>OX327003.1:6855000-16855000 GCA_946800695.1 Geum urbanum
ACAACCCGATTTCCGAGACCTCTTTTGCATTGCATTACCATAACGAAAAAAAAAATTAAAAAAAGAGAGAGGTGATTCGGAATGAACCTTTCTCGGTGGAAGAAAGGAATAGCGATGGATTTCTATGGAGCATCCAGGAACAAGAAGATTCAATCGGGCGGCGAATTATTGCGTGGTCCAAGGAAATCAAAGGTCCGCTTTCACGATTTCATCTATATCGAATCTTAATATCAGAATAGCTTATATAGTCATAGTCATGATTCACCACGCACTTACTTTTTTTCCGGATCTGATTGGAACCGATGACTTACGCCTATTTCTTAGGGCGTTTAAAGAGCGTGACTCTACCGCTTACGTGACTCTACCGCTTAGTTAAAATAAAAGGGTCCATTTGATTCAATTCATGAATTAGCCCACTATGAGTTTACTGCATTTGCATTTATAAATATATTAATATATAATATATTCTTATTTCGATTTTTTATGATAATTATTATTATATTATATAAATTTATTTATTATTTATATAATAATATATTTATAGTATATCATTCGTGTCTCTGTTACAACACGGCGAAACAAAATGGTTCGAATGTGATAAAAAAGAAAAAATAAAAATGGAGACCTGGGGATTGTAGTTCAATTGGTCAGAGCACCGCCCTGTCAAGGCGGAAGCTGCGGGTTCGAGCCCCGTCAGTCCCGACCCGATGAATCGATCAATTCATCTTTCCGGGCAATAGAGTAGGATATAATTGCCAGCAGGAGTCTCCTTCTTTTGTTTCCCATTTTGAATACCATAAAATGAAGCACATACTTTTTGAAATCATGCTGTCCTCTCTGATTGGGATCTGGTGGGGTTTCGGTTCGTTAAGGAGCCCCAAACCCGGTGCAGTATACCACAGCAGGCCTTGCCCCTTTCAGAAAGCTTGTCGTCTAATCCCCCCCCTTTGCTACTCCCGCACTTGTCCAGTCAGAAGTGAGTTCATAGGTAGAAAGGGGAACCCAGTGGACTTGCTCGATTGTATACGGTGGAAATTAGTTCCGGAGGCCTTTTCGGATGGGCCCCTCTGTAGCCAGCAAGCTCCGAGTTCGGTTCCATCGAGGAGGATAGGATCGATAGGTTCCTGTTTCCTGAAAATGGAAAAAGTTTAGAAGAACGGACGCGCCTTAGAGACTAATGATGGATACCACAAAGAAGAATGCCCGGCGATAGCATAGGTTGGATTGGATCTGCTTCAACCGGAATCGTTGCCCGACCAACTGTTCATTCTGTCTTTACCTCATTCGCTGGGGAGTTTCGAGCTCTGTCCCTATCTGACGTACAGGGTCACAAAGTTGCTAATGGCTTTCGGTATGCCGTGCGCACGAAAGGATCTCAGCTGGTGTAGGGTTCTCGTCCCACAGACCCCATTTCGGTGCCATTGCAGTGGGCTCACTGGGCCCTCCTGTTTTTCGATCGCTCTTCTTGCGCGCGAAGTACAGCAAACTATAGCCACTTTGCTTCCAAGCGCGGATCGCTCATCAAGTTGAGAAATCGGTTCGGACGTCGAATAGGTTGCTTCCCTAGGCGCGTCGGTGCGCGCGAAGGTTTTGTGGTTTTGTGGGCCCACGGCATCTTGATCCGATCTCTCTCTTGACTCGCAAGACGCGCTTTACTCACCATAGAATAGATCGAGGTAGCTTGCAACCATTGCCCGCTTGTCAGGCTAGATTCCATCCGATCTTGTTTGGCTGCTTATATACATAATTAGTTAACCCTTCCAAATAGCCCAGAAAATGACAGCCATCAAAAGGCCTAAGCCCATATAGCCTCGGCCTGTCCAAATGATGTTCAGCGGTCTCTACCCAAGTAGCTGTGGCCCATGATCCAAAGGACCCGCAACCAGTCAATCATGCTATCCTTACCTTCCAACCAATCGGCCAATCATGCTATCCTTACCTTCCAACCAATCGGCCAATCACGCTATCCTTACCTTTCAATTAACCCCTTCGATTCCGCTTCTGCAGCAGTATATAATCTCGGTCCCTTACCTTGATGCCTACAGCTCAATTTGTTTTCCAGTGATGGCAAGAATCCGCGAAATACTTTTTATTCTTCTTGTTCTTATGGATCTGAATGGCATCATAGCTACACGAGGGAAAGCGATGCTGCCCACTCTGCCGCAAAAGGGGGCCGCTTTCTTCCCCCAAAAAATGCCAGTTCCACCATCAGGGCCCAGCAAGCAGCATAATTATGTTCCAAGGCTGCGTTTCATTCCAGCAACAGTAGTATATGGTTCAAAACGCCTTGTTCCATCCGGCGCGAATCCCCTCCATCACTAGTATAGTGGAGGTGTTATTTGTATTGCAATAATGAATAAATGTACGAACACAAATAATGAGCAGACCAGCCCACTTTTATATGTGGGTTCATTTCATAATGTATTTTTGTTTTGAATAAAGAAGCGCGCTCCTGTTAGTGTAACGTAGGTGTCTTTCTCGGTTGATGGATGGGATAAATGCCTATATCGCTTTGTAATGTTATTGTCATGTTGATGCTATATTAAAGAATAGAATCTAAAAAAGTTGCTCAAGACTTAGTCCCATTCTTTCTAATTGTCTTTCTCGTACTGTGTAAACGAACTGAAAGTCTTAATTGTGTACTCAACAGGAAGCGTCACAGCCTAGGTTTGGGCCACCTCCGATGTCGATCTGCAGTAATCGTTTTCTAAAGTAGTTTTCCGAGGTAGGTTCTATTTTAACCTAGAGCGATTTGCCTGCTTCTTTCTAGGCTATAGTTTACCTGTATCATGCAAATGTCCAACACTTAGGTGCTTTCTAAGATCATCCTATATGAAAGATGTATGACATGTGTGGATAATGAATGACTTGCATGGTATGCAATCTGAACGTCCACAGAGTACAAAAGGTAAGACCTAGAAATGAACTTAGCACAACACGGGATAGAAACCTAATCCTAAAAGGAGAAAACCCATCACTGAACAATCATAGGAATAGAAGAAATAGGTTCAGACCAAGTGACAGAACTCTCTATGAGTTGGGCTACATAAAAGATCCTATTCTAAAATGGATGTAGCTTAACTAAAGCCCAATGCAGGTTGAACTCTATGGAATCTAAGCCTCACTACCCTCTTAGAGCGTTACAAGGAATTTTGGGCCTAATGACAAGAGTTTCAAGTATGGCCATAGGTGAAAGATAGCCTACACAAGCTAGGCCTAACACAAGGCCCCATATAGATTCAGCTTAGGGGTTTATGAGAGATTGATTGATTGACCGGACTGAGAGGACTGAGACCGTTGACTCCTTTCGCTCTTTTGGTTCGCTTGGAACGTTTTCAACCGGCTTGGTACTGGCTTAGACAGACCGGATTTCCAACTAGACATGGGAGTGAAACAAAGCCAGAGCAACAACCATGGAACCCGTCTAGCTTACGGAAGACTATGCCGCCAACCAATGTGGCCGTACCCAGAAAAAGTAGTTGGACCAGCGAGACTTTGCCGAGGTTGCCAAGCGTGACTAAAGGGAAATCCTTGTTTGAAAAAGAAATGGAGCTCGAACAGCACTTGATGAAAAATCTACTCATCCGCGGGAATGGGAGCAAACCCATTAAAATCGTCAAGGGTTTGATGGGGACCAATAGCCTTTATGGTATTATTTCAGCCTCCCAAGGGCAGTCAAGGCCCTATTTTCTTCGGTCTCCCGAAAAGGGGGTTTAGGTCATATTTTCAGGGAACGAG
Source organism: Geum urbanum (assembly GCA_946800695.1). NCBI lineage: Eukaryota > Viridiplantae > Streptophyta > Magnoliopsida > Rosales > Rosaceae > Geum > Geum urbanum. The sequence continues at coordinate 6,858,739 of OX327003.1, forward strand.
CTCCGCGGCGCGGGGTTTAGTTAAGTGTCGTGATTTGCAGTTATCTCCTAGTTTTGCATCTTCGTCTAGCCATAGCGGTCTACCTTTGTCTGATATTCTTCAATTACTCTTACCGTTTTTGTGTATCGGGTGTGGAATTTTTTTGGCTTCCCTTCCCGAGCTTAATCAAATACCAGTTCCGGAGCTTATTAGTAATCCAATATAGAATCCCCTCTGGTATCGATGTCGGAGGATTTAGGGGATCCCTCAATGCTGCTACAGGCACTCATGAGTTCGGATTGGGTAGTGTGAAGGAAATAATAGAAGCACCCGTCGAAAGTCGTTCAGTTTTACTGGGGCTTCCTGAGTACAAATATCCTCATGGAATGGCATTCTTAGTTGGTACGACTGTTCTAGCTGTTCTTTTGACGAGTGCAGCGGCTAAGCATATGGTATAGCATTTCGAGATTGGCTTAGTTATAAGGAATGAGGGAGTCAGTTTATCCTTGTCCCAACAAATCGAAGAATCTAATGGATTCCACTCATACATTTGAGAAAGTTGACAAGGACTGAAGGAGCTAATTGAATCACAAATGCAGTAGTTAGTTTCTTCAATCAGTCGTAGTAAACATCTGCCCTCCCCTTTATCAGTCTTAAGCGAACTCTTTCCCGACTGGCATCTTAGAATAAAGGAATCAAAACGATTCCAGATCCGGAATTTGCAACATCAAGAATAGAAGTAGAAGCATGCTATGCTAGCATAGAATAGAAGTCCCGAGTGAAAACTACTTTCCTTAGGATGAGCTTTTAGGGCACAGTAGAAAGAGCTTATTCGTCGATAACAAGCCTTTCTTCATATCATAAAGGAATAGAACCGGAAAGCTTTGATGCGAGAAAAGTAAGTCCATCCGCACTATAAAGACAGACGGATTCTCTCTCCTCTCTTCTGCGTATCGCTTTATATAAGCTCCAGTGAACCCAATGCAAGACAGAGGGATCCTATAATAAGACTGACTCCTTCTATTCTCTTTCCCAAAGTGGAATGCTTCTTTTATGCAATTAGCTTCCTGCCAAACCAACTAGTTCGATCCAACCCAGCGGACTTAGAGCCAGAAATGCGTACTTTCTGAATAAGCGTATCATGTTTAAAGAGTTCCAACCTATTCTAAGAGCAGATTCGCCGTAAACAGATGACTCATTGTCTCCCACTGATTCAAGGCCTAGTTGAATTACGGCTATTCTCACTATTCTTTACATGTCTTTTTTCCTCTCCAGTGAACCGACTAAAAACGGAATCAAATCCAATCTAGATAGTAATATCCACAAAGCTGACTGCCGGAAAGCTCTGACTCCCTACTTTCCTGAAACCAAAGCTTTATTCAAGCCAAGCTGACTGAATTAAAGCTAAGAGAACCACTTTCCCTCACAGCCTGAATGCATGCTTCTCGCTCCGAACCTGGATGACTTCATTTCCTGTGCCCTATGAAGACTCGCTTTCGCTACGGCTCCGGTGGGTTCCCTTAACCAAGCCACTGCCTATGAGTCGCCGGCTCATTCTTCAACAGGCACGCGGTCAGAGCCCTGGTCTCCTCCCACTGCTTGGGAGCTTACGGTTTCATGTTCTATTTCACTCCCCCATGGGGGTTCTTTTCACCCTTCCCTCACGGTACTACTTCGCTATCGGTCACCTTAGTAGGTGCAACCCCTGATAGTCAAAGACGTACTCTAGCCTTTGACCTCCCACCCGGGTCAATGGACTGTCGATGGGGAATTTTGAGCCGATTTTCCAGTGAGCCAGTCGAGCTAAGAGGAGTACGCGCGCTAGCGCGCTACGGCTTTCGCAGTTAACTTAAGTGCCCCACGAAGAAGGCGGGTGGACTGAGGAAACTATTGCTCGAAGTGAGACGGCAGAAAGAACCATGGTTCGAGTAGACTGCTTAATTCCAATTCATTCTCGGGCATAGCTGTTCACGAAACGTGGCATGGGACATCCCTTCTTCTTGCCCCATGGGATTTTAGTTGTTGGTGGTCTGAGCGTCTTGCAGCGAACCGGTCGGCTAGACCAGTTGAGAGCCTGGGGAAGTTCTCTGTTGGCTGGTTCCGAGCGGACTCGTGGAGCTGCTGCTTGGATTATCCCAAGAACTCCATTCAAAGCGTTAGTAGCCGGGATTAGAGCGATGTTCGAATTTGCGGTGCTGCATGGCTGTCGTCAGCTCGTGTCGTGAGATACCCACTATGTCATCCTTTGGACTTTCAAGTGCTTCATTAATTCCTTAGGTTCTCGTATGAACCGGACACACATATTCCATCAACCAGCAGCCAGGGACTGATTGACACCTAAGGCTTCATTTCCGAGGGGGAAGAGGGCCAGAGCGGGAGAAGAGGAGTTTTCACCTTCTCTGTCTCTATTAGACAGTCCCAGGACAGGGGAAAGAAAGACAGCTTGCACAAAAGCAACAGTAGCGCTAGCGGGAAAAGGAAGAGTTGGAGATACACCTGCCACTTCCAACTATAGGAGATTTCTTGATGAGCAAGAAGAAGTCCCCCTATGACTAAGAGAGGGTATTAGCCAGAACATTAGAGATGAATAGAAGAGTCCCTCTCTTCATTAAGGGAATGGGGAGTCCGGCATAAAAGCCACAGTCGAGTAAATTAAAAGATTCAGAGTCCCGAGATGAGTGATCTCGGCACTCTGTCAAGTGGTAAACGAAACCTTCTTTCTCTCCTGATGAACCCGAAACCGACCCGAGATTACATCAAGCAGAAGAAAGCAAGCCATTACTAAGATCCGTTCCTAGCTGCATGTCTTCTTTCCCCCCTACCCCCCTCGGGGGGAAGGGATCAAAGTCAAGATGGAAAGAGAGAGATCAAAGCCTTTCCTTATAGACGTGAAGATAGTTTCATGGCATCACATGTCTTAGGGAAAGGGCTTTCCTAAAAATCAAGCCGCTATAAAGCCGGTTGACCGATAGGGCCAGGAGCTGAAAGCCGCTTGAACGAGTTGACGAGGTTCAGTAGGTCCCACTCTGAATGAACAAGAGCGGATCGAGATAGGCTTTGAGGCCAGCAGGTCATACCAGGTCATACTCTTCCTTTGAAGCCCGGGACCTAAAGAAAAACGGGTTTTGGATAAGTACACGTGTTGAATTTATCACGGTGAAACATCATCAGCGGGTCAACATGATCATGGGCAATATCCTCAGATGGCCAGTACATCCAATGATCCAACAAAAAGGTTGACCAACGATGTATTTTCTTATGAGAGCGGTGTATTAGCTCAAGCACCAAATAATGATCCCGCCATTGGGGGCTTCCCTTATATTGAGCCAGTCCAGCAATTACCTAGAGCTGTCAACACTACCAGTATGGACAAGTAGAACAACCTGATTGCATTTCAACAGACTCCGTTGTACAACAGGTGTAATAATAATGTTCCTGAAAGTGTTATTAGAGTAATGAAGTTCAAAGTGGAGAACAAAATACGTGTCAAGGCTCTTGATGATTGGCTGAAGTGGACTGCTTCGATGCTGCCCCCTGGTCACCGTCTTCTTACCACTCATCGTAAGGTGTGACATATCCTGAAACATCTTGGCATTTCCTACATCAAAATCTATGCATGCAGATATGATTGCTTTCTCTTTTGGGGTAAAAATGCTTACAGGAATGATCTTGAGGGCTTTGATGTATGCCCGGTATGTCACATGGATAGGTATAAGTTGACTCCTGCAGGAAATAAGAAAGCTGTGAAGATACTTCGGTATTTCCCGTTGATTGATATGTTGGAATGGTTGTTCATGTGTGCACACACGGATGAAGCTATGAGATGGTGGGCTGAGAGGAAGTTGTCTGACGATGATACCCTTATACACCCTGTTAACGGAGAGGCTTGAAAACACATGGTCAGGGAGTTTTCTCATTTTGCATCTGAGGTCCCAAATGTTTGGTTAGGGCTTTCATATGATGGATTCAACCCTTTTGGCAACATGAGTCTTCAATACAATATATGACCAGTTATTTTGGTATCGTACAACCTTCATCCATGGATGTGCATGAAGAATGAATACAATATGCTCACTCTGTTAATTCCAGGGCCGGGTTATCCAGCAAAGTGTCTCGATGTGTATTTGAGATCCTTGATTAAGGAGCTTAAGTACCTGAGTGAATTTTTTCATCCCACTTATGTCAAGTACAAAAACCAGATGTTCCAGATGCATGTCATGGTTGTTGGCACCATCGGTGATTTTCCTGCCCCCAGAATGTTGTCGGGCAACGTTACCAGGGGATATTAGGCTTGTTTAGAGTGCATGACTGTTGAGTGCTGCAGACCACATTGCAGGAAGATTGTCCAGATGCGTCACCGTTGTTGGCTTCCACATGATCACTTATGGCAGCAGGATCCCAAGGCTTTTGATGGGACTATAGAAATGGATGTGCAATCTAGGAGATAGACGGGGGATGAAATTTTGGAAGTGCTGAATACGATTTTGGGTAGCCGAGCAATCATCCTAAAATAGTGGCGTCAATACCTGATAAACCCGACAGGTAAAAATTTTGGACACATAAAAGCATATTCTGGGAACTCCCGTACTGGCCAAAGTTGTCAATCAAGCACTACCTAGATGTCATGTACATAGAAAAGAATGTGTGCGAAAGTGTGGTGGGCACAGTGCTGAATTGGGAGAGGAAAACTAAAGACGGTCTTAAGGCACGCCTTGATCTAGAAAGAATGAATTTGCGGAAACATTTGTGGTTGAGATAAGGGAAAAAAATTCCTCAAGCTCCTTACACCATCAAGCCTCACCAGAATGAAATTTTTAGGTGGATGGGTAATGTCAGGTATCCTTCAAGCTATGCAGGCAATATAGGCCAGTGTGTTAAATTCCGGGACAATAAGATGTACGGATTAAAGAGTCATGATTGCCATATATTGCTTCAACGCCTCTTCCCTGTTTTCATTCGAGGGTACCTGCTAAAAGAGGTGGTGGAGCCGTTAGTGGCGTTGTTAAGATTCTTTCAGAAGTTATGCACTAGAGAAGTGAAAAAATCAGACCTGGAAGAAATACAATAGGACATCATTTTTATCATGTGCAAATTTGAGAGAATATTTCCCCAAAATATTTTTGACATCATGCCTCACCTGATGATCCATCTTCCCAAACAATTGTTGCTTACCAGTCCGGTACATTACACTTGGATGTATCCTATAGAAAGGTATGTACGATTCAACATCTTAATTTGGCTCTAATTTTTTTAACATTATTTAGAAATAATCATAATATGCACTTTTAAACTTGATAGATAACTGGGAGACTACAAAAACTATGTGGCTAATAAATCCACACATGAAGGATGTATAGCTGAAGCATATCTTGCACACGAGTGCGTAATATACACCAAGTTGTATTTAAGAGCGTTGGAGGATCCTCCATAACATATGCCAGTAGATGAACTACAGTTCAAACTTTCTGTCCTCTCATATGATGTTGAAGTTGGTGAAAATCTGCCAAACTCGTACAAGTTGGAACAATATGAGCTAGTCATTGCCCACTGGTGGGTATTGATTAACTGTCCTGAAGTGCAATACTGAAAAAACTTCCATCTATACTGTTCTCAGGTTGGTGGTGATCTTGAGTACCACAAGAGGGACTTTGCAAACTATTTTGGCGGTTGGGTACGTCTATATATATATACTTATTGATATATATAATTTAATATCGTGACGTTTGTCATCTAACATGTCGATTATTATTGCTTCAGATGAACTACGTAGAGTATGATGGTAACCCAAATTGGTCACATGAATGGAGGCTTTTAGCGATGAAACCGATAACTTCAAGAGTGTATCCGATGTGTAAGGTCAATGAAGTGCAATTTATATGTGTACATAGAGATGCGAAACGGAAAACATAGAACTCTGGGGTAATGGTGCATGGTTAACAGAATGGTATTGACTATTATGGCGTTCTTCATTTAGTGGTTGAACTAATTTATGGGGAAGGCATGACAATGCATTTGTTTAAGTGTAGATGGTTTGATACTAGCCCTCAGAACACAAGGACCGATGACTACAGAACATTCGGTGAATAGTGCTACAACATGGTATGAAGATGACCCTTTTGTTTTTGCCACAGCAGTTAAACAAGTATTTTATCTTGACGATCTTGTGCACAAAGGTGCGTGAAAAGTAGTTAACCATGATGTTCCTAGAAACATATGTAATGTTGCTACACTTAGTGATGCCGCAGAGAATGAAGAAGTTATTGCATACCAAGAGCCGAACGCAATTAGTATTTCAGATTCCTCGACAATTCGCCTTAACAATGTGAGTCCGGGTAGTGTGGTTCGACTTCCTCGAGCAGAACTTATTGATGTCAATCCAAATGAAGACAACGATGACTCTGGTGAAGAGGAGCGACATATATTACCAGAAATTAACACGGACACCGAATCAGACTCAAGCGATGATTCTGATTATGTACCTTGATTAATTAAAAATGAATGTGTTAAATTTACGTGTTTGTTGAAGGGTGATGATCCAAAATTACTTAAATAGGTTTTGTGTGATTTGTGTTTTCAAATGATCAAGGCTAGTTTTTCAATATATTTTCAGGTTATACCCGATTATTTTTACCATTTCTTGTCGGCTATAGTATAGCCGATGACGTTCATACAACATGTCGTCGGGTATAGTATACCCGAAAATAATTCATTGAAGTCATCGACTATCCTAAACCATTTAAACCCAAAAACGGCCCGAGCCCGAGTCATTTCTCTCCTAAATAATCAAAATCTCCCAAGCCCACCGCCTCTGCCCGCCTGCGTAGACCCGACCTCCCTCTGCTCTCCCTTAAACCGGACCTCCCTCCCTCTCCTCCTCCTCCTCCTCCTCCTCCTCCTAGACATTTAAAAAACCCAAACTCAAAAAACCCAACCTTACTCTCCTCTCCGCCTCTGCCTGCTGCTGCCTCAGCCACCTGGCCACCTCATCTCTCTCATTTCCCCAAATTCTAGTATCTTTCTCTCTCTCCTCCCCCCCTCTCAATTAATCTACTATGATTAGGTAGTAATTATGAATTATGTGATTGTGATATATGTGATTGTGATTGTGATTTAGGTGATTGTGATTTAGGTGATTAGGTTTGTGAAATTATGGATCGAAAGTGATTAGCACTACAAGAAAATTGCACCTAGACCACGGACCATTTCCGTCGTCTAGGTGCAGTTTTCCGTCGTCTAAGTACTTAGACGACGAAATCTCCGTCGTCCAAGGTCCGTACTCCAAGTGCTGTCGTCCAAGAACCTGGACGACGGAGAATTAGTTCTCCGTCGTCCAAGTTCACTTGGACCGCGGACATTATCCGTGGCCCATGTACTCACCTGGACGACGGAAACGCTAATTCTCCGTCTTCCAGGTGACTACATGGGCCACGGACATTGCTCGTTTCTCCGTGGCCCACGTGTTCACCTGGACGACGGAGAATTAGCGTTTCCGTCGTCCAGGTGAGTACATGGGCCACGGATAATGCTAGCTTCTCCGTGGCCCAGGTGTTCACCTGGACGACGGATAACTAATTCTCCGTCGTCCAGGTGAACACCTGGGCCACGGAGAACGACAGGGTTTAGGGTTTAGGGGTTTAGGGTTAGGTTTAGGGTTTTTCACCTGGACGACGGAGAACATAATCTCCGTCGTCCAAGTGAATATTTAATTTAAAAAAAATGAAATTAAATATTATTAATTTAATTTATTATTAATTTAATTTAAATAATGAAAAATGCTAAAATTAATTAAATAAACTAAATTTTGAATATTACTTAATTATTAAATAATTAAATTAAATTAATTTGTACATACATGAATAATCGAAAAAACCCATAAATTAAAAATTAAAATATTGTTCGGAATGCGGAAAGAAACGAGATAATAAACTACTAGCTAGCTAATACACTGGAGGAGCAGATGCGCCGCCAAGTCCTCCGCCTACAGCCGGGTCGTTGTCGTCGGGGTGTGGGTTCGGAGGAGGTTGACATACTTCTCGATTTTGTTGCATGAGGGCGATGAGTTGGGCTATTTGTGCTTGTTGTTCGTCAAGTCTTTGCCGCATTAATTGCCTCATTCTGCTCTTGTGTCAGTCGATTCTCCTCTCGTGCCAGTCGAGCCTCTTGAATGGCTGCTTCGACGGCCGCAGCCTGACTCCTTCTCCGCTGCCCCGAACCTCCCGTAGATGATGAGCCGGAGGTCGTCGACAAATCTCGTACCACTCTAGGCCCAAAGTGCCTAATCTCCTTGCCAGCTCTACGACTGTAGACCTCATCCGCGATTGCAATTTGGCTCTCTAAGAATAGAGGAGGCAGGTCTTCCGGCGGCACATCTGGGAACGCAAGCTGAGTGTTAGCCAACTCTTCATGCGCACGCTCTATCGCCCTTGCATACAAAAGAATAATTAATTTATTATAATGAAATTATATTTAAATAATAATTACTATAATTAAAAGCACATATATATATATCACTTACACCGCATTGACTCGCTTCATTATCGAGCCCTGGCGTCACGTACGCGCTTACGCTTGCATCAAGATAAGGGTGTTTGGAGCCCTTATCCTTGTGCTCCTTGGCTATTTGAATGAACTGCTTGGCGCCGGTAGTATGGTGTTTCTCCTTCTTCCCTCGGTTGGCTTTGTTGACATCGGAGAATTTCTGTTACACAACATAATTAAATCATTAAAAAATGAATAACTACAATTTAAATAATTCAATTATCTTAATTGAAATAAAAAAAATAAATTAATACCTTAAATTGTTCATCGGCAAAGTGGTTACACAACCACTCCCACTCATCTTCTCTCTCCCCTTACAGCTCTACCGGGGGAGGCACGGGACCGACATCTTTGAAGTACTTATGGAGCTTGTACTTCCAATCTTTGTAGATGGAGTTGGCGGTTTGGTTGATATGCCTCAACATAGCCGGTGTCGGATCCACGTCAAATTGTTCCTATCAAAAATAAATAGAAAATTATAATCGTATATATTTTGAAATTTTAGGCCGAGATTAACAATATTATATAATAACTAAATTGGACGTATTACGTACCGAAAGATCTTTGAAGACTTTCGCCTTCTCATGATCCGGCGCCTCCTTCCAAGTAGGGGCAGTGATACGAACCCGGTTACGGATGATTGACCCTATCCCATGCGCCGAGAGACTTGCTAGCTGAGCTGTGGGAGGGCCACCGGTGAATTCGTCGTACGGCAAGTCGATCTTTTTACCGGTCGCCTTGCAAATACGCTCCGCTTTGCCCCCTTTAACGAGACCCCGAGTACTTTTCGGTTCCGGGTCAGTGGGGGCCCTCCTTTGCCTACGGCGGGCGCTGTACATGATTGATTCGGCGGTCGAGGACGCCTGAGTACTTCCCGTTGAATGGTTACCGGGCGTCGGAGATTGGAAGGGGTCGACGTCATCATCGCTCGAGATGAATGGGGGAGCGGGAATTTCCCCAGAGGGCGCTACGGACGGACCAGATGATCCGTCCGGATTGAGAGCGCGTTGCCCTCCTGTTGAACCCAACCGACTTGGGCCGCCAACATTCGGAGCATCTCATCGTCTGCCTCCTGTTGGGCTTTCTTCTTGCCGGATGTGGTCTTTGGCGGAGCCATTTAAACCTAAGAGTACAGTGTTAAAATACCTACTTACCATAATAATTACAACTTAAAAATTTACGCTAATTAATTAAGTACGTTTAAGATTTAAATAGAGTACACTAGCTTGGCATTTTCGGTCGTTCAATGGACGTGCGACCCGCGCGATAAAGTGTAAATTTTCAATTAATCAGCCTTGGTTAAATCGAAAAACATGGCTAGTTAGGGATAGAGATAACGCGAGAGGCAGGACTAATTTCGACAAAAGTCTTTCTTAGTCCAAATCCTGTAACCAGTCATAACCCGTTTCTAGACACCATGTCCGACATTCGGCCAATTTTTCGAAAATTTACACTCCCTCAAGTCCTTTGCAAACTCCGCTCTCAACCTCGTGTCCATAACTTCACTTAGGTTATGGTGTGCGGTGATGAAATCCACACATCACGAGGGGTTAAGGAGATAAGCTAGGAAAAGAGGCGCCATCTATTCCAAAGAGTGCGACTTAATTACACCAAGCCTATGTACTAAATTTAAATCGAACACGTACTACGTACCATGCAATTTACTCGAAAATACACGTAATTAATTATCAATTAATTAAAACAATAAATAAATACAATAATGAATTATTATTTATCATGCATATAATAATAATTATTCATTTACCAATATAATTAATTATTATTAACAATAATAATTATTGCTATTATTTAATTTTAACTAACAAATATAAAATTATTACCAAATAATTAACAACTAATAATAATTATCCCAATATTAATAATAACAACTCATTAATGATTATAATTATAACTATTAATTATTTTAAACTAATTAATAAATTAAAACTATTTATTAATTAAATAATTAATTAATTAACAAAAATGTAAAAGAGGTAAAAAATAGAATTATTACCTAGTCGGAATGTCGCCGGAATATCGGAAGAGTTGAGTCGTCGGAGAGGAGGAACCACGCCGGAAAAAATGTCGTCGGAGCGTCGCCGGAGGAGGATCGCCGGAGGAGAGGAGAGGAGAGGGAGAGGAGGAGATGGAATGATGAGAAAATGAGGGGGGTGCAACTCTATTTATAGAGTTGCACTTAGACGACGGAGCACTATTCTCCGTCGTCTAAGTCCACCTAGACGACGGAAACAGTGTTTTCCGTCGTCTAGGTGGCGGTTTCAAAAAATTTCAAGCGGCGCCAATTAATCGGCGGAACGTTTTGAACCGCCATGATTTTGGACTTAGAAGACGGAGATGATCATTCTCCGTCGTCTAAGTGAAAATTCAAGCGGTCCCAAAAATGGAAGCGGTAAATTGAACCGCCATAATTTTGGACTTGGACGACGGAGAATGATCATCTCCGTCGTCCAAGTGAAAATTACATTGAAAAAAATAAACAAAAAAAAATTGAACCGCCATGATTTTTGAACCTGGACGACGGAGATGGTCATTTTCCGTCGTTCAGGTGAAATAGTCGTACAATATCGATGAACGCATCGTATATATGAACAGTTAAATTTGAACCGACGATTAATTTTACGTATTGAAACATGTTAAGTATCGACTAATCTTTACGACTTAAGTGTTCATGAGTAGACGCTCATTTGCAGCAGAGTATTAACGAAATTGAATTTGGACAAAACAACCGTTGGATATGTTCGTTGTAACATAATATATAATTGTCTTCAAAGGACCATAAAATAATAAGTTCGGGAAGGGTTTGATCGGCACAGTCAACCGCAAAACCGATAATTTCACAAACCGGAAACGTGGATACAAGGCATTTCGCAACTCCGATTTTCGAACCGTCGAAGCTCACACACCAAGAATTGTTTACTCTAAAGTCTTGATGAAAAGACTTTGCATTGGAAGAAGGTCTAGATGGTCGTTGTCTTAGAAAAAACTACGATATCTGCACCTGGACGACGGAAATGAGCGTTTCCGTCGTTCAGGTGAACACCTGGAAGACGGATATGAAGTTATCCGTCGTCCAGGTTTTAACCTGGACGACGGATAATGACGTTCTCCGTCGTCCAGGTGCATAGACCCTGAATTCGGGGGTTGGGGCCTTACTGTTTAGGGTTTAGGGTTTCTGAACTTGGACGACGGACAATGACCATTCTCCGTCGTCCAAGTTCTAAACCCCGATTTCAGGGGTTAGGGCCTTAGGGTTTACGGTTTAGGTCGTCCCCGGTCATTTGTGTGTCCGTTCAATTATTCTGATTCAAAAATATAATTAAAAAATTGATCGATCGATCCGATCGCGAACTGCTAGAATAATTTAGGGTAAAGGATTTAGCTAGGGTACGTTTTATATGAGATTGAGATTTGGCGCCAATATTTATTAATTTCTCCGTTGGCCAGGATATATAATTCCACCAGATTAATTTCTTACCGTAAACCGGCATCGATCATATATATATTACAATAATTACAGTAATTAATTACCAATTAATCTCCCTCGTCATATGACCGTACTCTTCGTCATAATCATCATCGTCCTCATCCCCGTTAGTCGACGGCTTATCCTCGTCATCGTACTCAACATCGTCCGACGAATAACCTGAGTCGTCGTCCGCGTCCTCTTCCTGCTCGTCTTCTTCATCTACCTCATAGATAATCTCATCTTCAGTTAGATCTGTACAACCATCAGGCATGGGTAACCGTTCACCATCTTGAACCAGGTCCATTATATCGGAGCGGACCATAGAAATATTAGGCTCTTGATAAGCAGGAATGTCTCTTTCTGGTTCAGCAGCATCTTCAGTCGTCGCCGGTGTCCCTTCAATTGTCTCTGTATTCCATATTCCTCGGTGAGAGATATGGTTCACTATTTTCCACCCTTCACCGGCTTTCGGATCGTCGAGATAGAACACATGCCGAACTAAGGTGGCGAGAGCGAAAGGCTCATCCTCATACCAGTGCGAGTTTGTATCGACTGATAATAGACCCAGGTCTTCCTTTGTACGCTTGAACCATCTGCACTTGAATAGGAAAACATTGACATCATTCCCGTAACATAGCTGAACCACGTATACAATAGCCCCGTAATATAGATCATTGTCTTTCCCAACCGCTACCCCACTGTTTTGTGTTCTTCTTCCTTCGTCTCGAGCCAGTGAATGGAACTTTACACCGTTCACAAAACATCCGGGATAAATATAGTGTTTAACCGGCTTCCCTGCTAGCAAGTGCTTTGGCCATGACCACCACCCCCCGTGGTTTTCAGATTTTTGCAGATCAATCATCTGCGAAAAAGGGCAAATTAATATAAGGGTTTACTTGTATTTAAATAATTAATACCGAGACGTACGTACGTACCCATTGGAAGAAATAATCGGGAAACTTCTTCTTAACCATTTTCTCAATCCACGCCGAACTCTTGTTTTGATTTAACGCCTGAAACCTCTCCCTGTATGACATCATGTACGGCTCAACTTCGTCACAGTCTCGCAACACTACCTAATGTGCCTCAATAAGTTCTTCCCGTGTTAACGATTCCTTTAATACTCCTCTAAACGGTCGGACGACATTGGTGACGACAAAAAGATTGATGCGGGCACTGCGATCGGAGGCAGTGGGAGGGGGTGGATCTTTGAGGTACATGTTGCAGTAAGTAACACACTCATGCATTAGGTATGTCTCTGCTATGGAGCCATCCGGGGCCGACCTGTTTTTGACGAATGACTTATACTGTCCAAGTTGTCTACAAAATCAAACATACACATAACATAAGTACATATAGCTAGCTAGTATATATATAATCTCCAGTGGAACAAATTAATTAATTAGTTGTACGTACCTTTCTTGAGGATACATCCAAGTGTACTGGACCGGACCAGAAATGAGCACCTGTTCGGGCAGGTGGATCATTAGGTGAATCATGATGTCAAAGAAAGCAGGGGGGAAAATCCTCTCTAGTTTGCAAATGATGTGCACAATTTGTTGTTGCAATTCCACCACATCTGACTTCTGTAATTCTCTGGCGCATAACCTCTGCCACCACCTACACAATGCCACTATTGGTTCTACGACGTCCCGAGGCAAGTATGGTCGAATTACCATTGGAATTAGACGTTGCAGCATAACGTGATAGTCATGTGTCTTTAGACCAACAAACTTGTGTTGCACCACGTCCACTGCTCCAATTATAGTTGCTGCATACGTAGCCGGATAACGAACGCCCTTAAACCAGTGAAATACAGAACGTCTAAGCGTCGGCTTCACTGTGTAAGGTGCATCTGGCATCTTGTTGTACACTCCTTTCCTATCCCTCCTCAACCACAAGGGACGACGTAGATTCATTGATTCCAGATCTTTGCGCGCTTTGAGAGTATCTTTAGTCTTGAACTTAATACCGAGAATTGTTCCCACCACGCTGTCGCACACATTCTTTTCTATGTGCATCGCGTCCAAGTTGTTCCTCAGCTTCAACTTCGACCAGTAAGGGAGTTCAAAGAATATACTCTTGTGATCCCAATAGCTCAGATCATGTGGAGGAATTGGATTGCATTTCTTTACATCCGCGTCATTGGTCAACACAACAAAGTCGAAATAGCTCAACCTCTCTAAAATCTCTTCGCCCGACCAACTACGGGGTTTAGGATTGTTCTCTACCGTACCGTCGAAATGAGCTTCATCCTGTCGCCACGGGTGGTCGTGAGGAAGCCATCTACGGTGACCCAAGTAACACACCTTCCCCGCGTGCCAACTAGAGTTCACGTCGTCCAAGCATATAGGACATCCATTATATCCTTTTGTCCTGCAGGCTGCCAACATCCCATAAGCTGGAAAATCGCTGATCGTCCACATTACGGCAGCCCTCATCGTGAACATCATGTCAGTGAATTTGTCGTAAGTTGGGACTCCATTTTCCCACAACAGTTTCAGCTCGTCGATCAAAGGTCTGAGGTAGACATCTAAGCACTTCGATGGAGATTTAGGACCTAGAATTAGTACGGTAAGGAAATTAAATTCCTTGTTCATGCACATCCACGGAGTCAAGTTGTACGGCATCAGAATAACTGGCCAAGTGCTTATGGCGGAGCTATTACTTCCCCAAGGATTGAATCCGTCTGTAGATAGGCCGAGTCTAACATTTCTAACCTCTGAAGCAAAGTCTCCAAATTCTCTGTCGAAATGTTTGAAACCCTCCCCATCCGCGGCGTGTCGCAGGACATCGTCATCTATTCGCTTTTCTGCGTACCATCGCATCGCCTCTGCTGTGTGTAGAGACATGTACAGGCGCTGCAATCTGGGAATCAAGGGAAAATATCGAACAACTTTCACAGGAATTCTCTTTTTCGAACTCTTCCTATTCAACTGGAATCTGCACTGGCCACATACGGGACAATAGTCCAACTCTTTATACTCTTTGTAAAATAGCACACAATCATTCGGACATGCGTCAATTATCCTGTACTTTAGGCCGAGGCTGCTCAGGATATTTCTAACCTTATAATGAGATTTAGGAAGATTGTGATCATCAGGGAGCAACTTACATATTTGCTCCTGAATTTCGTCAAAAGCACTCACTGACATTTTGTGCTTCACTTTTATCTTCATTTGCTCCATCACATATTGCAACACATTCTCTCGACATCCAGGGAACACCGGGGTCTGCGCTTCAAGTAGCATCCGGTTGTACTTTTCCATCTCACTGGTGTCAGTGGCCAAGCTAGCTGCGGGGAATGTGTCATCATGCTCATTAGTGGTACTGTAACCTCCGTCTTGGTGTTGGTGTCCACCATGACTACATCCCGGAAACGCATCATGGACCAAATCTGCAGTTGGGTTGCAAGCTGGGGGTCCGGCACCACTGCCGCTGGATGAGGCACCATGGTAACTGTACCCTGAGCTGAAGTCTGCTGCGCTGAACTCTACTGCTTCACCATGCTCGCTCCATGTAGTGTGACTCCACATCATACCATTTTCGTACAGGTGTTGCACCATAACATTAACCTCCGCATACTGACAATTAAGACATTTCTGACACGGACACCTGAAACGTTTCTTTCCCTGACCATGTTCTACGCAAAATTCACAAATTCGCTAATTCCATCCATATACCGGACATCACATCTATTCTTCAACTTCATCCAACTCTTGTCCATACTGCTACAAAATATTATAATTAATTAATTATTACATATATATATATATTTGTGTGTCCATTAATTTACGCTTAATTATACGTACTTGATCTACATCGATCCATCAATTACGTACGTACGTAATTTAATCGATCTGTACATATATATATATATATAGCTAACATCAGCTAACATCCTTGCATGTATATATATATGTACGTACGTTTTCACTAAATATATATTAATTAAGCAAATTTTAACTGCGTACGTACGTACCTGCTGGCCTTCTCGATATCTTTACGTTAATTAAGCTAACTAGCTAGTCAGCGGAGATCCCTTATCGATCTTGATTCTTCTCGGCCTCTAGCTACCTAGCTCCCTTCTCCTTCTCCCTTCTCCTTCAATTCTTCTTCAAATGGAATGAAGAGATCGAGGCTAGGAATGAATTCGATCAGTTTGGCATCGGGCTTATATAATGCTTCACTTAGACGACGGAGGTGTCGGTACGTCGTCTAAGTGGAAGTACGTTTCGTATACTCGGACGATGGCGTGTCGGTCCGTCCTCCAGGTAATCACCTGGACGACGGAGATGGTATTCTCCGTCGTCCAGGTGATCACCTGGAGGACGGAGAAGACTCCGAGGTCCAAGTGATCACCTGGACGAATACCATCTCCGTCGTCCTGGTTATCACCTGGACCTCGGAAAAGACTCCGTGGTCCAGGTGACCACCTGGACGACGGAGATGATATTCTCCGTCGTCCAGGTGGTACTTGGACCACGGAGTCTTTTCCGTGGTCTAGGTGTCACTTGGACCACGGAACAATTACGTTTCCGTGGTCTAAGTGCTGTTTTCTTGTAGTGTAGGTTAATAGGTTATGGATTTGTGATTAGGTTATGGGATTGTGAAATTATGTGATTGATGTTAGGAAGTGTTAATAGGTTATGTAATTGTGATTAGGTTATGGGATTATGAAATTATGTGATTGATGTTAGGATGTGTTAATAGGTTATAGAATTGTGATTATATTATGAGATTGTGTTGATTTAGGTTATGTGATTGTGATTATGTGAATTTTAGGAATCATGCATTTGTTTTCAGGTAGAGGAAAGAAGGCGACATCTAAGAATCGAGAAAACGGGTACAGCGGCGACAGTTGCGGGTCCACCTCGAGCAACCGGCCTCACTAGCCTTACGACGGCCCGTACAACAATCGTCACCGACAACTGCTTGGAGGCACCAAGGAGACACGTGTGCATGATGATATGGCTGACTCCCAACGGCCACAGAGCACGAGGCAGCTTTTTTTCTCCAATAGGAGTAAGACGTCTACGCCCAGCTCTACAGATCCTGACCCTTCACATCACTGTATGCCAGACATGAGCCATGTGTCGGGTACGCCCAGCTATATGGGTTCTACTCCTTTGGGTCCTCATATGCTAGAAATGAACCGGCTAGAACCAACTCCAAGTTCTTCTCCAGGTCATGTTGGTGGTTCAGGGACATCATCGTTCGAACAACAAGGAAGTGTTCCCTTCTCACCTTTATTTCCCCTTGCAGGGCGTACCTGCCTTGCCAGATGTTGATGATGTAGGAAACCCTATACCAGCTTTCGATGACGAGGAAAACTTTATTCACATCCACCCGAAGGAAGCATACATCTTTGAGCCATTTGATACACCTCTGAAAAGTGCGAGGATAGAAAACGCATCGACGTCAGAATCATCGGGTAAATAGTAAATATATGTATTATTTAATTTCAAACTTTTCTATAATTTGTATATTAAATTGGGTAATCCTGTTTTAATTTGATTTACTTTGTCTTATACAACATATGTCGAATGAGAGAAAAAAGTGAGGACCAGAGGCCCTGTTGTGGGGAAGCAACTTCAGAAGGACGTCGAGGCCTACGGGCCACTAGTCATAGAGACCAACGAGCAAGGATCAGTGAGAGAGGGAAACATTTGTAGGAGGTACTCTGGCATGGTTGGAAGTATTATACGGAACAAAGTCCCTGTTCTATGGTCAGAGTGGTCCTCAGTCCCTCAGTCTATGAAGGACCAAGTGAATAATGCGATGTCAGTGAGTTAGATATTCATTGTGTATGTCTACTTATATTAATTAATTCCTTTGAATATATAAATATATTAACATAAAAAATGGGACATTACAGGTGTGGTTCAATGTTCGGGAGAAACTTAAATCCACTTGGGCAAATGAGGTTCAAGGAGGAAGGTGACGAGAGTTATATAATATATATTTAGATATTAGAGGGATCATGTAATATGTTTCTAACATTTGTGTTGTATATATAGGTATAAAAAGTGGAAGAATGAGCTCTGTAAGTTCTAGAAGAATAATAACATTCTCAATGACCGTTCAGGTACTCCTATCTAGTTCATGCTTAGGGGAGTACGAGTGGAAGTGGCTTTTAATCCACTTCAACGCCCTACAATTTGAGGTATATATTTAACAGCATATGTATTTACTTGTGGATAATTTGGCATTGGTAGTTTCTAAATCAATTTTTATAATATATATTTCTGAAACAAGGCCATTTCCTCCATAAATGCGAGGAATCGAGCAAAGAACACGGACAACCATCACGCCAATTCTAGACCATATGCGTCTTATAGGGAGGAGACAGTGACCCAACACCCTGAAGAAAACCCGTTCGTGTGGATGTATGAAAAAACGCATCCTCAGTCCCACGAACAAGCTGTAAATATTATGCCCTTACAACTT
This sequence comes from Geum urbanum, assembly GCA_946800695.1. Taxonomy (NCBI): domain Eukaryota; kingdom Viridiplantae; phylum Streptophyta; class Magnoliopsida; order Rosales; family Rosaceae; genus Geum; species Geum urbanum. The sequence continues at coordinate 6,877,193 of OX327003.1, forward strand.
TACAAATTGCTTATATATGTATTTTCCCAAACTTTTTTACAACGGAGTTTGTTGCAATGCTATCAGATTGTTGTATTTGTCCATACCAGCACTGTTGACAGCTCTAGATAATTCTTGGAGTGGCTTAATATGAGGGAAGCCCCCAACAGTGGGAGGATCTTGTGCTTGAGCAAATACACCACTCTCATAAGGAAACACATCGTTGATCAACCTCATTGTTGGATCATTGGATGTACTGGAACTCTCAGCAAATTACCCATGATCATGCAGACTTGCTGATGATGTTTCACCGTGATAAATCCAACATATGTATTTCTCCCAAAACCCGTATTTCTTCAGGAGCTCCAATACTTTTTCAATGGGGAAATGAAATCGGTCGCTGCGACATTGACAATTATTACACGGGCAATAATGAATTGGCATCCCTCCACAATTTGCCTTCGCATATTCCATAGAGCTCCTAATTCCATGGTGATATCTTACATCAAATTTTTTAAGGCTCATCCAACTCTTGTCCATCCTAAAAATTCCAGCAATATATATACACACACATGCACTAATTAATTTAAAACTCACCATTATATATATATCGTTCTCTAAATTACAAATTATATACTTTAATTCTTCTACTCCCTAATTACAAATTTACATATATATATCGATCATATATATCAACATACAATTAACATATATACATACATATATATATATCAACAATCAACAATTACAAATTTACATATATACACCTATATATATACATATCAACAATTAATCAACAAATTTACATATAATTATATATATACATATTTTCGTCGAATTCAACTCAACTCAACTCAAAATCAACAATATATCAACATACTACTTAAAATCAACAATCAATTCAACACTACTTCAACATTAATCAAGGCAACTCTAAATCAACATATATTAATTAATCAACATATACGTACGTACCTAGCTAGCTAGCTATATATATAGCTTCACGAACCTCTCTTGGACAACTTTCGACAGCACCCAACGATTTCAGAGCGTTTTGAGTTTTCCTCACCGAATTATTTTTGAATGATTGAGCTGGTGTGATATAGCTCTGATGTAAGAACTATAGCCGACGACGTACTTAGTCGTCTGCTATAGTAAAAATCTCGTCAAAAATTGTAGCAAAACAGTCGTCGGGTATAGGGTGTACCTATAACTGACGACAAGGTTAACTATAGCCAACGACGGGGTCTGTTGTAGGTTATAGTATACTATAGCCAACGACAAGGTTTGTCGTCGGACTGTTTTTTGTCATATCATCGAGTATAGTATAAATTCTGGTAGTGGTGGAGACGTCTTTTAAACCAATCAAAAGGCATGATCATATTAATAAAACAATAAACATGCATCATTTAAATAAACCAATCCATCCTAGATAAAGATATGAGAAGAAAAATAAATTATAAATCGTAAATCTAACCTCCACAGTTTTATTTGCCCTTTTCAAAGAACGCCAAAGAGCAAATAACAACCAAAACCACAAATCACATTCGATGATACAAATAAAAATCCCTTTCAGAAAAATAAAAAATCAAATCAAATCAAATCGTAAAATTGCAAAGAAGTTTCATGCTTGAGAGAGCAATAATTAATTAGCCACTCTTACCCAGATGACCAAACAAAGAAAACAGCAAACCACTTCTACAACCCATGTTAATTTATGGTGAACTTCAGAGAAGTACCCAAAGAGAAAATATGTGTTCCACTTAATCGAATACTCTCATCTTCCACGAATCCTGTACTAAAAGCTACTGGTCTGCGGTCTGCTCTCTGGAAATCGGCTTTGATGTCTATCGCCATATGTTGGACGGAGTAAAAAGTATACTGTAGTAGCCACATCGCCATTTGGATTAGAAGATTCGAGCCCAAACTACTTTGGCGATTGGATCGGAGGTCGAGATTGGAGATTGGAGATCAAAGATTAGAGAGCACAGGATGAGAGAGTTTGAGAGAAAGTAGAGTCTGAGAGGAGTTGAGAGAGGAGTGAGAGACGGCGACCCAAAATATAGGGTCAGTGAAACACGCACGGGTTGGACACTCAAAATTTAGATAACCAAAATTCTCCATGAACAAGAATTGAAACGGTGAAAGGAACAGTAAATCACGTGTAGTGTACACTGTATAGTATGCTTCACGATTGTTATATAAGAAATATGGGATGAGATCATGAGAATGAGTTTTGATTTGTTATTTTCTTTTTGGTTAAATTTCTTATCTCAAGAGATACGTACCGTAAACAATGCAATGACTAGTATCTGATTTCTTGTGTTACGGCGTGAAAGAAACTAAATTAGCTGGATCTATTTGGATGAACGAAAGAACAAAGCACTGTAAACTACAGGATCGATCCGTTTTATGAAAGCAGGAAAGAGCAAGGAATATAATCCGGCAGGCATATGACCTAACACAAAATATTCCCTCAAAGCTCATATGGATAATTTTGTTTTGTCCGAACAAACAAACAATTTTCACCACAAAGGATACAAAGAAAAACAAAGAAATGAAGTAGAAAATTACCGTATCATACACCCAGAATCAAAAAATTAAAAAAAGTCCATGGATTTATCTAAACCATGCACATTGCCTCATTCCATGAATTTTGAAAAGAAGACCACAATGTTCTGAACGGCTCTTGAAGCATATTTGGAAGTGTCTGGCTACATATACAAATGATAAGAAAGCAAAAGCAAACGAGGTATATGGACTAGTGGAGCATACAAGATCTGTCAATTTACCCTGGTTAAGTAGATATTCAGAAATATACTTTATCGTTGGCTAAGTCCTCCAATTTGATTGGGAATCCTAAAAAAAATCTACAATATAAGAAAGATTCTATTATATGAAAACTTAAGATGAAATTTACAGGAGACAAATGGTCTTCTAGATGGCACTACTAGCAAAACGGGCATTCTACACTGAATCATTGCACACAACGTGATTTATCAAACTGAAATCTATGTCAAAAGTTATGCAAACGGATATCAGTATCTTATCGATGATATCGGCTCCACCTATGTTTTTTCTTTACAGAAATCCGTAGTGATAACTATAACATTCAGACATCTGTAGATTAATACACACAGATTTCTATGTAAAAGCATATCACACTGATAACCATGTGTATTGGTAGATATATTTATACGAATATCAGTGTGTATAAATTCATGCCGTTAACGATGTGTAATTCGATATACATTGCTACAGACATCTATCTAGATTGATACGAAACAACTGATATCAGAGCGAGACAGTTACAAAGTGTTCTGTTGCGGATATCTGTGATAATTTGTTAGTGTATACACACAAATATATGTGGGGCTTGCCTATTTGTTCCACACAGATATCAAGATAAAAAAACTCATTCTACGCACACAACTGATTGAAGTAAAAGCATTCTCATCCAGATTCCCTTGAGCTTTAATTTGAATTTGTATCAGGTACTCATTGCTTCCAATCAGATATTTGGTTATTCTTTGCATCCTACCCACTTCTTTTTTCTCCTTATTTGTAGCATAGTTGAAGAAGAGATTACGATGGAACTTGAAGAGGAGTTTGAGTTTGAGATCCGACAACGAAGCAAACAAGTTCCGAAAAGAATATCTATGATAATTATTGAAGACAAGAAAAAAAACGAAAAAATAAAAATTGGAGAGGATAATAGATTACATTGTTGCTGACTTTCTAATTTACATTGAATGATAAACACGTACCTATATATAGTGTTAATATCCTATACAATCAAGGAATAAATCTACTGTAATCTTAATACAAAAAGAGAAACTAAATAATGGAAAAATTTATGGAATATTTTCTACACTCCCCCTTAAGTTGGAGAGTGGAGTGGATATCGTGCACTTCCAACTTGCAAAGCTTTATCTGACTGCAATGAATGATTTTGTTACTACGTATCAACAAGCAGCTTGATGCCGAGACAATGTGGTTCTCGATCTTGTGGTATTTTACCAGCCATGACGAAAGATGAGGTGATGAAAGGTTGTACGAGAAAGCAGAGTACAACAGACATCGACGTAGATGCTACACGAAATATTAGAGTGTAGCGATGGATGATCGGGACACAGATACTACACGAGAGATTACAGTGTAGTGATGGATGAGCCAAATATAAATACTACACGAGAGATTAAAGTGTAGTGGAAAGTCAAGATTTGACAAGGGGCTGCATGAAAAAGTAGAGTGCGGCTGAGATAGAGTCAGAATCTTAATCCTGCTCTGATACTATGAAAATAATATCTATGGTAATTATTGAAGACAAGAGAAAAAGCGGAAAAATAAAAAAAGTTTGGAGAGGATAAACTACATTGTTGCTGACTTTCTTACTTACATTGAATGATACACATACATATATTTGGTGTTAATATTTTATACAATCAAAGAATAAAACTACTGTAATCTTAATACAAAAAGAGAAACTAAATAATGTGAAAATTCATGAAATATGTTCTATAAGACCACCTTAATTGATCTCTATGTCGACTTTATTTTCTCTGACTCTCAAGATCAGGCAAAGTAAGGGGAACCACGAAGCTTTCATTTTATTTGTTCCAGGAATAGCTTATATTTTGGTATATATGTTTTAAAGTTTTAAGTTTACTGGCATTTTTAGTTTATGGAAACGGTGCAAACAACTTCATGTTGACATACACGAGCGTTTTCCTTGTGTTTGTTTTCTACAGATTTCTTTGATTCAGGGGAAAAGTTGGATTGCTTTGGAACATGTCTTCTATTGGAACGAGAATGTACGTACTCACCCACTTACTTTATCTAATATTGTAGATGAATGCTTCATATCCGAGATCTAGTATTGTAGATGAGTGCTTTATATCTTCAATTTGGTGCAATGGCGATATTTTCACCGACTGCTATTTTGGTCAAGAGAGTCGACTCGATAAAATACTTGATGATTCGGCTATGGAAGGGATTCAAGGGTTCATGTGCCATATCCATTTAACTCGAAACCAAAGATTGCTTCTTGGTAAAGTTTCGAGACAAGGGAACCTTCAAGCATGCAGTGAACCATAGTACTTGGTTCTTTGAGGTTTGTCAATTTGACATAATCTAAAAGCATCATGTATGAAATATTGAGCTCGTGGCACTAGAAATTTTTATGAAAAAGGGTGTTGACAAGATTAAGCATATTTGGAATGAATTATCATACACAATTGTATCAAATCAAATTTTAATCCAAACTTGGAATGACATTGATATTGCATTGTAAGAGAAAGTAAAGCCGTTTTTATTAGCTTTATTACATATATTAATATATGTTTTTATTATATATATATATCGTAAATAGGAGTTTTATATTCTATCTATTGTATATTTGTATATAGAAATCTACTTCCTTCTTTTGTTGTATTACCCTTATAATGCAGAGCAAAACAAAATTTATTTTCCCTTACATTCTTCCCGTATCTGAACGACCACAATTCTGCCTTATTAAATCCAGTTATATGTATCAAATTTACGAGACCAGCTATTTTTGATCTATATTTGAAAGTATACGAATCACTGATACTACCATCAGGATTCAGCTCCATTTTCAGCTCGATAGAGTCAAGACGACAGTCCAGCTTCCTAGTTTTGACGTCTTCAATACAATAGAGCAAATCCACTACTAATCCCCCTCCCTGCACTTGCTGCCTTTCTCCTTCCTTGAGTAGCTGATAAAGTCCTTTAACAGTCTGAGAATCACAGCTTAATATTACCTCACCAAGGAATTCTAAGGTACCAGATTTCATTTCCAACTTTTTGTTCATGTAAGTGAACATCTCTGTTGGTAAGTTACATTTAAAACCATAAATCGAACCCGAATTTGAACCCGAACCCGAACCCAAACTAGAGCTTGCACCTGAACCTTCCATTGTCCCAAGTTTTTTTGTTATAGCTAGGCTGCAATTGCCTCGACTCTAGAGGTGAGCTAGGTAGGTGCAGTGGTAGGAGAATGTTTGGATGAGTTTAATTAGCTTGTCCGCTTATATATAGATTAGAAAACTTGAACCCTAGCAAGTTAGAATGCATGCGTGTTTTGATTGTAGCTTTACCTAATCAATTAAGTGCATATCCTCTTATCAAAATTTGCATGCGTGCATTTGTATCAGTTAGCATGCGTGCACCTATATTTATGGTAACTAATTAGCTATGATAATTATCAGGTAATTACCACGTAATGTTATGCACAAACCATGTTTTAATTAATAGCTACACATTTTTTGTGTTAAGGTTAGGTTTAAGAAAATCGCGCTAGATTAATTAATATATTATGAGAAAAAAACTTTTCTTTTTGTATTATTTTTTGTTTGTTCAAACAACGTTTTCTTACTAATAAAAACATATTAAAAATGTAACTTATAACTCTAAACAAAATAAAGATCATATCATCTATAAATGATATTAATGTAGACATTGATCTGCAATGAGTACCGTATCAAGGTTGGATGAAGATGATGAATTTGAAGTATGAAGTTGATCTGATATTTATGTTTATGCTTGAGATTTTGAACATTTCTGTTTGAATTTTGAATTTTAAGACTTTACATGCGTCGTCTCCAATCTCATGCACTCCTTAAGCCCACCAAGCCTTAGAGTTGTAGGGAAATTCTTCATTGAGGACTCTTAAAATGAGGACTTGATGAGTACTTTCTCATTAGACCCCTTTTTTTTATACAATTTGGCAAATCCACCTGTTTGACACCAAAATCTCCCCTGCGAGCGAGGAATGCGTAGAGAGCCTCTTACAAAATATTTTTTTTTTATGAATTTTGGAAAATATAACCGCAGGTATTGGTTTTATCCTTATGTGCTTCGTGTGCTAGCGTGCCATTGTCTCGCGACGGAATCTGAATGTATAGGTGCATTGTCTGACTACTTGACTGAGCGATTTATGCGGGGAGAGCACCAACCTCGCCTGAATGGATCCTTCTTGCCTAGTGTCCTAGAAATTTTATTTTTCGTGTCTCTAGAAGAGCCACGGAAATCGATACTCCACACTCTCTTTGTAAGTGCAAAGCAGAGCAATCTCTTTGACGATGTGTTGAGAACACTAGGGTGTTGCTTCCTTGGATCTCCAAACTCTCACTCGATAGGTGACAAGTTCTTCAATCTTCCAGTTGCGTTGCTTCCTTTGATCTCAATACTTTCACTCGATAGGTAACAAGCACTTTGATCGTCTAGTTACAGGGTTTCTCTGCCGAGATGTATTTGCGTGTAGCAAAATTGTATTTGATCAAGGAGGATCTTTCCTCTATCATTATTGTTCTCCTTATATAATGCACAGTAGTCGTATTTTGGTTCACTTGTACGTCTTGAGCTCTTTGATTCTCAATATAATTCTCACTTGTATGTCTTCATGGTTTTAGTGTATATTACAAAACTGTGAATTGCTATGGATATTAGATTATGCGAGACTATGAATTGATTGTGTATATTGTGCTATTGTGTATATGTGCTATCGTGACTATGGATGAAAAATGAAAAACACTGAGGGTTGCTATATGTGAATTGATTTTGCTACATGTGAATTGAATTTGTTGAACATTATGTATTTTGCTACTGTGTTTAGTAATTGATTGTGATAATTGGTAGGATGAAATTGCGTATGTGAATAATGATGCAATTGTATGGCAAATTATGATGAAGATTATGTTGATTGATACAGTGATTTTGGTTGTTGAATATGTATTTAAGATGTCTGACCGGAAAAAGAGGCTCACCGAAGAGGAGCGGAGGGCCGCATTGGAATCGTCATTCCAACAGTTGGGTTGGGGGGCTCAATAGTCAGAGGAAACTGTTACGTCTCCCGCGCCGCCTCGAAGGTCATCAACCATTCCCGTTGGACCTGATGACGAGTCACTGGCAGACGACGAGCAGACGAATTTGTCTTCTGACGCTGGGGCATTCACATATGATCCTCAGTCTTCCACCAATTCGTATTGCTTTAGTGTTCGACGCAAAGCAACCAGTATGGACCCCTCAGCCCCAGCCCCCAAACGTACTCGGAGAATTGCGAATGGAAGATAAGTCGAGGAAGCAACCAAGAGGCTAGGGAAATGGATCGACGTGGTGTACGCTGTTTTCACCAAAGGCCCACCATCAAAGGAGATTTCCAGTTTGACCTCGACTTAGATCAGGAATATCATATGGAGCAAGATACGTGTGATAGCCCCTATTTGGAATCAGCTGAAGGAAGCTGAGAGGCTCAGAGTTGTCTGCGAACACTCAGTAATATGTGCTATTTAATTTTATTTATTTTATAAATAATTTTAAATTATAGGGTTTAGGAATTAATTTAATCTTTTTTTTTCTTAGGTACACTTTGTCTTGGAGCAAACTACGGAGATGTGGAAGCCATAGAGAAGTTGGCTGCGGATGTTTACAGGAGATGGAAGCACCAGCTTCATAAGCACTATAAGAAATGCGGTGAAGCCCCAGATGAGTTCCACGAGGAAAGGAAACTCTAGTGGGATTAGTTGGTCAGCCATTTTGAGTCGAACAAGTTTGTGGTTCGTCTTTCTTTGCTTTTGGTTTGTTAATCATACAATACTTTTATAAGTTATCTTAGTAATTAATTTCCTTGGTTGTGAAACAGACAAGGTCGAAGTGGAACTAGCCAATTGTGCGATGAAGAATTGTCACCACACTTCGGGCAACATGAAGATGTTGTACCTTACAAAGGAACACAAAGATAAGGGTTCGAAGCACCCTCAGGTTGATGCCTCCGTGGATGCTTACAATAGGCCCAGACAAGAAGAAGATATCGCAAGTCAACACGTTGTAAGTAACATTATATTTATTCCAAAATTGAATGAGTTTAATATTATTGTTGGGTTGAAGTAATTGAATTATGATTAGGACAGTTATTTAGGTTCTACTCTTGAATTTTGGTATAGTTGGCTATGTTAAACATGATTTCGAAGTTGAGAAATCCGGATGGGAATCGGTGTCCACGGTATGTTATTTTGGAAATTGGTTATTTGAAGTATTTTCTTCCATACAGGTTTTTGGTTTCCTACATTTTTAGGAGATATTATGTCAATTTTTTTTTAGAAATTGATGTTCAGGTAAAAGTAGGGCTGGGACTGGTTCCACGAAGAACAGGAGAACCGAATCGAATCGAACCGGAACCGTTAGGTTCGGTTCGGTTCGGTTCTTTGAATTTTGCAAAGTAACATTGATGGTTCGGTTCCAAGTGCAAATGTTTTGGTTCCGGTTCCGGTTCCGGTTCCTAAGTTACAAAATTTTAAGGAACCGAAAAGAACCGGTAATATGAAAATAACACATGTCAATATATTATTGGTAGTCTTGTAAAGTCTATATTATGTACTATAGACATGGGTATAGAAGATCATCCCTTTCTAATTATAAAGTATATGAAAAAAACCCTCTCAAAATGCTAAATCTAGTTAATCTACTTAGTCAACAACCTTCACACTTTCACTAAAAAACCCTCATGCTTAAAAAAATGTGGATGATGCAAGGGCAACAAAAGTTACCAAAAATTAGTTTGTTAAATAGAATGCAACTTTGAGGTACATATGTAGTATTTGGTTCAGAAGTTTTTGTGGACTATAGTTATTGCCTTTAGTTGTTCTATTCAACAAGAAATTCAAAAACTTGTTTGACGTAACTTATTTTTGCTTGCAATTTATAATATATTTGAACTAAAAGGACTCGATGATTTTTGGATACTTGCGGATCGAGTGATTTGTAGATGTATTTAATTTTCTATTTTGTAGTTTTTTCATACTTTTTCTTCCAAATTAGGCTATTTATTGATTTTTCTTTATATATTTAGGAACCGTAGAACCGAACCGGTTTGTTGCGGTTCGGTTCCATACAGGTTCCTCCTAAAAAATACAAGGAACTGAACCGTATGTATATTGAACGGTTCCAGTTCCGGTTTCTAAAAATAATGGATGGAACCGAACGTGTCCCAGCCCTAGGTAAGAGTGAAAAAAAATGGCCGCCGAGGCAGTGGCAGGCATGCAGTCAGAGAACCCCGGGATGACGCTCGAAGAGTTGCCTCCTCTGCCCTTGGAGTTTGAGATCGCTATTGCAGATACAGTTTTTGGCCATCAACCTGGGAAGGATGTTCATGATCTCGGATAAGATGGGATGTCCATCGATATTTGAGTTAGGTTTCGGTGACTAGGTGATCGAGTATGGCAGCTGCCGAGAAGCGAGTCTGAGCAGCCGAGGAGCGGGCTCGAGTGACCGAGGAGGAGGCTCAAGCGACAACCGCCCGGACAGGTGCGTTGCAGGCTCAGCTGGATAAGTTACTCGACTTCCTCCAAGTTTTGGCTTTCATTGGTTAGCCGAGTGTCTCGCATCGGGATTCTAGACCCGATGACGATGATCCGAACACCGGGGGAATCGGTGGGGTCCAAACTCCCGGCAATGTCAATATTTTGGTTTAGTTTAATTTCTACGTATGTAGTGTATATTTTGATCGGTACAATTTTTTATTTACTCTATAAAATTTGGGTTCAATTAGTATTTTTCTTAATTTAATATTTAATTTTAATTCAATTGATATTTATGAAAATAATTGGAAAAAAAATACACAACTTAGACGATGAAATCAAAACTAATGATTTCATTGTCTAGGTTAATAAAACACTCAGGCGACGACGGACAGATTCGTCGTCTAGGTTTGGATACTTAGACGACGAAAGAGAAGTGTTTCGTCGTCTAAGCAATACATCTTAAACGACAAAATCTTTTACACTAAGACGACGACAAATTTTTTTCGTCTAGGTGTAACTCTAAGACGATGTTGAATTTTCGTCATCTAGGTGTAACTCTAAGATGCCAAAACTATTTTGTCTTCCCAGATAAATAATACGATGAAAATTTTTGTCGCATATGTCAATAAATTTTTGTCGTCTAGGACTTTAGACGACGAATATAGTTTCGTCGCCTAAAATGTCACTTAGACGATGAAAATTTTTGGTTTCGCCGCCTAAGTACTTGGACAACGATATGTTGGCGACGAAACTTAAGCGACGAAATTTTTATCGTCTAAGTACTTTGGAGACAAAAAAAATTTCTTAGTCAACGAAATTACTTGGTCGCCTAAGTGGAGTTTTCTGACTGTGAAGCAAATATAACGGAAAAGACGAAATATAGATGACGGTATTCATCATTTCTGTAATTAATGAGAAGATGCTGACGTGGACAAATTGCTACTTTCATATTTAAACGAAAGGCTAAATTTAGAAGTGAAGAGAACCAAGAGTCAATGAGAGGATTCTGACCCCAAGGAAAAACCAAGTGCAATCATATAAAATTCTGGGTAGAATACAAAATCAGGCTTATAATAGGGTTTTATGTCATGGCTCTACTAAGATTTTTTACTCTCCAGCGCCGCTATCTCATCTAATGTCTCCAGCAGATCCCAAAAGATTGCTTATGTACGGCTGAGCAACCGAGATGTTCTCATTCTCCCCATCTTCCCGTCGTTTAATTTTTGTCGAACCTCGTCGGGTTGTCCCTGAGTTGTTTCGTTGTCTTCGAGAGGCCGGTCTTATGGCCTCTTAGGTTCTGGTTTTTAGTGATATGATTGCTTCACTTTCAATCAAGGTGTGTTGTTGGGCTCGACACCAGATTTGTTGGTAGGTAAATATGTTGAATGATCGTAGTTCGATTCGTTGGGTCATGGGAGGAGGTAGGCTTAAAAGAATAAAATTGTTCATTATCCAAGCTCCCCAATGATTCAGTTTGTACATACGCAAGGGGATAATGAAAATGAAAAGAAGAAGAGTTCTCAAAATGACTTCCTCTTTTCAAAGAGTGTTTCGGTTTGTTGGAGGTTTGGCCTAGCTCTTTGGCTCATGAAGGTCATTCTTTATGATCTACCACAACCCGGATTTCGAAGTTTGCGTAGTTCTCATACAGCTTAAATTATGGATGAGGAGTTTACTACAACTCGTCAAACTCTTTCTCCTACTTCTCGAATAAAATTTAGTCATGTTCGTAAAAGAAAATAAAATGGCAAATCCAAAAAGAAAAGATTTTCAAACTAGAAAACAGGTTCTTTATAGCAACAAAAAGATTTGCGCGCTTTAGAAGGTCTACATTTCAAATTTCTTCTTATTTCATGATCAATGATTGGCACCACACGTGCAACAGAGCTTATCGATCTCTTGGTCATATTCTCAAATATAGATTATGCCTCATTCATGGTCTTTTCCATAAAGTCATTACCTTATGCATTGTCCATTTTTCTTTTGATCCCATATGTAAATCTTGTTTGAATAAAAATATTAACATATCTGGAGATTGGTCATGATTGAGGTAGCCAAACATAAGACCCCTGAACCACTCCCAAGTCTCAGTAAAAAAATCGTCACTCTCCTCTTGGAATGTCGAGAGAGAAGTTTTTGGTGATGAACTTCCGTTGTACATCTTCCATGTATGAATGGAATTGAGAGAAACATTGCCGCTCGTTCCACAAACTACTTGGGAAGATTTTCAAATGTAACCCTCTTGTATCCATGTGCTTGAGATTCAACAGACTGCATACTTCATTGGTGTACAAATCTCAATTTAGTTTCCCTAAGAAGATAAGCGATGTTCAGAGAAAGGTCGGCTTAATCTTAAGACATCACATACTGTCGACAAAGAAATACAAGTACCTAGTTGTTTCTACCGAATTACGCGCGGGGGCGTAACGGGGCAGAAGCAACAAGAATAAGCTTCCTCCTTCTCCTTCCTCCTCTTGGTGCGTCCGAACGGTGGGGTTGTTCGGATGGGCGGGTGCTCTCTACGTGCGTGCGGGCTCTCCTTTCGGGCGGTGGATCCTCCCGCTCTGGGGTGTTCGGGTGCAGCTGTTAGAAGAATACAACAATGAATAGAAGGTCAGGGGTCAAGACGGGGTGGCCCGCCTTCAACGCTCCGATGCCTAAGTCAGAAGATGTATTGGATATAACAGTCAAGCGAACGAGTAAGTAGTGCGTTTGGGATGTCGAGAGATTGAATGTTGACTTCAATGGGATGATCTTACCTGTAATAAATACCTGATATATAGGTGGTTGAGTTTGGAACCTGGTGATGTTCTTCGATGTGGGACGTCCTGCACTCCTGGTGTGTGTTTTGCTCATTCGGGCGCGCGCCCACCGGGCGCGTGTGCGCTCGGATGGGGCCGGTCTGGTGAGTGAAGTTGGAGCCTCCTTGGTGGTCTTGCGTGCGGTGTGGTAGGTGTCGCTAATCTGCTTAAGTGGATAAGTATGTTAATCGTACAACTAATGATGCAATACTAACAAGTCCCCCAAGTCCCCAAGTCAAAGAGAACTTTCTTGACTGGGGAGTTGAAAAAGGGTGTGCGATTAACAAGACTACTTATCCGCTCGAGCAGTGGTCATGAATCTGTGACCCCCTAAGTCCCCCAACTCTCCGGTCAAGGAAGGGCTCGCATGACGGAGTGGGACCTTGAGTGTCCAAGTGTGTACCTGTACGTTCGATGGTGTACCTGTTCGGATTCTGGGCCCGGCATCCAAACTGATCTTGCTAGTTAAGATCCGCGCGCACGGATGGGATCGGTCTTGCAAACATACATAAGTACAACAGATATGCAGGTATGTAAGTATGCAGGATATGATGTATGAATGTATGGTATGATGCATGAATGTATGGTATGATTTGTGTGTATGCAAATGTTTTTCGTAACACCGGCATTGGGATGGCGCGGTGCACCGCGTACATCAACGGGGATGCCATTCCGTACGGTATAGCGTCAACGGAGGGATCAAGACCGCGACCTATAAGTAACGCGCTACGGAGGGGACGGACCGCATGCCCGTGCCGTTCTTCGACTTAGCACCCTCAAAGAGAGGGCGAACCCCATGCCTCCGTTATGACAGTCGGCTTATTTTCGCGACCGGGGAGGCGCCCGCGCTCATCGAACCTCGAAACGCGCAAGGAGGGGTCGGACCGCACGCCCCTGGCGCTCCGAGTCGGGGCCGAATGTTAACGTTGCGCTCACACGGAGGGGAAACACCCCACGCCCGTGCCGCCCATCGACTTAGCACGCCCAGAGAGGAGTTGACCCCATGCCTCTGTCATGACAGCCGGCTTGCTCTTCGATCATGTAACGGTGCGCTCACGGAGGGGGCGGACCCCATGCCCGTGCCGCCCATCGGTCTCAGCGCGCGCTCAGAGAGGGGGCGTGCCCCATGCCTCTGCCGCCTGATCCGGCTTGCTAATGCGTGCGCGTACGTAGAGGAAGAACCCCATCCCGTACGGCGCAGCTCTTTACTCGGGGCACGGCCAAAAGGGAATTCAGGCGTTAGCCCTCTTTCGGGGCGCCCGAGTGGTACTTGTACTAACCTGATGGTGTTTTGCGAGCGGCCGGTCGTGTGGGTGGTTCATGCGCCAGTAGAGATGGTTGGTGTCGTGGCGTGTTGTCCTTGCCTTGGGGTTGGTGGTGCTCTGACGAGACGTTTTGAGGTGACATTCTTTTTGACTTCTCCTTGGGAACCGGTGTAATAAATGCTAGCCGTCGCAATTAATGCCAGCGTGCCCTTGCATTAAATGCTGATGTTGTGATGATTACTCGGAGGGCAGACGTCACGCGCGTGGGAGCGTGGGAGTGGGGCATGGGCGCCACGTGTTGGGCTGTGGGAGACCGTGCTAGGGTTTGAAATCGAGGCGGGAAGCGGAAGAGTTGGCGCGGTTACTGAGGAGGGCAAGTAAACCGCCCTGGCCACGTGTCATGATCCGAGGGTGGACACGCGAAAAACGGAAGACTGGCGTTCGTTGGCGTATTCCGTCCGAGTAATATAAATAGGGTCTCCTTGCCGTTGTCTTCTTCATCACTCGCATATCTTACCGAAACTCTGCCGGAATCTTTCTGCGACCTGCGCTTGCCTGAGCTCTTCTCTGTGTTCGTTTGCCGGAATACTTGCTTTCGACGTGAAATTTTCAGTCCCCAAACCAAAATCTGGTGAGGCTCTTGTCCTTGGCTCTGTTGATTTCGTATCTGTGCTTTTTGTGTTTTTCTGGGTTTTGTTGAACTCGGGGATAGGGCATGTTCTTGGGTGGGGGGGTGGTTTGATCTGTTTGTGGGTGGTTCTCTGTGGGTTTTGGTGTTTCTGTGTAGGGAGGGATTTTTTTGCCAAGTGTTGGTCGTGCGCTCGTCTATAGGATGGAGCCGATTCAGATACCGAGCGATCAGTCACGTGAGCGGATCTACATTCCGGGGTTGGGGTGGATTAGTTGTGGGTCGGGCGGGTCGAGTACGTCGAGTACGTCGAGTGTGTCTTCGGACGAGTCTGTTTTGAGTGTCCCGCCCCTACAATGCATTTTGCCTGACACCTCTCCCGTGCAGCCAATGGAAGCTAGGCAAGCGTTCGCGACTGTGGGTTTGGCGAGCTCGTCTGGATCGTCGGGCGGGCAGTCGGGTGGTTCAAATCCCTGGGGTGAGGAGAGGGCGGAAGGAGGAGATTTGCTTCCTCAACCTACGGCCGGTGGACCCATCTACTGGGCGTTCCCCGATGGCACGCCCGTCCAGGAGCCTGAGCGTGCACCGACCATCTCGGAGATGGCCAGGTGGGCGAGAGATTACCACATCCCCAAATCGGTGGTATTGCGGGTACCTGGCAGAGGCCATACTTTCACTCGTCCGCCGCCCGGTCACGTCTGCCTGAGCGAATACCATCTTAAGGCAGGGATCAAGTTGCCATTGCACCAGTTCTTCCAGTATATGCTGGCGCTGCTGAACATCTCGCTTGGTCAGTGTGGGCCCACGCTTACCCACATGCTTGTGGCCATGTTTAACATCTTTCGGATGAGCGGCCTGGGCCAGCCTACGCGGGCGGAGTTCCTTCACTTCTTCGGTCTGCGCTACTCTACGCGCAAGAGGGACTGGGGAATCATTACAGTGGCGCCGCGCGTGAAGTGGTGGCTGTCGGATCAGCCGAGTTCTGCGACCAACTGGCGCACGATTAGTTGCCTGGTGGGTGGTGACTGGGAGTTGGGCTCCTTCTCCGATGAGTACGTTGCCAACGCCCACTTGATTGATCGAGTCTCCCAAGCTTTCCATCCCCTGGATACGAATGAGTACCCGATGACGCCCGCCGAAGAGGCCCGGGTCAACCGTTTGAAGTTTGTTTTTGACCCAGCGCCCGAGGCGAGGTCGTTCTGCGCCGCCTGCCATTGGGATATCATCAAGGAGACGCGCCTTGCTAAGTTTCCGCGTATGTGTGCTTGTAGTTCGTTTGTCTGGGAGTAGGAGTAGATTTTGACCAACTGTTTTGGCTGTCGCTAACCTTCCGTTTGTTGTTTTTTGTAGTTAAGAAGATGACTGGCAAGAATGCTGTTGTTGATGAGGTGGTGACGCGCCGCATGGCCGCCCTTTGAGAGGCGGGTGCGAAGGTTCGAAGGGTGGTGGAGGACGGGCGGGGTGATCTGGTGTTGGGGGATACTGAACAGCCCAGGCTCCTCCCTCCTGCCGTGAGTGATTATGCTCCTGCGATCCCGGCGGGTGCCCGTCGTCCGCCGTCAGGCCATGCTGGCGGATTGAAGGCGCAGGCTAAGGCGGACCGTGCCGAACGGCACAAGGAGAAGCGCCAGGATAGCCGCGACCTGCGCCGGCAGGACCGTGACGACATGCGGGATGCAGCTCGCACGTCCAACGCAGACGGTCATTCTTCTTCCACGCCCCAATCATCCGAGCGTGTCTCCACGAGGTCCCAATCCTCCGAGCGTCCGTCCAGCCCCCCCAGTGGGCCTTCTTTGAAGCGTCTTCGTACAGATAACCCGCCTGTCAAACCGTCCGCTGGTCAGCCTGATGATCCGTTCGCCTGCTACACCCCGTTGGCTCGGTCCATCGAGGAGAGCATGAAGGCTGTTGATGAGATGGCGCCAGAGGTGGCGGAGGGTAACAGAGATGACATGGACAAGGCCTTCAACCTCTGCATGGCGCTGCAGCGCAAAATGTACCTGGCACGCGAGCGCTTCGCCAACAGGCACTATGCGGAGAAGGCGCAGGCGGAGATACTGAGCCTCACCAATTCCTGTAAGAAGTCTGAGCAGCTGGCGGGTGAACGGGAGGCGCTGCTCAAGGTCGAGCGTGACTCAGCCCTTGCCGCCCTTGAAGAGGAGAAAGCCGTGGCGGAAAATCGGGTGGCGGAGGTGGAATCCCGCCTGATGGCCGAGGCGCAAGCCCAAGTCCGGCAGGCGCGGGCGGAGGCGGTCACTGACTTCAAGAATTCTGTGGAGTTCAAGGAGTTGATGGATGCTGAGGCCGAGGTTCAGGTCGCCCATTTCCAAGATATGGCAGCGCCTTTCCTGAAGATGGATGAGCTGGATGCTTGGCTGGCTGGGCAAACGGGGCTGACGGGCGGAGGTGGTGGTGCGGGTGGCGCGAAGTAGAGCAGCTTTTTTCTTCTCCTTTGTAATAGAATAGATCTTCTTTTGTTTTGTTTTTGTAATCGGGCCCTCGTGCTCTGGATTTCTTGCCAGCCGTTGTTTTTTGTTGACCTGGCGAAATGAATGAAATTTCTCTTTCCGTCTGCTTGTGTGCCTTGTCTCCTTTTGCTGTTTTGAACTTTTGTTTGCCTTACCTTGTACGGGCGTGCGCTTCCCTATATCTGTGAGTAGCCTATCCCCAGTCCCCCAAGTATATAGGTGGGCGGGGTAAGGACAAACGCAACAGTGATTACACTTGGATGAAAGTACAAGGTAAGACTTAATGAAAGTACTTCCTCAAGTGTTGGATGTTCCACGGGTGGCGTAGTCGTTGACCCTGCATGTCCCTAAGGTAGAAAGTGCTGTCGCTTACCACTTTGTCAACGACGTACGGGACTTCCCACAACGGGCGAAGCGTCTTTACCTTCTGTTGGATCGCCTTCATCACCCAGTCCCCCAGTTGGATTGGGCGAGCCCGTATGCGCTGATTGTATAACCGGGCGATCCTCTGCTTGTTGGCGACGTTGTGCAGGTGCGCCATATCCCTTCGTTCCTCTAGCAGATCATTATTGAGCCTTAGCCCCTCGTCGTTCGTGCGCGGGTCATACCCCTCGATCCGCGGGCTCTGATGGGTAATTTCCAGGGGTAGCACGGCCTCCGTTCCGAACGTTAGGCTGAATGGGGTCTCGCCTGTAGCTGCATTTGCTGTCGTTCAGATGGACCATAAGATTTCTGGGATGACCTCGGGCCAGCGCCCATAGCCCGCATCTCCAGGTTCGATGTCCTCGATCTTCCTCTTGATGCCGGACTTGATGATTTTGTTCGCTGCTTCTACCTGTCCGTTCGTCTGGGGGTGTGCGGGCGACGCGAAGATGAGGTCCGTCCCCTGGCGTTTGCAGAAGTCTATCAGTCTGGGGTTGTTGAATTGTGGCCCGTTATCCATGATGATGCTGATCGGCGTCCCATAGCGATAGAAGAGGAAGCGCCAGAGGAAACGTTCCACCTTCTCCGTGGTGATCCTTGTCATGGGCTGGGCCTCGATGAACTTCGTGTGGTAGTCGATGATGATGATCAGATACCTATATTGCCCTTTCGACTTCGGGAGCTCTCCGATCAGGTCTAGTCCCCACTGTGCAAATGGAACGGGCGACAGGAGGATGGATAGTGGGACGGCTGGTGCGTGGTGGTGATGCGCGTGGAGTTGGCACTGGTGGCACTTGCTCTTCAGTGCTGTGGCGTCCGTGTGGATGGTGGGCCACCAGAATCCGTGTCGAAGGGCCTTGTGTGCGATCGACCTGGCACCCGCGTGATGGGCGCATGTGCCCGAGTGGATCTCTTTCAAGATTGAGCTGCCCTTCGTTGGAGTGACGCACTTGAGGCTCGCCCAAGTCCTCCCTCGGCGGTAAAGTGTCCCGTCCCGCACGCTGAAGTTGGCCGCCCGTGCGACGATGGTTCTGGCTGCTTTCTTATCCTCTGGTAGTTCTCCCCTCGTTTTATAGGCGATGAGCACGTCCATGTAACTATGCTCGTGCGGCTCAATTGCCAAGACCTACTCTGCTTCTGAGATGCTCGGTCGTTGCAGTACCTCGACGATACGCTGCCCTGGCCCCATGTGCACGGGCGCCGTGGCCAACCGGGCCAATTTGTCTGCCTTTGCGTTGAATCCCCGGCGTATATGGCTGATGTTGACGTGCTCGAACCCCTTGATCAGCGCCTGCACGTGTTTCAGGTAGGCGATCATGGATTCCTCCTTTGCCTGGAATTCCCCTCCGACTTGGCTCACCACCAGCTGTGAGTCGCTGAATATGTTGAGGTTGGGCGCTTCTGAGTTCTTGGCTAGTTGTAGACCCGCAATGAGCGCCTCGTACTCGGCCTCGTTGTTCGTCGCCTTGAATTCGAATTTGAGGGCGTACTCCGCGTTTACCCCTCCCGGCCCGGTTAGGATTATACCGGCGCCACTCACCTTCTTCGTGCAGGATCCGTCGACGTAGAGGTTCCATTCTGACAATGGTTGCCCCTTGATCTCCGGTCTGTCGCACGCTTCTACCGTCGGACCGTCAGGCGCTTGGGCTGGCGCCCCCTCTGCCTCCGTGTACTCAAGGATGAAGTCTGCCACAGCCTGCCCCTTGATTGCCGTGCGAGGTTTGTACTCGAGGTCGAATTCACTAAGCTCGACGGCCCATTTCGCCAGGCGGCCACTGTGGTCGGGTGATTGGAGTATCTGGCGCAAGGGTACGTTGGTGAGGATATGGATGCTGTGCGCCTGGAAGTATGGCCTCAGCCGTCGGGCAGCGGTTACGAGCGCGAGCGCCATCTTCTCGATCGTCGAGTATCGCGTCTCAACGCCTGTCATGCCCTTTCCTGAGAAGAAAACAGGTAACTCCGTGCAGTCCTCCCTGCGGACAAGGGCAGAGCTGACGGCGGTGAGGGAAGCGGCCAAGTAGAGGTACAGAACTTCCCCTCGGACGGGTCTGGAGAGGAGCGGGATGGACGCCAGGTATTCCTTGATCTGAAGGAAAGATTCCTCACACTCGAGTGTCCACACAACCTCGCGCTTGTTCGTGGTTCTTAGGGCTTTGAAGAATGGGGCACACCTGTCCGAGTAGCGCGAGATGAAACGGTTCAGGGATGCGAGTTTTCCCGTGAGGCTCTGCAGGTCCACTCTCTTGACGGGCGGCTTCATGTCGATGATTGTTTTGACCTTGGCTGGCGCGGCTTCGATCCCCCGCTGGCTGACAATATACCCCAGAAACTTGCTATTGGTGACTCCGAAGGTGCACTTGGCGGGGTTTAGCCTCATGCCATTCTTGATGAGGACGTCGAGCACAGTCCCCAAGTTCTGGACGTGGTCGACCGCCTGGACGCTCTTTACCAATATGTCATCCACGTATACGTCCATGATGCTGCCGATGAGGCCATGGAACATCGTGTTCATGAGCCTTTGGTACATGGAGCCGGCGTTCTTCAGCCCAAAAGGCATGACAACGTAGCAATAAAGGCCTTTGTCCGTGACAAACGTTGTCGCTTCCTGGTCCGCGGGATCCATGAAGATCTGGTTGTAGCCCGAGTAAGCGTCCATCATCGATAGGAGTTCGTTTCCTGCCGTCGCGTCTACTAGTTGATCGATCCTCGGTAGCGGGAAGCTGTCCTTCGGGCACGCCTTGTTGAGATCGCTGTAGTCGATGCACATCCTCCATTTCTTGTTGCTCTTCTGCACCATCACCGCGTTGGAAATCCACTTGGGATAATCCACCTTCCGGATGAACCCGATGCCCAGTAATCGGTCCACCTCCTCGTGCATGGCCGCATAGTGCTCTGCTTTGTACGCCTGCCGTTTCTGCTTCACTATTCGGGCGCTGGCGCTGACGCTCAGTCGATGGGATATGATCTTCGTGCGGATCCCGGGCATGTCCTTGTGTGACCAGGCGAACACTTCCTGCTTCTCTTTCAACAGCGCGATCAGTCGTTCGGCTATTGCTGGAGCCAATGACGCCCCGATCTGGACCGTCCTCTCCGGGTGTTCGGAGGATAGCTGGATCGTCCTCAGCTCTTCACGTTCGGGGACGGGTGACACGGCCATCAGCCCGTCGCGGGGATCGTCGGGTGCTTCTGATCCTGGCGCGGGTTCCAGGGCGAGGACCTCGTGCTCGTTACGAGGTTTCGCCGCCTCCTCGTTGCTGTATCCTCGGACATGTCCGACTCCGTGCTCGGTTGGGAACCGTCCCAGGAGCATGAATGTTGCGACGATCATCCTCAGCCTGCAGATCCCTGGCCTCCCGAGTATGGCGTTGTAGGGGGAGGGGGTGTCCATGACGATGAAGTCTGTCCTGATCTCGCTATGCAGGGAGTCGGGTGCGCCAATCTCGACCCGTAGGCTGTCGCTTCCGATGGGATACGAGGTCTCGCCTGTGAAGCTGGCGATGCACTCATGATCCTGCGTCATCTTTCGTGCGGGTCTGCCGAGCGCCTTGTATGCGTCTAAGTAGATTATGTTGACAGACGCCCCGTTGTCAACCAGCACCCTCTTCACAAGGAATTGATCGATGATCGCGTCGATTACGAACAGTAGGGTGCTGTCCTTCGGGTTTTCCTCCTCGTCTTTTGTTGTGAAGCTGATGGTGGGCGCTCCCTCCCTTCCTTCCTTGGGCGCTCTTCCTGCCCCGATTGCCAATACTTCCCTGCCCGCGTGGTCGGGCGATGATGTTCTTGCCTTGCGCTTGCCCCCGGATATCGTGTTGATAGTCCCACGGGTCCTGGTGTTCGCATGGCGTCGTCGTCCTCCCGTCCTGGGACGACCTTTCTTCATATCTTCGAGGGCTTTCCTCAGCATGGGACAATCGTTGGTGTGGTGGGTGGCGGCATTGTGGTATTCACACCAAATGCTCGGGATCCGGCCGACCGGGGCCATTGCTACCGTGACGCCGCTCGGTGGTGGGAGCCGGCGCCAATGTAGGTGGAGGAGCTGTTCGGGTGACTGCCCGTCGATCGTAAAGACCTCATGCCCTGCCGGTTGGCAGGCGCTCTGTTGCGTAGGTCCCTCCGCCCGGTGGTTGCGAAAAAAGGGCCTCTGACTGCTCTGTCCTGGCGCGTCCTGGTATCTCTTGTATCCTCTGGCTGGAGTCTCTCCGCTGTCCGAGGGCCGTCGAGGCTGAGCGTTCTCCTCCGGCCTGTTGGTGCTAGACTCGGAGGCGGACCCGTACACTCGTGTTTCCACCAGCGCCTTCTGCACAACCAGGTCCATGATCTCGTCATAGTCGATATGCTCCTTCCTCACGAGTTTCTCTACGAATGGGGTGGCGAGCAGGTTATCCATCAGGGCGACCTTGGCCACTCGCTTGTCAAGGTCCCTGCATGTGCTGGCGAGCGTCCTCCATCGATTGATGTAGCTCGACAGGCTCTCGTCCATCCCCTGGCGGGCCTTGAGGAGGATGCCCGTGGTGTTGTACTTCCCCTGGAGCCGATAACGCTTCTGGAAACTCTCCGCCAGCTCGAGGAACGAGTGGATGGATCCTGGCGGGATCTCGTAGAACCAGCTCCGCGCTTTTTCCGCCTGCGTTTCCTGGAACAGGAAACACAAGGTTGGGTCTGAATGTCGGGTCCCGTCCGTGGTAGACCGAAACTCGTCCACGTGCGCTCGTGGGTCTCCGCTCCCATGGAACAGGGCGATCTTCGTTATCTTGGCGTGGGGGTCCCTTCCCCTCTCCAGTATGTGCGCCGCGAATGGGCTGACCCGGGGGGCGAACGTCCCGCCCTGACCGGCCAGCTTGTCCTTGCGCAAGCGTGAGACTTCCTCCGCCAGCTCTTCCATCTTCCGTAGGATCAGAGCATCGTTCGTCGGGGGTGCCGACTCCTCCACAGGTGAGGGCGCTCGAGCCGCCTGGGCGTTGGTTCTGGCGAACGGATGTCGCTCCTCGCCGATGGTCTCCTGGGTTTCTTCGTGCTGCTCCATCTGCTGGCTGATGAGTGCTTCCAGTCGTTCTTCCATTCTCCGACGGATTCGGCGCTCCTCTGCTCTCTCGAGCGCCACCTCCCGCAACTCCTGGACCATGCTGCTGATGCGCCCGTCGTCGTCGTTCCTGTCGGCCGCCAGTGCATTCCGCCCCTGTGAGTCTGGCGGCGTCTCCCCATCGGGCGTGTTGCTGCCGTTAGTCACCGGGTTGAGCATGTGGACCTTTGATTTCGATGGTGTTTATACGAGGTTTGCAATTTGTAAGTTTCCCACAGACGGCGCCAGATGTTTCTACCGAATTACGCGCGGGGGCGTAACGGGGCAGAAGCAACAAGAATAAGCTTCCTCCTTCTCCTTCCTCCTCTTGGTGCATCCGAACGGTGGGGTTGTTCGGATGGGCGGGCGCTCTCTACGTGCGTGCGGGCTCTCCTTTCGGGCGGTGGATCCTCCCGCTCTCGGGCGTTCGGGTGCAGCTGTTAGAAGAATACAACAATGAATAGAAGGTCAGGGGTCAAGACGGGGTGGCCCGCCTTCAACGCTCCGATGCCTAAGTCAGAAGATGTATTGGATATAACAGTCAAGCGAACGAGTAAGTAGTGCGTTTGGGATGTCGAGAGATTGAATGTTGACTTCAATGGGATGATCTTACCTGTAATAAATACCTGATATATATAGGTGGTTGAGTTTGAAACCTGGTAATGTTCTTCGATGTGGGACGTCCTGCACTCCTGGTGTGTGTTTTGCTCATTCGGGCGCGCGCCCACCGGGCGCGTGTGCGCTCGGATGGGGCCGGTCTGGTGAGTGAAGTTGGAGCCTCCTTGGTGGTCTTGCGTGCGGTGTGGTAGGTGTCGCTAATCTGCTTAAGTGGATAAGTATGTTAATCGTACAACTAATGATGCAATACTAACACTAGTGTGCGCGAATAAAGAAGGGAATGTATAATCCCTTTGGTCTGATGTGTAAGCAGGTTCATAATTCGACTATATGATAATGATCTTGGAATCTATTGAACCGAAATGAAGTCTAGTTGGCATTTTTTTGTCTGTTAAGTTTTCCATCTTTATGAACCAATTGTGGGCGCTCATCGAAGAATCTATTGTTTGAGATTTCATAAATTTTTGTCATGCTAGCTTATTATGCTCGATCTTTTGACCATTGGTATGTTGATGAGGTGGTATTTTTTTTACCATCGGTGTTGTTATGGTCGGTCTAATAGAAGCGTTTATAGTTGAGACATAGATACAACTTGTATAAACATTTTGATTGACAATCTATTTTGATCTGTAGAAAAAAAGAGGGATGAAATTATCAAAAATGCTAAGGAGAGAGACGCTGAAAATAAACCAAAACATGCAAAAGACATCGATCTGTTAGTATTCCACATGAGGATTCCTACCGGTTAATAAAAAAAACTAAATAAAAAGGGTGTGAAATTTGTGGTTGCACCATATGAAGCCGACGCCCAGTTAGCGTTTTAAGCCAAAAATAGATATGTAGAAGCTGTAATTTCTAGGGACAATGACTTGCTTGCTTACAGATGCGATTACGTAAGTCCCGATCTTGCGGTCAACCCTAAAACTTACTCACTCCTGAATATATAAAACGTATTGATTGCATGCTTGATCTTTTATTGAACATAGATCATACATATCGTGGACTTCAGCACTATGGAAGAAGCTGAAGAGTATCACTTTTCTACACTAGCTGATTCGACAGAATTTAAAGGGTTTAACCAGCAGACCCGAGACTAAGCACGTCTCCAACAGTATCTACTGGTTAAACTCATTCAGGAGCTCAAGAACCTGAAATTTCGCTATGTTTCCAATAGTTCTACCATACAAGAAAATAAATACTTCAGTCAATTCAATGCATGAAACATTACTTATTTCCATAGCATATCCTAAATGTTACTTTAAGTATTGAAAATGTTTTCTATCAAGGCACACAATATTTGAGACAAGATGGAAACAAGATCATTTGTGTGTGTTTCATTAATTACCAAATGGATTAAAAGAAAGGAGAGAAAGAGGGAGTTTGGCGTTGCATTTAACTGTTTAATGCTACGTAATTGCTCAATCGAGAATTTAGTGTGATATTTTCGTTGAAAAAAAAGGAGTTTGTGATTTTAAATTTAGATTAGAAATAATTGTTTTTGACTTAAAGAAGATGTTTATTACTATTTTCAAATAAATAAAGTTTTTTTTTTGGTGGGAATGAGCAATTCATTAAACGCCAGGCAAAATGCAGAGAGGGGTGGTACAAAGACACAACTCCAAAGTACAGACAACCAAAAGCAGAAGCTAAAAACTGGAACATACAAACCTACCATCCCCATTGGGGAGAAGGATAATAGATTTGGTCTAGTGCAAAAATGGAATACAACAGAAAAACCTATGGACTAGAACATCCATCGTTTCTTAGTATCCCAACCAGAGAGGGTGGTAGCATCTGCCATCGGTGAAGACCCATCCCCTCGCTATCAAGCTACTGCATTATCGTCTCTAGACGCCCACTGCCATGTCAAACATGTTCTCTCTTAAATTATAGCTAAAGTCTGTTATATTATAGATAAAGTTTTGTTCGTTATTTAATTAATACGCATACGGTGTATACTCCACAATGAATCAGAAAAAAAAAATCCGAGTTTGTGATGAGTTGAGCACTTTTTGGGTTTTGGTTTACTGTCCTTGAGACAAGACAACAGTAAGGAAACTCATTCAAGCCAAACATGAGTCTGTCCTTCCAGCGGCTATTCATCTCCCCAAGGAACGTATTGTTAAAGGCACTGTTTATTTGATGCTTTTACCCAAAGAAGCACTAAAGGAAGAATAATTAATCAACGTTATGGGGCCTCTCCTTCTCCGCGACCACACAATCTTTAATCCTTACAACATTCAACACGGCCCGAAAACTGAACCAGAAAAATATGCTCAAGTTAAATGATTAGGTGCTCAAGGTATATGTAACCTTTGTAATGTCAAACTCATGTTTTTTTAAGTTAATCAATTAGTAGTCACCGACCACTTGTAAGATATTCAGTGAGTAGTGAGAAGAGGGAGTGTGACAGCAAACTTGTCAACCTCAAGCTCGCTCTTTCTTTCGTGAACCTGCAAAATAAGTCTGAGCATAGTGCAGTAACACATTGCAGTATCACAAAAATACCCTCTGACAATCAAGTATGTTTTGCTATCTGAATGATAATGTATTCGAGTTGAAGACCATACCTGAATGTCTCTCCTACCTCTCTTTATATCGAGAAGGGATGAAGAGATGCATTTACTTTCTTGAATAAGGAGATAGAGTTAGATTAGGAATCTGACTCCTTATTTAGGACCAATTGAGTTTTCCCAACTACCACACACCACTTTCAATTCACCAGTACTTCGACCACGTTTGTGACCATATTCCAATAGGACTCTGGAATCCTCAGCGTCCTGTGGATTCCTTCTCCCTAAAGGATATGGTGTCTTGTTATCGCGGAAACCTTAAGGGAGTACTCTGCTGTCATAGAAACCTCAAGGAATAGATTGGTGAGAATCCCATATCAATAAACTTACTCGGAATACTTTAGCTTTCAAGGATGGCCAAATCTGACGGCTACAATTGCCCCCAGCCACAGAAAAGTGAATACTCAAAGACTTGGTGTGGCTGCATGAGAAATGCGTCTCTTGAAAAGTTAACGTCATCTTCTCCACGTGACATGAGAACCTGTAAAATAGAACCCTCAATTGTTCCTTCGATTTTCTAGGCTTCCTCGAGCTTTCCAGACTGGTGCTGAGTATGAAATTTTTTCTGTTTCTTGTAGTCAAGGTTGACCACATGGAGCTTCATGTAAATTAGATTAAAGTATATGTGATACCATGGATTGTGTCAGCTGCATGCACTTCACCGGAGTTAATTAGTGTCCTCTTACCGAGCTCAGCTCTAGAATGATAAACCAACGAGGATCACTCCCTTTCCACCACCTCATTTAGTATCTGTAAGTGGGTGCCACAATCATAATCAGGGCTTAGCATCAAATATTTTTTTATCTCTACCCATGGTCAGGTCTAAATTCAATGTCCACACTCGACATGTCCTAGGGATGCATAAGTGGCGTACGAGCCTTAAGAAGAGCCAACACTTAGCTAGAGCGATGACTCATTACTGAAGAAGTTTGGATCTTGTGCTAGTTTTTTGGAAATTGCATCATTCCCTTAAGAAAACCAAGCTTCAAGTCAGAATGCTTGGGGTCTATTTCCCTTAAAGATACCGATCAAATTTCGGTTAGCGACACAAACTTTCAGCAAGTAAGACGTTGCTAGTTTTCTCCACATGATTCGAGGCAATGACCACCTCGTTCCCTTATGAGTATCTTTGATAAGTCTAGGGGTTTCTGCATATAATATCTCATATATATATATGCCCCCGTTAAATAATCCATTGCTTCTCTTAAACATTATTAATACCAAGGTTTCTGCGTGGTACTTTGTGCCTACACGTTTCTTTATGCTCCTATAAAGATAAGCAATGTGTAGCTTAAGCAAGAGATCATAACAAAGAAGCTTCTCGGGGCCTTATTAAACCTGCTACCTCAAAATCAAACTAGTTAGGAAGAGTACCAACCTACTTCTAAACATGCCATGCCACAACCGTAGCTTTCTCCCTTTACTAAGTAGGGAAAGTTCTTCTCCTACTACTTACAAAGGTATACATGGTCTCCAACTCCTTTCCTATAGCATTCTACGAACTCTAAATTTTCTTCTCGCAAAAACTTCGAGGGTCTAGTTTTTGGTCAAGGAAATTTCCCTCTACGCTTTGTTTCTGGTCATCCTCAAGCAATCCTGAAGTTTTCCAAAAATCCCCCCAACTTTTGGGGTTTTGGAATCTCCCCCTAGCTTTCTGCGAAAACTCTGCCATCGATCTCTGAGATCCCAGTACTTCGGAAAATCTCAAAGTAACCTTCCGGGTCTCTCTTATAGCTTTTTGTATGCCTCGCCAGAAATTCCAAGGTTTTTGCTAAAGGGTCTCAAGCTTGGTCAAAATGCTTGGGGATTTCGCTTGAAACCCTCACCAGCAAGTCGTCTGTTTACATTGCCCACTTGTTTTACTTTACAAAGAGAAGCTTCTTCTAGAAGTCCAGCTCTCAGTCAAGGATAACATCTACCAGATACTTCTATACGCTTTACTATGGGTCTTCCCTTGATTGCTATATGGATTAGTGCACCCATGTTTAATTCTTCAACACTTCTCCTTCTCTTTTTTGATTGCCTCCAGTACATCACTCAAGCACCCAGATTTTGGCCATTCTTTTGAGCCTTGGGGATTACTTGCACGCGATTAAGTAAGATATCGGTCACTAGTTGTGCAATTTTCTGCCCCCAGACCATACATTTCTATTCGATCTTCAGCTTTCCAATGTTCGTTGTAGATGGTTCGTAATCCTAAAGCCTCCACTATTTGTGCTTATGAAGATGATCATTCGATTCATATGTGAGCACACATCATTAAATGTTGGAATAACCTTGAGAAATCGCCATGTCTAACATGTTACTCCATAATTCCCTACAAGCTACCATGTCCTCGTGTTGTAGCACTTTCACCATGACTTTCTGTATCATTGGAGAGCTAACAAGCATGACTATACGTCAAATCATTTATGTCTTCCTGCATCTATTGGCTTGCACTGTTGCACAATTGAAGTCATTCATGCACATTTATTACTTTTCTTTAACCTTATGGGTCAGAGGAGAGTCCCCAGATTCGTCTTGCAACAAGGTACGCATTTTAAAAAATTTATGTAAAGTTTTTTTTTTTAGTCAACAAAGTTATTCTTAATTGCAACAAGGTTCTATCGTATATTTTGCATGCAGTATGCTTGGCTTAATCATATTCAACATGTTTTGGAGAGACTTATGTGGTTGAGTATTATAGGCTGAGTATTATAGGCTCACTTACAAAATTGATTTAATTGGTTGGGATTACCTGCTCTTCAATCTGGAATGGATGAAAGGCCTACTTATTTGCCTGTGGAGGTTACCTCTTTCCCATCATGTTCTAGACTGTTCTGCAGGATCTTGATTTTGTGAGTGTATGCTTTGTTTATGCAGTTGTGTTCAATTGTTTTTGGGCAGAGATACACTAATAAATTGAGTGTTCATCAAGTTAACGAATTCCTGAAAGTAATTAACTTACCTCAAACATTGGGATATGCAGGCAATCAACTACCAAACCAACAACGCCCTCCATCACTCCATAATCAACCAGAAGCAGAGGTTAAGTTTTTCTCCTCCTCACAATTAATTGATAGTTGCAATTCATATCTCTCTATTACTAGTAGTAATACATACTTCATTTCTTCTGTCTTCTCCTAGCTCTTAACGTGTACGTTGGATCATACTTAATTAAGCTTATATAATTGCACTTGCACACTGCATATTGATTAAATGAGGTTTTATTATATTATTTTATTATTGATGATTTCTTTACATGTTACTAAGAAATAATCAAATTTAGTATGCAATGGGTAGTTCCATGAGATTGGGCTTTGATGAGATTTTGATAACTTGGCGCTAACTCTGCAAATGAAAATTTGAAACAAGTGGTATAAATAGCGGAAGAATTAGGAGTGTCCTCTTTGTATTCTATCTAAAATTTTAATTTGTTAGTTAATGAACTAACACACTACCACACATATGCTGTTTACTCCTTAATGAACAAAAAATGTGTGCTTCAGCTAAAATGCTTATGTGTTGAAGGTATTTGTAACCATTGTAAGAGCAACTGTACTGGGGAGGAGTTGTTCGTCGATCTGCTCGAGCAAGGGCGGAACCCGCCGGCAATTGATCGAGCAAACCGAAAAAACGAATACACCGGGCCAAAAAATGTGGCCGGGATGCTCGTTGACCTGAGCTCGAGCTCCGGATCGAGCAGAAATGGGGCGAGCTGTAGATCGAGCAGCTGGCGGAGCCCATCGGCACGTAGGTGACTTCAACTGAAGTTGGTTTTCTTTTACTTGCCCTAGTAAAAGGTAAAAAAAGAAAGAAATTACCCATCAATCATGGGCTGACACGTGGCCTTACCAAACCGGAAAAAAAAAATCCAACGGGCCAGTTGATCTGGGCCGTTGATTTTGAAATCAAAATCTGATCCACGGTTGATATTCAAACAGAACGGTTACTTTTTTCCAGAACGGATATAGACGGGAATACCCAAAATATTTACCAAAAAACCTTTAAAAATTGTAAAAAAATCCTCAAAAATTGCATAACACCCCATTATATTTCCCTATAAATACTACACCATTTATTTCACAACTCACACTAATTTATACACAACAAATTTCACATCTCCATCCATCTCTTCTCCATCTCTACTCTCATTTTCTTGACCATTTTTCTGAAAAAATAACCACTAATTGGCTTCCTTCCGAAGATTTACAAATACGTATATCTTTCGCACGTCATGGTATTGATGAATTCAACGGCAAAAAACAAAGGAAGGATATATTATGGGAGAAAATTCATGCCGATTACATGCAAAATTGGGTGTCATCGGAAGGAGAAGCACCTTGAAAGGAGCCTAGGTCTCAAATTACTCTTGCGTCTCACTACAATAAATTCAAGATACTATTGCAAAAATGGGGTCAATATTTGCGAGACATACCTAAGCGTAGAGCTAACGGCACTTCTCACATGGATGAGGTAACTCCTTATACTCATCATCTCATTTTTATTTAATTTCTACCATGTAATTAATTTAGTGAATTTTTTAATTAACTTTTTGTATGTCATTTTAATCTAATTAATTTACTGCACTTTTTTAGATTAAGCAAGCTCAAACATACTACTATGCCGCTAAAAAAAGACCGTTCACCCACTTTGAATATTATGAAGTTCTTAAGGACCATCCAAGTTACCGAAATGTTGAACCAAGTACTCCGTCTCCGTATGTAAGCTCATATGAAGAGACTCACTCCGTTACCGAATCATCTCCAATCATAAATTTGGGTGACGAGGAAGTGAATGAAGCACCACCCGCCTACGTTGGCACTGGTCCGTCGAGTCCGGTTAGACCAATAGGATGCAAGGCGGCAAAGGAAGCAAGGCGTCAAAAGAAACAAGGTAAGACTCATATTGATCAACGCACTGAGGTTTTGCAAACCATGGCAAGTGATCAAGCATCGTGGCATTCCACGAGGAAGATGCATAATGAAAGTGAGCTCAATTATTACAAAGAGTATATACAACTTCAACAACAAAAAGAAGCAAGGGCTGCAAGTGAGCTCCAACTCAAGAAACAAGAGGAAGAAATTAGAATCATGACAATGAATTTGGAGGCTATGACCCCGATCTCTAAAAGGTACTTTACCAAGAGGAAACTAGATATCCTTAAGGAATGTGAAGCTGCTGATAATACATTTGTGGATTGTTTTCAACCACGCGTACTCTTTCCAGAGTAATTTTAGCAATTGTCTTAAGAATAAATGTTGTCATTTATGTTTTCTTTATCTTTCCATTATGTATTTAAATTTTTGAGAAATAAAATTGCAATTCCTTTATGAAATTACTTGCCAAAAAAATACATATTTATTTTGTCGACATCGCAATTCGAAGATGACACGTGTCATGCCCTCATTCATTCACTGAATAATAACTGTTTGAACAATTTGTGAACTGCTGCATTCTGTTTTAGAACTGCTCAAGCAGTTTGGTGATTTCAAACTGCTCAAGCAGTTTAGGGAATTGGATGCATTTAAGGTGAAAGTGAAAAGTAGATAAAATAAAGTGGAAATGATAATGGAAGAAACACTTATATATTGATATGAAATCGACTGTCAGTTTTTGCGTTAGTGAGGCCACGTGTGAATTCGCATGTGCATGAGTTGTGAATCATGGGATGATGATGTAGAAAGGATGGTGAGGTGCGAAAGAGGATGAACATGGATGGAGCTTGTGAGAGTGAGTTATGGTTTCGATGATACTGCGCGCATGTGTGCGCACACACAGAGAGAGAGTTAGGGTTTTTAAATTAAATAGTCTGTAGTATCGTCTTTCTGTCGCTCTAAACGAATTGTGTTTACTATTACTATATTTCTGGATTTAGACCCAGTTCAGTCTTTGGTTGTCTAAATATTATAAAGGTTAGTTTATTTATATTACTGATACTTATTTTGTCCTTACCTATTTTTTTTTAAGATCATGCTGGAATGTACCCCAAAAGTAAGTACCTAGAAGCTAATTTTTCTTTTGGGACACGTGTCTCAATCCAAGTGGTTGGTTTTGTCAACTTTCTTTAAGCTTGACTCGACTTTTTTAACCTTAGTGTATGTGATCATACTCTTACCCCAGCACCAAAACATGTCTCGACTGATACTACGCTGTCAGTTATCCTCGCCATCGTCGGTTGCTCAAACATCAAATCTTCTCAAGAACATAACTTTAAGAAACCAAATTAGTACCAATTCAAAACCAATCTTAAGAAAATTAAACAAAGCAAAAGCACACAGACCATGATACTGGCACTTATGTCACACGCAAGGATACACATTCCACTAGGAAACTGATCTCCTTGGTCATCAAGTATAGGCTCGACAGTCATTTTTTTGATTCCTCAAAAGCAGACAATTTTACAAAGCTGAGGGCGGGGATGAAGTGGCGGTGACCAGCTTGATAGGGAGCGACAACGATCTATAGAGGGAGGTGCGACCCCATGTGTTGGTCGAGGAGGCTCGTCGTGAGGCCGAGAAGGAGAGCGGCAATGTGAGGCTTTAGGAGGTGACAAGGCGAAAAACGGGGAGCGGCAGAGCGAGGCTGAAATGCTTGTTCTCTCCATCATCAAACCAGAATCCGGAATCGTCATATGTTAACCAGCCTACATGTTGAATGTTGACTTCTATGTGCCTATTTGGCATGGCTACTAGAAAGGATAAAGGTACTTTTAAAGTGCTAAACGTACTTTCTTTTTAATTGTTGAATGTTTGGTAGTACTGAAAAATCACTTATAGAAATCACTTGGGACCACTAAAAGTAGTTTTAAAGGAAGCACATGGGTGATGCTTCCTCTTGGAAGTGTTGCCCCGAAAAAGCAAGTGAATCACTTCAGCCTTTTAATGAATTTTACTTTTATTTTAATTATATCCATGTTTAATTATTGAAACCCCAGTTTACCCTCAAAGTTTTGCTTCCCGCAAAAATCAATTGCCTGCACATTAGGTTTGTACATCGCACCTCCATATTCCACAACTTCAAAACTCGCGCGCCTCCTTTTCCCAAAACTTATGCCTCCTTACGCCAAAACCCCGCCATCTTTCACTCTATATATAGGTTTTCAATAACCTATGTGACCACAATCTCTCATGTTTTCTACTGACAGTTAATCGATTCCATGGCAATCTCTCCTCTATTTTGAAGATTATCCAGTTATCTAACAACACCTGCTTTTTGTGAATTGACGTCTTATTTAGCTTGCAAGGTATGTCGATATAAGCTCTCAAACTCACACTTTGCTGGGCATGTGTTGAATCATTTTCAGTTGAAATTGATATGTCTTTTGACAAGTCTATTAATTAAAGGATTGAGTTTTGCTGAATCAATTAGATTAGAAGGGTAAAAATAATTATTTGATTACCTTAGTGAATGTGTATTTATGCTTCTCATATCAGGTATTGCTTTAGTATGATTATGTTTTATGTGTTTTAGATACTAGAGAAAATGGACAACGCTTGTCTCCATTCATCACAAGCTCCACACGTGGAAGAAAAGGTGAAGCAAGAAAAGACAAATTGGGATGATATTGGTGTTGATGTGTTTATTAAGGTGTGTTTCGAAGAGACATTAGCTAGAAATAGGAAATGCACTCATTTTTCTAAACATGGATGGAAGAATGTTGTAAGCAAGTTTAATCGTCTTACCAAGCGGAGTACACCTATAAGTAACTCAAGAACAAGTGGACTGCAATTAGGAGAGAGTGGACACAATGGACAACTTTGGTGTCGAGAGAGACTGGCTTAGGATGTGATCATGTGATGAAACTATCAGTGCTAGCAAGGAATGATGGGAAGCAAAAACTAAGGTAAATTTGTTTTTTTTATTGAGTTTGAAAACCTTCTTAGACATTACTATTTGTTTTCTTTACTGGAGCTTGAAAACATGTGTAATTTCTGTCAAGTTGCATACCTAACAATGGTCTTGTTGGCTCAGTATATATTGCAAAGTCTTGGTGTAGTTTTTTGTATGCTGATTTGATGAATTTATGTATAACCTTTTAGATTTTGGATTTGGTGATGGAAACTTTCAGATTTGTAGACATGTTATGTTTATAGGTATTATTAATAGGTATAGATGCGTTTCCTTTTAACAAGTTCGTCTCAGTTCATAATTCACGCCAAATATATGAATGAAGGTCAGTAGTGGTCCAACAATATAGTTAGTCAGAAGAAATTTCATATATGACATGTATAATCATTACTCACTACTATGTTTGTTTTCTTTCCATTGAGTTTGCTTAGACGTTTGAGCTGTAGCTAATCTTATATAATCAGTACTCACTACAATGGATTATATTATAGGATAATCCTGATATTAGATGATTCCAAGTTAATGGTTTGAGAAATGCTGACATGCTTGATGTCTTATTTAAAGATTAGTGACAGGTGAAGGTGCATGGCACCTTCACTAGGTTTTGGATTAGGTGAAAATGCACATGTTCCAACTTTTAGCGAATTTACATGGTTTGTTTGATGATGACATGGAACAGCTGAAAATGATAACATAACTGATAATTTGGCAAATAGAGGAGCAAATAGTAGACTAATCAATGTTGAAGCTGCTGTGCCAGATAATAAGAGAGTCAAAAAAGGAGCTAACAAAAAACCTAGAGTTGGTGTTGTTGTGAATAATTGGATTAGTGTTAGATGCTATCTATTGTATGGCAGAGGATATCATAAGTCTAACTGATCCACAATTTACGAGAGTTCCAGATGAGATAAAAAATGATATATACTTGTTATTGGCCTTATACTACCACATGCATATTTACCCATTGCCGGCGATTTTTAAATAGCCGGCAATATTTTTTATCATTACCGGGGATTTTTGCCGGAAAAATCGCCGGTAATGTATTTTTTTTTTTAACATTACCGGCGACATACATTTATGTCGCCGGCAATGTCCCGTCGGTAATGCAAAAAAAAAAAAAAAGACATTGCCGGCGACATACATTTATGTCGCCGGCAATGTATTTTTTTTTTTTTAAACATTACCGGCGACGGAAATTTATGTCGCCGGCAATGTCTTTTTTTTTTTTTGCATTACCAACGGGACATTGTCGGCGACATACATTTATGTCGCCGGTAATATATGTTAAAAAAAATACATTACCGGCGATTTTTCCGGTAAAAATCGCCGGTAATGATAAAAAACATTGCCGGCGATTTAAAAATCGCCGGCAATGGGTAAATATGTGGTAGTGTTACTTCAGATATTGCATAGGAACAATTGATGGTATATATGAAATGGCTATTGTGCCCAAGAAAAAACAAGTACAATGCCTTATTTTGGTAGGAAGTGCATCACTACTCAAAATGTTATAGATATATGTGACTTTAATATGTGTTTTACATTTGTATGGGCTGGGTGGGAACGTGATGCCCATGATGCGCATATCTTTATGCAGGAACTAAGAAGACCAGAGCTAAAATTTCTTCATCCACCTTACGTTAAAGCTTTTACAATTAATTTTATTTATTTATTTATTAGATTTATTGTTCACGGTACTAAAAATTTAAAGTGTTTGTCTTCTTTTGTATAGGGAAGTATTATCTAGTTAACGGAGGATATCCATAAATGATCAAATATCTAGGACCATACAATGAGGTCCACGGATGCATGTGCTGCAATTTCATCAAGGACCTCGAGCAACTGGGATCAGAGAAACATTCAATAAGAAACATCTCTGATATGCACCATTGAAAGGTTATTTGATGTTTGGAAAAATCGATGGCATATGATACAATATCCCCGTAGCTTTCCTTTGGAGAAGCAAATACAATTGGTAGTTGCTTCTATGGTTATTCACAACTTAATACGACTTCATTCCGTAACTAATCTAAACTTTCAAGCACATGATAACGACGATGATCTACTTCCTTTAACACAAGAAGATAATTATAGGGAAGAAGTCGTCACACAGCAAAGTTGATCCTCTCACCGCTAAATGGATGTTGTATGCAAGAAAATTGCTAATCTTTTTTTTGCAACTCGTTGAAAATGTTATATTTCTTTCGTCCGTGAGTTTATGACTTCTTTTTCATACTATTATAATAATTTTCTCAATTTCGTACTTATTTATAAATTTATAAATAAAGTTGTCTTTCAATTTGGTGTGTAGTACCAATGATAAGAATGACATATGGTTTTATTATCGATATAATTTATACTAAAAATAAATATATAAATAAAAGTAATTTGATTATGAGAAGACGCTTCAAAAAAATTAAAAGAACTTTTTGTCAAGATTAGAAGTTCTTTTCAATATTATACCAAACACCAAATTGTTTTCTATTGAAAGCGCTGATTTTAGAAGTGCTACAAGAGGAAGCTCTATTAGTCAAAATCATTTTTAGAAATCTATCCAAAATTGGCCCTATATCTGCTAGTAGGCCTGTTTGTGATAGATTTCTAAAGTGATTTTTAGTAGTAGCGCTTCTTGGAGGAATCACTTTTAAGAGGAAGCACCTCTCATGTGCTTCCTAAAAAACTACTTCTAGATGTTATAAGTGATTCCCTAAATTTTTTCAAAGTGGTGTATTATATCCAAACACCTTGAAATTGATAGAAGTACATATTTTAGATTAAAAGCACTTTCAAAAGTCATACCGAACAGACACACAATAGCGAAGCTCTATTATTTTTGGTTTCTCAACTCAATACACAGTACCATATCTCCATTGTTAAGTTTGTGTGTGATTCTGGTTACCATGTTATCATCATAATCGACAATGACTCAAACCTTACCTACCTAATCCAAAACAAATTTCCATTTAGCTAAATCATAACAAATCGAACCATAAAAACAAATATAAAGATCTCGAATTCAAATCCACGGCAATTCAATCCAAACACGAATCAAGCTAAAATTAACAATCCTACTTTCCTTTCAAAAAAAACAATCTAGCGTAGAAAATAGGAAATTGTGCTTGAAGATTAGTGAGAGTGAGATATTGGACGAACCAGGAAGGAAGAGATCAGAGAGAGAGAGAGAGAGAGAGAAGATCTCGAATTCAAATCCACGACAATTCGATCCAAACACGAATCGAGCTAAAATTAACAATCCAACTTTCCTTTCAAAAAAAACAATCTAGCGTAGAAAATAGGAAATTGTGCTTGAAGATTAGTGAGAGTGAGATATTGGACGAACCAGGAAGGAAGAGATCAGAGAGAGAGAGAGAGAGAGAGAGATTAGTCTTAGACTCCACCTCCATCTACACCCCCTATTTTTTTAAAATCTCAGTCGTTGATTTACTCTCTGAGTTTGAGTTAACAATAAGATCAGGCCAACAAATCTTGACCTTCCATCTTTTGTGATATGGCCTTAATGAGAGAAAATTACAATGAAGCCTTCCTAATCGGCAATAGTGAAAAAATACTATTCTCGGCATCAACATCATTGTCGCCTCTTAACAGTGTCTCCGTCATCGAGGCGAGGAAGAGGTAAGGATGGAGGCACTCGGTTCAATGAGGGAGAGATGGAGGAGGTGACCAAACTGGCAGATATTGAATCATGTTCAGAAACTTTTCATACATATTAGAGCCTAAGCCAATAGATATTGATTCATGTTTGGCAATTATGCAATTTATGTTTGCAACTGGGGGTTATGAAATTGAAATGAAGTCGGCACAAACAACAGAAATGGTTGAGCGAGGGAGGAAAAGAGAAAGGTGAAGCTATCAGCGATACCGAGAGAGTCCCCTTCGACAACTTGGAGAGCTTGGAGAAGCTCTATCTTATTCAGCTAGGGTTTTTAATTTTTCTGACAAGGATCGAGTGTGGACGGTGGTGAGATTAGGTTTGGGGTTTTGAATTGGTCAAGAGATCAGGCCAAGAGAGGGAGGACTTGGGTGATGGAGGGAGGGGAAAAAGGAAGCCAAAAAAATAAAAAGAGAGAGGGGAGGGAGACAGATCTCTCTCTCTCTCTCTCTCTCTCTCTCTCTCTCTCTCTCTCTCTCTCTCTCTCTCTCTCTCTCTCTCTCTCTCTCTCTCTCTCTCTCTCTCTCTATCTATCTATCTATATATATATCCGGCCACCACCTCGTCCCTCTTTCTGCCACCATGGCCTGAATTCATCATAGCCTGAGCTCTATCATGCAAAGTTACTGGACTTCTTAGATTGGCACTCGCCTCCACCTATGGGCCTCACTCGACCTCCTGATCGTCACAATTTTGTGGAATGGAAAACAGGGGATCCAAGTCGAATTGGAAAACAAGGGATCCAAGGGAGAGAGAGGTCGCGGATTGGACTTCCTAGATTGGTGCTCTGCCGGCAATGGAGGGAGGCTGAGGAATTTGAGCAAGGGTAAGAGTTTGGTCCCCTGAGCTCATTATAAGCTCATTAACTTTTGACCATTTTATCCAATCCAATGATGTCACACTAGTACAAAAAGTCCATAAGATGATGGACATGCAGCATCGTCTGAATCAGTTGCATTTGTCATCTACAAGCTTGCCGTCTGAAATATACTTATATGACAGAAGATGAAATAGTGTCTTCTGAAATTATCTACACCGACATCACTTAACTAATTATTGTCGTTAAATGCAAGTTTCAATGTAGTCTATATTATGAGTTATGTGAACAACAGTTTATATAACATAATTATTTGGGTACTGTCATCTCATATTCGTAGTAATCTCGTTGGTAAAATTTTGTTGTATATGACAACCTTCAATGACATAAGCTCAGTAAACTATGTGGTTACGACCTCTATAATGACATACAAATAGCTTTATGTTATGTGATATTTATAAAGATAACATTATTGTTTTTCTTCTGTCGTTTGAGATGTAGTTTCAACTCACATTGTATATACTTAGGTTCATTCATACATCATAAATTTGTCATGTCTGTTATCTAAAATTAGTCCCAGATATTTTCTTGAACCTTTCTAATGACAACAACTTAGATAACTGTTTTTCATGCGTCACTTTAACGACAACGACTCATTTAACTATTTTTTTCATTAACTCTTTAACCATAGCAGGTAATCTCTTTAACGACACCTGCTCATTTTACTGTTTTTTCATGACCTCTTTAACAACAGCAACTCAGTTAACTATTTCATCATGAACTCTTTAACGACATCTTAATGAGTTTATGTTATGCGTCTCCATAATAGATAACATATTTATTTTAGTTTTGTTGTTTAAAGTTATTTTGTAATTTTTTGGGTTCTTTTTAGACATTATAAAATATTTTATGACTGTTGTCTAATAACAATCACAGACATCTAATTTCAAATCTTATTTTTGGTTTAGAATACAATAATATTGCACAATGAATAGTACATATACAAATGAAATATACCCAGAATGGCATATCACATATTAAACAGCCATTCAATTAAATCAGCAACATTCCATAGGTTCAGATCAAATTACAACAATAATCATTCAAACTACAAAGGGAAAAGCTAGGCCTAGCCTAAAAAAAATTGCAAAAACCGTGGACAATGCATATATTAATTTAAAACCGGCAAATTTAACCAATGATCAACAAATGCATCCCATTCCTCTTGTTTTACGAATGCATAATCTTCCGGACGGTATGAGAACATATCAGGGTCATCGAAGTATGGTCTAATGTACACGTTGTACAACCTACTCTTCCAAATCCTCCATGCCAATTTTGTGACGACCCGAACCAGAATCAGTTGTGTATTCGGCACGATTCACGAGATTCTGTTTAGTCGTAGCTTTACGATATTTGTGTGGTTCGTCGACTTTATTCGCGACTATGTTTTCGGCCGAGAATTTGAGTTGAGTGTCTTCACGGAAATTGTAGAGTACGTGATTTCGAGCTCGTGGGCTGTTTCGGAAGATTTTTCCGATAACCGAGGAATATTTTATGATTATTTGAAGTTTCGGTTTCCGACGAGTTTATCCGATTGTTTCGAGCTTATCCAAATCATTTCGAATATTCATTTTGTACCGTCGATTGACCCGAGGCGCGAGTATAAATATCGGAAATAGTCATAAAATCGTCGAAAATCACTGTTTTGCGTTGACCAGAGTTGACTTTCCTAAAACAGCAGGTTTGACTGTTGACCGAGGGGGGAAAACTTTCCCGATTGGTTTTGCCGTCCGAAGACCTATTTTTCGGCCACCTCCAACTTCAGCGAGGGTATGGTTCGCTTTCTTGTGTAATTTCAAGTTGAATGGTAATTGAATTTGTGGAAATTGGTTAGGTATTGTGTGAACCCGAATCGGGTTAGGTTGCCGGAATTCGCCATTAATGGGGGGAGGTTTTCCGGTGAGCCTTGGTGGCGGTGGGGTGAGGGCTTCGACTCCCCTTGCCCCAATGAAGCTTCCCATGTGACTTAATCGAGGTTTAATTGAGTTTTCCGGTGAACCCGAATGGGTTGCCGAAGGTAGTTTTCCGTTTGGATTTCATGGGTTTTGGTGAAGTTCCGCTCTGATTTGGGTCTTGTGCCAGTTAGAGGTTTGGTTGGGCTCGTGGAGAAATTCCGATCTGGAGAATCTCACCATGAGATTTCACCGTTGACGGCGCGCCGCCGCCGCCGCCGGCGGTCAACGGCGGAGCTTCGGCGAGGGTTGACTTTTTCAGATTTCGACGTTTTTAATGTCGTTTTTCTCGAAATCACGCCCTGATTATCGTCCAGAGGTTTTCGGATTGATTTGGTTAGTCGATTTTCAGTCGAGATTTCGAGTGGAGATTTCGGGGATTCCGTTTATCATTTTGTACTACATTGTTTATTTCCGGGAACAGTTTGTTTCCGTGGTTCAGTACAGGGTTGTGGACTATGATTTTGATCAGTTATGTTTTGTGAATATTCAGGAGATCGAGACCGTGATCGTGCTTCAGGCGAGGGATCTTCCGCCGGACCACGAGATTAGCGCGAGTGCGCATTTTTCTCACCTGTGAGTGGACAATTTCTTTTCACGGAATTCTTGCGAGTCTTTTATATGATTTACGAACTTGAGCATGCGTATTGAGATTTCGGATTACATGAGCATGTGTTTTATGATTATACATATACGGATATACGTATACGAATATACATACACTTATATGCTATTTCATGCTTTTGCATCGAACTGTTTATGATTTGATTTACACAGAGTACAGTCCTTATATATGTTGTTGTATCGATACACCCGTGTCCCGGCTGATTCCCGAGGATGTTTGCCAGGGGAGGCTGTGACTCCTGACCCGAGGCCTTTACCGGGGGGAGGCAGACCTTTGACCTGAGGCCATTTCTGGCTAGAGTCACGTGTGGGATAGGGACCCCGTGATTCTGACTGTACTAGCACGGATGTGTCCACGAGTGACCCCGTGAGATTTTTATGCATGCTCTGTACGCGTGAGGAGTTAGAGTCTCCCTCGTGTACCTTTTCTTTATTTATGCATCTGGACTCGCATATGATTTCATAATATATATATATATATATATATATATATTGTTCGGCAAAAGACAGTTATCTTTTCGTCCACTCACTCTAACAGTTTTTATGTCTTTCCCCTGGGCTTTTCGATTTCCGTGCCCAATTGCAGTTCAGGTTTGGTGTTTCACGTCGCGGTTTGGAGGCTAGTGATCAGAGTCACCTGTGTTTTCTAGTAGGTTCTTGTTTCGCCTACTGATGTACATATTGTATATATTTTACTCTAGAGGTCGCTCTGATACATTCTGATACTTGTTTATACGGATTTTCTCGGATATATTATATATAGTACAGTATGTTTACTGTTTATTGTCTATATTATGATGTTGAGAAATCCGGATGGGATTGCTGCCCACGGTTTGGCTTTTGTGGCATAGGACGAAGTGTTATTTTTTTTTCAAGGTGCAAGTTTATGCAATTCCACGTTAGTAACGAAACTCTGCCGAAATTTTGAAAATTTTTTGTTGGTTCGTATTTTCAGAAGGGGTTCGATTCCGATTTAGGTAACTGAATCGGGGTTGGGTCCTTTCAGCTTGGTATCAGAGCATTAGGTTGTCAGATTCTGTAGACTCTTGTAGTTGTGACGCTTAGGGTATTTGAGTTGATACAGCATGACTGGAGTGATGTCCCGACTGGCCAGCGGTACTCATCAATACTTCGGGTGTTGTGTATTCTCAAATATCTGCGGTTTCATGATTACGTTGTTTCTGCTTGTACCTAATGCTTGTCTTGTATCAGTAGGATGCCTCCTTGACGTGGTCCCCGTGTTGATCGGGATGAGGATCCTGATGAGGATCGTCGAACGCGCGATTTGCTGATGCGAGTGCTGCGTTTGGAAGAGCATTTTGACCCTGTGGTCAAAGCTCGTACAGCTGGTGCTACTGTGTTTTCGGGTTCAGTTGATCCAGAGATATGCGAGGCATGGTTGGTTCAGATTGAACGTGTTTGTGAATGTCTGCAGTATACTCCTGAGCAGATGACAGTAGCCGCAGTTGGTTTACTTGAGGGTGATGCATACTTTTGGTGGGTTAGCACCGACAGAGTTCCGGCTGATACTCCGTGGACCTTGTTCCGTGATCTGTTTATGCGGAGGTATTTTAATCAGGCTACCCAGCAGCGCAAGTATGAGGAGTTCACGAACTTGAGGCACGGCAGTTTGTCTGTACTTGAGTAACGGGATCGGTTTACCCGTTTGTCTCGTTTTGCGCAGGATATAGTGGCTACAGAGGAAGCCAAGTGTCGCAGGTTTGAGCTGGGATTGAATCTGAATATCAAGGCGACTTTGACTACGATGTCTCGGAATAACTTTGATGAGTTTGTCAGTGCAGCACTCTGAGGTGAGGATATTGAGCAGGAGAGACAGCAGAGGTACCAGCCGAGACGGTTTGAGGAAGGTGGACCGAGTCAGGGGCCTTCAAAGAGGCAGAGTTCTGATACTTCCGGTTCAGCTTCATCTTCAGGCGGTGGATCATATCAATCACCAGCTGATGTACCGACAC
Source organism: Geum urbanum (assembly GCA_946800695.1). NCBI lineage: Eukaryota > Viridiplantae > Streptophyta > Magnoliopsida > Rosales > Rosaceae > Geum > Geum urbanum. Next base: position 6,920,258 of record OX327003.1, read on the forward strand.
AGACATCTAGATGGAGGAGGGATCGACAGCAGCGACCACAGGCTAGTGGGAGTTCCAGCGGTTCTAGTTATCCTCGGCGTACCGGTGGCACATTTCCTGTACCGAGAGACTATCCAGTGTGTAGCTTCTGCAACAGATATCACCCTGGTACATGTCAACGGGGCCCTGTCATTTGTTATCGTTGTGGCCAGGTGGGACACTATTCGAGGGAGTGTCCTCAATCATATGGTGCTGATGGACAGGCAACCCAGATTTCCGGAGCTGAGCGAGGTGCCACTTCGGGAGTTCGACCAGCACAGTTTGCAGGTCAGGGTAGGCAGCAGGGAGAGCCCCAGCGAGGACGACCAGCCGGACAGGCGAGGGTTCATGCTATGACTCTACGTGAGGGCAGAGCATCACCAGAGGTCGTTATTGGTACGTTACATGTCTTTGGTATTCCAGTAGTTGCATTGTTAGATCCAGGTGCCACACATTCATTCATATCATTTAGACTGTCATCATTAGCTACGGTACCTGCATCTCCACTTCCGGGGTTGTGGAAAGTGTTGTATCCGTCAGGTGAGGTTGTGAGCATAGGATGGGTTTACAGAGACTGTGAGGTGTTTATTGATGGACATGGTTTAGCTGCTGATTTGTTGTTGCGTGATATTGTTGATTTTGACTTGATCTGGGTATGGACTTCTTGGAGTCGCACTGGGCTATGTTTGACTGTCACAGGAAGGAGGTCGCGTTTCGACGACCAGGGTTACCTGAGATACTGTTCCGTGGCGAGAAGAACACTTCACTACCGTGTTTGATTTCCGCGATGAGGGCAGATCGGTTGATGAAGAAGGGTTGTGTCGCTTACTTAGCCCATGTTGTGGACACTATAGCTGCAGTGCCGGATCTTGGTAGTATTGAGGTTGTGTCTGAGTTTCCGAATGTGTTTCTGATATGACGGAAACATGCATTTAAATTAAACACATAAATCAACCATAAACAATTTAAAACCCTATAGATGTAGTATAATATAAGCAAGTAGGGATCGTTCTAAACCGGGGATTGAAGGGTGCATGCAATTCTTGTGTAGTAAAAGGGGGGTATAAAAGAGTTGATTTTAATTACTAATTTATTTACTAAAAACGTCAATCACATAGCAAGTATTCCTAGGACTCTAACATGCATCAACTCATAGACAAGCAAACACATAAGAAAATCCCAAAAACCCTTACCATATTTTCGACAAAAATAAACCTAAGCTAATTATTTACATGTGATCATCATATTCAACCTAGCCAATTTTCTCTACCTAATTAAGCTACCTTCGAAATTCATGCTCCTAATTTTTATTATTAACATGCCATGTGGGTTAAAGCTTAACGCCTTAAAATCTAAGAATCATTGAATAACTTCCAGGCGAAAGGTTAAAACACAATCATCCCGCACTACCCAACGCATTAAGAACTAGACATAGCATGCTTCAAACAAAACTAAGAACATAAACACATGGAAGATAAACTCAAGTAAGTATTAAAAATCCAAAAGTATTCACCAAAACCCAATGTCAAACAAAAAGAATACAAGAACAAAATATGACTACGGAGTAAAGGGTTCATGGTTACACTTTGAAGAAATCCCGCTTAACGCTGCAAACTCCCAAGGTGTAGATGACTCCAAGGATGGTGGTTCTCACTTGTATGGACTTAACGTGTGCAAGCGATCCGAGTGATGGTGGATGGCGGTGTAGTCACTTTGTGCTCGGCCTTGGTGTTTGAGGGAGAGGGTGGAGAGTAATTTTGCAGAGCTTAGGCCTAGAATATGTGATTATTTGCTTTGAGGCCGAGCTCTTGTATTTATAGGTGAAGAATTCCAACTTTCCTCTCCAAACTAGGTTTTCCTAGTGTACTCGGGTAGAACTGCCAGCCTGTCTTGAAACGTCTTTTCCGGGAGTTCTAGAGCTCAGAAAATTCCGATTCTTGTTTCATTGGAAAGCTTATTCAAAGGGCTATAAAATCCATATAATGAACGCCATATTTGGAGTTGAATTGAAGTTACTACGGATTTTAGAAGTTGAGTGACCTGACTGCCCAGTTTTCTTCTTCTTCAAGGAAAAGGAAATCTTTATATCTTCAAATCTTGCATTCCTTATTCCCCAATACTTCTTGGCCGAATATACCATATTCTTGCACATATTTTGGCCCTTAAATAAGGTATTTTTCTTCATGGAATATCCTTCAAAAATTCGTCCATTATATGCTCCATATATTCCGCCATATTTGCTCTTTCCTGGGTCGCGCAGGAGAAATGTCTTCATCTTTTTGTCCACCATTTTGGTATCCATTTTATTTGGCATTTGGTTTCCAATTCTTGACACCATATGGGAATGTATTTTAGTAACCATTTGAAGACCATTCCTCGGACTATTTCTTCTCCGGATTTATTGCGTTTTGCGTGCTTGTAGACTCCTTTACTCCGTCTCTTTTGGTCAACACCTGAAATTAACAAAATAAGTTAAAACTAATAAAACTAAGCAATTATCAAAGTAAAAATGTAGAGAAAACACATTAATTAATACGCCTAAAATGCGTAGATCAGTTTCCAGCAGAGTTACCTGGTATACCCCCTGTGCGGGAGATTGATTTTACCATTGAGTTGTTGCCGGGTACAGGACCGATTTCCCAGACACCGTACCGGATGGCGCCTGCGGAGTTGAAGGAGTTGCAGATTCAGCTCCAGGAGTTGCTAAAGAAGGGATTCATTCGACCGAGTGTTTCTCCGTGGGGTGCTCCAGTGTTATTTGTACGGAAGAAGGATGGGTCCATGCGTTTGTGCATCGACTACAGGAAGCTGAATCAGGTTACAGTGAGGAACAAGTATCCGTTGCAGCGGATTGATGACTTGTTTGATCAGCTGAAGGGTGCATCAGTCTTTTCGAAGATTGATCTTGGATCCGGATATCATCAGTTGAGGATCCGAGATTCAGATGTAGCCAGGACGACATTCAGGACGCGGTATGGACACTATGAGTTTCTGGTTATGCCATTTGGGTTGACCAACGCTCCCGCAGCTTTCATGGACTTGATGAATCGGGTGTTTAGACGGTTCCTGGACAAGTTCGTGATTGTATTCATTGACGATATTTTGATCTATTCCAGGAGTGTGGGTCAGCACAGGAAGCATTTGCGGGCAGTGTTGTGGACTTTGCGAGATCATCAGTTTTTCGCTAAGTTTAGCAAGTGTGAGTTCTGGTTGGATAGTGTGAAGTTTCTGGGCCACGTGATTTCGGCCGAGGGAGTCAGCGTTGATCCTGACAAGATCGAGGCCGTGCTGAATTGGAGTAGACCCACTACTGTGCCAGAGATTCGGAGTTTCTTGGGGTTAGCAGGTTATTACCGACGGTTTGTGCAGGATTTCTCCCGGATTGCTACACCACTGACCAGATTGATGAAGAAGGGCGTCAAGTTTGAGTGGTCTGATGCGTGCGAGGAGAGTTATTTGCTCCTGAAGGAGAGATTGACTACCGCACCGGTTCTGACATTGCCAGACGACAGTGGTGAGTTTGTTGTGTACAGTGATGCATCGAAGTTGGGACTTGGCTGTGTGTTGATGCAGCATGGTAGAGTCGTGGCATATGGTTCCAGGCAGCTGAAACCGCATGAGGTCAACTATCCGGCGCATGATTTGGAGTTAGCCGCTATCGTATTAGCGTTGAAGAGTTGGAGACATTATCTGTATGGTGGTCAGTGTAAGATTTACACTGATCACAAGAGTCTCACCTACTTACGAACACAGCCGGATCTGAATATGAGGCAACGCCGATGGATGGAGTTGATCAACGACTACGATTGCACATTTGAGTACCATCCAGGGAAGGCCAACGTTGTAGCAGATGCACTTAGCCGGAAATCTGGAGCCTCGTTGTTTCACATGTGTGTAGCCAGAGTGTCGATGTTAGCCGAGCTTCGGGCTACAGGTGCTGTGTTTGGGTATGATGATGATGGAGCTTTGTTGGCTAGTTTTCAGGTTCGACCCGTATTGGTTGATCAAGTACGAGAGGCTCAGGATTTAGATTCCTACTTGTTGGGCAAGAAGACCATGATACGGAATGGTGTGCCTACAGAGTTTCGAATGAGCGACGACGGTACGTTGTTGTTCAGAGGAAGGTATGTGTGCCCCGAGACGAGAGCTTGAAGAAGGAGATTCTGGATGAGGCCCACAGTTCAGTGTATGCGATGCATCCCAGAGGTACGAAGATGTTTCGTACGCTTCGAGCGTATTATTGGTGGCGCAACATGAAGCGGGAGATTGCCGCATACGTGAGTCGATGTTTGATTTGTCAGCAGGTGAAGGCGGAGAGGCAGAAACCTGCAGGGAAACTACAACCACTTGAGATTCCGGTTTGGAAGTGGGAACATATTACAATGGATTTCGTCTATCAGTTGCCGCGTACTTCGGCGGGCAACACTGGCATTTGGGTTATTGTTGACCAACTGACGAAATCCGCACACTTTCTTGCACTTCCGGGGAAGATATCAGTGGGCAGATTGGCCAAGTTGTACTTATCAGAGATTGTTCGCTTGCATGGTTTGCCTGTATCCATTGTTTCGGACCGAGATAGTCAGTTCACTTATGAGTTTTGGCAGGCGTTACAGCGAGCTTTGGGCACGAGGTTACGATTTAGTACAGCTTTTCATCCTCAGACTGACGGGTAGTCCGAGCAGACCATTCAGACTCTTGAGGATATGCTGAGATCATGTGTGATACAGTTTCGCGGAAACTGGGATCAGCAGTTACATTTGATCGAGTTCGCCTACAACAACAGCTATCAGGCCAGTATTGAGATGGCACTGTACGAGGCTTTGTACGGGAAGCAGTGTCGCACTCCATTGTGTTGGAGTGAGGTGGGCGAGTGTTGGCTTATTGGTCCTGATTTGGTGAATAGCACTATGGAGGACATACAGGTTATTCGGGATCGACTAAAGATCGCCCAGGATCGGCAGAAGAGTTACGCGGATGTGAGGCACCATGTGATTCCGCTAGTGAAGGTCTTGTAGCAGAACCACTCAGTTGAGGAGGCCACCTGGGAGACTGAGCAGCGCATGCGGGAGCAGTATCCTCATCTGTTCACTTGACAGGTACGTAAATTTCGAGGTCTAAATTTTTTTAAGGGGGGTAGATTTGTGACGACCCGAATCAGAATCAGTTGTGTATTCGGCACGATTCACGAGATTCTGTTTAGTCGCAGCTTTACGATATTTGTGTGGTTCGTCGACTTTATTCGCGACTATGTTTTCGGCCAAGAATTTGAGTTGAGTGTCTTCACGAAAATTGTAGAGTACATGATTTCGAGCTCGTGGGCTGTTTCGGAAGATTTTTTCGATAATCGAGGAATATTTTATGATTATTTGAAGTTTCGGTTTCCGACGAGTTTATCCGATTGTTTCGAGCTTATCCGAATCATTTCGAATATTCATTTTGTACCGTCGATTGACCCGAGGCGCGAGTATAAATATCGGAAATAGTCGTAAAATCGTCAAAAATCACTGTTTTGCGTTGACCAGAGTTGACTTTCCTAAAACAGCAGGTTTGACCGTTGACCGAGGGGGGAAAACTTTCCCGATTGGTTTTGCCGTCCGACGACCTATTTTCCGGTCACCTCCAACTTCAGCAAGGGTATGGTTCGCTTCCTTGTGTAATTTCGAGTTGAATGGTAATTGAATTTGTGGAAATTGGTTAGGTATTGTGTGAACCCGAATCGGGTTAGGTCGCCGGAATTCGCCATTAATGGGGGGAGGTTTTCCGGTGAGCGTTGGTGGCGGTGGGGTGAGGGCTTTGACTCCCCTTGCCCCAAGGAAGCTTCCCATGTGATTTAATCGAGGTGTAATTGAGTTTTCCGGTGAACTCGAATGGGTTGCCGGAGGTAGTTTTCCGTTTGGATTTCATGGGTTTTGGTGAACTTCCGCTCTGATTTGGGTCTTGTGCCAGTTAGAGGTTTGGTTGGGCTCGTGGAGAAATTCCGATCTGGAGAATCTCGCCATGAGATTTCACCGTTGACAGCGCGCCGCCGCCGCCGGCGGCGGTCAACGGCGAAGCTCCGGCAAGGGTTGACTTTTTCAGATTTCGACGTTTTTAATGTCGTTTTTCTCGAAATCGCGCCCTGATTATCGTCCAGAGGTTTTCGGATTGATTTGGTTAGCCGATTTTCAGTCGAGATTTCGAGTGGAGATTTCGGGGATTCCGTTTATCATTTTGTACTACATTGTTTATTTCCGGTAACAGTTGGTTTCCGTGGTTCAGTACAGGGTTGTGGACTATGATTTTGATCAGTTATGTTTTGTGAATATTCAGGAGATCGAGACCGTGATCGTGCTTCAGGCGAGGGATCTTCCGCCGGACCACGAGATTAGCGCGAGTGCGCATTTTTCTCACCTGTGAGTGGACAATTTCTTTTCACGGAATTCTTGCGAGTCTTTTATATGATTTACGAACTTGAGCTTGCGTATTGAGATTTCGGATTACATGAGCATGTGTTTTATGATTATACATATACGGATATACGTATACGAATATACATACACTTATATGCTGTTTCATGCTTTTGCATCGAACTGTTTATGATTTGATTTACACACAGTACAGTCCTTATATATGTTGTTGTATCGATACACCCGCGTCCCGGCTGATCCCCGAGGATGTTTGCCAGGGGAGGCTGTGACTCCTGACCCGAGGCCTTTACCGGGGGGAGGCAGACCTTTGACCTGAGGCCATTTCTGGCTAGAGTCACGTGTGGGCTAGGGACCCCGTGATTCTGACTGTACTAGCACGGATGTGTCCACGAGTGACCCCGTGAGATTTTTATGCATGCTCTGTACGCGTGAGGAGTTAGAGTCTCCCTCGTGTACCTTTTCTTTATTTATGCATCTGGACTCGCATATGATTTCATAATATATATATATATATATATATATTGTTCGGCGAAAGACAGTTATCTTTTCGTCCACTCACTCTAACAGTTTTTATATCTTTCCCCTGGGCTTTTCGATTTCCGTGCCCAATTGCAGTTCAGGTTTGGTGTTTCACGTCGCGGTTTGGAGGCTAGTGATCAGTCACCTGTGTTTTCCAGTAGGTTCTTGTTTCGCCTACTGATGTACATATTGTATATATTTTACTCTAGAGGTCGCTCTGATACATTCTGATACTTGTTTATACGGATTTTCTCGGATATATTATATATAGTACAGTATGTTTACTGTTTATTGTCTATATTATGATGTTGAGAAATCCGGATGGGATTGGTGCCCACGGTTTGGCTTTTGTGGCATAGGACGAAGTGTTATTTTTTTTTTCAGGGTGCAAGTTTATGCAATTCCACGTTAGTAACGAAACTCTGCCGAAATTTTGAAAAATTTTTGTTGGTTCGTATTTTCAGAAGGGGTTCGATTCCGATTTAGGTAACTGAATCGGGGTTGAGTCCTTTCAAATTTAGCATAGATAAACATATTATCGTGCAGCCTCTGGAATTATAAATGCATTCTGCACCACAATAAAATAAGAAACTGAGTTAGTTACTTACTCTCTGTGTGTGTGTGGATATACTCTCCTTCATATTTTCAGGTACCAGGTTCCAGTCAGTGTACGTTATTGGTATTTTGAGCAGTGGTTGACTATGAACAAAGGATCTCAGCCTATGAGCAACTAGCCCAAAGGGTTCATCTCTGTCATTGAGAAGCACAACCTCCATCCCCCCTTTCTTCAAAAGCCTCAACCAAGACCTTTACAAGCTCCAAGCTTCCCTGCGAAGAAGCAAAGAACAATTATAAACCGACATCATAAACTTAATTGTGGCACCATAAACATGTTTCTGAAATAGATATGCCACCACATACAACATCACAAGGTCAATGTGCATATATATCAATCTAGTTTACAGAAATAGAACACATGCAATGCATCAGTTGGGTGATGGTGCTGACCCGAAACCACAACCAGTCACACTTTGCTTCACCAATGCAAGCTCTGAGGTCCAAGCTCTTTTACAAACAAGAACAACTATCAACAGAAATGGTAGACCTAATTAGAAGACAGAACAACTTCTTCAAAACCCCCAAATATATTTTGAAATCAAACCCTAATATGAATCTACTCTCAACTTCATAATAAATCCCCAAAGCTATTCTGAAATTGAATCCTAATATGAATCTACTCTCAACTTCGTAATAAAGCCCCAAATTGTTTCAGATATGAAGATGATGACAAAACCCAAATACCCAAATCAATTTATGAAAGAATACTTACGAATCAAAGTTGGAGCAGTTGCTTCACTAGTATAATTTCGTCTCGATCTGAATTGGTTTGTGCTCTGATCATTCAACATATACATTGTTAATGGTGTTGTAATCAGTAGCTTAATATTCTTCATTCAGAACACTGAAGTCATTAAATCAAGGGATGCATACATAGAATCATTACCCTTTTCCGGAACTCATTCCATTTACACCTACATGCTTCCAAAGGGCTACATTTATTACATATAAAACTGACAATTGAGATGCTACTGCTAGTTCAAGCATTTCTATGAATGTGAAGGTTTCCCAGTAAACTCAATATCTACGAGTATTCTGAAAGAGCAAGAGCACAAAGCTAATACATGAAAATATAAAGTACATAATGCTCATTAACTACTTACTTTGCACCTAAGTTGATGAGTGGTTCACATTTGCTCTTCGTCCTATTCCATACAGTCACATCGCACCTATGATATCTTGTCAGTGAACATAAGATTAATCTCAGGCAGATAAACATCGACTTGAAATATCAATAATTAAAGTTACACTCAGAATCCCAAACACAGTCAGTTGACATATGAATCATTCAAAATTAAATGGAACTTATCCTCATAGGTTAAATACTTCATCATCAAAGTTGAAAATTAATACCCCGATTTAATGAGGTTCTGTGCCATCGAGAACCCATAATTCCAATGCCAAGGATTCCCACACTTGCTGGCTCTTCATGAATTCATCTCTGGCTCGGGGAATATTATTGATGAGATCTGTACCTAAACACCACATGTTAACATTGATAGAAACCATGATATCATGAAGAAGAATTGAAAGCTATACTCAAAACACTGTAAATCTCATTGAACAAACCATCACATAATACAAATCAGTATGGTTCTTTTGGCCTTTCTCTCTTTTTATCTCAATGAAAACTAGTATCTATCTTCTTCAAGAATCATACAGCTCTCTCTATCTCTCTGTATCAATATCACTCACACATTACAGATAAGAATAACAACCAATGGCTATATACAGCCTAGCGTGAAGCCTAAGCAGCCTAGTACTCTAATTACAACCATACACGTGGCTAACTAACTAACCAATACTAACAGCCTCAGCTAACATAAGCCACGGTGTGCTGCATAAGCTTCTAAGACTCTAACATCCCCCCTCAAGCTGAACCAGGCCTAGAGGACAAGTTCAGATTGAAACAATGTTGAAGAAACAAGCTAGAGGGCAGGCCTTTAGTGAGAATATCAGCAATCTGTTCAGAAGTGGAAACAAATTGCAAGACAAGATCTTTCTGCTGAACTTTCTCCCGGACAAAATGATAATCAATATCCAAGTGTTTGATGCGAGAATGAAATACAGCATTGGAGCTGAGAGCAATAGCAGAGAGATTATCACAACAAATCAAAGGAGAAGTGGAAAGCTGGACATGAAGAGCACAGAGAACCTGTCTGAGCCAGTAGATGTCTGCAGTAGTATTGGCTAAGGCCCTATACTCAGCTTCAGTAGAACTCCTAGATACAGAAGGCTGCTTTTTAGACTGCCAAGAGATAGCATTACGTCCCATAAAGACAACAAATCCAGTAGTAGACCTCCTAGTCCCTGGATCTCCACCCCAATCTGCATCACTATATGCAGTAATATCTATAGGACCTGGAGAGTAGTACAAACCTTTAGAAACAGTACCTTGAACATACCGGAGAATTCTCTTAACAGCACTCAAATGCATGTCAGTGGGAGCTTGCATAAATTGACATGTTGTATTGACAGCATATGCAAGATCAGGCCTTGTAAAGGTAAGATATTGCAAGGCACCAACAAGACTTCTATACATAGAGGGGTCCTCCAGTGGCACTCCATCAGTAGGAAGTAAGTAAGCATGCATGTGGAAGACCTGGAGTAGAGCAGGGCTTACAGGTAGTCATACCTGCTTTAGCAATAAGATCCTTAGCATATTTGGTTTGAGTGACAAATAAACCATGAGGTTCATACTGAATCTGTAACCCCAGAAAGAAAGTAAGTTGGCCCATGTCCTTTAATTCAAATACTGCACTCAACTATGTGACAACAAATTGGATAGCTGCATCATTATCACCTGTTATAATAATAACATCAACATATAGCAAAAGCACCACAACTGTATGATCATGTTGTCTGACAAAGAGACTCGGATCAGAATGACTAGACTAGAAACCTAATGCGGGTAAGAAAGAAGTAAATTTATCATTCCATGCTCTAGGAGCCTGTTTTAGACCATAAAGGGACTTATGTAATCTGCAAACATATGATGGATTATGAGGATCCACGAAACCCTTTGGTTGCTGCATATAAACTTCCTCCTTAAGATCACCATGCAAGAATGCATTCTTAACATCTAACTACCTTAAATTTCACTTTCGTGATGCAGCTAACACTAAAACAAGTCTAACAGTGGTATGTCTTACTACAGAGCTAAAAGTTTCTTCAAAATCCAGGCCTTGTTGTTGACTAAACCCCTAAGCAACTAATCTGGCTTTGTATCTTGACACAGTACCATATGGATTCTTTTTCACATTATAGACCCATTTGCATCCCACAATATTCTTATGCTGAGGACATGGCACTAAAGACCATGTACCTTGTTCATGTAAAGCAGCTATCTCTTCTTGCATAGCATGTTCCCAATGTTGTTTACCAAAAGCTGTCTTATAGGAGTGAGGCTCAATCACATCCTTAATTTCCTGAATACCAGTGAAACCAGAATAAAAGGCAAATTGATCATAAGTAGATCCCTGTAGCATAGCTGAATAGCATCTATAGTCAGCATAGCTCTTCTTAGAAAGAACTCCAGATTTTGTTCTTGTAACCATTGTATGTGCATTCACTGGAAATGATTGAGGGGCTACTGCCATAGTGGGATCATCAAGAGAAGCAGTAGTAACATTTGCAGCATTGACTAAATGTGTAAGGTTAGTATCAGAATTAGCATTCTGCATTGTCTCAGAAGATGAAGAAGGAACCACAACTTCGAGCTGATGGGAGGAAAGGACAGGCAACTGGTCATTTGGATCAAGTGTAGCAGTAGTGATAGTAGGGGCAGCTGATGAACTAGGGACACTAGACTGTAAACTAGGTAAAGAAATATATGAATCAGAATCTGAATGGACCCTTGTAGGTACTAACAGGGATAGAACATGTAAAGGATTTTGTACTGACCTATCAACAGACACAGGACAGTTATGACCAGATGCACTATAAGGAAAATTGTCCTCATCATGAATAACATGTCTGGAAATAAAGACCTTTTTATTGTCAAGATTGTAACATATGACTCCTTTATAACCTGTGGAATACCCTAAAAATGCACACTCTGTGAATCTAGGCTGCAATTTATTATAATTGTATAATCTGAGATAAGGATAACAGCTAGTACCAAAAATTCTGAGAGAATGAAGAATAGGGTCAGTACCATGAAGTTTAGAAAAAGGAGACTGCATATTTAGAACTGGTGTTGGCATTCTATTAATGAGAAATACAGCATGGAAACAAGCAAAAAATCAGAACGGAAAGGGAAGATTTGCTGTGTGAAGCAAGGAGATTGCAATCTCAAGAATATGCCTATTTTTTCTTTCTGCAACACCATTCTGTTGTGGTGTGTAAGGACATGAGATAAAATTTTGAATCCCTTTGGACAAAAGAAACTGATTCAAGGTATGGTTATTAAATCCATCCCCTCCATCAGATTGAAAAATCTTAAGCTGAGAATTAAACTGAGTAGAAATAAAGGCATGGAACTGAATGAAGATAGAAGTAACTTCAGATTTATTGATCATTGAAAAAATCCACAAAAACCTTGTACAATCGTCTATAAATGTTACAAATTATCTATGACCTTGAGTAGACACATTAGGAGAAGGTCCTCAAACATCACTATGAATTTTCTCAAAAAGTTCAGAAGACCTATGAAAGCTATTAGAAAAGGGAAGTCTTGACATTTTACCAGACATGCATTCTTTATAAATTCCCTGGACATCATCAAGTACAAAGTCTATTTTAGCATTGGACAACATTCTATGAACTATATCATTAGTTGGATGCCCTAACCTCTGATGCCAAACTGAAGACTTAACTCTTTGTCCTAAGTAAGCTGCTCTGGATGGTGAATTTGAAGGTAGCAACGTGTTTGGGATTTTGTACAAGCCATCACTACTGCTTTGACCTTGATAAATGACCATTTGAGTCGCCTTGTCCTGCAAACAAAATTCATTTTCATCAGCTATTATTCTGCACTTGTTATCTCTACAAATCTTGCTCAATGATAACAAATTAACAGCTAAATGTGGAACATGTAGAACATTTTGTAACTTAATACAATGCTCAGCAGGTAATATAGTACTAGAACCTGTATGTTTGATTTCCAAACCTGTACCATTGCCAATAGTAATTCTATCTGAAGAGTTGAATGGCTGAGCTTGAGATATGTTCCGAATATTTGCTGTCATATGATGAGTTGCGCCACTGTCTAAAATCCATGAATCTGGATGAGTAAAATCAGACACATTCTGAGCAGTCAAAGCTTGAATTGATTGAGGAGGAGGATTTCCCTGATAAGCATAGTTATTCCTGTGATGACAATTAACTGCATTGTGTCCTCTCTTTCCACAAATTTGACACAGAATGACAGAGGTTGATGCTATAGTCTCATCATTACTATTTCTGTAGTGACAAGTAGCAGCAGAATGTCCTCTCTTTGAGCAAATCTGACATTCAATCACACCATTTCCAGAATTACTCCCAGTGTAGGTCTTGTTGTTATTCCAGTGATTCCCTTGAAATCTACCTCCATTGTTATTGTTGTTGTTCCATCTATTATTACCATTATTCTATTTCCCATTTCCATTTCCATTACCATTCCATCTCTGCTTACCATTCCCTTGGCCACCATTACTGTTATTCTGTGAAACATAGGCACTATGAACATTCTCATCATCACCAATATTCTATCTCCTGAATTGAAACATTGTCAGATTGTTGAACCTGTGACACAGTGTTATTATTCTTAGCCATCATAGGTGAAATTGTACCACTAACAGGCACCAGTGTTTTTCTTTCAATATTCACTACCAGAAGAATCACTATACCCGACGAGTTAATGTCGTCGGTCTGTTCCTTTTTATCGTCGGGTATAGCCTATACCCGACGACTCATCATCGGTTATAGTCTCGTCGGTGATACTATAACCGACGATGAATTAGGTTTTTCGTTGGAAAAAAAAGAGACTAAAGGCAACGATACATTATCGTCGGGCATAGTTTCAAACTATAACCGACGATGTCATCGTCGGTTATACTTTTCGCCATGGTCAAAATGGTTGACCATGGAGAAAACTATAGCCGACTATGTTGACACATATCGTCGGTTATAGTTAATAATAATTAAATTTTTTTTGCAGGTTTTGGGTTTTATCCCAAAACCTGCATTCCCAAAAAATCATCAATATAGTTCAAATTGAAAATCAACAACCATTGAAACTATAGTAGTAAATAAATAAAATAAAAAACCGAAATCGTTCAAATCTGTATACATATGCGTACGTAGTAAATATTTAAAATAAAAAACTGAAATTGTTCAAATCTACGGGGGTCCTAAGTCTATGTGGTCAAACGGATCATCATAAGTTGGTTGGTCCTGGTCTGGCTGAGGCTGCGGCTGAGGCTGAGGCTGTGGCTGAGGCTGTGGCTGTGGCGCACCGAAAATATGCGGGGGAGCTATCTAGATTCCAGATGCATGCAACTGTGCATAACAGTGCTGCATCCATGTCCCCATCTACTGCTGCTGTTCGGCCAACCGATTCTGCTCTGCGGCTCGCGCCTGCTCCATCTCCTCCATCCGACGCCGTTGAGCTTCCATCTCAATCGCTTGCCTATGAAGCTGGTCCTGTAGCTCATTAGTCTTCGAAGATGATCCCGATCCGCGAGAGAATTCAGGGGTCTTCTTCAGCAGCCCTTGACCCCACTTTCCGGAACCCCTGCAGTAGAAAGTGTTCTTCCCTGGAGGGATCGCAGTTGACATAATCCTGGCCCTGGCGATCGGATCAGATCGATCAATTTGATCAATCGGGAGTTCCGCATCGGGGGTGTTGGGATAGAGCTCTCTCGCCACTTGAGTCAACACCTCCGGAATCGCCTCCTGAACTCTCGCCTAATTGACAAAGGAAAATAAAATATTAATTAATATAAACAATCTAAAAAAATAAGAAATATGTTTATTTTGTTATAAGGACACTTACAGCATATTCGGGGGACTGCGGATACGCGTGCTGCATCGTGTAGACAAGGGGATCCTCTTCTGGGTGGTTGGCCGCCTCCTCGATCTAACCCGAGTATGATCTGGAACCGGCATGATGATTTTTGGTGTTTTTGGCCCGGTTCCTTGTGTTGACTTCAGAAATAGCCTGCTCGATTAATCTAACATGAAAAAAATATTAGCCAAATAATTTGAGGGAAGTACGATAAAACAAAAATTTAATCGATCAAAGGTTGCGTACCTTTAATTTCGGGTTGTTGAAGTGAACCACAAGCCATCGCCACTCATACTCCCTCACTAGGGGTACCCGAACGATCGTCGCCGTACTTTTTCCAATGTTTTTTCAGCTCGCCTTTCCACTCCTTATACCTATATTAATAAAATCAATCGTTAGTAACTTACAACATTGTATGAACATAATCAAAAGAAACGAAAAAATTGAAACAAATGAATCTAGTAACCTGCTCCCATGCACTTCATCCGCCCACGTGGGTCTAATGTCATTGTCCACACGGAACCACCTCTGCAATGCATATATATATCAATAATATTAAAAATTTATTTAGAAAATATACATAATGAATATACAATTCAACTCACCGACAACGCATTATTCAGCTCATATTTGACGGATTGCGGCATTGAATTCCAATCTGGCCACAACATTGGGACTTTATCTCGTATGAGGCTGCCCGCCATCCCTGCGTACCTTCGAGTGACCTTTCCCTCGATCACCTGCCCTCTATCCCCGGTCGGAATCATAACTTGGCCACCACCGCTAACCTGAATGGCGTCGTCCAGTAACTTGCCGACGACGGCTGGTTCTCTTTTGTTTGTCACCGGGCACGATCTTGCCTATCACATATATATGTAGACGATTTTTTAAACATCAACACCTAATTGAATTTAAATATTACTAAGTAAAAAGATATCACTAATTAATATTTACCTGATTCGTCGGTGCGTTGTCCCGGAATCCTCACACTCTAGAGAGGTTCCGGGAAGGGTACATACGCATATGCTTGGTCCGGGGTAATGAACCCTAGCTGTCCCGGAACAGGCATCCCCGTGGAATCGACGAGAGGTATCGTCAGGATTTCCAATGGTAAGAATAAGGTAGACGGCGGACATAGTCACATCCTGACCGAGGACTGAGTCGATCCACCAGCCTCCTCGGAAGAATGAGGAGTCTGGTGGGTGAAGGGGGAAGGGTTCTCGCGATGAATCTCCAACATTCGGACCGAGAATTGAGTTGCACTATTCGTTTCCGGCGTGCAACTGACCTCATAAAGCCTCATCGCGCCTGAGGATCGAGCAGGCTCGACCTGCTGCTGCTGAGGTTGTCCATCACCCAGAAGTGTACGGTGCCGAGAGGTCTGCGGAAGACTGTAAGTGTTGCCGACGCTGGTGGATCCTGATGCGAACTGACTTCCGGTGCCCTCATCTCCACGTCCCGATCTCCCTCTCCCTCGAGCTCGACCCCCCTCGGGAAGCATCGCAATTTAACAAATTCATCGTTGCTATAAAATTACAAAAATTCAAAATAATTCCTAATTCATCCAAAAATTCGAATTCGTAATCCAATAATTCCAAAAATTAATTAATTAAACTCCTCTATATATATAATCCAATAATTTCAAAAATTAATTAAACTCCTCTATATATATAATCCATTAATTCCATAAATTCAATATATAATCCAATAATTCCAATAATTAAATATAAATCCAATATATATTCCAATATATAAATCCAATATATATATAATCCAATAATTCCAATAATTCCATAAATCCAATATATATAATGTGTATATATATAATCCAATATATATTAATAATCCAATATATAAATCCAATATATATATATCCAATAATTCCATAAAATCCAATATAATTCCAATATATATATATAATCCAATATAATTCATCCAATATATATATAATCCAATAATTCCAATATATAATTCCAAAAAAATCAACAATAATTCCATAAAATCCACAATAATTACAATATATATATAATCCAATATAATTCATCCAATATATATATAATCCAATAATTCCAATATATAATTCCAAAAAAATCAACAATAATTCCACAAATCCACAAAATTCAACAATAATCCAATATATATTCACACAATTCATTCAAACATCCACATTATCGATCAACAAACTAAACAACTTCAAATCTAACCTAAATAAAAAAATCGAAATTAGGAAATTAGGAATTTAGGGATTTCAAACCTGTTTATTGGGTTTAGAATCCAAGAATAGAGGCTTGACGATCGATGGGCTTTGGCTTGAGGACTGCTTGCTTGCTCCCAACACACCGGAAATGGCAGAAATCGACGAGAAGAGGAGTAGTTCCGTTTTGGCCAGTTTCGTTTCTGCCCAAAACGTACCCAGTTCTGGATATAAACCAAAACTATAGCCGACGATATAAGTATTATCGTCGGCCATAGTATAATCGACACTATAGCCGACGATATTTGATATGAATATCGTCGGTTATTATTTTTTTATTTTTTTTTCATTTGCCGGTTATAGTGTACTTAATATTTAATAATATTTAATAATACGAAATTATTAAAAAAAACGGAAATTATTTAAAAGCCTAAATTAAAATGGCATTTAATTTTTTTTAAATCTAATTAACTTATAATTACACCATACCATGCATGGTAAAAAATGCTCAATTTATGATCTCTATTTTTCCAAAAAAACTTGATTGACCTGATTTTATCTAAAAAAAAACTTAGCAACTTAAAAAACATATTGTTGAACTACCGATTAATTCAAATCTCTCTCTCTCGATCTCTCTCTCGATTGATGATTTTAATTGATGTTGCATTGCATAAAATTGTTTCCGTTCGTAGTTGTAGTACTCGATTTGATGAAAGTATTGTTTAGCTTAAACAATTTGTTCCTCACACTATAAACAATTGCGTTTGGACTCTAGGTAGTTATATATCTATACAAAAAGGCTATGAGTATTTTTTCCTAACTTATAAAAAATGTTCCTTACACAAAGTATCTACTTTAATTAATTACATCGATCCAATTAAGTTAAAGTCGATCATCTTCATACACATCATTTTACATTGCACGTTCAAACTCAAATTAATACATACATACACTAAGGCGCATAGTCAGAATCATCGCTTGAGTCTGACTCGGTTTCTGAATTGATTTCAGGTAAGATGTGTAAGCCCTCGTCACTTGAGTCTTCATTTTGATTAACATCAATCAGATTCGGTTGAGGAATTCGTACCACACTGCCCTGTCTCACATTATTAAGGTGAATTGTTGAGGTTTCAGGAATACCAGTTGCGTCCGGCTCTTGGTATGCACTAACTTCTTCATCATCCGA
Organism: Geum urbanum; assembly: GCA_946800695.1. NCBI lineage: Eukaryota > Viridiplantae > Streptophyta > Magnoliopsida > Rosales > Rosaceae > Geum > Geum urbanum. Next base: position 6,938,188 of record OX327003.1, read on the forward strand.
GGTCGCACCAAGGGTGGAGACACTGTATATGTTTCTTGGAAGAACATGATTAACCACTTTTCACGCGCCTTTATGCATAAGATCATCAAGATAGAACAATTGTTTCACCGCCGTGGCCAAAACAAACGGATCATCTTCATACCAGCTTGTAGTTGTATTCACCGAAAAAATTATGTATTGATCAGTCCTTGTGTTCTGAGGGTTGGTATCAAACCATCTACACTTAAACAAGTGCACGGTCATGCCTTCCCCATATATTAATTCGACAACTGAATGGAGAACACCGTAATAGTCAACTCCATTCTGCCCACCATGCACCATTACCCCAGAATTCTGTGTTTTTCGTCTGACATCTCTATGTTCAAAAATAAATAGCACGCCATTTACCTTACATATAGGAAAAACTTTGGAAGTTACTGGTTTCTGCGCCAAGAGCCTCAATTCGTGTGACCACTGAGGGATACCATCATCTTGTACATAGTTCATCTGAAAATAATCATTTATTAACTTAACTATAAATAGGATACGAGACATGCACTTAAATTCATATACCAGTCAATATATCTATATATGTACCCATTTGCCAAAATAGTTTGCGAACGTCTTGTTGTGGTACTCAACATCACAGGAAATAGCAGGGCAGTAAAGGTGCAAATTTTTCCAATATTGAACTTCTGGACAGTTAATCAATACCGACAAATGGGCAATGACTAGCTCATAAGGTTCCAAATTGTATGAGTTGGGCAACTTTCCAGAAACTTCAACATCATCGGAGATGATCGAAAGGTTGAACTGCCCTCCATCTACTGGCATATGTTGTGGAGGGTCCTCCAACGCTCCCAAATACAACTTGGTGTACGTTACGCACTCATGTGCAATATATGCTTCAGCGATACACCCTTCGAGTGCAGATTTGTTCATCACATAGTCTTTGTAGTCCCCTAATTATCTGTAAAGTGGTAATTACAGATCGAGCATGTTATGCTTATTGCAAAATAAGTGAATAAATAATATTAAAGATCGACATATATAGCCAGATTCAGAGATGCATTACGTACCTTTCCATAGGATACATCCATGTGTAGTGTACTGGACCAGTAAGCAACAATTGTTCCGGAAGATGGAGCATCAGGTGAGGCATGATGTCGAAAAAGTTTGGAGGAAATATCCTTTCGAATTTGAACATGATAAAAATGATGTCCTGTTGCATTTCCAACAAGTTCGATTTCTTCACTTCTCTCGTGCATAACTTCTGAAAGAATCTTGACAAAGCCACTAACGGCTCCACCACCTCTTTGGGCAGGTACCCTCGAATGAAAACAGGGAAGAGGTGTTGAAGCAGTATATGACAGTCATGACTCTTTAGTCCATACATCTTATTGTCTTTGAAGTTAACACATCGACTTATATTTCCAGCATAGCCTGAAGGATACCTGACATTACTCATCCAGCCAAAAATTTCATTCTTCTGGGCAGGCTTGACGGTATAAGGAGCTTGTGGCATTTTTTTCTTCCCATCTCTCAACCACAAATGTTTTCGCAATCCCATCCTTTTAAGATCAATGCGTGCCTTCGGGCCGTCTTTAGTTTTTCCCTCCCAATTCAACACTGTGTCGACCACACTCTCGCACACATTTTTCTCTATGTGCATGACATTTAAGTAGTGTCTGATCAGCAACTTGGACCTATACAGAAGTTCCCAAAAAATACTTTTGTATGTCCAGAATTTATACCTGTCGGGTTTGTCAGGTATTGACGCCACTATCTCAGGATGATTGCTTAGCTTCCCAAAATCGTATTCATTTAGCACTTCCAATATTTTATCCCCCGTCCATCTCCTCGGCTGCTCACATGTTTCCACAGTCCCATCAAATGCCTCCATATCCTCCCGAAATGGGTGATCATTTGGAAGCCAACAATGATGACGCATCTGTACAATCTTCCTGCAATGAGGTCTGCAACACTCAACCGTCATGCACTCTGGACAAGCCATGTATCTCCTAGTAACGTTGCTCGACAACATCCCGCGTGCAGGAAAATCGCTAATGGTGCCAACAAGCATGGCATGCATCTGGAACATCTCATTTTTGAACTTGTCATAAGTGGGATGACCATGCTCACTCAAGTACTTAAGCTCCTCAATCAAGGGTCTCAAATACACATCGAGACACTTTCCTGGATAACCCGGCCCTGGAATTATCATAGTGAGCATATTGTATTCTTTCTTCATGCACATCCATGGAGGAAGGTTGTACGGTACCAAAATAACTGGTCATATACTGTATTGAAGACTCATGTTGCCAAAAGGGTTGAATCCGTCAGATGAAAGCCCCAGCCAAACATTTCGAACCTCTGATGCAAAATAAGAAAACTCCTTCACCATGTGCTTCCAAGCCTCTCCGTCAGCAGGGTGTATAAGCGTATCACCGTCGGGCAAATTCCTCTCAGCCCACCATCTCATAGCTTCAGCCGTGTGTGCAGACATGAACAACCGTTCTAGCCTATCTATCAGCGGAAAATACCGAAGTATCTTCACAGCTTTCTTGTTTCCGGCAGGAGTCAACTTATACCTATCTGTACCACATACCGGGCATTCATCAAGGGATTCAAGATCATTCCCATAAGCATCTTCACCCCAGAAGAGAACACAATCATATCTACAAGCATGGATTTTGATGTAGGAAAGGCCAAGATGTTTCAAGATCTGTCGCACCTTACGATGAGTGGTAGGAAGATGATGACCGGGGGGCAACAACGAACCAGACCACTTCAGCCAATCATCAACAGCCTTCACACTCATTTTGTTCTCCACTTTGAGCTTCATTACTCCCATAACACTTTCAAGAACAGTCTTATTACACCCGTTGTACAACGGGGTCTGTTGGAAGGCAATGAGGTTGTTGTACTTGTCCATACCAGCAGTGTTGACAGCTGTAGGTAATTGCTGGACTGGCTCAATATGAGGGAACTCTCCAACGGCAGGAGGGATATCCGGTGCTTGAGCAAATATACCACTCTCATGAGGAAACATATCGTTGATCAACCTTGTTGTTGGATCATTGGATGTACTGCCACTCTGAAAAAATTGTCCGTGATCATGTTGACCAACTGATGAGCTCTCACCGTGATAAATCCAACATGTGTACTTATCCCAAATCCCGTTGTTCTTCAAGTGCTCCAATACTTTATCGATGTGAAAACGATATCGCTCACTGCGACACTGACATTTCATACATGGACAATAATGAATTGTCATCCCTCCACAATTAACCTTCACATATTCCACAAAACTTCTAATTCCACGGTGATATCTTGCATCCCATCTTGGAAGACACATCCAACTCTTGTCCATCCTGAAAATTATAACTGCATGTATATATACCCATGATCTTATTAATTAAAATTTCATAGCTAGATATATATATATATATATATATATATCGCTCTATATATATATCGATATTCAAACTATAAATTACATAATTTAATTATTCGATCTACTCGATCCCTAACTAGCTAGCTAATTAATTACAAATGAACATATATATATATAGTCGTCTAATTATTCTACTCGATCCATAATTATTCATATATATATATAATTTTTTCTAATTTAACTCGATCAAAATCAAAACATTCGATCAATCAATTAATATAAATATATATTATATATTATAATTCCCATAATTTTAATATATATATATATACACGTACGTACACCCTAACTATATATATAATCGAGATCACATAAATCTAAACATATATATATATAACCACACTATATATAATTAATCACAATTAACCGATCGAAACATCACAATAATCACGTACAATATATATTATACCCATAATAAATAATCACAATTAATACTATAATAATCAAAATATATAATGCAATTAAAATTTTAAATTAATTAATCACCCTAGCAAGCTAGCTATATATATATAATCCAATAATCAACACAACAAATACGTACTACCGTACTCCAACTTAACTATCAATCACGTACTCAAAATCAACCATCAATTACTCAAATTCAACAATCAATTAACTCGATCGATCAATATATTCAAAATCAACAATCGATCAACACACACATGCATATATATATAATGTTAAGTACGTACCTATATATAATAAATCATCACGAACTCGATCATTCTCGACAGTTTTCCACATCACCCAAAGATTTCAGAGCATTTTCAGTTTTCGCGGGAGATTTTTTTGAATGACAGATCGAGCTGCTGCCCAGAATGGATATGAAATAAGAAACTATAGCCGACGATACCAATAAATCGTCGGTTATAGTCTGAAAAAATCATCGGTATTAGTTGAAACTATACCCGACGATTTTTCGGCGACTATAACCGACGACAAGATTATCTAGTCGGTAAAAAAACTATAACCGACGAGGTAATCCTGTCGTCGGTTATAGTTTACTATACCCGACGAGAACCCTTGTCGTCGGTCGTTTTTTGGGAATCTCGTCGGGTATAGGCATTCTTCTGGTAGTGATTGCTTTCAGCAGACAACAACTGCATCTTGATGAATTCATCTCTGCTTTCTGGTAGTGCCATCGAGAACCCATAATTCCAATGCCAAGGATTCCCACACTTGCTGGCTCTTCATGAATTCATCTCTGGCTCGGGGAATATTATTGATGAGATCTGTACCTAAACACCACATGTTAACATTGATAGAAACCATGATATCATGAAGAAGAATTGAAAGCTATACTCAAAACACTGTAAATCTCATTGAACAAACCATCACATAATACAAATCAGTATGGCTCTTTTGGCCTTTCTCTCTTTTTATCTCAATGAAAACTAGTCTCTATCTTCTTCAAGAATCATACAGCTCTCTCTATCTCTCTGTATCAATATCACTCACACATTACAGATAAGAATAACAACCAATGGCTATATACAACCTAGCATGAAGCCTAAGCAACCTAGTACTCTAATCACAACCATACACGTGGCTAACTAACTAACCAATACTAACAGCCTCAGCTAACATAAGCCACGGTGTGCTGCATAAGCTTCTAAGACTCTAACAATCATTGCTATCCAGATTTGAGCCCTAGATATAAAGATGAGAGGCATGAATTTGTAACGTGATAATAAGTAAATATTTCGAAAAAAGAAAATATTGAGTCACCACTACAAGAAAACAGCACTTAGACGACGGAAACAATAATTCTCCGTCGTCCAAGTGACACTTAGACGACGGAGAAGACTCCGTGGTCCAAGTACCACCTGGACGACGGAGATGGTATTCTCCGTCCTCCAGGTGGCCACCTGGACGACGGAGAATACCATCTCCGTCGTTCAGGTGACCACCTGGACCTCGGAGTCTTCTCCGTCCTCCAGGTGACCACTTGGACGACGGAGATGGTATTCTCCGTCGTCCAGGTGGCCACCTGGAGGACGGAGAAGACTCCGAGGTCCAGGTGACCACTTGGACGACGGATATGGTATTCTCCGTCGTCCAGGTGATTACCTGGAGGACGGACCGACACACCGTCGTCCGAGTTCACGAAACGTACTTCCACTTAGACGACGTACCGACACCTCCGTCGTCTAAGTGAAGCATTATATATGCCCACTGCCGGCCAAACTGATCAAATTCATTCCTAGCTAGCCTCGATCTCTTCATGATCGATTCCATTTGAAGAATAATTGAAGGAGAAGGGAGAAGGAGAAGCTAGCTAGGGAGCTCGAGCTAGCTAGGTAGCTTAAGCTAGCTAGGCCGAGAAGAATCAGGATCGATAAGGGATCTCCGCTGACTAGCTAGTTAGCTTAATTAACGTAAAGATATCGAGAAGGCCAGCAGGTACGTACGTACGCAGTTAAAATTTGCTTAATTAATATGTATTTAGTGAAAACGTACATACATATATATATACATGCAAGGATGTTAGCTGATGTTAGCTATATATATATATATATATATATGTACAGATCGATTAAATTACGTACATACGTACGTAATTGATGGATCGATATGTAGATCGCGTACGTATAATTAAGCGTAAATTAATGGACAAATATATATATATGTAATAATTAATTAAGTATAATATTTTGTAGCAGTATGGACAAGAGTTGGATGAAGTTGAAGAATAGATGTGATGTCCGGTATATGGATGGAATTAGCGAATTTGTGAATTTTGCGATAGAACATAGTCAGGGAAAGAAACGTTTCAGGTGTCCGTGTCAGAAATGTCTTAATTGTCAGTATGCGGAGGTTAATGTTATGGTGCAACACTTGTACGAAAATGGTATGATGTGGAGTTACACTACATGGAGCGAGCATGGTGAAGCAGTAGAGTTCAGCGCAGCAGACTTCAGCTCAGGGTACAGTTACCATGGTGCGTCATCCAGCGGCAGTGGTGCCGGACCCCCAGCTTGCAACCCAACTGCAGATTTGGTCCATGATGCGTTTCCGGGATGTAGTCATGGCGGACACCAACACCAAGACGGAGGTTACAGTACCACCAATGAGCATGATGACACATTCCCCGCAGCTAGCTTGGCCACTGACACCAGTGAGATGGAAAAGTACAACCGGATGCTACTTAAGCGCAGACCCCGGTGTTCCCTGGATGTCGAGAGAATGTGTTGCAATATGTGATGGAGCAAATGAAGATAAAAGTGAAGCACAAAATGTCAGTGAGTGCTTTTGACGAAATTCAGGAGCAAATATGTAAGTTGCTTCCTGATGATCACAATCTTCCTAAATCTCATTATAAGGTTAGAAATATCCTGAGCAGCCTCGGCCTAAAGTACAGGATAATTGACGCATGTCCGAATGATTGTGTGCTATTTTACAAAGAGTATAAAGAGTTGGACTATTGTCCCGTATGTGGCCAGTGCAGATTCCAGTTGAATAGGAAGAGTTCGAAAAAGAGAATTCCTGTGAAAGTTGTTCGATATTTTCCCTTGATTCCCATATTGCAGCGCCTGTACATGTCGCTACACACAGCAGAGGCGATGCGATGGTACGCAGAAAAGCGAATAGATGACGATGTCCTGCGACACGCCGCGGATGGGGAGGGTTTCAAACATTTCGACAGAGAATTTGGAGACTTTGCTTCAGAGGTTAGAAATGTTAGACTCGGCCTATCTACAGACGGATTCAATCCTTGGGGAAGTAATAGCTCCGCCGTCAGCACTTGGCCAGTTATTCTGATGCCTTACAACTTGCCTCCGTGGATGTGCATGAACAAGGAATTTAATTTCCTTACCGTACTAATTCCAGGTCCTAAATCTCCATCGAAGTGCTTAGATGTCTACCTCAGACCTTTGATCGACGAGCTGAAACTGTTGTGGGAAAATGGAGTCCCAACTTATGACAAATTCACTGACACGATGTTCACGATGAGGGCTGCTGTAATGTGGACGATCAGCGATTTTCCAGCTTATGGGATGTTGGCAGCCTGCAGGACAAAAGGATATAATGGATGTCCTATATGTTTGGACGACGTGAACTCTAGTTGGCACGCGGGGAAGGTGTGTTACTTGGGTCATCGTAGATGGCTTCCTCACGACCACCCGTGGCGACAGGATGAAGCTCATTTCGACGGTACGGTAGAGAACAATCCTAAACCCCGTAGTTGGTCGGGCGAAGAGATTTTACAGAGGTTGAGCTATTTCGACTTTGGTGTGTTGAGCAATGACGCGGATGTAAAGAAATGCAATCCAATTCCTCCACATGATCTGAGCTATTGGGATCACAAGAGTATATTCTTTGAACTCCCTTACTGGTCGAAGTTGAAGCTGAGGAACAACTTGGACGCGATGCACATAGAAAAGAATGTGTGCGACAGCGTGGTGGGAACAATTCTCGGTATTAAGTTCAAGACTAAAGATACTCCCAAAGCGCGCAAAGATTTGGAATCAATGAATCTACGTCGTCCCTTGTGGTTGAGGAGGGATAGGAAAGGAGTGTACAACAAGATGCCAGATGCACCTTACACAGTGAAGCCGACGCTTAGACGTTCTGTATTTCACTGGTTTAAGGGCGTTCGTTATCCGGCTACGTATGCAGCTACTATAACTGGAGCAGTGGACGAGGTGCAACACAAGTTTGTTGGTCTAAAGACACATGACTATCACGTTATGCTGCAACGTCTGATTCCAGTGGTAATTCGACCATACTTGCCTCGGGACGTCGTAGAACCAATAGTGGCATTGTGCAGGTGGTGGCAGAGGTTATGCGCCAGAGAATTAAAGAAGTCAGATGTGGGGGAATTGCAACAACAAATTGTGCACATCATTTGCAAACTAGAGAGGATTTTCCCCCCTGCTTTCTTTGACATCATGATTCACCCAATGATCCACCTGCCCGAGCAGGTGCTCATTTCTGGTCCGGTCCAGTACACTTGGATGTATCCTCAAGAAAGGTACGTACAACTAATTAATTAATTTGTTCCACTGGAGATTATATATATACTAGCCAGCTAGCTATATGTACTTATGTAATGTGTACGTTTGATTTTGTAGACAGCTTGGACAGTATAAGTCATTCGTCAAAAACAGGTCGGCCCCGGATGGCTCCATAGCAGAGACATACCTAATGCATGAGTGTGTTACTTACTGCAACAGGTACCTCAAAGATCCACCCCCTCCCAGTACTGCCTCCGATCACAGTGCCCGCATCAATCTTTATGTCGTCACCAATGTCGTCCGACCGTTTAGAGGAGTATTAAAAGAATCGTTAACACGGGAAGAACTTATTGAGGCACATTGGGTAGTGTTGCGAGACTGTGATGAAGTTGAGCCGTACATGATGTCATACAGGGAGAGGCTTCAGGCGTTAAATCAAAACAAGAGTTCGGCGTGGATTGAGAAAATGGTTAAGAAGAAGTTTCCTGATTATTTCTTCCAATGGGTACGTACGTACGACTCGGTATTAATTATTTAAATACATATTGCTCATGTTTGTAGAAAGTAAACCATTATATTAATTTGGCCTTTTTCGCAGATGATTGATCTGCAAAAATCTGATAACCACGGAGGGTGGTGGTCATGGCCAAAGCACTTGCTAGCAGGGAAGCCGGTTAAACACTATATTTATCCCGGATGTTTTGTGAACGGTGTAAAGTTCCATTCATTGGCCCGAGACGAAGGAAGAAGAACACAAAACAGTGGGGTAGCCGTTGGGAAAGACAATGATCTATATTACGGGGCTATTGTATACGTGGTTCAGCTATGTTACGGGAATGATGTCAACGTTTTCCTATTCAAGTGCAGATGGTTCAAGCGTACAAAGGAAGACCTGGGACTATTATCTGTCGATACAAACTCGCACTGGTATGAGGATGAGCCTTTCGCTCGCCACCTTAGTTCGGCAGGTGTTCTATCTCGACGATCCGAAAGCCGGTGAAGGGTGGAAAATAGTGAACCATATCTCTCACCGAGGAATATGGAATACAGAGACAATTGAAGGGACACCGGCGACGACTGAAGATGCTGCTGAACCAGAAAGAGACATTCCTGCCTATCAAGAGCCTAATATTTCTATGGTCCGCTCCGATATAATGGACCTGGTTCAAGATGGTGAACGGTTACCCATGCCTGATGGTTGTACAGATCTAACTGAAGATGAGATTATCCATGAGGTAGATGAAGAAGACGAGCAGGAAGAGGACGCGGACGAGGACTCAGGTTATTCGTCGGACGATGTTGAGTACGATGACGAGGATGAGCCGTCGACTAACGGGGATGAGGACGATGATGATTATGACGAAGAGTACGGTCATACGACGAGGGAGATTAATTGGTAATTAATTACTGTAATTATTGTAATATATATATATGATCGATGCTGGTTTACGGTAAGAAATTAATCCGAATTATATATCCTGGACAACGGAGAAATTAATTGCAGATTAATTGGCGCCAAATCTCAATCTCATATAAAACCCTAGCTAAATCCTGGACCCTAAATCTAGCAGTTCGGATCGATCGATCAATTTTTTAATTATATTTTTGAATCAGAATAATTGAACGCACACACAAATGACCGGGGACGACCTAAACCGTAAACCCTAAGGCCCTAACCCCTGAATTCGGGGTTTTTACACCTGGACGACGGAGATGGTCATTCTCCGTCGTCCAGGTACACACTAGGACGACGGAGATGGTCATTCTCCGTCGTCCAGGTACACACTAGGACGACGGAGATGGTCATTCTCCGTCGTCCAAGTTCTCAAACCCTAAACCCTAAACAGTAAGGCCCTAACCCCTGAATTCAGGGTCTATACACCTGGACGACGGAAATGAGTGTTTCCGTCGTCCAGGTCAGAACCTGGACGACGGATATGAAACACTCATTTCCGTCGTCCAGGTGCAGATATCGTAATTTTTTCTAAGACAACGACCATCTAGACCTTCTTCCAATGCAAAGTCTTTTCATCAAGACTTTAGAGTAAACAATTCTTGGTGTGTGAGCTTCGACGGTTCAAAAATCGGAGTTACGAAATGCCTAGTATCCACGTTTCCGGTTTGTGAAATTATCGGTTTTGCGGTTGACTGTGCCGATCAAACCCTTCCCGAACTTATTATTTTATGATCCTTTGAAGACAATTATATATTATGTTACGACGAACATATCCAACGGTTGTTTTGTCCAAATTCAATTTCGTTAATACTCTGCTGCAAATGAGCGTCTACTCATGAACACTTAAGTCGTAAAGATTAGTCGATACTTAACATGTTTCAATACGTAAAATTAATCGTCGGTTCAAATTTAACTGTTTATATACACGATGCATTCATCGATATTGTACGACTATTTCACTCGAATGACAGATCGCTAAATTCCTAGCGAATTATTTTTAAAATTTTTTTTTACGTAATTTGAACCTGGACGACGGAGAATGACCATCTCCGTCGTCCAGGTTCAAAAACCATGGCGGTTCAAATTTATTTTTGTTTATTTTTTTCATGTAATTTTCACTTGGACGACGGAAACTGACCATCTCCGTCGTCCAAGTCCAAAATTATGGCGGTTCAATTTACCGCTTCCGTTTTCGGCACCGCTTGAATTTTCACTTAGACGACGGAGATTCAATTCTCCGTCGTCTAAGTCCAAATTCATGGCGGTTCAAAACGTCCCGCCGATTAATTACGCGCCGATTGAAAATTTTTAAACCGCCACCTAGACGACGGAAAACACTGTTTCCGTCGTCCAGGTGGACTTAGACGACGGAGAATAGTGCTCCGTCGTCTAACTGCAACTCTATAAATAGAGTTGCACTCCCCCTCATTTTCTCATCATTCCATCTCCTCCACTCCCTCTCCTCTCCTCTCCTCTCCTCTCCTCCGGCGATCCTCCTCCGGCGACGCTCCGACGACATTTTTTCCGGCGTGGTTCCTCCTCTCCGACGACTCAAGTCCGGCGAAATTCCCGTAAACTCCGCTTCGGTACATTTCTATTTTTCCCTTATTTAAATAATTTTCATTTTATTAATTAATTAAATTCTAAATATAATTAATTAGTAGAAATTAATTTAGTAATTAATTTTAAATATTTAATAAATGATTAATTGTTGTTATTTATTAATTAAATCATAATTATTGTTATTGTTTCCTAATTAAATGAATAATTGTAAATTTGTTGTTATTAAATAAATAAATAATTAATTATTGTTATTAATTAATTAAATAAATAATTATTGTTATTAATTAATTAAATGGTTAATTATTGCATGCTAAATGGAAAATAAATTATTGCATGTAATTACGTGTATTTTTTAGTAAATTAATTAGTAGTACGTGTTCGATTTAAATTTAGTACATAGGCTTGGTGTAATTAAGTCGCACTCTTTGGAATAGATGGCGCCTCTTTTCCTTGCTTATCTCCTTAACCCCTCGTGATGTGTGGATTTCATCACCGCACACCATAACCTAAGTGAAGTTATGGACACGAGGTTGAGGGCAGAGTTTGCAAAGGACTTGAGGGAGTGTAAATTTTCGAAAAATTGACCGAATGTCGGACATGGTGTCTAGAAACGGGTTATGACTGGTGACAGGATTTGGACTAAGAAAGACTTTTGTCGAAATTAGTCCTGCCTCTCGCGTTATCTCTATCCCTAACTGGCCATGTTTTTCGATTTAACCAAGGCTGATTAATTGAAAATTTACACTTTATCGCGCGGGTCGCACGTCCATTGAACGACCGAAAATGCCAAGCTAGTGTACTCTATTTAAATCTTAAACGTACTTAATTAATTAGCGTAAATTTTTAAGTTGTAATTATTATGGTAAGTAGGTATTTTAACGCATCAATCTTAGGTTTAAATGGCTCCGCCAAAGACGACATCCGGCAAGAAGAAAGCCCAAGCAGAGGCAGAAGATGCCATGCTCCGCCGCTTGGCGGACCAAGTCGGTTGGGAATTACCACCGGAGGGCAACGACGCTCTCAATCCGAACGGATCATCTGGTCCGTCCGTAGCGCCCTCTGGGGAAATTCCCGCTCCCTCTTTCATCTCGAGCGGTGATGACGTCGACCTCTTTTCAACTTCGACGCCCGGTACTGGTTCAACGGGAAGTACTCAGGCGTCCTCGACCGCCGAATCAATCATGTACAGCGCCCGCCGTAGGCAAAGGAGGGCCCCCACTGACCCGGAACCGAAAAGGACTCGGGGTCTCGTTAAAGGGGGAAAAGCGGAGCGTATTTGCAAGGCGACCGGTAAAAAGATCGACTTGCCGTACGACGAATTCACCGGTGGCCCTCCCACAGCTCAGCTAGCAAGTCTCTCGGCGCATGGGATAGGGTCAATCATCCGTAACCGGGTTCGTATCACTGCCCCTACTTGGAAGGAGGCGCCGGATCATGAGAAGGCGAAAGTCTTCAAAGATCTTTCGGTACGTAATACGTTCAATTTAGTTATTATATAATATTGTTAATCTCGGCCTAAAATTTCATAATATATACGATTATAATTTTCTATTTATTTTTCATAGGAACAATTTGACGTGGATCCGACACCGGATATGTTGAGGCATATCAATCAAACCGCCAACTCCATCTACAAAGATTGGAAGTACAGGCTCCATAAGTACTTCAAAGATGTCGGTCCCGTGCCTCCCCCGGAAGAGCTGCAAGGGGAGAGAGAAGATGAGTGGGAGTGGTTGTGTAACCACTTTGCCGATGAACAATTTAAGGTATTAATTTAATTTTTTTATTTCAATTAAAATAATTGAATTATTTAAATTGTAGTTATTCATTTTTTAATGATTTAATTATGTTGTGTAACAGAAATTCTCCGGTGTCAACAAAGCCAACCGGGGGAAGAAGGAGAAACACCATACTACCGGCGCCAAGCAGTTCATTCAAATTGCCAAGGAGCACAAGGATAAGGGTTCCAAACACCCTTTTATTGATGCAAGCGTAAGCGCGTACGTGACGCCAGGGCTCGATAATGAAGCGAGTCAATGCGGGGTAAGTGATATGTATATATATATATATATGTGCTTTTAATTATAGTAATTATTATTTAAATATGATTACAAAATTATAATAAATTAATTATAATTTTGTAGGCAAGGGCGATAGAGCGTGCGCATGAAGAGTTGGCCAACACTCAGCTTGCGTTCCCAGATGTGCCGCCGGAAGACCTGCCTCCTCTATCCTTAGAGAGCCAAATTGCAATCGCGGATGAGGTCTACGGTCGTAGAGCTGGCAAGGAGGTTAGGCACTTTGGGCCTAGGGTGGTACGAGATTTGTCGACGACCTCCGGCTCATCATCTACGGGAGGTTCGAGGCAGCGGAGAATGAGTCAAGCTGCGGCCGTCGAAGCAGCCATTCAAGAGGCTCGACTGGCACGAGAGGAGAATCGATGGACACAAGAGCAGAATGAGTCAATGCGGCAAAGACTTGACGAACAACAAGCACAAATATCCCAACTCATCGCGCTCATGAACCAAAATCGAGAAGTATGTCAACCTCCTCCGAACCCACACCCCGACGACAACGACCCGGCTGGAGGCGGAGGACTCGGCCCCGCATCTGCTCCTCCAGTGTATTAGCTAGCACGTAGTATATTATCTCGTTTCTTTCCGCATTCCGAACAATATTTTAATTTTTAATTTATGGGTTTTTTCGTATGTACAAATTAATTTACTTTGATTATTTAATAATTATATATATAAGTTATTAATTTTAATATTCAAAATTTAGTTTATTTATTTAATATTAGCATTTTTCATTATTTAAATTAAAATAATAATAAATTAAATTAATAATATTTAATTTCAATTTATTTATTTTTAAAAATTAAATATTCACTTGGACGACGGAGATTATGTTCTCCGTCGTCCAGGTGCACAAACCCTAAACCCCTAACCCCTAACCCCTAAACCCTAAACCCTGTCGTTCTCCGTGGCCCAGGTTTTCACCTGGACGACGGAGACTTAGTGTTTCCGTCGTCCAGGTGAACTCCTGGGCCACGGACACACGAGCAATGTCCGTGGCCCAGGTTTTCACCTGGACGACGGAAACACTAAGTCTCCGTCGTCCAGGTGAAAACCTGGGCCACGGACATTGCTACCATTATCCGTGGCCCAGGTGTTCACCTGGACGACGGAGACTTAGTGTTTCCGTCGTCCAGGTGAACACCTGGGCCACGGACATTGTCCGTGGTCCAAGTTCACTTGGACGACGGAAACACTAAGTCTCCGTCGTCCAGGTGCTTGGACGACAGCACTTGGAGCACGGACCTTGGACGACGGAGTGTCCGTCGTCCAAGTACTTAGACGACGGAAAACTGCACTTAGACGACGGAAATGGTCCGTGGTCTAAGTGCAGTTTTCTTGTAGTGCACGTAAGTATTGAAAAAGTTGTAGAACCATACTAGCCATTTAAGAGCATCCAATATCATGAGTACAGCACAAGGAACCAAAAAATGGAACAATTAACACACAAAGTACACTTCGTTTCGTTGAGCTCAGTCTAGAAATTGAGCTGAAATTGAACCAAAACCCTAACACTAAGAGCACAAATTGGCAAGGCGAGCTGAGTTTAGATGAGATGAAGCAAAATTCAAAACCCTAAATTAGATGAAGAAGAGAAATTGAAAGAGAGAAAATGGAGGAGAGAGACATAGAGTACCAGGAAGTAAGAGTAAGATCGATGATGTGTGAGAGAGAAAGAGAGAGGTGAATCGAGACTTTTGGATACAAACAATAACAGCTGCAAGGAGAAGCAGCCTCAACAATAGAGGCCGCAAGGCTCACGACAAAAAAAATTTGGAGGCACAAGACGGTGAGTGCGACAACTCAAGCAAAAGCAGATGGTGGATGGCGGCGGATGCTTGAGCTGGAGCTAGCCAAGCACAAAGTCTATGTTGAGAGAGAGAGAGAGAGAGAGAGAGAGAGAGAGAGATATATATATATATATATATATATATATGCGAGTTTGAGTGTGTGTGACTGAGTGAATATCCTAGACGCGTCAACTAATAAGTAAACATTACCAAATAATATGTCAAATTTATTTATTTTTACTATTTTTTCATGGTTTAGGTTTAGGATTAGGGTTAGGGTTTAGAGTTTTCGTCATTTTTTACATGGTGAGATGATATGAACTCCATGATAATGTGCGTAAGGTTCTTGTGTTCAAATTATTTTGGACGGAGTGGCAAATCAAGTTTTATTCATAAGGATAATACGGTCATAATAATTTGATGCACAGATCGAGGTTGAATTCAATTCGAAAAATTCTAATTTTTTTACACCGTGCTTAGATTAGTCTTATCTTCTCATCCAACGGTCATATTTGTCAAAAGATTACTTGTTAGTGATGTAATTTTATAAAAGTTTATTTTTTCATATAATCAATCAACAATGTAATAATACTAGTAGTCATATGTGGAATTAAAGAAAGAAGAGAAATCGAAATGGTGTATTAATTGAGAACTGTGACCATATACACACGTTAACCTCATAGAGAAAGGGATCTTGCAAAAAATTAGCCTCATTGAATTTCGTTTAGATCTCGGTCAATGAGGTCAAACATTACCAAAGACTAAAATAGACTTTTGATTTTTTTTGCTCATTCTCCTATGGGAGGACTAGTTAAATCAACTTTTTTGTCATTTTTTTTACAAGGTAAGATAGATATGAACTCCACAAGAATTCGTGTATAGAACTTGGTCCTCAAAATAATTATTTACGAAGTCACAAATGAGGTTTACTCTAAAATGCCTTGAAAAATCAATAGGAAGACGCACTGATCGAGCTTCAATTCAAGTCAAAAAGTTCTAATTTTTTAACAGGGTGCTTACATTAATTATTCATATCATCCCATCAAACAGTCAAGTTTGAAAAAATAATTACTCGTTGGTGATTAACTATATGAAAGTTTGTTTTTCAATATAACCTAATAATCACATGACATAACAAAAATTAGTCATCTGAATTTTTTTTTCTCAATTCAGTTAGATGACATAATAAATCTTCTGTCATCTGAATATTTTCTCCACAATCCAGTAAATGACATAACAAATCTTCTGTCATCTGAATCTTTTCATCCCAATTAAACAAATGACATAACAAAATTTCTGTCATTTGATGATTTTCTTCCTAATTCATTTAAATGACATAAAAATTCTTATGTCATCTGGTTTTCATTCGAATTCAATCACATGACATAACAAACCTTTTGTCATCTGATGGTCTTCTACCCAATTCAATTAAATGACATAAAAACTCTTCTATCCTCTGATGGTTTTCTTCCGAATTTAATTACATGGCATAACAAATCTTCAATCATCTGAATACTTCTTTCCAATTCAATCAAATGACATAAAAATATCTTCAGTTGTGTGATCACATCTTCTCAAATATTCAGATGACTACAGAAAGCTTCTGTTGTGTGATTATTTCTTCCCAAATAATCAGATGACATAGTATTTGTATTATGTTGTTTGATGATTTTTTTCTGAAACTTCAGACAACATAGAAAACTATATTATGTCGTTTGATCTCATTCAAACTTTTGAAGCTGCCACTGTCTAATTTTAAGATAACTTCAGACAACAAATCAGTTTTGTTTTGTCGTCTGATGACCTCAAATGACCAAAAATTGACCTTCTGTCGTCTCATCTATGTTGTCTGATGAACTTTTTCAACTAATGCCACTTGAAAAAATTAGGGGGTGTAAAGGAAGGGCGTGTATTCGAGACTAACGAGAGAGAGAGATTGGGGATAAAAGAGGATTCTATATACTGTCTTTATCATAAGCTTAGTCAAAGAGCAAACCAGTTAACAAAATAGACGACTGAGATTGTGCCACGTGACATTTTAGGGAATAGACCATGTGTTGCTTAGCTTGCATTCCAGAATTATCAATTTTTTCTAATCAATGTATTACGTATATAGTCTAAAATTTTATACAATGAAGGCGTTTAGGTATCTAACAATTAATCAAGATCTGTTCTGGGTTTCCTTGTTCAAGTTAAATTTTGTTGCTTGGTGGTGCGTGGAAGGTGTGGAAATGAGACGACCTAACTTCGAACACAAGCAAACCTATTTGACAAAAAATAGAAGACCATGAAAAGGAACATCGATGAGTTTCCAACATTCAAATTGTTTGTTAAACTTTGTGATTCAAAAGGGGTGTTTCTAAATTGTTGGAAGAAGGTATCTTGAAAACACAGATAAGGACAATGAACAAAAGGGTTCATGGGATCAGCGGCTAGGAGCGGTATATCAATTTAATATATATGATATTGCTGCCAGCTTCCACTTACCCTTTTTCTATACCAATTCTTACTTGTGATACTTGCATTGTGGCTAATTTGACAGCCTACTTACTCATTATATGAGTAGCACTCTCAAGTCTCACACTGCACTTCACTTCGGCCGGCCAGTTGTACGTTTTCGCTCTCTACAAGTTAGGTCTGTTTATTTCTTTCATGAAGTTAGTTCTTCTAGTCAGTGTACGTTTGATTATTTCTGGCTTCTCTTCAATATGTTACGTACTCCAGTAATTAAGGCCATTGTGTGAAGAGATATTCTCTTCCCGAATACTGAAATCGATCATAAACTTGAAAAGGGGTTTTGCTGGAATGTGCAAGTTGTTCGAAATGGAGTAATATCTTATTCATTTGTATTGCAGAATGAGTGCACCTGCTGAAGCAGTTGTACCTACAGGTGAGATTGTTCTTTGGGAAGAAGTACCTGTGTCATTGGAGGATGTGGAGCAAAAGAGGATTAATTACTCGGCAGAGAGGAAAAAGGCTTTGCGAGCTCGTTATGTGTATGGAACAATCTTCTTGATAACAAATCTTTGTGCTTGGTTTGTTCGTGACTATGGCCAAAGGGTACTACCTGAGCTCCATTGTACGTAACTCTCCTACCCTATTCCCAAAAGATATGGCTTTTCTATTTGCTTTGTTTTGGTCAGGACACAATGCTCCTTCATTAGTTTAAAACCATGAGTAACTTCTATAAAACTAATCATGTTTAAATGACTAAAATCCCATTAACATGTTCTATATATAATCATGCCTAATCTGTTTTGGTGTCAAATTTCTTCTGCAGATTTAAAATCTTGTGGACATGGTGGAAGCGATTGTTTCCATACACAAGGAGTTCTTCGTGTGAGTTTAGGATGCTTTGTATCTTTCTTCTCATTCACCTGCCGCTCCTCAATTAGAAGACATACTTATTACTTTATATGGGCTACAGATTTCTTTTCTGTAATTCACTCCACTCAAATGAATATCCTTAGCGTTGAATTCAGATATTTTTCTTTCTAATGTTCGCGACGACATGTAAAACAAGTAAACTATATGATGCTGGCAATGCATGGCATTCTGGGTGGTGGGGATCAAAGCTGTTCGTATGTCTTGTATCAACGGTGATTCCATTCTTCTGCCCTTCGGATTATATTCATATATATGGTATGGTAATCTTAAAGTCGATCAAGAAACTTCTTTCAATCCCATATTATTAATTATCTTCTTGTCAAGTCTGATTCTTTATGCATCACTTGAAAACAAGACAGTAATTGACTCACTGCATTCATGTTGAAGAATAGCTTTCTGTTTCTGTGTATCATTCTTCTATGTTTTTTTTTTGTTTTATTATTACTCAACAAGCTTATTCCTCTTTGCAGGTGAACTGGCTCGTGTTGGTGCAGGGTAAGTTTTCAAAATCTTTGTCTACATCGATCTGCACAAACTATTTGCTAGCCTAGACAGGACCATATGCTTAGTGCTTTCTTCTAACTTGGAGGATGGTGGAGTAGTACTAGTGCATGTCTACTTTTCAAATTTGCTGTATTATTTGTTCTGCATTGGTTTTACCTGTATGTGTTGGCGTCTTCTCTAAATAAGAAATTCGACGAACAAAACTCATTCTATGATCTATGATTTCAAACAGGACTAAAGAAAACCATTTGCAGTGTGATAACTATCCAAAACAATAATTAGTCACTGATTGTCCGAGCAACATAGATAAGAAAACAAAAGAGATCAAAGTGAAGTTCAAAACTTTCGGATCGTTGCATCTGAATACAGTAATTCTAATTCTGAAAGTGCAGGTCTATATACATGTGTGGCAGAATAGAACGTGCATTCGTAATATTTATTTGCACTTACTATTCAACTCACTTGTCTTGTGATAACATATATATGGTCCTTGCTTGTCATGATCGACAGGATTTTTCTGGTTCTCCAGCTTATAAGTGTGACCCAGTTTATTACATGGTGGAATAAGTACTGGATGCCCGATGAGCAGGAGAAGCAGAGGTCTGATATCTTATTGACCAGAAAGTTCTCATCAGTCCATGTTGTTTAAGAACTGTTGTAATATTGGTTTACAGGAATATCTTCACTAGTTCATCTGAAATGTGATTCTACAACTTTGAAATAAGGCAAAATTTCTGCATTACTTTAGTCAGAAATTTAATTGATATTTTCTCATGTATTTTCTGCAGCTGCTCCCTTGGATTATTCATGTCTACATTATTTTACGTTGGGTCGATGTGTGGAATTGCACTTATGTACTCATCATATGCCATGAAA
Organism: Geum urbanum; assembly: GCA_946800695.1. Taxonomy (NCBI): domain Eukaryota; kingdom Viridiplantae; phylum Streptophyta; class Magnoliopsida; order Rosales; family Rosaceae; genus Geum; species Geum urbanum. Next base: position 6,958,233 of record OX327003.1, read on the forward strand.
ACCTTCTGTGCTCTCAACATCTTTTTCATCATATGGACTGCAGTTCTTCTTGTTGTAATGATGTCTATATCCCTACATTCCAAGGTATATATATTACTAGTCAGTAGCTAATAGTTAAATCACACTATTTCTTCCTGGTGTATATAAAGTCGTATGCTTTCCTTGATGCAGGTAAACAGAGGTCTTTTATCTTCTGGGATCATGGCTTCATACATTGTCTTCTTATGCTGGTCTGCCATCAGAAGGTTAGGAATTCTGGCCAAATGTCAACTACAATATACCCTTATAATCCAAGGCAGATTGGGCTGATTTATACTAGGAATATTTGCTAAAAACTTTGTAAATTCATCAGAAGGCTAGGAGTCCATATGATTTTTCTTTCTTCAAATAGCATGTAAGGGTCTCTAAAAGGTTTAATTTAAAGTGCTTTGATACTTTAATTTCTGAAACTTTGGTTGCACTTGTTGAAGATAGGGTCAAGAGACTCAAAACACTTCAAAAAGGAATATTAGGGACATCAGATGTGTATTATCAGTTTATCACTTAGTTTCTACATTCTGCAACAAGGAAAGCTACATCTGCTTCTGGTTACAAGCTTCAACAGCTACTAAACTATTACTCATTTTCACTGCATTTCAGTGAGCCTGCCAATGAGGCATGTAACCCCCAAAAACAAGGAAATGGAAATAGTGATTGGACTACCATACTAGTAAGAATGCACGCTATTCTATATATCTCTCTCTCTTTTATAATATGAACCACGATGATCAGCTTGCGTGATATGTATATATACTGTTTATGAACATTGAAGTTAGAACTGTTGTCAAATTAGTCCAGTGCGTTTTGTTAACACTCATCTACTTGCAGGGATTCCTGATTGCAATATGTGCTATTGTCATGGCAACATTTTCCACCGGTGTTGATTCACAATCATTTCAGGCGAGTACTTAATTTTATGCTCACAAAATAATATCATAAATTGTGTGCAATTTTTAGTATTAGTTCAGTATGGCTTTGCTGAGGGTATTCTTTGATACTATTACTACCCTAGTAGACCCAAAACTAGATGAAACAAAACTGTAGACAATGCTGATGGTCATATCATAGATAGAGGATGTTTCTTAATTTGATTACTGGTTGCATGTTTAGCATAATAAAGAGTGTTTCCAACTGTCTGCAGTTCTGGAAAGATGAAGTTCTGCAGGAAGATGACATCCCTTACAAGTATGGATTCTTCCACCTAGTATTTTCCTTGGGGGCCATGTATTTTGCAATGCTATTCATCAGTTGGAACCTCAATAACTCAGCAAAGAAGTAAGCATTCAAATTACCACTCTCTATACATCTTGATCTCCTTGTTTTAGAAATACATGTATGTTTATTTCAATCTGCAATATTTGAACATAACTATGGCCCGAAACAATCAGGTGGAGCATTGATGTTGGCTGGGCTAGTACATGGGTGAAAATCGTCAATGAGTGGTTTGCGGCCTCTATTTATTGTAAGTAAACTTGCACATTAGGATTCCTATTTGGTTTGCTGAATGAAGCAAATTAAAGTAGATAAGTTAAATCACGAATCCATCAGATTATAACTCATTTTAATTTTTTCATGAAAAATGCATCACCAGAACTACAACCGTTGTCCTTATAATATTTTTATTTCTCTGAGTTTCTTCCAAATCTGTGCAGTATGGACATTGTTTTCCCCAGTTCTAAGAGAATCCAAAATCATGGATCATGAAGAACCTGATCAAGAGATTTGTAGCTCCAATGTGCCATGATTTTTGAACACGGTGTGCTTATCTTCACTGTAAATTGTGATCATTATTCTTTGTGTATCTATAGTTTTTTAGTTTCTTTGTGTTTAGTTGGATCACATCTCAGTCACAGATACCTGCACTTCCTTTCTCAATAACACCAAAAATGAAGTAAAAAAAACACAAGGATTTCTTATAGTTGATCACTCGATTGAGTACCAAGTCAACTGGCTAGATAGCTATACAACGGCACTTCAGTCCATTTTCTTTCATTAGCTATAAGAGTTGGTTTGGTTGTACCCAATGCACTAAATATGGAGTAAAGCTACCACACTTCTCTAGTTCTATTTCCTTGCTGAAAACAGCATTAATTAGCAAAATATTAAGTTAATCAATTGTCTTTGAAAATTTGGGTTCAAAGTCAAACCCATACATCACCTCCAACCATTCTGCAGCTGACTAAACTTTCCCAAAGCAGAATGATGCACATTGTCACTTCATAACAACTCCATCTCTTATACTCTTTTCATATAAAAGCAGGATCCCTCACCCAATTGGAAAAACACTTCCATTCTTCAAATCCTCAAAAACTAACCATTAACCATTGAGAGCTACTAAAGTTTTAAGTTCAAAATGGCCAAGCAATCATCGTTGATGCATTCCATTTTCCTCTTTATCCTAGTAGCCACAGTCCATGTACTACTGGTCAATGCAGTAGTTGACCCATCCCAGGCCAGTGGACATGAACCAATTCTTGAAATGTACATGCATGACATTCTTGGGGGCAGCAGCCCCACTGCTAGGCCTATAACTGGACTGCTAGGCAATATCTATGGAGGTCAAATCCCCTTTGCAAAGCCTATAGGGTTCCTTCCTCCGCAAGGCGGTGTTGCCATCCCTAATGCCAATGGTGCCCTCCCTTCTGTCAATGGCATCACTGGGATCCCTCTTGGAACCGGCTTGTCCGGCACCACGTTCTCAGGGAAGCCCATTGGTCCGGCTCAGATCCAGACCCAGTTGGGCCCTGACGGTCTGGGCCTGGGCTTTGGCACCATCACCGTAATAGATGATATCTTGACCACAGCACCTGAGCTGGGGTCACAGACTATTGGGAAGGCACAAGGGGTTTATGTGGCTAGCTCAGCAGATGGGTCAAGGCAGATGATGGCATTCACTGCCGTGATTGAAGGAGGTGAATATGGTGATAGTCTGAATTTCTATGGAGTGTTCAAGATTGGTAGCCCAATGTCACATTTGTCTGTGACTGGTGGGACTGGCAAGTTCAAGAATGCTTGTGGCTTTGCTGAGGTGAGGTCACTCATACCTGCTGGTCAACATGTTACTGATGGTGCAGAAACCCTGCTCAGGATCATCGTTCATCTAAGCTATTAATCGTTGTTCATATCTGACGCCGCGGAATTTTTAAGAATGTGGATGTGATCTTCCTGTTAATGCTCTTGGGATTCAATTTTTTCTTTCTCATAGTGGATTAATTCACAGTTTTTGTTATAAGGGTAGTGTTGATTCTCACTTCTGGTATGCAATCTATGCATGCATCACACACTTCTATAAATTTACCTATTATGTTTTGGAGACAAGTAAAATGAAACTGGACCATATTAATGTGATGACGTGCAGTTGGGTTAGAATATTACAATGTGTTCATAAAGTGTAGGACTATAGGCTAACTGATCAAGTAACAGTCCTAGCTAATTCACGAAAGCATATGATCCAAGCGAAAAGACTGATGATTTAGAAGTTTAGACTGTTGCTCATCAACCACATATTTGCTGCTGGAAATTAGAAAAGAACATTTCTTCCAAAGTGCAGATCAGACTATAAATTAGTAGAATCGGCTCCTCGCTAGAAAGTATCAAACTTGAGCATATGGCAGCAAAAAAATGTTTTTAGCCTTCATTATATTGAGTTTCCAGTTAAATTTCATCGAGTTTCCAATTGCCTCCTGCACCTCGTGTAGGTGATTTTAAGGCAGCAGTGTAAAGTTTCTCCATAAGTAGGGTGCTTACAGATTGAAAAGTTTCCTAGCCTGCACAGGTATTATCAATTTAACAAGTGCAAAGCACTTTTTGAGCCTCCAAGTTACAGGGTGTGCGTATGATTAATCAATTGACACATTCTGGAAAGCTTAACTTACTTCCGTTGTTTCACTGCAAAGATGAGAGAGTACAGGAATAAGAATAAGATTTTCTCCTAGACAGAAAAGGAAAGAATTGTAAATGTATAAGAACCCACAAGGACAAGTTGTAAGAGATTCTATATGGATTTTTTGTTAAATTTGAAGTGAATTAGTGGAGAGGGTGGAAGCTTTAAGCAAGAAGCAATCACAAATTTGTAATCGACTCTTGAAGAGTAACTTCGGATTCTGCATTCAAAATATTTTACTGGTGAGACAGCGAAAGTGACTACACAAGTAGAGAACTGGAGAGAAGACTTAGTATTGAACATTCACCAAATCTACACGAGATATGATGTGTTTTGCTGGTTTATCACGAAAACTTCAGTGGTACAACAAACCCACTTCTAAACATATTTGTAACCAATACCTAATGCACCTGAACCAAAATTAGAAACGACTGTTACAAATAATACAAATCCAACAACTTCACCTCCTGAGGTTTGAGTGCAGTCAACCACTCCATGTGGCCGTCTCCTCTATATCAAGAGCAATGCTCCTTGCAATGAAGCAAACAGCAACAAACTTGAGTATTCAATTCTCAAGCTTCAGATAAAAATCCTTTAAGATGTCGAAACTGACACTTTCATCTCTTTTCATTGTGATGCTGATTGCAAACGTGCACAGAGCAATAGCAGTTGGTCCCGCTGCAGATGGCCAAGGAACAGTTCTTGAATTATACATGCATGACATTCTTGGCGGCAGTAGCCCTACAGCTAGACCGATCACCGGCTTGCTAGGTAACATCTACAGCAGTCAAGTCCCCTTTGCCAAGCCGATAGGGTTCTTACCTCCAAGCAATGGAGTGGCTGTTCCCAATGCCAATGGTGCAATACCAACTGTAAATGGTGCCACCGGCCTCCCCCTAGGAACTGGCTTATCAGGTACAGCTTTTGCAGGAAATACAGATACTCAGAACCAGAATGGCATCGCAACCCAACTAGCAGCAGATGGATTGGGACTTGGATTCGGGACCATCACCGTCATTGACGACATACTCACCTCTAGCCCAGATTTGGGTTCACAATCACTTGGAAAAGCTCAAGGTATATATATGGCAAGCTCAGCAGATGGCTCACGACAGCTGATGGCATTTACAGCTATGATGGAAGGAGGGGAGTATAATGACAATCTCAACTTCTTTGGAGTGTACAAGATTGGAAGTACCATGTCACAGTTATCAGTTACTGGTGGAACTGGCAAGTTTAAGAATGCTAATGGGATTGCAGAGCTTCGACCACTGATCCCTCCAGGCCAACATGCAACAGATGGTGCAGAGACATTGCTGAGAGTTACTGTCCACTTGAACTACTAGAATGTCTGGTCTGTTTTGAATTTTACAGTGTGTCATTGCATTGGCATAAGCATTGTGTGGAGTTATATCTGAGTTGTAATTGTGTTTTTTGTATTTAAAGTGTTGTGATCAAATGTGGTATTGCCAAATCAAGCTAGAATCTCCTCAAATCATGATCATACAAAATGTCACAGAACATACCCATAACTGCAGCATGAAAGGTAAACACCATTACCAAACACATGCTATTAAGAATTGTGTGAGACGTCTAACATGTTATTTACATCAATAAGCACTCTTAAATCAATAAAAAACCAATCCTATCGATCATACTTTGAAAAAGGAAAAAAAAAAACATTGTATACTCTATTTCATACCACAGAAATGGCTTCTCATCTTTCAAGAAAAGGTGGAGATCCTAACACGAGAAAGCACACACTCTTCGTCCAGCCCGTACAGCGAATCTAATAAGTGCATCCGCAACGAAGCCGGACCATTTGCCAGCTTCATCCCCACCTCCCCGGCAACCCCAAACAGCGACAGCGCCACGGCAGTAGCTTCCAGAACATGCTCTCTATCCACAGCAACAAACGCAGCAATGAGCGCAGTCACCGAACACCCTGTTGCTGTAATCTTTGTCATCATAGGAACCCCATTATGAGCTCCCACAACTCTCTCCCCATCAGTCACAACATCCACCGCCCCCGAAACCGCAACCACGGCGCCACTGGCTCGAGCCAACGTCTTCGCCGACTCCACCGCCTCTATGGACTCATGGCAACTGTCTACACCCTAAAACACAAAGCATTAATGTCCTCTTGTATTATCAGCTAAAGACATGATATTGAACATTTTAATTTAAATTGAACAAGTTGAGAGTAATTTGAAGACTAAACCTTTGTGGCGGGTCCCACGGCGGCGCCAGAGAGAGCAATGATCTCGGAAGCGTTTCCCCTGATGACGGTGGGCTTGAGGTCCACGAGGTCGAGACAAGCCTTCAACCGGAAAGTGGAGGCGGCGGCGGCGACGGGGTCGAGGACCCAGGGCTTACCGGATTTATGGGCGAGTTCGGCGGCGAGTTTCATGGCGGGAAGCCAGTCGGCGGAGAGAGTGCCGACGTTGAGGCAGAGCGCGTGGACGCGTGGCGTGAATTCGGGGAGTTCTTGGAGAGTGTGGACCATAGCGGGGGAGGCGCCGGCGGAGAGGAGAGTGTTGGCCATTAGATCCATGGAGACGAAATTGGTGATGCATTGGATTAGAGGGGACTGGGATCGGACTAAGCTCAGTAGGGCCCACGACTTATGTGCCCAGAGGGTTGCTGCTCCTGCTTCCTCTTCCTCGTAGTTGGACTCGGATTCCATGCCCCTGCTTCCTCTGCCTCTGCCTCTCTAGTCTCTGCTAAGCTGTTTAGGATTTTTGGCTCAACTTTATTGGGATTTTTGGTATTTATCCGGCCATAAAATTCAATTTGAAGGATAAAATAAGAATAGGGATGGCAATGGTATAATAATATGATACATAATATATATAGAAAATAAATTATTATATCTAATTTTAATTCTATAATAAATATTTAATATTTTTATATTTAATAGTCTTATTAGATGGGTATATGTACGAATATTGAAATATCATATTCACTTTATACTCGTTCTAAAAAATTGAGTATTGGGTACACCCGTATCCGTTATCCGATTCTACCCGTAGTTGTCCTCCGTTAGGGTCAAATACCCGATGGATACCTGACCCGATGGGTATTATTGGCATCCCCAGTGTTGAAGGAGAAAAATAAATAGATAGATGACATTAAATAGACATTACAATCTATTACAATCAATATCCCGCTAAATCAGGATTGAGAGAATAGCTATTTCTAATCTAATTAGGACAACACACACATGGGGATTCCTAGAATACTATTTTCTTAAACACTTCTTCTGATGCCGCGATCCTAATAGATGATGCATAACCTGTTGTTTCACTGAAAACTTTGTCAAGCAAACAAAAAACCTCTTGTGTAAAAACAAAAGTCTGGTCTAAGGGAAAAAGAATACAACGCATCAACTACATAAGCGACCACATGTGATGTAGACTCCTCCTGAAGTCTATGAATTGAACTCCTCCTGATCAATAACTCAATCTTGGAGTTCAGACAATTTTCGCATTCCAATCAACCAAACAAACTTAGCTCACATGAATGTTCAATAGCTGCTGTTGTTGTTGTTGTTGATTGAAGAAAAACTTTGGCGGGATGTGTTTTGTATGATCACCCTTGATGTATCCCAACTTCATTTGTTCAATGCAAACAGCATTGCCCTCAAATATACAAGTTGGTGTTGTTGTAGTAGATGGTAATCCACTAGATCCTCGAATTCGAATGTGGTTAATGATTGACCTAAGTTAGATACATTCCTTAATCGCTTTGAGGTTAAGCTGTTGATCTCCAAGAAAGTAGCAACAAAGGTTTGCTTAATTAATCTCCAAGAACTCGCCATGTTCCCCATGGTGAGTATATAACCTGTTTGGGAGCGTCCTTTATCTGAGTCAGAGAGATACCCAATATCAGCAAAACCAACCAAGACATCACAAAGTGTCTCTGAATAGAGGACTGTACTAAATTAAGGAACAATGTTCACAGCTGGAGAGGAATTCGACGAGTTGAATGATAACTTCAGGTCTATCCATGGTACAACCTTCGACGGGTCGAAAGATCCTCTCAACGGGTCGATTGACACATTCAGGTCCGTCCAGGGTGTCATTTTCGAGGGGTCAAAAAATCTAGAACCTACTTGCTGCGATTCAACCATCCATTTTTAGAGAATTTCAAGCTTCTCTCTGTACTATTTTCAGGAAAAGAACAACCTCAAGTCAATGGAAGCCTTCAAGTACCTGAAGATGTGTTTTACACCATTCCAATGATGTTGTGTTGGCGCAGAACTAAACCGACCTATTAAAGTTCACAGAGAATATAATATCTAGTATAGTGCATTGAGCTAAATACAACAAAGCGCCAAATAGCACTAAGGTATAGTACCTCAGCTTCCAAAAGTTCATCATCATCATCATCTTTCGGACGATACAGATCCTTATCGGGTTCTACACTGCGAACAACCATTAGTGTGCTAAAAGGTTGTGCTTTGTCCATGTTAAATCGCATGAGCATCTTTTAAACAAAAGCAGACTGGTGAATAAGTATTCCACCAACTCGATTTTCTAATTCCAAACCAAGACAAAATTGAGTTCTACTAAGGTCTTTCATTTCAAACTTGGATTTCTAGTAGTCAACCCTCTAATTGATTTCATTAAGAGACCTAATGATATTCATATCATCAACATAGACCGCTACAATGAAAAATCTTGAACTTGTTCTCTTAATGAACACACATGGGCACAAATCATCATTCTTGTATCTCTTCCCAATTAGGTAGTCACTTAGACGTGTATACCACATAATATCGGATTGTTTCAATCCATATAGTGAACGCTTCAATCTAATCACAAAAGCACTCTCTGGTTTAGAGTTACTTGAATTGGGTATGACAACGCATTCCAACACTTCCATGTATATCTCTGAATCAAGGTTTCCATAAAGATAAGCTCTAACCACATCCATCAGTTGCATGCTCAGTTTTTTAGACACTACTAAATTGACAAGGTAGCAGAAATTAATGATGTCTATGACCGGAGAGTATGTCTCCTCATAATCAATGTTAGGGCATTGAGAGAATCCTTGCACCAGAAGTCTAGCTTTATACTGAATGATCGACTTCATTCTTCTCATTATGCTTCTAAACAAAGACCCACCCATTTATGTCCTACTAACTTCAAATTTGGTGGCATAGCATTACCGGATCAAAAACTTGCCTTTTCTTCAAAAACTCTAGTTCAACTTGCATTGCATCTTTCCATTTTGGCCAACCCACTCTCCGCTTACATTCAGCAACCGAGCGAGGTTCCACTTCATCGTCTTCAATAATCTCCTGAGTGACGGAATAAGCAAAAGCATCATCAACTACCTTGGATGATCTATCCATAACAATGCATGCATCATTGTTAGTTAATGAGATTCACTATTCTATGACATCACATATGGATCTAAAGCATCATCTAGAGATGCCATTTGTGATTCTAGGATATAACTGTAGTCAGAAACTATCTCATGTGAAAGATTCACAACGTTGATGATGAAATGACCATTATGTGCCTGGGTGGCCTGCTTTTTCACCGGCAGCTCATCTGTGAATTTTCTTAGTGTCCGCCTCTTCTTGATAGGAGTCGAGGCTGATGTTATTCCCTCTACATGGGCAGGAGGAATGTTTCCTTACCTGGGAGTGGCGTTAAACCACCCTTTCTTAGAGACTTCCAACCTTGCAGAAATATTTGCAGCAGGTTGTCTGATTTCGTCACTTAGGTAATATCAGTAAAGGAGTCAGGCATCAAGTCTGCTACCTTCTGAAGATCAAGAATGCATTGCACTTCGATTTCACTTTGAGATATGCGTGGATCTTCTTGAAACATGGTGAGAGTATAGCACGTCAATTCCTGACGTTCAACCAGAATGGAATCATTCATATCTCCCCTTAACGTCGGAAAATATGTTTCATCAAGGTGACAATCTGCAAATCTTGTAGTAAAGAGATCACTTGTCAAAGATTCTTAGTAATAGACAAATGTTGGAGATTCATAACCAATAAAGATACCTAAATGACATTGATGACCCATTTTAGTGCGTTGTGGAGGTGCAATTGGTACATATACCGTGCAACCAAAGATGCGTAGATGTGAAATGTTATGCTCATACCCAGTTACCAACTGGCAGGTACGACTGAATGGTTGGCGTGCTACGAGTCTCAAACGAATCAGTGTTGCTGCATGTAGTACTGCACATCCCCAAGTAGATACTGACATATTAGTATGCATAACCATTGCTCTGGCCACAAGCAGTAATTGCTTGATTTGTGTCTCCGCTAAACCGTTCTGAGAATGAACATGAGGGACGGGATGTTCAACTTAACTCCCAATTAACATAAAGTAGTCATCAAAAGCCTTTGATGTAAATTCTCCTGCATTATCCAATCTAATAGACTTTATTGGGTTGTCCGGGTGGTGAGCCAAAATCTTAATAATCTGTGCTAAAAGTTTTACAAATGCAGCATTCCTTGTGGATAGTAAAGCAACGTGTAACCATCGCGTTGATGCATCTACCAAAATCAAAAAATATTTAAATGGTCCTCATTCCAGTTTCATAGGTCCACAAATATCACTATAGATTCTTTGCAAGAATGAAATATTTTTAATGTTGTCAACTGCAAAGGAGGGTCTAGCCTGCAACTTTGCTAATGAGCAAGCTTTGCAAAAAGAGTGATGAGCCTCAGAGATTGCTACAAAGGAATCTTATAGAATACACTAGATGTTGAGATCAGATTGAGATGATTAATCTCATCCACCCCATCAAATCTGATGGTTTTGGAAATTTTCACATGCTTTTTTGCTTTAAAAAATGGATGAACATGAGAGTTCTTCAATATTTCGATCATCATGTCATGACCTAGATGTCTTATTCGATAATGTCAAAGCTTGTATGAGGCCATGTCACATACAGTAGAAAGAGTAACACCATTAAATTCAATAATCTGAACCGTAGTAACATATAAACCACTACGAATTTCCCCTAACTTCTCTAAGATGTGTTTTCTACCGCACTTCTCAGAAGTTATACATAAGAATTCTTTACCATTCTCACAATGAGTTTTCAAGTGTAAACAGTTGGCCCTAATGTTCTTAAAACTTAGCAATGTTCAATTGGCCTTAGGCGTGTACAATACATCAGTGATATAAATTTGTGTACCATGAGGTAACAAGAATTGTATTGAACCACGCCCTTGTATAATCGGCGCAAAACCAATCTGGGTTGTCACTGGTGAAGTGTATGGCACAAGATCGATAAATAATTGCCTATACTGCAGTGTAGTATAAGTAGTACCACAATCTATTATTCACTCGATCTAGCCTTCAAACATCTACAAAAAGAATTGTGAATTATTTAGTCTTCAAGAATTGGCGAATACTTTAATTAAAGACTTAAAGATTTACCAAAGGGTTGTGAACCTTATTGAGTGATGATATGGTATAAGAAAATCAATGTAAAACACATCAAAAATACCAAATCCGGGTATAATGTTTGATGGGTCAAGTAATCCACTCTACGGGTCGAAGGAACCCATAATAAACTTTGATTTTCCGATGACAGTTTTCAATGGATCGAGTATAATGTTCAATGGGTCAAAAAATAGCAAAATCATGTCCAGGATGACCTCTCCTCTTTGAAGGGTCGAGAAAATGGCTCGACGGGTCGAAGAATAACCTAAAATCGATGAGAATTTCCGATATCTTGTTCGACGGGTCAAAAATTTCCATCGACGGGTTGAATTTGGATAGTTTTGGAGACAGAGGCTAGCCATCGACAGGTTGAGATGGCGCTTCGACAGGTCGAAGGTGCAAAATAGATGACCGAGGACCATCTTTCGACGGGTTAAAAATGTGCATAAACCGATACGGAGTGCATGTAGTCTTCGACAGGTCGAGAAAAAATTCCCAACAGGTTGATATCAAACCATCCTTTCTTTTTGTCTCATTTTAAGGTATTTTGGTGTCAGATTATCATAGGCTATTATATAATTTGAACTATTCATGCATAATTAAGTTTAATAACCATTCTTAACACTTTCATTACCAAAATGAAGAAATTTTTATTATTTTATCAACGTGAAAACTTACATCAAAAGATTGTCTTATTCCAAAACCATGACTAGAAATAAAGTCAAATACAAACTATACTTGTTTACATAGCAGAAGCATAAGCCTAATACATAGACTAATTCCAAATCAAAGTCTCTAGACTTGCTTTGGTGTTATCTTCTACATTGAGATTGGCTTCACTAGAATCATCCATCTCTTGGTTTTCAAAATAGTTGGTCTTATGCGCTAAGTATTGCTTACATTTTTTGTAGGCATTCTGAACATCCTTAGGTGCATAACATTATTTGTGCATATGTTTGATAGAAACACACATATAGCAAGGTGACAAGCGAGAAGTAGAAGAAGAATTTGAAGAATTTCCTCCATTCCTAAGACTAGAATGATTCTTATTGGAGTTGTTTTAGTTGTTTTCTTGTCCAGTCCAAGTCAAATTCTCCTCTACCATGACCTTTACCATTCCTTCCTCGAGCACCACGATTATTGTAAGTTTCAAAACGATTGTTCTTCTTATCCTTACGTGTTTTCCCACAAGTGTTGTATGTCTCATGGACTTTCTTTATATCAGTTGGCCTAGCATTATTGTTGAGAAAGATCTCACGATACCTCTCTTTCTTGACCAACATATTCATGAGATCACTGAACGATCATAATCTTCCTTGCTCGTAATTTGTACGATATTGATGTGCAAGTGTTTCCATGGAAGTAGGGAAAGTGCTCAAATGGCTAGCTCTCACTGTTGGTTACCTCTCTTTCTTGGCCAACATAGCTTGGTCGGTCTTCACGATGCCACAAATGGCTAGCTCTCACTGTTGCTTCAACATTGCTTGATAAAAAGCATTGATTTTAGGGTAATCTAACAACCGAATTAAATCTCACTTTTCTTGTAACTCTGAAAGTTGTGCGTTATGTAGATTATTGAAGCGTTCTTGCAAAGTCACCCAGAAATCAGCGGGGTTATCCTTTAGCAAGTACTGTTTCCTCAGAGCTGGATGAACATTCTACCTCAAAAACATGACGGCTTGAGCTTTGCGATCTAGAGTGTCATCGTCAGCTTTAGTACCAGGTTGTAGTGATTTGATGGTATCAATGAGACGTTTCCCCAGAAGAGTATCGATGTTTCTCAAGAAGAGTATTCTTAACGTCGGATACCCATTAATGTTATTCATTGATAGATGGCCTTAAATAGACATTACAATCTGTTATAATCAATATCCAGCTAAATCAGGGATTAAGAGAATACATAGTTCTAATCTAATTAAGATAAGACACACATAGGGATTCTTGAAATATTTTTCCTTAAACATGATGGAATTTGATCAAACTTTTCATTTGATAACAAAAGAAAAGAATTTAAAAAAAAATAAGTTTTTCCATTTTTTTCGTTGAAATATCTCAATTTAAAAAGTATTTATATAAGATGAGTTTTCCATGGGGGGACAAAGGTCATACGGGATATGGATGTGGATGGCGGTCGGTCAGCGTTAACATGGAATCATAGGTGGAAGATAACACAATGAAACAAAATGCTGACAACTTAATCGTGGTTCAGTAATATAATTAGAAAGTTGTTCATTCCGTAATGAGGTCACATTTTCGATAGCAGCGAATACCTAAATGGTCTTGGGTACGTCTGAAAAACTTCCTCATCAAAAACATGAGAGTGATCCTCTCAAACCCTAGGCATGTCCTTGTAGTGGCGTTTCTTGGTCTCCGTCGCAAGCCCTCATCATGGTCGATTCCTTTTAATGTCGCATAAAGGTCATCGCCTTCTGGTGACGTTGAACTACGCCCCTCAAGCTGAGGGCTCCTCTCTTTTGCTCCAAGACTCTGTTCTCGTAGAACTAAGCCTAGAGCAGATGGCAACGTAAATGGTGGGCGATGGTGGTGTCAACAGATCATTGTCAGGTCGGCTGAGGAGAGGCGTCGATGACCGAGTAGAGCAAGGTTGAAGTGCAGAGGCGAAAACATGAGGACGTGCAATGTCGCGGTCAAATTTTGCACATCGAGATGTCGGTTTCATTGTTGCATGGGTGCATCATCGCTGAAGGTTTTGGTGTGGTCCTTTGGGCAACAAAGCGGGACTGGTCCAGTACTCCCTTTGTCTTTGATTGTCTACACAGATTTGAGTAGTGATAAGGGTGGCTGCTTCTCAGTGGTTCTGGCGGATGACGGGGGTTTGATGGTGAACGTCCATGCCTCTGTGTCGTATGTTGGGAGGCATACTCCTAGTCAAAGTCTTCCTTGGCTAGTCAACCACTCAAACCTTGGAACTTTTGTTGGGCCTACGGTTTGTATTAGTGTGACTTGGCAAAAGGCTTTTGCGAATTGGACTGAAAATTGTTGGAGGTTTTGAGTCCAACTTATTTGGGATTCCAGAGGTTATGCACGTCATGGCTCGTACTCATGTGGCTGTGGGCTTTATCTGCTAGAGATTGGTTTTAATTTTCTGTCAATTAATAAGTTCAAGGAGAATAGGTATTGCTTATCGTCCTGCACCGAATTACGTCATTTGTTACTAGTCATCATGCCTATTGCTAGATTTCGATTATTTGGGTAGGTTAAGTGACTTAGGTTGCTTAGGCTGCCTAGATTGCGGCTTCTTTCTCTCGGCGCCCTTAAGTGAGTAGTCGTAATTGTAATCGTTTATACTTTCTCTTCTTAATAAGAACTAACGTCTCACTCGCTATCCTTAAAAAAAAATGAAATCACATTTTATAGATAATCAATACATATTTTAATATATAAGTGATTTGAAACAAATGTTCAAAAAATAACTAGCCCTAACCGAGTGGTGAGAAATGGGCCTAATCTCTAGGGATCTAGGGCCTAAAGAGACATCTAATTTCTTGCGTAAATCATAATTACAAAGTAACTCCTCTGTACAAATAATATTATATAACCAATTCACTAAAGTTTTCAATGAATAATATATGGACAAACTTATGTTTATCCCCCTTTAATTTGTTTTAGATATCATGTTGGTCATTTATGTTTAAAAGCTAATTAGTTTATCCTGAATCTTTATAATTTACATCAGTCTTACCTCTTAGTCAGGTTTTCTATCTAATCTTACAGTTAAGTATTGACAAAACAATTGTCATATCAGCAAGTGGGTCCCACTACCATATATAAATTTTTATTTTACCCTTTAATATTTTTTTCAAAATTAATACTTTTTATTTTCAATCTCCATTTTCATTTTTAACCGTCTCATTTTTATTTTTATGAAAAATTGACGAAGGGGTAAAACTGATGTGAATTACAAAGATTAAGGATAAAACATTCGACTTTGAAATAAAAATGACTAACATGATGTCTGAGCCAACGTTAAGGAGGTAAACGAAAATGAGCCCATAATATATCTATCGTTATTTTTCTTTTATTGCACAAAAATATTAGAAAGAATGCAGAACATTTTTCGTCCACAGAGGAGCCATAAAAACTGCAATTAGTCAAAAGTGATCACAAGTTAGCTATGCTCTCAAAGAATAAGATGATGCAGTAGTAGTAGTAGTAGTAGTCGTAAGAAACTTACCTGATCAAATTAGATGTAATGTCGTCGTCGAGTCACACTCACCGCATCACACTCCAAGAAGCTATGCAAACCCCAACCTCCCCTCCTCAATCTTCATATTTTTCATCTTACTCTTCGTATTTCGGAATATAAGGATGGAAACTGTGTTTTCGATCCGTGCCTTCTAGGATAGGCAGTGACCTTTGTATCCTCATTTATCTAGGTTTAGGATTTCTTACTCAAACCCGTGGTTTCTTAGTTAGATCCATAATGTTACAGCTGGGTATGTGATTTATATCTTGATATAACAACTGGGCTTGTGTTATTTTTTATAAATATGGTTTGCTTGCTTATACTCACTTTTTTCTTTTACGTAAACCACGTCAAGCATACTTTGAGTTTTGAGAAAGCTTCTTTTGTCTTTTCCTCTTGCCATATATCAAACCCACTTGTCAAAATCATCTTTGATGCATTATGATAGATTTAAAGAAATGTGTATTGCTTAGTATGTGAGTTTTTACTCTTGAAAAAATGCACAAAACTATTTCTCACTTTGATTCAAATTTAATCATACATTAGAAAAATAATCTTTTCCTTTTCCTTTTGGAATTTCTCAAACCTAGTTGCATATTTATTAGGCTATCTTTGCATTTGCCGTATAACATTTGTCTTGTGTCATTTATCATATAAAGACACATACTTGTAAGGATAGATAGCGGCCTTGATATCCCACTCCTGATGTGACTCTTTGACGGGACACTTAAGGCTCTAGCTTGGTTTATGGTTCAAACCTCAAGATTTCTGCTAGATATATGATTACTTTTAAAAAAAATGTGTTTTGCTAGTCATGTGACTTGTTTTCCAAATAAAAAAATTATTTCTCTTTGATTTAAATTAATCATACGTACTTTGGGCAATGGACTTTTGTCTTTTTCTTCTTGGACTAGGGCTGATCACTTGTCACTTTCATCTCTTAAAATAGTCAACTACTAAAGTCCAAATCATGCCTCACCTGGCTGTAGTGTTGCCCTTATGTCACTTGTCTTTGTGGCCTATATAATGAATGAGACTTCATTCATTAATTTTAACTTGGTTGTTTGATTGAGTGTTTGTAGAGTTTCTTATGGTTCATTTCTTAAGCTGAGTCTAGTGCATCTTGCATTGTGTATAATATCTATAAGTATTCCCTTTCTTATGTATGTAGTTCTTAGAGCCGAACAAAACTCTTTTCTTCACATTCATTGCATCTTGCATTTCATAAGATCGGATTGGTAAGTACAATTAAACACCCCCAGAAGTGTTCTAGAGAGTTAGTTTTGTGATAGCTGTGTTCTAGATATAAACCTTCTGATATCTTCGTAGGTGGAAACGAAGAAATAAGATCGAATAGATTTCAAGCTAGTGTGGCAAACAAGTAGGGATAGCATTGTTTATTGCCATCCTCGGAGAGTTTACATGTGTAAGCACTTAGAAACAAGAGGGAGAGTAGAATTCCTAGAGTACCATATTTTTAGATGCAAATATTGCTTTTAGACTTGCATAATCAAGTTTCTTAACCAAAGGAAAATATTTGGGTCAAAACAACTCCCATTTATACAATTTTCGATTTGGTATTTTATAATCGAGACTATCTATCTCATAAAGCATGGGTTAAAGATCAACTTACCAAAAAATGAACTAAAATAAAAATCATTCGGGTATCTAATTTCATTAAGTAAATAGATGATTATTGTGAATTTCAACATTACATTAATAACCGTCTATTTGTTTTTCATAATTTAATAATCAAACAATCATCGATTTATTCAAATTTTAGCATACATGGTCTTTACAAGGTAAATTATATGCTAAGTGGTGTCGATTGTAAAATAACAAACCAAAAGTCGTATAAATATGAGTTGTTTGGATTATGAGGTCCAAACATATTATCTTTTGCGGTTTATGTCTCGACTGCATGTAGTTTTTTATTTTATTTCTTGTTATATTATCTATAGAACTGGGTTTAAGAGATTTGGGGCCCTATAGACTTTGGGGGTAAGGCGAGCCTCAGGTTCGAGCTTGGGTTTGTCCTTAAACGGGCTATCTCAAGTGGTCCATAGTATTTTCAAAATATGATGGTAGTGGTTGAACCTTTTGATAGGATGTCTGATCCCATGGTGATCCCGGTGGCACGTGGTCAATCTTGGGTGGTGGTGAAACCCTCAGTGGGAAAACTGATGGTAGGTGCTCTCCAAGTGAAGTGGTGAAGAAAAATTGGCAATAATATTGGTGAGTACCTTGAATATGATCAACAATTACTTGATTTGAAATCAGAAATGTGTATTCATGTGGATTTGAATTTTTGTCGACCTTTGGTGGTTAGGAAGAGATTTAGATTCCGTGATGTTTATGTTGTGGATTGTTTATTGATATATGAAAATATTCATAGTATTGTCCGGATTGTAGATCATTTGTGCATGGCAAAGATGGATGTGTGCTTATGCAGGAAGCTATAATGCTGAGCCGTAGGCCGACCACGGGTAGGTTTGGTAGTAATGGTGGAGGTGGAACTTCATTGGCGGCCTCTTGCACAAGATGGGAACAATTTATCCTAGGTCAGAGACCAAAGGTACCAATAGGCTCAAGACACGTTATTGGAAGTACGACTGGGGCAACTTCAATGATAGGATTGCTTCATACTGTGCATCAGGTGGGTGGTGGATCACTGGTGAGTGTTTCGAGAAAGGAATCGAGCGTACAACCATCTCAGCCAATATTGAACATTGCACATGCAGAACAGGGGATTCAGGCAGAAGGGTTCCAAATGTTACTATGGAACCGACAAGCTTTGTCATGGAGAACCCCCTATTTGGGGGAACTCTTGCTAATCAATGTGTTCTTTTGCAGATGGATGATTAGAGTTATATTCAAGTCCCAGGACTGCTGTGTCCAAAAGAAAAGGATGTGGAACCAACTTTGGCCGCATCTAACGTTCTAGGTTCACATACTATGTTGCTTCCTAGTGTGAGTAAGTCACAAGAAGGCGCTACTATCATACATGTCAGGTTTCTGAACTGCCAGTACCAGTTCCAGAGCTTCCTGTGGGAGTTTCAAGCTTACCCGCAGGATCATATGGTTCAGTTGTTGAGCAGTTGGAGTTTGATGGAGACACCTATATGTCAACCAAACCAACCAAACCATGTGAGCAAATGGTGGAAGGAAATAATGATTTAGTGGGAGAGGTACCTCGTGCTCTCACGGGAAAATGATGGTCTAAGAGGAAAGCTTTGGAAATGATGAGCTGGGTCCAATTCACGGGCCTAAGAATATTTCACCAAAAAAGAAGCATGTCCTTCTACCCGTAGGAACTGATGTCGACGAGCTGCAGCGTAGTGCTGCTCAGTAGAGAAGATGCCTAAAGACACCAATGAATGGTGTCCCTGAATTTTTTTTGTTGGTTTTCTGCTACTATGGTTTGTCTATCTAGGTTTATGAACTGAGAAATGAGTATATGGTAGTAATGATTTATTGGGCCGGGCAATCTGGTGGAACTCTGTATTATTATTACCTATTAAAATGAAAATTATCGCCTTCTCGAAAGAAAAAAAGTTGTCGCTAACGTTACCGTGCCCTCGAAGGTTGCAAATGACTAATTTGCGTGACGATTTTTCTCTCTGTTTGACAAAAAAACAAAAATATTAAAAGGGCCAGTGACTATCTAGTCACTTCAAGCTCGTATTTTGACCGATAAGTCATGAAAAGTGGTATTTGTACGTATTTAATAGTAAAATGGTAATATTTAATGGTAAAAATAACATACACATGGAAAATTACCCTTTTCTCTCCAGAAAAACATAACTAGCCTTCGTCATGCCACTAATTCACCTATGGGCTTCCTGCCTATCTGGTTACTAATGCAAGCGAACTCACTGCTAAATGCTTTTTAGTTAAGAAAATGTTAACTTTTTACCGATGAACTTAAACCCAGACAAGGATACTCTTTATGTTATAAAAGTATACTATCTATGCTATGTAAGTATACTAAGATGCATGATTTTGTTAAGGATATTAAGCATGCAGAAGAAAGATACCAAGTGTACAAAAGAAAGATACTAAGAATCAAAGATTAAGATACTCAGAAAAATAACAAACAACCCAATTTTTTCCATCTTCTGGGCGGTAGTCCGCATCTCAGAGAAGTTTAATGAGTTTTTATGAACATATATGTACTAAATTGAAAGAACTGTAGTTGGAAACCATAGCTTATTTATTCCAACACAATTTCATATTATAGATCTAGAGCCTCACTCTCTGGTAAACAGCTATAAGTTATTTAGCCACTCATAATAGTAGACATACTTACTAGAAAATAGAGAAGCTGGACAGTTTGCTTCCACTCTATCTCTCGACTCACACTCTACACTCAGGCAATTCCACTCTCAGATAGAATTTTTCTATTCTGTTTTTCGATTGTTTTTTTAACATATGCTAATGTCATTGCTTTTATCCATGGAATACTAGAATTTGGAGCTCCATTATATCCAACACAAGCTGATTCTAGATATTGTCCCTGGATAATCCTGACATAATGGTATGGAAAAATATATTCAGTTTCTCTATTGGACTTCTACATCCATTCTGAAGGTGTAGATCTGAACTTGAGTCTAAGAATGAACTTTGTTTTCCTTATATTCTTGACTTTATTACAAGTGATAGCTAACAATCCCTTGAGATCATCATTTGTTTTTGTCCATAGATTATGGATAAAAGCCATGTTTAACCAGTCACAGTTTATGCTCTTGTGGATGTTCACTTTGAACATTCACCACATATCTTCCTAGGAATGGTCCTGGAACTATGAAAAGTGTATCAGGGAGAATTGATCTGGGTGAATGTCTTCCAATGGTGTTATGGAATTTGAACTATTATGTCTCGTTCAATTCCCGAATTGGTACATTTGCACTTTCAGAAGTTCTGATGTACAGCACAACTGGTTCATTAACAATACTTTGTTATTTTTTCTTTTGACTCACCTCTTCAGCTAAGGCATTCATGGCTTCTACCATAAGCCTTTTGTCTTTCTCCTGGAGTGTAAATATTAAATTGTCTAGCAAAATCTTCTGGTGAAAAGCTAGACTTGGGTTAGTCTAGAAAACTAATTCCAAGAAGTTATTTAGTTGATAATTGAATATATTTACAAACCTTATAAGAAAAAATCTGTTTTTTAACAAAGCAACGGCCTTAAACGATCTTGATAAGCTTTTACCATCTGTCGTTTGAGATGGACTATCCAATTCTTTACCCTAAAATTAGTCAGTTAAGGGTAGTCTTTTAGGACACAGCAAAAAAAAATTAACAACCTTCTCAATGGACTCCTCCGGTTGTTCAGGTTCTTTTCCTAGCATTTTGCTCCTAGGATTCCGACTTTTGTCGCTCTTTTTGCTTCTTCTGAACATCATCATTTCTCTTGTTAAAGCGGCTAGGAGATAGTAAATGTTTCCTGCAATTAATTCTACATCATAATCATATTGGCTTAGAAATAATTTTCAGTTTGCTAATCTTCCTCTATCAGCAGCTTTATCAAGCTTGAAAGTTTTGAAATTTTTTACTCTAGCACACTCTGTTATCATAATAAATAGTTTCCCTAAAAAGGCGAGAGAATTTTCAATTTTATTTAATCTATAGAATTTCTTTTTCCCCTGTGGAATAATTCTGTTCTACTGAGTTGAACTTTCCATTGTAAAACTTTTTTTAAAAAAATTATGTATTAGTGCCTGGCACTCTCGCCAGCACTACACCTGCCCAAAAACTGTTACTGACATCTGTTTGAAGAATGATTTCATCATTTTCTTCAAGCTGATGGAGATGAGGCAAATTTTTGCAAATCTTTTTGATTTTCCTAACGATCTTTTTGTCATCCTCTGTAAATTTTCAAGCTCTTTTTGAGCTTGTTTTTGGAGACAATATTGCTGTTAATCCAGCAATTTTGGGAAGGAAGTCTCTTCCATAGTTAATAACTCCTAAAAATCTCTGTAGACTTTTAGCGTCAGGGATTCTGTTTAGAAATTTCCAGACCTTTACTAAGATATGAGGTTAAAGCTTGATTATCCTATTTCTTATGTTAATCCCTAGGAAATCAATTTCATCTACGACAAATTTTTTTTTCTTTTAGAATGATTCCATGTTGAACTATGAGCTTGATTAGCTCATAGAGATAATTCATGTGTTCTTCTTTGGTTTTTGAGAAGACTAATTCTGCATTAATATAGACGACACAAAATTCTGCAACCTGTTTGAATATGTTGTCCATTTTTCTCTGAAAAATGGATGGAACTTGTTTTAGCTCAAAAGGCATTACTAGCCATTCTTAGTATCCCTATGGAGTTCCGAATGTTGTAAGGGGAATGCTGTCAGGATGCATCTTGACTTGCCAGAATCCTAATTTTGCATCAAATTTTGAGAACACTTTGGCTCCTCTTAGCCTATTTATTAGCACTCTTGCTTGTGCAATTTGGTAACCGTCTTTTACGGTTTTCTTATTGACATCTCTATAGTCTATCACCATTCTTGATTTTCCGTGAACTTCTTCAGCGTGATTCCTGACATAGAATGCAGGGGCGTGATATGGACTATTTGATGGTCTTATCAATCCCTTTGCCACAAGATCAGCTAAGTCTTTCCTGAATTCTTTCTGATCTTCTTCCTTGTACTGAGGGATTGCTTTCACGTGAGAAATGGAATTCATGTCATATAGTTTGAGCTCACAGACCGCTAGGTCTTTTTCCCAGAATTTCAAGTTATTGATGTCAATATTTTGTTTTGGCATTTCCTTGATCTCTCCAAGGGTATACATCTTCTGTTTCTCAAGCTTAGCCTTGAAGTGCTTGAGATTATGTTCTTTTATGAAGGTGGCTTCAGATGTCTCTCCATCTTCTTCTTCGTCTTCTAATAATTCTTCAACGGGCAAATTTTCTTATTGTTGGTGATGGTTATCAGCAGGGTTATAAGACATATAGTAATGGTACTTGTCTTGGTCATGAAGTGGCGCAATGGTAGGATCTCCATTCTCAAACCTTATTTTCATACAAGGTTTCTTGGAATTCTTTACTTTCTTCTTGAGGATTTTTTTCTTGTTTACACTTGTTACAATCCCTCTTAAGAATATTGTAGACCGTGTATTCTTTGAGTTGGATTTTAGTAGGAGAATTAGATTGAGCATTAGGATGCTTAAATTTTCTATTGCCATGAAACTTACATAACTCCATACTATCTAATTCTTCCTCTTCCTCTTCCTCTGAAGATTCCTTAATAAGCAACTCTTCTTGTTGCTTGTATTGCAATATCGTTTTATATTTTGGCGTGTATCCACCACTATTCTGCTGTGACCTCTGATATTGTGATGTAAATCCTGGACCGACTACACTTTTTGCTTGTTTTAGTCTCTTTGTCCAGAAGATCTTGTTATTCTTTTCGAAGCCTAGTAAGTCCACTTCCAGCTTCTAGATAAATGTCTGTTGTAGAAGAAAATCATTGACAATCAATATATCTGAGTCTTGGCTTTTTGATTGCCAAAGCACTTCAATTACAAAAGTTCCTCCTCCAATCAAGATTTAAACTTTTTTGGCAGCTGTATTCATAAAGATCTTTCTTCCTTCTACCACTTTTCTAATTACACCTCTCTTTGGATTATTAATCCAAAGTTCTTCAGGTATAGCAAACTTTTTTGCTAGGCTAAAGCCAGAACCATTATCTACATAGGAATATAGATGACATTTCTTGTATCCTGAAAATTTTAATCCAATTTCCATGTAGTTACTAAACTTACTTGTAGAAGCAGTTGCTGCTTTGCACAAATTTTGTTTCGAATAACCTTCTTCTTCTACTATCTTTGTGAAAGGACTGCATTGCTCTTCTTTACAAGTTGAACTTTCTGCGGATACTACTTCTTCTTTCTTAGTAGTAGTATCTACTTTCATTCTTTCTAGATTTTCATTTCTTTCTTCTAGCTCATAGAAGTAGTCTTCATATTCTTGTTCAATAATTTGATTTATTAAACTATTCTTTGTTTTTCTTCTTGCTTCAGCTATGAAGCATTCTTTGTGATATGTGTTTCCTGACATTTCACAAAATATGGAAATGTCATCTTTTTCGTAGCAAAGACAGTATTCACAGACAAATGATCAAGGGTTGACTTTGTAAGAAAAAATCTTTTCTTCTCTAGTGCTTTCTTCCCAATTTTTTTTATTTCAATGAGATAAACTCATTTGGGTTTATATTCCTCTTCAGAATATGTTTCTGATTCTTCTAATGTTTCATCTTCTGCCTAGACTGAATAGACAGATACATCATCGTCTTCATCTTTCGAATAGACTACTTCGTAGCCTTTTACGTTAGTCATCTCTATGACCTCTTTATATTCTCTTAGAAGGGATTTCGAACTTCTTTTATCCCTCTTAGAACATTCGCTAGCATAGTGTCTTTCGGCCTTACATAACCACATCTGCATGCTTTCTTCTTTTTTGTTTCTTGAGAGAATCTTTTCTTCTTAAAGAATCTCTTTTTTGGGTTCTGTTTTTCTCTTCTGTAATTGGAGATTTTCTTGAATCTCCAATTCTTCATTTTGTTTCCTTTGAAATGTTTATGGAAGTGTTTCCCCTTAGTTTTCCGCTTATATTCTTCGCATCCCCAGTTGGTTGGGATCTTGGCGATTCTAGTGCAAAAATTGTCAGATCATTTATGTTGCTTCTTTGCAGCTTTTGCTTTTATGTTGGCTTTGCATTGTTCTCGCATTAACTGTGTAATTCTCTCTGCCACTCCTCCTACTGAGAGACTTTCTAGGGGTCTTTCTTCCAAGCTTTCCCTCATGGATGTCCTCTAAGGTTCAGGAAGCTTTCTATGCAAGAGATGTATTAGATCGCTATTTTCTAGATCTTCTATTGTGTAGTAATATTCTTAGAATTCATTTAGATATTCCTCAAAATACTTCATGTTACATATCTTGAAAGCATATATGTTGGTTTTTGCTAACTCTTTAGCTTTATCCCCAACGTATGAAACATCTTCACAAAATTGTACATTGGAGTTGCAAAGGTGTATGGAGACTTATCACTTTTAATTTTCTCCAACCATTCTTGTGCCCTGGAAGTTTTTTTGAAGGGTAGATAGAACTTCTTTGTCATTCCTGTGAGGGTTGATCCATAGACTAGCTGCAAATCTGGCGTTTCAAAATTTTCAAAAGTAGTACATGCTACCATAACTAAGCTAGCAACCCACTTATCTATAACTTTCTTTTTGTCTAGATATTTGTCTAGATTAAGCCATATACCAAATTACGTAATTGACACTTTTGGTGTATTGTCCTATGGAATGAATTTTTGAGAACTACTTCTTTCTTCTTTCTTCCCTGTAGGTCCTTTCATGTTAAGAAGTCTTGGATTTCTATCAACCTTGATGATAGTGATTCCTGAAGATTCTCCTTCTTCCATTTTTACTTCTTGATAAGGAAAGACTTTCTTTCCCTTTTGAATGTAAAACTTTCGATCTCTCTGATCAATTATCCCAGGCGAGAGGGATCTTTGTAGCTTTCTGCTTCTTTATAAAGCTCAAAAAGCTTTTTTCTAATTTTTGTGTTCCAGATTTTAGAATGCTGATATTTCTTTCTAATTCAACATCTAAATCTTCTTCCATCTCTAGGTTGGTTTCTTCCCTTATTGAAATTCTGGTACTTCTAGTACCTCTTTCTCTAGAAGAGTTGCATCTTCTGAGTGATCTAGAGTTTTCACCTCTTAGGCTTTCAAAGGATACATCACTGTTTCTGTGTCCTTCGAATTTTAAGTTGACGTCTCCAGTTCTCCTATTCTCATAGATCGCTGCTCTTACACTTTCTGTCTTTTCTTTTGGGCTAGACAATTTCCATTCTAGTGGGAAGGTTACTTCATCCCATGTAAGGGATGTAACCTTATGGGTTTGTTCCGAATGATTTTTTGGATTTGTGAGGAATCCAGTAGTAAAACCAGGGATGTTTGTTATCTTGGTCTTTGGCTCTACTGTTGTGCTCATCATTTTATAGTAAATCCTATAAACCACAACAAACTCTTGCATGCCATCTTTCATTGAAGTGCCATCAGTTTTGACTCTTAGTCGTAACAGTGGGCTGCATCAGTCAGACTAGTTAAAAAGTTTGGGAAGCAGTTGAAATATGCAACTTGCTTGCATAATGATGCTTGGAGGGTTCCCAATAGACTTTTCTGGAAGTCAATTAATCTATTGTCCTGTAAGACACATAAGACTGAGAAATTTATGTCTTTTCTAGCCAGTAATTTTATGTCGACTTAGACTGCTCCTACGTGCATAAGTTTGTAGTTTCTTTTTCTTGCTTTAGCAACTTCCTCAGGTGTTATCAAAAGAAGATTTGTTTCTCCTATTGTTGATGGAGTGGTAAACTCAAATATTTTGAACTGATGGCTATCCAACATGTCAAAATTTCTTCTTTTGTAAATTTGATTGAATTCAAACTTAGGAATTGAAGAATTTCTAAAATTTTCTTCAATTTCGTTGAATTCAAATTCTTCAGAATTGACCAACCATACTGCCTTTTTCTTTCCAAAGATGCTTAACATATTCATGTTACGAACATTTGCAGAATTTTTTCAGTTTTGAATTCTGCAAATCTTATACTTGACAGATTTGTTGTTGAATCCAAAAGAAACGGTATTGGTGAAGGGTTCCCCCTTGGAGCCTCTAATGGTTTTAAATCATTAGGTTTTCTTATGACTGTTCGAGGTGGACTTTCTCTTGACATTTTGTGTTCTCGGGCTATCATTTGAACATAATCAAGAATCTTCATATGTTGAAGATTTAGTCCCTCGATTTTACTATTAACCTTTGTTAATAATTCTTTCTTATTTTTCAAGTGATTTTACATGTAATCTATTTTAGCTTCCAATTAAAGCAATTGGTTACTAATCACCGGAAGTATCTTTAGATATTCTCTGTTTCTAGAGATTTCTATTATGCATTCTTGATGAGTTGCATCAATTGAATTTAATAGAGGATCTAGTTTCTCCATTATTTTCTCAGAAGGCGTTCCCATTTGTGAGAATTTGAGCTATAGCAAGCTCTGATACCAGTAAATCTGCAGATCTAACCAAAAAGCTCAGATAGATAGTTTGTGTAAAAGTTGTTCAAATCTTGCCTTGTCCTTTTGACAATTAGCTAAATAAATTTGCCCCGCAGCAATTTTTATTTCAATTCTTGCTCTGTTTTGAAGAGGAACTTCTCTTCTTGCCTTTTCTAAAAGTCTAATTTTTGTTTGCAGTTGTCAATAAAGTCTCGAATTAATCTAAGCTTTCTACTTAATTTACGAATAACTTGACAATGAGAAATTTTTTATAGTAAGAAATAATTATTTACCTTCAAGTGTCGTGGATAGATCTATATCTGTAAGTGTTAGAACAAACAAATTATGGGTCCACCTACGCTTTCGAAAAAGACATATTATTACAGTAGCATAAGTATATCATCTATGACATACAAGTGTACTATCTATTACTGCAAAAGATATCAATTAAAAGGATAATTTTGACAAGATGAGTAAATCTCTACTAATATAAAGCCAAGCGTAGCTTTTGGTGTCATCCCATACCAAATTATGGAAACCCGAAAATACCCCTATGAAAAAATAAAAGCAGCCTCAAGAAAAAAAAAACAGAAAAGAAAGATAAAGAAAAGAAAAACCCACGGGAGACAAAAAAAAAGGTGAACAACAATTTTGTCCAACAAAAACTGTCATAGAAGTGGATAAAGTAGTGGGTGATCTGATTTAACACGTGTGTACACACGAGTGGTTAAGCTAATAATATTAAATGCAAGTAGATAAGCGAAAAACTTAATTTTAGTAACCTAATTGTCACTTTGAAACGGTTAGTGTGACTTTGGGCAAGTATATCACATGATGTATAAATGACCTTCGGGCATTAACGAATATTAAAAATGGGTGGACATTTTCGTCCAGATGAGAGGAGAACCATTTTTAAGTGAAAATTTTAAACCCGACATCTGATAGGCAAACATGGTCGCTGAGTTCAGCTTAGCTATGTCGATAGAGAAGAAGAAATGGGTGCAGTAGTATTAGTATGATTGTAATGATTGTATGAAACAAACTCACCCAATCCCGAATCAGAATCAATGTCGTCGTCGAGTCACACTCACCGAATCACACTCCAAGAAGCAATGCAAACCACCCCAACATCCCCTGCATCTTCATCTTCTTCTTCTTCATCACTCATCTTCTCCTCCCTTAAAGACCGCACTTTCCTCATCTCCGTCTCCTCCATCTTCTTTCTCCTCCTCTTCCTCTTCCTCACTCTCTCTCTCTCCTCCACGTCATCCTCCTCATCAATCCCCACCACTACTTCCCACCAAACCCGCCTCCCTCCTCCGCCCGACCCGTACCTCTTCCCGACCCGACAAAGCCACCGCGTTGTCTACCACGACTCCAACTCCTCTGATCCGACCCCACCTTCCCTCGCCTACCTCATCTCCGGCTCCGCCAACGACCTCCGCCGCGTCCTCCGCCTCCTCCTCGCCGTCTACCACCCCAGAAACCACTACCTCCTCCACCTCGACCGATTCGCTGCCCAATCTGACCGCGAGGCTTTGTCACTCATAGTTCAATCCGTTGCTGTTTTCCGAGCTGCGCAGAATGTGCATCTGATTGGGAAAGCCGACTTCGTGTATCCCAAAGGGTCGAGTTCCATTGCGTTCACGCTTCACGGCGCGTCGATTTTGCTGAGATTTTCGGCGAATTGGGATTGGTTTATCAGCCTCACTGTTGATGACTACCCCCTCGTTACCCAAGATGGTATATTTCTTTCACTATTCCTCTTGTGATTTTTGGGTTTCCTTTTGTTTTTTTGTTTTTCTAACGTGCATTGGTTTTGTGGGTTGTGTAGATCTTCTTCACATTATGTCATTTCTGCCCAAAGAGCTCAACTTTGTCAACCATTCAAGCTACATTGGCTGGAAAGAGTATGTTTCTTGATCCATTTCAAGTTTCTTTTTGTTGGGTTTTTTGGATTTTATTTTGTGGTGGACTCACTAGAATGAGTTGCGAGATGCACTAGAGTTTTGAATGTGTGTGTGTGGTTGTACAGGTCTAAGAGATTGAAGCCAGTGATTGTTGATCCGGGGCTTTATCTTGCTGAGAAGAATGTCATGTTCTATGCTGCACAAAAAAGGGTGTTACCGAATGCTTACCGGTTGTTTACAGGTTCTCTTCTTTTTCCCTTACATAGTTTTACTATGGAATTGCTTATGAGTTCGCATTGAACTAGCATATGTCACATTATGAATAATGAGGGAGTGGACATCCATAACAATCTACATTCTCTTGCTCCAAAAATTACTTGAGCTTTAAGCATCTATTATTTCATTGTAGTCAATTGGTTAGTTGAAACACAATTAAATTAAACTTTGTATGATTAGGCTACATCAGCAGTCTCACGTCTGGATCTTTATTTGTTATGTAGCATTGTTGCTTCCATGATTTTGAGTATTAATGTATTTAGACACAAGTCAGACCAAGAGTGTCAGGCCATGGATTGATGGTTGAGCAGACTAAATATTGATTATAGGACCATCTGACCATATCTTTGGTGTTCGTACCTCGTTGAGTTGTTACTGGATTCGAACAATCAATCTTATAATGTCAATTCCTGAAAGAAAGATGGTTCTCTACCGATTCACAGTCACTAATGCTTATGATGTTGAGGATAAGTGCACTGGTCTAGTTGCTTGGAATCCAAAGTAATCTTGGTCACTCAAGATTGTTATCCAACAAAATAAAACTCTTGCTAATAGTAGAGAATCCAACATGATTATTTTACTTTTTTCAATATGCTTATCGTTTACTTCTGATAAGCTCAATAGTTTCACTAAATAGGGTGATTAAGGGAGGAAACTTGGGCTAATTATGGGCGTGATTTTGGGAGATTAGTAATAGCTAATCCTGAAATTTGAGCAGCTTTTGGAAGTAACCAAGGTTATTTATTGTGGAGTGATTATGTTAGGTAATACTTGCAATACTTGCATGTTTTTCCCTTTGCCCCTTATTATGCGCATGATTTTGGGAAATCACTCAAACTAGTAATTAGCACTTGATCATGGATAGACAAAAAATTTGTAAAACCTTCCTGATGAGAATTTCCTGTGCAGGTGCTTCATTTAATATCATGAGTCGTAACTTTATGGAGTTCTGTGTCGTTGGTATCGATAACCTCCCACGGACGCTGTTGATGTATTTTGCAAACACACCTTCATCCCTTTCTGACTACTTCCCTACTGTTATTTGCAACTCTCATCAATTCAATAAAACTATCTTAAACCATAATTTATTATATGCTAATGTCGATATGTCCCATAAAGAGATGCCCCTGCCACTCAACTCCGATGATTTTGATGTTATGATTCGCAATGGAGCTGCTTTTGCCACAGGATTTCGATCAGATGATCCAATACTTGACCGCATAGACAAAGAAATTTTAAAACGCAATCAGGGAAAAGTTGTGCCTGGTGGATGGTGTTTAGGTGAGTTTGCAAATGATACTTGCTCAGTCTGGGGAGATGCTGATGTATTGAGGCCTGGCGAAAGAGCTAAAAGACTTGAGAAACTTTTGGTTGGCTTGCTCGCTAATGGTACATTTCGTTCTCATCAGTGTATATATGAGTGATCTTGATCATCAGTTCAGCAGAGGTTGAGTAAATGATTTACGAGTTTCCCTTCCAACTTTTGGAAGATTTTGGAAGAAGATTAACTGCTATGGTTCAATTCTATATAGAGCACTAGAGATCGTTGTAAAATGTAATCATTCTGCCGTTAGATCATAGTGTTGAAAAATTCGTTGTACCAAGGAGGATTGTGTGTACATGCCAAAGTTTAAACAGATGTCATAGCACCTCTTGGAGTTTGAGGATAAGGTCTGAGCGTATAGGTAGTTGGTGATGAAAATGTAAGTACTATGCATCCTAAAGAGTTACTCATTTGCTTTTTCTTCTGTAAGTAGGTTTCTGAAACATTGTTTTAACAGAAGTTGCTTCTTTGCTTGGATACATAAGCTTTCGTTTTTTAGTCAAGGCAAGCTTATAACTGCAAGAATTAAGGTCATGAAATGAAGTTGATTTACAAAAGAAAAAAATGACCTAGTATTTAATATAGGTTCCACTGTAGCAATTAGCTTAATGATATTGTCAATTCCTTTGATATTGTGGCATCCATTTGCATAAGCACCATAGCACAGATCATTCTAGGAAGCCACAACAGGGGATGACTGAATATGTACACCCCGGTCCAATGCCACACTTGTGTACTTACAAATTTGCTGAATATGAATATCATGCATCCTAGTAACCATGCTCCACTAGTAGATACCTCCTATCTCTTAACTATCTCGCGGTACTTGTTACTCTGCTGTCTCCGCTCGAGGCTAACAAGAATTTCAGAAAACTCCAAAAAATGTAGCTACTGCAAAAACTAGAAACAATGCACCATCAATGTGGCCAACCTGATTCAAGATGCAGACAATTTTCGATATTAGAACAAGAATGCAAGTTTTTTATAATTAATATATAATAGCTATAAGAGAAAGTCTTGCATCTTACCAGTTTCTCAGAAATGTATTTGGCAAGAAATGCACCTCCTAGAACGGCAATAAATGTCGCAAGTGCGTGTCCAGCAATAGCACCACCAGCCACTCCCCATGGAGACTGAAATCACAACATATTAGACGATCTATTCACCAAGAAGAATAAATCTAGTAAAACAGGACTATGTTCTGACATAAACTAGAACAGGTTGTACCTGTGCAGCACCCAGAGCAATTGTTGCAAGCATTGAGTGATCCCCACATTCCTAGAAGCAAATATATCATCAATTAAATATTGCTTATGAATATTAGAATACAGGATTGCAAGAGTTGTTAGGCTGCCTTTTTTACTGCCAATAATCACAATTATGCCAGAGAAAGTGAAAGCATCCTTAACGTCAAACATGTTTAGAGATATCAATAGCTATTAGATTCTTGATATCCATTCCTAGATGTAGCTACAGATATGGACAAGGACAATATATACTTATGGCAACAAACACAAGGGTGAAAGATTTCCACATGATTTCCAGTGGATTAGTGAGCCACCTTGATGCCTGAACTAAATATATTAAATACATTAAGAGCACATAGTAATCGAGTCTGCTACAATGGAATTTGAAATGTAGGCAACACCGTTTACACATACAAATAAAGCAAAAGGTTGAAAGAAAATTTTCAAAAAGGGAATTTAAATGCACAAAGCTCGTGAATAAAATTACTGTACTACCTTCTGTTTGACAAGTTCCTCGGCTTCAGCATATTCATCAAGCTCAGGACTGCCATCATCACCACTCTCAACAACATTTGATGGAAGGTCCCATGCATCTTTTATTGATTTGAGACCGAAGAACAGTAAAAGAGTTACAGCTGCATATTCTCCAATTGGCAAGGCTGACAACGTGACACACAATGATAAAAAGAATATCAGGATAGTTGCTCTGCTATACTGTTCTAGCATTGTAAAAAACTTTATCGTCAGACTGCAGGCCATATGAATATCTTTAACTTTTGAAATTGATATATATCAATGAAATGCCACCCTTAAATATCAAACTAATAGCAGTTAACATGTTGACATCTGCTGAAAACATTCAGAGACTGAGGGAGTCTGAAATTGAATACTGCAGACTAAATGCCCTCTTTAATATGGCGCATACAATGATGCAAACCATAGAATTCCACCATAATTATTAATACATGTAGTACAGCCTTGCGAAGAGTGGATCTATAGATATATCTCAATTTTCAACTTTGTCAATGAAAGTAGGTGTCCAAGAAGGTTTAGCACTGGCTTTGATGCACCATGTACAGTTTTTAGGGTTTAACATGGATTTCTCTCTTTTCTTTTTTTTGGGGGGATTTTCTGGTAGAATATTGCATGGGATATAGAACCGGTGGAAATCAAAAGTGGAAGTGGATAATGGTCATTTGGCCTTTCCATTTTCATGAAACGTGACTGAAACCCATCATGTGCGATGCAATCTTCAGTTCTCTCAAAACTATCTTTATTGCCCAAAAGAGGACCCGAGTATGTGTACTGAAATATGACAGGAGTGAAGGGAGTATATAGATATAACAGAGGACAGAGGACCTCATGACCGAATGGTTTTATCTCTTACTTTGTTTCTTCTTGCACTTTCACAGTTTCGCAGGTATTAGATTCTCAAAGAAAAAACCATTCAACCTCTCAATCAACTTCCAGAGTACATCAAATTTGAATCGAGGCTAAGATATTCAAAATTACTGTATCTTTATTCTAGCTATCTCTAGGAATTATCTGTTGAATTTTAACACAATCAACTACATTACACCAGTAGAGAAAAAGACAGGTTTTATGCAACAAGAGACAATGAACCAGCTCGGACCATACTGAAAACAATTATAACGATGAAAAAGGTTAAACATCGGTCAAGGACTTCAGGACTGGGGTAGGAATGGAAAAGAAGAAGGCATTATTGATGACTAGAACTGTGAGTAGAATAGGCAGACTATGTATCATATATACTATTTTTCAACTGATCCACACTGTCATGCTTTCAGTGGTACGCAATAAAGATAAATATATTATATTAGTGATAGTTTAACCTGTTTTTTTTTCTAAAGATAAATATAAGGGTGATGAGCAAGAAAGGCCAAGAAATACAACTCACTTGTCTGAAATTGAGCAGGCACCGAATGGAATATACGCCCAATGATGACAGATAAAATTGTCATAAGTGATAAAGCACCAATTGACCCCAACAAAACCTGTTTAATATAAGCAACACACCACACCTTCAATATAATATAGAAGCACCTCTTCAGTGTGCAGAAAGCAAGTTATAAAATGCGTACCAGTCCCTTCTCATATTGCATGGCCAAGAGTGCAGCAATGAAGAATGTCTGCCCAATAGATAGAATCAGTGAGGTCCATTTTGAGTTAAGCAGCACACATGATAAGAAAACAATCTGGAGTATTCCTGGTCTAAGTAACTATTATATCATCTAGTTTTCAGGTTCCGTAATACATATAATAAAAAGGAAAAGTATAGTTTCAAATGCTTAACCCATCACAAGAGTTCAGAAACACATCAGTAAAGCAATAATCAAAAGCTCACTGCAAAGTCAACGTTGACAGCCAAAAGTAACTTAGATGCACAGATATAAATATTTCACCTTCCAAAAAGAGATAACAGCAAGCACATTGGTCGTGAACCACCAGTACCAAAAACAATATCTTCACTGGGTCTAGCTATACAAATCTATATATCAATTACACATACTACCTTAATTACGTTTCATGCCTAAATGGAGAAGCCTATTTTAACATGATGCTTTGATTAATGTAAGACCATGATTAACCCCTATCGGGTTAAGCTGATTATTGAGAATTAGAATCAGAATTTCACATCTATGACCCTGTAACTCTATCTTTTTCCATGTCTTCTGCTTCTCTTTCCCTATTCTATTTCTAAATTTGATTTTTCTTAAGTTCCTTCTTGTCATAAGTTTAATGCCCTAAAGTTCTCCAACTTCCATGCATGTATTAATACCTCAGTCAGGAATCAAATTGATAGCCAATGGATGATCTATCAACCCACAATATAATACTATTTCTCTAAAACAAAATCGTCAGTCTACCCAGAACAAGTTTGTGATTATAAGAAAAAGGCATAGAAGCTTTTAATCACCTTGTCGCCAATTTCTGAAACAAATATTAAAGAGAATGCAGCTGTGAAGCCAGTTTTTGCAATTGCTGCTAAAATTGTTGATGGTTCTCCTCTCACAAAGGCAATTAGAGAAAATAATAAGCCACGTCCAAGTAGAACAAGAGCCACGGAAAGAGAATACGGAATTTGAGTTGGAAGCTTGTCACTGCAAAACTAAAGGATTATACATGAGTATGGTTACGATAATCCATATGGACTATTATCAGTTTACATGCAAGAAGATAGTTTCTCGACAACAAGGATCATGGATTTCAAAGCTTCTTTTACGTTTTTGAATGGTTATGAAAACCAATCACATAGAACTAAGGAGATAAAGCCTAAAATAGATGTCTTAAGAGTGAATAATAGATGGCTTGACCTTTAGGAATGCAATTTTTTTGTTTTTTTTTGTGTTTTTTGTTTTGCATATTAATCATCAGAAATTGAAATACATGTAATCAGCTAACTCACATTTCAGATGAGCTATCACCAGGTGCATCACCGGAATAAATTTTCCGGTTCTTGTTCTCCTCCTCGTTTTCATAGCCTCCAGATCCAACACTAACATTCGAAGCTTGGACGCAGGCATTGCGGTCTCGCAACCTTGAAGTCTCTCGATATCTTACTACAAGAAAGTGAAGCAATGCATTACATACAAGTTACAACATGCTATTGAATATTCAAAACACATAAGACCCGCTCCAGTTACACACAAACTAAGAAACAAGAGCTCTGCAGTTGGGTATCTTATCGAGTACTCGACACTAAATTATCAAAGCAACAATAGCTTCATTCCCAACAAAACACTATCAATGATTAAACTATTGATCCGAGAAGACCCTCTTTTGGATTTAAACTAGGAACATAAATTTAAGGCAGCAATTGAATAAGAAGAAGTTAAGAACTTACTTCTTGAAGGTGTAATGGGTATTCTAGACAGAGTGGCACAACATGGTACCAAACTAGCTAACAAAGGAAGCTTTTTTCTGGGAATCAATGGTGTATGAACAAGCAAGCACCAATCCCTCCATTGTTTCTTCTCAACTTAAAAAAAAAAAACCCAGTTTTACAGCTTCATATCCTTTCACTGCAAAACCCAAAGACTTCTTCTGTTTTGATGTGTTGGGGTTTTCAGCAAGTAGAAGTTGGGATTGAGTTCAGAAATTATTGCATAGTTGAAGAAACTCTTTTATAAGTGGTGTACGTTTCTTCTCTAGATTTTGTGGGCGGGGCTTTCGTAGGCTGCCACGTGTTGTCGGGGGAGAGAAAATTGGAAACTTTTCCAATGAGGGGCTCCATCTTCTATACAAGTCGATCAAAAATCTGGATTTACTACTCTAAACTGTAACTAGTGGAGTTTATATTCATGTTCAGGTTGAAAATGGGTCGAACAAAACTCTTGACCTGTTGTTGAATTTTAATCCAAATTATTAATCGTCAACGACGACTTTTATTTATGAATTTAATTTCGCAACCTGATAAAGGAGAAAACATGATCTCAAATTCTTAGGGCCCGTTCGGTATTGTTTTGCAATACTGTTTTTTGTTATGCAAAAACAGAATCATCGCGATATATGTTCGGTAAAGTCGTCCGGAAAAACAGGTAAAACCCAATCCAGAGAATGAATCCTAAAATACTCTTTACTTTTAGAAAATATGGAAAAACAAGCTAGAGATGTTTTCTTTGTTTTCGTGAGCGAGTCACTACGCAGCATAAACGAAACAGGTTAGAAATAGGATGAAGCTTTCTTCACTTGTCGTTCGTCTTCAAACTTCACAAGTCGACTGATGACTATTTTTGACTTCAAGACATTTGTGCTTGAAGATTATCGATCAAATATGCAATTAGAGCATATCTGCAAACTCTCTTCGTCTACGCAAACCAGCTAAATCGCCACATGCAATCTCTCTCGTCTACCCACACCAGCTAAATCACCAGATCCACAAGGACCACAACTTCCATGTACTACCCAGCTGGGCTTTCCATTTCTTTATCGAATTGATTGATCTTGATATGATGACTGGGTTTTTCTTTTGGAGGGAATGGCTGTGTCGGTTAGGTGGCAGAAAGTAAGAAGAAACATTGCAAGTTTGTTTGACTGCATTTGTTCAAAAGTCTCTTTTCGAGGGAGGGTCTATCAATGGTGTTTCGAGGAGATGAATTTCTACTTGCCAGACTTTTCTACTTCAACTAATGTGTATCTCTTTCTTCAATAGATTACAGAATGAAAGAACTACATGTAAGTTTGTATTGATTTCACAAATGAGAGATTGCCGTTCTTCTTGTCAATTGTAGAAGTTTTGTTGTTCATCTATTCACAGCCAGCAACCTGGGTATGATAGGATTGATAGCTAGCTATTATGAGTTTCGAACAGTTGGAATGTTTTCGGTTTCAAAAATATTATACCGAACATAATTTTAGAATACGAAAATAGTGAATTTAATCTCTTATTTTCATTTTACAAATTTATTTTTTAAAAACTGATTTGGAAAACATTATTGAACATGGTCTTACTCTCCTTGTATTCTATATTCCTTACTCTTTCTTACATACTATGGTTTGAATTGTAACATGATGGAGTTCTATGTTACGGCTCTACTAATTTTTCAAATATAGAATCTGAAATATCTGTTAAATTTAAATTCAAGTTTCTTCATCTTTGATGAACAAACATGACTACAACTAAGATTACAATCGAATACTCCTCCCATAAGAACCTACATTTACATTAGCATATACGACATTATGCAATCCAGATGTGAAGATTAGGCCTGTCAATCTCGACATGACCTGATGACACGACTCGAAATCCGTACGAAATAAAGCGGGTCAAACCCGCACGATTAAAAATGAGTCATTAATGGGTTGACATGCTAATAACCCTCTTTTTAAATAGGTTAGCCTTGGGTTAACCCGCTAACATGAAAATAACCTGTATAACCCATTTATAAATAGGTTGGGTTTGATCGGGTCAATTTATTTAACACACGACAC
Source organism: Geum urbanum (assembly GCA_946800695.1). Taxonomy (NCBI): domain Eukaryota; kingdom Viridiplantae; phylum Streptophyta; class Magnoliopsida; order Rosales; family Rosaceae; genus Geum; species Geum urbanum. The sequence goes on from OX327003.1 coordinate 6,995,560, forward strand.
GACCCATTAAAAATAATACTTTTTACTATTTTTATAATAGATGGCCGATTCAGTAATTTTTTGTTATTAGGGTTTACATATACTGATTCCCTACTTATATAGTTATAAATACGTTCTTATATGGAAGTTGTGTATCACAATTCACAAACCCTATACGGCATATACCTCACTCTCTTATTCCTACATTGAATACCAAAGGTCTTGGAAGTCAGAAGACTCGCACTTCAACTATGGCTGAAGTAATCTCTTTGTCAATTACTATTTCACTTATTGTGTGCGCTTTAGGTTATTAAACTTGTTGGATTTATATATGGTTTTAATTTAATTGATTTTTGTTAAACAAGATTATGAGTTATTAAACCCGACACGACACGACTCGATTATCAAATAGGTCAACTCGAGACCAACCCGTTTATAAATGGGTCAGATTTGAGTTTGTATTTTCGACACAATTAGTTAAATGAGTTAAGTTTGAATTTATACTTTCGACACGATAAAATTCTCAACCCGACACGACACAGCCCATTAACAACTAGTGAAGATGAGTCTCCTAGCATTGAACATGCCTTATACCAAACTTCTTCTTTTTTTATCAACGTATGATACCAAAATCCTTTAAACAAAAAAAAACAAAAAAAACGACATCATCATTATAAACTGGGTAGGGTAGCTCAGAATTTAGAGTTTTATAAGTTTGTATCTAATTAATTTTAGTTACATTATCTATTCATACCGTTTAGCTTTCAATGGCAAATGCAACCAATTTTTGTTCCTAGCTCGCAGCCGATACATCTAGTTTAGAACTTCGATTATGTGAGTGTTCGTCTTCTGTCATCAATTTTTGATCCGGTGATCTCTGTAATATTTTTAATAATGTGGCAAGTTACAAAGATTTCAATATATGTCACAACTCAATAAAATAGAAACCCTACATAAGTTACAGTGATTCACAACTATAACTGGAAGAAACTACCCAAATTCCTACATGTTGGATTGGAGATCCCACATCGAAATATGACAATATTAAATATAACTTAAATGTGGTTGGACTATTCATAATTGTACCGAGGCCTTTTGTGGATAAAGCTCAACACCTTAAAGGTGGTTAAGTTGGGACAATATCGGTACAATTCGGACTCCATGTACCACGCTTGTCGCTGTTCAACATGGTATCAGAGCGGACCCTTTCCAATCACGTCCCGAGCCCAGCGGGCTCGAAATGAATTAGACCTTTGAAAAATTGTTATGTTGGTCCCCGCTGACTTAATTGAGCCTTCGAAAAACTGTTGCGTTGACTCCAACGGAATGTATAACCAAGATTTCGATATGAATTTCGAACTTGGTTTCATGTGCTAATCTCGTACTTTGGTTGCACGTGAGGGGGCGTGTTGGATTGGAGATCCCATATCGAAATATGACAATATTAAATATAACTTAAATGTGGTTGGACTATTCCTAATTGTTTCGAGGCCTTTTGTGGATAAAACTCAACACCTTAAAGATGGTTTAGTTAGGACAATATTGGTACAATTTGGACTCCATGTGCCACGCTTGTCGTTGTTCAACACTACCACCATCCGACATGACCACTATAGACTCTAGTACTCCGACCCTTTTATATAAAGACAATTCTTAGCTACCCAGTCATGGATAATTAAGACTGCCCACATCCAATCAAAAGTTAGCATCTATGTTATTTTTTTGAAAGCCTTGTTCCTCTTTCATGATTCCATCAACTCTTCTGTACATACATCTTTCTTTGTTTTACCTGCCAAGTAGATTAACAAGAGATTCAAATTCAAAAACGTATCCCTTGAACAATTATAATCTAAATTGAATGAAAATGAGAGTAACGGAAACTTTACCAACAAGTAATTCGGGCAGCGATCTCCCTCTGAGTTTATAATCGGTCGAAACAGAAAAGATTGGGAAGTGGGCTGTGAATAAAGGCAGGGGTGATTGGAGGAGTGTCTACTTTCCAGATCCTAAGAAGAAGAAGAAGAAAGTGGGAAACGTCAATTGTGGTGGGGTGTGATGTGGGGAACGTCTATTGTGCATCCCAGTTTGAGTACTTTCATTATTCAAAAAACTTTTTTATCTTTTTGTCCGTAATTATTTATAATAATGTCATTATTAACTTGAAAGTGACAATTCTCCATCTTCTTCTTTTATTTGCCGAATATGACCATCTTTCTGCTTATTCAAGCTCCATTTGGTTCTTTTAATTGCTGAATGCTTTGCCGATTAGATCAACTTATTTTTCCTTTCTGTTGTGATGCTTTTGCTTTCTTCTTGTTCCCCTTCTTCCTTATCTTCTTCTGGTTTATCTTCTCATTCTACTCGTTCTTCTCTATCTTTTCTTTCTTCTCTATCCTTTCTTATCCATTTCTCATGCTTCACTCTTTGATCATGGTTTAATTACATTGTCAATATTATGGTCTTCAACGTCGATCATTCTATTGAAGAGTAAATATATTTGTGCTTGTCTTAATGTTGCTTCTACTTGGTCTGCTTCTCTAGCTGTTGATTCCCAAAATTCTCTCTCCATTCTTTCTGTTGATTCTTGCTTTTCTCTTTTCAGTTCATCATATGCTTCTTTGGTGATTTTACTCATGGTGGTTTTATATTTGTCACGAGGTCTGGGTAATCTTTCATATATTTCTGTGGTATACATGTTTATGGTGCTGGTTTGGTAGACTAAGTATAAATCACTATCGTTCCAGTATTCTTCTGTCATTAAATATGCTGCTCTAAATTTATGAATATCATCTAAATTTGGTATTGAAGCAGGGGGTTTCTAATAATGCTGGAGGTTTTCTAATATTTTAGCGAGATATAAGGATAAGATGTCTTGCTATGTTAGAGTACATACTAGTATGACTTGGTGCTGAAGGTACACTAGTGCATTCTAATTGTAAAGACTTCATTATGCAAAAATAATGAAAATGCTTCAAGGGAATTGATGATTCCTAATATTTCAAAATCTGTTGCTGATAATCTAGATTGTATATCATTAAACTTACCATAAGCATATTGATATATTTGTTCTTCTAATTTCGCTAAATCTTTACTCTTTTTCTGATAGAGAATTCTTGCCCATCCTAATGATGATGCATTTGTTTAGACTATTTTATAACTATTGTCTAATGGTAATGCTAAAGGCTTTAACTGCGTAATTTCTTGCTTGATTTGCTGTACTAACTTAACATCTTCCATATTTAAGTATTTTTGACCTGTCTTGCTAGTTTTGCTATATAAAACTGATATTTTCCCACCAAAATCAGGAATGAAGTTTCTTGCATAATTTAAAAGTCCTAAGAATGCTTGTAATTGTTTTTTATCTTCTAAGTTGTCTGAAAATTCTACGATTTTTCTTGCTATATGTTCTTGTAATTGTATAGTGGCTGACTTAATATATATTCCTAAAAACTATATATCTTGCTTTTCCAAGTCTATTTTGTTTTTGCTGATAATGATACCATTGTTTATAATTAAACTCGTTTAGAATTATTTCTATATTCATTTCTATTCTTGCTATGTATTAGTATATCATCAACATGTACACTACAAAAATTATCTTAATTCTTAAAAATTTGATCCATTTTTTTTCTGAAAAATTGATGGTGCATTTTTTAGTCCAAATGACATTACTAGCCATTCAAAATGTCCTTCTGGACAAGTAAATGTTGTCATTCTATAGATTCTTCTGCTAATCTAATTTGCTAAAATCTTGACTTACAATCGAACTTACTAAAATAGTCACTCTCTTAAATTTTGTTTATCAATTCATCCTTATTTGGTAATTTATAACTATCTTCATAAGTGTTATCATTTAATCTCTTATAATTATATACTATTCTAGTTTTTCCTCTCTTAAGCTCTGAATACTTTCTAACTATAAAAGTTGCCGATCTATGTCTAGATTTTGAAGGTCTAATTACCTTAAGATTTAATAACTCTTTTATCTGTTGTTCAAACTCTTGTTTATCTAACAAATTATATGGCATATCTGCTATCTTAATTGTTAAATATGAGTTTATAATATCTAATTTAGCTGATATTTTATTTTTATTCCAATGTAGTTGTGGATCTTCTTCTATTATTCTAATTTGTTCTGCTAATTATAATAACTCCTCAAAAGTTTTAGGTCTATTTAAAGGTAATTTCATAAGGACTTCTAAAGATCGATGAATACTCTAACTCAAATATTGACTCATCATAATCCACATCATGTTCATCTAAATTTTTATTTTCTAAGGTTTTCAAAGAATCATCTTGCTGTTCTTTTGACTCTTCTATGCTAAAGTTATTATAATTTTCTAATAAATTACTCTAGTCTGTAGTATTTATTGCTTTCTTATTAAATGTTATATCAGGTAGATTATAGTAAAATCCTTGTAAAATTTTGATAAAGTTTAATCCTAATATGAATTGGTAAAAACCTACGGGTGATACAAATGTTAAGGTTAGGTTGAATTGTTACTTTTCAATCCTAAGGGTATATTATTTAAACAATGAGTTATTTGTACAATTCTAGAATCCCATTGGAATACTTTAACTGGTTTAATTAACTTTTGCCTATACTGAATAGGCACTAGTTCTTCTCTTATTGTGATTTTAGTACTACATGTATCTATCATAACTACTGTTTGAATCTTATGATCTTTAGCTAATTCTAATTCACAATTAATAGTTATTAAGATATGTACTAATCTTATGTTTGTTTTCTAGATCCAAATTTATATCCTATCTATTCCTTCTTCTTCAATTAAATTTACTTCTGTTTCTAAAGTTCTACTATTATAACAAGGTTTACAAAATATTATCTTACTAGTATAATATTTTTTTGTTACTATTTTCTTACACTTACTACACTCTTAAGACCATCCTAAATTTACATATTTAAATTCTTCTTTTTCTTCTAACATACATATTTCATCGTCAAGTTCACTATCTGAACTATCAGAATACTCAGACTCGGATTCAGATAACATATTTATGCTATAAATACTTTCATTATCACTAAGATTATCTAAGCTATAGATTGACCCTAAGTCTTCATCTTCTTCTAAATCAAATTGCTCAAGTAATTGTATTTTCTCTCTAGATTATTTTCCTAATTTTGGACATTTAGATCTAATGTGTCCTACTTCACCACAAAAATAATACTTACAAGTGCTTTTATCTTTTAGTACTTTATATTTTCTCATCCAAGGTTTAGTAGTTCTTTTCTTATATTGTTCAGGAATATATTTTCTTTTCCTAAAGGTCTTGGAAGGTTGTATATCATACCTTCTATGTTGCTTATAATGTTTATATTTTTTCCTATAACTCTTTCTATAAAGTTTGATTTTGCTATTAAACTTATCCTTTTTATGACACCCATATTGTTTAGGTAAATCTATATTTTTATATCTCATGTAAAATTATTTTTTAATCTGTCTTTTTGCTTTTATTTAACAACATTCTTCTCTCAGTATATCATATACATGTTGTGTTCTAGGTCCTATGGTCATATCATTTTTATAGGGTGATTTTGCCACTCTTTCCATATTTTTTCTCCTATAAGTCTTTTAATTTTAGTCATATATGTATTAAATAGATTAATATTATTAATTCTACCTGTTCTATTTTAGTCATATATGTATTAACTTTTGGTGACGATAATGTCGATAAAACCTTCCCCAGTGGTCAAAATAGTTTACCCGAATAAGACTAGTCGACGAGTCAAAAATCATTTTGTCAGCTATAGTATTTGAACATCGTCGGCTATAATTTTCAAATCGTCGGCTATAGTATGAAACTGTAATTTTTATTATACACTTTCGCCGACGAGTAAGACTAATATCTTCGGCTATAGTTGGTGATTTCTGAAGAAAAAAAATACAAATTTTGAATTTTTATTCCCAGAACCTGCAATTGCACAATTTTATTTACACAATAGCTAACAACACATTCACCAACAAACACATCCTCACCAACAAAACACATATTCACCCACATTAGACCTACACTAAGGGTTACCCAAATCTATGTGATCGAAAACATATGCGTTACTACCAGAAGCTTGCGGATCCTCCTGCGGCTGTGGAGCAGGAAAAAGGAATGGAGGTGGGGCTAGGACTGGAATTCTAGAAGCTGAAGCTGTGCAGTCCAATCCTGAAACCAGGAAGCAAACGTAGTCTGCTCGGCTAATCTCGCCCGCTCCATCTCCTCTATCCGTCTCCGAGTCTCTTCCATCTCCCTCTGATACTCCGTTGTCTACCTCTGATGCTCTGTCGTCTGTCTTTGAAGGTCCATCGCTTGCCTCTGAAGCTGTTCTTATAGCTGAGAAAGCCTGAAAGTTCCCGACTTGCATGAAAAATCAGAAGTGTTCTTCAAGACTCCGTCCCTCTTCTGTCCTAATTAAACCCCTGCAGTAGTAGGTGTTCCCTCATCGTGGAAAAACGTGAGCCATGATCCTCGCTGCTACCATTAGGTCAGATTGATCAATCTAAGAGATGGCCCGGAGAGATCCTCATCTTGAGTCTCAGGTCATTGCTCTCTCACAATCTGAGTCAACACTTTTGAAATCATCTTCTGCACTCTCGCCTAATTGATAAAAAAAATAACTAACATTTAAAAATGAGAAAGAAATATACAAAAAGAACATATGGTGCATTTGGTGGAATCTGAAGCTGCGAGAAAACAGAATCCAGATGAAGCAATTAATACATCTTCTTCTTCCTCGTGGTGTTGACTGAGAAGTCTCTGACTCCATAACCTGTTCACATTAATGGTATTATATAATGATCCAGACACATAGATTCTAAATTTATTTATTTATTAAATAAAAACAAAACAAATTCTATAGATTCTAAATTTATTTATTTATTAAATAAAAACAAAAAAAATTCTAAAACTATTTAGGCGATGGTCCACTCAAAAGAGGAAATCAATCTGGGTTTAGGTGCTATCCCTACAGACTCGGATTCTCTCCTAATCAAATTTGCCTAACTATTTACCTAACCTAGATCGGAGCCGTCCATCAAATATGTAAGGCCACGATTGTTTTTTAGTTTTTATTCTTTTGATGCCGAACTACGTACACAAGTGATCTCTCTTACAGTTACTTCGACCTTGGTCGGGTTCCGTAGTGCGATATCAAGAACCGGCATCGACGACGCAATCGTCAAACCAGAAACGGTTTCGTCTAACCACAAACTTCGGCCTCGCTCGCCGTAAATTTCCTTTCCCGTTCTCGGGATTTGTTAGACTAGAGCAAACTTATTCTCCAATATTACCAAGGGTCTAAGGTCGTTCCCAATCGAGATAGATGAAGCTCTGCTATTCCCAATTTGTGTCTTTGTATTTTTAATTTTGTCATTCAGTTTTGTACCTCTTTCAAATTCAATTGAATTGATCTTCATAGATGGTCGCTTAATCTTCTAGAGAGAAAAGATTGTTTTGATAATTTTTATTCTTCCTTGTTCTTAATTAGTCTCAAACTCTCAATAGTCTCAGTCAATTAAGCTAGCCCAGCCTAGCATAATCCGAAATACACAACAGTGACAATACCCATTACAGATTGAAGAAAGAAATACGGGTGAGAATTGAGAAGATGAGAGTGAGGAGTAGATAGAGAACAATTCGATGAAGATCTGTTTAAGAGAAAAGAGAAGCTAAAATGGATCTGTACCATACAAGTGAAATGAATGGCTTACATTAGCTAGTTAGGCAAAAGTTAGGCAACCCTTGGTTAGGAGAGGATCTGAATCCCTATCCCTACCGACCCTAAGCTCCATGTATGTGTTTTTCCCTGAATTTCTCTTTCACACAAAAAGAGGCCACCGAATGAACAGCTTTAGTCTTCGCACCACTCCTTGCACACCTACCTCTTCCATGGCCAACTTATTTGCCTACCACTTCCACTTTTGTCACCAACAGAAGTCTTGCCGATTTTCTGCAAACCGAAACTCTCTTACCGTTGCCCGATTGCCTCTTTTCCTTTTAAATCTCATTTGGTCTTAATACATCTACTATTCAAGGTCTACTTATTCAATGATCTCTATCCTGATATTTTCTTTCCAGGTAGAATTTGACTATGTTGGTTATCCTATATGAATATTATATCACCACCGTTCTATCTTTGACCCAACAATCTGTTTGGATTTTAGCTACCAAATGTCCAGCTTTCTAACTATCCTCACTACTCAGAATGAAGTTGTGTATTTGTGTACAGCTGCTCATGTAATTTATCTATAGGAATTGAAGCTTTTAACCCTAAATAATTGTCAGAGCACAGCAAACAGATGACAGAGGAAGACAAACCTTGACCTTTTTTTGTATCCAGGTATGAGTCTGACGGCATCGTTTTATGGGAATGTGCCGAATCCGAAATTTCAAATTGCAGATGAGTTTCTGAAGCCCTGATGAGGATGATGAGCTCCTCAAGGAGGGCGATAGAAGAAGAGGCTTGGTAGCATGTCGTTGCTATAAGTGTGCCTTTTGCCTGCCTATTTAAGTAATTTAATATTCAATGCCACAATCTCATCTCGATAACACAATAATAATCCATTGTGTTTTTTTTTCCTTTCTAAAGCACGAGCCACAGGGATTAACCCTAATTAATATGAAGCCATCTGTGGTGGCTGTGTTTCCCTTTCATTCTCTACTCCCAGAAAAACACATCCCATATTTCTTCACCAAGTTAGTTTCATCCATGCTCCTTGTTTGAAAACTCAACAATTAATAGACCTAAGAAAATCCATCCATCCTTGGTTTTTGGACTCTGTGATCTAAAGAGCTTAAACATGAAGACTGAAGAGATATCAATAGCGAAGAAGCACAATAGTAACCAGTTGAGAGATGAAAATGATGAGAAAAAAAAAATGTCAATCAAGTGTCTGTACATGTTGCAGTGCCCCCTACCCATTTCATTTCTATACACCCACTCTGAGACATTCAACTTGAGAGTTGAGACCTCCCTCTCTTCAGACTTCAGGGATCAACAACTACCCACAAGTCCATTCTACATTGTTCATTTCAAACCCAAATAGCCCAAAGAGGCAACGTAGAAAGAACAATAGACGAGTAAGTTTCTTTTGGCACAAGCAAAACGAAGCAGACTAGATAGTATGAACCCAAATAATTACCTGATTCATGAATAGATACAAAGTCAAAAGTCACATACACAAACTAATATGGGATGAAACTAACTTGGCGAAGAATCGGGACAAATTTCTTTGCAGTGGAACAACATGAATGTTGAAGTACAGCGCTGAAAATCTAATTTGATGAGTTCTTGTTTTTGTACAGATTGGACAATGGGATGAGACGATTGGGACATGTCTTTTATTCAAAGAAGAAGGTATAGTTCAATTTCATCCCACCCGGCATATGCCTGCAGAAAAAATGCTGATGGCATGGACTCTATAATCTGGATTGTTCTAAGAAGCATTAATGTTGTTACAGAGGTTTGTGTCAACACGTATTTTATCTGGTTTTGTTCAGGTTCCTTGATTTTCATGAAAGTGTCTTAAGGCTATTACTTACTTATATGGTGTTGGTTGTCATTGTTCTTCTACATACTTTGATATCAAGCTTATGGATGACAAGGCGAATAAACACCTCTCAAAGATACCCTATTCACAACCTGGATATATCAATGTAGTAAGATAAATAGGGGTTATCGAACACAAAGAATTGGTGAAACTAAATCCTAACACACTACTATGCTGACAGACTCGACTACAGTACACTAATGATAACGCGAGCCTAAGCTAGACAGACTCAAATGCTACGAAATTTTGACACAATAAACTAGACACAGTGGTGGACTAGCACACAAAATTTGAGGGTATTCGGAGTTGATTTGGTCACCAAAATAAATCGGCTAAGCTACAGCTAATGCAGAAATCAGTAAATTGCAGAAAATAAATTGTTGAAAGTAAAATGTTGTAGTTAACCAATGAGATATGAATGTTAAGAACTTCTCTCCACCCTAGACATACTTACGACCTCCCCAATATAATTGAACTAACCATGGATGAATACTCTCCACACAAGAGCTTTGGTTAAGTCATCTTATGTATTACACTCTCTTGCTTGGCATGAAAGAGGGAGGGACAATCCGCTCGATCTTGATCCTCACTTAACCGACTTATACATATGGTGATGTAAGCCTAGAGAACTGAAGTCATTACGTTCTAAGAATGTTTGAAGCATAACATAGCTTCAAGGGTTGATAAGGTGGTCACCCTTACATCACTAAGGCTTGTTTCACATAAATTCATGTTTGTCTCTAGAGAATATGCAATGATAAGGTGGTCATATACATAATCAAGACTATAGATCCTAAGCCATGCATCTAAGTGTGCACTCAAAGAAACATGAACAAAGAAGACATACGGTGAGAAAACAGTGAAACAAAACTCATCCAAATAGTTAATAGAATCAAAAGGGGTTCAAAATCGTAAGCATATCTAGGGCTTCAATCAGCCCCTAACAATGGAAATTTAGCCACTCATAATCTTAAATAATAACATTGAAGAATTCATGAAAGATGAACAAAGAAGGAGAAGAAATAAACTCTTGATCTCCGTCGAGATTGTATGCTTGCAGTTTGGTTCTCCCTTTCTCTTCTGCTTCTTCTCCTCTGCCGTCCGTCTTCTTTTTCCTGTTGCTTTTTTTCTTTTTCCTTTCTCCTCTCTTCTAACTAGCTGCTATATACATATATATATACATGCAGCAATCATCTCCATCCCGTCTCTCTCTGTACCACTTGCTATATATGTATGATTAGCTAATTGACCTAGCAATCATGCAACACGTAGTAGCACAGTCCACATTGTACTTGGACTCCTTCTTAATCTCAAGTTCCAAGTCAGCCTCGCCAAACTGCCGAACTCCTTTTTTTAGCTGAGTTTAATTAAACCAGCCCATATGCATTAGAATCCACGTGCTCAACCCTCAATTCATAAGGAATATAAATTCCTTATTTGCTAGCCCAATTCAATTCCTTGTTGCACTAGGAAAGTTCATTTTAATTCATTTTTCTTTATTTTCTCCAAAAACCTACAAACAAATAAACATTAATAAATAAATCGAAAACATCACAATAAAACTAAATATCGGGTAGAATTAAGCATAGTTACGTTGCACATTCATGCAACTATCAATGTACTATAACATGGAGAGGTCAAATAGATTTTTGATTCATAAAACATAGTTACCACTTCCTTGGTTGGATTTAGATAATTTTACTTGGTAGTCCAAGAAGTTAGCCAACAATGTACCATAACCTGGTATCTCTACATAAATTGCTAAAGTTCTCATTCATTTAACATATCACGGGAAGAAAAAGCATTCAGAATTGTTCGGCAGATGCTATTGTTTCATATAATGTTTGCAGTAGGCGAGTTGCTATGATCACCAGTTGTATACACTAATGCAAGTTCTATTTGCAGTTGTCTCTATTGTTCACGAAGAAACAGGACCCTCAGAAGCTAACCTTTTTGCTGGAAAATGCATAGTTGACCAAAACCAATCTCCAACCAAAAACAAGTAAAACCACTGGGCCGACTCTAAAATTCAGATGGGCACCAAATTTTGGCTCTCCTAATACTGCAGCTACACATACTCAGGTAGAAATTGAGTAGAAGCTTTGTAGCAACTCCATTATTGAAATGGTATGAGAGGTATACGTGAAGATGTTGGCATTATGTATTTTGCCAACTCCACATACTTAGATATTTTGCTTCTATTTCTAAAGCAACAGACACTTGTCAAAATAAGTAAGGAGAAGATTCTCAATTTTGCCATAATTCCTACAGCGCTCCTTCCGCATACTTAAAGAGGATATTCCTTTAGTTTTCATGTGAACATGACCCATATATTACACTCATTATGTCTTGAGTCATTATAGACAGGTTTTTGTATTTCTTGCCGTATATGTTTATGACAGCCCAAAAAACTCTGTATGTTTAACTGTTCAACCCAACTATATTATCAAAGCAGTGTGAAAGATTTTGCAATACAAAATCAGATAATGTGCCTACTGAAACAAGTCACAATAGTTTAACCTTATTTTAAAGCACTAAAAGTGAATGTGAGTAAGTAAAGAACAAAACTCACCTCTAAATGTTTCCTCAACTTGTCATGACCTTTCAACAGGAAGTGCACAGGAATGAATGCCAAAAGGAAAATAATCCAGCCAATTGTTAAAACCAATACCCTGCAAAATCATAAGATCCCATGGAGTAGCTAAACAGGTAACCACGATAAAAACCAGCAACACTGGTAAAACTAAAAACCAGCACATTCTGCTGCTGATGCATATTCTGCTACTGATGGCACAAAATGTCTAAAACTCATCTACAAACCAGCACATTAAAGTTTGAATTTGTATAAAATTCTAACCTTAAAGGAAATAAGACCAAGTATCTGAAGAAGTTGTTGTCGTCTTTCGAACCTTATTTAAGGCTGTGGCTTTTGAATTTGATGTCATATTTGAGTTCCCTCCTCGACCGCTCTTCATGTGCACAGAAAGTCACAAAGTCCCAAACATCGAAAAAACAATCACAGTCTAGAATAAACTCAATAACGTAGACACATCTTCAACAATACATGGAACTAAATCAATTGTTTTGACCATGACCTCGTCTTCTTCCTCTTCCTCTGAATGATCCACGACCTCGGCCTCTTCCTTCATTCCTTTCCTCATAAGTCATCTTCAGTGCTTGCTCATCTCCATTATGTCTATGAAACTTCTGCTCCTGCATTATTAATGAGCTTTGTAACTCATCAACATTAAGTGAATCAATATCCTTTGACTGCTCAATGGAACAGACAACATAGTTGATTTTTTTAGTTAAAGAATGTATGATCTTCTCCACCACTCTGACATCTTGCATATCCTCACCATAATATCACATTTTGTTTGCTACTGTCATGACTCTAGAGAAGTAGTTAGTCACCCCTTCACCAGCCTTCATCTCAAGAGTCTCAAACTCTCTGCAGAGAGCCTGAAGATGAGATCTCTTAACCCTTGCATTCCCTTTGAACTTTTTCTTCATGGCATCCCAAATATCCTTTGCACTATTCTTGTTGAGGATGGTGTCAAGAACTGCATGATCAATGGCCTAAAAGAGATAATTCTTAACTTTCAAGTCTTTCAACTTCTTCTCCTCAAGCAGTTTCGTTTAGCTGTTGCTTGATCCTACCTTGTCTTGTGTTGTGTCTTTGTAGGTTATGTCACCACCGTAGAGAAAGTTCTTGACTTAGATCCTTCAGCTTCTTGTGTCTCTTCCACTGGAATGCCAAATTCAATGAGATCCCAGTATTCTTTAGAATGAAAGAAATTTTCCATGAGCATTGCCCAGTGATCATAATGCCCCTCAAATCTTGGAATGGCAGGTTGTACATAGCTTCTGTTGCTGCTCTCTGCCATGGTCACACACACACTAACTATTTCTCTCTTATTCACTCGCTAGGAAACTGCAATTCCTAATGAAACTCTATCAAGCCCTTTGAAGGAGCTCTGATACCAAATTGTAGTATATCAAGTACTTGAAAAATATCACAAAAATATGGAAAAATATCACACCTTCTCATTATGAAACAAAGGAAGCTTATAAAGCTTTACAAAGTTACTGGAAATTAGAAAAAATAGCCCATGGTGATCACATACCCTAAATGTGGTATAGTGCTAATGAAAATGTCAGTACAACTGAAACAACTACACTACTACCCTGGTTAATAGGGATTATTCAAATAGAATTAAACTTATCTATTAAGATCTCCTGGCATGACTAAGTGACCTCAATAGCTCGACATGCCTATGGCTGGGCAGAACCTTCTACCCACATCCACTGATAGGATGCCACGTGTGCTTTTTTTTTTTTGCTTTCTTTTTCCTTGCAAGACTTCAACTTTTCTTCCTTCTTTTCTCTACTCCAAGAGACTTGTTGTGCTTCTATTTCCATAGGTTGTTGTCCATCGAGTGAGATAAAAGTCTTATGTCGCGGTACTCTCGAACATGTAGAACATAAGAGTTGTGTACCAAGTTATGCATTTCAAAATGATAAGAGAGTTTGCATCAAAGGAAGAGAGCGTTGACGTCGGGAACAATGAACTTCTGGAGGTGGCAATGAAGGGGGTGTTCCTCTTGTAAGGATTTTTGAAGGAGATCAAGTACATGGAGGGCAAAGAGGGCCACAAAGCGAATGAAGCCAGAGCATTGGTCCAAGGTGAAAATCGATTCCACCAATTCCATAAGTTGGGAGGGAAATCAAAATAGACACATGGCAACCTTTCATTGCATGGGGTACAGGGGCGAAGCAAGGATTTGAGTTGAGGGGAGCACTAAAATATGAAAAAAAAATATGAATAAGAACATAAAATATACATGTATAAGATTACATTAAATACACATATGTAACTGGATATTATTGATCAACAGTATTTGTCTGTATAGAAGTTGAGTAAAAGAAAAATAACTACAGAAAGAGAGAGAGAAGGGAAAAGAGAAGAGGAGAAAAACAGAGGAAAAAATCATGCAATTTAAGCAAAGCTGAGACTTGGATATTATTGATCAATTCTATTCGTCTGTATAGAAGAGGAGCAAAAGAAAAATACTACAGAAAGAGAGAGAGAAGAGAAAATAGAAGAGGAGAAAAAGAGAGAAAAAAAAACCATGCAATTTAAGCAAAGTCGAGACTTGAACTCAGTTCACATATGTGGTTGTTGAGTATTACCATTCTACCAAAACAATCTTTCTACATGTAAAATACATACTACCTGTATATATTCAAATTTTCAGGGGGAGCCTGGGCCTACCTTGGCCCTTTCATGGCTCCGTCCCTGGTGGGGTAGGAGGTGCTGCCCATATATGGGTAGCGAAGAATTATCCCCATTATATAAGGACAATTCTTGGCTACCTAGCCATGGGTAGCTAAGGTTGTCCACATCCAATCAAAAGTTCACATCCATCTTTTTTTTTGAAAGCCTTGTTCCTCTTTGATGATTCCATCAACTCTGGTGTAAATACATCTTCTTCTTCGATCTACCGATCAACCCATGAGATCAATGAAGCTTTACAAGCTCATTGCATAAAAATGACCTCTGAGAGACAAAAATATGGTTGTTGCCTTCTGGTAAATGGAAGACATCAAAACAGATGGGGAAAGCAGGTTATCTTCCATGGAAGATACCATGTGTCTCAAGGAAAGACTAGAACTCATCGGGGGAAAAAACACTTTCCAGCAAAAAGCATGACACATGCTCAATTCTTATAGGGCGTGGGCAGCCCTTGCTACCCATGGCTGGGTAGCCAAGTTTCATCCTTTATATAATCGCTAATATGTTCCGATGTTCTTCATTCGATTTAGTGAGCATAGTAAATAATATTTATCATCAACAAATGTTGAGTGGTCTCTGTGAAGAGATTTATGTCCCCTAAACCTTTTGATTATTAGTTAATCTAAGGCAAAATGAATTTCTCTTACCCGTAAGTATACGGGGTCAAGTAATCTAATTTATAAGGAAGTCGAGTGTCGAACCCACAAGGATTGACCACTATAATTCCAAAGCTTAAATCGATTAGGTCCTAGACTACGGATTACCTAAACATGCAAGGTGACTCGAAACTAATGAATGAAAATATGGAAATGTTGCCATGAGTGATTAACCTAACTATGAAAAGAAGAAATATTACCTAGCTAAGTTCTTTGGTAACCTAACTATGGTGTAACTACATTGAGTGATTAAATGATTAAATGGTTGATTAACTAACTAAATGCAATTATGAGGTAAAAGAAAAGAAAATAATATAGATATTTGATCGGCTAGAGATGTTGCCACTAGCCAACTCAATGTACCAACAATGTCCAAGTTATGAGTTTTAGTCCGGTTTACATGCTCAAACGTCTTTTGGATCATAAGAAAAAAATCCTTTCATTATCCAAATCATGCCCTCTCGAGTCACGCTTGATTATGGGTCGAAACTCCTAGGCATTTTGAGATTCTAGAAGGTTTTGGTTCATCGATGAAGCACAAAGTAAACCAAGATTAAGAGCTAGACTTTTGGTGCTAGACTCTTAATGTATTTCATGTGTAATGAGTTTGATTGCAAACATTTGTGAAGATTATGGATGACTTCCCTTCCTAAGCCTCTTTTGGAAAACTTAGGAGTGAGTTCTAATGAAACCTCCAAACTCGTACTTATTGGGTTACTAGTCAAAAGAATTAATAATAGCTACAAAACCTTTCAGTTTAATGTAAGTTTAACCGAAAACCTTTGAGTCACTTGGACCTCAAAAGTGTTTTGATTCATGCTCAAGCACAAGGAAACCAAATCTTAAGCTTAATCTTTTAAGTCTAAGCCTAAGTCATGTTACATGCTTATCTTCCTTAGGTCAGTGACTAGTTCACTTAGGTTCATTTATAGCTCACATACACATATCTCAACTTAGTCATGGCTAAGACATGAATATGAAAAATTGAATCAAGCCCAAACATGAAAATATACCATAATCATATCACACACACAACAAACTCATTCAATAGCATGTAGTACACTAAAACAAATCCAATTTCATAACTCAAAACATCATTTATGTACTTCAAATTTGCTAAGACTTCCAAAAGGTAACTACTTAACTAAGCATAACTAGAAAAAGGTTTAGATACATGCTTAGAACTAGAAGAGTAAAGAGATAACCGAAGAGTCCCCTTAGCCAAAGCTCTACCAAATGACTCAAAGACTTCTAGCGCCACATCTTCACTTCTAGCTAGCACCCAACTTCAAAAGGAGGGAAGGGTAGCTCTTAGGATTCCAAAGAGCCAAGGGGAAGAGAGATTACTTTCCACTTATGTGACTATAAGAACCAAACCAAACCCTAGAGGTAAAGGTGAGAGGAGGAACACCCAAACTAGACCGAAATGATGGTGTAGTGGTGGAGAGATTTAGCTCTTTCCTTGAAGGAAGAGCTAGGTCTCTTTTGGTGATGGAGAAGTGGTGGTGTCAGCCTAGTAAGGGAAGAAGAGAGGTAATAGAGCTTGAGAGGGTTAGAGGAGAAATCTAGAGAGAAAAAGCTAACTAAAACTTGGAAATGTGTAAAATGAAGTGTGGCATGTGTAGGTGATGGGGAGCTCGAATTTGGGAGAGATATTGGGAAAATTCCATCCCTTAGATGTTAGGAAATGAGGAGTTGGAAGATCTAAAGGTTGACATTGAATCAAGGGAACCATGATTTATTATTTTAGGCTTTGTAAGGCTAAAGTCCAAAATAAGTGACATCATGTGGTTCATCTTCTTTCTCTTCTCTTCAAATAAGATTGGCATGCATAACTAGGTGGATTGGGCCTTCATTGGGCTGTACTTAAAGTGTTTAGGCCGACAAGAGTGGTTAGGCCGGTTGTGGTGAATTTTGGCAAGTTCCAGGCAACTTCTGGCGACTTCTGGTGAAGTTATTTTGTCATTTTCTCAAAGTTGCTCCAAATTCTCTTGTGACTTCGGAAATATATATGTATTCTCTAATAAGTGTGTAATTCTTCCCCTTTAATGCATTTTCAAGTCAAACCATGATTTCCTAACAAGAACGGGCAACGTCATAAGAACAATGTTTTATTCATGAAAAGCAAGCAATAAACCTAAAATTATGAGCATATTAGGAACATAATTATGATCCTAACAGTCTCCAATTGACTTTTTCATGAGTTTGTTATGTCGATGAACTTCGTTGACGGAAGTCGTGGTATTTTTCGAGGCAAGCTCATTCGTAGGTGCAAGGAGCGCTGGAAACGGAGTTATGATGGAAAAGTTGGTCAATGAAAGTTTGACGAAAATTACGGGGTTGTAAATATGCGAGTAAAAATAGAGAATTACTTGAAATAGAAAGGGAGACCTTCCATTTCAAGCGTTGACCATGCAACTGTCTCTCTCCTCGACGAGATCGACTCAGGCGGTGCGCCGCCGCTATCATAGATTAATCCGATAAGTCGGATTTGATATTTTTTGATTTAAATTTAATAATATATGTACAAACAAATGAACGAAATTAGAAGTACTTAAGTAAAATTAAACAAGGAAATAATATCCATACACACAAACCAAAGAAAGAAAGTATGTTGGTGTCTAGATAAGGTATTTTCAATTTTTTGCCTTATATATGCACAGTTTCTTTCTTATCAAAGTTATGCACGTTTATAAAAATAACACTAAAAAATAAGAAATAAAAAAAATGACTGTTAAGTCAGGTCAACCTGACTTTGACCGATTTTTATGACTTTGACCAACTTTTTGGCGATTACTGACTTTTTCGACTGACTTGGCAAAAAAATTTCGGATTCGAAAAATCACCGACTAGTCGCCGACCAGGCCGACTTTTATAACACTGGGTACATCTATGGAGGTTGTGGACGCAGTTTATATGATTGAAAATATCTTCAAGGATGGTCAATCAGGATTAATCATGATTGTATCGTCATAACAAGTTTATCAAAAAGATTTTTGACTCAATTCGATTGAGTTTAAAATAGCTACGCGTATGTTATTGTCTATGTGACGACCCGACTGTACTCAAATATCGTAAAATGGATAACAAGTTTTCATAAATCTAGTAATTACTCAACCATGATTAAACTCAATCGAATCAATCCGAAAATCTTTTCCATAAACTTGTTATGACGATAAGATCGTAACTATATAAGACATGCCTAATTGCTCAGTCGACCGCACCACTACTAGCAGCGATATGTGACTCAGTGTCACCACCGCCCACCCATTGGGATGGCAAAAACAAAATGCTAAATTAACCTCACAATTATACTCGCATCGTTCTTTACAATCCTAAAAACATATAATACGACTAGTTCCGAAAGATTTTTCCTATCATATGCGTCGTGCGTGCAGCCATGTGCCTCTGCTGGCAACGATAAGCACATTGCCGGATATCTCTAAGCGAGCCCCACCAAATGTCTAACTACATCAATACATGAATCGACCAAAAATATGCCGAAATCTGACTCGAAAGGCAGAGAACTAGATGTTGCCAAAAAATCAACTTCGGCGATGCAACTCCACTGTGGAGCCACAACTGGCCTCGTGATAGGTAGCATTTGATGCACGACAAGGAGAGGGATAAAACCTTTCAACTCTCATGGACGACCAAAGCCGACACTCACCGCTACGATGGCGAAAATTCCCGAACGAAAATCATGTTAATCCTCTCACAATTTAACCTGCAAGCACAAACATAATCTAGAAACAGAGACGAATCAAGCCATACCTAAAACATTGACGGAGACCTCATCGGCGAGTTTACACCGACCCTAAAAATATTTCTCGTTGATTCAGCCTCCAAAGAGCTCCCTCTTCGGAGCTAAGGCAAGAAACATAACAAAGAGTAAGAGACCTTTCGAAGGCGACCAAAATCCCGGCGAACGGTGACCCGTTTTGTCACTCACCCTACCCAACTCCAATTAACGATTTTTAGAACAATAGATGCACCTCAAACACAATAAACACTCAAATCATCTTGCTCTCCACCATTTGACTAAATACCCAAATTTGAACTGCCATCCTTCTTAAATCTAAGCAGTGACCTACCACTATTGTTACATCACCATCATTTGATTATCTTTTATCTATGTAATTGTTATACGTGAAAGAATCATCTCTAGTAACAGTTTCATGCCTTCATTAATGAAACTGTTGATTGCATACCTGAGGGGGACATGAAGCCTAAGCCCCGTATTACAATAAACTCATCGAGAGCATCTCGAATAATACCAAGACTACTCCTAACACTTATGCATTCAAGCACACACCAATTTGCAGAGAGTGCAATATGTGCTACTCTATTCTCTTTAAAATAGTGGCGACATAGTATTGGAAAGATAACGTGAATACGACTCATCTTTATAAATAGAACGGCTTTCCAAATATGCTGTCAAGCAACAATCAAGTGGTCGACACTTAAGTTTCATTCTACCACTAGCAGAAAGTGTCCATTGATGCATGACACTCAACCTCACTAGGACACAAAAAGCACATAAGGTGCATACACATGCAGATCGCCAAGATCTCCCGACTAATCCAATAACATAACCTTGGGAACTTATTACCACCCAACAACTGAAGAAATAACAATACTTAAAACATATTGGATCAATGGCTAATTCCCAGGCCCAAATACTATCAAAAGCACACAAGAGGAAGACGCCATAAATTCTATACTGCCACCATTGGTGCAACCTCGCCTTCCAAACTCCATCCCGTTGGTGAACACTTTGCCTTTCATCATGGCAATGCTTTGAATTATCTCTGGCAGCCAATCAATGTTGACGCACTAAAACCGAAAGTCCAAAACCTCATGTGGATCTTGATCTACATCCTAAATAGAAACAAACAAATGATTGCCCCGGAGGGACCATCATAGCATGTTCGGCTGCACAGACGGCGAGACAACGCGGCCAAAGGCCGGTGCCGACAACCGAACTAGCCCACACTGGAAACTTGCTTCGACAATAAATAACTGTTGCATATCACTACTCTTCTTTTTTTTTTACGTATTTTTTCAATTATTTGGTCATTCATTTTTTGAAAAGGGAAAAAAATCATGTTGCTAAGGAAGAATTTGGTGTAGGCATCGACGGTGTTGTTCTTAGCAACCATGGAGGCTTGTTCTTTTGATTCCTAGCTTGATAACTAGTGTAATTGCAACTTTGGTAGGAGAGATGATCCAGATGACCCATTACATTGAAACATGTTGAAGGAGGACACAATTCGAGTTCGACTCTTTGAAATTGGTGATTACATTGTGGAGTTGGACATAATATAATAAATTGAATAAAATAATTTGATATTTAACTTGATCAAATAAATAATTTTTTTAAGGGTAATGTGTGAGACGTTAGTTTTCATTTATAAGAAAATGTAGACACAAATATAATCATGACTGCCAACTGAAGAGCAACGTAAGAAATAAGTTATAGTCTGGACAACCTATGCAAGTGAAATCACGTAACTTACCTAAATATTTGTATCCTAGCAATGAGCATTAGGCCCAATAACCAATGACATAGTAGAACATGTGACAAATAATAATATGTATCCCATGTTCAACTGTAAGTTTGCAACAAAAAAAATTACAAAAATTTAAATAAAAAAATCCAAAATATGATAAGTAAAAACAAGAGCTTCAAATTTAATCAGAATAAGATCTTCCTCCAGCGTTGCTTCCATTAAATCTTGGATCCCATATTCGAACGCAAAAGTCCAATCCTTCATGGAAGCCTAAGCCCAAAACACTGGGCTCAAGAAGTGAGTGACCAAGGAAAATCCTAGGCCAACCTGAAAGAACCCAACCCTAGTTTAGCTAGTAAACCAGAATTAAATCCTAACGATTAATTAACTCTGAAAAATTCTACGAAAATTTTGACATAATTTCCCCTAAAAACTAAACAACCCAAAACCTGCAAGAAGAGAACAGTTCTAACTAAATTCTCACAAATAAACCGTGGGTCACCGATTGTTCATCCGGATTTCTGAACAAATAACATAGACAAGAACCAGGAATTAAAAATGTAATTACAACATGTTGGTTCTGAATACAAAGAGAACATACTCGACTACTATTTGAGTAACATAAATTAACATAAACAACTGAAATTCAGAGCGACTTCTATGAACATAAGATATATATAAACAGATCTAACAGTAGACTGTAACCTACTGAATGAGGAGCTAACTAATGGACTCAAAGCCTTCGACGACACCACGCAAACTCAGGATTTATATTGTAACCTGGATGACGGAAACCAAAAAGCCCAGGAAAAAGTAATTAAAATATAAAACGTTAGAGTGAGGGGACAAAAATAACATACACTACATAAAACAATAAATTTGTAATAACACGCCTTTTCGCTAATTTCTGTAAAATAAAGTGAGTTCAAATATAATAAACTAAAATAAAATATAGAGGTGGACGCTCAGGGTGTTTGTTCTAATCAGAGCATCTCTATCTGTACATAAAAGGTGATGAGACCGTGTAGGGTGTTTTCCTAACCCGAGATAATCTGGGTCGGTAGGGTGTTTGTCTTAACCCGGTCTAACCCGACTAGTCAGTGACCAGCCGACTAGTCAAAGCATCAATTCTGAAAATAAAACTATCACAAACATTCCTCCAAACTTGGCTGTAATAAAATATAGGAGACTGTAAATCTGCGTAAATATGAATTCGCAGCAACTGTAAAAATAAATTAACGTCCACTGACAAGTCTACGATTACTGCTGGGGTCCAACGGAATATCCTTCGTTGCTAGGGTCGTGATCAAGGTCTTTTATAAATATGGATCATAAGATATCTGAATATGCATAAAACTATGGACATCGGCCCTAAAAATAACCCCAAAAGTCTCGCCGTTAATTTCGACAAACTGCCTCACCGAAGCACCACCGTGGGCGGCGATGCGTGTAGCCTACACGCCTTTAGTGAAATTCCTCTAATGGGGGCGGTTGACTCCTCGTTGGGAAGCTCTCGGCGAGCCCTTCCACTTTCATAACTGGACCGAAGTCCAATTCACCGTGTTTAGCCGAAAATAGTCGAAACAGATCAGAATCCTAATTCCGGCAACCACCACCAACGACGACGATTAACCCCTCAAAACATTCCTCTCAACCAGACCAACATATCCCCTAGCCTTACGCGCCTCAACTTGCCATTAAATGACAAAAAAATCCCCTCGAAAATTCACGGCCCAAAACTGGTCAGAATTTCACAACGTCGAAGCTTTGACGTGGAGCTTCGTCGGACCTCCCAACTAACTCAGATTGACTCAGGGAGAGGAAAGGATCAATTTCCCTTAACTCCTGACCACCGTAACACGTCGGAGCATCGCCACTGACCACGGCGATTCGACGGTTCACAACCAGAATCGGGTTGCCCAAAATCCTCCAAGACCAGAACAATATATCCCGGCTTTGAGGAGCGCACCTCATCATTTAGACCACTGTAGTCCCACACTAGCTGGCTAACCAACGGTGAAAGGCAAGAAAGCTCACTCTCTTACCATAACCATGAAGGACCTTGTGGATGACAAACGACGCCAACGAGTGAGATCCACAGACAAAGGAAGAGGTGACGGAGGTTGATCTCAGGTACCACGACAGGGTCGTCGAGGGGAAAAAAAAATTCCTTGTAGAGCCATTTAATCTTGCCTACCTCACATTTGAATAATTTGATACGACTATGGTGAAATTTAACATTATAATCAATACTGTAAATTAATTTTATAAGAATTAATGAGAAAATGATCTTTAGTATGATCAAACTTACACATACATGATTTTTAAGAGATATACATATACTACGTGGTATCAATTATTAATTGATAAATCAAAATTTTATTTGTATTGAAGGAGAAAAGTAAATGAGATACACAATAGACTGAAATTGTACTTTATTCATTGATAGATGACTTTTAAATATGTATTACAATATGATACAATAAATCTCTCGGTAAATCAGAGATTGAAAGAATCTCTATATCTACTCTAATTAAAACAAGATACACACTGAGACATCAGGAAGATAATTTCCTTAAACACTTCCCCTTGTGGCGCGATCCTAATGTATGATGCATAACATGTCGCCTTACTAAAAACCTTGTTAAGCAAACAAAAGCTTAGTCGAAGGAAATAATAGTACAGCGTATCAACTACAAAAGCGATCACATGTGATATAGACTCCCCCTGATGTCTACGGAATGAACTCCCCCTGATCAGTAACTCAATCATGGAATTCAGATATTCTTCGTATACCAATGCGTCTCACATTCTTAAAAAATGCAGATTTAGGCAGTGACTTGGTAAACAAGTCAACAACATTATCTGCTGAACAAACTTGGTTCACATGAATGTTCAATAGCTGCTGTTGTTGCTGATTGAAGAAAAACATCGGCGATATGTGCTTGGTATGATCACTCTTTATGTATCCTAACTTCATTTGTTCAATGCAAGTCGCATTGCCTCAAAGATATAAGTTGGTGATGTGGTATTGGATGACAATCCACTAGTTTCTTGAATGTAGTGTATAATTGAACTAAGCCAAACACACTCCTTAACCGCTTCATGCAAAGCAACAATCTCTAAATGATTTGAGGAAGTAGAAACCAGGGTCTACTTTGTTGATCTATAAGAAATTGTAGTGTTCCCCATGGTAAACACATAGTCAGTCTAGGAACGTCCTTTGTGTGGGTCAGAGAGATACCTAGCATCAACAAAACCAACCAAGACATCATAAGGTGTCTTTGAGTAGGGGATTGCACTGAATCGAGGAACAGTGCTTGCAGCCGAATCTGCCTTCGACGGGTCGAGCATTTCCTTCGAGGGTCGAAGGTATGGTTCTAGTCCGTCCAGGGTGCAACATTCGACGGGTTGAGAGGATAATTCGACTGGTCAAAATCCCTTGAATCAACATGTTGCGATTCAACCATCCCATTTTTAAGAATTTCATTGAAAGGACCCAACCCCGATTTAGCTTCCTAAATCGGAATCAAACCCCTTCGAAAACACGAACCAACAAAAACTTTTCGAAATTTGGGCAGAGTTTCGTTACTAGCGTGGAATTACCATTACCTGCACGCGGAAAATACACTTCATCCTATGCCACAAAAAGCAAACCGTGGGCACCAATCCCATCCGGATTTCTCAATATATCAACAGTAAAGTATACAATACATATAATATATACTTTACTGAAATCCAGTGTAAAATCGTATAACGTATTCAATAGGAAGCTCAGAGCGACATCTAATACATAATCGTAAACGCATACTACAGTAGGTAGAACAAAAAACCTATTGGATGAAACAAAGTAGCTCGAACACTATGCCTCCGACCACGACGTGCGACACCAGATCCTGAACTGCAAACTGGGCACGGAAATCGAAAAGCCCAGGGGAAAGACAAATAAAACATTAGAGTGAGTGGACGAAAATAATCATATGCCTTTCACCAGTTATACACATTCTCATATAAAACAGTGCGAGTTCGGAAGAAACATAACACATATAAATATATATACACGGAGGTTGTCGGGCGACCTCTCAAACCCGACGTCAGGTGAATCGCTCAAACCTGACGGTGATAGGCCAGGGGACCACTCAACCCTGGCGGCACGCAGGGGACCACTCAACCCCGCCCAGAGGAATCTCTCAACTCTGGTACATCGATGTATTAAATGCCATCACAAATAAACACATATAACAATACCTCCAGAAGCAACATATATCACAACATCGTATAATTAAATACGGAAATCATAAAATCCACGAACTCGCAAATCAACAGTGAAAACATAAACTTGTCCACTCACAGATCAGCTAGCGCGAACTCGCGCTAAATTCGTGGTCCGGCGGAAGATCCCTCGCCAAACGAACGATCACGAACACCTGAATATTCACAAAATCCATTTCTCAAAATCATATCTCGACAATACAAGTCAAACCACGAGAAACCACCGTTCTCGGAAACAGGTAATTCAAATACAACGAATCGTCGAAAATCCATATATACCACCTCAATACCTCGCTTTACGTTCGGACGCTCAACTCGAAAAACGAACCTCCCCACTGCGATCGGGGCGCGATTTCGAGTCAAATGACATGCAACTTGTCGAAAGTCCGAAAAAGTCAAACTTTGACCGTTGACCGACGTTGACCGCTGTCCACGGCGGCGCCACTGTTGACCGGAAGAATTCACGGCGGAGCAACTCCTATTCCATTTAAAACCACCCACTGAGCAACTTTGTCAACTGCAACAAAGGCCAATTCAAACTCTAACTAGCTCAATTTCACTAAAAACCGAATTGTTCCACAAATTTCAATCTCAAAATCCTCCACACTCAAATCAAATTAGAACACCATGTTTATATGGTTAGAATCACAATGAAGAGGGCTACAAAACCCAGTACTTCTTGAAGTTCAATTCGGCCGAAATCTCCAAACCCGAATCAACCCAAAATTCCTCCATTTTTGATCGGATTTTCTTCCTCCTCCGGCGAGCCTCGCCGTGAGGGATACCCGGAAAGTGACTCGGGGTGTCGAGGCGCATCAGGAGAGACCCTCGCCGAAGCTCGGGGTGGCCGAATGGTGAACCACCGTGAAGCCCACCGTCGCCGTCGTGAACTTCCTCTCCCACTCGGTCAAACCGAGTCAACTCGCCAGTCAACCATTAATTCATATTTTGACTTTCCCATTAAGGCAAGTCCACTATTTATACCTCATTAAATACTTTCCCAAAACGGAAACTCAAACATATCCATTTCGACGAACTTTAAACACCCGTAATTTCCTCGTCGTAAATCCGATCCCGATAATTCTTGCGGCCACAAACTCGTCTCGACATATTCTTCAATAATCACCTGAAGTCAAACACATCGACCAATCGGATAAAAAGTCAACCATTCAAAGCAACACACATTAAATCGACTAAATAATCAACAAACGGAAATAATCACAACTTAAACTCCGTAACTCAAAATCATGCTCCGGAAGTTCCTACGAACTCGAAATTAAATTCTGAAAAACTTCCGTGAAGAAGCCGAACCCAAATTCTCATCCTGTAATTAAGTCGCGAACAAACCTGCCATTTAAATCCGTTTCCGTCGAAACTTCAAATATTCATAGTTAATTCCTCGGTCGTCCAAATAACGATCCGGAATCGCCGACGAACTCGTAATCACATATAGAACGACTCTCGAGAAGAGACCCAGCTCCAATTCTCGGCCAATAATTTAGTCGTTAAGAAGCTTCGGCGATTAAAACAACTGTCGCAACTCTGCGACTACGTGCAAGCTCATCAATCAAGCTGATTCAACTGCTAATTCTGGTTCGGGTCGTCACATTCATGCTGCTCTCTATATTCTTTGTAGGGAAAGAATAAGCTCAAGTCTATGAAACCCTTCAAGTACATGAAGATGTGTTTTAAACCATTCCAATGACGTTGTGTAGGCACAGAACTAAACCGATCTAACAAGTTCACAGAGAATGCAATGTCTGGTCTTGTGTATTGATCTAAATACAACAAACCTCCAATAGTATTAAGGTATGGTACCTCAACTCGCAATAGTTCCTCATTATCATCTTTCGAATGGTACAGATCCTTATTGGGTTTCAGACTGCGTACGACCATTGTCGTGCTAAGAGGGTGTGCTTTGTCTATGTTAAATTACCTGAGCATTTTTTGGACATAAACAGATTGGTGAATAAGTATTCCACCAACTTGATGCTCTAATTCCAAATAAAAAGACAAAATCAAGTTCTACCAAGGTCTTTCATCTCAAACTCGGATTTTAAGTAGCTAACCATCTTTTTAATTTTATCAAGAGACCCAATGATATTCATATCATCAACATACATTGCTACAATTACAAATCCGAAAGTTGTTCTCTTAATGAACACACATGGGCATAAATCATCGTTCTTGTATTCCTTCACAATCAAGTAGTCACTGAGACGTGTGTATCACATTCTACTAGATTGTTCAATCCATACAGTGAACGTTTCAATCTAATCACATAAGCACTCCGTGGTATGGAGTTACTTGAATTGGGTATGACCACGCCTTCCGACACTTTCATGTATATCTTAGAATCAAGGTTCTCATAGAGATATGGAGTCACCACATCCATCAGTTGCATGCTCAATTTTTCGGCACTACCAAACAGACAAGGTAGCGGAAAGTAATGATTTCTATGACCGAATAATATATCTTCTCATAATCAATGTCAGGGCATTGAGAGAATCCTTGTGCCACAAGTCTAGCTTTATACCGCATGACTTCATTCTTCTCATTATGCTTCAAAAAAAAGACCCATTTATGTTCATCCGGCTTCACATTTGGTGGACATAGCACTAACGAACCAAATACCTGCCTTTTATTTAGAGAGTCTAGTTCGGCCTACATTGTCTCTTTCCATTTTGGCAAATCCTCTTTCCATTGACATTCAGCAACCGAGCGAAGTTCCACTTCATCGTCGTCAATGATTCTTGGGCGACGGAATAAGCAAAAACATCATTAACTAACTTGGATGTTCTATCCATTATAATGCGTGCATCATTGTATTTCAGTGATATTTCACCGTTTTTTTTCTTTTTAATACTTTTTAGATTATTTGTTTATTCAAATTTTTTGTGTATTCAATTTTTTTTAACTTTAATTGATTATTCAATTTATTAACATTATCAATAAACATTCAATATCAATTCAATCACAAATTTAATAGTAATTTTGATACAAATTCACTAGAGGTTTTGATACAAATTGAGTAACAATTTCGATACAAACTCAGTAACAATTTTGATACACATTCCATGACATTTTCCAATCTGATAACATAGTAGTAGTCCTTGAAAACCGAAAATGCAGTAGCAGTCCTCGAACAAAAAAATCTGAAAATGTAGTATCAGGCCCAAAAACACAGTAGCAGTCCTCGAACAGAAAAGGAAATAGTAGTCCCAAAAATGCAGTAGCCGTCATCGAACCGAAAAATGCAGTAACAGTCCTAAAAACACAGTAGCAGTTCTTAAACCGAAAATCCAAAAATGCAGTAGCAGTCTTAAAAACATAATTGCAGTCATCGAACCAAAAATGCAAAATCAATCCAAAAAATACAGTAGCGATCCCAAAACTGAAAATGCAATAACTCTTCTTAAACCGAAAACGCAATAACAGTCCTAAAAAAACAATATCAATTTTCGAACCGAAAATCTAAAATACAGTAACAGTCCCATAAAATATAATAGTAGTCCACGAAAAAACAGTTACAGTTCTCAATCCAATAAATTTTTTGTAATATTGGCACTACAAATTGTCCTTCTATCTCAATTTCTATTTAAATTATGTTAGAAATTTCCCAACCCAGCCAAGACGAAACTTGAAGGAGCGAAACAAAGGCATCAAAATCAATCAAGAAAAAGCCTGCAAACCCACAAATATTACACGTGGTCATTTCGGATTGGCCGCATGATGTGTTCTTGGATGGGGAAACGGCTTCCTTTGTGTTGTCGTCCACTCGAGGAACCCGAACCCGACTGCATTTGACCCTCGCTTCCTTTCATTTTCCCCAAAAATACACTACATGGGTTTTCCTTAAAAAAATTGATTCATGCACTTCCGATTTGTGGACTGTGTACGAAGTATGAACACTCTTTTGCTACTTGAAAAAACAGACCTATTATCACCAGAAATCTTTAGTTAGCTTATAAAAATTTGAAATGAGTATCATATGAGTAAATTTTATATATCAAAATTAAATCAAGGTTCCAACGAATATAGAATTTGTATATGAAAAATATATCAGCTAGGTGTATGCAATTCTTTTTTGGACTATTGTCAAATAGTTATTCGTAACATTGCACTACGGAGAGTATTGAAAATCACTATGGTTCAATTTTTTAATTACATTTTAATTTAGTAATTATGTATCCAGATCATTTCTATAAAGTTATCAACATGAGGTTTTCACTTTCTTTAGTATTTCTGTGACGAAATTCGATGCACTAAATAACTTGTCGTGGTTGTACTAAGTTATCATTTATTCCGCGCGAGATAAGTTTTAATTATTTTTTTGAGGTGAAACATTAAAAATTTATTGATGATGAAAGACTAAAACAATCAGTCCAACCAGGCTATCATAAAGTCGGGCACATCCTGAAATCTATGTGGTACCCTCGCATTACGAATGACCCATTTAGCTAGTTTATCAGCAACTTCATTGGCCTCCCAGCCTAAATGAACAAAGCTAGAACTAGGCAATAATCGAAATGCATGTCGTAGGTCCTCACAAGATTCCTGGAACATGCTGGACACCGTACCGAGGTCTGTAACTGCCCTAACCACAGATAAACAATAAGAGCTAATCCACACCGAGTTATATCCTAACTTATGTGCTAGATGAATAGCCCTCCAAGTTGTCTCTATCTCAATCGTCAAGGTCGAATACACATTGTCTATACGGCTAGCAACAACAAATACAAACCTGTCATCCCAATCACAACACAATCATGCCTATACAACTTCTACGTCTAGAGGACTCGAAAGCTCCATTTATACAAACACAGTACTGACCTAAGGGTGGTCTAGTCCAAGTTTGAAGAACTCTAGCCGGGCAGTTCAGAACTATCATGCCAAGCTCCTGCCAACACTCAAACTGTTGCTGATTCCACAGTCTATCATTTTGACTCTTCTAGATAAATCAAATAATCATAATCAATCTAACAAATATCTCTCTCGGAAGACCGACCAAACACTCCACAATCCAGTTACTAAAGGATTCCACATCCAAAAACGTTACTAAACATAAAAAAAAAGAAAAAAAAATATAAAAAGTAAGAGAGAGAAAATTCGTCAGCCCCTCATTCCCACCCAAAAATCCTCATCGAAGTCGAAAGCCACCATCTCCTCTATCGTGAGATACCGATAATATAGTTTTCTCAGCCTTCCTTCCTTCGCCTCTCTTTCTCTCTCATCAAAACCCAAACCCCCTCAAAAACCTCCCTTTCTTTCTCTTTCTCTCTCTAGAAATGGTGCCCCTGGACCCCGCGTCCTGTCTCGTCGACGACCTCCGTAACTTCCTCTCCGACGTCGCCGACCACGACGGCCGCCCCGACGATCCTCCCCGTCCCTCAATCGCAACGGTAAGTCCAACCACCACGCCCTTTACGATTTTCACTTAGGGTTTTTGTTCTCTCCAGAGAGAGACACTGAGTCGATTCGAGTCGTGTCGTCGGGTTTGGGTCGAGTTGACTCGTCGTCCAAAGGTTTTGGTTTCGCTTCCTCCGGCTCTGATTGGTGGAGCAGTGCAAGTGCAGGCCTCCTACAGCGCTGAGAGGAACTGTTGTTCCAAAATGACGGCTCTGCCCCTTGATTTGGAGTTGGTGGGAATTAGAATGAGGGTATTTACGGGAATGTAATTGTGTACTAGATTTGGGTCAGTTGTTTGTGAGCTGGTGAAATATTTTCTGGCCCATTACGAGATGTGTGTGCCGTTACAGATCCACAGCTTCGTTTTCAACACCCGATTGATAATGCTACTCTCTCCCAGTGCGAAAAGACCGTCTTATCCATTTTTAGATATTATCACCTCCGTCCAACATGAACGCCACGTGGCGATTTTTGCTTGTTTGTTTTGTTGCCCCTGGTTCCCCCAACAGCTTTTGTACGTGGGCGCTCCTTTTTCTGATGATGACTGAGTCAAACTTTTAAACCCTGACCGAGTTGACGAGTAGACTCACTGCATTTGCTGGTTTTTTTTTTGCAGGATGGATTGGAAGCAGAAGAAGAGCTGGAATGGATATCGAACAAGGACGCATTTCCGGCGGTGGAGACGTTCATCTTGTCGGAGCAACCGGCCGCCGTGACGGCATCTTCTGGCATTGGCATTATTCCGAAGCACCAGAGCCCTGTCTCGGTGCTCGAGAACAGCGCAAACAGCAGCAGCAGCGTCTCGCTCATGAGCTCGTGCAGGGCGCTGAAGGCCCCCCACCGAGCTCGAAGCAAAGGCGGGCGGCGCAGGCGGAGCGAAATTCCGCCTCAGCAGCTCTTCTGGAACCAACCAATCGAGGTCGTCAGGCCGCCGAAGAAGAGCGGCAGAATGGAGATTGGGAGGAAATGCCAGCACTGCGGGGTTGAAGAGACCCCGCAGTGGCGGACGGGTCCCATGGGAACCAAGACATTGTGCAATGCTTGTGGGGTGAGGTACAAGTCAGGGCGGCTATGCCCTGAGTACCGCCCCGTGAATAGCCCTACGTTCTCGAGCCAGATGCACTCGAATTCCCACCGGAAGGTGTTGGAGATGAGGAAGCAGAAGTATGGTGTGGGGATGGTTGTGAAGCCTGAGGACAAAGGTTAGGCAAAACTTGTGGAGTAGTAGTTGCAGTTTTTTTTTCCTTTAGCTTTTGTTCTGTTTAGTGTTTAATTACTGCTAATTTTAGAGTAGCTGTAGGAGGAGATAGTAGGATTGTTGTAGTGGTTAGGATTTACTTTAGAGGGTTAGGAGAAGTTTGTTTGTTTTGTTGAATAGATCACAGCTAAGGGGACTTTGAAGATCATTGTGTTTTTGGTTATTCCGTAGACTTGAACAATACTCTTTTTGGTTTTGCCAGATTTGAATTCCTTTTTGGTCACTTGCTTGAATTTTGATGTGAATGTGGATTAATGGAATGAGGCAGGTTTTGGGGAGCTTGGTCACATTCTGGTTTTGGTCTTCTCTCTTGACCAACACTTAAAATCGGTTTCTGAGGTGGTCAGGCCAAGAACTGAAATTTTCATTACATTACGAATCAATCAATCACTCTTTATTAGTTGTTTGTTCTTTGGTAAATAAAACTTTTAAACGAGAGCGAAGGGTTTGTTGATGAAGATTGTCTTTGTTTGTAAAATCATTGGTTCAATTCACTTGTTTTATTTCCGTATACAAAAAAATATGTCTCTTTGGTGAGGCACACTCCTCTGAATCTCTTATGTTGCAATCGGCATTACGGAAGAATCAATATTCCAAATTTGATGGCCAAGAAAATTATCACAAGAACGCATCGTGTCGTCCACGTTGCTAGGATGTCTGAGGAGTTCAATTCCAGACCATGACGATGCAAAAAACTGACTCCAAATATGAGGACTTCTTGAGGTTTTCCGTGAACTTGAAGAATCAAATATTGTGAAAGGTGTGAAAATATGAGGTGCTAAAACTCATTACTCATGTAATTTTCACTCACAGAACAAACAAAAAATAAAGTATTCACAAAAAGAAAGAAATAATAAAAGAAGCAGCAGAATAGAATAAGCTATTTTCATTTTCAAAAACACAAAAGGGATAAAACCATTCCTGTGCTTGTCTTCTCTATCTCAACCACTCTGTAAACCAAAGCCTTAAACCCTCCTTGTACCCTCAGCTCTCTCTCTCTCTCTCTCCACAATTCACAAATGGTGTCGCTCGACCCAGACGACTTCTTGGCTGACGTTTCCGACAACTCACGTCCTCCATTTCCCGCCGGCCCAGTAAGTTTCAAAACCCTCATTTCCGTTTAAGCATTTAGCCAATTATACAACTCTGTTTATTATCTCCGCTAAGTTGAGCCCTTTTCGCCCAAAAAGGGAAGGCCCTTTTTCCGTTTTGGGGAGGGTTTCCGAGTTTCACTGACCGAGTCGACTCACTCACTGGTTTTGGTTTTGGTTTTGGTTTTGTGTTTCTATTTTTATTTTTTTGTGTGGGTTTTGCAGGAGCAAGAGGATGAGGAGGAGGAGCTTGAATGGCTCTCGAACAAAGACTCCTTCCCGGAAGTGGAGACTTGCATGTTGACTGCGACGCCGCGATCGCCACCTGCTGACCGCCCCGTTCAAGCTCGAAAAACGCTGCCGACCTACCCGACGAAGAAAGCTGCTGAGAGAATTGTGTGCAAGTACTGCGGTATCACGCAGACGCTGCCGTCGCCGCAGGGTGTGTGTAACATCTGCGGGTTTGTGTACAAGTCTGGTCCCAATGTGGGCGCCAGTGAGAAGAAGTGCACAGACAAGGCCGAGACGAGGTGTGCCTCGAAAGACGGGGACAGAAGGAAGAGTGTTGATAGAAAGTGCACACATTGTGGGATTTCTAAGTCCCCTCTGTGGCGGGAGGGTCCCTTGGGACGGAAGACCTTGTGTAATGCATGTGGGGTTAGGTATAAGTCGGGGAGGCTTTGCGCCGAGTACCGCCCTTTGAATAGCCCCACGTATTGTAAGGAGTTTCATTCAAATGCTCACAGGAAGGTGTTGGAGCTGAGGAAGCAAAATTGTGGGTTGGTACAGAAACCTGTGAATGCATGGTAAGGCATTTCCTCTTTTTCCCTATAAATTTAGTGTTTGTTAGGAGGTTGCAGGATTGTTGTAATGCTAGTTAGGATAAGTCTTAAAGGCTTAAAAGATGATTGTGTTATGAGGTTATGTGAATCTTAATTTTCTGCTCGACATATGAGGAAATGTAGGTAAATTGATTCTGGATAGTGGCATTTTCCTTCTTTAATAAATTTTATATTATGCATGGTATTTCTCGAGTCTCGACTAACTTGAGCCCAACTAGATAGCATTTGGCTGTGGCCAAAAATTGAGTTTCTGTTTGCATTTGGTGAGAGAATTCGGGTTTGGTATCCTATCCTAGGCACAATTCTATTCTTAGATGGCATTTTTGGCATTATGAATGTGTATTTCTTTGCTCTGTTGCTTGGATTTGGATTTGATAATCTGACTATGAATGTATATTAGTTTTTGTTTTTGTTTTTGTTTTTGGGCATAAAGAATGTTTATTAGTTGATCGTTTTCCTTACATCTGCTGATTATGTTTTCCACTTCTCCCTTACTAGTTCATATCATTGTAGTCTTTCCTCTGTTTCCTGAAGAGGGTTGGGACAAATGTGGATTCTGGGTAAGGTGTAAGTAATAATTTTATATGGCATCATGTTTTGCGTCCTCTTGACTGATCTTAGCGTTATATAGTCAAAAGGGCTGAAGTCGAATTCTATTTCATTATGTGAAACAGCATAAAGAACGCTGCCACCACTGCCTCAAAGAACTCAAAGAACCACTTGCTTCCTGCTGTCCCAACAGTGAGTGTCTCTGAGCAACCCAGCAGAAGTATCATTACTGAGCAGCACAGCCCTGTTTTGGTACTTGAAAACAGCACAAACAGCACCACCACCCACATGAGCTTCTGTGAGACCCTCAAGCAAAAGTTGTTCTGTAATGAATCTAATGACAAGCACATCCGGGAAGACACTGCCAAATTGGAGATTGAGAGAGACAGCACCATTGTTGTGCGTTCGTGTGGAACCCATAAGCGGCCCCACAAAGCACCAAATGAGGTTTTGGTGCAGCACTGTGTGTGTAGTTACCAACCCAACAGCAAGCGCAAGAACGAAGACACTGCTGCACAGGAGATTGAGGCAAAACGCACCAATTTGATAAGTTCATGTGGTTTTCTTGAGCCGTTCCACCAAGCACCACACAACTATCTGGACCAGCAGCAGTTGTATCCTAACCGGCCCAACACCAAGCGGAGGAAGAAAGAAACTGCCAAAGTGGATATGGTGGTGGAACCTGTGGATAAATGGTAGTGTTTATTTTTATTTATTATTATTATTATTATTATTATTCCTTGTCATTTTAGTGTGGGTAGTAGATTGTAGGATTCTTGTTGTTGGACCTAGGGTTAATCAGAGGGTAAAAGTATGTTATTGTTTTAATGAATAATCTATGGGAATGTTGGAATTAGCATGATATGCTTCATCCTTGACATACATACTGGGTTTTTCGGAGTCCTAATTTTCTCCTGTTCTGCTGTAGTGTTTACTCTAGGGATGTGAGGGGAATGTAGGTTAATGGCTTCAGGGTCACATCTGTCCATTTTTTTAAAGTAGTTTTTTTCTACTATGTGCAACCCTTTATTGACTGACGTCAGCCCAACTGAATACCATTTGGGTGTGGTCTTAATTCAGTGTTGGTCCCAAGTCTCAACTGCTTGAATTTGGATCGATGGATTTGGAAAAGTTGTGTTAGTCTCTTATTTAAATTTTACCCCCAAGTGATACAGTATCACTTTTGTCAAACTTACATTCTTTTCTATGTTGATTTTGCATTTGAGGTTAAATCAGGAAAATTATATTTGAAAGGTTGGAGGTTGAAGTGTTTCTTTTTTTGATTGTTTTTTAGATAAATTTATTTTGACAGTGGAGTGGCTTTGGGGATTATCAAATTGTGTTTTTTTGCTCTGTTGCTCAAACTTTATTTGTTGGACTCAAGGTGCAAGGAAACAATGTTTATATTGAGGTTCTTTTGTATTTTCTTCTGATTTATTACATTATCTCTTGACATTTGCCTCAATGGATAGTATATAAAATTGTAGTTCCTGTCCACATTGAAATCTCTGCTTTGCTGAAGTTGGCTGGCTTTGGGAGGATGTGGATTGAATAAATTGTTTTTTTTTTGGAAAAGCCTTGGTAGATAGGGTTGGCATCTGTCAAACCATAGTTTTGTGCTACCTTGGATTTACATTTGAGGATGGATTTTACAGAGATTGTGAATCGGTGGGGAGAGGGTTATGTTGATGTTCTTTTTCTTTTTCTCACAGAATCTTTTATGATGAATGATATTATGGCTAACTCTATTATGGAGATTTTTCTTGCTTCAATCAACATTGAATGGACACAAGGTTTAATGGATCGATGTTTTTGGATCCCAGATTTATTGGGAGGGTGCTTCTGTCCATCTTTTGTTCTATCGGAATGTGAATTGAAGGATCAGTGGTTTGATTGGATTTCTTTTACTGAGCGTAGTTATCCTGCACCAGTTGTTTTTTACTAATCTTAAACCTTAACAGTGACTTTTTGGGATTATAAAATTGTATTATTTGTTTTGTTGCTCGAATGTTGTGCTTATGGGTTTATGGTTTCATGTTATTTTGTTAAAGGTATTGTTTACCATTAATTTGTATCTTTTCTCATGTGGGGGTATTGGGATCTAACTATTTTGGATGATTCATATTGTGCATAGTCATTTTGGTTCATTCCATATTCTGTATTGTTCCAGCACAAACAGCACCACCACCCTCATGACGTTGAAGAAAGTCCCGTTCCCAGTGGTTGAAACATTGAATATCTTAGAGCAACCAAGCGTCATTGCCATTTCCGAGCAGCAGAACCCTGTCTCGCTGCGTGAAAACAGAACAAGTAGCAGCACGACCTTCCTGAGCTCCTCTGGGACTTTCGGCTCTACCCACCAAACCCCATGCAAGATTCTGGGGCAGCAGCAGCAGTCTTATGACCAAGCTAACAACAAGCTCATAGAGCAAGACACTGCTAAACTGGAGAATGAAGGAAATGGCACTACCTTCTTGAACTCCTCTTGGGCCCTTGAGCCGTCCCACCATTTCCAGGAAAAACTGCCAGAGCTGTTCGGTAAGTTGGCTAACAACAAGCCAGACAAGAAAAAAACTGCCAGAGTGGAGAGTTCCATGCTGACGATAACGGTGACGGCGCACCCACCACCTAAGATTGCGATATCCCAGCTGAACCAGTGCCACTCCGTTTCGGCAGTTCAAGATCAAACGCTGCCACCATTGCCGAGCTTCACAACGAAGAAATCTAAGAGAGTGGTGTGCAAGTACTGCGGGATTACGCAGACCCTACCGTCGCCGCAGGGTGTTTGTAATATCTGTGGGTTTAAGTACAATTCTGGTCCCAGTGTGAACGCCAGTGAGAGAAAGAGCTCAGACAAGGCTGAGACACCGTGCCTCTTGGATGACGGGGACAGATGGAAGAGTATCGATAGGAAGTGCGCACATTGTGGGATTACACGGTCCCCGCAGTGGCGGGAGGGTCCTTTGGGACTGAAGACCCTGTGTAATGCCTGCGGGGTTAGGTACAGGTCAGGGAGGCTTTCTGCTGAATACCGCCCTTTAAATAGCCCTACGTATTCAAAGGAGTTACATTCGAATTCCCACAGGAAGGTGTTGGAGCTGAGGAAGCAAAAGTATGGGATGGTAGAGAAACCTATGAATGAAGAGTAAGGCATTTCCTTTTTCTTTTCCTTGTAAGTTTAGTGTTTGTTAGGAGCTTGTAGGATTTCAGTGATGATAACTAGGATGACTGATGATGACGGTGAGGTTTATTATCATGGAATAGGATAAGTCTAAATTTATGTGGTTATGTGAATCTTAATTCTCTGCTCTGCATGTGAGGAATTGTAGGTTAATGGATTCAGAGTTGTGGCTTTTTCTTCTTTAAGAATATATTTTGCATAATATATCTTGACTAACTTCAGCCCAACCGCATTGCTTTTGGCTATGGTCTAACTTTAAGTTTCTGTTTGCATTTGGTGAGAGAATTTGGGTTTTAGTATCCTTTTCTAGGGACAGTTCTATTCTTATATAGCATTTGTGGCATTATGTATTTGTAATTCTTTGCTCGGTTGCTTGATTTTGGATATGATGAACTGAACATAAATGTATATTATTTGATCATTCGCATCACATTTACTTGTTATCTTTTCCCTTTCTAAGTTACTAGCTCATATAATTGTAGTCTTTTATCTGTCTCTTGAAAACGATTGGGACAAATGTGAATTCTGTTATAAGGTGTAAACAATATTTTTGTAAGGTGTCATGTTTTGCTTCATCTTGACTGTTCTCAGTCTTATTTATAGTCAAAAGAGCTAAAGTTGAATTTATGTGAAACAGCAAAAGGAACGCTGCCACCACTGCATCAAAGAGGTCGAAGAAAGACTTGCTTCCGGCTTGCCCAGCAGTGAATATCTTTGAGCAACCCATCAGAAGTATCATTACCAAGCAGTGCAGTCCCGTTTCGGTGCTTAAAAACAGCAGAAACAGCACTACCACCCAGGTGAGCTTCTGTGAGACCCTCAAGCAACAGCTGTTCTGTGACCAACCTAATGAGAAGCACATCCAGCAAGATACTACCAAATTGGAGAATGATATGGACAGCACCAGTGTAATGAGCTCTTGTGAAGCCCTCAGGCGGCCTCACAAAGCGCCAAATGAAGTTTTGGTGCAGCACCCTCTTTGTAGTTACCAACCTAACAGTCAGAGCAAGAACAAAGATACTGCCTTAGTGGAGATTGAGGTTAACAGCACAACTCTGATAAGCTCCTGTGGTATCCGTGAGCTGTTCCATCAAGCACCATACAACTATCTGGAGCAGCAGCAGCTTAACCAGGCTGATAACAATCAGAGGAAGAAAGACACTGCTAAAGTGGAGATGGTGGTGAAATCTGTGAATAAATGGTAGGCTTTTCTCCTTTCCAATGTTATTTTAGTGCTGGTAGTAGCTAACAGGATTGTTGTTATGGGACCTAGGGAGGGCAAAGTAACTTATGTCTTTAATAAATAAACGTCTGGAATGTTGAAAGTAGCGTGTGTATTTTCCTTGAAATACAAACTATGTTTTTCAGAGTGGTAGCTTTCTGTTGTTTTGCTTAAATATTGGATTCGAGGGATGTGAGCAGAATGTAGGTTAATTTATTCAGGGTTGCGCCCGCTCATTCTTTGATAGTATTTTTACCATGCATAATCTTTATTGACTTATGTCAGCCCAACTGAATACCAGTTGGTGTGGTCTACATTCAGTTTAGACCTCAAGATGGTCCCGATGGCTTGAATTTGGATTTGATGGATGCGGGAAATTAGTGTATGTTTCCTATTCAATTTTTAGCCCTATATGATATGGTATTACTTCTGTCAAACTTGAGTTCTTTGCCATCTTGAGTTTGCATTTGAGGATGGAATCTAGGAAGACAGTTGACGGTTGGAGGGTTTTTTGTGATTGCTCTTAATTCATTTTTGTTGACAGTGGGTAGCGTATGTGGGATTTTCAAATTGTGACTTTTGCTTTGTTGCTTGAACTTTAATTGATGGACTCAAGGTGGATGGAGATTAATGGATCTAGGTTTTCGGTTTATGCTGGTTCTTCTTTTGTAGTTCCAATAATTAATTACATTATCTCTTGATTAACTTTATCCTTGATGGATAGTAAAACAAAGTTTTAGTTTCTGTCCAAATAGAAATTATTGCTCTTCTGCTAAAATTGAGGATGTGGGTTAATTAAATTGTTAATTCTGGCCTTCGTTAAATTCTTGGGAAACTAGCCTTAATAGATAGGGTTGGCCTCTGTCAAACTGTAGTTTTGTGCTACACTGGATTTGCATTTGAGGATGGATTTTACAAAGATTGTGAATTGAAGGAATGAGGGTTTTGTTATTTTTTTTCCTCACAGACTCTTTATTATGAATGATATTTTGCCCAACTTTATTTTGATTTTTTCTTAAAATTCAATTATTTAATGGCTCAATATTTTTGGATCCTTGATTTATTAAGATGGCAGAGTTTCGCTTCTATCAAGCTTGAATTCTTTCCGATCCTGAAGTCTCGTTTGGTGAAGAGTTTTAGGGGTAATGTGAATTGAATGATCAATGGTTTGGTTTGAATCCTTTTGCTGAGAGTATTTATCCTGCACCAGATTTCTTGACTAATTTTACACTTAATGTATGGTCTTCTTGGGATTAAATAAAATTTTATTATTTGCTTTGTTGCTTGAATTTTGAGCTTATGGGCTCAAGGTGAATGCGGATCGGTGGATTTGGTGTTATTTTGTGAAGGATATTGTCTGTCAACTTTTAATCGGCATCTCCTCTTATTTAATTATACTTCTTTCTTCTGTTTCCTGAATTTGTATTGGTAAAGATGGTACTATTGTGAGGGTATTGGGATTTATTTATTTCGGATGATTCATATTGTTCATCATCTTGATAGTGGTTTTGGTTCATTCCATATTCTGTGTCTTTCCAGCACAAACAGCAGCTCCACCCTCATGACGTCGAAGAAAGACCTGTTCCCGGCTGTTGAAACATCGAATATATTAGAGCAACCAAGCGTCATTGTCATGTCTGAGCAGCAGATCCCTGTCTCGGTGCTTGAAAACAGAACAAGCAGCAGCACGACCCTCCTGAGCTCCTCTGGGACTGTTGACCCTCTCCACCAAACTCCATGCGATATTATGGGGCAGCAGTCTTATGACCAAGGTAACAACAAGCTCATAGAGCAAGACACTGCTAAAGTGGAGACTGAAGGAAACAGCACTACCTTCAGGAACTCCTCTTGGGGCCTTGAGCCGTCCCATCATTTGCCAGAAAAACTGCAAGAGCTGTTTTGTATGAAGGCTAACAACAAGCCTGACAAGAAAGAAACTGCCAGAGTGGAGAGTGAGGGAAATTTCAGCACCCTCATGATCTCTTGTGGCACTCTCAAGCCACCCAACCAAGTACACAAATGTCTGGGGAAGGATCAGCTGTTTTATAAACAAGCTCAAGAGACCAACAAGGAAAACGGTGCCATAGTAGAGATTTGGGGGAAGTGCCAGATTTGTGGGGATAAACAGAGCCCACATTGGTTGGGAGGTCCACTTGGATCTGAAACCCTATGCCATGCCTGTGGGCTGGCCAATTGCAAGGCCAAGCAGCAAAGAGGTACTGCTGTGGAAATTGAAAACCAGTGCTGTCCATCACCTGCAACTGTAAGTTTTTTACCAACATGTGGTTTTATTTTGGTTTTGGTGTTGCCAAATTCGGCTCATGGACTGTTGACATTTATTTTTGCAGGGGGAGTTTACTACTTCGACTTACACTGTTCCAGTTTTTCAAGACCTCTTTCTCTCAATGAATCTAAGTGATGTAGACATTGCTGATTACCAGAAGCCTTTCTTGGCTCTTGAAAACAGCCCAAACGACAGCACCCTCATGAGCTTCTGCAGGATCAAAATCCCTCACCGTTCCCGAACAAAGGGCCTCCGCAAACGCAGAAGAGCAATTCCAGAGCAGCAAATGGGGATTGAAAGGAAATGTCTGCTTTGTGGAAAGCAGACACATAGGTGGCAGATGGGGCCCTTTGGAGCCAAAACTCTATGTAATGCCTATGGGAATAGGTACCAGCCTTTGTGTGGAAAAAGCAGTGTGACAGCGGACATTGTAAATGAGTGTCAGCATTGCGAGTCTGAAGAGACCTTACAATTGCTGGCTTCTCCCTTCGGACCCAAAAGCCTGTGTAATGCCTGCTATCATTGGTTTAAGTATGGGCGGTGGCAGTCTTGCAACTCAAGTAAGAGCGATCCAGACAAGAAGGCAAGTGCTGAAACCGAGAGAATGCCTGGAATGTGGTGGTAAGAATACCCCACAATGGAGGTCAGGTCCCCAGGGATCCAAAACACTTAGCAGTGCATGTGGGCTTTGGTGGTTCAAAAGGGATCTTTGAAGGGACTAACCTGCAAGTAGCCAATGTTCTCAAGGGAATTGCATTGAAGTTATAGAAAAGGTGGCTGATATGAGGAAGCAAGATATTGAAGTGATCGTGTCAGAGAAGGAAAGAATGATGGAGTTGGAAGTTGTTCAGCATGTGGATAAAAAGAATGGTATTGGTGAGTAGCTTTTTCCTTGTTTGTTCTAGTGTAGTTACTAGCTAGTAGGATTAGGGGGAACCATGAAAATTAGGGCGAGTGGTTATGCTGCTTTAATGTGGATTAAGTTAGAATGTTTACATTCTACATCACCTTTCTCGACTAATGTTACCCTAATGGATAATGGTAGAAGTCAATATTAGACTTGTAGTTAGATGCAACTAAAAGCACCTTTTTAGATGGTATGCTGTGGTGAAAATCTCTGATGAATATATACATGAAATAGAACAGATGGTATTGCTGTATTTGTTTTTTGCAATCCATGAAATTTCATATCCCTTTTGTTTTGTGGAAGCATTTTCGAATACAGTGATGAGGTTTAATGTGGCTCTTTTTATTCGGCTACTGCAATATTCCTTTGGGAACAAACTCAAACACCTGTGGAAAGCTGATGCACCATTTTTGTGTGAATTATATAAGTGGCTCAAAGCTCAGATTGTGCATTTCCGCTCAGATGCTATATTCAAAGATTTGGTATGCCAGCCACCATTGCC
Organism: Geum urbanum; assembly: GCA_946800695.1. NCBI lineage: Eukaryota > Viridiplantae > Streptophyta > Magnoliopsida > Rosales > Rosaceae > Geum > Geum urbanum. The sequence goes on from OX327003.1 coordinate 7,038,084, forward strand.
TTGTTGATAAACTTGGCCACAGGTCCCAACCATTTTAGTCTCATTTGATTCAAGAACTTGGCAGGGTCGATTGTCATGCATGTATGTTCCTGACTTGTGATTCTGATGTTTTGTTTGATCTTATTCTGCTGCCTTTTTCTTTGAAACTTGAGCAAATTGAGGTTGGTTGCTAGTGTGAATTTGGTTTCCCCTTGACGTAATGCTGATATGTCAAATTCCCAGAAACTCGTGAATTAGAGTCATGATCTTGGTTTATTGAATGAGTAGCAATAAATATAACAAGTGCCAAATGGTATTCAGTTACATTATAACAGAAAGTCTGAAACTCCAACCAAGCTAAGTTGTAATAACATTAGAAAACATGAGAGGCGAAACTGGGAAATTAAACAAAACGTAACAAACCAAAATCAGAAGCCAATATTGTAGCAGGAACCATACAACTCTTTATAGCTAGGTACCTGTGTGTGGATATCAGTTTATGTTTAGCTGCATATTTCTTCAATTACTTGCATCGAACATCACAGGAAGAAGGCGTAGAATGGATCGGGTGTACCAAGTCTGGGTGCAGCTTAACACGAGAGCTGCCGATGAAAGCCAAGACAGTCCAGAAGCTACTGAAATGTTGCTGAACTATTAACTGGTCATCGATTTTTAATGTGTATCTAAATATCTAGTAAACACCATCTCATTTCCTATCTAAATACCAAAAGAAAGTGTTTGTTATTGTTTGGCTTCGATTTTCTCTAGTTAGGTTGCTGCGATTGGAGATGTCGCAAACTGTCTCTTTTGGATCTGCAGTCGTAGATGTGCTGTGTGCGAGGCGTGCCACTGTCGAGGGCAGAATGTTGTGTAGTGCGCCGTGTAGTCTTTGCTTCTTGTTAAGCGATTGGAGCGAAGAGTGTACCAACCTCGCTCGTTGAGTCCTACTTGTCTTGATAGTATGCAAGACGTAAGCTTCATGTTTATCTGCCAAGCCACAAAGAATCGATACTTTACACCCTCGGGTAAGTATAAAGCAGAGCAATCCTAAGGACTAAGTGTTGAGAACACATGATAAGTTGACTTCATAAATCTTTAGAATCCCCACGCTCTGTCGGGTGGCCTAGATCCTGAATTCGCTGTTGTCAGTTGGTTAGCTTGAGTGAACCTTCAAATCTCCATGCTCTGTTGGGTGGCCTAGATCTTGAGCACGCTGTTCGCTGGTTGTTTACTCGCAACGGAGTAAAATTTGCTGGTGCGCAAATTGTATGTATGTGTGAAGAGGTCCGCAAATCTGCTCTGATTCTTCTATTTATAGAGGTTAGCACTCTGACTTCCTTCGCTTGACAAGGTAACATTATCGATTAGGAATAATATCTTGCCTCTAGATTCCCCTAGATTATCTAGGAATCGCATAGATATATTCTTCATGATTCACCGCTCCAATCAAGCTGCGTGTGACATGCCCGTTTTATTTCTGAGGCCCAAAAGTATTAAAATAAATGATATGTTTATTTTGGGCCCAAATAGTTGTTGAAGGATACTTACCTTATTGTGTGTGTTCCTAGTTATGGTAGAATATACAGAGAATAAAAGAGAGAATCTTATTTAGTGATGTATTATGATTCTTACCATATGTAACTCCATGTACTCTCCCATATAATGAGCTTCTTATTATCAATGAAAGGTTGCACACCGATTGCTTCCACAATCTCTATACTTTACCATATTTCCTAAAACATGTTATTAGCACGAGACTCTACCCCTGTGCATACGTAGATCTCAAGAAAATAAGAGAGGAAGAAGATTGTTCTGGAGAAAACAAGAGAAGAAGAAGATTGTTTTGTAATAATCTCAATTAAGTTTTCTATGAATACATCTTGCATTTAAATTCGAATAACCTACTATTTCTTGGGAAATTAAATTTTTTCATAGGGATTTTGGGATAACATCTCATCTCTCATTTCTACACCACATCTTTCTTGAAGGTGAGAATTTAGAACAAAAAGAGTTCTTTGGAACAAATAGAGTTCCTAGATGAACTAAGAGTGTTCACCGTGAACAAAGAGAGTTCACAAAATCGATTGAACAAAGAGTGTTCATAAAAGCATCGATTAAAACGAACAAAGAGAGTTTGTAAGACCATATACATCAAAGTAAAGGTCTAATCTAAATATTAGATTGGAAAACGAATTAGATGTCGAGGAAGTCTTTTACGACTTCGAAACTAATACATTCAAGATGACTGAACCAAAGATTGATTTTGGAAAGCTTGACCACCTTGGTATTGAGTACCATCGATGGGTAAGGGATGTAAAGGATATGCATTGAAAGCAAAGAATACCCTCGCTACCATCCAACCATTCAATCAGGACCTTATTGTGCAACCTACTTCAATGCAAAAGGCACAAGCTACCATTGATATGAGGCACCATATGGATCAAGTTCTCTAATGGGAGTTTATAAACATTGTTGATCCTAGAGAATTATGGAATGCACTCGCTGAGCGATTTGGCAAAAATGCAAACATCCTACTCTTGGAACTAAGGGAACGATGGCATACTGACCGGTATCTAAATTACAGCTCTAATATGCTCAAACATTGTTCCAGGCTTCAAGATTGTGGTCAAAAAGTGACTGAAGAAGCTATACTCGAGAAAAACCCTACTATTACCCAGAGACGGGCCATGGATCAAGTTGAGGTCATGAGAGAGGAAGCGCATGCCATGGAGGCTGTGGTGACCAAGAGAGCCATAGAGGCTAATGCACCAATGCTTAAAGAGGCAAAGAAAGAAGCATAATGTTTCTCGAACCAAAGGAGTCTACTTGATCCTAGAACACATTAGTTTTCAAAACTGTTTTCTGCGTACTATTGTAAAAATTATTCGACCTAGCTACGGGTTTCAAAAAATTATTAAAATTCTCAGAAGTGTTCATATATTTGTCTAGCTCGGGTCTACAAAATTTTGTTATATTCCAATACACCAATAATTCGGCAAAAATTCAACAAGTCAGCATGCTCAAATTCTGAGAATTTTAAGGATCAAATAAATAAAGAAACAAAAGATAGAGATAGAGCTAATGCGAATCTCAACATAGCACACTTCAAAATTGGCAGAGACTCGATTGATGAGATACTGGATTTTGATTAGAGCTTTATGTTTTCCATGTAAAAAGGCATGTGTGCCTAAGTATTATGTTTGACAATGTTGGTCAATTACTTTGGATTAGCAAACTTTGATGTTTCATGTTTGCTTATTAATAAAGGCACCATTGTATTGAGTTATTAATAATAGGGTTGTCTACATTTTTTGTATCACATACATGTTTTATGGTTGCTATAAACCTATCATCTACTAGGGCTCACCTTAGTAACTTGTGATGTCTAGAAAACGAGATTTTTGATAAAGGTATTTGAGGGGACCTTGTGTTTCACCTACATTGATCTTTCTTTGCCTGGTTATGAGTGAAAAGAACTACCAAAACGATTATAGATGACCTAGTATACTAACAAATTCGTCCATGTATCAAATGGGATAAGCTAAGAGTGCTAAAATTCCCGAAAATCATCACAAAACAGAAAACTGACTCTGCTCTGTAGAACAGCCAGCTTCGACGATAAATTGGGATTTTTCAGAAATACTCAGCATATGAGTAATATATGGCTAAAAATATACGGATGTCTAGTTTTCATAAATACCTCAGGATTATCTATAACTAATTTTTAGAAAGAGTTATGCCGGTTTTACTGCACAAAGGTCAGAAACAGGGTATGACAGAATTTGCTCTGCAGATCAATCCAATTCAATGATAAACTGAGACTTTTCTAGAATAAACTAACATATAAATGGTATATAGTTGGAAAGATACGGATGTCTAGTTTTTAGAACTACATCCGGATTGTCGAAACCTATTTTGTAGAAAAAGTTATGTCTATTTTACTTGAAAAAAGTCAGAAACAGACATAACATTATCGGCTGTGCAGATCACTTGGATCTGACATAAAACTGGTATTGACTCAGAATAAATCAGCATATGAATAATATATGGTTATAAATCTATGGATGTCTAGTTTCCAGAACTTTATCCGAATTGTCAAAATCTGTTTTTTAGACAAAGGTAAGCCTGTTGAAGTACATGGAGGTCTGATGGATCGAGGCACCACCCGGAAGGGACCTTTGATGGATCGAAGGCTAATCTTGATGGATCGAGGCAGAACCCGAAAGGGACTTTTGATGGATCGAGGATAACCTCGATGGATTGAGGCACAACCCAAGAGGGACCTTCTATGGATTGAAGGCTAAACCTCGATAGATCAAGGCACCTGAGAGGGACATTTGATGGATCGAAGCCTATCCTCAGAAACTGAATTTTTGAGTTATTTTTCTGTTTTTTCTCATGCAAGACTTATTTTTTTGCAAGTATTTCCCGCGAGAACTTTGAATTTCTCATTGAAGAGGGAATTCCATGTACTATGTTATGACATAGACAACTTATATCGACTTTGTGCCTTGTCAATTATGTTTCTATATGATGAGAATGAACATTCGTCTTCTCATCATCTATGCCAACAATTTTCATGTGAGAATGAACATGAAGTTTTTGGCATTATCCATAATGATTGCGGTATGATCCAAATATTAGAGAAACTTATGTATCAGCCAAATGGACTACGTAAAACAACTAAAAGAGAGTGGTAGAATCAAATCATGTCATGAGAGATGACTTATAGGATTCAGATATATATAAGACTTTGACACGACAGACTGGAACATCCAAGTTATGATATGACAATCCGAATTTTGAGAAAGTCAATCAGGCATCCCTTATTTCGAGTGAAATGAAGCAAGAACTAGAGTTGGTTCATAAGAGATTGAAGTTGGGCACCATTCAGTGGTGGCTCCATCGTCCAAACATTGACTAGTGATCAGCATCTCTTCGCCTAAGATGAGAAAACTAGACGTCAAGGATGACATGCTAGTCTCTTATTCTGCTTTCCGAGTCCATGGAGACTCTAAGCCTCAACCAAAATTCTGATTGGTTATTTTCAACAGCTCATCACTCATTATTACAAAGCCTACTCATATGAGAGATTAGGAATGAGACCATCTTATGCAAAGGACACATATATTCTCACTATATAGAATCTAAGGTGATTCTATGAAACGACTCAACCAACTAGCAGACCACTAAGATGTTTTGTGGTGTTGGTTTTAATGAAAACATACTGGTCACATGTTGTGCTATCGTCCACTTGTAATACTTCTTAAACTTCTAGCTCAGATCATGAAAGGACCCAACCCCGATTTAGTTTCCTAAACCGGAATCAAACCCCTTCTAAATCACGAACTAACAAAAACCACAAAAATTTCGGCAGAGTAACGTTACTAACACGGAATTGCCATTAACCTGCACCCGAAAATTACACTTCATCATATGCCACAAAAGCCAAACCGTGGGCACCAATCCCATCCGGATTTCTCAATATCATAACAATAAAGTAAAGCAGTAAACATAACTGTACTTTACAGAAAATCCGGGAAAAATCACATAAAAACATATCAGTATCGTATCAGAGCGACCTCTAGTGTATATGTACAAAAATATACAACAGTAGGCAAAATAAGAAACCTACTGGAAAAGAAAGGTAGCTCGAACGACTAGCCTCCGACCGCGACGTGAGACACCAGAATCCGAACTGCAAACTGGGCACGGAAACCGAAAAGCCTAGGGGAAAGGCAATAAAATCGTTAGAGTGAGTGGACGAAAATAAACATATGCCTTTCACCAATTTCATATATCATAAAATCAATGTAAAGCGAGTTTGGAAAATATATATGGAGGTGCCAGGCGAATCTCTCAAGCCCGACGGTGATAAGTTAGGGGAATCTCTCAACCCTAGCTGCATAACAGAGGAATCTCTCAACCCTATCCAGAGGAATCTCTCAACTCTGGGTCTGACTACCGGTGATCAGTCGAGTAGCCAAAGCATCGATGCAAGTAATACCATCACCATATAAAATAATACCTCCAAAAGTAATAAATAATCTCAACAACGTATATAAATAAATACGGAAATCACGAACTCGCAACAACAGGGAAAATAGAAAAGTCCACTCACAGGTGAGCAAAGCGTGCACTCGCGCTAATCACGAGATTCGACGGAAGATCCCTCGCCCAAAGCACGATCTCGATCCCCTGAATAATCATAAAATATAACTGATCAAAATCATAGTTCATCACATTGTACCACACCTCGGAAACCAACCGTTCCCGGAAACATATAACGCGGTACAAAATAATTGACAGAATTCCCAAAACTCTCCACATAAACCCTCGACTAAAAATCCGGCATCCAAATCAACTCAAAAACCTCAAGGCAATGATCGGGGCGCGAATACAAGCAAAACGACATTAAAATCATCAAATTCTAAAAAGTCAACGGGTCACCGGAGCTCCGCCGTTGACCGCCGCCGGCGGCGGCGGCGCGCCGTCAACCAGAAAGATTTTTCGGCGGCCAAGCTCCCACAAGGTTCTCCTCAACAAGCCCAACATCTTTCCCAACTGAGGCTACCTCCAATTTCGGCTCAAATTGCCGAAAATTAGCTCGAAATCTCCATGAACACAACCGGCCGGAAAACTTTCCCGGCCGATTCCGGCGCCGTCACGCCACCACGTCCCTCCAAACCAAAGGGGAAATCATCCCTGCTCAAAGCCCAACCGTTTCCAACCAATAATCTCACCGGAGCGCCGCCCCCAAACGAGGCCGATTCCGGCCGGAAAACCCAAAGTTCAACCTCACCATTCTCCCTCAATCCGGCATCAAATCACAAAATTTCAAGTTCTAAACAACTACAAATCAAGAGAGGAATCGAAATATACCAAGGTCCAAGCCGGAGGTGGCCGGAATCACAAAATTCGACGGCGGTAGTGCGTTTCGCGCGGTGGAGGTTCCGGTCAGCCCAAAGTCAACGGTCAACGCAAAAGTCAACGCCGGTCAAACTTCCAACAGTGTTTTCATCAATTTTTCTACTATTTCTGATATTTATACTCGCGGCTCGGGACAATTGACGGTCCAAAATAGATCACAATCACGATTCAGATAACTCATTACGAACGGATAAACTCGAAGAGATTCTGTAAATTCAAATATTCATATTATATTCCTCGGTCGTCGAAATAATCATCTGGAACTGCCCACGAACTCGAAATCACGTGTACAACAACTCTTGAGAAGAGACTCAACTCAAATTCTCGACCGATAATTAAGTCGTGATCAAAACCGACAAATCAATCAATTTACGGAAAACTGCGATTACGCGCTAACTCGTGAATTAAGCCGATTACACTACTGATTCTGTTCCGGGTCGTCACAGATCATATGACTGTGGGCTCACTACCCAAATTATCCCATTTATTGTCGGTTCGACTTAATAATGCTAGAGAGTTTACATTGAAGACCTTCGATGACTTATATTACACATCATTCAGATTTGATATTGGTATCATACTCTCAGGAACAAACCCAAATGATCTCGCAGAAAACGACTACGATGGTAGCTTAGACATTGGTGATGCGCACCAATATTGTTTACGATACACCATCACTCAATCTTATTTTGCGCAGCTAGTGACTGTGTGCGAAGATAATGTCTCGCACTTACGCATATATGTGCTAAAATTGCTCTACCACAACACATTATGATGGGTTAATCAAGACGAATGAATATATATGTTGGACATGAGTCTTCAACTATAATCCGCTATGAGAACCTTGACAGGCGATCTCTTTACCGCTAGGTTTGAGGATGTCACTTTGATAAGACAGTCTTCCCATCGTTAAGGGGAGATAAGAACAAACGTGTTCAATAGGAACGACATGAAGTGTCATATCCTCACTATGTCTCATTATGATGCCCAAACGATATAACATAATATATTTGATGCCTGATGCATTTTCTAGTATCGTTAAAGTGACGAGATCGCATATACTTGTTGCAAACATGCATGTAAGAATTTATGTTCCTTTGAGAGGACATGGTGCCACCATAAAGGAGTTGGTTATGGCGCTGTCACCATGAAATGTGGCATGGTGACATCACAAAGTGGCATAGTATCATCACAGGCCATGGGTTCCGCTGGAGAGCATAGGTGACCAAAAAGTTCGATAAATACTCGTCCAAGGAAGGGAGCAAATTTGGCAAAATATGATCCATTGATCATTAATACTTAATTCCATCATATGGTTATCATTGAGGGACGTCTTAATATTAAAACCAATTACTCATAATATAGAGATCTCTACAAAGTACAAATTACACTAGTGTACATGAGAGCACGAAATTTTGAGACTTATCGAACATATCTACGTTGAAACTCCCAAACGTAGTAACAATTGGCCTACATGGAAAGATGTGATCCAGATTGAATTATGTTCACTAACAAAGAGAAAGGTCATTGGGTTGGTGATGCCGACACACCCAAGTGTAAAGCCTATCGAAATGGGTATTTGTTAGAAAGCGTGATGAGAATAAAGAGATTATACTAACCTCATGGCATAAGGCTTCTCACAAAGCTTTGGAATCGACTACGGTGAGACAAATTCTTATGTAATAGATGTCATTGCACTTTACTACCTTGTTAGTTTGGTAGCTTCCAAAAAACTTGACATGCAACTTATAATCGTGGTCATAACGTATCTCTATGGGGATCTAGAATAATAGATAGATATGAATATCTGAGGTTAACTTCATATACCCAAATCAAGTGGCTTAAGACCACAGAGTGCGTTTGCAATGAGATTGAAACGCTCACCAAGTGACTACTTGATTGAGAAAGGATATGCCCATGCGTCTTCATTTATATGACAAGTTCTGGATTTGCAAAGTGTTTGAAATCCGAATTTGAGATAATAGATCTTGGGAAGACACGGTGTTGTCTCGAACTGGAACTTGAGCACCGTAATGATGAGATTTTCCATCAATCGGGTTATACTCTAAGATATGTTGCATTTTATGATAATAAAGTGATGTCTATGAGTACTCCCAGGATCTTCTATAGTATTGACTCTTAGAGGGACCCGTTTTCATCCAAGGGATGATGACGAAGACGTATTAGAGACTAAAGTGCCTAATTTAAGTACAAGAGTATACTTAGCATAATACACAAGACTTAGCTCCTCATCATTATTGAACTTGATAGCTAGATGTAGCTATGCACCCACGCAATGCCATTTGGAATGGTTTAAAGATAATCTTTTAGTATCAAAGAGTACGAACGATATGGGCTTGATCTATCCCTACAGAGAAGCCACAAAGAGAGTGACGATGGAAGTAAGGATACCACAAAGAGTGTAGTGCTGATTTTCCATTCACCCCCTACACCAAAAATTGTTGTGATGCATTGGCAAGTTTTGCAGAAGTTGGATATCTCTCTAATCCAAACAAAAGTTGTTCCCAAGTTTGTTATGTCTTTACCATTGGTAACACTGCAATATCTTGAAGTTTAGAGAGCATACTCTTGTCGCTACATCTTTGAACCATGTTGAGATTATTGATCTAAAATGAAGTTGTTATGGAGTGCATATGGTTGAGATTCATAAGTGCACATATCGAAGATCAAGTGGTTTTGATTCACCACTGATGAACCTACATGCGTTATGAGGATAATGTTGCTTGCATCAAGGAGATGAAGCTAGATTACATGTAAGGCAACAACACCAAACATATATCGGATAAGTTATTCTATAGTCAACAAACAATAGCAATTTCTCAAGGTCATGGTTGACCAAGTTTGATTCGAGAAATATGATAGACTTTCTAAGTCATTAGCCAAATTCCACATTTTAGAAGTATGTGAAGAGCATAGGGTTGCTCAGCTTTATTCAAGCCACCCTTAATGTTGGCATCAAGGAGAGATGCAGACTTCAGGGGGAGCCTGGTTCACATGGGCGTTTCTAAAATGTGAATGACACGTTGTATTCTTTTTCCTTGACTAAAGTTATTTTTATCCCAATGGGTTTTTATTACTTAGCAAGGTTTTAATGAGGCAACATAGTTAAGTATCATATCATCGTCTACGACGACTTGCACTCTTTTTACTTGGCGAGATCACTTTTTCTCTTACAAAGGTTTTTGGCTCGTCAAGGTTTTTAATGAGGCATCAAAGAGGAATTGAAGAAGCATCATCTACTATAACCGGCACAAGAGGGAGTGTTGAATGATATTTACCTTATTGTGTGTGTTTCTAGTTATGGTAGAGAATATAGAGAATAAAGGAGAGAATCCTATTTAGTGATGTATTAGGATTTTGACTATATGTAACTCCCTGTACTCTCATAAATAAATGAGCTTCTTATTATCAATGAAATTTTACACACCGATTACTTCTACAATCTCTACACTATACCATATTTCCTAAAACATTTATATTTTATTTTTATGAAAAAAAATTAACCCATGGTGCCTGTAGGTTCCATAAAACATTTATATTTTATGTTTAGGAACCCATGGTGCCTGTAGGTTCCTAAACACACCGTTAGAGTGTATTAGTGAATTAGTTCGGTGGATTTTTAAGGGCACGAAGACCGAATATGGCGGAGTATTGGAGAATGTTTCGATTAGCAGTACCCCGACCCGAAAGTAAGTGGTTCTTGTCTCTTTTTGTTCTAGAGTGACTGTAAAAGCACATGGGTAGTCAGAATTCGAATCTTCTTGTCGTCTTTGATTGGTGTGTTCAAGTGTTAATCTTGTTGTGAGCAAGATGATGTTGTTAATCCAGTGGAGGGTAATAATCTTCTCACACTACTCACACCCGAAGAGAGGGCCACTTTATTTGATGATACAAACCTAGCTACATCTCAAATATATGCTGAAGAGGAAGGCAGAATAGTTAGTGCAGGAACAAGTTCTCCTCAAACAGATCACAACATCAACTTCATCTTCCATCCTCATCTGTTGAACCATTAAAACAAGCACAAGTGCTATCATTTTAAGGTTCATTTCCTTCCTCTTCAACTCAAACTCTTATCTAATTCTTCGACAGCTCTGCACCAACTCTATTTTCTCCCACAACAAATCCCTAATCACTCTTCGGGCATCTTCATTATGTGGAGGGTCAGCCCAAAATTGATATCCACACCGCCCCTACACACAAACAATAACCAAATGCAGCTTCTATCACAGCTAGCACACACCCACCCACCCAATCAAACCGATTTAACCCAAATAAAGTCTCAAAGCATATCTCTAATTACGTTGGACCACAACCCTGGTATTGCCTCCCGTAGTTGTCGTCGTGCACAACCCATACGAACGTCTCAATTCTCTTCCCACATTTGCAAAAATTTCCTCTTTTCAAGCTCGGTCTCAACATCTCTCTCGATCTCAAAAGTCCCTAAATCCCAAATGGGTTTCGATCCCTAATAACCCAGATAATATAGAGAGGGGCATTGTTGACATTTCCTAGCTAGATTTGGCGCAAAAAATGATAAGAAAGGGGAGTTCTGATGAGTCTTTTATAATCGAGGGCAAACATGTCATTTCGACCAAATTTCGGTGTGACTTCAGCAACCTTAACTTACCGGAGATTGAAATGAAATATGTTTCGGGCATCGCTTTAATAGTGTTTTAAAACAATAGACATCACTTTAATATGTTTTGAAGTTTAGACATCACTTTGATATTTTCTGGAAGCTACAGACACTATTAGTGATTTTTTTCCTTTATAATTTTAGTTAGCCTTTTCCTTTAATTTCTATCCCATACACTCCATATGTGGTCAATGAATTCTGAATGTGATCGCAATCGATCAGGTTTTCAATATGCATGCATGTCTTATCAGTAAACCATTAGATTATTATAGAGTTGCTTTGGATCGTAATTAAACTTCTTAACGCTGCAATAGTGTTACTCTGTGTCTCTGTGAGAGTACGCACGTACTCTTTTTCTTTGGAGCGAGTTTGGAACAACTACTCGATCTATCTTCGCACAACTTGTTCACCTTCTTAACATCAGCAAATTAATCCCTATTTGCATGTTTTCACAGCTTAATTTCACGTAGGAAGCTATCTCGAATCCCCACTGCATAATTTAGCTCTATTATTTAGTGGAATACAATTGTCCGGATATGAGCACAAGCAAGAAATGAGTCAGCAAACAAGTGAACTTAAGACAGCATATAGAAAAGATAAACAAAAAGCAAGCAAAAAAGATATACAACAAGCATGAAGCATCATCCCTTACGTCGACGAAGTCACATTCAACACGAGAAGACGTGAGAACAAAAAAGAATGGAACCTAGCAAGCTAGCAAATTAATTTCGTTGTTTTATGTTTTGGGTGGTCTCAAATTGCGTACATTTGAAAAAAAGGGGTTTTGGACGGTGGACTTTGATGAGGCACCGATCCTAACTTCAAGATCAAAGCTAATTAAGTATTAATTAAACAAGCTAAAGAAGGGTTTTCTATCTTACTAATCAAATTTAGAGATGAGCACTGAAATCCATAAAGCAGCACTCCGCTTCCAATCAACGCGGAAACCGATCTTGCTTGCCTCGTGTTGCAAATAAATTGTTTGTAATTCTTTAATGTTAATGAAAGTGAAATTGACGTCCCTTTTTTACAAAGTATATCCTCCTCTGAATTTTGTGTGTTTTTTTAATACAATTTTACTTGAAAATATAAAAAAATGGGGTATAATTTGTAAAAAAAAAGATGTCAATTTCACCACTCTTATGTTAATCCCGAACCTAACTAACTATTGGCACCTTTTGTGCCAATGAACCAAAAATAGCGTGAAACAGGTTCACTTTACCATATAACACTTTCAAGTTGGTTCTTAGTTGTACATATTACATGGATAGTCGATGACTATTATTGTATTTTTTCCTCATTTAAAAACTATTCCATAATAGTTGAGGGCAAGGTATGTAATATCGATATCATCGGCGATAGTTCGTTGATATTTCGATTTTTTGAAGTTACCTGAAAAATCCTCAAATATATCCCTAAATTTTCCGAAATTTTTCGATTTTTATCGATATTTCCGATATATCCCTGATATTTCCGATATTTTTCGATATTTCCCGAAATTTTTGAAATTTCCGTAAACTTTTCACATTTAACATTTAGTTTGGTAAATGTCCAATCTTCACATGCTCAATGTCCAATCCACCATTCACGTGACATGTCAAATACATGCAGAATTACATGGGAGAACAATCATTTAATGATTATTCTTCACAATACACACATGATTATGCACATGGAGATGGAGAAAAAATAGTGTGAATTTCTAACCTCATAGGTCCCCTACGTGGTTTTGAAGTATTTATATATTTGATTTTGTGATGTGTGATGTGTAACATATTGTACAAAATGCGTGATGGCCTAGCCTCCTATAAGTTTTAGCTATCAAAAAATAAAAATAGAACTAATAAATTATATTTTAATAATTATCAGCACTTAACACATACTAATTCATATGTCTTGATGTCAGATCAATATTTTCTTTTCACATAAGGTAGATAATTGATCATGTTACAACCTCCAAAAGTTTCATTACAAATTTCTATGTAATTTTATTAGTTTCCGTCATTTCCGTCAGAATTTTCACTGGATCGATATTTCATCGATATTTCAGTCGAAATATCCAAATTTTAAAATGTCGATATGTTTTCGATATCCGATATTTTACTCCTTGGTTGAGGGTCGTCAATGTAATAGGAAATGGATGATACCGTTGGAAATGGGTTGCTTGGATTACAGCAGTTTAAAAACCCATGTACGTAAGAAAATTTTAAGAGTTATCATATGGTTATAGAGTTGTGTACTACACAAACTAATCCTGACACGTTTTATTAAAACCTCATAATCGTTAGATCTCGGATGAATCGTTGACGTAAATGCTCCTTTAAATCACTCAGTAAATGAGTCATTAGTGTAAGTGGCTGATTTGACACGTCAATCTACCTAACTAAAAGACCTAATTAATTAAGAAGGTAACATAAATTTGAAGTTTAGACCACATGCAGTGGAGTGGCAGAGCCACTTGAAGACCAGATAAATTAAAGTTTTTGTCCTCTATTTGCATAGTGATAAAGGAAGATAAGTGAGTATGTTAGGTTTTGAGTTCGATACTCAGATCTTTCTTTTTTCGATAGCTTCTTTGTCCTTTTATTTTTTTGCTTCTTCAATACTCATAGTTATGTATATGCATTTTCTTCCTTTTTAAGCTATTTATTTGCTTTTTGTATCCTTTTTGTCTTCTTCTCCTAAATCATCTAGTAAAGTCTGTGTATATATATTTTCTTCCCTTAAGTTATTTACTTGTTTTTTTATGTTTTTTTTAATTTTCTTTTAAACTATCTATTTAATCATGTGTTTATATAGCCTAAGGGACAAAAATATTTATCTATGATATAAGACCCGCTCTGCTTCTAATTCTGGCTCCGCCCCTGATCATATGCATACATATACATATGTATCACTTTATAAGTACCACAAATTCTTACTTGGAGTTAGAGGAAGGCGGAATAAAAATCTCAATTCTTGCCTTATTATTCTTTGAACCGAAAGACATTCGAGAATGTCAATAAGCATACATAATACGATCATCAACATCATACGCAAAGAACAAAAGCAAATTAAGTTCGATCAATTTTCACCTACCAAATTTTGATACTGATTTAAGTGGTGCTGAGCCAACCTAGCCTCAACATCATCCTCTTCCATCCAACTATCCAATTCGAGCAAAGCCAGAGCCCCTTACCCTTTTCTTTTGGTGCTCTAGTAGTTATCACATGGGACTCTTCCGAGTCACCTTTCAAGATTGAATGATTAGTCGTCAGACTCAGTTAGCCATTAGCCATGGACATGGATCAATTTTGATATGGACGTAAGGCAACTAGTGCATAGTGGTTGGGCAGCTTATGGAGCTTTCACACCCAATTTCGATTTTTAAGGTCCAAATCCTTGAGATTTGTGGACCATAAAATGTGACCAAGTATGTATGCATGTCATTGTAATTTACCTACATACATGGAAAATATGATGTGTTTAAGATCAATCGTGTGGGTGACTTCCAGCTATCGTTAATGTTTGTGGTATACACAACAAGGTTCTTGAACTAAAATCATACAATTGGGTAGCTAAATATATCGACGGGATTGGGAAGAAAGAAAACTAGATGACCTTGGA
This sequence comes from Geum urbanum, assembly GCA_946800695.1. Taxonomy (NCBI): domain Eukaryota; kingdom Viridiplantae; phylum Streptophyta; class Magnoliopsida; order Rosales; family Rosaceae; genus Geum; species Geum urbanum. Next base: position 7,053,259 of record OX327003.1, read on the forward strand.
CAACATTAAGGTTAGAATTTTTATTACGACCTCCCAATTTGCTATTTAAACCTCTCTTTCTTTTTATTATGTACAATAACAAATAAAAAGGAATACATACTAATCTTTATAATTGATTAAACCCTTGCTGTGCATTGACTCCTCCAACTAATTGTTCAAATTTTTTTGGTTTGATTTCAATCCTTGTTAATGAAATTGCTGACCGTCTTAGGGTTTATGAAAGCAATGGTGAACATGATATTGTTTGGAACTTCGGATCTATAAGTAGGTATAAAAGACGTATAATAGCAGAAGAGTGAGTAGAAAAACAAAGAGAAAGAATGAGCAACTGTACGTGGGAAAGTTAATAAGGAAGATACAAGACAGAAAAGAGAATGAAAGAGAAGTATACTGAGAATGGTAAGGATTAGAGAGAGTGAGAGCACGGGAAGAAGAGAAGGAATCGAAAAGAAAGAAGAACATGGAAAATTGAGATGAAAAGACATAATTGTTATTTTGGTAATTTAGGTGTGGTGAACAAATTTAATTATCTAAAATAAAAAAAATAGGTGTAAAGAACATGGAAGTCTCTTGAGCAAATGCAGAGATCCGAATAGAAATTTTCTTTAATAATCTTCAACATCATTTTGTCACATGACAAAATTATCAAAATATTGATGTGCTGTAAAGATAGTAATTCCTTTTCTTTTCTTTTTTAGAACTATTAATTAGCTAATTGTTTAAGGAAAGTTAATAAGAAAGATTTTCCGGTGTACATATGGTCATAATTAGATTAAAAATAGATATTCTACCAATCTCTAATTTATAGAGATATTTATTATGATTGATTGTAATGCATGTATTTAAGGTCATCTATCAATAAATAAAAATATAGTTTTCAATTACTGCGTATACTTTTATCATTCAACAACGTTATCAGCAACTCTTGAGTTGATAGTCTCACAACAGAGATAAGAAAAAGAAAAACTCTAACCCTAAACATTTAAACTCCTCCGTCGCCGACCACCTTTTCTTGTCAACACCAGCCATCGATCGCCGGAACAACACTTGCAAGCATCTCCTCCAAGATTCGTCCACAAAATACAATTTCGGTCATACCGAGCATAACACCCATCGAGGTAAATTTTCTAACCCCCTCAATTTAGAGATTAGGTTGTCAAAACTTAATACCTGCAACACCCTAGATCTAGTACTAGATTTAAGTTGATTATTGCTTTGGATTATATTATGATATAATTATGTCGAGAAATGGGGATTTCATCACCTCTTTAATAAAAAAGTTTGATTAGTGACAGTCCTGGGGGAGTCACGATATTAAAAAAGAAAGAAAGAGAAATTCGATTTAAGTGATTGATTTTGATTGTCACAGTTTCTGGGTATGGTATGAAACCACTATTTATCGAGCATCGATTTTTTTGACCATACATCTTGGATCATGTTCTTATTCCCCTAACTTAATATTAGTGATCATAGTTTTGATCGTTATTAATTATCTCCCTTGTATCTTTTCTAGATGATTACGACATTTGAGCCAGCTAGCCAGATTTTGACATCCTTGGTTCCAAGAGAACATAATATCATCGCTGTGTCTCTGATGTAGAAAACACTTTCATCGAAAAGGGATTCACCCGCACCACCAACCTACCAATAGATGTGAATGCAATCTAACCAACTGCAACAGTTAAATCTCAAGCCCTTATATTTTGAGGCGTCATATCCATCCACTGCTTAAGAAGAAGTATTTAAAAAAGACAGATCTCATGGATTTATGGGACATTCTTAAGCAAAGCTTCAACAACGTGCATGATGCACAACTTTCTGAATTGACAGAAAAATGGGAGATAATCCGCATTCTAGATTACCTTAAGGTGGATGCATACAACCAAGCTATGTTAGAGTTTCAATCTGAGCTGAGTTTTTGTGGGGTTGACAAGAGTGATCAAGACATGATCGAGAAGTCTCTAAATATCTTCCCATTTTCCATGAGTATATTGGCTCTCCAAGACTGGCTCGAGTACGAGCAAGGAAGAATCACAACATTCAGTGATCTTATGAATATCCTAGCTAAGAAGGAGAGAAATCATGAGATAATTCTCAACAATAATTCAAGGCCCGTTGGGACCAAGAAAACTCCTGAGAATTACAACACTGGAGGGAAGACACATAAGGAAAGAAAGGACAACTGTTCTGAGCCTTAAAATCGTGGTGGGAGAGGAGAACATGTCAGAGGCCGTAGTCAAAACTTGGCTTAGCACCACAAGGAGTCTGGCCCCAGTAACTCCAACAAGAATCAGTCTAGTTCTGGTTCCAGAAATAGTGGCAATTCTTCACACTCTGCTCTATCTGGCAAGTACTCATGTTTCAAGTGTGGCTCTACTAAGCATATGCACAAGAAATTTCATGCAACCAAGGACATTCAAAATATCTACAAGAGACAAAAAATACTTAGCTCAAGAGTCTAACTTTATTGGGGGTGACCATTAGATGGAAAAAGATGGTGAAGTCAATCTCATGGTAGTTGACAACAAGATGGAGAACCTTGAGACTTCTAATTTTGATAAGCCTAAGTATTGAGTTGTTATTTCTACTATGTAATCAGTTTTAATTTATTTTGGGCTTGTTTAGTAATGTTTTGAGACTTTATTTTAGTCTTTTTTGAGGAATAAGACATCTTTGATGTAATGGAGTTGGCAAGTAATAAAATTTCTCTATTTTTGATATATGTAAGTGTTGAGAATGTTAGTTTACTTCCTAATGCATGAATGGTTCACGATATACAATATTCCATGGCACTATGACACCAAATTACAAAGAAAAACAAAAAAAAACGAGATTTTTCTAATCCCAGGCATCTCGACTGGTCAAGACATATACCCTGGATTTTTTTTGGCATGTTTTCGATCCGTCAAAATTTTGCCATGTTTGTTCTTCGACTCGTCAAGATGGTCCTCTGTCCAATTTTGGGCTCTCTCAACCCGTCAAGACTAGCACCTGTTTTTGAACAATTTTGATCTGTTGAGAACACCTTTCGATCTGTAAAATTATGGTTCGTAAATTGTTTTTGGGTTCCTCAGAAAAGAAAAGAAGCAAAAATAAAAATAAATTCTAGTGTCATTTTGACCCGTCAGATGTTGTTTGACATCAATTTTTTGGCTATTGCCATGACCAGCACTCTAATCTAACCTTGCTAAGTTTTAAGGACATTTACATCAATGGTTTACACTTGGAAACATATTATGAGAATGTAAAAGAATTCTTGTGTGTAATCTCCATAGAATGTGGCAGAATGCGCATTATGGAGAAGTTTATGAGCATTCGTAGTGGTTTATATCTTACTACAGTTTGGATCATTGAATCTAAAGAAGTCACTCACACTTCTACGTGTGACTATGCCTCATATAAGCTTTGGCATTATGATGATCAAGATGTTGAAAAATTCTCATGGTCATCCGTTCTTTAGAGCAAAGAAGCAGGTGAGAATACCTAAAACCATCAGTTTAGATGGAGGGGCTGAGATTACTCCACTCAGTCTAGGTTTAATCTCCCACACGAATGCAACATAATCTCGACGACATACTGCTGAGGCACCATGCGTTATTCCACTAGATTCCTTTGTGGAAATCTCTGATGCACACTGCTCATTTTGCAAAGCTTGTTCATTAGCAAAGTTACAGGCACGATCTTCTTTTGCTGTAGACACAACTGAGAATATTCTATTCTTTTAAATAATCCAAGGAAATATGTGTGGACCTATCAAAGCTGAATGTTGACCATTCAAATATTTTATGGTTTTGGTAGTTGCATCGATGCGTTGGTCATTCGTCACTTTACTATTAATAAGGAATGCTGCATTTGCAAAACTTCTAGTTATGCTCTGGGCTCACCACCCGGATCACCCAATCAGGTACAAGATTGGATAATACACGAGTGTTTACATCACAGTTTTTTTATGGTTATTACATGTTTGTTAGGATTGATGTTGAACATCTCGTTCCCCATGTTCATGTATCGAATGGTCTTGTAGAAGCACATATCAAGTGTGTATAGCTTGTGGTTATGCGTATGTTTATACAAGTTTTACTGTAGTTATGCTTATTCGTATCAGACCTGTAGCACATCAACCATTCAGTGCGTACCAATTGGTAACTGGATATGATCCTGAGATTTCAAGTCGCATCTTTGGTTGCGCAACATATGTGCTTATCATGCATCCACTGTGTACAAAAATGGGTTTTCAAAGACGATTATGAAGCTCCAATGATGTTTCACTAACCTTTAACATGAGATCTCTTTACTGCGAGATTTGTAGAATTTCAGTTTGATGAGATATATTTTCCGTTGTTAGGGAGAGAGAGAAATTGTTTTATTCTAATTGAACATCAGGAATTGACATTCTTAAACCCCATTATGTCTTATCATGATCCCCTCAAAGCTCAGGGTCAGATAAAAGTGCAACGTATTCTTGATCTTCCAAAATAAGCAGATTTGATGTCTGACTTCTTTACTGATATCATGAAAATGATGAGATTAATTGGATATACCTGTTGTAAACAATTCTGCAAGGTTGAAAGTTCTTGAAATTAAGCAAGTTAACACCACACCTGGGTAAGGTAGTATTTATCCTGCTCATTGTGGGGGTGTAGCGTCGGTCAAAATCCATTGATGAGCTATCGGTGAAAAGACAAGCCATCAAGGCACAAAATGATCCATTCCTCATCAACACATGAGATTGTTTCTGACTACAATTATGTCTAAAAGGTGGCATTGACCACACTGGGGGACGCCTCAGAGTCAATGACAATGTCAGAGAACAAAGAAATCTCACAAAGTTAAACAAATTCTAGCGTTATTATGGATAGATCTTCCATGTTTGTTGATAATGCATTTTCTTATTCTGGCGCTCAGGAATCGACGATGATGAAGTGGAACCCCGTTCTGTCGCCAACTGTCGATGTAGAGCAGATTGGCCAAAATGGAAAGTTGCAATTTAAGCTGAACTAGACTCTCTTACAGAAAGACAAGTTTTAGATTCGGTAGTGCTATGTCCACCGAATGAGAAAAACTTGAAAAATCTAATTCAAGTAACTCTAAACCACGGTTCATGTGATAAGATTGAAACGTCTAAGTGATTACTTTATTGAAAATGGATACAAGAATGATGAGTATGTCCATGCGTGTTCATTAAACGACAAGTTCATGATTTTCCATTATAACCGTCTATGTTAATAAAATAGCTGACTATGACCTTGGTATGACTCGATTGTTGTAAGGAATTGATTACAGAGTCGGGCAAGCTTGATCTCAAACACTCAGAGTAGAAGATTTTGGCGAGACTGAAAATTTTGGTTCCACTGCAAGATTAATAGAGATGGATCGAGAATGGGGAAGTACTTGGGTTGGGTTCAGTGGATTTTGCGTTGGGTATCATCAATTGTGGAGGTTCAATAAATATAGTTTTGGTTGTAATTGATATGTGTTACCACTATTCTAAAAATCGGTCTAGGCGCTAAGCGGTCACAAATCGTTAAATTTTGCCTCAAATCAGGCAAAAAATTATTTTCTCCGTCTAGGCGGACCTAGGCTGATCTAGGTGGTCAATTTTTTTTTTAATTTTTTAATTTTTTTATTGGCAATCTTAGGAGGGTCATTTTTATTTTTTATTTTTTAAAATATAAAAGTTTAAAATTAGGGATCTAACTCTAAATTCTCAAATTGACTTGCGATACAATGCCTCTGAAGTCTTGCCTTGTGACAGACTGATGGTCAGTCTCGACTAATTAAGCTCGATCTCCTCACTTTGCAGCCTTTTTTTCTGTTAGGATTTTGTATTGTGTTGATAGATGGATTCTAAAGACTATAAAATCTTAACATTGTGTCATGTAACTTATGATAAAGACTTGATGATAAGTTTTTTTATTTAGTTATTGTGACTATAATTATATCTAATTTGACTTTATATGGATCTTTATTATTATTATATATATATATATATCAATTAATATATATTTAATACAAATCACCTCGAAACTGCCTAGAATCCGATTAATCCTCTCCTAACCACCGAGGCTAGGCGCTAGAAGGTATCATCACCGTCTAAGGCTGCCTAGCATTTTTTAGAACCTTATGTGTTATTGGATGTTGGAAGGAATTATCCTATCCTTCAAATCACCAAACATTAGATAAGACTTGACACCTCTTATCTTAGCTCTCTTACCCGAAGCCTTTCTAATGGAGTGAGAGACTATACAAGAAATTAAGGGGAGCTAATAGAATCAGATTTTTTTTTTAATAAATGCCCATTTTTTGGATCCTGAAATGATTTTTACCCCAACTTTAAAAAAATAATGAAAACTACCCATATATTGAGATAAAATGTCTTTGATAATGTCTCTCGTTTGAGGAGAAGAATCTGATAGACTGTAAACTGTAACTCTTTCATTAATAGAATGCCTTAAATATAGGCTGATACCATCTACAATCAATGTCCCGATATAACAGGAATTCTCTGTATCTCTATATAATTTAATCCGAATCTAATTAGGACAAGACGCACACCGAAAATTAAGAAAAATAAATCTCCGTAAACACCCCCTTGTATCGATGGCCTAAGGAATGATGCATGACATGTTGCCTCACTAAAAACCTTGCCAAGAAAACAAAAATATCATGGGTAAAACAAAATATTGGTCTAAGGAAAAAAGAGTACAACATATACTACAAACACTACTACATGTGTCGTAGACTCCCCTTGATATCTACAGAAATGTAACCTCCTTTGACTGTAAACTCAGTCATGGAGTTCAGATAACCTGCGCATATAAATACGTCTCACATGTTTCACAAATGTAGATTTGGGTAATGACTTGGTAAACAAGTCTGCATCATTATCCGCTGAACCAACCTGGTTCACATGGATAATCAATAACCGCTGCTATTGCTGATTGTAGGAATACTTTGGTGAAATGAATTAAGTACGATACCCTTAATGTAACCCAACTTCATTTTTTCAATGCAAACCACATTACCCTAAAAGATGCAAGTTGGTACTGTCGTAGTAGATGCTAATCCATTAGACCCTCGAATATGTTGTATTACCATCCTAAACTGGACACAATCATCGACCGCTTCATGCAAAGTTTTAATCTTAGAATAGTTTGAGGAAGTAGCAACAAGGGTTTACTTTGTTATTCTCATAGAAATCGTAATTTTCTCCATGGTGAATATATAACCTGTTTGGGAACATCCTTTATGTCGGTCAAAGAGGTACTCAACATCAGCAAATCCAACCAACACATCAACCAGTGTTTCAGAATAGGAGACTGCAGTAAAACTGCTTGCAACCAGTTTAACCTTCGATGGATTAAAGAATAACTCCTTTAAAGGATCGAACGCATGATTCTGGTCTGATCCGTGAGAATCCTTCGATGGATCGAGAGAGATTCTCGATAGATCGAAAAATTTGAAATTTGCATGCTGCGATTTAACCATGCATCCCTTTTCCGGGACTTTCAAGCTTCTCTCTATTTACTTTGGAGGAAAAGAACAATCCTAAGTCAATGGTTACTTTCAAGTACCAAAAGATGCACTATACTCTATTCTAATGACTTTGCGTTGGCGCATATAGAAAAGGCAATGTTTGGACGTGTGCACCAAACTATATTTTACCAAGCTTTGACTGCACCAAGTTGTAGAATCTCAACTCCAAATGGTCTTCACCATCATCATTATGATGAAACATATTCTTTTGGGTTCTAGACTACAAATAACCGTTGGTGTGCTTAAGAGGTTGTGCTTTGTCCATTGCTTGATCTAGACATAAGCAGACTAGTAAATAAGAATTCAACCTAGTCGATGTACTGTCTCTAAACCAAGACACAATCGAGTCCTACCTAGGTCTATCATCTCAACTAACTCGTTCATCTACTGAACACGCATGGGCATAACTTTTCGTTATTGTATCCCTTCCCAATAAAGTAGTCACTAAGAAGTGTTTACCACCACATACTAGACTGTTTCAAACCATATAGTGAACGTCTCAATCGAATTACATGAGCACTCCGTGGTTTATAGTTACTTGAATTGGATAGAACCATGTCAACCGGCACTCTCATGTATATCTCAGAATCAAAATCCCATAAAGACATATAAGCTGCATACTCAGTATTTTGGACACTACCACACTGATAAGGTAGCAGAAAGTAATGATGTCCATAACCAGAGAATCCATCTCCTAATAATCAATAGTAGGGCATTGAGAAAATCTTTGTGCCACACATCTAGGTTTATACCACATGACTTCATTCTTCTTAATACACTTTCGAACAAAGACTCATTTGTGTCTAATTGGCTTACCATTCAGTGGTTATAGCACTACTAAACATAAAACTTGCCATTTGTAAGAGTGTCTAGTTCAGCCTAGATTGCAACTTTTCATATTGGTCAATTTGCTCTACATTAATCGTTGATAATCCGCAACAGAGAAATGTTCCACTTCATCATCGTCAATTCCTCAGCGACAAAATAATTAAATTAATGTATCATCAACAAACATGGAAGAACCATCCATAATATCTCTAGCATTTATTTAATTTGGTGAGATTTTTTTGTTTACTGACATCGTCATTGACTTTGAGGCATCTTCTAGTGTTTGTCAATGTCGACTTTTAAACACAATTGTAGTCAGAAATAATCTCATGTGTTGATGATGAATAGTTGTGCCTTGATGACTTGCCTTTTCACCAACAACTCATCAGTAGATTTTGACCGATGCTACACCCCACTATGGGCAGATGAAACACTACATTGCCCGGGTGTTGTGTTAACTTGCCCAATTTCAGGGATTTTCAACCTTGTAGGATTTGCAGCATGTATAATCGATGTCGTCAATTTCGTGATATCGATCAATACAGGAGTCAGACATCAAATCTGCTACTTTTTGAAGACCAAGAATACATTGTACTTCAATCTCACACTGAGATATGCGAAGATCATGATGAGACATAGTGGGAAATTACCACGTCAATTTCCAACGTTTATCCAGAATGGAACCATTCCTATCTTCCCCTAACGGTGGGAAGTATGTCTCATCATAGTGACTCTCTGCAGAAACTAGCAGTAAAAAGATCTCCTGTCAAAGGTTATAAATAACAGACAATCTTTGGAGAATCATAACCAACATAAATGCATAATCATCGTTGATGACCCATTTTTATACGTAATGGAAGCGTAGGAGGCACATGTACCACACAGACAAAGATGTGTATGTGTCAGGCACATATTCAGTTACCAACTGGTACACACTATATGGTTGGAGGTTTATGGGTATCAAGCGAATAAGCATAGCTCCATGTACCACTGCATATCCTCAAGCAGAAACCGGTAAATCAATATGCATTTCCATAGCTCTGGCCACAAGTTGTAAATATTTGATTTCTACCTTTGCTAAACTGTTATGTGCCAAGTATCGTGTGTACTTTTTGTAGGAATTTTGAATATCCTTGGGTGCACGACATTATTTACCCATGTGCTTGGTAGAACCACATCTATAACAAGATGCCAAACGCGAATTAGAAGTAGAATTTGAAGAATTTCTCCCATTCCTAGAACCAGATTGATTATTTTTAGAGTTGTTTTGACCGTTGTCTTGGTGAGTCCAAGTCAAGTTCTGACTATATCATCTACCACGAGCTTTGCCTCGTCTTTCTCTGTCACCAAAGTTATTGTAAGGCTCAGAACAAAGGTTCCTTCTATCCTTAGATGCCTTCCCACTAGTGTTGTACGACTCATGAATCTTTTTAGTATACGCTGGCCGAGCATTATTATGGAGAAGGATCTCGCGATACCACTCTTTCTTGGCCAACATACTCATGAGATCACTAAAGGATCTTAGTCTTCCTTGCTCATAATCTGAGCGATATTGCAGGAAGTAAGTTTAGTCCTAGATCTATAGATTGACGGTTTAGAAAATTTACCTTGAGGGTGTTATGCTCGGTATGAAAACTTCGCTATGAATGAAGTTTGAAGAAAAGAAACACGTTCACAAATCTTCTGGCAGAAGGAGGATTCCTTCTTCTTTTCTTCTTTTCGGGCAGACTAACTTTTGTGCACTCAATCGACCATAACTTTCTCTAGGCACATCCGAATTGAGATTTTCAGGATATTTTGGAAACTATATATCTGAGGCTTTCCGTGAATATGAAGATTTCTCTCTAGTTCGTCCTGAGTTACTTGAAATCCTCTGTCGAAGTTGGCTATTCTGTACATGCTCAATTTTTGGCCAGAAAATCAAAGGTTCCGGGAGAAGAAGGCGTCAATTGGTGGAGATCAGCGGTGAAGGAGGAGCTTCTGGCAGTGGGAGTTAAGTGTTTTGGGGTTAGGAATTTTTTTTTTCTGTGGTGATGACAGACTATCAACTCAGAGCGTGCTGATAACGTGTTTGAGGTGAAGAATCTGATAGACTAAAAACTGTAACTCTTTCATTGATAGAATGTTTTAAATCTAGGCTAATACAATTTGTTACAATCAATGTCCCAATATAACAGGAATTCTCTGTATCTTTATATAATCTCATCCATATCTAATTAGGACAAGACATACACCAGAAGTTACAGAGAATAAATCTCCTTAAACAAATAAATGCTCATTATTTGGATTTTTGAAATGATTTTTACCCAACTTTAAAAAATAATGAAAACTACCCGTAAATTGAGATAAAATGTCTCTAATAACCTCTCCTTTTATTTTCTTCTATAATTTCACAAAAAATAGCAACCGTGAACTCTCTCCAATGACGACCTCTGTACAGAGGAGTTTTGTTTGTCTCTTGAGAAATGGTATCTATCAAGTCAAGCTTTTAAATACCTGGATCTTGTGGTTTTTTTAACTGAGTATGATCCAAAGTTTGCTGCTTTCTTTTATGGACGCAGTCTATTATATCCTAGCAAGAAAAAAGTCTATTATTTCTTCATCTGGACTCTGCACAGATCAAAGAACCCAAAATATAAATCTTTAATGATACCCAGATGAGGAAAATCGATGAACTTATATAGGGTATATTTATGCAATACAGCCAATACTTGGATGGACATGACATGAGATTTAATCCCATCAACATTTATGATCAAGACCATCGCCTTTGTTGACAACTCCTTGAATTTGGTGTTCAACAGAGGCATCCAAGAGTAAAGTGAAAGAGAAGACCGAAAAACTTGAACGGGTCAGATGCATGCTGCGTGCACTGCAGTATCACTTTTGCTCCTATATCTCGATCGTTGGTGATTTTATGGTTTCTTCATTGTTATGCTAACTAATCAAAACGGCTCATTCAGTTCAAAATACTTTAAATATGAATTCGAAGTAATTGTTTGGATAGATACTCTACAACTCTGTTACATATGTTGATCGTGTTGTTGTAAGCTTGTTTAGATTAGTCGAACATCGATGTCATTGATAATTCATACTCGGATTGCTTGGTTTTTAGAAGATCCAAATATGTAAATAACATGTAAGATGTGTTCTAAACTTCTAATTATATCAGTAATGGACTTTTCTCAAAGACTTCATTCTTACTTATATCTTGCAGTTAGAGTTGTTGCACTTATTTGCTACCAATTATGTAATGTCCTCATGATACTATACATATATTGGAATATGTGTTAATTGATACGTGTGACCGGAGTTAGGGAGGTCCTAATAAAAGAGATGGTGTTAAAGACATTTTATTTTAATATATGAATATTTTTTTATTGTTTTTCTTAAAGTTGGGTAAAATTTATTTCATAGTCTAAAAAATGGGTATTTATCAAAATCAGGTTTAACAAACATGCTCATGGAGCAAAATTGACTGGTGCTATAAGATAAAATTTGAAAGAACAAAATTCCTAAAATGCTAAACATAAACATATAGAGCTTAATAAATAAATCCGATAGAAGAAACAGAATGTTGTTTGTTATAGAGTTCAAAGTGGCTACCTACCAAGTCAAATATATCCTCAACAAAATCCCAGAAGCCACTCACCCAAAAAAAAACCCCGAAGAAAAAAGAATTCAAACTTTTTGTTTGCTTAAAAAGGTTCACAGTTCCCTCCCACTGTTCTCTCTCTCTCAAAGCACTAAAAAGAGGCCAAAAAACGAGTCCCCACAAACCAAACTGCCTTCTTCCTCTTCTCTTCTCTTCTCTCTCTTCTCCACTGAGAGAGAGAGAGAGACGGATACAGATACAGAAGACACAGAGAGAGCTCACAGACCCAAAAGTGAAATCATCAAACCATGCTCTGTCGGCCATTAAAGCTTCACCCAAAAGCTTATCATACCATCACTCTTCTAAAGAAAAATTGTTACTTAATTATATCAAAATAGAGATTTTAATATTGAATATTTTACATATATCAAAATAGTCATTTAATTTCGGTCTTCGTATATCAAAATAATCACTCTATCTCAACGGACGTTAAATCTTGGTATATTCTTTTAGTTTTAAGGGTACTTATATCTTTTTGTATTTAATTTCAATTTTTATTCTTTTTTCTTGTGAAAATTATCCTCAAAAATTATCTTTTTACCTGGTAATAATATCTGACACTGCTGATAAGATTGGTCATGACTCTATCGTGAACAAACCCAGGGTCTCTCTAGCCGAAGCTCGTATTGGCCAGATCGTGGCACATGAGCTCCAACTCGTATCGGCCGACACATGTCGACGCCTTGTCACCGAGCGAGTTCCTTTCGGTGCCGTATTTCACGGTGCGTACTTCGGGGTCCGCCGTCACAAACATGGAGCACATCTTGTCCTTACGGTTGGTGAATGACAGTTGGATATGTACAAAGACCTGACCCGAACCTACGGCAAGCTCTAGTGACGTGGCGAGGAGGTGACTGGAGCCCGAGAGCGGGTTGTTGTCGTGGTCGCGACGGTTGGGGTTGATCTGGGACTCTGTCTAGCGGAAGATCCCAAACGAGTAGTTGGATCGGACATTGACCAATAGCAGTGATACGGATCCCGACTTGGACTGCCACGTGAAGCTGGAGTTGAGGAACCTGTAGTTAAGGAAGTGGTGGTTGCGGGACGACAGCGACAAGAAGATGCCTAGAAAGTTGAGCTCCGATGATGAGTCAATGCTAGACCATTTGATTAGGACCGAGTTGCCGGATTTGGATAGCATCGTTGTGTTGAGCGACGTTTGGGCTCGGGGTGAGAGAGAGAGAGAGATCCAATGACAGATTTTATAATTTTTGAAAACTTGTAATAATTACATTATTGTAAATTTATAGAATAAAAGGATAGAAAAATATTTTTACCCCTCAAATGTCAAGTTTATAACGTCTAAATTAGACGGAGTGACCAAAATTATAGACTGAGAACGAAGTTGAGTGACAATTTTCATATATGTCAAATATTCAATATTAAAGTGTATATCTGGACAAAAATTGATGACCATCGGAGTAATTTTCCATTCCAGTAATGGACTTGGCCCCACTACTACTGCCTTTATCAATTTGATGGGCTGTTTGCTATTTCTGTAATAAAATCTTTCTTACCAGGATCTCTGCTTTTGGTTCTGTTTAACTTTCCACTCTTCTAGTTTCAATAAAAAGGTGCGGACTTTCAGATATTTGTGCCCAAATTTTGGCCTTTTGAGCTTAGATCCCCACCATTTCCTGCAAAAGACGAGCTGGATTTGCCTCTCTTTTGGCTATTCGTTCATCATTCCCTTGGTTTTTCAGTTTGTCATTTCACAAAGTGGTCAAGGACTTTGCTGCTTGCATTATCTCGTTTTTCTTCTTTGATGACTGATCGACCATGGAGTTTGAGAGGTATGATGCTAAAGCTTCAATCTTTACTGTCATTCGGAGATTAATTCATCACTTGGTTTGTGTCGTGTTGGTTTCAGTTAAGTTTGATTCAAGTATCAAATTTTAGTTTACTGTTCATCAGTTGTGTGTTTCTGTGTAGTTGGGTCCTCAAATTTTAGAATGTTCAGTTATCTGAGTGGTTGAGTTTGTTTTCTCATATGATGATTGAGTCAGTCTATAATTCGTTTAGGAAATGATATTGTATTAGTTGATGCTGAAAGATTGAATTTGTTATACCTACATTATCTCAAGTAGCTATGGATTGCAGGTGCTAGATTGTCTGAATATGCGCTAGTTGTGAGCAATTGAGAGTCAAAACAATGTGCAGAAGAATCAACTCAAGGAGGACCTTGGAAGTCGAGTTTGGAGGAGTTTTTCTTGGCTTATTTCTGCTTGTTTGTACTTCAGAGGGGTTGAATTCTGAAGGGCATTACCTGTTAGAGCTGAAAAAAAGTATTGTTGATGAATCAAATAATTTGGCAAGTTGGAACTCCGCTGATCAAACACCGTGCGGGTGGATGGGCGTGAATTGTACTTCGGGTTATTATCCACTGGTCCAAGGTCTGAATTTGGATTTCTTGAATCTTTCAGGAACCCTGAGCCCTAGCATAGGTGGACTAGTTCACCTAACTACACTTAATCTTGCATCCAATGGTTTCTTTGGAGGTATACCGAAGGAGATTGGAAACTGCTTGGTTTTGGAAAAACTTTACCTCAACAACAACCAGTTTACTGGCCAAATACCTGCCGAATTGGGTAAGCTGTCTAATTTAAGAAGTTTGAATATCTGCAACAACAAAATCTCTGGTCCTCTCCCTGATGAACTTGGAAACTTGTTGTCACTGGTTGAGTTTGTGGCATACACCAACAATATTACTGGTTCAATACCACATTCTATTGGGAATCTCAAGAATCTGGAAACCATTCGTGCTGGGGAGAATGCTATTTCTGGTAGCATACCGGCTGAAATAGGTGGATGTCAGAACTTGAAACTGCTTGGTCTTGCTGACAATGTTATTGGTGGAGAGTTACCTAAGGAGCTCGGAATGCTTGGGAGCTTGACAAACCTGGTTCTCCGGAGTAATCAGATCTCGGGTTCCATCCCTAAGGAGCTTGGAAACTGCACTAGTTTAGAAGAGATTGCTTTGTATCAGAACAATCTTGTGGGGGCTATACCTCCAGAAATTGGGAATCTCAAGTCATTGAGGAAGTTGTACCTTTACAGGAATGGTTTGAATGGAACCATTCCCAGGGAAATTGGAAATCTTTCTTCTGCAGTTCATATCGATCTCTCGGAGAACTTCTTGATGGGTGAGATCCCCTATGAGTTAAGTAAGATAAGTGGTCTAAACTTACTGTTCCTTTTCCAGAACCAGCTCACAGGTGTGATTCCAAATGAGCTTAGTAACTTGAGAAAATTATCCAAGCTTGACCTTTCAATTAATTACCTTGAAGGTCTTATTCCATCTGGGTTTCAATATTTGACAGACTTGAGCCAGTTACAGTTGTTTGATAACTCTCTAAGGGGCACCATACCTCGGTGGCTTGGACTTTACAGCCGACTTTGGGTAGTTGATCTTTCAGATAACTCCTTAACAGGGCGAATACCCCCATACCTTTGTCGGCGTTCTGATCTGATTTTGTTGAACCTGGAGTCGAATGATCTTTATGGTAATATTCCGAGAGGAGTCTTGAACTGTGGATCGCTGATGCAACTTCGTCTTGTTGGAAACAAGCTAACTGGAAGCTTTCCTTCAGAGCTATGCAATTTGACAAACCTTTATGCGATTGACTTGGACCGGAACAAGTTCACTGGCTCAATTCCTCCAGAGATTAAAAACTGCCATAACTTGCAGAGGCTTCACATTTCAGAGAACTACTTCACATCTGAGTTTCCCAAGGAAATAGGATATCTTTCTCAATTGGTGTCCTTCAACATATCATCCAATTTTTTTACTGGCAACATTCCACCTGAAATTGTTAACTGCAAGAAGCTTCAACGACTTGATCTCAGTCGGAATAAGTTCACAGATGCTTTGCCAAGTGAGCTGGGAACGCTTTTGCATGTGGAGATTCTGAAGCTTTCAGAAAATAATTTAACTGGAAACATACCAGCAGCACTAGGAAACCTCACACATATGACAGAACTGCAGATGGGTGGAAACATGTTTTCCGGTGAAATACCACCTGAATTGGGTTCTATTTCAAACTTGCAGATTGCTTTGAATCTAAGTTTCAATAATCTCAGTGGGGGAATACCGCCAGCGCTTGGAAATCTCAAAATACTTGAATTCCTTGTGCTCAATAACAATAATTTGACTGGTGAAATTCCTGATACATTTGAAAGCTTGCAAAGCTTACAGGGATGCAACTTCTCTTACAATGACCTTACTGGACCTTTACCTCCTGTCCCACTGTTTCAGAGCATGTCAATTAGTAGCTTCATGGGGAATGAAGGACTTTGTGGTGGGCCTCTCGGTGCTTGCGGTGTAAACTCCACTCCACATTCTGTTCCGTCTCGGAATAGTATAGATTCTACTCGCAGTAAAATCATTACAATAATTGCAGCTGCTGTGGGTGGTGTTTCTCTTATTCTGATTGCTGTAATCTTATACTTCATGAGACATCCAGGTCAGACAGTTCCATCTCAAGATAAGGATACTTTACCTCTTGATACAGATATATACCTACCTCCAAAGGAGGGGATCACGTTCCAAGACCTGGTTGAGGCAACTAACAACTTCCATGACAGCTATGCTATTGGAAGGGGAGCTTGTGGAACAGTTTATAAGGCAGTAATGCGATCTGGACTTACCATTGCTGCTAAGAAGCTTTCATCTAATCGGGAGGGCAACAACATTGAGAACAGTTTCCAGGCTGAGATTTTAACTCTGGGAAATATAAGGCATCGTAATATTGTGAAGCTCTATGGATTTTGTTATCACAAAGGTTCCAACTTACTTCTTTATGAGTACATGGAAAACGGTAGCTTGGGTGAAATACTTCATGGTGCCTCTTGCAGCTTAGAGTGGCGAACTCGTTTCATGATTGCTCTTGGAGCTGCTGAAGGTCTTGCTTATTTACATCATGACTGCAAACCGAGGATTGTCCACCGTGATATAAAGTCCAATAACATTTTGCTAGATGGAAAGTTTGAAGCCCATGTTGGTGATTTTGGTTTGGCAAAAGTGATTGATATGCCTCAGTCGAAATCAATGTCAGCAGTTGCCGGGTCATATGGATATATTGCTCCTGGTACGTTTCCCTTTTATTCTTCAGTTTACTTGAATAATTATTGGAGTACCAAATTCTCTGTTTTTGCTGCTTAAATTTGAATATGAGTTGCATCATGAATTACCATATTCACTTGATTAATTAGTGAATTTCCATATTCAGTGGACATATTGCTCCTGCATCATGTTGTAGACTTACATTAAAGATATATATTTTGCTGAAAGAAAAAAGGTGCCCTCCAACTGCAAAGTTTGTATAGAAATACAAAGAAAATCCAATTAAGAAAATATGATAGGAGCCTCTTTGGTCTTCTCGGAAAAAAATACGTAGTTCGTCTTGACAGATGCATCATGATTTATGCTAACTGCAAATTGCTCCCATTAGTGGCTATCTATCTAGCAGTTGATTGCATGCATTTCATTGGCTTTGTAACCTGTCTCCCTGGAGTTGGTTGGTTATTTATTATTTCCTATCTTAGAAATAAGTGATTTATGGACTGATTAATATTCTGACGCTTACTCATGGCAGAGTATGCATACACCATGAAGGTCACAGAAAAATGTGATATATATAGCTACGGGGTTGTTCTACTGGAGTTGTTAACAGGAAAAACTCCTGTACAATCACTAGATGAAGGAGGTGATCTTGTCACCTGGGTTAAACACTACATCAGAGATCATTCTTTGACATCTGGGATACTTGATAGTCGGTTGAATCTTCAGGACAAAAGTTTGGTTGATCATATGCTTACTGTCCTAAAAATTGCTCTGATGTGCACGAGAATGTCCCCGTACGACCGTCCATCAATTCGAGAAGTTGTGCTGATGCTTATCGAGTCCAATGAGCAAGAAAGCGACTTTGGCCCATCCTCAAAGTATGATCTTCCTTTGAATGACAATACAAATCTTTCTTTGAAAGATGATACTCGATGACAGTACATGACAGATAGCTAGATTATTAACTCAGATCATTTTTGAAGGTGCCCATTCGTACCTCATATTCTTTCCAGCAACATTCTCTGTACATGTTTTTGAACTGTGACTCTGAATATTGGACTCTTCTTTTACCTAATGTTATTTGGGTAATTAAAGTTGCTCTCAAATTCTGTATCTTCTTCCTCAATGTATACATAATTCAATACAGTAAAATCCAGTGTACAGCCCTCATATGATGCTATGTGCTAATTTCTATTGAGGTCATATGTTTAAGTTTAACTTATGATATACATATGAAAAAAAACAATCATTTGTTTCAAAATGCAATTTTCTTTTCTTGTAGTTCTGTAAAAATATAACTAAAGTTGAATGCAAACGATCCACCTTTTGTTGTACAGCCAATTGAAAATGCTGCCCCATCAAAGCAGCAACATTGTTTCAAAGAAAAAAAAGGAGCAACATTATTTCATGATGAAATGAATGAACATTTGCATCTGGGTAGCAACACTCTTCATGATCATAGCCTGTGTAACGGTCTAGGCGTTGAGCCGATTGACCTAATTCGGCCATTGTAAACACTTTTTGCCACGAGCGCAAAGGCCAACGGAGTAGACACTCCAGTAACAATGACTACAAGCATCCCTGTCAGATCTGTAGATATCATAGTAATGAACTACTCCTGGCCACTCAAAGCTGCAATGGAATAGTGTGCTACCCCAGAAGTTCTGCAGGAACTGGAACTCAAAGCTCTCCCCGAAATGAAGTATGTGATTGTCAACTTCATAGT
This sequence comes from Geum urbanum, assembly GCA_946800695.1. Classification (NCBI taxonomy): domain Eukaryota; kingdom Viridiplantae; phylum Streptophyta; class Magnoliopsida; order Rosales; family Rosaceae; genus Geum; species Geum urbanum. Next base: position 7,072,066 of record OX327003.1, read on the forward strand.
GTTTGGATTTACAATGGACTGTGAGGTCTGTGTTGGCTCCCAAGGCGTTGGTGATTCGAACAGTTTTCGTACCAAAGTCATAAGCACCAACTGTTGCGATGTGATCATCAACTAACAGCAGCAAGAGAAGAAGAAGAAGAAGGAGAAGAAGAATATTTGTTGAAGGACTCATTTTTGGGGTAAAGTTCTAGATGAGAATGTACGTAATATATCTCGGGGGAAATATATGTATTCATGTTCTAAGTGCTTGATATATATTCATGTTCACAACTGCACTAGAAAGTGGAAAAGGTCCTAGAATATGAACATAATCACCACAAGGCAATATCTAACTCGTCATAAATAATAATTAATATATAACTCGTAATAAATAATAATTAGTATTTTCCGCACGTGCAACATTTAAAAACAAAATCATTTTATTTTATTTCTATTTTGTTTAAAGAAATTATATTCCGTATTTTTCGGTGTGTATCTTATCATAATTAGATTAGAAATAGAGACTAGTAATCCCTCATTATTCGGGCATCTCAACAGAGTAACTACAAGCTATATATATATATATATATTTTAAATTATAGCTAAAAACGGTTCAAACTAGCTAAAGCTAAATCATATATAACCTTGAGTTATATTTAGCTACAAATGAGAGAGAAAATATCTTAAAAGCTATATCTCTCACCATCTAAAAAGTGGTCTCACTATCCCACAAGTGATCTAAAGGTTCAAGTATTGATAGTAGCATATTTATGCGTCTATTTGGTATTTAATTTGCTCCATATATTTAGTTTATTGTTATTAATCGAGTGAATTAATTATGTTTATTTGTCTTTAGGTGTTTTGGAGATTAATGGAGAAAAGGAGATTAAATAATATATTTTAGGAGTTATTGTGGAAGAGGAAGACTTGCGAGGTCAATGAATCCTAATTTGAGAAGAATACAGAGGAGGGGCCTTGGCGATGAGCTTATTTATATATACAATTAAGAGATGCCTGGCGAGCAGATTATAGGAGGTTACGTACGTTGGTTTTGGTTCTTTGCAAGCATGGCTCGGCGAGGAACAAGAAGTTGAAGTGGACTTGGAGACTAATAGTAAAATAAAGAAAGAAGTCTAACTTGAGTGGAAGTCTTGCACGTGGGCTACCTTGGTAACCAAGTTGCATGCTTATATATATATATATATATATATATATAGCTAGCTAAAAAGAAAACGTACGTAGAGCTGGCAAGAGAGAGAATAAGAGAGAAGAAAATAAAGAAGAGTTGGAGAAGAAGTTCTGTGCATGAAGAAAAACCCGACCACGTCGTTGCCAAGAGTTCTTCTTTCTCCTTCTTTTATTTATCTTTCATGAACTCTTTGATTTTATTATTTATGACTTTTAGTAGCTAATTTTCCTTTGTTAAGGGGCTGCTTGAAGCCCCGTACATGAAGTCTTTTTAATGCATACACTTTAATTTAGTTTTACATATTCTTTGAATGAGGTTTCTTTCTCTGAATGATCACCGTATGAATTCTTGTATGTTTGCTTTGGTGGCCAACTTAGTATGCATGCTAGGGTTCTAGTTTCATGAGATACGGGCGACTGAAGATAATTTCTTCCACCGGATTCTCTATAGTGATACGCCGATTTTACCGTCGGGAGATTGAAATCCATAGGTCTAGCGAGACACGCCCATAGTGTACTTGTGAACCCTTGTAGCTTCTCAAACCTTTTCTAGAACTTAATGCTTTCTTCTTTGTAAACCTTGGGGTCCATGACTATAGGTTCAATAGAGGGATAGATGTAGGGGAGGTCCATGACAAACTTGCATAGGCATAAGGATTAGGTAATAGGATGTGGTTGTAACGATCAACTCTTCCTGGGAACTTTCATTCATTGGATATGTGCATTAGGTTAAGTATGTGTTAGATAGATGGAATGACGGTGGTGGATTGCATTCCTCTTAACTCTTTAATCATATAGTTTAGACCCATTTGCATTCATTAGCATATTTACTTTCAGCATTTACTGATTTCTGCATTAGCTGTAGTTTAGCCGATTTATTTCGGTAACCAAATCAACTCCGAATACCCTCAAATTTTGTGTGATAGTCCGCCACTGTGTCTAGTTCATTGTGTCCAAATTTCGTAGCATTTGAGTCTGTCTAGCTTAGGTTCGCATATCATTAGTGTTCTGTAGTCGAGTCTGTCAACATAGTAGTGTGTTAGGATTTAGTTTCACCAATTCCTCGTGTTCGATAACCCCTATTTATCTTACTACATTGATATATCCAGGTTGTGAATAAGGTATCTTTGAGAGGTGTTTATCCGCCTTGTCAAGTATTTAAAATGACTTAGCTATAACTGTAGCTACAACTGCTAAAGTTGAAGTTAAAAATATGTGAACTACATTTAGATTTTAAGTTAAAAATAGCTATAGATTTAGCTTTACTGTTGGAAATGCTCTTCGAAAGCATTGAGTGTATTGATTGTAATACCTATATGTAAGGCCTCTTATTAATGAATAAAGATACAGTTTACGGTTTCAGTTATTGTGTATTCTTCTATCATTCAAAACGTTATCAGCAAACTCTAAGTTGATAGCCAGCAATCACTACAGAGAAAGAAAAAAAAAATCCCTAAAAACCTAAACACCTACCTTCACCGTCGCCGATCATCATCAGAAAATTGCGTCATCATTGCTCCTCTGTGCGCAACGCCTGCACCACCTACGCACAAAGCATCTTCTCCAATACCAAGATTGCTCCAACTGTCCAAATTTCGGGTCAGATGAGCATTACTTCCAAGTCGTCCACAGCCTACTCTCGCAGCTTTACCAGTTTGTGAATCGCTCGAGGTAAATTATCTAACATCTTACTTCAAAGATTAGGTAGACAAACTCTCTTTCTGCAGCACCCTAGAAATTATGTTATTTGTCACTTTGATATTATATAGTGAATCGAGAGAAGGGGATTTCAACACCCATTTGATTAAATAGTTTGATTAGTGACGGTCTTGGGGAAGTCACAATATAAAGAAAAAAAGTTAAACCGATTATAAGTGATTAATTATGAATATCACAATTTTTTGGTGTGGTATGAAGTCACCGTTTATTGAGCATCATTTTTTTGACCATACATCTTGGATCACATTCTTATTCTTTAAACTTGATATCAGTAATCATGGTTTTGATACTAATTATCTCCTTTGTCTATTTTGTAGATGACTACAATTGAACCGGATAAGCCAGAGTTTGACATCCTTGATCCGAAAGGAATATAGTATCATCGCTAGGTATGTGATGTGAAAAATACATTCATCAGTAAAAGATACACCAGCACCATCATCCCACCTACATGCTCTAGTGCGGTCACCCTAAGTGAGGAAATCAAAGCTCAAGCCTTTATGTTTTTGAGGCGTCATATCCATCATTCACTCAAGAAGCAGTATTTAAAGAAAATAGATCCCAAGGATTTATGGAACTTTCTGAAGCAACGCTTCAATAACGTGCATGATGCACAACTTCTTAAGTTGACAAAAAGATAGAAGACTATGTTTTTTGGATTATTCAAAGGTTGATACTTACAACCAAGCTATGTTGGATCTTCAATTTGAGCTCAGTTTCTGTGGGTTTGAAAAGACTGATCAAGATATGATCGAGAAGTCGTTGAGCACTTTCCCTTCATTCATGAGTACACTTGCTTATCAGTACCGTCTTGAGTAAAAATAAGGAAGAATCAAGACTTTCAATGATCTTATTAATATCCTTACTAAAACTGAGACTCAAGGAGAGACATCATGAGATAATTCTCAACAACAACTCAAGGTCCCATGGGACTAAAAAAATACCTGAGAATCACAACACCGGAGGTAAGACACGTAAGGAAAAGAAGAACAACCGTTCTGAGCCTTACAACAGTGGTGGGAAGGGAGGCCGTGGCATAGTAGATGGCAGAGGCCAAAGTCAAAATTTGACTTGGCATCGCCAGGAAGTCGGCCCCAGTACTTCGAACAAGAATTAGTTAGATTCTGGTTCCAGGATTAAATGAAATTCTTCCCACTCTTCTCCGTTTGAAAAGTACACATGTTTCAAATGTGGCTCCACCAAGCATATGCACAAGCAATGTCCTACGTGCAAGCAAAGAAGTTTAAAATATCTACATGAGGCACAAGTAATATGTTAGTACGTCAAGGCTTAACCCCTAATTAGGCTACACTTAACACTTTAATAGCTAATTAAAGATAAATAAAAAAGAATGAATAAAAAAGGAATATTCAATAAGCCACTTGCCATGTGATGACTCATCGTTACGAATAAATGACCAAGATGTCATCAACTATATTAAGAGTGCATATGCTCCCACATGACTAAAGGAGAGAGTATGTCACCCACTTTTACCTACTATATGAGAAGCCCCTCGCCACACTTAATGTAACATTTCTTAATCTAAATAATTTTATTTATTCTTCTACATACTTACTAACTTAAATATCAATGCGTTAATTATCAATCCCATCTTAATCTCCAACATCTTTTACATATATATGTGACAAGTATCCATATCTCTATAAGAACTCAACAAAATTCAATAGAAACATCTAACATCGTGTTTCTACCGAATTACGCGCTGGACGTAATCTGGCAGAAGCAAGTACGAGTATTCCTTCTGCTTCTTGTTCGTCCGAACGTTGGGGCTGTTCGGATGGTCGGGCGCTCTCTCTTCCTTCGGGTGTGCGGGTATGCGTGTTCGGCTACGGCTGTTAGAAGAATACAACAACAAACGGGCGGTCAGGGGTCGAGACGGGGTGGCCCGCCTTCAACGCTCTGATGCCTAAGTCAGATGATGTATTGGATATAACAGTCAAGCGAACGTGTGTGTAAGTAGGTTGGGGTGTTGAGATATCGTTACCTGTAATAAATACCTTACATATATAGGTGGTTGAGCTTGGTGCTTGATGGTGTTCTTCGATATGGGACTGGTGCACTTGCTGATATCTGATCCGTTCATACGTGTATGCGCCCCACGGGCGCGTGCGTGCTCGGATGGGGTCGGTCTTGTGAACAAAGTTGTAGCCTTGCTGGTGGTCTTTCAGGTGGTCGGGTAGGTGTTGATTACCTGCTTAAGTGGATAAGTATATTTAATCGGACAACTAATGCCATACTAACAAGTCCCCCAAGTCCCCAGGTTAAAGAGAACTTTCTTGACTAGGGAGTTGAAAAAGGGTTCGTGCGATTAAACAAAATACTTATCCGATTGAGCAGTGGTGTACGATCCTGTAACCCCCAAGTCCCCCAACTCTCCGGTCAAGGAAGAGCTCGCATAACGGAGTGGGTACCTGTGCGTCCGAGCGTGTACCTGTTCGTGCGTTCGTGTACCTGTGGGCCCGGCGTCCAAACAAGACTTGCTATTTTTGGAGCCGCGCGCCCGTGGGGTGTTGTCTTGTAAACATAAATAAGTACAACAAATATATAGGTATGCAAGTGTGAATGTATGGTGTGATGCATGAATGTATGGTATGATGTGTGAATGTATGCGAATGTTTTTCGTAACACCAGCGTTGGGATGCCGCGGCGCACCGCGTACGTCAACGGGGATGCCGTCGCGTACGGTGTAGCGTTAACGGTGGAATCAAGACCGCGACGTACAATTAACGTGCACGGAGGGGACGGACCGCATGCCCGTGCCGTTCTTCGGCTTAGCACCCTCAGAGAGGAGTTGGCCCCATGCCTCCGTTATGACAGCTGGCTTGCTTTCGCGTCCGGGGAGGGCGTACCTTTGCCCGCGATGCTCATCGGTCTCGGAACGCGCAAGGAGGGGACGGACCGCACGCCCCTGCCGTTCTGAGTCGGCGAGTCGATCGTTAACGTTGCGCTCACACGGAGGGGCAACACCCCATGCCCGTGCCGCCCATCCACTTAGCATACCCAGAGAGGAGTTGGCTCCATGCCTCTGTCATGACAGCCGGTGCGCTCACGGAGAGGACGAACCCCATACCCGTGCCGCCCATCGGTCTCAGCGCGCGCAAAGAGGGGGCGGACCCCATGCCTCTGCCGCCTGATCCGGCTTGCTAACTTTTGCGTGTACGGAGAGGAAGAACCCCATCCCGTATGGCGCAAGTTCTTCACTCGGGGCACGACCAAAAGGGAATTCAGGCATTAGCCCTCTTTCGGGGCGCCCGAATGGTGTTTGTACTAACCTGATGGTGTTTCTCAAGCGCCTGGTCGTGTGGGTGGTGTACGCGCTAGTACGAACGGTGGATATCATGGCGTGTGTTGTCCTGCCTTAGGTGGGGTGATTTCGTCTATTGAGGTGTTGTGAGGTGACATTCCTTTTGACTTCGTTTTGGGAATCGTTGTGTAATAAATGCTAGCCGTCATATTTAATGCTGGCGTGCCCTGGGCATTAAATGCTGCTGACGTGATAACTGCTTGAAGCCCAGACGTCAGGCGTGTGGGCGCGTGTGGTGTTGCATGGACGACATGTGTCGAGCTGTGGGAGACCGTGCTAGGGTTTTGAATTTCAAGGCGGGAAGCTGAAGGGTTGGCGCGGTTACTAAGGAGGGTTAGTAAACCGCTCTGTGCCACGTGTGGCAATCCGACGGTGGACACGCGAAAATGGACGGCTGGCGTTCGTTCGCGTGTCCCGCCTGATTAGTATAAATAGGGCCTTTGATTGTTGTCTTCCTCATCACTCTCATATTTTACCAAAACGCTGCCGAAATCCCTCTGCAACCTGCCTCCCTGATTTCTGTGTTCGTGCTCTCTTCTTGCCGGAATACGTGCTAGCCGTCGTGCAACCTTTCAACCTACAAACTCCGATTTGGTGAGGCTCTCGTCTTTTCTGTTTTTGGTTCTTTTTGTTGTTTTGTGTTGTTTGCTTTTTCTGGGTTCTGGACTCAAGAACATGGCGTGTTCTTGAGTGGTGGTGGTCTTGATTTGTTTCTGGGTAGTTTTTGTGGGTTTTTGGTGTTTCTGCTAGGGAATTTTTTTGCTAAGTGTGGGTTTTGCGCGTGCGTGCGGCTAGGAATGGAGCCAGTAGAGATATCAAGCGGGCAATCACGCGAGCGCATATACATAAAGGGGGTGGGGTGGATTAGTTGTGGGTCGAGTGGGTCGAGTACGTCGTCGTACGAGTCTGCGTTAAGTGTGACGCCTCTGCGATGTATTCCTAACACCTGTCCCGTGGTGCAGTCAATGGATCCCAAGCAGGCGCGCGCCAACGTAGGATTGGAAAGCTTGTTGGGGTCGTCGGGTGGGTGCTCGGGTGGTTCTGATCCGTTGGGTGAGGAGAGTGTGCAGGGGGGAGAATCCGTCCCTCAATTTGCGGAAGGTGGACCCGTACACTGGGTGCTACCAGACGGGACATCGATTCAAGAGCCGGAGCGCGCGCCATCCGTATCGGAGATGGCCAGATGGGCGTGCAACTATCACATCCCGGGCTCCGTGCGTCTGCGGATACCTGGTAAGGGCGAAACGTTCACTTGCCCTCCGCGCGGTCATGTTTGCCTGAGCGAGTTTCATCTGAAGGCTGGGATCAAGCTGCCATTGCATCCCTTCTTTCAATACATGCTGGCGCTGCTGAGGATCTCTCTCGGCCAATGCGGGCCCACGCTCACCCGTACACTTATGGCGATGTTCAATATCTTCCGGGTGAGCGGTATGGATCAGCCGACGCGGGGGGAGTTTCTTCATTTCTTCCGTCTGCGATACTCTATGCGCCAGAGGGACTCGGGGACTTTCACGGTGGAGCCCCGCGTGAAGTGGTGGTTGGTGGACCTGCCAAGCTCGTCAACCTCCTGGCGCACAATCAACTGTTTGGTGGGGGGAGACTGGGAATTCGGTGCCTTCCCAGCCGAGTATGCCGCCAACGCCGACCAGATTGATCGAGTCCCCCAGTTTTTTCATACGCTTGACACGAACGAGTATCCGCTCACGCCGGTCGAAGAGGCCAGGATTGCCCGTTTGAAGTTTGTGTTCGACCCGGCGCCCGAGTCAAGATACTTCTGGGCGGCGTGTCATTGGGATCTCGTCGAGCGCATGCGTCTTGCCAAGCCGCCTGGTCCGTGGGTCCTTGTAGTTTGTTGCTAGGAGTAGGAGTACAATTTTTTTTAACTAGCTGGTTGCCTTTGTTGCTGATCTTCGGTTTGTGTGTCTTGCAGTAAAAATGACGAAGTCCAAGGCCACGGATAAGGACGAGGCGCTCAAGCGCCGTATGGCCGCGTTGCTGGATACGGCTGAAAAGGTCCGCAAGGTGGCGGATGACGGGCGCGGTGGGCTCGTGCTGGGGGAGACTACTCAGCCCAAGATTCCGATCCCTAATGTTGCTGATCTTGCCCAGCCCATCCGGGGGCCACAAGCGGATGCTCCTCGCCCGCCCCCAGGCAATGTTACTGGCCCCAAGGCTCAGGCGCGAACGGATCGTGCTGAGCAGCACCGTGAGAAGCGGCAAGTGGACCGCGAGCAGCGCCGGTCCGACCGGGACGACCTGCGGGACAGGCGGGAGACTTCTCGTACGCCCCAGTCATCGGCTCGTACTCCCGTTACTCCTCAATCGTCCAGTCGTCCGCCAAGTCCTCCACGGGTATCCAGGCAGGGGGGAGCGCTGAACGTCCGTTGAAGCGGCCGAGGACGGATAGTCCGTTTGCGTTCTGTGCACCGTTGATGGAGGCCATCGATCTTGGGGTGAAGTCCGTCACTGGGCTGAAACCGCAGGCGGCGGCTGTTGGGCCGGATGAGATGGATAGGGCGTACAACCTCTGCACGGTGATGCAGTATAAGCTCTTCCAGGTGCGCGAGCGCTTTGCCAATGAACGGTACTCGAATGGGATGAAGGAGGAGATGCGCAAGCTCGCCGAAGAAAACAAGAGGCTCCTGTATGATCAGGCCAAGTTTGAGGAGTTGGCGGATCGCCTGCGACGCGAGGTCCAGAGGGCGACGGAGCGCGTCCGGGAGGCGACGGAGCGAGAGGCGCTACATAAGGCCGAGCGTGACACTACTCTGGCTGCGCTGAAAGAGGCAAAGGCTGAGGCGGCCAACCGGGTGGCGGAGATGGAGTCCCGCCTGATGGAGGTTGAGCGCCAGGCGTGGACTAAGGAGCGCATCCATCAGGCCCAGACGGAGGCGGTTGCCGTCTTCAAGAATTCTTCGGAGTTCCAGGAGTTGGTGGCCGCTGAGGCTGATAGCCAGGTGGCTGAGTTCCAGGCGGCGGTATCACCCTTCCTGGACTTGGAGCGGTACCTAGACTATCTGGCGGGTGGGGCTTCCGTCGTGGTGGAGCAGGCGCAGCCGGAGGCGGGGACCGGTGGGGCGGCGGGTGGACCGGCCGGGGGATCAGTAGAGTAGCTTTTCTTTTCCTTTTTTGTAATAGAGCAGTAACTTTTGTAATCGGTCCTTCGTGCCTTTGATGTTTATTAATGAAGTCTCTTGTCTTTCCGTTCGTGTGCCTTGTTTTTTTTTGGCATCTTGAGTGACTCATACGAACGCACGCTTGCTCTTTACTTCTGAATGGATTTCAACCAAGTGTTACATCAACGCGAACAGCCTATCCCCAGTCCCCCGAGTATTTTGGCGGGCGGGGTAAGGACAAACAAATGTAATAGTATAAACTTAATGAAGTACAACATAAGTATAACATAACAAAATTTTAATGAAAGTACTTCCTCAAATGTTGTATGTTCCACGGGTGCCGTAGTCGTTGACCCTGCATGTCTCTTAGGAAAAAGGTGCTGGCGCTTATCACCTCGTCTACGACGTACCGGCCTTCCCACAACGAGCGGAGTGCCTTCACCTTTTGCTGGATCACCTTCATCACCCAGTCCCCCAGTTGGATTGGGAGAGCCCGTATGCGCTGGTTGTATAATCGCGCGATCCTCTGCTTGTTCGCGGCATTGTGGAGGTGCGCCATGTCTCTTTGTTCCTCAAACAGATCGTTGTTGAGCCTTAGCCCCTCATCGTTCGTGCGTGGATCGTACCCCTCGATCCGTGGGCTCTGATGGGTAATCTCCAGGGGTAGCACGGCTTCTGTTCCGAACGTCAGGCTGAACGGGGTTTCGCCCGTGGAAGCGTTGGCGGTCATTCGGATGGACCACAGAATTTCTGGAATGACCTCGGGCCAGCGCCCGTAACCCGCATCCCCAGGTTCAATATCTTCAATTTTCTTTTTGATACCAGCCTTGATGATTTTGTTCGCTGCTTCCACTTGCCCGTTTGTCTGGGGGTGCGCTGGTGAGGCGAAGATGAGGTCCGTCCCCTGGCGCTTGCAAAAGGCTATGAGCCTGGGGTTGTTGAACTGCTGCCCGTTGTCTGTTATAATGCTGATCGGCGTCCCATATCGACAGAAGAGGAAACGCCAGAGGAAGTGCTCCACCTTCTCCGTGGTGATCTTCGCCATTGGTTGGGCCTCAATGAACTTCGTGTGGTAGTCGATGATGACGATCAGATACCTATACTGCCCTTTCGACTTCAAAAATTCTCCGATCAGGTCCAGTCCCCACTGTGCGAATGGAACGGGCGACAAGAGGATGGACAGTGGGACAGCAGGCGCGTGGTGATGGTGCGCATGCAGCTGGCACAGGTGACACTTACTCGTCAGTGCAGTGGCGTCTGCGTGGATGGTGGGCCACCAGAATCCGGATCGAAGGGCCTTATGTGCGATTGATCTGGCGCCCGCATGATGGCTGCACGTGCCCGAATGGATTTCTTTTAGGATCAGGTTGCCTTTTGTTGGAGTGACGCATTTGAGGCTCGCCCATGTTCTCCCCTGTCGATATAATGCTCCATCCCGTACGCTGAAGTTGGCCGCCCGTGCGACAATGGTTCTGGCCTCCCACTTGCCTTCTGGTAGCTCCCCCTGGTCTTGTAAGCGACGAGCACGTCCATGTAGCTATGCTCGTATGGTTCGATTGCCAGAACCTGCTCCGCTCCTGAGATGCTCGGTCGTCGCAGTACCTCGACGATGCGCTGCCCTGGTCCCGTGTGTACGGGTGCCGTGGCCAATCGGGCCAGTTTGTCCGCTTTCGCATTGAACCCCTGGTGTATATGGTTGATGTTGACGTATTTGAATCCTTTGAGCAGCGTCCTCACGTGCTTCAGATAGGCGATCATGGATTCCCCCTTCGCCTGGAATTCTCCTTCGACCTGGCTCACCACCAACTGTGAGTCACTGAATATGTTGAGGTCGGGCGCCTCCGAGTTCTTGGCCAGCTACAGGCCAGCAATGAGCGCCTCGTACTCGGCCTCGTTGTTGGTCGTCTTGAATTCGAACTTGAGGGCGTACTCCGCGTTTACCCCTCCCGGCCCGGTCAAGATGATCCCGGCGCCGCTCACCTTCTTTGTACAGGAACCATCGACGTAGAGGTTCCACTCTGACAATGGTCGCTCCTTGACCCCCGGTTTGTAGGATGCCTCCACCGTCACGTCGTCGGACGCGCGGACCGGTGCCCCTTCTGCCTCCATGTATTCGGCAATAAATTCCGCCACTGCCTATCCCTTGATTGCCATTCGGGGTTTATACTGGAGGTCGAATTCACTGAGTTCAATAGCCCACTTCTCCAGGCGGCCGCTGTGATCGGGTGATTGGAGTATCTGGCGCAAGGGTACGTTGGTGAGGATGTGGATGCTGTGCGCCTGGAAGTATGGCCTCAACCGTTGGGCGGCGGTAGCGAGTGCGAGCGCCATCTTCTCGATTGTTGGATATCGGGTCTCAGCGCCTGTTATACCCTTGCCTGAGAAGAAAACGGGCAATTCCGTGCAGTCCTCCCTGCGGACGAGGGCAGAACTGACGGCCGTGAGGGAAGCGGCCATGTAGATGTACAAGACTTCTCCTCGGATGGGCCTGGAGAGGAGCGGTATGGACGCAAAGTATTCCTTGATCTGAAGGAAAGATGCCTCACATTCGGGCGTACACACAACTTCGCGCTTGTTCGTTGTTCGTAGGGCTTTAAAGAACGGGGCACATCTGTCCGAGTAGCGAGATATGAACCGATTCAGGGACGCGAGCTTGCCTGTGAGGCTCTGTAGGTCCACCCTTTTGACTGGCAGCTTCATGTCGATGATGACTTTTACCTTGGAGGGCGCGGCTTCGATCCCCCGCTGACTGACAATATATCCAAGGAATTTGCTATTGGTGACTCCGAACGTGCACTTGGCGGGGTTCAACCTCATGCCATTCTTGATGAGGACGTCGAGCACAGTCCCCAAGTTCTGGACGTGGTCAACCGCTTGAACGCTCTTCACCAGTATGTCATCCACGTACACGTCCACAATGTTGCCAATCAGGCCATGAAACATCGCGTTCATGAGCCTCTGGTACGTGGAGCCAGCGTTCTTCAACCCGAACGGCATGACGACGTAGCAATACAGGCCCTTGTCAGTGACAAACGTCGTCGCCTCCTGGTCTTCGGGGTCCATGAAGATCTGGTTGTAGCCCGAATATGCGTCAATCATCGACAGAAGTTCGTGCCCAGCTGTCGCGTCCACCAATTGATCGATCCTTGGTAGAGGGAAGCTGTCCTTTGGGCACGCCTTGTTGAGATCGCTGTAATCGATGCACATCCTCCACTTCTTGTTGCTCTTTTGCACCATCACAGCGTTGGAAATCCACTTCGGATAATCCACCTTCCGGATGAACCCGATGCCCAGTAATTGGTCCACCTCCTCGTGCATTGCCGCGTAATGTTCTGCCTTGTATGCACGCCACTTCTGTTTTACCGCCCGGGCGCTGGCGCTGATGCTCAGCCTGTGGGATATGATGCTTGTGTCGATCTCGGGCATGTCCTTATACGACCACACAAACACCTCCTGCTTCTCCTTTAACAGCGCGATCAGCCGTTCGGCTATTGCGGGGGCCAACGATGCTCCAATCTGGATCGTCCTCCCCGGGTGCTCGGAAGATAGCTGAATCGTCCTCAGCTTCTCGCGCTCGGGGACGGGCGACACTGCCATCAGCCCGTCGCGTGGATCGTCCGGTATCTTCGTTCCTGGCGTAGGCTCTAAGGCGAGGACCTCCTGCCTGCCCCGGGGTTTCGCGGCTTCCTCGTGATTGTATCCCCGAACGTATCCGATTCCATGCTCGGTTGGGAATCGTCCCAAGAGCAGGTGCCCCGCGATGATCATATTCAGCTTGTTGATCCCCGGCCTCCCGAGAATGACGTTGTATGGGGAGGGGGTGTCCATGATAATGAAGTCTGTTCGGACCTCGCTGTGCGGGGAGTCGGGCGCATCGATCCCGACCTGAATATTGTCGCTCCCGATCGGGTATGACGTTTTGCCCGTGAAGCTGGCCACGCACTCGTGATCCTGTGTCATCTTGCGGGCGGGCCTGCCGAGCGTCGCGTACGCGTCCAGGTAGATCACGTTCACGGACGCCCCACTATCTACCAGCACCCTCTTCACGAGGAAACGATCGATGATCACGTTGATCATGAACGGCAGGGTGCTGTCCCTCGGGCTTCCTTCCTCGTCTTCCGCCGTGAAGCAGATGGCGGGTGCCTCCCTTCTTCCTGCTTTTTGCGCTCGTCCCGCCCCGATCATTAGCACCCCCCTGCTCGGACGGTCGGGCGACGAGGTGCCCTCCTTGCGCTTTCGCCCGGATATGGTGCTGATAGTCCCCCGGGTTTCGATGCCTGCCTCGTGCCGTCGCTCGCCTGTCCTGGGAGGGGTTGTCCGTTCGTCCTTCCGTATGTCCGCGAGGGCCTTTGTTAGCATTATGCAATCGTTGGTGTGGTGGGAGGCGGCGCTGTGGTATTCGTACCAGATGTCTGGGAGTCGACCGGTCGGGATCCTTGCCTTTGATATGTTGTTTGGCGGTAGGAGCCGGTGTTGGTATTGGCGGAGTAGGTGCTCATTCGACTGTTGGTTGATCGCGTATACCCCCTAGGCCGCCCGTTGGTATCGTGGCGCTGGTGGTAGATGGGCCCCCTGCTGCGCCGGTCCCCTCGTCTGATTGTAGCGGTTGTCGTTGTAGCGGGAGGGTGGCCTCAGGTGATTCTGTCTTTGCGCGTCCCAGCTCCTCTTATAGCCCCCGATTAGCCTCTCGTCGTCCGCTAGCTGTCGCGGTTGGGCGCCTGCCGCCTCTGGTCTGTTGGTGCGGGATTCGGAGGTGGATCCGTACACTCGCGTTTCCACGAGTGCCTTCTGCACAATCAGGTCCATGATCTCGTCGTAGTCGAGATACTCCTTCCTCACTAGTTTTTCTACGAACGGGGTGGCGAGCATGTTGTCCATCAGGGCTACCTTGGCCACTCGCTTGTCGAGGTCCCTGCACGTGCTCGCAAGCGTCCTCCACAGGTTTATGTAGCTTGACAGGCTCTCGTCCACCTCCTGGCGGACCTTGAGGAGGATACCCGTAGTGTTGTACTTCCCCTGGAGCCGATAACGCTTCTGGAAGCTCTCCGCCAGCTCGAGGAACGAATGTATGAAGCTTGGCGGAATCTCATAGAACCAGCTCCTGGCCTCCTCGGTTAGCGTTTCCTGGAATAGGAAACACAGGGTTGGGTCCCAGTATCGGGTTCCGTCCGTGGTGGATCGAAACTCGTCGATGTGCGCGCGGGGGTCTCCACTCCCGTCGAACCGGGTAATCTTCATTGTCTTCACTTGGGGATCCCTTCCCCTCTCCCGTATATGCGCCGAGAACGGGCTGACCCAGGGGCGAACGTCCCGCCTTGCCCGGCCAGCTTGTCCTTGCGCAAACGCGAGACTTCCTCCGCCAGTTCCTCCATCCTCCGAAGGATTAGGGCGTTGTTCGTCAGGGGCGCCGATTCCTCCACTGGTGAGGGCGCTCGGGTTGCCCGGGCGTCGGTCCCGCCGAACGGGTGTTGCTCCTCGCTGGTGGTTTCCTGGGTTTCTTCGTGTCGCTCCTGCCGCTGACTGATGAGCGCATCCAGCTGCTCCTCCAACCTCTGGCGGGTCTGGCGCTCCTCTGCTCTCTCGAGCGCCGCTTCCCGTAATTCCTGGACCAGGCTGTTGACGCGGTCCTCGCTGCTCCTTTCGAGTTCTAGTATCTGCCGCCCCTGCGTATCTGGCGGCGTCTCCCCGACGGGGGTGGTGCTGTCGTTAGTCTCCGGGTTGAGCATGTGGACTTTTGGTTTTTGTGGTATTTATACGAGGTTTGCAATTTCTAAGTTTCCCACAGACGGCGCCAACTGTTTCTACCGAATTACGCGCGGGACGTAATCTGGCAGAAGCAAGTACGAGTATTCCTTCTGCTTCTTGTTCGTCCGAACGTTGGGGCTGTTCGGATGGTCGGGCGCCCTCTCTTCCTTCGGGTGTGCGGGTATGCGTGTTCGGCTATGGCTGGTAGAAGAATACAACAACAAACGGGCGGTCAGGGGTCGAGACGGGGTGGCCCGCCTTCAACGCTCCGATGCCTAAGTCAGATGATGTATTGGATATAACAGTCAAGCGAACGTGTGTGTAAGTAGGTTGGGGTGTTGAGATATCGTTACCTGTAATAAATACCTTACATATATAGGTGGTTGACCTCGGTGCTTGATGGTGTTCTTCGATGTGGGACTGGTGCACTTGCTGATATCTGATCCGTTCATACGTGTATGCGCCCCACGGGCGTGTGCGTGATCGGATGGGGTCGGTCTTGTGAACGAAGTTGTAGCCTTGCTGGTGGTCTTTCAGGTGGTCGGGTATGTGTTGATTACCTGCTTAAGTGGATAAGTATATTTAATCGGACAACTAATGCCATACTAACACATCGTCCAGTGAATTTGTTACAAAAAGTAACATGTCACTCTAGCTAGTTGAGCCTATCCCACTAGGATGGCTAGCGCTTGGGACATACAAAAATATTTTGTTTTTTGTTTTTTAAAGAAGCCTCGCACACCAAGTACTCGGGCTACCACATAAGCATATGGCATAAAGAGATCAAAAAGCACCAGCGGTAAAGAAACCATAGCCGACAAAATATTGGGGTGCCAGCCCGCCATCATTAGCCCACAATTCTGCGGCTACACTACCTTGAAAAGCGGAGGCCATTAGGTAGCGCCAGAATAGCACCACCTACTTACGTTTGCACCAATCACCGCTCGCATCAATAATTAGGAGGAAAGTAAACTAAGAGCATCAGCACCCATTAACAGAGCAAGAAACAAAATAAGAGCGTATTTTACTTCTTACAAAATACATCTAAGATTTGTTTAAGCAAATCAAGTTTTGCACACATTTATTTACTATTTGCTTCAAACAAATCAACTTTGTCATGTTGTGAAATGTTTAAAAATTATTTACCGGATAGATTTACCACCAATAATAATGTGACATGTGTCTTTATTGGTAGTAATTATACAAGATTTCTGAAAAGATCTCCGACTAATTAAAAATTGACACGTGCCACCACTACGTGTCATTGTCGGTAAAATAATTGGACTAGATTTTCGATGAGATTTTCGACTAATGTCTAATGTCGATCCGACATGTGTTGATACGAGATAGTGTCGTCGGCAAAATAATTCAACCAGATATCTGGTAAGATTTTTGACCAATTACGATGCAACACGTGTCACAGTGAGATAGCGTCGTCGACAAAATAATTGAACCATATTTCCGGTATGATTTTCGACGAATTACGATGCGACACGTGTGTTCATCTTTAACGATCAGATTATCTACAATTGGCTATAAAACGCTCATCTATCACTCATTCTATACTCACACCATCTACAAGAATTTGAGCAGATAACTAATCTCTCTAAACACTTAGCAACATTTCTTTGTTCATCACTCTGATGGATTATTTCAGCTTCCCCAATTTTTTCAGGCGGAGACAACGTCAACAAGAAGAGGATGACGATATGGAGCAATCATTCATCCATCGGGTGGTCATGGCAGAAGCACAAGATGACGATGAACCCTCACGACCAAGCGGTTCACGTCGCGGTAAAAAACCGAATCATCCACGACAGAGGCTATCTAGGGGACGCAATTTCATGGCTGATTACTTCATCGAACGTCCCAACTTCGAGGCGGAAGAATTTCGCCGGCGGTATAGGATGAGCAGAAACCGATTCAACATTATCATGACGGATCTCTGCAACCATGACCAATCCATGCATCAAAGACCAAACGCGACTTGATTGCTAGGGCTTCTTCCCGAACAAAAGCTGATCGGTGCTCTGCGAATGTTAGCATATGAGGTAGCCACGGATCAGTGCACTGAAATTACAAGAATGAAGGAATCGACTACCCTGGAATGCATGAAGGATTTTTGCAGCCAAGTGTATCAAATATATGGTCCAAAATACCTCCGCAGTCCAACACCCCGGCAGACCTCACGCGACTCCTAGCTAAAGGCCAACGCCGAGGCTTTCCAGACATAATCGGCATGAATTGTCTCCCACAATTTCTCCCTTTTTTGTTTGTTGCCGTCGTATTCATCAACGCTATGAAGCAAAAAAGAGATGTACATTTGTAAATCTTCGGAAGGAAGCCAATGTGTGCCCATTTTTTAGAATAAATACTTAACAAAATGAGAGAGAGCAAGAGAAGATGGAGGGAGATGTGTAATTTTTTATAGAGCAAATTGGTGTGAGTTGATAAAAAATTGAAGTTGTATTTATAGGCAAAATTTTGGGGGAGTTTTGAAATTTTTGGGATTTTTAAAACTATTTTTTGGAGCTTATTCCTGTTGTTGCCTTTCTGATCAAATAGTGACCGTTTCATTTAAATCCTGACTATTGGATCAAAAATTCAGAATCAAAATGGAATGCCTGGATTAAGTAGACCGTTGGAGAGGATTTTACAGCTCGGTAAGCCACGTGGCACGGTCTGATTTGCGCGTCATTTTTTTTAACTTTTGACTGGCGCGTGTATTACTCGCGTCAGACAGAAAAAAAAACAGAACGTGCCTGACGTCACCCACCTGCCGTGGCTCCGCCAGGCGGTCGATCAACAGCCCGAGCAAGTTTAGCTTGAGCGATCGCTCGAGCCAAAGGTCAACGAGCAGCCGCCGGCTGCTTTGCCCCCGGTGCGTCTCCGATTTCGTTTTGGACAAACAAAACGTCGTTAGTTCCGTCAAGTGTTCCGAGCAAGAGATCCCCGATTGCTCGCCGGTGTGAATGCTTTACTAACCAGCACCTGTGCTTTCTCTAGCGCGCCAACAAAGATAAGCTTTCCATTTTCTATGCCTCTCCTCGCGTTATGATATATGTCTAAACTGTCATTGAATTAACAATTACAAATTCCTGCTCCGCTCTAAGACATTCATGCATACCCCTTAACGCCTGAGCATTTACGCTTACATGCCATACATATATATCACTAGCATAATTTAAATGCCATGCAATTATTTAAATTGAATAATGTGGCAACTTACGCCGAAGTTCTTGTTTCACCGCCAACTGCCTCATACGTAGTAAGCGATTAATGCATGATTGTTTGTCTTTTTTAAATCTTAAATTCTTGATCCCATGCATTCATATAACGTTGTTTGGTAAAGGCATGGTTGATACCACCAGAAATCATTCAAGAACTCTTCACCATCACCACAAACAGTCATGCATATATGGATAATGTTAATATACCTTGAATTAGGTTTATATGTCGTCAACATATAGGTTTTAATTTTTTGTTAGGCCTACTATTCGGAGATATATATATATATATTCTTTAGGTTTTTTAATCTAGTGTGGTATTCTGTAATCTGTAATCTGATTTCTTCAAGATAATAAAACTATTTTCCTTCTACCCGTGAACGTAGCTAATATATCGTTAGCGAACCACGTAAATCTATTTTTTTTTACATCCGTTATAACAGATAATCATAAATCAGTCAAACTTTATTGACAACACGTACATATATTGATGAATGATAAATTTCAGTTAGACTTAATGCCATCACATACATACATTAATATACTGACGTCCTATGTTTGAATCTTTGACGCGGCAGTAGGCCTGGCAAACGGGCGGGTCATTTATTAACCCGCTCATTACCGCCCGATAACGACCCGTTAAAATCCGCCCATTAACTAATCGGGTTATTAACAGGTGACCCAATAACAATCCGTTATCAAAACGGGCAGTTTCGGGTAAACCCGTTAAACCCGTTAAACCCTTTAGGATCGATAAGAATTCACAAAACCTAACTTTCAAACTCAAAAAACCAAAGTCCAAAGTCCATCAAGACAACACTCAACTCTGTAAGAAAAAAGACAGCACCTGATAGTGAAAACCCACTCGTCTTTTTTTCTCGCATCTACTTCATTTTTCTCGATCCACCTCTGATTTGGTTTTGGTATGCTGCTTTACATCATTCACAAAGTTTCAGTCTTTTTCTCCTTATATTGCTCAATTATATACGTTGCTCAGCAAATGATGGAATTCAGATGCTTTTAATTGTTGTGTTTGGATTTTATGATGGGTGATTGAAATTTTGGAAATTGAATCCAAATTTGGAGGCCCTTTTGGATCAATTGTAATGGGTATTCCAGAGAAGTCACAAGTCATGATTGTGTAGTTTAGGTGGTTGGTAGATATTTTACTATATAAAATTTATGGAGATAAAGAAGTTATCTGATTAACAAATCATATTGCTTTACTGATGATACTTTTGCTATTGTTTGTATTTTCTTTTTGTGGGATCATTGATTTACTTGGGATTTAAACTTGAGAAAATGTACTCGGAGTTGGCTTCTGAGCAATATTTGTAGCTCATTTGTTTGTCGACAGAAAATAAGGTCATTCTTATGTTGTTCTTCTCTGTGATAATGGTAGTCTGGTTAAACAGTGGTGTTATGCTATTATACCTGCAATGACTTCAGTTTCAAATTGTTAATACTTTTGTTGGTTACTTCTTGATCCCAGTTGTTGCGATCTCTTCCGTCCTTATTTTCTGTTTTGTTGTATATTTTGTACTTTAATTTTAGTAGCCATCTCGTTGAGAAATTTTCCTTCCCTTTGTTGGAAAAAGGACTTAGGAACTTCCCTCTCACTTGACAAAATGACATGATAACATAAGGCCCTGAAAATGAGGACTGGAACTGGGGCAAATTGATAGGCCAAGATTATCCATATGTTCTTCAGTAATCGACATGCATATAGATTTTTGTATAAATGTTTTGTCTTACCCAATATATTAGTTTTTAATTTTTCATATACATGTTGTTGTTTCATGCTTAGTCTTTAATCATGTTTTGTTGTGATTGTAGATTAAAAATGAATGACGAGAGTGATCATTTGTCGATGGATGAAGGACCAAACCTCGGTGAACAAGAGGGTACATCAGTCCGTAGACAAAGAAAGAAGAGGTTTGTATGTTGGGAGTCATTCTGAATGTTACCGTTAGGCTCTGATAAGATACCACGGGCAAAGTGTCAAAATTGCAGACGCGAATATGTGTGTAGCAGTTCCTCAGGGACATTCACTATGAAACGTCACCATGAATCATGCAAGAAGGTATCTGACTCAGCAGCCCCAAATCCTACATTTGAGTATGACGTATTTGTTGATATGTTGATAAAGGGCATAATACGGCATGACTTGCCTTTCAGCTTTGTAGAGTATGAGGGCATTCGAGATACATTTCAATATGTGTTGCCTAGTCTTAAGCTTTCGTGTAGGAATACTGTCAAGAATCATGTGGTAGACATATTCGAAGCTAAAAAATTAAGTATTCGGAGGATGTTAGATTCAGTTCAGGGTAGAATTTTTCTAACATAAGATTTGTGGACTTCTGCGGCAACAGATGGTTAATTATCTTACTTTGACTGCTCATTTTATGGACCACGAATTGAATTTGCAGAAGAGGGTCTTGAATTTTTGCCATATGCCTCCTCCCCATAATGGGATAGCTTTAGCTGGAAAAGTTGGTTCTCTTATCAGTGAGTGGGGAATCGAAAAGAAGTTGTTTTCGATTACATTAGACAATGCTTCAGCCAATGACTCTTTTGTGTTTAAATTGATGACTCAGTTGAACTTTAGGGGTTTGCTGTTGATGAATGGAAAATTTTTCCACATGCGTTGTTGTGCACACATCTTGAACTTGATAGTTCAAGATGGCTTGAAATCGATTGATCCATCGGTTTTGAAAGTCCGTGATTGCATTAAGTACATAAGGGTATCGATGGCAAGGAAGTATAGATTTTTTGACTGTGTTGAAAAAGTGGGATTGAGAAGTAGTAGAAGAGGCTTAAGGCAAGATGTTCCCACGAGATGGAACTCGACTTATCTGATGCTTGATAGTGCTTTATTCTACCGACGTGCTTTAGGACACATGGAGCTAGTGGACAAAGACTTTCTTTGTTGTCCATCGGATGACGAGTGGGAGACGATTAAGAAAGTCTCTAAGTTCATAGGATACTTTTATGATGTGACATCCTTGTTCTCAGGAACCAAGTATCCTACAACAAGTTTATTCTTTCCGAAAGTCTTTGTCATCCAACACAATATTCGGTTAGCCATGAATGATACTGATCATTTTATGAGGATTATAGGGATTATGATGAAGGCCAAGTTTGAAAAGTACTGGCCAGACTACAATTTAATTTTAGGGATTGCAACTATATTGGATCCACAATATAAGTTGCAATTTGTCGAGTGGGCTTACGAGAAGATTTATGGTGCTGATTCTATACAGTTGCAACTTATGAAGAATACACTGTCTTCTCTGTTCAACACTTATCACTACCACATAACTTCTCATAGCCGACGACTTAGAGAAACAAAGACCAACGATTTTTGAAGTCGTCGGCTATAGTGTACTATAGCCGACAACAACACCAAAAATCGTCGGGTATAGTACTATTGCCGACGATTTTTGCAACAAAATCGTCGGCTATACTTTATAGCCAACGCTTTATAGCCTGCAGGGGTTTTATACTATAGCCGACGCTTTATAGCCTGCAGGGGTTTTATACTATAACCGACGACTTTATAGCCAACGCACTATAGCCTGCAGGGGTTTTATACTTGGCAATAAGTATAGCCGACGATTTTGTTGCAAAAATTATTGGCTATAGTACTATAGCCGACAATTTTTGGTGTTGTCGTCGGCTATAGTACACTATAGCCGACGACTTCAAAAATCGTCGGCCTTTGTTTCTCTAAGTCGTCGGCTATGAGAAGTTATGTGGTAGTGTATGCAACACAGTGGGGGCCTGCTACTAACCAATATGATTTTGCAATGGGTCAAAGTGCTCAGACTAAAGGTGATAACTTGTTTGAGGTAATTTCTCACATTTTTTTTCTCACTCGCCTATTCTAGTTGTGTGGTCCTAGTTGTGATGTTTTTTCTTTCATTTCCAATTATGCAGGATTTTGATAGCCATTATAGTACTGGTTCAATAACAAGTGTTCAAAGCAAGTTGAATCAGTATCTAGATGAAATCAGGCTACCAAGGAAGGAGGAGCTAAATATCATTGCATGGTGGAAAGTTAATTAGTTTCGATATCCAGTCTTATTTCACTTGGCATGCGATGTGTTAGCCATTCCTATATCTACTGTTGCATCCGAGTCGGCCTTTAGTGTTGGTGGTAGAGTATTGGACCAATATCAGAGCTCTTTATTGCCTGAAACAGTCCAAACTTTGTTATGCACACGGAATTGGTTATTTGGTGGTAGCCAAGGTAATGGTTGATTCATCTATTAGGTTGTTGCATTGTTATATGGACATAATTCATTTGCTTTTTCTTGTTGGTAAATGTTGGTTCTTCTTTGAATTTAGGCAAGAACCATGTCAAGGACGAAGAGCTCACAAAAGATATATTTGATTTGTCATTGATGCCAGAAACACAATCAGCCTTTGATACTAGTATAGGGACGGTTTGATTGGTACTATGCTACTCTTAAAAAATTGCATTTTCATTTCTGCAATGTTACATAAGTTAATAGAAAATTGATATGAGTTTTAAAAATTTGATGCTTCAGGTTGAGTACTAGTTAGGTATGAGATATTGCCTGCAGAGGTGTTAGAGAAAAACTGGAGAAAGAGGAGGAAGGTAGAAAGAAGAGACCGAGAACAAGAGCAATGAGACCTTTTTACTTTGAAATATGATAGACTTTGTATTTGACTTCTTTCTATTTTGTTCATGTAGAGTTGTTAGTTAAAATTGAAGATACTATGTCGTGATCTATGGTCTCGTTTGAATTATATTTGCAGCAACGTGTCTAACCTACGCAAAGTAGCTAACACATTATTTCATTTAGATTTTGGTGAGACTGATGTTTAACATGCATTACCTGAAGATGTCCGTTGCTTCATCACTCTATGTATCACAACAACATTATTTGTTTAAAATAGCATATGGCAGTTACTTTCAGGTATAATTAATATAGAATTAACTAGATAATCTACATTCATAGTTGTGGTTTTGTATTTCGGTAGTTGAGATAATAAAATAGTTTTCTTTAAAAATAATAAATAAATAAATAAATTTTGAGGTAATAAAAGGGCTTTTTTATAAATAAATAAAAAGCTTAACGGGTCTTATCGGGCCCCAATGGGTAACTCGTTATCTTATCGGGCTAACCCGATATAACTTGTTAAGCTTAACGGGTTATATCGGGTTGAATCCGTTAACAGTCCGCCCACTAATAACCCGCCCGAACCCGCCCGTTTGCTAGGTCTACACGACAGTTTTAACCTCGTTTGAGAAACGCTAGGCCAAAATAACAACACACCTCCACTCTTAACTCTCAAACCCGCAAGCTCGATGACTAACGGACCCAATCGAACTCCACAAAAACTCATCTCCCGCCCCGTCGACAAAATGAAGCAACAACGACATTCAAACTCTCAATGGCATCGGGGATAAATGCAAGCAAACAAGCAAGGGTTAAAACTTTGGCTGAACCTATTTCAACCGCCGCCAGTACTTTCGAACCCGCACTGTCAGACTCATTCCGCTCCGCCAGTCAGTGGCGTAGCCAGAAAACTAAATCAGCCGTGTGTCAAAATTGAAATCCTAAAATATTATAATTTTTTATACAAGAAATTACAATAATTTTTTACTATAAGAGTACAAATAAAGTAGACTAGTGCATTTCAGCTGTCATCAACGAGTCTTCATATTTTAGAATCTTCTCATAATCGTTTTATTGTCAATACTATCAAATATATCTCTTTTGATATATGTTATCATGTTACTATTTATCCACATGTCTTCCACTCAATTTCGCAAGTCAATTTCGATGACCCTTATTGTAGAAAATGTTCTTTCGACGGTTGTAGTAGCCACTAATAGGATTAACGCGAGTGATGACAATATAATTGTGTTCGGTTGAAATAAAATAGTCAGGTGTATTTAGTTATATATAGAGAGAAAGTATTTAATCTAAATACATTAATGAAATTGATTCGATAATCAAGAAGATATTAAATATTCCGTATTTAAATCAAAGGAAGTAATCAAAATATGATAAGCAAAATTTATTTCAAAAAATGAGTATAATTAGGAATGATTTTTTAAAATACAAGTAAATAATTTAAACTAATAACTAATCCAACTTAGACTAGAAAACTTCCAGCTGGGGGTCACCAGTTGGCTCATAGGCCCGAAAATCTCATGGGCTGCCTGATGCCGATTAAGCCCAAGCCCGGCCCAACCCGAATTTAGGCCCGAAAAGCCCGGCCCTATGGACATAAGGCCGGGCTTGGGCCGAGGTCCCAAAACTCATAACGTACCCTGAAAAAGTCTAGTTCCTCAAAAGCCAGCCTAGGCCTGGAAAGTCCCGCCCGACCAACCTATGAACATACAAATACACTATATATGAACCATTTGTTATATATACAATTATACATTGTAGTTTATAGTCATACATTATAACAACAATAATAAGGGACAAAAGTCACTTAGTATTGATTTATATATCACCAAACTAAACACTCAAAAATTCATAATTAATTAATTAGTCTTATAGTCTTAGAATTAACTAATTATAATATTAGTATTACAATAGAAATTTTAGTCTTATAGTATTTTTTTTCCCTACAATACGTTCTATTATATTTCCCATTTGCTCTAAAAAGGTCTATTAATTATTAGAGTAGCAATAAAGTCTCATTTGAACAGTTCTTTTATCGTAATCTCACTTGCAGAGTTGAAGAGAAAAGAAATTGTAATTTTTTTTAATTTTCATGTTTTTATATTATTAAATATAAAATGTCTAATAAGCCCGGTCCAGCCCAACCCGAAAGGCTTGAAATTTTTGGAAAAACCTAACCCGAATTTTAATGAAATAGTGTTCATGCCCGGTTTAAACCCGATGGACTTGGACTTGGGCGGCCCGACCCAGCCCGTTGTCGACCCCTACTTCCAGCCATGTCAATTTCTTATTCAACCTATAATTAAAATTTAAAAAATCAAATTTTCATATATTTGATTAGCTATAATTAAGAGTTGAACCGTGTCATCTGACACTGAGCTTAATTAGTTACTCCGATAATTGGCCCTGGTCCGCCAGATTAGACAGTCCGCTAGCTTTGGTCCGCCATGCCCCACACATCCCATTAGCTCAAAGCGAGCGTTGGAGAGTGACTGGAGCAACTCCGATAGTTTTGGGCGCCAAACCATATTCTCGACACCAAGTTCAAAAGGCAACCAATCCAGCTTCAAAAATAAGTGTTCATACGCTCAAAATATATTCATCCAAATACTTTGGCTTGATTGAGTAAATAGAGACGCCATGCATGCATGCTGGATATCTATGTATCTATATATACAATGTACACTGTACACTTACTCCTACGTTTTGAACACCTAACCAATGCAAAGCTGCAAACATACTGTTTCTACCGAATTACGCGCGGGGGCGTAATGGGGCAGAAGCAACACGAATACTCCTTCCTCCTCCCGGTGGTGCGTCCGAACGTTGGGGCTGTTCGGATTGACGGGCACTTCCTCTCTTCCCTCGTGTGTGCGGACTCTCCTCCGTCGGTTGCCTCTTCTCTCGGATGCTTCCTCTCTTCTTCCGGGTGATCGGGTGCGCGCGCTCGGGTTCGGCTGTTAGAAGAATACAACTATGAACAGGCGGTCAGGGGTCGAGACGGGGTGGCCCGCCTTCAACGCTCCGATGCCTAAGTCAGATGATGTATTGGATATAACAGTCAAGCGAACGCACATATGGAGTGTTTAATGCTTGGATTAGAATGTCGTTACTTGTAATAAATACCTTACATATATAGGTGGTTGGGTTTGGAGATTGGTGGTGTTCTTCGATGTGGGACTGGTGTACTTGCTGGTGTGTGATCCGCACATTCGGGTATGCGCCTGTCGGGCGCGTGCGCGCTCGGATGGGGCCGGTATGGTGAGTGAAGTTGGAGCCTCCTTGGTGGTCTTGCGGGTGGTCCGGTAGGTGTTGCTAGTCTGCTTAAGTGGATAAGTATATTAATCGTACAACTAATGATGCAATACTAACAAGTCCCCCAAGTCCCCAAGTCAAAGAGAACTTTCTTGACTGGGGAGTTGAAAAAGGGTTCGTGCGATTAACAAGAATACTTATCCGATTGAGCAGTGGTGTGCGATCCTGTAACCCCCAAGTCCCCCAACTCTCCGGTTAAGAAAGGGCTCGCATGACGGAGTGGGACCTGGGCGTCCGAGCGTGTACCTGTTCGTGCAATCGTGTACCTGTACATGTTTTCTGGGCCCGGCGTCCCAAAACGAGTGTTGATAGTTTTGGAGCCGCGCGCCCGGGAGGTGTTGCCTGTTCGTGCGTTCGTGTACCTGTGGGCCCGGCCTCCAAAACAAGACTTGCTATTTTGGAGCCGCGCGCCCGGATGAGATTTGGTCTTGTACACACAGATAAGTGCAACAGATATACAGGTATAGATATGCAAGTATGGATGTATGGTATGATGTATGAATGTATGGTATGATGCATGAATGTATGATATGATGTGTGAATGAATGCAAAATGTTTTTCATAACACCGGCATTGGGATGGCGCGGTGCACCGCGTACATCAACGGGGATGCCGTTCCGTAAGGTGTAGCGTCAACGGAGGGATCAAGACCGCGACCTACAATTAACGCGCTACGGAGGGGATGGACCGCGTGCCCGTGCCGTTCTCCGGCTTAGCACCCTCAGAGAGGGGACGGACCCCATGCCTCCTTTATGACAGCCGGCTTGTATTTCGCGTCCGGGGAGGGCGTACCTTTGCCCGCGCTCATCAATCCTGGAATGCGCATGGAGGGGTCGGACCACACGCCCTTGGCGCTCCGAGTCGGGGTCGAATGTTAACGTTGCGCTCACACGGAGGGGCAACACCCCACTCCCGTGCCGCCCATCGACTTAGCACGCCCAGAGAGGAGTTTGCCCCATGCCTCTGTCATAACAGCCGGCTTGCTCTTCGATCATGTAACGGTGCGCTCACGGAGGGGACGGACCCCATACCCGTGCCGCCCATCGGGCTCAGCGCGTACTCAGAGAGGGGGCAGACCCCATGCCTCTGCCGCCTGATCCGGCTTGCTAATGCTTGCGCGTACATAGAGGAAGAACCCCATCCCGTATAACGCAAGCTCTTCACTCAGGGCACGGCCAAAAGGGAATTCAGGCGTTAGCCCTCTTTCGGGGCGCCCGAGTGGTATATGTACTAAACTGATGGTGTTTTGCGAGCGCTCGGTCGCGTGGGTGGTGTACGCGCCAGTAGGAATGGTTGGTATCGTGGCGTGTTGTCCTTGCCTTGGGTTTGGTGGTGCTCCGATGAGACGTTTGGAGGTGACATTCCTTTTGACTTTTCTTTGGGAACTGGTGCGTAATAAATGCTAGCCGTCGCATTTAATGCTGGCGTGCCCCTACATTAAATGTTGCTATTGTCATGATTGCCTGAAGGGCAGACGTCACGCGCGTGGGAGCGTGGGAGTGGTGCATGAGTGCCACGTGTCGGGCTGTTGAAGACCGTGCTAGGGTTTGAAATCGAGGCGGGAAGTCGAGGAGTTGGCGCGGTTACTTAGGAGGGCAAGTAAACCGCCCAGGCCATGCGTCATGATCCAATGGCAGACACGCGAAAAACGGACGACTGGCGTTCGTTCGCGTATCCCGTCCGAGTAATATAAATAGGGCTCCCCTGGCCTTCGTCTTCTTCATCACTTTCATAACTTACCAAAATTCTGCCGGAATTACTTTGCGATCTGCCTCTTTGAGCTGTTCTGTGTTCGTGTCCTTCGTTGCCGGAATACGTACTTGACGCGCAAACTCAGCCCCACAAACTTAAACTGGTGAGGCTCTCGTCCCTGGCTCTGTTTTTGTTTTTGTTTATGTGGTTTGCGTTTTTCTGGGTTTTGAACTCAAGGATAGGGTGTGTGCTTGAGTGGGGTGTGTTTGATCTGTTTGTGGGTGATTTTTTGTGGGTTTTGGTGTTTCTATCTTGGGGAGGGATTTTTTTTTGCTAAGTGTTGGTTTGCGCGTGCGTGCGTCTTTAGGATGGAGCCAATAGAGATACCGAGCGATCAGTCACGTGAGCGGATCTACATTCCAGGGGTGGGGTGGATTAGTTGTGGGTCGGGTGGGTCGAGTACGTTGAGTACGTCGTCGTACGAGTCTGTTTTGAGTGTCACGCCTCTGCAATGTATTATGCTTGACACCTCTCCCGTGCAGTCAATGGATCCTAGGCAAGCATGCCCCAACGTGGGATTGGAGAGCTCGTCTGGATCGTCGGGCGGGCACTCGGGCGGGGCGAATCCCTGGGGTGAGGAGAGGGAGGAGATTCGATACCTCAGTTTGCGGAGGGCGGACTCGTACACTGGCGGTTTCCTGATGGGACGCCTGTCCAGGAGCCTGAGCGTGCGCCATCCGTCTCAGAGATGGCCAGATGGGCGCGAGAGTACCATATCCCCAACTCTGTGAAACTGCGAGTACCTGGTGGGGGTGACACGTTCACTCGCCTGCCGCCCGGTCATGTCTGCCTGAGTGAGTTCCATCTCAAGGCGGGGATCAAGCTGCCGCTGCATCCGTTCTTCCAGTACATGCTGGCGCTGCTGAAGATCTCGCTTGGTCAATGCAGGCCTACGCTCACCCGTACGCTTGTGGCCATGTTCAACATTTTTGGGTGAGCGGCATGGACCAGCCCACGCGGGCGGAGTTCCTTTATTTCTTCCGTCTTCGCTACTCTACGCGCCAGAGGGACTCGGGGACCTTCACTGTGGAGCCCCGCGTGAAGTGGTGGTTGACGGACCAGCCGAGTTCTTCAACCTGCTGGCGTACGATCATTTGCCTGGTAGGTGGTGATTGGGAGTTGGGCTCCTTCTCGTCCGAGTATGCCGCCAACGCCCACCTGATTGATCGAGTCCCCCAAGCCTTCCATCCCTTTGATACGAACGAGTATCCGATGACGCCTATCGAAGAGGCCCGGGTCAACTGTCTGAAGTTTGTATTTGACCCGGCGCCCGAGGCAAGATCATTCCTCGCCGCCTACCATTGGGACCTTATCGAGCAGACGCATCTTTCCAAGACGCCGCGTACGTGGGTCTTGTAGTTTGTTGTCTAGGAGTAGGAGTAGATTTTTGACCAACTGTTCTTCTGTCGCTAACCTTCCGTTTGTTGTCTTTGCAGTTAAGAAGAAGATGTCTGGCAAGAATATCGATATGGATGATGCGCTCAAGCGCCGCTTGTCCGCTCTTCGAGATACCGCTGCCAAGGTCCGAAAGGTGGCGGATGATGGGAGAGGTGGTCTGGTGTTGGGGGAGGCCACACAGCCCAGGATCCCCATTCCCGATGTGGCTGACTTTGCGCCAGCTATCCGGGCGGATGCCCCTCGCCCGCTGCCAAGCAATGCTGGTGGTCCGAAGCCGCAGGCCAAGGCTGATCGTGCTGAGCAGCACTGGGGGAAGCGCCAGGAGAGCCGCAATCAGCGCCGACAGGACCGGGATGAGCAACGGGACAGGCGGGAGACACCTCGCACGCCCCACACAGTTGCTCGTTCTTCTCCTACGCCTCAAGCGTCCGTGCGTCCGCCCAGCCCCCCACAGATATCGGGGCAGGGAGGAGCCAGTGAGCCTCCCTCGAAGCGTCCCAGGACGGATAATCCGGCCGCCGATCTGCCCGCCAATCCGTTCGCCTTCTATACGCCGCTGATGCAGACCATCGATCTGAGCGTGAAGGCTGTCAATGAGATGGCACCGGAGGTGCTGCAGGGCAGTAGGGATGAGATGGGTAAGGCCTTCAACCTCTGCATGGTGCTGCAACACAAGATGTACCTGGCGCGCGAGCGCTTCGCCAACAGGCGCTATGCAGAGGAGGCGCATGGGGAGATACGCCAGCTCACCGATGCTTGTAAGAAGTATGAGTATGAGCTGGGCAAGTATGAGCAGCTGGCGGATCGCCTGCGTCAGGAGGTCCGGGCGGCGACGGGAAAAAGCCAGGAGGCGGGTGAGCGGGAGGCGTTGTACAAGGCCGAACATGATACTGCCCTCGCTGCCCTGGAAGAGGGAAAGGCGGAAGCGGCCAACCTGGTGGCGGAGGTGGAGTCCCGCTTGATGGCTGAAGCGCAGGCCCAAGTTCAGAAGGCGCAGGCGGAGGCGCGAGCGGAGGCGGTCGCCTGCTTCAAGAATTCTTCGGAGTTTAAGGAGTTGGTAGCTGCCGAGGCCGATGTCCAGGTCGCCCAGTTCCAGGAGGTGGTAGCGCCCTTCCTGGATATGGAGAAGTATAACGCCTTCCTGGAAGAGCAGGCGGGTCTGGCGGGCGGAGTCGGTGGTGCGGGCGCGGATGGTGTAGGGGCGGAGTAGAGTAGCTTTTCCTTTTCTTTTCCTTTGTAGTAGTAGATTTTTTGTAATCGGGCCTTCGTGCCTTTTGATTCTCGCTAGCTGTTTTTTGTGATCTGGCGAATGAATGAAATTTCTTTTTCTGTCCGTTTGTGTGCCTTGTCTCTTTGTTGAATTTTGTTTGGCATCCTTTGAGTAACTTGTGCGGACGCGTGCTTCCCTCTTGCTTTGGATGAAATTTCGACCAAGTGTTACATTCACGTGAGCTGCCTATCCCCAGTCCCCCGAGTATGTGGGCGGGCGGGGTAAGGACAAACAAACGCGACAATAATTTATACTTTAAAAGATGAAAGTATAACATAGCAAGATCTAGTGAAAGTACTTCCTTAAGTGCTGGATGTTCCATGGGTGGCGTAGTCGTTGACCCTGCATGTCCCTGAGGTAGAAAGTGCTGTCGCTTATTACCTCGTCAACGACGTACGGGCCTTCCCACAACGGGCGAAGCGCCTTCACCTTCTGTTGGATCGCCTTCATCACCCAGTCCCCCAGTTGGATTGGGCGAGCCCGTATGCGCTGATTGTATAACCGGGCGATCCTCTGCTTGTTCGCGGCGTTGTGCAGGTGCGCCATGTCTCTTCGTTCCTCCAGCAGATTATTGTTGAGCATCAGCCCCTCACTGTTCGTTCTCGGATCGTACCCCTCGATCCATGGGCTCTGATGGGTAATTTCCAGGGGTAGCACGGCTTCCGTTCCGAACGTTAGGCTGAACGGGGTCTCGCCTGTAGCTGCATTGGCTGTCGTTTGGATGGACCACATAATTTCTGGAATGACCTCAGGCCAGCGCCCGTAACCCGCGTCCCCAGGTTCGATATCTTCAATTTTTCTCTTGATGCCAGACTTGGTGATTTTGTTCGCTGCTTCCACCTGTCCGTTCGTCTGGGGGTGCGCTGGCGACGCGAAGATGAGGTCCGTTCCCTGACGTTTGCAGAAGGCTATCAGCCTGGGGTTGTTGAATTGTGGCCCGTTGTCCGTGATGATGCTGATCGGCGTCCCATATCGACAGAAAAGGAAGCGCCAGAGGAAACGTTCCACCTTCTCCGTGGTGATCTTCGCCATGGGCTGGGCTTCGATGAACTTCGTGTGATAGTCGATGATGACGATCAGATATCTATACTGCCCCTTCGACTTCGGAAGCTCTCCGATCAGGTCCAGTCCCCACTGTGCGAATGGAACGGGCGACAGGAGGATGGACAGTGGAACGGCGGGCGCATGGTGGTGATGTGCGTGCAGCTGGCACTGGTGACACTTGCTCGTCAGTGCCGTGGCGTCCGCATGGATGGTGGGCCACCAGAAACCGTGCCGAAGGGCCTTGTGCGCGATTGATCTGGCGCCCGCGTGATGGCTGCACGTGCCCGAATGGATTTCCTTTAAGATCGAGCTGCCCTTTGTTGAAGTAACGCATTTGAGGCTCGCCCAAGTCCTCCTTTGTCGATAAAGTGCCCCATCCCGCACGCTGAAGTTGGCCGCCCGTGCGACGATGGTTCTGGCCTCTCGCTTATCCCCTGGCAGCTCTCCCCTTGTCTTGTAAGCGATGAGCACGTCCATGTAACTATGCTCATGTGGTTCGATTTCCAGAACCTGTTCCGCTCCTGAGATGCTCGGTCGTCGCAGCACTTCGATGATATGCTGTCCTGGCCCCGTGTGCACGGGCGCCGTGGCCAATCGGGCCAATTTGTCTGCCTTCGCGTTGAATCCCCGGCGTATATGGCTGATGTTGACGTAATTGAATCCTTTGATCAGCGCCTGCACATTCTTCAGATAGGCGATCATGGACTCCTCCTTTGCCTGGAATTCTCCTCCGACCTGGCTCACCACCAACTGTGAGTCGCTGAATATGTTGAGGTCGGGCGCCTCTGAATTCTTGGCCAGTTGCAGGCCCGCGATGAGCGCCTCGTACTCGGCCTCGTTATTTGTTGCCTTGAATTCGAACTTGAGGGTGTACTCCCCGTTTACCCCTCCTGGCCCGGTTAAGATTATACCGGCGCCGCTCAGCTTCTTTGTGCAGGACCCATCGACGTAAAGGGTCCACTCCGACAACGGTCGCTCCTTGACCTCCGGGTTGTCGGACGCCTCTACCGTCGAACCATCGGGCGCTTGGGACGGCGCCCCTTCTACCTCCGTATACTCGGCGTTGAAGTCCGCCATGGCCTGCCCCTTGATTGCCGTGCGGGGTTTGTACTCGAGGTCGAACTCGCTAAGTTCGATGGCCCTCTTCGCCAGGCGGACGCTGTGATCGGGCGATTGGAGTATCTGGCGCAAGGGTACGTTGGTGAGGATGTGGATGCTGTGCGCCTGGAAGTATGGCCTCAACCGTCGGGCAGCGGTTACGAACGCGAGCGCCATCTTCTCGATAGTTGGATACCGTGTCTCAGCGCCTGTCATGCCCTTCCCTGAGAAGAAAACGGGCAACTCCGTGCAGTCCTCCCTGTGGACGAGGGCAGAACTGACGACCGTGAGGGAAGCAGCCAAGTAGAGGTACAAAACTTCTCCTCGGACGGGTCTGGAGAGGAGCGGAATGGACGCCAGGTACTCCTTGATCTGAAGGAAAGATTCTTCACACTCGAGCGTCCACACAACCTCGCGTTTGTTCGTGGTTCTTAGGGCTTTGAAGAATGAGGCGCATCTGTCCGAGTAGCGCGAGATGAATCGGTTCAGGGATGCGAGTTTGCCAGTGAGGCTCTGCAGGTTCACCCTCTTGACCGGCGGCTTCATGTCAATGATCGCTTTGACTTTCGCTGGCGCGGCTTCAATCCCCTGCTGGCTGACAATGTACCCCAGAAACTTGCTGTTGGTGACTCCGAAGGTGCACTTGGCGGGGTTTAGCCTCATGCCATTCTTGATGAGGACGTCGAGTACAGTCCCCAAGTTCTGGACGTGGTCGATCGCCTGGACGCTCTTTACCAATATGTCGTCCACATATACGTCTACGATATTGCCGATCAGGCCGTGAAACATCGCGTTCATGAGCCTCTGGTACGTGGAGCCGGCGTTCTTTAGCCCGAAAGGCATGACAACGTAGCAATAAAGGCCCTTGTCCGTGACAAACGTTGTTGCCTCCTGGTCTGCGGGGTCCATGAAAATCTGGTTGTAGCCCGAGTAAGCGTCCATCATCGATAGGAGTTCGTGCCCCGCCGTCACGTCCACCAGTTGATCGATCCTTGGTAGCGGGAAGTTGTCCTTCGGGCACGCCTTGTTGAGATCACTGTAATCGATGCACATTCTCCACTTCTTGTTGCTCTTCTGCATCATCACAGCGTTGGAAATCCACTTGGGATAATCCACCTTCCGGATGAACCCGATGCCCAGTAATCGGTCCACCTCCTCATGCATCGCCGCGTAATGCTCTGCTTTGTACGGCCGCCTCTTCTGCTTCACTACCCTGGCGCTGGCGCCGATGCTCAGCCGATGGGATATGATATTCGTGCTGATCCCGGGCATGTCTTTATACGACCAGGCGAACACCTCCTACTTCTCTTTCAGCAGCGCGACCAGTCGTTCGGCTATCGCGGGAGCCAACGATGCTCCGATCTGGACCGTTCTCTCTGGGTGTTCAGGGGATAGCTGAATCGTCCTCAGCTCTTCGCGTTCGGGGACGGGTGATACGGCCTTCAGCCCGTCGCGTGGATCGTCGGGTACTCTTGATCCTGGCGCGGGTTCCAGGGCGAGGACCTCATGCCTATCTTGGGTTTTCGTTGCCTCCTCGCTGTTGTATCCTTGGACATATCCGACTCCGTGCTCGGTTGGGAATCGTCCCAAGAGCATGTATCCCGCGATGATCATCCTCAACCTGCAGATCCCTGGCCTCCCGAGTATGGCGTTGTAGGGGGAGGGGGTGTCCATGATGATGAAGTCCGTCCTGATCTCGCTGTGCGGGGAGTCGGGTGCGCCAACCTTGACCCGGAGGCTGTCGCTCCCGATCGGATACGATGTCTCGCCCGTGAAGCTGGCCACGTACTCGTGGTCCTGCGTCATCTTGCGTGCGGGCCTTCCGAGCACCCTGTATGAGTCTAAATAGATTACGTTCATGGACGCCCCATTGTTTACCAACACCCTCTTCACAAGGAATTGGTCGACGATCGCGTCGATCACGAACGGCAGGGTGCTGTCTTCCGGGTTCTCCTCCTCGTCCCTCGCTGTGAAGCTAATGGTGGGCGTCTCCTTCCTTCCTGCCTTGGGCGCTCTCCTTGCCCCGATCGTCAGCACTTCCCTGCTCGAGTGATCGGGCGATGATGTTCTCTCCTTGCGCTTGCCTCCGGATATCGTACTGATAGTCCCACGGGTCCCGGCGCCCGTCTGGCGCAGTTGTCCTTTCGCCCTGGGAGGAGCAGGGCGATCGTCCTTCCTCATATCCTCGAGGGCCTTCCTTAACATAGGGCAGCTATTGGTGTGGTGGGTGGCGGCGTTGTGGTATTGGCACCAAATGCTCGGGATTCGGCTGACCGGGGCCATTGATACCGTTACGTCGCTCGGTGGTGGGAGCCGGCGTCGATGTAGGTGGAGAAGCTGCTCGAGCGACTGCTGGCCGACCGCAAAGACCTCCTATCCCGTCGGTCGATAGCGTGGTGCTGGTGGTAGATGGGCGCCCTGCTGAGTTGGTCCCCTCGTCTGGTTGTGGCGGTTGTCGTGGTAGCGGGAGGGCGGCCTCTGGTAGTTTTGCCTGTGCGTGTCCCGGCTCCTTTTCTGTCCTCCAGCTGGTGTCTCTCCGTCGTCCGAGGGTCGGCGAGGCTGAGCATTCTCCTCTGGTCTGTTGGTGCTAGACTCGGAGGCGGACCCGTACACTTGCGTCTCCACCAATGCCTTCTGTACGACCAGGTCCATGATCTCGTCGTAGTCGAGATGCTCCTTCCTCACTAGCTTCTCTACGAATGGGGTGGCGAGCAGGTTATCCATCAGGGCTACCTTGGCCACTCGCTTATCAAGGTCCCTGCATGTGCTTGCGAGCGTCCTCCATCGGTAGATGTAGCTCGACAGGCTCTCGTCCATCCCCTGGCGGACCTTGAGGAGGATGCCCATGGTGTTGTACTTCCCCTGGAGCCAATAGAGCTTCTAAAAGCTTTCCGCCAGTTCGAGGAATGAATGGATGGACCTTGGCGGGATCTCGTAAAACCAGCTCCGTGCTTCCTCCGCCAGCGTTTCCTGGAAGAAGAAACACAAGGTTGGGTCCGAATACCGGGTTCCATCCGTGGTGGACCAAAACTCGTCCACGTGCGCGCGTGGATCTCCGCTCCCGTCGAATCGGGCGATCTTCGTTATCTTCGCGTAGGGGTCCCTTCCCTTCTCCAATATATGCGCCGAGAACGGACTGACCGGGGGGGCGAACGTCCCGCCCTGACTGGCCAGCTTGTCCTTGCGCAGGCGCGAGACCTCCTCCGCCAGTTCTTCCATCCTCTGAAGGATCAGAGCGTTGTTCGTCGGGGGCGCCGATTCCTCCACGGGTGAGGGCGCTCGGGCCGGCCGGGCGCTGGTCCTGCCGAACGGGTGTTGCTCCTCGCTGGTGGTCTCCTGGGTCTCCTCGTGCTGTTCCATCTGCTGGCTGATGAGCGCGTCCAGCCGATCCTCCAACCTCTGACGGATTTGGCACTCCTCTGCTCTCTCGAGAGTCGCCTCCCGTAACTCCTGGACCAGGCTGCTGATGCGTCCCTCGCCATCGGTCCCGTCGGTCGCTAGTACATTCCGCCCCTGCGAGTCTGGCGGCGTCTCCCCATCGGGCGCGTTGCTGTCGTTAGTCACCGGGTTGAGCATGTGGACTTTTGATTTTTGTGGTGTTTATACGAGGTTTGCAATTTGTAAGTTTCCCACAGACGGCGCCAGATGTTTCTACCGAATTATGCACGGGGGCGTAATGGGGCAGAAGCAACACGAATACTCCTTCCTCCTCCCGGTGGTGCGTCCGAACGTTGGGGCTGTTCGGATGGACGGGTGCTTCCTCTCTTCCCTCGTGCGTGCGGACTCTCCTCCGTCGGTTGCCTCTTCTCTCGGATGCTTCCTCTCTTCTTCCGGGTGATCGGGTGCGCGCGCTCGGGTGCGGCTGTTAGAAGAATACAACAATGAACAGGCGGTCAGGGGTCGAGACGGGGTGGCCCGCCTTCAACGCTCCGATGCCTAAGTCAGATGATGTATTGGATATAACAGTCAAGCGAACGCACGTATGGAGTATTTAATGCTTGGATCAGAATATTGTTACCTGTAATAAATACCTTACATATATAGGTGGTTGGGTTTGGAGCTTGGTGGTGTTCTTCGATGTGGGACTGGTGTACTTGCTGGTGTGTGATCCGCACATTCGGGTATGCGCCTGTCGGGCGTGTGCGCGCTCGGATGGGGCCGGTATGGTGAGTGAAGTTGGAGCCTCCTTGGTGGTCTTGCAGGTGGTCCGGTAGGTGTTGCTAGTCTGCTTAAGTGGATAAGTATATTAATCGTACAACTAATTATGCAATACTAACACATACTGTAACAATTCTTGAACTGTGAATAGCAATCCGATTACCTCATTACTCATGCCACTAGAGATTTACCTACTTCAAGCGCGCCCCTCCAAAACGTCCAACTCAGGCCACAAGCCTCGAACGGCCTGGCCTACCTCACAAGCTCAAAAAAAAAAAACTAGCTTCGCTTTTGGTATCATGCATCTTGACGCGACAAGCCGCCAACATATCATCATCATCAACCTCAAACCGCCTGCGTATCCCTGCTAGAGCTCTTACTCCTCTATGCAGGTCCCACCCACTCAGCGCCGCTTTACTAATACAAGTATTATTAATGACACTTTAGAGATATTAAATACACTTAAAAATAATATCCTTTATCTTATTAATAAGGATAGTTTAATCTAATGTTGACACGTGTCACATGCGTCATTACCAATTTACCCTTTAGGCAATATTATATAATCACTGTTTCTTAAAAAAAAAAAACACCGAAGCTTGGAGCGTACGGAAGTTCTCTCGTTCGCTCCGTGCGATCGATCTTCCATACTTCTCGATCACAAGCTTGATATCTAAATTTCGTTTTCTCCTTGTTGCATTCTCTCATTTAATGTGGAATCGCATTCGAAGAAGCTTGATATTCACGATCCTGAGCTTGAATTTATTGTAGC
Source organism: Geum urbanum (assembly GCA_946800695.1). NCBI lineage: Eukaryota > Viridiplantae > Streptophyta > Magnoliopsida > Rosales > Rosaceae > Geum > Geum urbanum. The sequence continues at coordinate 7,109,842 of OX327003.1, forward strand.
AGTTGGGTGATTTTCAAGCTTTCGATCTTTGAAGCTCAAATCATCAGTTATCGGTGAGTTTGTTGATGTGTTTGTGGTGTGCTAAGTAGCTATGTTTTGTTGTTTTGATGTTGCTATATTGGTTTCAATAGCAGTTTCTATTTTTTTTTGTTATTATGTTTAATGTGTTTGATTGCGTTTTAGGTTTTTGATTGCGCTTCGAATCATGTAATTGTGGTTTCGTTTTAAGTGGCATATGAAATTTTTAGTTATTATTGTGGTTATTTTAGCAGTAGCAATGCATTTTTTAGTACAATTGCTTAGTTTTAGTAGCAGGTGATCATTTTTTATTGTGTTGTTGCTGGGATGTAGTAATGAATGATTTTAATTCGAGTTTGTTTTCAGTAGCAGTTAATGTAATTATTTTTCAGTATCAGTCTCCCTAGTTGTTTTTCAGTAGCAGTTACTTTTTAGTTTCTTCTGATTAAATCGAAATGTCATTCGTAAATGAATAATACATGACAGAATAAAACATATCTCAAGCATAAAAATATTAGTATCAATAACAGTTATTTTAAGTAGTATCAGAGTACATATGTAGCTCGTAAATGTCATCAACATTACATTATTCACCAACTTCTAAACCTTAAGACCTATTTTCTTCAACACATAGCTTTCTGTGTCGTTTATGAACTCCTTGATGATTTTTGTTCGATACTTAAGCACATTTGTTTTTACAAATTTTTCAGGAATTAGCTGATTCTTTGATAGTCTCTCTATGAAGTTCAGCACGAAAATTCCACATTCAAACCTACAGTACCAAAAAAGAAAGAAAAAAAACACCATAATTTTAGTACTGGAAATATTGAATTATCAAAAGAAAGAAGGATGCTGTAGCACCAACAAAGTTGAGGTTTTTAGAAGCACAATTATGTGTTTTTACTTACGATGAGCTTTGTTTGGCACACTTCTTATCATTTGTGATTTGGGAAACGAATGTGTGTGTATCATCCAGATGGTCCAAGAGCTTTTAATTACGTCTTTCTGCAATGTTAACTTTTCATTAATTATTTGTTTTATCTTATGGTAAATAAAGTTAAACATGCTGCAAAACGTATATGATACATACAAAAGCTGTTGCTCTTTCGTAATCCAAGTCGTTTACATCTTCATCAAGAAGCCTCAGAGAGTTGTAATGCGTCCATATTTTAGTCCCTGTATCAAACACTAGCAAGGTGACGTGTAGTGAAATGCTTCAGACCCGTGATATATTGGGAAAAATGAAACTTGTTTCTCTTGCAAATTAGTCCTTATCTCCTCCCAAAGCATAGCTTTATAGGTTGGTTCAAGCCTCTCCGAGTCATTGTAATCTTAGAGCTAGCATCTTTCGTAAAAGAAATGAGTATTAGTTATGTAATTTATTCATTAACACAAAATACATAACAAAACAAGTTCATGTAGTAGTCCCCTAAAACATAGTACAATACTTGGAAAACATAAAAGCAATTTTTTGAAAACACAGTTGCATGTTTTTGGGAAATGCAGTTTTGCCAACCAAGTTTCAGCAAAAGTGCTTAAAAAAAATCAGAAAACTTACTGTGAAATCACATTTCATGTAGTGACACTGAATTGTTTCTCTTCTGCGGATGAATTCCATGTATGTGTCCAATATGGAGTTTGAAATGATCCTTTAGCAATTTCTCCACATCAGAACGAAAGCACCCGCACCACGGAATGAAAGGTAAGGTGTGAAACAGAAAGACAAACATTGACATCATTGACATATATATAGTAGTGATAAGATTTTTAAGCTGACTCTATTTCACTTACCTCAACTCCTTTATTTTCCAGTAATTTTTTAAGATTGACTGGTGCTCCTCATCCAAATATTTGAAGACCTAATGTTTTTTCCAAGCTAGCGTTCTCCCTTCATGATGTTTTACATCATGTTTTTCTCTCGTTTCATCTATTGCCTTCTTCTTCTTACATACCTTGGTGATTTCAAAACTCGGCGACTCATTCTCCTTTCTGTCTTTTCTTGTTTCGATCATTTTTAATATAGATTGTTGTTTCTCTGATGTATCATTCTCTTATTCACTTAGGTGTGACAACCTGAACCGGAAATGGTAGTTAATCGGCTTAATTCTCGAGTTTCACGTATAATCGCAGTTTGTTGTAATTAATCGATTTGGCGGCCTTGTTTATGACTAAATTATTGGGCAAGAATTTGACATAAGTTCCTTCAAGAGAGTTGTAGAGTTTAAAAATTTCGAGCTCGTAGGAGTTTTCCGAGGATTTTTCCGATGTCTGATGAATATGTTATGAATATTTCTAACCGTTGGATTTAATCGTGTTTATCCGTTTGGTTTCGATCCGTTTTCGGCCGTTGATCGTTTTAGTCGCGAGTATAAATATCGAAATAGTCGTAAAATTTTTGAAAAGTCACATTTGGGCCGAGTTGACCAAAATTTGATCGTTGACTAAGCATTGACCACGTTGACCAAGCCATTTCGGGAAGGATTTTGACCACCGATCGAGTTTCTGTTTCCGGCCATTTTAGACCTCAAGCTTGGTATGCTTACCTTCCTCTCGTGATTTCATATTGTTTTGAACTTTTTTTGAGTTGATTTGGTTGAGTTTTGAGGGAGAACCAACTTGATAAAGTTTCAAATATTTGCCGGAATCGGGTGAGCTTTTCCGGCCACTTTTGGGGTCGATGGGGTTGGGGGTTTTGCTCCCCTCAACCCATAGATGTTGTTGGGTAAAAGAATTTTGGAATTGGAGGCCGTTTGAAGCTCGCAAGAATAGATCACCGGAATTAATAGAGGTTTGAATTTTCGAGCTTGATTTCGGTCGGTGGGTTTCGAATTGGAGGTTGGTGTAAAGGAAAACTTGTTGGGCTTGAGGAGTAGATGTGATCTAGAAATTTTTACCGGATTTGGCCACTGATGACGTCGCGGTGGAGGCGGCGGTCAACGGCGGAGCTCCAGCGAGTTGACTTTTTTGAAATTTTGTGAAGTTTTATACCGTTTTACTCGTAATCACGCCCCGCTCGTAGTCTTGAGGTTTTTGAGTTGATTTGGGTGATGGATTTTGTGTCGAGGGTTAAGTAGAGTATTTATCGGATTTTCGACGATTTCGTTGATATTTGAGTTATATGTTTCCGGAAATGGTTGGTTTCCGAGGTGTGGTTCGGAGTTCGGAGTTATATTTGTGATGGCGAGTTTTTATTATACTTTTTACGAGCATGAGCATGCATATGTGATTATGATTTATACGAGCATGTGTTTTACGTTATGCGTTTACGAATATGCATTTACGAATATGCTTTTATAATTAAGTAATACGAATATGCATTTACATTATGCTTTATACATTTTCATAGAAACTATTTATGATTTGGTTTACACAGAGTACAGTCTCAGTATGCATAGTTGTATCGATACACTCAGCATCCCGGCTGATCCTCGAGGATTTTTACCAGGGGGGGGGGGTGGAGCAGATACCCTGACCCGAGGCCCTTTCTGGATGGAATCACGTGAGGGTATGAGATCTCATGATTAAGAATGTACTAGCGCAAATGTGTCCATGAGTGACCCCGCGAGATTTTTGATGCATGCTCTGTACGCGTGAGGAGTTAGAGTCTCCCTCGTGTATCATATGATTTTCATGCATTTAGACTCGCATATATTTTATAATATATATATTATTCGGCGAAAGACATTTATTTTCGTCCACTCACTCTAACGGTTTATATGTCTTTCCCTGGGCTCTTTGTTTTCATTGCCCAGTTTGCAGTTTAGATTCTGGTGTCGCACGTCAAAGTTGGAGGCTTAGTATTCGAGCTACTTTTCCTTCTCAGTAGGTTTCTAGTTTGGCCTACTGTTGTGTATTTATGTATATACTAGAGGTCCCTTTGAATACTATTGTGTTTATATTTTCACATGATTTTCCCAGATTTCTGTAAAGTTATAGTTTTGTTTATTGCTTTACATTATGATATGTTTTTGAGAAATCCGGATGGGATTGGTGCCCAAGGTTTGGTTTTTGTGCCGTAGGATGAAGTATATTTTTCGGGTGCAAGTTAATGGTAACTTCGTGTTATAGTGGAACTCTGCCGAAATTTCTATGTTTTTTGAAGGTTCATGTTTTCAGAATGGGTTTGATTCCGGTTTAGGAAACTAAATCGGGGTCGGGTTCTTTCAGCTTGGTATCAGAGCATTAGGTTTTAGGTTCTGTAGACTTCTGTAGTTGTGATGCTAAGGGTATTTGAGAATGTACAGCATGTCTGGAGCGATGACCCGACTTGTCAGAGGTTACTCATTAATGCTACGGGTGTATTATGTTTCCAAATGTCTGAAATTTCATGATAACGTTCCTTGTGCCTATTGACTAATGCTTTTCTTTTATCATTAGGATGCCTCCTAGACGTGGTTCCCGTATCAATAGGGATGTGGATCCTGATGAGGATTGCCGGACGCATGACTTGCTTATGCGTATATTGCGTCTAGAGGAGTGTTTTGACCCTGTGGTCAAAGCTCGAATAGCTGGAGCAACTGTTTTATCGAGTTCAGCTGATCCAGAGATATGTGAAGCTTGGTTGGTTCAGGTTGAACGAGTTTGCGAGCGTCTGCGTTTCACTCCTGAGCAGATGACAGTAGCAGCGGTTGGTTTGCTTGAGTCGGATGCATACTTTTGGTGGGTTAGCGCTGACAGAGTTTTGGTCGATACTCCTTGGATATTGTTCAGAGATTTGTTTATGCAGAGGTATTTCAACCAGGTCACGCAGCAGAGGAAGTATGAGGAGTTCACCAACTTGAGACAGGGTAGCATGTCTATACTTGAGTATCAATTTGCTCGTGATATAGTGGCCTCAATTTGCTCGTTTGTCTCAATTTGCTTGTGATATGGTGGCCTCAGAAGAAGCCAAGTGCCAGAGATTTGAGTTGGGTTTGAACCTGAATATCAATGGAACATTGGCTACGATGCCTCGAAACAACTTTGATGAGTTTGTCAGTGCTGCACTCCGAGGCGAGGACATAGAGGGAGAGGCATATGCGATTCTAGTCTCGACGATTTGAGGAGGGTGGACCGAGTCAGGGACCTTCCAAGAGGCTGAGTTCAGGCACTTCCGGATCGGCATCATCATCTGGCAGTGGACCTTATAGACATCCAGCTAGTGCGACTAGGTAGAGACAGAGATGAAGGAGGAATCAGCCATAGAGACCCCAGTTCAGTGGGAGTTCCAGCGGATCCAACTATCCTCGACGTACTGGTGGCACTTTTGCTGTACTTAGGGAGTATCCATTGTGCAATTTCTGCAACATACATCACTTTGGTCCTTGTCAGCGAGGCACTACCATTTGTTATCGTTGTGGTCAGGAGGGTCACTTTGCGAGGGAGTGTCTCCAGTCTACTGGTGTTGGTGGACAGGCAGCTCAGAGTTCTGGAGGAGATCGAGGTACTACTTCTGGAGCTCGACCGGTACAGTCTTCTGGATAGAGCGGACAACAAGGTCACCATCAGCGTGGACGACCAGCTGGACAGGCCAGGGTTCATACCATGTCATTGTGTGAGGGTAGAGCTTCACCAGAGGTTGTCATTGGTACGTTGCATGTTTTTGGCTATCGAGTACTTACTTTGTTAGATGTAGGTGCTACGCATTCATTCATATCATTTAGATTGTCATCTTTTGCTACTATGCTTGCATCTCCACGTCCGGGGTTGTGGAGAGTGTTGTATCCATCCGGTGAGGTTGTGAGTATTGGTTGAGTGTATAGAGATTGTGAGATCTTTGTGGGAGGTTATGGTTTAGCCGCGGATTTGTTGTTGCTGGATATTGTCGATTTTGATGTGATTTTGGGTATGGACTTCTTGGAGACACATTGGGCTATGTTTGACTGTCATAAGAAGGATGTGGTTTTTCGACGTCCAGGTTTTCCAGAGATATTGTTTCGCGGTGAGAAGAATATTTCCCTACCATTTGTGATTTTAGCGATGAAGGCCGAGCGGATGATGAAGAAGGGTTGTGTGGCATACTTAGCTCATGTTGTGGATATAAAGGCTGCCGTACCTGATATTGGTGATATTGAGGTTGTTTCTGAGTTTTCAGATACATTTTCGGAAGAGTTACCAGGTGTTCCTCCAGTCAGAGAAATTGATTTTACTATTGAGCTTTTACCAGGCACTGGACATATATCGTAGGCACCTTATCGTATGGCACTATCGGAGTTGAAGGAGTTACAGATTCAACTTCAAGAGTTACTGGAGAAAGGTTTCATACGACCCAGTGTTTCATCGTAGGGTGCTCCTGTATTGTTTGTAAGGAAGAAAGATGGTTCCACGCGGTTGTGTATTGACTACCGGAAGCTGAATCAGGTCACCGTGATGAACAAGTATCCATTACCGTGGATTGACGATTGGTTTGATTAGCTCAAGGGAGCTTCAGTCTTTTCGAAGATTGATCTCCGGTCTGGATACGATTAGTTGAGGATCAGAGAGTCAGATGTGCCTATAACAGCTTTCAGATCACAATACGGGCATTATGAGTTCTTAGTTATGCCGTTTGGGTTGATCAATACCCCTGCAACTTTTATGGATTTGATGAACAGAGTGTTCAGGAGATTCCTGGACAAGTTTGTGATCGTATTTATCGACGACATCCTGATTTACTCCAGGAGTGTGGGCCAGCACAAGAAACATTTGCGAGCTGTTTTGCGGACTTTGTGAGATAATCAGTTGTTTCCAAAGTTCAGCAAGTGTGAGTTCTGGTTGAGCAGCGTGAAGTTTTTGGGTCATGTAATATCTGCAGAGGGAGTCAGCGTAAATCCTGACAAGATTGAAGCCATATTGAATTGGAGTAGACCTACCACTATACTAGAGATAAGAAGTTTCTTAGGTTTGGCAAGTTACTATCGGCGCTTTGTGCATGATTTTTCATGGATTGCCACTCCACTTACCAAATTGACAAAGAAAGGTGTCACGTTCGTGTGGTCCGTTGCTTGAGAGGAGAGTTACTTGCTCTTGAAGGAGAAATTGACTACTGCACCTGTTCTGACTCTACCTGATGACAGTGGAGAGTTTGTGATTTACAACGATGCATCGAAATTGGGTCTCGGTTGTGTTTTGATGCAGCATGGCAAAGTGATGGCTTATGGTTCCAGGCAGTTGAAACCACATGAAGTTAATTATCCTACACATGATTTGGAGTTGGCTACCATTGTATTAGCCTTGAAGAGTTGGAGACACTACTTGTACGGAGCTCAGTGCAAAATATATACAGATCACAAGAGTCTCACTTATGTGCGCATGCAGCCAGATCTGACATGAGACAGCGTATATGGATGGAGTTAATCAATGACTATGCTTGCACTCAGTCGGAAATCTGGAGCTTCATTGTTTCATGTGTGTGTAGCTAGAGTCTTCATGTTAGCAGAGTTACAGGCTACGGGAGCTGAGTTAGAGTGGGATGATGATGGAACCTTGTTGGCTAGCTTCCAGGTTCGATCGATATTGATTGATCAGGTCCGTGAAACTCAGGATGCAGATTCCTATCTGTTGGACAAGAAGACCATGATTCGGAATGGTGTGCCAACAGAGTTTCAGTTGAGTAGTGATGGTACATTGCTGTTCAGAGGCAGGCTTTGTGTACCCAGAGACGAGGGCTTGAAGAAGGAGATCTTAGATGAAGCCCATTGTTTCTCTTACGCTATGCATCCAGGCGGTACGAAGATGTTTCGCACACTCAGAGCCTACTATTGGTGGCAGAATATGAAGAGGGAAATTGCAGCGTATATGAGCAGATGCCTCATTTGTCAGCAAGTGAAGGCAGAGAGACAGAAACCTGTTGGAAAGCTACAGCCTTTAGAGATTCCAGTTTGGAAGTGAGAGCATATCACTGTGGATTTTGTATATCAGTTATCGCGTAATTCTGCTGGTAACACTGGTATTTAGGTCATTGTGGACCGTTTGACGAAATCAGCTCATTTCCTTGCAGTTCCAGGGAAGATTTCAGTGGGCAGATTAGTGAAGCTGTATTTGGCTGAGATTATTCATTTGCATGGTGTGCCTGTGTCCATTGTTTCTGACCGAGATAGTAAGTTCACTTCAGAGTTTTGGCAGGCATTGCAGCGAGCTTTGGGGACCAGACTACATTTCAGTACACCTTTCCATCCTCAGACTGATGGGCAGTCTGAGAGGACCATTCAGACCTTGGAGGACATGTTACGGTTCTGTGTATTACAGTTTAGAGGGAATTGGGACAAGCAGCTTCATTTGATCGAGTTTGCCTACAATAACAATTATCAGGCCAGCATCGATATGGCACCTTATGAGGCTTTATACGGGAAGTAGTGCCGTACTCCATTTTCTTGGAGTGAGGTGAGTGAGCGTTGGCTTATTGGTCCTGAGTTGGTGAAGAGCACCACTGAGGATATTCAAATCATCAGGGACAGACTGAAGATTGCTCAAGATCGACATAAGAGCTATACAGATGTGAGGAGGAAGAATCTTGAGTTCGAGGTTGGCGACTGGGTCTTCATGAAATCGTCTCCTTGGAGAGGAGTAGTTCGTTTCGGGAAGCGTGGCAAACTTCGGCCACGGTATATTGGTCCTTATGAGATCACAGAAAGAGTTGGTGCTGTGGCATACAGGTTGGAGTTACCCTTAGAGATGGCTAAAGTGCATGATGTCTTCCATGTATCAATTTGGATCCATCACATGTTTTAAAACCATATCAGCATCCTATTCGGGAAGATTTGACTTATGTGGAGGAGCTAATACAGATTCTCGATCGACGTGTACAAGAGTTGAGGCACAGAGTTATTCCACTTGTGAAGGTCTTATGGCAGAATCATTCAGTGGAGGAAGCCACTTGGGAGACTGAGCAACACATGCAGGAGCAGCATCCTCATCTTTTCAGTTAACAGGTATGTAAATTTCGAGGTTGAAATTTTTGTAAGGGGAGTAGATTTGTGACAACCCGAACCGGAAATGGTAGTTAATCGGCTTAATTCGCGAGTTTCACGTATAATCGCAATTTGTTGTAATTAATCGATTTGGCGGCCTTGTTTGTGACTAAATTATCGGGTGAGAATTTGACATAAGTTCCTTCACGAGAGTTGTAGAGTTTATGATTTCGAGCTCGTAGGAGTTTTCCGAGGATTTTTCCGATGTCCGATGAATATTTCAACCCGTTGGATTTAATCGTGTTTATCCATTTGGTTTCGATCCATTTTCGACCGTTGATCATTTTAGTCGCGAGTATAAATATCAAAATAGTCGTAAAATTGTCGAAAAGTCACATTTGGGCCGAGTTGACCAAAATTGGACTGTTGACCAAGCGTTGACCACGTTGACCGAACCATTTCGGGAAGGATTTTGACCGCCGATCGAGTTTCTGTTTCCGGCCATTTTAGACCTCAAGCTTGGTATGGTTAGCTTCCTATCGTGATTTCCTATTGTTTTGAACTTGGTTTGAGTTGATTTGGTTGAGTTTTGAGGGAGAACCAACTTGATAAAGTTTCAAATTTTTGCCTGAATCGGGTGAGCTTTTCCAGCCACTTTTGGGGTCAATGGGGTTGGGGGTTTTGTTCACCTCAACCCATAGATGCTTTTGGGTGAAAGAATTTTGTAATTGGAGGCCGTTTGAAGCTCGCCGGAATAGGTCATCGGAATTAATGGAGGTTTGAATTTTCGAGCTTGATTCCGGCCGGTGGGTTTCGAATTGGAGGTTGGTCTAGAATGAAAAGTTGTTGGGCTTGAGAAGTAGATATGATCTGAAAATTTTCACCGGATTTGGCCACCGTTGATGTCTCGCCTCCGCCGGCGGCAGTGGTCAACGGCAGAGCTCAGACGAGTTGACTTTTTTGGAATTTTGTGAATTTTTATACCATTTTACTCTTAATCGCGCCCCGATCGTAGTCTTGAGGTTTTTGAGTTGATTTGGGTGATGGATTTTTTGTCGAGGGTTAAGTAGAGTATTTATGGGATTTTCGACGATTTCGTTGATATCCGAGTTATATGTTTCCGGAATGTTGGTTTCCGAGGTGTGGTTTAGAGTTTTGAATTGTGATTTTGATTAGTGATATTTGTGATTATTCAGGAGATCGAAATCGTACGCTTGTCGAAGGATCTTCCGCCGGATCTCGGGATTAGCGCGTTTTCGCGTTGCGCTTGTCTGTGAGTGGACACATTTCTTTTCACTGTTTGGTTGCGAGTTTTTATTATACGTTTTATTAGCATGAGCATGCATATGTGATTATGATTTATACGAGCATGTATTTTACGTTATGCGTTTACGAATATGCATTTACGAATATGCTTTTATAGTTATGTAACACGAATATGTATTTACATTATGCTTTATACATTTGCATAGAAACTATTTATGATTTGGTTTACACAGAGTACAGTCTCAGTATATATAGTTGTATCGATACACTCAGTATCCCGGCTGATCGCCGATGATGTTTACCGGGGGGGACTGTTACCCTGACCCGAAGTCTTTACGGGGGGGAGAAGATACCCTGTCCCGATGCCCTTTCTGGCTGGAATCACGTGAGGGTCTGGGATCCCGTGATTCAGACTGTACTCGAGCGGATGTGTCCATGAGTGACCCCGCGGGATTTTCGATGCATGGTATGTACGCGTGAGGAGTTAGAGTCTCCCTCGTGTACCATATGATTTTCATGCATTTAGACTGGCATATGTTTTACAACATATATATTATTCGGCGAAAGTCATTTATTTTCGTCCACTGACTCTAACGGTTTATGTCTTTCCCTGGGCTCTTTGTTTTCATTGCCCAGTTTACAGTTTAGATTCTGGTGTCGCACGTTAAGATTGGAGGCTTAGTATTCGAGCTACTTTTCATTCTCAGTAGGTTTCTAGTTTGGCCTACTGTTGTGTATTTATGTATATACTAGAGGTCACTCTGAATACTATTGTGTTTATATTTTCACATGATTTTCCCAGATTTCTGTAAAGTTACAGTTTTGTTTATTGCTTTACATTATGATATGTTTTTGAGAAATCCGGATGGGATTGGTGGTTTAGCTTTTGTGGCATAGAATGAAGTCTATTTTTTGGGTGTAGGTTAATGGTAACTTCCTGTTATAGTGGAACTATTCCAAATTTTTATTTTTTTTGAAGGTTCATGTTTTCAGAAGAGGTTTGATTCCGGTTTAGGAAACTAAATCGGGGTGGGGTCCTTTCATTAGGTGTACCACATTATCATTCTTCCTCTTGCATCGACATTGCATCACTTTCAATTATTTATACTTTTCAACAATTATGTCTTGGTAAATTAGAATCTTCCTCTCGTAATGCTCCTTCTCGGCCCATAGGTTTTCAGTGTACTTGTTCTTGCTTCGATAAGACTCTATGGCAGACAAGGCCATTTCTTGCTTCAACAATGCTAAGTCTTGCCACTCCTCAATTGTGATCAACTTTTCCTCATCGTGAGTACCACAAAACGAGGAATCTAGGGCGACATCTTCTCTAAGTCCTTGCTCCCAATCATCAAAGTCTTCTTTTGTGTATCTAGGCTGGTAATTTTTTGTGAAGTCGACGTTTGATTTGGCATGAGCAGTCTGCCACCCTTCTTGTTGTTCTTGTGAGGATATTGGTGTCAGATTTTGATCTACCAAAAAAATTTTGTAATCAAAGGGCGACAAATTCTCGTCGTCCTTGCTCGCTTCATGAGTATCAACAACATCCTTATTCATTTGAAACCTCTTTAGTATTACTTCTTGCTTAACCATTTTCATTTTACTGCTTATGAGTCTCAGTGTTGAATGCATCAGCTGAATTCTTCTTCGGAGTTGGTTCAGGCTCTTCCGTAGCAGTGCCTTTTCCTGTCCTTTCATTAGACTTTGGAGGTTTTTTTGCTGCGACGGCTACTGCTTTTTCTGCTACTATCGATATTCCATTCTCCGTATCAACATCTTGCTGCAGTGGCTGAACAACATTGTCATCGTCTACTTGTTCCTCCTCAACAGTAGCTTCATAAGGCTACCTGTCCTCACTGTCATTTTCCTTTTCAAGATCATTAAGTAGATGCATAATCAATTCATCATGTTGATTATCATCACTGCCTACATTGTACGCTGCACCTTCTTTAACAACATGGTTGATTATCTTTTGAGTGGCTAAAACATGATTCATGGAATCTAAGTCAAAACTTTCACCAGTGATAGGTGCAACTTTTGTAAGCTTATCCAAGTTGAACTTAGGGAATATCGATGCATCATAATCATCATCATCATCATAATCATTATCCTTGTGCTCCTCTGCTGTACTTTTCTGCTCAGTATCAGTTGTATGATCTTCAATCATTTTCTTGTCCAGGTAAATGTTTGATATTATTTCTTCATCAATGTTGTTGTCATCGTCAAACCATTCATCATCATTCTCACCTTTCTTAATCTCAGGTTCTTGATTGCCTTTGGGAATGAATGATTGTGGTTGCTGATCACCAAGTTGCACATTACGCATTTTAATATTGAGGACATATAAACTATATAGTAGCAACAACATTAGTAAAGGATTATAGTTTGCTTAGCCATACTGCTAATGTCAATTCCATTGACCCTTGGCTTTTTTGATGGGTCTTCTGTGCAGTTTATATAGTAATGGTCATTTGAGTACAAACATAAAATGAAACGTTGCAGTAGCAGTTTGTAGTACTTACTGGAATACGTGCTTCTAGATGATTCTTCTTTTCCTTAACCATCCTTGCTGTCTCTATTGGGTTTTCTTCCTTTGCCACTACCGCTCTTCATTTCTTCACTATTGGAGTTTAAAAATCATCATCCGCGTTGTCATGTTATACCGTAGCATCCTTCTTGGTTGATTTTCCAATTGCTAGTTTTTGGAGCTGATATTTAAATAGTATCACTAATATATAGCAATATCACACAAAATGTCTAAACAGTATTAGTAAGTTACATTTTTCTTTTTCTGTAATATACACCTGAATGTGATTAAGATTTGTGTTCTTAAGTTTGTTCCACAATTCTCTCGGATTCCACTTTACAAAAGCTACTTCCCTTGGTAGCTCTCCTTTTCGTTCAGTAATCAAGTTACTGTTGTCGCAAATCCAGTACTACAGTTAAAGAAAAGAAGAAGACATATTAGTTTAATATTCTTTTTTTACTTTTTTTTTTGCAATAGCAGCACATGCTTTTTTGTCTATTTGAACATGAACTTACCGGTACTAGATGCAGATACTCGCTCAGACTTTTTCCATTGTGCATGTCTTTCAAGGAGTTCAGCAAGTATGTAAGTACTGCTTCTACCCAGTTGTAGTCTCCCAAACTGTCAAGATTGTCTATGTGTTTAATGAAGCACCACGCTAAGAGCATCTGCAGCGGTTAGCATCTGTTGCTGCTCGTGCAGGCTACTCGTGCTCTCGAGTGAGCAATTTTTGCTTGTGAAACTGCTTTTTCAACGTGGTAGAAGTGTTATTCCCAGCCTGACCCACCATTTCTCGCCTCTGCTCATCCTATCGGAGAGCACCGTTGCAGATGCTCTAAAGTTAATCCAGACTCGAAAAACAGGAATGTGACGAATAGATACAACAGTATCATTTTTGTTGCGTTTTCTACCCAGTTTAAGTTTCTTTTCCTCTTTGAAATCACCAATTAATAACTAATTGACGACCTTTCGACTCGACCATTGCTAAAATATACATCGACAAACCGACTATCTGTGGGTTTACTAGTTTCATCCACTAGGACCAACCGCCCTAATGAGAAACAAAAGAGGAAAAACATAAACATAATTATCAAGAATTCAGTAGCATAAATCAAACAAACATGAGCTGTTATAAGGGTTACAGTAGCAGTTCATCTGCAAACGAAAATGCCATGATACCTACCTAAGTTTTGTAATCCTAAAAGATGTTCCAGATCTGTGGTCCTTATTTGACCGCTCTGCGTTCCAAATTTGAACATCCTATGTTGTTCTTAATATGTAGCAAGAACCATTCACAATAATTTATCTGATTTCTTCACATAAACAACTTGTTCATTATAAAACACGTTGAGGACTTTTTAAAATGGTGTGCTATTCACTCTTGTCTCCAAGATTTCTAATGCTAGTTTGTCTTCTTGTAACGAACATTTAACGCTAATGAACAGATCTACCATTGCAGTTGTGTTGCTTCTTAACTGCGGTAATTTTGGTTTTTTTTAAGTAGCAGCGTTCATTCCTTTTTGGTCACTACATCCTTCTTTGTTTGACCTTTTGCAATGCCTTTTTGTCTTATTTTCGGTGCCATAATCTAATTAGAATAAAATCTCAATGATCAGTATCAACCCTAATATATCAACCGTAAGTAGCAATAAGTTTACTAATAGTAGCACCATTGTAAACATCAGTCGTAATGTTTATCTAAAACACAGTATCAGCTACAACAAACCCACAAATGAATCGAGAATACACCAAAATCCACATTTTCAGTAGCAGGTCTAGTGATTATTTGGGAATAACTACAAAGCCCTAATTCATTAATCAAAAAACACAGTACAACCTCAAAATAAAACCTAATCAAAAACCACAAACATAGTAACACAAAATTGAGAAAGAAAACCCCAACCGATTGCGAAAAATCAACAAATGAACTTGTAGTAAAAATGTAACTCGAAACCATAACTGAAAAAGATGGATTTATCGTCATAGAAACGTAGTAGTAGTTCATACCTTTAGTAGATTATAATGAGGACCGAGATTCTAGAGGCACACAGCGTAGTTGATGTTGTTTTCCAGATGATGAAGTGTGGTTGAAGACAAAGTGGAGAGGAACAATGGCAGTAGTAGTCAAGAAGTTGAGAATGAAATGAAATGGCGCGATTGAGCGGTTCTATTTCAATTATATATGATGTGATAGCATCATTTGGGCTTTTGATAGGTGGGGGATTTTTTTTTGTGCTCTGACCCATGTCATGATATTGTTTTATTCAGTAGTTGTCTTGAAGTAACATTCGTTTTATTCACCAGCAGTGTGCTACTGTTATGTCAATTGGAAAGAAATGAGGACAGTAGCAGTCTATTTTCTTCATTAACATTGGTCCCTTTTTTTTTCTTCTGTTTCATGACATTTTATTCAGTGGTATTTTATTTCTTAAATGTAAATGAAGAAGCCATGACTGAAGACTAAATAGCATAGTATTAGTAGCAGCTGTTTGAGTTTACATAGTAAAGTTCCTAAATTTCATCATATATACATTGTTCACTAGCTAGTGCTTCTTAACCTCAAGCCTTATTTTTCTTGATTGATACCCCATCATTTTTGACACAAAGCTTTCTTTGTCTTCCATGAACTCCTTGATGATTTTTGTCCGATACTTGAGCACATTTGTTTTCGAAAACTTTTCAAGAATTGGTTTGTTCGTTGATAATCTCTCTATGAAGTTATGCACAAAAAGTCCATAGTCTAACCCGTAATACCAAAAACACATAATTCAGTAGCAGTAGCATCACAATCACATATACAAATCAATTCTTACACAAATATGCGTTTCGATTATTATTTACGTACGTTGGACCTTGTCTCATGCACTTCTGATAATTTCTTATTGGAAAAATGAATGTGTGTGTATGATCTAGTTTATCATAGCTTGCGAAGCCTTCATTCTGATATTTTAGGAACCAACATCTTTCAATTACATCTTTCTGCAATGACAACATTTCATTATTTGTTTGTGTTTATCTTGCTCCTAATAAAGTTAAATATTCCTCTAAGCTATTAAGATACATACCACAGCCACTGCTATTTCGTAATCCAAGTCTTTCACACTTTCTTCTGTAGGTCTCATGGAGTTGTAATGCATCCATTCTCTAGTCCTGACATCAAATACTAACAGGGTGAAGTGGCAGTTTTCCGGCCTTTGAAGCACTGTGAAAAACATAATTTTTGTCCCTTCCAGACTATTCCTCATCTCGTCCCAAAGCATTTTTTTGTAGGTACATTCATGACTCCCTGAATGTTGGATATGTTGGAGCATCTGTAGAAGAAGGAATGAGAAGTAGCTTTATTTAGTATTTATCAACAGCCAGTAAGTTATCAGAACAACTGTAGCAGTCCCCTAAAACATGGTACCATCTTTGGGAAACACAATAGCAATTTTTCAAAGACACAGTTGCATCTTTTTTGATAAACAAGTTTTAATATTAGTGCTTAATTAACAAAATCAGAAAACTTACCGTGAATTCACACTTCATGTGGAGACACTGAATTTTCTCTCTTCTGTGGATGATTTCTATGTATTTGTGCACTATGAAGTTTGAAATTGCATTATCTGTTAGTAATTTTTCCACATCATCACGGAAGCACCCCGGTAAGAAAGTCATCCTGTTAAATACAAAGATTAGTGACGAATATATAGTATAGCACCGACAAGAGATGTAATCTAACTCAAGTTTACTTATGCTAACTCTTTCCTTTTTCAGTAATCTACTAAGATTGACTTGCTTAACTTATCCAGATAACCTCTGCATTTGTATCCCCCTTATCACCTTATGGTTTTGTTTCAGTATTAGTCTCTAATTTGTGTGCAGTATTAGCAATCTTAGTTAAACGTTCAGATTTTCTTTCATCATTCTTCTTTTTGCAATCCGTCTGCTTTAGAATTCCCACCATCACCAATCATTGCAGCTCTACTAGTTCAAAAAGTGCTTCAGAAAATGGCAGAAATCAGTTTTCTGAAGCACATGAAAATCTGTTGTATATCTAGCAGTTGTTTGAATCGAGCTCACACAACCAAAAAATCAGTTGTTTGATTGATGCCTTCTAACAACTCTAATTCTGTTGTTTAAGAGGTCCGAAAATGTGTCTATTTAAGGGCGTATATGATGTTTCATACTATATTAAACAACTGATATTTTGTTGTGTGACATGGTGGAAGACAACAAAATATCTGATGTTGCAGTTTGTTCTAAACAACTAAATTTCATTAAGTATTTTGTTGTCTAAAGTAATTAGTAAGAACATATACTAAGTTGTTGGAAGTTTACTTTGACGACAAAGTTTAAAACATTTAGTTGTCAGATTGGTATATATGTAGTTGCTTTTTTAGTGATATCTGTTGTTAGATTGATCTTTAAACAATTTTGTTTGACTGAAGCAACGGTGATCATAAAATATTTTGTTGTGTGAATCCCTAACTAACAACTTCATTTCAGTTGTTTAAATTGTCCTTGAATGAGTATGACTCAGAAGACAAAAATTAATCTGTTTTAAGTTATCTGTATATGAGTTACAGGACAGACTTTGGTCTGTTTTTAGTTGCCTATACATGAGTTACAAGACAGACTTTAATTTGGTCTGTCTTTAGTTGCATGTACACATATGTATCCAAACCACTTTCTACACAATGCAATCTCAACACAAAGCAACCTAGCTATAACTCAAACATTCAACATATGTACGTACTCATCATCAAACTTAAGTAGCTAGCTAGCTAGGTAGTAAAATACATGTTGTCCATAGTAAAATATAAATTGTCCAAAAGGATGACATTAAGTTCATAAACCCTAGCCTAACCAACTGCCTAAACCTAGGGCATCATAATTGTTCTTCAATTTATGATGGAATTGATAACTACCTAAGATGTCCACATAAAATTAAACCACATAAACATACTAGCTAGTACTGAAGCTAATCCAAGTACACCATTGCCTGCTTTACCCACTCTGCTCACACGACATCAATCTCCTTCATTGTGTACTCTCTTCGACCTCTTGTAGCCCACTGAAACATATATTGTAGTTATCACAAAGAAGTTAGGAACCTCTTCTAGATTACAACTAACTATTGTACCTACAATAGCCACTGAATTTATCACAGAAAATGACATTACCTTGGTTATGAATTCCATTTTGCTATCTTCAATAATTTCTTTCATATAGCGCATAATCCAATAACCACAGGTAGTAGAACCTTTCTGCTCCGGAATGCCATGTCATTATAAAAAATATTTAGCTTTGTGTTTTATACTATACAATACATGTGTACGAGGAAACTAGAAGATGTTTAAGTGCTGTACCGAAAGAGGAATCCACATCGGTGTCTTTCTGCTCTTTTTACCATCTTGTGCATTATAAATCCTAATAGAGCTTCATTGCCAAAAGAAAGATGAAATGTAAGAACAAAATTGAACATTACATATACATAAAATTGAGCAAGACAAACTAAGGTTTTTAAAGGTTGCTGGCAATTATGTACTTGTCGACGATAGTTTTCCATTCACCGGAGGTCAACCGCCTGGTCAAGGGATCCATGTAGTACACAACTTCATCCTTTATGTTGACAACAGCTAACACCTAGTGTCCACTGAAATATATAAACCAAGTCAGTAGCCCTTTAATATGATTTACCTATTTATAATTTATAGACCATGCGAGAAGAACATTTGCAGCATATGGGGCAGAATGACTTAATGTCATGCACATACCCTGTGTTATAAGGCACTGTAAAAATCTTTGCAGCTATTTCTTATTTGTAGCATTCAAACAACTAGTTAGATCGCTGTGTTGGATTCCTAGAGGCAACACTGGTGCGAACTGGATCAACAAAGGCATATATGTCTTTTGTGCCAGATTTCACTAGCTCTTCATGAACATAACTACAAAAAAAACATAGGATTCCTGATGTTCTACATTCAATAGTAACTACCTAATATATATATATATACACAACTACGTAATACAAAAAATTGAATTAAAAAATAAAAAACATGTTATTACCTCATATACAAGATAATTGAGGCAGCCTTGAGTTCATTTAATGTTACCATGGCATGAATCTGATTTCTTTCAACCCAAACTCTTTGTGTGTGACCAAATACTTCCTCCTTCGTTGTGATGCTTATGGTTTTTTCATTAGTCAGAATTGTGTTTGCCCAATGGCACAACCTTTTTAATGATGTAGGCAAACTGTTTGGCAGTGTCACGAGATCCTCTTTATCTTCATCCTCGTAATTCAGTTTTTTCTGATTCTTCATTAGTCGACACTTTGGTATTTTCTAGATAAAACATAAAGTTTCAGTGTTAGAGATCAATTTAGTCTAATTTGCTAGCTAGTTAAACAACACATGCAGAAACTAAAACATTTACCATTGTATTTTCATTCTTGATGATCATGTCTTTAGGCCAAGCAACATGTGTACCAATGGCATCTCTTATAGCAACTATTTCATCTTTAACAGGATATGGGAGCTTAGCATTCTCAATAATCTCCCGGATGACTGATACATACAAACAATGATCTGCCATTGGAACACCGTGAATTAGTTGAGTGTTGGACTCGAGAACTACCTCAACAATTGTTCTAATGGCTACAACATTGCTTAGAGACCCTGCCACCAGCTTGGTCTCATTTTCATTAGAGGAAAGTACCTACCAGTTAAAAAAAACATAAGTCCAGTACAATGACCACATAAATATCAGAAAAATGTAACAATAGCATAATCAAACATTTAATGTTGCTAAACTAACATCATTTAGAGATGGTACTCTGACCACATGGTCTTTATCTTGGACATTTTTCAAATTTTCTTCCTCAGGGACATCAATTTCCTTGTCCAAATTTTCTTTGTCCTTTGCTGCATCCTTTATCGCATCCAGTAATACCAGCTTCTTCTTAGCAATATCACCGGTGACATCATTGCCCACACCCTTCGCTTTGACGCATTCTCTTGAACAACTGCCTTGGACTGAAGGAGGGCATGAGTTATTGGGGATTCAACCCTTCCCTGCTCTCCCGTATGCTTTGCCACGTTTACGTTGAGCTTTGCCTCTATCCTAGAGAGTACACCAGCAACTCTCTGTCGTTCCTTTTCTCATTGAACCCTTTCCTGGGCATGCTTTGCCTTCATCTTAACCAAAATTTGGTTGAATGTGTCTACAGCATTGGACCTCCTCTTTCTGGATTTTTTCAAGTTTGTGAAATAGCTCCCCTGCTTCACAAAGCCGCAAACACCTTGAACCCTTTCATGATGTTCCTCACTCCCTAATGCCTTGGTGACTACATCATCTGTACATTCTACAGTTATCTCTCCTTCTAAAACTTTTTTTTTCAACTCATCCTAAGACAACCCACACATCAAGCATGATGTTAATTATAAGAAAATATATTTCCTTAACTTCAACAGCTAATTAAAAGGGAAATAAACTAAATCACTTACTATTTTTTTAGCACATTCGTCTGCTTCAGGATCTACGAAGTTGCCTTTCTTATCCAACCTTGCATGTTTCCACAAGCTAGGTAGCACGATCCACAACACCATCAGGGTACTCAGCCGACTTCAACTAAATATCAGACAAAATATTCACATTACAGCATTTCCACAAATTTATACAGTTAAGACTAGCTTGTACAACTACAGAATTAATCTCAACTAAAGTTCATACCAGGTCTTGCTCCAAGTTTGCACATCTCTTAAGCGCTGTCCAATGAAGACATTTAACTTTTGCCCTCTTCTCAGTTTGCATTTTGGATAACTCTTTTTGAGGACACAAAACAACCAAGGAAAATAAAGGAAGTTCAATAATTGTTCTAAACCAAACAAGGAACAAAATGAGCTAAAGCATTTACACAACTCAACATTTTAACGAACCTTGGTGTGTTCTGACAATCTGTCATCTAGGAAGATGTCCTAATTAGCTTGACTTATGCATGTATAATCCCGTGAAGGGTACGCATACTTTTTAGGAGAGTCCAAAAATGGTTTTACATACTTGAGCCACAAATTGCTCTTTCATTCCTTCCACTTGACATCGGGAGAAGCCAAAACCAGATCTCTCCAATCTTCAGGGACAACATATGCATCCTGAAAATTATTAATACATTTTAAATGATCATTGGAGCAACATCTACATAGTACGTAACTGAAATAATAAGTGGACTTGAATTGCCGTTATAGATTCCAGATTTTCTCCTTTGCATCAGAGTTCACATATCTCCAATCTATGTGTCCAATTCAGATCTTTGTTCGTACCAAAACACTAATGTAGGACTACATCTCTTTACCCTATTTTCCAACAGGTTGACCGTATCTATTCTTGGCTACCCTCATCTTAATTCCCCTTGCTACACGCTTTGGAATGTGACACATCGTCACAGAACCTCTTTTTAGAAGTTTCTTCCCTAAGATTCTGACCTCCTTAATCTCCCCTTCTTCACCTTCACTAACAGCAACATCTTGCTCTTGCCCACCTTTTTTTGCCTCTTCAAGCTTTTTTCTTCTTCTTCCCTCCACAACTCTCTTGGATTGTCGGCGACGGACTTTACTGGTTTGTGGATCAGCAAACTGATTAGAAGAAGTAGTAACCTCTTTCTCAACAGGTGTATCTTTGACAATGTCCGGACTCTCTATTTGCGCGAAATTGCTCTTCTGGAAAACAACCTCTTCATTGGATACAACTGTCCTATTCTCTTGCTGTGATGCTGCTCGTCGTAGCCGTTTTTTTACTGGAGAATTGACCTCTTTCTCTTCAGTTTGGGATCTTGTCCGCGTTCTCTTTATTTCTGCCAACAGGTTCAGTGCTCTTTAAGCCCTTAATTGTGAGTCTCTTGAACATGCCATAACCTGAGAGGACAAACATACTAAAATTCATAAACAACACACACTTAAGCAATTAAATGAGCAAGACATGAATGGAAACTATAGAAACAACTCACACTTGGAAACAATAATTAAATCAGCAGTTATATTACAAGAAAATAACCATTCATTTAAATCCAAAAATGCAGATAAGCAAGGACAATAGCAAATTAAGTAGTCATTCAAATCCACTAATTATCTAAATAAGGACAAACATACTACAATTCAGATGACGCAAAAAAAGATGTCTAGATTAAATTTTACAAAATACTTCAATCCTCAATCCAGATTTGTTCCTCTACGTCTTGCATATGATTGCTATGTTTAGCTTCAACATCTGGCAGTCCAGAATTTACCAATTGATCCTCCACTACAATTTCTTCCATTTCATCATTATATTCAGCCCATTTGTAGTCTTTGTTCGGACATCTACATACCACACACCATAGAGGATCTAAGGGGTCCTGAAGATAAAAAATATGTTTTACTTGTGTTCCTAATACAAAGGGATCTCCCAGATGTCCTTTCCTACTCAATTTTACCATGCTATATCCAAAGCAGTTATCTACTTTAACACCCCTAGCATTCTCCACCCAGTCACATTGAAATAAAGGAATCCTAAGTTTGTAATAGTCTAACTCCCATATTTCATGAATCACTCTGTAACAGTTCATGTCCTAAACGATAGGATTCTTATTCTTTGCACTACTAACTTGCATTGCACTGCCAATAACAAACACTCCACTATTCTGTACTAATCAAGTATTGTCAAGTTTCTTAGTGTAAAAATCAACTCCTTCTATGTGATATCCAGTATAGGTCGCCACCAAATATCTTGGTCCATCTGCTAACCACCTAATAGTATCAGAAATGCCAACCTCAAAAATTTGCAAAACATCATAAACCTGGCAGCAAACACAACACATTTCAAAATGCACAAACATACCCTTTGCTTGAACCACTTAGCAAACTCCTCATTCTGCTTCTCCTTTAGCCACTTGATATCTTTGCTGAACTTTGGATATAACAATTTCATGAGCTCCATGTGTTCACTGAGTATCAAAGTATAGAATTTCAAAGTAAGCAATGTTTAATCACTGCCTATGCACATTACTAGCATATAGTTAAATAGTTAAAGACATTGAACACTTATGTAAAATACGGGAGGACTTTAGTTGTGTTCTGCAACACACAAAGGTGAGCTTGGTCCCTCACCTTTCTGGTGAGACATTTACTGTCGTAGCCACCCAAGGGTTTGCACCCATCAATAAGACCATGTTTAGTTGTATCACGATCTCCTACAGTAGACTTAGATGCAAGCATCCTTTCCGCGTTAAACTCAACTGCATCTTCAACAATATATGATTCAATGATGCAACCTTCAGGACGATTCCTATTTCTAACATACCATTTGAACACTTTCATGTATCTCTCAAAGGGATACATCCATCTAAAAAACACCGGCCCACATAACTCTACTTCCCTAACTAGATGAACTATTAAGTGAATCATAATGTTAAAAAAAGATGGTGGGAATTACATCTCAAGCATGCACACTGTCTTAACCAGATCCGCTTGCATATCTACTACCTTTGGGACATCAATCTCTTTTGCACAGATTGCCTTGAAGAATAGGCAGAATTGTATAATAGCTATCCTCATTGGTTTTCTAAAACTGAACGCAAGGCAACAGGAAGTAGGACTTGCATTAGTATGTGACAGTCATGGGACTTCAATCCAACCAAGCGCAAGTCTTCCATAGAAACAAGGTTCCTAATGTTTGAAGAAAAAAAAGTAGGAACTCTCATCTCAAACAAAGACCCACAAACAATTTTTTTCTCATCAAATGTAAAATTCTAACTAGCCATAGGTAACGATTCTTTTTTTTTCACACCATCAACCGGCCCCAACCCAATTCTTACCCCCATTGCAACAAAATCATTCCGAGCAGAACCACTGTCCTTTGACTTATTCGGAATATTCAACAAAGTTCCAATTAATGCTTCACAAACATTTTTCTCGATATGCATAACAGCGAGATTGTGTCTTACTTGAAAGTATTTCTAGTACTCAAGTTGAAAGAAAATGGATTTCTTCTTCCAACAAGGTCTTTCCTCACCTACGAGACCCTTGAAAGTAGGATGACAGCTTTTCTTTCCAAATTCATAGTTCAAACCTGCTACTCTTTCTAGCACCTCTTCTCCACTTAGTGGTCGTGGAGCAAGATCCTCTTCAACGGTGTTGTCAAACAAGGAAGGCTGATTATGGTAGGGATGATGTTTAGGCAGATGTTTTCTTGTTCTCATATATGACATCTTCTTACTGTGTTTAAGGTGATATGCACCTGTCTTATCAACACAAATTGGACACCCATTGTACACTTTTACAATGGAGCCAGATAAGTTTCCATAAGCTGGAAAATCATTGATAGTCCACAAAAGCATGCCTCTCATTCTAAAATATTCCCCTTTTGTAGTACCATAAACTCCATCAACCCATTCCCAAAAAAATTGTAAGTGGTAAACTAAAACCTCCAAGTATACGTCGATGTCAGTTCCAGGTTGTTTGGATTCAGATATTAACATTGTTAACATCATATACTTCCTCTTCACGCACAATGATGGTGGCAGGTTGCATGTGACCAGAATAACAGGCCAACATGAATAATTAGATTTTTTTTCACTATGAGGACTAAATCCATCACTTGAGTGTCCAAGCCCAAGGTTTCTAGGTTCAGGACCAAACACAGGGAATCTTGTCTTAGCCAAGGACCAAGTTGGTCAATCTACTGGATGACGCATCACACCGTTTTTCTTTCTTCCATGCTCATGCCAAGTTAGATCCTCGGAAGTGGCTGGCAATGAAAACATCCGTTTAAACCTTGGAATTGGTAGGAGGAACCACATAATTAACCTTTGCAGGCACCTCTACTCTCTCTTTGTTATCCTTGTCTAATTTCCATCGCGACTCACCGCATATGGGACATGTTAATGCATCTATGTGCTGCTTTTTGTACACTATGCAGTCATTGGAACCACAATGATACTTCTCGTAATCCATTCCTAAAGCACAAAGGGTCTTTTTAACCTCGTAAAAAGATCCTGGAATCTCATCCTTTTCGGCAACAACATGTGGATGAACATTAGCCAATCAGAATAACATGAATTGCTCATCCCGTGTTTGGCTTTAAAGTTGAAGCTCTTAATCAAAATGTTCAACTTTGTGTTCCTCACACAGCCAGGATACAAAGGCTTGTCTGCATCATCTACAAGCTTTATAAATTCAAATACTTCATCTACAAATTCTTCACCATCATTAACCTCCCGATCCACTTCATCTTCTGGAATCCCCATATCTACTTCAGGTTCACCCTCTTCTATTTCTTTATCAACTAAAGATTCCCCTAAAATAGTTTCAGAATTACCTAGTTTATGACTGGAAATGTATGACCTTGAGGGTTCCCCATGCCATTTCCAGTTTTTATAACTACGATCAATCTCATTGAAGTATATATGGTCATTGGTCAAACCTATGAAAAACATAGCAGTGTTGCTACATTTTGAACAAGGACAATAGATTTTGTTCCTGTCTGCAGCATTTTACTTGGCAAACTTCACAAACTAAGCAAGACCTTTGCAAACTTTTTAGAACTTCTAGCTTCATCCATCCAAGACTTATCAATCCTAAGACACTAAAAAAACAATACAACTTTATACATGACCAAACCAATATGTTCACAATTCAGGGACAAAATTATGAACAAAAACACACACAAATTGTTTACAATGTTCATACTACGGGACAGAGTCAAACACCACATGCTTAAGAAACAAATTAAATGAATCACAATTTAAGAAAATAGTATTCATAACATCACAAGAACAACATGCTTAATAATCAAAGACCACATGCTCAACACACAAATTGTAAGAGAGAGAATTGAGTTTGCATGTTACTCACCAGAATTTGCTTTCCAATCCCACGGCTTTGATCTTTAACAAGTATTAGCACTAGCGCAAGAACACAACAAGAATAACTTTAGCATAAAGCCTAGCTTAAATCTGTACCAAAATACCCAATCAAATCAATACAATAAATCCTAAAATCAAACAAGATATTCATAGAAGTAATCAATCGAGCTTACCCATGTATAGAATCAACAAAATACTTGGTTGAGCTTGAAGAAATCGATGATTGAAACAGTTGGAGCTCAAACCCGACTGGCCTCAAACCGTGATTCTGAGTGAAGCTAGGTTGAGATAGAGGTAGGGGTAGATCGATATGGAGACAGAATTGATTTTGTGAAGGTTGATTGAAGGATTGAGTTTTTGAGAGAGAGGGCCGGTTGAACTCTGGGCAGGGGATTTTTTTTTGTAAGTGTTTGAAGAATAAGATCAATGTGGGTTAATTGGGAGAGAGGAAAAATTAGCACAATAATTGCCGCCCAAATATTAGCTAGGGTTTTTTCAGTTTGAATGCAATTCAGACAACAAACCAATGTAACTGTTGTCTGAAGAGCACAAATTTAAACCCCTATTAGACAACTGAAATGAATATTTGTCGTCTGAATATTTTTCTAACAAGTTAAGACAACTAAAGTTTTTATTTCAGTTGTCTGAATTTTTCAAGAAATCTCAAATCTTTCTCAAAAATTAATCCATATGAAAAAACAATGTTTAAACAGCATTCCAACAACTAAACCACCTAAGGCGCAATTGTCTCCACTTTGGGACAATAGACTCAAACTATTCAGTTGTGTGAGCACAGTTGTCTGAGGCAGTTTTTGAACTAGTGCCCTTTAAATTTTTTGTCCTTCTCAACAATCATTTTTTCGTATTCTAGGATCTTCTTCTTGTATCTCTCATTCTCGGCATGTAGCTTTTCAATGTACTCAGTATCGGTTGCTTTCTTTTGGGAGTCCAACTCTTTATCACAACCTTCATTCTTCGAATCAGTTGTTTCATTCAGGCATTCCACGTCGTTGTCACAACCCTCATTCTCAGGATCAGTGACTTCCTTCAAGGACCCTACGTCATCATTGTCTTTCATTTTTGTATTTTTCTTGTCTTTTCTTTCATTGGCATAGCTTTCCTCTTTCACATCTCATCTTCTGTAGTAGACACCGCCACATTGGGTGCAATATGCTAGAATCAGTATCAGAAAACATAGTCATAAGTTTTTATTTTTTATTTTTCTGGTTTCGTTTTACTTGAATGTTATCTATCTTCGTATTCCTTAGCTTTTTCCAGATATTTTTCAGATCCCACTTCACGAATGTAGTTTCCTTCGGAAAGTTCCCTTTTTGTGGAGGAACAAAGTTGGTGTTCTCATAGAGCCAGAACTACATTGCAACAGTATCAAAGAAACAAATATGTTACTTTAATATATATGTTCAAGTAGCAGCATGCACTTATTTTGTTTTTTATTCTATTTTTTTATATAGTTATTTCAGTAACAATACTCATCGGTATTAGAAGAGTACAACCACTCAGACAATTTTTTCCCACCAAACAGCTTATTAAGTACTTGTTCACTTCTTCTGACTAATTGTACATCCCCATGTTGTCTAAATCATTGACTCGCTTCACACAACTCCACGATAAGCATGATCCAGAACTGGCAAAAAGAAATGTGCAAAAGAGAAACAATGGTATCATCTTTTGTTGCGTCATACACCAAATTCTCGTTTTTCTTTCTCCTTGAAATGATTAACCCCAAAATATGAAATGGTTTGCCTTATCACTCGGTTCTTATTGCCAAAATATCTATCTACAAACCTACTTCCAATTGGTCTGGAAGAGCATCCCTCACGACAATGAAACATCAAAAACAAAAGTATCAAGTATTCAGTAGCAATTGAGATATTCAGTTTCAACTCTAGATGTTATTGACTTAAAAACAAAAACAAAAACAAAAAATGACATGCTACATGTGTTTTCTATGCCTAAAATAGTGACCAAGTCTTCAGCTCTTAATTGACGCATTTCTTTGCCGATACTGAACATCTGTTGGGTTTTGTCAAAGGTGCCAACAAGTTTTCTACATAATGTTAGATTTATATTTGTGTTGCTTTAAATCCACATGTCCTCCAATAAACACTCTGAAAATGTGCTTCAATGGAGTTTTGAATAATCCTTTTTCTTTTTTCAAATTTCTCCATCCATCTTTGCCTGTTTTTAATTCATCTGCAACTTTGATGATTAAATCTACCATTGCAGATGTGTTGCATCTGTATTGCGGTGCCCACTCACGTTTTGTTGGAGCTATATCAGCCTAAGTTAGTTACACAAAAATCTTTTCAGTATCACACATTCAAATAATAGAGCAACATTTTCAAGTGTCATCGATTCATAAACAACACTTAAACATTATGGTATCAAGCGAGTGCAAAGAAACAGAGTAACAGTGAAACTACAAAGTATTAACCATTGAAACTAGGAAACAAACACAATACTACTCCATCAAATACATACAATAGCAGGTATTCACACAGAAAACCTATTTAATGAACTCAATAGCAACCATTCAGTAGCACTCATTCAAATACAACAATAAATTTGAACATGCAAACCCCAATCGATTCTCAAACACAACCAAGAAGGAAAACACAGTATCATTCAGATTTTCGGCTCTGAACGATAATGAATGTACTATAAAACATAGTATCAACAAAATAAAACTATATCGATGCCCTGATACTACAAAACACAATTTCGTAGCAGATCAAGTGATTATTTTGGAAAAAAATAACCAAAACCCTAACTCATTAATCAAAAACACAGTACCACCTAAAAAAAAGACCAATCTATGAATATATATTGATTTCAAGAACCTCAAATTGAACATGCAAAGTCCAATAAATTCTCAAATACAACCAAACAGAATAACACAGTATCAGTCTCAACCGATGATTTCCCAAAGCTTTTCCTTAGGAAATTAAACAATATCATCTCAAAAAAAAACAAAACAAAGTTTTTCAAGATAAACAAGCGTAGTAGCAGTAGTTACCTTCGTAGTGAGCGACGAAAATCATGTTTGAAGTGATCGAAGTGACGCGAAGCAACCCTAATACTTCGATGGAGAAGGTGAGTCGTGAGTTGAGAGAAGTTTTGGTGAAAACATATCAGTGATCGAGAATTGGGGTTTTTGAAGTAGCAATGAAGTTGTTTACAATATCAGTGGGAGACGTTTGAGAGAGGAAACGAGAAGGTAACGCTTGAATTTGAGGGTCAGAGTTAAAATTATCTTTTTTGGCTTTTTAATGGATTGGGCTCAGCTGATAGTACATTTGGGCTTCAGACGCTGTCTTTTATTGTATAAATAATATTGTGATTGGTTTATTTGTTATATTGATACTTCTTGTCCTTGTCTATAAGTAACAACAGCTCCTTAATGCATATAGGTGACTCCCGCCAACTTCAGTCCGCCACGGCCAAGCCAGCTAGCCTTAGTCCGCCAAGACCCACCCCGCCATGCAGGTCCTGCCCGCCCAACGCCACTCCGCCATGCAAGCTCCGCTATCCTCACCCCGCCAGTGCGGAGCCGCAGCCCCAGGCCAAGAATTTTGGCGCCAAACCAAAAATTCAAAAACAAATTTCATTAGCCATTGACAGGAGAACACGTGGTGTGCATCAAGCCACATTCAAAAGGCAGTGGGTGAGCATGGGCAAGCTCGTTTCCCCTACGTGCAAATGATTTGTATTGGGCCTTATAACTTAATTAAAGGCACTTGGGCCTCCCAACTACACCGACAAAAAACTAAAGTAAGAAGCGTTAGTCACAATAGCTTACTCACGCTTGGGCTTGCAACTGCAACAAAAACTTCACCTGGGCCAAACCTAGGGACTCCGTCATCTTTAACATCCAATTCACCTCATGGAAATTATTTTGTATTTTGAAGGAGTTCGCAAACAAGATAAGTCTTACTCTCTTTGCTACATTTACCTAAACTTGCCTACTGCTAATCAATTAAGAATGAATAAAGACCCACTGTCTTATATACTCAAACATGCTACATAGCCCAAATGAACAAACTTCATCATTAAGGATGTTCACAGTAGCTTTAATAACCTACACTTTTGGAAAATATGTTATCATCTAAAATATGCATGTTGGCTATATGGAATTGTTTCTAGCTTAATCGATCAATTGGTACGTAGCTAATAAGGTTATATTGAGCTAGTATGAGTTACGTTACATCCTCGGGGATATACTTTACTTCCTCATGGACATGGTTACATCGTCTATGACAACCTCTTGATACTTATTCACCAACTCACCCTTGATACGTATGACATGCGCTAGGACACTCGTCGCCCACTTGAGTCATTACGTAAATGGGGTTACCTACTTGTTACATGCTTCACATACATATGCTAAAAATATAAATATGTCATAGCAAGCTCTGAAATCACACAGTATTCAAGCTATATGCTTCACTAACGTGATAGGGGACTCCATGGTATTAGTTCACCTAGGCGTCTGCCTAGAATTGGCACCGCTATAGTTTGATGACTTCAACCATGCGCACACCACAAATTGGCAAAAATGCTAAGTGAACCGGACTCAGATGGAGACTTGCCTTTGTTTTCACAAGCACTTCTCCTCTTGGTGCAATTACCTTACCTACACGGCTGGCGCCTAGAGCCCACCGCCCAAACAAAGACTCTTCTAGAAACTGATCCTCCTAGGTTCATCTCCTAACATGGTCCTCGACCTAGTGACATTGTCTACCTGGGGACTTAAACTCCCCTCGGGTCCAAAAAAGCCCTAGCGTCGTTGTCACCTATCAGGCAGCCTCAAACGGCCGGAGCACAAGCTGCATCGCACATGCCATTCAAACACAGCCTCCTAGCAAATGATCCTCCTAGGTGTGTCTTCTAATGTCGTCCTTGACCTAGCGGCATTGGTTACCTAGGGACTTAAACTCCCATCTGGCCCAAAAAAGCCCTAGCATCGTTGTCACCCGATATGCGGTCTCAAACGGCCTGAACGCACGCTGCCTTAGTGCATGTCGTTCCTTTCTTAATTCTCGCTACTCTCATGCACAATGTTTACTCTTGCTACCCTTACACACGACGGTTCAAGCTTAAGAAACGCTGCTCTCAAACACTCCTTTCTAAGCTAGCACGACTGCTGCTCCAAATGCACTCCGCCAAGCACTACCCGCCAAACGCCAAGCAATACCTCGCTAACATATATTCTATGCAGGAGACCAATCTTGGATGAGGAGTCGATGGGACTCTAGGGTGCGCTACGCTACACCGGCCTAGTGACGCTAAATGTGGCCACATTAGGGGTTACAGTTTTCAACTTCCTAATGAAGATCGATCCCCTTGACATGGGGACTTGAGAAACTTGTTAGTACGCCAAGGTTTAACCCTTAATTAAGTCATACTTAACACTTTAATAGCTAATTAAAGATAAATTAAAGAGAAGGAATAAAAAAGGAATATTCAATATGCCACTTGCCATGTGATGACTCATCATTATGAGTAAATGACTAAAGTGCCCTCAACTACATTAAGAGTGCATACACGTACTCCCACATTCCTAAAGGAGAGAAGATGTCACTCTCACTTACCTATATAAG
This sequence comes from Geum urbanum, assembly GCA_946800695.1. NCBI lineage: Eukaryota > Viridiplantae > Streptophyta > Magnoliopsida > Rosales > Rosaceae > Geum > Geum urbanum. The sequence continues at coordinate 7,141,018 of OX327003.1, forward strand.
AAGGCCTCTCACCACACTTTAAGTAATCTTTCCTACTCTAAATAATTTTACTTATTACTTTACATGCTTACTAACTTAGGCATCAGAGCGTTGAAAACGCGCCAACCCCGTCTGAACCTCTAACGTCGTTTACATGTCTATGTAACAAGTACCCTTATCTCTATCGAACACCTCAACAGAATTAGGTAGAAACACAATACTTTGCACAAGATGGTAACTTTGTTGGTGGAGACTATGAGATGGAAGGAGACTGTGATGTCAATCTCATTGTAGCATAAAAAAATAGGAGAATCTTGAGATTCCAAATTTTGATTAGTCTATGTATTAGGCTGTTATCTCGCTATGTAATCTTTCAAGTTTAGTTTTTATTTGACTTATTTTGTCATGTTTTTTTTTGAGACTTTGTTTTTAGTTATTTTGGGACTAAGACATCTTTGGTGTAATTTAGTTGGCAAGTAATATAATTTCTCTATTTTTTGGTTATATGAAAGTTTTGAGAATTTTATTTTACTTTACAATGCATGAATGGTTCATGATATACATTACTCCATGGAACTATGACACCAAAACAAAAGAATAAAACAAAAAGAGAGAGAGGAAAACTCAGGTTCATGCGAGATTCGACCCTTCGAAGGTCTCCTTCGATCCCTTGACCAGATCACCTTGGAACGGTTTGGCATGTTTTTCGTCCCGTCGAAAATTCTTCCTTGATTTTGTTCGACCCGTTGAAAATGTTCCTCGACATGTCGAGCCACATTCCCTGGACTCAAAACCGGAAAATTTCGACTCGTCGAACTTGCTTTCAGGAAACGGTGTTCTTTTGATGTTGTTTGCATATCAGTTTTGTCTTGCCATGTCAAGCACTCTATAAGGGGTCACTTGAAAATCTTTAAGTGTTCACTTAAGGTGTTCACATGTCTTGAGTTCAAAGACTGATTAATTTATAATTTTACATTTTTTTATAGATGTCAGAAGGTGAGATTGAGTGTTTATCAGATAGTGGTATTACCCACACTATGCCATGAATATAGAATTGTTTATGGATCTTATGCCATATAGTTCCTCAGTGACAACCATGATTAGTTTAGTGTCGGTTATACAAGGGCGAGGTTTTTCACTATTCTAGTTGCCACATGACACTCAAATTTATGTCACTGATGCTTTATACGCACCAAAGACCAATCGAATCTTCCAAAGTTTAAGGACATTTGCGCCAACGATTTTCACTTGAAAACATACTATGAGAATGAAAACGAATTTTTTTGTGTAACCTTCGTAAAATGTGGTAGAAAGCACATTTTGGAGAAGTTTATGAACATTCTTAATGGATTATATCATACTACAGTTTGGATCATTGAATCTAATGCAGTAACTCACACTACTGTATGTGACTCTACCTCATATAAGTTTTGGCGTGACATTATCGCTGGTCGAGATATGATGATCAAAATATTAAAAAATTCATATGGTCATCCGTTCTTTAGAGCAAAGAAGCATGTGGGAATACCTAATACCATTGGTTTAGATGGAGGGGTTGAGACTACTCCTCTCAGTCCAGTCTCGGTCTCTAAGATGAGTGCATCACAATCCCGACCACATAGTGCTGAGGCACCATGCATTTTCCCACCATATTCCTTCGTGGTAATCTCTGATCCACACCGCTCGTTCTGCAAAACTTGTTCATTAGCAAAGTTACAGGCACAACCTTCTTTTGCTATAGACACAACTGAAAACATTCCACTCTTACAACGAATCCAAGGAGATACTTGTGGAGTTATCAAACTCGAATGCGGACCATTTAAATACTTTATAATTTTGGTAGATGCATCGACACCTTGGTCACATGTCACTTTGGTATCCAGAAGGAATGTTGCATTTGCTAAATTTCTAGCTCAAAACATTAAGCTTCGGACTCGCCACCCAGATAACCCACGAAAGTCTATTCGATTGGATAATGCTAGTTCACATAAAAGTCTTTTGAAGATCAATTATTGCATGTCTGTTGGGATTGATGTTGAACATCCTGTTCTCCATGTTCTTTCACATAATGGTGTTGTAGAAGCACATACCAAGCAATTACAACTTGTGTCACAGACTTTGAGAATGCAATTATACTTTATATATTCCTGTGTGTCTTATCCTAAATAGATTAAAATAGAGATACTTGAAAATGTAATTTAAGTTACTTTCATTAAATTATAGAATAACTATTTTTTTTTGAAAGGAAGAATAACTACAATTTACACCGCAAGTAAAAACAAAAAAGTCCTAAATTTTTATCCCAGACCAAATAGTGAAACCCACAAGGAACCGTATATAGCCTATATTTTAACTAAATATTAGAATTATATGTCATTATATCATTACATATGAAATATTTGATATTTATTTATGTCACTCAAATGACTTATTTGCTGATTATCAGATCATGAGTCAACCCTCTTTTATGAAGTTGTATGATATTTTTATTTGATTATATCACTTAACACAGGAACTATGAAATATATTTGTATTCTAATGTTAACCAGGTAATGTATTATGATGAGTATAAACTCATATATAGTAGAAACAACAATCAAAGATTTTAGTTGGTTCCAAACTGAGGAATAGTAGAACCGTGGAACCCAATCGGTTCTTGAACAGGTTTAGTTCCAATCGGCTATGCCTTTTAAATTTAAGGAACCGAACTGTATATACATCGAACGATTTAGTTCAGATTCTTGAAAGTTATAAGTGGAATCGAACCATTCCCAGGCCTACGGTCCACCACTAAGTCTCAGTTTCTCAAATAATTCGAACAATTGTGTAACCAAAATTGATTTTACAAATTTAAAAATCGATACACTCCAAACCTCAATAACACATGCATCGTTGACAGTGACCCTCGATAAAAGGGGGAGCTTTGAACCGCTGCCCGACCCCTCCAATTCACCACAAACCAACATCCATTCCTTCCCAGTGCTGCGTAAAAAATATTGGGAAATCTAACTCACCCGCATCGAGCCGACTACTAGAGTCCAACTTCTATCACGCATGACCTGTACGAGAACTATACCTATCTAGCTGCATCTTAGAGCCTGAGGAGGCGGAAGGCTGTTATATAGTTACACACGTGACATGTGGACTGAATATTACTAATATTGTCACAAAAATAATCTTAAAGGTGTTAGATTTTATATAAAAGGAATCAGTTTATATTGAGTATAGTCCAACCATGTATAAGTTATATTTCTTTTTCACTTTTCTGATGTAGGACACGTCCTCTTCAACACGCTCCCTCACATGTAGAACATGTAAGCTTCCAAAACATGTATCATACTGTAAGAAGAACATATTTTATGCATATTTCTACCGTATTTCGGTATATGAAACAAGTATCAAAATATGTTTTTCTTACGACAATTAGTGAAAAAATCAATGTTTTCTGTACATTAGCCCCCTAATCATTTAGACCAACAAAAATTATGTTCATTTTCTTCTCTTTTGATATTCTTTAATATTATTAGTATTGAATGCCTTCACTGAAATTTATCTGCCACACTTCAACTATAATCATGCATTAGTTTTCCGGCATACTCCAATGCCGTAGAATAATAACAATAGTTACCAAACCATACTTTACCACTATTGTTTGCTACTTTTGTACAGGAGTAGATTGTTCGTCTTGTTTTTTTTTCTTTCAGAAAATAAAAAAACAAGGCAGGCATCATGCTACTGCACAAAAGCCATGTTGCTGCACAAAAACATGCTGTTAAACAGTAACACTTAAGTTTATGATCATGCTTGACTCTTTTTTTTTTTTGAGGTGAATCGCCATCCTAAAGAATATTTGGCCCACAAAATCATCCAGTTGGGATTGATAAACGGCATTTCAGCCTTTTCTCTATCGACGTTTATAATTCAAAAATTCGTTAACACCGCCAATGGTCGAACACAAAACATGTAGATTCCACATCAAACGTTCTCGTAATAGAATCTAATTAATGTTTCCACTGAACTACACCAAGTGATTCATGCTTCTCTCTTTCACCGTGCACCAATATCCATGGCGGACCCAATGTAACGGTAGGTATCACACTATACTTCACCAGTGTTTGCTACTTTTGTGCAGTAATTGTGTGCTTGGCTTGCTTTTCCAGAAAAACGATACGAGCACCATGTTTACTGCAGAAAATGTATCTTGTCTTCTGCTAAAAAAATGGTAACATTTCAGCTTTAACCATGTTTCATATTCCATTTTCCACCACACTCATGTGACATAGGATTGTAACCGTAGGTATCACACCAAACTTCAATGACCACATCCGTAACGTACACATGATTCAAATTAATGTTGTCATATATCCATAGATCCTATAGCTTCTCAAGAGATAGAAAATGACTGGCAAGAAACAAACATGGGCGATTCTACTAATTTTTGCTTATATGGCCTCGTTTTGCTCTGGTGAACCGAAAGGATTCCCCAAGAAGTACTTTGTGCGTGTTGCGAACAATCTCGATGCCTCTCAAGTGCTTACATTCGAATGCCACTCCGATAGTGATCAAATTGGTCCTCGTGATCTTCCTCCAAATCAACAAATCGAATTTGGTTTTCGTGAAACCTATGACACCAGATTTGATTGTAATGCATGGTATTCAGATTATCTAGTTAAATTCGATGGGTTCTCGCCATTCCAATTTCAGTTCGGGTCGATCGACGGTCCAAAACGGATCACAATCACGATTCGGATGGACTCGAATACAAACGGATAAACTCGACGATATTCCGAAATTTCAAATATTCATATTATATTCCTCAGTCGTCGAAATAATAATCCGGAACCACCCACGAACTCGAAATCACGCGTACAACAACTATCGAGAAGAGACTCAACTCAAATTCTCGGCCAATAATTAAGTCATGACCAAGACCGGCGATTCAATTAATTATCGAAAATCTGCGATTACGCGCAAGCTCGTGGATTAAGCCGATTACACTGTTGATTCTGTTATGGGTCGTCACATAAACCTCTCTTTTGAAATTTAATGGTACATACATGAGAATGAACTTCGCCAAAAGGTACTCCAGATTTAATATAAGAAATCATATCATCCACTTTTATCTTAAAAATTCGAAAAACAATATTGGGACGATCTTCTGGTTTGTAACTGGGTTTTTTGTCAAAATATCACAAAAATTCTAGCCATTTAACATTGCAAGTAAAAGTGATGAACAAATCAGGATTACCATATTCTCGACGAATTGCCATTGTATCTTGATAATTATTTATCATATCTCTTGGACTACAAGTGTGAGATCCAAGAAGGAAAAACCTTTTTTCCAACATCAGCACCTTCAACAATTCCACTTGAAACAAATGCGGTTATATTATTCCACGTTTCACACCGCAATTCTGGTTGATGATGTCTTATATATTCGAGACGATTTTCTTCAACCGTTGCATATGCGTCCACCAAATATTGTTGAAATAATCTACCGCATTTTAACAAAGTGGCTGATTGATTTTTTCTATCATGAATTTGGTAACGCACAAATTTGTTCATCGTCAATTTTCTATCTTTATTGTCACCACACATCGATCTCAATTTCATGTTAATTTTAAATCCATCTTCTCCATATGGGAAAAGAAGCGGATATTGCAACGACATTAATTTTGGGTGAATTTTAGAAATTCGTTTTAACAATCCATCGTTAGATCGAATAATTATATCTCTATTCGAATCAAATTCACCTATATCACCGACAATTAATCCACCAATTTCAGAACTAGAAGGTAATTCATACTGTTTACTATCAGCTCTTTCACGATTAAGCATAATTACATCAAAATTAGGCAACGATTGATTTTGGAAATCATCTCTGACGAACCTATATTTTTTAGTCAATTCATTATAGTTATCTAGCAATTCAATCAATCCTTTGACAATATTAAGATCAATTTTATCATTTGCATTATTTGGATCAACAGCGCGCACACGGTTTGCAATTTCATTATGGGTGTCGTAAACATATAATTGAGCATATTTTGGACATTCTCCTTCGAAAGGTAAAATAGAATCCATCCTATGATGTATTTATCCACATATTTTGAATACATAAGGGCCTCCTCCATTATTTATGTCATGTTCAATCTTAGCACCCATGGACGAAAAAGCAAACATAGAATTATAAACTCTAATATTATCACGAAATAGCTCACTCTTCCGACCATTGTGTGGATTTAATAATTTATCAAGAAAAAGCGGAGTTGAATTCGACATTGAAAGCTGGATTCATCCTTTTTCACAACAGTGTGTATAAATTAATTGGTTATTTATTTTCTTTTTCAATGCTTTATTAAACCAAAAGAAAGTAGTGCAATGATCACATGTATGAATATCATCACCACAATCATCATAATGCACAATGACACCTGCAATTTGAGTGATAACATGCACGAATTAGATATGTAATGATCAATGATAATTTTTTAGTAACAGACGATACATATTGAAATATGTGCTCAACTGCACGACTCTTTTGATACAATGCCTGCCCAAAAGTTCCTTTGTCAACACCTGTGATATATACAAAAGAATCATGGTCAGATTGATCCAAATAAAGGACTGCTTGATTATACCAAATAAATTTTATGAATGCACATCAGATGGAACAGATTGCACAGCAAAAACTGTATAGATAAAATAAAGAACCAATATTGCCGCAAGTCTGATTATATTATGCAACTCTAGATTTAATCAAAGAATAGAACAACAATTGCACTCCATAAAACAACAATGAACACCAAAAACATAAGTTGCATTGTATGAAACAACAACAAACAACAAAAACGTGAACACAGCTATCATTTAACTCTATGTCACCATATCAGCAAAATTTGACCTCTAACCTTATGTAAGTCACATCTAAATCCAATTACCTGATTCATTCTCCCCCACAACATCTCCATCATCACTGCTATCATCAGATTCATCATACCGTCCTTTTAAAGGTTGTCGACAAACAAACGCAACATTGGTTCTTGATGTGCTCAGTGTTGAATGCTCCCAAGGTGCTGCCATGTTATGGGACGCCGAAGACTGTTCATCAAAAGGTTGATTGAGCGACATCTCTTGTCCATGAATATTTCTCCTGATCCACCAAGCCCAGGATAATCCAAAGGCACTGGCAATCCGAAAGCACTCTCAACAGAAGCAACCCTTCTTATTGCAAAAAAGTATTCATAACCAACAATAATGTTACAGAGATAAACCACACTGTATTCAATGAGATTAAAACGCAATTCACATTTGAAAACAAAGGAGCATTTCCAACATCAGCAAACAGCAATTATTAAGCAAAAAACACAGCGCACGCCTGACCATCCATTGACCAAAATCAATCAACAGCAAAACATTTATTGAAAACAACTGTATAGTACTTGACATTTGTATTCTGAAGAAAAGGCAGAGTCGAATACAACATTGAAAATTGCATATCAAGGGTATCAATAGAGTCCAACCATAACTATGCAATATTCATGATGTCAAATGCAGCTGCAGCATATAATTTGTATTGATATAAGGATTGGAACATGATTGCCCAAGCCCCTGAATGTCAAATCTAAGCACAATCACCTGATTCAATTTCCTCCATAGAATCTTCACCATAACTGTTATCATTGGATCGAACACCATGTTCTCCCAATGGTCGCCCACAAACAGACCTAACATTGATTACTGACGTGCTTGGTACTGGATGCTCCAACGGTGCTGCCATGTTGTTCCAAGCGGAAGATTGTTCATCAAAAGGTTGATTAACACGATATCTCTTGTCCATGATCAATTCCTCTGATCCAGAGAGTGCAGGATATTCTGAAACTGTTGGCAATCCCAGAGCACTATCAACAGAGGCAAGTTTTCTTTTTCGTCCCATATCTGCAAAATAATTTCAATGACCAACAACACTACACAAATTGATCATACTGCATTATATGAAATTACAATGAAATTCACATTTTAAAATAAACGTGTGATTCTCACATCACCAAACACCAGTTATTAATCAAAAACATAACACATGCCCCAACATTTATTGACTCAAATGAATAAAAAGCAAAAAAATTATTGCAAAAGGCTGCACACCATATATAAAATCCACAAATAGCAAACACACGATATCATCATCTAAAAATTACCAAAAATTGATATCTTATCAAAAATAAATACAGCAATCAGCCAAGAAAATCAGATTACCAACGTATCTTGTCAACATATTTTCATCGACTTCATCTACAGAGGAAATAAATAAATATGACAGATAAGGTAATTAATAAAACCAACATTTGTATATACCAATAGAATACAATGTACCATACAAAAGCCAATGAAAAAATCAATTGTGGTTGTAATCCTACCCAACCAAAAGCAAAGGTCCACATCTCATCAACAACAAAAGAAAGTTTGATCATGTGATCAAACAAATACAAAAACTACAACAACAAAAATTAAACAATCATTATCCACAACAGAACACAGTCGCACGCTCAAGAAGAACAACATACACTACATATGATGGGGGCAACTGACCCAACAGGTATTCTAGAGATCTTCACCTTCAAAATGTCGAATTACGCATGAGATCAGATGTTCCCAACAGACTCATGTATATGCAAAAACTATTTCATTACAGTGACCATCCATTCTATTCCGATAACAACAGCAAACTGAAAATCAATTAGTTTTTTTTTTTAAAAAAATCAACCCAGATCACACCAAAATTGTTTCACAAACTGCAAAAATTAAGCCAAAGATACATCGATTACACAAACTACCAAAATCATAATGATATCATAAACATAACGACAACAATAACAATAAAGCTAAAGATCACAGCTATTTGCAAGCACATCACACAAATAAAAATAACGGATGATTGTTGACCTGATGATTGATGACAATCTGAAACAAAATACAACACCCAGAGAAGCAACAACAGCACCAAACACCGGAGAATAATTTGCATAAAATTTAATCCTGCAGAAAAACAAACACAATTAAAAACAAAAAAAATTTAATTCAAAAACTAAAACAAATAAGTGAATCATAAATAAGCACACATATCCTCATACAATCTAACAAAACAGACAACATAATACAAAATTAAAATAAGTCATCCCTTAGACTTAACAACCCCTTTTTCAATGGATGCAAAAAAAAAAGAAAAAAAAAGACCACAAACAACAACTGATCTAATCACCAAACAACACATAAGGATCTGACATGAAGAGCAAGAGCAAGCTTAACAATAAGACTAAGGATCAACAGCCCATAAGTAAACCACTAAATAACACAAAAAGCCTTCTAAATAAATCAAATTTCACAATGACATCAATCAATGAATCTACACTGGACAATTTTCTAGAACTTATGAAGACCCAAACTGAACATCATTAGACAACAATCACCAAACCTAATACCAATTTTCCATTCAATAACCCACCTGGAACTCAAACACCAACCCCCACCTCCTATCAATGACACAACACATAGAATCCAATAACCAAAAACCAAAATGCATTAATCATCCAAGCAAATTCGTTAATCATCCATTGTCACAAAACCCGCCAAACAAATGCAACAGCTAGCAAACCCAAAAAATATCAGCCAAACAACACTCAGCAAACCCAACACCAATTTTCCATTCGATGATTCACATGGAACTCAGACATCAACCCCCTACCTCTTATCAATGCCACAACACACAGAATCCAAGAATCAAAAATCAAAATGACAGACCTTAAGAAAATTCCCCCTACCCCTTATCAATGCCACAGCACACAGAATCCAAGAATTAAAAACCAAAATGACAGACCTTAAGTAAATTCCTTAATCATCCACTGCCGCAAAACCCACCAAACAAATGCAACACCAAACCCAAAAACCGCAGATACAAACAAAGCAACAGGAATGAAATACCAAGGCACCAAAAAATCACAAATTAACACAGAATGCCCAGTCTTCACCAAGTGAACCAAAATAGAAATATCAAAATCACATGAAAGTGTCAAGAAAATGGCTTAACCCACCACACAGAACAGGTACACCAAAGCAAGCACACCAAATCTTGAATAAGGTACCTCTAAACCCAAGGCTCTCTTTTCTTCCAGCTGAGTACAGCGCAATTGCGTCGCTTATAAATAATTCAGCCCCAACCACACAAAAACTCGATCTTATCTAACCTGCAAATTGGAATATACAGAATTCTCTACATCAAACGCTGAACCCAAAATTAGCAACATAAATAAAAATGGAACAAAAATCCATCCCCAGTTTACTTAAGAACACATCCGAACTCAAATGAACAGGCTCAACTGAAAGGACCCAATACCAATTCAGTTACCTAAACCGGAATCAAACCCTTTCGAAAATACGAACCAACAAAATTTTTTTCAAAATTTCGGCAGAGTTTCGTTACTAACGTGGAATTGCCATAACCTACACCCAGAAATTAACACTTCGTCCTATGCCACAAAAGCCAAACCGTGGGCACCAATCCCATCCAGATTTCTCAACATCAATATATAAATCATAAACAGTAAACAGTACAGTAGTTTATATATATATCCGAGAAAATCCATATAAACAAGTATCAGAATGTATCAGAGCGACCTCTAAAGTAAAATATATACAATATGTACATCAGTAGGCGAAACAAGAACCTACTGGAAAACACAGGTGACTCTGATCACTAGCCTCCAAACCGCGACGTGAAACACCAAACCTGAACTGCAAACTGGGCACGGAAATCGAAAAGCCCAGGGGAAAGACATGAAAATCGTTAGAGTGAGTGGACGAAAAGAAATGTCTTTCACCAGTTGATATATACTTAAAAAAAACATATGCGAGTCGAAAGTATAAACAATCAAATGGTACACGAGGGAGACTCTAACTCCTCACGCGTCCGGGTACACGAGGGAGACTCTAACTCCTCACGTATACGTACATGAGGGAGACTCTAACTCCTCACGCGTATAGAGCATGTGTATAAATCACACGGGGCCACTCGTGGACAAATAACAACATATAAGTGTATATACGTAATAAGTATAATCGTATAACACATGCTCATAATAAACATAATCTCGTATAAAAACTCATGCTCGTAAAACCATAATCATACTGCATGCTCAAGTTCGTAAAACATATATAAAGGACTCGCAATAATTCCGTGAAAATAAACTGTCCACTCACAGACTCGCGTAACGAGCACTCGCGCTAATCTCGTGGTCCGGCGGAAGATCCCTCGCCAGAAGCACGATCACGATCCAGATCTCGATCTCCTGTACATTCATAAACATAACTGATCAATACACAAACCACAACACTGTACTGAATGCACGGAAACCAACCGTTCCCGGAAATATACAATGCGGTACAAAATGTATAACGGAAATTCCGAAATCCCCACTTGAAACTTCGACTGAAAATCGGCTAATCAAATCAACCCGAAAACCTTTGTACGATAACCAGGGCGCGATTACGAGAAAAATGACATTAAAATTGTCGAAATCTGAAAAGTTGACTTTTCTCGCCGGAGCGCCGCCGTTGACCACCGTTGACCGCAGCCGGCGGCGGCGGCGCGCCGTCAACAGTGAAATCCCACGGCGAGATTCTCCAGATTTCAAGATCTCAATGAGCTGAATCTGTTTCTCTTCTTCCACAAAGCCCAATTCCGAACGGAACCCCTTCAATTCTAGCCTCAAACAGATCGGAATATTCATTCCGGTGACCTAATCGGAGTACCCCAAAATCTCAACTATAGCCCAATTCACGCATACCAATAGACTCAGAGGAGCAAGGGGAGTCGAACCCCCCTCACCACCGCCACTATGGCTCGTCGGAACCACCTAAACCATCAGCGGCGATCAACCCGAATCTGCCCCAATTCGGACCCATAGAAAACCTAACCAATTTAAACAAACTCAAGTATGAATCAACTCGAAATTGAAAGGGGAAGCTAACCATACCCTTGCCGAAGTCGGAGGTGGCCGGAATCTAGGTCGTCAGATGGCACAGCTCAAAGAGGAAACTTTCCTTTTCGGTCAAACAGGTCACTTGCTATTTTTGGAAAGTCAAAGGCCGGTCAACGCGAAACAGTATTTTTCGACAATTTACGACTATTTTCGATATTTATACTCGCGCCTCGGGTCGATCGACGGTCCAAAATGAATATACGAAATGATTCGGATAAGCTCGAAACAATCGGATAAACTAGTCGAACACCGAAACTTCAAATAATCATAAAATATTCCTCGGTTATCGGAAAAATCTTCTGGAACTGCCCGCGAACTCGAAATCACGTACTCTACAATTTTCGTGAAGACACCCAACTAAAATTCTCGACCGAAAACAAAGTCGCGAATCGAATCGGCAAACCACATTTACGACACAAAACTGCGACTAAACTCAAACTCGTGAATCGTGCCGAATACGCAACTGATTCTGGTTCGGGTCGTCAAAAATCTACCCCCCTTAAAGAAATTTCGACCTCGAAATTTACGTACCTGTCAAGTGAACAGATGTGGATACTGCTCCCGCATACGCTGCTAGGTCTCCCAGGTGGCCTCCTTAACTGAATGGTTCTGCCACAAGACCTTCACCAGCGGAATCACACGGTGCCTCAACTCATGCTCATGACGATCGAGAATCTGCACTGGCTCCTCAACATACGATAAATCCTCTCTGATCGGAAACTGTTGTGGGGCTAACACATGTGAAGCATCTGAAATGTACTTCCGCAACATCGAAACATGGAAGACATTATGCACACGAGCCATCTCAGTCGGTAGCTCAAGTCTGTAAGCAACAGCTCCAACCCTCTCCGTAATCTCATACGGACCAATGTACCGCGGTCGAAGCTTGCCACGCTTCCCGAAACGCACAACTCCCCTCCACGGAGATAGTTTCAGGAAGACCCAATCGCCAACCTCGAACTCTAAACTCTTCCTCCTCACATCTGCGTAACTCTTCTGCCGATCCTGGGCGATCTTCAATCGATCCCTAATAACCTGAATGTCCTCCATCGTGGTTTTCACCAAATCAGGACCAATGAGCCAACGCTCGCCTACCTCACTCCAACACAATGGAGTGCGACACTGCTTCCCGTACAGAGCCTCGTACGGTGCCATCTCAATACTGGCCTGATAGCTGTTGTTGTAGGCGAACTCGATCAAATGCAACTGCTGATCCCAGTTTCCGCGAAACTGCAACACACACGACCTCAGCATATCCTCAAGAGTCTGAATGGTCCGCTTGGACTGCCCGTCAGTCTGAGGATGAAAAGCTGTACTAAATCGCAACCTCGTGCCCAAAGCTCGCTGCAACGCCTGCAAAAACTCAGAAGTAAACTGACTATCACGGTCAAAAACAATGGATACAGGCACACCATGCAAGCGAACAATCTCGGATAAGTACAACTTGGCCAATCTGCCCACTGAAATCTTCCCCGGAAGTGCAAGAAAGTGTGCGGATTTCGTCAGTCGGTCAACGATAACCCAAATACCAGTGTTGCCCGCCGAAGTACGCGGTAACTGATAGACGAAATCCATCGTAATATGCTCCCACTTCCAAACCGGAATCTCAAGTGGTTGTAGTTTCCCTGCAGGTTTCTGCCTCTCCGCCTTCACCTGCTGACAGATCAAACATCGACTCACGTACGCGGCAATCTCCCGCTTCATGTTGAGCCACCAATAGTACGCTCGAAGTGTACGAAACATCTTCATACCTCCGGGATGCATCGCATACGCTGAACTGTGGGCCTCATTTAGAATCTCCTTCTTCAAGCTCTCGTCCCTGGGCACACATAGCCTGCCTCTGAACAACAACGTACCATCGTCGCTCAATCGGAACTCTGTAGGCACATCATTCCGTATCATGGTCTTCTTACCCAACAGGTAAGAATCCGAATCCTGGGCTTCTCATACCTGATCAACCAGTACGGGTCGAACCTGAAAACTGGCCAACAAAGCTCCATCATCATCATACCCAAACACAGCACCTGTAGCTCGAAGCTCGGCTAACATCGATACTCTGGCCACACACATATGAAACAATGAGGCTCCAGATTTCCGACTAAGTGCATTTGCCACAACATTGGTCTTCCCCGGATGGTACTCGAAAGTGCAATCGTAATCGTTGATCAACTCCATCCATCGGCGCTGCCTCATGTTCAGATCCGGCTGTGTCCGCAAGTAGGTGAGACTCTTGTAATCAGTGAAAATCTTACACTGAGCACCATACAAATAATGCCTCCAACTCTTCAACGCTAACACGATAGCGGCTAACTCCAAATCATGCGTTGGATAGTTGGCCTCATGTGGTTTCAGCTGCCTGGAACCATATGCCACAACTCTACCATGCTGCATCAACACACAGCCAAGTCCCAACTTCGACGCATCGCTGTACACAACAAACTCACCACTGTCGTCTGGTAATGTCAGAACCGGTGCGGTAGTCAATCTCTCCTTCAGGAGAAAATAACTCTCATCGCACGCATCAGACCACTCAAACTTGACGCCCTTCTTCATCAATTTGGTCAGTGGTGTAGCAATCCGGGAGAAATCCTGTACAGACCGTCGGTAATAGCCTGCTAACCCCAATAAACTCCGAATCTCGGGCACAGTAGTGGGTCTACTCCAGTTCAGCACGGCCTCGATCTTGTCAGGATCAACACTAACTCCCTCGGCCGAAATCACGTGGCCCAGAAATTTCACACTATCCAACCAGAACTCGCACTTGCTAAACTTCGCGAACAACTGATGGTCCCGCAAAGTCCGCAACACTGCCCGCAAATGCTTCTTGTGCTGGCCCACACTCCTGGAATAGATCAGGATATCGTCAATGAATACAATCACGAACTTGTCCAGGAATCGTCGAAACACCCGATTCATCAAGTCCATGAAAGCTGCGGGGGCGTTGGTTAACCCAAACGGCATAACCAAAAACTCATAGTGCCCGTACCGCGTCCTGAATGCCGTCCTGGCTATATCAGAGTCTCGGATCCTCAACTGGTGATATCCGGATCGAAGGTCAATCTTCGAAAAGACTGCTGCTCCCTTCAGCTGATCGAACAAGTAATCAATCCACGGCAACAGATACTTGTTCCTCACTGTAATCTGATTCAGCTTCCGATAGTCGATGCACAAACGCATGGACCCATCCTTCTTCCGTACAAACAACACTGGGGCACCCCACGGAGAAACACTCGGTCGAATGAATCCCTTCCCTAACAACTCCTGGAGCTGAATCTGCAACTCCCTCAACTCCGCAGGCGCCATCGGTCTGGGAAATCGGTCCAGTACCCGGCAATAACTCAATGGCAAAATCAATCTCCCGTACAGGGGGTATACCAGGTAACTCCGCTGGAAACACATCCGGAAACTCAGACACAACCTCAATACTACCAAAATCCGGCACTGCAGCTGTAGTGTCCACAACATGGGCTAAGTAAGCAACACAACCCTTCTTCATCAACCGATCCGCCCTCATCGCGGAAATCAAACACGGTAGTGAAGTGTTCTTCTCTTCACGAAACAGTATCTCGGGTAACCCTGGTAGTCGAAACGCGACCTCCTTCCTGTGGCAATCAAACATGGCCCAGTGCGACTCCAAAAAGTCCATACCCAATATCAAATCAAAATCCACGATATCAAGCCGTAACAGATCTGCGGCTAAACCATGGCCATCAATAAACACCTCACAATCTCGGTAAATCCAACCGATGCTCACAACCTCACCTAACGGATACAACACCCTCCACAACCCCGGAAGTGGAGATGAAGGTACCGTGGCTAATGATGACAGTCTAAATGATATGAATGAATGTGTAGCGCCCGGATCTAACAATGCAAGTACAGGAATACCAAAAACATATAACGTACCAATAACGACCTCCGGTGATGCTCTGCCCTCACGTAGAGTCATAGCATGAACCCTCGCTTGTCCGACTGGTCGTCCTCGCTGGGGCTGTCCCTGCTGTCTACCCTGACCTGCAAACTGTGCTGGTCGCGTTCCCGAAGTGGCACCTCGCTCTCCTCCGGAACTCTGAGCCGCCTGACCACCAGCACCGTACAACTGAGGACACTCCCTGGAAAAGTGACCCACCTGGCCACATCGATAACAAGCAGCAGGATCTCGCTGACATGGACCAGCATGATATCGATTGCAGAGACTACACAACGGATACTCTCTCGGTACAGGAAATGTGCCACCAGTACGCCGAGGATAGCTAGAACCACTAGAATCCACACTAGCCTGTGGTCGCTGCGATCGACCCCTCCTCCATATCGGTCTCCGCCTCGGTGCACCAACTGATGGGCGATATGATCCACCACCTGAAGATGAAGCTGAACCGGAAGTATCAGAACTCTGCCTCTTTGAAGGCCCCTGACTCGGTCCACCTTCCTCAAATCGCCTCGGTTGGTACCTCTGCTGTCTCTCCTGCTCAATATCTTCGCCTCGGAGTGCAGCACTAACAAACTCATCAAAATTGTTCCGAGGCATCGTAGTCAGTGTCGCCTTGATGTTCAGATTCAATCCCAGCTCAAACCTACGACACTTGGCTTCCTCTGTAGCCACCATATCCCGCGTAAAACGAGACAAACGGGTAAACCGATCCCGATACTCAAGTACAGACAAACTGCCCTGCCTCAAGTTCGTAAACTCCTAGTGCTTGCGTTGCTGGGTAGCCTGATTAAAGTACCTCTGCATAAACAAATCACGAAACAATGTCCACGGAGTGTCAGCTGGAACTCTGTCAGAGCTAACCCACCAAAAGTATGCATCACCCTCAAGTAAACCAACTGCCGCTACTGTCATCTGCTCAGGAGTAAACTGCAGACGCTCACAAACACGTTCAATCTGAACCAACCATGCCTCGCATATCTCTGGATCGACTGAACCCGAAAACACAGTAGCACCCGCAATGCGAGCATTGATCACAGGGTCAAAACGCTCTTCCAAACGCAGCACTCGCATCAGCAAGTCGCGCGTTCGGCGATCCTCATCAGGATCCTCATCCCGATCAACACGGGGACCACGTCGAGGAGGCATCCTACTGATACAAGACAAGCATTAGGTACAAGCAGAAAGAACGTAATCATGAAACCGCAGATATTTGAGGATATACAACACCCGAAGTATTGATGGGTACCGCTGGCCAGTCGGGTCATCACTCCAGTCATGCTGTATCAATTCAAATACCCTAAGCGTCACAACTACAAGAGTCTACAGAATCTGACAACCTAATGCTTTGATACCAAGCTGAAAGGACCCAATCCCGATTCAGTTACCTAAACCGGAATCAAACCCTTTTGAAAATACGAACAACAAAAATTTTTCAAAAATTCGGCAGAGTTTCGTTACTAACGTGGAATTGCCATAACCTGCACCCAGAAATTAACACTTCGTCCTATGCCACAAAAGCCAAACCGTGGGCACCAATCCCATCCGGATTTCTCAACATCAATATATAAATCATAAATAGTAAACAGTACTGTAGTTTATATATATATATATATATATATCCGAGAAAATCCATATAAACAAGTATCAGAATGTATCAGAGCGACCTCTAAAGTAAAATATATACAATATGTACATCAGTAGGCGAAACAAGAACCTACTGGAAAACACAGGTGACTCTGATCACTAGCCTCCAAACCGCGACGTGAAACACCAAACCTGAACTGCAAACTGGGCACGGAAACCGAAAAACCCAGGGGAAAGACATGAAAATCGTTAGAATAAGTGGACGAAAATAAATGTCTTTCACCAGTTGATATATACTTAAAAAAACATAGGCGAGTCGAAAGTATAAACAATCAAATGGTACACGAGGGAGACTCTAACTCCTCACGCGTACAGAGCATGTGTATAAATCACACGGGGCCACTCGTGGACAAATAACAACATATAAGTGTATATGCGTAATAAGTATAATCGTATAACACATGCTCATAATAAACATAATCTCGTATAAAAACTCATGCTCGTAAAACCATAATCATACTGCATGCTCAAGTTCGTAAAACATATATAAATGACTCGCAATAATTCCGTGAAAATAAACTGTCCACTCACAGACTCGCGTAACGCGCACTCGCGCTAATCTCGTGGTCCGGCGGAAGATTCCTCGCCAGAAGCACGATCACGATCCAGATCTTGATCTCCTGTACATTCATAAACATAACTGATCAATGCACAAACCACAACACTGTACTGAATGCACGGAAACCAACCATTCCCAGAAATATACAATGCGGTACAAAATGTATAACGAAAATTCCGAAATCCCCACTCGAAACTTCGACTGAAAATCGGCTAATCAAATCAACCCGAAAATCTCTGTACGATAACCAGAGCGCGATTACGAGAAAAATGACATTAAAATTGTCGAAATCTGAAAAGTTGACTTTTCTCGCCGGAGCGCCGCCGTTGACCACCGTTGACCGCCGCCGCCGCCGCCGGCGCGCCGTCAACCGTGAAATCCCACGGCGAGATTCTCCAGATTTCAAGATCTCAATGAGCTGAATCTGTTTCTCTTCTTCCACAAAGCCCAATTCCGAACGGAACCCCTTCAATTCTAGCCCGAAACAGATCGGAATATTCATTCCGGTGACCTAATCGGAGTACCCCAAAATCTCAACTACAGCCCAATTCACGCATACGAATAGACTCAGAGGACCAAGGGGAGTCGAACCCCCCTCACCACCGCCACCGTGGCTCGCCGGAACCACCCAAACCATCAACGGCGATCAACCTGAATCGGCCCCAATTCGGACCCATAGAAAACCTAACCAATTTCAACAAACTCAAGTATGAATCAACTTGAAATTGAAAGGGGAAGCTAACCATACCCTTGCCGAAGTCGGAGGTGGCCGGAATCTAGGTCGTCGGACGGCACAGCTCAAAGAGGAAACTTTCCTCTTCGGTCAAACAGGTCACTTGCTATTTTGGAAAGTCAACGGCCGGTCAACGCGAAACAGTATTTTTCGACAATTTACGACTATTTTCGATATTTATACTCGCGCCTCGGGTCGATCGACGATCCAAAATGAATATATGAAATGATTCGGATAAGCTCGAAACAATCGGATAAACTCGTCGAACACCGAAACTTCAAATAATCATAAAATATTCCTCGGTTATCGGAAAAATCTTCCGGAACTGCCCACGAACTTGAAATCACGTACTCTACAATTTCCGTGAAGACACCCAACTCAAATTCTCGACCGAAAACAAAGTCGCGAATCGAATCGGCAAACCACATTTACGACACAAAACTGCGACTAAACTCAAACTCGTGAATCGTGCCGAATACGCAACTGATTCTTGTTCGGGTCGTCACATCAACAAAAAAAAAACACAAACCAAACCCTTTAATTCATTGAAGAAGACACATCATCAAACACAAAAGAAAAAAAAATTGATTACACAAAATTCTCAATATCAAACATTTAACTCAAAATTAGAAAGCCAAATAAAAATCAAACAAAAACCCATATTCAGTTCATGTAAAAACACATCTGAACTCAAATTAACAACCCAAACCAAAATCAAAGAAAAACTGAAAAACCCAAGTCTCTGATTGATCGAAGAACACGCATCATCAAATGCAAAACGCCTAAAAAAACTAAAGATGGGAATTTTATAACCCAGCCTAAAAGCCACTCCCCAATTGCTCTGCAAGTCTTGCCAAAGCACACACAACAACTTTACCCGAGCACATCGACCCAAAACGAAAACCCAAATCAAAGTGAAGCAAACACAACCCACAAACACACTTGTAGCACAAAACGATAAAACCAAAACTGATATAGTCCCAAAACAACATACCTTTCTGAATAAATTTAGACCAAAGGCCAAGGGAGACCAATAGCAGAGAGAAACACAGAGGCATAGACGAAACACTACCCTGCACTCTAATCCATCAACACCAAATTGGACAATAAGCCCGAATGAATGATAAACCAAAAATCCAACAAAAAAATTGATCCAAGCACAGATAGAAAAAATTGAATATAAGTCAAAAAGAAAAAGAGAGAGACCTACTATATAGTTTCGAGTCTGATTGATCCAGATCAAGATCAAGAAAGCAAATATAGATGCAACGAACGATAGACCCAAATTCACTCACTACCACATATGGCATCATTACCGGTGAGATCACCGGAGACAAGGCCGGCGACCGGAAAAGTCGCCGGTAATGTTCATCATTACCGGCGACTTACTCCGTTGCCGGTAATGTCGCCGGAAAATCGCCGGTAATGTTTCAAAACATTACCGGTGACTCCAACCGTCGCCGGCAATGTCAAGCCGAATATTTCCGGCAATTTTCCGGCCGGAATTTCGCCGGAAATGTGTGGCTCGACATTGCCGGCGACGGTTGGAGTCGCCGGTAATGTTTTGAAACATTACCGGCGATTTTCCGGCGTAAAGTCGCCGGTAATGTCTTCATTTCCGGCGACTTACTCCATCGCCGGCAATGTCTCTTATATTAGACGCAGATTGCAGCAGCTCGATCATTCATTCATTTTGATCGAAAAAAATCCAGAGAAATCGAAAGAAGGAAAACGTACGCACTGAAATCGATCCTTCGGTATATTGTCAAAATTAAGGCGCGCGTCGAAAACTCGATCACTCGGGAAGCTATATATATAGGTACGTGTATATATACGTATATGTGTATGTATATATATATATGTGTGTGTGTTGATCAAATCCAATTCGTGAGATATATATGAAATGTTGTTGATGTCACGGAAACGAGAAAACTGCTTGTAGTTAATCTTATCTTGTGTCTGAATCAACGACTGGTATTATCGTAGTGTTATCGGAGCCAGGCTTAACAGAGCCTCCTACCTAGTCAAATATGTTTTGAATTGAAAAAAGAAGAATACCATCATCGAGTACTAAATCGAATTCAGAGATTAGATCGATATATATATATATATATATGCATGCATGTGTTGATTTAATTAGAGTTGATTTGAGATATCGCGTCGATTATTAGTAGTGAATGTGTGTATATATATATAATTAATCCGTAAAATTGTTAGAATTTTCAGGATGGACAATAGTTGGATGAGCCTCGAAAGATGGGATGTCAGATATCACCAGGGAATTAGGAGTTTTGTGGATTTTGTGAAGGCTAATTGTGGAGACACTACACTTCATTATTGCCTGTGTAAAGAATGTAAGTGTTTCAGCGATCGATTTTGTTTTCCTAATGATAAAGTCCAGAGGCACCTGAGTAAATACGAGTTTTGGGATAAGTACACTTGTTGAATTTAACACGGTGAAACATCGTTAGCGGGTCCGCATGATCATGGACAATTTGGTGAGAGGGCCAGTCCACGCTATGATCATGGAGATTTTGCTGAGAGGGGCAGTTCATCCTATGATCCAACAGCGATGTTAATCAATGATATGTTTCCTCATGAGAGCGGTGTATTTGCTGATGAAGCACCAAATGTCCCTCCCGTCATTGAGGGTTTCCCCCATATCGAGCCAGTCGAGCCATTACCTGGAGCTCATGTCAACATAAGCGGTATGGACAAGTACAACAACCTGATTGCATTGCAACAGACTCCGTTGTACGACGGTTGTAGTAAGACTGTTCTTGAAAGTTTGATGGGAGTGATGCAGCTCAAAATGGAGAACAAAATGTCTGTCAAAGCTGTTGATTCTTGGTTGAAGTGAACTGCTTCGCTACTGCCACCCGGTCATCGTCTTCCTACCACTCATCATAAGGTGCGACATATCCTGAAAGATCTTGGGCTTTCCTATATCAAAATCCATGCATGCAGATATGATTGTATTCTCTTCTGGGGAAAAGATCTCGAAGACCTTGAAGCCTGCCCGGTATGTTTTACAGAAAGGTATAAGTTGACTCCTGCAGGCAACAAGAAAGCTGTGAAGATACTTCGATATTTCCCGGTTATTGATAGGCTGGAGTGGTTGTTCATGTGTGCTTTCACGGCCGAGGCAATGAGATGGTGGGCTGAGAGGAACTTGCCTGACGATGACACCCTTATACACCCTTCCGACGGAGAGGCTTGGAAGCACATGGTCAGGGAGTTTGATCATTTTGCAGCAGAGGTCCGAAATGTTTGGCTAGGGGTCTCATTTGACGGATTCAACCCTTTTGGCAACATGAGTCTTCAATACAGTATATGGCCAGTTATTTTGGTACCGTACAACCTTCCACCATGGATGTGCATGAAGAAGGAATACAATATGCTGACTCTGTTAATTCCGGGCCCGGGTTATCCAGGAAAGTGTCTCGATGTGTATTTGAGGCCTTTGATTGAGGAGCTTAAGTACCTGAGTGAGTGTGGCCACCCCACTTACGATAGGTTCAAAAACGAGATGTTCTAGATGTATGCCATGCTTGTTGGCACCATCAGTGATTTTCCTGCCCGCGGTATGTTGTCGGGCAACGTTACCAGGGGTTACAGGGCTTGTTCAGAGTGTATGACGGTTGATTGTTGCAGTCCTCATTGCAGTAAAATTGTTCAGATGCGTCACCGTTGTTGGCTTCCATATGATCACCCATTTAGGCAGGATCCAGACGCGTTTAATGGGACTGTGGAAATAGGTGTGGCACCCAGGCGATGGATAGGGGAAGAAATTTTGGAAGTGTTGAATGAATATGATTTTGGCCAACTGAGCAATCATCCTGACATAGTCGCGTCAATTCCAGACACGCCCGAAAGGTATAAGTTTTGGACACACAAGAGCATATTCTGGGAACTCTCATACTGGCCCAGGTTGTCTATCAGACACTACCTAGATGTCATGCACATAGAGAAGAATGTGTGTGAAAGTGTTGTGGGCACAGTTCTTAACTTGGAGGGGAAAACAAAAGACATCCCTAAGGCACGCATTGATCTGAAAGCAATGGGTCTGCGGAAACATTTGTGGTTAAGAGATGGTAAGAGAAAAATGCCGCAAGCTCCTTACACTGTAAAGCCGAAGCATAAGCATGAAATTTTTCGGTGGCTGAGTAATGTCAGGTATATATTCTTATGGCTACGCAGGAATTTGGCCTTAAATTTTTACCGGATTATGGTTATATGCGAGAAATATAATTGTTGCCTATGGATATATATATATATATATATATATATATATATATATATGCAGGTATCCTTATGGCTATGCAGGAAATATAAGCAGGTGTGTTAACTTCTGGGATAATAAGATGTACGGATTAAAGAGTCATGACTGCCATGTACTGCTTCAACGCCTTTTCCCTATTTTCATTCGAGGGTACCTGCCCAAAGAGGTGGTGGAGCCGTTGGTGGCCTTGTCAAGATTCTTTCAGAAGTTATGCACCAGGGAAGTTAAAAAATCAGACCTCAGGGAGATGCAAGATGACATCATTTTTATCATGTGCAAGCTTGAGAGGATATTTCCCCCAAATTTTTTCGACATAATGCCTCACCTGATGATCCATCTTCCCGAACAATTGTTGCTTACCGGTCCCGTACACTACACTTGGATGTATCCCATGGAAAGGTACAAATGATTCATACATTTGGTTTGCCTATGTTTTTATATGTAAATTCTTATTTTTTAAGTAAGTTAACATGCACTTGTTAACTTGTAGACAATTGGGAGCCTACAAGGACTATGTGAAGAATAAATATGCACCTGAATGGTGTATCGCTGAAGCATATGTTGCGCACGAGTGTGTAACGTACACCAAAGTGTACTTGGGAGCGCTTGAGGACCCCCAACAACAGATGCCGATAGATGAACCCCAGTTCAACCTTTCTATCATCTCCAGTGACGTGGTAGTACAGGGAAGCTTGCCAAAGTCGTACAAGTTGGATGGAAATGAGGTAGCCATTGCCCATTGGTCGGTACTGATTAACTGTCAAGAAGTACAATATTGGAAAAACTATCATCTTCACTGCCCTGCTATTGCCGGAAATGTTGATTACCACAACAGGACGTTTGCAAACTACTTTGGTCAATGGGTAAGGGTATATGTGTATATGTCTATTTTTATATATATCCTTATATAGCATGTATGTATGTACGTGGTTTTGTGGTTTCAAGATGACATAATTTCTTGTGTACGTATTACTGGACGTTTTCAGATGAACCATGTAGCAGATGATGGTTGCCCAGAGTGGTCAAACGAATTGAGGGTCCTGGCGATGAAACCGATAGCTTCAAAAGTTTACTCGATGTGTCAGGTCAATGGCGTTAAATTTATATGTGAAAATCGAGACGACCGACTGAAAACACAGAATTGTGGGGTGATGGTCCATGGTGGGCAGGATGGCGTTGACTATTACGGTGTCCTTCATTCAGTTGTTGAACTAATTTATGGGAACCGCATGAAAGTGCACTTGTTCAAGTGTAGATGGTTTGATACTAGCCCGGAGAACACAAGGACCGATCAGTACGGAACATTTTCGGTGAATACTGCTACTAGCTGGTATGAAGATAACCCTTTCGTTCTTGCCTCATCAGTAAAACAAGTGTTTTACCTTGACGATCTTCTTAACAAAGTCCTGTGGAAGGTGGTTAACCATGTTGCTCATAGAAACATATACAGTGCTGCCACACTTGGTGATACCGCAGATGATGAGGAAGTTACTGCATACCAAGAGCCGAACGCTTTTGACATTCCGGAATCATCTACGATTCGCCTTAATAATGTGAGATCTGGGAGTGTGGTTCGAATTACTGGAGCAGAACTTCTCGATGTTAATCCATATGAAGTTGACGCTGATTCAGATGACGAGGAGCGACACATATTGCCAGAGGTTACCTATGAAACCGAGTCAGACTCAAGTGATGAAGATAATTACGATTATCATCCTTAGTACGTTGGAAATTGTAGTCGGAAATTGTAGTCGGAAATTGTAGTCGGAAATCGTGTCGGAACGTAGTCGGAAAATGTACTCGGAAAATGTAGTCGGAAATTGTAGTCGGAAATTGTACGTAGTCGGAAATCGTGTCGGAAATCGTTGTCGGAAATTGTAGTCGGAAATTGTACGTAGTCGGAAATTGTAGTCGACCATCGTAGTCGGAAATTATAGTCGGAAATTGTAGTTATATATGGTCGGAAATGTTGTCGGAAATTATTTAGTCGGAAATTGGTCGGAAATAGGTCGATCGGATAATCTTCGAGAAATAATGACATTACCCACGAGTTAGCAACTCGTTGGTAATGTCATTACCAACGAGTTACGACGTAACTCGCCGGCAATGGTGGCGGTATTTCCAGGGCAGCTCGAGCTCTCCTCCCCTCTCTCCTCCCCTCTCTCCTCCTCCCCATTTCTCTTCGCATCGATCTCTCTTCCCTCTTCCCTCTCTTACACCGAAATTCTCTCTTCACCTCCCTCTCCTCCCTCTCCTCAATCCTCTCTAATTAGCTTCCTCTCCTCCCCTCTCCCCTCTCTTCCTCTCCTCCCCTCTCTCCTCCTCCCCTCCTCCTCTTCCTCCTCCCCTCACCTCCGTCGCCGGACAACAGTTGGGTCGAGCTCCACCATGGCAGGTAATAGCTCACTCTCTCTCCCTCTCTCTCTCCCTCTCTCTCTCTCATTCCACATTTTATTTTTATGCATTTTGATTAATTAATTTTTGATAATTGTGGGATGTATGTATGCATGTGGAAAATATTTGTAAAATGTAATTAAGGTATGTTTGAAAATTGTGGGAAAATAATGTGGATAATTGTGGGGTGAAGGAGAAATATATGTGATGTATATATGTGAAAAATTAATTAATTTATATGGAATGTATATATATACGTATGTTTGAAAAATGTGGAAAATTAATTAGCTAGGGTGAATTGGATTAATATGTGATGTATATATATATGTGTGAATTAAGGTGAAATTAAGATGCATGATCGATGTATACAAAGTGTATATGTGATGTATATATATGTGAAAAGTTTAAAGCCGGAAATGATGTATGTATATATGTTAAGTTAGGTGATATAGTTGTTAATTTAACGTATAATAGGTGAAAAATCGGCTTCAGAATTTAACGTTTTTGGATTAAGGTGATATAGTTGTTAATTTAACGTATAAATTAAGGTGAAAAATCAAAATCGGAACAGTTTGGAACCACAACGGTTTGAAACCGGAACGGTTTGAAACCGGAAATGTTTATAACCGGAACCGTTTGTAACATAACGGTTCCAGTTCGAAACGGTTCCAGGTTCAAACGGTTCCGGTTCCAAACCGTTCTGGTTCCGATTAATTTGTTATAGAACCGGAATGGTTTGGAACCGGAACTGTTTGTAACCGGAACCGTTATGTTACAAACGGTTCTGGTTACAAACAGTTCCGGTTTCAAACGGTTCCGGTTCCAAACCGTTCCGGTTCCGATTTGTTATAGAACCTTAGTACGTTGGAACCGGAACCGTTTGGAACCGGAACTGTTTGTAACCGGAACCGTTATGTTACAAACGGTTCCGGTTACAAACAGTTCCGGTTTCAAACGGTTCCGGTTCCGATTTGTTATAGAACTGAAACGGTTTGGAACCGGAACCGTTTGGAACCGGAACTGTTTGTAACCGGAACCGTTTGTAATATAACGGTTCCAGGTTCAAACGGTTCCGGTTCCAAACCGTTCCGGTTTTGATTTGTTATAGAACCGAATCCATGACTATTACGGTGTCCAGGAGGTTTTGCGGCTAATTGGCTTCGGAGAGGTTCCCGAAATAGTGGAGGGAACAGTAGTCAAGCTTCCTCCTCGCCCGCAGTTAGCAACACGCCCAGTGGGCCAATGATGACTGCTCGCACAAGAGCCTTGCTAGAGGCGCGAGCTGAGGAGGAAGCTGCACGATCAAGAGCCGTGCAACCGGAAGTCGAGGCTCGAGCCTCAGTCTCGAGACGCTCAATCAGCAGACGTCCCTCCGGTGGCAGAGCCTCAGACGAGCGACAGTCAATGGGGGCATCAGAAACTCCCTAAATCTGAATGCCCCATATTCGCCCGGTGCCTACTCCCGTTTCACGGGAATCATCTGAGACACATGGTGGTGCTGGCGCCTCATCATCCAGGCCTCGTCTATCTCCGCCGTCCGGTCTCTTCCTACCCGACGAGATTCCTGTGATCCCTGAATTCGATGATAGGGGGATGCCTGTTTATGTTGAAGGGCGGCCGGAGTTCCTGACCGTGGAGGAAGCGTATAACTTCCTCCCATTCGACCCCGTGTATCTTTGGAGTGTGAGGTGCACCAACCAACAAACGGACGATGCAGGTAAATTTTATTTAACATCAGATTGATTACTTAATTATTACTTAAGACTTGTGATAGGTTCAATTAATGATATCAATTTGTTGACATTGTATTATTAGGCAATTTCGTTAATGGGACTGGAAAACGGAAATGGGCTAGAGGCACCTGCACCGGGAAGAGACTTGAGCAGGCCACCGGCGGAAGGAAAACGCCCATAAGGGCCAATGAGGATGGCGAGGTGATCGAGGCATTCGACACCACGCGCAAATATGTCAGCATGGCCGGTGCGATCGTGCGGGACAAGGTCCCAATGCTTTGGCCAGATTGGGAATCTGTGCCTATCTACGTGAAGATGTAAGTGCATAATGCACTCAGTGTGAGTAAAATCGTATTTTCATTACGTAAATTTTACATTTATTAATTAAGTCCGAATAAATATATAATTTTACCTTTTATATATTCATATTGCAGGTGTGGTTTGACGTGGATGAAGTTCTTATTCACAGGTGGGTAGAGTGTCAACTACATATGAGGTGATGTGCTTCGACTTATTTGAATATATATCGAGTTAGATTTTTGTTTATCAAGTGTTTTAATATCTCTAACTTTTTTTCCTTGTTTTAATATAGGTATAAAGAGTGGAAGAACGAGCTTTCTTCCCATTACACTGTATACAAGGAGCTAGGCCGAGGTTCTACCCCTAGCGAATTCCGGTTTAGGGAGTACGAGTGGAAGTGGCTGATAGCCCACTTCGAGCACCCCAAAGCTCAGGTATGCATCCTTAATATATCTTACAAGCCTAATGTATCGTATCAGATTGAAATAGTTAGTTACTAATTTTTTTCCATATGTTTATCAAACAAGGCGATTTCGAAGACGAACCGGGCGAATAGATTGCAAAACACCAGGGCCCATCATGCAGGTTCACTCAACTACATGGGTTGGTCGACTAAGGCGCAGCAACAACAAGAAGTGAACCCCTTGGTGTATATTCATCAGAAGTTCTATCCGCAGTGCCCTGACGAAGCGGTAAGTCTTTCGCCTCTCCATGTGTTAATAAAACTATATTTCGATATTAATAGATTTTGTTAGTTAATACGTTGTTCATTTTCGCTTTTCAATTAGGCGAGAGTGGAGGAGGCGACCGCAGAAGTGACCATGAGTATAGCTCGGACTAACCATCCTGACTGCTCCGAGGAAGAAGTCACCCAGTATGCTTCTCAGATCGATCTGCTTGATCCCCCGATAGCGGCTCAGATCATGGCAAAAGCGTGCGGGACTGGAAAGAATACCTACTACTGTAGGGGAATGGGCTCGGCGGGCGAAGGAGTATTGAAAAACATTTCACAATACTCTACCGGGTCAAGAAGTTCAACTTCTAGTCGTAACCTCGCAGCGGAGCTTCAGAGGACGCAGAGGGAGTTGGAGGAGCAAAAGAGGCAGATGGCCAAGTACCAAAACATGGTCCAGCAGCAGACACAGATGCAGGCTCAGATGTACACATGGATGCGGACGATGTACGAGGCTCAGACTACCGGACAACCGTTCCCCACACCTCCCCCGGTCCCTCCCTTCCCTAGCTATCCACCACCACCACCGCACCAGTCAACGCCAGAGTAAGACCAAGGTAGCCACCGGAATTCAAATGAGTACATGGATTACTTCGACCCTGACCCGCAAGTTCCTGGACCCTGACCTGTAGTTGTAGTTAATTTTCGTATCGTCGTTGCTATTTGTACTGTACGTTGGACATTTATGTGTACTGTTGAACTTGTATGATTGTACGGTTTATGTCTTTCAATGCAGGTTCTGGAATTGGGCCCAATCCAGAACCGCGTTTTTTTTTCAAAATTTTTCCACACATTGCCGGCGACATGGACCTCAGTCGCCGGCAATGTCTCACATTCCGGCCACGGCGGCGCTGCCATTGCCGGCGACGCTGTCACCGGTAATGTCCTAGACATCATCGGCGACTTGAGTCGCCGGTGATGTCTATGACATTACCGGCGACGGCGTTTCCCGTCGCCGGCTACGACATTACCGGCGACGGCGTTTCCCGTCGCCGGCAATGTTAACACTGGCGGGGAATTTCCGGTGACGTCATTGCCGGCGACTTGTCGCCGGTAATGACAATTCCGGCGAAAAAAAATACAAGGCCGGCGATGGCAGGTCGCCGGTAATGTCTCCATTTCAGGTAGTGACTCTATTCTCCAGCGAGAGTCGATGAGATTGATGAAGTCACAGCGAGAGTCGATGAGATTGATGAAGCAACTCCGAGCAAGATTGAAAAGGTCCGAGAGATTTGTGACCAAAACAGAAAGACAGAGGCTGAAACTAAACGGAGAGGACATAAGCCCACACGCACCGCACGATCAATTACTCCAAAATGACGAAAAGGGCAATATGCAATAGTAATTATAATAGTTACAGTAATTACAATAATAACAGTAGAAAGCGACGATTGTATTATAGTAAATATCTCCAAGAAATATAGATAACTATTTCATCTCTTCAGCTCGTTTTGGATCGAACAGAATTAACAGATGATACAGTGAAACAATAAAACTGTTCCACGTCGACTCTAACAATCATACAAGAAGAATAGACGCATTTTGTTCCAGGTTCCAAGTTGACGTACTTGACGACTTTACTCGATGCTGAATTTGCTTTGTTTATTTATTTGTAAAGCTTGTAGATTGTGGAATATAATGGCTTTCTCTGTTTTAATTTCTTGGCATCAAAAGAAGATCCGCATTAACAGTGGTACCGTTCTATATGCTGTGTGATTCTGTGAATAGATTATAGAATGGTGAATGCGGATCATAAGCCATGGCTATCCGTACGTACTTTGAAGTTAACCCTCAACACATCATTATTAGTTCTAAACTTCTAAGTTTCTAACAGCTTATATATATATATATATATATATATATGAATCAGACGGGCATTTTGAGAACCATGCATGATCGCGGTTGACATGTGAAATTAATCTGAATCAAAGGACAAAGATATGGAAAGAAATTACGTAAAATCCAACTGAAGAAAATCTCAATCATCTATGAAATTATGACGTCATGCGTGATGTCGAAAGGAACTAATTAATCAAAACTCAGCTGAAGAATATTTATGACGGTGTAAATGATGAGAGAGTTGTATAAGGATTAGAAGTATACTTGCAGCAGATCTATAAATAAGCAGTACAGTTAAACTCTGCCATCCGAGGTATTCGATCCAGATATATATATATTCTCTGTTTCTTCTTGCAGCTAAACATCATCGCCTTTTTTCACCTGATTGAAAGCACGTACCAGCTGAAGGTTTGGTTTTCGGGTCTAATTAAGCTGCTTAATTATATATATCCGTCTCCAACAGTATTTTGTTGATCGCTGGCTCTAGCTTAGCAGCGCACCAGCTTCATATCATTAAGGTACTGATTTTCGTTCTCGGCTATATTGCACTTCAATTTGGCTCGAGGAAAACATGCATGCATGTACATAATTTGATATATTTCATAGGGTCAACTTTACATGGTTATGTACGTTGTATCCTACAATGACACTTGATTCATTGTCTTTTTTTTTCTTCTTCGATTATGACACTTGATCGTTGTTGAGTAGACTTGTTGGTCAGGAATGAATTTCATCACTACATGTAAATACATATAACACACGATGAAGGATAGGACTACAAAGTAAAAACTAAAAAGAGATAGAATCAAAGACGTTTACTAAATTTTATGAGCGGTGTTAATAATAACATTATATATAATATATTACACATGCATGCAGGCTTTAGGTCTCTGCTATATCAATCGAAAGCTTTGAGGATCGATTGGAGGTGAAGAATTTACGACGTACGACCGATATAGGTAAGTACTTACTTTTATCTAGAATTGTATGATTGAGAGTTAATACCAATTCAGATTTAACTGCATAGATGGGTCGATATTTCTTCTACGATACATGATAAATCGAGTAGATAATTTGTTCAGTATGGAAATTAACATAATAGTTCGTCATAAAACTACCTACCTTACATATGATCGACTTGATATCGATCTTGTTACATACTATGTCATAGAATTAATTCAAAGTTATTGCAAACCTTTACCTACTGCCCGTAACTACAACGTACAAAGAGGGAATATCTATCTTGTTACTTGAAGTCAAGCTAGCTTACCTTGGAATGTCACAGAACTCAAATTCCACGTCACATATTTTATACTTGTGGTTGTAAACCTTAACCATGTTGTGTTCGACGTCTCGATATCCTACTCAATTTAATTATTTGTTTGTTCAATAAAAATAGAGTGGGGATAAACCGTAACATTAATCTAAATACGATGATCATGTGTTGCCAATCAATTTCAAATATTGTGACCAAAATGATTTTTTTTAAGAAAAGAAAAAAAAGGACCAAATTTCTTTTCGAGGCGAAGTTTTAGTGGTGATCGAGTAGAATAGAGTGAAATAGCCAAAAGTGACAAAAACCCTCACAAAAGACTACGGCTTTGAAACCCACAATGACTTCTCTCTAATAGTAAAGAAAACGAATCACCCCAAGATTTTTCGGGAGAAGCAGACACTGAAATTGTGTTTTCCTTTTTTTTCTTCTGATTTTATGCTCATTTCTTTCTTGAAAATTTCGAGTCTTTCATGGGTCCGTCTCATTCACTTGGCATTTGTCATCTTACTCATCTATAATAAAGCAGCCAGCAAATTCATCGACCCATATCGCCAGAAAGTGGTAATCTTGATTCCTCATTCCTCAATGCTCTCTGTTTTGGTGTTTGTTATCGTTTCAAGTTAGCTTACCTTAGTGCCATGCATTGGTATCTCCAACAGTACCGCACTTGGTTTCTCTTTACCTTTCATTGTGTTCTTGTTTTCATTTATTTTGTTGTAGACTTTATTGAGTTTGTTCTTAGCATTTGTGAATTGTGATTTATTAGAACCATCACTTGCTGCCCTCTGTTTCAAACTGTTCATATATACAAAATACACACACACACACAAAAATTAAAAAAAAATTGGAATATATGGCATTTGTAGTTTGTCATTTGTTGGGTACAATAGTGAATTTATTCTGTGTTGAATTCCATTATAAATTGTAAGCATTTTTTATTTGGTTGCTTGGTTTCGCAATTTGTTACCAGAAATCGAAAGCTGTAAGTTTATCTTGCAAATTTTAATAATAAACGATAAATGTTCTACTTTTGCAGCTCTGATCCTATAAGCCAAGGTCTCTGAGCTGTTTGTTGTCAAACAACTGCAACTTAATTCTGTGAGGTGCTTTGTTGTCAGGTATAAGCAACATGAGTGATCCAAATGTGGCGAAAGAGGAAGCCGCGGCAACGTCAGCAGTGCCAGGTTCCCAAAATGCATCAGAAAGTAGTAAAATGAACAAGGAAGATGGAAGCAAGAGCAAGGAGGGTGGCAAGAAAAAAGTGTCATTTTTCAAGCTTTTCTCTTTTGCTGATTCAAGGGATTACCTGTTAATGTCTGTTGGGACGATTAGCGCGATTGGAAGTGGTCTCTCTATGCCTATAATGACCATAATCATGGGAGAAATGATCAATTCGTTTGGACAATCAGGGAATACAAAACACGTGGTTCATGAAGTTTCTAAGGTAATACTTTGTGACTAAAATCTGATACGCATAATTTGACTTCGAATTTCAGCTTTCACTTCTCCATATTCATCGCATGATCTACTTGTAACTATTGTTGACTGGATTAAGCAAAGCTAATTTGACCAATTTGATGACCTCAGGTGGCTTTAAAGTTCTTCTACTTGGCTTTGGGAGCTGCAGCTGCTTCATTTCTACGCAAGTACATAAAACTTGCCACCTGATTTATTCATTGTTTTTAATTCTTGTTTGGAAATTGATGTTATTGGATTTGCTATAATACAGAGATGTCTTGTTGGATGATCACCGGAGAGAGACAGGCAGCAAGAATCAGATGTTTATACTTGAAAACAATAATGAGGCAAGATGTGAGCTTCTTTGATAAAGAAACTAACACTGGAGAAATTATTGAGAGGATGTCTGGTGATACTGTGCTCATTCAAGAGGCCATGGGCGAGAAGGTACGTGTTTACATTTACATGACACGAGACAGGAAAGCCTCAAGTTATTGCCATTGTCTCAAAAACTGTTTTAACTTGTCTTTCAATTCATTCTGTAATTGCAGGTAGGAAAAGTTATCCAATTAGTTGCAACATTCATTGGAGGCTTTGTCATAGCCTTTCTTAAGGGAGGGCTTCTCACCTCTGTCATGCTATCTGCTATTCCCCCCATTGTCTTATCTGTGGCCATCATGAACCTTATATTATCAAAATTGGCATCTCGTGGACAAGCTGCATATTCTGTGGGAGCAACTGTGGTAGAGCAGACAATTGGTTCAATCAAAACTGTAAGCACAATTACTTGAGTAAAAGAAGTTTCATATTATTTCTTTTTCTCTGTATCAAACTAAAGTGGATGGCAATGGCCATTCTTCATGCAGGTTGCATCATTTACCGGGGAGATACATGCTATAACTAAGTACAAAAACTGCTTAGATAAAGCCTACAAGTCTGGTTTGCAACAGGGTTTGGCATCTGGATTGGGTATCGGGTCAGTTATGCTGATTATCTTCTGTAGTTACGGTTTGGCTGTATGGTATGGAGGAAGAATGATACTTGAAAAAGGATATAGCGGAGGTGATGTCATAAATGTAGTGTTTGCTGTGATGACTGCCTCCATGTAAGTTAACATTACCATTATAGTCAAACATGCACGTGTACATGGTGCTCTAGTCGTCAAATTTGACAGAATATTAAAGATCAACTCATATACATTTTTATACATAAATTTCAGGTCACTTGGGCAAACATCTCCATGCATGACTGCATTTTCTTCTGGGCAAGCCGCAGCTTACAAGTTGTTTGAGACAATTAACCGAAGGCCTGACATAGATGCTTCTGGTACAAAAGGAAAGCAATTACAAGATATCCGAGGAGACATAGAACTGAGGGACGTTCATTTTGCTTATCCTGCAAGACCATTTGAACAAATTTTCCGAGGATTTTCTCTCTCAATACCTAGTGGTGCAACTGCTGCTTTGGTTGGACAGAGCGGAAGTGGTAAATCCACTGTTGTCAGTTTGATTGAGAGATTTTATGACCCTCAGTCTGGTGAAGTTCTTATCGATGGAATAAATCTTAAAGAGCTCCAGCTGAAATGGATCAGACAGAAAATAGGCCTTGTTAGCCAGGAACCGGTTTTGTTTACTTGCAGCATTAGAGATAATATCTGCTATGGTAAAGATGGTGCAACTACTGAAGAAATAAGGGCTGCTACTGAGCTTGCCAATGCTGCTAAGTTCATAGACAAACTCCCTCAGGTAAAGATTCAACTTTAGTTTGTACTCGCTTCTATGGCTTTATAAAATTCTTTGGTTTTCTCCTTGTTTTTCAATTATTTTTGGTTTCTTTGACATTTTAGATTCCACTAGGATCGGCGATTACTCTAATGGTGTCCCAAATTTTATCCACCTGATAATACAGAATAAAAGATTTGATATAGGGATATAATAGAGCCTTCAGTACATTTGACAATCAAACACAATCTTAACTTCTGTCTTCTTAGAATTTAGTGAGCTCTATTTTTGGTATAAGCATCCTAGTTGGTTTTCAGTTACTTTGTTCTGATGTTTAGTATTCCTGATTCATGCCTTTAGGGACTGGATACAATGGTTGGTGAGCATGGAACTCAACTCTCTGGTGGCCAAAAGCAGAGAGTTGCAATAGCTAGAGCAATTCTCAAAAACCCAAGAATTCTATTGTTGGATGAAGCCACAAGCGCTCTGGATGCAGAATCTGAGAGAATTGTGCAAGAGACACTGGACAGAATTATGATTAACCGGACTACTATTATCGTAGCCCATCGCTTGAGCACAGTAAGAAATGCTGATACCATTGCTGTGATACATGGAGGGACAATTGTTGAACAAGGTAATAATGAGTATTGTATTGACGGTATTCTTGTAAACCATTTGAAAGCCTTAGAGTACTGAATTTACTGTCAAAGGTAAACATCTGTTTGGTTCAAGACTACTGCTGTTAGTGATCCTTCTAAATTGAACAGGAACACATTCTGAACTTATTAAGGATCCATTTGAATGCCTTATAATACTGAATTGACTGTGTTATTTAAATATATCCTTTAGTTTATTACTACTGCTGATACTCATCTGTTTGATTGAGCAGGATCACATTCTGAGCTGGTTAAGTATCATGAGGGAGCATATAGCCAACTTATAAGATTACAAGAGATGAGAACTGTGTCAGAACAGACTGGTCTTAATGATCAGGATAGGCCAGATATTTCTTCAGATTCTCGAAGACAGTCAAGTCAAAGATTTTCTTTCTTACGCTCCATAAGCCGTGGTTCATCCGGAAGAGGGAATAGTCATCGTGAATCACTCTCAGTCTCATATGGTGGCGCACCTGCTGCAGTCGGCCTGCTTGAAGCAAATCCCACAGAACCAGATGTTCATGCTCCAGCATCATCAAAAGGTCATGAAGAAGTCTCCATTACCCGCCTGGCTTCCCTAAACAAGCCAGAGATACCTGTGTTACTTCTAGGCACATTAGCTGCAGCAGCCAATGGAGCAATCTTACCTATTTTGGGGGTACTATTATCTAGTGTAATCAAGATATTCTTTGAGCCATCTGATCAACTAAGTAAGGATTCAAAGTTTTGGGCCTTAATCTTTGTTGCCCTCGGAGGGGCATCATTCTTGGCGCAACTATCAAGAACGTACCTTTTTGGAGTTGCTGGCTGTAAATTAATAAGACGAGTTCGATCAATGTGCTTTGAGAAGGTGGTTTACATGGACATTGGTTGGTTTGATGAGTCTGAGCATTCAAGTGGTGCAATTGGGGCACGGCTTTCTACAGATGCAGCTTCTATAAGAGGGCTGGTTGGAGATGCTCTTGGTTTGTTGGTTCAGAATATAGCGACTGTTGCTGCCGGCCTGACTTTTGCTTTTGTTGCAAATTGGCAACTTTCTCTTATAATCCTTTTTCTGCTGCCTCTGCTAGTAGTAAATGGATATTTTCAAATGCAGTTCATGAAAGGTTTCAGTGCAGATGCAAAGGTATTGCTCCAAAGTCTTAATCAAAGAATGAAAATATATATATATATATATATATATTATCAATAGTATTAAGTCTAGTCCCGTTTATCATGGCAGCTGAAATACTTTGTTGTTGCAGAAAATGTATGAGGATGCCAGCCAAGTAGCCAATGATGCTGTGGGGAGTATTAGGACAATTGCCTCCTTTTGTGCTGAAGAGAAGGTCATGGAGCTGTACGAGAAAAAATGTGAAGGCCCTATTAAAAATGGGATATGGCAAGGCATAGTTAGCGGTATCTGTTTTGGGATATCATTCTTTATCCTATTTTCTGTGTACGCCGCCAGTTTCTATGCTGGAGCCCGACTTATTGCATCCGGCAAGACAGACTTCTCTGATGTTTTTCGAGTAAGCTCCTTAGATTTTTACTGCAGATATTTACTTTATGAGGTATATGCAGCATAAATTTGCTCCCTATCCAGTCTACTATTAAGCTTTTGCTCTTTTGGTTCACAGGTTTTCTTTGCTCTCACTATGACAGCAACTGGAATATCTCAGGCTAGCTCCCTAGCCCCTGATGTAAGTAAAGTAAAGGCTTCCGCTTCTTCCATATTTGCAATCCTGGATGGAAAATCAAAAATAGACTCTAGTGATGAGTCTGGAACAACTTTGGAAAACATTAAGGGAGATATTGAACTACGTCATGTCAGTTTCAAGTATCCAACCAGACCCAACGTGCCAATTTTCCAGGATCTTTGCTTGACTATTCATCATGGGAAGGTAACTTAATTAGGACCATGTACTGTAACTTTTATCCTTTTTCCACGCAGTGCATGAGTGTTGACTTCCTGGTCTAATTTAGATATTGGAACTTAACTCTTGATATATTTTTTTTAGACGGTTGCTCTGGTTGGAGAAAGTGGAAGTGGGAAGTCGACGGTGATCTCATTGCTGCAGAGGTTTTATGACCCTGATTCAGGTCACATTACATTAGATGGAATTGAAATCCAAAAGTTACAGTTGAAGTGGTTGAGACAGCAAATGGGGCTGGTGAGCCAAGAGCCTCTTTTGTTTAATGACACAATTCGAGCGAACATTGCATATGGAAAGGAAGGGAATCCTACTGAGGCTGAAATTATAGCTGCAGCTGAATTGGCAAATGCTAAAATTTGATTTTAATGGCTGAAGAACGTACTCTATTAGCCGAGAATTGCAATGTCATGACTCATGCATGAGTATTGTCAGTTGTTTGTTTAAGACTTTAAATTGTAAGTTTTTAATTAAATGATTGTTACGATATGGCAGATTGGCAGCATATAAATAACATTTCTCAGCTCAAGGAAATTGTTTGCATTTGAGCGCACATCTGTATTGTGTCATCACCTACGTACGTACGTATTTGTCAGACCTCAACCTTCTAGAGTGTTCTATCTCTGTTTCAAGTTATGCACAAGTGTTTGCTGAAAATCCTGGTCTCAGCTTAGCTTCCCAGTCTACATGCACTTGGTTTTGTTAATTTGTATTTTCACTTGATTCGATTCGTTGTTTTGATTTTGAAATCTTCTGGAGAGAACGTAAAGTGTATTCTGATTGGATTGGATCCATATGACTTGTTTTCTATATTGTTGTTCCTCAACTTCTGGAAT
This sequence comes from Geum urbanum, assembly GCA_946800695.1. Lineage (NCBI taxonomy): Eukaryota > Viridiplantae > Streptophyta > Magnoliopsida > Rosales > Rosaceae > Geum > Geum urbanum. The sequence goes on from OX327003.1 coordinate 7,179,040, forward strand.
ATATATACTGTACTATTTACTGCTCCTGTGGGTTTCTGCTTCATTGTGCTGACAGGTGCACAGAACACACTCATACAAGAGAAGATTATTGGAATACATGATATTTATAATTGTTTTCAGGTAATATTTAATTCTATTACGAAAAAGATGAAGCATATGTTCCTTGATTCCTTAGTTGGTTTACCAATTTGTTTCCCAGAAAGCAAATGTAGTCTGCTTGCTAATCCAATTTAAGAAATCTGTCTCAATTGCAGCTCTGATCTCATAAACCAAGTTGCTTTGTTGTCAAACAGCAGAAACTTACTTCTCCAAAGTGTTTGTTGTCAACTATAGCTTCTACTGTGACAGAAATGGGTGACAAGAAAAGTCCGTTGGTCGGAGATGTGGTCGAAGAGGAAGCTGTGTCATAAAACAGTCAGTCAGCCGTGCCAGATACCCAAAAAAGGACCAGAGAGTACTAACGAAAAGGAAGATGCAAGCAAGAGCAAGAGGGGTGACACCAAAGTAGTACCCTTTTTTAAGCTTTTCTCTTTTGCCGATTCAGTGGATTACCTGTTAATGTCTGTTGGTACGATTAGCGCAATTGGAAATGGAATGTGTTAGTATTGCATCATTAGTTGTACAATTAACATACTTATCCGCTTAAGCAGATTAGCAACACCTACCACACCACACGCAAGACCACCAAGAAGGCTCCAACTTTACTCACCAGACACACCCCCTCCGGGCGCGCACGCGCCCGTGGGGGGCGCGCCCGAACATGCGGATCACACACCAGCAGGTACACCAAAGTCCCACATCGAAGAAAACCACCAGGTTCCAAACTCAACCACCTATATATATCAGGTATTTATTACAGGTAAGATCACCAATTCACTCGACCGGAACACTACTCGCACGTTCGCTTGACTGTTATATCCAATACATCTTCTGACTTAGGCATCGGAGCGTTGAAGGCGGGCCACCCCATCTCAACCCCTGACCGCCTGTTTCATTGTTGTATTCTTCTAACAGCTGCACCCGAACGCCCGAGGGAAGGAGCAAGCGCCCGACGGGAGAGTCCACCGCCCGACAGGAAGGATCCCGCACGCACGAAGGAAAAAGAGGAGAGCACGCCCATCCATCCGAACAGCCCCAGCGTTCGGACGCACCAAGAGGAAGGAAGAGGAGGAAGCTTATTCTTGTTGCTTCTGCCCCGTTACGCCCCCGCGCGTAATTCGGTAGAAACATCTGGCGCCGTCTGTGGGACTGGGGATAGGCTACTCGCAAAGACATAATAGGAAAGCGCGCGCCCGTACAAGTTACTCAAAAGACGGCAAACAAAGTTCAAAACAGCAAAAAGAGACAAGGCACACAAGCGAACGGAAAGAGAAATTTCATTCATCCGCCAGTTCAAAAACCCACCGGCAAGAAATCCAGGGCACGAGGGCCCAATTACAAAAAAAACAGAAAATCTATTCTATTACAAAAGAGAGAAGAAAAGAAGCTGCTCTACTTCGCGCCACTCGCGCCCGCACCACCACCTCCGCCCGCCAGCTAAGCATCCAACTCATCCATCTTCAGGAAAGGCGCTGCCATATCTTGGAATTGGGCGACCTGAACCTCGGCCTCAGCATCCATCAACTCCTTGAACTCCACAGAATTCTTGAAGTCAGTGACCGCCTCCACCCGCGCCTGCCGAACTTGGGCTTGCGCCTCGGCCATCAGGCGGGATTCCACCTCCGCCACCCGATTGTCCGCCACAGCTTTCGCCTCTTCAAGGGCGGCAAGGGCTGAGTCACGCTCGACCTTGAGCAGCGCCTCCCGTTCACCCGCCAGCTGCTCAGACTTCTTACAGGCGTTGGTGAGCCTCAGTATCTCCGCATGCGCCTTCTCCGCGTAGCGCCTGTTGGCAAAGCGCTCGCGCGCCAGGTACATTTTGCGCTGCAGCGCCATGCAGAGGTTGAAGGCCTTGTCCATATCATCCCTGTTACCCTCTGCCACCTCTGGCGCCATCTTATCAACGGCCTTCATACTCAACTCGATGGACCGAGCCAACGGGGTGTAGCAGGCGAACGGATCATCGGGCTGACCAGCGGACGGTTTGACAGGCGGATTATCTGTACGAGGACACTTCAAAGAAGGCCCACTGGGGGGGCTGGACGGACGCTCGGAGGATTGGGACCTCGTGGAGACACGCTCGGATGATTGGGGCGTGGAAGAGGAATGACCGCCTGCGTTGGACGTGCGAGCTGCATCCCGCATGTCGTCACGGTCCTGCCGGCGCAGGTCGCGGCTATCTTGGCGCTTCTCCTTGTGCCGTTCAGCACGGTCCGCCTTAGCCTGCGCCTTCGATCCGCCAGCATGGCCTGGCGGCGAGCGATCGGCACCCGCCGGGATGGCAGGAGCATAATCACTCACGGGAGGAAGGGGGAGCTTGGGCTGCTCGGTATTCCCCAACACCAGATCACCCCGCCCGTCCTCCACCACCCTTCGGACTCTCGAAGGGCGGCCATACGGCGCGTCGCCACCTCATCAACAGAAGCATTCTTGCCAGTCATCTTCTTAACTACAAAAAACAACAAACGGAAGGTTAGCGACAGCCAAAACAGTTGGTCAAAATCTACTCCTACTCCTAGACAAACGAACTACAAGCACACGTACGCGGCAACTTAGCAAGGCACGTCTCCGTGATGATATCCCAATGACAGGAGGCGTAGAACGACCTCGCCTCGGGCGCTGGGTCAAAAACAAACTTCAAACGGTTCACCCGGGCCTCTTCGGCGGGCGTCATTGGATACACATTCGTATCAAGGGGATGGAAGGCTTGGGGGACTCGATCAATCAGGTGGGCGTTGGCCACGTACTCATCCGAGAAAGTGCCCAACTCCCAGTCACCGCCCACCAGGCAACTAATCCTGCGCCAGTTGGTCGCAGAACTCGGCTGATCCGACAGCCACCACTTCACGCGCGGCTCCACGGTAATGGTCCCCCAGTCCCTCTTGCGCGTAGAGTAGCGCAGACCGAAGAAGTGAAGGAACTTCGCCCGCATGGGCTGGCCCAGGCCGCTCATCCGAAAGATGTTGAACATGGCCACGAGCGTGTGGGTGAGCGTGGGCCCGCACTGACCAAGCGAGATGTTCAGCAGCGCCAGCATATACTGGAAGAACTGGTGCAAAGGCAACTTAATCCCTGCCTTAAGATGGTACTCGCTCAGGCAGACGTGTCCGGGCGGCGGGCGAGTGAAAGTATGGCCTCTGCCAGGTACCCGCAATACCACCGAGTCGGGGATATGGTAATCTCTCGCCCACCTGGCCATCTCCGAGACGGACGGCGGACGCTCAGGCTCCTGGACGGGCGTGCCATCCGGGAACATCCAATGGACGGGCCCACCTGCCGCAGGTTGGGGAAGTGAATCTCCTCCTTCCGCCCTCTCCTCACCCCAGTGATTTGAACCACCCGACTGCCCGCCCGACGATCCAGACGAGCTTGCCAAACCCACGGTCGCGAACGCTTGCCTAGCTTCCATTTGGCTGCACGGGAGAGGTGTCAGGCAAAATGCATTGCAGGGGTGGGACACTCAAAACAGACTCGTCCGAAGACATACTCGACGTACTCGACCCGCCCGACCCACAACTAATCCACCCCACCCCCGGAACGTAGATCCGCTCATGTGACTGATCGCTCGGTATCTCAATCGGCTCCATCCTATAGACGAGCGCACGGCCAACAAAAACACCAAAACCCACAGAGAACCACCCACAAACAGATCAAACCACCCCCCACCCAAAAACATGCCCTATCCCCGAGTTCAACAAAACCCAAAAAAAACACAAAAAGCACATATACGAAATCAACAGAGCCAAGGACAAGAGCCTCACCAGATTTTGGTTTGTGGACTGAAAATTTCACGTCGAAGCAAGTATTCCGGCAAACGAACACAGGGAAAAGCTCAGGCAAGTGCAGGTCGCAGAAAGATTCCGGCAGAGTTTCGGTAAGATATGAGAGTGATGAAGAAGACGACGGCAAGGAGACCCTATTTATATTACTCGGACGGAATACGCCAACGAACGCCAGTCGTCCATTTTTCGCGTGTCCACCCTCGGATCATGACACGTGGCCAGGGCGGTTTACTTGCCCTCCTCAGTAACCGCGCCAACTCTTCCACTTCCCGCCTCGATTTCAAACCCTAGCACGGTCTCCCACAGCCCAACACGTGGCGCCTATGCCCCACTCCCACGCTCCCACGCGCGTGACGTCTGCCCTCCGAGTAATCATCACAACATCAGCATTTAATGCAAGGGCACGCTAGCATTAATTGCGACGGCTAACATTTATTACACCGGTTCCCCAAGAGAAGTCAAAAGGAATGTCACCTCCAAAAGTCTCATCAGAGCACCACCAACCCCAAGGCAAGGACAACACGCCACGACACCAACCATCTCTACTGGCGCATACACCACCCACACGACCGGACGCTCGCAAAACACCATCAGGTTAGTACAAGCACTGCTCGGGCGCCCCGAAAGAGGGCTAACGCCTGAATTCCCTTTTGGCCGTGCCCCGAGTGAAGAGCTGCGCCGTACGGGATGAGGTTCTTCCTCTACGTACGCGCACGCATTAGCAAGCCGGATCAGGCGGCAGAGGCATGGGGCACACCCCCTCTCTGAGCGCGCGCTGAGACCGATGGGCGGCACGGGCATGGGTCCGCCCCCTCCGTGAGCGCACTGTTACATGATCGAAGAGCAAGCCGGCTGTCATGACAGAGGCATGGGGCCAACTCCTCTCTGGGTGTGCTAAGTCGATGGGCGGCACGGGCGTGGGGTGTTTCCCCTCCGTGTGAGCGCAACGTTAACATTTGGCCCCGACTCGGAGCGCCAGGGGCGTGCGGTCCGACCCCTCCTTGCGCGTTCTGAGGTTCGATGAGCTCGGGCGCCTCCCCGGTCGCGAAAGCAAGCCGACTGTCATAACGGAGGCATGGGGTTCGCCCTCTCTCTGAGGGTGCTAAGTCGAAGAACGGCACGGGCATGCGGTCCGTCCCCTCCGTAGCGCGTTACTTATAGGTCGCGGTCTTGATCCCTCCGTTGACGCTATACCGTACGGAATGGCATCCCTATTGATGTACGCGGTGCACCGCGCCATCCCAATGCTGGTGTTACGAAAAACATTCGCATACACACACACATCATACCATACATTCATGCATCATACCATACATTCATACATTATATCCTGCATACTTACATACCTGCATCTATTGTACTTATGTATGTTTGCAAGACCGATCCCATCCGGGCGCGCGGTTCCAGAATGACAAGTCTTGTTCTGGAAGCCGGGCCCTTAGGTACACCAACGCACGAACATACCACTCCACGGGCGCGCGGATCCTAACTAGCAAGATCAGTTTGGATGCCGGGCCCAGAACACAAACAGGTACACCATCGAAACGTACAGGTACACACTCGGACACTCAAGGTCCCACTCCGTCATGTGAGCCCCTTCTTGACCGGAGAGTTGGGGGACTTGGGGGTCACAGGATCATGACCACTGCTCAACCGGATAAGTATTCTTGTTCATCGCACACCCTTTTTCAACTCCCCAGTCAAGAAAGTGCTCTTTGACTTGGGGAATTGGGGGACTTGTTAGTATTGCATCATTAGTTGTACGATTAACATACTTATCCGCTTAAGCAGATTAGCAACACCTACCACACCACACTCAAGACCACCAAGAAGGCTCCAACTTTACTCACCAGACCCACCCCCTCCGGGCGCGCACGCGCCCGTGGGGGGCGCGCCCGAACATGCGGATCACACACCAGCAGGTACACCAAAGTCCCACATCGAAGAAAACCACCAGGTTCCAAACTCAACCACCTATATATATCAGGTATTTATTACAGGTAAGATCACCAATTCACTCGACCGGAACACTACTCGTACGTTCGCTTGACTGTTATATCCAATACATCTTTTTACTTAGGCATCAGAGCGTTGAAGGCGGGCCACCCCGTCTCAACCCCTGACCGCCTGTTTCATTGTTGTATTCTTCTAACAGCTGCACCCGAATGCCCGAGGGAAGGAGCAAGCGCCCGATGGGAGAGTCCACCGCCCAACAGGAAGGATCCCGCACACACGAAGGAAGAAGAGGAGAGCACGCCCATCCATCCGAACAGCCCCAGTGTTTGGACGCACCAAGAGGAAGGAAGAGGAGGAAGCTTATTCTTGTTGCTTCTGCCCCGTTACGCCCCCGCGCGTAATTCGGTAGAAACAGAATGTGAATGCCTCTAATGACTATAATTTTGGGAGAAATGATCAATTCATTTGGAGAATCTGGGAATACCAAACACGTGGTTGATGAAGTTTCAAAGTTAATATTAGTGACTAAACTTGTGCTACATGACGGACTTGTATCGATCAACCTATGATAATTTTGTTAACTCCATATCCTCAGGTGGCTCTAAAGTATGTCTACTTAGCTTTAGGAGCTGGTTCTGCTTCATTTCTACGTCAGTACTAAAACACGCATCTGGTTTATAAGTATTCTGGAAATTGAGGTACTAGGATTTGCTGTGTTCCAGAGATGTCTTGTTGGATAATCACGGGAGAGAGACAGGCTGCAAGAATAAGATGTTTGTACTTGAGAACAATATTGAGGCAAGATGTTGTCTTCTTTGATAAAGAAACTAACACCACAGAAATTATCGGGAGAATGTCAGGTGACACTGTGCTCATTCAAGACGCCATGGGTAAACTTGTTGATCAATGTGGTGGGGTTCATTGCATATGGAGTGCTCGAACAGATGGGTTGTATTTATACAAGATCGACAAGCAGTTTATATAAAAAAGTATGATTGAGCCTTTAAAATGTAATCTCGATCTAGAGTATCAATAAGGTTTGTGATCTTATAGGCAAAATCGGCCTATAATTGTATTGCCGCTGTCTCTTCATATTTGATGAAAAAGTATTTATGAAGCGCTGTAATTTACTCTCATTTTTCTCTCTCTCTCTTGATTTTGTCAAGATAACTCAAAAGCTAATCCGTTTTACTATTTCTTGTTCCGTGATTGTGGGTTTCGATTACCGTACCCCTCAATTCGGGTTTTTTTGTGAGATTTGTGGATGCTTTAGCCATGGAGAGGGTGGTTTCCTGATTTTGCAGGCCAAAGAGAAGAAGCGGGCGGCTAAGGAGGCGACAAAGGTGAGGAGCTGAGATGTGTGTGGATCCGAAACAGCTTCTCCATTCTTTGAGACCACGTTGAGGGGATATATGACAGACCTCATGGTCGCCATGCAAGTGCAAGCGACTAGGCAGTCCCCGGCGGCGACAGTGGTGTATGAGGCAGGGCATGCTGGTCACATGTCAGGTATGCAGGTGCCTCGGTTAGAGAGTTTGAGACATTTGTCCAACATGCAGGGTAACCTTTTTTTCCAGTAGACTCATTAATTTTTTCTTCTTCTAATTCTATACATGCTATAGGTTCTCCTAGTAACACACTCTCAGGCCCATTTAGAGCGCCTACAAAGGTCCAATCGGGTCAGGTGGGTGCCTTTTGTGCCATGGTTCTATTTGTTAAGTCAGAGAGATAACGTGTTTTCCGAGTGCTACATGCAGATGCGACTGAAAGGACCCAACCCCGATTTAGCTCCCTAAACCGGAGTCAAACCCCTTCGAAAACACGAAACAACAAAAACCTTAGAAATTTTGGCAGAGTTTCGTTACTAATGTAGAATTACCATTACCTGCACGCGGAAAATACACTTCATCCTATGCCACAAAAAGCAAACCGTGGGCACCAATCACATCCAGATTTCTCAATATATCAACAGTAAAGTAAATCAATAAATATATCTATACTTTACTGAAATCCGGAGTAAAATCGTATAACATAAACAACAGATTACTCAGAGCGACCTCTAATGTATAAACATATAAGTATACCACAGTAGGTAGAACAATAAACCTACTGGAAGAAATAAGGTAGCTCGAGCACTATGCCTCCGTCCACGACGTGCGACACCAGAGTCCGAACTGCAAACTGGGCACGGAAACCGAAAAGCCCAGGGGAAAGACATGAAACACGTTAGAGTGAGTGGACGAAAATAAATGTCTTTCACCAGTTGATATATATGTTTAATATAACATATGCGAGTCCAGGAAAATAAAAACAACAAGTACACGAGGTAAAACCATAATCCTCCAGCGTACTCAGCATGCAAGTATAAATCCCACGAGGTCACTCATGGACACCTCCGTGCTAGTACAGTCCGAATCACGGGATCCCAGACCCACACGTGACTCTAAGCCGGAAATGGCCTCGGTTTCGGGGAAACGCCCCTCGCCGGTCAGTTCGGGGTAACGCCCCGCCTGGGATGCCTACCATCGGGGATCAGCCGAGAGGCTAGTGTATCGATACAACAACGTAACTGAGACTGTACTCTGTGTAAACCAAATCATAAATAGTTCGATGCAAGTGCATGAAACAACATATAAGTGTATGTATACTCGTATACGTATATCCGTATAAGTATAATCGTATAATCATAAAAACTCATGCTCATGTAATCCGTAATCTCAATACGCATGCTCAAGTTCGTAAATCATATAAAAGACTCGCAAGGATTCTGTGAAAAGAAATTGTCCACTCACAGACTAGCGTAACGCGATATGCGTTAACCCGTGATCCGGCGGAAAGTCCCTCGCCAAACGAACGATCACGAACCCCTGAATATTCACAAAATTCATTTCTCAAAGTCATAACTCAACAATACAAGACAAATCACAAGAAACCACCGTTCTCGGAAACACGAAATCCGATTACAACAAACTGTCGGAAATCCGAAAATCACACCTCAATACCTCGCTGTAAGTTCGGATGCTCAATTCGAAAAATGAACCTCCCCACTGCGATCAGGGCGCGATTTCGAGTGAAATTACATGCAACTTGTTGAAAATCCCAAAAAGTCAAACTTTGACCGCCGTTGACCCCCGCCCACGGCGGCCCCGCCACCAAATTGAAGTTTTCCTGGTGGAGCAACCTCTATTCCATGCAAAATCACCGACTGAGCAACTTTGTCAACTACAACAAGGGCCAATTCTCACTCTAACTTGTCCAATTTCACGAAAAACCGAATGTTCATACAAATTTCAAATCCAAAATTCTCCAAGCACAAATCGAATTAGAACTCCATACTTACATGGTTAGAATCATGGTGAGGAGAGCTTCAAAGCCCACTAAAAATTGTATCTCAATTCGGCCAAAAATCGAGTAACCCGAATCACCCAAAATTTCCCAAACTTTGGTTCCAAATTTCTCTCTCCACCGTGAGCTCCACCATGAGAGGAGGCCGGCACGGGGTCGAGGACTTCAAGGCGCACCGAACGGGACTAGGCCCGAGCACGGAGGTGGCCGGAATCCATCGCCACCGTGGAGCACCGTGAGCCACCGTCGAACTCTCCCTCTCTCCACCGAGTTGACCCGGTCAAACCCATTTATGGCAAGTATTGACTTTCCCAAAACAGCAGGTTTCTATTTATAGGCCTTCCATTTTTGGAAACTTCGTAATTATCTCTTCGACAAACTTCGAATATCCGTAACTTTCTCGTCGTAATTCCGATTCCGATAATTCTCGCGACAACAAACTCGACTCGACATGTTCTTCGATTATCACCCAAAGTCAAACACATCGACCATACGGATAAAAAGTCAACTATTCAAACCAACACATATTTAAATCGACTAAATAATCAAGAAACGGAAATATTCACAACTTAACCTTCGTAACTCAGAACAATGCTCTGAAAGTTCCCACGAGCTCGAAATTAAATTCTTAACAACTTCCGTGAAGAAGCCGAAACCAAATTCTCGTCCAGTAATTTAGTCGTTAAGAAGATCGCCAATATAATCGGATTCCGTCGAAACTTCAAATATTCATAATTAATTCCTCGGTCGTCCAAATGATGATCCGGAAACGCCCACGAACTCGAAATCACACGTACAACGACTCTCGAGAAGAGACTCAGCTCCAATTTTCGGCCAATAATTAAGTCGTTAACAAGTCTAGCGATTCAAACACTGTCGGAACTCTGCGACTACGCAGTAACACATGAAGTGAGCTGATCATACTGCTGATTCTGGTCTGGGTCGTCACAGCGACATCTCTACATGTTGATAAAGCTTCTCTGTCTAGTGGGAAGAGGCTATCCTGAGAAGGGACGCCACCACTAATGAATGTGGTAATTGGTGGTTGGAAGGGAATTCACAAGATTGAGTCCCCTAACAAGAAAGTTGCAATGAATCCAGTAGCACTTGAAAGATACAAGCTGAGGAGTATGCCGGATTACTTTATTGTAGTTTAGGGTACATTGTTAAATAAAGTGTGTGCCCTGATTTCTTTAGTCTTTTTCCTACGACTGGTTCCGTTTAGTTATGTTGAGTACCAGATAATCAAATATAATGGTGTAGGTTACTCATAGGGTATTCTTTCTATCATGACATTGACCAGTTGACTCTTTTGTAATTTACTAGTTCCAAATTCTACCAGTTTAGCTCCCAAAAACAAACTTCATGAACCTGTGATAAGTCCTCTCGGCGTATGCTAAATGATCCAACTGTTCATTGTAGTATAATGTTTGATTACTTTAACTTTGTAATTTGACAATAAAATGGTTGTGATCCTAGTATCACTAACTAGGATGTAAACTGCTTAATGATTTGATAACTTTGTGATTTGATAATAAACTGCATAATCTCTTTGGTAGGCCATTAAGCGCATCTCCAATAGTCTCTTTAAAAATTTCTTCATTATAGAGATACAAAAGCAAAAAACTATAAACAAATTTGCTTAAATTCTAAAAGTTACTTCAAATTTTTACTACATAATAAAATATTTTTCTCCGTAATTAATGAAATTAACATAGATTACATTTTTAATGAATTTTTTTTTATAATTATAAGAAAATTATACTCTATATCTTTCGGTTTGTGTAGAAATAGAGATTCTAGTAATCTTTAATTATTCGGGAACATTGATTGTATTGATTGTAATACATGTATTTAAAGTCTCTTATTAATGAATAAAGATACAGTTTACACTTGTAGTTAGTGTATTCTTCTTTCCTTCAACATATTTCTTATTTTCATGATTCAGTTATTTTGTAAACCAAACTCAAATAGAGCTTTTCTCTAAACAAGAACCCATAAACACCACATAGATATTGTATCGAATTGAATACCTTCAAACTTACTGATTAAGTTCTCCTAAAGGTTATAGGAACTTCTACACAGACAATATGCCCTTGTCAACCTATCCTTATCGGTGAATGCAAAGGCCAAAAAAACATCTATGCCATCAAGATATGGCTTCGACCACCTAATTGGTAAATCAATCCATGATTTATCGATGTTCTGCCCTCAAGAAAGATCAACAAAATATTACAATACTATCACAAACATGTATATATAACGACTACAATAGTTAACGTATAATATACTGATATATATATAGGTCTTATCAAGTGCGAAGATTCGCACAGAAATTTTGGTGTGAAGTTGCATTTTACAGAAATTCGATCATTGAAGTTAATCATCTTTTAGATACATATGAAAGGAAAGGGTATGCAAAATTTCAGCTTAATCAGAAATGTATTGACTATTTTATCGCCACAATGTTTAATAATGCACATAGATTGTCCGATTTAGCTCAAAATTTGATTGAGCTGAAAAGCAAGCACGATATTTGCATGTGTATCTAAAGGATGAGTGATTTCAATCTTTGCATTATTTTGTAAATTTTGCGTAAATTGGAACTTCACACTGAAGTTTCAATGGAAAGCTTCGCACTTGATAAAATTCATATATATACATACACACACACATATATATATCAAACACTGTTTCAATTTATTCATTCAACATCATTCTATAAAATTCGCCTCAATAGCAAACATCAAGTACTCAATATATATAACACTATTTCATCTTATTCAGTTAACATCAATTTATAAAATTCAGCTCAATATCAAACATCGAGTACTCATTTGCATTGAAATAATTCATATACAACAATTAATAACTTGCATAAACTAAGACATAAAATTTTCTTGTACCTCTGAATTCATTTCTTGACACAACCCAAATAGCCAGAACACAAATCAGATACTTGGGAAGCTCACAAACCCAACACCTAATAAAAATTGAAACCATAAAATCCAAGATACCAAAGTTGCCAGAAGCATAAAATCATCAGTACAAAGTTCAAAAACTTCCACAAATTTGCAGTATAGTTATTTCCTTATCCTCGATCGATTCTGAAGACTATCTGCAATTTCGTGAAAACGCTACAAAATCAAGCCCCCAATGCAGGTATTGACAATTGAACAGAACCTCCGAAACCAAATTGAGAGGAGATCATAAATCAAAACCATATCAAGAGAAATAGAAAGAATGAATAATGGGATGAGAAATATCATAATTGAACACAAAACAAAAATATATGAGAGACGAGACTATAGAGTAGAACTGGGATGTAGGGTTTTTGGAATTGAACAATAGGATGATGAGTACCTTGGGTTTCGACGCCGCACTGAACAATAGGAATCCCTAATCTGTAGCTCGTTTCTTCCTCCGTCGCACATCCCATCTTCCGCCATCGACGGTGAAGAGAGGAACAAGTTTCATCGTCGACGGTGAAGAGAACGGGTTTTGGAGCAGAGACAATTTAAGGTGTTTAAGACTTCAATTTTTTTTTGGGTGGGTGAAACTTAGTGACGACAACAATTTTCCGTTGTAACAAATTTTCCGTTGTAACAAACTTATATGCGGACTGTTTATATATGGTTTTTATTGCTACATTGACACATAAGTCACACATCTTTGCACTCAACATGATACGCTACATTTGCAAATCTCTTAGCACATACTACCAGAAATGGACACATTACCGGCGACTTGCCGTCGCCGGCCTTGTCTATTTTTTTCGCCGGAATTGTCATTACCGGCAACTTGTCGCCGGCAATGACGTCGCCGGAAATCCCCCGCCGGTATTAACATTGCCGGCGACGGGAAACGCCGTCGCCGGTAATGTCCGAGACATCACCCGGTAGAGTATTGTGAAGTGTTTTTCAATGCTCCTTCGCCCGCCGAGCCCATTCCCCTACAGTAGTAGGTATTCTTTCCAGTCCCGCACGCTTTTGCCATGATCTGAGCCGCTATCGGGGGATCAAGCGGATCGATCTGAGAGGCATACTGGGTGACTTCTTCCTCGGAGCAGTCAGGATGGTTAGTCCGAGCTATACTCATGGTCACTTCTGCGGTCGCCTCCTCCACTCTCGCCTAATTGAAAAGCGAAAATGAACAACGTATTAACTAACAAAATCTATTAATATCGTAATCATAGTTTTATTAACACATGGAGAGGCGAAAGACTTACCGCTTCGTCAGGGCACTGCGGATAGAGCATCTGATGAATATACACCAAGGGGTTCACTTCTTGTTGTTGCTGCGCCTTAGTAGACCAACCCATGTAGTTGAGTGAACCTGCATGATGGGCCCTGGTGTTTTTCAATCTATTCGCCCGGTTCGTCTTCGAAATCGCCTTGTTTGATAAACATATGGAAAAAAATTAGTAACTAACTATTTCAATCTGATACGATACATTAGGCTTCTAAGATATATTAAGGATGCATACCTGAGCTTTGGGGTGCTCGAAGTGGGCTATCAGCCACAGCCACTCGTACTCCCTAAACCAGAATTCGCTAGGGGTAGAACCTCGGCCTAGCTCCTTGTATACAGTGTAATGGGAAGAAAGCTCGTTCTTCCACTCTTTATACCTATATTAAAACAAGGAAAAAAAGTTAGAGATATTAAAACACTTGATAAACAAAAATCTAATTCGATATATATTCAAATAAGTCGAAGCACATCACCTCATATGTAGTTGACGCTCTACCCACGTGTGAATAAGAACTTCATCCACGTCAAACCACACCTGCAATATGAATATATAAAAGGTAAAATTATATATTTATTCGGACTTAATTAATAAATGTAAAATTTACGTAATGAAAATATGATTTTACTCACACGGAGTGCATTATGCACTTGCATCTTCACGTAGATAGGCACAGATTCCCAATCTGGCCAAAGCATTGGGACCTTGTCCCGCACGATCGCACCGGCCATGCTGACATATTTGCGCGTGGTGTCGAATGCCTCGATCACCTCGCCATCCTCATTGGCCCTTATGGGCGTTTTCCTTCCGCCGGTGGCCTGCTCAAGTCTCTTCCCGGTGCAGGTGCCTCTAGCCCATTTCCGTTTTCCAGTCCCATTAACGAAATTGCCTAATAATACAATGTCAACAAATTGATATCATTAATTGAACCTATCGCAAGTCTTAAGTAATAATTAAGTAATCAATTTGATGTTAAATAAAATTTACCTGCATCGTCCGTTTGTTGGTTGGTGCACCTCACATTCCAAAGATATACGGGGTCGAACGGGAGGAAGTTATACGCTTCCTCGACGGTCAGGAACTCCGGCCGTCCTTCAACATAAACAGGCATCCCCCTATCATCGAATTCAGGGATGACAGGAATCTCGTCGAGTAGGAAGAGACCAGACGACGGAGATAGACGAGGCCTGGACGATGAGGCGCCAGCACCACCATGTGTCTCAGATGATTCCCGTGAAACGGAAGTAGGCACTGGGCGAATGTGGGTCATTCGGATTGAGGGAGTTTCTGATGCCCCCGTTGACTGTCGCTCGTTTGAGGCTCTGCCACCGGAGTGACGTCTGCTGATTGAGCGTCTCGAGACTGAGGCTCGAGCCTCGACTTCCGGTTCCATGGCTCTTGATCGTGTAGCTTCCTCCTCAGCTCGCGCCTCTAGCAAGGCTCTCGTGCGAGCAGTCATCATTGGCCCACTGGGCGTGTTGCTAACTGCGGGCGAGGAGGAAGCTTGACTACTGTTCCCTCCACTATTTCGGGAACCTCTCCGAAGCCAATTAGTCGCAAAACCTCCTGGACACCGTAATAGTCATGGATTCGGTTCAATAACAAATCGGAACCGGAACGGTTTGGAACCGGAACCGTTTGAAACCGGAACTGTTTGTAACTGGAACCGTTTGTAACATAACAGGAAAGGTTACAAACGGTTCCGGTTCCAAACCGTTCCGGTTCTATAACAAATCGGAACCGGAACGGTTTGGAACCGGAACCGTTAGAAACAGGAACTGTTTGTAAATGGAAACGTTTGTAACATAACGGTTCCGGTTACAAACAGTTCCGGTTCCAAACCGTTCCGGTTCCAAACCGGTTCCGGTTTAAAACCGTTCTGATCCCGATTTCCACCTTCATTTATACGATTAATTAACAACTATATCACCTCAATTAACATATATACATTTTCGATGTATATATATATACATCATGCATCTTAATTAAATTTAATTTTCACATATTCATCCAAATCACAAATCCTAATTAATTTTCCACATTTTTCACACATATATATACATCATGCATCTTAATTAGGTTTAATTTTCACATATATATACATCACATATTCATCCAAACCACATATATACATAATTTTCACATATATATACATCACATAATTTGCAAACATACCTATATATATACATCACATATATTTACATTGCATATAAATTTACAACTTATCACCCTAATTTCCAACTTAGCACCCTAATTAATTTACACATACACATACACATACACAAAAATAATTAAAAATTGAGAGAGAGAGAGAGAGGGAGAGAGAGAGGATCGGACCTGCCATTCTTCACCACTACAATGCTTTGCCGACTACAATGGTGAGGGGAGGAGAGGAGGGGAGGAGGGGAGGAGGAGATTTTCGGAGGAGGAGAGGAGTTCCGAATCGGTGGAGAGGAGGAGAGGATAAGGAGGAGTAGAGGATAAGGAAGAGGAGAGGGAGAGGAGGAGGAGGAGGTGAGCTAGAGGTGAGCTAGTTTCTCGCCGGACCGATTTGGGAGGAGGAGAGGAGGGGAGGAGGAGAGGATAAGGAGAAATACAGCTCGGGGTCGAGCTGGGCAGTTTCTATCCAGCAAACATTGCCGGCGACTTGCTTATAATTCGTTGGTAATGACATTACCAACGACTTCAACTCGTTGGTAATGACATTACCAACGACGAGTTAACTCGTTGGTAATGTCATTACCAACGAGTTGCTTATAACTCGTTGGTAATGTTGAAATTTCCCGAAAAATATCCGACAACATTTTCCGACTACATTTTCCGTCTACGATTTCCGTCTACATTTTCCGACTACAATTTCCGACTACATTTTCCGTATACGATTTCCGTCTACGATATCCGTCTACATTTTCCGTGGAAATTTTCCTACTACAATTTCCGACTACAATTTTCGACTACATTTTCCGTATACGATTTCCGTCTACAATATCCGTCTACATTTTCCGTCTACATTTTCCGACTACATTTCCGACTACATTTTCCGTATACGATTTCCGTCTAAAATATCCGTCTACATTTTCCGTCAACATTTTCCGACTACATTTTCCGACTACAATTTCCGACTACATTTTCCGTATACGATTTCCGTCTACATTTTCCGTCTACATTTTCCGTCTACATTTTCCGACTACATTTTCCGACTACAATTTCCGACTACATTTTCCGTATACGATTTCCGACTACATTTTCCGTCTACAATATCCGTCTACATTTTCCGTCTACGATTTCCGTCTACGATTTCCGTCTACATTTTCCGTCTACATTTTCCGTCTACATTTTCCGACTACATTTTCCGACTACAATTTCCGACTACATTTTCCGTATACGATTTCCGTCTACATTTTCCGACTACATTTTCCGACTACAATTTCCGACTACATTTTCCGTATACGATTTCCGTCTACATTTTCTGTCTACATTTTTCGTCTACATTTTCCGACTACATTTTCCGACTACATTTTCGGTATACGATTTCCGTCTACATTTTCCGACTACATTTTCCGACTACATTTTCCGACGACATCATTAACGTACTATGGATGATAATCGTAATCATCGTCATCACTTGAGTCTGACTCGGTTTCATAGGTAACCTCTGGCAATATGTGCCTCTCCTCGTCATCTGAATCAGCGTCAACTTCATATGGATTAACATCGAGAAGTTCTGCCCCAGTAATTCAAACCACACTCCCAGATCTCACATTATTAAGGCGAATCG
Source organism: Geum urbanum (assembly GCA_946800695.1). Taxonomy (NCBI): domain Eukaryota; kingdom Viridiplantae; phylum Streptophyta; class Magnoliopsida; order Rosales; family Rosaceae; genus Geum; species Geum urbanum. Next base: position 7,196,249 of record OX327003.1, read on the forward strand.
TAGATGATTCTGGAATGTCAAAAGCGTTCGGCTCTTGGTATGCAGTAACTTCCTCATCATTTGCGGTATCACCAAGTGTGGCAGCACTGTATATGTTTCTATGAGCAACATGGTTAACCACCTTCCACGGGACTTTGTTAAGAAGATCATCCAGGTAAAACACTTGTTTTACTGATGAGGCAAGAACGAAAGGGTCTTCTTCATACCAGGTAGTAGCAGTATTCACCGAAAATGTTCCGTGTTGATTGGTTCTTGTGTTCTCCAGGCTAGTATCAAACCATCTACACTTGAACAAGTGCACTTTCATGCGGTTCCCATAAATTAGTTCAACAACTGAATGAAGGACACCATAATAGTCAACGCCATCCTGCCCACCATGGACCATCACCCCACAATTCTGTGTTTTCAGTCGGTCGTCTAGATTTTCACATATAAATTTCACGCCATTGACCTGACACATCGAGTAAACTTTTGAAGCTAACAGTTTCATCGCAAGGACCCTCAATTCGATTGACCACTCTGGGTAACCATCATCTGCTACATGGTTCATCTGAAAACGATAAGAAACCACACAAGAAATTATGAACATAGAAACCACAAAACCACGTACGTCCACACATGCTATATATGGAAAATGGCAATAAAAATAAAGACATATACACATATACCCTTACCCATGGACCAAAGTATTTTGCAAACATCCTGTTGTGGTATTCAACATTTCTGGCAATAGCAGGGCAGTGAAGATGATAGTTTTTCCAATATTGTACTTCTTCACAGTTAATCAGTACCGACCAGTGGGCAATGACTACCTCATTTTCATCCAACTTGTACGACTTTGGCAAGCTTCCCTGTACTACAACGTCATTGGAGATGATAGAAAGGTTGAACTGAGGTTCATCTATCGGCATCTGTTGTTGGGGGTCCTCAAGCGCTCCCAAATACACATTGGTGTACGTTACACACTCGTGCGCAACATATGCTTCAGCGATACACCCTTCAGGTGCATATTTATTCTTTACATAGTCCTTATAGGCTCCCAATTGTCTACAAGTTAACAAGTGCATGTTAAAAGTGGTAAAAATAAGACTTTACATATAAAAACAGAGGCAAACCAAATGTACCTTTCCATGGGATACATCCAAGTGTAGTGTACGGGACCGGTAAGCAACAATTGTTCGGGAAGATGGATCGTTAGGTGAGGCATGATGTCGAAAAAATTTGGCGGAAATATCCTCTCAAGCTTGCACATGATAAAAATTATGTCATCTTGCATCTCCCTGAGATCTGATTTTTTAACTTCCCTGGTGCATAACTTCTGAAAGAATCTTGACAAGGCCACCAACGGTTCCACCACTTCCTTGGGCAGGTACCCTCGAATGAAAATAGGGAAAAGGCGTTGAAGCAGTACATGGCAGTCATGACTCTTTAATCCGTACATCTTATTGTCCCGGTAGTTAACACACCTGCTTATATTTCCTGCATAGCCATAAGGATACCTGCATGTATATATATATATATAGCCATAGGCAACAATTATATTTCTCGCATATCACCATAATCCGGTAAAAATTAAAGGCAAACCAATTTCCGTACTGTATAGTCACATATAAGAATATTTACCTGACATTACTCAGTCACCGAAAAATTTCATGCTTATGCTTCGGCTTGACGGTGTAAGGAGCTTGCGGCATTTTTCTCTTACCATCTCTTAACCACAAATGTTTCCGCAGTCCCATAGCTTTCAGATCAATGCGTGCCTTAGGGATGTCTTTTGTTTTCCCCTCCAAGTTAAGAACTGTGCCCACCACACTTTCACACACATTCTTCTCTATGTGCATGACATCTAGGTAATGTCTGATAGGCAACCTGGGCCAGTAGGGGAGTTCCCAGAATATGCTCTTGTGTGTCCAAAACTTATACCTTTCGGGCTTGTCTGGAATTGACGCCACTATGTCAGGATGATTGCTCAGCTGGCCAAAATCATATTCATTCAACACTTCCAAAATTTCTTCCCCTGTCCATCGCCTGGGTGCCACACATGTTTCCACAGTCCCATCAAACGCGTCTGGATCCTGCCTAAATGGGTGATCATATGGAAGCCAACAACGGTGACGCATCTGAACAATTTTACTGCAATGAGGACTGCCACAATCAACCGTCATGCACTCTGAACAAGCCCTGTAACCCCTGGTAACGTTGCCCGACAACATACTGCGGGCAGGAAAATCACTGATGGTGCCAACAAGCATGGCATGCATCTGGAACATCTCGTTTTTGAACCTATCGTAAGTGGGGTGGCCACACTCACTCAGGTACTTAAGCTCCTCAATCAAAGGCCTCAAATACACATCGAGACACTTTCCTGGATAACCCGGGCCCGGAATTAACAGAGTCAGCATATTGTATTCCTTCTTCATGCACATCCATGGTGGAAGGTTGTACGGTACCAAAATAACTAGCCATCTACTGTATTGAAGACTCATGTTGCCAAAAGGGTTGAATCCGTCAGATGAGAGCCCTAGCCAAACATTTCGGACCTCTACTGCAAAATGATCAAACTCCCTGACCATGTGCTTCCAAGCCTCTCCGTCGGAAGGGTGTATAAGGGTGTCATCGTCAGGCAAATTCCTCTCAGCCCACCATCTCATTGCCTCGGCCGTGAAAGCACACATGAACAACCACTCCAGCCTATCAATAAGCGGGAAATATCGAAGTATCTTCACAGCTTTCTTGTTGCCTGCAGGAGTCAACTTATACCTTTCTGTAAAACATACCGGGCAGGCTTCAAGGTCTTCGAGATCTTTTCCCCAGAAGAGAATACAATCATATCTGCATGCATGGATTTTGATGTAGGAAAGCCCAAGATCTTTCAGGATATGTCGCACCTTATGATGAGTGGTAGGAAGACGATGACCGGGTGGCAGTAGCGAAGCAGTCCACTTCAACCAAGAATCAACAGCTTTGACAGACATTTTGTTCTCCATTTTGAGCTGCATCACTCCCATCACACTTTCAAGAACAGTCTTACTACAATCGTCGTACAACGGAGTCTGTTGCAATGCAATCAGATTGTTGTACTTGCCCATACCGCTTGAGTTGACATGAGCTCCAGGTAATGGCTCGACTGGCTCGATATGGGGGAAACCCTCAACGACGGGAGGGACATTTGGTGCTTCATCAGCAAATACACCACTCTCATGAGGAAACATATCATTGATTAACATCGCTGTTGGATCATAGGATGAACTGCCCCTCTCAGCAAAATCTCCATGATCATAGCGTGGACTGGCCCTCTCACCAAATTGTCCATGATCATGCGGACCCGCTAACGATGTTTCACCGTGATAAATCCAACAAGTGTACTTATCCCAAAACCCGTATTTACTCAGGTGCCTCTGGACTATATCAATAGGAAAACGAAATCGATCGTTGAAACACTTACATTCTTTACACGGGCAATAATGAAGTGTATTGTCTCCACAATTAGCCTTCACAAAATCCACAAAACTCCTAATTCCCTGGTGATATCTGACATCCCATCTTTAGAGGCTCATCCAACTCTTGTCCATCCTGAAAATTCTAACAAATTTACGTATTAATTATATATATTTACACACATTCACTACTAATAATCGACGCGATATCTCAATTCAACTCTAATTAAATCAACACATGCATGCATATATATATATATCGATCTAATCTCTGAATTCGATTCAGTACTCGATGATGGTATTCTTCTTTTTTCAATTCAAAATATAATATGACTAGGTAGGAGGCTCTGTTAAGCGTGGCTCCGATAGCACTACGATAATACCAGTCGTTGATTCAGACACAAGATAAGATTAACTACAAGCAGTTTTCTCGTTTCGGTGACATCAACAACATTTCATATATATCTCACGAATTGGATTTGATCAACACACACATATATATATATATATACATACACATATACGTATATATATACACATACCTATATATATAGCTTCCCGAGTGATCGAGTTTTCGACGCGCGCCTTAATTTTGACAATATACCGAATGATCGATTTCAGAGCGTACGTTTTCCTTTTTTCGATTTCTCTGGATTTTTTTCGATCAAAATGAATGAATGATCGAGCTGCGACTAATATAAGAGACATTGCCGGCGACGGAGTAAGTCGCCGGAAATGATAACATTACCGGTGACTTTACGCCGGAAAATCGCCGGTAATGTTTCAACACATTACCGGCGACTCCAACCGTCGCCGGCAATGTCGAGCCACACATTTCCGGCGAAATTCCGGCTGGAAAATCGCAGGAAATGTTCGGCTTGACATTGCCGGCGACGGAGTAAGTCGCCGGTAATGATGAACATTACCGGCGACTTTTCTGGTCGCCGGCCTTGTCTCCGGTGATCTCGCCGGTAATGTTCACAAATGTGGTAGTGACATATTATTAGGCTTCGGGCTCACCACCCGAACAACTCAATCAGGTCAATTAGATTGGATAAAGCAGGAGAGTTTACATCACAATATTTTTTTAATTATTACATGCTGATTGAGATTGAATTTGAACATCCCAGTTCCCCATGTTCATTTATAGAATGGTTTAGCAGCGCCAGAAATCAAGCTGTTAAAGCTTGTGGTCAGCACAATGGTATTGCATATTGTGATGACCCATGTGTGGGGGTCCTAAGGGCACTAGCTTCCTACATAGGCATGCAATCCCACGTCGCTCGGGAGTGGGAAGGTGATGTGCTTATATGTGCATGCCCTCATCTCTATAGTAAGACGCGTTTTTGGGGTAGACCCAAAAGTAAAACCGTGCGGGCAAGACCCAAAGTGAACAATATCTTACTATGTGGAGTGGGATGTGACAGAATGGTATCAGAGCTTGTCCCGACCAGAAGTGTGCCAACGAGGACGTCGGACCTCTAAGAGGGTGGATTGTGATGACCCATGTATAGGGGTGCCAAGGGCGCTAGCTTCCTATATGAGCATGCAATCCCATATCGCTCGAGAGTGGGAAGGTGATGTGCTTATATGTGCATGCTCATATCTCTATAGTAAGACGTGTTGTGGGGGTAGGTCCAAAAGTAAACCCGTGCGGGCATGACCCAAAGCGGACAATATCTTACTATGTGGAGTAGGATGTGACATATATTGATTTACCGATTTTTTCTTAGGGATATGCAATATTACATGCAGCTATGCTTATTCGCTTGATACCCATAAATCGCCAACCATATAGTGCGTACGTACCAGTTGGTAACTGGATCTAAGTCTGATATTTTACACTTGCGCATCTCTGGTTGTGTAGTACATGTGCCTACCATGCTTCCACTGTGACTTAAAATGGGTCATCAATGATGATTATGCATTTATGTTGGTTATGATTCTCTAACGAATGTCCCCTATTTAGATGCTTTGACAAGATATTTCTTTACTGCTATTTACATAGAGTCACTGTGATGAGACATACTTCCCACCATTAGAGGGAGATATGAATGATTTCATTCTGGTTGAACGTCGAAAATTGACGTGGTATGTCCCCACTATGTCTCATCATGATCCCCGCACATTTCAGTGTGAGATTGAAGTGCAATGTATTCTTGATATTCAGAAAGTAGAAGATTTGATGTCTGACTCCTTTACTGATATTATGTGAGTGACGAGATCGATTATACATACTACAAATCCTGCAAGCTAGGTTAAAAGTCCTTGGCATTATGCAAGTTAACACAACACCCGGGTGAGATAGTATTTTCTCTTGTCCATAGTGGGGGTGTAGCATCAGTCAAAATCCACTGATGAGTTGCCGATGAAAAGGCAAGCCATTAAGGCACAACTGTTCATCATCAACACATGAGATTATTTTTGACTGTAATTGTGTCTAAAAGTCATCATTGACAAACACTGGGGGACGCCTCAGAGTCAATGATAATGTCAGTAAATAAAGAAATCTCACCAAGTTAAACAAATGCTAGTAGTATTATGGATGGTTCATCCAAGTTCGTTGATGATGAATTTGTTGATTTTGTCGGTCAGGAATTGTCGACGATGAAGTGGAACATCGCTTTGTTGCGGATTGTCAATGGTTAATGTAGAGCAAATTAACCGATCTGGAAAGTTGCAATCTAGGCTGAACTAGACTCTCTTACAAATGACAAGTTTTCGATTTGGTAGTGCTATGACCACTGAATGGTAAGCCTGTCAGACATCTTTGTTCGAAAGTGTATTGATAAGAATGAAGTCATTTGGTATAAAGTTAGACTTGTGGCGCAAAGATTTTCTCAACGCCCTTATATTTATTACGAGGAGATGTATTCTCCGGTCATGGACATCCTCACTTTCTGTTACCTTATCAGTTTGGTAGTGTCCAAAATACTGAGTATGCAGCTTATAGATGTGGTTATATATCTCTATGAGGATCCTTAATTCAGAGATATATATGAGAGTGCTGATTGACATAGTTCTACCCAATTCACGTAACTCTAAACTACGAAGTACTCATGTAATTAGATTGAAACGTTCACAATATGGATTGAAACAATCTGGTAGGATGTGGTATACATGTCTAAGTGACTACTTGATTGGGAAGGGATACAAGAATGAAAAGTTATGCACATGCATGTTTGGTAGATGAACGAGTTATTTGAGATGGCAGACCATAGTAGAACTCGATTATGTCTCGTTTTAGAGGTGGAATATCGAGTTGGTTGAATTCTTATTTACTAGTCTGCTTATGTCTAGATCAGGCAATAGACAAAGCACACCCTTTGAAACACATCAATGGTTGTTTGCAGTGTGGAACATAAAAGGATCTGTTTCATTGAAATGATGATGGTAAAGATCTTTTGGAGCTGAAATTCTATATCTTAGTGCGGTTAGAGCTTGGTTATATATAGCTTGGTGCACATGTCCAGACATTGCTTTCTTGGTATGCGCAATGTAAAGTCATTGGAATAGAGTATAGTACACCTTGTGGTACTTGAAGGTAACCATTGACTTGAGTTAATTCTTTCTTTACAAAGAGTACAGAGAGAAACTTAAAAGTCCTGGAAAAGGGATGGTTGAATCGCAACATTCTAGAGCATTCGATCCATCGAAGAATGCTTACGGGTTGGACCAGAATCATGCATTCGATCTATCGAAGGTTAAGTTTGCTGCGAGCAGTTTTACTGCTGTCCTCTATTCCAAAACAGTAGTTGATGTGTTGGTCGGATTTGTTGATACTAGGTACCTTTCTGACCCACATAAAGGATGTTCCCAAATAGGTTATGTATTCATCATGGGGAATACGACTATTTCATGGAGATCAACTCAGCAAACCCTTGTTTCTACTTCCTTGAATCATTCAGAAATCATTGATTTGCATGAAACAGTTAGAGAATGTGTCTGGCTTAGGTCAGTCATCATATTTGAGGGTCTTGTAGATTGTCATCTACTATGACAACACCAACTTGCATCTTTGAGGATAAAGCAGTTTGCATTGAACAAATGAAATTGGATTACATTAAGGGTGTCATACTTAATTCATTTTGCCAAAGTACTTGTATAATCAGCAATAACAACGGTTATAGATTATCCATGTGAACCAAGTTGGGTCGGCGGATAATGCTGTGGACTTTTTTACCGAGTCATTATCTAAATCTACATTTGTGAAACATGTGAGATGCATATGTATGTGCAGGTTATCTGAACTTCATGACTGAGTTTATAGTCAGTGGGACACTACCAGAAAAAACGCATTAACGAATGACAAAAATTCGTCAGCCTGTTAGATGTTTTCGTCAGCTAAAGTAAAAGTCGATGAACGTTCGTCGACTAAAGTGTCATCGGCTAAAGGTCGTCGGTCATACTTTATCCGATGACAATAGTGGCAGTCATTGGCTAAAGTATGGACTTTAGCCGACGACAAAACTAGTCGTCGGCATAAACTTTGGACTTTTGACGACAAAATGTCGTCGGCCAAAACTTCCGTACTGGTAGCCGGCTAAAGTGTTTTTTCTGGTAGTGGGAGATACATATCTGTAGTGGGAGTGGGAGATATATATCTGTAGACATTAGGGGAAGTCTATGTCATGTGTAGTAACGTTTTTAGTTGATGCGTTGTACTTTTTTTCCTTAGACCAAGATTTTATTTTACATATGAGGTTTTTGTTTGTTTGTCGAGGTTTTTAGTGAGACAACATTCATTAGACCATCGATACAAAGGGGAGTTACAGTTTACGATATATCATATTATTCTCCTTCAACAATAAGTAGTTTAATCTCATATTATGATTTTAAAGAGTATCACTACAAGAAAAACGCACTTAGCCGACGGAGCGTTTCCGTCGTCTAAGTGTGTTTTTCCGTCGTCCAAGCTCCGTGCTCCAAGTGTTGTCGTCCAAGCACTTAGACGACGGAGATTAAGTTCTCCGTCGTCCAAGTTCACTTGGACCGCGGACATTCTCTATGGCCCATGTAACCACTTGGATGACAGAGAACGTAATCTCCGTCGTCCAGGTGATTACCTGGGCCACGGAGATTGTTACATTCTCCGTGGCCCAGGTAATCACTTGGACGACGGAGAACTTAATCTCTGTCGTCCAGGTGATTACCTGTGCCACATAGATTGTTACATTCTCCGTGGCCCATGTAGTCACCTGGACGACGGAGATTAAGTTCTCCAAGTGTGTTTTTAATTTTTTTTTTAAATAAATTGTAATTAAATATTATTAATTTAATTTATTATTAATTGAATTTAAATAATGAAAAATGCTAAAATTAATTAAATAAACTAAATTTTGAATATTACTTAATTATTAAATAATTAAAATTAATTTGTACATACATGAATGATCGAAAAAACCCGTAAATTAAAAATTAAAATATTGTTCAGAATGCGGAAAGAAACGAGATTATAAACTACTAGCTAGCTAATACACTGGAGGAGCAGATGTGCCGCCGAGTCCTCCGCCTCCAGCCGGGTCGTCGTCGTCGGGGTGTGGGTTCGGAGGAGGTTGACATACTTCTCGATTTTGTTGCATGAGGGCGATGCGGTGGGCTATTTGTGCTTGTTGTTCGTCAAGTCTTTGCCGCATGGATTGATTCTCCTCTCGTGCAAGTCGATTCTCCTCTCGTGCCAGTCGCTTTTGAATGGCTGCTTCGACGGCCGCAGCCGTAGTCCTTCTCCGCTGGCCCGAACCTCCCGTAGATGATGAGTCTGAGGTCGTCGACAAATCTCGTACCACCTTAGGCCCGAAGTGCCTAACCTCCTTGCCAGCTCTACGACCGTAGACCTCATCCGCGATTGCAATTTGGCTCTCTAAGGATAGAGGAGGCAGGTCTTCCACCGGCACATCTGGGAACGCAAGCTGAGTGTTAGCCAACTCTTCCTGCGCACGCTCTATCACTCTTGCCTACAAGCACATAATTAATTTATTATAATGAAATAATATTTAAATAATAATTACTAAAATTAAATGCACATATATATATCACTTACGCCGCATTGACTCGCTTCATTATCGAGCCCAGGCGTCACGTACACGCTTATGCTTGCATCAAGATAATTAAGGGTGATTGGAGCCCTTATGCTTGTGCTCCTTGGCTATTTGAATGAACTGCTTGGCGCCGGTAGTATGGTGTTTGTCCTTCTTCCCCCGGTTGGCTTTATTGACACCGGAGAATTTCTGTTACATAACATAATGAAATCATTAAAAAATTAATAACTAAAATTTAAATAATTCAATTATCTTAATTGAAATAAAAAAAGTAAATTAACACCTTAAAGGTGTCATCGGCAAAGTGGTTACACAACCACTCCCACTCATCTTCTCTATCCCCACGCAGCTCTACGGGGGGAGGCGAGGGACCGTAAGTTTGGAAGTACTGATGGAGCTTGTACTTCCAATCTTTGTAGATGGAGTTGGCGGTTTGGTTGATATGCCTCAACATCGCCGGTGTCGGATCCACCGCAAATTGTTCCTATCAAAAATAAATAGAAAATTATAGTCGTATATATTATGAAATTATAACTAATATTAACAATATTATATAATAACTAAATTGGACGTATTACGTACCGAAAGATCTTTAAAGAATTTCGTCTTCTCATTATCCGGCGCCTCCTTCCAAGTAGGGGCAGTGAGACGAACTCGGCTACGGACGATTGACCCTATGCTATGCGCCGAGAGACTTGCTAGCTGAGCTGTGGGAGGGCCACCGGTGAATTCGTCGTAGGGCAAGTCGATCTTTTTCTCGGTCGCCTTGCAAATTTTCTCCGCTTTGCCCCCTTTAACGAGACCCCGAGTCCTTTTCGGTTCCGGATCAGTGGGGGCCCTCCTTTGCTTACGGCGGGCGCTGTACATGATTGATTCCGCGGTCGAGGACGCCTGAGTACTTGCCGTTGAACCGGTACCGGGCGTCGGAGTTGAAAAAGGGTCGACGTCATCACCGCCGGAGATAAATGGGGCAGACGGAATTTCCCCAACAGGCGCCGCCTCCGAACCAGATGAAGGGTCCGGATTGATGGCGTCGTTGCCTTCCTGTTGAACCCAACCGACTTGGTCCGCCAACATTCGGAGCATGGCATCTTCTGCCTCCTGTTGCGCTTTCTTCTTGCCGGATGGGGCCATTTAAACGTAGGAGTACGTTGTTAAAATACCTACTTACCATAATAATTACAAGTGCAAAATTTACGCTAATTAAGTATGGTTAAGATTTAAATAGAGTACACAAGCTTGGCTTTTTCGGTCGTTCAATGGACGTGCGACCCGCGCGATAAAGTGTAAATTTTCAATTAATCAGCCTTGGTTAAATCGAAAAACATGGCCAGTTAGGGATAAAGATAACGCGAGAGGCAGGACTAATTTCGACAAAAGTCTTTCTTAGTCCAAATCCTGTCACCAATCATAACCCGTTTCTAGACACCATGTCCGACATTCGGCCAATTTTTCGAAAATTTACACTCCCTCAAGTCCTTTGCAAACTCCGCCCTCAACCTCATGTCCATAACTTCGCTTAGGTTATGGTGTGCGGTGATGAAATCCACACATCACGAGGGGTTAAGGAGATAAGCTAGGAAAAGAGGCGCCATCTATTCCAAAGAGTGCGACTTAATAAACTAAGCCTATGTACTAAATTTAAATCGAATACGTACTACCATGCAATTTACTAGAAAATACACGTAATTATCAATTTAAGTAAAACAATAAATAATGACAATAATAAATTATTATTTATCAACTAATTAATTATGAACTAATTACAATAATAAATTTATTCATTTATCAACTAATAATAAATAATTACAATAATAAATTTATTCATTTAATTAATTATCAACTAATTACAATTATGCATTTAATTAATTATTAATTACAATAATTAACCACTAAAAATTATTATAATTACCATAATGAAATATTTAAAACTAATTAATAAATTATATTTAGAATTTAATTAATTAAATGAAAATAATTTTAATGAGGAAAAAAATAGAAATTTATCTCGCCGGAGTAATCGGGAATATAGCCGGAGTTGAGTCGTCGGAGAGGAGGAACCACGCCGAAAAAATTGTCGTCGGAGCGTCGCCGGAGGAGGATCGCCGGAGGAGAGGAGAAGAGAGGAGGAGAGGAGAGGAGATGGAATGAGAAAAGGAGGGGGGTGCTGCTCTATTTATAGAGTTTCACTTAGACGACGGAGCACTATTCTCCGTCGTCTAAGTGCACTTGGACGACGGAAACAGTGTTCTCCGTCGTCTAAGTGAAGAGTTAAAAATTTTCGAAGCGGCGCATAATTAATGGGCGGGACGTTTCACCCTCCATAAATTTGGACTTAGACGACGGAGAAGGTATTCTCCGTCGTCTAAGTGGAAATTCAAGCGGTGCCGAAAATTGAGGCAGTAAATCGAACCGCCATAATTTTTGACTTGGACGACGGAGAATGACGTTCTCCGTCGTCCAGATGAACACCTGGACGACGGAACACGACATCTCCGTCGTCCAAGTGAAATATTCATTGAAAAAAAAAATAAAAAAAAATCGAACCGCCATGGTAAATTGAACCTGGACGACGGATCTTGTCATTCTCCGTCGTCTAGGTTCAATTTACGTTAAAAAATTTTTTTAAAATTAATTCGCTAGGAATTTAGCGATCTGTCATTCGAGTGAAATAGTCGTCCAATATCGATGAACGCATCGTATATATGAACAGTTAAATTTGAACTGACGAATAATTTTTCGTTTTAAAAGTTGTTAAGTATCGACTAATCCTTACGACTTAAGTGTTCATGAGTAGAGGCTAATTTGCAGCAGAGTATTAACGAAATTGAATTTAGACAAAACAACCGTTGGATATGTTCGTCGTAACATAATATATAATTGTCTTCAAAGGACCATAAAATAATAAGTTCGGGAAGGGTTTCATCGGCACAGTCAACCGCAAAACCGAGAATTTAACAAACCGGAAACGTGGATACAAGGCATTTCGCAACTCCGATTTTCGAACCGTTGAAGCTCACACACCAAGAATTGTTTACTCTAAAGTCTTGACGAAAAGAATATGCATTAGAAGATGGTCTGGATGGTCATTGTCTAAGAAAAAATTATGAAATTTACACCTGGACGACGGAGATGACATTCTATGTCGTCCAAGTACACACCTGGACGACGGATACGCTAATATCCGTCGTCCAGGTGCATAGACCCTGAATTCAGGGGTTAGGGGTCCTTAGGGTATAGGGTATATGGTTTAACACTTGGACGACAGATAAGGTCATTCTCCGTCGTTTGGGTACACACTTGGACGACGGAGAATGACCTTCTCCGTCATCCAAGTTCTAAACCCCGAATTCAGGGGTTAGGGCCTTAGGGTTTACGGTTTAGGTCGTCCCCGGTCATTTGTGTGTCCGTTCAATTATTCTGATTCAAGAATATAATTAAAAAATTGATCGATCGATCCGATCTGCTAGATTTAGGGTCCAGGATTTAGGGTTTTATATGAGATTGAGATTTGGCGGGGCGCCAAAGGTGAAAATGGCGGGGGAGCTAATATAAACGTTGACAGAATATCTCATCTCCGTCATCCAGGGGACCTAATATAAACGTCGGTCGATCCGATATATCTGATCGAGCATGGACGCGTGTAATTAATTAATTAAGTAAGTACACAAAGTCAAAGATATACGTACGTACATATATATATACATTAATTCTCCTCCTTATAATATTTATATTAATTATTGATCGATGATGCATCGATTATATATTACAAAAATTTTAAAATTAATTACCAATTAATTTTTCTCGTCTTAGTTAAGTAGTCATCATCATAATCCTCATCATCCTCGTCGCCGGTATCCGATTGCTCATCCTCCTCATCGTACTCAACATCGTCCGATGAATAACCTGAGTCCTCGTTCGCGTCCTCTTCCTGCTCGTCTTCTTCATCTACCTCATCGATAATCTCATCTTCAGTTAGATCTGTACAACCATCAGGCATGGGTAACCGTTCATCATCTTGAACCAGGTCCATTATATCGGAGCGGATGACAGAAATATTAGGCTCTTTATAGGAACGAATGTCTCTTTCTGGTTCAGCAGCATCTTCAGTCGTCGCCGGTGTCCCTTCAATTGTCTCTGTATTCCATATTCCTCGATGAGAGATATGATTCACTATTTTCCACCCTTCACCGGCTTTCGGATCGTCGAGATAGAACACCTGCCGAACTAAGGTGGCGAGAGCGAAAGGCTCATCCTCATACCAGCTTGAGTTTATATCGACTGATAATAGTCCCAGGTTTTCCTTTGTACGCTTGAACCATCTGCACTTGAATAGGAAAACGTTGACATCATTCCCGTAACATAGCTGAACCACATATACAATAGCCCCGTAATATAGATCATTGTCTTTCCCAACCGCTACCCCACTGTTTTGTGTTCTTCTTCCTTCGTCTCGGGCCAATAAATGGAACTTTACACCGTTCACAAAACATCCGGGATAAATATAGTGTTTAACCGGCTTCCTTGCGAGCAAGTGCTTTGGCCATGACCACCACCCCCCGTGGTTTTCAGATTTTTGCAGATCAATCATCTGCGAAAAAGGGCAAATTAATATAAGGGTTTAATTACTTTCTCCAAACATGATCGATATGTACGTATATAAATTACTAATTAAATACCGAGACGTACGTACGTACCCATTGGAAGAAATAATCGGGAAACTTCTTCTTAACCATTTTCTCAATCCACGCTGAACTCTTGTTTTGATTTAACGCCTAAAGCCTCTCCCTGTATGACATCATGTACGGCTCAACTTCGTCACAGTCTCGCAACACTACCCAATGTGCCTCAATAAGTTCTTCCCGTGTTAACGATTCCTTTAATACTCCTCTAAACGGTCGAACGACATTGGTGACGACAGAAAGATTGATGCGGGCACTACGATCGGAGGCAGTGGGAGGTGGTGGATCTTTGAGGTACATGTTGCAGTAAGTAACACATTCATGCATTAGGTATGTCTCTGCTATGGAGCCATCCGGGGCCGACCTGTTTTTGACGAATGACTTATACTGTCCAAGCTGTCTACAAAATCAAACGTATAATAAGAATGAGTACATATAGCTAGCTAGTATATAATCTCCAGTGGAACAAATTAATTAGTTGTACGTACCTTTCTTGAGGATACATCCAAGTGTACTGGACCGGACCAGAAATGAGCACCTCCTCAGGCAGGTGGATCATTAGGTGAATCATGATGTCAAAGAAAGCAGGGGGAAAATCCTCTCTAGTTTGCAAATGATGTGAACAATTTGTTGTTGCAATTCCACCACATCTGACTTCTTTAATTCTCTGGCGCATAACCTCTGCCACCACCTGCACAATGCCACTATTGGTTCTACGACGTCCCGAGGCAAGTATGGTCGAATTACCACTGAAAACAGACGTTGCAGCATAACGTGATAGTCATGTGTCTTTAGACCAACAAACTTGTGTTGCACCTCGTCCACTGCTCCAGTTATAGTAGCTGCATACGTAGCCGGATAACGAACGCCCTTAAACCAGTGAAATACAGAACGTCTAAGCGTCGGCTTCACTGTGTAAGGTGCAGCTGGCATCTTGTTGTACACTCATTTCCTATCCCTCCTCAACCACAAGGGACGATGTAGATTCATTGATTCCAAATCTTTGCGCGCTTTGGGAGTATCTTTAGTCTTGAACTTAATACCGAGAATTGTTCCCACCACGCTGTCGCACACATTCTTTTCTATGTGCATCACGTCCAAGTTGTTCCTCAGCTTCAACTTCGACCAGTAAGGGAGTTCAAAGAATATACTCTTGTGATCCCAATAGCTCAGATCATGTGGAGGAATTGGATTGCATTTCTTTACATCCGCGTCATTGCTTAACACACCAAAGTCGAAATAGCTCAACCTCTCTAAAATCTCTTCGCCCGACCAACTACGGGGTTTAGGATTGTTCTCTACCGTCCCATCGAAATGAGCTTCATCCTGTCGCCACGGGTGGTCGTGAGGAAGCCATCTACGGTGACCCAAGTAACACACCTTCCCCGCGTGCCAAGTAGAGTTCACGTCATCCAAACATATAGGACATCCATTATATCCTTTTGTCCTGTAGGCTGCCAACATCCCATAAGCTGGAAAATCGCCGATCGTCCACATTACGGCAACCCTCATCGTGAACATCATGTCAGTGAATTTGTCATAAGTTGGGACTCCATTTTGCCACAACAGTTTCAGCTCGTCGATCAAAGGTCTGAGGTAGACATCTAAGCACTTCCCTGGAGATTTAGGACCTGGAATTAGTACAGTAAGGAAATTAAATTCCTTGTTCATGCACATCCACGGAGGCAAGTTGTACGGCATTAGAATAACTGGCCAAGTGCTGACGGCGGAGCTATTACTTCCCCAATGATTAAATCCGTCTGTAGATAGACCGAGTCTAACATTTCTAACCTTTGAAGCAAAGTCTCCAAATTCTCTGTCGAAATGTTTGAAACCCTCCCCATCCGCGGCGTGTCGCAGGACATCGTCATCTCTTCGCTTTTATGCGTACCATCGCATCGCCTCTGCTGTGTGTAGAGACATGTGCAGGCGCTGCAATCTGGGAATCAAGGGAAAATATCGAACAACTTTCACAGGAATTCTCTTTTTCGAACTCTTCCTATTCAGCTGGAATCTGCACTGGCCACATACGGGACAATAGTCCAAATCTTTATACTCTTTGTAAAATAGCACACAATCATTCAGACATGCGTCAATTATCCTGTACTTTAGGCCGAGGCTGCTCAAGATATTTCTAACCTTATAATGAGATTTAGGAAGATTGTGATCATCAGGAAGCAACTTACATATTTGCTCCTGAATTTCGTCAAAAGCACTCACTAACATTTTGTGCTTCACTTTTATCTTCATTTTCTCCATCACATATTGCAACACATTCTCTCGACATCCAGGGAACACCGAGGTCTGCGCTTCAAGTAGCATCCGGTTGTACTTATCCATTTCACTGGTGTCAGTGGCCAAGCTAGCAGCGGGGAATGTGTCATCATGCTCATTAGTGGTACTGTAACCTCCGTCTTGGTGTTGGTATCCACCATGACTACATCCCGAAAACGCATCATGGATCAAATCTGCAGTTGGGTTGCAAGCTGGGGGTCCGGTACCACTGCCGCTGGATGAGGCACCATGGTAACTGTACCCTGAGCTGAAGTCTGCTGCGCTGAACTCTACTGCTTCACCATGCTCGCTCCATGTAGTGTAACTCCACATCATACCATTTTCGTACAGGTGTTGCACCATAACATTAACCTCCGCATACTGACAATTAAGACATTTCTGGCACGGACACCTGAAACGCTTATTTCCCTGACCATGTTCTATCGCAAAATTCACAAATTCGCTAATTTCATCCATATACCGGACATCACATCTATTCTTCAACTTCATCCAACTCTTGTCCATACTGCTACAAAATATTATAATTAATTAATTATTACATATATATATATATATTAGTCCATTAATTTACGCTTAATTATACGTACTCGATTTATATTGATCCATCAATTACGTACGTACGTAATTTAATCTGTATATATAGCTAACATCCATGCATGTATGTACGTACGTTTTCACTAAATATATATTAAGTAAATTTTAACTGCGTACGTACGAACCTGCTGGCCTTCTCGATATCTGTTAATTAAGCTAGCTAGCTAGTCAGCGGAGATCCCTTATATATCCGATCCTATCCTTCTCGGCCTTCTCCCTTCTCCTTCTCCTTCTCATTCAATTCTTCTTCGAATGGAATGAAGAGAGGATATCAGATGGAATGAAGAGAGCTCGAGTTTGACATCGGGCTTATATAATGCTTCACTTAGACGACGGAGGTGTCGGTACTTCGTCTAAATGAAAGTTACTCGGACGACGGCGTGTCGGTCCGTTGTCCAGGTGATCACTTGGACGACGGAGAATACCATCTCCGTCGTCTAGGTGATCACTTGGAGGACGGAGAAGACTCCGAGGTCCAAGTGTCCACCTGGACGACGGAGATGGTATTCTCCGTCGTCCAGGTGATCACCTGGACGACGGAGAAGACGTACTCCGAGGTCCAGGTGATCACCTGGACGACGGAGAATACCATCTCCGTCATCCAGGTTATCACCTGGACCTCGGAGAATTCTCCGTCCTCCAGGTGATCACCTGGACGACGGATAAGCTATTCTCCGTCGTCCAGGTAGTACTTGGACCACGGAGACTTCTCCGTCGTCCAAGTGTCACTTGGACCACGGAACAATTACGTTTCCGTGCTCTAAGTTCTGTTTTCTTGTAATTGATCAAAGTTAAAAAGAAAAACATAGTAACAGTATGATTACAAGGATTTTTATTTTTATTTTTAATAAGAAGCTAGTTAGATTGTTTTATATATAATTAATGTAATTTGGATATGAAATTTTAATAATGAGATAGATATACGTGTTATGATATGTAAATTTGAGGCTCCACATCATTCGCCCAATAGGGTACAACAAGATCGATCACCACCTCTAATTAAGTTGCACTACAATTAGGTAATTAAAGGGGCAAACCCATTTTTTGTTACTAGATCGATCCATGTACCAACATCGACACACGTAGCATACAATGCACGCAATAAGATTGGTATCGATCTTTTTCTCTATCAATTGAACTACGTACTATTAAAGTCGAATCGAAGACTGCCGGAGACGTCCAACTCTCCAAGCTCAGTAAACTGACGGGAAGGTTCTCTGGAGAGAACTTTCATATCTAGTTTCATACCATGAGTTTTTGTATTCGATCTAGCTTCCTTATTCCTGTACATCTTAAGCCGTAGATGACACGTGCAACGATGCATACCATCGGATCCTTATAAGGATCAGTAATCAACTGGAGCTTGCATATCAACAAACCTTAGCCTATTGAACCCAAACAAGCGGAAGTTGTTATAGAATCCATTCATGCATATGTATATATAGATTCCCGGCCCATCCATGCATGCACGCACAAAATGATAATGATCAACGCATTTCATACTTGATTCTTAACGCAATTCTCTCTACATTTAACTTTGTTTTATGCTTAGTAAATATGTTTCTAACTTACTTGATGCTTTTAGGTAGGAATAAAGGAGAAAATAATAAAAGAGGCGTTTCGGAGCTAAAAGTTGGCTAAGGAGAAAAGTTCATAATTCCAGAGAAGAAATGGTCTGAGAAATGGTTACTAAAATTCTTCCTCATATGGTGTCAATAATTGAAGACCAAAAGCATATCCAAAGAAGCCCAAAGAAAGAAGATGGATTAAAATGAATTATCAGAAATCAGCCTTTGTACATCAGCCCACTTCGAATGACCACTGTGAACAGATACGAATGAATCTAGACGCGGTTAGCATATGGTTGGAAAGATATAGAAGTCTAGTTTCCAACCCAACTGGAATCAAACGATTTGGAGTTCTAGAACGAGAGAAATTCCTATTTTAGTAGAGAAGGGTCAGGTTACCCGAGTGGAGTAGTTAGAGTTCTAAAAGGAGTCGAACTAGGCTTTGCTTGGCCTATATAAATGAGGGCTCGACTAGGGTTTCAAAATGAATCATTCTAGACGCCAAAGCTCTGCCTCTAAACACCTTCACACGTCCAAAATCTCTCCAAGAAATACCAAGAAGCCGTTCACACCAAAATCCATCATCTACCTTCCTCCATCGAGACTTTCATGGCAATCCTAACTGTCTCCTCCATTCATTGAAGGCGTGGCTTACATCAAGTAGACTAGGGCAATCCCGACATCAAAAAGTGTAACCATGACTTCTACTCTTTACTTCTTGTATTATTTCTTGGTTTGTATGGACAAATTTGTGGAAGTGTTTTTGGTTTGTAATTTTATCAAGTTCACGTGAACCTTCCACGTTTTAGTCTTTGGTTTTCATGCTATACTTTGTGCTTAACGCTTTGATTTATTGCATGGCAATCCTACCTTAAATCAATGGAAGTGTCAGGGTAATCCCTACACTTTACTTTCGAGAGATATGCATGAAATTAGTCGCTAAAGACTTAGAACTAATAGGTTGCATGTAATTTGGTAGGTTCTAAAGAGTTAGGTGAAAGATGAGTCGATCCTTGTAAATATATTATCTTAGGACGTTTTACCTTAAAATTTGTAGGAACTTAGACAACAAACTTTGCACCCCCCATACTTTTTATTTTATGTTTACAAACGTTGTCATGCATTAGTACCCTCAATCCCCGGTTAAGAACGATCCCTACTTATCAATGCTACATCTACAAAGAAGGGTTTTAATTGTTTTCGTGTTTGTTTGAGTGTTTTAATTAAATGCTTGAAAAGATGCGAATCAGATAAGAAGGAAAAAGAGTAGCTAGAGTACGTCTAGCTACTAGCTAGAACATTATGGAACATAAATTGCTACGTACAGATCGAAGTGATCAAATTGGGTCTGTAGTATAAATGGAGCTCTAATGCTCGATCCGCCTTCTCAATGCGGCCGATACGAAAATTTTGTGGAATGTTTTAAACCCCAACCCCTTCTACTAGAGAACGGGGTGTTCTAAAGTGCTCCGGAGCTCTAAAATTCCCATAACAGGAAAAAATGATTCTGGCGATAACCAAATTTCGTCGCTGAAAGTTTGAATTCTTCACTAAAATAAAATTGTGAT
Source organism: Geum urbanum (assembly GCA_946800695.1). Classification (NCBI taxonomy): domain Eukaryota; kingdom Viridiplantae; phylum Streptophyta; class Magnoliopsida; order Rosales; family Rosaceae; genus Geum; species Geum urbanum. The sequence continues at coordinate 7,216,431 of OX327003.1, forward strand.
GAATTTTGAGTCGTCGTTAGGTCCGTCACTCTATGCGTCTGGCGGAATGTAAAAAGCGACGAATAACTTGGTTCGTCGTATTTTTTATTAGTGACATAATTAGTTTGTCATATATTAATTATAGTTTAGCGAGAAACATGACTGTGTTATAAATCATAAGTTTGACGCTTCATTTTCGTCACAAATATTGAATGTAATATTTGATGTTTGTCGCAAACACTAAATATAACGTTTTACGTTAGTCAAAAAAATAAATTGTGAGATTTCATGCTTTTTGCAAATAATAAATGCGAGATTTTGTGTTTGTTGCAAAATTCAAACGAGACACTTTTTTTTTCGTCGGAGATTTTAGAAAGCAAGACTTTATTTTTTGTCGTTGTTAATAAATTTGACGATTCGTTTTTGTCGAAGATATTAAATGTGACGTTTAACGATTGTCACAAATACTAAATGTGACGTTTCACGGTTGTCGTTTTATGATAAATAATAAAAAAATAAATAATAAATGTGACATTTGATATATAAATCGCTCATGCGAGATTATTTTATATATCATTGATAGAAATGTCAATTGCATGCTTTTCATTGTCTGAAATTGAAGTTAACAGCCTGTACGTGGCTTAAAAAAGGAATTGTATAACATACAAATATAAGCAATAAATAAAGAATGCTAAAGATTGTTAATTCGCGAAAAGTTATTATTAAAATTAGAGTTACACAGTGAATGGAAGAAGTGGGCAAAAAGCTTAAACTTTTCCAATAACGAAAACGTACAAAAGAATTACACTGGAAGTGCATCCGAATTACACTCATGCATCCGAATTACACCCATTCATTTGTACCTTACTAATTGTAGGTAGAGACAAATATGGCTAAGAGGTTAATCAAATAGAACCGACTGATTTATATTATCCAAGATAAAATCAGTTTTAGCAACAAGGTAATGAAGATCCTCGATATAGAACTTTTTTGACATGATCCCCAAAAATTGGAACTCTTGATTGCCAGAATTGCATTGCTTAGTTTCGTTTGCAACCTACTTCTCACAATCTCACCTGCACAAGGCAAAAGAAGTACACAACAAACTATGCGCAATATCAATTTCTTTTGAAACGTATAAAATTGAAACAAATCAATCAAGTTGAAGACTAAAACTTTAGGGATACCAGTAGAAGATTAAGGAAGATAACCGACCTTTGAGAATCGAAGGAGTCGATGTGGATGTGGATGTGGGTGGGAGTTGGGCCGCTTTGTCTTGTTGATTTGATCATGAATAAAATTCTAAGAACATTAGAAGTATCAAGAGTAGCACTATAGATGGAGCAAGAAGATTGCGTATTACCTGGGTGAAGAGAAAAAGATGATTCCACACCTTTATGCCTCTCTCGATTAGGGTTTGCTACGTACTTGTATAATTTCATATATCAATTTTACGAAAATATCCCTCAGATCAGCTAACTAAATCCTTGATACCAATGATAGGACATTTGCGGTAGATCAATTTTCATGTATATTACATTTAAATAATATCTGTTGTAGGAGAAAATATGTAAACATGAAAAACTGTATCTCTTTCAGTGATAGAATGCCTTAAATACAAGCTGATACAATCTATATATTACAATAAATGTCCTGATATGACAGTGATTACATGTATCTATCTAATTAATATCAGTATCTGACTAGAACAAGATACACACCGGGAATTATGGAGAATTAATCTTCTTAAACACTCCCCCTTGTGTAGATGACTATAAGAATGATGCATGACTTATTGTCTCATTAAAAACCTTGCCAAGCAAACAAAAATCTCATGGATAAAATAAAAGCTTGGTTTAATGGGAAAATAGTACAACACACCAAATATTAAAGTTACTACATGTGATGTAAACTCCCTCTGATGTCTACAGAAATGTAACTCCCTATGACTGTAAACCCAATCTAGGAGTTCTGATAACCTGCGCATACCAATGTTTTTCACACGTTTCACAAAAGTAGATTTAGGAAGTGACTTGGTAAACAAGTCTGCAGCATTATCAACGGAACCAATCTGATTCACTTGGATATTCAACAGATGTTGTTGTTGCTGATTAAAGAAAAACTTCGATGATATATGTTTTGTATTGTCTCCCTTAATGAAACTCAACTTCATCTGTTCAATGCATGCAGCATTATCCTTAAAGATGCAAGCACTACCACATAATTTTTCATTGCCGACGACTTATAGAAACAAAGGCCGACGATTTTTGAAGTCGTCGGCAATAATAGAGTATTGTCGACGATTTGTTGCAAAAATCGTCGGCAATAATACTATTACCGACGATTTTTGCAAGAAATCGTCGGCAATAGTACTATTACCGATGGTTTATAGCCTACAAGGTATTGCCGACGAATTTTACGAAGTCGTCGGCAATACCTTGTAGGCTATAAAGCGTCGGCAATAGAGTATTGCCGACGATTTGTTGCAAAAATCGTCGGCAATGATACTATTACCGACGATTTTGGCAACAAATCGTCGGCAATACTCTATTATTGTCGACGACTTAAAAAATCGTCGGCTTTTGTTTCTCTAAGTCGTCGGTAATGAGAAATTATGTGGTAGTGAAGTAGGATCAGTAACAGCAGATTTCCATCCACTGGAACCTCGAATATGACCTATGATTGACCTGAGCCAAACACATTCTCTAACTGCTTCATGCAAAGCAATTATCTCTGAATGATTCAAGGAAGTAGCAACAAGAGTTTAGTTTGTTGATCTCCAAGATATCGCCTTGTTTCCCATAGTGAAAACATAACCGGTATGTGAACGACCTTTGTGTGGATCAGATAGATACCCAGCATCATCAAATCCAACTAACACATCAATCGGTGTTTAGGAATAGGGGATAACATGAAAATCGGTCACTTACAGCAGGTCCATCTTTCGATGGATCGAACAACTCCTTCGATGGATCAAAGGGTTACTCTGATCCGTCCAGGTTGCAACCTTCGATGGATCGAAGGACCTGTTCGGGTCAGCACAGTTTAAGGCATTAAGATGCATAGAACTTAAATGCTGTGATTCAACATTCTCTCCTTAGTTTCATGCTTCTCTCTGTACTCTCTGTAAGGGAAGAATAAACCCATGTCAATGGAACCTTTCAAGTATTTGAATATTTGTTTTACTCCATTCCAATGACGTTGCGTAGGTGCAGAGCTAAATCTAGCCAACAAGTTCATTGAGAATGCAATATCTGGATGTATGCACTGAGCAAAATACAACAAAGCTCCAATGACACTAAGATATGGAATTTCAGCTCCCAATATCCCCTCCTCATCATCTAGCGGATGAAACAGATCTTTTCTGGGGTCCAGACTGTGAACAACCATTGGTGTGCTAACAGAGTGTGTTTTGTCCATGTTAAATCGCCTGAGCATCTTTTGAACATAAGCAAACTAGTGAATAAGAATTCCACCAACTCGATGTTCCAGCTCTAGTACGAGACAAAATCGAGTTCTACCAAGGTCTTTCGATCATCTCAAACTCAGATTTCAAGTAGCAAACAGTCTTATTGATCTCTTCAAGAGTTCCGATGATATTCATATGATCAACATAGACAACTACTATAGTAAATCTTGAACTTGTTCTTTTAATGAATACGCAAGGGTATAAATCATCATTCTTATATCCCTTCCCAATCAAGTAGTCACTGAGGCATGTATACCATATCCTACCAGATTGCTTCAATCCATACAGTGAACGTCTCAACTTTATAACATGAGCACTCCGTGGTCTAGAGTTACTTGATTTGGGTATAACAATGTCATTTGGCACTCTCATGTATATTTCTGAATCAAGATCACCATAGAGATATGCAGTAACCACATCCATAAGCTGTATATTAAGCTTTTCAGACACTACCAAGCTTATCAGGTAGCGGAAGGTGATAATGTCCATAACAGGAGAATACGTCTCCTCATAATCAATTGTAGGGCGTTGAGAGAAACCTTGCGCTACAGCCTAGCTTTATAATGCAAGACCTCATTCTTCTCATTACGCTTCCGAACAAAGACCTATTTATGTCTAACTGGATTTACATTCAGTGGGCATAGCACAACCGGACTGAAAACTTGCCTTTTATTCAGAGAGTCTAGTTCAGTCTGGATTACTACCTTCCATTTCGGCCAATCTGCTCTACGTTGGCATTCAACAACAAAGCAGGGTTCCACTTCATCATCGTCAATAATCTCCTGAGCGACGGAATAAGCAAACACATCATCAACTAACATAGAACATCTATCCATAAGAACGCGTAGATCATTTGTTCTAAGCGAGATTTCTTTGTTCTCTAACATCACAAGAGGTTCTAAAGTGTCCCCCAGACTTGCCAATTATGATTTAAGGACATAACTATAGTCAAAGACAATCTCATATGAAGGATTCACAATGTTGATGATTAATGATTCTTTTTGTGCCTTGATGGCCTGCCTTTTAACCAGCGGCTCATTAGTGGATTTTCTTGGTCTCCCCCTTTTCGTGGTAGGAGTCGAGGCTGACGCAACACCTTCCACATGAGTAAGAGGAACATCTCCTTGCCCATTGTTGCTACTAATAAATCCTTTTTTCGAGATTTTCAATATTGCAGGAACATTTGCAGCAGGTATATCCAATCTGGACACTTTAGCGATATTAGCAAATGAGTCAAGCATAGAGTTTGTTACTTGCTGAAGATTAAGTATTCTTCGCACTTCCGTCTCACTCTGAGACGTGCGAGGATCATAAAGAGACCCAGTAGGATTAAACCACGTCAATTCCTGACGTTCAACTGGAATGGAAACATTTCTATCTCCCCCTAATGGCAGGAAATATGTCTTTTCAAAGTGACAATCTGCAAATCTAGCAGTAAAGAGATCTTCTGTCGGAGGTTCAAGATAGCGGACTATCGTTGGAGATTCATAACCAACATAAATGCCTAATATTCTTTGAGGACCCATTTTAGTGCGTTGTGGAGGCGCAATTGGCACATAAACCGCACAACCAAAAATGCGCAAATGTGAAACATCAGGCTCATATCCAGTTTCCAACTGGTACTCACTGAATGGTTGGCAAGTGACGGGGCGAGAACGAAGAAGCATTGCTGCGTGTAACACTGCATATCCCCACACAGAGACCAATAAGTTTGTATGCATTACCAAAGCTCTAGACACAAGTTGTATCCACTTGATATGAGACTCTGCTAAACCGTTCTGAGAATGAACATGAGGAACAGGATGTTCAACTTCAATCCCAAGAAACATGCAGTAATCATCAAAATATTTTGATGTGAACTCTCCTGCATTATCCAATCGAATAGACTTGATTAGATGATCCCGATGGTGAGTTTGAAGCTTAATGATTTGAGCCAGAAGTTTTGCAAACGCAGCATTCCTTGTGGATAGCAAAACAACGTGTGACCATCACGTTGATGCATCTATCGAAACTATGAAATATTTAAATGGTCCATATTCGGGTTTGATAGGTCAACAAATATCAACTTGGATCCTTTGTAAGAATGGAATATTGTCATTATTATCAACAGCAAAGGAAGGACGTGCCTATAACTTTGCCTAAGAACAAGCTTTGCAAAACGAGCGATGTGCATCAGAGATTGCAACATAAGAATCTGATGGGATAATGCACAACGCCTCAGCAGTATTTTTTCTGGATGGTGTTGCACTCGTCTTGGAGACCGAGCCAGGATTGAGAGGAGTAGTCTCATTCTCACCATCTGAACCGATGAAAATAGGTAATCCCATATGGTTTTTCGCTCTAAAGAACGGACACTACAAGAAAACTGCACCTAGACCACGGACCATTTCCGTCGTCTAAGTGCAGTTTTCCGTCGTCTAAGTACTTGGACGACGGAATCTCCGTCGTCCAAGGTCCGTGCTCCAAGTGTTGTCGTCCAAGCACCTGGACGACGGAGAATTAGTTCTCTGTCGTCCAAGTTAACTTGGACCGCGGACATTATCCGTGGCCTATGTACGCACCTGGACGACGGAAACGCTAATTCTCTGTCGTCCAGGTGACTACATGGGCCACGGACATTGCTCGTTTCTCCGTGGCCCACGTGTTCACCTGGACGACGGAGAATTAGCGTTTTTGTCGTCCAGGTGAGTACATGGGCCACGGATAATGCTAGCTTCTCCGTGGCCCACGTGTTCACCTGGACGACGGAGTTCTCCGTCGTCCAGGTGAACACGTGGGCCACGGAGAATGGCAGGGTTTAGGGTTTAGGGTTTAGGGGTTAGGGGTTTAGGGTTAGGTTTAGGGTTGGTGGACCTGGACGACGGAGAACATAATCTCCGTCGTCCAAGTGACTATTTAATTTTTAAAAAAAATAAATTGAAATTAAATATTATTAATTTAATTTAAATAATGAAAAATAGTCGAAAATAATTAATTAAACTAAATTTTTAATATTAATTAATGTATTAATTAAATAATTAATTAATTTGTACATACAGATCCAAATTAAAAACCCATAAAAATTATAAAATATTGTTCGAAACTCGGAAATAAAGAAACGCGATAATTAACTAGCTAGCTAATACACTGGAGGAGCAGATGCGCCGCCAGGTCCTCCGCCTCCAGCCGGGTCATTGTCGTCGGGGTATGGGTTCGGAGGAGGTTGACATACTTCTCGATTTTGGTTCATGAGCGCGATGAGTTGGGCTATTTGGGCTTGTTGTTCGTCAAGTCTTTGCCGCATTGACTCATTCTCCTCTCGTGCCAGTCGAGCCTCTTGAATGGCTGCTTCTCCGCTGCCCCGAACCTCCAGTAGATGATGAGCCGGAGGTCGTCGACAAATCTCGTACCACCCTAGGCCCAAAGTGCCTAACCTCCTTGCCAGCTCTACGACCGTAGACCTCATCCACGATTGCAATTTGGCTCTCTAAGGATAGAGGAGGCAGGTCTTCCGGCGGCACATCTGGGAACGCAAGCTGAGTGTTAGCCAACTCTTCATGCGCACGCTCTATCACCCTTGCCTACAAAAGAATAATTAATTTATTATAATGAAATCATATTTAAATAATAATTACTATAATTAAAAGCACATAATTAATATATCACTTACGCCGCATTGACTCACTTCATTATCGAGCCCTGGCGTCACGTACGCGCTTACGCTTGCATCAAGATAAGGGTGTTTGGAGCCCTTATCCTTGTGCTCCTTGGCTATTTGAATGAACTGCTTGGCACCGGTAATATGGTGTTTCTCCTTCTTCCCCCGGTTGGCTTTGTTGACACCGGAGAATTTCTGTTACACAACATAATTAAATCATTAAAAAACTAATAACTACAATTTAAATAATTCAATTATATTAATTGAAATAAAATAAATAAATTAACACCTTAAAGGAGTCATCGGCAAAGTGGTTACACAACCACTCCCACTCATCTTCTCTCTCCCCTTGCAGCTCTACCGGGGGAGGCACGGGACCGACATCTTGGAAGTACTTATGGAGCTTGTACTTCCAATCTTTGTAGATGGAGTTGGCGGTTTGGTTGATATGCCTCAACATAGCCGGTGTCGGATCCACGTCAAATTGTTCCTATCAAAAATAAATAGAAAATTATAATCGTATATATTATGAAATTTTAACTAATATTAACAATATTATATAATAACTAAATTGGACGTATTACGTACCGAAAGATCTTTGAAGACTTTCGCCTTCTCATGATCCGGCGCCTCCTTCCAAGTAGGGGCAGTGATACGAACCCAGTTACGGATGATTGACCTTATCCCATGCGCCGAGAGACTTGCTAGCTGAGCAGTGGGAGGGCCACCGGTGAATTTGTCGTACGGCAAGTCGATTTTTTTACCGGTCGCCTTGCAAATACGCTCCGCTTTGCCCCCTTTAACGAGACCCCGAGTCCTTTTCGGTTCCGGGTCAGTGGGGGCCCTCCTTTGCCTACGGCGGGCGCTGTTCATGATTGATTCGGCGGTCGAGGACGCCTGAGTACTTCCCGTTGAACCGGTACCGGGCGTCGGAGATTGGAAGGGGTCGACGTCATCACCGCTCGAGATGAATGGGGGAGCGGGAATTTCCCCAGAGGGCGCTACGGATGGACCAGATGATCCGTCCGGATTGAGAGCGTCGTTGCCCTCCTGTTGAACCTAACCGACTTGGGCCGCCAACATTCGGAGCATGGCATCTTCTACCTCCTGTTGGGCTTTCTTCTTGCCGGATGTCGTCTTTGGCGGAGCCATTTAAACCTAAGAGTACAGTGTTAAAATACCTACTTACCATAATAATTACAACTTAAAAATTTACGCTAATTAATTAAGTACGTTTAAGATTTAAATACAGTACACTAGCTTGGCATTTTCGGTCGTTCAATGGACGTGCGACCCGCGCGATAAAGTGTAAATTTTCAATTAATCATCCTTGGTTAAATCGAAAAACATGGCCAGTTAGGGATAGAGATAACGCGAGAGGCAGGACTAATTTCGACAAAAGTCTTTCTTAGTCCAAATCCTATCACCAGTCATAACCCGTTTCTAGACACCATGTCCGACATTCGGCCAATTTTTCGAAAATTTACACTCCCTCAAGTCTTTTGCAAACTTCGCCCTCAACCTCGTGTCCATAACTTCACTTAGGTTATGGTGTGCGGTGATGAAATTCACACATCACGAGGGGTTAAGGAGATAAGCAAGGAAAAGATGCGCCATCTATTCCAAAGAGTGCGACTTAATAAACCAAGCATATGTACTAATTAAAATCGAACGCGTACTACTAATTATTTTACTAGTGTTTAACGTAAATATTAATTAATAATTTTTAATTAGATGCAATAATTTATATTTATTTATCATGCATTTAATAAAAAATTGATTCATTTAATAAATTATGAATAATCATTTATTCATTTAATAAATTTAATAATAAATTCATTTAATCATGCAACTAATAATAAATAATTACAATAATTACAATAATTATGATTTAATAAATTAATAACAATAATTAATTATTTATTAAATATTTAAACTAATTAATCAATTAAATTCTACTTCTAAATTATATTTAGAATTTAATTAATTAATTAAATGAAAATTATTTTAATAAGGGAAAAATAGAAATGTACCGAATCGGAGTTTTCGGGAATATCGCCGGAGTTGAGTCGTCGGAGAGGAGGAACCACGCCGGAAAAAATGTCGTCGGAGCGTCGCCGGAGGAGAGGAGGAGATGGAATGATGAGAAAATGAGGAGGGGGGGGTGCAACTCTATTTATAGAGTTTCACCTAGATTACGGAGCACTATTCTCCGTCCTCTAAGTTCACTTGGACGACGGAAATAGTGTTTTCCGTCGTCTAGGTGGCGGTTTCAAAAAAATTCAAGCGGCGCCAATTAATCGGCGGGACGTTCCGAACCGCCATAAATTTGGACTTAGACGACGGAGAATGAATTCTCCGTCGTCTAAGTGAAAATTCAAGCTGTCCCAAAAATGGAAGCGGTAAATTGAACCGCCATAAAAATTGGACTTGGACGACGGAGATGGTCAGTATCCGTCGTCCAAGTGAAAATTACATGAAAAAAATAAACAAAAATAAATTTGAACCGCCATGGTTTTTGAACCTGGACGATGGAGATGGTCATTCTCCGTCGTCCAGGTTAACACCTGAACGACGGAAAATGCCTATATCCGTCTTCCAGGTTCAAATTACGTAAAAAAAAAATTTTAAAAATAATTAGCTAGGAATTTAGCGATCTGTCATTCGAGTGAAATAGTCGTACAATATCGATGAACGCATCGTATATATGAACAGTTAAATTTGAACCGACGATTAATTTTACGTCTTGAAACATGTTAAGTATCGACTAATCTTTACGACTTAAGTGTTCATGCGTAGACGCTCATTTGCAGCAGAGTATTAACGAAATTGAATTTGGACAAAACAACCATTGGATATGTTCGTCGTAACATAATATATAATTGTCTTCAAAGGACCATAAAATAATAAGTTCGGGAAGGGTTTCATCGGCACAGTCAACCGCAAAACCGATAATTTCACAAACCGGAAACGTGGATACAAGGCATTTCGCAACTCCGATTTTCGAACCGTCGAAGCTCACACACCAAGAATTGTTTACTCTAAAGTGTTGATGAAAATAATATGCATTGGAAGAAGGTCTAGATGGTCGTTGTCTTAGAAAAAATTACGATATCTGCACCTGGACGACGGACATGAGCGTTCTCCGTCGTCCAGGTGTATAGACCCTGAATTCAGGGGTTAGGGCCTTACTATTTAGGGTTTAGGGTTTGTGAACTTGGACGACGGAGAATGACCATATCCGTCGTCCTAGTGTGTACCTGGACGACGGACAATGACCATTTTCCGTCGTCCAAGTTCTAAACCCCGATTTCAGGGGTTAAGGCCTTAGGGTTTACGGTTTAGGTCGTCCCCGATCATTTGTGTGTCCGTTCAAATATTCTGATTCAAAAATATAATTAAAAATTCATCGATATATCGATCGATCCGATCTGCTAGATTTAGGGTCCAGGATTTAGCTAGGGTTTTATATGAGATTGAGATTTGGCGACAACCTGCAATTAATTTCTCCGTTGTCCAGGATATATAATTCGGATTAATTAATTACCGTAAACCTGCATCGATCATATATATATTACAATAATTACAGTAATTAATTACCAATTAATCTCCCTCGTCGTATGACCGTACTCTTCGTCATAATCATCATCGTCCTCATCCCCGTTAGACAACGGCTCATCCTCGTCATCGTACTCAACATCGTCCGACGAATAACCTGAGTCCTCGTCCGCGTCCTCTTCCTGCTCGTCTTCTTCATCTACCTCATCGATAATCTCATCTTCAGTTAGATCTGTACAACCATCAGGCATGGGTAACCGTTCACCATCTTGAACCAGGTCCATTATATCGGAGCAGACTATAGAAATATTAGGCTCTTGATAGGCAGGAATTTCTCTTTCTGGTTCAGCAGCATCTTCAGTCGTCGCCGGTGTCCCTTCAATTGTCTCTGTATTCCAAATTCCTCGGTGAGAGATATGGTTCACTATTTTCCACTCTTTACCGGCTTTCGAATCGTCGAGATAGAACACCTGCCGAACTAAGGTGGCGAGAGCGAAAGGCTCATCCTCATACCAGTGCGAGTTTGTATCGACTGATAATAGTCCCAGGTCTTCCTTTGTACGCTTGAACCATCTGCACTTGAATAGGAAAACGTTGACATCATTCCCGTAACATAGCTGAACCACATATACAATAGCCCCGTAATATAGATCATTGTCTTTCCCAACCGCTACCCCACTGTTTTGTGTTCTTCTTCCTTCGTCTCGGGCCAATGAATGGAACTTTACACAGTTCACAAAACATCCGGGATAAATATAGTGTTTAACCGGCTTCCCTGCTAGCAAGTGCTATGGCCATGACCACCACCCTCCGTGGTTTTCAGATTTTTGCAGATCAATCATCTGCGAAAAAAGGTAAATTAATATAAAGGTTTATTTTCTACAAACATGAGCGATATGTATTTAAATAATTAATACTGAGACGTACGTACGTACCTATTGGAAGAAATAATCGGGAAACTTCTTCTTAACCATTTTCTCAATCCATGTCGAACTCTTGTTTTGCTTTAACGCCTGAAGCCTCTCCCTGTATGACATCATGTACGGCTCAACTTCGTCACAGTCTCGCAACACTATCCAATGTGCCTCAATAAGTTCTTCCCGTGTTAACGACTCCTTTAATACTCCTCTAAACGGTCGGACGAAATTGGTGACGACAGAAAGATTGATGCGGGCACTGCGATCAGAGGCAGTGGGAGGGGTTGGATCTTTGAGGTACATGTTGCAGTAAGTAACACACTCATGCATTAGGTATGTCTCTGCTATGGAGCCATCCGGGGCCGACCTGTTTTTTACGAATGACTTATACTGTCCAAGCTATCTACAAAATCAAACGTACAATAAGAATAAGTACATATAGCTAGCTAGTATATATATAATCTCCAGTGGAACAAATTAATTAAGTAGTTGTACGTACCTTTCTTGAGGATACATCCAAGTGTACTGGACCGGACCAGAAATGAGCACCTGCTAGGGCAGGTGGATCATTAGGTGAATCATGATGTCAAAGAAAGCAGGGGAGGAAAATCCTCTCTAGTTTGCAAATGATGTGCACAATTTGTTGTTGCAATTCCACCACATCTGACTTCTTTAATTCTCTGGCGCATAACCTCTGCCACCACCTACACAATGCTACTATTGGTTCTACGACGTCCCAAGGCAAGTATGGTCGAATTACCACTGGAATCAGACGTTGAAGCATAACGTGATAGTCATGTGTCTTTAGACCAACAAACTTGTGTTGCACCTCGTCCACTGCTCCAGTTATAGTAGCTGCATATGTAGCCGGATAACGAACGCCCTTAAACCAGTGAAATACAGAACGTCTAAGCGTCGGCTTCACTGTGTAAGGTGCATCTGGCATCTTGTTGTACACTCCTTTCCTATCCCTCCTCAACCACAAGGGACGACGTAGATTCATTGATTCCAAATCTTTGCGCGGTTCGGGAGTATCTTTAGTCTTGAACTTAATACCGAGAATTGTTCCCACCACGCTGTAGCACACATTCTTTTCTATGTGCATCGCGTCCAAGTTGTTCCTCAGCTTCAACTTCGACCAGTAAGGGAGTTCAAAGAATATACGGTTGTGATCCCAATAGCTCAGATCATGTGGAGGAATTGGATTGCATTTCTTTACATCCGCGTCATTGCTCAACACACCAAAGTCGAAATAGCTCAACCTCTCTAAAATCTCTTCGCCAGACCAACTACGGGGTTTAGGATTGTTCTCTACCGTACCGTCAAAATGAGCTTCATCCTGTCGCCAAGGGTGGTCGTGAGGAAGCCATCTAATGTGACCCAAGTAACACACCTTTCCCGCGTGCCAACTAGAGTTCACGTCGTCCAAACATATAGGACATCCATTATATCCTTTTGTCCTGCAGGCTGCCAACATTCCATAAGCTGGAAAATCGCTGATCGTCCACATTACGGCAGCCCTCATCGAGAACATCGTGTCAGTGAATTTGTCATAAGTTGGGACTCCATTTTCCCACAACAGTTTCAGCTCGTCGATCAAAGGTCTGAGGTAGACATCTAAGCACTTCGATGGAGATTTAGGACCTGGAATTAGTACGGTAAGGAAATTAAATTCCTTGTTCATGCACATCCACGGAGGCAAGTTGTACAGCATCAGAATAACTGGCCAAGTGCTGACGGCGGAGCTATTACTTCCCCAAGGATTGAATCCGTCTGTAGATAGACCGAGTCTAACATTTCTAACCTCTGAAGCAAAGTCTCCAAATTCTCTGTCGAAATGTTTGAAACCCTCCCCATCCGCGGCGTGTCGCAGGACATCGTCATCTATTCGGTTTTCTGCGTACCATCGCATCGCCTCTGCTATGTGTAGAGACATGTACAGGCGCTGCAATCTGGGAATCAAGGGAAAATATCGAACAACTTTCACAGGAATTCTCTTTTTCGAACTCTTCCTATTCAACTGGAATCTGCACTGGCCACATACGGGACAATAGTCCAACTCTTTATACTCTTTGTAAAATAGCACACAATCATTCGGACATGCGTCAATTATCCTGTACTCTAGGCCGAGGCTGCTAAGGATATTTCTAACCTTATAATGAGATTTAGGAAGATTGTGATCATCTGGAAGCAACTTACATATTTGCTCCTGAATTTCGTCAAAAGCACTCACTGACATTTTGTGCTTCACTTTTATCTTCATTTGCTCCATCACATATTGCAACACATTCTCTCGACATCCCGGGAACACCGGGGTCTGCGCTTCAAGTAGCATCCGGTTGTACTTTTCCATCTCACTGGTGTCAGTGGCCAAGCTAGTTGCGGGGAATGTGTCATCATGCTCATTAGTGGTATTGTAACCTCCGTCTTAGTGTTGGTGTCCACCATGACTGCATCCCGGAAACGCATCATGGACCAAATCTGCAGTTGGGTTGCAAGCTGGGGGTCCGGCACCACTGCCGCTGGATGAGGCACCATGGTAACTGTACCCTGAGCTGAAGTCTGCTGCGCTGAACTCTACTGCTTCACCATGCTCGCTCCATGTAGTATAACTCCACATCATACCATTTTCGTACAGGTGTTGCACCATAATATTAACCTCTGCATACTGACAATTAAGACATTTCTGACACGGACACCTGAAACGTTTCTTTCCCTGACCATGTTCTATCGCAAAATTCACAAATTCGCTAATTCCATCCATGTACCGGACATCACATCTATTCTTCAACTTCATCCAACTGTTGTCCATACTGCTACAAAATATTATAATTAATTAATTATTACATATATATATATATTAGTCCATTAATTTACGCTTAATTATACGTACTCGATCTACATCGATCCATCAATTACGTACGTACGTAATTTAATCGATCTGTACATATATATATAGCTAACATCCTTGCATGTATGTGCGTACGTTTTCACTAAATATATATTAATTAAGCAAATTTTAACTGCATACGTACGTACCTGCTGGCCTTCTCGATATCTGTACGTTACTTAAGCTAGCTAGCTAGTTAGCGGAGATCCCTTATCGATCCTGATTATTCTCGGCCTTCTAGCTAGCTCCCTTCTCCTTCTCCCTTCTCCTTCTCCCTTCTCCTTCAATTCTTTTTCAAATGGAATGAAGAGATCGAGGAATGAATTCAGTTTGGCATCGGGCTTATATAATGCTTCACTTAAACGACGGAGGTGTCGGTACGTCGTCTAAGTGGAAGTACGTTACGTACGTACTCAGACGACGGCGTGTCGGTCCGTTGTCCAGGTAATCACCTGGACGACGGAGACGGTATTCTCCGTCGTCCAGGTGATCACCTGGAGGACGGAGAAGACTCCGAGGTCCAGGTGATCACCTGGACGACGGAGATGGTATTCTCCGTCGTCCAGGTGGTACTTGGACCACGGAGTCTTTTCCGTCCTCCAGGTGTCACTTGGACCACGGAACAATTACGTTTCCGTGGTCTAAGTGCTGTTTTCTTGTAGTGGGATGACCATGAGTATTTTTTTAGATTTTGATCATCATATCACAACCAGGTTATCCCAGTCGAAAGTCCCAAAGCTTGTATGATGCAGATCACACGTAGTAGTGTGAGTCACGACATTAGGTTCAATGATCCGAACTATAGTTAGAGATAAACCACTACGAATCGCAGGAAACTTCTCTAGAATGCGCTTAGGGCCACATTCAACAGAGGTTATACATAATAGTTTTTTTCCATTCTCTGAAAACTGTTGGCATGAATATCCTTAAAACTTAGCAAGGTTCGATTAGCCTTTGACGCGTATAAGGTATCAGTGATATATAATTTTGTACCATGGGGTAGCAGAAACTCTGCAAAATCACGCCCTTGTATAACGGGCACTGCACCAATCATGGTTGTCACTAAGGATTTGTATGGGAAAAGATCCACAAATAGTTGCATATTCTGCATAATGGTATGGGTATTACCGCTATCAGCTAGACACTCAATTTCGCCTAGAGACATCTACACAATCAATATAAATAAGTAAGTCTTTATAACAAAGACTAGGCGTACACTTTAAGTATACACTTAAAGATTTGGGAAGGGTGTGACTCTTGTTGAGTGCTGAGATGGCATGACACAAACTAATGTATAACCATATCTAGTGTTGAAATCCAAGTTGGTAATTTCAATTTTTTTTCAATGTTTTCCAATAAAACCGATGTATAAACAACATTATAAGTCAATGATATAGTGTCCAGAACCCAAAATAAAAAGTGATTTTCCGATACCATTTTCCCGGGTTATATCTTCAATGGGTCGAAGGAAAACTTTCGATGCATCGAAGAACCCAAAATAAAAAGTGATTTTCCAATACCATTTTTCGATGGATCGAAGCAAAGCCTCGATGGATCGAAAATAGTGTCCAGACCGATGTCTTCGATGGGTCGAATTAATTCCTTCGATGGATCGAATGAACCTAAAATGAGATCGAATTTTTGACATCAATTTTCGATGGGTCAAAAATTTGACCTGAGGAATTTCTTCTATGGATCGAAGAAGTGTCTCGATGGATCGAAATGTTCAACCAAAGGACCCGAGGATAAGCTTCGATGGATTGAAGTGCATTTTTTCGATGGATCAAAAAATGCCAGAAAAAAACCCGTGGGATAGTTTCGATGGATCGAAGTGCAATACTTCAATGGATCGAAAATGTCTTCGAGTTCAAAATAAGATCCTCTATTTTGTGTCACATTTGTATTGTATCATTGTCTCATGTTGCCATATACTTATAAACATCGAACCATACATAAGAATTGTATAAAAATAGAATATTCTATACACTTTCATACACCGAAAAACAGATAAATATTCATTACTGCCAACAAAAATGCATCATATATGTTCTTAATCAAAAAACAAGACAAGAGTCCTAATAAGTTTGGCCAAAAAGTAAGCCAAAAATAAAACCAAAAACTTGAAAAATTACAGAGACAATGCCTTTTACATAGGCTCAATCAAAATATGGGGTAGCAAGACCTTTCTCTTTGTCATCTGCAAGAACGAGATTGGTGTCAACCTCTATCTCTAAATCTCCAACATAATTTGACTCTTAAGCCAAATACTGTTTGTGCCTGTTGTAGATGTTCTAGATTTCTCTACTAGCACAACACTGTTTGTACATATGCTTAGTAGAACCACATTTGAAGCAAACGTATCTTCCAAAATGTTGAGACTGTTGACCATCAGAAACCGAACCTGACTGGTCCTTATTGGAGGTTGCGTTCTGAGCTCTATGCCAAGTCAGATTTTGGCTATGGCCTTGACCACGCCCACGCCCTCCTCTACCCCCACGTGGAACATGTCCTCCACGAGCATAAGGTTCTGAACGAGCAACCTTCTTATTTTTGCGGGCCTTTTCCTCAGTTTGGTAACTCTTAGGCTTCTTAGTACCAGTCGGTCTTGAGTTATTATTGAGGATGATCTCATGATGCCGTTCTTTTTTCGCAAGGCTATTGATGAGATCACTGAAGGTGGTAATCCTCCCCTGTTCGTACTCAATTTGGTACTGATATGCGAGAATGCTCATAGAGGTTGGGAAGGTTTGTAATGCCCTCTCAATCATGTCATTCTAGGATATTTTCACCCTACAAAAGCTCAACTCGGACTACAGATCTATCATGGCTTGATTAAACTCTTAGATTTTGGGAAAATCCACAAGTCTAGTGTGCTCCCATCTAGCAGTCAACTCAAAAAGCTGTGCATCATTGAAAGGACCCAACCCCGATTTAGCTCCCTAAACCGGAATCAAACCCTTTCGAAAACACGAACCAACAAAAACCGTAGAAATTTCGGCAGAGTTTCGTTACTAACGTGGAATTACCATTACCTGCACGCAGAAAATACACTTCATCCTATGCCACAAAAATCAAACCGTGGACACCAATCCCATCCGGATTTCTCAATATATCAACAGTAAAGTAAAACAATAAATATATCTATACTTTACTGAAATCCGGAGTAAAATCATATAGTATACACAACAGAATACTCAGAGCGACCTCCAATGTATAATCATATAAGTATACCACAGTAGGTAGAACAATAAACCTACTGGAAGAAACAAGGTAGCTCGAGCACTATGCCTCCGACCACGACGTGCGACACCAGAGTCCGAACTGCAAACTGGGCACGGAAACTGAAAAGCCCAGGGGAAAGACATGAAAACCGTTAGAGTGAGTGGACGAAAATAAATGTCTTTCACCAGTTGATATATATTTTTAAAATAACATATGCGAGTCCAGGTAAATAAAAATAACAAAGTACACGAGGTAAAACCATACTCCTCCAGCGTACTGAGCATGCAAGTAAAAATCCCACGGGGTCACTCATGGACACATCCATGCTAGTACAGTCCGAATCACGGGATCCCAGACCCACACATGATTGGAAGCCAGAAAGGCCTCGGTTCCGGGGAAACGCCCCTCGCCGGTCAGGTCAGGGTAACGCCCCTCCTGGTAGGCCTACCATCGGGGATCAGCCGAGAGGCAAGTGTATCGATACAACAACGTAACTGAGACTGTACTCTGTGTAAACCAAATCATAAACAGTTCGATGCAAATGCATGAAACAACATATAAGTGTATGTATACTCGTATACGTATATCCGTATATGTATAATCATAAAACACATGCTCATGTAATCCGAAATCTCATACGCATGCTCAAGTTCGTAAAACGTGTATAAAGACTCACAAATAATCCGTGAAAAGAAATGTCCACTCACAGACTAGCGTAATACAGTTCGCGTTAACCCGTGATCCGGTGGAAAGTCCCTCGCCAAACGAACGATCACGAACCCCTGAATAATCACAAAATCCATTTCTCAAAATCATAACTCGACAATTCAAATCAAATCACGAGAAACCATCGTTCTTGGAAACACGTAATCTGATTACGACAAACTGTCGGAAATCCGGAAATCACACCTCAATACCTCGCTGTAAGTTCGGATGCTCAATTAGAAAAACGAACCTCCCCACTGCGATCGGGGCGCGATTTCGAGTGAAATGACATGCAACTTGTCGAAAACCCCAAAAAGTCAAACTTTGACAGTTGACCGCCGCCGCCGGCGGCGCCACCACCAATCTGAACTTTTCCCGGCGGAGCAACCCCTATTCCACTCAAAATCATCCACTGAGCAACTTTGTCAACTGCATCGAAGGCCAATTCTCACTCTAACTAGGTCAATTTCAAGCAAAACCGAATTGCCTCACAAATTTCAAATCCAAAATTCTCCAAGCACAATCAAATTAGAACACCATACTTACATGGTTATAATCATGGTGAGGAGAGCTTCAAAGCCCACTACAAATTATAGCTCATCTTGGTCAAAATCAAAATAAACCAAACCCCCAATTTTCTTCAATTTCAACCGGAAATTCCTCACTCCACCGGCCACCTCGCCGTGAAAAGAGGCCAGAAATAGGATCGGGAGGCCGAGGCGAAGAGAACGGGACCGGAGCCAAAGCCGGAGGTGGCCGGACGGCGTCTCGCCGCCGGCGAGCCGTACGGCGTCGTGCCACCCATCTCCTCCACGTTGACCGAGTCAACTCATTTAAATGCCAACTTTGACTTTCCTGAAATAGAAGTCCACTTATATACTTTCCCAATTTGGAAACTTCCAAAATTACGTATTTCGACAAACTTTAAACATCCATAACTCTCGCGTCGTAACTCCGATTCCAATAATTCTCGCGGCAACAAACTTGACTCGATGTATTCTTCAATTATCACCTGAAGTCAAACACATCGACAAATCGGATAAAAAGTCAACTGTTCAACCCAAACACATACATTAACCAATTAAGTGATCTACAATCGGAAATATTCGTAACTTAATCTTCGTAACTCAGAATAATGCTCCGGAAGTTCCCACAAGCTCGAAATTAAATTCTCAACAACTTCCGTGAAGAAGCCAAAACCAAATTCTCGTCCAGTAATTTAGTCGTTAAGAGAACCGCCTTTTAAATCCGATTACGTCGAAACTTCAAATATTCATAACTTATTCCTCAGTCGTCCAAATGATGATCCGGAACCGCCCACGAACTCAAAATCTCGCATACAACAACTCTCAAGAAGAGACTCAACTCCAATTCTCGGCCAATGATTTAGTCGTTAACAAGTTCGGCGATTCAAACAACTGTCGTAACTCTGCGACTACGTGCAAGCTCGTAGATCAAGCTGATTCCACTGCTGATTCTGTTCTGGGTTTTCACAATCATGCACATTGTTGAAGCGTTTCTTTAGAATGTCTCACAATACCATCTGATCTATTTTGTTTAAATAATGCTTCTTGAGAGTTGGATGAATATGACGCCTCAAAAATATGAGGGGTTGAGCTTTTGAATCTTCAGTGGGGGGTAGGAGATTTGTTCCAGGCCTAAAGGGTTTCATTGTTTTGGTCAATCTCTTTCCGATGAATGTAGTTTCCATAACTGAGACCCAACGGTGATATTCCTTGCCTTGAAGGTCAAAGATGTCGAATTCCGGCCTAGTTGGCTCATTCAAACTCATCTACAAAAACACACAAAGATGCTTTATCAATAACGATCGAAAACTACGATCACAAAAACTTTCAAGTTTTATTGAATAAGAACATGATCCATGATATTTGGTCACAAAATCGATCATAAACGGTGACAAAAACCACACCCAGCTACCGTGATTAACTGTCATGTATGATCGATTTCCCTTTTCTTTTATTTTCTTTTTTAAATCGTGACTGCCCTAGGACCGTCACTTATACTCTTTGGATATAGGTCCATAGAAACTAGGGTACGTAAACATGTAATAGAAAGCAACTCATTTTATAATTATCATCAACTTAGATCTAGGGTTTTGCGGTAAATAAGTTTGATCATAGATCTAGAGATTGATGATTTAGAAAAGTTTACCTCGATGGGTGTTATCCTCGGTATGACCGCTACACTTGTTGATTCATTTGAGGTAGAAGCCCTTCTGAAACGATTCCACGGAAGACGAGCAATCTTGAAACGATTTGAAGAACTTGTGCTTGAGTGAGGGATGCTGAGATGAGAGAGAGAGGCCGACGATGGAGCAAGGTGGCCGGCAGCGGTGGTGTTAGCTTTTAGGTTTTTTTCTTTTCTTTTTGGTGGTGATGGCTATCAACCCAGAGAGCGTGCTGATAACGTGTTGTAGGAGAAAATATGTAAATAGGAAAAATTGTATCTCTTTCATTGATAGAATGCCTTAAATACATGCTGATACAATCTATTACAATAAATGTCCTGATATGACAGAGATTCCATGTATCTATCTAATTAATATATGTATCTAACTAGGACAAGCTACACACCAAAAATTATGGAGAATTAATTTCTTTAAACAATATCATCTATATGCTATGAATGCATTTTAAGCTTGTGAGGCCGAGCTAGAAGCTCACGGACTCGGAGTTTTTTTTTGCTAGTTATATATATATATAATTCTATTAAGTGCGATTATTCTATTTGACAATTCAGTTTATACAAAATTTACATATTAATTTGATCATTGAGATCACTCATCATTTAGAAACTTACCTAAGCATCGTGTTTGTGAAACTTTAATTCAATTGAAAATAATTTAACTATTTTTTCATCGTATTCAAATTAAATACTAATTCTTTTCTATCAACCACTTCTACTTCCCTTATTGTTGTTAATTTGTGTATATATATATTACCTTACTCTTAGTATATATATTATATATATAAACATGTTATCCTTGGTAAAGTTGGAATGCCTTTGTCCAAAAAATGATAACTAATTAACTATAAATACCTATATACATTTATAGATCCCATATATATTTAGCTATGGACTCTTGATCCAACAATTGGAAGAACCCTTATTTGTCAGCTATAGTTCCTTCATTATTTTCAATCATAAGAATCTCATTACTAGCTGCAGTATATTCTAAACGTAGATAGTTATTCGAAAAGGAACCACAACCAAGATAAACAGAATGCTAAAATAACTGAATTCCATAAAAATTAATAATAAGTTTGCAGCAAATACCAACCAAAAGCCCTACTGAAATCAAATTCCTTTTAAGGGAAGGAATATAAAAAATATTGTCCAGAAAAAGAAATCTTCCTAAGCCTAAATCAATCTTCAAGGTTCCTATAGTTTTTACTGTTACTCTTTCGCCATTTCCCACACAAACATTTTGCTCATCACTCCTTGGTAGTCTCTTCCTCGTTATACCCTGTAAGGAAGTAGTGATATGTATAGGTGAGTCTGAGTCAAATCAGTAAGCGTGTGAACTAACATTAACAAAGTTAACTTCTAAGGAAAAAACTGAATTTTGAAAAGACTTACGTTTCTTAATCATCCAAGTCTTGAAGTCACTGCAGTCCTTCTTCATGTGTCCAGTCTTTTCACAGAAAAAACACTTGAACTTGAATGGTTTCTCAGTTTTTGGTTCTGTAGATTTTCCAGGTGCCTTAAAGTTTGTTGTCTTTTTAGCTAAATTGTTAGCTTTCTTCCTCCACTTTGTTTTCTCCACCAGATTTATTGCTGTAGTTGGTGTAGATACCTTCGTAATGTTGTCCTCTTCATCAACACAAACTGATATCAGTTTATTCAAGTTACATTTTGCATCAGAAGCATTATAGGTGGTTCTTAAGTGGCTAAAACTTGTATCCAGTGACTCTAAAACAATGTGAACTACCTGAGCATTAGTTACCCCCATCTGCATGTCCTTAAGTTTGGCATTAATGTTGATGAGTTCTAGGATATGCTCCCTTACTTTCCCAACTTCCTCATATTTTAGTGAATTGAACTTTTTGGAAAGCCTAGCCCCTTCAGCTTTTTCACTGGCTACGAATTTTTCAGCTATAGCTTCTAGGTACTCAATAGCATCTGTAGGTTCTTTAATGGATCCTCTTATTACCTCTGACATAGTGTTTCTAATAAAAAAATTTACCATTCTATTGCTTCTGATCCACTCTTTGAAATGCCATTTATCATCCTCAGAAGCATCATCAGTTAGCTGACCTGGTTTATCCTCTAAGAGACAGTAGTCCATGTTCTGATGCATAGATAGGTAAAACTCTACTTGGTTTCTCCATTTCCTATAGTTGTTCCCATTCAGCATTTCTACCTGTCCTAGCGTAGCTATCTCAACACCTTGTCACAGAAAATGAAATGTGTGTAAGAAGTTTATGTGTTAAGCACTGCAACAACCATATATCTAATACAGAAACTGTTATGCATATCAAAACAACTTAGATATGTTTCAGAATTATATATATACATGCTGAATCATCGATCCCTTTTGCTTTATTGATGTAAGTTAATGCCTTTGTGACATAAAAATTTATATCCTGCAATCTTAATCAGCATACTGTATATTGACAGAAACTAAGCATTTTATGAATCTTCAAAAGTCTTTGGACAAAATCAATTCCAAAAAATCTCAACAAGTTCCTGTATATACCTATACTACTGCATATATAACAAAAAACTACTCAAGACCTTCTTTGGAAGATAATCATGAAGAATGCTTTGAAAAAAGGCACAAGTTGTGTTCTTATCAGAGTTTAATCCAGATGTATGAAGAGTTAAGTTTTCTTTGTGCAAAACTTTAAAAAATGATCCATTTTAAAATAGAACACATATTAGTGAATCCAAAATCAATCTCTCAGATCAACTATATCACCAATAGACTTTTATTTTGAATCTGTTGATTATTCAGTGGGAGATGTGATGTGTATCAGACAGTTCATGGTTTTTATTAAAACCAAATATGCATGTTTGTAAGCTTGGAAATTTTTTGCGGAACCTTACCTTTGCCTCTGCTACATACAGAACGAGAATGAAACAATGCAATGACATGTTTAGTTCTTTACTTGATAAACTAATTTTCCATAAGCAGGGGCTTGAATCCCTTATTCTGAGATTTAGACCTCAGTACTGTAATCAATCAGTTCTTTGAGAAAGAAAAAAAACTCAGTGTAGTTTTTACTTAAGCATGTTTGAAAATTTGATTTGTTTACGATCACAAAAACATTCAAGTTTTATTGAATAAGAACGTGATCCATGATATTTGATCACAAAATCGATCATAAATGGTGACAAAAACCACACCCAGCTACCGTGACTAACTGTCACATATGATCATTTCCCTTTTCTTTTATTTTCTTTTTTAAATCGTGACTGAAAGGACCCAACCCCGATTCAGTAACCTAAACCGGAATCGAACCCCTTATGAAAATACGAACCAACAAAATTTTTTTGAAATTTCGGCAGAGTTTCGTTACTAATGTAGAATTGCATAACCTGCACCCTGAAAATAACACTACGTCCTATGCCACAAAAACCAAACCGTGGGCACCAATCCCATCCGGATTTCTCAACATCATAATATAAGCAATAACAGTAACATACTGTACTATGTATATATATATCCGAGAAAATCCGCATAAACATGTATCAGAGTGTATCAGAGCGACCTCTAGTGTAAATATATACAATATACACATCAGTAGGCGAAACAAGAACCTACTGGAAAACACAGGTAGCTCAGATCACTAGCCTCTAAACCGCGACGTGAAACACCAAACCTGAACTGCAACTGGGCACGAAAACCGAAAAGCCCAGGGGAAAGACATGAAACACGTTAGAGTGAGTGGACGAAAATAAATATCATTCACCGAGTAATATATCTTATAAAACATATGCGAGTCAAAATAAAAACAAATCAAATCAAATAGTATACGAGGAGACGCTGACTCCAACTCGTAAACAGAGCATGCATGAAAAATCTCACGGGGTCACTCATGGACACATCCGTGCTAGTACAGTCTGAATCACGGAGTCTCTGACTTCCATGTGATCTACAGCCAGAAAGGCCTCGGTTCCAGGGTACTGCCCCTCGCCGGTCAGGTCGGGGTACTGCCCCGCCTGGTGGGCCTACCATCGGGGATCAGCCGAGAGGCAAGTGTATCGATACAACAACGTAACTGAGACTGTACTCTGTGTAAATCAAATCATAAACAGTTCGATGCAAATGCATGAAACAATATATATATATATATATATATATGCATATACGTACTATATACTGGTATAAGCATAATCGTATAACACATGCTCGTAATAAACATAATCTCGTATAAAATCTCATGCTCGTAAAATCATGATCATGCTGCATGCTCAAGTTCGTAAAACGTATATAAAAGACTCGCAATCAATCCGTGAAAATAAATTGTCCACTCACAGACTCACGTAACGCGCACTCGCGCTAAACTCGTGGTCCGGCGGAAGATCCCTCGCCTGAAGCACGATCACGATCCAGATCTCGATCTCGATCTCCTGAATATTCACAAAACATAACTGATCAATATCATAGTCCACAACCCTGTACTGAACCACGGAAACCAACTGTTCCCGGAAATAAACAATGCAGTGCAAAACGAATAACGAAATTCCCGAAATCTCCATTCGAAACCCTCGACTAAAAATCGGCTAACCAAATCAATCCGAAAACCTCTGGACGATAATCAGGGCGCGATTTCGGGAAAAACGACATTAAAAACGTCGAAATCTGAAAAAGTCAACCCTCCACCGTTGACCGCCGCCGCTGGCGGCGGCGCGCAGTCAACGGAGAGATTCTCCGGCGGAGAAACTCCAGATCACAAGATCTCGACCATCCAAACCCTTTTCATAACTGGCTCCCTGGCCAATTCCAACTCTAACCTTACCAAAACTCCTCAAAACTGAACGGAAATCCAGATTCCGGCCACTACTCGGGTCCAACGAAAACTCACTCAAAACCTAATTAAAACACATGGTTAGACTCCCAAGGACAAGGGGAGTCGAACCCCCTTATCCACCACCACCGTGGTTCACCGGAGGACCTCCTCCCGATACCGGCGACGTAACCAAATCGGCCTCACTTCGAAACCCCACAAACCGTAATCAATTCTTATAAATTCATACATGAAACGAAAGAGGAGCTCAAGGTGAGTCGAATTATACCCATAGCTTGGCCGGAGATGGCCGGAAAAGTTGGGTCGGCCGACGATCGATTTCAAACGGGTCGTCTACCTCCTTCACGGGTCAACGGGTAAGTTTCCAAATTTGGAAAGTCAACAGATGGTCATCGTCAGTCAAAGCTCAAACTGCCATTTTTGACTATTTCTCGACGATTCCCGATATTTATACTCGTGCCTCGGGTCGATCGACGATTCGAAATGGATAACCATCACGTTTCGGATAAACACGAAACAATCGCATAAACTCGTCGAAAACTGAAACTTCGAATAATCACAAAATATTTCTCGGTCAACGGAAAAATCTTCTGGAACCGCCCTCGAGCTCGAAATCACGTACTCTACAATTTCCGTGAAGACACTCAACTCAAATTCTCAACCGAAAACATATTCGCGAATAGAATCGGCAAACCACATATATACGTAAAACTGCGACTAAGACCAATCTCGAGAATCGGGCCGAATACGCAACTGATTCTGGTTCGGGTCGTCATAGTGACTCCCCCAGGACCGTCACTTATACTCTATGGATATAGGTCCATAGAAACTAGGGTACGTAAACATGTAATAGAAAGCAACTCATATTACAATTATCATCAACTTAGATCTAGGGTTTTACGGTAAGTAAGTTTGATCCTAGATCTAGAGATTGATGATTTAGAAAAGTTTCCCTCGATGGGTGTTATGCTCGGTATGACCGCTACACTTGTTGATTGATTTGAGGTTGAAGCCCTTCTGAAACGATTCCTCGGAAGACGAGCAATCTTCAAACGATTTGAAGAACTTGTGCTTGAGTGAGGGATGCTGAGATGAGAGAGAGAGGCCGACAGTGGAACAAGGTGGCCGGCGGCGGTGGTGTTAGCTTTTAGGTTTTTTTTCTTTTCTTTTTGGTGGTGATGGCTATCAACCCAGAGAGCGTGCTGATAACGTGTTGTAGGAGAAAATATGTAAATAGGAAAAACTGTATCTCTTTCATTGATAGAATTCATTAAATACAGGCTGATACAATCTATTACAATAAATGTCCTGATATGACAGGGATTCCATGTATTTATCTAATTAATATATTTATCTAATTAGGACAAGACACATACCGGAAATTATGGAAAATTAATTTCTTTAAACAATATCATCTATATGCTATGAATGCATTTTAAGCTTGTGAGGCAGAGCTAGAAGCTCACGGACTCGGAGGTTTTTTTTTGCCACTTATATATATATATAATTCTATTAAGTGCGATTATTCTATTTAACAATTAAGTTTATACAAAATTTACATATTAATTTGATCATTGGGATCACTCATCATTTAAAAACTTATCTAAGCATCGTGTTTGTGAAAATTTAATTCAATTGAAAGTAATTTAACTATTTTTTCATCATATTCAAATTAAATACTAATTCTTTTCTCTCCATCACTTTTGCTTCTTTTATTGTACGTTGTTAATTTGTGTGTATATATATATATTACCTTACTCTTACTATATATATATATATATTATATATATATATATATATAAACATGTTATCCTTGGTAAACTTGGAATGCCTTTGTCCAAAAAATGATAACTAATTAATTAACTATAAATACCTATATATATATATATTTATAGATCCCATATATCTATATATTTAGCTATATATATATGGACTCTTGATCCAACAATTGGAAGAACCCTTATTTTACCTCTATCTTTACCCTAAATCCTATACAGAAAACTCTACACCCTGAATTTTAAACTTCTGTTCGTAAATTCATATTCCTATACGTTCCTTAATTTTCTTAAGTCCATGTATATATTTACATTCAATTAAGTATATATATATATAATTTTCTAAGATGAAGATGATCATTAGATTATGTGTCTATATATATAAGTATTACGGCAAGTATCTTACGAATCTTAGTAGTCACTTTTTTTTTCCTCCCGATTAAGAATATTAATTTTTCTTTAATTTCTTCAGGTCTTATGTATATATAAAGTAATAATTTAATTTTAAAAAAAATATTAAACTCAGAAAAATACATAAAATTAAATTCTTAGCCGAAAATTAAAATTTTCTCGATCAATTTAGCTATTTTTTGAAAGAAGATTCTATGAGCAACAACTAACATAAGTCGTCGCCAAATAGATTTTATGCGAGGAAGCTTATTTTTCGTATAAACATTCAGCAACAACTCATAGAACTTGTCGCCGAATAAGTTTTCTACGAGGAAATCAATTCTTTTTGCCGCAGTAAATATGAGCGACAACTTATAGAAATCATTGCTGAATAGGTCTTTTGCGAGGAAGTTCTTTTTTTGCATTAAATATTAGCGGCAAATCATAGTAATCATCGCCGAATAGGTCTTCCGCAAAGAAATTCATTTTTATCGCATTAAATATCAGTGATGACTTGATCGAATTGGTTGTTGCGAAATATGTGTTTTGTGTGGAATTTTGTTTTTCGCATTAAATATTAGCGAAAACTCATAGCAATCGTCGTTGAATAGGTCTTCTACAAAGAAGTTTGTTTTTGTCGTATTAAATATCAGCAATGACTCATATTCGTTTTCGCCGAATAAATTTTTGCGAGAAAGTCATTTTTGTCACATTAAATATTTGCGACAAATCATATTAATCGTGGCCGAATAAATCTCATGCGAGGAAGTTCATTTTTGCAACATTATATATTAGTGACGACTCTTATTGATCCCTAATTCTAATGCTTTAAAATTGAGGATTTTTTTGTACTGTAGAGCACTCTAAAATTTTCGCTAGACAACGTGCAAACTTTTGTCGTTTTGTCTACAGCTCTTAGCTTTGAAGCTTAAACTAAACCATCCATATCCAACAGAAAGGAAAGATGCGGCTCCTATCCTACTCCGCAACTTGGATGTAGTTTAATTCATCTTTTGGAAGCGTAATTATCACTTCTTGCGGCAAATGGGATCAATGAAAGATATGTGAGATTGATATATAGAGTACTCAAAGCGGTGGTTGGAACATTTAAAAAAGAGAGAGTACAAGCGCATCTAAAAAAAACTTAGACTTGCCCTAGTAGAGGTTGAGAAAAGTACGTAGACAGTTTTTATTGGAACTATAAAAAAAATATCCGCACAACAAGATCCTCGAGAAATCATAAACCAAGATCATCTATATAGCATAAAACACTTCCGAGTTCCACATTATGTCGAGCTCAAGCTCTATAATGAATACGTAGTAGTTTGTATTGCGGTGAGAGGTGCTATGAATGTCCACCTCTGATTTGACATTATGTACGTATGTGCTACTCTTTCTGAAACTTTTTCAAAGAAAAATTATCTCTTCAAGAACCGTATCCGTTTTCTTCTTTAATAATAATATAAAAAAACAAATAGAACCACATACATATGTCAAATCAAGTAATTAAATCAACAATAGAATTTGAATATGATGTATGATGACGTATACAATTGAAGAACAATTTGTGTGTCATTGTTTTACATTGAAACGCTTCTAACGTACGTACGTACGATTAAAGTGCTCTCCTAAATCGGAGGAACTATAATTGAAGACAATGAAATGATTTCTCTGATTAAGTTAAATTTGATTCCTATTATATAAATCAAGGATTAGTTCGTATCAATCTTGTGTGATTATGGAAGGTTAATATATATATATATATATAAAAAAACCCTAGGCAGCCTCCGGCCTCATCTGTTGTGGCCCTTTGCCTCATTGGTGTTCGCTCTGAGGTGTGGCCGGATGGACAACAATCGACGAGGGATGGACTCATTGCCAGTATCTTGGATCCTCCTCAGTTGAGCCTCGATGCATGGGCAATACGCATCCAAAGCATGGGGCTTGTCAAAATGTGGCTTCGTTTTCTCGGCTTTTGGTGTGCGCTGGTTTATAGGGAGTGGTTGGCTAAAGATGGGTGATGGAGAGTCGATGTGTGTGGCTATATATTGAGGTGGCGGTTGGTGGTCCGGCGAGGGAGGGAGATGACATACGTGGTGGTGTGTGGGGAAGAGGATGGGCGATGACGACTGTCGTGGGTAGGCCTACCCCAAAGCTGCATGTTGGGCTCCAAAGTTGGGCTGAGGTCAAACCATAGGTCTCTTTTATTTTTCATTTAATAATTGTAAGTTTAGTTATTCTTATTTTCTGTTTTTGTTAGTTTTGTTGAAAATAAACCTATACTCCATTGTATGATATAGGTAGAAATGGGTTTCGTCCCGGGATGTGCACATTTGGTGTCTTGTCTGTTCTAGGTAGGTTTTGGTTTGTCACGTGTGCGCACCCTCCTAGTGGCAGGATGAGATGTAGTGTCGATGAAAGTTTCGTTCGATAACATAGTTGGAAAGCTGTTCAAAGAAAATTCATGTGTCGTCGGAATCACGTTATCTTTCCGTTACTGTGTCGCCTTAAATGTAAAGTAAATGGAATAGTCAATGACGCTCTATTTGCTAAAATTTGCAATTTAGGATACATTCTATTAGTCGAGTCTCTTGATAGTATTTTAGATATTTATCTTCTTATGAGGTATATATTTTATGTTCCCCATATTATATTATACTATTTCATTGATCAAACCTTAAGAATTGCCGCAAACTCTTACTTCAAAAAAAGAAGGTTAATATAGAATATTTTTAGAGGTGCTGATAGAAAATTTCAAATAACAATTCTGCTTAATTGCTTTATTACTGTGGGCGCAGGAAAATGGATTCCGACTCTCACAATTACAACTTACTTTAGTTAGGTTGGAAAGAATGAAACCCCGGGCAATATAATCTCATATCATCGTTGTATTACTCTGTATATATGGTATCTTAATAATTACTTTCCGATACGTTGTCACATGATATCGATCTTGGCTTTACTTTTCATTTTGGCTATAAACCATATCTATATATTCACGTTCCTCCACTAAGAGGCTATTTATGCATTACCATCCCAGAATGAAATTCAGCAACATCATCCTTCTCATATTTGGCCTAGCATCCTTCATAATCTTAATGACTCTATTAGAGCCCCAGAACTTTCTAGGCAACGAATTCGACGTTCGAGTCATCAACGGCTTCACAAACAATTCGTCTCTGCCTCTAGTCATCTGGTGTTGGTCAAAACACAGTGATCTTGGAGGACGTGCGCTTCAAGAGAAGGATGACTTCAGCTGGAGGCTGCGGACCGCCATCTGTGGAGCAAGTAATCACTACGAATGCACGATGAAATGGGGCGAAAGACGGAGGCGTTTCGATGCGTTTAAGGTTTCAAGAGACGTTCGACGTTGCGGTACCTTCAGGAAGTGTTCTTGGTTGGTGAGGGAGGATGGCTTCTATTTCAGCAACGATGAAGTAAACTGGAAAAAGAACTTCTCATGGTAGTGATTTAATTTCAAATGATAATTCTTTTTGACAGACCATCATGGTTTTTGATCTGCTACTAAGCCCTCCCAGTCTGAAGGTCCAATTTTTTTTTGTTCGATTCAAGATTGATGCATGTCCGTTAATTTTATTTTTTGATCGCGGTGCTTTGAGTAATTATACTTTCCAATTAGTCCCTCAAAGTGAAAGGAAAGAAAACAATTTATTCTATAAATTTTGTTTTTTCCATTAACTTTCAATATAATTTCAAATTTTAATTTATTGCAGGTCAAATTTGGATTCTCATACTTCATTCACTAACCATTTAGAAAATTTAGAGGAATTATAACCAATGGTACCTGACAAATGGACAATTCATCACATTAATTGGTATCTTATTTTTGAAAACTATCATTTCGGTATCTCACACTCAAATCCTCACTACGGATCAGTATCCGCCGTTACTAACACCATCAACATGTTGATTTTTTTTAAATATCAAATTTTAGGGGATAAATTTACAATCTTAATTATTTTCTTTCTAGTTTTTGTTTTTTATTCTTTTTTTATTTTTTCTTCTCTTTAAAAATTGATATTTTTCAACAATTTCTTAACAAGTTAACGGTGTTACTAACGACATGTACTGATTTTAAGTAGAAATTTAAAAGTGAGGTCCCGAAGTGATAGTTTCAAAACTGAGGTACTAAAGTGGTGAATGATCCATTTGTCAAGTACCATTCATGATAAAAATTCAAAATTTTTTAAGTAAAAATAAACCTAAAGAAGGTTACCAAATGAAAAATATCAAGTGAACCTACAGTACTTTTGATCTGGTGGTCAATAAATTTTATGGTCAGTCGTGGTCAATTACCGTTAGATATCCATCCAACAGCTGGTAATAAAAGGTCTTCCAACTATTTTATAATCACCTACCGTTAAATGTATATCTCACGGCAGTTGATCAAAACTGACCACAAAAGTTATTGACCACCAGATCAGGACTCAGTGAACCTATTCACGATGCATTTATATATTTTTATTTAAAGATCAACTCTTTAATTGATTAGCAACCAAACTAGGGGTGGGCACAGTATAGGACGGGATGAGACTCATCAAAGCTCAGCTCGTCCCGTTTAATTATTACAGGACGGGACATGGCGAGTTTCATATATGGTTAGAAAACTCAAACCTGGAAAGGCTTGTTCCGCTTGGGTTTGGGACGGTACGGGCCCAGCACGGGATACATACTTCATTTTCTTAAGGCCTAATGGCCCAAAACTGTAAAGTATCCAAAATAAGCTGTAAACTATAAAATGACTGTAATGAGTAAAATCTGTCAAATAAGCTGCTGCTCAATCCTAATAAACATGCCAAATATCCATAACTATAATCTGTCAATAAGCTGCTTGTCAATTACTAAACAAACATGCCAAATATCCAAAATAAGCGGCAGATTTACAAACCAAATACTTAAAGTGTCATAGCTAACCTAACTGTAAACCAGTAAGCAACAACACATCATTCTAAATAAGTTACAAACCAATATTCGATACAACCAAAAGTCCTCTCAATACCTCACATAATTGTTCATAAATGTCAAGCTCGCATTAAATAATAGCATGATCTTTCCCGTTTCTTCTCCGATTTATTTGTTATTTTATCTCTTTACATTAGTATAATCAATCCAACTCGTATAATCACTCAATGTAATCTAATCACCCCGGCCTTACAATGCTAGGTCTCTGAAGTACTTAGTAGTGTAAGATACACCTCCACATTTTATTTTAGTTTAGCATCAAATTAGTGTCTAGTTTAACCGTAATCTAAGCGCATTATCAATCGAACTAAGGAATTCAAGTGGCTAATCTTCGTGGGTTGGACACTCGACTTCTATAAATACTATAACTTGACCCCATAAACATGCGAGCAGAAATAACTCTTTACACTTATGGGCTAGATAATAGTGCAAAAAGTTTTTGGGGGTAATCTTTCCAACAGGCTTTGGGACACAAAATGATCATTTCATCATCAACACTGTGAATCCTTCACATAAGATTATTTCTGACTACAATCGTGTCCTAAACTCACATTTGGCAGCTTTAGAGAATGCCTCAGAGCCATATATGATGTGAGAGAAAAAGAAAATCTCACTATCAACGATACGCGCAATATTATGGATAGATCTTCCATGTTAGTTGATGATGGATTTGCTTATTCTGATACTCAAGAGATCATTAATGACAATAAAGTGGAGCATCACTCTGTTACAGATTGTTAACGTAGTCCAAATTTGCCCAAATGGAAATTTGCACTCTAGACTAAACTAGACTCTCTGAGAAAAGGGTAAGTTTTTGGTCCATTAGTGCTATACCCACCAAATGTTAAGTCAGTTGGACATAAATGAGACTTTGTTTGAAAGCGCAATGAGAAGAATGAAGTCTTGCGGTATAAAGCTAGACTTATGACACATATATTTTCTTAACACTCTGGTATTGATTATTAGAAGACGTATTCTCTAGTCATGGACATTATTACTTTTCGCTACCTAATCAGTTTGGTTGTCGGAAAATCTGAGTATGCAGGTTATGGATGTGGTTACAACATATCTCTATAAGGACGTTTATTTAGAGATATACATGAAACTGTTAGAAGGCATAGTTATACACAAATGAAGTAAGTCTAAACCAAAGAGTGCTCATGTGATAAGATTGACATGTTTACTATATGGATTAAAGAAATTCGGTCGGATGTGGTACACACATCTTAGAGCTTACTTGATTGAGAAGAGAAACAAGAATGATGATTTATGCCCATTCATATTCATTAAACGAACAGATTCATGATTTTCCATTGTAGCAATCTTTCACTACCACAATAAACACTATAACCGACGAGATCTGTAAAACTATAACCGACGAGATAAAAATCTCGTCGGTTATAGTGGAAAAAATAATTTTTTTAAATTTTTTTTTTAAAAAATAAAAAATCTCGTCGGTTATAGTACTATAACCGATGATAATGGCTAAAAATCCCGTTGGTTATACTATTACCGACCCTTAAACCAACAAACTATATCCGACGACCCTTAAACATCGTCGGTTATAGTCCGTTGGTTAAAGGGGGTCGGTAATAGTATAACCGACGAGATTTTTAGCCATTATCGTCGGTTATAGTACTATAACCGACGAGATTTTTTATTTTTTAAAAAAAAAATTTTAAAAAAATATTTTTTCCACTATAACCGACGAGATTTTTATCTCGTCGGTTATAGTTTTACAGATCTCGTCAGTTATAGTGTTTATTGTGGTAGTGTTTGTCGAGAATATGAACATCATCGGGTCTCTTGATGAGATTAATGAGACCATTAGATACTTGAAATCCGAGTTTGAGATGAAAGACATTGGTATGACTCTATTTTGTATCGGTTTAGTACTTGAACATCGAGTTTATGAAATTCTTATTTACCAGTCCGCTTATGTCCCCCAAAAGATGCTCAAGCGATTTAAGATAGACAAAACACCCTCTAAGCACACCAATGGTTGCTCGGAGTCTGGAACCCAAAAAGTATATGTTTCGTCCGAAAGATGATGATGATGAACTTTTGGAAGTTGAGTTATATTTGGGGTGACAATACTAATAATATAACTGGCATTTCGCCAAAGTTCTTCTTCAGTCAACAACACCAGCAGTTCTTGAATATCCATGTGGGACAGATTGGTTATGTAGAAAATGTTGCAGACTTGTTCAGCATGTCAAGTCCAAAATTTACATTTGTAAAACATGTTAGGCGTATTAGAATGCGAAGATTATCTGAACTCCAAGATTGGGTTATCAATCAGGGGGAGTCATTTTGGTAGACATTAAGGGGAGTCTCCATCACATGTAGTATCATTTGTAGTTGATGGGTTGTACTTTTTTTTTCTCTTCGACGAAGTCTTTGTTTTGCCCATTAAGTTTTTGTTTACTTTGTTAGGTTTTTAGTGAGGCAACAAGTTATACATCATAAATTAGGAGCACGACACAAGATTGAGTGTTTAAGGAAAGTAGATTTCGTATCTTTCGGTATGTGTCTCGTTCTAATACGATTAGAAGTAGATTCTAGCAATCCTTGATTTACCGGGCTAAGTCATATAACTTCTTATACTAAAATCCATAAAAATTATAAAATGTGAGAAAATGTTGTGACGACCCGAATCAGAATCAGATGTGTGTTTGGCACGATTCTCGAGATTTGGTTATAGTCACAGTTTTACGATATTGTGTGGTTTGTCGATTCGATTCGCGACTATGTTTTCAGTCGAGAATTTGAGTTGGGTGTTTTCACGGAAATTGTAGAGTACGTGATTTCGAGCTCGTGGGCGGTTTCGGAAGATTTTTCCGATAATCGAGGAATATTTTATGATTATTCGAAGTTTCAGGTTCCGACGAGTTTATCCGATTGTTTCGAGCTTATCCGAATCACATCGTATATTCATTCCGGACCGTTGATCGACCCGAGGGACGAGTATAAATATCGAAAAGTCGAGAAATAGTCGCAAAAACACGAAATTGCTTTGACCAGTCATTGACTTTCCCAAATTGGAAAGTTGACTTGCTGCCCGAAAGGGAAAGTTTCCATTTTCGGCTTCACTTTCCGGCGACCGGATTCCGGCCACCTTGGACTTCGAGGAAGGTACAGTTAGCTTCCATTTGTGATTTCGAGTACGTTGATGTATGTTGTATTGAGTTTTGATCTTGTTTGGTATGGACCCGAATCGGGTCGAACTCGTCTCCGTCGCCGGAGTCGGTCGGGGTAGTGCTGGTGGGTAATTGAGCTTGGGTTGTTGGGGGTTTCGTTCCCCATCCCTCAAGGATACTCCTTAGGTTGTTGATTTTGAACGAGGGTGAGTTTGGGATCGAACCCGATTGGGTTTTTCGGTGAGAAAAATTGCTCGGTTTTGCTTGATTTTGGAAGGGTTGCGGTTGGATTGGGCTTGCGTGGTAGAAGGGAGTTTGATTCGCCTTGAGGAGACCTTTGGAACTGGAGTTTTTCGCCGTGAAACTCCACCGTTGACGGCGCGCCGCCGCCGCCGGCGGCGGTCAACGGCGGTTAACGGTGGTCAACGGCGAGAAAAAGTCAACTTTTCAGATTTCGACAATTTTAATGTCGTTTTTCTCGTAATCACGCCCTGGTTATCGTACGGAGGTTTTCGGGTTGATTTGATTAGCAGTTTGTCAGTCGAGATTTCGAGTGGGGATTTCGGGATTTCCGTTATACATTTTGTACCGCATTGCATATTTCTGGGAACGGTTGGTTTCCGTGCATCAGTACAGTGTTGAGAATTAAGATTTTGATCAGTTATGTTTTGTGAACATTCAGGAGATCGAGATCGTGATCGTGCTTCAGGCGAGGGATCTTCCGCCGGACCACGAGATTAGCACGAGTGCGCGTTTTGCTCACTTGTGAGTGGACAATTTTCTTTTCACGGAAATCTTGCGAGTCATTTATGTGATTATGAACTTGAGCATGCGTATGAGATTTCAGACTATATGAGCATGTGTTTACATATATACGATTATACTTATACGGATATACGTATATGAATATGCATACACTTTTATACTGTTTCATGCATTTTTGTCGAACTGTTTATGATTTGATTTTCACAGAGTACAGTTTCAGTTACGTTGTTGTATCGATACACTGCATCCCGGCTGATCCCCGAGGATGTCACCGGCTGGAATCACG
The DNA here is from genome assembly GCA_946800695.1 of Geum urbanum. Lineage (NCBI taxonomy): Eukaryota > Viridiplantae > Streptophyta > Magnoliopsida > Rosales > Rosaceae > Geum > Geum urbanum. The sequence continues at coordinate 7,253,142 of OX327003.1, forward strand.
TGTGGGCTAGGGACCCCGTGGTTCTGACTGTACTGCCCAGCTAGGATCACGTCACTACAAGAAATTGACCCATTGCCGGCGACTTTTATGTCGCCGGCAATGTTTTGGACATTACCGGCGATTTTTGCCGGAAAAATCGCCGGTAATGTCTTTTTTTTTTTTTTTTTTTTTACATTACCGGCGATTTTTTTCGCCGGAAATGTCCGTCGCCGGCAATCTCTCGATGGTAATGTAAAAAAAAAAAAAAAAAAAGACATTACCGGCGACTTCATTTATGTCGCCGGTAATGTCTTTTTTTTTTTTTTTTTACATTACCGGCGACATACATTTATGTCGCCGGCAATGTCATTACAATCGAGACATTACCGGCGACATAAATGTATGTCGCCGGCAATGTCTAAAAAAAAAAAAAAAAAAAAAAGACATTACCGGCGATTTTTGCCGGAAAAATCGCCGGTAATGTCCAAAAACATTGCCGGCGACATAAAAGTCGCCGGCAATGGGAAGAAATGTTGTAGTGCGTGTGGGCTAGGGACCCCGTGGTTCTAACTGTGAGATTTTTACTTGCATGCCCAGTACGCTGGAGGAGTATGATATTTACCGCGCGTATTTTATCATTTTCAATTACCTGGACTCGCATATGTTATTTAAAACATATATATTCACTGGTGAAAGACATTTATTTTCGTCCACTCACTCTAACGTGTTTATTGTCTTTCCCCTGGGCTTTTCAGTTTCCGTGCCCAGTTTGCAGTTCAGGTTTGGTGTTTCACGTCACGGTTTGGAGGCTAGTGATTAGAGTCACCTGTGTTTTCCAGTAGGTTCTTGTTTCGCCTACTGATGTACATATTGTATATGTTTTACTTTAGAGGTCGCTCTGATACATTCTGATACATGTTGAGCGGATTTTCACGGATATATGTATATACATAGTACAGTTTATTTACTGTTGTTGATCATATTGATGTTGAGAAATCCGGATGGGATTGGTGCCCACGGTTTGCTTTTTGTGGCATAGGATGAAGTGTTAATTTCCGCGTGCAGGTTATGGTAATTCCACGCTAGTAACGAAACTCTGCCAAAATTTTGAAAATTTTTTGTTGGTTCGTGTTTTCGAAAGGGTTTGATTCCGGTTTAGGTAATTGAATCGGGATTGGGTCCTTTCAATGTAATACAAAAATATGTGTATTTTGGTATGTTTTGTGTCTTTATAACCATTCTCAATCATGATATTGAGCTAATGGCTAATAGATTACATAATTTTGAGCATGTTTAAAAAGAGGAAATAATGCATGTTTAATCGGTTTGAAAAGTGCATGTCATTTAAAAGGTGAGGATTTTTAAAAAGAAGGATTAACGTACATGTTTCAAAGCAATCATTGCCTATGGGAGATTTTGAGTCAATTTGTGCATGATTAGCGTATTAGATGCACCACTTATTTCACGTGTGACATCATTTTATCACTATGTAATCTAGAACTTGCTTGAGACTGTGTGAAGCATTTTTCAAATCATAAGTGTTTTTAAAATGATAAAGGCTTCATGATGATCACCACTTTGACCAAATAACCATGTGTCTCTTATGTGCACACGAGTGTGATACCCTTAGATATCCCCTTTGAGCCTATGTTTAGCCTTCCCTTCACCTATGTTGTACCCAAACACTTAGCCTAGTGTATCAATCCTTACCTTTGTTCTAAAGACTTGGTAGGAGATTCCTAACCTAGCATCCAAGAGATGGAGAGTAGATGGGGATATTTGTGTATGGGGATGGATTTGTTCAAACAATGTGTATGTATTGATTGCCGAAAAGAATAAAAAATAAACACATTACAAGAAAACAGCACTTAGACCACGGAAACGTAATTGTTCCGTGGTCCAAGTGACACTTGGAGGACGAAGACTTCTCCGTCGTCCAAGTACCACCTGGACGACGGAGAATACCATCTCCGTCGTCCAGGTGGCCACCTGGACCTCGGAGTCTTCTCTGTCCTCCAGGTGATCACCTGGACGACGGACCGACACGCCGTGGTCCGAGTAACTTCCACTTAGACGATGTACCGACACCTCCGTCGTCTAAGTGAAGCATTATATAAACCCGATGCCAAACTCTCTTCATTCCATCTGATCCTCTGTCCCGCGGGAAATTTTAAAGATCGAAGAAGAATTGAAGGAGAATGGAGAAGGAGAAGGAGAAGGAGAAGGAGAAGGATCAGGGATCTCCGCTGACTAGCTAGCTAGCTTAATTAACTAGTATCGAGAAGGCCAGCAGGTACGTACGCAGTTAAAATTTGCTTAATATATATTTAGTGAAAACGTACATACATGCATGGATGTTAGCTATATATACAGATTAAATTACGTACGTAATTGATGGATCCATGTAGATCGAGTACGTATAATTAAACGTAAATTAATGAACTAATATATATATATGTAATAATTAATTAATTATAATATTTTGTAGCAGTATGGACAAGAGTTGGATGAAGTTGAAGAATAGATGTGATGTCCGGTATATGGATGGAATTAGCGAATTTGTGAATTTTGCAATAGAACATGGTCAGGGAAAGAAGCGTTTCAGGTGTCCGTGCCAGAAATGTCTTAATTATCAGTATGTGGAGGTTAATGTTATGGTGCAACACCTGTACGAAAATGGTATGATGTGGAGTTACACTACATAGAGCGAGCATGGTGAAGCAGTAGAGTTCAGCGCAGCAGACTTCAGCTCAGGGTACAGTTACCATGGTGCCTCATCCAGTGGCAGTGGTGCTGGACCCCCAGCTTGCAACCCAAGTGCAGATTTGGTCCATGATGCGTTTCCGGGATGTAGTCATGGTGGACACCAACACCAAGACGGATGTTACAGTACCACTAATGAGCACGATGACACATTCCCCGCAGCTAGCTTGGCCACTGACACCAGTGAGATGGATAAGTACAACCGGATGCTACTTGAAGCGCAGACCCCGGTGTTCCCTGGATGTCGAGAGAATGTGTTGCAATATGTGATGGAGCAAATGAAGAAAAAAGTGAAGCACAAAATGTCAGTGAGTGCTTTTGACGAAATTCAGGAGCAAATATGTAAGTTGCTTCCTGATGATCACAATCTTCCTAAATCTCATTATAAAGTTAGAAATATCTTGAGCAGCCTCGGCCTAAAGTACAGGATAATTGACGCATGTCCGAATGATTGTGTGCTATTTTACAAAGAGTATAAAGATTTGGACTATTGTCCCGTATGTGGCCAGTGCAGATTCCAGGTGAATAGGAAGAGTTCGAAAAAGAGAATTCCTGTGAAAGTTGTTCGATATTTTCCCTTGATTCCCAGATTGCAGTGCCTGTACCTGTCTCTACACACAGCAGAGGCGATGCGATGGTACGCAGAAAAGCGAATAGATGTCGATGTCCTGCGACACGCCGCGGATGGGGAGGGTTTCAAACATTTCAACAGAGAATTTGGACACTTTGCTGCAGAGGTTAGAAATGTTAGACTCGGCCTATCTATAGACGGATTCAATCCTTGGGGAAGTAATAGCTCCGCCGTCAGCACTTGGCCAGTTATTCTGATGCCGTACAACTTGCCTCCGTGGATGTGCATGAACAAGGAATTTAATTCCTTACTGTACTAATTCCAGGTCCTAAATCTCCAGGGAAGTGCTTAGATGTCTACCTCAGACCTTTGATCGACGAGCTGAAACTGTTGTGGGAAAATGGAGTCCCAACTTATGACAAATTCACTGACACGATGTTCACGATGAGGGCTGCCGTAATGTGGACGATCAGCGATTTTCCAGCGTATGGGATGTTCGCAGCCTGCAGGACAAAAAGATATAATGGATGTCCTATATGTTTGGACGACATGAACTCTAGTTGGCACGCGGGGAAGGTGTGTTACTTGGGTCACCGTAGATGGCTTCCTCACGACCACCCATGGCGACAGGATGAAGCTCATTTCGACGGGACGGTAGAGAACAATCCTAAACCCCGCAGTTGGTCGGGCAAAGAGATTTTAGAGAGGTTGAGCTATTTCGACTTTGGTGTGTTGACCAATGACGCGGATGTAAAGAAATGCAATCCAATTCCTCCACATGATCTGAGCTATTGGGATCACAAGAGTATATTCTTTGAACTCCCTTACTGGTCGAACTTGAAGCTGAGGAACAACTTGGACGCGATGCACATAGAAAAGAATGTGTGCGACAGCGTGGTGGGAACAATTCTCGGTATTAAGTTCAAAACTAAAGATACTCCCAAAGTGCACAAAGATTTGGAATCAATGAATCTATGTCGTCCCTTGTGGTTGAGGAGAGATAGGAAAAGAGTGTACAACAAGATGCCAGCTGCACCTTACACAGTAAAGCCGACACTTAGACGTTCTGTATTTCACTGGTTTAAGGGCGTTCGTTATCCGGCTACGTATGTAGCTACTATAACTGGAGCAGTGGACGAGGTGCAACACAAGTTTGTTGGTATAAAGACACATGACTATCACGTTATGCTTCAACGTCTGATTCCAGTGGTAATTCGACCATACTTGCCTCGGGACGTCGTAGAACCAATAATGGCATTGTGCAGATGGTGGCAGAGGTTATGCGCCAGAGAATAAAGAAGTCAGATGTGGTGGAATTGCAACAACAAATTGTGCACATCATTTGCAAACTAGAGAGGATTTTCCCCCCTACTTTCTTTGACATCATGATTCACGTAATGATCCACCTGCCCGAGCAGGTGCTCATTTCTGGTCCGGTCCAGTACACTTGGATGTATCCTCAAGAAAGGTACATACAACTAATTAATTATACAGGTTTTTCGATTCATAATTTGGTCCACTGCAGATTACTAGCTATATGTACTTATTCTTATTGTACGTTTGATTTTGTAGACAACTTGGACAGTATAAGTCATTCGTCAAAAATAGGTCGGCCCCGGATGGCTCCATAGCAGAGACATACCTAATGCATGAGTGTGTTACTTACTGCAACAGGTACCTCAAAGATCCACCACCTCCCACTGCCTCCGATCCCAGTGCCTGCATCAATCTTTCTGTCGTCACCAATGTCGTCCGACCGTTTAGAGGAGTATTAAAGGAATCGTTAACACAGGAAGAACTTATTGAGGCACATTGGGTAGTGTTGCGAGACTGTGACAAAGTTGAGCCGTACATGATGTCATACAGGGAGAGGCTTCAGGCGTTAAATCAAAACAAGAGTTCGGCGTGGATTGAGAAAATGGTTAAGAAGAAGTTTCCCGATTATTTCTTCCAATGGGTACATACGTACGTCTCGGTATTTAATTTGTAATTTATATACATATCGATCATGTTTGTAGAAAGTAAACCCTTATATTAATTTGCCCTTTTTTGCAGATGATTGATCTGCAAAAATCTGAAAACCACGGGGGGTGGTGGTCATGGCCAAAGCACTTGCTAGCAGGGAAGCCGATTAAACACTATATTTATCCCGGATGTTTTGTGAACGGTGTAAAGTTCCATTCATTGGCCCGAGATGAAGGAAGAAGAACACAAAACAGTGGGGTAGCGGTTGGGAAAGACAATGACCTATATTACGGGGCTATTGTAAATGTGGTTCAGCTATGTTACAGGAATGATGTCAACATTTTCCTATTCAAGTGCAGATGGTTCAAATGTACAAAGGAAGACCTGAGACTATTATCAGTCGATACAAACTCAAGCTGGTATGAGGATGAGCCTTTCGCTCTCGCCACCTTAGTTCGGCAGGTGTTCTATCTCGACGATCTGAAAGCCAGTGAAGGGTGGAAAATAGTGAACCATATCTCTCATCGAGGAATATGGAATACAGAGACAATTGAAGGGACACGGACGACGAAGATGTCATTATCCGTCGTCCAGGTGGAATATGGAATATGGAATACAGGAATATGGTAATTTTCACCTGGACGACGGAGATGTCATTATCCGTCGTCCAGGTGAAAATTACCATGGCGGTTCGATTTATTTTTCATTTATTTTTCAATGTAAATTACACTTGGACGACGGAGATGTCATTCTCCGTCGTCCAAGTCGAAAATAATGGCAGTTCGATTTTACCGCCTCAATTTTTGGCACCGCTTAAATTTCCACTTGGACGACGGAGAATTAATTCTCCGTCGTCTAAGTCCAAATTTATGGCGGTTCCAAACGTCCCGACGATTAATTGGGGCCGCTTCAAATTTTTTTAAACCGTCACTTAGACGACGAAAAACACTGTTTCCGTCGTCCAAGTAAAAGCCTATAAATAGAACAGCACCCCCCCCCCCCCCATTTTCTCATTCCATCTCCTCTCCTCTCCTCCTCTCCTCCGGCGATTTTCCTCCTCCGGCGACGCTCCGACGACAAATTTTCCGGCGTGGTTCGTCCTCTCCGATGACTCAACTCCGGCGAGGTAAATTTCTATTTTTTACCTTATTAACATTATTTTTATTTAATTAATTATTTCTAAATATAATTTAATAATTAGTTTTAAATAATTCATTATTGTAATTATAATAATTTTTAGTGGTTATTATTAATATTTAGTAATCATTTAATTAATTAGTTATTATAATTATTCTAATTAATATTTGGTTGTTATCATTTAATTAATTAGTTATTATAATAGTTATTTGGTAAATAATAATTATTGTAATTAAATAATAGTAATAATAATTATTGTTAATAATAATTAATTATATTGGTAAATGAATAATTATTATTAAATGCATGATAAATAATAATTCATTATTGTCATTATTTATTGTTTTAATTAATTGATAATTACGTGTATTTTCTAATAAATTGCATGGTAGTACGTCTTCGATTTAAATTTAGTACATACGCTTGGTTTATTAAGTCGCACTCTTTTGAATAGATGGCGCATCTTTTCCTAGCTTATCTCCTTAACCCCCCGTGATATGTGGATTTCATCACCGCACACCATAACCTAAGTGAAGTTATGGACACGAGGTTGAGGGCGGAGTTTGCAAAGGACTTGAGGGAGTGTAAATTTTCGAAAATTTGGCCGAATGTCGGACATGGTGTCTAGAAACGGGTTATGACTGGTGACAGGATTTGGACTAAGAAAGACTTTTGTCGAAATTAGTCTTGCCTCTCGCGTTATCTCTATCCCTAACTGGCCATGTTTTTCGATTTAACCAAGGCTGATTAATTGAAAATTTACACTTTATCGCGCGGGTCGCACGTCCATTGAACGACCGAAAAAGCCAAGCTAGTGTACTCTATTTAAATCTTAACCGTACTTAATTAGCGTAAATTTTTAGTTGTAATTATTATGGTAAGTACGTATTTTAACAACGTACTCCTAGGTATAAATGGCTCCATCCGGCAAGAAGAAAGCGCAACAGGAGGCAGAAGATGCCATGCTCCGCCGCTTGGCAGACCAAGTCGGTTGGGAATTACCGGAGGGCAATGACGCCCTCAATTCGGACCCTTCATCTGGTCCGGAGGCAGGGCCTTCTGGGGAAATTCCCTCTGCCCCATTTATCTCCAGTGGTGATGACGTCGACCCCTTTTCAACTCCGACGCCCGGTACCGGTTCAACGGCAAGTACTCAGGCGTCGTCGACTGCTGAATCTATCATGTATAGCGCCCGGCGTAAGCAAAGGAGAGCCCCCACTGACCCGGAACCGAAAAAGACTCGGGGTCTCATTAAAAGGGGCAAAGCGGAGAAAATTTGCAAGGCGACCGGGAAAAAGATCGACTTGCCCTACGACAAATTCACCGGTGGCCCTCCCACAGCTCAGCTAGCAAGTCTCTCGGCGCATAGCATAGGGTCAATTGTTCGTAGCCGGGTTCGAATTAATTCCCCTACTTGGAAGGAGGTGCTGGATGATGAGAAAGCGAAAGTCTTTAAAGAACTTTCGGTACGTAATACGTCCAATTTTAGTTATTATATAATATTGTTAATATTAGTTATAATTTCATAATATATACGATTATAATTTTCTATTTATTTCTGATAGGAACAATTTGCGGTGGATCTGACACCGGCGATGTTGAGGCATATCAACCAAACCGCCAACTCCATTTACAAAGATTGGAAGTACAAGCTCCATCAGTACTTCCAAACTATCGGTCCCGCGCCTCCCCCCGTAGAGCTGCGTGGGGATAGAGAAGATGAGTGGCAGTGGTTGCGTAACCACTTTGCCGATGAAGAATTTAAGGTGTTAATTTACTTTTTTTATTTCAATTAAGATAATTGAATTATTTAAATTTTAGTTACTTATTAATTTTTTAATGATTTTATTATGTTGTCTAACAGAAATTCTCCGGTGTCAACAAAGCCAACCGGGGGAAGAAGGACAAACACCATACTTCCGGCGCCAAGCAACTCATTCAAATAGCCAAGGAGCACAAGGATAAGGGCTCCAAACACCCTTATCTCGATGCAAGCATAAGCGCGTACGTGACGCCTGCGCTGGATAATGAAGCGAGTCAATGCGGCGTAAGTGATATATCTATGTGCTTTTAATTATAGTAATTATTATTTAAATATTATTTCATTATAATAAATTAATTATTCTTTTGTAGGCAAGGGTGATAGAGCGTGCGCAGGAAGAATTGGCTAACACTCAGCTTGCGTTCCCAGATGTGTCGCCGGAAGACCTGCCTCCTCTATCCATGGAGAGCCAAATTGCAATCGCGGATGAGGTCTACGGTCGTAGAGCTGGCAAGGAGGTTAGGCACTTCGGGCCTAAGGTGGTTCGAGATTTGTCGACGACCTCCGACTCATCATCTACGGGAGGTTCGGGGCAGCGGAGAAGGACTCAGGCTGCAGCCGTAGAAGCAGCCATTCAAGAGGCTCGACTGGCACGAGAGGAGAATCAATCCATGCGGAAAAGACTTGACGAGCAACAAGCACAAATAACCCAACTCATCGCCCTCATGCAACAATCTCGAGAATTATGTCAACCTCCTCCGAACCCATACCGCGACGACAACGACCCGGCTGGAGGCGGGGGACGCGGCGGTGCATCTGCTCCTCCAGTGTGTTAATTAGCTACCAGTAGTTTATTAATTATCTCGTTTCTTTCCGCATTTCGAACAATATTTTCATTTTTATGGGTTTTTTTTTGGATGTGTATGTACAAATTAATTTTCATTATTTAATAATTAAGTAATATTAAAAATTTAGTTTGTTTATTTAATTAATTTTATCATTTTTCATTATTTAAATTAAATTAATAATATTTCATTACAATTTAATTTTTAAAAAAAAATTAAATAGGCACTTGGACGACGGAGATTCAGTTCTCCGTCGTCCAGGTTCTTACCTGGGCCACGGAGATTGTCCGCGGTCCAAGTGAACTTGGACGACGGAGATTAAATTCTCCGTCGTCCAGGTGCTTGGACGACAGCACTTGAAGCACCGACCTTAGACGACGGAGATTCCGTCGTCTAAGTACTTAGACGACGGAGATTCCGTCGTCTAAGTACTTAGACGACGGAAAAACTCACTTAGACGACGGAAACTCTCCGTCGTCTAAGTGAGTTTTTCTTGTAGTGACAAGAGTAATGTTGAGAGCTAGAAAAGAGTATAAAATATAAAAGATGTGAGCTCTCCGGCAATAGGTTCACTATCCCCCATACTTGTGGATATAGAGTGTGTTGTAAAGTAAAGGCCTAAGAATGAGAAAATATGGCATTTGACCTATCCACAAAGCTTAAGGATAGTTTAGAATGATGCTTGGATCCAACAAAATGAAATCTGGCATTTGCTACTAATAGGCTAACCATGGTGATGCCTTAGAAGAGTGTGAGAGCGACAAGTTTGGGTGCTACAACTAAGTCTTTGGAACGTGTTACCACCACTTATCCAAATATCAAATGCTTTAGCCCTAGCCCCATTACAACCCTTGATGAAGTCCTCTTGATTTGAAATATTTGTATTTTTAGGTTGTTGGAGAAATTGGTTGAAAAACAAGCTTATGGAAAACATGTAACCAATTTGATTTTTTAGTATAAACACGAACCTTCTAAAAGAATTGAGTGCTTTGAGTGATATCTTGTCAGTTAGATGGTTAGGAGAGATGTTAGTTTGAATACATCTCATTGTGATGCATTTGGCTTGACATATAGCATAACCATTTTAGCTTATTACATATGAATTGATTTCATGTTTTAAAGTGTGCTCAAAAGAAGTTCAATCCACCTAGCTATGGTTCTTTGAAGGAAATCGATCATCAATTCAGGATGCTTAAATGCCTTGTGTATTTTTGTACTTTTAGTCTAGCTTAGCTAAATTTTTTTCTTCTTTGTTTGCTTGAGGATAAGCAAAATTTAAGTGTGAGGTGTTTGTTATGTCTATAATTGTGTTCTAATTATGTTTCTAACTTTATGTTTATTGCTTGCCTTCTATGAATAAAGCATCGTTCTTATAACGTTTCATGTTCATGCTAGGAAAGTGGGAGTTGGCATGGAAATGCTCTTAAAAATGAAAATTAATCATTTTTTGGAGAAGTTGAGCACATTTTCAAAGTCACAAGAGCATTTGGAGAAACTATGGGAAAAGAACAAAAAGTAGTTGCCGAAAGTTATCGGAAGCTGCTAGAAAATCGCCAGATTTATCCACAGCTGGCCAGACTATCAATGATGATTCAAACACTCCAAGCTAGGCCCAAGGGAATGCCTAAACCACCTAGATATGAACGTTAGCTAATTTGGTTAGGATGTCACACAATTTGAAATTTGGATCTATTAGGCATGGTTTGGACTCTAGCTAGAAGCCAAGAAAAAGGGATCACAAGTTATGGCCCTTGGATCAAACTTCATGGCCACTCTAGCACATCCAAGGGCTCACAAAACACTCTGTTTTCTCTCCCATTACCTTGCTTGGTTGAGCTCCCCTCTCATGACTCATACAACATATCTCATTTTTCAAGTTTTCATAGTTTTACTCTATTTTTATACCTCTCATCCATTACCTAAATTCTAGCTCTCTCCTCTACCTTAAACACCTCCTACATCACCACCAAAAGGCTTAGGAACCTGCATCACCACCACCGTACTCTCATCTCCACCCTCTTCACCCTAGCCTAAGGTGAGTTCATCATCATTGTGGAGATAAGAAGCAATGAGAGGGAAAAAAGTGAAGAAGTACTTGAATACTTGAATGCTTTGCATAAGAGACTCTTCGGTTATTTATTACACCTATTGATTTCTCTTTACGTATCTAGACTCCATATTCATCATGTGTGGTGAGTAGTCTCATTTGGGAGGCTAGAGTTAGAACCCTAACCATTTGATGTAGACAAATGATGAATTGATTCATGTAAGGTTTATGTTTTTGTGTATGTTGAGTGAAACATGTGTTTGTGAATGAGATTGCTGTATATTTATGGTTGTTTATGTTCTTGAGCTTTATATATGATTTCATTTATGTATGTATTGACCTTAACTAAGTTGATGTATGCATTAAGGACCTAAAAATGGGAACTTGGTTGAATTAGTTACTCACTTAAGGATAAGTGAGTATGTAAACATGCATGATTATGGTCTATTCCAAGAGGGTTTACCTTAAGGTTTGGTTTCCTTAGCACAAGACAAGGACTAGAGACTCTTGAGTCAAAATAGACTTAAGGAACTTTGGTCAAGCTTACATTGAATTGAGAGGTTATTGTGGCTGTTAGTTGGCTCTTTCAATTCGTAACTCAAAATGTAAGGATTAGAAAATTTACCTAGACTTTCTCTCGGATCCACCAAAAGAGGTTCGGGAAGGGGAACCTTCCATAAATATCACATAGTACCCTTGTTTGCTTCATTCACGTGACAATCGGTTAAGATGTGAACCCAAAATAGTTTAGCTAGGTCTTGGTCCCGGTTCACCAAATACTTTAAAGTTGGGCCCAAGTTGTCTAGAGTCTGATATGGCCTATGAGCTTGGGTTCAAAACTAAACGTGCCCCGAAAGGTTACGATTTCGACATCCACTTGTGTGAAATAGACTCTAATTACATACATAAGTCGGGACATTGTTTGACCATCAAGTGGTTAGTGGGGATTTTATTAGCCAACCATCTTCATTTATTGTAAATTTGTTTGTTATTTTATCTCTTTGCATTAGTATAATCAATCCAACTCGTATAATTCTCACCGTAATCTAATCACCCCTTGCAATGCAAGGTTCCCAAAGGACTTAGTAGTGTAAGATACATATCCACATTTTATTTTAGTTTAGCATCAAGTTAGTGTCTAGTTTAACCGTAGTCTAAGTGCATTATCATTCGAACTAAGGAGTTCAAGTGGCTAATTTTCGTGGGTTCCACACTCGACTTCTATAAATACTATAACTTGACCCCGTAAATATGCGGGCAGAAATAACTCTTTACACTTATGGGCTAGATAATAGTGCAAAAATTTTGTAGGGGTAATCTTTCCAATAGGCTTTTGGACACAAAATGATCATTTCATCATCAACACTGTGAATCCATCACATAAAATTGTTCCTGACTACAATTGTGTCCTAAAATCATAATTGGCATCTCTGGAAGATGCATGAGAGCCATATATATGATGTGGGAGAACACGGAAATCTCACTAACAACAATGCGCACAATATTATGGATAGATCTTTCATATAGTTGATGATGGATTTGCTTATTCTGATACTCAAGAGATCATTGATAACGATAAAGTGGAGCATCGATCTATTGCAGATTGTTAATGTAGACCGGATTTACCTAAATGGAAACTTGCACTCTAGACTAAACTAGACTCTCTGAGAAAATGGTAAGTTTTTGGTCCATTAGTGCTATACCCACCAAATGTTAAGCCAGTTACACATAAATTAGACTCTGATCGAAAGTGCAATAAGAATAATGAAGTCTTGCGATATAAAGCTAGACTTGTGACACACGTATTTTCTCAACACTCTGGCATTGATTATGAGAAGACGTATTATCCAGTCATGGATATTATTACTTTCCACTACCTAATCAGTTTGGTAGTGTCAAAATCAAAGTATGCAGGTTATGGATGTGGTTACAGCATATCTCTATAGGGATCTTTATTTAGAGATATACATGAGAGTATCAGAAGGCATAGTTATACACAAAACAAGTAACTCTAAATCAACGAGTGCTCATGTGATAAAATTGTGACGTTCACTATATGGATTAAAGCAATCTGGTCTGGTGTGGTACACACATCTTAGTTACTACTTGATTTAGAAAGGATACAAGAATGGTGATTTGTGCCTATTTGTATTCATTAACTGAAAAAATTCATGATTTTCCATTGTAGCAATCTATGTAGAGAATATAAACATCATCGGGTCTATTGATGAGATTAATGAGGCAGTTGGATACTTGAAATATGAGTTTGAGATGAAAAACATTGGTAGGACTCGATTTTGTATCGGTTTAGAGCTTGAACATCAAGTTTATGAAATTCTTATTTACCAGTCCGCTTAGGCCCCCCAAAAGATGCTCAAGCCATTTAAGATGGACAAAACACCCTCTAAGCACACCAATGGTTGTTCGCAGTCATGAACCCAAAAATAATCTGTTTTGTCCGAAATATGATGATGAGGAACTTTTAGGAGTTGTGATACCATACCTCAGTGCGATTAGAGTTTTGTTGTATTTAGCTCAGTGCATACGTCCAAATATTACCTTCTCTTAAACTTGTTAGTTAGGTATATCTCTACGCCATCACAATGTAATTGGAATGTAGTAAAGCATATCTTCAGGTATTTCAGGGGATCCATTGACTTGGGTTTGTTCTTTCCCTATAAAGAAGCAAGACGTTGAAATTCCATTGAAATTCTGGAAAAATGAATGGTAGAAACGTAGCTTTCTAATTTTGGGATTTTCGACTCGTGGAGTTCTTATCTAGGCCCGTCGAAGGTTAGTCTCTAGACGGATCAACCTTTGTTCTTCGACCCATTGAGCTATTCTGTTGACCCATCAAAGATAGCACCCTAGACGGAATAGCATGAATCATTCGACCCATCGAAGGATGCTCCAGCTGCAAGTACTGAAACATTTTTCAATGTAGTCCTCCATTCCAGACACCGAATGATATGTTGGTAGGATTTGCTGATCTCATTCGAAAGAGCAATGAGAAGAATGAAGTCTTGCCGTATAGAGTTCGACTTATGGCACAAATATTTTCTCAACACTCTGGTAATGATTATGAGAAGACGTATTATCCAATCATGGACATTATTACTTTTCTCTACCTAATCAGTTTGGTAGTGTCAGAAAATGTGAGTATGCAGGTTATGGATGTGGTTATAGCATATCTCTATAAGGACCTTTATTCAGTGATATACTTGAGAGTGTCATAAGGCATAGTTATACAGAAATCAAGTAAGTCTAAATCAAAGAGTGCTCATGTGATAAAATTGAGATGTTCACTATATGGATTAAAGAAATCTGGTCGGATGTGGTACACACATCTTAGTAATTACTTGATTGAGAAATGATACAAGAATGATGATTTATGCTCATTCGTATTCATTAAAACGGACAAATTTATGATTTTTCATTGTAGCAATCTATGCAGAGAATATGAATCATCGGGTCTCTTGATGAGATCAATGAGACAATTGGATGCTTGAAATTCGAGTTTGAGATGAAAGACATTGGTAGGACTCAATTTTGTATCAGTTTAGAGCTTGATCATCGAGTTTATGAAATTCTTATCATCAGTCTGCTTATGTCCCCCAAAATATGCTCAAGTGATTTAAGATGGACCAAACACCCTCTAATGGCACCAATGGTTGTTCGCAGTCCAGAACCCAAAAACGATATGTTTTCTGAAAGATGATGATGGGGAACTTTTGGGAGTTGTGATACCCTACCTCAATGCGATTAGAGCTTTTTTGTATTTAGCTCAGTGCACATGTCCAGACATTACCTTCTCTTAAACTTGTTAGTTAGGTTTTACTCTGCGCCAACACAACGTAATTGGAATGAAGTAAAGCATATCTTTAGGTATTTTAAGGGATCCATTGACTTGAACTTTTTATTTCCCTACAAAGAAGCTAGAAGTTGAAATTCCATTGATATTCCATAAAATTGAAGGGTAGAAACGCAACTTTCTAATTCTGGGATTTTCGACCAGTAGAGTTCTTATCTCGACCCGTCGAAGGTTAGTCCCTGGATGGATCAAACTGGGTTCTTCGACCCGTTGAGCTGTTCTCTTAACCCGTTGAAGACAACACCCTAGACGGATTAGCATGAATCATTTGACCTATCGAAGGATGCTCCATCTACAAGTACTGAATCATCTTTCAATGTAGTCCTGCATTCTAGACACCGAATGATGTGTTGGTAGGATTTTCTGATATCGGGTATCTCTTTAACCTGCATAGAGGACGTTCCCAAACTGGTTATATTTTCACCATTGGGAATACGATGATTTCTCAGATATCTACCAAGAAAACCCTTGTTGCTACTTCCTTGAATTATTATACGATCATAGCTCTGCATGAAGCTGTTAAAGAGTGTATCTGGCTTGGGTGAGTAATATACCATATTCGTGGGTCTAGTGGATTACCATCTACTATGACAACAACAAATTGCATCTTTGAGCTAGGATAATGCAATTGGCGTTGAGCAAATGAAGTTGGGTTATATTAGGGGTGACAATACTAAACACATTTTGCCAAAGTTCTTCTTCAATCAACAACACTAGCAGTTCTTGAATATCCATGTAAGATAGATTGGTTATGTGGAAAATGCTGCAGACTTGTTCACCAAGTCAAGTCCAAAATCTACATTTGTGAAACATGTTAGGCGTATTAGGTTGCGAAGATTATCTAGACTCCAAGATTGAGTTACCAATCAGGGGGAGTCATTTTGATAGACATTAGGAGGAGTCTCCATCACATGTAGTATCATTCGTAGCTGATAGGTTATACTCTTTTTTCCTTTTGACCAAGTCTTTGTTTTGCCCATTAGGTTTTTGTTTACTTTGTTAGATTTTTAGTGAGGCAGTAAGTTATGCATCATACATTAGAAGCTCGACACAAGATAGAGTGTTTAAGGAAAGTATATTTTGTATATTTCGGTATGTATCTTGTTCTAATTCGATTAGAAGTTGATTCTAGCAATCCTTGATTTAAGTGGATACTGATTCTAATAGATTGTAATGCATGTATTTCAGGTCATCTATCGATCGATAAAGTTAACATTTCAGTCTATAATTACTATGTACGTATACTTTTATCCTTCAACAATTTTTTTATTAATTATAAAAGGGGGAAAATTGAATTAAAATTGTTTTAAAAAGTGTGGTTTAAATAGCAAATGAGAAGTGTGACTATCACTCAAGTTGGTATAGTTCACTTAC
This sequence comes from Geum urbanum, assembly GCA_946800695.1. Taxonomy (NCBI): domain Eukaryota; kingdom Viridiplantae; phylum Streptophyta; class Magnoliopsida; order Rosales; family Rosaceae; genus Geum; species Geum urbanum. The sequence goes on from OX327003.1 coordinate 7,269,456, forward strand.
CATTTGGGTAGTTATAAATATTCAAGCACCAAAATGTACATCGGGTAATAATCTATTGGTACCATATTTCAGGATTTTTCTCAAAAAAAAAAAAATCTTTCCTCTCCTTCTTGCCGTCTACTTCTTGTTCGCGACCACCTTTTTTCTTAGAAGAAGAAAACAACATGCTTTACCTTATCAAGTTACTCATCATATGATCGATATTTGAAACTGTTGGAAAGAATATTCCAATCGTAATTAGAATTAAAATATGTAAATATGATATTAACTGAAACCAACTACTCTAGTTGGTCTGGATTCATGAAGATCCGTATTGAAGGACGGAACAAGCTTGCACTTCTCACCAAAAATCCCCCGCCGTCTCCTCCATCAAGTATCAAACTTGGGCTAGTGAAAATGGCAAAGTGAAGTGTTGGCTTGTTGAGAACATGTCCCCTGGATTAAGGAATCGGTATCTCTGATTGCCAACAGCTAAAGCAATCTGGGATGCCTTTTACAAGACATACTATGATGAATCGTATGAAACCTAAATTTTTAAGCTTTATCGCCAATGTTATACGATGAAGCAGAATAGAAGACCTCTTTCAACATACTACAATGAACTTCATCAATGCATGACACACTCTCAGAACACTATTGATGGAGTTGTGAATGAATCATTATGTATGACCCGACAACGAGTTTACATGTTTCTTATGGGACTTGATGTTGAAATCAGTTAAGTAAGTGAAAAACTCTTGAGAAAGGAACATAAGCTGGATTTTGAGTAGACGTATGCTAATGTCAAACGTTTCTAGAGTAATCGGGGCACACTTTCTGCACCTCCATCTGAAGCCTCTGTCATGGTCACCTCCACTTCATAATCTAGTGCTGCCAACGCCGCACAGTCTCAGCGACACCAAGGTCCCCCTCCTGGCTTCTCTAGTCCTCCTCGCTCTGGTGGAAAGTCTTATGTCAAATTTCTGAATTTCACATATACTCATTATCAGGAGGTTGGGCATACAAAAGAACGGTGCTATAAACTCGTCGGATACCCTGAATAGTGAATTTTACCCGGAGGCCATGCAAGAACATCCCAAAAATGGCTGTAACTACCATTGAATCACCTACACAACCACTTGCACTCATCGTCGAAACAAGTAACAGGGGTAAGGCATATTTTCTTACCACATTATATCCTAGTGTTATTTATAGCTTGTTGTTCCTTCTCTAACATAAAACCTATTATCAGTAAGTCAAATCAGTAAAGCCCTCTCTTGCTCTCTAGCTTTTTATCCTGATTTCTGTAATTTTCACGACATTCAAACAAGGAGGACTCTGGGTTCTATTGTTAGAAAGGGGAATTGTACTGCCTTGAGTTAAGAAGAAGTGGACAACTACAGATCAGTCAAGCTAACAGTACCAATAGTGGGAATAAAGCCAAAGAAATGGTGTACATGGTTATGGCATCATTGCTTAGGCTATTTGAATTTCCGATATCTTAAAAACTTACAACCTCAGTTATTTTCAGTTATTGACGAATCAAATTTTAAGTGTGATGTTTGTGAACTGGCCAAGAGCCATCATATTACTTATTCTCTCAGTTTGAATAAATGTTCTATTTCTTTCATGAAAATTCATTCGGATGTTTTGGGTCCTACAAGAACTTCTTTTCTTTCTAGATTTCGTTACTTTGTGATTTTTATTGATGAATGTACCAGAATGACTTGGATCTTTTTAATGAAGTGTAAAAGTGAAGTATATGGTAGATTTGTTGAATTCTACAAGATGGTGGTCACCTAGTACCAGCAACCGATCCGAGTCCTTCAATCTGACAATGGTGGAGAATAGGTGAATGGTGACATGTTCACGTATTTGGGTGTTCAAGGTATTAGGCACCAAAATTCCATTGCCTATACTCCTTAACATAATGGATTAGCTGAAAGAAAGAATCGACAATTGGTAGAAGTTGTTCGTGCTTCTCTGTTTGGTATTAATGCCCCTTATAATCTATAGGAAGAAGCCATGTGTTCTTTTGGATACTTAATCAATCACACCCTTCTCGTGTGATTGAGTTCCAAAACCCATATCAGAAGTTGCGTAAGCTGTTGAAGGCGCCATCTTTGTAAAATTTGGAACCAAGAGTTTTTGGGTTTACTGTGTATGTTCACATCAATAAACAATTGCGAGACAAGCTTGATCCATGCGCTGTAAAATGTGTCCTTGTTGGATACGCTGAATTCTAGAAAGGTTATAGTTGATATGACCTACTCCTCAACAAGATGCATGTTTCTCTGGATGTCTCATTCTGTGAATCTGAACCTTATTACTTAGAAGGAGTTTTAGAGTATTACCTTCATGGGGAGAGAAGCATATGTGAAGAAAATCTTCTGAATTTGGAGGAATTAGAAGAATTAGAGAGCTTGGAGAGGAGACTTGAAGCTAGAAATCAGACAAAATCTGCAGAAGCCCAGTTCAACCCTTCAAACACTTTACTTGACCCGTCAAACAATCGAACCAAAACGAGACAGAAGGTGACCTTTGACCTATCGAACAACATCCTCGATCCGTCGAGCAATATCCTTAACCCGTCGAAGAATGGAACAAACGGCTTCCTTCGACCTGTCGAGCAATTCCCTCGACTCGTCGAATATTAAAGCTGAAACGCCATAAATTGAAGTTCAATCTTATAAAGGCCCCCTTTCTACTCCATCAATTGAAGAGTTTTTCCATAATGTCCCACCTAAGATACGTACTGATAACTTTGAATTGGGTAGAATAGGAGTTAGTATACCTAGGAGGTCTCAATGGGAAACAAAAAGGGGTTCCAAAGAAATAATATGAACCAACCATAGAAGCCAAAGCCAAATATCATATAGCTAACTTTGTATCTCACCATAGGCTATCTGAATCAAATGCACTTGTTGTTAATCAATTATCTACAATATATATTCCCAGTAATGTGTAGGATGCCTTGGCGAATCCATAGTGGAAGCAAGCTATGAGTGAATAATTGGAAGCCCTACAAAAGAATGGAACGTGGGAGACTATTCCTGCACCACCTAGAAAGAAGATAGTTGGATGTAGATGGGTGTATATAGTGAAAGTGAAGGCAGATGGAAGCATTTATTGATATAAAGTGCGTCTGGTCGCAAAAAGCTACACCTAGCGATATGGAGTGGATTACTAGGAGATATTTGCCCTGGTGGCAAAAATCATTACTGTACGCATTCTCATTGTCTTAGCAGCTCGACATGATTGGCCATTACATCAATTTGATGTAAAGAATACTTTCTTCAATGGAGATCTGGAAGAAGAAGTGTATATGGGCATTCCTTCAGGTGTCAATTGTATGCCATGTGATGTTGGAAATGTGTGTCAACTGAAAGAGTCTTTGTATGATTTGAAGCAATCTCCAAAAGCTTGGTTTGGGAGATTTTCTGGAGCTATGAAGAAGATTAGATATCGACAGAGCAACTCTAATCATACCTTGTTCATGAAATGCAAGGGTTGTAAGATTACTGCTCTTATTGTGTATGTGCATAATATGGTTGTTACAGGTGATGATCCAGTTGAAATCGAAGAATTGAAGACGCGTTTATCTCATGAATTTGAAATGAAGGATTTAGGTCCATTGAAATATTTCTTAGGGATTGAAGTTGCAAGATCCAAATGGGGAATCACCTTGCCACAACTAAAATATGTGCTTGATCTTCTTGCTAAAACCAAAATGTTGGATTGTAAACCTGATAATACTTCCATTGAGATGAATTATAAGTCAGAATTATGTTTTGGTCAGGTTTCAACAAACAAAGGCAGGTATCAGAGGTTAGTACGGAGATTAATCTATTTGTCACACACACAGTGTGACATTGCATATGTTGTAAGTTTTGTTAGTCAGTTCATGTATGATCATAGTGAAGAACATATAAATGCTGTAATACGTATTCTCAGGTACTTGAAGTGTGCGCCTGGTAAGGGCTTACTGTTTTTCAAGAATGGTGAGTTTTGAGTCACTAGGTATATTGATGCAGATTGGGCTAGTGATAAGACTAATTGACGGTCTACTTCTGGATAATTTACATTCATTAGTGGAAGTTTAGTGACTTGGTGTAGTAAGAAGCAGAATATGATTGCCTACTCTAGTGCTGAAGCTGAATACCAAGCAATTACAAATGCAGTGTGTTAACTATTATGAATAAGAATATATTGAAAGAGTTAGGCTTCAAACTTCATAAGGCCATAAATTTAATTGTGAAAACACAACTGCGATTGAGATAGCTTATAATCCTTCTACAGCTTGACAGAACTAAGTATGTGAAGATTGATCGACATTTCATCAGGGATAATCTTGATAAGAAGATTATACCTTTTCCTTTTGTAGCTTCGGAAGAGCAATTGGCAGATGTACTCACTAAGGGGTTATCACACCAAATATTTGCAGGATGCATTGACAAGTTGGGCATGATTGACATCTATGTACCAACTTTAGGGGGAGTGTTGGAAAGAATATTCACATTGTAATTAGAATTAACTTCTGTAGATATGATAGGATTGTCTAAATATTTTTCTATTAGGATACCACTTGTAAAGCTCTATTTAACGTTAAAATTAAGATGAATGAATTCATTGAATTCTCCCTAAAATACTTTTCTATTGAAACTAGCCTAATTCCTGATCGAATTGGTCGTGGAAGATGCTCTAATAGCTCTGTGTTTGACATGGCCGGGCTGGAGTCCGACTTTTTGGAGACAACCCTTTCGGCATTTCCCCAAACATTATCCTGAAAGGAACCTCAAATTTGAGGATGTGATGGATTCTTCCGGAATTAATTGATTTTCCTTCAAAGTTAGGGTTAGACTTTGCTAAAGCGACTGATCTAGATAATGATAAAACATAACAAGTACTTTATTTAAGCTACACTATTGGATATCTTGATTCAAGCGATGAAGAATGAAAAAGGAAACATAACTTCGTCGCTTCAACTAATCTAAGCGACGACTATTGACGTCGTCGCTTACAAAATAGGCAGCGACAAATATTGTTCAATATTTGTCACTTATAAAAGTATTGAAGCAACCAATATTCTTAGTTGGTCACCTCAGGTTATCCCAGAACCATGTTTTGGGACAACATTCAATCTTCGTCGCTAAAGAATTATTGAAGCAACAACGGTAAGTGATGTTGTCTCTCGAGTATAAACGAAGCGACGAACATTGGTCAAACTTCATCGCTTAGGTTGTTTTTCATCTGCCTTTGTACTTCGTCTTAAATGCAACTTGTATGTATAGGTAAAATTTTAGGTTTACAGATGCAGTCGGGTTCTGCATCTATTTTTGTAGGAGAAAAGGGAGAAGTTAGAAGAAAGTGAGATTGAAAGGCTTTTGTTGCGAATTCTTTGATTCTTAAGTAAGGTTAGCGCAATTTCCTTCTGTTTATCCCTCTTTGAGAGCACATTATGTATTTATTCAATTTAAATAGTTGTTTATGTTAGTTAATGGAAGTTGGATGATGTTGTGTTGAATTTTGTATTTTGTTGTTGTTTTAGTGTTAGAATATGGAAATTGTGGTGTTTATTAGCTTAGAACACCCGTTTGAGAATCAACAACTCATCTAGTTGATTAAGATGAGTTGTTGATTCTTGAATTGTCCAATTTTTGGACACTTTAGGTGAACACAACTTTGTTGATCCGTTTGGTATTCATGTGGTTTCAGTTTTAGTTTTGGGATATGGTTTCGACAGTGTCTCCTTACAATGTTCCTCGAGTGCAAATTAGGTTGTTTAGATATGTGTGCACTTGGGGAACTGTAGGGAGATGCTGCCGAAATTTTCCTAAAGTGGAGCTGAAACCACATTGGTGCAAGAGGGTTAACAAAAGTCGTGTTCCCCTAAAGGGGATAAGACCCAAACTGGAGGAATAAGGAGAAGAAGTGTTGGGACAGGTTTTGATTGTATCATATATGTTATGTGCTAACCTTATGCATATTGTCTGTTTATGTTATGACAGGAAACATGGATGATGTCCCCGACAAATCTTTTATGAATCATCATTATACACACCCTGACAGGCGTACTTAGCTTCATCAATTTTGTGAAGACTCACACTATTGGAACCCAATATCTCTTTTGCCCGTGCGCAATTTGCAAAAATGGTCCTTATTATAAGGATATCGTAGAGATTTATCATCACTGCATACACTGTGGTTGAGATCCGACTTACACAGTTTGGCACCTACATGGGGAAGTTTCTGGTCAACCAACAATGATCAGTCGACGGAGACAGTGGCTTAAAGATAGAGTCGAGGCTTCCAATGTTGCGGGTCCTTTAGTGATCCCGCCTGTGGATATCATACAAGATGTATTTCCATACTATCCTGGATACCATACATACTGTTGTTGAAGAAAATGCTGAAGTTCACTTCAATGACATGCTAGATGATGATTATGCTAAGTATGAAAGGCTTCTAAGGAAGTCGCAAACCCCATTGTATGAAGGGAGTGAAGAAACTGTATTAAGTGTCGTATTACATGCAATGGAAATTAAAGTTGAAAATGGATGGTCGGATATGAGTGTTGATAAATTATGTGAATGGTTGCATAAGTTTTTTAAAGGGAATAATTTCCATGTGAGTTATTCAAGAATTAAAAAAAAAATCCTTAAGGATCTTTCCCTTAAATATGAAAAAATTCATGTTTGTGAGTTCAACTGTTACCTATTCAGGGGAGCTGAAAATAAAACAAGTAGGACTTGTTCAGTATGTGATCCTGAAAGATATAAGCCAGATAGGGATGACATTCCAAAAAATGTAATATGGTATTTCCCTCTCACTCCTAGGTTTAAATGCTTATTTACGTGCCCACACACCGCAAAACATATGTGATGGCATAAGAAGAGGCGACTAGATGAAAGTACCCTCCGACACCTATCTGATGGAGAAGCATGGCAACATTTTAACAGGACATTTCCAGGTTTCGACGACATTAAGGGAAGAAATGTGCGGCTTGGATTGGCAACTGATGGTTTCAGTCCATTTGGAACAATGTCAACCCAGCATAGTACATGGTCTGTGGTTGTGATGCCATTTAATCTACCCTCTAATATGTGTATGAGGAAGGAATATAATATGCTGGCCATGTTTATTCCTAGTCCTAAATCTCTAAGAAAGTGCCTTAGTGTACTCATTCACCCATTGATCGACAAGCTCAGAGACTTGTGGGAAAGTTGAGTCTTTACTTTTGACAAAGTGGACAATGATGTATTCACGATGAAGGCAGCGTTAATGTGTACTATAAGTGATTTTCTTAGTTTAGGGATGCTTGCAGGCTCAACGGTGAAAGGGTACAAGGTATGTCTAATTTATCTAGATGAGCTGATAACGGAGCATATTTATGGGAGAATTGTTTATGAAGGGCATCAAAAATGGGTCGACGAGACAAACTCGATGCGATCAAGTTTGGCATTTAAAGGGAAGCCAGAGTGGGAAAAAAGACCAGCTCAAAAAGACAGAGATGAAATTTTGGAGGAAATTAGGTCACACAGCTACAACACTCTTAGCCATCATCCGGATTTTCTGGTCCCTTACTCAGCACACAACAAACAATGTTGGACCCATGAAAGCATATTTTGGTTGCTTCCCTATTGGTCTTCGTTGTTAATCAGGCACTTCTTAGATGTCATGCACATTGAAAAGAACGTGTGCGACGCTATTCTTGGCACCATTTTTGCAATTGAAGGGAAGACCAAGGATGGTCCAAGGGCTCGCGAAGCGTTGGAGAAAAGAAAAATCCGCAAAAGTCAACATCAATCAGAAGTTGAAAAGAAGATGGGAAAGGTTCCTCATGCACCATTTTCAGTTAAAGAGAAAAATTGTGAAGAAGTATTTTAATGGTTTCGCTATGCTAGGTATCCACTTGGCTATGTGGGGAGTTTGATAAACAAGGTCAAACTAACCAATAAAAAGTTTTATGGATTGAAGATGCATGATTTCCATGTCCTGCTTCAACGTCTTCCTCCAGTGGTTATCCGATGATTTTTGCCAAATAACATCGTGAAGCCATTGATAACATTGTCAAATTGGTTTCGGAAATTATGTGCTAGGGAGTTGAAGAAGGTAGATGTTCAATAGATGGAAGTTGAGATAGTGATGATTCTCTGCAATATGAAGTTGATTTTTCCTCCACATTTTTTCACCTCTATGGTTCATCTCATGGTTCACCTTCCCGAACAAGTTATGCTTACTGGCCTAGTATATTTTACATGGATGTATCCGATGGAAAGGTACGTGCACTAACCAAATATTCTCCTTTTTGTACTAAACTGAGATTACACTAACTGTATATATGCACTAATCGTGTATGACATTTTATGGGCAATAAGGTGAATATAAAAAGTCAATGAGTAATACACGTTACCCCGATGGGAGTATTGCAGAAAGGTACGTATCATCGGAGTCGGTGAGGTACTGTAAGTCTTATTTGCAATTGGAAGAGGAAGAAGTTCCCAATCCCCTAATATGAAATTAGTTGTGTTTCGCAGTTAGTTCAGCCATGTATTATGGATACCACCGGAAATATCAGATTATCAGAAGAGCAAACGGCTGAGGCTCACGGACAAATTTTGACAGATACAGAAGAAACTCAATATTACATGGACACTTATTTGCAGGGGTACATAGCAAAATATGGTGACAATTATGACGAGCGCCCCATGAGGAGGAGTTTCCATCGTTGGTTCTTAAGATACGTACAAAAATAGCACAATTTTTTCTCTTGCACAAAGATCCTAAACCCTAGATAGTATAACGCTAACAACATCTATTTTTCAGGCAAAAAACCTGCATGATGCTCAAGACCTTAACTTTAACAGGGGTATATGGTCATTGGCTCGAGGTTCGCAATTCACCAGGATTTATAAGGCATGCTATGTGAATGGTATCAAATATGTCTCATTCAATAGAGATCAAAGTCTCGTGACTCAAAATAGTGGGGTGATGTTAAGCACGAAAGTTGGAAACTTCTATGGCCATCTTGACTATGTAGTTGAGGTATGTTATCCAGACAATATGTCGGTCGTGCTGTTCAAAGGTATATGGCACAACAACACTGACGATCTAGATATCGAAGAAATTGACACTGTCAAGGTAGATCATGGTCAGATATCAGTGGATACAAACACTAGTTACTATGAGAATTTACCATTTTGTCTTACGATTAAGCCAAAACAAGTGTTCTACTTGGACGATCATGTGGAGGGTGGTACTTGGAAGGTGGTGCAAGAAATGTCGCACTGAAATGTATACAATACCAAATTATTGGCAACAGAAGATAAAATGCCTTCTTCAGGAAATCAAATCATAGAGCCTTACCAAGAGGACATACTAAGTTCAATACAGTTTTACCATATTGATGCATCTAGTGTCCAACTTGATTTAGAAGTACACGAAGAGAATGAAGAATCAATCGGTGATAGCTGAGATGATATCGACGTCGACGAATTCGATGAGGAAGAGGAAGATGAAGACGATGATGGCGGAGACGAAGAAGAGGAAGACTACTAGTTATTATGTTATATGTTGCAATATGATGATAATAAATATTTTATGTTGTTATTTTGAACAATATTTACAATATTCTTATTAAATAGAAACATATGCAAAAGCCATAACTAATCTGTTACGTTCAATCCAAGCGACAAATATTGCTTCATATTTGTCGCTTTAAATGTCAAGCGATGACGTATGTTCAAAACTCGTCTCTTCAAATCATGTGAAGCGACAAATATTGCGTTATTGTCGTCGCTAACTTATACATATTTGAAGCGATGACTTTTGCACAATGTTCGTCGCTTCAGATTGAACAATATATCTGGACTTCAGGCTTCTTCTTCCTCATTTTCGCGTTGTTCTTCTTCTTCCTCCGTGTTCTTCCTTCTGCGCAAGCCCAATCCCTAAGATTTCCCTCTCCGATTCTCCCTCTCTCACCCTAAATTCACCCCCACACCCCCAAATTCACCCCCTAACCCCCAATCTCGTAAGTCTCCCTCTCTCTCCGGTTAGTTTTTCAATTTTATGGTTTTTTGTATTTTGGATGTGTGTTAAACTTCTTGATTAGATTCATGTATCCTTCCCCCAATATCTATCTGTTGTTCTGATTTGTGTTCTATTTCCTTTGTACTTTGCAATTCATTAATTTATAAAATTATGTGGCATGGTTTCTTTTTGTATGTACCGGGGCTTGTTCGATCCTGTAGAACATGGAACCGACTTCCATGTATGTATATATATCATTTATGCAGCCTGTGCTATATATCTTCGATCAGTTTGTTTAAGCAGCCAGAGCTAATATTTTTATGGTTCACCTTCCCGTGCTTGATGTAGTTGATAAACTTGATATACCACATGTGTAATCATATTTCAATTTGTATTGTTCTGAGCAAAACAGAGGCCGTAACTTTTATTTCTTGTTATATCTCTAACCTCTCTTTAACAAGGCCTCTCTTTATTACTTTTGTGAATTCTGCGGGAAGTATGCATAGTACTATCCATGTGATTCAGTGGCTAGCTGCATGCTGTAGCCAATTTTTCCATTCTTGTTAATGTGCCAAATAATTCAAAATTGATTTTTATTTAAGAGCATGAGGGAACTTTTATCACCAATTATATACATATATTTGATTTGACTAGAGCATGAGTCTTCGAGACAGTTTTGATTTTGCTCTTATTAATCTATCAATTATAGCTTTCAAATCTCAGATCTTGATGACTGAAGGTTGATAATTAGTCAATCATCTTTGTTAGAGCCTAGAGAAAATCCTAGTCAATGTACATATTCACAGCGTATATACACCTTAAGTTGCACACTCTCGATGTTGTAGATGATCTGTATTTACAGGTTCTAATGCCCAGAAGAAGAAGAAGGAGCTCGAGGCGAGACGGGAGAGGAAGGCGGCCGCGACAACGACGGTGATGATGAGACTAGAGGCAGCGAGAGACATGACGCTGGTACCCATCCCGTCGTTGGAAGAAACCAACCCTTCGGTTCTAGGGGATGCTGGAGGTGGCGATGACAGTGGCGCTGGGGAAGGCGATGACGGTCCTCCGCTAAGTATTAGGAGCAAGAGGGGTCCTATGGAGCCGGGTAAGCTTTTTCAGCGTTATGTGATATGTGATAATAAAAGCTTTGGTCTGTTAATAACATTGCTTTATCTTACAACCCGGTATGTGTTGTGATATGGCAGAGGTGGTTCATATGACAACGGGGAAGAAGGTGAAAGGGCGGAACCTTGAGAAGCGCAACATCGTAACGGGCACAAAGACTGCATATTTGAAGAGCATGAACAACAACCAGCCTCTGAAGGTTGAGTACGCCGAAGAACACAAGGGTCCCAAAGAATTAAAGTGGAGGACTTTGATGTCCGGAGATATCGAGAGCGCCGTCTAGAGCAAAGTTTCGATGCTTGCGCCTACCTTTGCTGCGCTGGATGAGGAGCATTAAGATGTATTGACCACTTATATTGAGGTAAAACATTGTTTTCACTACCACATTATGCATCATTGCTGGCGACAAGGAAAAAAAAGGCCGGCGACATGCTCCGTCGCCGACAATAATGAGTATTGCCGGGGATATAGACTGTCGCCGGCAATAAGTTCAAAAAGTCGCCGGCAATGGTCAAATTTATTACCGGCGACCTTCTCCGTCGCCGGTAATAATCTCTCCACCATTGCCGGCGATATTCCGGCCCAAATATCGCCGGCAATGGTGAAAAATTATTGCCGACGACGGAGAAAGTCGCCGACAATAATTTCCCACAATTTCCGGCAATGAATCGCCGGCAATACCTCTTATATCAGATTCAGATCGCAACAGCTCATTCATTTGGATATAGAAAAATCCGGTGAAATCGAAAGAAGGAAAACGCTCTGAAATCCTTGGGTATTGTCAAAAGGCGTCGAAAATCCGCTCGGGAAGCTATATACGTAGCTATATATATATGTATGTATATACGTACGTATGTATATATATGTGTGTTGATTTAATTAGATCGATATATATATATATGCATGCATGTGTTGATTTAGAGTTGAGATATCGATTATTGGTTTGATATGCAAATAGAGTGGATATATTGTTGATTTCGAGTGATTGACTGTTGATTTTGAGTTGATTTGAGATTATTTCGATGAAAATATGTTAATTTGTGTGTATATATATATGTATGTATATAAAATTATTTGTGAATATTAATATATTGTTAATATGTCTATATATATACAGACATGTTAATTTGTAATTGTGAATGTTGGTATATATATATATTAATTTATATGCATTACCCCATATGGGTCAACTTTTGTTAATTAATCGGATGAATTCGAATGTAATTAATGATGATTTATTAGTTAATTAGTAGTGAATGTGTGTATATATATATTTTATAGTACGTAATGTTAGAATTTTTAGGATGGACAAGAGTTGGATGAGCCTCGAAAGATGAGATGTGAGATATCACCATGGAATTAGGAGTTTTGTGGATTTTGTGAAGGCTAATTGTGGAGACACTACACTTCATTATTGCCCGTGTAAAGAATGTAAGTGTCGCAGCGATCGATTTCATTTTCCCATTGATAAAATCCAGAAGCACCTGAGTAAATACAGGTTTTGGAGCACAAAAATTCCTCAATTTTGGAGCGTTGAATCACTTTTGTGGTCTTCGCTTTTAGAGAAATCAAATGATCTAACGCTGTAAATCTGGAATTTTAGTACTCCGGAGTACTATAGATCATCCCAACAAAATCCATCATATTTTAGATATTCCAAAACGGGATCGTACTACCTTTGAGGATAATAATACCTTTGATTATGGTGTTCATTTGAAAGAAAATCTTTACAATTTCAAATGTTTTTTGATATTGGGTATCTATACATGCTTATCCCCTAGTTTTAAGGCTAGAGAAATTCTAGCATGTTTTAATACATGACATACATTAACTTATAAATTATTTTCCTTTCCTGAAAAAAATCAATTAATATATATAGCAGGACATGTAGCAGTGTGCCATTCTTTAGCTTTAAAAACCTCACCCTGGTAAGAATATGCTCATTGTCTTCAATCTAATTTGAGCTATAGAAAAAATGATGGGCAAAGCAATATGGCAATTGCCACTACCAAAAATTCGCACTTAGACAACGAAACGTTAACCATTTCATCGTCTAAGTAGGAGTTAGGTGACGAAAAAATAATTCATCGTCTAGGCTAGACTAAGACGACGAACTTACAGTTTCGTCGCCTGAGAGTTTGCTTAGACAACTAACATCCAGTTTCGTCGTCTAATATTTCCCTTAGATGACAAAACATGTATTCGTCGAACATTTCATTGTCTAAGAAACTCTTAGACGATGAATATAATTTTTGTCGTCTAAGTACAACTTCTTAACGACGAAAATATTATCGGTCATCTCAAAACTCAAATTAGATGACAAATTATGTATTTCGTCATCTAAGAGCTAACCTAGACAACGAAAATAGATTCATTGTCTAAGAGCTAACCTAGACGACGAAAATAGATTCATCGTCAAAGTATAAACTTAGACGACGATGTTTGTACTTAGACGACGAAGATAGATTTGTCATCTAAGTACAAACTTAGACGATGAATGATTAATTTCGTCATCTAAGGAAACTCAACTATTTGATTCCATTTTCAGATAAAACATTTCTTCTCTCTCTCATCTCTTAACACCATCTCCAGCCACAACTTTTATTTATACGGTTTTTCCACCTCCGGAGTTCTAGTTTACCCACTTATTTCCTTATCAGTGAATGTATTAACTCGTTTCTCTCGAATTTTCTTTTTGAACTTAATTGCGTACATAATAACATACGATGATGGTGTTCTCTGGTGAAATACTCCGGCGAATCATTCTGGCGACCTCGCTTGTTTGCATATTGCTTTAATTAATTAATTATTTAATTGTTAGCTAATTGCATGCATGTGTTGACTAATTATATATATATGATTAAATGTTAGATTAATTAATTAAAAAATTATATATAATATGTAAATGCATATTATTGAGTTATGTAATTTAATTATATAGTATTACATGAATATTAATGTAAGTTAAGAATGATAAGATGATTCATTCCGTACGTATTAGATGAATATTGTAAGAACGCCATTTTTTTTCTAACTTATGGCTTATTCGAAAAAAATTTGTTTCACTCATGATAATTAATTTACACAGAAATATGGACAACAGTTAGATACACTTTCTGAATTGAAGTGATGAGAGGTATATGAACTGAATCAGAGAGTTTATGTTGTTTAATTTATATTATGATGCAACATGGTCAAGAAAATAAGCGTTACAGGTGTCCCTACAGAAAATGTCTTGAGCATCAGTTTGTAGAGGTTAATGTTATGTCTAAAAACATGTATAACCATGGTATAATGTGAAGTTACACTACATGGAGTGAGCACGGTGAAGTAGTAGACTTCAGCTTAGGACCAAACTTTAGCTTAAGATACAGTTATCAAGGTGCCTCATCTAACAGTAGTGGCACCTCTCTTTGGAATCCCACTTTTGATTTGGTCCATGAATCTTTTCCAAAATTTAGTCATGTTAGACACCAATACGAAGAAGGAGGTTATGATACTTCTTATTATGACACAGTCCCGGTAGGCTTGGCATTGACACTATTGAGATAAATAAGTACAACATGATGCTACTTGAACCCTAGACCCTGGTGTACTCTTGATGTCTAGATAATGTCTTGTGATATGTAATTGAGGAAATTCATATATAAGTGAAGAACAAAATGTCATACTGTGCTTTTGATGAAATATAGGAGCATATATGTAAGTTGCTTTTTTATCATCACAAACTTCCCAAAACTCATTTTAAGGTAAGCAAGATCTTGAGCAGTGTTAGGTCCATATTTATGTGCTAATTATGTCCCTTCATGCTTATGACTTGTCTTCTATGAATAAAGCATCATTTTTATAACGTTTCCTGTTTATGCTAGGAAATTGGGAGTTAGCACTACCGGCAAAAACACTATAGCCGACGAGATTTTGAAAACTATAGCCGACGAGATAAAAATCTCGTCGGCTATAGTGGAAAAAATAATTTTTTTTATTTTTTTTACAAACTCGTCGGCTATAGTACTATAGCCGACGAGATTGGGTAAAAACCTCGTCGGCTATACTATTACCGACCGACTTTAGCCAGCCGACTATAGTCGACGAGCCTAAAATCTCGTCCGCTATAGTCAGCTGGCTAAAGTCGGTCGGTAATAGCATAGCCGACGAGGTTTTTACCCAATCTCGTCGGCTATATATAGCCGACGAGTTTGTAAAAGAAATTAAAAAAAAATTATTTTTTCCACTATAGCCGACGAGATTTTTATCTCGTCGGCTATAGTTTTCAAAATCTCGTCGGCTATAGTATTTTTGCCGGTAGTGTAGCATGGAAATGCTCACTACCACATTTTGACTCATTGCTAAAAATCGCCGGCAATGTTTTTTAACATTACCGGCGATTTTTCCGGCAAAAATCGCCGGTAATGTCTTTTTTTTTTAACATTACCGGCGACTTAAATGTACGTCGCCGGCAATGTTTCGATGGTAATGTAAAAAAAAAAGACATTGCCGGCAATGAGTCAAAATGTGGTAGTGGCTCTTAAAGATGGTAATTAATCACTTTTTGGAGAAGCCGAGAATATTTCAGAAATCATGTGAGAAATTGGAGGGTCTTTGAGAAAATGACAAAAATTGGTTGTCGAAAGTTATCAGAGGCAGCCGAAAAATTGTCGGGAATTGTCCATGGCTAGCCGGATCACCAAGTAAGGCCCAACCACTATGAGCTAGGCCAAAGGAAGCCCAAACCACCTAAATACAAACTCTAGCTTATTTGAAAGAGGAGCCCATATTTGAATTTTGGAAGTATTATGCAACGTTTGAACTTTAGCCTAGAAGCTAAGAAATGTGGATCTTACTTTGCATCCCTTAGATCAAACTTCATGCCCAATTTGGTACATTTAGGGACTCACAAAATATCTTATTTTCTCATCCTTATCCAATCTTGGTTGACTTCCCCCTCATCCACCAACACAACACATCTCATTTTACATAGTTTTTGCATCTAGAAATAACCTTCCCTCACTCCCAAATCCTTTAGTTCTCTCCTCCACCTGAAATACCCTCTCTACCACCACCAAAACATCCCCTTAAGGTAGAGTTATCTTACTTCCATTGAGGTTCCTTTCCCTTTCATCCTCCCCCTCACTTGATTTATATCCCTCTTTGTGCAATCAAGCTTTTTCTCCTCTTATCTAGCTCTATCCTAGGGTTTGGTGAGATTTCTAGAGCTTAAAGAGGTGAGAAGTAATCCCTATTCTCCTTGCATCTTGGGGTCGATCTAGAGGTCTCCCTTACCTCCTTTACAAGTTTGGGTATATTTGGAGCAAAAAATGTGAAGCTAGAAGCATAAGAGAGGAGTTAAAGAAACTTGGCTTGCTTTAGGGAGAGTCTTGAGTTATTTCTTCACTCTATTTTTACTCTAATTATGTATTTGAACTTGTGTTTAGTTATGATGTGTGAGTACTTCCCTTATGGGAGGGTAGGGGTCAAACCCTAGCCATTTGATGTAAACAATGATGTTTGATTTGTGTCTATGGGTATGTTTTGAGTGTTCTATACTATTGGATGAGTTGGTTATGTGTGTGATGTGATTGTGGCATGTTATTATGCTTGATCATATTGATTAGTGTCACCTATACATGTTTTAGCTCTAGCTAAGTTAGGATTTGTTTAAGAAACTAAAAAATGACACCTAAGAGATTTAGCTACTCACTTAGGTAAAGATGAGCAAACAACATGACTTAGGCTTAGACTTAAAAGGCTAAGCTTAGGATTTGATTTCCTTGTTCTTGAACATGAATCAAACACTTTTAAGGCCCAAGTGACTCAAGAGTTTTGTTTAAGCTTAGAATAGACTGAGAAGCTTTGTATCTAGTGTTGATTCTTTCGAATCGTAACCCAGTAGGTGTGAGTGGGGAGCATTCATTAGAACTTATTCCCAAGTACTCCAATAGAGACTTAGGAAGGGAAGCCATCCATAATCTTTCCATGTGTTTACAACAAAACTCATTATGCGCGAAACACATTAGAAGTCTAGCACCAAAAGTCTATCTCTTAATCTTGGTTTACTTTATGCATCATGAATGGACTGAAATATTCTAGAATCCTAAAAGGCCTAGGAGTTTCAGCCCATAACCAAGCATGACCTGAGATGGCTTGATTTGGACAATGAAAGGATTCATTCTCATGATCCAAAAGATATTTAAGCATATAAACCGGACTAAACAACTCATGACCTAATATTAGACATTGTTTGAGCATCAAATAGTTAACAAGGAGCATCCCTAGCCAACCATTCTTTTATCTTAAATTTGTGTTCATATTTATTTTCCAACTTCCAATAGTAGTAATCAACCTTTCGTTTAATCATCTCTTGCGATGTTGAAGATCGAAAGGACTTGACATTGTAAGATTTACATTTCCATCTTTTTATATTTATTTATTACATTATTTATTTTTGTGTCACGTAATTAAAGACTTAATCGGATTAAGCTATGGAATCAAGTTAGTCAATCCTCGTGAGGTCGACACTCGACTTCTATCCAAATTATATTACTTGATCCAGTATAATTACAGATGAGAGAAATGCACTTAGCCTTAGAATAATCAATAGTCAAAAGAAGGTTGGGGTATAAATCCTTTAACAAGTAGCCTCGGCCTAAAGTACAAGAAAATTCACGCATGCATAAACGATTGTGTACTAATTTACAAAAGAGTATGCACATTTAGACTAATGTCCTGTATGCAACAAGTCCAGATATTTGCACTCTAATAGAAGGAGTTTAAAGAAGCAAATTTTTGTGAAGGTGCTTCGTTATTTTTTGTTGATTCCTAGACTGCAACATTTGTACATATCTCTATACACAGCAAAAGTGATAAGATGATACGCGAAATAGAGAATAAATGACGATGTGCTCAAACACGTGAAAGCTGGGGAGGCTTTCAAAGATTATGACAGGGAATTTCCAGAATTTGAAGTAGAGGTTTAAAATGTTAGACTCAGACTTTCTACATATGGATAACCCTTGGAGTAATAATAGCGCTTCCTCAGCGTTTGGCCAGTTATTATTATGTCGTACAACTTGTCTTCATGGATGTATAAGAACAAGGAATTTAATTTTCTTCCTTTTATAATTCTAGGTCTTAAGTCTTCTAGAAAGTATTTAGATGTGTACCTCAGACCATTGATTGACGAGATGAAACACTTGTAGAAAAATGGAGTCCCAAACTTATGACAAGTTCAATGAAACAATGTTCATGATGAGAGCAACCGTAATGTGGACCATCATCAATTTTTCTGCATATGGGATGTTGAACATCTTACACAACCAAATGGTGTACTTATCATGTCTGCTTGGACGACGTGAACTCCAGTTGGCACGCAGGGAACATGTATGTGTTGCATGGTTTACCATAGATGGCTTCCTCATGATCACTAGTGGTGACATGATAAGGAGAATTTAGACAGGATGATAGAGAATAGTCATAAACTTCGACAATGGTTTGGTGAAGATATTTTTTAGACATGAAGCAGCTTTATTTTTTAGAGGTGACAGCCAAACCGAATAAGAGTCATAACTGGGTTGAAAAAATGCTTAAGACGAGGTTCCCTGATTATTTCCTCCAATGGGTATGTTTAAATCACATAGGTTTGTGATTTATTTAATTTTGAAATTGAGAAATTCGGATGGAAATCAATGCCCATGGTAAATCAATTTGTTATTTTGGTGTTTGCTTATTTGAAGTATTTTTCTTTAATTTGTGCATGCAGATTTTTTGTTTCCTTTTGTTTTAGGGAAAACAATGTCAAATATTTGGTATAAATTAAATAGATATTCATATATCTTCTTCACAATTTTGTAGATGATCGATATAGAAAAATTTGGTAACCATGTGGGGTGGTGGCTATGGGAAAAACACTTATTGGCCCATACGCCGATCCAATACTATATTTATCTCGGATGTTTTGTGACTGATGTAAATTTTTGTTCATTAGACCGAGATAAAGGAAGAAGAACAAAAATCAGTGGGATCGTGGTTGGGGAAGGCGCTGATGTATATTACGGGGATCTAGTTAATGTCATTCAGCTACTTTATAGAAATGATATCAATATTTTTATATTCAATAATAAATGGATCAAGCATACGAAAAAGACATGGGTCTTTTATCAGTCGATACAAACTCAAGTTGGTATAAGAATGAGCCATTCACTCTTGCCACCTTACTTAGGCAGGTATTCTATCTGGATGATCTAAAAGCGGGTGAAGATCGAAAAATAGTTAACCATATATCTAGTCGAGGAATATGAAGTGTGACAACACATGAAGGGTCGTTAGCGACTGACACTGAAGTGAATAATGACAATGCATATCAAGAGACTAATACTTGTATCATCCTCGACATAAGGCAACTTATTCGCTATAACGAACACTTACCCATATCTGATGATAACACGGATCTTACTCAAACAGAGATCGAGGACCTAAAGAATAATGCCTCTGAAGAGGAGCTGGAGGACGATGATAACGACGTCGTATACAATTTAGATGATGGAGATTTTGATGATGAGGATCAGTCAGTTGAGAGTGAGGAGGACGTTTCATATGTATAATACTTAATTATAATCAATTAATAAATGGAGATAATTCGATCAAATTCAAACTTTATTTGTATGTACGCGTGCGAATTTGAATAAAAGAGGTTTATTTAATGTGTTTGTAATACTTGTTATGTCTTACGTGAATGATCTTAGAATAAAAAAATACAAAATACTTTTCTGTTAAAGAGGACATCTTAGACGACGAAAGCATGGAAGTTCGTCCATCATCTAAGTGCACCTTAGACAACGAGGAAGTGATTGTTTCGTCGTCTAAGCACCATTTTGTCCACAAAATTCAACCACTTTTGTCGTCTAAGTAGAGTTTTACAATATAATCTCTAAGTGTACGATCATGTGTACCATGTTAGATTGCAGGTTATATTCGTCCAGAGCATAGAGTACAAAAATTCTTGGACTGTGAGTGTCGACTATTCGAAAATCGAAGTTACGAAGATTTGTATATCAATGTTTCCTTTTTGTTGAAATTTCAGTTTTATGGTTGACTACACTGATGAAACCCTTAACAAACTTCGTATTGACTGAAATGACGATCGATTTGGGGATTGTATTGACTACACTGATCAAACCCTTGTACGTAATCCTACGACAATTCGTATTGCACTGCTATCACCTCTTCTTCTCTCTAACTGTCTTGGTCTCTCTCTACCCTCTCCTTTAATTTCAACGCCGCCTTATTCTATTCTCTCCTCTTTGAACTGCACCATCTCCTCCGTCCTTCATCTGCCTTACACAAACACCACCATCTCCTCTGACCACCTTGCACAAACACTGTTCCTCCCATCTCTAATGTTGTCGTACCTCTCTCCCTCTCTCTCTACTCTTGTAAGTTTAGGATCATGCATTGTTGAATTGAATGAATTTATGGACCCGATTATAGATTGTTGGATTGTTTATGGATATTATGGATTGAATGAATCTAGGATTATGGATTGTGGATTGAATGAATTTAGGATTATGTAGCATTGTTGTCGATGGAGATTATGTAGACTATGTAGAATAGTTGTTTATTATGGAGATTATGTAGAATTGTGTTCTGATTATGGAGATTATGTAGAATTGTTGTTGAATATGGAGATTATGTAGAATTGTATTCCGATTATAGAGATTATGGTGATTATATTTCGATCATGGAGTTTATGTAGAATTAATGTTGACGGATCCTTTATGTACTGTGTTCAATGAAAATGGATAAGGCATGAATGAATAGAGAAGAGCATGTAAAGTTTAGTTTGTGTTTGATGAATTTAGGCATGTAATGAGGCTATATTGAATCGGTACTGGATTGGATGAATTTATTGTTTTTGGTATGTTTGTATTTTAATGAATATATAAGGTTTTGTTTAGTAAATGCTATTTATTTCTAATGTTGTAAGGCTTAAGATATGGCAGGAGGAAGAGGCGCATTGTAGAAGAGAAGAATGTCGAATTTCAATCTATAGGACGACAGTTGGGTTGGTCAAATGTCAGAGGAGACCGCTATGACTGTTGTGGTACGTTTTTGATAGGTCACAAACAATTCCTAATGCTCCTAATAAGCATCAACAACCTACACAGCCTTGGCAGGAATTTTTGCTTTGGACACCGCGTCGTCACAAGCTCTTCCATCATCCGTCGACGAGTCAATTTCTTTAGCGCCCGACCCATAGTGAACAGGAGGGACCCCTCAGCCCCGGCCCCTAAACGCACTCGGGGAGTTGTGAAGTGAGCTAAAGTCGAGAAGATACACAAGTCAACGAGGAAGAAGATCAAGGTGTTGTACTACGGTTTCACCATAGGCCTTTCGACGCTGAAGCTGAGCAGTTTATACTTGCACAACATCAGGTTTATTATACGGAACAACATGCATATGAAGGCCATTTCTTGGGACGAGCTGCCAGAAACTGACAAGTTCAGGATGTATCGCAAACTCTCGGTAATATGGTATATTTAATTTTATTTTATTTCATAATTAAATACAAATTATAGGGTCTAGGAATTCTTTTTAAATTATTATTTTCTAGACCGGAGATGTGAAAATCCGTAGAGAAGACGGCTACGACTATTTGCAAGGATTGGAAACACAACATGCACAAACACTATAAGGCACACGACGCCTGATTTCACTAAAAATATCCATTGCACACAACATAACAAGATGTTCTAAGACTAGAAATTTAAACGAAAAAGCTAAAAGTACAATCGAGACGTCCTAATCCACCACCGAAGGGAAGTCTCTTGTTCCAAGGTCTTCAAGTTATCCACCTGGTTTCTAAGTAACCATCTCCATCCTTAGCTTCATCAAGGTTTGGCTTGCCAAAATGATGAGGAACAACCAAGAAGAGAGCTTTTGAAGGGTATTTAGAAGCTATTTTGGTTGTAGTAAGAGGAGGAAATCTTCGTTGCCCAACAAAGTGAGGAGGAGGAGGAAAGGGTAATGCTAGGTTGCACGGAATCACCAAAGTGAAGGCGATTCCTGTATTGAGAGCAGAAGTGAAGCAGAATCGCGCCGGAATAGTTTAGAAGCAGTCCAAATTGCACATCATAAATTATTCCATCAGAAAATGGTTTGGAATAGCGTTGTTTCCATTCTCGAAGCGCAAAATGAAAAAAGCAAGAAAATTTGTGTGATTTGTGTCCAATATACCCACCAATCTAATAAAATTAATCCTACCCCAAAACAAGAACCCCAAATACAAGTTCATAAATCAGAGGAAAGCCCAACAGTCTAACAGAAATGATTTTGTTAATTCTCAAATCGATAGGCAGATAAAGATGAAGAAGAACAAGGAGGACGTTGATCGAAGCCAAATCAACGAATTCACATCAAAGATGAAGGCAGGTCGCGAGGTCAAATATTGTAGAATTTTTGTACAATACCTCAATCTGGAGAATAAGTACTGTAAATGAGGACGACTGGGCAAGACTACAAGACTTTATCTCCATCGAAAAGACATAGAGAGACAAGATAAAAAGTTCAAAACCATATAAAAGAGAAGTGAAATAAGGTGTGGATAAGTGTAGGGAGAAACTAAAGGATAAAATGAATTGCAACCACAATATTCAAATGTATGGCTTAATTTATCATCATGTGTATTTATTCTTTTTTATTTATCTATTTTCATAATTATTAAGTATAAATATATAAATATTATTTTATTTTACGCTTCCACCACGTACTCGTATTATCCAAAATTTTGAGTTTAATGTCTGTGCTCAGTCTATAGAGAATGTAGAGCTCTAACAAGTAGTAAGAGATCGATTATAAAATTGCATCAAATGAAAGCTTATTCTTGCCAGGGGGTGTTGGAGCTTGAATTTGGCTAGAGTGGGTGAACCATTTTCAGCCCTTAGATGATAGGAAATGATGAGGTGTATGATTCAAAGGTTGGCTTCAAACAATTAAGAGGAACCATGATCCACATTTTTAGGCATTGGAATACTATAGTCTGAAATGTGTAACATCATATGGTCCATCCTCCTTCTCTTCATTTCAAATCAAATTTGACTTGGATATATAGGTGTATTGAGCCTCTTTTGGGTTGAACTCAATGTGATTGGTCCAACCAAGGTGGTCCGGCTGGTAATAGTAGATTCAAGTAAACTCTAGGTAACTTCTGGCAACTTCCGCTGACTCATTTTCGTCATTTTCTTAAAGTTGCTTCATCTTTTCTGGTGACATCGAAAATGGCTACATCTTCTTAAATAAGTCTGTAATTCTTGTTCTTTAATACATTTCTGAGTCAAACCATGATTTCTTAGTAAGAACAGAAAATGTCATAAGAATGATATTTTATTCATGAAAAAAAATTAATAAGCATAGAGTTAAGAACATAATTATGAACCTAACACCTATTCAGAAAACGTCGCCATACAGTGTATTGGCAACAACCGATTGCAATCACAGGTAAGTGGAAGTCAAAGTCAATGTTTAACTAATAAATTTAACATCAAAATTAATTACATTTGAATATGGTAAAACCAATTTAGCATTTTTACCGGTTAATGAAACCATCTATATATATGTATGTATGAAAGATTTATGAATCTAAATTAATAGCATCTTCATTACGTTTCACAAATATAAATTTAATGGCAAAATTTTCTTTTTTGAGAATATTGAATGTTAAAGTTGTTTACTGTACTATATAATGGAGGAACCTCTATATTCATTCCATTGTATAAAGAAGATCAGATATGAGTTCCTACACCAGAATCGATTTACTAGTAACGCTGCTTTTCCTGTTCCTCAATATTTGCACAGCTGCATATTACAGCAAAGTTCATGTTACAATTGCCAATGAGTTGGGTTCACCAGACTTGATCCTCAAAGCTCATTGCGAATCACGAGATGATGACCTGGGTATAAGGACTCTCCCTCTTCATGCATCCTTCAAATTCAGCTTTCGACCTAGCTTCGTCTTCAACACAAAATTCATCTGCTGCTTTCAGTGGAGAGATAACCTTCAATATTTTAAAATATATGATCACAACATATTCAAGTGTAAAAACTGTTCCTGGATTATTACTCCCAAGGGGCCATGCAAGCACAACTTTGACGCCGGAAATTATGATTGTTATTATTGGCCACATTCACTTACACATTTATCGATCTCCTGACGAACTTTGCCCGCGTCTTCCATATCCAACTTATTAAGAATCTGCTCAAAGCATGTGTGATGTTATTGAGTAGTATATGAAAAGATACAGTACTCTTAAATTCGATTATTGATTAATAATAAAAAAATTATTGTTTTAAAGGTCGCGTTTTTACCGATGGATGACTCATATATGTTTTTTTTACTAATCGATTAATTTGAGACTAATGTTGCAACCGCGATAAATTAAGACTTTCAATTATATAATATCACTACCACATTTTTAGGTATTGCCAGCGACTTTAGCCTTTTTTTTATAAGTCGCCGGCAATGATCATTACCGGCGACAAGTCGCCAGTAATACTCTCGCCGGAAATTTGGCGCCGGTGAAAGTATTACCGGTGACCAATTTTTCAAGTCGCCGGCAATGATCACGGGATCACTGGCGACATGAGTCGCCGGCAATAGGGGGGCTTCACCGGCAACTTGTGTCGCCGGCAAAGACTAAGTCATTGTCGGCGACTCAAGTCGCCGGTAATGCCTTGACCATTGTCGGCGACTTGAGTCGCCGGTAATGCCTTGACCATTACCGGCGACTTGTGTCGCCAGCAATGTTGCTCCGCCGTGGCCGAAAAATGAGAGGTATTGCCAGCGACTTTGGTCCAACTCGCCGGCAATACCCGGGGAAATTTTACAAAACAAAGCCGGTTCTGGATTGGGCCCAATTCCAAAACCTGCACTGAAAAACAGAAATCGTACAAATACAAGTTCAATAGTACACACATAATTGTCCAACGTACAGTACAAAAAGCAACAATACGAAAATAAACTAAAACTACACTAAGAGTCGAGGAAATCCATGTGGACGTAATCATTTGAACTCCGGTGGCTACCCTGGTCTTGCTGTTGCGGTGACAGCTACGGTGGTGGATCACTATGGAACACAGGGACCGGGGGTGGTGTGGGGAGCGGTTGTCCGGTAGTCTGGCACGCGTACATCGTCTGCATCCATGTGAACATTTGTGTCTACTGCTGGACCATAATTAGGTGTTGCTCGGCCATCACCCGATACTCGGCATCTCTGACTGCCTACTGCTCGGCCAATTGCCGCATCTCCTCCATCTGCCTCCTTTGCTCCTCCAACTCCCTCTGCGTCCTATGAAGCTCCACTGCTAGGTTAGAGTTCCTAGAAGTTGAAGTTCTTGACCCGCTAGAGTATTCTGAAGTGTTCTTCAATACTCCTTCGCCCGCCGAGCCCATTCCCCTGCAGTAGTAGATATTCTTTCCAGTCCCGCACGCTTTTGCCATGATCTAAGCCGCAATAGGGCGATCAAGCGGATCGATCTGAGAGGCATACTGGGTCACTTCTTCCTCCGAGCAGTCAGGATGGTTGTTTCGAGCTATATTCATGGTGACTTCTGTGATCGCATCCTCCACTCTCGCCTAATTGAAAAGCCAATATGAATAACGTATTATTAAACAAAATAAATTAATAGAGAAAAATAGTTTTATTAACACATGCATATGTGAGCTACAAAATAATGAGGCTAAAGACTTACCGCTTCTTCAGGGCACTGCGGATAGAACTTCTGATGAACAAACACCAACGGGTTGACTTCTTGTTGTTGCTGCGCCTTACTCGACCAACCCAAATAGTTGAGTGAACCTGCATAATGGGCCTTGGTGTTTTTCAATCTATTCTCCTTGTTCGTCTTGGAAATCACATTGTTTGATAAACATATGTAAAAAAATTAGTAACTAATTATTTCAATGTGATACGATACATTAGGGTTGTAAAATATATTCAGGATGCATACCTTCGCTTTGGGGTGCTCGAAGTGGGCTACCAGCCACAGCCAGTCGTACTCCCTAAACCGGAATTCGCTAGGAGTAGAACCTCGGCCTAGCTCCTTGTACTGTGTGTAATGTTTTGAAAGCTCGTTCTTCCACTCTTTATACCTATAGTAACACCAGAAAAAAAGTTAGAGATATTAAAACACTTGATAAACAAAAATCTAACTCGATATATACTCAAATAACTCGAATCACATCACCTGATATGTAGTTGACGCTCTACCCACGTGTGAATAAGGCATTCATCCACGTCAAACCACAGCTGCAAGATGAATATATAAATGGTAAAAAATATATTTATTCGGATTTAATTAATAAATGTAAAATTTACGTAATGAAAATACGATTTAACTCACACTCCGTGCATTATGCACTTGCATCTTCACGTAGAGAGGTTCAGATCCTCAATCTGGCCACAGCATTGGGACCTTGTCCCGCACGACGGCCCCGGCCATGCTGGCATACTTTCGCGTGGTGTCAAATGTCTCGATCACCTCACCATGCTCATTGGCCCTAATGAGCGTTTTCCATCCCCCGGTGGCCTGCTCAAGATTCTTCCCGGTGCAGGGGCCTCTAGTCTTTCGTTTTCCAGTGCCATTAACGATATTGCCTAATAATACAATGTCAACAAATTGATATTATTAATTGACCCTATTTATAGTCTTAAGTAATAATTAAGTAATCAATCTTGTTAAATAAAATTTACCTGCATCGTCCGTTTGCTGGTTGTTGCACATCGCACTCTAAAGATACACGAGGTCGAATGGGATGAAGTTGTACGCTTCCTCCACGCTCAGGAACTCCGGCCGTCCTTCAATATAAATAGGCCTCTCCCTATCATCGAATTCAGGGATCACAGGAATCTCGTCGGGCAGGAAGAGACCGGACGACGAA
Source organism: Geum urbanum (assembly GCA_946800695.1). Taxonomy (NCBI): domain Eukaryota; kingdom Viridiplantae; phylum Streptophyta; class Magnoliopsida; order Rosales; family Rosaceae; genus Geum; species Geum urbanum. The sequence goes on from OX327003.1 coordinate 7,296,520, forward strand.
GATATACGAGGCCTAGACGATGAGGCGCCAGCACCATCTGCCTCAGATGATTCCCGTGAAACGGGAGTATGCACCGGGCCAATGTGGGGCATTCGGATGGAGGGCGTTTCTGATGCGGTCGTTGAGTGTCGCTCGCTTGACTGTCTGGTGACTGAGGGTCGAGCCTGGACTGAGGGTTGCACGGATCCGGATCGTGCAGCTTCCTCCTCTTCTCGCGCACGTAGAAAAACCTATGTGCGAGCATTCATAATTGGGCCACTACGCGTGTTGCTGACTGCGGCTGAGGAAGCTTGACTACTGCTCCCTCCACTGGATCTAGTCCCTCTCCGTTTGATGCCTCCAAGCCAATTTGCCGCAAAACCTCCTGCACATCCAACAATTAGTCCTGGATTCGGTTCTATGAAAATTAAGGATGGAACCGTTTGGAACCGGAAGTGTTTGGAACTGGAAGCGTTTGGAACCGGAAGTGTTTGGAACCGGAAGCGTTTGGAACCAGAAGCATTTTTCCGGTTCCGGTTCTAGCGGTTATCGGTTCTAAACGCTTCCGGTTCCAAACAGTTCCGGTTTCAAACGCTTCTGGTTCCAACAATTAGTCCTGGATTCGGTTCTATGAAAAACCGGAACCATTTGGAACCGGAACCGTTTGGAACCGGAACCGAACGGTTCCGGTTGCGGTTCTAGCGGTTATCAGTTCTCGTAGAAGATCCATTTGAAAAAAAAATCGAGAAATTAACAATGTCATTCATCAAGATCATATTTGCATCATATCAAACATTAAATTAAATTTCATAGGCCAAATTCTTATGATAATTATCAACTATATCAATTAATCCAAATCACCTTAATTTGCCCATACAACACCTTAAAAATACAATATAATTATCAACTATATCAATTAATCCAATTAAATCACCTTAAATTACCTAAATATTTTCTACATATATACATACATACACTTGCTTAATAATTATCAAAAATTAAAACATCACCCAAAACTTAATTAATCAAGTTAATTAAAATGCATACAAATATAATTAAAATGCATATATATATATATATATACATAATTATAAATACAAAAATTGAGAGAGAGAGAGAGAGAGAGAGAGAGAGAGAGAGAGAGAGAGAGAGAGAGAGAGGGAGCTAGGGGATTGGACCTGTCATCCTCGAGCTCGGATTTCGGCAATGGAGGTAGGGGGAGGAGGTAGAGGAGGAGCGGAGATTTGGGGTTTTTGGGTTAAGGTTTTTTTGTGTGGAGAGGGGAGAGGGGAGAGGGGAGGAGAGATTTGAGGAGAGGAAGAGAGGTTAATTTGTGGGCGGCAAGGTGAGGAAGAGATGGGGAGATTTTAGGGTTTTGAAGGAAGAAGGTGAAGTAATGAGAAAGGAGGGTCGAGCTGAGGGCCTAGAAAATAAGGAAGTATTGTCGGCGAGTTACTTAGCAACTCGTGGGCAATACTATTACCAACGAATAAGATAAATTCTTGTATCGGGAAATGGTTTGGAATCGCTTTGTTTCCAATCTTGAAGCGCGAAATGAAAAAAAAGGCAGGAAACGTTGTGTGGTTTGTGTTCAATATACCCATCAGTCCAATAAAATAAATCCTACCCCAAAACAAGAACCCCAAATACCACACTACAAGAAAAACTCACTTAGACTACGAAGTTATTCCTTCGTCTACGTTAGATTTTCCGTCGTCTAAAGTCCGTCGTTCAAATACCGTAGTCTAAGCACTTAGACGACGAAAATGGTCTGTTACGTCGTCCAAGTGACATCTTAGACGACGCAAATGGTTCGTCGTCCAAGTGAGGATTAGACGACGCAAATGTTATTTGCGTCAACCAAGTACCACTTATTCTACAGAATTATTGAGCTATCCAAGTACAACTTAGACCACGCAAATGTTATGTGCGTCGTCCAAGTATAACTTAGACTACGGAATTATTGCGTGGTCTAAGTAATGACTTAGACCACGAAACTATTTCGTAGTCTAAGTAATTACTTAGAACACATATGTACATATGTTTTGTAGTCTAAGTCATCACTTAGACTACGAAATCATATATGATTTCGTCGTCTAAGTGAGGACTTAGGCTACAAAAGCGTATATGATTTTGTAGTCTAAGTGAATATATTTTTAATTTTAATTTATTTAATTAAAATTTAGATTTAAAGTAAAATATTAATAAAATAATTAAAACACTAAATTTAATTTTAAAAAATAAAATAATTAAAATTGTACGTGCATCGATATCGTTCAGAAAAAATTAAATATTAAAAACTACGTACAAACTACTAAAATACGGCAGGAGTAGAGGCGCCGCCGAGTTCCCCGCCTCTAGCCATGTCGTCGTCTTCGAGGTGTGGGGTCAGAGCAGGACGACAATCTTGTTGAACATAGTTTTGCATAAGAGCGAGGAGGTTGGTTATCTGCACTTGTTGCTCATCAAGCCTCGGACGCATAGATAGCGTTTCTGCCCGTGCAAGTCGAGCATCCTCAAGGGCTACTTGGACCGCTGCATCCCGAGTACTTCTCCTCGTCGGGCGTGCTGTAGATGAGTCAGAAGATAAATCTCACTGCACCTTGTTTCCCAACCCCCTAACCTCCTTGTCAGCTCGACGACCGTATACCTCATCAGCGATTGTAATTTGGCTCTCCCTTAATAGAGGAGGCAGGTCTTCTGGTGGCACATCCGGGTGTTGTGCAAGCTATGTGTTGGCCAATTCGTGCTATGCTAGTTCTACCAACCTCGCCTACAAATAATAATAAAAATTAAATAATTATAACTTTGTATGAGCGTTTAATAAATAATAATTATGTTAATTGAGAAGAAATATATACGGCACTTTCGCCGCTTTGACTCGCTTCATTGTCGAGCCCAGACGTCACGTAAGCGGTGATGCTCGCATCCAGATAAGGGTGTTTGGAGCTCTTATCTTTGTGCTCCTTGGCGATTTGTATTATCTCCTTGGAGTTGGAGGTATGATGTTTGTCCTTCTTCTCCCGATTGGCCTTGTTTACGTTCGATTGCGTCTGTTTGGCAACATAAATCATTAAAAAACTAATAAATGACTAAAAAATAAGTTAATCGATTTCGTCAATTTAAATAAAAAAATACCAACCCGATCCAATTCTTCTTTGAATTGGTTGACAAACCACTCCCACTCATCTTCCCTATCCTCACGTAGCTCTATGGGGGTAGGCGAGCCGCCGAATTGGAGGTAATACTTGTGAAGTCTGTACTTCCAATCACGGTAGATGGTGTTGATGCGCCTAAGCATCTCTGGTGTGCCATCCACCTCATATTGTTTATACAAGAAAAGAATACAACATTATAATCGTATATATTATGAAATTATGATTTTTATTGGTTATTGAAAATGAATTTAAAATTGTATTACGTACCGAGAGTTCTTTAAACACATTCCCCTTCTCCAAGTCCGGCAACTCCATCCAGCTAGGCACAACCATACGAATCTTGTTGCCAATAATTGCCCCGATGCTGTGTGATGAGAGACTAGCTAGCTGCGAGGTGGGATGGCCATTGGTGAAATCGTCGTATGGCAACTAAATCTTTTGCCAGGTCGCCTTGAACAACTTCTCAGATTTTCCGCCTTTTCCGAGTCCTCGGGTCCTTTTCGGTTGAGGGTTTGACGGAGCCCTCCTGACCTTACACCGCGCGCTGTAGAGAATAGACTCGGAGACCGACTCCTGGGCACTTTCTGAAATCGATGATCGGCCGGAAGGGGTGTTATCGTCATCGGTCTATATAACCAGGGCATTAGCACTTTCTCCAGTTGCTGCAGCCGAGGAACCAGCTGAAGGGTCCGGAGGAGGCATAACGTTGTCCTCCAAGTTCTGCTAACTCACTTGCTCTGCGAAGCGTCGGAGTTAAGCATCTTCTGCCTCTTTTTGTGCCTTCTTTTTATTCCATGAGGCCATTTTAACCTAGAAGTTGAAAAAATTAACTATTAAACCTATTTTTAAATTATATCATTTTGCTTTTTAATATTTACCTTCAATTTGTATATTTTTATCAATTAATTATTTTTAACCTATTTACAATATTCACCAATTTACAATAAATACCAATTTATAACTTTTACTAATTTACAAAATTTACCAATTTATAATATTTACTTGATTTATAATATATTTAGAAATTTCTTATTTTTAATTTACCATTTTTAATATTTATTAATTAATTTACAATAATTACTAATTTACCATATTTACTAATTTACAAAATATTTACCATTTTTTGGTCTTGTCGTTTTAGATATTTACCGTTTTTTCATATTTAGTATTTTTAATTTTTATCATTTTTAATATTTACCTTGAATTTTTTATTTTTACCATTTTTATTAATTTATTATTTTTTCCCTATTTACTATTTTCACCAATTTACAATCATTATCAATTTATAATTTTTTATCAATTTACGAATTTTTCCAATTTATAATATTTACTTAATTTATAATATATTTAGCAATTTATAATTTTTACCATTTTACAATATTTATGAATTTACAATAATTACCAATTTACAAAATATTTACCAATTTATTATTTTTAACAATTTATAATATTTACTAATTTAAAATAATTAATAATTTACAATAAATCAACAATTTACAATATTTACTTAATTTATAAAATATTTACATGAATATTATTTTTGCCGTTTAACAATATTTACTAATTTATAATAACTAAAAATTTACAATATTTATCAATTTACCCAATTTACAATTATACACAATACGTCGTATTATACATAAATACATATTATTACACCTAAATACATATTAAAAAGCGAGAAATTCTAAATACGTACATACGTGAAAAAATATATTTGTTTTATCGGCGGTGGAGGGGCGGTGGGAGAGGGCAGGGGTGCCGGTGGGAAGCATCTGACGTGGAGTGAGGGAGGAGGGCACCGTACGGTGGAGGAAGTGGAGGCCCGAGGTAGGAGGCGGCGGAGGCCGGCCGGAGTTTGAGAGAGAGAGAGAGAGAGAGAGAGAGAGAGAGAGAGAGAGAGAGAGAGAGAGAGAGAGAGAGAGAGAGAGAGAGAGAGAGAGAGAGAGAGAGAGAGAGAGAGAGAGAGAGAGAGAGAGAGAGAGAGTGAGAGAATGGTGAGAGAAGTGTCAATCGAAACTGGCCAGAAATTGTAATTATATAGTTTTACTTAGGCGACGGAATGATGTTGTGTCGTCCAAGTCAATATCGGTTTCTCCCCCCAATTAATTGGCTGGTGAAAGTTGACTGCTATATATTTTGGGAACGGTTCAAAAATTTAACTTAGATGACGGAGATGGCCATCTCCGTCGTCTAGCTTAAATTTTGAGCGGTTCCCAAGATAAATGTCGGTGGAATTTGGACCACCAAAAATTTGAATTTGGACGACGGAGATGGCCATCTCCTTCATCTAGGTGAGCACTTAGACGACGGAGAGTCCTCTTACTCCGTCGTCTAAGTACAATTTCTCGTAAAAATTATATTTAAAAATAATTCGTAAGGAAGTTTCCGATCTGTCATTTGATTTTTTTGTAGTAAAATATCAATTAAAGAATCATATATATAAAAAGTGGGATTTAAGACGACGAATTAATTTACATCTTTAAACAAATTGTTAAGTATCTACTAATGTGTATAACTTAAGTGTTATTAAGTATAGGCTCACTGCACATCAATATTAACGAAATTGAATTTGGACAAAATAATTGTTGGATACATTCACCATAAGACAATATATACGTAGAATAATTTTCAGTAAATAGTAAGTTCGTTAAAGATTTCATAGGTACAGTCAACCGCAAAACCAAAAATTTTATAAACCGGAAACGTGGATACAAGATATCCATAACTCCTATTTTGGAACCGTCAATGCTCACAGTCCACAAATTGTTTAATCTACGGTCTCGGTGAAAAGAATATGCAGTGGGACATGGTTTACATGGTCGTTGTATTAGATATGAAATTATGATATCATGACTTAAACGACGCAATGACAAGTTTGCGTAGTCCAAGTACGCAGTTAGACGATGTAATGACACGTTTGCGTCGTCTAAGTGCGTACTTGGATGACACAAACGTGTCATTGCGACGTTTAAGTTAAAATTTTAGGGTTTAGGGTTAAGGCTTAGGTTTTAGGGTTCACTTAGATGGTGGAATGTCGTCTAAGTGCGTACTTGGATGACACAAACGTGTCATTGCATCGTTTAAGTTAAAATTTTAGGGTTTAGGGTTAAGACTTAGGGTTTAGGGTTTACTTAGATGACAGAATGACCCGTTTGCGTTGTGTAAGTCATGATTTAGGATTTAGGGTTATATAATTAATATTGTGTTTACCTTGGCATGGACTACGAAAAGTCGTTCCGTTGTCTTGGTTTTAAGGTTTAGGGAAAATGTGATTCTTGGTCGTATGGATTAATTTTGTATTTCCGTCCCTTGAAGCGACCTCGCTCTTTTATTTTGAAGTTAATTATGCGAAAAAATTAAAAGTTATAATAATTAATTATTAAATTAAGTACAGAATTAATAATTGAACCTACTCCTCCTTATAATATAATTAATCATGCATCATTACATCAAAAAAGTTTAATTATATTAATTAATTATCAATTAATATGCATCGTCGTTACATTGTACTCTTCATCATAATCGTCATCATCCTCCTCACTACTGTTATCCGATTGCTCCTCCTCATCATCATACTCAACATCGTCCGACGAATATCCTGAGTCCTCGTCCTCATCGTCATCATGCGCCTCATCTTCATCGACCTCATTAATTACATCAATAATCTCATCTTCAGTTAGATCCGTACAACCATCAGGCATGGGTAAGCGTTCACCAACTTGAACCAGGTCCATTATGTCGGAGCGGGTGACAGAAATATTAGGCTCTTGATATGTAGTGATGTTTCTTTGCGGTTCAGCATCTCCAGTCGTCGGCGTCCCTTCTGCTGTTGTGGTATTCCATATTCCTCGATGAAAGATATGGTTCACTATTTTCAACCCTTCACCAGCTTTTGGATCATTAAGATAAAACACCTGCCTAACTAAGGTGGCAACAGCGAAAAGCTCATCCTCATACCAGCTTGAGTTTGTATCGGCTGATAAAAGGTCCAGGTCTTCCTTTGTACGCTTGAACCATTTACGTTTGAATAGGAAAACATTGACATTATTCCCGTAACATAGCTGAACGACATATACAAGAGCCCCATAATATATATCATTGTCTTTCCCAACTGATACCCCACTGTTTTGTGTTCTTCTTCCTTCATCTTGGGCCAATGTATGAAACTTTACACCGTTCACAAAACATCCGGGGTAAATATAGTGTTTAATCGGCTTCCCTGCTAGCAAGTTCCCCGTGGTTATCGAATTTTTGTAAATCAATCATCTGTGAAAATGGGAAGAATATATATAATTAAAGGGTTTAATTTCTACAAACATGTATACAAATTAAATAAGTAAACATACGTACTCATTGGAAGTAATAATCGGGGAACTTCTTCTTAACCACCTTCTCAAACCACGCCGAATTCTTGTCCAGATTTAACGCCTGAAGCTTCTCCCTATACGCAATCATGTAAGGCTCAACTTCTTCACAGTCTCACAACACTACTCAATATGTCTCGATAAGTTCTTCTCGTGTTAATGATTCCTTTAATACTCCTCTAAATGGTCGTACGACATTTTTGACGACAGAAAGATTGATGCGGGCACTAGGATAAGAGGTGGTGGATTCTTGAGGTACATGTTGCAGTAAGTAACACACTCATGCATTAAGTATGTCTCTGCTATGGAGCCATCCGAGGTCGACCTATTTTTCACGAATCTTTTATACTGTCCAAGCTGTCTACAAAATCAAACGTTCAATTAATTAATTGTAGAATAAGTACATATAGCTAGTAATCTCGAGTGGCAAAGATAACGGATCGAAAAACCTGTATAATTAATTAGTTGACGTACCTTTCTTGAGGATACATCCAAGTGTACTGGACCGTACCTGAAATGAACACCTGCTCGAGTAGGTAGATCATTAGGTGAATCATGATATCAAAGAAAATAGGGGAGAAAATCCTCTCTATTTTGTAAATTATGTGCACAATTTGTTGTTGTAGTTCCACCATATCTGACTTCTTTAACTCTCTGGCACATAACCTCTGCCACTATCTGCACAATGCCGCTATTGGTTCTACGATGTAATGAGGCAAATATGGCCGAATTACCACTAGAATCAAACGTTGCAGCATAACGTGATAGTTATGTATTTTTAGACTAACAAACATTTGTTGCACCTCGTCCACTGCTCCAATTATAGTAGTTGTATACGTAGCCGGATAACGAACGCTCTTGTTGAATACAGAACCACTAAGTGTCGGCTTCACTGTGTAAGGTGCAGCTGACATCTTGTTGTACACTCCTCTTCTATCCCTCCTCAACCACAAGGGATGACATAGATTCATAGATTCCAGATCTTTGCGCGCTTTGGGAGTATCTTAGTCTTGAACTTAATACAAAGAATTGTTCCCACCACGTTGTCACACACATTCTTTTCTATGTGCATCGCATCCAAGTTGTTCTCAGCTTCAACTTCCACCACTAAGGGAGTTCAAAGAATATACTCTTGTGATGCCAATAGCTGAGATCATGTGGATGTATTTGATTGTGTTTCTGTACATCCTTGTCATTGGTCAACACACCAGAGTCAAAATAGCTCAACCTCTCTAAAATCTCTTCTTCATACCAACTACGGGGTTTAGGATTATTCTCTAACGTCCTGTCAAAATGGGCTTCATCCTGTCACCACGGGTGATCGTCAGGAACCCATCTACTGTGACCCAGGTAACACACCTTCGCCACGTGCCAACTAGAGTTCATGCCGTCCAAACATATAGGACATCCATTGTATCATTTCGTCTTGCAGGCTGCCAACATCCTATATGCTAGAAAATCATTGATCGTCCGCATTATGGTTGCTCTTATTATGAAAATCGTGTCAGTGAATTTGTCATAATTTGGGACTCAATTTTCCCACAACAGTTGCAGTTCGTTGATCAAAGGTCTGAGGTAGACATCTAAGCACTTCCCCGGAGATTTAGGACCTGGAATTAGCAGAGTAAAGAAATTAAATTCCTTGTTTATGCACATCCACGGAGGCAGGTTGTACGACATCAAAATAACTGGCCAAGTACTGATGGCAGAGCTATTACTACTCCAAGGATTAAATTTGTCTGTAGATTGTCTGAGTCTAACATTTCAAACCTCTACGGCAAAGTTTCCAAATTCGCTGTTGAAATGTTTGAAAGCCTCCCCATCTACGACGTGTCTCAACACATCGTCATCTATTCGCTTTTCTGCGTACTATCACATCGCCTCTGCTGTGTATAGAGACATGTACAGACACTGAAATCTAGGAATCAATGGAAAATATTGAAGAACCTTTACATGAATTTTCTTTTTCGAACTCTTCATATTCTACTCATATCTGCACTGGCCACATACAGGACAATAGTCCAAATTTGGATACTCTTTGTAAAACAACACACAATTATTTGGACATGCATCAATTATCCTATACTTTAGGCCGATGCTGCTCAAGATATTTCTAATCTTATAATGAGATTTAGGAAGATTGTGATCATCAGGAAGCAACATACATATTTGCTCCTGAATTTCGTCAAAAGCACTGACTGACATTTTATGCTTCACTTTTATCTGCATTTGCTGCATCACATATTGCAGCACATTCTCTCGACATTCAAGGTACACCGGGGTCTACGCTTCAAGTAGCATCTTGTTGTACTTATCCATCTCACTAGTGGCCAAGCTAGCAGCGGGGAATGTGTCATCATGCCCATAAGTGGTATTGTAACATTCCTCTTGTTGTTGGTGTCCACCATGACTAAATCCCGGAAACGCATCATGGACCAAATCTGCAGTTGGGTTCCACACAGGGGGGGCGACACCACTATCGCTGGATGAGGCATCATGGTAACTATACCCTGAGTTGTAGCCTCTTGCTTTACCATGCTCACTCCACGTACTGTAACTCCACATCATACCATTTCGTATAGGTGTTACATCATAACATTAACTTCCACATACTGATAGTTAAGACATTTTTTGCACGGACATCTGAAACGTTTTTTTCCCTTACCATGTTCTATCGCAAAATTCAAAATTCTCTGATTCCATCCATATACCGGACATCACTTCTATTCCGCAACTTTATCCAACTCTTGTCCATACTTCTACGAAATTTAATGATTATCATATTAGTCAACTATTATATATACATATTTTCACGTAGTTATTAAACTATTATATATACAAATTTTCAACTACCTTAATTATTAACGTATAATTAATTAAAATATTTATTAATTAATTACCTTTATTAATTAATATATCTAACATGCATGTATGTTTTAACTAAATATTAACCAAAATTTTTAACATCCCTGCATATATCACTACCACATATTTACCCATTGCTGGTGATTTTTAAATCGTCGGCAATATTTTTTATCGTTACCGGCGATTTTTCCGGGAAAAATCGCCGGTAATGTATTTTTTTTTTAACATTACCGGCGACTTAAATGTATGTCGCCGGCAATGTCTTTTTTTTTTTTTGCATTACCGACGGGACATTGCCGGCGACTTACATTTAAGTCGCCGGTAATGTTAAAAAAAAAAATACATTACCGGCGATTTTTCCGGCAAAAATCGCCGGTAATGATAAAAAATATTGCAGGCGATTTAAAAATCGCCGGCAATGGGTAAATATGTGGTAGTGTATACTAGTTAATTAATTTACTAATATATATATCAATCAATTACATAACATAATTATGAATATTAAACGTACTAACAATACAATCAATCAAACGTATAACTAATTATATATATAAATGTTAAGATTGTCAGAAATGAACTACGTTCGTACCTAGCTTTATTAAACTATTATATATATACAAATTTTCAACTACGTACATTAATTATTAACGTATAATTAATTAAAATATTTATTAATTACCTTTATTAATTAATAGTGAATATATTATACATCAATTACTTTAATATATCTAACATGCATGTACGTTTTAATTAAATATTAACCAAATTTTTAAACATCCATTATGCATATATACTAGTTAATTAATTAACTAATATATATATATATATCAATCAATTACTTAACTTAATTATAAATATTAGATGTACTAACAATGCAATCAATCAAACGTAGAATTAATTATATATATAAACGTTAAGATTGTCGAAAATTAACTACATACGTACCTAGCCTTCTCCGATATATGGCGAATCGATGGTCGGAGCCGGAGATATATATATGTATATATATAGTGCTAGTTGTACGTACGTGTGAGGAGAGTCTGATCGAGAGAGAATGTGAATGAGAATGAGAATGAAAATGAGACGAGTGAGCGAAGAGGAAAAGAGTATGATACAATATATAATGCATCACTTAGACGACATAAATGAATATTTGTCGTCTATGTGACAACTTAGACGACAGACCATGCGTAGTTTTCATCATCCAAGTGGTGTATGAGACGACGCACCGACGTTGCGTCGTCTAAATTGTCACATAGACGACGGCGTGTCAGTACATCATTTGATCTTTAACTTGGACGACACAGACTGATTTTCGTCGTCTAAGTGATACTTAGACTACGAAGAAAGGCTTAAGATGACATATTTTATTGAAGTCGTATAAATTCTACTCAGATGACGAAATATTTACTGTTCCATCGTCTATGAGAGTTTTTCTTGTAGTGCCAATTCATAAATAAGAGGAAATCCAATAGTCTAACATAAAAGATTATGTTAATTCTCAAATCGATCGGCATATAAAGATGAAGAAGAGCAAGGAGGATGTTGATCAAAGCCAAATCAACGAATTGATGACAAAGATGAAAGCACGTCACGAGCTCAAATATTATAGAACTACTGTACAATACTTGAGTCTGGAGAACACGTATTGTAAATGAGGATGACTGAGCAAGACTACGAGACTTTATCTCCTTAAAAGACACATAGAGATACAAGATCAAAAGTTCAAAATCATATAAAAGAGAAGTGCAATCAGGTGTGGATAAGTGTAGGGACAAACTAAAGGAAAAAATGAATTGCAGCCACAATACTCATATGATTATCATCATGTGCATTTACTCTTTATTATTTATTTATTTTCATAATTATTAAGTATAAATATATAAATATTATTTTATTTTAAACTTCCACCATGTACTCTCTTCCTCCAAAGTTTTCAATTTAACGATTCTGTGTTTTCGAACGTTTTGCTTCTATGTACCTGCTTTCATCCCCATGTAACCTAGGAGTAAACGACCTCAAGGGGAGCAAGGGAGCTCCTTGAAAAGTTATTTAATGTTGGTAGAAAGGATGTTTGAGGTGGAGGATAATTGATAGAGAGATGTTGTAATTCTAGAGAGAAGGTAGAGCATTAAAAACTAGTGAGAGAGTGTATAATTGCACCAAATGAAAGCTTATTTTTGCTAGGGGGTGTGGAGCTCGAATTTGGCAAAAGTGGGAAAGCAATTTTCAGCCCTTAGATGATAGGAAATGATGAGGTGGGTGATCCAAAGGTTGTCTTCAAACAATTAAAGGGAACCATGATCCACATTTTTAGGCATTGGAAGACTACAATCTGAAATGTGTGACATCATATGGTCCATCTTCCTTCTCTTCATTTTAAATCAGATTTGGCTTGGATATCTAGGTGTATTGAGCCTCCTTTGGGTTGGACTCAAAGTGATTGGGCTAGCCAAGGTGGTCCGGCTGGTAATAGTAGATTCCAACAAACTCCACGTAACTTCTGGCAACTTCCACCGACTTATTTTCAATTTTTTTTAAGTTGCTCCATCTTCTCTGGCGACATCAGAAATGGCTACGCCTTCTCAAATAAGTGTGTAATTCTTGTTCATTAGTGCATTTCTGAGCCAAACCATGATTTTCTAGCAAGAACGGAAAACGTCAAAAGAATGGTGTTTTATTCATGAAAAACAACTAATAAGCATAGAGTTATGGGTATATTTATTTAGGACATAATTATGGTCCTAACACCTATTCAAAAGATGTCGCCATCCACCATATTGGGAGCAACCATTTGCGAAATCCACCAATCACAGCTAAAAAACAATCTTTACCCAGTTTTGCTCCTTCTTCCGCAGTCAAACTCCACAACCTAACATCCCTTGAGTTTGGCCCAACCTTTTTCTATAAAAGAAAAAGGAAGTTTTTTGTAACATTTTTTTTTGAATACCTAACCTCGACCTCTATTTTAAGAAAAATACGAACGGGAACTTATGTAAGTGGTAGTCAAAGTCAATGTTTAACTAATAAATTTAAGGCAAAATTATTTATATGGTACCTGAATTTATTCGGTCCGGTCATAATGATACCTGAACTTTCGAATATATCAATTGCATACCTGAACTTCTAAAACCATATACAAGTGATACCTCGAGCAAATTTCCCACAAATTTTGCTGATGTGGCAGACGAAATTTTCAAATTCGAAGGTTAGATATGTAATTTCATATATAATTTGATTTTTGATTTAAAAAAAATAAGTTTACAGATTTTATTTTATTTTTTTACTTTTTAAACAGTAATCTTTTTTTATCGTCTCAAATAGTAAATTTTAATCATTTGAAATAGTAACAAAATTCGCATTTACTGAGGTTCGAACTTCAGACCTCTTACTTACAAACACAACACCTTACCACTTGACTACTAAGAGATCTCTTAAACTTATTTCATGTACATATATTTATACCTAAACCCAAACCCAAATCCAAACTCAACTTCGGACCCAACTCACCAGCCTCCTCCTTCCGTCGTCCTTCCCGACCCCACCGCCACCACACGCCCTCGGACACTGCCCTTCCTCCCAAACTCCCTCGACTTGCTTCCACAAACCCTCGATCCGCCTCCACAAACCCTCGACCTGCCTCCACAAACCCGACCCCGTGATTCACCGTCGAGGACGTGTTTGTCGGACCTCCGGTGGGCATCGTGCCTGGTGGTAGGAGATGTCCATCCAACACGACATCTGCGGAGGTGTTGGTGATGGCGCAATGGTTCAGGTTCTTGTGTTTTGGGTTTTGCTAATATAAATAAATTTTTGTTGCTAATTATACTAACAATGTGATGTGGTGTATGTGGTGGTGGACCACTGATTGCTCATGTGGGAGGTTTCGAGTTTAAAACTGGGGCAAAGCAAAATTTTTTACCATTTGAATAAATTAAAACTTATTATTTAAAACGGTAAAAATAAAATTACCATTTAAATATTTTAAAAAATAAATGGAAAAGTAAATGAAAAAAATAATGAAAAATGAATTAATATGGTGGTAGAAGGGCAAATTAGTACTTTATGTTTCAAATTTGAAAAATCGTCTGCCACGTTAGCAATATTGGTGGGAAATTTGCTTGAAGTATCACTTTGATATAGTTTTAGAAGTTCAAGTATGTAATTGATATATTCGAAAGTTTAGGTATCATTATGACCGGACCGGATAAGTTCAAATATCACAAAAATAATTTTGCCTAGAATCAAAATTAATTAAATTTGAATATGGTAAAACCAATTTAGCATATCTACCGGTACATGAATATATATATAGGGACTGTATGTATTAATGTATGACAGATTTATGAATCTAAATAAATAGCATCTTCATTATGTTTCATAAATATATATTTAATGGCAAAATTTTCTTTTTTTGAGAATATTGAATGTTAAAGTTGTTTACTGTACTATATAATGGAGGAACCTCTATATTCAATCCATTGTATAAAGAAGATCAGATATGAGTTCCAACACCAGAATCGATTTACTAGTAACGCTGCTTTTCCTGTTCCTCAATATTTGCACAGCTGCATATTTCAGCAAAGTTCATGTTACAATTGCCAATGAGTTGGGTTCACCAGACTTGATCCTCCAAGCTCATTGCAAATCACTAGATGATGACCTGGGTTTAAGGACTCTCCCTCTTCATGAATCCTTCGAATTCAGCTTTCGACATGACGTCATCTTCGACACAAAATTCGTCTGCTGCTTTCAGTGGAGGGATAACCTTCACTATTTTAAAATATATGATCACAACATATTCAAGTGTAAAAACTGTTCCTGGATTATTACTCCCAAGGGGCCATGCAAGCACAACTTTGACGCCGGAAATTATGAGTGTTATTATTGGCCACATTCACTTACACATTTATCGATCTCCTGACGAACTTTGCCCGCGTCTTCCATATCCAACTTATTAAGAATCTGCTCAAAGCATGTGTGATGTTATTGAGTAGTATATGAAAAGATACAGTACTCTTAAATTCGATTATTGATTAATAATAAAAAAATTATTGTTTTAAAGGTCGCGTTTTTACCGATGGATGACTCATATATGTTTTTTTTACTAATTTATTAATTGGAGACCAACTTACGTTGAAACTGCGATAAATTAATACATTAGATTTTATAATATATAGTTTCCAGTTCCTCGGAACGTGTTCATATTATTATGCTACTAGTAATCTCTCTAGATGCATTCGATGATAACTTTTTTCCAAAAAAATTGATAGGATCATGTGATCGAATGTATAAAATAATATATGTAAATTTTGAGAAAATTGTTGAAATGGTTCCTCATGTATGACACGAAAAACTTTGGTCTCTTAAGAATGACATATATCAGTTTGGTTCCTCAAATTTAATTTTGTTAATATTGATGTTGAGTAAATATAGACATAAGAACACTTGAATTATACAACATTAGTAGATATATAACAAGTTTTTAGTCTTACATCAACTTTTTATGTCAATTTTTAATTAATTTCTATCTTGTTGATAAATTAATTTTTTACAACAAGACAAACACTGCTAACTTTGAAAACGAGGTTGCGAATTATATTTTACGATCGTTCGTTTCTGTCTTTTAACTATTTTTTATAAACACTAAATTCAATTGATTGAATCCAAATTGGGTTGATTTTTTTCTACAACATTTTATAAATGTAATTAATGGTTATATCTCACAGTTAATTTTTGATGATTCTTAAGCAACTACCCAAATTTTTGATATTTAAAAAAAATTTAAAAATAAAAACTTTAGATGACGAAACTATTTAATTAAGTTCCATCATCTAAATAGTAATTAGGCGACGAAATCTAAATAGTTTCATCGTCTAAGTCATAAAAGTAGGATGAAATTTTTTTTCGTCAATATTTTGGAGAAAATTTAAAATACTTAGACGACGAATCTTTCTGGTTTCGTCACCTAAATATTACGTCAGCGATGAAACCTAAATGATTCGTCATCTAAGTCATAAAAGTTGGTGAGATTTTTGAAAATTAAAAACACTTAGACGACGAATCTATTAGGTTTCGTCGTCTAAGACATAAAAGTTGGCATATTTTTTTTTCGCCAAAATTTTGGGCAAAAATTTAAATCTCTTAAACAACGAATCTATTAGATTTCATCGTGTAAATCGTTTTAGTTAAAACCCAAATCGATCGATAGATCAGTTTCTCTCTCTCTCAAACAAGCCACCACCATCACTACCACCACCACCACCACCATGTCGCACGTCCACCACCATGCACACCACCCCATACCGCACCACCAAGTCACACTTCCACCAGCACCCACTATCGCTGGAAACACTATAGCCGATGATTTTTTAAAAACTATAGCCGACGAGATTTTTATCCCGTCGGCTACAGTGGAAAAAATGATTTTTTTTAATTTTATTAATTTTTTTAAAACTATAGCCGACGAGATAGTGGAAAAAATGATTTTTTTTTAAAATTTTTTTTTTTTAAAAACTCGTCGGCTATAGTACTATAGCCGACGATAATGGGTAAAAACCTCGTCGACTATACTATTACCGACAGGTTTTAGCCAGCGACTTTAGCCGACGACCCTTAAATATCGTCGGTTATAGTGGGCTGGCTAAAACCTGTCGGTAATAGTATAGCCGACGAGATTTTTACCCATTATCGTCGGCTATAGTACTATAGCCGACGAGTTTTTAAAAAAAATTTAAAAAAAATCATTTTTTCCACTATAGCCGACGATATTTTTATCTCGTCGGCTATAGTTTTAAAAAAATCGTCGGCTATAGTGTTTCTAGCGGTAGTGACCACACCACCACCACACCGCACTTCCACCACTACACACACCACAACCATCACCACCACACCGCACGCCCACCTCCATGCCACCTAGCATATGGTAACTTTGTTTTATAAAAAAAAATTAGATTAGCTTAATTAGGTTAATTTTATTTAGGTTAGTTTATGTTTTTTTTTGTTATTTTAGGTTAGCTAAATCACGTAAAGTTAATTACGTTAATTTGATTTAAGTTAAGTTAATTTAGGTTATGCTAGGTTAATTAAAATTATGTTAGGTTAATTTAGGTTAGGTACGGTTAATTTATTTTTTTAGGTTAATTTACTTTTTTTAGGTTTATTAATTGACAAGTTTTGGTGAATTTATTGCGATAATTGATGTGATAATTTAATGAAAAGTGGTGTGATAATTGATATTTTTGGTGAATTTTAAGATAATTAGTGTGATTGTAATTTATGTGATTTTTGTTGAATTTTTGGTGAATTTTGTGATAATTGATAATTAAATTGGTTTATTTGATACCTGAAATAGATTTATCAATTTTTAAGGTGAATTTTGTTTAGGTGAAATTGATATTAGTTATAATTAGTTTTAATTAATCAAAAAAAATAAATACTAAATAATTAAAATCCTAAAAATTTTGGAAAACACTAAAACTCGATTTTAATAAATAACTAATTAATAATTAGCATTTAAATTATGAATTTTGTATTTAAATTAGGTTTCTCGCGCCCAGACGTGGCTTGCCGAAGTGAAATTGTAAGAAGAAAATTTGTGCAGTATAGAATACACAATGTACATGATCTTCATCATTCATTAACATTAAAATTGGCTTAATAGACAAAGACAAAAGATTATTATGATACATGTAGTTTCAAATGAAGTTTCCGTACCATGACAAAAGACTATAGTTTTTTGGAAGTACAAAAAACTACATTAAGATGTTCTACAATTTCACCATATAAAAAGTTAGAAGATATATATATATATATATTACATTATAAATATTGAATCATTGTTCTTGGAATCTTGATCATGCCCCCAACGACTCAAAACCTATAAGTTGATCCCATGTTAAACATTTTGTTTTATATATATCTTCTATGTATAACTGCAACCAAATTAACATAAATCAATATGTTTCCAACATGAACTAATAAAATCTAAAAATTCAATATCTACGAACCCCACCTAATGAATCAAGCCATCATCAATAATCAAACTACTCAACTTCTGAAACAATACATGAGCATAAGATTTCGAGCCGTTCGACATTAATCCTTCAAAACAACAAAGATGCAATTACAAATTAGATAATTTCATAAATAAAAAGTATTTCAACTTAGAAGATTCTAGGATTGCTGTTAGCATTAATAAATTATACCCAGAAACAAATTAGGTGAAATTAATTAAATAGTAGATAAGAGAAAAGAACCTGAATTTACTAGAAAATGTTAAGGGCAAAGAGATGCGGGTCTTGATTTGTGGAGTGAGACCAAGAGATATTACGCGAAAAGATTTACCACATTTTTGAAGGAAAAAACAACTTCGCCTTAGCATTAATACTCTGAACTAAAAAAAAATTGACTTCAAACATCTTATTACATTAACATTACACAAGCATTAAAACCATTCATAGGTGATGAATCAAATACTTTGTAAGCATATTACACGAAAAATCGAAATAAGTATTGGAATTGACATTACCACATTTTAACCCATTGACGGCGATTTTTTCCCCAAAAATCGCCGGTAATGTCTTTTTTTTTTTTTTTAACATTACCGGCGACTTAAATGTAAGTCGCCGGCAATGTCTTTTTTTTTTTAATTACCGGCGGGACATTGCCGGCGATTTGCCGGAAAAATCACCGGCAATGTCCCGCCGGTAATTAAAAAAAAAAAGACATTACCGGCGACTTTTGAGGAAAAAATTGCCGGTAATGTTAAAAAACATTGTCGGCGATTTAAAAATCGCCGGCAATGGTTCAAAATGTGGTAGTGTGAGCACATTATTAGAGTATAATATTATGTTTTAGAGAGAAATTATTACCTCCACAATCAAGAAGAACGACAATGGGTGAGACAACTTAGACTTAACCGGGAATATCACCCTCGGAAGCTACGCACCCTCGAGGCTTACCATTGTTGCCATTCGTTCATCATTTCCATTTAACAGCAGATAAAGACAATAAAATTAGATAGTAACTGAGTCCACAAAATTGACTTTACCATGTACGTGCCAGCCCATGCATAGACGCAATTAAATTAAAGAGAAAATAAATATGATACATGCTCCTTTTATTTAATCATACTAGCATATCTTTATACTCATGCACATATATCAACTTACATAAAAGGATTAAGACCTAGAAATCTCAATACCTGTAAAAAAAAATGAACACATGAAAGAAAAAAAGAACCTCAAATTTGTAAAGCAACACATCAAAAAGAAAGTGTATGTAGAGAAAGATAACTCACTCATTTCCTTCTGGTAATGTATTGATAACTTGAGCAATTATACTAGAAACTATTACCTGAATTCATTATACAATTATAATGTCTATATTATAAAAAAGTGCAAATGCATTAGCTAGAAAAAAAATGAGTCTAAAGCAGCTGTTGCTTGTTCTCACTTTATGTTAAATGTTGCTTTTTCTTAATGCTAGCTGGACATTCCTCTCTAATCATATGCATAGTCCTTAATATGGTGACTAAATTCCTCCTTAACTCAACACAGATTGATCAGCCATTATTGTCTTGCAATAGCATATTTGTCTACCACTTTGGCAGAAAGCTGGAAGGAAGACACTTCAGTCTCAAAAAATGTGGTATTTCAGAAGAAAAGTGAGTAATTTGGTTTGGCAGAATCATTGGAATATAAGATGTCATACTAAGCAAAAGTAATCTGGCATCTGCTTTTTTTTCTTTAGGGCTTGAAATATTGTTACTGAACTTAGGTTGATCGGCAACCTAAGCCCAAGGATCTGATACTTAAAATGCATAAACCAAGAAAGAGATGTCAAGAGGAAAACCTGGCCAGGCATAACTTCTCCATTGGTGCCACTGATTCCAGCATATAAGCAAGCCTTGTAATGAGCATCTAATATATCATGGCCAAACGACTTGTCTGCACCAGCACCACAGTAGTAGGGACCCTGATTAAAATGAAAAGTCATCCATTGTAAGTACATCTGATGATTATATTGCATAATTAAATTTGAGGACAAATTGGCTAACATTGTACAATAGCAAATAGAATTATCTGAGGACCAAGATAATCTCCAGCTGGCCAACCTAAAGGCCATTTCATGTTGGATTAAAGTAATGTGTACTCTTGCTCAATCTCATACCTGAGCAGAGTAGTCAAGATCAGTAAATTTTTCAGAATTATAGGAATTGTAGATAGTGTCAATACATATGGCTAGGTTGAAATCTTCTGTACACACACCAAAATAACAAATATTAAAAAGTAGAATTTCCATGGAACTTCATCAATAAACTTTTGGTTGCTAAATTCTTGAGCAGCCTTGTATCGTTTGTTTGTAGGGATAGGCTCACCTTGTGGAGTGTATGCATCACAAATTACCTGAAAAATAAATAAGATGAAACCAATCATGTTTCCTGGCATCACTTGTTATAACATAGCTCTATAAATATTAAGCTTTCTATAATAAGAAAATAATTTTTGGATTTGCATAGGTATGATGCCTACCAATATATTGTTGCAACCACGGAAACTTGTGGGCTGGAAAATAGAAGTCAAGTCAAATTACATGAAATTATGACTAATAGAATCAAAGTTGTAACTTTTTACTTGAGATCTTACTATAAGATCATTTCACTATCGTCTCCGGGTGCCTGTTCGGTACTTGATCCATCAATGTTCCACTTCGGAAGCTCAGACGGATGTTCAAGAGGTTTTGTTCTTGACCGTATGACCGATCAAATGCTTTGAAAAACATAAGAAATATGAGGCATGTATATGTCAGCACAACCCAGAAAAAAAAATTATATGTTCGCATAAGAGCTTAGAACCCTAAAACTCAGAATCTACTAAAAGCCAATAGAACCCAACAGAGCGAGAATAACCAAATGAAAAGAATCAATAAAGAACGAACCTTCGAACTTGAAGACTATCGGAACAGTCATGTGTCATCGTTCTCTCATTGTCATACATCATATAGAGAGAAACTGAACAGTAACTGAAAAACTGTGGAAAAGTTCAAAACGTATTGTACTGTACATTTTATGTATATATGTATAATTATCTACTTATGAGAGTATCATATGTTTTGCAAAACATTTTTAGAAATTATTATTCGGTATGTCATTACCATTATTTATCATAATATTTAGTCTTTTCTTTGATATAACTCTTGATAGTGCAACATATAATTGTCGGTGACTGAAAACTGGTTCAGTCAAATATACTCCGACTTGGTTTAACGATTGACTCTGACTTTTGTTGATTGTCATTGCATAACATACTCTAACAGGAATCTGTTATCTCTTAAATATTGAATGACCATTTAATTAGTTTTATTTGTAGTCAGAACAATCCTTTGAATGTAACCTTTTCCCCCAATATTAGTCTCTGTTAGTATTTTTGCCTCTATAATTTTTTCAAACAACTTTGTTACAATTAACCGTGTTCCATTGTGCAAACCTTGTATTTGATTTAAATTTCTTAATAACATAATTGGCATTCCAATCTTTAGTATAAGTTCATGTGATGGTAAACCGTTAAATTCAAGTTTATTCAAAAATTAGGATATATAAGGCTGTTGTCACTATATATTCCTGTATTAAATGAAATTAAATCAGAACTAAAGTATGTCCTTTTATCACCAGGTAATAAATTCATTGCATATCTATTTATTTCATGAATAGTTGCATTTATGGGTGTAACAATAGCACGCTCTCTCAAATAACATGTATTATGGTATTTACATTAAAAATTTGGATGAGTAGCCGTAAAAATTGATTTTATAGGATCTAAAGTTAAATCAATAAGTAAATCATCAGGAATATGAATCCAAGATGTACCAGGATCATTTGTAAGAAAATTTGATTGCAATCGACCCTCACCTATATGTAGCATCCATTGTTCAAAATTTTGAATTTCATCTTTTTTTTCAGCGGTTGTTAATCCAGCAAAGCATAATCTCATGTTTTTAGTTAAACGGAATACTTTAAGTGAAGACCACAAATATGAGTTATTCAATGAAGCCTCAATAATTTCCTCCTGACTTCCTCTTTTTATAACTGGTAAAGTTTGTCTAAAATTTTTGCCAAACAAAAATGGTTTACCTCCAAATGGTATTTGATTCTTTCGATCATCAGAGTTTGCCGACAAAATATCCTGAAGAGTTTTATCCAATGATTCGATACAACATTTATTACACATAGGAGCTTCATCCCAAATGATCAAATCTGCCTTTTCAATTAATTATGCAAGATGTGTATTTTTATTTATCGAACATTTTATTTTAAAATGTGAAAGCGTTGTTTGACCTTTATGAAGTAACAGAGAAGCAATTCTAGATGAAGTAATAGCCAGAACAATTTTCCTTCAGATCTCAGTCAAGAAATCCACAAAAAAGTTTTCCTTGTTCTGCCACTACCATATTTACAAAGAACAATTTTTCAGTTTTCTGTTCCACAGCTTCAATCACTTCATCGTATATAATTTTCTAACACGAATTCAATTTAGCAACATATTCACAATGATCACGTTTAAGTGTCTCACAATCAAAATCTAATTTCTCTCTTATTAATTTATTGTTCAGTCGTACGTTGTATCTTTTTTGTTTTTGGCATCGGCCATTAATGTTCTTTCAGTGAACTAGATGTCATGCCGAACAATTTTTCAAGTTCGTGTAAAACACAATTTTTCAAATCATCTTCAGGTATGGCGAGATTGGACATGTTGAATTTTGATCAAATTTTGTATAAGATATCATCAGACATGATCATCCAATGCGCATCAAACAAAGCTCGCGGTGACCACATGTTGAATACCATCTCCGTTGTCCAGGTGATCACCTGAACGACGGAGAATACCATCTCCATCGTCCAGGTGACCACCTGGACCTCGGGGTCTTCTCCGTCGTCCAGGTGATCACCTGGACGACGGAGATGGTATTCTTCGTCGTCCAGGTGGTCACCTGGACAACGGACCGATACGCCGTGGTCCAAGTAACTTCCACTTAGACGACGTATCGACACCTCCGTCGTCTAAGTGAAGCATTATATAAGCCCAATGCCAAACTCTCTTCATTCAATTCCATCCTCTGTCCCGCGGGAAATTTTAAAGATCGAAGAAGAAGGAGAAGGGAGAAGGGAGAAGGAGAAGGAGAAGGATCAGGATTAGGATCAGGATCTCCGCTGACTAGCAAGCTAGCTTAATTAACTGATATCGAGAAGGCCAGCAGGTACGTACGCAGTTAAAATTTGCTTAATATATATTTAGTGAAAACGTACATACATGCATGGATGTTAGCTATATATACAGATTAAATTACGTACGTAATTGATGGATCGATGTAGATCGAGTACGTATAATTAAGCGTAAATTAATGGACAAATATATATATATGTAATAATTAATTAATTATAATATTTTGTAGCAGTATGGACACGAGTTGGATGAAGTTGAAGAATAGATGTGATGTCCGGTATATGGATGGAATTAGCGAATTTGTGAATTTTGCGATAGAACATGGTCAGGGAAAGAAGCGTTTCAGGTGTCTGTGCAAGAAATGTCTTAATTGTCAGTATGTGGAGGTTAATGTTATGGTGCAACACCTGTACGAAAATGGTATGATGTGGAGTTACACTACATGGAGCGAGCATGGTAAAGCAGTAGAGTTTAACGCAACAGACTTCAGCTCAGGGTATAGTTACCATGGTGCATCATCCAGCGGCAGTGGTGCCGGAGCCCCAGCTTGCAACCGAACTGCAGATTTGGTCCATGATGCGTTTCCGGGATGTAGTCATGGTGGACACCAACACCAAGACGGAGGTTACAGTACCACTAATGAGCATGATGACACATTCCCCACTGCTAGCTTGGCCACTGACACCAGTGAGATGGATAAGTACAACCGGATGCTACTTGAAGCTCAGACCCCGGTGTTCCCTGGATGTCGAGAGAATGTGTTGCAATATGTGATGAAGCAAATGAAGATAAAAGTGAAGCACAAAATGTCAGTGAGTGCTTTTGAAGAAATTCAGGAGCAAATATGTAAGTTGCTTCCTGATGATCACAATCTTCCTAAATCTCATTATAAGGTTAGAAATATCTTGAGCAGCCTCGGCCTAAAGTACAGGATAATTGACGCATGTCCGAATGATTGTGTGCTATTTTACAAAGAGTATAAAGATTTGGACTATTGTCCCGTATGTGGCTAGTGCAAATTCCAGGTGAATAGGAAGAGTTCGAAAAAGAGAATTTCTATGAAAGTTGTTCGATATTTTCCCTTGATTCCCAGATTGCAGCGCCTGTACATGTCTCTACACACAGCAGAGGCGATGCGATGGTACGCAGAAAAGCGAATAGATGACGATGTCCTGTGACACGCCGCAGATGGGGAGGGTTTCAAACATTTCGACAGAGAATTTGGAGACTTTGCTGCAGAAGTTAGAAATGTTAGACTCGGCTTATCTACAGACGGATTCAATGAACAAGGAATTTAATTTCCTTGTTCTGATGTTAGAAATGTTAGACTCGGCTTATCTACAGGCAGGCTGCCAACATCCCTTGGGGAAGTAATAGCTCCGCCGTCAGCACTTGGACAGTTATTCTGATGCCGTACAACTTGCCTCCGTGGATGTGCATGAACAAGGAATTTAATTTCCTTACTGTACTAACTCCAGGTCCTAAATCTCCAGGGAAGTGCTTAGATGTCTACCTCAGACCTTTGATCGACGAGCTGAAACTGTTGTGGGAAAATAGAGTCCCAACTTATGACAAATTCACTGACACGATGTTCACGATGAGGGCTGCCGTAATGTGGACGATCAACGATTTTCCAGCGTATGGGATGTTGGCAGCCTGCAGGACAAAAGGATATAATGGATGTCCTATATGTTTGGATGACGTGAACACTAGTTGGCACGCGGGGAAGGTGTGTTACTTGGGTCACCGTAGATGGCTTCCTCACGACCACCCATGGTGACAGGATGAAGCTCATTTCGACGGGACAGTAGAGAACAATCCTAAACCCCGTAGTTGGTCGGGCGAAGAGATTTTAGAGAGGTTGAGCTATTTCGACTTTAGTGTGTTGACCAATGACGCGGATGTGAAGAAATGTAATCCAATTCCTCCACATGATCTGAGCTATTGGGATCACAAGAGTATATTCTTTGAACTCCCTTACTGGTCGAAGTTGAAGCTGAGGAACAACTTGGACGCGATGCACATAGAAAAAAATGTGTGCGACAGCGTGGTGGGAATAATTCTCGGTATTAAGTTCAAGACTAAAGATACTCCCAAAGCGCGCAAAGATCTGGAATCAATGAATCTACGTCGTCCCTTGTGGTTGAGGAGGGATAGGAAAGGTTTGTACAACAAGATGCCAGCTGCACCTTACACAGTGAAGCCAACATTTAGACGTTCTGTATTTCACTGGTTTAAGGGCGTTCGTTATCCGGCTACGTATACAGCAACTATAACTGGAGCAGTGGACGAGGTGCAACACAAGTTTGTTGGTCTAAAGACACATGACTATCACGTTATGCTGCAACGTCTGATTCAAGTGGTAATTCGACCATACTTGCCTCGTGACGTCGTAGAACCAATAGTGGCATTGTGCAGATGGTGGCAGAGGTTATGTGCCAGAGAATTAAAGAAGTCAGATGCGGTGGAATTGCAACAAAAAATTGTGCACATTATTTGCAAACTAGAGAGGATTTTTCCCCCTGCTTTCTTTGACATCATGATTCACCTAATGATCCACCTGCCCGAGCAGGTGCTCATTTCTGGTCCGGTCCAGTATACTTGGATGTATCCTCAAGAAAGGTACGTACAACTAATTAATTATACAGGTTTTTGTATTCATAATTTGTTCCACTGGAGATTACTAGGTAGCTATATGTACTTATTCTTATTGTACGTTTGATTTTGTAGACAGCTTGGACAGTATAAGTCATTCGTCAAAAACAGGTCGGCCCCGGATGGCTCCATAGCAGAGACATACCTAATGCATGAGTGTGTTACTTACTGCAACAGGTACCTCAAAGATCCACCACCTCCCACTGCCTCCGATCGCAGTGCCCGCATCAATCTTTCTGTCGTCACTAATGTCGTCCGACCGTTTAGAGGAGTATTAAAGGAATCGTTAACACGGGAAGAACTTATTGAGGGACATTGGGTAGTGTTGTGAGACTGTGACGAAGTTGAGCCGTACATGATGTCATACAGGGAGAGGCTTCAGGCGTTAAATCAAAACAAGAGTTCGGCGTGGATTGAGAAAATGGTTAAGAAAAAGTTTCCCGATTATTTCTTCCAATGGGTACGTACGTACGTACGTCTCGGTATTTAATTAGTAATTTATATACATATCGATCATGTTTGTAGAAAGTAAACCCTTATATTAATTTGCCCTTTTTCGCAGATGATTGATCTGCAAAAATCTGAAAACTACGGTGGGTGGTGGTCATGGCCAAAGCACTTGCTAGCAGGGAAGCCGATTAAACACTATATTTATCTCGGATGTTTTGTGAACGGTGTAAAGTTCCATTCATTGGCCCGAGATGAAGGAAGAAGAACACAAAATAGTGGGATAGCGGTTGGGAAAGACAATGATCTATATTACGGGGCTATTGTATATGTGGTTCAGCTATGTTACGGGAACGATGTCAACCTTTCCCTATTCAAGTGCAGATGGTTCAAGCGTACAAAGGAAGACCTGGGACTATTATCAGTCGATACAAACTCAAGCTGGTATGAGGATGAGCCTTTCGCTTTCGCCACCTTAGTTCGGCAGGTGTTCTATTTCGACGATCCGAAAGCCGGTGAAGGGTGGAAAATAGTGAACCATATCTCTCATCGAGGAATATGGAATACAGAGACAATTGAAGGGACACCGGCG
This sequence comes from Geum urbanum, assembly GCA_946800695.1. Classification (NCBI taxonomy): domain Eukaryota; kingdom Viridiplantae; phylum Streptophyta; class Magnoliopsida; order Rosales; family Rosaceae; genus Geum; species Geum urbanum. The sequence continues at coordinate 7,323,806 of OX327003.1, forward strand.
ACGACTGAAGATGCTGCTGAACCAGAAAGAGACATTGCTGCCTATCAAGAGCCTAATATTTCTGTCATCCGCTCCGATATAATGGACCTGGTTCAAGATGGTGAACGGTTACCCATGCCTGATGGTTGTACAGATCTAACTGAAGATGAGATTATCGATGCCATTAATGAATAAGATGAAGAAGACGAGCAGGATGAGGACGCGGACGAGGACTCAGGTTATTTGTTCGACGATGTTGAGTATGATGAGGAGGATGAGCAATCAGATACCGGGGACGAGGATGATGACGATTATGATGATGACTACTTAACTAAGACGAGAAAAATTAATTGGTAATTAATTTATGTAATTATTGTAATATATGATCGATGCATCATCGATCAATAATTAATATAAATATTATAAGGAGGTGAATGTATATATATATGTAGGTATATTTTTGACTTTTTGTACTTAATTAATTAATTACACGCGTCCATGCTCGATCAGATCGGATCGACCGACGTACGTAAACTAAATTAAATTAATTAATTAATCCAAATTATATATCCTGGATAACGGAGAAATTAATTGCAGACTGTCGTCTTTTGGGTATTTTGGCTATCTCCCTAAATCCTCGACCCTAAATCTAGCAAATCAGATCGATCGATCATTTTTTTTAATTATATTCTTGAATCAGAATAATTGAACGGACACACAAATGACCGGGGACGACCTAAACCCTAAACCCTAAACCCTAAGGCCCTAACCCCTGAATTCAGGGTTTGTACACTTGGACTCACTAGGACGACGAAGACGATCATCTCCGTCGTCCAAGTTCACAAACCCTATACCCTAAACACTAAGGCCCTAACCCCTAAATTCAGGGTCTCTAAACCTGGACGACGGAGATGAGCTTCTCCGTCGTCCAGGTACTAACCCGGACGTCGGAGATGCTCATCTCCGTCGTCTAGGTATAGAGACCCTATGCCCTAAACAGTAAGGCCCTAACCCCTGAATTCAGGGTCTCTTCACCTAGACGACGGAGAAGCTCCTATCCGTCGTCCAGGTGCAGATTTCGTAATTTTTTTAAGACAACGACCATCTAGACCATCTTCCAATGCATATTCTTTTTGTCAAGACTTTATAGTAAACAATTCTTGGTGTGTGAGCTTCGACAGTTCGAAAATCGGAGTTGCGAAATGTCTTGTATCCATGTTTCCGGTTTGTGAAATTCTCGGATTTGCAGTTGACTGTGCCGATGAAACCCTTCCCGAACTTATTATTTTCTGGTCCTTTATTGTAATTATATATTATGTTACGACGAACATATCCAACGGTTGTTTTGTCCAAATTCAATTTCGTTAATACTCTGCTGCAAATGAGCCTCTACTCATGAACACTTAAGTCGTAAAGATTAGTCGTTACTTAACAACTTTCAAGACGTAAAATTATTCGTCGGTTCAAATTTAACTGTTCATATATACGATGCGTTCATCGATATTGTACGACTATTTCACTCGAAAGACAGATCGCTAAATTCCTAGCGAATTAATTTTTAAATTTTTTTTTACGTAATTTGAACCTGGACGACGGAGATGGTCATTCTCCGTTGTCCAGGTGAACACCAGGACGACGGAGAATGAGCTTCTCCGTCGTCCAGGTTCAAATTACCATGGCGGTCGAATTTATTTTTTATTTTTTTTTCAATGTAAATTGCACTTAGATGACGGAGATGTCATTCTCCGTCGTCCAGGTGTTCACCTGGATGACGGAGAATGACCATCTCCGTCGTCCAAGTCGAAAATTATGGCGGTTCATTGTGCCGCCTCAATTTTCGGCACCGCTTGAAATTTCACTTAGACGACGGAGAATAAATCCTCCGTCGTCTAAATTCAAATTTATGGCGGGTGAAACGTCCCGCCCATTAATTACGCGCCGCTTCGAAAAAATTTAACGCTTCACCTAGACGACGGAAAAGCCTGTTTCCGTCGTCTAAGTGCACTTGGACGACGGAAAATAGGTCTCCGTCGTCTAAGTGAACGCCTATATATAGAACAGCACCCCCCCTTCTCTCATTCCATCTCCTCTCCTCTCCTCCTCTCCTCTCCTCTCCTCTCCTCCGGCGATCCTCCTTCGGCGACTCTCCGACGACTAAATTTCCGGCGTGGTTCCCCCTCTCCGACGACTCTACTCTTCTGATATTCCGGCGACATTTCGACGAGGTAATAATTCTATTTTTTACCTCTTTAACATTTTTTTATTTAATTAATTATTTAATTTCTAAATAGTTTTAATTTATTAGTTTTAAATAATTAATAGTTGTAATTATAATAATTATTTAGTTGTTATTATTAATATTTAGTAATCATTATTAGTTGTTAATTATTTGGTAATGAATAATTATTAGTTAAAATTAAATAATAGTAATAATAATTATTGTTAATAATAATTAATTATATTGGTAAATGAATAATTATTATTAAATGCATGATAAATAATAATTCATTATTGTCATTATTTATTGTTTTAATTAATTGATAATTACGTGTATTTTCTAGTTAATTGCATGGTAGTACGTCTTCGATTTAAATTTAGTACATAGACTTGGTTTATTAAGTCGCACTCTTTGGAATAGATGGCGCCTCTTTTCCTAGCTTATCTCTTTAACCCCTCGTGATGTGTGGATTTCATCACCGCACACCATAACCTAAGTGAAGTTATGGACACGAGGTTGAGGGCGGAGTTTGCAAAGGACTTGAGGGAGTGTAAATTTTCAAAAAATTGGCCGAATGTCGGACATGGTGTCTAGAAACGGGTTATGACTAGTGACAGGTTTTGGATCTAAGAAAGACGACACCAATAGAGTATATACCATTCATTTGGTTAGCCTCGGGGTGTTTTGTCGAAATTAGTCATGCCTCTCGCGTTATCTCTATCCCTAACTGGCCATGTTTTTTGATTTAACCAAGCCTGATTAATTGAAAATTTACACTTTATCGCGCGGGTCGCACGTCCATTGAACGACCAAAAAAGCCAAGCTAGTGTACTCTATTTAAATCTTAACCGCACTTAATTAGCGTAAATTTTGCACTTGTAATTATTATGGTAAGTAGGTATTTTAACAACGTACTCCTAGGTTTAAATGGCTCCATCCGGCAAGAAGAAAGCCCAACAGGAGGCAGAAGATGCCTTGCTCCGCCGCTTGGCGGACCAAGTCGGTTGGGAATTACCGGAGGGCAACGACGCCCTCAATCCTGACCCTTCATCTGGTTCCGAGGTGGCGCCTTCTGGGGAAATTCCCGCCCCCCCCCCCCCATTTATCTCCAGCGGTGATGACGTCGACCCCTTTTCAACTCCGACGCCCGGTACCGGTTTAACGGGAAGTACTCAGGCGTCCTCGACCGCTGAATCTATCATGTACAGCGCCCGCCGTAAGCAAAGGAGGGCCCCCACTGACCCGGAACCGAAAAGGATCGGGGTCTCGTTAAAGGGGGCAAAGCGGAGAAAATTTGCAAGGCGACCGGGAAAAAGATCGAGTTGCCCTACGACGAATACACCGGTGGCCCTCCCACAGCTTAGCTAGCAAGTCTCTCGGCGCATAGCATAGGGTCAATCGTTCGTAGCCGGGTTCAAATTAATTCCCTTACTTGGAAGGAGGTGCCGGATGATGAGAAGGCGAAAGTCTTTAAAGAACTTTCGGTACGTAATACGTAAAATTTTAGTTATTATATAATATTGTTAATATTAGTTATAATTTCATAATATATACGATTATAATTTTCTATTTATTTCTGATAGGAACAATTTGCGGTGGATCCGACATCGGCGATGTTGAGGCATATCAACCAAACCGCCAACTCCATCTACAAAGATTGGAAGTATAGGCTCCATCAGTACTTCGAAACTATCGGTCCCGCGCCTCCCCCCGTAGAGCTGCGTGGGGATAGAGAAGATGAGTGACAGTGGTTGTGTAACCACTTTGCCGATGAAGAATTTAAGGGGTTAATTTAATTTTTTTATTTCAATTAAGATAATTGAATTATTTAAATTTTAGTTACTTATTAATTTTTTAATGATTTAATTATGTTGTCTAACAGAAATTCTCCGGTGTCAACAAAGTCAACCGGGGGAAAAATGACAAACACCATACTTCCGGCGCCAAGCAACTCATTCAAATAGCTAAGGAGCACAGGGATAAGGGCTCCAAACACCCTTATCTCGATGCAAGCATAAGCGCATACGTGACGCCTGGGCTCGATAATGAAGCGAGTCAATGCGGCGTAAGTGATATATATATGTGCTTTTAATTATAGTAATTATTATTTAAATATTATTTCATTATAATAAATTAATTATTCTTTTGTAGGCAAGGGTGATAGAGCGTGCGCAGGAAGAATTGGCTAACACTCAGCTTGCGTTCCCAGATGTGCCGCCGGAAGACCTGCCTCCTCTATCCATGGAGAGCCAAATTGCAATCGCGGATGAGGTCTACGGTCGTAGAGCTGGCAAGGAGGTTAGGCACTTCGGGTCTAAGGTGGTTCGAGATTTGTCGACAACCTCCGACTCATCATCTACGGGAGGTTCGGGGCGGCGGAGAAGGACTCAGGCTGCGGCCGTCGAAGCAGCCATTCAAGAGGCTCGATTGGCACGAGAGGAGAATCAATCCATGCGTCAAAGACTTGATGAGCAGCAAGCACAAATAGCCCAACTCATCACCCTCATGCAACAATCTCAAGAAGAATGTCAACCTCCTTCGAACCCATACCGCGACGACGATGACCTGGTTGGAGGCGGGGGACGCGGCGGCGCATCTGCTCTTCCAGTGTGTTAATTAGCTAGTAGTTTATTAATTATCTCGTTTCTTTCCGCATTCCGAATAATATTTTAATTTTTATGGGTTTTTTGGATGTGTATGTACAAATTAATTTTAATTATTTAATTAAGTAATATTAAAAATTTAGTTTATTTAATTAATTTTAACATTTTTGATTATTTAAATTCAATTAATAATAAATTAAATTAATAATATTTAATTACAATTTAATTTAAAAAAAAAAATTAAATAGGCACTTGGACGACGGAGATTAAGTTCTCCGTCGTCCAAGTGCTTACCTGGGCCACGGAGAAGCTAACAATCTCCGTGGCCCAGGTATGCACCTGGACGACGGAGAACTTAATCTCCGTCGTCCAAGTGCTTACCTGGGCCACGGAGAAGCTAACAATCTCCGTGGCCCAGGTAAGCACCTGGACGACGGAGAACTTAATCTCCGTCGTCCAGGTGCTTACCTGGGCCACGGAGAAGCTTACAATCTCCGTGGCCCAGGTAAGCACCTGGACGACGGAGAACTTAATATCCATCGTCCAGGTGCTTACCTGGGCCACGGAGAAGCTAACAATCTCCGTGGCCCAGGTAAGCACCTGGACGACGGAGAACTTAATCTCCGTCGTCCAGGTGCTTACCTGAGCCACGGAGAATGTCCGCGGTCCAAGTGAACTTGGACGACGGAGAATAAATTCTCCGTCGTCTAAGTGCTTGGACGACAGCACTTGGAGCACGGACCTTGGACGACGGAGGTTCCGTCCTCTAAGTACTTAGACTACGGAAAAACTCACTTAGACGACGGAATCGCTCCGTCGTCTAGGTGCGTTTTTCTTGTAGTGGTCCTCCAGGCTCCGTGCTCCAAGTGATGTCGTCCAGGAACTTGGACGACGGAGATGACATTCTCCGTCGTCCAAGTGGTTACTTGGGCCGCGGAAAATATCCGCTTCCTCCGTGGCCCAAGTAACCACCTAGACGACGGAGATGACATTCTCCGTCGTCCAAGTGATTATTTAATTTTTTTTTTAAAATTAATTGTTATTAAATATTAATAATTTAATTTATAAAAAATTGAATTTAAATAATGAAAAATGTTAAAATTAATTAAATAAAATAAATTTGTAATTACTTAATTAAATAATAAAATTAATTTGTACATACATGATCGAAAAACACATAAAAATTAAAATATTGTTCGGAATGCGGAAAGAAACGATATAATAAACTACTAGCTAAAATACTGGAGGAGCAGATGCGCCACCGAGTCCCCCGCCTCCAGCTGGATCATCGTCATCGGGGTATGGGTTCGGAGGAGGTTGACATTCTTGTCGAGCTTGTTGCATGAGGGCGATGAGTTGAGTTATTTGTGCTTGTTGCTCATCAAGCCTTTGACACATGGATTTATTTTCCTCTCGTGTGAGTCGTGCCTCTTGAATGGCTGCTTCGACGGCCGCAACCTGAGTACTACTCCGCCCCGAACCTCCCGTAGATGATGAGTCGGAGGTCGTCGACAAATCTCGAACCACCTTAGGTCTGAACCCCCTAACCTCCATGCTAGCTCTACGACCGTAGACCTCATCCGCGATTGCAATTTGGCTCTCCATCGATAGAGGAGGCAGGTCTTCCGGCGGCAAATCTGGGAACGCAAGCTGAGTGCTAGCCAATTCTTCATGCGCACGCTCTACCACCCTTTCCTACAAAAGAATAATTCAAAAATTATAATGAAATCCTTATTTAAATAATAATTACTACAATTAAAAGCACATATATATATATATCACTTACGCCGTATTGACTCGCTTCATTATCGAGCCCAGACGTCACGTACGCGCTTATGCTAGCATCGAGATAAGGGTGTTTGGAGCCCTTATTCTTGTGCTCCTTGGCTATTTGAATAAGTTGCTTGGCGCTGGAAGTATGGTGTTTGTCTTTCTTCCCCCGGTTGGTTTTGTTGATTCTGGAGAATTTCTGTTAGACAACATAAATCATTAAAAATTAATAAGTAACTAAAATTAAAATAATTTAATTCTCTTAATTGAAATAAAAAAAGTAAACACCTTATATTCTTTATCTTGGAAGTGGTTACACAACCACTGTCACTCATCTTCCCTATCCCCACGCAGCTCTACGGGGTAGGCACGGGGCTGATATTCTCGAAGTATTAATGAAGCCTGTACTTCCAATCACGGTAGATGTGGTTGGCGGTTTTGTTGATATGCTTAAGCATCGTCGGTGTGGGATCCACCTCATATTGTAGATAGAGTTGGCCGTGGAGTTGATATGCCTAAGCATCGCCGGTATGGGATTTACCTCATATTGTTCCTATCAGAAATAAATAGAAAATTATAATCGTATATATTATGAAATTATAATGTTGATTCATTATTAGAAAATAAATTTAAAATTGTACGTATTACGTACCGAAAGTTCTTTAAAGAGTTTCGCCTTCTCTTCATCCGGCAACTCCTTCCAATTAGGGGCAATGAGACGAACCCGGCTACGAAGGATTGACCCTATGCTATGCGCCGAGAGACTTGCTAGCTGAGCTGTGGGAGGGCCACCGGTGAATTCGTTGTATGGCAAGTCGATCTTTTTCCCGGTCGCCTTTAAAATTTTCTCTGCTTTGCCGCCTTTGACGAGACCGCGAGTCCTTTTTTGTTCTGGGTCAGTCGGGGCCTTCCTTTGCTTACGCCGGGCGCTGTAGAGGATAGATTCAGTGGTCGAGGACGCCTGAGTACTTGCTGTTGAATCGATACCGGGCATTGGACTTGAATAGGGGTCGTCATCACCGCTCGGGATAAATGGGGGAGCGGGAATTTCCCCAGAGGGTGCTGCCGACGAACCAGATGAAGGGTCCGGATTGAGGGCGTCGTTGCCCTCCTGTAATTCCCAACCGACTTGGTCTGCCAAGCGGCGGAGCATAGCATCTTCGGCCTCCTGTTGGGCTTTTTTCTTTCCGGACGGAGCCATTTAAACCTAGGAGTACGTTGTTAAAATACCTGATTACCATAATAATTATATAAAAAACTTTACGCTAATTAAGTGCGGTTAAAATTTAAATAGAGTACACTAGCTTGGCTTTTTCGGTCGTTCAATGGACGTGCGACCCGCGCGATAAAGTGTAAATTTTCAATTAATCAGCCTTGGTTCAATCGAAAAACATGGCCAGTTAGGGATAGAGATAACGCGAGAGGCAGGACTAATTTCGACAAAACACCTCGAGGCTAACCAAATGAATGGTATATACTCTATTGGTGTCGTCTTTCTTAGATCCAAAACCTGTTACCAGTCATAACTCGTTTCTAGACACCATGTCCGATATTCGGCCAATCTTTCGAAAATTTACACTCCCTCAAGTCCTTTGCAAACTCCGCCCTCAACCTCGTGTCTATAACTTTACTTAGGTTATGGTGTGCGGTGATGAAATCCACACATCACAAAGGGTTAGGGAGATAAGTTAGGAAAAGAGGCGCCATCTATTCCAAAGAGTGCGACTTAATAAACCCAGCTTATGTACTAAATTTAAATCAAAGACGTACTACCAATTTACTAGAAAATTCCCATAATTATCAATTAATAATTTTTAATTACATACAATAATAATCACAAATTATAATATTAATTAAAACAATAAATAATGACAATAATGAATTATTATTTATCATGCATTGAATAATAATTATTCATTTACCAATATAAATAATTATTATTAACAATAATTTTTATTACTATTATTTAATTTTAACTAATAATTATTCATTACCAAATAACAACTAATAATGATTACTAAATAATTAATTATTACTATTAATTATTATTACTAATTATTATAATAACAACCATTAATTATTATTTACTTATTACTATTATAATTACAACTAAATAATTATTATAATTACTAATTATTGAAAACTATTTACAAATTAAATAATTACTTAAATAAAAATAATTTTATTTAATTAAAAACTAGAATTATTACCTCGCCGGAATATCGCCGGAATATCGCCGGAGTAGAGTCGTCAGAGAGGGGGAAACTCGCCGGAATTTGAGTCGCTGGAGCGTCGCCGGAGGAGGAAGGCCGGAGGAGAGGAGAGGAGAGGAGAGGAGAGGAGAGGAGGTGTGGAGACGGAATGAGAAATTAGGGGGGGGACTGTTCTATTTATAGACTTTAACTTAGACGACGGAGCCCTGTTTTCCGTCGTCTAAGTTCACTTGGACGACGAAAACGGGCTTTTCCGTCGTCTAGGTAAACCGTTTCAAAATTTTGAAACAACGCCTAATTAATCGGCGGGACATTTCAACCGCCTTAAATTTGAACTTAGACGACGGAGAATTGATTCTCCGTCGTCTAAGTCAAATTTGAAGCGGCGCCAAAATTTAAGGCGGTACATTGAACCGCCATAATTTTTGAATGTGGACGACGGAGAAGGTCATTCTCCGTCGTCCAAGTAGTCACCAGGACGACGAAGATGGTCATTCTCCGTCGTCCAAGTTCAATTTACGTAAAAAAAAATTTAAAAATTAATTCGCAAGGAATTTGGCGATCTGTCATTCGAATGAAATAGTCGTAAAATATCGATGAACGCATTGTATATATGAACAGTTAAATTTGAAACGACGAATAATTTTACGTCTTTAAACTTGTTAAGTATCTACTAATTTTACGACTTAAGTGTTAATAAGTAGAGGCTCATTTGCACCAGAGTATTAACGAAATTGAATTTGGACAAAACAATCGTTGGATACATTCGCCGTAACATCATATATAATTACAATAATTTTCATAAAATAATAAGTTCGTGAAGGGTTTGACAAACCGCAAAACCGAGATTTTGACAAACCGAAAACGTTGATACAAGACATTTCGCAACTCCGATTTTCGAACCGTCGAAGCTCACACACCAAGAATTGTTTACTCTAAAGTCTTGACGAAAAGAATATGCATTGGAAGATGGTCTAGATGGTCGTTGTCTTAGAAAAAATTACGAATTCTGCACCTGGACGACGGAGATGAGCGTTAGGGCCTTACTGTTTAGGGTTTAGGGTTTGTGCACTTGGACGACGCAAATGCCTGTCTCCGTCGTCCTAGTTAGTACCTGGACGACGGAGAAGGTCATCTCCGTCGTCCAAGTGTACAAACCCTGAATTCAGGGGTTAGGGTCTTACTGTTTAAGGTTTAGGTCGTCCAAGGTCATTTGTGTGTCCGTTCAATTCTTCTGATTCAAGTCGATAATTAAAAAAATCATCGATTGATCCGATCTGCTAGCTTTAGGGTTTAGGATTTAGGGAGATAGCTCAAGGTATTTATGTATGAACTTTCCTTCTGGCATGATATATAGATTTAACGCCGTAATTAAAACAACATATACTACATCGTGCTCACAATAATATATACTATCACATGACATAATCAATCATAGAATAATATAGTATAATATCCGACAACATTTATTTCATTCATCTCTCGCAATAATCATAGGGACCCATATTATTTAATGAGGATTAAACGAACGAAAGCTTCTTGAGGAAGCTTCTTGGACATAATAGAAAGCTTTCACCTTTTTGACTACCCACAACCCAAAATACCGAAAAGGCGAAATCTGTGATTAATTTCGAAATTGTCTAGGATATATAAATCGGATTAATTAATTAATTATATTTAATTTACCTACCTTGGTCGATCCGATCCGAGCATGGACGCGTGTAATTAATTAATTAAGTATAAAAATAATAGTTTTACATATGTACTCCTCCTTATAATATTTATATTAATTATTGATCGATGATTGATGATGCATCATATGTTACAATAATTAGAAAAATTAATTACCAATTAATTTTTCTCGTCTTAGTTAAGTAGTCTTCGTCATAATCGTCGTCATCATCCTCGTCCCCGGTATCCAATTGCTCATCCTCCTCATCATACTTAACATCGTCCGACGAATAACCTGAGTCCTCGTCTGCGTCCTCATCCTGCACGTCTTCTTCATCTACCTCATTAATGGGATCGATAATCTCATCTTCAGTTAGATCTGTACAACCATCAGGCATGGGTAACCGTTCACCATCTTGAACTAGGTCCATTATATCAGGGCGGATGACAGAAATATTAGGCTCTTGATAGGCAGGAATGTCTATTTCTGGTTCAGCAGCATCTTCAGTCGCCGGTGTCCATTCAATTGTCTCTGTATTCCATATTCCTCGATGAGAGATATGGTTCACTATTTTCCACCCTTCACCACCTTTCGGATCGTCGAGATAGAACACCTGCCTAACTAAGGTGGCGAGAGCGAATGGCTCATCCTCATACCAGCTTGAGTTTGTATCGACTGATAAAAGTCCAAGGTCTTCCTTTGTACGCTTGAACCATCTGCACTTGAATAGGAAAACGTTGACATCATTCCCGTAACATAGCTGAACCACATTTACAATAGCCCCGTAATATAGATCATTGTCTTTCCCAACCGCTACCCCACTGTTTTGTGTTCTTCTTCCTTCATCTCGGGCCAATGAATGGAACTTTACACCGTTCACAAAACATTCGGGTTAAATATAGTGTCCAAGCTGTCCAATATGACGAATGACTTATACTGTCCAAGCTGTCTACAAAATCAAACGTACAATAAGAATAAGTATATATAGCTAGTAATCTCTAGTGGAACAAATTATGAATCGAAAAACCTGTATAATTAATTAGTTGTACGTACCTTTCTTGAGGATACATTCAAGTGTACTGGACCGGACCAGAAATGAGCACCTACTTGGGCAGGTGGATCATTAGGTGAATCATGATGTCAAAGAAAGCAGGGGGAAAAATCCTCTCTAGTTTGCAAATGATGTGCACAATTTGTTGTTGCAATTCCACCACATCTGACTTCTTTAATTCTCTGGCGCATAACCTCTGCCACCATGTGCACAATGCCACTATTGGTTCTATGACGTCACGAGGCAAATATGGTCGAATTACCACTGGAATCAGACGTTGCAGCATAACGTGATAGTCATGTGTCTTTAGACCAACAAACTTGTATTGCACCTCATCCACTGCTCCAATTATAGTAGCTGCATATGTAGCCGGATAACGAACGCCCTTAAACCAGTGAAATACAGAACGTGTAAGTGTCGACTTCACTGTGTAAGGTGCAGCTGACATCTTGTTGTACACTCCTTTCCTATCCCTCCTCAACCACAAGGGACGACGTAGATTCATTGATTCCAGATCTTTGCGCTCTTTGGGAGTATCTTTAGTCTTGAACTTAATACCGAGAATTGTTCCCACCACGCTGTCGCACACATTCTTTTCTATGTGCATCGCGTCCAAGTTGTTCCTCAGCTTCAACTTCGACCAGTAAGGGAGTTCAAAGAATATACTCTTGTGATGCCAATAGCTGAGATCATGTGGAAGAATTGGATTGCATTTTTTTACATCCGCGTCATTGGTCAACACACCAAAGTCGAAATAGCTCACCCTCTATAAAATCTCTTCGCCCGACCAACTACGGGGTTTAGGATTGTTCTCTACCGTCCCGTCGAAATGAGCTTCATCCTGTCGCCACTGGTGGTCGTGAGGAAGCCATCTACGGTGACCCAAGTAACACACCTTCCCCGCATGCCAACTAGAGTTCACGTCGTCCAAACATATAGGACATCCATTATATCCTTTTGTCCTGCAGGCTGCTAACATCTCATACGCTGAAAAATCGCTGATCGTCCACATTACGGAAGCCCTCATCGTGAACATCGTGTCAGTGAATTTGTCATAAGTTGGGACTCCATTTTCCCACAACAGTTTCAGCTCGTCGATCAAAGGTCTGAGGTAGACATCTAAGCACTTCCCTGGAGATTTAGGACCTGGAATTAGTGCAGTAAGGAAATTAAATTCCTTGTTCATGCACATCCACGAAGGAAAGTTGTACGGCATCAAAATAACTGGCCAAGTGCTGACGGCGGAGCTATTACTTCCCCAAGGATTGAATCCGTCTGTAGATAGGTCGAGTCTAACATTTATAATCTCTGTAGCAAAGTCTCCAAATTCTCTGTTGAAATGTTTGAAACCCTCCCCATCCGCGGCGTGTCGTAGGACATCGTCATCTATTCGCTTTTCTGCATACCATCGTATCGCCTCTGCTGTGTGTAGAGACATGTACAGGCGCTACAATCTGGGAATCAAGGGAAAATATCGAACAATTTTCACAGAAATTCTCTTTTTCGAACTCTTCCTATCGCTCATATCTGCACTGGCCACATACGGGACAATAGTCCAAATCTTTATACTCTTTGTAAAATAGCACACAATCATTCGGACATGCGTCAATTATCCTGTACTTTAGGCCGAGGCTGCTCAAGATATTTTTAACCTTATAATGAGATTTAGAAAGATTGTGATCATCAAGAAGCAACTTACATATTTGCTCCTGAATTTCGTCAAAAGCACTCACTGACATTTTATGCTTCACTTTTATCCTCATTTGCTCCATCACATATTGCAACACATTCTCTCGACATCCAGAGAACATCGGGGTCTGCGCTTCAAGTAGCATCCGGTTGTAGTTATCCATCTCACTAGTGTCAGTGGCCAAGCTAGTAGCGGGGAATGTGTCATCATGCGCATGAGTGGTACTGTAACCTCCGTCTTGGTGTTGGTGTCCACCATGACTAAATCCCGGAAATGCATCATGGACCAAATCTGCAGTTGGGTTGCAAGCTGGGTGGCCGGCACCACTGCCGCTGGATGAGGCACCCTGGTAACTGTACCCTGAGCTGAAGTCTGCTGAGCTGAACTCTACTGCTTCACCATGCTCGCTCCATGTAGTGTAACTCCACATCATTCCATTTTCGTACAGGTGTTGCACCATAACATTAACCTCCACATACTGACAATTAAGACATTTCTGGCACGGACACCTGAAACGCTTCTTTCCCTGACCATGTTCTATCGCAAAATTCACAAATTTGCTAATTCCATCCATATACCGGACATCACATCTATTCTTCAACTTCATCCAACTCTTGTCCATACTGCTACAAAATATTATAATTAATTAATTATTACATATATATTAGTCCATTAATTAACTATTAATTATACGTACTCGATCTACATCGATCAATTACGTAATTTAATATGTGTAGCTAACATCCATGCATGTATGTACGTTTTAACTAAATATTAAGCAAATTTTAACTGCGTATGTACCTGCTGGCCTTCTCGATCAGTACGTTAAGAGCTAGTGAGCGGAGATCCTTCGATTCTCCTTCTCCTTCTCCTTCTTCGTTAAACTTTCCTGGGAGATAAGAGAGTTTGGCATTGGGCTTATATAATGCTTCACTTAGACGACGGGGGTGTCGGTCCGTTGTCCAGGTGAGAAGCTGAACGACGAAGATAGTATTCTCCGTCGTCCAGGTAGTACTTGGACGACGGAGAAGTCTCCGTCGTCGAAGTGTCACTTGGACCACGGAACAATTACGTTTCCGTGGTCTAAGTGATGTTTTCTTGTAGTGGATGTAAATAAAAGCTCCAAAGACGTTCCCAAATAATGTCGGTATAATGGTGTCATCCTTGTAAATCTATATAAGTAATATTATCAAATACCAAATAATAGATTATTATCAATCACCGTTTCTAATCCCAGTAGCTATGAAATCTTTCAATACCAAATATGGTCACAGATACAGAATACTCATCAAACTCAGCAATAATATTAATTATATTTTAATTTTTTTTCTTCGCCTAAGTCAAAAATGGAAAGTAACTTATGGATTACAAATAGTGTCGTATTTTTCAGAGAGAGAAGAAAGAAGCTCAATGTAATCAAACTTCAAAAGTTTGAAATGACGACTTTGAGATCCTTGTGGAGATGTTGCTCGACTACCTCCCGATGAAGAAGATATCGCTAAGGCGAATATCAAAGTCATGACACTCGACAGGGATGGAAGACACGATGGATAGATTAGAATCGTTGTGCTATAGGGAGAATCAAGAGATCGAAAAACTCAACACTCTCAATAGCAGCAACATTAGCATAGAGAGAGGGAGATTTTCAAGCAAATCGGAAAACTTACTGAGAAGACCTTTTCGAGCTGTAGACTTTCGGTGGAGATGGGAACAACGGATTCTCTAGAGGGTAGAAAAATTGAAGATTATGGTGGTCTTGGATGAGAGAGAGCTCGACAGATTCTTTTGTCAGTTTCTATGATTTTTTAGCACCACAGGGACAAAAATACCCCTGCTTTTAGGAATAGTGAACCACGGCTTCAATACAGTATTTTTGTACAATGGACCGGGATTGTTATATAGGAAATATACTATAATTATTTAAATTATTTATTTTTTATGAATTTTTCATTTAAATTAATAATTAGTATTTAATGAATTTTGTATTTAATTTTGTTTAACAAAAGGCAACACTTAGATAATGAATCCACTTCAATTTTGTTGTCTAAAATTTAGACATTTAGTCGTCTATGATGCAACATCTAGGTGAAACTTGTCAGTTTTGTCGTCTAAGTGGTGCATCTTAGACGACGAAATTTCAATTTTGTCGTCTAAGTGTTGCATTTTGCGACGAAATATTTTGTCGTTTTAGTTCATCCTATTCCGCCCTTTAAAACCCTAAACGATGCAATCTATTTCGTCATCATAGTGTTCACTAAAATAATGAAACTTTTTTATTTTGTTGTTGAAGTACTTAGGTGACAACACTTAGATGACAAAACTTTCGTCGTCTAAGTCCCTAAACGACGAAATGGTTTCATCATCTAACTACGTTTTTCTGGTAGTGAAATGATAGTTATGCGAGTGATATGGATGTGTTCTCTTCCCAATCCCCTAGTTGAGGACCCGGAAGAGAGTACTAAGGGACTCTCCCAATCTGCACCTATTGAGATATGAACTGGAAGAATCAACCATTAACAACAAAGATTTTTAGGTCTATGTAAGCTTGACCAAAGTCCCTTGAGTCTATTGAAAATCAAGAGGCTTTGATCCTTGCAAGCGAAAAAGGAAGCTGAAACTACAAGCTTAACCTTATCAATTTTTAGCCTAGGTCATGATTATATGCTCATTTTCCCTTCATGAGTAGCTAATTCAATCACGGTCCAATTTTTAGCTTCTTTATATACATATTAACTTAGCAAAGGCCAACATGTGGACAAGAGAACCAGACATAAAGCTCAAGCACTTAATCCACGCAACAAGGACATCACAACAAAACAAACTCAATCAAAACATAGGATACACCAAAACATAACTCATATCATAAATCAAAGCATCTTTGTTTAAAGTGACTAGGGTTTGACCCACAGCCTCCCACAAATCAACTACTCACTAAACATATATGTTACTCACAACATAATAAGATGTTCTAAGACTTGAAATTTAAAGGAGAATGTAAAAAGTACAATCGAGAGGTCCTAATCCACCACCTAAGGGATGTCTCTCACTCCAGAGTGTTCAAGTCATCCACCAGGTTTCTAAGTGACCCTCTCCATGCTTAGCTTCACCAAGGCTAGGCTTGCCAAAATGATGATGAATGGCCAAGAAGAGAGCTCCTGAATGGTGTTTAGGAGCTATTTTGGTTGTAGTAAGAGGCGGAAAGTTTGGTCCACAAAGGGTCATGAGCAACGAAGTGAGGAAGAGGTGGAAAGGATAAGCTAGGTTGAATGGAGTCGCTAAAGTGAAGGAAATTCCCGTATTGGAAGTGGCATGGAATCGCGCTGGGATCGCTGGGAAGCGGTCCATATTGCGCTTCCTAAACTCTTCCATCTAGAAAAGGTTTGGAATCGCATCATTTCCAATCTGGAAGTGCGAATGAAAAAAACAAGAAATGTTGTCTGTTTTGTGTGCAATATACCCACTACTCCAATACAATCAATCCAACCCAAAAACCTGAATCTCAAATACCAATTCATAAATCGGAGCAAAGCCCGACAGTCTAACAGAAATGATTCTGTTAATTCTCAAAACGATTGGTAGATGAATATGAAGATGAAGAGGAACAAGGAGGACATTTATTGAAGCCAAATCAGTGAGTTCACGTCAAAGATGACAGCACGTCGTGAGCTCAAATGTTATAGAACTGTTGTACAATACCTGAGTCTGGAGAACAAGTTCTGTAAATAAGGATGACCAAGCAAGACTACAAGACTTTATCTCCTTCAAAAAGACAATGAGACACAAGATCAAAAGTTCAAAACCATATAAAAGAGAAGTGCAATAAAGTGTGGGTTAGGGAGAAACTAAAGGATAAAATGAATTGCACCCACAATATTCATATGGATCGCTTAGATTATCATCATATGTATGTATTTATTTATTTATTTTTCATAATTATTAAGTATAAATATATAAATATATAAATATTATTTTATTTTATTTTACGTTTCCACCACTTACTCACTTTCTCCAAAATTTTGAATTTAATGCTTTTACATTTTTGAACGCTTCGCTTCTGCGTACCCGCGACTGTCGCCATGCAACCTAAGGGTAAAGGACTTCAAGGTGAGAAAGGGAGCTTCTTGAGGGGTTGTTTAGTTGTAGTAGAGAGAGTTTTTGATGTGGAGGATAGTTGAGGGAGAGATGTTCTCAGTCTATAGAGAAGGTAGAGCTCTATAAACAAGTAAGAGAGTCTAAAATTGCACCAAATGAAAGCTCGTTCGTGCTAGGAGGTGTGAAGTTCGAATTTGGCTAGAGTGGGTGAACAATTTTCAGCCCTTATATTATATGAAATGATGAGGTGTGTGATCAAAAGGTTAGCTTCAAACAATTAAGGGGAACCATGATTTACATTTTTAGGCATTGGAAGGCTACAGTTCGAAATGTGTGACATCATATGGTCCATCTTTCTTCTCTTTATTTTAAATCAGATTTGGCTTGGATATTGTGACGACCTGAAACAGAATCAATAGTGTAATCAGCTTAATTCATGAGTTAGCGCGTAATCGCAGTTTTCTGATAATTAATTGAATTGCCAGTCTTGATCACGACTTAATTATTGGCCGAGAATTTGAGTACAGTCTCTTCTCGAGAGTTGTTGTACGCGTGATTTCGAGTTCGTGGGCGGTTTCGGATTATTATTTCGACGACCGAGGAATATAATATGAATATTTGAAATTTTGGAATATCGTTGAGTTTATCCGTTCGCATTCGAGTTTATCCGAAATCGTGATTGTGATCCGTTTTGGACCGTTGATCGACCCGAACCGTAAATGGAATGATTATCGACTTGATTTGCGAGTTTCACAATTGATCGCGATTTCGACGTAATCGGTTAATATGGCGGCTTCGTTAGCGACTAAATTATCGGGCAAGAATTTGATTTCAGATTCTTCACGGAAGTTGTAGAGAATTTAATTTCGAGCTAGTGGGAACTTCCGGAGGATTTTTCTGAGTTACGAGGAATAAGTTGTGAATATTTTCGGGCGTCGGATATTGTCGTATTTATCCGTTTGGAATTCGATACACGTATGGTATAAATATGGGAAAATATTTGCTGTTTTTGGAAAGTTTCCAAATCAGGAATTAAGCCTTGACCCGCGTTGACCACGGGTCAAGGGGCGACCCGTTTGGCTCCGTTTTGCCCGTGGATTTCGCGCCGCCGTGGAGGCCGATTTCGGCCATGGTTGGTCGGGGTCCCTTCATGGAACTTGTTGGGCTCGAGCTCCTCTTCAACTTGGTAGGTGGATCAACCCGTGGGGTGGTCGGAGGAGGGAGAATCGAATCGGCAAAGATCGTGGTTTATCCGGCGGATTCGGCGGTGGTTGGAGGCGACGTTTCCGGCCAAGTTGGAGGTGGTCCTTTGTGGGGTTTTGTTAGCCTCGAGGAGATGAAGCTATTGGAAGTGGTCTTCAAGGTTGCCGTGGCCGGAGGAGGGAGATCGGTCGGTTTGAAATTCCGGTAAGGGTTTGAGACTTTGAGGTGAGTTTTGGAGGTTTTCCGATCAAAATTGGCCTTAACTTTGAACTAGAAAGTTGTTGGAAATGTAGAGATCTTGAAATCCATGTGTAGGTTGCAAATGTCTGGGCCGGTTTTGTTTTCCGGCGGCCGGCGGCAGCGGCGACGGCGACTTTTCCGACGACGTGTTTTTCGACGAGTTATATGTCGTTTCGCTCGGAATCTCGCTCTGACCACAGTGGTGAGGTTTGTTTTTTGAATTGAGCATCGAAAATTATAGCGAGGTTTTGTGGTGTGATTATCGGATTTTGACAATTTCGTCGTTAATGAATTATATGTTTCCGGGAACGGTTGTTTCTCATGATATGGATTGAGGTTTCGAGTTATGATTTTGAGGAGTGGATTTTATGATTATCCAGGGGTTCGTGATCGTTCGTTTGGCGAGGGATTTTCCCCCGGATCATGGGATTAACGCGTATCGCGTTACGCTCACCTGTGAGTGGATACTTTTATATTTTCACTGTCGTGCGAGTTCGTGATTTTCCGTATTTGTTTATATACGATGTTGAGCTTTATTATTATTTTCGGAGGCATTATTTTATATTTTTATGGTGATGGCATACTTGCATCGATTCTTCGGCTACTTGGCTGATCACCGGTAGTCTGACCAGAGTTGAGAGATTCCTCTGGACCAGAGTTGAGAGATTCCTCTGGGCAGGGTTGAGAGATTCCCCTGTTATGCTGCTGGGGTGGAGAGATTCCCCTGGCCTATCACCGTCGGGCTTGAGAGATTTGCCTGGCACCTCCATATATACTTTCCGAACTCGCTATACTTTAAATTGTTTATTGTATATGAAATTGGTGAAAGGCATATATTTATTTTCGTCCACTCACTCTAAAATTTTTATTTGCCTTTCCCCTGGGCTTTTCGGTTTCCGTGCCCAGTTTGCAGTTCGGATTCTGGAGTCGCACGTCATAGTCGGAGGCATAGTGTTCGAGCTACCTTGTTTCTTCCAGTAGGTTTCTTGTTCTGCCTGCTGTGGTATATTTATATTATTATACACTAGAGGTCGCTCTGAGCATTCTGATGTTATATTTTTCATACGATTTTCCCCGGATTTCTGTAAAGTATAGTTTTATTGACTACTTTACATTACTATTAGGATATTGAGAAATCTGGATGGGATTGGTGCCCATGGTTTGATTTTTGTGGCATAGGATGAAGTGTTATTTTTCGAGTGCAGGTAAAGGCAATTCCGCGTTAGTAGCGTTATTCTGCCGAATTTTTTGTGGTTTTTCGTTGGTTAGTGTTTTCAGAAGGGATTCGATTTCGGTTTAGGAAACTAAATCGGGGTTGGGTCCTTTCAGATATATAGGTGGATTGAGCCTCCTTTTGGCTGGACTCAAAGTGATTGGGCCAGCCAAGGTGGTCCGGTTGGCAATTGTAGATTTCGGTGAACTCTCAGTAACTTCTATCAACTTCTGACGACTCATTTTCGTCATTTTCTTAAAGTTGCTCCATCATTTCTTGTGACAACGGAAATGGCTATGCCTTCTCAAATAAGCGTATAATTCATGTACTTTAGAGCATTTTCGAGTCAAACTATGATTTCCTAACAACAACGGGAAACATCATAAGAGTGATGCTTTATTCATGAAAAGAAAGTAATAAGCATTAAGTAAGGAGCATAATTAATTAGAATATAATTATAGACCTATCATCTATTCAAAAAATGTCACCATCAACCGTACTGACAACAACCGATTACAAAATCCAGCAGTCACAGCTCAAATACAATCTCTACCCAGGTCTGCTCCTTCTTCCGTCGTCCAACTCCACAACCTAACGTCCCTTGAGTTTAGACCAAACTTTTTTTGTAAAAGAAAAAGGAAAACTTTTGTAACATTTGTTTTTGAATACCTAACCTCGACCTCCTTTTTATGTATAATAAGATCAGGCACTTATGTACGTGGTAGTCAAAGTCAATGTTTAACTAATAAATTGAAAATCAAAATTAAATTTATTTGAATATGGTAAAATTATTTTAGGAAATAATATCTCTGGTATCCCGGTGTGTGTCTTGTCCTAATATAGTATTAAATATTCTCTCAATCCCTGATTTATAGGGATATTGATTGTAACAGATTGTAATACTTATTTAAAGGTCATATACGAATGAATAAAATATAGTTTCAGTTTATTGTGTATCTATTCACTTTTGTCCTTGAACATGTTATCAATGACTCTTGAGTTGATAGCAAACCCAAACCCTAAATAGCCTTAACACCTACACAACCGCCCACCACCGCCATAGTTCAACATCAACCACCGCCGATCACTTTTCCGCCTACAGCATCTAACCAAAAATCGTCTTCTCTTCAAACTTGTGGCAACCACCCTCGAGATAAATTTTCTCTCTTCAATTTAGAATTAGGTTGCAAAACTTAACTATCGCAACACCCTACATCTATGTCTAGATTTAAGTTGAATTTTTAATACCTTGATTTAGATTTTATGCCCTAGTTCCTATCTATTAATACATGTTATAAAACGTTGATATTAGTGACGATCATAGGGGAGTCATGTTTATTGGTGAATATCACGGTCGATTGCGATTTCACAATGACAAAAAAAGGAAGTTGATCTTTTGTGACTATTTGTGAAAGTCATGGTTTTCTGGGGTGAGGTATGAAGCTACCTTTTTTGCATCGATTTTGTAACCAAACATTATTGATCACGATTCTTATTCTCTTAACTTGATATTAGTGATCGTGGTTTTCTTATGATCCATACTAATTACATCTCTTATCTCTTTTATAGATGTCTTCAATAGAGCCGACTAGACCTAAGTTTGATATCCTTAACTCCAAATGCGCAAAATATCATAGATGGGTGTCTGATGTAGAGAATACTCTCATCGGAAAAGACATCATAGATACTATTCATCTACCTCTTGCAGCTCTTGGTGAGAATGTACTTCTACCATCTGCAGCCTGGAAAGGTCATGCCCTGATATTTTTAAGGCGACATATACATCAAATATTGAAAAATAGTACATGCAAAAGAATGATCCCAAGGGTTTATATAACGTGTTGAAAGAAAGATTCAACAATGAGTATGATGAAAAACTCTGTGAATTGCAAGAGAGATAAGACTCCATTTAGTTGTTGGATTATCTGAAGATTGATGCAATCAATCAAGCTATGATAGAGCTACAGTCGGAGTTGAGCTTTTATGGTGTTGTCAAGATTGATCAGGCTATGATCGAGAATTATTTTAGCGCCTTCCCTAATTTTATGGACATACTTTCGCATCAATATCGGATTGATTTTGAGCAAGGAAGGATAAAGCCCTTCAGTGACCTCATGAACATTCTAGCAAAGAAAGAAAGACATCATTAGATTCTTCTCAACAAAAATGTCAGGCCCGCTGGAACAAAGAAGGTTCATGAGACTTATAAAACTTGTGGGAAGGCATGTAAGGCTAAAAAGAACGCTCATTTTGAGCCTTACAACACACATGGTGAAAGAGGAGGACATGGCAGAGGCCGTGGAAGAACCTACCAAAAATACCTCCAACAAGAATCAATTCAATTTCTGTCATAGGAATTGTGGAAATTCTTCAAATTTTGCTTCTACTTTTCTCTTGTCAGCTTGCTATATGTGTGGTTCAACCAAGCATATGCACAAACAATGTCGTGCGCCAAAGGATATTCAGAATGCCTACAAAAGATGCAAGCAGTACTTGGCATATGAGACCAACTATGTTGAAGATTAAGAGATGGATGATTGCGGTGAATCCAATCTAATGATAGGAGATGTCCCCAAATAAGGCCTAGAGACTACGAATTTTGATTAGTCTATGTGTTAGGCTCATGATTATGCTATGTAATCAAGTTCAAACTAATTTAACTTGCTGTAATCAATTTTATTTTAATAAGACAATCATTGATGTAAGTTTCGATGTTAACAAAATAATAAAAAAATTTCCTTGTAAGTTTGAGTATTTGAAAGTGTTAAGAATAGTTATGTTCATAGATATTGCTTGAATGGTTTGAAATTTACAATATCGTATGACACCAAAATACCATAAAAATGAGACAAAAAGAGAGGATGGTTGATCCTAGGAATTTTTGACCCGTCGACATTCTCCCTTGGCTCGTCAAAGAACACCTACTGGATCGGTTTTAGCAATTTTTTGACCCACCGAAAATATATGCCTTATTTCCTTCGACCCGTCGAAGCATGTCCTCTTGTCACTAAAACAGCACCTTCGACACGTCAAAAATTATCTCGACCCATTGAACGATAGCTACTGTGTCAAAATTGTCCAATTTTTTACCCATCGAAAATCGTTAGCGAGAAATCAAATTTTATTTTGGGTTTCATCGACCCGCCGAGTGGATTCTCTCGAACCGTCAAAGATGGTACCCGAAATTGGTGTTTTTGATGTGCTTTACATCAGTCTTACTATGTCATATCAGCATTCTATAAGGGTCACAACTCTTTGAAAGTTTTTATGTCTTTACTCAAAGTGTTCGCCATGTCTTTAGATCAAAGACTGATTATCTTACATTCTTTTGTAGATGTTTGAAGGTGAGATTGAGTGTTTAGTAGATAGTGGTACTACTTATACTATACTATTGAATAGGCAATTGTTTATAGATCTTATTCCATACACTTCATTAGTGACTACCCTGATTAGTTCAATGCTGATTACATAAGGGTGTGGTTTAACACAATTTTTGGTACCATATGGAACAAGAATTTCTATCACTGATGCATTGTATACGCCAAAGGCCAATCAAACCTTGGTAAGTTTTAAAGATATTAGAGCCAATGGTTTACACTTTGAAACTCATTGTGAGAATTGTAAAGAATTCTTATGCATAACTTCAGAGGAGTGTGGTAGAAAGCATACCTTGGAAAAGTTAGGGGCAATTCACAGTTCATCATTGAATCCCATACAGTTACTCTCACCACTCTATGTGATTCAACCTCATATTAGCTTTGGCACTACATACTAGGACATCATGGTCAGGATATGATGATCAAATCTTGAAAAACTCTCATAGTCATCCGTTTTCAGAGCAAATAAGCATGTGAAAATAGAAATATATACCCATCATTTTTTATAGAGTGGATGAGATTAATAATCTTACTTTGGTCTCAGTCTCCAAGCTGAGTATGACACCTAGTCTGGGTCCATAATATTGTTTCATAGCAATCTTTGATGCTTATCTCTCTTTTTGCAAAGTTTGTTCATTCTCAAAGTTATAGGCTAGACATTGATTTGCGGTTGATAACACTAAAAATATTCCATTGTTATAAAGAATCCATAGTGATATTTGTGGACCTATCAAACCTGAATGTGGACGATTAAAATATTTTATAGTTTTGGAAGATGCATCAATGTGATGGTCACACGTCACTTTACTATGAATAATGAATGCTGCATTTGTGAAACTCCTAGCTCAGATTGGATAATGCAAGATAATCCAATCATGTTTATTAGATTGGATAATGCAGAAAAATTTAAATCAAAGACTTTTGATGACTATTGTATGACGATTGGGATTGAAGTTCAATATCATGTTCCTCATGTTCATTGTCACAACGGTTTAGCAGAGGCACAAATCAAACAATTACAGCTTGTGGCCAGAGCAATGATTATGCGTACTAATTTGTCGACATTTACTTGAGGATATACAATATTACATACAATAATGATTATTTGCTTAAGATCTATAGCATGTCAACCATTCAGTGCATACTATTAGGTAACTGGGTATGAGCCTAACATTTGATATCTACGCATCTTTGGTTGATTAGGCATCTATGTTGGTTATGAATCTCCAACAATTATCTGTTACTTAGAACCTTTGACACGAGATCTCTTTAATGTAAGAATTTCATATTGTCACTTTGATGAAACATACTACTCGACATTATGGGAGATATAAATGCTTCATTTTCGGTTGAACATTAGGAATTGACGTGGTATACTACCATTATATTTCAAGACGATCCACGCATATCTCAGAGTGAGCTTGAAGTGCGACGTATTCTTGATCTTCAGAAGGTAGCAGACTCAATGCCTGACTTCTTTACTGATATTACCAAAGTGACAAGGTCAGACATACTTGCTACAAATGTTCCTGCAAGGTTGGAAGTGTAACAACACAAGCCAAAGTAACATACTTATTAACTCATATTAGCTTTATCGTGAATTACTTGAAAGGACCCAACCCCGATTTAGTTTCCTAAATTGGAATCAAACCCCTTCTGAAAACACGAACCAACAAAAATCATGAAAATTTCAGCAGAGTAACGCTAATATCGCGGAATTGCCTTAACCTGCACCGGGAAAATAATACTTCATCCTATGCCACAAAAGCCAAACCGTGGGAACCAATCCCATCCGGATTTCTCAATATCATATCAACAATAATAAACAGTAAACATACTGTAATATATAGTATATCTGGGAAAATCCGTATAAAACACGTATCAGAAACGTATCAGAGCGACCTCTAGTGTATACATATACAAAATATACATCAGTAGGCGAAACAAGAAACCTACTGGAAAACACAGGTAGCTCGAACAACTAGCCTCCAACCACGATGTGAAACACCAGAATCTAAACTACAAACTGGGCATGGAAACCGAAAGCCCAGGGGAAAGACATATAAACCGTTAGAGTGAGTGGACGAAAATAAATGTCTTTCGCCGAATAATATATGTTATAAAAACATATGCGAGTCTAAATGCATAAAATCAAATGGTACACGAGGGAGACGCTGACTCCCCACTCGTACAGAGTATGCATCATAAATACCGTGGGGTCACTCATGGACTCCCTCGCGCTAGTACAGTCTGAATCACGGGATCCTAGACCCACACGTGATTCCAAGCGAGAAAGGCCTCGGGTCATGATATCTGTCCCCCCCCCCCCCCCCCGGAGCGTACTCGGGGATAAGCCGAGAAGCTATGTGTATCGATACAACCCTGTCTACTGAGCTGTACTCTGTGTAAACCAAATCATAAATATTTTCCATGCATATGCATAAAACATAATGTAAATGTATGCATATTCGTATACGTATATTCGTAAATGCATAATCGTAAAACGCATGCTCATATAAATCATGATCATAACTGCATGCTCAAGCTCGTAAAATGTATATAAAAGACTCACAGTCAATCCGTGAAAAGAAATGTCCACTCACAGACTAGCAAAGCGGGCACTCGCGCTAATCACGTGGTCCAGCGGAAGATCCCTCGCCCCAAGCACGATTTCGATCCCCTAAATAATCACAAAACATATCTGATCAAAATCACAATTCCCAACACTAAACCACACCGCAGAAACCAACCGTTCCCGGAAATATACAACACAGTGCAAAATAATCAACGAAACTCCCGAAATCTTCACTCGAAACACTCGACTGAAAATCCGATACCTTAATCAACTTGAAAACCTCAAGGCAATGATCGGGGTGCGAATATGAGAAAAATGACATTAAAAACATCGAATTCCAAAAAGTCAACGGGTCGCCGGAGCTCCGGCGTTGACTGTCGCCTCCGCCGGCGGCGCGCCATCAACCAGAGAGTTTCCCGGCGACCGAGCTCCCCAAAGATTCATCTCGATGAGTAGAACACATTTATCTTTTATGGCAAGGATCAATTCCGGCTGGATTGTCCGAAAATCAGCTCGAAAGCCACGGTTTCCCTCCACCTCCGACGAACCTCGCCACCACCGTTCCTCCGCCTACGGCGCACGGCAGCCCTCGAGGCCTGTCCCAAAAGGACCGCCGTGGCCCCACGAGTAGAATCCCTCAACTCTCTGGCTACCACCGTGGCCGGAGCACCTCCGTCACCGAAACCCAAAACCGGCCAGAAAACATCCAATTTCAAACTGTAATTTCTCCCTCAATTCTCAACTAAATCAAGAAATTCTAAGTTCTAAACTGTTTAGAATCACGAGGAGAACACTTTACCTTCCAAAGTCGTGGCCTGAAACGGCCGGAATCAGCCGGTCCGGCGATGGAAGCCAAACGGTCCGTTTTCCTTCTCGGTCAACTCGGTCAACGCCCCAAATTTCAGTCAATGCCGGTCAACCTCCAAACAGTGCAATTTCGACAATTTACGACTATTTCTGATATTTATACTCGCGCCTCGGGACGATCGACGGACCAAAACGGATAACCACTATGATTTGGATAAACTCGAAACGAACGGATAAACTCGTCGATATTTCGAAACATCAAATAATCATATTATATTCCTCGATCATCGGAAAAATCATCCAGAACCGCGCACGAGCTCGAAATCACTTATACCACAACTCTCGAGAAGAGACTGAACTCAAATTCTCGGCCAATAATTAAGTCGCGATTAAAACTAGCAAACCCAACAATTATCAGAAAACGGTAATTACGCGCTAACTCGTGGATTACGCTGATTACACTACTAATTCTGGTTCGGGTCGTCACATTACTTGTAAGTATTAGATTATTAAACGACCTTTTAATAATTTTAGAATTTAATTTAAGTTTCTCTGAAGAGTTGTGGAGAATTTTATTTTGATACCCGAGCAAACTTTTAGGAGTTTTTCAAGTTTGGGGAGTAAATTTTTAAAAAATATATTTTTGGGTCAGTTTAATCTCGACCATTAGATCTGGATCAGATCAAATCTCAGTCATTAATTTATTAAGGTGCTGAAGGTGTACATAGAAAATTTATCAGAAACCCAAAATTAGTTTGGCATTGGGCTCGACCCGTTTGGGAGAGAGAGTAAGCCGCACCGCTACTTGACCCGATCCTTAGATTTCGCCACCAATAAGCCACCTTCGGCCATCAGCCTCGGTAAGATCAACTTCTCTCTTCTTCATCTTGTGTCCTGTGTTGGTTTTGGTTGGTATGTTTTCCATTTCAGGTGCCTCGCGACGTCATAGAGCATAGTCTTTGTACTCGATGGTGCTCTTACAATTTAGCGAAGGTGAGGGTCGGTTAGATCGACTGGGTTTTTATCCAAGAGTTGAAGCCCCATGGTTTTGGGGCCCACAGTGCGTCGATGTTGGTGATTTAAACCGGAGAGCTCATCGAATGTCAATGGCTTTTAAGGCTTTTCTCGACATGTAGTTGCCAAATTGGTGCGAGTAAGGTTAGGAATAGGATTGGGATGGTGGAGAGGAGTGTTTTGAAGGGCCAATCGCTGTCGTTTGTGGCAGTCACCAGAAAGTGAAACTGCGGCTGTCGTGGAAGTTTGAAGGTCAACGTCGTCGAATCTTACTCTAAGGAAGAAGTGTAAGTGGTAGGGATCGAGGAGCACATTTCAGGAATGTATTTTGTGCCCCTATTGAGATTGGTCACCATAGCTGCCATCTGTGGTAGTGCGTGGTGGCCACGAGTCATCATCCACGGCGGGGATCTAACTAGACAGGTTGTAGGATTCTTCGACGGGGTCTTCAAAAAAAATCGATCGATTTCTATCGCTTTACATGTTCTAATATTATGTGATCCATATTTATAGGATATCGAGATCACGACCCCGACAATGGGAATTCCAAGTCGTGGACGCAAATTTGTGAGTGAACACTCTGTTTTACACTACCATTTCTGAGTCTATATATGTAGATAATTTCATTTATTCAACTCTATTACAATATAGCTTTATGATTATGCATATGTACGGAGGCACCTATGTTTA
This sequence comes from Geum urbanum, assembly GCA_946800695.1. Classification (NCBI taxonomy): domain Eukaryota; kingdom Viridiplantae; phylum Streptophyta; class Magnoliopsida; order Rosales; family Rosaceae; genus Geum; species Geum urbanum. Next base: position 7,352,213 of record OX327003.1, read on the forward strand.
TGTTTTACACTCATGATGTCTATGTTATGTTGCATCAATGCATTGGATTTTCGGCTGATCCCTGAGACACTTCGGAAGGGCATGACAAATACCTAATTCGAGACAGTTTTGAGTGGCTTGAGGACACTCGACTCCAGCCACAACCTCCACACACTTACGACGTCTATATTTCTAGACTCGCACTGTTTTATGTTACATTTTTCGATGAAAATGCACAATAGTTATGTTTTTCATTTAAATATGAACTTTTACTTTTTGTCCACTCACTCTAACGGTTTTCATATTTTCTATTCCTTTCCCTGGGTCTTTCGGTTTTTCATTGCCTAGATTGTAGTATCTATCATGTGGTTGCACGTCGTCGTCGAAGGCATAGAGTTTGAGTCACACTACTTCCCTGGTAGATTTCTGGCTTAGCCTACCAATATGTTTAATATATAAATTAGAAGTCGCTCTGAATATCATGTTTTGTTTGCTTCTGTTTGTGTCGTGTACTTTATTAATCATCGGTTTTCTTGCATCCTTCTAAATTCAGTACTATTGTACTAACATATGTAGTTGTTAGTTTGAGAAATCCGGATGAGCATCAGTGGCTCAGGGTTTGGTTTGTGGGATATGTTTTAGAAGTGTTAAAACAATGCAGGTTTTTGGTATCCTTCTGATTACGGGGAGGTTGTATCGAAATTTTGATAGAATTTTCTCATTTTATTTTAAGTAGTTAGGACTTAATCTCGGTTTACTAGTTAAATCGAGGTTGGGTCCTTTTAGTTGGTTTCAAAGTATTAGGTTATAGGTTCTATAGATTTCCACAGCTGTGTTACTGTAAAGCACTTCCGGAGTGATGGTCCGACCGGTCGGCAGATCTCCATCAATGCTCACGGTGTTGTGTGTTTTCAAATGTTTGAAGTCTTATCATTGCATCCTTTGTGTTTTGTGACTAATGTGTTTTTATCCATAAGGATGCCTCCTCGACGTGGAGCTCGAGTCAATAGGACCAGCGAGCGCGAGACTTGTTCACATAAGCTTTGTGTTTAGTTGAATATTTTGATCTCACAGTAAAGGCAAAAAAAGCTTGAGCAACCTCATTTCGTGGTTACACTAATCTTAAAGCATGTGAGGCTTGGATAGTTCAGGTTGAAAGAGTATGTGAGTGTCTACTCTTCACTCCATAGAAGTAGACTGTAGCAACTATTGGATTACTCAAGTCAGATGCTTATTTCTGGTAGGCCAGTACTGAGAGACTTCTTGCTGACACCCCATGGCCTACATTCAAGGATTTGTTTATGCGTCGATATTTCAATCAAGCTACTCAGTAATGAAAATATGAAGAGTTTACAAGTTTGAAGAAAGGGGGAATGCCAGTGATTGAGTATCGAGACAAGTTTACCCGATTTTCTCAATTTGCGCGTGATATGGTTGTGACTGAAGAGACCAGATGCAAAAGGTTTGAGTTGGGTCTGAATCTAAACATCAAGGGGACCTTGACAACCATGCCTTGGAATAATTTTGATGAGTTTGTTAGCGCTGCAATCAGAAGCGGGGATGTAGAAAGGGACAAACAGGTCCAGTTTCAGACTTGTCGATATGAGTAATGTGGACCTAGCCAGGGTCCTTCGAAAAGAATGAGTTCTGGTATCTCTGGTTCAACTTCTTCTTCTGGCAGTAGCTCTTACGAATTTTCTCTTGGTTTATTTGGTCAGGGTAAGAACCAGAGATGCAGAAATAATCAACCATAGAAGACAATAGTCGGGTGCGAGTTCAAGTGGATTGAGTTACACTCGGCATACATATGACAGACATGTACAGGTTACAGAGGGAGTTTCCAATATGTAATAATTGTAACAAATTCCATTTGGGTTAGTGTCAGCAGGGCACCAAAACTTGTTATCGTTGTTGGAAGGAGGGCTTCTTTATGAGATCTTGTCCCTTGAGAGACACTTATGCTAGACTAGTGGTTCAAGGTGCTAGTGCTGGAGGTTGAGCAACATAGTCTGCGGAGCAAGCAAATTAACATAATCGCAATAAACATGGACGACCGACTGGACAGGCTCGAGTGCATACCATGACCCTACGTGAGGGTAGAGCTTCTTTAGAGGTTATCATTGGTACATTATATGTTTTTGGTTATCCAGTTATTACTTTACTAGATGTGGGGACTACACATTCCTTTATGTCGTATAGATTGACATCTTTAGCCACTATACCTACCTTTTCTCTTTCGGGAATGTGGCGAGTAATATACCCATCTGGTCATGTAGTGAGTGTCGGATGGGTATTTAAGGACTGTGAAATATTTATACGAGGTTATAGGTTGGCCCCGGATTTGATGTTACTTGACATTGTAGACTTTGATGTAATTCTGGAGATGGACTTCTTGGAGACTCATTGGGCACATTACAAGAAAAACTCACTTAAGCAACAAAGCAATTTCGTCGTCTAAGTGGTGTTTTTTGTCGCTTGGGTACTTAGGCGACGAAAATTTCATCGCCTAACAATCGTAGCCTAAGTACTTAGGCAACAAAAATATTTGTTTTTGTCACCCAATATGCCACTTAGGCGACGAACCAAATTTTGTCACCTAAGTAGTTAGATGTCGAAATAATAATCCTCTAAACGACGACAATTTTCGTCGTCTAAAACGCCACTTAGGCGACGAAAACCTACAATCGTCATCCAAGTACTAAGACTTAGGCGACGAACTGTTCGTCGTCTAAGTGACAACACTTAGACGACGACAGTTGGTCATCCCCTAAGTGGATAAACTTATACGACGACATGTCCATCGTCGTGTAAGTGTAACCACTTTGGCGACAAAAGGTTGGTTTCGTCGTATAAGTGTACACTTAGATGACAAACGGTTCACCGCCTAAGTCATTCACATAAATGACGAACCAAGAGGTTTCATCGCCCAAGTTGAATTTTTAAATTTATTTTTTTCTGAATTATAAATTAAATTAAATTTAAAATATATAATAATCTATTAAAAACTAATGATCTATTAAAAATTAAAAATTTATTAATTAAATTAATAAAATATTCATTAAATATAAATAGTGTACACTACTAGAAAAAACACTATAGCCGATGAAATCAAGAAAAATAGGCCGACGACAAAATGGGGTTGTCGGCTATAGTTTTTGGTCGTCGGCCATAGTATAATGGCCGACGATATAATAATGTAGTCGGCTTTTGTCGAAAAAAATCGTCGGCTATAGTTTGACTAAAGCTGACGAGTTTTTCGACTAAAGTCGACGATATAATAATATTGTTGTCTAAAGTTCTTTATTACAGATCTGGGCAGCAACTCAATCATTTAAAACAAATCGGTGAGAAAAACACAAAACGCTTTGAAATCATTGGGTGTTGTCGGATGCAGTCCAAAATGAGTTCGTGAAGCTATATCCCGCTACATATATATAGGTACGTATATATATGTGTGTTGATTGTTGATTTTGAGTTGCTTGTTGATTTTGAGTCACTACAACATATTTTAGTATTGCCGGCGATTTTAAATCGCCGGCAATACTAAAAAATGTTGTAGTGAGTTAATTTTGAGTTGAGTTGATTTGATTTTGTGTTGAATTCGATGAAAATATATATATAATTATATGTTAATTGTTGATATATATATAGATGTATAGTATGCATATATATATGTGTGTTAATTTGTAATTAAGGACTAGAAGAATAAATGTAATTTGTAGTTTAAAGATATATATATAGATACAATGATGATTTTTAATTAGTGCATGTATATATATATACAGTTGAAATTTTCAGGATAGACAAGAGTTGTATTTGCGTTGCAAAATGGGATTGAAGATATGGCGTTTGTAGAATGTGGTTGAAGAATGTGGAGTTTTGTGGAATATGTGAAGGCTAATGCTAACGGGAATACAATTTATTATTACCCGTGTACAAAATGTCAGTGTCGCAGCGATTTGTATCGATTTTCCATTTATATAGTATAGGAGCACCGGAATAAAAATGGGTTTTGGGATAAGTACACATATTGAATTTATCACAGTGAAACATTATCAGCGGGTCAGCATGATCATGGGCAATTTCAGGGCCAGTACATCTAATGATCCAACAATGAGGTTGCTCAATGATGTGTTTCCTTATGAAAGTGGTGTATTTGCTCAAGTACAAGATATCCATGCCGTCGTTGAGGGTTTCCTTGCTATTGAGCTAGTCCAGTAATTCCCTAAAGATGTCAACACTGCCAATATTGACAAGAACAACAAGCTGATTGCCTTCCAACAAACCCCGTTATACAATAGGTGTAATATGACTGTTCTTGAAATGGTCATAGGAGTAATGAAGGTCAAAATGGAGAAAAAATTGAGTGTCAAGGCTGTTGATGATTATCTAGAGTTGACTTTTTCGACGTTACCCCTTGGTCATCGTCTGCCTACTACTCATCGTAAGGTGCGATATATCTTGAAACATCTTGGCCTTACCTAGCTACATCAAAATCCATGCATGCATATATGATTGTGTTCTCTTTTGGGGTAAAGGGAATGATCTTGAAAACCTTGATGCCTGTTCGGTATGTCACACAGATAGATATAAGTTGACTCCTGCAGGGAATAAGAAAGCTATGAAGGTACTTCAGTATTTCCCATGAATTGATAAGTTGGAATGGTTATTCATGTCTTCACACATGGCCAAAGTTATGAGATGGCACGTTGAGAGGGATTTGCCTGACTATGATACCCTTATACACCATGCTGATGGAGAGGCTTAGAAGCACATGGTTATGGAGTTTTCTTATTTTACATCAAAGGTCCGAAATGTTTGGCTCGGACTCTCATCTGAAGGATTCAGCCTTTTTGGCAACATGTGTCTTAAATATAATATATGGCCAATTATTTTGGTACCATACAACCTTCCTCCATAGATGTGCATGAAGAACGAATACAATAAGCTGGAACCATATGAAGTAGTCATTGCCCACTGGTGGGTATTGATTAACTAGCCAAAAGTTCAATATTGGAAAGACATGCATCTTTACTGTTCAGAAGTTTTCGGTGATCTTGTGTACCACAATAGGAAGTTTGCAAACTATTTTGGCTTATGTGTACGTCTATATGTATATATATTTACTCCAATATATAATTCGGTATGTTCATATTTAAAGTTAATGGTTGCAATTATTTTTTCAGATGAACCATATACAATTTGATGATCACCCAAACTAGTCACACGAATTGAGGCTTTTGGCGATGAAACCGATAACTTCAAGAGTTTATCCGATGTGTAACGTCAATGGTGTGCAATTTATATGTGAACATAGAGAGGGCAGATGGAGAACACAGAATTCTGGGGTAATGGTGCATGGTGGCTTTCATGGCATTGGCTATTACGGTGTTCCCCATTCAGTGGTTGAATTAATTTATGGGGAAGGCATGACAGTGCACTTGTTTAAGTGTAGATGGTTTGATACTAACCCTTAGAACACAATGACCGATCAATACGGAATATTTTCAGTGAATATTGCTACAAGCTAGTACGAAGATGACCCTTTTATTTTTTCCACAACGACCAAACAAGTATTTTATCTTGATAATCTAGTGCACAAAGACGAGTGGAAAGTAGTCAACCATGTTGTTCCTAGAAACATATACAGTGCAACTACAGTTGGAGAGGCCGCAGATAATGAAAAAGATATTCTATATATACTAAGAGCAGAACGCAATTGGTATTCCTGAATCCACTACAATTCGCATGAATAATGTGATACCGGATCGTGTGGTTCGATTTCGTGAGGAACATGTTGAACTAATTGACGTTAATTCAAATGAAGACAATGAAGACTCTGGTGATGAGGAGCGGGAAATTAACTCTGACACTGAGGAAGACTCAAGCGATGATTCTAACTATGAACCTTAGTTAAATAAGAATTTGTGTTAAACTTGCCTTCACATGAGCCCAATTTTTTAAAGTATTTTTGCACTTTTGAATATAGCGATGATTATGATTAGGAGTATTAATTAGTTAAACAGGTATTTGTGTGAAACGTGTTTTCAAACTATTTTCACACTATACCCAACAACATTGACATATGTTGTCGGCTATCGTAACTATAGCCGACGACTTTGATACGTGTTATCGGCTATACTATAGTCGAAGATATTATACATGCAGATCATCGACGATAGTTATCGCGTTTTAATCCTAGAACCGCCCAGACTGCGCCTCCTCTCGCACCCAATCCCTAAAAACCCTAAAACTGCCGCTGCCCTCCCTGAATCCACTGCTCGCCACCGCCAGCCAACTCTCTCTCTCTCTCTTTCTCTGTCTCTCTCTCTCTCTCTCAACACATATTGTCTAAGGTAGTTTTGACTGTGATTTTGATATGGTTTAGGGTTTTGGATGTGTTGTGATTTTGATTTTGTGATGAAGTTATGGATGATTGTGATTTTGTGTGTTTAGGAAGATTATAAATGATTGAGGGAATTGATTATGTATTTGATCGGTTGTTTAACCACCCTCAAAGTTACCCTATGATAAACTCAATATGCTTGTCAATGCAGTACAATAGTATAGGGGTCAATCCATAGGGAAAGATGAGACTTAAAATTCTAAACTACAAACAGACGCGAAAGTCAGAAATCTGACAGACTCGACCACTGGACACTAACGTAATTAATTAAAATATCTAGACTCAACCTAAAATCACGAAATTAATACAGGACACTATAGACACAGTGGAGGACTACCACGCGAAATTTCAATACAATCGGAGTTTGTTTGGTTGGCGAACAAAATTATGAAAAACAGATTACGAAACTGAAACATAAAACAGAGTAAAAGTAAAACTGACAATCAATGATAAAATAGGTTAAGGTAAGTGTTATCCACCACCGTCACTCCATCTAGACGACAAATGCTTAACTAAACAATGCAAATGTTATGAATGAAAGACTCCCAGGAAGGTCCCGAGCTGTGAACACAACCTATTACCCGATCCTTATGTTTACAACATTGAAGGTCTGCTTATCAATATTGTCTATCCCTCAAAGAACCCGAAGTCACGGACTCGAATTAACTAAGAGAAAAGCATTAAGATTTAGAAAGGGTTTGAGAATATACAAGGATTTACAAGTATACTACGGTCGTGTCTTGCTAGACCTAGGGTTTCTTATACCAAGCATGTATGGGTTCTACGATTGAAACTTGAGGAAGGTAATAATCACCAACAGCCATCAATTTTCTTAGAATTAAATTCCTAAACATGCATACTAAGCGTGCACTCAAAGCATACATAATCAAGAATCATCACTGTATAAATAACAAAGAAACCTCATTCAAATAACAAAAATAAAACTTAGTTAACGTGCATAAGCAATCTAAATATCATGAACGGGGCTTTAAAACAGCCCCTTAACAATGGAGTTTAGCTCCTCATGAAAGCCATAAAATTCTAGTTTAAAAAGAAAAGAGAAAATTATTGAATCGTCTCCGTACGTCCCCCCAGCGTACGTTCTCTTGCTAGCTATTTATATGTTCCAGACTAGCTAGGTTAATTAACCTAGCTAGCAAACCACGTGCAAGACTCCAAAATCCAGCCCAACTCTTCTTAATCTCATTATTATAATAGGACTCTTCTTCTCTCCTTGCTCTTCCTCGCCAAGCAAGCAAAAATTGTTTTTCTTCAATCAAGCCAATTAACCAAGTTGGCTTGCACGTGCACCGTTCCTAATCAAATTCCAAGTCAAACTTTCAAAGCCCATGTGCATGCAAACTCCATTCCACATCAACTTCTCTGCAAAGTCCAATTATAAAAAGACTTCTCTTCTTTTTGCTGTTCCTCGCCAAGCCATATATATAAATCCTCATTTAACTAGTTTAATTAAACTAGCAAAACCCACTTGCACTCTTCTATCACGTGCTCGCCAAGAACCAAACCTCCTCGCCAAGGACTCTCGTTCCTTCGCCAAGCTGCATTATATATTTAATCTCTTTTTCTTCATTTATCTCCAAAATACCTAAGAACAAATAATAATGTTAAATTACTTAAAAACATAACAAAAGAGCTAAATATAAGGTTCGGTTAAGCACATAAACGTTGCATAAATATGCAACTATCAGAATACCCCACACTTAGCTTTTGCTAGTCCTCGAGCAATACACTAAACTAAGACTCTGAAAAGACTCGAAAAAACTCTAACTACATGACTCTAACGCCCTCAACAAATTGTCTCAGCAATCTTCTACAATTGTAACACCAAGATAAGTGTGACTCTAAATTAACATTCCACAAAGTTTCGAAAATTAATTTCAATGCATGACACACATGTAATCTGTAGGACGAAGACATAATCATGGTGAATGTAAAGCTGTAGCATGCGAAAAACAAGTCAAGATTCAACCTCATAGGTATATGCTCTCAAAAGTGTTTCTCTCAAAATATGTCTAAGGTTTTCACTCAACTCAATTACTTGTCAAATGGACCACACCATATGCTTACACTTGTGACAAATCTCCACAGATCAAAGGCTGCTATCTTGAGGATCAAAAGGACTTTCATGGGTTGTAATGGGGCTTGGCTCATAGGTTAAAGAAAAAATGGATAAGGAATTCAAATAATATTTCTAGAACCCAGTAGAGCACCAAATAAGAGACTTCTTCAAACTTTACAACCATGAACTTTCTCACTTTTGTGGCCGAATTTCATCTTGTTGGGCCTTCACATCATTGTTTTCATTACAATTAACTCGGATATCAAGCTAGACATCACATTTTTTCTTTTATTTTCATTTTTTTTTCAAACACTAGCTTGATACCCCACACTTATTTCTTTGCATCACTTTTCGACATTGTTGCCGCCTTCACATATCTGTCTCATGTATAGCTCTACTACAAAATTAGGACACAGACTTATATGGCAATGGTGGTGTCCCCTAAATGCCTTTATCACTTCCTCAATCAAAACATGTATTGACTATAAGCTTTGAAAAGCACAAGAGCAAGTTCTAGTAATATCTAGAGTCCATTAACTTAATCTGTGGCAAGCAATTGACACTCAATAGAGAAAGCATGTGTATTCACATATAGGCTCAATCGCTCACAGGTTAAATGAATCTCAACAAAATTTAAGCATGCCAAAAATCTGTACCATGTTAACTTTTTCTACATCCACTATACATTCGCATATGTATCATATATCAAGATTAACCAAAGAAACTTAAATAACATGAACATCTTTTAGTCACAATTACGGAAGATATAATCACATCATGGACTAGTTAAGGGCACCTAAGACACAAAACAAAAAACTCTTTTTATGTTTTTCTTGACACTTTTTACTTTTGTATTTGGTTTTTCAAATAAGTCACTAAAATACCCAAAGAAAACAAAGAAAAACTCAAAAATTCCAACCTCTGGCGAGCAGCTCGCCAGACTCTGTGTACTGAGCAACACATCTCGCATGAATTTTAAAAAATTAATCACTCATCGTAATGGGCTGAAATTGGGACAAAAAACTAGACACCACTACAAGAAAATGAGTCATCACCGGCGAGATTCCGGCCAACAAGGCCGGCGACCGGAAAAGTCGCCGGTAATGTCCATCATTACCGGCGACTTACTCCGTCGCCGGTAATGTGGCCTAGACATTACCGGCGACTCCAACCGTCGCCGGCAATGTCTAGGGCACATTACCGGCGATTTTCCGGCCGGAATCTCGCCGGAAATGTGCCCTAGACATTGCCGGCGACGGTTGGAGTCGCCGGTAATGTCTAGGCCACATTACCGGCGAGATTCCGGCGTAAAGTCGCCGGTAATGTCTTTATTTCCGGCGACTTACTCCGTCGCCGGCAATGTGTCTTATATTTGATGCCGGATGGGGCAGCTCGATCATTCAATCATTTTGAGCGAAAAAAATCCAAAGAAATCGAAAGAAGGAAAACGTACGCTCTGAAATCGATCATTCGGTATATTGTCAAAATTAAGGCGCGCGTCGAAAACTCGATCATTCGGGAAGCTATATATATAGGTACGTAGGTGTATATATACGTATATGTGGTATATATATATATGTGTGTGTGTGTGTTGATCAAATCCAATTCGTGAGATATATATGAAATGTTGTTGATGTACGGTCACCGAAACGAGAAAACAGGTTGTAGTTAATCTTGTGTCTGAATCAATGACTGGTATTATCGTATTGTTATCGGAGCCAGGCTTAACAGAGCCTCCTCCTACCCAGTAAAATACGTTTTGAATTGAAAAAAGGAGAATACTATCATCGAGTACTGAATCGAATTCAGAGATTAGATCGATATATATACATATGCATGCATGTGTTGATTTAATTAGAGTTGAATTGAGAGATCACGTCGATTATTAGTAGTGAATGTGTGTGTATATATATAACTAATACGTAAAATTGTTAGAATTTTCAGGATGGACAAGAGTTGGATGAGCCTCGAAAGATGGGATGTCAGATATCACCAGGGAATTAGGAGTTTTGTGGATTTTGTGAAGGCTAATTGTGGAGACACTACACTTCATTATTGCCCGTGTAAAGAATGTAAGTATTTCAGCGATCGATTTCGATTTCCCATCGATAAAGTCCAGAGGCACCTGAGTAAATACGGGTTTTGGGATAAGTACACTTGTTGGATTTATCACGGTGAAACATCGGTAGCGGGTCCGCATGATCATGGACAATTTGGTGAGAGGGCTAGTCCACGCTATGATCATGGAGATTTTGCTGAGAGGGGCAGTTCATCCTATGATCCAACATCGATGTTAATCAATGATATGTTTCCTCATGAGAGCGGTGTATTCGCTGATGAAGCACCAAATGTCCCTCCCGTCGTTGAGGGTTTCCCCCATATCGAGCCAGTCAAACCATTACCTGGAGGTCATGTCAACACAAGCGGTATGGACAAGTACAACAACCTGATTGCATTGCAACAGACTCCGTTGTACGACGGTTGTAGTAAGACTGTTCTTGAAAGTGTCATGGGAGTGATGCAGCTCAAAATGGAGAACAAAATGTCTGTCAAAGCTGTTGATTCTTGGTTGAAGTGGACTGCTTCGCTACTGCCACCCGGTCATCGTCTTCCTACCACTCATCATAAGGTGCGACATATCCTGAAAGATCTTGGGCTTTCCTACATCAAAATCCATGCATGCAGATATGATTGTATTCTCTTCTGGGGAAAAGATCTCGAAGACCTTGAAGCCTGCCCGGTATGTTTTACAGAAAGGTATAAGTTGACTCCTGCAGGCAACAAGAAAGCTGTGAAGATACTTCGATATTTCCCGCTTATTGATAGGCTGGAGCGGTTGTTCATGTGTGCTTTCACGGCCGAGGCAATGAGATGGTGGGCTGAGAGGAACTTGCCTGACGATGACACCCTTATACACCCTTCCGACGGAGAGGCTTGGAAGCACATGGTCAGGGAGTTTGATCATTTTGCAGCAGAGGTCCGAAATGTTTGGCTAGGGCTCTCATCTGACGGATTCAACCCTTTTGGCAACATGAGTCTTCAATACAGTATATGGCCAGTTATTTTGGTACCGTACAACCTTCCACCATGGATGTGCATGAAGAAGGAATACAATATGCTCACTCTGTTAATTCCGGGCCCGGGTTATCCAGGAAAGTGTCTCGATGTGTATTTGAGGCCTTTGATTGAGGAGCTTAAGTACCTGAGTGAGTGTGGCCACCCCACTTACGATAGGTTCAAAAAGGAGATGTTCCAGATGCATGCCATGCTTGTTGGCACCATCAGTGATTTTCCTGCCCGCGGTATGTTGTCGGGCAACGTTACCAGGGGTTACAGGGCTTGTTCAGAGTGCATGACGGTTGATTGTTGCAGTCCTCATTGCAGTAAAATTGTCTCGATGCGTCACCGTTGTTGGCTTCCATATGATCACCCATTTAGGCAGGATCCAGACGCGTTTGATGGGACTGTTGAAACTGGTGTGGCACCCAGGCGATGGACAGGGGACGAAATTTTGGAAGTGTTGAATGAATACGATTTTGGCCAGCTGAGCAATCATCCTGACATAGTGGTGTCAATTCCAGAAAAGCCCGAAAGGTATAAGTTTTGGACACACAAGAGCATATTCTGGCAACTCTCCTACTGGCCCAGGTTGCCTATCAGACATTACCTAGATGTCATGCACATAGAGAAGAATGTGTGTGAAAGTGTGGTGGGCACAGTTCTTAACTTGGAGGGGAAAACAAAAGACATCCCTAAGGCACGCATTGATCTTAAAGCAATGGGTGTGCGGAAACATTTGTGGTTAAGAGATGGTAAGAGAAAAATGCCGCAAGCTCCGTACACCGTAAAGCCGAAGCATAAGAATGAAATTTTTCGGTGGCTGAGTAATGTCAGGTATATATTCTTATGGCTATGTATGAATTTGTCCTTAAATTTTTAGCGGAGTATATATGGTTATATGCGAGAAATATAATTGGTCCATATATATGGCTTCATCTATATATATATGCAGGTATCCTTATGGCTATGCAGGAAATATAAGCAGGTGTGTTAACTTCCGGGACAATAAGATGTACGGATTAAAGAGTCATGACTGCCATGTACTGCTTCAACGCCTTTTCCCTATTTTCATTCGAGGGTACATGCCCAAAGAGGTGGTGGAGCCGTTGGTGGCCTTGTCAAGATTCTTTCAGAAGTTATGCACCAGGGAAGTTAAAAAAGCAGACCTGAGGGAGATGCAAGATGACATCATTTTTATCATGTGCAAGCTTGAGAGGATATTTCCCCCAAATTTTTTCGACATAATGCCGCACCTGATGATCCATCTTCCCGAACAATTGTTGCTTACCGGTCCCGTACACTACACTTGGATGTATCCCATGGAAAGGTACAAATGATTCATAAATTTGGTTTGCCTATGGTTTTTATATGTAATGACTTCTGGTTAAGTAAGTTAACATGTACTTGTTAACTTGTAGACAATTGGGAGCCTACAAGGACTATGTGAAGAATAAATATGCACCTGAAGGGTGTATCGCTGAAGCATATCTTGCGCACGAGTGTGTAACGTACACCAAAGTGTACCTCGAAAATGTAGAGGACCCCCAACAACATATGCCGATAGATGAACCCCAGTTCAACCTTTCTATCATCTCCAGTGACGTGGTAGTACAGGGAAGCTTGCCAAAGTCATACAAGTTGGATGGAAATGAGGTAGCCATTGCCCACTGGTCGGTACTGATTAACTGTCAAGAAGTACAATATTGGAAAAACTATCATCTTCACTGCCCTGCTATTGCCGGAAATGTTGATTACCACAACAAGACGTTTGCAAACTATTTTGGTCAATGGGTAAGTATATGTGTATATGTCTATTTTTATATATATATCCTTACATAGCATGTATGTATGTACGTGCTTTTGTGGTTTCAAGATGACATAATTTCTTCTGTACGTATTAATATATGGACGTTTTCAGATGAACCATGTAGCAGATGATGGTTGCCCAGAGTGGTCAAACGAATTGAGGGTCCTGGCGATGAAACCGATTGCTTCAAAAGTTTACTCGATGTGTCAGGTCATTACCGGCGAGTTGCTTATAACTCGTTGGTAATGTCATTACCAACGACTTCAAGTCGTTGGTAATGTCATTACCAACGAGTTGCTTATAACTCGTTGGTAATGTCATTACCAACGACTTGAAGTCGTTGGTAATGACATTACCAACGAGTTATAAGCAACTCGCCGGTAATGTTTTCTGGTTTCCGCCATATCGAGCCCGAGCCTTTCATTTCTCCTCCTCTCCCTCTCCTCCTCCTCTCCCTCTCCTCTCCCTCTCCTCCTCCCAAATCGGTCAGGTGAGTGTATGTGCTCCTCCTCCTCCTCTCCCACTCCTCCTCCTTATCCTCTACTCCTCCTCCTTATCCTCTACTCCTCCTCTCCCTCTCCTCCTCTCCACCGATCCCCTCTCCTCTCCTCCTCCCCTCCTCCCCTCCTCTCCTCCCCTCACCATTGTAGGTGGAAATTCATGGCAGGTCCGATCCTCTCTCTCTCCCTCTCTCTCTCTCTCTCAATTTTTAATTATTTTTTTGCATGTGTATGTGTATGTGTATGTGTATGTGTATGTGTATGTGTATGTGTATGTGTATGTGTATGTGTATGTGTATGTGTATGTGTATGTGTATGTGCATGTGTATGTGTATGTGTAAATTAATTAGGGTGCTAAGTTGAAAATTAGGGTGATAAGTTCTAAATTAGCATGTATGTATATATGTGATGTATATATATATTTAGGTATGTGAATATGAAGTGATGTATATATATATATGTGAAAATTATGTATAAATGTGGTTTGGATGAATATGTGATGTATATATATGTGGAAATTAAACCTAATTAAGATGCATGATATATATATGTGTGAAAAATGTGGAAAATTAATTAGGGTTTGTGATTTGGATGAATATGTGATGGATAAATTTAATTAAGATGCATGATGTATATATATATACACATCGAATATGTATAGTCGTTAATTTAGGTGATATAGTTGTTAATTAATCGTATAAATGAAGGTGGAAATCGGGATCGGGACGGTTTAGAACCAGAACGGTTTTAAACCGGAACGGTTTGGAACCGGAACTTATTGTAACTGGAACCGTTATGTTACAAACGGTTCCGGTTACAAACAGTTCCGGTTTCAAACGGTTCCGGTTCCAAACCGTTCCGGTTCCGATTTGTTATAGAACCGAAACGGTTTGGAACCGGAACTTATTGTAACTGGAACCGTTATGTTACAAACGGTTCCGGTTCCAAACAGTTCCGATTTCAAACGGTTCCGGTTACAAACCGTTCCGGTTCCGATTTGTTATAGAACCGAAACGGTTTGGAACCGGAACGGTTTGGAACCGGAACTGTTTGTAACCGGAACCGTTATGTTAGAAACGGTTCCGGTTTCAAACGGTTCCGGTTCCAAACCGTTCCGGTTCCGATTTGTTATAGAACCGAAACGGTTTGGAACCGGAACTTATTGTAACTGGAACCGTTATGTTACAAACGGTTCCGGTTCCAAACAGTTCCGGTTTTAAACGGTTCCGGTTCCAAACCGTTCCGGTTCCGATTTGTTATAGAACCGAAATGGTGTGGAACCGGAACGGTTTGGAACCGGAACTGTTTGTAACCGGAACCGTTTTGTTACAAACGGTTCCGGTTACAAACAGTTCCGTTTTCAAACGGTTCCGGTTCCACACCGTTCCGGTTCCGATTTGTTATTGAACCGAATCCATGACTATTACGATGTCCAGGAGGTTTTGCGGCTAATTGGCTTCGGAGAGGTTCCCGAAATAGTGGAGGGAACAGTAGTCAAGCTTCCTCCTCGCCCGCAGTTAGCAACACGCCCAGTGGGCCAATGATGACTGCTCGCACGAGAGCCTTGCTAGAGGCGCGAGCTGAGGAGGAAGATGCACGATCAAGAGCCGTGGAACCGGAATTCGAGGCTCGAGCCTCAGTCTCTAGACGCTCAATCAGCAGACGTCCCTCCGGTGGCAGAGCCTCAGACGAGCGACAGTCAACGGGGGCATCAGAAACTCCCTCAATCCGAATGCCCCATATTCGGATGGTGCCTACTCCCGTTTCACGGGAATCATCTGAGGCACATGGTGGTGCTGGCGCCTCATCGTCCAGGCCTCGTCTATCTCCGCCGTCCGGTCTCTTCCTACCCGACGAGATTCCTGTCATCCCTGAATTCGATGATAGGGGGATGCCTGTTTATATTGAAGGACGGCCGGATTTCCTGACCGTGGAGGAAGCGTATAACTTCCTCCCGTTCGACCCCGTGTATCTTTGGAGTGTGAGGTGCACCAACCAACAAACGGACGATGCAGGTAAATTTTATTTAACATCAGATTGATTACTTAATTATTACTTAAGACTTGCGATAGGTTCAATTAATGATATCAATTTGTTGACATTGTATTATTAGGCAATTTCGTTAATGGGACTGGAAAACGGAAAGGGGCTAGAGGCACCTGCACCGGGAAGAGACTTGAGCAGGCCACCGGCGGAAGGAAAACGCCCATAAGGGCCAATGAGGATGGCGAGGTGATCGAGGCATTCGACACCACGCGCAAATATGTCAGCATGGCCGGTGCGATCGTGCGGGACAAGGTCCCAATGCTTTGGCCAGATTGGGAATCTGTGCCTATCTACGTGAAGATGCAAGTGCATAATGCACTCAGTGTGAGTAAAATCGTATTTTTATTACGTAAATTTTACATTTATTAATTAAGTCCGAATAAATATATAATTTTACCTTTTATATATTCATATTGCAGGTGTGGTTTGACGTGGATGAAGTTCTTATTCACACGTGGGTAGAGCGTCAACTACATATGAGGTGATGTGCTTCGACTTATTTGAATATATATCGAGTTAGATTTTTGTTTATCAAGTGTTTTACTATCTCTAACTTTTTTTCCTTCTTTTAATATAGGTATAAAGAGTGGAAGAACGAGCTTTCTTCCCATTACACTGTATACAAGGAGCTAGGCCGAGGTTCCACCCCTAGCGAATTCCGGTTTAGGAAGTACGAGTGGCTGTGGCTGATAGCCCACTTCGAGCACCCCAAAGCTCGGGTATGCATCCTTAATATATCTTTCAAGCCTAAAGTATCGTATCAGATTGAAATAGTTAGTTACTAATTTTTTTTCATATGTTTATCAAACAAGGCGATTTCGAAGACGAACCGGGCGAATAGATTGAAAAACACCAGGGCCCATCATGCAGGTTCACTCAACTACATGGGTTGGTCGACTAAGGCGCAGCAACAACAAGAGGTGAACCCGTTAGTGTATATTCATCAGAAGTTCTACCCGCAGTGCCCTGAAGAAGCGGTAAGTCTTTCGCCTCTCAATGTGTTAATAAAACTATTTTTGAAGATGGAAATAGATTTTGTTAGCTAATACGTTGTTCATTTTCCCTTTTCAATTAGTCGAGAGTGGAGGAGGCGACCGCAGAAGTGACCATGAGTATAGCTCGGACAAACCATCCTGACTGCTCCGAGGAAGAAGTCACCCAGTATGCCTCTCAGATCGATCCGCTTGATCCCCCGATAGCGGCTCGGATCATGGCAAAAGCGTGCGGGACTGGAAAGAATACCTACTACTGCAGGGGAATGGGCTCGACGGGTGAAGGAGTATTGAAGAACACTTCAGAATACTCTACCGGGTCAAGAAGTTCAACTTCTAGTCATAACCTCGCAGCGGAGCTTCATAGGACGCAGAGGGAGTTGGAGGAGCAAAAGAGGCAGATGGCCGAGTACCAAATGCAGCAGACACAGGTGCAGGCTCAGATGTACACATGGATGCGGACGATGTACGAGGCTCAGACTACCGGACAACCGTTCCCCACACCTCCCCCGGTCCCGGTCCCTCCCTTCCCTAGCTATCCACCACCACCACCGCACCAGTCAACGCCAGAGCAAGACCAAGGTAGCCACCGGAATTCAAATGAGTACATGGCTTACTTCAACCCTGATGACCCGCAAGTTCCTGGACCTGACCTGTAGTTGTAGTTAATTTTTTTATCGTCGTTGCTATTTGTACTGTACGTTGGACATTTATGTTGAACTTGTATGACTGTCTTTGCTACGTGTACTGTTGAACTTGTATGATTGTACGGTTTATCCGGTTCAATGCAGGTTATGGAATTGGGCCCAATCCAGAACCGCGTTTTTTTTTCAAAATTTTTTCCCACATTGCCGGCGACATGGACTCGAGTCGCCGGCAATGTCTCAAATTCCGGCCACGGCGGCGCTGCCATTGCCGGCCACGGCGTCGCCGGTAATGTCCGAGACATCACCGGCGACGGCGTCGCCGGCAATGTCCGAGACATCACCGGCAACTTGAGTCGCCGGCAATGTCTCGGACATTACCGGCGACGGGAAACGCCGTCGCCGGCAATGTCAACACCGGCGGGGAATCACCGGCGACGTCATTGCCGGCGACAAGTCGCCGGTAATGTCAATTCCGGCGAAAAAAAAGACAAGGCCGGCGACGGCAGGTCGCCGGTAATGTCTCCATTTCTGGTAGTGCACATATACAAACACTCCCTCAAACTTTCAGAAAGTTACGAGCTCTATAACTATATCAAATAAATTATACAAAACAGAAAACTGTACAACGCCGACTCCAAAAATACCAACTCTGGCGAGCAACTTCTCTCGCGAACAACTTCTCTCGCGAGAATTTTACAAAATTAATTATATATTGTAATGAGCTTAAATTTTGCGAAAACTAACTATACACATGTACAAACCTACCCTCAAAATATCAGAAAATTATGAGTCCCCTAGCTATAGAAAATAAATGACACAAAACAGGTTATTGCTCAGTACCGAGAACTGTTGCTCACATGACTCAGCTCCACTCGCAAGCATTATATAGAATTAATGACAAAGTGTAATGAGCTGAAATTTATAGAGAACAACCTAGACACATTTATAAACATCCTCTAAAAATTTCAGAAATTTACGAGACTTCTAGGTATGGAAAATAAATTACACGATACAGGATACTGCACAGTACCGAGAACTGTTGCTCGCATGACTCAGCTCCACTCGCAAGAATTATATAGAATTAATGACAGAGTGGAATGAGTTGAAATTTAAAGGAAACTAACTAGAAACATTTATAAACATCCTCTAAAAATTTCAGAAATTTATGAGACTCTTAGGTATGTCAAATAAATGACACAAAACAGCATACTGCACAGAATCAAAATAACGAAAAATATATACATAGACGCTAAGGATATGATATAAACCCCACCCCACACTTGAAATTTGCATTGTCCTCAATGTAAGACGAAACTAAAACATACAATACATCAAACAAGCATGGAATAAGACACATAACACATCACAAATCACACTAACATGGAGAAAAATAAAGAAAAAGAGAAGGGATAAAAATTCAAATCTGGCAGCCAAGCTTCTCCATCAACATGGGTTGCCTCCCAAGTAGCGCTAAGTTTAACGTCCTCAGCCAGACATCTTCAAAACTATCAGGTGGCTGTGGTCTTGGCTCGATCAAGTGCTTGGTCCTTAACAATGATGTCATATGAGCTCTACCAAGCAACTTGGGTACCCTTGGACTCCCACACACACAAGACTCCAAGTGTCTTCTTTCTTTCTTCTTCTTTATCCAAAGCATCCTCCTCTTGAGTCCAACAAACAAGGTAAAAAGAATATCTTTGTTGGACATATGGTGATCAGGTACCACCATCTCAATATGCTCCAAAATATAAGGGGGCTCGATAAGTAAATTCTCAAACTCAAGTGTTTCTTTGGTGCAAGGAACATGTGCGGAACTTGAGTTTGGCATTGATAGCTCATGTGGTTGTTCATGTAGTGGCAGCACCATCTCAATATAAGGAATTTCGATGGACTCCTCCTCAAGGAATTCGCATAACTCATCATCATCAAAGAATGCATCCCCTTCTTCCATTGCAATTTTAGCCCCAGTAGTCAAATTCGCAGACCGATATTCAAGAAGAGCTTCGAGCTCATCCAATTCTTGCTTGATCGGCTTCCATTATTCAATTTTTGGCTGACTTGATTCAAGCACTGTCTCCAAAATATCCTCATTCTTATTCACAGAGTGCTGCATAAATTCCTGCATAAAATTATCAAATGTATCAATAGAAAAACAGGAATACAAATCATTATCACTAGGATGCCTCATTGCGTCGAAGATTTTGAAGCGGATCTTCTCTTCATCTAATTTCATGGAGAGGGTACCATTGAAACAATCTATCTTGGTCCTAGCGGTCCGTAAGAATGGACGACCAAGTATTAGTGGTAGCTCTGATGGTTGAGGCTCTGCCTCCATCTCTAACACGAAGAAATCAGCTGGGAAGATCAACTTACCTACCTGCACTAAAACATCCTCAACAAAACCTCTGGGGTAGCAGTTAGATCGATCAGCTAATTTAATTGTAACACCAGTTTGTTGTAATGCACCAATATTCAAAGTTTTATACACAGAGTAAGGCATTAAATTTATTGATGCACCAAAATCAAGTAAAGCTCCAGTAAAATTAGTGTTACCAATTGTACATGGGATGGTGAATCGTCCAGGATCTCCCATCTTAGGTGGTAGCTTCTTTTGAAGTACCGCTGACACCTTTTCACTCAAGGCCACGGTCTCAGTCCCTGTGAACTTCCTCTTCATTGTACAAAGTTCCTTAAGAAACTTTGCATACTTCGGTATTTGCTTAATCGCATCAAGCAACGGAATGTTCACTTCTACCTTCCGGAATGTATCTAGAATCTCTTGCTCCAACTCATCCTTCTTCTTGTTTTTCAACCTGCCAGGAAAAGGAACACGTAAAGGAATTGAAGGAGAAGGTTCATAAATTGACTTACCTGATTTTTCATTTGATGAATTTTTCTGTCCAGGTGCACTATTCTCTCCTTGATCCTGCAGTAGTGGTGGAAATGGCAGCACCTGTTCTAGGACCGGCTCATCTTCCTCTACGGACTTTCTTGTAGGCTTTTCAATCTCTTCAATCACTCTTCCACTCCTCAATGTAATCACATTTGCCTCATGAGTGGTTCTTGGGTTCTTAACCACATTGCTTGGAAGAGTACCTTGTTCTCTTGTTGACACCTGTTGTTGCAAGTTGTTCAGTTGCTTCTCCATAAGCTCGAATTCCTTGCTAGAGTTCTTGTTGTGCATCTCAATCCCCTCTAGCTTAGCCAATATTGCTGCCATGATAGGATCAGGAGCTGGAGCCGCAACCGGCTGTTGTACCTGCTGATATTCAGGTCTTACCTTGAATCCGGTGGGTGGGTTCAGCACATTGTTTGTGTTTCCATAGCTGAAATTGGGATGATTCCTCCACCCCAGATTATATATGTTTGAGTAGGGATCATTTCTTGATGTCCGTTGTTGCACAAAATTCACCTGCTCTTCTTCAGGAATAAAAGGACAAGATTCATTAGTGTGATCCGACATAGAGCAAACAGAACATACCTGAGAAACAGATGATGATGATATCGTTTGGCTTTTGATGGCAGTAGAAATGGACTCCAACTTCTTCTCCATTGCTTTCATTCTCTTGTCCATGTCTGGGTTGGTGGCAACCTCAAACACCGCTTGCTGTTTCTTGCTCGCCAATGTTCTCTCTCTTGTATAGAACTGCTTGGTGTTCTCAGCCAATTTCTCTATGGTATCATGAGCTTGCTGACCTGTTTGGTACATAAACATACATCCACATGCAGAATGCACTCTTGTCTTGTTGGCTGGCTCCAGACCTTCATAAAAGAAAGTCATCTTGTCCTCTAGATCATACCCATGATGTGGGCATTTCCTCAACAGCTCCTTGAAATGACTCCATGCCTCATGAAGCATGTCACCATCTTTTTGTATGAAGCTATTAATCTCCTTCTTCAACTGCTTAGTCTTCTGGGCTGAGAAATACTCCTTCATGAACGTTACCTTCATCTCATCCCAAGATTGTATAGACCTTGGAGCCAAAGAATTGAACCACATCTTCGCTCCTTCCTTCACAGAAAAAGGAAATAAAATTAGTTTCAACACATTAGATTCAACATTTTGTAAGTTTTGTGTTGATGCTAAAGCTTCAATCTCAGCCAAATGTTGCTGAGGGTCCTCTGAAAATACCCCCCTATAATGAGGTAGGGCAGAAAGTAATGCAGGAGGCACTGAATATGTCCCAAGAGCTGGCAACACTATTGGTGATGAATTCCCCTGAGCACTAGGTACAAAGGAATTCATCAACGTTCTTGGTTGTTCTCCCATCGCTGCTCTTTGTGGTGGCGATTGAGGAACTTCTTCTTCTGAATCTGAACTTGTTTCCACCTCAATCTCAGGTTCTGACACTGTGCCACTCGTGTTTCCAACCTCAAGTTCTGCTCGCCTCTTCTGCTTCCGGTTTTGCTTAGCTGAGCGCTCAATCTCTAAATCAAGCAATAAAGACTCAATTCTCCTTGACCTTCGAGTATGCATGCACTAAGTACCTTCACACAAGAGACACGTTACACTACAAAAGAAATGAAACAAAACAAAACAAAACAGAAACAAAAGACACGTTAGAATATAAAGACTAGATCTTTCCCCGGCAGCGGCGCCAAAATTTGATCGAGTGTTTAACCACCCTCAAAGTTACCCTATAATAAACTCAATATGCTTGTCAATGCAGTACAATAGTATAGGGTTCAATCCACAGGGAAAGATGAGACTTAATATTGTAAACTACAAACAGACGCGAAAGTCAGAAATCTGACAGACTCGACCACTGGGCACTAACGTAATTAATTAAAATATCTACACTCAACCTAAAATCACGAAATTAATACAGGACACTATAGACACAGTGGTGGACTACCACACGAAATTTCGATACAATCGGAGTTTGTTTGGTTGGCGAACAAAATTATGCAAAACAAATTACGAAACTGAAACAGAAAACAGAGTAAAAGTAAAACTGACAATCAATGATAAAATGGGTTAAGGGAAGTGTTATCCACCACTGTCACTCCATCTAGACGATAAATGCTTAACTAAACAATGCAAATGTTATGAATGAAAGACTCCCAGGAAGGTCCCGAGCTGTGAACACAACCTATTACCCGATCCTTATGTTTACAACATTGAAGGTCTGCTTATCAATATTGTCTATCCCTCAAAGAACCTGAAGTCACGGACTCGAATTAACTAAGAGAAAAGCATTAAGATTTAGAAAGGGTTTGAGAATCTACAAGGCTTTACAAGTACACTACGGTCGTGTCTTGCTAGACCTAGGGTTTCTTATACCAAGCATGTATGGGTTCTACGATTGAAACTTGAGGAAGGTAATAATCACCAACAGCCATCAATTTTCTTAGAATTAAATTCCTAAACATGCATACTAAGCGTGCACTCAAAGCATACATAATCAAGAATCATCATTGTATAAATAACAAAGAAACCTCATTCAAATAACAAAAACAAAACTTAGTTAACGTGCATAAGCAATCTAAATATCATGAACGGGGCTTCAAAACAGCCCCTTAACAATGGAGTTTAGCTCCTCATGGAAGCCATAAAATTCTAGTTTAAAAAGAAAAGAGAAAATTATCGAATCGTCTCCGTACGTCCCCCCAGCGTACGTTCTCTTGCTAGCTATTTATATGTTCCAAACTAGCTAGGTTAATTAACCTACCTAGCAAACCACGTACAAGACTCCAAAATCCAGCCCAACTCTTCTTAATCTCATTATTATAATAGGACTCTTCTTCTCTCCTTGCTCTTCCTCGCCAAGCAAGCAAAAATTGCTTTTCTTCAATCAAGCCAATTAACCAAGTTGGCTTGCACGTGCACCATTCCTAATCAAATTCCAAGTCAAACTTTCAAAGCCCATGTGCATGCAAACTCCATTCCACATCAACTTCTCTGCAAAGTCCAATTATAAAAAGACTTCTCTTCTTTTTGTTGTTCCTCGCCAAGCCATATATATATAAATCCTCATTTAACTAGTTTAATTAAACTAGCAAAACCCACTTGCACTATTCTATCACGTGCTCGCCAAGAACCAAACCTCCTCGCCAAGGACTCCCGTTTCTTCGCCAAGCTGCATTATATATTTAATCTCTTTTTCTTCATTTATCTCCAAAATACCTAAGAACAAATAATAATGTTAAATTACTTAAAAACATAACAAAAGAGCTAAATATAAGGTTCGGTTAAGCACATAAACGTTGCATAAATATGCAACTATCAGTATTATTGAGTTATTGATGTGTGTTAATGGATTTTGATTGTGATTAAGGTTTGTGATATGTGTTATTGAGGTTATGTTAGTGATGATGCTAGGATTGTGATTGAAGTTATGTTAGTGATGATGTTAGTTAGTTTAGATCTTAGCATTGTGATTGTGGCATGTGAATAATATCGCATATGCTTGAAAGTGTAGGATACATGGTTGTGTTCTATTTGATTAGATTGGTATTGGATGATTATATGTAATTGGTATTGCATATTTGGTTAGATTGTTATTGGTAATGGATTGTTGGTTATAGGGTGTGGTAGTGATGATGTATATGTCTTGAAGTAAGTGTGTTGTGGTACTGTTTATATTTGTTAATGTTTTCGTATAGTTAAGTAGGAATGGTAGCATATTATATGTATTTGTGTGATTTATTGGTGGTTTTTAATTGTAGGCATCATGAATTTGTTCGGAAAAGGGAAGAGGGGATCTCAGAAAGGAAACAGGTTTAGCACCGACAGTTCCTAGTGTGCCTCTATCAATAACCCGCACGCTACATTTGGCGGCCCTCAGTTGAGCTCTCGACATCGTCAACTACTTCAGGAGACGCCACAGCAAAATATAGTGGCCCACCCCCATCGACCACACAGCACGAGCCAGCTCTTCAATGAAGACGGCACCCCATGCCCTCGACGACCAGCTCTACGGGTCACACGCCTTTGGGTGCCCGTAGGTCTTCCATTACCTGGCATGTGCCTTCTCCATCTACGGCTCATGCTAGCGCTTCAGGTACCTCATCATCAGGGGTACCAAATAGACCACCGGCTATCCTATTCATACCATCAAACGTACTTGCGCTGCCTAATGTCGATGACCACGGAAAGCCTATTCCAACAGAGCTCCATTACATCCACCCTCAAGAAGCATATGTCTATGTGTCGTTTGATACACTTCTTTTTAGTGCGAGGGTAACAAACACATCGATGTCAGAATCGGGTAAATACCTTAGTTATTTAATTTATAAATTATTAATAATTTGTATATTAAATTGGGTGCTCTTATTTTAATCTTTTTACTTTGTCTTATGTGAAAGACGCCAGAGGCAACAAAAAAAAGACCAGATGATGCGTCACTTGCCAGCAACTTTAGAAGGACGTGAAGGATAGTGGGCTATTGGTCATAGAGACCAACCTTGATGGATCGGTGAAGTTGGAGAAGAAGGTGGTGCAAAGGTACTCCGGCCAAGTAGGAAGTATCATACGAAACAGAGTCCTTGTTCTTTGGGGAGAGTGGTCCTCGGTGCCACAAGAAGTTAAGAACATGGTGAACAATGCTATGTCAGTGAGTTAGTTAGATATTCATTATGTATGTCTACCTATATTAATTAAGTCCTAATAAATATATATATATATATTACCATAAATTGGCACATTGCAGGTGTGGTTCGATGTTCCGGAGCACCTTAAATCCATCTGGGCAAATCAGGTTCAAGGAAAAAGGTAATGAGAGTTATATAATATATATTGAGATATTATGTTGATCATGTATAATCACGTTCTAACATTTGTGTTGCATATATAGGTATAAGGAGTGGAAAACTAAGCTATGCTCGCACTGGCAGACGCATGGCAATGGCCGTTTGGGTACCCCCCTCGAGTTTATGTATAGGGAGTACGAGTGACAGTGGCTTCTAATCCACTTCAGCAACCCACAATTTGAGGTATATATGTATCATATTTGTGTTTAATTGTATCTTATTTGAAGAAATTAGTTTCCTAATATTTTTTTAATATATGTTTATCTAAGAAGGTCATTTCTAAAATAAACACGACGAATCAGGGAAAAAACACGAGTAACTATCATGCTGGTTCTAGATCCTTTGCGAGTTATATGGACGAGGCGGCCAACCAATAGCCTAAAGTCAACCGATTCACGTATACGCTTGAGAAAGCGTATCCTCAGTCCCCTGAAGATACTGTAAGTCTTATGCCCGTATAACTTAACATAATTTCTTATATATGTATTTTCTCTAACTTTTTTTTATGTATGTTTGCTAATACTTTATTTTGTTTTCCTTGTCAATCA
Source organism: Geum urbanum (assembly GCA_946800695.1). Taxonomy (NCBI): domain Eukaryota; kingdom Viridiplantae; phylum Streptophyta; class Magnoliopsida; order Rosales; family Rosaceae; genus Geum; species Geum urbanum. The sequence continues at coordinate 7,378,030 of OX327003.1, forward strand.
GGCGAGAGTGTAGGAGCTGACTGAAGAGGTGTTGACTCAGATCATGAGGGAGCGATGGCCTGAGACCCAAGATAAGGACCTCCCCCAGGCCATCTCTCAGATTGATCAATCTGATGTGACGGTTGGGGTGAGGATTATGGCTAACGCTATCCCCCAACGAGGGGCAATTACTACTGCAGGGGGCAAGGGCAGCTCGTCGATGGGGTATTGAAGAAGGCGCCCAGTTTCGCACGCAAATCAGAATCTTCGAAGGCTGCTCAGCTACAGGACCAACTGCAAAGGCAGGCGATGGAGCATCAGAGATAGCAGGAAGAGACTGATAGATGGATTGCCGCCCAGCAGGCTTAGATGAGGTTGATGCAAGCTTAGATGGCTTCCTAATTTTAGGAAATTAATGCACAACTTTGGGCACAAGAACTCCTGGTTCCAGCCCCACCTCAATTTACATCTGCCCAACACCCTTTCGATGCTCTACATCAGCAGGAGGATCAGCAAGATGATGGTACTACCCCTTATGTTTTCTAGAACATAGATTTGGATAATCCTCAGTTTATGTGATTGCTGGGACAAGTAGGATGAATCATATGCTTAAGTTTCATTATTAATTTGTGTTTGTTGGTGAATATATGTTTTGTTTTCACTTTATGTGTTGTTGGCTATTATGGAAATAAAATTGTGGAATTGGCAGGTTCTGGAAATAAAAATCCAGAATCTGCACTGTTTTCTTTTCTTCAAAAATCAACAACATTAGTCGACGACTTTAGTCAAATTCATCGGCTAAAGTGCTCACATAAACCGACGAGTTTCATACTATACCCGACGACAGTTAAAAAACTATAGCCGACAATGGTCTTTCACAGTTGTTGACTACAGTATAGCCAGGTTAACCATCATGACCGGAGGGGGAAGGTTTGGCCGATGACTTTGTCGTTGGCAAAAGTCACAAACTTAAATCGATGACTTTTTTTGTTGTCGGTTATTTTCCAAACCACAGCCAACGACGTTCTCCTACCGACACTATAACCGACGAATGTTTGTCGGCATTTATTATAGCCGACGACAAAGTCTAACAAGCTGACGATTTTTGATCTTCGGCTATAGTGTGTTTTCTGGTAGTGATACATACATCTATAAAAATAATAATAAAATAACAAAACTAACTACTAAACTAAACCAAGAGTAGGAATTGCGCCGCTGATTCCCTCGCCGCCTCTCAGATTGTTGTTGTTGAGGCTAGGAGTGGGCTCGGGGCGAAGGCGGACGACACTCATCATCAAGATCAGGAACAGGCAACCCCATTTTCCTGCAGGCCTCGTAGAAGGCGGCCATCTTACGGTTGTAAGCTTCAAACCGCCCCTCCACCGACCTCGAATGCTCCCAGGCGCGATCGGCCGACTTTTGTGCCAATCGACCCCATTCAAGAGTGGCTCAGAGTGCCTCAGAATCATCCCTACCGCGATGAGTCGACGATGTAGATGATGACTGGGAAAAATCTCTCTACACCGTCTGTCCAAACCCATGAACCTCCTTGCCAGCTCGACAACCGTAAACAGCATCAACAATACCGATCTGACTCTCCATCGACAGAGGCACCTAGTCAGGTGTCATCTTTAGTTTTTGCAGCAGGGTCGCTGCTAATTCCTCGCCGGCCATTTGTATCAACCTCTCCTAAAATTAATCATGTGAAGAATACAAAAATATTAATTTCTAAAAAAATAGCCATAATTTCTCCTAAAATTGGAGGAAACCAAAAAACATGCATGAAAGATAACACTTCGAATAACTAATTCCAATGACATAATTACACCATGGGCACCGATTCCCATCAAGATTTCTCAAGTTGAAAATAATAATTTAACCAACGTACTAAACTAAAACATAACTAATTGAAGTTCAAAATTATATTCCAATAACACAACCTAACTAATATATCCTAAAAATATAATTAGCGTTATCTTAAATTTCGATATGCTTTGAAAGTAAGATTAAATTCAATTGATTTTGGAAAGATCAATTACTTACGCCTAGTTCACTCGCTTTATTGACAACCGCAGGCTTCACATAAGCTTCGATGCTGACATCTAAGAAGCAATGCTTCGAACCCGCATCTCTGTCCTCCTTCGCCATGTAAATAAACCCTCTCGAGCCCGATCCATGGTGCTTTGTCATCTCCGATGGTTGGCCCTGGTTTCGATGTGCTCTATCATCTCCGATGTGCAGGCAATTTCAAAATGTGTCTATCAACATAATGAAAGGACCCAACCCTAGTTTAGCTAGTAAACTAGAATTAAATCCTAACGATTATTTAACTCTGAGAAATTCTACGAAAATTTTGACATAATTTTTCCTGAAAATTGAACAACCCAAAACCTGCAAGAAGATAACACTTCTTATCGGATTCTCACAAACAAACTGTGGACCAATGTTTGCCCATCCGAATTTCTCAACAAATAACATAAACAAAAACTAGGAATTCAACTCAGGAATTAAAACGTATTTATAACATGCTGGTTCTAAATACAGAGAGAACATGTTCGACTACTATTCAAGTAACTAACATTAACATAAATAATAGGAATTCAGAGCAACTTCTATAAACATAAGATACATATAAACAAGTCTAACAGTAAACTGGAATATATTGAATGAGGAGATGACTGGTGGATTCAAAGCCTTCGACGACACCACGCAAACTCACAATATGTACTGCAGCTTGGGCGATGGAAACCAAAAGCCCAGGGAAAGGCATTTAAAATATAAAACGTAAGCATGAGCGGAAAAAAATAAGAAAATCTGCGTAAAACTATAAAAACTAATATATCACACATAAAAAATAGCTCGCTTATCCGAAAAATTTCCTGAAAGTCGTTAATAACCTCGTCGTGGGCTGCCGGTTGCCGGAAAATTCACCAACCCAAAATCTTCGACCTACACATTAGTTTGAAGATCTCGACATTTCCAACAACTTTGTAGTTCAAAGCTAAGCCCAATTTTAACCGGAAAATGTCCAAAATTCACCGTGAAGGTCAAAAACCTCGTCGGAATTCAATTTCTCCGATCGGGCACGGCAAGGGCTGAAACCACTTGCAATAGACTCACCTCTCCATGGGTTACAAAACCCCCACAAGGTTAACCCCCATTGCTGCCGTCTCCGCCACCTCCGTCGCCGGCGAAATTCGCCGGAAAATCCCCAACTTCACAGCGTCGTATCTTCTTCATCCGGCAACCAAAATGAGTGATCTACCTATCAAAAGAAAGAGGAGCTCAATCCCAACAACTTTGATGAAGGAACTACGGCCAAAAGATGCCGGAATAAGGTACACCGATGCCGAGAATCTCACGGCCCCAAACGGGTCAGTTTTGACCGTGGGTCAAACTAGATTTCCCAATCATCAATCACAGGTAAGGTGGTTGTCATAACCTTCCTGGATACTGTATAAAATGTGGAGGCCGTAACTCGAGTACATTTTCCTCAAAGTTACAATCATGCTCAACCAAGGTAAGAGGTTAGTCATAACCTTCCTAGGAGCCATATAATCATGGGTCAAGCGTTTGTCATAACCCCCCAGAGCATCTCGGGGATCAGCCGAGAAGTCATGCATCGATGCATCCATATATCCATAATCCATGTAAAACAAATCATGCATATGCCTCCAAGTAAAAATACATAATCGTAAATGTATATTCATAATTGCATACTCGCAAAACGCATAACATAAATGCATAATCAAGACTCGCAAATTGACAGTGAAAATAAAGTGTCCATTCACAGTATGAGGCTAACTCTGAGGTCCAGCGGAAGATCCCTCGCCAAACACTCGATCACGATCACCTGAATAACAGAGATACGATCAATACATATTTAAACACAACATACGGAGCTAATATGTCAAGAACCCCGCGTTCTCGAAAGACGTATCACTCGTTATATCGACAAGGATAGTAAAATTCCCAAAATATACCCAAACACCCTCGTCCTAAAATAGAACATTCAAATCAACTCAAAAACCTTACGATTACGATCGAGATGCGATTACGAGCAAAACGGTATAAAAATCTCCAAAACCCCAAAAAGTCAACATTGTCGGAGCTCCGTCGTTGACCGCCGGCGCGGCGCCAACGGTAACCAACTCCAGCGACTCTTACCTCAAATTCTTCCTCTCCTCAAGCCCAACAGCTTTCCTTCTACCACCATAGCCAATTTAACCTACACCAGCCAGAATTCCGGCCGAAAGCCTCGCCGGAATTCCCACTCAAATCACCACTCAATCAAAGTGCCCAGAATTCATCTATGGGTTGAGGGGAAGCAAACCCCCCACCACCCCGACACCAAATCTCACTGGAATCCGCCACCCGATTCCGGCGAAATCTCCAAACTTCAACACGTTCGTTCTCCCTCAATTCTCCACCAATTTCAACAAATGAATACACAAATCAATAGTACAAGTCAAGAGCTTTCCAACTATACCAAGAACGTGGCCGGAGGTGGCTGGAAACGCTGGGTAATTGTTGTGAAGGAATGAACATGGAGAAATGCAAATGAATAGAGTAATTTGGGTGAGTGTAACAGTGTTTCATTTTATCACACAGTTTTGAGTGATCCAGATAAGAGAATAAAATATGACAAGCAAGGGATGCTTTCGTGCAAGATTATAACATAATCATAAGAAGTTTCCTCTCTGTCCGTTATTATATATGTTTCTCTTTCTGCTCTACATTTTCCTTCTTTGACTTGCTTTTCTTATTAACTTTTAGTGTAGTTTCTGAAGGAGTATCTACATTGCCACAAAGGTCTTATATTGTCATGAAATGGTCTTGGGATAAGGCATTCAATATGGTAATCAACAAGATGTACAAACATCCTTTTAGGCGATGCAGGATAGTTGAGTACAAGGAGCCATTTCAGAATGGCGGATATTTGCTGAAACTGTAAGTGGTACACAGTTGAGTAAAATGACTGCTGTTTTTAGATGTATTTTGGGGTTACTATCATAATATCCTCATCGAAAATATAGAGAACATATCTGTTTTTAAGGTTGCTCATTGTCTCTTTGTACCTCATTGTTTCTTTTGTTGTCTTTGTTTCATCTGCTTTTGTGTTCATCGTTTGTCTATGAAGCCTATCCAGATCATTCAGTAAGAAGCATACCGCCACTCTTTTTATGGTCTATAGTTTACTTATAGCTGAAAAATAGTGCTCTTTTTTCATGGCAGTACTAATCCTTCATTTTGGTCATACAACAAGTTTCAGCTTACTCTAAATTGATTATGTTTTGTGGACTGGCAGGATAAGAGGCATTTGTAATCATTTGGAATCATTTTTGCAATAGAATATGTCGTGAAGAATGCATTTGTGGCACATTTACACCGTCTTACTTGTTCATTGTGGCCTATGCATAAAGTACATGATATGTAATATAGATGTACTTTTAACTTCAGTTTTGATAGCGGAAGAAATTTGATATGTCTACTGGATCGATTTAAAATTAATTGAATTTTCATTTAGAAAGAAAAATTGAATGAGAGTTTCTATGGATGTATGCTCACTGATATTTTCAACAAGAACAAAAAAACTGAAATTAGATAGCAATGGAGAGAGCAAGCATCAGAGAACTAAAAGTTTTTAACTTCTGTCATCTAAATGAATTTAGGTACATATTTTGATTGATTCTGTCATCTGAAGGGTAACTTAAATGACTAATTTTTTTTAAGGTGTCATCTAAATGAATTTTAAGTTCAAAAGATGACTAAATTTTTTGACTTATGTTGTCTGCATGAACCTGAAGTTAAAGAAGATGAAAGTTTTTTGATTAAGTTAGATGACATAACTTATTTTTTTGTCTTTTGAATCACACTTCAGATGTTTTAACCGCGTGAGTCGGTTTATCCTGTTTGTGCTTCGTATGCTGGCGTGCCACCGTCTCTTGACGGAATATGGACTGATTACAGCCGCCTGACTTCTATATTTAGCGATTAGAATGGGGAGAGCACCAACCCCACTCGAATAGGTCCTTTTTGCCTAGTAACCTAGGACTTGATATGTGAATCTCTAGCTTAGTCTTTGAAATCGATACTCCACACGTCCTTATTCGTGCAAAGCAGAGCAATCCCTCTGACAGAGTGTTGAGAACACTCGCTTCCTTTGAGTATCCAAACTCTCAACCTACAGGCGACAAGCTCTTCAACTTTCCGGTTGCAATTGCTTCCTTGGAGTCGTAATACTTTCACTCGACAGGTGACAAGCACTTTGACCTTCTGGCTACAAAGAAGATAGAAATCTCGAGGACGAGATGTCTGTCTAGGTTTGTTTGCATATAGCAAGTTTGTATGTTTGATCGGGGGCCTTTTCCACAAGGCTTTTACTTTCCTTATATACTCGCTTAAACAACAGTCATTCATTCTGTTTCATACTCTTTCTACTCTTGTAATCACAGTCTGAATCTAACACCAGCATACTTGTTGTATCTCTCATAGATCTTCTAATGCCATCATAACTCTTCTAAGAGTTCTATCTAAAATAAAACTAGTTATGACAGAACCAAAGCCGCATGGAACCGGCTAATTAATAAGACATAGTTCAAATAGAGCTCAAAGCCTGCTCCTGGCGAATGCTCGCCAGGCGTTGTTCTCACTTGACTCTTTGCCAAGCATTTACAATATAGTGGGCCGCTCGCATAAACCTCGGTCATTCAAGCCCAAAATGAAATACTTTATTTCAGGCCCAAACATTGCCCCTCAGGTCTGTAACTTGGAACCTCCTGAACAAGCGAAAAGACTTGAATATATCTTGATTGTCGTGCCCAAAGACTTTTAAAACGGTACCTTATCACTCAAACGCCACGTCACCCAACTCTTCAAAAAAGTATGACGCTCGACTGACATATTATAAAAGCACCAGTCCATATCCACAAATTTCATCTTTCAACGAAATCCTTTCACTTGCTCCGATCCTGAACTTTCTAACCCTCTCAGTCAAAAAAGTTCAAACCTTCCTTCTCACCGCAGTCAACCCTTATTTTTCCAAAAAAAATGCCTCTTTGCAAAGACATTCCCAGCCTATATGAATCCCATGACGCCAAGAAATTTTCTAGACAACTCAAGGCAGACGCTAGACGACACAACCCAGACGCTGTTTGCACTCTCTCCATAGACCCTGTTGAAAACACAGGTCTCCTTGGTCCATTTTTGGACACTCCATTAAATCCAGAGCTTTTCTCTTACCTTCGCCAGCCCATCTGCAGTTCATCCCTCATACTCCAAGCAAACCCCAGGGCGGACCCAAAGGAATGGACCCAAAAAGACACTCTCTGTCTTATTGGAAAATGACCACACTCAAGTGCAGAAGACCTCGCTTGGTACCGGCACCGCCGTGGGCAAGATATCAAACAGTGGGAGACAGCTGGAATAGCCCAACTCATCGATTTATGCTTTTCTCTTCCAGCTGGAGGCAACAGAGCCCCATTTGCTACAGCCATGTGCTTTTGGGACTGTACAGCAAACTGCTCCCGTCTTCCTTGTGGTGATGTAAGCATCACAATGCTCGACCTGTATACTATATTTGGAGTTCCTGCTTTCGAAGAAACTTGGGCTCCTCAAAAAAACCACACAACGCCCAAACAAGCCTCCCCTGAACGCCATTCTTCCTACTCCTCCTGGATGAAATATTTTGCTCGCGAGGAAAAAGACACGCCCCAAGGAGGAATAGCCTTTTTGGAGTATTGGCTTGCCAAGTACCTCTTCTGTTCAACCTCTGCCAAGGTCACCAAATGCTGGACCAACCTCGCTAAACGCCTCTTCGACGGTGAACAACTAAGCTTGGTTGAATCCATTCTCGCCTACATCTACTATGGCCTAAGACGAGTCACATTGTCAAAGCTTGACCTGAACCAACCAGAACCACTTTGGATGGTAGAACTCTTGTTGCAGATATACTTTCCTTTCTTCTGCCCCTCAGCACCCCCTGTCTATGAAGAACACAAACTGCTGGGTCAGACATTGGTCTCAGCAACGCCTAGGACTAGACAATGGTCTTATCTCTACTGCTTCAAACACCTTTGCTTGCATAAGGATTTCCTAACTACAGCAATTGAGAAAATTCTAAGCCGTCGCCATCCTGGCCTCCTCGCAAGTGGATTTAAGCCCTCGCCAGAACAAAATGCTCACGCGAGGAACCTCTTCACTCGATTCAACACTTGCCAGGACATGCCAATTCCAGACTCAACCAGTTCTGGGTATGAGCTCTATGCCCCTAACCACTTCTCCAGACAGTTTGGGCTCAGTCAGGATGCTTCCATGCCCCTCGCGTTCTCTATTAACAAGTACACCCTCTGGCGAGGAAACGGTCGTCCCATTGCAGCAGAAGTACGAGATGAACACTTTGGCTTTCCAACAATAATGCTTCCAACCATAACAAAGCCACTAGTGATCTCCCAATTGGTCACCCAGTCGTATCTCGCATGGTGCTCCCAACTCTGGGAAGAAAAACGAAATCAGGGACCGCTTCTATGTTTTGCCGCCATCTTTCATGACTTCAGCCAGAGATTCTTGAATAAAGAAGACCTGGCTGCCATAGGTGGATCATACCCAGACAAAAAGTCTACTCCATGGCCACAGGTATGTCCATTCACTATAAAAATTGCCACAGGAATTAGCAATTCTTCACATCAAAACTGATCATTCTTTTCTTCAATCTCCCTCGCACAGCACACCCCTAAACCAGACGTGACTGTGGCCATCCAGTCTTTCAGGAAGAAAAGAACGAAACCTTCTGGATCCTCTGTAAGTCTTTAAACCGGCATTTCTCAGGACAATCTGAATTACCAATGACCCTAAATCTAACCCCAATCCTTTGACAGTCTCCAAAACGCAGAAAGCTCATTCTGAAAAACAAAGGGCCCCAAAGTGGAACTTGGCTGGATTCAAAAGTCATCAGTAAGGACAAACAAGTGAAGCTCCAAGCTCTAGTCTTCCTTGCCTCATTTGATCAGAGGAGCGACCAAGCCTCAGGGTCCAGTGCTTGCCCAGCCGTAGCCTTCACCATTACACACTGGTTATGTGCAAATCCAAACAGCATGCCTACACTCTCCCAATTTGATGACCTCCTGATTTAAGGTTCACGGGAGTGGCAGGAACTATGCAAGGATGATGCCCTTGTGAGCAAGTACCCAAACCAGCACTTTGATCTGGACTCAATCTTGAAGGCAAACATCAGACCACTACAATTCTCGTCTGATGACTCCTTCATTGGGTACTTTGACCCAGAAAAGTTTACAGCCCTAAATGGCCTTCCCTCTTTTGATGCTTTATGGGAGAAAATCCAGAACGGCCACAAGCCACGAGTTTTCATAGTGAGTTGGAACGACCATTTCTTCGTCCTCAAAGCTGAAGACGAAGCCTACTACATAATAGACTCACTGGGAGAAAGGCTTAGTGAAGGATGCTGCAAAGCTTTCATTCTGAAGTTCGATGAATCCAGCATCATACTTGATAATGAAGATAGTGATGCAGGCTCTGAAATTATCAACAACGCCAAATAATGCTGTAAAGATTTCATAGCCAGATTTCTAGCTGGCATCCATCGAGGAGAACTTGAGGAAGCAGAGAAAACGAAGCCCGTTGATTCTACCATCTTGTTTAGGCGTCTGCAAATTGAAGTTCAAACTTGCTTCATTCCTTCCTCCTCTGGCGAGGGAACCAGCACTCCAAATGAGCAAGTCATTCCAGAGCCTGAGCATCAAATCCTTTCCTTGCCAGAGCCCTTAGTCACACAACCACAGATGCTGGCTGAGAATAATCCAGAACGCGAAGAACCAAGCCCTTCCTCACCAGAGCCCTTAGTTCAAGCAGTTGAAAGGACACAGCCATTGTCCCCCAACAAGTAAGAACTCTCCATACTCACTTCTGGATTAATGATTTCTTAATTGGTCCTGATAACTTGTTATTCATATTGTAGTCCAAACATGTTCCTGTGGACCTGGACGCTCGTGAGACCATTCCCAACACTCCCAAGAACCAAACAAGCACATCAGGCCAACTCCTTACTATGGCCGCTGAAGATCAGCCTGGCAGTCCTCTTGGTGTCAACGATGAAGGTCCTATACCTCAAATCAAAGAAAATCCTATACCATCTTCATTGCGAAAAAGCAACCCTCAGTTACCCAGTGTTCAAGAATCAACCACCAAGTTACAAGAACTTGTAGGCAAACTGGGTACACTGAGCACTCCCTCTGACACCACCGTCATGCTTAGAAAAATTCTCTCTGGGCCCTTAGATTCTCCAATAGACATTCAAGCTATCAACCAACAAGTGAAAACCTTGAAGGCCACTGCCCCAGCAGACTTCATCCCTCGCCTGAATGAACTTGAAGAGAATCTCTCTCTACTCCTGAGCCAAAACGAGGCCTTCCATCATCTAACACTCGAGGTTGACTGTAAGAACGAAGCAGCAGAGACTTTGGAACGACAAACTCAAAAAGAGAAAGAGAGAATCCAGAGAATATTGGAGGAACACTCTTCCCAGGAGGAAGATTTAGCAACCAAACGTGCCAGAATATCTGTTCTTAAAGCTAAACTCGCATCCCTTGAAGCTGAAGTAAATGCATTGGAAACTGACATCCCCAGGCGTCAGGACAAAATGCATCAAGTTGTAATGGAAGGCGAGAACCAAGCTCAACTCCTGCAACAGGCACGCGACGAAACCAATAATGCTTGCCAAGCAGTTCACCAGGCCTGGATGGCCTCAGAGACGGCTAAAATCTCAGTGAAGAACTTTCTCCTCCAATTGTAACTTTTTGGGCCTCAGATGTAGGTCTTATTTATTTTTCCCAAACCATTAAACTATTTATGTATTTAAATTGGTTTTGACAAAGTATGAATTGGGTCCAAAGACCACGTTGGGCTTTTCCAACAAGCCCCTTTTTAACTTTGATCCAGCCTCGTTTTAAGTTGTAACTGATTTGACTATCTTGACTGTTCAACAATAAATGGAATTTAATTCCAAGCTTGGAATCCGTATCGCGTCAAACAGTCAACAATCTTTTGAAATACGATTTACCTGCCCCAGAAATCTCCTCATTTATCATGCACTTCTTGCGGGTAGATAAACCGTCTTCGCGGTCCACTCTCATTTGGACACGTGTTCTCTAATCTTGGGTGTAATTACTCTCGCGTAGCCAAACCGTTGTGACTCCTGGCTATAAAAGGTTTCATTTCCCTTGTGTTATGAAACAACCCTTTCGCGAGAATGAACTACAACCCCCCCCCCCCCCCCCCCCCCCCCCCCCCCCGTTTATTTGCTCTGGTCTTCCTATCTAAAGAAACCTCCAGATAAACCCTTCCATGTTGAGTTCCTTAGATAGCAATATCCACGTCCAAACCTGGACTAGATAGCAATATCTACGTCCAGGCGTTGCCTTGGCTATCCCAACTTGAGTCAGCAGAAGAAGGGAGAAGCCACAATCCCGAGGTGAAGACCCTCTCACCTTTCCCCAGTGAACCCATTCGGTGTCCATAAGCATTGGAAGTGGTAGACCTCTTCAATGTGGCCTGCAAAGATGAGGAAAGATATGGGCGTCATCCCGGGAAAAAAGGCAACAAACGCCAAGGCAGGTGTAAAGGGTCTTTTGATCTGATGCACCTTCTACCTTGGCGTTTCAAATCCTCCTCATCCCCTCACCAAGGTCGATCTCTTTTTTAACTTGGTGTTTTGGTCTTTATTTGATACCTCGACCCAGGGGATGGCTATCAACTAAGAGGATTTGTGAAAAACAAACTGTATTTTATCTTTCTGTTCTGTTGCTGATTTGTAGTTTGTTTCTCATGTGGTATCAGAGCTTGAGGCCGCAAAACCTTTTGTATTCTTCCATTTGTTGAATGTAATATTTTATTTGAAGCACAAAAGTTCCTTATATTGATAAACTCAGATATAGTTTGTTCAACACTCAGGCCACAATAACTGGCTAACATAAACTTTTGTTCTTGAAGAAAATACAGAAATTTATAAAAAAATTGGCCTCGCGTACAGGCTCTAGCTACTTAACCCCATGAATAAGCTGTTATAATGTACATGATCCTCGGTATGTGTTGCCCCTGTAGTTTACTTATGCGAGAGCATGAATAAACTAGACTTAAGTTGTAGTTGGAGGATCTTCATACTCCCATACTGGTTGTATAAATTTCTTCAGGAAACGACCGTTTATTGGATTTGCGTGTATTGTACCATCTCGATCTCGCAAACGAACTGCTCATTTGCCCAGCAGTCAATCGATAACGTACGGTCCTTCCCATTTTCCTCGTCCTTCAGTCTTCTCGCCAACAGGCAAAATGACTCGCCAGACAAGTTCTCCTTCTGCAAAACTCATGCCCCTGGTACGTTGGTCATAGGCACGGGCCACCTTTTGTTTCTCAGCACGTAGACTATCATAAGCTTGTATACGTTTCTCATCTAAGTCTTCATGTTCTTGCCACATTGCTTGGATATAGTCTTCACCGATCAAGTTGTGTTGCTCCATCACACGTAAAGATTGAACATTGATTTCTAAAGGCAAAACTGCATCGTGCCCAAACATTAGTGCATAAGGAGTCGTACCTGTGGGTGTCCTCTTACTAGTCCTATAAGCCTACAAGGTGTTAAAAAGGTCTTCATGCCACAGTCTGGCATTGCTCGCAAGCATCCTTTTAAGGATATGGATAATGACTTTATTGCTTGCTTCAGCTTGACCATTGGATTGGGCATAGTATGGAGAAGAATGAAGAAAGTGAATCCCAAGGTCCTTCATTAGAGTGTCCACTTCTCCAAACATGAATGCTGCCCCACGGTCTGAAACAAAACTCTCAGGAATGCCAAACTGACATATAATATCTTCAAATAGGAACTGGCGGATGGCCTTTGTAGACGATACCCTGAGAGGTCGAGCTTCAACCCATTTTGTGAAGAAATCAGTAGCCACTATGATAAACTTATGCCCTTCAGATGAATGAGGATGAATCATTCCTATTAAGTCCAAAGCCCATCCTCGAGCTGGCCAAGGCTTGATTATTGGCTGTAATGGTATTCTGGGCATATGGTTGACTGGACCATGTTTCTGGCATTCTTCACAACCTTTTGCGAACGTGATGCAATCTCTGAGCATTCCTGGCCAATAAAAGCCATGTCTTCTTAGTAACCATCTCATCTTGGGACTAGCCTGATGTGCCCCTGCAATCCCAAGGTGGACTTCTCTCATTAATCGCTTTGCGTCACGTCCAAAGACACACCGTAACAGTATGCCTTCTTCTCCCCTTCGATATAACTCAACATCCTTGAGCACATAATTGGGAGCTAAAAATCGAATCCGCTTGTCTACCGAATTATTGGGATTCTGGAGATAAGAGATGATTTCCTGTCTCCAATCCACATCAATGTGATCAAGTGTAGCAACGTACCATTCATTTTTATCTTCTTGACGTGTAAGGAAAGATGGGAGGGTTCGTCTTTGAACCTTTAATATCCGTTCGCGTATTCCATCTTGCAAACTTACACCCGTTGCTAGTTGAGCCAGCTCATTGGCTGCATAGTTCTTTTCGCGAGGAACATGACTCAACTCCACTTCTGTAAACAACCTGAGCAAGTCACAGGCCCTTTTCGCATAAGGTTCTAAGACCGGTCCTGCATTATACTTCGTCTCAAGCTACCTGATCACTAGTTGGGAATCTCCAAAAATATGCACATCTGTGATCTCCATATCCAACAGAAGTTCTAATCCAATGATTAAAGCTTTGTATTCTGCTTGATTATTTGTGCATCTGAAGTCCAACCTGAAAGAATAAGAAAAAGTTTGGCCGCGTGGAGAGATTAAAGCTACTCCTGCCCCAGCCATGGTACTCGTACTGGACCCATCAAAGTATAGACACCAAGGAGCCAAATTAATACGAGCCAGGTCCAGTTCTGGCCCCTCAACAACCACTTCCATTGGATGATGAGCCAAAAAATCAGCCACTGCTTGGCCTTTTACCGCCTTTTAGGGAACATATTGCAAAGAAAACTCTGACAAAGCCAGAATCCACTTCCCAATGCGTCCCCGGAGAATCGGTCTGGACAGCATGTACTTCATTAAATCTGTTTGTGCAATGACACACGTAGTGAAGGAAAGCATATAGTGCCTCAATTTACACCCTGAGAAGTATAATGCTAGGCATAATCTTTCCATTGGAGAGTATCTTGTTTCACAATCGTTCAAGGTACGACTCAGATAAAAAATAGCACGTTCAGCTCCTGATGTGTCATCCTTGGCTAATAGACTTCCAATGGAGAGTTTAGTAGCTGATATATACAGCTTAAGAGGGACCCCAGGTCTTGGGGGTACCAAGGCAGGTGGGTTCGTTAAGTAGGCTTTAATCGTATCGAAAGCCTCTTGATGTATAGGCTCCCATACAAAGTCCTTTTGATTTTGAAGCTTGAGCAGAGTTGAGAATGGTTGTGTCTTCCCAGCAGCATTGGCAATAAACTGTCGTAAGAAATTGATCTTTCCCAATAAACGTTGTTGTTCCTTCTTACTTTTTGGTGGGACTGCATTGAGAACTGCTTGTTTCTTGTCATCCGGTATCTCAATCCCACGCTGATGAACCAAAAAACCCAGGAAATCTCCTGCTTGGACGCCAATTACACACTTGGCTGGATTCATCTTCAGTTGATGTTGCCTCATTCTGAGAAATACCTGCCTTAAGTCTTCAAAATGATCACCCCTGCGCTTCGTTTTGACTACCACATCATCAATATATACTTCCATGGTCTTACCAATAAGATCGTGGAAGATCAAATTCATTGCTCGTTGGTAGGTTGCCCATGCATTCTTAAGTCCAATTGGTATATCCACGTACACAAAAACACCTGAAAATCCTGGGCATCGAAAAGCTGTTTTATGTCTATCTGCTTCAGCCACTGGAATTTGGTGATATCCAACAGTGCCATCCATAAATGTCAACATTTCATGACGGGCAACTGAGTCTACCAACAAATCAGCTACTGGCATTGGGTATGCATCCTTTGGGGTTGCATTGTTCAAGTCTCTGTAATCGACGCATACTCGCATCTTTCCATTCTTTTTCTTGACTGGGACTATATTGGAAAGCCACTCATTATATTTGGCTACACGTATAATCCCTGACTTGAGCATTTTCTCGACCTCTTCCTTGACTAGAATTGTCGTTTCTGTATTCATACGACGCATCTCTTGTTTCATAGGTTTCTTCCCTTCTATGATGGGCAAATTGTGACATACCAAATCTGGTGACAGGCCGGGCATGTCGTCGTATTTTTCTGCAAAACAATCTGCATATTCTTGTAGCAATTCAATGAGCTTGAGTCTCTCCTCAGGCTCCAGGAAGGTACTGATGGCCACAGAGATTGGCTCTTCATGTGTCCCAATATTGATGTGTTCAATGGGATCCTTGACTTTAGGAGGTAAATCATCTAAAGCTGCTGGAGCTAATTTAATCTCGTCCTCCTCCACGAAGTCTTGCAAAACATCTTCATCCACGTATTCCAAGGCTGCAACCAATGAAACCTTCTCAAAGGCTTGGCTCTCTAGCAGAAAATTATGAAAGCGTTCATGTAGAGAGTGACAAGCCTCGGCCTCTATACTTGATAGAGACCCAGTCATGGAGAACGTTTGGATGGTAGCTCAATGGTGTAGGGTCTTTTGCTATCCTGAGTTGCTTGAATTATACCCCACTAAGCTAGTTCAGAGGCCGTAACACCAACTGGGCGACCTTTATGATCAACACCACATACCTCCAATGGCCTAAGGTCACTGTGGTAATATCTGGCTTCTAATGTATTAGCAGAAACGGAATATGGGCGAGGGTCAGCATTGATAAGTTCTGCTTCACCTGACTCCATATTCCAGAGTAGCATATGCTGATGGAGTGAAGAAGGCACACAGTAGCTCCGATGAATCCAATCACGCCCCAGAATTGCACTATATGGAGATGTACATTCTACCACAAAGGATGTGTAAGTGCCTGAGGCTAGACCGATGTGTACCTGCAAGAAAACAATGCCCAAGGTCTTGGTTATGCTACCCTGAAAATTTCTGACACTTAATGAGGTCTCTTGGATAGTAGACTTGGGGACGCTTATTAAGGCCATTGCCTTGACTATGATGATGTTCACCGCTGCCCCTGAGTCCACTAGGAGTTTGTTCAATTGAATCCCCTGGACTTTCCCTGTGACATATAACGGCCTCATGTGCATGGCCATGTCTATAGTGGGTTTGGAGAACATCATCTGTCCTTTCGTGTGTAATGAATCCACCTCTGGTATTTCAATTGATGTTGAACCACTTGTTAGCTCTGGTTCTTCTTCTGGTAATACCACGTTATTGATACTCTTGTTTGTAATGGATTCATTTGTTGATGCTGACGGAGATAAAGCGTACTTGGAGGATAAGACGTACACCATGTTAATGCGCGAGATCGTCTTCTTCAATGCAGTCTGCTGCCTCTTCATCTTCATCCTCACCGTAATCCACCAATTGCTCATCATCGTCGTAGTTATTATCTTCAGCCTGATGTCCCTCCTCGTTCGAGGTTGCAGTGACCTCGAGATGAGCTACTTGTTGTATTTGACCCTCAGGAATAGGATCAATGGTTGTTGTTGGTAATAATTGTGGATTTTTCCCCTTGGGAACATGAAGCATTTGTCGGGTATTCTCTTGTTCTTCCACAATTAAAGGCCTAGGTTTCCATCGCAAGACTGGGGGCTTGCTTGGAGTGTTCTGTTTTTGCATGTTCTTTCCCTGAGGGGGTGTCTGTAGCCCTACTGTTTTCATCGTGTCCTCCTCAAAAGTGAGGCGTCTCCTTACTGGCTTCCGTTGTGTAGGTTCACGATGAATCTCAGGAGTAGATTCGGGCTCTTTACCTTTAAACCCTAATTCTGGGTTTCGTTCAAAGACTCCTGGTCGTTGGGTTCTCACTTTGGGCTCGCGAGACTTTTTCCCAAAAACCACAAGTGAGTTTGCTGCAAGGGTGTTCAGTCGCCTTTGCAACACTTCTGGAGGAAACTCCAGATCTTCTTCTTTGATCAGGCCAGCTTCATAATCTTCTAGTGCTCTCTTGGCTCTGCCAAAGCGTCGTTGAAGATTTCTCCTCCTGCTTGGAGTTACTTCAATAGTTTTTCCTTTCTCCCTTACGTACCAGACATCCTCCTTTGTAATATTTCTTGAAGCTGGAGGTATATATGGCTTCGCGAGCGTACTTGCAACTTTGGACTCAGGTGTTTTAGCCAAACTGGCTTGGTCTGTTGCTCGCGAGGGCTTGGGAGCTGAAGTATCCCTTTGTTTTGTTTGCTGAGGCTAATGATCTGTACTCGAGAACAATTCTGGGAAGAACTTGGCTGCATCAGCCAGTTCTTCATAAGAGATCTATAGCCCGCTTCTCAGCTTGCAATATGCACAAAGGTCTACTGGCGATTCTGCCTTGGGGTCCACCTTTTCTTTTCCTTTATTTCTTGGTATATATGATGGACTTTCGCCAGTAGTTGGATGATCGTTGGATTGTTTTCTTTTGTTTGACTTGTCACGTGTTAACTCCAACATTCCAACCATCATTGGCATGGGGGTCGTCAAGCCCTGCGAGGGTTCTTGTTCTATCATTATTATTCCCTCGTCAATCCACTGCTGTATCTTGAACTTTAAATCTCGACAAGCACTTGTGGTGTGACGTCCCCATTTATGGTGGTATCGACAATAAGGCAAACCCCTAACATCCTCAGGATGTGGGTCAAGTGTTCCCCAATTATCAGGAACCACGGCTATTCCTTCTTGGCATAGCTCGTTGAATATTTCCTCTCGCCAAGACGCGTCATATGTGATGTGAGTCCGCTTAGGTCGAACAAACGTTATATTTCGTCCAGACCTCCGTCTTGACCTCTTCTTCGCATAGGTAGGCTTAGTTTGACTACCCCTTGAAGAAGTGCCATTGGTAGGAGAAGTTGTGACTGGAGGAGGTGCTGCCCTGTGAAGATATTGTGGGTGAAAATCCACCTCGCTCTTTTCGTTAATTACAATCACTTCCCAATTGATCAAACCTTGGATTTCATCTCTCAAGGTAGAACACATTGTTGTGCAATGACCAAAGTGATTGTGAAACCTGCAGAAGTGTTGGGCTGGCTCTTTATACCGTAATTGTCTGAGTTCAGTAACCGGGTAAAAAGAGACCAGCCCCATGTCCTTAAGCCTATCAAAGAATTCTTTTATCATGTCAAGTCTGAATGAATAGGCTGAAAAGGATGGTCGATTCCAGGCCTCCACACCTTCGAGGTGCCTATTAGGTGATGTCCAATTCACCTCAACCATATTCACCTGTGCGGCAGGGAAAGGCTCGGAATCCACTAATGCAGCTGTTTTGGACGTTCCTTCTAATTCTAATCTTCCTTCATTGATCCATCTCTGGATCTGGTCTTTAAGCTTGATGCAGTCCTTTGTGGTGTGGTTTCATGCTCCATGGAACTTGTAGTACTTTTTACCCTTTAACTGCTCAGCTGTAGGAACTGGTCCAAAGTCTGCTTTGACGACACGCAGACTATACAGCTCGTCCAAAAGTTCATGAGCCATATTGGCGTCATAGGTGTATGTCTCAAATTCTGGCTTAGTAAAAGCCACTGTTGAGAGTTTGATTGGACCCTTACTTTTGAAGCTTGCGGGGTTTTAGAACTTTGTTTGTTGATAAATCAACGACACCCACTTGCTCGCTATCAGAGTCCGACTCTTGATCGTCTACACCGTCGATATAAGCCACTGTCTTTGGCTTCAACCTATCATAGGTTCTGTTACTGTACGTCCCCTTGGATGAATTCCTTATGTTGTCTCTTTCCTGCATGTTACTGTGAGCCTTGGTCACAGCCTTGGTCCTAGCTAGCTGGCTAGATATATAGCACCATATATATCGATCTTCGGCTCCGACCATCGATTAATTCGCCATATATATATATCGGAGAAGGCCAGGTACATACGCAGTTAATTTTCCAACACCATTAGCATAGGTTTATATATATTTAATCATTGTTAATAATTAATTAGTACGTGTAATTAATATATAATTAATATATTAAGTTAGAAAATTGGTGATATATATATTAGTTAATTATAGACCTGTAGTACGTATATATGTATGGATGTTTTCAAATTTGGTTAATATTTAGTTAAAACGTACATACATGCATGTATGTTAGCTACACATATTAAAGTACGTAATTGATCGATGTAGATTGATATGTATAATTAATAGTTAATTAATTGACTAATATATATGTAATAATTAATTAATTATAATATTTTGTAGAAGTATGGATAAGAGTTGGATGAAGTTGCAGAATAGATGTGATGTCCGGTATATGGATGGAATTAGCGAATTTGTGAATTTTGCGATAGAACATGGTCAGGGAAAGAAGCGTTTCAGGTGTCCGTGCCAGAAATGTCTTAATTGTCAATATGTGGAGGTTAATGTTATGGTGCAACACCTGTACGAAAATGGTATGATGTGGAGTTACACTACATGGAGCGAGCATGGTGAAGCAGTAGACTTCAGCTCAGGGTACAGTTACCAAGGTGCCTCATCCAGCGGCAGTGGTGCAGGCCCCCCTGCTTGCAACCTAACTGCAGATTTGGTCTATGATGCGTTTCTGGGATTTAGTCATGGTGGACACCAACACCAAGATGGGGTCACAGTACCACTCATGAGCATGATGACACATTCCCGGCTGCTAGCTTGGCCACTAACACTAGTGAGATGGATAAGTACAACTGGATGCTACTTGAAGCGCAGACCCCGGTATTCCCTGGATGTCTAGAGAATGTATTGCAATATGCGATGGAGCAAATGAAGATAAAAGTGAAGCACAAAATGTCAGTCAGTGCTTTTGACGAAATTCAGGAGCAAATATGTAAGTTGCTTCCTGATGATCACAATCTTCCTAAATCTCATTATAAGGTTAGAAATATCTTGAGCAACTTCGGCCTAAAGTACATGATAATTGACGCATGCCCGAATGATTGTATGCTTTTTTACAAAGAGTATAAAGATTTGGACTATTGTCCCGTATGTGGCCAGTGCAGATATGAGCTGAATAGGAAGAGTTCGAAAAAAGAGAATTCCTGTGAAAATTGTTCGATATTTTCCCTTGATTCCCATATTGCAACGCCTGTACATGTCTCTACACACAGAAATGACAGAAACGCTCCGCGGTTTAGGTGCGTTTTTCTTGTAGTGTTTGATTTTCTTTTCTCGATCTTGTTTATCTACTATCACAAACACTGGTGAAGTCATTTTCTAGTTGTCATATTGCATCAAGAACCCAGGCAGATCTGCATGGCTTCCCAAATCCCAAACCTTTGATCTACGTAATATAATTGTTCGATGCAAAAATATCTCTCGCGAAGCAGTCTCTTTTATGATTTCAGATGTTTTAACCGCGTGAGTCGGTTTATCCTGTTTGTGCTTCGTATGCTGGCGTGCCACCATCTCTTGACGGAATATGGACTGATTTCAGCCGCCTGACTTCTATATTAAGCGATTAGAATAGGGAGAGCACCAACCCCACTCGAATAGGTCCTTTTTGCCTAGTAACCTAGGACTTGATATGTGAATCTCTAGCTTAGTCTTTGAAATCGATACTCCACACGTCCTTATTCGTGCAAAGCAGAGCAATCCCTCTGACAGAGTGTTGAGAACACTCGCTTCCTTTGAGTATCCAAACTCTCGACCTACAGGCGACAAGCACTTCAACTTTCCGGTTGCAATTGCTTCCTTGGAGTCGTAATACTTTCACTCGACAGGTGACAAGCACTTTGACCTTCTGGATGCAAAGAAGATAGAAATCTCGAGGACGAGATGTCTGTCTAGGTTTGTTTGCGTATAGCAAGTTTGTATGTTTGATCGGGGGCCTTTTCCACAAGGCTTTTACTCTCCTTATATACTCGCTTAAACAACAGTCATTCATTCTGTTTCATACTCTTCCTACTCTTGTAATCACAGTCTGAATCTAACACCAGCATAAGTGTTGTATCTCTCATAGATCTTCTAATGCCATCATAACTCTTCTAAGAGTTCTATCTAAAATAAAACTAGTTATGACAGAATCAAAGCCGCATGGAACCGGCTAATTAATAAGACATAGTTCAAATAGAACTCAAAGCCTGCTCCTGGCGAACGCTCGACAGGCGTTGTTCTCACTTGACTCTTCGCCAAACATTTACAATATAGTGGGCTGCTCGCATAAACTTCGGTCATTCAAGCCCAAAATGAAATACTTTATTTCAGGACCAAACAATAATGGTATCTTTAAGAAATATAATTCATATGGTATCTTTAAGAAATATAATTCATCGTTCGACCATAGTACGTAGAATCCTAGCTATAGATTCAATCGATTACTCTCCATAGACCATAGTTCTATCTATACAAAATTACAGACTGATTTCACAGTTCACGGACTTGCAATTGATATAAAAAAAATTACTTTTGGAAAAGGGTAAGCCTTAATCAACGACGGCACCGTCCTTTGACTAAAATTCTTAAACTACCACTATTATGGTGGCAAATGTCTACACTGTTGGATTAGTTAGAGCGCTGAGATTGCTCAAACTTCACGTACGGCACTCTCACGTTAGAATAGCCGGATCCCAAAATAATAGTACAGGTTCAACAATTTGTGCATGTTGTTACAAAGAGAGCGAGGGAAATATATTATTATATTACTGATTACACATTCATTATTATAGGAACTCAAGGCTTCACATCTCATTTGAGTCTTTGAGCTAGGTACATTATTGTAGGAGTGGCTTTTCTTCGACCATCATATCAATTAAGTATGTTTCCAAGAATACTTTTTCTTGTCATCGCCAGAATAAGCTTTACGCAAGTAGATTCCGTCTTCAACAAATGTCCATATGCAATGAGCTCCACCACATTCACCTTCAAGCTTCTCAGCAAACTCATATGCCGTGAAATTGACTTTAAAGTTCCAGTACCTTCCATCACATGTCCAATTTGTACCGAAGGTAGCGCGAAACTTGAACTCCCATTGAGCATTGGATGGTAGACTACGATTACCGAGATCATCATTTTTGGATTTGCAATGGTAGTATAGTATTTTGTTGTCTAATCTATTGACAATTCGAACAAAGCGTTTTCTAAGAGGAATAAGAGCTGCACCGGTACCCATGGGTCCCATGCTAAGGCCAATGGCCAAGGCAAAGAAGAGCAAACAACATACAAATTTTCTCTTAGCTTCATCATGTTCTTGATATTCAACTTGTTCGTCTAGCTATGGAATTTATAGCAAGACAAGGTGCATATGTCTTTTGGTTGCATACTATATTTACCTTAAGTTTTTATTTTAGGTCGTTTTTTTGGACTTTTTTCAATATGAGGTGGCAATGGAGGTATTGGTTAACATATTAACGTGCTCATAGTTGGTAATTTTTTTTTTTACAATATATTATACAATTGGGTCAAAAATTTGAAGGAACACATATGAGTCAAACGTACACTCTGAATTGAATGTGTTATAAGAATGGATGAAATAAGAAGATTTATTAGAAGCATGGAAGAAAGCATGAATTATTTAGAAATAATTTATATTTTTTTTAGAAATAATTTATATCTTAAAGCTCCTAGAATGTGAATGTGTTAATTCATGTACCATAAGTGTTTTAAAAATCCAATAAATGAGTCAAAATAAAATCGTTTGTGTATCAAATATTAATTCTGAAGTAACATACCTAGTCGTATTCTAGTGATCATTTGACATGTAGTCAATTATGGTTAATCGCCGTTAGTTCTGTATAATTTTTCGAATATAGAAAGTTTCATTGAAAGACCCTCAAGGCCTGAATAGTACATACACGGCTGACAAGTAACCATAATTCCACTCAAGAGAAAAATAATTAATCAATAGCAAATACTACTTTTTAAAACTATGAAGCTCAAACATATCTAGCTCATATATATCGCAAATGACTCGCGAGGACCATGATGAAAAGAGTTGCTACACCCCTAAACACTCAATAGTTGTAGGTATGACAACCATAATGAAACTCGAAAAATTATAAGCAACATGAATAATACAAGATCCCCAACTCCAGTAAGTTCTACTATACATCGAACCCCCAGGATCCCAGACCGTAACTCCTCCTGGATCCCAAACTCGAAACCTAAGTAGCTCTCTTTAGAGCCCTAGGTCAAGACCCAACCCATACAACATAAAAATGATCGAAACCAAAATATTATATCCCTTAGATTTTAAATGTCTCAGGTTACTAACCCAAGGCCCAAAAGCCTTCTCACGTCTACGAGCCCAAGCATGCCTAGCAACCTTTCCATTGCACCACTCCCACTACTACATTTTTAACCATTGCCGGCGATTTAAAATCGCCGGCAATAGTTTTTAATCATTGCCGGCGATTTTTCCCCCAAAAATCGCCGGCAATACTTTTTTTTTTATCATTGCCGGCGATTTTTCCGGCAAATCGCCGGCAATAGTCCGCCAGTAATTAAAAAAAAAAAACCATTGCCGGCGACTTAAATGTAAGTCGCCGGCAATGATTAAAAAAAAAAACTATTGCCGGTGATTTTGGGTCGATTCCGACAAGGATGTGTGTACTTGAGGTCTTCTTGTTGATGCGGCGGTGGTGGTGCCTTAACTATAATTTCTAGGCCCATGAACTTATCCTTATTCAAGGCCCGAAAAAAACAAAAAGTTTGAAAATTTTGTCAACAACGGAAGATGGGGAACATTAGAGGCGAGCGCGCATTAAGAACTTCACTTTTTTTTTTGTTAAAAACCAAAACCATCATGCGACATAATTTTTTTTTCAACCAGAACGGTAAGAAGATTTACTCGGTCATCTAAGTGATGACTTGGACAATGGAAATCTTCTCCGTTGTCCAAGTCATCACTTAGACCACGGAACATTAAAGTTTCCGTGGTCTAAGTGGAGTTTTCTTGTAGTGGTATATTGATACATTTATTTTATGCGGTTTTAAGCATTTGATGATGAAATAAAAAAAAATTCGACATTGCCTATATATATATAATTTAATCGAAAGAATCAGCCCTACATATTTGTGTGTTTATTTGTCTAGGCTGATAGTCGCATATTTATGCGTCTATTTGGTATTTAATTTGTTCCCTATATTTAGTTTATTGTTATTAATTGAGTGAATTAATTAAGTTTATTTATTTTTAGGTACTTTGGAGATTAATGAAGAAAATGAGATTAAAGAATATATTTTAAGAGTTATTGTGGAAGATGAGGACTTACGGAGTGAAAGAATCCTAATTTGAGAAGAATTCTAGTTGCCCACGTGATATATATACGGATTGGCCTTGGCGAGGAGCTTATATATGTATACAATTAAGAGATGCCTGGCGAGCAGATTATAGTAGAGGAGCACGTGAGTCTTGCGAGCAAGGTTGGCGAGGAACATAAAGTAGAAGTGGACTTGGAATTAGAGACATATATCAGGAGCTGCCTGGCGAGGAAGTCCATTTTCTTTAGGATTTGTTGACTTGGCGAGGAGAAGGTTTGCACGTGGATATTTGCATATATATATTGATAGTTGAACGTCCTTGGCGAGGGAGGAGATTAATTAAGAAGTGGTGTTTGACTTGGACTTTGGATGAAAGTGGAGTTGGACTTGGAAAAGGAGACTCTTGCACGTGGGTTAGTTTGCTAGGTTAATTGCCTATGCTATTCTAGCTACATGCATATATATATAGCTAGCTAAACATAATAAAAAGGTACGCACGGCTTGGGGCTGGAAGTCTTGGGAGAAGAAAGAGAGAAATAAGAAGAAACAAAAACAAAGGGAAGATCTCATGCA
Organism: Geum urbanum; assembly: GCA_946800695.1. Taxonomy (NCBI): domain Eukaryota; kingdom Viridiplantae; phylum Streptophyta; class Magnoliopsida; order Rosales; family Rosaceae; genus Geum; species Geum urbanum. The sequence continues at coordinate 7,402,891 of OX327003.1, forward strand.
GGAAGTCTAACCCGATTCCGTTGTCGTCAAGAGTTTATTCTTTTTCCTTTATTTAATTTATTTTTCATGAACTCTTTGATGTTATTATTTAAAACTATGAGTAGCTAAATTTCCATTGTTAGGGGCTGATTGAAGCCCTAGATATGCTTACGATTTTGAACCTCTTTTGATTCTATTAATTATTTGGATGAGTTTTGTTTCACTGTTTTCTCACCGTATGTTTTCTATGTTCATGTTTCTTTGAGTGCACGCTTAGATGCATGGCTTAGGATCTATAGTCTTGATTATGTATATGACCACCTTATCATTGCATATTCTCTAGAGACAAACATGAATTTGTGTGAAACAAGCCTTAGTGATAAAATGGTGACCACCTTATCAACCCTTGAAGCTCTGTTATTCTTCAAACATTCTTAGAACGTAATGATTTCAGTTCTCTAGGTTTACGTCACCATATGTATAAGTCGGTTAAGTGAGGATCAAGATCGAGTGGATTGTCCCTCCCTCTTTCATGCCAAGTAAGAGAGTGTAATACATAAGATGACTTAATTAACCAAAGCTCTTGTGTGGAGAGTATTCATTCATGGTTAGTTCAGTTATATTAGGGAGGTCGTAAGTATGTCTAGGGTGGAGAGAAGTTCTTAACATCCATATCTCATTAGTTATCTACAACAATTTACTTTCTGCAATTTACTGATTTCTGCATTAGCTGTAGCTTAGCCGATTTATTTCAGTAACCAAATCAACTCAGAAAACCCTCAAATTTTGTGTGGTAGTCCGCCACTGTGTCTAGTTTATTGTGTCAAAATTTTGTAGTATTTGAGTCTGTCTAGCTTAGGTTCGCATACCATTAGTGTTCTGTAGTCGAGTCTGTCGGCATAGTAGTTTGTCAGGATTTAGTTTCATCAATTCCTTGTGTTCGATAACCCCTATTTATCTTACTACATTGATATATCCAGGTTGTGAATAGGGTATCTTTGAGAGGTGTTAAACCGCCTTGTCAAATTTTGGAGCCGTTGCCGGGAAATTGCTTAATTATAAATCCTAATAGAGTCTGTAAATTTAACTTGCATATTAACCTTTGTATATTATGTATTCTAACTTTGTGGTTTGTTCAAGTTGTTCAATGGCAGGTCACTCAAATGAGGAATGTGCATATTTTCCATATCAAAGTTATTCCGCCATGCAAAGTGAATACTATTCACCTCCTTATACTCCTACATGGGATGATCACTCTGGCTATGACTATCCTCAACAATTAGATGATGCGAAGCAGAGATTGATGAATTTGTTACAGCAGATCATGGTAGACAAACAAAAAGAAAGATAGGAGAATCGTGCTTTTATGCAAGAGATTAAGGAGACCCTCAGGGAGCGTGGTGAGACAATTGATTTGCTGGAAAGACAAACGAGCCAAATACAACAAACAATGGCTCAAGTTAACATAGGAGGGCTCCCCAGCAACACTTTCCCCAATCCCAAAATCCAAATGAAGTTCATGCTATAACTTTGAAAAGTGAGAAGGTGTTGGAGGTAGTTCCAATAATCAAGAAGCCAAGAAGAAAGTGGGAAGAGCCTGTAATAGAGCAGATTGTGCTTGATGAGTCATCAAAAGTCAATCCAGGAACCCCAACTCAACCCGTTGAGAATGCACCTGGAATGAAAGTTGTGCCAAAACCGAAACCAACTCAAGTATGTCATCTACCTTCACATTTGATTACCACTAATATGTATTTTCCTAGCAGGTTAAGAAAGCTAAGGAAAGAAGAAAAATACAAGGAAGACCATCTTGACGAGGATTATCTTCAATATGGATGGGGTGAGGATACTTTGGAGACAGTGCTTGGATCAAGAGAAGGGGATGCATTCTTTGATGATGATGAGATGGACAAATCACTTGTGGAGGAATCCATCGAAATTCCTTATTTTGAGATGGTGCTACCACTACATGATCGAACAACCACATGAGCTATCAATGCCAAACTCAAGTTCCACACTCTTTTCTTGCACAAAAGAAACACTTGAGTTTGAAGAATCACCTACCATGCCCCCTTATATTTTGGAGCATATTGAGATGGTGGTACCTGATCACCATATGTCTAACAAGGATATTCTCTTTACCTTGTTTGTTGGACTGAAGAGGAGGAGGCTTTGGATAAAGAAGAAGAAAGAAATAAGACACTTGGAGTCTTGTGTGAGTGGGAATCCAAGGGTACCCAAGTTGCTTGGAAGAGCTCATATGACATCATTGTTACGGACCAAGCACTTGATCGAGCCAAGACCACAACCACATGATGGTTTTGAAGATGTCTGGCTGAAGACGTTAAACTTAGCGCTACTTGGGAGGCAACCCATGTTGATGGAGAAGCGTGGAAAACCAGCTTTGAAATTCTTAAACTCCCTATCTTTCTCCTTTGCTTTATTTTTCTCCATGTTTAATGTGATTTGTGATGTGTTATGTGTCTCATTCCATGCTTGTTTGATGTATAGTACGTTTTAATTTTGTTTTACATTGAGGACAATGCAAATTTCAAGTGTGGGGTGGGGTTTATATCATATCCTTAGCGTCTATGTATAAATTTTTATTTATTTCGGTACTGTACAGTATGCTGTTTCGTGTCAATTGTTTGACATAGTTTGAGGTCTCGTAAATTTTTGAAATTTTTAGAAGATGTTTTTACATATGCCTAATTTCTGTTCTTAAAATTTCAGCTCATTCCAATGTATGATCAATTCTGTAAAATTCTTTCGAGGGGAATGAGTCTCTGGCGAGCTTCGTATTTTGTACTGTGCAGTTTGATGTTTTGTGTGATTTGTTTGACATATCTAGAGGTCTTGTAAATTTTTGAAATTTTTAGGGAATGTATATAAAGGCGTCTAGTTTATTCTCTATAAATTTCAGCGCATTCCACTTTGTCATTAATTCTATATAATTCTTGCGAGTGGAGCTGAGTCATGCGAGGAATAGTTTTCGGTACTGAGCAATAACCTGTTTCGTGTCATTTATTTTCTATAGCTAGGGATGTCGTAATTTTCTGAAATTTTAAGGGCAGGGTTTTACATGTGTCTAGTTAGGGTGCGCAAAATTTCAGCTCATTACGATATATGATTAATTTTGTAAAATTCTCGCAAGAGAAGTTGTTCGCGAGAGAAGTTGCTCGCCAGAGTTGGTATTTTTGGAGTTTGCACTGTACAGTCTGCTGTTTTGTATAATTTATTTGACATAGTTATAGGGCTCGTAACTTTCTGAAATTTTGAGGGAGTGTTTTTATATGTGTCTAGTTTTAGGTCCCAAAATTTCAACCCATTAAGATGAGTGATTAATGTTTTAAAATTCTGGCGAGAAGTGTTGCGCAGTACACAGAGTCTGGCGAGCTGCTCACCAGAGGTTGGAATTTTTGAGTTTTTCTTTGTTTTCCTTGGGTATTTTAGTGACTTATTTGAAAAACCAAATACAAAAATAAAAAGTGTCAAGAAAAACATAAAAAGAGTTTTTTATTTTGTGTCTTAGGTGCCCTTAACTATTCCATGATGTGATTATATCTTCCGTAATTGTGACTGAAAGATGATCATGTTATTTGAGTTTCTTTGGTTAATCTTGATATATGATGCATATGCGAATGTGTAGTGGATGTAGAAAAAGTTAACATGGTACAGATTTTTGGCATGTTTAAACTTTGTTAAGATTCATTTAACCTGTGAGCGATTGAGCCTATATGTGATTACACATGCTTTCTTTATTGAGTGTCAATTGCTTGCCACAGATTAGGTTAATGGACTCTAGATATTACTAGAACTTGCTCTTGTGATTTTCAAAGCTTATAGTCAATACTTGTTTTGATTGAGGAAGTGATAAAGGCATTTAGGGGACACCACCATAGCCATATAAGCTTGTGTCCTAATTTTGTGTACACAAGATGTGCACTCCTTAGTTAACCACTTTGAGCCTACATGTTTAAACTTTTATGTCATCACCCACATATCTCTGACCTTAAACCTTAGAATAGTTATATCTTTACCCTTGTTCTAGGACTTGGTAGAGCTATACATGAGACAGATATGTGAAGACGGTGACAATGTCGAAAATTGATGCAAAGAAATAAGTGTGGGGTATCAAGCTAGTGTTAAAAAAAAGGAATGAAAAGAAAAGAAAAGAAAAAAATGTGATGTCTAGCTTGATACCCGAGTTAACTGTTGATAAAAACAATGATGTGAAGGCCCAACAAGATGAAAATCGGCCACAAAAGTGAGAAAGTTCATGGTTGTAAAGTTTGAAGAGGTCTCTTATTTGGTGCTCTACTGGGTTCTAGAATTATATTTGAATTCCTTATCCACTTATTCTTTAACCTATGAGCCAAGCCCCATTCACTACCAGAAATGGAGACATTACCGGCGACTTGCCGTCGCCGGCCTTGTCTTTTTTTTTCGCCGGAATTGTCATTACCGGGGACAAGTCGCCGGCAATGACATCGCCGGAAATCCCCCGCCGGTATTAACATTGCCGGCGACGGGAAACGCCGTCGCCGGTAATGGCAGCGCCGCCGTGGCCGGAATGTGAGACATTGCCAGCGACTGAGGTCCATGTCGCCGGCAATGTGTGGAAAAATTTTGAAAAAAAAACGCGGTTCTGGATTGGGCCAAATTCCAGAACCTACATTGAAAGACATAAACCGTACAATCATACAAGTTCAACAGTACACATAAATGTCCAACGTACAGTACAAATAGCAACGACGATACGAAAATTAACTACAACTACAGGTCAGGGTCGAGGAACTTGCGGGTGAGGGTCGAAGTAATCCATGTACTCATTTGAATTCCGGTGGCTACCTTGGTCTTGCTCTGGCGTTGACTGGTGCGGTGGTGGTGGTGGATAGCTAGGGAACGGAGGGACCGGGACCGGGGGAGGTGTGGGGAACGGTTGTCCGGTAGTCTGAGCCTCGTACATCGTCTGCATCCATGTGTACATCTAAGCCTGCATCTGTGTCTGCTGGTGGACCATGTTTTGGTACTCGGCCATCTGCCTCTTTTGCTCCTCCAACTCCCTCTGCGTCCTATGAAGCTCCGCTGCGAGGTTACGACTAGAAGTTGAACTTCTTGACCTGGTAGAGTATTGTGAAGTGTTTTTCAATACTCTTTCGCCCGCCGAGCCCATTCCCCTATAGTAGTAGGTATTCTTTCCAGTCCCGCACGCTTTTGCCATGATCTGAGCCGCTATCGGGGGATCAAGCGGATCGATCTGAGAGGCATACTGGGTGACTTCTTCCTCGGAGCAGTCAGGATGGTTAGTCCGAGCTATACTCATGGTCACTTCTGCGGTCGCCTCCTCCACTCTCGCCTAATTGAAAAGCGAAAATGAACAACATATTAACTAGCAAAATCTATTAATATCGTAATCATAGTTTTATTAACACATGGAGAGGCGAAAGACTTACCGCTTCGTCAGGGCACTGCGGATAGAACTTCTGATGAATATACACCAAGGGGTTCACTTCTTGTTGTTGCTGCTCCTTAGTCGACCAACCCATGTAGTTGAGTGAACCTGCATGATGGGCCCTGGTGTTTTTCAATCTATTCGCCCGGTTCGTCTTCGAAATCGCCTTGTTTGATAAACATATGGAAAAAAATTAGTAACTAACTATTTCAATCTGATACGATACATTAGGCTTGTAAGATATATTAAGGATGCATACCTGAGCTTTGGGGTGCTCGAAGTGGGCTATCAGCCACAGCCACTCGTACTCCCTAAACCGGAATTCGCTAGGGGTAGAACCTCTGTCTAGCTCCTTGTATACAGTGTAATGGGAAGAAAGCTCGTTCTTCCACTCTTTATACCTATATTAAAACAAGGAAAAAAAGTTAGAGATATTAAAACACTTGATAAACAAAAATCTAACTCGATATATATTCAAATAAATCGAAGCACATCACCTCATATGTAGTTGACGCTCTACCCACGTGTGAATAAGAACTTCATCCACGTCAAACCACACCTGCAATATGAATATATAAAAGGTAAAATTATATATTTATTCGGACTTAATTAATAAATGTAAAATTTACGTAATGAAAATACGATTTTACTCACACTGAGTGCATTATGCACTTGCATCTTCACGTAGATAGGCACAGATTCCCAACCTGGCCAAAGCATTGGGACCTTGTCCCGCACGATCGCACCGGCCATGCTGACATATTTGCGCGTGGTGTCGAATGCCTCGATCACCTCGCCATCCTCATTGGCCCTTATGGGCGTTTTCCTTCCCCCGGTGCCTCTAGCCCCTTTCCGTTTTCCAGTCCCATTAACGAAATTGCCTAATAATACAATGTCAACAAATTGATATCATTAATTGAACCTATCGCAAGTCTTAAGTAATAATTAAGTAATCAATCTGATGTTAAATAAAATTTGTAAGCATCGTCCGTTTGTTGGTTGGTGCACCTCACACTCCAAAGATACACGGGGTCGAACGGGAGGAAGTTATACGCTTCCTCCACGGTCAGGAACTCCGGCCGTCCTTCAACATAAACAGGCATCCCCCTATCATCGAATGTTGGGATGACAGGAATCTCGTCGAGTAGGAAGAGACCGGACGGCGGAGATAGACGAGGCCTGGACGATGAGGCGCCAGCACCACCATGTGTCTCAGATGATTCCCGTGAAACGGGAGTAGGCACTGGGCGAATATGGGGCATTCGGATTGAGGGAGTTTCTGATGCCCCCGTTGACTGTCGCTCGTCTGAGGCTCTGCCACCGGAGGGACGTCTGCTGATTGAGCGTCTCGAGACTGAAGCTCGAGCCTCGACTTCTGGTTCCACGGCTCTTGATCGTGCAGCTTCCTCCTCAGCTCGCGCCTCTAGCAAGGCTCTCGTGCGAGCAGTCATCATTGGCCCACTGGGCGTGTTGCTAACTGCGAGCGAGGAGGAAGCTTGACTATTGTTCCCTCCACTATTTCGGGAACCTCTCCGAAGCCAATTAGCCGCAAAACCTCCTGGACACCGTAATAGTCATGGATTCGGTTCAATAAGAAATCGGAACCGGAACGGTTTGGAACCGGAACTGTTTGTAACCAGAACCGTTTGTAACATAACGGGAAAGGTTACAAACAGTTCCGGTTCCAAACCGTTTCAGTTCAATAAGAAATCGGAACCGGAACGGTTTGGAACCGGAACGGTTTGAAACCGGAACTGTTTGTAACCGGAACCATTTGTAACATAACGGGAAAGGTTACAAACAGTTCCGGTTCCAAACGGTTCCGGTTCCAAACCGTTTTGGTTCTATAACAAATCGGAACCGAAACGGTTTGGAACCGGAACGGTTTGAAACCGGAACTGTTTGTAACCGGAACCGTTTGTAACATAACGGGAAACGTTACAAACAGTTCCGGTTCTAAACGGTTCCGGTTCCAAACCGTTTCGGTTCTATAACAAATCAGAACCAGAACGGTTTGGAACCGGAACCGTTTGAAACCGGAATTGTTTGTAACCAGAACCGTTTGTAACATAACGGGAAAGGTTACAAACAGTTCCGGTTCCAAACGGTTCCGGTTCCAAACCGTTTCGGTTCTATAACAAATCGGAACCAGAACGGTTTGGAACCGGAACCGTTAGAAACCGGAACTGTTTGTAACTGGAAAAGTTTGTAACATAACGGTTCTGGTTACAAACAGTTCCGGTTCCAAAGGGTTCCGGTTCCGCGCGGTTCCGGTTTAAAACCGTTCTGGTTCTAAACCGTTCCGATCCCGATTTCCACCTTCATTTATACGATTAATTAACAACTATATCACCTCAATTAACATATATACATTTTCGATGTGTATATATATATATACATCATGCATCTTAATTAAATTTAATTTTCACATATTCATCCAAATCACAAACCCTAATTAATTTTCCACATTTTTCACACATATATATACATCATGCATCTTAATTAGGTTTAATTTTCACATATATATACATCACATATTCATCCAAACCACATATATACATAATTTTCACATATATATACATCATATAATTTTCACATACCTATATATATATATACATCACATATATATACATTGCATATAAATTTACAACTTATCACCCTAATTTCCAACTTAGCACCCTAATTAATTTACACATACACATACACATACACATACACATACACATACACAAAAATAATTAAAAATTGAGAGAGAGAGAGAGGGAGAGAGAGAGGATCGGACCTGCCATGGTGGAGTCCGATCTGCTTTGCCGGCGACGGAGGTGAGGGGAGGAGAGGAGGGGAGGAGGAGAGGAGGAGAGGAGGAGAGGATTGGAGGAGGAGAGGAGGAGGAGGAGAAATGAAGCTCGGGCTCGACTGGGTAGTTTCTATCCAGACAACATTGCCGGCGAGTTTCTTATAACTCGTTGGTAATGTCATTACCAACGCCTGACATTACCAACGGTGAGTTAACTCATTGGTAATGTCATTACCAACGAGTTGCTTATAACTCGTTGGTAATGTTGACATTTCCCAAAAAATATCCGACAACATTTTCCGTCTACGATTTCCGTCTACATTTTCCGACTACATTTTCCGACTACATTTTCCGACTACCTTTTCCGTATACGATTTCCGTCTACATTTTCCGACTACATTTTCCGACTACATTTTCCGTCTACGATTTCCGACTACATTTTCCGACTACATTTTCCGTATACGATTTCCGTCTACATTTTCCGACTACATTTTCCGACTACATTTTCCGACTACATTTTCCGTATACGATTTCCGTCTACATTTTTCTACTACATTTTCCGACTACATTTTCCGACTACATTTTCCGACTACAATTTCAGTCTACAATTTCCGACGACATCATTAACGTACTCTGGATGATAATCGTAATCATCGTCATCACTTGAGTCTGACTCGGTTTCATAGGTAACCTCTGGCAATATGTGCCTCTCCTCGTCATCTGAATCAGCGTCAACTTCATATGGATTAACATCGAGAAGTTCTGCCCCAGTAATTCGAACCACACTCCCAGATCTCACATTATTAAGGCGAATCATAGATTATTCCGGAATGTCAAAAGCGTTCGGCTCTTGGTATGCAGTAACTTCCTCATCATTTGCGGTATCACCAAGTGTGGCAGCACTGTATATGTTTCTATGAGCAACATGGTTAACCACCTTCCACGGGACTTTGTTAAGAAGATCGTCCAGGTAAAACACTTGTTTTACTGATGAGGCAAGAATGAAAGGGTCTTCTTCATACCAGGTAGTAGCAGTATTCACCGAAAATGTTCTGTGCTGATCGGTCCTTGTGTTCTCCAGGCTAGTATCAAATCATCTACACTTGAACAAGTGCACTTTCATGCGGTTCCCATAAATTAGTTCAACAACCGAATGAAGGACACCATAATAGTCAACGCCATCCTGCCCACCATGGACCATCACCCCACAATTCTGTGTTTTTAGTCGGTCGTCTCGATTTTCACATATAAATTTCACGCCATTGACCTGACACATCGAGTAAACTTTTGAAGCTATCGGTTTCATCGCAAGGACCCTCAATTCGTTTGACCACTCTGGGTAACCATCATCTGCTACATGGTTCATCTGAAAACGATAAGAAACCACACAAGAAATTATGAACATAGAAACCACAAAACCACGTACGTCCACACATGCTATATAAGGAAAATGGCAATAAAAATAAAGACATATACACATATACCCTTACCCATGGACCAAAGTAGTTTGTAAACGTCCTGTTGTGGTATTCTACATTTCCGGCAATAGCAGGGCAGTGAAGATGATAGTTTTTCCAATATTGTACTTTTTCACAGTTAATCAGTACCGACCAGTGGGCAATGACTACCTCATTTTCATCCAACTTGTACGACTTTGGCAAGCTTCCCTGTACTACAACGTCATTGGAGATGATAGAAAGGTTGAACTGAGGTTCATCTATCGGCATCTGTTGTTGGGGGTCCTCAAGCGCTCCCAAATACACTTTGGTGTACGTTACACACTCGTGCGCAACATATGCTTCAGCGATACACCCTGCAGGTGCATATTTATTCTTCACATAGTCCTTATAGGCTCCCAATTGTCTACAAGTTAACAAGTGCATGTTAAAAGGGGTAAAAATAAGACTTTACATATAAAAACATAGGCAAACCAAATGTACCTTTCTATGGGATACATCCAAGTGTAGTGTACGGGACTGGTAAGCAACAATTGTTCGGGAAGATGGATCGTTAGGTGAGGCATGATGTCGAAAAAATTTGGCGGAAATATCCTCTCAAGCTTGCACATGATAAAAATTATGTCATCTTGCATCTTCCTGAGATCTGATTTTTTAACTTCCCTGGTGCATAACTTCTGAAAGAATCTTGACAAGGCCACCAACGGATCCACCACCTCCTTGGGCAGGTACCCTCGAATGAAAATAGGGAAAATGCGTTGAAGCAGTACATGGCAGTCATGACTCTTTAATCCGTACATCTTATTGTCCCGGTAGTTAACACACCTGCTTATATTTCCTGCATAGCCATAAGGATACCTGCATGTATATATATATATAGCCATAGGCAACAATTATATGTCTCACATATCACCATAATCCGGTAAAAATTAAAGGCAAACCAATTTCCGTACTGCATAGTCATATATAAGAATATTTATCTGACATTACTCAGCCACCGAAAAATTTCATGCTTATGCTTCGGCTTGACGGTGTAAGGAGCTTGCGGCATTTTTCTCTTACCATCTGTTAACCACAAATGTTTCCGCAGTCCCATAGCTTTCAGATCAATACGTGCCTTAAGGATGTCTTTTATTTTCCCCTCCAAGTTAAGAACTGTGCCCACCACACTTTCACACACATTCTTCTCTATGTGCATGACATCTAGGTAATGTCTGATAGGCAACCTGGGCCAGTAGGGGAGTTCCCAGAATATGCTCTTGTGTGTCCAAAACTTATACCTTTCGGGCTTGTCTGGAATTGACGCCACTATGTCAGGATGATTGCTCAGCTGGCCAAAATCATATTCATTCAACACTTCCAAAATTTCTTCCCCTGTCCATCGCCTGGGTGCCACACCTGTTTCCACAGTCCCATCAAACGCGTCTGGATCCTGCCTAAATGGGTGATCATATGGAAGCTAACAACGGTGATGCATCTGAACAATTTTACTGCAATGAGGACTGCAACAATCAACCGTCATGCACTCTGAACAAGCCCTGTAACCCCTGGTAACGTTGCCCGACAACATACCGCGGGCAGGAAAATCACTGATGGTGCCAACAAGCATGGCATGCATCTGGAACATCTCGTTTTTGAACCTATCGTAAGTGGGGTGGCCACACTCACTCAGGTACTTAAGCTCCTCAATCAAAGGCCTCAAATACACATCGAGACACTTTCCTGGATAACCCAGGCCCGGAATTAACAGAGTCAGCATATTGTATTCCTTCTTCATGCACATCCATGGTGGAAGGTTGTACGGTACCAAAATAACTGGCCATATACTGTATTGAAGACTCATGTTGCCAAAAGGGTTGAATCCGTCAGATGAGAGCCCTAGCCAAACATTTCGGACCTCTGCTGCAAAATGATCAAACTCCCTGACCATGTGCTTCCAAGCCTCTCCGTCGGAAGGGTGTATAAGGGTGTCATCGTCAGGCAAATTCCTCTCAGCCCACCATCTCATTGCCTCGGCCGTGAAAGCACACATGAACAACCGCTCCAGCCTATCAATAAGCGGGAAATAACGAAGTATCTTCACAGCTTTCTTGTTGCCTGCAGGAGTCAACTTATACCCTTCTGTAAAACATACCGGGCATGCTTCAAGGTCTTCGAGATCTTTTCCCCAGAAGAGAATACAATCATATCTGCATGCATGGATTTTGATGTAGGAAAGCCCAAGATCTTTCAGGATATGTCGCACCTTATGATGAGCGGTAGGAAGACGATGACCGGGTGGCAGTAGCGAAGCAGTCCACTTCAACCAAGAATCAACAGCTTTGACAGACATTTTGTTCTCCATTTTGAGCTGCACCACTCCCATCACACTTTCAAGAACAGTCTTACTACAACCGTCGTACAACGGAGTCTGTTGCAATGCAATCAGGTTGTTGTACTTGTCCATACCGCTTGAGTTGACATGAGCTCCAGGTAATGGCTCCACTGGCTCGATATGAGGGAAACCCTCAATGACGGGAAGGACATTTGGTGCTTCATCAGCAAATACACTGCTCTCATGAGGAAACATATCATTGATTAACATCGCTATTGGATCATAGGATGAATGCCCCTCTCAGCAAAATCTCCATGATCATAGCGTGGACTGGCCCTCTCACCAAATTGTCCATGATCATGCGGACCCGCTAACGATGTTTCACCGTGATAAATCCAACAAGTGTACTTATCCCAAAACCCGTATTTACTCAGGTGCCTCTGGACTTTATCAATAGGAAAACGAAATCGATCGCTGAAACACTTACATTCTTTACACGGGCAATAATGAAGTGTATTGTCTCCACAATTAGCCTTCACAAAATCCACAAAACTTATAATTCCCTGGTGATATCTGACATCCCATCTTTCGAGGCTCATCCAACTCTTGTCCATCCTGAAAATTCTAACAAATTTACGTATTAATTATATATATATACACACATTCACTACTAATAATCGACGCGATATCTCAATTCAACTCTAATTAAATCAACACATGCATGCATATATATATATATATATATACCGATCTAATCTCTGAATTCGATTCAGTACTCGATGATGGTATTCTTCTTTTTTCAATTCAAAACGTATTTGACTAGGTAGGAGGCTCTGTTAAGCGTGGCTCCGATAGCACTACGATAATACCAGTCGTTGATTCAGACACAAGATAAGATTAACTACAAGCAGTTTTCTCGTTTCGGTGACATCAACAACATTTCATATATATCTCACGAATTAGATTTGATCAACACACACACATATATATATATACATACACATATACGTATATATATATATACACATACCTATATATATAGCTTCCCGAGTGATCGAGTTTTCGACGCGCGCCTTAATTTTGTCAATATACCGAAGGATCGATTTCAGAGAGTACGTTTTCCTTCTTTCGATTTCTCTGGATTTTTTTCGATCAAAATGAATGAATGATCGAGCTGCGACTAATATAAGAGACATTGTTGGCGATGGAGTAAGTCGCCGGAAATGAAGACATTACCGGCGACTTTACGCCGGAAAATCGCCGGTAATGTTTCAAAACATTACCGGCGACTCCAACCGTAGCCGGCAATGTCGAGCCACACATTTCCGGCGAAATTCCGGCCGAAAAATCGCCGGAAATGTTCGGCTTGACATTGCCGGCGACGGTTGGAGTCGCCGGTAATGTGTTGAAACATTACCGGCAATTTTCCGGCGACATTACCGGCGACTTATAGTTGCTTGTAGTTTTACTTCTTCTAATTAACCATTCAGTAGAACGGTATTATTTTATATAGTTGTAGACTTATATAAGTCTTATCAAATTATATGTATCTTATATTGAATCCGAAATTTGGTTCATCTCATCTCATTCAAATTTTTGTTGTTTAATACTCTATTAAATATTCATTTTAAATTGGACCAACCCCATCCCGTCCCGTTCAAGTTTTGAGATGACCAGGACGAACATTTAAAATACCCAATCCCATCCTGACCCGTCTCATTCGGGATAGGGATAACGACTAGGAAAAATGGACCCAACCCGTCTTGTGCCCACGCCTAATATATGTATCTCAGGATTACAGATTCAGACTGCCGAAATAACTTGAAAGTTGAAATAGTGCATTATTCTATTGTCAAAATCCAGAGCCGGACCTGACATTTATGGACCTGATCGAGGCTGGAACAAAAAATGATGCCCCCTCATAGTGGTAAAAAAAATGAGGTAGCGAATATTCAACATTATTCACATAATATTCAGAATAATTTGTTAATCATAAAACTAAACACAAATCAATAATCAAGTACTTAAAAAATCTAAAGATGTTCAAAACTGAAATAAATTGAATAGTACCAACAATATTCCAACAAAATGTAAAATAAAAATAAAAATAATGTTCTTTACACTACTAAAGAAAAAGAAAAATAAGTCTTAGATCATAAATTGCTTTCTCAATGCATCACAAGTTATTTAAATACTACTCACCTTGTAGTCTTGGAGGCAAAAGTATCGATTAACTTTTCATAATAAATTTTCTCAACCACACCGCATTAATTTATATATTTATTTATTTATTTTAAGCGCCAACAATTTGGTACCACAGGCAGCGCCCTCCTCTACCTCACCTCAGGTATTTACTATCTTTTATTTGTTGGACAAATTTAATTGCTTCTGGTTTCAATATTTGAAATTCACACCCTTTAATATTTATGGCATATCCTTTAAAAAAATATACATTGTTAAAGGATAAAAGTATACGTAATAATTGTAGACTGAAACTGTATTCTCATTCATTAATGGATGACTTTAAATACATGTATTACAATCAATTACAATCAGTATCCCGGTAAATCTCAGATTGCTAGAATCTCTACTTCTAATCTAATTAAGACAAGACATACTCCAGAAGATATGAAATATATTTTCCTTAAACACTCCCCCTTGTGTTAAGCTTCCTAATGTATGAAGTACGACTTGTTGCCTCAGTAAAAACCTTACCAAGTTAACAAAAACTTCATGGGCAAAACAAAGACTTGGTTGAAGAGAAAAATAGTACAACACCTCAACTACAAATGATACTACATATGGTGTAGACTCCCCCTGATATCTACAAAATTGTGACTCCCTCTGATTGGTAACTCAATCTTGGAGTTCGGATAACCTTCGCATTCCAATGTGTCTCACATGTTTCACAAATGTAGATTTGGGAAGTGACTTGGTGAACAAGTCTGTAGCATTATCCGCATAACCAATCTGGTTCACATGGATATTCAAGAATTGCTAAACAGAATTAATCTGGCTCACATGTGTCTAGTATTGTCTCCCTTAATTTAACCCAGCTTTATCTGCTTAAATGCAAGCTGCATTATCCTCATATATGCAAGTTGGTATAGTCATAGTAAATGATAATCCACTAGACCCTAGAATATGGTGTATTACTGACCTAAGCCAGACATACTCTTTAACAGCTTCATGTAGAGCAATGATTTTAGAATGATTTGAGGAAGTAGCAATAAAAGTTTGCTTTGTAGATCTCTAAGAAATTACCTATTCCCAATGGTGAAAACAGAAGAAGTTTGTGAACGTCCTCTATGCAGGTCAGAGAGATATATAACTTCAACAAATCCTACTAACACATCATTTGGTGTCTCAGAATAGAGGACTACACTGAAAAATAGTTCAATTCTTGCAGCCAGAAGGTCCTTCAATAGGTCAATGGTCTCACTCGACGAGTCGAGTGACTCTTACTAATCTATCTAGGGTGTTGTCTTCGACAGGTCGAGAGAAGCTCTCGATGGGTCAAAAATCCCAGAGCCAGAAAGCTGCATTTAAACAATTCCTTTTACCAAAATTTCAATTTTCTCTCTCCTTTGTAGGGAAAGAATAAGTCCAAGTCAATGGATCCGTTAACTACCTGAAGATTTTTTTACTTCATTCCAATGCCTGTTACGTAGGCACAGACTAAAAACACAATGTCTGGACTTATGCACCGAACTAAATACAAGAAATCTCCAACAACACTAAGATATGGAATCTCAGCTTCCAAAAGTTCATCATCATCATCATCATCATCATCATCATCTTTTGGACGAAATGGATTCTTTTTGGGTTCCAGACTGTGAACAACCATTGGTGTGCTAAGAATGTGTGCTAAGAATGTGTGCTATTTCCATGTTAAATTGCTTGAGAATCTCTTGGACATAAGCATACTAGTGAATAAGAATTCCACCAACTTGATGTTCCAGCTCTAAACCGAGACAAAATCGAGTCTCACAAAGATCTTTCATCTCCAACGCGGACTCAAGTAGCCAACTATCTCACTAACCTAGACTGCTACAATGGTAAATCCTGAAGTTTTTCATTTAATGAACACACATGGGCATAACTCATCATTCTTGTATCCTTTTCCAATCAAGTAGTCACTTAGAATAGTGAACCTCTCAATTTGATCACATGAGTACTCCGTTGTTTAGAGTTACTTGATTTGGGAAAAACTAAGTCGTTCGACACTTTCATGTATATCTATGAATCAAGAACCCCATAGAGATAAGAAGTAACCACAATCATTAGCTGCATACACAGTTTTTCAGACACTACTAAACTGGTCAAGTAGCGGAAAGTAATGACGTCCATGACTACTGAATAAGTATCCTCATAATCAATATCAGGGCATTGGCTAAACCTTACGCAACAAGTTCTTCTTATTATGCTTCTGAACAAAGACCCATTTATGTCCAACTGGCTTAACATTATGTGGGCATAGCACTACCGGGCTAAAAACTTTTTTTTTTCTTTCTAAAAGAGTCTAGTTTATGAAAGGACCCAACCCCGATTCAGTTACCTAAACCGGAATTGAACCCCTTTTGAACACGAGAACCAACAAAAACCATACAAAATTTCGGCAGAGTTTCGTTACTAACGTGGAATTGCATAAACCTGCACCCTGAAAATAACACTTCGTCCTATGCCACAAAAGCCAAACCGTGGGCACCAATCCCATCCGGATTTCTCAACATCATATTATAATCAAATAACAGTAAACATACTGTAATATATATAATATATCCGAGAAAATCCGCATAAACAAGTATCAGAATGTATCAGAGCGACCTCTAGTGTAAATATATACAATATATATATACATCAGTAGGCGAAACAAGAACCTAGTAGAAAACACTGGTAGCTCAGATCACTAGCCTCCAACCGCGACGTGAAACACCAGAACCTGAACTGCAACTGGGCACGGAAACCGAAAAGCCCAGGGGAAAGACATGAAAATCGTTTGCGTGAGTGGATGAAAATAAATGTCTTTCACCAGTTGATATATATGTTAAAATAACATATGCGAGTCCAGGTAAATAAAAATAACAAAGTACACGAGGGAAACTCATACTCCTCCAGCGTACTGAGCATGCAAGTAAAAAATCCCACGGGGTCACTCATGGACACGTCTGTGCTAGTACAGTCCGAATCACGGGATCCCAGACCCACACGTGATTCTAGCCAGAAAGGCCTCAGGTCAAGGTATCTGTTTCCACCCGGAACTACATCGGCACAAGGTACGGTTCCCCCCTGGTAGGCACCCTCGGGGATCAGCCGGGATGCGTGTGTATTGATACACGCTTCTGCAACCATTAAATTATCACTTAACACTCAACAAAAACGTATAAACAATTAAAACCCTTTTGTGTAGATGTAGCATTGATAAGTAGGGTATCGTTCTTAACCGGGGATTGAGGGTGCATGCATATTTATGCTATGGTTTGAAAGGGGGGTTTGAGAAGGTTTGTTTAATACCTACGAAAATAAAGACAGGAAAATGGCATAGCAAACACATCGTTGGCTTCTAAGTTCTAACATGCTTAAACTCATAGACAAGCAAAACAAACAAGAACATAGAATCCTAAACATGCTTACTAAAACCGAAAATAAAGTTTAATTACATATATACATGATCAACTCGTCACACTTTCCTCATTTCTTTATAACCTAATCATATTATATGCAACCTAAGTTTTATCTAAGCCTTTACTATGTGGTTCACATACATCTTTCATAATTAAGTGACTAAACCAAGATTGCTCGCATTTAGACACATCATTAACCTAAACCAAGATTGCTCGCATTTAGATTAAAGCATTAAGTGAAGAAGACACATTATCTAACCTAAACCAAGATTGCTCGCATTTAGATTAGCACACAGAAAAGACTTAGACTCGAAATAGATGACATAAAATAGAATTATAATTATATTACAAAAACATGTCTTTACACTCTACAAAACTGAAATTCATTACAAGGAGTAAGTAGAGGGATCGAAATACACCCTTTGTGTCGTGATTGCAGTCGCAAAGCTTGCACACGATCCTTCTATGGACGGCTAGATGAACCCTCGGATTGCCTAAGGTTGCTTCTAGGTGGAGGCCGAATGTATATGGTGTGGAGGATGGCGTTCCTTGAAGAGATTTCGAGTATTTGTGGAGAGGAAGTGTTTAAGGCAGAGACTTGGCTTGTATTATGAGTGATGATTGAGAATGAGTCGAGCTCCCCAATTTATAGAAGAAGATTAGGATTTTTCCTACCAAAATAAGACTTTTCTTATGTACCCGGGTAAATCTGACAGTCTGTCTTCAAACGCGTTTTCCCGGAGTTTCAGATCTTGGAAAATTCTGATTCTTGTTTCATTAGAAAGCTTATTCAAAGGGCTATAAAATACATATAAGGAATGCCATATTTGGAATTGAATTGAATTTACTACGGATTTTAGAAGTTAAGTGATCTGGCTGCCCTGTTTTCTTCTTCTTCAAGGAAAAGGAAATCTTCATATTTTCAAATCTTGCCTTCCTTATTCCCTAATAATTCTTGGCCGAATCTATCATATTCTTGCACATATTTTGGCCCTCAAATCAGGTCTGAAAATTCATATAATATCTCCCAAAATTCGTCCATTATATGCTCCATATATTCCGCCATATTTGCTCTCTCCTGGGTCGCGCGGGAGAAATGTCTTCATCTTTTTGTGCACCATATTGGTATCCATTTCATTTGGAATTTGGTTTCCAATTCTTGACACCATATGGGAATGCATTTTAGTAACCATTTGAAGACCATTCCTCGGACCATTTCTTCTCCGAAATTAGGAACTTCCTCCTTAGCACGCTTTTAGCTCCAAATCGCCTCCTTTATTATTTTCTCCTTTATTTCTACCTAAAAGCATAAAGTAAGTAAGAAATGATAGTACTAAGATTAAAACAAAGCTAAATGTAAAGAGAAAGACGTTAAGAATCAAGCATAAAATGCGTAGATCATGTATCGATACAACAACATATATAAAGACTGTACTCTGTGTAAACCAAATCATAAACAATTCGATGCAAATGCAATAAACAACATATACGTAATATATTCGTATAACACATGCTCATATAAATCACAATCTCGTAAGCATGCTTAAGTTCGTAAATCATATAAAAGACTCGCAAGAATTCCGTGAAAAGAAATTGTCCACTCACAGACTCGCGTAACGCGCACTCGCGCTAATCTCGTGGCCCGGCGGAAGATCCCTCGCCTGAAGCACGAACGCGATCCGATCTCCTGAATATTCATAAAACAAAACTGATCAAAACATAGCCCACAACTCTGTACTTAACCACGGAAACCAATCGTTCCCGGAAATATACAATGCAGTACAAAATGATTTAACGGAATTCCCGAAATCTCCACTCGAAACTCTCGACTGAAAATCCGATACCCAAATCAATCTGAAAACCTCTGGACGATAATCAGGGCGCGATTACGAGAAAAATGACATTAAAAACACTGAAATATGAAAAGTCAACTCCTCGCCGGAGCTCTGCCGTTGACCGCCGCTGGCGGCGGCGGCGCGCCGTCAACGGTGACCTTCTCCGGCGAGGAAGCTCCAGAATTGAAGCTCTCCACAAGCCGAGTCACTTCCTCAACTACCACCCAAGCCAATTCAAACCGGAACCTGGTCAATTTCAGCTCGAAAGGCGAACGGAAATCCCTCCGGCAACCTAATCGGGTTCCTTCAAAAACTCATCTTTAATCCAAAATAAATACAGGGGAAGCATCACCAAGGTGTGGGGAGGTGAAACCCCAACATCTCCGCCTCCAAAACTCGCCGGAACCACCCTAACCGTTACCGGCAAAATCCACGAACTTGACCCGGTTCGGGTTCCATGAAAACCCTACCAATTTCCATAATTCCAAATGCAAAATCACTTAGAATCACAAGGGGAAGCGTTTCATACCTTCAACGAAGTCGGAGGTGGCCGGAAAATAGACGTCGGACGGCGAAGACCAAAACAGAAATTGTCCTCCCTCGGTCAACGGTCAAGCTTTCCAAAATTGGAAAGTCAACGGTCCAATCAAACTTCAACAGTGTTTTACGACTATCTCTCGACTATTTCCGATATTTATACTCACGCCTCGGGTCGATCGACGATTCGAAACGGATAACCATCACGATTCGGATAAACACGAAACAAACGGATAAACTCATCGGAACCCGAAACTTCAAATAATCGTATTATATTCCTCGGTTATCGGAAAAATCATCCGGAATCGTCCACGAGCTTGAAATCACGTACTCTACAACTTCCGTGAAGAAACTCAATTCCAATTCTCGGCCGAAAATATAGTCGCGAATAGAATCGACAAACCACACATATATCGTAAAACCGCGACTAAGCATAATCTCGTGAATCGTGCCGAATACACTACTGATTCTGGTTCGAGTCGTCACAGTTTAACCTAGGTTGCACCTTTCCATTTTGGCCAATTTTCTCTACATCAACAATCTTCGACACAACGGGGTTCCACTTTATCATCATCAATAATCTTCTGAGGATTAAGCAAATGCATCGATCATCAACAAACATGAAAAATCTATCCATAATAACGCAAGTATTTGTTCAACTTGGTGAGATTTCTTTCTTTTCTGACATCGTCATTGACTTTGAGACGTCCTCTAGTGTTGTCAATTGCATAACTGTAGTTAAAAAAAATTTCATGTGTTTTTATAACGAATGGATCATTTTGTGCCTTGATGACTTGCCTTTTCACCGGAAGCTCATCAATGGATTTTGACCAATACTATAACCCCACTATGGGCAAGAGAAAAACTACATTGCCTGTGTGTGGTATAACTTGGCCAATTTCAGGGACTTCCAACCTTGCAAGATTGTTTGCAGCATATGTATCTAATTTCATTACTTTCACTATATCAAAAGAGGAGTCATGTGTCGAATAAGCTTTTTTCTGAAGATCAAGAATACGTAGCACTTCAATCTCACTCTGAGATGTACGGAAATCATGATGAGACATAGTGTTATTTTAACCACGTTAATTCCTAACATTCAATTGGAATATAACCATTCATATCTCTCCTCAACGGCGGGAAGTATGTCTCATCAAAATGACAACCTGTAAATATTGCAGTAAAGAGATCTTGTGTCAAAGGTTCTACATAGCAGACAATCCTTGGAGCTTCATAATCATCTCAATGGACCCATTTTTATACGTAGTGGAGGTGTAGATGTGAAATCTTAGGCCTCCTTCTTTCTTTCAATCCTTGTAGTTCACTACAAGTCATCAACACCTCCTTAATGCTTTTAGTCACGATAGTCACATGTCGTCCTTGATGCTAGGCTCATAAACAACACTTGATGACTAAAGATATCAAATACCTCAGTCATTCTATTACTTCATCTTAGATTCAGTTCTCAGTCAGTTGAACTCTAGTTTATGATGACTAGAGACGTTCGATTCCTCAGTTAACCTCATTTATTTTTTTTCATTTATGATTCAGTTCTCAGACAGCCAAACGCCAATTCTGATGGCTAGAGACGTATCTTCGTCGGTCATCGTTCTTGTTAGATATTCAAATTTTAGATACTTGGTTTATATTCAACTCTTAGTTAGTCGATTTCATATCACGTATTAGACATTTGAGTTCAGAGTCGGTCTCGCGGTTGATCTCAGTTATTCAGTTTCCTCTTATGATTTTAAGTACTCGCATAATTATTTTCACTGAAATTCAGCGGAATGGCATAAATATAATTTTCTATATTCTCACGTTATTATGATTTTCGTTCACTCACTCAAACATTTTTTTATTTTCAGAATGTCCTTCATTGGGCCCTTTGATTTCAAATGTCCAGGTTTGTAGAGCTGTCGGAGGTTGGGCGCGCATATAGTTTGAGGCATAGCAGAATCCCAGTGTAGGATCCGTGATTGATCATACAAGCTAGAAGTTTAGTTGGTGAGTTGGTTTAGAATATCTAGTAGCTATGAAGTCAAAACATGTTTCAGTCGTGTAGATTCTTGAAATTAATGTGGATTTTAGAAAAATTGAGTTTCAGTTTCGTTCCATTATTTTGCGTGAAGTTTTATATAGTGTTGATAGGAAATCCCAGTTAGTACGTAGTGTTATTAGGACCTAATCCCAGCTTAGACTGCTAAATTTGGGTCGGGTTCTAACAATTAGTATCAGAGCATTAAGTTATAGATTTTGCAGACTATATTAAGTTTCTTTCGCCTTCGAGTTTGATTACGTTCTACATCGCCCGAGTGATTGCCCGACTGCAGCGGATTCCCATCGAATACTCATGGTGTTGAATGTCCTTGAATACGTAGAGAATACAACCTAGTACCCAACTCCAACCTGTGATTCCAGTATGTTCAAGTGGTTATGCCTTATGTGCACCGACTTTGATTATTCAGCTTGTAACTAGTCTAGGAATTATCAGAAGGTGAGGTACTTTTTCAGTTCAGAATCTCGCCATTTGATGTTTTCCTTTATTTCTTTTAGCGCCTCATTTTAAGCGCAGTAATACGTGTACTAATTCAGCGAGTTAGGAAGACGAAAGTTTCCTGTTGTTAGCTTGTATCTCGTGGACCATGAGGATCAGCGGAGTTACACAATTAGTATCGAGTATGGGAGGTATGGTCAATAACAACCCTATCGAGTATGGGAGAGTACTAGTGCTCCATGTGTTCGTTCTTTAATTAGGTTTTACTTCCCTTAATCTCTCTGCCCAGGTATTACCTAACAGTTCTTTTTTCGAATTTATCTCCACGTTCCTCATTGTCGCATTTAGCTGGCTTCTTTTGTCTTAGTTATCTTTATTCGATGGGTTGAGAGGTTATTGAAATAAGGATTTTGCAAACCATTCAGTTGGCAGTAGAGTTTAGAAACGAAATATCACGTCCGATTATAAGTTTGTTTAAACTAGTGTAGCAACTTTGGAGTAACTTGAGGAATATCGTGTATAATTCTTCAGTAAAATTGTTTCATTTTGTCCACATCATTTCAATTCGTATCGCTCTATTTCACTTCATTCGATGTGAACGAAAAACCAGAGTGTACGACTTATGAGGTAAGTATACCCTTGATTAGCTATTCAATTTCTGCTCGTCGAGAATGTAGTCCATCCTCCTTACCCAATTCAAAGTATCACATGGATGGAGTTGTTAAGATTGACATGTCGTTAATTATATTTACAATGGCTATGAAAGTTGAGTATTATCGAAGAATTGTCCCCTTAGTGTAGTTTCTCGTGTTTTTATCCTAGCTAGAACTTAGTTGAGTCAGCGAGTGATCTAGGCATTATGGACTTCACTTTTTGTTTCATATTCAGGAACTTAGCAACAATTTGATTATTCATTTCGAGAGTGTTTTTGCACTCAAGTCTCAATTTTATGACCCGTATCTTAATAGTGAACTTATGTGTAGGTTACAGAACGGTGTACAATTTTAGAGTTATTTACATTCGAGAAATTCTCGATTATTTTAGATTCTTGTAATATGGTAGTTTGTGGAGATTGTTTGTATTGAATTTTTAAAATACAACAAATTTTCAGGTTCTAGTTTCAACTATAAATAAATAGGTCATGCCTAATTTTAAGTAGAAATTCTCTCAGTTTTTGAGTCGTGAAAACCGTTTCATTAAAAAAATGTGGTTAGATATGGAGATTAGATTAAGAACCTATTACAAGGTTGTCTGTCGGTAGGACATTCTTCGATGTGAGTTATTGGTTCAGGCTTATGTCGGACGACTCATAATCGTTATTTTCGACAAGACTAATAATTTTGAAAATGCTGTAATGTATTGGGGTATCATCATGACTACTCGTTGTGTTGGCGGTCCAAAGTTCTAAAGACCCGAACTAATTTAGTGGGTTAATCATCGTTAGTCGCGCTAATTAACGAGGTAAACATCATATATCATGTTTATCGAGTTTCATCTCGACTAAAAATTAACTTTTTATAAATTTTGAATATGGAATTACTTTTTAACGGAAATGTAGAGGTTATTATCGCGAGCTCGTGCATATTTTTTTTTTTTTTTTTTGAGATCCGAACTAATTGTTATGAATTTTGGAAGTTTGTAGTAGAATAAAATTTAATTAGAAAAATCTATCATTGGTCAAATTATTTGGACCGTCTGATCAATCGGAGATTTAATCCGAGCCGTTAACATTTGTGAGCTTTGGGGTATACCTTGAGTTATGAACTGAACCATAGCCATGTCCCTCTCTTGGGTCTAACCCGTTTCTGATTGAGACCCGCCACCAACCTGACTCGACCCATAGCGCGACCTGCCGGAAAACCACGTCGGCCCACCAATTTTGGCGGTGTTTCAGGTATGGATAGAAAGCCCATCACTCAAGGAGTATATTGCTAGGTACTTTTGGGTGTTTTGTAGGTACAATGTGAGAGAATTGAATCGATTCCTCACCTCAGAGTGTTGTCGCTGAGCTCGGCGGTGCTCTAGCGTATGTAGTCGGCGTCATTTGTGGTCTTTGGCAGCTTGCGACTTGGGGAGTGTAACCCAGGTAGTCTCGAGTCTCGCCATGACACGACAATGCCGGAAACGCCCTCGAAGGTTTCTCGGCAATTTTAGAATCCGCTGACTTTTGATCAGATTTCTGGCCAAGTAAGAGGTATTCGGACTTTAGTCTTTTAGGGAATTTTTTTGGGCTTGGAGGGAGGAAGACTTTGCAGGTTCGGGTGTCACCGTTTGGGGCGGTCGCCAGAAAATTAAAATTCACAGCTTTGGCAGCGATTCTGGCTATAGCGCCGTCGAATTTCCCTTCGGTGATGAAGATAAAGTTGTTTGGTTTGTGGAGAGTAATTCAAACATGTAAGCTTTGGTTGTCGCCAGAGTTAGTCGTTGGCGGCGGCGCGTAGTGGCCACGCACCGCCGCGCACGGAGGAGCTTCGACGAGGTAGAGACCTAAAATTTTAAATACGGATTTTTTGGGTAATTTTAAGCTAGGCTGGAGTTCCTTATCAATTCTTGATATTAAATCTTCTGTATCTTGATCCAGGATATCGTAACCATGATTTCGGTTAGTGGAGTTCCGCCGGACCACAGGGCTAAGCGTATACGGTGAGTGGACACTTTCTTTTCAATTGTTGTTAGCGAGTCTAGATTTACGAATTTGATTTATTTAAAGACAATATATAAATATATATATATATGATATGATACATTTATGAGTATACATGGAGGCACTATGTTATGTTTTACTGTTTTTATGCACGTTATGTCCATGATTATGCATCGATGCATGTGCTACTCGGTTGATCACCAAGTACGCTCCGCGGGCGGGATTTCAACCTGCACCTAACCTGATGATTACACATGTTTATGCCTCCACACACTTACGATATATATGTTTTACTTAGACTCGCTATGTTTGTAATATATGCGGCGGAAAGGCATAAAGTACGTTTTACGTGGGGAGGGATCACGACACGCACCTGACCCGATGATTACGCATATTCCCACCTCCACACACTTACAATATATATGTTTTACTTAGACTTGCTATGTTTGTAATATATGATTACGTTGGAAAGACATAGAGTACGATTTACGATTTTTCTTTCGAAATTTTATTTTCGTCCGCACTCACTCTAACAGTTTTTTGTTTTTTTATACCTTTCCCTAGACTCTTTTGTTTCAAACGCCTAGGTTTTAGAATTTCAATTGAGGTTAGATGCGCATGCAGTTCAATGCATCACTACTAGAATTGTTATTATAGATGACAATGTCAAGTCATTAGCCTGTTACCAAAACTCATCGAGTATAGCTATAGCCGACTATGTCTTGTCGATTATAGCATCGTCTGGAATTCATTGTCGGTGATACTATAGCCAACGACAAGTTAGGGTAGTCGTTGGCTATAAGACAAACTATAGCCGACAACTCCTTCATCGTTAGGAATAGTTTGATACTATAATTGACGATGAAGTCGTCGGCCATTCCAACCCCCGAAGTCAAAATGTTGACTGGTTACAAACTATAGCCGACAACATTCTCCTTTAATGTCGTCGGTGATAGTCTTCAAAATGGTAGTTTCTGGAATACTATAGCCGACGACATATATCCATGTCGTATGCTATAGTGGTTGATTTCTTTAAAAAATTCTGCATTTTGAATTGGTTCCAATTCCAGAATCTACATTTGCAAAATACAAGATATATTGTCAAAATATAACAATAGTACTAGTGATAAAAATCTACGTTGTTCATGTAATTAGTTGAGTCGTGACTACCCTGGTCTTGTTAGGGTTGCGGCTGCAACTGTGGCTGTGGCTGTGGAGCACCAAAAAGATGAGGAGGTGGGGCCGGGATATGGATTCCAATAGGATTCCAACAGTCTCAAACTGTGGAAGACACTGCTGCCACTATGTCACCATAGATACATGCTGCTCGAAAACTCTTAGCTACTCGGCGATTCTCGCATTTTGTAATGCAATCGCCTGCTGCATGTCCTCCATCTGTCTCTGGTTCTCCTCCATCTCTTTGTTCTGCCTCCGAAGTTGCTCTTGTAGCTCAAAGTTCTTGGAACATCTGGACCCACGGGAGAATTCGGGAGTCTTCTTCAAGACCCCTTGGCTCTTCTTGCCCATACCCCTGACGTAGAAGGTGTTCTTCCCAGGAGGGATCGCGGCTGCCATGATCCTCGCTGCTACAAGCAGATCAGATGGATCAATCTGAGTGGCAAACTAGTTGAGCTCTTCATCCTGGGAATTAGGATGTAACTCTCGAGCTACCGGAGTACACATCTGTGGGATCGCCTCCTCCACTCTCGCCTAATTGACAATGAAATATGAATAACGTATTAAATATACAAAAAAATTTAGCGAAAAAATATAAATAAAAAAATATGTTAATTAATTTATGAGGGACATACAACATCTTCGAGGAACTGTGGATACACGTGATGCGTAGTAAATATCAACAGTCGGACTTCTGGGTGTTTGGCGGCCTCCTTCGCCCAACCCGAATATGATCTGGAACCACAATGATGGTTCTTGGTGTTTTTTGCCCGGTTCTTTGCATTTAATTCAGAAATTGCATTGTTGAATAAAATACGTCAAAAAATTATTAACTAATTATTTTCATATAGTATAATATAACGTACATAATATACTCAGGTTGCATACCTTTAATCACGGGTGGTTGAAGTGGGTTAGCAGCCATCACCACTCGCACTCCCTAAACTGAAAAATCTCTAAGGGTACCATCTCGGTCATTGCCGTACTTCTAATAGTGCTTTTTGAGCTCAGACTTCCACTCCTTGTACCTATATTAATGCAACACAAATGTTAGATATTGAAACACTTGATCAAAAAATATCTAACTCCATATATACAATATAACTCGAATCACATCACCTGCCCCCTTTCACAGCATCTGCCCACGTGGGTCTAAGAATGTTTTCCACGTGAAACCACATCTTCAATGTTTATATAAATAGTAAAAATAATATATTTCTTCGGACTTGATTAATAATTGGAAAATTTACATAAAAAAATATACAATTTAACTCACCGACAGTGTATTATGCACTTCCAACTTCACGTAGTTCGGCACAGAACTCCAATCTGGCTACTGCATTGGGACTTTATCCTGTATAATGCTTTCGGCCATGTCGTCGTACTTTCGCGTAGCATCTCCGTCGATCACCTCGCCGGTCTTAGTGGTCTTAATGACCACTTTCCCATCATTTCGTCAAGAACCTTCCCGACGACGGTGCCTCTGGTCTTTTTTTCTTTGCCATTGACAACGGTGCCTAAGACATGGTAAAAACATGAAAACATATATACCCAATTTAATTTACATATCAGCTATAAATTTGAAATTAAATAACCAAACTTGTTAATGAATATTTACCCGATTCGTCCGTCTGTTGTTCCTTAATGCTTGCACTCTGAAGAAGTGTCTCGAACAGTATATACACGTACGCTTCCTCCACCGTAACATAAGGCTCCTATTCTTGAATAGGCCTCCCCATTTCATCAAAAGCAAGTATGGCTGGTATCTCGTCCGGTACGAAAAGGATAGGTGGCAGTGATAATTGCACACCGGCCGATGTAGTACCTGAAGCACATGCCTAAGATGATTGGGCCATAGAGGGAGTAGGCACCGGCTCAGGAATGTGCGGCATACGGGGCGAGGCTTGAGATGTACAGCCCATTGAGGGCAGGTGGCTCTCTGAATAGAGCCTCCTCGCGCTGGAGGGTCAGCTGGCTTGCTGCTGCGACATCGCCCCTTTGCCAAGTAGTATTCGGTGGCGAGAGGTGGCAGGGCCGCTATAACTGTTTCTGATCATGGCGGACCCAGACTGACTAGTGTTGCTAGTCCTATTTCCACCTTGGGATATCGACATCGATCCCGAAGATTTGTATTTTTTGCCACACCAATTCATCTTCGTACCTAATCAAATTCACATAAGCAATTACATAAAACCAAACTTAACACCAAATTTCACATAACCAAGCCTAATCTGCCATACCTAATTTGCCATAACATAAACCTAATTTTCCATATCAACCATGTTTATCACTAATTAATAAACAAAAAATTGACAATCGTTCAAAACAGTCCTATAACCACATCCGTAGCCAAACCTTTGTGACAACCCGAACCGGAATTGGTTTATTAATCGGCTTAATCCGCGAGTTTCACGAATAATTGTGGTTAGTCATAATTAATTGGTTATGCGGCCTTAATCACGACTTAATTATCGGACATGAATTTGATTTCAGTTTGTTCGTGGGAAATGTAAAGAATTTGATTTCGAGTTTGTAGGAACTTTCCGATGATTTTTCGGATAATTGAGGAATATAAAAAGAATATTTAAAATTATCGTCGAGTTAGTCGTGTTTATCCGTTTAAGTTTGAGTTATCTAAATCGCGACGTATAAATAGCCGAATAGTTGTAAAGTTATCGAAAAAGTTCGAAAATGGGCTGTTTGACTGAGTTAACCCGTTCTGACCGAGTTGACCGAGTCAACCCGCGTTGACTCAGTGAGTCCGTGACTTGCCGTCGTTGCGGCGACCGGAAAACGACACGGTTGCCGGAGTTTGAGGTATTGTTTTGAAGCTTGTCTTATAGGCTTTCATTTGATGTATGTAATGTGAGTTTTGGTGTGGAATTGGTTAGATAATTTTGAGGAGAAAGGTGAACGGAATCGGGTTTAATGGAGGGAGGTATTCCGGCGGTGTTCCAGTGGGTTTTTGGGTTGGTTTGGACTAGGCTCGAGCTAGGGAAGATAACCCCATTGGTTTGAAACGTTTTGGTGGAGCGACGGCGCCGGAATCGGTAGGAAAGGTTTTCCGGCGAGATTGGGTCGTGGGACTTTCGAGGGATTTCTGGCACGGTTGCTGGCCGATTTGGAATTTGGTGAAGAAAAGTTTTGGCTTGGGCTTGAGGAGAGGAATCTCTGGAGGTCTTGGTCGCCGAAAAATCTCGTCGGTGACGGCGCACCGCCGGCGGCGGCGGTGGTCAACGGCGGAGCTTCGGCGATGCGTTGACTTTTTGGATTTTGAAAAGTTTTATGCCGTTTTACTCGTAATCGTGCTCCGATCATCGTCTTGAGGTTTTCGAATTGATTTGAGTGGTGGATTTTATGTCGAGGAATATGTAGAGTATGTAGAGGATTTTCGACGATTTTCTTGATATCCGAGTTATATATTTCCGGAAACGGTTGGTTTCCAAGGTGTGGTTCAGAGTATTGAATTGTGATTTTGATCGGTGATATTTTGTGATTATTCAGAAAATTGAGATCGTATGCTTGGCGAGGGATCTTCCGCCGGATTTTGAGATTAGCGCATTTGCGCGCTGTGCTTGTCTGTGAATGGACACATTTCTTTCCACTGATTGGTTGCGAGTCTTTATTATACGTTTTACGAGCATGAGCATGCATATTCTATTATGATTTATACAAGCATGTGTTTTACGATTCTATATTTACGAATATGCATCTACGATTATGCTCTTATAATTTTGCAATACAAATATACATTTACATTACGCTTTATGCCCTGATCCTCGAGGATGTTTACCGGGGGGGGGGGGGGAGGACTATTACCCTGTGCTGAGGTATTTTCCGGGTGGGAACAGATACTCTGACCTGAGGCCTTTCTGGCTAGAATCACGTGTGGGTCTGGGATCCCGTGATTCGGACTGTACTAGCGTGGATGTGTCCATGAGTGACCTCGCGGAATTTTCTATGCATGCTCAGTATGCTCGAGGAGTTAAAGTCTCCCTCGTGAACCATATGATTTTTATGCATTTAGACTTGCATATGTTTTTATAACATATACTATTCGGCAAAATACATTTATTTTCATCCACTAACTCTAACGGTTTATATGTCTTTCCCTGGACTCTTTGTTTTCAATGCCCAGTTTGCAGTTTGGATCCTGGTGTCGCACGTCAAGGTTGGAGGCTTAGTATTCGAGTTACTTTTCCTTCTCAGTAGGTTTCTTGTTTGGCCTACTGTTGTGTATTTATGTATATACTAGAGGTCGCTCTGAATACTCTGGTGTTTATATTTTCATATGATTTTCCCGGATTTCTGTAAAGTTACAGTTTTGCTTATTATTTTATATTATGATATGTTTTTGAGAAATACAGATGGGATTGGTGCCCACGGTTTGGCTTTTGCGGCATAGGATGAAGTGTATTTTCGGGTGTAAGTTAATGGTAACTTCGCGATATAGTGAAACTCTGGCAAAATTTCTATGGTTTTTGAAAGTTCTTGTTTTTAGAAGGGGTTTGATTTCGATTTAGGCAACTAAATCGGGGTCAGGTCCTTTGAACCTTAATTAACAATTGATCAAAATAGTCCACACACACACACACACATATATATATATATGCTAATTCAAAACCTAATTCACACAAAAAATAGACATCAACAATCCATTTACACATCCTAACCAAACCCTAATTCATACAATCCATTTTACTAACACAAAATCTTAAACAACACATATTAAATCACAATTTCAATCACAATTTCAATCACATCCTAACCAAACCCTAATTCACACAATTCCAATCACAATTTCCTACACACAATCACATATCCATAAAGCCTAACATCACATATCCAATACTAACAATCAATTTCATCTAAATGAAACAAAACCCTTATCAAACATGTTTTGATTAATTGGAGAGAGAGAGAGAGAGAGAGATTCCAGCGACGGGAGCGGAGCTGCGAAAGGCGGCGGCGACGACTTCAAGGGGCAAGATGAGGTGAAATCGAATGTTTGAGGGTTTGGGGTTTGTTTGCGGCGCGGGCTAGTCGAGTTTGGGATTTTATATCCCAGACTTATACCTGACGACTTAAATGGTCGTCAGCTATAGTA
The DNA here is from genome assembly GCA_946800695.1 of Geum urbanum. Taxonomy (NCBI): domain Eukaryota; kingdom Viridiplantae; phylum Streptophyta; class Magnoliopsida; order Rosales; family Rosaceae; genus Geum; species Geum urbanum. The sequence continues at coordinate 7,434,310 of OX327003.1, forward strand.
TAATCGACGATGTTCATGGAAAATGTCGCTAGTTATACTTTAGCCGACGACATTCCACATGAATGGCATCGGCTATAGTGGTGGAATTTTATTTGCAACGTACATCCTTCTCATGTAGAAATAGCTGCTATTTAACTAACTCATAATTCACATAGTTAGAATCATTGCTAATTAAACACATTTCCCACAAATACTCAAGCTCATATAGCATAACAAACATACATGCACGTTTATACTCAAATACATCTTTAACTAAGGTTGATAATCAAATCATCGCTCAAGTCTAACTTTGTTTCGTAGTTAATTTCTTGTAAGATATGCCACTCCTCGTCACCTGAGTCGTCGTCATCTTCATTTGGATTAACATAAAAAAGTTCTGCTCCAGGAATTCGAACCACACTACCCGATCTCACATTATTAAGGCGAATTGTAGAGGATTTCGGAATGTCAATTGCGTTCGGCTCTTGGTATGCAGTAACTTTTTTATCATCTACGGTTTCACCAACTGTGGTAGCACTGTATATGTTTCTAGGAACAATGTGGTTAACTACTTTCCACGTACCTTTGTGCATAAGATCATCAAGATAAAACACTTGCTTTACCGCTATGGCAAAAACAAAAGGGCTATCTTCATACCAGCTTGCAGCACTATTCACCGAAAATATACTGTACTGATCGGTCCTTGTGTTCTTCAGGCTAGTATCAAACCATCTACACTTAAACAAGTGTACTTTCATGGCCTCCCCATAAATTAGTTCAACCACTGAATGGAGAACACCGTAATAGTCAACGCCATTCTGGCCACCATGCACCATTACCCCAGAATTGTGTCCTCAGTCTGTCGTCTCTATATTGACATAAATTTCACACCATTGACCTTACACATTGAGTAAACTTTTGAAGTTATCGGTTTCATCGCTAAGAGCTTCAATGCGTGTGACCATTGTGGGTAACCATCATCTTGTACATGGTTCATCTGAAAAAAAAACCGTTCACTTTAAATATGAACATTGATATTAATTTATATATATACAGGTTATATATATATACACTTACCCATTTACCAAAATAGTTTGCAACGTCTTGTTGTGGTACTGAACATTACCAGTAAAAGAAGGGTGTTGAAGATGGATGTCTTTCCAGTATTGAACTTCTGGACAGTTAATCAATACCCACCAGTCACCAGTGGACAATGACTAACTCATTTAGTTCCAAGTTGTACGACTTTGGCAAATTTCCATATACTTCAACATCATTTAAGTTGATAGAAAGGTTGAACTCGGGTTCATCTACCGGCATATGTTGTGGAGAGTCCTCCAACACTCCCAAATATAACTTGGTGTACATTACGCACTTGTGTGCAAGATATATATGCTTCAACAATACACCCTTCAGGTGCAGATTTATTCTTCACATAATCTTTGTAGTCTCCCAGTTCTCTATCAAGTTGAAAAGTGCTTGTTATGATTATTGAAAAATAAGTATTAATATATAAAAATATAGCCAAATTCAAATTCAAAAATAAGTATCTCTATTAATGAATGTAGGGGACCTTAAGGAAGGTGGACAGGTAGAACTTTGATATGGTCATAAAATGCCCTCCTTCGATCACCATACCATCTATCGCTCAAATTTAATCAAGAAAAGAATAAAAAGATAATAAAACCATATAATGAAGGGGTTTCACGCCACGTATAGAAGAACTTGGCAAAAGAAGGTGCCACGTACGGTACTTGAAGTTTTTCTTAAAATGAGAATAAAATTTGCAGAGACAAAACCAACGACTCTGGGAGAAAACCAACACCTCGATTCTTCATCACCCCTCTTTCAATTTTAGGGTCCGAGTTTTCTGTTTTGATCTCTGCTACGAATCGAGCAACAAGTAAAACAATAACGTCCACGAGGAATCGAGCCCTCTTCTGTTCGAGGAGCCTCATAAACCGGCCAAGGCAGCTCAGACCGACGAGAAGTCTCCGGTTCAGATGGGACAGGTCAATGGCGGTGGTAACAGGTGCGGTTGGACCACCGATAAGTCGCGTTGACTCATGGCAGCGTCGTCAGTGAGCCCATGGGTCGGAACCAGTGGGACTCTGATCTTCTGGCCTATCTTGGACGCAATGATGAGTTCTGTAGCAGCGATCTTGAAGTTTGTGAGTTTTCTTTTATGAGTTTCTCTCTTCAGTTTTGGTTTTTGATTTATTGGATGATTTGGAACTTCGATCTTGAATCTACTGGGTTTATATTTTTGTAAGTAATGAGGATTTTGGATTTGATTTGATTTGTTCCATTACGAATTTTCAACTGACATAGTAGAGTTATTCCATTTCAGGTTAGCAACTGTCATATTCCATTTCAAACTCAAGGTTTTCTCTCTTTAGTTTTGGTTTTTGATTTATTGGATGATTTGGAACTTCAATCTTGAATCTACTGGGTTCATATTTTTGTAAGTAATGAGGTTTTTGGGTTTGATTCGATTTGTTCCATTACAAATTTTCAACTGACATAGCAGAGTTATTCCATTTCAGGTTAGCAACAGTCATATTCCATTTCAAACTCAGAGACAAGGTTTTCCGTTGAAGTTTGTTTGTTTCATGAGAGTCCTAATTAATAGAGATGTGTTGTATCCTGTACGAGGCTGTTTAGTGTGTTTGACACAGTCCTATTCTATTTCAGGTTACAAACAGTCATGTTCTATTTCAAACTTCGCTAAATTGATACACTTCTAAATGGTTACAAAGTCTCTATAGTTCTACAAATAGGACGGCAACCCATCAGCTTTCTCAGTCGTGTAAGGAGTCGTCAATTTTTTGTTCTTGAGGTAAAACCCACCATTTCAATGCTTTTGAATTCTTATGCTTTTGGTTCTCATGTTTACATTGTATTTTCTGAATTACAGCTGGGATTCGACTGCAATTGTGTTGAAGAGAATTATAGCTGGGGTTCGACAACTGTTGTCCCGTTGCCTTGCTTTGTATTATGTCGTTGATAGCCAATAGTGTTTAGAAATGTGATTGCAACCAATTCGACAGCAATACAATATCATCAACATACACTATTTCAAATGCTTTTGAATTCTTTTGCTTCTGTTCTTAGATGATACAGGCTTCTGTCCTGTTTGTCTTAATAAATTTTGATTCTCATGTTTACATTGTATTTTTTGAATTACAACTGGGTTCTTTTGTTTGGGTTGGATGCTGGTGGTGGCGTTCAAGCTTTAATCCCAAACTGGCATCATTTTCTGTACAAGACTCGCCTAGAATACCAATCCGAGTTTCATTAACAGAGATTATTACTGCATGTATTGATCAAGGAGCTTGCTGGACCTGAAGTGAGCTCACTTTCATCTGTTTTTTAAATAGCTATCTCCCAATTCGACGTCATTTTCTGTACAAGGCTCGCCTCCAATTAGTTCAGGTACTCATAAAATTTTTCTTATATACTCAAATCTACTTTCTCTGTAGTCTGTGATTTACTGTAACTTTATCAAGAATTGGTTACCATTTTCGTAACAGTGGTTTCGTCCATTGATAACCATTTTCGTAATTTTTAAGCTTCTGGCTTAACAAGTTTGAGGAACCTGAAGGTGCGGACTTGAAAAACAACTTTTGATCGGGTTAGCAGAAGATCGATCAAGGCAGTATAATGAAGAGGTATAGATTATGGAATTGGAGATGAAATAATCAAAAGCCAATTGTAGTTATCCTCAACATTTCAATTATGAAAATATTCAAAGCATCAAAGGGAGGCTGTTGATCTTCATTTTTTCATATGTTCCACAGTCGCATGGATTTTGGGTTTGTTTAAGGATATATATTTACTGTTGTGTTTGGTTAGACTTTAGGGAGTGCTTAGTCTGCAGTCTTTGCACCACTAAAAGCTTACTTCCGTTTGAGCAGTCTTACCATAATATGATCCTTTACTGACTCATTGTCATGGACTCATGGCATACATATACATATATGTATATGTCTCAAGAAAATATGATACACATCTACATATCTTTATATTCAATTTATTATAATAATAGTTCTAATTGTGATGCAGCTTTTTGAATATCACAAAACTAGAGAAGGGAGGAGGCATAGGAAATCCAGATATTGTTGATTTGTAGGTTAAGCTCTTAGTTTGGCTCTTGGAGACGGGAGGAAAACTAATGGTGGTATGAAGGTTTTTATATCTTTCTTTTAGTAGAGTTACCAAACTCAGATCGTGGAAGCTTTTGTTCCTTAAGATTAGTATACTAGGCTGTTCTACAGTTAACTACTCAGGTTTTGACTTATGTTATACAAGGGAAGGAAGGCCCATATAATTTGTTTTTGTTCTACAATTAACTGCTCAATTATGTATGAATACTTCTACAAATACTTATCATCCCATCAGCTTTCTCATACTTCAAAACTTTTTGCATACAAATCTACACATCTTGGGAATTTGCCGTGTAAGTTCACAGTCAATTTTTTTCTAAGGTAAGGTCACTCTTTCAAGTCTTATTCAATTTTGTTTATCATGTCTATTTCTTTTTCTGCAACAATACACTATCTCAACATACACCATTTCTGCTGGATTAGTTGGAATTTCGTAGCATTTGTGGCGTTGAATAGTTATATCTTAACAGACAGTTGGACTGCATTAAATAGAGATCTATTCACCCTTTCAAGTCATAGTTAATTTTCAAGTCTTATTCATAGGTATACGACAACATTGAAGCCTCTCTGTACATGTACCAAATTAGGCATGAACTCTAAAATAAATAAATTCAAATATGAAGTGCAAGTTATCATCAAAACGAATAGGAAAGAAACTTATATAAGAACTAAACTCCAAGTAAAATCTGTGAAGGGCACTTCTCTGTCATCATACAGTCCTAAACAGTTGGTTTTCTTGCATTCTCAGGCTCTCACTTGATTAGGCAATAAACTGAAATAGTTAATAACTTTTTGAATTTGATTAGTTGATCAGTTCGGAAAAGTTTGGTGTTATTATTGATACAGTTGAAACAAACAATTTCATTTTACTTTTTGTTGGCTCCTGCTATCTCTTTTTGGGGAGTCTTGGCTCCTGCTATCTCTTTTTGTTGTTGTTGCTTGATGCTCTTCTTCTGTCAACACCTTCATGCTTTCTGCTACACCTGCTTCTGCTTCTTCTGTCTGTAAACTGATTTGGAATGATGGATATGTGTGTTTGGAATGATGGATTTGAGTTTCCTTCTCGGTCTAATTAACTCACATTTTATGCAGGTTTTACAACTTCGGTCTAATTTACTCACAGTTGGTTTCGTTAAGAGAAAAACTCTATTGCGATACTCAACTTTCCTTCCCTTGGTGCATCTCAACTTAGTCACCAAATAAGAGCCTGACTGCTAAAGGTAGAACAAAAGTAGACCATTACATGTATCTTTTGAGTTACATACTTGAATTTCAAGTATGAAATGACATCAAATATGTATTTAACAGTTAAATGATAGAACATGTATCTTGCAAATATGCTCAGTTATCAAGCTACGTTAGTTTTTCACGATTAGTTTGCTCTGCCTTTACTTAACAAGATTATAGAAATAGCTTAATTTAAAAAACTATAGAGATATACTTATATCAAAGTGTCTTACCCAACACTTAGAGAAAATGAGGCGGTTTTTTTGTTGACGAGAGATTGCTTTTTTTCTTCCCTTTTTTTTAGATATTTAAATTTCTCTTTAAAAGTAATTTTGCGGACATTTAGGCGGACAAATAAATAAAATGATCTTTTGAAAAAGAAAAGAAAATGTGTTCGTTTGTATAATAAAAAATATGAACATGTTCCCATTTCAGAATCAAAGTAGTGAAAATTTATTTTTTACGGTAATTACAAAAAAATGATGGCTATTTTGTGTTCATAGATCAAAGAGCTTATGGATCAAACAAATAGTTCAAGTACTCGAAGCAGTCGACATTGGCGAGAGACATTGACTCCCGAACAATATCAAACTTATTTGGCCCCACGACGAGACAATGCTCAAGGAAAACGACATGTGGTTGAATCTGTTGATGATGACCCAAATTATCAATCAGAAAATGTAAACGAACCAACTAGATGTAATGTTGATTATGAAAGGTTTTTGAATTAGTAGTGTTCATAAATTTTCTTACATTTTGATATTTTTATTTTATTTATTTATAGAAAGAGTGCGCTTAACTCACATCAGGCAAAGAGCACGTTCGGAAGGGATACGGATAAATGATGGTAATCGAGTACAACCCGTTACAAATGATACAAACGAAGAGGTTCCAGGTACTGCATCATTTTACTTTATATATGAGATGTTAATACACCTTAAATAATCTCGATTATTTTTTTCAATATGCACTACAGTTGAATAATAACAAAAAAAATTTCTATTAAATTATCAATTTCATTATTATAAATCAGAAAATATCTATACTACAATAATTATTGCAACGGAGCAAAATATGGTTAATGATGAGGAAGTGAACGAAAATGGGAACATGCTTATTCATGAAATGCAATTTCGAGTCCGACCTATGCCACGAACAAGGAGAGCAAGGATAAGGTCCAATGATGCAAGAAATTTTCATGAGGAAACAAGGGTACCAATATATCAACTGCCACAACCGAGAACATGCCCCAAGTGCAATGCGCAATTGTTTTATAAAGAAACATCAAGTTTGTGTTGTTTGAATGGGGGAATTAGTCTGCCTTTAATTCACTGTCCCCAAGAAATGCTTGCTTTATTCTGTGACCAAACAACAATGGGAAAGAGATTCAGACAAAACATTCGTGCATACAATAATGTTTTTTCATTCACCTCAATGGGCGTTCATGTTGATGAGAGAATTAACGTTCAATCACATTACACCTTTCGTGCTCAGGGTTCTATATACCATAAGATTTGTGGCCTTATGCCGATTGATGGAAGAAGACCACGATATCTACAAACTTATATATACGATACCAACCATGAACTTGAGAATAGATTGTCAGAAAGTAGTGTGTTAGAGAGGGAAACAGTTGAGAGGATACAACATATCTTGAACCAATATAACCCATATGTTCATACGCTACGAAGTCTTGGACATCGTGAAGACTTGCCTAATTGCAGATTGATTTTAAGAGAGCAACCTTCTTATCGTCGTCAATACAACCTACCATCAGCTACTCAGGTTGCTGCTATTATAGTAGAAGGGGATAGTATAAATCCAAATGGAAGAGACTTCGTGATTCAAACCGCTTCTGGACTACTTCGAAATATTCAAGACTTAGTTGGATATTATGATCCTATGCAGTATCCGTTACTATTACCGTATGGGTCATATGGTTGGGACATTAACACTACCGACAATAATGGAAAGTCTATGAGTTGTTGCGACTATTACTCATATGTGTTACAGGTTAGTGTCTATTATTTCCTCTTTCCCTTCATAACATAGCCAACATGCCTTAAAACATAGTTAATAATCTAATACGTGTAGATACGCCGAGGTCATGACAATCTCTTACATCGAGGTGGACGTCTCTTTCAACAATATGTAGTAGATAATTATGTAAAGATTGAGTCACAAAAACTTAGATATTTTCGGCTAAATCAAGATAAGTTTTGGAGAGAGGCCCGTCAAGGACTTCAAGACTCTCTACATGTAGGAGAAAATAATGCAGGTGTGAATGCATATTTATCACTCAACTTAAATGTATATAACACCATGTGGTAATCAAAATTTATTAAATGGTCAGCTCACCGTCGTAATATAAAAATTTTAGGTAATGTCGGTACGAGAGTCTTTTTGCCATCTTCATTTATTGGGAGCTCGCGAGATATGTATCAAAGGTACCAGGATGCTATGGCTTTGGTTCAAAAATATGGAAGACCAGATCTTTTTATCACCATGACTTGCAATCCTAATTGGAAAGAAGTTATGGATGAACTGCTCCCTGGTCAAACACCGCAAGAACACATAGATTTAGTCACACGAGTGTTCCATGCGAAACTCGAACATTTAAAAGAGGACATCATAAAAAAGGGAGTGTTGGAAAACGTGGTTGCTCATGCTTATGTCATTGAATTTCAGAAGAGGGGTTTGCCGCACGTTCATATGTTGACCATGCTAGAAGATGGTGATAAGCTTAATAATCCAGATGAATATGACCGCATTGTTAGAGCAGAGATACTGGACGATCAAGAAGAACCCTTACTTTATGAAGCAGTGTGTACATATATGATTCATGGTCCGTGTGAAGTTGTAAACAGAACCCTTTCATGCATGAAAGGCGGTAAATATAGTAAAGCATACCCTAAATCATTTTCAAATTACACTGTTCAGGGAACTAAAGCCTATCCTGTATATCGAAGACGATCAGATCGTTTATCTATACCTCTTAGAAGACGAAGTCATGTAACAATTGATAACAGTTGGGTAGTTCCCTACAACGTACCCGTGGTTATTACTACGATATAATTGCCACATCAATGTTGAAATATGTGCGAGCATCAAAAGTGTCAAGTATTTATATAAGTACATCTATAAGGGTTCTGACAGAGTTGCACTACAGCTCCAGTCTAATCCAAATTTTGATGAAATTCGACAGTTCGTTGATGCTAGGTGGGTTTGCGCACCTGAAGCCTTATGGAGGATATTTAAATTTGTGCTCAATCGAATATATCCAACAGTAGAACGATTGCAGATACATCTCCCCAACATGCAACAGATAAACTTCAATGCAGATGAAAGTGTGGAGGATATTTTAGAAGATGAAAATGCAGAAAAATCTATGCTTACTGTGTTTTTCCATTTAATCCAAACGGATGTGAATGCAAGAGCGTATTTGTATCGAGAAATTCCTGAAAATTATAGGTGGGATAGAAAAAAGTATTGGGCTAAAAGAATAACCAACTATAAGTCTCTTGGGCAAATATATAGTGTGTCACCGTCAGAGGGTGAAAAGTTCTACCTACGGGTTATATTTAATCATGTTAGGGGACCGAGATCCTTTCATGAATTAATTACTGTGGACGGTGTACTCCAACTTTCATTTAAGCAAGCGGCTGAGAGACGAGGTTTGCTAGAGAATGATAACAGTATTCGAGATTGTCTGTTAAAGGCCTCAAGAGTTAGAATGCCATCGGCCTTGAGAAGATTGTTTGTCATAATATTGGTTTACAACCAACCAACTGGTGTTCGAAGATTGTGGGATGAGTTCTATCCTTTCTTGATGGAAGATTATCTTTCATCCAGTAATTTGTTCAATATAAACAAGTTATTACGTGATTTAGACAGAATGATGGAACAATTTAGAAAAAACATTGAACAGTTCGACCTTCCTGCAATAACGAGTGCACTTGAAGAAAATTCAAGCATCCCAAGATGTATTGAAGATGAAATGTCGGTACCAGTCCCACAAGTAGACATTGATACAATAGGTCGCCCTAACGACGATAAAAAATATGCATTCGATACCATAATGCTTGCTGTGGAAAGTGATGATAGTGCATTATTCTTTCTTGACGGTCCAGGTGGAACGGGAAAGACATATATATACCGTGCATTACTGGCTAATCTAAGAAGAATGAATCGTATTGTCTTAGCCACCACATCATCTGGAATAGCTGCAATTAATATGCCTGGTGGCAGAACGACTCACTCAAGGTTAAGTATTCCACTTCATATGGATGCATTGACCCCGACTTTCATAAATAAACAATCTGATCTAGCTGAGTTGGTCAGAGCTGCAATTGCAATCATTTGGGATGAGGCACCCATGACGCATCAATATGTCTTTGAAGAACTTGATCGAACTTTCAGGGACATAACAGATGTTCAATTACCGTTTGGTGGAAATATAATGATTTTTGGGGGAGATTTTCGTCAAGTGCTTCCAGTTGTTCCGAAAGGAACCAAGTCTCAACTCATTGAAGCTTCAATTGTGAAATCTTCGTTTTGGGCACTAACAAAGATTTTAAGGTTGAGACATAATATGAGATCCATCAATGACCCTCAATTTTCTGATTTTTTACTTCGTGTTGGCGATGGCAATGCGCGTGCATTCGATGGTGAGATGATAGAGCTACCGCAAACCATGGTGATTCCGTGGGTAGGAGCTCAATCGATCGATCAAATCATAAATGCCATCTTTCCTAATTTGGGTGATCATGTATATGATACCGGTTATATGGTGGAGAGAGCGTTGATTACTCCTCTAAATGATGACGTGGATATGCTAAATGAAAAGATCATTAACATGTTTCCTGGTAAACAAATCATGTTCTATTCTTTTGACTCAATGCAAGACGACACCAAGAATTTATACCAACATGAGTTCTTGAACTCAATAACAATTGGAGGACTCCCGCCACACAAGTTGGCCATAAAAATAGGTGCCCCGATTATGCTTTTGAGGAATATCGACCCAAACTTGGGATTGATGAACGAAACTCGATTGTTATGTCATGGTTCATATTTGAATCTCTTGGATGCTGAGGTTCTAATGGGATAGTTTGCTGGGACTAGAGTTTTTCTACCTCGAATCCCGTTGAGGCTGCCAGATAATGTTGGTCTACCTTTCAAACACATAAGAAAGCAATTTCCAGTCAAATTGAGCTTCTCCCTCACTATAAACAAGTCTCAAGGTCAAACATCATGTCTTTCCCATGAGCTTTTCGGTTTCCGTGCCCAGTTTGCAGTTCAGGTTCTGGTGTTTCACGTCGTGGTGGGAGGCTAGTGATTTGAGCTACCTGTGTTTTCCAGTAGGTTCTTGTTTCGCCTACTGATGTATATATTGTATATATCACTACCACATTTTTAACTATTGCCGGCGAAACAGAAAACTAAGGCCGGCGATTTTTTTTTTCGCCGGCAATAGTTTTCATTATTACCGCCGATTTTTTCCCCAAATCGCCGGCAATAATATGCCGGAAATAGCCACACAAAAAAAACCTATTACCGGCGACTTGGGGGAAAGTCGCCGGCAATAGTTTTTTTTTTATTATTATTGCCGCCGACATGCATGGAAGTCGCCGGCAATACTTTTTATTTTTATTTTTTATTACCGGCCAATTATTGCCGGCGATTTGCCGGAAAAATCGCCGGCAATAAAAAATAAAAAGTATTTCCGGCGATTTTTGGGGGAAAAATCGCTGGCAATACTTGAAAAACTATTGCCGGCGATTTTAAATCGCCGGCAATAGTTAAAAATGTTGTAGTGTATTTACACTAGAGGTCGCTCTGATACATTCTGATACATGTTTATACGGATTTTCTCGGATATATTATATATATATATATCAGTATGTTTACTGTTTATTGATATTGAAATGATATTGAGAAATCCGGATGGGATTGGTGCCCACGGTTTGGCTTTTGTGGCATAAGATGAAGTGTTATTTTCCGGGTGCAAGTAATGGCAATTCCGCGTTAGTAGCGTTACTCTGCCGAAATTTTAATGGTTTTTGTTGGTTCGTATTTTCAGAAGAGGTTTGATTCCGGTTTAGGAAACTAAATCGGGGTTGGGTCCTTTCACTTTGAGAAATGTGTATTGCTTATGAACAAACAAAAGATACAAGTCAGTCTATAAGTATGGCTGTATGTAGTCTGATTTGTGTTTATCAATAGTTTGTGGAAATTTGTTTATTGTCATGTGAGAATCTGCTTACTACTTATTTTGGATAGAAACTGAGTATCTTGTTTATAGTTTAGTTCTAGGAAAGAATTTACAAGAGATTACCTGTAGTCTGATTTGTGTTTATCAATAGTTTGTGGAAATTTGTTTATTGTCATGTGAGAATCTGCTTACTACTTATTTTGGATAGAAACTGAGTAACTTGTTTATAGTTTAGAGCTAGGAAAGAATTTACAAGAGATTACCAACACCGGAGGCTATAGCATTGTCTCCAAATAGTCCCAAAAAGAATTTGTACTAAAGAAAAGAAAAAGCCATTGCAACAATCATCCTTGGAAGTTGATTTAAATAGTATCATAGCTGATTCTGGATTGCATCCTTGTATACAAAGCTATCACCCTAATGTCCGAGACCAAGTTCGGAAAGTGTACTTGCAAAGAGGTCCTTACCAAACTCAACTTCATAATTTTCGTCAAACACTTACAAATGGATCGTTAAGACGATTCATTCGTAATTGGTATGATGAATATCTTACATGGTTAGAGTATAGTGAAAGTGAAGATGCTGCATATTGCCTTTGTTGATTTCTATTCAAATCACTTACTCGAGGTCAATCAGCTGCTGATGTGTTTGTTGGTACTGGATTTGTAGATTGGAGAAATAAGAGTAAACGGGATAAGCATGTTGGAAATTTCAATAGTGCACATAGCATAGCTAGCTTGGAGAAATTGTGAATCTTTGCTAAACTAAAAGGAGCATATTACAACATTCGTCTCAAAAGAATAATGATCAAGATAGATGTGACTATATAATTCATCTTTGTGCATCAATCGGTGTTGTTAGACTTCTTTTACATCAAGGACTTCCTTTTCGTGAACATGATGAGTCAGAAGATTCAGACAACCAAGGAAACTTTCTCAACATTTGGAATTGGTTGTGTGAATATAATGATGGTATGAAGGCTGTGACTATAAAGAATGCTCCTGATAATCTAAAGTTGACATCACTGGATATTCAAAAAGACATTGTAAGTGCTGTTTCCACTAAAATTATTCAAGCAATCATCAATGACATTGGTGATTCATTGTTTTCCATTCTTGTTGATGAATCTCGTGACATGGCTTCAAACAAGCAAATGGCTATTGTTTTGCGTTAAGTGAAACATGGTCGTGTGATTGAACGTTTTGTGGGTATTGAACATGTTATGAATACTAATGCTGCCACACTTAAGCGTTATATTGATGATTTCTTCTCTCGACATGGATTAAGCATCTCTAGATTAAGAGGGCAAGGGTATGATGGAGTAAGCAACATGAGAGGTCAATTCAATGCCCTTAAATCATTGATCTTGAAAGACAACGAATGTGCTTTTATGTTCATTGTTTTGCTCATCAACTTCAACGGTCTCTTATAGCTGCGGTGAAGAAATATGACATAATGGATAACTTCTTTACCTTAGTTGCTAAGGTAGTGAATGTTATTGGAGCTTCACCAAAGCGTCTCGATCTTCTTGGAGATTATCATGCTAAGTTTTTTTTAGAAGCAATTCAAGGTTGTAATCTGTCAAGTGGAAAAGTCCAAAATCAAGAAACAAATCTCAAGCGAGCTTGCGACACGCGTTGGAGTTCTCACAATATCTCAATGAAAACTAGGTGATAGTTGCATATTTATGCAACGTTTTTGTGCTTAACCGAACCTTATATTTAGCTCTTTTGTTTTGTTTTTGAGTGAATTAATTATGTTTATTTGTTTTTAGGTATTTTGGAGATCAATGGAGAAAAGGAGATTAAATAATCTATTTGGAGAACCTTGGCGAGCCTCGCGAGAGAGAAGCCCTTCTGCAAGTTGATTTGGCGAGCACGTGGGAATTTTTATATATATGTTTAATGAATGTTGACTTGTGCTTGGCGAGGAACAGAGGAAGAAGTGGGCTTGGACTTGGAGACTAAGAGTAAGACAAAGAAAGAAGTATAATAGGAGTGGAGTCTGCATGCACGTGATTTTCATAATTAGTTAGCTAGAAGTAGAAGTGGTTTTGAAAAGAGGGTCAAGCACGTGATGCATTCTTGCCAGTGAATCAACTTAGACTTATATATATGGCTTGTCGAAGTTGCTCGCAAGGAGAAGAAGAGGAGGAGTCCTAATATAATAATGAGATTATGAAGAGATGGGCTTGAAGTGGTGTCTTGCACGTGGGTTGCTAGCTTGGTTAATTAACCTAGTTAGTCTGGAACATATAAATAGCTAGCAAGAGTACGTACGAGGGGGGACGGACGCAACGGGGAGCAAGAGCAAGGAAGCTCCAAGATTCTCTTACATCCGTTTTATCAATTTCTTTCATGGATTATTTTAGTTTAATTTCTGATTCCATGAGGAGCTAAACTCCATTGTTAAGGGGCTGTTTTGAAGCCCCGTTCATGATATCTAGATTGCTTATGCACGTTAATTAAGTTTTGCTTTTGTTATTTGAATGAAGTTTCTTTGTTATTTATACTGTGATGATTCTTGATTATGTATGCTTTGAGTGCACGCTTAGTATGCATGTTTAGGAATCTAATTCTAAGAAAATTGATGGCTGTTGGTGATTATTACCTTCCTCAAGATTCAATAGTAGAACCCATACATGCTTGGTATAAGAAACCCTAGGTTTAGTAAGACACGACCGTAGTGTACTTATGAAGCCTTGTAGATTCTCAAACCCTTTCTAAATCTTAATGCTTTTCTCTTAGTTAATTCAAGTCCGTGACTTCGGGTTCTTTGAGGGATAGACAATATTGATAAGCAGACCTTCAATGTTGTAAACATAAGGATCGGGTAATAGGTTGTGTTCACAGCTCAGGGCCTTCCTGGGAATCTTTCATTCATAACATTTGCATTATTTAGTTAAGCATTTGTCGTCTAGATGGATTGACGGTGGTGGATAACACTTCCCTTAACCCATTTTATCATTGATTGTCAGTTTTACTTTTACTCTGTTTTCTGTTTCAGTTTAGTAATCTGTTTTGCATAATTTTTTTCGCCAACCAAACAAATTCCGATTGCATCGAAATTTCGCGTGGTAGTTCGCCACTGTGTTTTTAGTGTCCAGTGTTAATTTCGTAATTTTAGGTTGAGTCTAGATATTTTAATTAATTACGTTAGTGTCCCGTGGTCGAGTCTGTCAGATTTCTGACTTTCACGTCTGTTTGTAGTTTAGAATATTGAGTCTCATCTTTCCCTGTGGATTGACCCCTATACTATTGTACTGCATTGACAAGCTTATTGAGTTCATTATAGGGTAATTTTGAGGGTGGTTAAACACCCGATCAAATTTTGGCGCCGTTGCCGGGGAAAGATATAGTCTTTATATTCTAACGTGTCTTTTGTTTCTGTTTTGTTTTGTTTCATTTCTTTTGTAGTGTAACGTGTCTCTTGTTTGCAGGTACTTAGTGCATGCATACTCGAAGGTCAAGGAGAACTGAGCCTTTATTGCTTGATTTAGAGATTGAGCGCTCAGCTAAGCAAAACCGGAAGTAGAAGAGGCAAGCAGAATTGGAGGTTGGAAACACGAGTGGCACAGTGTCAGAACCTGAGATTGAGGTGGAAACAAGTTCAGAAGAAGAAGAAGAAGTTCCTCAATCGCCACCACAAAGAGCAGCAATGGGAGAACAACCAAGAACGTTGATGAATTCCTTTGTACCTAGTGCTCAGGGGAATTCATCACCAATAGTGTTGCCGGCTCTTGGGACATATTCAGTTTCTCCTGCATTACTTTCTGCCCTACCTCATTATAGGGGAGTATTTTCAGAGGTCCCTCTGCAACATTTGGCTGAGATTGAAGCTTTAGTATCAACACAAAACTTGCGAAATGTTGAATCTAATGTGTTGAAACTAATTTTATTTCCTTTTTCTGTGAAGGAAGGAGCGAAGATGTGGTTCAATTCTTTGGCTCCTAGGTCTATACAATCTTGGGATGAGATGAAGGTGACGTTCATGAAAGAGTACTTCTCAGCCCAGAAGACTAAGCAATTGAAGAAGGAGATTAATAGCTTCATACAAAAAGATGGTGACATGCTTCATGAGGCATGGAGTCATTTCAAGGAGCTGTTGAGGAAATGCCCACATCATGGGTATGATCTAGAGGACAGGATGACTTTCTTTTATGAAGGTCTGGAGCTAGCCAACAAGACAAGAGTGGATTCTGCATGTGGAGGTATGTTTATGTACCAAACAGGTCAGCAAGCTCATGATACTAGGTTGTAAACATAAGGATCGGGTAATAGGTTGTGTTCACAGCTCGGGGCCTTCCTGGAAATCTTTCATTCATAACATTTGCATTATTTAGTTAAGCATTTATCGTCTAGATGGATTGACGGTGGTGGATAACACTTCCCTTAACCCATTTTATCATTGATTGTCAGTTTTACTTTTACTCTGTTTTCTGTTTCAATTTAGTAATCTGTTTTGCATAATTTTGTTCGCCAACCAAACAAATTCCGATTGCATCAAAATTTCACGTGGTAGTTCGCCACTGTGTTTTTAGTGTCCAGTGTTAATTTCGTAATTTTAGGTTGAGTCTAGATATTTTAATTAATTACGTTAGTGTCCCGTGGTCGAGTCTGTCAGATTTCTGACTTTCGAGTCTGTTTGTAGTTTAGAATATTGAGTCTCATCTTTCCCTGTGGATTGACCCCTATACTATTGTACTGCATTGACAAGCATATTGAGTTCATTATAGGGTAATTTTGAGGGTGGTTAAACACCCGATCACTAGGTTGGTCAATCTTGACAAAAGCTCTAAGAGCATTCGCCACCATTCTCAAAGCATTCTTTGTAAACACAATCAGATCCATACTTAATATCTCCACCCACACCAGCAGCAAAAGTAAGGGAACTTCCATTGGATCATCTCTTCCACGTACTAAAACGCGCAGACATCAAAGCCATTTTCTCCTAGAATCAAGGTACTCATTCGAGGACATGTTTCGCCTTTACATCCTTAGAAAACTCCATCAAGAATCGGTTCCCCACCGTACGGATCGTAAGCTACCTCCCATGACCCCAGACGAAGCCTATAGTTTCGGCTGCATCCATCATATTTTTTTACCCTTCATTGAGAGCAAGCGAACAACCACAAATGAATGATTGGACACCGCAGCCGCTCTGTTTGCACCAAAGTAGGTACGTCTCTCTTCTGACAAAGTCAGTGTGGCTCTTAGTAGCTCCGACATCGAATTCGCTATATCAAGCGATAGACAGACATGAAATCGAATATATTCTCGAAGAAATCGAGTTGGAGACTTAGCAGCAGTTCCTAGTGTTACTTCGCTTGAGATTAAAGAAATTCTTCATATGAGTAATATGACTATGAGACTATCAGATGCAGGAAATCGATCTTCTTTTGCAGATACAGAAATCAAACACAAACTAAATTAAATGTATTCAAATCAAAGAAATCGTCTCATATTAACAAAGTGGGTAAACTAAAGTGGTAAGAACACCAATACTAACAACAAGTTCACTCATCAATTCTATTGTAGTTGTCACAATATCAGTGATATTTGGTTCACACGTCACGTGTGTAACTATATAACCACCTCCCGCCTCCTCGTACTCTAAGATGCAGCAAGATAGGTATAGTCCTCATACAGGTCATGCGTGAAAGAAGTTGGACTCTGACAGTTGACTTGATGCAGGTGAGTTCGATTTCACAATATTGTTTATGGTGGGTTGGAGGGGTCGGGCTGCCCTTTGGAGGTTAAGAACTCCCACTTTTGTCAAGCGTCAGTGTCAACGATGCATGTGTTGTTGAGGTTTGGAGTGTATCAACTTTTAAATTTGAAAAATCAATTTCGATTACACAATTGTTCGAATTATTTGGGTGACAAAGCCTTAGTGGTGGTTCGGTAAGAGGCATGGTATCGTCTCGATTTGGTCAGTGGTGCTTGGCCTAGAATGGGCAGGAAACAAAATTTGACGACCACAAGAGAAATATGGTCACCAGACCAACCAATCAGATCTTGTCACATAGGCGTTTTTGAAAACTCAAATAAGGTTAACTCTTATGAACTAATCATGGTTGAAAAATAAGCTTACCTGACAAAATTTGGTTGGTTGATCAGATTACCATAAATCTAATATGGGTCGGCAAATGTCATTCGTGGGCAGCATGACTAATGGCAATGTAAAGGGACGGGTGGTTGCAATAGGAGTTGAAGTGAAGGGAACGTAATGGGTGGTTAATTATATTATTTTGGATTCGATATATCATGAAACAAATGGTATGGTTTATCGGTTAATACACTTACTAATATAGGTAATTTAGAGTAATAGAGCTTCGTCGACTCTTTATTAAATAATATAAAAATATACCAGCAATATACTTCTATCCATTAGGATCACAACCCCCAGTACGACTAGAGATCAAGATTTACATCTTACTGGCCTGTCAGTCAGCGGCGGAGGGAGCACTTGGCCAGGGAAGGCAAATGCCATCCCTGAGATTCTTGCAAGAAAAAAATTTCTTTGTATCAATTGTATGTTATTTTAAATTATTAATATTAGAAATTTTGACTTTCTCTAATCTCTATCCGATTTTTATTTCCTATCTGTAGTGTAAAGTATCGAGTACGTCTTCGTTTTGTTCCCACATGGCCACATTGAAAACAACAAAACCCATTTCTCTTTTCTTTTTTCTTCTGAGACTCTAGCTAGATGTCTAGCATCTCCATCTTATGCCTCTCTCACGCCCTCTCCGCTCACGGCTCAATCTCCATCTCCGGTCAATTTCTAGTATCCTCACCTCTCTCTCACTCTGCCCTCACACTCATAAGTCATATTATGTAGCATGATGCCATGATCAGTTCATCAATCATCGCTTTGTTCGATTTAAGCTTAAATAATTTGAATTTGATTTGATGTAGTAAATTTGTATTTGCAGATTGATTTGCTAAATTGGGATTTTCGGGACTTGCTTGATGAGTTGCTTTAAGGCTTCAAGCCTTAAGTCAGTGTCTTGAGTTTCTAGGTGAGCAAATATCATGTCTTTGTTTTTTCGACTAATATTGGATTTGTGAATCTTGATTTTTGCTTTTTATGCTCAGATTTTAGATCTTTGACTCATTGGGACTTTTG
Organism: Geum urbanum; assembly: GCA_946800695.1. Taxonomy (NCBI): domain Eukaryota; kingdom Viridiplantae; phylum Streptophyta; class Magnoliopsida; order Rosales; family Rosaceae; genus Geum; species Geum urbanum. The sequence continues at coordinate 7,453,027 of OX327003.1, forward strand.
TATTGATTATGAACAAACAAAAGATAAAAGTTAATGTATAAGTATGGTTGTATGGACTCTGATTTGTGTTTATCAGTAGTGTGTGGAATTTTTTTTATTGTCATGTGGGAATATTCTTACTACTTATTTTGAATAGAAACTGAGTATCTTGTTTATAGTTTAGAGCTATGGAAATATTTACAAGACATTACCAACACCGGAGGCTATAGCATCGTCTCCAAATAGTCTCAAAAGAATTTGTACTAATCCTGGATTGCATCCTTGTATACAAACCTATCATCCTAATGTCCGAGACCAAGTTCGGAGAGTGTACTTGCAAAGAGGTCCTTCCCAACCTTAACTTCATAATTTTCGTCAAACACTTACAAATGGACCGTTAAGACGATATGGTCGTGTGATTGAACATTTTGCGGGTATTGAACATGTTATGAATACTAATGCTGCCACACTTAAGCGTTCCATTGATGATTTCTTCTCTCGACATGGGTTAAGCATCTCTAGATTAAGAGGGCAAGGGTATGATGGAGCACGCAACATGAGAGGTCAATTCAATGGCCTTAAATCATTGATCTTGAAAGACAACGAATGTGCTTTTATGCTCATTATTTTGCTCATCAACTTCAACGGTCTCTTATAGCTGTGGTGAAGAAATATGCCATAATGGATCACTTCTTTACCTTAGTTGCTAAGGTAGTGAATGCTATTGGAGCTTCACTAAAGCGTCTCGATATTCTTGGAGATTATCATGCTAAGTTAGTTTTAGGAGCAATTCATTGTGGTAATCTGTCAAGTGGAAAAGGCCACAATCAAGAAACAAATCTCAAGCGAGCTTGCGACACGCGTTGAAGTTCTTACTACAATTAGTTATTAAGCTTAGTCAAAACGTTTGCATCAGTTATACAAGTGTTGGAAGATTTAAGATAAGGTGATGGAATGACCTCTGAACAGAAGTTTGAATGTCAGGTACTTTTAGATTATATGAAATCGTTTGATTTCATCTTTTGTCTACATGTTATGAAGAAAGTGTTGGGAATTACATATGATTTTTCACAATCTTTACAAAAAAAAGATCAAGACATTGTGAATGCCCTGAATTTGGTGACAATAAGCAAGGGTAGATTGCAAACAATGAGGGACACTGATTGGGATCATTTACTTGGTGAAGTGTTTTCTTTTTGTAAAGACCAATGTATTGAAACTCGTAATATGAATGATGAGTTTCAGAAATGGATACTTAAATTCTTTTAGAGCAACTAGAGAATTAGATAATGGACATGCGTTTGAATGATAACTTCTCAAAATTGCAAGAAATTTTGGATCTTGCACAAATGATGGTTGATAAAAAAAAAAGACAAGACTTATGCTATAGTCTACTTGCTTCTAACTTTAGCACTTATTCTACCAGTTGCAACAGCAAGTGTAGAGAGAGTGTTAATAGCAATGAATATTGTAAAGACTCGGTTGCGTAATCGAATGGGAGATGAATGGATGGATGGTTGCTTGACTGCTTATATTAAGAAGAAGATCTTTGATAGCATTGACGATGAGACTATTATTCAACAATTTCAAAACATGAAGCCTCCTAGAATGTATTTGTAGTTCTCTTAGTCTCATTTCTTGAGTGCATTTTGTGTAAATGAATATGTTAATAGTTTTTTGTCAATCTATAGCACTAACTAGAGAGATATGGGCATTTATAAGTAATATTTTGTGATACAATAAACTTAAGGTATATATAAGCATTTTTATTATTAGATCAATCTATTATATTTGTTATATTTGATATATTGACACATGCTCAGGTTTATTTTTTTCTTCTTCTTTTTTCGCGGAGAAAAATCCCACCCCACTTGGACTGATTTCCTGGCTGTGCCACTGCTGCCAGTCATACCTTTTAATATAAACTTGCTTGTCGATCTTGAACAAATACAACCCATCTGCTCGAGCACTCCATATGCAATGAACCCCGCCACAATGACGAACAAGTTTACCATTCCACCCACTGAATATAACTACATAATCTGAATACCATGCACTACAATCAAATCTTGTGTCAAAGGTTTCACGAAAACCAAATTCGAATTGTTGATTTGGAGAAAGAAGACGAGGACCAATTTGATCATCGTCGGAGTGGCATTCGAAATTAAGCACTTGAGAACCATCCAGATTGTTAACAATACGCACAAAGTACTTCTTGGGGAATCCTGCAAAGCTAAATGATGCCATATAAGCACAAATTAGTAAAAACACCAATGTTTGTTTCATGCTATTCATTTTTTCTATTACTTGAGAAGCTATAAGATATAGAGAATTCTGGACTGATCCTGTGAATTTTATAGTAGAAGAAAGATGAATTGTATTTGATAGTCTTAGCATTAATTTGAGTCATGTGTAACGTTATTGATGTGGTTAATAATCGAATGTCACCAATTAATACGGTCAATACGTTTTGCATGATTTATTAAATTGTTGTGAATGCCATCAATGACTTATGAGGATATATGGAAGAAAGCATGGATTTGATAGTAATTAGTAATTAAATTGACATTTTAGGTTTCTTCACTTCTTGTTCTGACTAATGATAGAGGGGAGATTGCTTTATTCTAATTAGAAAGGTTTTGACTGAATTCATTAGTTTTACTAGAGAAAAACAGATCTACTATATGACTAATATGACTATTTTTTTAGGGGCAAACGTGAAACGTCAATTCTCATTGAAGAAAAGATGAGGACAGATTACAACATGTGACTACCCTTAACAAGAACAAATGACAGACAAGAAGCCACAGTCTAGACTACAATAAAACTGTCTACCTAGCCCAAATAATCCTACCAACATTAAGCTTAAAAAATAAAAAAAAACTAAGTAACCAAAGTTCGTAACCATGACGTAGTTCAAAACGAAATGATAAGCAATACCTATTCTATTCAGACTTATTAGATAACAACAAATAAAAGTTGAAATAAAATACTACTTTCAGTGAGTAGTGTCAAGAGCTGTTCCCACAACTCCATCAACAACACCTACAGACAAGTCCATTGCTTTGTCTTTAGGGATACCCTCACTCATTGGATTGATAGAAGCTGCATGGCTTTATTTCTAACCATAGTATCAAAGGTAGGGTTGCACTCGGAGTACTTACCAGCCGACCACCTTCCACCAAATTTGAAACCTCTGTCGCATCACTAATGAAGCTAGTCGCCGACTCCAGAACCATGCTCTTTGTCAAACCTGGAGCACCAATACATCCAAAAGTAGAATGCTCAAACAAACAACAAATATTGCAGTAACCTTGAAACCTCTCATGCTTGAACTTAAGCTTGGCTTCCACACCAACCTCGAATTCGAAGGTTCGTGCAGGGAACGGTTGCCAAACCCTAGAGGAGATCGAGTGTCGAATACATACTCTCACAATATCTCAATGAAAACCAGGTTGGTCAATCTTGACAAAAGCTCTGAGAGCGTTCACCACCATTCTCAGAGCATTCTTTGTAAACAAAATCGGATCCATACTTAATATCTCCACCCATACCGGCAGCAAAAGTAAGTGAACTTCCATTGGATCATCTCTTCCACGTACTAAAACGCGTAGACATCAAAGCCGTTTTCCCATAGAATCAAGGTCCTCATTCAAGGACATGTTTCGCCTTTACATCCTTAGAAAACTCCATCAAGAATCGGTTCCCCACCGTATGGATCGTAAGCTACCTGCCATGACCCCAGACGGAGCCTATAGTTTCGGCTGCATCCATCATATTCTTTTACCCTTCATTGAGATCAAGCGAACAACCACAAATGAATGATTGGACACCGCAGCAGCTCTGTTTGCACCAAAGAAGGTACGTCTCTCTTCTGACAGTGTCAGTGTGGCTCTTAGTAGCTTCGATGTTAAATTCGCTATATCAAGCGATAGACGGACGTGAAATCCGAAATATTCTCAAAGAAACTGAGTTGGAGACTTAATTAGCAGCAGTTCCTAGTGTTTCTTCGCTCGAGATTAAAGAAATTCTTCAGATAAGTAATATGGCTATGAGACTATCGGATGCAGGAAATTGATCTTCTTTTGCACATACGGAAATCAAGCACAACTAAATTAAATGTGTTCAAATCAAAGAAATCGTCTCATATTTACAAAGTGGGTACATGAGTAAATGACCAAACTAGTCTCACCTATGTTAGGAATGCATACACTATCACATTGCTAAATGAGAGAATATGACACATTCACTTGCCTATATAAGGAGGCTTCTCACCAGTCCTAAGGTGACATTTCCTAGTGTAATAATTTTACTTGTTACTCTATATGCTTGCTGACATAGACATCAAAGCGTTGAAGGCAGGTCAATCTCGTCTTCACCTCTAACACCGTGTTGCATGTTTTAGGAACAAGATCTCAAGTCTCCATCAAATACTTCAATGAAATTTGGTAGAAATAATTGACGTCGTCTATGAGTTTCTTACATTCTAAACCATATACGAATACCACAAAAAAATAGGTTGCTCTACTTAGTTAAGGGGAATGAACACCCCCTATCCGGTGAACGCTCTCCCTCCGGCGAACTCCCTCCCTCCGGTGGACGTATAAAAAGATAAGTATTCATATTCAATTCGTGCTTCGTTCGGTTATGACTACAGTTGCTATATATATTCGAAGGCATGGTTATTAATATCTACGCTTGCTATCACTCTAGAATTAATATACCATGCATGCCTGCTCACATACATATGTTGACCTAGATTTAAAATTCAAGGGCACCAACCAATATGCATGTGCTTCACAATTTGCCAAGCGCTACAAAAATTTGAATGCTTGGGGACTCAACACAAAAAGGCACCATCACAGCACAGTGCTTGAATCGCACGCGCAGAAGCTAGGTTCGAGTCTCCATCAATTCTAGACCAGCAGGCCACATCACTATAGCTAATCACAAGCGATGCTAGTAGTGAGAGTTCTCTGGTATCACATCCGTTGCCAACACGCTACTTACTATCATAACGGCGGCCAACATGTCCCCAAACACTCATTTTGGACACCTCCTCCATTTCGTTCACCATGCAGCGTTCACTCATCTCGAGGGCCGCTTTTCCGTTCACGAGCGCTGGTATCGAAGTTTAAGTATTTGTTTTTAATATATTATTGAGATTATTTATTATTTTTGGATGTATTATTTTATATTTTATTGGTGATGACATTTACTTAGCATCGATGCATTGGTTACTCGGCTGATCACCGGTAGTCCAGTTCCAGGGTTGAGAGATTCCCCTTATGTGCCCACTAGGTGATACTAACCATTACTAAGTACTAAATTAACACTTAACACTCAACAACAATGAGTCAATTAAAACCTTTTTTGGTAGATGTAGCATTGGTAAATAGGGATCGTTCTTAACCGAGGATTGATGGTGCATGCATAACTATGCAAGGTTTGTTTATGGGGGTGCGAGATTTGGTTTGTTTAACTAGTAACCTACGAAATTTAAACATAATTCTACTATGTACACATGATCATCACATCATGTCTACCTCCACCGTTTTCATGCTTCACTTACCCAGTATCAACGAAATTCTTACCTTTCAACCTGCAATTTATACACATGCTTTTAAGAGTGCGACGAAGAGCGCATACACCTTAATTTATCTAAGATTCATACAAAACATGCTAGGGAGGAATGAAGAGCGTATCACCCAACACATTAAGAAGCTTTAAGCATACAAGCATGCATACAAGTCAAAGAGCAAAAACTAAGAACACATGGAAGATAACATAAGTAAGTAAAAACGTATAGCCTTTATTAAACAAGTCACAAGTCATAAACCGAATTCTTTACAAGACAAAAGATGAGATAGAATCAAGGTCCTCATTCAAGGACATGTTTCGCCTTTACATCCTTAGAAAACTCCATCAAGAATCGGTTCCCCACCGTATGGATCGTAAGCTACCTGCCATGACCCCAGACGGAGCCTATAGTTTCGGCTGCATCCATCATATTCTTTTACCCTTCATTGAGAGCAAGCGAACAACGACAAATGATTGATTGGACACCGCAGCCGCTCTGTTTGCACCAAAGGAGGTACATCTCTCTTCTGACAGTGTTAGTGTGGCTCTTAGTAGCTCTGACGTTGAATTCGCTATATCAAGCGAGAGACGGACATGAAATCGGAAATATTCTCAAAGAAACTGAGTTGGAGACTTAATTAGCAGCAGTTCCTAGTGTTTCTTCGCTCGAGATTAAAGAAATTCTTCAGATAAGTAATATGGCTATGAGACTATCGGATGCAGGAAATTGATCTTCTTTTGCACATACGGAAATCAAGCACAACTAAATTAAATGTGTTCAAATCAAAGAAATCGTCTCATATTTACAAAGTGGGTACATGAGTAAATGACCAAACTAGTCTCACCTATGTTAGGAATGCATACACTATCACATTGCTAAATGAGAGAATATGACACATTCACTTGCCTATATAAGGAGGCTTCTCACCAGTCCTAAGGTGACATTTCCTAGTGTAATAATTTTACTTGTTACTCTATATGCTTGTTGACATAGACATCAAAGCGTTGAAGGCAGGTCAATCTCGTCTTCACCTCTAACACCGTGTTGCATGTTTTAGGAACAAGATCTCATGTCTCCATCAAATACTTCAATGAAATTTGGTAGAAATAATTGGCGTCGTCTATGAGTTTCTTACATTCTAAACCATATACGAATACCACAAAAAAATAGGTTGCTCTACTTAGTTAAGGGGAATGAACACCCCCTATCCGGTGAACGCTCTCCCTCCGGCGAACTCCCTCCCTCCGGTGGACGTATAAAAAGATAAGTATTCATATTCAATTCGTGCTTCGTTCGGTTATGACTACAGTTGCTATATATATTCGAAGGCATGGTTATTAATATCTACGCTTGCTATCACTCTAGAATTAATATACCATGCATGCCTGCTCACATACATATGTTGACCTAGATTTAAAATTCAAGGGCACCAACCAATATGCATGTGCTTCACAATTTGCCAAGCGCTACAAAAATTTGAATGCTTGGGGACTCAACACAAAAAGGCACCATCACAGCACAGTGCTTGAATCGCACGCGCAGAAGCTAGGTTCGAGTCTCCATCAATTCTAGACCAGCAGGCCACATCACTATAGCTAATCACAAGCGATGCTAGTAGTGAGAGTTCTCTGGTATCACATCCGTTGCCAACACGCTACTTACTATCATAACGGCGGCCAACATGTCCCCAAACACTCATTTTGGACACCTCCTCCATTTCGTTTACCATGCAGCGTTCACTCATCTCGAGCGCCGCTTTTCCATTCACGAGCGCTGGTATCGAACACCACGGCTCCCCGAGTTCCGTTCACCTATCTCAGCTGATCCCGTCCGGATCACTCAACCGCGTTCACACCGGACGAACACCGTTAACTTTAGCCACGACCATCGAACACCACGGTTTCCCTTAGTGCCACACTCCTCCACAATGCACACCTCTCGAGTGACGGCGTCCTGATCACCACTCTCGAGCGACGGTGTCCCGTTCACATATATCGAGCACCCCCTCCCCGTTCACACATTTCAAGCGCCTTGACCTCAAGCGCAACCAACCTCCATCCCGCTTAGACATCTCGAGTGTGAACTAAGAGACGGTGACAAGCTCATTGAGTTAAGCTGAGCTACTGGAGCTCATTCTCTAACAACGGTATCCAGCTGTCATCATGTGTTAGATGTTAAGCACGTGACTTTATCCAATTCATTCATTTCCTATCTTACTATTGTATAAATACAATATCTTCACATTTGTATATAACATAAGAATCATAATCAATACAATACAGATGTTCTTCTTCTTCGTTCTTCATTTCTTCTTCTATGAGATTTAGCTCAAGCTATCATGGTATCATCAGCCAAGTTCAGATCCTGAAGCTCTTCACACTCTTGAAGCTTTCTCTATCCTCTTGATTCTACGCTACAAAAGACAAGTTGGTTCTCTCTCAAATCTCTAATTCTCTGCAACCTATTGATTTGGTACTTTGATTATGCTACATCATCACTGGAATTGTTTGATTGAAGCCTAGGGTTTTTGTACTGAGCATTATATTGTGTTCAATTTGTTCGTCTATGAAGTATAGTGTGATCTGTGCTCAAATCCTCCATTTTTTTCTTCTGAACCCCTAGCTTGTGTACTTTGTCATTCATTATGACTTCATCATACACACCTCATGCCACTGTGTACCTTCCGAACATCTTGCTTGATAACATAAACTACTCTACTCAGTTATTTCGTATGGAGAACTTTCTCCAAGGTTAGAATCTCTATGGCTTTGTGGACGGTACTAGTCTGTGTCCTTCTCATACTGTATCTAATCTTGCATATCCTGCCCAGATGATCCAGGACAAGTGTATCCTGAACATGATTGAACAAACTTTGAGTCATGGTGCTATGAAATGTGTGGTTGGATCTAAGTCCTCAGTTGAGATGTGGTCTAAGCTTCATCAAAAATTTGTTGCTCCAAACAAGAGGAATATTCTTCAGCTGAAAACTAGCTTTCAGAGGATCAAGAAAGGTTAAGATTCGATTGAAGTTTATTTGGACAGAATTAAGGAAGCTAGGGATGGCTTGGAGCTGGTTGGATCCTTTATAGATGACGAAGATGTTATGCTACGAATTTTGCATGGGTTACCTAAGTCATATAATTCAACTAAGGTCTTAATTAGCCGAAATTGTGTGAGTGGAACCATTGATGAACTCAAAGTCATTTTGCAAGCAGCTAAAGCTGACCTTGCTGATGATGAAGATGATATCTCTTCTGGTCATCATCTTACTGCTTTACTGGATAATACACCTACTTCATCCTCTAATTCAGAATGTGTTTCTGAGGATACAAGTGTGATAACCCGAACCAGAATTGGAATAATAATCGGCTTAATCTGCAAATTTTGTGAGTAATCGAGATTTATCGTAATTAATTGAATTGGCGGTTTGGTTCACGACTTAATTATCGGACACGAATTTGATTTGGGTTTGTTCGTGGAAAATGTAAAGAATTTGATTTCGATTCCGTGGGAACTTTCCAACGATTTTTCGGATAATCGAGGAATATAAAATGAATATTTGAAATTATCACCGAGTTAATCGTATTTATCCGTTCGAATTTGAGTTATCCGAATTGTGTGATTTGATGAGGTTTTGGGGGAGAACGAGCTCGAGGAAATTTAAGGATTTCGCCGGAATTGGGTGAGGTGCTCCGGTGACATTTGCGGTCGAGGATGTGGGGGGAAAGGTTCTTCTCAACCACTTGATGCTTTTGGGTGGAAGGAATTTTGGATTGGTCGCCATTTGGAGCTCGCCGGAAAACTCACCGGAATGTATGGATTCCGTGGGTTTCGAGGTGAATTCCGGCATGTGGGCTTGGAATTGCGGCTTGGTGTAGAAGAGAAATGTGTTGGACTCGAGGAGTATTTGTGATCTGGAAAGCTTGGCCGGAATCTGCCACTATTAACGTCGCGCCGCAGCCGGCGGCGGCGGTCAACGGCGGCGCTCCGGCGAATGGTTGACTTTTTGGATTTTTGTCAAGTTTTATGCCGTTTTTCTCGTAATCGCGCCCCAATCATAGCCTTGAAGTTTTCGAGTTGATTTGGATACCGGATTTTAAGTCGAGGGTTTATGTGGAGTATTTGGGGGTTTTCGATGATTATTTTGTATCCGAGTTATATGTTTCCGGAAATGATTGGTTTCTGAGGTGTGGTACAGAGTAATGAATTGTGATTTTGATCCGTGATATTTTGTGATTATTCAGGGGATCGAGATCGTACGCTTGACAATGGATCTTCCGCCGGATCTCGAGATTAGTGCGTTTGCGCGCTGTGCTTATCTGTGAGTGGACATTTATTTACACTGTCGTAGCGAGTTCTTGGTTTTAGTATTTATTTTTAGAACATTATTGAGATTATTTATTATTTTTGGAGGTATTGTTTTATATTTTATTGGTGATGACATTTACTTAGCATCGATGCATTGGCTACTCGGCTGATCACCGGTAGTCCACTTCCAAGGATGAGAGATTCCTCTGATGTGCCCACTAGGCTTGACAGATTCGACTAGTCTATTACCGTCGGGCTTGAGAGATTCGCTTGACCGTCAGGCTTGAGAGATTTGCCTGATACCTCCATTTATTTTAAGAACTCACATTGTTTTTATGTTATATAAATGGTGAAAGGCATATGATTATTTTCGTCCACTCACTCTAACGTTTTTATTTTACTTTCCCCTGGACTTTTTAGTTTCCGTGTTCAGTTTGTAGTTTGGATTCTAGTGTCGCACGTCGCAGTCGGAGGCTTAGTATTCGAGCTACCTTAATTTCTTTTCCAAAAGGTTTCTTGTTTAGCCTACTGTTGTGTATTTATGTATATATATACTAGAGGTCGCTCTAAATACTCTGATGTTTATATTTTCATATGATTTTCCCGGCCGGAATTCTATAAAGTACAGTTTTGCGTATTACTTTACGTTATTGTTATGATATTGAGAAATCCGGATGGGATTGGTGCCCACGGTCAATAATTAACTTAATGTCGGCCGGAATTCTGTAACGTTATTGATGTGGTTAATAATTAACTTAATGTCGCCAATAAATACGGTCAATACGTTTTACATGATTTGTTAAATTGTTGTGAATGTCATCAATGACTTATAAGGATATATGGAAGAAAGCATGGATTTGCTAGTAATTAGTAATTAAATTGACATTTTAGGTTTCTTCATTTCTTGTTCTGACTAAAGATAGAGGGGAGATTGCTTTGTTCTAATTAAAAAGGTTTTGACTTAATTCATTAGTTTTACTAGAGCAAAACAGATCGACTATATGACTAATATGACTATTTTTTTAGGGGCAAACGTGAAACGTCAGTTCTCATTGAAGAAAAGATGAGGACAGATTACAACATGTGTCTACCCTTAACAAGAACAAATGACAGACAAGAAGCCGCAGTCTAAACTACAACAAAACTGTCTACCTAGCCCAAATAATCCTATCGACATTAAGCTTAAAAAATAAAAAAAACTAAGTGACCAAAGTTCGTAACCATGACGTAGTTCAAAACAAAATGACAAGCAATATCTATTCTATTCACACTTATTAGATAACAACAAATAAAAGTTGAAATAAAATACTACTTTGAATGAGTAATGTCAAGAGCTGTTCCCACAAATCCATCAACAACACCTACAGACAAGTTCATTGCTTTGTCTTTGGGGATACCTGAAAGGACCCAACCCCGATTTAGCTTCCTAAATCGGAATCAAACCCCTTCGAAAACACGAACCAACAAAAACTTTTTGAAATTTGGGCAGAGTTTCGTTACTAGCGTGGAATTACCATTACCTGCACGCTGAAAATACACTTCATCCTATGCCACAAAAAGCAAACCGTGGGCACCAATCCCATCCGGATTTCTCAATATATCAACAGTAAAGTAAACAATACATATAATATATACTTTACTGAAATCCGGGTAAAATCGTATAACATATTCAATAGGACGCTCAGAGCGACTTCTAATACATAATCATATACGCATACCACAGTAGGTAGAACAATCACTACAAGAAAATGAGTCATCACCGGCGAGATTCCGGCCAACAAGGCCGGCGACCGGAAAAGTCGCCGGTAATGTCCATCATTACCGGCGACTTACTCCGTCGCCGGTAATGTGGCCGGAATATCGCCGGTAATGTGGCCTAGACATTGCCGGCTACTCCAACCGTCGCCGGCAATGTCTAGGCACACATTACCGGCGAGATTCCGGCCGGAAAATCGCCGGTAATGTGCCCTAGACATTACCGGCGACACCAACCGTCGCCGGCAATGTCTAGGGCACATTACCGGCGATTTTCCGGCCGGAATCTCGCCGGAAATGTGCCCTAGACATTGCCGGCGACGGTTGGAGTCGCCGGTAATGTCTAGGGCACATTACCGGCGAGATTCCGGCGTAAAGTCGCCGGTAATGTGTTCATTTCCGGCGACTTACTCCGTCGCCGGCAATGTGTCTTATATTAGATGCCGGATCGGGCAGCTCGATCATTCAATCATTTTGAGCGAAAAAAATCCAGAGAAATCGAAAGAAGGAAAACGTACGCTCTGAAATCGATCATTATTCGGTATATTGTCAAAATTAAGGCGGGCGTCGAAAACTCGATCAGTCGGGAAGCTATTTATATAGGTACGTAGGTGTATATATACGTATATGTGGTATATATATATGTGTGTGTGTGTGTGTTGATCAAATCCAATTCGTGAGATATATATATATATATATGAAATGTTGTTGATGTACGGTCACCGAAACGAGAAAACAGCTTGTAGTTAATCTTGTGTCTGAATCAATGACTGGTATTATCGTATTGTTATCGGAGCCAGGCTTAACAGAGATTAGATCGATATATCATTGAGTACTATCATCGAGTACTGAATACGTACTATCATCGAGTACTGAATCGAATTCAGAGATTAGATCGATATATATACATATGCATGTGTTGATTTAATTAGAGTTGAATTGAGAGATCACGTCGATTATTAGTAGTGAATGTGTGTGTATATATATAATTAATACGTAAAATTGTTAGAATTTTCAGGATGGACAAGAGTTGGATGAGCCTCGAAAGATGGGATGTCAGATATCACGAGGGAATTAGGAGTTTTGTGGATTTTGTGAAGGCTAATTGTGGAGACACTACACTTCATTATTGCCCGTGTAAAGAATGTAAGTGTTTCAGCGATCGATTTCGATTTCCCATTGATAAAGTGCAGAGGCACCTGAGTAAATACGGGTTTTGGGATAAGTACACTTGTTGGATTTATCACGGTGAAACATCGGTAGCGGGTCCGCATGATCATGGACAATTTGGTGAGAGGGCCAGTCCACGCTATGATTATGGACATTTTGCTGAGAGGGGCAGTTCATCCTATGATCCAACATCGATGTTAATCAATGATATGTTTCCTCATGAGAGCGGTGTATTTGCTGATGAAGCACCAAATGTCCCTCCCGTCGTTGAGGGTTTCCCCCATATCGAGCCAGTCGAACCATTACCTGGAGGTCATGCCAACACAAGCGGTATGGACAAGTACAACAACCTGATTGCATTGCAACAGACTCCGTTGTACGACGGTTGTAGTAAGACTGTTCTTGAAAGTGTGATGGGAGTGATGCAGCTAAAAATGGAGAACAAAATGTCTGTCAAAGCTGTTGATTCTTGGTTGAAGTGGACTGCTTCGCTACTGCCACCCGGTCATCGTCTTCCTACCACTCATCATAAGGTGCGACATATCCTGAAAGATCTTGGGCTTTCCTACATCAAAATCCATGCATGCAGATATGATTGTATTCTCTTCTGGGGAAAAGATCTCGAAGACCTTGAAGCCTGCCCGGTATGTTTTACAGAAAGGTATAAGTTGACTCCTGCAGGCAACAAGAAAGCTGTGAAGATACTTCGATATTTCCCGCTTATTGATAGGCTGGAGCGGTTGTTCATGTGTGCTTTCACGGCCGAGGCAATGAGATGGTGGGCTGAGAGGAACTTGCCTGACGATGACACCCTTATACACCCTTCCGACGGAGAGGCTTGGAAGCACATGGTCAGGGAGTTTGATCATTTTGCAGCAGAGGTCCGAAATGTTTGGCTAGGGCTCTCATCTGACAGATTCAACCCTTTTGGCAACATGAGTCTTCAATACAGTATATGGCCAGTTATTTTGGTACCGTACAACCTTCCACCATGGATGTGCATGAAGAAGGAATACAATATGCTCACTCTGTTAATTCCGGGCCCGGGTTATCCAGGAAAGTGTCTCGATGTGTATTTGAGGCCTTTGATTGAGGAGCTTAAGTACCTGAGTGAGTGTGGCCACCCCACTTACGATAGGTTCAAAAACGAGATGTTCCAGATGCATGCCATGCTTGTTGGCACCATCAGTGATTTTCCTGCCCGCGGTATGTTGTCAGGCAACGTTACCAGGGGTTACAGGGCTTGTTCAGAGTGCATGACGGTTGATTGTTGCAGTCCTCATTGCAGTAAAATTGTCTCGATGCGTCACCGTTGTTGGCTTCCATATGATCACCCATTTAGGCAGGATCCAGACGCGTTTGATGGGACTGTTGAAACTGGTGTGGCACCCAGGCGATGGACAGGGGACGAAATTTTGGAAGTGTTGAATGAATACGATTTTGGCCAGCTGAGCAATCATCCTGACATAGTGGCGTCAATTCCAGAAAAGCCCGAAAGGTATAAGTTTTGGACACACAAGAGCATATTCTGGGAACTCTCCTACTGGCCCAGGTTGCCTATCAGACATTACCTAGATGTCATGCACATAGAGAAGAATGTGTGTGAAAGTGTGGTGGGCACAGTTCTTAACTTGGAGGGGAAAACAAAAGACATCCCTAAGGCACGCATTGATCTTAAAGCAATGGGTGTGCGGAAACATTTGTGGTTAAGAGATGGTAAGAGAAAAATGCCGCAAGCTCCGTACACCGTAAAGCCGAAGCATAAGCATGAAATTTTTCGGTGGCTGAGTAATGTCAGGTATATATTCGATCTTATGGCTATGTATGAATTTGTCCTTAAATTTTTAGCGGAGTATATATGGTTATATGCGAGAAATATAATTGGTCCATATATATGGCTTCATCTATATATATATGCAGGTATCCTTATGGCTATGCAGGAAATATAAGCAGGTGTGTTAACTTCCGGGACAATAAGATGTACGGATTAAAGAGTCATGACTGCCATGTATTGCTTCAACGCCTTTTCCCTATTTTCATTCGAGGGTACATGCCCAAAGAGGTGGTGGAGCCGTTGGTGGCTTTGTCAAGATTCTTTCAGAAGTTATGCACCAGGGAAGTTAAAAAAGCAGACCTGAGGGAGATGCAAGATGACATCATTTTTATCATGTGCAAGCTTGAGAGGATATTTCCCCCAAATTTTTTCGACATAATGCCGCACCTGATGATCCATCTTCCCGAACAATTGTTGCTTACCGGTCCCGTACACTACACTTGGATGTATCCCATGGAAAGGTACAAATGATTCATAAATTTGGTTTGCCTATGGTTTTTATATGTAATGACTTCTGGTTAAGTAAGTTAACATGTACTTGTTAACTTGTAGACAATTGGGAGCCTACAAGGACTATGTGAAGAATAAATATGCACCTGAAGGGTGTATCGCTGAAGCATATCTTGCGCACGAGTGTGTAACGTACACCAAAGTGTACCTCGAAAATGTAGAGGACCCCCAACAACATATGCCGATAGATGAACCCCAGTTCAACCTTTCTATCATCTCCAGTGACGTGGTAGTACAGGGAAGCTTGCCAAAGTCGTACAAGTTGGATGGAAATGAGGTAGCCATTGCCCACTGGTCGGTACTGATTAACTGTCAAGAAGTACAATATTGGAAAAACTATCATCTTCACTGCCCTGCTATTGCCGGAAATGTTGATTACCACAACAAGACGTTTGCAAACTACTTTGGTCAATGGGTAAGTATATGTGTATATGTCTATTTTTATATATATATCCTTACATAGCATGTATGTATGTACGTGCTTTTGTGGTTTCAAGATGACGTAATTTCTTCTGTACGTATTAATATATGGACGTTTTCAGATGAACCATGTAGCAGATGATGGTTGCCCAGAGTGGTCAAACGAATTGAGGGTCCTGGCGATGAAACCGATTGCTTCAAAAGTGTACTCGATGTGTCAGGTCAATGGCGTGAAATTTATATGTGAAAATCGAGACGACCGACTGAAAACACAGAATTGTGGGGTGATGGTCCATGGTGGGCAGGATGGCGTTGACTATTACGGTGTCCTTCATTCAGTTGTTGAACTAATTTATGGGAACCGCATGAAAGTGCACTTGTTCAAGTGTAGATGGTTTGATACTAGCCCGGAGAACACAAGGACCGATCAGTACGGAACATTTTCGGTGAATACTGCTACTACCTGGTATGAAGATGACCCTTTCGTTCTTGCCTCATCAGTAAAACAAGTGTTTTACCTGCACGATCTTCTTAACAAAGTCCCGTGGAAGGTGGTTAACCATGTTGCTCATAGAAACATATACAGTGCTGCCACACTTGGTGATACCGCAGATGATGAGGAAGTTACTGCATACCAAGAGCCGAACGCTTTTGACATTCCGGAATCATCTACGATTCGCCTTAATAATGTGAGATCTGGGAGTGTGGTTCGAATTACTGGAGCAGAACTTCTCGATGTTAATCTATATGAAGTTGACGCTGATTCAGATGACGAGGAGCGGCACATATTGCCAGAGGTTACCTATGAAACCGAGTCAGACTCAAGTGATGAAGATGATTACGATTATCATCCTTAGTACGTTGGAAATTGTAGTCGGAAAATGTGCATAGCTGGAAATGGTACGTACGTATACGGAAAATGTAGTCGTTAATCGTACGTATACGAAAATTGATAATCGAAAATGTAGTCGGAAAATGTAGTCGTTAATCGTACGTATACGGAAATTGATAATCGAAATTGTAGTCGGAAAATGTAGTCGGAAATCGTAGACGGAAAATGTAGTCGTTAATCGTACGTATACGGAAATCGTAGTCGTTAATCGTACGTATACGGAAATCGTAGTCGTTAATCGTAGTCGTTAATCGTACGTATACGGAAAATGTAGTCGTTAATCGGACGTATACGGAAAATGTAGTCGTTAATCGGACGTATACGGAAAATGTAGTCGTTAATCGTACGTATACGGAAATCATTAATCGAAAATGTAGACGGAAAATGTAGTCATTAATCGTACGGATACGGAAATTGATAATCGAAAATGTAGTCGGAAAATGTAGCCGGAAATCGTAGACGGAAAATGTTGTCGGATATTCTTCGGGAAATAATGACATTACCAACGAGTTGAAGTCGTTGGTAATGACATTACCAACGAGTTATAAGCAACTCGTTGGTAATGACATTACCCACGAGTTAACTCGTCGTTGGTAATGTCATTACCAACGAGTTGCTTATAACTCGTTGGTAATGTCATTACCAACGAGTTAACTCGTTGGTAATGTCATTACCAACGAGTTGAAGTCGTTGGTAATGACATTACCAACGAGTTATAAGCAACTCGCCGGTAATGTCTTCTGGTTTGTGATTTTATCCAGCCCGAGCCTTTCATTTCTCCTCCTCTCCCTCTCCTCCTCCTCTCCCTCTCCTCTCCCTCTCCTCCTCCCAAATCGGTCCGGTGAGTGTCCTCCTCCTCCTCTCCCACTCCTCCTCCTTATCCTCTACTCCTCCTCTCCCTCTCCTCCTCTCCACCGATCCCCTCTCCTCTCCTCCTCCGAAAATCTCCTCCTCCCCTCCTCCCCTCCTCCCCTCCTCTCCTCCCCTCACCATTGTAGGTGGAAGAAAATGGCAGGTCCGATCCTCTCTCTCTCCCTCTCTCTCTCTCTCTCTCAATTTTTAATTATTTTTTTGCATGTGTATGTGTATGTGTATGTGTATGTGTATGTGTATGTGTATGTGTATGTGTAAATTAATTAGGGTGCTAAGTTGGAAATTAGGGTGATAAGATCTAAATTAGCATGTATGTATATATGTGATGTATATATATATTTAGGTATGTGAATATGAAGTGATGTATATATATATATATGTGAAAATTATGTATAAATGTGGTTTTGATGAATATGTGATGTATATATATACGGAAATTAAACCTAATTAAGATGCATGATATATATATGTGTGAAAAATGTGGAAAATTAATTAGGGTTTGTGATTTGGATGAATATGTGATGGATAAATTTAATTAAGATGCATGATGTATATATATATACACATCGAATATGTATAGTCGTTAATTTAGGTGATATAGTTGTTAATTAATCGTATAAATGAAGGTGGAAATCGGGATCGGGACGGTTTGGAACCGGAACGGTTTGGAACCGGAACTTATTGTAACTGGAACCGTTATGTTACAAACGGTTCCGGTTACAAACAGTTCCGGTTTCAAACGGTTCCGGTTCCACACCGTTCCAGTTTCGATTTGTTATAGAACCGGAACGGTGTGGAACCAGAACTGTTTGTAACCGGAACCGTTATGTTACAAACGGTTCCGGTTACAAACAGTTCCGGTTTCAAATGGTTCCGGTTCCACACCGTTCCGGTTCCGATTTGTTATAGAACCGGAACGGTGTGGAACCGAAACTGTTTGTAACCGGAACCGTTATGTTACAAACGGTTCCGGTTACAAACAGTTCCGGTTTCAAAAGGTTCCGGTTCCACACCGTTCCGGTTCCGATTTGTTATAGAACCGGAACGGTTTGGAACCGGAACTGTTTGTAACCGGAACCGTTATGTTACAAACGGTTCCGGTTACAAACAGTTTCGGTTTCAAACAGTTCCGGTTCCACACCGTTCAAACGGTTCCGATTTGTTATTGAACCGAATCCATGACTATTACGATGTCCAGGAGGTTTTGCGGCTAATTGGCTTCGGAGAGGTTCCCGAAATAGTGGAGGGAACAGTAGTCAAGCTTCCTCCTCGGCCGCAGTTAGCAACACGCCCAGTGGGCCAATGATGACTGCTCGCACGAGAGCCTTGCTAGAGGCGCGAGCTGAGGAGGAAGCTGCACGATCAAGAGCCGTGGAACCGGAATTCGAGGCTCGAGCCTCAGTCTCTAGACGCTCAATCAGCAGACGTCCCTCCGGTGGCAGAGCCTCAGACGAGCGACAGTCAACGGGGGCATCAGAAACTCCCTCAATCCGAATGCCCCATATTCGGATGGTGCCTACTCCCGTTTCACGGGAATCATCTGAGGCACATGGTGGTGCTGGCGCCTCATCGTCCAGGCCTCGTCTATCTCCGCCGTCCGGTCTCTTCCTACCCGACGAGATTCCTGTCATCCCTGAATTCGATGATAGGGGGATGCCTGTTTATATTGAAGGACGGCCGGATTTCCTGACCGTGGAGGAAGCGTATAACTTCCTCCCGTTCGACCCCGTGTATCTTTGGAGTGTGAGGTGCACCAACCAACAAACGGACGATGCAGGTAAATTTTATTTAACATCAGATTGATTACTTAATTATTACTTAAGACTTGCGATTGGTTCAATTAATGATATCAATTTGTTGACATTGTTTTATTAGGCAATTTCGTTAATGGGACTGGAAAACGGAAAGGGGCTAGAGGCACCTGCACCGGGAAGAGACTTGAGCAGGCCACCGGCGGAAGGAAAACGCCCATAAGGGCCAATGAGGATGGCGAGGTGATCGAGGCATTCGACACCACGCGCAAATATGTCAGCATGGCCGGTGCGATCGTGCGGGACAAGGTCCCAATGCTTTGGCCAGATTGGGAATCTGTGCCTATCTACGTGAAGATGCAAGTGCATAATGCACTCAGTGTGAGTAAAATCGTATTTTCATTACGTAAATTTTACATTTATTAATTAAGTCCACTTAAATATATAATTTTACCTTTTATATATTCATATTGCAGGTGTGGTTTGACGTGGATGAAGTTCTTATTCACACGTGGGTAGAGCGTCAACTACATAATCGGTGATGTGCTTCCACTTATTTGAATATATATCGAGTTAGATTTTTGTTTATCAACTGTTTTAATATCTCTAACTTTTTTTCCTTGTTTTAATATAGGTATAAAGAGTGGAAGAACGAGCTTTCTTCCCATTACACTGTATACAAGGAGCTAGGCCGAGGTTCTACTCCTAGCGAATTCCGGTTTAGGGAGTACGAGTGGCTGTGGCTGATAGCCCACTTCGAGCACCCCAAAGCTCAGGTATGCATCCTTAATATATCTTACAAGCCTAATGTATCGTATCAGATTGAAATAGTTAGTTACTAATTTTTTTCCATATGTTTATCAAACAAGGCGATTTCGAAGACGAACCGGGCGAATAGATTGAAAAACACCAGGGCCCATCATGCAGGTTCACTCAACTACATGGGTTGGTCGACTAAGGCGCAGCAACAACAAGAAGTGAACCCCTTGGTGTATATTCATCAGAAGTTCTATCCGCAATGCCCTGAAGAAGCGGTAAGTCTTTCGCCTCTCCATGTGTTAATAAAACTATTTTTCGATATTAATAGATGTTGTTAGTTAATACGTTGTTCATTTTCGCTTTTCAATTAGGCGAGAGTGGAGGAGGCGACGACAGAAGTGACCATGAGTATAGCTCGGACTAACCATCCTGACTGCTCCGAGGAAGAAGTCACCCAGTATGCCTCTCAGATCGATCCGCTTGATCCCCCGATAGCGGCTCAGATCATGGCAAAAGCGTGCGGGACTGGAAAGAATACCTACTACTGTAGGGGAATGGGCTCGGCGGGCGAAGGAGTATTGAAAACCACTTCACAATACTCTACCGGGTCAAGAAGTTCAACTTCTAGTCGTAACCTCGCAGCGGAGCTTCATAGGACGCAGAGGGAGTTGGAGGAGCAAAAGAGGCAGATGGCCGAGTACCAAATGCAGCAGACACAGGTGCAGGCTCAGATGTACACATGGATGCAGACGATGTACGAGGCTCAGACTACCGGACAACCGTTCCCCACACCTCCCCCGGCCCCGGTCCCTCCGTTCCCTAGCTATCCACCACCACCACCGCACCAGTCAACGCCAGAGCAAGACCAAGGTAGCCACCGGAATTCAAATGAGTACTTTGATTACTTCGACCCTGACCCGCAAGTTCCTCGACCCTGACCTGTAGTTGTAGTTAATTTTCGTATCGTCGTTGCTATTTGTACTGTACATTGGACATTTATGTGTACTGTTGAACTTGTATGATTGTACGGTTTATGTCTTTCAATGCAGGTTCTGGAATTGGGCCCAATCCAGAACCGCGTTTTTTTTTCAAAATTTTTTCTGACATTGCCGGCGACATGGACCTCAGTCGCCGGCAATGTCACAAATTCCGGCCACGGCGGCGGAACAATTGCCGGCGACGCCGTTTCCCGTCGCCGGCAATGTTAACACCGGCGGGAGATTTCCGGCGACGTCATTGCCGGCGACTCGTCGCCGGGAATGACATTTCCGGCGAAAAAAAAAGACAAGGCCGGCGACCTCCCGTCGCCGGTAATGTCTCCTTTTCTTGTAGTGAATAAACCTACTGGATGAAACAAAGTAGCTCGAGCACTATGCCTCCGACCACGACGTGTGACACCAGAGCCAGAACTGCAAACTGGGCACGGAAACCGAAAAGCCCAGGGGAAAGACAATAAACACGTTAGAGTGAGTGGACGAAAATAAATGTCTTTCACCAAGTGTATATGTTATAAAAACATACGCGAGTCGAAATAAAAATAAATCAAATCAAATCGTTTACGAGGAGACGCTGACTCCAACTCGTAAACAGAGCATGCATAGAAAGTATCACGGGGTCACTCATGGACACGTCCGTGCTAGTACAGTCAGAATCACGGAGTCCTTGACTACCACGTGATTCATAGCCAGAAAGGCCTCGGTTCCGGGGTACTGCCCCTCGCCGGTCAGGTAGGGGTACTGCCCCTCCTGGTGGCCTACCATCGGGGATCAGCCGAGAGGCAAAGTGTATCGATACAACAACGTAACCAAGACTGTACTCTGTGAAAACCAAATCATAAACAATTCGATGCAAATGCATGAAACAATATATAAGTGTATGCATATTCGTATACGTATATCCGTATAAACATATTCGTATAATCGTAAACACATGCTTATATAATCATAATCTCGTATGAAATCTCATGCTCGTAAAACCATAATCATGCTGCATGCTCAAGTTCATAAACGTGTATAAAAGACTCGCAATCATTCCGTGAAAATAAAATGTCCACTCACAAACTGGCGTAACGCGTATCGCGTTAACCCGTGATCCGGCGGAATGTCCCTCGCCAAACAAACGATCACGAACCCCTGAATATCCACAATGTCCAATATTCAAAGTCATAATCCGACAATACAAATCAAACCACGAGAAACCACCGTTCTCGGAAATACACAATTCAAAGTCGACGAATCGTCGAAAATCCGTATATACCACCTCAATACCTCGCTTTACGTTCGGACGCTCAACTCGAAAAACGAACCTCCCCACTGCGTTCGGAGCGCGATTTCGAGTCAAACGACATGCAACTTGCCGAAAGTCAAAAAGTCAACCCGTTGACCATTGACCGCCGTTGACCGCCGCCCACGGAGGCGCCGCCACTGACCGGAAGATTTCTCGGCGGAGCAATCCCTATTCCATGCAAAACCACCCACTGAGCAACTTTGTCAACTGCACCGAAGTCCAATTCGCACTCTAACATGGTCAATTTCATGAAAAACCGAATGAATACACAAATTTCCAATCAAGAATTCTCCTTACACACATCAAATTGAATCTCCAAACTTATAGGGAAGCATCTATGGGATGAGAGCAACAAAGCCCACCCAAAATTTCAGTTCAAATCGTCCAAAATCATAGAACCCGAATACCTCAATTTTCCTTGAATTTTGGCCGGAAATATCTCCTCCTCCGGCGAGCCTTGCCGTGAAAGGAGACCGGAAACGGAACAAGGGGACCAAGACGCGTCGAAGGAGACCAAGGCCGAGCCTTGGGATGGCCGGAATGCTTCTCGCCGTCGGCGAGCCGTGGAGGTGTCGCGCCACCCTCCCATGGCCGAGTTGACTCGGTCAACTCCAGTCAACAAGCATAATGAATAGTTTGACTTTCCCTTTTTGGCAGCCCACTATTTATACTTTCCCAAAAAGGAAACTTGTAATTATCCTTTCGACGAACTTCAAACTCGTATAACTTTCTCGTCGTAATTCCGATTCCGATAATTCTCGTGGCCACAAACTCGTATCGACGTACTCTTCAATAATCACTCAAAGTCAAACATATCGGCCAAACGGATAAAAAGTCAACTGTTCAGCCCAAACACATAATAAATCGACTAAACCAACAACAAACGGAAATATTCGCAACTAATTCCTCGTAACTCCAAATCATGCTCCGGAAGTTCCCACGAACTCGAAATTAAATTTTGAACAACTTCCGTGAAGAAGCCGAAACCAAATTCTTGTCCGGTAATTTAGTCGCGAACAAACCTGCCATAATAATTCGTTTCCGTCGAAACTTCAAATATTCATAACTAATTCCTCGGTCGTCCAAATAACGATCCGGAACCGCCCACGAACTCGTAATCACACGTACAAAGACTCTCGAGAAGAGACCCAGCTCCAATTCTCGGCCAATAATTTAGTCGTTAACGAGCCTGGCGATTCAATAACTGTCGAACAACTCTGCGACTACACACAAACTCATCAATCAAGCTGATCATACTGTTGATTCTGGTCCGGGTCGTCACAAATCCACCCCCCTTAGAAAAATTTTGACCTCGAAATTTCTGAGTCTGCTGGCTAAAAGTAGGAGCACTGCCTCTGCATAGTGCTCAACTCACCAACGGCAATCTCGACTGAACAACTCTGATAACATACTCCACAATAGGAGATAACTCCGTGCTGAAATCTCTGTACCCACAAATCACAAATCTAAACTGGCTCACACAATCGCCAAGTGTTCCTACATAAGGAACAGATAGGGTGCACAATAGATAGCAAACCCGAAACATAGTTCCGCCACACGGAACACAACACACATAAAAGCCAACACTATAGGCGATGCCGAACCACACGGCATAACACAACCTCGCCTATGGCCACACACGGATCAAAATATCAAGGCAAATCACAACTCAGTTCACACATCAATATATCTCACATATTCATATCAGCATAGCTCGAACATCGAACTCGGGCAATAACCAATCCATTTCCGCTAATCTGATAGTCTGTGGTAACACACTCCACAAAATCGGAAACAAACATCAACTCAAATTCAAACCAAACTCACTCCAACACAATGAAGTACAACATCGTTCCTCAAAACGACGTCAAACAATATCAAAATCACAGTGGACAACAACCTGGTACTGCAAGCAACCTCGAACAGCTGAAACTGCTGGTCCCGAATCCTCCGGAACTACAATACCAAGGTCCACAACATGCCCTCCAAGGCCTGAATAGTCCTCAAAGATCGCTCGCCAATCCGAGGATAAGAACTGGTACCAACTCGTAATCTGGTCCCCGATGCTTACTGCAAAGCTTGCCAACACTCCGTCGTACCTGAATATCTCGATCAGCGGACTGGGACACAGATACACCACGTAAATAGCCAATCTTCGTCAAACATAGCTATGCCAGCCAACCACTGGAATCATCTCCAAAAGTACAAGGAACTGTACTGAGTACGTCAGACGACCTACAAAGGCCCAACAACTGGTATCACGAACCAAAGTGCAAACAACATACACAAACACAGCAACAATCGCCACGTCTAATCGGAAATCTTCAATGGCTGACACTTCTCGGCAAGTCTCTGCCTCCTAGCCATCGCCAGTCGACGAATGTGGCATCAGCACACACAAGCTGCTACATGGCTCTGTGGATTGCGTCACGACTGGTAAACTCGAAGTATCTGATACCTCTCTGCATCAACAGTGCATAACGCACGCAAAACTACAAGCCTCAACATCATCACACTCGAACACAGCTCTCGTAGCCCATAACTCGGCTAACACGGAGACTCGAGTCATACTCACACATGAAATACTGAAGCTCCCAACTCTCGACTAAATGCATCAACAACAGCATCATCCCAAACGGATGATCAAAGTACAACCTTTAGCTTTTCCCCGAACAAACTCAAAGGTGCAGTCATAGTCGTTAGTTGACCCCATCCATCAACACTGCCTCAAGCCTAAATCTGGCCGAAAATGCAAGTGGATGAAACTCAAGTGATCAGGGTACCTCCTACATCACACTGCACGCCATAGTAGCAGTATCTCCAACTCTCTGGTGCTAGCACAAGGACAGCTACATCCAAATCACGCATAGGATATGCAACCACACAAAGTTCCACTGTCTGGAACCACGAGCCACCGCTCTACTACACAGCATCAAAGCACAACCAAATCCAAACCTCGATGCATCGCCATATCACACGAACTCGTCGTAGTCGTCACATAAGGACAAAACCGAAGCAACGGTCAACCATCCTGCAGGAGTAAGTAACTCTCCTCGTGTGCATCGAACCACTCGAACTTGACACCTTTTCGTCAATCCGGAAAGTAGAGTGGCAATCCGGGAAAATCCTGCACAAACCGTCAGTAATAGCCTGCTAAACCCAAGAGACCCCAAATCTCTGGTACAATAGTAGGGCAAACTCCCAAATCAACACGGCTTCGAACTGGTCAGGATCCACGCCAACTCCCTCGGCAAGTATCACACAGTTCAAAATCGTTACGCTAATCGGCCAAAACTCATACTGGCTGAACTTCACAAACACAAGATCGTCTATCTAAGTCCGCAAAACCGCTTACAACTGCTTCAGATACTGGTCCACACTCCGGGAGTACATCAAGATGTTGCTGACGAACATGGCCGCAACTCGTCCAGAATCGTCTGAACACCTGATTCATCAAGTCCACACAATCTACAGGGGCATTGGTCAACCAAACAGTGTGACCAAAAACTCCTGATGCCCGCACCGAGATCCGAAAACAACCACAACTGACACATCAATCCTCAACTGATGGTATCCGGATCCGAAATCAATCCTCGAAAAGACTGAAGCTCTCACAAGCTGATCAACCAATCGTTAATCCGAAACGGAGAATACTTGCACTCCCCTGAAGCAAATCAAGCTTCCGGTAGTCAATGCATCACCTCATCAAATCATCCAACATCTGTATAAACAGTGCAAGAGCACACCACGCAAATACGCGGGGTCGCACATAGTCTCCTGAAACCTCCTCCAGCAACTCCTGGAGTCGATACTGTAGCTCCATCAGCTCCGCTGGCTCCGAACGACAAGATGTCGGTAAAATGAGTCCAGCATCCGGTACAAGCTCAATAGTGTAGTCGATCTCTCGAACTAGAGAAACACCTGGTGACTCCTCCGAAACACACCTGGAAACTAGGGAACCACCTCAATGTCACCAATGTCAGGTACAGCAACCATAGTATCCACAACATGTGCTAGGCAAACAATATAACTCGTCTCCACCATCCGCTCGATCATCACCACGAAACAACATCTCGGGGAAATCTGGTCGTCGAAACACAACCTCCTTCTCGAGGTACTCGAACACAGTCAATTGCATCGTCAGTAAGTCCATACTCACAATCACACCAAAACCACAATGTCCAGCTATAACAGATCCGCGACTAACCCATATCCTTCAACAAGGATTTCGCAACCTCCGGTTGGATACAACACTCTCCAAGACCTCGGAAGTGGAGATACAGGTACAATCTCCATGGACATCAAGCAATAGTAACCTCGGAGAAAAGTCTGTCCTCAAACAAGGTCATGGCACAAACTCCAACATGCCCAACTAGTCGCCCACGACAATTGCGACTTGCTGAATAAATCATCAAAAGGATACATTGATCAGACGGTAGGAACAACATGAGAATCTCCTCGTAACTCTGAGCCGTCGAACCGCTAACACAGCTGACTGAGGGCACTCCCTCGTAACGTGACCCTCCTAGCCACTGAAACAGCAACTGAAAGTGCTCCTCGAACACAAATCACCGCAACACCTGCTGCGTGAAAGGATCGCCAATGATCACCCAAACTCATGCCACAGGAGCAAATCCGCTACTCTATGATCTCCGCCTTCGCCAAACGGATCAGCAGAGGATCCTTAACATAATCGAAAAGGCCACAGTCTGATGACGTCACTGATCCCGAAGTGTCAGAACTCAACCTCATCAAAATCTCACTGCTGAATCCACTTTCCTCAAACCGTCACATCGAAAACCGTACACATCTTTCCCTCACAATAACCTCGCCACTGAGTGCAGCACACTAAGCTCCTCACGGATATCTCGAGGCACATCAATCCGAATCTCTCTGATACTCAGGTTCAAACTCATCTCGAACCTCGCACACTGCTTCCTCTGAAGCCACATAACTCGTGCAAACCGAAATAACATAGGAACAATGCATCTCTGCCTCAGGTGGATAAGCATTCCACATTCGATTGCTGGATAGCCTGATAACACCATCACTGTTTACACAACACTCTAAATGTAGGCCATGGAGTCACAACCGGATCTCACACAATATCAGCCCACAAAATACAACAATCTAACTCAGGCAAACATCACTGCCATAAATCTCAGCTCTGAGGCAACATATAGACGCTCATATACACATCCCCAGATAAATCGTGCCACACAGTTCACTGAACTCTGAATACTCATCTGAATCCACTGTTCTCTGGCAATTCACGCGTCGAATGATCCTCAACAGGATCCACAACCAAAATGACACGAAAAGCACGTCAGGAGGCATCCTAATGAATACAATATCGTTCACAACAAGTGGAATGTAATCATGGAACTTCAAATATTTGAAAGCATACAACACCCGGAATTTGATGATTATCCGCCGGCCGGTCGGGTCACCATTCCAGACATGCTGTACATTCTCAAATACTCTTGGTAAACACGACTACAGAAGTCTACAGAACCTATAACCTAATGCTCTGATACCAAGCTGAAAGGACCCAACCCCGATTTAGCTTCCTAAATCGGAATCAAACCCCTTCGAAAACACGAACCAACAAAAACTTTTCGAAATTTGGGCAGAGTTTCGTTACTAGCGTGGAATTACCATTACCTGCACGCTGAAAATACACTTCATCCTATGCCACAAAAAGCAAACCGTGGGCACCAATCCCATCCGGATTTCTCAATATATCAACAGTAAAGTAAACAATACATATAATATATACTTTACTGAAATCCGGGTAAAATCGTATAACATATTCAATAGGACGCTCAGAGCGACTTCTAATACATAATCATATACGCATACCACAGTAGGTAGAACAATAAACCTACTGGATGAAACAAAGTAGCTCGAGCACTATGCCTCCGACCACGACATGAGACACCAGAGCCAGAACTGCAAACTGGGCACGGAAACCGAAAAGCCCAGGGGAAAGACAATAAACACGTTAGAGTGAGTGGACGAAAATAAATGTCTTTCACCAAGTGTATATGTTATAAAAACATACGCGAGTCGAAATAAAAATAAATCAAATCAAATCGTTTACGAGGAGACGCTGACTCCAACTCGTAAACAGAGCATGCATAGAAAGTATCACGGGGTCACTCATGGACACGTCCGTGCTAGTACAGTCAGAATCACGGAGTCCTTGACTACCACGTGATTCATAGCCAGAAAGGCCTCGGTTCCGGGGTACTGCCCCTCGCCGGTCAGGTAGGGGTACTGCCCCTCCTGGTGGCCTACCATCGGGGATCAGCCGAGAGGCAAAGTGTATCGATACAACAATGTAACCAAGACTGTACTCTGTGAAAACCAAATCATAAACAATTCGATGCAAATGCATGAAACAATATATAAGTGTATGCATATTCGTATACGTATATCCGTATAAACATATTCGTATAATCGTAAACACATGCTTATATAATCATAATCTCGTATGAAATCTCATGCTCGTAAAACCATAATCATGCTGCATGCTCAAGTTCATAAACGTGTATAAAAGACTCGCAATCATTCCGTGAAAATAAAATGTCCACTCACAAACTGGCGTAACGCGTATCGCGTTAACCCGTGATCCGGCGGAATATCCCTCACCAAACAAACGATCACGAACCCCTGAATATCCACAATGTCCAATATTCAAAGTCATAATCCGACAATACAAATCAAACCACGAGAAACCACCGTTCTCGGAAATACACAATTCAAAGTCGACGAATCGTCGAAAATCCGTATATACCACCTCAATACCTCGCTTTACGTTCGGACGCTCAACTCAAAAAACGAACCTCCCCACTGCGTTCGGAGCGCGATTTCGAGTCAAACGACATGCAACTTGCCGAAAGTCAAAAAGTCAACCCGTTGACCATTGACCGCCGTTGACCGCCGCCCACGGAGGCGCCGCCACTGACCGGAAGATTTTTCGGCGGAGCAACCCCTATTCCATGCAAAACCACCCACTGAGCAACTTTGTCAACTGCACCGAAGTCCAATTCGCACTCTAACATGGTCAATTTCATGAAAAACCGAATGAATACACAAATTTCCAATCAAGAATTCTCCTTACACACATCAAATTGAATCTCCAAACTTATAGGGAAGCATCTATGGGATGAGAGCAACAAAGCCCACCCAAAATTTCAGTTCAAATCGTCCAAAATCATAGAACCCGAATACCTCAATTTTCCTTGAATTTTGGCCGGAAATATCTCCTCCTCCGGCGAGCCTTGCCGTGAAAGGAGACCGGAAACGGAACAAGGGGACCAAGACGCGTCGAAGGAGACCAAGGCCGAGCCTTGGGATGGCAGGAATGCTTCTCGCCGTCGGCGAGCCGTGGAGGTGTCGCGCCACCCTCTCATGGTCGAGTTGACTCGGTCAACTCCAGTCAACAAGCATAATGAATAGTTTGACTTTCCCTTTTTGGCAGCCCACTATTTATACTTTCCCAAAAAGGAAACTTGTAATTATCCTTTCGACGAACTTCAAACGCGTATAACTTTCTCGTCGTAATTCCGATTCCGATAATTCTCGTGGCCACAAACTCGTATCGACGTACTCTTCAATAATCACTCAAAGTCAAACATATCGGCCAAACAGATAAAAAGTCAACTGTTCAGCCCAAACACATAATAAATCGACTAAACCAACAACAAACGGAAATATTCGCAACTAATTCCTCGTAACTCCAAATCATGCTCCGGAAGTTCCCACGAACTTGAAATTAAATTTTGAACAACTTCTGTGAAGAAGCCGAAACCAAATTCTCGTCCGGTAATTTAGTCGCGAACAAACCTGCCATAATAATTCGTTTCCGTCGAAACTTCAAATATTCATAACTAATTCCTCGGTCGTCCAAATAACGATCCGGAACCGCCCACGAACTCGTAATCACACGTACAACGACTCTCGAGAAGAGACCCAGCTCCAATTCTCGGCCAATAATTTAGTCGTTAACGAGCCTGGCGATTCAATAACTGTCGAACAACTCTGCGACTACACACAAACTCATCAATCAAGCTGATCATACTGCTAATTCTGGTCCGGGTCGTCACAATACCCTCACTCATTGGATTGATAGGAGCTACTTGTCGTAGGTGAGCCTCAACTGTCAAAAAGATCTTAGTAGTCAAACCTGGCACCGAGAACATCCACTACAAGAAAATTGCACCTAGACCACGGACCATTTCCGTCGTATAGGTGCAGTTTTCCGTCGTCTAAGTACTTGGACGACAGAAACTCCGTCGTCCAAGGTCCGTGCTCCAAGTGCTGTCGTCCAAGCACCTGGACGACGGAGTATTAGTGATCCGTCGTCCAAGTGAACTTGGACCACGGACATTATCCGTGGCCCATGTATGCACCTGGACGACGGAAACACTTAATCTCCGTCGTCCAGGTGAACACATGGGCCACGGACATTGTTCGTTTCTCCGTGGCCCAGGTTTTCACCTGGACGACGGATAATTAGTGTTTCCGTCGTCCAGGTGCATACATGGGCCACGGATAATGGTAGCTTATCCGTGGCCCAGGTGTTCACCTGGACGACGGAAACACTAATTTTCCGTCATCCAGGTGAAAACCTGGGCCACGGAGAACGACAGGGTTTAGGGGTTAGGGGTTAGGGTTAGGTTTAGGGTTCTGCACCTGGACGACGGAACACTTAATCTCCGTCGTCCAAGTGAATATTTAATTTTTTTTTAAAAATAAATTGAAATTAAAAATTATTAATTTAATTTATTATTATTTTAATTTAAATAATGAAAAATGCTAAAATTAAATAAATAAACTAAATTTTGAATATTATAATTAATAACTTAATTATTAAATAATCAAAGTAAATTAATTTGTACATACGAAAAAACCCATAAATTAAAAATTAAAATATTGTTCGGAATGCGGAAAGAAACGAGATAATATACTACGTGCTAGCTAATACACTGGAGGAGCAGATGCGGGGCCGAGTCCTCCGCCTCCAGCCGGGTCGTTGTCGTCGGGGTGTGGGTTCGGAGGAGGTTGACATACTTCTCGATTTTGTTCCATGAGGGCGATGAGTTGGGCTATTTGTGCTTGTTGTTGGTCAAGTCTTTGCCGCATTGACTCATTCTCCTCTCGTGCCAGTCGAGCCTCTTGAATGGCTGCTTCGACGGCCGCAGCCTGACTCATTCTCCGCTGCCTCGAACCTCCCGTAGATGATGAGCCGGAGGTCGTCGACAAATCTCGTACCACCCTAGGCCCAAAGTGCCTAACCTCCTTGCCAGCTCTACGACCGTAGACCTCATCCGCGATTGCAATTTGGCTCTCTAAGGATAGAGGAGTATGGTGTTTCTCCTTCTTCCCCCGGTTGGCTTTGTTGACACCGGAGAATTTCTGTTACACAATATAATTAAATCATTAAAAAATGAATAACTACAATTTAAATAATTCAATTATCTTAATTGAAATAAAAAAAATTAAATTAATACCTTAAATTGTTCATCGGCAAAGTGGTTACACAACCACTACCACTCATCTTCTCTCTCCCCTTGCAGCTCTACCGGGGGAGGCACGGGACCGACATCTTTGAAGTACTTATGGAGCCTGTACTTCCAATCTTTGTAGATGGAGTTGGCGGTTGGATTGATATGCCTCAACATAGCCGGTGTCGGATCCACGTCAAATTGTTCCTATGAAAAATAAATAGAAAATTATAATCGTATATATTATGAAATTTTAGGCCGAGATTAACAATATTATATAATAACTAAATTGAACGTATTACGTACCGAAATATCTTTGAAGACTTTCGCCTTCTCATGATCCGGCGCCTCCTTCCAAGTAAGGGCAGTGATACGAACCCGGTTACGGATGATTGACCATATCCCATGCGCCGAGAGACTTGCTAGCTGAGCTGTGGGAGGGCCACCGGTGAATTCGTCGTACGGCAAGTCGATCTTTTTACCGGTCGCCTTGCAAATACGCTCCGCTTTTCCCCCTTTAACGAGACCCCGAGTCCTTTTCGGTTCCGGGTCAGTGGGGGCCCTCCTTTGCCTACGGCGGGCGCTGTACATGATTGATTCGGCGGTCGAGGACGCCTGAGTACTTCCCGTTGAATGGGTACCGGGCGTCGGAGATTGGAAGGGGTCGACGTCATCACCGCTCGAGATGAATGGGGGAGCGGGAATTTCCCCAGAGGGCGCTACAGACGGATCAGATGATCCGTCCGGATTGAGAGCGTCGTTGCCCTCCGGTGGTAATTCCCAACCGACTTGGTCCGCCAAGCGGCGGAGCATGGCATCTTCTGCCTCTTGTTGGGCTTTCTTCTTGCCGGATGTCGTCTTTGGTGGAGCCATTTAAACCTAAGAGTACGGGGTTAAAATACCTACTTACCATAATAATTACAACTTAAAAATTTACGCTAATTAATTAAGTACGTTTAAGATTTAAATAGAGTACACTAGCTTGGCATTTTCGGTCGTTCAATGGACGTGCGACCCGCGCGATAAAGTGTAAATTTTCAATTAATCAGCCTTGGTTAAATCGAAAAACATGGCCAGTTAGGGATAGAGATAACGCGAGAGGCAGGACTAATTTCGACAAAAGTCTTTCTTAGTCCAAATCCTGTCACCAGTCATAACCCGTTTCTAGACACCATGTCCGACATTCGGCCAATTTTTCGAAAATTTACACTCCCTCAAGTCCTTTGCAAACTCCGCCCTCAACCTCGTGTCCATAACTTCACTTAGGTTATGGTGTGCGGTGATGAAATCCACACATCACGAGGGGTTAAGGAGATAAGCAAGGAAAAGAGGCGCCATCTATTCCAAAGAGTGCGACTTAATTACACCAAGCCTATGTACTAAATTTAAATCGAACACGTACTACTAATTAATTTACTAAAAAATACACGTAATTACATGCAATAATTTATTTTCCATTTAGCATGCAATAATTAACCATTTAATTAATTAATAACAATAATTATTTATTTAATTAATTAATAACAATAATTATTTATTTATTTATTTAATAACAACAAATTTACAATTATTCATTTAATTAGGAAACAATAACAATAATTATGATTTAATTAATAAATAACAACAATTAATCATTTATTAAATATTTAAAATTAATTACTAAATTAATTTCTACTAATTTATTATATTTAGAATTTAATTAATTAATAAAATGAAAATTATTTAAATAAGGGAAAAATAGAAATTTACCGAATCGGAGTTTTCGGGAATTTCGCCGGAGTTGTGTCGTCGGAGAGGAGGAATCGAACCACGCCGGAGTTGTATCGTCGGAGCGTCGTCGCCGGAGGAGAATATCGCCGGAATGAGATTGAGAGGGAGAGGAGAGGAGAGATGGAGAGAATTGTAAGGGATGAGGAAAAGAAGATGAGCCGTACTCTATTTATAGAGTTTCACTTAGACGACGGAGCACTATTCTCCGTCGTCTAAGTGCACCTGGACGACGGAAACAGTGTTTTCCGTCGTCTAGGTGGCGGTTTAAAAATTTTCAAGCGGCGCGTAATTAATCGGCGGGACGTTTTGAACCGCCATGATTTTTGACTTAGACGACGGAGAATGAATTCTCCGTCGTCTAAGTGAAAATTCAAGCGGTCCCAAAAACGGAAGCGGTAAATTGAACTGCCATAATTTTGGACTTGGACGACGGAGATGGTAAGTTTCCGTCGTCCAAGTGAAAATTACATGAAAAAATTAAACAAAAAAAAATTTGAACCGCCATGATTTTTGAACCTGGACGACGGAGATGGTCATTCTCCGTCGTTCAGGTGAACACCTGGACGACGGAAAATGACCATCTCCGTCGTCCAGGTTCATATTACGTAAAAAAAAATTTTAAAAATAATTCGCTATGAATTTAGCGATCTGTCATTCGAGTGAAATAGTCGTACAATATCGATGAACGCATCGTATATATGAACAGTCAAATTTAAACCGCCGATTAATTTTACGTATTGAAACATGTTAAGTATCGACTAATCTTTACGACTTCAGTGTTCATGAGTAGACGCTCATTTGCAGCAGAGTATTAACGAAATTGAATTTGGACAAAACAACCGTTGGATATGTTCGTCGTAACATAATATATAATTGTCTTCAAAGGACCATAAAATAATAAGTTCGGGAAGGGTTTGATCGGCACAGTCAACCGCAAAACCGATAATTTCACAAACCGGAAACGTGGATACAAGGCATTTCGCAACTCCGATTTTCGAACCGTCGAAGCTCACACACCAAGAATTGTTTACTCTAAAGTCTTGAGGAAAAGAAAATGCATTGGAAGAAGGTCTAGAGGGTCGTTGTCTTAGAAAAATTTTTGATATCTTCACCTGGACGACGGAAATGAGTGTTCTCCGTCGTCCAGGTGAGAACCCGGACGACGGATATGAGTGTTCTCCGTCGTCCAGGTGAGAACCCGGACGACGGATATGAGTGTTCTCCGTCGTCCAGGTGCATAGACCCTGAATTCAGGGGTTAGGGCCTTACTGTTTAGGGTTTAGGGTTTGTGAACTTGGACGACGGAGAATGACCATTCTCCGTCGTCCTAGTGTGTACCTGGACGACGGATAATGACCATTCTCCGTCGTCCAGGTGTATAGACCCCGATTTCAGGGGTTAGGGCCTTAGGGATTACGGTTTAGGTCGTCCCCGGTCATTTGTGTACGTACGTGTCCGTTTAATTATATTCTAATTCAAAAATATAATTAAAAAATTTATCGATCGATCCGATCGAACTGCTAGCTAGATTTAGGGTCAAGGATTTAGCTAGGGTACGTTTTATATGAGATTGAGATTTGGCGCCAATATTTATTAATTTCTCCGTTGGCCAGGATATATAATTCAGATTAATTTCTTACCGTAAACCGGCATCGATCATATATATATTACAATAATTACAGTAATTAATTACCAATTAATCTCCCTCGTCGTATGACCGTACTCTTCGTCATAATCATCATCGTCCTCATCCCCGTTAGTCGACAGCTCATCCTCGTCATCGTACTCAACATCGTCCGACGAATAACCTGAGTCCTCGTCCGCGTCCTCTTCCTGCTCGTCTTCTTCATCTACCTCATCGATAATCTCATCTTCAGTTAGATCTGTACAACCATCAGGCATGGGTAACCGTTCACCATCTTGAACCAGATCCATTATATCGGAGCGGACCATAGAAATATTAGGCTCTTGATAGGCAGGAATATCACCAGAATCTGGTTCAGCAGCATCTTCAGTCGTCGCCGGTGTCCCTTCAATTGTCTCTGTATTCCATATTCCTCGGTGAGAGATATGGTTCACTATTTTCCACCCTTCACCGGCTTTCGGATCGTCGAGATAGAACACCTGCCGAACTAAGGTGGCGAGAGCGAAAGGCTCATCCTCATACCAGTGAGAGTTTGTATCGACTGATAATAGTCCCAGGTCTTCTTTTGTACGTTTGAACCATCTGCACTTGAATAGGAAAACGTTGACATCATTCCCGTAACATAGCTGAACCACGTATACAATAGCCCCGTAATATAGATCATTGTCTTTCCCAACCGCTACCCCACTGTTTTGTGTTCTTCTTCCTTCGTCTCGGGCCAATGAATGGAACTTTACACCGTTCACAAAACATCCGGGATAAATATAGTGTTTAACCGGCTTCCCTGCTAGCAAGTGCTTTGGCCATGACCACCACCCTCCGTGGTTATCAGATTTTTGCAGATCAATCATCTGCGAAAAAGGCCAAATTAATATAATGGTTTACTTTCTACAAACATGAGCAATATGTATTTAAATAATTAATACCGAGTCGTACGTACGTACCCATTGGAAGAAATAATCAGGAAACTTCTTCTTAACCATTTTCTCAATCCACGCCGAACTCTTGTTTTGATTTAACGCCTGAATCCTCTCCCTGTATGACAACATGTACGGCTCAACTTCGTCACAGTCTCGCAACACTACCCAATGTGCCTCAATAAGTTCTTCCCGTGTTAACGATTCCTTTAATACTCCTCTAAACGGTCGGACGACATTGGTGACGACAGAAAGATTGATGCGGGCACTGCGATCGGAGGCAGTGGGAGGGGGTGGATCTTTGAGGTACCTGTTGCAGTAAGTAACACACTCATGCATTAGGTATGTCTCTGCTATGGAGCCATCCGGGGCCGACCTGTTTTTGACGAATGACTTATACTGTCCAAGCTGTCTACAAAATCAAACGTACACATTACATAAGTACATATAGCTAGCTGGCTAGTATATATATAATCTCCAGTGGAACAAATTAATTAATTAGTTGTACGTACCTTTCTTGAGGATACATCCAAGTGTACTGGACCGGACCAGAAATCAGCACCTGCTCGGGCAGGTGGATCATTAGGTGAATCATGATGTCAAAGAATGCAGGGGGGGAAATCCTCTCTAGTTTGCAAATGATGTGCACAATTTGTTGTTGCAATTCCACCACATCTGACTTCTTTAATTCTCTGGCGCATAACCTCTGCCACCACCTGCACAATGCCACTATTGGTTCTACGACGTCCCGAGGCAAGTATGGTCGAATTACCACTGGAATAAGACGTTGCAGCATAACGTGATAGTCATGTGTCTTTAGACCAACAAACTTGTGTTGCACCTCGTCCACTGCTCCAGTTATAGTAGCTGCATACGTAGCCGGATAACGAACGCCCTTAAACCAGTGAAATACAGAACGTCTAAGCGTCGGCTTCACTGTGTAAGGTGCATCTGGCATCTTGTTGTACACACATTTCCTATCCCTCCTTAACCACAAGGGACGACGTAGATTCATTGATTCCAAATCTTTGCGCGCTTTGGGAGTATCTTTAGTCTTGAACTTAATACCGAGAATTGTTCCCACTACGCTGTCGCACACATTCTTTTCTATGTGCATCGCATCCAAGTTGTTCCTCAGCTTCAACTTCGACCAGTAAGGGAGTTCAAAGAATATACTCTTGTGATCCCAATAGCTCAGATCATGTGGAGGAATTGGATTGCATTTCTTTACATCCGCGTCATTGCTCAACACACCAAACTCGAAATAGCTCAACCTCTCTAAAATCTCTTCCCCCGACCAACTACGGGGTTTAGGATTGTTCTCTACCGTACCGTCGAAATGAGCTTCATCCTGTCGCCACGGGTGGTCGTGAGGAAGCCATCTACGGTGACCCAAGTAACACACCTTCCCCGCGTGCAAACTAGAGTTCACGTCGTCCAAACATATAGGACATCCGTTATATCCTTTTGTCCTGCAGGCTGCCAACATCCCATAAGCAGGAAAATCGCTGATCGTCCACATTACGGCAGCCCTCATCGTGAACATCGTGTCAGTGAATTTGTCATAAGTTGGGACTCCATTTTCCCACAACAGTTTCAGCTCGTCGATCAAAGGTCTGAGGTAGACATCTAAGCACTTCGATGGAGATTTAGGACCTGGAATTAGTACGGTAAGGAAATTAAATTCCTTGTTCATGCACATCCACGGAGGCAAGTTGTACGGCATCAGAATAACTGGCCAAGTGCTGACGGCGGAGCTATTACTTCCCCAAGGATTGAATCCGTCTGTAGATAGGCCGAGTCTAACATTTCTAACCTCTGAAGCAAAGTCTCCAAATTCTCTGTCGAAATGTTTGAAACCCTCCCCATCCGCGGTGTGTCGCAGGACATCGTCATCTATTCGCTTTTCTGCGTACCATCGCATCGCCTCTGCTGTGTGTAGAGACATGTACAGGAGCTGCAATCTGGGAATCAAGGGAAAATATCGAACAACTTTCACAGGAATTCTCTTTTTCGAACTCTTCCTATTCAACTGGAATCTGCACTGGCCACATACGGGACAATAGTCCAACTCTTTATACTCTTTGTAAAATAGCACACAATCATTCGGACATGCGTCAATTATCCTGTACTTTAGGCCGAGGCTGCTCAGGATATTTCTAACCTTATAATGAGATTTAGGAAGATTGTGATCATCAGGAAGCAACTTACATATTTGCTCCTGAATTTCGTCAAAAGCACTCACTGACATTTTGTGCTTCACTTTTATCTTCATTTGCTCCATCACATATTGCAACACATTCTCTCGACATCCAGGGAACACCGGGGTCTGCGCTTCAAGTAGCATCCGGTTGTACTTTTCCATCTCACTGGTGTCAGTGGCCAAGCTAGCTGCGGGGAATGTGTCATCATGCTCATTGGTGGTACTGTAAACTCCGTCTTGGTGTTGGTGTCCACCATGACTACATCCCGGAAACGCATCATGGACCAAATCTGCAGTTGGGTTGCAAGCTGGGGGTCCGGCACCACTGCCGCTGGATGAGGCACCATGGTAACTGTACCCTGAGCTGAAGTCTGCTGCGCTTAACTCTACTACTTCACCATGCTCGCTCCATGTAGTGTAACTCCACATCATACCATTTTCGTACAGGTGTTGCACCATAACATTAACCTCCGCATACTGACAATTAAGACATTTCTGACACGGACACCTGAAACGTTTCTTTCCCTGACCATGTTCTATCGCAAAATTCACAAATTCGCTAATTCCATCCATATACCGGACATCACATCTATTCTTCAACTTCATCCAACTCTTGTCCATACTGCTACAAAATATTATAATTAATTAATTATTACATATATATATATATTAGTCCATTAATTTACTCTTAATTATACGTACTCGATCTACATCGATCAATCAATTACGTACGTACGTAATTTAATCGATCTGTACATATATATATATAGCGCGCTAACATCCTTGCATGTATGTACGTACGTTTTCACTAATTAAATATATATTAATTAAGAAAATTTTAACTGCGTACGTACCTGTTGGCCTTCTCGATATCTATACGTTAATTAAGCTAGCTAGCTAGTCAGCGGAGATCCCGGCCCTAGCCTTAATTATCCGGCCATCCTGATTCTTCTCGGCTTTAATTAATTTCTAGCTAGCTAGCTCCCTTCTCCTTCTCCGATCCCTAGCTTCTATCTCTCCTTCAAATTAATGGATCGAATGAATTCAGTTTGAATTTGGCATCGATCGGGCTTATATATAATGCTTCACTTAGACGACGGAGGTGTCGGTACGTCGTCTAAGTGGAAGTACGTTACGTACTCGGACGACGGTGTGTCGGTCCGTTGTCCAGGTTATCACATGGACAACGGAGTATTATCCGAGGTCCAGGTGGTCACCTGGACGACGGAGAAGGTATTCTCCGTCGTCCAGGTGATAACCTGGAGGACGGAAAAGGCTCCGAGGTCCAGGTATTCACCTGGACGACGGAGAAGGTATTCTCCGTCGTCCAGGTGGTACTTGGACCACGGAGCCTTTTCCGTCGTCCAAGTGTCACTTGGACCACGGAACAATTACGTTTCCGTGGTCTAAGTGATGTTTTCTTGTAGTGATCAAAGCTTGAGGCACCATTGAGGTCGAAGAAACCTGCATGCCTTTATTTTTAACCATAGTATCAGAGCTAGGGTTTTCACTCGGAGTACTTACCAGCCGACCAGCTTCCACCAAATTCGAAACCTCTGTCGCATCACTAATGAAGCTACTCCAAAACCATGCTCTTTGTCAAACCTGGAGCACCAATACATCCAAAAGTAGAATGCTCAAACAAACAAAAAATATTGCAGTAACCTTGAAACCTCTCATGCTTGAACTTAAGCTTAGCTTCCACACCAACCTCGAATTCGAAGGTTCGTGCAGGGAACGGTTGCCAAACCTAGAGGAGATCGAGTGTCGAATACATACTTTCACAATATCTCAATGAAAACTAGGTTGGTCAATCTTGACAAAAGCTCTGAGAGCATTCACCACCATTCTCAAAGCATTCTTTGTAAACACAATCGGATCCATACTTAATATCTCCACCCACACCGGCAGCAAAAGTTAGGGAACTTCCATTGGATCATCTCTTCCACGTACTAAAACGCGTAGACATCAAAGCCATTTTCTCATAGATTCAAGGTCCTCATTCAAGGACATGTTTCGCCTTTACATCCTTAGAAAACTCCATCAAGAATCGGTTCCCCACTGTAAAGATTATAAGCTACCTCCCATGACCCCAAACGGAGCCTATTGTTCCGGCTGTATCCATCATATTTTTTTTACCCTTCATTGAGAGCAAGCGAACAACCACAAACGAATGATTGGACACCGCAGCCGCTCTGTTTGCACAAAAGTAGGTACGTCTCTCTTCTGACAAAGACAGTGTGGCTCTTAGTAGCTCCGACATCGAATTCGCTATATCAAGCGATATACAGACGTGAAATCGGATATATTCTCGAAGAAACCGAGTTGGAGACTTAGCAGCAGTTCCTAGTGTTACTTCGCTCGAGATTAAAGAAATTCTTCATATGAGTAATATGACTATGAGACTATTAGATGCAGGAAATCGATCTTCTTTTGAAGATACAGAAATCAAACACAACTAAATTAAATGTGTTCAAATCAAAGAAATCATCTCATATTAACAAAGTGGGTAAACTAAAATGGTAAGAACACCAATACTAACAACAGGTTCACTCATCAATTCTATTGTAGTTGTCACAATATCAGTGATATTTGGTTCACACGTCATGTGTCTAACTATATAACCACCTCCCGCCTCCTTATGCTCTAAGATGCAGCAAGATAGGTATAGTCCTCATACAGGTCATGCGTGATAGAAGTTGGACTCTGACAGTCGACTTGATGCAGGTGAGTTCGATTTCACAATATTTTTTATGGTGTGTTGGAGGGGTCGAGCTGCCCTTTAGAGGTTAAGAACTCCCCCTTTCGTCAAGCGTCAGTGTCGACGATGCATGTGTTGTTGAGGTTTGGAGTGTATCAATTTTTAAATTTGCAAAATCAATTTCAGTTACACAATTGTTCGAATTATTTGGGTGACAAAGCCTTAGTGGTGGATCAGTAAGAGGCATGGTATCGTCTCGATTTGGTCGGTGGTGCTCAGCCTAGAATGGTCACCAGACCAACCAATCAGAGAAATATGGTCACCAGACCAACCAATCAGATCTTGTCACATAGGCGTTTTTGAAAACTCAAATAAGGTTAACTCTTATGAACTAATCATGGTTGACAAATAAGCTTACATGACAAAATTTGGTTGGTTGATCAGATTACCATAAATCTAATATGGGTCGGCAAATGTCATTCGTGGGCAGCATGACTAATGGCAATGTAAAGGGGACGGGTGGCTGCAACAGGAGTTAAAGTGAAGGGGACGTAACGGGTGGTTAATAATATTATTTTGGATTCGATATATCATGAAACAAATGGTATGGTTTATCGGTTAATACAGTTACTAATATAGGTAATTTAGAATAATAGAGCTTCGTGGACTCATTATTAAATAATATAAAAATATACCAGCAATATACTTCTATCTAATAGGATCACAATCCCCAGTACTACTAGAGATCAAGATTTACATCTTACTGGCCTGTCAGTCAGCGGCGGAGGGAGCACTTGGCCAGGGAAGGCAAATGCCATCCCTGAGATTCTTGCAAGAAAAAAAAAATTTGTATCAATTGTATGTTATATTAAATTATTAATATTAGAAATTTTGACTTTCTCTAATCTCTATCTGATTTTTATTTCCTATCTGCAGTGTAAAATATCGAGTACGTCTTCTTTTTGTTCCCACATGGCCACATTGAAAACAACGAAACCCATTTCTCTTTTCTTTTTTCTTCAGAGACTCTAGCTAGATGTCTAGCATCTCCATCTTATGCCTCTCTCACGCCCTCTCCGCTCACGGCTCAATCTCCATCTCCGGTCAATTTCTAGTATCCTCACCTCTCTCTCACTCTACCCTCACACTCATAAGTCATATTATGTAGCATGATGCCATGATCAGTTCATCAATCATCACTTTGTTCGATTTAAGCTTAAATAATTTGAATTTGATTTGATGTAGTAAATTTGTATTTGCAGATTGATTTGCTAAATTGTGATTTTCGGGACTTGCTTGATGAGTCGCTTTAAGGCTTCAAGCCTTAAGTCAGTGTCTTGAGTTTCTAGGTGAACAAATATCATGTCTTTGTTTTTTCTACTAATATTGGATTTGTGAATCTTGATTTTTTTCTTTTTATGCTCAGATTTTAGATCTTTGACTCTTTGGGACTTTTGTATTGATTATGAACAAACAAAAGATATAAGTTAATGTATAAGTATGGCTATATGGAGTCTGATTTGTGTTTATCAGTAGTGTGTAGAATTTTTTTTATTGTCATGTGGGAATATTCTTACTACTTATTTTGGATTGAAACTGAGTATCTTGTTTATAGTTTAGAGCTATGGAAAGATTTACAAGACATTACCAACACCGAAGGCTATAGCATCGCCTCCAAATAGTCTCAAAAGAATTTGTACTAATCCTGGATTGCATCCTTGTATACAAAGCTATCACCCTAATGTCCGAGACCAAGTTCAGAGAGTGTACTTGCAAAGAGGTCCTTCCCAACCTCAACTTCATAATTTTCGTCAAACACTTACAAATGGATCATTAAGACGATATGGTCGAGTGATTGAACATTTTATGGGTATTGAACATGTTATGAATACTAATGCTGCCACACTTAAGCGTTCCATTGATGATTTCTTCTCTCGACATGGGTTAAGCATCTCTAGATTAAGAGGGCAAGGGTATGATGGAGCA
Organism: Geum urbanum; assembly: GCA_946800695.1. Taxonomy (NCBI): domain Eukaryota; kingdom Viridiplantae; phylum Streptophyta; class Magnoliopsida; order Rosales; family Rosaceae; genus Geum; species Geum urbanum. The sequence continues at coordinate 7,495,879 of OX327003.1, forward strand.
CGCAACATGAGAGGTCCATTCAATGGCCTTAAATCATTGATCTTGAAAGACAACGAATGTGCTTTTATGTTCTTTGTTTTGCTCGTCAACTTCAACGGTCTCTTATAGCTGTGGAGAAGAAATATGCCATAATGGATCACTTCTTTACCTTAGTTGCTAAGGTAGTGAATGTTATTAGAGCTTCACCAAAGCGTCTCAATCTTCTTGGAGATTATCATGCTAAGTTAGTTTTAGAAGCAATTCCTGGTGGTAATCTGTCAAGTGGAAAATGCCAAAATCAAGAAACAAATCTCAAGCGAGCTTGCGACACGCGTTGGAGTTCTCACTACAATTAGTTATTAAGCTTAGTCAAAACGGTTTCATCAGTTATACAAGTGATGGAAGATTTAAGATAAGGTGATGGAATGACCTCTGAACAGATCGAAGTTTGAATGTCAGGTACTTTTAGATTATATGCAATCGTTTGATTTCATCTTTTGTCTACATGTTATGAAGAAAGTGTTGGGAATTACATATGATTTGTCACAATCTTTACAAAAAAAAGATCAAGACATTGTGAATGCCCTGAATTTGGTGACAATAAGCAAGGGTAGATTGCAAACAATGAGGGACACTGATTGGGATCATTTACTTGGTGAAGTGTTTTCTTTTTGTAAAGAGCATTGTATTGAAACTCGTAATATGAATGATGAATTTTCAGAAATGGATACTCAAATTCTTTTAGAGCAACTAGAGAATTAGATAATGGACATGCGTTTGAATGATAAGTTCTCAAAATTGCAAGGAATTTTGGATCTTGCACAAATGATGGTTGATAAAAAAAAAGGACAAGACTTATGATTTAGTCTACTTGCTTCTAACTTTAGCACTTATTCTACCAGTTGCAACAACAAGTGTAGAGAGAGTGTTAATAGCAATGAATATTGTAAAGACTCGGTTTCGTAATCGAATGGGAGATGAATGGATGAATGGTTGCTTGACTGCTTATATTAAGAAGAAGATCTTTGCACTACAAGAAAACAGCACTTAGACCACGGAAACACTAATTCTCCGTCGTCCAAGTGACACTTAGACGACGGAAAAGACTCCGTGGTCCAAGTACCACCTGGACGACGGATAATACCATCTCCGTCGTCCAAGTGGTCACCTGGACCTCGGAGTCTTCTCCATCCTCCAGGTGACCACCTGGACGACGGAGATGGTATTATCCGTCGTCCAGGTGACCACTTGGACCTCGGAGTCTTCTCCGTCCTCCAGGTGACCACTTGGACGACGGATATGGTATTATCCGTCGTCCAGGTGACCACCTGGACCTCGGAGTCTTCTTCGTCCTCCAGGTGACCACTTGGACGACGGATATGGTATTATCCGTCGTCCAGGTGACCACCTGGACCTCGGAGTCTTCTCCGTCCTCCAGGTGACCACTTGGACGACGGAGATGGTATTCTCCGTCGTCCAGGTGATTACCTGGAGGACGGACCGACACGCCGTCGTCCGAGTTCACAAAACGTACTTCCACTTAGACGACGTACCGACACCTCCGTCGTCAGGTTATTTGTCGGACGATGTTGACACTACAACATTTTTACACATTGCCGGCGACTTTTAAGTCGCCGGTAATGTCCAAAAACAAGGCCGGCGATTTTTGGACATTACCGGCGACTTAAGTCGCCGGTAATGTAATTTTTTTTTTTTTTTTTTTTACATTGCCGGCGACATGAATTTATGTCGCCGGTAATGTCTCGAAGCTAAAGACATTGCCGGCGACATAAATTCATGTCGCCGGTAATGTAAAAAAAAAAAAAAAAAAAAGACATTACCGGCGACATAAATAAAGTCGCCGGTAATGTCTTTTTTTTTTTTTTTTTTTTAAATTACCATCGAGGGATTGCCGGCGACGGACATTACCGGCGACAAAAATCGCCGGTAATGTTAAAAAAAAAAAAAAAAAAAAGACATTACCGGCGATTTTCCGGCGAAAATCGCCGGTAATGTCTAAAGACATTGCCGGCGACTTAAAAGTCGCCGGCAATGTCTCCAAATGTTGTAGTGTGAGTACGATGACGAGGATGAGCCGTCGACTAACGGGGATGAGGACGATGATGATTATGACGAAGAGTACGGTCATACGACGAGGGAGATTAATTGGTAATTAATTACTGTAATTATTGTAATATATATATATATATATATATATGATCGATGCTGGTTTACGGCAAGAAATTAATCCGAATTATATATCCTGGACAACGGAGAAATTAATTGCAGATTAATTGGCGCCAAATCTCAATCTCATATAAAACCCTAGCTAAATCCTGGACCCTAAATCTAGCAGTTCGGATCGATCGATCAATTTTTTAATTATATTTTTGAATCAGAATAATTGAACGCACACACAAATGACCGGGGACGACCTAAACCGTAAACCCTAAGGCCCTAACCCCTGAATTCGGGGTTTTTACACCTGGACGACGGAGATGGTCATTCTCCGTCGTCCAGGTACACACTAGGACGACGGAGATAGTCATTTTCCGTCGTCCAAGTTCACAAACCCTAAACCCTAAACAGTAAGGCCCTAACCCCTGAATTCAGGGTTTATACACCTGGACGACGGAGAACGTCATTCTCCGTCGTCCAGGTCAGAACCTGGACGACGGAAACACTCATTTCCGTCGTCCAGGTGCAGATATCGTAATTTTTTCTAAGACAACGACCATCTAGACCTTCTTCCAATGCAAAGTCTTTTCATCAAGACTTTAGAGTAAACAATTCTTGGTGTGTGAGCTTCGACGGTTCGAAAATCGGAGTTACGAAATGCCTAGTATCCACGTTTCCGGTTTGTGAAATTATCGGTTTTGCAGTTGACTGTGCCGATCAAACCCTTCCCGAACTTATTATTTTATGATCCTTTGAAGACAATTATATATTATGTTACGACGAACATATCCAACGGTTGTTTTGTCCAAATTCAATTTCGTTAATACTCTGCTGCAAATGAGCGTCTACTCATGAACACTTAAGTCGTAAAGATTAGTCGATACTTAACATGTTTCAATACGTAAAATTAATCGTCGGTTCAAATTTAACTGTTTATATACACGATGTGTTCATCGATATTGTACGACTATTTCACTCGAATGACAGATCGCTAAATTCCTAGCGAATTATTTTTAAAATTTTTTTTTACGTAATTTGAACCTGGACGACGGATATGGTCATCTATTAATCGTCGTCCAGGTTCAAATTATTAATCGTCCATTATTAATAGATGGCGGTTCAAATTTATTAATCGTCCAGGTTAAAATTATTAATCGTCCAGGTTAAAATTATTAATCGTCCAGGTTCAAATTATTAATCGTCCAGGTTAAAAAAAATAAATTTTTTACGCCATTTATTAATCGTCGGTTCAAATTTATTTTTGTTTATTTTTTTCATGTAATTTTCACTTGGACGACGGAAACTGACCATCTCCGTCGTCCAAGTCCAAAATTAGGGCGGTTCAATTTACCGCTTCCGTTTTCGGCACCGCTTGAATTTTCACTTAGACGACGGAGAATTCATTCTCCGTCGTCTAAGTCCAAAATCATGGCGGTTCAAAACGTCCCGCCGATTAATTACGCGCCGATTGAAAATTTTTAAACCGCCACCTAGACGACGGAAAACACTATTTCCGTCGTCCAGGTGGACTTAGACGACGGAGAATAGTTCTCCGTCGTCTAAGTGCAACTCTATAAATAGAGTTGCACCCCCCCTCATTTTCTCATCATTCCATCTCCTCCTCTCCCTCTCCTCTCCTCTCCTCTCCTCCGGCGATCCTCCTCCGGCGACGCTCCGACGACATTTTTTCCGGCGTGGTTCCTCCTCTCCGACGACTCAAGTCCGGCGAAATTCCCGTAAACTCCGCTTCGGTACATTTCTATTTTTCCCTTATTTAAATAATTTTCATTTTATTAATTAATTAAATTCTAAATATAATTAATTAGTAGAAATTAATTTAGTAATTAATTTTAAATATTTAATAAATGATTAATTGTTGTTATTTATTAATTAAATCATAATTATTGTTATTGTTTCCTAATTAAATGAATAATTGTAAATTTGTTGTTATTAAATAAATAAATAAATAATTATTGTTATTAATTAATTAAATAAATAATTATTGTTATTAATTAATTAAATGGTTAATTATTGCATGCTAAATGGAAAATAAATTATTGCATGTAATTACGTGTATTTTTTTGTAAATTAATTAGTAGTACGTGTTCGATTTAAATTTAGTACATAGGCTTGGTGTAATTAAGTCGCACTCTTCGGAATAGATGGCGCCTCTTTTCCTTGCTTATCTCCTTAACCCCTCGTGATGTGTGGATTTCATCACCGCACACCATAACCTAAGTGAAGTTATGGACACGAGGTTGAGGGTGGAGTTTGCAAAGGACTTGAGGGAGTGTAAATTTTCGAAAAATTGGCCGAATGTCGGACATGGTGTCTAGAAACGGGTTATGACTGGTGACAGGATTTGGACTAAGAAAGACTTTTGTCGAAATTAGTCCTGCCTCTCGCGTTATCTCTATCCCTAACTGGCCATGTTTTTCGATTTAACCAAGGCTGATTAATTGAAAATTTACACTTTATCGCGCGGGTCGCACGTCCATTGAACGACCGAAAATGCCAAGCTAGTGTACTCTATTTAAATCTTAAACGTACTTAATTAATTAGCGTAAATTTTTAAGTTGTAATTATTATGGTAAGTAGGTATTTTAACCCCGTACTCTTAGGTTTAAATGGCTCCGCCAAAGACGACATCCGGCAAGAAGAAAGCCCAACAAGAGGCAGAAGATGCCATGTTCCGCCGCTTGGCGGACCAAGTCGGTTGGGAATTACCACCGGAGGGCAACGACGCTCTCAATCCGGACGGATCATCTGGTCCGTCCGTAGTGCCCTCTGGGGAAATTCCCGCTCCCCCATTCATCTCGAGCGGTGATGACGTCGACCCCTTCCAATCTCCGACGCCCGGTACCCATTCAACGGGAAGTACTCAGGCGTCCTCCACCGCCGAATCAATCATGTACAGCGCCCGCCGTAGGCAAAGGAGGGCCCCCACTGACCCGGAACCGAAAAGGACTCGGGGTCTCGTTAAAGGGGGGAAAGCGGAGCGTATTTGCAAGGCGACCGGTAAAAAGATCGACTTGCCGTACGACGAATTCACCGGTGGCCCTCCCACAGCTCAACTAGCAAGTCTCTCGGCGCATGGGATAGGGTCAATCATCCGTAACCGGGTTCGTATCACTGCCCCTACTTGGAAGGAGGCGCCGGATCATGAGAAGGCGAAAGTCTTCAAAGATCTTTCGGTACGTAATACGTTCAATTTAGTTATTATATAATATTGTTAATCTCGGCCTAAAATTTCATAATATATACGATTATAATTTTCTATTTATTTTTCATAGGAACAATTTGACGTGGATCCGACACCGGCTATGTTGAGGCATATCAATCAAACCGCCAACTCCATCTACAAAGATTGGAAGTACAGGCTCCATAAGTACTTCAAAGATGTCGGTCCCGTGCCTCCCCCGGTAGAGCTGCAAGGGGAGAGAGAAGATGAGTGGGAGTGGTTGTGTAACCACTTTGCCGATGAACAATTTAAGGTATTAATTTAATTTTTTTATTTCAATTAAAATAATTGAATTATTTAAATTGTAGTTATTCATTTTTTAATGATTTAATTATGTTGTGTAACAGAAATTCTCCGGTGTCAACAAAGCCAACCGGGGGAAGAAGGAGAAACACCATACTACCGGCGCCAAGCAGTTCATTCAAATTGCCAAGGAGCACAAGGATAAGGGTTCCAAACACCCTTTTATTGATGCAAGTGTAAGCGCGTACGTGACGCCAGGGCTCGATAATGAAGCGAGTCAATGCGGGGTAAGTGATATGTATATATATATATATATGTGCTTTTAATTATAGTAATTATTATTTAAATATGATTACAAAATTATAATAAATTAATTATAATTTTGTAGGCAAGGGCGATAGAGCGTGCGCATGAAGAGTTGGCCAACACTCAGCTTGCGTTCCCAGATGTGCCGCCGGAAGACCTGCCTCCTCTATCCTTAGAGAGCCAAATTGCAATCGCGGATGAGGTCTACGGTCGTAGAGCTGGCAAGGAGGTTAGGCACTTTGGGCCTAGGGTGGTACGAGATTTGTCGACGACCTCCGGCTCATCATCTACGGGAGGTTCGAGGCAGCGGAGAATGAGTCAAGCTGCGGCCGTCGAAGCAGCCATTCAAGAGGCTCGACTGGCACGAGAGGAGAATCGACGGACACAAGAGCAGAATGAGTCAATGCGGCAAAGACTTGACGAACAACAAGCACAAATAGCCCAACTCATCGCGCTCATGAACCAAAATCGAGAAGTATGTCAACCTCCTCCGAACCCACACCCCGACGACAACGACCCGGCTGGAGGCGGAGGACTCGGCCCCGCATCTGCTCCTCCAGTGTATTAGCTAGCACGTAGTATATTATCTCGTTTCTTTCCTCATTCCGAACAATATTTTAATTTTTAATTTATGGGTTTTTTCGTATGTACAAATTAATTTACTTTGATTATTTAATAATTATATATATAAGTTATTAATTTTAATATTCAAAATTTAGTTTATTTATTTAATATTAAGCATTTTTCATTATTTAAATTAAAATAATAATAAATTAAATTAATAATATTTAATTTCAGTTTATTTTTTTAAAAAAATTAAATACTCACTTGGACGACGGAGATTATGTTCTCCGTCGTCCAGGTACACAAACCCTAAACCTAACCCCTAACCCCTAAACCCTGTTGTTCTCCGTGGCCCAGGTGTTCACCTGGACGACGGAGACTTAGTGTTTCCGTCGTCCAGGTGAACACCTGGGCCACGGACATTGCTACCATTATCCGTGGCCCAGGTGTTCACCTGGACGATGGAGACTTAGTGTTTCCGTCGTCCAGGTGAACACCTGGGCCACGGATTGGACGACGGAAACACTAAGTCTCCGTCGTCCAGGTGCTTGGACGACAGCACTTGGAGCACGGACCTTGGACGACGGAGTTTCCGTCGTCCAAGTACTTAGACGACGGAAAACTGCACTTAGACGACGGAAATGGTCCGTGGTCTAAGTGCAGTTTTCTTGTAGTGTTGATAGCATTGACGATGAGACTATTATTCAACAATTTCAAAACATGAAGCCTCCTAGAATGTATTTGTAGTTCTCTTAGTCTCATTTCTTGAGTGCATTTTGTGTAAATGCATATGTTAATAGTTTTTTGTTAATCTATAGCACTAACTAGAGAGATATGGGCATTTATAAGTAATATTTTGAGATACAATAAACTTAAGGTATATATAAGCATTTTTATTATTGGATCAATCTATTGTATTTGTTATATTTAATATATTGACACATGCTCAGGTTTATTTTTTTCTTCTTCTTTTTTCGCGGAGAAAAATCCCACCCCACTTGGACTGATTTCCTGGCCGTGCCATTGCTGCCAGTCATACCTTTTAATATAAACTTGCTTGTCGATCTTGAACAAATACAACCCATCTGTTCGAGCACTCCATATGCAATGAACCCCGCCACAATGACGAACAAGTTTACCATTCCACCCACTGAATATAACTACATAATCTGAATACCATGCACTACAATCAAATCTTGTGTCAAAGGTTTCACGAAAACCAAATTCGAATTGTTGATTTGGAGAAAGAAGACGAGGACCAATTTGATCTTCGTCGGAGTGGCATTCGAAATTAAGCACTTGAGAGCCATCCAGATTGTTCACAATACGCACAAAGTACTTCTTGGGGAATCCTGCAAAGCTAAATGATGCCATATAAGCACAAATTAGTAAAAACACCAATGTTTGTTTCATGCTATTCATTTTTTCTATTACTTGAGAAGCTATAAGATATAGAGAATTCTGGATTGATCCAGTGAATTTTATAGTAGAAGAAAGATGAATTGTATTTGATAGTCTTAGCATTAATTTGAGTCATGTGTAACGTTATTGATGTGGTTATTAATCGAATGTCACCAATTAATACGGTCAATACGTTTTGCATGATTTATTAAATTGTTGTGAATGCCATCAATGACTTATGAGGATATATGGAAGAAATCATGGATTTTCTAGTAATTAGTAATTAAATTGACATTTTAGGTTTCTTCCCTTCTTGTTCTGACTAATGATGGAGGGGAGATTGCTTTGTTCTAATTAAAAAGGTTTTGACTGAATTCATTAGTTTTACTAGAGAAAAACAGATCGACTATATGACTAATATGACTATTTTTTTAGGGGCAAACGTTAAACGTCAGTTCTCATTGAAGAAAATATGAAGACAGATTACAACATGTGACTACCCTTAACAAGAACAAATGACAGACAAGAAGCTGCAGTCTAGACTACAATAAAACTGTCTACCTAGCCCAAATAATCCTACCAACATTAAGCTTAAAAAATATAAAAAATGAGTAACCAAACGAAGCAATACTTATTCAATTCACACTTATTAGATAACAACAAATAAAAGTTGAAAGAAAATACTACTTTCAATGAATAGTGTCAAGAGCTGTTCCCACAACTCCATCAACAACACCTACAGACAAGTCCATTGCTTTGTCTTTGGGAATACCCTCACTCATTGGATTGATAGGAGCTGCATGGCTTTATTTCTAACCATAGTATCAAAGGTAGGGTTGCACTCGGAGTACTTACCAGCCGACCACCTTCCACCAAATTCGAAACCTCTGTCGCATCACTAATGAAGCTAGTCGCCGACTCCAGAACCATGCTCTTTGTCAAACCTGGAGCACCAATACATCCAAAAGTTGAATGCTCAAACAAACAACAAATATTGCAGTAACCTTGAAACCTCTCATGCTTGAACTTAAGCTTGGCTTCCACACCAACCTCGAATTCGAAGGTTCGTGCAGGGAACGGTTGCCAAACCCTAGAGGAGATCGAGTGTCGAATACATACTCTCACAATATCTCAATGAAAACCAGGTTGGTCAATCTTGACAAAAGCTCTGAGAGCGTTCGCCACCATTCTCAGAGCATTCTTTGTAAACAAAATCGGATCCATACTTAATATCTCCACCCATACCGGCAGCAAAAGTAAGGGAACTTCCATTGGATCATCTCTTCCACGTACTAAAACGCGTAGACATCAAAGCCGTTTTCCCATAGAATCAAGGTCCTCATTCAAGGACATGTTTTGCCTTTACATCCTTAGAAAACTCCATCAAGAATCGGTTCCCCACCGTATGGATCGTAAGCTACCTGCCATGACCCCAGACGGAGCCTATAGTTTCGGCTGCATCCATCATATTCCTTTACCCTTCATTGAGATCAAGCGAACAACCACAAATGAATGATTGGACACCGCAGCAGCTCTGTTTGCACCAAAGAAGGTACGTCTCTCTTCTGACAGTGTCAGTGTGGCTCTTAGTAGCTCCGATGTTAAATTCGCTATATCAAGCGATAGACGGACGTGAAATCCGAAATATTCTCAAAGAAATCGAGTTGGAGACTTAGCAGCAGTTCCTAGTGTTTCTTCGCTCGAGATTAAAGAAATTCTTCATATAAGTAATATGGCTATGAGACTATCGGATGTAGGAAATCGATCTTCTTTTGCAAATACGGAAATCAAGCACAACTAAATTAAATGTGTTCAAATCAAAGAAATCGTCTCATATTTACAAAGTGGGTACATGAGTAAATGACCAAACTACTCTCAACTATGTTAGGAATGCATACTCTCACATTTCTAAATGAGAGAATATGACACATTCACTTGCCTATATAAGGAGGCTTCTCACAAGTCATAAGGTAACATTTCCTAGTGTAATAATTTTACTTGTTACTCTATATGCTTGCTGACATAGACATCAAATCGTTGAAGGCAGGCCAATCTCGTCTTCACCTCTAACACCGTGTTGCATGTTTTAGGAACAAGATCTCATGTCTCCATCAAATACTTCAATGAAATTTGGTAGAAACAATTGACGTCGTCTATGAGTTTCTTACATTCTAAACCATATACGAATACCACAAAAAATAGGTTGCTCTACTTAGTTAAGGGGAACGAACACCCCCTATCCGATGAACGCCCTCCCTCCGGCGAACTCCCTCCCTCCGGTGGACGTATAAAAAGATAAGTAGTCATATTCAATTCGTGCTTCGTTCGGTTATGACTACATTTGCTTTATATATTCGAAGGCATGGTTATTAATATCTACGCTTGCTATCACTCTAGAATTAATATACCATGCATGCCTGCTCACATACATATGCTGACCTAGATTTAAAATACAAGGGCACCAACCAATATGCATGTGCTTCACAATTTGCCAAGCGCTACAAAAATTTGAATGCTTGGGGACTCAACACAAAAAGGCACCATCACAGCACAGTGCTTGAATCGCACGCGCAGAAGCTAGGTTCGAGTCTCCATCAATTCTAAACCAGCATGCCACATCACTATAGCCAATCACAAGCGATGCTAGTAGTGAGAGTTCTCCGGTATCACATCCGTTGCCAACACGCTACTTACTATCATAACGGCGGCCAACATGTCCCCAAACACTCATTTTGGATACCTCCTCCATTTCGTTCACCATGCAGCGTTCACTCATCTCGAGCGCCGCTTTTCCGTTCACGAGCGCTGGTATCGAAGTTTAAGTATTTATTTTTAATACATTATTGAGATTATTTATTATTTTTGGAGGTATTATTTTATATTTTATTGGTGATGGCATTTACTTAGCATTGATGCATTGGTTACTCGGCTGATCACCGGTAATCCAGTTCCAGAGTTGAGAGATTCCCCGTATGTGCCTACTAGGTGATACTAACCATTACTAAATACTAAATTAACACTTAACACTCAACAACAATGAGTCAATTAAAACCCTTTTTGATAGATGTAACATTGGTAAATAGGGATCGTTCTTAACCGAGGATTGATGGTGCATGCATAACTATGCTAGGTTTGTTTATGGGGGTGCGAGATTTGGTTTGTTTAACTAGTAACCTACGAAATTTAAACATAATTCTACTATGTACACGTGATCATCACATCATGTTTACCTCCACCGTTTTCATGCTTCACTTACCCAGTATCAACGAAATTTTTACATTTCAACCTGCAATTTATACACATCCTTTTAAGAGTGCGACGAAGAACGCCTACACCTTAATTTATCTAAGATTCATACAAAACATGCTAGGGAGGAATGAAGAGCGTATCACCCAACACATTAAGAAGCTTTAAGCATACAAGCATGCATACAAGTCAAAGAGCAAAAACTAAGAACACATGGAAGATAACATAAGTAAGTAAAAACGTATAGCCTTTATTAAACAAATCACAAGTCATAAACCGAATTCTTTACAAGATAAAAGATGAGATAGAAGGTTTATGGTTACACTTTTGGAGTCTGTGAAGAGCACTAACAACACCTCGAGTGGATGGATTCTCAAGAAAAAGACGAAGAGCGCCGATTATTCTTGATCCGTGAGGAGGGAGCTTCGGCTTTGGAGGGAATTAGGCTTAGGACGACTTGGGAGGTGTTTTGGGCAGAGCTTTGGTGTCTATGATGTGTGATGTCGATGAATGAGTCGAGCTCCCCAATTTATAGAAGAAGATTAGGTCTTTTCCTACCAAAACAAGACTTTCCTTATTAAAATCGGGAAAATCTGACCAGCTGTAGTAAAACGCGTTTTTCTGGAGTTCCAGATCTTGAAAAATTCTGATTCTTATTTAATTGGAAAGCTTATTCAAAGGGCTATAAAATCCATATAAGGAACGCCATATTTAGAATTGAATTGGATTTACTACGGATTTTAGAAGTTAAGTGACCTGGCTGCCCTGTTTTCTTCTTCTTCAAGGAAAATGAAATCTTAATATCTTCAAATCTTGCATTCCTTATTCCCTAATAATTCTTGGCCGAATCTAGCATATTCTTGCACATATTTTGGCCCTCAAATAAGGTCTTAAAATTCATATAATATCTCCCAAATTTCGTCCATTATATGCTCCATATATTCCGCCATATTTGCTCTTTCCTGGGTCGCACAGGAGAAATATCATCATCTTTTTCTCCACCATTTTGGTATCCATTTCATTTGGCATTTGGTTTCCAATTCTTGACACCATATGGGAGTGCATTTTAGTAACCATTTTAAGACCATTCCTCGGACCATTTCTTCTCTGGAATTAGGAGCTTCCTCCTTAGCACGCTTTTAGCTCATTTCTGCCTCCTTTATGAATTCCTCCTTATTTTGTCCTATAAACATAAAGTAAGTTAGAAACATATTTACTAAGGTCAAAACAAAGCTAAATGTAAAGAGAAAGACATTAAGAATCAAGCATAAAATGCGTAGATCAAATTCCCCCACACTTAGACTTTGCTTGTCCCTAGCAAATACACAACAAAGCAATGGACTCGATAAAAGAAAAATAATAAAGGGAAAAACATAAAGGTAAACGTGACACTTATATACAAACATACTTAGATATTTCAACGTTCCAAAGCCGCAAATTTTCATGTAATCATGTTTGAAAACGTAAGAAATACTAAGTTGAACAAAACTAAGCCCTTAGTCAAATTTGTCTCAGAAAACTCTTCAAGTCTATGGCGATGGAATCATAATGTTTTCACGTGAATGTTCAATGAATTCAATAGATAATAGAGATATGATCATGTCATGAACAAGTAAGACGTGGAGAAAACAATGATGATGTTAAAGCTGTGCATGTTTTGAATAAAGTTTAAATCAACTCACATGGATGCACTCATCATATTTTCACTTATGCAGAGGTTTCACTCAAAGTGTTTGTTAATTCCAACGAAAATTCATGCATGGGAAGAGATACTTGCACAAATGAACCAAAACGATATGCTTACTCATGCAACTTACTTCACAGATTGAAGGCTACTCATCTTAAGGATCACAAAGGACTTTTAAGGGTTGTAATGGGGTTTAGGCTAAGGCATTCAAAAATATGGATATGTGGTGGTTAAGAACATTCAAAATACTTGGTCAAAGCACCAAAAACTTCATAAATTTCGTTCATCCTCCTCTCAAAACGTCACCAAGGTCAAACCCTAAGTACACAGACCAGATTTCATCTTTTTGGACCCTAATTTCATTCTAAACTTCCCTTGAGCTTTTGTAAACAGGACAAAGGTCATATTTCTTTACTATTGGGCCTTCAATTCATAACAAACTCCAAATCCACAAGTATGGGAGACATTAATCCAAACAATGTACACTAAAAACATATTGTCGGAGAGCTTTTGATGTTTTTCTTCTTTTTCTTTTCTTGCTCTCGAATTTATTTATTTTTTTTGTATTTTTCGGCAATCACACAATCTTTTTCAAGCTATTTGGACAAGTCTATCCCCATACACACATCTTCCTCATAGTTTTCATACCATCTCTATGTACTTAGCTTCAAAAATCCCACCAAGTCTTTAGAACAAGGGTATGGAAATTCTACACTAGGTTTAAGTGTTTAGGCTCATATGGTAAATGAAAGAAAGGCTTAATGTGGCTCAAATGGGTTATGTAGGGGTGTCGCAACTCGTGGGCACATATGGGACACATGGCAATTTGGCAAAGTGGTGGAAAACCTAAGTGCCTTTAATCATATCCGAAATCAGAGTATGTATCAACTATAAACTTTGCAAATTGACATGAGTAAGTTCTAGTATTCTCTAGTTCATTTAGATCTATTGCAAGTGAGTATATGCATAATTTTGAGACCTATATCTAATATGCACGAAATTTCACTCAAAAGAAGTGTTCAAGGCTTAAAATCTCACTTAAGGCTCATATGATTCACAACTTATTCTAACATGCAATTTCTGTACCAAGTTTACAAACCATATCTACTACATGTCATAACACTCAAAAGATATCTCAATTTGTGACGACCCGGACCAGAATCAGCAATGAAATCAGCTTAATCTACGAGCTTGGGCGTAATCGCAGATTTTCAACAGTTGTTTGAATCGCTGGACTTGATAACGAATAAATCATTGGCCGAGAATTGGAGCTGAGTCTCTTCTCGAGAATCGTTGTACGTCTGATTTCGAGTTCGTGGGCTGTTCTGGATCAATATTTGGACGACCGAGGAATAAAATATGAATATTTGAAGTTTCGACGTAATTAGGTTAAAGTGGTGGATTTCTTTGCGACAAAATTTTCGGACGGGAATTTGATTTCGGCTTCTTCACGGAAGATGTTGAGAATATAATTTCGAGCTCATGAGAACGTCAGGAGCATTATTCCGAGTTACGAGGATTAAGTTACGAATATTTACGACTGTTGAATATTTAGTCGGTTAAAGTATGTGTTTGGGTGAACCGTTGACTTTTTATCCAATTTGTTGAAGTGTTTGACTTCGGGTGGTAATTGAAGAACATGTCGAGTCGAGTTTGTTGCCGCGAGAATTACTGAAATCGGATTTACGACGCGGAAGTTACGGGTATTCAAAGTTTACCGAAATGTGTAATTAGAAGTTTCCAAAAATAGAAGGTCTGTATATAGAAGTTACCTGTTTGGGCAAGTCAAACCTTGCCATAATGGGAGTTGACTGGTCAACTCGGTTTGACCGAGTTGGTGCGCGACAGTTGCCGACGGTGATCCCTCGTCCGGCTACCTCCGGGCTCGACCTATACCTCATTCAACTCGCCATGGCTCCCTCATCCTCATGCCGGCCACCGTTCACGGCGAGGTGGACGGTGGAGAGAGGAAAATTCCGGCCGAAATGGAGGAATTTTGAGGTTAATGGTGGATACCGATTCCGGCCGATTCGAGCTAAACCAAGTACTGGGTTTTGAAGCTCTCATCTCCATGATTCTAACCATGTAAGTATGGAGTTCTAATGTTGGTTGTGCTTGGAGAATTTTGGATTTGAAATTTGTGAGACAATTCCGTTTTTCATGAAATTGACATAGTTAGAGTGAGAATTGGCCTTCGATGCAGTTGTGAAAGTTGCTCAGTGGGTGGTTTGGAGTGGAATAGTGGTTGCTCCGCCAGGAAAATTTCAGGTTGGTGGCGCCGCCGCCGCCGGCGGTGGTCAACGGCGGTCAACGGTCAACAGTTTGACTTTTTGGGGTTTTCGACAAGTTGCATGTCGTTTCACTCGAAATCGCGCCCCGATCGCAGTGGGGAGGTTCATTTTTTGAGTTGAGCGTCTGAAATTATAGCTAGGTATTGAGGTGTGAATATCGAATTTCCGACAGTTCGTTGTAATTGAATCGTGTGTTTCCGAAAACGGTGGTTTCTCGTGATTTGATTTGAATTGTCGAGTTATGACTTTGAGTAATGGACTTCGTGATCGTTCGTTTGGCGAGGGATTTTCTGCCGGATCACGAGTTAACGCGAACTGCATTACGTTAGTCTGTGAGTGGACAATTTCTTTTCACGGATTGACTGCGAGTCTTTTATATACGTTTTATAAACTTGACCATGCAGTATGATCATGGTTTTACGAGCATGAGATTGCATATGAGATTATGTTTATCATGAGCATGTGTTATACGATTATGCTTATATCGGTATATATTACGTATATGCATTTGTATATATACTGCTTTATGCATTTGCATCGACTTGTTTACGATTTGATTTATACAAAGTACAGTCTCAGTTACGTTGTTGTATCGATATACTTGCCTCTCGGCTGATCCCCGATGGAGGCCTACCAGGAGGGGCAGTACCCCGACTTGACCGGCGAGGGGCAGTACCCCTGAACCGAGGCCTTTCTGGCTAGAATCACGTGTGGGTCTGGGATCCCGTGATTCGGACTGTACTAGCACGGATGTGTCCATGAGCGACCCCGTGAGATTTTCCATGCATGCTCAGTACGCGAGTTGGAGTCAGCGTCTCCTCGTGTACTTCTTGATTTATTTATATGTTGACTCGCATATGTTTTTATAACATATATTACTCGGTGAAAGACATTTATTTTCGTCCACTCACTCTAACAGTTTTCATGTCTTTCCCCTGGGTTTTTCGGTTTCCGTGCCCAGTTTGCAGTTCGGACTCTGGTGTCGCACGTCGTGGTTGGAGGCATAGTGCTCGAGCTACCTTGTTTCTTCCAGTAGGTTTATTGTTCTACCTACTGTGGTATACTTATATGATTATACATTAGAGGTCACTCTGAGTATTCTGTTGTTTATATTATATCATTTTACTCCGGATTTCAGTAAAGTACAGATATATTTACTACTTTACATTATTGTTGATATATTGAGAAATCCGGATGGGATTGGTGCCCACGGTTTGATTTTTGTGGCATAGGATGAAGTGTATTTTCTGCGTGCAGGTAATGGTAATTCCACGATAGTAACGAAACTCTGCCAAAATTTCTATGGTTTTTGTTGGTTCGTGTTTTCGAAGGGGTTTGATTCCGGTTTAGGCAACTAAATCGGGGTTGGGTCCTTTCAGCTTGGTATCAGAGCATTAGGTTATAGGTTCTGTAGACTTCTGTAGTCGTGTTTACTAAGGATATTTGAGAATGTACAGCATGTCTGGAATGGTGACCCGACCGGCCGGCGGATACTCATCAATACTTCGGGTGTTGTATACTTTCAAATATTTGAAGTTCCATGATTACGTTCTACTTGTTGTGAACGATGTTTTATTCATTAGGATGCCTCCTTGACGTGCTTTCCGTGTCGGTACGGTTGTGGATCCTATTGGGGATCAATCGACGCGCGATTTGCTAGTGAATTGTGGGTTTGGACGAGCATTCTGAATTCAGAGAATTGTGTGGCACGTTTTTCCTGGTTGTGCGTGTATGAGCGTCTGCATGTTGCCTCAGAGCAGTGAATTGTGGTAGTTGGTGTCTTGCCTGAGTCAGATTGTTGTATTTGGTGGGCTGTTATTGTGTGAGTTCCTGTTGCGACTCCATAGCCTACATTCAGGGTGTTGTTTATACAGTAATTGTTTTATCAGGCTACCCAGCAATCGAATGAGGAGTGTTTACCCACCTGAGGCAAAGATGCATTGTCCACATGTTTGTCCTTGTTTGCACGTGTTATGTGGCTTCAGAGGAAGCGGTGCACGAGGTTCGAGATGAGTTTGAACCTGAGCATAAGAGAGAGTCTGATTGATGTGCCTCGAGATAACCGTGAGGAGCTTCGTGTGCTGCACTCAGAGGTGATGCTATTGAGAAGGAAAGACGTACGTGGTTTCCGATGTGTTGGTTTGAGGAAAGTGGATTTAGTCGAGATAATTGATGAGGTTGAGTTCAAGCACCTCAGAATCAGTGACTTCATCAGGCTGTGGCCTTTTCGATTATGTTGAGGGTCATCAGATCATGCAGAGGATCCGTTTGGTGGTGATGGAGATCACAGAGTAGCGGACTTGTTCCTATGGCATGAGTTTGGGTAATCGTTGGTGATCCTTTCACGCAGCAGGTGTCACTGTGATTTGTGTTCGTTGAGCACTCTCAGTTGCTATTGTGGTGGCCAGGAGGGTCACGTTGCGAGGGAGCGCCCTCAACCAGTTGTGTTAGCGGTTTGACAGCTCAGAGTTCACGAGGAGATCCTCATGTTGTTCCTGAAGTTTGACCAATGTACCCTTTTGATAATTTATTCAGCAAGTCGCAATTGACGTGGGCGGCTTGTTGGGCATGTTGGAGTTCGTGCCATGACCTTGTATGAGGACAGAATTTTCTCCGAGGTTACTGTTGTTTGATATCCATGGCTATTGTACCTGCATCTCCACTTCTGAGGTTTTGGAGAGTGTTGTATCCAACCGGAGGTTGCGAGATCCTTGTTGGAGGATATGGCTTAGCCACGGATCTATTATAGTTGGACATCGTGGCTTTGATGTGACTATGAGTATGGACTTTTTGGCGACACATTTTGGCTGTGTTCGAGTTCCTCGAGAAGGAGGTTGTGTTTCGACGACCAGGTTTCCCCGAGATACTGTTTCGCGGTGATGGTCGAGCAGATGGTGGAGACGAGTTGTGCTGTTTGCTTAGCTCATATTGTGGATACTTCGGTTGCTGTGCCCGACATTGGCGACATTGAGGTGGTTCCCAAATTTCCAGGTGTGTTCCGGAGGAGTTGCCAGGTGTTCCTCCAGTTCGGGAGACCGACTACACCATTGAGCTTATACCGGGCACTGGACTCATTTTACCGACGTCTTGTCGTTCGGAGCCAACGGAGTTGATAGAGCTACAGGTTCGACTCCAGGAGTTGCTGGAGGAGGTTTCAAGAGATTTCATGCTATCCTGCGTATTTGCGTGGTGTGCTCTTGCATTGTTTGTACGGATGATGGATAGTTTGACGTGGTGGTGCATTGATTACCGGAAACCTGATTCGCTTCAGAGGAGAGTGAGTATCCTCCGCTTCGGATTGACGATTGGTTTGATCAGCTCGCGAGAGCTTCAGTCCTTTCGAAGATTGATTTCGGGTCCGGATACCATCAGTTGAGGTTTGATGAGTCAGATGTGGTTTGGACAGTTTTCGGATCTCAGTGCGGGCATCAGGAGTTTTTGGTCACGCTGTTTGGGTTAACCAATGCCCCCGTAGATCTTGTGGACTTGATGGACCGAGTGTTCAGACGGCTTCTAGACGACTTTGCGGTCGTGTTCGTTGGCAATATCCTGATTTACTCCAGGAGTGTGGGCCAATACCTGAAGCAATTATGAGCGATTTTACGGACTTTGCGAGATGACCAGGTGTTTGTGAAGTTCAGCCGGTGTGAATTTTGGTTGATTAGCGTGAAGCTTTTGGATTGTGTGATGTTATCCGTGGGAGTTGGCGTAGATCCTAACCAGATAGAAGCCGTGTTGATTTGGGGTTGACCTACCATTGTACCAGAGATCGGGAGTTTCTTGGGTTTGGCAGGTTATTACCGACGACTTGTACAGGATTTTCCCGGATGGCCACTCTACTTTCCGGATTGTTGAGGAAGGTGTCAAGTTCGAGTGATTCAATGCACGCGAGGAGAATTACTTATTCCTGAAGGATGGTTGACGATCATGGTGAGTTCATGGGTTATGGCGATGCATCGAGGTTTAGATTTGGTTGTATTTTGATGCTGTGTAGCAGAGCGGTGGCTCATGATTACGGGCAGTGGAAACCTTATATAGCTACGTATCTTATGTATGATTTGGGTGTAGTTGTCCTTATGTTAGCATTAGAGAGTTGGAGATACTACTGCTACGGCATGCATCGTAGTGTAGGACGTACACTGATCACATGAGTTTCATCTACTTGCATTTTCGGCCAGATTTGGGCTTGAGGCAGTGTAGATGGATGGGGTCGATTAACGATTATGGCTGCACCTTTGAGCTTGTTTGGGAGAGGCTTGAGGTTGTACTTTGACTATCCATCTGGGATGTTGTTGCTGATGCATTAAGCCGGAAGTCGGGAGCTTTAGTGTTTCATGTGTGTGTGGCTCGAGTTTCCGTGGTAGCCGAGTTGCGAGCTTCGGGAGCTGAGTTCGAGTGTGATGATGTTGAAGCTCACTGTTTTGCGCGCATTTGGCGCTAGTGATGCGAAGATGTATTTGATACTTCAAGCTTACTACTCGTGACGCAATCCGTAGAAGAATGAAGCAGCTTGTGTGTGCAGATGCCACATTTGTCGACTGGCGACGGCTAGGAGGCGGAGATTTGCCAGAGTTACAACCACTAGAGATTTCCGGTTAGACGTGGCGTTTGTCACTGTGATCTTGTGTGCTAGTACGCACTTTGGTGTGTGATGTTAGTTGTCATGCCATTGTGAACCATTTGATGAACTTAGTACGTTTCTTAGTACTTTTCGGGAAAGGATTTCAGTGGCAGGCTGGCATAGCTGTGTTTGACGGAGGATGGCCATTCACGTGGTGTACCTGTGTCCCGGTTCGCTGACCAAGATAATCAGCTACAACTGAGTGTTGGAGAGCTTTGCAGCGAGCATTGGGGACCAGATTACAAGTTAGTACCGGTTCTTATCCTCAGATTGGCGGGCGATCTTTGAGGACTATTCAGACTTTGGAGGGCATATTGTGGACCTCGGTATTGCAGTTTCGGAGGACTTGGGACCAGCAGTTTCACTTGTTTGAGATTGCATGCAGTACTAGTTTGTTGACTACTAATTTTTTTTTTGTTACATGATGTCGTTTTGAGGAATGATGTTGTACTCCATTGTGTTGGAACGAGTTCGATGTGAGTTGACGTTTGATTCTGATTTTGTGGATGTGTTACCACAGACTTTCGGATTAGCGGAAACAGGTTGATAGTGCCCAAGTTCGATGTTTGAGTTATGTTGATGTGTGTAGACTGAGTTGTGATTTGCCACGTTATTTTGATCCATGTGTGATCATAGGCGAGTTTGTGTTGTGCCGTATAGTTCGGCATCGCCTATAGTGTTGGCTTTTGTATGTGTTGTGTTCCGTGTGGTGGAACTACATTTCTGATTTGTTACGTGTTGTCTACCCTATCTGTTCCTTATGCAGGAACATCTGGCTATTGTGTGGAGCCAGTTCAGATTCTAAATTGTGGGTACAGAGATTTCAACACGGAGCTATCTCCTATTGTGAAGTCTGTTGTCAGAGTTGTTCAGTTGACGTTGTCACTGGAGAGTTGAGCAGTATGCAGAGGCAGTGCTCCTACTTCTAGTCGGCAGACTCGGAAATTTCGAGGTCAAACTTTTTTTAAGGGGGGTGGATTTGTGACGACCCGGACCAGAATCAGCAATGAAATCAGCTTAATCTACGAGCTTGCGAGTAATCGCAGATTTCCAACAGTTGTTTGAATCGCTGGACTTTATAACGACTAAATCATTGGCCGAGAATTGGAGCTGAGTCTCTTCTCGAGAGTCGTTGTACGTGTGATTTCGAGTTCGTGGGCTGTTCCGGATCATTATTTGGACGACCGAGGAATAAAATATGAATATTTGAAGTTTCGACATAATTGGGTTAAAGTGGTGGATTTCTTTGCGAATAAATTTTTGGACGGGAATTTGATTTCGGCTTCTTCACGGAAGATGTTGAGAATTTAATTTCGAGCTCATGAGAATGTCAGGAGCATTATTCCGAGTTACGAGGATTAAGTTGCGAATATTTACGACTGTTGATTATTTAGTCGGTTAAAGTATGTGTTAGATTATTTAAAAATCGCCGGCAATGGTTAAATATGTGGTAGTGCCCCCTCCCCGTTCACACATTTCAAGCGCCTTGACCTCAAGCGCAACCAACCTCCATCCCGCTTAGACATCTCGAGTGTGAACTAAGAGACGGTGACAAGCTCATTGAGTTAAGCTGAGCTACTGGAGCTCATTCTCTAACAACGGTATCCAGCTGTCATCATGTGTTAGATGTTAAGCACGTGACTTTATCCAATTCATTCATTTCCTATGTTACTATTGTATAAATACAATATCTTCACATTTGTATATAACATAAGAATCATAATCAATACAATACAGATGTTCTTCTTCTTCGTTCTTCATTTCTTCTTCTATGAGATTTAGCTCAAGCTATCATGGTATCATCAGCCAAGTTCAGATCCTGAAGCTCTTCACACTCTTGAAGCTTTCTCTATCCTCTTGATTCTACGCTACAAAAGACAAGTTGGTTCTCTCTCAAATCTCCAATTCTCTGCAACCTATTGATTTGGTACTTTGATTATGCTACATCATTTCTACTGGAATTGTTTGATTGAAGCCTAGGGTTTTTGTACTGAGCATTATATTGTGTTCAATTTGTTCGTCTATGAAGTATAGTGTGATCTGTGCTCAAATCCTCCATTTTTTTCTTCTGAACCCCTAGCTTGTGTACTTTGTCATTCATTATGACTTCATCATACACACCTCAAGCCACTGTGTACCTTCCGAACATCTTGTTTCATAACATAAACTACTCTACTCAGTTATTTCGTATGGAGAACTTTCTCCAAAAGGTTAGAATATCTATGGCTTTGTGGACGGTACTAGTCTGTGTCCTTCTCATACTCTGATCAATTCTGAGGGCTATACTGTATCTAATCTTGCATATCCTGCCTAGATGATCCAGGACAAGTGTATCCTGAACATGATTGAACAAACTTTGAGTCATGGTGCTATGAAATGTGTGGTTGGATCTAAGTCCTCAGCTGAGATGTGGTCTAAGCTTCATCAAAAATTTGTTGCTCCAAACAAGAGGAATATTCTTCAGCTGAAAACTAGCTTTCAGAGGATCAAGAAAGGTTAAGATTCGATTGAAGTTTATTTGGACAGAATTAAGGAAGCCAGGGATGGCTTGGAGCTGGTTGGATCCTTTATAGATGATGAAGATGTTATGCTATGAATTTTGCATGGGTTACCTAAGTCATATAATTCAACTAAGGCCTTAATTAGCCAAAATTGTGTGAGTGGAACCATTGATGAACTCATAGTCATTTTGCAAGCAGCTGAAGCTGACCTTGCTGGTGATGAAGATGATATCTCTTCTGGTCATCATCTTACTGCTTTACTGGATAATACACCTACTTCATCCTCTAGTTCAGAATGTGTTTCTGAGGATACAAGTGTGATAACCCGAACCAGAATTAGAATAGTAATCAGCTTAATCCGCAAATTTTGTGAGTAATCGAGATTTATCGTAATTAATCGAATTGGCAGTTTGGTTCATGACTTAATTATCGGACACGAATTTGATTTGGGTTTGTTCGTGGAAAATGTAGAGAATTTGATTTCGACTCCGTGGGAACTTTCCAAGGATTTTTCAGATAATCGAGGAATATAAAATGAATATTTACAATTATCGCCGAGTTAATCGTATTTATCCGTTCGAGTTTGAGTTATTCGAATTGTGTGATTTGATGAGGTTTTGGGGGAGAACGAGCTCGAGGAAATTTAGGGATTTCGCCGGAATGGGGTGAGGTGCTCCGGTGACATTTGGGGTCGGAGATGTGGGGGGAAAGGTTCTTCTCAACCCCTTGATGCTTTTGGGTGGAAGGAATTTTGGATTGATCGCCGTTTAGAGCTCGCCGGAAAACTCACCGGAATCCATGGATTCCGTGGGTTTCGAGGTGAATTCCGGCCGGTGGGCTTGTAATTGGGGCTTGTTGTAGAGGAGAAATGTGTTGGGCTTGAGGAGTACTTATGATTTGGAAAGCTTGGCCGGAATCCGCCACTATTAACGTCACGCCGCTGCCGACGGCGGCGGTCAACGGCGGCGCTCCGGCGAAGGGTTGACTTTTTAGATTTTTGTCAAGTTTTATGACGTTTTGCTCGTAATCGCGCCCCAATCATAGCCTTGAAGTTTTCGAGTTGATTTGGATACCAGATTTTATGTCGAGGGTTTATGTGGAGTATTTGGGAGTTTTCGATGATTATTTTGTATCCGAGTTATATGTTTCCGGAAATGGTTGGTTTCCGAGGTGTGGTATAGAGTAATGAATTGTGATTTTGATCCGTGATATTTTGTGATTATTCAGAGGATTGAGATCGTACGCTTGGCGAGGGATCTTCCGCTGGATCTCGGGATTAGCGCGTTTGCGCGCTGTGCTTAGCTGTGAGTGGACATTTATTTACACTGTCGTAGCGAGTTCTTGGTTTTAGTATTTATTTTTAGTACATTATTGAGATTATTTATTATTTTTGGAGGTATTGTTTCATATTTTATTGGTGATAGCATTTACTTAGCATCGATGCATTGGCTACTCGGCTGATCAACGGTAGTCTAGTTCCAGGGTTGAGATATTCCCCTGATGTGCCCACTAGGCTTGAGAGATTCGGCTTGCCTATCACCGTCGGGTTTGAGAGATTCGCCTGACCGTCGGGCTTGAGAGATTCGCCTGACACCTCCATTTATTTTAAGAACTCACATTGATTTTATGTTATATAAATGGTGAAAGGCATATCATTATTTTCGTCCACTCACTCTAACGCTTTTATTTTACTTTCCCCTGGGTTTTTCGATTTCCTTGTTCAGTTTGCAGTTCGGATTCTGGTGTCGCACGTCGTGGTCGGAGGCTTAGTATTCGAGCTACCTTTCTTTTCCAATAGGTTTCTTGTTTAGCCTACTGTTGTGTATTTATGTATATATATACTAGAGGTCGCTCTGAATACTCTGATGTTTATATTTTCATATGATTTTCCTGGATTTCTGTAAAGTACAGTTTTGCTTATTACTTTACGTTATTGTTATGATATTGAGAAATCCGGATGGGATTGGTACGCACGATTTGGCTTTTGTGGCATAGGATGAATTGAAGTGTGTTTTCGGGTGCAGGTTAATGGCAATTCCGAGTTATAGTGAAACTCTGCTGAAATTTCTTTGGTTTTTGCAAGTTTGTGTTTTCAGAAAGAGTTTGATTCCGGTTTAGGAAACTAAATCGGGGTTGGGTCCTTTCAACAAGTGTCACTAGCTAATCCTAATGTGGCTCAAGCTACATCTCTACTGGATGCACTCTTTGCTGGCCGTGGTGCTCAAAGATTTTCTAATGGTGGAAGGAGTAATCATAACACTTCTGGGAATACTGAACACATGCCTTTTACTTCTACTGGTTAGACTGGAATTATAGGTGCTGCACCACATGATCCTTCTGTTAATTGTCAATTATGTAGTAAACAAGTCCACATTGCACGTCACTGTAAGATGTTCCAAAATTTTATGCAAACCTACTCCAACAGTCTTTCACATCTAGCTCCAGGTTGTTGCATTTATTGTACTAAGGAAGGACATGCATATTGTGGAATTTTGCTTCTATATCATTGGTTTCCCATATAGGTCTGGTGATAAGTCTGGAGCATGCTCTTCACAAGGTTGCAACTATAATAATGCTAATCACACCAGCTTTAACAGTGCTAATCAGAACTCAGTAAGGACTGATACAACTTCCTCTCATGCATTGCAGCAAGCTAACATGGCTTTGAATCAAACTATGCATGTTATGCTTGCATCTTGTGGAACTTCTACTCCTCAGTTTTGGTTGGTTGATTCTGGAGCCATTAATCATATGACTAGTGAGGTTCAATTATTCAGCAATGTAGCACCATACACTGCTCTGAAATTGTGCAAGTTGGTAATGGTGCACAACTTGGAATCTCTCATACTGGTGATTCCTCTCTTGGTCAATTACAGCTTAAAAATGTTCTTTTAATTCCTGGTCTTGCTGCTCATTTACTATCTATTTATCAACTATGCAAAGAAAATTATTGTCGTGTTTGGCTTGATGAGCATATGATTGTGATACAGGACAAGACAATGGGCAGAATCATTTACCAGTGGCTGTGTAAGAATGGCATTTATCCTCTTCCAGTAGATATCAAGAATAAATCACACAATATTGATCTATCTTCCTCTTCTAAAGGCACAATTTATTTTACATTCTTTCAAGATACTTATTTCTACCTCAGAAATAGTTAATAAAAAATTTGCATTAGTGCTCAAGGTTGCTTCAAGGTTTCTTACTTCTTCTTCATCTACTGATTTGAAGTTCAAAAGTGTGTTTGCTATTAGTTCAGAAGACACGAGAGCTCGAGTCAATGATCAAGTTCAAGCCAAGGATCAATATTTAGCATTTGTTGGTGACTATATCAAACATTCCTTGTAGCATCAGAGATGTGGTCATGCAACAGAAGCTGTTGTCAAGACTATGCTACATAAAAGTGGTATAATTTGTAATGATAAAGAAGTTTCTCATATCTGTGAGCCATGCCTTTTAGGGAAAATGCATAAGTTCTCTTTTCCTAGCTCACAAACAATTAGTATTGCACATTTTGAGTTTATTCACTCAGATATATGAGGTCCTACACCTCATTTGTCTATAGATGGTCATAAGTACTTTGTACTTTTCATTGATGACATCAGCAAATACACTTAGATCTTTCCTATGAGCAATAAACGTTAAATTTTTTGTCACTTCAAATCTCTATGTGCTTATATTTTTACTCAATTTAATTTTGTAGTCAAAATATTTCGCAGTGATGGTGGTGAGGAATATACTAGCAATACTTTCAGAAGCTTCTTACTTAGGAAAGGCATTACTCATCAGCTATCTTGTCCAAATACTCCAGAGCAGAATGGTATTTCTGAACGTAAGAATAGACATTTGAGAGAGACTGCAATTACAATGATGCAAGCTTATGGTGTTCCAAATAATATGTGGTATTATGCATGTGCCTTAGCAGTTTACTTAATCAACAGAATGCCATCACCAGCAATTGGTCTGAAATCTCCATTTGAGAAATTATATGATAAAATACATGATCTGGATGTTCTGAGGATTTTTTATGTGCCTGCTATCCACTTTTGTTTCCCCCAACCAGAACCAACAAACTACAGCCAAAAATAGCTCAGTTTATTTTTCTTGGGTTTGCTCATGGATATAAAGGCTATATTTGCTATAATCCAGCGAAT
This sequence comes from Geum urbanum, assembly GCA_946800695.1. Lineage (NCBI taxonomy): Eukaryota > Viridiplantae > Streptophyta > Magnoliopsida > Rosales > Rosaceae > Geum > Geum urbanum. The sequence goes on from OX327003.1 coordinate 7,522,291, forward strand.
AAGAAGTTCATAATCTCTAGGCATGTGGTCTTTGATGAGTCTAAATTTCTATTTCAGACTGCAAAAAGACTATATATGTCACTTCCAAAACCAGCAGTTCCTCTATCTTCTCATTCTTCTTCTTCTTTATCTCATAAATTCCCCAGATATATTCCCATTTCTTCCTTACTACAACGTATTGTTTCCTCTTCCAAGAATGTTTCTCCTGATCCTATCCTATCTCAAAATACATCTCCTTCTCAGTCTTCTAATACATCTTCATCACATACACAATTTTCCCATCTTGCTTCATGATCTACGCATTTTATGCTTGATTATCACTACAAGAAAACAACACTTAGACCACGGAAACGTAATTGTTCCGTGGTCCAAGTGACACCTGGACCACGGAAAAGACTCTGTGGTCCAAGTACCACCTGGACGACAGACAATACCATCTCCGTCGTCCAGGTGGTCACCTGGACGACGGAGTCTTTTCCGAGGTCCAGGTGATCACCTGGACGACGGATACGGTATTCTCCGTCGTCCAGGTGATTACCTGGACAACGGACCGACACGCCGTCGTCCGAGTACGTAACATACTTCCACTTAGACTACGTACCGACACCTCCGTCGTCTAAGTGAAGCATTATATAAGCCCGATGCCAAACTGAATTCATTCCTCGATCTCTTCATTCCATTTGAAGAAGAATTGAAGGAGAAGGGAGAAGGAGAAGGGAGCTAGCTAGCTAGAAGGCCGAGAAGAATCAGGATCGATAAGGGATCTCCGCTGACTAGCTAGCTAGCTTAATTAACGTACAGATATCGAGAAGGCCAGCAGGTACGTACGTACGCAGTTAAAATTTGCTTAATTAATATATATTTAGTGAAAACATACGTACATACATGCAAGGATGTTAGCTATATATATATATATATGTACAGATCGATTAAATTATGTACGTACGTAATTGATGGATCGATGTAGATCGAGTACGTATAATTAAGAGTAAATTAATGGACAAATATATATATGTAATAATTAATTAATTATAATATTTTGTAGCAGTATGGACAAGAGTTGGATGAAGTTGAAGAATAGATGTGATGTCCGGTATATGGATGGAATTAGCGAATTTGTGAATTTTGCGATAGAACATGGTCAGGGAAAGAAGCGTTTCAGGTGTCCGTGCCAGAAATGTCTGAATTGTCAGTATGCGGAGGTTAATGTTATGGTGCAACACCTTTACGAAAATGGTATGATGTGGAGTTACACTACATGGAGCGAGCATGGTGAAGCAGTAGAGTTCAGCGCAGCAGACTTCAGCTCAGGGTACAGTTACCATGGTGCCTCATCCAGCGGCAGTGGTGCCGGACCCCCAGCTTGCAACCGAACTGCAGATTTGGTCCATGATGCGTTTCCGGGATGTAGTCATAGTGGACACCAACACCAAGACGGAGGTTACAGTACCACTAATGAGCATGATGACACATTCCCCGCAGCTAGCTTGGCCACTGACACCAGTGAGATGGAAAAGTACAACCGAATGCTACTTGAAGCGCAGACCCCGGTGTTCCCTGGATGTCGAGAGAATGTGTTGCAATATGTGATGGAGCAAATGAAGATAAAAGTGAAGCACAAAATGTCAGGGAGTGCTTTTGACGAAATTCAGGAGCAAATATGTAAGTTGCTTCCCGATGATCACAATCTTCCTAAATCTCATTATAAGGTTAGAAATATCCTGAGCAGCCTCGGCCTAAAGTACATGATAATTGACGCATGTCCGAATGATTGTGTGCTATTTTACAAAGAGTATAAAGAGTTGGACTATTGTCTCGTATGTGGCCAGTGCAGATTCCAGTTGAATAGGAAGAGTTCGAAAAAGAGAATTCCTGTGAAAGTTGTTCGATATTTTCCCTTGATTCCCAGATTGCAGCGCCTGTACATGTCTCTACACACAGCAGAGGCGATGTGATGGTACGTAGAAAAGCGAATAGATGACGATGTCCTGTGACACGCCGCGGATGGGGAGGGTTTCAAACATCTCGACAGAGAATTTGGAGACTTTGCTTCAGAGGTTAGAAATGTTAGACTCGGCCTATCTACAGACGGATTCAATCATTGGGGAAGTAATAGCTCCGCCGTCAGCACTTGGCCAGTTATTCTGATGCCGTACAACTTGCCTCCGTGGATGTGCATGAACAAGGAATTTAATTTCCTTACCGTACTAATTCCAGGTCCTAAATCTCCATCGAAGTGCTTAGATGTCTACCTCAGACCTTTGATCGACGAGATGAAACTGTTGTGGGAAAATGGAGTCCCAACTTATGACAAATTCACTGACACGATGTTCACGATGAGGGTTGCCGTAATGTGGACGATCAGCGAATTTCCAGCGTATGGGATGTTGGCAGCCTGCAGGACAAAAGGATATAATGGATGTCCTATATGTTTGGACGACGTGAACTCTAGTTGGCACGCGGGGAAGGTGTGTTACTTGGGTCACCGTAGATGGCTTCCTCACGACCACCCATGGCGACAGGATGAAGCTCATTTCGACGGGACGGTAGAGAACAATCCTAAACCCCGTAGTTGGTCGGGCGAAGAGATTTTAGAGAGGTTGAGCTATTTCGACTTTGGTGTGTTGAGCAATGTCGCGGATGTAAAGAAATGCAATCCAATTCCTCCACATGATCTGAGCTATTGGGATCACAAGAGTATATTCTTTGAACTCCCTTACTGGTCGAAGTTGAAGCTGAGGAACAACTTGGACGCGATGCACATAGAAAAAAATGTGTGCGACAGCGTGGTGGGAATAATTCTCGGTATTAAGTTCAAGACTAAAGATACTCCCAAAGCGCGCAAAGATTTGGAATCAATGAATCTACGTCGTCCCTTGTGGTTGAGGAGGGATAGGAAAGGAGTATACAACAAGATGCCAGATGCACCTTACACAGTGAAGCCGACGCTTAGACATTCTGTATTTCACTGGTTTAAGGGCGTTCGTTATCCGGCTACGTATGCAGCTACTATAACTGGAGAAGTGGACGAGGTGCAACACAAGTTTGTTGGTCTAAAGATACATGACTATCACGTTATGCTTCAACGTCTGATTCCAGTGGTAATTCGACCATACTTGCCTCGGGACGTCGTAGAACCAATAATGGCATTGTGCAGATGGTGGCAGAGGTTATGCGCCAGAGAATTAAAGAAGTCAGATGTGGTGGAATTGCAACAACAAATTGTGCACATCATTTGCAAACTAGAGAGGATTTTCACCCCTGCTTTCTTTGACATCATGATTCACCTAATGATCCACCTGCCCGAGCAGGTGCTCATTTCTGGTCCGGTCTAGTACACTTGGATGTATCCTCAAGAAAGGTACGTACAACTAGCTAATTAATTAATTTGTTCCACTGGAGATTATATATATACTAGCTAGCTATATGTACTTATGTAATGTGTACGTTTGATTTTGTAGACAGCTTGGACAGTATAAGTCATTCGTCAAAAACAGGTCGGCCCCGGATGGCTCCATAGCAGAGACATACCTAATGCATGAGTGTGTTACTTACTGCAACAGGTACCTCAAAGATCCACCCCCTCCCACTGCCTCCGATCGCAGTGCCCGCATCAATCTTTCTGTCGTGAGAAATGTCGTTCGACCGTTTAAAGGAGTATTAAAGGAATCGTTAACACGGGAAGAACTTATTGAGGCACATTGGGTAGTGTTGCGAGACTGTGACGAAGTTGAGCCGTACATGTTGTCATACAGGGAGAGGTTTCAGGCGTTAAATCAAAACAAGAGTTCGGCGTGGATTGAGAAAATGGTTAAGAAGAAGTTTCCCGATTATTTCTTCCAATGGGTACGTACGTACGTCTCGGTATTAATTATTTAAATACATATCGCTCATGTTTGAAGAAAGTAAACCCTTATATTAATTTGCCCTTTTTCGCAGATGATTGATCTGCAAAAATCTGATAACCACGGAGGGTGGTGGTCATGGCCAAAGCACTTGCTAGCAGGGAAGCCGGTTAAACACTATATTTATCCCGGATGTTTTGTGAACGGTGTAAAGTTCCATTCATTGGCCCGAGACGAAGGAAGAAGAACACAAAACAGTGGGGTTGCGGTTGGGAAAGACAATGATCTGTATTACGGGGCTATTGTATATGTGGTTCAGCTATGTTACGGGAATGATGTCAACGTTTTCCTATTCAAGTGCAGATGGTTCAAGCGTACAAAGGAAGACCTGGGACTATTATCAGTCGATACAAACTCGCACTGGTATGAGGATGAGCCTTTCGCTCTCGCCACCTTAGTTCGGCAGGTGTTCTATCTCGACGATCCGAAAGCCGGTGAAGGGTGGAAAATAGTGAACCATATCTCTCACCGAGGAATATGGAATACAGAGACAATTGAACGGACACCGGCGATGACTGAAGATGCTGCTGAACCAGAAAGAGACATTCCTGCCTATCAAGAGCCTAATATTTCTATGGTCCGCTCCGATATAATGGACCTGGTTCAAGATGGTGAACGGTTACCCATGCCTGATGGTTGTACAGATCTAACTGAAGATGAGATTATCGATGAGGTAGATGAAGAAGACGAGCAGGAAGAGGACGCGGACGAGGACTCAGGTTATTCGTCGGACGATGTTGAGTACGATGACGAGGATGAGCCGTCATCTAACGGGGATGAGGACGATGATGATTATGACGAAGAGTACGGTCATACGACGAGGGAGATTAATTGGTAATTAATTACTGTAATTATTGTAATATATATATGATCGATGCCGGTTTACGGTAAGAAATTAATCCGAATTATATATCCTGGACAACGGAGAAATTAATTGCAGGTTGTCGCCAAATCTCAATCTCATATAAAACCCTAGCTAAATCCAGGACCCTAAATCTAGCAGTTCGGATCGATCGATCAATTTTTAAATTATATTTTTGAATCAGAATAATTGAACGGACACACAAATGACCGGGGACGACCTAAACCGTAAACCCTAAGGCCCTAACGCCTGAAATCGGGGTTTAGAACTTGGACGACGGATAATGGTCATTATCCGTCGTCCAGGTACACACTAGGACGACGGAGATGGTAATTATCCGTCGTCCAAGTGTAGAAACCCTAAACCCTAAACAGTAAGGCCCTAACCCCTGAATTCAGGGTCTATACACCTGGACGACGGAGAACGTCATTCTCCGTCATCCAAGTTAGAACCTGGACGACGGATAACTTCATATCCGTCGTCCAGGTGATTACCTGAACGACGAAAACGCTCATTTCCGTCGTCCAGGTGCAGATATCGTAATTTTTTCTAAGATAACGACCATCTAGACCTTCTTCCAATGCAAAGTCTTTTCATCAAGACTTTAGAGTAAACAATTCTTGGTGTGTGAGCTTTGACGGTTCGAAAATCGGAGTTGCGAAATGCCTTGTATCCACGTTTCCGGTTAGTGCAATTATCAGTTTTGCGGTTGACTGTGCCGATCAAACCCTTCCCGAACTTATTATTTTATGGTCCTTTGAAGACAATTATATATTATGTTACGACGAACATATCCAACGGTTGTTTTGTCCAAATTCAATTTCGTTAATACTCTGCTGCAAATGAGCGTATACTCATAAACACTTAAGTCGTAAAGATTAGTCGATACTTAACATGTTTCAATACGTAAAATTAATCGTCGGTTCAAATTTAACTGTTCATATATACGATGCGTTCATCGATATTGTACGACTATTTCACTCGAATGACAGATCGCTAAATTCCTAGCGAATTATTTTTTAATTTTTTTTTTACGTAATTTGAACCTGGACGACGGAGATGGTCATTTTCAATCTTGAACTTCCGCAGGTTTCGAAGTTCCAGATTTGACTTCGATGTTGGGGGATACTCTTCCTTTTCGAGTCCCCTTGATCCTTTCAAGATGGATTTCACCCTCTATACGGTCCCAGATGTCCTCCATAGTCCTTGAACCTTCTTCACTAGCTTCTCAAACAGTTGTGATCCTTCAAGCAATCCTTCCCATAATGCAACGACCACGATCTTTGAGTTAGTCTTTGTTGCTGCCATTTCATCTCGAAATCTCTCATAGTATTTCTCTAGCTTCTCCTTTGGTTTTGCTTGACGTTGAACAAGGTGGAGAAGTCCTTCTTCTGCCTCCTATTGCAGAAGTATTGCGCGATAAACAATCATGTTAACTTCTCGAAACTCGATATCGATCCAGGCTTCATTCCTCAAAACTACTTCGCAACTTGTCCAGAGAGGCTAGTCAGGAATAACATGCACATTAAATTCTGATTGGTGGTTGAAAGGACCCAACCCCGATTTAGTTTCCTAAACCGGAATCAAACCCCTTCTGAAAACACGAACCAACAAAAACCATCAAAATTTCGGCAGAGTTTAGTTACTAAAGCGGAATTACCATTACCTGCACCCGGAAAATACACTTCATCCTATGCCACAAAAATCAAACCGTGGGCACCAATCCCATCCGGATTTCTCAATATATCAACAATAATGTAAAGTAGTAAATATAACTATACTTTACAGAAATCCGGGGAATTTCGTATGAAAATACACATCAGAATACTCAGAGCGACTTCTAATATAGATATACAAATAGTAGGCCAAACCAAGAACCTACCATAAAAAGAAACATCGCTCGAATACTATGCCTCCGACCACGACGTGCGACACCAGAGTCCGAACTGCAAACTGGGCACGGAAACCGAAAAGCCCAGGGGAAAGGCAAATAAAAACGTTAGAGTGAGTGGACGAAAATAAACGTATGTCTTTCACCAGTTTATATACATAATCAATATAAAACAATGCGAGTTCGGAAAGTATATATATGGAGGTTGTCAGGCGAATCTCTCAAGCCCGACGTCAGGTGAATCGCTCAAACCCGACGGTGATAGACCAGGGGAATCTCTCAACCCCGGCGGCATACAGGGGAATCTCTCAACCCTGCTCAGAGGAATCTCTCAACTCCGGTCCAGAGGAATCTCTTAACTCTGGCGGACTACCGGTGATCAGCCGAGTAGCCGAAGCATCGATGCAGTAATGCCATCACCAATAAATATAAAATAATACCTCCGAAAATAACATATATCTCAACATCGTATAAAGTAAATACGGAAATTCACGTAAAATCACGAACTCGCAAACAACTGTGAAAATATAAAAATGTCCACTCACAGACTTGCGTAACGCAGTTCGCGTTAATCTCGTGATCCGGCGGAAAATCCTTCGCCAAACGAACGATCACGAACCCCTGAATAATCACAAAATCCATTTCTCGAAATCATAACTCAATACCTCAAATCAACTCACGAGAAACAACCATTCTCGGAAACACATAATTCAATAACGACGAATTGTCGAAAATCCGATATTCACACCTCAAAGCCTCGCTATAATTTCCGATACTCAAATCGAAAAACAAACCTCACCACTGCGATTGGGGCGCGATTCCGAGTGAAACAACATGCAACTTGTCGAAAACCCCGAAAAGTCAACGTTGACCGCTGTTGACCGCCACCGGCGGCGGCGGCGCAACCAAACTGAAAATTTCTCGGCGGAGCAGCACTTATTCCACTCAAAATCACCCAACAAGCAACTTCCATAACTGCATAAAAGGCCAATTCTCACTCTAACTAGTCCAATTTCATGCAAAACCAAAATCCCACACAAATTTAAATTCAACGATTCTCCATGTATAAGATGAATTGGAACTTCATACCTACATGGATAGATTCGTGGAGAGGAGAGCGTCAAAGCCCACTACATCTTGTAGCTCAATTCGGCCGGAATCAAAATCAACCAAAACCCCAAAATTCCTCCAATTTCAAACCGGAAATTCTCTCTCCACCATGTACCTCGCCGTCAAAGGAGGCCGGAATCCTCACGGGGGAGCCTAGCCGAGTTGAAAGACACCAAGGCCAAGCCCGGAGGTGGCCGGACAGCATCTCGCCGCCGGCGAGCCGTCCACCGTCGCGCCACAGCTTCTCTCCCCGCGTTGACCAAGTCAACCAACCATCAATGTATGTTTGACTTCCTAAAATAGAAACCCTCTTTAATACTTTCCCAAAAAAGAAACTTCAATAATTAACTTTTCAAAGAACTCTAAATACTCGTAAGTTCCGCGTCGTAATTCCGATTTCAATAATTCTCGCGGCAACAAACTCAACTCGACATGTTCTTCAATGACCACCTGAAGTCAAATACTTCAACAAATCTGATAAAAAAGTCAACGGTTCAACCCAATACATACTTATCCGATTAAATAATCACCGGTCGAAATATTCGTAACATAATCCTCGTAACTCGGAAAAATCCTCCAGAAGTTCCCACAAGCTCGAAATTAAATTCTCTACAACTTCCGTGAAGAATCCGAAATCAAATTCTCGTCCAGTAATTTAGTCGTTAAGAAAGCCGCCATTTTAACCCGATTATTTCGAAATTTCAAATATTCACACTATATTCCTCGGTCGTCCAAATAATGATCCGGAACTGCCCACGAACTCGAAATCACGCGTATAACAACTCTCGAGAAGAGACTCAGCTCAAATTCTCGGCCAATAATTTAGTCGTGATCAAACCTGACGAGTAAATCAATTATTGGAAATCTACGATGATACGCTAACTCCCGAATTAAGCTGATTACGCTTCTGATTCTGTTCCGGGTCGTCACAAATCTACCCCCCTTAAAAAATTTCGACCTCGAAATTTCCAAATCTGCCAACAGAAAAGTAGGAACACTGCCTCTACATACAGTTCAACTTTCAAGTGGCAACCTCAACTGAACGTCTCTAACAACAGACTCCACAATAGGGGATAACTCCGTGCTGAAATCCTTGTACCCTCAAATCTCGAATTTGAACTGGCTCCACACAATTGCCAAGTGTTCCTGCATAAGGAACAAATAGGGTACAATACACGTAACAAATCTGAAATGTAGTTCCATCACACAAAACACAATACACACAAAAGCCAACGCTATAGGCAATGCCGAATTATACAGCACAACACAAACTCGCCTATGACCACATACAGACCAAATTAACGTTGCAAATTCATAACTCAGCCTGCTCACATCAACATAATTCAAACATCGAACTCGGGCAAGTGTCAACCTGCTTCCGCTAATCCGAAAGTCTGTGGTAGCACATCCCAGTAAATCAGGATCCAACGTTAGCTCACACCAAACTCGCTCCAGCACAATGGAGTACAACATCGTTCCTCAAACGACATCAAACAACGTCATAATCATAGTAGTCAGAAAACTGGTACTGCATGCTATCTCGAACAGTTGAAACTGCTGGTCCCAAATCCCTCGGAACTGCAATACACAAGACCACAACATGCCCTCCAAATACTGAATAGTCCTCAAAGATCGCCCACCAACCTGAGGATATCTAGTCCCCAATGCTCGCTGCAACGTTTTCCAACACTCAGTTGTAGCTGATTATCTCGATCAACAATCTGGGACACAGGTACACCACGTAAATGGACAACCTCCGTCAAACATAGCTATGCCAGCCTGCCACTGAATTCTTTTCCAAAAGTACAAGGAAATGTACTGAGTTCATCGAATGGTCCACAAAGATCCAACAACTGGTACCACAAACCGAAATGCATACTGGCACACAAAATCACAGCGACAAACTCCAACTTCTAATCGGAAATCTCCAATAGCTGTAACTTCCCGGCAAGTCTCTGCCTCGCTGCCATCGCCTGTTGACAAATGTGGCATCGGCACAAACAAGCTGCTACATTCTTCTACGGATTGCGTCATGAGTAGTAAAATCGAGGTATTAGACACATCCTCGTACCACCAGTGCATAACGCACAAAAACAATGAGCTTCAACACTAACACACTCGAACTCAGCTCCCATAGCTCGTAACTCGGTTAACTCGGAAACTCAAGCCACATACGCATGAAACACTGAAGCTCCCGACTTTCGACTGAATACATCAGCAACAACAATAGCCTCTCTCGAATAAACTCAAATGTGCAGCCATAGTCGTTAGTCGACCCCGTCCATCTACGTCGCCTCAAGCTCAAATCTGGCCGAAAAATGCAAGTAGATGAAACTCAAATGATCAGTGTACGTCCTACACTGTGCTGCACGTCGTAGCAATAGTGTCTCAAACTCCCTCTCTGATGCTATCATAAGGACAGCTACACCCAAATCATACATAGGATACGTAGCTTCATAAAGTTCCACTGCCGGAACCCATGAGCCACCGTTCTGTAATACTGCATCAAAACACAACCAAATCCAAACCTCGATGCATCGCCATAACCCACGAACTCGTCGCGGTCGTTAGGTAAGGTCAGAACTGGTACAATGGCCAACCATCCTTCAGGAGTAAGTAACTCTCCTCGCGTGCATCGGACCACTCGAACTTGACGCCTTCTTCGTCAATCCGGAAAGTGAAGTGGTAATCCAGGAAAATCCTGCACAAAGCACCGAAAGTAGCATGCTAAACCCAAGAGACTCCTGATCTCTGGTACAATGGTAGGGCAATCCCAAATTAACACGACTTCTATCTGGTCAGAATCCACACCAACTCCCTCGGCTGTCATCGCGTGGCCCAAAATCTTCACGCTAACCATCCAAAATTCACACTGGCTGAACTTCGCAAATAGCTGATCATCTCGCGAAGTCCGCAAAACTGCTCGCTATTGCTTCAGGTGCTGGTCCACACTTCTGGAGTAAATCAGGATGTTGCCAACGAACACGACCGCAACCTCGTCCAGATACCGTCTGAACACCTGGTCCATCAAGTCCGTAAAAGATGCGGGGGCATTGGTCAACCCAAAAGGCATGACCAAGAACTCGTGATGCCCGCACCGTGATCCGAAAGTCGCCCTAGCTACATCTGACTCATCGATCCTCAACTGATGGTATCCGGACCCGAAATCAATCTTCGAAAAGACTGAAGCTCTCGTGAGCTGATCAAACCAATCGTCAATCCGAAGCGGAGGATACTTGCTCTCATCTGAAGTAGTCAATGCACCACCTCATCGAACCAACCATCTTCCGCACAAACAATGCAAGAGTACACCACGATGATACGTTGGGTCGTACAAAATCTCCTCCAGCAACTCTCGAAGTTAAACATGTAGCTCCATCAGCTCCGCTAGTACCGAACGATAAGATGCCGGTAAAATGAGTCCAACGCCCGGTACAAGCTCAATGGTGTAGTCGGTCTCCCGAACTGGAGGAATACCTTGTAACTCCTCCGAAACACACCTGGAAACTCGGGAACCACCTCAATTTCGTCAATGTCGGGCACAGCAACCGTAATATCCACAACATGAGCTAAGCAAACAACACAACCCGGTTCCACCATCCGCTCGACCATCACAGCTGAAACAGTATCTCGGGAAAAGTCTAGTCGTCAAAACACAACCACCTTCTCTTGACCATCAAACATAGCCCAATGTGTCGTCAATAAGTCCATACTCACAATCACACCAAATCAACGATATCAAGCTATAACAGATCTGCGGCTCAACCATATCCTCCACAAGGATCTCGCAACCTCTGGATGGATTCAATACTCTCCAAAACCTCGGAAGTAGAGATGCAGGTACAACAGCTATGGACGTCAAGCAACAGTAACCTCGAAGAAAATTTATGTCCTCATATAAGGTCGTGGCACAAACTCCAACATGCCGAACTGGCCGCCCACGTCAATTGCAACTTTCTGAATGGCTCGTCTAGAAGTCTGAGTTGGTCAAGCTCTAGAAACAGCATCATGACTTCCTCGTGAACTCTGAGCTGTCTGAACCGCTAAAACAGTTGGCTGAGGGCGCTCCCTCGTAACGTGACCCTCCTAGCCACCATAATAGCAACTGAGAGTGCTCCACGAACACAAGTCACAGCGACACCTGCTGCGAGAAAGGATCACCAACGATCACCCAAACTCATGCCACAAGAATAAGTCCGCTACTCCGTGATCTCCACCATCACCAAACGGATCCTCTGCTTTACTCTGATGACCCCCAACATAATCGAAAAGGCCACAGCCTGATGAAATCACTGATCCCGAGGTGTCGGAACTCAACCTCATCAAAATATCTCGACTAAATTCACTTTCCTCAAACCAACACATCGGAAACCACATACACCTTTCCTTCTCAATAGCCTCACCTCTGAGTGCAGCACATCAAGCTCCTAACGGTTGTCTCGAGGCATATCAATCAAGATCTCTCTGATGCTCAGGTTCAAACTCATCTCGAACCTCGTGCACTGCTTCCTCTAAAGCCACATAACACGTGCAAACAGGGATAAACATGTGAACAATACATCTCTGCCTCAGGTGGGTAAACACTCCTCATTTGAATGCTGGGTAGCCTGATTAAACCATTACCATATAAACAATACCCTGGAAGTAGGCCATGGAGTCGCAACAGGAACTCACACAATACCAGCCCACCAAATACAATGACCTGACTCAGGCTAAAACATCAACTGCCACAATTCTCTGCTCTAAGGCAACATGTAGACGCTCATACACGCACAACCAGGCAAACCATGCCACACAAATCTGTGAACTCAGAATGCTCGTCCAAACCCACAATTCACTGGCAAATCGCGTGTCGATTGATCCTCAATAGGATCCACAACCGTACCGACACGGAAAGCACGTCAAGGAGGCACCCTAATGAATAAAACATCGTTTGCAACAAGTAGAACGTAATCATGGAACTTCAAATATTTGAAAGCATACAACACCCGGAGTATTGATGAGTATCCGCCGGCCGGTCGGGTCACCACTCCAGACATGCTGTACATTCTCAAATATCCTAAGTAAACACGACTACTGAAGTCTACAGAACCTATAACCTAATGCTCTGATACAAAGCCGAAAGGACCCAACCCTGATTTAGTTTCCTAAACCGGAATCAAACCCCTTCTGAAAACACGAACCAACAAAAACCATCAAAATTTCGGCAGAGTTTTGTTACTAACGCGGAATTACAATTACCTGCACCCGGAAAATACACTTCATCCTATGCCACAAAAATCAAACCGTGGACACCAATCCCATCCGGATTTCTCAATATATCAACAATAATGTAAAGTAGTAAATATAACTATACTTTACAGAAATTCGGGGAATGTCGTATGAAAATACACATCAGAATACTCAGAGCGACTTCTAATATAGATATACAAATAGTAGGCCAAACCAAGAACCTACCATAAAAAGAAACATAGCTCGAATACTATGCCTCCGACCACGACGTGCGACACCACAGTCCGAACTGCAAACTGGGCATGGAAACCGAAAAGCCCAGGGGAAAGGAAAATAAAAACGTTAGAGTGAGTGGACGAAAATAAACATATGCCTTTCACCAGTTTATATACATAATCAATATAAAACAATGCGAGTTCAGAAAGTATATATATGGAGGTTGTCAGGCGAATCTCTCAAGCCCGACATCAGGTGAATCGCTCAAACCCGACGGTGATAGGCCAGGGGAATCTCTCAACCCCGGAGGCATACAGAGGAATCTCTCAACTCTGCCCAGAGGAATCTCTCAACTCCGGTCCAGAGGAATCTCTCAACTCTGGCGGACTACCGGTGATCAGCCGAGTAGCCGAAGCATCGATGCAGTAATGCCATCACCAATAAATATAAAATAATACCTCCGAAAATAACATATATCTCAACATCATATAAAGTAAATACGGAAATTCACGTAAAATCACGAACTTGCAAACAATTGTGAAAATCTAAAAATGTCCACTCACAGACTAGCGTAACGCAGTTCACGTTAATCCCGTGATCCTGCGGAAAATCCCTCGCCAAACAAACGATCACGAACCCCTGAATAATCACAAAATCCATTTCTCAAAATCATAACTCAATACCTAAAATAAACTCACGAGAAACAACCATTCTCGGAAACACATAATTCAATAACGACGAATTGTCGAAAATCCGATATTCACACCTCAAAGCCTGGCTATAATTTCCGATACTCAAATCGAAAAACAAACCTCACCACTGCAATCGGGGCGTGATTCCGAGTGAAAGGACATGCAACTTGTCGAAAACCCCGAAAAGTCAACCTTGACCGCCGTTAACCGCCGCCGCCGGCGGCGGCGCAACCAAACTGAAAATTTCTCGGCGGAGCACCACCTATTCCACTCATAATCACCCAACAAGCAACTTCCATAACTGCATAAAAGACCAATTCTCACTCTAACTAGTCCAATTTCATGCAAAACCGAAATCCCACACAAATTTCAATTCAACAATTCTCCATGTACAAGATGAATTGGAACTTCATACCTACATGGTTAGATTCGTGGAGATGAGAGCTTCAAAGCCCATTACATCTTGTAGCTCAATTCGGCCGGAATCAAAATCAACCAAAACCCCAAAATTCCTCCAATTTCAAACCGGAAATTCTCTCTCCACCATGTACCTCGCCGTGAAAGGAGGCCGGAATCCTCACGGGGGAGCTTAGCCGAGTTGAACGACACCAAGGCCAAGCCCGGAGGTGGCCGGACGGCATCTCGCCGCCGGCGAGCCGTCCACCGTTGCGCCACAGCTTCTCTCCCCGCGTTGACCAAGTCAACCAACCATCAATGCATGTTTGACTTCCTAAAATAGAAACCCTCTTTAATTCTTTCCCAAAATAGAAACTTCCATAATTAACTTTTCAACGAACTTTAAATACCCGTAACTTCCGCGTCGTAATTCCGATTTCAATAATTCTCGCGGCAACAAACTCAACTCGACATGGTCTTCAATTACCACCTGAAGTCAAACACTTCGACAAATCCGAGAAAAAAGTCAACGGTTCAACCCAATACATACTTATCCAATTAAATAATCATTGGTCGAAATATTCATAACATAATCCTCGTAACTCGAAAAAATCCTCCGGAAGTTCCCACGAGTTTGAAATTAAATTCTCTACAACTTCCGTGAAGAATTCGAAATCAAATTCTCATCCGGTAATTTAGTCGTTAAGAAAGCCGCCATTTTAACCCAATTATGTCAAAATTTCAAATATTCACACTATATTCCTCGGTCGTCCAAATAATGATCCTGAACCGCCCATGAACTCGAAATCACGCGTATAACAACTCTCGAGAAGATTCTCAGCTCAAATTCTCGGCGAATAATTTAGTCGTGATCAAACCTGGCGAGTAAATCAATTATCAGAAATCTACGATGATACGCTAACTCGCGAATTAAGCTGATTACGCTTCTGATTCTGTTCCGGGTCATCACAGTGGTCTCGATCCTTATTGCCTTGGTATATTCCTTGATGTGATCCTCTGGGTCAGTAGTTTCAGTGAATTTTGGGATGGCCAGGATGGAAAATCGTCTTGGTTTCTCAACATTTAATATGGCATCGGTGAACGATGAATCATAGATTCACCTCGAAACCTTGGCCACTATGTTGCGTGGCCTCGATCCTCGAGTTTCCTTCACAACCTTCGCCACATAGTCCTTCAATTCACGGCATCCAAGAGGCGGCACATAGTCGTCGTCCATCTCGCTACCATCTTCTGCTAAGTCTTCCTCCCCAGACATGTTCTCTTCGTCAAGTGGGGATTCGTCCTCCGGTGACAATGATTAGTTCCTCCTCGACCTAGTTATGCACCTCTTCTTGGCTCATTCCTCTCTTCTGAAGCGAGCTAGTTTGGCCTAGAGCTCATTTATCTCTCGGTTTGTCAGTCCTCTACGGCGGCGGTTTGAACCTCCGTTCTCCCTTACCACCTGAACTTCAGAGATTGGTCTCTTCTCCTTTCTCCTTCTTTCAGCTTTCTCATCAACTTCGCCATCTTCTATATCACCTACTTCTAGGTCATCTTCAGCCCGGTTTCCATCATTGTGGTACAACACCTCGTCGTCGTTGTCCGGGATATTATTTCTCATCTTTTCCCATAGACAGTGCCTACTTGTGGGCGCACGAAAAAGTCAGGTGTGATTCGAAGCTCCACAAACTTTTCTCCAATGATCAAATTAATGTCCCCTCTGACGAGAGCTCGCGATGGTCGAATTATGTTTGAACACACTACCACATATTTACCCATTGCCGGCGATTTTTAAATCGCCGGCAATGTTTTTTTATCATTACCGGCGATTTTTGCCAGAAAAATCGCCGGTAATGTATTTTTTTTTAACATTACCGGCGACATAAATGTATGTCACCGGCAATGTCCCGTCGGTAATGCAAAAAAAAAAAGACATTGCCGGCGACATAAATGTATGTCGCCGGCAATGTCTGGCGACATAAATGTATGTCGCCGGCAATGTCTTTTTTTTTTTTGCATTACCGACGGGACATTGTCGGCGACATACATTTATGTCGCCGGTAATGTTAAAAAAAAATACATTACCGGCGATTTTTCTGGCAAAAATCGCCGGTAATGATAAAAAAACATTGCCGGTGATTTAAAAATCGATGGCAATGGGTAAATATGTGGTAGTGACAATTGTGGGGGGGGGGGGGGAGGGGTCCCTGCAAAAGACTCTTTGATGCTCAAGTAAGTGAGAGTTTAATGCAAGCATGTAGGTATATCATCCCACTGGAAAAACTTACCAAATTCATGTATTTATACCGTCGAAATCCCACCAAAATAGGATCCACTACATCCACTAACGTAGTGGTTAGACTTCAAAGTTCCTGTACCGAGCTTCGAGGTCGTCCAGCAAATGCCTTCTACTTTGGTGGCATGTCCCTAAGATCACGCTCCACTCACCCCGCTGCCACTCATTTCGGATTTCTTTGGGTTCGTGGCCTCCCTTTGGACATATACGAACAGTCCCCTGGGCCTTTGGAACTCATGCTTTGCTCCCAATCCAATGATCCATTCGAATCTCGCTATGGATCATTGCTACTCGAAGTTCGAGACTCACTTCAAACTTTGAGGTTCTTCATCGATGTTCGAAGCTCGAACCTCGATTGTCACATCCGAAACCGACATGGATCTTCAAGAAACTCTTCAAAGACTTAATTCCTAACATCCTCATTCCATGTTTGATCTTTGATCACATTTCACAGTGTCAAGTTCGAACCCTGAAATTCTTGCTCCTACAATTCCCTACGCAAAGACACCTTGTGATGCCTTGGTTGGTTTTGATGATGCTGGGTATCTCTTTGATCCACATAAAGAACGTTCGCAAATAGTTTATGTGTTCACCAAGGGAAACACGACAATTTCTTGGAGATCAATAAAGCAGACCCTTGTTGCTACTTCCTTGAATCATACTGAGATCATTGATTTGTATGAAGCGGTTAAGGAGTGTGTCTGGCCTAGATCAGTTATACATCACATTCAAGTGTCTAGTGGATTACCTCCCACTATGATAGCACCAACTTGTATCTTTGAGGACAATGTGGGTTACATTGAACAAATGAAGTTGGGATACATCGATCAAGGGTGATCTTACAAAGTACATATCGCCTAAGTTCTTCTTTAACTAGAAACAAGAACAATTATTAAACATTCATGTGAATTAGGTTTGTTCGGTTGATAATGCTACAGTCTTGTTCACCAAGTTATTGCCTAAATCTACATTTGTAAAGCATGTGAAACACATTGGAATTCGAAGGTTGTCTAAACTCCAAGATTGAGTTACTAATCAGGCGAAGTTCATCTTGTAGATATCAGGGTCCGTTTATATCACATGTCATTGCTTGTGTAGTTGATGTGTTGTTCTATTTTTCTCTTAGACCAAGCTTTCATTTTTACCCAAGAGATTTTTTTATTTGTTTGACAATGTTTTTAGTGAGACAACAGGTTATGCATCATACATTAGGATCGCGACACAATGTAAAGTGTTCAACGAGAAATATTGCTGATATCTCTGTGTGTGTCTTGTCCTAATTAGAATATAAATAGATATTCTTTCAATCCCTGATTTGTAAAGATATTGATTGTAATGTCTATTTAAGGTCAACTATAAATGAATAAAATACAGTTTCAAATCATATGTTCCGCGAATCTATTTTCTCCTTCAACACATTCAACAATACCAACGGTTAAGCTAAATAATGATAATATTATAAACTTATTAATTTGAAAATATTTTTGGAATCATCCATGTCAAACAGATTTGGTGGAGGAGGAGGATTTGTCCATTTTTTATGGTAAAAAGTATGCTTCACAAGAGATGTAAATATCATTATATTTTCCATTTTGATAATAAGCCACGAACCAGTTCTGCTGAAATGGTATCGCTTTCTTAATTTAGTATATGTAAATAAAATGGAAATGGTTTGCAGAAAATGGAATGCGGGAATGAATAGTTATAATTCTAGTAATTACATTGGAGAATCACAAGGAATGGTTTGTTCAAACCTACGATATAAAACTGTGCTTCTTGAGTTCAGGTCCATATCATCAGGTAGCCAAGTCTTGCTTCTCTGAACATCGTAAGAAAACATGATGAGTCTTGTTCTGAGAAACGTTGTTCCTCTTGTTCTCGTGCTCGTTGTTATTCTTTCAACAACGACCAGTACAGAGGCAGAATGGGCATGGCCGAAGCATAGAGTCGTTAGGATCAGAAACCTTTTATATAACACATCTCAGACATTGGCAGTGCATTGCAAATCGAGAGATAAGGACATTGGTTTCCATTACCTTGTTACGAGGGAGAGTTTCAAGTTTGAGTTCACAAGCAACATTTTCAGAACTACACTCTACTTTTGCAGATTCGAATTCAACAATCAAGTACATTATTTCGATATCTTCAGAAATAGCAGAGATAGTTGCAAGAACTGCTTCTGGGATATCATCGAAGGAGGCCCTTGTTTATGGGGTCTCGACGGTACATGCTTTCAGTGGAACATAGACTAATGCCTGGTGATGGCCGGATTAAATTGACGGACGAGACTCACCTTCTCTATCTATCAATAAGAAAATGATATATGTAATCTTTTAATTATTTTTTTTCGTCAAACGGAATGTAATCCTTGATTAATTACTTGAATTGCTCTACTCTTTTGTTTTGACTAATTAGTTGAGGAAAATCTTTCACCCACATTAGACTTATCTTTAACCTACATATAAAAGAAACATGGCGGATTCAACCTAAATAGTTAGAGCTAGCTTAACTTTCGAGTATAAATATAGTGTGGAAATAAACACTGGTCGGATAGGAGTACGTGGCCGGTCGCGGATTACACCAAGTGATTTGTATTATCTACGTACGTACGGTAGCGCAACTCTTTTGGAAGACGAAGAGTAGGTTCCCACAGTCCACTGTAAATAAAAGCAGCCTTCACGAAACAGAGTATATACATACTAGCAAGGAAAGAAAGCCAAAGCAAGGAAAGGAATCGATCCATTCCCTAATATAGCAAGGCTAATTGGTACAAAGCAGCATAAAACATTTTTTTTTATTTTTTTTTATAAGGGCATAGAACTTCTTGTTGAAGGAGAACCATGAAGGAGAAATAAAGATACGTATGAGATAGATCTGAAATTATACTTTATTCATTAATAGATATTAAATAGGCATTATAATCTGTTATAATCATATCCCTATAGATCAGGAATTGAGAAAATATATATTTCTACTCTAATTAGGACAAGACATATACGGAGATACCAAGAATATTATTTTTTAAACATTCTCCCTTGTGTCATGATTCTAATGGATGATGCATAATATGTTGCATCACTAAAAATCTTGCTAAGCAAACAAAAAATCTCTTGGGTAAAAACAAGTGATTGGTCTAAGGAAAAAAAATACAACACATTAACTATAAAAGCGACCACATGTGATGTAGATTCCCCTTGATCAGTAACTCAATTTTAGAGTTCATACAATCTTTGCATACCAATGCGTTTCACATGCTTTGCAAATGTAGATTTTGGCAATGACATGGTAAACAAGTCTGCAGCATTATCATTCGAACATACTTGATTCACAAGAATGTTTAATAGTTGATGTTGTTGCTGATTGAAGAAAAACTTCAGTGATATGTGCTTGGTATGATCACCCTTGATGTATCCCAACTTCCTTTGTTCAACGTAAGCCGCATTGTCCTCAAAGATACAAGTTGACATTGTAGTAGTGAATGATAATCCACTAGATCCATGAATATGATGTCTGAGTGACCTAAGCCAAATACACTCATTAACCGCTTCATGTAAAGTTATAATCTCATAATGATTCGAGGAAGTAGCAATAAGGTTCTGCTTAGTTGATCTTTAAAAAATCGTTGTGTTCCCCATGGTCAATACATAACATGTTTAGGAACGTCCTTTGTATGGATAAGAGATGTACCCAGCATCAGCAAAATCAACCATGACATCACAAGGTGTCTTTGAATAGGGGACTGCACTAAATTGAGGAATAGTGCTTATAGGCGGATCATTGTTGGATGTGTTGAACAATTCTTTTGACGGGTCGAAGGTTTGGTTCTAATCAGTCCAATGTGCAACCTTCGATGGGTTAAATGTTTCACTCGAATAGTCGAAGACCCTGGAACCTACATGCTGCAATTCAACCATCCTTTTTTCGGGAATTTCAAGTTTCTCCATATTTTCTTTATAGGGAAAGAACAAGCTCAAGTCTATGGAACCCCTCAAGTACCTAAACATGTGTTTTATATCATTCCAATGACGTTATGTAGGAGCAAAACTAAACCGAGCTAATAAGTTCAGAAAGAATGCAATGTCTGGTCTTGTTCATTGAACTAAATACAATAAAGCTCTAATTGCTTTAACACTACAACATTTTAGGGTATTGCCGGCGACTTAAAGTCGCCGGCCTTTCTTTTTAAGTCGCCGGTAATACTCTCCCTGGAAATTTGGCGCCGGTGAAAGTATTACTGGAGACTTATTTTTCAAGTCGCCGACAACGCTTAAGGGCATCACCGGCGACTCAAGTCGCCGGCAATGCTCGGGGAATCACCGGCTACTTGAGTCGCCGGCAATGATTGAGTCATCTGGATGGCTTGCCTTTTCATCGGCAGCTCATCTGTGGATTTTCTTGGTCTACCCTCTTCTTGGTGGGAGCCGTGGTCGACGTTATTCTATCCACATGGACAAGAGGCACGTTACTCTACCCTGAAGTTGCGTTATACAACCCTTTCTAGGGGACTTCCAACCTTGTACGAATATTTGCAGCAGGAATGTCTGATCTCGTCACTTTGGCAATATTAATAAAAGAATCAGGCATTGAGTCTACTACCTTCTGAAGATTAAGGATTTTTTACACTTCAATCTCACTCTGAGATGCGCATGAATCTTCTTGAAACATAGTGAGCTTTCTATGTCAATTCTTGACGTTCAACCAGAATAGAGACATTCCTATCTCCCTTTAACATCGGAAAGTATGTTTCTTCAAAGTGACAATCTGCAAATCTTGCATTAAAGAGATCTACTATTGAAGGTTCTAAGTAACAGACAATTGTTGGAGATTCATAACCAACATATATGCCTAATTAATGTTGAGGAGCCGTTTTAATGCAATGTGGAGGTACCATTGGCACATACACTGCACAACCAAATATACGTAAGTTTGAAATATCATGCTCATATCCAATTACCTACTGGTACACACTGAATGGTTGGCGTGCTACAGGTCTTAAGAAAAAAACCTTG
This sequence comes from Geum urbanum, assembly GCA_946800695.1. NCBI lineage: Eukaryota > Viridiplantae > Streptophyta > Magnoliopsida > Rosales > Rosaceae > Geum > Geum urbanum. Next base: position 7,543,900 of record OX327003.1, read on the forward strand.
TTGCGTGTAATACTGCATATCCCCAAACAAATACCAACAAGTTAGTATGCATAACCATTGCTCTGGCCACAACCTGTAACCTCTTGATTTATGTCTCTACTAAACCATTCTATGAATGAACATAAGGGACAGGATGTTCAACTTTAATCTCAATCGACATACAATTGTCATTAAAAGTCTTTGATGTGAATTCTCCTGCATTATCCAATATAATTGACCTGATTGAGTTGTTCGGGTAGTGAGCCGAAAGCTTAATAATTTATGCTAGGAGTTTTGTAAATGCAGCATTCTTTGTAGATAACAAAGTAACGTGTGACCATCGCATTATATTAATGTATCTACCAAAACCATAAAGTATTAAAATGGTCTGCATTCCGATTTGATAGGTCCACGAATATCTCCATGGATTCTATGTAAGAATGATATATTTTCAGTGATATCAACCACAAAGGAAGGCCTAGCTTGCAACTTTGCTAATGAACAAGCTTTGCAAAATGAGCGATGAGCATCAAAGATTTCCATAAAGGAATCTTGTAATCCAACACTACGTGTTTTAGTCGACTTAGTAGTCATAACCAGATTAACAATGATAATCTCATCAATTCCACCAAAACCAATGAGAATTGGTACATGCTTCTTTATTCTGAAAAATGGATGACCATGAGAGTTTTTTAATATTTGTATCATTATATCACGACCTGGATGTCCAAATCAGTAATTCCAAAGTTGATAATATTCTGAGTCACACGCAGTAGAGAGAATGACTACATTTGATTCAATCACTACAATAAAAATGCACTTAGGAGACGAAGTGGCCTAAGTGGCCTTTTTCATCGCCTACGTACCTAGGAGACAAAACTTTCATCGCCAAGGTTTCTTGGCCTAATAAGTGTCGTCTAAGTTTCTACTTAGGAGATGAAATACATTTTGTCGCATTTGTAATTGTACTTAGATGCATCTTAGACGTCTAATCATAAACACTTAGACGATGACACTACAAGAAAAATGCACCTAGGCCGCGAACCGTTTCCATCGTCTAGGTGCAAATTTCCATCGTCTAAGTACTTAGACGACGGAACCTCCGTGGTCCAGGTTACGTCCTCCAAGTGTCGTCGTCTGCGTACTTAGACGACGAAAATGGAGGTCTGCGTAGACCAAGTGAGACTTAGACCGCAGACTTTTTTCGCGGTCTAAGTGATCACTTGGACCACGAAAAATACGGTCTCCGTCGTCTAAGTGATTACTTAGACAGCAGACTTTTTGCGCGGTCTAAGTCCCCACTTAGACGACGAAAAATACGGTCTCCGTCGTCTAAGTGATTACTTAGACCGCGCAAAAGTCCGCGGTCTAAGTAATCAGTTAGACCACGAAGAAAGTCATATGCGTGGTCTAAGTGGTCACTTAGACTATGCATATGACTTTCTTCGTGGTCTAAGTGATTATTTATTTATTTTAATTAAAATTTTAATTTAAAGTAAAATATTAATAATTTGATTAAAATGCCAAATTCTCATTTAAATATTAATAAATTAATTAAAATACTAAGGAGAGCGGAGTCGCCGGAGGGAGGGGATCGCCGGATTTTGGGTCACCAGAAAGTTGCCGTATTTTTGAGAGAGAGTGAGAGTGAGAGAGAGGAGAGGAGAGGAGGAATTAAAATACTAAGGAGAGTGGAGTCGCCGGAGGGAGGAAGTCGCCGGAGAGGGGAGTCGCCGGAGGGAGGAAATCGCCTGAGAGGGGTGTCACCGGAGGGAGGGGATCGTCGGATTTTGGGTCACCGTAATATAATAAATTAATTTAAACTCGCGGGAGAGCGGAGTTGCCGGAGAGGGAAGTCACCGGATGGAAGAAGTCGCCGGATTTTGTGTCGCCGGAAAGTTGCCGAATTTTTTAGAGGGAGTGAGAGTGAGAGAGAGGAGAGGAGGAATTGAGAATAGGATGAGGAAAAATGATCGGATAGGTTCATTATATAGAGTTTCACTTAGACCGCGGAGATATTTTTTTCTTGGTCTAAGTGCTCACTTAGACCGCGGAGGTGTTTTTTCCGTCGTCTAAGTGAAACTTTTGAATTTTTGGAAACGGCGCCCAATTAATTTGGCGGGTGGGAGTTAACCGCCAAAGTTTTGGGGAGCATTTCAAATTTCACTTAGACGACGGAAATAGGCATCTCCGTCTTCCAGGTGAAATTTGAACCATTCCCCAAAAATTTGGCGGTTGAAATTGAACCGCCATCTTTTTCAACCTAGACAACGGAAAAGACCATCTCCGTCGTCCAGGTGATCACCTGGACGATGGAGATGTCCATCTCCATGGTCCAAGTGAAATAGTCGTAAAATTAATTTTTAAAAATTATTCGCAAGGAAGTTTCTGATCTATCATTCGAATGAAATAGTCGTAAAATATCGATTAACGAATCATATATATAAACAATTGAATTTAAGACAACGAGTAATCTTACGTCTTTAAACTTGTTAAGTATCTACTAATGTGTATAACTTAAGTGCTATTAAGTATAGGCTCATTTCATATAGATATTAACCAAAATAAATTTGAACAAAATAACCGTTGGATACATTCGCCATAAGACAATATATAAATAGAATAATTTTCACAAAATAGTAAGTTCGTTAAGGTTTTCATCGACACAGTCAACCGCAAAACTGAAATTTTTACAAACCAGAAACATGGATACACGAAAATCGGTAAGTCCTATTTTGGAACCGTCGGCGGTCACACTCCGAGAATTGTTTACTCCATGGTCTTGATGAAAAGAATATGCTATGGTACATGGTCTAGATGGTCGTTGTCTTTGATGAAATTAAGAAACTTTCACTTAGACGACACAAATGCACGTTTGCGTCATCCAAGTAAGCACTTAGACGACGCAAAGACACATTTGCGTCGTCCAAGTACTCACTTAGACGACGGAAACGTGCATTTGCATCGTCTAAGTGAAAAGGCAGGGTTTAGGGTTAAGAGCCTTATGGTTTAGGGTTTAAGGTTAAAGTACTCAGACGACGGAGATGTCTTTTTCTGCGGTCTAAGTGTCACCTAAACCACAGAGTAAGTCTTCGTCGTCTAAGTGCATTTTTCTTGTAGTGTGAATGATATTCGTTGTCTAACAGGAAAACACTTAGACGATGAACAACACTTTGTCATTTACGTGAATCACTTAGATAATGAACTGTTGTTCGTCGTCTAGATTCAACAACTTAGACGGCGAACATTGATCTTCGTCATCTTAGTGATTGCACCTAGAGGACGAATTATTCTTCGTCTTAGTGATTGCACCTAGACGATGAATTATTCGTCGTCTTAGTGATTGCACCTAGACGACGAATTATTCTTGTTTCGTCGTCTAAGTTTTCAATTTTTTTTGTTTTAAAATTATAAATTTAATTTAAAATATTAAATTAAATATTAATAAAATATTCAATAAATATAAAAATGTGTACAGTGTGCGTACGTACATCGACCGAAATGTAAATAAACTAAACTATGAAACTAATTAAACCGAAGGTAGAAATTCAGCCGAGTCCATCACCGACGCTCGCATTGTCGTTGTCATTGTGCCCAGGAGAGAGGGTGGACGACACTCTGGCAAAGGTTGCCACCCCCTCGTCTTGGGCAACTCAGACCGCCTCGACATCCGCTGCACTGTGCCTACTCACCGATGAGGATGACTGAGTCAAATATCTCTGGACCGCTAGTCCAAGCCCACGAACCTCCTTGCCAGCTCGGCGGATGAAAACAACATTGGCAATACTGATCTGACTCTCCTTCCATAGAGGATGTTTAGGTGTCATCTCCGGGTTTTCCAACTATGTATTCACCAATTCCTCTTGGTCCATTTGTATCAACCTCTCCTGAAATTAATTATGTGAACCTTAAACTTGTCAGACTCAAAGTGCCAAACCAACCATTGCCACTCGTCTTCCCTTTCCATCCGCACACTCTTGTGGGGTAAGCGAGGGGCCATGTTGCTGGTAATACTTATGGATGTCGTACTTCCAATCCTTATAAATATGAGTAGCAATATCCTCTAGGTGCTCCCACATCTCCGGTCTGCCTTCATAGTCAAAATGTAACTAGGAAAAAATAAATAAATAAAATCCTAGACCTTATGTCGTTATGCTTTGTAATTAATTATGAAATAAAATAAAATAAAATATACCCTATTACCGAGAGTTCATGGTGCACTCTGAACTTTTTGGATTGGGTCAGCTCGTTCCAGGAAGGGGCAATCTTACGTATGTTGTTCCGTATGATTGAGCCGATCCTATGCGGGCAAAGACTGTCGAGTTCCTTGGTCTTCTTCCCCGTTGTCTTGACTATGCTCTTGTCTTTAGCACCTTTTCCAAGTCCCCTAGTGCATTTAAGGACCGGGAGCTCAAGGGCTCCCTCTCCGTCTTGCATCAGGTGCTATAGTGAATAGAATCATCGACGAATTCTTGGGGACATTGTGACACCGCCGCCGAAGCGGAAAAATCTTGTTCGTTCGTATAAGTTGTAGCTACTTTATTTGGAGCATTCGGAATTTCTTGTCCTTCCGCAGAAGCCGAAGAAGCTAAAGGAGCTGTAACAGTCTCCTCTAAGGTTTAACCCTAACCCATTTGTCGTCCAATGGATTGGAATTCGGCAGTCTTTTTTGCTACCGTGCTCCTCTTCCTACCGCCATGCATCTTAATTAAGATGTACAAAATTGAATATTCACAATAATATATATATCCATTATATATTCATCAGCATCATAACTTACAAATTCATTCATAATTCATCTGATATATATATATTCATTTCACATATTCAACTAAATCACAAATTCATATCCATACATTCATCGGCATATACATTCATCGACATATTCAACAAAATCACAAACTCACAAATTCAACAAATATTAATTCATTCAACAAATTATATATACTCTTGTACATACACTCCTATATATATATATACTTATATATATATAAATTCACAATTCACATCATATCCAAAATCATCCAATTTCATATATATATATATATATATTCACATTATATAAATGTACGTGAGAGAGAGAGAGAGAAAGTAATACCAAAATCGACAGGGGTGGTGAAGGGGACAGTGGTCGGAGGCAATGTGGAGATAGAAACCTAAAAGAGGAAAGAGACGGTGGCCGGAGACGAGCGAGAGGAGAGAGAGAGGAGAGCCATGGGAAAAGCGAAGAGAGAGAGAGAGAGGGAGGAGAGGCCACAAAGCTATTTCCGACTAGAGGAGAGAGAAGTTTCTGGCGAGAGAGAGAGAGAGAGACATTAGGGATTTATGGATTTATCAATCTGATTTAACAACTTAGAAGAAGAAACGTAGGCTTTCGCCGTCTAAGTGGACTAAGGCGACAAAATATAGGTATTTCGTCGCCTAAGTCTTTTTTTAAAAATTTCCCAAATATTTGGTTTTAGACAACAAAATTACATGATTTCACCATCTAAGAATGAATCTAGACGACGAAATACGTACACAGGTTTCGTCATCTATGTGATAATTTATAAAATAATGTATCCATTTTCATTTTTAAAACAATTGACTACCTCCCTAAAATATAAAGAAATCAGCCTTCAGATATAATCATTATGTTTATATAATATTTTTAAAAAGCTTGACGCCAATTCGGTATAATTTGGTGTTCGATCGATAAAGCTTTTTGAATATCCACTAAAGTTTAAAAGACAAAAACTATCGTACATATTAATAATAGTAAAACGGTTTCCGACGTGACGAGCATTTCCACTTACGTTGAAACTTTATATATCAATTACATATAAATTAATTAAAATTTGACATAAAAACTAGATTGATGAGTTAATACTTGTTATCCATCTACTAATGTTGAAAACTTATGTGTTTGTATGTATGTCTATACTCTACATCCATATTAACGAAATTGAATTTGGACAAAACAACCGTTAGATATATTTATCGCCATTTAATATGTAAGTAGATGAATTTTCATTCAATATGAAGTTCGTTAAGGGTTTGATCGGTGCAGTTAACCATAAAATTCAAATTTCAACGAAACAAAAACATTGATATACGAATATTCATAACTCCGAATTTCAAACCGTCGACACCCACAGTCCAAGAATTGTTTACTCTAAGCCCTCGATGAATATAATCTGCAATCAAATATGATACACATAATCGTACTCATGGAGGTTAGATTGTAAAAATCTACTTAGACGACGAAAGTGGTCATTTTCTTCGTCAAAGTTTGAGACAACAAAACTCTACCACTTTCATCAAATAAGTATTTTTAGGGTTTAGGGAAAAGGGATTAGGGTTAGGGTTAGAGTTTAGGGTTTCATATGTACTTAGATGATGAAATCGCTATATTTTTCATCATCTAAGTAGTTCTTCTATGACGAATATATGCTCATCGTCTAAGTGTACTTCTTAGACGATGAACGTATGTAATTTTGTGGTCTAAGTGTACCTTAGATGAAGAAATTATAGATTTTGTCGTCTAGGATGTCATCTTTATACCAAAAAATGATCTTACATTTTTCAATATACATCATCAGTGACAACCATGATTGGATCACCGCCAGTTATATAAGGGCATGGTTCAGCACAATTTTTGCTACCACATGGTACTAAAATTCATGTCACTGATGCATTCTACACGCCTAAGGTCAACCAAATCTTTTTACGTTTTAAGGATATTAAAGCCAATGATTTAAACTTAGAAACACATTGTAAGAATGGAAAAAAAGTTCGTATGCATAGCTTTTGAGGAGTGCGTTAGAAAGCACATAATGTAAAAGTTAGGCGCAATTCGTAGTGGATTATGTCTTACTAAAGTTCAGATTATTAAATCAAATATTGTCACTCTCTCTATTGCATGTGACTCAAAATCTTATCAGCTTTGGCATTACCGACTTGGACATTCAAGTCGTGATATGATGATCAAAATATTGAAAAACTCTCATACTCATCCATTTTTCAGAGCAAAGAAGCATGTACTAATTCCCATCGGTTTTGATGGAATTGATGAGATTAAACATTGTTAATCCGGTTACAACTACTAAGTTGATTACAACACCTAGTGTTGGTTTACAAGATTCTTTTATGGCACACTACAAGAAAAAAGGGATTCAGCGACAAACAGGGTTGCGACGACCATAAATTTGTCGTCGAAAGTCTGTATAAGCGAGGAAATTTAAAGTCGTCGCAATTGATCTTATCGGCGAAGACCATTTCCTCGCTGAATAGTAAATAGGCGACAACTTGTAAAATCTGTCGCTTAATATTTCAACGATGACTAAATTTCGTCGCTAAAGACTTACAATACAAGAAAAATGCACTTAGGCGACGAAGTAATTTCGACGCCTAAGTGGCATTTTTTGACTCCTAAGTGTTGTAGTCTAAGTACTTAGATGACGAAAAAAAATTCGTCGCCTTAGTGGCTTCTTGCACGACGAAAGTTATTTGCGAAAGACGACAATTTTTTTTGTCATGTGCAGTAATTTAGAAGACAAAAAGAGTTACAACACTTAGACGAAGAAATCTTTTTCATCGTCTAGGTGACAACATTTAGACGACAAAATCTGTTTCGTCGGCAGATTTCGTCGTCTAAATGAATTCACTTAGACAACGAATTCTAAGATTTTTCACTAAATATGCTTGTTAGACGACGAAATATTCCCTATTTCATCGTCAAAGTTGTAATTTTTTACTTAGAAAATGATAGCCAAGGACAATTATAATATCAATAATACAAAAAATCCAACCACCCTAAGATTTAGACAATTTAGGACACGGGCCCAAGGCCTAAAATGTAGTATCAGTAACCTAACTTGTTAAGCCCTTAAAAAGACATTTAAGGGGAAACTATGACATTCCTTTCATTTCTTATGTTAAACCCAAACCTTTATGTAAACAAAATATTCTTTGACTCGCCTCCATTCCTTTCATTTATTCTGCGACTCTGATATTGTAAAACCTCTTAATTCCCCTCAATCTACATTCTTCGTTCCTCCTCTCTGAATCAATTGCAACATCAATATCGATTCACTACGAAGATTTGCTCGAAGTATCAGCTACGATTTGGGACATAGATTCAATCGTAGTATCAGACACGATTCGCAACACAGATTCGATCGCAGTATCAACCTCGCTTCGCGACACAGATTTGATCGCAATATCAGTCTCGCTTCACGATGTAGATTCGATCAAAAAATCAGTCTCGATTCAAGTAGGTTTGCACTGCTACTGCAGTTTTTCTATTTTTTTTCTACATTGAAATCGTTTATTTTCAGGTAGGGTTTGTTTTTAGGATGCTACTATGTTTGCAATTGGGTTGTTGAAATTCTAAGCCTTTTGACTTTGTTTTCACTACAAGAAAATTGCACCTAGACCACGGACCATTTCCGTCGTCTAGGTGCAGTTTTCCGTCGTCTAAGTACTTAGACGACGGAATCTCCATCGTCCAAGGTCCGTGCTCCAAGTGCTGTCGTCCAAGCACCTGGACGACGGAGATTTAGTGATCCGTCGTCCAAGTTCACTTGGACCGCGGACATTATCCGTGGCCCAGGAAGACACCTGGACGACGGAAAATCTAATTCTCCGTCGTCCAGGTGTCTACCTGGGCCACAGACATTGCTCGTTTATCCGTGGCCCAGGTGTTCACCTGGACGACGGAGAATTAGATTTTCCGTCGTCCAGGTGAACACCTGGGCCACGGAGAACGACAGGGTTTAGGGTTTAGGGGTTAGGGGTTAGGGGTTTAGGGTTAGGTTTAGGGTTTGTGCACCTGGACGACGGAGAACATAATCTCCGTCGTCCAAGTGAATATTTAATTTTAAAAAAAAATTGAAATTAAATATTATTAATTTAATTTATTATTAATTTAATTTAAATAATGAAAAATGCTAAAATTAATTAAATAAACTAAATTTTGAATATTACTTAATTATTAAATAATTAAATTAAATTAATTTGTACATACATGAATAATCGAAAAAACCCATAAATTAAAAATTAAAATATTGTTCGGAATGCGGAAAGAAACGAGATAATAAACTACTAGCTAGCTAATACACTGGAGGAGCAGATGCGCCGCCGAGTCCTCCGCCTCCAGCCAGGTCGTTGTCGTCGGGGTGTGGGTTCGGAGGAGGTTGACATACTTCTCGATTTTGTTGCATGAGGGCGATGAGTTGAGCTATTTGTGCTTGTTGTTCGTCAAGTCTTTGCCGCATTGACTCATTCTCCTCTCGTGCCAGTCGAGCCTCTTGAATGGCTGCTTCGACGGCCGCAGCCTGACTCCTTCTTCGCTGCCCCGAACCTCCCGTAGATGATGAGCCGGAGGTCGTCGACAAATCTCGTACCACCCTAGGCCCAAAGTGTCTAACCTCCTTGCCAGCTCTACGACCGTAGACCTTATCCGCGATTGCAATTTGGCTCTCTAAGGATAGAGGAGGCAGGTCTTCCGGCGGCACATCTGGGAACGCAAGCTGAGTGTTAGCCAACTCTTCATGCGCACGCTCTATCGCCCTTGCCTACAAAAGAATAATTAATTGATTATAATGAAATCATATTTAAATAATAATTACTATAATTAAAAGCACATATATATATATATCACTTACGCCGCATTAAATCGCTTCATTATCGAGCCCTGGCATCACGTACGCGCTTACGCTTGCATCAAGATAAGGGTGTTTGGAGCCCTTATCCTTGTGCTCCTTTGCTATTTGAATGAACTGCTTGGCGCCGGTAGTATGGTGTTTCTCCTTCTTCCCCCGGTTGGCTTTGTTGACACCGGAGAATTTCTGTTACACAACATAATTAAATCATTAAAAAATGAATAACTACAATTTAAATAATTCAATTATCTTAATTGAAATAAAAAAAATAAATTAATACCTTAAATTGTTCATCGGCAAAGTGGTTACACAACCACTCCCACTCATCTTCTCTCTCCCCTTGCAGCTCTACCGGGGGAGGCACGGGACCGACATCTTTAAAGTACTTATGGAGCTTGTACTTCCAATCTTTGTAGATGGAGTTGGCGGTTTGGTTGATATGCCTCAACATAGCCGGTGTCGGATCCACGTCAAATTGTTCCTATCAAAAATAAATAGAAAATTATAATCGTATATATTATGAAATTTTAGGCCGAGATTAACAATATTATATAATAACTAAATTGGACGTATTACGTACCGAAAGATCTTTGAAGACTTTCGCCTTCTCATGATCCGGCGCCTCCTTCCAAGTAGGGGCAGTGATACGAACCCGGTTACGGATGATTGACCCTATCCCATGCACCGAGAGACTTGCTAGCTGAGCTGTGGGAGGGCCACCGGTTAATTCGTCGTATGGCAAGTCGATCTTTTTACTGGTCGCCTTGCAAATACGCTCCGCTTTGCCCCCTTTAACGAGACCCCGAGTCCTTTTCGGTTCCGGGTCAGTGGGGGCCCTCATTTGCCTACGGCGAGCGCTGTACATGATTGATTCGGCGGTCGAGGACGCCTGAGTACTTCCCGTTGAATTGGTACCGGGCGTCGGAGATTGGAAGGGGTCGACGTCATCACCGCTCGAGATGAATGGGGGAGCGGGAATTTCCCCAGAGGGCGCTACAGACGGACCAGATGATCCGTCCGGATTGAGAGCGTCGTTGCCCTCCTGTTGAACCCAACCGACTTGGGCCGCCAACATTCGGAGCATCTCATCTTCTGCCTCCTGTTGGGCTTTCTTCTTGCCGGATGTGGTCTTTGGCGGAGCCATTTAAACCTAAGAGTACGGTGTTAAAATACCTACTTACCATAATAATTACAACTTAAAAATTTACGCTAATTAATTAAGTACGTTTAAGATTTAAAGAGAGTACACTAGCTTGGCATTTTCGGTCGTTCAATGGACGTGCGACCTGCGCGATAAAGTGTAAATTTTTAATTAATCAGCCTTGGTTAAATCGAAAAACATGGCCAGTTAGGGATAGAGATAACGCGAGAGGCAGGACTAATTTCGACAAAAGTCTTTCTTAGTCCAAATCCTGTCACCAGTCATAACCCGTTTCTAGACACCATGTCCGACATTCGGCCAATTTTTCGAAAATTTACACTCCCTCAAGTCCTTTGCAAACTCCGCCCTCAACCTCGTGTCCATAACTTCACTTAGATTATGGTGTGCGGTGATGAAATCCACACATCACGAGGGGTTAAGGAGATAAGCAAGGAAAAGAGGCGCCATCTATTCCAAAGAGTGCGACTTAATTACACCAAGCCTATGTACTAAATTTAAATCGAACACGTACTACTAATTAATTTACTAAAAAATACACGTAATTACATGCAATAATTTATTTTCCATTTAGCATGCAATAATTAACCATTTAATTAATTAATAACAATAATTATTTAATTAATTAATTAATAACAATAATTAATCATTTATTTAATTAATAACCATAAATTTACAATTATTCATTTAATTAGTATTAAATAACAATAATTATGATTTAATTAATTAATAATAACAATTAATCATTTATTAAATATTTAAAACTAATTACTAAATTAATTTCTACTAATTAATTATATTTAGAATTTAATTAATTAATTAAATAAAAATTATTTAAATAAGGGAAAAATAAAAATTTACCGAATCGGAGTTTTCGGGAATATCGCCGGAGTTGTGTCGTCAGAGAGGAGGATCGAACCACGCCGGAGTTGTGTTGTCGGAGCGTCGTCGCCGGAGGAGAATCGCCGGAATTTGAGAGAGAGAGAGAGGAGAGGAGAGATAGGATTGTAAGGGATGAGGAAAAGAAGATTAGCCGTACTCTATTTATAGAGTTTCACTTAGACGACGGAGCACTATTCTCCGTCGTCTAAGTTCACTTGGACGACGGAAACAGTGTTCTCCGTCGTCCAGGTGGCGGTTTCAAAATTTTGAAACGGCACGTAATTAAGGGGCGGGACGTTTTGAACCGCCATGAATTTGGACTTAGACGACGGAGCCTCCGTCGTCTAAGTGAAAATTCAAGCGGTCCCAAAAACGGAAGCGGTAAATTGAACCGCCATAAAAATTGGACTTGGACGACGGAGATTGACCATCTCCGTCGTCCAAGTGAAAATTACATGAAAAAAATAAACAAAAATAACTTTGAACCGCCATGATTTTTGAACCTGGACGACGGAGACGGTCATTTTCCGTCGTCCAGGTGTTCACCTGGACGACGGAAAATGACCGTCTCCGTCGTCCAGGTTCAAATTACGTAAAAAAAAATTTTAAAAATAATTCGCTAGGAATTTAGCGATCTGTCATTCGAGTGAAATAGTCATACAATATCGATGAACGCATCGTATATATGAACAGTTAAATTTGAGCCGCCGATTAATTTTACGTATTGAAACATGTTAAGTATCGACTAATCTTTACGACTTAAGTGTTCATGAGTAGACGCTCATTTGCAGCAGAGTATTAACGAAATTGAATTTGGACAAAACAGCCGTTGGATATGTTCGTCGTAACATAATATATAATTGTCTTCAAAGGACCATAAAATAATAAGTTCGGGAAGGGTTTGATCGGCACAGTCAACCGCAAAACCGATAATTTCACAAACCGGAAACGTGGATACAAGGCATTTCGCAACTCCGATTTTCGAACCGTCGAAGCTCACACACCAAGAATTGTTTACTCTAAAGTCTTGATGAAAACACTTTGCATTGGAAGAAGGTCTAGATGGTCGTTGTCTTAGAAAAAATTACGATATCTGCACCTGGACGACGGAAATGAGCGTTTCCGTCGTTCAAGTAATCACCTGGACCACGGATATCTAGTTATCCGTCGTCCAGGTGATAACCTGGACGACGGATAATGACGTTCTCCGTCGTCCAGGTGCATAGACCCTAAATTCAGGGGTTAGGGCCTTACTGTTTAGGGTTTAGGGTTTGTGAACTTGGACGACGGAGAATGACCATATCCGTCGTCCTAGTGTGTACCTGGACGACGGATAATGACCATATTCCGTCGTCCAAGTTCTAAACCCCGAATTCAGGGGTTAGGGCCTTAGGGTTTACGGTTTAGGTCGTCCCCGGTCATTTGTGTGTCCGTTCAATTCTTCTGATTCAAAAATATAATTAAAAAATATTGATCGATCGATCCGATCTGCTAGATTTAGGGTCCAGGATTTAGGGTTTTATATGAGATTGAGATTTGGCGTGGCGCCAAAGGTGAAAATTACAATAATTACAATAATTAATTACCAATTAATCTCCCTCGTCGTATGACCGTACTCTTCGTCATAATCATCATCGTCCTCATCCCCGTTAGACGACGGCTCATCCTCGTCATCGTACTCAACATCGTCCGACGAATAACCTGAGTCCTCGTCCGCGTCCTCTTCCTGCTCGTCTTCTTCATCTACCTCATCGATAATCTCATCTTCAGTTAGATCTGTACAACCATCAGGCATGGGTAACCGTTCACTATCTTGAACCAGGTCCATTATATCGGAGCGGACCATAGAAATATTAGGCTCTTGATAGGCAGGAATGTCTCTTTCTGGTTCAGCAGCATCTTCAGTCGTCGCCGGTGTCCCTTCAATTGTCTCTGTATTCCATATTCCTCGGTGAGAGATATGGTTCACTATTTTCCACCATTCACCGGCTTTCGGATCGTCGAGATAGAACACCTGCCGAACTAAGGTGGTGAGAGCAAAAGGCTCATCCTCATACCAGCTAGAGTTTGTATCGACTGATAATAGTCCCAGGTCTTCCTTTGTACGCTTGAACCATCTGCACTTGAATAGGAAAACGTTGACATCATTCCCGTAACATAGTTGAACCACGTATACAATAGCCCCGTAATATAGATCATTGTCTTTCCCAACCGCTACCCCACTGTTTTGTGTTCTTCTTCCTTCGTCTCGGGCCAATGAATGGAACTTTACACCGTTCACAAAACATCCGGGATAAATATAGTGTTTAACCGGCTTCCCTGCTAGCAAGTGCTTTGGCCATGACCACCACCCTCCGTGGTTATCAGATTTTTGCAGATCAATCATCTGCGAAAATGGGCAAATTAATATAAGGGTTTACTTTCTACAAACATGAGCGATATGTATTTAAATAATTAATACCGAGTCGTACGTACGTACCCATTGGAAGAAATAATCAGGAAACTTCTTCTTAACCATTTTCTCAATCCACGCCGAACTCTTGTTTTGATTTAACGCCTGAAGCCTCTCCCTGTATGACAACATGTACGGCTCAACTTCGTCACAGTCTCGCAACACTACCCAATGTGCCTCAATAAGTTCTTCCCGTGTTAACGATTCCTTTAATACTCCTCTAAACGGTCGGACGACATTGGTGACGACAGAAAGATTGATGCGGGCACTGCGATCGGAGGCAGTGGGAGGGGGTGGATCTTTGAGGTACATGTTGCAGTAAGTAACACACTCATGCATTAGGTATGTCTCTGCTATGGAGCCATCCGGGGCCGACCTGTTTTTGACGAATGACTTATACTGTCCAAGCTGTCTACAAAATCAAACGTACACATTACATAAGTACATATAGCTAGCTAGCTAGTATATATATAATCTCCAGTGGAACAAATTAATTAATTAGTTGTACGTACCTTTCTTGAGGATACATCCAAGTGTACTGGACCAGACCAGAAATAAGCACCTGCTCGGGCAGGTGGATCATTAGGTGAATCATGATGTCAAAGAAAGCAGGGGGGGAAATCCTCTCTATTTTGCAAATGATGTGCACAATTTGTTGTTGCAATTCCACCACATCTGACTTCTTTAATTCTCTGGCGCATAACCTCTGCCACCACCTACACAATGCCACTATTGGTTCTACGACGTCCCGAGGCAAGTATGGTCGAATTACCACTGGAATCAGACGTTGCAGCATAACGTGATAGTCATGTGTCTTTAGACCAACAAACTTGTGTTGCACCTCGTCCACTACTCCAGTTATAGTAGCTGCATACGTAGCCGGATAACGAACACCCTTAAACCAGTGAAATACAGAACGTCTAAGCGTCGCCTTCACTGTGTATGGTGCATCTGGCATCTTGTTGTACACTCATTTCCTATCCCTCCTCAACCACAAGGGACGACGTAGATTCATTGATTCCAAATCTTTGCGCGCTTTGGGAGTATCTTTAGTCTTGAACTTAATACCGAGAATTGTTCCCACCACGCTGTCGCACACATTCTTTTCTATGTGCATCGCGTCCAAGTTGTTCCTCAGCTTCAACTTCGACCAGTAAGGGAGTTCAAAGAATATACTCTTGTGATCCCAATAGCTCAGATCATGTGGAGGAATTGGATTGCATTTCTTTACATCCGCGTCATTGGTCAACACACCAAAGTCGAAATAGCTCAACCTCTCTAAAATCTCTTCGCCCGACCAACTACGGGGTTTAGGATTGTTCTCTACCGTACCATCGAAATGAGCTTCATCCTGTCGCCACGGGTGGTCGTGAGGCAGCCATCTACGGTGACCCAAGTAACACACCTTCCCCGCGTGCCAACTAGAGTTCACGTTGTCCAAACATATAGGACATCCATTATATCCTTTTGTCCTGCAGGCTGCCAACATCCCATAAGCTGGAAAATCGCTGATCGTCCACATTACAGCAGCCCTCATCGTGAACATCGTGTCAGTGAATTTGTCATAAGTTGGGACTCCATTTTCCCACAACAGTTTCAGCTCGTCGATCAAAGGTCTGAGGTAGACATCTAAGCACTTCGATGGAGATTTAGGACCTGGAATTAGTACGGTAAGGAAATTAAATTCCTTGTTCATGCACATCCACGGAGGCAAGTTGTACGGCATCAGAATAACTGGCCAAGTGCTGACGGCGGAGCTATTACTTCCCCAAGGATTGAATCCGTCTGTAGATCGGCCGAGTCTAACATTTCTAACCTCTGAAGCAAAGTCTCCAAATTCTCTGTCGAAATGTTTGAAACCCTGCCCATCCGCGGCGTGTCGCAGGACATCGTCATCTATTCGCTTTTCTGCGTACCATCGCATCACCTCTGCTGTGTGTAGAGACATGTACAGGCGCTGCAATCTGGGAATCAAGGGAAAATATCGAACAACTTTCACAGGAATTCTCTTTTTCGAACTCTTCCTATTCAACTGGAATCTGCACTGGCCACATACGGGACAATAGTCCAACTCTTTATACTCTTTGTAAAATAGCACACAATCATTCGGACATGCGTCAATTATCCTGTACTTTAGGCCGAGGCTGCTCAGGATATTTCTAACCTTATAATGAGATTTAGGAAGATTGTGATCATCAGGAAGCAACTTACATATTTGCTCCTGAATTTCGTCAAAAGCACTCACTGACATTTTGTGCTTCACTTTTATCTTCATTTGCTCCATCACATATTGCAACACATTCTCTCGACATCCAGGGAACACCGGGGTCTGCGCTTCAAGTAGTATCCGGTTGTACTTTTCCATCTCACTAGTGTCAGTGGCCAAGCTAGCTGCGGGGAATGTGTCATCATGCTCATTAGTGGTACTGTAACCTCCGTCTTGGTGTTGGTGTCCACTATGACTACATCCCGGAAACGCATCATGGACCAAATCTGCACTTGGGTTGCAAGCTGGGGGTCCGGCACCACTACCGCTGGATGAGGCACCATGGTAACTGTACCCTGAGCTGAAGTCTGTTGCGCTGAACTCTACTGCTTCACCATGCTCGCTCCATGTAGTGTAACTCCACATCATACCATTTTCGTACAAGTGTTGCACCATAACATTAACCTCCGCATACTGACAATTAAGACATTTCTGACACGGACACCTGAAACGTTTCTTTCCCTGACCTTGTTCTATCGCAAAATTCACAAATTCGCTAATTCCATCCATATACCGGACATCACATCTATTCTTCAACTTCATCCAACTCTTGTCCATACTGCTACAAAATATTATAATTAATTAATTATTACATATATATATATATTTGTCCATTAATTTACGCTTAATTATACGTACTCGATCTACATATCGATCCATCAATTACGTACGTACGTACGTAATTTAATCGATCTGTACATATATATATATAGCTAACATCAGCTAACATCCTTGCATGTATATATATATATGTACGTACGTTTTCACTAAATATATATTAATTAAGCAAATTTTAACTGCGTACGTACGTACCTGCTGGCCTTCTCGATATCTTTACGTTAATTAAGCTAACTAGCTAGTCAGCGGAGATCCCTTATCGATCCTGATTCTTCTCGGCCTAGCTAGCTTCTAGCTACCTAGCTCCCTTCTCCTTCTCCCTTCTCCTTCAATTCTTCTTCAAATGGAATCATGAAGAGATCGAGGCTAGGAATGAATTCGATCAGTTTGGCTTATATAATGCTTCACTTAGACGACGGAGGTGTCGGTACGTCGTCTAAGTGGAAGTACGTTTCGTATACTCGGACGACGGCGTGTCGGTCCGTCCTCCAGGTAATCACCTGGACGACGGAGAATACCATCTCCGTCGTCCAGGTGGTCACCTGGAGGACGGAGAAGACTCCGAGGTCCAGGTGACCACCTGGACGACGGAGATGGTATTCTCCGTCGTCCAGGTGGTACTTGGACCACGGAGTATTTTCCGTGGTCTAGGTGTCACTTGGACCACGGAACAATTACGTTTCCGTGGTCTAAGTGCTGTTTTCTTGTAGTGTTTGGTTGATTTTGAGGTGATACTGTGTTTAATTTCGGGATGATATTGGGTTTAGTGTTGTTTTTTGTATATGAATATAGATTGGGCTTCCCTGTAATGATTTTGAGTTAATGTTGTGCTTTTGAATCATAAATTAATTAGTTTTCGCTGGAATTTTGAGATGATACTCTGCTGATTTTTATATTCTGGTGTATTTGATGGAGTGGTACTGTGTTTGTTTTCTAGTTTCAATGGCTAATATTTCACTGTTTCACTGCTATTGTGTTATTCTTCATGGTTGTATTTGAGAATCCATTGGGCTTTGCTTGTTCAATTTTGAGGTTGTTGAAATCAATATATATTCATATATTAGGCTTTGTTTTTAGGTGGTACTAGGAATCATATTAATGGGTTAGGGATTTGGTTGTTTTTTCCCCAAATAATCACTTTGATCTTCTACTGAGTTGTGTTTTTGTAGTATCAGGTCATCGATTTAGTTTTGTTTTATTGATTCTTTGTTGATACTATATTTTTTGAGTACATCTATTATCGTTCAAATCCTAAAATCTGAATGATACTGTGTTTTTTTGCTTGGTTATGTTTGAGAATCGAATGGGATTTGCATGTTTAGTTTTTAGGTTTTTGAAATCTATAGGTGACTGATAATGCTTGTTACTATCCTAAGTTTCTCCAGATTTTATTGTTGTATTTGAATGAATGTTACTAAATGCCTATTGCTGGGTTTATTGAATTGATTTGCAGTGTAAATGCCTATTACTGTGTTTATTTAATGGAGTGGTAATTTGTTTGTTTCCAAGTATCAATGGTACTGTGTTTATTTTCACTTCTGTATGATTCTTTGTTTGTTGTTCTTACTTGTATATCAATATAGATAGGGCTTCCTTGTACGGATTTTGAGTTGATACTATACTTATAACTATTAGGATTTCACTAAAGTAATCGGTGTGGCTGATACTGGGTTTTGTTTTTTAGTGTTGTTGATGCATGCATGATTTAAAAATTGTGATTCTTTGTTGTTGTTGTTATCTATTCAATGGTAGATTTTCATGGTTTTGAATGTGATATGTGTGTTTTCTCCACTGCTACAATACTTACTAGTACAGGAATTCAAGTTCCAATGGATAACAAAGTAACATGTGATAATCGCGTTGATGCATCTACAAAAATCATAAAATATTTAAATGGTTCGCATTCCAGTTTGATAGGTTCACAAATATCTCCATGGATTCTCAGTAAGGATAATATATTTTCAGTATTATCAGCCGCAAAAGAAAGTATAGCTTACAACTTTGCTAATGGACAAGATTTACAAAATGACCGATGATCATCGAAGATTTCCACTACAAGAAAAAATGATTTTGTCGACGACTAAATTTTATCACTGAAAGTTTAAGTTACTCGCTAAAATGAAATTGCCACGAATTTTTAGTCAATGCAAGGTCTGTCGCCCTATTCGTCTGGCAGAATGTAAAAAGCGACGAATAACTTGTTTCGATGCATTCGTCAATACAAAATTTCATATATTTATCTTAATTTTCGTTGATTTTGTCAAATTTTTTACTGAATCGATATGTCGTCGAATATCTATATTTTTTATCGTTGATATATCATTGATATCCGATATTTTACTTCTTACAAAAATCTCGATTCAAAAAGTTGAATATTTTTTATGCTAACTCAATATATTGCAGAGAATGTTTTTGGAATAGTGAACCAAGTTCGCGCGATAGATTATGGATGGGGCTGACTCTCATTTTAACCTATGAACTACAAATCTGCATTATATATATACTCTGTTTCATATATACCCACATACGAAAAAATTCTATAGAGCTCCAGAGTAGAAAAAACTCCCCTACCCACATATACTGAAACCCTAGCTAAGTAGAAGTCCATAACACCATGAATTCACTTCCCACCTTTTCCCTTCTCCTTCTCGTGACACTGTCCTTTGCTAGCTCATCAATGGCTAACTTCAAAGCCAACGTATTCAACAGCTTGCCCTTTTATAGTGAAACTAATTGTAAGAAATATGGTAATTGTGTAATGTGTAATCGAGTTATGAAAATCCAAGCTTAACAGTACCGTGTTTGATTAGAGGATACGTACAAGAGCTAAACAGGGTAATTAATTTATTGGAAAGATTTACTATTTTGAAGTCAAAATATTCTGAAGTTATATACAGGATACACTGACGATCATCAAATAGTTTATATTGATTAAAGGAAGAAATCCACTCACGATGCTTTAGCTGTTTTAAGTGTCAATTTAATATCTGATCTTTAAAAATTATTAAAGTGATGCCCAAAATTTTTAAGTCTTATCAATGTGATGCTTATCATCAATTTTTGTTTATGTTCGGTTAACTTTGTTGACGTATCATTTTTTGTTCGACAAAAATTAGAAAATGACTATAATACCCTTTTAATTTCATTTTCTAATATATTTATTCGGGATACTCTCTCTCTCATGACTCTTAATTTCTTCTTCTTCGCCTGAAATTCTCTGCATCTCTAAATTCACGGAGCTCCGAACTCGTCATCCTCTGTTTGCATCAAGCCGGCCTCGACATTCTTCCTCGGCTCTAACCTCCACCACTCCGACACTAAGCTCTGCCACCGCCTCATCTGCAAAAAGTAGTACTCTTTATTATAGGCCGAGCCTCCGGGGCTCCTCTCCGGGCTCTCCATTCCGTCCTCCACGACCGCAACCATTGGCGTCATTCTCGGGTAACCTCTGGAACTCAAGTAACCGTCCCACGAAGCCCGTGAAGGCTCATCCAACAACATCTGACCCAGATCCAAATCCGTATCGCAAGATCTCCAACCCAATGCGTACTCACCGACCTCCGATTGAGTCTCCCTAATCCCACGCTTCTTTTCGTTAACCCCAAAACCCTCATCGTGCTTCTTCACCTTCTGCTTTCGCTGCCATTTCTGGACTTTGTTGGAGGCAGTTTCCTAAAATGTCCTTGTGATTACTCTCAAATCTCGGTCGTCGCCCTTCTTTCTCTGCAACTCAAGAGTTATGAGCTCCTTCATTGTCTTAAACTCCGCCACGTTCGAAACCCTAAAAATTGCAATTGATGTTGTTATAGCTCTGTTGCTCTTCCCGGTTGCGATAATGAGGTGGAGATTCAAGATGGGTCTGTAAAGATTGTGTCTTTGATTTCTGGGTTTTATTTGTTTACAGGTGTTTTGGTCAATGCCGGAGTTATATCGTCGTTGATTCAGGTATTGGAGAGTGGTAATGAAATTGGGAGAGAAGAACCTGCAATGTGTTTAGAAAGATTGACTGAGAAAGTGAGATCAGAGGCAGGGTCGAATGCAAGATGGGAGGCCGATATTGAGAGAGGGTGAGATAATTTGAGGCGGCGACGCTGGGCTGGGCATCGATGTAGAGAGAGAGAGATGCATAAAATTAATTTTAAAAGGGGTAAATTATACATAAGGTCATTTACATAAGATTTATACTAGATTAGGTCACCCAATATTTTTATCCTAAATCAGGTCATCCCTATAACAAACATAACCTTAAAATTTTAATTTTTTACAGCCATGTCATCCTCTCATTCCAGAACACTTTCTTAGCTATCTCATATTTCAATCACAATCAAGCCTCTCTCTCCTAAACCCCAACTTCTATACCATCACCGTTCATCTCCTCTCCTCTCTGATCCATCACCGTCGAGAACTTTATCTAGTCATCCTCACCGTTGTCGTTGTCCTTGTCGCTCCCTCACCACTGCGAGCTCTCTCTCGTCGTCGCACTCCATCGATCGCTTGGTACCTTGCTCCCTCTCCCTCAGGTTGTCGCCCCACCGCCATAATCTCTCGCTCTCTCTCTCTCTCTCTCTCTCTCTCTCTCTCTCTCTCTCTCTCTCTCTCTCTCTCTCTCTCTCTCTCTCTCTCGCTCTCTCTCTCTCTCTCTATTACAAGAAAAACGCACTTAGACCGCGGAGCGTTTCCGTCGTCTAAGTGCGTTTTTCTGTCGTCTAAGTTATGTGCTCCAAGTGATGTCGTCCAAGCACTTAGACGACGGAAAATTTATTCTCCGTCGTCCAAGTGCACTTGGACCGCGGACATTCTCCGTGGCTTAGATAAGCACCTGGACGACGGAGATTAAATTCTCCGTCGTCCAAGTGCTTATTTAATTTTTTAAAAAAATTAATTTTTAAATAAATATTAATATTTAATTTATTATTAATTGAATTTAAATAATGAAAAATGTTTAAATTAATTAAATAAACTAAATTTGTAATATTACTTAATTAAATAATTAAAATTAATTTGTACATACATAAATCGAAAAATGAACAAAAATTAAAATATTGTTCGGAATGCGGAAAGAAACGAGATAATAAACTACTAGCTAATATACTGGAGGATCCGATGCGCCGCCGAGTCCCCCGCCTCCAGCCGGGTCGTCGTCGTCGGGGTATGGGTTCGGAGGAGGTTGACATTCTGGTCGAGCTTGTTGCATGAGGGCGATGAGTTGGGTTATTTGTGCTTGCTGCTCATGAAGTCTTTGACGCATGGATTGATTTTCCTCTCGTGCCAGTCGAGCCTCTTGAATGGCTGCTTCGACGGCCGCAGCCTGAGTCCTTCTCCGCCCCGAACCTCCCGTAGATGATGAGTCGGAGGTCGTCGACAAATCTCGAACCACCTTAGGTCTGAAGTGCCTAACCTCTTTGCCAGCTCTACGACCGTAGACCTCATCCGCGATTGCAATTTGGCTCTCCATGGATAGAGGAGGCAGGTCTTCCGGCGGCAAATCTGGGAACGCAAGCTGAGTGTTAGCCAATTCTTCCTGCGCACGCTCTATCACCCTTGCCTACAAAAGAATAATTAAATGAAATAATATTTAAATAATAATTACTACAATTAAAAGCACATATATAAATATATATATCACTTACGCCGTATTGACTCGCTTCATTATCGAGCCCAGGCGTCACGTACGCGCTTATGCTTGCATCGAGATAAGGGTGTATGGAGCCCTTATTCTTGTGCTCCTTGGCTATTTGAATGAGTTGCTTGGCGCCGGAAGTATGGTGTTTGTCCTTCTTCCCTCGATTGGCTTTGTTGACTCCAGAGAATTTCTGTTAGACAACATAAATCATTAAAAAATTACTAAGTAACTAAAATTAAAATAATTCAATTCTCTTAATTAATTGAAATTAAAAAAGTAAACACCTTAAATTCGGGGTCTTGAAAGTGGTTACACAACCACTACCACTCATCGTCCCTATCCCCACGCAGCTCTACGGGGGTAGGCACGGGGCCGAACTCTTGGAAGTAATTATGAAGCATGTACTTCCAATCACGGTAGACGGAGTTGGCGGTTTGGTTGATATGCCTCAACATCTCCGGTGTCGGATCCACCTCAAATTGTTCCTATCAGAAATAAATAGAAAATTATAATCGTATATATTATGTAATTATAACTAATATTAACAATATTATATAATAACTAAAATTGTACGTATTACGTACCGAAAGTTCTTTAAAGACTTTCGCCTTCTCATCATCCGGCACCTCCTTCCAAGTAGGGGCAGTGAGACGAACCCGGCTATGAAGGATTGACCCTATGCTATGCGCCGAGAGACTTGCTAGCTGAGCTGTGGGAGGGCCACCGGTGAATTCGTCGTAGGGCAAGTCGATCTTTTTCCCGGTCGCATTGCAAATTTTCTCCGCTTTGCCCCCTTTAACAAGACCCCGAGTCCTTTTCAGTTCCGGGTCAGTCGGGGCCTTCCTTTGCTTATGCCGGGCGCTGTACATGATAGATTCAGAGGTCGAGGACGCCTGAGTACTTGCTATTGAACCGGTACCGGGCGTCAGAGTTGAAAAAGAGTCGACGTCATCACCGCTGGAGATAAATGGGGCAGCGAAAATTTCTCCAGAAGGCGCTGCCGACGGACCAGATGAAGGGTCCGAATTGAAGGCGTCGTTGCCCTCCTGTTCAACCCAACCGACTTGGTTCGCCAAGCGGCGGAGCATAGCATCTTCTGCCTCCTGTTGGGCTTTTTTCTTGCCGGATGGGGCCATTTAATGAAACCTAGGAGTACGTTGTTAAATACCTAATTACCATAATAATTACAACTAAAAATTTACGCTAATTAAGTACGGTTAAGATTTAAATAGAGTACACTAGCTTGGTTTTTTGGGTCGTTCAATGGACGTGCGACCTGCGCGATAAAGTGTAAATTTTCAATTAATCAGCTTTGGTTAAATCGAAAAACATGGCCAGTTAGGGATAGAGATAACGCGAGAGGTAGGACTAATTTCGACAAAACACCCCGAGGCTAACCAAATGAATGGTATATACTCTATTGGTGTCGTCTTTCTTAGATCCAAAACCTGTCACCAGTCATAACCCGTTTCTCGATACCATGTTCGACATTCGGCCAATTTTTTGAAAATTTACACTCCCTCAAGTCCTTTGCAAACTCCGCTCTCAACCTCGTGTCCATAACTTCACTTAGGTTATGGTGTGCGGTGATGAAATCCACACATCACGAGGGGTTAAGGAGATAAGCTAGAAAAAGAGGCGCCATCTATTCTAGGGGTCGGCAAAAAGCCCGGCCCGGCCCATGTATAGCCGGCACGGGCCGGGCCGGGCCGGGCCTCAACAACATTTTAATATTTGCGGGCCGGGCCGGGCCGGGATTTATCTTTTATATAAGGATCCGGGCCCGGCCCATGTTTTGCGGGATTTTGCGGGATTTACGGGCCGAGCCTTTGCGGGCTTTTACGGGCCGAGCCTATCGGACTTTAATTATTAAAAAATTAAGACATTTCAAAATAAACGTAACCTTCATCCATGCACCGGGGTTTAAACGTACTCCGACGAGTCTAAATTTTACGTACGGTGTTTATCACTATAAGATGGACTTTTCTACATATCCTCGTTTATCATTAAAACATATTTAATTCTCATATTTCTTGAATTCTCTATATGTATATTAATGTTCTTACGTTTGTTCCTTTGTTATATGAAATGAAATACTTTTATGAAACTTAATCGGACATGTTTAATTATTTTATAAAATTGACCGTTAGATTGATTGGTTAGAATATTATAACCATGCCTTTAAAATTTTATAAATTTTGGACTTGATTTAGACATCGATCTATGTATTTCGCCAAATGTGACCGTAGTACTCTTACAACTAAAACGGAAATTACCCCTCCCGAAAATAATTTTTTAACATCAAATTTTGGACACATATTCTTATGGAATACATATCTATCTCATAGTTTCAAAGAAATTGACATAAAAAATTGATTTATCTGCTCCCCCCATAGGAAAATAAGATGAGTGTATTTTAGTGTTTTCACAAATTTTGTTTAACTGTATTGAATGGGATCTAAACGTACTTCGATTAGGCTAATTTTTAGTACGGTGTCTTTTATTACAAGGTGAACTATTATATATGGCCTTCTTTATTGTTAAAACATTTTTAATTCTTATATTGCTTGAATTCTCTACATGCACACTAATGTTCTTACATTTATTCCTTGGTTATATGGGTTAAAAGACATTTGTGAAACGTAATCGATCATGTATCATCATTTTACAAAAATGACTGTCAGATTGGTTATTCATAATATTCTAAGCATGCCGTTAAAAATTTATAAATTTTGAACTTGATTTAGACCTACATCTATGGGTTTCGCTAAATGTGACCGTAGTACCCTTACAACTAAAACGTAAATTACCCATCCCTAAAAGAATTTTTTTAAGATCAAAATATTAACACACATTCTTGGAAATTACATATCTATCTCATGGTGTCAAAATAATTGACATAAAATTTTTATTTATCTAGTTTCTCCATGGAAAAATAAGCAATATATAAGAGAAGGGTATTGATGTCATTTCACACACTCTCAATTAAACTCTCACTATTGAAAAATTACAAAATCTAATCTGAACCATCTATTATATTTACTGTTTTACTGTGTAAGGTAAATCGATAAAAAAAAATTACAATGAAACCCTAAACCCTAAAACCTAAACCCTAAACCCTAACCCCTAAACCATAAACCCTAACTTAATTACCCTAAACCTCAAAATTCCTAAAACCTAAAATCTAACTTACTCTAAACCTCAAAATTCATAAACCTTAAATTACCCTAAATCTCAATCCCCTAAACCCTAACTTACCTTAAACCTAAACTCTAACTTATCCTAAACTATAAACAATGATTTAATAGTAAAATAGATACACAAATATAACTATAAATGGAATTTCAATATTTGATCAATATATGTATATGTAATATATTAATATAGACACACACAATTATAATATATATATATATATACACTACAACATTCTTACCCATTGCTGGCGATTTTTTAATCGCCGGTAATGTTTTTTAATATTACCGGCGATTTTTGCCGGAAAAATCGCCGGCAATGTAATTTTTTTTTTTTTAACATTACCGGCGACTTAAATGTAAGTCGCCGGTAATGTCTTGATGGTAATGACATTACCGGCGACTTACATTAAGTCTCCGGTAATGTCATTACCATCGAGACATTACCGGAGACTTACATTTAAGTCGCCGGTAATGTTAAAAAACATTGCCGGGGATTTAAAAATCGCCGGCAATGGGTAAGAATGTTGTAGTGATAGTACTAGTCACTATATTATATATATAAGTGTAGGTATAATGATATATGTACTACTATCTTATATATATAAAAAATTACGGGCTTTGACGAGCCGGGCCTAACGGGCCTTGACGGGTTTTTGGCGGGCCGGGCCCGCGGGCTGGGCCGGGCTTTAGATATCTAAACCAAGTTCGGCCCACCACCCACCTTGGCGGGCTTTTTTGGGGTCGGGCCGGGCTTTTAGCCCACGGGCTTGCGGGCCTCCACCGGCCCACGAGACCCACGGGCCAAATGATGACCCCTAATCTATTCCAAAGAGTGCGACTTAATAAACCAAGCTTATATATTAAATTTAAATCAAAGACGTACTACCATACAATTTACTAAAAAATACAGGTAATTATCAATTAATTAAAACAACAAATAATGACAATAATGAATTATTATTTATCATGAATTTAATAATAATTATTCATTTACCTATATATAGGTGTTCACTTAGACGACGGAGTCCTATTTTCCGTCGTCTAAGGGCACTTAGACGACGGAAACAGGCTTTTCCGTCGTTTAGGTGAAGCGTTAAATTTTTTCGAAGCGGCGTGTAATTAATGGGCGGGACGTTTCACCCGCCATAAATTTGGACTTAGACGACGCAGAATTGATTCTCCGTCGTCTAAGTGAAATTTCAAGCGGTGCTGAATATTGAGGCGGTACATTGAACCGCCATAATTTTCAACTTGGACGACGGAGAATGACCTTCTCCATCGTCCAAGTGAAAATTACCAAGAAAAAAAAATAAAAAATAAAACGAACCGCCTTGGTTTTTGAACCTGGACGACGGAGAATGACCATCTCCGTCGTCCAGGTTCAAATTACGAAAAAAAAAATTTAAAAATTAATTCGCTAGGAATTTAGCGATCTGTCATTCGAATGAAATAGTCGTACAATATCGATGAACGCATCGTATATATGAACGGTTAAATTTGAAACGACGAATAATTTTACGTATTTAAACTTGTGAAGTATCTACTAATCTTTACGACTTAATGGTTCATAAGTATAGGCTCATTTGCACCAGAGTATTAACGTATAGGCTCATTTGCACCATTGGATACGTTCGCCGTAACATAATATATAATTACAATAATTTTCAGAAAATAATAAGTTCGTGAAGGGTTTCATCGGCACAGTCAACCGCAAAACCGAGAATTTTACAAACTGGAAACGTGGATACAAGACATTTCCGTAACTCCGATTTTCGAACCGTCGAAGCTCACAAACCAAGAATTGTTTACTCTAAAGTCTTGACGAAAAGAATATGCATTGGAAGATGGTCTAGATGGTCATTGTCTTAGAAAAAAATTACGAAATCTACACCTGGACGACGGAGAAGCTCATCTCCGTTGTCCAGGTTCAGAGACCCTGAATTCAGGGGTTAGGGGCCTTACTGTTTAGGGCATAGAGTTTGTGAACTTGGACGACGGAGATGAGCTTCTCCGTCGTCCAGGTGAGCTACACCTGGACGACGGAGAAGCTCATCTCCGTCATCCAGGTTCAGAGACCCTGAATTCAGGGGTTAGGGGCCTTACTGTTTAGGGCATAGAGTTTGTGAACTTGGACGACGGAGAGGAGCGTGTCCGTCGTCCAGGTACTCACCTGGACGACGGAGAAGCTCATCTCCGTCGTCCAAGTTCAGAGACCCTGAATTCAGGGGTTAGGGGCCTTAGGGTTTAGGGTATAGGGTTTGTGAACTTGGACGACGGAGGATGACCATATCTGTCGTCCAAGTGTACAAACCCTGAATTCAGGGGTTAGGGGCCTTACTGTTTAGGGTTTAGGTCGTCCCCGGTCATTTGTATGTCCGTTCAATTATTCTGATTCAAGAATATAATTAAAAAAATGATCGATCGATCCAATTTGCTAGATTTAGGGTCGAGGATTTAGGGAGATAGCCAAAAAACCCAAAAGACGAAATCTGCAATTAATTTCTCCGTTGTCCAGGATATATAATTTGGATTAATTAATTAATTTAATTTAGTTTACGTACGTCGGTCGATCCGATCTGATCGAGCATGGACGCGTGTAATTAATTAATTAAGTACAAAAATATTAAGATCTACGTACATATATACGTACATTCTCCTCCTTATAATATTTTTATTAATTATTGATCGATAATGCATCATATATTACAATAATTACATAAATTAATTACCAATTAATTTTTCTCGTCTTAGTTAAGTAGTCATCATCATAATCGTCATCATCCTCGTCCCCGGTATCCGATTGTTCATCTTCCTCATCATACTCAACATCGTTCGACGAATAACCCGAGTCCTCGTCCGCGTCCTCATCCTGCTCGTCTTCTTCATCTTCTTCATTAATGGCATCGATAATCTCACCTTCAGTTAGATCTGTACAACCATTAGGCATGGGTAACCGTTCACCATCTTGAACCAGGTCCATTATATCGGAGCGGATGACAGAAATATTAGGCTCTTGATAGGCAGGAATGTCTCTTTCTGCGTCCTCGTTCGACGAATAACCCGAGTCCTCGTCCACGTCTCATCCTGCTCGTCTTCTTCATCTTCTTCATTAATGGCATCGATAATCTCATCTTCAGTTAGATCTGTACAACCATTAGGCATGGGTAACCGTTCACCATCTTGAACCAGGTCCATTATATCGGAGCGGATGACAGAAATATTAGGCTCTTGATAGGCAGGAATGTCTCTTTCTGGTTCAGCAGCATCTTCAGTCGTCGCCAGTGTCCCTTCAATTGTCTCTGTATTCCATATTCCTCGATGAGAGATATGGTTCACTATTTTCCACCCTTCACCGGATTTCGGATCGTCGAGATAGAACACCTGCCTAAATAAGGTGGCGAGAGCGAAAGGCTCATCCTCATACCAACTTGAGTTTGTATCGACTGATAATAGTCCCAGGTCTTCCTTTGTACGCTTGAACCATCTGCACTTGAATAGGAAAACGTTGACATCATTCCCGTAACATAGCTGAACCACATATACAATAGCCCCGTAATACAGATCATTGTCTTTCCCAACCGCAACCCCACTGTTTTGTGTTCTTCTTCCTTCGTCTCGAGCCAATGAATGGAACTTTACACCGTTCACAAAACATCCAGGATAAATATAGTGTTTAATTGGCTTCCCTGCTAGCAAGTGCTTTGGCCATGACCACCACCCCCCGTGGTTTTCAGATTTTTGCAGATCAATCATCTGCGAAAAAGGGCAAATTAATATAAGGGTTTACTTTCTACAAACATGATCGATATGTATATAAATTACTAATTAAATACCGAGACGTACGTACGTACCCATTGGAAGAAATAATCGGGAAACTTCTTCTTAACCATTTTCTCAATCCACGCCGAACTCTTGTTTTGATTTAACGCCTGAACCTCTCCATGTATGACATCATGTACGGCTCAACTTCGTCACAGTCTCGCAACACTACCCAATGTGCCTCAATAAGTTCTTCCCATGTTAACTATTCCTTTAATACTCCTCTAAACGGTCGGACGACATTGGTGACGACAGAAAGATTGATGCGGGCACTGCGATCGAAGGCAGTGGGAGGTGGTGGATCTTTGAGGTACATGTTGCAGTAAGTAACACACTCATGCATTAGGTATGTCTCTGCTATGGAGCCATCCGGGGCCGACCTGTTTTTGACGAATGACTTATACTGTCCAAGCTGTCTACAGATCAAACGTACAATAAGAATAAGTACATATAGCTAGCTAGTAATCTACAGTGGAACAAATTATGAATCGAAAAACCTGTATAATTAATTAGTTGTACGTACTTTTCTTGAGGATACATCCAAGTGTACTGGACCGGACCAGAAATGAGCACCTACTCGGGCAGGTGGATCATTAGGTGAATCATTATGCCAAAGAAAGCAAGAGGAAAAATCCTCTCTAGTTTGCAAATGATGTGCACAATTTGTTGTTGCAATTCCAGCAATTCTGACTTCTTTAATTCTCTGGCGCATAACCTCTGCCACCATCTGCACAATGCCACTATTGGTTCTACGACGTCCCGAGGCAAATATGGTCGAATTACCACTGGAATCATACGTTGCAGCATAACGTGATAGTCATGTTTCTTTAGACCAACAAACTTGTGTTACACCTCGTCCACTGCTCCAGTTATAGTAGCTGCATACGTAGTCGGATAACGAACGCCCTTAAACCAGTGAAATACATAACGTCTAAGTGTCGGCTTCACTGTGTAAGGTGCAGCTGGCATCTTGTTGTACACTCCTTTCCTATCCCTCCTCAACCACAAGGGACGACGTAGATTCATTGATTCCAAATCTTTGCGCGCTTTGGGAGTATCTTTAGTCTTGAACTTAATACCGAGAATTGTTCCCACCACGCTTTCGCACACATTCTTTTCTATGTGCATCGCGTCCAAGTTGTTCCTCAGCTTCAACTTCGACCAGTAAGGGAGTTCAAAGAATATACTCTTGTGATCCCAATAGCTCAGATCATGTGGAGGAATTGGATTGCATTTCTTTACATCCGCGTCATTGGTCAACACACCAAAGTCGAAATAGCTCAACCTCTCTAAAATCTCTTCGCCCGACCAACTACGGGGTTTAGGATTGTTCTCTACCGTACCATCGAAATGAGCTTCATCCTGTCGCCACGGGTGGTCGTGAGGCAGCCATCTACGGTGACCCAAGTAACACACCTTCCCCGCGTGCCAACTAGAGTTCACGTCGTCCAAACATATAGGACATCCATTATATCCTTTTGTCCTGCAGGCTGCCAACATCCCATAAGCTGGAAAATCGCTGATCATCCACATTACAGCAGCCCTCATCGTGAACATCGTGTCAGTGAATTTGTCATAAGTTGGGACTCCATTTTCCCACAACAGTTTCATCTCGTCGATCAAAGGTCTGAGGTAGACATCTAAGCACTTCGATGGAGATTTAGGACCTGGAATTAGTACGGTAAGGAAATTAAATTCGTTGTTCATGCACATCCACGGAGGCAAGTTGTACGGCATCAGAATAACTGGCCAAGTGCTGACGGCGGAGCTATTACTTCCCCAAGGATTGAATCCGTCTGTAGATCGGCCGAGTCTAACATTTCTAACCTCTGAAGCAAAGTCTCCAAATTCTCTGTCGAAATGTTTGAAACCCTGCCCATCCGCGGCGTGTCGCAGGACATCGTCATCTATTCGCTTTTCTGCGTACCATCGCATCGCCTCTGCTGTGTGTAGAGACATGTACAGGCGCTGCAATCTGGGAATCAAGGGAAAATATCGAAACTTTCACAGGAATTCTCTTTTTCGAACTCTTCCTATTCAACTGGAATCTGCACTGGCCACATACGGGACAATAGTCCAACTCTTTATACTCTTTGTAAAATAGCACACAATCATTCGGACATGCGTCAATTATCCTGTACTTTAGGCCGAGGCTGCTCAAGATATTTCTAACCTTATAATGAGATTTAGGAAGATTGTGATCATCAGGAAGCAACTTACATATTTGCTCCTGAATTTCGTCAAAAGCACTCACTGACATTTTGTGCTTCACTTTTATCTTCATTTGCTCCATCACATATTGCAACACATTCTCTCGACATCCAGGGAACACCGGGGTCTGCGTTTCAAGTAGCATCCGGTTGTACTTATCCATCTCACTGGTGTCAGTGGCCAAGCTAGCAGCGGGGAATGTGTCATCATGCTCATGAGTGGTACTGTAACCTCCGTCTTGGTGTTGGTGTCCACCATGACTAAATCCCGGAAACGCATCATGGACCAAATCTGCAGTTGGGTTGCAAGCTGGGGGTCCGGCACCATTGCCGCTGGATGAGGCACCCTGGTAACTGTACCCTGAACTGAAGTCTGCTGCGCTGAACTCTACTGTTTCACCATGCTCGCTCCATGTAGTGTAACTCCACATCATACCATTTTCGTACAGGTGTTGCACCATAACATTAACCTCCACATACTGACAGTTAAGACATTTCTGGCACGGACACCTGAAACGCTTCTTTCCCTGACCATGTTCTATCGCAAAATTCACAAATTCGCTAATTCCATCCATATACCGGACATCACATCTATTCTTCAACTTCATCCAACTCTTGTCCATACTGCTACAAAATATTATAATTAATTAATTATTATATATATATATTAGTCCATTAATTTACGCTTAATTATACGTACTCGATCTACATCGATCCATCAATTACGTACATAATTTAATCTGTTTATATAACTAACATCCATGCATGTATGTACGTTTTCATTAAATATATATTAAGCAAATTTTAACTGCGTACGTACCTGCTGGCCTTCTCGATATCAGTTAATTAAGCTAGCTAGCTAGTCGATCAGCGGAGATCCTGATCCTGATCCCTTCTCCTTCTCCTTCTCCTTCTCCTTCTCCTTCTCCCTTCTCCTTCTTCTTCGATCTGACTAAATCCCGCGGGAGAGGATGGGAGAGAGTTTGGTAGCGGGCTTATATAATGCTTCACTTAGATGACAGAGGTGTCGGTACGTCGTCTAAGTGGAAGTCACTCGAACCACGGCGTGTCGGTCCGTTGTCCAGGTGATCACCTGGACGACAGAGGCGACTCCGAGGTCCAGGTGGTAACCTGGACGACAGAGATGGTATTCTCCGTCGTCCAGGTGAGCACCTGGACAACGGAGAAGTCTCCGAGGTCTAGGTGAGCACCTGGACGACGGAGAATACCATCTCTGTCGTCCAGGTTATCACCTGGACCTCGGAGTCTTCTCCGTCGTCCAGGTGTTACTTGGACGACGGATAAGTCTCCGTCGTCCAAGTGTCACTTGGACCATGGAACAATTACGTTTCCGTGGTCTAAGTGATGTTTTCTTGTAGTGCTCTCAGCGTTGGAGTATAGTCTGTAGTAGTGTTTACTTTGGTTTAGTTTGGTTGTTACGCAAAAGTTGTATTTTGGTTGTTACGTACGTAGTAGTGTCTACAATAATCTGTGGTAGTGTTTATATTAGTTTGTAGTAGTGTGTACAGATTGGTGTGCTTTGGTTTTTAGGCAGTAGTGTCTACAATAATTTGTGATAGTCTTTATGTTACTCTGTGGTGTGCTCTGTAATAGTTTGTAGTGTTGTCTGTATGTGAGTATTATGTAGTGTGCTCTGTAGTAGTTTGTAGTCTACTCTGTGAGTAGTATGTAGTGTATTCTACAGTAGTATGTAGTATGCTCTGTAGTAGTTTATAGTGTTGTCTGTAGTGTTGTTTGTGAGTAGTATGTAATCTATTCTGTAGTAGTATGTAATGTGCTCTGTAGTAATTTGTAATGTTGTCTATGAGTAGTATGTAGTGTGTTATGTAGTAGTATATAGTGTGCTCTGTGAGTAGTATGTAGTGTTGTCCGTGAGTAGTATGTAGTGTACTCTATAATAGTATGTAGAATTGATGTAAGTAGTATATATAATTGATGTAAAGTAGTATGTAGTGTTTTGATGGTCTATTTTATTGTTTTGCAGAGATGACACAAATGGAGGATCTTGAGAAACCCAAAGTCCAAATAAGATCGATATAAGAGGCTTTTACAAAGTCATGGGTGAACTTCATAAAAAATTGCCTCCAAAAACAGTGAAGATGTTGCAGAAAGCACCATTTGGCAGTTTCATGAAAAACACTACAACAGTTTTTTGAAAGTACTACGGTAGTTTTCAGAAAGTACTACTCTAGTTGTTGGACAGTACTACTATAACTAGTTTTACACACTATCCAGAAACTGAAAAACGAAACTTCATTCCCATTCTTTCCGATGGCACAGAGCATGTATCCCTTGTACTTTTCCTTGAGACGAGCAACATCAACAAACAAAAACACACTATCCAAAGATACGCGCAAGTGTGTGGATCACAATGTACTACTTACATTGTGTTAAAGTAGTACCCTGAATATTTTGAAGTAGTACTTACTAGAGGCAGCAGTAGTGGTAATATACTAAATATTTTGAAGTAGTACTTTCTGTTATGAAATAGTAGTACATACCATGTTTTGAAGTAGTACACTAAATATCCTGGAGTAGTGCTTATTGGAGACAGCAGTAGTGCTAGTACACCAACTATTTTGAAGTAGTACTTTCGATTGCGAATTAGTAGTGCTTGCTAGAGAAATAAATAGTACGTTTTACATTGATGTAATGAGATGAACCCATGTTTTTAATAGTAGTGCTACTTTTGTTGTATGATGAGTGTACTACTACTGTTGTTGGTTTCAAACACAAAGCGTTGTCACATACAAAAACACACAATTGACCAACACAAATTTGCAAACCGAAGAACAACAAACTCGAATTAGTATGTTAAACAAATTGCACAAGGGAAAAGTACATTACATTAAAGTAGTATGCATTATATAATGAGGAATCACATTGTATGTTTGTTTATCAAAAAAAAATTCATGAAAGAGATTCGGACCAAGTATACTACCACTGACTTATATGGTTGTACCAACTATATCTTGTGAGTAATATAGTGCATGTAAAGAAAATGGACATGCCTCAGCAATGTTCAGGCAGAATGTACTACTGTAGACTGGTGAAAACACTAACTGTGAGTAATATAGACACTAGTTAGCTACTGATGACTTTGGTATATGTCAATCTGTTGTGTCTTCCTTTTTCGCCACAACGACCACATCTGATTGGCTTTGTCGCCTTCCCACCTTCAGCGGAACACTTAATGCGAGTATCCTTTAGACGACCAGATGGGATTCTTGTCAACGGAGGCGTCACAATGGGCAGTTCATTAAGAGCATCATGGTAAAACCTCTCAATGTTTGGTATTGGCTGAATACCATACTCATAGGCAGCCCTGTAACTTTCTACCTCATAGAAATTCTCGATGTAAGAATAAATAGGCTCAATACTGGCTTGTTGTATAACAGCAAGTGTATAGTTTTTGTAGGTGCACTTCACATACAAATCCAAATTCATGGCTACCAATCTGCAAATCAAACAAAAAATGCTTATAAAACAGAAGTAGTATCCTTAATAGTCATCAGTAGTGTATTCACTCAATACTAATAGTACTATCATAGAACAAAAGTAGTACTATCAAGTCCGAACACACACAAAACACACAAAACAGCTAACTAGTATATTCAATGGGATACAGTAGTGTACTCATTAAACACTAGTTGTACTATCAAGTCAAAACACACAAAGAACAGAAGTAGTATCCTTAATAGTCATCAATAATGTATTCACTCCAAAACAACACTAATAGTACTATCACATAACAGAAGTAGTACTATTAAGTCCAAACACACACAAAACAGCTAACTAGTATATTCAATGGGATGCAGTAGTGTACTCACTAAACATTAATAGTACTAAACACACACAGAATAGCTAAGTAGTGTGTTCAATGGGATGCAGTAGTGTATTCATTCAACAGAGGTAGTACTCACAGTCTGTAACATCTCATAATTTATACAAAATATCAAAACACACAAATCAACCACATCAATCACACACAAACACATAAATCAAAAGAGAAAACATACAATAATATTACTACAATACGCCATACATAATCCAAAGTACCAAAATCAAAATCAAAAAACTGAAATTCGAAATCGGTTTATCACCGGAATCAAATCAAACAACACATCAATCAAAAGCATCAATCAAACAAAACAAAGCACAAAAACATCTATAGGTGAATAGAATGGAAGCGTTACCCAAGCTTTTATCACCGGAATCTTCCGATTCGCCGGAACTTCTTCTCACAATTTCGCCGGAGTCTCCTCTCTCTCTCTCTCTCTCTCTCTCTCACACACACACACACATACACACAAACACATAGCTGATGGAGAGAATCGAGTTCATTTTGGAGCTCTCTCTCTCTCTCTCTCTCTAGGCCATCACGCGGACGCGTCTCTCTCTCCCTCTCTCTGCGTGTTTGGTTTTGGTTTGAATTCAGTATATAGTTTATATATGAGGGACAATTTTGGAAACTATTTTTTTTAAGGAATGTATAATGACCTTATATGTGTAAAACTTATACAATGACCTTATGCGTAACCTAAGGTCTCTAAGTGACCTTAGGTGTAATTTCCTATAAAAAAAATATGGTGCCCAAATCAATTTTGGGGTGTCCTAAGCACTTTGGTTTGTAAGCTATACAATGACAATTTTACCCCTTCATTCGGAAAAAAAGCCATGTCATCAACACAACGGAACTGTGACGGAAAATAGTTGTAGGCATCACGTTGATAAGATTTCGGGAGTCTGGGCATCATTTTGATAGTTTTTAAAGGTCGGACATCAAATTGATGCACTTGAAACAGTTCAGGCATCGTGGATGAATTGTTTCCTTGATTAAACGATATCATATGATTTTACCTAAACCCTAGAGTTTTTTGTAAAAAATGTTTTGCTTTGGATACAAATGTGAAAAGAAAAAAAGGGGTGGAAAAAAATTACATGTTGGTGTCTCTAGGGTAACCAGAGCCTCATGTGCTGATCAATAAGTGCAACAATATCCGAAATATAGGCATTTTTCAAAATTTCTCAAAATGACATGGATTTTTGCCCCTGCACTCCGGACTTGAAGCTGCTGCTATTTCTCTTAAATCTTGGTCTACTGGAAATGTCCAAGCTTACCTACTTCTATTTTGAGTCAATTCCTCGAGTTGTAACAAAACAAATAAACAAAGCAAAATCCGCTCATTCGGCACATAAGCGATGCCTGAATGACATCAATAGATTGTTCTTCTAGGTAATATTGCGGATTGATAATTTAACATGGAGACAATATTCACATCCAGAGTGGGGTATGCATAATTTCTTAAGAACTAAAGCAGTAGCTATAAATATACAGGGTCATATAAACAGACTAGTTGAGAACTAATTCAGTAGAAAAAGTAGCTAAGTTGTTAAGCAGTGAGAAAAACACTTCCATCCATTAACAATAGCAACCTAATCACTATCAGCCAGGCCAACTAGTTGGGAAATTTCAGCTTCAAGGCGAGAAAAGGTGGTTAAGAGCTTGTCGGGAAGTTCGTTGGAGCCGGGTTGATCATTTTGCTGCAACTGGGAAATGCTATCCACAATCACCTTCATACCACTCTGTAGTAGCTCCATTCCCTTTTCAATTCCATAAGGAAATTTCCTTTTCCTATTGGATTGTAATCTGCTATTGATCTCCATGGCCTGATTTTCACCGTCAATTTCCATGTGTTCACTCTCTGTAGACTCAACAACATCGGAGATCTTTTGAAACATTTCTTTCAGCTTTAGACCCTCCCTCACAAGAAGACAGAGCTGGTCAGAGCTGGGACTTATCTTCAAAAGTGCTGTTTCCTTCTCAAGAAATACTTTAAACTCGGACATAAATCGCTCCAAACTTGCCTCATTTCCAGACGCCAGATCATAGGAAAGTGCCGCATTCTGGGGTACAAATCTCCAGAGCTTGTTGCAAGTTGTCCGAGCAGAAAAGTATCCAAATGCTGAAATTGCCAAATGAATAAATGCCCAATGGCGCTCTCCCAACAACATGTGATACATATCCCATAAGGCAGATATCTTGGGACTTTCATCACTTTCTTTGATATCCATGTGAGCAAGGCCTGCCATGAAAAGAGCCAGATCTGGTTTGCATTCATACAATTGGGTATCAGAAACAGTAGGTCCGGAGATAAATAGGTTTTCAAGCTCAAAGATTACTTTCTCCATTTCAAGAGATGCAAACAAGTGCTTCATATTTGAGATGATCCCTAGCGTTTCACTGAGAAGCTTACGGTGCTGCACCTTCATCAGTTTATCTGCACAGACTCTGTACTTTTGGATTATGGCAACCAAAAACTTCAGGGTCTTCACATTGATATCAGAGGTGCAGATCTGGCTTCATGGGAAGAAGAAATTTAGACAAAGAAGAATGAAAATAAATTAAAGTAAAAAAATGGCAGGAAATGCTGATGTTCAAAAGTTAAAATGCAGAAGAAAAAAAAAACAGTAGTGAATTTACGTGAAAACGAACAAAAAGAATATAAGGAAAAATTTATTCCTAATTTTAAAGTTAAAATGGTATCATTCAAATGATGTTGAAATGTGTAGAATGATTCTATCGAAATGCTCTGAATATCCAAAACTCCTATAAAATTTTACACTGAACACTAAACTATAATTGATTGTACTTGGGAACATGTTTAACCTTAGTAACCTATTTCACGCTATTTGTGTCGTTTATAATAACTTGTATGTTGATATGTACCATGCATAGAGGAATAAAAAAACTTACAGAGACTGTAGTGAAGCTGAGAAAGCAAAAACTGGAGCCCCAAATACACCACAATCGACAGATCTAATTGACTTCTCATCAAAATTTTCTATGAAGACACAGTAATCATTGATTATCCTTTGAGTAGCAATTTGTTTCATCTTGTCTGACAGTAAATTCAGTGGGAATCCCTCCATGAACAATGCCAGGCGCATAATTGATGACAATTCTGTTCCCTCATCACGAATTATGGCCATGTAAACCTGGTCTACCATAGGTTGCACACCAAAGGTAAGGATTATGCTAATTGACCTTGCAACTTTTCTCAGAGCAGAACCAGCAACAAGAACTGATTCAGAAGATGCCACCAGCTTCAGTAATGAGCAAAGTTTACCAGAAATGCCACTCACCATCTCCAACTCAGCATGGCGAACCATAAAGCACCAAAGTTCCATGACAATCTCCCAGCAAAGAAAGTGGGGGTGAAACAAATTTTCAAGAAGGAAAGATTCCAACTCACTCCAAGCAGGACTAGATGAAACCACAAGCATGAAGATTTGCAATGCATTCAAAAGAGAAGCAAACATAGGCTGACATACAACTTCCACCGTTTTCCCAGAACCGTATAGCACAGGAACTTGCAAAAGAAGACCGGAAGAATATACCTCTTCTTCTATGAAAATTTCCAAAAACCAACCAAGCTTTCCAGCAATTCCAAGTTTTACATCATCGTCAATGTCATGAGAAAACCTCAAGAAACTAAGAAACAATGAACCCCGGCCAAGCAACCAAGCTCTTTCTCCAGGCAATACTTCCCCACGTGTAGAAAAAATCTCAACCAATGAATTCATCCTACTTGTATCTCCATTGATAGAATTCCTGCAGTGTGTGTCACTGAAAAGCGAATCTAGGATCTCAAATTTGTGCTCCTTCTTCACTTGAAGTGAATTCAACTGAGCTAAAAGCAAATCCAGGGATGTTTTCTCCAAGAGTTCTGTGAAAACATCACTTGCAGTCTTTAACAATTCCTCATTACTCAATGAAATCTTTAACGTTGACATCATCAGGACACATTTTGTTATCTCACTTTGTACCAGATAGGCTTGATTTGGGTATAAGGAAGATATTTTTACTGCATTAACCAAATAAAACTTTACGGGAAGAAATGCCTTTCTAGCTTCTGTCACAGAAATGGTTTCCTTCAGCAATGAAGACCAAGCCTCAGCTGCACGTCTTAAAGAATCATTTACCAATGAAATAAGATTTAAAATTAACTCTGCCACATTCACCTTTGTAGCTAACACCCCATCACCAAGCTGAAGCAAATTAACCACCCCTTTCCACGACAAATTTATAATCGGTACCAGACTTCCCCCATTACTAGCTGCAATAATGCCCATCTTACATAAATTTTTAATTGTAAACTTTGTCACGTTAATGACATGATTCATACCATTGGCTCCTTCAAAGTCCATGTCAGTTTTGCACCTCTCGAGTTTTTCATCCCAGGACTCCCAGTTTAAAGTTTGAGCATATACTCCACATAGTCTTAGTGCAGCATCAATAACTTCCTGTGTGAGCTTAACTACAACTTCTTCTGATACAACTGACTGAAATCTCTGCATTCAGATGGTGGAACAGACAAAGAAAGTACTCAATTTAGAACAAACTATCATTTATGAATAGCACGAGAAACACAGTCCAATAAATCAGTACCTTTATCTCTAATATTGCGTCTTTGATCAAGGTTAACTGTTCAACAAAGAATGTTTCTACTGTGTTCACTGCCCACTTGTCAACAGCGATAGGGTATCTTGCCAAAGCTGAAAAACTATCCCCCGCAAAACTTAGCAGATCCAGAAACAGCTGTAAATAAAATTAGAAGATGTAAAACATGACATTTCAACAAAATAAAGCAGACAGATGATGTTAACCTGGTAAATTTGGCTAACCAGATTTATCGACTATGTGTCAATTTTTAAATTAATACAGTTATTCCAGGCATAAAATTAAGGCCTCTAGTAACAGCTTTCTTCAGGATAAGGCTTCCCCTGAAAGAATGTGTCACATTCATGTACTTTGTGGATTGGATTGAATTCATATTCTAATAGCTTTCGCAGACTAAAGATTGGCAATAACACTTAAAATATGGAAGACCAGCACCTAGAAGAGTAAAAGCATTGCATAAATGAACCCCTTAAAGAAAATGGTCACAAAATGCGGAGCAAGGTAGGGAGTTGCATATGAATAGTTTTAACAATTCTACTTGTACGTAAATGCTTACTTCAGTAAATCAACACAGTTGATGCTTTTGGACTAAGGTATAATGTTTCTTTCTGCATTAGAATAAGAAATGACAGCATTCATCACCATCTACCTGAAAGAACAGGTTGTCGTGCTCTTCATCTTGAGATTCCTCCGTCGACATAAGAGTCATTTTTAGGTGCTTCGCACACCATATGCTTGCCTGATTGAAAAATATTGTTTAAAAAAAATCAAACTGGCTGTTTAAAACAAAAAGATGAAACTGGCTTCACAGTACGAATGACAACTAATTTCACAATGCATCAAGATAAAATATTACCTTGGTACCAAGGGCAAGGAAATGTGCTAGACAGTTGGATATGTCTGATTCTAGGTACTTTGCAGCTACTTGCAATATAGTGCTATTTAACAAGCACTGGCTTACATCTAAGCAAGTATAGTCCTCCCAAAATATCCATCTTGTTGTTAAGTCCAAAACAACGGACCAAATAAGTATATCATAACAGTTTATTAAAGTATTGCATAGCAAAATAATTACTGTTTGCAAAATGACATCATGGTTGTTTAGTATACTTGAAATCTATATG
Source organism: Geum urbanum (assembly GCA_946800695.1). Lineage (NCBI taxonomy): Eukaryota > Viridiplantae > Streptophyta > Magnoliopsida > Rosales > Rosaceae > Geum > Geum urbanum. The sequence continues at coordinate 7,585,358 of OX327003.1, forward strand.
CAGTGCTAAGCATGTTAACTTCGAATAATTTGTTACAAAAACATCAACTCACCGTACTACTGGCAACCTTTCTTTCAATTTTTTCACAGTGAACATAAACATCAAGTCTAAAAAGTGGACAAACAGAACCTGAATCTCTAATTCACAACTCCTAATTTTCTCGCTATTAAAATAATTACGCGACAAAAAAATTAAGTAACATAGCATTAGGATACTGTTAATGATTCCGCGAGGGAAGTCAATTCCGATTTCTCTGTTATTTTCAAATCGCCTAGTTGCTTAACTAAGTCAATCCGATTCTCCACAACCTGCAGAACAAAAATTTCTAATAAACGAATAAATACAGCACCATCTCAACTCCAAACAACTTTTCAAAATGTCAACATCTACAAATACTATGAAATTTTTAAGGAAACAAAAGACTTAAAATAGACTAAATTAATTCATATAATCTACGGAACCGTACTCACGAATGCATGGGCAAACGATGAAAGTGAAGAACAGAGTCAACAACAAAAAATGAAAAACAAAATGAAGGTCGCGAAACCCTAACATTTCAAATTGAGGTTACAGAAGATATAGAACAATTGCAATTGGAAACTTACATCTGAAGATCTAATGGCGTCTTGTAGACTCTGCAATTCGTTGCCAGAACTCCCTCCCTCCATTTTTCTCTTCGCTCTCTACTGAGTCTACTCGCTCTCTCGCTCTCTCGCTCTCTCTCTCTCTCTCCAGTCGCCTATTTTGATTTGGGGTTTTCTTTCTATTTTTCTTTTTCGCGGGGTTTTGTTCCCGCCTTTACCAAGACGAGAGCTAGGAAGCAAGATTTGCACTTCGGCCTCTGAAGAGTTTGGATATCTCATCCACGACCCAGAAGTGTTATTTTTTGTGTCAAATTCGTTCATTGATATCCATATTCTCTTGTTTTTGACATTAATAAGTTAATCAAGAGCAGTAAATGAACCCTACGAACTAGAATCGAGTTCATAAGAGAATGGAGTATACTTCTCTTGTTCAAAGACGATCAATGTCAATGGGCTAAAAAGATACGGTAAAAATTTACTATTGTCGAGGTATGTGAGTATGTGACATTATTGCAAGTCGCATATTTCATCTCGATCCGACATTGACAAAAGCAAATATTTGATTGAATAAGCCCATACACATATACCACATCATTAGTTAGTGAGATGTGAACTCATAATTGAGGATATTTTTAACAGAATAATTAAAAGTTATAATTTTAAAAAATTATAATTTTTAGTCATTCAAATAAAATAGTTAAAGTTAAGCTATATTTAGGTTTGAGCTACTTTCAGTGACTATATTTAGTTTGGAAGGAGAGAGAAAATGATTAAAAACTATAATTTTTAAACATTGGATCCATGTTCCAATATCAAATGACTTAGTTATAGTTAGTGAGATGTGAAATCATGGACATCTCCAACAGAGTAGTTAAAAGTTATAATTTTAAAAAATTAATAGCTTTTATGCCTTGCAACAGAGTTGTTAAAGCTATTTTAAGTAGCTATATTTAACTTAGGATGAGAGAGAAAATGACCTAAAAGCTATATTTTTCTAATGATCTTATATTTTTCTAATAATCTTATTTAGCTATAACTTTCACTATTAAAATTGAAGTCAAATTTGGGTAAGCTACATTTAACTTTTTAACTTAAAATAACTATAGAGTAGCTAACCTAAATTTGATTAGCAACTATACAAGTAAAAGCTATAATTTTAACTTAAAATTAAGTTTTTACTGTTAGAGTTGCTAGTCAAATTAGGTTAATTATATTTAACTTTTTTAGTTAAAAATAATTATAACTATGACTTTACCATTAGAGATGCTCCTAAATTAAGGCTTTTTAGCCTCTCATATTTCATTTCTTGTATAAGCATGAACATGAGTTTCGAGATGGAGTTTTTGTGTACATTTAATTGTTATATCCAAGGAATGAAATATCCATAATATGTTCGATATTTCCGTGTTTTGGACTTCCCGATATTAATTCTACATATCAATATCTTTTGTCCGATATTTCTCGAAATATTCGATATTTAATTTTCCGACATATCGCCGAAATCCTCGACATTTTCGAATTTATCCGATATTTTGATTTTACATATATGTTGATTACACTAAATCAAAAGTACAAAACCCTCCACACTAATAATCCAAAAGTTCAATTAAATAAACTCTATAAATAATCAACAAAACACATATTAATCATATAAGAATCTCATAAAGTTCAAATACAAATTTTCATGTATTTATCTCAATTTCAGTCAATTTTTTATGGAATCGATATTTCAGTCAAAATATCCGTATTTTAGACAGTCGATATATCTTCGATATTTGATATTTTACTCATTGGTTATATCAAGCTATTGGTCCTAATCGGAGATGTATGTAATGTAATAGATGACATGACATGCTTACACTAGCAAATGACATATTTAATCAAGTTTTTCCGTTCTTTTGCTATGTCATTGTGCTTAACAAGTTAACAACACATAATCGAGATGTTTTAATGGACACAAAGTCTTGTTCAGAATCTTATTCATTATGGTACGGGCAATATTAATTGTAGAGCCCTAGAAAAGAAGCCCATCCACACTGCTAATAACACATTAATCTCATCGATCATTTAGTAACCAAATTAATGGTAGCTCGGACTGGGAACCTCTTCATAGCGATCGATCTCCTGATCAATACCAAATCCAGGAGGACTGCCAAAACGACCCCCGACGCCTCCCGAGCCACCTCCAAATCCACCTCCAAATCCACCTCCAAAGCCAAAGCCAAAACCACTTCCACCGCCTCTTCCGCCTCCACCACCTCCGCCACCACCTCCTCCACCGCCACCGCTTCCGCTTCCTTGACCAAATCCTCTGCCAGAACCAAAACCAAAGCCTGCACTGGCTGGACCCGCACTAGTGCCACCGCCACCTCCACCGCCTCCTCCTCCCCCATTACCACCAGTAGTTGGAGGAGGTTGAGGAGGTCTGGCCATAAAAGGAGACCTAGCGCTTGCAGAAAAGCCTAAGCTCATTAGAAGAACAAGGGCAACAGAAATCAACTGTACTATCCGAGCCATGGCGAACTTAACCTGAAAAGTATTCTGTAGTGCACATCTATGGCTTGAAACACAGCGAGAGCTGTTTATATAGGAGAAGAAGAGATATCGATGCCAGTCTATGAGATTAAACGTGTTTTATGGAACCGATGCTATTGCAGACGTTACAAAATTTATATAAACTAGCTAGCTATATACATGACGTACAATCTGCGTGATGGGTCATGCTATCTATCAGTGAATTCGAACGTTCTCAGAATTGGCCCTGGTGCCATGCAGGCCGGTGTTCCTGAAAAAGAACAATCAACGGGGAGGTTACAGCAAATTGATCTTCAGTATCGAGAAAGAGGAATTAATCATCAATTAAAAAAGTATCGTTTCTGTTTGATATCTCCGGATTTAATTTGGGTGGGTTTCTTTTTGCATGTACGTACATATATGATATTGAGAAGTTGACGTAGTAACGAAGAACGGAAGAAGTTGACGTAGTTAGTCGAGTACCCCAAGTCCCGAACGTCCTTGCATTATACATTTGTATATATATAGTACATTTGTTTGTATAGTAAACGCAGACGGTGGCCGGTATGCAATATTCGTGGTTCGTTCATTGCACCTGAGCACAATATATATCTATATCCAAAATTTGGTGTGGAGTGATTTTAAGACAGTTAAAACTTAAAAATACAATATGTTCTCTACCATTAGATAGTAATGTTAGTTGGGCATGGCTAACCATGAATCACTTTATCGATCACCAGAAGAAGATTGCTGGAAATTATTCCTTTTTAAAATAGGATTTTTGAGTAAATAACTCGTGTAATATGGTAGGTACGTACATACATTATTTCCTACTTAGATTCAGCTTGTACATCTATATTAACCTCCAACTGGGATGAACTGAATATGTAACCAAAACCACCACAAATCCTTTAAACTCAAAATCCAGAATCCGCTACACCCTCTACAATGATGGACGGCAAAATCGACAGTTCCAAAGCCATCATTACTTCTACACTGGCTGACCAACCTGTTTCTCAACCCCAAAACATAAACCACTATTACATCACCACTCAAGATGACTTTGCATTCCCCATCGATGTAGTCTTGGATGATTCTAACTTCACAATTTGGGAATCATTCATGAAGATGCGTATTGGTGCACGAGGAAAGATTGGTTTTCTTACTGGAGCCGAGGCTAAACCTGCTCTTACCTCTCCGGAATATAAAGTTTGGGCAACTCACAATGAAAAAGTGAAGCGTTGGCTCATTGATTCCATGATACCATGCTTCCAGAACCGGTATGTTCGTCTTCCCACTGCGAAAGATATTTGGAATGCAGTGCAAATGACCCATTATTATGATTCGAATGAAGCTCGGATTTATGAATTGCATAAGTTGTGCTTTGGAGCAAAGCAGAATGGTCGGTCTCTTTCAATCTATTACAACGAATTGGTGGGTTGGTTTCAAGAAATTGATCACCGAATGGCGTTTGAGAATACATTTATTAATAAGCTAAAGGTAGTTCATCAAGAATCATTTGCCAAAGACCTTGTTCGATGCAAAAATATCCCTCGGGAAGAGATCCTTCTCGCGAAGCAGTCTCTTTTATCTTGGATGTTTTAACCGCGTGGGCCGGTCTATCCTGTTTGTGCTTCGTATGCTGGCGTGCCACCGTCTCTCGACGGAATATGGACTGATCACAGCCGCCTGACTTATATATTAAGCGATTAGAACAGGGAGAGCACCAACCCTGCTCGAATAGGTCCTTTTTGCCTAGAAACCTAGGACTTTGATATGTGAATCTCTAACTAAGCCTCGAAATCGATACCCTACACGTTCTTTCTCGTGCAAAGCAGAGCAATCTCGTAACAGAGTGTTGAGAACACTCGCTCCCTTTGAGTATTCAAGCTCCCAACTTACAAGTGAGCCGCTCTTCAACTTTCCGGTTGCAATTGCTTCCTTAGAGTCGTAATACTTTCACTCGATAGGTGACAAGCACTTAGACTTTCTGGTTGCAAGAAGATAGAAATCTCGAGGACGAGATAACCGTCTAGGTTTGTTTGCGTATAGCAAGGTTGTTTGATTGATTGAGGGGGGGCTTCTCATAAGATCCTTGCTCTCCTTATATACTCGCTTAATAACAGTCATTCATTCAATGTCAAATTCCTTCTGCTCTTGTAATCACAGTCTGAATATAACACCAGCATACATGTCGTAATCACTCATAGATCTTCTAATTCCATCATAACTCTTCCAAGAGTTCTATTCAAAACCAAACAGTTATGACAGAAACTAAGCCGCGTAGAACCAGCTAATAAGACATAGTTCTAATAGAACTCTAAGTCTTCTTCTAGCGAAGCTCGCCAGACGCTATATAACTTGACTCCTCGCCAAGCACCATTAAAAATAATGGGCCGCTCGCATAGACCTCGGCCATCCAAGCCCAAAATGAAATTCTTTATTTAGGCCCAAACAGACTTGATGCGAGTTCATATGTTTTAGGGTGGTCTTGATTCTGATTATGATCAAATCCGTAGAAAAATCCTTCATATAGAACCAAATTTAGATTTGCAACAGATCTATTCCTATGTAATGAAATCTATTTACCATCAGTAGCTTCTGTACCTTGGCTGGACAAACTTTATACCACATAGCTAAAGATAATTAAATAACCATTACTGGAGGAGAGCGCCAAGGCGACGAAGAAACTTATCTTCGTCGCCTCAATTAAAATGAGGTGACGAAGAAACCTCAGAAATGAACTACGTCTCTTCAACGCCACTGGGGTGACGAAGAACGATCTTGGTCGCTTCAATAAACTGAGGCGAGCAATATTAAGCGACAAGAAGTGTCTACGTCGCCTCGATTGAATTGAAGCGACCAAGTTTTCAATATTCGTCGCATCAATTGAAGCGACCAAGATTGCAAACTTGGTCGCTTCAATTAAATCTAGGCGACGAAGAGTGAAAACTTGGTCGCTTCAATTCAAGCAACGAAGATTGAAAACTTGGTCACTTCAATTGAAGCGACCAAGTTTGCAATCTTCGTCGCCTCAGTGTGATTATAATTCTAGATCACAGAACTCTTTCATTTTCTCGCGATTCAGTTCTTCTCTTCTTCTTCGTTTCTCCTCCACCCCCAATCTCATCATCGAAACCCTAAACCCTTATTCCCCTCAATCAATCTTAATAGCCCTCCCCCCAACCTTAATCCAACCCTCCACCTCAAAGGAATCTCATTCTCTTCTTCTCCCTCGGTCAGATACCCGAGACCTACTCCGGTGAAATTCGAGCGACGACTGCTGCGACTTCTAATCCGGCGGGTTTCCACAATCTCATCCTCTCCTTGATTTTCGACCTATCTCATCATGGTAGTACATCTTATTCGTTCTATTTTCGACCTCTCCCTCATCCGGCAGTCTGGAAATCAACTCCGGTAGTCCACTCTTTAATTTTGGGGATTTACCGTTTTGATGTATTGTGGTGTGTATGTGATGGTTAATACTAGATGCGTATGTGTATTTGGCATGAAATTCTGTTGTTATGGAATTGTGTTGGTGGAATATTTCAATCATGAAATTCTGTTGTTATGGAATTGTGTTGGTGGAATATTTGCAAAGTTCAAGTCATTTCTCACAAAGGTATCAAAATGCCTAGTTTTTTTTATTAAATTTGAGCCTTTGAACATATAAAACCAGTCTTGAAACTAGGATATACCCTAATGTGTTTGCAACTGTCTGTGATCCATAGAAGCTCGAACGATTTTAATGTCCATTTGTGATAGCTTAAATTTGTGGTTCATGAATTGCTCATTCTAACACCAACTATCATACATGTGCAAGTTCAGGGAAATACTGCACATATACTGTGTGCAGTATATATTTAATTATTTTTTTTCCCTTTCACCTAATGGGGCGACGAAGATAGAGCAATCTTCGTCGCCTCATTTCCACTGAAGCGACGAAGATTGCAAACTTGGTCGCTTCAATTAAATCTAGGCGACGAAGAGTGAAAACTTGGTCGCTTCAGTTGAAGCGACGAAGATTGAAAACTTGGTCGCTTCAATTGAAGCGACGAAGATTGAAAACTTGGTCGCTTCAATTGAAGCGACCAAGTTTGCAATCTTCGTCGCCTCAGTGTGATTATAATGCCAGATCACAGAACTCTTCTTTCATTTTCTCGCGATTCACTTATTCTCTTCTTCTTCGTTTCTCCTCCACCCCCAATCTCATCATCGAAACCCTAAACCCTTATTCCCCTCGATCAATCTTAATAGCCCTCCCCCAACCTTAATCCAACCCTCCACCTCAACGGAATCTCATTCTCTTCTTCTCCCTCGGTCCGATACCCGAGACCTACTCCGGTGAAATTCGAGTGACGACTGCTGCGACTTCTAATCCGGCGGGTTTCCACAATCTCATCCTCTCCTTGATTTTCGACCTATCTCATCAAGGTAGTACATCTTATACGTTCTATTTTTGACCTCTCCCTCATCCGGCAGTCCGGAAATCAACTCTGGTAGTCCGCTCTTTAATTTTGGGGCTTTACTGTTTTGATGTATTGTGGTGTGTATGTGATGGTTAATACTAGATGCCTATGTGTATTTGGCATGGAATTGTGTTGTTATGGAATTGTGTTGGTGGAATATTTGCAAAGTTCAAGTCATTTCTCACAAAGGTATCAAATGCCTAGTTTTTTTTATTAAATTTGAGCCTTTGATCATATAAAACCAGTCTTGAAACTAGGATATAACCTATTGTGTTTGCAACTGTCTGTGATCCATAGAAGCTCGAATGATTTTAATGTCCATTTGTGATAACTTAAATTTGTGGTTCATGAATTGCTCATTCTAACACCAACTATCATACATGTGTAAGTTCAGGGAAATACTGCACATATACTATGTGCAGTATATATTTAATTATTTTTTTTTCCTTTCACCCAATGGGGCCACGAAGATTGAGCAATCTTCGTCGCCTCATTTTCACTGAAGCGACAAAGATTGCAAACTTGGTCGCTTCAATTAAATCTAGGCGACGAAGAGTGAAAACTTGGTCGCTTCAATTGAAGCTAAGCGACGAAGATTGAAAACTTGGTCGCTTCAATTGAAGCAACCAAGTTTGCAATCTTCGTCGCCTCAGTGTGATTATAATTCCAGATCACATAACTCTTCTTTCATTTTCTTCGCGATTCACTTCTTCTCTTCTTCTTCGTTTCTCATCCACCCCCAATCTCATCATCGAAACCCTAAACCCTTATTCCCCTCGATCAATCTTAATAGCCCTCCCCCCAACCTTAATCCAACCCTCCACCTCAAAGGAATCTCATTCTATTCGTCTCCCTCGGTCCGATACCCGAGACCTACTCCGATGAAATTCGAGTGACGACTGCTACGACTTCTAATCCGGCGGGTTTCCACAATTTCATCCTCTCCTTGATTTTCGACCTATCTCATCAAGGTAGTACATCTTATTCGTTCTATTTTCGACCTCTCCCTCATCCGGCAGTCCGGAAATCAACTCCGGTAGTCCGCTCTTTAATTTTGGGGATTTACTGTTTTGATGTATTGTGATGTGTATGTGATGGTTAATACTAGATGCGTATGTGTATTTGGCATGGAATTGTGTTGGTGGAATATTTCAATCATGGAATTGTGTTGGTGGAATATTTCAATCATGGAATTGTGTTGGTGGAATATTTGCAAAGTTCAAGTCATTTCTCACAAAGGTATCAAATGCCTAGGTTTTTTTATTAAATTTGAGCCTTTGATCATATAAAACCAGTCTTGAAACTAGGATATACCCTACTGTGTTTACAAATGTCTGTGATCCATAGAAGCTAGAACGAATTTAATGTCCATTTGTGATAGCTTAAATTTGTGGTTCATGAATTGCTCATTCTAACACCAACTATCATACATGTGCAAGTTCAGGGAAATACTGCACATATACTATGTGCAATATATATTTAATTATTTTTTTCCCTTTCACCTAATGGGGCGACGAAGATTTAGCAATCTTCGTCGCCTCATTTCCACTGAAGCGACGAAGATTGCAAACTTGGTCGCTTCAATTAAATCAATGCGACGAAGAGTGAAAACTTGGTCGCTTCAATTGAACCGACAAAGATTTTAAACTTGGTCGCTTCAATTGAAGCGACCAAGTTTGCAATCTTCGTCGCCTCAGTGTGATTATTATTCCAAATCACAGAACTCTTCTTTCATTTTCTTCGCGATTCACTTCTTCTCTTCTTCTTCGTTTCTCCTCCACCCCCAATCTCATCATCGAAACCCTAAACCCTTATTCCCCTCGATCAATCTTAATAGCCCTCCCCCCAACCTTAATCCAACCCTCCACCTCAAAGGAATCTCATGCTCTTCTTCTCCCTCGGTCCGATACCCGAGACCTAATCCGGTGAAATTCGAGCGACGACTGCTGCGACTTCTAATCCGGCGGGTTTCCACAATCTTATCCTCTCCTTGATTTTCGACCTATCTCATCAAGGTAGTACATCTGATTCGTTCTATTTTCGACCTCTCCCTCATCTGGCAGTCCGGAAATCAACTCCGGTAGTCCAGTCTTTAATATTGGGGCTTTACTGTTTTGATGTATTGTGGTGTGTATGCGATGGTTAATACTAGATGCGTATGTGTATTTGGCATGGAATTGTGTTGTTATGGAATTTTGTTGGTGGAATATTTCAATCATGGAATTGTGTTGGTGGAATATTTGCCAAGTTTCAGTCATTTCTCACAAAGGTATCGAATGCCTAGTTTTTTTTTATTAAATTGGAGCAATTGATCATATAAAACCAGTCCTGAAACTAGGATATACCCTACTGTGTTTGCAACTGTCTGTGATCCATAGAAGCTTGAACGATTTTAATGTCCATTTGTGATAGCTTAAATTTGTGGTTCATGAATTGCTCATTCTAACACCAACTATCATACATGTGCAAGTTCAGGGAAATACTGCACATATACTATGTGCAGTGAAAGGACCCAACCCCGATTTAGTTGCCTAAACCGGAATCGAACCCCTTCTGAAAACGTGAACCAACAAAAACCATCAAAATTTCGGCAGAGTTTCGTTACTAACGCAGAATTACCATTACCTGCACCCGGAAAATACACTTCATCCTATGCCACAAAAATCAAACCATGCGCACCAATCCCATCAGGATTTCTCAATATATCAACAGTATTTTAAAGTAGTAAATATAACTATACTTTACAGAAATCCGTGGAAAATCGTATTGAAAGGACCCAAACCCAATTCAGTTGCCTAAACCGGAATCGAACCCCTTCTGAAAACGAGAACTAACAAAAACCATTCAAAATTTCGGCAGAGTTTCGTTACTAGCGTGGAATTGCATAAACCTGCACCCTGAAAATAACACTTCGTCCTATGCCACAAAAACCAAACCGTGGGCACCAATCCCATCCGGATTTCTCAACATATCATACTCAATAAACAGAAAACATATCTGTACAATATATAGTATATCCAAGAAAATCCGTATAAAACATGTATCAGAATGTATCAGAGCGACCTCTAGTGTAAATATATACAATATACACATCAGTAGGCGAAACAAGAACCTACTGGAAAACACAGGTAGCTCAGATCACTAGCCTCCAACCGTGACGTGAAACACCAAAACCTGAACTGCAAACTGGGCACGGAAACCGAAAAGCTCAGGGGAAAGACATGAAAACCGTTAGAGTAAGTGGACGAAAATAAATGTCTTTCACCAGTTGATATATATGTTAAAATAACATATGCGAGTCCAGGTAAACAAAGATAATAAAGTACAGGAGGTAAATTCATACTCCTCCAGCGTACTGAGCATGCAAGTAAAAATCCCACGGGGTCACTCATGGACACGTCCGTGCTAGTACAGTCCGAATCACGGGATCCCAGACCCACACGTGATTCTAGCCAGAAAGGCCTCAGGTCAGGGTATCTGTTTCCACCCAGAACTACATCGGCACAAGAAACAGACATCTGTACCCACCCGGAACTACATCGGCACAAGGTACAGATTCCCCCCTAGTAGGCACCCTCAGGGATCAGCCGGGATGCGTGTGTATCGATACAACAACATAAACTACGACTGCACTCTGTGTAAACCAAATCATAAATATTTCGATGCAAATGCAATAAACAGCATATGAATACATATACGTAATATAATCGTATAGCACATGCTCATATAAAAAATAATCTCGTAAATATGCTCAAGTTCGTAAATCATATAAAAGACTCACAAGAATTCCGTGAAAAGAAATTGTCCACTCACAAGTGAGCAAAACGCGCACTCGCGCTAATCTCGTAGCCCGGCGGAAGATCCCTCGCCTGAAGCACGATCTCGATCTCGATCCCCTGAATAATCATAACATAACTGATCAAAACCGTAATCCATAACTCTGTACTTAACCACGGAAACCAACTGTTCCCGGAAACATATTAAACTGTACAAAATAACCGACTGAATTTCCGAATCTCCACTCGAAACCCTCGACTGAAAATCCAATACTCAAATCACTACGAAAACCTCTGGACGATAATCAGGGCGCGATTACGAGAAAAATGACATTAAAAATGTCGAAAACCAAAAAGTCAACCCCTCGTCAGAGCTCCGCCGTTGACCGCCGCCGGTGGCGGCGGCGCGCCGTCAACGGTGGAATTCCACGGCGAGAATCTCCAGAAATGAAGTTCACAACTAACCCAACCATTCCATCAACTGACACAAGGCCCAAAACAGACCGGAACCTCTCCAAATCACCTGAAAACCAAACGGGAAACCAACTCCGACAACCCATTCGGGTTCACCGGAAAACTCAACCAAACTTCAATTAATTCATATGGGAAGCTTTCTTGAGGCAAGGGGAGTCGAAACCCCCACTCCCCCGCCACCAAAGCTTGCCGGAAAACTTCCCCCCATTAACGGCGAACTCTGGTGAGCTAACTCGATTCGGGTTCGAACAAAACTCAACCAATTTCCATCAAACCAATTTCAAAACAAACAAGGAACTCAAGGTGAAGCTATTCATACCCTTAGCGAGGTCGGAGGTGGCCGGAATATGCAGGTCGGACGGCGAAGCCAAAACAGGAAACTTCTCCCTTGGGTCAACGATCAACAACTTCCATTTTTGGAAAGTCAACGTCAGTCAAACTTAAAACAATGTTTTCGGCAATTTTACGACTATTTCCGATATTTATACTCGTGCCTCAGGTCAATCGACGATTCAAAATGGATAACCATCACAATTCGGATAAACACGAAACAAACGGATAGACTCGTCGAAAACTGAAACTTTGAATAATTGTATTATATTCCTTGGTTATCGGAAAAATCATCCGGAACCGCCCACGAGCTCGAAATCACATACTCTACAACTTCTGTGAAGAAACTCAACTCAAATTCTCAGCCGAAAATATAGTCGCGAATAGAATCGACAAACCACACATATATCGTAAAACTGCGACTATGACCAATCTCGTGAATCGTGCCGAATACACTACTGACTTGGGTTCGGGTCGTCACACGTATAAGAATATACATCAGAACACTCAGAGTGACTTCTAGTATACATATACAAATAGTAGGCCAAACTAAGAACCTACCATAAAAGAAACATCGCTCGAATACTATGCCTCCGACCACGACGTGCGACACCAGAATCTGAACTGCAAACTGGGCACGGAAACCGAAAAGCCCAGGGGAAAGACATGAAAACTGTTAGAGTGAGTGGACGAAAATAAATGTCTTTCGCCAATTAATATATGTTATAAAAACATATGCGAGTCCGGATGCATAAATAATTAAATGGTACATGAGGGAGACTTTAACTCCTCACGCGTACAGAGCATGCATAAAAATCCCACGGGGTTGCTCACGGACACATCTGTGCTAGTACAGTCCGAATCACGGGATCCCAGACCCACACGTGATTCTAGCCAGAAAGGCCTCGGTTCCGGGGTACTGCCCCTCGCCGGTCAGGTCGGGGTACTGCCCCTCCTGGTAGGCCTCCATCGGGGATCAGCCGAGAGGCAAGTGTATCGATACAACAACGTAACTGAGATTGTACTCTGTGTAAACCAAATCATAAATAGTTCGATGCAAATGCATGAAACAATATATAAATGCATATACGTAATATATACTGGTATAGGCATAATCGTATAACACATGCTCATATAAAACATAATCTCGTATGCATGCTCAAGTTCGTAAAACGTGTATAAGGACTCGCAATCAACAGTGAAAAGAAGTTGTCCACTCACAGACTAGCGTAACGCAGTTCACGTTAACCCGTGATCCGGCGGAAAATCTCTCGCCAAACGAACGATCACGAACCCCTGAATAATCACAAAAACCATTTCTCAAAATCATATCTCGATACCTTAAATCAAATCACGAGAAACAACCGTTCTCGGAAACACACAATTTAGTTACGACGAATTGTCGAAAATCCGATAATCATATCACAAAACCTTGATATAATTTCCGATGCTCAAATTGAAAAACAAACCTCACCACTGCAATCGGGGCGCGATTCCGAGCGAAACGACATGCAACTTGTTGAAAACCCCGAAAAGTCAACCTTTGACCACCGTTGACCGCCGCCGGCGGCGGCGGCACCACCAACCATGAAATTTCTCGGCGGAGCAGCACCTATTCCACTCAAAATCACCCAACAAGCAACTTCCATAACTACACCGAAGTCCAATTCTCACTCTAACTAGGTCAATTTCCTGAAAAACCGAAATCCCACACAAATTTCAATCCAAGAATTCTCCAAGCACAAATCAAATTGGAACTCCATACCTATATGAGTAGCTTCGTGGTGATGGGGGCTTCAAAGCCCAGTACTTGATTTAGCTCAATTCGGCCGGAATTAAATCAACCCGAAACCCCCAATTTTCACAAATTTCAACCGGGAAAACACCTCCCTTCCGGCGACCCACGCCGTCGACGGTGGCCGGAGACACCACAAGGGGGCCGAGGCGCATCGAACAAGACCTACCCCGTGCCTTGGGGTGGCCGGACGGCGTGCCACCGCCGTGAACTGCCAAGCTCCGTCGCACACCACATCCTCCTCCGTGTTGACCGGGTCAAACTCATAAATGAACATGTTGACTTTCCACAAATAGCAACCCCAATAAATACTTGCTAAATAAGGAAACTTTCGTAATTACACTTTTCGACAAACTTTAAATACCCGTAACTTCCGCGTCGTAATTCCGATTTCGATAATTCTCGCGGCAACAAACTCAACTCGACATGTTCTTCAATTACCACCCGAAGTCAAACACTTTGACAAACCTGATAAAAAAATTCAACGGTTCAATCCAACACATGCTTATTCGATTAAATAATCACCGGTCGAAATATTCATAACATAATCCTCGTAACTCGAAAAAATCCTCCGGAAGTTCCCACGAGCTCGAAATAAAATTCTCTACATCTTCCGTGAAGAATCCGAAATCAAATTCTCGTCCGGTAATTTAGTCGCGTACAAGGCCGCCATTTTAAACCGATTATGTCAAAACTTCAAATATTCATATTATATTCTTCAGTCGTCCAAATAATGATCCGAAACCGCCTACGAACTCGAAATCACACGTACAACGACTCTCGAGAAGTGACTCAACTCAAATTCTCGGCCAATAATGTAGTCGTGAACAAGTCTGGCGATTCAATTATCTGTCAGAAATCTACGATTACGCTGTAACTCATGAATTAAGCTGATCACACTGCTGATTCTGTTCCGGGTCGTCACATGCAGTATATATTTAATCATTTTTTTCCCTTTCACCCAATGGGGCGACGAAGATTGAGCAATCTTCGTCGCCTCATTTCCACTGAAGCGACGAAGATTGCAAACTTGGTCGCTTCAATTAAATCTAGGCGACGAAGAGTGAAAACTTGGTCGCTTCAATTGAAGCGACCAAGTTTGCAATCTTCGTCGCCTCAGTGTGATTATAATTCCAGATCACAGAGCTCTTCTTTCATTTTCTTCGCGATTCACTTCTCTTCTTCTTTGTTTCTCCTCCACCCCCAATCTCATCATCGAAACCCTAAACCCTTATTCCCCTCGATCAATATTAATAGCCCTCCCCTAACCTTAATCCAACCCTCCACCTCAAAGGAATCTCATTCTCTTATTCTCCTTCGGTCCGATACCCGAGACCTACTCCGGTGAAATTCGAGCGACGACTGCTGCGACTTCTAATCCGGCGTGTTTCCACAATCTCATCCTCTCCTTGATTTTCGACCTATCTCATCAAGGTAGTACATTTTATTCGTTCTATTTTCGACCTCTCCCTCATCCGGCAGTCTGAAAATCAACTCCGGCAGTCCACTCTTTAATTTTGGGGATTTATTGTTTTGATGTATTGCGGTGTGTATGTGATGGTTAATACTAGATGCGTATGTGTATTTGGCATGGAATTGTGGTGTTATGGAATTGTGTTGGTGGAATATTTCAATCATGAAATTGTGTTGTTATGGAATTGTGTTGGTGGAATATTTGCAAAGTTCAAGTCATTTCTCACAAAGGTATCAAATGCCTAGTTTTTTTATTAAATTTGAGCCTTTGATCATATAAAACCAGTCTTGAAACTAGGATATACCCTACTGTGTTTGCAACTGTCTGTGATTCATAGAAGCTTGAACGATTTTAATGTCCATTTGTGATAGCTTAAATTTGTGGTTCATGAATTGCTCATTCTAACACCAACTATCATACATGTGCAAGTTCAGGGAAATACTGCACATATACTATGTGCAGTATATATTTAATTATTTTTTTCCCTTTCACCCAATGGGGCGACGAAGATTGAGCAATCTTCGTCGCCTCATTTCCACTGAAGTGACGAAGATTGCAAACTTGGTCGCTTCAATTAAATCTAGGCGACGAAGAGTGAAAACTTGGTCGCTTCAATTGAAGCGACGAAGAGTGAAAATTTGGTGGCTTCAATTGAAGCGACGAAGATTGAAAACTTAGTCGCTTCAATTGAAATGAGGCGACGAAGATTGATCAATCTTCGTCTCTTCAGTGGAAATAAGGCGACTAAGATTGCTCAATCTTCGTCGCTTCAGTGTAAAAGAGGTGACGAAGATTGATCAGTCTTCGTCGCTTCAGTGGAAATGAGGTGACAAAGATTGATCAATCTTCGTCGCCCAATTTTCACCAACGTTGGTCGCTCAAACAGAGGAGCGATAACTCCTACATTTGCGGCACTAATTCGAAGCGACAAAGATTACCTTTGTCGCGTCAGTTAAACTGAAGCGACGAAGTTTTATCAATCTTCGTTGCCCCAATAGTGAAGGGACCAATACGAGGTGTTAGCGACGAAGACTTGGTCACATCTCATCGAGGCGACCAAAAAATGATCTGAGGCGGCCATAAAGGTTCGTCGCCTCGGATCTCTTCCCCAATAGTGAACTTGATAGGGCATGGTTGTTATTCCGACTTACATATATGTAGTCAATCCGGCCGGCCTTCTCCGATAGCTTGGTTTCATTCATTTTGGACCATAAATTTATGTATTATTTTCTTTTTCATTCACAGACCGTGTCCTGATCAGATATACTGTTAGAGATAGAGACCAAACTTCAACAATTTAAGATGAATAACCATCTGGTACTTAGCTAGTTTGATCACGAGAGTTGCAGACATGCCTCACCTTACTTACTACAGCTAGCTAATGATTCCTTCACATGCATGCATCCTCTGTTAAATTCGTCTATATATAAATGCAATGTCTCAAACGCAAGGAGTACCATCAATTTTTCTTTTTTAGCGTATATAGCAAGCATGAAGTTCTCTTTCTCGTTTGTTGTGTTTGTCCTAGTACTACTTGTGTTCTCCATATTGTTGACCACTAAGATTAGAAGCTTCGAAACATCCTTTATCAGGTGGGATTAGAACTAGTGAGCTTCAATATGATAACAAGTGTAAGGTCGGCACGGGAAACGGTTGTTGTGGCTGTGGAAATCAAGGAAGTGGTGGTGAAGGAGGCTTCGGAGGAAACAAAAATGTTGGTGACGGAGGTGGATACGGTGGAGGGGACGGACAAGGTTGTGGTGGAGGGGAGTCAGGGGGTTACAGGAGAGGATAGGGCTTTGGAAGCAGCAGAGCTGGAGGTGGTGGTGGAGGTGGAGGTGGAGGTGGAAGTGGTGGCGGTGGAGGTGGAGGTGTTGGATAAATATATGAAGAAACAATATATGTTCAACAGCTTTTGAATGGCTCCACCAAATCAAAGTATTCATGCATCTAATTTCCTTTTTCTTTTTCATAAATAAAAGTATTGTTTAAAGGAATAATATTCCTGGTAGTGTGTCTTATCCTAATTAGAATAGAAGTAACATATTGTAATGCTTATATAAGGTCATCTATCAATAAATAAAGTACAGTTTTCAGATCTATCATTTGCGTATCTTTATTTCTTCTTCAACACATTACTAGCACGACTTGAGTTGATAGCCATCAACACAAACCCGAAACAGAAAAGAAAAGAAAAAACTAAACACTACAACACCGCCGACCTCCTCCTCCTTGCCAGAAAATCTTCATCACCGTCGCCGGAGCACCGATGTCTGTCGCCAGAAATAGTCACTGTCATCGGATTTTTGCTTTGTTGCTTCAAACTTCTTCCCACTGAAGTTTTCATACCGAGGATAATACCCTCGAGGTAAATTTTTTGAAAATTCTTCGATTTTGAATTAGGTTGCAAAACTTAATTACCGCAACACCCTAGATCTACGCCTAGATTTAGGTTTAAATACTGTGAATTTTATATATGCCTCTAGTTCCTACGGATTATTGCAAGTATGAGTGAGTGAAGGATTAAATCATCTTCCTCAAAGTTTAAACAATAGTGACGGACGGTCCTAGAGAAGTCACGATATGCATGAAAAAAAAGGAAGTCGATATTTTGTGACTCTGAGTTAATCACAATTTTTATGGGATGTGGTATGAAACCACTAATTATCGCATCGATATTTGTGACCATACATCAATGGATCATGTTTCTTATTTCTTAACCTTGATATTAGTGATCGTGATTTTTCGATCGGTAAATTAATTACATCTCTCATCTTTTGTAGATGACTGAGCCAACAAGGCCAGAATTTGACATCTTTGATCTTTAAGGAACAGAATACCACATATGGGTCTCAGATGTGAGGAATACTCTCATTGGTAAAAGACTCACGAATAGGATCCAACCACCACCACCACTTGAAACTCAAGCCGATGATGACACCATAGCCTTTAAAGCTCAAGCTCTTATATTTCTCCGGAGACATATTCATCCTATTCTAAGGAAGCAGTACTTGCTAAAGGACGAGCCCATGGATTTGTGGGTGACTTTGTAAGAACGGTTTAACAATGTGCATGATGCACAACTTCCTGAACTCACAGAAAAATGGGATCAAATCAGTTTGATGATTTCTACCAGGATATGCTTGAGCTACAGTCCATGCTTGCCTTTTGTGGTGTTGTCAAGAACGACAAGGTCATAGTTGAGAAGTGATTGACTACATTTTCCACCTCCATGGACACCACCCTTGCTCACCAATATTTGATTGATTATGAGCAAGGAAGACTTAGATCATTCAGTGATTTCATAAGTGTGCTGGACAAGAAAGAACGGCACCAGGAGATTCTTCTCCACAACAATGCCAAGCTAGCTGGTATAAAGAAAGTCCATAAAGCTCATCATACTCGAAAGGGACAAAAAGATAAGTAGAACAATCGTTCAGAACCTTATCAAACTCGTGGTGGTAGAAAATGGCATGTTAGAGGTCATGGCAAAGGAGGAAACATTCTAAATATGACTTAGACTCGCCAAGACAATAACAAGAATCTATCAAGTTCTGGTTCTAGGAACAATGGAAATTCTTCACAGTCTACTCCTTTAACGTTTAGCTTGGCACCTTGGTATATGTGTGGTTCTAACAAGCATATGCACAAACAATATCGTGCACCTAAGGATGTCCAAGATGCCTACAAAAGGTGTCAACAATACTTGGCACATGAGACCAACTATGCTAAAGATTATGAGATGAAAGATGGCGATGAAGCAAATCTAATTATAGTGGATATCTCTAATGCAAACTCAGAAACTACGAATTTTACTTAGTCTATGTATTAGACCGATATCTCTACTATGTAATCAAGTTTAGATTTGTAATTTTGACTTTATTTTTAGTCATGGTTATTGAATAAGAACAATCTATTGATGTAAGTTTTGATGTTGGCAAAGCAATAAAATTAAGTTCTTTCTTTTGGTATTTGAAAGTATTAAGAATGGTTATATTCATACATATTGCTTACTAGGTTCAAATTCTACAAAATCCTATGGAATTATGACACCAAAATATCATAAAAATGAGACAAAAGAAAGGGTATTTTGATTCTAGAGATTTTCGACCCGTCCGGATTATTTCTCGACTCGTTAAAGGAATCACTCTAGAACGGTTTTGCATTCTTCGACCTGTCGAGCGCATATTTGACCCGTCGAATGCACGCTCTTGTCTTCACATTGTCACATACTCGACCCGTCGAGAAAAATATTAGGAAATCGATATTGTTTTTAGCATTTCTTCGATCAGTCGATGGTTTACCTCGACCCGTTGAATGTATCCCAATGTGAAATTTTTTCCAACTCTCGACCCATTGAAAATCATCCTTGACCTGTAGACGAAATTGTTGTCGAGAAATAAAAGTTTATTTGTGGTTTCTTCGACCCGACGAGTGGTTCTTCTCGACCCATTGAAGATGTCACCCCGGAATGATGTGTTTGATGTATTTTACAACGATTTTATTGACAAAATAAAGGTTTAGAAAAATCTCCAAATTTTCCTTTGGTTTTGCATCAGATGTGGTTTTACATCAGTTTTTGACTTGCCATAGGTGTAATTTACATGGGTCATCTTGACTGGTCAGATGTCATTATACATCAGTTATTTGATGTTTCTATAATCAGCACTCCAATCGAAGCATGCTAAATTTTGAACACTTGGAATAATATCGTGATAATGGTAAAGAGTTTTGTGTTCAATCTCCATAGAATGCAGCCAGCAGTGCTACCTTGAGAGGTTTATGAGGATTTGTAGTGGTTTATTACTACAGTTTGGATCATTGAATCCAATATAGTTACTTATATTATTATGTGTGACTTTGCCTCATATAAGATTTTGCATTATAATGATCAAGATATTGAAAAATTCTCATGATCATCGATTTTTAAGAGCTAAGAAGCATGTAGGAATATCTATAACCATCGGTTTAGATGAGAAGGAGTGAGATTAATCCACTTAGTCTAGGCTTGGTCTCCAAGACGAGCACAATCTCATGCATTTTCCCTCCGTATGCCTTTATGGAAAAATCTAATGCATATAGCGGTTTGCAAAGCTTGTTCATGTCTGTAATGCTGTTTACATGCATGACGGTCTTTTATTGTAGACACAACTTCTATTTCTCCATAGATTCTAAATAATATATTTGTGGAAAGTCAAACTAGAATGCGGACTATGTTATGGTTTTGATTGGTGCATCGACGTATAGGTCACATGTCTTTGTAATGCACATGGTATGCTGCACTTGCAAACTTCCTAGCACAAATAATTAAACTTTGGGTTCACCACATGGACAATCCAATCAGGTCTATTCGATTGGATAATGTAAGAGTTCCCACATGTTCATTCACATAATAGTTTTGATGAGGCACAAGTCAAGCGGTTAAAGCTTGTGGCCAGAGATTTTGTAATGCATACAAATTTACCGGTATCTACTTGGAAAGCCTGATATCTCACTTCTACACATCTCTAGTTATGCGATACATGTGCCTACTACGCATCCACTACGTACAAAAAAGGATCTTCAATGATAATTATGCATGTATGTAGCTTATGATTCTCCAACGATTGTACGCTATTTTGAACCATTGACAGGAGATCTCTTTACTACTTGTTTTGCAGAATGTTACTTTGATGAGATATAATTCTCTCCATTAGAGGGAGATATGAATGATTTTATTTTGTTTAAAAGTCAAAAATTGACGTGGTATGTCCCCACTATGTCTCATCATGATCCATGCATATCTTAGTGTGAGATTGAAGTGTAATGTATTCTTGATCTTCAGAATTCGAAAGTAGTAGATTTGATGTCTGTCTCCTTTACTAATATCATGAAAGTGACAAAGATCGGTTATACATTATGCAAATTCTGTAAGGTTGAAAGTCCCTGGAATTGGGCAAGTTAACGCAACACTCGGGCAAGATAGCGTTTTTCCTGCCCATAGTGGGGGTGTATCATTGGTCAAAATCCACCTGATGAGTTATCGGTGAAGAGGCAAGCCATCAAGACACAACCGTTCATCATCAACACATGAGATTGCTTATGACTACAATTGTGTCTAAAAGTCGACATTGACAAACATTGGGGGGCGCCTTAGAGTTAATGATGATGTTAGTAAACAAAGAAATATCACCAAGTTAAATAAATGATAGTGGTATTATGGATGGTTCTTCCATGGTCGTTCATGATACATTACTTATTCCGTTGATCAGGAATTGACAACGATGAAGTGGAACGTTTCTTAGTTGTGGATTGTCAATATAGAGAAAATTGACTAATATGGAAAGTTGCAATCTAGGCTGAACTAGACTTTCTTACAAATGGCAAGTTTTTGGTATAGTAGTGCTATGACCACCGAATGGTAAACTGGTTAGACACAAATGAGTCTTTGTTTAGAAGCACAATGAGAAGAACTGATAGCATAAATATCTTCTCAACACCCTAGTATTGTTTATCAGGAGATATATTTTTTGGTTATGAACATCATTACGTTATGCTACCTTATCAGTTTGGCAGTGTCCTAAAACCTAAGTATGCAGCTAATGGATGTTGTTATATATCTTCGTAGGGATCTTGATTCAGAGATATACATGAGAGTGTCAATTGGCATAGTTATACCCAATTAAAGTAACTCTAAACCACAGAGTGCTCATGTGTTCAAATTGAGACGTTAACTATTCTAAGTTACTACTTGGTTGAAAAGGGATGCAAGAATGATAAGTTATGCCCATGTGTGTTCATTAGATGAACAAGTTGTTTGAGATGATATACCTTGGTTGGACTCGATTTTGCCTTGGTGTTGACATGGAACATCGAGTTTGTTGAATTCTTATTTACCAGTCTACTTATGTCTAGATCAGGCAATGAACAAAGCACACCTTTTTAGCACACCAATGATTGTTTGAAGTCTTAAACCCAAAAGGATCAATTTCATCGGAATGATGATAGTAATGAACTTTTGGAGCTGAGATTCCATATCTTAGTGTGGTTGGAGGTTGGCTGAATTTAGCTCAGTGCACACATCCAAACATTGTCTTCTCGGTTTGTGCCTACGCAAAGTCATTAGAAGGGAGTATAGCATGCATTCTGGTACTTAAAGGGAGCCATTGACTTGACCCTATTCATTCGATCTCCTACAAAGAAACAAGAGAGAAACTTGAAATTCTGAAAAAATGAATTATTGAAACGTGGCTTTCTGATTATGTCTAGTTCAACCCATCGAACATGGAGCTCAACCCGTCAAATGACAGCTCCTAGAATTGGACAAAACGTGTGTCTCGACTCGTCGGTATATACCTTGGACACGTCGAAGGTTACACAGGCTGCAAGCATTGTACCTATTCAATGCTGTCCCCTATTCAAAGACACATTGTGATGTCTTGTTGGTTTTACTCATACAAAGGATGTTCCCAAACTGGTTATCAATTCACCATGGGAAACATGGCGGTTTCTTGAAGATCTAAAAAGGAAACCCTTATTGCTACTTCATTGAATCATTCTTAGATTATAGCTTCACATGAAGCGGTTAATGAGCGTGTCTGGTTTAGGAAAACAATACTCAACATTCGAGGATCTAGTGAATCATTATCTACTATGACATCATCAACTTTCATATTTGTGGATAATGTGGCTTGCATTGAACAAACAAAGTTGGGTTATGTTAAGGGTACGTGGTCATACTAAACTCATCTTGCCAATGTACTTCTATAATCAGCAACAACAACGATTATTGATTATCCGTGTGAACCGAATTGGTTTGGTGGATAATGTTACAGATTTGTTCACCAAGTTTTTACCAAAATCTATATTTGCAAAGCATGTGAGACGTATTGGTATGCGAAGATTGTCTGAACTCCAAGATTGAGTTACTAATCGGGGGGAGTTCATTTCGTAGACCTCATGGGGGGTCTACATCATATGTGATCACTTTTGTAGTTCATGCGTTGTACTTTTTTTTACTTCGACCAAACATTTGTTTTACCCAAGAGGTTTTTATTTTCTTGGCAAGGTTTTTAGTAAGGTAACAGGTTATGCATCATACATTAGGATCGCAATACAAGAGAGAGTGTTTAAGGAAATAATATTTCTGGTATCTCGGTGTGTCTTTCCTAATTAGAATAGAAATAGATATTCTCACAATCCTTGATTTATATGGATATGAATTTGTAATAGATTTTAATGCCTATATAAGGTCATCTATCAATGAATAAAGTACAGTTTTCAGATCTATCACTTGTGTATCTTTATTTTTCCTTCAATAAGCATGTAATAATAAGAAGAGGCCTAGCCCTTGTCATTTTTTTGACATATTCCTTTGCTTCCCAACTAGTGATCGTTATCATAATTTTTGGTTCAAAATAATGTTATCTAAACGAAAAAATTAACTTAATTTCAACTCGTTATTTTGTGGTCGAAGATCGAGTTGTGTAATACTTTAATTAGAACGTTACGTTCGTGTCAGATTGATCAATGAGGGGCATAAAGTACAGTACGGCTCAAAATAACCTGGTTCACGGTAAACCAAGTCAAATTTACATATAAAAGGTGGAGTCCGACAAGAGAAAAAAACATGGGCCCATTGTTTTTGTGTGTAAATTTGACATGGTTTACCTTGAACCAGTTTCATTTGAGAATTATCTCATAAAGTAGATATTAAAGTTAGTACTCTTGTGTATGATTTACATACTCTACTTATGTTGTTGTATATTGTAATAAAGAGATGGACATGTATTTGATGATCAATCAGAAAAAAACCAACAAAACATACACTGTGTGCGAAAATTCTATACTGCTCTGGAGTACAAAAATTTTCCTGGTTTTGGAGCATTGGATCACTTCTGCGATCCCCATTTTCGGAGAAATGAAGTAATCCAACGCTCAAAAATTAAGAAATTTTTGTACTCCGGAGTACCGTAGAATACCCCCACTATATGTTGTCTCACTCGTATGTGCTAGTTCTCTAGTAGCTGTTACTTTTTCTGCTGCTGCTGCAAGCATATCTTAATTAATTATTAGTTTTTTTCTATTGAAGAATGAAACAGCGAAAACACATACAAACTAAATCCTCTAGGGCAACCTATATTTCTTAATCAAACTGAACAACCGCATTGACTTCCGGTGGAATACTCTGGTGCCAGACTTATCTTTCTGCTATATCATGTCCTTGTTTTGCCAAGTTATCCGCTACAAATTTCACCTCCCGATAAGTATGTTTTCACACTGACTCTAGAAACATCTCCACCAATCTTCAAATATCAGCAACAATGGTAGAAATCCTCCAAAGAGTTTCAATCTTCTTATTGATTGCGTATATTAAGATCTTCATGATGTAGGACAAGGAAAATGTTGATTTATCCAGAAAGGAGTAAAATTAAAGGAGAGGGGTCATTGCTTAATTGGTAATTCACATTTCATGAGGTTATTAGCTTATGAGGTATTTAAAAAGTTATGGTATCAAATATTTTGGATAGCACGAATAAAACTCGGGTTTGGACAATTCAGTCTGATGGAAGCTGAAAAGACCCAACCCCAATTTAGTTTTCTAAACCGGAATCAAACCCCTTCTGGAAACATGAAATTGCAAAAACCAAAGAAATTTCGGCAGAGTTTCACTATAACGTGGAATTGCCATTAACCTGCACCCGAAAACACACTTCATCCTATGCCACAAAAGCCAAACCGTGGGCACCAATCCCATCCGAATTTCTCAATATCATAACAATAATGTAAAGTAATAATTAAAAACTGTACTTTACAGAAATCCACCGTGGCCCCACGAGCCAAACCCCCTTAATCTCCGGCCACCACCGTGGCCGGAGCACCACCGTCCGTTGACCCCGATTCCACAAAACTTCAAGCATCTCGTTCTCCCTCAAAACCTCACCAAATTTCACAAATCAAAGACCTAAACCATAGGAAATCAAGAGGAGAATCGAACCATACCCAAATCGGAGCCGAAGGTAGCCGAAAATGAAAAGTCACCGACGAGTCAAACAGTAGTCCAGTTGCACACGGTCAACGCGGGTCAACGGCTCCTGTTCTGGGCAACGACGGTCAAACTTCCCGAACAGTGTTTTTCAACAATTTTCTGACTATTCCGATATTTATACTCGCGGCTCGATACGATCGACGGTCCAAAACGAATCACATCCACGTTTCGGATTTATGCAATTTCAAATATTCATAACATATTCCTCGGTTATCGAAACAATTATTCGAAACCACCCACGAACTCGAAATCACGCGTACTACAATTCTCGTGAAGAGACTCAACTCAAATTCTCGCCCGAAAATTAAGTCGTGAACCGAACCGCCAATTTCAATTAATTACGATAAACTGTGATTACTCGTAAAACTCACGGATTAAGCCGATTAACGTGTTAATTCTGATTCGAGTCGTCACATTTACGTACATGCTAGGTGAACAGATGAGGGCACTGCTCCCGCATACACTGCTCGGTCTCCCAGGTGGCCTCCTCAACTGAGTGATTCTGCCATAAGAACTTCACAAGCGGTATGACAAGGTGCCTCAACTCTTGCTCACGCCGATCGAGAATCTATACCGGCTCCACCACATATGTGAAATTCTCCCGGATAGGAAGTTGATGTGATGCTAACACATGTGATGGATCTGGAATGTATTTCCGCAACATCGAGACATGAAAAACATCATGTACTTGAGCCATCTCGGAAGGTAACTCTAGTCTGTAAGCCACGACACTAACTCTCTCTGTAATCTTGTACGGACCGATATACCATGGTTGAAGCTTGCCACGTTTCCCGAAACACACAACTCCCCTCCAAGGAGATAGTTTCAGAAAGACCCAATCGCCCACCTCGAACTCGAGACTCTTTCTTTTCACGTCCGCATAACTCTTCTGGCGATCTTGGGGAATCTTCAATCTATCCCAGATAATCTGAATATCCTCCATGGTGCTCTTCACCAGATCAGGGCCAATAAGCCATTGCTTGCCCACCTCACTCTAACACAATGAAGTGCGACACTACCTCCCGTATAGTGCCTCATACGGTGTCATATCAATACTAGCCTAATAACTGTTGTTGTAAGCAAACTCAATCAAATGTAGTTGTTGGTCCCAATTTCCTCTAAACTGCAAAACACAAGACCGCAACATATCCTCGAGAGTCTGAATAGTCCTCTCAGACTGCCCATCAGTCTGAGGATGAAAATCTGTACTGAAATACAATCTAATACCCAAGGCTCGCTGCAATGCCTGCCAGAACTCTGAAGTAAACTGACTGTCCCAGTCAGAAACAATAGATACAGGCACACCATGCAAATGAACAATCTCCGCCAAATACAGCTTTGCCAATCTGCCCACTGAAATCTTCCCCGGAAGTGCCAGAAAATGAGCGGATTTCGTCAAATAGTCTACGATAACCCAAATACCAGTATTACCAGCCGAAGTACGCGGTAACTGATACACGAAATCCATGGTAATGTGCTCCCACTTCCAAACCGGAATCTCCAAGGGCTGTAACTTTCCCGCAGGCTTCTGCCTCTTCGCTTTGACCTGCTGACAAATAAGACATCTGCTCACATATGCGGCAATCTCCCGCTTCATATTTCGCCACCAGTAATAAGCTCGGAGTGTACGAAACATCTTCGTACCGCCGGGATGCATCGCATAGGCAGAACAATGAACTTCGTCTAAAATTTCTTTCTTCAAACTCTCGTCCCTAGGTACACATAATCTGCCTCTGAATAGCAACGTACTATCATCACTCAACCGAAACTCTGTTGGTACACCATTCTGAATCATGGTCTTCTTGTCCAACATATAGGAATCTATATCCTGAGCTTCCCGAACCTGATCAACCAACACTGGTCGAACCTGGAAGCTAGCCAACAAAGCTCCATCATCGTCCCACTCAAACTCAGCTCCCGTAGCCCGTACTCGGCTAACATGGAAACTCTGGCTACACACACATGAAATAATGAGGCTCCAGATTTCCGACTGAGTGCATCAGCAATGACATTAGACTTCCCTGGATGGTGCTCGAAGGTGCAATCATAGTCATTGATCAACTTCATCCATATTCGTTGTCTCATGTTCAAGTCTGGCTGCGTGCGCAAATCAGTGAGACTCTTGTGATCCGTGTATATCTTGCACTGGGCTACGTACAAGTAGTGTCTCCAACTCTTGAAAGCTAATACAATAGCAGCTAACTCCAAATCATGGGTAAGATAGTTGACTTCATGTGGTTTCAGCTGCCTGGAACCATAAGCCACCACTCTGCCATGCTGCATCAAAACACAACCAAGTCCCAATTTCGATGCATCGCTGTAAACCACAAACTCTCCACTGTCGTCAGGTAAAGTCAAAACCGGTGTAGTGGTCAAATTTTCCTTCAAGAGCAAGTAACTCTCCTCACATGCATCAGACCACTCGAACTTGACACCTTTCTTCGTCAATCTGGTAAGTGGAGTGGCAATGCGTGAAAAATTCTGCACAAAGCGCCGATAATAACCTACCAAACCCAAGAAACTCCTGATCTCTGGTACGGTGGTAGGTCTACTCCAATTCAACACGGCTTCAATATTGTCATGATCCACGCTGACTCCTTCAGCTGATATCACGTGACCTAAAAACTTCACGCTATCTAACCAGAACTCACACTTGCTAAACTTTGCAAACAGCTGATTATCTCGCAAAGTCCGCAAAACAGCTCGCAAATGCTTCTTATGCTGGCCCACACTCCTGGAGTAAATCAGGATGTCATCGATGAACACGATCACAAACTTGTCCAGAAACCATCTAAACACCCGGTTCATCAAGTCCATGAAAGCTGCGGGGGCATTGGTCAACCCAAACGGCATAACCAAGAACTCATAATGCCCGTAATGTGATCTGAAAGCTGTCCTTGTGACGACCCGAAACAGATTGAGCAGTGTCATCAGCTGGGTCCGACAGATTATGGATTAATAGCAGATTTCCGATAATGGATTTACTCGCCTGGTTTCTTAACGACTAAATTATTGGCCGAGAATTAGAGCTGGGTCTCTTCTTAAGAGTCGTTCTATATGTGATTACGAGTTCGTGGGAGGTTCCAGATCGTTATTTGGACGACCGAGGAATTAATTATGGATATTTGATGTTCGGATTTAAATGGTGGTGTACTTAACGACTAAATTACCGGACGAGAATTTGGTTTCGGCTTCTTCACGGAAGTTGTTTAGAATTTAATTTCGAGCTCGTGAGAACTTCCGAAGTATGATTTTGAGTTACGAAGATTTAGTTGTGATTATTTCCGATTGTGGATTGTTTAGTCGATTTAATATATGTTGGTTTGAAGGGTTGACTTTTTATCCGATTGGTCAATGTGTTTGACTTTGGGTGATAATTGAAGAGTCCGTTGAGATGAATTTGTGGCTGTGAGAATTATCGGAATCGGATATACGACGAGAAAGTTACGCGCGTTTGAAGTTCGTCGAAAATGATAAGTATGAAGTTTCCATTTTGGGAAAGGCTATAAATAGAAATCTGCTGTTTTGGGAAAGTCAACAACTTGCCATAAATGGGTTTGATCGAGTTGACTGAGTCAACTCGGTGGAGAGGAGGAGGCCGACGGCGACTTGGAGCTTCACGGCGGCGTTGAGGCTTCCGGCCACCCCGGGGAGCGAGGCTGCCACCGTTCGACTCGGCTTGATGCGTTTGACACCGTGCCATCCTCCGTTCACGGCGAGGCTCGCCGGAAAGAGAAGAAAAACCGGCCAAAGTTTGGAAGATTTTGAGTGATTTCGGGTTCCATGATTTAGGCCGAATTGAGCTACAACTTTGAGTGGGCTTTGAAGCTCTCATCCTCTTGATGCTCCCCTGTAAGTTTCGTGTTTCAATTCGATGTGTACATGGAGAATTTTGGATTTGAAGATTTGGTACCAATTCGGGTTTTCATGAAATTGAGCTAGTTAGAGTTTGAATTGGCCTTCGTTGCAGTTGACAAAGTTGCTCAGTGGACGATTTTGAGTGGAATAGGTGCAGCTCCGCCTTGAAATTTTCCGTCCGGCAGCGGCGCCGCCGTGGACGGCGGTCAACGGTCAACGGGTTGACTTTTTGACTTTCGACAAGTCGCATGTCATTTGACTCGAAATCGCGCTCCGATCGCAGTGGGGAGGTTGGTTTTTCGAGTTGAGCGTCCGAACGTAAAGCGAGGTATTGAGGTGGTATATATGGATTTTCAACGATTCGTCGTATTCGAATTGTGTATTTCCGAGAACGGTGGTTTCTCGTGATTTGATTTGTATTGTCGGATTATGACTTTGAATAATGGACTTTGTGAATAATCAGGAGTTCGTGATCGTTTGTTTGGCGATGAACTTTCCGCCGGATCACGGGTTAACGTGATACGCGTTACGCCAGTCTGTGAGTGGACACTTTATTTTCACGGATTGATTGCGAGTCTTTTATACACGTTTTATGAACTTGAGCATGCAGCATGACTATGGTTTTACGAGCATGAGATTTCATACGAGATTATGTTTATTATGAGCATGTGTTTTACGATTATACGGTTATACTTATACGGATATACGTATACGAGTATACATACACTTATATAATGTTTCATGCATTTTCATCGAACTGTTTATGATTTGGTTTACACAGAGTACAGTCTCCGTTACGTTGTTGTATCGATACACTTGCCTCTCGGCTGATCCCCGATGGTAGGCCACCAGGAGGGGCAGTACCCCTACCTGACCGGCGAGGGGCAGTACCCCGGAACCGAGGCCTTTCTGGCTATGGATCACGTGGTAGTCAAGGACTCCGTGATTCCGACTGTACTAGCACGGATGTGTCCATGAGTGACCCCGTGAGATTTTCCTTGCATGCTCTGTACGTGAGTGGTAGTCAGCGACTCCTCACGTACTATTTGATTTTCATGTATTTGACTCGCATATGATTTTATATGTATATATTATCTGGTGAAAGACATTTATTTTCGTCCACTCACTCTAACGTGTTTCATATCTTTCCCCTGGGCTTTTCGGTTTCCGTGCCCAGTTTGCAGTTCAGGCTCTGGTGTCGCACGTCGTGGTCGGAGGCATAGTGCTCGAGCTACTTTGTTTCATCCAGTAGGTTTATTGTTCTACCTACTGTGGTATGCGTATATGATTATGTATTAGAAGTCGCTCTGAGCTTCCTATTGTATATGTTATACGATTTTAAACCTGGATTTCAGTAAAGTACTATTATATGTATTGTTTACTTTACTGTTGATATATTGAGAAATCCGGATGGGATTGGTGCCCACGGTTTGCTTTTTGTGGCATAGGATGAAGTGTATTTTCCGCGTGCAGGTAATGGTAATTCCACGCTAGTAACGAAACTCTGCCCAAATTTCGAAAAGCTTTTGTTGGTTCGTGTTTTCGAAGGGGTTTAATTCCGATTTAGGAAGCTAAATCGGGGTTTGGTCCTTTCAGTCCTGGCCACATCTAACTCCCCGGTCCTCAACTGATGGTCTCCGGACCTGAGATCAATCTTCGAAAAGACTGAAGCTCCCTTGAGCAGATCAAACAAGTCGTCAATCCACGGCAACAGATACTTGTTCTTCACGGTGACTTGATTCAGCTTCCGGTAATCAATACACAACCGCATGGAACCATCCTTCTTCCGCACAAACAGTACAGGAGTACCCCACGGTGATACACTGGGTCGTATGAAACCTTTCTCCAGTAACTCTTAAAGTTGAATCTGTTGCTCCTTCAACTCCGCTGGCGCCATACGATAAGGTGCCTGAGATATGGGTCCAGTGCCCGAAAAAAGCTCAATGGTGAAATCGATTTCCCGAACTTGAGGAACACCTGGTAACTCCTCCGGAAACACATTTGGAAACTCAGAAACAACCTCAATATCACCAATATCTGGTACAACAGTCGTAGTATTCACAACATGAGCTAAGTATGCAACACAACCCTTCTTCATCATCCGCTCGGCCTTCATCGTTGAAATCACACATGGCAATGAAGTATTCTTCTCACCACGAAACAATATCTCTGGAAAACCTGGACGTCAAAACACTACCTCTTTCTTGTGACAATCGAACATTGCCCAATGTGTCTCCAAGAAGTCCATACCCAAAATTACATCAAAGTCGACGATATCCAACAATAACAAATCCGCGGCTAAACCATGATCTCCAACAAAAATTTCACAATCCCTATACACCCAACCAATACTCACAACCTCATCGGACGGATACAGCACCCTCCATAACCCGGAAGTGGAGATGCAAGCATAGTAGCTAAAGATGATAATCTATATGATATGAATGAATACGTAGCACCTAGATATAGCAATGTGTGAGTGGACAAAAATAATCATATGCCTTTCACCATTTATATAATATAAAAACAATGCGAGTTCTTAGAATAAATGGAGGTGTCAGGCGAATTTCTCAATCCCGACGGTCAGGCGAATCTCTCAAGCCTAATGGGCACATCATGGGAATCTCTTAAGCCTAGTGGGCACATCAGGGGAATCTCTCAAGCCTGGAACTGGACTACCGGTGATCTGCCGAGTAGCCAATGCATCGATGCTAAGTAAATGCCATCACCATATAAAATATAAAACAATACCTCCAAAAACAGTAAATAATCTCAATACCGTACTGTAAATAAATACTGAAATCAAGAACTCGCTACGATAGTGTAAATAAAAGTCCACTCACAGATAGCACAGCGCGCACACGCGCTAATCACGAGATCCGGCGGAAGATCCCTCGCCCAACATACGATCTCGATCCCCTGAATAATCACAAAATATAACTGATCAAAATCACAACATACGACCTCGAAAACCAACCATTTCCGGAAACGTATAACTCGGATACAAAATAATCGATGAAAACCCCCAAATTCTCCACATAAACCCTCGACTAAAAATCCGGTATCCAAACCAACTCGAAAACCTCAAGGGAATAAAATTTGTCAAAATCCAAAAAGTCAACACCTCGTCGGAGCTCCACCGTTGGCGGCGGCGCGCCATCACTGGAGAGATTTTCCGGCGAGGAAAGCCCAGTTTTCTAGTTCTTCTCAAACCCAACACAACTCTCCACTGCACCATCCACCAATTCCACCTAAAACTGCCGGAAATCAGCTCGAAAAAATCTTGAATCCAAATCGGCCGGCGACCCCGATCACCTAAGAAACTCCGGCCACGGCGCACGGCGGCCCTTGAGGCCACACCCAAATGCTCCGCCGTGGCCCCACGAGCCAAACCCCCTTAATCTCCGGCCACCATCGTGGCCGGAGCACCACCGTCCGTCGACCCCGATTCCACAAAACTTCAAGCATCTCGTTCTCCCTCAAAACCACACCAAATTTCACAAATCAAAGTCCTAAACCATAGGAAATCAAGAGGAGAATCGAACCATACCCAAATCGGAGCTGGAGGTGGCCGAAAATGAAAATTCACCGGCGAGTCAAACAGTAGTCCGGTTGCACACGGTCAACGCGGGTCAACGGCTCCTGTTCTGGTCAACGACTGTCAAACTTCCCGAACAGTGTTTTTTGACAATTTTCTGACTATTCCGATATTTATACTCGCGGCTCGATACGATCAACGGTCCAAAACGAATCACATCCACGTTTCGGATAACTCAAACTCAAACGGATAAACACGACGAATTCATGCGATTTCAAATATTCATAACATATTCCTCGGTTATCAAAACAATTATCCGAAACCGTCCACAAACTCGAAATCACGCGTACTACAATTCTCGTGAAGAGACTCAACTCAAACTCTCGCCTGATAATTAAGTCGTGAACCGAACCGCCAATTTCAATTAATTACAATAAACTATGATTACTCGCAAAACTCACAGATTAAGCCGATTAACGTTCTAATTCTGATTCGGGTCATCACAGAAGCAACCTTTTAGGGAAGATTCTTTGTTTCGGACGGATAATACATTTTCAGAATGAGAATGAGAATGACAAGATCTTCAAGATTCACTTCAGTCAGATCTTCATGACTCACTTTTACATGATCCGATTCAGGATTTAGTGTTATTTATTTTCTTTTATGATAGATTTATTTTTCTAATAGGATAGATTGCTTACTTCCTTTCTAAGTCATAAGAGTTATTGTTTATTAGGTGTAGAACTCTTTCATGTAGAGGCATATATATATAAGCATCCTTAAATCATTGTATCATTAACTTTCGATATTTTAATAAAGCCTTTG
Source organism: Geum urbanum (assembly GCA_946800695.1). Taxonomy (NCBI): domain Eukaryota; kingdom Viridiplantae; phylum Streptophyta; class Magnoliopsida; order Rosales; family Rosaceae; genus Geum; species Geum urbanum. The sequence continues at coordinate 7,619,022 of OX327003.1, forward strand.
AGTTCTTCTCAAAACTCTGGTGGATTCCAGAAATTCTGGTGGATTCGAGAACTAGTCTAGTGGATTTTAGGCTATTTTGTTCCTTTTAGGTTTAACGTTTGTTAACCTAATTACTATGATGCATCACTTCAAGTCTCCTTCAATAATTAGGGCCATGAAGCGACCTTGATAATTAGCCACAGAACTGAGATGAAAAATGCTATCTCTCAATGTACATGCTTCAGCTACAAGAATATCCGTGTGATGGAGCTGGGACAAACCAACTACCACCACTTGTCCATATGTATTTCTAACCACAAAGCCACATGTTGCACAATGATTAACAACAGATCCATCGAAATTAAATTTCAAGAAATGATCAGGAGGAGGCTTCCACTTAATAATCTTAATATTTTCAGTTTTATGCACTCTTGGGGGGCAAGCATTCTGATAATCTTTCAAGAATTTTGCTGCAGCTATAACTGTTCCTGCCGGATCCATTGACTTTTTTTGAAAACTGTTCAAATTATGTTCCCGCCAAATGAAACAGAACACGGACAATATTTTTTCTTGCAAATCATTATCATTTGAATGCCTTTGTAAGGAGTATAACCAATGTATAAAGCTATTTGAAGTATTTTCCGAAAAAGCTAGGAGACTAGCCAAAGACCAAACCACTTTAATCTTAGGACAAGTCCAAAAGAGTAGTGGCGTAACCAGAAGTTTTATTTACTGGTGTCAAATGAAAATTTAATTATTTTTTATATAAAAAAAATTATCAATAAAATAAAACAAAAATTAAATTTATCAACAAAATAAAACAAAAATAGATTCGAGACACTAATTAATTAAACTTACTTATATAAAGAAAATAAACTCTAAATTGCATATCACTTAATAATTTAATTAGAACTTGATCGATGAGTTAAGATGTAAAGAATAAAAAATTATTTTAGAATAGTTAAGACAATTTATTTATTTTTAAACATTAACCGTGTCAAAATGAGTTTATTTATACAAATTTATTTATAATCAAGAGAAAATAAGTAAGTAACTAAAAAAATATCAAACAATAAGCTTTAAGCAGTGTCATTTGACACTCCTCAGCTATGCAATTGCCAAAGAGGTGAGTTAAAGATTCATTATCTAGGTTATACAAGGCACACACCGCTGAAACGTTAGGAACAAAGTTGCTAAAAAACTCTCTAGTTTTTAGCTTATTATGAACAAGAAGCCAGACAAAGATTTTAATTTTATGCAGTAATTTTAATTTCCAAACTCCTTGTATAAGTGTGGCAAATCTATGCGTACATATGTGGTTCACTAAAAAGTTCGAAGCACTTTTAATAAAAAACTTTCCATTTTCAGTCAATCCCTGGACGAACATGTCTTCAATAGGAAATAAATATCTTAAGTATTAATTATTAGTTGCATGCACATATATATGGTGAACGATATACCGATGGTGGTGCCCATGTAAGAAGGCAACTGCAAATTCAATTGCACTAATAATTCTAGAAGACGCTAGGTTTTCCACCTAACTACCCAATTCAATTAGGTAATCGAAGTGTATTTTTGTAAACAATGGTCAAACCTAAAATAGCCTCGCAAGGTATTGAATAAACTTGTTTGGTATTATTTTAGAATATCTAAAAGCGTTTTTAAAATTAAAAGAAAAATTTATTATAAATAGAGAAAAATTAAAAATTTATTTTGTTGAGTTTCAGAAAAACTTGAGCGTATTTTGAGAAAATATGACAGATGCTTTCTAATTTTAAAAACACTTTGAAAATTCTCAGAAGTTCTTCGAGAGCTCTAGAAAAATCACAAATAGGCCTGGCCAATATTTCTAATGGAAAATGATTTTGGGCCCCAAATAAACCTTTGATTTGGAGACTTCAATCTTAAGTGGCGCATCAAATCATATCCACATCATTATTGAATTTCATGTATTATTATATAACTTATTAATTATATATTTAAAAAAATAATCTTATCCATCTAACGTCTATTATTTTTTGCAACTTGTAGATTCTAACTCTTTCCAATATAGTATGAGATTAAAATCATATCACTCAACTCAACTCAACTCAACTAAACCCTATCATTGCTCTATTACTAATATATATACCTCAAGTAATTACAAACGCTCGAGCATACATTCATACTAAATTTGTCATTATATTTTTCTAGCGATGCTTAACTAGGTAAAATAGTTAACAGCGGTACGTTCTTCGATCTAAGAATTAAACTATTCAACGGGTCGGAATCAATCTTATATAATGTAGCTTGATAGACTTCCGGCCTGGAACTTCTAACTTCTAGGGAGGGCTTAGTTTGCGCAATTGATCAGATTGATCAAGTGGAAACGGATACGCAAATAGCGTTGTGTGATCTTCAATTTATGCCAAGATAATGCAATAAACATGCATGTGCATGGCTTTGGCGCGCTTGTTAAGCATTGAAATGTCGAGAACCTAAGACATGCATGTCAAATTGGCAATCACTATTGGGGAAGCGATTCGAGGCGACGAAGCTTCATGGTCGCCTCGGATCACTTTCTCGTCGCCTCGATTTGTTGCAACCAACTCTTCGTCGCCTCGATACGTCGCTTGAGATTGATCCCTTCACCATTGGGGCGACGAAGATTGAAAAACTTCGTCGCTTCATTTTTTTTGAAGCGACAAAAAAAATCTACGTCGCTTCAATTTTTCACCGCGAAGATATAAATGTTGTCGCTTCGGTTGAAAATGGAGCGACGAAGATTGATCAATCTTCGTCGCCTCACTATATTTAATTTTTATTTTTTTTTCTTTTTCACTCAATGAGGCGACGAAGATTGATCAATCTTCGTCGCTTCAATGTATTTAATTTTTATTTTTTTTCTTCTTCACTCAATGAGGCGACGAAGATTGATCAATCTTCGTCGCTTCAATGTATTTAATTTTTCTTTTTTTTTCTTTTTCACTCAATGAGGCGACGAAGATTGATCATTCTTCGTCGCCTCATTGAGTGAAAAAGAAAAAAAAAGAAAAATTAAATATTAATGTACCAAGTCACGACCTATCACAATTTAAAAACACAAAAACTCATTCAACCACAAATCAAGTTATATAGAAAAATATGCCACAAATCAAAACGTTAACAGTTTATACAAAGCCTAGATACTATTGTTCGATTCACACAGTAGACTCATGCTGGGGGATGGCAATGCAGCTCGATTACGTGCCAGGAGGTGGTGGGGGAGCTTGAGCTTGTTGACTCCCAGCCTGGAATGATCGCATTATGGCCTCCATTTGTTGGACCCTTTGGGCGAGGTCATTTAATCCTCTCTGGCTTTGCGCGCCACCTCGTCCGATCTGCGCGCCTCCTCGCTCGATCTACGCGCCTCCTCTCTGGCTTCAGCGACCTCCCTTTTCAGGGCTTGGGTTTCCTCTACTCGGGCCCCTCCTCTCGGTTTGGGGTCGCGTGTGAGAGCGCGCCCCACCCCTGTCACATCGGACAAGAACAAATAAATATATTTGAATAGTAAACAAAAATAGAGTAAAACGTAAATCGAGATGAACGACGGTGGTTTGTTAGAGTATTACCTCTTATAGAGGTCCCGGGCCTTGAACCCACCTCTTCCTCTATGATATTTATTTGTGTATCAAGAGGAAGAGGATGGGTTGGGAAACCGCATCGCCGTCAGTGTCACCCGCAACACTATCTTGTTGCGACAAGACTTCACCGAGTCTTCGCTTCACTGCCGCCTGCTCAATTAAAATATATTAAATAAATAATAATACAATATGGTAAACAAAAATAATTGTAATAACGTAACGTAACATATTTTTGCTTACCACTTTCTCAGCCGCATTCTTGTCCGGCTGGTATACGTTAATCCAGGTCTGGACGGCGGGCGCTCTATGACCCTCCTTCTCCAACACCTCGCTTCGGTACGAGAGGGCGAGAGATCCCGAATGGTGGTTGAGTTGCTGCTCCTTGTTCTTGTTCCGGTTTCCTCGATTCCGTTCGCACAATCGCTGCCACACACACACAAAAATCATTTTAAAATAAGAATAGATAAACATGTATATTTTTAAATTGTTGGCTACCAAAACTGTGCGGATAGTTTATGAAGCTCACCAAGTAAACAGGGTCTTCGAAGTGGGCTTTTAACCATGCCCATTGGTCTTCCCTCCCGAGAAACTCGGCCGGAGTCTTCTGGCTGACGTGGAGATAATGTTGATGGCAATCATACTTCCAATCCTTGTAGATTGTTTGCGCCGTCGCATCAATAAAGTTCCACATCTCCACATCAGTCGCCGGAATGTCATAGTTCGTCTAGCACAAGACATTTAAATTCCGTTATGTAAAAGTTATATTTACATAAACCGTAAAGTAACAAAGTAAGCTAAGGGCAGTAAGTATACCTTAATATTTGTATTGACGATATCGCGATGCAAATCGCTAAGTCCCAAAAAGCTAGGTGCAAGCATTGGAACTTTTCCGCAGATGATGCTACCGATGTCTCTGGACATCAGACTCCTGAATTCCCTCGTCGCAGGCCCCCGATGCCTCGTAGAGTAAGCGACTTGTAGTCGCCTATTGTTGTTCATCCGGACGAGGTACTCAGTCTTCGTCCCGACAACGACTCCGCGCTGTATCGTCGTCGGATTTCCGGTTGTCATGTCCACCATGTCGGGGAGTTTGGTCTTCTTGCACCGGATGCTGAGGGCGGGAGGGTGCTGTGAGGCCGTAGTGGCGTCGCTGTCATCCACTGCTAGAATCGCATCCTCAAGGTTTGGGGCGGGCGTTAAACCCCCTACTGCTGGAATCGTCGGGGTCCCAGATTGTCCCGTGGGGCAGCCCGACCCGGAAGCCCCCTCTCTGCTGAATGGTCGCCACGCCGCCTCCGCAGCCTCCGCAGCTGCCGCCGCCGCCGCCGCCACAGCCGCTTCACGACGCTGGATCGCCGCTTTCCTCCTTTGGTGACTTGTATTTCCGGGAGCCATTTTGTTAAAACATTAAAAAAAATCCAACCAAACCCAGCAATATAAGCAATAAAGTCCTACAAGATGTTCTTTTACTTTATCAATAGATGCTAACCAATAACTTAATCATAACCTTTACACACTCATCACAACTACCACTTGAAGTTAACATATGAATCGATTTCTCAAACATGCTTTACCGACCAAAATTTTTACCAAAACAAACCTACACGATGAAATTAAATATGATACCAAATGCTTCAAAGTTTCAAACCTACACATGCTTTACATGCATAACTCATACCAACGTACATCAGACTTCTAATATGTATCCATCAACATGACCCTGCATTGTATGTGCATAACTCATACTAAACAGTTGCCATTCCAAGAACAGTTGCAATATGGAGCTATGAAAATTTCTGAAACATGCTTTACCGACCAAGATTTGTACCAAAACAAACCTACACGATTGAGCTAGATATGAATTCGAATGCTTCAAAGTTTCAAAACAAAGTGATTACACGTACTGAACAGAATGCATTTGTCTAGAATGCCTATCCATTTATCTATATAACTTCTAGTATATGTATATTACATACCAGAGTAATATAGAACTGTTGCATGCAATATAGAACTGTTGCAATATAGAACTGTTGCAACATGACCGTACACATATATGCATAACTCATACTAAACAGTTGCAATAAAATTCACATCTACTCAATCAAATGAATCATAACTCCTCAATCATCGAAAGAAACTATGAATCACATCATCGTTCACATAAATCACAACACTAGCATAACTCCTAAATCATCGTTCACATGAATCACATCTACTCAATCAAATTCACAATGAAATTCCATACCAACACAAATCACATCTTCCTTCCCAGTATTGCTTTGATATAATACACCGATGGAAAGGTAAAAAAATTGAAAGAAAAAAAATTGAAAAAAGAAGAAGATGCTTACCGAGCTTTGAAGAAGATGATTAGAGAGCTTTGAAGATGTTGATTACAGAGCTTTGAAGATGATTACAGAGCTTTGAAGAAGATGATTAGAGAGGTTTCTCGATTTGGTTTCGGCTTCGAATTCGACGGCGAGTTTAGGGTTTTGGTGGAGGGGAGGGATGGGGTTTAGGGTTGAGGTGGAGGGGATTTAGGGTTTTGGGGATCAGGTTTAGGGATTTGGGGCGAGCTGAGGTCGATTAGAAACGAAGAACTTGAATACGAAGACGAAATGAAAAGAACAAGAAAGAAACTGTGAATCTGGAATTATAAAGCCAACGAGGCGACGTATATTGACATCTTCGTCGCTTCAATACGTTGAAGCGACAAAGAATTCAATCTTTGTCGCTTCCTCTAATTTGAAGCGACAAAGAATTCAATCTTCGTCGCTTCAACATATTAAAGCGATGAAGATTGAATTCTTTGTCGCTTCAATGTATTGAAGCGACGAAGATGTCAATATACGTCGCCTTAATTTATTGATGGAAAGGTAATGAACTGAAGATGAAAGAAACAATGAAGTTTGGAATTATAAAGCATACGAGGTGACGAAGATTGCATTATTGGTCGCTTCAATACATTGACGCGACAAAGAATGCAATATTCGTCGCTTCTATTAATTGAAGCGACAAAGAATGGAATCTTCGTCGCTTCAATGTATTGAAGCGACCAATAATGCAATCTTCGTCGCCTCTTATCCTTCATTTTGTGTTATTTTTTACAAATTCAAAAGTTAGAAATATTTTTTCAAATACATAAATTGTGCTTTAAAGAAAATACGAATTTAGGTTTCAAATTCATAATAATATTAGTTTAGTCCTCGTCCTCGTCCTCGTCATCGTCCTCGTCTCCTTCTTCATCCAAAAGTAGTTGAAAATCTGGGTAAAATTGTATCACCGTGGGAGTGTCCTCTCTTGGTAAGGCTCGAATATATGATCTCCTGTATGCGATATGTTTTCATCTATGGAAAATACGTCAGCGCTGTAGACATTGCGGTGCGACATTTTTTGTACTACCTTCCAAGTACCACCAGCCTTTGGATCGTCTATGTAGAATACCTGTTTTGCTTTGGTTGCAATTATGAAGGGTGAATCCTCATAGTAACTGTTGTTTGTATTCACTGATATCAGTCCATGATCTTTTATAACGGTGTCAAGATCTTCCTCGTCGTCAGAGTTGTGCCATGTGCACTTAAACAACACCACTGGCATACGGCCTGCATATAATACTTCGACCACGTAGTTAACATGGCCGTAGAACTTGGATGAACCCATGTCTATCATGACACCGCTGTTTTGAGTCACGGTTCTTTGATCTCTATCAAACGAGGTGAACTTGACACCGTTCACATAACACGACTTATAAACCCGGAATTGCTGAGGTCCTTGTGCTAATGACTTTATTCCTGCAACCAAGGTCGGGTCCGAGTTTTTTTCTTTAAGGGACACCTGAGAGATAAGTGTTAAGAGAAGTTAAAGATAAGTGTTATAAACCCTCAAAGAACCTTACAAGAATTAATAGTTGGATGTACCCATGTTAAGAACCATCGAAGAAAACTCCTCCGACGACGAAGCTCGTCAAAATCTTCACCATTTTTAGCCTTGAACCTTCTAAGATGTTCTTCTAGGTAAGGTTTGACTTCGTCTGTTTCCACCAAGACTTGCCAGTGAGCCTCAACAGTCTCTGCCTCAGTCAACCTGAACTGGCAACGAGTCTCTGCCTCAGTCATGTTGGCTAAGAATAGGGTAAACGTGTGACCTAACGTCCTCCAAAATTTCATCTCCACTCTTTTGATAGGGTCTTCCGCCAAACTCCACCTTCCCGTTAAATGCCTTGCTCAATCGCCAAGGGTGATCTTGGTGGAGCCATTTTCGATGACCTTCATAAACTATCCTCCCACATATATGCTCTGAAGTTAGCTCATCTAGACAGATTGGACATGCCTTGTACCCTTTAACAGTTGACCCCGCAAGCATCCATAAACCTGGAAAGTCGCTAATAGTCCACATTACCGCTGCCTTCATCAAAAATACCTCATTGTCTACTCGATCAAAAGTATGGACTCCAACGACCCATAAATGTATTAGCTCCTCGATCATCGGCTCAATGAGTACACTAAGGCACTTTCCGGGAGATTTAGGGCCTGGAATCAACACTGATAACATGTTATATTCCTTCTTCATGCACATTGATGGTGGTAGATTGTACGGCATCACAACAACGGGCCATGTACTATGCAAAGTTCTCATTGTTCCGAATGGATTGATACCGTCTGTTGCTACTCCAAGGCGCACATTCCTGCAGTCCCGTGCGAAACCTGGAAAAGTTCTGTCAAAATGTTGAAACGCTTCTCCATCAGCTGGGTGGTTGAGGCTACCAGCCACGCATATCCGCTCCCCCGGCCATCGCATATGCTTGGCAGTGTGTGGGGACATAAACAAATGCTTCAACCTTGGTGTTAGAGGGAAGTTACGAATTATTTTTTGGGAATATCATTCGTATATGGCTTATATCTTTCAGAATAACACACTGGACAAATCCTCTCGTTTACAAGCGCCCCCCTGAACAACACACAGTTAAACTCACACGCATCAATTCTTTCGTAACCCAGTGAAAAATCACTCAAGATTTTTTTTATTCTCAAGTATGAACAGGGGAATGTGTGCCCTTTAGGAAGAAGTTTATTAATGTAAATACATAAAGAGTCAACACTTGTGTCCGACCATCCATTTTCATTTTTCATTTCCATTGCATCTAATATGGCACTCAAAACAGTTTCGTCACTGCCTTCATATAATGGGGTCTGTGACTCCTTCAATAATCTATCGTACTTTTCATAATCATCGTCTACCATGCATGTCATTGAAGTTCATGCCCGAATTATCTTCCACTAATTGTTGGGGTGCATCTGCATGGTATCCAGGATAATAAGGATATGCATCATGTAGAATCTCCAACTGCGGGTTCACTGAAGGACCGACACCACTAGAAGGACCGACTCTGTCTTGAAGCCACTGTCTTCGTTGACTGAGCATTGTCGGTTCACCAGAAACTTCCCCGTGAAGGTGCCAGAGAGTATAATCCAGACTCAAACCACTGTGTGATAAGTGATGATACATGACATCCATAGTAACCTTGAACGGACCGTTCTTACAACGTTTGCACGGGCAGAAGTGATAATTGGCTCCGTTACTATGTCGCCGGGCAAAATTCATAAACTCGAATATGTCTGTGATGTACCTTGGTTCAACATGATGATATGTCATCCAAGTTTTGTCTGGGTGTCCGTCCATGTTTCCTGTCAACATAAACAATCAATATGAACAAAGTTACCACGCCACAGTTGCGATTCAACCAAAACACCACACTTCTTCGGCTTATGCCTCCGGGTTGGGTCCTATCCCCTCCAGGGGAACACGACATTTATCAACGCTCTTGCACCCATGCGTTTCAGCTCCAGTTTAGGGAAATTTCGGCAGCATCTCTCTACAGTTCCCCGAGTGCTCACATATCTAAACAACCTAATTTGCACTAGGGGAATATTGAAATGAGACACTGTCGAAACCATATCCCAAAACTGAAACTGAAATCACATGAATAGCAAAAGGATCAACAAAGTCATGTTCACCTAAAGTGTCCAAAAATGGGACAATTCGAGAATCAACAACTCAACTCGATCAACTAGATGAGTTGTTGATTCTCAAACGGGAGTTCTAAGTTGATAAACACCACAATTATATATAACCATACGCTCTATTTCATGATTAACACTAATAAGACTACTAATTAAGGCTCGAATACACCTAATCTACACTAATCATCAATTAATTTCACTAAATTTAACCAAATTTCAAACATTAATCATGAACCCATAACATGATTTATTACAATTCAATGATTCAAACACTAAAACTAAAATATAAGACCAAATTCAATTCAATTTCAAAAATTTCACATCAACTTCATTTTCACTTCTAATCATCAATAAATTTCACTAAACTTAACCAAATTTCAAACATTATTCATGAACCCATAACATGATTTACCACAATTCAATGATTCAAACACTAAAACTACAACATAACACCAAATTCAATTCAACTTCAAAAATTACACAAAAACTTCAATTTCACTTCTAATTTAACATATTATGGTCATAAAGAGGGTTAAAGAGATACAAATTAAACTAACCTTACTCAAGAATCAAATCAATGGCAAGAACAACCTTCTTTCTCAATTTCCTAAAATTTCTCCCAAAATCGCACAAGAACAGCTCCAGAACGCGAATGAACTGTTTTTCTAAAATTCTAACTTTATGAACGGTTTGACTTTAAGAATAAGAGTAGATCCAGATTTAAAAAAAAAACGAGGCGACGAAGATTGACCAATCTTCGTCGCCTCGATTTTCTTCGAGGCGACCAAACTCATCTTCGTCGCTTCGAATGTAAAAAGTGGTCGCCTCATATTATTGAAGCGACTAAGATCAATCACTACAAGAAAACAGCACTTAGACCACGGAAACGTAATTGTTCCGTGGTCCAAGTGACACCTGGAGGACGGAAAAGACTCCGTGATCCGAGTACCACCTGGACGACGGAGAATACCATCTCCGTCATCCAGGTGATCACCTGGACCTCGGACTCTTCTCCGTCCTCCAGGTGATCACCTGGACGATGGAGAATACCGTCTCCGTCGTCCAGGTGATCACCTGGACAACTGACCGACACGCCGTCGTCCGAGTACGTGCGTAACGTACTTCCACTTAGATGACGTACCGACACCTCCGTCTTCTAAGTGAAGCATTATATAAGCCCGATGCCAAACTAAATTCATTCCTCGATCTCTTCATTCCATTTGAAGAAGAATTGAAGGAGAAAGAGAAGGGAGAAGGAGAAGGGAGCTAGCTAGAAGGCCGAGAATAATCAGGATCGATAAGGGATCTCCGATGACTAGCTAGCTAGCTTAATTAACGTACAGATATCGAGAAGGCCAGCAGGTACGTACGTACGCAGTTAAAATTTGCTTAATTAATATATATTTAGTGAAAACGTACGTACATACATGAAAGGATGTTAGCTATATATATATGTACAAATCGATTAAATTACGTACGTACGTAATTGATGGATCGATGTAGATCGAGTACGTATAATTAAGCGTAAATTAATGGACAAATATATATATGTAATAATTAATTAATTATAATATTTTGTAGCAGTATGGACAAGAGTTGGATGCTACTTGAAGCGCAGACCCCGGTGTTCCCTGGATGTCGAGAGAATGTGTTGCAATATGTGATGGACCAAATGAAGATAAAAGTGAAGCACAAAATGTCAGTGAGTGCTTTTGACGAAATTCAGGAGCAAATATGTAAGTTGCTTCCTGATGATCACAATCTTCCTAAATCTCATTATAAGGTTAGAAATATCCTGAGCAGCCTCGGCCTAAAGTACAGGATAATTGACGCATGTCCGAATGATTGTGTGGTATTTTACAAAGAGTATAAATAGTTGGACTATTGTCCCGTATGTGGCCAGTGCAGATTCCAGTTGAATAGGAAGAGTTCGAAAAAGAGAATTCCTGTGAAAGTTGTTCGATATTTTCCCTAGATTCCCAGATTGCAACGCCTGTACATGTCTCTACATATAGCAGAGGCGATGCGATGGTACGCAGAAAACCGAATAGATGACGATGTCCTGCGACACGCCGCGGATGGGGAGGGTTTCAAACATTTCGACAGAGAATTTGGAGACTTTGCTTCAGAGGTTAGAAATGTTAGACTCGGCCTATCTACAGACGGATTCAATCCTTGGGGAAAGAATAGCTCCGCCGTCAGCACTTGGCCAGTTATTCTGATGCCGTACAACTTGCCTCCGTGGATGTGCATGAACAAAGAATTTAATTTCCTTACCGTACTAATTCCAGGTCCTAAATCTCCATCGAAGTGCCTAGATGTCTACCTCAGACCTTTGATCGACGAGCTGAAACTGTTGTGGGAAAATGGAGTCCCAACTTATGACAAATTCACTGACACGATGTTCACGATGAGGGCTGCCGTAATGTGGACTATCAGCGATTTTCCAGCTTATGGAATGTTGGCAGCCTGCAGGACTAAAGGATATAATGGATGTCCTTTATGTTTGGATGACGTGAACTCTAGTTGGCACGCGAGGAAGGTGTGTTACTTGGGTCACCGTAGATGGCTTCCTCACGACCACCCGTGGCGACAGGATGAAGCTCATTTCGACGGTACGGTAGAGAACAATCCTAAACCCCGTAGTTGGTCGGGCGAAGAGATTTTAGAGAGGTTGAGCTATTTCGACTTTGGTGTGTTGAGCAATGACGCGGATGTAAATAAATGCAATCCAATTCCTCCACATGATCTGAGCTATTGGGATTACAAGAGTATATTCTTTGAACTCCCTTACTGGTCGAAGTTGAAGCTGAGGAACAACTTGGACGCGATGCACATAGAAAAGAATGTGTGCGACAGCGTGGTGGGAACAATTCTCGGTATTAAGTTCAAGACTAAAGATACTCCCAAAGCGCGCAAAGATTTGGAATCAATGAATCTACGTCGTCCCTTGTGGTTGAGGAGGGATAGGAAATGAGTGTACAACAAGATGCCAGATGCACCTTACACAGTGAAGCCGACGCTTAGACGTTCTGTATTTCACTGGTTTAAGGGCGTTCGTTATCCGGCTACGTATGCAGCTACTATAACTGGAGCAGTGGACGAGGTGCAACACAAGTTTGTTGGTCTAAAGACACATGACTATCACGTTATGCTGCAACGTCTGATTCCAGTGGTAATTCGACCATACTTGCCTCGGGTCGTCGTAGAACCAATAGTAGCATTGTGCAGGTGGTGGCAGAGGTTATGCGCCAGAGAATTAAAGAAGTCAGATGTGGTGGAATTGCAACAACAAATTGTGCACATCATTTGCAAACTAGAGAGGATTTTCCCCCCTGCTTTCTTTGACATCATGATTCACCTAATGATCCACTTGCCCGAGCAGGTGCTCATTTCTGGTTCGGTCCAGCACACTTGGATGTATCCTCAAGAAAGGTACGTACAACTACTTAATTAATTTGTTCCACTGGAGATTATATATATACTAGCTAGCTATATGTACTTATTCTTATTGTACGTTTGATTTTGTAGACAGCTTGGACAGTATAAGTCATTCGGCAAAAACAGGTCGGCCCCAGATGGCTCCATAGCAGAGACATACCTAATGCATGAGTGTGTTACTTACTGCAACATGTACCTCAAAGATCCACCCCCTCCCACTGCCTCCGATCGCAGTGCCCGCATCAATCTTTCTGTCGTCACCAATGTCGTCCGACCGTTTAGAGGAGTATTAAAGGAGTCGTTAACACGGGAAGAACTTATTGAGGCACATTGGGTAGTGTTGCGAGACTGTGACGAAGTTTAGCCGTACATGATGTCATATAGGGAGAGGCTTCAGGCGTTAAATCAAAACAAGAGTTCGGCGTGGATTGAGAAAATGGTTAAGAAGAAGTTTCCCGATTATTTCTTCCAATGGGTACGTACGTACGTCTCGGTATTAATTATTTAAAAACATATCGCTCATGTTTGTAGAAAGTAAACCCTTATATTAATTTGCCTTTTTTCGCAGATGATTGATATGCAAAAATCTGAAAACCAAGGAGGGTGGTGGTCATGGCCAAAGCACTTGCTAGCAGGGAAGCCGGTTAAACACTATATTTATCCCGGATGTTTTGTGAACGGTGTAAAGTTCCATTCATTGGCCCGAGACGAAGGAAGAAGAACACAAAACAGTGGGGTAGCGGTTGGGAAAGACAATGATCTATATTACGGGGCTATTGTATATGTGGTTCAGCTATGTTACGGGAATGATGTCAACGTTTTCCTATTCAAGTGCAGATGGTTCAAGCGTACAAAGAAAGACCTGGGACTATTATCAGTCGATACAAACTCGCACTGGTATGAGGATGAGCATTTCGCTCGCACCACCTTAGTTCGACAGGTGTTCTATCTCGACGATTCGAAAGCCGGTGAAGGGTGGAAAATAGTGAACCATATCTCTCACCGAGGAATTTGGAATACAGAGACAATTGAAGGGACACCGGCGACGACTGAAGATGCTGCTGAACCAGAAAGAGACATTCCTGCCTATCAAGAGCCTAATATTTCTATGGTCCGCTCCGATATAATGGACCTGGTTCAAGATGGTGAACGGTTACCCATGCCTGATGGTTGTACAAATCTAACTGAAGATGAGATTATCGATGAGGTAGATGAAGAAGACGAGCAGGAAGAGGACGCGGACGAGGACTCAGTTTATTCGTCGGACGATGTTGAGTACGATGACGAGGATGAGCCGTCGTCTAACGGGGATGAGGACGATGATGATTATGACGAAGAGTACGGTCATACGACGAGGGAGATTAATTGGTAATTAATTACTGTAATTATTGTAATATATATGATCGATGCAGGTTTACGGTAATTAATTAATCCGAATTATATATCCTGGACAACGGAGAAATTAATTGCAGGTTGTCGCCAAATCTCAATCTCATATAAAACCCTAGCTAAATCCTGGACCCTAAATCTAGCAGATCGGATCGATCGATATATCGATTAATTTTTTAATTATATTTTTGAATCAGAATAATTGAACCGACACACAAATGACCGGAGATGACCTAAACCGTAAACCCTAAGGCCCTAACCCCTGAAATCGGGGTTTAGAACTTGGACGACGGAGAATGGTCATTGTCCGTCGTCCAGGTACACACTAGGACGACGGATATGGTCATTCTCCGTCGTCCAAGTTCACAAACCCTAAACCCTAAACAATAAGGCCCTAACCCCTGAATTCAGGGTCTATACACCTGGACGATGGAGAACGCTCATGTCCGTCGTCCAGGTGCAGATATTGTAATTTTTTCTAACACAACGACCATCTAGACCTTCTTCCAATGCATATTCTTTTCATCAAGACTTTAGAGTAAACAATTCTTGGTGTGTGAGCTTCGACGGTTCGAAAATCGGAGTTGCGAAATGCCTTGTATCCACGTTTCCGGTTTGTGAAATTATCGGTTTTGCGGTTGACTGTGCCGATGAAACCCTTCCCGAACTTATTATTTTATGGTCCTTTGAAGGCAATTATATATTATGTTACGACGAACATATCCAACGGTTGTTTTGTCCAAATTCAATTTCGTTAATACTCTGCTGCAAATGAGCGTCTACTCATGAACACTTAAGTCGTAAAGATTAGTCGATACTTAACATGTTTCAAGACGTAAAATTAATCGTCGGTTCAAATTTAACTGTTCATATATACGATGCGTTCATCGATATTGTACGACTATTTCACTCGAATGACAGATCGCTAAATTCCTAGCTAATTATTTTTTTAATTTTTTTTACGTAATTTGAACCTGGACGACGGATATAGGCATTTTCTGTCGTTCAGGTGTTAACCTGGACGACGGAGAATGACCATCTCCGTCGTCCAGGTTCAAAAACCATGGCGGCTCAAATTTATTTTTGTTTATTTTTTTCATGTAATTTTCACTTGGACGACGGATACTGACCATCTCCGTTGTCCAAGTCCGATTAATTGGCGCCGCTTGAATTTTTTTGAAACCGCCACCTAGACGACGGAAAACACTATTTCCGTCGTCCAAGTGAACTTAGACGACGGAGAATAGTGCTCCGTCGTCTAGGTGAAACTCTATAAATAGAGTTGCACCCCCCCTCATTTTCTCATCATTCCATCTCCTCCTCTCCTCTCCTCTCCTCCGGCGATCCTCCTCCGGCGACGCTCCGACGACATTTTTTCCGGCGTGGTTCCTCCTCTCCGACGACTCAACTCCGGCGATATTCCTGAAAACTCCGATTCGGTACATTTCTATTTTTCCCTTATTAAAATAATTTTCATTTAATTAATTAATTAAATTCTAAATATAATTTAGAAGTAGAATTTAATTGATTAATTAGTTTAAATATTTAATAAATAATTAATTATTGTTATTAATTTATTAAATCATAATTATTGTAATTATTTATTATTAGTTGCATGATTAAATGATTTTATTATTAAATTAATTAAATGAATAAATGATTATTCATAATTTATTAAATGAATCAATTTTTTATTAAATGCATGATAAATAAATATAAATTATTGCATCTAATTAGAAATTATTAATTAATATTTACGTTAAACACTAGTAAATTAATTAGTAGTACGTGTTCGATTTAAATTTAGTACATAGGCTTGGTTTATTAAGTCGCACTCTTTGGAATAGATGGCGCCTCTTTTGCTTGCTTATCTCCTTAACCCCTCGTGATGTGTGGATTTCATCACCGCACACCATAACCTAAGTGAAGTTATGGACACGAGGTTGAGGGCGGAGTTTGCAAAGGACTTGAGGGAGTGTAAATTTTCGAAAAATTGGTCAAATGTCGGACATGGTGTCTAGAAACGGGTTATGACTGGTGACAGGATTTGGACTAAGAAAGACTTTTGTCAAAATTAGTCCTGCCTCTCGCATTATCTCTATCCCTAACTGGCCATGTTTTTCGATTTAACCAAGGCTGATTAATTGAAAATTTACACTTTATCGCGCGGGTCGCACGTCCATTGAACGACCGAAAATGCCAAGCTAGTGTACTCTATTTAAATCTTAAACGTACTTAATTAATTAGCGTAAATTTTTAAGTTGTAATTATTATGGTAAGTAGGTATTTTAACACCGTACTCTTAGGTTTAAATGGCTCCGCCAAAGACGACATCCGGCAAGAAGAAAGCCCAACAGGAGGCAGAAGATGCCATGCTCCGAATGTTGGCGGCCCAAGTCGGTTGGGTTCAACAGGAGGGCAACGACGCTCTCAATCCGGAAGGATCATCTGGTCCGTCCGTAGCGCCCTCTGGGGAAATTCCCGCTCCCCCATTCATCTCGAGCGGTGATGACGTCGACCCCTTCCAATCTCCGACGCCTGGTACCGGTTCAACGGGAAGTACTCAGGCGTCCTCGACCGCCGAATCAATCATGTACAGCGCCCGCCGTAGGCAAAGGAGGGCCCCCACTGACCCGGAACCGAAAAGGACTCAGGGTCTCGTTAAAGGGGGAAAAGCGGAGCGTATTTGCAAGGCGACCGGTAAAAAGATCGACTTGCCGTACGACGAATTCACCGGTGGCCCTCCCACTGCTCAGCTAGCAAGTCTCTCGGCGCATGGGATAGGGTCAATCATCCGTAACCGGGTTCGTATCACTGCCCCTACTTGGAAGGAGGCGCCGGATCATGAGAAGGCGAAAGTCTTCAAAGATCTTTCGGTACGTAATACGTTCAATTTAGTTATTATATAATATTGTTAATATTAGTTAAAATTTCATAATATATACGATTATAATTTTCTATTTATTTTTGATAGGAACAATTTGACGTGGATCCAACACCGGCTATGTTGAGGCATATCAACCAAACCGCCAACTCCATCTAGAAAGATTGGAAGTACAAGCTCCATAAGTACTTCCAAGATGTCGGTCCTGTGCCTCCCCCGGTAGAGTTGCAAGGGGAGAGAAAAGATGAGTGGGAGTGGTTGTGTAACCACTTTGCCGATGACTCCTTTAAGGTGTTAATTTTTTTTTTATTTCAATTAATATAATTGAATTATTTAAATTGTAGTTATTAGTTTTTTAATAATTTAATTATGTTGTGTAACAGAAATTCTCCGGTGTCAACAAAGCCAACCGGGGGAAGAAGGAGAAACACCATACTGCCGGCGCCAAGCAGTTCATTCTAATAGCCAAGGAGCACAAGGATAAGGGCTCCAAACACCCTTATCTTGATGCAAGTGTAAGCGCGTACGTGACGCCAGGGCTCGATAATGAAGCGAGTCAATGCGGCGTAAGTGATATATTAATTATGTGCTTTTAATTATAGTAATTATTATTTAAATATGATTTCATTATAATAAATTAATTATTCTTTTGTAGGCAAGGGTGATAGAGTGTGCGCATGAAGAGTTGGCTAACACTCAGCTTGCGTTCCCAGATGTGCCGCCGGAAGACCTGCCTCCTCTATCCTTAGAGAGCCAAATTGCAATCGCGGATGAGGTCTACGGTCGTAGAGCTGGCAAGGAGGTTAGGCCCTTTGGGCCTAGGGTGGTACGAGATTTGTCGACGACCTCCGGCTCATCATCTACGGGAGGTTCGGGGCAGCAGAGAAGGAGTCAGGCAGCGGCCGTCGAAGCAGCCATTCAAGAGGCTCGACTGGCACGAGAGGAGAATGAGTCAATGCGGCAAAGACTTGACGAACAACAAGCACAAATAGCCCAACTCATCGCGCTCATGAACCAAAATCGAGAAGTATGTCAACCTCCTCCGAACCCATACCCCGACGACAACGACCCGGCTGGAGGCGGAGGACCCGGCGGCGCATCTGCTCCTCCAGTGTATTAGCTAGCTAGTTAATTATCGCGTTTCTTTATTTCCGAGTTCCGAACAATATTTTATAATTTTTATGGGTTTTTAATTTGGATCTGTATGTACAAATTAATTAATTATTTAATTAATACATTAATTAATATTAAAAATTTAGTTTAATTAATTATTTTCGACTATTTTTCATTATTTAAATTAAATTAATAATAAATTAAATTAATAATATTTAATTTCAATTTATTTTTTTTTAAAATTAAATAGTCACTTGGACGACGGAGATTATGTTCTCCGTCGTCCAGGTCCACCAACCCTAAACCTAACCCTAAACCCCTAACCCCTAAACCCTGCCATTCTCCGTGGCCCACGTGTTCACCTAGACGACGGAGAATCAGTTCTCCGTCGTCCAGGTGAACACGTGGGCCACGGAGAAGCTAGCATTATCCGTGGCCCATGTACTCACCTGGACGACGGAAATGCTAATTCTCCGTCGTCCAGGTAAACACGTGGGCCACGGAGAAACGAGCAATGTCCGTGGCCCATGTAGTCACCTGGACGACGGAGAATTAGCGTTTCCGTCGTCCAGGTGCGTACATGGGCCACGGATAATGTCCGCGGTCCAAGTTAACTTGGACGACGGAGAACTAATTCTCCGTCGTCCAGGTGCTTGGACGACAGCACTTGGAGCACGGACCTTGGACGACGGAGATTCCGTCGTCCAAGTACTTAGACAACGGAAAACTGCACTTAGACGACGGAAATGGTCCGTGGTCTAGGTGCAGTTTTCTTGTAGTGAATCTACGTCGCCTCAATTTGTTGAAGCGACGTAATTAATATCTGAGGCAATCTACGTCGCCTCATTGAAATTGGGGCGACGAAGAAACGTAACTACGTCGCCCCAATGCTCTCCTCCCCCCAATGCTCTCCTCCAGTAGTGAATGTACTTGCTCTTGGTTAATTGACACTGCAAATCATGTTCAGTGGTATATATAGCGAGATGTCTATTGACATGCTATTGTATCTTGCATGTTATCCCATTTCAATCATGCAAATTGCATTTTTTCAGAAAAATAATTAAATAGATGAAATTGTGTTACTATTAATGATGATTAAAAGATATATAAAGCTGTACATGAATGAATGTTGTTTAAACTTAATCATCAGTTTCACCACCAAACGCATAAAACAAATTAAGACAAGCAAATATTCCATTAATTTGAGCATAACTGGATACAAAATAGGGAAAAGTCGTGGAGATACAATAATTGGATTATCATCTTAAAGAGACAGCCAACAATTATTACCCACAAAATAGCAAAGACAGAAACCCATCGATAACACGACATAGGAATTTAAAACATGCATAGATAGTACTACTTGAACTCTAAGTAAAACATCCTACTAACTGATTGATCCACAAGGCAATGTCATGTAATGAAATAAAATGATCAAGCTAGGTCGTCGTCGTTAATTGATCATGGATGCAGGCCACCAATCCCTCCAATTCCGCCGACTCCTCCACCAGCAGCACCACCACCGGCACCTCCAGCACCACCCAGACCACCAGCTCCACCGCCTAGGCCTCCAAGACCGCCAAGACCGCCAACTCCACCGATACCACCAACTCCACCTATTGCGCCAAACTTGCCAATCCCACCACCTATGGCGCCACCTCCGAGAAGAGGCATTACACCCCCGACTCCAGCCACGCCCCCAATTCCGGCGAACCCACCAACAGCTCCGATGCACTTCTTGTCTTTCACACCAGCCGGTGACTCAGCAGTTGCTGACTTTGGTGCAGTTGAATCTAAAACAGTTGTCTTATCATTAGGGCTAGTAGTGGGTTGATCACCAGGCGCCATACGTGCGTAGCCTGCGGATGCGAAAGTTAGCAGAGCAAGCACAACAACAACACGCTGCATCTCCATCCTAAACTCACTCAATGCTAGCTCTATCTCACTTACACTCACTGTTCTTCTTCCTCACTCGATCAGCTGTTTGAACGAAACTACACCTGAGTTGGCTATGCATGCAAGCCAGGGTTTATATAGCGGAGTAAGGGTTGGAGGACAGTTGAGGGTAATGAATAGAGCTAGGGTTTGAAGCAAATGGGAAAGATTGACTTTGGTGTACTTTGGAAATAAGGCTCTCGAGAAAGAAAATGAATGAATTAATGAATGCTAGTGATCGATCGATCAGAAAGGGTAGTTAGGTAGGTCGAATGAAAAGAAGAGAACATTTAAGGAAGATGGTCAGGCGTAGGTCAACTGTGTCATGTCGTTCTTGTGCATTGCCATATTCGGTTTTTGCATGACTCGTGTGCGTCACTTAGTCGACGTCCCTGAACTCTCATATTAGGTTACTGGTGCGATTTGGAAACACCAATAGACCAACATGCACCTTTGAAATAATGACATGCATAATCGATCTGCATTATTAATTAAAGATTACCATACTATAATGGGAGGAGTTGGGAGTCGAAGTTGCTTATTTATTTCCATACAACTACGTCCGATTTGTACGTATTAATTTGAAAAACTTTTCTCAATTTGTGGAGTTTTGAAATAGGAATTTCCATTGTTCATCTTTTCAATTAATGTGTAAGTTTTACCATGAAAAGCTCATACTTGAGAAACAAAAGCGTTATTCTTAGCAAGGAAGATGCACTTTATCACAATCACTAGTTACATATTGGTAGTATTCCACCACGAAATAGAGAAACAAACTCTATGTTTGACATTTGTTTACCGCTTGAAATGCGGTAGTTCTTGTCTCAACAGTTATATATACAACCAACCTTGAATAGACCAAGTGAAGATAAACTTCTTTTGCAAGAAAAACGTCTAACCAAATACACAATGCAAAATATGTCGTTTATGAAGCTCACTACAAAACTCTCCAGATCTGTTCCCTTGAAAAGAATACCAGACCAAACTGGTGCTATAACTAATTGTACAAGCAATAGAGTATTTGCCACTTCTGCCACAAGAGCTTTGCAAGTGAGTGCCCTAATTCTGAAATCATTTTCTCGACTATTTTTGTGAAGTCCATGATATATATATTAACTCTGTATTAGAAGATCATGCACATATGTAATGAAACTTACAAAGGTTAACTCTGTTCGATCTGTATCGAAATGAAACACTAACACACGTAAATTAATTTATCACAGTCAAAGAAAGAGGACGATGCAGCTGATAAGACAAAAGAAGCAGCAGATGCAGTTAAAGATGGAGCCAAAGAAGTGAGACGCACCTGTGAATTCATGAGGGATACCGTAGAAACGACTGCCCAAACCGTAAGGCTCTCGATACTTACTCATGCACTGAGTATAATATTACACGCATCAATCACACTTGTATAGATTAGCTAGTAGCAAACTGCAACCAATTTTGTGTACATTAATTAATTAACTTGTATATATATTGTTGTTGGAGATTAGATGAGCAAAGCGACAAAAGATGCGACGGAGAAAGTAACGGAAACAGCAGAAACTATCACAGACAAAACAAAGGGCACCGTCTCAGGTGCATGGGCAATGGCCAAAAATACTACCGAGTTCATCAAGGACAAATTAAAGTAGTTGGCAAGTGAACACCAGAACACGTATTGATCGGGCGAGCGCTCTATGATACTGAACAATTTATGAAGTTATATCAATTCATCTGCATAACTGCATTTCATTTGCGTTAATTGATTAATTTGCGAGTTCCATAATGTGTTCTGTTTGTTATCGGATGTGAGTACTTTGCATAATATATAGCTCTGTAAAGTTAAAGACTTTGATATCATTCTAACATATTTATTGATCTATTTTTTTTTAGATAGTCAATAATATTTGATTATATTACAGAGGTTCCACCGATAGGAATGAAACCCCTACATCCTACCATACTAAGTCTGAACTATATGCACCCAATCCTAGACTAACCAATTCAAACAGAGCCAGACAAAAACTCTCAAACAATCAAGAATCACTCTCCATGGTTAGTAGGCACCATCTCTACCAAATAAATCGAATTGGGCAAAGTGGCCCACTCCTAATAAAAATGGTAAGTTACGGAAGAAACCCTAGCCTCCAACAATATTAAGCGGCCATCACCGCAATGGAAACTATAACTAAACAATTAATTGTATGCAGTAGAACCAACGCCCGCACCACCCTTCCTCGACAACAAAAACATCGCATGAACCCCGCGCAGGGATTCGACACGAATCATCAGCTAAGAAAATAGGAAAAACCGAGGTGTCAGTTAGGTTGACCCCTCAGGAGGTCCTGATTTTTCAAGGTTTACTTGAGTGAAGTTTCTAACTGATAAAATTGAAACTTTTGATACATATTTCAGTCTTGCAAAAATAATTTCAAATGAAAAACTTTCTGAAGATAAGGAAATCATTAGAATTAGATCTGATCATGGCACCGATCTACTAGAAAAAGTACTATAACCGAGGAACAAAATTCATCAGCCCGTTAATTAGAAAATTTCGTCGGCTAAAGTTATAGCCGACGAACCTTCGTCGGCTATAGTGTTGTCGGCAAAAGGTCATCGGCCATACTTTAGTCGACGACAAATTAAAACGGCTGTCGTTAGCTAAAGATTGAAACTTGTCAGCTAAACTCCGAAGATTTTAAAAGAAAAAAAAACTGCAGATCTAGATTTCTATTCCCAGAACCTTCTGAGAATAGAAATCCAGATCTGTCAATTCCACAATTTTATTTCACCAAACCATAATCACAATTTTATTTCACCAAACCAAACCAAAATACAACCTAAATTCCACAAAAGAGCTCAGTGGTGGAGAGGGCGAGGAGGCGGCAGAGGGCTCAGACGGAGAGAGATAGATCATATTACACATAAATTACACCTTAAACCCTAAATTTAAAAAAAATACAAACTCAAATGGTAAGGTTTATCGGGATAGAAAGCGGCGGCGGAGAGGGTGAGGAGGCGGAGATTTAAGAGAGAGAGGGAGAGGAAAAATTAGGGTTTTTGAGAGAGTAGTGGCGGTCTGGGCGTTATAAACCCGATGATTTTAGCCAACGATGTATAAAGTCGTCGGCTAAAGTATAGCCGACGACATAATAGTTGTCAGCTTAAGACGTAATTTTAGCCGACGGTTTTTCTAGCTAAAGTTGAAGACAATTTTTTTTCTCATTGGCTTAAATACTTTGGATGACGATACTTTTTTTCGTTGGCTAAAGTATAGTATAGCCAACGAAAAGACACTACCACATATTGAGACATTGCCGGCGACATTTAAATCGCCGGCAATGTTTTTGGACATTACCGGCGATTTTTGCCGGAAAAATCGCCGGTAATGTCTTCTTCTTTTTTAACATTACCGGCGACTTAAATGTAAGTCGCCGGCAATGTTTCGATGGTAATGTAAAAAAAAAAAAAAGACATTGCCGGCGACATACATTTATGTCGCCGGTAATGTTTAAAAAAAGAAGAAGACATTTTCGGCGAGATAAATGAAGTTGCCGGCAATGTCTTTTTTTTTTTTTACATTACCATCGAAACATTGCCGGCGACTTAAATGTAAGTCGCCGGTAATGTAAAAAAAAAAAGACATTACTGGCGATTTTTCCGGCAAAAATCGCCGGTAATGTCCAAAAACATTGCCGGCGATTTAAATGTCGCCGGCAATGTCTCAATACACTACTAGAAATTGACCCATTGCCGGCGACTTTTATGTCGCCGGCAATGTTTTGGACATTACCGGCGATTTTTGCCGGAAAAAACGCCGGTAATGTCTTTTTTTTTTTTTACATTACCGGCGATTTTTGTCGCCGGTAATGTCCGTCGCCGGCAATCTCTCGATGGTAATGTAAAAAAAAAAAAAAAAGACATTACCGGCGACTTCATTTATGTCGCCGGTAATGTCTTTTTTTTTTTTTCTTTTTTTTTACATTACCGGCGACATAAATGTATGTCGCCGGCAATGTCTTTTCCGGCAAGACATTACCGGCGATTTTTCCGGCAAAAATCGCCGGTAATGTCCAAAAACATTGCCGGCGACATAAAAGTCGCCGGCAATGGGAAGAAATGTTGTAGTGATATGTGGTAGTGAGAAAATGTCATCAGCCTATTTTTTTAAAATTTGTCAGCTATAGTGTTTGTTCTGGTAGTATGATTTTGAAAATGTATCTTTTCGTGAATACTGTGATATATGGCGTGTTTCATGAATTTTCTGCACCTATCACTCCTAAACGTAATGGGATTGTTGAAAGAAAGAATCATGTTCTCGTTGAAATGGGAAGAATAATGATTAACTCTGCAGATCTTCAACATTATTTTTGGGGAGAAACTGTATCTAATGCTTGTTATACTCTAAATATAGTCATTTTAGGCCTGGAACAGATAAAACACCTTATAAACTTTGGAGAGGAAGAAAACCAAATATATCTCACTTGAAAGTTTTTGGAAGCATTTGCTACATCTACAAAGACAGAGACTACCTCAACAAATTTGATCCCAAGTATGGTAGAGGAGTATTCCTGGGATATGCAACGAATAGGCGTGCATATAGAGTTTATAACAAAAGATCATGAAAAATTAAGGAAACCGTTAATGTTGCTATTGATGATGGTCCCATTTGTACTCACACATCTTCCACTGTTGATCAGGTTATCACTGCCTCATCTCCTTCAACTGAGAAGGACATTCACATAGAATATCAAATTCCCATATCAGATGATGATGGAAGTGAACGTAAACCAGAAACTGATCATGCCAGCACAGGGATAGATGTTACCCTTGCTATCCAGCCTCCACACAGATCAAGAACTCGATAAGTGAGGAAAGATCACTCAACTTCTGATGTTATTGGTAATGTGTCTGAACCAATGAAAATCAGAAGTGCAACACAAAAAGTTATATGCATTTTCTCAATCCTTCGACATTTTCTTGCTTGCTTTTGAAAAGATATTAATATCATATCACATTTTTGTTTTGTATCTACTATTGAACCAAAAAACATCAAAGAGGCCTTATGTGATGTGGGGTGAATTTCAGCTATGCAAGAGGAGTTGAACCAATTTGAAAGAAGCGATGTTTGAGAATTAGTACTCAAACCTAGTAAAAAAAACATCATTAGAATTAGGTGGGTTTACAAGAACAAAACTGATGAAAAAGGCACTATAATCCAAAACAAACCACTATTAGTAACTCAAGGCTATAATCAAATTGAGAGTTTAGATTTTGATGAAACCTTTGCACCTGTTGCAATGTTAGAATTAGTAAGACTCTTGTTGGCTATTTCTTGTCATTTTAAATGTACTCTATATCAAATGGACATCAAGAGTAATTTTCTCTATGGAGACATTAAGGAAGAAGTTTATCTCAAAAAAACTCTATGCTTTCCTGAAACTAGTCATCCAGATCATGTTTACAAATTAAAAAAGGTTGTCTATGGACTAAAACAATCGAGCAGGATATGACAAGTTAGCCTCCTATCTCATTGATAATGGATATTAATTTTTGAGGTTCAATTGACAAAATCTTATTTGTTAAAAGTACTTCTAAACATGTTATTCTTTTTCAAGTTTATGTT
The DNA here is from genome assembly GCA_946800695.1 of Geum urbanum. Classification (NCBI taxonomy): domain Eukaryota; kingdom Viridiplantae; phylum Streptophyta; class Magnoliopsida; order Rosales; family Rosaceae; genus Geum; species Geum urbanum. The sequence continues at coordinate 7,644,993 of OX327003.1, forward strand.
GATGATATCATTTTTGGTTGTACCTCTGATTTGTTAGTCAAAACTTTTATTAACACAATGGAGAAGGAATTCAAAATGAGCAGCTGTGGCAAACTCAGCTATTTTTAAGGGTTAGAGGTGCAACAAAGAGAAGACAACTTATACATTCTCAAACTTAATATGCCAAAGATTTGGTTAAAAAGTTTGGCATGGAGACATCTTCTCCTGTTCAAAATCCAATGGGATCAAGCTGTAAAACCAGTGCTAATCTTGCAGGAATTGATATTGATCCTACTTTTTATAGAAGTATGATTGGGAGTCTTCTATACCTTACTGCTAGTAGACCTGACATTTGTTATAGTGTAGGAGTCTATGCACGTTATCAAGCAAATCTCAAAGAATCTTATGTCAAAGTTGTTAAACATATTACATGATATGTTTCTAGAACAACTAATTTTGGTATAATGTACTCAACTGACGCTAACATTAAAATTGCAGGATACTCAGACTATGACTGAACTGGTGATGCTACAGACAGAAAAAACACTTCAGGAGGAAGTTTTTTTTGTAGGAAATAACATAGTGTCATGGCATAGTAAGAAACAAAACTGTGTTTTCTTATCCACTGCCCAAGCAGAATATATTGCAGTAGGAAGCTGTTGCAGTCAGATGCTATGGATAAAGCATATGCTACATGATTATGGCTTTCCTCAAGGTACACTTACCTTGTTTTGTGATAATACCAGTGCTATAAACATCTCAAAAAATCTTGTGTTGCATTCTCATATAAACATATTGAGATCAGGTATCATTTTATCAGAAACCTAGTACAAGATAACTTGCATGAGATGACTATATTTCCAACAGAAAATCAATTGGCTGACTTATTTACCAAACCACTTGACAATCTTCGTTTTGAAAGTCTTCAAAAAGCAATTGGTATTTGCTCCACCCTAGTTTAATTTTTTTTACACACACACACACACATATATATATATATAAACACACACAAAAAAACTCAATTTTTTTTTAGTTTACTATATATATATATATATATATATATCTAACTATGGTTGTATTCATAAATTTATATATACACAAGAATGGGGATATTTTTATGTGCAAAAGATCAAAGAACAAATCAGTAACATGAGTTAACCTTTTTAAGTGTCAGTCTCTCTATGATTTGAATGTTATACAATTGTATATACATAAAGTCCCAAAAAATTTTAAAAATGGGTGCCAGTCATTAGAGGATCCCTGAAATTCATTCTATCCTCCGCTGGATTTGAAGTTGTTATCCTTCGAGTGTCCTTGTTACACATATTTCCCTTTTGAGCAATGCGCTCAGGGAGTTAATGATAACTTCTTTGTTATATAAATCAAAGATGACAATTTTTCAGATGGCCATAAGGACAAATTTCATCACCTTGAACATATGTAAATGAAAGCATCAAAAATAAAAAGTTTATCATACAAACGACAAAAGTGACTCTTATCAAATGCTACAAGGCAGACTCTTGAGTGATGAAATACTTAACATGCCAAAAAAAAAAAATCTCATGACAAATGTCTCTCTATATCTCCACAAGATATGTGTTATATAAACTTTTATGCTATTCCAATGCTCAATACTCTTTTTTTAAGAAAGTACGGTCTATATATAAGCAAAAATATTTTTTATATTTTCAATAGGTATGTTTTTACCTAGGGGGTGTAACTTATACTTTGGTTTGATTCAAAAAATGTGTTGTACATGAGCTTGGTTCAAGATGTGTTGTAAATTGATGTTTTTTTTATAAAAAAAAATGGAGATTGTCAAGTCTTTTGAGTACAAAGAAAAATTTTATCCTAGATTTCGGGATACTTTAGCTAACCTTGATTTGATCTGATCCAAGTTGACTTTGCAAAAGGAAACTATCAATTTTTTTCTAGTTAAAAGTCATAAGGCTAAATGGGTTCATTTTGGACTAATGTTTACAAACAAATTACAACTCAACCTTTTGGGTTGGGTCCTTGTTTCAAAACTATCATAGTCTATGGGCTAGCTTCTAGGTGGATTGTACTTTTTATCTTGAGCTAAGATAAAAAAAAATTGGTTTTAGGTCTGCCCATTGTGTACTTGATGGATTACTTTTGTGAGTTAAACCCTTGTTTTTACCTCAGTCATCTCCATCGTCGTTCCTAATTTCTTCCCATCACTTCGATGATCCCCTCCGCTGCCATTGCCATATCGTTCTCTCTCTCCACCTCACTCTGATACCTCCCTCTAGCTCATCTATTTAAGCTCTCCCAAATATAGGGTTTCACTTCTCATTCCCATCCACCATTTGCATGTCCAAAATGGACAGAACCAAAAGACCAAATGCTCCTCTCTCCTCTGTACCAAGACAATCCCCTTGTCTCAACCCTTCATCTTCCTCCATTGAGCCCTCAGGAAGCTTTCAAGAGATTCATGGAGCCGATCCTTCTCCTCCAATGATCCGATCTCTTCCAATCGATACCCTCACTTCTCTAAGTCTTTCCAATGAGACTGAACTTAGTGATGATCGTTGGAAAATCCCAAGTCCGGCTATCTCTATTCATGCCACTGAAGAGCCCGTAGTTGTCTCTCAAAAGTGCAAAGCTTCAGATAACATTGCAAAACTGGTGGCATCAAAACTTTCAAAAAAGTCCTTCACTTGTACTAGTGAGTCACCCATGGTCAACGACATTCTTGGATTGCAATCTACTCCTCCATCCCCCACTGATCAACCTACTGATCCATCATGGCTCACTACACCTCCATTTCGTCCTCCTGGTTCTCGCCATGTCAAGAAAACTACGCGGAAGAAGACTGTGCTTAGAAGAGGCAAGACTTATGTCTTTGCTCTTTGTCCAAATCAGATGAATGTCAATGAGGTCACTCCTCGACGATCTCCACGATCTATCAATACTATTCCCTCTCCTTCCCAGGACAAAGGAAAGGCACATATGGATTCATCCCCGTCTAGGCAGAGAGAAGCTCCCTCTAAACCCTCTTCATCCAAGAAACCTACTGTTTCCAAGAAGAAATCTGCTCCATCTACGACTAAGAGTAATTTGCCTCCCAAAAAGAGACATACTCATGTGTCCATTGAACCTATTCCTCCCTTGAGTAGGTTTGTGTCTCCTAGAGCAAGAACTCTATATATGACAGTCACTGTGGCTAGGCTTCTTGTGTTTGAAAGATCTTTCAAATTTGATGAATTACCCCTAGAGTGTTTTGATGTCATTGAGAAATTTGGATGGATTAATGCTTTAGCTTATGTGTCTAGGGTTAATTGGTCCATGGTGAGAGAATTCTATGCGAATTTCCCAATCAAAATGTCCAACAAAGTCAAAATTCTCACCCATAATCCTATCAATTATGTTAAAGTTCGAAACTGTGATGTTGATATTTCTCCTGCCAAAATTAGGGAAGTCATGTTTTTCCCTCTCACAGAGAAGCATTTCTAGAATAAGATTAAAGCTTTCAAATCCTCTGTCACTCTTGAGTCTTTGGCTAAAGAATTTTATTCTTCTCCTAGTTTGTCTCCACTTCCTGGGAAATACCTGAGCAGCCAATACATGTTTAAATACTACAAGTTTGTAGGCTTCTTTGTTAGGTTACTTATTGTGCCTACCACTCAGTCCTCTAAAGTGTATTTCAAACAAGCCTCCCTTATGTCATATATCTGTTCATCTCACCCTACCCCTCCCATAGAGTTCTACATGTTTCAACCTATTTGGGAGGCTGCAGTCAAAAATCAAACACAAAGTAAAAAGTCTTTGGTTTTTCCAGCTGTTATCACTATGCTTTGTATGGCTGCTGGAGTGACTGTTCTTGATGATGACAAACATGCCAAAGATCAAGTTCCTATGACCAAAACCACTCTTAACAAATCCTCATGTCACTCCTCGGTCTATGTAGAACCAATTGAGTACGTTTTTCTCAAGAAAGATGTGAAAGATCTCTTAGCTCAAGGTCCTAGTGAGATTAAGGAAGCTGTTTTGGTTGATTAAGGAAACATCTAGGAACTGTTGGATCCTCTCCGGATAATGGTTCAAGGACTTCAAAGGCAGCCCCTGCACAGAAAGAATCTGAGTAAGCAATGGATGATGCCTCTGAAGATAAAACTGGTGCCAAAAAAAATATGATGATGATGAAGACTTTGAGTTTGGATATTCTTTCGACAATGAAGATGATGATGGAGAAGACAATGATGATGATAATATGAAGAAGAGGATCCTAAGGTGGATGAAGCCTTATGCAGCATGACTCTTTTTACCATGTACTTTGTTTTTCTTTTCTATGTTGTTATAGTTATCTACTCTACTCTTCACTGATTTTTGCAAGATGCTTTTTTGGACTAGTATTGCATCTTTGATACCCTTGCCTTTCTGAACAAATAGGGGGAGAAAACCCAGTAGCGATTAACAAGAGCTTTTGTTGATTGTATTTTTACATTTGTGGTAACTATCATCACTACTTCATGTTATCCTTTCAAATCTCTACTGTTTCTATTTTTCACTTGTTTCTTGGTTAAGAGTTTTTATGAAGGTACTCTTCAAAGATATGAATGAACTTGGTAAAAATATATGTTTTGTGTAAGAATGTCAAAGGGGGAGAATGAAGGTAGATATTTATTGACATATCTTATACTCAACAAAACTTGGATTAGAGGACTCAAACAAGAGAAGATTGAAGATAAAAGACCAACATCATCATATCATGAAAACCTCATAGTCTCAGGTAAAAAGCATGCATATGCATTTCACTGTTTTTACTAAGGATAATAAAAGTGTTTTCTATCCCTGAAGTCTTTGGATTATTATTGTTCTATTTAGAAAACTATCTCAAGACTTCAAACTGTTTATAAAACACTTTTAAAACACTTCTCTTATCAAGTTACTTAAATCAGTAAGTTAAGTTTTCGTTCCCTTAAAAACTTCATCTTAAAACTTCATCTTTATCTCTTATAAAGTGAAGATATTTTCAACTAAAGAGTAAACAAGTTTTTATTTGGCTATCAAGTTTTAACACTTGGTCTAGGATTAAAAACCTATTTAAAACTCCTTCTGATTTCCTTGGCTGAGAAATGTTGGTCTCCTTCATAGGTCATTTCATTTGGCGTATATAAAGAACAAGCATGCCTTGTCTTTCTTAGTTGTGAAAATTGCTTTTATTCATTTTCTCTCTAAGGTTGAGTTTGTTTATACAAGATCTTTTGTGCTGATCTTTATGTCTTAAAGTCTTCACAAAACATCCTTTAAACTCATACATACATCTTGCATACCATGAGGTTGGATTGGTAGGTGCAAGCATCTCAAGTGTTCATAGTGAGTTAATTAGTTGAGCGATAACTAATTGCATGTCTGGAACTTGTGTATCTTTCTATTGTAAATCTCTGTAAAACAAGATGAAGTATAGCTTTTACATCTAGCGCGTGAGTCTAAAGAAAAGATAGCACCAAAACTTTGTTATTATCAGAACTATAGTGTTGTAATAAGAGTTGTTACATATTGGAAAGATTTTGCCGTTTTAATAACTAAATTCAGAGGTTTCTGCAAAGAGAAAAACATAGTTGTGTTATTAGTTTTATCTACTTAAAGCACGATTTGTTTAGTTATATAAACTGTTTATCAAGATAGATCAACATCTTGTTATCCTTGATATCAGTCATACTTTACTTTTGGCAGCTAAGGGCCTAATCACCCCCCTCAAGGATCTTTACTGTCATTTGATACCCATTTTGGCACTAGAGGAAGAGGATGAGTAAAGAAGGGTGGATGCAGAAAAGCTTGTGTTATTGGTTTTAGGATACAAGCTTGTCATTGCTGTCGATGATGCAGAAACTCTGGTAGGATTCTGAGTTTCTTGAGCAGCATCGTTCGCCGGAGACTGTTTTAGAATCACATCAACCTTGTCATACTCATCCCTCTCATGTCTGATTTCCTTGAGCATTGCAGCTACATCTTTCATTGTTGGCCTTGCATTTGGAGCTGAGTTTACGCATAACAAAGCTACGCCTAATGTCTGCCTCATTTCAGCTATTTCTGATTCTGGCCTTTATAGTAGTTTTGGATCAAGGACTTCAACATTTCCTCTCTTCTGTCTCACCCAATCCACTATATGTAGCCCATCTGTAATAGTTGGATCTATTGGTTGCTTTCCTGTTAAGACTTCCAATACAACTACACCATAGCTATAAACATCACTCTTCTCTGTGATCTTCATCATATATCCATATTCTGAAAACAAAACAAAAAAAGGTACTAAACTTAAGCTGAAGCAGCTAAATGCTCTAAAACAAGAAAACAACGTTAAAAAGAGAAAAGAAAGTTAAAAAAATCAAGAGACAAAACTGTATGCAATGTTTTAAAATGTGAACGCGGACACAATGTGATTTTCTGAGAACTTCACATACGTGATAGCCTCAACGCGAAACGCAAGAAAACGCGTAAGCTTTTTGAAATTAAAAATAATGCTTGAATTCAATAAAGTGAATAAATATAACCATTCAAAGCCTCAAATATAAACATTCAAAGTCTAAAAGTCTCAATGATAAACATAAACATTAAATCAACTTCATTGTTCAAATTCATCTTCTTCATGAAGTAGTTAGCTAGTAAATCACCATATAAGCTAACACAACCATCTTATACATATCTATCATTGCCATCTCCATTACTATGTATGCTCAACTAGCAATGAATTAGTATCATCATTATGGATTAATTATTTCACAATCATCATCTTCGCTATACTCATCACGAGTTTTCTTGGAACATGTTTTTTGCTACCTATATATTGATGGAGAAAACGATGCCATTTTCGAGTAAAGCCCTTAAATACTTTTTAAATAAAACAAATGTTTAGAAAAACAAATCACCAGAAAACAAAATGCGTCACGTTTTTACACGTTATCCGTGTTTTACGTGCACGTTTTTCGCGTTTTAAGTTTTTTTCCGTAGAATGATGCAAATCTTCAAAGCCTCACACCAAGGCGAGCCTTAATGCGCAAAACGTGCCACATTTTAAACATTGACTGCATGACTACTTACCAGGAGAAATATACCCAAATGAACCGACAAGTGTGTTGGATGAACGAGCAAAATTGCCTTCATCAACAAGTTTTGCAAGGCCAAAATCGGCAATGTAAGCCTCAAACTCAAGGCCAATGAGGATGTTGTTGGCTTTGATATCTCTGTGAACAACTGGAGGAAGACAATCATGGTGTAAGTAGGCAATGCCTTGAGCTGCACCCAACAAAACTCGGTACCTATATATGTTCCCATTCAAAGGCATGACCTTTCTTTTCATGGAGAATATTTCCCAAGCTTCCATTAGGCATATAATCATACATGAGCAGTCTCGTGTCACGATTCCAGCAACAACCCAAGAATCTAACAATGTTCTTGTGGCGGATTGAACCGAGTGTTTTGACCTCTGTTGAGAATGAGTCACGAACTCCACATTTCTCATCAAGGCAACATCCATTGTCTGTGGCAACTGTAGTTGGCCATAGCTTTTTTACTGCAATGACTTCACCATTGTTCATATCAGCACGATAAACGACCCCATGCCAGCACACCCTTTTCCAATCACATTAGCATCCACAAGGCTTTTAAGAACTTGTTCGACTGAGAAGTTTAGCTTCTGAAATGGAGTGAACTGCCATGCCCATGAACTCCACAATTCTGGATCATCATCATCGCTGATATTCCTTGCTCGAATCACTGCAATTATCCCGATAACTACCATTGCAACTGTCAAGGTGATCAACAATGCAATTGCTAATTTTAGCCTCCATGACCGTTTGACGTCATGTTGGTCTCTTAACAGGCCCGACTGTCCAACGTCACTCGAGAAACACGAGTCCTCGTTTGAAGAACAAAGGCCTTCATTTCCAGCTAAATCCATCGGAGAGAGTTTTCTGAAAACCGTATTGTCTGGAAGGTAACCGACAAGCTTGTTGTAAGACACATTTAGAGAAGCAAGATTGTCAAGACCAGCAAGTGGACTCAAATCTCCTTCAAGCTGGTTATGTGAAATGTCTAGAATGGCAAGCTTTTGAAGTGCTGATAACTGAGTTGGGATTGATCCTGAGAGACCATTGCAGCTGAGATTAAGAACAATTTGAAGGGATGCAATTTTACCGAGTTCCCCAGGAATGGTGCCAGTGAGCTTGTTGCTGCTAAGATCAAGCCATAACAAACGTGAACATAGACCGAGTGATAAAGGTATCAATCCAGAGAATGAGTTCCCACTCAAAACAAGCTTGCTCAACAAAACAACACTAGCCAAGCCTGCTGGTATCCGGCCCAAAAATTTATTATCGGAGACATCTAATACCTCTAGTTCTGATAGTGATGACAATGTGATAGGCAGGGGACCCTCCAAAGCATTGTTGCTGTTGTCCATCATTTGTAGCTGTGTGCAACCCCCAATCTCATCAGGAACTGACCCCGAAAGCCGATTCCCTGAAAGATCAAGAAAATTCAACCTCCTAAGGTTTCCAATTTCTCTAGGAATCCCACCAGTAATCCTGTTATTTCCAAGCCTCAGCCTTACAAGAGAGCTGCAGTTGCCAATTTCGGATGGGATTGAGCCCGAAATATCATTAAAAATCAATAGAATCTTTGTGAGGTTTTGCAGCTGAAACAAGCCAGAAGGTATGCTACCAGTAAGTGAATTGTTTGACAAGTCCAGCTCTTGAAGATTACTCAAACTAGCCAAACTTGAAGGAATGCTTCCTTCAAGCTGATTTTGCCAAGCAAAGAACACAGTCAGCTTCGACAACTTCCTAATCCCCGGTGGAATCAAACCGGATATCTTATTTGTATCAAGCTGCAGCTGAATCAAGTTTGTTGCATTGCAAAGATTGGCAGGTATAGAACTGGTGACACTGTTGTTACTAATCATTAACTCCTCAAGATTTTTAAGCCTTCCGAATGACAATGGAATAGTACCGGACAAAGCATTCAAAGAAAGATCAATCGTTGTCAAACTACTACACTCCTCAATCTCTTCTGGGATCACCCCAACAAGACTATTCTTCCACAACAACAATTGCTTAAGCTTCTTAAGCTTTCCTAGCTCTGGTGGGATAGAACCGGATAGACTATTTTCATAAAGAAACAAGTTGACAAGTTCAGAACAATTACCTATCTCGGCCGGAATCTCACCGGAGATCATTGTGGTGTATATGGACAAAGTCTGAAGCTTGGTAAGCCTACCCAACGAAGCCGGCAGTGAACCCGAAACTCGAGTATCGGCCAAGCCCAAAACAGTCAAGTTAGTGCAGCCTTTAAGCTCATCAGGGACTCTGCCAACGACGTCTTGGTTCCCTCCTGCTCTGAGCACTTCTAGACCGGCCAGTTTTCCGAGCTCCTGCGGGATGTTGCCGGAAAGTCGATTGTTAAAAATGAGTAGACTTTTCAGGCCAATGCATGCGCTCAAGGAAACAGGGATTTCACCAGTGAGCTTGTTGGAGTTCAAGATCAAGTCTCTGAGGTTTTGGAGCTTTGAAATGGTGGAAGGGATGGGACCCACCAAAGAGTTTGAGCTGAGGTCAAAGACTTGTAACTCGGTGCAGTTGGCGATGTTGGAAGGGATTGTTCCGGTGAGATTAGTGTTAGAACTGATATGTAATAGACAGGGACGGAGTCAGAATTTTCGGTTAAGGGGGGCCTAAATGAAAAACTTAAAAAATAGTCTCGGTTATGGTAGTCAATTCGATCTTGATCTGTATATTTTTTCCAAACAGTTTCAATGTTTTGTTTTTGGTTTGATAAAGCATCACAATTACTCACAGCCTGATTATGAGTAATATTTGATCCTCCAAAATGTGATATTAGCGTTTGCTTCTTCTTCCAATTACTGAATCCATGACCAGCACCAACAAAAGTTTCACTACCGCCTTGTTCTCCAATAGCTGGTTTGAAAAGATAACAACATAAACAAAATACAGCATCCTCTTTAATACTGTACTTTAACCAATATGAAAATTCAATAAACAAATCACAAATAAACCTTCTTTTCTTCTTCTTTTTTCTTCAAATTTCGTGAAAGGAAAAGTATGATGTTCTGGTCGACAAGGGCCTTGTTGTAGATAATATCTTCGAACTTCTTCTTGAATGTTAGGATGATAACTTGAAATTGGCGGGCGTTTAGCAGGATCCGATGGATACTTTTCTGTCATATCTCTAGCACGAAACATTTTCATATTGTTACTATTCTTCTTTTGAATTTTCGTAGGTGGTTGCTCATCTAATGTTGGAGTAGAAGAAGAGGATTTGTTTTTTGAAGTATCTCTCCATATCTAATCAACTTAACAAAAATGATTGTATTTTAATCTCAGGAACGGTAGAGCTTTTATAAAGAAAAAAATACCATAAAATCCTAAACATGGTAAAAGATTAAATCCTAATTGATCTAATATTTGGACTTCATTATTGAAATAATATATAATAATATTCTTATAAAGTCGTCAAATTTGAATTAATCTTACACTCATACACGTAATTAAAGTTTAGATATACTTCAAATAAATTATAATATTTATATTATAATACTAATAAACTAATTTTTTTCCCAAAAATTGAGGGGGGGCCCAGGCCCACCCTGGCCCCCAAATGGCTCCGTGGCTGGTAATAGAGAGTAGATTATATCAATTCACTTAGAATGTAATTGCTGTGTCAAATGCAAATCAAGAACAGAATACAAAGAAATATAGCAGTACAGCATTATATATACAGAATGAATGAAGAAGTAAAAACTAACGGCAGTTTGCTCCTTGAGACATTGAATCTTCTCCTAGATGCACACCTCAGTTCTCTTGATTGTTTGATGGGACAGAATTTTTAAGAGAAAACGTTTGTGTCTAGTACTAATGTTTATATAGATATAAGATACAACAGTTATGTTTTCCTTCCATCAAGGAAAACAAGCCATCTGTATCTGTAACCTGTATAGGATAGAATCTTCATAACTGCACAAACTTGAATTTTGAATTCAAAACAGATTAAAACACATCATCATTTGCTTTAATTCGATTTCTCAAGATCACATGCTTATCATGTGTTTTTCCTGAAGCTTTTGGTAACCTGATGAGTTTTATATCAGGTAAGTTTTTATAACCCTTTGGTTCTATGCTTGCTTACAATCTCCCCTTGAACCAAAGACTTATACTTTAGCTAACCTTAACTGATAAGCTTACTATTCTGTAATGTGCACAAAGCATTCAGATCGCAATCTGTTTTCAAAATCCTATCAATTTTATTTAACCAATACTGAATCATAAAAGACTTGATGAATTAGGATACATCATTATTCAATGACTACTAGTATTGAAAAATAAAATCACATGGATTACCTCAATTGCAGTAGGATTGCTTTATACATGTTCATCATTCTTTCAATCGATTTGGTTGAACATATATTGATCCAGGTACTTTCTGTAGAATCAAAGAACCTGCAAAATAACTGTACATACAGTTTTGATAAAACAACTTATATGCATGTCTATTCATACTGTTCTTTTATCATTTTGATATTTCTACAGCTATACATAACTAAAGAGTCAGAATTTATTGGAACTAAAATAATAATGTAATCGTTTATAAGTAGTATACATTACATAAAACTCATAAACTGAACTTCATGAACTAATGTTTTCCATAATTCCCATATTCTTAATGTGATACTTGAAACTGCTTATTGGTAAGGCTTTTGTTAAAGGATCTGCCAGCTGATCTTTGGTTCCTATTTTGATTACTTCCACTTCATTGTCTCTTACACTTTCTCTTACTGAGAAATACTTGACATCTATATTCCTTGAACCAGATGTTCTTTTGTTATTTTTGGCAAAGAACACTGCTGCAGAGTTGTCACAATAAATAGGTAGTGGTCTTTTGATAGAGTCCACAATTCCTAGTTTTGCAATGAAGTTTCTTATCCATAAGGCATGTCTTGTTGCTTCAAACACTGCAATATATTCAGCCTGGAAACTGGAAGTAGCTGTCAATCCTTGATTGTTTGTTTTCCATTATACTGCCCCCTTTGCTAACATGAAAATGTAACTAGATGTGGATTTAAGATCATCCTAATCTGATTTATATGAGGCATCAGAATAACATTCTACCTTTAGTTCTTCATCTTCCATTTTTCTGTACTGCAGCATATAGTTTTTAGTGTTCTTCAAATATCTCAGAACCTTCTTCCCTGCAATCCAGTGTTCATGTCCAGCATTTGACTGATATCTGGACAGTATGTTGACAGCAAATGCTATGTTTGGTCTTGTACAGACTTGAGCGTACATCAAACTTCCAACAAGTCTAGCATAAGGGATTCTTTCCATGCTTCTTCTTTGCATTTCATTTTGTGGACACTGACCTTTGTGCAATTTATCACCCTTTGACATTGGTGATTCTCCATTTCTGCAATTTTCCATTTCAAATCTGCACAGGACTTTGTCAATGTAATTTCTTTGTGAAAGTCCTAGTACATGTTGACTTCTATCCCTTGTGATCTCAATTCCCAGTACATAATGAGCTTCCCCCATGTCTTTCATGTCAAAATTCTTCATCAAGAATTCTTTTGTAGACTGAATCAAATTTGTGCTACTGCTAGCCAATAAAATGTCATCTACATATAGGATCAGAAAAATGTAATGGCTCCCACTAATCTTACAGTATATGCATTCATCTAATTGGTTTTCAATAAAACCAAATTTAGTGACAATAGTATCAAATTTTAAGTACCATTGTCTGGATGCTTGCTTAAGTCCATAAATGGATCTGTTGAGTTTGCAGACTTTGCTTTTGTCTCGAGCAAATCCATCTGGTTGCAACATGTATATATCCTCAGCTAAATCTCCATTTAAAAAGGCTATTTTCACATCCATTTGATGCAGTTCTAAATTATAATGAGCCACTAATGCCATTAGAACTCTGAATGCATCTTTGGTTGAAACAGGTGAGAATGTTTCATTATAATCAACTCATTCTTCCTGAGTGTAACCTTTTGCAACTAATCTTGCTTTGTGTCTTTCTATTCTTCCATTTTCATCTCTTTTGGTTTTGAAAATCCATTTGCATCCAATTGGCTTCATTTCATCTGTTCTATCAACTAAAGTCCACACACAATTCTTTTCCATGCTTAGAAGTTCTTCCTCCATTGCAAGCACTTCCATTTTCCACTGTTTTTAGACTGTTGTGCTTCTTTAATTGATACATGATCCTTTTCTTCAGCTTCTTCCCCCAAATCAAATTCAACTTCATTGCAGTATATTTGATAATCATCTGAAATTGCTGATCTCCTTTGTCTGTTTGATCTTCTTACTTGTACAGCTGCATTTTCTTCATTATCAGCAATATGCATATTTTCTGCCACATTTTGTCGAACTGCTTCATTTTCTGCATTTTCTTCCTCACCTTGAATTTGATTTTCAAGACCAACATCAATCAGAATGTCTGTGTTGTATTCATTGAGGTTTGTAGTGGTGTCAAGTGGATACATGAACCATTATGCAATATCATTCACTTCTATAGCATCATTTTCTTCTGTACAGTCCTTGTTGTCAAACTGTTCATCTAAAAATGTTGCTCTATTGGTCTCAAATATCCTTGTGCTTCTGTTGGAGTTATAAAACTTAAAACCTTTTGATTTTTCTGAATAGCCAATAAAGTATGCACTTATTGACTTAGATTCAAGTTTATTTGTTTTATCAGTGTTATAAACTCTTGCTTCTGCTCTACATCTCCATACATGAAAATGGTTTAAACTAGGTTTATAACCATACCAAAGTTCGAATGGAGTGCCTTCAACTGATTTACTTGGGGTTCTGTTGCATATGTAGTTTGCTGTTTTCAATGCTTCACCCCAAAGAAATTTTGGCAAGCTTGATCTTGTGAACATGCTTCTAACCATGTTCATCAAGGTTCTGTTTCGTCTTTCAGAAACTCCATTTTGTTGAGGAGAATAGGGTGTTGTGTATTGAGCAACAATACCACATTCTTCTAAGTATAATGCAAAGGGGCCTTTATGTTGTCCCTTCTCTGAATACTTCCCAAAATACTCACCTCCTCTATCTGATCTGATGATTTTTATTAGCTTTTATGTCTGTCTTTCTACTTCTGTTTTAAAAATTTTAAAAACTTCTAAAACTTGAGATTTTTCAAAAATCAAGAAAATGACACAGTATCTAGAATAATCATCAATGAATGATACAAAATATTCATTCCCACATATTGTTTGCACAGGAAAAGGTCCACACACATCTGTGTGTATTAATCCCAGCAGTGTTTCACTTCTTTTGGAACTGAGATTTCTGGAGTTAGTCATTTTGCCTTTCAAGCAATCTATACATGTTCCAAAATCTGTAAAATCCAAGGATGGCAATATTCCTTGGTTCACTACTTCCTGCAATCTATTTTTAGATATGTGTCCAAGTCTTTTATGCCATAAAAATGAAGAATGGCTTGGCTTGTACTTTCTCTTATTTCCAGACTGGTTTTCTATTGAGAACAATTCTGAAGGTCTTGTATTGGAGAACAAAGGATTAAAACAGTTCATATGCCAATAACCATCTATAACATCAGCATCTCCCAAACAATGCGTTTTATAGTAAAAATACATAGTATTATTATTACTAGAAAAACTGTAATCATTGTTAAACACAAATTGAGAACTTGATATAAGGTTTCTCTTTATTGAAGGTATACAATACACATCACTTAGTTCTAAAACAAACTTATTTTTAAAATACAGCTTGACACTTCCCACAGCTTGAACTGCCACCCTTTGTCCATTTGCAGTACACACTTTAGTTTCATTCTTGTTTGGTTTCTTGATTCTTGACAAACCCTGTATAGAATTTACAATGTGTATGGGTGAGCCGGTATCAAACCAAAATGAATTGTCAAGCTTATTTGTTTTCTGTTCTAAAACAAAAACAGATTTAGACGAGACAGTACCTTTCTTATTTAGCCAATTTTTGAAACCATCACAATCGATCCCTCTTGAAGTAACCTGTTTTCTTGCAGAAAAAACACTTCACAGGTCCTTGAGTTTTGGATTGTTGATTCTTGTTTCCATCAAATTGAACTGGAGTTTTAGAAGAGCTAGTACCAACACTTCCCTTGAATTTCTTATTACCAGAACTTTTCTTGAACTTGGTTTTACTCATGTGGTTGATGCTTACTGCTTTTCCTTTTCTTTTCAGTTCATCTTCCTCTTGTACACAGTAGGATATCAATTCATTAATGCTCCAGTCCTATTTCTGTGTGTTATAGAGGGTTTTAAGATGACTATCGGCTTCAGGCAGTGAATTTAGTAGCAGATGCACTAAAAATGAATCATCAATATTCATTTTAAGGTTCCTTAGTTTTCCAGCAATGTCACTTCCTTTGAGAATATATTCTCTAACACTACCCCCATTGTACTTCATTTTCACCAGTGATTCCATCAAACTTCATGTTTCAGCTTTGTCAGACATCTTGTATTTTTCGGCAATTGAATTGAAAAATACCTTCGCATATTCTGAATCTGGTATGCCTCCCTTCACAGAAGCAGCCATGCTTTTCTTTAAGCAAATAAGAGCTAGTTTGTTATGCCTGTGCCACTGAACATACTTGTCTCTGATTTCCTTACTTGCATTTATCGCTGGGGCTTCTGGTGCATCCTCCCTCAACACATGGTCATACTCCAGAATTCCTAAATTCAGTTCAATATCACCCTTCCATTTTTGGAAGTTGGAACCATTGAGCAACTCAATTTGATTGATGCTCATTGGAAAATTCACAGCTGTAGCAGAATTAGTTCAAGTTAGTTCCATCTTGATGTCCCATAATGTCAGTTACAGAATTTTAATAGAATACATATAAACAGATGAATGAATTCATGTTATTTTCGAGATTGATATTATTTGTAATACATACACTCTAATAACACCAGAATATTCATTATCTTAATATGTTTAAGTCAAAGAAATCAAATGTCTGAATCTAACATCTTTGGATATAAGAAACAGATTTAATTTTAGATTTCATGACTGTGAGTGTGTTTTACTTGATACTACATGTTCTGCATATATATATGCTCGGCTAATTTGATAGCATAAAGCATAAAAATACATTACACTCAAGAAAATTTACTCGATTCTAAAGCATAAAACTTCTACATACAAAGCTACTTTGGCAGCATTATGTTCTACACAAGTTTATTCTTTAATTTGATTGATCCGTAATACAGTTGTGTGTTTTAAATGTTCATAACTATGTAAATGATGTTGAATAACTAAAATGTTCTTTATTGGTTTCGAAACATAGTGAGAACTAGAACTAAGTTCTGTAAGATATAACTGATTCCCAGGATTTCTTATGTTTTTACCAATATCGATTTTATTTGAACACAGTAAGCTCTGATACCAATTGTTAGAACTGATATGTAATAGAGAGTAGATTATATCAATTCACTTAGAATGTAATTGCTGTATCAAATGCAAATCAAGAACAGAATACAAAGAAATATAGCAGTACAGCATTATATATACAGAATGAATGAAGAAGTAAAAACTAATAGCAGTTTACTCCTTGAGACATTGAATCTTCTCCTAGATGCACACCTCAGTTCTCTTGATTGTTTGATGGGACAAAAATTTTAAGAGAAAACGTTTCTGTCTAGCAGGGATCAATGTTTTATCCTAATGTTTATATAGATATAAGATACAACAGTTATGTTTTCCTTCCATCAAGGAAAACAAGCCATCTGTATCTGTAACCTGTATAGGATAGAATCTTCATAACTGCACAAACTTGAATTTTGAATTCAAAACAGATTAAAACACATCATCATTTGCTTTAATTCGATTTCTCAAGATCACATACTTATCATGTGTTTTTCCTGAAGCTTTTGGTAACCTGATGAGTTTTATATCAGGTAAGTTTTTATAACCCTTTGGTTCTATACTTGCTTACAATTAGCGCCGGAGATGATGAGCTTTTGAAGGGAGTGGAAGGAGGACAGATTGGATGGGATTGGAAGGTCAAGATGGACTGAACGGATTGTGATCTCTGTGACAAAGCCTTTTGAAGAACATGTGATAAAGGACCAGTTACATGGACTTGAGTCCAGAAGAAGGAGTTGAAGTGTGTAGCCAAGAGAAGAGGAGAGGCTTCATGGTTTGTTGCAGAGGCAGAGATGAGAAAGAGAAATATAATACAAGTTGATGTTAAAGAAGAAGAAGAAGAACAAGAGGAGGAAGAGAAGGATTGCCTCGACCTGGGTATCGATGAAACCGACGACATTTGCCCCAATTTCCAGACTTTCCTTCTCGGGTTTGCATCATTTGGGATTTGCAGCCATTCCTTATCTCTCTCTGTTTCTGTGTTTGTTTTAGCTTTTCTTGCTTTGAACTCAAGCTCAAGACAGAAGCACTGGCTGGGTTTCTTTTTGTTTTTCCTATAGTATACTCTCTCTAAGCTCCAAAGCAAAAGCACAAGACACAGAGGGAGGCAAAACCTAAAGACATAAACAAAGCAGAACCATTGCCTTGAGATCGGCAAAACTGCACCACGACCACCTCCCTATGACAGAGGCCCATCCACTTATACACAAATATTTCTGTATCTCTATGCATGGATATGTAAAGGGAGAAACAACTAGATCGAGAGAGGAGAGAGACAATGGAATAATGTTGTATAGAATAGTGTAGATTTGACTCCATTGGAGTAAAAGTATTCGGCAGTTAGACTGGTAGCTCCAAACTCCAAGTCAGTGTGTGTTGTTTTCCTCTCAATCTCTGCGCAACACAAGTCAAATATTAAAATGGCAGAAACTCACTCTACTTCACATTTTTTTGTGAATGAAAACTCTGAGGGCGTCACCGTTTCAGTTCAGTTACATTTCAATTTCCAAATTTCCTCCTAGTCCACTCGAATATGTGGTGTGACATTTTCTCATATCCATACAGGCATTCATTTCAGTAGCAAATATGAACTTTGACTGTTTGAACCAATTCTTTGTTTAAATTTTTCAAAGAGCAAGACGATTATGGTTTTAAACTATTAAAAGCTTTCCTATGAAATAAGAAGCATGTACTCCATAAAAAGTTAAAAATCAACCGGAGTAACGGTCTGGTCAGTCAAATTTATAAACAAGGTGCAGATTGAATCGAGCAGTTCTATAAGTTAATATGTGATAAATTAATAATTAGTTAAAGTAATATTTTTTTCCTTCCGATTCAGGATTAATTTATATTATTAGCAACTTCATTAAATGTATAAGATAATATTTTTTCTCTAATTCTTTTAGGTTCTTATAATTATAAAAAAAATAGTAATTTGATCAAAAACATAAGAATATATATTAAAATTCATAAAAATACATAACAATTAAATTTTTAGCTGAGAATTTTCATTTTCTCGATCAGTTCAACTATTATTTGAAATAAAAAAACTATATTGACCAAATTTAGTTTCGTCTTTGATCTTTTACAATGCGTGCATCACATTTGGTGTATTCTTTTATTTTGTAACAAAATGTTATTCAAGGTAATTACTGGGATTAAATTCACCCGTGGTACCCAGACTCTTGGTATACCCGTGGCCTTGTCGAAATTGCTATACCAAAAAGGGTCCCAAACTTTAAAACCAAACAGAATGGTACTCAAACTTTAAAATCGTATTACCGTAGTACCTACGTTAATTTTCTGTCCATTCACCGTTACTATTGTTGACGTGGCAAATTTTTTTGGTAAACAAGGGGTATATTAGTCAATTTACGTCTGTCATACCTTAATGAATATCAGCATGATATCCAAAATTTAGTTATGATATCAAGGTCATCCCCCAAATTTATGGTGAAAAAACTCCCACCAGAACACGCCGTGAACCACTACCAGCGGTGGGGTTAGGTCGGTGAATTTTTTTTTAATTAAAATAGATCTCTTTCAACATCTTCATAGAAATCCTTGTAATCTTTTGACATCCCAAGCTCTATAGAAAAATGAGCCTCGACTCGACACACGAAGAATAATTACGTCGAAAGTGTCGATTAGTATCGAAATCCTATTCATACATCGAAATATTACAAAAATTTTACAAAACCTATGAAACTATACAAGAACTATAAAAAATCTGCTTTGGAAACTTCTTGTGAATAAAATGGCTTTCTGGTTGCCGGCTTCGCCGCGTGGGCCCACGCTCCACCACAGTTGGCGGCCAACACCAAACTGTTCTGATGCTTCCAAATAATACATCAATCAAAAGCTTATTCCAAGAACAAAAACTTTCATGAAAGCCACAATGTCAAAAACTGGCCGGAAAGTATTGAAAACTACCTTGGAAGTTCGAAACCCTAACCAGGATTTCAAGTCGACCGGCTAGTGTCGTCAGGCCACGACGTTACCTGACACCAGTTGCGTTTGACTCCTTGGACGGTCAACTTCAAAATCCCCATTAGGAGTGCCACCCATCGTTGGCCATATCACCATTGCAGACAACATTAGTAAAATGAAACCCCTAGAATTTTCTCTCTCATCGATTCTCTCAATTATGTCGATGTATGACTGAGATGGAGGTATGGGAAGCTCGAAAGTAAAAAGGGGAAGCAATTTTGACAAGGCATTCGATTAGAGGCGGAGGCGGTTAGATGCCGAAGGTGATACTGGCAGAGTTCGTCGTCAGTCGCGATTTGGGAGAGAGAGAGAGAGAGAGAGAGAGAGAGAGAGAGAGAGAGAGAGATTAAAACAGGGGCATTAAGGTCTTTTTTCACTTTTAAAAAAATATTGTCATTTCAGCATAAGTGACGAAAAATTGGCGTAGGTACCAAGGTAACATGATTTTAAAGTTTGGATACCATTCTGATACATTTTAAAGTTCGGGACTCTTTTTGGTATAACACCAAGTGTTTAGGTACCATGGGTGAATTTAATCTTAATTACTCCCTCAAAGGCTTTTTTTTTTTGAGAAACTATTAGTATAGCAGAATCGTCATCTGGATCATGATCATCTTTAGAATGTAGTTTCATTAGATTTCAATTATCTCTTCAATCATTTGTAGACGATTTCATCATCTTATCGCTTTTCATTAACTAGAAAATATCTAAAAATCTCGATAAATCAATAAAGCTATTTATTTATCGATAAAATCACTGTTCTAAAAAACGGCCACCTAGGCCGCCTAGGCACCGACTAATCGGAAAAAATCATCTTATCTCCTAATTTTGGTCCTGGGCGGGGTAGTTAGGCGGGAACCGACTAATCGGCAATTAGGCAGGCGACTAACGACTAATCGGCAGAAAAACACCGCAAAGGAATGAATTTTAAATAGAAAATCCAATCTAATTTCTTTCGCAAAACGCCGTCTCTCTCCCTCTGCAAACGCCGCGACTTGGACGCTGCTCGCCGATCACCGTCGTCGCCGCCACTTGCCTTCCACCACCGTCATCCTTGTTTGTTATATGTTGATAATTTAATATGGTTAAATGTGGGCAGAAGCATAGTGTCTATGGCCATCACACAAACAAAACTTGATTCCGTGAAACTTTATGTTTGAATGGTTCCATGGTTGCAAGTTTATAATGTAAGCTTCATTGCCATAAACTCATAATGTACTATGATTTATGAATTATCAGTTTTGAAATAGATAATTTCATATTCTTGAGATTCTTGTTTATGCACATCTATTTCAAAAATTTGAGATGGATGGTTAATTGGATTTCTTTATAAACTTAGTTTAGAATTTTTATGATATTTCTTTATAATTTTTACTTTATGTTTCAAATTACAATATACCATATAAATATATAATTAATTAAATATATACAACAAATGATCCGCCTAATTACCGTTTAATTATCGATTAAACTCCGCCTAAACGTCTAGGCGCTAAGCAGTAGCTCTACCGCCTAATTCCGCCTAGCGCCTTTTAAAACCTTGGATAAAATAATAACCTCATTAAAGTAATAATTTTTTCCGGTCCTGAAATTATTTATTCGTAGAGGTTTTACTGTATATGAAATGGAATGAAAGGCATATTCTTATAAATGTCACATTTGATCTTTCCTTTCGAGTCAGCAGTATTGTTTGCACAATTCATATTTGAAATATAATATATATATAGTATATAGTACATGTAACGTAGATCAAACATGTGTAGTGCGTCAATGTTTTAAAAGGTTACATGTTTTCCGTGTTAAAGTTAGAAATAAGAAAAATCGTGCTAGATTAATATATTATGGATTTATAGGCAAAAAGCTTAAAAGGCTAAGAAAGCGGGCAAAAAGGCTTACAAATCTGCTGCTTTTTGTAATTTTTTTTTTGTCAAAACGTTGTTGTTTTACGGATAAAAATAATAATAGAAATTGACTTATATATTTAAATAAAATAAAGATCATTCTATAAATGATATTACTGTAGATATTAATCCGTAATGAGTACTATATATATCAAGCTTGGATGAAGATGATGAATTTGAAGCATGAAGTTGATCTAATATTTATGTTTATGCTTGAGACTGAAGATTTTTGTTTAAAATTTAAAATTTCTTGATTTTAAAACTTGAATGTTTATGTTTATTGAACTTTTAAGAAGATATTTTATTTGAAAAGCTCACGCATTTTACACGTTTCACATCATATTGTTTACGTATGTGGGGCTATCGATTTTTCGCGTCATGTCCACGTTCTACGTTTGAAAACATTGTAGTGCGTATTATATGTATCGGGTATTCAAGTTGAAATGAACACATTTTGAATTTAGTATGTATTTGAATTTTTTTTAAAGATATTTAGTTTTTTTTTGTTGAGATTTCTCAAAATTAATATGTTTAGTGTTGAAGGAGAAAATAGATACGCAATTAATGTAGAATGAAACTGTACTTTATTTATTGATAGATAGCCTTAATGTAGGCATTACAATTTGTTACAATCAATATTCCTATAAATCAGGGATTCAGAGAATATCTACTTCTACTCTTATTAGGACAAGACACATACCAAGATACCAAGAATATTTTTTCTGGAACACTTCTGCTTGTATCGTGATCCTAATGTATGATGCATAACATATTGCCTAACTAAAAACCTTGCCAAGTAAACAAAAACCTCATGGGTAAAACAAAAGTTTGGTCTAAGGAAAAAGAGTACAATGCATCATCTACAAGAGCTACCATATGAGATGTTGACTCCTTCTAATGCCTACAAAATGAACTCCTTCTGATCAACAACTCAATCTCACAGTTCAGATAATCTTCGCATTCTAATGCGTCTCACATGCTTCATAAATGGTAAACAAGCCCGCAACATTATCCACCGAACCAATTTGGCTCACATGGATATTCAGTAACTACTGTTGTTGCTGATTGAAGAAATACTTCAACAAAATGTGTTTTGTATGATCACCCTTGATGTATCCCCACTTTATTTGTTCAATGCAAGCCGCATTGTCCTCAAATATGCAAGTTGGAGTTGTCGTAGTAGATGGTAATCCACTTGACCCTTGAATGTGATGTATAGCTGACCTAAGCCAAACACACTCCTTAACCACTTCATGCAAAGCAATAATCTCATAATTATTCAACTAAGTAGAAACAAGGGTTTGCTTTATTGATTTCCAAGAAATCTTCATGTTCCCCATAGTAAATACATAACCTATTTGGGAACATTTTTTATGTGGGTCAGAGAGATACTCAGCATCAGCAAAACCAACCAAGACATCATATGGTGTCTCTGAGTAGGGGGCCATATTAAATTGAAGTACAGTGCTTGCAACGTGAGCTACCTTTAACAGGTCGAAGGTTTCACTTGACGAGTCGAGTGACATACTCTGGTCGATCCAGAGGCTTTCATTCGATGGGTCGAAAAATCCCAGAATATGTAGACTGCATTTTAACCATTCCCTTTTCTGGAATTTCAAGCTTTCCTCTGGTTTCTTTGTAGGCAAAGAACAAGCTCAAGTAAATGAATCTCTTCAAGTACCTGAAGATGTGTTTAACAACATTCCAATGATGTTATGTAGGCCCAGAATTAAACCTAGCTAACAAGTTCACAGACAATGTAATGTATGGGCGAGTGCATTGGGTTTATACAACAAACCTCCAATAACACTAAGGTATGGTACCTCAGCTTCCAAATGTTCCTCATTATCATCTTTCGGAGGATACAAATCCTTGTTAGGTTTCAGATAGTGAACAACCATTGGTGTACTAAGAGGGTGTGCTTTATCCCTGTTTAATCTCATAAGCATCTTTTGGACATAAGCAGACTGATGAATAAGTATTCCACCAACTCGATGTTCTAATTCTAAACCAAGACAAAATTAAGTCATACCAAGATCTTTCATCTCAAACTAGGATTTCATGTAGCCAACAGTCTCATTGATTTCATCAAGAGACCCAATGATATTCATATCATCAACATAGACTGCTACAATGGAAAATCCTGAACTTGTTCTCGTAATGAACACGCTTGGGTACAAATCATTGTTCTTGTATCATTTCCCAATCAATTAGTCACTTAGACGTATATACCACATCCTACCAGATTGTTTCAATCCATATAGTGAAAGTCTCAATGTGATCACATTAGCACTCTGTGGTTTAGAGTTACTTGAATTGGGTATGACAACGCCTTCCAGCACTTATGTGTATTTGTGAGTCGAGGTTTCCATAGAGATATGTTGTAACTACATCCATCAGCTACATACTTAGTTTTTTGTATACTACCAAATTGATAAAGTAGCGTAAAATAATGATATCCATGACCGGAGAGTATATCTTCTCATAATAAATGCCAGGGCATTGAGAAAATCTTTGCACCACAAGTCTAGTTTTTTACTACATGACTTCATTTTTCTCATTACGCTTCTGAACAAAGACTCATTTATGTCCTATCGACTTCAAATTCGGTGGGCATAGCACTACCAAACTGAAAACTTGTCTTTTCTTCAGAGAGTCTAGTTCAGCCTCCATTTCCTCTTTCTTTTTTTGCCAATCTGCTCTCCACTGACATTCAGCAACCAAGCGAGGTTGCACTTCATCATCGTCAATAATATCCTGAGCAACGAAATAAGAAAAAGCATCATCAAATATCTTGGATGATTTATCCATAACAATGCACGTCTCATTGTTAGTTAGTGACATTTCACCGTTCTCTGACATCACATATGGATCTGAAGCATCCTCTAGAGATGTCATTTGTAATTTTAGGATATAACTATAGTCAGCAACAATCTCATGTGAAGGATTCAAAAAATTGATGATGAAATGATCATTATGTGCCTGAATGACCTACCATTTCATCGGCAACTCATCGAAGGATTTTCTTGGTCTCCCCCTCACGTTGGTAGGAGCCGAGGCCGACGCTACTCCTTTCATGTGGGCTTGGGACGTTTCCTTGCCCGGGAGTGGTGTTAATCTTCCCTTTCTTGGGAACTTCCAACCTTGCAGGAACGTTTGCAGTAGATATATCTGATC
Organism: Geum urbanum; assembly: GCA_946800695.1. Classification (NCBI taxonomy): domain Eukaryota; kingdom Viridiplantae; phylum Streptophyta; class Magnoliopsida; order Rosales; family Rosaceae; genus Geum; species Geum urbanum. The sequence continues at coordinate 7,669,450 of OX327003.1, forward strand.
TGGTCACTTTGACAATTTCAGTATAGGGGTCAGGCATCGAGACTGCTACCTTCTGAAGGAAAATGATATGTCGTACTTCAATCTCACTTTAAGATGTACGTGGATCTTCTTGAAACATAGTGGGAGTATACCACATCAATTCCTGGCGTTCAATTGGAATAGAGGCATTCATATCTTCCTCTAACATAGAGAAATATGTTTCATCAAAGTGACAATCTGCAAAGCTTGCAGTAAAGAGATCTTCTGTCAAAGATTCTATGTAATAGACAATTGTTGGAGATTCATAACCAATATAGATGCCTAAACTACATTGAGGACACATTTTAGTATGTTGTGGAGACATGATAGGCACATATACTATGCAACCAAAGATGCATATATGTGAAATGTCAGGCTCATAAGTGAATAAGCATTGTTACATGTAATACTGCATATCCCCTAGCAGATACCGGTAAATTTGTATGCATTACCATTGCTCTGGCCACAAGCTGCAACCACTTGATTTGTGCCTCTGCTAAACTGTTCTGTGAACGAACATGAGTGACGGGATGTCAAACTTAAATCTCAACTGACATGCAGTGAACATCAAAAAAATTCGATGTAAACTCTCTTATATTATCCAATCTAATAGACTTGATTGGGTTGTCCCAGTGGTGAGCCTAAAACTTAATAATATGTGCTAGGAGTTTTGCAAATGCAGCATTCCTTATAAATAGCAAAGAAATATGTGACCAACACGTTAATGCATCAACCAAAACTATAAAGTATTTAAATGGTCTACATTATGGTTTGATAGGTCCACAGATATCACCATGTATTCTTTGTAAGAATAGTATATTTTCAGTGTTATCAACCGCAAAAGAAGGTCTAGTCTGTAACTTTTCTAATGAACAAGCTTTACAAAATGAGTGATGAGCATCAGAGATTGCCACAAAAGAATCTTACGGACCAACACTAGGTGTTGTACTCATCTTGGTGACCAAGACCGGGACCGGATTGAGATGATTAATCTCATCCACCCCATCAAAACCAATGTGTATTTCCACATGCTTCTTTGCTCTAAAAAATGGATGACCGTGAGAATTTTTTAATATTTTGATCATCATATCATGACCATGATGTTCCATTCAAAAATGGCAAAGCTGATAAGAGGCTGAGTCACATGTAGTAGTGAGAGTGACTGCAATGGATTCAATGACCTTAGCTGTAGTAAGATATAAAGTACTATGAACGGCTGCTAACTTCTCTAAGATGCGCTTTCTACCACACTTCTCAGAGGTTATACATAAGAACTTTTTACCATTCTCACAATGAATGGCCACTAACTTCTCTAAGATGAGCTTTCTACCGTACTCCTCAGAGGTTATACATAAGAATTCTTTACCATTCTCACAATGAGTTTCCAAGTGTAAACTGTTAGCTTTATAGTACCATGTGGTAACAAAAATTATGCTGAACCACGCACTTGTATAACCGACGCTGAACCAATCATGGTTGTCACTAATGAAATGTATTGCACAAGATTCATAAATAATTACCTATTCTGCAGTATAGTATAAATAGTACCATTATCTTCTAGACACTCAATCTTGCCTTCAAATATCTACAAACAAATATGAATCAAATAGTATTTGATCTCAAGATATGACGAACACTTTAAGTAAAGACTTAAAGATTTTCAAAGGGTTGTGACCCTTATAGAGTGCTGATATGCAATGTCAAAATCAATGTAGAAAATACATAAAAAACATCAATTCTGACAACTAGATTCGACGGGTCAAATGTAACACATCGCTTCAGTCAACAGGTCGATAGCTAGTGAAATCATGTCCAGAACAACATCTTCAACGGGTTGAAAATATGGCTCAACGGGTCAAAGAAAAACCTAAATCCGATAGAATTTTTCGAAATTGATGTTTGACAGGTCAAAAAGTTTCCTCTACAGGTCCAAAATTGAACAAATTCAAGACAATAGCTATCTTTTGACATGTCGAGATGAAGCTTCGATGGGTCAAAGGTGCTTGTATGTGACCGGAGCTCGTGCCATGATAGTGCGAACGTTGTCGCTATTCGACTATCGGGGTGGACTCTGAAACTTGATGTTGCTATTTGGAGCCACTTTCGTGGCGACAAGTGATGTTGCTACTCGTGCCACAATAGTGCAAACGTTGTTGCTGTTCAATTATCAGGGTGGACTCTGAAACTTGATGTTGCTGTTTGGAGCCACTTTCGTGGCGACAAATGATGTTGCTACTCGTGCCACGATAGTACGAACGTTGTTGCTGTTCGACTATCGGGGTGGACTCTAAAACTTGATGTTGCTGTTTAGAGCCACTTTCGTGGCGACAAGTGATGTTGTTACTCGTGCCACGATAGTGCAAACGTTGTTGCTGTTCGACTATCGGGATGGACTCTGAAACTTGATGTTGCTGTTTGGAGCCGCTTTCGTGGCGATAAGTGATGTTGCTACTCGTGCCACGATAGTGCGAACATTGTTGTTGTTCGACTATCGGGGTAGACTCCGAAACTTGATGTTGCTGTTTTCGGAGTTGGCCCCTTCTGTCTTTTGGAATTCTGACTTTTCAACTTTGTAACGGTTACCTGTCGTTTGACATGCTCGTTTGTCAGAAGCGTTTTGATAATTGTTTGCTGTATGTGTGACGCGTGGCGTGTGAAATTCAGAGCGATAAGGTAATTAATTTTGGCGGGAGCACGTGGAACACATGTCATGATCCTATGGTAAGAAGCGCTGAAAATAAATGGTAGGCGTTTGCCTAGGGTTAGTTTCGCTACCTATAAATAGCTTGGCTTTCACTTTCATTTTTTTACACTTTCGCTTCTCAACTGAAACTCTGCCGAAATGCTGTCTCGAACGACGTGACACCACTGGACGACCGCTGCACTGCCACAAACCCCCCCCCCTCCCGCTCTCTCTCTCTCTCTCTTTCTCTCCACGGGAGAGAAGGTTAACTGAGGTCAACCCAAACTGCCTTCCTTAAAGGGAAACTTCCCTTTAAATACATTTTCATTTACAAAAAGTACTTTTCAATAAACTTTTGTTAGTTGTAACTTTCTAGTTGTAACTCTGTTTTTGACAATTCTTGCTTCTACGAACTCATCTCGACAAATTCTACGACTTCCACCCAAAGTCAACCAACTTCATCAATCTGATAAAAAGTCAACTTGAGACCTCTCAATATTTACTGATAGTAAAAATTATTTATCGCAGTCACTAAATCGAACTCTAATTATCCATAAACATTAGCAATTATATAAAAATGTTGAGGTATTACAATTATATGTCTCATGAATTTTCTTAGTATGAGCTAGCCTAGCATTGTTGTTGAGAAGTATCTCACAATATCTCTCTTTCTTGGCCAAAATATTCATGAGATCACTAAATGATCTAATTCTTCTTTGCTCATAATTCGTCTGATATTGGTGCATGAGCGTATCCATGAAAGTAGAGAAGGTACTTAAAGACTTCTCGATCATAGCCTAATTGGTCTTTAGCATGTCACAAATGACCAACTTAGATTGAAGCTCCAGCATAGCTTGATTAAATGCTTTAATTAATCTTTGGTTAATCCAATAACCCGATTGAATCCTATTTTTCTTATAGTTTTGGAAGTTGTGCATCATTCACCTTGCTGAATTTTTATATTAAAGTCGCGCACAAATCCGCAGGATCATTCTTTAGCAAATACTGCATTTTTAGAACTTGATGAATATGCCGCCTCAAGAACATGAGGGTTTGAGCTTTGCGAACTAGAGATGGTGGCTGGGCATTTTCACCATACGGTGTTGGTTTGATAGTATCAGTAAGATCTTTAATTATCGAGAACATTATTCTTAACATTTGATACCCGAGGATGGTATTGTACTCCTTGTGGATCAAGGATGTCAAACTCATGCCTTGTCGACTTAGTTAAAGTCATCTACAAAAGAGAAAAGAGATGTAAATTAGTACAGATTAAAAAATCACGATCACTAATCTCAAGTTTAGGTAATAAGAACCGTGATCTATGATGTTTGGTAATAAAAATCGATGCAAAATGGTGGCTTTATACAACACCCATAAATCGTAACTTTCACAATTAGTTACAAATATCGGCTTCCCTTTTTTTTCAATGTGAAATCGATCACAAATAATCGTGATATTCACTAATAACTGTGACTCCTCCAGGACCGTCACTAATATCAAACTTTTTATGAACGTGTATTAATCAATAGGAACTAGGGCATAAAAAGAAAATCACGGAAATAAATCATCCTCAATCTAGACCTAGATCTAAGGTGTTGTAATAATTAAGTTTTACAACCTAATTTCTAAATCGAAGATAGTTAAAAATTTATCTCAAGGGTATTATGTTCGGTATGAAAAACTTGTAAAGTAAGGAGGAAGGGACCACGAAATCTGGTGACGTTGGAGAGCTCTGGCGAAGGATAGAATCCGGTGGTGAATCAGCGGTGGAATCCGGCAATGGTGAAGGTGTTTAGAGGTTTGCAGATTTTTCTGTTTAGGGTTTGGTGAGGATGACTATCAACTTCAGAGCTACTGATAACTTGTTGAAAGATAAAATAGATACGCAATCAATGTAGACTGAAACTGTATTTTATTCATTGATAGATAGTCTTGATATAGGTATTACAATCTGTTACAATCAATATTCCTATAAATTAGGGATTCAGAGAATGTCTACTTCTACTTTAATTATGACAAGACACAGACCAAGATACTAGAAATATTTCTCTTGGAACATTTAGAGATTAATTTGCGTGGGGTGATCATGTCATAATGCTTCCTTCTCTAAGACCACCAATAATAATAGACTGGGATTTAACTCTAGTCGATGGGCAGGATTTGATGTCGGATGGGGTTTATAAGAGAGTTTTTTTGGGACAGAAGAGAGTTAATTCCATTTTAGTCACAAGTCCAAATTCTTTTATCTAAGTCATGTAACTATCAGTTTAATTAATTGTCTTAAAAATAATTTATTTATTTTGAAAGAAATGGCGGTGCGGTGGCCCTCAAGCCTATACTAATAAAACCGTTGAGTACAGAGGAGGGAACAAAAAACCTGAACCTCATATTACATTAAGCACATATAGAACATCTCAGATAGTCATAGAACTTCCTACTATAACTATGTATTCAAACATACACAATTTAGCAGAGAATTTCATACAGGCTATTCTATCAGATTTACAAGTATGGCGGCATACTGGAAAGGCTAAACTATCGTTTTTCCTGTGAAAGCATTCCATTGATACCCATTTAGAAACAACTTTTCTAGTATGCGGTTAAACGACAATTAATTCATCGGTACTACGCGTAATCCTGCCACTAAGAGGATGTATCCATTTAATAGAACACACCCGCACAAGAACATGCAAGGCACTCAAAGTGCACACACAGACATCTCACCTAAGATGCCTGACTCACTCTAGCCATATAGCATAGACATTTATTATTGCCAAAATAATACTGATATCTATTAGAAAAAAATAATAAAAAAATACTAAGTAAAATAAAACCTAAGGTAAAAACCCTAGCCCAACACCACCAAAGCCCAAAGAGCAAAAAGTAATAGTCCCATATTTTGTCCAGTGTTCATCACACTATCGCAAGCTGCCAACTAACACCCTCACTGTCCACGAACCCTGGCCGACCAGCTCCAATGCATTCTAGCCAAATTTGGGTTGCATATAGATATGTTGCCTCATTCACGATGTCACCTTCTGATATACCAAGGAACCACTATCAAACCATTCGAAACCCGATTGAACATGTTCTAAGCCGTGAAACTCTGTATTCTATCCAAGACAAATGCCCTGAAAAAAAGACTCCATCGAGCGCTTCCTGACCCTCCCATACAGCCAACTCTTGCCCTCATTCTCTTCCATAATACTTATAGCGGAATCAAAAAAAAAACAGGACTCGGCCATGCTCTCTCTAAAACTCTGGAAACTACCACTATCCATCAACGAACCCACCAACCACAAGTTAAGACAACAGTAGCCCCATCTGGCCATTCTCACCGCACGCCGATGAGACCATATGCCAACGCCAATGTCAGGGTCACTGAACAAGAAGGTTTTGGTAATCTAGGCTAAATATCAAGCGCGTTGTACAGCCCATGTGATGAAATTGATTATTTTTATTAGTTATGTTAAATCTGAATAGGGTTGTAACAAATGGACTAATGATACTTTGGTTACTTGGAAATATGGACACCAAACTTTTCAAGGCCAATTGCATATTTTTAAAGTTTTTTGTAATTACCCAACTGTTTAAGGAAATTATATTATGTATTTTCTGGTGTGTGTCTTGTCCTAATTAAATTACAATAGAGATTCTAGGAAACCCTTATTATTCGGGATATTGATTGTATTGATTGTAATACCTATATTTAAGGTCTCCTCATCAATGAATAAAGAAGACAGTTTCAGTTATTACTTTCTCATCCTTCAACACGTTATCAATATGCTCTGGGTTGATAGTCAGTCATCACTACAGGAAAAAAATAACAATATAACCCTAATCACCAACCTCCACCATTGACTACTACTAGCCGACGTCATCACCACGTACCGCCGTCACCACCGCTGTCGCCGACAGCCATTGGCTCTCTGCGCCACCATCGTCCCACCATATGCGAAGCTTGCACCACCTACGCACGCAACGTCTCCTCCAATGCCAAGATTGCTCGACTACCCAAATCTCACGTTAGACGAGCGTTACCTCCACATCATCCACAACCTAGTCTCGTAACTTTGCATGTTTGTGAACCGCTCAAGGTAAATATTTCAACCTTGACTTGGACTAGATATTGAAAAACTTAGTTTCTGCAGCACCCTAGAACGTATGATTATTGTGCATCGAGAAAAGAGGATTTCATCACCCCTTTGATAAAAAAAAGCTTGATTAGTGACGGTCATAGGGGAGTCACAGTTATTTAAAAAAAAATTGATTATCAGTGATTGTTTATGAATATCACGGTTTCTAGGTGTGGTATGAAATCACTGTTTATCGAGCGTCGATTTTGTGACCATACATCTTGGACCACGTTCTTTAAACCTGGGATTAGTAATCATGGTTTTGATCCTAATTATCTTCCTTGTCTATTTGTAAATGATTGAGCCAGCTAGGCCACAGTCTGATATCCTTGATCTGAAAAGAATAGAGTATCATCATTGGGTCTGTAATGTAGAAACTACTTTCATCGGAAACAGATACATCAACACTATAAACCCGACTACAGACCTGAATGCGATCGCCCTGAGTGATGAAGTTAAAGCTCAAGATCTCATGTTTTGAGACGTCATATACATCCATCCATCAAGAAGCAGAGTACTTAAAGAAAACTAATCCCAAGGATTCATGGGACGTTTTAAAGCGACATTTCAACAACGTGCATAATGTACAGCTTCCTGAGTTGACCGATACATGGGAAACCATTTGATTATTGGACTATACAAAGGTTCATGCTTAGAACCAGGCTATGTTGGATCTGCAATCTAAGCTTAGCTCTGTGGGGTTGACAAAACCGATAAAGATTTGATTGAGAAGACTTTGAACATCTTTCCTTCCTCCATGAGTGTACTTGCTTATCAATATCATCTTGAGTATGAACAAGGAAGAGTTTAACTTTTAGTGATCTCATGAATATCCTAGCTAAAAAGAAGAGACATCATGTGATTATTTTCAACAACAATTCGAGGCCCACTAGAACTAAGAAAGTTCTTGAGAATTATCACACTTCAAGAACGGCTTCTAAGAAAAAGAAAAAAAAAATCAATCAGAGCCTTATAGCCATGGACAGTATGCTTCATGTGGTGGGAGGGGAGGCTGTAGTAGAAGCCAAAGTCAAAATTTGACTTGCAAATCCATCAGGATGCCAGCTCTAATGCTTCCAACAAGAACCAATCAGGTTCGAAGCATGAAGGTAATTTTTAACACTTTGCTCCATCTGGAAAGTATCCATATTTTAAATGTGGATTTACCAAGTATATGCACAACCAATGTTGTGCAAGCAATGAAAATCACAATATCTACAATAGGCATAAGTAATATTTGGCACAAGAAGCTAACTTTTCAAGGGGAGACATTGAGATAGAAGAAGATGTTGACTTTAATTTCACTATAGCAGACAACAAGAAAACGAGTCTTGAAACTCCGGATTTTGATTGAGTCTATGTATTAGGCTGTTATTTTGGCTTCTTCTTTTTTTCAAGTTTAGTTTTTAGCTTGTTTAGTCATGTTTTTCAGACTTTGTTTTTGGTCGCTTTGGAATAAGACATCTTTTATGTAATTCAGTTGGCAAATAATAAAATTTATCTAATTTCCTGGTTTAGGGAACGGCTGAGAATTTTATTTTCCTTCATAATGCATGAAAGGTTCGAGATACATAATACTCCATGGCATTATAACATAGTGAAAAAAAGAGAGGATAAAAACAATGAAAAATTAGGAAAACTCTATTGCCTGCAGGTTTGACCCATCGAAGGTTCCCTTCGACTCGTAGACTCGAATTCTCTAGAAACGTTTTGACACTTTTTTGACCCGTCAAAAATTTTACCTTGTTTTCTACGACCCACCAAAAAGTTCCTTGACACGTTGAGCCAGAATCCCTGGACTCAACTTCGAACAATTTTGACCCGTCAAAAATCCCTTCAACCAATCGACTTCCGAAGATAGGAACGGTGTTTTCTCGATGTTGTTTGTACATTAGTTTTATTTTTCCATGTCAAGCACTCTATAACAGGTCACAAGCCCATGAAATTCTTTAAGTATTTACTTAAAGTGTTCACCATGTCTTAAGTTCAAAGACTGATTAATTTATATTATTTTGTAGCTATCTGAAAGTGAGATTGAGTGTTTAGCATATTGTAGTACTACCCAAACTATTCTGTGGAATAGGCAATTATTTATGGATCTTATGCCTTAGAGTTTCTAGGTGGCAACCATGATTGGTTTAGCGTCGATTATACAAGGGCGTGGTTCTGCACAACTCTTTTTGCCACATGACACTCGAATTTATGTCACCGATGCCTTATATGCACCAAAGACCAGTCAAACCTTGCTAAGTTTTAAGGACATTCGTACCAACGGTTTTCACTTGGAAACATACTGTGAGAATGGAAAAGAGTTTCTATGATTAACCTTTGTACAATGTGGCAGAAATGGCATTTTGGATAAGTTTTTGAGCATTCGTAGTGGTTTATATCTTACTATAGTCTGGATCGATGAATCCAATGCGGTTACTCACATTATTGTGTGTGATTCTACCTCATATAATCTTTGGCATTATCATCTAGGTCACCCCGGTCGAGATATGATGATCAAGATATTGATAAATTATCATGTTAATCTGTTTTTTAGAGCAAAGAAGCACGTGAAAATACCCAACACCATCAGTAATAATCGACGGGTCGAGATTACTCCTCTTGATCCAAACTCGAACTCCCAGACGAGTGCATCACCATCCAAGCCACATAGTGCTGAGGCGCCGTACATTATCCCACCAGATTCCTTTGTGGCAATCTCTGATGCATACTGCTCGTTCTGCAAACCTTGTTCACTAGCAAACTTACAAGCATGACCTTATTTTGATGTAGACACAACTGAAAACATTATATCCTTAAAACGCATCCAAGGAGATATTTGTGGACCAATCAAACTAGAATGCGGATCTTTTAAATATTTTATGGTTTTGGTTGATGCATCGAAGTGTTGGCCACACGTCGCTTTGTTGTCCACGAGGAATGATGTATTTGTTAAACTCCTAGCTCAAATCATTATGCTCCGGACTCACCACCCGGATCACCCAATCAAGTTTATTCAATTGGATAATACATGAGAGTTCACATCAAAGTCTTCTTATGATTGTTGCATGTCTGTTGGGATTGATGTTGAACATTCCGTTCCCCATATTCATTCACATAACAATCTTGCAAAAGCACATATCAAGCAGTTATAACTTGTGGCATGGGCTTTGGTGATGCACACTAATTTACCTGTTTCTACATAGAGAAATGCAATTTTACATGCAACTATGCTTATTTGTTTCAGACCCATTGTCCGTCAACCATTCAATGTGTACCAATTGCTAACTGGATATGAGTCTAATGTTTCACACTTATACATTTTTGGTTGTGCAGTCTGTTACACCTCCACTGCATACAAAAATGGGCCATCGCAGACGATTAGGTATCTATGTTGGCTATGAAGCTCCAATGATTATCCAATATTTAGAACATTTGACATGAGATATGTTTTATAAACGATTTGCAAAATTTCACTTTAATGAGACCTACTTCCCACTATTAGGGGGAGATCAGAGAGGAATAGTTTCATTCTAGTTGAACATCAGGAATTGACGTAAACCTGTCAATGGATAGGGCCTTGATCCAGACCCGCTTCAGATCCATAACTTTTAAACAGATATGGATCCAATTTTTTGATCCGTTGATCTGTTTATGACATGGAACAGTTGATCCATTTATTTAACGGAGCGAATCTGGATCACAATCGATCTGGTCCGTTATTGATCCGCTCCGTGGATATTCTTTAATTTATTAAGTATAATTTATTTATATATTAAAGTTTCTGTCTCTTTTTAAAGAAGAATTCTGGAAGTCGAACCTTTTGCTAACCCAATACACCTCTCTTGGTTGTTTACTTTGTACTTATCCTTCTATCAGTATATCTCAAATGTCAAAAATCAATTGCTAGACCCTTTGCTTTCTCAATTTCATGTTCGCTATCCCAACAAGAATCAGAGTCAAAGAGGCAGACAACACAACTTGGGTAAGAGAACCATACAAGTTGTACGCTTGTCGATGCCAAAGAGCGTTGTAGCAGGGATTGATTTAAATATTTGAGGTAGAAACTCTTTTATTTTGTGAGATAGTTAATTAGGATTTTATTTTATGTCCATATCTATAATTTTGTACAAGGATAATTATGTAATTATTTAATAGAAAACAAAAGGAGGTCAATTGAGCAAATTGGGAGTTTCCAATAGAATAACTCTTTTAGTGAGACAAGAAGTTATGCTTCACATTAAGAACTTGACACAATGGGGAGTGTTTAAGAAAATTATATTTCGTATCTTCCTGTGTGTGTCTTGTCCTAATTATCTATACTATATATTAAAAGAGTCATTGTAATAAAATATTTCAGGATTAATACAGTTTATTTCACCAACAGTACTTCAACTTATGTGGCCAGGTCAGTTTGATACCTGGACTTTTTTTCGTACAAGAAACATACTTCAACTTATTTATCCATATCGTCGAGGTACCCACGTCACTTTTTCGATCAAATTCTAACTAATTTACTGACATGAAAGCTATGTTTTTCCAAAATGTCCTTATTGCCCTCAAAATTTCCAACCAGTTTTCAAAATTTAGAGTTTTGAACATAAAATTTGGCCGGTCTCACATTCATGCAGTTGGAGAGTTCCTCGACGGCCCTCTTACCCTCTTACGGCCAACACATTCTGAAAGAGAGGATTTTGAGCTAAACACACAACCATCTCTCAACTCGTCCACTCCCCTTGACATTTTTATGTGACGGCCCTAAATTCATCATCCGGGACTAAATCGACTCGATTTGTATTAATTTCCAAGTCATGAAATACGCATATGCTCTTCTTCTGCCTCCACGGCTCGCCATAAGGCATGAAGGATATATCATTGTAGTTGTAGAGCAGCTTCTCAAAGATGACCGTCTTTGGTCTACTAGCAAAAGAAAGATCATGTGTTTTCATGATCTAGCGGGTTCCCTCAGCCGAGGAGACAACGAAAACAGGGGCACTTCCCAAGTGGAAGAGCATGAGGGGGGCCATGGATCTGAGCTAACGCTCCATGTGAGTGGTGAGGGAGTGACCCTAGTTGGTGAAGGTTTCCAAGGATAGGGAGTTTTGGTAGAGAAGGTGGCGAGTTTTTTCTACTAGTGGAGGACGATTTGTATAGGAAGATGAGAAAGACAGCTAGAAGTAGCAGTGACAGCAAGGTTTCATGAATCTCCATTGCTTCTTCCTGTGATTCTTGAAAGTCTGGAACTCTGGAGTTAAAAAGGATAAGTTGATGTTCATTATTCCTAGGCCTAAGCTTCTTGATATTTATATTATACCCAAATGGAGGTCAAGACTGGAAACAGTAGAAACGAATTATATGTGATATGTAATTTTTCTAAGGGATGTTTTGCTAGGATTAGCTTTGCTATCTTATCTGGTTGTGGGCTATTTTTGCTGCGGGGGTTGTACCTTTGTTATTGCTCTATACTCTCGCACGTCTCCACCAGATTAAGCATGGTACTACTGTGCATAAAAAACTCATGTGTTGTTGTTACCATTTTGGATTTCTTTGTTTGTGTAAAATCCATATTGTGCTCCTTCTAAAATATTAACCAATGCATAGGGCAGCAAATTTAACCTTGCCAAATTTTTCTGCAGAGTACTGTGCCAATTCAATTGGATAAAATCTCCAAAACTCATGACTCCTACAAGTAAACTTTCTCAGACCATTTTTCATATGCTTAATTGATTTGGGTTCTGTTTTTGAATAAGAGTCGACAATAAGTAGGTGTGTTATAAGTTGTAATGTGATAGAGCACCAAGAAATTAATGAGGGCCTTTATCAAGTGATGATTCCCATCAAGAACTAAAACTAGCTACGTAGAATCTAGGTACAACCATGTCTCAATTTCGCTTGTTATATTAATAGGAGATTTAGCCAGCAATAGATGAGGAACAAGACAATGCAAGCATAACATAGATTAAGAAGATGTTAACAAATAGGCCATTCACTAGACACAGAATTTTAATTTGTCTAAGAACAATATTCAGAGAAGAATATTTGGAAGTTGTCCAAAAACATCTATGCACACCTGATTCCTGATGAAAATGGAAGAGGACATGTACTAGAAACACCTCGGTTTTGCGATAGCTACAAGAGGAACTTTTCTGTGGGCAATGCATGATAGTTGGCGGGAAGAAAACTGGCGAAAAACTTTGAGAGCAATAAGAACATTTTGAAAAAAAGAGCTATCACGTCAGCAAATTAGTCGAAATTTGATCAGAAAAGTGACGTGGGTACCCCGACGGTACGGATAAATAAGTTGGAGTACGTTTCTCGTACGAAAAAAAATTCAGATATCAAACTGACCTGGCCACATAAGTTGAAGTACTGTTGGTGAAATAAAACCGGATTAATAATCTAATTAGCATAACAGAAATGAAAGAAAAAAGAAAAACAAAAGCCTATATTCTAGGAAGTAACTTCTACAAAAAAAAACTGAAGAATTCAATCAGGTCCCTTGAAAATAGAATGATTTCCTCTTTTTTGTTGAAAAACATATATATAGAAGTATCGTAAATTTACCGCATTTAAATTTTCTATTTTATGTGTAACCATAAATAAATAATATATAGTATATTTTAATCACATGATGCTACTGACATGCATCCCGTGTGTTATGTCTAGTATTAGAATAGAGATTCTAAGAATCTCTGATTATTAAAGATATTGATTGTGTTTAATTGTAGTGTTTATATTTAAGGCATCTATATCAATGAATAAAAAAGACAGATTCAGATATTACTCTCTCATCCTTAAACACCAACTTATTAGTATATATACTTGCTTTAGAATTAAATGAATCAAAACAAATAACATAATGCGTTTAACTGTCTAACAATTTTCCCCCAAATATGTACAACTGAAAATGGCTGCTCAAGTTTGATTTTATTTTCAATGGAGTCCACATGTATAGTGCGTATTATTATATCAATTATATGTATTGGGTATCCACACTTTCACAATCAAATTTTGTTTTGAGAATTTCTTAGGCCTCGCCATGAGATCTGAAGAACCGATCTGAAAGATCCAGATACGTTCGGTTCGGTTTTGAATCTTCAAAAACTTGTATGTGTTTTAAAAGAACCGGATCTGAGCGTCACAGTTCTAGATTAGTTCCGGATCCTGATTTCTTAAAATGGTAGAACCGTATTATTAGGCAAAATATTTTAATTAAAAAAATTCAAATATAGTAATAACTCATTCTTATTAAATACCCAACCCAATTTAACTCAGTCCAATACTCCAATACCAATATCTTAAACACTCACTTTACAATTGACTAATTGATCAAAATCAATCTCACTTTTTAAAAAAATAACTTAACTTCGTCAGTTAATGGTTCTTAATTAAAGGATTGACTTGATTCAAACAATTTGTCTTTGGCTTGTGAAACTTCTTAGTCTTATTTTGATGACCAGATACAAATATGTTGATGAATGATGAGTGGATGACCACATGTAGTCTAGTTTGCAAACCTACATTATATATATATATATAGTAATATAGACAATATTTGTATCAAGTCAGTCCAATACTCCAATACCAATATCTTAAACACTCACTTTACAATTGACTAATTGATCAAAATCAATCTCACTTTTTAAAAAAATAACTTAACTTCGTCAGTTAATGGTTCTTAATTAAAGGATTGACTTGATTCAAACAATTTGTCTTTGGCCTATGAAACTTCTTAGTCTTATTTTGATGACCAGATACAAATATGTTGATGAATGATGAGTGGATGACCACATGTAGTCTAGTTTGCAAACCTACATTATATATATAGTAATATAGACAATATTTGCAGCCATGTGAAGCATAAAAATAAATGATTGTGAGGTCAAATTTACAAAATATCATTGACTTTATATATTATTTCAAAAGATTTTTCAATTTTTTTTGTTCAAACGGATCTTCACACGAGAACCGAAAAATCATCACAACTAAACAGGAATCAAATGGCACCGATTTTTATTCGGATCCTACCATCCAAGTTGAAGAACCGAACCGAACTTAGGCCTAGAATTTTCTTTTCACATTTTATGAGATGAATCTACAAAGTAACCTACACTTGACCGAATCAAAAGATCATTGGGTTTAAGGATCTCCTCCCACAAAGAAAACCTACACTTGAGTGAATCAAATGTAACATTCGATTAGCATGAAAAGAAGCAAAAGTAAAAAATATAAGGCATATATATATATGTAACATTTGATTATCATGTCTATAGCTCTACATCCATCCCTTAAAATTATTTTTCAAGGGTTTGAAAAGGAGTGACAGCACGAATGGATTGATAAGCAAAAAGCAGAAAGACACATCCCAGAATTTGAGGCCACTACACTCAAGGATGGGAATCCAAATATTTTTTTTCTCGTCCACTATAGTTTTCTGGCCGCAGCAATCAAACTCCTTTTCCGAGGGCTTTGTTTAACAAATCATATTAACCTTAACATTTTCTATGTAGTCTTGTATGTGACCATATCTGACCAAGAAATATAATATGACGGCGGTAGCTGCTTGCTTTCGGTTGCCCTGATTCCAGGGGTCGTGGCCTGGGGAAGTCCACCATTTGAATCTATACACGATTTGGGTTTGGGGTCTTCCGTCGCCACAAGCCCAACTTTTATTCTAACAAACCTTTCTCCCTCATGGCTAACAAAATAATGCCCTTGTAAAAGTCAATAAATTGGACTAGCATCTACAAAAGAATACAGACAACATACAAGATTCAGCAAAGTCCATATCTATGTCCTCTAAAATTATACATGTTCTTCATTATAAGTGGTAGAAGATACCAGCGAACTATCCGACTTGAAATCTCGTATTCCTCTGCACACCCACGCTCAGAAAAATTCCCAAAATCACTTCCTCACCCGAGAGTTATACTCAACCCAAACCCGCTAATTAGGAGATTATCTACTGGTTTCAGTGATGTGAAGTGGGAGTGGGTTCCCAGAAAAGCAAATGAGATAGCTCACGCTGCATCAAAGCTATGTAACGAGAGGGTGGATCAAGTCGTTTGGGCAGAGGTGCCTCCTCCTTCTCTGGTGGGTGTGTTGAAGAATGATAGTTGTCCTTGTCCACACTGAGGGTGATAAAACAGTCTTGTACCATTCTTTCAGTAGATTGGTGGATCTATTTTATCAAGCTATTTTATCATTGTATCAGTAGTTCTTTATGTTTCGTTTCTTGTGGGTTAATTCTAACTCAGCTTTGTATGTTCTGCCTTGTTTGGCTTTGCTTTAGTATGAATGAAAGTCTTTTATCAAAAATAAATAAAAACCCAAACCCGCTAAAAAAAACAGCAAATTACAGAATATTGGTGTTTGCAAACCTTTGCTAGACCTAGAGCTATTTAAAGCCCATTTAGATAATTGGGCCGATAATAAGCTCAACTCAATCATGATCCAAAGTTTGTATACAGAAGACCCAGAAACAAAACGTAGAAGAAGTATCAAAAACAGAGTACTGTACTACTGTTCTGTAGTAGAGAAGAGAAGAGAGTCGGAAAGTTCAAGACTTTGAGAAACCCAAATAGCCAAAAGGATCTATAACCTTTTAATGGCAGCGCTGGGAGCAAGAGGAGGAACTGGTGGGCTTCTACTGCCGAAGCCGGTGACTTTTGTGACCGGAAACGCCAAGAAGCTCGAAGAAGTTCGCGCCATCTTGGGCAATTCCATTCCCTTCAACTCTCTTAAGCTTGACCGTAAGCACACTCTTAAACCCTAAACCCCTAAACAACCCTCTTTTTTTGTTTTCTAAACAATTTGGGTTTTGTTGGGTTTTGGGCAGTACCAGAATTGCAAGGGGAGCCTGAGGACATTTCAAAAGAAAAGGCCCGATTGGCTGCGATTCAGGTCAATGGACCTGTGCTTGTGGAAGACACTTGCCTATGCTTCAATGCTCTCAAGGGTCTGCCTGGT
Source organism: Geum urbanum (assembly GCA_946800695.1). Taxonomy (NCBI): domain Eukaryota; kingdom Viridiplantae; phylum Streptophyta; class Magnoliopsida; order Rosales; family Rosaceae; genus Geum; species Geum urbanum. Next base: position 7,686,247 of record OX327003.1, read on the forward strand.
AAGTTTCTCATTGTTTTTCTTTTGTTTCTGTTTATGTGTCTTTTTTTTTATTTTGAACTTTCGATTGATTGTTTTTGAAATTCCAATGCAGGTCCTTACGTGTAAGTTTTTCGACTCACTTGCTCTCACCAGGTCGACTTCTCTTTCGTTTCTCGAAATTTGACATTTTAATCATTTGGTATACTATATGAATAAGTGAACTTTATGAGTTCATAGTAGTGATTACTCACTCTTTTATTTAGGATATCCAATTGATTAGATGTTAAAAATATTTCCCACGTGCATATCCAGTTGTATAACTATGGTGATATTGTCTGGCAGCAACCTTTTTCAAATGTAGTACTTGAGGAGAAATTTCAAGTATCATATTTTCATCATCGTTTTTAAGGCTTTGACGTGGATACAGCTGATGGCACTTCCAGTGCTGCTAATTTGATAGAAACAAATTATCTGTGTTAGTCCTATGGCTATCGTCCTCGGGAACTTATCCATTCATAGTGTCATGCACTGAGAATATTTGTGAAAGAATGCCAAGTGGGAGAAGAAGTTAAAATCTTTCATGGATTGTCACTGTTGAGAGAACAATTAAAAGCTGTTACTATCCTTTAAGTATGGCTTCCAATTTTTCCAATTGGGGAAAGAGTGTTATTTTTGCTATTGATGCTCCCATAATGTTGAAAAGTATTTTAGGTCTGACTGTCTGAGGGACCTAATCCTACTGAGGATTTCTTATGGCTGCCTTGTTATTTTGTTTGGTATGTTGGCAGCATACTAGATCTGCTTGTTACTGCTCCTTTTAGCTTGAAATGGTTGGATATATGGGTTTATTAATTCAGTATGTGTACTATAAGAATAACAATAGAAATTATTTTGATTACACAGAGGTATACAGCAATAGTAGGATTATGTTTGAAGAGAATGAGAGGAGTAAGGAAAATATGATACTTCTTTTATATGACTGTACCCCTGATAAATTTAAATCTGTGAATAATAAGGTGTTCCTTCCATCCACTTTCTTCCATAATTAAAGAGTTAATATGGTGTCCAGGAGAGAATTCTCTTTCTACTAGGGTCCTAAATGACAGTAACAAGACTCTCTAACCTTCTTCCATTTTCTCGTAGTTCCCTCTGATCCCCTGTCCCTCCTACCAAACATAGCCTAAAGTGAGAGACAATATCCTTAAATATATAATGATCTACTATATACTATGTTGTTAATTTGTCAACTCTATTCAGCTAAACACTGATAGCTTAATTTTCAGTTATGTGGTCTATTTCTTTACTGATTTTGGTATATCTTACAACCATATGTTCCAAAAATATCTTACTACTATGCAGCAAGTGGTTCCTGCAGAAGATTGGACACGAAGGTTATTTTCGCTGCTTCTTTATTTAAATGTGTAAAATGTCTCTCTGGCTTGCTCAACGAGTCTTACATTTTTATAGGTCTCAACAATATGTTGATGGCGTATGAAGATAAATCTGCTTACGCTTTGTGCTCCTTTTCTTTTGCCATTGGGCCCAATGATGAGCCTATTGCATTTCTGGGTAAAACTCCGGTATGTGAAAATTTAATCTTTCACTTTGCTTTTTGGTTATAGCTCCTTACAAACTTTAGTAAATAAGCTACCTGATTAAACTACACTTTGGAATCTGCTCAATACAAATTACAAACATGAATGTTGTTGGTGATAATTGGGGTTTTTTTTTACCATCAATTTAGGATGGGTTATCCCTTATGTTCTGAAATGGTGTGAGGATGAGTAAACGAGTTGTAAAAAGAAAAAAGAAAAAAAAGAGAGAGAGATCGTGTGATGGATAAGCTTGGGCAGAATTAAAAGTTAAATGAAAATCTTGCTTGAGTCGATTGACCTAGAACAACTCGAAAGATCATTGTGCCCTTTATACTCCAATAAGTCTAGCAAAATAAAGAGACTAATGTAGATAAATTATTCGTATCTAGTATTTGAAAATGAATCCTCTCTCAACCTCTTTGTTTTTTCTGCTTGGCATGAGTCAGTCACAAGTTTTCAGACTCGATCAACTGTGACCCGATTCTAGCTGAGTTGAAATAAGTTCTTTAAATTACAGAAGTTTTGTTGGTATTTGTAGGATATGACAAGATGCTGAATGGTAATATTCATTAGGTTGCAAAGTGATCTGTGATTATGTGGTGTGATATAATTGGATTATAAGAAAAATGGTACATTTGCTGTTTAGAATAAATGACTAATATAGTGGGGTTGCACTTGATGACTAACACCTCAGTTTGGCCTTATATGGATGAATGTCAGGGGAAAATAGTTCCTGCAAGGGGACCAAATGATTTTGGATGGGATCCAATATTTCAGCCTGATGGTTATGACCAAACGTGAGTGTGCTATCTTCATTAATCTTCAAACTCTATTTTTTTTCTCAGTAGTCCATATTAATACCTGCTGCTGAATTCTGCTATATGTCTTGTAGATATGCCGAGATGTTAAAGGAAGAAAAAAACAAGATCTCTCATCGGTCTAGAGCTCTTGCGCTGGTGAAGTCTCACTTTGCTGAAGCTGCATACACCTTTGAGACCAACCTGAATACCTAGGGAGCTTTCGTCATCAAGTTGACTCAGCGTAGGCTTCTATTGCCTTCTTTCATTAGTGATTCCTCCAGTATTCTTTGATACATGAATAGGAGAAGAAGCAGAGTTTCCATTATTTCTTATTTGGGATTTTGTGTGCTCGCCAAAATTGGAGGTCAGCGTCGAGAATAGTTTTCTTGAATACGAATTTTCTATCAGAGGACTTTAATATCAAAGAAATAGAACATCTATTTAACTTTGTAAACCGTGATTATGCTCAGTTCAAACAAAGGCAATGAGGACTGTGAACTTTTAACAAGTTATGGAGAAAGAATTAGCTCTGTTACCGACATTCTTTTCCTAGTTTTCTAGTTCTAAATTGCCCCATATATTAATGCAAACCTAAGCAATGTGAATTACCTATTTGAAAAGGAAAGCCTTTTCTATGAGCTGTGATTAGACATACCTTTAACCATCTTGGACATTCTTCACATCATCTGTAGATGTGAATGAATGGGGATTTTACTTAGTCCACCCAATTCAATGCAATGACGTTGTTTTACATGTCTTCTCGACAAGTTTCCCCAGTTGTAAAACTAGATCTTAAACATAGATTTAGAAGCAGCTCGTGTCATTATCTGTGGTAGGTATTGGTCTGTGTAGACTCAAAAATATGGATTAAAGAGCTATAGGTTGGTCCGTGGCTAAATTGCGGAGTACGTAACCCGCTCTTTTTTCTACCAAGCTATGCCTAAACCCAGGCTTTTACCTCGTTCTTATCAAATAGGGCTGTCTCAACCATACTATTACATAAATGCAACTGCTGATTGTTGTATTTATGGTCCTGAAACCGTAGTAGACTTTGCTCAGGGGTTAACACTAACTACTCTAAGCAATCGCTAACCTCAGAAAATAACACCCTCGAGCAATGTGAAATTCTACGTGAAGTTTGTTGTTTCTCAACTTTTGCTACGTCCACCTTGACCGGGCTTAAATTGAAGCTTTTACCATTTAACCTTCCACTGATATGAAATGACCGGCCTTAAATTGTAGCTTTTACCATTTAAATTTCTATGCAGCTTATAAACTGCATTGATAAGTAGAATTTGTGACCATTTGAATTACAATTTATTTTTATTCATTAGATACAATAAGTTCCTTAAGCTACGGTAACTCCAGGATACAGGGACGAAAACTAGGGGCAGAGCCATCCCCCTGAAAACTTAGATATATCTAGACAGTATGTAATGTTTGTAAAGAAAAAATCTTGGTAGAGTGGTAAGTCACTCAACTACTGAAAACTTAGATATATTGCATGCTCCTTTTCTTTTCTTTTCTTTTGTAAATTTTGTTCCTCTTCTCTTTCTGTAGTTAATTTGTTTTTGCTCTCCTTCTATACACCCCAGCCCGGCCTTTTTATGCTTACATTTTTTATACAATATTATCCAATTTAGTTTATTTATATGTAATTTTGTACCCCTTTTTTTTTACTTTTTTTATTCGTATTTTCTATGTTAAATTCTGACTCTGCCCAGCAACTGACCACAAATCAATTGATCATAATTTGTGTTTATGATCGTGCTTATCCAAGTTGGTAAAATGTGGTTTTTATAAGTTATCAGTTCTAGCTGCTTAACGTTTAGGTTGAGTTGTATGGATCAATCACTATCATTTGTGTAGTGGTCGCCATAACCAAGAACTGATCTTGATTCTTGAACAGCCTAGCTTTACTATTTCTTGGATTCGTTTTGAGGGTTAATATAACACGAAGGTATAGAAGAATGAGCTACCGACGCACAAACCGTTGAGTTTCCTTGAATAGCAAAATGAAATTGTCGGTGCAAGAAGTTTAGAAAGCTGTATACACGAATGGATTTTTCCAAAATGGGTGAAAAAAACCAAACAACAGGACAGTTGAGAGTTGCCATAACGATCAACGACAAAACTACAGAAGACGACCTTTATAATGCTCAAATTACACATATCACACTAGTGTTCATGAGAAAATTTCGAGCTATATATGAAACTTGTGTTAGAATGTCAATTTATATACACAACGTAACGAAACAAAAGATTGATCATTTCCAGAGTGTAAGCTTCGTCAAGAGAGTCCTTCCCAAGAGGGTATTCATTCTCCTTTTATGAAATATGCATATTGGAATTGTTCATTGTGTAAGTTTATTCCAAAAATACTTTCATCATCATCTATCATCTATGTCGTGTAAGACGCGCATAAAAACATCTTTTAATTACGAGACATGAGATATAAACGATTTTAAGAATAATGTACGTATCATCTTTCTTACTATACTTGAAAAAGTGAGCGATTTTTAAACGTTTTCGCAATCCAATAATGATCGTCTTATTAATTTTATATGAATATTTTTCTTGTGAAATTTTTACTCCCATGCATAAAACAAGAGAGGTGACACCTAGGAATAAGGTTGAGATGTGCAAGCAAGGCATAGGAAAATAGATTATCCTCACATGTCATATGGGCCATGGCTCACATGGAATTGCATGCTATCATCTTCCCCCCAAACTCTCATTTCTGTGGTTTAGTTGGTTGGATCAACTCTACGAAATATGACTCATCACTAGCTTTGTTTCCACTTATTTGGTAAGGGGGAAAGTGCATAATCAAACATTTATATCGTCCTGGTCATCTTCGTCTTCCCCACAATCACAAGGATGGTCACTCTGGCCAGCAAACGGTGGGGCTTCTGGGGACACCACATGGCTTCAATAGGGTCACTCTGCAGTTGCAGACTTGCAGTTAGCTCCCTCCTTCCTACTTGTTGCAGAGCTTTCGGAGATCCCTGGAATTTATCCGTTGGGGATTTGGCTGGACTAGAACCTCAGTACGTTGCTTTCTCGATCGATCACTAGTTTTGTTCTTATGTAATAGACATTGGATACAACCATTTCTGCGCTAGAAACAACTCTATCCTAACTAATAAGTAATCATAAAATCACTACCAGATATCTGGCAACTAATATATCGTCTAGATTACATAGACGGCTGATAGCACTTGTTACTTTTTCATTTTGTTTCGATTCACCCTAAACTAACTTGGTTCACACGAGAACTACTTGATTAATTATCTGGATGGACAAATTTGTGTCTTCTGAATTTTGGATCTTGCATGAAATGCTTTCATCTCCACGAATGATGGGTGTCTCCGATTTGTGACAGTCGAGTAATGAACCAGTTGGTAGCATGATGCAAAAGGTAAAGAAAAAGTTGATTAACATGTTGGTTGGTTGGTTAGGAACTTGATTTATAGTCATGTGCTGTGTTGGGAGAGCACATGGAGCAATTAGAGAAACAAGACATTGATAATTGACTATAATTGATAGAAAAAAGAGAGAAGTAGCCAATTGTCTTGCACAACCAAAAGTAAAAGTTTGCTTCCATTACCATTTGCCAAATTACAAAACATGCATCATCACTGCTTAATTGCTATGCTCTCTCTTTCTCTCTATTAGACTGTTACAAAGTCCTTTCAAGACTCAAGTTTGACAATTCATATCACACACTATTGCTGGTAAGACTACACAAAAGCACAAAACCCAGAAAACCATTCATATCCTATAGAAGACCCCAAATGTATGCAGAGAAAAAAAAACAACTGACACTGGGAGTGGAAGATAGACGAGGGAACTCACATAACTGTGGTTAGAATACGATGATAGATGTGATTAAACAGGGTGAGACCAGAAGATAGGATATAAGAAAAATATAAAAATGACAACATGAACAACACTTCTGCACCTGCTCCTAAAATGGCATTCTATTTTTCGGAGGAAGCAGACCGAGGTTGAGCAATAACAGAATAGACAAATCTGGAGGGGGGGGGGAATGGATTTGGACTCGGTGATATATGGTGACATGTGTAAATAATGTACACTTGCCAGATATTGAAGAATAAGAAGATGAAGAAACCAATTGGTGGAATATTTGGGAATTGGGTAGAGTTCTATATATGTGTAAAATTGAGAATAGAGGTACTACTAGTGCTAGCAAGAACGGCCTCTGCGGCAGCCTAGTGCACCAGCACCTGCAGTTATGGTTCCAACCATGGAAGATGACTTGGCTCCCAAGCTTGAGGCTCTGGCATAGACTGCTGAAGCTCCAGCTCCAGATGGAGTGAAGAAAGCGCCATTAAGTAGAAGGTCACCTTCTGACCTCCAATTCCATCCCTTCCACTGATTTTGTGGTGTCTCCACTCTCTTGGTAACCTTCACAATGCAATTTTCGCCAATAATCAGAAAACTCCGTTTGTAAACTTCATCATAGTTAAAAGCATTGATCGAAATGTTTATCTAATCAAAAGTTAATGCAATTTGTACCTCCTTTGCAAAGGGATTGGTTGGAGCTGCGTATCTGTTGCCTTGGCTGTTGATGGTTGGCTCTGCACTTCCACCAATGGCATACATCTCCCAGTGAGTGTAGTCATTGTTCACCACATGGAAATATCCATGTCTACACCTGCATTATTCATAATCATAGTCTTTAAGCGCTGTATAACAGAGTGGTATTGCACTTCAGTCTGCTACCATTAAGCTAAATTTCAATTATATTGGACAGATGAAATGGAAATTAAATCTTTTGACATGCTAAATCTAATCGAAAAACTACCTTGGCATTCTCTGGATAAGTCCTTCTCCAAAATGGTTGTAGGCAATAGTCACTTGCATTTGCTTGTCTCTGGTATATGAATCACTGTGGCCCAAAAGCATAACCTGATTCAATGCATACATATATAAATGTCATTATCTCAACAAATATACAGATGGATGTAAATATTGATCATAGAGAAGCATTATACATACTTCATTGTGGTGGGTAAAGTGGTTGTTGGAAATGGTTATAGAAGTTGACCCCATGACAGCATCAACAAGGCCATCAGCACAGTTGGAGAGGGAATTGTGATCAACCCAGATATGGCTTGATCCGAAAATGGAGATAGCATCACCATCAGCCATTGTCCTCCACCCAAAGTGAGATGGAGAGCTCCTGACCATAGCATTGCCTGTTGGCTTACAGTCATGGATATGTAGACCATGAACTATAACATTTGTAACAAACTGGATTGTGATGCATGCTCCATTAGCAATGTGAACATTGACTCCACGGCCATCAATAGTCTTGAAGCTATTCATGATGAGCTCCTGCTTCAATTGAATCACCATATCGCGCTTGAACACAATCCATAGAGGCTCAGTCTGAATGACAGCATGGCGCAGGGTACCGGGTCTGGGGTTAACAGGATTATCATCGTTGGGGTCAGTGACAACATAGAAGCGTCCATCACGACCACCAATGGCATTTCTGCCAAAACCAATGCCACAGTCAGCAAGACGCTTGCGGTTCTTTTGCCAATTGGGGTCACAACGCCAGCAATCATCAATGGGATTTCCACTTCCACATGATGAGAAGTAGCCCAGCTTTCTCCTTTCAGTGCTGTTGCGGATCATCCTGCAACATCAAAAGTGCTGATACTGTCAACATTACTGTCAAGTGAAAGTTGTTCATAATACAGCATTACTGGCCAGGCCCCATTTTCAAACATTTACACAAAATTGTTTTCTTATGGAAGTTTTGGTCATGTCCTGTACTACAAGGGAGCTTTACCAAAGCCAGGAAAGTGCAATTATTTTGTCCATTTCTGAGGACAATAGTCTTAATTTGTATAATGGACAAAATATCATATCCCATTAGTAAAAGGTAACCCAAAACTCACCTGAGAATAAGTATCTAAATCTTATCAAATCATTTTTTAGCCATAAATTATATATATAACAAGGTTATATAATGCTTTCACTATCACAAGATTTCTCAAAATATACCTTCATAAAGCAACATTAACAGTAACAACAATGACACTAAAGAAAGCAATGGGAAGGTAAAGAGCCCTTTTTAGCATCTTTATTGGCTGGCCTCTTCTGTTTACCATAACATAGACATAAAGTTGTTTTGAGTTAAATTTACAAAATAGATTACGAAACACCAACAGAGAGATCGAACCCAGTATTATCAAATTCAGTTACACACCGCTAGATAAGGTACACATTTATTTATGACCCATCAGACACGGATCAAACCCAATTAGGTTTAGCTGGAACTTCCACGTGATCATAAGTCTGATATCTCAGAATGCAAGCAATTCCAAACAATAAACAAAATTGGCAGCTGAGTTTTCAATGCAGATCCCAATTGGGTTCCTAACAAACCTTACCCTTTTTTTTGTTCATAAATTAAATAACTACTTTTACACAGTCATCACTATATAGTAGCAGAAAAATATAGGCCCCAAAAACGTTAGCTGTCTCTATCCAATAAAGAAGGTGAAAGAGAGAGAGAGAAACGCACATGTCTACCATGGAAGCAATTTCCTCAGGGTTATCAACCGCATGCTTATTCAAGCCTTCATCATCATCATTCTCGTTCTCATTCACCGTGCTGGAATATTCAAACAAAAAACCAAAACAATATAAACGGGTCAGATAAAACCAGGGAATATGACCCGACCCGGGCCCATGACCGAAGGACACGTGAATAAAAGTAACCGACAAGATTTACAGTGCTCAAGTGCGGTGTCAAGTAAAAACAGTTAGAAGCGGTTTCTGTGCAACAGTGCAAGTCGGCTGGGTTTCACGAATCCCCATGCCCCGAGGCAAAATGGAAGAATGGAGCGGTGTGCGAGGGTAGTTTGGGAAATGCGGTGATTTAGAGAAGAGGGAGGAATCCGAGGGGAGGAACGAACATAACAGACTAAACGGCCCAGATCTAGGGATCTGAATCACAACGGCTTAGAACCTTACTACGGATGAACAGAACGGTTGAGGTCCATCTACGTCGTCCATCAGAACCAATAAAATAAAAGTAAAAAGGAAAATGAAGAGAGGAGAGCTACCTGCTGGCCGCCATTGATGAATTGCTCAAGCTCTGCAACTCCGCTCCTCCATTTCTGCAAAACCAAAAGAATAATAAGTACAAAAAAAAAAGCCGAAAAATCAAAGCAAAGAAGTTTCTCTTAGATTCTTGAAGGTCTAAAAGAGCGATGACTACACTGAAGTAGTCCTCAGAACCACAAAATTGAACCTAATTTACAATAACCAAACCCCCAAATTTTATTTCAATTTTCAACAAATGTAGCTCAAATTCGAAGCTTGAGAGAGAGAAAAGGAGAGAGGAGGCTCACCTGAGGAGAGAGGTACCGTCGAGGCTCACTCTACCGGACATTGCAGCGACGAAGCAGAACAAAAGAACCACCGACACACACGCCATAATCCATTTCTTATTCTCAGAAACCGCCATTGTTGCGCTCTCTCTCTCTCTCTCTCTCTCTCTCTCTCTCTCTCTCTCTCTCTCCTTTTGCTTTCAGAAGAGAATGTGGGATATTAAAGACAGTGAGTACACAAAATGCAGTGTTTCGGTGTTTTGTGTAGTGAGAAAGAGCAGAGAGTCAAGAGAGCCCAAGCGAAACAAACAAACGAGTCAGTCAGAGAGAAAAAGAATGAGCTCCCCACAAACGCCCACTCCCTCTTTATAGACCAACCCCCCACAACGTACTACTAGTACTTGGTACTACTGTTCGTTATTTTAACGCCATTTACGGTTAGCTAACTAACTACGCTGCCTGGTTAATATGATATGATCTGGTTTGGATTAGGTTCACTTTCACCCGCAACAACCAAACAAACCCCACGGCCCCACCTCCAACATTAACTACTCCCCTCCCCCATTTATCCTTTTTTTACTTTTCACCCTGCTCTAATCCACAGCTTAACTGTTTAACCGTCGGCATTGTTAAGACCGACCGACGGACAACTGTGTCCTGCCACGTCAGACGCGGCCGTTGTTTACAGAGAGAAAAAGAGTACGGACGGGTCACGGGAACAGACGTCACGGTATTGAGCTGGTTCTGCGCCAATAAGAATAAATTAAAATATTTAAATAAATAATGGAAATTGAATATTGGATATTTGGCGCAATGGCGTGTTTGGGTGGATGGGTAATTCGTGGCGCCAATCACGGCCTTATTGAGGGTTTTGGTTTTGGTTTTGGTTTGACCCGCCCCATGAATCAAGTAGAGACTGCAAGAGCTAGAGAAGAACAATGCTTTATTTAATTAATAGAGAGATTTGCTGTGGAATTGAAGGCATTGTTTGGTGGCAGTTTTACAGGACTTTCCTTCCTTTTTTTCTATTTAATTTTGGGTAGACTGCAATAGTACCCCGTTGCCTTTCGTACATAGGGGCAGTAATTGTGTAGGGGCGCTGATGTGGCAAGGCCAATCACAAACCACAAATTCAAAACCTTTTACCATAATTATCCCTGCAAATGTCCTGCGAAATTCTTAAACTACCCTCCGTGGCTTCTCTTATTGGCTGGGCCCTATTAAAACAGTATAGGGCAGCCCGAACTGCTCGTACATAGGAGGGTCTGAGTCTCTCTAGTCACTAGCAAACTCTAATTTGAACCTAGTCTTTTAGGATGGCTATCGAATCTTCGAGTGATATATAATGGGCGGTATGAGTTTTGCATCATGTGAAACTTGGAATTTGCTCTGGATCGATCTGCTATAATCATCTGTCACATTAAATCAAGGTATGATTGAGAGAAACATAAGAAGGAAGAGATAGGAAACATAGAAAGAGAGAGTGTTTTTCAATTTCCCGCCAATGACATATCTGATTTGAGTTCTTTTGTGTTGCGAGCTCGGTGTCCTGAGCCTTCCGGAAAATAAAACTTTATGCTTCAATTAAAATTAAAATTTATTTTTGAGATAAGTTATTAACCTTTTGTTTTAAAATAAAACGACATAACAAGCACATGTAATGTTATCTTCGTTTAAGTTTTCATAAGCCTAATGTTATTTATAATGTTACACGATTAAACTTACGATAATGTCTGATAAAATTGTACTAACCATATTTTGATCTTTAAACCTTCTAGATGAAATGGCTAGGGTTACAACTTCCACTCTCCTCTTACTCCTGCGGCGGCCTCCACTTGGGATTGCATCGTCGATCAAGTCGGCTCATGAGATCCTCCCTCGTTATGCCTATATGTTGAGTCCCACTATGGACCTGAGGAACCTCTTTTCCATCATCCACTGCTCCTTAGCTTGGAGTGATTTTTCGATTCGGAAGAGTGTTTGTCCATGGACAAGTATCACTGAAGTGACCATCTCACTTCAAACGTGGGATTCAGGATCCTTGGGGCGATGGTGGCTTGGTTGGCCTTAAGGTAAGGTTTCGAGATCGGCCAGCCAAGGAGAAGCTTCAGAGATGAAAGACGAGGTGTTGATGAGTCGCCAAGCAAGGTCGATGTGGGCACACCGCGGATCAACTTCGACTAGGGTGGATCGTGGCCCTTTGGAGATAAGGAATGGCCCTGTATTCCCTTGGTCTTTGAGTGGCAGCACATGTTTGGTTGTTGGTGAGGGGGTTCGGTTTTCGGTGCTGAAGGCAAACTACGTTCTACTAACAGCGGACATCCATGTCCATTCTTTACAGGTGGTGATGCTTACCCTCAGTCAATGTCATCCCTGGCTAGTCAACCCATCAGGCCCTTGGGGTTTTTCTAGGCCTGGGGTTTGTTTTGGGTTGATTTGGCTTCAGGCATTTTTGGCTAGGCCAGAAAGCTATTAGAGGTTTTGGTGTCGATTCATCTGGGATCCAAGAATTCAACTTGGAAGCATATCAGGAGGAAGTATCTACTCCGATGATATTTTTAGTTTTTGCTTCTACTTTTTGAATTTTGATTTCGCTTTTGGAATTCTATATTTTAAATTTTTGAACTTACAGTTGGTCCTAAAATAGGTTTTGCTTACCGTCCCAGGATTCGCTACGTCACCAGTTATCTTTATTGTGTTCATTGCTAGGTTTCGATTATTTAGGTAGGTTTAGTAACTTGTTTATTTTAACTATCTAGACTCCGATTTCTTTCTCTCGGTGTCCTTAAGTGGGCAATTGTAGTTGTAATCGTTACTACTTTTCATCCTTAATGAGAACCGACGTCTCACGCGATACCCTTTAAAAAAATGTGATTGGGCATGGACCGTAATATTAGTATCTACTATCTACTGTGTTTATAAGGAATGAAGTAAATTCGATTGTCCGAATGTGAAATATTAAGGGCTTTCACATGTTACACAAAGCTCTTGTTGGCAGGTCGTACTGATTTTGGTGGAAGAAGAATTAAATCCATCAGCTTCAGCCATAAATGCAAGGAAAGTAAATTTAATGCTTAAGAACTTGTGGATAAAGCATTCGACTAGCTTCTTTTAGTTCCTTTATGGAAAAACATGAAACTTTTTTGCTATATTGCAATTAATAATCCATCCCATCCCTTCAAAGGCTTCAATTTCATAGATATTCTTAAATTAAATTGCAACTGAGATTATTAATTTGATCTAAACAGAATATATGCGTACGTAAACCAAAATTAACTAACAGTCTAGTTCTAGTTTCAATCGAACAAAACAGTCTAATTCTACTAAACATAACTAAATTTTTACCTTAATTAGTTTATCCAACAAAGAACCTAAGTACCTAACTATTCTTTTTCAAGGAGGAAATCTTTTTCAGGCCATTGTGTCGCGTTATGAAGCATAAACTATGGACAACTAAGGCAACTTTAATTTTTCCTTCTGTGTACCAAAGAATCTTTTGAAAATAAAAAACGAGAGTAACTTTACAAACAATGTACTGTCACACTATACACACATGACTTATCTAATTACACATTAGCTTTTAAATTACCCATATATAAAAGGTGATATAATTGTTGCTTCGTGTCATAAGATCACATATACATATATATATATAACGCCTCAAACAACAATGTTATAGAAGTCAAAACGCAATACCCAGGGCCGGCTCTCCACACGTGCAAAGTGTCCGATGACACAGGCCCCAAGTTGGGAAGGCCTCAAAAAATTTCATCTCCTTTATATACATTGCTGGGGCGGAGCCAAATAACTTGGCAAGCTAGGGAGGGTAGACTTATAGTGGTTCATATTTTATATAATATACATCATAAAATTTCATGAGAAAATGTATGTTGAAAATTGATAGAATTCAATGAAACTAACTATTCATACATCAACATAACTCAAAATGTAATTTAGAATTTTCTTCTAACTAGGTTTTATTTCTTGTAACCGTTTTATAATATCCTTATAAATTTCTTTATATCTAAAAAAAAAATCGTTTTATATGCAGTTAGCAACTTTGGGAGCATGAGTTTCAGGGTTCGAACTTGACAATATGAAATATCAAAGGTCGAACATGGAACAAGGATGTTGGGAATTAAGTCTTCGAAGAGTTTCTCGAAGATCCTCATCGGTTCCAGATGTGAGGATCGAGGTTCAAAGTTCGAAAAGAGTTTCGAACTTTGAGTAGCAATGATCGATAGTAAGATTTGAATGGATTATTGGGTTGGGACCAAAGCTTAAGTTCCAAAGGTCCATGGGACTATTCAGATATGTCCAAAGAGGCCACGAACCCAAAGAAACTCGGAATAAGGGGTAGTGGGGTGAGTGGAGCGTGATCCTAAGGACATGCCACAAAAATAGGAGGGGGTTGCTGGATGTGACCGAGCTTTGAGAATCGAAACTCGGTGCAAGAACTTCAAAGTTCAGTCACTATGTTAGTGGACGTAGTGGCTCCTATTTTGGTGAGATTCTGACGGTATAAATACATGAATTTGGTAATTTTTTCCAATTCGACATTATTTATACCTATATGCTTGCATTGAACTCCCACTTACTTGAGCATCGGAGAGTCTTTTGCCGGTAGCACCCCCCCTCCCCCTAAACGTAATTCAACCATCAGACCGCCATCTTCGAGATGTCGTCGGAGGGGACATCAATTGAATCATTGGAGAAAACCTTGTGGAGCTTCAAATCATGCCTAACTTTTTCGTGCACCCACAAGTAGGCGCCGTCTGTGGGAAACGATGGCAAACAATATCTCAAACAACGACGACGAGGTGTTGCACCACAACGATGGAAACCATGCTAAAGATGACCTAGAAGATGGTGAAATTGATGAGAAATATGAAAGAATTCGAAAGGGAAAGAGACCAATCTTTGAAGTCTAAGTGGTAAGGAAAAATGGAGGTTTGAGCCGCCACTGCGAGGACTGACAAACCTGGAGATAAAAGAGCTTCAGGCCGAACTAGCTCACTTCTATAAGAGAGGAATGAGCCAAGAAGAGTCGCGCAACCAGGTCGAGGAGGAACCGATCACTATCACCGGAGGATGAATTCCCATTTGACGAAGAAAATACGTCCGGGGAGGAAAACCTGGCAGAAGATGGCAATGAGACGAACGACGACTGTGTGCCACCTTTGAGAGGCCATGACCTGAAATACTATATGGCAAAGGTGGTGAAAGAAGCTCGAGGCCACACAATATTGCGGCCAAGGTTTTGAGAGGAATCACAGATTCACCTTTTAGTGTTGCCATATTAGTGGTTGAGAAGCCGAGATGATTTTCCATCAACATTCATAAAATTCACTGGAACTACTGACCCGGAGGATCACATCAAGGAATATAGTGAGGCAATGAGGATTGAGACCACCAATCAGAATCTAATGTGCATGCTATTCTCTACCAGCCTCTCCAGGCCAGCTGCGAAATGGTTCCGAGGACTAAAGCCAAGATTGATATCAAGCTTCAAAAAGTTAAAGCAATTGTTTATTGCGTAATACTTCTGTAACAGAAGACAGAAGAAGGACTTCTCCACCTTGTTCAACGTCAAGCAAAAACCATGGGAGAAGCTAGAGAAGTACTTCAAAAGATTCCGAGATGAAATGGCAGCGATAAAGACTAACTCAAAGATCGCGGTCGTTGCATTCCGGGAAGGATTGCTCAAAGGATCACCACTGTTCGAAAAGCTAGTGAAGAAGGTTCCAAGAACTATGGAAGATATCTTAAACCGCATAGAGGGTGGAGTCTGTCTTAAAAGGATCAAAGAGACTCGAAAAGGAAGGGTATCCGCCAACATCAAAGTCAAATCTAGAGCTTCAAAATCTGTGGAAGTTTAAGATCGAAGGTCAAAGCCGACTTCAAACCTTGAAGATCGAAAAGATAGGAGAAATCCATTGGAGCAGTGGTTCACCATTGGCCCAGCGGCCATATTCTATAGGCACGAAAAAGAGGGGATATTCACAAAGCCACCACCATAAGCCGAAGCTAAAGATCCTAATGGGAAGAAACAGTATTGTCTGTATCACCTAGACTGGGGGCATAGCCTTCGAAGGTGTGAAGCATTGAAACCAGCTATCTTGGAACTCATGGGCTAGGGAAAGCTGTAACAATACAAGGTGGCTAAGTTCAAGAAGTTTTAGTGCAAATAACCTCTAGCCAAAATAATGTGAGTCAGGTTTGAGAAGCCAAAGGGTCGAACCCATGACTAGAAAGCTAAGTCAAATTCAATAAGCTGTTGAGAAAAGAACCTCTGACTAAGTAATGAGAGTCTGTTCGAAAAGCTTAAGTGCTGAACAAATGACTAAGGATTAAAGGGTCAAATTCAAAAATCTTAGAGAGCTGAATCTTGATCTAAGGTCAAAATATCAAGTTCAGAAGGCTATTAAAGAGCTGAACTTTGAGTAATTTTTGGAAAAGATTCAACGAAGCTTAGAGAACAAAACATTTAACCAAGTTCAAGTGGAATCTCAAAAGCTTAAGTGCGGGACAACCATACTGAAATAATGATTCGAAGGTTTCATTTAGAACCTCGAATTACAACAAAGTTTCAAAAGAAATTTGAGAATGCATGT
The DNA here is from genome assembly GCA_946800695.1 of Geum urbanum. Taxonomy (NCBI): domain Eukaryota; kingdom Viridiplantae; phylum Streptophyta; class Magnoliopsida; order Rosales; family Rosaceae; genus Geum; species Geum urbanum. The sequence continues at coordinate 7,702,611 of OX327003.1, forward strand.
AATGCAAATCCAAAGAAGTCCTGAAGTCATAGCTTCGAGAAGAGCTTCGAGGATGAACTTTGAGATCGAAGTTGGCTGCAAGATAACAAGTAAGTTTTCCATACACACGGAATAATCCTCCCTTCGATATTTAAATATTGAAAGAGAGATATTATTGGGGCATGAGGTATGAAAGTAATTAAATTATGAAAAATACTTGTTATATACAATTATATGATGCTAAAGTCATAAAAGAAATTATTGTGCCACCAAAAGCCTTAGTAGACTTTTGAAGAGTACGGTACAATAAACAAAAAATTTGTAAGTTCTAAAAGAAAAAGTGTAGATAACACAATGTTATTGAAGATTGAGGATGCATGAAAACGGTTAGCGTCGAGCAGCGAAGCCTTGGTAAGAGGGAATGAAATATGCGGGCACACCTTTCTCGATCAGTTTGAGTTAGTAGGAACTAACTCCAGTATTGAAGACGCGAGAATAAGCCGCGCCAACATCATTACGAATCACATCCCCTCGAAGGTGCAACTAGGGATCCTCCAAAGCGCCAACTTTAGCCTTGCTAGCTTCTAGTTCGAGCTCAAGGTCTCAAGCAGAGGCAGGTTCGAAGTGGTCTAAGCTGCGGCTCCCACTGTCACGAGAACATGAGAAATCATTACGGTCGTGGCTGGATTCACTGGATTCACGATAATGGGAGCGCAACATCTCTTCAAGATGAGTAACTCTTGTTTCTAAGGTCATGTCGTCAGTGTTATGGCCGCGGGAATTAGAGTGAGAAAAGGGTGACATCGATTCATTAGATCGAGATCGAGACCTACAAAAAGGAAAAAAAAAAGTAAGTAATATTACATGAAGCAGTATTGTGATCATGCAGAAATTATGAGGAAACATTACCGAGTACAGGCCTCGGGCGAGGAGATAATTATGGGCATGCTGGAAAGTTTTTTTCCCTTCCCACGGTGAGGAGCAGAAGTGCTCCCCAATTGTGCAGACGTGACAAAATTAAATCGATAATTGTTAGAAGATGGAGCCATACCTAACCTATTCTAAAAGAGCTAACAAAAAGAGCTAAAGATGGAGTAGGTATGGTTTTAGTTTTATAAGCAGAATCTCAAGAAGGATTTCCTTAAACCCTAACAGATTTGAGTTTGAAGTTACTTCGGATAAAGTTCGAAACCAAAAAGAGTGAAGTAAGAAGTCAAAAAGGTTTTTGACTTGACTTTAAGAGGTCTTTTTGATTGGGCAAACCGTTTGGGTTTGACTTGGTCGAGGAGTTCAAATGGAGAAAGGACTCCTCATATAGGGATTCCTTCTCGAAGTTCAAATTGAGAGGAGTCCTCATCTAGGGATTCCTTCTCGAAGTTCAAATTGAGAAAGGACTCTTCGTCTAGGAATTCCTTCTCGAAGTTTATAAAATCAAGTTATGGTTTCGAAGTTTTTTTGAACTTCGAAAGTGTCAAGATCGAATACAGGTTTTGAAGGTGAGTAAAGTTATTAAAAAAGATAAATTCCTACTATGCAAGCTTCGAAATTTGAAAGTTAAAGTAAATTAAGCTGATTGGCAAAATAAGACGCTCGAAGGTGTCACCCAAAAAGGCCAAACAGATTGTTTAAGGTTACAAAACAAAAGAGTTGAAGAGTTAAAAGACTAGCTTGAAAATAAAGAAGACAAGCCTAAGGCTTGTCGGAACTCTCCGGGAATTCGACGTTAGGGGCAGTCGGAGTAGATGGGGCACAAGCAGAGGTAGATAAAATGACTAAGCTGGAAGAGGGGTCCTGAGGCTTGAGAGAATCCTCAGCATCGAGGGTCTAAGCTTCGAGAGGATCCACAACATCAAGAACCTTCTCTATAACTTTGAGTTGTTTAGTGACAACACCAAGGGGAATAGCCTCGGATGCGGTAGCAGCTGTAACGATCTCGGTATAGGAGACGTGAGCTTTAGACTTGCCTTCACCTGGAAGGGACCCAAAGAGAGGCTCGTATTTCTACTTGCACCCGAACTTGTCATCTACCTCCCTAGGCTCGATGAAGAGACAGTTCTCAGGAGAAGTAAGAGCTTAGTTTCAGCCAAGTTGAAAGTATTGGGCAGAAGTATACTGGATCAGGCGTTGGCTAACGGTGGATTCACCGTCTCGAGCCTGCATGGCATCTTCGAGATTGGTTTCGAGCTCCTCGATCTTTGAATGAGCTGCATTTAGATCTTCCTGGAGTTTTGAGGATCGATGCTAAAGGAGTTCAACTGTCATCCCCTTGAGTTTGAGCTCAGACTCTACAAGATCATCCCTATGTTTTACCTCCAAAAGGAACTTTTCCAAGAGAGGGACAGAGGAGGCTGCAGTTCGAAGTTCCTACTCAACTTAGGAGGCAGTTCAAAGCTTCTTCTCGCGTCAGCAAGCTTCAAGGAGATCTGTGGAAGCCAGATCATGCATCATCTGGAGGTCGACATTCATTAGGTTCATTTTCTTGAAGTAAGCTTTGGTGTGGAGCATCCCCTGAAAGACAAGAGTCGTCGTTAGTGGCTGGTCAATACATATGAAGGGAGATAACATCGAAATTTGAATAGTAATAGATGAAAAGAAGAGGAACTTAAGTCGAGTTGGCATGAATATGTTGCTCGAAGGTTGTCAGCCCAATCACCCTGCCTGAGGAGGTCTCTCTCAGGATCTTTCCTGCCCAAACGCTGAGCGAGGATCGAGGTAGTATTGTAGTTACGGAAGATGGGTTGACCATTTTACAAAAATGGAAAATCTACTGAGGGCGTGACCAGAGAAGTGTCATCGGAATGAGTTTGTTGGGACGAGCCGGCGAGGAAAGCGTCATAAGCAGTAGATGGTGGTGGAGAGACAGCTGATTTCGAAGTTCAAAGTTTAAAGTGAGGGATTAAAAAAAGAGTAAGGAAATGAAGAAAAGAGTTAAGAGGTGGAAAAAATATTACCTCTGGAGGAACCTTTGTCATGTGGAGGAGGCGGAGGAATGCCTTAGGCAACTTCGAGTGGCTCATTCCCAACTCGACAAGTTCGAGATCTCGAACTTAGGGAAGGGAGAGAAGCTTCGAGACCGATAGTTTTGAGCCCTGAAGTACTTCTAATTTCTTCTTCTTCTTTTTCATTTCTTGGTACTTCTCAGACTCCTCAAAAACCTTCATTAGTGAGCTTTAAAGATGCTTCTTCCTCGAGGGGGCACCACTAGGAGGAAATTTTGGCTTCTTGGTGGTGTATTTGTCTCTATTTTGTGGATCGCATCCTTCACAGCTTGTAGGTCGATCTCGACTAAGAAGGAAAAAGAGAACTCCACGTCGATCAACCAGTTGAGGAAATCCTCTCCATCTCAAAGCTTCCTAAAGTAGCAAGTGAAGAGAGTGGAGTTCCTCTCTGAGGCCAGAGACCGGAGAGATTTCTGGCTCGCAACTTGGGCCAAGGGCCATTCCTTGCCGGCCAAGAAGTTGTCTAGCCAGAAGAGCCTTTCTTCGCTGAGTTCGAAAAAGGCAGCATCGAGCTTCTTGGCTGCAAATGAGATTTGAGATTAGAATTTAAAATGAAAGAGTATCTCCACTAAGTAATCAAAAGTGAAAGGTGAAGATCGAAGTTGTACCTGGAGAATCAGAGAAAGAGGAATGGACTTCGAGTCCTAGAGCTTAGAGCTTCGGAAGTGTCCAGCTGCCTTCAACAAGGATTGGATTGATGTGCCAGTGGGCGAAATTGGTGGATTTTTTATCGAAGCACTGCTAGAACTGTTGGGGCTAGAGATTGAAGCGCCTCTCTAAGCCTCTAACTTATGCCAACATGTGGGTGTAGAAGAAGTCGATGAGGCCGATGGAGACCTGCCACTGTTGGTCGATGGCAAGAAACGCCAAGAGGAGAAAATACGAATTGGGGCTGAGTTGCATGGGGTGTAAACCCAGAAGTATCTAGAGAATGAAAAATGCTAGGTGCAATGGAAAGCTCAGAAATCTCAGGTGGTGCTTCGCGAGCACGAGAGCACTGGCTGGAATCCCCTCGTTGAAATACATATCGCTCCCTTCCCGCAACGCTCGGATGGTGACACTGCCGGGAAGGTTGATCTTCGCTCGCTCGATATCGAGCTGAGCCTCGGTGAGACTCCAGAGTTCAGATTCGGGCAACTGAGGAGCAATTTCCTCGTGGTCAGAATTGGAGCCGGATGAAGAGTGGGAAGACTCAGCCGAATTTTGGCCACTAAGGGGAGAAGGGTCGCGGCGAGCAATGGAGCGAAAGCAAGTGTGAGCCATCGAAATCGAACAAAAATTGGGAAGATTGAGTGTTTCTGATTTTAGGGTTTTTATTTGGGAAAGTGAAGTAAAGATGTGATAAGGATAGAGGGCTATTTATATTTGGCAAAATAAATGCAGAATATGGATAGTCAAGAAGCAGAAGAGATTTGTTTGAAGAGAGAAGTTTTTAGGTTTCTGGTGCATGAACTCAGGGAAGCGCGGGAAGAACGCGTCAAAGGCGAGTTTTGAAGCTAGAGGATCGAATTTGATTAATTCTACGAAGTAGTCACTGGAGGAAGATCGATAAATGATATGTGAACGTTTGAAATTGAAGATGAATTTCCCCTGTTAGGGTCAGATGTAACCCAAAGGAGAAATTTGAGGCATTGTGGGAGCAAGAGTTTCAGGGTTCAAACTTGACATTATGAAATATGATCAAAGATCGAACATGGAACAAGGATGTTGGGAATTAAGTCTTCGAAGAGTTTTTCAAAGATCCCCGTCGGTTCCAGATGTGAGGATCGAGGTTCAAGCATCGAACCTCGAAGTTCGAAGAGCGATGATCCATAGCGAGATTCAAATGGATTATCGGGCTGGGAGAAAAGCTTGAGTTTCAAAGGCCTATAGGGCTGTTTGGATATGTCCAAAGGGAGGTCACGAACCCAAAGAAACCCAGAATGAGGGGTAGTGGGGTGAGTGGAGCGTGATCCTAGGGACATGCCACCGAAATAGGAGTCAGTTGTTGGACGTGGCTGAGCTTCGAGGATCGAAACTCGGTCAGGTTCTTCGAAGTCCAACCACTATGTTAGTGGACGTAGTGGCTCCTATTTTGGCGGGATTCCAACGGTATAAATACATGAATTTGGTAAGTTTTTCCAATTCGACATTATTCATACCTATATGCTTGCATTGAACTCTCACTTACTTGAGCGTCAGAGAGTCTTTTGTAGATAAACACCCCCCCCCCTCCTTAAATTGTTCAAACGCAAATCAATCTTGACTTGTTCAGTGCTTCAGTTGCTCAGTTCTTTAGTAAATTAATAGAATGGGCTTTCCATTGGAAAAAAAATATTTCAAAATTTTACAAAAAATATGATAAAGTGGTTTATAAGTTCAAAGGAGCTAGATATAATGTTTGTTTGTGATTGTTTCCTAGAACTCTTGAAGCGCTTTTGTGAATTTTCAAAAATGCTTTTAAAATTAGGAAACCTATATAATCTACTTCTCAAATCACTTATAAGTGCTTCTAACACTCAACAACTATTTTTTTGAATTTTTTCTATTTATAATTAATTTTTTTAGAAATTTAAAATTAATTTTAGGCAATCTAAAAACAATCTCAAGCATGCCAATAATCTATTTAAATTGTAATTGAAGATGAGATGTATTGTTTTGTTTTGTCTAGTTTTATTGTTCTCAATTGACCTCTTTTATGGTTCTCTATTTGTAATTTATTTTGATTCATCGTCTCTATTTTCTTTTTTGTAGTTTTAAATTTTAATATTAGTACATGTTCATATACCTGGCTAGATCACCTAAGTACGTGCTTAGACGACTTAAATACAAGTTATAATTATATCTCACCGCCACCATGACAGGAACCATCGCCGGAAAGGCTCCAACTTCGGTGACCAAACCCGCCCGACCTTCGATCAGGATAACGCTCACGCGCCAATACTAAAACCGGTCAGACAACACCCCAGCAAAGAGCATAATACACACCAATCCCACATCGAAAGTAGAGGAGTAGTTCAACCTTCAACCACCAATATATATCGGTCAACACAGCATTAAATGGTACGCACTCTTTATCTTATTACGCCGTTATTCTGCTCAACTCGTATATCGATTCTAACTTGGGCATCAGAGGGTTGAAGGCGGGCCATCTCGTCTCTCCTTAACCGTTGTTGATCTTAGCAGAAAAGGGCTAGGACGTTGTAGAATAGCGACAACGATCATTCACCGACATCGCCCAAACATCAACCAGCTAGCGACAACGATCATTCATCGATTTGGATACCGCTCTATAACCGACATACGCATAACGGATAGCAGATATTAGATACATTTGGTCATATCTCGAATATCCATTATTCTTGGTATGAACATTGGTGCCGTCTGTGGGAAACGCACATAGGAAATTATTTTTTCTTTCAACCACAAAACTCTCGGCAAGCGACGAGCATGGACACCAACTTGACACTAGGAATATCGCCCAACACCGAACCACGGGAAACCCGCTATGAGCGTGACGATCAAACCGTATAGTGACCAGGAAAACGCCACGTAAACGATACACACGATAGTATCGGCGATATGCAGCGCCGATACGAATCAGCCATGGAAAGATGCCTAGAGCTCGAAAAGGCTAGGGATTTTGAGCACCAACGATACATATGGGCGTCGAAGGGGATAAGAACCACGGAACGCCAGGGACTCAACCCAGATCCGCCGACGGACTTAACTCCGCCACCCCGATCCCACAGCAGGGCACCGGAGTCACCCGAAGGGGGGGACAGACTGCAAAACAACGACGAGGCAGAACCAAATAACATCACCCACTCGCCGGTGTCATCGGCCCCACACATCAACACCGAAACGAATATGAGAGACCCGCTCGGCGGAGCGGTGGCGGCATGGGTAGCCGACCTCGAATTGATGATACGACAGTTATCGCAACCAGAACCCAGTTACCTCGACCGCACACTCCCAGCAGTACGCAAGGAACCGTTCTCAAGCGACATTATGCGCCGAGGACGACATTCGCTGGCGAAAATCAAGTTAGAACGATACAGAGGAAAAACAGACCCGTCCCTCCACATCGACGTTTTCACATCAGCAACAACCGGCAGGGGCTACGACGACGCCACAAACTGCTACTTATTCATGGAGAGCCTAACGGGCGAGGCGCTCAGCTGGCTATTCAGCCTTCCCCCAAAATCCATAAAATCTTTTTCAGAACTCATTAAAGCTTTCCTAAAGAGATATATAACATCGGCCAGTTGCTCACTAACTTACAATCAACTGCAGGCTATAAAGCAGGAACCCGCCGAGGGACTATCCACATTCATCTCTCGCTGGAACACCGCCATCGCCAACTACCGCGGCATATCCAGCGACTCGGCCTTCTGCGTACTCAGAAACGCCCTACAGCCAGGCTCGCTAACCTGGAAACTCAACGAGAACCCGGCAACCACCTACGCCGACCTACTAGACCGCGTGACGTCTCACGCCCAACTAGAACTACAGACTTTTGGCTCTCACCCAACGCCAACACAACAGGTAAACACATTTACTACCGTAACAAGCATGCAGGATGCGCCCCCCCATTCACGACCGATCACGGGCAACCCCACCCAGACATAAGGGAAGATCACAAGACCGGGACCAACATAGATGGCGACAAGGCGGCCATCGGCACAACGCTGGAAGACACAGTGACACCAACAACGGCAAAGGTTATACCAATAACGGAAAAAGACAGCGAGATGAGACAACAAGCTTCACCACCCCACTACCACAGCCGGTGTTCAGCGTGCTCAATGCCGAATACGCCGATATCCTCACGGCCCACCCAGAGCTATTCACACTACCCAAAAAGTCATTTAGGGAAACAAATTACAGAAACACGGGGAAGTGGTGCGACTTCCACCAAAACGAATCCCACGACACAGAAAGATGCCACGACGTGAAGAAGGCGGTAGAAGCGCAACTGGAGAAGGGAAACCTATCGGCATTCAGAACAGGGCACAGCAATCAACCAGAACGGTCAGCAACAAACATCAACAACATCAGAAGGATCAACGCGATCACGGGCGGCAGGTCCAAGACGGAACGAAGAAATGAACGAGCGGTATGCAACCTACGGAAGGGACCGGCCAAGGCCGCCAAGACCGGATGGGGATCCATAACATTCCACGAATCAGAAGAACAGGAGAGGCCGCCGGTATCAGAGGACTACCCCTTCCTAGTGGACGCCGTCATCGACCTATGCAGCGTTAGACGGTGCCTAGTGGACACAGGCTCATCGGTCAACGTCATATTTTGTCCGGCATACGAAGCACTCGAGCGACTTCCATCTAAACTAAAGAAGGACCACCACCCACTAATAAGCTTCAGCGGTGACCAAATCCAACCACTGAGAAGCGACTACCTCAGAATCGCGCTGGGACAAGAGGGCTGTAGCGCCGAGACACACATTGAATTCCTAATCGTCGACGCCCCATCATTCTACAACGCCATTATCGGGTGCAATACCCTAAACAGGATCAACGCTATCGTTTCACAACGGATGTTAACAATGAAATTTCCAACGGCAGGGGGAATATGCACCATCAGGGGCACAACGCCCACATTACCAGGATCTCCCGCAGACGCCAACTACCCGGCAAGAGAAGTGTGCGCGCTAAAGGGCAACAGACTACACGAGGCACCCGACGACCCACGGGGGGAATCGCAAACAGCCCGCCCCTCAAACGAGACATCCACAAAACCAATCTCCATCTCGGACGAACACCCCGAACGAACCATCAAAATTGGAACCAACCTGGACCCATTAATCGAGACCGCCCTCATCAACATTCTCAGGGATTGCGGCACCGTGTTCGCATGGTCATACGCCGACATGCCAGGGATATCAACAGACATCGTTTCACACAAACTAAAAATCTCACCCGGCACCACCCCAAAAAAACAGAAGCGGTGAGCATACAACGAAGAACAGTACAGCGCCATGCGAGAGGAAGTAGCGAGGTTACTTGACATAGGATTCATCAGAAAAATCCACTACCTGGAATGGATCTCAAACGTCGTCATGGTCAAGAAAAGCAACAACAAATGGAGAATGTGTGTAGACTACACCGACGTCAACAAGGCATGCCCAAAAGATTCCTTCCCGTTACCACGGATCCACCAACTGGCAGACACTACTAGCGGCCACGAGCTCTTATCCACAATGGACTGCTATTCCGGATACAACCAAATCAAAATGAACCCGACAGACAGCGAGGCAACATGCTTCATCACCGACCGAGGGCTATACTACTACAACGTCATGCTGTTTGGAATGAAGAACGCAGGAGCAACATACCAGAGATTCATGACGGAGTTACTCGCGCCACTAGATAACGACACCGTCGCAGTCTATGTGGACGACCTCATTGTCAAGAGCCGACACCGGGAGGACCACGTCAAAAATCTCAAGGCAGTACTGGACACGCTCATCAACAGCGGTATGAGACTCAACCCGGCAAAATGCGTCTTCGGGGTAACGACAACAAAATTCCTGGGATACATGATAAGTCAACGCGGGATCGAGGCCAACCCCGGAAAAGTGCAAGCCGTCCTAGACACAACACGACCGATAACAAAAAAGGAACTCCAGGCGCTAACCGGAAAACTAGCGTCACTGGCCCGGTTCATTTCACGATACACGGATAAGTGCGGGCCATTCTTCAAGGCAATCAAACTTACAAAGAAGAAGGCAGTAGAGTGGATCGACGAGTGCAAAGCAGCACTAACCGCCATCAAGAAGTATCTCGCCCACATCCCTTTCCTCTACGCACCAATACCTGGCGAAGTCTTATACATCTACCTCGCCACCTCGCTCACGGCCGTCAGGTCCGCCCTGGTCAGACGAGAAACCGACACAGAGCTACCAGTATTCTTTACCGGAAAAGGGTTGGAAAAAGCAGAAAAGAAATACCCGGCACTCGAGCAACTGGCCCTAGCGCTAATAACAGCGGCGCGCCGCCTACGACCGTACTTCCAGTCTCACACCGTCCACGTTCTCACGGACCAACCACTGCGCCAAGTGCTAGCTAGCCCCGACCACTCCGGAAGACTAACCAAATGGGCGATAGAGCTGAGCGAGTTCGACTTCAAGTACAAGCCACAGGGGGGCAGTGAAGGGACAAGCGATAGCGGATTTCATAGCAGAACTTACACCGGCAGTAACCGACCAACAGCAGCTTGAATCCGACACATCGCCGACAACCCTGAACCCACCCACAACCCAGACAAAGACACCGTCATGCTGGAACCTATACGTTGATGGATCGAAAACAGCCATAGCGGCAGGGGCAGGAGCAATCTTGACCGGTCCCGGCAAAACCTACGCCGAGTACACCCTACAATTCACATTCCCAGCATCCAACAACGAAGCCAAATACGAAGCCCTAATCGTCGGTCTACAACTCGCCCTGGACGCAGGGGCCAAGGACGTCAACATATTCAGCAACTCCCAACTAACGGTAAATCACGTAACCGGGGAATTCGAGGCACGAGGAACACAGATGTCGGCGTACCTAGGGTACGTAAGGGTGCTGCTAGCCAAATTTTCTTTCTACGACATAACGCATATCCCAAGGGAGCAGAACAAGAGGCCCGACGCCCTAGCAAGACTAGCAACTGCTCCAACAATCACTGCAACAGGACACACAATGGTAGAAACACTAGAACGACCAAGCATATCCAAGAGCTTCCAGGAAGTATTCACACTAACAACAGCGGCTCCACCAGCGGCACCAGAAAAGGACTGGCGAGCAAGCATGATCAAATACTTGACAGACGGGACAACGCCAACCGACCGAACAGAAGCAAGACAACTCGCCCAAAGAGCGGCATACTACAACATACAAAACGGCCAACTATACATGAACAAGAGAGGCTTCCCAATGCTCAAGTGTGTCACGCAGACAGAAGGCAACAACATACTGAAGGACCTCCACGGCTGCAAATACGGCAACCACGGCGGACCAAATAGCATCATACACAAACTACTCCAATACGGTTTCTACTACAAGGGAATGCGGCAGGATGCAAGAAGTATTGTCGATCAGTGCCAGGCATGCGCCCAATACGCACACCGAATACACGCCCCAACAACACCAATGTCCATCATCGTCAGCCCTATACCGTTCGCACAATGGGGAGTCGACCTTATCGGGCCACTAAAAGCTTCATCCTGTCAGTTCAAATACATCATCGTCTGCATAGACTACCACACAAAATACATCGAAGCCAGGCCGCTCGTCCTCATCACGACGAAAAAAGTAATCAACTTCCTCTGGAAGGACATATATTGCCGATACGGGGCACCGCTGACGATAGTCACCGACAACGGAAAACAATTCAACAACGACGAAATGAAGAGATTCACCGCCAACCTGGGGACTCGCCTAGTATTCGCATCGGTATACTACCCCCAAACAAACGGACAGGTAGAGGCGGCAAACAAGAAAATAAAGAACGACCTGAAGAGAAGAATGGAGGACTACAATCACAAATGGGCAGAAAGCCTTTACGAGGTTCTTTGGTCGATACAAACAACGCCAACAGATGCAACCGGTGCCTCACCGTTCTCACTAGTCTATGGCGCCGAGGCCGTCTTACCATTGGAAATTACACACCGAAGCCCAAGACTCGAAGGATATGAGCAAGACACCAATGAGGACGGCCTGAACATGGCCAACGTACTCCAAGAGGAAAGGCAAGACGACACCGTCATCGCACTCTCAGCAAATAAACAACTGGTCGCCCGGCACTACAACAGACGAGTAAAGGCGCGAAAACTCCATGTCGGCGACATGGTCTGGAAAGAAGTCATCCCCAAACCCAAAGGGCTGGCACCAACTTGGGAGGGCCCTTTCAAAATCATCGAGAGCGTCACACCAGCCACATTCATCCTCAAAGACAAGAACAGCTTGAGGATACCCCACACATGGAACATAGAGCACCTCCGATATTGCCACCAGTAAGGCAGGATCCACGACGTAGAGCAACTTTCTTCATCATACCGGGGACTCGCTTCGCTCGAACGTCCGGCACCGCCACCGATGAAACAAAAATTCTTCAGACCTTTGTCATAAGGATATCGCTCCCAAACCACGATGCGTGTAAAGATCCAAAAACATAGTAAAAGCCCAACGAGGCACAAGTGGAGTAGCCAAATTGGTGAACCACTATAAACACTCGTCTCATTTACCTACAAGTTACTATGATACTTAGTTATTTTTTGATTTGTACATCAGCATGCAAACAGGTACCGCTCATCAAACACTAAATCGCTCTCGGGCGTTATCGTGAACGCCAGTTATTCTCAAGCAGGCCGCTTAGGAGTTACAAACAGACAAAGGAATTTTTTGAACACCTTTCATCGTTGGCAATACCGGACAACACTTGGGGAAATTCCATTTCATTCAAAAAGCCATAACGGCAAGGATACAAAATACAGCAAACCTACACTAAGCAAAAGAAAAGCGATAAAGCTACAAATAAAAGATGCCCCGAGCCTCACAGCAAGCCAGCAGCGCCATCACCACAAAACCGCTCCCGGTACAAGCCCGCCAATCTCTCACTCCTTCCTGAGAAAAAAGTTCAACATCACGAATATGACGAGTTAGAGGGGTCGATGGAGACATACTTGGCGTTAAAGGGTGAAAACCATCAGGAGTCATACTTTTGGAAACATTCGATCGCTGCCGGTCTGCTTCTTGGGCCTCGCGCCTAACCCGGCGCTCCTCGTTGATACGCTTGAGGTCAACGTCATACTTTTCGTTGACCCAACCGTTATCAAAGAAGCGCTTCTGGGTCTGCTGCAGACCATCAGTGAAGGCCTTCCGTACAACAGCGTCGAAGTCAGGGCCGACCTTGAAATCTTCAACGGCATCGGCCAGCTCCTGCTCGCGCCGGTTCTCCAGCTCTTTCACTTGGCCGCGTAGGGCAGTGACTTGGCCCTCAGCAATGGCCAGACGCGCCATCAGCTCCTTTGCCCGCTGACGCTCCTCATTCACCTCCAGCTCCAGCTGGTGACCTCGGATGAACGAGGCATCCAGGCACTCATCGGAGAGCTTCTTCTCGCCCTCCAGCACCTCGTACTTCTTCTGCAAGGACTGCCACTCCTCGCTCGCCTTCACGAGTTGCTCGTCCCTCACCGATAAAAGCCCGTTAACACGGGCCAACTCCTCGGAAGACGCCACCAGGGAATGACGTTGATGACACATCAACTGGAGCGAGGCGGCAAAGGACTGCAGACACTGCTCAGCTCCACTCTCAATATTGGCCACGGTGGCCACATCGGGGGGAAGGAGCGCGAGGATCTCGGCTGAGTATGGCGGTGGCCCTTCCCAGGTGCTTGAATGGGCGATAACGACGCTGCCATCCACAGCAATGTTGGGCTCACCACGGGGAACATCGCCTAATAGACAGTAAGGACGGGCACCAATATCAGCGACCAGAGGACAAGTCTCTGTGTCAAAATACCAAAGATTATCGACATCACATGTTTCAGCAGAAACATCACCAACACGGCTCGCCGGGACCGCAATGGTGACTCGGGTGGCTTCCCCGTCATCCTGCACGATGATGGGAGAAGAAGGCGTCTTGCTCACCCGTCTCTGGTGCTTAGGCTGACCGCCCTCACCTTCAGACCTCCTCTTCGAACGAACAGGAGAGCGGGGAGGACTCTCGGGCTGAGCATTCACAACCCGAACGGGCACACTGGTCCCCACCATGTCGGTCTGGGACTCTGGAGGAGGAAGAAGATCTATCTGCTCCGGGAGAGTAACACTCCTCCCAGAACGCACGTCCAAGTCGATCACCTTGGCGGTAGCGGCCTCCTCCACCAGCTGAGCGATAAGCTCGTCGATATCAAAATAGGAACTCGACATCTTCCGGTCTCGCTTTTAATTTTTGTACCCAACTGCAAAACAAGGGCGAGAAGATAAGACACCGAGATACAACACAAGATAAGACACCAAGATACAACACAGCGAGATAGACACAAGAGCAAGCAACACAAACAGGCAAACAAACAAACAAAAGACGGCATACTGGGCGTCTTAGCGAGACCGGTCATCTCCATAATCCGATAATCAGCAAGGAGATAGACACTTTTAAACTTCTCACTGAAGCCCCTCTCGACCTTATGGCACCGCCGCTTTTCCATAGCGGTCAAAGAATACTGACGTGTAACTACAAAAATAAAAACAAGTAAGACAAACGCACAAACGACACACGGCGGGAATGTCGCCGATATAAAAACGTCACCTCGGGCACGAAACCGGGTAGGAACACGGCTGTAAGGGAAGGACGACCACCCACTGGCAAAGAAATGCTCACCCCGCCAGTCAGGACACGAACTTGTGAAATCGGTGACCCCCAGCGAACTCTTTCGTCGCTGACGGAGCGAGAGCGTCCCACCACAACCCTTCTTCGTTGAATACGCCACATCGAAGTAATACAGCACCTCATTACGGGTGGGATAATCCAGGCCCGCCAGCTTCCATAGCGTGAACATCGCGCTGAGTACCTGAAGCATCAACGGCGACACCTGTCCCACGGCACAACCCAGCTCGCCAAAAATATACTCGTGGAAAGGATGAAGAGGCAGGCGAAGACCGTATCGAAGTTGGGTGCGATCAACAGCGATAAAGTCCCTAGGTGGCCTAGAGAACTGCTCGCCGGGAGCCGGGGACTTCAGAATGACACCAGGACTGATCTGGAACTCGGACCTCACCTTATCCAATTCCGCCATGGATAACGCCTTGACAGGCTCATTGACCTCCTGACCATCTCTAAGGGTCCAGAGGAGAGGCCCGTCGAGCCCATAACGGCGAGAACCAGAACCTATACCGCTATCGGCGTCGTGACGGGAAGAAGACATGGCACCTGCGAAACAGCCACGGACAATGTCAAAACCTAAACGGTTCGCCAGCCCGCAACTAGTTTCCCAGGCGACATACCCCCACGGCAAACAAAAACACACAAAAAGAAGTAGAAACACACACGAGGACAAAACAGTAAACTACTACGGCAAACCGGGACCAACCAAAACGCCAAACACACCAACAAACAGATACCCCAAAACCCCAAGATAAACCCAAGATCTCAAACAAACAAAACAAAACAAAATCAGGCAGCAATGTCTTACCGGAAAGAGGAGAATAAGGAGAACCGACGGTGGCGCAAACAACGGCACGACGGAAGTAGGAGGAGAACAAGGGAATCCGGCAACGGAAGCACGAAAATTTTCAGGAAGCAAGAAGGGTAAAAGAAAGCGTACAAACTAACAACACAGATATATATAGGCGTAACGCCGACATCTCGACCGTTGGAACAGACACGTCGGCCCAGAGGATCACGGCACGTGGCAGCCAGAATCAGAAGGGTCTGGAACGAGAACCGGTACGCACCGTTTCGAAAAAAGACGCGACCCTCGAAAGAAAAGCAATCATCACACTTTGTGGCTACGACGAGACGTTTGGGAACCCCGAGACACCCTACACGGACACATGGCAGCACGACAAAGACAACATTTAATGATGGGCAGAGTGGATACACCAACCACACCGATGACAGAACGCGAATAGCACGCAGGGCACAACCCGCCCTAGTCACTCCCCATCACCAATATTGCCCTAGTCATTCCCCATCACCAATATCGCCCTAGTCACTCTCCATCACCAATATCGCCCTAGTCACTCGGCCTCACGGATAGCGATCAAAACACTCGGCATCACTCATAACGGTCTACTCACTTGGCATCACTCATAACGGTCTACTCACTAGGCATCACTCATAACGACATGGTCACTCTTCATCACTCTTCATCACTCTTCATTACTGGCCACTAGGAGGAACGGATTCGGGGACTTAAGGGTTACCAATTCAAACGAGCTCCCCCTACCATAGCGCCCACAAGCAGATAACGACATGATCACTCTTCATCACTCTTCATTACTGGCCACTAGGAGGAACGGACTCGGGGACTTAAGGGTTACCAATTCAAACGAGCTCTCCCTACCATAGTGCCCACAAGCAGATAACGACATGATCACTCTTCATCACTCTTCATTACTGGCCACTAGGAGGAACGGACTCGGGGACGTAAGGGTTACCAATTCAAACGAGCCCCCCCTACCATAGCGCCCATAAGCAGATAACGACATGATCACTCTTCATCACTCTTCATCACTCTTCATTACCGGCCACTAGAAGGAACGGACTCGGGGACTTAAGGGTTACCAATTCAAACGAGCCCCCCCTACCATAGCGCCCACAAACAGCGACCCCCCCTCCCCCCCCGGTCGATACAAACTGAAGAAGCGCTCAAACAATAAAAGATACATAGTCACCATTGCACGTACTACGGCAGAGCGGTGAACTAGCTACTCACCGATCTCGCCCATAACATATCAAATATGACACATGCAGGTACAGGAGCACCCACAACCAAGATTCTCAACCTAGGTCGCCTAGTTGGGGGACTGTATGGCATGATACTCGGCTCCTAACAAAGGTAAAACTCGCCGTCTAAGCACGTCTCGATGATCTCGCCGGTATCATTTCTTTTTTCAACTCGCCAACCAAGGTTGATCTCCTTGGCTGAGCAAGTTGGGGGACTTGTTCATATACCTGGCTAGATCACCTAGGTACGTGCTTAGACGACTTAAATACAAGTTATAATTATATCTCACCGCCACCATGACAGGAACCATCGCCGGAAAGGCTCCAACTTCGGTGACCAAACCCGCCCGACCTTCGATCAGGATAACGCTCACGCGCCAATACTAAAACCGGTCAGACAACACCCCAGCAAAGAGCATAATACACACCAATCCCACATCGAAAGTAGAGGAGTAGTTCAACCTTCAACCACCAATATATATCGGTCAACACAGCATTAAATGGTACGCACTCTTTATCTTATTACGCCGTTATTCTGCTCAACTCGTATATCGATTCTAACTTGGGCATCGGAGGGTTGAAGGTGGGTCATCCCGTCTCTCCTTAACCGTTGTTGATCTTAGCAGAAAGGGGCGAGGACGCTGTAGAATAGCGACAACGATCATTCACCGGCATCGCCCAAACATCAACCAGCTAGCGACAACGATCATTCATCGATTTGGATACCGCTCTATAACCGACATACGCATAACGGATAGCAGATATTAGATACATTTGGTCATATCTCGAATATCCATTATTCTTGGTATAAACAGTACATTCATGTTAGACTATTATTTAAAGCGCCGTATTTTAATTTTTGCACAGGTCACCCAAAACTTTGAGCCGGCCCTGCCAATACCCAATTCAGGACTTGAGGCCAAATTTACGGACTCTTAAAATTTCAAAGAGAAGGTTCCACCGCAAAGGGAAACTAACAGTAAAAAAAAAAAGGATATAGAGGGGTGGCTTAAGAGGCGGGAGCACCCAAACTTTAAATCGTTGTTGGACCCAAGAAAAAGTTTTGTCTATTTTCAAGTATAGCATCCATCGGGAAGAATGGTATTTTGGTAAATCCGAGATTGGGTAAGCTGATAATTTTACCTTTCTGGGAGCACGATTATATGTTTGGACTGAAAACGCAAGTGGTTCCCATCATGGCAACTCGGTCACGCCTTTGGCTTGCTGTTGCTGCTGCTGCTATTCTTTTTTTCATTTTAAACTTGGTTGCCGATAAGTGATGAGCGATGATGTAGCAACACAAGAGGTACGCAGATGCACATGATACGACAATGCATCACGAAGCAAACTACGAGAATTGAACAACCACCGTCATTGATTGTATGGACCGTTATGAGTTAGCAAGTTCTTCTTTTATTTTCATTATTATTATTATAAAGTTTTATTTGGGTCAATAACTACTATCTTCAGTGATTTTTATTACAACGTTTATAATTAAGCAAATTCATTATGTCATCGAACACAAGAATTCAAGAACACAAGCTCGCTTCTATACGTCAACCCTAGTGGAATATTAGAGTTCCCGCTCTTGTAGCTAGATTTCACTATTTTGACTTATTTGGTGTTGGCCAACCTATTGACACTTCGTAATTTTCTTTTATTCTAACAAAAAATAAAAAATTCAAGACCTATGAGTTCTACATTTTTATCATTTTCTGCGACCGAATCCGATGTATTCATTGAAATATTTTATGTGGTTCTAGTAAAAGAGCTTCGAAAAATAAAACAAAACAAAACAAAAATACTAGACTACAACTTTAAAATCTTTTGATGAAATCCAAAAAATATTAGAATATAACTAGAGTGAGAAAGAGAGATGGACAAAGAGAGAAAGAGTTCAACTTGATATGTCTATTTGTTTCAACATTTTTGTTTTGACTTCTTTTCTTTAGGTGAAACAATATAATATATTGATAATTTCAAATAGTACAATCATTAGCCAGCCACCTCTGTAGGAATAGAGGGGCTGAGGGAAAAACAATAGGGACATTTGCATGGCAAAGCCCGTCTAGCCAACTTATGAGCCACCATATTGGTCTCCCTACCAAGGTGTACAAACCTAAAATTTGAAAACTGTCTAAGACGATCACACAAGTCCTGCCATATATCTCTAAACATGGTTGAGGACGAGCTAGGGTTAGCTATCCCATTCACTATATTCAGAGAGTCGGAACTAAAATGAACTGGATGATAACCACGTTCCATTGCTACTTGAAGTGCCTCTCCCATAGTTGCCAACTCCACTGTCATAGGAGAGAAAACTCCATCAACTCGGCCAGCCAATCTCAACATAAAATGACCAGACCAGTCTCTGACTAAAATGCCCATACCACCTCTGTGCCGAGCAGCATCAAAAGCACCATCCATGCACACATAATACTGACCCAGTGGGGGGCTACTCCATGTTTGTAAGACTCTACCTAAGCGGTCTGGGGTCTTGTTAAACATCACAAAGTGATCTTGCCAAGAACCTGCCATCACCCGTAGAGCATGACCATTAAAAATCTTCATGTTCCACAATACATCATTACGACCCTTCCAAATAAATCAGATAAACACAACTAACATGGTCAAATCCTCAACCGAAAGAGCTTAGAAGCAAGCCTGAAACCATTCCTAACAAGTAGTTGCCCACAATCCGATCCCAGGTGCAATCAAATTTATTGCTGGTTGGACAGCTGGACAATCTCTAAACAGATATTTCATTGATTAAAGCTAAATTTTTATATTTTTGCTGGTTTTGACTTCACTTAATTTGTTCATTTCAATGTTTAGATTTTCGAGTAGCTGTCATGATATTTCATTGATAAAAGCTAAGGCCATGTTTACCATCGTTTTACAAAATAATTTTTTGTTTTATGAATATGAAAATGCAGTGAAAAAGTGTTTTGTAAACTGTTTTCAAAAAACGATTTAAAAAAAATGAAAAACACTGAAAACAGAAAATGCACTATGTTCTGTAAAACATCAAAAATAAGTTTTTAATGTTTTCTTAAAACAAAATCTGAAAAATATTAGAAAAAAAATTAAGATTAATTTTATATTGAATTTTACCCTTTAGATTGAAATTTAAAATTAAACCAATATAAATTTGTGTTTTGTAGACCTCGCATAAGTACACAAAGATACATTTTACTGCTTTTATATTAAAAATATAATTCTGTAATTTAACTTACTAGACACGTTTTTGAATCTTAGAAATGTAAAAGTCAATTTTTTATTTTCGTTTTACGAAATATTTTTCAAAAACTTGTAGAACGATACCAAATGCGACTTAAATATTCGTATTAGATTCTTGTATTTTCTTTTTCGTATTTTGTGCCTAAAGACCTTGATCGATATGTTTTTTTTTTGGGTATAATATGATCGACTTAAAAGGCTGGAGACTAGCATATATATCACACCAGTGAGTCAATAATTTCTAACTTTAGTACAGTGATCACATGGTACTACTCCAAAATAGAAGATTGGAGGTTCAGTTTTGTAATTTGAGTTTTTTTTTCCTACTTAAAAGTATATAGTACACCAATGAAATGGTCCACATTGGTTGACAATTATGTAGGGGACAGGAGTACCTTAACCTTTAGTTAACCAGACCATTATGAGATTAATCACTTCCAAATTGAATTCCTCCCCTCCTTCTCTTTAGCATTGGTTAATTCGCGCGGTGAGGTAATAATTGGTAGAGAGCGAGGTCCACAACCATCAAGCACGAACTAATTTCATCATTCCTTGACATACAAGCAAGCAAATATTTACTTATTAGCATCTTTTACATAATGAAAAGGGGAAGATAGATTTCGTAGGGTAATGTTTGCTACCAAAAAATTCTGGCTGGTCTATTTGGCATGGACAACTATCTGTTTAAGCGGGTTGAGCTTTTGTGCTTTTGTCTCACCTATGGGCAAAGTAAGTGAGTTGCAGCTAGAAACGACTTGACCAACCTCCTTGATTTGTGCTCTCTTGTAAAACATATTCGAATGTTTCACTTATCTTTGTAGCCGCCGAGTATCTCGACCAGTTACCATTAAGTAATAAGTGTTTAAGAAGATAGAAACGACTTGACCAACCTCCTTGATTTGTGCTCTCTTGTAAAACATATTCGAATGTTTCACTTATCTTTGTAGCCGCCGAGTATCTCGACCAGTTACCATTAAGTAATAAGTGTTTAACAAGATTTATTCTCCATAATTTTTGATGTATGTCTTGTCTTATTTAGATACGAATTAGATTATATAGATACAGAGAATCCCTGTTTTATAAGAATAGTTATTGTAACAGATTATATCAGCATATATTTAAGGCACTCTATCAATGAGAAAAGTACACAATTTTCAGTTTACATATTTTCTCGTGCAACACGTTATCAGTAGCTCTATGGGTTGATAGTCATTGCCACCAAAGAAAGAAAGAAAAACCCTAACCTTCAGAAAAAGCCTTCACTGTCGCCGCCGGCCATCATCTTCACAGTCGGCCTCTTGCCTGTGTGTTCATACCAATCGACACACAAGCTTCATCCTTCCTACATTGTCAAGATTGTGCAACTTCCGAGGAATCGTTTCAGAAGAGGTTCCACTTCAAATCGTTCATCAAGTGTACCAGCCATATTGAGCACAATACCCATCGAGGTAAACTTTTCTAAACCATTGTAATGTGCATGCCTCAATTTACACCTCCTTAAATTGAACAAGTTACAGTGCCGCGAATCTTTAGAATCGCAAGTTAAGATGACTCAACTCACGACTTAAAGATAAACAATGAAATTTGTTTTCTCAAACAAGGAATTGAAATCATTTTAGAGTAGACACTAGACGGAAGTTTTTGAGTTAAGAGAAGGTGAGAAACAACTATTTAACTAATTAACGAGCGCCAACCAAAATATAATGATAAAAGAAGAAACCTAGCACAGACAATAATTTCATTACAAATGATGTGAACCTCAAAAGGGTAGTGGGAAATACAAAGGTGATCTCGAAAAAGAAACAAATATACCAACACATAACTTTGAGACATATCACCTAGCTCCCTCCCGAAATCCTCCTTAATCCTCATGCACAGTACCTGCAAAACCAACTATAGTAGGGGTGAGCTTTCGTCCTCGCTGCTCAAGCTACAACCTAACTAGGTTTGAAAGCATAAATCTAAATATATTATTGGCACCGATTAAATGAAACACATAACCAAAACAGTAAACATAAATCAAGTTATGTATAGTAAAACCATATGAAAATAAATAAAGCACTCGGGTAATATATCAAACCTGATGACCTGCTATACTAATCGACTACCTTCTTACCAAATATCTAAATCTCCACTAAATGGTAAGAAGTGGCGAGAGTGTCCATTCATGCCCTACCACCTAGGACTGATGCCACATCACAAAGGATGTAAGACACCATCCCGCTCGTAATGCCCCTCCGGAGGTTTAGTGGATCAAAATTCAAGGTGCCCTGCTCACTCTCAGGTCATCGATCCTAAAGAAAAATAAGTAGTAAAACGAAAATCATTGCAAAGTTTAGCAATTCAGAAAAACCACTAATTATGGTGAAGCTTCCCTACCTCGATTGTCAATTTATAATGATATATCAATGCACAAATCCTCCATTAGTAGTTCTTCTCTTATTGATGTCCATAACTTGGTCAAAGCCCTAGTGCAACACATATCGCAAATTATCACTTCATGTATCAATTTCTATACACACCGATGTCTGAACACTCAATTCACTCATGAAGACTAGTACCAAGTTGTAACATAACAAAATCTAGAATAAAATTAAGCGTCAAATGAGTATCATTTAGCTCTGACAATAGGGAGCTTACTGGACAAGTTTGAAACCAAATGAGTAGTAACAAGTTGTAATGAAAATAACAGCCCAAGTTTGAAAAATCATCGAAAATTCAGATTTTAACCAATGAATATGAAACTTTTCAGATTCAAATATTACATTCTAAGGAAGAACATACTGAAATTTTATGCAATTTGGAGTTCATTTGACTACTGAAACAGCCATGCAAAGTAGTATCAAAAATAGAATTCTGCAGAAAAGCTAATGTGAATGACAAACTTTGAAAAAACATAACTAATTCATTTGGACTCTGATCTTTATGAAACAGGTCTCAAAATGATTATTAACGAGTCTATTTTCAAACTGAAAAAAAAATACATAGCAAAATAAAAAGTATAAGTTATCTCAAAAATCACTCCGAATCCATTGATTCATGTAACACATGCCTAGGCATTTCATCAAAGACTTGGTGTGCATTGATCAAAGTATTACCAAATGTACTTTTTAAACTCAATTGTAACTAAAAAATTGATATCAAAATATGGGGAAACTGAATTTGGAAAAGAAAAAATATGCAAACAGGATTGAGAATCAAAATCACAATTTCATAATAAAACAAGATTCTTCCTGAGCAGTATGTGGTGTTACCTTGATCTGGAATGACTCCACTATTGGATCGTTACGAAATTTGGATATGATACCAAATACACAATTTTTAGAAAATTTTATGCAGAACACAAAGGTAATAAAGAATTGTAGCATGTCGTTTCGGGCCCTGGAATAGTGTTTACGACAAAAAATAATATCTATGTTCACTCTAGTTCCTTTCTAAACTCATCCAAATGTATAAGAACTTCCATTCAAAGCCCAAATCAAAAGCCTGGTGTTCAATGGTCTGGATTATCTCACTTAAATTCAATGGTCCAAAAATATCCTATAAATAAAATATTTTCTTATTTTTAATTTTCTAAAATTTGATATAAATAGAGAACGCTTCCGAAAAATACCACAAAAATTACCATGGACTGGTGATGCTGCATACTTATTTGCCGAATCTTTAAACCAAGAACTTTTACTTACTCAAAATTTTATAAAATTTTCGCGAAGGTCTTCGTGATCACCGAGATTACAAATTAAATGTCGCGTTAATCTCCTTAAATATTTTCTGAATCTCAGAACCACCAATCTATAGATCTAGGATCAAACTTATTTACTGCAAAACCCTAGATCTAAGATTATTGAAATTGTGATATGAGTTATTTTATATTACATGTTTTACCCTAGTTCCTGAACCTATATCCATAGAGTATAAGTGACGGTCCAAGGGGAGTCACGGTTTAGAAAAGAAAAGAAACGGGGAATCGATCCTATGTGACGGTTAGTCATGGTTGCCGAGTGTAGTTTTTGCCACCGTTTTTGATCAATTTTTTGACCATATATCATGGATCACATTTTTACTCGTTAAAACTTGAAGTTTTGTGATCGTAGTTTTCGATTGTTACTAATAAAACATCTCTGTGTGTTTTTTGTAGATTAGTTCCAATGAGCAAGGAAGGCCAGAATTTGACATCATTGACCTTCAAGGCAAGGAGTATCACCGTTGGGTCTCAGATTTGGAAACTACATTCATCGGAAAGAGACTGATCAATACCATCAAACCCTTTGGGCCTGGAACGAATCTCCTGCCCCATACTGATGAATCAAATGTTCAATCCCTCATGTTTTTGAGGCGTCACATTCATCCAACTCTCAAGAAGCATTATTTAAACAAGACAGATCACATGGTATTGTGGGACGTTCTGAAGTAGTGTTTCAATAATGTGCATGACGCACAGCTTCTTGAGTTGACTGCAAGATGGGAGAACACCAGACTTGTGGATTTTCCTAAAATCCAAGATTTCAATCAAGCGATGTTAGATCTGCAGTCAGAGTTGAGTTTCTATGGGGAGGAGAAATCTGAGAATGATATGATTGAGCGTTCGTTGAACACCTTCCCAATATCCATGAGCATTCTTTCTCATCAGTACCAGATTGAGTACGAACAAAAGAGGATTACTACGTTCAGTGATCTTATCAATAGCCTTGCGAAAAAGAGAGAGGCATCATGAGATCATCCTAAACAATAACTCAAGACCGGCTGGTACTAAAAAGCCTGAGAGTTATAAAACTGGAGGAAAGGCCCTTAAAGACAAGAAGGTTGCTCGTTCAAAACCTTATGCTCATGGTGGACATGCTCCACATGGGAGTAGAGTAGGGCGTGGGTGTGGCCAAGGCCTCAGCCAAAATATGAATTGACATAGAGATTAGAACACCAACTTCAACAAGAACCAGTCTTGTTCGGTTCCTGATGGTCAACGGTCTCAACAATCTGGAAGATACATTTGTTTCAAATGTGGTTCAACTAAGCATATGCACAAATAGTGCCGTGCTAGTAGAGAAATTCAGAACATCTACAAGAGGTGCAAGCAGTATTTGGCTCAAGAGTCAAATTATGCTGGAGATTTAGAGATAGAGGTTGACACCTATCTTGTTCTTGCAGTAGACAATGGGAAAGATCTTGTTACCCTGGATTTTGATTAAGCCTATATAAAAGGCATTGTCTCTGTAATTTTTTAAGTTTTGGTTTTTTTTTTTTGCTTACTTTTTGGTCAAAAATTATTAAGACACTTGTCATATTTTTGATTAAGAACACCTATGGTGTATTTTTATTGGCAGTAATGAATTTTCTCTATTTTTCGGTATATGAAAGTATTGAGAATGTTCTATTTCATACAATTCTTATATATGGTTCGATGTTTTTACATATATGGCAAAACGATGTACATATACCTTTAAAAACGTCCTTCAAACGAAGCAGTTTATTTTGATCGTCGGATATTTTTGACCCATCGAAAATTCTTTCGACCCATCAAAAATTGTCATTGTTTATATTTTTCGATCTATCAAGGTTCACCTCGATGCATCGAAGCAAAGCTTTTGTTTAAAAATTTCGACCCATCAAAATTCTTTTCGACCCATCGAAATTTGATATCTTAAATTCAATATCATTTTAGATTTTCTTCGACCCATCGAAATTTTTTTTTTACCCGTCGAAGCAACTGACCTGGACACATTTTAGATCCATCAAAAAATCACTCGATCCATCGAAAATCGGGTATCAAAAAATCACACTTTTATTTTGGGTTTTCTTCGATCCATCGAGGTATTTCTTCGACCCATCGAAGATGTTACCCGGATGTGATATTTTTAGATGATTTTTTAATCTGTTTCATTGGCTAATGATGTTGTTTATACATCGCACTACAACATTCTTACCCATTGCCGGCGACTTTTATGTCGCCGGCAATGTTTTTGGACATTACCGGCGATTTTTGCAGTTGGGGGAAAATCGCAGGTAATGTCTTTCTTTTTTTTAACATTACCGGCGACTTAAATGTAAGTCGCCGGTAATGTCTTGCCGGAAAAGACATTGCCGGCGACTTATATTTATGTCGCCGGTAATGTAAAAAAAAAAAAAAGACATTACCGGCGACATAAATGAAGTCGCCGGTAATGTCTTTTTTTTTTTTTTTTTTTTACATTACCATCGAGACATTGTCGGCGACGGACATTACCGGCGACAAAAATCGCCGGTAATGTAAAAAAAAAAAAAGACATTACCGGCGATTTTTCCGGCAAAAATCGCCGGTAATGTCCAAAAACATTGCCGGCGACTTACAAGTCGCCGGCAATGAGTCAATTTCCAGTAGTGTCGGTTCAAGTCATGTCATATCAACACTCAACAAGGGTTACACTCTTATTCAAGTTTACTTAAAGTGTATGCCTGGTCTTTAATACAAAGACTTACTTATTTATATTGATTTTATAGATGTCTCAAGGCGAAATTGAATGTCTAGCAGATAGTGGTACTACTCATACTATTATGCGGAATAGACCACTGTTTGTAGATCTGTTTCCATACAAATCCTCAGTGACTACCATGATTGGTGCATCGCTCGTTATTCAGGGGCGTGGTTTTACAGAATTTCTGCTGCTCCACGGTACAAAATTATATATCACTGATGCCTTATACATGCCAAAGGCCAATCAAACCTTGCTAAGTTTTAAGGATATTCGTGCCAACGGTTTTCACTTGGAAACTTATTGTGAGAATGGAAACGAACTATTGTGTATAATTTCTATTGAATGTGGCCATAAGCGCATTCGAGAGAAGTTTTCAGCTATTCATAATGGTTTATATCTAACTATAGTTTGGATTATTGAATCCAATGTCGTGACTCATACAACTACGTGTGATTCTGATTCATATAAACTTTGGCATTTTTGACTGGGACACCCAGGTCGAGACAAGATGTTCAAAATCTTAAAAAATACTCATGGTCATATGTTCTTTAGAGCAAAAAAAACATGTGGGAATTCCTATATCCATTGTTTTAGATAGTGAGGATGAGACTACTCCACTCAATCATGGCTCGGTCTCCAAGACAAGTGCAACATCATCCTGGTAAAATACTACTGAGGCGTTGTGCTTTATCCCACCAGATACATATGTTGCAATCTCTGATGCACATCGCTCGTAAACCAAAGCTTATTCTTTAGAAAAGTTACAAGCATGTCCTTCCTTTGCTGTTGATATAATGACAATATTCCATTCTTACAACGGATCCAAGGTGATATTTGTGGACCTATCAAACCCGAATGTGGACCATTTAAATATTTCATGATTTTGATAGATGCATCAATGCGATGGTCACACGTTGCTTTGCTATCTACAAGGAATGCTGCATTTCCAAAACTCTTGGTTCAAATCATTAAGCTACGGGTTCACCACCCATATCATCCAATCAAGTCTATTCGATTGGATAATGCAAAAGAGTTTACATCAAAATATTTTGATGATTACTGCATGTCTCTTAGGATTGAAGTTGAACATCCTGTTCCTCATGTTCATTCTTAGAATGGTTTAGCAGAGGCTCATATCAAGCAGTTATAGTTTGTGTCTGAAACTTTGGTAATGCATACAAATTTATCGATCTCTGCTTGGGGATATGCAGTGTTACAGGCAGCGATGCTTCTTCTTTTTCGACCCATAGCCCGCCAACCTTTCAATTCGTACTAGTTAGTAACTGGATATGAGCCTGATGTTTCACATTTGCGCATTTATGGTTGCACAGTTTATGTGTCAACTGCACCTCCACAACGCGTTAAAATGTGTCCTCAAAGAAGATTAGGCATTTATGTTAGTTATGAATCTCCAACGATAGTCCGCTATCTCGAACCATCGACATGAGATCTCTTTACTACTAGATTTGAAGATTGTCACTTTGATGAGACATATTTCTCGTCGTTAGAGGGAGATTGGAATAGTTCTATTCCATTTGAACGTCAGAAATTGACGTAGTTCAATCCCACTGTGTCTCAATCATGATCTTCAGCAAGTAGCAGACTCTATGCTTAACTCATTTGCTGATATCGCTAAAGTGACAAGATCGGATATACCTGCTGCAAATGTTCCTACAAGGTTGGAAATCCCGAAATAGAGATTCGTTAGTGGAAACACCGGGCAAAGAGGTGTTCCTCCTGCTCATGTGGAAGGTATTGCGTCGATCTCAGCTCCCACCAAAAAGAGGGGGAGACAAAAAAAAAATCACAGATGAGCCACCGGTTAAAAGGCGGGTCATCAAGGCACAAAAAGATTCATTCATCATCAACATTATGAATCCTTCACATGAGATTGTCTCTAACTACAGTTATGTGCTTGAATCATAATTGGCATCTCTGGGGACGCTCCAGAACCTCTTGTAATGTTAGAGAACAAAGAAATCTCGTTTAGAATAAATCATGTAAGCATTCTTATAGATAGATCTTCCATAATAGTTGATGATGCATTTGCTTATTTTGTCACTCAGGAGATTATTAATGACGATGAAATGGAATCCCACTCTGTTGTTGAATGTCAACGTAGAGCAGATTGACAGAAATGAAAGGTTGCAATCCATACTGAACGAGACTCTCTGAATAAAAGGCAAGTTTTCGGTCTGGTTGTACTATGCTCACTGAATGTTAAGCCAGTTGGACATAAATGGGTATTTGTTCGGAAGCGTAATGAGAAGAATGAGGTCTTTTGTTACAAAGCTAGGCTTGTAGCGCAGAGTTTCTCTCAGCACCCTAGAATTGATTATGAGGAGACATATTCTCCTGTTATGGACATCATCACTTTCCGCTACCTGATAAGCTTGGTAATGTCCGAAAAGCTTAACATGCAGCTTATGGATGTGGTTACTATAAATCTCTATGGGGATCTTGATTCAGAGATATACATGAAAGTGTCACATGACATTGTTATACCCAATTCAAGTAACTCTAAACCATGGAGTGATCATGTTATCAAATTGAGTCGTTCAATATATAGATTGAAGCAATCCAGTAGGATGTGGTATACACGCCTTAGTGACTACTTGATTGGGAAGGGATACAAGAATGATGAGTTATGCCATTGCGTGTTCATTAAAAGAACAAGTTCATGATTTTCCATAGTAGTTGTCTATGTTTATGATGTGAACATCATCGGAACTCTTAATGAGATCAATGAGACTATTTGCTACTTGAAATCTGAGTTTGAGATGAAAGACCTTAGTAGGAATCAATTATGTCTTGGATTAGAGCTGAAACATCGAGTTGGTGGAATTTTTATTCACCAGCCTGCTTATGTCCAAAAGATGCTCGGGCGATTTAACATGGCCAAAACACACCCTATTAGCACATCAATGGTTGTTCGCAGTCTAGACCTTAAGAAAGATCTGTTTCGTCCGTTGGATGATGATGATGAGATCTTGGGAGCTGAAATTCCATACCTTAGTGTTATTAGAGCTTTGTTGTATTTAGCTCAGTGTACACATCCAGATATTGCATTCTCAGTGAACTTGTTGACTACATTTAGCTCTGCACCTACGCAACATCATTGGAATGGAGTAAAACAAATCTTCAGATACTTGAAGGGTTTCCCTTGAGCTTATTCTTCCTTTACAAAGAATACAGAGAGAAGCATGAAATTCCTGGAAAAGAGAAGGTTGAATCACAGCACTCTGATCCCAAGTCCTTCGATCCATCAAAGTTTCCCTTCAATCCATCGAAGAATGTATCCAGGATGGATCAGAATCATTCCTTCGATCCATCAAAGGAATGGTTCGATGCATCTAAAGATGTGCAGGCAATAAGCAGTTTTCATGTTATCCCCTATTCTGAAACACTGGTTGATGTGTTTGTTAGATTTGTTGATGTTGGGTACCTCTCTGACCCACACAAAGATCGTTCACAGACTGGTTATGTTTTCACTATGGGAAACACGATGATCTTTTGGAGATCAACAAAGCAAACCATTGTTGCTACTTCCTCGAATCATTCAGAAATTATTACTTTGCATGAAGCTATTAGAGAATGTGTCTGGCTTAGGTCAATCAGAGGTCATATTCGAGAGTCTAGTGGATTATCATCTACTGGTACAGCTCCCACTTGCATCTTTGAAGATAATGCAGCATGCATTGGACAGATGAAGTTAGGTTTCATTAAGGGTGACAATACAAAACATATATCATCGAAATTCTTCTTTAATCAGCAACAACAACAACTGTTAAATATCCAAGTGAACCAAATTAGTTCCGTTGATAATGTTGTGGACTTGTTTACCAAGTCACTACCTAAATCTACTTTTTTGAAACATGTGAGGAGTATTGGTATGCGTAGGTTATTTGAACTCGAAGACTGAGTTTACAATCAGAGGGAGTTACATTTCTGTAGACATCAGGGGGAGTCTACATCACATATAGTAGCATTTGTAGTTGATGTGTTGTACTCTTTTTCCCTTATCTCAAGATTTGTTTTACCATGAGGTTTTTGTTTGCTTGACGAGATTTTTAGTAAGGCAATAAGTCATGCATCATTCTTGAGGCCATCGACACAAGGGGGAGTGTTTAAAGAGATTTATTCTCCATAATTCCCGGTATGTGTCTTGTCCTACTTAGATACGGATTAGATTAGATAGATGCAGAGAATTTTTGTTTTATAGGGGACAGTTATTGTAACAGATTGTATCATCCTATATTTAATGCATTCTATCAATGAGAAAAGTACACAGTTTTCAGTTTACATATTTTCTCCTGCAAAGTAAGTAAGTTGCAGCTAGGAACGACTTGACCAACCTCCTTGATTTGTGCTCTCTTGTAAAACCTATTGAAATGTTTCACTTATCTTTGTAGTTGCCGAGTATCTCTGCCACTTACCATAAGTAATAAGGTAATTTCGCTTTTAAATTTAATTCTCTGTTCCAAAATAGTGTTTAAAAAAAATTAAAAATAGTGTTGATGTTATATATAAAAAAGTTTGTCTATTCACCCCTTCAAAAATGCTATTTACACCTCCTTTCAAATATTTTACTACTAATCTTACTATTTTATCCGTCATCATCTTTCCTTTCTTGCCACCCCATCATCCACCACCAACATTTTTTTTATAAAAAAAAAAATCACAAATCTAACTATTGAAACACAAAACTATGAAATATTGTTTGGAATCTTGTAGCCCAAATCTATGTTGAAGAACATATAACAACATTGAGCTTAATAAAAATAATTAGATAGTAACTCACAACTATAAAACTAAGATCAATTCACCCAACCTGAAAATTCTAAAAAATAATACCACAAAGATCGATTTCAACTAACTCTAATTTTTAGAAAAAATTCACCCATATTCTAGGTTTTAGTCCTCAAACTCAACCTTAAATTTTCAAAACAAATTATATATAAATTGAAGATGGTGAATTAACATAAAGAGCAAACGCCATATATATTAAAATAGATGTAACGGTAACTAAGCTATCCCTAAAAGAATCCCAAACATAGGGATACCTGAGTGGAATGAGATTATGTGTGTGTATGTGTGTGTGTGTGTATATATATATATATATATATATAGAGAGAGAGAGAGAGAGAGAGAGAACCAAGTTCTATTTTCTGCAAAAAAATATGGAGAACGCATATTAGGATGAACAATTGTAAAGAGTTTTTTTGAATTAGGGTTTTAGGGTTAACAATGAAATTATAAAAGTTCAAAAATCTTTGAAGGTGTAAATAACAATTTTAAAAGTGTGAATAAAAGTACCCACAAAAAAAATTCTTTGCTCCTAGAATAAAATTCAAATTATCAAAGTATACACGCAATCCTCAAACTATTGTAACGGCTAATAACAACCACAATCCTCAAGAAGATTGTAATCTTGGTTCTGATATAACACGATCCCCAATATTTAGTTCGCTTATTTATTAAAAAATTCGTTCGACTTTGAAATAAAAAATGTAGTTAGATCCAATGTCATTAAATGAAACTTCGTGTAACCAAATTCACGTTCAGGTAATTATCTAACCAAAAAAGGTTGGAGAGACAAGTTCTAATGGTAAAAAAGAGACTATTTGAAGACCTTAAAATGGATTGACCCAACTCAATATCAATTGAGTTCCTTTGATATAAAACCCAACACCTAATGATTTTATCCATCCCAACCCTAAACCTTTGCTCTGGGATTCTCGGTTGAGTTTTTCGTGAGATATTTGATCAATCCTAGCTTCGCCGCTTAGGGTCTGATCGACCTGCATGAGTTTGCTCAGGGCTTTCCTTGTCTCGATCTCTTCTCCTCATTCTCTGCATCAACATGTGTGATCTATCACGACTTTTGTTTATGTTTTAACCGGTTTCCATGGCAATAAGTTTATTTTCTAGCGATGTCAGACGAGGTGGTGTGCGGTCCTTAGATCTATGGTTTTAGGTGATTCTGTGGTACTGATGATGGTTCGGACTAGGTGGGTTGGCGAGGGTTAGGCTCCTCCATGCACAACTGAAGAGAGGTGGTTACATCGATAGGGTGGTGGATCTCATACATCGTCGGGATCTTAAGTTTGGTGGACTCTTAAGGTAGGGAATGGTTTTAGGGCAATGGCTGGTTAGGATCGTGGCTAGGGTCGGTTGTGAGGAAGAGTGTGGTTCGGTATGACTTGGATGTTGCTTGCTCTAGTCTGGATGAAGGTGGCCGATCTCAACGGCTGGAGAGTTGCTGGTGGTTGGCATAAGGAATGGGGTTCAAAGGATCCGGCGAAGGGTGAGGTTACCTAGGTTGGCCGCAGCTACATCAGTCCAAGGTATGGTTAAGAGGTGGAGGTGGGTTGACAATAAGGCAGGGCTTCAGCTAGTAGTCGTGATTCACACCGGGGGAGGTGTGGTAACCTTAGGGCAACGCCTCTCCACAATTCGAGTGCATCTTAGGTGACATGAGATTGGGTCAGTGGGCTGGAATGTGGGTGTGGTTGATTGGCAGAGTTTGTTTGCTCTTGCTTGGTCTTGTGGGCCTGCAATCTTGGGTTAGAGATTGTGGATGGCCTTTCAAGTTTGTAAGGCTTCTAGTGTATTCTTGTGGATCATCATTTTGGATCCAGGTGCCACTCTTAGGGCATCTCCAATGGAGAGTCCTAAACCCTAAGGAAATAGCCTTGCTTGAAAAAATGGCTCTCCAATGGTTGTATTAAGGGATCTAAACCCTATAATATATAGCTTCAAGTCTTATATAAAGTCCTAGGATAGATCTTGGTTTAGCACCGATCTAAACCAAGTTGAAGCCACCGACCAGCTGACGTTGGAGTGACGAAGGAGAGAGAAAGCAACTGCTTCACGCGCCGGCAGAAGAGAATGGAAGCCACGCGGTTTGCTGGAGGAGAGAGGGAAGACTTTCTACGCGCGACGCGCGGTACTGAGAGAGAAAGTAGCAGACAGCGTCTGCAGCTCTGGGACCCGCCACGTGCGCAGCTACCAAGCCGTTGCAGCCCAACGGTAATCAAATGGACGGCCCGATTTGAATGAGATTTGAAATCGACGGCCAGATTTCAATCTCAGCTAATTTTAGTTTTTTTTTTAATTTCTGATTTTGATCCAACGGTAAAGAATATATTCCAAAATCGATCCAACGATTAGTATTCAATCAAACTCTCATTTTTCAGTTAATAGTCAGAAACAAATAGAATTTTTTTTTTTAAATCAGTCCATTGGAACAGTAACTTTCAATTTTTTCTATAAATACAACCACAAATTTTCATTCATTTCACACCATTACTTACATTCTCTCACACCATTTCCACACCATCACAAACTTTCCTCTTTATCCTCTTTTCTTATAGCAATTTCAGTTTTTTTGTTCAACAACATGGGTCCAAAGAGAGCTTCATCAACCACAAGGGCACCACGATTGGAAAATTGGAAAGAAGCGGAAGATAGAGCTTTGTGCGTTGCCATGTTGAGTATTGGTGGAGATGCCGCCGTCGGTACTAATCAATCCGGGGGAATTTTGTGGGATCGTATATATGAGTATTTTGAAAGTATCAAGCCAATGAATGCACCTAAGCGAACCCAAACAAGCGTCGAATCTCGATGGAAGAAGATCAATCCCGCAAGTATGAGATGGGCTCACGCAATGAACAAAGCCATCAAAAATCATGCGAGTGGCGAAAATGATCAAGATGATGTAAGTATTTTTCATATAGTAATTATTCATGTAGTTAGAATAATTAGGTCGTATAATAATTTATTTGTTCCGATTGTTTGTAGTTAAGGAATGCGAAGGGGTTCTATTTCGATGAATCTCATGGAGAGCATTTCGCATATATGCATTGTTGAGATATTTTGAAGGAGTCACCAAAATTCTCCCTTCCACTATCAATGGATGCAAATATTGGTGAGTATGAGATTCCTACCAACTTGGATGATATCAATTCATCCGGAGATCAAGCAACTCCAAG
This sequence comes from Geum urbanum, assembly GCA_946800695.1. NCBI lineage: Eukaryota > Viridiplantae > Streptophyta > Magnoliopsida > Rosales > Rosaceae > Geum > Geum urbanum. The sequence continues at coordinate 7,736,703 of OX327003.1, forward strand.
CATGACATTAAAAGATAGGCGAGAGCGTCCAACGGGACAAAAAGCGGCCAAGGTGGCGAAGAAAAAACGTAACCAAGAGTTAACTTTAAGTATTCATGCTCAAATGAAAAGGCTCGCCGATCAAAACGATAGGGAGTTTGAACGAAGGGAAAAACTCTATGAAAAGGCTATGGCGGCTCAACAAAGGGAGGAAGATGCTCGCACAATGGCGGTGAATCCTAATATATATTCACCTTGTAAAAGAGGGTATTGGGAGATGAAGCAAAAAAAGATAATTGAGCGAGAAGAAATGGAGGCAGAAAATGCATCATCATTCCATACCCCTACCCCTCGTGGTGGATCAACTTCTTCTCCTCATCTTCAGCTCAATCAAACGGAGTAGATGCGTAATGATGGTGAAGAGTGATTAAGTTGTACTATTTGTTGGTTTTAAGTCTTTAATTTCCTACGTATTAAGTGTATTTTTCATTACTATTTTTAAGTCTTTAATTTCCTACGTATTAAGTTGTACTATTTATGGCCTTTGATTAAGTTGTACTATTTTTAATCATTTGAATTAACTAGCTATGTATTAAGTGTATTTTTCTAAATTCCAATGGTAATAAATTTATAACAAAACACAAAATGTTTAAATGCATAAATACACTCAAGTACATATAACCACACAACGGATTAAAGACACACATCCACACAAATTTAAAGACATACAACCACACAAAATTAAAGACATACAACAACATGATGACAAAGTAATGTCATTTATTGACACATGAAAACAAAACTAATTAACCATTGTTGCGCTCTCGGTACTTCTTCAAAGCCCAACCGTGTTGAACTAAATCCGATCTTAGTTCCGCACATATCACCTGACATCGGATCCTCTTATAACGAGCTCGCACAAATTCGTGCATTAGTTGAGGATTACGATGGACCTCATCATCATAGCTCGGTTTATCATAGATCTCAGCTTTTCTTGGACGAGTCGGGATTTCATCCGTGTCAAACTCGCATTGCTCATCTTCATCGCGCTCATCTTCTATAATCATGTTGTGCAAAATAATGCACGTCATCATGATGTATTGAAGGCTTTCCCTACTCCATAAACGAGCTGGACCCCTCACAATTGCGAAACGCGCTTGGAGAATTCAAAATGCTCTCTCGACGTCTTTTCTGAACGCCTCTTGCATCACAATTACTAGCTTCTTACTCTCAGGGGCCTTTTATTTCATATTGTCGAAGATCCTTGGTGTGGAACCGGGAAGCTTATATGCTGATGTAGAGGAGGTGCCTAGCTAGTTAAAGGATGGTGCATACCAAAATTTTGATTACTACGAGTGCTATCTTGATTTGCTAGTCTAGGCTTAGGCTAAAACCCTTAAACAATGTATGTCTAGTATAATGGTATGTATGGGTATTCGTTTTATCAGATCAGATAATCTGGTGGAGTCTTTGTACTACTATCATATTTTAATGAAATATTATTGTCATTATAAAAAAAATAATAAGCAAACTACATTAAATGACAATATGGAAGTGTCAAATACACTTAAAGACAATGTCTCTTATTTTAGGCAATCAAGGACAAAATCTTACAAATAAGGACAAGTTGTCTGTATGCTGCTATGTGGCAGGTATAAATTTACTTTTATCCCCTTTTTATTTTTTTGTTGTATTTATATTTATTTTACTTAAAATTATTTTTTCTTTTTTTTCTTTTTAATACCCTTCCTTGTTTTTTGTGTATGGCTATTTAATTTTTATTTTATCCGAAAATATTTAATTTTTTCTTTTCAATAATATTTTTTAGTTAGATTTTTTTTTTCACTCAAATTTTTTTGTATTCAATTTTCGGTTCAATTACATAATATAGTAGCAGTGCGCATTTGAACTGAAAAATGCAGTAACAATCCCAAAAAACTATAGTAGCAGTCATCGAACCTAAAATGCAGTAGCAGTCACAAAAACATCGAAAACACTACTATTGAAAAATAAAATAAGTAGCAGTTATAAAAACACAGTCTCGAAAACACTGCTACTGAAAAATAAAAAAAAACACGACACTGCTATAAAAACATTGAAAACACTGCTACTAAAAAATAAAAAAATAATGCTACGTACTGAAGAATCAAATAATATTGCTACTGAAAAAATATCAAAGACACTGCTACAGAAAAATCGAAAACATTGCTACTGAAATTTAAAAAATACGATACTGCTACTGAAAAAACATCAGACACTGCTACTGAAAAATAAAATAATAATGCTACTAATGAATCAAATAATATTGCTATTGAAAAATATCAAAAATACTGCTACTGAAAAATAAAATAATAATTCTACTAAAGAATCGAAAACACTGCTACTGAAAATTAAAAAACGTAATAATACATTAGATTAGTAGCAACAATAAACTTTTTAACACAAATCCCAACAACACAATAAATCAGTGGTGCAATTCTGAACACAAATCTCAGCTTGAAAATGCTTAATTCCAGACCGGCATGCTATTACAACATTTTACACCAAAATAAACGCTTGAAAAATATGCTACTACAATATCTTAACATTGATTCATAAATTAATGAGCACAAACTGTATGGTAAAATCAAAAGAAGGGATACATTTCCCTTAAATCAAACATATCCTTTTCATAAATTATACATTTTGTTACCAATACAAATGCAAACAGTAGAAGCAAAGCACATAACCAATCCATAAAAAATAAATAATTTAGATAACAAACACAATAGCAGTTAAGAAATGAGGCACAAAGGAGTTGCCTACTCGAGCTCCAGCTTGAGGGAGGCAGTGCACAATGTTTGGAGGTTGTGATGCCTCGGCGACGACGAGTTTGTGAGATAACCACGGCGATGGAGAGCAGTAGCAGCCGTAAGGCGAGGCTCTACCATGAGGCACGGCCGACGCAAAGCTTTTGAAGCGAAGACGATTGGTGTGACAGTGCTCTAGTCGGTGGTGAATGGCGACGAAGGTGGAGTGCCAACCCGTTGTTACTACGTTTTAGGAGAGAGAAATAGAGATCGAGATGTGTGAGTGGCGCGAATGTGTTGGCCCGCGAGGCTTGAGACCGAGCGCGGCGTGAGCGAAGGGTTGTAGATCCCAAACAGTAGCTGTGAGCCGAGACATGGCGGAGGACGGCGAGCGTCGGAGATGGGAGGCCGAAGAAGCTATGTTGAGTCTTATGGTGATTAGGCGACACCCGGATTTGAACTGGGGAAAAAGGATTGGGAAAATTCTATTGATTGCAGCTTTCTCCAGACCTCCGGGAAAAGCATGAAAAAAAGGCTCGAATGGTACGATCCCTAACGGTGTTGGCAGGAGGCGATGTCAGTGTGAGACGGCGGCGGCGTGCGATGGTTTGTGACAACGGTGGCGGTTGTGATTGTGCTTCTACTGTGTTAGAGAGAGAGAGAGAGAGAGAGAGAGAGATGAATGAATGGAAAAAAAAAGTATGCTGCTATGTCATATTTTTTGTAGGATTTTTTCTTATACAAATGGTAGAATTGTCATTTTCTTGTATGTAATGAGCTGCATTTAGCTGCTACTATATTTGGGCTTAAGACCGTGTCTTTTGTTATCTAAATCAGTTTGTGGTTGAATTTTCTGTAATATTGATACGTATTTTATCCTTGACTGTCATTCTCCCAAAAATAATAATAAACAACAACACCTAAAGCCAAATGGAGATAATATTAGTAATATTGAAATTTGCACTTTACACTTGTCTAAAGAAAAACAAGAAAAACAAACTGATCCCTCGAGTATATGTCTACTTCTTCATTTCTAACCCCCACGTACAAAAAAAGTGTGTCTCTATTTGGTAATGGAGGTCATTAGGTCACATGGGATGTTAGTTAGTAAAAGACCCCATTTGGGTTTATGTTTGTAGATGTTGAAATCAATCTGGTTTGGTACAAAATACAATCCACTAATTCACACATCTAAAGCAGAACCATGTCTAGGTATTAAATGTTAGTCGCTTTCCATATCATCCCTCCATCCTTGTCTAAGAAGTTAGCCACCCTAATATGAATCAATCGTGCCTAATTCACTGCCATGTTATTCTAGCTTGTTCGATAACGATATTTGTTTCATTTTCCTTAATTTTGACCTTAATGTGGCTTTAGTAGGACAAAGATTCTGACAATTATTAGGTCAATATGAGTAAATCATTCATGTACATAGAGTCTAACGATATTTGTCGTATAATTATTAGGTCTATATGAATAAATTATTCATGTAAATTTTTAGTCAAAATGATGATAGTTAAGGTATCGAACTACATTAAATCAAGTTACAGACCAAACTGTCAAACCTGAACTGTTCATACTAAAAAATTTCAATTGCAATTTGAATATCTTCAATATCACCATTTTGGCTGAAAATTTACATGAATGATCTACATATTAGGACCTAAAATCTGAATGGTGTAAATGATAAAATGTTATCGAAAAGTTGGCGTAATACCATATACCTGAAAATAACCCTATCAATTCTCACAACAAAGAAATGAACGTTCAAGCCCAAAAACAAAAGAAATTTAAAATTTATCAAGATAACTATTTTTCTTTGTTCTCTTAAAAGAAAAAAAAATCAAGGATATAGTTGAGAGTTTAAAGGAAAAATATTGAGGAAGAGGTCAAGTGAGCAAACAAGGAGGTTCCAATAAAAAAACTCTAGCTGATATGCATATACCATTTACCATTTTATATCCATCTAACTGATATGATCATTAAATTCGAAGAACACCATTGTTGGAGAAAAAAAAAAACTAAGCATCAATCATAGATGATCAAGTCACACTTAATCAAAAAAATAGTATAGATATATGCTTCTCGATAATGACATGCATTCCCACTTACATTTCATATCCCAGTGACCTATAGATTCGTATAGATTGATTTGCTGAGAAAAACAACTCATGTTGGCTTTACCCCTATATCTATAATCCTTATTTTAACTTATTTTTTCTTTTATGATTAAAAAAAATCAATTCGTCTAGAAATTAATTTTATGGGGATTTAAACTCTTGACTTTTCGATCATCCTATGAGAGTAATATCAAGGTAGTCAACCAATAATTGGTCATTTTCTTCAAAATTAAGAACAAAATGTGCTCCATTAGCCAAATTATTGATTTTTAGAATTAAGAAACAGTTACCACAAGAACGATCATTGCCTATTTATGATTTGATAAGCCCGACATGAAACAGACCCTTCATCCATTTATGTATGGCAAACTAAGATACCCAGCAATGACCTATACACATACACATTATATTATTTGTATCTCAAGCTGTAATTGAGATGATGTATCTTATAAGTTGACCACAAATTCTATTGTCGCCAACAATACACAATTTGGTGCACATCAGCACATGGGAAACAATTATAGCTATGATTCCTATGAACTGGTGCACATCGTCTGATCATAATAATGCTCGATCAGCTTAGCTAATTAGCTTTTCCAATCTTCTATTGGCGGGTGTGTTGTAGTATCACATTATAGTTTCAGATCAGATAACTACTTTGAAATTAGATGCAATCCATGGATCTTGTTGCTGGATGCTTATCACTTCTCGTTTCTATTGTTGTTGATGTTTCAAAGCGAACAAATACGTAGTAAGCATGCAAGCGAAGCCTTTCCTTTGTTCAGAAGTGAACATCGAGCTACAGCATGTCATATATATACATATATGTGTGTGCGCGCGCGCATGTTAGATCCATGTGCATGGTGGAACCTTGGATGTTTAGTATATATACATCAGTTGTCACATTCACATTCTCTTATACGAAATAGTATTCCATTTGTGTGGTATGTTAGAGCAAGTCTTCGGAACTTCAATCCTTATGTCTAACCGGAAGTATTAGAATTTCAATTAAATTTCTCATCTGGAATAAGAAAAATAGATAATGTATGATGTTCACTTGTTTTTGGATCGATCCAGTACAGCGGCGACTGACAAGTATACGTACAATGATTTAAGCCAAACATAAGGGTTACATTACCTATCTCAACAAGTATTAGGATATGAAGAAAGTTAGGACCTCTTAAATTCAAGAAAGAAAACAGAATTCCAAGAGGCTCATAGTGCATGTATTACTAATCTAATTCATAATAGTTGAAAAGCGTAGTTTTTAACTTATTTTCTCAATTTTATTTTGAGAAATTTGTAATATCACTAAAGATGCGCTAACAAGTTTTATCATGCGAGAGTTATTAACTATAATTTGGCAAGGGATATTAGATATTGTTTCTCAAATACAATTAGGATGGATTTGGTTTACCTGAACGAACCCAAATTCAGATATTCCCGTCAAGATTTCTTTCATGAACGGTTGTGAACTTGTGATATCCCATTTTGTTTTTCTAATTTCTGTCTTAATGTACGGTAAATCCACCTAGAACAATTTATCCTTGTTGATATATAGTTGTTTGGGGAATTGGGGTTTATATACACGAGGCGGGACCGACGATGGAGGGCAACCGTCGACCTCTGGGTCTCCTTGAGGGGAAGGCAGGCAATGCAAGGAGGAAGAGCACCGAACAGAGGCACATGCAGATCGATGCCCACACTTCATGGTCACATGCCCACCACCACCACTCCACCACAGCGCTCATTAAGGAACTTTCTTTTTCTCGGCTTTTCCATTATTGCTTCTTTTTTCCTATTGTTTTCCTAATTAAAAATACACGTTTTTATTATTATTTTGGTATCCGTTGGCTTCGTCTGGTTGCCTGCGGAGTGATTGGCGGACATAATCTCCCACGTGGATGTACGGGCACGCTGAGGTTGGTTGCTGCTCTCGAATCGAGGCCCCAGCTCCCTCCCTTCTCCTAACTCCCTCACTCCAGGAATCTTAATCGGAATAATCTCTCATCTTATCCGCATAGAGGGAGCGAGACAGAGCAATTTTATTTATTTTAGAAATTATCCAAGTGTCAAGTCGTTATTTTTGAAATTTTTTCTGTTAATTTATTATCTTATGATTTATAAATTTGTCAATTTATTACTTTATCGTCTAATTACTTGAATTTCATTAATTTATTCATTAAATTATAAACATTTGAAAACATTTTGATACTTTAAATCTTTTAATTTATTTGTTTGAATAAAAAAAACATGAAAAATTATCAAATAATTTAAAAATAGGATAACAAATTGGCTAAATATTTTGTCCAATTTGATGTATAAGTAGCAACTTGGCTAGTTTTCAAAATCTAGGATAATAAATTGACAGAAAAAATTTCTAGGATAACAAATTGACACAAGAGTCATTCCTACAGTAATAAATCGACAATTATGCCTTTATTTTAAGATGGTATCTCAACTTCTTTTTTTCTTTTCTTTTTTCTACTTGGTATTTCCATAGTGTAGTGTAGTCTTCTTACTTAACACTTTATGTAGATTATACATGTGTAGATTATACACATTGCAATTGAACTCAAATGTTGTTCTGAGTAATAATACTTTTCAGTAATATTTGCAGTCAGTTGTGATCAATGTCATTAAATTTATGTACAATGATAGATAATTATAAATTAGTTAAAATACAGCTTAATATCATTTGTTTATAAATTTAACAGCAATTACCAACAAATAATCTAACCACTCAAAACATGACTGATATTTTGTTTGTTTTCGAACAGTAGAAACATCAACGCACACAAATATATGGACAACTGATGTCAATGTATAATGTATATCACCGAATATAACTAATCTTGATCTATACTTTCGTTAAAATACTGATTTAGGACCTACATCAATAGTTCAATACATTTCATTTGATCAATCCCTATTTACTTTCAATTTATCATCTTAGTCATGCAATTAATAATTACAACCTCTATCACTTGTTGGTATTTGGTAATCACTTGGGATCCTCTTTAAGATTTCTATCATTTTCCATCATGGTTACACCCAATATATTACCAAACCCCCCTCTTCCATGTGCTAGTTGGTAGATCAATCGCATACAATACTCTTTTTATTAGACGAATATATACAAATCAAAGTATTGATGAAAATTAAAGCCACAAATTACTCTAGTAATCATTGAATTTTTAATTGACCTTTGATCGTGACAAGAATAACCTTCCAAACAAGAGATATGATACTGAACAAGACCATATCATATCTGATACATGAATAAAATGTATATTATCTTATCTTACTCATGCAGTCTTGCATCATTTTCTATTTTGATATATTTACTATTGGACTGATGTTGGATTAATTTTTAGTCCCATATCTCCTAGTTAGATTCTAAACACATGTGACAGTGAGCTTTCCAACCAAGCCATGAGATTGCTACTTTGCTATCATAGGAAACAAAGAAAATATATGATAGGGCATGTTTAAAAGTACATTGCTGTGGTTTGTTAAATAGTTTCGGTGGAGCTCATATCACTTTTTAGTGGATTTTTATGGACTTGTCCTAGGACCGTTGGCATAAGACGTTCTCTTGCTTTGAAGTCTAAACCTTAGAACATAAGTGATAGATCATCGGACGAAAATAAATAAATTAAAGAACGTCCATATTTAAGACAAAAAACAATAATGCCGCAGTAAGCACGCCTTAAACTAGAAGTTAATTGTAAGGTCAAGGAAACACAATAGCGTACAGAATCCAAAATTTGGGAAGAAAAATAAGATCCAATTAAAAGGATGATCCAAATTTCTTCCACAATTTGGGAAGAAAACCAGTTGTTTACATCTAAGTTCTAATAATCACTTTTGACTAGATAAACGTAATAATACAGAAGAATTTTGATAATTTAATACTCGATTAATTAATAACTTCGTTAAAATAATATTTTTTGTCATCTCGACCTGGGAATAACGTGTTAAATTAATAATTCACTAAATAATATCATGACTTCATGAAGAATATGACTTGTTACTTCTTGATATTGATGTCATCTTGAACTTCATTTTAGACTTTTATTAATATAGTATGATTTTTTTATGTTGACTTCTCATAACATATTTAATAATGTAGCATAAAAAATAAAAAAATGGGCAAATTTTTTTCATGCATTAAAGCATCGATTAATACAATAAAATTAGATAGGCCGGGGTTTACTAATCCCACGTAGTCAACTTCGTAAAATAAGTAGACTAACCTCATGAAACAAGTAAACTAAAATGGTTTACTAACACAAGGTAGACTGCTTTATAAAATAAGTAGACTGCCATTGTGAATTAGTAAACTGATTTTTACCACTTTAGTTTACTTATTTCATGATCGATGTCAGTCTACTTGTTTTACGAAGCTAACTACGTGCGATTGATAAACCATCTAAATTTATTGTATCTTTGTATTAACGTACAGAAGGGGAGCCCTAAAAAATGATATACATTGAACAAGATACAACAATAATAATTTATTAAATTAATAAGTTATTACTTGACTAATAAATTAATATATTAATATATCGTTAAATTAATAAATTTTGTCAATTTCAAGATTATTAATTTATAGAGATTTAACTGTACGTCAAATACTACTGTTGTGTTATGATATATAAAACAGGGTCCAGATCGAGAGCCACATTATTTGACACTGTTTAAAAGCCAATCAATTAAGACCTATTGATTACTTGTGTAATTAATGGAAAATAAATAATATTTTTTATAACTTACTGTAAGCAAATATGTACAGATTTTTTTTAAGCTTAAAAAATAAAAGAAGTATAAAAGATCGAAAACGTCATCGACTTCGCAGATGGAGCATACCCGACCACCACGGCTTTCGTCCTAATCCCAGGACCCAATACCAGAACTTCTTGTTCTTTTTTGGCATTTTAACATTTGCATTTGTCAAGAATGGATTCTTAATTTTGATTGGAATTGGATTATTGGGATGTTAATTTCTTGATCAAGACTACAACAATCTCCATTACTACAGCAACTTAAATAAAGAAACTAAGAAACCCAACTTTATTGCAGAAATCAACACCATTAATCTCCATTATTGTTAGATCGAGATGAACTACCGATCAATCAAATGAAAAGTGAGCTTTTGAACGCTTATACAGTAAAATCTCGATAATTTAATATTCGATTAATTAATAATCTCGTTAAAATAATATTTTTTGTCGGTCCCAACTTGTCCCAACTTGGAGACTTGAGTATTAATTTAATACTCGATTAATTAATAACTTCGCTAAATTAATAAATTTTGTCAATCTCGAGGTTATTAATTTATCGAAGTTTTATTATATATCTTTGAGGAATTATCACCAATGATACCTCACAAATGGGTCATTCATCACTTTCGAAAACTATCACTTCGATATTTCACATTCAAATTTCTATATAGGATCAGTACCTACCGTTAGTTTTCAAAAATGAGATACTGAAGTGATGAATATCCCATTTGTGAGGCACAATTCATGATATAAAACTCTATATCTTTTGCAGTTCAAAATTAACCTTGAACACCATGAAAATGTCCTAAACCCCTCCTTGAGAAAGAAGAGTTTGGAACCCTAAACAAAGAAAACTCAGTTTTCTTTCAATTCCATGAAGCAGATAGCGTATTATACTTGTTCTTCTTTTTCCATTATAATCAACTTAAACTTGATTTTGATGTTTTATTTGGTAAATTAAATTTAATAAATTTTTTTTTCTCAACTAATCATGACCGTTGAATAGCTCTTAATTGAATGACTATCGAACAATGTCAAAATATGTGTCAAATAATGTGTCCCTCGATCCGGACCCTATAAAGCTTGATCAATATATGCAAAAGCTTTACTAGTTTGTAGATGGACAAGGAAGAAATGAATAAGGAAATGTCAAAAGTCAAAACCTTTCCCACATTGAAAGAAATGTAAAGAAGAGACATTTGTTACTTATAAAAGGGAGCTAGCCTCTCTTCTACTCAAACCCATCGTCATTATCCCACTACACATCCCTGTTATAGTTACTTGGGCTAGAACTATATTTGGGCCCGAGATCTATAGTAAAAGCTCAAGTGGACTAGCCAATTTGGTGAACCACTATACATGTTTGTATTATTTACTTGTCGCACTTACTTATAGTCATTTAGTTACTCTTGATTCATATCTTGAATGCCTCGGTTATTCTTTGTGTGAACAATGACGTCGTCTGCGAGATTCACAACAAAAAGTTGAAAATGTTGTTTTGCTAACAAGGATAAGATAGGCATAAATTATTTTATGAGAGCTAGTGAAAGGACCCAACCCCGATTTAGTTTCCTAAACCGGAATTAAACCTCTTCTGAAAACACGAACCAACAAAAACTAAAAAAATTTCGGCAGAGTAACGCTACTAACGCGGAATTGCCATTAACCTGCACCCGGAAAATACACTTCATCCTATGCCACAAAAATCAAACCGTGGGCACCAATCCCATCTGGATTTCTCAATATTACAACAGTAATGTAAAGTAATCAATAAAACTATACTTTACAGAAATCCGGGGAAAAATCGTGTAAAAGTATACACTACCACGTTTTGCAACTTTACCGGCGAGATTTCCAAAAACAAGGCTGGCGACCGGAAAAGTCGCCGGTAATGTTCATCATTACCGGCAACTTACTCCGTCGCCGGTAATGTCGCCGGAATTTCGCCGGTAATGTATCAAAACATTACCGACGACCTCCTCCGTCGCCGGCAATGTCAAGCCAAACATTGCCGGCGAAATTCCGGCCGGAAAATCACCGGAAATGCTTGGCTTGACATTGCCGGCGACGGAGGAGGTCGCCGGTAATGTTTTGAAGCATTACCGGCGAAATTCCGGCGAAAAGTCGCCGGTAATGTCTCCATTTCCGGCGATTTAATGAATCGCCGGCAATGCATCTTATATTACCGAACGCAGCAGCTCATTCATTTGGATCGAAAAAAATCCGGTGAAATCGAAAGAAGGAAAACGCTCTGAAATCGATCCTTCGTTCGGTATTGTCAAAATTAAGGCGCGCGGCGAAAACTCGATCACTCGGAAAGCTATATATATATAGGTACGTGTATGAAATGTATGTATGTATTCGGTATTGTCCAATTCGTGAGATATGAAATGTTGTTGATGTCACCGAAACGAAAAAACTGCTTGTAGTTAATCTTATCTTGTGTCTGAATCAACGACTGGTATTTTATCGTAGTGCTATCGGAGTCAGGCTTAAGAGAGCCTCCTACCTAGTCAAATACTGAACTGAAAAAAGAAGAATACCATCATCGAGTACTGAATCGAATTCAGAGATTAGATCGATATATATATATATATATGCATGCATGTGTTGATTTAATTAGAGTTGAATTGAGATATCGCGTCGATTATTAGTAGTGAATGTGTGTGTATATAATACGTAAAATTGTTAGAATTTTCAGGATGGACAAGAGTTGGATGAGCCTCGAAAGATGGGATGTGAGATATCACCAGGGAATTAGGAGTTTTGTGAATTTTGTGAAGGCTAATTGTGGAGACACTACACTTCATTATTGCTCGTGTAAAGAATGTAAGTGTCGCAGCGATCGATTTCGTTTTCCCATTGATAAAGTCCAGAAGCACCTGAGTAAATACGGGTTTTGGGATAAGTACACCTGTTGGATTTATCATGGTGAAACATCGTTAGCGGGTCCGCATGATCATGGACAATTTGGTGAGAGGGCCAGTCAACGCTATGATAATGGAGATTTTGCTGAGAGGGGCAGTCCATCCTATGATCCAACATCGATGTTAATCAATGATATGTTTCCTCATGAGAGCGGTGTATTTGCTGATGAAGCACCAAATTTCCCTCCCGTCATTGAGGGTTTCCCCCATATTGAGCCAATCGAGCCATTACCTGGAGCTCATGTCAACACAAGCGGTATGGACAAGTACAACAACCTGATTGCATTGCAACAGACTCCGTTGTACGACGGTTGTGGTAAGACTGTTCTTAAAAGTGTGATGGGAGTGATGCAGCTGAAAATGGAGAACAAAATGTCTGTCAAAGCTGTTGATTCTTGGCTGAAGTGGACTGCTTCGCTACTGCCACCCGGTCATCGTCTTCCTATCACTCATCATAAGGTGCGACATATCCTGAAAGATCTTGGGCTTTCCTACATCAAAATCCATGCATGCAGATATGATTGTATTCTCTTCTGGGGAAAAGATCTTGAAGACCTTGAAGCCTGCCCGGTATGTTTTACAGAAAGGTATAAGTTGACTCCTGTAGGCAACAAGAAAGCTGTGAAGATACTTCGATATTTCCCGCTTATTGATAGGCTGGAGCGGTTGTTCATGTGTGCTTTCACGGCCGAAGCAATGAGATGGTGGGCTGAGAGGAATTTGTCTGACGATGACACCCTTATACACCCTTCCGACGGAAAGGCTTGGAAGCACATGGTCAGGGAGTTTGATCATTTTGCAGCAGAAGTCCGAAATGTTTGGCTAGGGCTCTCATCTGACGGATTCAACCCTTTTGGCAACATGAGTCTTCAATACAGTATATGGCCAGTTATTTTGGTACCGTACAACCTTCCACCATGGATGTGCATGAAGAAGGAATACAATATGCTCACTCTATTAATTCCGGGCCCGGGTTATCCAGGAAAGTGTCTCGATGTGTATTTGAGGCTTTTGATTGAGGAGCTTAAGTACCTGAGTGAGTGTGGCAACCCCACTTACGATAGGTTCAAAAATGAGATGTTCCAGATGCATGCCATGCTTGTTGGCACCATCAGTGATTTTCCTGCCTGCGGTATGTTGTCGGGCAACGTAACCAAAGGTTACAGGGCTTGTTCAGAGTGCTTGAGGGTTGATTGTTGCAGTCCTCATTGCAGTAAAATTGTTCAGATGCGTCACCATTGTTGGCTTCCATATGATCACCCATTTAGGCAGGATCCAGATGCGTTTGATGGGACCGTGGAAACAGGTGTGGCACCCAGGCGATGGACAGGGGAAGAAATTTTGGAAGTGTTGAATGAATATGATTTTGGCCAGCTGAGCAATCATCCTTACATAGTGGCGTCAATTCTAGACAAGCCCGAAAGGTATAAGTTTTGGACACACAAGAGCATATTCTGAGAGCTCCCCTACTGGCCCAGGTTGCCTATCAGACACTACCTAGATGTCATGCACATAGAGAAGAATGTGTGTGAAAGTGTGGTGGGCACAGTTCTTAACTTGGAGGGGAAAACCAAAGACATCCCTAAGGCACGCATTGATCTGAAAGCTATGGGACTGCGGAAACATTTGTGGTTAAGAGACGGTAAGAGAAAAATGCCGCAAGCTCCTTATACCGTAAAGCCGAAGCATAAGCATGAAATTTTTCGGTGGTTGAGTAATGTCAGGTATATATTCTTCTACTATACAGGAATTTGGCCTTAAATTTTTACCGGATTATGGTTATATGCGAGAACTATAATTGTTGCCTATGGCTATATATATATATATGCAGGTATCCTTATGGCTATGCAGGAAATATAAGCAGGTGTGTTAACTTCCGGGACAATAAGATGTACGGATTAAAGAGTCATGATTGCCATGTACTGCTTCAACGCCTTTTCCCTATTTTCATTCGAGGGTACCTGCCCAAAGAGGTGGTGAAGCCGTTGGTGGCCTTGTCAAGATTCTTTCAGAAGTTATGCACCAGGGAAGTTAAAAAATCAGATCTCAGGGAGATGCAAGATGACATCATTTTTATCATGTGCAAGCTTTAGAGGATATTTCCCCCAAATTTTTTAGACATCATGCCTTACCTGATGATCCATCTTCCCGAACAATTGTTGCTCACCGGTCCCGTACACTACACTTCGATGTATCCCATGGAAAGGTACAAATGATTCATACATTTGGTTTGCCTCTGTTTTTATATGTAAATTCTTATTTTTTACGTAAGTTAACATGCACTTGTGTACTTGTAGACAATTGGGAGCCTACAAGGACTATGTGAAGAATAAATATGCACCTGAAGGGTGTATCCCTGAAGCATATGTTGCGCACGAGTGTGTAACGTACACCAAAGTGTATTTGGGAGCGCTTGAGGACCCCCAACAACAGATGCCGATAGATGAACCCCAGTTCAACCTTTCTATCATCTCTAATGACGTGGTAGTACAGGGAAGCTTGCCAAAGTCGTACAAGTTGGATGGAAATGAGGTAGCCATTGCCCACTGGTCGGTACTGATTAACTGTGAAGAAGTACAATATTGGAAAAACTATCATCTTCACTGCCCTGCTATTGCCGGAAATGTTGATTACCACAACAGGACGTTTGCAAACTACTTTGGTCAATGGGTAAGGGTATATGTGTATATGTCTATTTTTTATTGTGTGTGTACGTACGTGGTTTTGTGGTTTCTATGTTAATAATTTCTTGTGTGGTTTCTTATCGTTTTCAGATGAACCATGTAGCAAATGATGGTTGCCCAGAGTGGTCAAATGAATTGAGGGTCCTGGCGATGAAACCGATAGCTTCAAAAGTTTACTCGATGTGTCAGGTCAATGGCGTGAAATTTATATGTGAAAATCGAGACGACCGACTGAAAACACAGAATTGTGGGGTGATGGTCCATGGTGGGCAGGATGGCGTTGACTATTACGGTGTCCTTCATTCAGTTGTTGAACTAATTTATGGGAACCGCATGAAAGTACACTTGTTCAAGTGTAGATGGTTTGATACTAGCCCGGAGAACACAAGGACCGATCAGTACGGAACATTTTCGGTGAATACTGCTACTAGCTGGTATGAAGATGACCCTTTCGTTCTTGCCTCATCAGTAAAACAAGTGTTTTACCTTGACGATCTTCTTAACAAAGTCCCGTGGAAGGTGGTTAACCATGTTGCTCATAGAAACATATACAGTGCTGCCACACTTGGTTATACCGCAGATGATGAGGAAGTTACTGCATACCAAGAGCCGAACGCTTTTGACATTCCGGAATCATCTACGATTCGCCTTAATAATGTGCGATCTGGGAGTGTGGTTCGAATTACTAGAGCAGAACTTCTCGATGTAAATCCATATGTAGTTGACGCTGATTCAGATGACGAGGAGCGGCACATATTGCCAGAGGTTACCTATGAAACCGAGTCAGACTCAAGTGATGAAGATGATTACGATTATCATCCTTAGTACGTTAATGATGTAGTCGGAAATTGTAGTCGGAAATCGTGTCGGAAATCGTAGTCGGAAATTGTAGTCGGAAAATGTAGTCGGAAATTGTAGTCGGAAATTGTAGTCGGAAATCGTGTCGAAAATCGTAGTCGGAAATTGTAGTCGGAAAATGTAGTCGGCAATTGTAGTCGGAAAATGTATTCAGAAATTGTACGTATTCGGAAATCGTGTTGGAAATTGTAGTCGGAAATTGTAGTCGGAAAATGTAGTCGAAAATTGTACGTAGTCGGAAATCGTGTTGGAAATCGTAGTCGGAAATCGTAGTCGGAAATTGTAGTCAGAAATTGTAGTCGGAAATCGTAGTCGAAAATTGTAGTCGGAAATTGTAGTCGGAAATCGTGTTGGAAATCGTAGTCGGAAATCGTAGTTGGATATTCCTACTCCCGCTTCATGGGAATCATCTGAGGCAGATGGTGCTGGCGCCTCATCGTCCAGGCCTCGTCTATCTCCGCCGTCCGGTCTCTTCCTACCCGACGAGATTCCTGTGATCCCTGAATTCGATGATAGGGGGATGCCTATTTATGTTGAAGGACGGCCGGAGTTCCTGAGCGTGGAGGAAGCGTACAACTTCATCCTGTTCGACCCCGTGTATCTTTGGAGTGTGAGGTGCACCAACCAACAAACGAACGATGTAGGTAAATTTTATTTAACATCAGATTGATTACTTAATTATTACTTAAGACTTACGATAGGTTCAATTAATGATATCAATTTGTTGACATTGTATTATTAAGCAATTTCGTTAATGGGATTGGAAAACGGAAAGGGGCCAGAGGCACCTGCACCGGGAAGAGACTTGAGCAAGCCACCGGGGGAAGGAAAACGCCCATTAGGGCCAATGAGGATGGCGAGGTGATCGAGGCATTTGACACCACGCGAAAATATGTCAGCATGGCCGGGGCGATCGTGCGGGACAAGGTCCCAATGCTTTGGCCAGATTGGGAATCTGTGCCTATCTACGTGAAGATGCAAGTGCATAATGCATTAAGTGTGAGTTAAATCATATTTTCATTACGTAAATTTTACATTTATTAATTAAATCTGAATAAATATATAATTTTACCGTTTATATATTCATATTGTAGGTGTGGTTTGACATGGATGAAGTTCTTATTCACACGTGGGTAGAGCGTCAACTACATATGAGGTGATGTGGTTCGAGTTATTTGAGTATATATCGAGTTAGATTTTTGTTTATCAAGTGTTTTAATATCTCAAACGTTTTTTTCCTGGTGTTAATATATGTATAAAGAGTGGAAGAACGAGCTTTCTTCCCATTACACTGTATACAAGGAGCTAGGCCGAGGTTTTACCCCTAGCGAATTCCGGTTTAGGGAGTACGAGTGGCTGTGGCTGATAGCCCACTTCGAGCACCCCAAAGCTCAGGTATGCATCATGAATATATCTTACAAGCCTAATGTATCGTATCACATTGAAATAGGTAGTTACTAATTTGTTTTCATATGTTTATCAAACAAGGCGATTTCGAAGACGAACCGGGCGAATAGATTGAAAAACACCAAGGCCCATCATGCAGGTTCACTCAACTATTTGGGTTGGTTGACTAAGGCGCAGCAACAACAAGATGTGAACCCGTTGGTGTATATTCATCAGAAGTTCTATCCGCAGTGCCCTGAAGAAGTGGTAAGTCTTTCGCCTCTCCATGTGTTAATAAAACTATTTTTCGATATTAATAGATTATGTTAGCTAATACGTTATTCATTTTCGCTTTTCAATTAGGCGAGAGTGGAGGAGGCGACCGCAGAAGTGACCATGAATATAGCTCGGACTAACCATCCTGACTGCTCCGAGGAAGAAGTCACCCAGTATGCCTCTCAGATCGATCCGCTTGATCGCCCTATAGCGGCTCAGATCATGGCAAAAGTGTGCGGGACTGGAAAGAATACCTACTACTGTAGGGGAATGGGCTCGGCGGGCGAAGGAGTATTGAAGAACACTTCAGAATACTCTACCGGGTCAAGAAGTTCAGCTTCTAGTCGTAACCTTGCAGCGGAGCTTCAGAGGACGCGGAGGGAGTTGGAGGAGCAAAAGAGGCAGATAGTCGAGCAGCAGGCAATCAGAGATGCCGAGTACCAACACATGGTCCAGCAGCAGACACAGATGTTCACATGGATGCGGACGATGTACGAGGCTCAGACTACCGGACAACCGTTCCCCACACCTCCCCCACACCCTGTGTTCCCTAGTTATCCACCACCACCACCACCACCGCACCAGTCACCGCCACAATAAGACCAGGGTAGCCACCGGAGTTCAAATGACTACATGGATTTCTTCGACCCTGACCCGCAAGTTCCTCGACCCTGACGTGTAGTTATAGTTAATTTTCGTATCGTTGTTATTTGTACTGTACGTTGGACATTTCTGTGTACTGTTGAACTTGTATGATTGTACGGTTTATGTCTTTCAATGCAGGTTCTGGAATTGGGCCCAATCCAGAACCGGGTTTTTTTTTCAAAATTTTTCCAAGCATTGCCGGCGACATGGACCTAAGTCGCCGGCAATGTCTTCAAATTCCGGCTACGGCAGCGCTGACATTGCCGGCGACTTGAGTCGCCGGTGATGTTTAGGACATTACCGGCGACGTGAAACTCCGTCGCCGGCAATGCTATCTCTGGTGGGCTATTTCCGGCGACGGCATTGCCGGCGACTTGTCGCCGGTAATGACAATTCCAGCGAGCAAAAAAACAAGGCCGGTGACTTAAAGTCGCTGGCAATGTCTCTTAATCCAGTAGTGATAACATAAGAATGCTCAGAGCGACTTCTTGTATATATATACAAATAGTAGGTCAAACTAAGAACCTACCATAAAAGAAACATCGCTCGAATACTAAGCCTTCGACCACGACGTGCGACACCAAAATTCGAACTGTAAACTGGGCACAGAAACCAAAAAGCCCAGGGGAAAAACATGAAAACCGTTAGAGTGAGTGGATGAAAATAAATGTCTTTCGCAGAATAATATATGTTATAAAAATATATGCGAGTCTAAATGAATGAATATGACATAGTACACGAGGGAGACTCTAACTCCTCACGCGTACGGAACATGAAGCGTAAAACTCTGCGGGGTCACTCATGGACACGTCTGCGCTAGTACAGTCAGAATCATGGGATCCCAGACCCACACATGATTCTAGCCAGAAAGGCTTCAGATCAGAGGTCTACACCCCCCCCCCCCCCCCCCCCCCCCGTGTAAAGGCCTCGGGTCAGGGGTCACAGCCTCCCCCGGTAAACATCCTCTGGGATCAGCCGGGATACAAGTGTATCGATACAACAAAATATACTGTGACTGTACTCTGTGTAAACCAAATCATAAATAGTTCTATGCAAGTGTATAAAGCATAATATAAATGCATATACGTAATACATAATTGTTTAAGCATAATCGTCGATGCGTATTCGCAAATGTATAATCGTATAACACATGCTCATATAAATCATAATCTCATATGCATGCTCATGCTTGTAAAACGTGTATTAAAGACTCGCGACTAATCAGTGCAAAGAAATTGTCCACTCACAGGTGAGCATAACGCAATACGCGTTAATCCAGTGATCCGGCGGAAAATCCCTCGCCAAAGGAACGATCACGATCCCCTGGATAATCAAAAAAATCCACTGCTCAAAATCATAACTCAAAACCTCGAATCACACCACGAGAAACAATCGTTCCCGGAAACATATAATTCAATATTGACGAAATCGTCAAAATCTGATAATCACACCATAAAACCTTGCTATAATTTTCCATACTCAATTCAAAAAGTAAACCTCACCACTGCGATCGGTGCGCGATTCCGAGCGAAACAACATACAACTTACCGAAAAACACGTCAGACGGAAATCGCCGCCGCCACCGCCGCCGGAAAATCACACCGGCCTAGTAAAATGCAACCTACACATGGATTTGAAGATCGCGACATTTCCAACAACTTTTCAGTTCAAAATTAAGGCCAATTTTCACCGGAAAAGGTCCAAAACTCACCTCAAAGGTGCAAACCCTCACCGGAATTTCTCCTTCTCCGATCTCCCTCCTCCGGCCACGGTAACCCTTGAAACCACTTCCAGTAGCTTCCTCTCCTCAAGGCTAACAAAACCCCTCAAAGAGCCACCATCAACTCGGCCGAAACGCCACCACCCGATGCCGTTGAAAACTCGCCGGAAAACGCCAAACTTCACCGCGCCGTTTCTTCCTCCTCCGGCCACCTCAAGGGTCGATCCACCTCTCAAATTGAAGAGGGGCACGAGCCCAACACATTCCATGAAGGAACCCCGGCCAACCGTGGCCGAAATCGGCCTCCACGGCGGCGAGACCAACTCGGCATACCAAACGGGTCGACCCACCCGGTCAACACAGTTTTCCACTTATGGAAACTTTCCAAAATCGGCATGTATTCTCCCATATTTATACCGTACACGTATCGAATTCCAAACGGATAAATACGACAATATTCGACGGCCGAAAATATTCACAACTTATTTCTTGTAACTCAGAATAATCCCACGAGCTCGAAATTAAATTCTCTACAACTTTCGTGAAGGATCCCAAATCAAATTCTTGCCCGATAATTTAGTCGTTAACGAAGCCGCCATATTAATCAATTACGTCAAAATCGTGACTAATTGCGAAACTCGCAAATCAAGTAGATAACCATTCCATTTTCGGTTCGGGTCGATCAACGGTCCAAAACGGATCACAATCACGATTCGGATAACTCGAATACGAACGGATAAACTCGACGATATTATAAAATTTCAAATATTTATATTATATTCCTCGGTCATCGAAATAATAATCCGGAACCGCCCACGAACTCGAAATCACGTGTACAACAACTCTCGAGAAGAGACTCAACTCAAATTCTCAACCAATAATTAAGTCGTGATCAAAACCGGTAATTCAATCAATTTACGGAAAACTGCGATTACGCGCAAGCTCGTGGATTAAGCCGATTACACTACTGATTCTGTTCCGGGTCATCACAACTAGATATCTACTTATTTGTGAGCGGGAAACACATGAGCGAGAAAGCTAAGCGAGAGCGGAAACCATCAAAAGCCGAGCGGAACCTGGGGAACTACAGATCTAGTGGAACCTGGGGGACTAAAAGCAGAGGAAGATGAAAAAGTTAAGTTTTCAGGCCGCAACTACACTTTCTTTATTCAAAAAATGCTAGCAGATACGTGGCAATGGATCAACCACAAAAGAAACGACAATCAAAGAAGATTACAACAACACAGCGGAAAAGAAATTTACCACGTAACACACAACGACAACATCAGCGCTTGAATCCGCTCGGGAAACTGCAAATCCATGTTTCAGCCACCGTTCCACGATGACCTCCGAGATCGACCTCAATAGTTTATTCCGTTCAGTCTGTTACGAAACGAAACCATCCACTCGATTCAACACCGAAAAATACCACTCCAAACATGAGGTCCCAAGCGGAACCAAGCCCACTTAGGGAACATCGCCGATTTTGCCAAGTGCCAACACTGAGGGACTGCGCCATTCCGAAACTAACCCCGAGAACACTAGCGAGATTGACTCTTCACCTCAACTCCAAGCAGGACTTCCATAAATGATGCACTCCGAGAAGGGCCAAGGAAAGTGAGAGCCGGCCCCGAGATCCTTATCCGAGAACGACCTCTACGACCTCCATTCCATAGCAGCTTTTCATGGAACTCGCTCCGAGATCGATGATCTTCGTAATCTCACTGGAACTGAGATCGACCTCGACTGAAATCTCTCAACCCAGTCTGCGACGTTTGCCATAACTTTTACTTCAGAACCATAACTCTAGATGCTAGATCCGAGCGGAACCAAGCCCCGACCCCTCCCGAGTGGAACTAATCCTTTCTGCTATGACCACTTGGGAACCACCTGTTGGAACCAACATTATGGAACCATGACCCGATCCGCGACAACCCATTCAGCAGCCCCCTCTTGTCTCGTACTCGACATTCTATAATTTTGCCTACATTAATACTTAAACAACATTTTTGCTTATATTAATTACTATTTTGCATCAATGAAATTAGAATTCTTCACACTTTTGTTTATCCTTTATGCTTATTACATTATGTTACTCGCACAACCGATATAAATAAATTAATTCTCTTCATAACTTTCATTGATGCAAAACATTATATCACATGCTTATCAATGTTACTTGTTACAATCTTCCATGTCACGCTAGAGGAAAATATTCAAGAATTTTGATTCACTCATCACTTTACTAATATGTGCATTGTTTAGGTGAGGCCATTCTTACTTAAAGAGTTGAGGGACTAGAGGTTCCATACCACACTCACGCTTGGTGACCTTTTTGTAACTCCTCAAGCAAGAATTGACTCTTACTTGAAGAGCTGAGGGACTTGTTCGTATAACTCGTATGACCTACATCACCAAGCGCTTATGCATAATAATATTCTTGGCCATAATCTCATTTGGAAGGCATCATCTCATTACACCAAGAAAATAGCTCCATTGTAGTTGTTTTGTGACTTGGGGGACTTTCACTCCCACTCCACATTGAAAGAAATATAAAGAAGAGTCATCCCTTACTTATAAAAGGAAGCCTCCCTTTCACTCAAACCCATCATCATTATCCCACTACAGTTCTCTCTTGTAGTTACTTGGGCCCGAACTATATTTGGGCCCAAGATCCATAGTAAAAACTTAAGTGGTCTAGCCAATTCGGTGAACCACTACACATTATTGTGTTATTTACTTATCACACTTACTTATTGTCATTTAATTACCCTTATTTCATACCTTGGTTATTCTTGGTATGAACAACTCCAAATCTTTGAGTAGAAGCATAAATAGCTAATAAATTATAGCTCTTTGTTTCGATTTTCAAGTTACTAGAATAATATCTGAAACCTAGTTAGTTGATTACTGCCTGGCCAAGATGTATCCAAATTTGTATTTGTTTAAGAAAATAATATTTCTGGTATTTCTATGTGTGTCTTATCCTAATTAGAGTAGAAGTAAATATTCTTCTAATCCCTGATTTATATGGATATTGATTATAACATATTGTGATGCCTATTTAAGGCTATCTATCAATGAATAAAGCACAATTTTAGATCTATCACTTGCGTATCTATAATTCTCCTTCAACATGGCATCAACAGCTCTTGAGTTGATAGCCAACTCAAACCCGTAAAAGAAAAAAAACCTAAAGACTACAACTTTCCACCGTTGGCCTCCTCCCTTGCACGAAGTCAGCACCACCGCCAACCACCTTGGCTTCGCTGAAGCTTCCTCCAGCCAGTTTGCATGGACTTTTCCTCTTCAAACTTCTATCACAGTGAAATTTTCATACCGAGCATAACATCCTCGAGGTAAATCGACTAACTTACTTTGATTTAGAATTAGGTTGCAAAACTTAATTACCGCAACACCCTAGATCCAGATCTAGGTTTAGGTCTAAATACCATGACTTTACTTTTGCCTCTAGTTCCTATGGATTATTGCAGGTATGAGTTCAAGGGGATTTAATCCTCTTTCTCAAAGTTTAAATAATAGAGACGGTCCTAGGGGAGTCACGGTATACATTAAAAAAAAGGAAAGTCGATATTTTGCGACTCTGAGTCAGTCACGATTTTATGGGGTGTAATACCAAACCACCGATTATTGCATCAATTTTTGTGACCATACATCAATGGATCATGTTTCTTATTCCCTAAACTTGATTAGTGATCGTGATTTTTTGATCGGTAAACTTATTTCATCCCTTGTCTTCTATAGATGACTGAGCCAGCAATGCCAGAATTTGACATCCTTGATCTTCAAGGAGCAGAGTACCACTGATGTGATCCAACCACTACCAGATGGCACTCAAGCCAATGATGATACCATAGCTCGCATAGCTCAAGCTCAAGCTCTTATATGAGGAATACTCTCATCAGTAAAAGACTCACAAATACGATCCAACCACTACCACCTGGCACTTAAGCCGACAATAACACCATAGCTCGCAAAGCTCAAGCTCTTATGTTTCTCAGGAGACATATTCATCCTGCTCTAAGGAAGCAGTACTTTCTAAAGGATGGCCCCTCGGATTTGTGGGTGACTTTGCAAAAACGGTTTAACAATGTGCATGATGCACAACTTCTTGAGCTGCTTGAAAACTAGGATCAAATCCGGTTATTGGATTACCCCAAAATCAATAATTTTTATCAGGATATGCTAGAGCTACATGTAGTTTGAACTTGCCATTTGTGGCGTTATCAAGAATGACAAGGCCATATTCAAGAAGTCATTGACTACTTTTCCTACCTCTATAGACGCCCTTGCTTACCAATATTGACTTGATTATGAGCAAGGAAGACTTTGATCATTCAGTGTTCTTATAACTGTGCTGGCCAAGAAAGAACGACACCACGAGATTCTTCTCCACAACAATGCTAGGTCAGTCGGTACAAAGAAATTCCATGAGGCTTATCATACTGGAAAGGCACGAAAAAATAAGCAGAACAATCGTTCAAAACCTTATCAAACTCGTAGTGGTGGAGGAGGATGTGGTAGAGGTCGTATCAAAGGAAGAAATAATCAGAATATGACTTGGACTCGCCAAGACAATAACAAGAATTCATCAAGTTCTAGTTCCATGAACAATGAAAATTCTTCAAGGTTTGCTCCTTCAACATACAACTTGGCACATTACTATATGCGTGGTTCTAACAAGCATATGCACAAGCAATGTCGTGCACCTAAGGATGTCCAAAATTCCTACAAAATGTGCCAGCAGTACTTGGCACATGAGACCAACTATCCTAAAGATTATGAGATGGAAAATGGCGGTGAAACCAATCTAATTGTAGTGGATATCCCTAATGCAAACCTAGAGACTGTGGATTTTGCTTAATTAGTCTATGTATTAGACTAATATCTCTACTATGTAATCACGTTTAGGTTTGTATTTGACTTTTTTTTTAGTCATGGTTATTGAATAAGAACAATATTTTGATATAATTTTGATTTTGGCAAAGCAATAAAAGTTCTTTTTTCGATATTTGAAATTATTAAGATTGGTTATGCTCATATACATTGCTTACAAGGTTCAAAATCTAGAAAATTATATGGCATTATAACACCAAAATATCATAAAAATGAGACAAATAGATGATGGTTTGATCATAGACACTCTTAGATTCGTCTAAGGGATCTTTGATTGGTTTTTAGGCATTTTTCGATACATAAAAAATTCTGCTGGTTTTACCCTTCAATCCATCGAAGGAAGTCCTCGATTTCAAATTAGGAATATCTTTGATCCATCAAGAGAAACACTAGATGCATCAAAGGAAGGTCTCGGGTTCCAAAGGCCATATTTCTTCAATCCATCAAGAAATTTTCTCGATCCATTGAAGGAGTGCCTCGGGTCAAGCTTTTTGATCCATTGAAGATTTTTTCCGATCCATTGAGGATGGATATCGGAAAATTAGAGTTTTATTTTGGGTTTCGTTTGATCCATCGAGAATTTTCCTTGATACATCGAAGGTTATACTGGAATTATGGTGTTTTACATCGGTTTTATCGACAAATAAATGTTCAAAAAATCGATCAACCTAAAATTTTGCACCAGATGTGATTTTACATCAGGTTTTTTTTCATGCCATAGATGTAATTTACAAGGGTATCTTGACCGGTCAAATGTCATTATACATCGGTTATTTAATGTTGCTATAATCAGTACTCTAATCAAACCATGCTAAGTTTTGAACACTTTACATCGGTTTTATCGACAAATAAATGTTCAAAAAATTGATCAACCTAAAATTTTGCACCAGATGTGGTTTTACATCAGGTTTTTTTTCATGCCATAGATGTAATTCACAAGGGTATCTTGACCGGTCAGATGTCATTATACATCGGTTATTTAATGTTGCTATAATCAGTACTCTAATCGAACCATGCTAAGTTTTGAACACTTTTTGGCCAACAGTTTTCAATTGGAACAATATTGTAAGAATGTAAAAAAGTTTTGTGTACAATCTCCATTGAATGTTGCCAACGGCGTAATTTGGAGATGTGTATGAGGCTTTGAAATGGTTTATTACTACGATTTGGATCATTGAATCGATTGCAGTCACTTATATTATTATGTATGTGACTCTATCTCATATAAGATTTTGCATTATGATGATCAAAGATATTGAAAAATTCTCATGATCATCAATTCTTAAGAGCAATGAAGAATGTGGGAATATCTTCAATCATCGATTTAGATGAGGGGTAGTGAGATCAAATTCACTCGGTCTAGGCTCGGGCTGTAAGATAAACACAACACAATCTCGTGCATTATTCCCACAGGATGTCTTTATGGAAAAATCCAATGCATATCGCTCGGTTTACAAAGCTTGTTCATGTCTGTAATATTGTTAACATGCATGACGGTCTTTTATGGTAGACACAACTTCCATTCCTCAACATATTTTAACTAATTTATTTGTGGAAAATCAAACCGGTTTGTGGATTATATTATGGTTTTGATTGCTGTATCGACGCATAGGCCACACATCCTTACAATCCACATGGTACACTGCATTTGTAAAACTCCTAGCACATAATATTAAGCGGGCTCACCACCCGGATACTCCAATCAAGTTTGTTAGATTGGATAATGCAGGAGTTTCCTATGTTCCCTATATTTAATATAGCAGAGGCACAAATCCAGTGGTTAAAACTTGTTGCCAGAGATTTGGTAATGTATACAAATTTATTACTATCTTCTTGGGAATATGCAATGTTACATGCATATATGCTTATTCATTTTGAGACCTGTAAATGGTCAACCATTCAGTGCGTAACAGTTGGTAATTAGACGTGAGCCTGATACCTCACATCTATGCATCTTTGGTTGCATGATACATGTGCCTACTACACTTCTACTGCATACTACAATGGGTTCTCAACGACGTTTAAACATTTATGTTGGTTGTGAATTTCCAACGGTTGTCCGCTATTTAGAACATTTGACAAAAGATCTCTTTACTGCTTGTTTTGTAAAATGTCACTTTGATGAGATACACTTCCCGCCGTTATGGGGAGATATGAATGATTTCATTCTGGTTAAAGGTCAGAAATTGACTTGGTATGTCCCCACGATGTGTCATTATCATCCCCGCACATCTCGATGTGAGATTATTGAAGTGTAATGTATTCTTGATCTTTAAAAAATAGCAAGTTTGATGCTTGACTTCTTTATTGATATCATGAGAGTGACGAGATCGGTTATACATGCTGCAAATCCTGCAAGGTTGAATGTCCCTAGTATTGGGCAAGATAACGTAATACCCGGGCAATGTAGTGTTTCTCCTGCCCATAGTGGGTGTTGTGCATCAGTCAAAATCTACTGATGAGTTACTGGTGAAAAGGCAAGTCATCAAGACATAATTGTTCATCATCAACACATGAGATTGTTTCTGACTACAATTGTGTCTAAAAGTTGACATTGATAAACACTGGGGGACGCCTCAGAGTCAATGACAATATTAGTAAACAAGAAAATCTCACAAAGTTAAACAAATGCCAGCTGTATATGGATGGTTCTTCCATGGTCGTTGATGATGTATTACTTATTCTGTCGCTTATGAATTGATGATGATGAAGTGAAATATTGCTCTGTTGCGGATTATCAACGGTTAACGTAGAGCATATTGATCGATATGGTAAGTTGCAATCTAGGTTGAACTAAGCTCTCTCACAAAAGGCAAGTTTTCGGTATGGTAGTGTTATAACCACCGAATGGTAAGCCGGTTAGACACTAAGGACAATGGTAAAATGTGTCTTTGTTTGGAAGCATAATGAGGAGATCTTATGGCGCAAGAATTTTCTCAACGCCCTAGTATTGATTATGAGGAGATGTATTTTCTGGTCATGGATATCAATACTTCCCTCTACCTTATCAGTTTAGTAGTGTCCGAAAAACTGAGTATACAACTGATGGATGTGGTTATAACATATCTCTATGGGGATCTTGATTTAGAGATATATATGAGAGTGAAAATTGGCATGGTTATACCCAATTCAACTAAATCTAAACCACGGAGTACTCATTGGATAAGATTGAGACGTTCGCTACTCCAAGTGACTTCTTGATTGAGAAGGGATATAAGAATAAAAAGTTATTCTCATGCGTGTTCAGTAGATGAACAAGTTGTTTGCGATGATAGATTTTGGTAGGACTCGATTTTGTCTTAGTTTAAATCTATGTTGTTAGTAGTTTAGAGATGATATATCGAGTTGGTCGAATTCTTATTCACCAGTCAGTTTATGTCTAAATCAGGCAATGGACAAAGCACACAATTTTAGCACACCAATGGTTGTTTGAAGTCTAGAACCCAAAATGAGCAATTTCATCTAAAAAGATGGTGGTCAAGAACTTTTGGAAATGAGATTCCATATCTTAATTAGTGCAGCTAGATCTCGGTTGAATTTAGCTCAGTGCACACATCCAGACATTGCATTCTCTGTCTATGCCTATGCAAAGTCATTAAAATGGTATAAAGCACATCTTCAGGCACTTGAAGGGTTCCATAGATTTGGGCTTGTTCTTTCCCTACAAAGAATACAGAGAGAAGCTTGCTATTCCCGGAAAATGGATGATTGAATAAAAGCATGCAAGATCCAGAGCCTTCAATCCATCGAGAGAAATCCTCGATCCATTGAAGGTTGAACCATGGATGGACCTGAGCCGTGGCTTCGATCCATCGAAGGAAATGTTCGATCCATTGAAGGTTAATCCAGCTGCAAGCACTATTCCTCAATTTAGTGCAGTCCCTATTCAGAAATATCTTGTGATGTCTTGGTTAGTTTTGCTAATGTTGGACAACTCTCTGACCCATATAAAAGATGTTCACACACTGTTTATGTATTCACCATGGGAACATGGCGATTCTTGGAGATCAACAAAGTAAACCCTTGTTGCAACTACCTCGAATTATTTTGAGATTATAGCTTTGGATGAAGCGATTAAAGAGTGTATCTGGTTCAAAACAGTACACCTTATTCGAAGGGCTAGTGGATTATCATCTACTACAACAACACCCACTTGTAGTTTTTAAATAATGTGGCTTGCATTGAACAAATGAAGTTGGGTAACGGGTGGTTATACTAAAGTCATTTTGCCAAAGTACTCCTACGATCAGTAACATCAGCGGTTATTGATTATCCATATGAACCGGGTTGGTTTGGTGGATAATGTTGCAAACTTGTTTACCAAGTTCTTAACCAAATCTACATTTGCAAAGCATGTGAGATGCATTGTTATGAGAAGGTTATCTGAACTCCAAGATTAAGTTACTAATCAGGGGGAGTTCATTTCGTAGACATCAGGGGGAGTCTACATCACATGTGGTCGCTTATGTAATTGATGCGTTGTACTCTTTTTCCCTTCGACCAAGCTTTTGTTTTTACCCAAGAGGTTTTTGTTTGCTTGACAAAGTTTTCAGTGAAGCAATAAGTTATGCATCATCCATTAGAATCGTAGATCGCTACACAATGGTAATGTTTATGGAAATTATATTCCTGGTATATCTATGCGTGTCTTGTCCTAATTAGAGTAGAAGTAGATATTGTCTCAATCCCTGATTTATAATGATATTGATTGTAACAGATTGTAATGCCTATTTAAATCCATATATCAATGAATAAAGCACAGTTTCAAATCTATCACTTGCGCATCTATATTTCTCTTTCAATAATATTTACATTTTTTTTATACGTTGTCAAGGGTATCTCACATACAGGCGTGTGAAATGCTGCATATTGGACTTAATTTTACAAGACGCAAATAACTTAGACGTGTAAAGAACAGTTGGAACGTCGAGTACTAGCCTCGATTTTATTTTTTATTTATTATTATTATTATTATTATTATTATTATTATTAGGTACGGCTCAGCTTAAACATGATAAATTCCTTTGTAAAAAGGGAGGGACCCAACAGGTCCCGTCTTTGGATGTAGTATTGATTTGGGTAGGTTTAACTTGAACATGGTTCATGTTAGAACTAATTACTGTTTTTCTATATATAACATCATAAACATGCATGCATAGAGGAGTTACTTCGAGCTCGATCGGGCAACTCTCGTTCAGTCAATCACTTATTCAGTAATATTCACTCGACTCCAGTGCTTGTCCAACTCAATTAAGGGAAACATTCTCGAAGCTAGCTGGGCAGCTGCAGATCGAGTCTCTCCGGTGGCCTGGAACGTGTAACAGTAAGATCAAAGTAAAGTCACGAGTGACTCGATTGGCATGGATGTTCAAAGTACGTACTTGAAATGAGCATGAAAACTAGGTAGCTCCATCCATATTTTGGTGCATATATGCTGTACTCCAGGGACCCAGAACTTAGAAAATGTGATAAGGTTCCTCCGTATCTTCATGGCTAACAGCTGTAGATCGATCAAGTACGTACGTTCAGCTTGGTAATCACAAATCACATAGCTAGTATAAAACTATAGTAATATACCAGATTCTGTGAAGCATGCATGCAAACATGATACTCTTCTTTGTCGGTGTACGTGTGAGTTAAAATGTCGTGGCCTTTGTTTTCTTTGTAGTGAGTGCTTACTAGTTTTGCTGCCCAGACATGTCGACTGGTTCGCTAGCTTGTCGCTTTCAATCCAGCTTACCGTTAAACATCTATGTGTACTTCAATCAGTTCTATCAGTTCTATCTATGTATACAGCTCTTGAGCCCTATTCCAAGTCTCCAACACGTCTAGTTTATATGCGCAACCTAGCTAATTGGCTATACATGTTTGCACCGAAAATAAAAACTAGCTATGACGATTGGTACTTTCTTAGCTAGTTTGCCCCGGCCTAAACCCAATCAACTCTAACTTTAATGAAGAATTCAATCTACGTACATTCTATAAGAGAGAAAAACATGTGTGGCTTTTCTTTTAAAAAAAAACATGTGTGCCTTATGTCAAAGAGTGTACTTAATGTAATTCGATCAAAAGGAAAATTGTACAGACATTTAAATCTAAGAATGACATATTTACTTCACGTTTCGGAAAATCTACTCTTTGTTATGTTGATTTTCAGTACGTTCAATTGCATAACTGTGATTATGTATGTGGACTGTTCAGATTTTGACAAGTTAGAAACGTTCATATATATTCATATTGAAAATATTCACTTTTGAGTAGCCATTTGAGATGAAAATTCACAAATGTACGTCATGAAACTATGAAAACCTGAAAACTGAACGAAATATTTATCAAAAAGTGATTGTAACTGATCGAGCGAGTACCACAACAAAAATATCCCTCAATAAAAGGGCCGTCTAGATACAAAGATGTATTACTTGGGCCAGGGATGATTACAACGCCAAGCATGTAAGTAGCACTGTAGTAGCATGCATGATGAGTACTGCAAGACGTACAAAGGAAACATACACGGTCCAGTGTGGACTCTTGGTTCGACATGAAACTGCAAAACGAAGAATCGAGATCCCTTCGACACTTTTCATGATTTGTTCAATGCACGCATGTAGCTCAAGTAGTTATGTACTATGCTATGCACGAGAGTTAAAAGGACCAAATCTGCGAGTCACTCATAGGCCTCATGGGCCTGTTTGAAATTGCTTCGTAGAGTTCTAGAAATACTTTTAAAAGTTTCATATGTGCTTCTAAAATATTTCAAAGTGCTTCCAAAACTCCACAAAATCATTTTCTTATTTTCCTAATTTTTTTCTTCTATTTTTAATTGATTATTTTTAATAATCCAAAAACACTTTTAATCATTTTAAAAATAATCCCAAACACACTCATTGTCTCTAGCCAGCTAGTCTCTAGCACAATCGATTAGATTCCTTCCTCACTCCATCAAACCCTGGTAACCCTCGATCAGAGCGGGTTAAGGTAAAAAAAATTTTTAGTTATTATGGCACACTAAACATTTTCAAGGGAGGCAGGAATAAGTCTAGGACAACATGAAAACACTGTAAATTTATTCTCTGCTAGGCATCGGTAGGAAACCACAGGCAACAGGCAAGCCCAGGTCCTTAGTAAGTCCTCAAAGAAGGCCATAGAGGAAACCCGGTAAGATGAGTCTGTTTTTCCTATAATCATCCTCGCTGAGTATAAACCAACAGTTTAAGAGTGTCTGTCCCATTCCTTACCTGCCAACCTTGAATTCTTAAGATTATAGCCAACGCAAAATTTAAAACTCCCCATAAACTATTTAATGAGTTGGACCCAAACAGCTAGTTCATCAGCATACAAAGAAGCATTACAAACTACCGAGTCGATCGACCCCCCTGCCAAAGGATTCGGACGACCAAGCAAAGAGTCTGGAACAACACAAAAGGGACTAGCAACCATCATCAGACAAAACAACACCATCATCCAATTGCTAATTAAGCAAACTGAGCAGATTGAAGACTGCCAGGAAGAATTGAAGAAGCTACGAGCGCCAACAAAAGGCAAAAGCGAAGTCAGCTCCAACAACGACATAGGAAGCTCACTTGCCAACTTGGAGAAGCAGCTTGAGCAACTCTCTCTGGGAAAACCGGCACCCCAGAAAAGAAAGAAATGGTCCTTCTTCGTATACAAAGATCCCCAAAAGATCTACGACGAGGAAAAAGCCAAGTTAAAAGGACCATGAGTCTCACCAGAACAGAGCTATTACCTCTGGTAATAGGAGATCGTGGCAGTCAGAGATCTGGTCCCGCAACACAGGAAGACCAGATTCGAGACTACAGATGGAGTAGTCGTGCGAGGTACGAATCACAAATGAGACTTAATAGGAGAACTGGGAGATACCGAAGGAGCTTAGAAAGCAGGCTTGACCCAAACGCGCAACTCAGCCTGTCACAAACAAGGAGAGCCAATCTAGTACCGGCAGAAGTACTCTATGAGTACGGGTGGTCAGGAGCTAATCACAGAGTATATCAGCACTACTCGGAGGAAGAAATCCTATGCGTAGGTGAAGGACAGCAAATAAACTTGCCACTAATGAACGCAGAAAGCTACAACACAGTTAGCAGGGAAGGATTTCGATTCATACACCCAGAACTCATCATGATAAGAGTGCATGCACTTCACAGATGAGGAGCAGGCACGAACGCCTTACTTGTGGTAAGAGACACAAGATGGTCGGATGATGTGTCCATAATCGGTACCATGGAGGTCGACTTATCCCATGGCGTGCAGCTCATCTACATGACCATAGACATGCAGCTGTCAATAGAAGATTTCCACAATCACGTGGAAGTAGCTATCCAGACGCACAGATATGAGAACTGGCAAGGAGGAGAGAGCAACCTCCTGATAACCAGATCCCTAATCGGGAGACTTACAAATACCAGCCATGTAGGATTCCGGTATCAGATACGGAACGTTGCCGACTACCTGGCAAGTACAGGAATCCAAGCTATAGTAGGCCAGCACCATGGCACAGAGTTCTTGCAAGGGAGAAGCTGACGATTCAGCCTCCACAAGAGCTCAGATCCACCCAACCGCAAAGAGCACTGACACAATTAACATCAGACGGTCGAATAAGAGTGTCCTTTAGTGGATACCATAAAACTCCACCAATAATAGAGGAAAGCGAAATAGAAGGCATGGAAGGTGAAGAATTCGCAGGAGTACTCTGGGAAGGCACATTACCTTGGATCGATCATATCGAAAAAGAAGGAGAAATTTGGGACACGCTGGGCCAACCCAGTGGGAAATATGATTTCAAAGTCCGATATGATGCTCCAACATCATCACGCACCCCTATTGACCAAATCAAAGCAACAGGATGGGACGACGATAGCAACACAACCCTAGAGTCGCAGACCGAATACGGTGATATCATAGAAGAAAATGAGGATGATGACGACCCATTAGGGTTTATTCAATACCTCGCAGCCCTACCCAGGGAAACCGCATATCCAGAGGAACCTCTATGGGATACCTCAGGTGATGAAAACGAATGGGACAACCCATTCTTTTCCAAGGTGGGTGGAAGCACGATGGACACCACCATCGCAGCAGTAATTAAAGAAAAAGAGGAGGAGCCTGAATTAGAGTACCCAGCATTCGCTGCTCTCAGAAAAATTCATGAAGAAGGTGCATATCCAAGCTCTTCCTCAGCAATATCCTATAACAGACCACCACCAACGAAACCATTCATGGGACAAGTGCGATATCCACCAGCACCAGGCGTTTCTTCCACATCAAGATAACCACTAGCTAGCACAGAAGACTGGAAGGGTAGATTCAGCAGAAGAAAAGGCCTTAATGATGGAATGTGGACACTCCCACCAGCAGAACAATCAGCAGGAGTCCTGCTGGTACTCCCACAAGACATAAGCATGTATTCAGAAGTCATCGAGAGATGGGAAACGATCAGAGTAAACCTGATCAATCAGAAGTACCAATGGGATGACAACAGGGCAAAGGTAGATTTCATAGAGAATCTACTAGGAGAAATTGAAAAGAAAATGTGGATCCAATGGAGGACGGAGTTTCCTCAGGAGTACGAAGAATTGGTCAACATAGCAGAAGACCCAAGGAACATAACATCCCATATAAAGAGGATGTTCATCATAGAAGACCCATATACATGATCCACAGTAGAACAAGAGAGGGCATACCAAGACCTGGAGAGACTAACATGCGACAATGTTAAGGATCTGTTCAATTATATGAACGACTTCAAGATCCTAGCAGCAAAATCCGGATGCATGTTCATCTCCCCCGAGCTATCAGAAAAGTTCTTCAGGAAAATGCCCCCGCTAATAGGAAAAGAGCTAGAGCAAGCATTCGCAGAAAAATATCCAGGAAATAGGATAGGAGTAATCCCGAGGATCTATTACTCCTACCAGTAACTCGCAGAGCTATGCAAGAAGGCTGCACTGCAAATGAGCCTAAAAGACCTCTCTTTCTGCAGCAAAATACCAATACCAGGTTATTACAACAGCGGAAAGAGATACGGCCTCAGGAAAGCTCGAACCTATAAAGGAAAACCTCATGATTCACATGTGAGGACCTTTAAAAGGAAGCATCCGGACAGAGCAAGGAAGTGCAAGTGTTACGTTTGCAGAGAAGAAGGACACTTTGCACGAGAATGCAACAGAAGAACAAGTAATATGGCCAGAAAAGCAGTCATGGACAGCCTGGATCTACCAGACGACTATGATGTAGTCTCCGTAGACCAAGGAGACTCTGATGAAAGCGCCATCTATAGCGTCTCAGAAGGAGAAGCGGGACAAACCCATTTTACCATGAAGTCCTTGCTTTCAGAACTGCCATTTGAGGAAGGAGCCTTTATGTTAGGAAAAGACGAGGGATGGAGATGCAAAGTAAAGGTGCCAGACAGTCAGCTAAACTGCATGCACCAATGGGAAAGAAACATGCCTATAGAAGAGGTTGCACACATCAACTGCACATTTTGCGGAAGAACGAATGAAAGGATGAGGATCTATTGCAGGAGTTGTGGAATCACTAACTGCCCGGCATGTGTAGGATATTACCTTAATGAAAAAATCAACCTGGCCCCAAAAAGGACAGAAGAGTACAAAGGAAGAGATTGTCTCATCAAGGAACTAATGGAATATATCTCTTACCTACAATCTGAGAATGAAAATCTCAGAAGAAGGCTGCACATAGAACAGGAAGGCAACCTGGAGGAAAGCCATCAACAGCTAGAAAAGACACAACACAAAAAAGATCGCAAGGAAAAGGAGCTTGTACTAAAAGAACCAGAAGAAGGTCATGTCTCAGAAGCATCAGACGAGGAGGAGGGAGTCTATGCCATCAATGCTCCAGTTGAAGGCACCCAGACAAAGAGGAAAATGCTAAACAAACTGTTTAACATCCTGGTAACCTTCGAAATCCCAGGTTCAAAATCATTCACAGTACAAGCAATACTGGACACAGGTGTAACCACATGCTGCATCGATAGCAGAATTGTCCCAAAAGAAGCTGTGACGCCGACAAACTACACTACGTACTTCAACGGCGTCAACTCAAGGCAAGCCGCTAACTCAAAACTTAAAGGAGGGGACATGATCATTGGCGGA
The DNA here is from genome assembly GCA_946800695.1 of Geum urbanum. NCBI lineage: Eukaryota > Viridiplantae > Streptophyta > Magnoliopsida > Rosales > Rosaceae > Geum > Geum urbanum. The sequence goes on from OX327003.1 coordinate 7,772,917, forward strand.
CATCGGTTCAAAATTCCATTTGTATACTGTTTCCCAATGAACATACAAGACGGAATCAAATTCCTGGTAGGCTGTAATTTCATCAGAGCCAAATTCCCAGGAGTTTGGTTAGAAGGGGACAAGGTAACGTTCTTTAAAAACGTCGCCTGTATAAATACCAGCCAGGAGACAGAAACTTCGGCAGCAGCAATACAAGAATTGGATATGGAAGAACAGGAGTACCAGGAGGTACAAAATTTCGTCTACCTCAACATCAGAACCACTAGTCCCTGGTTCCAAAGAAAGTTCGGAGACACAATGGAAGAGCTGAAGAAGGCAAGGTATATTGGAGAAAATCCTTTGAAACACTGGGTAAAGAACAAGATTCAATGCAAGTTGGAGATAATTAACCCAGACATCACCATACAGGACAAGCCATTGGGCTATGTCACACCCGTCATGGAGGATGCCTTCAGAAGGCATATTGAAGCCTTGCTAAAATTAGGAGTCATCAGGAAGAGCAGCAGCAGGCACAGAACGATGGCCATAATCGTTCATTCAGGGACAACTATAGATCCAGTCACTGGCAAGGAGTCAAAAGGGAAAGAACGTATGGTATTCAACTACCGAACACTTAATGACAATACACACAAAGACCAGTACAGCTTGCCAGGCATCAACACAATCCTGAAGCGCATAGGAAACAACAATATCTACTCTAAGTTCAACCTCAAGAGTGGATTTCACCAAGTCGCTATGGAATAAGGAAGCATACCATGGACAACTTTCATGGTGCCAAAAATAGGATTGTATGAATGGCTAGTCATGCCATTCGGATTGAAAAATGCTCCAGCAGTATTCCAAAGGAAAATGGACACCTGTTTTGAGGGTACGTCAGCATTTATCACAGTCTACATTGACGACATCCTGGTATTCTCAAAAAATAAGGAGGAGCATGCAAAGCATCTGCAGCAGATGATAAAGATCTGCAAAGACAATGGCCTGGTGCTATCACCAACAAAGATGAAAGTGGTGGTAAAAGAGATCGAATTCCTAGGGGTAGTATTTGGGAATAAAAGGATCAAGTTACAACCGCATATAATCAAGAGAATAGTGGAATTCAAGGAGGAACAACTCAAGCAAAAGAAAGGCTTGAGATCATGGCTAGGAATTTTAAACTACACCAGAAACTACATTCCTAACCTTGGTACTCTGCTCGGCCCACTATACTCAAATACCAGTTCCAACGGAGACAAGAAGATGAAGCCTTCGGACTGGGAAATCATCAGAAAGCTCAAATACCAAGTGCAGAGTCTACCAGACTTAGAGCTACCGCCAGAAGAATGCTACATCATCCTAGAGACTGATGGCTGTATGGAAGGATGGGGTGGCATTTGCAAATGGAAGCCCAACAAAGCAGACCCACAGTCATCAGAGAAAATCTGCACCTATGCCAGTGGGAAATTCCCAACAGTCAAATCCACTATAGACACAGAAATCTATGCTTGCATGGAAACTCTCCAAGCCCTAAAAATCCATTTCTTAGACAAAAAAGAGATCACCCTTCGGACAGACTGCCAAGCCATAATCAGTTTCTATAATAAGTCAACCCAGCACAAACCTTCTAGGGTTAGATGGGTAGGATTCACTGATTATATCACAGGCACTGGGGTCACAATAAAATTTGAGCATATAGATGGCAAACATAACATATTGGCCGACTCATTATCTCGACTAATATGTTTGTCTATGACAGCAGAATGCGCAGAAGGGGATCACCAGGAAGTCCTGAGGTTAGCAGCGGCAGCACTGGAAGAAGCAGCACAACCTCAATACCCAGAAGAGCAAGCATGCCAGCTAGAGGCAACCTTGGCCCAATTCTTATCCACCAGCTCATGGACCAGGACCGTGCCATCAGAAGCCTCAACAGATTCAGGATTATGGCCCAAACAGACTCACACCGAGATATTGAAACAGGGCAAACCCCACCATATGCCCAAGAATTATACGAGAGTCGCCCATGGCACACTACAGTTGAATACCGAAGGTCCATACCCAATAGGACCTTGGAAGACCTCCAACGGCGCAGATCTAATCAGGAAGTCTTCAGTGAAACAGCAGATTGGACCAATTACCAAAGACGACAAGAAACAACAGACCTACTACAAGCTATGCTTAATGATTTCCTGCAAAGGTCCAAGATTGTCAAAGAAATGCTCTAGGAAAGAGCATACTGGTGCCACCAGTTAGCCGAAATCGACAGAAGATGGGGGCAACTGTACGTTGAATTGGTTAGACAACTACGAAGCTTCTCAGACCTCACGGATAGATTCGCAGAACTCAACCAACGCATCCAAAGTGGCTCACAGCTGTAAAACGCAAGACAGGAACGTGAATAGACGACCACTACTATAAAATAATCAATAAAGTAGGATGTAGCTGCCCACTACCTTTTGTCGGCTAGCGTACAAAGATAAGAATCTTATCCTCACCTGTGATGATTAAAGCGACGATGGGGCCCAATGTGCACCCGGCTTAATCAAATTGAGGAATGATTCGAGTAATATATAGGGGTTCAGAACGAGATGCAAGACACACTTGAGATTCAAGAAGTCTTACTCTCGATCCTTGTAAACACTTCCACATTTAGCAAGCAGAAATAAAAATCCTTATTTTTATAGTTTAAAGCCCCCGATCTTAAACCCTGGTAAACTAAACATTTTCACAACTCCTCAAATCAGCACATCAATTTCCTGTGGTGTACGTGCACACTTTGAAAGAAAAATAGTAAAATACTAGCTGTTTGGAAGAGGTTTAGGTCCAGATTCGATATGAAAACATATTTGGGCCTCCAGTTGCTCTTTCTATTATAACTCATTTTATATATAAAATCCCAATATCAATATATTTCTTAAAGGCCGAAAAACCCAACACAACCGATGCAAAGCTCATACTCGCTGTCACGTGGAAGCTCCCACACTGCGAGTCTCGTCCCTCACTCTCCCACTGCGTCTGGTCCACACTGGAATCGCCTAGCTGGAAGTATCAAAATCAGCCACCACAAGCCACATGGCCCTCAAAAAAGTAAAAATTAAATAAATACTAAAGGCCAAGTTTCTCCCCACATGCGTAGATCTCCACGCCTCTCTTGCCAAGACTAAGAAGACTCTCCGCAATTTCCATTTCCCACTGCTCTCTCTCTCTCTCTCTCTCTCTCTCTCTCTCCGGCGAGCGATGACGTCATCGGGAGGAGGAGGAGGAGCGATGCAGTACAACAATTTAGGTCGTTCGGGACTGAAGGTGAGCCAGCTGTCGTACGGCGCGTGGGTGAGCTTCGGTAACCAGCTGGACGTGAAAGAAGCCAAGTCGCTACTCCAGTGCTGCCGCGACCACGGAGTCAACTTCTTCGACAACGCCGAGGTCTACGCGAGCGGACGCGCCGAAGAGATCATGGGCCAAGCCATACGCGAATTAGGGTGGAAGCGCTCCGACGTTGTCGTTTCGACCAAGATCTTCTGGGGTGGGCCGGGCCCCAATGACAAGGGGTTGTCTCGGAAACACATCGTCGAAGGGACCAAAGCGTCGCTGAAGAGGCTGGATATGGAGTATGTGGATCTTATTTATTGTCATCGGCCGGATTCGACGACGCCGATTGAGGAGACGGTGAGGGCGATGAACTATGTGATTGATAAGGGCTGGGCTTTTTATTGGGGGACTAGTGAGTGGTCGGCCCAGCAGATCACTGAGGCCTGTGGAATTGCGAATAGGTTGGATTTGGTTGGCCCCATTGTGGAGCAGCCCGAATATAACCTGCTCTCCAGGCACAAGGTACTATTCTGTTGTAATCTTACCTTGAGTGTTTGGTAATTGTGAAAATATGTGAGTTAATTTATGATGGACGGTCATTTTGTTTTTTGGAAATAAATTGTGAGGTCTTTTCTGTTTTGAATTAGTTGACTAGTTGGACACTTCAATATGTGTGGAATCATTGTATTTTGGTGGATATGAATGCACATATGTTCAGGGGCGGATCTAGGATTTAGAAACAGGCTACATGCATAATTATTTTTTTAATGTTTGTATCTTTAATATGAGACTCATCTTTATGCATTTATTATTATAATAATGTAATATAAGAAACACATAAGTGGCATAAAGACATAAACTTAAATCCCGAAAATAGAAAATTTGACATTAATATTAACCAACTATATCTCATTCTGCCAGATTCACTTACTTGAAACTCAACAAAATTAAATCATTATCAATATATACTACCAGCATATATGAAGACAATGAGTGTGCATGTATGAGCTTTTTTGTTTAATGTTTAGGTATTAATTGATAAGTAATCGATGTGTGATATTCGAGTGAGAGGTGAAAAATAGACAAATATATTTCTCTTTTTGTTTTTTAGTAATATTTTATAAATAAATATATATCTATATTTTTTGATTGGCTGAAAAATTAGATGGGCTGCAGCCCAACTAGCCCTTGGCTGGATCCGCCCCTGCATATGTTTGTTTGTAGTATATATAGCCTCACATTTGCTAGGTCTTTTATATTTGTCCACGAAAACTATTTGAAGTTTTAATCGTTTGGTGGATGATCATCATTGTACCGGATATGATTTATGATTCTTTGTAGCATGAATGTATAAGTGTGGTCAACTTAATAAACTCAACTTTTCACTTCTATCTAACCAATAATATGTCTTTACTTTGCTTTCGCTAATAGTTTGATCCATGTCTTTTCGTGTAATTGATTTGCATTACACACCCCTGTTCGTTACATGGAGTTATATAGACACTCATTTATCCTGTTAATTCATTGTTTTTTAACTAGCTGTCTATAAATCTGATCACTATGTAATGGCCAATGATACATGGATATTGTAGTTTAGTTTCAGAATGAATGGATTTGCGTGCATTTTTTTCGTTCTGAATGTCTTCCTTACATCAGTTGTTATTTGAGTGCAGGTGGAGTCCGAGTTCCTCCCTTTATACAGCACTTATGGTCTTGGTCTTACCACATGGAGCCCACTTGCTTCCGGTGTGCTAACTGGAAAATATAACAAGGGAAATATACCACCTGATAGCCGATTCGCATTGGAGAACTACAAAGTAAGATTTGGACATATTGGCTGCACAACTCTTTGTTCTTGTCTACATGCATTCTCTAGCTTTGCTTTCTGTATTTAATCCCGTCTAATTGTTGATTTGTTTTTAAGCCATTTAGTGTCAGAACTTCTCTTTATCTTCTGTTTTTTGGTCAAATAAAATTCTCTTTATCTTCTTCCCATCATTATGCTATTTCTGTGATGTGTCATTGATTGTATTTGTGTATCAAATAAATTTCCTCTCCTCTTTAGAGGAGGATATTGCACCTTTCCTTCACCAATCTTAGTACATTTGTAAAGGGTTGTATAGGATGCATTACCATCAAAGGCCTAAGAGTTTTATAAGATTCAGGAGCCTTGGTCAATAAAGGTCTATGCGAGGTCATTGTTCTAAACTGCTGTACCTCTGTAGTGCTTTCGTTAATACAGGTCATGGTTAGATTTACATACCAATTCTCATTCACAACTAAGTGTTTCCACCTTAATAGGGAAGTGTTTTCCGAAATGTTTTACGTATTTTTCAGATCTCAAGCCACTTTTGTTCAATTAAAAGTCAGATGCTAGAAAACATTTTTACGATTGGTCAAAAGCTTTTGACGAAGTCAGATGCATCTCTACCCTAAGAATTATTGATATCACTGTTCTTCGGCGCATTTTTATTTTTTTATTTGTTATGATTGTAACTTCATTATAATCGATTAAGGTTCAAGATTGTATAAACTGTTATGATCTTTCTACTCCTCTTTGGGTGGACATTAACTTCTCGATCTATTTATTACAGAATCTGGCCAGTAGGTCACTTGTTGATGATGTGCTGAAGAAAGTTAATGGTCTGAAGCCAATTGCAGATGAGTTAGGCGTGCCACTTGCTCAACTTGCAATTGCTTGGTGCGCTGTGAATCCTAATGTGTCATCAGTCATTACTGGTGCGACAAAGGAATCCCAGGTTAGTATTCACATTTCAAATCCTTGTAACGTAATTGTAAGACCTTCATACTTGACTGCTATGCAAAGAAACATCTCCTTGTCCTTGTCTTCTCTCCAGTCATTGTGTGGGGGTGAGTGTTCACTTTGCATCTCAATAATGGTGTTAACTATACTCACTGTTAATACTAGTTTCTCAAAATTAAGTAAGCTCACAAAAAATCTCACTTTTACTGCCCTTGAGGAATGATGAAGATGGACCTAGAATGAACATATTGGCGATCATATGTGGAATAAAGTTAGGATCAGAGTTGAAACTTGAGTTGCATTATCAGTTTTAGGCAAATCATCATTTATGATCTGTACGTTTTATGGCTCCTGTCAAATATACATGGAAAAGAGGTGTCATACAATGACCAAACCGGGTGGGGGAAAGGAAGATCACAGATTATTGGATTTGATGTGACTAAAAAGCTGTAATCGTCTATGCAGATCCAGGAGAACATGAAAGCAATTGATGTGATTCCTCTTTTGACTCCTGTGGTGATGGAGAAGATTGAGAATGTTGTTCAGAGCAAGCTAAAGCGTCCAGAATCATATAGGTGAAGACTGGTATATTTATGAGGGCTCCATATATATCTGCATTTTGAATAGAAGATTTCATCCTTCCGACATACTGGTATTTAGCCTGCCTTGTGGTGCTGTTAGTTAATTGATTTTATCTATTTTCATGTGAATGGTCGGACAATTTACTTTATGCATGGTGTTCTCTGGCACCCTCAGGGGAGCTGTGTATGTTCAGATCTGTTGGGTATTCTGGATCTTAACATTGCTATACGGTACTTATTTTCTATTTTTTCGGTCGATTGCCGAGTTTCACTTATTTTAACATATGGAATTCAAATGCATGGTTTGATGGAATACTCTTATGAAAACTTAGAAATTACTATTCATTATAAGACCTTTCCAACTCCAACTATTAAGGTATTATACATTTTATACCTGAAAATGAATGAGATGAGTCATTCTCTCTCTTCATTATAACTTTTTCTCGTATGTGGTCCATCATTTTTTCAAGGTCTCATACCTTATATTGAGTATCAAAATAAGATTTTGTTTAAGGTATAGAACTTTCATTATAAGGTATGAGACCTATAACTGTCTATTGGAGAAGATAATTTTCACCAGAGCATCATTTGAGGTATATAGTATTTTCATAGTTGGAGATGGTCTTAATGAGGCGCGGTGCTCGACACTACTTTGAGCATGCCAGGTAAGAAGTCATGCTTTCCAAGTTGATAGTCATTCTTCTCTGTTAGTATCACGACATTTTTTTTTGGAAGCTTTTGCTTCATGCTTGTCTGTCATTTCTAAAGGAAAACGGGTATTGAGAGAACTCAGTGCTTGCAAAACCGATTTATTGATAAAGATGTTAATGGATTGTAAGCATAGTGTAGCCGAAAATAAATAAGCAAATACGCAAATGAATTGTAAGCGGATTGCAACCTAAAACGAATTGTAGGAACAACTTTTGGATATTGTGCTGGTCATGCGTAAGGAGGCATTCACCAAACAAAGCTCCTAAATCTAACTCATATTTTGTTTAGAACAGTATGACAAATCTCTCTCGTAACCTGATGTTTTAGCCGAGTGACATTTGTTCCACCTCTATTTATATGTTGTTGGACGAGGTTGAAGAGATGCTTATGTAAAGAGAGAACGTGCATTCGAATATGTTAGTTGTTTTTTTTTTTTTTTCATTTTTGTTGTAAAGGGAGAGAGATTTTTCATAAATTAGTTTAGAGCCTTTTCCCTCCAATCCCTGTATTGCTGCCGCGTAATTCATGTCGTTTCAATTCCGACCCTTATGCAACGCTTCACCCTCTCTCTCTCTCTCTCTCTCTCTCTCTCTCACAACCCACACCCCACAAACAAAACCAGAACTCATAATCCATTTGCATCTTTTCGTTTTTCCAATTTGATTCCAAACGAAAGCAGCAATCTTTGAGCTTCGATCGCCATATCTTGCACATAATATTTCTACGATCACGGAGGTACCCATTTTACCATGTCTTTTCTTCAATTTGCATGCCAGTTTTTCTGGTCAGGACATGGTGGTGAAATTGCTCCATTTTACTATCTCATGTTTCGTTGTCCAATAGTAGTTTATGATCATGAACTGTTTGTCACAAAAAGCTTCATTGATTGGAACCAATATTGGGTTGTCACAGATTTCATTTGGTTTGGTAATTGCATATTCCTTCATTTGTTACTGATCGATTGAAATTTGAAAGACACTATGTAAATTACGCACATTTTGATGGTTTAGTTTTGTGACACACACACACATATATATATATATAAACGTGATCATGTTGGATTTGGAACAAGTACATTGTGAATTTGGCTATAGTTTTGTCATTGTTTCTGTAGACCCCTTTATTCGAAAGAATATGAGACGAGTTTCGACAATAGGAACTTTCGTATTTGGAGAAGCACGCTGCGAGTTGTGAGTGTCTTTGAGGAAGAGTTTACTGCTCGAAAGGTTCCGATATTGTTGATTGGTATACCTCGATGAAGTAGAACTATTTTTCAGATCATGACTAGTGAGGTTCCTAGTACTTCTGGCCAAAAATACCGTAAAGACACAACAAATGATATCTCAAGTGACCTGAGTAGTGCAGATAGAGATGAAGATCTTATATGTTTACAGACGGGTGAGGAGTTTGCTACCGAGTTTCTGCAGGATCGTATTGCACAAAGAAGATTAGCCCCACTTGTGACTGGTATTGATCAGTGCCAGTCGAAAAGAGTTGGTTTTACTTTTAACCAAAACAATCAGCAGCTGGTGTATGAGGATGCCACTGATGCTTTTGGAATAAGGAGATTAGATTCTGATGGAAGTGCTGAATACTCAGACTGTCTCCCACCTGGTACAGGTACAGGTTATGTGCCCGAGTTGGAGAGAAATGGTTTTCCTAGTAGCAATTCAAGCAGACACTATGGTGGTCTTCGGAAACAACTATCAGGCAAGCTTGCTGAAGATGCTAAACGGGATTGGGTTCATCCTAGACCAAATACTCCACCTCTTTATGTTGGTGAATCCCCTCAGTCATATAATAGTCCATATGGTCAAGGATTTTTGGAAGGCTCTTTCTCTTTCAAAATGAAATTTCTCTGCAGTTTTGGGGGGAGAATATTACCGAGGCCAAATGATGGGAAGCTCAGATATGTGGGTGGAGATACACGGATGTTATCTATTCAGAAAGGCAACAATTTGGAGGAGCTAATGAGGAAGACATTTGCTATTTGCAACCACCCTCACACTATCAAGTACCAACTTCCTGGTGAGGAGCTTGATGCACTTGTATCTGTTTGTTCGGACGAGGACCTTCTTCACATGATAGAGGAATATCAGGAGCTAGAACGAACTGAGGGTTCTCAAAGATTACGGCTTTTTCTTGTACCTTTAAATGAACCAGAGAGTCCTACCTCCGTTGAAGCAAGGGTAACACATCCAGTTGGGTCTGATTGCCAGTTTGTTTTTGCTGTCAATGGCATGCTAGATAGAAGTCCTCGGAAAAGCTCCAGCGGTCAGAATTTGGCAAGTCAGACTAGCCAATATGGAAATGCCTCAGAGCACAGTCCAACTTTTCAAAGAGACGCTTCCACAACTGCATTTACTTTAGAAAACAAGGATGTTAGTCCAAGTTCCTCAAATCGGTCAGGAACAAGTACTAAACCTGCTCGTCAGTTCTTAGGTGCTCTTCAGATTCCAAGGAGGTCCTCTAATCTATCCCCTCCCCTGTCTTCTGTTCAACTTCAACATAAGGACCCCAAAAGTCCTAATGTGCAGCTTCATTTGGATAAACCATATTCTCATGGAAATGGAGGCATTGCTCCTTCTGATGTTGATGCTGTTGGCTGTAGTGATATTCTTGATCATGGTTCTCCAGTGATGAATTATCCTCGGCATACAAAACAGTTGGCTGAAACTTACCTGACGAAGAAACCCCACAACATGCCCTCCCTCAATCGTAGTGCGAGTGAAGATTTTGTGCCTTCTCCACAATATGGTCAAAGTGGTGCAATTTCTGACAGACACATGCCTGTTGGACAGGCCTCAATTCATTCCGACAATTCTGTCTTTCATCCTAAAGACACATCACGCCCTGGTGATATAGATGCTTCCCATCAGAAAATAATGCATGCCATTTCTGACTCTCGGTTGCAAGAACATCTCGAAAGGTCCTTGAAAGAAGAAACTATCTCAGTGTCTTCACTGAAAATGAAAATGTCAAGGTCGCCTTCACTGAAGATGCCAAGTTCCTCGCAAGAACGACAAGAAAAGATCTCTAATTGGAAGAATGAAATGGCTACCTATGGTAATCAATTTAATATCAGCGCACCTCATCGTTGTGAGGAGGATGAAGGTCTGGAGATGTTGAACCAGTACACAAATGACAACTCTTGGAAACACATGGGAGGAAATGTTGAAGTTAGATCAAATGATATCGTCACGGAACTTGAGAACTTACCGAAGATGAAGCATCTAAAAAACACAGTTGACTATCAAGAGTACGAATCAGATAATACTTCTCCATGCTCTCATTGGATCCAAAACCGCCCAATGAATCAGCTGTATACTCCATTTGAAACAAGTGGTCAGTCAGTTTCCCAGCGCCATGGACTACCAAATGTTCCATCTAAAGAATTCTTAACCTCGAGTTCTGTAAGTACTTCTCCCTTTTGAAACTTTTCAATTCTTGTCTAAATTGTTTTCACAATTTTCATTAACAGTACGAATCTATCTCAGCAATTGGACACAAGTTGTACTTCAGATGGAGATTTTTCTCTACATGATAAGAACCCTATGGATTATCCTGAGTATGTGGTTGAAAAGGAGGATGCTAGCGGACAATCTTTCGAGGAACAGACATATGATGATGTTCGGCCTGTCTGGTCACAGCCCTTAGATAATCATCATGATACTAAGGTGACAAACTCAGTGGTTATTGTTGAAGACTTAACTAATAGTACACCACATGGGAGTCCCCCCTCTAAAGCGATCTATCATGTCTCCCATATAGAAGATGAGACCAGCGATGACTGTTTGTCACCTACAGAAACCGAGATAAGTGTAGCACCAGAGTCCGAAGGAAAGGTGAATGTATTTCCTTGAAATTGAGATTTGCAGTTGTATCAAAACATTTTAGTGAAGTTGAGCTCTTATCATTTATTTTATAGGTTATGACTGCAGATGGCAAATATAGGCATGAAACTATTACTGATTCTGCAATAGCTGAAATGGAAGCGGGCATCTATGGTTTGCAGGTGGAAAACTACTACCTTGATCAATTTATGCATGATCTAAATTTCTTGATTTGTCTCTTTATCAGGAAACGTTGTTACTTTGCTCAACTTTATTTATATGAGATGTACATGTACCAGGTGATGATATTTTCTGTGATCATCGAAATGTTCAATACAGTTGGTTTTGAATCATTTTCATTTAAAGCAAGATATCAAGGGTTCATAGTTTAGTTCTGTCTGCCTCTTCACATGTACGTAGGACTGCGCATGAGGGTTTATTAGTTTGATATCTATTTGCTGCCTTTGCAAACACTTTAAGCTTTTGGGTTTCTCTTCAGAGAACAATAATATTACTCCTAACAGTTTGAGTTTTCTTATTCATTCTATATCTCTTTTTCGTGATAATCCATTTGAACTTATGGTTTTGGGTTGCTGAAATATGAAGTATTGTCTGCATTCATAAATAATACAGTTACAATCACGTACATGTATTAAGTGATTAAGAGCTTGAAGCCGTAGTTAGTGCTATATTCCTTGAGACTATGCATGGCACCAAATGGAATAGGACCTTCTAAAATGTTGTCTGTAAAGAGCTGTTGCGCTCAGTACACAGGTGCTGGGAGATGGAAGCTCTACTTTTCTCTTTACTTTTATTGTCCGAGCATGAAGGTGGTGCTATTTTACTCTGTAGACATGAGAGTAATCAAACATCCTGTACAATGAAACTTTGGTTTGAATAGTTCCTGTAATTTCTGTATATAGCTTGAGATATTATATCACTTTGCTTAGTTTTATTTCCAGAAATTATACATGCCTTTATACTACCTTTCTCTTGTGCAGATCATAAAGAATGCTGATCTTGAAGAACTACAAGAGTTAGGATCTGGTACATTTGGAACTGTCTATCATGGGAAGTGGAGAGGAACAGATGTTGCTATAAAGAGAATTAAAAAAAGTTGTTTCTCTGACAGATCATCAGAGCAAGAGCGACTGGTGGGTGTCCAAATTCCGAGTGTTTGAACATCTGCATTTTGTACATACATTTTAGTTGTCATGTTTATAGGTACTGTAGATTATTTCCAAAAATGTCACTCCATTAGCAAAAATCAATATTATTCTTTATGCAAATTTTGGTAAACTTTCCTGTGCCAAGGAAAACTAAAATGACTTGGAATTTAACAGTTGACAACTATTTATTTCTGATAAAATTTGTTAATATGCAATCTTCATTTGTTCTCACAGACCAAGGACTTCTGGAGAGAGGCAAAGATTTTGTCCACCCTTCACCATCCAAATGTTGTAGCATTTTATGGCGTGGTACCAGATGGGCCTGGAGGAACATTGGCGACTGTAGCCGAATTTATGGTGAATGGATCATTAAGGCAAGTCCTAGTTAGGAAGGACAGGTTAGCTGATCCATCTTTCTTCTGTTTGGTACATCCTCTTATTTTGAAGTAGATTTATGCAGTGTTCAGATTCTTCCTGCAGAGTACTTGACCGCCGGAAGAGGCTCATAATCTTAATGGACACGGCTTTTGGCATGGAATATTTGCATCTGAAAAGTATCGTCCACTTTGATTTGAAGTGTGACAATCTGCTTGTCAATTTGAGGGATCCTGAAAGACCCATATGTAAGGTAATTGCTGCATATCCATCCTGTCTATAATTTCTTAGTTCTTAGGGATTTCTAGTTCCTGTTTCTCATTCTACAAGGACCTCTTTCCAATAGTTGTTTTAAAAAAACCTGATTTTCACTGGTGAACACCTTTTGACCAAGGTGGCATTATTCTTTGCAGGTTGCAGACTTTGGGTTGTCAAGAATTAAGCGTAACACTTTAGTATCTGGTGGTGTACGGGGAACCCTTCCATGGATGGCTCCAGAATTACTGAATGGTAATAGTAGCCGTGTCTCTGAGAAGGTTAGAAGCTTATTATAACATAAACACTTGATCATTTTCTTCATCGAGGTCGAATTTAGTGGAACTCAGAATCAAACATCCTGAGAGGTTTAAGTTAATGAGTAGGGTGTTGTTTCTTACACAGGTTGATGTATTCTCCTTCGGTATTGTAATGTGGGAGATACTGACCGGGGAGGAACCATATGCTAACATGCATTGTGGTGCTATAATAGGTAAGCTTCTAAACCTATGTATCCCAACGTCAAAACCTACTGTTTTTAAGTTGCACAAGTATAATTCCCAAACGGAAACTTTATTATCTTGTCTGTCATTCTTTTACTGTCTTAATCTTCTAATTATCTTTTTATTGAAGGGGGAATTGTAAATAACACACTAAGGCCTCCTATTCCAAAGCGCTGTGACTCAGAGTGGAAAAAGTTAATGGAAGAGTGCTGGTCACCGGATCCGGCTGATCGGCCATCATTCACAGACATAACGCATAGGCTACGTGACATGTCGACGGCAGTACTCCAGAAGAAGCGGCCGCCTTATGTTGCAAGCAAATGAAACTTGAAGGGAAGACATATTGTACATGTTACAGTACTACTGACTAACATAGAAATAGCAGCAACACCATAATTATTAATTAATATTCCTGTAAAATTTTGACCTGTTGTAGACTGAAATATATGAATGAAATTGGAACTCTTTCATACTCGTAGTTCGGATCGAGAAGTTTAATACTTGAACCAGGTGATTTTCGAACAGAAATACACCTGCAAATGCTAGTCCCACGCTCCTCAATCATGTGGGATCTTGTCTCTCCTACTCGATCTCCTCGTGTACGTGCAAGTGTGCAACCTATCCTAAATTCATACGTGCAAGTTTGCACACTAATCTAACTCCCACGTACATCGTAAATCATGGATGGATAAACTCAACAAATTCCAATTCCACCCCAAAAGCTTGATATATATCAACAAACCTATTGAGAACCTCTCTAAATGCAAATACGGACCCGAATGCACCTAAATATTACAGTACTGATAATATCTCAAGTTCTCAACTTGATCGAGAACAGTTTTAAGATGTTGGTGCTGTCAATATAGACTATAAATAGTTAAGCACTATCACTAGCTATCAACAATCCAGCGGAATCTGGTTTCTCCGGTTGATCAAAGTTCAAAACCTAGTTATTAAAGAATGAGTAATTATACATACTTCAACCAATGTACGTGACAAGATAATGTTGATTGAGTGAGTGCAACATTGTTGGAGCTCTCTTTAAATCTCCATCCTACTTCATCACTGCCATTGACTATCTATCCGTCCAATTGCCAATCGCCTTTTGCAGAGGACTCGTATGATTTTAATTATGGATTCGTGTCACAAATAATGGGAAAGTTTGACAAGAAAGATTAGTGGCTTAGCTAATTCTATCATTAACCTAGTTTTTATTATTTGTAAAGGTATATAGCAGTATAGCAGCACTACTTATTCGACAGCCCAACTTTGGTCAATGCAACATTGTCCCCCAAAGCATTAGATATTTTTTTGGGGTCAAATAAAGCATTATATAGATCGACAATGCAACATGGTATATATAAATAGCTAGACTAGCTAGCTAGTGCATGTTCTTGTACGTGTGTGCTTACACATTCATACTTTGCCTCTTTAACCTTGGTATTAATCGATCGGTGTAAGCTAGCAAAATCACACTAATACTCAAAGTCTTCCATGAATTCGTAGTCATAGTTTCAAAATATGTTGAGGAGGATGCACTGCGATAGTGTGATACTACTACAATTGGGGAGTTGGGGTGACTTGGCTATGTGTGACTCGAATGAAGTTGACATGGAGATTCATATTTAACTATCGTGTCACATAATTCAATCCTAACCACATAACTCGTGTATCTGTCGCGTCATGATCACAATGCATGCAGTTTCAACTATCAGTGTCATGTCCGAAGAGATGAAGTCAACCCATTATTCCTACTAGGCTTCTGATTGATCAGGCCACTTGGGATTCAAAACAAGAAAAAGGAGAGGCACAAGGATAAAAAATTGTCACCACAAAACGAAGTGCCTCTCTTATCTTTCCTTTTTTGGTGGAAGCAAGTTGAGCTGAATGAGCTCCATATTCTGATCAGTGATCATAACGTGATGATGTTATATATACTGAATTCTTCTGAACTGTTCATTTTCGAGGAATGGCATCATTCTCGTACGTACATCTTTATAAGTTGCCCCTGTTTGATTCATGATACACGTTGCAGAAGAACTGCATATTCCAAATGGAAAAGAAAAAAAAACATATTTAAGAATTACGACACAGAACACTCAGGTTCATTTTCCATCTGACCATTTGTATATAGTCTATAATTACTTTAGATCAAAATGCAAAAAAGGAAATTTTATGTATAGGACTCTGAACTTGGGTTCGGAATGTTAAATCAACTTAAGAACATGATATTGTTCTCCTTATATGTATTCTGAATTTTGTACATGATCAGTATAAGATTTAAAAATGTAAATTTTGCGTGAACCAATCTGTATTTAGGATGGTTCTAATACACTGTTATGCTGTGTATAAGTTGCAGTAAAAACAAAGGTACACCAGTTCAAGAAAACTGATGCATTGGTTCAGAAATAAATTTTGAAATGAACAGATACAACAGTTGCTTAATGTAAGCGATTGTTTGATCTGTTCTCTATATATAGCTTTGTTTGGTCCCTGGATTATACACAACACATTTAGAAAAAAGTCTCATTAACTAATAATCTAAAGGTGTATATTGCAGAAAATCAACAATGACAGCAAGTACAACACCATCCTGTAAGTTTCATCCATTTGTATACAAGATACATTACAGATGTTCTTAACGTGATTATACAAAATACAATCATTGAAACTAAGTTAATCTAACAATTGGTATCAGAGCAATGATTGTTTCTATAAAATCCAAGTTCTGTGTTTCATTTTCTTAAAGATCTTGGGAATCACTAATCCGCATATATTTTAAAACAATACTATCAAATTCAATTCCTTTTGCTGTATAAATTGCACTGTTCTTTTCAAAATTGATCATTGTATTTTGATACATATCATCTGCATAAAATTTTAATTCATTACTTCAATCTTAATAGAATTCATGTCATTAACTGCCAAAGTAGTTATAAATACAAGAATTCACTCTACATGGAGATTAAGATCAAATAAAGATGTTATTGGAATTCATCACTATCTGTTACCAAAGTGCAGTTAGTATATCAGAAATCTAATGTATGCATCGATACTTCAAGTCTGCAGTTTTGATAAAAAACTTAAAATCAAATTAATATAAACTTTCATAGAAGTATATGGTAAGCATTTGGTTTACAAAATTGCAAACATACAGATACATAAATAAACCTTTATAATCAATTTGAAATCAAAACATCCAAAGGTGTCAGAATTTTATTTTGATTTAGTTTACTTATATTACAGTATGAATGAATACTCAGACATTCATTTCATTCATTTGGGACTTGATTTTATGTGCAGCCACGCATTTTTCCATGAGCATAAATCAGATTGAGTTGTTGAAAGGCTCAAATTATAAGAAATAGAAGGCTGACATTGAGCTAAACTTGGGGATACTGGATTATGACCATGTTTTGAAGGATAATCCACCATATGAACTCACACCAGATTCAAGCAAAGAAGACAAGGAAAAACTTGATAGATGGACAAAACACAACAAAATGGCACTGATTATGATTAAGAAAAGCATGACTGAAAATTTAGGGGAAGCATTCCTCTATCTGAAATTGCAAAGAAGTACTTTACTTCTATAGAAGAAACGTACAAAATTTCAGATAAGGCAAAAACTAATAATCTCATGAAGCTTTGATGCATTTGGAGTATAGAGGAAAATGAAGTATCATGGAGTTTATTATGAGAGGCTCAGACATTGCAAACAAATTAAAGGACCTGGACATGACAGTAGAGGATTCTTTCCTTGTCTACATGCTACTGAACAAACTACCAGATGAATATGACAACCTGAAATCACTTTACAAAACACAAAAGGAGAATTGGAGTGTGAATGAGATGATATCATTATGTGTTGAAATGGAGGATGAGATCAAGAAGAAGGGCAATGATCTGTCTGTTAACTACATCTTCAAGAGCAAGAAGAACAAACACAAGGGTTTTTCATCAAACTCAGGTCCTAAGGCAGACATCAGTAAAAGTAAGTCCTCCAAAACTTTAACATGTTTCTTCTGCAAGAAACAAGGACATTTCAAGAAAGATTGCGAATGTTTCAAAGCTTGGTTATCTAAAAAGGTATGTCTATAAAACTAGTTTTTAACATTCAGTCAAAAAGTTTTGAAATAGACAATACATGGTGTTTTGACACTGGCTCACCTATTCATATTGTCAATTCATTGAAGGGCTTGCAAAGGATGACAGTCCCAAGTAAGCAAGAGACAAAGGTGTGTGCAGCAAATGGACAGAAAATGGCTGTGAAGGCAATAGGAACTGTCAAACTTAAGTTTAATAAATTTGTATTAAGAACTATCCAGGGCCCAGCATAAGTAAGAACTTAATTTCTGGATCTTTATATGCCTTAAACAAAGGTTTTGATTTCAGTAGTGATAATAATGATATGTATTTAACTTATCTATCTAGGTGTTTTGGAAAAGCTTTTATTGATGATGGTTATTGGAAAATTGATTGTGAACATGAACAATCTGATCCATCAACAAAAGAGAAGTTTTTAACATAAACAAACATTTTGGTATAAAAAGGAAGCATAATCAGGAAACCTCATATTTTCTGTGGCATAAACGATTGGGTCACATATCAAAAGAGAGGCTTAAGCTACTGGTTAAGCAGGAAATTCTTCCAGAATTAGATTTTACAGATTTCAAAACCTGTGTGGATTATTTAAAAGGAAAAATAACTAAAACTAAAAGATTTGGAACTAAAAGAAGTGAAATACTTTTAGAATTGATACATACAGACATTTGTGGCCCTTTTTCAGTTAAAACCATTTGTGGAAATTACTATTTCATTACCTTTATAGATGATTTTTCCAGATTTTGTTACATCTACTTAATTTCTGAAAAATCAAAAGCTTTGGATACCTTCAAAAATTTTAAGACTGAGGTTGAAAGACAATCTGGAAACCTCATTAAAACAGTCAGATCAGATCGAGGGGGTGAATACTTTGGCAAGTATACAGAAAGGGGCCAACACAAAGGCCCATTTGCCTTGTATTTACAAGACTGTGGTATAAAAGTACAGTATGCAACTCCATACACTTCACAACAAAATGGAGTTTCAGAAATGAGAAATAGAACCTTGATTAATATGGTTAGGAGCATGATCATTAAATCTGGGCTACCAAAGTTTCTGTGGGGAGAAGCATTAAAGATGGCAAATTATATTTGCAACAGAACTCCCAGTAAAGCAGTATCAAAAACGCCTTATGAGTTATGGTGTGGATATAAACCTAGCTTAAATCTCCTGCATATATGAGGATGTAATACAGAAGCAAACATCTACAAAATAGAAGATGAAGCTAAATTTGATTCTCAGTCTGTAAGTGGCTATTTTATTGGCTATCCTGAGAAATCAAAAGGTTTCAGAATTTATTGTCCAGGTAAAAGTACTAGAATCATTGAAGTTCCAAAAGCTGTATTCATAGATGAAGAATTTAATCAGCAAGCATATATTGATACTTATGAAGAGTTCAACTTGAACAATGACAATTTTATCAAATGGTTTGCTTATCCTGAATCTAGTACATAAAGGGTTATGATTGAAGAAGAGCATGTAACTACACCCACTGCATTGGAAATCATCCCACCTCAAGTAGAAGAACAAATTGATAATGTTTTTGAAAATATAGCATTAGAAGATGCAAATCATGAAGAAGATATAGCTTTGGAACAACCTATAGTTCAAGAGCCAATACAGCTGGATCAGAACATTCTAAGAAGATTAACAAGGGAAAGAAAGTCTACAATTCCTGATGACTACCATGTATACCAAATGGAAGTGGAATATGATTTGAATGAGAAAAAAGATCCATGTACAATACAACAAGCACTACAAGAAAACAACACTTAGACCACGGAAACCTAATTGTTCCGTGGTCCAAGTGACACTTGGACGACGGAAAAGTCTTTACCCGTCGTCCAGGTGATCACCTGGACAACGGAGAAGTCTCCGAGGTCTAGGTGATCACTTGAACGACGGACCGACACGCCGTGGTCCGAGTAACGTCCACTTAGACGACGTGCCGACACCTCCGTTGTCTATGTGAAGCATTATATAAGCCCGATGCCAAACCCTGTTCTCTCTCGCGGGAAATTTTAAAGATCGAAGGAGAAGGAGAAGGAGAAGGAGAAGGATCATGAGGATCTCCGCTGACTAGCTAGGTAGCTTAATTAACTGATATCGAGAAGGCCAGCAGGTACGTACGCAGTTAAAATTTGCTTAATATATATATATATATATATATATTTAGTTAAAACGTACATACATGCATGGATGTTAGCTATACGTACATATTAATTAAATTACGTAATTGATGGATGTGGATCGAGTACGTATAATTAAGCGTAAATTAATGGACTAATATATATATATATATGTAATAATTAATTAATTATAATATTTTGTAGCAGTATGGACAAGAGTTGGATGAAGTTGAAGAATAGATGTGATGTCCGGTATATGGATGGAATTAGGAAATTTGTGAATTTTGCGATAGAACATGGTCAGGGAAAGAAGCGTTTCAGGTGTCCGTGCCAGAAATGTCTTAATTGTCAGTATGTGGAGGTTAATGTTATGGTGCAACACCTGTACGAAAATGGTATGATGTGGAGTTACACTACATGGAGCGAGCATGGTGAAGCAGTAGAGTTCAGCTCAGCAGACTTCAGCTTAGGGTACAGTTACCAGGGTGCCTCATCCAGCGGCAGTGGTGCCGGCCCCTCAGCTTGCAACCCAACTGCAGATTTGGTCCATGATGCGTTTCCGGGATTTAGTCATGGTGGAAACCAACACCAAGACGGAGGTTACAGTACCACTAATGAGCATGATGACACATTCCCCGCAGCTAGCTTGGCCACTGACACTAGTGAGATGGATAAGTACAACCGGATGCTACTTGAAGCGCAGACCCCGGTGTTTCCTGGATGTCGAGAGAATGTGTTGCAATATGTGATGGAGCAAATGAAGATAAAAGTGAAGCACAAAATGTCAGTGAATGCTTTTGACGAAATTCAGGAGCAAATATGTAAGTTGCTTCCTGATGATCACAATCTTCCTAAATCTCATTATAAGGTTAGAAATATCATGAGCAGCATCGGCCTAAAGTACAGGATAATTGACGCATGTCCGAATGATTGTGTGCTATTTTACAAAGAGTATAAAGATTTGGACTATTGTCCCGTATATGGCCAGTGCAGATATGAGCTGAATAAGAAGAGTTCGAAAAAGAGAATTCATGTGAAAGTTGTTAGATATTTTCCCTTGATTCCCAGATTGCAGCGCCTGTACATGTCTCTACACACAGCAGAGGCGATGCGATGGTACGCAAAAAAGCAAATAGATGACGATGTCCTGCGACACGCCGCGGATGGGGAGGGTTTCAAACATTTCGACAGAGAATTTGGAGACTTTGCTGCAGAGGTTAGAAATGTTAGACTCGGCCTATCTACAGACGGATTCAATCCTTGGGGAAGTAATAGCTCCGCCGTCAGTACTTGGCCAATTATTCTGATGCCGTACAACTTGCCTCCGTGGATGTGCATGAACAAGGAATTTAATTTCCTTACTGTACTAATTTCAGGTCCTAAATCTCCAGGGAAGTGCTTAGATGTCTACCTCAGACCTTTCATCGACGAGCTGAAACTGTTGTGGCAAAATGGAGTCCCAACTTATGACAAATTTACTGACACGATGTTCACGATGAGGACTGCCGTAATGTAGACGATTAGCGATTTTCCAGCGTATGGGATGTTGGCAGCCTGCAGGACAAAAGGATATAATGGATGTCCTATATGTTTAGACGACGTGAACTCTAGTTGGCACGTGGGGAATGTGTGTTACTTGGGTCACCGTAGATGGCTTCCTCACGACCACCCCTGGCGACAGGATGAAGCTCATTTCGACGGGACGGTAGAGAACAATCCTAAACCCTGTAGTTGGTCGGGCGAAGAGATTTTAGAGAGGTTGAGCTATTTCGACTTTGGTGTGTTGACCAATGACGCGGATGTAAAGAAATGCAATCCAATTCCTCCACATGATCTCAGCTATTGGGATCATAAGAGTATATTCTTTGAACTCCCTTACTGGTCGAAGTTGAAGCTGAGGAACAACCTGGACGCGATGCACATAGAAAAGAATGTGTGCGACAGCGTGGTGGGAACAATTCTCGGTATTAAGTTCAAGACTAAAGATACTCCCAAAGCACGCAAAGATCTGGAATCAATGAATCGACGTCGTCCCTTGTGGTTGAGGAGGGATATGAAATGAGTGTACAACAAGATGCCAGCTGCACCTTACACAGTGAAGCCGACACTTAGACGTTCTGTATTTCATTGGTTTAAGGGCGTTCGTTATTCGGCTACGTATGCAGCTACTATAACTGGAGCAGTGGACGAGGTGCAACACAAGTTTGTTGGTCTAAAGACACATGACTATCACGTAATGCTGCAACGTCTGATTCTAGTGGTAATTCGACCATATTTGCCTCGTGACGTCGTAGAACCAATAGTGGCATTGTGCAGATGGTGGCAGAGGTTATGCGCCAGAGAATTAAAGAAGTCAGATGTGGTGGAATTGCAACAACAAATTGTGCACATCATTTGCAAACTAGAGAGGATTTTTCCCCCTGCTTTCTTTGACATCATGATTCACCTAATGATCCACCTGCCCGAGCAGGTGCTCATTTCTGGTCCGGTCCAGTACACTTGGATGTATCCTCAAGAAAGGTACGTACAACTAATTAATTATACAGGTTAATTTTTCGATTCATAATTTGTTCCACTGGAGATTACTAGCTAGCTATATGTACTTATTCTTATTATACGTTTGATTTTGTAGACAGCTTGGACAGTATAAGTCATTCGTCAAAAACAGGCCGGCCCCGTATGGCTCCATAGCAGAGACATACCTAATGTATGAGTGTGTTACTTACTGCAACAGGTACCTCAAAGATCCACCACCTCCCACTGCCTCCGATCGCAGTGCCCGCATCAATCTTTCTGTCGTCACTAATGTCGTCCGACCGTTTAGAGGAGTATTAAAGGAATCGTTAACATGGGAAGAACTTATTGAGGCACATTGGGTAGTGTTGCGAGACAGTGACGAAGTTGAGCTGTACATGATGTCATACAGGGAGAGGCTTCAGGCGTTAAATCAAAACAAGAGTTCGGCGTGGATTGAGAAAATGGTTAAGAAGAAGTTTCCCGATTATTTCTTCCAATGGGTACGTACGTATGTCTCGGTATTTAGTAATTTATATACATATCGATCATTTTGTAGAAAGAAAACCCTTATATTTGCCCATTTTCGCAGATGATTGATCTGCAAAAATCTGAAAATCACGGGGGGTAGTGGTCATGGCCAAAGCACTTGCTAGCAGGGAAGCCGATTAAACACTATATTTATCCCGGATGTTTTGTGAACGGTGTAAAGTTCCATTCATTGGCCCGAGATGAAGGAAGAAGAACACAAAACAGTGGGGTAGCGGTTGGGAAAGACAATGATCTATATTACGGGGCTATTGTATATGTGGTTCAGCTATGTTACGGGAATGATGTCAACGTTTTCCTATTCAAGTGCAGATGGTTCAAGCGTACAAAGGAAGACCTGGGACTATTATCAGTCGATACAAACTTAAGCTGGTATGAGGATGAGCCTTTCGCTCTCGCCACCTTAGTTATGCAGGTGTTCTATCTCGACGATCCGAAAGCCGGGGAAGGGTGGAAAATAGTGAACCATATCTCTCATCGAGGAATATGGAATACAGAGACAATTGAAGGGACACCGGCGACGACTGAAGATGCTGCTGAACCAGAAAGAGACATTCCTGCCTATCAAGAGCCTAATATTTCTGTCATCCGCTCCGATATAATGGACCTGGTTCAAGATGGTGAACGGTTACCCATGCCTGATGGTTGTACAGATCTAACTGAAGATGAGATTATCGATGCCATTAATGAAGAAGATGAAGAAGACGAGCAGGATAAGGACGCGGACGAGGACTCGGGTTATTCGTCGGACGATGTGGAGTATGATGAGGAGGATGAGCAATCGGATACTGGGGACGAGGATGATGACGATTATGATGATGACTACTTAACTAAGACGAGAAAAATTAATTGGTAATTAATTTATGTAATTATTGTAATATATGATGCATCATCGATCAATAATTAATATAAATATATTATAAGGAGGAGAATGTATATATGTACGTAGATCTTAATATGTATGTACTTAATTAATTAATTACACGTACGCGTCAATGCTCGATTCAGATTGGATCGACCGACGTACGTAAATTAAATTAAATTAATTAATCCGAATTATATATCCTGGACAACGGAGAAATTAATCACAGATTTCGCCTTTTGGTTATTTTAGCTATCTCCCTAAATCCTCGACCCTAAATCTAGCAGATCGGATCGATCGATCATTTTTTTAATTATCGACTTGAATCAGAATAATTGAACGGACACACAAATGACGTTGGACAACCTAAACCCTAAACCCTAAGGCCCTAACCCCTGAATTCAGGGTTTGTATACTTGGACGACGGAGATAGTCATTATCCGTCGTCCAGGTACTCACTAGGACAACGCAGAAAGAAATTTGCGTCGTCCAAGTGAACAAACCCTAAACCCTAAGGCCCTAACCTCTGAATTCAGGGTCTATGCACCTGGACGACGGATACGATCTTATGCGTCCTCCAGGTAGACACCTGGACGACGGAGATGAGATTCTCCGTCGTCTAAGTGTCCACCTGGACGACGCATAAGATCGTATCCGTCGTCCAGGTGAAGATTTCGTAATTTTTCCTAAGACAACGACCATCTATACCATCTTCCAATGCATATTCTTTTCGTCAAGACTTTAGAGTAAACAATTCTTGGTGTGTGAGCTTCGACGGTTTGAAAATCGGAGTTGCGAAATGTCTTGTATCCACGTTTTCTGTTTGTGAAAATCTCGGTTTTGCGGTTGACTGTGCCGATGAAAGCCTTCACGAACTTATTATTTTCTGAAAATTATTGTAATTATATATTATGTTACGGCGAACGTATCCAATGGTTGTTTTGTCCAAATTCAATTTCGTTAATAATCTGCTGCAAATGAGCCTATACTTATGAACACTTAAGTCGTAAAGATTAGTCGATACTTAACAACTTTAAAGACATAAAATTATTCGTCGTTTCAAAATTAACTGTTCATATATACGATGCGTTCATCGATATTTTACGACTATTTCATTCGACTATTTCATTCGAATGAGAGATCGCCAAATTTCTTGCGAAATAATTTTTAAATTTTTTTTAACGTAATTTGAACCTGGACGACGGAGATGGTCATTTTCCGTCGTCCTGGTGACTACTTGGACGACAGAGAATGACCATCTCCGTCGTCCAGGTGCCAAAAAACATGGCGGTTCATTTTATTTTTTATTTTTTTTCTTGGTAATTTGCACTTGGACGACGGAGAAGGTCATTCTTCGTCGTCCAAGTTGAAAATTATGGCGGTTAAACGTGCTGCCTTAATTTTTGGCGCCGCTTCAAATTTCACTTAGACGACGGAGAATCAATTCTCTGTCGTCTAAGTTCAAATTTATGGCGGGTGAAACGTCCCGCCCATTAATTACGCGCCGCTTCGAAAATTTTTAACGCTTCACATAGACGACGGAAAAACCCTTTTCCGTCGTCCAAGTGCACTTAGACGACGGAAAATAGGGCTCCGTCGTCTAAGTGAACGCCTATATATAGAACAGGAACCCCCCCTTTCTCATTCCATCTCCTCTCCTCTCCTCCTCTCCTCTCCTCTCCTCTCCTCCGGCGATTTTCCTCCTCCGGCGACTAATTTTCCGGCGTGGTTTCTCCTCTCCGACGACTCAACTCCGGCGATATTCCCGATTATTCCGGCGAGGTAAATTTCGAGTTTTTACCTTATTAACATTATTTTTATTTAATTAATTAATTTCTAAATATAATTAAATAATTAGTTTTAAATAATTAATATATAGTTGTAATTATAATAATTATTTAGTTGTTATTATTAATATTTAGTAATCATTTAGTTATTATGATTAGTATAATAATCATTTAGTTGTTATCATTTAATTATTTAGTTATTATAATAGTTATTTGGTAAATAATAATTATTGTAATTAAATAATAGTAATAAAATTTGTTAATAATAATTAATTATATAGGTAAATGAATAATTATTATTAAATGCATGATAAATAATAATTTATTATTGTCATTATTTATTGTTTTAATTAATTGATAATTACGTTTATTTTCTAGTAAATTGCATGGTAGTACGTCTTTGATTTAAATTTAGTACATAAGCTTGGTTCATTAAGTCGTACTCTTTGGAATAGATGGCGCCTCTTTTCCTAGTTTATCTCCTTAACCCCTCGTGATGTGTGGATTTCATCACCGCACACCATAACCTAAGTGAAGTTATGGACACGAGGTTGATGGCGGAGTTTGCAAAGGACTTGAGGGAGTGTAAATTTTTGAAAAAATGGCCAAATGTCGGACATGGTGTCTAGAAACGGGTTATGACTGGTGACAAGTTTTGGATCTAAGAAAGACGACACCAATAAAGTATATACCATTCATTTGGTTAACCTCGGGGTGTTTTGTCGAAATTAGTCCTGCCTCTCCCGTTATCTCTATCCCTAACTGGCCATGTTTTTCGATTTAACCAAGGCTGATTAATTGAAAATTTACACTTTATCGCGCGGGTCGCACGTCCATTGAACGACCCAAAAAACCAAGCTAGTGTACTCTATTTAAATCTTAACCGTACTTAATAAGCGTAAATTTTTAGTTGTAATTATTATGGTAATTAGGTATTTTAACAACGTACGTACTCTTAGGTTTCATTAAATGGCTCCATCCGGCAAGAAAAAAGCCCAACAGGAGGCAGAAGATGCTATGCTCCGCCGCTTGGCGAACCACGTCGGTTGGGTTGAACAGGAGGGCAACGACGCCCTCAATTCGGACCCTTCATCTGGTCCGTCGGCAGCGCCTTCTGGAGAAATTTCCGCTGCCCCATTTATCTCCAGCGGTGATGACGTCAACCCCTTTTCAACTCCGACGCCCGATACCGGTTTAATCGCAAGTACTCAGGCGTCCTCGACCTCTGAATCTATCATGTACAGCGCCCGGCGTAAGCAAAGGAGGGCCCCGACTGACCCGGACCCGAAAAGGACTCGCGGTCTCGTTAAAGGGGGCCAAGCGGAGAAAATTTGCAAAGCGACCTGGAAAAAGATCGACTTGCCCTACGACGAATTCACCGGTGGCCCTCCCACAGCTCAGCTAACAAGTCTCCCGGCGCATATCATAGGGTCAATCCTTCGTAGCCGGGTTCGTCTCACTGCCCCTACTTGGAAGGAGGTGCCGGATGATGAGAAGGCGAAACTCTTTAAAGAACTTTCGGTACGTAATACGTACAATTTTAGTTATTATATAATATTGTTAATATTAGTTATAATTTCATAATATATACGATTATAATTTTCTATTTATTTTTGATAGGAACAATTTGAGGTGGATCCGACACCGCCAATGTTGAGGCATATCAACCAAACCGCCAACTCCATCTACTGTGATTGGAACCTCCATCAGTACTTCCAAAATATCGGTCCGGTGCCTACCCCCGTAGAGCTGCGTGGGGATAGAGAAGATAAATGGCAGTGGTTGTGTAACCACTTTCAAGATGAAGAATTTAAGGTGTTTACTTTTTTTTATTTCAATTAAGATAATTGAATTATTTTAATTTTAGTTACTTAGTAATTTTTTAATGATTTATGTTGTCTAACAGAAATTCTCTGGAGTCAACAAAGCCAATCGGGGGAAGAAGGACAAACACCATACTTCCGGCGCCAAGCAACTCATTCAAATAGTCAAGGAGCACAAGAATAAGGGCTCCAAACACCCTTATCTCGATGCAAGCATAAGCGCGTACGTGACGCCTGGGCTCGATAATGAAGCGAGTCAATACGGCGTAAGTGATATATATATATATGTGCTTTTAATTGTAGTAATTATTATTTAAATATTATTTCATGATATTTTTTTATTATTCTTTTGTAGGCAAGGGTGATAGAGCGTGCGTAGGAAGAATTGGCTAACACTCAGCTTGCGTTCCCAGATTTGCCGCCGGAAGACCTGCCTCCTCTATCCATGGAGAGCCAAATTGCAATCGCGGATGAGGTCTACGGTCGTAGAGCTGGCAAAGAGGTTAGGGGGTTCGGACCTAAGGTGAATCGAGATTTGTCGACGACCTCCGACACATCATCTACGGGAGGTTCGGGGCGGAGACGTACTCAGGCTGCGGCCGTCGAAGCAGCCATTCAAGAGGCTCGACTGGCACGTGAGGAAAATCAATCCATGCATCAAAGACTTGATGAGCAACAAGCACAAATAACCCAACTCATCGCCCTCATGCAACAATCTCGAGGAGAATGTCAACCTCCTCCGAACCCATACCCCAACGACGACGACCCAGCTGGAGGCGGGGGACTCGGCGGCGTATCTGCTCCTCCAGTATATTAGCTAGTAGTTTATTATTTCATTTCTTTCCACATTCTGAACAATATTTTAATTTTTATGCATTTTTCGATTATGCATGTATGTACAAATTAATTTTATAAGTAATATTACAAATTTAGTTTATTTAATTAATTTTAGCATTTTTCATTTTTTAAATTTATTTAATAATAAATTAAATTATTAATAATTAATATAAAACAATTTTTTTTTAATTAATTAAGCACCTGGACGACGGAGAATTTCATCTCCGTCGTCCAGGTGCTTACCTGGGCCACGGAGAGTGTCCGCGGTCCAAGTGCACTTGGACGACGGAGATGAAATTCTCCGTCGTCCAGGTGCCTGGACGACAGCACTTGGAGCACGGAACCTGGATGACGGAGGCTCCGTCGTCTAAGTACTTAGACGACGGAAAACCGCACTTAGACGACGGAAACGCTCCGCGGTCTAAGTGCGTTTTTCTTGTAGTGAAGTAATGAAGTCAGCAAACTAATGATAATTGGAAGCAAGCCATGGAGGAAGAATTAGAAAGCATGTCCAAAAACAAAGTCTGGATGCTTACAGAAAAACCAGATGGATGTAAACCAATAGGTTGCAAGTAGGTGTTCAAAACCAAAAGAGATGCAAATGGCAAAGTTGAAAGATACAAAGCTAAAATTGGTGGCAAAAAGGTATAATCAAAGAGAATGAATCGATTACAATGAGACATTTTCACCAGTCTCTACAAAGGATTCATTAATAATTTTAATGGCCTTGGTGGGACACTATGATCTAAAGCTGCATCAGATGGATGTGAAGACAACATTTTTAAATGGTGACTTGAATGAAGATATCTATATGTTACAACCAGAGGGGTATGAGCAAGGTGAAGAGAAAGTATGCAAACTCAAAAAATCGATTTATGGTCTTAAATAAGCTACCAGACAATAGTATCTTAAATTTGACAAGGTAATCACTAACTTTGATTTTCTAAAAAATAAATTAGACGAATGCATCTATCTAAAAATCAGTGGGAGTGATTTTATCTTGATGATCCTATATGTTGATGATCTTGTTAGCTAGCAGTAACATTTCCTTATTAAAGGAAACAAAACATTTTCTTTCAAATCAGTTTGATATGAAAGATATGGGTGAGGCTTATTATGTTTTGGGAGATTATCACAGACAGAAAAAGAAGTATGTTGGGACTCTCACAGAAAGGCTACATTGATAAGATACTGCATAGGTTTAACATGCAGAACTCTAAGGGAGGAGAGTCACCAATGTCTAGAGGTGATAAACTACACAAAGGACAATGGCCTAATAATCTGCTGGAAAGAAAAAGTATGTAGAATATGCCATATGCTAAACTAGTTGGAAGTCTCATGTATGCACAAGTCTGTACCAGACCAGATATAGCTTTTCCTGTCAGTATGTTATCTAGGTATCAATCAAATCTTGGACATAAACATTGGACCGCTGGAAAAAAGGTGTTGAGGTATTTGAAACATACAAGAGACCATATGTTGGTCTACAAGAGAATAGAAGATAAAGAGTTGAAAATAGAAGGTTATGCAGATGCATCATATAAGTAAGACATTGATGATTTAAAGTCTTGTTCAGGGTATATATTCATGCTTGCTGAAGGTGCAATATATGGAAAACAACAAAACAGACCTTGACAGCTACATCAACCTTTCAAGCAGAATATATTAGCTGTACATGAAGCAACTGGACATGGTCTATGGTTAAGAAACTTTGTTTTAAAATTACAGTTGTTAGAATCAATTGAGAAGCTTATGACTATTTATTGTGATAACGCTTCAACAGTATTCTTTTCAAAGAACAACAGAAGGACCTCTCATTCCAAGAACATAGATGTCAAATATTTTTCAGTCAGAGAAAGTGTCAGAGACAATGAGATTGAAGTCATCAAGATAGGTACCAAAGATCAGTTAGCTGATCCTTTCACTAAGGCCCTGCCAATATCAAGTTTTGTCAAACATGTCAAAGCCATGGGAATTTTAGAAAATTTGGATGCTGATATGAACTAACAGCATCATAAAGACATAATTATAGTATTATATTCTATATGAATAAATTCATAATAGTTCATTCATTCTATATTTCTTTACTAAAGAATCTGCAGAGTTTTTTCAGTATGAGATATATTTAAATTATGCAAATCATGAATCGAAGTTTTAGTATTTAGGAGTATATTTTGTTTCAATATCAAATATACTTGTTACTGCATTAGGTAGTTTATATGATTGTATTAGTGTTGTTATGATTTTGAAATACTGATGTTTAGTCAATCCATCAAGTTATTTTTAAATCTAACATAACTTTTGCAATTGATAAAACATTGAATCAGATTAACCATTTTAATCCAGTCGACACTTCAGTATATATATTGTGTCATTCTACATATTTAGAATTTGAAACAATGTCAAGTTTAGTGGGAGATTGTTAGATCAACTTAAGAACATGACATTGTTCTCCTTATATGCATTATGAATCTTGTACATGATCAGTATAAGATTTAAAAATGTAAATCTTGCGTGAACTAATATGTATTTAGGATGGTTTTAATACACTGTTATGCTGTATATAAGTTGCAGTAAAAACGTACAAAGGTATATCAGTTCAAGAAAACTGATGCATTGGTTCATAAATAAATTTTGAAATGAATAGATACAATAGTTGCTTAATAGAAGCGATTGTTTGATCTGTTCTCTATATATAGCCTTGTTTGGTCCCTGAATTATACACAACACATTCAGAAAAAAGTCGCATTCACTTAGAATCTTAAAGTGTATATTGCAAAAGATCAACAATGACAGCTACAACACCATCCTATAAGTTTCATCTATTTGTGTACAAGATACATTACAGATGTGTTCTTAACGTGGTTATACGGAATACAATCATTTGAAACTAAATTAATCTAACACGGAATTGAACTATTTCGATTCGATCACGAGAGTGAGACTTCATAAGCTTACTTTTAGTGGGTTCGTAAAGTCCATTGCAAAAAGTTACGACTCAGTTTGATACTACTTTGCAAAATTGTTTTAAGCAACAATTAAGAAATTCGGTATGCAACTATTCATATAGATCTATCCATTTACATGTCGAAGACATTGAAGTAAATCAAAGCTATGTATATGCAGTTATCAAACTATACCATATATTATACTAGCTATCTTTAGCTTGAAGCCTGCCCCTTCAATTCCTGTTCACTAATAAATGTACCATGGAATCCATAAGGAACCCTAGCAGGCAATCTTACAGAACCAACTTGCTTCATGCTTGAAGCACAAACAATCACCATCTCTGATTTCTCCTCCTCCTCATCTCGCACAAAGCCCACTATAAACCCTTCATCATCATGCCTGCTGCTACTCAGTCGTCGGGATACGTAAAACGGCTCGCCACCAAACCGACATGCCCCGTACAAATACTTGGTCACTGAACCGGTTTCCAAATCTACCTTAACAAAGCCCGAACACTTGGGCCATGGCTCCGTTATAGCCATGTACAAATACCTAGTCTTTTGCCCGAGGAGCTGCTTGTTCACCACCCCCACTTCTAAATTCATACCCTCGACAATTACCCGACGACTCGATTCTCCCGTCTTCATGTTCATTCGGATTTCCGATAGTTCGACCCGCATCGGTTCAGTTTTATTGTCGTTAAAAACCGAGTCCGGCGGGTCCATGCACGACCCGATCACTACAATGACCCTGTCACCCGAGTCCAAAGTCTCCTCCCATGCATTGCACAAATGGAAACAAAAGCAATTAGGTACGTCAATCCATTTAGTCTCCGACCCGTCGTCGGCTTCGTTTTTCGGCAAAATTCCGAACCGGGATGTCTTCTTCTGGTCATATATAACCGGCGACCCGCCTTTGATCATTTCCGATAACTTGAATACTACTTGATGATCCGGGATCACTACGTAGTTCTCCGTTATGGCAAAGTCATGCACCATAGTAGGTTGCTCAAGTGCGATTCCAACCTCACGTGACTTCCTCCCGCACGTGTCGAACTTGTAGTATTTCAGGTAAGGCTTGTTCACCACGTCGTAGCTCAGCGCGTGTAGCTCACCGGTCACCGGGTCCAGCTTAGGATGCGCGATCATGGGCCGGTCGAGACCGCCGTCGAAATCGAACCGTCCGATTGTTTCGAGATCACCGTCACCATTGATTTTAACGTTGTACGGTAGGTCATCTTCCGACATGGCTAATAAGCGACCGTTGAAGTATACCAAGCCGGCATTAGCCACGCCGGTGCCTTGTGAGCTGTCTACTAAGCCCAGAGCGGCTCGAGCCAGGAACAAGCCGAGCCGAGCCAATCCCGAGTGACCGTGAAGCTCGCCGATGGGCTTGGGAAATATCGACCTCCCCAGCTGGGCTTCTTGCTTGAGCCGGCTCGTGCGGGTGTACCTACAAGAGTAGCTGGCTTTGTTATCCACGCCCAACGTGAGCGCGTGGATCATACCGTCCCCGTCAAACAAGTGGTGCCCACCGGAGGGAGCAAACATAGGATTTGCACCATTTCTGACGTAAACACCACGTAAGCAATCGGGGACATGACCTAGAACTTCAAGGCCATGCTGGACCGGACACTCCCGAACCGGCGCAAAGTTGCCGGATATTTGAACCGCCGGGTCGATGGTTTTGGGTAGATTTTGCTTCTTTTCGAGAGGCTCTATAACTAAGCTCTCTATGGTGTCTAGTACTGAGGCTGCTAGTTTTTGAAGCGGGTTTGAGTGAGATGGGGGAATTTTGGGTTCGATTGGGTTGACTTTTTCAGGGATCGGTTTGACCGATGGTTTCGGTTTTGGTAGTGGCAGAGGTGGCTTCAGAGGCTTCTGGGTTTTTCGAGGAAGTGTTTTTCTTGATGGGTTGACGAGAATTTTGCATAATATTGATGCCTTTTGTGTTGTGTGAATCTGTTGTTTTATTGTTGTAGTTCTAAGAGTCGAAGAGGACGGTGGAGGAGAGACGAAATGCAAAGAGGTATGCATGACTACAAAACAGTGGGGGGTTGCGGAGTTAAGAGTAGCGGTCGTGGCTTATATAATGGATGTGGAAAGTGCTTTGTGGGACAGTGGGTACACCGTACATACACTATGTCCAGCTGGCAAGAGGCGAAGTGAACACGTAGGAGATGATGATCATAGACCTATTTCCCGACGAAAGCTTCGTGCTTGTCATCGTTAAAGGTGGCAAAGATCTAGAGTTTGATCGATCTCTGCCCCAATAATCGAATTAAACTGGAGAAGAGAATGCAACACCACAGGGAAATTAGCCAAATTACACCTCTGCAAGGGAGAGCATTTTTATGTGGAAACGTGTCATATAAAGGGAAAGACACGTAATCAATTATGTACACGTAAGATATTATTCTTCATGAATTCGAATTCGAATTCGAACGAGAACGAAGGTTTCAGGAAAACTTGTCATATCAATCAGTGATCGACTTCAAGGCACTTTACGGTAAAAAGAAACTCGTGCACGTTTGCCCTTCAGTGGTCGGGAGGTATCACATTTGGGATTTGACTTGACATCTTATCCAATCCAAAACTCCAACAAGACTAGCTAGCTAGGGTATTGCACGCATGATATTGTTCTACACGCATTTTTCTTTGTCCCTGGAAAAACATGCAAGTTAGTGCTTAACATAACCTTTATTTTGCGGGCAAGACATGTATATTTTGAGTTGAAAATTCTATATTTAACAACTTCGATTCCGAATTCTCCTCCTCAAAGTTCATTTGCGTAATTTGATTAATTTACACCACTATGAACTCAAGTACGAACTTGGTTTGAATCTCGATCCATATCGCATACTAATTAGGCTAGCTTCCTAATTTTTCTTTACTTTTTAGTCTTTCACAGTGTTTTAGACTTGCCCATTAAAGAAATTTCTTATCCTTTCATGATCTAATCTATACATAATCTATGCATTTATTCTATTGAATCGTATTGCAATTATTTCGGTTTACAAAGTATTTAATGAAAATATATAATTGAAATTATTTTGACGTGTATATATATACACACACAAATACATATCGACGCGTACGTACACTAAAACTTTCGTGCAATATGATCACATCCCTACATACATATATGAGAAACGAAAAGAGAAATAGAAGAGATCAATTGAATGGAGATCGACTTTGCGAGCAGGGAACGTTAACGTAAGTGCCGTCGTGACGTCATCATTGTGGTTAAGAAGGTGTAGAGATGCAAGCGTAGTACAGTAGTATTATGAATATGATCTCTCTATGGCCCATATCCAGAGATTATGTACGTACGTAGAAAGCAGGCATTGACACATGGATGAGGAGCTCTTGACCGGCCACGTACTAGCATCATCGGTTTGACTCCCATGCAAATAAGCTCAAAAGAATCATAATCAGAAACATATGACGACCCACGTGCATGGTTCGAATTCATAAGCCCATGGTTTCTATCTCTTCCTAATTCGACCTCTTGAATTTGAGCTGCCTGGCGCTGCTGCACAATTTCCGGCGATATTTGATTCATTGTCGTTTTGGTATTTCAATTTTCAACGCGTGCCCTAAAAGACAGTCTCTGCTATACGTGTCTACGTTATCTGCATTTGGCCACGTGAATTTCACGCACCTTAGAGATACTGGTCATGCTTAAATTGTGTGCTTTAGGCAGCGCTTGGAATCAGTAGCTTAGCACGTACATACTGATCTGTGAGATTGAGAGATGTTGGGTTTAGGCCGATGTCATGATTTATAAGCTTTAGTTTGCTAATTAAAGTTAAGTCAACGAGAATAAAGAGCAGGATTGGGTAAAAATAAACTTTAAATTGAGAAAAATTAATATGTAAAAAGTTTAATATATTGTTATTATTGATGTATAATATATATTTTGTGTCGAGAGAAAATAAAATTAGTAATAAAAAAAAATATGATAATAATAATTATAGATTATATTATGTTTTTTAATAAAAATAGTTAAAATGGGTTTGATTAAGCTTGACCTGGTATAAATATATTTATATATTAATTAAATTTCTTTATTTGAAAAGAGGTTGGGCTTGACGAGGCTTATAAGGCAGAAGATGGGGTAGGCCAAAGAAGTTCAAATGGGTTGAGCCAAGAAGCTGGGCTGAACTTCAAATGCATAACCCAGACCCTACGTACCCTATTTCAAAAGAGGCTGGGCCGACCTGCCTCGGTTAAAGTTGGACTAGGATTCGTCCCTAAAGGTAGGGAGGGCTAGAAAGGGACTCGAGGCTGAAGGACCAAATGATGAGACCTAACTATGGTCCTAACTATGGTCCAGTCAGGTTTGGGTACTTCCCTTAATTAGTTAATTTTTATCCTTTTACATGTAAAAATTTATAACAATACTATTGTCAGCTTAAAAGACAATTCTCTAATTTCTTCTTTTATTTGTCGAACAGGGCCTTTGTTTTGCAGATCATATCAACTTCTTTTCTTTTCCGCCGTGATGCTTCTTCTTTCTTCTGTTCCACTTATTCATTTCTTATCTTATTCTGGTTCTTCCTGGTTTATCTTTTCCTTTTTCTATATCTCTTGTTCATTCTTCTCTAATTTCTTCTTTTATTTGTCGAACAGGGCCTTTGTTTTGCAGATCATATCAACTTCTTTTCTTTTCCGCCGTGATGCTTCTTCTTTCTTCTGTTCCACTTATTCATTTCTTATCTTATTCTGGTTCTTCCTGGTTTATCTTTTCCTTTTTCTATATCTCTTGTTCATTCTTCTCTATCTCTTCTTCTTCTTCTTCTTCTTCTTCTTCTTCTTCTTCTTCTTCTTCTTCTTCTTCTTCTTCTTCTTCTTCTTCTTCTTCTTCTTCTTCTTCTTCTTCTTCTTCTTCTTCTTCTTCTTCTTCTTCTTCTTCTTCTTCTTCTTCTTCTTCTTCTTCTTGCTTATCCTATTTCCTTTCTTATCTACAATTCTTCTGCTTCATTCTTTCATTATGGTTCCATCATATTATCAATATTATGTTCTATCCAAGAGTAAATCTATTTTTGCTTGTCTTAATGCTGGTTTTGCTAGTTCTGTTTCTCTTGCAATTTCTGCCCAAAGTTCCCTCTCCATTTTTTTTCACTTCATCATATTTTTCTCTAGTAATTTCACTCATGTTGGTTTTATATTTTTTATCAGGTCTGGGAAGTCCTTCATATATCTCTGTGGTATACATGTTTATGGTGCTAGTTTGGTAGACTAAGTATAAATCATTATCATTCTAGTATTCTTTTGCCATTAATTGTGCTGCTCTAAACTTATGAATATCCTCTAAATTTGGTATTGAAGCAGAGGTTTGATAATGTTGCAAGTTCTCTATAATTTTGGCGAGATATAAGGATAAGATGTCTTGCTTTATCTGGATTTGTTCTAGTATGACTTGGTGTTGAACGAATACTAATAAATTCTTATTGTATAGTATCTCTTCTTGCTTCTTCTATTCCCCATATTTTTATATAGTGTTCTATGCCAAACAGAAGTTGGCGAGACAAAAAATTAACATGATTTTTGCTTTTAATAGAAAGATGAACAAGGAAACCATAGTTTGTGGAGTAACTAAAATTCTGCTGCCATCATTCTCAATGTACATTTCTTCAAATTCTTCTATGTTTATGCTGGCTAGTAAAATATGATATTTTGTTTTTTCATTTTCAAGACTAGAAAAATAAACGGCTCTTATATATGCCTGACTATGGAGTAGAAATACAGTTAATTAAAAACTTTGAATAGCTATTTGTAAAGAAACATGCTTATCATGCTGTAACTTTAATGTATTATCTTTCACATCATCAGGAAGGTACAAAAAATCTCTCTTTGGCTAAAGCTTGTAAAAATTATGAATTTTTGGTTTGTGCTTCTAACAAAGAAGCAGAGAAATCTTTATCTATATCATGTAAATATTCGATCCTTTTTTGATGATTAATATTTAATCTACGAAAATACTCAGTAACTATATTGTGCTCTTCTTGTAGACTATCATATTGTGTTTTACGAATATTATGCTGTTCACAAAGACTATCAAGTTATGAATGGATTCTAGCATAATGTGCTTGAAGTTTGTGATATTCTTCTACCGCTATTTCTTTATCTACTCTATTGCTAAAAAATTCTTACTCTAAAGCTCTTAATAATTTTTGTCCTCTTCTCACGTCAGGGATTGGTATATATCCTAATGTTCCAAAAGTTGTCTCATAAAACTTTTTGCTTAGTAGATAATAAGGGTGAGCTAATAAACCCGAGGTGCGGTTCACGGATTTCTTGAATCTGAATACCATTGTAAGAATGGGTGATTGTTGGTATTCTTGCTTCAATTGGTGGGTAGATTACCACTTTGTGCTTGTTGATTACTCGAAGAGGGTCGAAAGGGCTGCATACCTGTTTACAAAATAAGTCTGGATAAGATATCCGCTAATGTATTGTTAGCTCCTTTTATGTGCTCAAAGTTTGGCTTAAAACTATTTTCTGTAATAGAATCAAAGAAATTGACCCATCCACGGGATTTCTTGAACCTGAATCACTACCAGAAAAGCTCAATTAGGCGACGAAGCATTTTTGTCAAGTGAGATTTTTTGTTGCCTAAGTGTCGTAGCCCAAGGCTTTAGGTGACGAAACAGAAAAGTTTCATCGCCTCATTAATATCTTAGGCGACGAAACTATATGCGTCGTCTAAAGTCCCAGACGACACAAATTTACTATCTTAGGCGACAAAGATTTTCGTCGTATAAGTTTATGTGGGACGACGAAACAATTTTGTCGTCTGTGAGTCATACATAGACGTCGAAAATGTGTCATCGTTTGAGACTTACAACTAGACGACGAAGATGTTTCGTCGTCTAAGACAAACATCTTAGACGACGAACGTTGATGCGTTCGTTGTGTAAGAGTCTAACCCCGACAACGACTATTTTCTTCATTGCCTGAGTTGTGGAATTAACTTAGACGACGAGATCGTCAGATTTCGTCGCCTAAGTTGTGTATTTTATTTTTTTTTTAATTTTTTTTTCATAAATAATAATTGAATTAAAATTAAATAGTAAATTCTGAAAAATACGAATTTAAGCCAAATTTTATATATTAAATAAAAAATTGTATTGATCTAAATGTACGTGTACATTACGTAGAAACTGAAATAAAACAAAAAGACCGACATTGACGGGAGTTTGGGCTCTGCTGAGTCGCGGGTGCTTGGATCGTTGTCATCGGGTTGAGGCTGACGAAAAGGGACACTCGGTTGACAAACAGCATCCGGAACATTGAGGAACTAGAATAACTTATCCAGTTTATCATATAACGCATCAGTTTGTGTGGTCGCCACTTGAGCCTTCACAGTTGCTGCTTGAGCCACTGCCTCAATCGCCAGATCCTGCTCCACGTCCGCCTGGGCCGTTCCTTAGTCGTTGCGCTACTCGATCGCCGAAACTTGACTCAGATCTCGATGGACATCTCATTCGAGGCCTCGAACCTCCATCCTAGGTCAACGGCCGAAAACTGTATCGGCAATAGCGATCTCAGTCTCCAAGGGTAGTGGAGGCAACTGTTCCAGCATCAACCCCGGGTTCTCCTCCTGCATGCGCGCCACTGCCACGACGGCCATTTGTTTCACTTTTGCATGAAATGGAAACAACATATGAACATTGATTTGTAAAAAAAATTGACATAATTTCCCCTAAAAACATAGGAAACCAAAAATCTGTAAGAAAAAAAACACTTCGAATAACATCTCAATTTCCAAAATAATGTATCGTGGGCACCGATTCCCATCCGGATTTTTCAACTTCATAATCATGTTTTAATATAACCAACTACACCAAAATTCAAGACAATAAGAACACCAATTGTAACAACAAGAACAACAACAATTGCAACAACAACAACGACGACGACGACAACGAAAATTAACCTAATTAAAACAATTAACCTAATTAAATATCATGATCAAAATTTAATTACTTCAAACCAACAATAATATTCTGAGTCCCGACATCTTCTTCTTGGTCGGACCTATTGTAAGCATCCACGGAGGTGGAGAGATGCGGTTGCTTAGAATCTGTATCTCTGTGAGCTTTTGTAAGGTAGGCAATCTTCGTGGAGCCCGAACCGTGGTGGAAATTCTTCATTGTCCGATTGGCTGTGTTTACCCTCGACCTTGTTTGTTTCACAACCAGGGAAGTTAATTACTAAGATAACTTATAAAAGTATTATATAATTAACAAACCAAAAGTAAAGAAATATGAACCACAAACTGCTTCGACTCGAAGTGGCTGACCAACCAATTCCACTTGGATCTCCTTTCCTCCTGGAACTCCTTTGGGGCTGCGCCATGTTTCTTGTAATGCTTGTGTAGTTGGTGCTTCCATCTCCTGTAAACGTCTGCAACCGACTTCTCAATTGATTCCAACATCTCTATAGTTTGGTCCAAGGCGAAGTGTACCTAAAAAAATATATAAATCCTTTGAATTAATTGATAAATCCCGTAATTTAAAATAATTTATAAAATAAATAAAATTAAATATCTCATTATTAATTACCAAAAGTTCGCGACAACTCTGAGCTTCTCAGCTTCCTTCAGTTGCTGCCAAGTAGGGGCTGTCGTACATTTCTTGCTACTTACGATATTCCCGATCTGAGTTGCCATCAAGCTGGCGAGCTCTTTTGATGGACGGCCTCTGGTGAAAACATTGTATGCCACGTCAATATGTTTTCTAAGCCTTTTTTTGTCTCAATTTTCATCCATTTGCAACTCCCCGAGTACGTTTGGGAGCTGGGGCTGAGGGGTCTTTACTCTGCTAATGCATCAAGACTGTTGTGTGGATGACCTAGAGTTCGAAGATGGATTCACCTACTTGTCGATTGTAGGAGACTGGTCATTAGGTTCTACCGGAATGGTTGATGACCTTTGACCCCATAACAGACTCCTCTGCCCGTTGAGCCCCCCAACCCAACCATTGAAATAATGATTACAATGCGGC
Organism: Geum urbanum; assembly: GCA_946800695.1. NCBI lineage: Eukaryota > Viridiplantae > Streptophyta > Magnoliopsida > Rosales > Rosaceae > Geum > Geum urbanum. The sequence continues at coordinate 7,812,960 of OX327003.1, forward strand.
CCTCCGCTCCTGTTCGGTTTGCCTCTTCTTTCTGCCAGACATCTTAAGTACCTATTCGACAACCAAAATATTAAAAAAAAAATTCATACCATATGCACATATAACCAACATCAACATATAATGTACAATACCATTCCAAACAATTTACCATATTATCATTTGAAACCATATCGCTATCAATTCATCTATCTATTCACTATCAATTCATTTATTTCACAATGCAATCAATCCAAATTGATAAACATGCATCAATTCATCCTTAATATAAATCACAGTAGCACATCAAATTCCTATATCACAATAATTAACCAATTATCACAACTCCATCGATCATCAATCATCAAATTGAAAACAACAATCCATTAGGTATAATCAGGCATAAAATAGTAGATATGTGTATGTGTGTGTATATATATATATATATATATAGAGAGAGAGAGAGAGAGAGAGAGAGAGAGAGAGAGAGAGAGAGAGAGAGAGAGAGAGTTCAAAACTGCCTCTACCAAGGCAGTTTCATATAATTGAGAGGGAGAGAGAAGGAGAGAGGGAGAGGTACAGTTTGTTAGAGATGTACAGAGGTTGTGCGAGGCGGACGGAGGAGACGACGACAGTTGTGTGAGGTGGACAGTCCACGACGTCAGTTATGCGGGGGAGGAGGTGGCGGAGGAGGAAAACCATGGGTTTTGAGAGAGAGAGATGGTGTCGGCGTGGATTTGAGATGATGAGGGGGTGTCCAGAGATGTTCTGGAGACGGCGGCGTTGGTTTTTGGAGAGGGAGTGGCCAGAGAGAATTTGAGGTTTAGGGATTTTGTGTGTTTGAGTTTGGGGAAGGAGGTCGATTGATTAAATCGATATGATATAGGATTTTAGGTGATGACCCCAAAAATTTGGCAAAAGATATGAATTAGCAAATTTTTGGGATTAGACGATGAAATGATTATATTTGTTGCCTAAGTACCACTTAGGCGACGAACCCAGTGGTGTTCGTCGCTTAAGTGCTACTTAGGTGACGAATATAATCATTTCGTTATATAAATGCAATTATATATATATATATTTTTAATATATGTCAAATTAATTTATTATAGTTGCTTATAATTAAATCATCAAAAATCAACCGTCAGATGTAACCAAATACAATATTGTAGAACCAAATTCATATTTGTTTATGATTCGATTGATTAAATTTTGTGATTAGCGAAAAATAGTTAAAAGACCGAATCGATCCTAAAAATAAATCATCCACCCGTTTCTAATGTTATGGGTGTTTGTGTTGTCATAAAAACTTAACTTAATAACTAAAGAGAGATTAATTGAAATTTGACATCTGAAATTTATTTAATACGCACTACAAACTTGTTATATATCAACTAATGTTGTATAACTTAAGTGTTCGTATATATATTTACTCAACATCAATATTAGAGAAATTGAATTTGAAAAAAATAACTGTTGGATATATTCATCATAACATAATATGTTATCGGACGAATTTTTAGGAAATACGAAATTTGTTAAGTGTTTGATCGGCGGAATCAACCCTAAAACCGAAATACTCAATGAAATGGAAACGTTTATATACGAATTTTCATAACTTTGTTTTGTAAAGGTCGACACTTAAAAGTAAAGAATTGTGTACTTTATGTCCTCGACGAAAAACATATGCATTTTAAGATGCTATAAATGGTCGTGCTCTTTGGAGGCAATTCATGAAATTCTTCTAAGACGATGAAACAGTGATCTTTTGTCGTCTAAGCGGCAACTTAGATGACGGACTACACCCGTTTCATCATTTTAGATTTTGAGGGCCAGGGTTTAAGGGTTTAGGTTTATTGATTAGGGTTTAGGGTTTAGGGATTAGTTTTAACTCAGGCGACGATTGGGACAATTTCGTCATCTAATTTGTACTTGAACGACGAACCGTGGTTGGTTCGTTGTCTAAACCCCTACTTGGACGACGAAACAACTTTGTTTCATTGTCTAAGATCATTTTTAAAACTGGAAAGCATCATCCTTCTGTTTCACACAAAATCATACCTATAAACAAGAAACTTAATGCCGTTGACAAAATATTATGGGTAAATGTAGTGTTGGACCGGCTTATGGGCCAACATGTGCTTTTTCTATGACCACCGCCCCTCATGGTCAGAGGAATTATGTAGATCATCCATCTACAAAATTGTGAACAAGATATATGAATGTATATTTAACAAAATACTACAAAAAATTAGACATAGTTTCCCCTAAAACAAAAGGAAACCATAATCTGCATGCATGCTTAAATTAAGGAAAACCACTACGAATACACAAAGATCAAACAATCAACATCCAGATTTCTCAACATATGTCAAATAAAGTAAGAATAAACAGATTATAGAGTGAGGTTTAAACATACTCATGTGGGAAAATAATCAGGAAACCTCTTCTTAACTTGTCTTTCAACCCAGAGTTCACTCTTTTCTGGTTTGTCAGCCCGAATACCTATACATTTTCATGAACTCATCAACCTCATCACAGTCGTGCAACACTACTCAATATGCTTCATTAAGTTCTGCTTGAGTTAATTTTCTTATAATAATCCTCTAAAAGGTCATACAACATTTGTAACAACAAAGAGATTGTGGCGCCTAACATGTGTATTGGATGCAGTACGGAATAGATCTTTGAGGTACATGTTGCACTATGTTACACGCACATGCATTAGGTATGTTTCGACTATAGATCCGTCTGAGAAAAATTTATTTTTGACGAATCCTTTGTATTGCATGAGTTGCCTACAACAATTGGGTAAAATTAATTATTATCACATTACTGTAAGAAAAAGATATGAATAAATGATGTTAACCCCTATTTAACAAATTTAGTCACATTTAAAATTGTACATTTCCTGAGGATACATCCAAGTGTGGTGGACTGGACCGGAAAGCAGCACTTATTCGGGAAGGTGAATCATGATGTCAAAGAAAGCAGGGAAAAAAATCTTCTCTAATTTGCAATTGATGCGGACAATTTTTTGTTGTAGTTCATGAACATCCGACTTCTTCAACTCTCTGAGGCATAACCTCTGCCACCATCTACATAATTCAACTATCGGTTCGAAGACATCTTTAGGCAAATAATGTTGAATTACGACTGGGATCAGATGTTGCAACATAACATGACAGTCATGAGTCTTTAGACCATAGAGCTTCTATTCGCTCATAATTACACATCAATATATATTCGCTGTATAATTAGACGGATACTTCACACTTTTGATCCTGTCGAATACAGTATCCCTCAGTGCAGATTTCATTGTGTAAGGTGCATTGTGCATCTTCTTGTACACACCATTTTTATCCCTCTTCAACCACATGGCATGACGCAAATTCATTATTTCAAGATCCTTTCACGCTTTGGGAGTATCCTTAGTCTTGAACTTAATACCTAAAATTGTTCCTACCACGCCATTGCACACATTCTTTTCTATGTGCATGACATCTAGGTTATTCCTGAGTTTCAACTTCAACCAGTAAGGCAGTTCATAGAAAATACTCATGTGATGCCAGTAGCTAAGATGGTGTAGATTGTGTTTCTTCGCATCGTTGTCATTGCTTAACACACCGAAATAGAAGCTGTTTAACCTCTCAAAAATCTCTTTGTCAGACTACTGTGTGGGTTGCGAATTATCTTCTATTGTCCCTTCAAAAGTATCATTTTCTTATTTCCACGGGTGATCGTGAGAAAGCTATCTACGGTAACCCATGACCTTCCCTACGTGCCAACTAGAGTTGACATCATCTAAGAAGATAGGACAACCATTGTATCCTTTGGTTGTGCAAGATGCCAACATCCTATACGCAGGAAAATCACTGATGTCTACATTACAGCTGCTTTCATCATGAGCATTGTGTCAGTGAACTTGTCATAAGTTGGGACTCAAATTTCCCACAACAGCTTGAGCTCATCAATCAATGGTCTAATGTACACATCTAAACACTTTTCGGGAGACTTGGGACCTGGATTTAGCAGAGTAGGGAAATTAAATCCCTTGTTCATACATATCTACGGAGGCAGATTATACAGCATGAGAATGCTTGGTCAAGTACTGATGATAGAGCTATTAGAACCCCACGGATTAAATCCATCTGTAAAAAGTCCGAGTCTACATTTTGAACATCTGTTGCAAAGTCTTGAAATTCCCTGTCGAAATATTTGAAAGCCTCTCCATCCGCCGAATGTCTGAGCGCATCGTCATTTAGTCTTTGTTTCGCGTACCATCGAATCACCTGTGCTATATTTAGAGACATGTACAGACGTTGTAGTTTGGGAATCAAGGGGAAATAACGAAGTACCTTCACAACAATCTTCTTCTTCGAACTCCTTGCATTAGACTTAAACTACCTGCACTAATTGCAAATAGAATAGTAGTTCAGATGTGCATTCTCCCTGTAAAACAACACACAATCGTTTATGCATGCGTGAATTTTCTTGTACTTCAGGCTGAGGCTGCTCAACATCTTTTTTACTTTGTAATGAGAATCAGGAAGCTTGTGACCCTTAAGAAGCAAATCACATATATGTTGTTGTATATCATTAAAACTAGCATCCAAGATTTTGCGCTTCACTTTATACTTCATTTGAGTCATTATGGATTGTAAGACATTCAATTCACATTCGTTGTACATCGAGGTCTGGGCTTGAAGTAGCATATTGTTGTACTTATCCATCTTAGACATATCAGTGTCAGAAAAGGTTAGAGAGGCTCTGTCATAATGACGATTATCATAACCTCCTTCTTCATGTTGGTGTGTAACATGACTAAATTATGCCTGAAAAGCTTCATACACCAAATCCATAGCGGGGTTCCAAGTGGAGGCTCCGGTATCGCTGGATAAGGCACCCTGGTAATTGTACCCTGAGCTTAAAATGGTTCTGAGCTGTAGTCTACTATTTCACAATGCTCACTCCATCTAGTGTAACTCCACATCATATTGTGGTCATACATGTGTTGAGTCATAACAGTAACCGTCACAAACTGATTGTTAAGACATCTTCTATAAGGACATCTGTAACGCTTCTTTTCTTGATCATGTTGTACTACAAACGAAATAAACTGGCTGATTTCGTCCATCTACTTGTCATCACTTTTATTTGAAAATTGTATCCAACTCTTGTCCATATTTCTGCGTATGTTAAGCGACACATAAATTGAACTATGGAATAAACCATAAATATACAGTTTGCAAAAAAAAATGTCTGTCTAATTAACGAGTTTCTTATATATAATTCTTAACTAGCTTACGATAAATAATATTCGTCATATATAATTAAATAACATAGCACGGTAATATATATATATATATGCATTTTACACGTATAAATCTATCGATGAATATATATGTGCGTAATTATCAACTAATTAATCTAGCTAACATTTAATCAACTAATTATAAACTAATACACTAATCTGGCCACTAATCAATTAATTATCAATAAATTAGCAACATACTAATTATCAACAAATTATCACCTAAGTATCAAGTAATCTAACATTTAATCAACATATATATATGAATTATATTTAATTAAGGAATTAATGATCAATTAAACATGCATGATATTCAATCATGCCATTCATTATATTTAATTAAGGAATTAATGATAACATGCATGATATTCAATCATACCAATGGCTTTATAGCTAGCTAGCTACCTAACAATTCAACTAATGCTCGTTGGAATTTATCACCAAAAAACTTCATATATCATTGTACGTACGTAATTAAATTCAAAAAAAATTAATCGAAAGAAATGAGTTAATACCTTCACTGATAAATATATATTTGGGTAATCTTGAGCTCCAGAGGTGGAAAATGTATATATAAAACATAGATTAGCCGGAAGTGGTTTTGAGAGAGTTTTTTTTCGGGTTATGGTGAGAGATGAGAGAGAGAAGAGGAGCGATTTGGGTAGAATATCTGATCTAAATAATTGATTCCACTTAGACGACGGCTTGTTAGTATTTACGCAACGAAGATTTTATTTTTCATTTTAGATATATTTTTAGACGAAGACATATTTATTTTGTCGCCTAAGTAATATCTTAGGCGATGAACGTGGCGGCGAATATATATTTTGTTGCCTAAGTGATATCTTAAGTGACGAACTTTTGGTTTGTCGTCTACCTAAGTGACGAAAAAAAAATTTAGGGGTAAAAAAAAAACGTTTGTAGTCTAAAGTTCACTTAGGCGACAAAACTTACTAGCTAGTTTCATCGCCTAAGTGAAGTTTTTTGGTAGTGATACCATTGTAAGAATGGGTGATTGTTGCTATTCTTGCTTCAATTGGTTGTAGATTACCACTTTGTGCTTGTTGATTACTCGAAGAGGGTCGAAAGGGTTGCATACCTGTTTATAAAATAAATTTGGATAAGATATCCGCTAATGTATTGCTAGCTTCTTTTATGTGCTCAAAGTTTGGCTTAAAGCCATTTCATGTAATAGAATCAATGAAATTGACCCATATACGGGCTAATTGCCCGTTACTAGTAATTTTGTTATATTGTGATATTATATTTTGGCAATCTATTCTAATCGTAAAGACTTTATTATGCAAAAATAATGAAAATACTTCAAGGGAATTAATGATTCCTAATATTTCTAAATTTGTTGCTGGTAATCTAGATTGTATATCATTAAACTTACCAGAAGTATATCAACATATTTGTTCTTTTGATTTTGCTATGTCTTTACTCTTTATGATAAAGAATTTCTACCCATCCTAATGATGATGCATCCGTTTCAATTATTTTATAACTATTGTCTAACGGTAATGCTAAAGGCTTTAACTATGTAATTTCTTGCTTGATTTGTTGTAATAACTTAATATCTTCCGTATTGAAGTATTTTTGATCTGTCTTGCTGATTTTGCTATGTAAAACAGTTATTTTCCTACCAAGATCAGGAATAAAGCTTGCATAATTCAAAAGTCCTAAAAGAATGCATGTAATTTCTTTTTATTTTCTAATTTTTCTGGAAATTCTACAACTTTCTTAGCTATATGTTGTTGCATCTGTGTAGTGCCTGATTTAATATAAATTCCTAAAAACTCTATATCCTGTTTTTCTAAGTCTATTTCGCTCTTGCTGATAATAATATCATTGTTTATAAATTCATTTAGAATTATTTCTAAATGCTTTCTATGTTCATTTCTATTTTTTCTATGTGTTAATATATCATCAACATATACACTACAAAAATTATTGTACTTCTTAAAAATCTGATCAAATTTTCGCTGAAAAATTGAGGTGCATTTTTCAATCCAATGACATTACTAGCCATTCAAAATGTCCTTTTGGATCAGACAAGTGTATGCTGTCCATTCTATACATTCTTCTACTAATCTAATTTGTCGTAATCCTGACTTACAATCAAACTCACTAAAGTATTTACTCTCTTAAATTTTATTTATTAATTCATCCTTATTTGGTAATTTATAACTATATTCATAAGTTTTATCATTTAATCTCCTATAATTATATACTATTCTAGCTTTTCCTCTTTTAAGCTCTGAATTCTTCCTAACTATAAAGGGTGCTAATCTAACTACGTCTAGATTTTGAAGGTCTAATTACCTTAAGATTTAGTAACTCTAATAACTGATGTTCGAACTCTTGTTTATCTAAAATATTACATGACATATATGTTGTCTTAATTGTTAAATTTGGGTTTATGATATTTAGCTTAGCTGACATTTTATTTTTATTCCAATGTAATTGTGGATCTTCTCCTATTATTCTAGTTTGTTCTGCTAATTGTAATACCTCTTAGGTCTATTCACTACAAGAAAACTGCACTTAGACCACGGACCATTTCCGTCGTCTAAGTGCAGTTTTTCGTCGTCTAAGTACTTGGACGACGGAAACTCCGTCGTCCAAGGTCCGTGCTCCAAGTGCTGTCGTCCAAGCACCTGGACGACAGAGATTTAGTGATCCGTTGTCCAAGTGAACTTGGACCTCGGACATTATCCGTGGCCCAGGTCTCCACTTGGACGACGGAAACACTACTTCTCCGTCGTCCAGGTGGAGACCTGGGCCACGGACAGACGAGCAATGTCCGTGGCCCAGGTCTCCACCTGGACGACGGAGAAGTAGTGTTTCCGTCGTCCAAGTGTGTACATGGGCCACGGATAATGGTAGCTTATCCGTGGCCCAGGTGTTCACCTGGACGACGGAAACACTAAGTCTCCGTCGTCCAGGTGAACACCTGGGCCACGGAGAACGACAGGGTTTAGGGTTTAGGGGTTAGGGGTTAGGGGTTTAGAGTTCTGCACCTGGACGACGGAGAACATAATCTCCGTCGTCCAAGTGAATATTCAATTTTTTTTAAAAATAAATTGAAATTAAAAATTATTATTTTAATTTATTATTATTTTAATTTAAATAATGAAAAATGCTAAAATTAAATAAATAAACTAAATTTTGAATATTAAAATTAAGAACTTAATTATTAAATAATCAAAGTAAATTAATTTGTACATACGAAAAAACCCATAAATTAAAAATTAAAATATTGTTCGGAATGCGGAAAGAAACAAGATAATATACTACGTGCTAGCTAATACACTGGAGGAGCAGATGCGGGGCCGAGTCCTCCGCCTCCAGCCGGGTCGTTGTCGTCGGGGTGTAGGTTCGGATGAGGTTGACATACTTCTCGATTTTGTTCCATAAGGGCGATGAGTTGGGCTATTTGTGCTTGTTGTTGGTCAAGTCTTTGCCGCATTGCCTCATTCTGCTCTTGTGTCAGTCGATTCTCCTCTCGTGCCAGTCGAGCCTCTTGAATGGCTGCTTCGACGGCCGCAGCTTGACTCATTCTCCGCTGCCTCGAACCTCCCGTAGATGATGAGCCGGAGGTCGTCGACAAATCTCGTACCACCCTAGGCCCAAAGTGCCTAACCTCCTTGCCAGCTCTACGACCGTAGACCTCATCCGCGATTGCAATTTGGCTCTCTAAGGATAGAGGAGGCAGGTCTTCCGGCGGCACATCTGGGAACGCAAGCTGAGTGTTGGCCAACTCTTCATGCGCACGCTCTATCGCCCTTGCCTACAAAATTATAATTAATTTATTATAATTTTGTAATCATATTTAAATAATAATTACTATAATTAATAGCACATATATATATATATCACTTACCCCGCATTGACTCGCTTCATTATCGAGCCCTGGCGTCACGTACGCGCTTACGCTTGCATCAATAAAAGGGTGTTTGGAACCCTTATCCTTGTGCTCCTTGGCAATTTGAATGAACTGCTTAGCGCCGGTAGTATGGTGTTTCTCCTTCTTCCCCCGGTTGGCTTTGTTGACACCGGAGAATTTCTGTTACACAAGATAATTAAATCATTAAAAAATGAATAACTACAATTTAAATAATTCAATTATTTTAATTGAAATAAAAAAATTAAATTAATACCTTAAATTGTTCATCGGCAAAGTGGTTACACAACCACTCCCACTCATCTTCTCTCTCCCCTTGCAGCTCTACCGGGGGAGGCACGGGACCGACATCTTTGAAGTACTTATGGAGCCTGTACTTCCAATCTTTGTAGATGGAGTTGGCGGTTTGATTGATATGCCTCAACATAGCCGGTGTCGGATCCACGTCAAATTGTTCCTATGAAAAATAAATAGAAAATTATAATCGTATATATTATGAAATTTTAGGCCGAGATTAACAATATTATATAATAACTAAATTGAACGTATTACGTACCGAAAGATCTTTGAAAACTTTCGCCTTCTCATGATCCGGCGCCTCCTTCCAAGTAGGGGCAGTGATACGAACCCGGTTACGGATGATTGACCCTATCCCATGCGCCGAGAGACTTGCTAGTTGAGCTGTGGGAGGGCCACCGGTGAATTCGTCGTACGGCAAGTCGATCTTTTTACCGGTCGCCTTGCAAATACGCTCCGCTTTCCCCCCTTTAACGAGACCCCGAGTCCTTTTCGGTTCCGGGTCAGTGGGGGCCCTCCTTTGCCTACGGCGGGCGCTGTACATGATTGATTCGGCGGTGGAGGACGCCTGAGTACTTCCCGTTGAATGGGTACCGGGCGTCGGAGATTGGAAGGGGTCGACGTCATCACCGCTCGAGATGAATGGGGGAGCGGGAATTTCCCCAGAGGGCGCTACGGACGGACCAGATGATCCGTCCGGATTGAGAGCGTCGTTGCCCTCCTGTTGAACCCAACCGACTTGGGCCGCCAACATTCGGAGCATCTCATCTTCAGCCTCCAGTTGGGCTTTCTTCTTGCCGGATGTGGTCTTTGGCGGAGCCATTTAAACCTAAGAGTACGGTGTTAAAATACCTACTTACCATAATAATTACAACTTAAAAATTAACGCTAATTAATTAAATACGTTTAAGATTTAAATAGAGTACACTAGCTTGGCATTTTTGGTCGTTCAATGGACGTGCGACCCGCGCGATAAAGTGTAAATTTTCAATTAATCAGCCTTGGTTAAATCGAAAAACATGGCCAGTTAGGGATAGAGATAACGCGAGAGGCAGGACTAATTTCGACAAAAGTCTTTCTTAGTCCAAATCCTGTCACCAGTCATAACCCGTTTCTAGACACCATGTCCGACATTCGGCCAATTTTTCGAAAATTTACACTCCCTCAAGTCCTTTGCAAACTCCGCCCTCAACCTCGTGTCCATAACTTCACTTAGGTTATGGTGTGCGGTGATGAAATCCACACATCACGAGGGGTTAAGGAGATAAGCAAGGAAAAGAGGCGCCATCTATTCCAAAGAGTGCGACTTAATAATTACCAAGCCTATGTACTAAATTTAAATCGAACACGTACTACTAATTAATTTACTAAAAAATAAACGTAAATATTAATTAATATTTCCTTTAATTAGATTCAATAATTTATATTTATTTATCATGCAACTAATAATAAATAATTTAATAGTCAATTCATTTAATCATGCAACTAATAATATATAAATAATTACAATAATTACAATAATTATGATTTAATTAATTAATAACAATAATTAATCATTTATTAAATATTTAAACTAATTATTCAATTAAATTCTACTAATTAATTATATTTAGAATTAAATTAATTAAATAAATAAAATTATTTTAATAAGAGAAAAATAGAAATTTACCGAACCGGAGTTTGCGGGAATATCGGCGGAGTTGAGTCATCGGAGAAGAGGAACCACGGCGGAAATAATGTCGTCGGAGCGTCGCCGGAGGAGAGGAGAGGAGAGGAGAGGAGAGGAGAGGGAGAGGAGGAGATGGAATGATGAGAAAATGAGGGGGGGGGGGGGGGTGCTGTTCTATTTATAGTGTTTCACTTAGACGACGGAACACTATTCTCCGTCGTCTAAGTTCACCTGGACGACGGAAACAGTGTTTTCCGTCGTCTAGGTGGCGGTTTAAAAATTTTCAATCGGCGCGTAATTAATCGGCGGGACGTTTTGAACCGCCATGATTTTGGACTTAGACGACGGAGAATGGATTCTCCGTCGTCTAAGTGAAAATTCAAGCGGTGCCGAAAACGGAAGCGGTAAATTGAACCGCCATAATTTTGGACTTGGACGACGGAGATGGTAAGTTTCCGTCGTCCAAGTGAAAATTACACGAAAAAATTAAACAAATAATTATTTGAACCGCCATGATTTTTGAACCTGGACGACGGAGATGGTCATTTTCCGTCGTCCTGGTTACCACCTGGACGACGGAAAATGACCATCTCCGTCGTCCAGGTTCAAATTACGTAAAAAAAATTTAAAAAATAATTCGCTAGGAATTTCGCGATCTGTCATTCGAGTGAAATAGTCGTACAATATCGATGAACGCATCGTATATATGAACAGTTAAATTTGAACCGACGAATAATTTTACGCCTTGAAAGTTGTTAAGTATCGACTAATCTTTACAACTTAAGTATTCATGAGTGGACGCTCATTTGCAGCAGAGTATTAACGAAATTGAGTTTGGACAAAACAACCGTTGGATATGTTCGTCGTAACATAATATATAATTATCTTCAAAGGACCATAAAATAATAAGTTCGGGAAGGGTTTGATCGGCACAGTCAACCGCAAAACCGATAATTTCACAAACCGGAAACGTGGATACAAGGCATTTCGCAACTCCGATTTTCGAACCGTCGAAGCTCACACTCCAAGAATTGTTTACTCTAAAGTCTTGATGAAAAGAAAATGCATTGGAAGAAGGTCTAGAGGGTCGTTGTCTTAGAAAAAATTACGATATCTTCACCTGGACGACGGAGAACGTCGGTCTCCGTCGTCCAGGTAAGAACCTGGACGACGGAGAATGACGTTCTCCGTCGTCCAGGTGCATAGACCCTGAATTCAGGGTTTATGGGCTTACTGTTTAGGGTTTAGGGTTTGTGAACTTGGACGACGGAGAATGACCATTCTCCGTCGTCCTAGTGTGTACCTGGACGACGGATAATGACCAGTCTCCGTCGTCCAGGTGTATAGACCCCGATTTCAGGGGTTAGGGCCTTAGGGATTACGGTTTAGGTCGTCCCCGGTCATTTGTGTACGTACGTGTCCGTTTATTAATTTCTAATTCAAAAATATTATTAAAAAATTCAGATATATATAATTCAGATCGAAAATATTATTACGTTTTATATGAGATTGAGATTTGGCGCCAATATTTATTAATTTCTCCGTTGGCCAGGATATATAATTCAGATCGATTAATTTCTTACCGTAAACCGGCATCGATCATATATATATTACGTACAATAATTACAGTAATTAATTACCAATTAATCTCCCTCGTCGTATGACCGTACTCTTCGTCATAATCATCATCGTCCTCATCCCCGTTAGTCGACGGCTCATCCTCGTCATCGTACTCAACATCGTCCGACGAATAACCTGAGTCCTCGTCCGCGTCCTGTTCCTGCTCGTCTTCTTCATCTACCTCATCGTTAATCTCATCTTCAGTTAGATCTGTACAACCATCAGGCATGGGTAACCGTTCACCATCTTGAACCAGATCCATTATATCGGAGCGGACCATAGAAATATTAGGCTCTTGATAGGCAGGAATGTCTCTTTCTGGTTCAGCAGCATCTTCAGTCGTCGCCGGTGTCCCTTCAATTGTCTCTGTATTCCATATTCCTCGGTGAGAGATATGGTTCACTATTTTCCACCCTTCACCGGCTTTCGGATCGTCGAGATAGAACACCTGCCGAACTAAGGTGGCGAGAGCGAAAGGCTCATCCTCATACCAGTGCGAGTTTGTATCGACTGATAATAGTCCCAGGTCTTCCTTTGTACGTTTGAACCATCTGCACTTGAATAGGAAAACGTTGACATCATTCCCGTAACATACCTGAACCACGTATACAATAGCCCCGTAATATAGATCATTGTCTTTCCCAACCGCTACCCCACTGTTTTGTGTTCTTCTTCCTTCGTCTCGGGCCAATGAATGGAACTTTACACCGTTCACAAAACATCCGGGATAAATATAGTGTTTAACCGGCTTCCCTGCTAGCAAGTGCTTTGGCCATGACCACCACCCTCCGTGGTTATCAGATTTTTGCAGATCAATCATCTGCGAAAAAGGCCAAATTAATATAATGGTTTACTTTCTACAAACATGAGCAATATGTATTTAAATAATTAATACCGAGTCGTACGTACGTACCCATTGGAAGAAATAATCAGGAAACTTCTTCTTAACCATTTTCTCAATCCACGCCGAACTCTTGTTTTGATTTAACGCCTGAACCCTCTCCCTGTATGACATCATGTACGGCTCAACTTCATCACAGTCTCGCAACACTACCCAATGTGCCTCAATAAGTTCTTTCCGTGTTAACGATTCCTTTAATACTCCTCTAAACGGTCGGACGACATTGGTGACGACAGAAAGATTGATGCGGGCACTGCGATCGGAGGCAGTGGGAGGGGGTGGATCTTTGAGGTACCTGTTGCAGTAAGTAACACACTCATGCATTAGGTATGTCTCTGCTATGGAGCCATCCGGGGCTGACCTGTTTTTGACGAATGACTTATACTGTCCAAGCTGTCTACAAAATCAAACGTACACATTACATAAGTACATATAGCTAGCTGGCTAGTATATATATAATCTCATGTGGAACAAATTAATTAATTAGTTGTACGTACCTTTCTTGAGGATACATCCAAGTGTACTGGACCGGACCAGAAATCAGCACCTGCTCGGGCAGGTGGATCATTAGGTGAATCATGATGTCAAAGAAAGCAGGGGGGAAAATCCTCTCTAGTTTGCAAATGATGTGCACAATTTGTTGTTGCAATTCCACCACATCTGACTTCTTTAATTCTCTGGCGCATAACCTCTGCCACCACCTGCACAATGCCACTATTGGTTCTACGACGTCCCGTAACAAGTATGGTCGAATTACCACTGGAATCAGACGTTGCAGCATAACGTGATAGTCATGTGTCTTTAGACCAACAAACTTGTGTTGCACCTCGTCCACTGCTCTAGTTATAGTAGCTGCATACGTAGCCGGATAACGAACGCCCTTAAACCAGTGAAATACAGAACGTCTAAGCGTCGGCTTCACTGTGTAAGGTGCATCTGGCATCTTGTTGTACACACCTTTCCTATCCCTCCTCAACCACAAGGGACGACGTAGATTCATTGATTCCAAATCTTTGCGCGCTTTGGGAGTATCTTTAGTCTTGAACTTAATACCGAGAATTGTTCCGACTACGCTGTCGCACACATTCTTTTCTATGTGCATCGCGTCCAAGTTGTTCCTCAGCTTCAACTTCGACCAGTAAGGGAGTTCAAAGAATATACTCTTGTGATCCCAATAGCTCAGATCATGTGGAGGAATTGGATTGCATTTCTTTACATCCGCGTCATTGCTCAACACACCAAAGTCGAAATAGCTCAACCTCTCTAAAATCTCTTCACCCGACCAACTACGGGGTTTAGGATTGTTCTCTACCGTACCATCGAAATGAGCTTCATCCTGTCGCCACGGGTGGTCGTGAGGAAGCCATCTACGGTGACCCAAGTAACACACCTTCCCCGCGTGCCAACTAGAGTTCACGTCGTCCAAACATATAGGACATCCATTATATCCTTTTGTCCTGCAGGCTGCCAACATCCCATAAGCTGGAAAATCGCTGATCATCCACATTACGGCAGCCCTCATCGTGAACATCGTGTCACTGAATTTGTCATAAGTTGAGACTCCATTTTCCCACAACAGTTTCAGCTCGTCGATCAAAGGTCTGAGGTAGACATCTAAGCACTTCGATGGAGATTTAGGACCTGGAATTAGTACGGTAAGGAAATTAAATTCCTTGTTCATGCACATCCACGGAGGCAAGTTGTACGGCATCAGAATAACTGGCCAAGTGCTGACGGCGGAGCTATTACTTCCCCAAGGATTGAATCCGTCTGTAGATAGGCCGAGTCTAACATTTCTAACCTCTGAAGCAAAGTCTCCAAATTCTCTGTCGAAATGTTTGAAACCCTCCCCATCCGCGGCGTGTCGCAGGACATCGTCATCTATTCGCTTTTCTGCGTACCATCTCATCGCCTCTGCTGTGTGTAGAGACATGTACAGGCGCTGCAATCTGGGAATCAAGGGAAAATATCGAACAACTTTCACAGGAATTCTCTTTTTCGAACTCTTCCTATTCAACTGGAATCTGCACTGGCCACATACGGGACAATAGTCCAACTCTTTATACTCTTCGTAAAATAGCACACAATCATTCGGACATGCGTCAATTATCCTGTACTTTAGGCCGAGGCTGCTGAGGATATTTCTAACCTTATAATGAGATTTAGGAAGATTGTGATCATCAGGAAGCAACTTACATATTTGCTCCTGAATTTCGTCAAAAGCACTCACTGACATTTTGTGCTTCACTTTTATCTTCATTTGCTCCATCACATATTGCAACACATTCTCTCGACATCCAGGGAACACCGGGGTCTGCGCTTCAAGTAGCATCCGGTTGTACTTTTCCATCTCACTGGTGTCAGTGGCCAAGCTAGCTGCGGGAAATGTGTCATCATGCTCATTGGTGGTACTGTAACCTCCGTCTTGGTGTTGGTGTCCACCATGACTACATCCCGGAAACGCATCATGGACCAAATCTGCAGTTGGGTTGCAAGCTGGGGGTCCGGCACCACTGCCGCTGGATGAGGCACCATGGTAACTGTACCCTGAGCTGAAGTCTGCTGCGCTGAACTCTACTGCTTCACCATGCTCGCTCCATGTAGTGTAACTCCACATCATACCATTTTCGTACAGGTGTTGCACCATAACATTAACCTCCGCATACTGACAATTAAGACATTTCTGACACGGACACTTGAAACGTTTCTTTCCCTGACCATGTTCTATCGCAAAATTCACAAATTCGCTAATTCCATCCATATACCGGACATCACATCTATTCTTCAACTTCATCCAACTTTTGTCCATACTGCTACAAAATATTATAATTAATTAATTATATATTACATATATATTAGTCCATTAATTTACGCTTAATTATACGTACTCGATCTACATCGATCCATCAATTACGTACGTACGTAATTTAATATGTATATATATAGCTAACATCCATGCATATATGTACGTACGTTTTCACTAAATATATATATTAATTAAGCAAATTTTAACTGCGTACGTACCTGCTGGCCTTCTCGATATCTGTTAATTAAGCTATAGCTAGCGGAGATCCCTTATCCTGATCCTTCTCGGCCTTCTTTCTTCTCCGATATATCCTATAGCCTTCTCCTTCTCCATTCTCCTTCAATTCTCCTTCGAATGGAATGAAGAGATGGAATATATATATGAATCGAAGAGAGTTTGGCATCGGGCTTATATAATACTTCACTTAGACGACGGAGGTGTCGGTACGTCGTCTAAGTAGAAGTTAATTACTCGGACCACGACGTGTCGGTCCGTTGTCCAGGTGGCCACCTGGACGACGGAGGTGTTATTCTTCGTCGTCCAGGTGATAACCTGGACCTCGGAGTCTTATCCGTCCTCCAGGTTATCACCTGGACGACGGAGAAGTATATTTCCGTCGTCCAGGTGATCACCTGGAGGACGGAGAAGACTCCGAGGTCCAAGTGATCACCTGGACGACGGAGAATACCGTCTCCGTCGTCTAGGTGATCACTTGGACCTCGGAGTTTTCTCCGTCCTCCAGGTGATCACCTGGACGACGGAAATAGACTTCTCCGTCGTCCAGGTGTTACTTGGACGACGGGAAAGTCTCCGTCGTCCAAGTGGCACTTGGACCACGGAAAAATTACTTTTCCGTGGTCTAAGTGTAGTTTTCTTGTAGTGATTTAAGGGTATAATTTCATAAGGTGTTATTTTTTTCTTCTTCTAAAGATGGATACTCTAACTCAAATATTGACTCATCATAATCTACATCTTGTTCCTCTAAAATTTCATTTTCTAAAGTTTTCAAAGAATCGTCATGTACGTTGTTCTTTTGACCTTTCTATGCTAAAACTATTATAAGTTTCTAATAAATTACTCTTATATGTAGTGATTAGTACTTTCTTATAAAATGTTATATCAGGTGGATTATAGTAAAATTCTTGTAAACTTTTGATAAAGTTTAAGCCTAATATGAATTGGTAAGATCCTACGGGTGATACAAATGTTAAGGGTAAGTTGAATTGTTGCTTTTCAATCCTAAGAGGTATATTATTTAAACAATGAGTTATATGTACAATTCTAGAATCCCATTGGGATACTTTAGTTGGTTTAACTAATTTTTGCCTATACTGAATATGTACTAATTCTTCTCTTATCGCACTTTTAGTACTACTTGTGTCTATCATAGCTACTGTTTTAATCTTATGATCTTTAGCTAATTCAAATTCACAGTTAATAGTTATTACTCATCATATCAATTTCTTCTTCTTCGATTGAATTTACTAGTTCTGTTTCTAAGGTTCTACTATTATAACAAGGCTTACAAAATATTATCTTACTAGTATAATAGTTTTTTGCTACTACCCTTTTTTGAAAAATTCTAGGGTGGAGTGTATCTACCTAAACTTAATTTTATAATTTATTGTTATTGTTCTAAAATGAGATTATTTTTTTTTGTAATTTTGTTCAATTTTGTTGTAAAATGTTGTTTTTGCTGCTTGGTAATCTCCTGATTATTTTTTACTTTTTATGATTAAAAGGAATTAAATACCATGCAATCTAAAGTATGTTCAAAGTAATCTAACTTATCACTTGTATTACTAAAATCTAAGATTATTGCTGCATGTACACATCTTTTTCCCAATCTTTCTATTATTTTTTCCCAATCCTGAGGGTCTACTCCATGTATGTTTAGTATATTTCTTGCTATACTTGCATGTTCAATTCCTAAATAAGGGAGCCTATTTTTTCTAGGTCTAGCTGCTTCATAATTATCATGAGTGGTATCTCTTTTGTCATAAGACTCATGAGTTGGTCTAATGTATTGTTATTCAGATCTTCTTATTGAAGATTCTATATGAACACCAGAAGTTCTTGTTGAACTTTGTTGTTCTTCACACTACAAGAAAAACGCACTTAGACGACGGAGCGTTTCCGTCGTCTAAGTGTGTTTTTCCGTCGTCTAAGTACTTAGACGACGGAACCTCCGTCGTCCAAGTTCCGTGCTCCAAGTGCTGTCGTCCAAGCACTTAGACGACGGAGAATTTATTCTCCATCGTCCAAGTGCACTTGGACCGCGGACATTCTCCGTGGCCCAGGGAAGCACCTGGACGACGGAGATTAAAAATCTCTGTCGTCCAGGTGCTTCCCTGGGCCACGGAGAAGCTGCCAATCTTCGTGGCCTAGGTAAGCACCTGGACGACGGAGATTAAGTTCTCCGTCGTCCAGGTGCTTATTTAATTTTTTTTAAAAAATTAAATTGTAATTAAATATTAATAATTTAATTTATTATTAATTGAATTTAAATAATGAAAAATGTTAAAATTCTTTAAATAAACTAAATTTGTAATATTACTTAATTAAATAATTAAAATTAATTTGTACATACATAATCGAAAAAACCCATAAAAATTAAAATATTGTTCGGAATGCGGAAAGAAACGAGATAATTAATAAACTACTAGCTAACACACTGGAGAAGCAGATGCGCCGCCGAGTCCCCCGCCTCCAGCTGGGTCGTCGTCGTCGGGGTATGGGTTCGGAGGAGGTTGACATTCTTCTCGAGATTGTTGCATGAGGGCGATGAGTTGGGTTATTTGTGCTTGTTGCTCATCAAGTCTTTGACGCATGGATTGATTATCCTCTCGTGCCAGTCGAGCCTCTTGAATGGCTGCTTCGACGGCCGCAGCCTGAGTCCTTCTCCGCCGCCCCGAACCTCCCGTAGATGATGAGTCGGAGGTCGTCGACAAATCTCGAACCACCTTAGGTCCGAAGTGCCTAACCTCCTTGCCAGCTCTACGACCGTAGACCTCATCCGCGATTGTAATTTGGCTCTCCATGGATAGAGGAGGCAGGTCTTCCGGCGGCAAATCTGGGAACGCAAGCTGAGTGTTAGCCAATTCTTCCTGCGCACGCTCTATCACCCTTGCCTACAAAAGAATAATTAAAAAATTATAATGAAATAATATTTAAATAATAATTACTACAATTAAAAGCACATATATATATATCACTTACGCCGTATTGACTCGCTTCATTATCGAGCCCAGGCGTCACGTACGCGCTTATGCTTGCATCGAGATAAGGGTGTTTGGAGCCCTTATCCCTGTGCTCCTTGGCTATTTGAATGAGTTGCTTGGCGCCGGAAGTATGGTGTTTGTCCTTCTTCCCCCGGTTGGCTTTGTTAACTTCGGAGAATTTCTGTTAGACAATATAATTAAATCATTAAAAAATTAATAAGTAACTAAAATTTAAATAATTCAATTATCTTAATTGAAATAAAAAAAGTAAACACCTTAAATTCGTCATCCTGAAAGTGGTTACACAACCACTGTCACTCATCTTCTCTATCCTCACGCAGCTCTACAGGGGCAGGCACGGGACCGATATTTTCGAAGTACTGATGGAGCCTGTACTTCCAATCACGGTAGATGGAGTTGGCGGTTTGGTTGATATGCCTCAACATCGCCGGTGTCGGATCCACCGCAAATTGTTCCTATCAAAAATAAATAGAAAATTATAATCGTATATATTATGAAATTATAACTAATATTAACAATATTATATAATAACTAAAATTGTACGTATTACGTACCGAAAGTTCTTTAAAGACTTTCGCCTTCTCATCATCCGACACCTCCTTCCATGTAGGGGCAGTGAGATGAACCCGGCTACGAATGATTGACCCTATGCTATGCGCCGAGAGACTTGCTAGCTGAGCTGTGGGAGGGCCACCGGTGAATTCGTCGTAGGGCAAGTGGATCTTTTTCCCGGTCGCCTTGCAAATTTTCTCTTATTTACCCCCTTTAACGAGACCGCGAGTCTTTTTCGGTTCCTGGTCAGTGGGGGCCCTCCTTTGCTTACGCCGGGCCCTGTACATGATAGATTCAGCGGTCGAGGACGCCTGAGTACTTGCCGTTGAACCGGTACCGGGCGTCGGAGTTGAATAGGGGTCGACGTCATCACCGCTGGAGATAAATGGGGCAGCGGGAATTTCCCCAGAAGGCGCTGCCTCCGGACTAGATGAAGGGTCCGGATTGAGGGTGTCGTTGCCCTCCTGTTCAACCCAACCGACTTGGTCCGCCAAGCGGCGGAGCATAGCATCTTCTGCCTCCTATTGGGGTTTTTTCTTGCCGGATGGAGCTATTTAAACCTAGGAGTACGTTGTTAAAATACATACTTACCATAATAATTACAAGTGCAAAATTTACGCTAATTAAGTACGGTTAAGATTTAAATAGAGTACACTAGCTTGACTTTTTCGGTCGTTCAATGAAAGTGCGACCCGCGCGATAAAGTGTAAATTTTCAATTAATCAGCCTTGGTTCAATCGAAAAACATGGCCAGTTAGGGATAGAGATAACGCGAGAGGCAGGACTAATTTCGAAAAAACACCCCGAGGCTAACCAAATGAATGCTATATACTCTATTGGTATCGTCTTTCTTAGATCCAAAACCTGTCACCAGTCATAACCCGTTTCTAGACACCATGTCCGACATTCGGCCAAGTTTTAGAAAATTTGCACCCCCTCAAGTCCTTTGCAAACTCCCCTCTCAACCTCGTGTCCATAACTTCACTTAGGTTATGGTGTGCTGAAAGGACCCAACCACGATTTAGCTTCCTAAATTGGAATCAAACCCCTTCGAAAACACGAACCAACAAAAACTTTTCGAAATTTGGGTAGAGTTTTGTTACTAGCGTGGAATTACCATTACCTGCATGCGAAAAATACACTTCATCCTATGCCACAAAAAGCAAACCGTGGGCACCAATCCCATCCGGATTTCTCAATATATCAACAGTAAAGTAAAACAATAAATATATATATACTTTTCTGAAATCCGGTATAAAATCGTATAACATATACCACAGAAAGCTCAGAGCGACATCTAATACATAATCGTATACGCATACCACGGTAGGTAGAACAATAAACCTACTGGTGAAATAAGATTGCTCGAGCACTATGCCTCCGACCATGACGTGCGACACCAGAGTCTGAACTGCAAACTGGGCACGGAAACCGAAAAGCCCAGGGGAAAGACAATAAACACGTTAGAGTGAGTGGACGAAAATAAATGTCTTTCACCAAGTAATATATATACATATAAAATCATATGCGAGTCAAATGCATGAAAATGAAAAATGATACGTGAGGAGACACTGGCTACCACTCACGTACAGAGCATGCAACGTAAAACATATCGCGGAGACTCTCGTGGGCTTCCACGCGATAGCACAGTCTGAATCACGGGATCCCAGACCCACACGTGATCCTAGCCAGAAAGGCCTCGTGTCAGGATATCTGTCCTTCCCGGAGCGTACTCGGGGATCAGCCGAGAAGCCAATGTGTATCGATACCACAACATATACTGAGACTGTGCTCTGTGTAAACCAAATCATAAATCTTTTCTATGCACATGCATAAAACACAATATGTACATATATGTATATATTTGTATACGTATATTCGTATAAGCATAATCGTAAAACACATGCTTGTAAAATAATAATCAATCCGCAAGTTCGTAAATCATAAATAAAAGACTCGCAAACAATCCGTGAAAAGAAATGTCTACTCACAGACTGGCGTAACGCGCATCGCGTTAACCTGTGATCCGACGGAAAGTCCATCGCCAAATGAACGATCACGAACACCTAAATATTCACAAAATCCATATCTCAAAATCATATCTCGACAATGCAAGACAAACCACGAGAAACCACCATTCCCAGAAACACATAACTCAAAGTCGACGAATCGTCGAAAATCTGTATATGTACACCACAATACCTCGCTTTACGTTCGGACGCTCAACTCGAAAAATGAACCTCCCCACTGCGATCGGAGCGCGATTTCGAGTCAAATGACATGCAACTTGCCGAAAGTCCAAAAAGTCAAACTTTGACCGTTGACCGCCGCCGTGGACGGCGCCGTTGACCGCGGTCCACGGCGGCGCCGCTGCCGGACATGAAATTTCACGACGGAGCTGCACCTATTCCACTCAAAATCCTGCACTGAGCAACGTTGTCAACTGCACCGAAGTCCAATTCTCACTCTAACACATCCAATTTCAAGTAAAACCGAATGTACACACAAATTTCAAATCCAAAATTCTCCATCCACAAATCAAATTGGAACACCATACCTATATGGTTAGAATCATGGAGATGAGGGCTACAAAACCCAGTCCTTGTTTGAGCTCAACTCGGCCCGAAACGAAAGTCACCATTAAACCCAAAAACCTTGAACTTTGGCCGGTTAATTCTCTCTCCACCGTGAGATATGCCGGAAAATGAGACCGGAAACAAGATAAGGGAAGCTAGGCGAGTTGATTGGTGTATGGCATAGGCCGTGGGGTGGCCGGAAAAATCCCACCGCCGGTGAGCACCGTACGGCGTCGCATCTCTCCATTTCAGCTCGGTCAAACCAGTTTGACCGGTCAAAGTTATAGATGAAAGATGTTGACTTTCCTCTTATGGTAACCTTCCATTTATATACATGCCAAATATGGAAACTTTCCCAATTAATTACGACAACTTCGTATATCTATAACTCTTGCGTCGTAACTCCGATTCCGATAATTCATGCGGCCACAGACTCGTCTCGACGTACTCTTCAATAATCACCCAAAGTCAAACATATCGGCCAAATGGATAAAAAGTCAACTGTTCCAATCAACATATAATTAAATCAACCAAACAATCAACAAACGGCAATATTCGCAACTTAGACTCCGTAACTCAAAATCATGCTCCAGAAGTTCCCACGAACTCAAAATTAAATTCTGAACAACTTCCGTGAAGGATCCGAAGCCAATTTCTCGTCCGGTAATTTAGTCGTTAAGTAGCCCACCATTTAAACCCGAACTTCAAATATTCATAACTAATTCTTCGGTCGTCCAAATAACGATCCGGAACAGCCCACGAACTCAAAATCACACATAGAACGACTCTTGAGAAGAGACCCAGCTCCAATTCTCGGCCAATAATTAAGTCGTTAAGAAACCAGACGAGTAAATCCATTATCGGAAATCTGCTACTAACTCATAATCTGTCGGACCCAGCTGATGACATTGCTCAATCTGTTTCGGGTCGTCACAGTGCGGTGATGAAATCCACACATCACGAGGGGTTAAGGAGATAAGCTAGGAAAAGAGGCGCCATCTATTCCAAATAGTGCGACTTAATAAACCAAGCTTATGTACTAAATTTAAATCAAAGACGTACTACCATGCAATTTACTAGAAAATACACGTAATTATCAATTAATTAAAACAATAAATAATGACAATAATGAATTATTATTTATCATGCATTTAATAATAATTATTCATTTACCAATATAATTAATTATTATTAACAATAATTATTATTACTATTATTTAATTACAATAATTATTATTTACCAAATAACTATTATAATAACTAAATAATTAAATTATAACAACTAAATGATTATTATAATAATTATAATAACTAAATGATTACTAAATATTAATAATAACAACTAAATAATTATTATAATTACAACTATTAATTATTTAAAACTAATTGTTTAATTATATTTAGAAATTAATTAATTAAATAAAAATAATGTTAAAAAGGTAAAAAATTGAAATTTACCTCGCCGGAATAATCGGGAATATCGCCGGATTTGAGTCGTCGGAGAGGAGGAACCACGTCGGAAATTGAGTCGCCGGAGGAGAGGAGAGGAGAGGAGAGTAGAGGAGGAGAAGAGAGGAGATGGAATGAGAAAGGGGGGGGGGTTGCTGTTCTATATATAGGCGTTCACTTAGACGACGGAGCCCTATTTTCCGTCGTCTAAGTGCACTTGGACGACGGAAACGGGCTTTTCCGTCGTCTAGGTGAAGCGTTAAATTTTTTCGAAGCGGCGCGTAATTAATGGGTGGGACGTTTCACCCGCCATAAATTTGGACTTAGATGACGGAGAATTGATTCTCCGTCGTCTAAGTGAAATTTCAAACGGTGCCGAAAATTGAGGCGGCACATTGAACCGCCATAATTTTCAACTTGGACGACGGAGATGGTCATTCTCCGTCGTCCAGGTGTTCACTTGGACGACGGAGAATGACCATCTCCGTCGTCCAAGTGCAATTTACATTGAAAAAAAAAATAAAAATTAAAATGAACCGCCATGGTAATTTGAACCTGGACGACGGAGATGGTCATTCTCCGTCGTCCAAGTGAACACCTGGACGACGGAGAATGACCATCTCCGTCGTCCAGGTTCAAATTACGTAAAAAAAATTTAAAAATTAATTCGCTAGGAATTTAGCGATCTGTCATTCGAGTGAAATAGTTGTACAATATCGATGAACGCATCATATATATGAACAGTTAAATTTGAACCGACGAATAATTTTACGTCTTGAAAGTTGTTAAGTATCGACTAATCTTTACGACTTAAGTATTCATGAGTATAGGCTCATTTGCAGCAGAGTATTAACGAAATTGAATTTGGACAAAACAACCGTTGGATATGTTCGTCGTAACATAATATATAATTACAATAAAGGTCCAGAAAATAATAAGTTCGGGAAGGGTTTCATCGGCACAGTCAACCGCAAAACCGAGAATTTCACAAACCGGAAACGTGGATACAAAACATTTCGCAACTCCGATTTTCGAACCATCGAAGCTCACACACCAAGAATTGTTCACTCTAAAGTCTTAACGAAAAGAATATGCATTGGAAGAAGGTCTAGGTGGTCGTTGACTTAGAAAAAATTACGAAATCTGCACCTGGACGATGGAGATGAGCGTCTCCGTCGTCCAGGTGAAGAGACCCTAAATTCAGGGGTTAGGGGCCTTACTGTTTAGGGCATAGGGTCTCTGCACCTGGACGACGCAGAAGATCATCTCCGTCGTCCAGGTGCAGAGACCCTGAATTCAGGGGTTAGGGGGCCTTAGGGTTTAGGGTTTATGGTTTTGCACTTGGACGACGCAAATTCCCTTCTCCGTCGTCCTAGTGCACAAACCTTGAATTCAGGGGTTAGGGCCTTAGGGTTTAGGGTTTAGGTCGTCCCCGGTCATTTGTGTGTCCGTTCAATTATTCTGATTCAAGAATATAATTAAAAAAATGATCGATCGATCCGATTTGCTAGATTTTGGGTCGAGGATTTAGGGAGATAGCCAAAATACCCAAAAGGCGACAGTCTGCAATTAATTTCTCCGTTGTCCAGGATATATAATTCGGATTAATTAATTAATTTAATTTTGTTTACGTACGTCGGTCGATCCGATCTGATCGAGCATGGACGCGTGTAATTAATTAATTAAGTACAAAAAGTCGAAGATATACGTACATATATACATTCTCCTCCTTATAATATTTATATTAATTATTGATCGATGATGCATCGATAATATATTACAATAATTACATAAATTAATTACCAATTAATTTTTCTCGTCTTAGTTAAGTAGTCATCATCATAATCGTCATCATCCTCGTCCCCGGTATCCGATTGCTCATCCTCCTCATCATACTCAACATCGTCCGACGAATAACCTGAGTCCTCATCCTGCTCATCTTCTTCATCTTCTTCATTAATGGCATCGATAATCTCATCTTCAGTTAGATCTGTACAACCATCATGCATGGGTAACCGTTCACCATCTTGAACCAGGTCCATTATATCGGAGCGGATGACAGAAATATTAGGCTCTTGATAGGCAGGAATGTCTCTTTCTGGTTCAGCAAGATCTTCAGTCGTCGCCGGTGTCCCTTCAATTGTCTCTGTATTCCATATTCCTCGATGAGAGATATGGTTCACTATTTTCCACCCTTCACCGGCTTTCGGATCGTCGAGATAGAACACCTGTCGAACTAAGGTGGCGAGAGCGAAAGACTCATCCTCATACCAGCTTGAGTTTGTATCGACTGATAATAGTCCCAGGTCTTCCTTTGTACGCTTGAACCATCTGCACTTGAATAGGAAAACGTTGACATCATTCCCGTAACATAGCTGAACCACATATACAATAGCCCCGTAATATAGATCATTGTCTCTCCCAACCGCTACCCCACTGTTTTGTGTTCTTCTTCCTTCATCTCGGGCCAATGAATGAAACTTTACACCGTTGACAAAACATCCGGGATAAATATAGTGTTTAATCGGCTTCCCTGCTAGCAAATGCAAATTAATATAAGGGTTTACTTTCTACAAACATGATCGATATGTATATAAATTACTAATTAAATACCGAGACGTACGTACGTACCCATTGGAAGAAATAATCGGGAAACTTTTTCTTAACCATTTTCTCAATCCACACCGAACTCTTGTTTTGATTTAACGCCTGAAGCCTCTCCCTGTATGACATCATGTACGGCTCAACTTCGTCACAGTCTCGCAACACTACCCAATGTGCCTCAATAAGTTCTTCCCGTGTTAACAATTCCTTTAATACTCCTCTAAACGGTCGGACGACATTGGTGACGACAGAAAGATTGATGCGGGCACTGCGATCGGAGGCAGTGGGAGGTGGTGGATCTTTGAGGTACCTGTTGCAGTAAGTAACACACTCATGCATTAGGTATGTCTCTGCTATGGAGCCATCCGGGGCCGACCTGTTTTTGACGAATGACTTATACTGTCCAAGCTGTCTACAAAATCAAACGTACAATAAGAATAAGTACATATAGCTACCTAGTAATCTCCAGTGGAACAAATTATGAATCGAAAAACCTGTATAATTAATTAGTTGTACGTACCTTTCTTGAGGATACATCCAAGTGTACTGGACCGGACCAGAAATGAGCATCTGCTCGGGCAGGTGGATCATTAGGTGAATCATGATGTCAAAGAAAGTAGGGGGAAAAATCCTCTCTAGTTTGCAAATGATGTGCACAATTACGGCAACCCTCATCGTGAACATCGTGTCAGTGAATTTGTCATAAGTTGGGACTCCATTTTCCCACAACAGTTTCAGCTCGTCGATCAAAGGTCTGAGGTAGACATCTAAGCACTTCCCTGGAGATTTAGGACATAGAATTAGTACAGTAAGGAAATTAAATTCCTTGTTCATGCACATCCACGAAGGCAAGTTGTACGGCATCAGAATAACTGGCCAAGTACTGACGGCGGAGCTATTACTTCCCCAAGGATTGAATCCGTCTGTAGATAGGCCGAGTCTAACATTTCTAACCTCTACAGCAAAGTCTCCAAATTCTCTGTCGAAAGTTTGAAACCCTCCCCATCCGCGGCGTGTCGCAGGACATCGTCATCTATTCGCTTTTCTGCGTACCATCGCATCGCCTCTGCTGTGTGTAGAGACATGTACAGGTGCTGTAATCTGGGAATCAAGGGAAAATATCGAACAACTTTCACAGGAATTCTCTTTTTCGAACTCTTCCTATTCACCTGGAATCTGCACTGGCCACATACGGGACAATAGTCCAAATCTTTATACTCTTTGTAAAATAGCACATAATCATTCGGACATGCGTCAATTATCCTGTACTTTAGGCCGAGGCTGCTCAAGATATTTCTAACCTTATAATGAGATTTAGGAAGATTGTGATCATCAGGAAGCAACTTACATATTTGCTCCTGAATTTCGTCAAAAGCACTCACTGACATTTTGTGCTTCACTTTTATCTTCATTGGCTCCATCACATATTGCAACACATTCTCTCGACATCCTGGGAACACTGGGGTCTGCGCTTCAAGTAGCATCCAGTTGTACTTATCCATCTCACTGGTGTCAGTGACCAAGCTAGCAGCGGGGAATATGTCATCATGTTTATTAGGGGTACTGTAACCTCCGTCTTGGTGTTGGTGTCCACCATGACTACATCCCGGAAACGCATCATGGACCAAATCTGCAGTTGGGTTGCAAGCTGTGGGTCCGGCACCACTGCCGCTGGATGAGGCACCATGGTAACTGTACCCTGAGCTGAAGTCTGCTGTGCTAAACTCTACTGCTTCACCATGCTCGCTGCATGTAGTGTAACTCCACATCATACCATTTTCGTACAGGTGTTGCACCATAACATTAACCTCCACATACTGACAATTAAGACATTTGTGGCACGGACACCTGAAACGCTTCTTTCCCTGACCATGTTCTATCGCAAAATTCACAAATTCGCTAATTCCATCCATATACTGGACATCACATCTATTCTTCAACTTCATCCAACTCTTGTACTTCTACAAAATATTATAATTAATTAATTATTACATATATATATATTAGTTCATTAATTTACGCTTAATTATACGTACTCGATCTACATCGATCCATCAATTATGTACGTAATTTAATCTGTATATATAGCTAACATCCATGCATGTATGTACGTACGTTTTCACTAAATATATATTAAGCAAATTTTAACTGCGTACGTACCTACTGGCCTTCTCGATATCAGTTAATTAAGCTAGCTAGCTAGTTAGCGGAGATCCTGATCCTTCTCCCTTCTCCTTCTTCTTCGATCTTTAAAATTTCCCGCGGGACAGAGGATGGAATGAAGAGAGTTTGGCATCGGGCTTATATAATGCTTCACTTAGACGACTGAGGTGTCGGTACGTCGTCTAAGTGGAAGTTACTCGGACCACGGCGTGTCGGTCCGTTGTCCAGGTGATCACCTGGACGACGGAGAATACCATCTCCGTCGTCCAGGTGACCACCTGGACCTCGGAGTCGTCTCCGTCGTCCAGGTGGACCTCGGAGTCGTCTCCGTCGTCCAGGTGGTACTTGGATGACGGAGAAGTCTCCGTTGTCCAAGTGTCGCTTAAACCACGGAACAATTACGTTTCCGTGGTCTAAGTGTTGTTTTCTTGTAGTGTCTACTCGTAAACACTCTATATTTCGATTAACATATTATTGTATTCTTTTTGTCCTACATTTTTTTCTAATCCTATTTCTAATATTAATTTCTTCATTTCATCATCACTCAAACAATGTAGTCCTAATTCATTGATTTTATATTTTTCTATATATTGTTCTTCATCGAAGTATATCTTTAATTAACTTATCAACTATAGTATCGAAATTTCTTTCGATCATTTTTTTTAAGTTATCAAAGGCCATATATATTTCTGCTTCACTTTCTAAATCATCACAAATATTTTTTAGTTGTCTTTAATTAGTAAATCTTACCGATGCTTCACCCAAATGATGTTCAAAAATTTGTGCATTATCAAGTTGTCTATTTTTGGATCTTGTAGGTTAATTAAGTAATAACTATTTTGTTTCTTCTAGGAAACTACTGTCTACTGGTCGTGCTTCTATCATGATTACTGCCAAAAGTTTGTTATAAATTATGAAATTCTACATTAAACTTATAATTAAACTTATATAATATTTTTTCTACATACATTAGGCTAAGACTTAAAATTTTAAAATCTCCTTTCATTTTATAATTTTTTTGTTCTAATGCTTATTTTAAAAGATTTACTAAAGTCTTTGGTTGTCATTACAAAATTTGGAATACAACCAATTATTTCTAATTTTGTACTAAGGTTTACTTCAGCTGTTGTTGTTGTTGCTTGTTGATGATTATCCCATCTATCATCATAGATGTACACTAAAGCTTTCATTCATACTTGTGCTCTAGTTAATCCTGCTATGCCAATTAATATAGTTCCTATATGAATTTGAGAATAATTTAATTTCTTAAGTTGTTATATTGCTTGATAACTAAGTAAATTTAAAGTAACTTCTTTATTAATGCAACTAAATTCATGTTAACCAATGCTGCTTACTATACTATTTTGATTTTCAAATATTCCTAATTGATACAAAGTATGTTTATTTCTTTGTGATCTTAAGAAACTATTTTTTTAAAAATTCTTGTGCTTCTTCTTCACTATGGTAAATATCTTCAATTCTAATTATTTCTTTAATTTCCCTTTCGTTTAAAAAGTTTTATTTTGTATTATCAAAAAGGTTCATTCTAACTTTCCTTGTGTGATTATTTATGCTAAGTTGTTCTAACTTCTTAATTAACACTAGTGGTATGGATGTAGGTGAATTATTTAAAATATTATTAAGTTCTGCTATTTGT
This sequence comes from Geum urbanum, assembly GCA_946800695.1. Lineage (NCBI taxonomy): Eukaryota > Viridiplantae > Streptophyta > Magnoliopsida > Rosales > Rosaceae > Geum > Geum urbanum. The sequence continues at coordinate 7,843,693 of OX327003.1, forward strand.
TCTTCAATTCTATCTGCTAAGTTTATAATTAATTGGATAATGATATTATTCTGTCTAATAGGAATATTCTTATTTGGTACACTAATTTTGACGTCTGAAAATCCTATTGGTTCTTCGTCTATTTTATTGACTTCTTTTAGTGCTTTTCTACATATTTATTACAATCAATCATTAAACTAATAACTTATCAATCTTCCATGTTGTGTAATTTTTCTACTTGTTCGGTCAATTCTTTTTGTACTAATTGGATCTTTTGTACTTCTATTTTCAAGTTTTCTACTATTTCTAGAGACTGCAACTCTATCTGCTTTGGCTTGCTATCGATTATGTCTACAAGTTCATTAATTTCATTTCTACTAGGAAACCTTTGTATATTTTTATTATTATCTTCTAATTGAGATGAAATAAAACTTAAATTCTGTCTAATTATTTGTAGAGAATTTTTCTGAAAATACTCTAAAATTTGTTGTATGTACGTTACTACCATGCTTACTTTGTACTATTTTTATATTTTTCGCTTGGCTAATTAAAAGGCCTATTACACTATTTACTAATGGATTATCCTCACTATGTAAAATATGCTTAATTATGATTTTTCTGTGAAAAATAATAAATTAAACTATTTTGGTCTAAAATAGTTTTTCTTTTTTGATGTTCAGTAATTTCTAGGTTGAGATAGTCAATCATACAAATTAAAACTTGGTTTTCTGTTTTGATTTTACTTCTATGGTTGTAAGTAAGGCTTATGTCTTCAAGGTATTTCACTAATATAACTATACTATTATAGAGCTAAACTAGGTTTTGATACCAAAATTGAGGGGGTTTGTGCTGTGGTTGAACCGACCAACTTAATCAGTAAATATTAGGCTTTGAATATGAACAAAAACTTAAGAATGGTAAGAAAACCTACTCAAGGGCATATAAGGTGCAGAGACAACGGTTTTTAGATTCAAAGGTCCCCTAACTAATTTTTATTTAATCAACCTGACAATATTCATGTATATTAACAATTCCTCAAGAATAATATGATGGTTAGTTTAATTGCATAATAATATAATTATGCTTAGTATTTTCCTATATTAGACTAGAAGCCTACATAAAGAAATCAAAAAACGTAAATTTGGAAGAGCAACCTTTATGTTCTAGTATAATATGTACAATCTTCTCTTTAGAACTTCCCCTGAAAATCAGAGTATTGTTTGATACTGATTACTAGAGAACTCTACGTACGTAAACTACTTGCTGAGATTATGCTGGAATTTGAGTTGAGGGTGACATATGTATAGGGATTGGACAATGTGTTTATGAACAAAGGAATTTTTTATTTATTTGAAAGCTTTCGTACAAACACTGGAGATTTCTTCTTCTCACTCTTTGTTTTGATTATACTCTCTCTTCTCTATTTATACAGGCTATCTTCACTATCAAACACTGAGATGATACACATTTCAAAGCAAGAAGATAGATATCTTCTGCAAAAACTAAAACTAGCCTGATGAAAAGAAAACAATACACAAAAGTATAAAATATCAACATGATCGAGGGGGTCCTTTTGATATTTCCATCGGGTTGTACTCTAAACTGTCAAGTACAATAGAAATTTCATAAATTTCGGACGGTTTTTCAAAAGTTTCTACGAGCTCAAAATAAAATAGTCTACGACTTTCATGAAGAAAATAAAGTCTAATTCACACTCTGTAAAATAATCGTTAACAAATCACACGATACAAGTAATTCGCGATAAACCTAATTTGTGTCGATTTGTGTGTAATTTTGGTTTGGATCGTTACAACTAATGACTGGGCTTGAAACCCAAAACAAAGTAGCAGAGACCCAGTCAATTAAACAAGCCAAAATGACATATCTACCCTTTTATTTAAACTAAACCCCTAGTTGACAATTCATTTCAACCTCTCTCTCTCTCTCTCTCTCTCTCTCTCTCTCTCGATCTCTCTCGATCTCTCTCGATCGAATCAGAATAGCAGATCGTGCTCCTCAAACATAGTAGCAGCCCATCGGACTCCACCACCGTCGCTAACTTTCAACCTTGACTCCACCACTGCTGCTCACTCCCAAATCTTTACTCCACCATTACAAGGCCTCGCACCGCCTCCATCGGCTTCCAGCACGTCTCGCAATCTCGAGCTCTACCCTTGCCGACATTAGACGAGGCTATCAGTCTCGACTATCTTAGTAGCAACGCTAGCGAGTGAGCCTCCTCTTTGTCTCCTCCGCCGTGCGGTGCTACACTACGTCGGCCGATCACCTTCGGAGTCTTATGTCTGCTCGACCTCTCATGCCATAAGCTCCACGTCCCACCACCTCGCCCTACTCGCTTTCTCTTGATCTCATCGTCCAACACAGGCCCCTGGACGTCGTCGCCTTTAGATTTCGCTGTCTCGCGCATGTCACATCGCCTCGCAGTGAATGTGAATGTGAGGTTTTTTTCTTAATATTTTTTCTCAATTTGGGGTCGACTTCGGCTAGAGTTTGTTTTGTGAATGCGTATTTTTTTTCCTCAAATTTGAGAGCAAGTAAGGTGATGTGTTTTTACTGGATCCCATTTTCATGCAGTAACAGCAGAGAAGTTAAGATCATATAACATTGTTATTTTTTTAAAAGAAATTATGAAAGAAAAATAAGAAAGTGCTACTTAGAGAAGATGTAAACTGAAAATTCAATTGTTTTATTTTTGAAACAAAATCGAATGTATTAAAGGGTGTTTTGGGGACTGCAAAAGTGCAAATATGTTTTTTTGCTGCTACTGAAGTTTTTCATTTATGCTACTATGAGTGTTATTAGACCGCTATTGAGTTTTTAGAAGTTGCTAATGAAGTTTTTCTAAATCCATTTTTCTGTTTGTGTTTTGGGACTGCTACTGCAGTTTCTTCGAATTTTCTACTAAAGTTTTTCCGAAGCTGCTACTACAATTTTTTTGAATTTTTTTTTGTGTTTTCAAAAATCTAGTTTTCAGAATTAAGTTTCTACTGAAGTTTTTCTAAATTTGTTACTCTATTTGTGTTTTGGAGTGCTACTGCAGTTTTTCTGAAGCTGCTACTGTAGTTTTTCTGAAGCTGTTATTGCAGTTTATTTCAAAAATGTTATTTGTGGCTGAAATTTTGCGAAGTTTCTACTGAAATTCTTCTAAATCGGATACTTTGTTTGTGTTTTGGGACTGTTACTACATTTTTTTAAGATGTTACTCTAGTTTTTTTTAAGGTGCTACTGCAATTTTTTTGAAATTGTTATTTGTGTGTTTCAAAAATGTTATTGCTATGTTTTCGAGCATGTTGCTACTCATGTTGTGTTTTCTATGAGTACTACTGCATTTTTTGAAATTACTACTATTATGTTTTTCAATTAATTGTTAATACAATTTTTTTAAATTGCTACCGTTGGTGTATGTTTTACGAGTGCTACTGCTATTGTATTTTTTGAGTGTTAATGATGTTTTCGACTAGTTGATTTGAAGCTATTACTGATCGAAGTTGTTTCGAAGCTGCTACTAAAGTTTTTTTTGAAGTTGCAGCTGCTGATTTTTTTATCAAATATTTGTATAGAAACTCCCACCGAATTTGTATCGAAAATACCACAGAAGTTGTATTTGGAACACTATTGAAGTTGTATTGAAACTTTTATTGAATTTGTATCCAAACTGTTACTGAAGTTATATTGAGATTGCTATTGAATTTATATTGAGACTACTATTGAATTTTGAACAAGCTAGAAATGATCGATACTGAAACTGCTTTAGAAGAAAAAGTTGAATGAAACAAAAACAAATTGAACAAAAAATTTTGAATTTAAAATTAATATTGATGTAATTTTTTGAACGCAAATAAAATAAAATAAATTATTCTAAAGAAAAAATAGAAGAAGAAAAATAAAGAGGGCAAATATGTAAAAGTGTACCTGCTATGTGGCGGCATATATAAGGTTTTTGTTGTGGTGTATAAAATTTTGTCTTTAATTGTATATGATATCTCTATATTGTTCTCAAAAATGGTTTGCTATAACTAGAATAACCTGAAAACTCATACATCACTGCTAGCCAGCGGCAGATCGAGCAGAAGATCAAACAAGATGAGATGTATGAACCCTAGAGTACGTACGTACCAGATCGTTATATGTAGCTGCATGCTTACGTGCAACGTAAATGGAGTGGAGATACGTACAGAACGCTAGCAAGCAGCCAATTATGTGGCAATATTAGTGAATGAGGAGTGTACTTCAAGTTGCATGTAGCACACTGCATTTTCATGCATGATACTTAGCCCTATCTAGCTTCTTCCATTTTAGTGCATGCAGAAATAAAATTTTCAAATTCCTTTTACTGTTGTCTAGCTTCTTTCTTTAATTTGTAGCTTCAGAATGATGCATGTTCGCACTGATGCAGGGATTGAATTGAAATGTGTGGGTTCTTCCTTTCTAGTACATGATTGTTGGGAGCTGCCAAGGATCGAATATGAAACTTGAGGATACAACTTGCCAAAAGAATTGGGCAACCTTGATCGATCAACTGATCAACTCATTTCCTTGAAGCGCAAACCATGCCCTAGAAATTCTGATTGATAGCGGAATTGGATCGCTGAATATATTTCCAAGATACCCTAATAATGAAAAGAAGACTTTGATGTCGGAAAATATGGACGTAAATAATCTCTGCTTAGATACATTGAGGGAATGATCAATTATCTGATTGTAGGCCTGGAACTTTGGAACCAGGAACGCAAAACCGATTCGAATCGGAACCAAATGATGCGGTTCAATTTCAAAATTTTAAATTATATATTTTGTCAAGAACTGAACCGTATTCGGATCGACTTCGGTTCCTCATTTTTATTTTGCAAAAAACCGTCGAGAATCGTATATAGTCCACATTTTAACTAAATATTAAAATTATATGTCATTATATCATTATATATGAAGGATTTGTTATTTTGTTTGTCACTCAAATCACTAAGTTAATGATTATGTGTCATATATTAGGTATGCCATTTATTATTTTATTTATGTCACTCACATGACTTATTCGGTGATCATCATATCATGGGTCAACCATATTTTATAAAGTTTTATGATATTTTTATTTGTTTATGTCCCTCAACACTAGAACTACAAAATATATTTATTTGTCAATGTTAATCAGTAAATATAATTTGATGAGTATTAGACTTATATGAGTAGAAACAATAATCATAGATTTTAGTTTGGTTCCAAATTGAGGAACCGTAGAACCGAATCGGTTCTTGAACCGGTTTAGTTCCAAACGGTTCTATCTTTCAAATATAAAGAATCAAACAGTATATACATCAAACGGTTTGGTTCTGGTTCTTGAAAATTATGATCAGAACCAAACCGTTCCCAAGCCTATCTGATTGTTACATGGAGTATTTGTGACAAATCTCAACCTTAATATAGCCTATATCCAATATCTTCTTAAGAAATTGGAATCTACAGTACATAAACACTTCTCAAGGAATAAAATTACATAATATAAATGGTTAAATTAAGAATCCAACATTACTACAATACCTAACAAAAGTCACATATAATTTTCTCTCCAAAAATAGAATGGTGAGGTCAATTTTCATTACCACTAATACACTACCACATTTGTCATCATTACCGGCGAGATTACCAGAGACAAGGCCGGCGACCGGAAAAGTCACCGGTAATGTTCATCATTACCGGCGACTTACTCCGTCACCGGTAATGTCGCCGGAAAATCGCCGGTAATGTTTCAAAACATTACCGGCGACTCCAACCGTCGCCGGCAATGTCAAGCCAAACATTTCCGGCGATTTTTCGGCGAGAATTTCGCCGGAAATGTGTGGCTTGACATTGCCGGCGACGGTTGGAGTCGCCGGTAATGTTTTGAAACATTACCGGCGATTTTCCGGCGTAAAGTCGCCGGTAATGTCTCCATTTCTGGCGATTTTATGAATCGCCGGCAATGCCTCTTATATTAGATGCAAATCGCAGGAGCTCATTCATTTTGATCGAAAAAAATCCGGTGAAATCGAAAGAAGGAAAACACTCTGAAATCGATCCTTCGGTATTATCAAAATTAAGGCGCGCGTCGAAAACTCGATCACTCGGGAAGCTATATATATATAGGTACGTATATATACGTATATGTGTATATATGTATATATATATGTGTGTTGATCAAATCCAATTCGTGAGATATGAAATGTTGTTGATGTCACCGAAACGAGAAAACTTCTTGTAGTTAATCTTATCTTGTGTCTGAATCAACGACTGGTATTATCGTAGTGCTATCGGAGTCAGGCTTAAGAGGGCCTCCTACCTAGTCAAATACATTTTGAACTGAAAAAAGAAGAATACCATCATCGAGTACTGAATTGAATTCAGAGATTAGATCGATATATATATATATGCATGCATGTGTTGATTTAATTAGAGTTGAATTGAGATATCGCGTCGATTATTAGTACATAGTGAATGTGTGTATATATAATACGTAAATTTGTAAGAATTTTCAGGATGGACAAGAGTTGGATGAGCCTCGAAAGATGGGATGTCAGATATCACCAGGGAATTAGGAGTTTTGTGAATTTTGTGAAGGCTAATTGTGGAGACACTACACTTTATTATTACCCGTGTAAAGAATATAAGTGTTTCAGCGATTGATTTCGTTTTCCTATTGATAAAGTCCAGAAGCACCTGAGTAAATACGGGTTTTGGGATAAGTACACTTGTTGGATTTATCACGGTGAAACATCGTTAGCGGGTCCGCATGATCATGGACAATTTGGTAATGACAGTCCACGCTATGATCATGGAGATTTTGCTGAGAGGGGCAGTTCATCCTATGATCCAACATCGATGTTAATCAATGATATGTTTCCTCATGAGAGCGGTGTATTTGCTGATGAAGCACCAAATGTCCCTCCCGTCGTTGAGGGTTTCCCCCATATTGAGCCAGTCGAGCCATTACCTGGAGCTCATGTCAACACAAGCGGTATGGACAAGTACAACAACCTGATTGCATTGCAACAGACTCCGTTATACGACGGTTGTAGTAAGACTGTTCTTGAAAGTGTCATGGGAGTGATGCAGATCAAAATAGAGAACAAAATGTCTGTCAAAGCTGTTGATTCTTGGTTGAAGTGGACTGCTTCGCTACTGCCACCCGGTCATCGTCTTCCTACTACTCATCATAAGGTGCGACATATCCTGAAAGATCTTGGGCTTTCCTACATCAAAATCCATGCATCACTACCACATATTGACTCATTGCAAGTCGCCGGCAATGTTTTTGGACATTACCGGCGATTTTTGCCGGAAAAATCGACGGTAATGTCTTTTTTTTTTTGACATTACCGGCGACATAAATGTATGTCGCCGGCAATGTCTCGATGGTAATGTAAAAAAAAAAAAAAAGACATTGCCAGCGACATACATTTATGTCGCCGGTAATATCAAAAAAAAAAAAGACATTACCGGCGACATAAATGAAGTCGCCGGCAATGTCTTTTTTTTTTTTTTTTTTACATTACCATCGAGACATTGCCGGCGACATACATTTATGTCGCCGGTAATGTCAACAACAAAAAAAAGACATTACCGGCGATTTTCCGGCAAAAATCGTCGGTAATGTCCAAAAACATTGCCGGCGACTTAAAAGTCGCCGGCAATGAGTCAATATGTGGTAGTGCATGCAGATATGATTGTATTCTCTTCTGGGGAAAAGATCTCGAAGACCTTGAAGCCTGCCCGGTATGTTTTACAGAAAGGTATAAGTTGACTCTTGCAGGTAACAAGAAAGCTGTGAAGATACTTCGATATTTCCTGCTTATTGATAGGCTGGAGCGGTTGTTCATGTGTGCTTTCACGGCCGAGGCAATGAGATGGTGGGCTGAGAGGAATTTGCCTGACGATGATACCCTTATACACCCTTCCGACGGAGAGGCTTGGAAGCACATGGTCAGGGAGGTTGATCATTTTGCAGCAGAGGTCCGAAATGTTTGGCTAGGGCTCTCATCTGACGGATTCAACCCTTTTGGCAACATGAGTCTTCAATACAGTATATAGCCAGTTATTTTGGTACCGTACAACCTTCCACCATGGATGTGCATGAAGAAGGAATACAATATGCTCACTCTGTTAATTCTGGGCCCGGGTTATCCAGGAAAGTGTCTCGATGTGTATTTGAGGCCTTTGATTGAGGAGCTTAAGTACCTGAGTGAGTGTGGCCACCCCACTTACGATAGGTTCAAAAATGAGATGTTCCAGATGCATGCCATGCTTGTTGGCACCATCAGTGATTTTCCTGCCCGCGGTATGTTGTCGAGCAACGTTACCAGGGGTTACAGGGCTTGTTCAGAGTGCATGACGGTTGATTGTTGCAGTCCTCATTGTAGTAAAATTGTTCAGATGCGTCACCGTTGTTGGCTTCCATATGATCACCCATTTAGGCAGGATCCAGACGCGTTTGATGGGACTGTGGAAACAGGTGTGGCACCCAGGCGATGGACAGGGGAAGAAATTTTGGAAGTGTTGAATGAATATGATTTTGGCCAGCTGAGCAATCATCCTGACATAGTGGCGTCAATTCCAGACAAGCCCGAAAGGTATAAGTTTTGGACACACAAGAGCATATTCTGGGAACTCCCCTACTGGCCCAGGTTGCCTATCAGACACTACGTACCTAGATGTCATGCACATAGAGAAGAATGTGTGTGAAAGTGTGGTGGGCACAGTTCTTAACTTGGAGGGAAAAACAAAAGACATCCCTAAGGCACGTATTGATCTGAAAGCTATGGGACTGCGGAAACATTTGTGGTTAAGAGATGGTAAGAGAAAAATGCCGCAAGCTCCTTACACCGTAAAGCCGAAGCATAAGCATGAAATTTTTCGGTGGCTGAGTAATGTCAGGTATATATTCTTATATATGACTATGCAGTACGGAAATTAGTTTGCCTTAAATTTTTGCCGGATTATGGTGATATGCGAGAAATATAATTGTTGCCTATGGCTATATATATATGTAGTTATCCTTATGGCTATGCAGGAAATATAAGCAGGTGTGTTAACTTCCGGGACAATAAGATGTACGGATTAAAGAGTCATGACTGCCATGTACTGCTTCAACGGCTTTTCCCTATTTTCATTCGAGGGTACCTGCCCAAAGAGGTGGTGGAGCCGTTGGTGGCCTTTTCAAGATTCTTTCAGAATTTATGCACCAGGGAAGTTAAAAAATCAGATCTCAGGGAGATGCAAGATGACATCATTTTTATCATGTGCAAGCTTGAGAGGATATTTCCGCCAAATTTTTTCGACATCATGCCTCACCTAATGATCCATCTTCCCGAACAATTGTTGCTTACCAGTACCGTACACTACACTTGGATGTATCCCATGGAAAGGTACATTTGGTTTGCCTATGTTTTTATTGGTTTGTCTTATTTTTACCTTAGTTAACATGCACTTATTAACTTGTAGACAATTGGGAGCCTACAAGGACTATGTGAAGAATAAATATGCACCTGAAGGGTGTATCGCTGAAGCATATGTTGCGCACGAGTGTGTAACGTACACAAAAGTGTATTTGGGAGCGCTTAAGAACCCCCAACAACAGATGCCGATAGATGAACCTCAGTTCAACCTTTCTATCATCTCCAATGACGTGGTAGTACATGGAAGCTTGCCAAAGTCGTACAAATTGGATGGAAATGAGGTAGTCATTGCCCACTGGTCGGTACTGATTAACTGTGAAGAAGTACAATATTGGAAAAACTATCATCTTCACTGCCCTGCTATTGCCGGAAATGTTGATTAGCACAACAGGACGTTTGCAAACTACTTTGGTCAATGGGTAAGGGTATATGTGTATATGTCTTTTTTTATTGCCATTTTCCTTATATAGCATGTGTGTATGTGGTTTTGTGGTTTCTATGTTCATAATTTCTTGTGTGGTTTCTTATCGTTTTCAGATGAACCATGTAGAAAATGATGGTTACCCAGAGTGGTCAAACGAATTGAGGGTCCTGGCGATGAAACCGATAGCTTCAAAAGTTTACACGATGTGTCAGGTCAATGGCGTTAAATTTATATGTGAAAATCGAGACGACCGACTGAAAACACAGAATTGTGGGGTGATGGTCCATGGTGGGCAGGATGGCGTTGACTATTATGGTGTCCTTCATTCAGTAGTTGAACTAATTTATGGGAACCGCATGAAAGTGCACTTGTTCAAGTGTAGATGGTTTGATACTAGCCCGGAGAACACAAGGACCGATCAGTACGGAACATTTTCGGTGAATACTGCTACTACCTGGTATGAAGATGACCCTTTCGTTCTTGCCTCATCAGTAAAACAAGTGTTTTACCTGGACGATCTTCTTAACAAAGTCCCGTGGAAGGTGGTTAACCATGTTGCTCATAGAAACATATACAGTGCTGCCACACTTGGTGATACCGCAGATGATGAGGAAGTTACTGCATACCAAGAGCCGAACGCTTTTGACATTCCGGAATTATCTACGATTCGCCTTAATAATGTGAGATCTGGGAGTGTGGTTCGAATTACTGGAGCAGAACTTCTCGATGTTAATCCATATGAAGTTGACGCTGATTTAGATGACGAGGAGAGGCACATATTGCCAGAGGTTACCTATGAAATCGAGTCAGACTCAAGTGATGACGATGATTACGATTATCATCCTTAGTACGTTAATGATGTAGTCGGAAATTGTAGTCGGAAAATGTAGTCGGAAAATGTAGATGGAAATCGTAGACGAAAATTGTAGTCGGAAATTGTTGTAGGATATTTTTCGGGAAATGTCAACATTACCAACAAGTTATAAGCAACTCGTTGGTAATGACATTACACTACAAGAAAAAGTGACTTAGACGACGGAGCATTTCCGTCGTCTAAGTGACAGTCTCCGTCGTCTAAGTACTTGGACGACGGAAAATCCGTCGTCCAAGGTACGTGCTCCAAGTGCTGTCGTCTAAGTACTTAGACGACGGAGAATTTAATCTCTGTCGTCCAAGTTCACTTGGACCACGGAGAACGTCCGTGGCCCAGGTGGTGACTTAGACGACGGAGATTAATGTCTCCGTCGTCTAGGTTACTACCTGGGCCATGGAGAAGCTAACAATCTCCGTGGCCCAGGTGGTGACTTAGACGACGGAGATTAATGTCTCCGTCGTCTAGGTTACTACCTGGGCCACGGAGAAGCTAACAATCTCCATGGCCCAGGTAGGAACTTAGACGACGGAGACATTAATCTCCGTCGTCTAAGTCACCACCTGGGCCACGGAGATTGTTAGCTTCTCCGTGGCCCAGGTAGTAACCTAGACGACGGAGACATTAATCTCCGTCGTCTAAGTCACCACCTGGGCCACGGACAAGCTAACAACGTCCGTGGCCCATGTGGGGACTTAGACGACGGAGATTAATGTGTCCGTCGTCTAAGTGAAAAATTAATTTTTTTAAAAAAATTAAATTCAAAAATATTATTAATATTAATTGAAAAAAAATTAATTAAATTAATTAAATACACTAAATTAATAAAATAATTAAAATTAATTTGTACATACATGCATAATCGAAAAAACCCATAATTAAAAATGAAAATATTGTTCGTAATGCGGAAATTAAGAAACGAAATAATAAACTACTAGCTAGCTAAAACACTGGAGGAGCAGATGCGCCGCCTCGTCCTCCGCCTCCAGCCGGGTCGTCGTCGTCGGGGAATGGGTTCGGAGGAGGTTGACATTGTCTTTGAGCTTGTTGCATACGGGCGATGAGTTGGGCTATTCGCTCGTCTTGCTGGTCCATTCTTTGGCGCATGGCAATATTCTCCTCCCGTGCGATTCGAGCCTCTTCATAGGCTGCCGCAGCTTGAGAACTTCTCCGCCGCCCCGAACCTCCCGTAGATGATGACTCAGAGGTCGACAAATCTCGAACCACCTTAGGCCCGAAGTGCCTAACCTCCTTGCCAGCTCTACGACCGTAGACCTCATCCGCAATTGCTATTTGGCTCTCCACAGATAGAGGAGGCAGGTCTTCTAGCGGCACATCTGGGAACGCAAGCTGAGTGTTAGCCAATTCTTCCTGCGCACGCTCTATCACTCTTGCCTACAAAAGAATAATAAATTTATTATAATGAAATAATATTTAAATAATAATTACTATAATTATTAGCGCACACACATATATATATATATATATGACTTACGCCGCGTTGACTCGCTTCATTATCGAGCCCAGGCGTCACGTACGCGCTTACGCTTGCATCGAGATAAGGGTGTTTGGAGCCCTTATCCCTGTGCTCCTTGGCAATTTGAATGAGTTGCTTGGCGCCGGAAGTATGGTGCTTGTCCTTCTTCCCCCGGTTGTCTTTGTTGACACCGGAGAATTTCTGTTAGACAACATAATGAAATCATTAAAAAATTTATAAGTAACTAAAATTTAGAGTATTCAATTATCTTAATTGAAATAAAAAAAGTAAATTAACACCTGAAATTGCTCATCGGCAAAGTGGTTACACAACCACTCCCACTCATCTTCTCTATCCCCACGCAGCTCTTCGGGGGGAGGCACGGGACCGTTAGTTCGGAAGTACTGATGGAGCCTGTACTTCCAATCTTTGAAGATGTTGTTGGCGGTTTGGTTGATATGCCTCAACATCGCCGGATCCGGATCCACCGCAAATTGTTCCTATCAGAAATAAATTGGAAATTATAATCGTATATATTATAAAATTATATATAACTAATATTAAAAATAGTATATAATAACTAAAATTGTACGTATTACGTACCGAAAGATCCTTAAAGACTTTCGCCTTCTCCGAATCCGGCACCTCCCTCCAAGTAGGGGCAGTGATACGAACCCGGTTACGAACAATCGACCCAATGCTATGAGCCGAGAGACTTGCTAGCTGAGGTGTGGGAGGGCCACCGGTGAATTCGTCGTAGGGCAAGGCGATCTTGCTCCCGGTCGCCTTGCAAATTTTCTCCGCCTTTCCACCTTTAACGAGACCCCGAGTCTTTTTCGGTTGGGGGTCAGTGGGGGCCCTCCTTTGCTTACGGCGGGCGCTGTACATGATAGAATCGGCCGTCGAAGACGCCTGAGTACTTCCCGTTGAAGCGGTACCGGGCGTCGGAGTTGAAAAGGGGTCGACGTCATCACCGCTTGAGAGAAATGGGGCAGAGGGAATTTCCCCAGAAGGCCCCGGATTGAGGGCGTCGTCCTGCGGTTGAACCCAACCGACTTGGGCCGCCAACATTTGGAGCATCTCATCTTCTGACTCCTGTTGGGCTTTCTTCTTGCCGGATGTGGTCTTTGGCGGAGCCATTTAAACCTAAGAGTACGGTGTTAAAATACGCGTACCTACTTACCATAATAATTACAACTTAAAAATTTACGCTAATTAATTAAGTACGTTTAAGATTTAAATAGAGTACACTAGCTTGGCATTTTCGGTCGTTCAATGGACGTGCGACCCGCGCGATAAAGTGTAAATTTTCAATTAATCAGCCTTGGTTAAATCGAAAAACATGGCCAGTTAGGGATAGAGATAACGCGAGAGGCAGGACTAATTTCGACAAAAGTCTTTCTTAGTCCAAATCCTGTCACCAGTCATAACCCGTTTCTAGACACCATGTCCGACATTCGGCCAATTTTTCGAAAATTTACACTCCCTCAAATCCTTTGCAAACTCCGCCCTCAACCTCGTGTCCATAACTTCACTTAGGTTATGGTGTGCGGTGATGAAATCCACACATCACGAGGGGTTAAGGAGATAAGCAAGGAAAAGAGGCGCCATCTATTCCAAAGAGTGCGACTTAATTACACCAAGCCTATGTACTAAATTTAAATCGAACACGTACTACTAATTAATTTAATCTCATATTTATTTAATTATGCAACTAATTAATAAATAATTACAATAATATTTATTCATTTCATAAATTATCAAGTAATTACAATTATTCATTTAATTATTATTAATATATAACAATAATTTACCATTTAATTAATTAATAACAATATGTAATCATTTATTTAATTAATAACAATAATTAATCTAAATATAATTAATAACAATAAATTTACAATTATTCATTTAATTAGTATTAATAGCAATAATTAATAAATAACATTAAAATAATCATTTAAGAAATATTTAAAACTAATTAATTAAAAAAAAATTATTTTAATAAGGGAAAAATAGAAATTTACCGAATCGGAGTTTTTCGAGAGTTTTCTGCGAAAATCGCCGGAGTTATGTCGTCGGAGAGGAGGAACCACGCCGGAAATAATGTCGTCGGAGCGTCGCCGGAGGAGAATCGCCGGAATGAGAGAGAGAGAGAGGAGATGGAGGAGAGAAAGTTGTAAGGGATGAGGAAAAGAAGATGAGGCTCGGCCTATTTATAGAGTTTCACTTAGACGACGGAGCACTATTCTCCGTCGTCTAAGTTCACTTAGACGACGGAAACAGTGTTTTCCGTCGTCTAAGTGAAGAGTCAAATTTTTTCGAACCGGCGCCAAATAAATGGGCGGGCCGTTTCACCGCCATAAATGTTGACTTAGACGACGGAGACAGTGTTTTCCGTCGTCTAAGTGGAATTTCAAGCGGTGCCGAAAATTGAGGCGGCAAATCGAACCGCCATGTTATTTCGACTTGGACGACGGATATGTCGTTTTCCGTCGTCCAAGTGAACACTTGGACGACGGAAAACGACATATCCGTCGTCCAAGTCAATATTTACATCGAAAAATAATAAAAATTTTATTCGAACCGCCATGGTAATTTGAACCTAGACGACGGATACGGTCATTTTCCGTCGTCCAGGTGAACACTTGGACGACGGAAAATGACCGTATCCGTCGTCTAGGTTCAAATTATGCAAAAAAAAATATTTAAATTAATTCGCTAGGAATTTAGCGATCTGTCATTCGAGTGAAATAGTCGTACAATATCGATGAACGCATCGTATATATAAACAGATAAATTTGAACCGCCGAATAATTTTACGTTTTGAAAGTTGTTAAGTATCGACTAATCTTTAAGACTTTAGTGTTCACTTGTAGTTGCTGATTTGCAGCAGAGTACTAACGAAATTGAATTTGGACAAAACAACCGTTGGATATGTTCGTCGTAACATAATATATAATTACTATAAGGGACCAGGAAATAATAAGTTCGGGAAGGGTTTCATCGGCACAGTCAACCGCAAAACCGAGAATTTCACAAACCGGAAACGTGGATACGTACAAGACATTTCGCAACTCCGATTTTCGAACCGTCGAAGCTCACACACCAAGAATATACTACTCTAAAGTCTTGACGAAAAGAATATGCATTCGAAGATGGTCTAGATGGTCGTTGTCTTAGAAAAAATTACGAAATTTACACCTGGACGACGGATACGACATTCTCCGTCGTCCAAGTACACACCTGGACGACGGAGACGCTAATATCCGTCGTCCAGGTGTGTACTTGGACGACGGAGAATGTCGTATCCGTCGTCCAGGTGAATATACCCTGAATTCAGGGGTTAGGGGTCCTTAGGGTTTAGGGTATAGGGTTTGTCACTTGGACGACGGAGACAGTCATTCTCCGTCGTCCAAGTGTGTACCTAGACGACGGAGAATGACTGTCTCCGTCGTCCAAGTGTAAAACCCTGAATTCAGAGGTTAGGGCCGTAGGGTTTAGGGTTTAGGTCGTCCCCGGTCATTTGTATGTTCGTTCAATTATTCTCATTCAAGAATATAATTAAAAAAATGATCGATCGATCCGATCATGCTACATTTAGTGTCGAGGATTTAGGGTTTGAAGGGCTGCTTGAGCGAAATGTAGAGCAGCTTCAGCTTACTTTTAATAAGATCAGAGAATACACCGATGAAGTTGAAAGCAAAGAGAGGGGCCGGGACTACGTACAAAATTTGTGCTCTCAATAATACTATCACAAGTCAATATATATAATCATATATAGGGACCCATAATTAATCCAATTTATACATAAATAGTATTTAAAAACAATAAAACCAACCAAAGCTGGACGAGGAATCTTAAAGTCTCGACATAATAGAAATCTTTCACCTTTTTACGATGCATCGATCGATCATATATATATTACAATAATAAATTAGGGTTTACCAATTAATGATCCTCGTCGTGTGACCGTACTCTTCGTCATAATCGTCATCATCATCATCACCGTTATCCGATTGCTCATCCTCCTCATCGTACTCAACATCGTCCGAGGAATAACCAGAGTCGTCGTCATCGTCCTCATCCTGCACGTCTTCTTCATCTACCTCAATAATCTCTTCTTCAGTTAGATCTGTACAACCATCAGGCATGGGTAACCGTTCACCGTCTTGAACCAGGTCCATTATGTCGGAGCGGATGACAGAAATATTAGGCTCTTGATAGGCAGGAATGTCTCTATCTGGTTCAGCAGCATCTTCAGTCGTCGCCGGTGTCCCTTCAATTGTCTTTGTATTCCAAACTCCTCGATGAGAGATCTGGTTCACTATTTTCCACCCGTCACCAGCTTTCGGATCGTCGAGATAGAACACCTGCCTAACTAAGGTGGCGAGAGCGAAAGGCTCATCCTCATACCAGCTTGAGTTTGTATCGACTGATAAAAGTCCCAGGTCTTCCTTTGTACGCTTGAACCATCTGCACTTGAATAGGAAAACGTTGACATCATTCCCGTAACATAGCTGAACCACATATACGATCATTCCGTAATATAGATCAGGGTCTTTCCCAACCGCTATCCCACTGTTTTGTGTTCTTCTTCCTTCATCTCGCGCCAATGAATGGAACTTCACACCGTTCACAAAACATCCCGGATAAATATAGTGTTTAATCGGCTTCCCTGCTAGCAAGTGCTTTGGCCAAGACCACCACCCCCCGTGGTTTTCGGATTTTTGCAGATCAATCATCTGCGAAAATGGAAAAATGTAAGGGTTTACTTTCTATAAATTAAACATGCATGATCTCAATATGTATATAAATCACTAAATACGTACCCATTGGAAGAAATAATCGGGGAACTTTTTCTTAACCATTTTCTCAATCCACGCCGAACTCTTGTCTGGATATAACGCCTGAAGCCTCTCCCTGTATGACATCATGTACGGCTCAACTTCGTCACAGTCTCGTAACACTACCCAATGTGCCTCAATAAGTTCTTCCCGTGTTAACGTTTCCTTTAATACTCCTCTAAACGGTCGGACGACATTGGTGACGACAGAAAGATTGATGCGGGCACTGGGATCGGAGGCAGTTGGAGGTGGTGGATCTTTGAGGTACCTGTTGCAGTAAGTAACGCACTCATGCATTAGGTATGTCTCTGCTATGGAGCCATCCGGGGCCGACCTGTTTTTGACGAATGACTTATACTGTCCAAGCTGTCTACAAAATTAATCAAACGTACAATAAAAATAAGTACATGCATATAGCTAGCTAGTAATCTCCAGTGGAACAAATTATGAATCGAAAAACCTGTATAATTAATTAGTTGTACGTACCTTTCTTGAGGATACATCCAAGTGTACTGGACCGGACCAGAAATGAGAACCTGCTCGGGCAGGTGGATCATTAGGTGAATCATTATGTCGAAGAAAGCAGGAGGAAAAATCCTCTCTAGTTTGCAAATGATGTGCACAATTTGTTGTTGCAATTCCACGACATCTGACTTCTTTAATTCTCTGGCGCATAACCTCTGCCACTATCTGCACAATGCCACTATTGGTTCTACGACGTCGCGAGGCAAATATGGTCGAATTACCACTGGAATCAGACGTTGCAGCATAACGTGATAGTCATGTGTCTTTAGACCAACAAACTTGTGTTGCACCTCGTCCACTGCTCCAGTTATAGTAGCTGCATACGTGGCCGGATAACGAACGCCCTTAAACCAGTGAAATACAGAACGTCTAAGTGTCGGCTTCACTGTGTACGGTGCAGCTGGCATCTTGTTGTACACTCCTTTCCTATCCCTCCTCAACCACAAGGGACGACGTAGATTCATTGATTCCAAATCTTTGCGCGCTTTGGGAGTATCTTTAGTCTTGAACTTAATACCGAGAATTGTTCCCACCACGCTGTCGCACACATTCTTTTCTATGTGCATCGCGTCCAAGTTGTTCCTCAGCTTCAACTTCGACCAGTAAGGGAGTTCAAACAATATACTCTTGTGATCCCAATAGCTCAGATCATGTGGAGGAATTGGATTGCATTTCTTTACATCCGCGTCGTTAGTCAACACACCAAAGTCGAAATAGCTCAACCTCTCTAAAATCTCTTCGCCCGACCAACTACGGGGTTTAGGATTGTTCTCTACCGTCCCGTCGAAATGAGCTTCATCCTGTCGCCAAGGGTGGTCGTGAGGGAGCCATCTACGGTGACCCAAGTAACACACCTTCCCTGCGTGCCAACTAGAGTTCACGTCGTCCAAACATATAGGACATCCATTATATCCTTTTGTCCTGCACGCTGCCAACATCCCATACGCTGGAAAATCGCTGATCGTCCACATTACGGCAGCCCTCATCGTGAACATCGTGTTAGTGAATTTGTCATAAGTTGGGACTCCATTTTCCCACAACAGTTTCAGCTCGTCGATCAAAGGTCTGAGGTAGACATCTAAGCACTTCGATGGAGATTTAGGACCTGGAATTAATACGGTAAGGAAATTAAATTCCTTGTTCATGCACATCCACGGAGGCAAGTTGTACGGCATCAGAATAACTGGCCAAGTGCTGACGGCGGAGCTATTACTTCCCCAAGGATTGAATCCGTCTGTAGATAGGCCGAGTCTAACATTTCTAACCTCTGAAGCAAAGTCTCCAAATTCTCTGTCGAAATGTTTGAAACCCTCCCCATCTGCGGCGTGTCGCAGGACATCGTCATCTATTCGCTTTTCTGCGTACCATCGCATCGCCTCTGCTGTGTGTAGAGACATGTACAGGCGCTGCAATCTGGGAATCAAGGGAAAATATCGAACAACTTTCACAGGAATTCTCTTTTTCGAACTCTTCCTATTCAACTGGAATCTGCACTGGCCACATACGGGACAATAGTCCAACTCTTTATACTCTTTGTAAAATAGCACACAATCATTCGGACATGCGTCAATTATCCTGTACTTTAGGCCGAGGCTGCTCAGGATATTTCTAACCTTATAATGAGATTTAGGAAGATTGTGATCATCAGGAAGCAACTTACATATTTGCTCCTGAATTTCGTCAAAAGCACTCACTGACATTTTGTGCTTCACTTTTATCTTCATTTGCTCCATCACATATTGCAACACATTCTCTCGACATCCAGGGAACACCGGGGTCTGCGCTTCAAGTAGCATCCGGTTGTACTTTTCCATCTCACTGGTGTCAGTGGCCAAGCTAGCTGCGGGGAATGTGTCATCATGCTCATTGGTGGTACTGTAACCTCCGTCTTGGTGTTGGTGTCCGCCATGACTACATCCCGGAAACGCATCATGGACCAAATCTGCAGTTGGGTTGCAAGCTGGGGGTCCGGCACCACTGCCGCTGGATGAGGCACCATGGTAACTGTACCCTGAGCTGAAGTCTGCTGCGCTGAACTCTACTGCTTCACCATGCTCGCTCCATGTAGTGTAACTCCACATCATACCATTTTCGTACAGGTGTTGCACCATAACATTAACCTCCGCATACTGACAATTAAGACATTTCTGGCACGGACACCTGAAACGCTTCTTTCCATGACCATGTTCTATCGCAAAATTCACAAATTTGCTAATTCCATCCATATACCGGACATCACATCTATTCTTTAACTTCATCCAACTCTTGTCCATACTGCTACAAAATATTATAATTAAATAATTATTACATATATATATATTAGTCCATTAATTTACCATTAATTATACGTACTCGATCTACATCGATCCATCAAATTACGTACGTAATTTAATCTGTATATATAGCTAATTAACATTCATGCATGTATGTACGTACGTACGGTTTCCCTAAATATATATATATATATATATATATTTAATCATGCAAATTTTAACTGCCTACGTACGTACGTACGTACCTGCTCGCCTTCTCGATATCTGCAGTTAATTAAGCTAGCTAGTGATCGAACACCGGAGATCCTTTAATTTCTAGCCCCGGCCTAGCCTAATCCGGCCTTCTCCTTCTCCTTCGATCTCAAAAGTTCCCCACGGGAGAAAATATAATGGAATGATCGAAGCTAAGAGAGTTTGGCATGGCCTATATATATAATGCTTCACTTAGACGACGGAAGTGTCGGTACGTCGTCTAAGTGGAACTTACACCACGACGTGTCGGTCCGTTGTCCAGGTGATCACTTCTCCGAGGTCCAAGTAAAACTTAGACGACGGAGATGTAATTCTCCGTCGTCTAAGTTTTACTTGGACCACGGAGAAATCTCCGAGGTCTAAATGTTACTTAGACAACGGAGATGTAATTCTACGTCGTCCAAGTGATAACCTGGACGACGGATACGTCTCCGAGGTCCAGGTACTTACCTAGACGACGGAGAAATTTCACATCCGTCGTCTAAGTTACACTTAGACCTCGGAGATTTCTCCGTGGTCCAAGTAACACTTAGACGACGGAGAATTACATCTCCGTCGTCTAAGTGTTACTTGGACCACGGAGAAATCTCCGAGGTCTAAGTGT
The DNA here is from genome assembly GCA_946800695.1 of Geum urbanum. NCBI lineage: Eukaryota > Viridiplantae > Streptophyta > Magnoliopsida > Rosales > Rosaceae > Geum > Geum urbanum. The sequence goes on from OX327003.1 coordinate 7,864,391, forward strand.
AACTTAGACGACGGAACTAATACTGTTCCGTCGTCTAAGTCCTCTTTTCTTGTAGTGTTACCAACGACGTGTTAACTCGTTGGTAATGTCATTACCAACGAGTTGAAGTCGTTGGTAATGTCATTACCAACGAGTTATAAGCAACTCGCCGGCAATGTTGTCTGGATAGGAACTGCCCAGCTCGAGCCCGAGCTTCATTTCTCCTCCTCCTCCTCTCCCTCTCCTCCTCCTTATCCGAAAACTAGTTCACCTCCTCCTCCTCTCCCTCTCCTCCTCCTTATCCTCTTCTCCTCCTTATCCTCTCCTCCTCCGATCCTCTCCTCCTCTCCACCGATTCTCATCTCCTCTCCTCCTCCGATCCTCTCCTCCTCCCCTCCTCCCCTCCTCTCCTCCCCTCACCTCCGTCGCCGGCAAAGCAGATCGGACTCCACCATGGCAGGTCCGATCCTCTCTCTCTCCCTCTCTCAATTTTAATTATTTTTGTGTATGTGTATGTGTATGTGTACGTGTATGTGTATGTGTATGTGTAAATTAATTAGGGTGCTAAGTTGGAAATTAGGGTGATAAGTTGTAAATTTATATGCAATGTATATATATGTGATGTATATATATATAGGTATGTGAAAATTAAGTGATGTATATATATGTGAAAATTATGTATATATGTGGTTTGGATGAATATGTGATGTATATATATGTGAAAATTAAACCTAATTAAGATGCATGATGTATATATGTGTGTGAAAAATGTGGAAAATTAATTAGGGTGTGTGATTTGGATGAATATGTGAAAATTAAATTTAATTAAGATTCATGATGTATATATATATACATCGAAAATATATATATGTTAATTTAGGTGATATAGTTGTTAATTAATCGTATAAATTAAGGTGGAAATGAGGATCGGAACGGTTTAGAACCAGAACGGTTTTAAACCGGAACGGTTTGGAACCGGAACTGTTTGTAACCGGAACCGTTTGAAGCCGAACGGTTCCAGTTCCAAACAGTTCCAGGTTCAAACAGTTCAGGTTCCAAACCGTTCCGGTTCCGATTTGTTATTGAACCAAAACGGTTTGGAACCGGAACTGTTTGTAACCGGAACCGTTTGTAACATAACGGTTCCAGTTCCAAACGGTTCCAGGTTCAAACGGTTCCGGTTCCAAACCGTTCCGGTTCCGATTTGTTATAGAACCGAATCCTTATGACTATTACGGTGTCTAGGAGGTTTTGCAGCAAATTGGCTTCGGAGAGGTTCCCGAAATAGTGGAGGGAGCAGTAGTCAAGCTTCCTCCTCACCCGCAGTTAGCAACACGCCCAGTGGGCCAATGATGAGTGCTCGCACGAGAGCCTTGCTAGAGGCGCGAGCTGAGGAGGAAGCTGCACGATCAAGAGCCGTGCAACTGGAAGTCGAGGCTCGAGCCTCAGTCAGCAGACACTCAATCAGCAGACGTCCCTCCGGTGGCAGAGCCTCAGACGAGCGACAGTCAACGGGGGCATCAGAAACTCCCTCAATCCGAATGCCCCATATTCGCCCGGTGCCTACTCCCGTTTCACGGGAATCATCTGAGGAACATGGTGGTGTTGGCGCCTCATCGTCCATGCCTCGTCTATCTCCGCCGTCTAGTCTCTTCCTACCCGACGAGATTCCTGTAATCCCTGAATTCGATGATAGGGGGATGCCTGTTTATGTTGAAGGACGGCCGGAGTTCCTGAGTGTGGAGGAAGCGTACAACTTCATCCCGTTCGACCCCGTGTATCTTTGGAGTGTGAGGTGCACCAACCAACAAACGGACGATGCAGGTAAATTTTATTTAACATCAGATTGATGACTTAATTATTACTTAAGATTTACGATAGGTTCAATTAATGATATCAATTTGTTGACATTGTATTATTAGGCAATTTTGTTAATGAGACTGGAAAACGGAAAGGGGCTAGAGGCACCTGCACCGGGAAGAGACTTGAGCAGGCCACCGGGGGAAGGAAAACGCCCATAAGGGCCAATGAGGATAGCGAGGTGATTGAGGCATTCGACACCACGCGCAAATATGTCAGCATGGCCGGTGCGATCGTGCGGGACAAGGTCCCAATGCTTTGGCCATATTGGGAATCTGTGCCTATCTACGTGAAGATGCAAGTGCATAATGCACTCAGTGTGAGTAAAATCGTATTTTCATTACGTAAATTTTACATTTATTAATTAAGTCCGAATAAATATATAATTTTACCTTTTATATATTCATATTGCAGGTGTGGTTTGACGTGGATGAAGTTCTTATTCACACGTGGGTAGAGCGTCAACTACATATGAGGTGATGTGCTTCGACTTATTTGAATATATATCGAGTTAGATTTTTGTTTATCAAGTGTTTTAATATCTCTAACTTTTTTTCCTTGTTTTAATATATGTATAAAGAGTGGAAGAACGAGCTTTCTTCCCATTACACTGTATACAAGGAGCTAGGCCGAGGTTCTACCCCTAGCGAATTCCGGTTTAGGGAGTACGAGTGGCTGTGGCTGATAGCCCACTTCGAGCACCCCAAAGCGAAGGTATGCATCCTGAATATATCTTACAAGCCTAATGTATCGTATCAGATTGAAATAGTTAGTTACTAATTTTTTTTTCATATGTTTATCAAACAAGGCGATTTCGAAGATGAACCGGGCGAATAGATTGAAAAACACCAGGGCCCATCATGCAGGTTCACTCAACTACATGGGTTGGTCGACTAAAGCGCAGCAACAACAAGATGTGAACCCGTTGGTGTATATTCATCAGAAGTTCTATCCGCAGTGCCCTGAAGAAGTGGTAAGTCTTTCGCCTCTCCATGTGTTAATAAATCTATTTTTCGATATTAATAGATTTTGTTAGCTAATACGTTATTCATTTTCGCTTTTCAATTAGGCGAGAGTGGAGGACGCGACCGCAGAAGTGACCATGAGTATAGCTCGGTCTAACCATCCTGACTGCTCTGAGGAAGAAGTCACCCAGTATGCCTCTCAGATCGATCTGCTTGATCGCCCGATAGCGGCTCAGATCATGGCAAAAGCGTGCGGGACTGGAAAGAATACCTACTACTGTAGGGGAATGGGCTCGGCGGGCGAAGGAGTATTGAAAAACACTTCAGAATACTTTACCGGGTCAAGAAGTTCAACTTCTAGTCGTAACGTCGTAGCGGAGCTTCAGAGGACGCGGAGGGAGTTGGAGGACCAAAAGAGGCAAGCAGCCGAGCAGCAGGCAATCAGAGATGCCGAGTACCAAAACCTAGTCCAGAGTCAGGCACAGATGTTCACATGGATGCGGACGATGTACGAGGCTCAGACTACCAGACAACCGTTAGCCACACCTCCACCACCACCACCACCGCACCAGTTCCCTGTGTTCCCTAGTTATCCACCACCACCACTGCACCAGTCAACGCCAGAGCAAGACCAGGGTAGCCACCGGAATTCAAATGAGTACATGGATTACTTCGACCCTGACCCGCAAGTTCCTCGACCCTGACGTGTAGCTGTAGTTAATTTTCGTATCGTCGTTGCTATTTGTACTGTACGTTGGACATTTATGTGTACTGTTGAACTTGTATGATTGTACGGTTTATGTCTTTCAATGCAGGTTCTGGAATTGGGCCCAATCCAGAATCGCGTTTTTTTTTCAAAATTTTTCCAGACATTGCCGGCGACATGGAACTCAGTCGCCGGTAATGTTTCACATTTCGGCCACCGCGGAGATAGCATTGCCGGCGACTTGTCGCCGGTAATGTCAATTCCGGCGAAAAAAAAAACAAGGCCGGCAATGTCTCTTAATGTGGTAGTGATATACCTATTATTGTCACAAATATATCCATTTTTACCACCAATATATCCATTTTTGCCACCACTATACTTTTTCTTACCACCAACAATGTGAATTGTCACCCTCCTATTGGCCACAAACAACATATTTGTGGCAACTTATTTCCAAGACTTAATAGTTACTAATTTTGTTTATCACCCAATTATTGGTCACATATATGTGTGCGCCTGTTACCCTATATTCTAGCATTGCAGATAAACTACTTATATTTAATTTCACTAACCCAACTAGCTACTTGCAGTACTATTTGTTCAAACTATCGAGCATAATTAAATTGAGGTGCAACTAGCTAGCCATTACAGGAGTGGATCGATATGTTGGATCAAAGATCGGTTCCTCCTATTGGATGAAAGAGTGGACAATTGGAGCATCGATTCCAATCTGTATATTCTGACTGAATCATCCGCCACCTCCAATCCTTCGCTTCACTCCAATTTGGCCTATCTACCAAGATATATAGAAGCAGCTTCCATCTGAACAGGGTCTAATTGGCTAATTGATCATTGTTTAGGGCATTCAAGATTCCCCAAGCAAAGCATCTGACAGTCATTATATAAATCAGCATTGAATTCGTGATCGATAATAGTGAAAACAAAACTATCTATCTCCATGCAGCATACTTGCTTAGATAAACTTGCTATAATAAGCTAAACATGGGTCAAGAACTAGCTAATTAACAAAAACAAAAACTATCTAATTAACTAGCGGCTTCATTTTCTAACAATCAACTACTTCAACATGGATCATGAATATATAAAATAGATCGACCAGGACTAGTAGCACACTAGAATTAAACGCCTCGATCTTAGATTTGTAATTAAGTTTCAAAGCAAGATTCTGCAGTATTCTATGGCAACAATTAGACGTACACATTGATTAAGGCTATTAACCTAGCGCTACTTGCAAGTCCATCATTTTCAATTTCGTTGGCTGAAATTGGTACTATTTCTAGCTAGAGGAAGTATTGCTTAATCACTACTATGTTTATTTGTTTTTTCCTTCGAATAATAATGAAGTAGGTTGGGGACAATGGAAAGCCGAGGTAGGCCAGGTCTCAAGCAAATGTTGCATGTTTAATTTTATAGAGAAAAAATCATTAAAAAGCCTAACGCGTTTCGTGCATTCAAGCTACTAAGTATTTACGTACATCAATGATTATAAAATACTTGGCAAAAGAAAAATTGATTATAAAATAGAATTAGTGATGGCATTACGGGAGGTTGTGACTGAGGAAACAAAACAAAATATAGAGAATGATAATGTGTCATTCCTGTCCTAAAGTCGATCAAATTAACAATCAACAGCAACAACATAGTTAATCGATCGATCAAAGGTTAATACTGGACTACTGGTTGATTCTTCGTAAAAGAAAGCCCTCTTGCTAAATTCAAAAAGTGCTTTTTATTTCATCCTTTTGATTTAGCAATCGCAAATGAGCCATATACATATATGGAGAGGGGGATTAGTTTTTTTAATGCTGAGCCACCTAATTTTTTTTAATAGAACTGACCAAAACAATAATAGAAATAAAACTGAGCCGGCCAATTGGCGAAACCTTTACATCCAGCTATGATTCCTGTTGAGGATTAATGATCATTACAGTATCATAAGTTATGAGTAAACAATGTCACCATATCAATATTGTCAACTACTCTTTGATTGTGTATCGGAAGAAAAAAAAAACTACTCTTCGATCAAGACATTGATGTCTTTCTCAAAATGATGATTAACTGCTATTTAAATTGGTGTTTATTTTCTCGTGATTTTGATATATAGGTGCAAAAGTATTTAATAAAGATAACCATATTCTCTATGCATATTCTCTATGCAAGTATATCAATGTAATAAATGATAAATATGAGTCATTACCCACAGATGATTGGTAAAACTAAGACTTAAAAACACAAGAAACACAAATAGATGTAGAAACTCGATATCTAGCGGCCTCGACCACTTGACATTATGGACACTACGAACCTAATTTACACTTATCTAAATGCCACAAATATTTAACACTGTATATACTAGACTCAGTGGTGGATTACCACACAAAATTTTAAGGTATTCGAAGCTGATTCGGTTGCCGAAATAAATTGGCTAAGCTACAGATAATGCAGAAAAAAAGAGTAAATTTTCAGAAAAGTAAAAATGTTGATAAAATTAAGTAGAGAAAAATGTTAGGAATTTTTCTCCACTCTAAATATGCTCGATCTACCCCAAACCTAATCCCAACAATAATGAATAAATATTTCCCATACATGAGCTATGATTAAGTCATATACATATTACACTCTCGTACATGACATGTTATCTGGATTGATTACCTGGCTTAACATGATCTTAACCTAGGAGATATGGTACTATGATGTGTCCAAATCTACCTAACGTGTCATTAAGATTCATAAAGTATCTAAGAAACAACAAGGCTTCTAGAGCTGCTATGATAGATGCTCTTGCATGACCTCAGAATTACTTCACACAAGTGCTTGTTTTTATCTCTATAGAATATGCAATGATATGATGATCATGTACACATCCAAGACAATAGATCCTATCATATGCATCTAAGTTGACCACCAAAGAGACACATATATAATAGAAATCATTAGTAATCAAATAGTGACGTAAAACTCAATCAAAAGTTGTTAAAATCACAAGGGGTTCAAAATTGAAACATATCTAGGGCTTGGATCAGCCCTAACTAAGGAAGTTTTGCTACTCATAGTTGGAAAAAATAACAAAAAATGATGGAGAATTAGGAATGAACAAAAAAAACCTAGAATTCTCGGCGGAGTAATTTTGACAGGTTAAAGGCCAGCTTCAACTAGTCGAAAAGGGACGGTTGGGACTCCTTGGCAGTGGCACAAGCTTATTCACTACAACATTTCTTCCCATTGCCGGCGACTTTTATGTCGCCGGCAATGTTTTTGGACATTACCGGCGATTTTTGCTGGAAAAATCGCCGGTAATGTCTTTTTTTTTTTTTTTAACATTACCGGCGACATAAATGTAAGTCGCCGGTAATGTCTTGCCGGAAAAGACATTGCCGGCGACATACATTTATGTCGCTGGTAATGTAAAAAAAAAAAAAAAAAAAGACATTACCGGCGACATAAATGAAGTCGCCGGTAATGTCTTTTTTTTTTTTTTTTTACATTACCATCGAGAGATTGCCGGCGACGGACATTACCGGCGACAAAAATCGCCGGTAATGTAAAAAAAAAAAAGAAGACATTACCGGCGATTTTTCCGGCAAAAATCGCCGGTAATGTCCAAAACATTGCCGGCGACATAAAAGTCGCCGGCAATGGGTCAATTTCCAGTAGTGATTCTCTTCTTAGGTATTTTCTCTTTGAAATTTAAAAACCAGTGTTCCATCTTCAAAAAAGACTTATATAAGTATGAAGTTGGGCCTCTCCTCATCAATTTAAAGATGAGGAGATCGAACTTTTTCTTTACTTAAAAGATCCAGATTTGGTTACACTACCACATATTTAACCATTGCCGGCAATGTTTTTTATCATTATCAGCGATTTTTGCCGGAAAAATCGCCGGTAATGTTTTTTATCATTACCGGCAATGTTTCGATGGTAATGTAAAAAAAAAAAAAAGACATTGCCGGCGACATAAATGAAGTCGCCGGCAATGTCTTTTTTTTTTTTTTTACATTACCTTTGAAACATTGCCGGCGATTTTTCCGGCAAAAATCGCCGATAATGATAAAAAAACATTGACGGCGATTTAAAAGTCGTCGGCAATGTCTCTTAATCCGGTAGTGTTATTAAAGATTCGTTGGATAAATTGGGCAGATAAGAACTAACTTTTTCTTTGCTTAAAAGGATCCAAATATAGGTTGAAAAAGTTCACTATTTCAGTGCAATACTTAAAAAGAGATTTTTGTACTTTGTTGTAAGCTTGTTTCGAATACACACTACCAGCATAAGTACTATAGCCGACGACATGAAGTCGTCTTCCTGTTAGCCAAAAGTCGTTGGCTATAGTATGCCAAACAACCTTTCGTCAGCTATAGTGTCGTCGGAAAAAGGTTTTCGACTATACTATAGTAGACGACTTTTTATGCACCTTGTCGGCTATAGGTTCAAACTATAACCGATGACTAAAAGTTGTCGGCTATAGTTACAAACAATAACCGACGACTTTCGAATGGAACATCCTCGGGCAAACCTTCTCGGCCCAGTCAATATTGTTGACCGGGGAATACTATAGCCGACGAACAGATTTTTCAACCGTCGGGTATAGTTTTTCAACCCCTCGAGTATGGTTTTGGCAATCGTCGGGAATTTTAGACTATAGTTGACGACCTTGGTACATGTCGTCGGCTATAGTATGCAAGTTTCTGAAGAAAAAAACTGCAGATTCTGGATTTACCATTTCTAGAACTTGTAGTTTCAAAATAGCCAACAAACATATGTTTTCATTTCCACAATGGTCAACAACGCATAACAGCTTCACAATCAACACAAAACAAAAACTTATAAAAATTTAGTGTATAATTTTGAAACACATATGAATATAAACTAAAGGTTGCCAAAGTCTAAGTTGCGTAGATAAGATGGGTCACTACTATCATCATCGGGCGGATCCTGCTGTTCATGTCGGGCATCATGAGGGTGCTGGTTAGATGGAGTCTATGGAGTCTAACCTTGGGGTGGGACATTTATTCCTTACGCCAGAAGGGTTGAGCTCAGGCCTTCAAAATTCCTAGCCATTTCAGCTCGCACCCGAGCTAACTCCTTAGCCTGTTGCCGGGCCATCTCTTGAAGCATCTTCTCCAACTGCTGGGTCATCCGTTGCTGAGTCTCTTCTATCTTGCTCTGATACTCCTGAGTCTGTCTATGAAGTTGCTCCTTTAGCTTGGCCTTGGAAGATTCTGATTTACTTTGGAAACCAGGCGTGTTCTTCAATATCCCATCGTCTTTTTGCCCTAAACCCTTGCAATAGTAATTGCTTCTTCGTGGTGGGAAAGCGTTTCCCATGATCCTCACCCCAACCCTTAAATCAGATTGATCGATCTGAGATATGGCTTGGGGAAGCTCATCATCTGATATATTAAGGTTTCGCTCCCTTACAATCTGAGTCAACACCTCCTAACTGTTTCCTTTAAATAAACCTAATTGACAAGGAAAACAAAATAACATATTAGTAAACATACATTAAAAAAAAGTTAGGAAAAATACATATGTGAGCAATTTGTAAAGTTGTAAGGGCACAATACTTACAGCTTGTTCGTGGGATTGATGATGCGTTTTTTCATACATCCACACGAACGGGTTTTCTTTAAGGCGTTGGGTCACTGCCTCTTCCCTATAAGACGCATAGGGTCTAGAACTGATGCGATGGTTGTCCATGTTCTTTGCTCAGTTCCTCGCGTTTATAGAGAAATGACCTTGTTTAATAATTATATATTAAAAAAATTGATTTAGAAACTATCAACGCCAAATTATCCACTAGTAAATACATATGATGTTAAATATATACTTCAAATCGTGAAGCGTTGAAGTGGATTAGAAGCCATTTCCACTCGTACTCCCCAAGCATAAACTCCATAGGGGTACTTGAACGGTTATTGAGCATGTTATTATTCTTCCAAAACTTACAAAGTTCATTCTTCCACTTTTTATACCTATATATGCGATACAAATGTTAGAAACACATTACATGATCTCTCTAATATCTAAATATATAACTCCCGTCACCTTCCTCCTTGAACCTCATTTGCCAAGGTGGATTTAAGTTCCTCCCGAACATTGAACCACACCTGCAATATCCCATTTTTTATGTTAATATATTTATATTTTAAAGGAATTAATTAATATAAGTAGACATACACAATGAATATCTAACACACCGACATCGCATTGTTCACTTGGTCCTTCACGGACTGAGGGTCTGAGGACCACTCTGACCACAGAACAGGGACTTTGTCCCGGATAATGCTTCAAACCATGTCAGAGTACTACTACAAATGTTTTCCTCTCACCGATCCTTTCTCCTCGGTCTCTATGACCAGTGGCCCATAGGCCTCGACATCCTTCTGAAGTTGCTTCCCCACAACAAGGCCTCTGGTCCTCACTTTTTTCTCCCCTCTAACGTCTGTCACATAAGACAAAGTAAAAAAAAAATTATAATAGGATCACCCAATTTAATATACAAATTATTGAAAAGTTTAAAATTAAATAATGCATATATTTACTATTTACCCGATGATTCTGACGTCGATGCGTTTGCCATCCTCACACTTTTCAGAGGTGTATTAAACGGCTAAAAGACATATGCTTCATTCGGGTGGATGTGAATAAAGTTTCCCTCGTCATCGACAACTGGTATAGGGTTTCCCGCGTCATCAACATCTGGCAGGGTAGGTACACCCTACGAGGGGAAATAGAGGTGAGAAGGGAAGACACCTCCTTGTAGTCCAGACGACGATGTCCCTAAACCACTAGCATGACCGGGAGATGGACCTGGAGTTTGCTCTGGCCAGTTCCTTTCTAGCATACAAGGACCCAAAGAAGCAGAACCCATATAACTGGGCATACCCCACACGTGGCTCATGTCTGGCATACGGTGACGTGAAGGGGGGTCAGAACCTGTAGAGCCGGGCGTAGACGACGTCTGGCTTATGTTGGAGAACAAAAGCTGCCTCACGTTCTGTGGTCATTGGGGGTCGGCTACATCATCATGTACAGGTGTTTCCTGGGTGCCTTTAAGAAGTTGTCGGTGACGATTGTTGTACGGGCCACCGTACGGCTGGTGAGGCCTGTTGTTTGAGCCGGACCCTCAACTGTCATCGTTGGACCCGTTTTCTCGATTCTTAGATGTCGCCTTCTTTCTTCTACCCAAAAATAAATGCATGATTCCTAAAATTTACACAATTTGAACATCTTCAACATCAATAAATTCCACATTAATAAATTCATCAAACAATAACCTAAAACACAATCCCATAAGCAAATCACAATCTCATAACCTAATCATGATAATTACAATCACAATAATAACAATCTCATAACCTAAAACACAATCCCATAACCTATTAAGACATCCTAACATCAATCACATAATTTTACAATCCCATAACCATAACCTAAATCACAATCCATAACCTAATCACAATTCCATAACCTATTAACCTAATCACTTTCGATCCATAATTTCACCATCACCTAAATCCATAATGAAACAATCATAATCACATATATCACAATCACTACATATTCACAGTAGATTAATTGTGTGAGAGAGAGAGAGAGAGTTACTGAAATTTGGGGAAAGAAGAGAGACGACGGCGGGCAGTGGCAGAGAGGAGAGGGAGGTTGGGTTTTTTGGGTTTTTAGTTTTTAGGAGGAGGAGAGAAGAGGGAGGTCGGGTTTAGGGCTTAGGGTGATCGAATCCGGGTGGCTTAGGGTGATCGAATCGGGCGGTGGTGGCAGATTGGGAGATTTTAGGTTTTAGGAGAAAAATTGCTCGGGTTGAGTCGTTTTCAAGTTAAAATGGTTTTAGGATAGCTGATGAATTAAATGAATCATTGTAGGATATAGTATACCCAACGACGTGTCGTATGGACGTCGTCGGCTATACTATAGCCGACGACGTACCGTTTGAACATCGTCGGCTATACTATAGCCAACAAGAAATGGTAAAAATAATCGGGTATACCTTGAAAATATTTTTTTAAAATTAGCCTCGATCATGTGAAAACACATTCACATAAAAGTTTGTTTAAGTAATTCTGGCAGATAATCACAATCCTTGCTATATTAAGAAATGTGAAAATAGTTAACAAAATTATGATCATCACCATTCAACAAATATGTAAATTTAACACATTTATTTTTAACTAATTAAGGCGTATAATTAGAATCATTGCTTGAGTCTGATTCAGTGTCCGTGTTAATTTCTGGTAATATGTGTCGCTCCTCATCACCAGAGTATTCGTTGTCTTCATTTAGATTGACATCAATAAGTTATTCTCGAGGAAGTCGAACCACACTACCCGGACTCACATTGTTAAGGCGAATTATAAGGAATCTAAAATATTAATTGCATTCGGATCTTGGTATACAGTAACTTCTTCATTCTCTGCGGCATCACCAAGTGCAGCAGAACTGTATATGTTTCTAGGAACAACATGGTTAATTACTTTTCAGGCGCCTTTGTGCACAAGATCATCAAGATAAAATACTTGTTTTACCACTGTGGCAAAAACAAAAGGGTCATCTTCGTACCATGTTGTAGCAGTATCTACCGAAAATGTTCAATAGTCATTGGTCCTTGTGTTCTGAGGGCTAGTATCAATCCATCTACACTTAAACAAGTGCACCGTCATGTCTTCCCCATAAATTAGTTCAACCACTGAATGGAGAATGCCATAATAGTCATTAACATTCTATTGACCATGCACCATTACCCCAGAGTTTTGTGTTTTTTGTCTCGCGTCTCTATGTTCTCATATAAATTGCACGTCATTGACCTTACACATCAGATACACTCTTGAAGTTATCGGTTTCATCGCCAAAAGCCTCAATTCGTGTGACTGGTTTGGGTTACCATCATACTCTACATGGTTCATCTGAAGTAATAATAACCGACATGTTAGATGACAAATGTTATGATATTAAATTATATATATCAATAAGTATATATATAGACGTATCTAGTCACCAAAATAGTTTGCCAACTCCCTATTGTGGTACTCAAGATCACCGCCAACTTGAGGACAGTATAGATGGAAGTCTTTCTAGTATTGCACTTCAGGACAGTTAATCAATACCCACCAGTAGGCAATGACTAGCTCATATTGTTCCAACTGGTACGATTGGCTAATTTTCACCAACTTCAACATCATAGGAGAGGATAGAAAGTTTGAACTGTGGTTCATCTACCGGCATATGTTGTGGAATGTCCTCCAACGCTCCCAAATACAACTTGGTGTACGTTAAACACTCGTGCGCAAGATATGCTTAAGCTATACATCCTTCAGGTGCGGATTTATTAGCCACATAGTTTTTGTAGTCCACCAATTATCTATCAAGTTTAAAAGTGCATATTATGATTATTTCCAAATAATGTTAAAAAAATTAGAGACAAATTCATATGTTGAATCGTACGTACATTTCCATAGGATACATCCAAGTGTAGTATACCGGACCGGTAAGCAACAATTGTTTGGGAAGATGGATCATCAGGTGAGGCATGATATCAAAAACATTTGGGGAAAATATCCTCTCAAATTTACACATGATAAAAATGATGTCCTGTTGCATTTTCCTCAGGTTTGATTTTTTCACTTCTTTAGTGCATAACTTCTGAAAGAATCTTGACAACGTCACTAACGGCTCTACCACCTCTTTCTGTAGGCACACTCGAATGAAAACAGGGAAGAGGCATTGGAGAGGTATATGTCAGTCATGACTCTTTAATCCGTGCATCTTATTGTCCCGGAAGTTAACACACCGGCCTATATTGCCTGCATAGCCTAAAAATACCTGACTTTACCCATCCACCTAAAACTTTTATTCTTCTGGTCAGGGTTGATGGTGTACGGAGCTTGAAGCATTTTTTTTCTTCCCTTCTCTCAACCACAAATGTTTTCGCAGTGCCATTCCTTTCAGATCAATGCATGCCTTAGGGCCGTCTTTAGTTTTCCCCTCCCAATTTAGCATTGTGCTCACCACAATTTCGCACACTTTCTTCTCTATGTGCATGACATCTACGTAGTGCCTGATCGGCAACTTGAGCTAGTATGGAAGTTCCTAGAATATGCTTTTGTGCATCCAGAATTTATACCAGTCGGGTTTGTCAGGTATTGACGCCACTATTTCAGGATGATTGCTCAGCTGCCCAAAATCATATTTATTCAGCACTTCCAAAATTTCATCCCCCGTCCATTTTTTGGACAACGCCATCAAAAGCCTCGGGATCCTGCTGTCATGGGTGATCACGTGGAAGCTAACAACGGTGACGCATGTGGACAATCTTTCTACAATGAGGTCTGTAACACTCAACAATCATGCACTCTGAACAAGCCCTGTATCCCTTGGTAACATTGCCCGACAACATCCCGCGAGCAGGAAAATCACTGATGGTGCCAACAACCATGGCATGCATATGGAACATCTGACTTTTGTACTTTTCATAAGTGGGATGACCAAATTCACTCTGGTACTTAAGCTTCTCAATTAAGGGTCTCAAATACACATCGAGACACTTTCCTGGATAACCCGGCTCTGGAATTAACAGTGTTAGCATATTGTATTCCTTCTTTATGCACATCCATGGAGGAAGGTTGTACGGTACTAAAATAACTGGCCATATATTGTATTGAAGACTCATGTTGCTAAAAGGGTTAAATCCGTCAGATGAGAGCCCGAGCCAAACATTTCGAACATCTGATGCAAAATGAGAAAACTCCCTGACCATGTGCATCCAAGCCTCTCTGTCAGCAGGGTGTATAAGGGTATCATCGTCAGGCAAATTTCTCTCAGCCCATCATCTCATAACTTCAGCTGTCTGTGCACACATGAACAACCGTTCCAGCCTATCAATCAGCGAAAAATACCGAAGTATCTTTATAGCTTTCTTATTCCCTGCAGGAATCAATTTATACCTATTCGTGTGACATACCGTGTAACGACCCGAACTTTGAGTATATGATTATCGACACGACATGTGATTATCGTAAGTTGATTGTATGTATGTTGTTTGTTAACGACTAAATTATCAGGTAAGAATTTGGTTTAAGTTCATTCGCAGAAATTGTAGAGGATTTGATTTCGACCTCGTAGGAGGTTTCAGAGGATTTTTCGGATAATCGAGGAATATTTAATGAATATTTGAAATTGTTGTCGAGTTAGTCGTACTTATCAGTTTGTGTTGGAGTTATCCGAGTTGTGGGTTTGGTCAGTTCGCGACGTATAAATGTCGAATAGTCGTAAAAACTCGGAAAACCACATATTTGGACCGAGTTGACCGAGTTGACCTGTTTTGCTCCCCTGACCCGTTTCGTTGCCGTCGTCCGACCCGCCGATTCTGGCCACCTCCGGCCATGTTCTTGGTATGGTTAGAAAGCCCTTGTGGTTTCTTATTGATTCATGTATTCATTTGTAAGATTTGGTTGTGTATTAAGGGAGTTCGAACTCGTCGCAATTCATGGATTTCGCCGGAATCGGGTGGCGGTTTTCGGCGAGTTTTGGTGTCGGGTTGGTTGGGGGTTAGGTTCCCCTCAACCCCTTGAAGATTTCTAGGTGTTTAATTTGGGTTAAGGATGAAGTTTTAGGGGTGCCGTGGTGGTAACCGGAGAGGGAGAAACCAGCGAGATTTTCGAGGGAAATTCTGGCCACGGTGGTGGTTGTTTGGAGATGTGGTTTTGGGGTTTGGTTGGGTTTGAGGAGAGGAAGAGTTTGATGTGTTTTGCCGAAGTTTGTCACCTTTGGCGTCACGGCGGCGGCGGTCAACGGCGGAGCTCTAGCGAGGGATTAACTTTTATGGTTTTCAAATATTTTTATGTCGTTTTGCTCGTAATCGCGCGTCGATCGTAGTCGTGAGGTTTTCAAGTTGAATTGAGTCTGTTAATTTGGGACGAGGGTTGTTTGGATGTATTTTGGAAATTTTGTTATCCTCGTCGATATTTCGAGTGATATGCTTTCGAGAACGCGGGGTTCTTGACATATTTGCTCCGTATGTTGAAATCAAATATGTATTGATCGTATCCCTGTTATTCAGGTGATCGTGATCGAGTGTTTGACGAGGGATCTTCCGCCGGGCCTCAGGGCTAGCTGTTATTTGTGAGTGGACATTTTATCCGACGTTGATTTTTATACTTTGATTTTCACAGTGAATTTGCGAGCCTATGAGTATGCTTTACGACTATGCATTTACGAGTATGCATTTATGATTATGCATTTTATAAGCATACATTGATTTGGTGGCACATGTGATTTTTTTTTACACTCAGCATGGATATATATATGATGCATCGATGCTATGGCCTCTCGGTTGATCCTCGAGATGCTCTGAGAGGGTTACGTCTATATGAGCACTTGACTCGTGATTCACAGTACCCGGAAGAGTTACGTCTTTATGAGCACTTGACCCGGGCGTATTGTAACTTTGAGGAAAATGTACATATGTTGTTGCCTCCATACACACAGTACCGAGGAGAGTTATGTCTTTATGAGCACTTGACCTAGGGTTGTTTGTTTTGACTCGCATGATTTTATGTGCATTTATCGTGAAAAACATGTTGAATTTATTTATGCGGCATATTATGATTTACGTCCACTCACTCTAACAGTTTTATTATTTATATGCTTTTCTCTGGGCTTTTCGGTTTCCGCCGCCCAGATTGCAGTTTCTTTCCCTTGGTTGCACGTTTTCGCATGAGGCCTAGAGTTCAAATCACACTTTCCTTCTAGTAGGTTTCTGATATAACCTGCTAGTCTTGTATATTTGTAATTACAAGTCGCTCTGAATACTTGTGTAGTGTTGTTCAGTTTGAGTTATACTCCTGAATACTTTCTGGATTTCTTGTAAACCTTGTGTTTTGTTATATATGTGAATTTTGAGAAATCCGGATGGACAATGGTGGTCCATGGTGTGTCTGGGAATCTATTTGTGAAGTGTAATCTTCTTGCAGGTTTTTGGTTTGTACGTTTTATAAAGTAAACTCTGGCAAATGTTTTGTAAGTTATGGTGTCGTTAGGGCCTAATTTCGGTTTAGACAACTAAATCGGGGTTGGGTCCTTTCATACCAGGGAGGCATCAATGCCCTCAAGATCATTCGCGTAAGTACCTTTACCCCATAAGAGAACGCAATCATATCTGCATGTATGGATTTTGATGTAGGAAATGCCAAGATGTTTCAGGATATGTCACACCTTACGATGAGTGGTAGGAAGACGATGACCGGGGGGCAGCATCGAAGCACACACTTTAGCCAATTATCAATAGCCTTGACACTCATTTTATTCTCCACTTTGAGCTTCATTACTCCCATGAAACTTTCAAGAACAGTCGCATTACACCTGTTGTACAACGGGGTCTGCTGGAATGCAATCAGGTTGTTGTACTTGTCCATACCGGTAGTGTTGACAGCTGTACGTAATTACTGGACTGGCTCAATATGAGAGAAGCCCCCACGGCGAGATCATCATCTGGTGCTTGAGCTAATACACTGATCTTATAAGGAAACACATCGTTGATCAATCTCGTTGTTAGATCATTGGGTGTACTGGCCATATGAGGATATTGCCCACTGCTTCTACCAAATTTCGCAAGGGTCTTTAGCAGAAGAACGGGTTAAGCTATTTCGGGCTGACCTAGTCTATCGCGTGTATGTCGTCCTTTACCTATTGTTAAGAATAATACACCAAACAGGTGATAGGAGTCTTGACGGGGTGTTCCCGCGTTTGATGTTTGGCTTATTCTTCCATTTCTTTTCTTTTAGGATCATGGAACTTGTAGCTGTTTCGAGGGATGAGTCCCTTCCGTAAACCCCTAGGTTCCGTATAGGGTCAAATGGTCCGGCCAATAATGTTTTGGACTCTTCGTTCGATAGCGTACTGAGCCTCTCACCTCTGTCTGTTAACACTGGTGGTACTTTGCGTAGGTCAACCATCCCACATATGGAGCAGAGCGGGTCTATGGTTGTGCGGTTTGAACATCAAGGTGCCTCTATGATGCTGAGTGGTGAAGTGTCGACCTCTTCGTCCTGGGGCTTGCAAGGTTACGTGATCCTACCCCGTGGTGGCCGGGCGTCAGGGGCTACTCTCCCCGTACTCCCTCGAGGTGGGCCCGTTCTTTGGCGTCTAGCTAATGGGCAGGCGATTCAAGAGCCGGAGGGGTCCCCGTCCGTGCGCGAGATTGAACGGTGGTACCGAGACTACCACATTCCCCGAACGGTGAAGCTTAGGGACCTCCATGAAGGTGAATCGTTCACACGTCCTCATCACGGTCACATTTGTGTGAGTGAGTTCTAGCTCAAGGCTGGGCTGAAGCTGCCACTCCACCCGTTCTTCCAATAACCCGTTGCCCTCTTCAACATCACTCTGGGCTAGTGTAGTCCTACGCTTACGCGCGTGCTGATTGCATTTCATAATAATTGGAAGCTCAGTGGGTTGCAGTTCCCCACCTGTGTGAAGATCGGGCACTTCTTCCATTTGAAGTATTCCCTTCGTATCAAGGATATAGGTACGATAACGGTGGAGCCCCGAACGAAGTGGTGGTTAATAGAACCCCCGTCCTCCTCGACTGCCCGACGCCGGTATCACTGTCTTGTCGGTGGTGAGTGGGAGTTCGACAAGCCTGATGGGGCGCTTTCTCATGGGCGCGATCAGATACATCGAGTCCCTGAGTTCTTTCAGCCTTTAGGTGTGGTGTTGAAGTGTTGCCGATTATCGGCGTTTGTTTGGGAATCTCTTTTCATATTCGTGCTTGCTAATGCCCTTTTTTTGTAGATCAATGATCGAATCCCTTCACCCGTTTGGAGGAAAGGCGTTTGGCTAGAATCAATTAAATTCGCTTTCGATCCCCATCCGCACGCGAGAAACTTTTTGGCGGCCAACCAATGAGAGCTAGTTGAATGGTGTGGTTTTCTCTCGCCCTCCCGGTATGTTCGTGACTTCTCTATTTCATGCGTTTGCTTGTGCCGTTTGTGTGGCTTTTCGGGTTGATATATATATATTTTTTGCAACAAAAATGAAGAAGTCTTGTTCCTCCACCAAGAAGGATGCGGCCCAGCAGCGCATGCTGGTGCTAATGGAGAGAGCCATGAAGGCCCGTATGGTAGTGGATGACTGGAATGGAAACCCTGTCCAGGGCGATAGTCCTTAGCCCATTGTTCCACCCCCGGACTATAACCAGTATCTCGACCCAGTTCTCGAGGTTGATAAAGAAGTGGAGGCCTTGGATGAGGCTGCCAAGGCTCTAGCTATACGGGCTGCTACTCCCGAAGACCAGGTAAAAGAGGCTACTCTCGACACCCGTCGAGGGGGAGAGGGCGAACAACCTGAAAGGACCGCTTTCGTCGAGAGAAGGATGTGTGGAGTAAGGATCTTTGTGAGCGCCGGATCGAGCGTGGAGACAAGCGCCAGAGTGAAGGTCGACCGCGCTCCTGCTCTTGGAGCAAGTCCCATTTGTCGGCCAAGACAGTCTCCTCCAAGAGTTAGTTCGAGCTCTCTCCCCTTCGTCAGCCTAAAGATGCGGGGGTGTCGCAGTCAGGGTCGCACCGACCAGAAGATCAGGGGGTGTCTAGCCGTCCTCTCAAACGTCCAAGGGGTCCGTCCACCGAGGCCTCGTCAGGCGTCACCGTTGCTGTGGCAGGCGAAACGGCTATGTCCTCCGAGTTCCTTGCTCGCATCCAGAGCTCCATGAGTGCGAGCATTGAGTCGTTGTAGAAGTGGCGTCAGCTCGGTGAGACTCCGAGCGAGTCTTTGAACGTAACGTTTGATACCTGCACCCAGCTCCAGCTCTAGCTTTTCCTCATCAAGGGCTTAGACGGGTCGATGCTGCAGACCACTGCGTTGTCCAAGGCGAAAGTTAAGAACAGGCGTTTGCAGGCTTACGTTGGCCAGTTGCAGAAGGCTCTCACGAGGTCAACCGATATGGCTAATCGTAAGATCTCTCGAGTGAACGAGATGGTTTGTGAGCTCGATGAGCTGAAGAAGGAGTTGGAGGAGTCTCGGTCTGGGATCGCGATCCTGGAGACGGATCTCACCTCTCTCCTGTCGTCCAGTGGTGCTCGGATTGCGGAGTTGGAGTAGGAGCAGGCTGAGGCTCGCACTTATGTGATGACAGAGGATATTCGCAGGAGGATTGCGGAGGAGGTGGTGGCCGAGTTCGTGGCATCGTCCAAGGATTGGTGGGCGGATCTAGTTTTTATTTTTCTTGAGCACCTCCTCGTTCAAGGCCTGGGCAATTGAGAAGATTTCGCGGCGTGGGTGGAGATCTCTGGGTGGTGGTGGGTTCTGTCGGGCTGAGGGTTCGCGTCCGCGATGCGCTTGTTGATATTGTTTGTTGCTTTTGTGTTCGAAGTAGTGGTTCTCGTGTTTGCAGGAGGTTAATTCGGGCTGTGTTTTCGGTGGTGGGCTTTTAGCTATGTGGGGGGATGGTGGTTGGTTGTGGATGTAGTTGGGTGCTTTCGATGGAAGAGATGCGTTCAGACCTTGTGCCCCATATACACGGGTCTCCACCAGTGCCTTCTATACGATTAGGTCGATGACCTCGTCGTACCCGAGGTGGTCCTTCCTGACCAACGTACTTCTCTAGAAACGGGGTTCCTGTCAGATTTTCCAGTAATGCCATTTTTGCCACATTTTGTCGAGGTTCTTGCATATGTTTGCAAGAGCTCTCCATCGATTGATGAAGCCAGAAAGGTTTTTGGTGTTTCCCTGGCGGATCTTGAGGAGTGTGCTGGCGGTGTTGTACTTGCCCTAGAGCCGGTATCATTTGAGGAAATACTCCGTTAGCTCCTCGAACAAGTGTATGGATCCCGTGGGCACCTCGTAGAACCAGTTTTGTGCTTCTTTCGTTAGCGTCTCTTGGAACAGGAAGCAGAGTGTTGCGTTCGAGTATTGGTTACCTGTGGTGGCCAATTGATACTCGTCGATGCGTGGTCTCCTTTCCTATTGAATCTGCTGATCTTGACGGTTTTGGAATATGGGTCCCTGCCTTGTGCCATGATGACGTCTGATAATGGGCTTATGCGGGGCGTGTACATTCCTTTTGGCCCCGTGTGCGTGCTTTTCTTTAGTGATGTGATTTCGACCTTCATCTCTTCCATCCATCGGAGTATGGCATCCTCGATTGTCGCGGTTGATTCCTCATCGTTGTATTCCTATATTCTTTCGGGCGGTGGGGGTTGTCCCAGAAGTTGGTTGTTTCGCAGTCCCCATGGTGGGTTGATTATGATGACATGTCTGCCTGCTCTTGGTTCGTCTGTCGGTCTTGGCTCCAGGTGTTGGGTCTCCTCGCTCCGGATGAACGCATCAAGTCGTTCCTCTAATCACTGTCGAGCCTGGCATTCCTGATCTCTTTTGGTTCTAGCCGATTGGAGTTCTTTCACGAGATGGGCTGCCGCTTCATTCTCCGTTAGGTCGTTGATGCTACCGATTGCGTCTACGGGTGTATCTCTTGTCTTCCTGCTTTCGGGTGTGATGTAGTCTGTCACCATTTTTGGTTGTTGGTTTTTGGTTTTCGGGCTCTCTTTTTTGCGGGTTTTTCGTACGTGGTTTACGATTGCTGACTTCCCACAGACGGCGCCAATTGTTTCTACTAAATTCTGCAAGGGTCTTTAGCAGAAGAGCGGGTTAAGCTATTTCATGTTGACCTGATCTATCGCGCGTATGTCGTCCTTTACCTGCTGTTAAGAATAATACACCAAACGGGCATAAGGAGTCTTGACGGGGTGTCCCCACCTTCGACTCTCCGACGCTCTAGTTAGAATGTATGAAGTGTAATAGTAGTATTGGTAGAGTAACAGGCGTACCTTGTATTTGCCATAAATTTGTTGCTTATATTGGTGGTTGAGTATGGAGGTTGTTGTTGTCCTTCGATGTGGGATCTTTTGCCTATTTTGTACATGACCTGCCCTGGTACTTTGCGTTTGCCGTACCGAACGCGTGGACGTTCGGATGGTGTAAGTTCCTTGTTTAAAGTTGAAGCTAGCACTGCTGCCTTGCGTTTGGTCTAAGCTGTGTTGACCCATCTTTAGTGACTAAATGTGCGGTAATTGTGTGTTACGAGATCACACACTAACACCCATGATCATGCTGACCCGCTGATGATGTTTCACCGTGATAAATCAAGCACGTGTACTTATCCCAAAATCCATTTTTCTTCAGGTACTCCCATACTATATCAATGGTAAAACGATACATATCGCTCCGACACTGACAGTGTTTACATGGGCAATAATGAATATCATTCACATTAGAATTAGCCTTCACATATTCCACAAAACTCTTCATTCGAATTTTATAATTTCGATCCCATCTTGGAAGCAAAATTCAACTCTTGTCCATCCTGAAAATTTTAACTTAATTTGTATATATAGACACATCTTTAATTCGATATCTACTAGCTAGCTAGCTATGTAATTACAAAGTTACACACACACACACACACACACACACACACACACACACACACACACACACACACACACACACACACACACACACACACACACACACACACAAGTAACTGCCCGATCTGTTTAGATAAGGAACTATAGCCGACGACATAAAAAATGGTCGTCGGCTATAGTTGACCATATCATCGGTTTTTTGCCAAACTCATCGTTGGATATAGTATAACTATAGCCGACGATGAGTTTTTACTATAACCGACGGTTCATTTACGTACCGTCGGCTATAGTTTTTTTACCGACAACAGTTTTGTACCGTCGGCTAAAGTGCAATATAGCTGCCGGTAGAAAATATCATCGGCCTGTTTTTTCTCTTTTCGTCGATTATAGTACTTATGCTGGTAGTGACATAAAATTTTCAAATGTTGGTTCCAAATGTTTTTGCATTTGTTAAGCTTGATAATAAGAGTTTGAGTTCAAACTTAGAACTTAAAAATTCATATACGTGCAATTCTGACTTTAGTGATCAATAATATCTGCTATTAGAGATCTGATTTCCAACCCCAAAACAGCAAGATTACTACCTTTAAGATAATGATGGATGGCCCAACATATATAGGTCGACCTCAATAGAAAAAGCTTCTTGAAGTTTCAACAGACTGCAGAATCGATCCCCCCATGAACAAAAATTACAAAATCAATAGTAATGAAATCTGTTTAATTAACTTATTGAGTGCTGTATTGGCATAGAAATATATATATTATTTATAATATCCTAAGAATATACTCATGCAACGATTATGATTTTGCCATTTTGGAATGGGAATCGGCTAATCGGGGGTTGTTCCAAATAAGTCAACTCACTTGTAGAATGATTCAATCTGGTGTTTCTACTTTGTAGACAATATACTATAGTGTACGTACGTGTATATATATTGTGCTATAAATTAATACACACGAATGGTCCTGAGTTTATACTTTATAGGTTGGTTTCACAAGTTGATATATATTTGTGGAATCAGGTATAACAAGTCGTAGACAATCTAATATCGACCTAGCTTTCAGGTTATGCATGAGTACTCCTAGCTTAATTAGGGATCAATTATCAAACAATAACTCTGGTTATCATATGATTGAAACAATTTATTTGGGGGAATTTAATTATTTCAAATACTTAAATATTAGTTGACATTCATATATATTATATTTTATTGGGTGCAATTTAATTATGTCAGATACTTAATTAGTTGACATTCATATAGATTATTTTTTAACAAGATGAATTTTAATTACTTTTTATAGTTAATTAGTTGACATTCAATAGATTATGTTTTGAATTATAAGGCAAGATGAATTTTAATTACTTTTTATAGTTAATTAGTTGACATTCAATAGATTATGTTTTGAATTATAAGTTTAGTACTTCCTGTTCTGCATAAACGGATATCCTTTGCTCTTTTATATTTACACAATTAATGATTCACAAATCTAATGTGGAAGTGCATGGCTAATAGCTTTCATTTCCTATCGATCTCATGTAAAACTTTCTCTCCCTTTAGCTATTATATATAATCCTTTCTGCCATGCGGGTATTCTAGTGATAGGTTTTTTTTCTTTCGAAATCTAGTGATAGGTTTTAGGTTTTATAGGAACTAGATAGATGCTTAATCGATCGATCTAACATCTTCTAAAGCCGATAGCAACAAACGTGACGACCACATGTCAAAAACTAAGAAGAGCTTCTAACTATGATGAATATGATAAATAACTATGGATATAATGATGGAAATAATTTTATTAATTTTATAACACCATTAATGAATTAGAATTAGCAAAAGCGATTCTCCTTGCAAAAGCAACGTCCTCTTGCATAAGAGCATCTTCAATAGCTCTTGTATAAAATCTCTATTATACAAGACTAAAACATAAAATTTGTATAATTGTTTGGGGTCAACTCCAACAGCTCTTTTATTCTATTCTTAAAAAATAAATGTCAATCTCTATAATTTAATGAGTATAGGGATATTTCTCAAATCAAATCAATAAATTGTAGGAGAGAAAAAAAAATTGATGTGTTTTTGTTCATATTTTGAGGAGAGAAGGTTGAATTGTGTATGTGAGCAATAAATTTTAGAGATTTTTAGATAGTTATACAAATTTTGAGTTTTCTATAGATACAGGGATTCTCTCTCCTCTTTATCCATTTTCTATAGAATACAAGACAGTTTACAAGAGCTGTTGGAGCCAAAAAGATGTACTTTTTCAATAAAATAACAATTCTTGTGTTTTTACAAGAGCTGTTGGAGATGCTCTAACACTCTATAATGTCTCCTTTCAAACCATGCATCAGTTTGCGTCATATGAGGAATATCACACAAGCTAGAACACAGCTGGCATTCATAAATTGAAGAAATGCTGATGGCCACCAGTGAATTCAAAGGATGTAGCTTTGTCGAAACACCACTATCAAAAACACCCTAGGTCAAAAGATACTAAAAAAACAAAAGTTGCAGAGCCGCTATATATAGAAGCGTATTCCACTGAAACTCCAAGCAAAATATGGTGCCATTACAGAAGCCACTGAACCGACGTACCAAACTTCTCTATTCCTGAAGTAATAAATTAATTAAACACACGAGTTGTAATTAACAAAGGAATCCATGCATCTTAGAAAAAAAAGTAAAAAATATAAATGTAGAGATCATGCCCACGAACCATTAATTTGGTCCAGGAATTAATTAACATAAACTTTCCTGATAAGCGTAAGGTTTTGAATGGACCAGGTTAAACATAATTAGTTTAATTAATAATAGATAAAGACTATTCGGATTAAGCAAAATCCAAGAAGTTATAAAAATAAAAATATTACAAACAACCAGTTACAGGATCTTGCAACCTATTTTTTACTGTCATTACCAATCAGTTCAAGTATATATAGATATATCTATACAACTCCCACGTTGTCTGGGTTGGCATCTTTGAGTTTGTCTGCCCAACGCCCCAACCTCATCAATCTCATGCATTCCTAATTAATCTGGAAGCATCTTTCTTTCTTTACCCGGCCTTCTAATGATTGATACTAACGGAGTATTGGTCATCCAATCGAATCAAATCTCATGTATACTAGTTCTTCAGTTAATCGATCTTTATGATGTTGACGTACATAATGTTGTTGATCGAATCCATCGATGTTTGAATCGAGCTCGGTCTCCTACCGAGCTGTCAATGACGTACCGCATCAGCTATAGCTGATAGAGAGAATTGAGTCTGTTACGACAACTTAGTAATGTGTAGTGTGTGTATATATATACCCCATATAATATAAGAAAAATTAGAAAAAATTCCCTACAACATTTATATCATTGAAAAAAATATAGGTACATTTTTATTTATAGTTTTAGTCCCTCATTAATCATTTGGTCATTAAATTTTTTTAAAAAAATTTAATGACTTAGCGCTATGACTTTTTTAATCTTCTAATGATACCCGTTCTTTTATTTGGAGAGTTTCTCAAGCAAAAGACTTTTTTTTTCCAACATTGTACATTTGAAATGATGATTGGATAAAATATTTCAATTTACAGTAGCTAGGTAGTTGAATATGGTCAAATTGATGATACATATTATAACTTAAGTAGATAGGAATATATGTATAACTCAGATAGGTAAATTAAATATATATTAAATAAACTATATGTGTATAGCAGTAGATAAATTAATTTACCGACATTCCACTACCAGCATTTTCACTATAGTCGATGAAAAAAAAAACCGACGAGATTTTTTGTCGTCGGCTATAGTGGACAATTTCCACTATAGCCGACGACAAATCAACAAAAAATCGTCGGCTATACTATAGCCGACGAAAAAGGGGCAAAAACATCGTTGGCTATAGTATAGCCGACACACTATAGCCGACGAGATTATAGCCGACGATTTTTAAGGGTCGTCGGCTAAAGTCGCTGGCTAAAACATGTCGGTAATAGTATAGCCGACGAGGTTTTTACTCATTATCGTCGACTATAGTACTATAGCCGACGAGTTTTTAAAAATAAAATTTAAAAAAATTAAAAAAAAATCATTTTTTTAAAACTATAGCCGACGAGATTTTTTATCTCGGCTATAGTTTTTAAAAAAATCGTCGGTTATAGTGTTTCCAGACGTAGTGCTCTTTAAGTTTATGTGATTAATCTACCTACATGACATACTTGAAAGAAAAAAATTACTTTTTTATTTTCTGAAATTAGGTAAATTAAAGGAGAACCTAGGTAAATTATCGTATATTATATAGCTATTTTGTTAACCTACCAATAGAAATAAATGGCCTATTTCGTTAACCTACCTATTGGGTAAATTTTTTTATTTTATTTACCTAAAAAAAGTACGTAGTATATTATACTTTTTATGTGTATATATACATATATTTACCTACCCATTGTCGAATATACCTACGAGCTTCATCTAGTTTAAAAATATATATACATATATTATAATTTGCCTTGTAAATAATCACATATTGTTTTCTAAATTACTCGATCTCTCATTAATCTAATCGAAATTTGAATGTGAAGATTCATCGTGCATTCCTAAAAAAACAGACTCATTGTGTCATTTATTATAGTGTTTAATGACAAAAATTTGAATTATCATCTTAATTTTAATTTTTAGATTTAATGCTAAATGTTGTAAAATAATGACACTTCTGGTAAATAATTTAAAGAATATGGCAAGAATATGACATTTATCACATCTAGTATCTAATGTCGGCCTAAACCTAATAATTTGGACTTTTTCCTAATTGATATATATACATGTCTCAGTAACCCCTAGCTAGCTAAGATTAAGAATATAACCGTGTATCTGCAGATATTCGATCTTCACAAACGGGTATAAATAGGTAGTTCCAATCCATTTCATTCTCTCACATGCATCTATCTGCCTAGCATTGTCTCCTTGTTCTATTTCAAAGATAAATACCATAGTCACCTATAGGTTTTATATAGATATACATGGAGTACGCTGCAGCTATTCCAGAGGGAGAATGGATCTCTTACTCTCTTGGTGGGATGTACACCGCTGATCATCGGGAGGCAGACTTCATGATGGTCCAATTGCTTGCCGATTGTCCGACGATTTCGGACATGGTAGTCCCTGATCCCTTTTGGACAGGCCATGAAGAATCGACATTCGTTTCGGCCAATTACTATGAATGTCCAGATTACTCTGTTTTTCCTACTTCAAGCGATCAGCTCTACAGCTCGAGTGATTCTCACCCGACGCTGGTAGAATCTAGTGTGAAGAGCAATGGACCTTCTATGTCTACTGGTTTTTATGCTGGGGAGGCGAAAAACACAAGTTCACATCTCATTGAAGGAGAAGTTGATGAGTGGTTGAACAGAGAAAACATTGACCGAGATGTGGAAGAGTCCGTTAGGTACCAGATGCGTCAAGAACCAGCAGACAGCAGGCATGATATATGTAACACCGTATCCAAGAAAAGATCGAAACATTCAGAAAATGTGAGTGATCGAAAAACCTACATGCATGCATCGTTAGTTTCTCAAACATATGAAAATTTAACAATGCATGTATGCCTTTCAATTTTTTTTTCTACCAATAAGTTATTGAAATGTTAAGTAGGAATTTGCTTCTGTGAGTGAAGTTATTAGATTCTCTAGCTGATCACAAATTCGATCAATGTTTGCTGTAGGAAAAAATGAATAAGAGGAGAAGAAAGTCGAAAAGAAGCTGCAACGACGAAGAAGATGACAATTGCAGTAGTATGGCTTCTCAGATGCAGACGAGTGGAGGGATGAGTTCTAATGAAGGTGCAGCTCTCAACTTGAATGGAAAGTCAAGACCTTCTAGGGGGTCAGCCACCGATGCCCAAAGTCTTTATGCAAGGGTAAGGGTAATTTAGTTTATAGCTTGCTAGTCATATTATGTTATATACTGATCCTGCTGTGAAGCTAAACTTATGAACGTAGCTCTCTATCTTTCTTGTAAGAAAGCAGCTTGATCTTCGTTCTTTCATATCATGCAGAGAAGAAGAGAAAAGATCAACGAGAGGCTTCGAGTCCTGCAAAACCTTGTCCCAAATGGAACAAAGGTAGGCAAGAATGCCTCGTGATAACTCCTTTTTCTTTTGTATAACTTAATTATTCTATGATGAATTATCTTATAAGAAAATATTTGCCCCTTTATGGGAAGTCAAGATTTATGACCTTATATTTTATATGACAATTCACATAAATATATTGTTTAATTCACTTATATTTGTATTGTCACATCAGAATAAACAAATATCAATCATATCCTGTGTACTTTCATTAGAATTATCCGAACCTATGCCAATTTAATCGGTATTTAATTTTTTTGCAAGTCGGGGTTATTATGCTTAACTTAACTTTATATTATGCTTTAAAAGGATTAAGGGTTTAATGATGGATTTGATCTTGGGTTTTAGGACTTACAACTTGGTCTTTTGTATTTGAGTTTTCTGAGTTTTGCTCTAAGAATATAAATAGATTCTATTTGGGTTTAGTTCTGATTTTAAGTATAATAAATTGATTGCAATTCAAAAACTGATATAACAAATTGAAAAATTTAAATCAAAATAGGGAAGAATAAGATTGGTATTAATGTGTTATTATAACATGATATCTGGAATATATAAAAAATTACTAATATAATGAGATGTAGTTCCACATAAAATGTAAGGGGATAAATTTTGACCTCTTTTAAAGCCCAATAGCAGTGCTCATCTTATAAATATAAGATTGTTCGGTGAACTCCATCTATTTCAAAGGTAAAATTTAGTACGGAAAATCTATATTATTCTCAAGCACGCAGGTACACGTACCATTTTGTGTAGTCTTCCTAAAGGAAAGAAACCAGCAATTGTTTTCGTCCGAAGGGTTTCCTCGCAAATTAACTATACGTAATTGTGGAATTACAGGTTGATATTAGCACAATGCTTGAAGAAGCTGTCAATTATGTGAAGTTCTTACAGCTCCAAATTAAGGTAAAATATATAACACAAACAAAAGAAAACAAATTTATGAACGTTATTAAGTTGCCCTTCGAATATTAGATGAACATGCATGAACTCATATATATTGTGTTTGTGGTTAATTCCCTAGATGTTAAGCTCGGACGATCTGTGGATGTACTCTCCCGTTTGTTACAATGGAATGGTCTTTGGACTTGATCGTGCTGAATCATTGCTAGAAACATAACATATATATGATGATCGAGACTCATGCAAGGCCGTCCGGGAAACCTAAAACATACTTGGAACCTCTGCATGCATGTAGTTAAAGAACACGGAAAGCAGTACGTGTGTTGTCACAAGTAGTCGATTACATCAAAGTATAGTGGACTCAAAATGCCCACATCAACCATCTTGTAGATTTGAGTCACAATCTGCATCAAAAGTAGTAAGAATGAAGAATAAACTATACTGGTTTCATTCCGGTGTTTATATATAGCCTCTGGTTTCATCGTCTTGGAATGCCTGCATGTATAGGGGCATCAGCTATATGCATGCACCGTTCTTATGTATGCTTCCAATTTTGTGATTTTGAGTTTCATATTGTTATGCTTTTGCACCATTGAATCAACGTCAAAATAAATTATACTATAGCAAGTCTAATTCTAATTGACTAAAGTAAGAGTTGAATAGCCATAAGTGTGGTAGGTACGATCCATCATGTATTAATATTGTTCAAACTTAACCATTTTTAAGATGTTGGATTTTATCTATAAAAGGTCTCTGTACAATTAGAAATTGTCCACATTATTTAAGTTGTATTTCATTTTGCCCTATTTCGATGTGAGATCTCCAATCCAACATATCCCCGCATGTGCAACCTAACTCTAGGTTAGTACGTGTAAGTACATTCAGGAGCCAACACATCTTTTCAAAGGCCCATTTCATTTATTCTGCTGGAACCAACTGCCCAGATTTCAATTCAAGCCCATCGGGCTCAGGATGCGATGTAGAGGAACCCGCTTTGATTCCAAGTTGAAAAGTATTTTAGGCAAAATTTAATGATTTCATTCATCCCAATTTTTGAGTTAATATAATTTTACAAGTGGTTTCCCAAAAGGAAAAGATATTTACACAGTCCTACACTACAAGAAAAACTCCACCTAGACCGCGGACCTTTTCCGTCGTCTAGGTGAGCTTTTCTGTCGTCTAAGCTTAGACGACGGAACCTCCGTGGAGTATGTTCCGTACTCCAAGTGCTGTCGTCCAGGCACTTGGACGACAGAGACGGAGTACGTATTCCGTGGTCCAAGTGCGACTTGGACTGCGGACATTCTCCGCGGTCCAAGAACGCACTTGGACGACGGAGATCAATTGTTTGTCGTCCAAGTGAGTTCCTGAACCGCGGAGAATGTCTGCGGTCTAAGTACTCACTGGGACCATGGAGAATTGATCTCCGTCGTCCAAGTGCGGTCTTGGACTTTCTCCGCGGTCTAAGTGCTCACTTAGACCGCGGAGAAAGCCCAAAAACTCCGCTGTCTAAGTACTCACTTAGACCACGGAGATCGATTCTCCATGGTCTAAGTGATTATTTATTTATTTTTTAAATTAAATTTTAATTTATAGTAAAATATTAGTAATTTAATTAAAATACTCCATTCTCATTTAAATAATTAAATATGTTAAAATTAATTAAATATAATAAATTGTTACTTAAATAATAAAAATTAATTTGTACATACATGAAATAAAATCGTTCGGAATCGAAAAAAAAAGGATATAATAAACTACACAAACTACTAAAATACTGGAGGAGCAGATGCGCCGCCGGGTCGTCGTCGTCGGGGTATGGGTTCGGAATAGGTTGACACTGACGTCGAGCCTGATTTTCCATGAGAGCGACGAGTTGGGCTATCTGCGCTTCTTGCTGATCAAGCATTTGACGCATAGATTGATTTTCCTCTCGTGCGAGTCGAGCCTCTTCAAAGGCTGCTTGGACGGCCGCAGCCTGAGTACTTTTCCTCGCCGAACCTCTTGTAGATGAGTCGGAGGACAAATCTCGCATCACCTTAGGTCTCATCCCCCTAACCTCCCTTCCAGCTCTACGACCATATACCTCATCGGTGATTGCAATTTGGCTCTCCATCGATAGAGGAGGTAGGTCTTCGGGCGGCAAATCCGGGTGTGCAAGCTGAGTGTTGACCAATTTCTCATGTACCTGTTCTACCAACCTCGCCTGAAAAAAAAGAAATTATAAATTTGTACGAAAATTTAATAAATAATAATTAAATAATAACTACGCTAATTAAAAGCACATATATATCACTTACGCCGTATTGACTCGCTTCATTCTCGAGCCCAGGCGTCACGTACGCGCTGATGCTAGCATCGAGATAAGGGTGTTTGGAGCCCTTATCTCTGTGCTCCTTGGCTATTTGAATCACTTGCTTGGCGCCGAGGGTATGGTGTTTGTCATTCTTCCCCCGATTGGTCTTGTTGATTTTGGAGAATTTCTGTTAGACAATAAATCATTAAAAAATTAATGAGTAACTAAAATAAAAATAATTCAATTCTCTTAATTTAAATAAAAAAGTAAACACCTTATGTTCTTCATCTTGGAAGTGGTTACACAACCACTGCCACTCATCTTCCCTATCCCCACGCAGCTCTACGGGGGTAGGCACGGGGCTGATATTGTCATAATACACATGAAGCTTGTACTTCCAATCACGGTAGATGGAGTTTGCGGTTTAGTTGATCGATATGGTTAAGCATCGCCGGTGTGGGATCCACCTCATATTGTTCCTATCAGAAATAAATAGAAAATTATAATCGTATATATTATGAAATTACGATTTTTATTGGTTATTAGAAAATAAATTTAAAATTGTACGTATTACGTATCGAAAGATCTTTAAACAGTTTCGCCTTCTCTTCATCCGGCAACTCCTTCCAAGTAGGGGCAGTCATACGAACCCTGTTGTGAAGGATTGACCATATGCTGTGCGCTGACATACTAGCTAGCTGAGATGTGGGAGGGTCAACGGTGAATTCGTCGTACGAAAACTCGATCTTTTTCCCGGTCGCCTTGAAAATTTTCTCAGATTTTCTGCCTTTGACAAGACCGTGAGTCCTTTTGGGTTCCGGGTCAGTCGGGGCCCTCCTAAGCTTGCGCTGGGCGCTATAAAGGATAGATTCAGAGGTGGCCAACGATGCCTGAGTACTTTCTACCGAACCAGGCGTCCGACCGGAATGGGCGTCGTCATCACCGGTCGAGATAACTGGGGAAGTGGAAATTTCCCCAGTGGGGGCTGTCGACGGACCAACTGAAGGTTTCGGAGAAAGTGCGTCGTTGCCCTCCTCTAAATCCCAACCAACTTGCTCCGCCAAGCGTCGCAGCATAGCATCTTCAGCCTCCTTTTGGGCCTTTTTCTTTCCCGACGGAGCTATTTAAACCTAGGAGTTGTTAAAATACCTGATTACCATAATAATTATATAAAAAAATTTACGATAATTACACCTTAGTATTGAGTGCGCCTAAGATTTAAATAGAGTACACTAGCTTGGTGTTTGGGTCGTTCAATGGACATGCGACCCACGCGATAAAGTGTAAACTTTCAATAAATCAGGCTTGGTTCAATCGAAAAACATGGCCAGTTAAGGATAGAGATAACGCGAGAGGCAGGACTAATTTCGACAAAACACCCCGAGGCTAACCAAATCAATGGTATATACTCTATTGGTGTTAGTCTTTCTTAGATCCAAAACCTGTCACCAGTCATAACTCGTTTCTAGACACCATGTCCGACATTCAGCCAATCTTTCAAAATTTTACACTCCCTCAAGTCTTTTGCAAACTCTGCCCTCAACCTCGTGTCCATAACTTCACTTAGGTTATAGTGTGCGGTGATGAAATCCACACATCACGAGGGGTTAAGGAGATAAGCTAGGAAATGAGGCGCAATCTATTCCAAAGAGTGCGACTTAATAAACCAAACTTAATTATGTACTAAATTTAAATCAAAGACTATCAATTTACTACAAAATTGCCATAATTACCAATTTATTATTTTTAATACTTCACTAATTAATTTATCATATTTACCACAAATTTACCACAAATTTACAATATTAATTACAACAATATTTACAAATTAAAATTACATGCAATAATAATCACCAATTATACTATTAATTAAAACAATATTTAATTACAATAATGAATTATTATTTATCATGCCTTTACAATAATAATTATTCATTTACTAATATAATTAATTATTATTATCAATTATATATTACTAAAATATTATTTTTACTAATTAATTTACCAATATACAAATTTATTAGTTAAATAATAATGATGTTAAAAAATATAAATATTACCTACAAGATGAGTCGCTGGAGAAGTTGCCGGAAAATTGCCGGAGTGGAGAGTGGCCGGAGAGAGGGAAACGCAAGAATTTTGTTCGCTGGAGAGTCGCCGGAGGAGGGAGGCCGGAGCTTTTGAGAGGGAGTCAGAAGAGAGGAAAGGAGAGGAGAATGATATGGGATGAGGAAAAGAGGATGAGTAGTGGCCTATATATAGAGTTTCACTTAGACAACGGAGCCTTATATATAGAGTTTCACTTAGAGTTTCTGTCGTCCATCGTCTAAGTCAACCGTTTCAAAATTTTGAAATGACCCCCAATTAAATTGGCGGGTGGGTGTTAACCACTTTAATTTTGGGCACCGTTTCAAATGTTGACTTAGACGATGGAGATGGTATTCTCTGTCGCCTAAGTCAACATTTGAAATGGTGCCCAAAATTAAGGCGGTACAATCAACCGCCATGGTTTTTGAACCTGGACGACGGAGAAGAACATCTTCATCGTCCAGGTGTTCACCTGGACGACAGAAAAAGACCATCTCCGTCGTTCAAGTGGTCACCTGGACGACGGAGATGGTCAATGTCCGTGGTCCAAGTGAAATTTACGTAAATTTAATTTTTAAAATTAATTCGCAAGGAAGTTGCCGATTTGTCATTCGAATGAAATAGTTGTAAAATATTGATTAACGCATTGTAAATATAAACAATTGAATTTGAGACGACGAATAATTTTACGTCTCTAAACTTGTTAAGTATCTACTAATCTTTATGACTTAAGTGTTATTAAGTATAGGCTCATTTGCATATCGATATTAACGAAATTGAATTTGGACAAAACAACCGTTGGATACATTTGCCGTAAGATAATATATAATTAGAATAACTTTCAGAAAATAGTAAGTTCGTGAAGGGTTTCATCGGCACAGTCAACCGCAAAACCGAGATTTTGACAAACCGGAAACGTGGATACAAGAAATTTCGTAACTCCTATTTTGGAACCGTCGAAGCTCATACACCAAGAATTTTTTACTCTATAGTCTTGACGAAAAGAATATGCATTGGGACATGGTCTAGATGGTCGTTGTCTTAGATAAAATTACGAAATCTGAACTTGGACGACACAAATTAGCGTCTCCGTCATCCAAGTACTCACTTGGACGACGGAGAATGTATGTTTTCGTCGTCCAAGTGAGTACTTGGACGACACAAACATCCATCTCCGTCGTCCAAGTTAAAACCCCTGAATTTAGTGGTTAGGGCCTAACTGTTTAGGGTTTAGGGTTGGGCTTGACTTGGACGACGCAAAAATGGAGTCTCTGTCGTCCAAGTGTGTCCCTTCAATTCATCTGATTCAATTCGATCGAAAAAATTATCGATCGATCCAATCCTCCTCCGATCCGGATCGATTAATTAATTAATTTTAATTTACGTACGTTGGTCGAACCGACCACGCTATGTAATTAATTAAGTACAAAATTAATAGTTGTACATACGTACGTACTCCTCCTCATAATATTTATATTAATTATTGCTCGATGATGCATCATATATTACAATAATTAATTACCAATTAACACCCCTCGTCATTATAAAATTGTACTCTTCGTCATAATCGTCATCATCCTCATCCCTGTTATCTGATTGCTCCTCATTCTCATCATACTCAACATCGTCCGACGAATAACCTGATTCCTCGTCCTCGTCATGATCATGCACGTCTCATTCATCTACCTCATTAATTGCATCAATAATCTCATCTTCAATTAGATCTGTACAACCATTAGGCATGGGTAAGCGTTCACCATCTTGAACCAGGTCCATTATATCAGAGCGGATGACAGAAATATTAGGCTCTTGATAGGTAGGATTGTCTCTTTCTGGTTCAGCAGCATCTTTAGTCGCCGGTGTCCCTTCAATTGTCTCCGTATTCCATATTCCTCGATGAGAGATATGGTTCACTATTTTTCACCCTTCACCAGCTTTCGGATCGTTGAGATAGAACACCTGTCTAACTAAGGTGGCGAGAGCGAAAGGCTCATCCTCATACCAGCTTGAGTTTGTATCGACTGATAAAAGTCCCAGGTCTTCCTTTGTACGCTTGAACCATTTGCACTTGAATAGAAAAACGTTGACATCATTCCCGTAACATAGCTGAACGACATATACAATAGCCCCTTAATATAGATCATTGTCTTTCCCAACCGCTACCCCACTGTTTTGTGTTATTCTTCCTTCATCTTGCGCCAATGAATGGAACTTTACACCATTCACAAAACATCCGGGATAAATATAGTGTTTAATCGGCTTCCCTGCTAGCAAGTGCTTTGGCCAAGACCACTACCCCCCGTGGTTTTCCGATTTAATTTTGTAGATCAATCATCTGCGAAAAAGGGAAAATTTAAGGGTTTACTTTCTACAAACATGATCGATATGTATATGAATTACTAAATACCGAGACATACGTACGTACGTACTCATTGGAAGAAATAATCAGGGAACTTCTTCTTAACAATTTTCTCAAACCACGCCGAACTCTTGTCCGGATTTAACGCCTGAAGCCTCTCCCTGTATGACATCATGTACGGCTCAACTTCATCACAGTCTCGCAACACTACCCAATGTGCCTCAATAAGTTCTTCTCGTGTTAATGATTCCTTTAATACTCCTCTAAACAGTCGGACGACATTTGTGATGATAGAAAGATTGATGCGGGCACTGAGATCAGAGGCAGTGGGAGGTGGTGGATCTTTCAAGTACCTGTTGTAGTAAGTAACATACTCATGCATTAGGTATGTCTCGGCTATGGAGCCATCCAGGGTCGACCTGTTTTTGATGAATCCTTTATACTGTCCCAGTTGTCTACAAAATCAAACGTACAATTAATATATTATACAATAAGAATAAGTACATATAGCTAGTAATCTCCAGTGGAACAAATTATGAATCGAAAAACCTATATAATTAAGAAATTGTACGTACCTTTCTTGAGGATACATCCAAGTGTGCTGGACCGGACCAGAAATGAGCACCTGCTCGGGTAGGTGGATCATTAGGTGAATCATGATGTCAAAGAAAGCAGGGGAAAAATCCTCTCTAGTTTGCAAATGATGTGCACAATTTGTTGTTGCAGTTTCACCACATCTGACTTCTTTAATTCTCTGGCGCATAACCTCTGCCACCATCTGCATAATGCCACTATTGGTTCTACGACATCACGAGGAATATATGGACGAATTATCACTGGAATCAGACGTTGCATCATAACGTGATAGTCATGTGTCTTCAAACCAATAAACTTGTGTTGCACCTCATCCACTGCTCCAATTATAGTAGCTGCATACGTAGCCAGATAACGAACGCCCTTAAAACAGTGAAATACATAACGTCTAAGTGTCGGCTTCACTGTGTAAGGTGCAGCTGGCATCTTGTTGTACATTCCTCTCCTATCCCTCCTCAACCACAAGGGACGACGTAGATTCATTGATTCCTGATCTTTGCGCGTTTTGGGAGTATCTTTAGTCTTGAACTTAATACCGAGAATTGTTCCCACCACGTTGTTGCACACATTATTTTATATGTGCATCGCGTCCAAGTTGTTCCTCTCATCTTCAACTTTGACCAGTAAAGGAGTTCAAAGAATATACTCTTGTGATACAAATAGCTAAGATTATGTGGAAGAATTTGATTGCATTTCTTTACATCCGCTTCATTGGTCAACACACCAAAGTCGAAATAGCTCAACCTCTCTAAAATCTCTTCGCCCGACCAACTACGGGATTTAGGATTGTTCTCTACCGTCCCGTTGTAATGAGCTTCATCCTGTCGCCACGGGTGGTTGTGAGGAAGCCATCTACGGTGACCTAAGTAACACACCTTCCCCGCGTGACAACTAGAGTTCACGTCGTCCAAACATATAGGACATCTATTATATCCTTTCGTCCTGCAGGCTGCTAACATCCCATATGCTGGAAAATCGCTGATCGTCCACATTACGGCAGCCCTCATCGTGAACATCGTGTCAGTGAATTTGTCATAAGTTGGGACTCCATTTTGCCACAACAGTTTCAGCTCGTCGATCAAAGGTCTGAGGTAGACATCTAAGCACTTCCCCGGAGATTTAGGACCTAGAATTAGTACAGTAAGGAAATTAAATTCCTTGTTCATGCACATCCACGGAGGCAAGTTGTACGGCATCAGAATAACTGGCCAAGTGCTGACGGCGGAGCTATTACTACCCCAAGGATTGAATCCGTCTGTAGATAGTCCGAGTCTAACATTTCTAACCTCTGCAGCAAAGTCTCCAAATTCTCTGTCGAAATGTTTGAAACCCTCCCCATCCGCGGTGTGTCGCAGGACATCGTCATCTATTCGCTTTTTTGCGTACCATCGCATTGCCTCTGCTGTGTGTAGAGACATGTACAGGCGCTGCAATCTGGGAATCAAGGGAAAATATCGAACAACTTTCACAAGAATTCTCTTTTTCGAACTCTTCCTATTCAATTCATATCTGTACTGGCCACATACGGGACAATAGTCCAAATCTTTATACTCTTTGTAAAACAGCACACAATCATTCGGACATGCTTCAATTATCATGTACTTTAGGCCGAGGCTGCTCAAGATATTTATAACCTTATAATGAGATTTAGGAAGATTGTGATCATCAGGAAGCAACTTACATATTTGCTCCTGAATTTCGTCAAAAGCACTGACTGACATTTTGTGCTTCACTTTTATCTTCATTTGCTCAATCACATATTGCAACACATTCTCTCGACATCCAGGGAACACCGGAGTCTGCACTTCAAGTAGCATTGTGTTGTACTTATCCATCTCACTAGTGTCAGTGGCCAAGCTAGCAGCGAAAAATGTGTCATCATGCTCATGAGTGGTATTGTAACCTCCCTCTTGGTGTTGGTATCCACTATGACTAAATCTCAGAAACGCATCATTAACCAAATCTGCAGTGGGGTTGCAAGCAGAGGGGTCGGCACCACTGCCGCTGGATGAGGCACCCTGGTAACTATACCCTGAGCTGAAGTCTACTTCTTCACCATACCCGCTCCATGCAGTGTAACTCCACATCATACCATTTTCGTACAGGTGTTGCACCATAACATTAACCTCCACATACTGACAATTAAGACATTTCTGGCACGGACACCTGAAACGCTTCTTTCCCTGACCATGTTCTATTGCAAAATTCACAAATTCATAAATTCACAAACACTACAAGAAAACTGCACTTAGACCACGGACCATTTCCGTCGTCTAAGTGCAGTTTTCCGTCGTCTAAGTACTTGGACGACGGAGTGTCCGTCGTCCAAGGTCCGTGCTCCAAGTGCTGTCGTCCAAGAACCTGGACGACGGAGACTTAGTGTTTCCGTCGTCCAAGTGAACTTGGACCTCGGAAATTATCCGTGGCCCAGGTGTTCACCTGGACGACGGACACTTAGTGTTTCCGTCGTCCAGGTGAACACCTGGGCCACGGACATTGCTACCATTATCCGTGGCCCAGGTATTCACTTGGACGACGAAGACTTAGTGTTTCCGTCGTCCAGGTGAACACCTGGGCCACGGACATTGCTCGTGTGTCCGTGGCCCAGGTGCTCACCTGGACGACGGAAACA
Organism: Geum urbanum; assembly: GCA_946800695.1. Taxonomy (NCBI): domain Eukaryota; kingdom Viridiplantae; phylum Streptophyta; class Magnoliopsida; order Rosales; family Rosaceae; genus Geum; species Geum urbanum. The sequence goes on from OX327003.1 coordinate 7,903,342, forward strand.
CTAAGTCTCCGTCGTCCAAGTGAATATTTTATTTTTAAAAAAAATATAAATTGAAATTAAAAATTTTTAATTTAATTTATTATTATTTTAATTTAAATAATGAAAAATGCTAAAATTAAATAAATAAACTAAATTTTGAATATTAAAATTAATAACTTAATTATTAAATAATCAAAGTAAATTAATTTGTACATACGAAAAAACCCATAAATTAAAAATTAATATATTGTTCGGAATGCGGAAAGAAACGAGATAATATACTACGTGCTAGCTAATACACTGGAGGAGCAGATGCGGGGCCGAGTCCTCCGCCTCCAGCCGGGTCGTTGTCGTCGGGGTGTGGGTTCGGAGGAGGTTGACATACTTCTCGATTTTGGTTCATGAGCGCGATGAGTTGGGCTATTTGTGCTTGTTGTTCGTCAAGTCTTTGCCGCATTGACTCATTCTGCTCTTGTGTCCGTCGATTCTCCTCTCGTGCCAGTCGAGCCTCTTGAATGGCTGCTTCGACGGCCGCAGCCTGACTCATTCTCCGCTGCCTCGAACCTCCCGTAGATGATGAGCCGGAGGTCGTCGACAAATCTCGTACCACCCTAGGCCCAAAGTGCCTAACCTCCTTGCCAGCTCTACGACCGTAGACCTCATCCGCGATTGCAATTTGGCTCTCTAAGGATAGAGGAGGCAGGTCTTCCGGCGGCACATCTGGGAACGCAAGCTGAGTGTTGGCCAACTCTTCATGCGCACGCTCTATCGCCCTTGCCTACAAAATTATAATTAATTTATTATAATTTTGTAATCATATTTAAATAATAATTACTATAATTAAAAGCACATATATATATATCACTTACCCCGCATTGACTCGCTTCATTATCGAGCCCTGGCGTCACGTACGCGCTTACGCTTGCATCAATAAAAGGGTGTTTGGAACCCTTATCCTTGTGCTCCTTGGCAATTTGAATGAACTGCTTGGCGCCGGTAGTATGGTGTTTCTCCTTCTTCCCCCGGTTGGCTTTGTTGACACCGGAGAATTTCTGTTACACAAGATAATTAAATCATTAAAAAATGAATAACTACAATTTAAATAATTCAATTATTTTAATTGAAATAAAAAAATTAAATTAATACCTTAAATTGGTCATCGGCAAAGTGGTTACACAACCACTCCCACTCATCTTCTCTCTCCCCTTGCAGCTCTACCGGGGGAGGCACGGGACCGACATCTTTGAAGTACTTATGGAGCCTGTACTTCCAATCTTTGTAGATGGAGTTGGCGGTTTGATTGATATGCCTCAACATAGCCGGTGTCGGATCCACGTCAAATTGTTCCTATGAAAAATAAATAGAAAATTATAATCGTATATATTATGAAATTTTGAACCGAGATTAACAATATTATATAATAACTAAATTTAACGTATTACGTACCGAAAGATCTTTGAAGACTTTCGCCTTCTCATGATCCGGCGCCTCCTTCCAAGTAGGGGCAGTGATACGAACCCGGTTACGGATGATTGACCCTATCCCATGCGCCGAGAGACTTGCTAGTTGAGCTGTGGGAGGGCCACCGGTGAATTCGTCGTACGGCAAGTCGATCTTTTTACCGGTCGCCTTGCAAATACGCTCCGCTTTCCCCCCTTTAACGAGACCCCGAGTCCTTTTCGGTTCCGGGTCAGTGGGGGCCCTCCTTTGCCTACGGCGGGCGCTGTACATGATTGATTCGGCGGTGGAGGACGCCTGAGTACTTCCCGTTGAATGGGTACCGGGCGCCGGAGATTGGAAGGGGTCGACGTCATCACCGCTCGAGATGAATGGGGGAGCGGGAATTTCCCCAGAGGGCGCTACGGACGGACCAGATGATCCGTCCGGATTGAGAGCGTCGTTGCCCTCCGGTGGTAATTCCCAACCGACTTGGTCCGCCAAGCGGCGGAGCATGGCATCTTCTGCCTCTTGTTGAGCTTTCTTCTTGCCGGATGTCGTCTTTGGCGGAGCCATTTAAACCTAAGAGTACGGGGTTAAAATACCTACTTACCATAATAATTACAACTTAAAAATTTACGCTAATTAATTAAGTACGTTTAAGATTTAAATAGAGTACACTAGCTTGGCATTTTCGGTCGTTCAATGGACGTGCGACCCGCGCGATAAAGTGTAAATTTTCAATTAATCAGCCTTGGTTAAATCGAAAAACATGGCCAGTTAGGGATAGAGATAACGCGAGAGGCAGGACTAATTTCGACAAAAGTCTTTCTTAGTCCAAATCCTGTCACCAGTCATAACCCGTTTCTAGACACCATGTCCGACATTCGGCCAATTTTTCGAAAATTTACACTCCCTCAAGTCCTTTGCAAACTCCGCCCTCAACCTCGTGTCCATAACTTCACTTAGGTTATGGTGTGCGGTGATGAAATCCACACATCACGAGGGGTTAAGGAGATAAGCAAGGAAAAGAGGCGCCATCTATTCCAAAGAGTGCGACTTAATTACACCAAGCCTATGTACTAAATTTAAATCGAACACGTACGTACTACTAATTTATTTACTAAAAAATACACGTAATTACATGCAATAATTTATTTTCCATTTAGCATGCAATAATTAACCATTTAATTAATTAATAACAATAATTATTTATTTAATTAATTAATAACAATAATTAATTATTTATTTATTTAATAACAACAAATTTACAATTATTCATTTAATTAGGAAACAATAACAATAATTATGATTTAATTAATAAATAACAACAATTAATCATTTATTAAATATTTAAAATTAATTACTAAATTAATTTCTACAAATTAATTATATTTAGAATTTAATTAATTAATAAAATGAAAATTATTTAAATAAGGGAAAAATAGAAATGTACCGAAGCGGAGTTTACGGGAATTTCGCCGGAGTTTAGTCGTCGGAGAGGAGGAACCACGCCGGAAAAAATGTCGTCGGAGCGTCGCCGGAGGAGGATCGCCGGAGGAGAGGAGAGGAGAGGAGAGGGAGAGGAGGAGATGGAATGATGAGAAAATGAGGGGGGGGGTGCTGTTCTATTTATAGACTTTCACTTAGACGACGGAGAACTATTCTCCGTCGTCTAAGTGCACCTGGACGACGGAAACAGTGTTTTCCGTCGTCCAGGTGGCGGTTTAAAAATTTTCAATCGGCGCGTAATTAATCGGCGGGACGTTTTGAACCGCCATGGAATTGGACTTAGACGACGGAGAATGAATTCTCCGTCGTCTAAGTGAAAATTCAAGCGGTGCCGAAAACGGAAGCGGTAAATTGAACCGCCATAATTTTGGACTTGGACGACGGAGATGGTCAGTTTCCGTCGTCCAAGTGAAAATTACATGAAAAAAATAAACAAAAATAAATTTGAACCGCCATGGTTTTTGAACCTGGACGACGGATAAGGTCATTATCCGTCGTCCAGGTGAACACCTAGACGACGGAAAATGACCGTCTCCGTCGTCCAGGTTCAAATTACGTAAAAAAAAATTTTAAAAATAATTCGCTAGGAATTTAGCGATCTGTCATTCGAGTGAAATAGTCGTACAATATCGATGAACGCATCGTGTATATAAACAGTTAAATTTGAACCGACGATTAATTTTACGTATTGAAACATGTTAAGTATCGACTAATCTTTACGACTTAAGTGTTCATGAGTAGACGCTCATTTGCAGCAGAGTATTAACGAAATTGAATTTGGACAAAACAACCGTTGGATATGTTCGTCGTAACATAATATATAATTGTCTTCAAAGGATCATAAAATAATAAGTTCGGGAAGGGTTTGATCGGCACAGTCAACCGCAAAACCGATAATTTCACAAACCGGAAACGTGGATACTAGGCATTTCGTAACTCCGATTTTCGAACCGTCGAAGCTCACACACCAAGAATTGTTTACTCTAAAGTCTTGATGAAAAGACTTTGCATTGGAAGAAGGTCTAGATGGTCGTTGTCTTAGAAAAAATTACGATATCTGCACCTGGACGACGGAAACACTCATTTCCGTCGTCCAAGTCAGAACCTGGACGACGGAGAACTTCATTTCCGTCGTCCAAGTCAGAACCTGGACGACGGATAACACTCATTTCCGTCGTCCAGGTGTATAGACCCTGAATTCAGGGGTTAGGGCCTTACTGTTTAGGGTTTAGGGTTTGTGAACTTGGACGACGGAGAATGAGTGTTTCCGTCGTCCAGGTGTAAAAACCCCGAATTCAGGGGTTAGGGCCTTAGGGTTTACGGTTTAGGTCGTCCCCGGTCATTTGTGTGTGCGTTCAATTATTCTGATTCAAAAATATAATTAAAAAATTGATCGATCGATCCGAACTGCTAGATTTAGGGTCCAAGATTTAGCTAGGGTTTTATATGAGATTGAGATTTGGCGCCAAAGGTGAATCTGCAATTAATTTCTCCGTTGTCCAGGATATATAATTCGGATTAATTTCTTACCGTAAACCAGCATCGATCATATATATATATATTACAATAATTACAGTAATTAATTACCAATTAATCTCCCTCATCGTATGACCGTACACTTCGTCATAATCATCATCGTCCTCATCCCCGTTAGTCGACGGCTCATCCTCGTCATCGTACTCAACATCGTCCGACGAATAACCTGAGTCCTCGTCCGCGTCCTCTTCCTGCTCGTCTTCTTCATCTACCTCATGGATAATCTCATCTTCAGTTAGATCTGTACAACCATCAGGCATGGGTAACCGTTCACCATCTTGAACCAGGTCCATTATATCGGAGCGGACCATAGAAATATTAGGCTCTTGATAGGCAGGAATGTCTCTTTCTGGTTCAGCAGCATCTTCAGTCGTCGCCGGTGTCCCTTCAATTGTCTCTGTATTCCATATTCCTCGGTGAGAGATATGGTTCACTATTTTCCACCCTTCACCGGCTTTCGGATCGTCGAGATAGAACACCTGCCGAACTAAGGTGGCCAGAGCGAAAGGCTCATCCTCATACCAGTGCGAGTTTGTATCGACAGATAATAGTCCCAGGTCTTCCTTTGTACGCTTGAACCATCTGCACTTGAATAGGAAAACGTTGACATCATTCCCGTAACATAGCTGAACCACGTATACAATAGCCCCGTAATATAGATCATTGTCTTTCCCAACGGCTACCCCACTGTTTTGTGTTCTTCTTCCTTCGTCTCGGGCCAATGAATGGAACTTTACACCGTTCACAAAACATCCGGGATAAATATAGTGTTTAACCGGCTTCCCTGCTAGCAAGTGCTTTGGCCATGACCACCACCCTCCGTGGTTATCAGATTTTTGCAGATCAATCATCTGCGAAAAAGGCCAAATTAATATAATGGTTTACTTTCTACAAACATGAGCAATATGTATTTAAATAATTAATACCGAGTCGTACGTACGTACCCATTGGAAGAAATAATCAGGAAACTTCTTCTTAACCATTTTCTCAATCCACGCCGAACTCTTGTTTTGATTTAACGCCTGAAGCCTCTCCCTGTATGACATCATGTACGGCTCAACTTCATCACAGTCTCGCAACACTACCCAATGTGCCTCAATAAGTTCTTCCCGTGTTAACGATTCCTTTAATACTCCTCTAAACGGTCGGATGACATTGGTGACGACAGAAAGATTGATGCGGGCACTGCGATCGGAGGCAGTACTGGGAGGGGGTGGATCTTTGAGGTACCTGTTGCAGTAAGTAACACACTCATGCATTAGGTATGTCTCTGCTATGGAGCCATCCGGGGCCGACCTGTTTTTGACGAATGACTTATACTGTCCAAGCTGTCTACAAAATCAAACGTACACATTACATAAGTACATATAGCTAGCTGGCTAGTATATATATAATCTCCAGTGGAACAAATTAATTAATTAGTTGTACGTACCTTTCTTAAGGATACATCCAAGTGTACTGGACCGGACCAGAAATGAGCACCTGCTCGGGCAGGTGGATCATTAGGTGAATCATGATGTCAAAGAAAGCAGGGGGGAAAATCCTCTCTAGTTTGCAAATGATGTGCACAATTTGTTGTTGCAATTCCACCACATCTGACTTCTTTAATTCTCTGGCGCATAACCTCTGCCACCACCTGCACAATGCCACTATTGGTTCTACGATGTCTCGAGGCAAGTATGGTCGAATTACCACTGGAATCAGACGTTGCAGCATAACGTGATAGTCATGTGTCTTTAGACCAACAAACTTGTGTTGCACCTCGTCCACTGCTCCAGTTATAGTAGCTGCATACGTAGCCGGATAACGAACGCCCTTAAACCAGTGAAATTCAGAACGTCTAAGCGTCGGCTTCACTGTGTAAGGTGCATCTGGCATCTTGTTGTACACTCCTTTCCTATCCCTCCTCAACCACAAGGGACGACGTAGATTCATTGATTCCAAATCTTTGCGCGCTTTGGGAGTATCTTTAGTCTTGAACTTAATACCGAGAATTGTTCCCACCACGCTGTCGCACACATTCTTTTCTATGTGCATCGCGTCCAAGTTGTTCCTCAGCTTCAACTTCGACCAGTAAGGGAGTTCAAAGAATATACTCTTGTGATCCCAATAGCTCAGATCATGTGGAGGAATTGGATTGCATTTCTTTACATCCGCGTCATTGCTCAACACACCAAAGTCGAAATAGCTCAACCTCTCTAAAATCTCTTCGCCCGACCAACTACGGGGTTTAGGATTGTTCTCTACCGTACCGTCGAAATGAGCTTCATCCTGTCGCCACGGGTGGTCGTGAGGAAGCCATCTACGGTGACCCAAGTAACACACCTTCCCCGCGTGCCAACTAGAGTTCACGTCGTCCAAACATATAGGACATCCATTATATCCTTTTGTCCTGCAGGCTGCCAACATCCCATAAGCTGGAAAATCGCTGATCGTCCACATTACCGCAGCCCTCATCGTGAACATTGTGTCAGTGAATTTGTCATAAGTTGGGACTCCATTTTCCCACAACAGTTTCAGCTCGTCGATCAAAGGTCTGAGGTAGACATCTAAGCACTTCGATGGAGATTTAGGACCTGGAATTAGTACGGTAAGGAAATTAAATTCCTTGTTCATGCACATCCACGGAGGCAAGTTGTACGGCATCAGAATAACTGGCCAAGTGCTGACGGCGGAGCTATTACTTCCCCAAGGATTGAATCCGTCTGTAGATAGGCCGAGTCTAACATTTCTAACCTCTGAAGCAAAGTCTCCAAATTCTCTGTCGAAATGTTTGAAACCCTCCCCATCCGCGGCGTGTCGCAGGACATCGTCATCTATTCGCTTTTCTGCGTACCATCGCATCGCCTCTGCTGTGTGTAGCGACATGTACAGGCGCTGCAATCTGGGAATCAAGGGAAAATATCGAACAACTTTCACAGGAATTCTCTTTTTCGAACTCTTCCTATTCAACTGGAATCTGCACTGGCCACATACGGGACAATAGTCCAACTCTTTATACTCTTTGTAAAATAGCACACAATCATTCGGACATGCGTCAATTATCCTGTACTTTAGGCCGAGGCTGCTCAGGATATTTCTAACCTTATAATGAGATTTAGGAAGATTGTGATCATCAGGAAGCAACTTACATATTTGCTCCTGAATTTCGTCAAAAGAACTCACTGACATTTTGTGCTTCACTTTTATCTTCATTTGCTCCATCACATATTGCAACACATTCTCTCGACATCCAGGGAACACCGGGGTCTGCGCTTCAAGTAGCATCCGGTTGTACTTTTCCATCTCACTGGTGTCAGTGGCCAAGCTAGCTGCGGGGAATGTGTCATCATGCTCATTGGTGGTACTGTAACCTCCGTCTTGGTGTTGGTGTCCGCCATGACTACATCCCGGAAACGCATCATGGACCAAATCTGCAGTTGGGTTGCAAGCTGGGGGTCCGGCACCACTGCCGCTGGATGAGGCACCATGGTAACTGTACCCTGAGCTGAAGTCTGCTGCGCTGAACTCTACTGCTTCACCATGCTCGCTCCATGTAGTGTAACTCCACATCATACCATTTTCGTACAAGTGTTGCACCATAACATTAACCTCCGCATACTGACAATTAAGACATTTCTGACACGGACACCTGAAACGTTTCTTTCCCTGACCATGTTCTATCGCAAAATTCACAAATTCGCTAATTCCATCCATATACCGGACATCACATCTATTCTTCAACTTCATCCAACTCTTGTCCATACTGCTACAAAATATTATACTTAATTAATTATTACATATATATATATATATTTGTCCATTAATTTACCCTTAATTATACGTACTCGATCTACATATCGATCCATCAATTACGTACGTATGTACGTAATTTAATCGATCTGTACATATATATATATATATAGCTAACATCAGGTAACATCCTTGCATGTATATATATATGTACGTACGTTTTCACTAAATACATATTAATTAAGCAAATTTTAACTGCGTACGTACGTACCTGCTGGCCTTCTCGATATCTTTACGTTAATTAAGCTAACTAGCGTGTCAGCGGAGATCCCGGCCTTATCGATCCTGATTCTTCTCGGCCTAGCTAGCTTCTAGCTACCTAGCTCGATCGAGCTCCCTAGCTAGCTAGCTTCTAGCTCCTTCTCCCTTCTCCTTCAATTATTCTTCAAATGGAATCGATCATGAAGAGATCGAGGCTAGCTAGGAATGAATTCGATCAGTACGTCACTGCCTTATATAATGCTTCACTTAGACGACGGAGGTGTCGGTACGTCGTCTAAGTGGAAGTACGTTTTGTGAACTCGGACGACGGCGTGTCGGTCCGTCCTCCAGGGAATCACCTGGACGAAGGATAATACCATCTCCGTCGTCCAAGTGGTCACCTGGAGGACGGAGAAGACTCCGAGGTCCAGGTGGTCACCTGGACGACGGATAATACCATCTCCGTCGTCTAGGTGACCACTTGGACGACGGAGTCTTCTCCGTCCTCCAGGTGACCACTTGGACGACGGAGATGGTATTCTCCGTCGTCCAGGTGTTACTTGGACGACGGGAAAGTCTCCGTCGTCCAAGTGGAACTTGGACCACGGAAAAATTACTTTTCCGTGGTCTAAGTGTAGTTTTCTTGTAGTGAAATTCCATCCATTTACCGGACATCACATCTATTCTGCAACTTCATCCAACTCTTGTCCATACTTCTACAAAATTTTATAATTAATTAATTATTACATATTAGTCGATTAACTATTAATTCTATATATATACAAATTTTCGAGTAATTATTAATTAAACTATTATATATACACAAATTTCTAACTACCTTAATTAAAACAAATTATTAATTCAATATCTTCAATATATAATTACACTCAACTACCTTTATTAATTATAGTTGTACATACATAAGTACGTACTATACATCAATTACTTTAATATGTCTAGGAAGAAATTGATTTTCCTTACACTGATCAATTACAATGTTTACAATATATAGGATACCATATTAATAACGGATCCTATGATTTAGCTAATCACACTAATATCAGAATCAAAACTGATGCAAGAATAAAGCTATATACAATTGTCAAATCAGATCCACGATTCAAGGCACAGATTTCATTATGCCTTGATTGCCATATCATTTAGTGGCTGAGATTTATCTGTTTCAACATCCCCCCTCAAACTGAGCAGTCCAGGATGCACAAGTTTGGCAGATAGAATCTGATCACGATGTTTGTGCAGTGGCTTGGTAAGCAAATCAGCAGGCTGGTCAGCAGTAGGAATATAACACACTCTATGACTACCACGGGCAACTTTCTCACGTACATAGTGATAATCAAGCTCAATATGCTTAGTGCGTGCGTGAAAAATAGGATTAGAAGCCATGTATGGAGTGCTCATGTTATCACAGTGTAACAAAACAGGAAACTGAACACGTGCACCTAGTTCATATAGTAAATAGCCTAACCAGGTGGTTTCGGCACTTGCATGAGCCAATGAGCGATACTCCGATTCCGCACTGGACCGAGCTATAGTAGACTGCTTTTTGGAGCACTAAGAGACGAGACTAGAGCCAAGATAGACAAGATAACCCGATGTAGATCGCCTAGTGGATGGACAACCAACCCAATCTGCATCTGAATAGGTAGAGAGCTGAATCGATTGATGTTGAGGCGTAATCAGTAAACCATGACCAAGAGTGCCCTTAACATAGCGAAGAATTCGCTTCGCAGCAACCAGATGAGGAGAGCGAGGCTGACTCATAAATTGAGACACCATGTTAATAGAAAAAGTGATATCAGGACTAGTGATGTTGAGGTACTGTAGTGACCCAATAAGCTCACGGAAAACGGTTGGGTTGTCTAGCAAGGAACGATCAGTGGCACTGAGCTCAAGTTTAGCAGACATAGGTGTAGCAACCGGTTGACTCAATAAAAGATCATGCTTAGTTAAAAGATCAGTAGTGTATTTGAGCTGATTTACATGGAGCCCATCTGGAAGAGTGGTGACTTGCATACCCAGAAAGTAATGCAAAGGACCTAAGTCCTTGATGTCAAATCCACGACCCAAACAATCGATAAAACTCTGAAGAAGGCGATTATCACTTCCGGTGACCACAATGTCATCAACATAGAGCAAAAAATAAATCGTATGGGAACCATATCGATAAATGAATAATGAAGGATCAGCAACACTCTGGACAAAGCCAATAGATAACAAGAATGAACACATTCGTTGAAACCAAGCACGAGGGGCCTACTTCAAACCGTAAAGTGCCTTGTTCAACTTGCAGACATAGGTAGGATTTGAAGAATCCACAAAACCAGGGGGTTGGACCATGAACACATCCTTATGAAGAATGCCATGGAGAAAGGCATTCTTAACATCTAATTGCCGAAGAGACCAACATCGAGAAACAGCAATGGTAAGCACAGTGCGAATAGTAGCAGGCTTAATAACCGGACTAAAAGTTTCACCAAAATCAATACCTTGCTGTTGATGGTAACCTTTAGCAACCAGATGAGCCTTGTACCTGTCAATGGAGCCATCAGACTTTCGTTTAATCCGAAAAACCCATTTACAGCCAACAGTGTTCTGAGAAGACGAAGAAGGCACCAAAGTCCACGTGTTGTTCTTGAGCAAAGCATTGATTTCTTCCATCATTGCCTGTCGCCATTCCGGTTTCTAAAAAGCTTGTGAATAGCACGAAGGTTCAACAGTGTCAGCCATAGAGAGTAAAGCGCGAGGCACCGGATAACGAACGGTTCCATATGTGCGTTGTCTGGGTTGAACAATGCCTCGTTGAAGACGGGTAGTGACACCAGGGCATTGGGGAAGAGGAGCGGCGGGTGCAGGAACAACAACGGGTGAGTCAGATTCGGGCTCGGGCTCAATGACAGCTGGCGAGTCCGGTGCAGGAATAGCAACGGGGGCGTCGGGCCCAGGCTTAATGACAGTAGGCTGTGCTGGTGCGACCGACGCGAGAGTAGAAGACGAGGCATTGGGCTGCAGCGGTGCGGCTGTAGCGACTGGCGCAGTCGAAGGGCGACGACGGAAATAGCGGAGCAGCGGTGGTGGTGGCGGTGATGGCTGCGATGGTGCTGGGGAGGAAGGTAGATCTGGATGAAGAATAAGGGAAGGATCAATAGTGAAAGATGGAGAGACTGAGACGAATGTAGACGCGTGAGAAGAGTGCACTGGTGGAGGGCCTGATTGTGATGGACTGGGGCTGGAGTGAAGGACGTTAGATGAAGATAACGATGGGCTCGGCAGTTGGGCCTGTAGAGGAACAGAATGTGATAAGGACACCAATTCAAGGTGATGTGCAGATGAACCCTGCAAATCTTTGTAAGGAAAATGTGATTCGTTAAACAAAACATGACGCGACTCATAGACTCGACCTGTTTGACGATTGAGACACTTATAACCCTTATGAGTAGGACTATACCCTAGAAAGACACACTCGACACTTTTACTAGAAAGCTTATTGGAGACATAAGGACCTAGATGAGGATTACAAGAACAACCAGAGGTACGAAGAAGAGAATAAGATGGGGGAGTGCCGTGGAGACGTTGATGAGGAGTGACCCAATTAAGAACAGGAGTAGGGAGAATATTAATGATGTGGATGGAGGTTAGAACGGCCTCAGCCCATAAAGTAGGAGGAGCCCCAGTGGTGTGAAGAAGAGTACGAGCCATGGTAGCAATGTGTCTGTGCTTTCTCTCAGCTAGACCATTTTGTTCAGGGGTGTGTGGACAAGAGAAACGTTGTTGAATACCCAGAGTTTTGCAGAAATGAGAAAAGGCATTATTGACATATTCTGTGCCATTGTCGCTTTGAAGATACTTGATCGTCCTATTAAAGAGATTGCGAATAAGAGCGACAAGAGTTTGAAAATGAGTAAGCACTTCATTTTTACAGCGCATGGGATAAAGCCAGGTGAAGCGAGAGAATTCATCAGTAAAGAGAACATAATATTTAAAACCAGACACAGAAAGTGAAGAAGACATCCACACATCACTATGAATTATTTGGAACAAACTAATAGCATGGTTTTTATTGGAAGCAAATGGTAACTTATGAGATTTACTGACAGCACAATCAGAACAAAAGTTATTAAAGGATGACGAAGGACCAAGAGTAGACTTCAAAGAGGACAAGACAGCAGCAGAAGGGTGACCAAGACGTTGATGCCACAAGGATGAGGTAATTGTGGAAAGGGCTTGAGGAGAGGACGGAAGGGAGGACAGAGATAATGGGTAGAGGCCATCTTTACAAGGGCCCTGAAACAAAAGAGCACCGGTGAGTAAACAACGATTTGATAAAAATTTGGTGCGAATAGGAAATAAACAAGATTATCTTTAGTGAATGTGGCAACTGACAACAAATTTTTACAAATAGAAGGGATTTGCAATACACGGTCTAGGGAAAATTTCCTAGCACCCAACAAAAGAGGAAGATTACCATAATGAGAAACCGACATAGCATCACCGTTTCCCATATAGACATTGTGAGGACCACCGTAATGCTGAGGATTTTGGACAGGCATTGAGGCCATATGGTGGGTAGCACCAGTGTCAGGGTACCAGCTTTGATCACCAAAGAAATGAGCACCAGCAAATGGAGGAGCAGAGGATGAACCAGAGAACCGATATGGGCAATGATGAGGCCCACGCTTATTTGTATTATAGTTGAAACACCAGTGTGAGCCTTGAGGACTGGGACTAGGTCCAAGAAGACCATTGGACCAAGGAGGACGAGTTGACCAAGGCTGAGAAGGATGTTGATAAAATGGACCCTGCTGGTTAGGAAACCCACGACCTCCATGGTTACGACCACGGCCGCGACGACCTTTGCCATTGTAATCACGGCAGGGCTGAGAATCAGAACCAGAACCATGGGGCTGAGCAACCACCTCAGGAGATTGGACAGGAGGGGAAGCGGACTGGAAGAGAGCCGTTGCCGGAGCATCAGATCTGCGATGTTGCTGATTGTCAAAGGAAAGTATACGGCCACAAAGCTCCGAAAAGCCAGGAAGGCGATCCGATTGGGCAATAGCAGTCCTCAACATAAGGTAATCCTGACCAAGACCTGTAAGAGTAGCAACAACCAAATTTTTTTCAGAAACAGGTTCACTAATTGCATCAAGGGAATCGGCCAAGGACTTAACATGCTCAAGATAATCATCAACAGATTGGGACCCCTTCTGAAGATCGAATAGCTGTAGACGAAGGCTGGTGGAGTTAGCAATAGATTGTTGGGCAAAATGTTGGGCAAGACAATCCCAGATGCCTTTGGAGGTATCAAAATTAGTGGTAAGTCTGGCAACCTTTGGGGTGAGAGAGGTGGTGAGAGTACTGACAATTTGTTGGTCAGTAGTGATCCAATCATCATATTGAGGGTTGGCTTCTGTGCATGCAAGGTTACCATCACTAGCAGGAGTCATGATGGTAGTGGGAGGCATTAGGATGGAGCCATCAACATAACCCCAAAGTTTGGCACCACGAAGATATGCTTTGAGCTATCGGAGCCAAAGGAGATAATTGGTTTCATCTAATTTGATAAACTGAGAAGTATTTTGATGGATTGTTGGTGGAGCAGAAGTGGCCATGACAGTAAGAGGGAGAGACACTTGAGAAGGAAGGAAGAAAAACAGGTATGAGAATTCTAAACCTAAGCGACTGATACCATGAAGAAATTGATTTTCCTTACACTGATCAATTACAATGTTTACAATATATAGGATACCATGTTAATAACGGATCCTATGATTTAGCTAATCACACTAATATCAGAATCAAAACTGATGCAAGAATAAAACTATATACATTTGTCAAATCAGATCCACGATTCAAGGCACAGATTTCATTATGCCTTGATTGCCATATCATTTAGTGGCTGAGATTTATCTATTTCAACACTAGCTAACATGCATGTACATACGTTTTAACTAAATATTAACCAAATTTTAAAACATCCATACATATATACGTACTACAGGTCTATAATTAACTAATGTATATATCATCAATTTTCTAACTTAATATATTATATATAAATATATATTAGACGTAATAATTAATTATTAACAATGCAATCAATCAAACATACAATTAATTATATATATAAACCTATGTTAATGGTGTTGGAAAATTAACTACGTACGTACGTAGCTTTCTCCGATATATGGTGAATTAATCGATGGTCGGAGCCAAATATATATATAGTGCTATCTAGCTAGCTAACGATGGTCGGAACCGAAGATATATATAGTGCTATCTAGCTAGCTAGCTAGCTAGGACGTCGTTTGAATTGCATGCCTGCATGAGGCGCTGATCAAGACAGGAAGAGATCATGATCAGTTAAGAGACGAGTGAGCGGAGAGGAAGAGAGGAGTGAGCGGAGAGGAAGAGAGTTCAGCATGGGCCTTATATAAAGCTTCACTTAGACGATGGAGGTGTCGGTCCATCGTCTAAGTTGACACTTAGAGGACGGGTTTGAAAATTCTCTGTCGTCCAAATGATTACAAGGACGACGGAGAACTTCTCCGCGGTCCGAGTGAGCACTCGGACCACGGCGTGTCGGTCCGTTGAGCAAGTGTACACCTGGACGACGGAGAGTGACTATTCCGTTGTCCAGGTGTACACTTGGACCGCGGAGAATACTCCGTTGTCCAGGTGCGCACTTGGACCACGGAGATTATTGTCTCCGTCGTCCAAGTGACACTTGGACAGCTGAGAATACTCCGTCGTCCAGGTGCCACTTGGACCACGGAACCTTTACGGTTCCGTGGTCTAAGTGAAGTTTTCTTGTAGTACTATCATATCTACAAAAGTTAATTTTAATTACAATAAGAATATTCTTTTCAACACTCCCCCTCAAGTTAGTGCATAGATGTCAATCATGCCCAACTTATTAATCCATCATGCAAATGCTTGGTGTGACAACCCCTTAGTGAGTGCATCATCCAATTACTCTTCAGAAGCTACAAAGGAAAACTGTATAACCTTCTTATTAAGATTATCCTTTATGAATGCCTATCAATCTCCACATGCTTGGTTTTATCATGTTGTATTGGATTATGAACAATCTGAATTGCAGCTGTATTATCACAATGCAAATCCATGGCCATCTGAAGCTTGAAGCCTAGCTCCTTCAATACATTCCAGATCCATAACAGTTCACACATGCACTGCATTTGCCATTCCATGGTACTCAGCTTTAGCGCTAGAACCACTACCAGAAAAACTCACTTAGACAACGAAATTTTTTTTCTTGTCCCAAAAATATTTTTCGTCGTCTAAGTCCAACTTAGATGACAAAACATGATATTTGTCGTCTAAGAAATAAATTAGATGACGAATTACATAATTTGTCATTGAAGTGTACGTGTACTTAGATGACGAATAACATGTTTCGTCATCTAAGCTTTACACTAAGACAACATATAATATATTTTGTCATCTAAGTTTGACATACCTAGATGACAAAATAATTTTCGTCGTCTAACGGATCACTTAGACGAATAATTATGTAATTCGTCTTCTTAAATTTAACAATCTAGACGACGAAAATACTATTCGTCATCTAAGTACATACTTAGATGATGAAACTTTACACTTAGACGACGAAATAATTTCGTCGTCTAAGAACTCAATTATTTAGATCAGATTCCTTTTCGAGATCGGGCATTTATCTCCTCTCTCAACTTCTCTCTCTCTCTCTCTCTCTCTCTCAATCTCTCAACACTCACCTCCGGCCGGCCGCAATTCAAATCATCGATTTTTTAACCTCCGGAGTTCTAGTTTTCTCACTTATCTTCTTATCGGTGAAGGTATTAACTCATTTCTCTCGATTAACTTTTTTGAATTTAGTTACGTACTTAATCACATGTGGTGATGGATCTTTTTGGTGAAATATTCTGGTGAATATATAGTTTTTGGTGACCTTAGCTTAATTACTTGTTTTATTGCATTGTTAATCTAATTTTAAGCTAATTGTTTAATTTGATTAATTAGTTAAAAAGTATAAGATTAAGCCAATTAGTTATTTAATTATTAAGCTAATGGTTTAAGCTAGCTAGTTAAGCTTAATTAATTGCATGTATGTTTAATATATTGTTAATTAAGCTAATTATAAAGCTAATTATTTAATTAAGGTAATTATATGTTTAATTAAATTTTAAGCTAGTTGTTTAATATATGTTAGCTAGGATAATTAGTTGAAATTTTTTATATATATAATATGTAAATGCACTTATAATAAGTTAATAATATAATATTACCTAGATTAATTATAGTATAAGATTGATTATAGCATATTAACTTAATTAATTTTGTTATGTAATTTGATAATATAGTATATTAGATTAATGAATTATTGGTTAAAAAACTATATAATATGATAATTATTAACTTATGCACAAAATATGGACAAGAGTTGGATACAGTTGGCAAATAGAAGTGATGAGCGGTATATAGACGGAATCAGAGAGTTTATGTTGTTTGCGTTGGAAAATGGTCAGGGAAAGAAGCGTTACAGGTGCCCGTACATAAAATGTCTTAACCATAAATTTGTGGAGATTAATGTTATGTCTCAACACTTGTATGACCATGGTATGATGTGGAGTTATACTACGCGGAGTGAGCACGGTGAAGTACTAGACTTCAGCTCAGAGTACAGTTATCAGGGCCTCATCCAGCGGTGGTGACGTCCCTTCTTGGAACCCTAGTATGGATTTGGGTCTATGATGTTTTTCAGAGATTTAGTCACGGTGGACACCAACACGAAGATGGAGGTTACGATACTACTCATTATGGCACAGTCCTCGCTGCCTTGCCCATTAACGCTACTAAGATGGATAAGTACAACATGATGCTACTTGAAGCCCAGACCCCGGTGTACCCTGGATGTCCAGAGAATGTGTTGTGATATGTAATGGAAGAAACTCAGATAAAAGTGAAGAACAAAATTTCAGACCGTGCTTTTGACGAAATGCATGAGTATATATGTAAGTTGCTTCCTGATCATCACAAACTTCTTGAAACCCATTATAAGGTCAAAAAGTTCTTGAGCAGCCTCGGTCTAAAGTACAAGAAAATTCACGCTTGCATAAATGATTGTGTGCTGTTTTACAAAGAGTGCACATTTAGACTACTGTCCTGTATAGAACTAGTGCAGATATTTGAACCAGGGGAATATGAGGAGTTCGAAGAAGCAAATTTCTGTCAAGGTAGTTCACTATTTTATGTTGTTCTTAGACTACAATGTCTATACATGTCTCTATACACAGCAAGAGCGATGAAATGGTACACGGAACAGAGAATAGATGATGATGTGCTTAGACATGTGGCAGATGGGGAGTCTTTTGAACATTTTGACATGGAATTTCAAGAATTTGCAGTAGAGGTTCTAAATGTTAGACTCAATTTTTTTACAGATGGATTCAATCCTTGGGGTATTAATAGCGTTGTCGTCAGTAGTTAAACAGTTATTCTCACGCTGTACAACTTGCCTCCGTGGATGTGTATGAACAATGAATTTAATTTCCTTACATACTCTGCTAATTCTAGGTCTTAAATAACCTGAAAAGTGTTTATATGTGTACCGTAGACTATTGATTGACGAGCTAAAACTATTGTAGGAAAATGGAGTCCCCACTTAAGACAAGTTCACCAACACAATGTTCATGATGAGAGCAGCCATAATGTAAACATTCAACGATTTTTTCTGCGTATGAGATGTTGACATCTTGCACAACCAAATGATACAATGGTTGTCCAGTATGCTTGGACGACGTCAACTCTAGTTGGCATGCGGGAAATGTGTCTTACATGGATCACCGTAAATGGCTTCCTCATGATCACCAGTAGCGATAGGATAAGGATCATTTCAACGGGTCGGTAGAGTATAATCCTAAACCCCGACAGTGGTCTGGCGAAGAGATTTTTAAGAGGTTAAACAGCTTCTATTTCGATGTGTTGCCCAATAACGCTGATGTGAAGAAAATCAATCCACACCCTCTACACGATCTTAGTCATTGGCATCACATGAGTATTTTCATTGAACTGCCTTACTGGTCGAAATTGAAACCTAGGAACAACCTAGATGTCATGCACATATAAAAGAATGTGTGCAACAACGTGGTGGGAAAGATTCTTGGTATTAAGTTGAAGGATAAAGATACTCATAAAGATCTAGAATCTATAAATTTATGCCATCCCTTGTGGTTAAGGGGGGATTGAAGAGGAGTGTATAAGAAGATGTCAGATCCACCTTACACGTATAGTGAAGCCGACACTGAGGGATTCTATATTCAATTGGTTTAAAAGTGTTCGTTATCCGTCTACTTATGCAGCTAATATATTTGGAGTAGTTAATGTTGAGCAACACAATTTCATTGGTCGAAAGACTCATGACTATCACGTTATGCTGCAACGTTTGATTCCATGATGTCATCGAACTAATAGTAGCATTGTGTAGACTGTGGAAGGTGTTATGTGCTAGAGAGTTAAAGAAGTCAAATGTGGTTGAACTACAATACGAAATTCTACACATCCTTTGCAAATTAGAGAAGATTTTTTGCCCTGCTTTCTTTGACATCATGCTTCACCTCATGATCCACCTTCTTGAACAAGTGCTCATTTCTAGTCCGGTCCACTACACTTGGATATGTCCTCAAGAAAGGTACAATTGATAATATCAGTTTTTCATAATTTACTTATATTTTTTTATGTCTCTACTATTCATGAAGTAATTAATTGTATAATTTTACAAAAAGCTCGGACAGTATAAAGGATTCATCAAAAATAAATCTGCCCTGGATGGCTCCATAGCGGAGATATACATAATGCATGAGTGTGTTACCAACTGCAATAGGTACCTCAAGGATCCAGTCTAGACTACCGTACCGCCTCCAATCTTTCAGTCGTCACATGTTGTATGACCGTTTAGAGGAGTATTAAATGAAAGATTCACTAAAGAAGAACTTGTTGAAGCGTATTGGGTAGTGTTGCGAGACTGTGACGAGGTCGACGTATACATGCAAGTTTACAGGGAGAAAATTCAGAGAGCCAAATGTCTGCAACAATCTTTCAGTCGTCACATGTTGTACGACCGTTTAGAGGAGTATTAAATGAAAGATTCACTAAAGAATAACTTGTTGAAGCGTATTGGGTAGTGTTGCGAGACTGTGACGAGGTCAACGCATACATGCAAGTTTACAGGGAGAAAATTCAGAGAGCCAAATCGGATAAGAGTCATAGCTGGGTTGAAAAAGTGTATAAGACGAAGTTCCCTGATTATAAGTCAAGCCAAACCTGTTTAATTAATTTAAACCATGCATGCATATTGGTTTGTGATTAGTTTTTTTTTAAATTGAGAAATTTGGATGAGAATAGGTGTTCACGGAAAATTTGAATGACATTTGTTGTTTGCTTATGCGAAGTGTTTTCCATTAGTTCGTGCATGCAAGTTTTTGGTTTCCTTTATTTTTAGGGGAAACTATATCAAATTTTCAGTAAAAATTAAGAACACATTCATAAATATGTTCACATTTTTGTAGATGGTTGATCTAGAAAAATCCAGTAACCATGAGGGGTGGTGGTCATGGGAAAAGCACTTGTTAGCTCATATACCGGTTCAACACTAGTTTTTACCTCGGATGTTTTGTCAACGGTGTAAAGTTTCATTCATTAGTCTGAGATGAAGGAAGAAGAACACAAAACGGGAAGATCACGGTTGGGGAAGGCGCTGATGTATATTACAAGGTTCTTGTTAATGTCGTGTAGCTACTTTATAAGAATGATATGAACGTTTTTCTATTCAACTGTAAATGGTTCAAGCGTACGAAGGAAGATCTGAGGTTTTTATCAGTCGATACAAACTCAAGCTGGTATGTGGATGAGCCATTCACTCTTGCCACCTTAGTTAGGTATGTGTTTTATCTGGATGATCCGAAAGCTGGTGAAGGTTGAAAATAGTAAACCATATGTCTCACCGAGAAATATGGAATACCATAACACTTGAAGGGACGTCAGCGACTGACACTGAAGCCTATAATGACAATGCATATCAAGAGCCGAATACTTCTATCATCCCTGACATAAGAGAATTGATTCGGTTTAACAAACACTTACCCATGCCTGATGGCGCCAAGGATATTACTCAAAAGGAGATTAGAGAGTTAGAGAAGAATGCCTCTGAAAAGGAGCTGTAAGACGACGACGACAACGTCGGATATGATTTAGACGATGGAGAATATGATGATGAAGAAGAGCATTTAATTGATTGTGAGGAGGATGATTCAAATGATGAAGATTATGAGGATTAGGAGTGATAATAAATTAAATAGAGGAAATAATCAATCATAATTAGTTAACTGTTTAATTAATTAATTATATGTAATTAATTTAATTAACTAAGGCGTTCAAAATTAAAAAAGGTTTATTAAGAGTGTACGTATGTATGTTTGCATTAGTTATGTCTGACAGGAAGACGAAGTTTCACAATTATTTCCTCCAATGGGTACGTACGTATGTTTATTTAAATTAAACCATGTACATATATTGGTATATGTGCATGTATTTATTAAATTGAAAAATCTGGATGGGAATAGGTACCCACGGTAAATTGGAATGACATTTGGTGTTTGCTTCTGCAAAGTGTTTTGCCTTTGTTGGTGCATCCAGGTTTTTAGTTTCCTTTATTTTTAGGGGAAACTATGTCAAATTTTTGGTAGAAATTAAATACACATTCATATATATTCTTCCAATTTTTACAGATGAGTGATCTACAAAATTTCGATAACCACGAGGGATGGTGGTCATGGGATAAGCACTTGTTGGTCCATATGTTTGGAATTGAAGAAAAAAAAATCATGACCTCTTGGTCGACGAAAATAGATCATTTCCTCGTCTAAGGTATACATAGACGACAAAATAACTAATGTTTGTCGCCTAAGTGTCACTACTTAGATGACGCCTATAAGATTCCGTCGTCTAGGTGAACCCTAAATGCTAAACCCTACCACTAACCCCTTTACCCTAAACCCTAAACTTTAGACGACGAAAGGGTGTCGTCGTCTAAGTCACTCTTGGACGACAAAAAGGTATATTTTCATTGTCTAGGTGATACTTAGACGACAAAAATGACCTATTTCATCGTGTAAGTATGTTTTCATAATGTGAGCTATTTTCTTTTGTGTTGACAGTGTGAAAACCGGATTTATGAACGAAAATTCGTAAACACTATATCAACGTATGTAATTTTTTGATTCGGTCAATTTAATTAGTTAATTAATTAATTAATTATTTCGATTTTATGTATGGTTGACTACACCGATGAAGACCTTAACGAACTTTAGATTGCACAAATTGAATGAAATTTCATCTACGTACATATTAAATGGTGATGAATATATATAACAGTTGATTTTTCTAAATTCAATTTTTTTAATATAGATATACAAACATACAAACACGTACATACATTATTCACCATTAGTAGATATCATGGATAACGAGTATTAACTCGTCAATCCAAATGTTAAATCAAATTTCAAGTATATAAAGTGTCGACGTATTACAAAATGCTCGTCATGTCGGATCGAATTGGTTTTACGATTTTTAATATTTTCAATCATTTCTATTTTTTAAATTTTTATTGATATTCACAAAACGTACGTACTGTATCGATTGAAATATCGTTCAAACTTGATCATCCAAATGTGCAACATTTTTTTTTACTATTACATAACCGTAATGAATACATCTGGTGCCGAATTTCTCCATATTTTTAATCAGGTAGACAAAATTTTATTTTAATTTATCTCAAAAATAATAAATAAAAGATCACTTAGATGACGAAACTACATCGGTTCGCCGTCTAAGTGTGTACTTAGGTGATGAAACCATGCAATTTCATCGCCTAACCCCAAAAATTTGCTGGTTCAATTTTTTGGGGCATGTTTAAACGCCACTTAGACGACGAAGATTATTTATTTTGTCGCCAAAGTCTACTTAGGTAGCGAAATAAATGGTTTCGTCGCTTAAGTCGATCTATATGTGACGACCCGAACCAGAATCAGATGTGTGTTTGGCACGATTCTCGAGGTTTGGTTTTAGTCGCAGTTTTGCGATGTTATGTGGTTTGCCGATTCGATTCGCGACTTTGTTTTTGGTCGAGAATTTGAGTTGGGTGTCTTCACGGAAAATGTAGAGTACGTGATTTCGAGTTCGTGGGTGGTTTCGGAAGATTTTTCCGATAACCGAGGAATATTTGATGGTTATTTGAAGTTTCGGGTTCCGACGAGTTTATCCGTTTATTTCGAGTTTATCCGAATCATTTCGTATTTTCATTTGGACCGTCGATCGACCCGAGGGACGAGTATAAATATCGAAAAGTCGAAATATAGTCGGGAGTTAGTCGAAAACTTCATTTTGTGGCGTTGACCGAATTGAAATTGTGTTGACTTTCCATATTTGGAAAGTGGGCTTGCTGCCGAGAAGGGAAAGTTTCCATTTTGGGTCTTCAACTTCCGGCGACCTTTTTCCGGCCACCTCCGGCCACGGGACAGGTACGGTTCGCTTCCTCTCTTAATTTCGAGTAGGTTGGGTTGTGGTTTGAGGAGAAATGGTTAAGGTTTGTGGGTGTTCGGTTGTGAACCGAATGGTGGTGATCGGTGGTGATCGGAGACATGGTTCCGGCGAGTTTTGGAAGGGGAGACTTGGGGGAAACGACTCCCCTCATCATTCTGAGTCTAATGGTATGATTAATTGGAGTTGGGGAGGAGTTTTTGTTGAAACCCGATTTGGAATTCCGATTTGGTTTCCGTTCGGTTTTGTTTGATTTTGGAAGGGATAGAGTTGGAATTGGGCTTGGTGACAGAAGGGAAAGAGATTCGTATGGATGAGATGGTCTGAACTGGAGAAGTTGGCCGTGAAATTCCTCCGTTGACGGCGCGCCGCCGCCGGCGGCGGCGGTCAACGGCGGTCAACGGTGGTGGAAAAGTCAAATTTTCAGATTTCGATGTAATTAGTGTCATTTTTCTCGTAATCGCGCCCTGATTATCGTACGGAGGTTTTCGGGTTGATTTGGTTAGCCGATTTTCAGTCGAGATTTCGAGTGGGGATTTCGGGATTTCCGTAATTCATTTTGCACCGCATTTTGTATTTTCGGGAACGGTTGGTTTCCGTGCATCCGTACAGTGTTGTGGATTACGATTTTGATCAGTTATGTGTGTATGTATTCAGGAGATCGAGATCGAGATTTGGATCGTGATCGTGCTTCGGGCGAGGGTACCTCCGCCGGACCACGTGTTTAGCGCGAGTTCGCGCTAGCTGATCTGTGAGTGGACAATTTATTTTCACGGATTGTTTGCGAGTCTTTTATATATGATCTACGAATTTGAGCATGCCGCTTGAGTGTGATTTTATGAGCATGTGTTTTACGAGTATACATACACTGATATGTTGTTTCATGCATTTGCATCGAAATGTTTATGATTTGGTTTTCACTGAGTACAGTCGTAGTTTATGAGGTTGTATCGATACACTGCATCCCGGCTGATCCCCGAGGATGTTACCAGCTAGGATCACGTGTGGGCTAGGTACCCCGTGGTTCTGGATCACGTGTGGGCTAGGGACCCCGTTGTTCCGACTGTGCTTCTGCAGCTAGGATCACGTGTGGGCTAGGGACCCCGTGGTTCTGACTGTAAGATTTTTACTTGCATGCTCAGTACGCTGGAGGAGTGTGAGTTTACCTCGCGTACTATACTATGTTTGTTTTACCTGGACTCGCATATGTTGTTTTAAACATATATATATAAACTGGTGAAAGACATTTATTTTTGTCCACTCACTCTAACGTGTTTATTGTCTTTCCCCTGGGCTTTTCGGTTTCCGTGCCCAGTTTGCAGTTCAGGTTTGGTGTTTCACGTCGCGGTTTGGAGGCTAGTGATCAGAGTTACCTGTGTTTTCCAGTAGGTTTCAGTTTCACCTACTGATGTACATATTGTATATGTTTTACACTAGAGGTCGCTCTGATACATTCCGATACTTGTTTATACGGATTTTCTCAGATATACATATATATAGTTCAATATGTTACTGTTTGTTGATTATATTGATGTTGAGAAATCCGGATGGGATTGGTGCCCACGGTTTGATTTTTGTGGCATAGGACGAAGTGTTAATTTCCGCGTGCAGGTTATAGTAATTCCACGCTAGTAACGAAACTCTGCCGAAATTTTGAAAAGTTTTTGTTGGTTCGTATTTTCGAAGGGGTTCGATTCTGGTTTAGGGAGCTAAATCGGGGTTGGGTCCTTTCAGCTTGGTATCAGAGCATTAGGTTGTCAGATTCTGTAGACTCTTGTAGTTGTGACGCTTAGGGTATTTGAGTTGATACAGCATGACTGGAGTGATGACCCGACTGGCCAGCGGTACTCATCAATACTTCGGGTGTTGTGTGTCCTCAAATATCTGCGGTTTCATGATTACGTTCTTTCTGCTTGTGCCTAATGCTTGTCTTGTATCAGTAGGATGCCTCCTCGACGTGGTCCCCGTGTTGATCGGGATGATGATCCTGATGAGGATCGCCGAACGCGCGACTTGCTTATGCGAGTGCTGCGTTTGGAGGAGCGTTTTGACCCTGTGGTCAAGGCTCGTACTGCGGGTGCTACTGTGTTTTCGGGTTCAGTTGATCCAGAGATATGCGAGGCATGGCTGGTTCAGATTGAGCGTGTTTGTGAGCGTCTGCAGTTTACACCTGAGCAGATGACAGTAGCCGCAGTTGGTTTACTTGAGGGTGATGCATACTTTTGGTGGGTCAGTACTGATAGAGTTCCAGTGGATACTCCGTGGACATTGTTTCGTGATTTATTTATGCGGAGGTACTTCAATCAGGCTACCCAGCAGCGCAAGTACGAGGAGTTTACGAACTTGAGGCAGGGCAGTTTGTCTGTACTTGAGTATCGGGATCGGTTTACCCGTTTGTCTCGTTTTGCGCGGGATATGGTGGCTACAGAAGAAGCCAAGTGTCGCAGGTTTGAGCTGGGATTGAATTTGAGCATCAAGGCGACGCTGACTACGATGCCTCGGAACAACTTCGATGAGTTTGTTAGTGCTGCACTCCGAGGCGTGGACATTGAGCAGGAGAGACAACAGAGGTACCAGCCGAGACGATTTGAGGAAGGTGGACTTAGTCAAGGGCCTTCTAAGAGGCAGAGTTTTGATACTTCTGGTTCAGCTTCATCCTCAGGTGGTGGGTCATATCGACCACCAACTAGTGCATTGAGACAGAGGCAGAGGTGGAGGAGAGATCGACCGCAGCGACCACAGGCTAGTGCCGGTTCCAGCGGTTCTAGTTATCCTCGACGTACCGGTGGTACATTTCCAGTTCCGAGAGATTATCCGCTGTGCAGCCTCTGCAACAAGTATCACCTTGGACCATGTCAGCGGGGTCCTGTTATTTGTTATAGTTGTGGCCAGGTGGGTCACTATTCGAGGGAGTGTCCTCAGTCATATGGTGCTGGTGCTCAGGCAGCTCAGGGTTCCGGAGGAGAGCGAGGTGCCACTTCGGGAGCTCGCCCAGCACAGTTTGCAGGCCAGGGCAGACAACAGGGTCAGGCTCAGCGAGGACGACCAGCCGGACAGGCGAGAGTTCATGCTATGACTATGCGTGAGGGCAGAGCATCACCGGAGGTCGTTATTGGTATGTTACATGTTTTTGGTATTCCAGTAGTTGCATTGTTAGATCCAGGTGCCACACACTCATTCATATCATTTAGACTATCGTCATTGGCTACGGTTCCTGCATCTCCACTTCCGGGGTTGTGGAGAGTGCTGTATCCGTCAGGTGAGGTTGTGAGCATCGGTTGGGTTTACCGAGATTGTGAGGTGTTTGTTGATGGCCATGGTTTAGCCGCGGATCTGTTATTACTTGATATTGTGGATTTCGATCTGATATTGGGTATGGACTTTTTGGAGTCGCACTGGGCCATGTTTGATTGTCACAGGAAGGAGGTCGCGTTTCGACGACCAGGGTTACCCGAGATACTGTTTCGTGGCGAGAAGAACACTTCCCTACCGTGTTTGATTTCCGCGATGAGGGCAGATCGGCTGATGAAGAAGGGTTGTGTTGCTTACTTAGCCCATGTTGTGGACACTACAGCTGCAGTGCCAGAGCTTGGTAGTATTGAGGTTGTGTGTGAGTTTCCGGATGTGTTTCCAGCGGAGTTACCTGGTATACCCCCTGTGCGGGAGATTGACTTTACTATTGAGTTGTTGCCGGGTACTGGACCGATTTCCCAGACACCGTACCGGATGGCGCCTGCAGAGTTGAGGGAGTTGCAGATTCAGCTTCAGGAGTTGTTAGAGAAGGGATTCATTCGACCGAGTGTTTCTCCGTGGGGTGCTCCAGTGTTATTTGTGCGGAAGAAGGACGGGTCTATGCGTTTGTGCATCGACTATCGGAAGCTGAATCAGATTACAGTGAGGAACAAGTATCCGTTGCCGCGGATTGACGACTTGTTCGATCAGCTCAAGGGAGCAGCAGTCTTTTCGAAGATTGATCTTCGATCCGGATATCACCAGTTGAGGATCCGAGATTCAGATGTTGCCAGGACAGCTTTCAGGACGCGGTATGGGCACTATGAGTTTTTGGTTATGCCATTTGGATTGACCAACGCCCCCGCAGCTTTCATGGACTTGATGAATCGGGTGTTTCGTCGATTCCTGGACAAGTTCGTGATTGTGTTCATTGATGACATTTTGATATACTCGAGGAGTGTGGGCCAGCACAAGAAGCACTTGCGAGCGGTGTTGCGGACTTTGCGGGACCATCAGTTGTTCGCGAAGTTTAGCAAGTGTGAGTTCTGGTTGGATAGTGTGAAATTTCTGGGCCACGTGATTTCGGCTGAGGGAGTTAGTGTTGATCCTGACAAGATCGAGGCTGTGCTGAATTGGAGTAGACCCACTATTGTGCCAGAGATTCGGAGTTTCTTGGGTTTAGCGGGCTACTACCGACGATTTGTGCAGGATTTCTCCCGGATAGCTACACCACTGACCAGATTGACGAAGAAGGGCGTCAAGTTTGAGTGGTCTGATGCGTGCGAGGAGAGTTACTTGCTCCTGAAGGAGAGATTGACTACCGCACCGGTTCTGACATTGCCAGACGACAGTGGTGAGTATGTTGTGTACAGCGATGCATCGAAGTTGGGCATTGGCTGTGTGTTGATGCAGCATGGTAGAGTCGTGGCATATGGTTCCAGACAGCTGAAACCGCACGAGGTCAACTATCCGACGCATGATTTGGAGTTAGCCGCTATTGTGTTAGCGTTGAAGAGTTGGAGACATTACCTGTATGGTGCTCAGTGTAAGATTTTCACTGACCACAAGAGTCTCACCTACTTGCGGACACAGCCGGATCTGAACATGAGACAGCGTCGATGGATGAAGTTGATCAATGATTATGATTGCACGTTTGAGTATCATCCGGGGAAGGCTAATGTTGTAGCTGATGCACTTAGTCGGAAATCTGGAGCCTCATTGTTTCACATGTGTGTGGCCAGAGTATCGATGTTAGCCGAGCTTCGAGCTACAGGTGTTGTGTTTGACTATGATGATGATGGAGCCTTGTTGGCCAGCTTTCAGGTTCGACCTGTGTTGGTTGATCAGGTACGGGAGGCACAGGATTCAGATCCTTACTTGCTGAGCAAGAAGACCATGATTCGGAATGGTGTGCCTACAGAGTTCCGATTGAGCGACGACGGTACGTTGTTGTTCAGAGGCAGATTATGTGTACCCAGAGACGAGGACTTAAAGAAGGAGATTCTGGACGAGGCCCACAGTTCAGCGTATGCGATGCATCCCGGAGGTACGAAGATGTTTCGTACACTTCGAGCGTACTATTGGTGGCGCAACATGAAGCGGGAGATTGCCGCGTACGTGAGTCGGTGTTTGATTTGTCAGCAGGTGAAGGCGGAGAGGCAGAAACCTGCAGGGAAACTACAGCCACTTGAGATTCCAGTTTGGAAGTGGGAGCATATCACGATGGATTTCGTCTATCAGTTGCCGCGTACTTCGGCGGGCAACACTGGCATTTGGGTTATCGTTGATCGATTGACGAAATCTGCACACTTTCTTGCACTTCCAGGGAAGGTATCAGTGGGCAGATTGGCTAAGTTGTACTTATCAGAGATTGTTCGCTTGCATGGTGTGCCTGTGTCCATTGTTTCTGACCGTGATAGTCAGTTCACTTCTGAGTTTTGGCAGACTTTACAGCGAGCGTTGGGTACGAGATTACAGTTTAGTACAGCTTTTCATCCTCAGACTGACGGGCAGTCCGAGCGGACCATTCAGACTCTTGAGGATATGCTGAGATCGTGTGTATTGCAGTTTCGTGGAAATTGGGATCAGCAGTTGCACTTGATCCAGTTCGCCTACAACAACAGTTATCAGGCCAGTATTGAGATGGCACCATACGAGGCTCTGTACGGGAAGCAATGTCGCACTCCGTTATGTTGGAGTGAGGTGGGCGAACGTTGGCTTATTGGTCCGGATTTGGTGAAAACCACGATGGAGGACATTCAGATTGTTCGAGATCGACTGAAAATTGCCCAGGATCGGCAGAAGAGTTACGCGGATGTGAGGAGGAAGAGTCTAGAGTTCGAGGTTGGTGATTGGGTCTTCCTGAAACTATCTCCGTGGAGGGGAGTTGTGCGTTTCGGGAAGCGTGGCAAGCTTCGACCGCGGTACATTGGTCCGTATGAGATTACGGAGAGGGTTGGAGCTGTTGCTTACAGACTTGAGTTACCGGCTGAGATGGCTCGTGTGCATGATGTCTTCCATGTTTCGATGTTGCGGAAGTACATCTCAGATCCTTCACATGTGATAACCCCACAGCAGTTACCGATCAGAGAGGATTTATCGTATGTTGAGGAACCAGTGCAGATTCTCGATCGTCGTGAGCAGGAGTTGAGGCACCGCGTGATTCCGCTGGTGAAGGTCTTGTGGCAGAATCATTCAGTGGAGGAGGCCACTTGGGAGACCGAGCAGCGTATGCGGGAGCAGTATCCTCATCTGTTCACATGACAGGTACGTAAATTTCGAGGTCGAAATTTCTTTAAGGGGGGTAGATTTGTGACGACCCGAACCAGAATCAGATGTGTGTTTGGCACGATTCTCGAGGTTTGGTTTTAGTCGCAGTTTTGCGATGTTATGTGGTTTGCCGATTCGATTCGCGACTTTGTTTTTGGTCGAGAATTTGAGTTGGGTGTCTTCACGGAAAATGTAGAGTACGTGATTTCGAGTTCGTGGGTGGTTTCGGAAGATTTTTCCGATAACCGAGGAATATTTGATGGTTATTTGAAGTTTCGGGTTCCGACGAGTTAATCCGTTTATTTCGAGTTTATCCGAATCATTTCGTATTTTCATTTGGACCGTCGATTGACCCGAGGGACGAGTATAAATATCGAAAAGTCGAAATATAGTCGGGAGTTAGTCGAAAACTTCATTTTGTGGCGTTGACCGAATTGAAATTGTGTTGACTTTCCATATTTGGAAAGTGGGCTTGCTGCCGAGAAGGGAAAGTTTCCATTTTGGGTCTTCAACTTCCGGCGACCTTTTTCCGGCCACCTCCGGCCACGGGACAGGTACGGTTCGCTTCCTCTCTTAATTTCGAGTAGGTTGGGTTGTGGTTTGAGGAGAAATGGTTAAGGTTTGTGGGTGTTCGAATGTGAACCGAATGGTGGTGATCGGTGGTGATCGGAGACATGGTTCCGGCGAGTTTTGGAAGGGGAGACTTGGGGGAAACGACTCCCCTCATCATTCTGAGTCTAATGGTATGATTAATTGGAGTTGGGGAGGAGTTTTTGTTGAAACCCGATTTGGAATTCCGATTTGGTTTCCGTTCGGTTTTGTTTGATTTTGGAAGGGATAGAGTTGGAATTGGGCTTGGTGACAGAAGGGAAAGAGATTCGTATGGATGAGATGGTCTGAACTGGAGAAGTTGGCCGTGAAATTCCTCCGTTGACGGCGCGCCGCCGCCGGCGGCGGCGGTCAACGGCGGTCAACGGTGGTGGAAAAGTCAAATTTTCAGATTTCGATGTAATTAGTGTCATTTTTCTCGTAATCACGCCCTGATTAACGTACGGAGGTTTTCGGGTTGATTTGGTTAGCCGATTTTCAGTCGAGATTTCGAGTGGGGATTTCGGGATTTCCGTAATTCATTTTGCACCGCATTTTGTATTTTCGGGAACGGTTGGTTTCCGTGCATCCGTACAGTGTTGTGGATTACGATTTTGATCAGTTATGTGTGTATGTATTCAGGAGATCGAGATCGAGATTTGGATCGTGATCGTGCTTCGGGCGAGGGTACCTCCGCCGGACCACGTGTTTAGCGCGAGTTCGCGCTAGCTGATCTGTGAGTGGACAATTTATTTTCACGGATTGTTTGCGAGTCTTTTATATATGATCTACGAATTTGAGCATGCCGCTTGAGTGTGATTTTATGAGCATGTGTTTTACGAGTATACATACACTGATATGTTGTTTCATGCATTTGCATCGAAATGTTTATGATTTGGTTTTCACTGAGTACAGTCGTAGTTTATGAGGTTGTATCGATACACTGCATCCCGGCTGATCCCCGAGGATGTTACCAGCTAGGATCACGTGTGGGCTAGGGACCCCGTGGTTCTGGATCACGTGTGGGCTAGGGACCCCGTGGTTCCGACTGTGCTTCTGCAGCTAGGATCACGTGTGGGTTAGGGACCCCGTGGTTCTGACTGTAAGATTTTTACTTGCATGCTCAGTACGCTGGAGGGGTGTGAGTTTACCTCGCGTACTATACTATGTTTGTTTTACCTGGACTCGCATATGTTGTTTTAAACATATATATATAAACTGGTGAAAGACATTTATTTTTGTCCACTCACTCTAACGTGTTTATTGTCTTTCCCCCGGCTTTTCGGTTTCCGTGCCCAGTTTGCAGTTCAGGTTTGGTGTTTCACGTCGCGGTTTGGAGGCTAGTGATCAGAGTCACCTGTGTTTTCCAGTAGGTTTCAGTTTCACCTACTGATGTACATATTGTATATGTTTTACACTAGAGGTCGCTCTGATACATTCCGATACTTGTTTATACGGATTTTCTCAGATATACATATATATAGTTCAATATGTTACTGTTTGTTGATTATATTGATGTTGAGAAATCCGGATGGGATTGGTGCCCACGGTTTGATTTTTGTGGCATAGGACGAAGTGTTAATTTCCGCGTGCAGGTTATAGTAATTCCACGCTAGTAACGAAACTCTGCCGAAATTTTGAAAAGTTTTTGTTGGTTCGTATTTTCGAAGGGGTTCGATTCTGGTTTAGGGAGCTAAATCGGGGTTGGGTCCTTTCACTATATATTCCCAAACCTAAAAACAAATCGATCGACTTATGTCTCTCTCTCTCTCTCTCTCTCTCTCTCTCTCTCTCTCTCTCTCTCTCTCTCCCACCTAAACCCTAGTTGCCCTTGCAAATCATGCCACTAGCCATCTTACAACCTCGCCAGAGTGCATCTCCTCGCCGGCCACCTTACAACCTTACCGAAGTCCATCTCCTTCTCGGGACGCCTACTCTCTCGCTCGCCATTGCTCTCCTCCTCTCTCGCTTGTCACTGCCACCCCCACCTTAGTGAGCCTCGTTGCTGCCTCTCTCTCACCTGGCCCTCACCCCCTGTCGCCGGACTCACTACGCGCCTCTCTCTATCTCTCTACTCAAATCCTGTGGGCCACTACCACCACCACCGCCATCTCACTCTCTACTCTCCACCGCATCCCCGCCATTGTTATCCGGCGGTATATATATATATCAATATATATAAATATATATTTGCTATTATTATTGGATAAATTTAGATATATTTGTGAAATTTGGTAAAAAAATTGGATATATTTGTGAAATTTGGATATATTTGGATGAATTATGATGAATATTATATTGTTAATATTTGATGAAATTTGGATGAATTTGTAAATAATGATGCCGATGAATATTATATTGTTAGTATTTCATTTTTTTCAGCTTAATTATGCCGCCAAGGAAGAGGCCTATAGTTGCAAAGAAGGATGCCGAATGCGAATCCATTGCACAAGCTATAGGTTGGAGGAAGGTTTTGGAGGACACCGTTTTGAATTCTCCATGTCAATCTTCAGCTCTGGCGACTGGCCAAATCTATCATGCTCCATGTGAGGAGGCCCCAGCCTATACGGACGAGCCAAACGAGGCCTGATTGTCTGCAACATCAGAAGGTTCGGATGAGTCGGTGGACGACTCGATTCTCTACAGTGTCTGATGCAAAGTCAGGGGACAACCATCAGACCCGCTTCTAAAAAGGACTCGGGGACTTGGAAAGGGTGCTAAAGGTATGCACATAGTGAAGTCGACAGAGAAGAAGATCGAGGTGCCGTTCGACGAGTTCTCCCGAGGCCATTCGTCCGCGTAGCTTGGGAATCTGACCTCGCACAATATTGGCTCAATCATATAGAACAACATCCGTATGGTTTCCCCTTCGTGGAACAAGCTGCCCCAAACTGAAAAGTTGAGGATCTACCGTGACCTATTGCTGTTACTATTTAATTTTTTTTTCTTTTTTTTTAAGTAATTACAAAGCATAAATGTATAATGTCTAGGATTTTCATTTTCTATTTATTTTCCTAGGTACATTTTGAGATGTCTGGCTCACCGGAGATGATGGGGGATATAAAGGAGATGGTTACTCGCATTTACAATGAATGGAAGTATGACCTGTACAAGTACTACCAGTGACACGACACCTGGCCTACCCCTCAAGAGCTCCGAAATGAAAGGAAAGAGGAATGGCAGTTGTTGGTCGGACACTTTGAGTCCTCCAAGTATAAGGTTCGTCGTCATTTTCTTTAATGTAATGAAAATTGAATAATTTCTTATTTATAACCATTATTTAATTATTTTTGTTGTGAAACAGATAAGGTTGGAGGCCAACAAAGTAAATCGTGACAGGAAGAACGACCACCATTCTTCGGGCTCTAGAAAGTTCATCTACATGGCGAAGGAACACGGAGATGCGGGTTCGAAGCATTGCTTCCTGGATGCCAGCATTGAAGCTTATGTGAAGCCCGGAGTCATCAATGAAGTGAGTCAATGCGGCGTAAGTAACTCATATTTCTAAAATTAATTGAATTTAATCATACTTTCTAAGTATATCGAAATTTAGTATAACTCTAATTGCATCTTTAAGAAATTGAATTATGATTAGGACATGATTTAGTTAGGTTGTGCTATTAGAATATGATTTTGAACTTAAATTAGGTTATGCTTTAGTTTAGTTGGTTAAATTATGAATTTCAACTTAAGAAATCCGGGTGATAATCGGTGCCCACGGTGTAATTATGTTGTTGGAATTGGTTAATCGAAGTTTCATTTTTTCTACAGGTTTTTTGCTTTCCTCCAGGTTTAGGGGAAACTATGGCAATTTTTTTTTAGAAATTAATATTCATGTATTCTTCACATGATTAATTTCAGGAGTGGTTGATACAAATGGCTGAGGAGTAATTGGCGGCGACCGAGCTAGAAAATATGGAGATGACGCCCGAACAGCTGCCTCCGCTGTTGATGGAGAGTCAGATCGCTATTGCCAATATTTTTTACGGCCGCTAAGCTGGCAAGGAGGGTCATGGGTTTCGACGCGCGGTTTAGAGAGATTTTTCCAAGTCATCTGCATCGTCAACTCGTCGTGGTAGGGAGGATGCCGAGGCGCTCCAAGGCACCCTTGATTAGGGTCGATTGGCACAGGAGTCAGCCGATTACGCCTGGGAGCATTCGAGGTCGTTGGAGGAGCGGCTTGACGCTCAAAACCATAAGATGACAGTCTTTTTCAAGATGTGCAGGCTCATTGGGTTGCTCGTTGCTGATGATGAGTGTCATCCGCCCCCCCCCCCCCCCCCCCCCCCCGGGAGCCTACTCCTGGCCCCAACGACGACGATCCGAGCAGTGGCGGGATTCCTACTCCTAGTTTAGTTTAGTAGTTTGTTTTGTTATTTTATTATTGTTTCTATCGATGTACGTACACTTTTTAAATTTAATGAATATTTTATTAATTTAATTAATAAAATATTAATTTATAGTAGATTATATAATAGATTATTATATATTTTAAATTTAATTATTAATTCAGATAAAAAAAACTAAAAAAATTATAAAATTCAACTTAGGTGACGAAACATCTTTGTTTCGTCGTCTAAGTGGTTACACCTACATGACGACGAACATGTCGTCATGTAAGTGGATCACTTAGACGACAACCATTAATCATCGTCTAAGTGTTGTCACTTAGACGACAAATCTAAGTCGTCATCTAAGTCGTAATACTTAGACGATGACTATAGGTATTCGCCACCTAAGATGATTCTTAGACGACGAACACTCTTATCGTTTAGAGGAAGATTATTTCGACGTCTAAGTACTTAGGCTATAAAATTTGGTTTGTCGTCTAAGATGCCACTTAGGCGACATAAAAAAATAATTCCGCTACCTAAGTACTTTCACTACGATTGTTAGGCGACGAAAGTTTCATCGCCTAAGTATCTGGCCGATGAAAATGCTTTGTCGCCTAAGTGAGTTTTTCTCGTAGTGCATCCTCGGCATTCATCGCACTGCCCCTACTCGGCGATGCGGATGTGTGGGTTAAATCTCTCTAGACCACCCATCCAAGCCCACTAACCTCCTTTCCAGCTCGGCCTCCAAAAACAGCACTGACAATAATGATTTGACTCTCCTTCGATAAAGGAGGTAACTGTTCAGGTTTCATCTCTGGGTTTTCCAACTGTGTGTTCGTCAATTCCTCCTATGACATTTTGATCAACCTCTCTTGAAATTAATCATGTGAGTAATACATAAATATTTATTTCCGGAAAAAAAATTGCC
The DNA here is from genome assembly GCA_946800695.1 of Geum urbanum. Lineage (NCBI taxonomy): Eukaryota > Viridiplantae > Streptophyta > Magnoliopsida > Rosales > Rosaceae > Geum > Geum urbanum. Next base: position 7,938,763 of record OX327003.1, read on the forward strand.
ATAGTTTCCCCTAAAATTGGAGGAAATCAGAAACCTGCAGGAGAGAAAACACTTCGAATAACAAATTCACCGTGGGCACCGATTCCCATCCGGATTTTTCAAGTTCAGAATCATAATTTAACCAACTAAAGCAAATTCCAAGAGCAAAACCTAATTAAATGTCCTAATCATAATTCAACTTCTTCAATCCAATTACCCTTAGATTAAATTCAATAAATTTCAGAAGTACGAATAAATTTAATTAATTTCAGAAAAATATTTACTTACGCCACGTTCACTCGCGGTATTAACTGGTCTGTGCTTGACATAAGCGGAGACGCTGGCATCAAGAAAACAATTCTTCGAACCCGCATCTTTGTGCTCCTTTGCCATGTAGATAAACCCTCGCGAGCCCGAAACGTGATGGTTGGTCTTCTTCTCACGATTTTCCTTGTTGGCATTCAACCTTATCTATTTCACAACACAGAATATTAAATAATAAATGTTTAAATGTAAGAAATTGTTCATTTTCATTACATTAAAGAAAATGAAGACGAACCATATACTTGTCAGACTCAAAGTGTCCAACACACCATTTCCACTCATCTTCCCTTTCTGTCTGCAATTCTTGTGGGGTAGGCGAGGCGCCGTGTTTCTGGTAGTGCTTGTGAAGGTCGTACTTCCAATCCTTGTAAATGCGGGTAGGCGTGTCCTCTACGTATTCCCATATCTCCGGTAGGCCTTCATAGTCAAAATGTACCTAGGAAAAAATAAATAAAAAATGAAATTCCTAGAACTTCTGTCTTTATGCTTTGTAATTAATTATCAAATTAAATAAACCATATTACCAAGAGTTCACAGTACACCCTGAACTGTTCGGATTGGGGAAGCTTGTTCCAAGAAGGGGCAATCATACGTACATTGTTCCGTATGATTAAGGAGATGCTATGCGGGCACAGACTGCCGAGCTCCTTGGTCGTAGGACCTCAGGTGAACTCGTCGAACGACACCTCGATCTTCATCCTTACTAACTTGACTATGCACTCACATTTAGCACCCTTCTCAAGTCCATGAGTGCGTTTGGAGACCAGGTCTGAGGGCTCTCCCTTGGTCTTGCATCTGGCGCTATAGTGAATAGAATCGTCCACGGATTCATGGGGACCTTGTGACGCCACCGTCGAAGTAGAAATATCAAGATCATCCGTATAGGCTGTAGCTGCCTCGTTTGGAGTATTCGACATTTCTTGTCCATCTGCCAGAGTTGTAACTGTCTCCTCTGAGGTTTGACCCCAATCCATTTGTTGTCCAATGGATTGGCATTCGGCAGCCTTATTTGCTGCTGTAGGCCTCTTCCTACTGTTAGTCATCTTAATTAAGTTGTACAAAATTAGATATTAACAATATAGTATATATATCCATTGTATATTCATCGGCATCATAATTTACAAATTCATCCAAAATTTATCCAATATATATATATTCATTTCACATATTCAACAAAATCACAAATTACGTCATTTCGCATATATATTCATATATTCATCGGCATATTCAACAAAATCAAAAATTCAACAAATATTAATTGTGACGACCCGGAACAGAATCAGTAGAGTAATCAGCTTAATTCACGAGTTAGCTCGTCATCGCAGTTTTACGTTAATTGAGCGGTTTGCCGGTTTTAATCACGACTTAATTATCGGCCGAGAATTTGAGTTGGGTCTCTTCTCGAGAGTTGATATATAACTGATTTCGAGTTCGTGGGCGGTTTCGGATGATTATTTCGATGACCGAGGAATATAATATGAATATTTGAAGTTTCGGAATATCGTCGAGTTTATCCGAATCGTTTTGGTTATCCGTTTTGGACCGTCGATCGTCCCGAGACGTGACTATAAATATCGGAAATAGTCAAAAATTGTCGAAAATTACTGTTCGGGAAGTTTGACCGGCGTTGACCGAGCTGGAGACGTTGACCACCGTTGACCCGTGAAGAAAATTAGACCGTTTGGCTTCCTCCGGTGAATTGGCTAATTTCGGCCGTTTCAGGCCACAACTTTGGAAGGTAAAATATTCTCCTCGCGATTTAAGCAGTTTAGAACTTGGAATTTCTTGATTTGGTTAAGAATTGAGGGAGAAATTGTAAGTTGAAAATTGGGATTTTTCGGCCGGATTCGGGGTGGTTCGACGGTGGCGCTCCGGCCACGGGGGTGGCCGGGGATTAGGGGGGTTCGACCCATGGGGCCACGGCAGAGTCTTTGGGAGTGGCTTCGAGGGCCGCAGTGCGCCGTGGACGGAGATCGATGGAGGAATAGCTTCGCCGGCTGGAATTGGATTTCAAACTTTCGAGCTGATTTTGAGCTACTTGCCGTCCGATTTGGCCTTTGGTGTAGTTGAGAGATGTGTTAGGCTCGAGGAGGAGATGCTACAGTGAGCTTGGCCGCCGGAAAATCTCTCCGGTTGACGGCGCGCCGCCGCCGCCGGCAGTCAACGGCGGAGCTCCGGCGACCGTTGACTTTTTTGGAAATGTGTCTAATTATATGTCGTTTCGCTCGTATTCGCACCCTGATCGTCGCCTTGAGGTTTTCAATTTGATTTGGGTATTGGATTTTTAGTCGAGGGTTTTGATTGGAGATTTCGGGAATTTCGTCGATTATTTTGCACTGTGTTATATATTTCCGGGAACGGTTGGTTTCCGAGGTGTGGTACAGTGTTGTGAATTGTGATTTTGATCAGATATATTTTATGATTATTCAGGGGATCGAGATCATGCTTCGGGCGAGGAATCTTTCGCCGGACCACGTAATTAGCGCGAGTGCGCACTTTGCTCATCTGTGAGTGGACACTTTTATATTTTCACAGTCATTACGAGTTCGTGATTTTCCGTATTTGTTTATATATGATGGTGAGTTTATTTATTATTTTCGGAGGCATTATTTTATGTTTTATGGTGATGGCATACTTGCATCGATGCTTCGGCTACTCGGCGGATCACCAGTAGTCTGACCAGAATTGAGAGATTCCTCTGGACCAGAGTTGAGAGATTCCTCTGGGCAGGGTTGAGAGATTCCCCTGTTATGCCGCTGAGGTTGAAAGATTCCCCTAGCATATCACTGTCGGGCTTGAGCGATTCGCCTGACCGTCGGGCTTGAAAGATTCGCCTGGCACCTCCATATATACATTTTCTGAACTCGCTATACTTGTTTATTTTATATGAAATTGGTGAAAGACATATGTTTATTTTCATCCACTCACTCTAACATTTTATTGCCTTCCCCCTGGACTTTTCGGTTTTCGTGCTCAGTTTGCAGTTCGGATTCTGGTGTCTCACATCGCGGTCGGAGGCTAGTTGTTCGAGCTACCTGTCTTTTCCATTAGGTTCCTTGTTTCACCTACTGTTGTATATTTTGTATATATATATATACTAGAGGTCGCTCTAATACGATACTGATACATGTTTTATGTGATTTTTCTCGGATTTTCTATATTATACAGTTATGTTTACTGTTGATTGCTATTGTTATGATATTGAGAAATCCGGATGGGATTGGTGCCCACGGTTTGGCTTTTGTGGCATAGGTTGAAGTGTTATTTTCCGGGTGCAGGTAAAGGCAATTCCCCGTTCGTAGCGTTACTCTGCCGAAATTTTTATGGTTTTTGTTGGTTCATGTTTTCAGAAGGGGTTTGATTCCGGTTTAGAAAACTAAATCGGGGTTGGGTCATCTTAGCTTGGTATCAGAGCATTAGGTTGTCAGATTATGTAGACTCTTGTAGTTATGACGCTTAGGGTATTTGTATTTTTACAGCATGTCTGGAGCGATGACCCGACTGGCCAGTGGTAGTCATCAATGCTTTGGGTGTTGTGTATTCTCAAATATCTGAGGTCTCATGATTACGTTCCTTCTGCTTGTAATCTAATGCTTGTCTTGTATCAGTAGGATGCCTCCTCGACGTGGTCCCCGTGTTGATCGGGAAGCGGATGCTGATGAGGATCGCCAAACGCACGACTTGCTAATGCGAGTATTACGTTTGGAAGAGCGTTTTGACCCTGTGGTCAAAGCTCATACTGCTGGTGCGACTGTCTTTTCGGGTTTAGCTGATCCAGAGATGTGTGTGGCATGGTTGGTTCAAGTTGAACGAGTTTGTGAGCATCTGCGTTTTACCCCTGAGCAAATGACAGTGGCAGCAGTTGGATTACTTGAGTCAGATACATACTTCTGGTGGGTTAGCACCGATCACGTACCAGTTGATACTCCGTGGACTTTGTTCCGAGATTTGTTTATGTGGAGATACTTTAACCAGGCTACCCAGCAGCGGAAGTATGAGTAATTCACGAACTTGAGGCAGGTCAGTTTGTCTGTGCTTGAGTACCGGGACAGGTTTACCCGCTTATCTCGTTTTACGCGTGACATGGTGGCTACTGAAGAAGCCAAGTGTCTCAGATTTGAGCTGGGTTTGAACTTGAACATCAATGGGACTCTGACTACGATGCCTCGGAACAACTTCGATGAGTTTATCAGTGCAGCACTCCGAGGTGAGGATATCGAGAAGGAAAGGCAGATGAGGTACTAGCCTAGACGGTTTGAGGAGGGTGGACCGAGTCAAGGGCCTTCCAAGAGGCAGAGTTCTGATACTTCCGGTTCGGCTTCATCCTCGGGCAGTGGACCATATCGACCACCAGCTGGTGCACCGAGACAGAGGCAGAGATGGAGGAGAGATCGACCGCAGCGACCACAGTCTAGTGGGGGTTCTAGTGGTTCTAGTTATCCTTGGCGTACCGGTGGCTCTTTTGCCGTATCGAGGGAATACTCGTTGTGTAGTCTCTGCAGCAGGCATCATGTTGGTCCGTGTCAGCGAGGCCCTGTCACTTGTTTTCGTTGTGGCCAGGTGGGTCACTATGCGAGACAGTGTTTCCAGCTTGATGGTGTTGGTGGACAGGCGACCCAGAGTTCCGGAGGAGAGCGAGGTGCCACTTCGGGGGCTCGACCAGTACAGTTTGCGGGCCAGGGCGGACAGCAGGGATAGACTCAGCGTGGACGACCAGCTGGGCAGACCAGGGTTCATGCCATGACTTTGCGTGAGGGCAGAGCTTCACCAGAGGTTGTTATCGGTACGTTGCATGTCTTTGGTATTCCAGTACTTACATTGTTAAATCTAGGTGCTACGCATTCATTCATGTCGTATAGACTATCATCATTAGCTACTATGCCTGCGTCTCCACTTCCGGGGTTGTGGAGAGTGTTGTATCCGTCCGGTAAGATTGTGAGTATTGGCTGGGTGTTCAGAGACTATGAGATTTTTATTGGAGGACACGGTTTAGCCGCGGATTTGTTGTTTCTTGATATCGTCGATTTTGATTTGATCTTGGGTATGGACTTCTTGGAGACACATTGGGCCATGTTTGACTGTCACAAGAAAGAGGTTGTGTTTCGACGACCAGGCTTTCCGGAGATATTATTTCGCGGCAAGAAGAACACTTCATTACCATGTGTGATTTCCACGATAAAGGCGGATCGGATGATGAAGAAAGGCTGTGTTGCTTACTTAGCTCATGTGGTGGACACCACGGCTACTGTGCTGGACATCGGTGATATCGAGGTTGTTTCTGAGTTTCTGGATGTGTTTCCGGAGGAGTTACCAGGTATACCTCCAGTTCGGGAGATTGATTTCACTATTGAGCTATTGCCGGGCACTAGACCCATTTCTCAGGCACCGTATCATATGGCGCCAGCGGAGTTGAAAGAGTTACAGGTTCAACTTCAGGAGTTGCTAGAGAATGGTTTTATTCGACCCAGTGTTTCGCCGTGGGGTGCCCCGGTTTTGTTTGTGCGGAAGAAGAATGGATCAATGCAGTTATGCATCGATTACCGGAAGCTGAATCAGGTCACTGTAAAGAACAAGTATCTGTTGCCGCGGATTGACGATTTGTTTGATCAACTCAATAGAGCTTCAGTCTTTTTGAAGATTGATCTCAGGTCCGGATATCATCAGTTGAGGATCTGAGAGTCTGATGTGGCCAAGATAACTTTCAGATCGCGGTATGGGCATTACGAGTTCTTGGTTATGCCGTTTGGGTTGACCAACGCCCCCACAGCCTTTATGGACTTAATGAATCGGGTGTTCAGACGATTTTTGGACAAGTTCGTGATCGTGTTCATCAAAGATATCTTGATATATTCCAGGAGTGTGGGCCAGCATAAGAAGCATTTTCGAGAGAAAGGAAATTAGGTCGATCTATTTTCAATTTGGGGATTCATATTAATTGACTTAGACGACGAATTATACAACTTTCGCCATCTAAGTCATTTTTAAAAATGCCCCCAAAAAATTTGCGCAAAAAAAACCTCCAAATTTTGGTTAGATGACGAAACTACATGATTTCGTCGTCTAAAATGTCATCTAGACGATGAAAAATAGGGTTTTCGTCGTCTAAGTGATAATTTATCAAATTTTTATTTACATAAAAGTAGCCGTCAGATGTAATCATTAGGTTTATATAATATTTTAGAAAGAAAAAAAAACTGACACTGATTCGATAGAGTTTGGTATTCGATCGTTACAGTTTTATGAATATCGACAAAAAATTAAAAGACGAAAAATGATCGTAAATATTATTAATTATTAAAAATATTTCCGACATTATGAGTAGTTTCACTGGCTTACGTAAAAACTTTAAATGTCAATTCGATATAAATTAAAGTAAAATTGACAAAAAAAACTATATTGAGGAGTTAATACTTGTTATACATCTATTAATGTTGTATAACTTAAGTGTTTGTATGTCTGTATTTACTTTACATTCATATTAATGAAATTAAATTTGGAGAAAACAGCTGTTAGATATATTCATCACCGTTTAATATGTAAGTAGACGAATTTTCATTCAATACGAAGTTCGTTAAAGGTTTGATCGGTGTAGTCAACAATAGAATTGAAATTTCAATGAAACAGAAACGTTGACATACCAATCTTCGTAACGCAGAACTTTGAATAGTCGACACCCACAGTCCAAGAATTATTTATTCTATGCTCTCGACGAATAAAATCCGCATTCTAACATGGATACACATTATTATATTCATTGAGGTCAGATTGTGAAAATCTACTTAGACGACGAAAGTGATATATTTTCGTCGTCTAAGTAACAATACCACTTTTGTCATCTAAGTCCTTTAGGGTTTAGGGAAAAGGGATTAGAGTTTAGGGTTTGCACATATACTTAGACGACGAAAGTAGTATCTTTCGTCATGTAAGTTGTATGTAGACGACGAACTTATTTTTTTTGGTGGGTCAATCTTAGACAACGAAATCTATAATTTTGTTGTCTAAGATGTCATCTTTATACCAAAAAATCCTCTTGCATTTATTGTGGATTCTAAATTATTCATGTAAGACATAACTAATGCAAATATACATACGTACACTCTTAATTAATAAACCTATTTTAATTAATTAATTTGTACGCCATAACTAATGCAAATATATGATTCATATCACTCCTCATCATCATAATCATAATCATTTGAATCATCCCCCTCACTATCAATTGAATGCACCTCATCATCATAATCTCCATCGTCTGAATCGTATATGAAGTCGTCAACTTTATCTCCTCTTCAAGAGCATTGTTTTCTAACTCATTAATGTACTCTTGAGTAAGATCCGGGTGCCATCAAGCATAGGTATGTATTTGTTAGACCGAATCAGTTCTCTTATGTCGGGGATGATAGAAGTATTAGAATCTTGATATGCATTGCGATTATGCACTTCAATTACATCAGTGAGAAATATGGTTTACTATTTTCTAACCTTCACTAGCTTTAGGATCATCCAGATAGAACACCTGCATAACTAAGGTGGCAAGAGCGAATGACTTATCCTCATACCAGCTTGAGTTTGTATCGACTGATAAAAGGCCTAGATATTCCTTCGTACACTTGAAAAGGAAACAGCTGATATCATTCCCGTATAGTAGCTTAACCACATTAAAAAGAACCCCATAATATATATCAGCGCCTTCCCCAACCTCGATCTCACTTTTTTGTATTATTCTTCCTTCATCTCAGGCCAATGAATGAAACTTTATACCATTGACAAAACATCCAGGATAAATATAGTGTTAAACTGGCATATGGGCCAACAAGTGTTTTTCCTATGACCACTACCCTTTATGGTTACTGTATTTTTCTAGATCGAGCATCTACAAAAATGTGAAGAATACATATGAATGTGTACGTAAATTTTACCGAAAATTTGACATAGTTTTCCCTAAAAATAAAGGAAACCAAATGTCATTAGAATTTATCATGGGCACCTATTCCCATCCGAATTTCTCAATTTTAAAGAAAACTTGTCACAAACCTATATGCATGCATGAGTTAAATTAATTAAACATACGTACTTATTGGAGGAAATAATTAGGGAACTTCTTCTTAAACACTTTTTCAACCCAGTTATGACTCTTGTCCGATTTGGCTCTTTGAATTTTCTCCCTGTAACCTTGCATGTATGGGTCGATCTCGTCACAGTTTCGCAACACTACCTAACAGGCTTCAACAAGGTATTCTTTAGTTAATCTTTCGTTTAATACTCCTCTAAATGGTAAAACAACATCTGTGACAACTGAAAGATTGCTACGAGCATTTGGATTGGAGGTGGTGGTCTAGACTGGATCCTTGAGGTACTTATTGCAGTAGGTAACACACTTATGCATTAAGTATGTCTTTGCTATATCTAGGGTAGATTTATTTTTGACGAATCTTTTATATTATCAGAGTTGTCTACAAAATTATGCAATTAATTATTTGACGAATAGTAGAACCACAAAAAGATATGTAAATGATGAAAAATCTTTATAAATAATTGTACCTTTTTAAGGATACATCCAAGTGTAGTGGACTGGGTTAGAAAACATCACTTGTTCGGGAAGGTGGATCATGAGTTGAATCATGATGCCAAAGAAAGCAAGTGGAAAAATTCTCTCTAAATTGCAACTGATTTGTACACGTACAATTTCGTATTATAGTTCGACCATATCCGACTTCAACTCTCTAGCGCATAACCTCTGCCACCATCTACACAATGCTACTATTGGTTCGACAACGTCACGAGGCAAATATGGTCGAATTACCATTAGAATCATACATTGCAGCATAATGTGATAGTCATGAGTCTTTAAACCAATGAACTTGTGTTGCTCAACGTTAACTTCTCCAAATATATTCGCTGCATAAGTAAACGGATAATGAACACTATCAAAATAATTGAATATATAGCCCCTCAGTGTCAGCTTCACTGTGTAAGGTGCATCTGACATCTAGTTGTACACTCCTCTTCTATCCCTCCTTAACCACAAAGGACGACATAAATTCATAGATTTCAGATCTTTTCGCTCTTTAGGAGTACCTTTAGTCTTCAACTTAATATTGAGAATTGTTCTCACCACGCTGTCGTACACATTCTTTTCTATGTGCATGACATCTAGGTTGTTCCTGAGTTTCAACTTTGATCAGTAAGGCATTTTAAAGAAAATAGTCATGTGATGCTAATAGCTAAGATCGTGTGGAGGGTGTGGATTAAGTTTCTTTAACATCGGCATTATTGGCTAACACACTGAAATATAAGCTGTTTAACCTCTCAAAAATCTGTTCGACAGACCACTATCGGGGTTTATGATGATTCTGTATCATCCCATCAAAATGATCCCTGTCCTGTCGCCATAGGTGATCATGAGGAAACCACCTACAGTGACCCATGTAACACATCTTCCTGACATTGTCAACTAGAGTTGACGTCGTCAAGCAAACCAAACAACCATTATAACCTTTGGTTATGCAAGATGCCAATATCTCATACACAGGAAAATCACTGATGGTCTACATTACAGCTGCTCTCATCATCAACATTGTGTTAGTGAAACCTTCATAAGTTTGGACTCCATTTTTTCACAACAGTTTCAGTTCGTCAATCAATAGCTTACGGTACACATCTAAACACTTTGCAGGAGATTTAGGACCTGAAATTAGCAGAGTAAGAAAATTAAATTCCTTATTCATACACATCCATAGAGGCAGGTTGTACGTCATGAGAATAACTGGCCAAATGCTGCAAAGTCTTCAAGTTCCCTGTTTAAAAGGCTCCCCCATCTGCCACGTGTCTGAGCACACCATCATCTATTTTGTGTTCTGTGTACCATCACTTCGCCTCTACTGTGTATAGAGACATGTACAGACGTTGCAATCTGCGAATCAACAGAAAATAGCGAAGCACCTTCACATCAATTTGCTTATTCGAACTCCTTATATTCCCCCGGTTCAAATACATGCATTGGTTGCATACAAGAAAGTAGTACAAAATGTAGACAATCATTTATGTACACCTGAATATTCTTATACTTTAGGTCTGGGCTGCTTAAGATCTTTCTAATCTTATAATGGGTTTCTGGAAGTTTGTGATGATCAGGAAGCAACTTACATATATGCTCCTGCATTTCATCAAAAGCATGGTCTAAAATTTTGTTCTTCACTTTTATATGAATTTTCTCCATTACATATTGTAACCCATTCTTTGGACATCCAGGGTACACCGACATCTGGGTTTCAAGTAGCATCCTGTTGTACTTATTCATCTCAGTAGTGTCAATGGCCAAGCCTGCAGGAACTGTGTTATAATGAGGATTATCGTAACCTCTCTCTTCGTGTTGGTGTCAACCATGACTAAATCCCGGAAAAATATCATGGACTAAATCCACAGTGGGATTCCAAGAAGGGGGGCCATTACCACTGGATGGGTCACCCTGTTAACTATACCCAGAGCTGAAGTCTGGTCCTGAGCGGAAGTCTACTACTTCATCGTGATCACTCTATGTAGTGTAACTCCACATCATATCGAGGTCATATAAGTGTTGAGACATAACATTAATCTCCACAAACTGATGGTTAAGACATTTTCTGCACGAACATCTGTAACGCTTCTTTCTTTGACCATGTTCCATCGTAAACAACATAAACTCTCTGATTCCGTCTATATATCTCACATCACTTCTATTTCCCAACTGTATCCGACTCTTGTCCATATTTCTATGTAAGTTAATTATCATATTATGTAATTTTTCAACCAATTTATTAATCAAAATTACTATATATATTATCAAATTACATAACACAACTAAGTTAATATGCTATAATACTATAATTAATCTAACTAATATATTATATATATTATTAAGTTCAGATGCATTTACATATCATATATATATATAAAAATTTTTTTTAACTAATTAAACATATATTAGCTAGCTTAACTATTAATTAAACATACAATTAGCTTAATCACATAATTAGCTTAACGTTTTGCTTAATTAACATACAATTAAGCTTAACATTTAACTTAAACCATTAGCTTAACAATTAAACATACAATTAGCTTAACCACCCTATACAATTAGCTTAACAATAAAACAACTAAGAATGCAATATTTATATATGAAAACAAGGTCGCCGGAAACTATATATTCACCGGAATATTTCACTAGAAAACTTCATCACCGTACGTAATTAAATTCAACAAAATTAATAAAGAGAAACGAGTTAATATATACTTTCACTGATAAGGAGATAAGTGGGCAAACTAGAGCTGCGGAGGTGGGAAACTGTATATTTAAGGGAGCTTTGGCCGGAGGTGGTGTGGAGAGAATTTTTTCGGTGAACAGGGTGTTGAGAGAGATGGGAGAGAGCGAGAGAGAGGACGCTGTCTGAATAGAAAATCTGATCTAAATAATTGAGTTTTCTTAGACGACAAAACTATTTTCGTCGTCTAAGTGATAGCTTAGACAACAAATTATATTATTCTTCGTCTAAGTATGTACCTAGACGACGGATAGTGTTTTCGTCATCAAGGTTGTTAAATTTTAGAAAGTGAAGATTATGTCGTCGTCTAGGTATGTAAAAATTAGATGACGAATTCTGTAATTCGTCATCTTAGTGTAAATCTTAGACGACGAATTACATAATTCGTCATCTAACTACAAACTTAGATGACGAATTATATAATTTGTCGTCTAAGGTATTTTGAAGATGATGAATATCGTTTTTCGTCGTCTAAGTATAACTTAGAAGACTAAAAATATTTTTGGGAGACAAAAAATATTCCGTCATCTAAGTTTCACTTAGACGACGAAACTTTAAACGTTTCGTCACCTAAGTGAGTTTTTCTAGTAGTGATTTGTGCATCTTTCAAACCTAGAGTTCTTTGCTATGTTCTTTTGTTATCTCTAAGAATTCTCTTCTCTTTTATGTAAATCTTAGAGTGCAGCATAAATTTTTTTATCATTCATACTCATATGCATCTTCCACATCTTTGAGATTGGTATGATAGTGCAGCAACTCGAGAAGCATTTCACGAAGAACTAGTTTACAAATAACTGAGTTATGAGGTGAAGATTCTGATAATCTTTCATGTGTAAACACTTAGAGGCAAGAAAAAGTGTAGCCTTGTTAGACTAGTAGACAGACGAGTAAGGATAATGTCAGAAGATGATATCCCAGAGTGCAAGATTCTTGTAAGAAGTGTCGATTACATAGTGGAAATGTCTGTGCCTCAAGAGTAAGGGCACACAGTTTTTCTCCCTAATTACAGGGTTTCTGCGAGTAAAAAGCATCTTGGTGTTATGTGTTGTTTTATCGCTTTGATTTACTTTCACTAGTCGTATATCAGTTATTCGGGATAGTTCATTCTTTAGCTATTCCCGAAAACAAACTTAAGCGAAAAATTTGACAAGGGCCTATAAGGACCTAACATGGAGCGTGAAATAGGCTCTACTTCCATTAATGTCCCTCCTTTCTTTGATGGGACAGATTATTCACAATGGGAGTATGATCACAGCTTTCCTTGGTTCCCAAGATGATGGACTACTGTGGACTATGGTCGAGGATGGTTGGGTTACATTCCAAGAAACGAATAGCAGAGAGGTTAGCGATCCTCATTCGGAAACCAAAATCTAAATGGAATAAAGATGATAAAATTCTTGCCAAAGCTAACATTAAGGCTCTAAGCTGCCTTTTCAACTCCCTACTAGACAGGGAACACCGGAGGATCATTCACTGCCCTACTGCAAAGGAAGCTTGGGATATGCTAACCACTACTCATAAAGGTAATTCTCGATTCAAAACTCTAAAACTTATTTAGAGTTTTTGGCCTTTTCATCTCTATATTAGAGAGAAGAGTTAAAATAGAGAGATAATGAAGAAAGAGAGTAAAATATTAAATAAGCATTAAATTTTAGAATTTTTGATTTTCTATAGAGATTGAATTTTTGGTTCCCTCTTTCAACATTTCTCTATAATAGAGAGATGTTTAGAGTAGCTGTTGGAGCTAAAAACATATTTTTTTCACTTTAAAATTGATGATTCTCTATTTTAAAGTAGCTGTTGGAGATGGTCTTAGTCATATTTTATGCAACCTATTACACTACCGGAAGTCTTACTATAGCCAACGATACAAAGTCGTCGGTCTGTCCCATTTTCTCGTCGATTATAAACTATAGTCGACGATAAGTCGTCGGTTATAGACTATAGTCGACGATAAGTCGTCGGCTATAGTATCGTCAGTGATGCACCGTCAGTGATACTATAACCGACGATAAGATAGGGTTGTCATCGGTTACAGTATGGAGCTATAGCCAACGAGATCAAGTCGTCGGTTATAGTTCCATACTATAACCGACGAGTTCATCGTCGGCCATAACTCCTCCCCTGGTCAAACTGGTTGACCATGGAGGAAACTATAACCGACGATATTGGTATATATCGTCGGCTATAGTTTGTATTATTTTAAAAAAAATTGCAAGTTCTGGGTTTTATCCCAGAACCTGCATTCCCAAAAAGTCACCAATATTGTTCACATTGAAAATCCAGAACTATTGAAATTATAGTAGTAAATAAAATAAAAAACCGAAATCATTCAAATCTATATACATATGCGTACTACGTACTACGGGTTTCCTAAGTCTATGTGGTCAAACGGATCGTCACTACTTGGTTAGTCGTGGTGTGGCGGCTGCGGCTCACGTTGTGGTTGTGGCTGTGGCGCACCGAAAATGGGTGGGGGAGCTATCCTGATTCCAGATGCGTGCAACTGTGCATAACAGTGCTGCATCCATGTCCCTATCATCTGCTGCTATTCGGCTAACCGATTCTGCTCTGCGGCTCATGCCTGCTCCATCTCCTCCATCCGACGCCGTTGAGATTCCATCTCAATCGCTTGCCTATGAAGCTACTCCTGTAGCTCATTAGCCTTCGAAGATGATCCCGATCCGCGAGAGAATTCAGGGGTCTTCTTCAGCAGCCCTTGACCCCACTTTCCAAGCCCCCTGCAGTAGAAAGTGTTCTACCCTGGAGGGATCGCAGTTGACATAATCATGGCCGCTATGATCGGATCAGATTGATCAATCTGATCAATCGGGAGTTCCGCATCGGGGGTGTTGGGATAGCGCTCTCCCGCTACTTGAGTCAACACCTCCGGAATCACCTCCTGAAGTCTCGCCTAATTGACAAAGAAAAATAAAATGTTAATTAATTTAAACAATCTAAAAAAAATAAGAAATATGTTTATTTTGTTATAAGGACACTTACAGCATCTTCGGGGGACTGCGGATACGCGTGCTGCATCGTATAGACAAGTGGAGGGACTTCTGGGTGGTTGGCCGCCTCCTCGATCCAACCCGAGTATGATCTGGAACCGGCATGATGATTTTTTGTGTTTTTGGCACGGTTCCTTGTGTTGACTTCAGAAATAGCCTGCTCGATTAATCCAACATCTAATATTAGACAAATAATTTGGGGGAAGTACGATAAAATAAAAATTTAATCGATCGGAGGTTGCGTACCTTCAATTTCGGGTTGTTGAAGTGAACCGCAAGTCATCGCCACTCGTACTCCCTATAACGAAACTCGCTAGGGGTACCGGAACGATCGTCGCCGTTCTTTTTCCAATGTTTTTTCAGCTCGCTGTTCCACTCCTTATACCTATATTAATAAAACACAAATGTTAGTAACTTACAACATTTTATGAACATAATCAAAAGAAACGAAAAAATCGAAACAAATGAATCTAGTAACCTGCTCCCTTGCACTTCATCCGCCCACGTGGGTCTAATGTCGTTGTCCACGCGGAACCACCTCTGCAATGCATATATATATATATCAATAATATTAAAAATTTATATAGAAAATATACATAATGAATATACAATTCTACTCACCGACAGCGCATTATTCAGCTCATATTTGACGGATTGCGGCACTGAATTCTAATCTGGCCACAACATTAGGACTCTATCCCGTATGATGCTACCCGCCATCCCTGCATACTTTCGAGTGACCTTTCCCTCGATCACCTTGCCTCTATCCCCGGTCGGAATCATAACTTGGCCACCACCGCTAGCCTAAATCGCGTCGTCCAGTAACTTGCCGACGACGGGGCCTCTGGTTCTCTTTTGTTTGTTACCGGGCACGATCTCACCTATCACATATGTAGACGATTTTTTAAACATCAACACCTAATTTGATTTAAATATTACTATGTAAAAAGATATCACTAATTAATATTTACCTGATTCGTCGGTGCGTTGTCCCGAAATCCTCACACTCCAGAGAGGTTGCGGGAAGGGTACATACGCGTATGCCTTGTCCAGGGTAATGAACCCTAGCTGTCCTGGAACAGGCATCCCCGTGGAATCGACGGGAGGTATTGTCGGGATTTCCAAGGGTAAGAATAGGGTAGACGGCGGGCATAGTCGTATCCTGGCCGAGGACTGAGTCGATCCACCAGCCTCCTCCGAAGAATGAGGAATCTAGTCGGTGGATGGGGAAGGGTCCTCGCGATGAATGTAGGGCATTCGGACCGAGGATTGAGTCGCACTATCCGTTGAAGGCATGCGACTGTCCTCATAAAGCCTCCTTGCGCTGGAGGGTCGACGAGGCTCGACCTGCTGCTGCTGAGGTTGTCCCTCACCTAGAAGTGTACGGTGCCGAGAGGTGGGAGGAATGCTGTAAGTGTTGCCGATACTGGCGGATCCTGATGTGGACCGACTTCCGGTGCCCTCATCCCCGGTGCCCGATCTCCCTCTCCCTCTCGACCTCCCCCTCGACCACCCTCGCGAAGCACTGCAATTCAACCAATTCATCGTTGCTATAAAAGTTACGTAACATACTCAATTTTATACAGTTTTAAAATCAACAATAAAATTAAAGTTAATTCACATTCATCTACCAAATGTCAGAATATATTAATTCACATATTTTCATATTTAACTCACAATAATTCCATCAATTACTAAAAGTTCAAATGAATTCATATATATGTTCATAATAATAATCCACAAATTACAACAATTCAAAAAAATTTCAGTAAATTACAAAAATTCATAAAAAAATCCTTCCACTCACATAAAATTTCCATTATATTTAACAAATTTCATTATATATTCATTCATATAAAATTCCATTAAATTACAAAAATTCAAAATAATTCCTAATTAATCCAAAAATTCGAATTCATAATCCAAAAATTCCTAATCCAACAATCTCATATACATATATATATATATATTCATAATTCAATAATATCCAATATATAATCCAAAAATTAATTAAGCTCCTCTATATATATAATCCAATAATTCCAAAAATCCAAAAAATCAACAATAATTCCAACAATCAACAAAATTCAACAATAATATTCAATATATCATCCAATAACTAATTAAGCTCCTCTATATATATATATAATCCAATAATTCCAAAAATCCAAAAAATCAACAATAATTCCAACAATCAACAAAATTCAACAATAATATCCAATATATCATCCAATAATTAATTAAGCTCCTCTATATATATATAATCCAATAATTCCAAAAATCCAAAAAATCAACAATAATTCCCACACGCAACAAAATTCAACAATAATTCAATATATATTCACACAATTCATTCAAACATCCACATTATCGATCAACAAATTAAACAAATTAAAATCTAACCTAAATTAATTAAAAAAATTCCAAATTGGGGATTTAGGGATTTAGAACCTGTGTTTTGGGTTGTAGAATCGATGAATGGAGGCTTGAGGATGGACGACGGCTTGAGGATGATCGACCTTGGCTCTTGCTTGACGGACGGCGGCAGCGGAAAAGAATCGGAGCTTTTTAGAAAAGTTTTGGGCAGTTTTGTTTCTGCCCAAAACGGCTGCAGTTCTGGGATATAACCCGATAACTATAGCCGACGATATTTATTATGAATATCGTCGGCTATAGTTTTTTTCCTTCCCTTTTTTTTTCGTATGCATTTATATTTATACAAAAAGGCTATGAGTTTTTTTTCCTAACTTATAAAAAATGCTCCTTAAACAAAGTATCTTATTACTTTAATTACATCTAACTTAAAGTCATCGTCGTACACATTATTTTACATTGCACGTTCAAACTCAAATTAACATACATACACTAAGGCGCATAGTCAAAATCATCGCTTGAGTCTGACTCGGTTTCCGAGTTAATTTCAGATAAGATGTGTAAGTCCTCGTCACTTGAGTCTTCATTGTCTTCATTTTGATTAACATCAATAAGATTCGGTTGAGGAATTCGTACCACACTGCCCTGTATCACATTATTAAGGCGAATTGTTTAGGTTTCAGGAATACTAGTTGCGTTCGGCTCTTGGTATGCACTAACTTCTTCATTATCCGAGGTCACACCAAGTGTGGAGGCACTGTATATGTTTCTTGGAAGAACATGGTTAACCACTTTCCACGCGCATTTATGCACAAGATCATCAAGATAGAACAATTGTTTCACCGCCGTGGCAAAAAAAAAGGGATCATCTTCATACCAGCTTGTAGCAGTATTCACCGAAAATATACTGTATTGATCGGTCCTTGTGTTCTGAGGGTCGGTATCAAACCATCTATACTTAAACAAGTGCACGGTCATGCATTCCCCATATATTAATTCGACAACTGAATGGAGAACACCGTAATAGTCAACTCCATTCTGCCCACCATGCACCATTACCCCAGAATTCTGTGTTTTTCGTCTGACATCTCTATGTTCACAAATAAATAGCACGCCATTTACCTTACACATAGGATAAACTCTGGAAGTTACCGGTTTCTACGCCAAGAGCCTCAATTCGTATGACCACTGAGGGATACCATCATCTTGTACATGGTTCATTTGAAAATAATCATTTATTAACTTAACTATAAATAGGATACAAGACATTCAATTAAATTCATATACAAGTCAATATATCTATATACGTACCCATTTGCCAAAATAGTTTGCGAACGTCTTGTTGTGGTAGTTAACATCACCGGAAATGGCAGGGCAGTAAAGGTGCATATTTTTCCAATATTGAACTTCTGGATAGTTAATCAACACCGACCAGTGGGCAATGACTAGCTCAAATGGTTCCAAATTGTACGAGTTGGGCAACTTTCCAGAAACTTCAACATCATCGGAGATGATCGAAAGGTTGAACTGCGCTCCATCTACTGGCATATGTTGTGGAGGGTCCTTGAACGCTCCCAAATACAGTCTGGTGTACGTTACGCACTCGTACGCAATATATGCTTCAGTGATACACCCTTCGGGTGCAGATTTGTTCATCACATAGTCTTTGTAGTCCCCTAATTGTCTATAAAGTGGTAATTACAGAGCATGTTATGAATATTGTAAAATAAGTGAATAAATAATATTAAAGACATATATAGCCAGATTCAGAGATGCATTACGTACCTTTCCATGGGATACATCCATGTGTAGTGTACTGGACCAGTAAGCAACAATTGTTCCGGAAGATGGAGCATCAGGTGAGGCATGATGTCGAACAAGTTTGGAGGAAATATCCTTTCCAATTTGCACATGATAAAAATGATGTCCTGTTGCATTTCCAACATGTCCGATTTCTTCACTTCTCTCGTGCATAACTTCTGAAAGAATCTTGACAAAGCCACTAACGGCTCCACCACCTCTTTGGGCAGGTACCCTCGAATGAAAACAGGGAAGAGGCGTTGAAGCAGTATATGAAAATCATGACTCTTTAGTCCGTACATCTTATTGTCTTTGAAGTTAACACATCGACTTATATTTCCAGCATAGCCTGAAAGATACCTGACATTACCCATCCAGCCAAAAATTTCATTCTTCTGGGCAGGCTTGACGATATAAGGAGCTTGTGGTATTTTTTTTCTTCCCATCTCTCAACCACAAATGTTTTCGCAGTCCCATTCTTTTAAGATCAAAGCGTGCCTTCGGGCCGTCTTTAGTTTTTCCCTCCCAATTCAACACTGTGCCGACCACACTCTCGCACACATTTTTCTCTATATGCATGACATCTAAGTAGTGTCTGATCAGCAACTTGGACCAATACGGAAGTTCCCAAAAAATACTTTTGTGTGTCCAGAATTTATACATGTCGGGTTTGTCAGGTATTGACGCTACTATCTCATGATGATTGCTGAGCTGCCCAAAATCGTATTCATTTAGCACTTCCAATATTTCATCCCCCGTCCATCTCCTTGGCTGCTCACCTGTTTCCACAGTCCCATCAAATGCCTCCATATCCTCCCGAAATGGGTGATCATGTGGAAGCCAACAACGATGACGCATCTGTACAATCTTCCTGCAATGAGGTCTGCAACACTCAACAGTCATGCACTCTGGACAAGCCATGTATCCCCTGGTAACGTTGCCCGACAACATCCCGCGTGCAGTAAAATCGCTAATGGTGCCAACAAGCATGGCATGCATCTGGAACATCTCATTTTTGAACTTGTCATAAGTGGGATGACCATGCTCACTCAAGTACTTAAGCTCCTCAATCAAGGGTCTCAAATACACATCGAGACATTTTCCTGGATAACCCGGCCCTGGAATTATCATAGTGAGCATATTGTATTCTTTCTTCATGCACATCCATGGAAGAAGGTTGTACGGTACCAAAATAACTAGCCATATACTGTATTGAAGACTCATGTTGCCAAAAGGGTTGAATCCGTCAGATGAAAGCCCCAGCCAAACATTTCGAACCTCTGATGAAAAATAAGAAAACTCCTTCACCATGTGCTTCCAAGCCTCTCCGTCAGCAGGGTGTATAAGCGTATCACCGTCGGGCAAATTCCTCTCGGCCCACCATCTCATAGCTTCAGCCGTGTGTGCACACATGAACAATCACTCTAGCCTATCTATCAGCGAAAAATACCGAAGTATCTTCACAGCTTTCTTGTTTCCGGCAAGAGTCAACTTATACCTATCTGTACCATATACCGGGCAATCATCAAGGGATTCAAGATCATTCCCATAAGCATCTTCACCCCAGAAGAGAACACAATCATATCTACAAGCATGGATTTTGATGTAGGAAAGGCCAAGATGTTTTAGGATCTGCCGCACCTTACGATGAGTGGTAGGAAGACGATGACCGGGGGGCAACAACGAACCAGACCACTTCAGCCAATCATCAACAGCCTTCACACTCATTTTGTTCTCCACTTTGAGCTTCATTACTCCCATAACACTTTCAAGAACAATCTTATTACACCCGTTGTACAACGGGGTTTGTTGGAAGGCAATGAGGTTGTTGTACTTGTCCATACCAGCAGTGTTGACAGTTGTAGGTAAATGCTGGACTGGCTCAATATGAGGGAAGTCTCCAACGGCGAGAGGGATATCCGGTGCTTGAGCAAATATACCGCTCTCATAAGGAAACATATCGTTAATCAACCATGTTGTTAGATCATTGGATGTACTGCCACTCTCAAAAAATTGTCCGTGATCATGTTGACCAACTGATGAGCTCTCACCGTGATAAATCCAACATGTGTACTTATCCCAAAACCCGTTTTTCTTCAAGTGCTCCAATACTTTATCGATGTAAAAACGATATCGCTCGCTGCGATACTGACATTTCCTACACGGACAATAATGAATTGTCATCCCTCCACAATTAACTTTCACATATTCCACAAAACTTCTAATTCCACGGTGATATCTTACATCCCATCTTGGAAAACACATCCAACTCTTGTCCATCCTGAAAATTATAACTGCATGTATATATACCCATGATCTTATTAATTAAAATTTCATAGATATATATATATATATATCTATATATATATATATCGATATTCAAACTATAAATTACATAATTTAATTATTCTACTCAATCCCTAGCTAGCTAATTAATTACAAATGAACATATATATATGCGTCTAATTATTCTACTCGATCCATAATTATTCATATATATATAATTTCGTATAATTTAACTCGATCAAAACCAACATTCGATCAATCAATTAATATAAATATATATTATTATAATTACCATAATTTTAATATATATATACCCTAACTATAATCGATCACAAAAATCTAAATATATATAACCACACTATAATTAATCACAATTAACCGATACATCACAATAATCACAATATTACCCATAATTAATAATCACAATTAACCCTATAATAATCACAATATATATATAATCAATTAAATAAATCACCCTAGCTATATATATATATATATTCACAATAATCAACACAACAATTACTTACTACTCCAACTCAACTATCAATCACGTACTCAAAATCAACCATCAATTACTCAAACTCAACAATCAATTAACTCGATCAAAATCAACGTACATCAACAATCGATCAACGCACACACACATATATATATATATATATAATTAAGTACGTACGTACCTATATATAATGAATCACGAACTCATTCTTGACAGTTTTCGACATCACCCAATGATTTCAGAGCATTTTCAGTTTTCGCGGGAGATTTTTTTTGAATGACAGAGCTGCTGCCCAGAATGGATCTGAAATAAGCAACTATAGCCGACGATACTACAAAATTGTCGGTAATAGTTAAAAAAAGTCATCGGTAATAGTGGAAAACTATACCTGACGATTTTCCGGCTACTATAACCGACGACAACAATACATCGTTGGTAAAAAAACTATAACCGACGATGTACTCTAGTCGTCGGTTATAGTTGACTATACCCGACGACAAGGGTTCTCGTTGGTCTGTTTTTTGCCATGTCGTCAGGTATAGTGTTTCTGCCGGTAGTGTTAGTATCTAAATTTGAACATGCATACCTTCATAACTAAGTGTTTCGGAACTTCCCTAGCACCTCCTATTGATCTAAACCTGGGAATTGCCCTAAGTCTAAACCAATGCATTAAGTTCAACATGCTTCAGTGATAGTCGCATATTTATGCGTCCATATTTTTTTTAATTGGACTCCTATACCTTGTTTAGTGTTATTAATTGAGTAATTTAATTATGTTTATTGTTATATTAGGTTTTGTGGAGAAATAATGAAAAAGCGAACAAAAGACGGATTTCTAGTGCAAATAGAAGAAAAGAAGGCTTTATGTGCAAATAAAGAAGCCTGGACCAATGAGGATTGGGAGAGACCAAACCAAGGAGTATATAAACTCACTTTAGTGTTTTGGGAAAGGATAATCAGCAATTTTGGAGACAAACCTTCGAGCAAGAGAAGAGAAGCCGATTGAGAGAATTTATGCAGACGTGCTTCGAACCATCGAGAATTCTTTTCGATCCATCGAAGCTAACGAATGGCTTCTCTTCTTCATTCTTTCTTGTTTGTATCACTCCATGTTTTGTTTTGACTCTTCAATTATGAATTTTAGTAGCTAAACATCTTGTTAAGGGACTGCTTGAAGCCCCGTACATAAAGTCTCTGTAATGCGTACTTTTTGACATAATTTTGCATATTCTTTTGAATGACGTTTCTTTCTTAATGCGATCCACTGAATGAATTCTTGTATGTTTTCTTTACTGGCCAACTTAGTATACATGTTAGGTTTCTATTGTCATGAGATACAAGCGACTGAAGATAACTTCTTCCACTGAATTCTCTACAGTGATACACCAAATAGATGAGTTCGTCGGGTGATTGAAATCCTAGGTCTAGCCGGACACGCCTATAGTATACCTGTGAACCATTCTAGCTTCTCAAACCTTTTTTAAATCTTAATGCTTTCTTCTTTGTAAATCTTAGGGTCCATGACTATGAGTTATGAGTTCATAGAGGGATGGATGTATGAAAGGTCCATGACAAATCTGCATAGGCATAAGGATTAGGTAATATGATGTGGTTGTAACAATCAACTCTTCATGGAAAATTTCATTCATTGGATATATATATATTAGGTCAAGTATGTATTAGAAGGACGGAATGTCAGTGGTCGATTTCATTCCTCTTAACTCATTCATCATATAGTTCAAACACTTGCATTCATACGCATATTTACTTTTCAGCATTTAATTTCTGCACGTAGCTGTAGTTCTCTAAATTATTTTGGTACTCAAATTTTGTGTGGTAGTTTGTTATTGAGCCTAGTATTTTGTGTTAATTTTTCGTGGCATTCAGAGTAGTCTAGCTTAGGTTCCTAATTGTGTCTTTGTGTGCTGGTCGAATCTATTAGCTTGCCGACATTTGTGTCTAACTAGTATTTTAAGGTTTAGTTTCACCAATTAGAGGGTAATGACCCATATTTACCAATTACTTCACTGATATATTTACTCAAGAATAGGGTTATCTTTGAAGGTGATTTTTCACTTATCAAATTTTGGCGCCATGTTGTTGGGGATTGTTTAATTCTAAGTCTTAATTGTGTCTTTCATTTCTAGTTTTGCTTTGATTTTGCTTTTCAGTTGAGTCTTACAATCTTTGTAGTGTGCAGGACAGTATGCGCTTTGATTTTGTGATTTTGTTTAATTCACGAAGTGCTGAACCTCTAGTACCTTTAAACTTGGAAATTGAAAAATTAGCAAGGCAGGATAGGAAATATCAGAGGCAATTGGAGAGAGGCGCGCATAATGGTTTCTGAACGGATCCAGAGCTACATTCTAGTTCAAAATCAGAGTAAGAGGAGCAATAATTTTCACCACCACCAATGGCAAACAAAATAAGGCTTAGGGAATCCTTTGTCCTAGGCACAGGTGCATCAGATCGCCAATTGTGCAACCCGAAAACTTGGGATCTTATGTTATTCCCCCATCTCTTATATTAAATCTGCCACACTTCAGAGGTACTACTTTCTGAAGAAACTCAGGATCATCTCACTGAGTTTGCAGCATTGTGTAGAATACAAAAGTTAATAAATGTAGAGGAAGACACTGTCAAACTCATTCTGTTCTCTTTTTCTCTGAAGGAGCAAGCAAAGGCATAATACCACTCTTTAGCTCATTTATCTATTGATACATAGGAGAAGACGTGTGCTATATTTATGAAGGAACTCTATTCTGCCTCCCACACTAAGAACTTGAAGATACAAATCAGTACATTCAGGTATAAAGATGGAGATGAACTACATAAAGCCTGGAGTCAATTCAAGGGTTTACTTTGACAATGTCATCATCATAAGTTTGATCTCAACACTCAGATATAGTTCTTTTATGAATGACTTGATTCTTTTAACAAGTCAAAACTTGATTCTGCTTGTGGGAGAAATTGGTGGAACATGACTAGAATTGAAGCCAAGGAAATTGTAGAGAATTCAATAGAGAATTCAAGGCAATTTCAGTCAAAAGATAGATATGGGCACAAGTAGAAGATCCCTCAATGCAGTCGCAATTGATGGAGGTAAGGAGAAAAGATTAAGCTCCATAGAGAATGATATTTCTTTGATCACTAGTACTTTGAAGGTAAGCAAGAAGACAACAGTTGTTGCAGCTCAGGTAGTGTGCACTATATGCTCAGCTACAAATCACCTAGCAGAGGATTGTCCCAAGTCCAGAGTAGAGGAGGAAGATAACCAAGAAGCGGATGGGAGTTTCATGCAAAGGCAACCTAACACATATAGTGGGAATAGAGATCATCCATTTCTTAGCTATAGAAGTAACAATATGCTCAACCCTCCAGCTACTCCACCTGTATTTCAGCAAAGATAACCTGTATGGGATGGACAATAATTTTACCAAAGGCGTGTGCCTCAACAATAACAACCTCCAGCTCAATCATCATCAGGAACTACAATTTTGGAAGCCATGATGCAACAAATGATGTTTGATAACAAGAAGGACCGGGGGGAAAGCAATGCTTTTCGCCATGAGATCAAGGCCACAACTCAGCAATAAGGAAAGGCAATTGACTTTCTAAAGCATCAAGTAACCCAAATTCAGCAAACACTCACGCAAGCCAATCATGGAGGTCTCCCTAGCAACACTCTTCCTAATCCTAAGGGACAACATGAAATTAATGCAATGGTTTTAAAGAGTATGACGATGTTGGGTGAAGTCCTAGCATTCAAGAAGCCAAGAAGGAAGTTGGAGGAGCATGTGCTTGAACAAATTGTGTTTGAAACGTCATCAGAAGATTTTGCAAGAATCCCAATTCAATAAGTCAAAAATGCACCTGAAACGAAAAATCCGATAATTCCAAAGTTAGCTCAGGTATCTCTCGAACCCTCATCTTTGGTTACCCTTAATGTGTCTTTTCCTAGCAGGTTAAAGTAGCAGGTAAAAGATGACAAGAAAAAGGAGATTTTAGACATCTTCAAGAAAGTTGGAATGAACATCCCATTGTTAGATGTGATCAAGCAAATTCCCCAATATGCAAAATTCCTCAAGGACTTGTGCACCACAAAGAGGAAGTTTAAGGAACCGAGACAGTTGCTTTAAGTGAGAGGGTGTCCGTTGTTCTCCAAAGGAAAATACCACCAAATCTAGGTGATCCCGGTTGTTTCACTATTCCTTGCACCATCAGTGATCACAAGTTTGCTTGTGCTCTTCTTGATTTATGTTCTTCCATAAATTTGATGCCATATGTTGTGTATGATAAAATGAATATGAGAGAACTTACACCTTTTAAGATAACCATTAAACTTGTTGATAGATCTAACTGTTACCCAAGAGGTATTATAGAAGATGTGCTAGTTCAAGTGGGTACTTTAATTTTCCCAGCCAATTTCTTTGTATTGGAGAAGTAATTTAAACAGGTGCTCTCTAGGATACCATTAATTATTGGTAGACCATTTTTTAGAACAACTCATAGCAAGATTGATTGTTATTAAGGTTCACTTAGCATGGAAGTAGATGGAGAGAAAATCTAATCAACATATTTGAAGCTCTTAAGCATCCAAATAGTGATGATATGTACTCTTATAGTTCCATTGATGTGTTTGAGAGTTTTGTGCAGGAGTTCATTCAGTACTCATTGGAGGAGGACCTTTTACGGAAGGTCATTAAAGTGACTGGTAAAAAGGAGGTTTCAGGCCGAACCCCACAATACATCAAGCGAAGCTCTCAGAAACAATCCAAGGCATTCCTTCTATCCATTTAGGAAAGCTCTCGGGTGTGGCCCGTGGGATTCCTTCGATCCATTGAGGAAAATCCTCGATCCATCGAGAATGAGCCTGTTTTTGAGATTGCTTCAGCTGAAGATCTTGAGATGGAGGAATAATATTATGCAATAGAAGAGGCATTGAATCATTGCCACACATGAAAGGTAAGCCGTCTAAACCCATTACCCTTCTGAATTCAACTAATGTTCTTGTTCCATCTATTTAGATAGAGCCAAAAATAGAGCTTAAACCTCTACATGAGCATTTAAAGTATACTTTTCTTGATAGCGGTGAAACTTTACCGGTCATAATTTCTTCAAAGCTCTCAAAATTGCAAGAGGAGAAGCTACTGATTATTCTTAGAGAACACAAGGAAGCGATTGGATGGACAGTAGCAGACATCAAGGGAATTTTTCCTACTTCGTGTACTCATAGGATACATCTAAAAGAGGGAGCTAAGCCAGCAAGAGAAACTCAAGGTTGACTTAATCCTCCCATGATGGAAGTTCTCAAGAAAGAAGTGATCAAACTTTGTGATGCATGTATAATTTATGCTATTTCTGACAGTAAATGGGTTAGTCCTGTGCAGTTAGCTCCAAAAATTTCAGGCATTAAAGTGATTAAAAATGATGTGAATGTGTTGGTGCCTCAACGTGCACAAACAAGATGGGGAATGTGTATTGACTACCGCAAGCTCAATGACACAACATTCAAGGATCACTTTCCAATCTCATTCATTGATAAGATGTTGGAAAGGTTGGCAGGTCATGCAAATTATTGTTTCTTGGATGGTTATTTGAGGTACAACCACATAGCCATACATAAGAATGACCAGGAGAAGACCACCTTTACATGCCCATATGGCACTTTTGCTTATCCAAGGATGCCATTTGGCTTATGCAATGCGCTAGCAACATTTTAGAGATGCATGATGACTATTATTTCAGACATAGTCAAAAAAAATCATTAAGGTATTTATAGATGATTTTTCAGTATTTGGTGATTCTTTTAACATGTGTCTCCATCATTTATCCATGGTCTTAGAACGTTGTGTAAAAACTAACCTAGTGCTTAATTGGAAAAAATGCCACTTTATGGTGGAACATGGTATAGTCTTAGGGTATGTTATATCTGCTAGGAGAATAGAGTTAGACAAAGCTAAAGTGGATATTGTGCGTACCTTACGACCTCCTTCCACTGTGAAGGAGGGGAGATCTTTTCTTGAACATGCAGGGTTTTATCGTAGGTTTATCAAGGATTTCTCTAAGATAGCCAGACTATTATATGCATTGCTCTACAAGGATGTGGCCTTCAACTTCACTAAAGAATGTCTACAAGCTTTCAATAAGCTTAAGGAGTTGTTGACTATAGCTCCTGTTATACAAGCATCAGACTAGAATCTTCCCTTTGAGCTCATGTGTGGTGCTTGAGACAATGTTGTTGGTGCTGTTCTTGGCCAACATCCAGAGAGACTTCCTCACTTCATCTATTATGTCTCCCGAACCTTGAATGATGCACAATTGAACTATTCAACTATTGAGAAGGAGATCTTAGCAGTGGTTTTTTCTCTTGAAAAATTTAGATCTTAGTTGTTAGGAACTAAAGATATTATCTTTTCTAACCTTACTTCTTTAGGATATTTGATGACCAAAAAAGATGCCAATCCCATATTGATTCAATGAATGCTCTTACTACAAGAGTTTGACATTGAAATAAAGGACAAGCAGGATTTTGAGAATGTGGTGGCGGATCATTTGAGTAGACTTACCCATGATTCCAATGTAGAAGAGGATAATTTTTCTCTCAGAGATAGCTTCCCCGACGAGCAGCTCCTTGCGGTTCAAGAGATGGCGCCATGGTATGTTGATTTTATCAACTACAAGGTAAGTAAGTGCATGCATTCCACCTGACTTCACCAGAACTCAGAAAGACAATCTTGTCACAGAGGCTAAGTATTACATATGGGACGAGCAATATTTGTGGAAACATTGCATAGATTCTATGCAGTTATGTACCCGAATCTGAATTTCAATCTATTCTAGCTTTTTGTCACTCACATGCAGATGGTGGACACTTTGGAGGAAATAAGACAACTCTCAAAGTGCTTGAGAGTGGATTTTATTGGCCGACTTTGTTCCATGACGCCCCAGTCATGTATGAATCATGTGAAAGATGCCAGATCACAAGTAACTTCAGTCCAAGAGACCAAATGCCCCAGCACCCTATTCTTATTGTGGAAATATATGATGAGTGGGGTATTAACTTCATGGGACCGTTTCTAAATTCTCATGGTAATTTGTATATTCTTCTTGTTGTTGATTATGTCTCTAAATGAGTGGAAGCTAGAGCCACCCGACTAATGATGCTAAGGTTGTTCTTTATTTTCTTAAAGAGACTTTTGCTAGGTTTTGAACACCTATATACATTATCAGCGATGGATGATCTGACTTTTGCAGCAGGACCTTTGATGCCTTGCTTCAGAAGTATAATGTTATACATAGGTGGAAACACCTTATCATCCTTAGACAAGTGGGCAAGTCGAGGTATCAAATAAAGAGATCAAGCAAATACTTAAGAAGACAGTTGGGTCAACCCAGGAAGATTGGAGCCAACGCCTTGATGAAGTGTCGTAGGCTTACAAGACAGCATATAAAACACTTATTGAGATGTCTCATTGTACGTTGGTTTATGGAAAAGCTTGCTATCTTCTGGTGGAATTGGAGCACAAGGCGTATTGGGTTGTCAAGAAGTTCAACTTTGACGTGGATAAAGCAGGATTGCATAGGAAGTTGTAGCTGAATGAGCTTGATGAGATTAGGAAAAATGTATATGAGTCCAGCAGAATGTACAAGGAAAAGACTAAAGCTTTTCATGACCGGAATATCAAGAGGAAAGAATTTGAAGTTAGTCAGAAAGTTTTACTCTTAAGTAGTCATCTACGCTTGTTTCTAGGTAAGCTTAAAACTAGAGGGAATAGACCTTATGTTATCACTAATGTTTTCCCTCATGGTGTTATAAACATTGTGAGTTCAAAGACAAGGAAGATATTCAAAGTGAATGGACATCGACTCAAGCCCTTATATGAGTCGTTTGTGGAGCATGTTTTTGAGGATGTAAACATTGAAGACGCGCCTCTTATTGTAGATTATTTGATTTGCAGTATGGCTGAAGACGTTAAACTTAGCGCTACTTGGCAGGGAATCCATGTTTTAGTTTTATTACTTTATTTGAATTTCAATAACTATCCATGTGTTTTAGTATTCTAATCTCCAATATGCATGTGTATTTGGGTCTTAATGCTTTAATTTTAGATATAGGAGATCCCGAGTTTAGGTCAAAAGGTGTATAGGGGATCCCGAGCACAAAATATGATAATATGCATGTTTAATCAATAGTTAGGGTTAAAGGAATTTGCATGTGTTAATAAATGAGCTAGGAATAATTTGATCACTTGTAAATCTTAATTAGGTTTCTTTTTATCGTAAATATGATTTAAAGTTCTTAGGGGTCTTTTATGTGTTATTTGTCTATGAGTTTATGCATGCTAGAGTCCTAGGTTCTTTGTTTCATATTTGTGATGTTTTTAGTATAATTAAAACCAATCTTTAAACCCTCATTTCTTTACACGAGTATTGCATGCACTCTTCTATCCCCGGTTATAATGATCCCTACTTTCTTAAATACTACATCTATATGGTTTTTGATTGTGTGTTTAGATTACGTATTAAGTATTTAATTTAATGTTTAGTTTTAGCATATCAATTTTTTGTGCCGTTGCCGGGGATTGAGAATTATTTGTGATTTTTGTGTGTATATATGTGAATTTACTTGTGCATATTTTATTTTATACTTGTGAATAATACTAACAAAATTTTTGCAGGATTTTTTCTTGTTTAATACATGTGAGTATTACACAGAATTTTCAATAATTATTCTTGTCAATATGTGCCATAAATTTTTGATGCTTTTTTGTAAATACTTACCATTAAAATTTTAATTTTTGTACATAATACTCAGTGATTTTATACATATATATATAATATATTGCATAAACACGTTAATGGAAAGTTTTAGATTTACATTGATTACATGATTCCTCGCTTAAAGTTTCGCTCTTTGGAATAGGGAGGGGTCTCTTTTGCTTATCTATCTCCTCAACCCTTCATGATGTGTGGATTTAATCACCGCACACCATAACCTAAGTGAAGTTATGGGCATGAGATCGAGGGCGTAGTCTATAAGCACCTACAGGATGTGTAATATCTTGAGGATTTTCATTGATTGTTGATCATGGTGTCTAGATGGGTTATGACTGGTGACATGTTCTAGATCTAGAAAGGGACATCATTAAAGTAGTATACCATTTTCTGGTTATTCTCGAGGTGTCCTGAGATTAGTCATGCCCCTCTCTTTATCTCTATCCCTACTAGCCATTCTTGAACGTTAAAAAGAAAAAGTACTTCAGAGACAGTAGACATTATCGTGCGGGCCGCACATCCAAAGAGATTTACTAAAAGCCTAGAAGAATGTACTCTTTATAAATTCTTGGAGAAATCAATTTGGACATTGTTTGAAAATATGTTTGTGTCGAAATTGAACTTAAGACTAACTATGCATCATCATTGCATATCATTTCATTTATTACTTACACATCCTTGCATATCATTTCATGCATTGCATAGTTGCATCATCATGCATCATTTTGATCAATAGATTTCATGCATTTCTATTGGATTTAATGTTTGTTGAGTTTTGAAGGATACGACGGAGGAACGTGCTCTAAGTGTTTTCATAATTCGCAGCTTTTGTTCAAACAGAATAGACAACTTTGAAAAGCCATAACTTTCAACTCGTTTAGTTCACTACCAGAATTCATAACTTAGACGGCGAAATTCATCGCCTAATTAGATATTTTTGTCACCTTAAAACATTTTTAGACGATGAAAATTGGTTTCGTTGCCATTTCGTCGACTAATAAATATATAAAACGAAAAACTTATATTTTGTCGTTTAAGTGTCTTTTAAATGATGAAAATCAAGTTTTGTAGTCCGAGAAAGAAGTTAACCAACGAAAAAGTTTCGTCTAGGATAGTAGTTAGATGACAAGGTTTGTTTCTTGGACGACCAAAAATTTCGTCGTCTAAGTGAAAAAAAATTAATGAGAGACAGTAGCAATTCTAGATCAAACCTCATTTTCTCACAACCCCTCAAAAACTAACTCAACATCTCCTCCGACGATTTTTCGATTCCAGACAGTAACATATATATTATTTAGTTTAATTTGTGTTATGCAATTTATTGGGTGTACGTAAGAATGATTCTCAATGTGTAATTAACTAGCTACATAGGTTATGTTCATGATTTGTCCCGAAATTAGCTATCTAGTTTCTTGAAATATGGAAAAATTAGCTATATAGGTTCTTGAATAATTAATGCATGATTTTGGCTCTAAATAGATTTGTACAATTTTTTGTTTCACTCATTACAACTTATGCAGAATATGAAAAAGAGATGGTTAAGGTTGGAAAAAGGTGATCCTAAGTACATACAAGGAATTTGCGACTTTATAAAGTTTTCAATTGAACATGGTTAAGGAAAGGATCGTTACATGTATCCGTGTAGGAGATGTCATAATTACTTAGAGTATCTTTCAGTTCCACAGATGTTCAATCACTTGTCTGAATATGGTATGATGTGGGAGTACACTTCATGGACTAAACACGGTGAAGTGTTAGATAATACTGTTCAAATGTTAGTGGCAGAGTTCAGATCAGGGTACCAAGGTGCCACATCCAACAATACTGACGAACCTTCTCGAAACCCCGTTATGAAACTTGTGCATAATGCATTTTTGTCATATAGTTCTAGTGGATACGGTTTTGAAGAGGGGGATTACGAAACTCCCAACCATGAGACAACCCATCTTGCTTCCGACTTGATGAGATACACTAATTACGATAAGTACAATAAGCTTCTACTGCAAGCCCAGACACCGTTGTACCCACAAAGTAAAGAGACTATTTTGATTGCCATAAAGGAGGAAATGAGGTATAAAGTGAAGCACAAAATGTCAAATGCAAGTTTCGACGATGTCCAATGACACATATTTAAGTTGCTTCCAAGTGATCACAAACTTCCCGATAGTTATTATAAGGTAGAAAGGATCTTGAACGACCTTGGCCTTTAATCCACGAAAATCCACGTCTGCAAAAATAGTTGTGTCTAGTTTTACAAAGAACACACAGACCTCCAGCACTGTCCGGTTTGCGGGAGTCGAGATAGAACCTCAAGAAGAAGAATAAGAAGAAAAGTGTTCATTGGATGGTGCTTTGCCATTTTTCGTTCATTCCTAGACTGGAGCGATTGTAATGTCTCCTTACACGGCAGAGGCAATGAGATGGCACAGAAAAAAGATGAGAGACGACGATGTGCTTAGACACCACGTAGATGGGGAGACCTTCAAATCTTTTGACATGACATTACAGACTTTGTATCGGAAGTTCAAAATGTTACATAAGGACTTTCTACTGACAGGCTCAATCTTTATAATGATGGCACACATATTACTTGGCCTGCTATTGTCATGTCATACAACCTGCCTCCCTAAATGTGTATGAGTAAGGAATTTAATTTTCTTACTCTATTAATTCTAGGTCCTTACTCGCCTATAAAGTGTTTTGATGTGTTTATGACACCTTTGATTAACGAGTTGAAATATGTGTGGGAATTTGGAGTTGGGGCAGCTACACTAAAAATTCATTCATCATAAGAGCAGCAGTGATGTGAACCATTAGCGATTTCCTACTTATAGGATGTTGGCATCTTGCAGGACTAAAGAGTACAAAGCTTGTCTTATCTGCTTAGACGACGTAAACTCTAGCTATCACGCGGGAAATGTGTGTAGATGACTTCCTGAGGATCACCAATGGAGATTAGATAAGGCGATTTCAATAGGACGGTAGAGAATGGTCTGAAACCCTGAGTAAGGTCTGGTGATGAGATTTTCCAAAGGTTGTACGGTGTTGATTTTGGACTGTTGAGCAAGTGTCCATTTGTGAAGGCCAACATTTCTGTGGTTGACGACGATCTTACATATTTGAGTCACATGAGTATTTTCTTTGAACTACCCTAGACGTCATGCACATTGAGAAGAATGTATTCGACAATGTGGTTGGAACAATTATCAGTTTTGATAAAAAAGAATAAGGACACTCTTAAAGCACGTGAAGATTTGCAGAGTATGAAAATCCGCCGTCAGCTATGGTTAAAGAAGTCGAGGGTGGGCAGACCTGAGATACATATTGCACCTTACATAGTGAAGTCAAACAAGAAGAAGGAAGTGTTCGCCTGGTTTCGTGGTGTTTGTTATCCATTCAACTATGCAACAAATATATCTCATTGTGTCAAAGTTGAGGATAGGAAGTTCCGTGATCTAAAGACTTGTTACTGTCATGTCATGATACAATGTCTTCTTCCAATGATAATTCGACCATATTTGCATCGTGACGTAGTTCTCTTCCGGGTCTATGGAGCAAGTACTGTAGACTATAACTCTACTGGGCTTGACCAATCTATAAATGCACGTAAATATTATGAGAAAAAAAACATTTGATATGAAATTATGAGTTATGACTGTCAAATTTATACAAAGGGGATCATATTTTCAGGTCGTAAATTTATTCACTGTTCAACTTGGTCATTGATGAATCGTTCAATTTCTTCAACTCGTAGAAGTATCACACATTCTGGACATTTGATCAAAATCTAGTTTAAAAGAAATAAGTATAATGTTTCCTAATAAGTTGAGTTCAGAGATAGATTATTACAGAGAAGTTGCATCAAGGAGCTCATCATGCAGAGTCTTAAGCTCCTCCACATCCTGTAATGTCATGTTCCAGCACAAGTCGGCCCTCTTCAAAAGTCAATAAGAAATTTAGCATTAAATAACTGAACAGAAAATTTCTATAGACCCCAAACATGAAATTCTTATACAATCACCTTGGAGAGAACTCCTAGTCCAGAACATGGAGCATCCAACAGAACTTTATCGCACTTCATAGTATTATTATTCTGGGAAAAAGATGAGGGTAAATTAAGAAAATTCATGTCCCAATGAAAATTTTATCCTCTTTCACCTTGCATTTGGTGCTTTAGAGATTGATCTCTATTCTTGAGAGCTTTTGACTGCATTGAGAGTGAGTGACCTATAGTGAATCGAGGGATTTTACAGCGTCTGGTTTCCTCGAATCTTTGTTTGCATTGAAAGGTGAGATCCTTATTCTTTGGCTTGGCAGTTGTTGTGTTTCTTTGTTGATAATTGTTTGTTGTTTGTGGATATCTCTTAAGTTTTCCTAGGTTGCTATGTTCGATTGATATGTCCGGTGTTTTGCTGGGTGCCTGGGTTCTTCGTGTGCGTACTCGTAGACTGTCATATGTGTTGGTTACTACACTGATGTGGTGTGCTATTGATTTTGAGTGTTTGAGAAGCTATGAATTTGTCGAGCGGTGTTTCCTTTGCTTGGATAAAATGATTCGTTGTGTAAGGATGGTTTGGGTAGGCTGAGTAAGAGTTTTTATGGATTCATGGTACTCAGCACGCTCTAGTCTTGATATGTATATTTTGTTTGATAGGTCATCGATGCTAATATCATGAATCCGTCATTGCCCGTTGAGATTTTGAGTGACGAATCGTATAGGATTGTAGGTGGTAGACAAAGGCATCTGACAAAACACCTATCATTGAGTTAGTTGGGCCGAGAGATAGACATGATACTGAGTTCATGTAATTTGAGTCAAACGACCTCGAGATCATTGTTGAGTGACGTGTTTAGTCCCCGCTTGATTAGTGTTTATTACCATGCTGACATTCCACCCCTCTTATTAATTGTAGCACCAGAAATAACATCGTTGAGTGGTAGCGGCATTGATACATCGACAGAGGACGCATTGAGGCAACAAAGTGGAGCGTCCGTGTCTGTGGTGCCTAAGTGGAGAGAGAAAAGAGAAAAAAATGCTTCCAGTTATCAAAGGCGGTGTTGTGCTGAGGGTATTTCTAGATGGGGAGCCCTTTCAGGAGCCAGAAGCCTCATGCACTGCCAGGAAGTGAGAGCGCTTCTACAATAAATATAAGATACCCTGTTCTGTTATTCGGAGGCAGTTGGGCCCTAGGGAGACGTTCACAAACCCACCCGAGGGTTTCACATGTGTGTACAAGTGGCAGATTAAGAACTGGATAAACTTGTCGATACATCCGTTCTTCCAGTGCACCTTGTCTCATTTTGATGTGTCTCTGAGTCAATACGATCCTATGATGACGAGGGTGCTGACGGCGATATACAATATGTTTAAGATGTCGCATCTAGGGTGCCCCACGCTAGCTGAGGTTACTCATTTTTGCAACACCACCTACGCCAAGCGTGAGTACGACTATGGAACGATGACCATGGCCCCAAAAGAAAAGAAAATGTGGTGGTTCCAGAAAATGCAGTCTGTGGTGGGCGTCTGATGACGGAAGGCTTTCTTAGTGGGCTACGATTGGGAGTTTGGTAATCACCAAGATGTTGAGGGATTACCCAATTCTACGGTGTTCCGGTAGCTAGGTTATATTTAGGCCGATCGTCATGCTTTGATTTTCTTGTGCTATGTGCTTTAAATTTGTGCCTGTTTCGTGTTGGTCTTATGTGTAACCTAACATCTCTAAATTTCGTTGTGTTTTGCAGATAGGTATCGCTTCTCTCCTTGCGAGATAGAGCATCATCGCGCACAACGAGTGCTTTTCTACATGGACCGCCCGAACGCCTACTAGAATTACTGAGCGTTGCTACATCCTAATATTCTTGATCGTACAGGAATATTTCATCATCTTGGTGTGTGTTTGGATTTGTTGTACTTCTTTTGTTTTTGGTTTATAATAGGTGGCGGTCTGTTCAGAATGCGCTGCTCTTGTTTCTTTACAGCCAAAGGTGCTACCAACACAGAGAACAGAATTGAGAAGGCTAAGCTCTCAAGGTTGATTAACCACTTATTCACCCAGGCTACCAACACCTCTCGTTTAGAGCAGGGGTGGGTCGGACGACAATTTGGTCAGGGGGGAGAGGAGCGGCAAGTGCCTCACCCATGAGGAGATGAAGTACATGACCGGGAGGTTGATTAAGCTCCCGAGTAGGAGAACGGGGCGTAAGGAGCTGACCAGCCAACTGCCACTCAACTTCTTGCCAAGCACGAGCACGGTCGTTTGACTCGTGAGGTAGAGAAGGTAGATAAGGGAAAGAAAAAAGAGAAGAAAAGCAGGGGGCGGCACCCAGTGGCATGCCTCTCCAAAAAGTCGATCGCTTAGGCCAGGGAGCGGGTTGAGCCACCATCTATTTCTACTGAGGATTTGGGTAAAGGAACGCCTCAACGCAAGCCCATGCTCCAACGTCGGATGCCTGTGGAGGCTGTTGTCGTTGCCATTTCTGTTGACCTGGGGAGCAACGAGTCTATGACAAAGTCTAATGATGAACGGACCCCCAGCCACTCTCCTCATTCGAGGAACAATCGTCCTCCTTTGCCCAAGGAAAAGCATCACCCATCCTCTGAACACCCATCGTCGTGAAGGGATAAAGTGCCCTCAACGTCCAATGGTGTAATGACCTGCACCATCCAGCCAATAAATATGACATCTCTTCTCCAAGCACAACAGCCCTCGTCTCGGGTGGTTCATTCCCGTGCTGGTACTCAAGGCCCCCAAGTGGAAGACAGTACTGCTAAGGTCCTCGTGAATCAATTTATTGTGTTCAGCAAGAAGGTCGTGTCGTATGAGGTGGTCACTGGGCACCAGAAGTGGTCCTTGTCCCTTGATCCCAAATAGAGATGAACGCATTTTTTGGTGGACATTGGTCGCTTGGTGCATGACATGCACCAGTAGGTTCTACTTGAAGGGACCGAGGAAGGCCCTGATGACTTGGACGTGGCCAGGGAGAAAATCAATCAGCTCGAGGCCGAGTTGAAAGGGAAAGAAGATGCTTTATTAACCGTCCATTCCAGATTGAAGAATTACACAACACTGGAAAGCGATTTGCACACTTGAGTAGACAACCTAATCTAAGTATCAGAGAGGCTGGTTGCGTCAAAGGCTAATCTGCAGATGAGGGTGAGCGAGCTGAGTCTGGATCTGGAGATAGCTCAAGCAGAGAAACAATCGCTTGAGGATCTGAATGCCAAGACACAAGGAAGCTGGACGAGCTAGTAGGCAAGGTGGAAGCGTTGAAGTTACAAATTGAATCTTTGCAGGCCAAGGTAGAGGTGCTTAAGGCGTTGGCCTTTGACAAGGAAGCTAGGTTCAAGGTGCAAGAGGTTGTCATTGAGGCGTTCGAGTCCTCTACTGAATACGCTTAGGGGCATGAGTGTGCGGCAGACTCTGTTGTGAGAACGATGTTTATCATGCTTGAAAAATTGCCTTCAATCTGGAGCACTACAAAGTAGATTCTAAGGCAGGCATTGTTCAGCTTTTGGGGGGGCGACGATTGGTTTGGGCATTTAGGCTTGTGGTTTTTTGTACTCCCCTTTTTTGTTTTTGTTGTTCTCTTTGTTTTTCCTTTGTAGATTATAAAGAACAATGTCTTTGCTAAGTATGTATTCCTATTTCATTTTGCATTTTGCCTTTGTTGTTGTTTATAACTCTTGGTGTGTATATGCTTGTTCTGAATGAATGTACTTATGAATAGTTATGTTTGTCGTTATCATTCAAGTGTAGAACAATATCTTTTGAAGTAATGGTTGGAGAGGACAGTGCCTTCCTTGTCATTGAGGTAGAACGTGCTTGGGTTGTCGATGTCTACAATCTTGTATAGACCTTCCCAAGTTGGATGGAGGTTTTTAACCTTGGTCTACATGACCTTCATTGCCCATTCCCCGACCTACAGAGGACGAACACGGACGCACTAGCTTTATAGACGAGCAATTCGCTCTTTGTTGGCTACGTTACTGTAGTGAGCGGTGTTGAGTTTTTCTTCCAAAAGGTCACTGTCCAGACGTAGTCCTTCATCGTTCATAGCAGGATCAAACATTTCAAGCGTAGGACTCTGGTGGGTCAGTTTCAAAGGAAGTAGCGCTTAAGTGCCTCTCTTCATGGCCTAGAGTTGTCTCTTGAAACCATCTTTGATTATCTTGTTGACCACGTCGACCTGTTCTTTTCTCTATAGATGAGCGGGAGAGGAAAAAAGGACATTCATTCCTTGTCGTTTGCAGAACTATATGAACTTAGGGTTGTTGAACTGGGTGCCATTGTCTTTGATGATGTTGATCAGGGTGCCATATCAGCAAAATAGCGTTCGCCATAAGAACTTGGTGACTTTCTCTATTATGATTTTCATGAGCGGCTCGGTCTCAATGAACTTGGTATGGTAGTCAATAATGACTATCACATATTGAAATTGCCCTTTTTCCTTTGGAAATTCACCAATGAGATCCAAGCCTCACTGGGTGAACGGTATTGGTGATAGGATGATGGAGAGAGGGATAGCAAGAGAATGAACCTTATGTGCGTGGAACTGACAAGCTTTGCAAGTGCTCGTGATTTCAGCTGCGTCTTTGTGAATGGACGACCACAAGAATCCATAACATGATGCCTTGTGTGCGATAGAGTGAGTGCCTGCATTGTGACCACACTCTCCACTTTCGATCTCCTCTAAAAGAGAACGCCCTGCCTGATTTGTGAGATACTTGAGGTTTGGCCATGCGCATCCTTGCTTGTAAGCAAGGCCACGTCAAATGCTAAAGTTGGTAGCTCTAGCTATGACCGTTATGGCTTCTGCTTTGTCAGTAGAGAGGGCGCCCGAGGTCTTGTAGGCATAGATGGGGTCCATCCAGCCTGGTTATGTGGGCTCTATTGGGAGGACTTCTTAAAAGATCATGTGGATGCTCAGTTTATCAAGAATTTCCACCTTCGTTTGAAATGGGGAGTGAGGCGTTGGGGCAGTGGCTAGACGCGCGAGTGCTTCTGCGTTGGCATTCTGTGCGCGAGGCACTTGGGCGATATTGAAGAACTTGAACATGGAGAGGTAGTATTTGGTAAGAGCCAAGTAAGCAGCCATAGACCCTCTTTTGGCCTCAAAGTCCCCAGTCACTTGATTGACCACGAGTTAAGAATCACTGTAGATGTTAATGTCAGAGGTATTCGACAGTCGAGCGAGCTGTAGGCCTACAATGAGTACTTTGTATTCTGCCTCATTGTTTGAAGCTTTGAAGTTGAATTTAAGGGCATACTCCGCTTGATTGGCGCCTGAGTCAGTTAAGATGATTCCCGCTTCTCTTGCTGTCTGATTGGTAGATCCATCCACGTACAGATTCTAGAGTGATTGTGGTTTCTCAGTTGCAAGTCATGTTGGTTCTTGGTGGATAACTTCTGTGTCTGATTTTGTATACTCAGCAATGAAGTCTGCTACTGCCTGCATCTTGATGGTCGGTCGGGGTTTATACTCGATATCAAACTCGCTGAGCTTAATGGCCCGCTTGCTGAGGCGTCCACTATAGTCATAGGATTTGAGTACTTGTCACAACGAGAGGTTGGTTAAGACCTAGATCTTGTGCACTTCAAAGTAAGAATGGAGTTGCTGAGCGACAGTGACTAGGGCGAGCGCCTAATTGTCGAACATAGTATAACGTTTTTCTGCTCCAATGAATCATTTCCCTATAAAAAAGACGGGAAGCTCATTATCAATGTCATGTTATACCAGGACAAAGCTGACAGCTGTGAGTGAGGTAGCTAAGTATAGGTATAGCATTTCACCTTTTATAGGTCTAGACAGAGTGGGATAGAAGAAAGGTAAAGCTTGATCTTCTCTCCATAAGCAAGTGTCCAGTAGACGGAGTACTTGTTGATAAGACGGAGCACCTTGGAAAAAGGCTCACTTTGATGTTAGGCTTTGTAACTCTTTCTTTGATTTGGGTACCTTCATGTTCATGATGGCCTTAATTTTCTCTGGATTTTCCTTAATTCCATGTTGGCTAACGAAGTAGCCCAAAAATTTACAGGCGGTAACGCCGAACGTGCACTTGGCGGGATTGTATCAAACGTCATGCTCCTTTAGAATTTGAAAGATGATACAGAGGTTAGCGGCATGACCCTAGGCAATTATGCTCTTGACCAGTATGTCGTCTATGTATACCTCTACGAATGTACTGTTCACATCTCTGAAGATGTAGGTCATCAAGTGCTGGTATGTGGATCCAGCGTGCTTGAGACCGAATGGCCTTGCCTATAGTAATAGAGGCCCTTATATATCCATTGTGAAAGTAGTGGCTTCCTGGTCGTCCGAGTCCATGAGTATCTAATTATATCCAGAGTAGGCGTCCAGCTTTGAGAGCAATTCATGGCCATCTGTGGCTTCCAAAAGTTGGTCGATATGAGGGAGAATGAAACTATCTTTTGGGCATGCCTTATTAAGGTTCGTGTAGTCGATGCATATTCTCCAACTCCCATTACTCTTCTTCACCATGACCGCGTTTGAGATCCACTTGGGGTAATGAATAGGTCATATGAAGTTGATATTCAATAAACGGTCAACCTCAGCGTGTATAGTTGCATACCGTTCAGCATCATATGCACGTCTCTTTTGCTTGACAGGCCTAATATTATGAGCAATACTTAATTGATGTGAAATTAAATTAGTAGAAATACTTGGCTGGTATGCATATGACCAAGCAAAGACGTTCTGGTATTCCCTAAGGAGGTGGATCAATTCTTCCTTGACTGTAGGGTTCAGTTGAGCACCTATATTTACCTTGCGGTCTGGGTAAGTGAGGTCCAACTCGACCTCGACTAAGGAGTCCCCAGTGTCTACTGGGCGGAGAGTGTTGATGTCATCCCTGGGATCATTAGGTGGTGCCACTTAGACATTATCGTTGGCTATCTTCAGAACTTTCTGCCGCACTACAATATCATTTCCACGTAGGATCCTGTTACAAAGTCAGTGGGGAACTAAAGGTATAACATATGACTTGCAATGATGGCTTTCAGTTTCTTGATGGTCGGTTTGCAAAGGATATCATTATAAGAAGAACATAAATCAACCACGATGAATTCCTTGTAAATCTCCTTCTGCAAGGGTGCCCGTAACGTCCAAGCATAAGCGCATGTAGTTGCTTTCGATAGGATAGATGAGAAACTGATCAACGACTAGTTATCCTGAGTCAACTTGCTTTGAGGACATTGTAGTTGTGTGTAAGCTTTATAGAAGATCACGTTGGTAGCCGAACCCGAATGGAAAGGACGCGCCTGACCTTGCATCTTTCGATTAAAGCATCGATGATGAATGACGCATCTGTATCTAGAGTGCCTTGCTCGTTTGCTTCTGAGAACGTGATGTGGTCCCACGAGCGACGTGGTGCCTTGGGACCCTATCCTGAGGCAAGGGAGAGAATTTCTTGAGGGGAGTGTTTGCTTTGTGTTTGCCACTGTAGATGGTGTTGATTTCTCCTCTGCTTCTATAAGCGCCATCTTTTTCGCCTTTTTCTCTCGGTATTGGCTTTGCTCGCCATTGTCAAACAATTCTTGGATGAAATTTTTTAGGACGCCACAATCCTTGGGGTTGTGAGTTTCTGATTCATGGTACCTATACCAACTACCCGTATTCTTAAGCGGAGCCTTCCTTGTTCTAGGCTTAGGTTGGGGGATCAAGTGCTTGTTGTTAGCAAATATCTCTATGTAGGTAATGTTTGTAATGGTGTACTTGCGACCTTTGATGCTTTGGAGTTCCCTCTAACCCTGGGCTATGTCGCTGCTCAGGCGTGCGAGATTTATGGTGTTTTCCCCGATGATTGTGGTGTGCTAGCGAAGCGCGGTGGCGGTGCAGAGGTAGAGAATCATGTCCAGGTAGGTGTTTTACCTTGTGGCCTCAGACTCTATTGTGGACCTCTGCCTTTTCAACCATCATATCCAAGACTTCCTCGTAGGTTATATAATCATGTTTGATTATTTTTTTCCTTGAAGAATGAAGGCTACAACCCTTCAACCATAGAGTTCAACGCCTTCTATTTGTCCAGATTCTGACAAAGCTGAGCAGGGGACCTGAAACGGTGTATGTAAGAAGAGAGAAGCTCAAATCCACCTTGGTGAACGAAGAATATGGATTTGGCTGTGTTGTGGCGTCCATGCAATCGATAACGCATAAGGAAGGCGTTTGAAAATTCAGAGAAGGAAGAGATGGATCCTGGCTCAAGCTCGAAGAACAAGTTCACCGTTTCACCTGTCAGAGTTTCGAGGAACAAATAGCATACGCGGCATCCTCATACCTATGGCCGGCTGTGGAAGAAAGGAATCTGTCCATGTGGGTACCTGAGTTACCACGTCTGGAGTAGTGCCCATTTTTTCATATCTTCGTGTTCTGGTCACGTACAACGTTTATGATAGTTGTAGAGAACGGGGTAGTGCGCGGTGTGTATGGGACGTAAGGATTGGGGTGACGGGTTTTTCTGAGCTCTCCTTCCAAATCAGCTAAGCAAGCCAACATCAGGGCGGTAGCGTTAGGGGTTGGCTATAGTTGCTCCAAGCGAGGTGGGTCACCTGGCATGAGAGGAGAGTTGAGCTGGGTTTTCATGTGGATCATGTTGCACCACTCCTCCTGTCGGCCTAACTCCAGCTACTGGGCTTGGAGGTTGGCAAGTTCCTCGTGTAAGTTCTCGTTGTTGCGAAGGGTAGTGTCCCATTCTTCTCGGAGCTCGGTGATCTCTTGCAGTAAACGGACGTGATCGTCGATGGGGGCACTAGATATTGCCCTGTCTGTAACGCTGGCATCCATGGACGGAGTGACAGGTGTGAGAAGCAGCTCGACCGCGCGCAAGCGGTTCCCTACAGGCGTGATGAAATTGTTATGCCCAGTGGACAGCATGACAATGAGGAAGAGGGGGTGAGGCTGAGAACCAAGTAGGGGAAAGGCTTTTTGGTGGGTGGGAAAAAACGACACTGCTAGATGACACTAATTGTTTCTAC
Source organism: Geum urbanum (assembly GCA_946800695.1). Classification (NCBI taxonomy): domain Eukaryota; kingdom Viridiplantae; phylum Streptophyta; class Magnoliopsida; order Rosales; family Rosaceae; genus Geum; species Geum urbanum. Next base: position 7,982,105 of record OX327003.1, read on the forward strand.
CAAAATCTAGAGCAGACTTAGGCAGAAGGGAAATATATATTATGGATGGATCACTCCTGAGCGCTCGGGTGGTAATCCTCGAGCCCTATGCTTATCTGCAAAAAGAATAATAAGTGTTAGGAAGTTGAAAAGGGATTGGCATGCCTTCAACGCTCCGATGCTTAAATCAATACTTGTGATAACAGAAAGCATAAATGAACAGTGGTTCAAAGATTAGATACCTTTGGCTTCGAGTAAATACATTCATATTATGGGTAGTTGAAGTTGTAAATACCTTGTGGTCCTTATATGGGACTGATGCAAGGATTCTTCTTTCGTGTAAAGGAGGGGATTCCTAACTTTTGGTAGTTTTGTCTTGTACACGAGCTGAGTGATGTGCATTACTCTCGTGTGGCTGAGCGCGTATGGCATACATCCGCTTGTAGTTTTACAAGTGTGCCCTAGATTGTTCCTTTGTAGAGCCATTTTGGTTGTTTTGGCTATTTTGGATGCTAAGTAAGGCATGCTTTTTGGGGTTAACACATGGCGTACTAACAACTAGCCTTTAGAAAATCTGCAATAACTCGCAAATCATTAGTTCGGGTGGCCTTTTCTTCCACCTATTTCTAAACATAATCCACAGCAAGTAAGATGTAAGTAAAACCGTTAGATGGAAAAAAAGTTCCCATAAAATCTATGCCCCAAACATCAAAAAAATTGACATTAAGAATATAAGTTTGTGGCATTTAATCTCTATGTCCTAAATTACTAAATCTTTGGCACCTATCAAATGTACCACAAAATGCATGAGCATCACGAAATAAATTAGGCAAAAAGAAACTGGAATCTAGCACCTTAAGGGCAGTTTTCTTCGAATCAAAGTGTCCCTCACATGCTACATTCTGACAAAACTCAAGAATAGGCTTAAACTCTCTATCCAGAACACACCTTCTAATAACCAAGTTAGAACATTGTTTACAAAAATAAGGTTTATACAAATAAAAGTCTTAGCATTATTCTTAAGCTTTTCATGTTCAGATCTAGGCATAGAAGATGGAAACTCACTGGTAACTAAATAATGAACAATATCCTCACACCATGGAGTTTTAGAAGAACATACCTAAATTCTGAACAGTTGTTCATTCAAAAAATTCTCCTCAGTAGCCACGGCTTCCTTTTCATTCACCAATCGTGACAAGTGGTCAACGACCATGTTTTCTACTCCTTTCGTGTCCTTTACTTTGATGTCAAACTCTTAGAGTAGAAGAATCCAACTAATCAGCCTCGGTTTTGCATCCTTCTTTTCCATCAAATACTTCAAAGCCGCATGATTGGTGTACATAATAACCTTTCTTTGAAGAAAATATCACTGAAATTTGTCAAGTGCAAACACCACAGCAAGCAACTCCTTGTCGATTGTTTTTATAGTTTATTTGAGATTCATCAAGCATTCGAGAGGTATAATAAATGGTGTATGGCTTCTTGTCTTTCTGTTGGCCCAAAATAGCCCCCACAACATAATCTGAGGTGTCACACATCAACTCAAAGGGTATAGACCAATCTGGAGCACACAAAATTAGAGCACATGTGAGAAGCACTTTCAATTTCTCAGAGGCAGCATATATTGCAATCTTCATCAAACATGATTAGAGTGTACTTTTGCAGAAACTTACACAAAGGGCAAGGGATATGGGTGAAATCCTTGATAAATCTTCGATAAAACCTTACATGTCCAAGAAAAGAACGAACATCTCTAACCGAAGTTGGAGAAGCTAAGTAGCGAACAAGATCTACCTTAGATTTATCAACCTCTATCCCCCTAGCCAAAATAAATTGTCCAAGAACAATCCCTTGTGTAACCATGAAGTGACACTTTTTCCAATTGAGCACTAAGTTCGTTTCAACACATCTTTTCAAAATAAGCTTTAAATTCCCTATGCATGTGTCAAAATCCCTCCCAAATACACTAAAATCATCCATGAATACTTCAATTATTTTTTCAATGTAATCAAAAAAGATAGAGAGCATGCAAAGTTGAAATGTACTTGGGGCATTGCACAATCCAAAAGTCATCCGACGATAAGCAAACATTCCAAAGGGGCATGTGAACGTTGTTTTATCTTGATCTTCCTCCGCGATGCTAATTTGGTTGTATCCGGAATATCCATCAAGGAAGCAATAGAATGCATGGTCAGCCTATCTCTCAAGCATTTGATCAATGAATGGCAACGAGAGGTGGTCATTGCGAGTGGTGGCGTTGAGCTTCCTATAACCAATGCAAACTCTAAAGCAGGTGATGGTTTTTTGAAGGACAAGCAAACTCTAAAGAAGACTTATTTGGCATGACTTACATGGGTGACACGGCTATCCAAAATAGGGTAAATAACTCTACAATCCATGAGTTTAATTACCTCTTTTTTAACCATTTTCATCATTGGTGGAAGGAGTCTTCTTTGAGCTTCCCTTGTAGGTTTGGTGCCATCTTCGAGCAAAATCTGATGCACATATGTTTCCGGATTGATTCCCTTGATGTTCGCAAGCGTCCAACCTATAGTGGTCTTGTACTTTTGAAGCACACGCACCAAATTCTCCTCTTGTTCACCTTCCAACGTTGATGAGATAATTACCGGCAAAGTGTCATTCTCTCCCAAGTATTCACACTTACTACAAGAAAAACACACTTAGACGATGGAGAGATTTTGTCGTCTAAGAACCATTTTTTGTCGTCAATGTACTTAGACGATTCATCGTGTAAGTGTTGTCATCTAAGTACTTAGACGTCATATCAATTCTTCATAATGGTGTGAACTATTATGATACCTCAAAACAACGCAAGTCATTTTGATATTTGAAATAGTGGGATATGTAGTGGGTGATCAAGGGTTGAAAACGAGCCATGTGTACAATCCGGTTGGTTCAATGGGTTTTGAAGAAAGGTATAAAGTGGAGAAGTTGTGGCCGCTTTCTCACTTTCACCATCATTTGCAATAGTTGAAAAGAGAAACAAGGAAAAAGAAAGGAAGTTGCAACAAAGAAAGGGAACAAGACAGCCGATTTGCAAAAAGGAGAAGAAATCGAGTTTAAGCAAGAGTGACGAGCAAGAAAACAGGTAATGAAATTTTTATTTTTTTTACTGCTTTAGATACTGATTGGTGTACAAGTGGTGGGATTTGTGATAGTGTGAGTAAAAAAAACAATGTCGATAGAGTATGCATGTTTTTGAAATTCTGGGTTTTGCTAAGATGAATTTGGGTAATGAGAGGCTGAGGTTTAAACAAAACTTATGCGTGTACCGGATCTAGGTTAGGAATGTAACTAATAGTATGTTGAAATGGGTAAAAATATGGGTATGTAATAAGAGTAGTAAGAACATAGGAAGAACAGGGTAAGATCATAAGGAAAGTAGTGGTAGACCTTGTATAGAAGTAAAAATATAGAATTTAAGCGGTTTATAGAAATGAGCGGGAGTGATGTTGCCTGGGCAGCATGATGACTTTTTTGTTCATGTCAAGCCATACTAGTAGTGTCATGGACCCATTTGAAGTTATACATGTATCCAGCAAAGAATGTAGGATAGTGGATGGGAGAAAACACCGTTAAAAAGAGGAAATGTCTTTCAAAGAAAAGGCTTAGGAGATCTGGGGCTTAACTCGTATAGCTTGAGTGTAAAAAGAACGTCGTCAGACTTTGAACACAACATTATTAGTGCGTTGCAGAGGTGATGCTAACGTCCTTCTACTTTTGTTGCTAGCACCGCCCATCATGGATGAGACAAACATAGATGCATTCCTAGAAAGGGAGCCCAAGCGTTCGAGGTGACATGAGAATAACCCTGATGTGGGGACGTCTGTTGTTGGGGTGGGCGAGGGTGCCTGCTAAGAGGAAAAAGGAAAAAGTAGGGCGACGGAAATTCCCGTACTCACCTCCGGCACCGTGGGATGTGCATATGCTAGCATTGCCATTGTTCAGAGTGGGTGGTCCTTGTTATCACCATTTAAAAGACGGAATTGCTGCGCAGGAGCTAGAGAGCGCTATGACAGAGAAGCATATTCAAAGTGTTAACAATGATTTTCGCATTCTGTCTAGCGTGATATTGAGGCGGGTAAAAGAAAGAGAGTCAGTCGTACATCCGCCAGCTAGTTTTACTTCATTGTACCTCTACCAATTTTGACATGAGCTGACCTTGCCCCTTCACCCATACATCCAGTATATGTTGGCGAGACTAAACCCGTCTCTTAAGCAATGTGGGCCGCTCATCATAAAAGTGTTGCTGGCCTACTACAACGTGTTCAACTTATAAGGACTTGGGCATCCAACATTCGCTGAATTAATTGTCCATGTGTAAGCTTGGGTATTCAAAAAGAGTGAGGGATAAAGAGACCGCTACCTTCAGAAATAGAGGAAATATGTGGTTATTCAATGAAAGGCCCACCTCTGCGCCTAATTGGCGCCACGGTGCAATTTTTGTAGGTGGAGAGTGGGAATTTGGGGCAGGGTGAGCATGGAAACAAGGGAGAATATGTGCTAAGTTCCTACATCATTTCAAGTTATAGGCAAGGAAAAGTGGGCGGGTGTACCGAATACTTTGTGGTTGGGATGAATCGAAACTAATGTATTTGTTGTATTTATTTAGGTAATCGAAGATTCTTGCTCTGCAGAAAAGAAATGCACTAACTCGGAAAAATTTCATATGCCTGGGGTGGAGCAGAGGACTATCGTTCTATCTGGGCTCTAAATCATTGGGATGTGTTAGAGCGGACGGAACTGAGTCATCGACCAAGTAAGCGTTACTTTGGTAGCTTACCGACTTGTGCAAAAGATAATGTGACCATGTGATTTAATGCATTGTGATTAATGGAAACAGAAAAAATACCAAAAACTTCAACTGTGAAGAAGATGGAGGGAGTGGTAAGTGACTTGGAGCGGTTGATGATGCAGGCTCAGAAGGCACAAACTGACGAGCACAGGAGTTTGACAGATAGTGGTGTAGCAAAAGAGACACTTGTTCCAAATGAGGCAGTACAGAAGGAGCATGTGGTGATGCCTAGTTGTCACCGTCGTACAAGCTAAAGAGAAGCGGGCAGTCGCAGAACATGTGAGAGTACAACTGAGAAATGTTGAAGAACATGAACAAGCAGGGGATGAGAAGGGCAAGTCCAGTTGTCAGCGCTCGAATGCACTTCCCGAGATGCACGAGGTGGAGAAAGAACTTGCCTTCTAAAGGAGGCAAGCTGCACTCAGGAAGAAGTCTAAAAAGCTGCACTCTTACTCGTCGCATTTAGAGCTCCGTCCACTGAAAATACAGAGGCAAGATGAGGTCACAAATGATCTTGACGAAAAGATGGCCACTTCGCAGCCCAAGAAGAGCACATTCATCAGGGAACCTACTGGGCATGCCACAGTTGCATTTGAAGACGTGACCACCATCCGCTCGGGATATGTCAAACGCGTGATCGAAGCTATGGACAACAGGACCGAGAGTGTTCATTCTTCCAAGAGAGACCTTGCAATCCATTCTATCAGAGCACATCCGAACGAGCCACAAATTGTACCTAGCCTTGGAGGATGAGCGCAGCGAGTCATAGATAACATAGCTAGTTGCGCTTCGCCTAAAACATGAGCTTCTTCAAGGTGACTTAAAGAAGATCGAGGACCCAGAGAAGCGCCTGAGCAAGAAGATGAAGAAGGCGGAGGTGCTCGCTGAAAAAAATGAAGAAGGAGAGGGAGGCTGCTAAAGAAGACGTTGTCCAAGCCAGTAAGGAGAAAAATACGGTAGAGATGGCCTCAAGGGAGCAAGTAGGCATCCTAAGTAAGGAGTGGACGAAATAGATTATGGAGGAAAGATGTCTGGAGGAGGAAATCCACTCCCTTAGTAATCATGTTGAGCACTTGTGCAGCTTGGTGCCAAGCAAAGATGCCCAAAAGCAAATGAAGGCATGGGCAGTTGAGGCGTATAAAAGGGGCGAAGGTCAAGCAAGGTGGAAGAAGGTGTTGGCAGAGGCTCAGAGCACATTTTTTAATCAAATGCAGAAGTCCCCATATTTCAACTGGGTATAGTTTGCAATGGACAAGGGCCTGTGAGCTGGGTGTTGGTTATGTTGCTACTAAGTTGCTTCTTTGTTTTTGTTGTTATTTTGGTTCTATAAAGACAATGCTTTGGGGATTTTTGCTTGGTTTCTTTGTAGCCCATAGTGATGGACAAATTATGTAGCTTATATTAACCATCAACTATTTTTTTCATATATGGAATGTATGGAATCTATGATCGTATAATCATGTCTAGATAACGGTCTAGTTTTATGAAAAGGTTTGAAAAGTTTTGAGCGGGAGTTTGATTAAAGCCAAGAACTTATCCATACTTCATTGAGTGAACATTATTTCAATACAAAAAATAGTGAGCATGGATATAAATGAGAAACATGTCCGCCACTTATGGATACAGTAGCTCAAAATCAATGATAGTATTTTCGAATGTGCGCCGAGTTTCAAGGATGTGGTAGGATGCGCCCATTATTATCCTTCAAGTAAAAGGTGTATGGAAGGACTTCTTGCATAATCTAGTAAGGGGCCTCCCAAGTTGGGCGGAGGCTTTTGATAGGTGTTTGAATCACTTTCATGACCTAGTCTCCAACTTGAAGTGGGCGGGAACGCATACGGTGGTTATACAGGCGGGCTACCTTTTGCTTGTTCACCACATTACATAAATGACCGGCGTCCTGGCCTTCTTTGAGTAGATCGTTGTCTAGTCGGAGGCCTTCTCCATTTGTTGTTGGATGAAAAATGGTGACTCAAGGACTTTCATGGGTGATTTCGAGTAGGAGTAACGCCTCTGATCCAAATGTTAAGGCAAAAGGAGTTTCTCCAGTTGTGTTGGTAGCAGTTTTACGGATGGACCAAATGATACCAGGTAGCTCATATTAATTACCCATATACCAATCTCGGATCACCCTTCTTGATATCACATATTTTTTTCTTCAGTCCATATTTGATAATTTTGTTCGCTACTTCCACTTGGTCATTACACTGAGGATAGGCAAGAGAAGAGAATAAGACTGTAGTCCCCAATTCCTTGCAAAATTGGACAAACTCATTTTTATTGAACTGAGATCCATTATCAGTTATGATATTGATCGGGGCGCTGTAACGACAGTGAAGTGTGCACCATAGGAACTTGATGATTTTCTCAGTGGTGACCTTTACCAATGGTTCCACTTCAATGAATTTTGTATGATAGTCGATAATGACCACAATAAACTTGTAATGGCCTTGAGTCTTGGGCAACTCTGTAATGAGGTCTAGTCCCCACCAGACGAAGGGAATGGGCGATACTATTATAGAGAGTAGGACGGCTGGCAGATGATATTTATGCGCATGTAACTGGCATTCGTGACACTTTTCTGCTATATTGGTTTTGTCTACATGTATCTTTTGCCACCAGAATCCACATCGAAGAACCTTATAGGCAAGGGACCGGGCCCCAATGTTATGGTTGTATACTCCACTATGAATTTCTAGCAATACTCAACTATGACACATTTCAGATTTGGCCATGTGCGCCTATGTTTATATAGTTGCCCGCTTCGAATACTGAAATTGGCCACCCAAGCGATGATAGTATGTGCCACAATCTTGTTAGGCGGGAGTATGCCTTAAGTATTGTAAAGATATATAGGATCCATCCAACTTGGCTCAATAGCAATTACTTGCAACAACTCAACAAAAAATATGGTGGTGCTTGGCTTTGTCAGAATTTTGACCCGCATATTCAATGATGTAGAATGTACTGGTGTTGTAGCTAGTCGGGCGAGTGCATCAGCCTTTGCATTTTGAGCGTGAGGGACCTGGGTGATGTTATAGCACTTAAATTTTCCTTACATGAATTTTGCAAGAGACAAGTAAGCGGCTATATGTCCATCCTTCGCCTAAAGTCCCCTTTTATTTGGTTTACTACGAACTGTGAATCACTGAATATATTTATATCCCTAGCATCTGACTGGTGAGCCTACTGAAGTCTAGCTATGAGAGCTTCGTACTCCGCCTCATTGTTTGAAGCCTTGAAATCAAAACGGAGGACATACTATGCATAGACACCCCCTGGTCCTGTGATATCACCCCTGCACCGGTTGCTGCCTGATTCCTGGATTTGTTCATATATAGATCCCATTTGGAATTCTTGGGAGTTGAAGCGAGAGTAGGAGTGATATTACTAGGTGAAGCTGTAGTGACTTGTGTAGGTTTGAGGCATATGTATTCAGCTATGGAGTCTGCTGCAGCCTGACCTTTAAGGGCAGTACGGGGTTTATACTCAATGTCGAACTCACTGGGTTCGATAGCCCATTTCTCAGGTGCCCACTGTAATTAGGTGTCTGAAGGATTTGCCTAAGCAGTAAGTGAGTGAAGACATGGATGTTGTGCGCCAAAAAGTATAGGGGGAACCTCCTGGCGACGGTACCAAGTGCTAATGCAATCATCTCTAGGGCAGGGTATCGAGTTTCAGTGTCTGTCACGTCTTTTTCTGCATAAAAAATTGGGAGTTCCTTGTCATCCTCTCGTCTTATCAAGGCAGATCTTACAGTAGTTAGCAAAGAGACAAGATATAGAAATAAGGTCTCTCTTTTCACTGGGCAGGACAGATTAAGAATGGAGGCGAGATACTGCTTTAGATTGACAAAATCAATCTCACATTTCGGCGTCCATTGTACGCCACGCTTGTTGGTAAGGCAGAGCATTATGAAGAAGGGTTCGCACTTGTTCAAGTAATGAGAAATGAAACGATTGAGCGATGTCAACCTTCTCATAAGGCTCTATAGCTCCTTCTTTGTAAACAGCGGTTTCATATCCATTATTTCTTTGATTTTGTTCAGATTTGCGTCAATTCCCTACTGGCTGATGACATAGCCAAGGAATTTACTGGCGGTAACAGCGAATGTACATTTTGTTGGGTTTAGGTAGATGCCCCATGCCAACAATATCTGGAATACAATGCGTAAATTGGCAACATGTCCCTGGGCGGTCTCACTTTTGACTAGTATATCGTCCACATAGACTTTAACAATGACTCTGTTCATTTATTCCATAATGAAGTTCATGAACCGTTGATATGTGGAACCGGTGTTTTTAATCTGAATGGCATAACGTTGTAACAATAGAAAACTTTCTTTGTTGTGAACATGGTGGCCTCTTGGTCATCTAGGTGCATTTTAATTTGGTTGTATCATAAATATGCATCAATCGTGGATAGTAACTCATAACTGGCTGTTGCGTCCACTAACTGATCGATGTGTGGTAATGGGATAGTTCATTAGGCATGCCTTGTTTAGATTGGTATAGTCGACACACATGCACCAAGTATCGTTGCTTTTCTTAACCATCACTGTATTTGATATCTATTTCGGATAGTTCATTGGGAGAGCGAAACCAATCTTAAGCAGGCGCTCTACTTCTGTCTGTATAGCAGCATATCGTTCCTCATCATAAGCGTTCCTTTTTTGTTTTAATGGGCATGCACCTGGATTTATGCTAAGATTGTGAGAAATCGAATCTATAGAGATGTCAGGCATGTTGGCGTACGACCAGACAAACACTTCTCAATACTCTTGAATGAGAGTGGTCAGATTGTTGGCAACCTCCAGGCTCATTTGGGCGCCCATTTTCATTGTCTGTTAGGATGATTTGGGTCGACTTGAACTGCGTTCAAACTGTCCTTGTCACCAGTCGAATGTATTTAATTAATGTCGTCTCGTGGATCATCTGGAGCCTTTTCATCATAGTCCTTATCTTTAAGGGCTAAAATCTCCTGGCGGACAACCTCCCCTATACGAGGGTTAATCGGGCGCTCAACCAACTGATAGCCTCACATAAATTCGGCTTCAAAGTCAGTAGTAAATTAAAGGTAAAACATGTGTGTGGCCAGGATTACTTTCAATTTCGTCAGGCTGGGTGCCCCAAGATGATGTTGTAGGAAGAAGGTGAATCTACAACAATGAAATCCGTGGTAACTTCCCTTTGGGGAGTCCCTGACAGTCCCAATCCCAGGCGCATAAAATCACTTCCCACTAGGTATACAACGTCGCCTAAGAAATCTTAAGCAAGGGATGCAGTTGTTTGTAGGTGGGAAGGAACATTATATATGTCGTGACTCCCGAATCGATTAAGACACGCTGAATGTTAAAGTGGTCGACCAAGGCATCGATGACAAAGGGCACGTTCGTTGGACAGGTATTGCACTCGTCTACCTCTAAGAGAGTGATAGGGTCCCATGATATTTTCCAAGATTTGATACCACCTTCTGAGAACACACTAAATACTTCATTAGGAGCCCACGTTTTCACAATTTCCACAATAAGTAGTGCTTATCATTCCTCTGGACTCTATGGGTGTGATTTGTCGTTGTGGTGGGTCGCATGCCTTGCACTGGTCCAGCTTACCCTCATCGAACAATTTCTGAATTACTTTCTTCAATGTTAAACATTCTTCAGTATTATAAGATTCATTAGAATGGTACTCGCACCATTTGCTTTTGTTACAGACTGGGTTGGCACGTTGTTTGGGCAGAGGTGGGGCTGGAATAAGCTCCTTGTTGTTGGCTAGAATTTATGTATATGTGGTATTTTCCACAGTGAATGTCATTTGGGCGTAGGGTTGTTGTCGCACCTGCTTGTTGTTGTCAATGGTCAAATTGTGCCTGTGGTAAGGGTTTTCGTGCCGGGAGGGCTAAATGTCACGGCGCTCACTGTGATGGAATTTTTTCCGCTTTGGCTTATGAGGATGCTAAGCTTTATCCTGTGAGGCAAGAGTAGCATAGTCGTCCGTTGGATAGGGGAGGCGGGGTTGACCTCCATATACGAACCATATCAATGAGATCTTTGTATTCCAAGGAGTGTTGATGCTTAACAATCTTTTGCTTGAACGGGGTGGGTCCCAATCCTTGGATTAAGGCTACAACAACCATTTTCTTGTCCAGATGACGGCAAGGCTGGGCGGCTTATCTAAATCTACCAACGAAGGTAGATAGGAGCTTATGCTCAATCTGGCAAATAGCGAATAGGGCGTCGGTAGTATCATATATGCCCTACAGTCTATACCACTTAAGAAAGGTGTTTGCAAAGTCAACAAAAGAATCGATGGAACCTATAGGTAGCTCAAAGAACAATTTCAATGATTCGCCCATCAAGGTTTCGAGGAACAGATAGCGTAGGGTGGTGTCGTTAAGGTGTCTTCCAGCGATGGTGGAGAGGAACTCATCTAGATGAACGCTTGGATCGTTCCACCTAGAATATCAAGAATACTCTGGTGCCTTGGTGTGGGGGCTCTCCTATTGCATGTGATGGACGCGGAGAATGGGGTGTTGCAGGGTATGTTAGCCGCGTTCATTCGTTGTTGATGTGTCAAACGTCCATGTCAGATTTTGACCTCCGATTATGCTAAACGGGAGAGGATCTGGGTGGATGCGTCCTGTGTGGTTGGCTCTGGAGGAGGAGGCGGACCCAGAAATAGCAGGTTATAAAGCTGGGTCGTTATCTGGATGATCGGGGGCACAAGTAGGGTTTGAGCGTTCTACTCAGCTGAACCTTTCTCAAAGCGGTCCCGTCGTAGGGCGTCCAAGGCGCTCTGAAGCTCTTGTCTGGCTGAGCGTTTTGTGTCGCGCTCGTGTCGTAAGAGTTCCAGCTCCTGAAGCAGGCGGGTAGATATGTTCTTGCTAGCATTTTCTGGAGCGGCTAGGGTTGGTAGGGGTGAACTGGACGGGATGTCACCATTTAGAACCCCTGGGTGCTAGGTATCTGGAGTAGTGAAAGCGAGAAAAGTGGCCGGCTCCATAGCTTTGGGAAGAGAGAATTGAATTTTGTTGATGCAAGGGAGAAAGAACCCGTAGACAGTGTCAAATGTTTCGACCAGATTTCAGGTGGGAAATAGTGAAATAGTGCTGAGGATGAAGTGCAAAGCACTGAGGGACTCCTTTGCTCGATCGTTCACTTGACTGCTAAGATATAGAGAATGGGCATCATAAGTGAAGGCAGGGTAGCTCGCTAACATACTATGATGCTTAAGTAAGAACAAGTTTGGGTAAAGAGTCAGATGAGGAAGGAATGAATTTTAGACATGAGTTATTGCTTAACTTAATTCAATAATAAATTATTTACCTTTATATTTACTCTTGGGAACGTTTTTAACTCATACTTCAATGTGGTATTCATGTTCTCAGTCAAGTGTGTACGAGGCACTAAACTTAAGCGCTTATGCCAATAGAGATAACTCCCACTATCATCGCCATCATCTCCCCTTGGAGGCGACACATCTCGGGCCATCGATCACCTTAAAAAAAATAATTGATGAATCAATTTCACCTTTCTAACTAAAAAACAATTTCAATTATAAAAACTACATCAATTATTATAAAATTCAATAAAAATCACACCAATTATCTTAAAATTCACCAAAAATATTAATTAACACACCACTTATCATAAAATTATCACATCAAATTCACCAAAAATTATAAATTAATAAACCAAAAAAACAAATTTACCTAACCTAAATCTAAATTAATATAATCTAAATTAACCTAACCAAAATCAGATTAACGTAATCTACCTAACCTAATTTTGCTAACCTCAATTAACAAAAATAACAAAAAACTTAACCTAACATAATTAAGCTAACCTCAATTAACAACAGCAAAAAATTCCGTACGTACGGTGGTGGCGTCTGGTGGTGGTGGTGGTGGCGGCTGAGAGAGAGAGAGAGAGAGAGAGAGAGAGAGAGAGAGAGAGAGAGAGAGAGAGAGAGAGAGAGAGAGAGAGAGAGAGAGAGAGAGAGAGAGAGAGAGAGAGAGAGAGAGAGAGAGGTTAATTTCAGAGAGTGATAGTGAATTTGAGGAGTTAGTCTTGAATGCACACCCACTCTCTTTATGCCCAGATATTTTCAAAAATTACCGCGCCTCAACATTTGATTAGACAAAAAAAACTAAGCAGTGAACAAGCTTACAATAAGCTCAAGACACAGAATCCTCGTCCTTACCCAAATTCCTTCGCCCTCTCTACAGCGTACAACTGCTCTCCGTCGCCGAAAAAACTCGTCGAAACCATCGCCGCCGTTCTCTCTTTCTCCTCTCTCTTTTCTGGCTTCCTCTTCCCTTTCTCAATCGTCCTCGGCCAATCTCTCTCCTCACTATTTTCCGGCCAATCTTCCTCTCTCCTCTTTCTTCCTCAGGCATCGACTTCCTTTCTCTCCTTTATCTCTCTCCGGCCAAAAAGCACTCGGCGACCTCGAGGAGGATGAAAGTTTGACGGATCGAGGAAGAGGAGATTGAGAGTTTGATAGATCAAAGAGGAGGAGAGGAGGATGATGAAGTCGTTCGATCGATTTAGATCGGGATTCGTGGAAATTTGGGTTCCCAGAGTTATCTCTAGGTGTCCAAAGTTGATTTCAAGGTGGCGAGAGAAGCAGTGGTCGGGGAAAATACAGAAGAGAGGAAGGACATCAACAACAGAGGGAGAGGGGAGAGAGATCGGTCGAGCGGCCCGAGCTCTGGGTGTCTAGAGTAGAGGCTAAACGCGACGAAGGGAGAGAGGAGGTAGCCGGAATATAGAGAGGAGAAAAAGAGAGCGGCGGCAAGGATTTTTCGTGGCAGAGCACAGTTTTCGGTGATGGAGAAAGACTAAAGTTTCTGGGCAAGGACTAAGATCATGAGACATTGTCTCATTGTAAGCTTGGTTTGACAAAACAAGTTTTGAAAATATCAACGGCTCAAATTTTTAAAAAAATGGGCTTAGGAGAGTGGGCGTGCATTCAAGACTGACTCAAATTTGAAAGAGTGAGAGATATTGAGAACATGATCGATTGATTTTAGTTTTTAAAATGACAACTTAGACAACGAAACCTAATAGATTTGTTGTCTAAGTGATTTTAATTTTTTTCAAAAATGTTGACGGAAAAAAAAAAACCCGCCAACTATTATAACTTAGATGAAGAAACCTAATAGATTCGTCATCTAATTATTTTAAATCTTCAAAAATCCCGCCAACTTTTATCACTTAGACAACGAAACCTAAAACATTAGTCGTCTAAGTGTTTTAAATTTTTTCCAAAATTTTGGCGGAAAAAATCTCAGGCAACTTTTATGACTTGGGCAACGAAATTATTTAGGTTTTGTCGCCTAAGTACTACTTAGACGACGAAACCTAAATAATTTCGTCATCTAAGATAAATTTTTTATTTATTTTTTAAATATCTAAAAAATTAATTTTGGGTAGTTGCTTAAAAATCATCAAAAATCAACCGTCAGATATAACCATTGCATTTATACAATGTGTAGAAAAAAAATAAACCAAATTCATATTAGTTTAGGATCGGATTCAATCGATTGAATTTAGTAATTAACGAAAAATATTTAAAAGAAACAAACGATCATAAAATATAATCCATAAACCCGTTTCCGAAGTTATGAGTGTTTGTGTTGTCATAAAAACTTAACTTATAAACTAGATAGAAATTAATTGAAAATTAACATAAAAAATTAGTTTAAGACTAAAAACTTGTTATATATCTACTAATGTTGTATAACTTAAGTGTTCGTATGTCTATATTCACTCCTCACTGATACTAACGAAATTGAATTTGGACAAAACAACTGTTAGATATATTCATCATAACATAATATGTAAGTGGACGAAATTTTGAGCAATACGAAGTTGGGTAAAGGTCTGATCAGAAACGTAAAACCAAAAATTCAATAAATCAGAATTGTTCATAAAATCACTAAAAAACAAAGAATCATTAAAAAAACTAAAACATAATATACATACACTAAAAGATAAGACAAAATATGACCACCCTCTGCGGATTTCATACCCTCTCCTACTAAAAAACTCGCGATACCTACCCAATTCGTAATTCTATCAATTACCCGTCTACCAAAAAAATGAGTTAGTTCAGCTAATATCCTTGTTAGTTCAGTTAATATTCTTATACCTTTAGTTAAGGATATTAAATAAAAAAATATCTATGCAACCGCAGTTATATGACCAATCATATATCACATTTAGTATTTAACCCCCCCCCCCCCCCCAATTTAGGTTTTGTTGCCTAAGTACTACTTAGACGACGAAACCTAAATAATTTCATCATCTAAGATAAATTTTTTATTTATTTTTTAAAAAATTAATTTTGGGTAGTTGCTTAAAAAAATCAACCGTTGGATGTAACAATTACATTTATACAATGTGTAGAAAAAAAAAATAAACCAAATTCATATTAGTTTAGGATCGGATTCGATCGATTGAATTTAATAATTAACAAAAAATATTTAAAAGAAACAAACGATCATAAAATATAATCCGTAAACCCGTTTCCGAAGTTATAGGTGTTTGTGTTGTCGTAAAAACTTAACTTATAAAGTAGATAGAAATTAATTGAAAATTAACATAAAAAATTAATTTAAGACTAAAAACTTGTTATATATCTACTAATGTTGTATAACTTAAGTGTTCGTATGTCTATATTCACCCCACACCAATACTAACGAAATTGAATTTGAACAAAACAACTGTTAGATATATTCCTCATAACATAATATGTAAGTGGACGAAATTTTGAGCAATACGAACTTGGGTAAATGTCTGATCAGAAACGTAAAACCGAAAATTCAATAAATCAGAAACGTTTATAAAATCACTAAAAAAACAAAGAATCATTAAAAAAAACTAAAACATAATATACATACACTAAAAGATAAGACAAAATCTGACCACCCTCTGCGGATTTCATACCCTCTCCTACTAAAAAACTCGCGACTCCTACCCAATTCGTAATTCTATCAATTATCCATCTATCAAAAAAATGAGTTAGTTCAGCTAATATCCTTGTTAGTTCAGCTAATATTCTTATACCTTTAGTTAAGGATATTAAATAAAAAAAATATCTATGCAACCGCAGTTATATGACCAATCATATATCACATTTAGTATTTTAACCCCCCCCCCCCCCCCTCCCAAAAAAAACAACTTGCATTTTATTAGGAACCTTTTTACTAAATGAATTAAAATAACTCCATTTTTTGAACCGTCAACACTCATAGTCTGATAATTGTTTACTCTCTACCCTCGATGAAAAAAATATGCATTTTAAGAAGGTATAATTGGTCGTGCTCTTTGATCGGAGGCAATGAAATTCATCTTAGACGACGAATTGGTCCACCATTCGTCGTCTAAGTGTTTCTGGGTTAGGGTTTATGGGTCAAGATTTTTGGGTTAGGGTTTAGTATAAGGGTATGATCGTAGACGACGAAATGGATACTTCTTTTCATCTAAGTTCGATTACTACAGCGATAAATTTTTTTTGTCGATTTAAGTTCTTGTTAGATGACAAAATTTTACACTTAGGCGACGTTTTTGGATTTCGTCATCTAAGAAAAACTTAGATGACGAAATTTGTTCTATAAGGCGACGATTTCTGGTTTCGCCGTTTAAGGCTTTCTTAGACAACGAATTTTTTTTCTCTTAGGCGACGCTTTATATTTCATCGTCTAAGTGTTACTTAGACCACTTAGACGATGAAATTTTTATCTTATGCGATAAAGTATGTTTTCATCGTCTAAGTGGTACTTAGACGACAAATCCTTAATAGTTTCGTCGTCTAAGCGCATTTTTTTGGTAGCGTCGATCAAATAATTCGGTAACACCTTAAGCTCTAATTCTGGTGCCATGGAAGGAACCATCTTGTTAGTACCAAACGTGATAGGAAGAGGAGGAGGATGACTTACAACCCGTGGTGTCTCATTCGATGCCATGGCCATCTCTTGAATTCTAGGCTCCAAAATCTCGATTAAAGCATCAAAAAGGGCTTCATCCCCGAGTCGAATCAGCCCCGCTCTTACTTGAATAGCCATGTCGAGTTCATCTTCTCTAATGGTGTCTAAGTGCTATCTCTTGCACCATGAAATCCACAACATCAACCAAAAAGCATGCATTAACACTAGACATGTGATACTTCATTGCATCAAGGATGTTAAACTCGATATTTTCTCCATCAATCTACATAGAGAACGTTCCTTCAAACACATCTATCTTTGTTCTTGCGGTTCTCATGAAAGGTCGTCCAAGTAGCAACGGTGTGGTGATCAATGGACTCTCCTCCATGTCAATAATGTAAAAGTCAGCCGGAAATATGAAATTGTTGATTGCACAAGAATATCTTCAATGTATCATCTAGGGTATCCGTGAGAACGATCGGCTAGTTATATGATGACATTGCCTGACTTGAGCTTTCCTTAGTCCATGGATTCATACAAATAATAAGGCATGACGTTGATTGATGCACCCAAGTCTAGTATGACATCTTCGAATTTCTTGTCACCAATAACACAAGGAACGGAAAAGCTCCTCGGATCCTTCAACTTTAGAAGTAGCCGACGTTGGATAACCGCTAAAATAGTTTCATTCACCTTCACCACCTCCTTCTCTCTTGTTTGCCTCATATGGGTGCATAATTATTTCAAAAAATTGGCTTAGATAGGCATTTGTTTTATCCACTCGATCAAGAGCAGATTTACTTGCACTTTCTAAAAGACATCCAAGATTTCATCGTATTGATCATCTTTCTTTGACTTTGATAGCCTGCTTGAAAATGGTGCACGAGCAAACGGAGAATTAGTATTAGCTGAACTTGAAGGGATAGGGTTCTTACCTTAGATTAGGGTAGGTGGCGTAGGTAAAAGTGCCTTAGTGGTTTGTGGCGCCACTTTAATTTCTTCTTCTCAACCTCAAGCGTGGACGAATCTTCTTCTAAGTCTTCCTCCTCCAAAACTTCATGAGAAGGTGTTTTGCTTGTCTTTGGCATTGGTTCTTCTAGTACCTTCTCACTTCTTGTAGTATAGCATTAACACCCCTCGGATTTGGCATGGTTTGAGGAGGGAGCTGTCTGATTTCTCTAATTTATCCCATGAAGTCCATAAGTTGGCCTATTTGCTGCTCTACTTCTGAAATGTCACGTACAAGAGCATCCAATATCTCCTTCGTTTTGGCTTGACCATCCAAAAGAACTTGAGTTGAAGCAGACAATTCAAGCATTGATGCTACCTTATTATATTTCTCATCTGACACTTGCTTAGAACTCACTTCATTAGTTGTCTTGCATGGAGTCATCCCATATTGAGCATCATTGTTTGCTCAGTTCTCCAAAAGTGTACGAGCTTCTGTTTCATCTAAGTCTATGAATGCTTCAATTGCAGGGGCATCAAGAAGCTCTCGATCAATTGGCTTGAGACCATCATAGAAGTAGTTCATGAGGTTGATCTCTGAAAATTCATGAGAATGGCAGGTGGCACATAAAACTTTTAAACGATCATAGTATTAGCCAAAAGACTCGTCCAAAGCTTATGTTATGCATGTGATATTTTTCCTCAAAACAACTATCTTTGAGACCGGAAAGTACTTAGCTAAGAACAGATCCACAAGTTGCTTCTATTTGGTGACGTGATTAGACGGAAGTTCCAAGAGTCAAGTTTGAGCTATATATCCACCAATGTGAATGGAAAGACCTTGAGCTTAAAAAATTCCTCATCTGCATTGGTAGGCTTCATACTCATGCATATAAACTAAAATTTCTTGAGATGCATGTTCGAATCTTCATTTAATAGCAAATGAAAGATTGGCAGAAGGTGGAGAAAGCCACTTTTCAGCTCGATGTCCTTCTTATTCTCTTGTGAATCCGAAAAAGCAATGCATTATGGTCCATTGCTCCATTCGGTTGAGCAAATGCGTTGGCGAAGATATTTGCGATCATTGTTATTAGCCATGTCGATCTCTTGCACTTCTTGTTCAAATTGATGCTCGGATGAAGAGTGTGATGAATGTGAAGAGTTTGAAGACTCGTAACCCTCTTCAACAATGGGAGCCTCTAATGAGTTGTGTGAAACCACTTGAGACTTCAAATTAGCTATCCGGTCCGCTAGTGCTTATAAGGTGGTACTAGAAGATGCAAGATTCAGATTGGACATTCATAAGCCTGGGTATCCATCAAAGACCAAGTGTTAGTATCATAAGAATACATAATGAATGCAAGATACTTAACCAAAACGTCAAAAAAAAAAAAAAATGAAAAACAAGCTAAAAACACACCCAAACACACAAAATACATAAAGTACATACTAAACACAAGAATGTATTCTATACACAACAGTGCACTTGCACTGTCTACGTGTCAAGTTTCCATTGGCTCAAAGTTAAACAAAAGTTATAAAGATTGAAATTTCCGGTTTGCCCTCGTTCTCTTTCAATATATTAGGCAAATGCACTTGGAGTACTGTGTATAGAATCATTCTCCATTAAACACATGCAAACACTTATATATATCACACAAAGACACTATGACAAAATGCAACACATGTAATGCAAGGGTAAACATATGAATGCAAATGAGATACGTGCTACCCATAACAAGAATGAATGCAAAATGTGGTTAGTATGAATGCAACACACTAAATTTACATGTTAGAACTCAAATACATATCACACCTATAGATTTACATGTTAGAACTCAAATACATATCAAACCTATAGGTAAACGTTGGAAATCACTTAAAAAGCACAAGATCACACATTCACACGTTTCAAAGCATATAAGCATGGAAAACTGACGTTAGAACATGTATCATTCAAATGCAACGTTTTAATCAAGTTTAACACATTCAAACAATCGTTCAGTATTATCTAAGTGCATCAAACTAGCAAACAATTTCAACATTTCTCAATTCAGAAATTGGTGATGATGGTACATTTGTGTCTGATTAGTCTGTGTTATACAGCCATTTATTCAAGTGATTGGATCTCTATCATGTATTTTATAGCCCGATTTCGATAAGAGTTAGGGCAGGCAAGTACTTAGAAGGGGTCAGCAAGCTAACTGATCCCTATGCGGAGAAATTTCTTCAAAGATAGGAAGTCTTCTTGATCGTAAAGGGGTCCAATGCTTCACCAACTGGTCCAGCCCCTCTAGAAAAGCATCTTCTACATCTGAACATAAGGAACTATTGGATGACAAAACTAAAGGCTGGCATTGCTTTAGCTCCTCCAACAGCTCCTCAGCACGAATTTTCGACTTCTCATCTGACCCTGCAAGCTTTCCCTGCAATACTTCATTTAGAACTGATTCCGCCTCGGCATAACATGCTTGCTTGATCAGGCAGAGGCATAAGTTGCAGGCCTTGTTTGCATCAGGGTCGATGATTTGAGCTTTACGATACACCACTTCTGCTGTCACATGGTTCCCTTGCTGCATGTAGGCCCAGCCTAAATTGCCCTGCTTGCAGATTGATAATGTTAAAAGTGTGGAGACTAGACAAATATTGGGCCATTATGTGCCAATGATCAATAGCATTGCAGTAACAATTTAAAATAGAAGGTGAAATCATTGGGAGGACTGTAGGAGGAAAATATGTATGTCTTCAGAAGTTTCCTTTATCTATAGCAGCATTATCTTGAATGACTTAATCTGATTATAGATGGAAGAGTAGGGCTGCGAAAAGCTTTGATTATGGCTACCCATATAGGACTGTCCTAAGTGAGAATCTGAAGGTAAATTCAGTGAGGAGGTTAACAGCCAAAGGTGAATCTCATAGCAAGATTTAATCATCTTATGACCTCATTTACAGTTTACTTCAAGTATGATCGAAGACTCATCATTTTATATTCTACAACTAAATGAGAATAATGTGCCACACAAGAAATTTAGTTAGACTTGGCGAGCAACTCATGATGCATATGTAAGAAGACCTTTTCCGTTTTCATATATTATGCGCCAAAATATTATTCAGCAATATAGACAAGATCTACTGCATAAGACAGTTGAATCTTCAGAAAGACTCAAAACTAGAGCGCTATACAATCTACAAACGAATAACAACGAAAACTAGATAAAGGAATGAGCACTATGCAAGCCACAATTTGATACTTGTGAAGAAAAAAAAGTGATTAGTTTAAATTTATACCAGTATCCTGGATGTCTCTTGCTTGATCGTGACTTGGAACTTCCTACCGTGAGAGCGTGCCGTCTTAGTAAGCTTACCATTGAAGGCATATCCTTGGTAAATCATCCGAAGCTTCTGTTTCAGAAGCTCTATTTGCTCCTCCATTCTCCCACATTTCTGCCATATTCAGAACTCAGAACCAAATGCACAAAAAGCAGGACATATCGTCTTTTTACACAACAATATCAATTATTTCTCTTTGGAAATTAAAGCACTCATTGTTTTAGTGGATACCTTGAATAAGTCGATTAGTACATTGTCTAGAGATTCTTGTGCCTGCTTGGAGCACCGATCTCTGAAGGACATTATTGCTTCAATAGCTTCCTCTGCTTTGTCTTGCTGCTTCATGACTATTGCCATGTCTTTGAGGGCACTATCCACCCTATCTCCGGCATTGATTGCTTTCCAGAACAATACAATAGCTGCTTCTGGATCCTTCTCAACTAACTGCATATTCACAGGGATGAACTCAGAAAAGCACTACTAACAAATATCAAACTAAGCAGGGGAAGCAATAATCATCAAACATGTATCAGACAGCTGACAGCCATTTCTATACATAATGAACTTCAACAATCAACACTTCAACATTCCACAAGAGCAGACATCTCCAAGCTTTCTTACTTTGAGTATGTAGTTGTAGGCTAAGTTAACATGCTAATTCTAATCTGAGTAAGTCTGTCAATCATCCACAACCTGATATAAAAATATTACGCTAAAACGATCAAATGCTTTGCAAGTCCTAAACCAACACAGGCACCACTGTCCCTATCTAGCAGTGACAGAGAATAGTCGGCTGTTCTTGTAGTTGAAGCCGGAAAATAGTAACTATACAACCACGATGCCACCTATTCCAATTCAGTAGGGCCCTAATCTACATGGGTCTTCAAGATGAAATCAACCAAAAAAATTTACAGTTTACATTACAAAGCTTTAATCTTGACACTAAACTGATTCAGCATTAGTCACATAACAAAAACAAAAAAACTTTGCTCAGCAATAACATCTTCTCCTTTTTTTTCTTCTTTTTTTCTTTCAATTTTAAGAGGATTATAAGATTTCACTCTTACCCCTCCTTGTGACTAGAACCCACCTAATAGCCTACTTCCTAGGTAGTGCTAATAGCCTACAACCAGGTAGTGGTGCTCTGACCACTTGAGCTAGCCCACTAATCAATAACATCAAATTATGCACACACAAAAAAATATACAAGTTAGTATTAAACAGGAAACTCATTAAGAAACGTGATGATCAACCCAGATTGATTTCATGCACACTGAAGACTGTGACGTAATGAATCACAAACACAGAACCATATGCATTAATAAATTGAGAGACAGAGAGAAAGATCAATAGAGAGTTTACCTGGACGTGTTTGGCTCGAACGTAAGGGCTATCTCCAGGTGGCAATTTGTGAACAACATGATACGGTGGAGGAGGAGGGTCGACCGGAGAATTAGCCTCTCCTCCTCCTTTTCTTGAGCTCTTCATCTTCAACTTAGTTTCTCCTCGAATGCTTCAGATTACAGAGACCACGATTTTAAAAGAGGTAATGGAGATTTTGAGGAGCTAGCTCCATTGCTGTTATAATCTAGTCTGTTTTTCCTTTTGGAAATGGAAGGAAAGCGAGAGAGGAACCTAGACGCGTGGGAGTCCAGGTTCATTCTTTGAGGGGTTGATGACATTCTCCGCTCGCCACGTGTAAATTGTTGACGTGCACTTGGCGTAAAGCGAACAAGTTGGGACTGTTAGGACTTGGGACTGATAGTTTTCCCCGACGACATTATAGTGCCTCAATCCTTACATTTCGATTAGTTTCTACATACCACAATACATCTTTGTGATGGTGAAAATACAATATCGAATCTCATTTTACAAAATCAAGCCAGATACAGTATGCATCGATATAACGAGGTGTTAACTTGGAAAGAAGCTAGCTAGCATTAGAGACACACAAAAAAAAAACAAAGAATCCGGATAAATGTTGTGTTCAGCCAAAGATTCAGACCAAATTAAGATATTATTTTGAAAAAGAACCTACGACCGTAAGAGATTGTAGACTTGTGCATATACAAGATCGACACAGATTATATAAGATGCATAGATCGAACTCTTTATTTCTTGGTGACTTAGTGATATCCGACGGGTGCTGGGGCTTCTCTGAGTTCCTTTCCCTGATAATGAATATCCTGCATAAACAGACACAGATAAAATAACCAAAATCAGCAAGACAAGAAGAGCAGTGAAGATCACAGATGCATCATGCTGATATTAAAAACAGAGAAATGTAGAAGGCTTTATATACTCACGGATGCAAAATGGTTGACATCCCGATGGTGAGCTTCATCAGCACGAATCACAGTGATGACATCCTTGAGTTTAGCATCTTTAGGTAGCCGCCAGTAGTCAATTGCTATTGCAGGAGCAGGTACATTTTCAATTTTACCAGCATCAATGTCCTTCAAGTACTCTGTATAAGAGTGAATAGCTTCCTCTTCCAGATACCCAACAACCCTATGTGCCAGCTTGGGTGAAGCAATATAGAGCACGAAGAAGGCATTGAAGAATACTCCCTGCACTGTGAGAACTAGTAGCCGCTCGTACCACACAGGCTTAACTAGTTCCACCATTGTCATCAAGTGCATCCTCTCATTCTCTGCTTCTTCAAGTAGAGCTTTGATCCAACCACCACTCTGCTGGAACTTGCGGAGAGACCTCAAGTGCAGAAGCATCCCACCCACCATACCAGGGACAGCTGCCACAGTTTCCAGCATCATTGCACGGCACCCATACCGTCTCTACAGCATAAATTCCTCATTTTAGAATTTACATATCAAATTGGAAAGAGAGAACTAGATTATTAACAAAACTTATCTAGCATCAGCAGCAAATATTGTCAAAACAAAGTCAATTAAAGTTCTGTTAAACAAAGAAAGACATCTATACCAAATATCAGTTTCACCTCCGTTTCCAATGACTAGGTGGTTCGGTTTTGTCCTCTTGATAATGTCCTAAGATATGCACGAAGAAATAAACTAATACCTTTCCTGAGTGATCAAGGAAAGACTCTTTGACTAAGTCAACTAACTACATATGGATTTGCAATTTGCAAATAACCTTGAAAAATAATTATGTCTTTATAAACTCAAAGAGCTATGAAACTTATTAGGCTGATCATCATCATCAATTTATTCTTAATTTACCCTGCTCTGCATTCCATTTTATTTTCATTTATATATTGAATTTCCCAATGATATATTGGCTATCTAAACCATCTTGTTTTTACAAGTAGATTTCATCGCCAATCCACATTTTATTACTCAAAAGATATCAAGACGTCAGATCATAATCAACAACTGTTATTCTTAATTTCCCTTGCTCTGCTTATTCGTTTACTTTCCCAATGATCTCTTTGCTATCTAATCATTTTGTTTTCACAAATAGATTTCATTGCCAATTAACATTCAATTACTCAAAATAATTGTTCCAATAGAAAATTAAGACATCAGATCAGTATAAGTAAACCATTATGCCCCAAAAACAGAGGCGGTGAGGGTGAAACATTTGGAATTAGTTACTACAACTAAGGACAGAGTCCTAGCAACCAGAATATAGATCATCCTATGTTACCAGCCACCACATATAAATTTCACTGAAGTAAACGGAAATAACCTAAAACCCAAACAATAATTTTTTTTATTTTACATAAACCATAAACCCTTCCAATTTTACTAAGGCAAAAGAGCGAAGAGATCAGAAAACCTGAAAGAAGATATCCGTGGGAACTCGAAGAAGCTTGACGGTCCTATACGCCAATTTGTCCTGAAACGTCTTCGGCACATGATGCTTGCTCAGATCAATCGACACATCAGCTTCATAAGTCTCCCATGGCTACATTCATCAACCAACCACAATTAAATTTTCAAAATTCCACCTCATAAAAATATTACTAAATATATAAAATTAAACAAAAATAACATAAAAATTAAAATAAAACTAGATTCTTAGGGTGATCATGATAGTACAGAACTACAGACCATGAAGCAATTCCAAGGCCACTCAGTTCCGTCCTCCCTGGTGATCTTCGGCCTCGAAATCCCCCAGTAATTCGAAACCACGACGCCGTCTTTAGCTTTCTTGTCGTCTTCGGCGGCTCTCTCTTTCTTCTCCTCCGCCGTCTTCGGCGGCGTCTGAATATTCGGCGTCACCGAGCTCATCATCCTCCACGATCCAAAGGCGGTGCTTCCGTCGCCGCGACGGTTCATGTAACCAGCGGTTTCCACCGGCCTTGTGTTAACGACCGGCGCCGCCGCCACCGAGGTGGAAATGCAGCGGTTGAAGTTCTGGCCGTGGCGGAGAGCTCCGGCAACCGACCTCGCCGCGATCCGGTTCATTTTTTGGGTGTGTAGAAAGGGTTTTAGAAAGAAGAAGCGGTCAGAGTTTTGGGGTTTTTGGTAAGAAGGCGGTTGATTCTCTCTGTATCTTTCTTCTGTGGCTGCTGTGTGAAGTTATAAACTTTTGAGAGGTTTTGATAGCCTGCTTCGCTGGTGCATGGATTATATCGTGTGGGTGTTTTCTTGGGCTCCAAGTTCAGCATAAATTTGGCAAAAGACAGGCAGATCGAGAAAGAACGAAAGTGTTTGAGAGTAGGGGCTTGATGGTAAATTTACGAAAAAGAAGTTAACGCACGCGGTAAAGGCCTAAAGGTCCAAAAATGACCAACTGTTCCCTTTGTCGAGATTGTTCCAACTCCAGGTTTGCTGGAAATGGGTGATGGGGATGGGCTCACCCA
Organism: Geum urbanum; assembly: GCA_946800695.1. Classification (NCBI taxonomy): domain Eukaryota; kingdom Viridiplantae; phylum Streptophyta; class Magnoliopsida; order Rosales; family Rosaceae; genus Geum; species Geum urbanum. Next base: position 8,007,898 of record OX327003.1, read on the forward strand.
CGGTAGCAGGGACTATTGCGTAGCTACCTAATTTTCTTGTCTACCTGTGGACACGTGTGTGGCCAAGAGAGCAGGTGCCCAAGTGACCGGCGGCTAATCAGGAAAAGATCTACAAATACAAATAGGCCGTTTAAAAAAAAAATCTGCAAATAGGAATTAGGCACCAATAATCCCGTAAATTTCGAATCTGATTTAGCCTCGGTTTCGCTGGGATGGACAGCACAAAAACTTAAATTTTCACTAAAAGGCTAGGGATGTGCCTGAGTCAGAGGCTAGTGATGCGGCGGCAATTCAAGTTCCTGAAAGGTTTGTCCGTGATGAACAAGCAGACGACGGGGGTAGGGAACTCCACTGCAGTGGTTTTAGAGGAGAAAGTCGAGTGACGCTGCGACAGACGTCACTTGTCAGCTCAGGTCCTGCTAAGCCACTGTTTCAGGATCCTGGTGGGAAGGTGGTGTCGACTACTCTAGTCCCAAAGGTGGGGCAGAATTTAATAACATGTTCAGAACAAGATCTATTGATTTCTTCTTCTTCGGAGGCAAAAATGACAGATATTACAGGTTCTCAACTAATAATGGTGCCCAGATAAGTTCATCTAACAGTGTCGTACAGGGCACCAATTGTTAGAGCCAAGAGGGCACCTTGTGAGGAGAAATCCAAACAAAGAGTGGATAAAGGCGAGGGGAGTCGCCCTAAGGGGATACACAAGATGGAATCCCCTCAGAAGAAGCTAGCTTGTGATCCTGCAACTATTCAGAAGATACAGCATGAGAAGGAAGCTCAGAGATTGACGCTCATGTATACGAGATGACATAGTTAGATAAGATGTAGAGCCCAGATGGTTTTTTAGTTTTTCCCTACATCTAGCTTGTTTAACTATGTTAAGGTACTAGTTCTAAATTATTCTAGTGTAGGTTATTTAGGGAGTTCTTTTGATCAGGCCGGTGAACCAGTGAACTTGTAATCTACCAGTTTCTTCAATAGACTACCATCACCGTTTCGTAAAAAAAAACTAAATGTATCAATTAGACATAAAATAAAACTGCTTGTGGTTTTATTATTTTTAATTAATTAAATATTAAGTAAAATGGTATTATTATGTGTAGTTGTATACTTCTACGTCTTATCAAAATATGTTTATATTATATATATTGAACCCAAGATTTGGTTCGTCCCGTCACATTCGAATTTTTATTATTAAATACTCTATTAAATATTTACTTTAAATGGAGCCCAAAATTGAACCGGTTTAGTTCCGTCCTATTCGGATTTCGAGACGGCTAAAAATTGAAATGACTTGTCTCGTGTCCACCCCTAAAAATTATTGAAATTAAGGCGATGCTATGGTGGCACCGCCATGTCAATTGTCTCATTGTGTATGCAGCCCACTTTCATAAATTGGACTCTTGTGTTGGTCAGTCTGAAATTTGTATTCATAAAGTCATAACACAATCGTTACTGAAATCAAGTCTCGGATACGACTAGCAACTGGACGTGTGCAACACAGTTGCTTGGACTGAACCCAAATGGAATCCAATCTTCAACATGATTGAGTTGAAAATAGAGGTAAGGCCCAACGCAGAACGTTAAAAACACCTTACATATGACCAACTACTCTTGGCCTCTGAAAATGCCGACTATGTACATCTGAGGTCCTACTATATGCCACCCGATTAATTAAAGAAAAAAAAGTTGGGATGTTTTTTTATGCATGACAATTTATAAACTTAGATCCCTTATATTTGATATATATCATTTTGGTCCCTCGTGTCTGTATTTTAAATTCACTTTGCTTCCTTCTTTTGAAATAATCACATGATAATTAAATATTTTATAGAATTTAAGGGTATTTATGTCTTTTTAACCTTTATTTTAGGTTGTTCTTAAAAAAAATGGGTTCACCCATGAACATATCTGGGCATCCAATTTATTTGTTTGGGTACCACCACTCGAGGTAGATTATAGTCAGTTTTCAATCAATGTTAATAGGGTGTTTACTACTGGACATTGTCGGTGTGGTCAATCCATAGTGGTGTGGGCCATATCAGAGGGACGGCAAGCTGCTCCACAGATTGATAACTACCTTTACGAGGAGGATGACGAAACAAACAGCATTGTAAGCCCTGAATCGGATCTTTTGAAGCTGCATCAAGATATCAACAAGAGCCAAAAGACAGTAGCTACAACACCATAATTACAAACATACCTGACTTGATCATCAGAAACTCGTGATTCTAAATTAGGGAACCAAGAAGCAGCAGCAAAAGAAGTGACATTGTCGGCATCTTTTCATTTTGTTGAGCAAACCAGGGCGCTAGGTTTCGGTTGGAGACGAGGCGGTCAAAGGCGAGATCGAAGGCCGACATATAGAGAGGGCGAGAACATTTGAGGCAGCGGGGCAGCGCATGGAAGCTCGATCGGTCATCAGTGAGAGAGAGTAATCTGGTGTCGTCGTACAATTAGAGAGAGAGAGAGAGAGAGAGAGAGAGATTGTAGATTTGTTAAATTTTTAGAATTTTGTAATAGTGACATAATTGTAAATAATAAGAACTTTATTAGAATTTTGTAATAGTGACATAATTGTAAATAATAAGAACTTTATAGATATGAAGACATTTTTACCTCTCATGTGTCAACTATTTAATATTAAAGACACACTAAGTGACCAAAGTGAATTTGAAATGCATACATAAGAGCAACTCCAATCGATATGCCAAAATCCACTATAGCACACTAACGTTAGCTTTTGACAAGAGAATCACCCTCCAATGGATCTGTCTTTGGCCACCGTGGATGACATTCTTGAATCAATCTGCTAATTTTGACAGAAGCAAGTCAATCGGCCAAACTTGCATTTCACTCTCTCTTACCCAGATTGATTCTTTATTTCTTCTTTTCATTTCATATCTATCTCATCCTAATCATAAGCACTACAATCCCATAACTTGATTACAAAGATATGAGAAGAAAACAGAAATCAAAACCCAGAAATCAAGCATATTCAAATCCAGTAAATCAAGACAAGCATTTTGAAATCCCAGAAATCAAAATAGTTGAAACTGAAAATGTGTAGTTCAAGAAACCCAGAACGAGAAACAATAAGACATGGAGAAAGGAAATGCTAGGTCGCCAAGTTTATACCAAATCAGTGAGACAAGTTGGGTTTCAAAGGAAGTTTTCCACCAAAATAATTTATATTAAATTAGTTCAATTTCAGATTCCCTTTATACATATATACATATGGCTTAGTTTTGCTCGAGTAGTATAAGAGAAGGAGATAGAAGAGGAGGATGGACTTGAAGACGAAGAGTGAGAAAGTAGAGAAATCTGGAAAGAGAAGGAGTACCACAGAGAAAAGGTAAGGATATTTTTAACATATCGGTTGGAAACAGATTGTTTCAAAACAACCAAATGACACCTCAACTGTCAAATTTTGAATTTGACATAAGAGTTTAACCTCTCCGCTGGAGTTACTCTAAGAGAGCAAAGTAATATATGTCAAACATAAGGAACCAAATTTTATAAATTGTCATACATAAGAGAGCATTCCAATCATTTTCTCTTAATTAAACAAATAACAAAGTTATCGAATTGATCTCGATCTCCTCATTTTAATAGCTAGTCCATGACATCTATGATGAAGATTCTATAAAGCTAGCAAGTGCATGTGATGAGTTGACCTAACAAGATGCAGAACAATGTGCATGTGATGAGTCTTGGGGCATGTTTTTACTAATTTGGAATGAAAATCAAATCTCTGAGAATGATTCTGGAATGAGAAAGTTTCAGTGTTTACTTGTACATTTGAGAATCAGAATGGAGGAGGGTTCCACCTCCTTATCAGGAATCATTCCTGAATAAACTCGGAATTGGATTCCCAAGGGGGGAGGTGGGTTTGGGAATTATTCCTCCAAGAATCAACTTTTGTACCAATAATATTCTTACGTATATATATATTTTTTAAACAACTTTATGTGTTATTAAATGACTCCAATTTCTTTAGATATGATATTATAATTTATTTTCTAATTTTCTACTACGAATGGTTATATTTTCAATTTTTTAAATGTATTATGATTATTATTTTGTTGAATTTGAAGCTTTGTCTAGCTATGTTTGCTAGATTTGACGTTTGGTTTTCATTTTTTGGTATTAGTTACACTACAAGAAAAACGCACTTAGACCGCGAAGCGTTTCCGTCGTCTAAGTGCGTTTTTCCGTCGTCTAAGTACTTAGACGACGGAACCTCCGTCGTCCAAGTTCCGTGCTCCAAGTGCTGTCGTCCAAGCACTTGGACGACGGAGAATTTAATCTCCGTCGTCCAAGTCCACTTGGACCGCGGACCTTCTCCGTGGCCCAGGTAAGCACCTGGACGACGGAGAATAAACCTTCTCCGTGGCCCAAGAAACCACCTAGACGACGGAGATTAAATTCTCCGTCGTCCAAGTGCTTATTTAATTTTTTTTTTTTAATAAATTGTAATTAAATATTAATATTTAATTTATTATTAATTGAATTTAAATAATGAAAAATGTTTAAATTAATTAAATAAACTAAATTTGTAATATTACTTAATTAAATAATTAAAATTAATTTGTACATACATAATCGAAAAATGAATAAAAATTAAAATATTGTTCGGAATGCGGAAAGAAACGAGATAATAAACTACTAGCTAATACACTGGAGGAGCATATGCGCCGCCGAGTCCCCCGCCTCCAGCTGGGTCATCGTCGTCGGGGTATGGGTTCGGAGGAGGTTGACATTCTGGTCGAGCTTGTTGCATGAGGGCGATGAGTTGGGTTATTTGTGCTTGCTGCTCATCAAGTCTTTGATGCATGGATTGATTTTCCTCTCGTGCCAGTCGAGCCTCTTGAATGGCTGCTTCGACGGCCGCAGCCTGAGTCCTTCTCCGCCCCGAACCTCCCGTAGATGATGAGTCGAAAGTCGTTGATAAATATCGAACCACCTTAGGTCCGAAGTGCCTAACCTCCTTGCCAGCTCTACGACCGTAGACCTCATCCGCAATTGCAATTTGGTTCTCCATGGATAGAGGAGTCAGGTCTTCCGGCGGCAAATCTGGGAACGCAAGCTGAGTGTTAGCCAATTCTTCCTGCGCACGCTCTATCACCCTTGCCTACAAAAGAATAATTAAAAAAATTATAATGAAATAATATTTAAATAATAATTACTACAATTAAAAGCACACATATATATATCACTTACGCCGTATTGACTCGCTTCATTATCGAGCCCAGGCGTCACGTATGCGCTTATGCTTGCATCGAGATAAGAGTGTTTGGTGCCCTTATTCTTGTGCTCCTTGGCTATTTGAATGAGTTTCTTGGCGCCGGAAGTATGGTGTTTGTCCTTCTTCCCCCGATTGGCTTTGTTGACTCCAGAGAATTTCTGTTAGACAACATAAATCATTAAAAAATTACTAAGTAACTAAAATTAAAATAATTCAATTCTCTTAATTAATTGAAATTAAAAAAGTAAACACCTTAAATTCGGGGTCTTGAAAGTGGTTACACAACCACTGCCACTCATCTTCCCTATCCCCACGCAGCTCTACGGGGGTAGGCACGGGGCCGAACTCTTGGAAGTAATTATGAAGCCTGTACTTCCAATCACGGTAGATGGAGTTGGCGGTTTGGTTGATATGCCTCAACATCTCCGGTGTCGGATCTACCTCAAATTGTTCCTATCAGAAATAAATAGAAAATTATAATCGTATATATTATGAAATTATAACTAATATTAACAATATTATATAATAACTAAAATTGTACGTATTACGTACCGAAAGTTCTTTAAAGACTTTCGCCTTCTCATCATCCGGCACCTCCTTCCAAGTAGGGGCAGTGAGACGAACCCGGCTACGAAGGATTGACCCTATGCTATGCGCCGAGAGACTTGCTAGCTGAGCTGTGGGAGGGCCACCGGTGAATTCGTCGTAGGGCAAGTCGATCTTTTTCCCGGTCGCCTTGCAAATTTTCTCCGCTTTGCCCCTTTTAACGAGACCCCGAGTCCTTTTCGGTTCCGGGTCAGTCGGGGTCCTCCTTTGCTTACGCCGGGCGCTGTACATGATAGATTCAGAGGTCGAGGACGCCTGAGTACATGCTGTTGAACCGGTACCGGGCGTTGGAGTTGAAAAGGGGTCGACGTCATCACCGCTGGAGATAAATGGGGCAGCGGGAATTTCTCCAGAAGGCACTGCCGACGGACCAGATGAAGGGTCCGAATTGAGGGCGTCGTTGCCCTTCTGTTCAACCCAACCGACTTGGTTCGCCAAGCGGCGGAGCATAACATCTTCTGCCTCCTGTTGGGCTTTTTTCTTGTCGGATGGAGCCATTTAATGAAACCTAGGAGTACGTTGTTAAATACCTAATTACCATAATAATTACAACTAAAAATTTACGCTAATTAAGTACGGTTAAGATTTAAATAGAGTACACTAGCTTGGCTTTTTGGGTCGTTCAATGGACATGCGACCCGCGCGATAAAGTGTAAATTTTCAATTAATCAGCCTTGGTTAAATCGAAAAACATGGCCAGTTAGGGATAGAGATAACGCGAGCTAGAGGCAGAACTAATTTCGACAAAATACCCCGAGGCTAACCAAATAAATGGTATATACTCTATTGGTGTCGTCTTTCTTAGATCCAAAACCTTTCACCAGTCATAACCCGTTTCTAAACACCATGTCCGACATTCGGCCAATATTTCGAAAATTTACACTTCCTCAAGTCCTTTGCAAACTCCGCCCTCAACCTCGTGTCCATAACTTCACTTAGGTTATGGTGTGCGGTGATGAAATCCATACATCGCGAGGGGTTAAGGAGATAAGCTAGAAAAAGAGGCGACATCTATTCCAAAGAGTGCGACTTAATTAACCAAGCTTATGTACTAAATTTAAATCAAAGACGTACTACCATGCAATTTACTAGAAAATACACGTAATTATCAATTAATTAAAACAATAAATAATGACAATAATGAATTATTATTTATCATGCATTTAATAATAATTATTCATTTACCTATATAATTAATTATTATTAACAATAATTATTATTACTATTATTTAATTACAATAATTATTATTTACCAAATAACCATTATAATAACTAAATAATTAAATGATAACAACTAAATGATTATTATAATAATTATATTAACTAAATGATTACTAAATATTAATAATAACAACTAATTAAATAATTATTATAATTACAACTATTAATTATTTAAAACTAATTATTTAATTATATTGTGAAACTAATTAATTAAATAAAAATAATGTTAATAAGGTAAAAAATAGAAATTTACCTCGTCGGAATAATCGAGAATATCACCGGAGTTGAGTCGTCGGAGAGGAGGAACCACGCCGGAAATTTAGTCGCCGGAGCATCGCCGGAGGAGAGGAGAGGAGAGGAGAGGAGAGGAGATGGAATGAGAAAATGGGGGGGTTCCTGTTCTATATATAGGCGTTCACTTAGACGACGGAGCCCTATTTTCCGTCGTTTAAGTGCACTTAGACGACGGAACAGGCTTTTCCGTCGTCTAGGTGAAGCGTTAAATTTTTTCGAAGCGGCGCGTTATTAATGGGCGGGACGTTTCACCCGCCATAAATTTGGACTTAGACGACGGAGAATTGATTCTCCGTCGTCTAAGTGAAATTTCAAGCGGTACCGAAAATTGAGGCGGCACATTGAACCGCCATAATTTTCAACTTGGACGACGGAGAATGACCTTCTCCGTCGTCCAAGTGAAAATTACCAAGAAAAAAAAAACGAACCGCCTTGGTTTTTTCACCTGGACGACGGATATGGTCATTCTCCGTCGTCCAGGTTCAAATTACGTAAAAAAAAATTTAAAAATTAATTCGCTAGGAATTTAGCGATCTGTCATTCGAATGAAATAGTCGTACAATATCAATGAACGCATCGTATATATGAACGGTTAAATTTGAAACGACGAATAATTTTACGTCTTTAAACTTGTTAAGTATCTACTAATGTTTACGACTTAATGGTTCATAAGTATAGGCTCATTTGCACCAGAGTATTAACGAAATTGAATTTGGACAAAATAGTCGTTGGATACGTTCACCGTAACATAATATATAATTACAATAATTTTCAGAAAATAATAAGTTCGTGAAGGGTTTCATCGGCACAATCAACCGCAAAACCGAGAATTTTACAAACCGGAAACGTGGATACAAGACATTTTCGTAACTCCGATTTTCGAACCGTCGAAACTCACACACCAAGAATTGTTTACTCTAAAGTCTTGACGAAAATAATATGCATTGGAAGATGGTCTAGATGGTCGTTGTCTTAGAAAAAATTACGAAATCTACACCTGGACGACGGAGATGACCTTCTCCGTCGTCCAGGTGAGTACCTGGACGACGGAGAAGCTCATATCCGTCGTTCAGGTTCAGAGACCCTGAATTCAGGGGTTAGGGGCCTTATTGTTTAGGGTATAGGGTTTGTGAACTTGGACGACGGAGATGAGCGTGTCCGTCGTCCAGGTACTCACCTGGACGACGGAGCAGCTCATCTCCGTTGTCCAAGTTCACAAACCCTAAATTCAGGGGTTAGGGGCCTTAGGGTTTAGGGTATAGGGTTTGTGAACTTGGACAACGGAGATGAGTGTCTCCGTCGTCCTAGTGAGTACCTGGACGGCGGAGGATGACCATATCCATCGTCTAAGTGTACAAACCCTGAATTCAGGGGTTAGGGGCCTTACTGTTTAGGGTTTAGGTCGTCCCCGGTCATTTAATTTTGTGTCCGTTCAATTATTCTGATTCAAGAATATAATTAAAAAAATGATCGATTGATCCAATTTGCTAGATTTAGGGTCGAGGATTTAGGGAGATAGCCAAAATACCCAAAAGGCGAAATCTGCAATTAATTTCTCTGTTGTCCAGGATATATAATTCGGATTAATTAATTAATTTAATTTAGTTTACGTACGTCGGTCGATCCGATATGATCGAGCATGGACGCGTGTAATTAATTAATTAAGTACAAAAATATATATTAAGATCTACGTACATATATACGTACATTCTCCTCCTTATAATATTTATATTAATTATTGATCGATGATGCATCATATATTACAATAATTACATAAATTAATTACCAATTAATTTTTCTCGTCTTAGTTAAGTAGTCATCATCATAATCGTCATCATCCTCGTCCCCGGTATCCGATTGCTCATCCTCCTCATCATACTCAACATCGTCCGACGAATAACCTGAGTCCTCGTCCGCGTCCTCATCCTGCTCGTCTTCTTCATCTTCTTCATTAATCTCATCTTCAGTTAGATCTGTACAACCATCAGGCATGGGTAACCGTTCACCATCTTGAACCAAGTCCATTATATCGGAGCGGATGACAGAAATATTAGGCTCTTGATAGGCAGGAATATTGTCTCTTTCTGGTTCAGCAGCATCTTCAGTCATCGCCGGTGTCCCTTCAATTGTCTCTGTATTCCATATTCCTCGATGAGAGATATGGTTCACTATTTTCCACCCTTCACCGGCTTTCGGATCGTCGAGATAGAACACCTGCCTAACTAAGGTGGCGAGAGCGAAAGGCTCATCCTCATACCAGCTTGAGTTTGTATTGACTGATAATAGTCCCAGGTCTTCCTTTGTACGCTTGAACCATCTGCACTTGAATAGGAAAACGTTGACATCATTCCCGTAACATAGCTGAACCACATATACAATAGCCCCGTAATATAGATCATTGTCTTTCCCAACCACTACCCCACTGTTTTGTGTTCTTCTTCCTTCATCTCGGGCTAATGAATGGAACTTTACACCGTTCACAAAACATCCGAGATAAATATAGTGTTTAATCGACTTCCCTGCTAGCAAGTGCTTTGGCCATGACCACCACCCCCCGTGGTTTTCAGATTTTTGCAGATCAATCATCTGCGAAAAAGGGCAAATTAATATAAGGGTTTACTTTCAACAAACATGATCGATATGTATATAAATTACTAATTAAATACCGAGACGTACGTACGTACCCATTGGAAGAAATAATCGGGAAACTTCTTCTTAACCATTTTCTCAATCCACGCCGAACTCTTGTTTTGATTTAACGCCTGAAGCCTCTCCCTGTATGACATCATGTACGGCTCAACTTCGTCACAGTCTCACAACACTACCCAATGTGCCTCAGTAAGTTCTTCCCATGTTAACGATTCCTTTAATACTCCTCTAAACGGTCGGACGACATTGGTGACGATAGAAAGATTGATGTGGGCACTGCGATCGGAGGCAGTGGGAGGTGGTAGATCTTTGAGGTACCTGTTGCAGTAAGTAACAAACTCATACATTAGGTATGTCTCTGCTATGGAGCCATTCGGGGCCGACCTGTTTTTGACGAATGACTTATACTGTCCAAGATGTCTACAAATCAAACGTACAATATGAATAAGTACATATAGCTAGCTAGTAATCTCCAGTGGAACAAATTATGAATCGAAAAACCTGTATAATTAATTAGTTGTACGTAGCTTTCTTGAGGATACATCCAAGTGTACTGGACTGGACCAGAAATGAGCACCTGCTCGGGCAGTTGGATCATTAGGTGAATCATTATGTCAAAGAAAACAGTAGGAAAAATCCTCTCTAGTTTGCAAATGATGTGCAAAATTTGTTGTTGCAATTCCACCACATCTGACTTCTTTAATTCTCTGGCACATAACCTCTGCCACCATCTACACAATGCCACTATTGGTTCTACGACGTCACGAGGAAAATATGGTCGAATTACCACTGGAATCAGACGTTGCAGCATAACGTGATAGTCATGTGTCTTTAGACCAACAAACTTGTGTTGCACCTCGTCCACTGCTCCAGTTATAGTAGCTGCATACGTAGCCGGATAACGAATGCCCTTAAACCAGTGAAATACAGAACGTCTAAGTGTCGGCTTCACTGTGTAAGGTGCAGCTGACATCTTGTTGTACACTCTTTTCCTATCCCTCCTCAACCACAAGGGACGACGTAGATTCATTGATTCCAAATTTTTGCGCGCTTTGGGAGTATCTTTAGTCTTGAACTTAATACCGAGAATTGTTCCCACCACGCTGTCGCACACATTCTTTTCTATGTGCATCGCATCCAAGTTGTTCCTCAGCTTCAACTTCGACCAGTAAGGGAGTTCAAAGAATATACTCTTGTGATCCCAATAGCTCAAATCATGTGGAGGAATTGGATTGCATTTCTTTACATCCGCGTCATTGGTCAACACACCAAAGTCGAAATAGCTCAACCTCTCTAAAATATCTTCGCCCGACCAACTACGGGGTTTAGGATTGTTTTCTACCGTCCCGTCGAAATGAGCTTCATCCTGTCGCCATGGGTGGTCGTGAGGAAGCCATTTACGGTGACCCAAGTAACACACCTTCCCCGCGTGCCAACTAGAGTTCACGTCGTCCAAACATATAGGACATCCATTATATCCTTTTGTCCTGTAGGCTGCCAACATCTCATACGCTGGAAAATCGTTGATCGTCCACATTACGGCAGCCCTCATCGTGAACATCGTGTCAGTGAATTTGTCATAAGTTGGGACTCCATTTTCCCACAACAGTTTCAGCTCGTCGATCAAAGGTCTGAGGTAGACATCTAAGCACTTCCTTGGAGATTTAGGACCTGGAATTAGTACAGTAAGGAAATTAAATTCCTTGTTCATGTATATCCACGGAGGCAAGTTGTACGGCATCAGAATAACTGGTCAAGTGCTGACGGCGGAGCTATTACTTCCCCAAGGATTGAATCCGTCTGTAGATAGGCCGAGTCTAACATTTCTAACCTCTGCACCAAAGTCTCCAAATTCTCTGTCGAAATGTTTGAAACCCTCCCCATCCGCGGCGTGTCGCAGGACATCGTCGATCATCTATTCGCTTTTCTGCGTACCATCGCATCGCCTCTGCTATGTGTAGAGACATGTACAGGCGCTGCAATCTGGGAATCAAAGGAAAATATCGAACAACTTTCACAGAAATTCTCTTTTTCGAACTCTTCCTATTCACCTGGAATCTGCACTGGCCACATACGGGACAATAGTCCAAATCTTTATACTCTTTGTAAAATAGCACACAATCATTCAGACATGCGTTAATTATCATGTACTTTAGGCCGAGGCTGCTCAAGATATTTCTAACCTTATAATGAGATTTATGAAGATTGTGATCATCAGGAAGCAACTTACATATTTGCTCCTGAATTTCGTCAAAAGCACTCACTGACATTTTGTGCTTCACTATTATCTTCATTTGCTCCATCACATATTGCAACACATTCTCTCGACATCCAGGGAACACTGGGGTCTGCGCTTTAAGTAGCATCCGGTTGTACTTATCCATCTCACTGGTGTCAGTGGCCAAGCTAGCAGCGGGGAATGTGTCATCATTCTCATGAGTGGTACTGTAACCTCCGTCTTGGTGTTGGTGTCCACCATGACTAAATCCCGGAAACGCATCATGGACCAAATCTGCAGTTGGGTTGCAAGTTGGGGGTCCGGCACCATTACTGCTGGATGAGGCACCCTGGTAACTGTACCCTGAGCTGAAGTCTGCTGCGCTGAACTCTACTGCTTCACCATGCTCGCTCCATGTAGTGTAACTCCACAACATACCATTTTCGTACAGGTGTTGCACCATAACATTAACCTCCACATACTGACAATTAAGACATTTCTGGCACGGACACCTGAAACGCTTCTTTCCCTGACCATGTTCTATCGCAAAATTCACAAATTGGCTAATTCCATCCATATACCGGACATCACATTTATTCTTCAACTTCATCCAACTCTTGTCCATACTGCTACAAAATATTATAATTAATTAATTATTACATATATATATTAGTCCATTAATTTACGCTTAATTATACGTACTCGATCTACATCGATCCATCAATTACGTACGTAATTTAATCTGTATATATAGCTAACATCCATGCATGTATGTACGTTTTCACTAAATATATATTAAGCAAATTTTAACTGCGTACGTACCTGCTGGCCTTCTCGATATCAGTTCATTAAGCTAGCTAGCTAGTCGATCGATCAGCGGAGATCCTGATCCTGATCCTTCTCCTTCTCCTTCTCCCTTCTCCTTCTTCTTCGATCTGACTAAATCCCGCGGGAGAGGATGGAAGAGAGTTTGGCAGCGGGCTTATATAATGTTTCACTTAGACGACAGAGGTATCGGTACGTCGTCTAAGTGGAAGTCACTCGGACCATGGCGTGTCGTTCCGTTGTCCAGGTGATCACCTGGACGACAGAGATGGTATTCTCCGTCGTCCAGGTGAGAACCTGGACCACGGAGAAGTCTCCGAGGTCCAGGTAAGCACCTGGATGATGGAGAATACCATCTCCGTCGTCCAGGTGATCACCTGGACCTCGGAGTCTTCTCCGTCGTCCAGGTGATAACCTAGACGACGGAGATGGTATTCTCCGTTGTCCAGGTGTTACTTGGACGACGGACAAGTTTCCATCGTCTAAGTGTCACTTGGACCACGGAACAATTATGTTTCCGTGATCTAAGTGATGTTTTCTTGTAGTGTTAGCTCATATGATTTGTTCTTACACTACAAGAAAAACGCACCTAGGTCATTTTCGTGGTCTAGGTTAGAGTTTCTGTAGTCGAAGTACTTAGACTACGAAATCTCCGTCGTCTTTGGTCCATCGTCCAAGTGTCGTCGTCTAAGCACTTGGATGACAGAAATGGTCATTTCCGTCGTCCAGGAAGTGACTTAGACGACGCAAAATCTCCGTCGTCCAAGCAACGATGAGATGACGCAAATGTTATTTGTGTCGTCCAAGTATAACTTAGACTACGCAATATGTCTGTAGTCTAAGTTATACTTGGACGACGCAAATATTGTATGTGTCATCCAAGTGATCACTTAGATTAAGGAACCACGTATGTGTATATTTTCTACAGTATAAATGATCACTTAGACCACATATGTGTACGATCCGGCACATCGGCGTTAAGGCGAGTGTCACCAAAAAGACGACTGACATATGCATTTGGAATTTGGAACTGATAAAGAAGTTAGCTTAAATGGGCATTTTGGAATCAAACTGGGGCATTAATTGCATTTTACATAATTACACAACTTACACTCGAATGACTCGATAGTATGAGAAACAATCTTCTATGTACATATATTTCGATTCATTATATATGTACGTATGTACTCACAAGACGAGACAGATTATAGCAGATTAATTCAAAAGAATGTTTAATTCTTCACATACAGATTGATAGCCTTAATTAGTGATAACCGATGGGGGCTGGAGCCTCCCTCAATTCTTTACCCTGAAACTGAATATCCTGCATACAAAAAAAAACAAAAAAGACACATTCAGATTCAACATTTTCACCAAAAGCCTAGCTCAATGCACATCTAGGCCGGTCACAAATAAAGTTAACAAAATACTCACAGATGCGAAATGGTTGACGTCGCGATGATGAGCTTCATCAGCCCGAATGACAGTAATAACATCAAGAAGTGTTGCATCTTTCGGCAGCCTCCAGTAGTCGATAGCGATTGCAGGAGCCTTGACATTTTCAATTTTGCCACTTTCGATGGCCTTCAAGTAGTCCGTATAAGAGACTACAGCTTCCTCTTCTAGATATCCAGTAACCCTATGAGCCACTCTGGGGGACAAAAGGTAGATCAGGAAGTAGGCATTGAAGAAGACTCCCTGCGCAGCAAGGACCAGTAGTCTCTCGTGCCACACGGGCCTCACGAGTTCCACAACGGTCATCAGATGCATCCTCTCATTCTCGGCTTCTTCAAGCAAAGCTTTGATCCAACCACCACTATCCTCGAACCTACGCAGAGACTTCAAGTGCAACATCATTCCTCCCACCATGCCGGGGACAGCTGCAATTGTTTCTAGCATCATCGCGTGGCACCCATGCCGCTCCTGTAATGTATACATTTCATTGTTTAAGATCAGCATATTGCAAAACAAGAAAGTCAGCTGGCTTCAACGGCCACTACATATATAAGTAATATAACTACGTACTATATGCGACAAGGCACAAGCTACTATTTATGAAGAAGTAACATCTACATCAATCTTCAGCCAATTAAGAGATTAATGGCATGCATTTCTGCACCCTGAAGACCTGATTCAATATGTAACACAGCTTTACATATTTACTTACACTCTTCCAATCATTTTCTTCCAAATTAACATTCATATGCATGCTTGTATGTATTGCAACACATTTTACTACAAAATTTCCCTAATTAGTAACTCCGAGACTGGGAATTGATCTGAAGAATAACTAAAATAGCCTAGAACTCCCTTAGGACTAACTTGTTCATCATCTTCTGACCATATTGCTCTTAATCAAAAACTAACAAAATTACATAACTAACAAGCCCACCGGCCTTTTTTACTTCAAAGAAATTAAATTGCAAGTAGATAGGTAATGAACCTTGAAATAAAGATCTGATAGAATTCGAAGAAACTTGACAGTCCTAAATGCAACTTTGTCCTGAAAATTCTTGGGCACATGGTGCTTGCTCAGATCGATGGAGGTGTCCGCTTGATAAGTCTCCCACGGCTAAATACAAAACCCAAGTGTCAAAATCACGAACCTCCCTCACAATAATATACTAATCATACACATATCAAATTATCTTGGATTAGTTTGACTTACGGCGAAGCAATTCCATGGCCACTCAGTTCCATCCTCCCTAGTAATCTTGGGCCTCATAACCCCCCAGTAGCTGGACACAACAACGCTGTCGTCATTGCTCTTCTTCTCTTTCTCTTCCGTTTGACCAGCAGTGCTCATCATCCTCCTCGTCAACTGAAACGCGCCGTCGTTCCTGGCAGCAACTGCCGTGGAGAAGTAGCGGTTGTAACTCCCACCATTGCGGAGACTTCCGATCACGGACCTCAACGCAACCCGGTTCATGGATCTTCAAGTGTACGTTTTAATCTGAGACTCGCAACTGATTGGTTTCTAGCTCGATATATGGTAAGTAGTGAAGGTTTCTTGCAGTATTTATAAAGGTTTTAGGGTAGGTAAGCTAGCTCTAGAATAATGGACCAACGGGGAAATGGTGGCAGGTTGACGAAGTTGACTTGACTAATTGATCTATCTTTTTCTCCAGGCTTCGTGGAAAGGTGCGGCTAGGAGGAGGAGGCAAAATTGTATTACTCAAGTGTGTACGTTTTTTGCACCTTAACTCCATGTCCACCAGTGAAAATGTAGAAGCTTCGCAATAATAGTCAGAATTATGAGCTTGAAGATTGCTGGAGATGGTCTTAATAATCAAGCTTACCAAGTCAATAGAGCTACCAGAATTATTGAAACACACACACACAAAAATTGTTGGAGATGGTCTTAATAATCAATTAAGCTCATGTATAATTAATTGAAACACTATTGACTCGGTAATTGGTAATAGTCTATGCCTCTTTGTGTTTCGAAATGAGACTTGGTAAGAGATAACTTGTGTTCAAAATGTACGCATTTGGTCTTAATAATCTATGCCTCTGTGTTTCAAAATGAGCTATATATATAGTCACCGATGTACAATTTTCACTTTCATAGTGTTCGATGCAAAAATATCCCTCGCGGAGAGATCCTTCTCGCGAAGCAGTCTCTTTTATGATTTCGGATGTTTTAACCGCGTGAGCCGGTTTATCCTGTTTGTGCTTCGTATGCCGGCGTGCCACCGTCTTTCAACGAAATATGGACTGTATGAGCCGCCTGACTTCTTATATAAGCGATTAGAATGAGGAGAGCACAAACCCCACTCGAATAGGTCCTTTTTGCCTAGTGACCTAGGACTTGATATGTGAATCTCTAGCTTAGTCTTCTGAAATCGATACTCCACACTCCTATTCAGTGCAAAGCAGAGCAATCCAGTTGACGGAGTGTTGAGAACACTACTTCCTTCGTGTGCCCGAACTTTCACCCTTATGTGACAAGCTCTTCGACCGTCCGGTTGTTGAAAGGTTTTTGCTTCCTTTGAGTCGCAATACTTTCACCCTTATGTGAGAAGCACTTTTGACCTTCTGGTTGCAAAGGATAGAGATCTCGAGGACGAGATGCCTAAGGTGTTTGCGTATAGCAAGTTTGTATGATTGATCGGGGGCCTTTTCTTCGAAGCTCTTACTTTCCTTATATACTCGCTTAAACAATAGTCATTCACTCTGTTTCATACTCTTTCTGCTCTTGTAATCACAGTCTGAATCCAACACCAGCATACGTGTCGTAATCACTCATAGATCTTCTAATACTATCATAACTCCCCTAAGAAGTTTATCTGAAATAGAACAAGTTATGACAGAACCAAAGCCGCATGGAACCGGCTAATAAATAATGCACAGTTCTATTAGAACTCAAACCCTGCCCCTGGCGAACGCTCGTCAGGCGTCGTTCTCACTTGACCCTTCGCCAAGCGTTTATAATATAGTGGGCCGCTCGCATAGACCTCGGCCATCCAAGCCCAAAATGAAATACTTTATTTCAGGCCCAAACATTGCCCCTCAGGTCTTGAACTTGGAAAGCTTCCTGAACAAGCGAAAAGACTTGAATATACCTTGACTACCGTGCCCATAGACTTTTTAAAACGGTATCCCATCACTCAAACGCCACGTTACCCAACTTTTCAAAGAAATGTGACGTTTGACTGACAACTTATAAAAGCACCAGTCCATATCCACAAATTTCATCTTCCAACGAAACCCTTTCACCTGCTCAGATCCTGCACTTTCTAACCCTCTCAGTCAAAAAGTTCAAACATTTCCTTCTCACCGCCGTCAATCCCTATTCTCCAGAAAAATGCCTCATCGCAAAGACATTCCCAGCCTTTATGAATCCCATGACGCCAAGAAGTTCTCCAAACAACTCAAGGCCGTCGCTAGACGACACAACCCAGAAGCTGTTTGCACCCTTTCTATTGACCCTGTTGAAGATACAGGCCTCCTTGGTCCCTTCCTAGACACTCCACTTAACCCAGAGCTTTTCAACATCCTCCGCCAACCCATCTGCAGCTCATCCCTCATTCTCCAATCAAACCCTAGGGCAGACCCAAAAGAATGGACCCAAAAAGACACTCTCTATCTTATCGAAAAATGGCCACACCCAAGTGCAGAAGATCTCGCTTGGTACCGGCACCGCCGTGGGCAAGACTTCGAACGGTGGGAGACAGCCGGAATAGCCCAACTCATCGATTTATGCTTTTCTCTCCCAGCTGGAGGCAACAGAGCCGCATTTGCCACAGCCATGTGCTATTGGGATTGCACAGCAAACTGCTTCCGTCTCCCTTGTGGTGATGTAAGCATCACAATGCTTGACTTGTATACCATTTTTGGAGTCCCTGCTTTTGAAGAAGTCTGGGCTCTTCAACAACACCACAAAACGCCCAATCGAGCCTCCCCTGAACGCCCTTCTTCCTACTCCTCCTGGGTAAAGCATTTCGCTCGCGAGGAAAAAGACACAGCTCAAGGAGGAATAGCCTTTCTGGAGTATTGGCTCGCAAAGTACCTCTTCTGCTCGACTTCCGCCAAGGTCACCAAATGTTGGACCAACCTTGCTGAACGCCTCTTCGATGGTGAACAACTGAGCTTGGTTGAATCCGTTCTCGCCTACATCTACTATGGCTTAAGGCGAGTCGCATTATCGAAGCTTGACCTGAACCAACCAGGACCACTCTGGATGGTAGAACTCTGGCTGCAGATCTACTTTCCCTTCTTCCGTTCCTCAGCACCCCCTGTTCATGTAGAACACAAGCTACTGGGCCAGACATTGGTCTCTTCACCACCTAGGACCAGACCATGGTCCTACCTCCACTGCTTCAAGCACCTCTGCCTGCACAAGGACTTCCCAACTGCAGCAGTTAAGAAAATTCTGAGTCGTCGCCACCCTAGTCTCCTTGCAAGTGGATTCATGCCCTCACCAGAACAAAATGTTCTCGCGAGGAATCTCTTCATTCGTGTCAACACTTGCCAAGACCTGTCGATTCCAGACTCAGCCAGCTCCGGGTATGAGCTCTATGGCCCAAACCACTTCTTCAGACAGTTTGGGCTCAGACAGGATGCCCCCATTCCCCTCGCCTGCTCTGTTAACAAGTACACTCTTTGGCGAGGAAATGGTCATCCTCTTGTAGCAGAAGTAAGAGATGAACACTTTGGCTTTCCCACAATAATGCTTCCATCAATAACAAAGCCACTAGTGATCTCTCAATCGGTCACCCAGTCGTACCTCGCATGGTACTCCCAGCTCTGGGAAGAAAAACGACAACAAGGACCGCTTTCATGTTTTGCAGCCATCTTCCATGACTTCGGCCACAGATTCTCCAATAAAGAAGACTTGGCCGTGATAGGTGAATCCTATCAAAACATGAGTCGTACCCCATGGCCACAGGTATGCCTCATCACTTCAAAAATTGCCACATGTATTAGCAACTCTTCATATCATGACTGGCCATCCTCTTCCTCAATCTCTCTTGCACAGCACACCTCTAAGCCAGACGTGACTGTGGCCATTCAATCCTTCAAGAAGAAAAGATCACACCCCTCTGGATCCTCTGTAAGTACTTAAACCTGCATTTTTCATAACAATCTGATTTTGCTACTGATTTTGTAACTAAACCAAATCCTTGACAGCCCCAAAAACGCAGAATTAAATCGAAGACCAGAGAGCCTCAAAGTGGGACTTGGTTGGATACAAAGGTCATCAGCAGGGATAAGCAAGCGAAGGTCCAAGCTCAAATCTTCCTCGCCTCGTTTGATCAACGGAGTGAAAAAGCCTCAGGATCAAGTGCTTGCTCAACCGTGGCTTTCACAATTGCACACTGGTTATGTGCAAATCCAAACAGCATGCCTACACTCTCCCAATTCGACGACCTCCTAATTCAAGGTTCAAAGGAGTGGCAGGAACTATGCAAGGACGAGGCCCTTGCGAGCAACTACCCAGATCAGCACTTTGACCTGGACACAATCCTGAAGGCAAACATCAGACCACTACAATTCTCATCTGATGACTCCTTCATTGGGTATTTTGACCTAGAAAAGTTTACAGCCCTGAATGGCTTTCCCTCTTTCGATGATCTATGGGAGCATATTCAGAAAAGCCACAAGCCACAAGTATACATAGTGAGTTGGAACGACCATTTCTTCGTCCTCAAAGCTGAAGACGGAGCATACTATACAATATACTCACTAGGAGAAAGGCTTTATGAGGGGTGCCGTAAAGCTTTCATTTTGAAGTTCGATGAATCCAACATCATTCTTGACAATAATGATAGTGATGCAGGCCCTGAAATCATCAACAGCGCTAAAGAATGCTGTAAGGATTTCATAGCCCAATTTCTGGCTGGAATCCATCGAGCAGAACTCGAGGAGGAAGAGAAGACAAAGCCTGTTGATTCTGCCATCTTGTTCAGGCGTCTGCAAATTGAAATTCAATCGTGCTTCATTCCCTCCTCCTCTGGCGAGGGCATCAGTACTCCAACTGAGCAAGTCATTCCAGAGTCTGAGCATCAAATTATCTCCTTGCCAGAGCCCCTAGCTATACAACCACTAATTTTGGTTGAGAGCAATCCAGAACGCGAAGAACCAAGTCCTCCCTCGCCAGAGCCTTCAGTTCAAGCGGTTGAAAGGACACAGTTATTGTCTCCCCAACAAGTAAGAACTCTCCATTCTCACTTCTGGATTAATGATTTCTAAATTGGTCCTGATAACCTGTTATTTATATTGTAGTCGAAACAAGCTCCTGTGGACCGAGACGTTTGCGAGACAATCCCCAACAGTCTCAGGAACCTAACAAACCCATCAGGCCAACTTCTGATAATAGCCGCTGAAGATCAGCCTAGCAGTCCTCCTGGTGTCAATGATGAAGGTACTGTACTACGAATCCAAGAAAATCCTATACCATCTTCATCGCGAGAAAGCAACCCTCTGTTACCCAGTGTTCAAGAATCAACCACCAAGCTACAAGAACTTGTAGGCAAACTGGGTACACTGAGCACCCCTTCTGACACCACCAACATGCTAAGAAGAATTCTCTCTGGGCCCATGGATTCTCCCTCAGACATTCAAGCTGTTGATAAACAGGAGAAAACCATAAAGGCCACTGCCCCAGCAGATTTCATTCCTCGCATGGATGAACTTGAGGAGAATCTCTCTCTAGTCCTGAGTCAACATGAGGCCTTCCAACGTCTAAAGCTCGAGGTTGAGCGTAAGAATGAAGCAGTAGAGACCTTAGAGCAACAAACTCTCAGAGAAAAAGAGAGAATTCAACAAATATTGGAGGATGACTCCAACCAAGAGGAAAATCTAGCCACCAAACGTGCCAGGATAACAGCCCTTAAAGCTGAACTCGCATCCCTTGAAGCTGAAGTAAATGCATTGGAAACTGACATCCCCAAGCGTCAGAACAAAATGCATCAAGTATTGACGGAAGGCGAGAACCAGGCTCAACTCCTACAAGAAGCACGCGACGAAGCCAACAATGCTCGCGAAGCGGTCCACCAAGCCTGGCTGGCTTCAGAGATGGCCAAAATCTCAGTAAAGAATTTTATCCTTCTTTTGTAAGCCCTTTGGGCCTCAGATGTAGGCCCAATTTAGTTGTCCAAAAACTATCCAACTATTTATGTAATCAAATCAAAAAATTGACAACCAAGTATGAATTGGGTCCAGAGACCCTATTGGGCCTCTCTAATGAACCCTTTTTTTACCTTTGATCCAGCCTCACGACAGGCTGTAACCGATATTGAATATTGTGACCGTTCAACAATAAATGGAATTCAATTCCACACTTGGAATCCGTATCGCGTCAAACAGTCAACAAATCTTTTGAAGTACGTTTTACCTGCCCCAGAAATCTCTTCATTTATTATGCACTTCCTGCGAGTAAATAAACCGTCTTCGTGGTCCACTCTCATTTGGACACGTATTCTCTATTCTTGGGTGCAATTACTCTGGCAAAACCAAACCGATGTGACTCCTGGCTATAACAGGTTTCCCTTCCCTTATGTTATGAATCAACCATTTTCGCATGAATGAAATCCCCCACTGTTCTTTTGCTCTGGTCTTCCCATCTAAAGAAACCTCCAGATAAATCCTTCCATGTTGTATTCCCTAGATAGCAATATCCACGTCCACACCTGGACTAGATAGCAATATTTACGTCCAGGCGTTACCTTGGCTATCCCCTCTTGTGTCAGTAGAAGAAGGGAGAAGCCACAATCCCGAGGTGCATCCCTCTTCGTCCTCCTCTAGTGCACCTGCTCGGTGTCGATGAGCATTGGAGGAAGTAGGCCTCTTCAATGTGGCCTGCAATACGTTTTGGGAAAGATGCATTGCTCCGGGAAGGCAACAAACGCCAAGTCTAGTGGAATGAGCATTCCGATCATGTCCACTGACCTCCCCGGCGTTTCCAATTCTCTCCCTCTCTGAGGTCGATCCTTCTTTCATCGTTCTTTGCAAGATTATTTGTTGACCCAGAGAGCGGTTGAGGAATTGAAGAAAACAAACTGTACTTTATCTTTCTGTTATGTTGTCAAATGTAGTTTGTTTCTCATATGGTATCAGAGCTTGAGGCCGCAAAGCCTTTGTATTCTTCCAATTGTTGAATGTAACATTTTATTTGAAGCACAAAAGTTCCTTTATTGATAAACTAAGATATAGTTTGTTCAACAACTCAGGCCACAAAAAACTGGCTAACTTTTGTCTTGGAAGAAATACATAAAATGTTCTGAAAAATTGGCCTCGGGTACAGGCTCTAGCTATTTAACCCCATGAATAGGTTATGATGTACAATGATCCTCAGTGTGTATGTGTTGCCCCTGTAGTTTATTTATGCGAGAGCATGAATAAACTAGATTTAAGCTGTAGTTGGAGGATCTTCATACTCCCAAACTGGTTGTATATAATTTTTGAGGAAACGACCATTAATTGGATTCGCGTGTATTGCACCATCTTGATCTCGCAAACGAACTGCTCCTTTTCCCAACAGTCGATCGATAATGTACGGTCCTTCCCACTTCTCTGACCATTTTCCTCGTCCTTCAGTCTTCTCGCCAACAGGCAAAATGGCTCGCCAGACGAGTTCTCCTTCTGCAAAACTCATGCCCCTGGTACGTTGGTCATAGGCACGAGCAACCTTTCGTTTTTCAGCACATAGACTCGCATAAGCTTGTATTCGTTTTTCATCCAAGTCTTCATGTTCTTGCCACATCGCTTGTACATAGTCTTCACCGATCAGGTTGTGTTGTTCCATCACCCGCAAAGACTGAACATTTATTTCCAAAGGCAAGACAGCATCATGGCCGAACATCAATGCATAAGGAGTTGTACCTGTGGGTGTCCTCTTACTAGTCCTATAAGCCCACAAGGTGTTAAAAAGTTCTTCATGCCACAATCTGGCATTGCTCGCAAGCATCCGTTTAAGGATATGGATAATGATCTTATTGCATGCTTCAGCTTGACCATTCGATTGGGCATAGTATGGAGAAGAATGTAAAAAGTGGACTCCGAGATCCTTCATGAGCTCCTGTACTTCCCCAGACATGAATGCTGCCCCTCGGTCTGAAACAAAACTCTCAGGAATGCCAAATCGACAAATGATGTCTTCAAATAGGAACTGGCGGATGGCCTTTGCAGATGATACCCTGAGAGGTTGAGCTTCGACCCATTTTGTGAAGAAATCAGTAGCCACTATGATAAACTTGTGCCCCTCAGATGAATGAGGATGAATCATTCCTATTAAGTCCAAAGCCCATCCTCGAGCTGGCCAAGGCTTCATTATTGGCTGTAATGGTATTCTGGGCATATGGTTAACCGGACCATGTTTCTGGCATTCTTCACAACCTCTTGTGAGCGTGATGCAATCTCTGAGCATTCCTGGCCAATAAAAGCCATGTCTTCTTATAAACCATCTCATCTTGGTACCAGCCTGATGTGCTCCTGCTATCCCAAGATGGACCTCTCTCATTAATCGCTTAGTTTCTCGTCCAAAGACACACCGTAACAGTCTGCCTTCCTCTCCCCTTCTATATAACTCATCATCCTTGAGCACATAATTAGGAGCTAAGAATCGAATCCGCTTGTCTACCGGATTATTGGGATTCTAGAGATAAGAGATGATTTTCTGTCTCCAATCCGTGTCAATGTGATCAAGTGTAGCAACGTACCACTCATTTTTGTCTTCTTGACGTGTAAAGAAAGATAGAAGGGTTCTTCTTTCAACCTTTAAGATTCGTTCGCGTATGCCATCTTGCAGACTTACACCCGTTGCTAGTTGAGCCAGCTCATTGGCCGCATAGTTCTTTTCGCGAGGAACATGACTCAACTCCACTTCTGTAAACAACCTGAGTAGGTCACAGGCCCTTTTAGCATAAGGCTCTAAGACCGGTCCTGCTTTATACTTTGTTTCAAGTTGTCTGATCACTAGCTGGGAATCTCCAAATATATGCACATCTGTGATCTCAATATCCAACAAAAGTTCTAATCCAATGATTAAAGCTTCGTATTCTGCTTGATTATTTGTGCATCTGAAGTCCAACCTGAAGGAATAAGAAAAATTTTGGCCGCATGGAGAGATTAAAGCTACTCCTGCCCCAGCCATGGTACTCGTACTGGACCCATCAAAGTACAAACACCAATGAGCCAAATCAATACGAGCAAGGTCCAGTTCTGGCCCGTCAACAACCTCTTCCATGGGATGATGAGCCAAAAAATCAGCCACTGCTTGGCCTTTTACCGCCTTCTGGGGAACATATTGCAAAGAAAATTCTGACAAAGCCAGAATCCACTTCCCAATGCGTCCCTGGAGAATTGGTCTAGACAACATGTACTTCACTAAATCTGTTTGTGCAATGACACACGTAGTGAAGGACAGCATGTAGTGCCTCAATTTACACCCTGAAAAGTATAAAGCTAGGCATAGTCTTTCCATTGGAGAGTATCTTGTTTCACAATCGTTCAAGGTATGACTTAGATAGAAAATAGCACGTTCAACTCCTGATGTGTCGTCCTGAGCTAGTAGGCTTCCAATGGATAGTTCGGTAGCTGAGATATACAGCTTGAGGGGAACCCCGGGTCTTGGAGGGATCAAGACAGGTGGGTTCGTTAAGTAGGTTTTAATGGTATCAAAAGCCTCTTGATGTATAGGCTCCCATGCGAAGTCCTTTTGATTTTGAAGCTTAAGCAGAGTTGAGAATGGTTGTGTCTTCCCAGTAGCATTGGCAATAAACCGTCGTAAGAAATTGATCTTTCCCAATAAACGCTGTAGTTCTTTCTTACTCTTTGGTGGGACTGCATTAAGAACTGCTTGTTTCTTGTCGTCCGGTATCTCAATCCTACGCTGATGAACCAAAAAACCCAGGAAATCTCCTGCCTGGACCCCAAACGCACATTTGGCTGGATTCATCTTTAGTTGATGTTGCCTCATTCTGAGAAACACCGGCCTTAGGTCTTCAAAATGATCACTTCTG
The DNA here is from genome assembly GCA_946800695.1 of Geum urbanum. Taxonomy (NCBI): domain Eukaryota; kingdom Viridiplantae; phylum Streptophyta; class Magnoliopsida; order Rosales; family Rosaceae; genus Geum; species Geum urbanum. The sequence continues at coordinate 8,033,426 of OX327003.1, forward strand.
CGCTTCGTTTTGACTACCACATCATCAATATATACTTCCATGGTCTTACCAATGAGATCATGGAAGATCAAATTCATTGCTCGTTGGTAGGTTGCCCCTGCATTCTTGAGTCCAAATGGCATATCCACATACTTAAAAACACCTGCAAATCCTGGGCATCGAAACGCTGTTTTATGGCGATATGCTTCAGCCACTGGAATTTGATGATATCCAGCAGTGCCATCCATAAATGTCAACATTTCATGGCGGGCAACTGAGTCGATCAACAAATCTGCTACTGGCATAGGGTATGTATCCTTTGGAGTTGCATTGTTCAAGTCTCTGTAGTCAACGCACACTTGCATCTTCCCATTCTTTTTCTTGACTGGGACTATGTTGGAAAGCCACTCATTATATTTGGCTACACGTATAATCCCTGACTTGAGCATTTTCTCGACCTCTTCCTTGACTAGAATTGTTGTTTCTGTATTCATGCGACGCATCTCTTATTTCACAGGTTTCTTCCCTTCTATGATGGGCAAATTGTGACAAACCAACTCTGGTGACAGGCCGGGCATGTCATCGTATTTTTCTGCAAAACAATCTGCGTACTCTCGTAACAATTCAATAAGCTTGAGTCTCTCCTCAGGCTCTAGGAAGGTACTGATGGCCACAGAGATTGGCTCTTTATGTGTCCCAATATTGATGTGTTCAATGGGATCCTTGACTTTAGGAGGTAAATCATCTAGAGCTGCTGGAGCTAATTTAATCTCGTCCTCCTCCTCGAAGTCTTATAAAATGTCTTCATCCACGTATTCCAAGGCTGCAACCATTGGAACCCTCTCAAAGGCTTGGCTCTCTAGCAGAAAATTATGAAAGCGTTCGTGTAGAGAGTGACAAGCCTCAGCCTCTATACTTGATAGAGACCCACTCATTGAGAAAGTTTGGATGGTAACCCAATGGTGTAGGGTCTTTTGTTATCCTGATTTACTTGAATTATACCCCATTGAGCTAGTTCAGAGGCCGTAACACCAACGGGGCGGCATTTGCTGTCGACGCCACATATCTCCAATGGCCTAAGGTCACTGTGATAATATCTGGCTTCTAATGTGTTAGCAGAAACGGAGTATGGACGAGGGTCAGCATTGATAAGTTCTGCTTTACCTGACTCCATATTCCAGAGTAACATCTGCTGATGGAGGGAAGAAGGTACACAATAGCTTCGATGAATCCAGTCACGCCCCAGAATTGCACTGTATGGGGATGTACATTCTACCACAAAGAATGTGTAAGTGCTTGAGGCTAGACCAATGTGTACCTGTAAGAAAATAATGCCCATAGGCTTGGTTATGCTACCCTGAAAATTTCTGACTCTCAACGAGGTTTCTTGGATAGCAGACTTGGGGACGCCTATTAAGGTCATTGCCTTGAATGTGATGATGTTCACTGCTGCCCCTGAGTCCACTAGGAGTTTGTTCAACTGAATCCCTTGGACTTGTCCCGTGACATATAACGGCCTCATGTGCATGGCCATGTCTATGGTGGGTTTGGAGAACGTCATCTGTCCTTTCCTGTGTGATGAATCCGAATCTGGTATTTCGATTGATGTTGAGCCACTTAGTAGCTCTGGTTCTTCTTCTGGTAATACCAAGTTGTTGATGCTCTTGGATTCATCCGGCGATGCTGACGGAGATAAAGCATATTTGGAGGATAAGACATACACCATGTTAATGGTGGAGCCATCTTCTTCAAAGCAGTCTATTGCATCTTCATCTTCGTCCTCACCGTAATCCACCAATTGCTCATTATCTTCGTCAGCATTAGCTCCAGCCTGATGTCCCTCCTTCTCCGACGTTGTAGTGACTTCGAGATGAGCTACTTGTTGTAACTGACCCTCAGGAGTAGGATCAATGGCTGCTGACGGCAGTGAGGGTGGATTTTTCCCTTTGGGATCAAGAAACAGTTGTCGGGCCTTCTCTTGTTCTCCCACAATTAAATGCCTAGGTTTCCATTGCAAGACTGGGGGCTTGCATGGGACGTTCTTTTTTTGCATGTCCTTTCCCCTAGGGGGTGTCTGTAGCCTTATTGTTTTCACCGTGTCCTCTTCAAAAATGAGGCGTCTCCTCACTGGCTGCCGTTGCGCAGGTTCACGATGAATCTCAGTATTAGATTCAGGCTCTTTGCCTTTAAACCCTAACTCCGGGTTTCTCTCGAAGACTCCTGGTCGTTGGGTTCTCACTTTAGGCTCGCGAGACTTTTTCCCAAAAACCACGAGTGGGTTTGCTGCAAGGGTGTTCAGTCGCCTTTGCAACACCTCTGGAGGAAACTCCAGATCCTCCTCTTTGATCAGGCCAGCTTCATAATCCTCTAGTGCTCTCTTGGCTCTGCCGAAGCGCCTTTGAAGATTTCTCCTACTACTTGGAGTTACTTCAATGGTTTTTCCTCTCTCCCTTACGTACCAGACATCCTCATTTGTAATATTTCTTGAAGCTGGAGGTATATATGGCTTCGCGAGCGTACTTGCATCCTGGGACTCGGTTGCTTTAGCCAAACTGGCTTTGCCTGTTGCTCGCGAATGTTTGGGAGTTGGAATATCCCTTTGTTTTGTCTGTTGGGGCTGATGGTCTGTTCTTGAAAACAGTTCTGGGAAGATCTTGGCTGCATCAGCCAGTTCTTCATAAGAGATCTTCAACCCGCTTCTCAGTTTGCAATGTGCACAAAGGGCTACTGGCGATTCTGCCTTGGGGTCTACATTTTCCTTTCCTTTATTCCTTGGTGTGTATGATGGACTTTCGCTAGTAGTTGGCTGGTCGTTGGATTGTTTCCTTTTGTTTGACTTGTTATGTGTCAGCTCCAACATTCCAACCATCAATGGTATGGAGGTCGCCAAAACTTGCGAGGGCTCTTGTTCTACTATTATTACCCCCTCGTTAATCCACTGCTGTATCTTGAACTTTAAATCTTGACAAGCACTTATGGTGTGACGTCCCCATTTATGGTGGTATCGACAATAAGGCAAACCCCTAACATCCTCAGGATGTGGGTCAGGTGTTCCCCAATTGTCAGGAACCACGGTTATTCCTGCTTGGCATAGCTCGTTGAATATCTCCTCTTGCCTAGACGCGTTGTATGTGATGTGAGTCCACTTAGGTCGAACAAATGCTATATTTCGTCTAGACCCCCGTCTTGACCTCTTCTTCGCATGGATTGCCTCAGTTTGACTACCCTTTGAAGAAGTGCCATTGGTAGGAGAAGTTGTGACTGGAGGAGGTGATGTCCTGTGAAGATATCGTGGGTGAAAATCCACCTCGCTCTTGTCATTGATTTCAATCACTTCCCAATTGATCAAACCTTGGATTTTATCTCTCAAGGTGGAACACATTGTTGTTCGATGACCAAAGTGATTATGAAACCTGCAGAAGTGCTGGGCTGGCTCTTTGTACCGTAATTGTCTGAGTTTATTAACCGGACAAAAAGAGATCAGCCCTATGTCCCTTAGCCTATCAAAGTATTCTTCTATCATATCGAGTCTGAATGAATAGGCTGAAAAGGATGGTCGATTCCAGGCTTCCGCCTCCTCGAGGTGCCTATAAGGTGATGTCCAATCCACCCCAACCATGTTCACCTGTGCGGCAGGGAAAGGTTCGGAATCTACTAATGCTGCTGTTTTGGACGACCCTTCCAATTCTAATCTTCCTTCATTGATCCATCTTTGGATCAAGTCTTTAAGCCTGATGCAGTCCTTTGTGGTGTGGTTCCATGCTCCATGGAACTTGCAGTACTTTTTACCCTTCAACTGCTCAGCTGTAGGAAGTGGTCCAAAGTCTGCTTTGACGACACGCAGACTATACAGCTCGTCCAAAAGCTCATGGGCCATATTGGCGTCATAAGTGTATGTCTCAAACTCTGGCTTAGTAAAAGCCACTGTTGAGAGCTTGATTGGACCCTTACTCTTTTGAAGCTTGCGGGGTTTTAGAACTTTGTTTGTTGACAAATCAACGGCACCCACTTGCTCGCTATCAGAGTCTGACCCCTGATCGTCTAAACCTTCAACGTAAGCCACTATTTTTGGCTTTAACCTATCATAGGTTCTGTTACTGTATGTCCCCTTGGATGCATTCCTTCTGTTGTCTCTTTCCTGCATGTTACTATGAGCCTTAGTAACAGCCGTAATGAGCTCATTCAAGGAGAAATACTTGTTGTTCAAGAATAGCTGGTGGAATGTGTCTTCCAAACCATTCTTGGCCATCTCGACTACCTCTTCCTTACTCAGAGGGGTCTTGCATAGATTGTATTCTGACCGGAAACGGTGCAGGAAAGTAACCGGGCTTTCCGTCACCGATTGGCTCAGGGAAGCCAGCTTTCCTACACTGGTTTCTGGTCTTGCTGTTCCAAAGTGATCTATGAAGAGGGCCTCCATGTCCTTCCATTCACTGATCGAACCCTTCTCTATTCCTGTATACCATACAAGGGCTGATCTGGACAACGATGACCCGAAAACTCTTAACTTGAGTCCCTCGTCTTCAGCAAATTGGCCTAATTGTAGAGTAAAATAGGCCAAATGTGTTGCCGCGTTTGCATCGTCGTCGCCAGAAAAAGTTTGGAAGGTCTGGTGCCTGTAGAACTTTGGCCATCGCCACGCATCAGGATCGTCTAGCATCGTTGGAGGAAACGGTGTCTCGTAGGTTTCATGCATCTTGGATAAGCGTATGTTACAATCGTCTTGGAACCTATTTAACCGTTGCTCCCAAGCAAGAGGAAAAGACTCTGCTTGTCTAGTTTTCCTGGCCAAGTCCGATACGTATCTGGTTAGAGACGATATGTCTCTGTCTACCCTTTGTGATAGAGTCGCCGCATACTGGCGGTATTCCTCCAAACCCTTTTCCATTTGGTGAAGGATTTCGATCCGTAGCCTATCTTGACCTTCCACCAAACTAGTTACCTAGACACCAATGGCCTCTCTCTCCTCTCGATCCTGGTTTAAGTCCCCCCGTATTGCCTGGATACCAGCTGCCGCTTCATCTATTAAATTGGCCTGGGTGGTAAGAAGAGTTGCCTGTTGCTCGATTCTTTCTTCGAGTGCCGAATGGTAATTAGCCTGGTGGCTATCGCGCCTAGCCGCGTAAGCTATGTACTGTTCGAACGTAAGTTCAGCTATTTCCGCAGCATTCAAAGATCTGAACGTCATGATATCGAAGTTGTTAGCAAAAATAGTTTCAACCGCTTGATTACTCAATGAACGACACTGACTAGAGATGTGTTCACGGTAAGCCGGTTGTGAATGCTTGCGACGCTGAGGGTAGACCCTTCGATAAGGATATCCAATTGTCGCTTAGAGATGCTAAGAGATATATCCCACTGGGCGTGCCAAAATGTTCGATGCAAAAATATCCCTCGCGGAGAGATCCTTCTCGCGAAGCAGTCTCTTTTATGATTTCGGATGTTTTAACCGCGTGAGCCGGTTTATCCTGTTTGTGATTCGTATGCTGGCGTGCCACCGTATTTCAACGGAATATGGACTGTATGAGCTGCCTGACTTCATATAAGCGATTAGAATGAGGAAAGCACCAACCCCACTGGAATAGGTCATTTTTGCCTAATGACCTAGGACTTGATATGTGAATCTCTAGCTTAGTCTTCTGAAATCGATACTCCACACTCCTATTCAGTGCAAAGCAGAGCAATCCAGTTGACGGAGTGTTGAGAACACTACTTCCTTCGTGTGCCCGAACTTTCACCCTTATGTGACAAGCTCTTCGACCGTCCGGTTGTTGAAAGGTTTTTGCTTCCTTTGAGTCGCAATACTTTCACCCTTATGTGAGAAGCACTTTTGACCTTCTGGTTGCAAAGGATAGAGATCTCGAGGACGAGATGCCTAAGGTGTTTGTGTATAGCAAGTTCGTATGATTGATCGGGGGCCTTTTCTTCGAAGCTCTTACTTTCCTTATATACTCGCTTAAACAATAGTCATTCACTCTGTTTCAAACTCTTTCTGCTCTTGTAATCACAGTCTGAATCCAACACCAGCATACGTGTCGTAATCACTCATAGATCTTCTAATACTATCATAACTCCCCTAAGAAGTTTATCTGAAATAGAACAAGTTATGACAGAACCAAAGCCGCATGGAACCGGCTAATAAATAAGGCACAGTTCTATTAGAACTCAAACCCTGCCCCTGGCGAACGCTCGCCAGGCGTCGTTCTCACTTGACCATTCGTCAAGCGTTTATAATATAGTGGGCCGCTCGCATAGACCTCGGTCATCCAAGCCCAAAATGAAATACTTTATTTCAGGCCCAAACACATAGCATTGGTAAGGCAAAATGAATTATATGTAGAATGTACCAAGAGGCTTACCAAGTCAGAATTATGAGGTATTAGTCAGAAATTGGAAGTCTACAAAATTATCGCCTTCGTTTAATCTTGTAGAGTTATTATAGACATGTTTGGTATTGTTTTTGAAAAACAATTTTCAGCCATAGCGCTTCTAGTTGTATCATTATAGAGAGCAAGCACATTTGATCTACTCCTTATTATAAAACCACTTCTCTTAAGTGCTTTTTTTACGTTCTCAAAGTACTTAATTTTGAGTATCAACCAAACAAGTTTCATATAGAGGTGCTTGTCATTAATTTTGAAGCGCTTTTAGCATTTTCAGAAAGCATTGTCCGTGTAATGTTAATTTTATAATAGAGAAAATTATCCAAATGAATCACTCATCTTTGTCATGTTGGACATTTTAGTCACTTTACTTTTCAAATTATTATTTTAGTCACTAAACTAATTGTTTGTATATCACTTTAGTCACTATGTTATCCCTCATATATGAAAATTTTGATGTATAAAACTAACAGAGTGACCAAAGTGATACACGGAAGTTAAAGTTGAGTGACCAAAGTGATATTTTGAAAAGTAAAATGACTAAAGTGTCGAACGTGACAAAGATGAGTGATCATTCAAATATTTTTTTCTTTATCATATATGCCACCTATATGTCATGTTCTGGTGGTCAGTGAATTATGTGGTTAGTCGTGGTCGTCAACTACCGTTAGATCTGCATCCAACAGATGATATTAAATTGTCTTCCAACTGTTTTTTAATTACCTACCGTTGAATGCAGATCTAACTATAGTTGACCACGACTGACTACAAAATTCATTAGCCACCAGAATATGACTCATGTTATAGATATTGTATGGTTTTAGGTATTTGAAAGTGTCCTACAACATTCAACATGCCTAAATAGTCAAAAGTTAACCTATGCTTAATTGGATCATGAGTCGTAATGTGAAGAATCAATTATCCTGATTAATTATTACAATTATGTATTCGACTCTCATCAAACACTAGATAATATCTAACCAATGTTATGTCTGGTAAATCTTAAAACAAAAGCAAAAAACCATGCATTATTGTAAATTTCTGTCTATATGTATAGCTCATTTTGCCTTCCCAATGCTAAACCCTAGCTGATTCAGCTCACTGCTGCATGTGTCTATCTATATAACCTCCCTCTATCTTCCCTTTGCCAAAGAGGAAATCCAGTACTTCGGGCATGTATTATTATCTATATATCACAATACATTGACATATATTGTTGTATTCTTACATATCAATCTCTCCAAGTGGAACATGAGAAAGATTTTTTTCTTTTATGGACCTATAGTCATCGATCACAACCATCTTCTGTGGCATGCATGGGCAGGCTGGATGCTTTTAATTACTTGGGAGTTAGTACGTACATTTTGCAAGCATGAGAGTCCAAATGGGCAGATAGTTTTCCACTGACTGATGATTCAGTTGTATGCTGCAGAATTCAGACAAACACTTCACTTTAAGAACTTAGTTTATATGTATGCTGACAGCGCGTCAGTCGGGTAATATTCAAGTCTTTTCGTTTGTTCAGGTAATTCAAGTTCAAGACTTGAGGGGCAATGTTTTGGCCTGAAATAAATATTTCATATTGGGCTTGAATGGCTGAAGTCTTGGCGAGCGGCCCAAGATAGGCCCTGAAGTCTTGGCGAGCGGCCCATATTTTATATCGTGCCTGGCGAGGGTTGGCCAGGAGGTTCCCCGCCAGGAGGTTGGGAATAGAGTTCGATCAGAACTGTGATTCATGAATAGATGATTCCATGCGGCTTGGAGGTCTATCATATCTTTTCTGTTTCAAGTAGGATTCTTTATTAATAAGAGTTATGATAGCATTAGAGTTCTATAAATAGAGAACCGGTATGTTGGTGTCAGAATCATATTGAGATTCAAAGAGCAAGAACAGAGGAAGTTCAAAGTGATTGAAATACGACTTATGAGCACTATATAAGGACAGTAAGAGCTCTGTGGAAAAGGTCCCTGATCATATACAAAATTTGCTATACGCAAGTACACCTAGACAGACATCTCGTCTTCGAGATTCTATCTTCTTTGTAACCAGCCGATCAAAAGTGCTTGTCACCTATCGAGTGAGAGTATTGCGATCTGAAGGAAGCAGCTGAAAACCTGAGCGACTGGAAGATTGAATGGCTTGTCACCTATCGAGTGAGAGTTTGGAAATCCAAAGGGAGTTTAAGAAACTGGAAGAACTGAAGGGCTTGTCACCTATCGAGTGAGAGTTTGGATTTTCTAAAGGAAGCAGTGTTCTCAACACATCGTCATAGAGATTGCTCTGCTTTGCACTGATAAGGGAGTGTGAGGTATCAATTTCGAAGGCTCTGCAAGAGACACATATCAGAAGTCCTAGGTTACTAGGCGGAAAGGACCTATTCAGGCAGGGTTGGTGCTCTCCTTGTCTAAATCGATTATCAAGAAGTCAGGCGGCTTTACATTCTATATTCCGTTGAAGAACGGTGGCACGCCAGCATACGAAGCACTCACAGGATAAACCGATACCTGCGGTTAAAACTATCCGAAATCTATAAAAGAGACTGCTTTGCGGAAGAATCTCTCCGCGGGAGATATTTTTGCGTTGAACAATTATAGACATGTTTGGTATTGTTTTTTAAAACAATTTTCAGCCATAGCGCTTCTAGTTGTATCATTATAGAGAGCAAGCACATTTGATCTACTCCTTATTATGAAACCACTTCTCTTAAGTGCTTTTTTTACGTTCTCAAAGTACTTAATTTTGAGTATCAACCAAACACTTGAGTTTCATATAGAGGTGCTTGTCATTAATTTTGAAGCGCTTTTAGCATTTTCAGAAAGCATTGTCCGTGTAATGTTAATTTTATAATAGAGAAAATTATCCAAATGAATCACTCATCTTTGTCATGTTGGACATTTTAGTCACGTTACTTTTCAAAACATTATTTTAGTCATTAAACTAATTGTTTATATATCACTTTAGTCACTATGTTATCCCTTATATATGAAAATTTTGATGTATAAAACTAACAGAGTGACCAAAGTGATACACGGAAGTAAAGTTAAGTGACCAAAGTGATATTTTGAAAAGTAAAATGACTAAAGTGTCGAACGTGACAAAGATGAGTGATCATTCAAATAACTTTTTCTTTATCATATATACCACTTATATGTCATGTTCTGGTGGTCAGTGAATTATGTGGTCAGTCGTGGTCAACTACCGTTAGATCTGCATCTAACAGATGATATTAAATTGTCTTCCAACTGTTTTTTAATTACCTACCGTTGAATGCAAATCTAACGGTAGTTGACCACGACTGACTACAAAATTCATTAACCATCAGAATATGACTCATATTATAGATATTGTATGGTTTTAGGTATTTAAAAGTGTCCTACAACATACAACATGCGTAAATAGTCAAAAGTTAAGCTATGCATGCTTAATTGGATCATGAGTCGTAATGTGAAGAATCAATTATCCTGATTAATTATTACAATTATGTATTCGACTCTCATCAAACACTAGATAATATCTAACCAATGTTACGTCTGGTAAATCTTAAAACAAAAAAGCAAAAAACATGCATTATTGTAAATTTCTGTCTATATATATAGCTCATTTTGCCTTCCCAATGCTAAACCCTAGCTGATTCAGCTCACTGCTGCATGTGTCTATCTATATAACCTCCCTCTATCTTCCCTTTGCCAAAGAGGAAATCCAGTACTTCGGGCATGTATTATTATCTATATATCACAATACATTGACATATATTGTTGTATTCTTACATATCAATCTCTCCAAGTGGAACATGAGAAAGATTTTTTTCTTTTATGGACCTATAGTCATCGATCACAACCATCTTCTGTGGCATGCATGGGCAGGCTGGATGCTTTTAATTACTTGGGAGTTAGTACGTACATTTTGCAAGCATGAGAGTCCAAATGGGCAGATAGTTTTCCACTGACTGATGATTCAGTTGTATGCTGCAGAATTCAGACAAACACTTCACTTTAAGAACTTAGTTTATATGTATGCTGACATGCTGTATGCATTGTGGTATTTGTGTATGTAAGATCTGCAGGTTCCTCAACTAATTAATCATTGGGTTATAGATCGATCTTCAAATTACTTAACGTTCTCTTACCTCCCATAAATCTCTTGCGTCGACGACAATTGTTGGTTTAAGACCTATGTCGGACCAGTAAGCAGTGATTGTAGCCTCTGAAGAACCTCTGTTCCACAATACTACTGCTAGTCTGTTATCAGTAAGAGCTCCAGCCCAAACCTGCATTTTTAAATTCGTATTTACGTACTTCTAATTCCCAAGAGAAATGGACTTCTCCGATTATTGCATATACTACTCATTTAGAGATCGACATATGATTATTTACTTACCTGCAAATCCGTACCAGTTGTAACTTGTTCCCCTTGTGCTCCTAGTTTGTCTGTTCATAGATAAGAGTACGTAATTTAAGAGATGGTTTAGAATCCCGGCCAATTCGCAGAAACAATTCAACTTAAACACTGACTTAAGTACCTTGATTAACTGCAATGACTTCCTTGTTGCTTAACAAACTGAAAGTAGAATCGTCCATAGATCGAATATCGCATCCAATCAACAATGGAGCCTGCATGAATATGCATGTATAACTTTACGTACTATATTCGAAGCATATATAAACCATAAGATCGACCAAGAAGCATAGATCGAACTTGTAAGTAGTTTGGTTGCTTGGTATATATATGTTTATCACTAATCTGTTACCTTAGCTAACGCCCAGATGCTGAAATGTGCACGATATTCCTCCTTAGTCATACCTCCATTTCCGACTTCAAGCATATCAGGATCTATAAGAAGGTAGCTGGTCCATGTCAAATTATGCTCAATGAAATTAGGAATTTATTAGAAGCTAGGACTTTTGGATCCATCAACTAAAGGAGGATGGGTAAACCCTAAATTTAAGACCCTAATTAATTAAACATCATAAATTTATATACTAATTAAAAGTTACCATTCCATCCACCAGGTCCAGCATATGATGCCCATTTGTCGTTTTGATCTGCACGAGATGTCATACTAGCAAAAAATGACGTTATTCAATTTCCACATAAAACTACGTACTCTCACAACTACAAAATAAAAAACCATTAATTTATCGAGAAAACATATGATCGATGAAGATATGTAGCTCCAGTTTATATAGTAGTAATAGAACGAGAGCTAAAAGAAATGAGGTTTTTTTTATTTTTTATCCAACACGTACATATAAACGTACATAGGATCGGTAAATTGCTCTCACCTGTCCCAGTTATCAGCAATGTCTCCTGTTGTTCTCCAACTATTTCCAACACTCATAGCCCAAGTTGCAGGGTCCTCTTCTCCCCTAGATCGAAATCAACATCAGAGCAGTCCATGCATGCAATAGTAATTAATTAAGCACTTTTGGTCTAATAATGATTGAGAAGCATATATATACAGTACTGAGAGTACTGATCTATTAGAACATCATATGCATGCTGCAATATCATCATCATTTTCGTATAGTATATGGAAGTTTAGTAGTTTTTCATCTCACCCTTCACATAGGGAAAAGAAGATAGGCCTCGAGGAGTTCAGTAAAGCTTTACTCATTACTGGATACCTAGTTTTTCCCAAGACGTACAATCATAAGCATCAGTACAAGAAATGCAGCCATGATTGCAATCATGATAAAAAAAGATTGTGTTTCAATCTCTCTGCTATAACAACAACAAAGAAGTTAACTATCGATCGGGTACGTACCTTTCCTTAGGACTTGTACCCGTACTGTGGCAATTATCATACTTCAAGTAGTCAATTCCCTATTTACAAATGAGATAATTTCCTTTAATGCAGCTAGAATACGTGTAACTTAGCCAATTATATATATTAGCCAAAACATGATCTAGAAAGTCGATATATAGCGATCTAATGAGAATGTGTACCCAGGAAGCAAAAGTATTTGCATCTTGTTCCTCGTGGCCTAGTGATCCAGGCATTTGCTTACTGCATGTTAAAGTTCTGCAGATAAAAACAATGGAGAACTTCATTAGATCTGCAAACAGTCCGTACGTGACGATAAAAGCCGGTTGATCGATCGACCGGAATTTAATTATTTAGTGCAGCAATGTGTCAAAATATTCGCCGCAAAATATTCTCAACAGTAATAGTTTTGAGTTTTGACATACATGCATGCAGCAGTTCAAGTCGAGTTTGATAAAAAGAAAATTAACCAATAGAGACGAAATTAAAGGTCTACCCGGCATCGGAGTATATGCCAAGTTTCAGCCCTTTGCTGTGGACATAATCTGCTAAAGCTTTAATTCCAGATGGAAATGCTGACGATTTAGGAACGAAATTTCCCTGCCGGCCACGTTATTCTCGATCAAAAGTGAGTACATATATCCAACATTAATGTGTATGTACGTATAATTCAATTTAGAGCAACATATATATGACATGCATCATTTACAACTATATATATTCATTTTCTCCTAAGGAATGGTAAAGTGAGTCCTCTGTTTATACGTGTAATTAGTTTAATTAGAGGTAGTGACACTAATTACATGGACACTTTTGTAAAATTTTATGTGGTCGATGTTGTTACTCTGGTGTAAAATTTTCCGGAACAATTAATTACCTGTCAAAGGAGTCATATATATATACATGGTCGAGAAAAATATAATTTTGGTCCATCTTGCATTACTTGAACTGAAAAGTGGGACGTCTACAAATTTATAGAACCCTAAATCCATCATCCATATATACTTTCACCATGAATGCATGTGCATGTAGTGAAATGTATTATGTTTTATACGTACGTGTTTTTACTTTCACATGCATTGTTATGGTAATAAATTGAACTGCTAAAATACCTCAGCGTCTCGATCAAGTTCAGCCCAGCAATCATCTAATAAAACGATATCAGTAACAGATCGAGTTACTACAACATTGAGGCCTTGAGGGGCTCTATGCCCATAAATCATACTATGATGTGCGATTAAATTAAAAGGTCGAGGAAAGGCAGCACCGGCCGGCAACCTCACCTAAATTTATATATTCGTAGCCTAGTGCAGCAAGTCCTGTTGATACCATTGAGTCCGCTGTTAAAAGAAATATATATATATATATAAATTAGTTCAATTATATTTGAGTTACTCAACAATTCAGTACGTAATACTAGTAATGGTTCCAGTCGCGCTTTTATAAGTTTATGGATAAGTACTACTTACCAGTTTCCATGATCAACTTTTCATCAATGTGACAGTTGAAGTGGTTCCAACTATTCCATCTGCTTACAATCATCAAAACAGATATACGTGATATATATATACGACTTATTATCACACAGCCATAAGAACATGTAAGAGAGAGTTGTAGTATTAAATAGAGAGAGTTGTAGTGTTTTATTAGAGAGAGTTGTATCCTTTGTAATTCTCATTTTCTCCTAGTGAAATCCTCCTACTTGCCCGTGGTTTTTCCCCGATTTCTTTTGGGGTTTTCCACGTAAATTCCTGTGTCACCCTTTTTTACATTTTCATCCCGTATCTTGATCGTGCATTAACTTCCTCGCGTAGCTCCTAACAGTGGTATCAGAGCACTGGTTGTGCGATCATATAGAGAGCTGGTTCTAGAGGAAAGTCATTCAGTTCGAGATGGCGACAAAGTTTGATATCGAGAAGTTTAACGGGACTAACTTCTTGTTATGGAAAATGAAGATGAGAGCACTATTGCGGAAGGACAATTGCTTAGCCGCAATTGGGACAAGGCCCGCAGACTTCACGGATGATGCAAAGTGGGATGAGATGGACGCCCTCGCCATGGCGGATCTTCACCTTGCATTAGCCGATGGGGTGTTATCAAGCGTGGAGGAGAAGAAAACGGCAAAGGAGATATGGGATATGCTTACAAAGCTGTATGAGGCGAAGTCGCTGCACAACAAGATTTTCTTGAAGATAAGGCTTTATACTCTTCGTATGGCGGAGTCTACATCAGTGACCGAGCACATCAACACTTTGAATACTCTATTTTCACAGCTCACAAATATGGGGCAGAAAATAGATTCAAGTGAACGGGCGGAGGTTCTACTCCAAAGTTTACCCGACTCGTATGATTAGCTCATCATCAATCTGACGAACAACATCTTCACGGACCACCTAGTCTTCGATGAAGTTGCAGCTGCTGTATTAGAAGAAGAGAGCAAGCGCAGAAATAAGGAGGACAGGCAGGCAAGTTCGCAGCAAGTGGAAGCTTTGTTGGTGAGAGGAAGATCAACGGAACGTGGCTCAAGTGGGAGCCAAGGTCACGGTAGATCGAAGTCAAGGTCGCAGAAGAATTTCAGGTGTTATCACTGTGGCAAGAAGGGACACGTCAAAAGAGACTGTCGACTTCTGAAGAAGAGTGGAAACCCTGAGTCATCAAATGCTCAAGGGAACGTGGTAAGTATCTCCGATGACGCTGAAATTTTATACAGCGAGGCAACAACTTTTGAAGGCAGGAGAAAATTTGCCGATGTCTGGCTTATAGACTCGGGAGCAACATGACATATAACTCCCCGGAGAGATTGGTTCCATCAATATGAACCTATGGCGGATCAGTGTACATGGGAGACGACCATGCCTTGGAGATTGTTGGGATAGGTACCGTCAAAATAAAAATGTTTGATGGTACAGTTCGCAGTATTCCGGAGGTACGGCACGTGAAAGGCCTGAAGAAAAATCTATTGTCCTGGGGACAATTAGATGGCAGCGGGTACAAGATGGATAGTCAAGATGGGATCATGAAGGCTAAAAAAGGTGCACTTGTGGTTATGAAGGCGAAGAAGATCGGGGCAAATCTATGGATGCTTCAAGGAGAGACATATCAGGAAGCCGATACATGTACTGTTGCAGCCAACAATGGAGAAGAATCGACGGTGATGTGGCATCTTAAACTTGGTCACATGTCAGAACGAGGTTTGAAGATTCTCTCTGATCGGAAGCTACTTCCAAGGCTCAAGCAGGTAAATTTACCTTTCTGCGAGCATTGTGTTACAAGCAAGCAGAGTAGATTGAAGTTTGATAGGTCGGTCTCCAGAAGCAAATGCATCCTAGACTTGCTACATTCCGATGTGTGGGAGTCACCGGTTGTGTCCCTAGAAGGTGCAAAGTACTTTGTATCCTTTATTGATGACTACTCCAGGAGATGCTGGGTGTACCCGATCAAGAATAAGTCCGATGTATTTTCGGTGTTCAAGGTCTTCAAAGCAAAGGTGGAGCTTGAATCTGGAAAGAAGATCAAGTGCATGAGGACTGACAATGAGACAGAGTATATGGACGACGAGTTTCTTGCACTCTGCAGGCAAGAAGGTATCAAGAGACAGTTCACAACCACGTATACTCCTCAGCAAAATGGAGTTGCGGAGCGGATGAACAGAACTCTCGTAGAAAAGATGAGAGCCATGTTAAGGACTGCGGGACTACCCAATACATTCTGGGCGGAAGCAGCCAAGGCCGCTTGTCACATGGTAAATCGGTCTCCATCAACGGCAATCTAGCTTAAAACACCGATGGAGATGTGGACTGATAAGTATGCCAATTACTCTGATTTACATTCGTTTGGATGTCCTGCATATGTAATGTACACCGTCCTGGAAAGGAAGAAAAAGTTGGATCCTAAATCCCGGAGGTGTATATTCTTGAGGAATGCTGACGGAGTAAAGGGGTATCGCCTGTGGGATCCCATTGCCCGCAAGGTTATTGTCAGCAGGGATGTGATCTTTAAAGAAGATCAACTACTACAAGGAGGTCGTGATGATAGCAGTTCGAGTGAGAATACTGCAGTCATACGAGTCGATAGTAAACCAGAGGAGGAGAATTCAAGTTCTTCTAAAAAAGTACCCGACCACGAGGATGAAGAACCATCTGAGATGGAGGGCCAAGAAGTCCGCAGGTCGACCCGTGCGAAGAAGCCACCAGCCTGGCAGTCCGAGTATGTTACAGAGAGAAATGTTGCATACTGTCTTCTAACGGAGGATGGAGAGCCGTCAACTTTCCATGAAGCCACAAGCAGTTCAGATGCAGCTCTGTGGATGACAGCAATGCAAGAAGAAAGTGAAGCTCTACATAAAAACAAGACATGGGATCTTGTTCCTCTACCACAAGGAAGGAAAGCCATTGGTAACAAATGGGTCTATAAGATCAAGCGAGATGGCATTGATCAAGTGGAGAGGTATCGCGCTAGACTGGTGGTGAAAGGGTTTGCTCAGAAAGAAGGTGTTGACTTCAACGAAATATTCTCTCCTGTTGTTCGACTCACAACTATTCGAGTAGTCTTGGCGATGTGTGCTACATTCAACCTACATCTGGAGCATTTAGATGTGAAGACTGCATTTCTTCATGGAGAGCTTGAAGAAGAGATATATATGCTCCACCCAGAAGGTTTTCCTGAATCAGGCAAGGAGAACTTGGTTTGCAGGTTGAACAAATCTCTATACGGTCTCAAACAGGCGCCGAGATGTTGGTATAAGAGATTTGATTCCTTCATCATGAGCCTTGAGTACAACAGACTTCATGCAGATCCTTGTGCGTACTACACGAGATTTGGTAATGGTGACTTCATCATTCTGCTGTTGTACGTTGACGACATGTTGGTAGCAGGCCCCAACAATGATCGTATTAAAGACTTAAAGGCTCAATTGGCTAGGGAGTTTGAAATGAAGGACTTGGGACCAGCAAACAAGATTCTGGGGATGCAAATTCACCGAGACAGAGAAAGTAGGAAGATTTGGCTGTCACAGAGAAACTACTTGAAGAAAGTCTTGAGCCGTTTCAACATGCAAGACTGTAAGCCAATCTCTACCCCGCTTCCTACGAATTATAAGTTATCCTCAAGTATGTGTCCTAGCAATGAAACAGAGAGGATGGAAATGTCTCGAGTACCGTATGCATCAGCAGTGGGAAGCTTGATGTTCGCCATGGTTTGTACACGACCGGACATTGCACAAGCAGTGGGAGCAGTTAGTCGGTACATGGCGAATCCTGGCAAGGAGCATTGGAACACTGTAAAGAGGATCCTGAGATATATCAAGGGTACCTCAGATGCTGCACTATGTTACGGAGGATCAGAGTTTATTGTCAGAGGCTATGTTGATTCAAATTACGCAGGTGATCAGGAAAATAGCAAATCCACCACAGGGTATGTGTTTACTCTTGCTGGAGGTGCTATAAGCTGGGTTTCAAAACTGCAGCCGCTCGTGACAACGTCTACGATAGAAGCAGAATATGTCGCAGCTACACATGCCAGCAAAGAGGCAATTTGGTTACAAATATTGCTGGAAGAGCTTGATCGCAAGCAAGAGAGGATTACTCTGTTTTGCGATAGTCAGAGCACTTTGCATCTTGCAAAGAATCCAGCATTTCATTCGAAAACCAAACACATACGAGTTCAATATCACTTTGTTCGTGAGGTGGTGGAAGACGGATGTGTGGATATACAGAAAATCCATACAAATGATAACCTAGCAGATGCTCTGACGAAGCCAATCAACGCGGACAAGTTCAATTGGTGTCGATCCTCTATTGGCCTAGCGAAAACGTAAGCAGCATGAAACCGGCAAGTATAGGAATGATGACAGAATCCACAAAGTGGCTTTAAGTGGGAGAATGTGAAAGGAGGTAAAGTCCACATGTGGATTGTAGGCTTCTAGAGGGATTTGGTGAAGAAAATGAAGGAGGCTGGCGGTGGAAAATCATCAAAGGAGGTTGGGTTGGTGGAATGCCTCTATTGTCAATTGAGGGAGGGTGGAGAGGCTGCTGGACACCTCTATAAATAGAGGTTCATTCTTCTCTCCGTATTCATCCCATCCTAGTGCATCACAACC
This sequence comes from Geum urbanum, assembly GCA_946800695.1. Classification (NCBI taxonomy): domain Eukaryota; kingdom Viridiplantae; phylum Streptophyta; class Magnoliopsida; order Rosales; family Rosaceae; genus Geum; species Geum urbanum. The sequence continues at coordinate 8,051,650 of OX327003.1, forward strand.
AAGCCTCACGTACGTAGATCACCTCTTAGTTAGAAAACTTCTATAGTTAACTCCTCTAGGAAACTCCTCCAATTAAGAGAGAGTTGTAGTATTAAATAGAGAGAGTTGTAGTGTTTTATTAGAGAGAGTTGTATCCTTTGTAATTCTCATTTTCTCCTAGTGAAATCCTCCTACTTGCCCGTGATTTTTCCCCGATTTCTTTTGAGGTTTTCCACATAAATTCCTGTGTCTCCCTTTTTTACATTTTCATCCCGTATCTTGATTGTGCATTAACTTTCTCGCGTAACTCCTAACAACTTATTATCACACAGCCATAAGAACATGTAAAATGGAAAATTTAATTAGTTAAACGATATGATTTATCGACCTAGATACAACGATACACTTTATATGAAAGCCCATTTAAAATTCATATAGCTGTAACTCCAAATTAATTTGTCGATTGGAATTGAAGAGCATAATCTACATCATCAGAAATGAGAAATTACCAATCATTTTAAAGAAAAAAAAGAAGACCACTAGCTCCATAGATACTTACCCCATGGGTGGTGTTCGACCTAGTCCATTCTCCAAAAGCTTCTTCCTAAAATGATTCTGTGCGGCATTGGATCTCATAATCTGTCGAGCAGCAACCGCGTAGTTGGCATTGAACACTAAAAACGCACATATCGCCGCCAACGCTGCTAGCAACTGCCGCGAACGGAAACACGTCAACTGAAACGCGCCGTCGTTCCTGGCAGCAACCGCCGTGGAGAAGTAGCGGTTGTAACTCCCACCATTGCGGAGACTTCCGATCACGGACCTCAACGCAACCCGGTTCATGGATCTTCAAGTGTACGTTTTAATCTGAGACTCACAACTGATTGGTTTCTAGCTCGATATATGGTAAGTAGTGAAGCTTTCTTGCAGTATTTATAAAGGTTTTAGGGTAGGTAAGCTAGCTCTAGAATAATGGACCAACGGGGAAATGGGGGCAGGTTGACGAAGTTGACTTGACTAATTGATCTATCTTTTTCTCCAGGTCGTGGAAAGGTGCGGCCAGGAGGAGGAGGCAAAATTGTATTACTCAAGTGTGTACGTTTTTTGCACGTCCAGCAGCGAAAATGTAGAAGCTTCGCAATAATAGTCAGAGTTATGAGCTTGTAGATTGCTGGAGATGGTCTTAATAATCAAGCTTACCAAGTCAATAGAGCTACCAGAATTAGTGAAACATACACACACAAAAAATATTTTGGAGATGGTCTTAATAATCAATTAAGCTCATGTATAATTAATTGAAACACTATTGACTTGGTAATTGGTAATAATCTCTGCCTCTTTGTGTTTCGAAATGAGACTTGGTAAGCAAAACTGAAGAGATAACTTGTGTTCAAAATGTACGCATTTGGTCTTAATAATCTATTATGCCTCTGTGTTTCAAAATGAGCTATATATATAGTCACCGATCTACAATTTTCACTTTCATAGCATTGGGAAGGCTAAATGAATTATATGTAGAATGTACCAAGAGGCTCACCAAGTCAGAATTATGAGGTATTAGTCAGAAATGGAAGTCTACAAAATTATCACCTTCGTTTAATCTTGTAGAGTTATTATTGTTTGGGCTTGAAATAAATATTTCATGTTGAGCTTGAATGACTGAAGTCTTGGCGAGCGGCCCAAGATAGGCGCTGAAGTCTTGGCGAGCGGCCCATATTTTATATCGTGCATGGCGAGGGTTCGCCAGGAGGTTGGGAATATAGTTCAATCAGAACTGTGATTCATGAATAGCTGATTCCATGCGGCTTGGAGGTCTATCATATTTTTTCTGTTTCAAGTAGGATTCTTTGTTAATAAGAGTTATGATAGCATTAGAGTTCTATAAATAGAGAACCCGTATGTTGGTGTCAGAATCATATTGAGATTCAAAGAGCAAGAACATAGGAAGTTCAAAGTGATTGAAATACGACTTCTGAGCACTATATATGGACAGTAAGAGCTCTGTGGAAAAGGTCCCCGATCATATACAAAATTTTCTATACGCAAGTACACCTAGACAGACATCTTGTCTTCGAGATTCTATCTTCTTTGCAACCAGCCGATCAAAAGTGCTTATCACCTATCGAGTGAGAGTATTGCGATCCGAAGGAAGCAGAAAACCTGAGCGACTGGAAGATTGAAGGGCTTGTCACCTATCGAGTGAGAGTTTGGAAATCCAAAGGGAGTTTAAGCAACTAGAAGAACTGAAGGGCTTGTCACCTATCGAGTGAGAGTTTGGATTTTCTAAAGGAAGCAGTGTTCTCAACACATCGTCATAGAGATTGCTCTGCTTTGCACTGATAAGGGAGTGTGAGGTATCGATTTCGAAGGCTCTGCAAGAGACACATATCAGAAGTCCTAGGTTACTAGGCGGAAATGACCTATTCAGGCAGGGTTGGTGCTCTCCTTGTCTAAATCGCTTATCAAGAAGTCAGGCGGCTTTACATTCTATATTCTGTTGAAGAACGGTGGCAAGCCAGCATACAAAGCACTCACAGGATAAACCGATACCTGCGGTTAAAACTATCCGAAATCTATAAAAGAGACTGCTTCGCAGAAGAATCTCTCCGCGGGAGATATTTTTGCGTCGAACATTTTGGCATGCCCAGTGGGACAGATCGAACATTTTGGCATGCCCAGTGGGACATATCTGTGCGTCTCTAAGCGACAATTGGAGACCCCTATCGAAGGAGTTTTCCTCAGTGTCGCAAACACCCACAACCGGCTTACCGTGAGCATACATCTACTAGATGTCGTTCATTAAGTAATCAAACAGTTGACATTATCGTTGCTGAAGACTTTGACAACATGACGTTCAAATCCTTGAGTGAAGCAGAGATAGCGGAACTCACGTTCCCAGAATACCTAACTTATTCAGCTAGGCGTGATAGTCACCAGACTGGTTACTATGTGGCTCTCGATGAAAGGATCGAGCAACAAGCAAATCTCCTCAACACCCAAAGCAGTTTAATAGACTCGGCATTAGCTGGATTTCAGTCAATACGGGAAGATTTCGACAGAGATCGCGAGGAGAGAGAGGTTGTGGGAGCTCTGGTAACAAGTCTCGTGGAGGGTCAGGAGAAATTGCTGAAAGACATCATGCAACACTTGGGAACAAGTTTGGATGAATACCGCCGGTATGCGGAGACACTGTCTCAAAGGACAGATAGGGACATAGGGTCTCTAACTAAATCCGTGTCTGATCTAGCAAGAAAGACTAGACAAGCAGAGTCTTTCCCTCCTACTTGGGAGCAACGGTTGAACAGTTTCATGAACAACTGCGACATACATCTGGCCAAGATGTATGATTCATACGATACACTGTTTCCTCCTGTGCAGAAGGACGATCCTGATGCCTAGCAGTGGCCAAAATTTTACCGGCATCAGACCTTCCAGACTTTCTCTGGCGACGATGATTCTAACGCGGCAACACACTTAGCTTATTTTACGCTGCAATTGGGGCAGTTTGCCGATAACGAGGGGCTCAAATTAAGAGTTTTTGGATCATCTTTGTCAGGATCGGACCTCGTATGGTATACGGGATTAGAAAAGGGTTCGGTCAATGAGTGGAAGGATATGGAGTCTTTGTTCATAGATCACTTCGGAACGGCAAGGCCCGAAACCAGTGTTGGGAAGTTGGCTTCTCTAAGTCAGTCAGCGACGGAGAGTCCGGTCACTTTCCTACACCGTTTCCGGTCAGAATATAATCTATGTAAGACTCCACTGGGTAAAGAGGAGGTGGTAGACATGGCCAAGAATGGCTTGGAAGACACTTACCACCAACTTTTTCTCAACAGCAAGTACTTTTCCCTAAATGAGCTTATCACGGCTGTAACTAGAGCTTACAGCACCATGCAAGAAAGGGATAATAGACGCAATGCGTCTAAGGGAACGTACGTTGTTAGGTCTTACGATAGACCAAAGCCAAAAACTGTGGCTTGCATAGAAGAAATAGACGACCAAGAGTTGGACTCCGATGACGAGCATGTGGGAGCTGTGGATCTATCAACGAATAAAATTTTAAAGCCCCACAAGCTTCAGAAGAGTAAGGGTCCAATCAAACTTTCAACAGTGGCTTTTACTAAGCCAGAGTTTGAGACATACACTTATGATGCCAATATGGCTCATGAGATCTTGGACGAGCTATACAGTATGCGTGCTGTCAAGGCGGACTTTGGTGCCCTCCCTACTGGTAAGCAGTTAAAGGGTAAAAAGTTGCAAGTTCCATGGAGCGTGGAACCACCTCACAAAGGACTGCATCAAGCTCAAAGACCAGATCCAGAAGTGGATCAATGAGGGAAGATTGGAGCTTGAAGGGACGTCCAAGACAGTAGCACTGGTGGATTCTAAGCCCTTCCCACCGCCTCAAGTCAATATGATTGATGTTGAGTGGTCATCACCCAATAGTCGCATAGGAGTGGTGGAGGACTGGAATTACTCCGTCTTTGGGGCCTATTCATTCAAAAATGACAGGATAGAGGAGATCCTTGATAGGCTAAGGGACATGGGTTTGATCTTCTATTACCCAGTGTTTAGACTCAGACATCTACGGTATGAGGGTCCAGCCCAACATTTTTGCAGATTTCACAATCACTTTGGTCATCGAACAGTAAGGTGTTCAGCTTTGAAAGACAAAATCCAAGGGTTGATCAATTGGGGGTTGATTGAAATCAACGACATGGGAGATGTAGATTGGCACCCACTACATCCTCAAAGGGCATCGCCTCCTCCCGAAACGACATTTCCTACCGACGACGTTTCTCCCATGAACAATGAAACTGAACCAACTCCTAAGAGGAAGAGATCAAGACGGGGGTCTAGACAAAACATTGCGTTTGTAAAACCTAAACGAGTTAAAATTACGTACGATGCGTCTAGGCGAGAGGAAATATTCGAAGAGCTAGTCCAAGCTGGGATAGCTGTGGTTCCCGACAATTGGGGAACACCAGACCCACATCCAGATGATGTCAGGGGTCTGCCATATTGTCGATACCATCACAGATGGGGTCATCATTCCACAAATGCTTGTCGCGACTTGAAATATAGGATACAGCAGTGGATTGACGAGGGAGAAGTAATGATAGATCAGGAGCCCTCGCCAAGCGTGGTGACCGACATGTCTATAGTCGTTGAGATGTTGGAACTTACGCGAGAAAAGTCTAATAAACGGAAACAAACCAACAACTATCAAACCACTGGCGAGAGTCCACAAGGCAGTCAAAAGACAAAACTAGACAAGGGAAAAGAGAAAGTGGACCCAAAAGCAGATTCGCCATTAGCCATTTGTGCTCATTGTAAACTCAAGAGCGGGTTGAAGATTTCCTATGAAGAATTAGCTGAAGCAGCTAAAGTCTTCCCAGAATTATTTTCAAACACTGATCCTCAACCCCAACGAGCAAGACAAAGGGATTCCCCAGCTCCAAAATGCTCGCGAGCAGCAGAAAAGGTCAGTAAAATAGAGAAATCTGAATCAGAAGTAGCTGACATGCTCGCCAGGCCGTATGTTCCCCCAGCTTCAAGAAATATCACAAAGGAGAACGTATGGTACATCAAGGAAAAGGGGAAAATCATCGAGGTAACTCCAAGTAGAAGAAGAAATCTTCAAAGACGCTTTGGAGAAGCCAAGAGAGCGCTAGAGGCTTATGAAACAGGCCTGCTCAAAGAAGAAGAACTGGTTTGTTCTCCAGAGGTACTACAAAGGTGGATGAATGCCCTTGCAGCTAATCCCTTAGTGGTTTTCGGGAAGAAGTCTCACGAGCCAAAAGTGAGAGCACAACGGCCAAGTGTGTTTGACCGTAACCCAGAGTTAGAGGCTCGCAAGCCTATTCCTGAGGATCATCGTGGAGCCGTACAACAACGAAAGCCAGTGAGAAGATGACTCACTTTTATTGATGATGAAGCGGTAGGGCCTCAAACACCTTCGAAGATAGGGAAACAAATTCAGAAGCAAAGCACCGCGAGCGAGACCAGGGTCTGGCAATGCCGGCCGAGATCTCTAGTTGTAAAGGAACAGCAGGAGGTTAGACAACCTGTTTCCCGTCCAGAAGATCAAGAAAGATCACTTCTCATGTCAACAACCATAGATCCTACACCTGAGGATCAATTACAACAGGTTGCTTCTCTCAAAGTTACACCAGTTTTGGCCTCTGAAGGGAAACCGGCTGAAGACAACAATTGTGAAGATGATGAGCAGTTGTTGGATTACGGTGAAGATGAAGACACTGAAGAATACATGGTGGAAGATGATACCGCTGTTAACATGGTATATGTTTTGTCCTCCAAATTTGCTTTACCTTCACCATCAACCGAGGAATCAATCACGAGCGGAAGTATCAACAACCTGGTAGTGCCAGAGAGCGACTCAATGCAGACGGATGAAACAGCACTTACCAAGGCACTAGAGATTGACTCATCATCATCACAGGAACAGATGATGTTCACCAGACCTATTGTTGATATGGCCATGCATATGCGGCCGTTGTACGTCACAGGGAAAGTCCGAGGAATCCAATTAAACAAACTTCTAGTGGACTCAGAGGCAGCGGTCAACATCATCACCGTCAAAGAAATGGCCTTACTAGGCGTTCCCAAGTCTGCTATCCAAGAGACCTCACTACACATTCGAAATTTTCAGGGTAGTATTTCAGAGACGTTGGGCATTGTCTTTTTAAAGGTACACATCGGTCCAGCCACCGGCACATATACATTCTTTGTGGCTGAATGCACAGCCCCATACAGTGCAATTTTAGGGCGTGACTGGATCCACAAGAGTTTTTGTGTACCTTCGTCCCTCCATCAGCAGGTGTTACTCTGGGATATGGAGTCTGGTGAAACAGCAGTTATTAATGCTGATCCTCGGCCATATTCCGTTTCTGCTAATACCTTAGAGGCCAGTTTTTACCACAGTAACCTTAGGCCTCTGGAGGTATGTGATGTTGATAGCAAAGGCCGCCCAGTTGGTGTTACGGCCTCTGAACTAGCTCAATGGGGTATGACCCAAATTAATCATGACAACAGCAGACCCTACACCATTGAGCTACCATCCAAACGTTCTCAATGATGGGGTCTCTGTCACATACAGAGACCGAGGCCTGCTACTCTCTACACGACCGCTTGCACAAGTTTTTGCTGGAGAGTCAAGCCTTTTATAGGGTTCCAATGGTTGCTGCATTGGAATTTGTGGATGAAGATGTTTTGAACGACTTCGAGGAGGAGGAAGAGATCGAATTAGCTCCAGCAGTTCTGGATGATTTACCTTCTAAAATCAAGGATCCCATTGAAAAGATCAACCTGGGGACGCCCTAAGAGCCAATCTCGGTGGCCATTAGTACCTTCCTAGAGTCTGAAGAGTGATTGAAGCTCATTGAATTGCTACAAGAGTACGCTGATTATTTTGCAGAAAACTACGATGATATGCCTGGTCTGTCACCAGACTTGGTTTGTCATAACTTACCTATCATAGAGGGGAAGAAGCCCGTAAAACAAGAGATGCGTCGGATGAATACAGAAACAACAATTTTGGTCAAGGAAGAGGTCGAGAAAATGCTCAAGTCAGGGATCATACGAGTAGCCAAATATAATGAGTGACTATCCAACGTTGTCCCAGTCAGGAAAAAGAATGGAAAAATGCGAGTGTGTGTTGACTACAGAGACTTGAACAATGCAACTCTAAAAGATGCATACCCAATGCCAGTAGCGGATTTGTTGTTGGATTCGGTGGCTCGCAATGAGATGTTAACATTCATGGATGGAACTGCTGGCTACCATCAAATTCCAGTGGCAGAATCAGATAGACACAAAACTGCGTTTCGGTGCCCAGGATTTGCAGGGGTTTTTGAGTACGTGGACATGCCATTTGGACTTAAAAATGCAGGGGCAACCTACCAACGTGCAATGAACTTGATCTTCCATGACCTTATTGGTAAAACTATGGAGGTTTATATAGATGATGTGGTAGTTAAAACGAAGTGCAGACGTGATCACATTGAAGACTTGCGGCAGGTGTTTCTTAGAATGAGGCAACATCAATTGAAGATGAACCCAGCTAAGTGCGTGTTTGGAGTACAAGCAGGAGACTTCCTGGGATTTTTGGTTCATCAGCGTGGGATTGAGATACCGGATGACAAGAAACAAGCGGTTCTTAGTGCAGCCCCACCCAAGAGTAAGAAGGAGTTACAACGCCTACTAGGAAAAATCAATTTATTACAACGATTTATTGCCAATGCTGCTGGGAAAACACAACCTTTCTCAACTTTGCTCAAGCTTCAGAATCAAAAAGACTTTGTATGGGAGCCTATTCATAATGAAGCATTTGAGACCATCAAAGCATATCTTACGAATCCTCCTGTCTTGGTTCCTCCAAGGCCAAGGGTTCCTCTTAAGCTGTATATATCAGCTACAGACCTTTCTATTGGGAGTTTATTAGCTCAAGACGACACATCAGGAACTGAACGTGCTATTTTTTATCTCAGTCGTATCTTGAACGAGTGTGAAACGAGATACTCTCCAATGGAAAGATTGTGCTTGGCTTTGTATCTTTCAGGGTGCAAACTGAGGCACTATATGCTTTCCTTCACCACGTGTGTCATTGCTCAAATGGATTTGGTGAAGTATATGTTGTCCAGACCCATTCTCCGGGGACGGATTGGGAAGTGGATTCTGGCTTTGTCAGAATTTTCTTTACAATATGTTCCCCAGAAGGCGGTTAAAGGCCAGGCGGTGGCCGACTTTCTGGCCCATCATCCAATGGAGGATGTTTATGAGGGGCCAGAATTGGACTTGGCTCGTATTGATTTGGCCCCTTAGTGTTTATACTTTGATGGGTCAAGTACGAGTACTATGGCTGGAGCTGGAGTTGCTTTAGTTTCTCCATGCGGCCAAACTTTTTCTTATTCCTTCAGGTTGGACTTCAGATGCACAAATAATCAAGCAGAGTATGAAGGTTTGATCATTGGAATAGAACTTCTTTTGGATATGAACATCAGGGAAGTGCATGTGTTTGGAGATTCCCAATTGGTGATCAGACAGCTTGAAACCAAGTATAGAGCAGGACCAATATTAGAGCCATACGCTAAGAGAGCTTGCGAGTTGCTCAGGTTGTTTACTGAAGTGAAGATGAGCCATGTTCCTCGCGAGAAGAATTATGCAGCCAATGAGTTGGCTCAACTAGCAACAGGGGTAAGCTTGCAAGATGGAGTATGTGAACGAATATTGAAAGTCGAACGTAGGACCCTTCCATCTTTCGTTGCTCGCTAAGAAGATAAAAATGAATGGTATGTTGCTACACTTGATCACATCTATGTGGATTGGAGACGGGACATTATTTCCTACCTCCAGAATCCTACTAATCCGACAGACAAGCGGATTCGTTTTTTAGCTCCTAACTATGTGCTCAAGAACGATGAGTTATATAGAAGAGGAGAAGAAGGCATACTGCAGCGGTGTGTCTTTGGACGTGAAGCTAAACGGTTAATGAGGGAAGTTCATCTTGGGATAGCAGGGGCACACCAGGCCGGTCCTAAAATGAGATGGTTATTACAGCGTCATGGCTTTTATTGGCCAGGAATGCTCAAAGACTGCATCACGTTCGCTAAAGGTTGTGAAGAATGCCAGAAATATGGTCCAATCAGTCATATGCCCAGAATACCATTACAACCTAGCTATAATCAAGCCTTGGCCAGCTCGAGGATGGGCTTTGGATTTAATTGAAATGATTCATCCTCATTCATCCGAGGGGCATAAGTTTATCATCGTGGCTACCAATTTCTTCACAAAATGGGTTGAAGCTCGACCTCTCAGGGTATCATCAACAAAGGTCATTCGACAGTTCTTATTTGAAGATATCATTTGTTGGTTTGGCATTCCTGAGAGCTTTGTTTCAGACCGTGGGCCATCATTCATGTCTGGGGAAGTAGATGAGCTTATGAAAGGCTTTGGTATACATTTTCTACACTCTTCTCCATACTATGCCCAATCCAACGGCCAAGCGGAAGCAAGCAATAAAATCATTATCCATATCCTTAAGCGGATGCTTGCAACCAATGCCAGGTTGTGGCATGCAGAATTGTTCAGTACCCTGTCGGCTTATAGAACCAGTGAAACTACTCCTTATGCATTAATGTTCGTCCACGGTGCGGTCTTGCCTCTCGAAATTAACGTTCAATCTTTACGGGTGATGGAGCAACATAACCTGATCGGTGAAGATTATGTGCAAGCAATGTAGCAAGAGCATGAAGACTTAGATGAACAAAGAATACAAGCTTATGATAGTCTGTGTGCCGAAAAACGAAAGGTGGCTCGTGCTTATGATAGATGTACTAGGGGCATGAGTTTTGCGGAAGGGGAACTCGTCTGGAGAGTCATTTTGCCTGTTGGCGAGAAAACAGAAGGACGTGGTAAATGGTCAGAAAAATGGGAAGGACCATACATTATCGATCGACTTTTAGGTAAAGGTGTGGTCCGTCTACGAGATCGAGATGGTTATATTCATGCTAATCCTATAAATGGTCGTTACCTCAAGAAGTTCATACAACCAGTCTGGGAGTATAAAGATCCTCCAACTGTGGATTAAGTCCAGTTTATCCATGCTTATTCACTCGCATGATAAACTGCAGGGGCAATACACAGGGGGATTATATACATCAAACAAAGCCTATACTAGGGGCTGAATCTTTAGTTAGGGCTTATTTTTGAGGCCAAATTTTAATTTTTATTTTCCTCTAGATTTGGAAAGTTCATGTTGGCCAATTACTGTGGCCATAACTATGTACAAACTACATCTGAGTTTATCAATAAAATTTATTGCTTACACAAGGAACTCTTCGATACAAATGAGACTACATTAGGTGAAGAATACAAAGGCTTTGCGGCCTCAAGCTCTGATTTCATCAAGAAACAAACTACAACTAGCAACAGAACATAAAGATAAATACAGTTTGTTTTCTTCAATTCCTTAACCAGTCCTTGGGTCAACAGATCGACTTTGCAAAACCTGATGAAAAGAGAGATCGACCTCAGCGGAGATGAGGGAGAGGATTGAATACGCCGGGGAGGCTAGTGGACATTATCAGAAGACCCTTTTCACTAGACCTGGCGTTTGTTGCATTTTCCTTGGGTTGAAGTCCCTGTCTTTCCCCTTCTGTGCTTCTATGGTCATAGAGGCTGTAGCCTCTATGCACATGGAAACTGAGTGGGTGCACAATGGGAAAACCAGTTGGTTTCAACCTTGGGATTGTGGTTGTCCCTTCTTGTGGAAGCACTAGATGGGATATCCACGGCAACGCCTGGGCGTAGATATTGCTATCTAGTCCAGGTTTGGGCATGGATATTGCTATCTAAAGGATTGAAACTTTGAAGATCATATCTGGAGGTTTCTTTAGGTAGGAGAACCAGAGCAAATACATGAAAGGGGAGTTCATTCTCGCGAGAGAAGTTTAAGAAGTTGGTTTACAATACAAGGAAGTGTGGTTCTTTATAGGAAGAAGTCACAACGGTAAGGCTTCGCGAGAGTAATTGCACCCATTGATAGAGGACACGCGTCTGATTGTTATTAGGCCATGTTACGGTTTATCTACCCCTGAAGAAGAGCGTGATAATTGAAAGATCTTTGGGGCAGGTAAAACGTACTTTGAAGATTTGACTAACACGATACAGATTCTGTGTATGGAATTAAATTCCATTTAATATTAGACGATCCGAGCAAGTGGACAGTTAAAACTTGCCATTGAGTTTGGTTCCATACGAACAAGTTTTGAAAGGCTTAGAACTGAGGCCCAATTCACATTTTGTTTCCAAAATTTGGATTGAATGAACAATTGTTTATTTTTTGGAATAACAAAAAGGGGGGCTTAAGTCTGAGGCCCAAAGATTTACATTAAGAGGGAAAATTTCCTCACTGCTAACTTGGCGGCTTCCAGGGCCATCCAGGCTTGATAGACTGTTTGGTGAGCGTTTTTGGCTTCTTCTCGTGCCTCCTGCATGAGTTGAGCTTGGCTCTCGCCTTCTATAATGATTTGCTGGATAGTGTCTTGTCTTCTGAGGGCATCAGTTCGCAAGCCATCTATTTCAGCCTCAAGGGTGGCAAGTTCAGCCTTGAGAATGGCCCTTTTAGCCTATTTTGTTGCTATGACCTCTAGCTTAGTGGATGTGTCCTTCAGAATCACCTGAATTCATTCTTTCTCTTTTCGAGTTTGACGCTCCAATGTCTCGGTTGCTTCTTTCTTACGCCCGGCCTCGAGTTTTAGACATTGGTAGGCTTCACTCTGGCTCAAGAGTTGAGAAAGATTTTCCTCAAGGTCGTTTAGACAGGGAATAAAGTATGGTGGGGCAGTAGCCTTCATGTTCTTAATTCGATGGCAGACAACTTGGATGTCTTGAGGAGAATCCAGTTCCCCAGAAAGGATGTCTTGAAGAGAGACATCAGTGTCAGAAGGAGAACTCAGGGTACCCAGTTTGCTTACAAGTTCCTGCAACTTTACTGTTGTTTCTTGGGTGCTGAGTAACTGAGAAGGGGCTCCTCGCGATGAAGAGGGTGCGATAACCTCTTCGATTATGGATTTTAGATCTTCATCATCGACACCTGGAGAACTGCTAGGCTGACCATTTGCGGCCGTTTCAGAAGATTGGTCTGATAAGTTCATTTGTTCCTGTGGACTTGTGGGAATCAGCTTGCGAGTGTCTTTTTCCACAGGAACGCTTTTGGACTGAAATATAAATATAAGTTGTCAGAATCAGTCAGAATTGATAATCCAGAAGGAAGTAAGTAAAATTCTTACTTGTATAAGAGACAATAACCGTGTTCCTTCCGTTGCTTGGAGATGTTGCTTTGGCGAGGAAGGAGTTGGGTCCTTGTTTTCTGGATTGACCTCAACCAATAGCTGTGGTCTGGCAACTGAGTGCTCTGGCGAGGGGGGAATTTTTTCCTCTGGCACTGGAGTAACCTAAGCTAATACTTGTGGCTCCTCGATTATGAGCTCTGGCAGGGAGGGAGTTTGAACTTCTGGTTCTAAGTTGACTTGGTCAGATAGAACACTTGTGCCCTCGCCAGAAGAGGAAGGAATGAAGCAAGATTGGAATTCAATCTGCAAGCGCCGGAGTAAAATGGCGTTGTCAACAGGCTTTTTCTTCTCTTCTTCCTCAAGTTCTGCTCGATGGATTCCAGCCAGAAATTGGGCTATGAAGTCCTTGCAGCATTCTTTCCCGTTGTTGATGACTTCATGACCTGTATCATGATCTTCACTTCCATATATGATATTGGAATCATCGAACTTCAGAATGAAGGCTTTACAGCATCCTTCAGAAAGCCTTTCTCCTAGTGAGTCTATTATATAATAGGCTTCGTCTTCAACTTTGAGGACGAAGAAATGGTCATTCCAGCTCACTACATATACATGGGGCTTGGTGCTCTTGCTGATGTTTTCCCAGAGAGAATCAAAAGAAACAAGACCACCCAGGGCTGTAAACTTTTCTGGGTCAAAATACCCAATGAAGGAGTCATCAGATGAGAACTTCAACGGTCTGATGTTAGCCTTCGAGATAATTTCCAGATCAAAGTGTTGATCTGGGTAAGCGCTTGCAAGGGCCTCATCCTTGCATAGTTCTTGCCACTCCCTGGAACCTTGAATCAGGAGGTCATCAAATTGGGAGAGCGTGGGCATACTGTTCGGATTTGCACATAGCCAGTGTGCAATGGTAAAGACCAGTGTTGAACAGGCACTTGCCCCGGAGGCTTTGTCACTCCTCTGATCAAATGAGGCATGGAAAACTTGAGCTTGAAGCTTTGTTTGTTTGTCCCTGCTTGTGATCTCTGTAGCTAGCCAGGCTCCGCTTGGAGGCTCATTGGGCTTCGAGTGGATCTTTCTGCGTTTCTGAGACTGGCAAAGAATTTGGGTTAGTTGCAGTTCAGTGACAAAATCAGAGAATTGTTCTGGGTAAATATAATGCAAACACTTACGGAGTGCCCAGAAGGATTGGACCTTTTCTTCTTAAGGGTTTGTAAGGCTACAGTCACGTCTGGTTCAAGGGTGTGCTGTGTTAAGAAAGAAGGTTGATCAGTTGCAATATAAGGAATTGCCAATACATGTGGCATTTCTATTGAAGGAGCATACCTGTGGCCAAGATGTTGTGCTTGCGTTCTTGTAAGTCTTGCTAATGATAGCCAAGTCTTCTTCATTCGAAATTTTTTTGCCAAAATCATGGAAGATAGAGGCAAAGCATGAGAGCGGTCCTTTGTGTCGTATTTCTTCCCAGAGCTGGGAGCGCCATGCTTGGTACGACTCGGTGATCGATTGAGAAATCACTAGTGGCTTTGTTATGATAGGAAGCATTACTGTTGGAAAGCCAAAGTGTTCATCTTGCACTTCTACTGCAAGGGGATGATTTGTTCCTCGCCAGAGAGTATATTTGTTCACAGAACAGGCGAGGGGCATGGGAGCATCCTGAGTGATCCCAAACTGTCTGAAGAAGTGGTTTGGGGCATAAAGCTCATACCCGGAGCTCGCTGAATCTGGGACTGGCAGGTCCTTGCAAGTGTTGCACTGAACAAAGAAGTTCCTCGCAAGAGCATCTTGCTCTGGCGAAGGCATAAATCCACTCGCGAGGAGGCCAGGATGGCGACGATTCAGAATTACTTCAACTGCTGTGGTTGGAAAGTTTTTATGCATACAAAGATGGTTGAAGCAGTTGAGATAGGACCATGATCTGATCTTAGTTGGTGTGGAAACCAACGATTGGCCCAGCAGCTTCTGATATTTGAAAACAGGAGGTGCTGAGGGGCAGAAATAGGGGAAGTACATCCGCAACCAGAGCTCCACCATCCAGAGCAGTCCTGGTTGATTAAGGTCGAGCTTTGAAAGAGTGACTCGTCTCAAGCCATAGTAGATGTAGGCGAGAGCGGACTCAACCAAGCCTATTTGTTCACAACTGAATAGGCGTTCAGCGAGGTTGGTCCAGCATCTGTTGACCTTTGCAGAAGAAGGACAGAAGATGTACTCTGACAGCCAGTATTCCAGAAAGGCTATTCCTCCTTGTTTTGTGTCTTTTTCCTCCTGTGCAAAATGTTTTACCCAGGAAGGGTAGGAAGAAGGACGGATGAGGGAGGCTTGTGCTGGTGTTCCACGGTGTTGATTGAGCGACCAGGAGTTTGCAAATGCAGGAACTCCGAATATGGTGTACAAATCAAGAATTGTTATGCTCACATCACCGCAGGAGAGACGGAAGCAGTTGGCGGTGCAGTCCCAGAAGCACATGGCGGTAGCAAACGGTGCTTTGTTACCACCTACTGGGAGAGAAAAGCACAAATCGATGAGTTGAGTGATTTCAACTGTTTCCCACCGGTCGATATCTTTGGGTCCGCCCTGGGATCTTCTTGGACTATTAAGGATGATTTACAGATGGGATGGCGAAGGATATCGAAAAGCTTTGGATGGATTGGGGTATCCAGAAAGGGGCCAAGAAGGCCAGTACCTTCAATTGGGTCTACAGTAAGGGAGACAATGGCTTCTGGGTTATGTCGTTTGGCGACATCCTTGAGGTGTCTCGAGAATTTCTTAGCGTCGTGAGATTCATGAGGGATGGAGATGTCTTTGCATGGAGGCATTTTCTAGATCGGAAAAGATGGACGGCAGTGAGGATGAAAAGGTCTTAGCTTTTGATTAAGAAGGTTAAGAGTGCAGGACCAAGGCAAGTGGAAGGGTCTAGTTGGGAAGTGAGATTTTGTTAATGGAGACTGGTGCTTTTATATTACGCCAGCCGGATGATGTAACTTTTAGAAAGGTGGTGTAACGTGTCACTTGGGTGTGATGTTACCGTTTGGTTTAACAGCGCGTCAGTCGGGTAATATTCAAGTCTTTTCGTTTGTTCAGGTAATTCAAGTTCAAGACTTGAGGGGCAATGTTTTGGCCTGAAATAAATATTTCATATTGGGCTTGAATGGCTGAAGTCTTGGCGAGCGGCCCAAGATAGGCCCTGAAGTCTTGGCGAGCGGCCCATATTTTATATCGTGCCTGGCGAGGGTTGGCCAGGAGGTTCCCCGCCAGGAGGTTGGGAATAGAGTTCGATCAGAACTGTGATTCATGAATAGCTGATTCCATGCGGCTTGGAGGTCTATCATATCTTTTCTGTTTCAAGTAGGATTCTTTATTAATAAGAGTTATGATAGCATTAGAGTTCTATAAATAGAGAACCGGTATGTTGGTGTCAGAATCATATTGAGATTCAAAGAGCAAGAACAGAGGAAGTTCAAAGTGATTGAAATACGACTTATGAGCACTATATAAGGACAGTAAGAGCTCTGTGGAAAAGGTCCCTGATCATATACAAAATTTGCTATACGCAAGTACACCTAGACAGACATCTCGTCTTCGAGATTCTATCTTCTTTGTAACCAGCCGATCAAAAGTGCTTGTCACCTATCGAGTGAGAGTATTGCGATCTGAAGGAAGCAGCTGAAAACCTGAGCGACTGGAAGATTGAATGGCTTGTCACCTATCGAGTGAGAGTTTGGAAATCCAAAGGGAGTTTAAGAAACTGGAAGAACTGAAGGGCTTGTCACCTATCGAGTGAGAGTTTGGATTTTCTAAAGGAAGCAGTGTTCTCAACACATCGTCATAGAGATTGCTCTGCTTTGCACTGATAAGGGAGTGTGAGGTATCAATTTCGAAGGCTCTGCAAGAGACACATATCAGAAGTCCTAGGTTACTAGGCGGAAAGGACCTATTCAGGCAGGGTTGGTGCTCTCCTTGTCTAAATCGCTTATCAAGAAGTCAGGCGGCTTTACATTCTATATTCCGTTGAAGAACGGTGGCACGCCAGCATACGAAGCACTCACAGGATAAACCGATACCTGCGGTTAAAACTATCCGAAATCTATAAAAGAGACTGCTTCGCGGAAGAATCTCTCCGCGGGAGATATTTTTGCGTTGAACAATTATAGACATGTTTGGTATTGTTTTTTAAAACAATTTTCAGCCATAGCGCTTCTAGTTGTATCATTATAGAGAGCAAGCACATTTGATCTACTCCTTATTATGAAACCACTTCTCTTAAGTGCTTTTTTTACGTTCTCAAAGTACTTAATTTTGAGTATCAACCAAACACTTGAGTTTCATATAGAGGTGCTTGTCATTAATTTTGAAGCGCTTTTAGCATTTTCAGAAAGCATTGTCCGTGTAATGTTAATTTTATAATAGAGAAAATTATCCAAATGAATCACTCATCTTTGTCATGTTGGACATTTTAGTCACGTTACTTTTCAAAACATTATTTTAGTCATTAAACTAATTGTTTATATATCACTTTAGTCACTATGTTATCCCTTATATATGAAAATTTTGATGTATAAAACTAACAGAGTGACCAAAGTGATACACGGAAGTAAAGTTAAGTGACCAAAGTGATATTTTGAAAAGTAAAATGACTAAAGTGTCGAACGTGACAAAGATGAGTGATCATTCAAATAACTTTTTCTTTATCATATATACCACTTATATGTCATGTTCTGGTGGTCAGTGAATTATGTGGTCAGTCGTGGTCAACTACCGTTAGATCTGCATCTAACAGATGATATTAAATTGTCTTCCAACTGTTTTTTAATTACCTACCGTTGAATGCAAATCTAACGGTAGTTGACCACGACTGACTACAAAATTCATTAACCATCAGAATATGACTCATATTATAGATATTGTATGGTTTTAGGTATTTAAAAGTGTCCTACAACATACAACATGCGTAAATAGTCAAAAGTTAAGCTATGCATGCTTAATTGGATCATGAGTCGTAATGTGAAGAATCAATTATCCTGATTAATTATTACAATTATGTATTCGACTCTCATCAAACACTAGATAATATCTAACCAATGTTACGTCTGGTAAATCTTAAAACAAAAAAGCAAAAAACATGCATTATTGTAAATTTCTGTCTATATATATAGCTCATTTTGCCTTCCCAATGCTAAACCCTAGCTGATTCAGCTCACTGTTGCATGTGTCTATCTATATAACCTCCCTCTATCTTCCCTTTGCCAAAGAGGAAATCCAGTACTTCGGGCATGTATTATTATCTATATATCACAATACATTGACATATATTGTTGTATTCTTACATATCAATCTCTCCAAGTGGAACATGAGAAAGATTTTTTTCTTTTATGGACCTATAGTCATCGATCACAACCATCTTCTGTGGCATGCATGGGCAGGCTGGATGCTTTTAATTACTTGGGAGTTAGTACGTACATTTTGCAAGCATGAGAGTCCAAATGGGCAGATAGTTTTCCACTGACTGATGATTCAGTTGTATGCTGCAGAATTCAGACAAACACTTCACTTTAAGAACTTAGTTTATATGTATGCTGACATGCTGTATGCATTGTGGTATTTGTGTATGTAAGATCTGCAGGTTCCTCAACTAATTAATCATTGGGTTATAGATCGATCTTCAAATTACTTAACGTTCTCTTACCTCCCATAAATCTCTTGCGTCGACGACAATTGTTGGTTTAAGACCTATGTCGGACCAGTAAGCAGTGATTGTAGCCTCTGAAGAACC
The DNA here is from genome assembly GCA_946800695.1 of Geum urbanum. NCBI lineage: Eukaryota > Viridiplantae > Streptophyta > Magnoliopsida > Rosales > Rosaceae > Geum > Geum urbanum. The sequence continues at coordinate 8,070,217 of OX327003.1, forward strand.
TCTGTTCCACAATACTACTGCTAGTCTGTTATCAGTAAGAGCTCCAGCCCAAACCTGCATTTTTAAATTCGTATTTACGTACTTCTAATTCCCAAGAGAAATGGACTTCTCCGATTATTGCATATACTACTCATTTAGAGATCGACATATGATTATTTACTTACCTGCAAATCCGTACCAGTTGTAACTTGTTCCCCTTGTGCTCCTAGTTTGTCTGTTCATAGATAAGAGTACGTAATTTAAGAGATGGTTTAGAATCCCGGCCAATTCGCAGAAACAATTCAACTTAAACACTGACTTAAGTACCTTGATTAACTGCAATGACTTCCTTGTTGCTTAACAAACTGAAAGTAGAATCGTCCATAGATCGAATATCGCATCCAATCAACAATGGAGCCTGCATGAATATGCATGTATAACTTTACGTACTATATTCGAAGCATATATAAACCATAAGATCGACCAAGAAGCATAGATCGAACTTGTAAGTAGTTTGGTTGCTTGGTATATATATGTTTATCACTAATCTGTTACCTTAGCTAACGCCCAGATGCTGAAATGTGCACGATATTCCTCCTTAGTCATACCTCCATTTCCGACTTCAAGCATATCAGGATCTATAAGAAGGTAGCTGGTCCATGTCAAATTATGCTCAATGAAATTAGGAATTTATTAGAAGCTAGGACTTTTGGATCCATCAACTAAAGGAGGATGGGTAAACCCTAAATTTAAGACCCTAATTAATTAAACATCATAAATTTATATACTAATTAAAAGTTACCATTCCATCCACCAGGTCCAGCATATGATGCCCATTTGTCGTTTTGATCTGCACGAGATGTCATACTAGCAAAAAATGACGTTATTCAATTTCCACATAAAACTACGTACTCTCACAACTACAAAATAAAAAACCATTAATTTATCGAGAAAACATATGATCGATGAAGATATGTAGCTCCAGTTTATATAGTAGTAATAGAACGAGAGCTAAAAGAAATGAGGTTTTTTTTATTTTTTATCCAACACGTACATATAAACGTACATAGGATCGGTAAATTGCTCTCACCTGTCCCAGTTATCAGCAATGTCTTCTGTTGTTCTCCAACTATTTCCAACACTCATAGCCCAAGTTGCAGGGTCCTCTTCTCCCCTAGATCGAAATCAACATCAGAGCAGTCCATGCATGCAATAGTAATTAATTAAGCACTTTTGGTCTAATAATGATTGAGAAGCATATATATACAGTACTGAACTGATCTATTAGAACATCATATGCATGCTGCAATATCATCATCATTTTCGTATAGTATATGGAAATCAACATCAGAGCAGTCCATGCATGCAATAGTAATTAATTAAGCACTTTTGGTCTAATAATGATTGAGAAGCATATATATACAGTACTGAGAGTACTGATCTATTAGAACATCATATGCATGCTGCAATATCATCATCATTTTCGTATAGTATATGGAAGTTTAGTAGTTTTTCATCTCACCCTTCACATAGGGAAAAGAAGATAGGCCTCGAGGAGTTCAGTAAAGCTTTACTCATTACTGGATACCTAGTTTTTCCCAAGACGTACAATCATAAGCATCAGTACAAGAAATGCAGCCATGATTGCAATCATGATAAAAAAAGATTGTGTTTCAATCTCTCTGCTATAACAACAACAAAGAAGTTAACTATCGATCGGGTACGTACCTTTCCTTAGGACTTGTACCCGTACTGTGGCAATTATCATACTTCAAGTAGTCAATTCCCTATTTACAAATGAGATAATTTCCTTTAATGCAGCTAGAATACGTGTAACTTAGCCAATTATATATATTAGCCAAAACATGATCTAGAAAGTCGATATATAGCGATCTAATGAGAATGTGTACCCAGGAAGCAAAAGTATTTGCATCTTGTTCCTCGTGGCCTAGTGATCCAGGCATTTGCTTACTGCATGTTAAAGTTCTGCAGATAAAAACAATGGAGAACTTCATTAGATCTGCAAACAGTCCGTACGTGACGATAAAAGCCGGTTGATCGATCGACCGGAATTTAATTATTTAGTGCAGCAATGTGTCAAAATATTCGCCGCAAAATATTCTCAACAGTAATAGTTTTGAGTTTTGACATACATGCATGCAGCAGTTCAAGTCGAGTTTGATAAAAAGAAAATTAACCAATAGAGACGAAATTAAAGGTGTACCCGGCATCGGAGTATATGCCAAGTTTCAGCCCTTTGCTGTGGACATAATCTGCTAAAGCTTTAATTCCAGATGGAAATGCTGACGATTTAGGAACGAAATTTCCCTGCCGGCCACGTTATTCTCGATCAAAAGTGAGTACATATATCCAACATTAATGTGTATGTACGTATAATTCAATTTAGAGCAACATATATATGACATGCATCATTTACAACTATATATATATTCATTTTCTCCTAAGGAATGGTAAAGTGAGTCCTCTGTTTATACGTGTAATTAGTTTAATTAGAGGTAGTGACACTAATTACATGGACACTTTTGTAAAATTTTATGTGGTCGATGTTGTTACTCTGGTGTAAAATTTGCCGGAACAATTAATTACCTGTCAAAGGAGTCATATATATATACATGGTCGAGAAAAATATAATTTTGGTCCATCTTGCATTACTTGAACTGAAAAGTGGGACGTCTACAAATTTATAGAACCCTAAATCCATCATCCATATATACTTTCACCATGAATGCATGTGCATGTAGTGAAATGTATTATGTTTTATACGTACGTGTTTTTACTTTCACATGCATTGTTATGGTAATAAATTGAACTGCTAAAATACCTCAGCGTCTCGATCAAGTTCAGCCCAGCAATCATCTAATAAAACGATATCAGTAACAGATCGAGTTACTACAACATTGAGGCCTTGAGGGGCTCTATGCCCATAAATCATACTATGATGTGCGATTAAATTAAAAGGTCGAGGAAAGGCAGCACCGGCCGGCAACCTCACCTAAATTTATATATTCGTAGCCTAGTGCAGCAAGTCCTGTTGATACCATTGAGTCCGCTGTTAAAAGAAATATATATATATATATATATATAAATTAGTTCAATTATATTTGAGTTACTCAACAATTCAGTACGTAATACTAGTAATGGTTCCAGTCGCGCTTTTATAAGTTTATGGATAAGTACTACTTACCAGTTTCCATGATCAACTTTTCATCAATGTGACAGTTGAAGTGGTTCCAACTATTCCATCTGCTTACAATCATCAAAACAGATATACGTGATATATATATACGACTTATTATCACACAGCCATAAGAACATGTAAGAGAGAGTTGTAGTATTAAATAGAGAGAGTTGTAGTGTTTTATTAGAGAGAGTTGTATCCTTTGTAATTCTCATTTTCTCCTAGTGAAATCCTCCTACTTGCCCGTGGTTTTTCCCCGATTTCTTTTGGGGTTTTCCACGTAAATTCCTGTGTCACCCTTTTTTACATTTTCATCCCGTATCTTGATCGTGCATTAACTTCCTCGCGTAGCTCCTAACAGTGGTATCAGAGCACTGGTTGTGCGATCATATAGAGAGCTGGTTCTAGAGGAAAGTCATTCAGTTCGAGATGGCGACAAAGTTTGATATCGAGAAGTTTAACGGGACTAACTTCTTGTTATGGAAAATGAAGATGAGAGCACTATTGCGGAAGGACAATTGCTTAGCCGCAATTGGGACAAGGCCCGCAGACTTCACGGATGATGCAAAGTGGGATGAGATGGACGCCCTCGCCATGGCGGATCTTCACCTTGCATTAGCCGATGGGGTGTTATCAAGCGTGGAGGAGAAGAAAACGGCAAAGGAGATATGGGATATGCTTACAAAGCTGTATGAGGCGAAGTCGCTGCACAACAAGATTTTCTTGAAGATAAGGCTTTATACTCTTCGTATGGCGGAGTCTACATCAGTGACCGAGCACATCAACACTTTGAATACTCTATTTTCACAGCTCACAAATATGGGGCAGAAAATAGATTCAAGTGAACGGGCGGAGGTTCTACTCCAAAGTTTACCCGACTCGTATGATTAGCTCATCATCAATCTGACGAACAACATCTTCACGGACCACCTAGTCTTCGATGAAGTTGCAGCTGCTGTATTAGAAGAAGAGAGCAAGCGCAGAAATAAGGAGGACAGGCAGGCAAGTTCGCAGCAAGTGGAAGCTTTGTTGGTGAGAGGAAGATCAACGGAACGTGGCTCAAGTGGGAGCCAAGGTCACGGTAGATCGAAGTCAAGGTCGCAGAAGAATTTCAGGTGTTATCACTGTGGCAAGAAGGGACACGTCAAAAGAGACTGTCGACTTCTGAAGAAGAGTGGAAACCCTGAGTCATCAAATGCTCAAGGGAACGTGGTAAGTATCTCCGATGACGCTGAAATTTTATACAGCGAGGCAACAACTTTTGAAGGCAGGAGAAAATTTGCCGATGTCTGGCTTATAGACTCGGGAGCAACATGACATATAACTCCCCGGAGAGATTGGTTCCATCAATATGAACCTATGGCGGATCAGTGTACATGGGAGACGACCATGCCTTGGAGATTGTTGGGATAGGTACCGTCAAAATAAAAATGTTTGATGGTACAGTTCGCAGTATTCCGGAGGTACGGCACGTGAAAGGCCTGAAGAAAAATCTATTGTCCTGGGGACAATTAGATGGCAGCGGGTACAAGATGGATAGTCAAGATGGGATCATGAAGGCTAAAAAAGGTGCACTTGTGGTTATGAAGGCGAAGAAGATCGGGGCAAATCTATGGATGCTTCAAGGAGAGACATATCAGGAAGCCGATGCATGTACTGTTGCAGCCAACAATGGAGAAGAATCGACGGTGATGTGGCATCTTAAACTTGGTCACATGTCAGAACGAGGTTTGAAGATTCTCTCTGATCGGAAGCTACTTCCAGGGCTCAAGCAGGTAAATTTACCTTTCTGCGAGCATTGTGTTACAAGCAAGCAGAGTAGATTGAAGTTTGATAGGTCGGTCTCCAGAAGCAAATGCATCCTAGACTTGTTACATTCCGATGTGTGGGAGTCACCGGTTGTGTCCCTAGAAGGTGCAAAGTACTTTGTATCCTTTATTGATGACTACTCCAGGAGATGCTGGGTGTACCCGATCAAGAATAAGTCCGATGTATTTTCGGTGTTCAAGGTCTTCAAAGCAAAGGTGGAGCTTGAATCTGAAAAGAAGATCAAGTGCATGAGGACTGACAATGAGACAGAGTATATGGACGACGAGTTTCTTGCACTCTGCAGGCAAGAAGGTATCAAGAGACAGTTCACAACCACGTATACTCCTCAGCAAAATGGAGTTGCGGAGCGGATGAACAGAACTCTCGTAGAAAAGATGAGAGCCATGTTAAGGACTGCGGGACTACCCAATACATTCTGGGCGGAAGCAGCCAAGGCCGCTTGTCACATGGTAAATCGGTCTCCATCAACGGCAATCTAGCTTAAAACACCGATGGAGATGTGGACTGATAAGTATGCCAATTACTCTGATCTACATTCGTTTGGATGTCCTGCATATGTAATGTACACCGTCCTGGAAAGGAAGAAAAAGTTGGATCCTAAATCCCGGAGGTGTATATTCTTGAGGAATGCTGACGGAGTAAAGGGGTATCGCCTGTGGGATCCCATTGCCCGCAAGGTTATTGTCAGCAGGGATGTGATCTTTAAAGAAGATCAACTACTACAAGGAGGTCGTGATGATAGCAGTTCGAGTAAGAAGACTGCAGTCATACGAGTCGATAGTAAACCAGAGGAGGAGAATTCAAGTTCTTCTAAAGAAGTACCCGACCACGAGGATGAAGAACCATCTGAGATGGAGGGCCAAGAAGTCCGCAGGTCAACCCGTGCGAAGAAGCCACCAGCCTGGCAGTCCGAGTATGTTACAGAGAGAAATGTTGCATACTGTCTTCTAACGGAGGATGGAGAGCCGTCAACTTTCCATGAAGCCACAAGCAGTTCAGATGCAGCTCTGTGGATGACAGCAATGCACTACAAGAAAAAGTTACTTAGACGACGGAACCATTAAGGTTCCGTCGTCTAAGTAACACTTAGACCACGGAAACTTCTCCGCGGTCTAAGTGAACACTTAGACGACGGAGATCTCTTTTTCCGTCGTCTAAGTGAAACTTAGACCGCGGAGAAAATTTCCGCGGTCTAAGTTTCACTTAGACGACGGAAAAAGACATCTCCGTCGTCTAAGTGAAATTTAAAAAATTTAAAAATTTCACTTAGACCGCGGATAAAGTTTCCGCGGTCTAAGTTTTCACTTAGACGACGGAGATTATCATCTCCGTGGTCTAAGTGAATTTTTAAATTTTTTATTTTTTTTTCAAAAATAAAAAAATTATTTTTTAAAATTAAAAATTAAAAAAATTCACTTAGACCACGGAGATGAGTATCTCCGTGGTCTAGGTGAAAATTTCGTAAATTTTTTTTTTTAAAATTCACTTAGACGACGGAAATACTCATCTCCGTGGTCTAAGTGAATTTTTAAATTTTTTATTTTTTTTTTCAAAAATAAAAAAATTATTTTTTAAAATTAAAAATTAAAAAAATTCACTTAGACCACGGAGATGAGTATCTCCGTGGTCTAGGTGAAAATTCCGTAAATTTTTTTTTTTTAAATTCACTTAGACGACGGAAATACTCATCTCCGTGGTCTAAGTGAATTTTTAAATTTTTTTTTTTTTCAAAAATAAAAAAATTATTTTTTAAAATTAAAAATTAAAAAATTCACTTAGACCACGGAGATGAGTATCTCCGTGGTCTAGGTGAAAATTCCATAAATTTTTTTTTTTTAAAATTCACTTAGACGACGGAAAAGGACATTTCCGTCGTCTAAGTACCTAAACCCTAAGACCCTAACCCCTAAACCATGTTTTCACTTAGACGACGAAAATGTCCATTTCCGTCGTCCAAGTAAAAACTTAGACGACGGAAATGTGCGATTCCGTCGTCTAAGTGAAAATTTCGTAATTTCACCTAAGACAACGACCATCTAGACCATGTCCCAATGCATATTCTTTTCGTCGAGACCGTAGAGTAAACAATGCTTGGAGTGTGAGCGTCGACGGTTTTAAAATAGGACTTACGGATTTTTGTGTATCTAGGTTTCCGGTTTGTAAAATTTTTGGATTTGCGGTTAACTGTGCCGATGAAACCCTGAACGAACTCAGTATTTAGTGGAAATTATTCTACTTATATATGGTGTTATGGTGAGTATATCCAACGGTCGTTTTTTCCAAATTCAATTTCGTTAATATCGATGTGCAATGAGCCTATAAGTACCGGCACTTAAGTTATACATATTAGTAAATACTTAACAAGTTTGAATACGTAAATTAATTCATCGTCTTAAATCCCACTTTTTATATATACGATTCTTTAATCGAAATTTTACGACAATTCCATTCAAATTACAGGTCCAAAAATTCATTACAAATTATTTAAAAAATAATAATTTTACGGAATTTTCACTTAGACCACGGAGATACTCATCTCCGTGGTCTAAGTGAATTTTTAAATTTTTTTTTTTAAAATAAAAAAATTATTTTTTAAAATTAAAAATTAAAAAAATTCACTTAGACCACGGAGATGAGTATTTCCGTCGTCTAAGTGAAAATTCCGTAAAATTATTTTTTTTAAAATTCACTTAGACGACGGAAATACTTATCTCCGTGGTCTAAGTGAATTTTTGAATTTTTAATTTCTGGCGGTGTTTTTCCCCCTTAAAATTTGGCAAAAATTTAAATCCACTTAGACGACGGAGATTGTCATTTCCGTCGTCTAAGTCAAAATAATTGGCGGTATTCTTTTCCCGCTAAAATTTTGGCAAAAATTTAAATCACTTAGACGACGGAAATACTGAATTTCCGTCGTCTAAGTGAAAAATTGGCGGTATATTTTGAAAATTTAAAGCACTTAGACGACGGAAATTCAGTATTTCCGTCGTCTAAGTGTTTTAAAACTCTATAAATTCATCATTTTCTCAATCTCTCTTCATTTTTTCCTCTCCCTCAATCCACTCTCCCTCTCCCTCTCTCCCTCTCCATCTCTCCCCCCCCCAATCAAACCACCCACCATATATCATCACCATCACCATCCACTATCATCATCACCACCACCACCGTCGCCGCCACCACCGACATCACCACCGTTGCCGCCATCACCGACATCACCGGCATCACCACCGTCGCCGCCACCACCTACAACGTCGCCTCCACCACCACCACACACCACTAGCTACCGCCTATATTGTCACCTCCACCACCGGCCTCCACATTCCGGCCAACACCACCGGCGCCGCCACCACCACCACCGCCTATAATTAGTTTAGTTTTAGCTTAATTTTGTTTATTTAGGCTAGATTAATTTACTTTATTATATTATGAATTTTGTATTCATTGTATTTAAATCCATAATAATTTAAATTATTTATTCATTATAAATTTTGTACGTATTATATATTATTAATAATTAATATTCAATAAATTTAAAAATATTATGAATATTGATATACAAAAAATTAAATAAAAAATTCATTAAATGCTAATTATTAAATTATTAATTAGCATTTCATGAATTTTTCATTTAATTTTTTTTACAAAATCACCACTTAGACGACGGATATAGACAATTTCCGTCGTCTAAGTGAAAATTCCGTAAAATTATTTTTTTAGGATAAAAATTTAAAAATGCACTTAGACGACGGAGATTGTCATCTCCGTGGTCTAAGTGAATTTTTAAATTATTTTTACAATAATTTTTTTTTGTGATAAATAATTTAAAAATTCACTTAGACCACGGAGATGACAATCTCCGTCGTCTAAGTGAATTTTTAAATTTTTATCCTAAAAAAAAAATTATTGTAAAAATAATTTAAAAATTCACTTAGACCACGGAGATGACAATCTCCGTCGTCTAAGTGAATTTTTAAATTATTTATCACAAAAAAAAATTTATTGAAAAAATAATTTATTAATTCACTTAGACGACGGAGATTGTCATCTCCGTCGTCTAAGTGAACACTTAGACCCCGGAGAATGTCCGTCGTCTAAGTATCACTTAGACGACGGAATTCTCCATCTCCGTCGTCCAAGCACTTGGACGACAGCACTTGGAGCACGGAGCTTGGACGACGGAGATTCCGTCGTCTAAGTACTTAGACGACGGAAAACGGCACTTAGACGACGGAAATGCTCCGTGGTCTAAGTCCGTTTTTCTTGTAGTGATGCAAGAAGAAAGTGAAGCTCTACATAAAAACAAGACATGGGATCTTGTTCCTCTACCACAAGGAAGGAAAGCCATTGGTAACAAATGGGTCTATAAGATCAAGCGAGATGGCATTGATCAAGTGGAGAGGTATCGCGCTAGACTGGTGGTGAAAGGGTTTGCTCAGAAAGAAGGTGTTGACTTCAACGAAATATTCTCTCCTGTTGTTCGACTCACAACTATTCGAGTAGTCTTGGCGATGTGTGCTACATTCAACCTACATCTGGAGCATTTAGATGTGAAGACTGCATTTCTTCATGGAGAGCTTGAAGAAGAGATATATATGCTCCAACCAGAAGGTTTTCCTGAATCAGGCAAGGAGAACTTGGTTTGCAGGTTGAACAAATCTCTATACGGTCTCAAACAGGCGCCGAGATGTTGGTATAAGAGATTTGATTCCTTCATCATGAGCCTTGAGTACAACAGACTTCATGCAGATCCTTGTGCGTACTACACGAGATTTGGTAATGGTGACTTCATCATTCTGCTGTTGTACGTTGACGACATGTTGGTAGCACGCCCCAACAATGATCGTATTAAAGACTTAAAGGCTCAATTGGCTAGGGAGTTTGAAATGAAGGACTTGGGACCAGCAAACAAGATTCTGGGGATGCAAATTCACCGAGACAGAGAAAGTAGGAAGATTTGGCTGTCACAGAGAAACTACTTGAAGAAAGTCTTGAGCCGTTTCAACATGCAAGACTGTAAGCCAATCTCTACCCAGCTTCCTACGAATTATAAGTTATCCTCAAGTATGTGTCCTAGCAATGAAACAGAGAGGATGGAAATGTCTCGAGTACCGTATGCATCAGCAGTGGGAAGCTTGATGTTCGCCATGGTTTGTACACGACCGGACATTGCACAAGCAGTGGGAGCAGTTAGTCGGTACATGGCGAATCCTGGCAAGGAGCATTGGAACACTGTAAAGAGGATCCTGAGATATATCAAGGGTACCTCAGATGCTGCACTATGTTACGGAGGATCAGAGTTTATTGTCAGAGGCTATGTTGATTCAAATTACGCAGGTGATCAGGAAAATAGCAAATCCACCACAGGGTATGTGTTTACTCTTGCTGGAGGTGCTATAAGCTGGGTTTCAAAACTGCAGCCGCTCGTGACAACGTCTACGATAGAAGCAGAATATGTCGCAGCTACACATGCCAGCAAAGAGGCAATTTGGTTACAAATATTGCTGGAAGAGCTTGATCGCAAGCAAGAGAGGATTACTCTGTTTTGCGATAGTCAGAGCACTTTGCATCTTGCAAAGAATCCAGCATTTCATTCGAAAACCAAACACATACGAGTTCAATATCACTTTGTTCGTGAGGTGGTGGAAGACGGATGTGTGGATATACAGAAAATCCATACAAATGATAACCTAGCAGATGCTCTGACGAAGCCAATCAACGCGGACAAGTTCAATTGGTGTCGATCCTCTATTGGCCTAGCGAAAACGTAAGCAGCATGAAACCGGCAAGTATAGGAATGATGACAGAATCCACAAAGTGGCTTTAAGTGGGAGAATGTGAAAGGAGGTAAAGTCCACATGTGGATTGTAGGCTTCTAGAGGGATTTGGTGAAGAAAATGAAGGAGGCTGGCGGTGGAAAATCATCAAAGGAGGTTGGGTTGGTGGAATGCCTCTATTGTCAATTGAGGGAGGGTGGAGAGGCTGCTGGACACCTCTATAAATAGAGGTTCGTTCTTCTCTCCGTATTCATCCCATCCTAGTGCATCACAACCAAGCCTCACGTACGTAGATCACCTCTTAGTTAGAAAACTTCTATAGTTAACTCCTCTAGGAAACTCCTCCAATTAAGAGAGAGTTGTAGTATTAAATAGAGAGAGTTGTAGTGTTTTATTAGAGAGAGTTGTATCCTTTGTAATTCTCATTTTCTCCTAGTGAAATCCTCCTACTTGCCCGTGATTTTTCCCCGATTTCTTCTGAGGTTTTCCACATAAATTCCTGTATCTCCCTTTTTTACATTTTCATCCCGTATCTTGATTGTGCATTAACTTTCTCGCGTAACTCCTAACAACTTATTATCACACAGCCATAAGAACATGTAAAATGGAAAATTTAATTAGTTAAACGATATGATTTATCGACCTAGATACAACGATACACTTTATATGAAAGCCCATTTAAAATTCATATAGCTGTAACTCCAAATTAATTTGTCGATTGGAATTGAAGAGCATAATCTACATCATCAGAAATGAGAAATTACCAATCATTTTAAAGAAAAAAAAGAAGACCACTAGCTCCATAGATACTTACCCCATGGGTGGTGTTCGACCTAGTCCATTCTCCAAAAGCTTCTTCCTAAAATGATTCTGTGCGGCATTGGATCTCATAATCTGTCGAGCAGCAACCGCGTAGTTGGCATTGAACACCAAAAACGCACATATCGCCGCCAACGCTGCTAGCAACTGCCGCGAACGGAAACACGTCAACTGAAACGCGCCGTCGTTCCTGGCAGCAACCGCCGTGGAGAAGTAGCGGTTGTAACTCCCACCATTGCGGAGACTTCCGATCACGGACCTCAACGCAACCCGGTTCATGGATCTTCAAGTGTACGTTTTAATCTGAGACTCACAACTGATTGGTTTCTAGCTCGATATATGGTAAGTAGTGAAGCTTTCTTGCAGTATTTATAAAGGTTTTAGGGTAGGTAAGCTAGCTCTAGAATAATGGACCAACGGGGAAATGGGGGCAGGTTGACGAAGTTGACTTGACTAATTGATCTATCTTTTTCTCCAGGTCGTGGAAAGGTGCGGCCAGGAGGAGGAGGCAAAATTGTATTACTCAAGTGTGTACGTTTTTTGCACGTCCAGCAGCGAAAATGTAGAAGCTTCGCAATAATAGTCAGAGTTATGAGCTTGTAGATTGCTGGAGATGGTCTTAATAATCAAGCTTACCAAGTCAATAGAGCTACCAGAATTAGTGAAACATACACACACAAAAAATATTTTGGAGATGGTCTTAATAATCAATTAAGCTCATGTATAATTAATTGAAACACTATTGACTTGGTAATTGGTAATAATCTCTGCCTCTTTGTGTTTCGAAATGAGACTTGGTAAGCAAAACTGAAGAGATAACTTGTGTTCAAAATGTACGCATTTGGTCTTAATAATCTATGCCTCTGTGTTTCAAAATGAGCTATATATATAGTCACCGATCTACAATTTTCACTTTCATAGCATTGGGAAGGCTAAATGAATTATATGTAGAATGTACCAAGAGGCTCACCAAGTCAGAATTATGAGGTATTAGTCAGAAATGGAAGTCTACAAAATTATCACCTTCGTTTAATCTTGTAGAGTTATTATTGTTTGGGCTTGAAATAAATATTTCATGTTGAGCTTGAATGACTGAAGTCTTGGCGAGCGGCCCAAGATAGGCGCTGAAGTCTTGGCGAGCGGCCCATATTTTATATCGTGCATGGCGAGGGTTCGCCAGGAGGTTGGGAATATAGTTCAATCAGAACTGTGATTCATGAATAGCTGATTCCATGCGGCTTGGAGGTCTATCATATTTTTTCTGTTTCAAGTAGGATTCTTTGTTAATAAGAGTTATGATAGCATTAGAGTTCTATAAATAGAGAACCCGTATGTTGGTGTCAGAATCATATTGAGATTCAAAGAGCAAGAACATAGGAAGTTCAAAGTGATTGAAATACGACTTCTGAGCACTATATATGGACAGTAAGAGCTCTGTGGAAAAGGTCCCCGATCATATACAAAATTTTCTATACGCAAGTACACCTAGACAGACATCTCGTCTTCGAGATTCTATCTTCTTTGCAACCAGCCGATCAAAAGTGCTTATCACCTATCGAGTGAGAGTATTGCGATCCGAAGGAAGCAGAAAACCTGAGCGACTGGAAGATTGAAGGGCTTGTCACCTATCGAGTGAGAGTTTGGAAATCCAAAGGGAGTTTAAGCAACTAGAAGAACTGAAGGGCTTGTCACCTATCGAGTGAGAGTTTGGATTTTCTAAAGGAAGCAGTGTTCTCAACACATCGTCATAGAGATTGCTCTGCTTTGCACTGATAAGGGAGTGTGAGGTATCGATTTCGAAGGCTCTGCAAGAGACACATATCAGAAGTCCTAGGTTACTAGGCGGAAAGGACCTATTCAGGCAGGGTTGGTGCTCTCCTTGTCTAAATCGCTTATCAAGAAGTCAGGCGGCTTTACATTCTATATTCTGTTGAAGAACGGTGGCAAGCCAGCATACGAAGCACTCACAGGATAAACCGATACCTGCGGTTAAAACTATCCGAAATCTATAAAAGAGACTGCTTCGCAGAAGAATCTCTCCGCGGGAGATATTTTTGCGTCGAACATTTTGGCATGCCCAGTGGGACAGATCGAACATTTTGGCATGCCCAGTGGGACATATCTGTGCGTCTCTAAGCGACAATTGGAGACCCCTATCGAAGGAGTTTTCCTCAGTGTCGCAAACACCCACAACCGGCTTACCGTGAGCATACATCTACTAGATGTCGTTCATTAAGTAATCAAACAGTTGACATTATCGTTGCTGAAGACTTTGACAACATGACGTTCAAATCCTTGAGTGAAGCAGAGATAGCGGAACTCACGTTCCCAGAATACCTAACTTATTCAGCTAGGCGTGATAGTCACCAGACTGGTTACTATGTGGCTCTCGATGAAAGGATCGAGCAACAAGCAAATCTCCTCAACACCCAAAGCAGTTTAATAGACTCGGCATTAGCTGGATTTCAGTCAATACGGGAAGATTTCGACAGAGATCGCGAGGAGAGAGAGGTTGTGGGAGCTCTGGTAACAAGTCTCGTGGAGGGTCAGGAGAAATTGCTGAAAGACATCATGCAACACTTGGGAACAAGTTTGGATGAATACCGCCGGTATGCGGAGACACTGTCTCAAAGGACAGATAGGGACATAGGGTCTCTAACTAAATCCGTGTCTGATCTAGCAAGAAAGACTAGACAAGCAGAGTCTTTCCCTCCTACTTGGGAGCAACGGTTGAACAGTTTCATGAACGACTGCGACATACATCTGGCCAAGATGTATGATTCATACGATACACCGTTTCCTCCTGTGCAGAAGGACGATCCTGATGCCTAGCAGTGGCCAAAATTTTACCGGCATCAGACCTTCCAGACTTTCTCTGGCGACGATGATTCTAACGCGGCAACACACTTAGCTTATTTTACGCTGCAATTGGGGCAGTTTGCCGATAACGAGGGGCTCAAATTAAGAGTTTTTGGATCATCTTTGTCAGGATCGGCCCTCGTATGGTATACGGGATTAGAAAAGGGTTCGGTCAATGAGTGGAAGGATATGGAGTCTTTGTTCATAGATCACTTCGGAACGGCAAGGCCCGAAACCAGTGTTGGGAAGTTGGCTTCTCTAAGTCAGTCAGCGACGGAGAGTCCGGTCACTTTCCTACACCGTTTCCGGTCAGAATATAATCTATGTAAGACTCCACTGGGTAAAGAGGAGGTGGTAGACATGGCCAAGAATGGCTTGGAAGACACTTACCACCAACTTTTTCTCAACAGCAAGTACTTTTCCCTAAATGAGCTTATCACGGCTGTAACTAGAGCTTACAGCACCATGCAAGAAAGGGATAATAGACGCAATGCGTCTAAGGGAACGTACGTTGTTAGGTCTTACGATAGACCAAAGCCAAAAACTGTGGCTTGCATAGAAGAAATAGACGACCAAGAGTTGGACTCCGATGACGAGCATGTGGGAGCTGTGGATCTATCAACGAATAAAATTTTAAAGCCTCACAAGCTTCAGAAGAGTAAGGGTCCAATCAAACTTTCAACAGTGGCTTTTACTAAGCCAGAGTTTGAGACATACACTTATGATGCCAATATGGCTCATGAGATCTTGGACGAGCTATACAGTATGCGTGCTGTCAAGGCGGACTTTGGTGCCCTCCCTACTGGTAAGCAGTTAAAGGGTAAAAAGTTGCAAGTTCCATGGAGCGTGGAACCACCTCACAAAGGACTGCATCAAGCTCAAAGACCAGATCCAGAAGTGGATCAATGAGGGAAGATTGGAGCTTGAAGGGACGTCCAAGACAGCAGCACTGGTGGATTCTAAGCCCTTCCCACCGCCTCAAGTCAATATGATTGATGTTGAGTGGTCATCACCCAATAGTCGCATAGGAGTGGTGGAGGACTGGAATTACTCCGTCTTTGGGGCCTATTCATTCAAAAATGACAGGATAGAGGAGATCCTTGATAGGCTAAGGGACATGGGTTTGATCTTCTATTACCCAGTGTTTAGACTCAGACATCTACGGTATGAGGGTCCAGCCCAACATTTTTGCAGATTTCACAATCACTTTGGTCATCGAACAGTAAGGTGTTCAGCTTTGAAAGACAAAATCCAAGGGTTGATCAATTGGGGGTTGATTGAAATCAACGACATGGGAGATGTAGATTGGCACCCACTACATCCTCAAAGGGCATCGCCTCCTCCCGAAACGACATTTCCTACCGACGACGTTTCTCCCATGAACAATGAAACTGAACCAACTCCTAAGAGGAAGAGATCAAGACGGGGGTCTAGACAAAACATTGCGTTTGTAAAACCTAAACGAGTTAAAATTACGTACGATGCGTCTAGGCGGGAGGAAATATTCGAAGAGCTAGTCCAAGCTGGGATAGCTGTGGTTCCCGACAATTGGGGAACACCAGACCCACATCCAGATGATGTCAGGGGTCTGCCATATTGTCGATACCATCACAGATGGGGTCATCATTCCACAAATGCTTTTCGCGACTTGAAATATAGGATACAGCAGTGGATTGACGAGGGAGAAGTAATGATAGATCAGGAGCCCTCGCCAAGCGTGGTGACCGACATGTCTATAGTCGTTGAGATGTTGGAACTTACGCGAGAAAAGTCTAATAAACGGAAACAAACCAACAACTATCAAACCACTGGCGAGAGTCCACAAGGCAGTCAAAAGACAAAACTAGACAAGGGAAAAGAGAAAGTGGACCCAAAAGCAGATTCGCCATTAGCCCTTTGTGCTCATTGTAAACTCAAGAGCGGGTTGAAGATTTCCTATGAAGAATTAGCTGAAGCAGCTAAAGTCTTCCCAGAATTATTTTCAAACACTGATCCTCAACCCCAACGAGCAAGACAAAGGGATTCCCCAGCTCCAAAATGCTCGCGAGCAGCAGAAAAGGTCAGTAAAATAGAGAAATCTGAATCAGAAGTAGCTGACATGCTCGCCAGGCCGTATGTTCCCCCAGCTTCAAGAAATATCACAAAGGAGAACGTATGGTACATCAAGGAAAAGGGGAAAATCATCGAGGTAACTCCAAGTAGAAGAAGAAATCTTCAAAGACGCTTTGGAGAAGCCAAGAGAGCGCTAGAGGCTTATGAAACAGGCCTGCTCAAAGAAGAAGAACTGGTTTGTTCTCCAGAGGTACTACAAAGGTGGATGAATGCCCTTGCAGCTAATCCCTTAGTGGTTTTCGGGAAGAAGTCTCACGAGCCAAAAGTGAGAGCACAACGGCCAAGTGTGTTTGACCGTAACCCAGAGTTAGAGGCTCGCAAGCCTATTCCTGAGGATCATCGTGGAGCCGTACAACAACGAAAGCTAGTGAGAAGATGACTCACTTTTATTGATGATGAAGCGGTAGGGCCTCAAACACCTTCGAAGATAGGGAAACAAATTCAGAAGCAAAGCACCGCGAGCGAGACCAGGGTCTGGCAATGCCGGCCGAGATCTCTAGTTGTAAAGGAACAGCAGGAGGTTAGACAACCTGTTTCCCGTCCAGAAGATCAAGAAAGATCACTTCTCATGTCAACAACCATAGATCCTACACCTGAGGATCAATTACAACAGGTTGCTTCTCTCAAAGTTACACCAGTTTTGGCCTCTGAAGGGAAACCGGCTGAAGACAACAATTGTGAAGATGATGAGCAGTTGTTGGATTACGGTGAAGATGAAGACACTGAAGAATACATGGTGGAAGATGATACCGCTGTTAACATGGTATATGTTTTGTCCTCCAAATTTGCTTTACCTTCACCATCAACCGAGGAATCAATCACGAGCGGAAGTATCAACAACCTGGTAGTGCCAGAGAGCGACTCAATGCAGACGGATGAAACAGCACTTACCAAGGCACTAGAGATTGACTCATCATCATCACAGGAACAGATGATGTTCACCAGACCTATTGTTGATATGGCCATGCATATGCGGCCGTTGTACGTCACAGGGAAAGTCCGAGGAATCCAATTAAACAAACTTCTAGTGGACTCAGAGGCAGTGGTCAACATCATCACCGTCAAAGAAATGGCCTTACTAGGCGTTCCCAAGTCTGCTATCCAAGAGACCTCACTACACATTCGAAATTTTCAGGGTAGTATTTCAGAGACGTTGGGCATTGTCTTTTTAAAGGTACACATCGGTCCAGCCACCGGCACATATACATTCTTTGTGGCTGAATGCACAGCCCCATACAGTGCAATTTTAGGGCGTGACTGGATCCACAAGAGTTTTTGTGTACCTTCGTCCCTCCATCAGCAGGTGTTACTCTGGGATATGGAGTCTGGTGAAACAGCAGTTATTAATGCTGATCCTCGGCCATATTCCGTTTCTGCTAATACCTTAGAGGCCAGTTTTTACCACAGTAACCTTAGGCCTCTGGAGGTATGTGATGTTGATAGCAAAGGCCGCCCAGTTGGTGTTACGGCCTCTGAACTAGCTCAATGGGGTATGACCCAAATTAATCATGACAACAGCAGACCCTACACCATTGAGCTACCATCCAAACGTTCTCAATGATGGGGTCTCTGTCACATACAGAGACCGAGGCCTGCTACTCTCTACACGACCGCTTGCACAATTTTTTGCTGGAGAGTCAAGCCTTTTATAGGGTTCCAATGGTTGCTGCATTGGAATTTGTGGATGAAGATGTTTTGAACGACTTCGAGGAGGAGGAAGAGATCGAATTAGCTCCAGCAGTTCTGGATGATTTACCTTCTAAAATCAAGGATCCCATTGAAAAGATCAACCTGGGGACGCCCTAAGAGCCAATCTCGGTGGCCATTAGTACCTTCCTAGAGTCTGAAGAGCGATTGAAGCTCATTGAATTGCTACAAGAGTACGCTGATTATTTTGCAGAAAACTACGATGATATGCCTGGTCTGTCACCAGACTTGGTTTGTCATAACTTACCTATCATAGAGGGGAAGAAGCCCGTAAAACAAGAGATGCGTCGGATGAATACAGAAACAACAATTTTGGTCAAGGAAGAGGTCGAGAAAATGCTCAAGTCAGGGATCATACGAGTAGCCAAATATAATGAGTGGCTATCCAACGTTGTCCCAGTCAGGAAAAAGAATGGAAAAATGCGAGTGTGTGTTGACTACAGAGACTTGAACAATGCAACTCTAAAAGATGCATACCCAATGCCAGTAGCGGATTTGTTGTTGGATTCGGTGGCTCGCAATGAGATGTTAACATTCATGGATGGAACAGCTGGCTACCATCAAATTCCAGTGGCAGAATCAGATAGACACAAAACTGCGTTTCGGTGCCCAGGATTTGCAGGGGTTTTTGAGTACGTGGACATGCCATTTGGACTTAAAAATGCAGGGGCAACCTACCAACGTGCAATGAACTTGATCTTCCATGACCTTATTGGTAAAACTATGGAGGTTTATATAGATGATGTGGTAGTTAAAACGAAGTGCAGACGTGATCACATTGAAGACTTGCGGCAGGTGTTTCTTAGAATGAGGCAACATCAATTGAAGATGAACCCAGCTAAGTGCGTGTTTGGAGTACAAGCAGGAGACTTCCTGGGATTTTTGGTTCATCAGCGTGGGATTGAGATACCGGATGACAAGAAACAAGCGGTTCTTAGTGCAGCCCCACCCAAGAGTAAGAAGGAGTTACAACGCCTACTAGGAAAAATCAATTTATTACAACGATTTATTGCCAATGCTGCTGGGAAAACACAACCTTTCTCAACTTTGCTCAAGCTTCAAAATCAAAAAGACTTTGTATGGGAGCCTATTCATAATGAAGCATTTGAGACCATCAAAGCATATCTTACGAATCCTCCTGTCTTGGTTCCTCCAAGGCCAAGGGTTCCTCTTAAGCTGTATATATCAGCTACAGACCTTTCTATTGGGAGTTTATTAGCTCAAGACGACACATCAGGAACTGAACGTGCTATTTTTTATCTCAGTCGTATCTTGAACGAGTGTGAAACGAGATACTCTCCAATGGAAAGATTGTGCTTGGCTTTGTATCTTTCAGGGTGCAAACTGAGGCACTATATGCTTTCCTTCACCACGTGTGTCATTGCTCAAATGGATTTGGTGAAGTATATGTTGTCCAGACCCATTCTCCGGGGACGGATTGGGAAGTGGATTCTGGCTTTGTCAGAATTTTCTTTACAATATGTTCCCCAGAAGGCGGTTAAAGGCCAGGCGGTGGCCGACTTTCTGGCCCATCATCCAATGGAGGATGTTTATGAGGGGCCAGAATTGGACTTGGCTCGTATTGATTTGGCCCCTTGGTGTTTATACTTTGATGGGTCAAGTACGAGTACTATGGCTGGAGCTGGAGTTGCTTTAGTTTCTCCATGCGGCCAAACTTTTTCTTATTCCTTCAGGTTGGACTTCAGATGCACAAATAATCAAGCAGAGTATGAAGGTTTGATCATTGGAATAGAACTTCTTTTGGATATGAACATCAGGGAAGTGCATGTGTTTGGAGATTCCCAATTGGTGATCAGACAGCTTGAAACCAAGTATAGAGCAGGACCAATATTAGAGCCATACGCTAAGAGAGCTTGCGAGTTGCTCAGGTTGTTTACTGAAGTGAAGATGAGCCATGTTCCTCGCGAGAAGAATTATGCAGCCAATGAGTTGGCTCAACTAACAACAGGGGTAAGCTTGCAAGATGGAGTATGTGAACGAATATTGAAAGTCGAACGTAGGACCCTTCCATCTTTCGTTGCTCGCTAAGAAGATAAAAATGAATGGTATGTTGCTACACTTGATCACATCTATGTGGATTGGAGACGGGACATTATTTCCTACCTCCAGAATCCTACTAATCCGACAGACAAGCGGATTCGTTTTTTAGCTCCTAACTATGTGCTCAAGAACGATGAGTTATATAGAAGAGGAGAAGAAGGCATACTGCAGCGGTGTGTCTTTGGACGTGAAGCTAAACGGTTAATGAGGGAAGTTCATCTTGGGATAGCAGGGGCACACCAGGCCGGTCCTAAAATGAGATGGTTATTACAGCGTCATGGCTTTTATTGGCCAGGAATGCTCAAAGACTGCATCACGTTCGCTAAAGGTTGTGAAGAATGCCAGAAATATGGTCCAATCAGTCATATGCCCAGAATACCATTACAGCCTAGCTATAATCAAGCCTTGGCCAGCTCGAGGATGGGCTTTGGATTTAATTGAAATGATTCATCCTCATTCATCCGAGGGGCATAAGTTTATCATCGTGGCTACCAATTTCTTCACAAAATGGGTTGAAGCTCGACCTCTCAGGGTATCATCAACAAAGGTCATTCGACAGTTCTTATTTGAAGATATCATTTGTTGGTTTGGCATTCCTGAGAGCTTTGTTTCAGACCGTGGGCCATCATTCATGTCTGGGGAAGTAGATGAGCTTATGAAAGGCTTTGGTATACATTTTCTACACTCTTCTCCATACTATGCCCAATCCAACGGCCAAGCGGAAGCAAGCAATAAAATCATTATCCATATCCTTAAGCGGATGCTTGCAACCAATGCCAGGTTGTGGCATGCAGAATTGTTCAGTACCCTGTCGGCTTATAGAACCAGTGAAACTACTCCTTATGCATTAATGTTCGTCCACGGTGCGGTCTTGCCTCTCGAAATTAACGTTCAATCTTTACGGGTGATGGAGCAACATAACCTGATCGGTGAAGATTATGTGCAAGCAATGTAGCAAGAGCATGAAGACTTAGATGAACAAAGAATACAAGCTTATGATAGTCTGTGTGCCGAAAAACGAAAGGTGGCTCGTGCTTATGATAGATGTACTAGGGGCATGAGTTTTGCGGAAGGGGAACTCGTCTGGAGAGTCATTTTGCCTGTTGGCGAGAAAACAGAAGGACGTGGTAAATGGTCAGAAAAATGGGAAGGACCATACATTATCGATCGACTTTTAGGTAAAGGTGTGGTCCGTCTACGAGATCGAGATGGTTATATTCATGCTAATCCTATAAATGGTCGTTACCTCAAGAAGTTCATACAACCAGTCTGGGAGTATAAAGATCCTCCAACTGTGGATTAAGTCCAGTTTATCCATGCTTATTCACTCGCATGATAAACTGCAGGGGCAATACACAGGGGGATTATATACATCAAACAAAGCCTATACTAGGGGCTGAATCTTTAGTTAGGGCTTATTTTTGAGGCCAAATTTTAATTTTTATTTTCCTCTAGATTTGGAAAGTTCATGTTGGCCAATTACTGTGGCCATAACTATGTACAAACTACATCTGAGTTTATCAATAAAATTTATTGCTTACACAAGGAACTCTTCGATACAAATGAGACTACATTAGGTGAAGAATACAAAGGCTTTGCGGCCTCAAGCTCTGATTTCATCAAGAAACAAACTACAACTAGCAACAGAACATAAAGATAAATACAGTTTGTTTTCTTCAATTCCTTAACCAGTCCTTGGGTCAACAGATCGACTTTGCAAAACCTGATGAAAAGAGAGATCGACCTCAGCGGAGATGAGGGAGAGGATTGAATACGCCGGGGAGGCTAGTGGACATTATCAGAAGACCCTTTTCACTAGACCTGGCGTTTGTTGCATTTTCCTTGGGTTGAAGTCCCTGTCTTTCCCCTTCTGTGCTTCTATGGTCATAGAGGCTGTAGCCTCTATGCACATGGAAACTGAGTGGGTGCACAATGGGAAAACCAGTTGGTTTCAACCTTGGGATTGTGGTTGTCCCTTCTTGTGGAAGCACTAGATGGGATATCCACGGCAACGCCTGGGCGTAGATATTGCTATCTAGTCCAGGTTTGGGCATGGATATTGCTATCTAAAGGATTGAAACTTTGAAGATCATATCTGGAGGTTTCTTTAGGTAGGAGAACCAGAGCAAATACATGAAAGGGGAGTTCATTCTCGCGAGAGAAGTTTAAGAAGTTGGTTTACAATACAAGGAAGTGTGGTTCTTTATAGGAAGAAGTCACAACGGTAAGGCTTCGCGAGAGTAATTGCACCCATTGATAGAGGACACGCGTCTGATTGTTATTAGGCCATGTTACGGTTTATCTACCCCTGAAGAAGAGCGTGATAATTGAAAGATCTTTGGGGCAGGTAAAACGTACTTTGAAGATTTGACTAACACGATACAGATTCTGTGTATGGAATTAAATTCCATTTAATATTAGACGATCCGAGCAAGTGGACAGTTAAAACTTGCCATTGAGTTTGGTTCCATACGAACAAGTTTTGAAAGGCTTAGAACTGAGGCCCAATTCACATTTTGTTTCCAAAATTTGGATTGAATGAACAATTGTTTATTTTTTGGAATAACAAAAAGGGGGGCTTAAGTCTGAGGCCCAAAGATTTACATTAAGAGGGAAAATTTCCTCACTGCTAACTTGGCGGCTTCCAGGGCCATCCAGGCTTGATAGACTGTTTGGTGAGCGTTTTTGGCTTCTTCTCGTGCCTCCTGCATGAGTTGAGCTTGGCTCTCGCCTTCTATAATGATTTGCTGGATAGTGTCTTGTCTTCTGAGGGCATCAGTTCGCAAACCATCTATTTCAGCCTCAAGGGTGGCAAGTTCAGCCTTGAGAATGGCCCTTTTAGCCTATTTTGTTGCTATGACCTCTAGCTGAGTGGATGTGTCCTTCAGAATCACCTGAATTCATTCTTTCTCTTTTCGAGTTTGACGCTCCAATGTCTCGGTTGCTTCTTTCTTACGCCCGGCCTCGAGTTTTAGACATTGGTAGGCTTCACTCTGGCTCAAGAGTTGAGAAAGATTTTCCTCAAGGTCGTTTAGACAGGGAATAAAGTATGGTGGGGCAGTAGCCTTCATGTTCTTAATTCGATGGCAGACAACTTGGATGTCTTGAGGAGAATCCAGTTCCCCAGAAAGGATGTCTTGAAGAGAGACATCAGTGTCAGAAGGAGAACTCAGGGTACCCAGTTTGCTTACAAGTTCCTGCAACTTTACTGTTGTTTCTTGGGTGCTGAGTAACTGAGAAGGGGCTCCTCGCGATGAAGAGGGTGCGATAACCTCTTCGATTATGGATTTTAGATCTTCATCATCGACACCTGGAGAACTGCTAGGCTGACCATTTGCGGCCGTTTCAGAAGATTGGTCTGATAAGTTCATTTGTTCCTGTGGACTTGTGGGAATCAGCTTGCGAGTGTCTTTTTCCACAGGAACGCTTTTGGACTGAAATATAAATATAAGTTGTCAGAATCAGTCAGAATTGATAATCCAGAAGGAAGTAAGTAAAATTCTTACTTGTATAAGAGACAATAACCGTGTTCCTTCAGTTGCTTGGAGATGTTGCTTTGGCGAGGAAGGAGTTGGGTCCTTGTTTTCTGGATTGACCTCAACCAATAGCTGTGGTCTGGCAACTGAGTGCTCTGGCGAGGGGGGAATTTTTTCCTCTGGCACTGGAGTAACCTAAGCTAATACTTGTGGCTCCTCGATTATGAGCTCTGGCAGGGAGGGAGTTTGAACTTCTGGTTCTAAGTTGACTTGGTCAGATAGAACACTTGTGCCCTCGCCAGAAGAGGAAGGAATGAAGCAAGATTGGAATTCAATCTGCAAGCGCCGGAGTAAAATGGCGTTGTCAACAGGCTTTTTCTTCTCTTCTTCCTCAAGTTCTGCTCGATGGATTTCAGCCAGAAATTGGGCTATGAAGTCCTTGCAGCATTCTTTCCCGTTGTTGATGACTTCATGACCTGTATCATGATCTTCACTTCCATATATGATATTGGAATCATCGAACTTCAGAATGAAGGCTTTACAGCATCCTTCAGAAAGCCTTTCTCCTAGTGAGTCTATTATATAATAGGCTTCGTCTTCAACTTTGAGGACGAAGAAATGGTCATTCCAGCTCACTACATATACATGGGGCTTGGTGCTCTTGCTGATGTTTTCCCAGAGAGAATCAAAAGAAACAAGACCACCCAGGGCTGTAAACTTTTCTGGGTCAAAATACCCAATGAAGGAGTCATCAGATGAGAACTTCAACGGTCTGATGTTAGCCTTCGAGATAATTTCCAGATCAAAGTGTTGATCTGGGTAAGCGCTTGCAAGGGCCTCATCCTTGCATAGTTCTTGCCACTCCCTGGAACCTTGAATCAGGAGGTCATCAAATTGGGAGAGCGTGGGCATACTGTTCGGATTTGCACATAGCCAGTGTGCAATGGTAAAGACCAGTGTTGAACAGGCACTTGCCCCGGAGGCTTTGTCACTCCTCTGATCAAATGAGGCATGGAAAACTTGAGCTTGAAGCTTTGTTTGTTTGTCCCTGCTTGTGATCTCTGTAGCTAGCCAGGCTCCGCTTGGAGGCTCATTGGGCTTCGAGTGGATCTTTCTGCGTTTCTGAGACTGGCAAAGAATTTGGGTTAGTTGCAGTTCAGTGACAAAATCAGAGAATTGTTCTGGGTAAATATAATGCAAACACTTACGGAGTGCCCAGAAGGATTGGACCTTTTCTTCTTAAGGGTTTGTAAGGCTACAGTCACGTCTGGTTCAAGGGTGTGCTGTGTTAAGAAAGAAGGTTGATCAGTTGCAATATAAGGAATTGCCAATACATGTGGCATTTCTATTGAAGGAGCATACCTGTGGCCAAGATGTTGTGCTTGCGTTCTTGTAAGTCTTGCTAATGATAGCCAAGTCTTCTTCATTCGAAATTTTTTTGCCAAAATCATGGAAGATAGAGGCAAAGCATGAGAGCGGTCCTTTGTGTCGTATTTCTTCCCAGAGCTGGGAGCGCCATGCTTGGTACGACTCGGTGATCGATTGAGAAATCACTAGTGGCTTTGTTATGATAGGAAGCATTACTGTTGGAAAGCCAAAGTGTTCATCTTGCACTTCTACTGCAAGGGGATGATTTGTTCCTCGCCAGAGAGTATATTTGTTCACAGAACAGGCGAGGGGCATGGGAGCATCCTGAGTGAGCCCAAACTGTCTGAAGAAGTGGTTTGGGGCATAAAGCTCATACCCGGAGCTCGCTGAATCTGGGACTGGCAGGTCCTTGCAAGTGTTGCACTGAACAAAGAAGTTCCTCGCAAGAGCATCTTGCTCTGGCGAAGGCATAAATCCACTCGCGAGGAGGCCAGGATGGCGACGATTCAGAATTACTTCAACTGCTGTGGTTGGAAAGTTTTTATGCATACAAAGATGGTTGAAGCAGTTGAGATAGGACCATGATCTGATCTTAGTTGGTGTGGAAACCAACGATTGGCCCAGCAGCTTCTGATATTTGAAAACAGGAGGTGCTGAGGGGCAGAAATAGGGGAAGTACATCCGCAACCAGAGCTCCACCATCCAGAGCAGTCCTGGTTGATTAAGGTCGAGCTTTGAAAGAGTGACTCGTCTCAAGCCATAGTAGATGTAGGCGAGAGCGGACTCAACCAAGCCTATTTGTTCACAACTGAATAGGCGTTCAGCGAGGTTGGTCCAGCATCTGTTGACCTTTGCAGAAGAAGGACAGAAGATGTACTCTGACAGCCAGTATTCCAGAAAGGCTATTCCTCCTTGTTTTGTGTCTTTTTCCTCCTGTGCAAAATGTTTTACCCAGGAAGGGTAGGAAGAAGGACGGATGAGGGAGGCTTGTGCTGGTGTTCCACGGTGTTGATTGAGCGACCAGGAGTTTGCAAATGCAGGAACTCCGAATATGGTGTACAAATCAAGAATTGTTATGCTCACATCACCGCAGGAGAGACGGAAGCAGTTGGCGGTGCAGTCCCAGAAGCACATGGCGGTAGCAAACGGTGCTTTGTTACCACCTACTGGGAGAGAAAAGCACAAATCGATGAGTTGAGTGATTTCAACTGTTTCCCACCGGTCGATATCTCGTTCGCGACGATGCAGATACCAAGCGAGATCTTCTACGGTTGGGTGCTGCCATCTCCTGATAAGACAAAGGATGTCTTTGCTAGTCCATTCCTTTGGGTCCGCCCTGGGATCTTCTTGGACTATTAAGGATTATTTACAGATGGGATGGCGAAGGATATCGAAAAGCTTTGGATGGATTGGGGTATCCAGAAAGGGGCCAAGAAGGCCAGTACCTTCAATTGGGTCTACAGTAAGGGAGACAATGGCTTCTGGGTTATGTCGTTTGGCGACATCCTTGAGGTGTCTCGAGAATTTCTTAGCGTCGTGAGATTCATGAGGGATGGAGATGTCTTTGCATGGAGGCATTTTCTAGATCGGAAAAGATGGACGGCAGTGAGGATGAAAAGGTCTTAGCTTTTGATTAAGAAGGTTAAGAGTGCAGGACCAAGGCAAGTGGAAGGGTCTAGTTGGGAAGTGAGATTTTGTTAATGGAGACTGGTGCTTTTATATTACGCCAGCCGGATGATGTAACTTTTAGAAAGGTGGTGTAACGTGTCACTTGGGTGTGATGTTACCGTTTGGTTTAACAGCGCGTCAGTCGGGTAATATTCAAGTCTTTTCGTTTGTTTAGGTAATTCAAGTTCAAGACTTGAGGGGCAATGTTTTGGCCTGAAATAAATATTTCATATTGGGCTTGAATGGCTGAAGTCTTGGCGAGCGGCCCAAGATAGGCCCTGAAGTCTTGGCGAGCGGCCCATATTTTATATCGTGCCTGGCGAGGGTTGGCCAGGAGGTTCCCCGCCAGGAGGTTGGGAATAGAGTTCGATCAGAACTGTGATTCATGAATAGCTGATTCCATGCGGCTTGGAGGTCTATCATATCTTTTCTGTT
The DNA here is from genome assembly GCA_946800695.1 of Geum urbanum. NCBI lineage: Eukaryota > Viridiplantae > Streptophyta > Magnoliopsida > Rosales > Rosaceae > Geum > Geum urbanum. The sequence goes on from OX327003.1 coordinate 8,097,504, forward strand.
TCAAGTAGGATTCTTTATTAATAAGAGTTATGATAGCATTAGAGTTCTATAAATAGAGAACCGGTATGTTGGTGTCAGAATCATATTGAGATTCAAAGAGCAAGAACAGAGGAAGTTCAAAGTGATTGAAATACGACTTATGAGCACTATATAAGGACAGTAAGAGCTCTGTGGAAAAGGTCCCTGATCATATACAAAATTTGCTATACGCAAGTACACCTAGACAGACATCTCGTCTTCGAGATTCTATCTTCTTTGTAACCAGCCGATCAAAAGTGCTTGTCACCTATCGAGTGAGAGTATTGCGATCTGAAGGAAGCAGCTGAAAACTTGAGCGACTGGAAGATTGAATGGCTTGTCACCTATCGAGTGAGAGTTTGGAAATCCAAAGGGAGTTTAAGAAACTGGAAGAACTGAAGGGCTTGTCACCTATCGAGTGAGAGTTTGGATTTTCTAAAGGAAGCAGTGTTCTCAACACATCGTCATAGAGATTGCTCTGCTTTGCACTGATAAGGGAGTGTGAGGTATCAATTTCGAAGGCTCTGCAAGAGACACATATCAGAAGTCCTAGGTTACTAGGCGGAAAGGACCTATTCAGGCAGGGTTGGTGCTCTCCTTGTCTAAATCGCTTATCAAGAAGTCAGGCGGCTTTACATTCTATATTCCGTTGAAGAACGGTGGCACGCCAGCATACGAAGCACTCACAGGATAAACCGATACCTGCGGTTAAAACTATCCGAAATCTATAAAAGAGACTGCTTCGTTGAAGAATCTCTCCGCGGGAGATATTTTTGCGTTGAACAATTATAGACATGTTTGGTATTGTTTTTTAAAACAATTTTCAGCCATAGCGCTTCTAGTTGTATCATTATAGAGAGCAAGCACATTTGATCTACTCCTTATTATGAAACCACTTCTCTTAAGTGCTTTTTTTACGTTCTCAAAGTACTTAATTTTGAGTATCAACCAAACACTTGAGTTTCATATAGAGGTGCTTGTCATTAATTTTGAAGCGCTTTTAGCATTTTCAGAAAGCATTGTCCGTGTAATGTTAATTTTATAATAGAGAAAATTATCCAAATGAATCACTCATCTTTGTCATGTTGGACATTTTAGTCACGTTACTTTTCAAAACATTATTTTAGTCATTAAACTAATTGTTTATATATCACTTTAGTCACTATGTTATCCCTTATATATGAAAATTTTGATGTATAAAACTAACAGAGTGACCAAAGTGATACACGGAAGTAAAGTTAAGTGACCAAAGTGATATTTTGAAAAGTAAAATGACTAAAGTGTCGAACGTGACAAAGATGAGTGATCATTCAAATAACTTTTTCTTTATCATATATACCACTTATATGTCATATTCTGGTGGTCAGTGAATTATGTGGTCAGTCGTGGTCAACTACCGTTAGATCTGCATCTAACAGATGATATTAAATTGTCTTCCAACTGTTTTTTAATTACCTACCGTTGAATGCAAATCTAACGGTAGTTGACCACGACTGACTACAAAATTCATTAACCATCAGAATATGACTCATATTATAGATATTGTATGGTTTTAGGTATTTAAAAGTGTCCTACAACATACAACATGCGTAAATAGTCAAAAGTTAAGCTATGCATGCTTAATTGGATCATGAGTCGTAATGTGAAGAATCAATTATCCTGATTAATTATTACAATTATGTATTCGACTCTCATCAAACACTAGATAATATCTAACCAATGTTACGTCTGGTAAATCTTAAAACAAAAAAGCAAAAAACATGCATTATTGTAAATTTCTGTCTATATATATAGCTCATTTTGCCTTCCCAATGCTAAACCCTAGCTGATTCAGCTCACTGCTGCATGTGTCTATCTATATAACCTCCCTCTATCTTCCCTTTGCCAAAGAGGAAATCCAGTACTTCGGGCATGTATTATTATCTATATATCACAATACATTGACATATATTGTTGTATTCTTACATATCAATCTCTCCAAGTGGAACATGAGAAAGATTTTTTTCTTTTATGGACCTATAGTCATCGATCACAACCATCTTCTGTGGCATGCATGGGCAGGCTGGATGCTTTTAATTACTTGGGAGTTAGTACGTACATTTTGCAAGCATGAGAGTCCAAATGGGCAGATAGTTTTCCACTGACTGATGATTCAGTTGTATGCTGCAGAATTCAGACAAACACTTCACTTTAAGAACTTAGTTTATATGTATGCTGACATGCTGTATGCATTGTGGTATTTGTGTATGTAAGATCTGCAGGTTCCTCAACTAATTAATCATTGGGTTATAGATCGATCTTCAAATTACTTAACGTTCTCTTACCTCCCATAAATCTCTTGCGTCGACGACAATTGTTGGTTTAAGACCTATGTCGGACCAGTAAGCAGTGATTGTAGCCTCTGAAGAACCTCTGTTCCACAATACTACTGCTAGTCTGTTATCAGTAAGAGCTCCAGCCCAAACCTGCATTTTTAAATTCGTATTTACGTACTTCTAATTCCCAAGAGAAATGGACTTCTCCGATTATTGCATATACTACTCATTTAGAGATCGACATATGATTATTTACTTACCTGCAAATCCGTACCAGTTGTAACTTGTTCCCCTTGTGCTCCTAGTTTGTCTGTTCATAGATAAGAGTACGTAATTTAAGAGATGGTTTAGAATCCCGGCCAATTCGCAGAAACAATTCAACTTAAACACTGACTTAAGTACCTTGATTAACTGCAATGACTTCCTTGTTGCTTAACAAACTGAAAGTAGAATCGTCCATAGATCGAATATCGCATCCAATCAACAATGGAGCCTGCATGAATATGCATGTATAACTTTACGTACTATATTCGAAGCATATATAAACCATAAGATCGACCAAGAAGCATAGATCGAACTTGTAAGTAGTTTGGTTGCTTGGTATATATATGTTTATCACTAATCTGTTACCTTAGCTAACGCCCAGATGCTGAAATGTGCACGATATTCCTCCTTAGTCATACCTCCATTTCCGACTTCAAGCATATCAGGATCTATAAGAAGGTAGCTGGTCCATGTCAAATTATGCTCAATGAAATTAGGAATTTATTAGAAGCTAGGACTTTTGGATCCATCAACTAAAGGAGGATGGGTAAACCCTAAATTTAAGACCCTAATTAATTAAACATCATAAATTTATATACTAATTAAAAGTTACCATTCCATCCACCAGGTCCAGCATATGATGCCCATTTGTCGTTTTGATCTGCACGAGATGTCATACTAGCAAAAAATGACGTTATTCAATTTCCACATAAAACTACGTACTCTCACAACTACAAAATAAAAAACCATTAATTTATCGAGAAAACATATGATCGATGAAGATATGTAGCTCCAGTTTATATAGTAGTAATAGAACGAGAGCTAAAAGAAATGAGGTTTTTTTTATTTTTTATCCAACACGTACATATAAACGTACATAGGATCGGTAAATTGCTCTCACCTGTCCCAGTTATCAGCAATGTCTTCTGTTGTTCTCCAACTATTTCCAACACTCATAGCCCAAGTTGCAGGGTCCTCTTCTCCCCTAGATCGAAATCAACATCAGAGCAGTCCATGCATGCAATAGTAATTAATTAAGCACTTTTGGTCTAATAATGATTGAGAAGCATATATATACAGTACTGAACTGATCTATTAGAACATCATATGCATGCTGCAATATCATCATCATTTTCGTATAGTATATGGAAATCAACATCAGAGCAGTCCATGCATGCAATAGTAATTAATTAAGCACTTTTGGTCTAATAATGATTGAGAAGCATATATATACAGTACTGAGAGTACTGATCTATTAGAACATCATATGCATGCTGCAATATCATCATCATTTTCGTATAGTATATGGAAGTTTAGTAGTTTTTCATCTCACCCTTCACATAGGGAAAAGAAGATAGGCCTCGAGGAGTTCAGTAAAGCTTTACTCATTACTGGATACCTAGTTTTTCCCAAGACGTACAATCATAAGCATCAGTACAAGAAATGCAGCCATGATTGCAATCATGATAAAAAAAGATTGTGTTTCAATCTCTCTGCTATAACAACAACAAAGAAGTTAACTATCGATCGGGTACGTACCTTTCCTTAGGACTTGTACCCGTACTGTGGCAATTATCATACTTCAAGTAGTCAATTCCCTATTTACAAATGAGATAATTTCCTTTAATGCAGCTAGAATACGTGTAACTTAGCCAATTATATATATTAGCCAAAACATGATCTAGAAAGTCGATATATAGCGATCTAATGAGAATGTGTACCCAGGAAGCAAAAGTATTTGCATCTTGTTCCTCGTGGCCTAGTGATCCAGGCATTTGCTTACTGCATGTTAAAGTTCTGCAGATAAAAACAATGGAGAACTTCATTAGATCTGCAAACAGTCCGTACGTGACGATAAAAGCCGGTTGATCGATCGACCGGAATTTAATTATTTAGTGCAGCAATGTGTCAAAATATTCGCCGCAAAATATTCTCAACAGTAATAGTTTTGAGTTTTGACATACATGCATGCAGCAGTTCAAGTCGAGTTTGATAAAAAGAAAATTAACCAATAGAGACGAAATTAAAGGTGTACCCGGCATCGGAGTATATGCCAAGTTTCAGCCCTTTGCTGTGGACATAATCTGCTAAAGCTTTAATTCCAGATGGAAATGCTGACGATTTAGGAACGAAATTTCCCTGCCGGCCACGTTATTCTCGATCAAAAGTGAGTACATATATCCAACATTAATGTGTATGTACGTATAATTCAATTTAGAGCAACATATATATGACATGCATCATTTACAACTATATATATATTCATTTTCTCCTAAGGAATGGTAAAGTGAGTCCTCTGTTTATACGTGTAATTAGTTTAATTAGAGGTAGTGACACTAATTACATGGACACTTTTGTAAAATTTTATGTGGTCGATGTTGTTACTCTGGTGTAAAATTTGCCGGAACAATTAATTACCTGTCAAAGGAGTCATATATATATACATGGTCGAGAAAAATATAATTTTGGTCCATCTTGCATTACTTGAACTGAAAAGTGGGACGTCTACAAATTTATAGAACCCTAAATCCATCATCCATATATACTTTCACCATGAATGCATGTGCATGTAGTGAAATGTATTATGTTTTATACGTACGTGTTTTTACTTTCACATGCATTGTTATGGTAATAAATTGAACTGCTAAAATACCTCAGCGTCTCGATCAAGTTCAGCCCAGCAATCATCTAATAAAACGATATCAGTAACAGATCGAGTTACTACAACATTGAGGCCTTGAGGGGCTCTATGCCCATAAATCATACTATGATGTGCGATTAAATTAAAAGGTCGAGGAAAGGCAGCACCGGCCGGCAACCTCACCTAAATTTATATATTCGTAGCCTAGTGCAGCAAGTCCTGTTGATACCATTGAGTCCGCTGTTAAAAGAAATATATATATATATATATAAATTAGTTCAATTATATTTGAGTTACTCAACAATTCAGTACGTAATACTAGTAATGGTTCCAGTCGCGCTTTTATAAGTTTATGGATAAGTACTACTTACCAGTTTCCATGATCAACTTTTCATCAATGTGACAGTTGAAGTGGTTCCAACTATTCCATCTGCTTACAATCATCAAAACAGATATACGTGATATATATATACGACTTATTATCACACAGCCATAAGAACATGTAAGAGAGAGTTGTAGTATTAAATAGAGAGAGTTGTAGTGTTTTATTAGAGAGAGTTGTATCCTTTGTAATTCTCATTTTCTCCTAGTGAAATCCTCCTACTTGCCCGTGGTTTTTCCCCGATTTCTTTTGGGGTTTTCCACGTAAATTCCTGTGTCACCCTTTTTTACATTTTCATCCCGTATCTTGATCGTGCATTAACTTCCTCGCGTAGCTCCTAACAGTGGTATCAGAGCACTGGTTGTGCGATCATATAGAGAGCTGGTTCTAGAGGAAAGTCATTCAGTTCGAGATGGCGACAAAGTTTGATATCGAGAAGTTTAACGGGACTAACTTCTTGTTATGGAAAATGAAGATGAGAGCACTATTGCGGAAGGACAATTGCTTAGCCGCAATTGGGACAAGGCCCGCAGACTTCACGGATGATGCAAAGTGGGATGAGATGGACGCCCTCGCCATGGCGGATCTTCACCTTGCATTAGCCGATGGGGTGTTATCAAGCGTGGAGGAGAAGAAAACGGCAAAGGAGATATGGGATATGCTTACAAAGCTGTATGAGGCGAAGTCGCTGCACAACAAGATTTTCTTGAAGATAAGGCTTTATACTCTTCGTATGGCGGAGTCTACATCAGTGACCGAGCACATCAACACTTTGAATACTCTATTTTCACAGCTCACAAATATGGGGCAGAAAATAGATTCAAGTGAACGGGCGGAGGTTCTACTCCAAAGTTTACCCGACTCGTATGATTAGCTCATCATCAATCTGACGAACAACATCTTCACGGACCACCTAGTCTTCGATGAAGTTGCAGCTGCTGTATTAGAAGAAGAGAGCAAGCGCAGAAATAAGGAGGACAGGCAGGCAAGTTCGCAGCAAGTGGAAGCTTTGTTGGTGAGAGGAAGATCAACGGAACGTGGCTCAAGTGGGAGCCAAGGTCACGGTAGATCGAAGTCAAGGTCGCAGAAGAATTTCAGGTGTTATCACTGTGGCAAGAAGGGACACGTCAAAAGAGACTGTCGACTTCTGAAGAAGAGTGGAAACCCTGAGTCATCAAATGCTCAAGGGAACGTGGTAAGTATCTCCGATGACGCTGAAATTTTATACAGCGAGGCAACAACTTTTGAAGGCAGGAGAAAATTTGCCGATGTCTGGCTTATAGACTCGGGAGCAACATGACATATAACTCCCCGGAGAGATTGGTTCCATCAATATGAACCTATGGCGGATCAGTGTACATGGGAGACGACCATGCCTTGGAGATTGTTGGGATAGGTACCGTCAAAATAAAAATGTTTGATGGTACAGTTCGCAGTATTCCGGAGGTACGGCACGTGAAAGGCCTGAAGAAAAATCTATTGTCCTGGGGACAATTAGATGGCAGCGGGTACAAGATGGATAGTCAAGATGGGATCATGAAGGCTAAAAAAGGTGCACTTGTGGTTATGAAGGCGAAGAAGATCGGGGCAAATCTATGGATGCTTCAAGGAGAGACATATCAGGAAGCCGATGCATGTACTGTTGCAGCCAACAATGGAGAAGAATCGACGGTGATGTGGCATCTTAAACTTGGTCACATGTCAGAACGAGGTTTGAAGATTCTCTCTGATCGGAAGCTACTTCCAGGGCTCAAGCAGGTAAATTTACCTTTCTGCGAGCATTGTGTTACAAGCAAGCAGAGTAGATTGAAGTTTGATAGGTCGGTCTCCAGAAGCAAATGCATCCTAGACTTGTTACATTCCGATGTGTGGGAGTCACCGGTTGTGTCCCTAGAAGGTGCAAAGTACTTTGTATCCTTTATTGATGACTACTCCAGGAGATGCTGGGTGTACCCGATCAAGAATAAGTCCGATGTATTTTCGGTGTTCAAGGTCTTCAAAGCAAAGGTGGAGCTTGAATCTGAAAAGAAGATCAAGTGCATGAGGACTGACAATGAGACAGAGTATATGGACGACGAGTTTCTTGCACTCTGCAGGCAAGAAGGTATCAAGAGACAGTTCACAACCACGTATACTCCTCAGCAAAATGGAGTTGCGGAGCGGATGAACAGAACTCTCGTAGAAAAGATGAGAGCCATGTTAAGGACTGCGGGACTACCCAATACATTCTGGGCGGAAGCAGCCAAGGCCGCTTGTCACATGGTAAATCGGTCTCCATCAACGGCAATCTAGCTTAAAACACCGATGGAGATGTGGACTGATAAGTATGCCAATTACTCTGATCTACATTCGTTTGGATGTCCTGCATATGTAATGTACACCGTCCTGGAAAGGAAGAAAAAGTTGGATCCTAAATCCCGGAGGTGTATATTCTTGAGGAATGCTGACGGAGTAAAGGGGTATCGCCTGTGGGATCCCATTGCCCGCAAGGTTATTGTCAGCAGGGATGTGATCTTTAAAGAAGATCAACTACTACAAGGAGGTCGTGATGATAGCAGTTCGAGTAAGAAGACTGCAGTCATACGAGTCGATAGTAAACCAGAGGAGGAGAATTCAAGTTCTTCTAAAGAAGTACCCGACCACGAGGATGAAGAACCATCTGAGATGGAGGGCCAAGAAGTCCGCAGGTCAACCCGTGCGAAGAAGCCACCAGCCTGGCAGTCCGAGTATGTTACAGAGAGAAATGTTGCATACTGTCTTCTAACGGAGGATGGAGAGCCGTCAACTTTCCATGAAGCCACAAGCAGTTCAGATGCAGCTCTGTGGATGACAGCAATGCACTACAAGAAAAAGTTACTTAGACGACGGAACCATTAAGGTTCCGTCGTCTAAGTAACACTTAGACCACGGAAACTTCTCCGCGGTCTAAGTGAACACTTAGACGACGGAGATCTCTTTTTCCGTCGTCTAAGTGAAACTTAGACCGCGGAGAAAATTTCCGCGGTCTAAGTTTCACTTAGACGACGGAAAAAGACATCTCCGTCGTCTAAGTGAAATTTAAAAAATTTAAAAATTTCACTTAGACCGCGGATAAAGTTTCCGCGGTCTAAGTTTTCACTTAGACGACGGAGATTATCATCTCCGTGGTCTAAGTGAATTTTTAAATTTTTTATTTTTTTTTCAAAAATAAAAAAATTATTTTTTAAAATTAAAAATTAAAAAAATTCACTTAGACCACGGAGATGAGTATCTCCGTGGTCTAGGTGAAAATTTCGTAAATTTTTTTTTTTAAAATTCACTTAGACGACGGAAATACTCATCTCCGTGGTCTAAGTGAATTTTTAAATTTTTTATTTTTTTTTTCAAAAATAAAAAAATTATTTTTTAAAATTAAAAATTAAAAAAATTCACTTAGACCACGGAGATGAGTATCTCCGTGGTCTAGGTGAAAATTCCGTAAATTTTTTTTTTTTAAATTCACTTAGACGACGGAAATACTCATCTCCGTGGTCTAAGTGAATTTTTAAATTTTTTTTTTTTTCAAAAATAAAAAAATTATTTTTTAAAATTAAAAATTAAAAAATTCACTTAGACCACGGAGATGAGTATCTCCGTGGTCTAGGTGAAAATTCCATAAATTTTTTTTTTTTAAAATTCACTTAGACGACGGAAAAGGACATTTCCGTCGTCTAAGTACCTAAACCCTAAGACCCTAACCCCTAAACCATGTTTTCACTTAGACGACGAAAATGTCCATTTCCGTCGTCCAAGTAAAAACTTAGACGACGGAAATGTGCGATTCCGTCGTCTAAGTGAAAATTTCGTAATTTCACCTAAGACAACGACCATCTAGACCATGTCCCAATGCATATTCTTTTCGTCGAGACCGTAGAGTAAACAATGCTTGGAGTGTGAGCGTCGACGGTTTTAAAATAGGACTTACGGATTTTTGTGTATCTAGGTTTCCGGTTTGTAAAATTTTTGGATTTGCGGTTAACTGTGCCGATGAAACCCTGAACGAACTCAGTATTTAGTGGAAATTATTCTACTTATATATGGTGTTATGGTGAGTATATCCAACGGTCGTTTTTTCCAAATTCAATTTCGTTAATATCGATGTGCAATGAGCCTATAAGTACCGGCACTTAAGTTATACATATTAGTAAATACTTAACAAGTTTGAATACGTAAATTAATTCATCGTCTTAAATCCCACTTTTTATATATACGATTCTTTAAGCGAAATTTTACGACAATTCCATTCAAATTACAGGTCCAAAAATTCATTACAAATTATTTAAAAAATAATAATTTTACGGAATTTTCACTTAGACCACGGAGATACTCATCTCCGTGGTCTAAGTGAATTTTTAAATTTTTTTTTTTAAAATAAAAAAATTATTTTTTAAAATTAAAAATTAAAAAAATTCACTTAGACCACGGAGATGAGTATTTCCGTCGTCTAAGTGAAAATTCCGTAAAATTATTTTTTTTAAAATTCACTTAGACGACGGAAATACTTATCTCCGTGGTCTAAGTGAATTTTTGAATTTTTAATTTCTGGCGGTGTTTTTCCCCCTTAAAATTTGGCAAAAATTTAAATCCACTTAGACGACGGAGATTGTCATTTCCGTCGTCTAAGTCAAAATAATTGGCGGTATTCTTTTCCCGCTAAAATTTTGGCAAAAATTTAAATCACTTAGACGACGGAAATACTGAATTTCCGTCGTCTAAGTGAAAAATTGGCGGTATATTTTGAAAATTTAAAGCACTTAGACGACGGAAATTCAGTATTTCCGTCGTCTAAGTGTTTTAAAACTCTATAAATTCATCATTTTCTCAATCTCTCTTCATTTTTTCCTCTCCCTCAATCCACTCTCCCTCTCCCTCTCTCCCTCTCCATCTCTCCCCCCCCCAATCAAACCACCCACCATATATCATCACCATCACCATCCACTATCATCATCACCACCACCACCGTCGCCGCCACCACCGACATCACCACCGTTGCCGCCATCACCGACATCACCGGCATCACCACCGTCGCCGCCACCACCTACAACGTCGCCTCCACCACCACCACACACCACTAGCTACCGCCTATATTGTCACCTCCACCACCGGCCTCCACATTCCGGCCAACACCACCGGCGCCGCCACCACCACCACCGCCTATAATTAGTTTAGTTTTAGCTTAATTTTGTTTATTTAGGCTAGATTAATTTACTTTATTATATTATGAATTTTGTATTCATTGTATTTAAATCCATAATAATTTAAATTATTTATTCATTATAAATTTTGTACGTATTATATATTATTAATAATTAATATTCAATAAATTTAAAAATATTATGAATATTGATATACAAAAAATTAAATAAAAAATTCATTAAATGCTAATTATTAAATTATTAATTAGCATTTCATGAATTTTTCATTTAATTTTTTTTACAAAATCACCACTTAGACGACGGATATAGACAATTTCCGTCGTCTAAGTGAAAATTCCGTAAAATTATTTTTTTAGGATAAAAATTTAAAAATGCACTTAGACGACGGAGATTGTCATCTCCGTGGTCTAAGTGAATTTTTAAATTATTTTTACAATAATTTTTTTTTGTGATAAATAATTTAAAAATTCACTTAGACCACGGAGATGACAATCTCCGTCGTCTAAGTGAATTTTTAAATTTTTATCCTAAAAAAAAAATTATTGTAAAAATAATTTAAAAATTCACTTAGACCACGGAGATGACAATCTCCGTCGTCTAAGTGAATTTTTAAATTATTTATCACAAAAAAAAATTTATTGAAAAAATAATTTATTAATTCACTTAGACGACGGAGATTGTCATCTCCGTCGTCTAAGTGAACACTTAGACCCCGGAGAATGTCCGTCGTCTAAGTATCACTTAGACGACGGAATTCTCCATCTCCGTCGTCCAAGCACTTGGACGACAGCACTTGGAGCACGGAGCTTGGACGACGGAGATTCCGTCGTCTAAGTACTTAGACGACGGAAAACGGCACTTAGACGACGGAAATGCTCCGTGGTCTAAGTCCGTTTTTCTTGTAGTGATGCAAGAAGAAAGTGAAGCTCTACATAAAAACAAGACATGGGATCTTGTTCCTCTACCACAAGGAAGGAAAGCCATTGGTAACAAATGGGTCTATAAGATCAAGCGAGATGGCATTGATCAAGTGGAGAGGTATCGCGCTAGACTGGTGGTGAAAGGGTTTGCTCAGAAAGAAGGTGTTGACTTCAACGAAATATTCTCTCCTGTTGTTCGACTCACAACTATTCGAGTAGTCTTGGCGATGTGTGCTACATTCAACCTACATCTGGAGCATTTAGATGTGAAGACTGCATTTCTTCATGGAGAGCTTGAAGAAGAGATATATATGCTCCAACCAGAAGGTTTTCCTGAATCAGGCAAGGAGAACTTGGTTTGCAGGTTGAACAAATCTCTATACGGTCTCAAACAGGCGCCGAGATGTTGGTATAAGAGATTTGATTCCTTCATCATGAGCCTTGAGTACAACAGACTTCATGCAGATCCTTGTGCGTACTACACGAGATTTGGTAATGGTGACTTCATCATTCTGCTGTTGTACGTTGACGACATGTTGGTAGCACGCCCCAACAATGATCGTATTAAAGACTTAAAGGCTCAATTGGCTAGGGAGTTTGAAATGAAGGACTTGGGACCAGCAAACAAGATTCTGGGGATGCAAATTCACCGAGACAGAGAAAGTAGGAAGATTTGGCTGTCACAGAGAAACTACTTGAAGAAAGTCTTGAGCCGTTTCAACATGCAAGACTGTAAGCCAATCTCTACCCAGCTTCCTACGAATTATAAGTTATCCTCAAGTATGTGTCCTAGCAATGAAACAGAGAGGATGGAAATGTCTCGAGTACCGTATGCATCAGCAGTGGGAAGCTTGATGTTCGCCATGGTTTGTACACGACCGGACATTGCACAAGCAGTGGGAGCAGTTAGTCGGTACATGGCGAATCCTGGCAAGGAGCATTGGAACACTGTAAAGAGGATCCTGAGATATATCAAGGGTACCTCAGATGCTGCACTATGTTACGGAGGATCAGAGTTTATTGTCAGAGGCTATGTTGATTCAAATTACGCAGGTGATCAGGAAAATAGCAAATCCACCACAGGGTATGTGTTTACTCTTGCTGGAGGTGCTATAAGCTGGGTTTCAAAACTGCAGCCGCTCGTGACAACGTCTACGATAGAAGCAGAATATGTCGCAGCTACACATGCCAGCAAAGAGGCAATTTGGTTACAAATATTGCTGGAAGAGCTTGATCGCAAGCAAGAGAGGATTACTCTGTTTTGCGATAGTCAGAGCACTTTGCATCTTGCAAAGAATCCAGCATTTCATTCGAAAACCAAACACATACGAGTTCAATATCACTTTGTTCGTGAGGTGGTGGAAGACGGATGTGTGGATATACAGAAAATCCATACAAATGATAACCTAGCAGATGCTCTGACGAAGCCAATCAACGCGGACAAGTTCAATTGGTGTCGATCCTCTATTGGCCTAGCGAAAACGTAAGCAGCATGAAACCGGCAAGTATAGGAATGATGACAGAATCCACAAAGTGGCTTTAAGTGGGAGAATGTGAAAGGAGGTAAAGTCCACATGTGGATTGTAGGCTTCTAGAGGGATTTGGTGAAGAAAATGAAGGAGGCTGGCGGTGGAAAATCATCAAAGGAGGTTGGGTTGGTGGAATGCCTCTATTGTCAATTGAGGGAGGGTGGAGAGGCTGCTGGACACCTCTATAAATAGAGGTTCGTTCTTCTCTCCGTATTCATCCCATCCTAGTGCATCACAACCAAGCCTCACGTACGTAGATCACCTCTTAGTTAGAAAACTTCTATAGTTAACTCCTCTAGGAAACTCCTCCAATTAAGAGAGAGTTGTAGTATTAAATAGAGAGAGTTGTAGTGTTTTATTAGAGAGAGTTGTATCCTTTGTAATTCTCATTTTCTCCTAGTGAAATCCTCCTACTTGCCCGTGATTTTTCCCCGATTTCTTCTGAGGTTTTCCACATAAATTCCTGTATCTCCCTTTTTTACATTTTCATCCCGTATCTTGATTGTGCATTAACTTTCTCGCGTAACTCCTAACAACTTATTATCACACAGCCATAAGAACATGTAAAATGGAAAATTTAATTAGTTAAACGATATGATTTATCGACCTAGATACAACGATACACTTTATATGAAAGCCCATTTAAAATTCATATAGCTGTAACTCCAAATTAATTTGTCGATTGGAATTGAAGAGCATAATCTACATCATCAGAAATGAGAAATTACCAATCATTTTAAAGAAAAAAAAGAAGACCACTAGCTCCATAGATACTTACCCCATGGGTGGTGTTCGACCTAGTCCATTCTCCAAAAGCTTCTTCCTAAAATGATTCTGTGCGGCATTGGATCTCATAATCTGTCGAGCAGCAACCGCGTAGTTGGCATTGAACACCAAAAACGCACATATCGCCGCCAACGCTGCTAGCAACTGCCGCGAACGGAAACACGTCAACTGAAACGCGCCGTCGTTCCTGGCAGCAACCGCCGTGGAGAAGTAGCGGTTGTAACTCCCACCATTGCGGAGACTTCCGATCACGGACCTCAACGCAACCCGGTTCATGGATCTTCAAGTGTACGTTTTAATCTGAGACTCACAACTGATTGGTTTCTAGCTCGATATATGGTAAGTAGTGAAGCTTTCTTGCAGTATTTATAAAGGTTTTAGGGTAGGTAAGCTAGCTCTAGAATAATGGACCAACGGGGAAATGGGGGCAGGTTGACGAAGTTGACTTGACTAATTGATCTATCTTTTTCTCCAGGTCGTGGAAAGGTGCGGCCAGGAGGAGGAGGCAAAATTGTATTACTCAAGTGTGTACGTTTTTTGCACGTCCAGCAGCGAAAATGTAGAAGCTTCGCAATAATAGTCAGAGTTATGAGCTTGTAGATTGCTGGAGATGGTCTTAATAATCAAGCTTACCAAGTCAATAGAGCTACCAGAATTAGTGAAACATACACACACAAAAAATATTTTGGAGATGGTCTTAATAATCAATTAAGCTCATGTATAATTAATTGAAACACTATTGACTTGGTAATTGGTAATAATCTCTGCCTCTTTGTGTTTCGAAATGAGACTTGGTAAGCAAAACTGAAGAGATAACTTGTGTTCAAAATGTACGCATTTGGTCTTAATAATCTATGCCTCTGTGTTTCAAAATGAGCTATATATATAGTCACCGATCTACAATTTTCACTTTCATAGCATTGGGAAGGCTAAATGAATTATATGTAGAATGTACCAAGAGGCTCACCAAGTCAGAATTATGAGGTATTAGTCAGAAATGGAAGTCTACAAAATTATCACCTTCGTTTAATCTTGTAGAGTTATTATTGTTTGGGCTTGAAATAAATATTTCATGTTGAGCTTGAATGACTGAAGTCTTGGCGAGCGGCCCAAGATAGGCGCTGAAGTCTTGGCGAGCGGCCCATATTTTATATCGTGCATGGCGAGGGTTCGCCAGGAGGTTGGGAATATAGTTCAATCAGAACTGTGATTCATGAATAGCTGATTCCATGCGGCTTGGAGGTCTATCATATTTTTTCTGTTTCAAGTAGGATTCTTTGTTAATAAGAGTTATGATAGCATTAGAGTTCTATAAATAGAGAACCCGTATGTTGGTGTCAGAATCATATTGAGATTCAAAGAGCAAGAACATAGGAAGTTCAAAGTGATTGAAATACGACTTCTGAGCACTATATATGGACAGTAAGAGCTCTGTGGAAAAGGTCCCCGATCATATACAAAATTTTCTATACGCAAGTACACCTAGACAGACATCTCGTCTTCGAGATTCTATCTTCTTTGCAACCAGCCGATCAAAAGTGCTTATCACCTATCGAGTGAGAGTATTGCGATCCGAAGGAAGCAGAAAACCTGAGCGACTGGAAGATTGAAGGGCTTGTCACCTATCGAGTGAGAGTTTGGAAATCCAAAGGGAGTTTAAGCAACTAGAAGAACTGAAGGGCTTGTCACCTATCGAGTGAGAGTTTGGATTTTCTAAAGGAAGCAGTGTTCTCAACACATCGTCATAGAGATTGCTCTGCTTTGCACTGATAAGGGAGTGTGAGGTATCGATTTCGAAGGCTCTGCAAGAGACACATATCAGAAGTCCTAGGTTACTAGGCGGAAAGGACCTATTCAGGCAGGGTTGGTGCTCTCCTTGTCTAAATCGCTTATCAAGAAGTCAGGCGGCTTTACATTCTATATTCTGTTGAAGAACGGTGGCAAGCCAGCATACGAAGCACTCACAGGATAAACCGATACCTGCGGTTAAAACTATCCGAAATCTATAAAAGAGACTGCTTCGCAGAAGAATCTCTCCGCGGGAGATATTTTTGCGTCGAACATTTTGGCATGCCCAGTGGGACAGATCGAACATTTTGGCATGCCCAGTGGGACATATCTGTGCGTCTCTAAGCGACAATTGGAGACCCCTATCGAAGGAGTTTTCCTCAGTGTCGCAAACACCCACAACCGGCTTACCGTGAGCATACATCTACTAGATGTCGTTCATTAAGTAATCAAACAGTTGACATTATCGTTGCTGAAGACTTTGACAACATGACGTTCAAATCCTTGAGTGAAGCAGAGATAGCGGAACTCACGTTCCCAGAATACCTAACTTATTCAGCTAGGCGTGATAGTCACCAGACTGGTTACTATGTGGCTCTCGATGAAAGGATCGAGCAACAAGCAAATCTCCTCAACACCCAAAGCAGTTTAATAGACTCGGCATTAGCTGGATTTCAGTCAATACGGGAAGATTTCGACAGAGATCGCGAGGAGAGAGAGGTTGTGGGAGCTCTGGTAACAAGTCTCGTGGAGGGTCAGGAGAAATTGCTGAAAGACATCATGCAACACTTGGGAACAAGTTTGGATGAATACCGCCGGTATGCGGAGACACTGTCTCAAAGGACAGATAGGGACATAGGGTCTCTAACTAAATCCGTGTCTGATCTAGCAAGAAAGACTAGACAAGCAGAGTCTTTCCCTCCTACTTGGGAGCAACGGTTGAACAGTTTCATGAACGACTGCGACATACATCTGGCCAAGATGTATGATTCATACGATACACCGTTTCCTCCTGTGCAGAAGGACGATCCTGATGCCTAGCAGTGGCCAAAATTTTACCGGCATCAGACCTTCCAGACTTTCTCTGGCGACGATGATTCTAACGCGGCAACACACTTAGCTTATTTTACGCTGCAATTGGGGCAGTTTGCCGATAACGAGGGGCTCAAATTAAGAGTTTTTGGATCATCTTTGTCAGGATCGGCCCTCGTATGGTATACGGGATTAGAAAAGGGTTCGGTCAATGAGTGGAAGGATATGGAGTCTTTGTTCATAGATCACTTCGGAACGGCAAGGCCCGAAACCAGTGTTGGGAAGTTGGCTTCTCTAAGTCAGTCAGCGACGGAGAGTCCGGTCACTTTCCTACACCGTTTCCGGTCAGAATATAATCTATGTAAGACTCCACTGGGTAAAGAGGAGGTGGTAGACATGGCCAAGAATGGCTTGGAAGACACTTACCACCAACTTTTTCTCAACAGCAAGTACTTTTCCCTAAATGAGCTTATCACGGCTGTAACTAGAGCTTACAGCACCATGCAAGAAAGGGATAATAGACGCAATGCGTCTAAGGGAACGTACGTTGTTAGGTCTTACGATAGACCAAAGCCAAAAACTGTGGCTTGCATAGAAGAAATAGACGACCAAGAGTTGGACTCCGATGACGAGCATGTGGGAGCTGTGGATCTATCAACGAATAAAATTTTAAAGCCTCACAAGCTTCAGAAGAGTAAGGGTCCAATCAAACTTTCAACAGTGGCTTTTACTAAGCCAGAGTTTGAGACATACACTTATGATGCCAATATGGCTCATGAGATCTTGGACGAGCTATACAGTATGCGTGCTGTCAAGGCGGACTTTGGTGCCCTCCCTACTGGTAAGCAGTTAAAGGGTAAAAAGTTGCAAGTTCCATGGAGCGTGGAACCACCTCACAAAGGACTGCATCAAGCTCAAAGACCAGATCCAGAAGTGGATCA
The DNA here is from genome assembly GCA_946800695.1 of Geum urbanum. Lineage (NCBI taxonomy): Eukaryota > Viridiplantae > Streptophyta > Magnoliopsida > Rosales > Rosaceae > Geum > Geum urbanum. The sequence goes on from OX327003.1 coordinate 8,115,294, forward strand.
ATGAGGGAAGATTGGAGCTTGAAGGGACGTCCAAGACAGCAGCACTGGTGGATTCTAAGCCCTTCCCACCGCCTCAAGTCAATATGATTGATGTTGAGTGGTCATCACCCAATAGTCGCATAGGAGTGGTGGAGGACTGGAATTACTCCGTCTTTGGGGCCTATTCATTCAAAAATGACAGGATAGAGGAGATCCTTGATAGGCTAAGGGACATGGGTTTGATCTTCTATTACCCAGTGTTTAGACTCAGACATCTACGGTATGAGGGTCCAGCCCAACATTTTTGCAGATTTCACAATCACTTTGGTCATCGAACAGTAAGGTGTTCAGCTTTGAAAGACAAAATCCAAGGGTTGATCAATTGGGGGTTGATTGAAATCAACGACATGGGAGATGTAGATTGGCACCCACTACATCCTCAAAGGGCATCGCCTCCTCCCGAAACGACATTTCCTACCGACGACGTTTCTCCCATGAACAATGAAACTGAACCAACTCCTAAGAGGAAGAGATCAAGACGGGGGTCTAGACAAAACATTGCGTTTGTAAAACCTAAACGAGTTAAAATTACGTACGATGCGTCTAGGCGGGAGGAAATATTCGAAGAGCTAGTCCAAGCTGGGATAGCTGTGGTTCCCGACAATTGGGGAACACCAGACCCACATCCAGATGATGTCAGGGGTCTGCCATATTGTCGATACCATCACAGATGGGGTCATCATTCCACAAATGCTTTTCGCGACTTGAAATATAGGATACAGCAGTGGATTGACGAGGGAGAAGTAATGATAGATCAGGAGCCCTCGCCAAGCGTGGTGACCGACATGTCTATAGTCGTTGAGATGTTGGAACTTACGCGAGAAAAGTCTAATAAACGGAAACAAACCAACAACTATCAAACCACTGGCGAGAGTCCACAAGGCAGTCAAAAGACAAAACTAGACAAGGGAAAAGAGAAAGTGGACCCAAAAGCAGATTCGCCATTAGCCCTTTGTGCTCATTGTAAACTCAAGAGCGGGTTGAAGATTTCCTATGAAGAATTAGCTGAAGCAGCTAAAGTCTTCCCAGAATTATTTTCAAACACTGATCCTCAACCCCAACGAGCAAGACAAAGGGATTCCCCAGCTCCAAAATGCTCGCGAGCAGCAGAAAAGGTCAGTAAAATAGAGAAATCTGAATCAGAAGTAGCTGACATGCTCGCCAGGCCGTATGTTCCCCCAGCTTCAAGAAATATCACAAAGGAGAACGTATGGTACATCAAGGAAAAGGGGAAAATCATCGAGGTAACTCCAAGTAGAAGAAGAAATCTTCAAAGACGCTTTGGAGAAGCCAAGAGAGCGCTAGAGGCTTATGAAACAGGCCTGCTCAAAGAAGAAGAACTGGTTTGTTCTCCAGAGGTACTACAAAGGTGGATGAATGCCCTTGCAGCTAATCCCTTAGTGGTTTTCGGGAAGAAGTCTCACGAGCCAAAAGTGAGAGCACAACGGCCAAGTGTGTTTGACCGTAACCCAGAGTTAGAGGCTCGCAAGCCTATTCCTGAGGATCATCGTGGAGCCGTACAACAACGAAAGCTAGTGAGAAGATGACTCACTTTTATTGATGATGAAGCGGTAGGGCCTCAAACACCTTCGAAGATAGGGAAACAAATTCAGAAGCAAAGCACCGCGAGCGAGACCAGGGTCTGGCAATGCCGGCCGAGATCTCTAGTTGTAAAGGAACAGCAGGAGGTTAGACAACCTGTTTCCCGTCCAGAAGATCAAGAAAGATCACTTCTCATGTCAACAACCATAGATCCTACACCTGAGGATCAATTACAACAGGTTGCTTCTCTCAAAGTTACACCAGTTTTGGCCTCTGAAGGGAAACCGGCTGAAGACAACAATTGTGAAGATGATGAGCAGTTGTTGGATTACGGTGAAGATGAAGACACTGAAGAATACATGGTGGAAGATGATACCGCTGTTAACATGGTATATGTTTTGTCCTCCAAATTTGCTTTACCTTCACCATCAACCGAGGAATCAATCACGAGCGGAAGTATCAACAACCTGGTAGTGCCAGAGAGCGACTCAATGCAGACGGATGAAACAGCACTTACCAAGGCACTAGAGATTGACTCATCATCATCACAGGAACAGATGATGTTCACCAGACCTATTGTTGATATGGCCATGCATATGCGGCCGTTGTACGTCACAGGGAAAGTCCGAGGAATCCAATTAAACAAACTTCTAGTGGACTCAGAGGCAGTGGTCAACATCATCACCGTCAATGAAATGGCCTTACTAGGCGTTCCCAAGTCTGCTATCCAAGAGACCTCACTACACATTCGAAATTTTCAGGGTAGTATTTCAGAGACGTTGGGCATTGTCTTTTTAAAGGTACACATCGGTCCAGCCACCGGCACATATACATTCTTTGTGGCTGAATGCACAGCCCCATACAGTGCAATTTTAGGGCGTGACTGGATCCACAAGAGTTTTTGTGTACCTTCGTCCCTCCATCAGCAGGTGTTACTCTGGGATATGGAGTCTGGTGAAACAGCAGTTATTAATGCTGATCCTCGGCCATATTCCGTTTCTGCTAATACCTTAGAGGCCAGTTTTTACCACAGTAACCTTAGGCCTCTGGAGGTATGTGATGTTGATAGCAAAGGCCGCCCAGTTGGTGTTACGGCCTCTGAACTAGCTCAATGGGGTATGACCCAAATTAATCATGACAACAGCAGACCCTACACCATTGAGCTACCATCCAAACGTTCTCAATGATGGGGTCTCTGTCACATACAGAGACCGAGGCCTGCTACTCTCTACACGACCGCTTGCACAATTTTTTGCTGGAGAGTCAAGCCTTTTATAGGGTTCCAATGGTTGCTGCATTGGAATTTGTGGATGAAGATGTTTTGAACGACTTCGAGGAGGAGGAAGAGATCGAATTAGCTCCAGCAGTTCTGGATGATTTACCTTCTAAAATCAAGGATCCCATTGAAAAGATCAACCTGGGGACGCCCTAAGAGCCAATCTCGGTGGCCATTAGTACCTTCCTAGAGTCTGAAGAGCGATTGAAGCTCATTGAATTGCTACAAGAGTACGCTGATTATTTTGCAGAAAACTACGATGATATGCCTGGTCTGTCACCAGACTTGGTTTGTCATAACTTACCTATCATAGAGGGGAAGAAGCCCGTAAAACAAGAGATGCGTCGGATGAATACAGAAACAACAATTTTGGTCAAGGAAGAGGTCGAGAAAATGCTCAAGTCAGGGATCATACGAGTAGCCAAATATAATGAGTGGCTATCCAACGTTGTCCCAGTCAGGAAAAAGAATGGAAAAATGCGAGTGTGTGTTGACTACAGAGACTTGAACAATGCAACTCTAAAAGATGCATACCCAATGCCAGTAGCGGATTTGTTGTTGGATTCGGTGGCTCGCAATGAGATGTTAACATTCATGGATGGAACAGCTGGCTACCATCAAATTCCAGTGGCAGAATCAGATAGACACAAAACTGCGTTTCGGTGCCCAGGATTTGCAGGGGTTTTTGAGTACGTGGACATGCCATTTGGACTTAAAAATGCAGGGGCAACCTACCAACGTGCAATGAACTTGATCTTCCATGACCTTATTGGTAAAACTATGGAGGTTTATATAGATGATGTGGTAGTTAAAACGAAGTGCAGACGTGATCACATTGAAGACTTGCGGCAGGTGTTTCTTAGAATGAGGCAACATCAATTGAAGATGAACCCAGCTAAGTGCGTGTTTGGAGTACAAGCAGGAGACTTCCTGGGATTTTTGGTTCATCAGCGTGGGATTGAGATACCGGATGACAAGAAACAAGCGGTTCTTAGTGCAGCCCCACCCAAGAGTAAGAAGGAGTTACAACGCCTACTAGGAAAAATCAATTTATTACAACGATTTATTGCCAATGCTGCTGGGAAAACACAACCTTTCTCAACTTTGCTCAAGCTTCAAAATCAAAAAGACTTTGTATGGGAGCCTATTCATAATGAAGCATTTGAGACCATCAAAGCATATCTTACGAATCCTCCTGTCTTGGTTCCTCCAAGGCCAAGGGTTCCTCTTAAGCTGTATATATCAGCTACAGACCTTTCTATTGGGAGTTTATTAGCTCAAGACGACACATCAGGAACTGAACGTGCTATTTTTTATCTCAGTCGTATCTTGAACGAGTGTGAAACGAGATACTCTCCAATGGAAAGATTGTGCTTGGCTTTGTATCTTTCAGGGTGCAAACTGAGGCACTATATGCTTTCCTTCACCACGTGTGTCATTGCTCAAATGGATTTGGTGAAGTATATGTTGTCCAGACCCATTCTCCGGGGACGGATTGGGAAGTGGATTCTGGCTTTGTCAGAATTTTCTTTACAATATGTTCCCCAGAAGGCGGTTAAAGGCCAGGCGGTGGCCGACTTTCTGGCCCATCATCCAATGGAGGATGTTTATGAGGGGCCAGAATTGGACTTGGCTCGTATTGATTTGGCCCCTTGGTGTTTATACTTTGATGGGTCAAGTACGAGTACTATGGCTGGAGCTGGAGTTGCTTTAGTTTCTCCATGCGGCCAAACTTTTTCTTATTCCTTCAGGTTGGACTTCAGATGCACAAATAATCAAGCAGAGTATGAAGGTTTGATCATTGGAATAGAACTTCTTTTGGATATGAACATCAGGGAAGTGCATGTGTTTGGAGATTCCCAATTGGTGATCAGACAGCTTGAAACCAAGTATAGAGCAGGACCAATATTAGAGCCATACGCTAAGAGAGCTTGCGAGTTGCTCAGGTTGTTTACTGAAGTGAAGATGAGCCATGTTCCTCGCGAGAAGAATTATGCAGCCAATGAGTTGGCTCAACTAACAACAGGGGTAAGCTTGCAAGATGGAGTATGTGAACGAATATTGAAAGTCGAACGTAGGACCCTTCCATCTTTCGTTGCTCGCTAAGAAGATAAAAATGAATGGTATGTTGCTACACTTGATCACATCTATGTGGATTGGAGACGGGACATTATTTCCTACCTCCAGAATCCTACTAATCCGACAGACAAGCGGATTCGTTTTTTAGCTCCTAACTATGTGCTCAAGAACGATGAGTTATATAGAAGAGGAGAAGAAGGCATACTGCAGCGGTGTGTCTTTGGACGTGAAGCTAAACGGTTAATGAGGGAAGTTCATCTTGGGATAGCAGGGGCACACCAGGCCGGTCCTAAAATGAGATGGTTATTACAGCGTCATGGCTTTTATTGGCCAGGAATGCTCAAAGACTGCATCACGTTCGCTAAAGGTTGTGAAGAATGCCAGAAATATGGTCCAATCAGTCATATGCCCAGAATACCATTACAGCCTAGCTATAATCAAGCCTTGGCCAGCTCGAGGATGGGCTTTGGATTTAATTGAAATGATTCATCCTCATTCATCCGAGGGGCATAAGTTTATCATCGTGGCTACCAATTTCTTCACAAAATGGGTTGAAGCTCGACCTCTCAGGGTATCATCAACAAAGGTCATTCGACAGTTCTTATTTGAAGATATCATTTGTTGGTTTGGCATTCCTGAGAGCTTTGTTTCAGACCGTGGGCCATCATTCATGTCTGGGGAAGTAGATGAGCTTATGAAAGGCTTTGGTATACATTTTCTACACTCTTCTCCATACTATGCCCAATCCAACGGCCAAGCGGAAGCAAGCAATAAAATCATTATCCATATCCTTAAGCGGATGCTTGCAACCAATGCCAGGTTGTGGCATGCAGAATTGTTCAGTACCCTGTCGGCTTATAGAACCAGTGAAACTACTCCTTATGCATTAATGTTCGTCCACGGTGCGGTCTTGCCTCTCGAAATTAACGTTCAATCTTTACGGGTGATGGAGCAACATAACCTGATCGGTGAAGATTATGTGCAAGCAATGTAGCAAGAGCATGAAGACTTAGATGAACAAAGAATACAAGCTTATGATAGTCTGTGTGCCGAAAAACGAAAGGTGGCTCGTGCTTATGATAGATGTACTAGGGGCATGAGTTTTGCGGAAGGGGAACTCGTCTGGAGAGTCATTTTGCCTGTTGGCGAGAAAACAGAAGGACGTGGTAAATGGTCAGAAAAATGGGAAGGACCATACATTATCGATCGACTTTTAGGTAAAGGTGTGGTCCGTCTACGAGATCGAGATGGTTATATTCATGCTAATCCTATAAATGGTCGTTACCTCAAGAAGTTCATACAACCAGTCTGGGAGTATAAAGATCCTCCAACTGTGGATTAAGTCCAGTTTATCCATGCTTATTCACTCGCATGATAAACTGCAGGGGCAATACACAGGGGGATTATATACATCAAACAAAGCCTATACTAGGGGCTGAATCTTTAGTTAGGGCTTATTTTTGAGGCCAAATTTTAATTTTTATTTTCCTCTAGATTTGGAAAGTTCATGTTGGCCAATTACTGTGGCCATAACTATGTACAAACTACATCTGAGTTTATCAATAAAATTTATTGCTTACACAAGGAACTCTTCGATACAAATGAGACTACATTAGGTGAAGAATACAAAGGCTTTGCGGCCTCAAGCTCTGATTTCATCAAGAAACAAACTACAACTAGCAACAGAACATAAAGATAAATACAGTTTGTTTTCTTCAATTCCTTAACCAGTCCTTGGGTCAACAGATCGACTTTGCAAAACCTGATGAAAAGAGAGATCGACCTCAGCGGAGATGAGGGAGAGGATTGAATACGCCGGGGAGGCTAGTGGACATTATCAGAAGACCCTTTTCACTAGACCTGGCGTTTGTTGCATTTTCCTTGGGTTGAAGTCCCTGTCTTTCCCCTTCTGTGCTTCTATGGTCATAGAGGCTGTAGCCTCTATGCACATGGAAACTGAGTGGGTGCACAATGGGAAAACCAGTTGGTTTCAACCTTGGGATTGTGGTTGTCCCTTCTTGTGGAAGCACTAGATGGGATATCCACGGCAACGCCTGGGCGTAGATATTGCTATCTAGTCCAGGTTTGGGCATGGATATTGCTATCTAAAGGATTGAAACTTTGAAGATCATATCTGGAGGTTTCTTTAGGTAGGAGAACCAGAGCAAATACATGAAAGGGGAGTTCATTCTCGCGAGAGAAGTTTAAGAAGTTGGTTTACAATACAAGGAAGTGTGGTTCTTTATAGGAAGAAGTCACAACGGTAAGGCTTCGCGAGAGTAATTGCACCCATTGATAGAGGACACGCGTCTGATTGTTATTAGGCCATGTTACGGTTTATCTACCCCTGAAGAAGAGCGTGATAATTGAAAGATCTTTGGGGCAGGTAAAACGTACTTTGAAGATTTGACTAACACGATACAGATTCTGTGTATGGAATTAAATTCCATTTAATATTAGACGATCCGAGCAAGTGGACAGTTAAAACTTGCCATTGAGTTTGGTTCCATACGAACAAGTTTTGAAAGGCTTAGAACTGAGGCCCAATTCACATTTTGTTTCCAAAATTTGGATTGAATGAACAATTGTTTATTTTTTGGAATAACAAAAAGGGGGGCTTAAGTCTGAGGCCCAAAGATTTACATTAAGAGGGAAAATTTCCTCACTGCTAACTTGGCGGCTTCCAGGGCCATCCAGGCTTGATAGACTGTTTGGTGAGCGTTTTTGGCTTCTTCTCGTGCCTCCTGCATGAGTTGAGCTTGGCTCTCGCCTTCTATAATGATTTGCTGGATAGTGTCTTGTCTTCTGAGGGCATCAGTTCGCAAACCATCTATTTCAGCCTCAAGGGTGGCAAGTTCAGCCTTGAGAATGGCCCTTTTAGCCTATTTTGTTGCTATGACCTCTAGCTGAGTGGATGTGTCCTTCAGAATCACCTGAATTCATTCTTTCTCTTTTCGAGTTTGACGCTCCAATGTCTCGGTTGCTTCTTTCTTACGCCCGGCCTCGAGTTTTAGACATTGGTAGGCTTCACTCTGGCTCAAGAGTTGAGAAAGATTTTCCTCAAGGTCGTTTAGACAGGGAATAAAGTATGGTGGGGCAGTAGCCTTCATGTTCTTAATTCGATGGCAGACAACTTGGATGTCTTGAGGAGAATCCAGTTCCCCAGAAAGGATGTCTTGAAGAGAGACATCAGTGTCAGAAGGAGAACTCAGGGTACCCAGTTTGCTTACAAGTTCCTGCAACTTTACTGTTGTTTCTTGGGTGCTGAGTAACTGAGAAGGGGCTCCTCGCGATGAAGAGGGTGCGATAACCTCTTCGATTATGGATTTTAGATCTTCATCATCGACACCTGGAGAACTGCTAGGCTGACCATTTGCGGCCGTTTCAGAAGATTGGTCTGATAAGTTCATTTGTTCCTGTGGACTTGTGGGAATCAGCTTGCGAGTGTCTTTTTCCACAGGAACGCTTTTGGACTGAAATATAAATATAAGTTGTCAGAATCAGTCAGAATTGATAATCCAGAAGGAAGTAAGTAAAATTCTTACTTGTATAAGAGACAATAACCGTGTTCCTTCAGTTGCTTGGAGATGTTGCTTTGGCGAGGAAGGAGTTGGGTCCTTGTTTTCTGGATTGACCTCAACCAATAGCTGTGGTCTGGCAACTGAGTGCTCTGGCGAGGGGGGAATTTTTTCCTCTGGCACTGGAGTAACCTAAGCTAATACTTGTGGCTCCTCGATTATGAGCTCTGGCAGGGAGGGAGTTTGAACTTCTGGTTCTAAGTTGACTTGGTCAGATAGAACACTTGTGCCCTCGCCAGAAGAGGAAGGAATGAAGCAAGATTGGAATTCAATCTGCAAGCGCCGGAGTAAAATGGCGTTGTCAACAGGCTTTTTCTTCTCTTCTTCCTCAAGTTCTGCTCGATGGATTTCAGCCAGAAATTGGGCTATGAAGTCCTTGCAGCATTCTTTCCCGTTGTTGATGACTTCATGACCTGTATCATGATCTTCACTTCCATATATGATATTGGAATCATCGAACTTCAGAATGAAGGCTTTACAGCATCCTTCAGAAAGCCTTTCTCCTAGTGAGTCTATTATATAATAGGCTTCGTCTTCAACTTTGAGGACGAAGAAATGGTCATTCCAGCTCACTACATATACATGGGGCTTGGTGCTCTTGCTGATGTTTTCCCAGAGAGAATCAAAAGAAACAAGACCACCCAGGGCTGTAAACTTTTCTGGGTCAAAATACCCAATGAAGGAGTCATCAGATGAGAACTTCAACGGTCTGATGTTAGCCTTCGAGATAATTTCCAGATCAAAGTGTTGATCTGGGTAAGCGCTTGCAAGGGCCTCATCCTTGCATAGTTCTTGCCACTCCCTGGAACCTTGAATCAGGAGGTCATCAAATTGGGAGAGCGTGGGCATACTGTTCGGATTTGCACATAGCCAGTGTGCAATGGTAAAGACCAGTGTTGAACAGGCACTTGCCCCGGAGGCTTTGTCACTCCTCTGATCAAATGAGGCATGGAAAACTTGAGCTTGAAGCTTTGTTTGTTTGTCCCTGCTTGTGATCTCTGTAGCTAGCCAGGCTCCGCTTGGAGGCTCATTGGGCTTCGAGTGGATCTTTCTGCGTTTCTGAGACTGGCAAAGAATTTGGGTTAGTTGCAGTTCAGTGACAAAATCAGAGAATTGTTCTGGGTAAATATAATGCAAACACTTACGGAGTGCCCAGAAGGATTGGACCTTTTCTTCTTAAGGGTTTGTAAGGCTACAGTCACGTCTGGTTCAAGGGTGTGCTGTGTTAAGAAAGAAGGTTGATCAGTTGCAATATAAGGAATTGCCAATACATGTGGCATTTCTATTGAAGGAGCATACCTGTGGCCAAGATGTTGTGCTTGCGTTCTTGTAAGTCTTGCTAATGATAGCCAAGTCTTCTTCATTCGAAATTTTTTTGCCAAAATCATGGAAGATAGAGGCAAAGCATGAGAGCGGTCCTTTGTGTCGTATTTCTTCCCAGAGCTGGGAGCGCCATGCTTGGTACGACTCGGTGATCGATTGAGAAATCACTAGTGGCTTTGTTATGATAGGAAGCATTACTGTTGGAAAGCCAAAGTGTTCATCTTGCACTTCTACTGCAAGGGGATGATTTGTTCCTCGCCAGAGAGTATATTTGTTCACAGAACAGGCGAGGGGCATGGGAGCATCCTGAGTGAGCCCAAACTGTCTGAAGAAGTGGTTTGGGGCATAAAGCTCATACCCGGAGCTCGCTGAATCTGGGACTGGCAGGTCCTTGCAAGTGTTGCACTGAACAAAGAAGTTCCTCGCAAGAGCATCTTGCTCTGGCGAAGGCATAAATCCACTCGCGAGGAGGCCAGGATGGCGACGATTCAGAATTACTTCAACTGCTGTGGTTGGAAAGTTTTTATGCATACAAAGATGGTTGAAGCAGTTGAGATAGGACCATGATCTGATCTTAGTTGGTGTGGAAACCAACGATTGGCCCAGCAGCTTCTGATATTTGAAAACAGGAGGTGCTGAGGGGCAGAAATAGGGGAAGTACATCCGCAACCAGAGCTCCATCATCCAGAGCAGTCCTGGTTGATTAAGGTCGAGCTTTGAAAGAGTGACTCGTCTCAAGCCATAGTAGATGTAGGCGAGAGCGGACTCAACCAAGCCTATTTGTTCACAACTGAATAGGCGTTCAGCGAGGTTGGTCCAGCATCTGTTGACCTTTGCAGAAGAAGGACAGAAGATGTACTCTGACAGCCAGTATTCCAGAAAGGCTATTCCTCCTTGTTTTGTGTCTTTTTCCTCCTGTGCAAAATGTTTTACCCAGGAAGGGTAGGAAGAAGGACGGATGAGGGAGGCTTGTGCTGGTGTTCCACGGTGTTGATTGAGCGACCAGGAGTTTGCAAATGCAGGAACTCCGAATATGGTGTACAAATCAAGAATTGTTATGCTCACATCACCGCAGGAGAGACGGAAGCAGTTGGCGGTGCAGTCCCAGAAGCACATGGCGGTAGCAAACGGTGCTTTGTTACCACCTACTGGGAGAGAAAAGCACAAATCGATGAGTTGAGTGATTTCAACTGTTTCCCACCGGTCGATATCTCGTTCGCGACGATGCAGATACCAAGCGAGATCTTCTACGGTTGGGTGCTGCCATCTCCTGATAAGACAAAGGATGTCTTTGCTAGTCCATTCCTTTGGGTCCGCCCTGGGATCTTCTTGGACTATTAAGGATTATTTACAGATGGGATGGCGAAGGATATCGAAAAGCTTTGGATGGATTGGGGTATCCAGAAAGGGGCCAAGAAGGCCAGTACCTTCAATTGGGTCTACAGTAAGGGAGACAATGGCTTCTGGGTTATGTCGTTTGGCGACATCCTTGAGGTGTCTCGAGAATTTCTTAGCGTCGTGAGATTCATGAGGGATGGAGATGTCTTTGCATGGAGGCATTTTCTAGATCGGAAAAGATGGACGGCAGTGAGGATGAAAAGGTCTTAGCTTTTGATTAAGAAGGTTAAGAGTGCAGGACCAAGGCAAGTGGAAGGGTCTAGTTGGGAAGTGAGATTTTGTTAATGGAGACTGGTGCTTTTATATTACGCCAGCCGGATGATGTAACTTTTAGAAAGGTGGTGTAACGTGTCACTTGGGTGTGATGTTACCGTTTGGTTTAACAGCGCGTCAGTCGGGTAATATTCAAGTCTTTTCGTTTGTTTAGGTAATTCAAGTTCAAGACTTGAGGGGCAATGTTTTGGCCTGAAATAAATATTTCATATTGGGCTTGAATGGCTGAAGTCTTGGCGAGCGGCCCAAGATAGGCCCTGAAGTCTTGGCGAGCGGCCCATATTTTATATCGTGCCTGGCGAGGGTTGGCCAGGAGGTTCCCCGCCAGGAGGTTGGGAATAGAGTTCGATCAGAACTGTGATTCATGAATAGCTGATTCCATGCGGCTTGGAGGTCTATCATATCTTTTCTGTTTCAAGTAGGATTCTTTATTAATAAGAGTTATGATAGCATTAGAGTTCTATAAATAGAGAACCGGTATGTTGGTGTCAGAATCATATTGAGATTCAAAGAGCAAGAACAGAGGAAGTTCAAAGTGATTGAAATACGACTTATGAGCACTATATAAGGACAGTAAGAGCTCTGTGGAAAAGGTCCCTGATCATATACAAAATTTGCTATACGCAAGTACACCTAGACAGACATCTCGTCTTCGAGATTCTATCTTCTTTGTAACCAGCCGATCAAAAGTGCTTGTCACCTATCGAGTGAGAGTATTGCGATCTGAAGGAAGCAGCTGAAAACTTGAGCGACTGGAAGATTGAATGGCTTGTCACCTATCGAGTGAGAGTTTGGAAATCCAAAGGGAGTTTAAGAAACTGGAAGAACTGAAGGGCTTGTCACCTATCGAGTGAGAGTTTGGATTTTCTAAAGGAAGCAGTGTTCTCAACACATCGTCATAGAGATTGCTCTGCTTTGCACTGATAAGGGAGTGTGAGGTATCAATTTCGAAGGCTCTGCAAGAGACACATATCAGAAGTCCTAGGTTACTAGGCGGAAAGGACCTATTCAGGCAGGGTTGGTGCTCTCCTTGTCTAAATCGCTTATCAAGAAGTCAGGCGGCTTTACATTCTATATTCCGTTGAAGAACGGTGGCACGCCAGCATACGAAGCACTCACAGGATAAACCGATACCTGCGGTTAAAACTATCCGAAATCTATAAAAGAGACTGCTTCGTTGAAGAATCTCTCCGCGGGAGATATTTTTGCGTTGAACAATTATAGACATGTTTGGTATTGTTTTTTAAAACAATTTTCAGCCATAGCGCTTCTAGTTGTATCATTATAGAGAGCAAGCACATTTGATCTACTCCTTATTATGAAACCACTTCTCTTAAGTGCTTTTTTTACGTTCTCAAAGTACTTAATTTTGAGTATCAACCAAACACTTGAGTTTCATATAGAGGTGCTTGTCATTAATTTTGAAGCGCTTTTAGCATTTTCAGAAAGCATTGTCCGTGTAATGTTAATTTTATAATAGAGAAAATTATCCAAATGAATCACTCATCTTTGTCATGTTGGACATTTTAGTCACGTTACTTTTCAAAACATTATTTTAGTCATTAAACTAATTGTTTATATATCACTTTAGTCACTATGTTATCCCTTATATATGAAAATTTTGATGTATAAAACTAACAGAGTGACCAAAGTGATACACGGAAGTAAAGTTAAGTGACCAAAGTGATATTTTGAAAAGTAAAATGACTAAAGTGTCGAACGTGACAAAGATGAGTGATCATTCAAATAACTTTTTCTTTATCATATATACCACTTATATGTCATATTCTGGTGGTCAGTGAATTATGTGGTCAGTCGTGGTCAACTACCGTTAGATCTGCATCTAACAGATGATATTAAATTGTCTTCCAACTGTTTTTTAATTACCTACCGTTGAATGCAAATCTAACGGTAGTTGACCACGACTGACTACAAAATTCATTAACCATCAGAATATGACTCATATTATAGATATTGTATGGTTTTAGGTATTTAAAAGTGTCCTACAACATACAACATGCGTAAATAGTCAAAAGTTAAGCTATGCATGCTTAATTGGATCATGAGTCGTAATGTGAAGAATCAATTATCCTGATTAATTATTACAATTATGTATTCGACTCTCATCAAACACTAGATAATATCTAACCAATGTTACGTCTGGTAAATCTTAAAACAAAAAAGCAAAAAACATGCATTATTGTAAATTTCTGTCTATATATATAGCTCATTTTGCCTTCCCAATGCTAAACCCTAGCTGATTCAGCTCACTGCTGCATGTGTCTATCTATATAACCTCCCTCTATCTTCCCTTTGCCAAAGAGGAAATCCAGTACTTCGGGCATGTATTATTATCTATATATCACAATACATTGACATATATTGTTGTATTCTTACATATCAATCTCTCCAAGTGGAACATGAGAAAGATTTTTTTCTTTTATGGACCTATAGTCATCGATCACAACCATCTTCTGTGGCATGCATGGGCAGGCTGGATGCTTTTAATTACTTGGGAGTTAGTACGTACATTTTGCAAGCATGAGAGTCCAAATGGGCAGATAGTTTTCCACTGACTGATGATTCAGTTGTATGCTGCAGAATTCAGACAAACACTTCACTTTAAGAACTTAGTTTATATGTATGCTGACATGCTGTATGCATTGTGGTATTTGTGTATGTAAGATCTGCAGGTTCCTCAACTAATTAATCATTGGGTTATAGATCGATCTTCAAATTACTTAACGTTCTCTTACCTCCCATAAATCTCTTGCGTCGACGACAATTGTTGGTTTAAGACCTATGTCGGACCAGTAAGCAGTGATTGTAGCCTCTGAAGAACCTCTGTTCCACAATACTACTGCTAGTCTGTTATCAGTAAGAGCTCCAGCCCAAACCTGCATTTTTAAATTCGTATTTACGTACTTCTAATTCCCAAGAGAAATGGACTTCTCCGATTATTGCATATACTACTCATTTAGAGATCGACATATGATTATTTACTTACCTGCAAATCCGTACCAGTTGTAACTTGTTCCCCTTGTGCTCCTAGTTTGTCTGTTCATAGATAAGAGTACGTAATTTAAGAGATGGTTTAGAATCCCGGCCAATTCGCAGAAACAATTCAACTTAAACACTGACTTAAGTACCTTGATTAACTGCAATGACTTCCTTGTTGCTTAACAAACTGAAAGTAGAATCGTCCATAGATCGAATATCGCATCCAATCAACAATGGAGCCTGCATGAATATGCATGTATAACTTTACGTACTATATTCGAAGCATATATAAACCATAAGATCGACCAAGAAGCATAGATCGAACTTGTAAGTAGTTTGGTTGCTTGGTATATATATGTTTATCACTAATCTGTTACCTTAGCTAACGCCCAGATGCTGAAATGTGCACGATATTCCTCCTTAGTCATACCTCCATTTCCGACTTCAAGCATATCAGGATCTATAAGAAGGTAGCTGGTCCATGTCAAATTATGCTCAATGAAATTAGGAATTTATTAGAAGCTAGGACTTTTGGATCCATCAACTAAAGGAGGATGGGTAAACCCTAAATTTAAGACCCTAATTAATTAAACATCATAAATTTATATACTAATTAAAAGTTACCATTCCATCCACCAGGTCCAGCATATGATGCCCATTTGTCGTTTTGATCTGCACGAGATGTCATACTAGCAAAAAATGACGTTATTCAATTTCCACATAAAACTACGTACTCTCACAACTACAAAATAAAAAACCATTAATTTATCGAGAAAACATATGATCGATGAAGATATGTAGCTCCAGTTTATATAGTAGTAATAGAACGAGAGCTAAAAGAAATGAGGTTTTTTTTATTTTTTATCCAACACGTACATATAAACGTACATAGGATCGGTAAATTGCTCTCACCTGTCCCAGTTATCAGCAATGTCTTCTGTTGTTCTCCAACTATTTCCAACACTCATAGCCCAAGTTGCAGGGTCCTCTTCTCCCCTAGATCGAAATCAACATCAGAGCAGTCCATGCATGCAATAGTAATTAATTAAGCACTTTTGGTCTAATAATGATTGAGAAGCATATATATACAGTACTGAACTGATCTATTAGAACATCATATGCATGCTGCAATATCATCATCATTTTCGTATAGTATATGGAAATCAACATCAGAGCAGTCCATGCATGCAATAGTAATTAATTAAGCACTTTTGGTCTAATAATGATTGAGAAGCATATATATACAGTACTGAGAGTACTGATCTATTAGAACATCATATGCATGCTGCAATATCATCATCATTTTCGTATAGTATATGGAAGTTTAGTAGTTTTTCATCTCACCCTTCACATAGGGAAAAGAAGATAGGCCTCGAGGAGTTCAGTAAAGCTTTACTCATTACTGGATACCTAGTTTTTCCCAAGACGTACAATCATAAGCATCAGTACAAGAAATGCAGCCATGATTGCAATCATGATAAAAAAAGATTGTGTTTCAATCTCTCTGCTATAACAACAACAAAGAAGTTAACTATCGATCGGGTACGTACCTTTCCTTAGGACTTGTACCCGTACTGTGGCAATTATCATACTTCAAGTAGTCAATTCCCTATTTACAAATGAGATAATTTCCTTTAATGCAGCTAGAATACGTGTAACTTAGCCAATTATATATATTAGCCAAAACATGATCTAGAAAGTCGATATATAGCGATCTAATGAGAATGTGTACCCAGGAAGCAAAAGTATTTGCATCTTGTTCCTCGTGGCCTAGTGATCCAGGCATTTGCTTACTGCATGTTAAAGTTCTGCAGATAAAAACAATGGAGAACTTCATTAGATCTGCAAACAGTCCGTACGTGACGATAAAAGCCGGTTGATCGATCGACCGGAATTTAATTATTTAGTGCAGCAATGTGTCAAAATATTCGCCGCAAAATATTCTCAACAGTAATAGTTTTGAGTTTTGACATACATGCATGCAGCAGTTCAAGTCGAGTTTGATAAAAAGAAAATTAACCAATAGAGACGAAATTAAAGGTGTACCCGGCATCGGAGTATATGCCAAGTTTCAGCCCTTTGCTGTGGACATAATCTGCTAAAGCTTTAATTCCAGATGGAAATGCTGACGATTTAGGAACGAAATTTCCCTGCCGGCCACGTTATTCTCGATCAAAAGTGAGTACATATATCCAACATTAATGTGTATGTACGTATAATTCAATTTAGAGCAACATATATATGACATGCATCATTTACAACTATATATATATTCATTTTCTCCTAAGGAATGGTAAAGTGAGTCCTCTGTTTATACGTGTAATTAGTTTAATTAGAGGTAGTGACACTAATTACATGGACACTTTTGTAAAATTTTATGTGGTCGATGTTGTTACTCTGGTGTAAAATTTGCCGGAACAATTAATTACCTATCAAAGGAGTCATATATATATACATGGTCGAGAAAAATATAATTTTGGTCCATCTTGCATTACTTGAACTGAAAAGTGGGACGTCTACAAATTTATAGAACCCTAAATCCATCATCCATATATACTTTCACCATGAATGCATGTGCATGTAGTGAAATGTATTATGTTTTATACGTACGTGTTTTTACTTTCACATGCATTGTTATGGTAATAAATTGAACTGCTAAAATACCTCAGCGTCTCGATCAAGTTCAGCCCAGCAATCATCTAATAAAACGATATCAGTAACAGATCGAGTTACTACAACATTGAGGCCTTGAGGGGCTCTATGCCCATAAATCATACTATGATGTGCGATTAAATTAAAAGGTCGAGGAAAGGCAGCACCGGCCGGCAACCTCACCTAAATTTATATATTCGTAGCCTAGTGCAGCAAGTCCTGTTGATACCATTGAGTCCGCTGTTAAAAGAAATATATATATATATATATAAATTAGTTCAATTATATTTGAGTTACTCAACAATTCAGTACGTAATACTAGTAATGGTTCCAGTCGCGCTTTTATAAGTTTATGGATAAGTACTACTTACCAGTTTCCATGATCAACTTTTCATCAATGTGACAGTTGAAGTGGTTCCAACTATTCCATCTGCTTACAATCATCAAAACAGATATACGTGATATATATATACGACTTATTATCACACAGCCATAAGAACATGTAAGAGAGAGTTGTAGTATTAAATAGAGAGAGTTGTAGTGTTTTATTAGAGAGAGTTGTATCCTTTGTAATTCTCATTTTCTCCTAGTGAAATCCTCCTACTTGCCCGTGGTTTTTCCCCGATTTCTTTTGGGGTTTTCCACGTAAATTCCTGTGTCTCCCTTTTTTACATTTTCATCCC
This sequence comes from Geum urbanum, assembly GCA_946800695.1. NCBI lineage: Eukaryota > Viridiplantae > Streptophyta > Magnoliopsida > Rosales > Rosaceae > Geum > Geum urbanum. The sequence continues at coordinate 8,133,137 of OX327003.1, forward strand.
GTATCTTGATCGTGCATTAACTTCCTCGCGTAGCTCCTAACAGTGGTATCAGAGCACTGGTTGTGCGATCATATAGAGAGCTGGTTCTAGAGGAAAGTCATTCAGTTCGAGATGGCGACAAAGTTTGATATCGAGAAGTTTAACGGGACTAACTTCTTGTTATGGAAAATGAAGATGAGAGCACTATTGCGGAAGGACAATTGCTTAGCCGCAATTGGGACAAGGCCCGCAGACTTCACGGATGATGCAAAGTGGGATGAGATGGACGCCCTCGCCATGGCGGATCTTCACCTTGCATTAGCCGATGGGGTGTTATCAAGCGTGGAGGAGAAGAAGACGGCAAAGGAGATATGGGATATGCTTACAAAGCTGTATGAGGCGAAGTCGCTGCACAACAAGATTTTCTTGAAGATAAGGCTTTATACTCTTCGTATGGCGGAGTCTACATCAGTGACCGAGCACATCAACACTTTGAATACTCTATTTTCACAGCTCACAAATATGGGGCAGAAAATAGATTCAAGTGAACGGGCGGAGGTTCTACTCCAAAGTTTACCCGACTCGTATGATTAGCTCATCATCAATCTGACGAACAACATCTTCACGGACCACCTAGTCTTCGATGAAGTTGCAGCTGCTGTATTAGAAGAAGAGAGCAAGCGCAGAAATAAGGAGGACAGGCAGGCAAGTTCGCAGCAAGTGGAAGCTTTGTTGGTGAGAGGAAGATCAACGGAACGTGGCTCAAGTGGGAGCCAAGGTCACGGTAGATCGAAGTCAAGGTCGCAGAAGAATTTCAGGTGTTATCACTGTGGCAAGAAGGGACACGTCAAAAGAGACTGTCGACTTCTGAAGAAGAGTGGAAACCCTGAGTCATCAAATGCTCAAGGGAACGTGGTAAGTATCTCCGATGACGCTGAAATTTTATACAGCGAGGCAACAACTTTTGAAGGCAGGAGAAAATTTGCCGATGTCTGGCTTATAGACTCGGGAGCAACATGACATATAACTCCCCGGAGAGATTGGTTCCATCAATATGAACCTATGGCGGATCAGTGTACATGGGAGACGACCATGCCTTGGAGATTGTTGGGATAGGTACCGTCAAAATAAAAATGTTTGATGGTACAGTTCGCAGTATTCTGGAGGTACGGCACGTGAAAGGCCTGAAGAAAAATCTATTGTCCTGGGGACAATTAGATGGCAGCGGGTACAAGATGGATAGTCAAGATGGGATCATGAAGGCTAAAAAAGATGCACTTGTGGTTATGAAGGCGAAGAAGATCGGGGCAAATCTATGGATGCTTCAAGGAGAGACATATCAGGAAGCCGATGCATGTACTGTTGCAGCCAACAATGGAGAAGAATCGACGGTGATGTGGCATCTTAAACTTGGTCACATGTCAGAACGAGGTTTGAAGATTCTCTCTGATCGGAAGCTACTTCCAGGGCTCAAGCAGGTAAATTTACCTTTCTGCGAGCATTGTGTTACAAGCAAGTAGAGTAGATTGAAGTTTGATAGGTCGGTCTCCAGAAGCAAATGCATCCTAGACTTGCTACATTCCGATGTGTGGGAGTCACCGGTTGTGTCCCTAGAAGGTGCAAAGTACTTTGTATCCTTTATTGATGACTACTCCAGGAGATGCTGGGTGTACCCGATCAAGAATAAGTCCGATGTATTTTCGGTGTTCAAGGTCTTCAAAGCAAAGGTGGAGCTTGAATCTGGAAAGAAGATCAAGTGCATGAGGACTGACAATGAGACAGAGTATATGGACGACGAGTTTCTTGCACTCTGCAGGCAAGAAGGTCAAGAGACAGTTCACAACCACGTATACTCCTCAGCAAAATGGAGTTGCGGAGCGGATGAACAGAACTCTCGTAGAAAAGATGAGAGCCATGTTAAGGACTGCGGGACTACCCAATACATTCTGGGCGGAAGCAGCCAAGGCCGCTTGTCACATGGTAAATCGGTCTCCATCAACGGCAATCTAGCTTAAAACACCGATGGAGATGTGGACTGATAAGTATGCCAATTACTCTGATCTACATTCGTTTGGATGTCCTGCATATGTAATGTACACCGTCTTGGAAAGGAAGAAAAAGTTGGATCCTAAATCCCGGAGGTGTATATTCTTGAGGAATGCTGATGGAGTAAAGGGGTATCGCCTGTGGGATCCCATTGCCCGCAAGGTTATTGTCAGCAGGGATGTGATCTTTAAAGAAGATCAACTACTACAAGGAGGTCGTGATGATAGCAGTTCGAGTGAGAAGACTGCAGTCATACGAGTCGATAGTAAACCAGAGGAGGAGAATTCAAGTTCTTCTAAAGAAGTACCCGACCACGAGGATGAAGAACCATCTGAGATGGAGGGCCAAGAAGTCCGCAGGTCGACCCGTGCGAAGAAGCCACCAGCCTGGCAGTCCGAGTATGTTACAGAGAGAAATGTTGCATACTGTCTTCTAACGGAGGATGGAGAGCCGTCAACTTTCCATGAAGCCACAAGCAGTTCAGATGCAGCTCTGTGGATGACAGCAATGCAAGAAGAAAGTGAAGCTCTACATAAAAACAAGACATGGGATCTTGTTCCTCTACCACAAGGAAGGAAAGCCATTGGTAACAAATGGGTCTATAAGATCAAGCGAGATGGCATTGATCAAGTGGAGAGGTATCGCGCTAGACTGGTGGTGAAAGGGTTTGCTCAGAAAGAAGGTGTTGACTTCAACGAAATATTCTCTCCTGTTGTTCGACTCACAACTATTCGAGTAGTCTTGGCGATGTGTGCTACATTCAACCTACATCTGGAGCATTTAGATGTGAAGACTGCATTTCTTCATGGAGAGCTTGAAGAAGAGATATATATGCTCCAACCAGAAGGTTTTCCTGAATCAGGCAAGGAGAACTTGGTTTGCAGGTTGAACAAATCTCTATACGGTCTCAAACAGGCGCCGAGATGTTGGTATAAGAGATTTGATTCCTTCATCATGAGCCTTGAGTACAACAGACTTCATGCAGATCCTTGTGCGAACTACACGAGATTTGGTAATGGTGACTTCATCATTCTGCTGTTGTACGTTGACGACATGTTGGTAGCAGGCCCCAACAATGATCGTATTAAAGACTTAAAGGCTCAATTGGCTAGGGAGTTTGAAATGAAGGACTTGGGACCAGCAAACAAGATTCTGGGGATGCAAATTCACCGAGACAGAGAAAGTAGGAAGATTTGGCTGTCACAGAGAAACTACTTGAAGAAAGTCTTGAGCCGTTTCAACATGCAAGACTCTAAGCCAATCTCTACCCCGCTTCCTACGAATTATAAGTTATCCTCAAGTATGTGTCCTAGCAATGAAACAGAGAGGATGGAAATGTCTCGAGTACCGTATGCATCAGCAGTGGGAAGCTTGATGTTCGCCATGGTTTGTACACGACCGGACATTGCACAAGCAGTGGGAGCAGTTAGTCGGTACATGGCGAATCCTGGCAAGGAGCATTGGAACACTATAAAGAGGATCCTGAGATATATCAAGGGTACCTCAGATGCTGCACTATGTTACGGAGGATCAGAGTTTATTGTCAGAGGCTATGTTGATTCAAATTACGCAGGTGATCAGGAAAATAGCAAATCCACCACAGGGTATGTGTTTACTCTTGCTGGAGGTGCTATAAGCTGGGTTTCAAAACTGCAGCCGCTCGTGACAACGTCTACGATAGAAGCAGAATATGTCGCAGCTACACATGCCAGCAAAGAGGCAATTTGGTTACAAATATTGCTGGAAGAGCTTGATCGCAAGCAAGAGAGGATTACTCTGTTTTGCGATAGTCAGAGCACTTTGCATCTTGCAAAGAATCCAGCATTTCATTCGAAAACCAAACACATACGAGTTCAATATCACTTTGTTCGTGAGGTGGTGGAAGACGGATGTGTGGATATACAGAAAATCCATACAAATGATAACCTAGCAGATGCTCTGACGAAGCCAATCAACGCGGACAAGTTCAATTGGTGTCGATCCTCTATTGGCCTAGCGAAAACGTAAGCAGCATGAAACCGGCAAGTATAGGAATGATGACAGAATCCACAAAGTGGCTTTAAGTGGGAGAATGTGAAAGGAGGTAAAGTCCACATGTGGATTGTAGGCTTCTAGAGGGATTTGGTGAAGAAAATGAAGGAGGCTGGCGGTGGAAAATCATCAAAGGAGGTTGGGTTGGTGGAATGCCTCTATTGTCAATTGAGGGAGGGTGGAGAGGCTGCTGGACACCTCTATAAATAGAGGTTCGTTCTTCTCTCCGTATTCATCCCATCCTAGTGCATCACAACCAAGCCTCACGTACGTAGATCACCTCTTAGTTAGAAAACTTCTATAGTTAACTCCTCTAGGAAACTCCTCCAATTAAGAGAGAGTTGTAGTATTAAATAGAGAGAGTTGTAGTGTTTTATTAGAGAGAGTTGTATCCTTTGTAATTCTCATTTTCTCCTAGTGAAATCCTCCTACTTGCCCGTGATTTTTCCCCGATTTCTTCTGAGGTTTTCCACATAAATTCCTGTATCTCCCTTTTTTACATTTTCATCCCGTATCTTGATTGTGCATTAACTTTCTCGCGTAACTCCTAACAACTTATTATCACACAGCCATAAGAACATGTAAAATGGAAAATTTAATTAGTTAAACGATATGATTTATCGACCTAGATACAACGATACACTTTATATGAAAGCCCATTTAAAATTCATATAGCTGTAACTCCAAATTAATTTGTCGATTGGAATTGAAGAGCATAATCTACATCATCAGAAATGAGAAATTACCAATCATTTTAAAGAAAAAAAAGAAGACCACTAGCTCCATAGATACTTACCCCATGGGTGGTGTTCGACCTAGTCCATTCTCCAAAAGCTTCTTCCTAAAATGATTCTGTGCGGCATTGGATCTCATAATCTGTCGAGCAGCAACCGCGTAGTTGGCATTGAACACTAAAAACGCACATATCGCCGCCAACGCTGCTAGCAACTGCCGCGAACGGAAACACGTCAACTGAAACGCGCCGTCGTTCCTGGCAGCAACCGCCGTGGAGAAGTAGCGGTTGTAACTCCCACCATTGCGGAGACTTCCGATCACGGACCTCAACGCAACCCGGTTCATGGATCTTCAAGTGTACGTTTTAATCTGAGACTCACAACTGATTGGTTTCTAGCTCGATATATGGTAAGTAGTGAAGCTTTCTTGCAGTATTTATAAAGGTTTTAGGGTAGGTAAGCTAGCTCTAGAATAATGGACCAACGGGGAAATGGGGGCAGGTTGACGAAGTTGACTTGACTAATTGATCTATCTTTTTCTCCAGGTCGTGGAAAGGTGCGGCCAGGAGGAGGAGGCAAAATTGTATTACTCAAGTGTGTACGTTTTTTGCACGTCCAGCAGCGAAAATGTAGAAGCTTCGCAATAATAGTCAGAGTTATGAGCTTGTAGATTGCTGGAGATGGTCTTAATAATCAAGCTTACCAAGTCAATAGAGCTACCAGAATTAGTGAAACATACACACACACAAAATATTTTGGAGATGGTCTTAATAATCAATTAAGCTCATGTATAATTAATTGAAACACTATTGACTTGGTAATTGGTAATAATCTCTGCCTCTTTGTGTTTCGAAATGAGACTTGGTAAGCAAAACTGAAGAGATAACTTGTGTTCAAAATGTACGCATTTGGTCTTAATAATCTATGCCTCTGTGTTTCAAAATGAGCTATATATATAGTCACCGATCTACAATTTTCACTTTCATAGCATTGGGAAGGCTAAATGAATTATATGTAGAATGTACCAAGAGGCTCACCAAGTCAGAATTATGAGGTATTAGTCAGAAATGGAAGTCTACAAAATTATCACCTTCGTTTAATCTTGTAGAGTTATTATTGTTTGGGCTTGAAATAAATATTTCATGTTGAGCTTGAATGACTGAAGTCTTGGCGAGCGGCCCAAGATAGGCGCTGAAGTCTTGGCGAGCGGCCCATATTTTATATCGTGCATGGCGAGGGTTCGCCAGGAGGTTGGGAATATAGTTCAATCAGAACTGTGATTCATGAATAGCTGATTCCATGCGGCTTGGAGGTCTATCATATTTTTTCTGTTTCAAGTAGGATTCTTTGTTAATAAGAGTTATGATAGCATTAGAGTTCTATAAATAGAGAACCCGTATGTTGGTGTCAGAATCATATTGAGATTCAAAGAGCAAGAACATAGGAAGTTCAAAGTGATTGAAATACGACTTCTGAGCACTATATATGGACAGTAAGAGCTCTGTGGAAAAGGTCCCCGATCATATACAAAATTTTCTATACGCAAGTACACCTAGACAGACATCTCGTCTTCGAGATTCTATCTTCTTTGCAACCAGCCGATCAAAAGTGCTTATCACCTATCGAGTGAGAGTATTGCGATCCGAAGGAAGCAGAAAACCTGAGCGACTGGAAGATTGAAGGGCTTGTCACCTATCGAGTGAGAGTTTGGAAATCCAAAGGGAGTTTAAGCAACTAGAAGAACTGAAGGGCTTGTCACCTATCGAGTGAGAGTTTGGATTTTCTAAAGGAAGCAGTGTTCTCAACACATCGTCATAGAGATTGCTCTGCTTTGCACTGATAAGGGAGTGTGAGGTATCGATTTCGAAGGCTCTGCAAGAGACACATATCAGAAGTCCTAGGTTACTAGGCGGAAAGGACCTATTCAGGCAGGGTTGGTGCTCTCCTTGTCTAAATCGCTTATCAAGAAGTCAGGCGGCTTTACATTCTATATTCTGTTGAAGAACGGTGGCAAGCCAGCATACGAAGCACTCACAGGATAAACCGATACCTGCGGTTAAAACTATCCGAAATCTATAAAAGAGACTGCTTCGCAGAAGAATCTCTCCGCGGGAGATATTTTTGCGTCGAACATTTTGGCATGCCCAGTGGGACAGATCGAACATTTTGGCATGCCCAGTGGGACATATCTGTGCGTCTCTAAGCGACAATTGGAGACCCCTATCGAAGGAGTTTTCCTCAGTGTCGCAAACACCCACAACCGGCTTACCGTGAGCATACATCTACTAGATGTCGTTCATTAAGTAATCAAACAGTTGACATTATCGTTGCTGAAGACTTTGACAACATGACGTTCAAATCCTTGAGTGAAGCAGAGATAGCGGAACTCACGTTCCCAGAATACCTAACTTATTCAGCTAGGCGTGATAGTCACCAGACTGGTTACTATGTGGCTCTCGATGAAAGGATCGAGCAACAAGCAAATCTCCTCAACACCCAAAGCAGTTTAATAGCTCGGCATTAGCTGGATTTCAGTCAATACGGGAAGATTTCGACAGAGATCGCGAGGAGAGAGAGGTTGTGGGAGCTCTGGTAACAAGTCTCGTGGAGGGTCAGGAGAAATTGCTGAAAGACATCATGCAACACTTGGGAACAAGTTTGGATGAATACCGCCGGTATGCGGAGACACTGTCTCAAAGGACAGATAGGGACATAGGGTCTCTAACTAAATCCGTGTCTGATCTAGCAAGAAAGACTAGACAAGCAGAGTCTTTCCCTCCTACTTGGGAGCAACGGTTGAACAGTTTCATGAACGACTGCGACATACATCTGGCCAAGATGTATGATTCATACGATACACCGTTTCCTCCTGTGCAGAAGGACGATCCTGATGCCTAGCAGTGGCCAAAATTTTACCGGCATCAGACCTTCCAGACTTTCTCTGGCGACGATGATTCTAACGCGGCAACACACTTAGCTTATTTTACGCTGCAATTGGGGCAGTTTGCCGATAACGAGGGGCTCAAATTAAGAGTTTTTGGATCATCTTTGTCAGGATCGGCCCTCGTATGGTATACGGGATTAGAAAAGGGTTCGGTCAATGAGTGGAAGGATATGGAGTCTTTGTTCATAGATCACTTCGAAACGGCAAGGCCCGAAACCAGTGTTGGGAAGTTGGCTTCTCTAAGTCAGTCAGCGACGGAGAGTCCGGTCACTTTCCTACACCGTTTCCGGTCAGAATATAATCTATGTAAGACTCCACTGGGTAAAGAGGAGGTGGTAGACATGGCCAAGAATGGCTTGGAAGACACTTACCACCAACTTTTTCTCAACAGCAAGTATTTTTCCCTAAATGAGCTTATCACGGCTGTAACTAGAGCTTACAGCACCATGCAAGAAAGGGATAATAGACGCAATGCGTCTAAGGGAACGTACGTTGTTAGGTCTTACGATAGACCAAAGCCAAAAACTGTGGCTTGCATAGAAGAAATAGACGACCAAGAGTTGGACTCCGATGACGAGCATGTGGGAGCTGTGGATCTATCAACGAATAAAATTTTAAAGCCCCACAAGCTTCAGAAGAGTAAGGGTCCAATCAAACTTTCAACAGTGGCTTTTACTAAGCCAGAGTTTGAGACATACACTTATGATGCCAATATGGCTCATGAGATCTTGGACGAGCTATACAGTATGCGTGCTGTCAAGGCGGACTTTGGTGCCCTCCCTACTGGTAAGCAGTTAAAGGGTAAAAAGTTGCAAGTTCCATGGAGCGTGGAACCACCTCACAAAGGACTGCATCAAGCTCAAAGACCAGATCCAGAAGTGGATCAATGAGGGAAGATTGGAGCTTGAAGGGACGTCCAAGACAGCAGCACTGGTGGATTCTAAGCCCTTCCCACCGCCTCAAGTCAATATGATTGATGTTGAGTGGTCATCACCCAATAGTCGCATAGGAGTGGTGGAGGACTGGAATTACTCCGTCTTTGGGGCCTATTCATTCAAAAATGACAGGATAGAGGAGATCCTTGATAGGCTAAGGGACATGGGTTTGATCTTCTATTACCCAGTGTTTAGACTCAGACATCTACGGTATGAGGGTCCAGCCCAACATTTTTGCAGATTTCACAATCACTTTGGTCATCGAACAGTAAGGTGTTCAGCTTTGAAAGACAAAATCCAAGGGTTGATCAATTGGGGGTTGATTGAAATCAACGACATGGGAGATGTAGATTGGCACCCACTACATCCTCAAAGGGCATCGCCTCCTCCCGAAACGACATTTCCTACCGACGACGTTTCTCCCATGAACAATGAAACTGAACCAACTCCTAAGAGGAAGAGATCAAGACGGGGGTCTAGACAAAACATTGCGTTTGTAAAACCTAAACGAGTTAAAATTACGTACGATGCGTCTAGGCGGGAGGAAATATTCGAAGAGCTAGTCCAAGCTGGGATAGCTGTGGTTCCCGACAATTGGGGAACACCAGACCCACATCCAGATGATGTCAGGGGTCTGCCATATTGTCGATACCATCACAGATGGGGTCATCATTCCACAAATGCTTGTCGCGACTTGAAATATAGGATACAGCAGTGGATTGACGAGGGAGAAGTAATGATAGATCAGGAGCCCTCGCCAAGCGTGGTGACCGACATGTCTATAGTCGTTGAGATGTTGGAACTTACGCGAGAAAAGTCTAATAAACGGAAACAAACCAACAACTATCAAACCACTGGCGAGAGTCCACAAGGCAGTCAAAAGACAAAACTAGACAAGGGAAAAGAGAAAGTGGACCCAAAAGCAGATTCGCCATTAGCCCTTTGTGCTCATTGTAAACTCAAGAGCGGGTTGAAGATTTCCTATGAAGAATTAGCTGAAGCAGCTAAAGTCTTCCCAGAATTATTTTCAAACACTGATCCTCAACCCCAACGAGCAAGACAAAGGGATTCCCCAGCTCCAAAATGCTCGCGAGCAGCAGAAAAGGTCAGTAAAATAGAGAAATCTGAATCAGAAGTAGCTGACATGCTCGCCAGGCCGTATGTTCCCCCAGCTTCAAGAAATATCACAAAGGAGAACGTATGGTACATCAAGGAAAAGGGGAAAATCATCGAGGTAACTCCAAGTAGAAGAAGAAATCTTCAAAGACGCTTTGGAGAAGCCAAGAGAGCGCTAGAGGCTTATGAAACAGGCCTGCTCAAAGAAGAAGAACTGGTTTGTTCTCCAGAGGTACTACAAAGGTGGATGAATGCCCTTGCAGCTAATCCCTTAGTGGTTTTCGGGAAGAAGTCTCACGAGCCAAAAGTGAGAGCACAACGGCCAAGTGTGTTTGACCGTAACCCAGAGTTAGAGGCTCGCAAGCCTATTCCTGAGGATCATCGTGGAGCCGTACAACAACGAAAGCCAGTGAGAAGATGACTCACTTTTATTGATGATGAAGCGGTAGGGCCTCAAACACCTTCGAAGATAGGGAAACAAATTCAGAAGCAAAGCACCGCGAGCGAGACCAGGGTCTGGCAATGCCGGCCGAGATCTCTAGTTGTAAAGGAACAGCAGGAGGTTAGACAACCTGTTTCCCGTCCAGAAGATCAAGAAAGATCACTTCTCATGTCAACAACCATAGATCCTACACCTGAGGATCAATTACAACAGGTTGCTTCTCTCAAAGTTACACCAGTTTTGGCCTCTGAAGGGAAACCGGCTGAAGACAACAATTGTGAAGATGATGAGCAGTTGTTGGATTACGGTGAAGATGAAGACACTGAAGAATACATGGTGGAAGATGATACCGCTGTTAACATGGTATATGTTTTGTCCTCCAAATTTGCTTTACCTTCACCATCAACCGAGGAATCAATCACGAGCGGAAGTATCAACAACCTGGTAGTGCCAGAGAGCGACTCAATGCAGACGGATGAAACAGCACTTACCAAGGCACTAGAGATTGACTCATCATCATCACAGGAACAGATGATGTTCACCAGACCTATTGTTGATATGGCCATGCATATGCGGCCGTTGTACGTCACAGGGAAAGTCCGAGGAATCCAATTAAACAAACTTCTAGTGGACTCAGAGGCAGCGGTCAACATCATCACCGTCAAAGAAATGGCCTTACTAGGCGTTCCCAAGTCTGCTATCCAAGAGACCTCACTACACATTCGAAATTTTCAGGGTAGTATTTCAGAGACGTTGGGCATTGTCTTTTTAAAGGTACACATCGGTCCAGCCACCGGCACATATACATTCTTTGTGGCTGAATGCACAGCCCCATACAGTGCAATTTTAGGGCGTGACTGGATCCACAAGAGTTTTTGTGTACCTTCGTCCCTCCATCAGCAGGTGTTACTCTGGGATATGGAGTCTGGTGAAACAGCAGTTATTAATGCTGGTCCTCGGCCATATTCCGTTTCTGCTAATACCTTAGAGGCCAGTTTTTACCACAGTAACCTTAGGCCTCTGGAGGTATGTGATGTTGATAGCAAAGGCCGCCCAGTTGGTGTTACGGCCTCTGAACTAGCTCAATGGGGTATGACCCAAATTAATCATGACAACAGCAGACCCTACACCATTGAGCTACCATCCAAACGTTCTCAATGATGGGGTCTCTGTCACATACAGAGACCGAGGCCTGCTACTCTCTACACGACCGCTTGCACAATTTTTTGCTGGAGAGTCAAGCCTTTTATAGGGTTCCAATGGTTGCTGCATTGGAATTTGTGGATGAAGATGTTTTGAACGACTTCGAGGAGGAGGAAGAGATCGAATTAGCTCCAGCAGTTCTGGATGATTTACCTTCTAAAATCAAGGATCCCATTGAAAAGATCAACCTGGGGACGCCCTAAGAGCCAATCTCGGTGGCCATTAGTACCTTCCTAGAGTCTGAAGAGCGATTGAAGCTCATTGAATTGCTACAAGAGTACGCTGATTATTTTGCAGAAAACTACGATGATATGCCTGGTCTGTCACCAGACTTGGTTTGTCATAACTTACCTATCATAGAGGGGAAGAAGCCCGTAAAACAAGAGATGCGTCGGATGAATACAGAAACAACAATTTTGGTCAAGGAAGAGGTCGAGAAAATGCTCAAGTCAGGGATCATACGAGTAGCCAAATATAATGAGTGGCTATCCAACGTTGTCCCAGTCAGGAAAAAGAATGGAAAAATGCGAGTGTGTGTTGACTACAGAGACTTGAACAATGCAACTCTAAAAGATGCATACCCAATGCCAGTAGCGGATTTGTTGTTGGATTCGGTGGCTCGCAATGAGATGTTAACATTCATGGATGGAACTGCTGGCTACCATCAAATTCCAGTGGCAGAATCAGATAGACACAAAACTGCGTTTCGGTGCCCAGGATTTGCAGGGGTTTTTGAGTACGTGGACATGCCATTTGGACTTAAAAATGCAGGGGCAACCTACCAACGTGCAATGAACTTGATCTTCCATGACCTTATTGGTAAAACTATGGAGGTTTATATAGATGATGTGGTAGTTAAAACGAAGTGCAGACGTGATCACATTGAAGACTTGCGGCAGGTGTTTCTTAGAATGAGACAACATCAATTGAAGATGAACCCAGCTAAGTGCGTGTTTGGAGTACAAGCAGGAGACTTCCTGGGATTTTTGGTTCATCAGCGTGGGATTGAGATACCGGATGACAAGAAACAAGCGGTTCTTAGTGCAGCCCCACCCAAGAGTAAGAAGGAGTTACAACGCCTACTAGGAAAAATCAATTTATTACAACGATTTATTGCCAATGCTGCTGGGAAAACACAACCTTTCTCAACTTTGCTCAAGCTTCAGAATCAAAAAGACTTTGTATGGGAACCTATTCATAATGAAGCATTTGAGACCATCAAAGCATATCTTACGAATCCTCCTGTCTTGGTTCCTCCAAGGCCAAGGGTTCCTCTTAAGCTGTATATATCAGCTACAGACCTTTCTATTGGGAGTTTATTAGCTCAAGACGACACATCAGGAACTGAACGTGCTATTTTTTATCTCAGTCGTATCTTGAACGAGTGTGAAACGAGATACTCTCCAATGGAAAGATTGTGCTTGGCTTTGTATCTTTCAGGGTGCAAACTGAGGCACTATATGCTTTCCTTCACCACGTGTGTCATTGCTCAAATGGATTTGGTGAAGTATATGTTGTCCAGACCCATTCTCCGGGGACGGATTGGGAAGTGGATTCTGGCTTTGTCAGAATTTTCTTTACAATATGTTCCCCAGAAGGCGGTTAAAGGCCAGGCGGTGGCCGACTTTCTGGCCCATCATCCAATGGAGGATGTTTATGAGGGGCCAGAATTGGACTTGGCTCGTATTGATTTGGCCCCCTGGTGTTTATACTTTGATGGGTCAAGTACGAGTACTATGGCTGGAGCTGGAGTTGCTTTAGTTTCTCCATGCGGCCAAACTTTTTCTTATTCCTTCAGGTTGGACTTCAGATGCACAAATAATCAAGCAGAGTATGAAGGTTTGATCATTGGAATAGAACTTCTTTTGGATATGAACATCAGGGAAGTGCATGTGTTTGGAGATTCCCAATTGGTGATCAGACAGCTTGAAACCAAGTATAGAGCAGGACCAATATTAGAGCCATACGCTAAGAGAGCTTGCGAGTTGCTCAGGTTGTTTACTGAAGTGAAGATGAGCCATGTTCCTCGCGAGAAGAATTATGCAGCCAATGAGTTGGCTCAACTAGCAACAGGGGTAAGCTTGCAAGATGGAGTATGTGAACGAATATTGAAAGTCGAACGTAGGACCCTTCCATCTTTCGTTGCTCGCTAAGAAGATAAAAATGAATGGTATGTTGCTACACTTGATCACATCTATGTGGATTGGAGACGGGACATTATTTCCTACCTCCAGAATCCTACTAATCCGACAGACAAGCGGATTCGTTTTTTAGCTCCTAACTATGTGCTCAAGAACGATGAGTTATATAGAAGAGGAGAAGAAGGCATACTGCAGCGGTGTGTCTTTGGACGTGAAGCTAAACGGTTAATGAGGGAAGTTCATCTTGGGATAGCAGGGGCACACCAGGCCGGTCCTAAAATGAGATGGTTATTACAGCGTCATGGCTTTTATTGGCCAGGAATGCTCAAAGACTGCATCACGTTCGCTAAAGGTTGTGAAGAATGCCAGAAATATGGTCCAATCAGTCATATGCCCAGAATACCATTACAGCCTAGCTATAATCAAGCCTTGGCCAGCTCGAGGATGGGCTTTGGATTTAATTGAAATGATTCATCCTCATTCATCCGAGGGGCATAAGTTTATCATCGTGGCTACCAATTTCTTCACAAAATGGGTTGAAGCTCGACCTCTCAGGGTATCATCAACAAAGGTCATTCGACAGTTCTTATTTGAAGATATCATTTGTTGGTTTGGCATTCCTGAGAGCTTTGTTTCAGACCGTGGGCCATCATTCATGTCTGGGGAAGTAGATGAGCTTATGAAAGGCTTTGGTATACATTTTCTACACTCTTCTCCATACTATGCCCAATCCAACGGCCAAGCGGAAGCAAGCAATAAAATCATTATCCATATCCTTAAGCGGATGCTTGCAACCAATGCCAGGTTGTGGCATGCAGAATTGTTCAGTACCCTGTCGGCTTATAGAACCAGTGAAACTACTCCTTATGCATTAATGTTCGTCCACGGTGCGGTCTTGCCTCTCGAAATTAACGTTCAATCTTTACGGGTGATGGAGCAACATAACCTGATCGGTGAAGATTATGTGCAAGCAATGTAGCAAGAGCATGAAGACTTAGATGAACAAAGAATACAAGCTTATGATAGTCTGTGTGCCGAAAAACGAAAGGTGGCTCGTGCTTATGATAGATGTACTAGGGGCATGAGTTTTGCGGAAGGGGAACTCGTCTGGAGAGTCATTTTGCCTGTTGGCGAGAAAACAGAAGGACGTGGTAAATGGTCAGAAAAATGGGAAGGACCATACATTATCGATCGACTTTTAGGTAAAGGTGTGGTCCGTCTACGAGATCGAGATGGTTATATTCATGCTAATCCTATAAATGGTCGTTACCTCAAGAAGTTCATACAACCAGTCTGGGAGTATAAAGATCCTCCAACTGTGGATTAAGTCCAGTTTATCCATGCTTATTCACTCGCATGATAAACTGCAGGGGCAATACACAGGGGGATTATATACATCAAACAAAGCCTATACTAGGGGCTGAATCTTTAGTTAGGGCTTATTTTTGAGGCCAAATTTTAATTTTTATTTTCCTCTAGATTTGGAAAGTTCATGTTGGCCAATTACTGTGGCCATAACTATGTACAAACTACATCTGAGTTTATCAATAAAATTTATTGCTTACACAAGGAACTCTTCGATACAAATGAGACTACATTAGGTGAAGAATACAAAGGCTTTGCGGCCTCAAGCTCTGATTTCATCAAGAAACAAACTACAACTAGCAACAGAACATAAAGATAAATACAGTTTGTTTTCTTCAATTCCTTAACTAGTCCTTGGGTCAACAGATCGACTTTGCAAAACCTGATGAAAAGAGAGATCGACCTCAGCGGAGATGAGGGAGAGGATTGAATACGCCGGGGAGGCTAGTGGACATTATCAGAAGACCCTTTTCACTAGACCTGGCGTTTGTTGCATTTTCCTTGGGTTGAAGTCCCTGTCTTTCCCCTTCTGTGCTTCTATGGTCATAGAGGCTGTAGCCTCTATGCACATGGAAACTGAGTGGGTGCACAATGGGAAAACCAGTTGGTTTCAACCTTGGGATTGTGGTTGTCCCTTCTTGTGGAAGCACTAGATGGGATATCCACGGCAACGCCTGGGCGTAGATATTGCTATCTAGTCCAGGTTTGGGCATGGATATTGCTATCTAAAGGATTGAAACTTTGAAGATCATATCTGGAGGTTTCTTTAGGTAGGAGAACCAGAGCAAATACATGAAAGGGGAGTTCATTCTCGCGAGAGAAGTTTAAGAAGTTGGTTTACAATACAAGGAAGTGTGGTTCTTTATAGGAAGAAGTCACAACGGTAAGGCTTCGCGAGAGTAATTGCACCCATTGATAGAGGACACGCGTCTGATTGTTATTAGGCCATGTTACGGTTTATCTACCCCTGAAGAAGAGCGTGATAATTGAAAGATCTTTGGGGCAGGTAAAACGTACTTTGAAGATTTGACTAACACGATACAGATTCTGTGTATGGAATTAAATTCCATTTAATATTAGACGATCCGAGCAAGTGGACAGTTAAAACTTGCCATTGAGTTTGGTTCCATACGAACAAGTTTTGAAAGGCTTAGAACTGAGGCCCAATTCACATTTTGTTTCCAAAATTTGGATTGAATGAACAATTGTTTATTTTTTGGAATAACAAAAAGGGGGGCTTAAGTCTGAGGCCCAAAGATTTACATTAAGAGGGAAAATTTCCTCACTGCTAACTTGGCGGCTTCCAGGGCCATCCAGGCTTGATAGACTGTTTGGTGAGCGTTTTTGGCTTCTTCTCGTGCCTCCTGCATGAGTTGAGCTTGGCTCTCGCCTTCTATAATGATTTGCTGGATAGTGTCTTGTCTTCTGAGGGCATCAGTTCGCAAACCATCTATTTCAGCCTCAAGGGTGGCAAGTTCAGCCTTGAGAATGGCCCTTTTAGCCTATTTTGTTGCTATGACCTCTAGCTGAGTGGATGTGTCCTTCAGAATCACCTGAATTCATTCTTTCTCTTTTCGAGTTTGACGCTCCAATGTCTCGGTTGCTTCTTTCTTACGCCCGGCCTCGAGTTTTAGACATTGGTAGGCTTCACTCTGGCTCAAGAGTTGAGAAAGATTTTCCTCAAGGTCGTTTAGACAGGGAATAAAGTATGGTGGGGCAGTAGCCTTCATGTTCTTAATTCGATGGCAGACAACTTGGATGTCTTGAGGAGAATCCAGTTCCCCAGAAAGGATGTCTTGAAGAGAGACATCAGTGTCAGAAGGAGAACTCAGGGTACCCAGTTTGCTTACAAGTTCCTGCAACTTTACTGTTGTTTCTTGGGTGCTGAGTAACTGAGAAGGGGCTCCTCGCGATGAAGAGGGTGCGATAACCTCTTCGATTATGGATTTTAGATCTTCATCATCGACACCTGGAGAACTGCTAGGCTGACCATTTGCGGCCGTTTCAGAAGATTGGTCTGATAAGTTCATTTGTTCCTGTGGACTTGTGGGAATCAGCTTGCGAGTGTCTTTTTCCACAGGAACGCTTTTGGACTGAAATATAAATATAAGTTGTCAGAATCAGTCAGAATTGATAATCCAGAAGGAAGTAAGTAAAATTCTTACTTGTATAAGAGACAATAACCGTGTTCCTTCAGTTGCTTGGAGATGTTGCTTTGGCGAGGAAAGAGTTGGGTCCTTGTTTTCTGGATTGACCTCAACCAATAGCTGTGGTCTGGCAACTGAGTGCTCTGGCGAGGGGGGAATTTTTTCCTCTGGCACTGGAGTAACCTAAGCTAATACTTGTGGCTCCTCGATTATGAGCTCTGGCAGGGAGGGAGTTTGAACTTCTGGTTCTAAGTTGACTTGGTCAGATAGAACACTTGTGCCCTCGCCAGAAGAGGAAGGAATGAAGCAAGATTGGAATTCAATCTGCAAGCGCCGGAGTAAAATGGCGTTGTCAACAGGCTTTTTCTTCTCTTCTTCCTCAAGTTCTGCTCGATGGATTCCAGCCAGAAATTGGGCTATGAAGTCCTTGCAGCATTCTTTCCCGTTGTTGATGACTTCATGACCTGTATCATGATCTTCACTTCCATATATGATATTGGAATCATCGAACTTCAGAATGAAGGCTTTACAGCATCCTTCAGAAAGCCTTTCTCCTAGTGAGTCTATTATATAATAGGCTTCGTCTTCAACTTTGAGGACGAAGAAATGGTCATTCCAGCTCACTACATATACATGGGGCTTGGTGCTCTTGCTGATGTTTTCCCAGAGAGAATCAAAAGAAACAAGACCACCCAGGGCTGTAAACTTTTCTGGGTCAAAATACCCAATGAAGGAGTCATCAGATGAGAACTTCAACGGTCTGATGTTAGCCTTCGAGATAATTTCCAGATCAAAGTGTTGATCTGGGTAAGCGCTTGCAAGGGCCTCATCCTTGCATAGTTCTTGCCACTCCCTGGAACCTTGAATCAGGAGGTCATCAAATTGGGAGAGCGTGGGCATACTGTTCGGATTTGCACATAGCCAGTGTGCAATGGTAAAGACCAGTGTTGAACAGGCACTTGCCCCGGAGGCTTTGTCACTCCTCTGATCAAATGAGGCATGGAAAACTTGAGCTTGAAGCTTTGTTTGTTTGTCCCTGCTTGTGATCTCTGTAGCTAGCCAGGCTCCGCTTGGAGGCTCATTGGGCTTCGAGTGGATCTTTCTGCGTTTCTGAGACTGGCAAAGAATTTGGGTTAGTTGCAGTTCAGTGACAAAATCAGAGAATTGTTCTGGGTAAATATAATGCAAACACTTACGGAGTGCCCAGAAGGATTGGACCTTTTCTTCTTAAGGGTTTGTAAGGCTACAGTCACGTCTGGTTCAAGGGTGTGCTGTGTTAAGAAAGAAGGTTGATCAGTTGCAATATAAGGAATTGCCAATACATGTGGCATTTCTATTGAAGGAGCATACCTGTGGCCAAGATGTTGTGCTTGCGTTCTTGTAAGTCTTGCTAATGATAGCCAAGTCTTCTTCATTCGAAATTTTTTTGCCAAAATCATGGAAGATAGAGGCAAAGCATGAGAGCGGTCCTTTGTGTCGTATTTCTTCCCAGAGCTGGGAGCGCCATGCTTGGTACGACTCGGTGATCGATTGAGAAATCACTAGTGGCTTTGTTATGATAGGAAGCATTACTGTTGGAAAGCCAAAGTGTTCATCTTGCACTTCTACTGCAAGGGGATGATTTGTTCCTCGCCAGAGAGTATATTTGTTCACAGAACAGGCGAGGGGCATGGGAGCATCCTGAGTGAGCCCAAACTGTCTGAAGAAGTGGTTTGGGGCATAAAGCTCATACCCGGAGCTCGCTGAATCTGGGACTGGAAGGTCCTTGCAAGTGTTGCACTGAACAAAGAAGTTCCTCGCAAGAGCATCTTGCTCTGGCGAAGGCATAAATCCACTCGCGAGGAGGCCAGGATGGCGACGATTCAGAATTACTTCAACTGCTGTGGTTGGAAAGTTTTTATGCATACAAAGATGGTTGAAGCAGTTGAGATAGGACCATGATCTGATCTTAGTTGGTGTGGAAACCAACGATTGGCCCAGCAGCTTCTAATATTTGAAAACAGGAGGTGCTGAGGGGCAGAAATAGGGGAAGTACATCCGCAACCAGAGCTCCACCATCCAAAGCAGTCCTGGTTGATTAAGGTCGAGCTTTGAAAGAGTGACTCGTCTCAAGCCATAGTAGATGTAGGCGAGAGCGGACTCAACCAAGCCTATTTGTTCACAACTGAATAGGCGTTCAGCGAGGTTGGTCCAGCATCTGTTGACCTTTGCAGAAGAAGGACAGAAGATGTACTCTGACAGCCAGTATTCCAGAAAGGCTATTCCTCCTTGTTTTGTGTCTTTTTCCTCCTGTGCAAAATGTTTTACCCAGGAAGGGTAGGAAGAAGGACGGATGAGGGAGGCTTGTGCTGGTGTTCCACGGTGTTGATTGAGCGACCAGGAGTTTGCAAATGCAGGAACTCCGAATATGGTGTACAAATTAAGAATTGTTATGCTCACATCACCGCAGGAGAGACGGAAGCAGTTGGCGGTGCAGTCCCAGAAGCACATGGCGGTAGCAAACGGTGCTTTGTTACCACCTACTGGGAGAGAAAAGCACAAATCGATGAGTTGAGTGATTTCAACTGTTTCCCACCGGTCGATATCTTTGGGTCCGCCCTGGGATCTTCTTGGACTATTAAGGATGATTTACAGATGGGATGGCGAAGGATATCGAAAAGCTTTGGATGGATTGGGGTATCCAGAAAGGGGCCAAGAAGGCCAGTACCTTCAATTGGGTCTACAGTAAGGGAGACAATGGCTTCTGGGTTATGTCGTTTGGCGACATCCTTGAGGTGTCTCGAGAATTTCTTAGCGTCGTGAGATTCATGAGGGATGGAGATGTCTTTGCATGGAGGCATTTTCTAGATCGGAAAAGATGGACGGCAGTGAGGATGAAAAGGTCTTAGCTTTTGATTAAGAAGGTTAAGAGTGCAGGACCAAGGCAAGTGGAAGGGTCTAGTTGGGAAGTGAGATTTTGTTAATGGAGACTGGTGCTTTTATATTACGCCAGCCGGATGATGTAACTTTTAGAAAGGTGGTGTAACGTGTCACTTGGGTGTGATGTTACCGTTTGGTTTAACAGCGCGTCAGTCGGGTAATATTCAAGTCTTTTCGTTTGTTCAGGTAATTCAAGTTCAAGACTTGAGGGGCAATGTTTTGGCCTGAAATAAATATTTCATATTGGGCTTGAATGGCTGAAGTCTTGGCGAGCGGCCCAAGATAGGCCCTGAAGTCTTGGCGAGCGGCCCATATTTTATATCGTGCCTGGCGAGGGTTGGCCAGGAGGTTCCCCGCCAGGAGGTTGGGAATAGAGTTCGATCAGAACTGTGATTCATGAATAGCTGATTCCATGCGGCTTGGAGGTCTATCATATCTTTTCTGTTTCAAGTAGGATTCTTTATTAATAAGAGTTATGATAGCATTAGAGTTCTATAAATAGAGAACCGGTATGTTGGTGTCAGAATCATATTGAGATTCAAAGAGCAAGAACAGAGGAAGTTCAAAGTGATTGAAATACGACTTATGAGCACTATATAAGGACAGTAAGAGCTCTGTGGAAAAGGTCCCTGATCATATACAAAATTTGCTATACGCAAGTACACCTAGACAGACATCTCGTCTTCGAGATTCTATCTTCTTTGTAACCAGCCGATCAAAAGTGCTTGTCACCTATCGAGTGAGAGTATTGCGATCTGAAGGAAGCAGCTGAAAACCTGAGCGACTGGAAGATTGAATGGCTTGTCACCTATCGAGTGAGAGTTTGGAAATCCAAAGGGAGTTTAAGAAACTGGAAGAACTGAAGGGCTTGTCACCTATCGAGTGAGAGTTTGGATTTTCTAAAGGAAGCAGTGTTCTCAACACATCGTCATAGAGATTGCTCTGCTTTGCACTGATAAGGGAGTGTGAGGTATCAATTTCGAAGGCTCTGTAAGAGACACATATCAGAAGTCCTAGGTTACTAGGCGGAAAGGACCTATTCAGGCAGGGTTGGTGCTCTCCTTGTCTAAATCGCTTATCAAGAAGTCAGGCGGCTTTACATTCTATATTCCGTTGAAGAACGGTGGCACGCCAGCATACGAAGCACTCACAGGATAAACCGATACCTGCGGTTAAAACTATCCGAAATCTATAAAAGAGACTGCTTCGCGGAAGAATCTCTCCGCGGGAGATATTTTTGCGTTGAACAATTATAGACATGTTTGGTATTGTTTTTTAAAACAATTTTCAGCCATAGCGCTTCTAGTTGTATCATTATAGAGAGCAAGCACATTTGATCTACTCCTTATTATGAAACCACTTCTCTTAAGTGCTTTTTTTACGTTCTCAAAGTACTTAATTTTGAGTATCAACCAAACACTTGAGTTTCATATAGAGGTGCTTGTCATTAATTTTGAAGCGCTTTTAGCATTTTCAGAAAGCATTGTCCGTGTAATGTTAATTTTATAATAGAGAAAATTATCCAAATGAATCACTCATCTTTGTCATGTTGGACATTTTAGTCACGTTACTTTTCAAAACATTATTTTAGTCATTAAACTAATTGTTTATATATCACTTTAGTCACTATGTTATCCCTTATATATGAAAATTTTGATGTATAAAACTAACAGAGTGACCAAAGTGATACACGGAAGTAAAGTTAAGTGACCAAAGTGATATTTTGAAAAGTAAAATGACTAAAGTGTCGAACGTGACAAAGATGAGTGATCATTCAAATAACTTTTTCTTTATCATATATACCACTTATATGTCATGTTCTGGTGGTCAGTGAATTATGTGGTCAGTCGTGGTCAACTACCGTTAGATCTGCATCTAACAGATGATATTAAATTGTCTTCCAACTGTTTTTTAATTACCTACCGTTGAATGCAAATCTAACGGTAGTTGACCACGACTGACTACAAAATTCATTAACCATCAGAATATGACTCATATTATAGATATTGTATGGTTTTAGGTATTTAAAAGTGTCCTACAACATACAACATGCGTAAATAGTCAAAAGTTAAGCTATGCATGCTTAATTGGATCATGAGTCGTAATGTGAAGAATCAATTATCCTGATTAATTATTACAATTATGTATTCGACTCTCATCAAACACTAGATAATATCTAACCAATGTTACGTCTGGTAAATCTTAAAACAAAAAAGCAAAAAACATGCATTATTGTAAATTTCTGTCTATATATATAGCTCATTTTGCCTTCCCAATGCTAAACCCTAGCTGATTCAGCTCACTGCTGCATGTGTCTATCTATATAACCTCCCTCTATCTTCCCTTTGCCAAAGAGGAAATCCAGTACTTCGGGCATGTATTATTATCTATATATCACAATACATTGACATATATTGTTGTATTCTTACATATCAATCTCTCCAAGTGGAACATGAGAAAGATTTTTTTCTTTTATGGACCTATAGTCATCGATCACAACCATCTTCTGTGGCATGCATGGGCAGGCTGGATGCTTTTAATTACTTGGGAGTTAGTACGTACATTTTGCAAGCATGAGAGTCCAAATGGGCAGATAGTTTTCCACTGACTGATGATTCAGTTGTATGCTGCAGAATTCAGACAAACACTTCACTTTAAGAACTTAGTTTATATGTATGCTGACATGCTGTATGCATTGTGGTATTTGTGTATGTAAGATCTGCAGGTTCCTCAACTAATTAATCATTGGGTTATAGATCGATCTTCAAATTACTTAACGTTCTCTTACCTCCCATAAATCTCTTGCGTCGACGACAATTGTTGGTTTAAGACCTATGTCGGACCAGTAAGCAGTGATTGTAGCCTCTGAAGAACCTCTGTTCCACAATACTACTGCTAGTCTGTTATCAGTAAGAGCTCCAGCCCAAACCTACATTTTTAAATTCGTATTTACGTACTTCTAATTCCCAAGAGAAATGGACTTCTCCGATTATTGCATATACTACTCATTTAGAGATCGACATATGATTATTTACTTACCTGCAAATCCGTACCAGTTGTAACTTGTTCCCCTTGTGCTCCTAGTTTGTCTGTTCATAGATAAGAGTACGTAATTTAAGAGATGGTTTAGAATCCCGGCCAATTCGCAGAAACAATTCAACTTAAACACTGACTTAAGTACCTTGATTAACTGCAATGACTTCCTTGTTGCTTAACAAACTGAAAGTAGAATCGTCCATAGATCGAATATCGCATCCAATCAACAATGGAGCCTGCATGAATATGCATGTATAACTTTACGTACTATATTCGAAGCATATATAAACCATAAGATCGACCAAGAAGCATAGATCGAACTTGTAAGTAGTTTGGTTGCTTGGTATATATATGTTTATCACTAATCTGTTACCTTAGCTAACGCCCAGATGCTGAAATGTGCACGATATTCCTCCTTAGTCATACCTCCATTTCCGACTTCAAGCATATCAGGATCTATAAGAAGGTAGCTGGTCCATGTCAAATTATGCTCAATGAAATTAGGAATTTATTAGAAGCTAGGACTTTTGGATCCATCAACTAAAGGAGGATGGGTAAACCCTAAATTTAAGACCCTAATTAATTAAACATCATAAATTTATATACTAATTAAAAGTTACCATTCCATCCACCAGGTCCAGCATATGATGCCCATTTGTCGTTTTGATCTGCACGAGATGTCATACTAGCAAAAAATGACGTTATTCAATTTCCACATAAAACTACGTACTCTCACAACTACAAAATAAAAAACCATTAATTTATCGAGAAAACATATGATCGATGAAGATATGTAGCTCCAGTTTATATAGTAGTAATAGAACGAGAGCTAAAAGAAATGAGGTTTTTTTTATTTTTTATCCAACACGTACATATAAACGTACATAGGATCGGTAAATTGCTCTCACCTGTCCCAGTTATCAGCAATGTCTTCTGTTGTTCTCCAACTATTTCCAACACTCATAGCCCAAGTTGCAGGGTCCTCTTCTCCCCTAGATCGAAATCAACATCAGAGCAGTCCATGCATGCAATAGTAATTAATTAAGCACTTTTGGTCTAATAATGATTGAGAAGCATATATATACAGTACTGAACTGATCTATTAGAACATCATATGCATGCTGCAATATCATCATCATTTTCGTATAGTATATGGAAATCAACATCAGAGCAGTCCATGCATGCAATAGTAATTAATTAAGCACTTTTGGTCTAATAATGATTGAGAAGCATATATATACAGTACTGAGAGTACTGATCTATTAGAACATCATATGCATGCTGCAATATCATCATCATTTTCGTATAGTATATGGAAGTTTAGTAGTTTTTCATCTCACCCTTCACATAGGGAAAAGAAGATAGGCCTCGAGGAGTTCAGTAAAGCTTTACTCATTACTGGATACCTAGTTTTTCCCAAGACGTACAATCATAAGCATCAGTACAAGAAATGCAGCCATGATTGCAATCATGATAAAAAAAGATTGTGTTTCAATCTCTCTGCTATAACAACAACAAAGAAGTTAACTATCGATCGGGTACGTACCTTTCCTTAGGACTTGTACCCGTACTGTGGCAATTATCATACTTCAAGTAGTCAATTCCCTATTTACAAATGAGATAATTTCCTTTAATGCAGCTAGAATACGTGTAACTTAGCCAATTATATATATTAGCCAAAACATGATCTAGAAAGTCGATATATAGCGATCTAATGAGAATGTGTACCCAGGAAGCAAAAGTATTTGCATCTTGTTCCTCGTGGCCTAGTGATCCAGGCATTTGCTTACTGCATGTTAAAGTTCTGCAGATAAAAACAATGGAGAACTTCATTAGATCTGCAAACAGTCCGTACGTGACGATAAAAGCCGGTTGATCGATCGACCGGAATTTAATTATTTAGTGCAGCAATGTGTCAAAATATTCGCCGCAAAATATTCTCAACAGTAATAGTTTTGAGTTTTGACATACATGCATGCAGCAGTTCAAGTCGAGTTTGATAAAAAGAAAATTAACCAATAGAGACGAAATTAAAGGTGTACCCGGCATCGGAGTATATGCCAAGTTTCAGCCCTTTGCTGTGGACATAATCTGCTAAAGCTTTAATTCCAGATGGAAATGCTGACGATTTAGGAACGAAATTTCCCTGCCGGCCACGTTATTCTCGATCAAAAGTGAGTACATATATCCAACATTAATGTGTATGTACGTATAATTCAATTTAGAGCAACATATATATGACATGCATCATTTACAACTATATATATATTCATTTTCTCCTAAGGAATGGTAAAGTGAGTCCTCTGTTTATACGTGTAATTAGTTTAATTAGAGGTAGTGACACTAATTACATGGACACTTTTGTAAAATTTTATGTGGTCGATGTTGTTACTCTGGTGTAAAATTTGCCGGAACAATTAATTACCTGTCAAAGGAGTCATATATATATACATGGTCGAGAAAAATATAATTTTGGTCCATCTTGCATTACTTGAACTGAAAAGTGGGACGTCTACAAATTTATAGAACCCTAAATCCATCATCCATATATACTTTCACCATGAATGCATGTGCATGTAGTGAAATGTATTATGTTTTATACGTACGTGTTTTTACTTTCACATGCATTGTTATGGTAATAAATTGAACTGCTAAAATACCTCAGCGTCTCGATCAAGTTCAGCCCAGCAATCATCTAATAAAACGATATCAGTAACAGATCGAGTTACTACAACATTGAGGCCTTGAGGGGCTCTATGCCCATAAATCATACTATGATGTGCGATTAAATTAAAAGGTCGAGGAAAGGCAGCACCGGCCGGCAACCTCACCTAAATTTATATATTCGTAGCCTAGTGCAGCAAGTCCTGTTGATACCATTGAGTCCGCTGTTAAAAGAAATATATATATATATATATATATAAATTAGTTCAATTATATTTGAGTTACTCAACAATTCAGTACGTAATACTAGTAATGGTTCCAGTCGCGCTTTTATAAGTTTATGGATAAGTACTACTTACCAGTTTCCATGATCAACTTTTCATCAATGTGACAGTTGAAGTGGTTCCAACTATTCCATCTGCTTACAATCATCAAAACAGATATGCGTGATATATATACGACTTATTATCACACAGCCATAAGAACTTGTAAAATGGAAAATTTAATTAATTAAACGATATGATTTATCGACCTAGATACAACGATACACTTTATATGAAAACCCATTTAAAATTTATATAGCTGTAACTCCAAATTAATTTGTCGATAGGAATTGAAGAACATAATCTACATCATCAGAAATGAGAAATTACCAATCATTTTAAAGAAAAAGAAGAAGACCACTAGCTCCATAGATGCTTACCCCATGGGTGGTGTTCGACCTAGTCCATTCTCCAAAAGCTTCTTCCTAAAATGATTCTGTGCGGCATTGGATCTCATAATCTGTCGAGCAGCAACCGCGTAGTTGGCATTGAACACCAAAAACGCACATATCGCCGCCAACGCTGCTCGCAACTGCCGCGAACGGAAACACGCAGTTGCCATGGGCATATAACCGAAATGAAGAGGCCGGCCAGTAGCTCTTTACTGCAAGCTAGCCAACTCCTATTCAAGGATTACTAATAGAAGACATATACAACACAGTGAAATCGAACCCGTTATATATACATATATACATCCTGAAGCTAATCGGCATTATTTTAGGAGTTCTTTTTCATAACAATTATTCGATCTGGATCGACTTGTATCTTTCTCTCTCTCACATGCGTGCAAACAACAACAAAAGTACAACGTACATAGAGATAAAGTTAATTTACATTTCCTGATTTATGCGAAGGGATCATGATCAACTACTCAATTTTAGAGAATTATTGTCATCTTGCTGAGTTGGTAGTATGGAGGCATTTGCTTGGACGCTTTCGTATAAGTTTTTGTTGGTATCTCTTGGTTTCTAGATTTGCATAAACGTGATCGATCTAGAACGGTGGATATTATGCTTCACACGTCTTTGAGTTTATGGCAGCTAGTATAGTGCTACCAATAACTTAATTATAATCTACTTTGGTATAAACACATGCAATGTTAAGATTCTCTGGACAGCTCGTAGATGTTGGTTTTGTAGCTGAATCGTACGTAGGAAACTATGAATATTAGCCGGAGTTTGTCTAAGAGCATCCGCAGCGGCAGCGTCCTCCGAGAGGATGTCCTCCAAAAATGGTGACCCCGCCGGAATATAGGACGTGAGGCGGTATTGCGACGTGCAGCAGTGAGGATGGGATCGGAGCCGTTGACCGCACGGCGACCTCGAGGACGTCCTCGAGGACGAGCTACAATCGATCGCCAGAGAGGAGTTCCTCCTGACGGATCCCACGCTCGTGGGTGACGTCAGGCGGGAAAAAAAAATTGAATCTGGCGCGTGTAATACACGCGCCAGTTAAAAAGTAATTATTGTTTTTACCGGAACTTACCAGCCAATCACAGGATGACACGTGTCAGCTCATAAAACTATTTTAAATAAATTATTTACTCTAAAACTTAAAAAAATCATAATAAATAGCTCGGACTTCTGAAAAATTCAATAAAAATACGGACAAGTTCATATTAATGTCCTCTATAACTTTCGTGAAGAAAATGAGTCAAAATTCATAACTTAAAAAAATGTCATTTTTGAATCGCGACGAAATAAAGAATCATAATAAACACGTTGTTATAACGAATGTATGCTCAACAAAAAACCTAAGTCCAACATGACTCAGATTACATTTAGCTCTGGGGGCGTTGCCCCCGAGCCCCCACCAGGGCGCGTCGCCCCTGGACCCCGACTCGCAGACCGGTCAGCGAGACCACCGTATGCTACCGGCATACAAAATTGATTCAAAGCATATTAACGCGCGTCTAAATAAGACTTCCTATTACTTGGAAATTGGTTGAAAAATATTACCCAAAAATAAAAAATTAAAATTTTAAATAATAATGAATAGTAATAGGAAGTCCTATTTTTAGCACCGCTGCACGAAAAACAGGAATATCACTTCATGTTTTGAGGAATTCTTCAAATTGGTGAGGAATTCCTCAAAATAAGACTTCCTCCTCATAAAATGGGTGCGGATACTCTAATGAGCGGAAGTTTGTTCAAGTCGATCATCCACTGCCACAAATCAGGCCTAACCGTACTACACATTAGCCACTAAAGACTCATTGGAGGCTACATTGTAGTGTTCCACCACTTTTGTCATCGAAAGTGTCATTCATTTATTTACTCTAATGAGTCTAATCATACTTCAGTCACCATTATACGTATTGGTGGTCATATGCATGCGTTTTGTTTAAATATTATTATTGTGTAGTCACCAAACCACACATTAGTGGGCGGAGGTTTTTAAATGTTTAACCAGAAAAATAAGTAATGGGATTTTAAAAGTATTGTAGTCCACTCTTTTTACTATCGAAGGAAAAAGATACTCTCTCTCTCTCTCTCTCTCTCTCTCACCTCGCCTTCGACGACGGTTTTCCATGTTCTCAAGAAATCTTGCCTCGTCGTGCTCTATTGGGTTTCAATTCGTTTTTGGAGTTCTAGGTTCTAGGGTTTCGATTCCATTTGGGTTATACAGTTTGTTGTTTAAATCGATTGTGAAGGTCCTAGAGGGGGGGTGAATAGGCCTTTACCACTTTTTCGTTCAATTCTGCTCGTGGGATAGCAAGATATTGTCCTATCCCAAGAAGCAGGTTACGAGTAATAAGGAAAGAACAGTAAGAAAAGAATAACACCAGATGTTTTTGTTGACGCAGAAATCCTCCAACAGGATTAAAACTGCGTGCCCCTTACTCTTGAGGGACAAACATTTCCACTAATTGGTAATTCACACAATTACAAGTTTCTGGCACTCTGAGGATACATAACCCTTATGCTATCCCGACTAGTCTACCCACTAGTACAAACAGAGCTACACTACTCTAATCTATGTGCTTACACTTGGAAAGAGAAACAGAAGTATCAAACATAGATTCCTAACTACACTTCAAGTTAGAATCTTCTTGACTACTTCTTGGGTTGGGCATCTCCATACTTTATCTCTATGGAATGCACAATGCAATGATGCATATGAGTTTTGGAAAACAGTTTTTATGTTTGAGAAACCATGTCTATTATGCACAATTATGAGCAACCAAAAGACATGAAAGAGGGAGAGAGAACAGAAGAGAAACAACACACGAATGTGCTCTCAAAGAATGCTCTAAACAGAATAACCCAAGAACCTCAGAAAATAACTTCACCAACCAAACATTCAAGACAACTTGAGACACCTTATATAGGCAAGGTTATTCGGTGGTCAACAACAGCTTAGGGAGCATGTGAAACATAGCATGTACATGTTATAACGCAGACCTACAACTGTCCTAAAGCAAACCTAAGCATGGACCACTACAGACCGACAAGGGCAGCAGCAAAGAGGACACAGCAAGATAAACAAGTATGGCAGGACAGCTTTTCAGATTTTACCTTAAAGAGCTAAGGTAGTCTAAGCAAGGCAAAAGGGTCATTTGTACTTGTACAAGAATAGCAATATCAGTTGTCAAGAAAGAGGCACGTTATATGACAGTAAGGGGTAACCAGGAAAATCAGAACCGAAAGCGACTTGTCAGACATACAAAAAGACAAACCGATTTTCCAGAAAACACATGTGAGCTTAAACACCTTAAATCAATCAAAGTCAACTAACATATAAAACATGCGTTTGTATTCTGAATCAAGGAGGTTCTATACTCTAGAAAGTCACATACATACTGACTCGGAAATCACCAAGACTACTGAACACAGATATGCATAGACTTAACAGATGACAAGCAGGCCAACAGGGATATGAGCAGCAGTTGCTATCCTAAATGAAAATCATGATATGGGATGCATGAACTACCTGATATCCCAAAGAGATAAGTGAAGGATGCCAGCATCTTCAACCTCTGTTCTTGATGATCCTTCAGGCAATTGTGTTTTGACGATTGTCAAGGGATAGCCAATATCCCTATGCCTTCAATCTCCCCCTTTGGCATTCCTTGACAAAACACAATTGTCAAAGAGTACCTGCATGGAGATAACACAATACACGCAACAAAAGAATGTCTGTACTCAGAGTATTGCAAACACTTCCCCTGACTGGTTACCCAGGATAGAAAGACATCTAACTATCCCAGCCAGGATAACCTATCTCTAACTGCCTGCATAGTTAGAGAGTTCTCCCCCTTTTTGTCTAGGAAGGACAAAGGGTAAAAAAAACTACACAGCGATAAAAACTACAAAGCAGTCATAGGATAAGAACATAATCAAACCGTTCAACATCTAAACCACAAAACCAGAAACAAACCAAGATGTTCAATTAATAACAAGAAAAGAGTACTTAGAAAAACTAAGAGGAACACAGCAAAGAGAATCAGCAATCTTCGTCCTCTTCATCAAGCCCGATTTCTGCACCAGACTCCCCCTCAGATGGTGCGCCAGAACTGCTAGCAGACGGAGAAGCATCGCCGGGAGGTGTAGATGGGTTGGTAGCCCGAGCAGGAGGAGAGGGTGCACAACTGGTAACCACGGAGAGAAGTTGAGCCATGGTTGTCTCAAAACGAGCATCCAGATAGCCTTTGAGATCAGATATGGCAGCGGTAAGCATAGTCTGGAGATCCCGTTTTAGAAAGGTATGTTCCATGGACTCCACATATCCCTGGGATTGGTTGGCAGACTTCGCAATGGTGAGAACATCCACGGGTGCGAGCTCAGGACCCATGACATCATGTTCCCAGAGGGGAACACCAGCAGCAGAGCAGAGGAGAGTGATTAAGGAGGGGAACACCAAGGATTTGGAGAGGAACTCTCTGTGCTTCACACCCGCCGTCCAGATGGCCTGATAGATGAAATACTCAGCAGGAAACATGGGCAGGAGAGGACGGTGGCTCAGATAAGCAATGAGAGCAGCCTGTTTCTTTGGGATCTTGCTGGTCTGGGTAGCCGGGATGAGAAGAGAGCGGATGAGGAATCCAAGAGCTTTAAACCACTCGGTCATGCAACGGCTAGCGAGGAAAGAGGTTCCGATGGGTGCCGAGGGTGGAGAGGAGTACAGACGAGCAGCCAGATCATCAATAGAGGTGGTGGATAGGAACTCTCGAACCTGGACAAGGCCAGCATCCTGAGTGGTCGGGAGAGAAAGCACCGAGCGGATCCTGGAGGGAGAGATGTTTACCGGGATCCCACGAACTGTGACCAGAATCACATCTTTAGATCTGACTTTCACCTTGTCGGAAATATCTTGGGGGAAGTTCGCGTAGAACTCTTGAACCAGTGTGTGATTGAAACGAGGCAGGGAGGTAAGAGCAGCGTCCCATCCCAAATCGGAGACTAGGGCATGAAATTGAGGATGGAGAGTTTCGAAAGTGAAAGGGCGCTCACCAACGATTGGTCGATTCATGGTGACATATCCAAAGAGATCAAAGGCAGAGTCAGAAATGAAATGGCTTCGAGGGGGCAAGAGAGGAGCCTGAACGGGACGACTGACTGGGGCCTTGCCTTTAGGTCGAGAACCAGAGACAGCAGTTTTCCCTTTGCCAGCAGAACTCGGAGGAGCCTTGGAGGAGGAAGGTGTCTTGACTTGAGGAGGCACGGAGGAACGCGTGACCCTCTTGGAGGGAGGGGAGAGCACCTTGTCGGATGAGGACCCGGAAGGAGAAGAGGCAGACGTCACCGTGCGAGGCATAGAGCCCGAGGCCTTACGCTTACCGAAGACAGCAGTGTCCAGAGGAGAAGAGGGAATGGGTGACGGTGGAGCTTCGGAGACCGGATCTGGAATGGGTCCTGTGGTCGGAGGAACCGGTGGATCGAGGGATGACCCAGAAGGGGGGCAGACAGGCTTGGCTTTGGGTTTGGAGACCCGTTTGCGCTGGTAGGTGGAGGCTGGAACTTGAGAGGTCGTGTTTCGTGGAGGAGAAACTGGTGGAGGATTGGTGAATGAGGGACGCTCAGAGGTGGTTTCAGCATGAGATGGAGATGGAGATACTGGGGCTGGAGCAGAGGCGAGAGGTTGAGCCAGGATGTCCATGAATGCAACGATGGTTCTCTCTGTTTGGTCTAGGTGAGATGGAGAAGATGGTTCAGGAGTCATGATAAAGAGCGAGTGTTGGAAGTTGAGGGAAGTCGGAGAGATCTCTGGTAATAAAGGAGATGGCATGCAGAGTATGAAAGGGAAGATGAGGAGATCTAGGTAAGCGTTCCCACCAAAAAGAAGTGAATGAATTTAAAAACTAGGGAAGCAAGCCATGCCAAAAGAGACGTTCTGATTAAGTGAGGGGAAAAGACAGCTGTTGGGCTAGGGAATACACACTCAAGCAACACAGAACCACATGGTGATAGAGACATCTACCAACAATTCGTGTTTCAAGACATCAAATCATAATTAGTCCAAACACTTGAAATAATGGCAAGATATTCAAACATCACACAAAACCAGGATATCAATGTATGCCACATACCAGAGACTTCTTCTCCTCACGTGGTACAGAAGAGATTTATTTTGGGATTTTTTTGAACAAGCATGTCGGCAAACACACCGGGATGGAAACAGTCAGTGAAATCCCAGTATAAAGAATTTAAGCATGACTTTCAAAAATGTGATAACTAACTTCCTTATATCTTGATGGCTCAAATTCTTCACATGAGTATATGACTATGAAGTAACATTGATGCAATGATCCTACAAATCAATCCTTGAAACCACAAGAGTGTGTGTGTGGAAAAAGTTCATCTAAGGGAGTACAAGTTTGGAGCATCAAATGATATGAGAACATCAAGAGTAACCACGTGACTTTGTCACAACCTTTTGAGAGTTCTGGATATTCAGTAACACAAGGACTTTGTCCCAACTTGGCCTTTGGCCGTTGTCATTTATGTTCAGAGCATTTTTGCCATTTTTCTTTAAAATTTGTCCAAGAGCTCATCTGAGAAATACGTCCTCATAGGTCCATGTAGCAGAGTAGTTACCATTATGTCCTGAGCGCAATGCTCGAAAGAAAAATGTGTGTTTCAAGGACACTCAGTGGGTAACTAGTCCGAACCCATCGAAGGATAGATAACATCTCAGGGATCCCCGCTGGTTCCAGTTAAGGTGCACCCAGCCAAGGACTAGCTCATACCTTTACTTTAGTCATTTATCAAATGAGCACCAGATTTACACAATTGTTCTTCAGTGACTAGTTCAACTCACTTAGTTTTCTAGCTCAAACTTTGTACACCCCTCAAGAGTAACCTTTGTGCTCTAAAGTTCTTTTGGTTTCAAGAATGATCCAGACCACATACACTAACATCCTTAAAGGCATAGATGCATATGCACAAATGAAGAATGCAGCAAAAGACTATCAAGAGATATGAAATAAGAACACAGCATTTTTAGATCACGATCAGAAATACCTCTTGGGATGTGACCACAGACTCGTATCCCAACATGTGCCAACAGTTATTTTCAGAAAATAAAAGGAAATAAGAAAAACTAAAAAAAATAAAATTAGACCAGTGAGGGAGATATCTCATGTAATGGTGCATACACCAATAGCCTTCCTAAGGCTTTCAAATCTCATATTGTCCAAAGGTTTGGTAAACAAATCAGCCAATTGTTGTTCAGTTGGAATAAATGTCATTTCAAGCTGTTTGTCTTCAACCAAGTTTCGAATGAAATGATATCTAATCTCTATATGCTTGGTCCTAGAATGCAACACAGGATTTTTTGAAATATTGATTGCCGAGGTGTTATCACAAAACAGGGATAGGATACCTTGCTCAAATCCGTAGTCGCTCAGCATGTGTTTCATCCACAAAAGTTGTGTGCAGCAACTCCCTGCGGCTATGTATTCTGCTTGGGCAGTGGACAAGGATACGCAATTCTGCTTCTTGCTATGCCACGACACCAGGTTGTTCCCAACAAAGAAGCAACCACCCGAAGTACTCTTCCTATCCGTGGCATCACCAGCCCAATCCGAGTCCGAATAACCTGCAATCTCAGTGTTAGTGTCTGTGGTATACAAAATACCAAAGGCACACGTACCTGAGACGTATCGAATGATACGCTTGACTGCCTTCACATGGGATTCCTTGGGGTTGGCTTGATACCGAGCACAAACACCCACACTAAATGATATGTCGGGTCTACTGGCTGTGAGGTAGAGTAAGCTCCCAATCATGCTTCTATAAAGGGTTGGATCAGCATTGATGCCTTCCTAATCAGCACTGATTCTGCAGGAAGTTCCCATTGGGTTGCGGATGGGAGAGGCTCCTTCCATCCCGAACTTCTTCACAAGGTCCTTTGCATATTTTTCCTGTGATATGAACAAACCATCTTTCATTTGCTGAACTTGTAGTCCAAGGAAGAAGTTTAGCTTACCACACAAGCTCATTTCAAATTCTTGTGTCATTAGAGTGACAAACTCCTCAACAAGTTTTTGAGAGGTAGAACCAAACACCACATCATCCACATAGATTTGAGCAATTATCATATGATGTGACACATTTTTAACAAACATAGTTTTATCAATGGAACCCCGTACATACCCATGATCAATTAGGTGTGTAGACAATTTCTCATACCAAGCTCTAGGAGCTTGCTTTAAACCATAAAGGGCTTTGTCTAATCTGTACACATGTTCGGGATAGTACGAGCTCTGAAATCCCGGAGGCTGTTCCACATAAACCTCTTCTTTCAAAATACCATTTAAAAAGGCACTTTTCACATCCATTTGAAAGAGTTCAAATTTCAGAAAGCATGCAATGGCCAAGAGCAACCTAACGGACTCAAGTCTAGCTACGGGAGCAAAGGTTTCATCAAAGTCTAACCCTTCAATTTGAGAATAGCCTTGCACAACTAATCTAGCCTTGTTTCTAGTAATGATTCCTTTTTCATCCGTTTTGTTCTTGAAGACCCATTTTGTTCCTATAACATTCTTACCCTTAGGTCTAGGAACTAAGTGCCACACATTGCTTTTCTCAAATTGATTTAGTTCATCTTGCATAGCCACAATCCATTCTGAGTCCTTTAAAGCATCTTTAATGTTCTTAGGTTCAATGCAAGAAACAAAGCCATAACAAGTAATTCGATTGATAGCCAACCTATGCAAAGTAAGAAAACTTTTGAGGCTAACAAGATTACTTACAAGAACTTTGGACTTACTCCGGGTCTTCCTTGGTTCATCCACTGTGCCAATCACATCCGAGGGTGAATGATCTTTCTGAACTTGACGTTTCCCAACACGATGAGACTTCTGGATAGTTAGGGTCTGATCTATCCCGGCACCTTCATTATCAGAATCTGTATCCTGGGATACATCATCAGGCACAGGGTTCTGTTCATCAATGGGAGTCTCAGCATCTTTGGGAGATGTCACAGTGCTCACATCCTCAACCTGCACATTTCTAGAAGAATGGTTGTGAGAGCATACAAGAGTGTCATTGATAGCCACATTCACGGTCTCTACAACTTTGCAGGTTCTCTTGTTGTAGACCCGATAAGCACGGCTATTCAATGCATAACCTAGAAAAACACCCCTATCACATTTGGTATCAAACTTTGTCAAATACTCACGATCCCTATAAATAAAACAAGGTCTTCCAAAGGCTTTTAGATGTGAGATATTTGGCTTCTTCCCTTTCCAAAGCTCATAAGGTGTCTTACTAGTACCAGGTCTAAAGATCACACGGTTAAGGGTATAGCAAGCATTAAAGATCGCTTCGGCCCAAAACATGTGAGGCAAATCCGCAGAACTTAACATAACCCTCCCCATCTCAACCAAAACCCTATTCTTCCTCTCAACAATCCCATTCTGTTGAGGTGTTATGGGGGCTGAAAACTCATGGTGCACACCGTTTTCCTCACAATATTCAGCAAACAAAGAGTTTTCAAACTCGGTTCCATGATCTGACCTGATCCTCAAAATGCATTTATTTTCAGAAAGCTTTTCTTTTGAAATACGTTATGCTAGCTCAAAAAACTTCCCAATGGTTTGAGTTTTGTCACCTAGAAATATGACCCACGTAAATCTAGTGAAATCATCTACCACAACAAGCACATATTTCTTTTTAGCAAGACTCTCAGTTTCTACAGGGCCTACAAGGTCTAAGTGAAGTAACTCAAGAACATTAGAGGTTGGTCTAGCATTTAGAACAGGATGGGAGGTTCGGGATAGCTTACCCATTTTGCAGTCTCCACACATACCTGCAGCTCTCCCGGACAGTTTGGGCAGACCACGAGCTTCATCCTTTGAAGACAGCTTCACCACATCTTGATGGTTGAGATGGCACATCCTTCTATGCCAAAGATCTATCAGGCTTTCTTGAGTTGAGGATTGGAAGCACACATCAGGTTCCAGCTTCTTGTTTGCACGGACACAGTAGCAGTGGTCACGGGACCTCTCCCCCTTCATCACATATCTCCCTTTCCCATCTAGAACAGTGCACTTGGATTTGTCAAAGGTTACTGTCTCGTATTCGTCAACTATCTGGCTCACACTCAGCAGACATACTTCTAAGCCTGCCACCAACAGCACGTTCTTCAGGGCTGGGAGACCAGGAGTATCAACTGTCCCGCATCCGATGATCTCTGCCTTGGCACCATCTCCAAACATGACATCACCAACAGGATGAGTATCATCCATGGACGAAAACCATTTTCGTTCTCCTGTCATGTGCTTCGAGCAACCGCTGTCCATATACCAAGAGTCGGATTTCCTGGTGGAAAGGGCAGTTAGGGCAACGTTGCACATGGCTACAACATTCCTTGCAGCAACAGGTGGAGTCTTGACTCTCGATAGAAAGCAGACAACCTCTTCTGGTTTCTTCCTAACCTTAGGGGCAGTGGGAGACGTGACCCTTCTGGTATCCCGGATTCCATGAGCAGGTTTTCTGACCCAGTTTGTAGCAGCAGGTTGATTCTTTTGCACTGGGATAGCAAGGGAGTGTGCGATCCTTGTCAGTTCACTGAGGGATTTCTGAAAGTGAACAAACAGATCGTTGCTTTGAGAGGTCTTAGCAGGTACAGTGTTTCTTCTCAGCTTGTAGCAGTACCGTCGGATGTGTCCGCTATTTCCACAGTGAAAGCACCTGATTTGCGATTCTTTCTTGGGCTTCACCATCTTGGAGGTATCCGGAGCATCCTTCTTCAGCTGAGGCGGAGGCTTTCCCAACACCGAGCTGGTTTCCTTGACGAACGCGGTCTTGCCGGAGTTCTTGGATTTGTAACCATTCTCAAATCCCAACCCCTTCTTGCTGCCATCCAGTCTTCCCATCCCACAAATTTGGGACAGCTTTTCTGAGCCAATGGAGAACTTGGCAAACTGGTTCCTGGCATCTAGTAGGGCTGCTTCGAGCTTCAGCTTCTCAGTGGTCAGTATGTCTATGGTAGAAGACTGGCGGTCCAGTTCTTCCTTGAGGGAAATCACTTGTTCTTCAAGTTGAGCCTTGGTAGAATTCCAAACTGCTTTCTGGGATAGATACTCCTCTTGTATCCTGGAATATGTCTCCTTACTCAATGAAAGCTCATTAGATAGAGCTTCATTTTTAGCAAGCATAGACTTTGAGGCTTTACACAAACGCATATACATATCATTCCCTTCATCATCGGAATCCTTGTCCTCAAGAGACTCATCCAATATGATATGAGAGACAAAAACAACTTTCTCATCCTCTTCTAAATCGGTTTCAGAATTATCATTTGACTCACTGTCACTCCAGGTTGCTTTTAGGACTTTGTGGGACTTATTTCTCCTGTTAGCACAGTCCACAGCCTTATGTCCTATTCCATTGCATTCAAAACATTTCATATCTATTTTCGGGATAGAAGAGGGTCTGTTATCCCGACCTTTCTGTGAGACCTTATTTCTAAAAGGCTTAGAGCTAGATCCTTTTGAGAAATTCCGATTAGAGTTGAACGTTTTCCTTTTCCTTAAGAATTTCTCAAATTGTTTAGTTAGGAAAGCAAATTCTTCATTGTCATCCTCATCATTTTCATGCAACTTTTCATCTTCAATTTTAACAGAACTTAAGGCAATGGACTTTTCAAGCAAGGGTCTTTTCTTAAGAGCTTCATAAGTTTTCAGATTACCAACAAGTTCTTCTAGAGGATAAGTATCAAGATCATGAGCTTCTTCAATAGCATTCATTTTAGAGTCAAAGAAAGGAGGTAAAGCAGTTAAGAATTTCCTAACAATTTTCTTTGATTCTATAGCCTCTCCTAAGCTACGGCATTGATTTGTGATGTTAAGTACACGACCATAAAAATCATCAATAGACTCTTTGTCACTCATGCAAAGACCTTCAAACTCAAAAATAAGACGTTGAAGCTTTTGTTGTTTAACACGAGTGTTACCTTCATGAGTGTTGACAAGCACATCCCATGCCTCCTTAGCGGTGGAGCAATGAATGATCCTTTGACGCTCTGCTTCGGAGACAGCATTGAATAAGCAGCTAAGGGCCTTGATGTTAGCTCTAGCCGAATCCTTGTCATCTTTTACCCATTCGGACCTAGGCTTTGAAACCCTTAAGGTTGATTCAGCGTCTTCTGGTTTTGTGGGATGTGTCCAGCCTTCCTCTACACTTTGCCACAGCATACCATCATCTTGGTAAGAGAGGAAGGCACTCATCATGATTTTCCATTGAGAAAAATCATGTCCATCAAAAAAAGGTGGTACATTTATGGAAGAACCTTTTTCCCGCTCCATAATGAACCCCTCAGAGGATCTCACTAGCAAAGGCTAGTGGCCGCTCTGATACCACTTGAAGGTCCTAGAGGGGGGGTGAATAGGCCTTTACCACTTTTTCGTTCAATTCTGCTCGTGGGATAGCAAGATATTGTCCTATCCCAAGAAGCAGGTTACGAGTAATAAGGAAAGAACAGTAAGAAAAGAATAACACCAGATGTTTTTGTTGACGCAGAAATCCTCCAACAGGATTAAAACTGCGTGCCCCTTACTCTTGAGGGACAAACCTTTCCACTAATTGGTAATTCACACAATTACAAGTTTCTGGCACTCTGAGGATACATAACCCTTATGCTATCCCGACTAGTCTACCCACTAGTACAAACAGAGCTACACTACTCTAATCTATGTGCTTACACTTGGAAAGAGAAACAGAAGTATCAAACATAGATTCCTAACTACACTTCAAGTTAGAATCTTCTTGACTACTTCTTGGGTTGGGCATCTCCATACTTTATCTCTATGGAATGCACAATGCAATGATGCATATGAGTTTTGGAAAACAGTTTTTATGTTTGAGAAACCATGTCTATTATGCACAATTATGAGCAACCAAAAGACATGAAAGAGGGAGAGAGAACAGAAGAGAAACAACACACGAATGTGCTCTCAAAGAATGCTCTAAACAGAATAACCCAAGAACCTCAGAAAATAACTTCACCAACCAAACATTCAAGACAACTTGAGACACCTTATATAGGCAAGGTTATTCGGTGGTCAACAACAGCTTAGGGAGCATGTGAAACATAGCATGTACATGTTATAACGCAGACCTACAACTGTCCTAAAGCAAACCTAAGCATGGACCACTACAGACCGACAAGGGCAGCAGCAAAGAGGACACAGCAAGATAAACAAGTATGGCAGGACAGCTTTTCAGATTTTACCTTAAAGAGCTAAGGTAGTCTAAGCAAGGCAAAAGGGTCCTTTGTACTTGTACAAGAATAGCAATATCAGTTGTCAAGAAAGAGGCACGTTATATGACAGTAAGGGGTAACCAGGAAAATCAGAACCGAAAGCGACTTGTCAGACATACAAAAAGACAAACCGATTTTCCAGAAAACACATGTGAGCTTAAACACCTTAAATCAATCAAAGTCAACTAACATATAAAACATGCGTTTGTATTCTGAATCAAGGAGGTTCTATACTCTAGAAAGCCACATACATACTGACTCGGAAATCACCAAGACTACTGAACACAGATATGCACAGACTTAACAGATGACAAGCAGGCCAACAGGGATATGAGCAGCAGTTGCTATCCTAAATGAAAATCATGATATGGGATGCATGAACTACCTGATATCCCAAAGAGATAAGTGAAGGATGCCAGCATCTTCAACCTTTGTTCTTGATGATCCTTCAGGCAATTGTGTTTTGACGATTGTCAAGGGATAGCCAATATCCCTATGCCTTCAGATTGGGTCTAATGTTTTGCTTCACTTTGGGTATATGGTCTCGGCTGTAATATGCTCTGTGTGTCTATGGTTTACGAATTTGTTATCTTAATCGATTTGGGGATTTGGAATGTTCAGGTACTCAGAGTCAAGAATCCTACAAGCCTCACCACGATTGGCTCCACCGTATCGGTAGCATTCTGTTCCTCTTAGCTCTAATTTGAGTTCAGTTCATTATGTATAAATATCTATTTGGGGTTATAGGGACATATTGCTTTGACTGATGAAACGTTTAATGAAATGGCGTGTGTCGAATTTGAGCACTGAAGCAAATTTGGAGAAGACTAATTATTTGGAAGAGTTGTGCTTTTTCAGGTGAATTCTTTTCCAGTTTTCCTATAAATCGAAATTTCACATTAATACATCTGTTTACATTTGTATGTAAATAGGGGTTTATGTTAATTATTTACTGTGTTGGTGAGGAAGCCACTGCAAGTTTGTAAGCTGCCTTTGTAGTTCGGCTTCTCATTTGAAGGTAGTTTTAGGGTGTTAGTAATAGCAGAGCAAGTCTGACTCAATTACGGCTCTTTATTGAAATTAATTAGTGGTTATTCACTATAATTTCTCTAGAGAAATCAAGGTACAATCAATCTTCAGTTATATGAAGTTATCATCGATCATGGACTAAATGTAAGCTGAAGGGAAAACAATGCAATATGAAATAGAATGTCTCTGTAATTTTCTAGAGCCCTAGCGTACCTTATACTGATAGTACTAAGTTTGACTTGTGTTATGCTGCAGAAATGACTGGACTCTCTAAACTTAACTTCATTAAGCGTTGTATGTTTTCTTGTGGCAGTGAGTCAAATAGAAGCCATATGGTTCATGTTTAATTTACAATTTTTTGCTTGACTTTATCCATTTAGTATATAATTCGTATGTTAATACAATATATATAAGATCGTGTACCACTTTCATATCTTATAGTTATCATAGCATTTTATTGTTCGTCCTCTATTGGTTTCAATTCGTTCTGGGAGTTATGGGTTCTAGGGTTTCGAATCGATTTGGGTCATATAGTTTGTTGTCTAAATCGATTGGGTCTAATGTTTTGTTTCACTTTGGATTATATGGTTTGCGCTATAATACGTTCTGTATATCTATGGTTTACGAGTTTGTTTTCTTAATCGATATGGGGATTTTTCTTGTTCAGGTACTCAGAATCAAGAATCCTACAAGCCTCACCACGATTTGCTCCACTGTATCTACAATTCAGGTAGCATTCTGTTCCTCTTAGCTCTAATTTGAGCTCAGTTCATTTTATATAAATATCTGTTTGTTTGGGGTTATAGAGACATATTGCTTTGACTGATGAAACGTTTAATGAACTGCTGTGTGTCGAATTGAAAGTGCTTATTGCTTCATCAAGTCTTAATTGTGATAGTGTCACAATGCTTTTCAAATCGTCATGTGTTGAATGTTTCGGAGGAGCTAGTGGAGATATGATGAAAATGTACAACAATGAGCCAATGACTGGCCTAAGAGCATATTGGCAGGTATGGTTGCTTATTTTCCTGCGTTGTGTTAAGGACAACATTGACTACTCTCTGTATGAATAGGCGAGTGGCGGTTATTATTTTTTGAGGTTGGCAATAATCTTTAAGCAATGTAGTATTGA
The DNA here is from genome assembly GCA_946800695.1 of Geum urbanum. NCBI lineage: Eukaryota > Viridiplantae > Streptophyta > Magnoliopsida > Rosales > Rosaceae > Geum > Geum urbanum. Next base: position 8,175,033 of record OX327003.1, read on the forward strand.
TATATCTACCTGTGAGCAGTCATTTAATTTTTGTTTAATTGCTTCCAAACATTCAGTTGCTTGTGTTGGGTGAAAATGGATTTGTTGTCTCCCACATTTGTAGAGAAACGTACATATAATCTTTCAAAGTTGAAACTCTATCGATCTAAGTAAAAAGATGGGCTTCTTAGTAGCTTGAATCATAACTGGATACTTATATGAGACCATAAAAGGTCTTTGTTTATGAACTTCTACCTTCTTTTTGTCCATTGATCTAGGTTTAATTTTTTTTGTACTTTATTGGTCTATTTGATATGTTCTGTTGATTAGCTTCTATTCTCCTCATTCAGATGATTAATTTGTTTGATTTTGCATACCATCATATATTAGTACTTTCTGATGCATTTGATGTTAGCTTCTAAGGTAATGGTCGGTGAAAGTACATGCTAACAATATGACATGGGATCAAGGTCTGGTTTCATGCATTATATATTTATAGATGCGCTCATTTTAGTATGTTTGTGGTTCTCTAATAATTATTCCCTTTCCAGGAAATCTTATATCACATGAATCACGGAAAGATGCTTTGGATGGTGTTATGTTTGTTATCTTTTGTTGGCTGTTACCGTTGATCAGGTAGGTGTTTAAAAGACATCTGTCTTTCTCTTTGCTGATTTTGGATTGGTAAATAATTTCTTGCAAGGATATTATGAGGGTTTAGGTAGATATAGTTGATAGATTTTTGAATTATTATAATTGAAGATAGTAAGGACTAGATAACTCATCTCTTCTCCTTCTTCGTCTCTTTTGCACCGTCAAAATTTCTTACTCTGTGTGTGGTTATGTATGTTCTTCAGAGTAGAAGGCTTCCTGACATGATGTTTACAACAAGACGTAACCTAATCAATGGTGGCAGGTCTTCTAAACAGATTGACGGTGTCCTTTCCTCAATCTCGGTAAGTCTTCGTAATAATCTGTATACCTTTAAACCGGGAACAACATTTACTAAAACTGGGAACAACATTGACTCTTTATAATATAATAGCATAGTTAGCAACTTATAAATAAAAACTGTGGTGATTAGATGATGACATAATCCTTGAATCACAGAAACCTTGTCGACGTTGGCTAGACTTTGATTCTGTCCTAAAAGATTGTTCTTAGTGCATTACAGATGAAGATGTACGATTAGGTAATATAATCTCTCGCACTTGTTTTCATTTGGTTATTCAAAAAATAATAATAATGATAGATTATGACATCTTTAACACTCGCTTTTTTTTAGTAATTGAAAGAAATCGATGCTCTCTCACATACTACTTTTGTTTGTTCTTAAGTTAAAAGAGGCAAAGGATGAGGGACGTATACCCATTATTTCTCCTGTATTTTAGTTTCTCCAATCTTATTGTATTGAGGTTGTTCCTTATGTATGACCCTTTGAAGAGTGGCTTGTTTATGTATTTGGCTGAAGTACAATGTAAAGTACAATGTACGGCTCGGCTCCAGCTTGGCTCAGCTCCACTAGTTTCTTGTTCAAATTTCATTTTTAATATTATTTTTTAGTTTAGAAACAAAGTAGTCACCAATTGAACATTAGTGAGTTTGTGAAGTGGGACCCAGAAGTTTGAAGTTTGAAGTCACCAACAATTTTAGCATATAATTGAATTTTAATGGTGGGAACCGGTATTAATTAAGACACCAAAGTTTTGATGGGTGAGAGTTTGGGTATTTGTCACCGAGGTAAATTAACTACACCATCGACTTAATAGTAGCCCAACGGTGGCTATTGCCTATAGTCACCAATCAATGGTGCCTTTAGACACCAAAGTGGTTGGTGTCTATAGTCCAGATTTCTAGTAGTGATCATTATCACCTAGTTTGCTCATCATCAATCACAATTGATATTTTTAGGGGGAGAAAGATTTCACTCATTATCTCCAAAGCCGGAGAAGCATATGGCTATACTAAGAAACAAATTAAATATCACGTGATCTTTAAACATGTGATCGATCACGAAATAGAGTCAAACCTGTCTGGCTTGGTTTTCTTCGACTAGATCTATGTGACTAGAAAATTATAACCTGTCTCTTTTAGTCGTGTTGTGCGTGTTTGGTGTGTCACTGTCGATGGCAAAATGTAGTTGTTGTAGTGAGCCGTGTAATCTATGATTCCTTGCAAGCGATTGGAGGGAGGAAAGCACCAACCTCGCTCGTTCGCTCGTTGAGTTCTACTTGCCTAAGTTGTTTCAAGACTTAGGTTTTGTGTCTCTCTGTTGAGCCACAAAAGAATCGATACTTAATACGCAGTACGAGTATAAAACAGAGCAATCTTAAGGGGTGAGTATTGAGAACACGGGAGTGACTTCGTTAATCCTTGGAATCTCCACGCTCTGTTAGGTGAATCGGACTCCTCCAATTGTAGTTGTCGTTGGTTGTGCTAGAGTAAACCTTCAAATCTCCACGAGATTCTGAGTTTGTTGTCACTGGGTTGTTTACTCGCTGTGAGAGAGTATGGATTGTTTGTGTGCAAATTCGTGTATGTGTGTAGAGGTCCTCCAATCTGCTTGGCTTTGTCTATTTATAGAAGTTAATGATCTCTCTTCCTGTATCACTCAAGGAAACATTTCGGACTAAGAAACAAGAATATTATCTTTTAAATCTTCCTAGCTTGCTTAGGAATCTCGCATGTAAATGAATCTTTCCACATTCGCAGTGTTCTTGGGTCGCATGTATTGGCCCTTTTGAGCTTTTCTGGCCCAACATGTATAATAAAGTGTTTAAATTTATTTTGGGCCAAAACATTGCCCCCCAAACCATAAGATTAACTCATAGGCAATCGAAGGGGTCTTTGATGCTACATGTCACTCTCAACGGTTCAATAGCCTCACTTAGGCCACTCGAGTATACCTCTTCGGAAAGTCGTGCCCAAACTTCAAAACCCTTATATTTATTTTATTTCTCTTTCTTCCCAAAGCTTTTTCTCTACGTTTTGATCTTTCTGAACTTCTCTCCGCCTTTTCAATCCTTTTCTTTCTCTTTGTATTTTTTGTGGCTACGACGTCCTACTAAAAGTTCTGCCCAAACTCTACCCAGAAGGATGTTGATAGGTTCTGCGACTACATGCTCCCACGCCTCCATCAGGACTAGGGTGTCTCCTACGAGATACTCGACATTAGTAAGGGTGATGAAGTTGTATTGGGTCCAACCACCAGTACTACCAAGGCCTCTTCTACTCTTAGTTGTGATGTACGATGCCATTCGCTTATTGATCGTGTCGAGGCTGCTGAACCCATCTAGTGTAATGGTAAGGATCTTGATCTCAAATTGGGCAAGTCTCCAAGCAACAAGAAAGACGACATCCAGTGATACAAGGATCGCAAATCTCTGGATGAAGAATTCTGGGTAAAAGTTGGTATCGCTCATGCCTTAGATTTGTGCTTCAATCTTCCTCATGGAGGTAATCGTGTTTCTATGGTTGCTACATTGTGCTTTTGGGAAATGAGCAACAACACTTTCGTGTTTCCTTATGGGAACATGAGCATTACCTTACTAGATATGGTCACCATCACTGGGCTTCCTACTGTGGATCGTCCATACATCCCTGGTGCCCTCGATGATCAAGTCTTCTCATTTCAAGCAGACCCCCAACGCCCTACTGGTGCTTCTTATTCTATATGGTGGAAACTTTACAGCGAGGAGGCCTTCATAATCACTGTTGAACCTAGCCCGAAGTCTGATGTACAATGAATACACAACGCGTATGGAGGTATTGCCTTTCTAGAGTATTGGTTGTGTCGTTATATTTTTTGTGTTTCTGCGGATAAGATGACATGTATTTTTATCAAAGTTGCTGAAGCAGCTGAAGCACTCTACAGTGGCCACAAGCTTGGCCTAGCCCAACCTGCTTTGAGAGCCCTTTATCGCAGTCTCGGATGGATTTCATTGAACCTGTTTAGACTTAAGTTTTCTGGTCCCATCTGGATTTTGCACCTTTGGATCCATGTGTATTTTCCTTTGCGTCGTAATCCAGCTCACAAGGATTTTGGGCCAAATGAACTCCTGGGAAGAACTTTGGTTCATGCTGGTGAAATTGATCCTTTAAGTTATATTCAGTGCTTCAATCATTTCTGGACTCTGAGGCAGTTTCCAAAGGAGATAGCGGAGCTTGTAATTACTCATAGGTTTCCTTCCGAGTTGTCAACTAGCTTCATAGTCTCTCGCACTCAAGCTACTGCTGCGAGGGAAGTATTTATCCAGTGTGTTTCCTGCTCTGATATTGTCATCCCTGACTCAGTGGTTCGGATTGAGCTGTATGCTCCCAATTACTTTGCTCGTAAATTTGGCTTGACACGGGGTCTGCCTTGCCCACTACTTGAATCTCTCAATGGGTATACCTCCTGGAGGACCTCTTTGGACAAACCTACTGCGAGTATGCTACAAAAGTACACTGCTCCTACCTTCCCTCCGGTGCACCTTGATGAAATCTGTCGTTGCACCATCTGTGCTACTTATTTTGCTATTAGTGCTTACTTGGAATGGTGCGAGCGACACTATGGTCATATATGGAGGCAAAGCAAGACTCAGATATTTCATCAGATCTTCCCAGACTCTTTTCTTCCCCTTTTCAAGCTCCCGGTGGATAAGAAGGCCTTGGGTCCCCTGAGGGCCCCTATTCAAGGTGATAAGGAGAAGAAGAGGAAGCATAAGGAAAGCAGTGTGTCACCTGCCTCTACTGCGAAACGCAACAAGCTTCTTTCTGCCAGTAAAGAAATTGCGAGCCCTGCTACAAAGGATGCTGTGAAGGTAGCTTCAAAGAAAAAGAGTCCATCTGCCCCTAGCTCTCCCATAATAGAAAATTGGGATCACGAGGATGAAGATTCATCTGAGCATGCGCCACTGGTAAGTTCCTTTGGTTTTTGTCTTACAAACTTTTACGTTCTGCCTAATGCTTCTTTGCTTTAACTCTTTTTATTGCTTGCAGAACCAATTTCGTCGCGCTAGGCAAAATGAAAAGGTCCATATTCTCCTTTCGCAGTTACTCTTAATATTGGCAGCAAAGACAGTGAGCCGTTGGAGCTCCATGCTGCAAAGGGGGAAAGGGGAAGGCACTCAGAATGTTGTTCCTTTTTATTCTTCTTCCTCAACTAATGGATCTTTTCGTGAAGTCCTTACCAACCAGCCCCAAAACGTAGGCCCTTTGAATGCTACTGTTGACGGAGCTCTCTCGCAACTCCAAGAAGATATCCACCTCATCGAGCAATGTACCAGAAACCTTTTAATGAATTGGTCATCAATCCAGATGATGCAGGAATCCATGCTCAGAAGGTCCATGAGGTTGAGCAGTCTTTTTTAGAGGAAAGGGAAGCTGGGAATGGTAATGATCCTTCCTCACCAAAAGCTACTATTATCTTTGTGGTAGGTTTAGTCATGCACCTGCTAAGTTTGTTTGCAACTATCTAAATATTTAACCACCGTTTCTGTTTTTTTAGCCAAATGTTGATGTTGTGTCTCATCAAGGACTTACTCATTCATCGGTAGTTGAGGCAACTGAGACTGCGAGGCCAGAGCCCATCATGGAACAAGCTGCTGCTTTGTGGCCCCAGAGACAGACCATGTATTAGAGGTACCAGAAGTAAATATATTTTTGAATTGCTTATCCTTATGTTTCTTGTGAACATATTTTGACTTAAGACTCTTTCAGTCCTCTACCCACGAGCCTCTTCTCATCTGAATATTAATCTGTACAGTGCCTCCACACCACCGCAGATGTCTCAAGTTTGTTTTGTTTTTCTTATGACCTCTGTTTTGATTGGTGGCACAAGTCCCTTAGTCCTTAACCCCTTATGCATATTTTCTCACAGAAGGATCCCGATACCGAGGAACTCTCACTTGCTACGAGTACTCAACTGCTTTGCCAATTTGCTAATGTTATTCGCAACTGTGATGGAGTTGTTGCCCCCTATTCTGTGATTCCACTCTTACCAACCCTTACTGCTGGATCCTCTGCTGGCCCTTCTGAGGACACTGATACCCTAGCCAGGACCCTGAAGGAGGCTACCAAGATTTTTGAAGAGCTGGTATACCTTGAACAAAACTTCCTAGGGTGCAAATTGTTGTTGCCAATCTTAGTGATCTTTGGGATTTGGACATTGAGAGCGAAGCGGTTCATAATGCAATTTTGGAGAACATTCAGATAGCTCGATGTGTCAAAGATGCAACTGATCCTCGTATGCTACAAAGGATAGAATACCTACTTCTCCATCTTCCTGAGTTGCAAAAAACGGTGCTTGCTGCGATCTCTGAGAAGGACAAGGCAATCTCTCAAAGAAAAGAGAAGAATCGCAAGTGGAAATAGCAACAAGCGTATATTTCATCGCTTGGGAAGGGTTACTATGGTGAATGGCAAAAAAATCTAGATGAAGCGGGCCGAGATTGCTTGTCTGCAATTCGAGTTGCGAGACATGGAAAACAATTTTAATGGAAAAAAGCAACATGCAGTGGAAATCCTTGCAGCTGAAAAGGCTTTGTTGAAGAATGTGAACAACACATGGACCCTCTCTGCAAATGCTGGTGCCAAGTGGTCCACTGCTACAGCTAATTATCTGCCACTACAAGAAAACAACACTTAGACCACGGAAACGTAATTGTTCTGTGGTCCAAGTGAGACTTGGACGACGGAGAAGTCTCCGTCGTCCAAGTTCCACCTGGACGATGGAGAATACCATTTCCGTCGTCCAGGTTATCACCTGGACCTCGGAGTCTTCTCCGTCGTCTAGGTTATCACCTGGACGATGGAGAATACAATGTCCGTCGTCCAGGTGATCACCTGGACCTCGGAGTCTTCTCCGTCCTCCAGGTGATCGCCAGGACGATGGAGATTGTATTCTCCGTCGTCCAGGTGATAACTTGCACCTCGGAATCTTCTCCGTCCTCCAGGTTATAACCTGGACGACGGAGATGGTATTCTCCGTCGTCCAGGTGATGACCTGGACAACGGACCGACACGCCGTCGTCCGAGTACGTAACGTACTTCCACTTAGACGACGTACCGACACCTCCGTCGTCTAAGTGAAGCATTATATAAGTTCGATGCCAAACTGAATTAATTCATTCCATCCAATCATCGATCTCTTCGATCATTCCATTTGAAGAAGAATTGAAAGAGAAGGGAGAAGGAGAAGGGAGAAGGCGGAGAAGAATTAGGATCGATCGATAAGGGATCTCCGTTGACTAGCTAGCTAGCTTAATTATTAACAGATATCGAGAAGGCCAGCAGGTACGTATGCAGTTAAAATTTGCTTAATTAATAAATATTTAGTGAAAACGTACGTACATACATGCAAGGATGTTAGCTATATATATATATATACAGATCGATTATTTTACGTACGTACGTAATTGATGGATCGATGTAGATCGAGTGCGTATAATTAAGCGTAAATTAATGGACTAATATATATATATGTAATAATTAATTAATTAAAATATTTTGTAGCAGTATGGACAAGAGTTGGATGAAGTTGAAGAATAGATGTGATGTCCGGTATATAGATGGAATTAGCGAATTTGTGAATTTTACGATAGAACATGGTCAGGGAAAGAAACGTTTCAGGTGTCCGTGTCAGAAATGTCTTAATTGTCAGAATGCGGAGGTTAATGTTATGGGGCAACACCTATACGAAAATGATATGATGTGGAGTTACACTACATGGAGCGAGCATGGTGAAGCAGTAGAGTTCAGCGCAGCAGACTTCAGCTCAGGGTACAGTTACCATGGTGCCTCATCCAGCGGCAGTGGTGCCGGACCCCCAGCTTGCAACCCAACTGCAGATTTGGTCCATGATGCGTTTCCGGGATGTAGTCATGGTGGACACCAACACCAAGACGGAGGTTACAGTACTACTAATGAGCATGATGACACATTCCCCGCAGCTAGCTTGGCCACTGACACCAGTGAGATGGAAAAGTACAACCAGATGCTACTTGAAGCGCAGACCCCGGTGTTCCCTGGATGTCGAGAGAATGTGTTGCAATATGTGATGGAGCAAATGAAGATAAAAGTGAAGCAAAAAATGTCAGTGAGTGCTTTTGACGAAATTCAGGAGCAAATATGTAAGTTGCTTCCTGATGATCACAATCTTCCTAAATCTCATTATAAGGTTAGAAATATCCTGAGCAGCCTCGGCCTAAAGTATAGGATAATTGACGCATGTCCGAATGATTGTGTGCTATTTTACAAAGAGTATAAAGATTTGGACTATTGTCCCGTATGTGGCCAGTGCAGATTCCAATTGAATAGGTAGAGTTAGAAAAAGAGAATTCCTGTGAAAGTTGTTCGATATTTTCCCTTGATTCCCATATTGCAGCGCCTGTACATGTCTCTACACACAGCAGAGGCGATGCGATGGTACGCAGAAAAGCGAATAGATGACGATGTCCTGCGACACACCGCGGATGGGGAGGGTTTCAAATATTTCGACAGAGAATTTGGAGACTTTGCTTCAGAGGTTAGAAATGTTAGACTCGGCCTATCTACAGACGGATTCAATCCTTGGGGAAGTAATAGCTCCGCCGTCAGCACTTGGCCAGTTATTCTGATGCCGTACAACTTGCCTCCGTGGATGTGCATGAACAAGGAATTTAATTTCCTTACCGTACTAATTCCAGGTCCTAAATCTCCATCGAAGTGCTTAGATGTCTACCTCAGACCTTTGATCGACGAGCTGAAACTGTTTTGGGAAAAGGGAGTCCCAACTTATGACAAATTCACTGACACGATGTTCACGATGAGAGCTGTCGTAATGTGGACGATCAGCGATTTTCCAGCTTATGGGATGTTGGCATCCTGCAGGACAAAAGGATATAATGGATGTCCTATATGTTTGGACGACGTGAACTCTAGTTGGCACGCGGGGAAGGTGTGTTACTTGGGTCACCGTAGATGGCTTCCTCACGACCACCCGTGACGACAGGATGAAGCTCATTTCGACGGTACGGTAGAGAACAATCCTAAACCCCGTAGTTGGTCGGGCGAAGAGATTTTAGAGAGGTTGAGCTATTTCGACTTTGGTGTGTTGAGCAATGACGCGGATGTAAAGAAATGCAATCCAATTCCTCCACATGATCTGAGCTATTGGGATCACAAGAGTATATTCTTTGAACTCCCTTACTGGTCGAAGTTGAAGCTGAGGAACAACTTGGATGCGATGCACATAGAAAAGAATGTGTGCGACAGCGTGGTGGGAACAATTCTCGGTATTAAGTTCAAGACTAAAGATACTCCCAAAGCGCGCAAAGATTTGGAATCAATGAATCTACGTCGTCCCTTGTGGTTGAGGAGGGATAGGAAAGGAGTGTACAATAAGATGCCCGATGCACCTTACACAGTGAAGCCGACGCTTAGACGTTCTGTATTTCACTGGTTTAAGGACGTTCGTTATCCGGCTACGTATGCAGCTACTATAACTGGAGCAGTGGACGAGGTGCAACACAAGTTTGTTTGTCTAAAGACACATGACTATCACGTTATGCTGCAACGTCTGATTCCAGTGGTAATTCGACCATACTTGCCTCGGGACGTCGTAGAACCAATAGTGGCATTGTGCAGGTGGTGGCAAAGGTTATGCGCCAAAGAATTAAAGAAGTCAGATGTGGTGTAATTGCAACAACAAATTGTGCACATCATTTGCAAACTAGAGAGGATTTTTCCCCCTGCTTTCTTTGACATCATGATTCACCTAATGATCCACCTGCCCGAGCAGGTGCTCATTTCAGGTCTGGTCCAGTACTTTTGGATGTATCCTCAAGAAAGGTACGTACGTACAACTAATTAATTAATTTGTTCCACTGGAGATTATATATATACTAGCTAGTTATATGTACTTATTGTTATTGTACGTTTGATTTTGTAGACAGCTTGGACAGTATAAGTCATTCGTCAAAAACAGGTCGGCCCCGGATGGCTCCATAGCAGAGACATACCTAATGCATGAGTGTGTTACTTACTGCAACAGGTACCTCAAAGATCCACCACCTCCCACTGCATCCGATCGGAGTGCCCGCATCAATCTTTCTGTCGTCACCAATGTCGTCCGACCGTTTAGAGGAGTATTAAAGGAATCGTTAACACGGGAAGAACTTATTGAGGCACATTGGGTAGTGTTGCGAGACTGTGACGAAGTTGAGCCGTACATGATGTCATATAGGGAGAGGCTTCAGGCATTAAATCAAAACAAGAGTTCGGCGTGGATTGAGAAAATGGTTAAGAAGAAGTTTCCCGATTATTTCTTCCAATAGGTACGTACGTACGTCTCGGTATTAATTATTTAAATACATATCAATCATGTTTGGAGAAAGTAATTAAACCCTTATATTAATTTGCCCTTTTTCGCAGATGATTGATCTGCAAAAATCTGAAAACCACGGGGGGTGGTGGTCATGGCCAAAGCACTTGCTAGCAGGGAAGCCGGTTAAACACTATATTTATCCCATATGTTTTGTGAACGGTGTAAAGTTCCATTCACTGGCCCGATACGAAGGAAGAAGAACACAAAACAGTAGGGTAGCGGTTGGGAAAGACAATGATCTATATTACGGGGCTATTGTATATGTGGTTCAGCTATGTTACGGGAATGATGTCAACGTTTTCCTATTAGAGTGCAGATGGTTCAAGCGTACAAAGGAAGACCTGGGACTATTATCAGTCGATACAAACTCAAGCTGGTATGAGGATGAGCCTTTCGCTCTCGCCACCTTAGTTCGGCAGGTGTTCTATCTCGACGATCCGAAAGCCGGTGAAGGGTGGAAAATAGTGAACCATATCTCTCATCGAGGAATATGGAATACAGAGACAATTGAAGGGAGACCGGCGACGACTGAAGATGTTGCTGAACCAGAAAGAGACATTCCTGCCTATCAAGAGCCTAATATTTCTGTCATCCGCTCCGATATAATGGACCTGGTTCAAGATGGTGAACGGTTACCCATGCCTGATGGTTGTACAGATCTAACTGAAGATGAGATTATCGATGAGGTAGATGAAGAAGACGAGCAGGAAGAGGACGCGGACGAGGACGAGGACTCAGGTTATTCGTCGGACGATGTTGAGTACGATGACGAGGATGCGCCGTTGTCTAACGGGGATGAGGACGATGATGATTATGACGAAGAGTACGGTCATACGACGAGGGAGATTAATTGGTAATTAATTATTGTAATATATATATATGATCGATGCAGAATAATTTACAGTAATATATTAATTAATCCGAATTATATATCCTGGACAACGGAGAAATAAATTGCAGGTTGTCGCCTTTGGGTATTTTGGCTATCTCCCTAAATCCTCGACCCTAAATCTAGCAAATCGGATCGATCATTTATTTAATTTTTTTATGGTCATTCAAAATAATTGAACGGACACCTGAATTCAGGGTCTATACACCTGGGCGACGGAGATGAGATATTCCGTCCACGTTTATATTAGGTCCCCCGCCATTTTCACCTTTAGCGCCCCGCCAAATCTCATATAAAACCCTAAATCCTGGACCCTAAATCTAGCAGATCAGATCGATCGATCAATTTTTTAATTATATTTTTGAATCAGAATAATTGAACGGACACACAAATGACCGGGGACGACCGAAACCGTAAACCCTAAGGCCCTAACCCCTGAATTCGGGGTTTAGAACTTGGACGACGGAGAATGGTCATTACCCGTCGTCCAGGTACACACTAGGACGACGGAGAAAGTCATTCTCCATCGTCCAAGTTAGGGCCTGGACGACGGATAACTTCATATCCGTCGTCTAGGTAATAACCTAAACCCTAAACCCTAAACAGTAAGCCCATAACCCATGAATTCAGGGTATATACACCTGGACGACAGAGATTGACGGTCTCCGTCGCCCAGGTCAGGTCCTGGACGACGGATAACTTCATATCCGTCGTCCAGGTGATTACCTGGACGACGGAAACGCTCATATCCGTCGTCCAGATGCAGATATCGTAATTTTTTCTAAGACAACGACCATCTAGACCTTCTTCCAATGCATATTCTTTTCTTCAAGACTTTAGAGTAAACAATTCTTGGTGTGTGAGCTTCGACGGTTCGAAAATCGGAGTTGCGAAATGCCTTGTATCCACGTTTCCGGTTTGTGAAATTATCGGTTTTGCGGTTGACTGTGCCGATGAAACCCTTCCCGAACTTATTATTTTATGGTCCTTTGAAGACAATTATATATTATGTTACGACGAACATATCCAACGGTTATTTTGTCCAAATTCAATTTCGTTAATACTCTGTTGCAAATGAGCCTCTACTCATGAACACTTAAGTCATAAGGATTAGTCGATACTTAACAACTTTCAAAATGAAAAATTATTCGTCGGTTCAAATTTAACTGTTAATATATACGATGCGTTCATCGATATTGGACGACTATTTCACTCGAATGACAGATCGCTAAATTCCTTGCGAATTAATTTTAAAATTTTTTTAAACGTAAATTACACCTGGACGACGGAGAAGGACAATATCCGTCGTCCAGGTTCAATTTACCATGCCGGTTCGAATTTTTTTTAATTTTTTTTCAATGAAAATTTAACTTGGACGACGGATATGTGGTCTTCCGTCGTCCAGGTGAACACCTGGACGACGGAGAACGTCAATCTCCGTCGTCCAGGTCGAAAATCATGGCGGTTCGATTTACCGCCACAATTTTCGGCGCCGCTTGAATTTAGACTTAGACGACGGAGAATCAATTATCCGTCGTCTAAGTCCAAATTTATGGCGGGTGAAACATCCCGCCCATTAATTACGCGCCGCTTCGAAAAATTTTAACCCTTCACTTAGACGACGGAAAACAGCATTTCCGTCGTCCAAATGCACTTAGACGACGGAGAATAGTGCTCCGTCGTCTAAGTGAAACTCTATATATAGGTCGGGGCTCATCTTCTTTTCCTCATCCCATACAACATTCTCCTCTCCTCTCTCTCTCTCTCTCTCTCACTCCGGCGATCCTTTTCCGGCGACGCTCCGACGACATTTTTTCCGGCGTGGTTCTTCCTCTCCGACGACTAAACTCCGGCGATATTCCCGAAAACTCCGATTCGGTAAATTTCTATTTTTCCCTTATTAAAATAATTTTCATTTAATTCATTAATTAAATTCTAAATATAATTAATTAGTATAATTTAATTTATTAATTAGTTTTAAATATTTAATAAATTATTAATTATTGTAATTAATTAATTAAATCATAATTATTGTCATTAATTAAATAAATGATAAATTATTGTTATTAATTAATTAAATGGTTAATAATTGTTATTAATAATAATTAAATGCATTATTGTAATTACTTGATAATTTATTAAATGAATAAATTTATTATTGTAATTATTTATTATTAGTTGCATGATAAATGAATTTATTATTAAATTTATTAAATGAATAAATTATTCATAATTTATTAAATGAATCAATTTTTTATTAAATGCATGATAAATAAAAATAAATTATTGCATGTAATTAAAAATTATTAATTAATATTTACGTGTATTGTCTAGTAAATTAATTAGTAGTACGTGTTCGATTTAAATTTAGTACATAGGCTTGGTTTATTAAGTCGCACTCTTTGGAATAGATGGCGCCTCTTTTCCTAGCTTATCTCCTTAACCCCTCGTGATGTGTGGATTTCATCACCGCACACCATAACCTAAGTGAAGTTATGGACACGAGGTTGAGGGCGGAGTTTGCAAAGGACTTGAGGGAGCGTAAATTTTTGAAAAATTGGCCGAATGTCGGACATGGTGTCTAAAAACGGGTTATGACTGGTGACAGGATTTGGACTAAGAAAGACTTTTGTCGAAATTAGTCCTGCCTCTCGCGTTATCTCTATCCCTAACTGGCCAAGTTTTTCGATTTAACCAAGGCTGATTAATTGAAAATTTACACTTTATCGCGCGGGTCGCACGTCCATTGAACGACCGAAAAAGCCAAGCTAGTGTACTCTATTTAAATCTTAACCGTACTTAATTAGCGTAAATTTTTTAGCTGTAATTATTATGGTAAGTAAGTACGTATTTTAACAATGTTCTCATTATAAGGTTATAAATGGCTCCATCCGGCAAGAAGAAAGCCCAACAAGAGGCAGAAGATGCCATGCTCCGCCAGTTGGCGGAGCAAGTAGTTGGGAATTACCGGAGGGCAGCGACGATCAAAATCCGGACCCTTCATCTGGTCCGTCCGTAGCGCCCTCTGGGAAAATTCCCGCTCCCCCATTCATCTCGAGCGGTGATGACGTCGACCTCTTTCAATCTCCGACGCCCGGTACGCATTCAACGGGAAGTACTCAGGCGTCCTCGACCACCGAATCAATCATGTACAGCGCCCGCCGTAGGCAAAGGAGGGCCCCCACTGACCCGGAACCGAAAATGACTCGGAGTCTCGTTAAAGGGGGCAAGGCGGAGCGTATTTGCAAGGCGACCGGGAAAAGGATCGACTTGCCCTACGACGAATTCACCCGTGGCCCTCCCACAGCTTAGCTAGCAAGTCTCTCGGCGCATGGGATAGGGTCAATCATCCGTAACTGGGTTCGTATCACTGCCCCTACTTGGAAGGAGGCGCCGGATCATGAGAAGGCGAAAGTCTTTAAAGATCTTTCGGTACGTAATACGTCCAATTTAGTTATTACATAATATTGTTAATATTAGTTAAAATTTCATAATATATACGATTATAATTTTGTATTTATTTTTGATAGGAAAAATTTGCGGTGGATCCGACACCGGCCATGTTGAGGCATATCAACCAAACCGCCAACTCCATCTACAAAGATTGGAAGTACAGGCTCCATAAGTACTTCCAAGATGTCGGTCCCGTGCCTCCCCCGGTAGAGCTGCGTGGGGATAGAGAAGATGAGTGGGAGTGGTTGTGTAACCACTTTGCCGATGACTTCTTTAAGGTGTTAATTTATTTTTTTATTTCAATTAAGATAATTGAATTATTTAAATTGTAGTTATTAATTTTTTAATGATTTAATTATGTTGTGTAACAGAAATTCTCCGGTGTCAACAAAGCCAACCGGGGGAAGAAGGAGAAACACCATACTACCGGCGCCAAACAGTTCATTCAAATTGCCAAGGAGCACAAGGATAAGGGCTCCAAACTCCCGTACCTTGATGCAAGCGTAAGCGCGTACGTGACGTCTGGGCTCGATAATGAAGCCAGTCAATGCGGCGTAAGTGATATATATATATATATATATATATATGTGTGTGTGCTTTTAATTATAGTAATTATTATTTAAATATGATTTCATTATAATAAATTAATTATGTGCTTGTAGGCAAGGGTGATAGAGCGTGCGCAGGAAGAGTTGGCTAACACTCAGCTTGCGTTCCCAGATGTGCCGGTGGAAGACCTGCCTCCTATATCTTTAGAGAGCCAAATTGCAATCGCGGATGAGGTCTACGGTCGTAGAGCGGGCAAGGAGGTTAGGCACTTCGGGCCTAGGGTGGTACGAGATTTGTCGACGACCTCCAACTCATCATCTACGGGAGGTTCGGGGCAGCGGAGAAGGAGTCAGGCTGCGGCCGTCGAAGCAACCATTCAAGAGGCTCGACTGGCACGAGAGGAGAATCAGTCAATGCGGCAAAGACTTGATGAACAACAAGCACAAATAGCCCAACTCATCGCGCTCATGAACCAAAATCGAGAAGTATGTCAACCTCCTCCGAACCCACACCCCGACGACAACGACCCGGCTGGAGGCGGAGGATTCGGCGGCGCATCTGCTCCTCCAGTGTATTAGCTAGCTAGTTAATTATTACGTTTCTTTATAACCGAGTTCCAAACAATATTATATAATTTTTATGGGTTTTTAATTTGGATGTGTATGTACAAATTAATTAATTATTTAATACATTAATTAATATTAAAATTTTAGTTTATTTAATTAATTTGGACTATTTTTCATTATTTAAAAAATTAATTAATATTTATTTACAATTTTTTTTTAAATTAAATAGGCACTTGGACGACGGAGTTTATGTTCTCCGTCGTCCAGGTACCCAAACCCTAAACCCTAAACCCCAACCCCTAACCCATAACCCCTAAACCCTGCCAATCTCCGTGGCCCATGTATGCACCTAGACGACGGAGAATTAGCATTTCTGTTGTCCAGGTGAACACCTGGGCCACGGAGATTGTTAGCTTATCCGTGGCCCATGTATGCACCTGGACGACAGAAATGCTAAGTCTCCGTCGTCCAGGTGAACACATGGGCCACGGAGATTGTTAGCTTCTCCGTGGCCCATGTGTTCACCTGGACGACGGAGACTTAGCATTTCCGTCGTCCAGGTGCATACATGGGCCACGGAGAATGGATCTTGGACGACGGATATTGTCCGCGGTCCAAGTGAACTTGGACGACGGATAACCAATTCTTCGTCGTCCAGGTTCTTGGACGACAGAGTTTGGAGCACGGATCTTGGACGACAGAGATTCCGTCGTCTAAGTACTTAGACGACGGAAAACTTCACCTAGACGACGGAAATGGTCCGTGGTCTAGGTGCAGTTTTCTTGTAGTGTGCGAGCCAAGACTGCCCTGTGAGAGCTGAGTAGCTTTGTTGCTTAACTTCCTGATGATTTTCGCACTGACCATGGACCAATCCCTAATTTGTATGCTTTTTAACTTATCTGTAATATTATTTATTTAGTTATCTTGGCCCAAGACTCCTAATTTCCATCTATATATCTCTGCTTGACCTTCAATTTTGCGCCTTCAAAAATCACGTCGAGCTCAGAATAACTGTTCATCTAAAATGCTTAATAACTATGTTTCTTGAAATGGCAAAACTTCAGCTTTTAAGAGATACGCGAATCGGTATGAAGCATTGGACTTCCTTAATTACCATGTTGAATCAATGCAACGCTTCCCTCTCCACTCATTGAAGCCTTTACAGTTAGGCCTCTATATATACAAGGCTACTTCTCCCCTCATCTTCACAAACTCTCCTCTTTAGCCAGAAAAATCATTTTCCTAATGTGTAGTCTCTTTCTTTTCTGCTTAAAGGCCTTTCCTCTAGATTTCTTGCTTTGCTAATGCTCTGTTAGGTAGAAGTACCCAAACTCAAACTTGAACAATCGGAGAAGGATCTCAAGTTCTTGATTAGTGATCGCCCACCGATGTTTGTTTAGACTAACCAAAACTAGATCGACCACCACACCTCTTTGGTTACTAGGTTTGGTCATTTTTTCTGTAGAGTTTCCATCACTCGATGTATGGTATCAAAACTAGAGGCCGCAAAGCCCCATAATAAAAGTGTGTTTTTGTTTCATCAAGTGAATCTTTTACTTTACTGCTTATATATCTTGTTATATTGCGAATGTAATTTATATAGCACTAGTAAACCACTAAATTTTTTTGAATATAATGTAGAAAGAACCCCTCTAATAGGTTCTGAATCAAATTGAAAAACAACCAAAGTTGTTAAAATTTTAAATTTTGGCCACAGGAATTGGCCTTAATGTATATCGGTTGGCCCCTAGTTTTGTTTGAAGAGCGAGCCTCACTTATAAGCTGCAAGTGAGTGCAAAACTAAGTAGCTGAGTCTGCAAATTCTTCGTATTCCCAAAATGGCTGTCTATACTTCTTTAGACACCTGCCATTAATAGGATTATGATGCACTATTACATCTATGTCTCGTAGTTGAAAGCACATTTGCCTTTGATTTTGTCAATCACAAAGGGTCCTTCTCATTTTGCAGACCATTTACCACGTCCTTCTTATTTTTCACCATGAGGCAGAACTGTTTTCCATACTATCTCTCCTTCTCCGAAACTAAGTCCCCTGATGCAACGATCGTAGATCGATGCGAGCTACCTTCTTCTTTTCAGCAATTAAGTTGTTCAGAGCCTCAGTGCATTTTTCATTCAAGTCTTCAAGTTCTTGGCACATTGCCTGAACATAATCTTTACCAATTAGCTGATGTTAAACCATGACTCGCAGAGACTGAACATTGATTTCTAAAGACAACACCGCATCATGACCAAACATTAAGGCATAAGGAGTAGTGCCCGTTGGACTACGCTTGGAAGTCATGTAGGCCCAAAGTGTATTGAATAGTTCTTCATGCCATAGACGTGGGTTGTCTGCAAGCATTCGCTTAAGTATGTGGAGGATCAGTTTGTTGTTTGTTTCAGCTTGTCCATTGGACTGTGCATAATATGGTGAAGAATGCAAAAATTGGATCTCAAAGTCTGTCATTAGTTCCTCTACTTTTCCAGATATAAACACTGCCCCCATATCTGAGACAAAGCATTCTGGAATACTAAAATAATAGATGACCTATTCATATAAGAACTGTCTGATCGCAGCAGCAGAAGCTACTTTTAATGGCTTTAAAAGATGATAAACTTATGTTGCAATGATGATAAACTTATGTTGCTACCCATTTAGTGAAGAAATCTATAGCAATGATGATAAACTTATATTGCAAAGACCAATGAGGATGAATCATTCCAATTAAGTCCAAAGCTCATGCTCTCGCTGGCCACCGCTTAATGATTGGCTGCATAGGAATGTTAGGAATATGGTTAACTGGCTCGTGAGTTTGAAAATCATCACATCCTTTGGAAAAGGAAATGCAATCTTTAGGATAGAAGGTGAAAATAACCATGACGTCGCAGCAACTATCTCATCTTAGGTCCTGATTGGTAAGTACCACAAACCCTTAGATAGACCTCTAGCAGTAACCGCTTGGCTTTATTTCCATAAATGTATAGTAGATCTACTCCATCTCCTCCTCTTCTAAGCAGCTCGTTGTTTCGTATGAGCTAATATGGAGTAAAATATATGATGCATTTGTCTACAGAAGGGCTAGGATCTTTCAAGTATGCGATGATTGGTTGCCTCCAATCTTCATCAATGGAGTCCAAAGCTACTATGAACCACTCATCTTTTTCTTCTTTCCTAATCATAAAAGAAGAAAGAGTTATGCATTGAACCTTCAGGATACGTTCTTGTACATCGTATGCGAGCCCGATGCCTATAGCGAGCTATGCCAGTTCGTTCGCTGCATAGTTCTTTCCTTTGGGGATGTGCACCAATTCTAAATCTGTAAACTGTTCCAGCAACTCACTTTATCTCTTGACATATGACTCTAATACTGCCCCAATTTTGAACGTGGCCTCTAGCTGCCGAATAACTAACAGTGAATCACCCAAAATCTGTACATCTTTGAATTCTAAATCGACCAACATTTCTAACCCAATGATCAAGGCCTCATACTCTTCTGCATTATTCAAACAGTGATAGTCCAACCTAAAGGAAAAAGCAAAAGTTTCACCGTGAGGATTAACTAACGTAATTCTTGTTCCTGCAAAAGCACTTGTACTGGATCCATCAAGGTAGAGCTTCCATGGTGCCAAAGATAAGTAGGGTAAGTCTAACTCCTTGAGCTCTGGAATATTCACTATTGGATTATGTGTTAAAAAATCGGCCACTGCTTGGCCCTTTATCGCCTTTTGTGGAACATCCTGTAATGAAAGCTTGGATAGTGCGAGAATTTACTTTCCAATCCACCCTCTAAATATAGGTCGGGATAACATGCATTGCACCAAGTCAGTTTGGGCATTGACACAAGTGGTAAATGATAGCATGTAATGTCTCATCTTGTAGCCAGAGAATTATAGAGCAAGGCATAGCTTTTCCATAGGTGTATACCTGCATTCGCAGTCCGTTAACATTCTGCTCAAGTAAAAGATGAATCGCTCTGCCTTGGCGTCATCATCTTGTGCCAATAAGCTCTCTACAAATGATTCTGTTGCTGAGATATAGAGTTTTAAAGGCCTTCCTGGCTGTGGTGGCACCAAGACTGGTGGGTTGACTGAGTACCACTTAATAGCGTCAAATGCTTGGTGGATTGGTTCCCAAATGAATTCATTTTCCCCTTGCATCTTTAATAATGGAGAAAATGGCTTAGTTTTTCCTGCAGTGTTGGCGATGAATCTCCTTAAAAAGTTAACCTTTCCAAGAAGTTGCTGAGGCTCTCGCTTGTTCTTCAGTGGTGATGCCTTAATCACAGCTTCCTTCTTATCATCTGGAACTTCTATGCCTCACTGATGTACTAAAAATCTCAAGAAGTCTCCTATTTGTACCCCAAACACACACTTAGCAGGGTTCATCTTCAGTTGATATTGCCTCATTTGTTTAAACACATGCCTTAGGTCATCAACATGATCAACCCTCTTTTTGGACTTAACCACTATATCATCGATGTATAATTCCATGGTGACTTCTGAAAGGTCACGGAAGATGTAGTGCATGGCTCTTTGATTCATTGCTGCTGCATTCTTCAGCCCAAATGACATGTTGATTTATTCAAATACCCTCAGTACTCCTAGGCATCTAAACGCAGTCTTGTGCCGATCTACCTCAATGACGAGAATTTGATGATATCATGTTATGCCATCCATGAATGATAGCATCATGCCTTGCTACTGAATCTACTAGCAGGTGTGCTACTTGCATAGGGTATGCGTCCTTAGGAGTAGCTTGGTTTAAATCTCTGTAATCCACACAGACTCAAATCTTGCCATTCTTTCGTACTGGAACTATGTTGGATATCCACTATGTGTATTTAGCCACTTGGATGACTCTAGACTTTAGCATCTTTTCTATCTCTTCTTTTATAAGCATTGTTGTTTCTGCATTCATCATTCGCATCTGCTGCAGAACTGACTTCTTTCCTTCCATAATTAGTAGCTTGTGCACCACTAATTTTGGAGAAAGTCCTGGCATGTCCTCAAACTTTTCTGCAAAGAAATAATACTCCGGTAACAAATCAATAATCCTCTTCCTTTCCATAAGCTCCAAGAAAGTACTAATGGTCACTTCCATTGGCTCACTCGTTGTTCCCAATTTAATCTTTTCAGTGGGATCTCTGACTTTAGGTGGGGTATAATCCAATGATGTTGGTGTTAATTGATTGACATCCCCCTCTTTTACGATTCCTCGCTATACATATTCATTTATGCACTATGCCGATGAAGATGTTGGCAGATAATCATAGGCTTGTTTCTCTATCATATACGTTTGCAACTTCGCCCATAGAGACGCACAAGCCTCTGCTTCCGACTCCTTGGAAATTTGTATCATTGATAGCATGATGAGGCCAGCTCAAGGAATCAAGGACATGCCTTATCATCTTTAGCTTGTACTATCCCCTATTGAGCTAGTTCAGAGGCCGTTACTCCAACAAGTCAGCCTTTGTTGTCGACGCCACACACCTCTAATGGTCTTAGCGTTCCATTATAGTAATTGGCATCCAGAGCATTTGTAGACACAGAATATGGTCTTGGATTTGCATTGATCAAATGTGATTCCTCGGTCTCCATATCCCAGAGCAGAAGTTGTTGATGAAGTGGTGAAGGGACGCAGTAGCTTCTATGTATCCAATCCCTTTCCAGAATCGTACTGTAGGGTGCGTTGCAATCTAGCACAAAGAAGGTATGAGTAGCCACTACTGTACCAACTTTGACTTTTACAAATAACAACCCAAGAGTTTGTGAGACTGTTCCTGCGAAATTCATAATGGTCATGGAGGTAGCTTGTATAGAGGACCTAGGAATTCTGAGCAAAGTCATTGCCCGAGTAGTCAAAATGTTCATTGTTGCTCCTGTGTTAACCATATCCGCTTTAATGTAAAGTGGTCTCATGTGTTATGCCATGGTCGCAGTAGGTTTAGAGAACATCATGTGTGATTTTCGCATTGCTGGTTTTACCATCGGCATAGCTTCTTCTTCCTCTTCATGCTCGGCAAGGATTACCCCTTTCATAGTTTTGCTTAATGAAGCTACTTGTTTGGCATCTACTGGTTTTGCAAATCGAGCTGGTAGCACATACACCATTCCAACATACATGTATTTTGTATAGTCATCCTCTAGTACGCCATCTTCCTCATAGTCCAACAACTGCTCATTGTCGTTGTCCTCTGCCACTACATCTATGGCTGATGTATTTGTTATAGCTTCTAGCTCTACTATTGCAATTGGTACTTCGTCTGTTTGAATCAAATAAACCTTAAATTTAGGTGGAATGTTGCATTTGCAAAACTCCATGCACATATTATTAAGCTTCGGGCTCACCACCCGGACAATCTAATCAAGTCAATTCGATTGGATAATGCAGGAGAATTCACATCAAAGATTTTTGATGATTACTGTATGTCGATTGGGATAGACGTTGAACATCCTGTCCCTCATGTTCATTCTCAGAACGGTTTAGCAGAGGCACAAATCAAGCGGTTACAGCTTGTGGCCAGAACAATGGTTATGCATACCAATTTTTCGGTATCTGCTTGAGGATATTCAGTATTACATGTAGCAATGTTTCTTCGCTTGAGACCTATAGCACTCTAACCATTCAGTGTGCATCAGTTGGTAAGTGGATATAAGCCCGACATTTCTTTTCTACGCATATTTGGTTGTGCAGTGTATATGTCAATTGCGCCACCACAACACACTAAGATGGGTCTTTAACGTTGATTAGGCATATATGTTGGTTATGAATCTCTAACAATTGTCTGTTACTTAGAACCTTCTACATGAAATCTCTTTACTGCAAGATTTACATATTGTCGCTTTGATGAAACATACTTCCCGACGTTAGGGAGAGATAGGAATGCCTCCATTCCAGTTGAACATCAGGAATTGACTTAGAAAGCTCATCCCACTATGTTTCAAGAAGATTCATGCACATCTCAAAGTGAGATTGAAGTGCAATGAATACTTAATCTTTAGAAGGTAGCAGAATTGATGCCTGACTCCTTCACTAATATTGCTTAAGTGACGAGATCACACATTCCTACTGCAAATGTTCCTGCAAGGTTGGAAGTCCATAAGGGGTGGTTCAAAGCAACTCCAGGGCAGAATAATGTGCTTCTTGCCTATGTGGATGGAGTAGCATCAGCCTCAGCTCCCACCAAGAAGAGGGGGAGACCAAGAAAATCCACAGATGAGCTGTCAGGGAAAAGGCAGGCCATCCAGGCACAAAATGATCATTTCATCATCAACATTGTGAATCCCACACATGAGATTGTTTCTGACTACAACTATGTCCTAGAATCATAAATGACATCTCTGGAAGACGCTTCAGATCCATATGTGATATCTCACTAGATACATCCAAGGTAGTTGATGATGCTTTTGCTTATTCCGTCACTCAGGATATCATTGACGACGATGAAGTGGAACCTCGCTCGGTTGCTGAATGTCAGCGGAGAGCGGATTGGCCGAAATGAAAAGAAGCAATGCAGGCCAAACTAGACTCTCTAAAGAAAAGGTAGGTATTTGGTCCGGTAGTGCTATGCCCACCAAATGTGAAGCCAGTTGGACATAAATGGATCTTTGTTCGAAAGCGTAATGAGAAGAATAAAGTCATGCATTATAAAGCAAGAATTGTGGCACAAGGATTCTCTCAACGCCCTGACATTAATTATGAAGAGACATACTCTCCGATTATGGATATCATTACTTTCCGCTACCTTGTCACTTTAGTAGTATCCGAAAAACTGAGCATGCAGCTTATGGATGTGGTGAGTGCATATCTCTATGGGAACCTTGATTCTAAGATATACATGAAAGTGCCGGAAGGCATGGTCATACCCAATTTAAGTAACTCTACACCACGAAGTGCTGATGTGGTTAGATTGAAGCATTCACTGTATGGATTGAAACCATTCGGTAGAATGTGGTACACACGCCTCAGTGACTACTTGATTGGAAATGGATACAAGAACGATGATTTATGCCCTTGTGTGTTCTTTAAGAGAACAAGTTCAAGATTTTCAATTATAGCGATCTACGTTGATGATATGAATATCATTGGATCTCTTGATGAAATCAATGAGAATGTTAGCTACTTGGAATTCAAGTTTGAGATGAAAGACCTTGGTAAGACTCGATTTTGTCTTGGTTTGGAATTAGAACATCAAGTGGGTGGAATACTTATTCACCAGTCTGCTTATGTCTACAAGATACTCAGACGATTTAACATGGATAAAGCACACCCTCTTAGCATACCAATGGTCGTACACAGTCTAGAACCCAATCAGGATCTGTACCGTCCGAAATATAATGATGAGGAACTATTGAGAGTTGAAGTACCATACCTTAGTGTTATTGGAGCTTTGTTATATTTAGCTCAATGTACAAGACTAGATATTACATTCTCTGTGAACTTGTTAGCTCGGTTTAGCTCTGCGCCTACACAACATCATTGGAATGGTATAAAACACATCTTCAGGTACTTTATGGATTCCATAGACTTGTGATGTCTTGGTTGGTTTTGCTGATGCTGGGTATCTCTCTAACCCACACAAAGGACGTTCCCAGACCGGTTATGTGTTTACCATGGGGAACACAACGATATCTTGGAGATCAACGAAACAGACCCTTGTTGCTACTTCATTGAATCATTCTAAGATCATTGCTTTACATGAAGCGGTTAAGGAGTGTGTTTGGCTTAGGTCAATTATACACCACATTTGAGGAACTAGTAGATTACCTTCCACTACTAAAGCACCAACGTGTATCTTTGAGGATAATGTGGCTTGCATTGAACAAATGAAGTTGGGATATATAAAGCGTGATCATACCAAGCACATATCGCTGAAGTTTTTTTTAATCAGCAACAACAACAACTATTGAACATTCATGTGAATTAGGTTTGTTCGGCAGATAATGCTGCAGACTTCTTTACCAAGTCACTGCCTAAATCTATATTTCTTAAGCATGCGAGGCGCATTGGTATGCAAAGAATACCGAACTCCAAGATTGAATTACTAATTAGGGGGAGTTCATTTCGTAGACATCATGGGGAGTCTACATCATATGTGATCGCTTTTGTAGTTGATGTGTTGTACTTTTTTTCCATTCGACCAAGCTTTTGTTTTACCCAAGAGATTTTTGTTTGCTTGGCAAGGTTTTTAGTGAGGCAACAAATTATGCATCATACATTAAGATCGCGACACAAAGGGGAGTGTTTAAGGAAATTATTTTCCTGGTATCTCGGTGTGTGTCTTATTCTAATTAGAGTAGATATAGAGATTCTCTCAATCCCTGATTTACCGGGAGATTTATTATATCAGATTGTAAAGCTTATTTAAAGTTCATTTATCAATGAATAAAATATAGTTTTAGTCTATTGTGTATCTCCTTTATTTTTCTCCTTCAACACATTCGTAATAAAAATATAACTTTTATCATGTTTATAACACATTTATGGTCGCATTTATAACACATTCGTAATAAAAATAAGTGGAGTAATTACTAAAAAAATGAACTATGATTATCACTTATACATCGATTATTTGGATTGGGTTGTAAAATTGTTTATAGAGAAGTACTTATTTATGCTTGATGGAAATTAAACAATTTACTACTCTAATTACTCAGGGAGATACTTTGATGTGATTATAGATTAACAAAGAGACTTATCAATGGAGAACACAATCATGGTACCATTTGTAAATTTAGTTGATATGATAGTAATGTATAGTCATAAATATGTAATTACTACAAAATGAACAAAAACTTATTGATAAGTTATTATCTTAGTACTCTAATTATCCATCGAAGGATCACATTACATCATTGAGAACATATATATTTTTAGTCAAAGTATAAAAATTTACCATCTTTTTGTAAATCTAAAAAAGGAAATGGAATGAATTCTACACAATTAAATCAATCATATTGAATAACATAATACAATTAGTAAACTGAAAAATAAAATATAATGAATTCTACATAATTAAATCAATCATATTGAATAACATAATAAAAGTATAAATTAAAACTGAAAAAAGAAATTGCATCAATCACTACCACATTTCCTTTCTTATTTTTTCGCCGGAAATGACTATTACCGGCGACAAGTCGCCGGTAATACTCTCGCCGGAAATTTGGCGCCGGTGAAAGTATTACCGGCGACTTATTTTTCAAGTCGCCGGTAATGCCCTTCATCATTGCCGGCGACTTGAGTCGCTGGCAATACTCAAAGAATCACCGGCGACTGGCGACTCAAGTCGCCGGTGATTCTTTGAATATTGTCGGCGACTCAAGTCGCCGGCAATGATGAAGGGCATTACCGGCGACTTGAGTCGCCGGCAATGATTGCTCTGTCGTGGCCGAAAAATGAAGGGTATCGCCGGCAATGTCTTTTTTTTTTGCAGTACCTATGGGACATTGCCGGCGACTTACATTTAAGTCGCCGGTAATGTTAAAAAAAATACATTACCGGCGATTTTTCCGGCAAAAATCGCCGGTAATGATAAAAAACATTGCCGGCGATTTAAATCGTCGGCAATGGGCAAATATGTGGTAGTGGGAGGAGGGGAGGTATAGGGGAGATTTGGGATTTTTGGGTTTAGGTATTTTTGTGTGGAGAGGGGAGAGGGGAGGGGAGAGGGGAGGAGAGATTTGAGGAGAGGAAGAGAGGTTAATTTGAGAGATTTGAGGTGAGGAAGAGATGGGGTTAATTTTAGGGTTTTCAAGGAAGAAGGGGAGGAGAAGAAATGAGGCAGCTCGAGCTGCCTATCCTGGATAACATCGAAGTCATTGCCGGCGAGTTACGAGTTAACTCGTGGGTAATACTATTACCAACGAGTTATCAACTCGTGGGTAATGATAGTTATTCCCGACCAATTTCGACCAATTTACAGCCAATTTTCGACCAATTCCGGGCCAATTTTCGACCAATTTCCGGTCAATTTACGACTATAATTTTCGACTCTAATTTACGACTATAATTTACGACGTACTATAAATACGACTATAATTTCTGACTATATATACGACTATAATTTACAACGTACTATAAATACGACTAGAATTTTCGATTAGAATTTCCGACTATATATAATTTACGACTATAATTTCCGACTAGAATTTCTGACTGACTATAATTTCCGACTGACTATAATTTCCGACTATAATTTCCTACTATAATTTTCGACTATAATTTTCGACTATAATTTCCGACTATAATTTACGACTAGAATTTTCGACTAGAATTTCCCACTAGAATTTCCGACTAACTATAATTTACGACTATAATTTTCCACTAGAATTTCCGACTATAATTTACCTCCAAGCCAATTTAAGACTATAAATATGTACATCATTAACGTACTAAGGATGATAATCAAAATCATCTTCATCACTTGAGTCTGACTCGGTTTCATAGGTAACCTCTGGCAATATGTGCCGCTCCTCGTCATCTGAATCGGCGTCAACTTCATTTGGATTAACATCGAGAAGTTCTGCTCCAGTAATTCGAACCACACTCCCAGATCTCACATTATTAAGGCGAATCGTAGATGATTCCGGAATTTCAAAAGCGTTCGGTTCTTGGTATGCAGTAACTTCCTCATCATCTGCGGTCTCACCAAGTGTGGCAGCACTGTATATGTTTCTATGAGCAACATGGTTAATATAACCACCTTCCACGGGACTTTGTTTAGAAGATCGTCAAGGTAAAACACTTGTTTTAATTTACTGATGTGGCAAGAACGAAAGGGTCTTCTTTATACCAGCTTGTAGTAGTATTCACCGAAAATGTTCCGTACTGATCGGTCCTTGTGTTCTCCGGGCTAGTATCAAACAATCTACACTTGAACAAGTGCACTTTCATGCGGTTCCCATAAATTAGTTCAACAACTGAATGAAGGACGCCGTAATAGTCAACGCCATCCTGCCCACTATGGACCATCACCCCACAATTCTGTGTTTTCAGTCGGTCGTCTCGATTTTCACATATAAATTTCACACCATTGACCTGACATATCGAGTAAACTTTTGAAGCTATCGATTTCATCGCCAGGACCCTCAATTCGTTTGACCATTCTGGGCAACCATCATTTGCTACATGGTTCATCTGAAAACGATAAGAAACCACACAAGAAATTATGAACATAGAAAAACAAAACCACATACACACATGCTATATAAGGATATAAAAAATAGATATATACACATATACCCTTACCCATTGACCAAAGTAGTTTGCAAACGTCCTGTTGTGATAATCAACATTTCCGGCAATAGCAGGGCAGTGAAGATGATAGTTTTTCCAATATTGTACTTCTGGACAGTTAATCAGTACCGACCAGTGGGCAATGGCTACCTCATTTCCATCCAACTTGTACGACTTTGGCAAGCTTCCCTGTACTACCACGTCATTGGAGATGATAGAAAGGTTGAACTGGGGTTCATCTATCGGCATCTGTTGTTGGAGGTCCTCCAGCGCTCCCAAATACACGTTGGTATACGTTACACACTCGTGCGCAATATATGCTTCAACGATACACCCTTCAGGTGCAGATTTATTCTTCACATAGTCCTTGTAGGCTTCCAATTGTCTACAAGTTAACAACTGCATGTTATGATACTTAAAAATTAAGAATTTACATATAAAAACAGAGGAAAACCAAATGTATGAATCATTTGTACCTTTCCATGGGATACATCCAAGTGTAGTGTACGGGACCGATAAGCAACAATTGTTCGGGAAGATGGATCATCAGGTGAGGCATGATGTCGAAAAAATTTGGGGGAAATATCCTCTCAAGCTTGCACATGATAAAAATGATGTCATCTTGCATCTCCTTGAGATCTGATTTTTTAACTTCCCTGATGCATAACTTTTGAAAGAATCTTGACAAGGCCACCAACGGCTCTACCACCTCTTTGGGCAGGTACCCTCGAATGAAAATAGGGAAAAAGTGTTGAAACAGTACATGGCAGTCATGACTCTTTAATCCGTACATCTTATTGTCCCGGAAGTTAACACACTTGCTTATATTTCCTGCATAGCCATAAGGATACCTGCATATATAGCCATAAGCAACAATTATATTTCTTGCATATAACCATATATAAGTAAAAATTATATTAATTTCCTGCATAGCCATAAGAATATATACCTGACATTACTCAGCCACCCAAAAATTTCATGCTTATCGGCTTGACGGTGTAAGGAGCTTGTGGCATTTTTTTCTTACCATCTCTTAACCACAAATATTTCCGCAGTCTCATAGCTTTCAGATCAATACGTGCCTTAGGGATGTCTTTTGTTTTCCCCTCCAAATTAAGAACTGTGCCCACCACACTTTCACACACATTCTTCTCTATGTGCATGACATCTAGGTAGTGTCTGATAGGCAACCTGGGCCAGTAGGGGAGTTCCCAGAATATGCTCTTGTGTGTCCAAAACTTATACATTTCGGGCTTGTCTGGAATTGACGCCACTATCTCAGGATGATTGCTCAGCTGGCCAAAATCATATTCATTCAACACTTCCAAAATTTCATCCCCTGTCTATCGCCTGGGTGCCACACCTGTTTCCACAGTCCCATCAAAAGCGTCTGGATCCTGCCTAAATGGGTGATCATTGGAAGCCAACAACGGTGACGCATCTGAACAATTTTACTACAATGGGGACTGCAACAATCAACCGTCATGCACTCTGAACAAGCCCTGTAACTCTTGGTTACGTTGCCCGACAACATACCGCGGGCAGGAAAATCACTAATGGTGCCAACAAGCATGGCATGCATCTGGAACATCTCATTTTTGAACCTATCGTAAGTGGGGTGGCCACACTCACTTCAGGTACTTAAGCTCCTCAATCAAAGGCCTCAAATACACATCGAGACACTTTCATGGATAACCCGGGCCCGGAATTAACAGATTCAGCATATTGTATTCCTTCTTCATGCACATCCATGGTGGAAGGTTGTACGGTACCAAAATAACTGGCCATATACTGTATTGAAGACTCATGTTGCCAAAAGGGTTGAATCCGTCAGATGAGAGCCCTATCCAAACATTTCGGACCTCTGCTGCAAAATGATCAAACTCCCTGACCATGTGCTTCCAAGCCTCTCCGTCAGAAGGGTGTATAAGGGTGTCATCGTCAGGCAAATTCCTCTCAGCCCACCATCTCATAGCTTCGGTCCTGAAAGCACATATGAACAACCGCTCCAGCCTATCAATAAGCGGGAAATATCGAAGTATCTTCACAGCTTTCTTGTTGCCTGCAGGAGTCAACTTATACCTTTCTGTAAAACATACCGGGCAGGCTTCAAGGTCTTCAAGATCTTTTCCCCATAAGAGAATACAATCATATCTGCATGCATGGATTTTGATGTAGGAAAGCCCAAGATCTTTCAGGATATGTCGCACTTTATGATGAGTAGTAGGAAGACGATGACCAGGTGGCAGTAGCGAAGCAGTCCACTTCAGCCAAGAATCAACAGCTTTGACAGACATTTTGTTCTCCATTTTGAGCTACATCACTCCCATGACACTTTCAAGAACAGTCTTACTACAACCGTCGTACAACGGAGTCTGTTGCAATGCAATCAGGTTGTTGTACTTGTCCATACCGCTTGTGTTGACATGAGCTCCAGGTAATGGCTCGACTGCCTCAATATGGGGGAAACCCTGCACGACGAAAGGGACATTTGGTGCTTCATCAGCAAATACACCGCTCTCATGAGGAAACATATCATTGATTAACATCGATGTTGGATCATAGGATGGACTGCCCCTCTCAGCAAAATGTCCATGATCATATGATGGACTGGCCCTCTCACCAAATTGTCCATGATCATGCGGACCCGCTAACGATGTTTCACCGTGATAAATCCAACAAGTGTACTTATCCCAAAACTCGTATTTACTCAGGTGCTTCTGGACTTTATCAATGGGAAAACGAAATCGATCGATGCGACACTTACATTCTTTACACGAGCAATAATGAAGTGTAGTGTCTCCACAATTAGCCTTCACAAAATTCACAAAACTCCTAATTCCTTGGTGATATCTCACATCCCATCTTTCGAGGCTTATCCAACTCTTGTCCATCCTGAAAATTCTAACAATATTACGTACTATAATTAAATATATATATATATACACACACATTCACTACTAATTAATTAATAAATCATCATTAATTACATTCGAATTCATCCAATTAATTAACAAAAGTCGACCCATGCATGCATATAAATAAAAATATATATATATATATATACCAACAATTCACAATTACAAATTAACATGCCTGTATATATATATAGACATATTAACAATTAATATTCACAAAATAATTTTATATCCATACATATATATACACAAATTAACATATTTTCATCGAAATAATCTCAAATCCACTCAAAATCAACAGTCAATCATTCGAAATCAACAATATATCCACTTTATTTGCGTATCAAACCAATAATCGATATCTCAACTCTAAATCAACACATGCATATATATACATATATATATATATCGATCTAATTAAATCAACACACATATATATACATACATACCTATATATAGCTACGTATATAGCTTCCCGAGCGGGTTTTCGACGTCTTTTGACAATACCCAAAGATTTCAGAGCGTTTTCCTTCTTTTGATTTCACCGGATTTTTTTCTACCCAAATGAATGAGCTGCTGCGATCTGGATCTGATATAAGAGGTATTGCCGGCGATTCATTAAATCGCCGGCAATAACTCCATTGCCGGCGAAATTCCGGCCAAAAATCGCCGGAGATGCTGGAAAATTATTGCCGGCGACGGAGAAGGTCACCGACAATAATCTCTCCCATTTCCGACGACTTTGTGGACGTATTTTATATTGCCGGCGACGGTTCAAGTCGCCGGCAATGCTCATTATTGCCGGCGACTTGCTCCGTCGCCGGCAATGCCCTTGAATGTGGTAGAGAATCTATAAAAGGTAAAAAAAAATAAAGATAAAAAAAAAATGTTATCAAGAGATCAAATATTTTAAGCCTTTAGATTTATTCCAAAATAAATTATTAAATCAAGAGTTAAGGATTAGAAAGAAAAAAATGGTATCCATACTCATGAGTATGCAAGAATTCTCCTACTATATATATGTCGACATATGATCGAAATATATACACTTTGTAGAGGCTTAGAAATGAGAAAATGTTTTCATTAATCTCCCAATATATATATAATATCTAATAACACCATAAAAAGAAAATTGCACCATAAAAAGAATTTAATTATTCTAAAATTGCATAATAAAAAAAGTATTTCCTCCTCGACTCTGCTTGAATACTCGATCTACTTCTTTTCTTTTTTTTGAAAGGACTCAATCTACTTCTTGTTCCATGGAAAAAGATCAGTAAAATCATGGGTCTTCTCAGAAAACCTATGTCCCCCATCAGCTCTGATCTTGTACAGACACTTCCTACATTTTCCATCGTCTCTGTCTTGATCATAAACGTCAATGTAGTGCAAATTACCTGGCCACTGAAAGCTGCAAAAGAATAGGGTACCACCCCAGAATTTCATTTTGAAATTAATCCAATAGGATTCTTGAGATCGAAGCACATGGACTCCCAGATCATCATCCTTAGACTTACAGTGAATGGTAAGATCTGTCTTTGTCTCCAAGTCATTGATGAGTTGAACGTGACATGAACGCCAAGCAGCCTCGGTCGACTTGGTGAGCACGAGAATATACAGAACTATCAATATTTGGTCCATCTTCTTCATTGTTACTCTACTGGAAGTCTGGAAGGGTTGTGTATCAATTTATACCACAATGGTGATAAGAGAGCCTCATCATTTCCAAGCAATTTTAGTAAGATCATTAATTATTGAATTTATTTCTCAATGAATTTTATGAAAGATTAATTATCTTCATAGCTAGAATACATTGAATGTTTGTGATAGATTAGTACGTTACTCCATCTGTATATATACCCAAAATAATGATACAATGTTTCTGACAAGAAAATGAGGACAATTCATTAGAACTTGTATGTATCTAGCTAAGAAGACAATGATATGACCATTTTACAGAAATTAAAGGAACTCATGTCATATGGTTTAACACAAATATTTTTTCTTTGTGGTTGCTTCCGACTGAGGCGTGGGATGATAGTGGCTTGGATGACGTGTTGCTCTCCTTCAAAGCCGTGCATGTTGGTGTTGCTCAGCGAGGGAGTTGTTGTTCCACTTCCCAGGTTTGGCGCTCTGGATCTCCCGCAATTGCGCTGCGGGGCAAGGCTGCACGACAACGAGTTGGCAGGTGGATGGTTATCAGGCTCTGGTCTTCGGTCCCGGTCCATGGCTACTCAGTTCGGCAGCGGCAACCTGGGTGTCCCGGCGAGTTCCGGGGTCGGCGCATGTAGATGTAGATCGTGAGAGACGCGGCTCCTGGGTTTTTGGGATGGATCTGGCGTTGGATTTGCAATTCAGATTTGGGCTGAGCATCTTGCATTGGTTGGCTCGGCTGTTTTGGGCCTAGGGCTTTCACTGCTGGACCCAAAAATGTTTGCAGGCTGGTTGTTTGTCTCATCTGGGATCCAGGAGGCTACTCAAATCAGGGGCCGACGTCCAGTGGCCGCAGGCCGTTGTCTGCTAAGGATGGATCTCATGTCTTCAGTTTTACGTTTGTTTTTGAATTTTTGCATTATTTGTGTCTTGGTCTTGTATTGGCATAAGCCTGGGGTTATTTTTGCTTTGAATTTATAGTTGGTACTGGAATAAGTACTGCACCGTCCCCGGATCCGCTACGTCATTAGTTATGAACTTTGAGCTTATTGTTAAGTTTCAGATATTTGGTTAGGGGTAATAACGTAGTTGTTACGTTTAGCTAGACTACAACTTATTTCTTTTAACGCCCTTAAGTGGGTAGTCATGATTATATTCGTTATTACAGTCGCATTCAATAAAAACTGACGTCTCACGCGATACTTGAAAAAAACTAACTATCTTAATACATTAATTAGCCAAGGAAATAAAAAGGTTTACTTCGTGCATTCCGAAATTCATCTAATAAAGGAAAATATTTGGATTTAAACATAGTGGTTTCGATTTATAAAATGCCAAACTAATTTTTTTTAAATAAAAGTTGTTTAAACGATGATGTTTAAATTATATTTGTATCCAAGTATTTTCCTTAGATCACTATATCGTTTCAACAAAAATAATTTAGCTCAGACAACATCTATGCCATATATATGGTGGGCCTCTTTCATACTTGATACAGTCGACGCACTGTTGTACGCACTGATGTAGATGGCCATTAGCTTACTACTCTTTATACAAGATATTGAAACGAGAGAGGATACGTTAAATTATATCCACCACTTACAATACTTAAAGATAGTGTTAGAGCTCATAGAGGTAGTAGCAATGTACTAAAAAAAACGTCTGTTTAGTCATCTAAGCACTGAAAATAACAAAAATGTTTAAATTATTTCTTAAATATGCGTCATTCTTAAGTAATTATCTGTCGAGTCATTGTTTAGGTGGTCGTTTGGCCCACCTAATATGCCTAGACGACCGCTTAACTCAAAAAATGGCAAAACTTAAAACTTCACATTTCAGGTTTTAACTTACTTCAAACTGGAGATGATAATGTTGAAGAGTCCACAAAAAGATAAGTTAGAGAACTTAAAGACAATGTATTTTTATAAAATTT
The DNA here is from genome assembly GCA_946800695.1 of Geum urbanum. NCBI lineage: Eukaryota > Viridiplantae > Streptophyta > Magnoliopsida > Rosales > Rosaceae > Geum > Geum urbanum. The sequence goes on from OX327003.1 coordinate 8,209,558, forward strand.
CTTTATATTTTTTTATTATTATTCATATTATATCTATATATAATATACTAAATAATTATATAATTATTTTAAAATATAAAAATAATATTCTGTTTAAAATCTGATTACTCTCCACCTAAACGCTAGGAACTCCACCATCTAGAACCGCATAACATCTTTTTGAACATTGGGTAGTACGCTAATAATTTGGAGGAAAACAGATTAACTCTACAGATGGCATGTGCTGTCTAAATGAAAGAAAGCAAGATTCACTGCAGACAGCCTTGAAAAATTGGAACTTTTATATTAGAGCCATGCATAGACATTATCTGACGAGCAAGACCTGGATCCTGGTTCAGTAGCTCCCTCAAGTTGCTCTCCACCTCTCCAATCTGTTTCTCTATGTATTCCTTTGAGGTCTGTGAACAGAAAGAAAATCAATTTATTTTTACGGAAGTTCAGAAATGTAGATCAGCTAAATTGTCCTAATAAAGGTATAATCAGGCAGTATAAATTGAGAAAATAATTTTGAGCATAAGGATATTCTTGACTTTCTGAAGCACTAAATTGAAACTTCCGTCAACTTTTTCTTCAATCATATGACCATAAAATAATAAGAACGAAATCAGAAAATGTGACATGTATGTCAAATGAGGATCGGAAATCGTACTACATTGTCGACATATGATCCAAATATATACACTTTCTAGATCGAGGCTTAGAAATTATAAAATGATTTCATTTATTTTCCCAATTCAATATCAAATCCAATAACACCATACATACATGAAAATAAAATAGCAAATTCTACATTATTCTAAAATTCCATAAACAAGTATTTCCTCCTTAACTTTGCTTCAATACTCGATCTACTTTTTGTTCCACGGAAAAAGATCGGTAAAATCATTGGTTTTCTTAGAAAACCTATGTCCACCGTCAGCTCTGATCTTGTACAGACAATCTTTACATTTTCCATAGTCTCTGTCTTCATCATAAACGTCAATGTAATGCAAATTACCTGGCCACTGAAAGCTGCAAAAGAATAGGGTACTACCCCAGAACCTCGTTTTGAAATTAATCCAATAGGATTCTTGAGAGCGAAGCACATGAACTCCCAGATCATCATCCTTAGACTTACAGTGAATGGTAAGGTCTGTTTTTGGATCCAAGTCATTGATAAGTTGAACGTGAATTGAGTTCCAAGCAGCCTCGGTCGAGTTCGTGAGCACAAGAATATACAAAACCATCAATATTTGGTTCATCTTCTTCTTCATTGTTTACTGTACTTGAAGAGTAGTGGAAGGTTGTGTATCAATTTATACCACAAGGGGTGAAGCGAGCCTCATCATATCCTTTCCAAGCAAGTTTTAGTAAGAAATATATTTGCATTGTTACGATAATACCAACGTTATATTTTCCATTAAGTTGACGATTCATAGCCTATCACCAGTTTTTATTCGTACATTGTATGCTGTGATAGCATAGTACGTTACTGTATATCCAAACTAATAGTACAATGTTTCTGGCAAGAAAATGGGAAGAATTTATTAGAAACTTGTACCTAGCTAGGAAGATAATGATAAGACCATATTAAAGGAAGGAAATCATGGTCCATGCATATATGGTTCAACACATTATTGTTTCTTTGTTAAGATTAAATTTCTTATTAAATTAGCCATAGGAAAAAAGAAAATGTGCATTTCGAACCAATACGTGCACTGCGTTATTTATCTGATTAGATAGGATATGCAGGTTCATTGGAAGATGTAAAGTTCATTTCCATCAGCTTCACTGAAATGGTGCCTCTGAGTTTCATTCCCTTCCCTTCAAGCAGTTCTTCCAACTTATACTAGTTTCATTTGGCTAATATTATCCTAGCTAACCACAAACAAGCCTTTGTAAAACTGTTAGCCGAGTGCAACAAAAAAAAATCAGCTCAGAAAATCTGTGCCACATATAGTGGCACTCTTTAGTACTTGATAAAGACACACTGTTGTAGATGGCCATTACTCTCAGTACCATGTAATACAAGATACTGAAACGAGGGAGGATACTTCAAATTACATCCACCACTTACAATATGAAGAAACAACACATTAACTCTACAGATGTCATGTGCTGTCTAAATGAAAGAAAACAAGATTCACTGCAGACAACCTTGAACAACTGGAACTTCTACATTACAGCCACAGACATTATCTGACGAGCAAGACCTGGATCCTGGTTCAATAGCTCCCTCAAGTTGCTTTCTACCTCTCCAATCTGTTTCTCTATGTATTCCTTTGAGGTCTGTGAACAGAAAGAAAATCAATTTGCTTTTACCAAAGTCCAGAAATGAAGATTAGCTGTAATGTCCTAATAAAGGTACAATCAGGCAGTATAAATATAACGAGGAAATAATCTCGAAAAACAAACATGATCTTGACTTGTAATCTATCATACACAAATGCAATCATACATTTTAACAAGAACCAAATCGGTTAAAATTGTACACATTTCCAATCATAGAAAACAAAACAAGCTACACTATAAAAACCTTGGCCAAAAGTCCGAAATGAATTTAAAGTATAGAATCACACAGCTCCATTTTCTTTCTCTAAATGCTTTCAAAATTATATATTTTGGCTCAATCGCTTCCATGAAAAACTACGCAGCAGCTATCCCAGAAGAGTCCACTGGTTTTCTCTACCCCACTATCCTCTCTCCCTCCAAAAGCAACCAGAACTACTTCCACAATTCAGAACTCAGCCCGTCAGATGTTATGAATGCATCAGAATTCATCAAAATAATGCACGCTTTGGTAAAGAGACGCAAACAAGATCGGATAGAAACTTTGGGAAAGAATAAATATATGAAATACCACAATAGGATCATATATAAGAAGATTGTTATGGTTATATACCATTGTACATCTAATGTTGACATAAATCAAGTATTTTTTAATCAAACTTACATAAGTTGATACTAACCGAACAACTTGCTTAAGCAGTCTCAAAAACACAGCATATAGTTTCATATAAGATTTCCTCTAATTGCAGTTAAATAGCTTCCATACACAATGTTCACAAGATGGCCACTTTAACCTTAAAGTAGTATCTGTCATTAATCTTAATTCCTAGTTCTCTGCTCCTCCTATTCACTTTCAGAGTTTCAGGTCTATTAATATACTAGCATGTCAAGAGGGTTAGAGCTTCAACAAAGATCGTTTTGAGCTTCTTAGAGGAAATGTCTCAACTTCCCGGCTAAAGTGAAACCAGGTTTACCAGCAAAAAAGTAAAAGAAAACGAAAACATTCATGCCAAGGAGACGTACTAATATGTTGCTTAAAAAACTAAAATATACGATTCATCAATCTCAACTGCAGACTAGCACAGTCAACAAGTGTACCTCCGATACATTTGTGAGTCCAAGTAGATACTGATAAGAATACACGAATGCTTTGAATTAAATCAATATTGTGTGTCTAACATTGCAGTAAGAGATAGTACAAACCGGTTGTGGTTCACCGATTGCAAAAATAACTGTTCAAGAAAGACACTTGGAAGGCAATACAAGTTTTGAAATGAGTGCAACATGTCATTTGCAGTGGGCATTGTAACTCCATATACTTATGGTTCCTGTTTCTGATATCATGAATCCACACTCCATACCTCAACTAGCTACTCGCATCTCTCAAAAGGTTTTTGAAAGATTATATAATGAAGTCACTTGTTTACCCACACTAAATCAAAACAAAGGTTGTAATACCTGTAGTGAAGCAATGACGGTTTCACTGCGCTTGAGCTTTTGTTCCTGTTCGTTCACTAACACTGACTTGGGCTCTAAAACAAACCTGTCATCACCACACAAATAACAAATTTTATGTATAAGAAAAAAGCACCGTATAAGAAAGCAACCAAAAAGTCCTGAAATTCATATCAAAGAGGTCAATCCAGAAACTCGCGTTCTTCCTGCCACAACAACAAAACTATCAAATTCAAATCCAAAAACACCCCAAAACAAAAAGGGTAAATCTTTCAAACAAAGATCAAAACTTTGAGACTGTTTACCTATGGATTTGTAAGTATTAGCGTCCTCAGCCAAAGGCCGAATCTCCCCCAAGGTAAGAAAAGCACGCTTCTTTTCAGCTTCTTTGCTCCTCATCTGGGTCTGCACCTGAAACCCATTTCGATTCACCACCTGAAACCCATTGATATCAAAAGTAAAGTTGAAATTTGAGAAGAAAAAAACTACCTGCTTGAGTTTTGCGGTGAGCTCGATCAACAATGGCAACAATGCTATCACTCCACTTGAATCTCCATGAATGCCTGTAAAAAAGAAATTGATTGTGTTAGAATGGCAACAATGGGATGATCTACCTGTAGTGAGTGTGAATGATGAAAGAGGGGCTTACGTTTGGGTCTGCCATTTTCAATGGGGGGGTTCTCACTTCTCAGCAACTATGCTCTCACTGCTGCGTCGAGGTTTATTAGTGCGTGTAGTCGAAATGGAGTGCACCTACGGCATGCAGCACAATGGTGTATATTTCAAATTTTGCACTGCTTTCGATATGTGCAAGACGCATGAGAAGGAAAGTTAAGTAACCCGCACACTTATCGACAACACGTTGTAGAATCAGTCGTCTAAATGTAACTAGAATCGTCAAAGTATCATCGGCTTTCGGTTGTTGGGTCGGTCGGGTCGGCCATTAGCCCAAATCCAACAGGTAAATATTCTTCCTCAATTTTTTTGGCATAATTGTCGATTTGCATCCCTTGTGTCAATTTATTATCCTAAAATATTTTCCTTCCAATTTATTATTTTAGGTTTTAGTAACTAACTAATTTGTTACCTATACATCAAATTAGACAATATATTTAGTCAGTTTTCTACTTTAACTGTAAATTTTTTGATAATTTTTCACGTTTTTTTATTCAAATCAATATAATAGAAGGTTTAGACCGTAGGATGGGGAGACAGTACTATTGTATATGAAGTATACAAATTTGAATTAGTTTGGTCATCGATCTTCGTAGTCAACCCCGACGAACATTTATGCCCATATTTTCATTATATAGAAGTTTCAAAGGGAAACGATATCACACATCTATTTGGGGAAGTGAAAATATCATATATGCACATATAGTCACCCCTTTTGATATCGTGGGCACAAGGAGAGTAAAAATTAAATTGTTGAAGATGCCAATAAGACAAAACTACCGAAAATAATAAATATGAGCATAAACGACCATCGCGTTTGACTGAACAAATAGAGGCCGAAATCATGACAAAACCTTCTAAAATTTTAACCACATTTTAAAAATAGTTCAACGATCGCATCATACATTCGGTTTATTAAAATATATAGTTTTTGACACTAATCCACCCAGTCAACCTAGGCGGTCATTTATTCTCATATTTTCATTATATACGCATCACAAAGAATAATGATATTGCACTGTCATTTGGGTATATAAGTTTTTACTAAAGCATATAAAGGTAGCCAGTGGGATGTCGTCACGACGATATCTAAAATTGAACTGTCAAAACACCCGATAAGGCGAACTTAGCGAAAATAAATAATAAAAGCATAAACGGCGTTGAAATTGACTATGAGGATTGAATTCAAAAATAATATATTTTAATAAACTAATCATACGATGCAATCGTTGAACTATTATAAAAATGTGTTAAAAAATTTAGCAGGTTTCGTCATGATTTCGGTCTCGATTTGTTCAGTCAAATGCGAATGTCGTTTATGCCCCTATTTTTTATTTTTAGTAAATTTGTTTTATCGACAACTTCGGCAATTCATTTTTTACTTTCCTCGCGTCCACGACATCATTAGGGGTGACTCTGTGTGCAGGTATGACATTTTACTTTCTAGGAAATGGATATGTGATAGCGTTTCTCTTTGAGACTTCTATATAATGAAAATAGGGGCATAAAAGATCGTCGAAGTTGACTGTGGATCGATGACCAAACCGACTCAAATTTGTACACTTCATATATAATGGTTCTCTCTGCCTATCCTACAGTCCATTTTTATATATATATATATATATTCCATTTGTTTCTAATATTTTTACTTTCAAATGGTCGTATTAGCTAAAAGCATTCAACAAAAAAGTTTATTATAACAAAATTTGATTGGTTGGAGATCTTTGGCCTGAAATCGATTGCCCGAAATTTTCGAGAAAAACAAAAAACTAAAGGCATGTTTACTTACCTAGAATTGGAATCATAAGTGGGAGAATTATTCTCATTTCCCTCCATTCCGGTGTTTATTTGCATATAAGGGAATTGAAATGGAGGTGGGTCCCACCTCCTTATCAGGAATGATTCTTGAATAAATCCGGAATTTGATTCCCAAGGGGGAAGGTGGGTTTGAGAATCATTCCTCCCGGAATCAACTTTTGTACTAATAATACCCTTACGCATATTTTTTTTGAAGAAAACCTTATGTACTATTAAATTACTCCAATTTCTTTAGACTTAATATTTTAATATATTTTTTAAAATGCTACTATGAATGATTATATTTCAAATTTTTTATAAAGGTATTATGATTATTATTTTGTTGAATTTGAAGTTTTGTCCAGCTATAGAGCTTTCTAGATTTGACGTTTAGTTTTTTCGTTTTTTTGTATTTAGTTAGCTCATATTATTTGTTTTTATGTTGATATTATTTTAATAATTTTTCTTATAAATTTTGTTCACATTCATAAAAAAGGTTATTGAATATGAAAATAACTATTAATTTGTATGGATATTTCAGTAATCATATTAATTTTGATTCTAATTCCTGTTATAATTTTAAATGGTAAGTAAACAATTCAATGAAAATGACATATTATTATTCTGATTTCGATTCTCGTTGATTCTGAATCATGATAATTCTGATTTCATGTAAATAAACATGCCCTAAAACAAATTGAAGAAGTACCCCATATATTTGATTTCTCCCATTTTCATTTGTAATAATTCATATCATATCACTAGTAGCATTGCCCGACTTTCCAGGAACTCTCCTCCGAGCACAAACAAAGAGTAGGTGAGAAGTGTAGCTCTGTAGTCTCGACTTGACTTTAGCCATAAACATAAATAATGATTTGGGATGTACGTAAGTGGCAACCGTGCTTGTCACTCGAAGGTCTATTGAAATCGAATTTGACTCCAAATAACACCGTACCGGTCTCAAACTCTCACAATCTCATCAAAGCATTTGGAGTTTTGGACGTACTAATCAATCGATCATATAAATACATAAAAGCATGGTTTGGTTTAACTTATAATTAAGACCGACGACCATATAAATGATTGGTACTATGACTACCATCTCATCCTCTCAATCAAACAAAGAATGATCTGACACAGAGGTAGAAACAGCTTCGAGTTCTCTCTTGGGTTCGGTTATGAGCGAGCAAGTGACATTTTGGGTTACGTTTGGTTTGCCGCTTACTTCGCTCTAACCATTCGACCAAATCTCTCGCTTTCTTTCTCCGCTCTCTATCTCTAAACAAACTACAAACACTCCTTCTTCCTTTTGTGTTTCCTATTCCTGTCTCTTTCTCTCTCCTCACTTTGGTCATCGTCAGTGTTTTGAGTCAGAAACAGACAGACAGACAGACAAATAGACGCGTTGTTGTGTTTTTTGTCCTCCAGTAGCTTCAAAAAGATGATAATGGAGGAGGGAGGATGGGCTTGAAATGTGAAACTGGGTTATTCGGGTCGGTGTGCATTTTGGCTGCTTTCATAGATATATATACATACATTCATGTTTAGATTCATGGGGACTTGTTTCAGCGACGAGAGGCGGGAATCCAAGTTCACCCAGAAAACCCAAACAGGTAGTTATATTAATGATCATCATCAATCCATCTGTGTTTTATGTTGTTTCAGACATTGTTCGAATTTTGACGATGGTTTGTTGTGGGTCATTAAGGATTGAATTTGTTGTAAAGAATAATGATTGCAGTTTCCATTTTTTTTGTAAACGGTTGGTTTGGTTAGTGTATGACTTTGTGTTTTTTTGTTCTTTGTATGAAGTAGGATATGATTCGACTTCGGCATCTCAAAATAAGGCGGATAGAAGTGTATACCAGGCTCCTTTAGTTTCCAAGAATATCAAAGACCTGCGCCAAAACCCCGGATATATCAATGTAGCCATCTTTACTCACGATGAGATGAGGTTGGCCACCAAGAATTTCAGGCCGGATCTGATTCTAGGCGAAGGTGGGTTTGGAATGGTATACAAAGGAGTCATTGATGACACCGTGAGGCCCGGTTACAAGGAAACGCTAGTTGCCATTAAGGAGCTTAACCCAGAAGGGTACCAAGGTGATAGGGAATGGCTGGTAAAATAACTTATCTTTCACTCTTATGCTATCTACTTACACAGAAATCAAGCATTACCATTTTCAGTTTTACTACTTGTTCTGCTTGTGGATAAAGATTATGAACTCTCGTCTTGAATACAAAGTAAGGAGAGGTATTAGCCATGAATGTGGTAGATGAGTTCCTGCTGATACTGCAGACAAAATGGTGTATACTCTGAAGCTTTGGTCAACCTAAAGTTCGTTTACTTTTTGATATGTGAGCAGTTCCATTAGAAATCACTTCACTTTCAGTCAAGTTTTGAATGTGGAAGATCTTCCTTGTTACTCCAATAAATGAAAACCAACTCTGTAGGAAAAAAAACGTTCCTGCAATAAGTCGGACAGATGATTCTTTTATGCCTAGTTACTAAAGCAGTATTTGACCCTTAACAATTCCTAGTTGAGCAAAATCTTGCAAAGCATTTGGAAAATTCTGTCATCTGCTAAATTAGTCTGAGAAAGGTGCTTCTAATAAATAAGGAAGATAGTTTGCATTCTGTGAACCTAATATTTGTTCGTCTTGTAGGCTGAAGTTAACTACTTGGGACAGTTCAGCCATCCTAATCTTGTGAGGCTGATTGGGTACAGTTGTGAGGATGACCACCGCCAATTGGTTTATGAATACATGGCAAATGGCAGCTTGGAGAAACATCTTTTCCGCAGTAAGTGTTTAAGTCCATCTTTGTCACATTGATAGTTACATTGTCTTGCTTATGCACAATCATTTGTTTCGTAATGCTTCGGCACTTGTCACTTGTCACATGTTTGAACTGGTAATGTAAGAAATTTATGTCTACGTTGTAATCTAGTGTTCTTTGCTTCAGCCTCATGTATCACACATCAAATCTCTTTTATTTTTGTCTTACCCTTTTAGGTAGCTTTTCCTCTTCTTTTTTTGGCTGCTTTACAACTACATCCCTTTCTATCCTGCTTGGATCCTTCTGTTTTCCCAAGACTTTCTTTATAGTGATGCTACTTAATTTTAACAATGTGTGTGTATGTTGACTCATCTATCAACAAGTAAAGGTGAAAATTTGAGGAGAAAGACATCTCTTTCACTTATCTTTCTGCCATTTATTTCCTTTCTAGCTATAAAGCAGTTTGACTAGGAATTTATGTGTCGAGTGATGAACAAGAATGAGGGTGGGGAAAGATGGAATAGTTTTCGTCTGTTTACACATATGTACAAAGAGACTGCATATGACAGCGTAACATTTGTTCCTTTTAAAATATTTGACATGGGTGTAATTGGTTTTGACAGTTGACCGCCATAATATATCTTGACCAAAGAGTACTACCAATGCTGAATAAACATTTTTTCTGCTGTTCATTTTCTAAACTGTTGGTCATCATTATTTTTTCAAAAATGTGCTGCTGGCGAGTACACCTTAGACGATAATCTAAATACTAAATTTGCCACAATTGATAAGTTACTTGAATTGCAGATGCTCTATTGCAATATCTTTCAATTTGTGCTCAACTGGATATTTTCCAAGATGTGTTACTTTTTGTATGTGCATATAGTGGTCTAACTTGGGAAGTATGCCTCTTGTTTAAATAGCTTAAAATTTTTTGTTTTGGGTGATAGGAGTGGGTTGTACGCTTAACTGGGCAAGAAGAATGAAGATTGCCTTAGATGCTGCAAAAGGACTTGCTTTTCTTCATGGTGCTGAAAGACCAATCATTTACCGTGACTTCAAGACATCAAACATCTTGTTGGATGGGGTTTGTTATCTTCTGACTGATATCTTATACATTTAGATGTACAAAATTCAGCATCTTCTTTGAAGTGCCCTTCAAAATATTGAAAATGAAATGATACATATTTTGTTTAGAAGTCACACATGAAACCGAAACCAATGAAATCGTGCCTTCTAATTTATCTATCCATTTTCCGCAATCATAAGGGATGCAGTAGTAGTACAAGCTGAGGTGGGCTAGGATATTTAAATTTTCAATGGAATAGAATGTTTTAAGAAGGAAAAAAGGGTTCCTACTCTGGACGTACAGGAAGAGAAGAGAAATCAAGGGACCGAGCTTTTCAATCAAACTCTAACCTTTTCACATTCCAATCCAATTTTGGTATTACAAGAAGTAAACCTTCAGCCTCACAGAAAATAAAAAGACTCAAATAAGTTATATCAGGCCCCTGGAGTACATAAACAATTTGCTATCCTAAGACTTGAATAATACACAGTAGTCTTGTCTGTTAATAAAACTGAAAATGACTGTTCATTTATTTTGTAATTATAATTTACCTATTTTGATTTCTTAAGCTTCCACGGACCACATTTCAATTTGGACCAAAAGGGGGCTAGTCTTAGTCTTAAACTTCCTAAGAGGGTAATACTTTTATTAACAAGTTGTGGCTGCTGCATTGATGAGGATGCAATATGAATTTAAATAAATTTATTGCTATTAAAATAAGTGAGTGATTTCTGCAGAAGAAGTAGGTCGATTGCTAAAAGTGAAATGACAAATTGCAGGATTTTAATGCAAAGCTGTCAGATTTTGGCCTCGCAAAGGAAGGACCGATGGGAGACCAAACCCATGTTTCAACACGAGTGATGGGGACATATGGATATGCTGCTCCGGAGTATGTAATGACTGGTGAGTTGTCATCATTACGTTGTTGAATTATAGTATGTTTACTTTTAAGAAAGGATGATAGATAATAATAGACCAAACTTGATTTAGACTCCACTCCCCTATTGTATAGTTTTCCTAGATAGGTTGTAAAATTTGAGTCATTTATGTGAATGCCGTCACAGATGAAAACTATAATTTATCATGAGTTCATGGCTCATTATTAATCTGATCCATACAGGGCATCTAACAGCTCGAAGCGATGTTTATGGATTTGGAGTGGTGTTACTTGAGATGCTTATTGGAAGGAGAGCAATGGATAAGAGCAAGCCTAGCCGAGAACATAATCTAGTTGAATGGGCTCGGCCACTCCTGAATCATAACAAGAAGCTTTTGAGGATTATAGATCATAAACTGGAAGGGCAATATTCACTTAAAACTGCTATGAAGGTGGCCCAGCTAGCGTACCAATGCCTTAGCCAGAACCCAAAAGGGAGGCCCCTTATGAACCAGGTCGTTGAAACCTTGGAGAGTCTTCAAACACCGGAACACCATGATCCTATGCTAGAAAGTGGAGATAGAGCCGTAACTCTTTATGAGGCTCCCAAGGGAACTCATGCCAGGAAGAGAGACTTAAACGGACAAGATGGTGAAGGGGGAGGAGAGGAAAGGAGAAGGAGCAGCCGGGAAATGGAAGGAACCAGAGTGAGCCTATGACTGATTATGATCATCAAGGCTTGTCTCCAAGTTTTGTGTCCCACGAACAGTAAATTACGCAAGAAGTTAAACCCTTAACCAAAAAATGGATGGAGGTTGGAATTGTACAAGATAAATCAACCAGTATCCGTTGGGTGTTTTGAGTAACTTTCTTGCCCCTTTGGCAAAATTTGAGATTACTACTTTGTAATTCCTTCTCAAACATCTATATTATTAGCTATCATGTACTTGTGGTATTATTCTTTAGTAATAGTCATTGGGTGAAGACCTTTGATTGTCTTCTCTTAAATCCTTTTCTTATATATTTGGAGAAATTTCGTTCCACTGAACCTTTGTTGGGATTCACATGAGAGGCAGTCAAAAAAGGCAAGTTTACAAGGACCTATGATTTCTGTTGCCATGCCAAACACAAACAGCTTGTATCAATTTGATTCCTTCAACCTGGATTTCAATAATTGAAAGAGTATCTGAGGCTCTGAGCTCTACCAAAGATTTAGTATAAATACTGATGCCAAACTAGTTTAGCAAAAGAAACTTGCCATTTCTACAATAGATACTGAACGGTTTCATGGGCACAATAGTTCTTCAAATACAGATTGATTAATAAAAGGTGAACATGGTACAGTATGATGATTATGAAAATACAAACACAGCAGTAGAGAAGCTAGCTCTTGGTTACCATAACAAGATAGAGAGGTGGATTGGCAAATTAAATACAAAAAGAAAGGAATTCTAGTACACAATAGAAGCTGACTTGAACCCTGTTATGGTTATAATGGTGGTAGTTACTAAAATCCTCAAAATACAACTTGCATATGGAATCTTCGAACAATAAATTAATTGGATCATGAGCCGAGAACTAGCCTGCACAAGCCAGAAGTTCATGGTTAGTGAGAAGGAAAACTGCACAAGAATGCAAGCGGTAAACAGTACATGATTGCTAAGGTGGCCTTACCCCAGAGCTGGTGCAACTTCACAGCTAGTTGAGTAACAGATCTTCTCTCTGAAGAATTAGAAAATTCTACATTTACAGCTTCTTGAACAGAAGACAAGAATTCTTGCCTTGCTTTTGCTGACAGGCCAATATAATTTGGTCCATGAGTGGTGCTCAAGTCAGCAATCTATATAAGTCAAAATTGCTCTGTGTTAACAAATTTCTCTGTTTTTTACATAAATAAATAAGTAATAAAATGCTCAATGGCTGGCAGAAGAAAAATGATCAAGCCCTCATTAGTTGCTGCATATTAACGTCAAAACATTTCAAGATTTCAATGAACAGTGGACAAAGGAATACTTAGAAGCTTGAAATTACTGAATTCCAGAATTTTATTTCAGAGAAAAAAAATAATACGAGCTAAATGATGGACTAGTAATCTATCTGCACATGTATGCATGATGGCATTAATAAAGTTGATGATATGTAACCATGTGCAGAAGAACTTGCCTGCTGCAACCAAGGGATTATGGTATTGATAAACCTTTGCTCTTGGAGATATGATGCTAACATGCTGAGTACTTCACTGGCAGTGTTAGGTGACAAGCATTCTAGAACCGGACCAGTTCTATCGAGGAGCTCTATCAGAAGGATTTCATCACCAGAGCAAAGAGCTTCAACATATGCAGAATCTAAGTCCCCTTCAGAGAGAAAAATTTTGACCTGTTTCCACCGGTTATTCTTGCTTTCTGTAACATTCTGTCGAACTTTGGCGATAGATGCTGGGGCAAATATAGCATCAGTCCTTGTGTGACTTGTCCTCTGTGTTAACTGCCCAGACCCTTTCCTACTATCTTTTCCAGCGGGATTCCTGGTTAGCTTTACCCTATTGCTACTCCATGTCTCTGTACCTTGTCTGACAGAATTGTTTTCGTGGGTCCTGACAAACATGTTTTCCTCCCAGGTATCTGATTGTTTCACAGACTGCCTGTTGCGCATATCAATAGATGGCCTAGGAGTGCAAGTAGAGAGTCTTGGAGTATGCACACTTTGGCTTTGCTTCATGATTTTGGAAGTTGCTAAATTGGAATGTTCCTCCTTAAGTACAAGGTTCTGAGATAAATTATCTACAACATGTTCTAGACCTACCACCCTTGTCTGTAACATTGACAAGCTACCCATTACGCCAGATGTAAACGCCTGCAGGAAAGTAGAATATAAATGCAAATTTGATTGGTTATACTGATGAAAAGAACCATTTAAACCTCAAAGCAATCTGTGACAGAATAACAACAAAATTCAAGTATTTTAGGTAGGACCATCGAAACCCTTGTTTTTCTGCTCGTTTAGCAAAACAGGGGTTAATATCAAGCCAGCCAACTTTTCCTCGATAGCAAAATGAAAAGATATAAAGTATTTCTACTTGAACATTGAACGTAATGACTCCCTCGTGATGCACCATATTGCATATGGGGATGAATTGATTTTATCCTAAATGTGGCACTCAAAATTGACTGGTTAAGCCATTACATAGACACCATGTTATTATTAACGAAACCAACTTTTGCAGTATTTCTACTTGAACATTGAATGTAATGACTCCCTCGTGATGCACCATGTTTCACATGGGGATGAATTGATTGTATCCTAAAGATGGCACTCAAAATTGAGTGGTTAAGCCAGTACATAGACAACATGTAATTATTAACTACACCAATTTTCTGCTTTAAGAAAATAGTGAAGCTTTATGCATATCTGAGCATCTCAAGGTAATTACCTGTAAAAGATCCATTAAACTTGACTGCTTGTTTTCGATCTCTGAGAGTTGTTTTCTAATGCATGAGACTTCATTTGCCATTTGAGAACAACATCCATGTGGAGTATGAGAATCAGAATCTGTCACAGTAGAATCAAGACTTCTACGATCCCTTTCCGAATAAATTCGTTTCTCACTACTAATCCCTTCAGCTGGAAACCGCTGATTTCTTCCCACTGGCTTCTGCAGACTACACTCATCAAGACTGTTACGAGAAACTGTCACAAATTTAGTCTCAATGTCATCAGTGACAAGATTGGACCTAGAAGAACATTCTTGTTTTCCATCCATGTGGACATATTCATATCTCATATCTTGTGTGCTTGTAACATCAGTGCTTGTCCTATCTAATGTCTTTGTAATAGTGCTACCCTCGGATTCTTCATTGTGATATTCTGGCAAAGAAGCATTGTGGGCTTTTGGAACTGCAATTTCAATATGCCAATCATCTTCACTGGACCTCTGATGATTTTCCACATAAGTCGGACATGTTTTTCTGCCAGACAAAGGCATCCTGGTCTTAGGCACACCAGTAACAGCTTTCTTGAGGGACCGATCTTTCCTTCCAGACTCACTGGCACTAGTGATATCACTGTAGTCACCACCAAAGACATTTTCTGTGCAAAAGTTAATAAAATTGTGAGAACAAGCTTAGTGCATTAAAAAAAAGCAGAAATAGAGAAGGAAAAGGATGACATCCAAATTATTCAAACATTCAAAAAGGATTCTAAGGAGCATAGATGACACAGTGAGGACAATATTATAATGAACAATAATCAAAAAATTTAACCATGGACCAGAAAGTAGTGCCACATGAATTCTGTTTATATCATGAAAACGTATAAATTATCAAATAGTAGATACAGTATACCTTCCTAGACTACAACCTCATTTGTTGAGAAGATTATGAAGGAGTATGCATTATTTAAAGGCATAGGTTCAAATAGTCTTCATCCTACTAAGCAGGCAACCTGATTAATTACAATCTATAAGTCAGGTAGGTATAGTTTTTTCACTTTTTTGGTTCAATACTTCATAGAAAAATCCACACATGGTTGCAACACTTTATGCTTATCCTGATTTACAGGAATTTCCTTCTGTTAATTTATTGATAACTTAAGCAGTCGTGTACTAAAAACTGTTACCTGAATTCATTATGCAAATATGAATAGTGCAAAGCTCAACTCTAGTGAACATAGGATTCAACATGCATAAAAAATTGTCAGAAAATGGCATAACAACATATATTCCTCATATAGCAAAGTAAGGATTCTGCAAGTAAAACCCATATGACACAAATATGGATACTGGAAAGTCACTAAACCTTTAATAGAAGATCCAGCTTCTGAAGGTTCAGGAGTGTCAGGTCCTGGAAGACGTTTCCAGAATTGTAGGGACTGTAGAACGATATCCCTAACTGGTTTCACCTGCAAGCAACAAAGAAGTAAAGACCAGAAACATTTTACTCATCTGCATGCTAGAAGATTCTCCAACAATAGGGGTTAGACAAAACAAACCTTGTCAAAGCGACATGATTCAAGGGAGCGAATACAGGAAGCCTTACAAGAACCCAGGAAGGATCCGCCGCTTGAAGCTATTTCCCCCAAAGCTATGCAAGCAGCTTTACGTGTTGCCCAGTCTTTACTCTTGAGAGTTTCTTGAATGCTTACCATTGCACTGGAGAGAATGTTTTGTGTCGGGGCACCTCCTGCCTACAATAGAGAATCAAATTGTGCATAAAAAATGGACATATATCAATTACAAAGAGTACAAAAGTATATCCAAAAGATGCAGTAAATTATACATGCATATTAATTTTCTATCTAGGCTGTTTCACAACTTTATTGCAGTTTTTAGTAAAAAATATCCCTGCGTTGTCATAAGCTAAATGGAATGCCATGTAGCATGCTCGGATATGTGATATCAGACCCAAAGCATTGTCCAATATATAGAAAAACAAAAAAGGGTAAAAACACACAAACAAATGCCACCAAACATCAGCCACTTTATATATAAAGAAGCATGATCTCCAACTGACCACGTTAGCAAACACTACTCAAACATAGAAATAACTAACAGTGATTCAACTGATGTACACATAGGTTATGTTCAAAGCTGTTCTCAATGCAGCATTTGAGAAAACAGACTTTTAATACCACCAGAATAAACAAAGAGAGCAACTGATCAACCAATATGCTTGTGTTTGAGATCAAGAATTTACCTGGATAATGCTCCTGTTCAGCTCAATAACAGCTGGCTTAGCCATAAAATGTGGATTTTTAAGCAACTTTATCGTGCGATTCAACATTGGCTGCAATATTGAGACTGGGGGATCATGAGTATTGTCAATAACTCTCGCTAGGCACAATGCAGAACCTGACTGAACCTGCCTGTTTTGTTCACCCAGAGCTTCAAAAAGTGGCCTTACTAGGACGACAAAGACCCCATCACCCTCAGCACTACCATTACCCAACTTTGATGCCAACACACCAACAGTATCCACACATGCATCCCTGACAACAGAGTCTGGGTCTTTGAGTCGTTTAACGATACTCGCCACCATCTTACCAAGATGAATTCCAACAAGCCCCTCATGATACCTCACTATTGTACCAATCAACCTAATACATTCCTTTCTAACCGCGCTCTTTTGTTCCGAATCTGTATCCAAAATACACGACAAAAACGGAGCAATCCCATCCTGGTTTAAGCCCTCTGCCATCTTCTCAAGCTGCTCGACGCCTAGTTGGTAAGTATCGCGATCAGCCAGCTTGTTCATTGCACTTACCACCTTGTGTTTGAGCTCGAAAACCACTTGTTGAACAGTGACTCTCCCAGCTCCTCCTCTCCCTTTAACATTGGCATGTGTCTTCATCTTGATCATTGAATTAACAACAACAAGACTATCCCATTTATTTTCTTCAAAGTTGAGATTCCTGATGGGTATAAAAATACCCCAAATTCCAACTTACAGGAATCAAATTACTGCAAAATCAAAGCAGAATAGGATTTAACAACAGCAAACCAGCCCAGCAACCATGATGAACCCAACAATCTTTTCTAATTCAAAAGAAGTAAAAATCCATACTTGATACTCTTGGAGCACAAATCCAGTACAAAAATCGAAACTTTCTATGGAAACATATCCGACCCAACAAATTTCAAAGGTTAAAACTTTACTAGTCTTTTTACCGAGTTGGTGATTTGGGTATCTAGCATTAAACCCTTAGCAATGAAACTCAAACCCTAAAAGGTTTCAGAGCAAGTCAAACTTAAAACTTACACATATTGACAATGGGTTCCCGAGAAAACTCCCCCAGAGAAAAAAGAGGGTTCACTATGAGAGCTTCGTCATTCCCATTTGCTTGAATTTCAGGGCTGCCCATAAACGCAGAGATTTTAGAGAAGAGGAAAGTTTGAAATGAGTTCGAGATTTACGAAATTTGAAAATAATGATTATTTAGGGAAAAGGGAATTGGTAAAATAGTAGAAAAAGGAACGAATCTCATAGAGAAGACGGAGTTCGAGAAGATATTATTAACCTTTGGATTTTAAAGAGAGAGAGAGAGTGAGAGAGAGAAGTTTGTTCTTTGCTTTTGTTTTTCGTTTTTGGTATAATGGGAGTAGGGCTTCAAATTTCGCGCTCTGTGCTTGTGTTCAAATTTACAAAGGGACAAAGTGGGGAGCGTTTGGATAGACTAGTAGTAGTGGGGACTTTGTAGTTTCAGTTTTGAGGGGACTTGGTCACTTGGATCAGGGTCACTGCCATTGTGGTACGGGTAGGGAAACTACACGGCAAAATCCAATTTTTTCAAACCCTTTATGTTCTTTGTATTTTAGACAACAACAAAAAATTAAATTTAAGAAATTTGTTGGGGTATTTTAAATAGGGTGTGACTATTTTCACCCTATCATATGCTATGTTCACCCAATAATATTGTGATTTATTAAAATATCATAATGCCCATACATAAAATTACAATAAAAAAATTTCTAATAATAACTAATATTTTCATTCGTACTTCATCCTTAAACCCTGTTTTTTTTTAATTAAGTAAGCATTTTTATATTTCAATATATCAATCGTTTTAACATGTTTGGAGACACAAGATATGATTTAGAGCATGAAAATGAAGAAATTATTATCGTTTCCATCGCAATACTGCATTTTACAATTTATGATTCATTCGGTAGATATTTACCGAAATTTTTTATTGTATTTCGTAAAGGTCTACCGAAGAAAAATTTAAATTTCGGTAGACTTGTACTAAAATTTGTGAAAATTGTTCAGTAAACCTTTACCGAACAAAATCATAACATATTTTGGTAAGTGTTTACCGAATTACACTTCAAATTTCAATAGGTCGGGCTTCTACTAAAACGTGTAAAAACTATTCAATAAACTTTTATTGACAATATTATTAGTGCATAATTTAAAAAGGGTAGTTTTGCACCATTGAAGGGTGAACTAAGAAAATTTTATATATTTTGAAAATTATACTGGGTGAAGATAGAATATAGGGTGAACATAAAAAATTATAGGGTGAAAATAGTCGCACCCTTTAAATATCGGTCTTGTGGTCTACATGCATATTACTTATCAAGAAAATTGGGAAATAAGGACGTGTGAGTTTCTACATGCATATCACTAACACTTTTGAAACCGGTAGAATTTTTCTATTTGAAGGGAAAAATGGTATTTTTTTTCATTAACTTTTGATTTGACGTAAATCATATACAATATGCAAGCTAGGGTATCACATCTATATTATTATCTATATTATTTATTAAGGGAACTCTCATTGCAGTTGCGGATCCAAATGGCAGGCTACTCGGGCTGCACCCAGGTAGATTTGAAGAGATAGATAAAAATTCATATACAAAGATATGGAAAGACATATCTAAATACTCAGTTGGCTTAACTTGCGTGTAGGTTCTGCATGTAATTAGGCTGTTTGGGCTGGGTTCGATTCTCTCATCTTGAATTCAATCACAAGCTCTTGTCTTCCTTTGTTTTGGTTGAGTTTTTTCTTTTTTAATTCATTTTTTCTTCCATATCTTTCTTCTTTAATTTTCTTCTTCCTTTGTTTAATTTGTTTTTTTTTTCATTTAGTTTATTGTCTTCTCTTTTTAATGATTATATATTTTTCTTTAGGTTTTTTGTTTTTTACAATTGATATGTTTTTCAATTTGATTTGCTAGCTTATAGTGTTCAAACCTCTTAATGTTGAAAGGCATATAAAGCTAGAAATGTTTATATCAGAACTCGATACCGTGACCGTGTTATGTTGCGAGTTTTATAACTTGTATCGTAATAAATCTTTAAAAACAATAAAAAAATCGTGCGATGCACAGTACAGCCATCTCAGTTTTAAAATTCTGGATCCACTCCTGTCTCATTGTTGACCATAACTGATTTTTTTTTTTACCTTTTTTACCTTTTAAGTTAAGCCTTGAACAATAATTAAATGACATTTTGGTAATAACGAAATTAATCCAAAATATAAAAAAATAAAAAGGCTATTATCTAAAAAAACTACAACAGTTTTCACCCTTGTCAGAAAAAACTTGACTACCAAAAATAGTTTTACGTTTAACAAAACTTCCCAAAAACAGTTTTTATCGTAAAAATAATTTTCTTCTATTGAAATACAGTTTTTTTAAAAAAAAAAAACCATTGAAACAGTTTTATCTAAAAATAATACTGAAAACAGTTTTATAGTATAGATAAAAATTATTCCATATTTTTCACACACTCATAGGGTATGTACAACTTCTAGGTATTATTAAGGGAAGTGACTGTGTCTCAACATTGGCCAATTCTTCCATAGTTATCCTTCTATATTTAGTTAAGCAAAATAATATAAGGGTCAGAATTGTAATTAACAAATAAGCTTCTTTTTCTCCACTTTTTCGGGCGCCAATTTTTTGTTTCACAACCCTTTTCATACGTAATTATCTCCAATAATTGTAAAAGAAACTTATTATTTACCTTTTTATATTTATTTTATTAGTTTTATTTAATTTTTAATATTTCTCTTCTTTTTTTAAATCTATAAAAATTTATGCACACATAGTGTGTGAGCTTCTTCTAGTAAACACCTATGAGCATGAGCTAGCCAACATTGACACTACCAGAAAAACACACTTCGGCGACGAAGCAGTTTCGTCGTCTAACAATCGTGACCTAAGTATTTAGACGATGAAGCTGTTTTGTTTCGTCGCCTAAGTAGCATCTTAGGTGACGAAACATATTTCGTCACCTAAGTACTTAGACATCGAAAAATTGTTCCTCTAAACAACGACAATGTTCGTCGTCTCAAAGTCACCTTAGGCGACAAATATATATAATCGTCGTCTAAGTATTACAACTTAGACGACGACTAGTGATCGTCGTCTAAGTGATCCACTTAAACGACAACTTATTCTTTGTCGTCTAGGTATAACCACGTCTGTAGACGATGAAGATCAATGTTTGTCGTCTAGAGTTTAAACCAGGACGACGAAACGTTCGTCGTCTTAGTGATTGACTTAGACGACGAAACGTTCGTCGTCTTGGTGATTGACTTAGACGACGAAACAAGGATGTTTCATCGTCTAAGTTCAATTTTTTTTTGAATTATAAATTAAATTTAAAATTTAAATTTATAATTAATTTAATTAATAAAATATTCATTAAATATATAAAAAGTGTACATCGATCGAAATAATACGAACAAAACAACACTACCAGAAATGGAGACATTACCGCGACTTGCCGTCGCCGGCCTTGTCTTTTTTTTTCGCCGGAATTGTCATTACCAGCGACAAGTCGCCGGCAATGGCAGCACCGCCGTGGCCGGAATGTGAGACATTGCCGGCGACTGAGGTCCATGTCGCCGGCAATGTCTGGAAAAATTTTGAAAAAAAAACGCGGTTCTGGATTGGGCCCAATTCCAGAACCTGCATTAAAAGACATAAACCGTACAATCATACAAGTTCAACAGTACACATAAATGTCCAACGTACAGTACAAATAGCAACGACGATACAAAAATTAACTACAACTACAGGTCAGGGTCGAGGAACTTGCGGGTCAGGGTCGAAGTAATCCATGTACTCATTTGAATTCCGGTGGCTACCTTGGTCTTGCTCTGGCGTTGACTGGTGCGGTGGTGGTGGTGGATAGCTAGGGAACAGAGGGATCGGGACTGGGGGAGGTGTGGGGAACGGTTGTCCGGTAGTCTAAACCTCGTACATCGTCCGCATCCATGTGTACATCTGAGCATGCATCTGTGTCTACTGCTGGACCATGTTTTGGTACTCGGCCATCTGCCTCTTTTGCTCCTCCAACTCCCTCTGCGTCCTCTGAAGCTCCGCTGCGAGGTTACGACTAGATGTTGAACTTCTTGACCCGGTAGAGTATTGTGAAGTGTTTTTCAATACTCTTTCGCCCGCCGAGCCCATTCCCCTACAGTAGTAGGTATTCTTTCCAGTCCCGCACGCTTTTGCCATGATCTGAGCCGCTATCGGGGGATCAAGCGGATCGATCTGAGAGGCATACTGGGTGACTTCTTCCTCGGAGCAGTGAGGATGGTTAGTCCGAGCTATACTCATGGTTACTTCTGCGGTCGCCTCCTCCATTCTCGCCTAATTGAAAAGCGAAAATGAACAACGTATTAACTAACAAAATCTATTAATATCGAAAAATAGTTTTATTAACACATGGAGAGGCGAAAAACTTACCGCTTCGTCAGGGCACTGCGGATAGAACTTCTGATGAATATACACCAAGGGGTTCACTTCTTGTTGTTGCTGCGCCTTAGTCGACCAACCCATGTAGTTGAGTGAACCTGCATGATGGGCCCTGGTGTTTTTCAATCTATTCGCCCGGTTCGTCTTTGAAATCGCCTTGTTAGATAAACATATGGAAAAAAATTAGTAACTAACTATTTCAATCTGATACGATACATTAGGCTTGTAAGATATATTAAGGATGCATACCTGAGCTTTGGGGTGCTCGAAGTGGGCTATCAGCCATAGCCACTCGTACTCCCTAAACCGGAATTCGCTAGGGGCAGAACCTCAGCCTAGCTCCTTGTATACAGTGTAATGGGAAGAAAGCTCGTTCTTCCACTCTTTATATCTATATTAAAACAAGGAAAAAAAGTTAGAGATATTAAAACACTTGATAAACAAAAATCTAACTCGATATATATTCAAATAAGTCGAAGCACATCACCTCATATGTAGTTGACGCTCTACCCACGTGTGAATAAGAACTTCATCCACGTCAAACCACACTTGCAATATGAATATATAAAAGGTAAAATTATATATTTATTCGGAATTAATTAATAAATGTAAAATTTACGTAATGAAAATACGATTTGACTCACACTGAGTGCATTATGCACTTGCATCTTCACGTAGATAGGCACAGATTCCCAATCTGGCCAAAGCATTGGGACCTTGTCCCGCACGATCGCACCGGCCATGCTGACATATTTGCGCATGGTGTTGAATGCCTCGATCACCTCGCCATCCTCATTGGCCCTTATGGGCGTTTTCCTTCCACCGGTGGCCTGCTCAAGTCTCTTCCCGGTGCAGGTGCCTCTAGCCCCTTTCCGTTTTCCAGTCCCATTAACGAAATTGCCTAATAATACAATGTCAACAAATTGATATCATTAATTGAACCTATCGCAAGTCTCAAGTAATAATTAAGTAATCAATCTGATGTTAAATAAAATTTACCTGCATCGTTCGTTTGTTGGTTGGTGCACCTCACACTCCAAAGATACACGGGGTCGAACGGGAGGAAGTTATACGCTTCCTCCACGCTCAGGAACTCCGGTCGTCCTTCAACATAAACAGGCATCCCCCTATCATCGAATTCAGGGATGACAGGAATCTCGTCGGGTAGGAAGAGACCGGACGGCGGAGATAGACGAGGCCTGGACGATGAGGCGTCATCACCAACATGTGTCTCAGATGATTCCGGTGAAACGGGAGTAGGCACCAGGCGAATATGGGGCATTCAGATTGAGGGAGTTTCTGATGCCCCCATTGACTGTCGCTCGTCTGAGGCTCTGCCACCGGAGGGACGTCTGCTGATTGAGCATCTAGAGACTGAGGCTCGAGCCTCGACTTCCGGTTGCACGGCTCTTGATCGTGCAGCTTCCTCCTCAGCTCGCGCCTCTAGCAAGGCTCTCGTGCGAGCAGTCATCATTGGCCCACTGGGCGTGTTGCTAACTGCGGGCGAGGAGGAAGCTTGACTACTGTTCCCTCCACTATTTCGGGAACCTTTCCGAAGCCAATTAGCCGCAAAACCTCCTGGACACCGTAATAGTCATGGATTCGGTTCTATAACAAATCGGAACCGGAACCGTTTGGAACCGGAACCTTTTGAACCTGGAACCGTTATATTAAAAAACGGTTCGGGTTCCAAACCGTTTCGGTTCTATAACAAATCGGAACCGGAACGGTTTGAAACCGGAACTGTTTGTAACCAGAACCATTTGTAACATAACGGTTCCGGTTCCAACGTACTAAGGTTCTATAACAAATCGGAACCGGAACGGTTTGGAACCGCAACTGTTTGTAACCGGAACCGTTTGTAACATAACGGTTCCGGTTACAAACAGTTCCGGTTCCAAACGGTTCCGGTTCCAAACCGTTTCGGTTCTATAACAAATTAATCGAAACCGGAACCGTTTGGAACCGGAACTGTTTGTAACCGGAACCGTTATGTTACAAACGGTTCCGGTTATAAACATTTCCGGTTTCAAACCGTTCCGGTTTAAAACCGTTGTGGTTCCAAACTGTTCCGGTTTAAAACCGTTGTGGTTCCAAACTGTTCCGATTCTGATTTTTCACCTTAATTTATACGTTAAATTAACAACTATATCACCTTAATCCAAACACGTTAAATTCCGAAGCCGATTTTTCACCTATTATACGTTAAATTAAGAACTATATCACCTAACTTAACATATATACATACATCATTTTCGGCTTTAAACTTTTCACATATATATACATCACATATACACTTTGTATACATCGATCATGCATCTTAATTTCACCTTAATTCACACATATATATATACATCACATATTAATCCAATTCACCCTAGCTAATTAATTTTCCACATTTTTCAAACATACGTATATATATACATTCCATATAAATTAATTAATTTTTCACATATATACATCACATATATTTCTCCTTCACCCCACAATTATCCACATTATTTTCCCACAATTTTCAAACATACCTTAATTACATTTTACAAATATTTTCCACATGCATACATACATCCCACAATTATCAAAAATTAATTAATCAAAATGCATAAAAATAAAATGTGGAATGAGAGAGAGAGAGGGAGAGAGAGAGGGAGAGAGAGAGAGTGAGCTATTACCTGCCATGGTGGAGCTCGACCCAACTGTTGTCCGGCGACGGAGGTGAGGGGAGGAGGAAGAGGAGGAGGAGAGAGGGGAGGAGAGGGGAGGAGAGAGGGGAGGAGAGGAAGAGAGGGGAGAGGGGAGGAGAGGAAGCTAATTAGAGAGGATTGAGGAGAGGGAGGTGAAGAGAGAATTTCGGTGTAAGAGAGGGAAGATGGAAGAGAGATCGATGCGAAGAGAAATGGGGAGGAGGAGAGAGGGGAGGAGAGCTCGAGCTGCTGGAAATACCGCCACCATTACCGGCGAGTTACGTCGTAACTCGTTGGTAATGACATTACCAACGACGTACGTCGTGGGTAATGTCATTACCAACGAGTTGCTTATCAACTCGTTGGTAATGTCATTATTTCTTGAAGATTATCCGATCGACCTATTTCCGACCAATTTCCGACTAAATAATTTCCGACAACATTTCCGACCATATATAACTACAATTTCCGACTACAATTTCCGACTACGATTTCCGACTACGTACAATTTCCGACTACAATTTCCGACTACGATTTCCAACACGATTTCCGACTACGTTCCGACACGATCTCCGAGTACATTTTCCGACACGATTTCCGACCACGATGGTCGACTACAATTTCCGACTACAATTTCCGCCTACAATTTCTGACTACAATTTCCAACGTACTAAGGATGATAATCGTAATCATCTTCATCACTTGAGTCTGACTCGGTTTCATAGGTAACCTCTGGCAATATGTGCCGCTCCTCGTCATCTGAATCAGCGTCAACTTCATATGGATTAACATCGAGAAGTTCTGCTCCAGTAATTCGAACCACACTCCCAGATCTCACATTATTAAGGCGAATCGTAGATGATTCCGGAATGTCAAAAGCGTTCGGCTCTTGGTATGCAGTAACTTCCTCATCATCTGCGGTCTCACCAAGTGTGGCAGCACTGTATATGTTTCTATGAGCAACATGGTTAACCACCTTCCACGGGACTTTGTTAAGAAGATCGTCCAGGTAAAACACTTGTTTTACTGATGAGGCAAGAACGAAAGGGTCTTCTTCATACCAGGTAGTAGCAGTATTCACCGAAAATGTTTCGTGCTGATCGGTCCTTGTGTTCTCCGGGCTAGTATCAAACCATCTACACTTGAACAAGTGCACTTTCATGCGGTTCCCATAAATTAGTTCAACAACTGAATGAAGGACACCATAATAGTCAACGCCATCCTGCCCACCATGGACCATCACCCCACAATTCTGTGTTTTCAGTTGGTCGTCTCGATTTTCACATATAAATTTCACGCCATTGACCTGACACATCGAGTAAACTTTTGAAGCAATCGGTTTCATCGCAAGGACCCTCAATTCGTTTGACCACTCTGGATAACCATCATCTGCTACATGGTTCATCTGAAAACGATAAGAAACCACACAAGAAATTATGAACATAGAAACCACAAAACCACGTACGTCCACACATGCTATATAAGGAAAATGGCAATAAAAATAAAGACATATACATATATACCCTTACCCATGGACCAAAGTAGTTTGCAAACGTCCTGTTGTGGTATTCAACATTTCCGGCAATAGCAGGGCAGTGAAGATGATAGTTTTTCCAATATTGTACTTCTTCACAGTTAATCAGTACCGACCAGTGGGCAATGACTACCTCATTTTCATCCAACTTGTACGACTTTGGCAAGCTTCCCAGTACTACAACGTCATTGGAGATGATAGAAAGGTTGAACTGAGGTTCATCTATCGGCATCTGTTGTTGGGGGTCCTCAAGCGCTCCCAAATACACTTTGGTGTACGTTACACACTCGTGCGCAACATATGCTTCAGCGATACACCCTTCAGGTGCATATTTATTCTTCACATAGTCCTTATAGGCTCCCAATTGTCTACAAGTTAACAAGTGCATGTTAAAAGGGGTAAAAATAAGACTTTACATATAAAAACAGAGGCAAACCAAATGTACCTTTCCATAGGATACATCCAAGTGTAGTGTACGGGACCGGTAAGCAACAATTGTTCGGGAAGATGGATCGTTAGGTGAGGCATGATGTCGAAAAAATTTGGCGGAAATATCCTCTCAAGCTTGCACATGATAAAAATTATGTCATCTTGCATCTCCCTGAGATCTGATTTTTTAACTTCCCTGGTGCATAACTTCTGAATGAATCTTGACAAGGCCACCAACGGCTCCACCACCTCCTTGGGCAGGTACCCTCGAATGAAAATAGGGAAAAGGCGTTGAAGCAGTACATGGCAGTCATGACTCTTTAATCCGTACATCTTATTATCCCGGAAGTTAACACACCTGCTTATATTTCCTGCATAGCCATAAGGATACCTGCATATATATATATATATCCATAGGCAACAATTATATTTCTCGCATATAACCATAATCCGGTAAAAATTTAAGGCCAAATTCCTGCGTAGCCATAAGAATATATACCTGACATTACTCAGCCACCGAAAAATTTCATGCTTATGCTTCGGCTTTACGGTGTAAGGAGCTTGCGGCATTTTTCTCTTACCATCTCTTAACCACAAATGTTTCCGCATACCCATTGCTTTCAGATCAATGCGTACCTTAGGGATGTCTTTTGTTTTCCCCTCCAAGTTAAGAACTGTGCCCACAACACTTTCACACACATTCTTCTCTATGTGCATGACATCTAGGTAGTGTCTGATAGGCAACCTGGGCCAGTATGAGAGTTCCCAGAATATGCTCTTGTGTGTCCAAAACTTATACCTTTCGGGCTTGTCTGGAATTGACGCGACTATGTCAGGATGATTGCTCAGTTGGCCAAAATCATATTCATTCAACACTTCCAATATTTCTTCCCCTGTCCATCGCCTGGGTGCCACACCTATTTCCATAGTCCCATCAAACGCGTCTAGATCCTGCCTAAATGGGTGATCATATGGAAGCCAACAACGGTGACGCATCTGAACAATTTTACTGCAATGAGGACTGCAACAATCAACCGTCATGCACTCTGAACAAGCCCTGTAACCCCTGGTAACGTTGCCCGACAACATACCGCGGGCAGGAAAATCACTGATGGTGCCAACAAGCATGGCATGCATCTGGAACATCTCGTTTTTGAACCTATCGTAAATGGGGTGGCCACACTCACTCAGGTACTTAAGCTCCTCAATCAAAGGCCTCAAATACACATCGAGACACTTTCCTGGATAACCCGGGCCCGGAATTAACAGAGTCAGCATATTGTATTCCTTCTTCATGCACATCCATGGTGGAAGGTTGTACGGTACCAAAATAACTGGCCATATACTGTATTGAAGACTCATGTTGCCAAAAGGGTTGAATCCGTCAGATGAGAGCCCTAGCCAAACATTTCGGACCTCTGCTGCAAAATGATCAAACTCCCTGACCATGTGCTTCCAAGCCTCTCCGTCGGAAGGGTGTATAAGGGTGTCATCGTCAGGCAAATTCCTCTCAGCCCACCATCTCATTGCCTCGGCCGTGAAAGCACACATGAACAACCTCTCCAGCCTATCAATAAGCGGGAAATATCGAAGTATCTTCACAGCTTTCTTATTGCCTGCAGGAGTCAACTTATACTTTTTTGTAAAACATACCGGGCAGGCTTCAAGGTCTTTGAGATCTTTTCCCCAGAAGAGAATACAATCATATCTGCATGCATGGATTTTGATGTAGGAAAGCCCAAGATCTTTCAGGATATGTCGCACCTTATGATGAGTGGTAGGAAGACGATGACCGGGTGGCAGTAGCGAAGCAGTCCACTTCAACCAAGAATCAACAGCTTTGACAGACATTTTGTTCTCCATTTTGAGCTGCATCACTCCCATCACACTTTCAAGAACAGTCTTACTACAACCGTCGTACAACGGAGTCTGTTGCAATGCAATCAGGTTGTTGTACTTGTCCATACCGCTTGAGTTGACATGAGCTCCAGGTAATGGCTCGACTGGCTCGATATGGGGGAAACCCTCAACGACGGGAGGGACATTTGGTGCTTCATCAGCAAATACACCGCTCTCATGAGGAAACATATCATTGATTAACATCGCTGTTAGATCATAGGATGAACTGCCCCTCTCAGCAAAATCTCCATGATCATAGCGTGGACTGGCCCTCTCACCAAATTGTCCATGATTATGCGGACCCGCTAACGATGTTTTACCGTGATAAATCCAACAAGTGTACTTATCCCAAAACCCGTATTTACTCAGGTGCCTCTGGACTTTATCAATAGGAAAACGAAATCGATCGCTGAAACACTTACATTCTTTACACGGGCAATAATGAAGTGTATTGTCTCCACAATTAGCCTTTACAAAATCCACAAAACTCCTAATTCCCTGGTGATATCTGACATCCCATCTTTCGAGGCTCATCCAACTCTTGTCCATCCTGAAAATTCTAACAAATTTACGTATTAATTATATATATATATATACACACACACATTCACTATTAATAATCGACGCGAAATCTCAATTCAACTCGCCTTAAATCAACACATGCATATATATATATATATATATATATATATATCGATCTAATCTCTGAATTCGATTCAGTACTCGATGATGGTATTCTTCTTTTTTCAATTCAAAACGTATTTGACTAGGTAGGAGGCTCTGTTAAGCGTGGCTCCGATAGCACTACGATAATACCAGTCGTTGATTCAGACACAACATCAACAACATTTCATATATATCTCACGAATTGGATTTGATCAACACACACACATATATATATACCTTCATTTATACGTATATATATATACACATACCTATATATATAGCTTCCCGACTGATCGAGTTTTCGACACGCGCCTTAATTTTGACAATATACTGAAGGATCGATTTCAGAGCGTACGTTTTCCTTCTTTCGATTTCTCTGGATTTTTTTCGATCAAATTGAATGAATGATCGAGCTGCGACTAATATAAGAGACATTGTCGGCGACGGAGTAAGTCGCCGGAAATGAAGACATTACCGGCGACTTTACGCCGGAAAATCGCCGGTAATGTTCCAAAACATTACCGGCGACTCCAACCGTCGCCGGCAATGTCTAGCCACACATTTCCGGCGAAATTCCGGCCGGAAAATCGCCAGAAATGTTCGGCTTGACATTGCCGGCGACGGTTGGAGTCGCCGGTAATGTATTACCGGTGATTTTCCGGCGACATTACCGGCGACGGAGTAAGTCGCCGGTAATGATGAACATTACCAGCGACTTTTCCGGTCGCCGGCCTTGTCTCTGGTGATCTCGACGGTAATGTTCACAAATGTAGTAGTGCAAACTACGAAACTAAACTGGGGGTAGACACACTGCCGCTCGGATCGTCGTCGTTGGGCCAAGGATGGGGTCCGGGGACCACTACCAGAACAAACACTATAGCTGACGAATTTTAAAAAAAACAGGCCGATGGCAATTTTTTTCTCCGGCTATACTATACTTCAACCGACGAAGAAAAATATTTTCAGCTAAAGTATTTAAGCCGATGAGGGAAAAAAAATCGTCGATTTTAGCTAGAAAAATCGTCGGCTAAAATTATCGTCGACTATACTTCAGCCGACAACTTTATACATCGTCGGCTAAAGTCATCGGGTTTATATCGCCAGACCGCCGTTCCTCTTTCAAAAACCCTATTTTTTTCCTAGCCTCTCTCTCTCTCTCAGCTCTCTCTTCCCTCTGTTTCCTCGCCCTCTCTCAAACCATATTATTTGGGTTTTAAAAAAAATTTAGGGTTTAAGCTAGGTGTAATTTGTGTGTAATTCTAGGTTGTAATTTAGGGTTTGGGTTGTAATTTTGGTTGAATTTAGGTTTGGTTTGGTGAAATAAACTTGTGATTATGGTTTGGTGAATTTAGCTTTTTTGTGATTATGGTTTGGTGAAATAAAATTGTGGAATTGACAGATCTAGATTTCTATCACTAGAAAGTTTTGGGAATAGAATTCCAAATCTGCAGTTTTTTTTCTTCAGAAATCTGGGGGACTTTAGCCGACGAGTTTCAATCTTTAGCCAACAAATTTTTTTGTCGTCGACTAAAGTCCACACTTTAGCTGACGACATCCATTTTTGTCGTCGGCTAAAGTGTTGCCGACGCCCTTCTGCCTACGACACTATAGTCGATGAAGTTTCATCGGCTATAACTTTAACTGACGAAATTTGCTAAAAGGCCAACGACTTTTGGTCGTCGGCTATAGTCATTATTCTGGTCGTCGGCTATAGTCATTATTCTGGTAGTGGGAGCGACATTCGTCAGGAATGATCAACCCCATGCTCTGGCACATCGCAAAGAAGGCGGTCATCCTACTGTTTTGAGCATCAAGCTGCCCCTGCATCTCTCTCGTCTCCTTCGAGGCCCGATCGGCCGACTCCTATGCCGATCGAGCCTCCTCGAGGGTGGCTTGGAGCACCTCGGCATCCCCCTTACCGCGCCTAGTCAACGATGCGGATGACTAGGACAAATCTCTCTGGGCTCCTCGTCAAAGCCCATGAACCTCCTTGTCAACTCTATATCCATAAACAGCATCAGCAATAACGATCTGGCTCTCCATCGATAGAGGATGAGGCTTTTCAGACGTCATCTCTGGGTTTTCCAGCTGAGTGTTCGCCAATTGCTCTTGGGTCATTTCTATCAACCTCGCCTGTAATTAATCATGTGAACAATACATAAAAATTAATTCGTAAAAAAAATTCGCCATAGTTTCCTCTAAAATTAGAGGAAACCAAAAACCTGCAATAAAGAAGACACTACGAATAACCAATTCCAACAGCACAAATTCACCATAGGCACCGATTCCAATCCGGATTTCTCAAGTTGAAAATCATAATTTAACCAACTAAAGCATATTTTTTGGACATCTAATTTTATCGAATAAATGATAATTATGGTTAATTATAATATTACAATAATAACCGTTTATCTGTTTTACAAAATTTAATGAGCAAACAATTATCTATTTAATTAACTTTTTTATATGAATTCTTAAGAGATAAATTATAGAAATTGTATGTTAAGTGGTTTCGATTATAAAAATCATAAATCAAAATTTATATAAATGAGAGTAGTTTAGATGGTTTCATATAATTGACTTTAGACCTAAGTAATTGAGCACACTACTTATAAGGACAAGCTAGAAGTTTGACTTGCATTTAAGGACAATGGTCTAATATTTGGACAATTAAAGACTAAATCTTATAGTTAAGGACAGAAGCCTGAGATTCTGACTCGTGTCACTGATTTTTTTTTACCTTTATACCCTTATGTATCTGGTATATAAACAACTTTTTCTAAATAAAAAAAAATTCAGAAATGCATGATCAAAGCCAGTGCTCTGCTCGAGCTCTCTTCTATTTATTCAATATCATCCGTATCAACTTGATGGAGAGGTGTATGTGTTAGGACCATAATTGTGTTTCAATTATATACCTAACCTTATGCTTAAATCTTGCCTTCTTGGAATAAAGCATAAGTTTTAATACGTTTCCTTGTTATGCTAGGAAATGGGGAGTTTGTGAGGAAACAAGCTAAAAGATGAAGATTAATCACATTTTGAAGAAGCCAAGCAAGTTTCCTAAGCATTTAGAGAAGAATTAGCAAAATCGAGAAAATGACGAAAAGTCACTGGTCGATTAATGATCAACTCCTGTCGGTCAACGATCAATTCCGGCGAGTCCTTGCGGGAAGGTGTCAAGGCCCAAGACTTCAAGTCTAAGCCCACAAGCCTAATTAGAAAAGATATTTTGAAGAGTCATGCGCCACTCACATGTTGGGTGAGTCATCTTTGGACCACCAACATGTCCCTAAAAATGTGGATCATTTCTTGATTTAATTTTGAATTATTTCAAAGTCAAAATACCTCTCTAAAACCCCTAGGGTCGAGCTCCCCATAGACAACAAAACAACACACTTAAATTTTCAGATTTGGATAGTTTTACTCTCTCTCTCTCTCTCTCTCTCTCTCTCTCTCTCTCTCTCTCTCTCTCTCTCTCTCTCTCTCTCTCTCTCAAGCCTCCATCCATACCCAACTCATATAGCCATCTTCTCTACCTCTCAAACACCAATAACACCACCAAAAGACTTGAAAACCTCCATCATCACCACCATACCTTCATCTACATCACCATTCCTCTAGCTTTTGGTGGGTGACTCAACTCTTGGAGCTTTGGAGCAAGGTTGGAGCAAGAAGGAGAGAAGAGCTAGAAGACTTTGGAGCTTTTAGGGACTCTTAGTTATTTCTCATCCTAATTTGTATTTCAATCATGTATCTAGACTCTATTATTGTTATGGGTAGTGAGTAGTAGATTTTGGGAGTCTAGGGTTAGAACCCTAGCCATGTGATATGATGAACATGTCTTGGATTATGTATGTTTCATGGTTTTAGTGTATGTGATGAAAGCTTGTGTTGTGAATGAGTTATTGTGTAATTGTGGTATGTTTATGTGCTTGAGCTTGTTGTGTAGTTCTCATATACATGTGTTGACTCTAGCTAGGTTGATGTATGTGTTAAAGGACTTAAAAATGACCATTGAATGAATTAGCTACTCACTTAAGGAAAGATGAGCATGTAAACATGATTAGGGTATTATCCATGAGATTTATCTTAAGACTTGGTTCCCTAGCACTTAGCATGGACTAGAGCCTCTTTGAGTCTCTATAGACTTGAAGGACTCTAGTCAAGCACACATTAAATCCAAAAGGTTATTGTGGTAAATAGTAGACTCACTTGACTCGTAACTCACTAGGTGAGAGTTGAGGGAATCATATAGAATTTCTCTTGGATTCTCAAATAGAGATTCAAGAAGGGGAGCATTTCCACGTATTTCACACGATTTGCTTGTTGACTTCACAACATGATATACAATCGAGATGCAAGCTCCAAAATGGCTTGAGTCTTGGTTTCAATTCACGAAATACTTCAATGTTGGGTTAAAGTCATCTAAAGTTTAAAACGACCTAGGAACTTGGGTTCAAAACCAAACGTTACCAAAAAGGTCACGATTTGGACATTAATTTGTGTGAACGGACTTTAATCTATTACATAAACCGGGATATTTTTTGATGCATCATTTGGTTAGCAGACTTCCCTAGCCGACCTACTTGCTTTATCTTGAATTTATGTTATTTAGCTCCATACTTAGTGTAAACAATCAATCAAACAATCAACCTTCGTTTAATCACTCACCGTAACTTAATCATCCCTTACAATACTAAGTCTCCAAAGGATTTAGCAATGTAAGATTCACTTCCATCTTTCCTTTATTTCCTTTAGTGTCAAGTAGTGTAGTGTCTAGTGAGTCGTAATCTTTGTGCTTTCATTTCCGAGCTTAGGAATCTAAGTGCTTAATCCTTGTGGGTTCGACACTCGACTTCCTTTCTATACTATTACTTGTCCCCGTACACTTGCGGACGAAGACCATTCTTATACTTATGAGTTAGCTAATAACTCACTAAGTGTGGGGTATAAATTTTCCAACAATGAGACGTTTTCAATTTCGGGTCCAATTTAAAATGAACATTTAATATAATATTAAACAACAATAATTCGAATGAGATGAGACGAACCTAATTTCGGGTTCAATATAAGATAAATATAGTTTGATAAGACTTAAAAGTCTACAACTATACAAAATAATATTATTTTACTTAATGGTTAATTA
This sequence comes from Geum urbanum, assembly GCA_946800695.1. Classification (NCBI taxonomy): domain Eukaryota; kingdom Viridiplantae; phylum Streptophyta; class Magnoliopsida; order Rosales; family Rosaceae; genus Geum; species Geum urbanum. Next base: position 8,244,042 of record OX327003.1, read on the forward strand.
GAAGAAGTAAAACTACAACAATTTTATTTCATATTTAATTCATACTATAAGAAGTATAATACTTTGATCGTTAGAAAGTAATTTTATTTATTTGATGAATAATGTTATTGGTTTGATAATTTAATATGTCAATCCTTATTAAAATAAATAATAAAATAGATAAAATATATTATGCGAAATGAGACGGGTCAATTGGGATTTCAAAATCAAGACCCGGCCCCGTCCCTAAAAAAAGGAACGGGTCGAGACGGGACGAAATAATGAAAATTTTATTTTTCGTCCATTTCCGTCCCGAGCGGGATCGGGTCAAGTTCGAGATTTGCGGGATTCGTGCCCATCCCTGATTGTGATCATTCGCGGTCTTCCAAATGTCATGATCAAACTATTGATAACATATTGATAGGAAAGCATTCACAAACTTGACCCAATACCTCATTGGGCCCAACCAAAAGAATTGGGCTCGTAACTCTGGGCTCCGAAACTGCTCAGTCTTGTACATCTTGATTATGGTCATCGCGCCTCTTCCTCTAAAACCCTAAACCCTTTCACTCTTTCTCTCTGTATCTCCGAAAATGGGTATATTCGAGCCGTTCAGAGCAATCGGCTACACAACGACCTCCGTCCCTTTCTCCGTTCAACGCCTCGGCACTGAATCCTTCGTCACCGTCAGCGTCGGCAAAGCCTTCCAAATTTACAACGTAAATTCATTCGCTCCCAAAGTTTCAATCTTTATGCTCATTTAAATACAAAATTTAACCTTGTTTTTTAATTTAATGTGATATTTTCATTGTTGCAGTGCGCAAAGCTCAGTCTAGTCCTCGTTGGTGAGCTCCGTTCTATCACTCATGATTTTTGAAATTTTGAAAGTTTCAATCTTTATGTGTTTTTATTAGGTTTAATTTGTTCATGTGGCTCAATCTGTTTGTCATTTCTGAAGGTCCTCAATTGCCGAAGAAGATTCGAGCTCTAGCTTCGTACCGTGACTACACATTCGCTGCCTACGGAACTGACATAGCCGTTTTTAAGAGATCTCATCAGGTTCGGTAGCAATTGTGGTTTAGGAACCCAACGCACTGATGTCATAGTTGGACTTGAAACTTGTTTAAAACACTATATACTATACACATTTGCAGGTAGCTACATGGAAAGCACATAGTGCGAAGGTTAATTTGTTGTTCTTGTTCGGAGATCATATATTAAGTGTTGATGTTGAAGGTAATCTGTACATGTGGACATTTAAAGGAATCGATGAGAATCCTTCTCCAGTTGGGCATATTAAGTTGGACGAGAAGTTTACACCAAGCTGTATAATGCATCCGGATACCTACCTAAATAAGGTAACTTGCTTCCATATACAAAATTTCTAGTGGGAATTATCCGGTGTTGAGTGACTATCATGTGTACTTTGTTTCCCTTGCACTTTGAAATTAAGCCATTGATATGATATGAACAGATCATCATAGGGAGTCAAGAAGGTTCTTTGCAGCTTTGGAATATCAGCACAAAGAAAAAACTTTATGAGTTCAAGGGATGGAATTCTTCTATAAGCAGCTGTGTTTCATCTCCTGCACTAGATGTAATTGCAGTTGGTTGTGCTGATGGAAAAGTTCATGTTCACAACATACGATATGATGAAGAGCTAGCAACGTTTACTCATTCATCACGAGGTGCTGTGACTGCCTTATCTTTCAGCACGGGTAAGAGTGTAAGAACATCAGGCGGTTCGTTTGTAGTATGGATATTTTCTGCAATACTGTTTTACATAATGATGTCATCCTACTGAAATTCTTTGTCCTTTTCTTATTTCAAAAGTTCAGTCCTTTGCCAAAACTGTTACTTTTAAAGTATATTTTAAATGGATTGCGATTTTGGGATGGGATGGAGGTGGTTTGGTACTGTTCTTTTGAATAAAGTAGGTGAAGAATACTTTGGTGGAATATAATGAACAAGAATGCAGTCTGAGGAAAGAAACATGTTAATGCTAGTAAGAATAAAAATTTCCAGTCCAGCTTGGATTTTAACCATAAAGTTAGTTACCATGGAACACTAATTAAGATGGACATTGTTTAGTTACATTGTCAAGGATTGATAGGATGCTTGTGAGAGAGAAATTGTTCAATTCTTGATGTGGAACAACTATTGTGATATTTTATTGCTTTGTTTGTTCTTTGCTCAATGTTGTGGCATTTTCCGTACACTAAAACATTTGGCATAAAATTGTTACAAATTGGATTTGCTTCTGTTCCACTATTCCATTTTCTCTTTGTTTATGTGCAACATTAATTATGAAGTGTGTTCTGAAATGAGTTCTAAACATTCCTCTTTAATTTATTGCAAACTTTTTAAGAGATATGACTAATATTATTTTTATTCATTTTTAGATGGGAAGCCTCTTCTAGCATCTGGAGGTTCTTCTGGTGTTATAAGCATATGGAATCTTGAAAAAAGAAGACTTGAATCAGTTATAAAAGAGGCGCACGATGGGTCTATACTTTCACTGCACTTTTTTGTCAATGAACCTGTGTTAATGAGCTCATCATCAGACAATTCTATTAAAGTGAGAGTAGTGCAATGTTATTTCTTGGTTTCTATTACCTCTTTTTTCTGCACATCTACTCTAGTTTGAAACTCAGTGGGTAGGATAACATTGTATCAGTGCCTTCTGCCTTCATCAGTGGTTATAAGTTTGAAATTTATTTACTTGTTGAAGCTGCCAACTAGACACCATTTCTTTCATCATTGAAGACGCCTTTTTTTAGTACCATATCTGCTTAAGCTCTTCCACTGAATCAACCAACCCTAGGCAGCAGAAAAGTTTATAGTTCCCAATTACGGTCCCAATCCTGGTTGGTTGATGAAGTTATCAGCAAGGCACCTTCTTTAATTAATCTTATAAATGTTTGCAGATTGTAGTTCTGTAAGTATAGGCATATTTATCGACTAAAATTTCAGTTGATGTTTCTTTCTTGAAATAATAAATATTCTTGCCCTTTATTATTATCATAATTTTACATTTTCTCGCCAAAAGGACCCTATTTGGTTTGCATTATAAATACATCTTCATTCTTTATTCAAATTGTGACCATACTTATTCTGATGTATTATTATATTCCACTTTATTGAATCAATTGAGAGTACTGGTGAACCCAAAATGTTCCCGTGGTAGTTTTACTAGTTTCTGTTTTCATGAGTTTTCGATGACTGAGGTTTTCCTTGCGGCTGTATTATTGATTTAGATGTTACTCTTTATGCTCCTTTAGATGTGGATTTTTGACACGAGTGATGGAGATGCTCGTCTTTTACGATTTAGAAGTGGTCATAGTGCTCCACCAAAATGCATAAGGTAACCTTGATACTTATAGTTTTTGTAATGTTTGAACATTGATCTTGCAATCTACTTGGCTGTAAGTTGTCTTGTGGTTCTATTTGAAAGAAAAATATTAGAAAAGCCTCTTTTTTTGTCATCATTGCGGCTCTTTATACTTCAACTCTCTTTTATCGAAAAATTGAGTATTTCTGGACATACTAGTTTGATTTCTCTACTATAGTGAATTATTGTAAATTTCTGGGTCTTATCTAAGCTTCTTTCCTCTTGTTTTTTTGAGATAAGCGGTTGCATTTTGACACAGATTCTATATTTATTTCCTTCAATGTCAGATTTTATGCAAATGGAAGACATATTTTATCTGCCGGTGAGGACCGTGCTTTCCGCCTTTTTTCCGTGATCCAGGTTCGTAGGTGGACATCGTTAAATCATTTGGTGGCCTTAAGAGCAGTACCACAAATTACGTTCAAACTACTTCATCATGTTTTCCTTGTTTACTGTTATTACTTTATTGCCTTGCTCATTTCTGGAGAGATTATCCTGATACTATTGGTAAACTTAAACTTTTGATATCATGGCTAGCTTCATAAAACTTAGATAGAAATCATTTCAATATTTGTTCTAAGATGAGCATATGGAATTCGACTTATGGCATCTTTGGTCTCTACCATCTACATGTATTCATGTATTGTATGTGAGCACTTAGTTATCTAGTAATTGTTTACTCCAAAAATACATACATCTAAACATCTACCTACCTTTCCTTTTTAATTCCTGAGTCAATATACTTTTCTTATTTAATTACTTACTGTGTAATAGGATCAGCAAAGCAGAGAGCTTTCACAACGTCATATATCAAAACGAGCAAAAAAACTCCAAGTGAAGGTATGACAGAGAATATTATGCTAGATTAAGTTTGCCTTATTTATCACTATTCTTTTTCCATTGTAGCATGCCCTGAACTTAATATAGTGCCTAGATTAGTTCAAGAGATATCTTTCATTTTCCTATAAAGAATAGCATGTCTTGAAGTCTTTTTCTGGTTACGTTTTGTTTGAATGGTACCTTGTTAGCTATTGAATTTTACTCTTCTTTCATTTTATTATCGTTTGTATTAGTGTTTCACCCTTGTATGCCTGGTAACATGCACACATAGATCATTTGATGTATATCGTGGTATGAAATTCATGAGTAGTGTTATTTAAGAGTGCAGATTAATTAACCATTCAGTTATTTAATTCTTGTAGGAGGAGGAGATTAAGCTAAAACCTGTTGTTGCTTTTGATTGTGGTAAGTTTCAACAGTTTAAACTGACGTACTTGTTGAATCTTGAAATATTATTAGTATATTCTGGAAGTATAGTTTCTATGTATATGCTTTTAATTGTTTAGTATATGAACTGTTGGCATGGTTTTCGAGATACTAAGTGATTGAATTTGTTTCTGTTTCTTGACTCAACAAAATGAACAAAGATGGCATGCCATATATTTGGCAGCTGACATCACCATGACTTGCTATATGTTTTTGTCAGAGCACTAATGAAAGATTCTAATTATAATATTTTTATTTGAAAATCATTTTCAGCTGAAATAAGAGAACGAGATTGGTGTAATGTTGTTACATGTCATATGGATACTGCACAAGCTTATGTTTGGAGACTTCAAAATTTTGTTCTTGGTGAACATATTCTGAAACCAAGGCCAGAAAAACCAACATCTGTGAAGGTTAGTCTCTGCATCAGTTTGAGTTTGGAGTTTTAGTGAAGGTTACCCTAGACTTCAGAAATTATTCGATCTCAACCTTGATGTATGACTGGAAAGTTTTATTGTCTTAAGAAGTTTGAGTTTTTTATGTTTCTTTTTGTTTTGTTTGATCCTAGGTTATTGTGAGGAAATCTTGTCCTCTGAGTTTTTTCCTTGACAAGATTCCAGTTTCTTTTTGAAAAAGAATATTTTTAAAATGTCTATCCACTTTCCAGTACCTTACCATTTACAATTTTTTTTCAACTTGGACATTTCTTCAATTTTTAAAATTTAGCTTGCTTCTGAAATTATGTCTCCTACAAAATAAAAAAATTCAGTCCTAGTGACTATTTTGTGTAAAACCCAAAAGTGGAATGTGAAACAGCTTCCTTAATGCAACCATTGTTAGAAATGATTAGTGAAACTTACTGAATGATTGTGTTTATTTGATCAAAGGCCTGTGCCATCAGTGCATGTGGAAACTTTGCAATACTGGGGACAGCTGCTGGCTGGATTGAAAGGTTCAACCTGCAATCAGGAAGCAGCCGAGGTAGTTATGTTGACACATCAGAAACAAACGGCTGTGCCCATAATGGGGAAGTTGTTGGAATTGCTTGTGATTCAACTAATACTCACATGATAAGTGCTGGATATCATGGAGACATAAAGGTTAGCATTTTACCTCTTTCAAATATAAGCTAGCTGGCTATTGAATTTACTGGTAGGGAGGCAAGATGCAAAGGTTGGAAATATATGGTCGAGTAAATTGACAAATGGTTAAAGAACGTAAATAAAAATAAGAGTTTTAATGTAAACTTGTGAGTGTGGAGTGCTGCACATTGACATAATAAATTGTGGGGTGGTATGACCAATATGACTTTGGAAACTGTTAAATTATAGTTTGTTATTCATGCATAAACAGAACAATACCATGGAAATGAATATATGTTCCTTGATTACTGTCACAGCTCTGTTAAATTATAGTTTGTTATTCATTTCCATAAACAGAAGAATGTTTTCGAGGTCAATTAAAGTTGTTTGCATGTTTCTCAAATATTATTATGTGTAGGTCTGGAATTTCAAGTGTCGTGGAGTGCCATCGAGATGGGACATTGGTAGTTCTGTTGTCAGGATTGTATACAATCGTTTAAATGGTAAGTTTTTTACATAGTTTATTTCATATACTTTGGCGTGCTTTTTTATGTCAAAATTTACTTGGTTGATGTTGTGATAAGTTCAAATTGACTTTCAGGTCTTTTGGCTGTTGCGGCTGATGACTTAATTATCCGCTTGTTTGATGTTGTCGCATCACGAATGGTTCGTAAATTTGAAGGTCATACTGATCGTATTACGGACATGTGTTTTAGTGAGGATGGGAAATGGCTTCTGTCTTCAAGTATGGATGGAAGTCTTCGAGTTTGGGATGTTATCTTAGCACGACAAATAGATGCATTACATGTTGATGTGTCTGTGACAGCATTGTCTCTATCACCAAATATGGATATATTAGCGACCAGCCACATTGATCAAAATGGGGTCTATCTATGGTAAGTCTCCATTTATGTTGATTTTTCAGGCATTTAAACATAGTGAAACTTCACTGGGAGGTTGAAGTTGGTAAATGTCTTAGGGATTGTCTGTACCTGTAGAGTGGAAAGTGAAAATATTATTTATGTTTACGCTGAATAATGGGGATTCCAAAACTAGATATGCTTAAATACAGTAGTTAACTTTCTGTTTTTTTTATTCCTTTGTTGAAAGCGTGAATACTTATCATCAAATTCTGAACCTGCAACTTTATCAGGGTGAATCAATTGATGTTCACTGGAGCTTCAAATGTTGATTCTTATGCAAGTGGAAAGCGAATCGTTAGTGTTAAGTTGCCTTCTGTCTCTTCATCAAAAGGTTCTGAAGCTGATCAATCTGACAAGCCTATTGTGAACCATCCACAACTTAAAGATGCTTCTGCTCTCCCAACCATTGTGCAAATTCCAGACCTCGTTACACTCTCATCATATCCTAAAAGTCAGTGGCAAAGCTTAATCAACTTGGACCTTATAAAGGTACTTTTACTGCTGGCTATTGTTTTTGTTCAGGCCATCCCACCTCCTTTTAATTATAGCAACTAGCAAATGAAGACAGTTTTATCTCTTGCTAACCGAAGTTTCAACTTTTAGGAGAGAAATAAACCGATTGAGCCCCCAAAGAAACCCGAAAAGGCTCCATTTTTTCTGCCTTCAGTTCCTTCTTTTTCAGGAGAAATAATATTTAAGCCTACTGGGTCAGCAGATGAAGAGACAAAGGGTGTTGGAAAAGAATCTAGGATAAACTCTTCTCTAGCTCCATCAATATTTCTGCAAGCCCTTCAGTCATCTGCAGAAATGAAGAATTGTAAATATGTTATCTTTCATTTTGTACCTGTGGATTTTACTGAATTTGTTCTAGTAATTCAGTTGCTTTGAATCTTTGGAAACTATTAATCTAACCACGTTGTGTTCCGCTTGTTGCAGATTCGGAATTTACTGATTTTATCAAAACTTTATCTCCATCATCCCTGGATATGGAGCTTCGCATTCTTCAGATTGTAGGTGATGAAGATGAAGAAGAGCCTGAAAAATTGTTTCCAATTGAATTGCTTTTGGATTATTTCATACACCAGACTGCATGCAGAAACAATTTTGACTTTGTACAAGCCGTGATCAGGGTTTTTCTGAAGGTATAGCCGTGACTTTGGATTATTTCTTTTCTGATAAGCCGTTATCATTAGACAATAAAATTGAACCGTACCTAGTAGTTACAGACTTACAGTCATAGATTGAAACAGTTTCTCTTATTACGATGGTCTTTAGTGCTGAGCTACAACCACTTTGGCATGCGTTAGCTTTTATCATACTATTGAATCAGTTGTAGAATCATCAAATTTCACGTTCCAGATGATCTTAAGACCTTAAAGGACCCTTCAGTGCCTAGTTTGACCTATTTGGTGTTTGTCTTTGTTTTTCGTCCTGGGGTTGACAGATCCATGGTGAAACAATTCGGCGCCAGTCAAAACTACAGGATAAAGCAAGCAAGCTCCTAGACGTTCAACGCAACACATGGCAAAGAGTAGATAAAATGTTCCAAAGTGCCAGGTGTATGGTGACTTTCCTCGGCAATTCACAGTTTTGACTGCAGTGAAGTTGTTTTGTTCTTTTGGCCATCCCGATTTTGTAATATGGTTTGGTCTCAATTCTGAATAGTAGGTAGTATTTCTGTTGTAATCTCAATTTGGCCAAGTTTATGTTCTCAATGTAGTTGATTAGTTGTATTGACATGAAAGCTGGGACTCTTACATTGGGAGATTCACACCATCTGTATAATATACAGTTGCAAACTGCAATGTAGTTTTGTTCCAACTTTCCAGTTCTGGAACTGAAAGGTCATTTTTAGTGTAGTGATGGAAGAAAAATAAGATGATATGGACAGAAACAACTCTGCTTAACGAAGAGTAGTTAACGTCGTCGATTTTTATGATGCGGAGTGTAAATGGGAGAATTAATAGACCTTTGATTTGTGAGAAAGAATTAGAGTCGGGATAACCATGGAGAAATTCCAGACTCAGTTCTTAATCAGTGATTTGACAATGAACTCCTTATCTAAGAAAACAAAGTATAAATCAATGCAAATAATTTATTATTATTAATATCACGAGTTCAAATTATTAATTGACTTTTCTATCTGTCCAAAGTAATTAATGATTAGTAAATTCAGACAAATTAACGGATGAACTCTGTTTACTTTTATTTTTAAAGAACAACATTTTTGATTAAAAGACATAAATATCTTCCAAGTTAACAAAATATTTAATTATTTATGATCGTTTTAATTATATATTTAATACATACACTACCCTTATATGCGCGTGTGAAAGGCACCGCGCTCGCGCGTGCGATTTATCGGTGGCATACTTAAAAGTGTGCAATTATATCGTCTTCACTTAATTGACCAAGTCCATTGCTCATGACAGATACTATCATGCACTTTCAGGCCTATCTCTATTATTCGAATATTGATCTAATCGAGATATCTATTATTCGAACACAGATCTAATTGAGATGTAAGAAGAACTACCAATGATTGATGTTAAAATTTGTAAAATAATATTAGCCCACTTCATATTAAGTCAACACTATGTAAAAAATGATCAATCAGTGATAATAAATGCAGTGTCAGTGCATATGAAAATAAAACAAAAAACACACGAATAGAAACTATTAAAAAAATAGCAAAAGTTTTAGTTATGTTGACATTGATATATCCAACGAAATCCAACCATATTAATCATCATGTAGAACGACTTGTCACTCCAACTACAAATAAAATATAGGAGAGTTAAAACAAATGAATTAATGGTCACATACATGTATAGGATGAACACGAATGCGTTATGTAATTACCTGATCAATTTGTCCCAAATTTTTTTACGTTTTTTGTAGATTTGTAAAAAATATAAATTAACTTTTAGTTATTTTCAAATAAATTTATGTTGACTATCAATGCTTATGTCTCGTATAAGTAAGAAGTTATAAGACCTTATATAAGAAGCTATTTCGTTGGCGATGACGTCGCAACCTGGTAACAATATTCGCAGCTGTTAAATTCAAAAAGGAAAATCATAAATTGTAACATATCTCAGATAATATATGACGTACATACCTTAAGCGCAAAACTTTTCTCCATGTTAGTGTGATTTCAGATAACGGTTTTGTTGTTATCAACTCTCTCCGTGCAATTTTATAGCGCCAACTAATGATAATATTCAAAATTTACAGTTAAGTTGAGAACAGAACTTGGAATATAACAAAAATAAAAGTGCTTAAAGGCCCATACTGTTCATGCTTCTTCTTGTTCCATTCTTTCAAAACCAAGTTACTGAGATAACTGGTATTCATTTTTATCGACTTTCCCATACGCCATCCGACCGAAAATATCGAAACATGTCGAGTAGAGTTTTTGTCCATTCGAATAGTTTTAGTACCTACGAACAGACAAAAAGAATTTTCGATCAAATTAGTAACTGGAAATAATTAAGTAAATATCAAGTATTAATATAATAATCTCATCATCTCAAAAACTCGTAAGAAAATAGTATAGAAAAATTTTGGGCAAGAAAAGAACACTAAAAATTCAGTCACACAGATGTGTAGAAACTGATAAGATAAATTCAAAAACTAAGCCAGTTTCATTCACTATTCATACACCGGCATAACTATGCAAGATTCAACATACAATGCAAGATTCAACATACAATGCAAACATACAATGCAAACAGAAAGCAATCGATTCCGACATTGCTATATTGCCCCAAGATCGATGAGAAACAAAAATGAGAAAGAAAAACCAACCTTCATTTCCTAGCTAGTGTTATTTTCCTTTATGCAAGTTATACATCCCACCTCCATCGAGCATGTGTTAAATACGATTATCAAATCAAATGCAGACCTCCAGCAACAAAACAAATAATTATGGAAGAACCTAATGACTTGAAAAGTTGAACAATTTTGAACTACTTACATACATACAGTTATCTCTCTACAGTTAAGAATACCGGGGTAAATAAATAATAAGTAGTAAATGAATCAGTAAGTATCATTGCACAATGCACACCGATTAAACAAATATACCCAAGTAAAAATTACTTGCTATAGCCATGCTAGGCCATTGACCACACACGAAAACAGAGCATTTGAGCATTTAGGAGGAAAGACGACTATTAATAAGACCTCTCGGTTTTGTGCGGGGAACCAATACCAGAGCGGTTTTATTTATTTATTAATGGGAAACTGTCGGAGCAGTTAAGAATTGAGATGAATGGTTTATGAGTAATTGCCCTTCTCTGTGTGTATGCTCGAGTATTCGTCAGTTTTATTTCTTTTTTCTATTTTTCTTGTATGCATGTTTGACATATTAGACCCCGATAATTTAATTCAAGTGTAAGATTTTTTAAAAATGTAGGGTGATGATGGGCACAATAGGAATACCCAATGTTCTACCTTCAACTGTCAACAACTTCCCCAAAACTGCCTTAAGGAGTGTTGCCTTAATTAATAAAGATAAGAGATGAGATAAGCATATATGTCAAATGGCAATTCTAGCTATTTAATTTTCTCTTCAAAAATAGAAAAACCAAAACAGCCCTACACGCCGCGCCCCTACCGTATGTGTTTTAAGCACCAAATGACCACGTGCCCCCTTCTGTGGAGAGAAACTCAAATACACCGACGAGAGAGAGAGAGAGAGAGAGAGAGAGAGAGAAGACAGAGCGAGCATCATCGTCTTCTTGATTTCAGATGCAGCAGCATCCTAACGGCTTTAACAGTTTTCCTATTTTTTTCTTATTTCCTTATTCCTGATTTCCTTATGCATCAGGGAATGTTAGACTGTAGGTTTGTTTCTTTGTGTTTTCCTTTTCGGTTGTGACCAGGTCGAGAAGTTCTATTTATAGTCTTTTATTTCTAGCTTTGTAGGACAGTTTTGGAGAATTAAAAAAACAGAGAGCATTCATCTCTTTTTCCTTGATTCGATTTGATTAATTTCATCTTGTCAAGAAGCAGGTCTCTGGAGGATTATTGAATCCCTATATTGAGCTGAATTAACGTTCGTACCCTCCATCAGGTTGGTATCAGAGAAAAACCCCTCTTTCACCATGCCAAGACCTCGCCGTGAACAACCTCCGACGGAGGCCGAACTCACTCGACAGACTTTGGTTCGCATCCAGGAGCAGATTAACCAGCTAGCTACAGCGATGCAAGCTTTGACAGTTCAACGTAATCCACCTCCTCCGGGAAATCAACAAGAACAACAAGATACCTCCGACGATGAAGAGAACCCCTTTGCGGTTCTCGGCGCAAACCCTGTTGTAGCACCGAACGACGATTGGCGTTGGGAACGGAGCTTTAAATTCGAAATCCCTGAGTTTCATGGTGGTCAAGCTGCAGAAGAGTTACTTGATTGGATCGTGACAGTTGAAGAGATATTGGAGTTCAAACACGTTCCACTAGACCGTTGTGTCCCTGTGATTGTAATGCGTTTCCGCAACAGAGCAGCAGCTTGGTGGACACAACTCAAGGCATCATGTGCTCGTTTGGGCAAACCTAAGATCATATCTTGGGCAAAATTGAAGAAACATCTGCGCAAAACATTTTTACCATACAATTATGATCAGCTACTATTCCAACGGCTGCAGAATTTGAGACAAGGAAGCCGCTCAGTGGAGGAATATGCCACTGAATTTTTTTTGCTGTTGACTCGGATTGATCTCCAAGATACGGAACGTTAGCTCGTGGCCCGCTTCATCGGTGGTTTACGCCAACATATTCAACACACGTTGAATTTGTTTCACCCACTTACAGTCGCTGAGGCTCATCAACAAGCTTTAACTGTTGAATCTCAAACGAAGGTTACCTCCTCTGCTTGGAGTTCATCCCGACAGCCTCGAAATCCTACCCCTTCGAGTTTTCCTCCAACTGCACCGGAGTTTGTGCCCACTCAGCCTGCACCAGTACTTGTTCCAACGGACCCTAATCGCATGAATCGGGTCGGTACTCTGCGTTGTTTCTCCTGTGGTGAACCGGGTCATCGACAATCATCTTGTCCAAAACGTAATCACCAAGGACTGTTGCTTGATATATCTGGTCGTGATGTTGAACTCGAATATGTCAATGAGTTGGATGAGTCACCAGAAGAATTGGAAGCTGACACGGGTGTATCGTTGATGCTACAGAGGTCTTGTTTAGCACCTCCTCTCCCAGTTGACTTTCCACAGCGTCATGCCCTGTTTCAGTCACGATGTACGATTGGGGGAAATGTTTGTAAGTTCATCATTGATTCTGGCAGTAGTGAGAACGTTATTGCGGAAGATGCAGTCAGGAAATTGGCACTTCGGGATGAAGCACACCCTAACCCCTATCACCTTGCGTGGTTGCAGCAATCCAGTGAAGTGCGTGTTACTTGTCGTGCCTTGGTGGCGTTTTCAATCGGGGATGCGTATCATGATCAAGTCTATTGTGATGTAGTTCCCATGGATGCATGTCACTTGCTGTTGGGCCGTCCTTGGGAGTTTGATCGCCGAGTCACACATGATGGGTTCCTCAACACTTATAGCTTCAAGTTTAACAACCGCCACTTTAGTTTGAAACCGTGTACACCGCAGCCTCTGCCTCCGCCACCGACTCCACTTTTGTTGATGTAGAAAACGCAGTTTGAGGTTGAAATGCGACAGGAAGGTCTCGTTGTCATTCTTCTTGCTACGCCTTCTTCTTCACCCATCCCCCCGCTAGTGCAACCTGAGTTTTCTAGTCTTCTCCGTGACTTTTCTGATGTTTTCCCTGATGATCTGCCACCCGGGTTACCACCGTTGTGTGATATTCAACACCGCATTGACTTGGTTCCTGACGCATCACTCCCTAACCGTCCGCATTATCGCATGAGCCCTAGTGAACATGAGGAGCTCCGTAAGCAAGTCGAAGGCTTGGTTTCTAAGGGATTTTTGCGCGAAAGTTTGAGCCCTTGCGCCGTTCCAGCATTGGTAGTTCCAAAGAAAGATGGCTCTTGGCGTATGTGTGTCGATAGTCGAGCCATTAACAAAATTACGGTACGCTATCGCTTTCCCATTCCTCGATTAGATGATTTGCTTGATCAAATAGGTGCTGCCCGCATCTTCTCCAAGCTGGATCTAAGAAGCGGCTATCATCAAATTCGTATTCGCGAAGGTGATGAATGGAAAACAGCCTTTAAGACTCGAGAAGGCCTTTTTGCGTGGATGGTTATGCCTTTTGGATTATCTAATGCGCCAAGTACTTTCATGCGTGTCATGAATCAGGCCTTACGTCCTTTCATTGGCCACTCCGTCGTTGTGTACTTTGATGACATTTTAATCTTCAGTCTCTCCCTTGAAGACCATTTACGGCATCTACGAGAGGTTCTGGAAGTGTTGCGTCGTGAAAAGCTTTTTGCGTCATTCAAAAAGTGCTCCTTCGGCTCTCCGGAAGTGCACTTCCTAGGATATATCGTCTCGGCTGATGGACTTGCTGTTGATCCTGACAAAGTTTCTGCCATTCAATCTTGGCCGCAGCATACAACCATCTCTGAAGCTCGCAGTTTCCACGGGTTAGCCTCTTTTTATCGACGTTTTGTACCGCAATTCAGTACACTTATGGCTCCAATCACAGATTGCATTCGTGAGGGAACCTTTGTTTGGACACATGATGCATCACGTGCGTTCGCTGTCATCAAAGAGAAGTTAAGCTCAGCACCGATCTTGGCTCTCCCCGATTTCACTTTGGTCTTTGAGTTGCATTGTGACACTTCCAAAACAGGAATTGGTGCGGTTCTTAGTCAGCGCAATCGACCTATTGCATTTTACAGTGAGAAGATCTGTGGTGCGCGATTTCGATATAGTACTTATGACATTGAGTTCTATGCCATTGTCCAAGCGATCAAGCATTGGCGACACTACTTGTTTCATAAAGAATTTGTCTTGTACACAGACCACGACGCACTTAAACATCTAGGCCACCAGGATAAAGTCTCTTCTCGCCATGCCTCATGGATCTCTTATCTCCAGCAATTTACCTTTGTCATCAAGCATACATCAGGTGTTAGTAATCGTGTTGCAGATGCCTTAAGTAGGCGTCACTCCTTACTCACGGTTCTTCACGTCTCCGTTCCTGGATTTAGCTCCTTCGCCGATTTGTACGCAACTGATCCGTTCTTTGGTCCTATTTGGGACGCCGTGACACATAGTTCTGCGATACCGTATGCTCTTCACGACGGGTTCTTATTTCGTGATAACAGGCTCTGTATTCCCGACTGTAGTCTCCGATTACAACTCATCTCTGAACTTTATAATGAGGGGCACGTCGGTCGTGACCGCACTTTACACTTGGTTTCTTCGGCCTATTTTTGGCCTTCTCTCCGACGCGATGTGGAGCGCTTCGTAGAGCGTTGTGTCACTTGTCAAACGTCTAAGGGTCAAGCATCTAATGCGGGTTTGTACCTTCCTTTGCCCGTTCCAACGCAGCCATGGACAGATATCAGCATGGATTTTGTGATGGGTCTTCCACGTACACAAAAGGGCTTTGACTCGATTTTTGTTGTTGTTGATCGTTTTTCCAAAATGGCGCATTTCATTCCCTGCAAACGCACTACTGACACAATACAGGTAGCGACCTTATTCTTTAGAGAAATCTATCGCTTACATGGTTTGCCACTGTCCATAGTTTCCGATCGGGACTCGCGTTTCCTTGGACATTTTTGGCGTTCTTTATGGAAACTTCTTGATACAAGTCTTGATATGAGCTCCGCTTATCACCCCCAGACCGATGGCCAAACTGAGGTTACTAATCGTTCTTTGGGAAATCTATTGCGTTGTTTGGTTGGTACTTCTATTAAGACATGGGATTCTAAACTCCCACAAGCCAAATTCGCCCACAACCATGCCGTAAACCGAAGTTCTGGTTTTAGTCCATTTCAAGTTATCTATGGGATTGTTCCTCGTGGTCCACCAGATTTGTCGTCTCTTCCGGACCGCATACGGTTACATGGTGTTGGTAACACTTTCGTGGATAACATTCTGGAGACACATGTACAGACAAAGGCCAATTTGGACGCTTCTGTGGTTAAATATAAAACTGCAACTGATATGCACCGACGCCGTCTTGTCTTCGAAGTTGGTGACCTTGTTTGGGCTGTCCTTACTCGGGATCGCATGCCTGCTCATGCCTACAACAAGCTCAAAGCTAAGAAGATTGGTCCTCTTGAAATTCTCGACCGCATCAACGACAATGCATATCGTCTTCGACTTCCTCCAGATATCACTACGTCCGACGTCTTCAACGTCAAGTATCTTTCTCGTTATCTTTCTGCCGATCCTGTTCCAGATTCGAGGACGAATCCTTCTCACCCAAGGAGTCCTGATGCAGCAGCATCCTAACGGCTTTAACAGTTTTCCTATTTTTTTCTTATTTCCTTATTCCTGATTTCCTTATGCATCAGGGAATGTTAGACTGTAGGTTTGTTTCTTTGTGTTTTCCTTTTCGGTTGTGACCAGGTCGAGAAGTTCTATTTATAGTCTTTTATTTCTAGCTTTGTAGGACAGTTTTGGAGAATTAAAAAAACAGAGAGCATTCATCTCTTTTTCTTTGATTCGATTTGATTAATTTCATCTTGTCAAGAAGCAGGTCTCTGGAGGATTATTGAATCCCTAGATTGAGCTGAATTAACGTTCGTACCCTCCATCAATTTCTCTCTACCTTCATTTTGTATTGGATTTCAACTCCGGCTTTTACTTCTAATTGTTCCTCATTTCGATCTCGAACGTTGTAGGGAGAGCAATGTGGAAGCTTAAGATCGTCGAGGGAGGGAATCCATGGCTACGGACGCTGAACAACCACGTCGGCCGCTAGGTCTGGGAATTCGATCCCAAGCTCGGCTCGCCGGGACTACCATAACCACCGCTTCGTCCACAAACACAGCTCTGATCGTCTCATGCGGATTCAGGTAACTACTTTATCTTAGCTACGTACAAAAATGATTGGAACGGAATTTTTGGTTTGATGATCAAGTTAACTCTAATGCCAAGGGACTTGAATTTAATGAGTATTTTGTTAGTGTAATTTTGGAAGTCAAGAGTTGAAATTGACTTGAATACTAGTTGAGCTAGAATATGATGGATAGACACTTGTGTGATCGCACAGGTCATCCTGCGGCTGCTTGAGCCACACTCATCCATGTGGCAAGTTACACTCACCTTCTTCTTCCACGTGACAGCTTATGTTTTTCTTCTTCTAAGTTTTAAGATATTTTTTTAAATAAACTACACTATATACATGTGTTGTTCTCATTTTTATCAATTTATTCCCAAAAACTCCTTTTTAGTTTGGGGAGATTTAAAGTAATTTAGTAATCAGCAAATTAAATTTAAAATACAAAATTTCAAAACCCCTATTTTCTCTCCTCTCCTACTTTTTCTCTTTACAAAACTATTTTACTGCAAAACTGATTTAACAAACAGAGAAAAAGGGCACCCATATTAGGAAAATAAAAATTAAATGGCTTTTATCAGAAAAAATTGTTAATAGGAGGAATGCCATTGTGACTCATCTATCTACAGTTGGGGTATATATAACAGGAGGAATGCCATAGTTTATATATAGAGTTTCTTCTTCTCTTTCTACAATTTTTTAGAAAATAATTTAGAAAATAATTTAGAGTATCTATTGGAACAAAAAATATCTCAATTTTTTCTAAATTAGCTAATTTTTTTATTATAAAGTAATTATTGGAGATGCTTTAGAGACTTTTTTCCAACCTACAAGCTTACCTGAGATTCTAGAGAGGATTTCTTTTGTGTCCATGGTTCTTTTCAAAAAGCAACATTGTTAATATCAGAGTATTTTTCTCTGGTGGTCTTATGTAGGATTCCTAGAATACTTGTAATTTCATATTTTGTGCTACCTCATAAAGCTCGTTTACAATAGAGTTTTACTGTTATTTTAAAACTGAAGGGGTGGACTGTAATATATTTCTTCAGGCTTGTCTTACAGTCAACTCCCAACACATTTCACTCTGTGCTTGGTACTTTCTTCAGAGATAATAGTCTTAGGCCTTCATGCCAAATCAAAAGTTCCTCAGTGATATTATTGTGATTTGGTGTATGCTAAGTTATTTCCCTATCATATTGACTTATATCAGATAAGGTAACCCCGGTTATTTTCTCTATTTCAAAAATGTAGTTTTCCAAGGAGAACCCTGTTAAATAATTATTACCCCAGATCAAAGTGAAAGACACAGAAGATGGACATTGGCCTGGGGACTATGGAGGTCCAATGTTTCTACTGCCTGGCCTGGTAATTTTTGATGTTTCGATTGACTATTGTATGGAAAGTATGCAAGTCAATTGTAAAACAATGACTCTACTTTGGATAAATTGTCTCAGCTTTGAGGGATAGAAGAGTTTTTGTACCCTCCTTGAACAATAACCACAAACGATGTACTCATGGTAAGTTGGTAACCCTTGTCACTTTTTCTCATCAAAATGATCAGGCAATAACTTTGTCCATCACTGGAGCATTGAATGCAGTCTTATCAGATGAGCATAGGAAGGAGATAATCGGATACATTTACAATCATCAGGCAAGCCTATTTGGTCTTTGTTTCTTAGAGCTTTCCTTTTATAGAACTTCTCTACATGAAATTTTGTGTTAACTTAGAGCATTTCCAACAGCTCTTGTAAAAACACAAGAATTGTTATTTTATTGAAAAAGTACATCTTTTTGGTTCCAACAGCTCTTGTAAACTGTTTTGTATTCTATAAAAAATGGATAAAGAGGAGAGAGAATCCTTATATCTATAGAAAACTCAAAATTTGTATAACAATCTAAAAATCTCTAAAATTTATTGCTTACTTACACAATTCAACATTTTCTCCTCAAAATATGAACAAAAACACATCAATTTTTTTTTTCTCTCCTACAATTTATTGACTTGATTTGAGAAATATCCCTATACTCATTAAATTATAGAGATTAACATTTATTTTTTAAGAATAGAATAGAAGAGCTGTTGGAGTTGACCCCAAACAATTATACAAATTTTGTGTTTTAGTCTTGTATAATAGAGATTTTATACAAAAACTGTTGGAGATGCTCTTAGAGTTGTGTTCTGCAGAATGAAGATGGTGGATAGAATTTACATATTGAGAGCCCGAGTACCATGTTTGGCAGTGTCTTGACTTATGTTACCTTGAGGTTGCTAGGTGAAGGAGCTAAAGATGGAAAAGGAGCAATGGAGACAGGGCAAAGATGGACTTTGGATCATGGTAGTGCTATAGCAATTACATCATGGGGCAAAATGTGGTTATCAGTTCAGAACTCAACCTTCATCAAGTGGTTATTCTTATATTAGTAAATAACTTATATCTATGCAAACTAGGCTAAGAAGAGGAGATATATTCTTACATTTTCCTCTGCAGGAAGGATGCGGTGTCATTGCCGCATGGTTTATTTGCCGATGTCTTACTTGTATGGGAAGCGGTTTGTCAGTTCAATCACACCAATAGTTTTATCTCTGAGAAAAGAGCTTTTCTCTGTCCCCTATCATGAAACAGATTGGGATCATGCATGCAACGAGTGTGCGAAGGTTGGTCGATTGATTTTGGCATCAAACTAAAGCTAAATTTTTGTTAGTACGACGTGTATCTGTTTTTATTAGCACACTCCTGCGAGTGAGTACTGTCTTATTTATATTTGTTGCAGGAGGACTGTTACTATCCACACCCTCTTGTACTCGTAGGTTGATTACACTACGCACCAACAAAAAAGAGTAAACAAATTCAATATAAGAAAAGATGTTCGACTAGGGAAATTTTCACTAACTATATGATGCATCAAACATTGTCCCGGTTTATGTATTATATTAAAGTCCGTTCACACAAGTTAATGTCCAAACTATGACTTTTTGGGTCACGTTTGGTTTTGAACCCAAGTTCTTAGGTCATTCTGAACTCTAGATGACTTGAGCCCAACATTGAAAAATTAAATGAATCGAAACCAAGACCCCAAGTCATTTCGGACTTGTATCTCGATCGTATGTCACGTTGTGAAGTCAACAAGTATATCGTACGATATATGTGGAAGGTTCCTCTTCTCGAATTTTTTTTGAAAAATCCGAGAGTTTATGTGATTCCCTAAACTCTCATTTATTGGGTTACGAGTCATGAGAATCTACTAATAGCCACAATAACCTTTTGGATTTAATGTGTGGTTGACTAGAGTCCCTCAAATATATTGAGACTCAAATGAGTGTTAGTCCATACTAGGTGTTAAGGTAACAAAGTCTTAAGGTAAACCTCTTAGAAAATAGTCTAATCATGTTTACATGCTCATCTAGCCTTAAGTGAGTAGCTAATTCAATTAAGGACTATTTTTAGTCTCTTTACACATACATTAACTTAGCTAAGGTCAACACATGCATAAGTGAAACTAGACATGAAGCTCAAGATCAATAAACATCCACAATCACACAATTGCTCATTCACAACACACAATCTCACAACGTACACTAAACTAAAAATCATACATAATCCAAAACATCATTTGTTCATCACATGAAACCTAGCCTTCCAAATAGACTACTAACTACTCATAATTAAAGTCAAGTTTAAATACATCAATAGAATAAATACGATGAAGAAATAACCAAGAAATCTCCCCAAATTAAGTCAAGCTTCTTCAAGTCCATCATTGTGCTTCTAACTTTACCTTCTTTGCTCCAAAGTGTCTTCAAACTTGTAGAGGAAGAAATGGAGGAAGATTGAAAGATAAATCTAGTTTCTCTCTAGAGAACTCAAAAAAGAATCCTAGAGAGAAAACTAAAGAGAAAAATGGCTCAAAACTTGGAAAATGAGTGAAATGAAGTGTGTTTCTCTTTAGATGAGAGGGGAGCTCGAATTTGGATGAGTTGTGAGGCTCCATTTTGATCGTAGGATGATAATAAAAGAGGAGATGAAAGATCTAAGGGTTGACTTGGAATTAGGGAGATCACGATCCACTATTTTAGGCTTTGGAAAACTAAATTCTAAATTAGTGACATCATGTGGTCCAACTTTTTCTCTTTCTCTCCAAATTAGATTGGTAAGTATAAATGGGCTGAATGGGCCTCCATTGGGCTGGACTCTGTGATTGGGCTGGCCAAGGTGGGTCGGTCGACTGTGACAAATTTCAGCGGATTCCAAGCAACTTTCAGTGACTTTTGGTGAAGCTATTTCGTCATTTTCTCAAAGTTGCTCCAAATTCTTTCGTGACCTCGGAAATGTATATGTCTTCTCCAATAAGTATCTAATTCTTCATATTTCATGCATTTTCGAGCCAACTCCACATTTTCTAGCAAGAACAGGAAACATCATAAGAGCAATATTTTATTCATAGGAAACAAGCTATAAGCATAAAGTTAGGAGCGCAATAGGTACATAATTATGGTCCTAACAACTATCTCACACTTAAGCTTTGCTTGTCTTCAAGCAAACTAAGACGAAAAGAAATAAGCTAAACTACACTCAAAGCACAAAAACACACAAAACATTTACAAGTATTTTAGTGTCCCGACTTAATGATCGATATCCCTCAAAGAACTATGGCTAGATGGATTGAACTACTTTTGAGCAACATTTTTAAAACATGAACTCAATGCATATGTAATAAACCAAAATGAGATATGCTAAGCCAAATACATCACAATGAGATGTATTCAAATTGGTATGTTTCATAACCATCAAACTCACTAGATATCACTCAATGCACAGAAATGTTTGAGGGCTAGTGTTTGCACTCATAAATCGCATCAATCACGTGTTCTTCATAGGCTTGATTTTCAACCAATGCTCCAACAATCCAAAAACATAAGCATTTCAAATCAAGAGGACTTTTATTCGAGTTATAACGAGGCTTAAGAAAGCAACTCACATGTTGAAGTTCCAAACATACTCTAGGTGCTACTAGCTTTTCCTTTTTCACACAAACCATTTTCCGAAAACACTTATTCTTTATATACATTACCATCTTTTTGTGCATCCTTTTTCTATTTTCTATTTTTTTTTCTTTTCTTTAGTACTTTTTTTTTTGGAACAAAACACAACACTAATAAACATCACAATAACCTCCTCCACCTCACACTTAAGTTTTAGCCAAACTTCACAATAAGCACAACTCTAAGCACATCCTAAAAGGACTTCATTATCGCTTGCTCGATTGCCTAGTTAAGGGTGGGAGTCAGTGTTTATGCTTGGTAAGGATTTGTGGTATTCAAGAATTAAAAGGCTAAATAATATAAGGTTCAAATTGGCTCACTAAAGGATATATGCATCATAAGGTTCAAAAATAATTTGGCCATGGTGGTAATCCTAATGCCTCTATCATTTTCAAAAATAACTCATGATTTGGAAAACGTTTTGCACGGTTTAAAGCAAGTTTTAGATTACACTAGGATTGATCGATATCACACATGAAAGAATAGGTGCATAATGTAGCTATGTAACCACAATAAGGCTCAAAAATCTCGCATGGGGATGGATAGCTTCGAAAACATATCAATCTTTCTTTTTCTCATGGAAATGCATTTTGAATGATATATGCACTTTTCAAGCCGATTAAACATGCATTGTTTTCTCTTTTTAAATATGCTCAAAATTATGCAATCTACTATCCATTAGTTTAATCTCATCATTGAGAGTGATTATTGGAACAAACACACTAAAACGCACATCTTTTTGTGTTACATTTTCTCAATTTTTTAAATTTTTATGAATTTTCGGATAAGGAGTGACCTTGACTTAGTCGCCTACCTCACAATTTAAAATCAAATTGTCCTCAATTTTCATAAAGCCAAATAGTAAACAAAAGTGTTCAAAAGGTAGCATGGCATCATCATATCACAATATTATTTACCTAACACATGTTTTCCTAGGTATAGTAACTAGCATGCATTCACATTTAAAGGGTCATATAGTCTCTAAGAAGTAATGAAGCTATTAGAGTCCTATGAACCACGATGAGGGCATGCATACTAATCACATTTCAAAGGAAAACAACATTGTAATCTAGCATATAACTTGAGGGGACCTCACACTTAGAACTTGAACACCTTAGTAATGAATGATCGAAAACTTATAAAGGAATTTAGTCCATAGCAACAAGTATCACAAAATGTATCACACAAGATCATCACAACCTAACAAAGACTCAAAACAATACACTAATAATGAATAGGTAGCTTCCTCATCGAACAAGGGTGAGCCATCAAGACATTGCAAGGCTAACAACCCTTGTAAGATGTCTACTCTTGGGGATGAGAGTTAAACCTAAGTATCCTAACATAACATCATTCTTAAATATATCCATGTCAAGCAAGGAGGTAAATAGAGTAGAGAGAAATAAGATGCATACGCTTTGTCGATCGGCTTATAGCTTCATATGCACGTATATGTTAACCCACGAAGACCAAGTTAGGTCTCGCAATCCAAAGATTGCACGAGTGAAGGAATGACCGACAAGCGGCACCCTCACATTGAAATTGATAACATTGAGAAGCCCGAGGGGGTATATGAGCAAAGCCATGGCATTTGGACTCCAAAAGGGACCTGAAAATTTGCACATTAGGAACTGCCTTTGATGGGTCGAAGGATACCTTTCGATCCATCGAAGTAGAAACCCTTGATCCATTCTAGCAACAAGTTTCGATGGGTCTTCGATGAGTCGAAGGAGTGCCTCTGGTTGATTTTTCGATGGGTCAAAAATTGCCAGATTTGACCATTCTTCAAATTCTTGACTTCCATGCCTATTGCACTATGTTATATGCTCCTCCAACCTCACACTTATTCCTCTAATATAAAAATGGTGTCCGACCATCATGGGTTGTAGTTTAAGGACAAAAACATGGTCCATAACTCCACTCTTTTGTCATGGTGGATACTTCTTGAGAAGTACCACTCTACTACTTGGAGCTAGATGGTTTCTTGACTTGTCATATAGGCAAACATCAAAGTGATTCGTGAAATTTCCAATGGTAGACCGAAATGGATACCTTCTTGATGTATACCTCTTCTTCTCTATCACTCTTCCAAGTATCATTCCAAACTCTTCCTTCAATGTTGATATAGACTTGATGCGTGGGAAGGAAGTAGGTGGTTGTGGCATTTCAAAACAAGGTGGAGAGTCGGCCATATAGCTTCCTTTCCAATCATTCGCTTCATCATAAAAATATTGGTTATTAAATTTGGGATCAAGAGGCAAGAATACCTTGGTCTCAATCCTAGCATGAGGATCACAACTCAATGCTCCTTCTTGCTCCAAGAGGAGTTCTTGGTGGTGAGGGAAGGAATAATGGTGCTTCTTCAACTTGATCTTCCATGAGTGGCTCGAACACATCCTCTTTATTTTGGGCATCCCATTCGTCCAACTCCTTTATCAATTCATCATAATAGCCCATAACCGGTCGTGTAGATGAGTCTGGAAGTACATTTTCCTCAACATTCCAAGGTTCATCATACACCGTTGAGACTTCATTATCAGATAAGGACTCATCATCTATGGCATTTGGACAAGCTCTCACCTAATATGGCATTGGCTCTTCTTCATCAGATGAGGAATCATCATACTCGGTTCCTTGAGAGGTTAAAGTTTTATGATTGATGGAAGGCTCTTAAGGTGCCAGTTCTTCTTGCATAGACTCTTGTGCTCTCTCGACTAGGACACTCACTTAAGCCTTCAATCCTTGTATGTCCCTTGAGAATTCCGCTTGCACTCCTTGAAATTCATTCCTTATACGTTGCCTTGAAGCTTCTTGTTGATCAAGCAAATTTGCAAGCATCTCCTCCAGGTTTAGATTAGGGCTTTCTTCTAGAGGTAGATGAGAGGTCAACAATTGCCTAAATTGTGCACGGGTCTCCTCGTGTCGGGCACGGGTCTCCTCATGTCGGGCTAGGTGGTTGTGAATGAGTGTTTCCACATTTGAACTAGGAGCTTCTTCTTGAAGAGTTACCGAATGTGCTTGATGCATCCCCATGTTGTATTTGTACTCTTGCACATATTTGAGTACTCAAATCTCAAGTTGCACTCAAGAAGTGAATGCAATTGAGAACCACATAGAGCACAAGCTTCAACATAAGAGAACATCGGCTCCTCGGCTTGATAATTCCATTCTTGATAGCCTCCGTTGTATGAATTTTGTTCCCTAAAACCACTTGAATTTTTCCAACCATTATACCATCCGTCCATGGTTCAAGGTAATTAAACTAACAAACAAAAACAAAGTTAAAACGTTAAATGCTCAAAGGTTGTAGTTCCTCACAACAATGAGTCACTAACAACCTTTGAAGAAAGACTATAAAAGACTCTATAAAACACTACTTTAGATATGCTCCAAAGAGATATAGATAATCAAGGAAAAAAAAGTAAAAATGAAGTGAAATAACCTTAGCACAGCCCAGTTTCTGATGGGTCAAAGGTATTCCTTCGATGGATCAAAGCAGTTACCAAGGATGGTTGCCTGAATAGCCTTCGATGGATCTAGAAAAAAGTTTTCGATGGATCGAAGAAGGAACCCTGGATCGTTTTGCACACAAGCTTTGATGGGTCAAAATGTACCCTTCAATAAATCAAAAATTGTCCTACAACAAAGGTTAGAGCACAAATCCTAACACAATTTGACTCCAATACACTTACCAAAGTATCCTATGGAACAAAGACAAGCAAAACAAAGTCTTAATTAAGTGATAAATTGAAGAAAACTAAAAGCTATGAAACAAATCATCAAGCCAAAATGTCCGGGTAATCCGCAATCAAGGGCTAATCGGAGCTAACGAATTAAGTTGAACTTAATCTCCAGCAACGGTGCCAAAAACTTGTTGGAGAAAAATAGACCCTCTTACACTTATGAATTATGAACTAACTCATAAACGTAAGGAATTATTCACTCGCAAGTGCATGAGGTCAAGTTTTAGTGTATTTATATGAAGTCGAGTGTCGTACCCACGAGGATTAAGCACTTAGACTCTCTAGCTCACAATTTTTAGCACAAAGACAACGAGTAACTAGACATGACTCGACACAAAGACTAAAATAAAAGGTGAAAATGTGTATCTCACTCTACCAAGTCCTTTAGAGATTTAGCATTGTGAGAAATGATTGAATTACGATGAGTGGTTATACGAGTTTGATTGGTTGGTTGATTACACTACAATGCGCAAACGAAAAAGAGCAAACAAATTCAATATAAGGAAAGATGGTCGACTAGGGAAATCCCCACTAACCATATGATGCATCAAACATTGTCCCGGTTTATGTATTATATTAAAATCCGTTCACACAAGTTAATGTCCAAATTATGACCTTTTGTGTCACATTTGGTTTTGAACCCAAGTTCCTAAATCATTCCGAACTCTAGATGACTGGAGCCCAACATTGAAGAATTTAGTGAACAGGAACCAAGACCCCAAGTCATTTCGGGCTTGCATCTAGACCGTATGTCACGTTGTGAAGTCAACAAGCATATCGTGTGATATATGTGGATGGTTCCTCTTCTCAAATCTCTATTGGAGAATCCGAGAGAAAGTCTATAGGATTCCCCCAACTCACACCTATTAGGTTACGAGTCAAGATAATCTACTAATAACCACAATAACATTTTGAATTTAATGTGTGGTTGATTAGAGTCCCTCAAGTCTATTGAGACTCAAAAGAGCTTGAGTCCATGCTAGGTGCTAAGATGACCAAGTCTTAAGGTAAACCTTTTAGAAAATACCCTAATTATGTTTACATGCTCATCTAGCCTTAAGAGAGTAGCTAATTCAATTAAGGACCATTTTTAGTCTCTTTACACATATATTAATTTAGCTAGGGTCAACACATTCATAAGTGAAACTAGACATGAAACTCAAGCACAATAAACATCCACAATCACACAATTTCTCATTCACAACACACAATCTCACAACATACACTAAACCAAAAATCATACATAATCCAAGACATCATTTGTTCATCACATGGAAACCTAACCTCCCAAATAGACTACTAACTACTCATAATTAAAATCAAGTTTAAATACATCAATAGAATAAATATGATGAAGAAATAACCAAGGAATCTCCCCAAAGCAAGCCAAGCTTCTTCAAGTTCATCCTTGCGCTTTTAATTTCACCTTATTTGCTTTAAAGTGTCTTCAAGTTTGTAGAGGAGGAAAGTGAGGAAGATTGAAATATAAATCTAGCTTATCTCTAGAGAACTCAACAAAGAACCCTAGAGAGAAGCTAGAGAGAAAATTAGAGAGAAAAATGGCTCAAAACTTGGAAATGAGTGAAATGAAGTGTGTTCCTCTTTGGGTGAGAGAGGAGCTCGAATTTGGCTGAGTTGGGAGGCTCCATTTCGACCCTAAGAAAAATAATAAAAGAGAAGGTGGAAGATCTAAGGGTTAACTTTGGATTAGGGAGACCATGATCCACTATTTTAGGATTTGGAATGCTAAGCTCCAAATTAGTGACATCATGTGGTCCAACTACTTTTATTTCTTTCCAAATCAGATTGGTAAGCATAAATGGGCTGAATGAGCCTCCATTGGACTGGACTCCATGTGATTGGGCCGGCCAAGGTAAGTCGGCCGGCAGTGGCAAATTCCAGCGGATTTTGGGCAACTTTTGGCGACTTCCGGTGAAGCTATTTCGTCATTTTCACAAAATTGTTCCAAATTCTCTCATGACCTCGAAAATGTATACATCTTCTCTAATAAGTATCTAATTCTTCATATTTAATGTATTTTTGAGCCCACTCCACATTTCCTAGCAAGAACAGGAAACATCATAAAAACAATGTTTTATTCATAGAAAACAAGCTATAAGCATAAAGTTATGAGCGTAATACGCACATAATTATAATCCTAACAGTATGCAAACACAAACCCAATACTCTGCAAGTTCCCGAGTAATTCTTTATGGATTAAAATTGATAAGAAAACTATAGGCTGTAAAGTGATAATTAGCGAGTAAAATTTAGTTTGAAAGCATAATCCATATTGAATTGCCCGCTTTGAACTGACACCTGCAGTGTAGTGGTGACTGAGATGTTCGAGTTTGGACGTTTGAATTCTCAAAACTTGAATAAATCCAACTATGTCTTGATCTTGTGTTGGAGCTCTTATTGACTCATCATTTCTCCCTTAACAAATTTATGCAATGATTTTTCCATTGCAGGGTTATAATGGAAGCCAGTTATGGGATACTACTTTTGCAGTTCAAGCGATTCTCTCGACCAATTTTGTAGAAGAATATGGTTCAACTCTGAGAAAGAGGCATACATTCATAAAGGAGTCACAGGTAGAGTTATATGTGCATCAAAATTCATTAGGTTTCTGGGTGTAATGGCTTTTGCCATTTCTCTTATTGACTTCCTATATTTTCTCAAGCTCTTAGAAGATTGCGCAGGTGATCTAGACTTTTGGTATCGCCACATTTCTAAGGGTGCTTGGACTTATTCTACTGCTAATCATGGATGGCCCATCTCAGACTGCACAGCAGAAGGATTGAAAGTAAGTGTTAATCAACACATTGCATTTGCTTATATTAATGTACGTTCTCCTTTTCTAAGGTTCATCCTTTTTAGGTTGCCTTAGCATTGTCAAAAATCCCATCAGAAATTGTTGGTGAGCCCTTAGATGCGAATCAGTTATATGACGCTGTTAATGTCATACTGTCATTACAGGTTAGCTTAAGAAGTCAAATATTGTATCCATTATTTCATTTTGCAGTAAAATATTGTATTATTTTATCATTCATACACTCAGCATTGATGGAGCAATCTTTAACTCTATATAACCAAATTTCAGAATGGGGACTGTGGCTTTGGAACATATGAAATTATGAGATCCTACAGGTGGTTGGAGGTACTTAGTTTTATAAGATATTCCCAAAATTTCAATATTCTGACTTTACTTCAATTGATCATGTTGAAATTTTTCAAGGTCACTGCGTAAAGTAAATGTCTCTTATAACTAGCCTCCTCTAGTAAGTGTTAGCAATCTTGTTTTGGTAGATGGCTAGAGCTTGTTTCTCTATGTTTAATGGTTGCATATCAGTGATATCACCAAACATATATATACAAAGGATATGTCAAACATCCATTTGATCTTTGGTAACCCTTTCAACTTCTAATTCCCTTAAGTTCTCGGGGATGAAGCACTCATTTGTTTTTCTATATCAGTCTTTGAGATGTATATCACTCCTTATCACGGTTGTGGAAGGTCTATTAATTAATAACATGTGGAACCTCGAAGTCATATGACATGACTTTTGAGTTTCATTGCAGTTGAAGCCTTCTCTTTCTTTTTGGCACATAGTATAAACATTTTGTATTGATTTGTGCTCATCACCATTATCACCTCCAAGATCAGGGTGACCTAATATATTTTACTAAATTTTTCTTTGTCCATTTGATCGACCCTGCTTAAACATTTGGCGACATTGTTCTCGAATATCCGTAAGATATCAACACATTGACTTGTACTAATTTTTAATTGTCTATAACTCCTGTTATGTTTTCCATTTTTTGTTGCGTTTATTATGTACTTTGTGTCTTTGTAGATATGTTGGATGTACATCATCTGCTATTCAAGCTTTGGCGTCATTTAAGAAGTTATACCCTGGTCGTCGGCGAAAGGATGTAGAATACTGTATCAATAAAAGTGTTGAGTTTATTGAGAAGATACAAGAAGCTGATGGATCATGGTAGGTTGTTGCTTATGTATCTAGCTTTCTTATTATTGTCCGGTGCAATATATTGTATGAAACATTCTCATATGTGAGACTTTAGGATTTCCTGAACCTTCGAGAATCATTAATTCACTTTTATTTACACATTTAGTTTTAAACTTTGAGCAGGTATGGCTCATGGGGAGTTTGCTACACTTATGATACATGGTTTGGGGTGAAAGGGTTGGTAGCTGCAGGAATGAACTACTAGAATAGCTCTTGCATACATAAAGCTTGTGATTTTCTGCTATCGAAACAGCTTCTTGACTCTGGTGGTTGGGCAGAAAGTTATCTTTCGTGCCAAAACAAGGTTAGGTGTTTGTCAATCAGTGCACATTTTCTCTATGTTGTTTCATCAATCCTAAATAACTGTAGAGTATCAACTTATCTCTATTTTCTGATTCTTGTTGTGCCTATTCATTTGGACTGATCCATCTTTGTAATATAAACTTGAGGTCCTTCCTTATTTATGTTTTTTTTGATTCTATTCTTTCTATTCATCTTTGCAACGATGAAAATATGTGAATTAGAATGAGTGGGCTACAAAAGTCCAGATAAAGAGGAAGAGTCTATGAACTTAACTATTCTTGTCTAATCTTTTATAGCAGTTGCCTACTGTGTCTATGTTGTGCTATCTATTGTAAGCTTTAATCACCCAATATTTGCAGCTATGAAAATATAATATTGACCATTTTAATATTTTAATAGTTGGATAATGTTCTTCGAATTGATAGGGGCAAATTGTAAATGGTGGTATAAACTTATTGTCACCCAAAATTTCATCTTTTAGACGTGTATTTATGTTGAATTTATGGTCAGTTATGTCATAACATGTGCATGTGCATGTGCATGTGCTTGTAAAATCACCTCTAAGGTAACAATAGTACACATGTTTTAAGTTATAGTTGTAGCTTTATGTTAATTTTCCATATAATTCGTGTTTAATTGTTCTTATTCCTTATTCGTGTAGGAGTACACAAATCTTAAAGGAAATAGGTCTCATGTTGTAAATACTGGATGGGCTATGTTGGCTCTTATCGATGATAGGCAGGTAATGGATTGTCACTTGTCATGTAGTACATAGCATTTTACATTTTTTTTCTTGTTGTTTTGGTTTCTCTAGGATAAAAACATATACTAGCAATAATATGAATTAAAGGGCAATATTTTTTTTTTGAAATAAAGGGCGATGCGGCAGCTTTCAAGTATTTACTACTGAAATCGTTGAGTACATAGGAGGGGGGACAAAGTATGAACCACATATTACAATAAGCACATATAGAAATATCTCGAATAGTCACAGGACATCCTACAAAAACTATGTAATCAAGCATGCACCAATTAGCAGAGAATGCCGTATAGGCTATTCTATTTGCTTTACAACTGTGACGACACACTGGAAAGGACAAACTATTGCTTTCTCCGTGAAAACATTCCATCAATACCCATTTGCGAACAACTTCCCTAGTATGCTGCCGAATGACAATGCAGTCGTCAGTACTACATTTCATCTTGCCATTATGATGATGTAACCTTTCACCATGACATACATTATTCCTAGGTCAGACAAGGCACACAGAGTGCACATCCAGGTAAATCGCCTTGATTGCCCGACTTGCCCTACTAAATATCTATAGGGCTTTATTATCAACTTAAACAAACACACCTAAATGAAATAATAAAACAAAGCATAAAAAAACATAAACATTTTGGGCCAAGGCATAAAAGTCTGACTCAACTACCACAAATGTCAAATGGTGAGCCACAACCCCAGCCCACAATTGAAAGAAAGTTTGCCGTCACCCTTATTACCTCACCTCCCCAGATCTGCTCGCCACCACCAACAACCGTTAGAGCCATCGAATCCCAGATTCGACTTGCGTCATATCGCACGGCCTCGCTACAGCCACAACTGATGCCAACAAACCCGATCCCAATGCTCTCCCAATCCATGGCAAAACCTCTAACAACGTCGAACCAGGTCGAAGCCATCCCCAACTTGACATTGTACCACAACATAGCTTGTCCATAAACGAGCACCAATAATCTTCACCGGTCAATGCTCTTAACCATTGACAAATGACAATATTTTACCGGTCCACTCATGCACTTATAAGTCCCACATCTCTTTACTCTTAGTCCTTAGTGCCCACATTCATAGTAGACAAGCAAAGGGGATTGTAACAGGTAAGGTTTGGAAGAACTTGGTTTAACTTGAATCCCTCTCAATCTCACCATCCAGATTACATGAACGGTTGATTATTATCGCTACTTTTCAAGATTTTGCCTTAAGTTAAGGTGAACCCAGTTCACACGAGAACTTCTCATGCGAGTAAGGTGGTCTAGGCCTAATAGTTGACCATAATACAACCACTGCCATGTTATCTAATCTCGTTTGGGGTGAAGCCCACAACGATGCCATACATTTGACACTATCACCCCAAATAATGTGATAATCTACAGTATTACCTAAAGAATTTTGGTATGGTAAGTTTGTAAAAGATGATGCAAGAAACTGCAAACACAACTCCACCAAAACTTTAGTGCTCACCTTTTACCTTTTTCATTCTTTTTTAATGCCAAATGCTTTGTACACTACTTTCCTTACTATTTGACGTATTTGTGGACTATTTGTTGTGGTAATTTTGTTCATTGGAGCAGGTGGAAAGAGATCCAATACCGTTGCATCGTGCAGCTAGATGTTTGATAAATTCCCAAATGGAAAATGGAGATTTTCCCCAACAGGTACTTCGTTGTTGATTACCACCAATTGTTGATGGATAGCCTGACTTCCTGAGTAAGGACTCACAACCCTCTCTACGTTTATGCATAATGAACTGAACAACTAGTTAGGAATAAATCATATTTGAGTTGTTAACATCATTTTGTTCTTGGGAGTGAAATTGAGCACCCTCTTTTTTCACAAATCACATCCTGTTCTTTGTATTTTGTGTGTATTTCTAATACACTTTTACTTGAAAATGTGTAGAAAGGGATATAGTTTATAGAAAAGGGTGCAAATTTCACCACCTTAATTTTTTTTTAATTATGTTGTTTCACAGGAGATCATGGGTGTCTTCAACCGGAACTGTATGATCGCCTACTCTGCATACAGAAACATATTTCCGATATGGGCTTTGGGAGAATAACGCTGCAGGGTGTTGGGATTTTCATGATCCATTCATTGGTTGTAAAAATTTACAACTTACCAGGTGTATTTTGAAGATTTTTCAAGTACACTTGATTTTGGTGATGTGGAGTCACGAAGTGTTGATAGCCTTTCGGCTTCTATACACGGCTGAGAATTAGTCATATTAACTTTTTTTAACAAAAAAAAAGAAACTAGTCTTATTAACCGACTCGACTCGACTCGATTCGTTTGTTTCATGAGAATTATTGCCTTTTTAGAGTGTATGCCACTCTAAAATCTTAACAAGTTCACAGTTAACTTCTTATCAAATAAAACAAACAAAAGTAGTTAGTGAGTTAGTAGACAAATTTATGCTATTGTCTTTGACGTCACACGTAGACTTTACTAAATTGTTTTTTTTTTAATATTAAGCGAGAGGCATTATATTGATAAGATGTAAACAATATTACACAGTAGACGTCCATAAAGTTCGAAAGAATTGACTACTGCTAAGCTAATCCAAGAAGCCTAAATTAGCTCACGAACAAATGTTCTAGAAATAAAACATCAAGTAACCAGGATATGCCTAATAAGTCAAAGTGAACACCAGCACAAATAGACCAAGGTAATGTTCGCCTAAGTAGCAGGTAAAACCTACTGATGAGATGCCACAAGATCCAACACTTCCGTACTAGAACTCTAAGCATCAGGGTCCCAAATTCTGATCCAAATCATACCATAATTTATAACCAAGTCCAAAAATAAATCAAGCCCAACTCTAGAAAAAGAGATGGACTAGGTCCATTCAGGATTGGTTAGGAGAGTTGGGGACCAAACAGAAGTCCTAGGATGGATCCCAGGATCCGCCCCATTCACATGCACGACACTGACAATGGACTGCCTCCTGCACTGGTTAGCCTCTGCGCTCAAGCTGATGCAGTGGCCGACCACGTCTTTCTAGCCAACCTGCAACGCCTCACTTCGCCTCCGCCACCCTCGATGACCAAAGACACCATCCAATCAAAGCCTAGCATCGGCCTTCAACCACATCGCCGAACACCACAAAACCATATTGCACTACTAGTCTCCCCGCAGCCACCGCTATCCCAGACCGACCTCTGCTCAATCGGACCAAAGCCTGTCGCCTTTAGAAAACTCACGAATCTCCCTTCAGAGCGATTTGAAGGGAAAGTGAGACCAACATAGTTCAGGATCGATGAGAACGACACTTGAAGGGCCGCAAGAAATCTCCCTTGGAGGAGGGTGTTGCAGAGCCATGAGCCTAACCCTAGCATCGCTCTAGTTTCTTTTCTTTTGAAGTCTTTAGATACTAAATTGTTAGAATTTATTATCTTCTCAAATTAAAAAAGATATTTTCGTAGAACACTATAAAGATGTTATTATCATTGACGTCAAGTGTAGAAATCGCTAAGTTATTTTAATGTTTTCAGAGATAGAGCATTATGTTTAGGATAAAATTTAGCTACTGCATCGAAACATAAATGGTTAACTAAAATAAAGTAGTATGCCTTGCGACACAAGCATTCTAACCTTATGCTATTATTTGTCAAAAAAAAAAACCTAATGCTATTAAAGTTGAGGGCAGTTTACCATTAAGTCACTTAGGATTTGTATATATATTAGTAAAAATAGTGTATAAATAGTAAAAAAATAATGTATTTTCGGTTAAAACTCGTTCTTTTTTTTTTCCTGAAAAACATAACTAGCCTTTATCATTCCCCTAATTCACCTATGGCTTCATGCCTATCCGGTTACTAATGTAGGCGGACTCTCTGTAGACGGACTCTCTGCTGAATGCTCTCTAACAAAAAAGAAAGAAAAAATTATCGACAATACTTAAGGGTATATTCTATAGCATGTAATGGTACTATGATGTATGATGTTGTTAAATGTACTAAGTAATCCTAAGAAATATACTAAATGCTTATGATAAGGGTATAACTAACATGTTATGAATGTATTACTGCAAATGACTTATTTCTTTCCGCCTTTTGGGCGGTAGTCCGCCTCCTAGGGGATCAAAACAAGTATGAATATGTATGAACAACTCACTTATTCCACCTTCTGGGCGGTAGTCCGCTTCTCAAGGGAGTTATAATGAGTGTTATGAACATGTATGCAAACTCGAAGCTTTGTAGTAGGAAACCATGGTTTATTTATTCCAACATAGATACAAGCTATAGATCCAGAGCCTCACTCTTTGGTAAACAGCTATGAGCTGTTTAGCCACTCATAGTAACAAACATACTTACTCGAAGATGATGAAGCTGAACAGTTGTTTCGACTCTTCACTTACTATCTAAACTCTTAGGCTCTATGCTCTAAGATAGATTTCTCTAGTTCTGATTTTCGATGCCTCACACTAAGACTTGATGCTCTTTATATAGAGAGTGGAATTCAAAACGGAATTGAAACACAAGCTAAAAATAGTGACTCCATTAACTATAGTGTATTGATGCAGATATGACATCTGCTTTCCTCCATTGTCTTCTTTTGGAAAGTAGATTCTCAGGATTATGATGTCTCCTACTCAAGGAGAAGATGACAATACAATTTCACCTGCTTTTACAGGTCATCGTAGTCTTCTGAGTTATTTCCTAGGTAGGGGTCCTTATCTATTATCTTTCTTCTGGTCCTGTTTGCTTCTATATCTGTATATGTATACATTTGGTAGCTTATGTCTTTCTCGATCTTGTCGAGCCATTGAGTATATGCGAAGGAGGAATCTATTTCTCTCCGTTTTAGGGATGTGAACAAATCACACGTAACAGCCTCTGGATGATCGTACGTGGTGACTATTATCTTATCTCCTGATGCAAGAAACGTAATCTCTCAATCTTCTTTCGATTACTTTCTTAATGTATTCTAACGCCATAGCCTTCATCCATGGAATGCTTGAATTTGGGTTTCCATTATATCCGTTGCATGCTGGCTCAAGATACTGTCCCTGGATGATTCTGACATAATGATATGGAAGAATATATTCAGTCTCTCCATTAGACTTCTGCACCCATTATGGGGGTGTAGATCTAGACTTTAGTCTGAGAATGTAGTTACTCTTCCTGATATTCTTGACTATATTGTAGATAATTGCTGGCAAACCCTTGAAATCTTCATTTGTCTTTGTTCAAAGATTATGAACAAATCCATTCTCAACTAACCACAACTTGTGCTCCTGCAGATGTTCGCTCTGAACATTTACCAAGTATCTTCCCAGGAAGGGTCCCGGGACTACAAAGAGGGTTCTAAAGAGAACTTCATCGGGTGTATGTGTGCCAATAAGTTTGTGGAACCTGAACCATTCTGATTATTTTAGCGCCTGGATAGGAACTTTAGCACTCTTTGGAGTTCTGATATACAATATTGCTGGTTCATTGACCACACTCTATGGTTTCTTCTTTTAACTCAGGTCTACCGCCAAAGCGTCCATGGTTTCTACCATGAGTCTTTTGTCATTCTCTTAGAAGACAAACATCAAATTATCTAATAGTATTGTAACGATCCAAATCAAAAGTTATGCTAACGATTTAGGTTTTCCGCGAATTATGCAGCTCGTGAAATTTTGTTAACGACTTTTTCTTCGGGCGAGAATTTGATCCGACTTTCTTCGCGAAAGTCGTAGAGTTTTTAATTTCATGCTCATTTTCAGGGAATTTTTCAGACTTATGAGCTATTCCTTTTGATTTTTAGAAGTTCGTTTGGTTAAAATATGTATTTTTTTAATGTATTTTCTTGTCGGTTTAATCGCAACTGTTGGATCTTGATCAGATCGAATTGTGACCATTGATTTGATCAGAAAGTTTTGGTATTTATAGTGAAAATATGGAGAAAATCATAAATATACAAATTGTGTATGTATCGACCCGTATAACCATTTTGACCCGTTTGGATTTTCAAATTCGACCCACCGAAAAATGCCACGGTTGTCGGCGTATTTGGTATGAATTTGAAACTCTTGCTCTCCTCTTTCCATTCATGTATTTATTTGTGAGATTTGGATATGTTTTGAGGCTGAAAAATGGCAAGGAACCCGTCGGAATCCGGGTGGATTCGGTGGCGGCGTTCCGGTCTTTTTCCGGCGTGGTTTTTGGGTGGGTTCGACTGGGTTTGAACCAAGGATCAAAACCCCTAAGGTTTGGGGGACCGAGGTGCATCACCAGTGACGGAGTCGACCGGAGAAAATTTCTGGTGATTTCGGCCACCGTGGGTTTTGAGGCCAATTTTGGCCAATCACCGTGGAATTGGGTCTCGGTCTTGTTGGGAAATTTGTTGGGTTCGTTGAGATCTTTCCAACGAGGGGTCATTCGCCCCCATCAAAGTTTTCTGCCGGACCTTTGAGCTAGCTATATACTGTGAGTGGACATTTTATTTTCACTGATTGATGTGGGAGTCTTGATTATGCATTTTATGATTATGCACGTACGAGTATGCATTTTATGATTATATGTCGTACGAGTATGCATTTACGATTATGCATGTGCATGGAAACAAATATGATTTGTTTTACACAGAGTACAATATCAGAGATAGTAATGGCATCGATGCATTGGCATGCTCGGCTGATCCCCGAGATGCTCCGGGGGGGGGGGGGGGGACAGATATCCTGACTCGAGGTCTTTCGGACTATATAATCACGTGTGGGTCTGGGATCCCGTGATTTAGGCTGTACTAAGGTGGAGGTGTCCGAGAGAGGGACCCCACGGTTTTTAGACTCGCATCATGTTTATTTGTTTATATATTATGAAAGGCATGTTATATTTATTGCTATCAGTTTAAAAATGAAAATTTATTTTCGTCCACTCAGTCTAACAGTTTTTATTATTTTAAATGCCTTTCTTTGGGCTTTTCGGTTTCCTTCTTGCCCAGTTTGCAGTTTCTATCCTGTGGTCGCGTGTCATTGTCGGAGGCCTAGAGTTCAAGTCGCCGTTCTTTTCTAGTAGGTTCTTGGTTTAACCTACTAGCTTTGTATATTTGTAAATTAGAAGTCACTCTGAGTACTATGTTAGTTTATTTTCCTTTGTAATGCATTTCGAGTACTTACTAGATTTTGAATAATAAGTGTAAAGAAATACTTTTACTGTTATTCAGTAGTTTGTGAATTTGAGAAATCCGGATGGAAATTAGCGTCCCACGGTTTGGCTTTTGTGGACTATTTGGAAGTGTATTTTCATTGCAGGGTTTTAGTTTACTCATTTTATAAAGTAAACTCTGGCGAAATTTTTTAAAAGGTTGTAATGTTGTTAGGATCTAATTCTGGTTTAGACAACTAAATCGGGGCCAGGTTCTTTCAAGTGCCTTCTGGTGGGATGCTAGACTTCGGTCAGTCTTGAAAACTGCTTCTGAGAAGGTGTTTAGCTGATAGCTGAAGATGCTCACGAAACCTGTAGGAAAGATTATGATTTTTGGCAAAGCAGCAGCCATCAACGATCTAGATTTGCCTTTATCATTTTCCGTTTGAGACGGGCTAACCAATCCTTTCCCCTTTGATTGATCAGTTAAGACTGATCTTTTGGGACGCAGAAAAAAACTCTTGAGAACTTTTTCAATTGGTTCTTCTTGTTGGTTAGGTTCCTTTCCTGGCCTCTGCTTCTTGGGCTGCGACCTTCGTCATCTCTCTCACTTCTTCTGTACATGGCCATTTCTCTTGTTAAAGCATCTGGAAGATAGTTTTTTATTTCTTCTAACCAATTCTACATCATAATCATATTGGTTAAGAAATAATTGCCAGTTAGCTAATCTTCCCATATATGCAGATTTATCAAGTTTGATTTTTTTTTAAAAATTTCACTCTGGCACAATTTGTTCTCACTGTGAAAAGTTTTCCTAAAAAGGCTGGAGCATTCTTGATTGCCTTTTTGATGGCCAGAATTTCTTTTTCCCCTGTGGGACAATTCTTCTCTGCAATATTGAAGTTTCCATTGCGAAATTTCAAAATGTTCTCAGTGTTAGTGTCTGGCTCTCTTGCCAGTACTACACCTACCCAGAAGTTGATACTAGCATAAACTTAAAGGATGATTTCTTCATTCTCTTTAGGTTGATGTAGTTGTGGCAAATTCTTGCATAGCTCTTTGATTTGCCTAACGATCTTTTCATCATCTTCTATAAACTTCCAAGCTCTCTTTGAGCTTGTTTTGGGTGTCAGAATTGTTGTTAATCCAGCAATTTTTGGAAGGAAGTCTCTTCCATAATTTATGACTCATAAAAATCTCTGTAGACTTTTGGTGTCAGAAATTTTGTTTAGGAATTTTCAGACCTTCTCTAGGATATGTGGCTGAAGCTTGATGACTCCGTTCTTTATATTGATTCCTAACAAGTCAATTTCATCTAGGACTAGAAAGACTTTCTTTTTTCCTAGGATGATCCCATGCTGGACGATAAGCTTGACTACTTCAAAGAGATGATTCATGTGTTCTTCTTTGTTCTTTGAGAACACAAGAATATTGTCTATATAGACGACATAGAAGTCTTCCACGTGCTTGAATATGTTGTCCATTTTTTTCTAGAAAATGGATGGAGCTTATTTTAGTCCGAAAGGCATTACTAGCCATTCTAATGTCCCTATAGAGTTCCGAAGGCTGTAAGAGGAATATTGTCAGGATGCATTTTGACTTGCCAAAATTCTGATTTAGCATCAAAATTTGAAAACACCTTGGCTCCTATGAGCCTGTTGATTAGCACTCTTACTTGCAATCTGGTAACCACCTTTTAGGGTCTTCTTGTTGACGTCTCTATAGTCTATCATCATTCTTGCTTTCCCGCGAACTTCTTTCGCGTAATTTCTGACATAAAAAGCTAAAGCGTGGTGATGACTCTTTGATGGTCAGCTCAATCCTTTATGCAAGATTTCAGCTATATCTTTTCTAAACTCTTTTTGATCTTCTTCTTTATATTAGGGAATGGTTTTTACGTGACAGATGGAAGTCATGTCATGTAACTTGATCTCACTAACCACTGGGTACTTTTCCCAAAACTTCAGAGGATTGATATCTATATTTTGTCTGAGCAGTTCTTTGATTTCTCCAAGGGTGTGCTTCTTTTGTTTCTCGAGCTTAGCCTTGAAGTGCTTGAGATTATGCTCTTTTATAAATGCAGCTTCAACTGTCTCATCTTCGTCTTCTGATGACTCTTCACTGGGCAACTCTTCTTGTTGCATGTGTTGGTTATCAGGAGCCTTATAAGACACATAGTAATGATATTTGTCTTGTTCATGAAGCGGCACAATGGTCGGATCTCCATTCTCGAATCTAGTCTTCATACTAGGCTTCTTGGAATCCTTCGTTTTTCATATGAGGATTTTCTCTTGTTTACACTTGTCACAATCTCTCTTGAGAATGTTGTAGACAGTATGTTCTTTGAGTTGAATTCTAGTAGAGGCTTGAGGTGGAGCATCAAGATGCTTGAATTCTCTGTTGCCGTGAAACCTACATAATTCCATTTTATCAAAATCTTCTTCTTCTGATGATGATTCTTCGATAAGCAACTCCTCTTGTTGCTTATATTGCGGAATTGTTTCGAATCTTGGTTTGTGTCCACCACTATTCTACTATGATCTCTGATATTGCTCTATGAATCCTAGACCAACAATACTTTTGGCTTCTTTAAGCCTATCTGTCCAGAAGAATTTGTGATTCTTCTCAAAGCCTAATAAGTTTACTTTTGGCTTTTGGATGAAAGTTTGATGTAGCAGGAAGTCAATGCTGATTAGAACATCTGAGTCTTGATCTTCTAATTGCCAAATATTTTCAATGACAAAGGTTCATCCTCCTATCAAGACTTGAACCTTCTTGGCAAAAGTATTTATGAAGATTCTTCTTCCTTCTACGGTTTTTCCAGTTGCATTTTAATTTGGATATATGTTATCCATAACTCTTCTGATATATCAAACTTTTTTACTAGACTGAAGCCCGAACAATCTTGTATCCGGGAAGCTTTAATCCAATCTCCATGTAGTTACTGAATCTACTTGTAGAAGCAGTTGCTACCTTGCACAGGTTCTGTTTTAAAGAACTTGCTTCCTCTTCTGTAAAAGGATTGCACTATTCTTCTTCACAGTCAGATACTACTTTCTCTTTCGTATCATGGACTGGATCTTCTGCAGATACTACTCTTTTTTTATGTAGTAGTATCAGCCTTTGCTCTTTCTAGATCTTTTTCTAGAATTTTTTGTTTCTCTTTTATCCCATAGAAGTAGTCTTTGTACTCTTATTAATTAATCTGGTTTATTGAATTCTTCTTTCTCTTTCTCCTTGCTTCAGCTATGAAGCATTCTTTGTGATAAGTTTTCCCTGTTGCTTCACAAAACATAGTGAGTCCCTTCTTCTCCTAGCATTGACAGTAGTCGCAAATGAATGATCCGGGATTGACCTTGTAGGAAGAAATCTTTTCTTCCTCTGTACTTTCATCCTAATTCTTTATCTCAAGAAGATAAAACTTTCTAGGTTCATACTCTTCTTCAGACTCTGATTCTGATTCTTCTGTTGATTCGTCTTATGAATAGACTGAATAGACAGAGATCTCTTCATCATCTTTTGATGAATAGACTATCTTATAGCCTTTCAGATTTGCCATCTCTATGACTCCTTCATATTCTTTGAGAAGAGCTTTCGAACTTTTTCTTTTCTTTTTTGGGACATTAGTTAGCATAGTGCCGTTTAGCCTTGCATAACCAACATCTGCAAGTTTTCTTCTTTTCTGGCTCTTGATGAAATTTTGTCTTCTTGAAAAATCTCTTTCTGGGATTTTGTTTTTCTCTTCTATAGTTGGAGCTTCTCTTGAACCTCCAATTCTTCCTCTCATTTCTCTTGAAATATTTTCAGAAGTGTTTTTTCTTATGCCTCTTCTCTTTGCATCCTCAGTTGGTTGGTGCATCTATCATTTTGGAACAGAAGTTACTTGTTCCTTTGAGTTACTTCTTGATAGCTTTCGCTCTGGTGTTAGCTTTACACTGTTCGCGCATTAGCTGCCTGATTCTTTCTGCAACTTCTCTAACCGCAAACCTCTCTAGAGATTTTTTTTCAATGCTTTCTCTCATGGCTGTCCTTTATGGTTCAAAGAGCTTTCTGTGTATGAGGTGTACCAAGTCTGTATTTTCAAATTCTCCTATGGTGCAATAGTACTCTTGGAATTCATTCAGATATTCCTCGAAATACTTCATGTTGCATATTTTGAAAGCATATATATTGGTTTTTGCTATTTCTCTGATTTTTTCTCCAATATATGAGATGTCTCTGCAAAATGATCATATAGCGGAGTAGCAAAAGTATAGGGATTCCTATCATTCTTTATATCTTCCAGCCATTGCTTTCCTCTGATTTTTTCTTTGAAAGGAAAGTAAACTTCTTTGCCATTCCTAGGAGAGTTGATTCATAGACTATATGCAAGTCTTTTGTTTCAAATCTTCTGTAGGTTGTGCAGGCTGCCATGAAAAGACTAACTGCCCATTCTTCGATGGCATTTTTCTTGTCTAGAGCTTTGTCTAGATCAAGCCATACTCCTAGTTGGGTGATTGGCACCTTTGAAGTATTTTTCTATTGAATGAATCTATGAGAACTTCTTTCTCCCTTCTTTCCACTAGGGCCTATTCCGTGTGGAAGTTTGGTCTTTCCACTAATTCTGAATATGGTGATTTGTGAGGGTGAGGGTTGTGAAGATTCTGCTTCTTCCATGTCCTCATCTTCTGTATCTTTCTGTTTCTTCATGCAGGAGAGGAAAGACTTTTCTTCCATTTGTGAGGGTGAAATTTTTGATCTCTTTGATCAATTGTTCCAACCGTAAGGGATCTTCACACTTTTTTGCTTCCTCATAAAGCTTGAAGAGTTCTTACGATTTTGAACTTCCCGCTCTTAGCATGCTGATGTTTCTTTTTAACTCAGCATCTAAGTCTTCCTCCATTACTGGAGTAGCTTTTTGAGGGTGAAAATTTTGATCTCTTTGATCAATTTTTCCAACCGTAAGGGATCTTCACACTCTTTTGCTTCCTCATAAAGCTTGAAGAGTTCTTCTGATTTTGAACTTCTCACTCTTAGCATGTTGATGTTTCTTTCTAACTCAGCATCTAAGTCTTCCTCCATTACTGGAGTAGCTTTTATCAAAATTCTGGTACTTCCAGTACCACTTTCTCTGGTAGAGTTGCATCTTCTGAATGGTCTAGAGCTTTCGCCTCTGAAGCTTTCGAGGGATACGTCATTGTTTCTGTGTCCTTCGAACTTGAGGTTGACATCTTCGATTTTCCTGTTCTCGTAGACCGCTGCCTTTGAGCTTTATGGTTTCTCTTTTGGACTAGATAATTTCCACTCTAGTGGGAAAATTACCTCATCTGATGTCACCTTGTAAATTTGTTGATTTTGGTTTCTGGGATTTGTAAGGAAACCAACGGTGAGACCTGTGATGTTTGATATCCTGGTCTTTGGCTCTACTGTTGTGCTTATTAGTTTATAGTAGATTCTATAAAATATCGCAAGCTCTTGCATGTCTTCTTTCATGGATGTACCGTCTGTTTTGACTCTTAGTCGTAAACAGTGAGCGACATCGGTTAGACTAGCTGAGAAGTTTGGGAAGCAGTTGAAGTATGCAACCTAGTTGCATAATGATGCTTGAAGTGTTCCCAATAGACTTTTCTGGAAATCGATCACCCTATTGTCTTGTAAGACGCATAGGATTGAACAATTTAAGCCTTCTCTGACCAATAATTTTATGCCAACTTAGACTACCCCAATATGCATAAACTTGAAGTTTCCTTTTCTAGCTTTAGAAACTTTCTCAGGTGTTACCAGAAGAAAATATGTTTCTCCTGTTGTTGCTGGTGTGGTGAATTCAAGAATTTTGAACTGATGGCTATCCATCATGTCGAAACTTCCTCTCTTGTAGATCTGTTTGAATTCAAATTTTGGGATTGTAGCATTTTGGACGTTGCTTTCAATTTGGTTAAACTCAAACTCTTCTGAGTTCAGCAGCTGCACTGATTTTTTTCTTGAAG
Source organism: Geum urbanum (assembly GCA_946800695.1). Classification (NCBI taxonomy): domain Eukaryota; kingdom Viridiplantae; phylum Streptophyta; class Magnoliopsida; order Rosales; family Rosaceae; genus Geum; species Geum urbanum. Next base: position 8,287,566 of record OX327003.1, read on the forward strand.
ATGCTCAACATATTCATGTTGCGCATATTTTCTAAATTAGGTTCTTTTAATTTGAATGTTGACGGATTTGATGGAGAACCCTAAAAAAATAAGTTTTGGCATTGGGTTCCCTTTTGGAACCTTTAGTGATTTGAAGTCACTAGTCTTTCTAATGACTGTTCGAGGTGGACTAGGGCTTGATCTTGGATGTTTTTGAGCTTTCTTCTGAACATAGTTAATGATCTTTATCTGTTGAAGATCTAGTCTCTCGATCTTATTATTAATTCTTGTTAATAGTTCTTGTTTTTCTTCGGGCTGCTTCTGGATGTAATACACCTTAGCCTCCAATATATGTAATTGGTTGTTCATTGCTGGAAAAATTTCTAGATACTCTTTGTATCTAAAAATTGCTGACTAGGTTTCTTGTTGCCTTGCATCTGATGCTTCAAATAAAGAATCTAGCTTTTCCATTAATTTCTCAGTTGTTGATCCAATTGTTAGGATTTTGAGCTATTGCAAGCTCTGATACCAGTTGAACTGCAAATCTAACCAATGCTCAAATAGACAGTCAAATAGATAATCGATGCAAAAGATTTTCTATTTGTGCTTTGTCTCTTAACAATTTTTCAAGAAACGATTGTTCTTTAGCAATTTTGAGATTATGAATTGCTTGTGCTAAAGGACAAGGATGGACTGGTCTTGATCTTTCGAATAATTTAATTCTCTCTTTTGTATTAGTGATAAAATCTCTTAAAATTTTAAGTTTAGAACTTAAATCACGTGTTTTTTGACAGTGAAAAATTTTCTATGGTAAAAAATAACTGTTTACCTTTGAGTATAGAAGATAGATCTTCAGCTGCAGGTGTTAAAACGAATAAATTATTAACCCAATACCCTTTTTCAAGAGATGTGCTATTGTGGTAGCATAAATGTACTATGATATGTAAGGGTACTAACTTACTCAGTTAAGGATACTAGTATTAAATACTTTTGACAAGACGAATGGAAGGATAGAATACACAAATGGATGGATTAAATAAGCAACTTTAATGAGCTAATGACTACTAAAACACTATTCAGGTGACCTATCGGTAACTTTAAAAATAGCATGCGACTTTTAGATAAATATAGGGTGTATTTGTGACCTTTGGGTCATTTGCCCTAAAGTCGATGTAACGTGTACCAATCATGAAAATGTTAAGACTTTTCTATCTTCCCGAATGAAAGTATGGAACATTTCTATAAGATGTCTCTGAGAGGCAGTGAGGAAGAACATTATGTCTATTTTCGTTTATAATAAACGAAAATGCCACTTCAAATCTTCGTTAATTATGACAAAAATTAAAGCCAATGGTACACTCCTGCGCAGGAGCATGCATGTGCAAAGTGCTATGCCGGAATGGTCACAGCGTAGCCCACGTACCTAAACTTCTAGAACACACTGCCTTCATTATCCCCTTATGCATGTGCCGCTCGTCGGCTGGGGTCTTTGCCAGCGCCATACTCTCTTCTTAGGTTTCATGTTTGGTTTGGATATCCCTTTCGCCTCCTATCCCTTTCTAAAGTAGATCGATGGTCCAGGTTTGCTGGCTCTTTCCAGCAGTACTCACTGGCATGCCATCTTTCTAGTCATCGGACTATAGACAGTGTATGACTGTTACTGAGCTTGCATTGTCGACACAAAAGGGCAGAAGCCAGTCTTGGTCATTCTTATCATCTTGCTTCTAGAAAGGGACCGTGGGCTTCTAGAAGACCCGTCATTTCGGATCTGTCAAACACCCCACCCCATCCGATTTTTCATCTCACAAGATTCGGATCTCCCTTTGTTTTCTTTATCAATTTAGGGCTTCTCCCCTGTTTGTCCTTGTCGTCATCATCCCTTAGAAAAATGAGAAATATACGCAACTAGCCCAAACGGCCCCCCCCAGTCTGCACCACTCTCTAACTTTTTTGTTTTATTCGCCATGCGCCACGTGCCTCCTTCTTTCTCTCTCTCTCTCTCGAGCGTGAGTGAGTGAGTGAGTGTGTGAGTCCTCTTCGTCGTCGTCATCGTCTTCTTCATTTCTCTCTCTCTCTCTCTCTCTCTCTCTCTCTCTACAAATACCTCCACTTTCAACTCCGGCTTTTACTTCTAATTTTTCCTCATTTCGATCTCGAACGTTGTAGGGAGAGCAATGTGGAAGCTTAAGATCGCCGAGGGAGGGAATCCATGGCTACGGACGCTGAACAACCACGTCGGCCGCCAGGTCTGGGAATTCGATCCCAAGCTCGGCTCGCCGGAGGAGCTCGAAGAGGTCGAGAAGGCTCGCCAGGACTACCATAACCACCGCTTCGTCCACAAACACAGCTCCGACCGTCTCATGCGGATTCAGGTGACTACTTTCTCTGGCTAAAAATGATCGAGTGGGATCTAGTAGCTTCTTCTCGGTGAGGCTTGAATTTTTAATGAGTATTTTATTAGTGTAATTTTGGAAGTTTAGACTTAAAATTGACCCGAATACTGGTTTGACCGATTGGCGCTGTGTTGTGAAAGCTTGAGAATATGATAGATAGGGTCGATTTCGATCGCACAGGTCATACTAATACTGTGCCGAAAATTTACTCACTGTTGGTCTTCTTGAGGAGATTTGGAATGTGTTCATTTGATGAGTTTCTGAGATTGATGGTGATATTTGTTTTTTTTAATCACATTTAGGCGAGTTGTTGTGTCTAATTTCAGCAGACTGGGAAAGAGTCAATGAGAGCAACTTGTAGGAATATATAACTAGGAAAATGTTACACTAAAATTATAGAATAGATTAGTTAGGTTTTATGTGATCTGTGTATTGTGAACTGTTTTGCTGAGTGCTCCTATATACTGCTCCCAGCTGACTTGTTATGCTTATATTTTTGGATACTGGGGACACGTATCTTTGCCAACTTTCCTTTTTCTTTCGCTTAAATTAGCAAAGATCATCCTGGTGCTACTTGTATTATATTTTATATTATTAAAATGTGAATCACTTCAAAGCTAGAGGTTTCTAAATTTCCAACTTATACCAGCGTGAACAAAGAACTACAAGTCAGCGTGCCATCAAGTTTGGGACTTAAACTTGTATATTCTATAAATTGATATAAGCTTCAGTTAACTTGTACCTGATAAAGCTTGTTTACAGTAGACCTTAACTATCATTTTAAAACTGAAGGGGTGGACTGTAATATATTTCTTCCGTGTTAGCCATAGAGTCAGCCCCATAAATATGTCCCCAACTCTTGACACAGTTTACAGTTTGCTTGCTACTTTCTTCAGAGATCAGTCTTAGACCTTCATGCCAATTATAGAATTTCTTCAGTGATATTATTATGGTTTTGGTGTATGCTAAGTTATTCTCCTATCATATTGAATTATATCAGTTAAGTTAACCACCGGTGTTTTTTTTCTTACCAAAAATATAGTTTTCCAAGGAGAACCCTGTTAAAGAAGTATTACCCCAGATCAAAGTAAAGGACACAGAAGGTGTGACGGAGGAAACAGTAACTAGTATTTTGAAAAGGGCTATAAATTTCCATTCAACTCTTCAAGCCCAAGATGGACATTGGCCAGGGGACTATGGAGGTCCAATGTTTCTACTGCCTGGCCTGGTAATTTCTGATGTTTCAATTGACTATTGTATGGAAAGTATGCAAGTCAACTGTAAAACAATGAATTGTACTTCGGATTGGTTGTCTCAGCTTTGAGGGACTGAAGACTTTTTGTACCCTCCTTAAACATTAACCACAAACGATGTACTTATGGTAACCCTTGTCACTTTTTCTCATCAATATGATCAGGTAATAACTTTGTCCATCACTGGAGCATTGAATGCAGTCTTATCAGATGAGCATAGGAAGGAGATAATTAGATACCTTTACAATCATCAGGCAAGACTCTATTTGGTCTTTGTTACTTAGAGCTTTCCTTTTGTAGAACTTCTCTACAGGAAATTTTGTGTGTGTTAACTTGGAGTTGTGTTTTGCAGAATGAAGATGGCGGATGGGGTTTACATATTGAGGGCCCAAGTACCATGTTTGGCAGTGTCTTGACTTATGTTACCTTAAGGTTGCTAGGTGAAGGAGCTAAAGATGGAAACGGAGCAATGGAGACAGGGCGTAGATGGATTTTGGATCATGGTAGTGCTACAGCAATTACATCATGGGGCAAAATGTGGTTATCAGTTCAGAACTCAACCTTCATCAAGTGATTATCTTAATATGAGTAAATAACCTATATATATGCAAACCAGTTTAGTTATCTAATCCTTGTTATATTGGTGGTGGGTGATAGGTACTCGGAGCATTTGAATGGTCTGGCAATAATCCCCTCCCCCCTGAGATTTGGCTTCTTCCTTACATTGTTCCTATCCATCCAGGTTCATGCTCTTTTAACCACTTTATGCAAATTTGTCTTTTCAATTTTAATGTATGCACTATGTACCCTTGTTTGTGATGGCTAAGAATAGGGATATATTCTTACCAGGGAGTAATAGATGAATTTACAGCTTATGTGGCTTATATGGGATAATTTTTCTGATTTAAGACATTTTAGTAGTGGAATAATTAATCTGTATTTTCCTCTGCAGGAAGGATGTGGTGTCATTGCCGCATGGTCTATTTGCCAATGTCTTACTTGTATGGGAGGCGGTTTGTGGGTCCAATCACACCAACAGTTTTATCTTTGAGAAAAGAGCTTTTCTCTGTCCCCTATCATGAAATAGATTGGGATAAGGCACGCAACGAGTGTGCGAAGGTTAGTCGGTTGATTTTGTCATCAAACTAAAGCTAAATTTCATATATGAGTAGATTGGACAGACGATAGCATCTCGTCTTTGATATTTTGAGTCATTTGGGCAGAGCTAAAAGATTATAAATGAATTTGTCTATTTCTTTCCGTCTTGGCTGAATTATTGTGATAATCCATGTCTTGATTATGTTTTCACAATAAATTGTAATCCTTCTCGAAAGAAAATTATAACATGCTGTGATTAATGCTCCTCTTCATCTTTTACAGATATACTTAATAATTAGGTGTATCTGTTTTTATCAGTATGGTGTTATGAATGAGTACTGTCTTATTTATATTGAACGTGGGCCCTAGGTATCGCTATTGTTCCATCTATAGACATAGTTAGATCCCGAATGGGTTGCTTTATTGTTGCAGGAGGATTTGTACTATCCGCACCCTCTTGTACAAGATATACTGTGGGCCTCCCTCCATAAGGCTGTTGAACCAGTCTTGATGCGTTGGCCTGGAAAGAAGTTGAGAGAGAAGGCTCTTAAGACTGCACTTGACCACATACATTATGAAGATGAGAATACTCGTTATCTTTGCATTGGGCCTGTGAATAAGGTAATATATCCAAACATTTCACTGGTTATAACAATCATGCGATAATCTTGTCCGGTGAATAATGATAGCCAGTATAAGTCAATCCCCAGTCCTGTTAGATATTTCTGTATGTTAGAGTTTACTAACTTTGAGCTGCAGGTGTTAAATATGCTGTGCTGTTGGGTTGAAGATCCGAATTCAGAGGCTTTCAAGTTGCATATTCCAAGAATCTATGATTATCTATGGATTGCTGAAGATGGCATGAAAATGCAGGTAATCTACTGTCACTTCTTAAATAACCTAATGTCAACAAATTCTGAACAACCTGTATGCTCGTTGGAAGCCTTGAATAGCTCCCTGTTCTCATTTTTAATCTATAGATTGCAGTGTTTCGTGGTATGTTAGGTGGAAAGCGTTTTGTAGCTATCCACGAAACTCTGAAAAGTATGCAAACACAACCCAATAATCTGCAAATTCCAGAGTAAAATTGATTATGTTTGATAAGAAATGAAACTGAAACTTTAGACTGTAAAGTGAGAATTAGTGGGTGAACTTAGTTCAATAATGATGTGGGGTGGTGGGGGTGGTTATCTTTTAAAAAAATTCCATCTATTTTTGACAACTTGTATCCATTGACACTTTCACGTTCTTTAGAACCCTCATTGAACAGGATTATTTCAGAACCGCATGTGCTGAACTGACACTTGCAGTGTAGTGGTTGCTGAGATGTGCGAGTTTGGAAGTTTGAATTCACATAACTTGAATGGATCCTACTATGTCTTGATCTTGTCTTGCAGCACTTACTGACGCATCATTTCTTCCCTAGTAACTTTATGCAATGATTTTCTCATTGCAGGGTTATAATGGAAGCCAGTTATGGGATACTTCTTTTGCAGTTCAAGCAATTATTTCAACCAATCTTGTTGAAGAATATGGTTCAACTCTAAGAAAGGGGCATAAATTCATAAAGGATTCACAGGTAAAGTTATATGTGCATCAGAATTCATTAGATTTCTAGATGTAATGGTTTCCACCATTTATCTAACTAAATTCCTGTATTTCACAAGGTCTTAGAAAATTGCCCAGGTGATCTAGACTTCTGGTATCGCCACATTTCTAAGGGGGCATGGCCTTTTTCTACTGGTGATCATGGATGGCCCATCTCAGACTGCACAGCAGAAGGATTGAAAGTAAGTGGTGATCAACACATAGCATTTTCTGATATTATTGTTCTCTTTTTCTAAGTCTCATTCTTTTCAGGCTGCCTTAGCATTGTCAAAAATCCCATCAGAAATTGTCGGTGAGCCTTTAGATGCGAATCTTTTATATGACGCTGTTAATGTCATACTGTCATTACAGGTTAGCTTAAGAAGTCGAATGTTGTATCCATTATTTCATTTTGCAGTAAAATATTGTATTATTTTATCATCCGTATACTCAGCGTTGATGAAGCAATCTTTAACTCTATATAACCTGATTTCAGAATGAGGACGGTGGCTTTGCAACATATGAACTCACGAGATCCTACAGATGGTTGGAGGTACCTTTGTTTTATAAGATATTCAAAAACATTTCAGTTTTCTGTCTATACTTTGACCAAATCTGCTGAAAATTTTAAATTCACCGGGTAATGTAATTGCCTCTTTTAATCAACTGCCTCTAGTAAGTGTTAGCAATCTTGTTTTATGGTGAAAAAGGAGTTCCAACTTGATGCAATTTTTGATAGATGGCTAAAACCTGTTTATCTATGTTTAAATGGTTGCACATCACCAAAGATATACAAAGGATATGTCGACCTGTTTCTCTATCTTTGGTAACCCTTTCAACTTTCAAGTCCCTAGAGTTCTCAGGGATGAAACACTCATTTCTTTTTATATATCATTCTTTGAGATGTATATCACTCCTCCTCATTGTTGTGGAAAATCTATCAATTAATAACCTGTGGAACCTTGAACGAAAGTCATATGACATGACTTTTGAGTTTCATTGCAGTTGAACCATTCTCTTTCTTTTTCGCACAAAGTAAAAACATTTTGTAGTTATTTGTGGTCATCACCATTATCACTTCCAGAGATCAGGGGGACCTAATACATTTTACTATATTTTCCTTTCTCAGTTGATCAACCCTGCTGAAACATTTGGTGACATTGTTATCGATTATCCGTAAGATATCAGTGCCTTGACTTGTACTAATTTCTCACTGTCTATAACTCATGTTATGTTTTCCGTCTTTCATTGTGTTTATTAAGTACTTACTGCTTTGTATCTGTCTTTGTAGATATGTTGAGTGTACATCAGCTGCTATTCAAGCTTTGGCATCATTTAAGAAGTTATACCCTGGTCATCGGCGACAAGATATAGAACACTGTATTAAAAGAAGTGTTGAGTTTATTGAGAAGATACAAGAAGCTGATGGATCATGGTACGTTCTTGCTTGTCCGGTGCAATATATTGTATGTGCATTCCCATGTGTGAGAATTAAGATTTCTGTCTCTTTGAGAAAAGAATTTACAGTTATTCACACATTTTATTTTAATCTCTGAGCAGGTATGGTTCATGGGGAGTCTGCTTCACTTATGGTACATGGTTTGGGGTGAAGGGGTTGGTTTCTGCAGGAATGAACTACAGCAATAGCTCTAGCATTCGTAAAGCTTGTGATTTTCTTCTATCGAAACAGCTTGACTCTGGTGGTTGGGCAGAAAGTTATCTTTCGTGCCAAAACAAGGTTAGGTGTTTGTCAATCAGTGCACATTTTCTCTATGTTGTTTCAGCAATCCTGAACAACTGTAGAGTATCAGCTTATATCTATTTTCTGGCTCTCGCTGTGCATAGTCCCTTTGGACTGATTCATCTTTGTTATTTAAACCTGTGGTCCTGCATTATTTCCGTTTTTTCTGTTCTTTAAAACAGCTGCAAAGATGAAAATAGGTGAATTAGAATGAGTGGGCTACAAAATTCCAGATAAAGAAATTTAAGTTAGCCTCTTCCGAGGCTTAAAATTAGCTACTCTTATGTCTGATCCTCAGCAATTACCCCACGCATGTCTATGTTGTGTTTTCTATTGTAAGCTTTAATCACCCAATATTTGCGGCTATGAGGGGTATAATATTGACCATTTTAAAATTTTGATAGAATACTTCCACTGTGGTAGTTTGATAATGTTCTTTGATGGGGCAAACTGTAAATGGTGGTACACACTTATTATTCCCCAAACTTTCATCTCTTATTTAAGATGTTTAGTTATGAGGGATTTATGGTCAGTTATGTCATATATTAATAAACTCCCAGTAATTTACATAACATGTGCTTGTAAAAGCACCTCTAAGGTGAGAATAGTAAACATGTTTCAAGTTATAGTTATAGCTTTATGTTAATTTTCAATGTAATTTGTGTTTTAATGTTCTTATTCCTTATTTGTGCAGGAGTACACAAATCTCAAGGGAAATAGGTCTCATGTCGTAAATACTGGATGGGCTATGTTGGCTCTTATTGATGCTGGGCAGGTAATGGATTGTCACTTGTCATGTAGTGCATATCATGTTACTGTTTTTTATTTTTATTTTTGTTGCTCTTGGGTAAGAACAGATACTACAGCAATAATATGAACTACAGAGCAATGCTCTAACAATTGGCAATACTTTAGTGGTTCACTTATACACTGATATGCCCCACAGCGCTTTACTCCTTTGTGCCCAAAGTCATAGTAGATAAGGGGATTTTATCATGCAAGTAAGCTGGTTTGGATGTAACAGGTGACCACATTTGGGTTGAAGCCCACCACCACGACGTCCTTCATTTGACACTATAAACCCCAAAAATGTGATACTTTACAATAACCTAAAGGATTTTGGTATAGTAAGTTTGTGAAAAATGATGCAAGAAACTGCAGACACAACTCCAACAAAATTTTAGTGCTCACTCCCTACCTTCTTCTTTTTTAATGTCATACGTTTTGTGCACTACTTTCCTTACTATTTGTGAACATATTGTGATAATGCTGTTCATTGGAGCAGGCGGAAAGAGATCCAATACCGTTGCACCGTGCAGCTAGATGTTTGATAAATTCTCAAATGGAAAATGGAGATTTTCCTCAAGAGGTATTTCATTGTTGATTTTGAGAAAGGGGTTCATGTCATTTTGAGTTAATGTCATTTTGTTAATGTCATTTTGTACTTTTATTATGTTGTTTCACAGGAGATCATGGGTGTCTTCAACCGGAACTGTATGATCACCTACTCTGCGTACAGAAACATATTCCCAATATGGGCATTGGGAGAATACCGCTGCAGGGTGTTGGGATCTTCTTGAGCCAATTCATTAACTGTAAAAGTTTTCAACTTCTTAAGTGTATTTTTGAAGATTTCTGTCACTTTCTCTTGCGAGTCAATCATACAATCTATTTCTACGTAACATTCTCAACAATGCCGCATGTCATCAATTCCACCCCTTTTCATTGGTTTTGGCCTGGATTGTTTGGATGGTAGATTCGATTCTGGAATCCACTTATCTAGTATTTCCTTGGTGTCTACAAAATGACATTTGCATTACTCTAGAGTTGCAACTATGTGAAGCCACTGTCCTCGCTAGTCCTAAGTCATCTTTTCGTTCTATAGTTCATGTAGATGATATGAAACTTTATTGATAATCATAGACTACATGGAAATTGAAGAAGGTTTTGACGTACTTAGGAAAATGGCTAAAAAGATTATTCAAGTATGACACGTTTTAAGTTTTGACTATTCATGTATGGCAAATATCATTTTGTTTACTCAAGTATTATACTTTTACTCACTTTACTCACTCCGAACCGGAGAAATTGGCAGCGTCACTCTAATTTTCGGCTAACCAAAGTTTAATCTGTGTGAAATCAATCCAATGATAATTTTTTTAACTACACTCAAGTCTAAATCATCATGGAAGTAGTTGAATTTGGCTTTAAAGTCAAGAATACCCAAAACTTCAATCGATTCTCCCTCCTCAGGTTGAATTGAGGCTCGACCTTGGTATGAAAAGACTCACAAGGAAGAGAGTTACAATGCTCAATAGGTCTCCTTGGCTGATTAAAACTCGAATTCAAAATTCCAAATTTTGCATAATCCGGAGTGAGCAAAGTGAGTAAAAGTGTAATACTTTGGTGAGCAAAATAATATTTATCATACATGAGTGAGCAACGCTTAGAACGTATCATACTTGAGTGACATTTTTAGCCATTTTCCATACTTATTATTTGATCTTCCCTCATGTACATTGTAATGATTAATACAGTAATATAGAGTAGACCAACTTATACAAAAAATATGGGTTTTCTGTGCTCCGCAATACGTGGACAGAGTGTGTGCATGAACCTAGTGCCACAAGGCCTATGCCTCTGGTTGTATCCGTGATGGCTTGTATCAGATAGTTTTTATTTAGGTAACGATAGGATTTTGGGATCGGAGGGTTTTAGGTTTTGTGCGATCTGGTGGGATTGATGGTGAATGACGGTTGGCATGGGCGAGATTTGGCAAGGTGCTTTGCCTATCTCAGTTGGCGGTTCAGTTGCCTCTGAGGGCTAGGCAAAGGAGTCGTTGTAGGGATCCCTTGGGATCAGGGATGGGAAGATGGTTGTCGAGGCAGAGAGAGGCGACGACAGTGGAGCTGTGTGACAATGGCTGGCCGAGGTGGAATTACGGGTGTGCAAATACAGCGCTGGCAGGAGCCGAGGGTTAGCTGATGGAGGGGAAAGTTCCGGCGAGGTGCAATGAAACTTTCAAAGTTTAAACTTAACTTTACATTTTTCCTATATATATGTAGGTATTATTTTTTTGTCAAAATTTTGGGTGGGACTTGATGTCACACCTTGACCCAAAAAAAGGTCGATAATTTCGAGTTGTTTTACGTGAGTCCGGGTGTGACGGTTTGAAAAATAAAAATAAATAACAGACGAAATCACAAACAACACTCCAATTAAATTACAAATTACAAGTTCGTTACAATGAATAACAATGACTAAGAATACATCTTGTTTTAATTACAAATATCCAACAATGTTCTTTTCTCCGTCACTTTATCACCTGAACCAATAATCAAAAGGGGTGAGGTACACTCAGTAGGGCTTTCAACCTTGTGCACATTTTATATCATAAAATGCATATGAGATGCTGACTTTGATCACCATCTTCTGATCACCCACACATTATTTCTCATTTGTTAGTACTCTTAGACTTTTCTCAGTCGTTAGTGTCATTTGTCTTTATAAGGTCATTTTATCAACATTTAGTTGAAAGGACTTCTCTCCCTATTAGTATATACTTTTAGGTTGGCAAAACAGGTCTCTTACTAACATAGCCTCAACTACACAAACAGAATCCTTTTATCTCAAATTCATTCTTTGTTCTATTATGCATACCCATAATTCCTTACAATACATGTGTATGATATTTGCACTGAATATTAGTATATATGATAAACATTAATTGTACATACAAAACTGTAATAACAACATATAAAAGGTTTTCCCGGAATTCCTACCTTATACTCGTTATATACATGTCGCCAGAGTAATGTTATTAAGCACTTGATCAAGCTTAAGCTTCTATGTACAAAACACCCTCAAATATGTTGATAACTTTATTTCAGTTGAACTTCCCGCTCAACTAAGAGGAATGAACAATCTATAAAATTAAACATCTATACCTATATATAATTCCCAGTCTATCCTCTCGTTCTCTCCTTGGTCTCTCTCTCTCTCTCTCTCTCTCTCTCTCTCTCTCTCTCTGATACGTCTATCACATATTTCTTCATCTTTTTCTCTTCTATTAAAGATAAAGATTAAATTTATCCGTGGTACTCAGACTTTTGGTGTTATACTAAATATGGTCATAAACTTTAAAACCTATTATCATGATACCCGAACTTTAAAGTGGTATTACCGTGATACCTGGAGCGATTTTCTGTTAGCGAGCTGTCAAGTTTCGTCAAATATGATGACACGTCAATTTTTAAAAAAATAAAGATAAAAAGACCATAATACCCTTATGCTTATTTTTTTCCTTAATTTCTTTTTTTACTCTCTCTCTCTCTCTCTCTCTCTCTCTCTCTCTCTCTCTCTAATTAGTCAAATGTCAAGTCGGTGACTTCAGCCTCGCCTTCGCGCCTTGGCCTTCGTCACGAGCCGGACTCGACCATCGCCACTCCGTCACAAGTTGAACTCGACCATAGCGACCAGGAGTGAGGACCAAAACAAAACAAAAAAACCAATATCATAATCTCTCGGGTTTAGTCCTAATTCGAACATCCACAAACATCTCAATTCCTCCGAATTCGATATCGTTAAGGTGGGATGGGTCAAGGTCGAGTAAGAGGGAGGTGGAAAGTCAGCGGAGGTGCTCGCAAAATTTGGCTGGGGTGGGTGTGTCAATCTGGTGATGTCGTTCCTAGAGAGTGAAGACGGGAGACTCAAGAAACGACGTCAGAGTAAGACCAGGAGGGATAGTGAGGCAAGGCGAATACGAGATCGAGAGCTTGGCAGGTAGGCCTGTCAATGAGGCGGATTTTGATCCAGACCCGCTCCAGACCTGTACTTATTAGGCGGATCTGGATATAATTTTTGGACCCGTTGATCCGTTTGTGGCCCGAACCCGTTGACCCGTTTATTTAGCGGATCGGATCCGGATCACAAGCGATTCAATCCGTTTATGATCCGTCCCGTTTATTTTTTTTAACTTATTAAATATAATTAATTTTATTTACATATATGAAATATTTTTAATTTAAAACTCTCCTTTTTAGACATAAAATATAAATATCTTTAGCAAAGTTATATAAAATTATTTATAAAATTAAAATATTAAAAATCCAAAATGATTTATTTTTTGTCAAGTTCATCGATGTAAATGGAGATTTTTTATTTTGGTCTCTCTAGTTTGTTTTAATGAAATATTTTAGTTATGTAAAGAGGTCATGTGACATATTTGTAATAATTAACATATTGATAAAAGAAATAAACTTAGTAATCAGCACATTGAAAAATGGGTCCAGATCCGCTCTGTTGACCCATTGATCTGCCAGATTCGGATCCGGGTTTGATTATGAAAGATCCGCTAGATAAATGGGGCAGGTCGGGTCAAATTTTTTCTCTCCTTAAATAAATCTGGGTTTAAGTTGATCCGGTCCGGATCCGCCCTATTGGCAGGCTTATTGGCAGGAGACATGAGCTTGTACTTGGCCCCACCACCAGAGTTGGAACCACCGCGGGAAGTGAAGATGTTCGGGTTGAAGCTCGGGTTGAAGTCGGACAAACCCGGATCGAGGTCGTCAAAGGCTGGTTCCAGTGCGATAGAGTCCATTGTAGAGAGAGGGGAAAATAAATAAAAAATACAAAAAAGGAAAATATGGGCATTAATGTCATTTTATCTATTTTATTTTTAAAAAAACTGTCACATCAACAAATTGAATGAAACTTGACAAATAACTTACAGAAAATCGTTTCAGTTATCACAGTAATACGATTTTAAAGTTCAGATACCACAATGATAAGTTTTAAAGTTCAAGACCTTTTATGGTATAGCACCAAGAGTTTGGGTACCACCAATAAATTTAATCCTAAAGATAACTATAAATCTCAGCATAATTTCTTCTCTCTATATTCATCGCCTTCTCTCTCCCATTTCTCCAACGTCTCCCTTCCCCCCTTTCTCTTCTGTTTCTCTTCCAAAACTAATGTGAAAAATGAGAGGCCGGCTCTCAATTTATAGGATGGTTAAACCAATAGAAAATAGTTGTTTAAAGAGTACTCCACAATTAAGAAACCTCACACATGCCATAGCCTACCTCTTCCTTCCCCACAAGGTGACTTGTGCCAACTAAACTCACGTCTCATAGCCAACATGTTGGCTCGCACCCAACACACTCAAACAGCCAAGCAAATATTTAAACAACCAATCAAATTATGCTATAATGCCACATCAATATCCCTTAAACAAAACAATCCATTTTAATTTTTAAAAATCATCGAAACTATTTTGGTAGTTCGAAATATATAATAAAAAATACTACGAACTCATGGTAATGTCTATTCTTTAGTTTCTACCTCAAAACTTAATTTTAGTCTATTTACAATACCAACTTTTACACTTGAGTCTCAGTCTAGCATGCTTTGGTTCCGCCAATACATGTTTGGGTTTGATATCCAGTCCAGTCAAAATTGTTGATTTGTTTCAGTTTTCTTTCTCTTTCCCCTTTCCCCTTTTCCCTTTTCAATATTGACTATATATTTCTAGTTTTTTAAATTCCTTTGAATTTTGGGCCAAGACCTCTTGAGTTGAAACCTTGGGTCTGCCAGAAGTGAGAGAATGATTTTGGGATGAGAGTATTCATGTATTTACTAACTCTAACACCTATAATTAAGAATGAGACTAATTTTGGATAAAATTATTCGTGTGTTTATTAACACATTAAGGAATTGAAATGATTCTAAATAAAACTATTCATGTGTTTACTAGCTCATGAAGAAACATAATGGTTGTAGGTGTCACTGTAAGAACCCGACCTCGAGTTAGTTTCCTAAATCGGAATTATGCCATAAATAACCAATACTACCTAACATGCTAATCCCAAAAGACGATTGAATGAAAAATCAATGATCAGAATATCATAAGTTAAAGAAACTAAATTTCATAAACAACTCATAACAACATAATCTAAAATTATTATGACACCAGAGTTGCTAGACTCTCTAAACTAACTATGTTGTTTTGATTACTAAATTGTAGGATCATCTTGGCTCCTATGGTGGATACCACTATGCCTCGATCCGCATGCGCTCCTGACCTCTAATAGGACTACAACCTGGGCATTTGAAACCAAAAGACCCAGGGGAAAGACATATAAAACAGGAAACTATTAGAGCGAGTGGACGAAAATAAGTACTCGTAAGAAATCGTAAATCGTATGTTTATGCCTTTTACCAAAATATAAAATAAAACTGAGTGAATCTGAATAAAATAAATGCAAGTGTGTGGAGGCGAAACATATGAATCATCAGGTAAGGCATTCCTGATCCCCCCGGAGCATACTCGGTGATCAGCTGAGCAGCCAATGTATTGATGCATAATCGTGTATGTGAAGTGCATAAAAATCGTGAAATATAATGTAGAGCCTCCATGCATAATTATAAAACATATAACATGTCATGTCATAAAAACATAATATAAATCATAACATGTGTAATCTAGACTCGCTAACGACAACGTAAAACAAAGTCCACTCACCTGACTAGCAGAAACATAATTAGTAGATTACCAAACTCAAAGATCTTAGTCGACGTTCCTAAGATAAAATGAGAGTCTAATATTAATTAATGACATATGTTACGAGCATACGACTAAAGTGAGGAAGGAAATCAAGATAAAACGTCCATCAGTACCTCGCATTTATATTATGATAATCGTGGGCCGATACCCAAATTTCTCGTATCGAAAAACCCCAAGCTTGGTCTTATACGTCATATCTTGCCAAAGAACTCGGTCGAAGATGAGCCTCGACTCGACACATGTCGCATGCTAGCATGACTGTGTCAAGTCGTCCCGAATCCTTAAAATAGCCGAAACATCACTAAAATTGTCGATTCATACCAAACTACCCAAAATAGAATCATAAATGGGCATTAGAAACTTCCCATGAAGAAAAGAGTGTTCTGGTCACCGGAGCTCCGCCGTGCATGATGGCGCGTGAGGCCCATATGCCACCACGGGCGGCGGCCAAAATCTAACCAGCCCAGAAACTAACGACCTGCATACCAAAACATTCATCATGACAAACCCAACAATATTGTAATTCAACTCGAAGTCAAAAGCTAGCCGGAAGACGATGAAATCTTACCTTGAAAAGTTTGGAACCCTCCCCGGATTTCGTGGTGATCGATCGCCGGCGTGACCCGAAACTGGTCCCAAATAACTCCTTGGCTTATGGACTTCAAAAGCCCTATGACGTCATCACCTATCACCGATCCGCACATCGCCGCCGACATCGGCAGTTGACCGAGAACCCAAGGAGGTTTCTCACATCGGTTTCACCCAAAAACGTCGATGCCCAGCCAAGAAAATTAAATGGAGAGGCCAGGGATGAAGAGAGCAACCACCACTGACCATAACGGTAGTCGAAGTCATCGGTGAGTCGCCAGGGAGACTCGGCAGTTCAAAGAAGAGAGAATTGGGGAGAGAGAAAGAGACATGAGGAAAGTGATTGGGCTTTTCCCCTGCCCAGGTAAAAATATCTAAACCAAGTTAATCAAATGGATGGCTCAGATTGATCTTAATCATGATCGGATGGTCCAAAAATTTACCCAATGATAGAATAGAAATTTAATTACTAAAAACCATAGACTTCTAAAATCCGTAGAAATTAGCTCGGACCTCCGAATAATATTTCACAAAAAGTCAATTTTTAATCGCAATGAACCTCAATAAACGTAACGTATGATGCTTAGCAAGTTAATTAACGCGACTAACGATGATTAACTCGCTAATTTAGATTCGGGTCGTTACAGTCACCATATTATTACAAATTGATTTCTAAAGTTGTATTCCGAATTCTCATTCAAATCGACAATTTTTTTTATAGAAAAATGACCCAAATGATCACTCAAGTTTGTCATAATCGATAATTTGATCACTGAAGTTTAGAAAATATCAAAAAGGTCATTAAACTTTAACATTGTCTATCAAATTGATCACTTTGCCCATCTTGGATGTCAATTTTTCTTTTTTCATGGTGATTTTCATACTTCGCCCACTTATGCTATGTGCATTTCTCTCATAATCCCATCTATATAAGCAAAATATTTGACAAAGTATAATGTTTAAAATAGACAAAGTGATCAAATTGATAGACAAAGTTAAAGTTCAGTGATCAAATTGTCGATTTTGACAAACTTGAGTGATCATTTGAGACATTTTCTCTTCTTTTTTTTCATTCAAAATAATTGTTGTGTCGATCAATCTCAAAACAGTCACCGAAATTGCAAAAATATATACAGGTGGTAATAAAAAATTATCAATAAACTAATCGTTTTGTCCATTTTATTTGTTAACTATTAGTATATTTTTTTCAAACATTTATATTTCATCAGAAATAATGGATGATAATTGAATGACACATTTGATCTCAATTTTTTTTTAGTTTAATAATTTTAGAGTAACGAAGACGTCAAAATGGATGAGCCAGATGTGGCCCGATCAACATCGGCGTCAGAAGGTCTAGAAGAGTCGGTCGACGAATCAATTCTCTACAGCGTCCGATACAAGGCCAGGAGGCAACCATCATACCCGCTCCCCGAAGGGACTCTGGGACTCGAAAAGGGCGTCAAAGATGAGCGCATAGTCAAGTCGATGAGGAAGAAGATCGAGGTGTCCTTCAATGAGTTCACCCAAGGCCCTCTGTCCTCGCAGCTCAGTATTCTGACTTTGCACAGCATCGACTTAATCATATGGAACAACATCCGTATGGTTGCCTCTTCGTGGAAGAAGCTGCCCGAAACTGAAAAGTTGAGGGCGTACCGTGAACTATTGGTAATACTATTTAATTTTATTTATTTTTATAATTAATTTTACAAAGCATAATTACATAATGTATAAGATTTTAATAATTTATTTATTTTCCTAGGTACATTTTGATGTCGAAGGCAGACCGGAGATGTTAGAGCACATCGATACCACGACCACGAACATTTTCAAGGATTGGAAGTACAATCTCGACAAGTACTACCTCAAACGTGGAGCCTCGCCTACCCCACAAGAGCTGCAGAACGAGAGAGAAGATGAGTGACAATGGTTGATCGGACACTTTGAGTCCCACATGTATAAGGTTCATGTTCATTTTCTTTAATGAAATAAAAATTGAATAAGTTCTTATTTTTAACCATTTATTTATTATTTAATGATTTTTTCATGAAACAGACAAGATCAGAGGCTAACAAAGCAAATCGTGACAAGAATACCGCCCACCATTCTTCGAGCTCGAAAAGATTCATCTACATGGCAAAGGAGCACAGAGATGAGAGTTTGAAGCATTGTTTCCTGGATGCCAGCATCACCGCTTATGTCAAGCCTGGGGTCATCAATGAAGCGAGTGAATGCAACGTAAGTAACTCATCTTTTGGAAATCAATTGAATTTAATCGTACTTCCGAAATGTATCGAAATTTAGTATAATGGTAATTACACTTTTAAGAAATTTAATTATTAGTTAGGTTGTATTAAATAGGTTGTGCTCTTGGAATATGATTTTGAACTTGAGTTAGGTTATGCTTTAGTTCGTTAAATTATGATTTTCAACTTGAGAAATCTGGATGGGAATCGGTGCCTACGGTGAATTTGTGATGTTGGAATTGGTTATTCGTAGTGTCTTCTTTCTTGCAGGTTTTTGGTTTCCTCCAACTTTGGAGGAAACTATGGCGAATTTTTTTTACGAATTAATATTTATGTATTGTTCACATGGTTAATTTCAGGCGAGGTTGATAGAAATGACCCAGGAGCAATTGACAAACACTCAGCTGGGAAACCCAGAGAGGATGCCTGAAGACCTGCCTCCCCTATCGATGGAAAGCCAGATCACTATTGCTAATGCTGTTTACGGCTGCCAAGTTGGCAAGGAGGTTCATGGGCTTTGACGGGCATCCTAGAGAGATTTGTCCTAGTCATCCGCATCGTCGACTAGGCGCGGTAAGGGGGATTCCAAGGTGCTTCAAGCCACCCTTGAGCATGCTCGATTGGTACAGGAGTCGGCCGATCGGGCCTCGAGGGAGACGAGGTCGATGCAGGGGCAGCTTGATGCTTAAAATAGTAGGATGTCCGCCTTCTTTGCAATATGATAGAGCATGGGGTTGATCGTTCCTGATGAGTGTCACCTTCACTGCTAGAATAATGACTTTAGTCGACGACCAAAAGTCATCAGCTTGTTAGCAAATTTTGTCAGCTATAGTGTCATCGGTAGAAGGGCGTTGGCCATACTTTAGCCAACAAACAAAAAAATGGGTGTCATCAGCTAAAGTATGGACTTTAGCCGACGACAAAAAAATTCGTCGGCTAAAGTCCCCAAATTTTTGAAGAAAAAAAATTGCAGATCTGGATTTTTATTCCCAAAACCTTCTGGGAATAGAAATCCAAATCTGTCAATTCCACAATTTTATTTCAACAAACCATAATTACAAAAGAGCTCAATTCACCAAACCTAAATCACAATTTTATTTCACCAAACTAAACCTAAATTACACCTAAATTCAACCAAAATTACAACCCAAACCCTAAATTACAACCTAGAATTACACACAATTTAAACACAAATTACACCTAGCTTAAACCCTAAATTAAAAAAAACCAAATAATAGGGTTTGAGAGAGCGCGAGACAGCGCGGAGAGGGCAAGGCGGCACGACACGGAAGGAAGAGAGAGTTGAGAGGGAGAAAGAGGCTAGGAAAAATTAGGGTTTTTGAGAGAGGAGCAGCGGTCTGGTGATATAAACCCGATGACTTTAGCCGACGAAGTATAAAGTCGTCGGCTAAAGTATAGCCGACGATAATTTTAACCGACGATTTTTCTAGCAAAAGCCGACAATTTTTTTCCTCGTCGGGTTAAATACTTTAGCCAACGATATTTTTCTTCGTCGGTTGAAGTATAGTATAGTCGACGAAAAAAATGTCATCAGCCTGTTTTTTTAAAATTCGTCGGCTATAATGTTTGTTCTGTTAGTTCCTCCGGACGCCATCTTAGGCCCAACAACGACGATCCGAGTAGCGGTGTGTCTACCCCTGGTTTAGTTTCGTAGTTTGTTTCGTTCATATTATTAAAATCCATGTACGTATACTTTTTATATTTAATGAGTATTTTATTAATTTAATTAATTTTATATTTTAAATTTAATTTATAATTCACAAAACAAAACAAAAAACAAAAAAATTGAACTTAGACGATGAAACATCCTTTTTTCGTCGTCTAAGTCATTCACTAAGACGATGAACATTTCATCGTCCTGGTTTAAACTCTGGACGACGAACATCTTCATCGTCTACGTACATGGTTATACCTAGACAACAAAGAATAAGTTGTCATTTAAGTGGATCAGTTAGCCGACGATCACTAGTTGTCGTCTAAGTTGTAATACTTAGACGACGATTATAGATATTAGTCGCCTAAGGTGACTCTGATACGACAAACATTGTCGTTGAATAGAGGAACAATTTTTTGACGTCTAAGTACTTAGGTGACGAAATATGTTTCGTCGCCTAAGATGCTACTTAGGTGACGAAACAAAACAGCTTCATCGTCTAAGTATTTAGGCCACGATTGTTAGACGACGAAATAAGCCATTTAGATGATGAAACTGCTTCGTTGCCTAAGTGTTTTTTTCTGGTAGTGTCAATGTTGGCTAGCTCATTGTAACAATCCGGACCAAAGTAACGCTAAACTTTATGATTTAGATTTTCCGCGAATTATGCACCTCGTATAATTTTGTTAACGACTTTTCTTTCGGGGGAGAAATTGATCTGACTTTCTTCGCGGAAGTTGTAGAGTATTTAATTTTGTACAAGTGGGAATTTTCGGGGAATTTTTCGGATTATCGAGTTATTTCTTTTAATTTTTGGAAGTTTGTTTGTGAAATTATGTATTTTAAAATATTTTCCTTGGCGGTTTTTTTAGGGTCGTTGGATCTTGATCAGATCAAATGGTGGTCGTTGATCTTATCTGAAATTTTTGGGTATAAATATTGAATTTTGGTAGAAATACAGAGTAATTCGTAGAAATATAGAAAACTTGTACGATACAGTATATGACATGTATACCATTTCGACCCGTTTTGGTTTCGATATTGACCCACTGGAAAACGCAATGGTTGCCGGCGTTCTTGGTATGGATTTGAAGCCCGTCATATCCTCTTTCTATTCATGTATTTATATTTGGTTTTTGGATGAGTTTTGGGATAGATTTGATGTCGTGAACCCGTGGGATTTCGGGTTGTTTCGCCGGCGGCTTTCCGGCCATTTTCCGGCACGGTGTGGTGATGGGTTGGTTGGGTTTGGTCCAAGGACCAAAACCCCCTTGGTTTCGAGGGGCGAGGTGCATCACCGGTGACGAAATCAACTGGAGAAGTTTTTCGGTGATTTCGGCCACCGTGAGCTTTCGCGCTCAATTCCAGCCAATCGCTGTGGAATTGGGTCTCGGTCCAGTTACAAAAATTGTTGGGCTCGTTGAGATCTTTCCAATGAGTGGTCAAACAGCCCCATCAGAGTTGTTTGCATAGGAGGCGCGTGTGGTTCACGCACCACCACCGGTGGGGGCGCGTGACGGCCACGCGCCACCGCCAGCGGCGGAGCTCTGACGAGTCGAAAATCCTATTTTTCCCGTGGGGTTTTCAGGATGGTTTCTGAGTTGTTTTTCATGCGTTTTATCGAATTATGAAATTAAATGAATTGTAATTTTTCAGGAAACCGCGAGAAAGATTTTGGCGAGGGAATTTCTGCCGGGCCTCAAGGCTAGTTGTTTACTTTGAGTGGGCACTTTGATTTTCACGTTTGATTTGCGAGTCTATGATTATGCTTTTACGATTAAGCATTTATGAGCATGCATTTATGATTACGTATGTTATGAGCATATATTGTTTTGGAGGCGTGTATAATTTGTTTTTACACATTTATTCAGGAGTATGTTTATTATGGATGCATCGATGCTATGGCTTCTCGGCTGATCTCCGAGATGCTCCGGGAGGGTTATGACAAACACCTGACCCGTGATTACACAGCACCTAGGAGGGTTAGGACAAGCACATGACCTGGGCATGATTGTAACTTGAGGGAAACACACTCAAGTTATTGCCTCCACACATTACACGATACCCAGGAGGGTTAGGACAAACACCTGACCTGAGCTTGATTGTTTTGACTCGCATGATTTTGATGTGCATTTATTGTGAAAAGCATGTTGGAGTTATATCTCCGATTTATGTGATATATTATTATTTTCGTCCACTCACTCTAACGGTTTTATTATTTATATGCTTTTTGCTGGGCTTTTCGGTTTCCTTTTTGCCCAGTTTGCAGTTTCTATCATCTGGTTGCACGTCGTCGTCGGAGGCCTAGAGTTCAAGTCATCATTCTTTTCTAATAGGTCCTTAGTTTAACTTACTAGCTTTGTATATTTGTAAATTAGAAGTCGCTCTGAGTACTATGTTAGTTACTATCTTTTGTTATGTTTTTCGAGTACTTGCTGGATTTTGAATAATATGTATAAAGAAATACTTTTACTATTATTCAGTAGTTTGTAAATTTGAGAAATTCGGATGGGAATTGGCATCCCACGGTTTGGCTTTTGTGGATTATTTGGAAGTGTGTTTTCATTGCAGGTTTTTGGTTTACTCAATTTATAAAGTAAACTCTGGAGAAATTTTTTAAAAGGTTGTAGTGTTGTTAGGACCTAATCCCGGTTTAGGCAACTAAATCGGGGTTGAGTTCTTTTATCATGCTCATAAGATTTTACTAGAAGAAGCTCACACACTATGTGTGTGTATAAATTTTTATAGATTTAAAAAAAATGAGAAATATTAAAAATTAAATAAAACTAATAAAAGAAATAACAAAAAGGTAAATAATAAGTTCCTTTTACAATTATTGGAGATAATTAGGTATGAAAAGGGTTGTGCAACAAAAAATTGGCGCCATAAAAAGGGGAGAAAAAGAAGCTTATTTTTTAATTACAATTCTGACCTTTATAATATTTTGCTTAAATAAATATAAAATGATAAATATGGAAGAATTGGACAATGTTGAGACACAGGATCACTTCCCTTAATAATAACTAGAAGTTGTACATACCCTATGAGTGTGTGAAAAATATGGAATAATTTTTTATCTATACTATAAAACTGTTTTCAATATTTTTTTTTAAATAAAATTGTTTCAACAAAATGGTCATCACGTCGGATTGAAACATTTTTAAAGTTATTAATATTTATAATTATTTTCGCCTGTTAAATTTGTCGATATTCACAAAATATACGTATATCAATTGAATACCAAACTATACTGAGTTTGCGTAATTTTTTTAATATATTATATTTTTCCTAAACTATTATATAAATGTAATTAGTACTTTTGACGGCTAATTTCTTCTCATTTTTAAGAATGTAGGCAAAATTGAATTTTAATATATGTCAAAAATATTAAATTAAATATTACTTAGACGACGAAGTGACTTTGATTCGTCGTCTAAGTGACTTCCTAGGCGACAAAACCATTGGTTTCGTCGCCTAACACCAAAATTTTGGCGATTCATTTTCTGTGCGCCAAATTTGTCGGACACGTTTAAAAACGACTTAAACGACGAATATTGGTTATTTCGTCACCTAAGTGGATCGATATATCCCCTAAACCGGATCAACTGTGATCCTATTTTCTCCATCCTCTCTCGATCTCTCTCCCCCAAAATCCTCTGGAACCCTAAATCCTCCCTCGCGCCGTCGCCCTCTTCTCTCCCTCAATTGCACCGCCGCCTGCTACGACAGGTTACTGACATAGAATCTAAATGAAGGCCCTTCCACTCAGTGTGGTCTTTCAAGTTGTGACCCTATAGGAGCAGCGTTGTTTTTAGTCAAGGCCGTTCCTCCGAAATCCTGTGCAACAAGAAATACAGTTTTCAAACACTGCCACAGAAGAGTGATAAGTTCAATGACTCACTCCTCGAATTTACCACATTTCAAAATGTTATATCGACATTCAAATTTGCTTCATTTCACAATGCCAATATCTGATTAGAAATTGGCAACTTACATAATGGTTGAACATCTCTACAACTTTCTCCTCACAGTTCCTCATAGTCACAAACCCAAACCCTCTACTCTGATCCGTCTCCCTGTTTATCACCTACCAATCGAAAAAGCCAGAAATAAAAACACAATGTAACAATAATATCAATGCTGCAATATTACTACAAATCAAGACAAGACCCATAATTTATTTACCTCAGAAATCTCAACAACCCCAGCCTCATTGAAAATGTTAGCAAGCTTCTCACTGTCAACATCATAAGGCAATCTCCCCACATAAAGCTTAGTCTCTTCAAGAGGCTCAGCATAAGACTCTTCTTTTTCTTTTTTAGCTTCAGACTCTAATGTTGCCTATATTTTTAGTAGTTGCACGTTGCATGTATCCAACTTCCTGCAATGAATTAGAGAGTGAGGCCTATAACAACTATGCAAGATAAATAGTTGCAGAAACCAATACTAATAAGATATAGGCATATATAGCCCTCTGTATACACAAACGAATTACTAACAAGCTTTCCAATCAGTAAACTCAACTAAGCTTGTCAAAATCAACACAGGTATTAATAAGCCATAACAAGTAGAAGATTCTGATTAGGAGTTGAGCTTTGCCAAATGGAAGGAATACCTTGGTAAGAGATCAAGCAAACTGATCGGGCTGTGGCTCAGCATCTTCTGTTCTATTCCATCTCTCTACAATCTGAGGCAACCCACGTAAATGAAATAATAACCTTTCTCTCATGGTTTGAACCAGCTTAGAGTGCATTTCATCTATGTGGACCTTGTAATCCTGTTTTCAATTGCAAACGGAATGATATTTGAAAAAAAAAAATACAAATTGCATAATGACCTCATATCAATTCGAATTTATAACACAAGCACACATACTATCATAACGAAACTGTTGAACAATAGTTACCATTATTGATCAGTTATGTAACAAAAAAATACAAAAAAGAAGTACAAACTACTGCTAGCTGTGTTCAGTGACTCCAGAAACCCCAACTAGTGGATTCTTCAACCAGAAGACAGAAATTAATGTTGCTGCATACGTTCTATGCCTAAAAGCCACAATATTCTGAAAGGTTCATTTCATCATACGGTACATAGTTCCCAAACTCACCTTCCGAATGTACAAAGAAAAGAACCAAGTTGAACAAACTGAAACAGACAATTTGGAACCAGGCTAAGATTGTTTGTCAGAGTAGAGAACAGACTTGAGCTACTCGATCAAATTCAAATAGCAACATCTTCTTCATCTTTCAAATATCGCAAACAACAGAAAACTACCATCAAAATACACTACTTACAAACTGTTCATCTAATATAGAATCTGAAAACTCCTACTCGATTATAAAGGAAAACTAACAAGAGAAACAGACAGCCAAATTGAAAAGCTCGATTCTGAGGGGAAAATATAGATGTATGAATGATCCACTAGAACCACAATGCACAAATGTCCGTCATAGCATTTACCTAAACTACAAGTAAAATAATCTAGCTCGATTCGACTCAACCGCCTTTTCTAACATCTCTTGATCCCACCCCTCCATAGTTTCTGAAGCAAAAGTTTGAAACAGGATAAGCAACAACACAACACCCTACTCTACTCTTATTATAAGAACAAACATGAAGCTTTGGTCAGTCGTCTCACCAAGGTCATGCTTATCACTGTAATTATCAAACTTTCACCCTTCCTCTGTACATTCAAATCATGAGACAACTTGCACTTGAATCCCCCCGGCCTTGAAAAACTTGCAAACAATAGACTTAGGATCCACGCCTATCCAAACCAAAACCCAATTCCCATCACCAAAAAATCAATCACAATTCACAAATGAACCCACAGAAGAGCAAATGTGAGTGAGTGAGAGGGCACAAACAATTTACCCAGTGGCACTTTCTGCTGACTAACAGCAACCTTGAACAAATCATTAAACTCCTTCTCCTCGGCTCTCTCTTCCTCCTCCTTTTTCTGCAAAACAAAACCAAACCCAGTTCAATTCCAATCGAAAATCTCCACTAGCAATCATAAAGTTCCATACTTTGAGCTAATTTCTATCAATCCAAAAAAGGGTTTTAGAGACTAAAGACCTTGCTCCTACAATTAATTGTTAATAATCGACCATAAGCAAAAACACCGGCCATGAATGAAATTGTTTGCACTAAAGATTTATGACCTGAACAGTAGCATCGTTGCAACCAATGGCAGTTGAGAATCCCAGACTGAACCAGAAGACTGAGACAGAGAGCTGGTTCAGAAGAAAAGAAAACTTACGTATGGGAATCGACGGTGCAGCGCTACGCTGGAACAAACCAAACCAAACCACACGCCAATTTCAGTTTCCAACTTCCAATTCGTATTTCAAGTCGCGAGGAAGTAAGAAAGATAGGAGAGGAGATAGCTGATGGAAAGTTGGAAACGGCCGGTGAGGAGTGCATCGACATCAACATAATTGGGATCGGGGATTCCAATATATCGTGCCCAGGTCTCTCCAATCACCCTGATAACTCCGCATGGCAAGATCGATCACAACCCATGGATTTCCGACTGCTCCTCCGAGAGCTTACTGCAAATAATCGAGAGGATTATGGTCGTCGGCGTGCCATCCTCGTGGGAGGTAAAAAGTTTAAAACTTTACCTTCTTCTTTTTGAAAGATCAAAATGTCACTTGGACTAACGAAATTTTTACTGTATGAGAGATTTTTTTAAGCAAGACGACAATGTACAAAAAATATTTACCAACTGTAATTGGTTTCCTATTAATCCAACAACAAAAAATCATTTCAATATTGAAGAATAGCTTTTTCGATTCATAATGTGGAGAAGATTAGGCCTAAATCTTGACTAGAGTTGCCTCACCATCCAATTTAATTAAGATTTTGAGATTACTCAAGCCGTGTTACTCCTCGAATTTTGACTTTGTTCTTTATTTAAGCTTAATTAGCCTAACCAACATTTGAATTAGCCTAGCCAGCATTTGTTATTTAGTCCTCTTCTTCATGGCAGAATCATCGCAGCAACGAGTCTCCTCCTTGATTATTTCCAAAATAAATGTATTTTATATTCAAACCTATGAAAGATCAAAGGATCAAGGCCTTCTTTCTTGTTTCATTTGCTTTCATCTAAGAAGAATAGAGATGGTGTATTTTACTAATTGGTAACTATATACATATAATAAAAAATTAAAAATTTGACCCTCAAAATCTTACTAGGGTTGTAGCCATATTAGCCTTCAAGTAGATCCGCGCCTGGTGCCAGCCGCTCATTATGGCTACACCGACGCAGAGAGATAGATGAGAAGAGGGGGATGGCGACAGTGTCGTTTGGTGAGGTTTTCGGCGACAGAGAGAGAGGAGGTCGATGCTGGAGGGAGATATATCACCAGTGGCGAAGCTATGGGTGAAAGGGGCAAAGGGAGGAGGTGAAGAAGATTTTCCAATGAGGATTCCAGCTGATGTTGTAGCCAAGGACGGTGTTCCTGTGCCCATGGCTTATTGTAAACTCTGTTTGACTAAATAAGTTTGACAAAATCGATGGCCGAGATTTAAAAAAATAGGGGGTGCGGAGAGAGGGGGTGCATTCAAGACTAACTTGAGAGAGAGAGAGAGAGAGAGAGAGAGAGAGAGATTTAAAGGGTTTCAAAATGACGACTTAGACAACGAATCCATTAGGTTTCGTTGTCTAAGTGACTTAAATTTTTCCCAAAAATTTTGACAGAAAAAAAAAACCTCAATTTTTATGACTTAGACGACGAAATCTAATAGTTTTGTCGTCTAAGTGTTTTAAATTTTCAAAAATTCTGACAACTTTTTTGACTTAGATAACGAAACTTGAAAGAATCGTCGTCTAAGTGTTTTAATTTTTTTTTCCAAATTTGGCGGAAAAAAATCATCAAAATTTTTGATTTAGACGACGAAACTATTTAGATTTCATTGCCTAAGTACAGGTTCTTCGTCTAAGGTAATTTTTTATTTTTTTTAATATTTGAAAATTTTATTTTGGGTAGTTGCTTAAAAAACATCAAAAATTAAATGTCAGATATAACCATTACATTTATACAATGTTGTAAAAAAAAAATTCAACCCAATTCGGATTAGTTTAGGATTCGATCGATTGAATTTAGTGATTACCGAAAAATAGTTAAAAGACGAAAACGATCGTAAAATATAATTCATAAACCCGTTTTCAAAGTTAAGGGTGTTTGTCTTGTGGTAAAAATTTAATTTATCCACTAGATAGAAATTAATTGAGATTTGACATAAAAAAGTTGATGTAAAACGAAAAACTTGTTTATATATCTACTAATGTTGTATAACTTAAGTGTTCGTATGTCTGTATTCACTTCACATCAATATTAACGAAATTGAATTTGGACAAAACAACTGTTGAATTTAATGTCAGTCACAACATAATATGTACGTAGACAAACTTTCAGTCAATACGAAGTTCGTTAAAGGTTTGATGAGAGTAGTCAACCATAAAACCGAAATTTCATGCAACGAAACAGAATTGTTGATATACGAATCTTCGTAACTCTGATTTTCGAACCATCGACACTCACAGTCCAAGAATTTTTTACTTTATGCCCTCAATGAATATGGTACAAATAATTGTGAAACTCTACTTTGACGACAAAAGTGGTTGAATTTCGTCGTCTAAGTGATACTTAGACGACGAATTTTACTGCTTTCGTCATCTAACACTTTCAGGGTTTAGGAGAAAGGGTTTAGGGTTTAGGGTTATGGTATAGGGTTTATTAATGATCTTAGATGACGAAATGAATATACTCGTCGTCTAAGTACAATATTTCGTCATCTAAGTACAATATCTTAAACGACAGAGAGTAGTTAGATCTTAGACGACGAATTATGTTTTTCGTCGTCTAAGTACGACTTCTAAGACGACGAATAAAAATTTTCATCATCTAAAATATTTTGCTTAGACGATGAAAACAAGTTCTATCGTCTAAGATCTGACTTAGACAACAAAAATGTGTGTTCGTCGTCTAGGCTAAACTTAGATGATGAAAATTTCTCTTACCTGACGAAATATTCTTTCGTCGTTTAGTTTCGTCGTTTAAGTGCGAAATTATGGTAGTGTTTCCCACTTACAGTACTTACAGAACACTTTATTCTTCTTATAACTCAAAATAGAGATTTTAGGAGGAGAGGACATGCATTGGACTGATTGGAGTAGTTAAGACCCCTAAACCTAGTACACTGGTTATGCATAAGGGCGAGTGTCAACAAACACTGTTTAATCAACACAGTGTAACCTAGTACACTGGTTATGCAAACCAAATTTTAACAAATGAAGCTATCTACCTTTAGTGTAACCAAATATATGTTGATGCAAGTTGAACAAACATAATTACCGAGTGAACACCAAGTCAAAATCCAGCTTTATAAGATTGAAAAATATTTTTGTTTGACAAATGTGATTCAGTGATTGCATATAACTGTACCTGAATGACATGGTTTCTAAATATATTGATTCACTTGAAGCACAACAAACCCAATAATTAGTTACATACCAAATATCCAAAAAACAACATAAAGTTTAGTCCTTTATAACTTGAAAAAATAAAATTACCAATCTGATTTGAAGCACAGCTTTGAAGCACAATTGAAACAAACTTCAGAGATCACACCCTGAAGAACAAAAATAGTCACAACGGTAATACCAAACAAAAACAGTCACACTAGGTAGAAAACAATGGTGTCTTAATGTATGATCCATCTCTTACACAACAACCAAGCAAAACCAATTGATATTCCATAGCTGGTTATACACAGCAGAACCAAGCTAAACCAGCAAAACCAAGCAAAAACAAGTTATCCATGGATGGTTTATCATAGTTATACATAGAGAGCTAAAGAAGCAATCCAATTAACCTAGTAACATGTCAAAAACTAGATTAGTGCCAGCAAAAACATCTCTGCCTCTCAAATAACAAAAGAAAGTGCATGCTACTAATATTGCAATCCAGCAACACATATTAGTGTTAGTCTACATGTAGCCCACTTTCATTATGAGTTGCATAATTTTCTTCATTATCAACTTCAATTCCACCACCTACAGGTCCTATCATCCAATTTGGTCTTGAAGTCATTGTTCCCATTAGTTCTTTTATGGATTCCTCTACTTCTATTGAATCTTGCTTCCTTGATTTTGTCAAGCTCCAATCCTTTGAACAAATTAGGGCTCTATTGTATTTGGGCTTAGACTAGCTCTCTTTTCGGAAACAACTCGACCACCAGCACTAAAAGTAACCTCAGATGTGATTGTTGAAGCTGGAACACTTGGCAAATCTCGAGTCATTAAGGAAAGAATATGGTACAATGGTTGATTAGCCTTACACCATCCCAAAACACTAAACTAGTTGTAGCCAAATTAAGATAAATCTGTAAATCAGAATTGTTATTAGAAGATGAAGAAGTAGATGATATTTTGGCCCTTTTCAAACTTTACATAGAATAGCTTTGAACTCCATAAATTGGTATCAAACTAGACATGGTACTCAAAGGAGTGGAAGCTCCACTATTACACTAGGAACAATATTCCTCTTATAAACATCATAGTATTTATACAGCAAAGTTTTAATAGATTAAATTATCCCATCTATTTCTAATTGCCCCTTGCCCATACACTTTAACCACTCCTCAATAGCAAACAACTTAAACCTAGGGTTCATAATAGTGGCACAATAGAAAACAAGAGGAAAATCATACCAATGCTTGTCAAATTTGGTTTTCATTGCAACTAAAGCATCATTGAAAACACCAAGATGAGAATATGTTTCAAATGTTTGATGAATGTCAAATAGGTAATTAATTACTCGACTAGATGTAGGATAATAAACACCACAATAAATCTTAGTTGCAGACCTAAAGACCTCTAGAAAACCACCTACAAGTTCAGCTATCAACCAATTTTGTTCATTGGGAACTGCCAATTTACAAGATCGCATTTGATTAACTTTGTGCACATACATATGCATAGGACTTCTATATTTGAAAGCAATTTGTAGAAGATCACAAGTAGAATTTCAACGATGAGGAACACCATTGTCTATGCTTCTTTTTGCAAAACCTAATGAAGTACAACATTGCTTCCACACTTCAAATTTCTTACTAGATGAATTCATGTGACGTACAATAGTTGTTATATTAAGAATCTATGGAGACAAAATTTCTAATCCATCTTGCACGATCAAATTTAAAATATCAGCACAACAATGCACATGAAACAACTCCCTAGGTACTTACTCGATCATAAGAAAATCAGGAAGAATTTCTAGTGAGATTGATAATATTTTATTTTTCATACCCCATGAAACCAATTCCTCACTTATATGATTAGCAAGAATTTCTCCGGCGTGAGGGTACTCAAGCATTTTAAAGCTAATAATTCTTTTGTTCAAACACCAATCCTTATCAATAAAATGGGCGGTGAGTACCGAATAGCTAACATTTTAACGTGATGATCACAAATAAGATGTTAGACAAACTTTTCCTTCAAATTTTTCAAAAAAAACAAGTAACTCAAATTTTTCAATAAAAATTTGGGAAACGGAAGTTTTTATCAAAAATTCGGCGATTCGCGAATTAACTAACTAGGCTTCGGTCTCGAGGTTTTATTATGCTAATGGCAACGACAATAAATATTTACCCAATATGTAATGTGTAGTTGTCTACAACAGACTGAACAGAGAACAAAACTAAAGCCCTACTCACTACAGTAGGCTACTTTGCTACTGTCTATACTGATTAAAGTCATTAAACCAATTAAAAAGCAACGAGCCTTGCAGGCTTTTTTGGCAGGGTTTTCCGTGTCGGGCTTGGACTGGCCCTGTGGGGTTCAAGCGGGCCGGACTTTTTAGGCTCACGAGCTTTGAGATCTCGGCTCAGGCCCTGCCCTATACCTTACGGGCCGGGTTTTTTCGGGCCAGACCGACCTTGAACTCGATGGGCTTCGGACCGCCCACGAACTTTTTGGACCTATGGGCCAAATGGTGAGGCCTAGGCTTGGCTACCCATGACTGGGACAGCCAAGTATTGTCCATAAAATTGAATTTCGGAAAGAATCACATAATCAAGATAGCATTTTGGGAATTTGTGGTGTAGTTCACTAGGAGATTGGGCCTCAAAATTCTAGCCCAATATAAATGCACTTTAAAAAGTTGTAGAACAATATAAACGTAGTCCAACATTGGGGCTTTTTGTGAAGTCATTCGTGTGACCCGGGTCTACTTTTCGTTTGGGGGGAGGTTTGCGTTTAATTTCAAACACACACACACACAGATGCCACGTAGGCTTCCCGCCCTCCGCCTCTCCCACGCACACAGTGTGCTCCGAGACCCGATGCTCCACCCCTATAAATAAGGAGGGGTGAGCAATGTTGTTGTTCACAAATTAATGGCTGCACGTAGACCTCCTCCTGTAGTAATCAGAGCAGTGAGATTCTTATTCAAAGGAGTGAAAGAATATATCAAGGATAAAATTCAGGAAATACTTACTCCTCGTCCACGAGCTCCGAAGACACCTCCTCTTCTATCAAGGGTATACAGTTAGTCATCCAAGTTCACTTCTGTCAGGTATATGTGTGTTGAAAACTATTTGCTGACCTGCTACAGTAGTAATGCAGTGAAGGAATATTCGCAAAAACAAATTGAGATACTGAGGACAAAGTCTCACCGGAGCTCGTGGACGAGGAATAAGCATCTGAATTCAAATCGAAAAAGGTCTTCTTCATGTGGTTCATAAACTAACCATATACATGTAAGGTGAAGAGCCTATCTTCGAATTGCACTTCTTTCGTCAAGAAATCGGCACCAATAGTCGTCTTGTACTGATTACTGAACTTCTTATTAACATATCTATAAGCATCATGGTTAAGCAAAAACAACACCATATCGAAAAACATCAAACTGTTCTCTATATAAACAGCATATCGCACTATGCTCAAAATCAAACAACCAATTACAAAATCCAAACAGCTTCCAAGGATACTGATTCATCAAAGAAGTCTTCCCAACCCTGCAAATCACAAATTCAAACACAAACTGTTACTACTAAGTACAAACAATTAATAGCAAATCTGAAAGTAAAATTGCATGGTGTGAACATCAAATTCCTTATAACCGATGAAAGATTAGGGTTCCGGATCATCCAGCGACCTAGGATCTAGAAAGATTCGCCCAATTCGAAGCTCAAAATCTTAAGAACACAGAATTCGAGCAAGTTTAGAGAGAAACGGACCCGCTGTCGCCGAGGATGATGACCTTGAGGAGCGTTCTTCGCCGGGACGGCATCGTTTGAATTCGAAAATTGAATATGGGGGATTGGTAAGAGACAGAGATTTTGTGTGTTTGGGATTTGGGTGGAAACAGGGAACGTCTTTTCCACCGGCAGTTGGAGAAGAATCCCGTTGGTTTCTCTCTTCTCTCTTGTACGTGTCCAGAATCCTTTCATTCTCTATGCTCATTACTCTTTTGTCCCTATTTTATTAACTTTATCAGATGTCAAACTATGTTGAAGAGAAGGACAAAAATTGACATTCTGAATGTTCTACCATAAACTGCTCCCTCAACTACCGTAAGCACAATTGCCTTAATTAATAGAGATTGTTCCAGTTGTTCCCATCCCTAAATTCATATTACTTTCACACAAACCATGATATCCTTGTATGAAACTCCGCCATCCCTAAATTCATCTTATTCACAACAAC
The DNA here is from genome assembly GCA_946800695.1 of Geum urbanum. Classification (NCBI taxonomy): domain Eukaryota; kingdom Viridiplantae; phylum Streptophyta; class Magnoliopsida; order Rosales; family Rosaceae; genus Geum; species Geum urbanum. The sequence continues at coordinate 8,321,410 of OX327003.1, forward strand.
TAAATCAGGGTAAACATCCATCTATCCAATAAGTTTACCTAGCTATAAGTCCTTGATTCATTAAACGAAGGGCCCCTAGCAATAGTACTCATATTTTGCCTGCCGCTTAGCAACTAATTTCTATCCAGAGAAAACAACACTAAGTACATCACACATTTCATTATAAACCAGACAGATTCCACACAGTCAAATCAGATTAGACCTCTCTGTTTCAAAATCACAAATTCAACTAAACATTAAGCTTCTAAAGCACCAATCTTTCAAATTCACATACAGGCCCAACACACAATCACACATTCATCAAAACCAAAACAACCCAAAAAATCCAAAATGCAACACAGAAAACCAATACCCAGATAAGAAAAACCAATAAAGATTGAATTTTGAGAAATGGCCCATCATACCTTCAATACCGGAATGGAATATTCCGAGACCAAACCAGACGGAATAATTGTTGAGAGGCGTGAGGTCGTAGACATTCAAGACCACCGGAGTCTCGTGATTCCGACCAATCCCACCGGCGCTGGAGGAGCTCTCTGCCCCCATATTCAAATAAAGTTTTGACCTGGCTGATGAGGACAGTCATCCCCAAATATTTAAAGCTTCCGGTGTGGGAGATCCCGCAGTGCTTGACCCACAGATCGTTCATCCCAAGAAACTGTTTTCCGAATCGCTCGGCCCAAAAGAGGTTGGAGTTGCCTTCAAACGCGGAGACGATGTCGTCGTCGTCGATCTCGGGTAGGACCCACTCCTTCTTGCTCCAGACGCCGGAGCTGTAAGGCCAGGAGGTGCGGCCCACGCGCGCGTCGAAGAGGCGTCGCCAGTACGCGCCGTCGAACTTGGCGAGTGCTTCCATGTCGTGCTGGACGTCGAGGAGGCCGCCGGAGCGGCTGCGGTAGACGATCTTGTTGAGCGAGTAGGACTCGTCGTCGGGGAGGGGAGTCCCGAGTTGAAAGGGACGTACTTGGCGGAGAAGTTGTGCGGCGTGGGGCGGTGGCGACGTGCCTCGGAGCTGTTGTTCTTGTTACTTACGGAGGGATCGAATGTGGAGGTGCAGGTGACGGAGAAAGGGAGGCGTTTAGTGGTTGAGTTAGTGTATGAAACGGTGCGTTTAGGGGAGAGGGAGGAGAGGGAGAGGTGGAGTAAGGAAGATGAAGCCATGTTTCGAGAGGGAGGAGAGTGTGAGGCGGCGAATTGTTTGGGTTTTGGGGACTGAGAATGGTTGAACTAAAATCCACATAACACAATACTTACTCCTCGATTGAACTAAAATCCACATAACACACACACACACATGAAGAAGACCTTTTTCGATTTGAATTCAGATACTTACTCCTCGTCCACGAGCTCCGGTGAGACTTTGTCCTCAGTATCTCAATTTGTTTTTGCGAATATTCCTTCACTGCATTACTACTGTAGCAGGTCAGCAAATAGTTTTCAACACACATATACCTGACAGAAGTGAACTTGGATGACTAACTGTATACCCAGAGACTGCTTGAGTATATGGCAAGGCATAGGCAGCTAATCGTGTGATAAATATTAGCTGATAATATTTCAGATGATGAAATCAAACGAAAGAACAACATACATTACCTTCAAAGCCTCTACCTCATCATCGGTCCACACCACCCTCTTATTTTTCCTCTCAAGAGCTGCCCTGCATATTAAGGAGACACAATATATCATCAATTGGTATAATTCTCGGAGACTGATGAATGATGAGCAATACCAAACCAACCCAAATCACAAAAAAAACCATGATCACCTCATATCTTCATCAACAATCATTGTCGACGTTGAGCTCTCCTCAGCCACCTTCTTACCAGCCTCAACTCCTTCATCTCCATTTAACAACTTTCCTGCAATCATCGGCGACTTTGAATTTTCCTCATCCACCTTCTTACCAGCCTCAACTCCTTCATCTCCTTTCGACGACTTTCTGTGTATTCCTCAGCCACCTCCATACCAGCCTCAACTCCTTCATCTCCATTCGATGAAGACTCTCCTGTTTTTACATCCAAAAGCCTCAGCGCCTCCACTTCCAAAGCTCCCGACTTTCTCCGCCGTCTACACTATACTCTCCGGTCTCTGAATAATCCTTCCTCGAATCCTCCGTCGTGTTAGAATAATTCAGTCTCCAATAATCTCAACCTCCGGCACCCTGCCTTGTAGAAAACTGCCCACTACCGGAGTTTGGAACCAACCCAGTTGGGTGCGCTACCCTCCTTATCCACAAAGCCAAGTCCCACAAAATCCATGCTTGACACAGACAATTTCCCCTACTTCTTTTCTACTCTCTCATTCGACTCATTTTGCTTAAAACCTATTCACTGATTCAAATACCCAAATTCGATATGCATTACATTTCTCATTCTCAAATCTCAACCAACATATCATACACCATACCTCACAGAACTACTTAAAACTTAAAGTTCCTTTCTTTGAATAGAATGAACAATTACCTGAAGTTCTGTTACTCTGCGCAGCATAATCCACAATCCATTTCTTCTGCTTGTACTCTTTGGCTTTCTCCATTTCAAGCTTAACAGCAGTGGGTAACTCTTTGGTCTCCGGACCCGACTCGCCACTCCCGACAGCTCCTTCGCTATTCTCACTTGGGTTGTTCTCGATTTTCAGCTTCTTGTTCATCTGTACCATCTTCTCGCTTCACACAGTCGATCGGACGACAGACGATGGCGTTTCGGGAGAATTAGGCGACCGTTCGGCATTGGGTGGGTTCAGAGATGAGAAGAGAAAAGAGTGGGTTTTGTGGAAGAGACGGTGTTCATAGAAGAAAACCAGAATCCGGGAAATTCCCTGGGGTGAGGGGCCTGATTTGTGAGGAGGGTTGGTATTTATACCCGGTGTCTTCGAATCCTACCTGGTGTGCTAATATTTATCACAGAAAGAAACGGGGTTCAAGGGCAGGTATACGTCAATACACGCATACTATCACCCCATCGGCAAAAATATGGGCTGATTCTATATTGAAGAAGCCACTTATAATGCTGATCCAATGCCTCGTACCATTCCTCAGACCCGTGTTCAACACCGAAGCGGTCCTCAATTACAGTATCAGATATCTAACATTTGGTTAAGAAATCTAAATGCACTCTTAGGAATATCATCAGATTTCTGGTAAACCATATACAGAAGATATTAGTAAGTGATCATTGTCATAAGAACAATCTGCTTACATCTTCACACATCGGATCTTTTACTTTCATCAACATAAAGGATACATCAAATACAGCCGGAAGTGACGGGGTTTCAGGAAGAATGAAATCCCAAACTGTCAAATTTATCTTCACCCGCACTGAAAGGCTTGAAATAAAATCTTCCTCCATCATATCAATCGGTCCATTATTTGAAACGAATTCAGAAAACAATGGAGACAAAAGAACACTTCTCAAAGATGCAGTTGCAGATTTCGCTCTTTCTACCTATAAAGGAAAGAAAAAGGCACATGCTCAAACGAACAGCATATAGCTCCTCCAAAACCTGATTTCTGACAAATTAAACTCAGTAACTAACCACTTCATCCGGTGGTTTCCCATCAATGGGTTCCACAGTTTCAAGACATCTTCGGAGGTCCCTATAAAGTTGAAGCTTCTCAGATTTTCCCAAGCATTGCGCTGAAGTCCTGGGTTACGCGAGGTCGACTCTGACGTGGCAGCTGTGGCACTCGGTGAGGTTGGGAAGGTCTCGAGTCTTCTTCTTCGTCGTCGTCGCTCGCGTCATCGGAAAACGAAGAAGAGAAGAAGAAGAAGAAGAAGAAGAAGAAGAAGAGAAGCCCTCGATTTGTTTTTCATCGAAGGCATTTTATGTTTAGCCGTCTCTGATCAACCGCTCTCTATTTACTCTTCTATCCATGTCTCGTTAAATCATCTAGTTGTAGAGTTAGAGAAATAAAAGGGTACTTGGAGGCATTCTGAAAGTTCTACCTTAGTAACTTCCATAAGGGTCTCTGCCTTAATTAAGAGAGATTAATAGTTATATATTTATGCAATATTTCTGTGCTTAACCGAATATTATATTTAGTTCTTTTATTACGTTTAACTAACATTTTTTACATGGATGTCCCGTGAAGCTAACCGTTTTGCCACGTACTGCTGCGGTTGCGACCACTAAGTTTGGAGCAATGAGGTTGCATGCATAGTGCTGTGATGTTTGAGTCGCAAGACCTCTGACCTCTCTCATTGAAGTTTTTGCCAATAACGGCCTCCATTGGCTCTCATTAGCTTTTGGTGTAATTCTACTTGTGAGGATCCACTGTTGGTTGTAGACTGCAGTGTTGCTTTTTGGTTTGAGTAATCATTACTCAGTAACGAAAGTTCTTTTGACCCAAACAAAATTGTTGGTTAACTGGCTCATTTTGAACAGAGGCCAACCAGGACGACATGAGCTGGCCCGCCTATCCAGCAAGATATACAGGCTGAAATCAGAAATGCATTTTTGGACATCGCCATTGTCCATCAGAACCATAATATTATTGCGGCACATGAAAAAGAGTGGGGTAACTAATTTCTTGATTCGTAGATATATATTTCAAGTGACATACAAGTTCAGAAATGATGCAGAAAAGAAACCTTTTGAAATTTGATGTTTATTGATCTGTGTTTCACATGAAACAGGAGCTCTAATTAAAAACACGTTGCTTCTTTCCTTTGGGGTGAGCCATGTTTACAAACGTTACAGGGGGAAGACCACATAGAAAGCCCTATAAAATGAGGTTCCAAAATGAACGGAATCACACAAAATGTTGCGCTTGAACCTACTGAGACTCATCCATGGGATTACATTCGGATTGCCTAGATTCCTCAGATGTTTTTGAAACTGAATCCTCAAGTGCCTCAAGAAAAGACAATACAGTGAACTTATCTGCAGAGAAAAGGATATTACTTCAGGAAACCACAGCAGGAACATTGATGTCAGTTACAATCACATGTTAAGCTGTTTTGGGATCAAAATATAAATTTTCAAGTGAGCAAAAGGTCCAATCACCATAAGCACTTCCAAGATTGATTGTAGCCCAAACTACCAATTTTACTAATTAAACTCAAATCAGCGCTATGTCTTCCTATACCCCATCTGATGCTCTACATAACATTAAGCCCAGCCCATCATCATCCATGCTTGCTCCACTGCCTCAACCCAACCCTAACCAACAACTCAAGTCCTTGAATGAAAAAGAAAAAAAAAAGAAAAAAAAACAAACAAAAACCAGAGAGTAAGCTCCTCAACCGTACATCCACCCGTCATATTCGAAACAAACTTTAATTTTGTGTTTCATTTCGATCACGGTATTATGGACGTCTAAACTGAACAATTGTCAATGATGTTTATTCTATCTCAGCAGAATATGACCAACAAGCATGATAACATAATACCAAAATAACAAGTATATTGGCCAACTAAATAATTCCAAGGAACAGAAATATCTTACATTTACTTGGGTCAATACCAAACTGAGTCAAATCTATTTGTCCCGTTCGAAGTACCTGGAAATAATTACGGAAGAGATAAGCGAGCATAGAAGGATATTGATGGTCCACCCCTCATCAAATTAAGGATCACTATTCCAAAGATAGGGTTTCAGAGTCTTACATAGTTAAATGAATCCATTTGTTGGCGGAAAGGTGGACTCTGTAACAACTCCAATATATCCTCCGGAGACCATTGACCCTGCGCCGTCAAGATAATCAGACGAAAGAACAAAGGTAAACTAAACCATAAGAATACCACAAACTCAAACACCTGAATACTGTATACCTCGGGTAAGTAAGATCCTAAACTCTGTTGCACTGGCAATGTCTCAATCAAAGGCAGAATCAAATCAGGTCTCAATATATCCTCCAAACTCAAGCCTGGCCAGAAAGGAGAATGGAACAAATTACAAAGTAATGATGCAGCATTACACAATTTTGATAGAAATTTTGAACTCAGTGAGAGGCTTTGGACAGGTCCCAGCTAAAATTACAAACACAAATCAATCTACACCACGCAAATGGCTCTCAACTTCAAATTATCATCTGCATTTCAAATAGTCTATTTTATGATTTTTATGTGGTTCAAATCTGATGTAAGCGAGAACTACTAACTACCAAATTTAATTGCACTCTTTGAACAACAAAGGGGCAATGTAAATTTGCAACATATCATTCTGCACCTCTGAGAATGTCTCTCAAATTCACATTATCATTCTACACTTCGAACAGTCAATTTTATGATTTTCATCTGTTCCGAATTTTGCGGTACTTGGTAATTATTATAATATCCTTTTTAAACTTTGGACATAACATATCCTTGAACACTAAATCACATAAATGGTCCCTAAAATCATCCGAACCAGATGAGACCAGAGTTAGTAAACCACGTGCCAGAACTTGTTACATATTTAGTGAATATTAGAGACAGATAATTACCTCCATCTGGATCGACAGCACTATCTACAACAGTATTATGAGAAGAAGTGTGAGATGGTAAAGAAACTAGATAAATGAAACCAACATAAAATGGATACTTTACGGAGATAGGTTGGGACCTGTGTGATCAATGTTACTCAATATTCTTTGAAGATCTTCCAACTTCACAGGGCCCGATGAAGAGGTCACATCGCTACTTACTTCTGCACCCAAGTTTGGTTCCAATAACATTCCAGCCCTGGAGAACGCAAGTCTTTTATCAGAGTAATATAATATAAATGCCAACACTGCACAGAATGATTTTTTTGAAAGTAAATTATGAACATGTAGCATTTAAATAACATCGTAGGTCCTTCAAAAGAAAAAGGTCTAAAACCATGGATCAGACTTAGAAGGGCTACATGCAAAATCAGGATTTAAAGTTGAATACTCATAAAAGGCAAGGAGTTATAGTTCTAGACAATATAAGTCATATTACCGATTCTCCATTCCCAAGTCTCAATTCATAAATGTCATCAAGGAACAAGTCATGGGATTTCTAGTGTTTAAACATATCCATTATTAAGCGCAAAACACTGAAGCTTTCCACCCAGTCAGTAATATGAAAAACAGCAAGTCAATCGTTATTGTGTCATTATGAATAAGACAAGGGATGAACGTTTAAATTACAAATACATACATCAGTTCAAACACAGCGCACCCTGTGAAGGTCAATAGAACCTACAATGTCCTTGATACCCTTCTTTCAGAATTCAAGGGGAAGGAATAAATAGAAAGGATACAGCTTTTCACAGTTTTGAGAGTACACCAAAAAGAAACTTTTTATTCTCTTCATATCATTTGGGGTAGAAAACATCTCATTAAAAAAATCATGATTCATAAGAATTTTGATGTAAAAAGGAAATATATTGATCAAAACTAAATAACTTGAATAAAGAATACACCATTTGGCTTTGTACACTTTGGTGATTACCGACTGTTTGATGGTTGAGCAAAAAGATAAAGGTAGAGGTTATTAAAACATCAGACACAGAGTTAACTGTGATTCCACTTTACAGTCACCGATCTACTGATCACCCTCCCACCCAACCCTCTCTTATGCTCTCTTCGATAAAGCATAAAGGTTGCAAATTTCACGGTGATAAAAGTTGTACCTCGATGACATATCATCTTCAAACATATCTTCAGCTTGTAGTGGAACAGAACCATCAGCACCTTCTTCCTCAAGCATCTCTTCTGAATGAGCAGAATAAACCAAATATCAAACTTGTTGCAGAAAAAAGAAGGAAAAAAAAACATGATATCCTACTTATTTGAAACTCCATTAAACAATGTAGTCAAAACTTGAAGAAATTGTCAAGAATATTATTTTTCATGTACTGATACGAATAACACTAATCAAATCCAGGATGACATAGATTCTTGATATATATAAAGGCCATTGACGAACATGATATAATCTATATATCAATCAGTTAATATAATAGCGTCCAAAGCAGATGGTTAAAAAATAAACTTCTAGTTAGGTTTCTGAATTTAATCACTATATTACAACAGAATAGATAACAATATTGAACTTAATGTACCTATTGGTCGATTGATGTAGTAATTAACTGAGGTGCATAACTGTGAGTCTTCTTCAGCTTTTGGCTCCTGGACAAGACAGCAACAACAAAAGAATGTAAATCTTGAAAACACAAATACAAAGAGTAGAAGAGGAAATAATGAAAATATAATGACCTGCATCCAAAAGAAAAACTTCCTATCATCTGTGTTGAACTTGAGTATGTAAACCCTTCCTGCCGCTTGATTAACCTGATTGAACAGTATGTGATGATATTCAATCTTACAGTAGTAAGGGGGATAGTAAAGCTCACAATCCTGAAATAAAATAAAGTGTACCTTTTCAAAAATAGCCTCATCAGGAAACACTATCTGATCCTATAGCATCTTGTTAAGGAAATCTTAAGATAGAGAATATGTGTTTATATATTATCAAACGAAAAAATAAGATAACAAATGGAACAATGCATGGTGAGAAGAACTTCAAAATACAAACAAGGATCAAACAGAGGCAGCAACAGTGTCAAGCGGGAAAAATAAAACAAACAAAATATAGGAACCAGGACAAGGATACATCTTCAACCACATTTTGATTCCGATCAAGCCACTGAAAATGCATCAGACCTTCCTGACCCTGATAAAGGAAAAGAATGTAGATATCACTCTATTTAGTTGTGCCAAAAAATTGGATTCAAAATTTCAAAAAGAAAAAATGTTATATAAACATTTATACCATACCCTGGCTATACGAACAAGTCCTTTACGAGTATCTGGAGCAACCTGTTTCCCATCAAAAGCCATTTTACCAGCTCGAAACTCCAGCATAATCTCCTGTCAGTAGATATTAGTTTGACTAAAACTACCACAGAAAGGAACAGATGAGAGAAAAAAAATTCAGCAATCAGCATAATTTCCTGCCAACCTTCCCAAAAAAAACTTCTAATTCCATTTCAAAGATATCATGACCTCCCCACTTAACCAAAATAAACAACAGCCAATAAGACAGCTAATCCCTTTTCACCAAAGAATTTAAGTCTCCAACCAACTAACACATTTTCGATCACTAAATTCTCTTTCTTTCAACAAAACATATAACTGATCAAATTTCGTTGCCACAATCGTTTGCATATATCACTCTAATCCCAAATTCACATGTAACCAAATATATCGATTACATATACTGATATACAATATACGGACAAAAATTACAAATACAATTCATCTTAATACCCAGATTAATATTATACCTGCATTTGTGGAAAAGCGTTGTTTGAAGACGAACTCATGAATCAGTTTCTGTGTTTGCGACCTCCAACAGCACAAAGCTAGAGACTTTCTTTATATACCTATTCAAAAATACAGAAGAGAAAATTAGAAGAAGAACAAAATTGATGAAAGAAACCCCCAAAAACCCTAGAGTAAATCAAATAGAGAGAAAGATTAGTGTACCTCTACAGAAAGAGTGAAAGTAAAAACTGAAAAAGGTGATTGCTTTTTGTGTTCGGTGATGAACGAGTTTGAGGAAAGAGTGTTTTATTTGAGGGTTCTGAGTTTGGAAGAGAGCACAAGAGTTTGGGCTTCAAAACTCGGGCACCACTTTCAAAAGTATTTACGGAATTGCCACCCGGCCTCACTAGTTTGGATTTTAATTCCGGCCCACCCCCGAGATTAGAACTCTAGCAAGTCACCCGTTTGAATTTTTTTATATTTTAACGTAGTTTTGGTGAGAATTTTAGGCGTGGAGTCTCCTCATTTGAGTTCAAATCTTTTTTATGTTGATCGAAGTTAAATGTTAATCAATTATTCGTTGGGGAGGAAGTAGTTAGACATAACGGTCTTTTGACATAATTCCTTGACACAGATTGGTCTCTAATCCTAAAATGATAAGAAATGTGATTGTGATAAAAAATAACACAATTATTTTTTTATTTTATTTTTGATATGACGAAAAATTAGCAGCAAAATAGTACAATATTCCACTGGATTCCTGTCAGACAAAATGAAACTCCGAAACGCACTACCCAGCAACTAAACATGAAAATTACCCAACCAAACAAACAAGAACCCCCGAGGAGTAAAAAATTAAAGGGTTGATCCTTAGTTGATCGGGCGCCATATCTAAACGAGAGCAGCTGAACTAGGGGAGCAGGTGATGTTGCTGAGGGTGATGAGAATGAGGATGATGTCAGGGATTATGCGGTTGACGGTAGGGTGGCCATGGAACCCACCAATGTTTTAGTTGTAGTACGCTCCAGGTCAATTGACATAGCACCGACCTCATTGTCAGCTGGCGTAATCCGCCGAGCACCCCCTATAGAGCCCTAAGTCGCCAATTTGTGACGTGCCACAATGGTCCACGCGAGTAGAATGCCACCACAGATTGGTAGCTTACCCCCGGGACGAGGGCCCCCCATAGACATACTCGTCCCCAACTTCATGCGCTTTCTTTGAGCTTGAATGACTTCAGCGTCCAAATTCGGTACCCTACCTGCACCAACAATCTGTTCCACCAGCAGGACAATGTCACCTGCATCAACCTCCAGCTCCTGGTGCTTTAAAACAGGCAAAATGGACTTTGCCACTGGCTCCAGAGCCCCCAAAGGTGCCTGAACCGATGCATCTAGAATGATAGAGTTATATGTTACCTCTTCCTGCCAGGTACCAGCTCCACTACCCAGACTTGCATGAATAATCGGATCTTGATGGATCCTCCACAGTTCGGTTTCCCTTCGAACCTCATAATTTACAAAAACCTGTGTGACCGCTTGCCACTGAAACTTTGAGCAATGATTAGTCAGATGGTCGAAGCTACCACAACCACGACAGTACCCACGTAGGTTCAAGTACTCGATGTCACAGTCAATTCGGGTCGTAGGTTCAAGAAGTAAACTCATCTTAGTGGCCACAGGTTTTCTCAAATCAACATCCACAAAAATACGCATATCACCAACAATATGCAAGCTATACCTATCAAAATTCACATACCTACTTAGGCAGTTACCTAGGATTTCTCATCAACGGCGAACTGTAAGTGGCTCCGTGAGATCACCACGAATAATATGGATGCGGGCCCATGCCCGAGTCACTGTCGCCAACATTGACAACATCGGGTCCAAACCATTGAACGACTCAACCACCACAGTAGCATTCCCATAGTGCCAAGGGCTCTTAGAAACAGCTCGCTTGAAAACATCCTTGTTCCTAAAGCGAGCAACCATGCGATCCAGTGAATAGTAATCAATGATAGTAGAACTAGTGTGTGACAAACCACACCACAAACGAATGATCCCACGTTTTAGAGACTTGATATCCTGCCAAGTGAACTCAGTAGGGCAGAAGACACAGACCACGACAAAGAAGAAGTCGTCCTCCTCCTCATTTGCTCCATAGGAGAGGTCAACTTCAAACAGAGCTTGAGAAGACGTGGAGAGATTTGGATATTAGGGAAGGCGACAACGAGAGGAGACGACTTCAAAGAAGCTGAACAAGCTAGTAGGCGAAACGAGGTTAGGGTTCGGTTATTAGGGTTTAGAAGGATGAGATGGATTACCAAATAAGGAGGCAACTAAACTAGAATAACAAGGAGAGAGTCAGACTAGGAATAAGAATCCTAGTCAAGGAAGAAGAAGTAGATGTTGACGATGGTGAGACAAGAACGAGCGGCGACGATGTAGAGTTTTGGAACTTTGAGGAGATAACAACGAGAGAGAGAAAAAGGTTTATTCGCTAATCACTGACTATATACATACCAAATAACACAATTATGATTACATAATAGAAATAGGACTTATATAATCACCAACAATCAATGCTCTGTACATACCACACCCAGGACTTGATAAGTTAATATGAGAAACATATTTTATACACGGCAGTCAGTGCACTTACACAGTCTACTTAATACTTAATATGGATATTAACTTTTTGTTAGGACTAGACTTGTAATTTTGTTTTTGGTTAATGACAAATTTGTACTTCAAAACACACCATCTTTTGCTGCAACTTTCAAACCACGAAGACAGAAGCAGCTGCGCAGCCTTTGAACAAGAACTGGAAGCTGAGATGGAGAGCAAGATCATTGTCCATTACAACCACACCGATCCCTACGCATTGGCTCGCTGGACTACCAAGTACTTTTTTCACTTCCTTCACTCCTCGTTTAGCTTCAACTGTAATTATATATTAACCATGACCCTTTTGCAGGGAAAGCTTCCAGTTCATGTCAGCCAGGCCTTGGCAAAAAGTCATCGACTTTTACTCCGATGTGGTAAAGGGTCAAAAACCGTTGTCTTCTTTGTTGGGTAGTTCTTGTTTGAGCAAGAATAACATTTGCAGTAGAATAGAGTCCGTAAATTCTCAGAATAGAGGTGGGAGGTGGGCAAGATTGACATTTAAGATTGTGGTTTCGTATCATGGTGGCTCATTTGATGGGTGGCAAAAGCAGCCTGACCTCTATACTGTACAAAGGTGCTAGCTTAATTGGGATCTTTTTTTGCATTTTCAGAAATGCCCCAAGTTTGAGTTCATTGTGGAATTTTATGTCAGTTTGATTCAAAGGACTAAAGATTTCTTTTGTTTTTTCGTGTCGGCATTTGGATTCTGAGCAGTGTGGTGGAACAGTGTCTTGGGCAGTTTGTTGATGAGAAGAAAGCCCGGATGCTGAAAGACAAAGGTTTGCCATTGGAAGGTGCTGCTACTGTTGCTGGAAGGACTGATAAAGGAGTGACAGCACTAAATCAAGTTTGTTCGTTCTGTATGTTACCGCCTCTTGCCACAGATTTATTTATTTATTTGAATTCTCATGTGTTGCTACTGTTTACCTGGCACAATGTCAGTTACTTGGGGGTGTTTATAGACCCTTTAATTTTAGAATTGGAAGTGAATCAATCAATAGCTCCCTTGCTGCTATGTAGAGCGGGTAGTTTCTTGAAAGTGATATGGCCTCGTGTATACTGGAATTTTGGTCCATGTAGGTTGTTAATAGTGCTAAACTGGTAAAGCCATGCGTTATGGTAATTAGTGTACTTCGATAATGATCCGGACGCCTGTCCATATCACAATTTAATGAGCATGCTCTTGTTTTTGTTTCAAGCTCTTTTGCGTAACGTCTACTCACAGTGTTTGCTTGATTTTCTCTGAAGCTTGCATTTACTTTCTGTATACATGATAGTCTTGACTTAGGACCAAGTTATTTTGCCAATTGATGCATTTATAAGTTTGGTGTTCTTCTAATGCTGCTGCTTTGCGAAATGTTAGATACTTGGAGAAAAGATGTTACAACTCAGGACATTGCAGATGCTATAAATAGTGCAGCACCAGGAAAACTAAGGACAGTATCAGTTACCGAGGTGTTGTCTTGTTCCGAATCCTTAGAAATATGACCTATATAGGAAATAAAAATTCTCTAATCATGTGGTTACTTCCAAATCTTTTTGCATGTGAATGGGCCATTGTTATTTTGACCTCTCAGGATTGTTAGCATCTGGATATCAGTTTATTTTTCTTATAGCTAGTCTATCTTACTATAGGTATCACGTGTGTTCCATCCAAATTTTTCGGCCAAATGGAGGCGTTATTTGTATATATTTCCTTTGAATGATGCTGAGGAAGAGAAGGAACGAATTAATGGAGATGATGCTGAAAGAATTAAGATTAAAGAGAATGACCATGAGCATGGAGTTGTTTATGACGAAAGCAATGAGGAAAATGTTGGAAAGTTGTCTGTCAGCGACAGTGTAGAGTTTGAACCTGCGAAGAAGCCAGGGACATTCAGCATAAGCAGAGTAAACAGACTCTTACAGAATCTAGAAGGAAAGTTATTATCTTATAAGATGTTTGCACGCGATACCAAAGCATCCAGAAATGAGTAAGAATTATGATTTTTTTTGTCATCACTACTTGGAAGGCTTATCATTTTAAAAATTATTGCTTTTAGTCTTCCCATGTGACTTTTGTGTTCATCCTCTGTCTCCAACTTATATTATTAATTACAATTGGCATGTGAACTGCCTTTCAATGGTTTTGTCATGACCATATTACTTGTTCTCATCACCTTGTCATTCAATGGAGTCTGGAAAAGTAGTTGTTCACAAACATCTACATGCCCATTGGTCTTTTTTTTTGTTGGTCTGATCCCATTGGTCAATGTAGTCCTTCAGTGTGCATCACATATAAAAAAATATTCTAGCACAATGAATGAAGCGTGTTTTTCTTTTCTTTTCTTTCCAAGTTGGACTATGTGATCATGGGATATCTATACACAGGGAAAGAAAACTTACTATGCATGCAACTCTTAATGTTTTGAAGGTCTGGTGTTAATCCTTTTGTATGTTTTCTTTTCTATACTATTGAGTGAAATAGCGAATATTATATGGGATATGAACATAATGAATTCAGATATATCTTCTGTAATTATTCATATCCAACTGCAACTGCAACCGTAATAGTTGGTGTCTTGAAAGGGCTGAAGTGTTGTATATAGAACATCAACCGATGGAAGTGGTTCAAAATGCTATTGATGTGTCTAGGTTGTTTTTGAATCATGTTTTGATATTATAGTCATGGAAGTAGATATTTAAGTTGGAGAGCCCATTAGTATTGAATAAATCTTAGCAAGACACTATTGTCAATCCATATGCTAAATGTAGCTGTTTATTTATTTCAGGGGTCCACCAACAGAGTGTTTTGTGTTCCATGCTCGAGCAAGAGAATACAGATTACCATGTTCAGTATGTGTTTGTTACTGTTGCTAGTCTAGCCTAATTTTTCTTTGACTCCTCTCTTTACATGTTCTTTCTATCATATACATCTCTTAGGTTCACGTCTTTCCAGATTGGAGTCTAGAACTCAATTGATGAATTCCTCATCTATATAGGTCTGCATGGCTGTGCAGACGTATATGATTTGATAGTTTCAAGAACTCATATTCACCGATGAAAAGAGTATATCATATACCACAATGAATGACTTCTAACTGCACTATTCCTCAGACTTTCCATCTAGTCTTATATTTTTTGAACCAGCTTTTGACTTGTAAAGTAAGTGTGTTAAGGCATCAGTGCTTGCTTCGCAAAATATTTAGGTTGTAGGATCTAATTGAATAAGATGTAGTTGCGTATGAGGAGATGGATAGTTTGGAAATGTTCAATTAAGCAGAATGTGTGTGATTACTCGCCATTTCCATTGATTTTATAGTTGGTAGTACACATCAAGATGATAGGAAACTGTGTGTCAAGGTTTGTTTATATGCTCTTGGGCAGCTTTGATTGGACTAATATTTTTTGTTGTTGCTTATTTCCAACTGATTTAATCACGTTTCAAATACTTGCATCAGTTCCAACTTTACAAAATGAGTGCATACCATATGCTTGTTACGATTTTTGATTATTAATTTACTAATAATACCCTGGTTATGTGTAGGAGCATGAAAAAGGGACAAGGGTTATGTGTATTGAACTGGTTGCCAACCGGTTCTTACGTAGGGTAATAGTTTTGTTCAGAGAATACTCTGATTCTTGTTTAGTGGGTCCTTTGCAATAGAATAATTGATGGCTACTTCTTTCTGCAGATGATTCGGGTACTTGTGGCAACCTCTATAAGGGAAGCGGCTGTAGGTGCAGATGAGGATGCATTGCTGAAGCTGATGGATGCAACATGCAGACGTGCTACTGCTCCCCCAGCTCCACCAGATGGTTTATGCCTTGTTGATGTTGGTTATGAAGAGTTTGATCCACAAGATTGCCTCATCTTGAAGGAGTAAGTACGCTAGATAATTGACGGAGATGCAGCAATCAATAGGTAGATGAACATCACAAAGTGGACTTCCATGATTCTGATGTAAATGCAAGTCATTCATTAGACTAAGGATATTACATCCATATTGTATGTCATTGTACTGTTACATTACTTACATATATTAGCAATTCTTGTTCTTGTTCAAACGTTACATGTAACTACTCAGTGCAGACTACTCAGGTTGAAATTTGATTCTGAGGGCTAGTCCAGATTAGTTATGGATGCTGTCAGGAAAACCAGGTCAGTTGTCTCTTTTTAGTTTTTAAAAAGAAATATAACGGCTTCTTATTTTCATATATCTGTTCTATTTTAATTATCTTATATTCCATTTCTTTGTACTGTTCCAATCCGGTGTTGAATTATTACGGTTAGATACAGTGTTAACAATAAAAGATGAGAGAAAGGTGAGGTAAATTTGTGACATCCTGCTATTTTTGAGGTTTTGAGCAAAGAGCTGGACAGCTGGTTACACAGTATGGAAATAGAAACGAAACAGAGAGAGAAAAGATGGGGACAATAACTGCCATATTTTTGGATGTTACAGTTGACGATCAACCTGCTAACTCAGGTTACAGTTCAGTCCAGCCTACCACTGTACTAAAGAATGTGACCCCTGTTTTTTTTTTTCTTTCTGTTCTATGCCTTTTTTTTAAAGATTATTTTATTTACTAAAAGTTGGGTATGGGGGATCAAATTTCTGTTTACTGTATTTGACCAAAAAGAGAAGCACATTTAGGACTAAAATCTATGCGAGCTGAACTGGAAGCACAAACTTGTTGATTTGGGATTACTTGCTTAGCAAACTAGCTTAACGAATGCCATGAAGCTTTAGCATGCTATGGTTGTCCCCATTTTTGTTTTTGATCTGAAACCGAGAGTTGTGAAACACCAATGACTTAAAAATGGGTGAAAGACAATGATCAAATATCCCAAAGGCTGTCCGGATAAATCACATTGCCCAAAATTAAGAAAGAATTAGTTTGGCCTGCAACTAAAGACAATGGCTTTTATCCCTATGTAGAATGGCTCCGCTAGGGTTTGGGAACTTTCCCCTCTCGACTTGGCGGCACGGCATCGTCCACCGGTGGAGAATCCTATCGGTCCCCGCGTGGTCTCCGAGCACTCTGAGAGGCTTCCCCGTCCTCTCCTCGTGGTTTGCTTTCGAGCAGACGTAATCTTCATCATTTCCGGCACATGGGAGGTGATACAATAGGGCTCAGATCGCACCTTGGGTATGCAGTAAATAATCTCGATTTCTAGGTGACCAGCTCGTGCTCGACTGAAGACGCAGGATGTCGTGGCCCCGATTCCGATGGCGGTCCAACGCTTTCAGCGGCGAGTGATTCGCCCGTTCTCGGCATACTGGACACAGGTCATCTCAAGCCTTGTCGAGGTACCGATTCGTCATAAGGCGGCCTGGGTTGGGACGCATGAGGGTTGGCGGAGCTGGCCGGAGAGGGGAGCGATCGGAGACCGGGATCCTTCGAAGGTGGGCGGCGGTATGTCGTGTAACATGGAACTGGGCCTGGCTGCTCTTGCGGGCCCAGTGTGACTGCCAAAATGGGAACTGGGCCTCAGGTGGGCCTTTTATGTTTTGGGGCTTTTTCCCTCTGTTCTGGAAAATGGCCTCAAGGTTAGGGGGTCTTGTCCCTAACCTTTTTTTCGAAGTCTCAACTGATTTGGGCCATATTTGGAACCGAATTTGGAAGCCCGGCGCATGAAGTTCTGTATCCAGGCGAGTATTACTTTGGTTTACCCGTGTTGGTGCTCACCTTATGAGAAATGATTATCCTGATTACTTGGTTACTTTTTGGTGCTTATTGCTTCAAATCATGTGTTATTGTACTAGATTAAGTCGCCTAGATTAGTACAACAATATTTCAATTCTCTCGAACCCTATGGTGCGTTCTACTATGTAATGTATAATTTGTCTGTTGATAATTAATATAATGTCTCTCATTTCTCATTTACTGTAAAAATAAATAAATTAGTTTGACTTTATCAACCTTACCACTCCTCATAATTTGACCAATGTAAACAGCTTTTCCAAGTGCTATTCTTATCGCCTCTCTCTCTTCCCTCTCTTCCTCACTCAGATTCCCTTTCTTTCTCTATGCCATCACAAATTCTTAAGACTATCAACAAAACCTTGAAAGCCTTGGTCTTCACACGCACCCGGACTCCATTTTGCAGCGCAGGCCCCTCTTAAGGGGTGCCCACGCTGCCCTATACTAGTGCGTGTACAATCGACCTCTCTAATACACATATCTTTACGTACACCCATTACTATGGAACGTAGCAAGATGCACCTCAAGAAGAGTACGTGCATGCGCCGCATGACATTGTTTCCTCGATGTTCTTTGATTCTTCTCGTGCTTTTTCACGTCGCATTCTCGGTCAAAGCAGCCGGTCCGGTTGTGTTGCCGCCGCCGGATGCTTCTTCGGCTTTCGCTGACACCCTCCTCAAGTTCAAGGAATCACTCAAGATCAGCGGCGATGCTCTGAGCAGTTGGAAGAAGCCTGCGTCACCTTGCACTGGCAAGAAAACGAATTGGGTCGGCGTTCTTTGCTACGATAAGGGGCAGATTTGGGCCTTGCAGCTCGAAAATCTCGGGTTGAGCGGCGTGATTAATACAGAAGCACTCGCGAAGCTTCCGGACTTGATATCCATGAACTTAATGAGGAACAAGTTTGAGGGACCGTTGCCAGATTTGAAAAAAATTGTTTCATTGAAAATCTTAGTATTACATCATTAGTTGTACGATTAACATACTTATCCACTTAAGCAGGTTAGCAACACCTACCAGACCACCCACAAGACCACCAAGGAGGCTCCAACTTCACTCACCAGACCCACCCCATCCGAGCGCACACGCGCCCGTCAGGCGCACGCCCGAACACACGGATCACACACCAGCAAAGTACACCAGTCCCACATCGAAGAACACAAGTGAGCTCCAAAACCAACCACCTATATAGGTAAGGCATTTACTACAGGTAAGATCACTGATTCACATCCCATTCGCTCCATCTTAACGAATCCAACCAATTCGCACGTTTGCTTGACTGTTATATCCAATACATCATCTGACTTAAGCATCGGAGCGTTGAAGGCGGGTCACCCCGTCTTGACCCCTGACCGCCTGTTTCACTGTTGTATTCTTCTAACAGCCGCACCCGAACATCCGAGAGAAGAGGAAGCGCCCGACAGGAGAGTCAACCGCCCGAAAGAAGGAGCCCGCACACCGAAGGAGGAGAGAGCGCACCCGTCCATCCGAACAGCCCCACCGTTCGGACGCACCAGGAGGAAGAGAAGGAAGTCTATTCGTGTTGCTTCTGCCCCATTACGCCCCCGCGCGTAATTCGGTAGAAACATCTGGCGCCGTCTGTGGGAAGCTTACAAATTGCAAACCTCGTATAAACACCACAAAAATCAAAGGTCCACATGCTCAACCCGGTGACTAACGACAACAATGCGCCCGATGGGGAGACACCGCTAGACTCGCAGGGGCGGAACGTACTAGCGACCAACAGGGACGATGGCGAGGGGCGCATCAGCAGCCTGGTCCAGGAGTTACGGGAGGCGACGCTCGAGAGAGCAGAGGAGCGCCAAATCCGTCAGAGGTTGGAGGATCGACTGGACGCACTCATCAGCCAGCAGATGGAACAACACGAGGAGACCCATGAGACCACCAGCGAGGAGCAACACCCGTTCGACATGACCAACGCCCGGACGGCCCGAGCGCCCTCACTCGTGGAGGAATCGGCACCCCCGACGAACAACGCTCTGATCCTTCAGAGGATGGAGGAGCTGGCGGAGGAAGTCTCGCGCCTGCGTAAGGACAAGCTAGCCGGTCAGGGTGGGACGTTCGCCCCCCGGGTCAGTCTGTTCTCGGCGCACATACTGGAGAAGGGGAGGGACCCCCATGCCAAGATAACGAAGATCGCTCGGTTCGACGAGAGCGGAGATCCACGCGCGCACGTGGACGAGTTTCGATCCACCACGGACGGAACTCGGTATTCGGACCCAACCTTGTGTTTCCTGTTCCAGGAAACGCTGGCGGAGGAGGCACGGAGCTGGTTTTATGAGATCCCGCCAGGGTCCATCCATTCATTCCTCGAGCTGGCGGAGAGCTTTCAGAAGCGCTATCGGCTCCAAGGCAAGTACAACACCACGGGCATCCTCCTCAAGGTCCGCCAGGGGATGGACGAGAGCCTGTCGGGCTACATCAACCGATGGAGGACGCTCGCAAGCACGTGTAGGGACCTTGATAAGCGAGTGACCAAGGTAGCCCTGATGGATAACCTGCTCGCCACTCCATTCGTAGAGAAACTAGTGAGGAAGGAGCATCTCGACTACGACGAGATCATGGATCTGGTCGTACAGAAGACGTTAGTGGAGACGCGAGTGTACAAGTCCGCCTCCGAACCCAGTTCCAGCAGACCAGAAGCGACAAGCGCCCAACCACGACAGCTGGCGGACGACGAAAGACCAACCGGGAGCTTTAAGAGGAGTCGGGACACGCACAGACAGAATTACCAGAGGCCTTTCTTCCGCGGTCATCAGGGCAATAGCTACAACCAGGCGCGGGGGCAAGCGCAGCAGAGTGTCCGCTCGCCACCAGCACCACGCTACCGACCGGCGGGACAGGAGGTCTTTACGGTCGATCGGCAACCACTCGAGCACTTACTCCGCCTGCATCGACACCGAATACCGCCACCAAACAACATGACGAAAGCAGGGGCTCCGACTGGCCAACTCCCGGACGTATGGTGCGAATTCCACAATGCCGCCACCCACCATACCAACAGCTGCATCATGCTGAAGAAGGCCCTTGAAGACTTGAAAGACGAGCGGACAACCCCTCCCAGGGCGGAAGGACGACAACGCCAGACGGGCGTTGGGACCCGTGGGACTATCAACACAATATCTGGGGGTAAACGCAAGGAGGGGACGTCGACGCCCGATCGCTCAAACAGGGAGGTGCTGACGATCGGGGCAGGAAGAAAGCCCAAGGCAGGAAGGAAAAAGACGCCCACCATTAGCTTCACAGCAAGGGACGAGGAGGAGAACCCGGAAGACAGCACCCTGCCATTCGTGATCGACGCGATCATCGACCAATTCCTTGTGAGGAGGGTGCTAGTAGACGATGGGGCGTCCGTGAACGTAATCTATTTCGACGAGTACATGGCGCTCGGACGGCCCGCCAGCAAGATGACGCAGGACCACGAGTGCATCGCCAGCTTCACGGGCGAGACATCGTATCCAATCGGGAGTGACAGTCTGCGGGTCGAAATTGGCGCGCCCGACTCTCCACACGGCGAGATCCGAACAGACTTCATCATTATGGACACCCCCTCCCCCTACAACGCCATACTCGGGAGGCCAGGGATCTGCAAGCTAAAACTGATCGTCGCAGGGCATCTGCTCTTGGGAAGATTCCCAACCGAGCGTGGGATCGGGCACGTTTGGGGATACAATCACGAGGAAACCACAGAGCCTCGGGGAAGGCAGGAGGTTCTCGCCTTGGAGCCCACGGATCGAAGGGCACGATCCACATACGAACGATGAAGGGCCACGTCTTAACAGTAGACTACTAGAAAGGCGAGGAGACAGACCGCCCGATCGCTCGGACCAGCGCAGTCAGGCTCGACCAATCCAACTGGGGGACCGGGAGGCAATCCAACAGGGGGGACACCCCGGCCGTGGGGGGAAGCGCTGGCACTACGACTACGCCACCCGTCGAACGTCCAACATTTGGGGAAGTACTCTCGTTAGAACCTTATCATATTTTACTTATTGTACCCTTTCCATTTATCTATGTCGGCACGCCCGTTCATCCTTACCCCGCCCGCCCATATACTCGGGGGACTGAGGATAGGCTACTCGCGTAAATGTAACACTTGGTTAAAACCCATAGCCATCCAAAGCAACGGAGTAGGCGCGCGTTCGCGCGAGTCATTCAAAAGATGCCAAAAAAAAAAACAAGGCACACAAACGGAAAGAGAAGAAACTTCATTCACTCGCCCAATCACAAAACCTACTCTATTACAAAAGAAAAGAAGAAAAAAAGAAAGGCTATCCTACTCCGCCCCAGTATCAACATCCAACTCTTCACCCTCCTCCGACGACTCCACCCCAGCAGCTTCCGCCTGCTCGCCCGGATCCATCCGCCTGATCACCGGCTCCAGCTCCGCCCCAGCAGATTCACCAGGAGGCCCCACCACTCTCTCGTACGCAGGAGCCTGAGAGCCCGCCCGCCCCTCAACTTCAGACGCCGCCAACGCCTCCCGGGCGGCTGCTTCAGCACGCACGCGCTTCAGCTCGGCGCGCAACCGTTCCACCTCGACCAAGGCCCTATCCCGATCAATCTTCGCCAGAGCTTCACAGGCAGCAACTTCATCCGCCCGAACAGCCGCCTCTTCCGCACGAGCGATATACCGACGCGCCAGATCCTTAGCCTTGTCCTGACTGGCCACCAACCGCTCCACCACCTTCCGGTGCTCCAGCGCGTCGGCCCTGAGGCGTGCAAGTTCCGAAACCTCCCGCGAGCGGACGCGAAAGACCTGCTGCATCAGGCGGGTGCACGCCACGAACACCGCATCCAGCCCATCAGGAGCGGCATCCTCCAGCGGCTGCAGCAGGGACCCAAGAGAGGCAGCACCATCCGCCAGCATACGGCGCAGCCCATCCACAACATCACCACTCGACCCGGGAGCGGGGCCGGAGAGGATTCTTCAGTTCGGGGACGCTTCTGCGCCCGCTCCTCGCCTCCCCCTTGTTCGGGAGACTTTGGCGGACCTAAAGACAGGAGCGAGGGATCTGGAGAGCAAGAGTATCGTGGAGGACTTGAAGGTCGACTTGAAGACGGAGGCGCGACAGGCGCCCGACTTGAAGACGGAAGCACGACGCTCGCACGACTTGACGACGAAAGCGCCAGAACAACCTCCCGCCTGCCCCCGACATCATCTCGCTCGGACTGACGCCGTTCATACCCCACCTGCTGCTGTTCGCGCTCCGCCCGGGCCTGGGCCTTGGACCCAGCCGCATCACCTGGTGGCGGGCGTGGAGCATCCGCTTGTGTCTCTTGAACGAGCGGGGCAGGGGCAGCCACATTGGCAACAGGGGTCTTGGGTGGGGTACTATCCACCGGGACGAACGGGCCACCACCATCATCCGCCACCTTGTGGACCTTGGCGGCAACATTCCGCATCCTGAGCAGACGACGCTTGACCGCTTCATCCATATCGGCGGCCTTGGACTTCGATATTCTTCACTGCAAACGCACGCACGAAAGGTTAGCAAACGGATACAAACACTTCGTAAAATTATCCTATTCCTATTTTTTGGGTAGTTTTACAACACAGCCCGAGCGCCTGGTGGCACGCCTGCGCCCATCGGACACTCGCTCGCACCGAACGTACTGGGGGACTAGGGGACTTCCACCCGTGTGGGGTGGCCCAGCCCGTTCGAACGGAGGCAGATTTGGAGGAACGCCAGGGTATATTGGAAGAACGAGCGCAGGGGCAACACTTAGCAAAGGAGGTAGGGAAGGGCAAACCACCAGAAACACCAAAACCCACAAAAAATCACCCAAAAAATAGATCAAACCACACCCACCTCAAGAACACGCCCTGTTCTTGAGAAGCAAAAAACAAGAACAAACCCAAACACCCAGAAACACAAACCAACAAACGAGAAACAACAGAAACAGAGTGAGCCTCACCAGTTCGGTCTTTTACGGCGGAGAGAAAGAACGTCGACGAGGGAACTCCGGCAAGCAACGAAGAACAGCAGAAATTCGAGGGGAACAGTAGGCAGAGTTTCAGCACAATACGAAGATGATGAAAAAAGACGAACACCACACCCATATTTATACTGCTCGCACGACGTCAGCCAGCGAACGACAGCCGTCCATTCTCGCATGTCCATCGTCGGATCGTGACGCGTGGCCCAGACCGGTTCACTTGCTAATTCGCATCTTTTCAAGCATTTAATTAAACACTCAATCAAACACGAATACAATTAAAACCCTTCTTTGTAGATGTAGCATTGGTAAGTAGGGATCGTTCTTAACCGGGGATTGAGGGTGCATGCATAACTATGCTAAGGTTGTTTAGGGGGGGGTGCAAGATTGTTTGTTCTAAGTTCCTACGAAATAAAACAAGAAAATGGGTAGATACATATCAAGAAATCACAAGTTCTAACATGTTTAAACTCATAGACAAGCAAACAATCAAGAACACATAATCCTAACATGCATCTAGCCGAAAATAAGTTCCTAAGTCTATTATTTACAAGTGATCATCACATCATGTTGCTTAGGCCGATTACTCCCTCCTTGGTTGAATCCTACGAAATTCACATGTTAATTAGAACATAAACATACACTTGCATCGAATTAGAGGGCAGCCAAATCATCTAGCAAACTCCCTAACCCAATTTTATCTTGATTAGATCGGTGGAACATGCATAGGGTGAACCAAATCATCTAGTGTCATCCTAAGCAAATTCCAGAGCATTAAAAACATGGCAAGCATACATACACGTTCCAATCAACCTATAAACACATGGAAGAATTCAAAACAAATTAGAAATAATCATCTTTACACCAAAACATTAGTCTTTCTATACGAAGCCTTGAAAAACCAATACAAAGTCGAAATAAATACAAAGAGGTCATGTTACACTTTTTTGCTCCGAGGAATTCGTCTCTCTGCAAGCTCCGAGCGCACGTCCCTTTGGTGGATGATGGCTACGCAAGTGTTCAAAGCCAAATCTAGCGAGAGAACACTCACGGATGGAGGAAGGGTGTCTATGAGGTGGTGGAGATGGTATTTCGACTAAGAGAGGATGATTTTGGCTAAGTATGAGAGGGGTTAGTGTTTAGACAAGGCTTCGGCTCGGTGAGTGTGTGATCCCCCTTGAAAGAGTCGAGCTTCCCTTTATATAGAAGAAGATTAGGAAACTTCCCACCTTCTGAAAGCTGTCAAATCTGACCCTTCTGTATTAAAAGCTACGTTTCGGACGTTTTACAACTTCAAACGGCGTGATTCTTTCGGCACTAGAAAATAGACTTCCAGGGCTTTCCAGCTATGCATTATTTGTGCCATAATTCCACCTGACGCGCCTTCAACGCTCATTTAAAGTTGGCTGTTAGGCAGAATGACCTGTACCCACTAAATCCGGGATTTCTGAATATCTACACATTGTAACGGCATGATTCCAGTGAGGTTGGAAACTAGACTTCCATATCTTTCTAAGCATGCCTCACATGTGTCCAAATTCGTTTTAATTGATTTTGGTGGCCTGTTGAATTGGGCTGATCTGCATCGACAGATTTCTGGATTTCTAACTTTCGGTCCATCTTCTTCTTTTGGGCTTCTTTCTCTCCAATTCTTCATTGGCCAAAAATACCATGTAATTGCACATATTTTGGGCTTTAAATCATATCCAAATCATTTTGGAATATTCTCCACAAATGTGGCCCAAGTATCCTCCATGAATTCGGCAAGAACATGCTTTCCATGATCGCGCAGGAGAAATGTCTTCATCTTTATTTGCACCATTTTCATTTGTCACATGGTTTCCAATTCTTGATGGAATTTGAGAATACGTTTTAGAAACCATTTGAAGACCATTTCTCGTACCATTTCTTCTCCGGATTTAGGAACTTTGTTCTTATCCCGCTTTTTTAGCTCCGAAACGCCTCATTTATTGTTCCACCTTTATTTTCTACCTAAAAACATAAAAGAAGTTAGAAACATATTTACTAAGCTCATAACAAAGCAAAATGCAGAGAGAAAGACATTAATAATCAAGCATAAAATGCGTAGATCACTTGCCCTCCTCAGTAACCGTGCCAACCCATCATCTTCCCGCCTTTAATTCAAACCCTAGCACGGTCTCCAACAGCTTGACGCGTGGCACCCATGCACGGCTCCCACGCGCCCACGCGCGTAACGTCTGCCCTTCAAGCAATCATGACAGCATCAGCATTTAATGCCCACGCCACACCGGCATTAAATACGACGGCTAGCATCAATTCCGCGCCGGTCCCCGTAGAGAAGCCAAAAGGAATGTCACCTCAAACGTCTCATCAGGCGCACCACCAAACCCAAGGCAAGGCACACCACCCGCACGACCAGTGAACACAGATCACCCACGCACGTCCGAACAAGGTAAACACCACCGCGGGCGAAGGGCACCTCCCAACGTGCGCACACCTGTAAGAACTGGCAACACGGTTTAGGCGGCAACATGCATGGCGCGCTAAACCAGATAGGCTACACGGGCGTGGGGTTCTTCCCCCCGTGTGCGCAACATTAGCGATCGACGCACCAATTTAGTCCCGGCAGGATGCAGGCGCTGAAAGCGACGGGTGTGGGGTACGTCCCCTCCATACGCAAAAACACAGGTTGCCTATTATGAAAAAGGCAGGGGGCCCGTCCTCCCCTTGCAGACCCTAAAACCGACAGGCGACGGGTGTGGGGTACGTCCTCCCCGTTCGCATGAGTGCAGGCCGGATTAGGTACCAGAGGTATGGGGCCCGTCCCCTCTCTGGGTGTCCCAAAATCGATAGGCGGCAACAGGCATGGGGTCCGTCCCCTCTCTTGCGCGCGCTAAGGGTGGCACGGGCGTGGGGTTCTTCCCCTCCGTGCGCCGACTCATTCCAAACCAGAGGCATGGGGCCCGTCCCCTCTCTGGGCGTCCCAAAATCGATAGGCGGCAACAAGCATGGGGTCCGTCCCCTCTTTTGCGCGCGCTAAGGGTGGCACGGGCGTGGGGTTCTTCCCCTCCGTGCGCCGACTCATTCTAAACCAGAGGCATGGGGCCCGTCTCCTCTCTGGGCGTCCCAAAATCGATAGGCGACAACAGGCATGGGGTCCGTCCCCTCTCTTGCGCGCGCTAAGGGTGGCACGGGCGTGGGGTTCTTCCCCTCCGTGCGCCAGCTCACTCCTAGCAGAGGCATGTGATACGTCCCCTCTCCTGACGAAAATCGGTAGCCCGCAACAGGCATGGGGTCCGTCCCCTCTTTGCGCGCGCTAAGCTCGATAGGCGACCACGGGCGTGGGGTTCTTCCCCTCCGTACGCCAATTAAGTCCTAGTAGGGATGTGAGGTCCGTCCCCCCCTATAGGCAACGAGACTGATAAGCGACGCGGGGGGGGGGGGGGGGGTGCGCTCCTCCTCGACGTTCCGCGAAAGTACAAGCCGAATTAACAGGGCTAAGCTCGATGGGCGACACGGGCGTGGGGTTCTTCCCCTCCGTGTACGTAACGTTAACGATCGATTCGCCGACTCGGGTCCCGATAGGGGTGTGGGGTACGTCCTCTCCTTCAACGGTCCGAGGCCGATGAGCGTAGACCGGGTGTGGGGTCCGTCCTCTCCGGGCGTGAATCTTTCCGGGTTAGGCGGCAGAGGCCTCTGCGCGCGCTAAGGCCGAAGGGCGGCACGAGTACGTGATCGTGGGCGCTGCAACACTTGTAGGTCGCGGTCCTGATCACACCGTTGACGCTACAGCGTACGCGACGGCATCCCCGTTGACGTGCGACGTACGCAGTTTACCCCATCGCTGGCGTACGAACAGCATTTGCATACACTCACACCTCATACCATACATTCATGCATCATACCATACATTCATACCTATATACCTATATACCTATATACCTATATGTCTGTATCTCTGTTGCACTTATGTCTGTTTACAAGACCGACCCCATCCGGGCGCGCGGCTCCCAAACATATATAGCAAGTCTTGTTTGGAGGCCGGGCCCATAGGTACACGAATGCACGAACAGGCAACACCCCACGGGCGCGCGGCTCCAAACTATCAACATCCGTTTGGACGCCGGGCCCAGGAAACATGTACATGTACACGATTGCACGAACAGGTACACGCTCGGACGCCCAGGTCCCACTCCGTCATGCGAGCCCTTCCTTGACCGGAGAGTTAGGGGACTTGGGGGTTACAGGATCATGCACCACTGCTCAATCGGATAAATATTCTTGTTAATCGCACGAACCCTTTTTTCAACTCCCCAGTCAAGAAAGTTCTCTTTGACTTGGGGACTTGGGGGACTTGTTAGTATTGCATCATTAGTTGTACGATTAACATACTTATCCACTTAAGCAGGTTAGCAACACCCACCAGACCACCCACAAGACCACCAAGGAGGCTCCAACTTCACTCACCAGACCCACCCCATCCGAGCGCACACGCGCCCGTCAGGCGCACGCCCGAACACACGGATCACACACCAGCAAAGTACACCAGTCCCACATCGAAGAACACAAGTGAGCTCCAAAACCAACCACCTATATAGGTAAGGCATTTACTACAGGTAAGATCACTGATTCACATCCCATTCGCTCCATCTTAACGAATCCAACCAATTCGCACGTTCGCTTGACTGTTATATCCAATACATCATCTGACTTAGGCATCGGAGCGTTGAAGGCGGGCCACTCCGTCTTGACCCCTGACCGCCTGTTTCACTGTTGTATTCTTCTAACAGCCGCACCCGAACATCCGAGAGAAGAGGAAGCGCCCGACAGGAGAGTCAACCGCCCGAAAGAAGGAGCCCGCACACCGAAGGAGGAGAGAGCGCACCCGTCCATCCGAACAGCCCCACCGTTCGGACGCACCAGGAGGAAGAGAAGGAAGTCTATTCGTGTTGCTTCTGCTCCATTACGCCCCCGCGCGTAATTCGGTAGAAACAGAAAACATTGGATTTGTCTCATAATAGTTTCACCGGGGATGTTCCCTCCGATTTGTTCCAGGGAATGTTGTTGAAGACACTTCATTTGGCAGACAATAAGCTCACCGGTGAGATTCCCAAGTCATTGACAACCTCGAACAAGCTGGTGGAGTTGTACCTTAATGATGACAAGTTTTCCGGCGGAATACCGTCTTTTCCACAGACTCGATTGAGTAATTTTAATGTGTCCAACAACCATTTTGGAGGGTGAGATCCCAGAAGGCTTTAGCAAGGTGAAGGAAGACTCATTTTCCGGTGAGTACTCCATTAGTAATTTTGCATTGGATCACTTTATTTTACGTAAAATTGTTGTTAATATTTAATATTGCATGAATGATCGAGCAGGGAATGATGGTCTGTGTGGAGCTCCGTTAAAGCATTGCTCAGCCCCATCGTCAAACGTGAAAAGACAAAAACCATCGGGTGTGAGCACGGCAGTGATTGTGATTATTGTTCTGATATCGGTCATGGCCATATTTGCGGCAATACTCGTCGTCATCGTCAGACCTCGTAACAAAAGAGAGGAATACTTAGAGTCACTAGAGGCTCCACCGGCATCAATGGTCCAGAACAGATCAGTTACACCGGTTCCGAAAGAGCCAGACACTGTCAGCCAGACCTCAGAGCACTCCGTTAAAGCAGAAGGAGGAGGCGGAGGAGGAGGAGGAGCAGGGGGAGGAGGAGGGAAAAAAGTCGATAGCTTGAAGCTCTCGTTTGTCCGAGACAACAGGCAGAGGTTTGATATGCAAGACTTGCTAAAAGCCTCGGCCGAGGTTTTGGGCAGTGGTTGCTTCGGGTCTTCTTACAAAGCGGCGTTGTTGACTGGACCGGTGATGGTTTTGAAGAGATACAAGCAAATGAACAATGTGGGAAAAGCCGAGTTCGAAGAGCACATGAGAAGACTAGGGCGAGTAGGACACCCTAACTTGCTTCCACTTGTGGGTTATTACTACAAGAAAGAAGAGAAGCTCTTGATTGCTGACCATGTTCAGAGGGGCAGCTTGGCTGTTCATCTTCACGGTAAGTCCCTTTCCATATATATATATATATGATCGATCATATTCACCATGCATGACATGACTCCTATATATATGCGTCTATATTTTGCCTAATTAATTATGTTCCTCTCCTGTTTGCATCAGGAAACCAAACCCTAGGTCAACCAAGCCTTGACTGGCCAACCCGTTTGAAGATTGTCAAGGGCGTAGCTCAAGGCTTGAAGTATCTCTATGCCGATCTCCGAAGCCTAACTGCACCCCACGGCCACCTCAAATCCTCGAACGTTCTCCTCAACGAATCCTACGAGCCACTCATCACTGACTACGGCCTCATCCCCGTAGTCAACCAAGAACAGGCACATACGCATGGTGGCATACAAGTCTCCGGAGTACGTAGCGACCAAGAGAATCACAAAGAAGACCGACGTATGGAGCCTCGGTGTGCTCATCTTGGAAATCCTCACCGGAAAGTTAACGACCCACTTCTTGCAACACGGTAAGGGAAGCGAGGAGGATTTGGCGAGCTGGGTGAACTCGGTGCCTCGAGACCAGTGGTTCACTCAGGTTTTCGATAGGGAAATGAGGGCGAGTAAGAACTGCGAGAGTGAGATGCTCAAGCTCTTGAACATGGGATTGGATTGTTGCCAAGGTGACGTGGAGAAGAGATGGGATTTGAGAGAAGCTGTGGAGAGGATTGAGGAGTTGAAAGAAAGATATAATAATGGTGGTCCAGAGGAGGATTTTTTCACTTCTTGTGCCAGTGAAGGAGACATCACGAAGATGCTGTGATGGTGTTGATAAAACTACTCTTCTGTGTTTCTAAATTAGACGTACTCTCTCCAAAGATCAATAGGTTTTGATCAAGTGATTTAAACTTAATTCTTTTGTATATTGATCTGTGACGCCCGACCTTAATAACGCTAGGGCCTGATGAGCAAAAGACATTTTGTCTACAAGATTTGGCTTTATAAAGTACTTAAGCTAGGCTTTTAGGCAAAAATTAATTCTTCACTAATTAAGAATCTAAAGATAATTCTGAGCGTATTTTATTCCATCCAGTGACCACTGTACGTGTAATAATCTCTGCCTGGACAATCGACCCGGTCCTGGTCCTATATATTAGTGGAAAACCACTTAGATTAATTTGAACTTTTGAAGTTAAAGACATGATTATATTGATATGATTGATAAACCTCCTATGCCTAGAGGCTACTCCTCTGAACTGACCCCTATCGCCGAACAATTTGTATTCAGAACAGATGAGGAGATCTGGATTTACAACGAAGAGATAGATAGAAGTCCGAAAATTGTTTTAATTTTGGTATGAAACGGCGAGAGATTCTACAATATTCCGCCATCGGTATACTTCATGAACTGGCATGTGCAAAACACATTGAGAAGAAGGGATCCGGCTCCTCTGAAGTGAGGAGGCTGTAAAGTTCTGTGAAGTTCTTAAAACCTACATTCTTAGTCTAATCTAATGGTTAAGGAAACTGCCACACAAGATCACCTCAAAGTCTCCTTACGTCGTTAACTTCAGCGGTTACAGGAACGGATAAAAAACCAAAAACAAAAATCACTGTTACTCTCCAAATCCAAATTAAAATCTCTATTTCTCTTGGGTAGTCGATTTTCCAGACAAAATTTCGATGACTGAATCGATTCTTTCAGACGAGAAATCAAAACTCTCTCTCATTCACTTGCTTCCTTTCCGTCAACTCTTTTTTCGGTTGAGAAAGTATTAAATAAACTACGCAAAGCACAAAGAGAATTAGTGATTATGAATGAGGATGGGGATCAAAGAAGCAAAACCCAGAAAAAGAACTAACAAAAATAAAAATTGGCCAGGGGACGAATGCATGCCAATGATAAAAGCATATGTGCAATGAGAAAACAACAAATCCTTTTTACATACATACAACAATAGTTGCTCATCATTCAATTAATTTTATCACGATTAATTAACTGGATTTCAGTGAAGATTGAGATCGTAGAGTAATTTTCTGGTATTTCTTATAACAACTATGAATAACTAATACAGTTTGTTCTCACCCTTCTTACACTGTTTGCCTCGAGTTCATTACGTGAGAGAGAGAAACTTAATGAACAAGCCCAGAAGGCAAGGAAAGAGGCGAGTACGAATGTCTCGTGCGTATTTTTTCTTCTTCCATTAACACCAAAGTTAACGAGGTTTGGAACATAATCTTTAAAGTGGAGGTCAATCTTATGTGACATTTTATTGACCGTTGGATTAGACAGAAAGTGTAGATTTTAAGAACTTCACGAACTTGACAGCTTCCTCACTTTAGAGAAGCCAGATCCGAGAAGAAGCTGGTGCAAAGTTTAACCCACACAATTTCCTTTATGAATATTTTCCCGATGAATAGTGTGCAAAGGTGCATCCTCACGCTTATTTTCCTTGATCAATATTTTCCTACAAAAGTGAACGGCACTTAAATGTTGTAAATGATGTAGGAGAAAATATGTAAACAAGAAAAACTATATTTCTTTCATTAATAGAATGTCTTAAATACAGGCTGATACAATATGTTACAATAAATGTCCTGATATGATAGAGATTTCATGTATCTATCTAATTAATATCCGTATATAACTAGGACAAGACACACAGAGAAAATTATGGAGAATTAATCTCCTTAAACACTCCCTCTTGTGTCGATGACCATAAGAATGATGCATAACTTGTTGCATCGCTAAAAACCTCGCTAAGCAAACAAAAACCTCATGGGTAAAACAAAAGCTTGGTCTAAGGAAAATAGTATAACACACCAACTACTAAAGCTACTACATGTGATGTAGACTCCCCCTGATGTCTACAGAAAAGTAACTTTCCCTGACTGTAAACTCAGTCTAGGAGTTCTGATAACCTGCACATACCAATGCTTTTCACATGTTTCACAAAAGTAGATTTAGGAAGTGACTTGGTAAACAAGTCTGCAGCATTATCAACGGAACCAATCTGGTTAACTTGGATATTTAACAGCTGTTGTTGTTGCTGATAAAAGAAGAACTTCGTTGTTGCTGATAAAAGAAGAACTTCAGTGATATATGTTTTGTATTGTCATCCTTAATGAAACTCAACTTCATCTGTTCAATGCATGCATCATTATCCTCATAGATGCAAGTAGGAACAGTAACAGTAGATTTCAATCCACTAGAGCCTTGAATATGACCTATGATTTACCTGAGCCAAACAGATTCTCTAACTACTTCATGCAAAGATATTATCTCAGAATGATTCAAGGAAGTAGCAACAAGGGTTTGCTTTGTTGATCTCCAAGATATCGTCGTGTTTCCTATAGTGAAAACATAAGCGGTCTGTGAATGACTTTTGTGGGGGTCAGAGAGGTACCCAGCATTAGCAAATTCAACTAACACATCAACCGGTGTTTTGGAATAGGGGATAGCATGAAAATCACTTACAGCGGTTCCATCTTTCGATGGATCGAACAACTCCTTCGATGGATCGAAGGGGTTACTCTGATCCATCCAGGTTGCATCCTTCGATGCATCGAGGAAATCCTTCAATGGATTGAAGGACCTGTTCAGGTCAGCACAATTCATTGCATTAATATGCCTAGAACTCGAATGCTGTGATTCAACATTCCATTCACTGGGAATTTCATGCTTCTGTCTATATTCTTTGTAAGGGAAGAATAAACCCATGTCAATGGAACCTTTCAAGTACCTGAAGATTTGTTTTACTCCATTCCAATGATGTTGCGTAGGTGCAGAGCTAAATCTGGCCAACAAATTCACTGAGAAGGCAATATTTGGACGTGTGCACTGAGCTAAATACAACAAAGCTCCAATGGCACTAAGATATAAAATTTCAGCTCCCAAGATCTCCTCATCGTCATCTAGCGGACGAAACAGATCTTTCTTGAGGTCCAGACTGTGAACAACCATTGGTGTGCTAACAGGATGTGTTTTGTCCATGTTGAATCGCCTGAGCATCTTTTGGACATAAGTAGACTGGTGAATAAGAATTCCACCAACTCGATGTTCCAGCTTTAATCCGAGACAAAATTGAGTCCTACCAAGGTCTTTCATCTTAAACTCAGATTTCAAGTAGTAAACAGTCTCATCGATCTCGTCAAGAGTTCCGATAATATTCATATCATCAACATAGACAACTACTATAGCAAATCCTGAACTTGTTGTTTTAATGAACACGTAAGGGCATAAATCATCATTCTTATATCCCTTCCCAATCAAGTAGTCACTGAGGCGTGTATACCACATCCTCCTGGATTGCTTCAATCCATACAGTGAACGTCTCAACTTTATAACATGAGCACTCCGTGATCTCGAGTTACTTGATTTGGGTATAGGAATGTCATCTGGCACTCTCATGTATATCTCTGAACCAAGATCACCAAAGAGATATGCAGTAACCACATCTATAAGCTGCATGTTAAGCTATTCAGACACTACCAAGCTTATCAGGTAGTGGAAGGTGATGATGTCCATAACAGGAGAATACGTCTCCTTATAATCAACTCTAGGGTGTTGAGAGAAACCCTACGCTATAAGCCTAGCTTTATAACGCAAGACCTCATTCTTCTTATTTTTCTTCCGAATAAAGACCCATTTATGTCCAACTGGCTTTACATTCGGTGGGTATAGCACAACCGGACCGAAAACTTGCCTTTTATTCAGAGAGTCTAGTTCAGTCTAGATGGCTACCTTCCATTTCGGCCAATCTGCTCTACGTTGACATTCAACAACAGAGCGGGGTTCCACTTCATCGTCGTCAATAATCTCCTGAGCGACAGAATAAGTAAACACATCATCAACTAACATGGAAGATCTATCTGTAAGAACGCGTGCATCATTTGTTCTAAGCGAGATTTCTTTATTCTCTGACATCTCTGAAGCATCGCCTAGACTTGTCAATTGTGATTCAAGGACATAATTATAGTCAGAGACAATCTCATGTGATTCACAATGTTGATGATTAGTGGATCTTTTTGTGCCTTGATGGCTTGCCTTTTAACCGGCGGCTCATCAATGGATTTTCTTGGTCTCCCTATTTTCCTGGTAGGAGCCGAGGCCGACAAAACACCTTCCACATGAGCAAGAGGAACATTTCCTTGCCCAGTGTTGCTACTAATAAATCCCTTTTTCAGGATTTCCAGCCTTGCAAGAACATTTGCAGCAGGTATATCTGATCTCATCGCTTTAGCGATATCATCAAATGAGTAAGGCATAGAGTCTACTACTTGCTGAAGATAAAGTGTTCTTCTCACTTTCGTCTCACTTTGAGACATGTAAGGATCATGAAGAGACATAGTGGGATTAAACCACGTCAATTCCTGACGTTCCACTGGATGGAAACATTCATATCTCTTCCTAACAACGGGAAATATGTCTCTTCAAAGTGACAATCTGCAAATCTAGTAGTAAAGAGATCTTCTGTCGAAGGTTCAAGATAGCGGACTATCGTTGGAGATGCATTACCAACATAAATGCGTAATCTTCTTTGAGGACCCATTTTAATGAGTTATGGAGGCGCAATTGGCACATAAACCGCGCAACCAAACATGTGCAAATGTGAAACATCAGACTCATATCCAGTTATTAACTGGTACGCACTGAATAGTTGGCGGGCTAAGGGTCAAAAATGAAGAAGTATTGCTGTGTGTAACGCTGCATATCTCCATGCAGATACCGGTAAGTTTGTATGCATTACCAAAACTCTAGACACAAGCTGTATCCGCTTGATATGAGCCTCTGCTAAACTTTTCTGAGAATGAACATGAGGAACGAGATGTTCAACTTCAATCCCGAGAGACATGCAGTAATCATCAAAAGATTTTGATGTGAACTCTCCCGCATTATCTAATCGAATAGACTTGATTGGATGATCTGGGTAGTGAGCCCGAAGCTTAATGATTTGAGCCAGAAGTTTTGCAAATGCAGCATTCCTTATGGATATCAAAGCAACGTGTGACCATCGCGTTGATGTATCTATCAAAACCATGAAATATTTAAATGGTCCACATTCGGGTTTGATAGGTCCACAAATATCACCTTGGATCCTTTGTAAGAATGGAATATTGTCATTATTATCAACATCATAGGAAGGACGTGCCTGTAACTTTGCTAAAGAACAAACTTTGCAAAACGAGCATTGTGCAACAGAGATTGCAACATAAGAATCTGGTGGGATAATGCACAACGCCTTAGCAGTATTTTGCCGGGATGGTGCTGCACTCATCTTGGAGATCGAGCTAGGATTGAGAGGAGTAGTCTCATCCTCACCATCTGGACCGATGGAAATAGGTAATTCCACATATTTTTTTCGCTCTAAAGAATGGATGACCATGAGTATTTTTTAAGATTTTGATCATCATGTCACGACCTAGATGTCCCAGTCGGAAGTGCCAAAGCTTGTATGACGCAGAATCACACGTAGTAGTGTGAGTCATGGCATTGGATTCAATGATCCGAATTGTAGTTAGATATAAACCACTGCGAATAGTCGGAAACTTCTCTTGAATGCGCTTACGGCCACATTCAACAGAGGTTATACACAATAGTTCTTTTCCATTCTCACAATAGGTTTCCAAGTGAAATCCGTTGGCATGAATATCCTTAAAACTTAGCAAGGTTCGATTGGCCTTTGGCGCGTATAAGGCATCAGTGATATATAATTTTGTACCATGGGGCAGCAGAAAACTCTGCAGAACCACGCCCTTGTATAACGGGCTCTGCACCAATCATGGTTATCACTGAGGATTTGTATAGGAAAAGATCCACAAATAATTACCTATTCCACAGAATGGTATGGGTAGTACTACTATCTGCTAGACACTCTATTGCACCTTGAGACATCTACACAATCAATGTAAATAAGCAAGTCTTTGTAACAAAGACCATGCGTACACTTTAAGTATACACTTAAATATTTAGGAAGGGTGTGACCCTTGCTGAGTGTTGATATGGCATGGCACAAACTGATGTATAGCCACATCTGGTGTTGAAATCTAAGTTGGTCGATTTAGATGAAAAACTTATGTATAAACAACATTT
This sequence comes from Geum urbanum, assembly GCA_946800695.1. Lineage (NCBI taxonomy): Eukaryota > Viridiplantae > Streptophyta > Magnoliopsida > Rosales > Rosaceae > Geum > Geum urbanum. The sequence continues at coordinate 8,358,015 of OX327003.1, forward strand.
TCCAATAAAACCGATGTATAAACAACATCATAATCCAATGATACAGATGAAAAATTCATCTAAGTACATCACTCCCGGGTTACATCTTCGATGGGTCGAAGGAAAACTTTTGATGCATCGAAGAACCCAAAATAAATTGTGATTTTCTGATACAATTTTTCGATGGGTCGAAGCAAATCTTCGATGGGTCAAAAATAGGGTCCAGAATGATGTCTTCGATAGGTTGAATTAATTCCTTCGATGGATCGAAGGAACCTAAAACGAGATCAAATTTTCGACATCAATTTTCGAAGGGTTGGAATAAGGGTCGAAAAGTTGACCTGAGGTATTTCTTCAATGGATCGAAGAAGTGTCTGGATGGATTGAAATCTTCAACCAAAGGACCCGAGGATAAGCTTCGATGGATCGAAAAATGTCAGAAAACAACCCGTGGGATAGTTTCGATGGATCGAAGTGCAATACTTAGATGGATCGAAAATCTCTCCGAGTTTAAAATAAATCCTCTCCTTTGTGTCACATTTGTACCGTATCATTGTCTCATATTGCCATATAGTTATAAACATCGAACCATACATAAGAATTGTATGGAAATAGAATATTCTCAACACTTTCTTAAACCAAAAAATAGAGAAATATTAATTACTGCCAACAAAAAAATACATCATAGATGTTCTTAATCAAAAACAAGACAAGCGTCTTAATAAGTTTGGCCGAAAAGTAAGCCAAGAACAAACCAAAAACATGAAAAATTACAGAGACAATGTCTTTTACATAGGCTTAATCAAAATTCGGGGTAGCAAGATCTTTCCCCTTCTCATCTGCAAGAACGAGATTGGTGTTAACCTCCATCTCTAAATCTCCAGCATAATTCAACTCTTGAGCCATTACTGTTTGTTCCTCTTGTAGATGTTGTGGATTTCTCTACTAGCACGACACTGTTTGTGCATATGCTTAGTAAAACCACATTTGAAGCAAACGTATCTTCCAGAATGTTGAGACCATTGACCACCAGAAACCGAACCAGACTGGTCCTTGTTGGAGTTGGCGTTCTAATCTCTATGCCAAGTCAGATTTCGGCTGTGGCCTTGGCCACACCCACGCCTTCCTCTATCCCCATATGGAGCATGTCCTCCATGAGCATAAGGTTCTGAACGAGCAATTTTCTTAGTTTTGCGGGCCTTTCCTCCAGTTTGGTAACTCTCAAGCTTCTTAGTACCAGCCGGTCTTGAGTTATTATAGAGGATGATCTCATGATCCCGTTCTTTTTTCGCAAGGCTATTAATGAGATCACTGAAGGCGGTAATCCTCCCCTGTTAGTACTCAATTCGGTACTGATGCACGAGAATGCTCATGGAGGTTGGGAAGGTTTGTAACGCCCTCTCAATCATGTCATTCTCAGATTTTTCCACCCCACAAAAACTCAACTCTAACTGCAGATCTAGCATGGCTTGATTAAACTCTTGGATTTTGGAAAAATCTACAAGTCTAGTGTGCTCCCATTTAGCAGTCAACTCAGGAAGCTGTGCATCATGCACATTATTGAAGCGATGCTTCAGAACGTCCCACAATACCATGGTGTCGGTCATTTTCTTTCGAATGAATGTAGTTTCCACATCTGAGACCCAATGGTGATATTCCTTGCCTCGAAGGTCAAGGATGTCGAATTCCGGCCTAGCTAGCTCATTCGAACTCATCTACAAAAACACACAGAGATGTTTTATCAATAACGATCGAAAATTACGATCACAAAAACTTTCAAGTTTTATTGAATAAGAACGTGATCCATGATATACGGTCACAAAATCGATTATAAACAGTGAAAAAAACCACACCCAGCTACCGTGACTAACTGTCACTTATGATCGATTTCCCTTTTATTTTATTTTATAAACCGTGACTCCCTCAGAACCGTCACTTATACTCTATGGATATAGGTCCATAGGAGTTAGGGTAAACATGTAATAGAAAGCAACTCATATTACAATTATCATCAACTTAGATATGGAGTTTTGCGGTAAGTAAGTTTGATCCTAGATTTAGAGATTGATGGTTTAAAAAAGTTTACCTCGATGGGTGTTTTGCTCGATATGACCGTTACACTGGTTGATTGATTTGAGGTAGAAGCTCTTCTGAAACGATTCCTTGGAAGACGAGCAATCTTGAAACGATTTGAAGAACTTGTGCTTGAGTGAGGGATGCCGAGATATGAGAGAGAGGCCGACGGTGAAGCAAGGTGGCCGGCGGCGGGGGTGCTAGCTGTTTGTGAATGTTAGGGTTTTTTTTCTTTTGGTGGTGATAGATATCAACCCAGAGAGCATGCTGATAACGTGTTGTAGGAGAAAATATGTAAACGAGAAAAACTATATCTCTTTCATTGATAGAACGCCTTAAATACAAACTGATACAATAAATATCCTGATATGACAGGGATTCCATGTATCTATCTAATTAATATCCGTATCTAACTAGGACAAGACACACACCCGAAATTATGAAAAATTAATCTCCTTAAACAGAAAACAAATAATTAATAGAAAAAACAACAAGATAAATATTAATAATACAAATAAATCTGCTCCATTTTATTTAGACAACTATGGTTTAAACTTGAAGTCCAAAATATAGTATAAGAAACCCAACCCACTAAATCAGATAAAATTATGTTTATACCCTCTTTATATATTAATATCCCTAAACCAAAGCCATTTCATTCCCCTCTCTCTCTCTCTCTCTCGATCTCTCGATCGAACACAGTAGCAGTAGCAATGGTGAACAAGCATCACAACCCGCTTGGCCAACATTGCTCACCGTACCAACACCGCTCACCATCGACAATTAAACTTCACGCATCGTTGTCCCTTGGATCGCTCTGCATCTCACCTCTGCTCGTCCTCTACGATGTCGACCACCGAAGACACTTTGTGGTGTTGTTCACTGCTACTGTTCCTATTGTGTTGTTTTTTTGTTTCTTTCTATAGTTTTGGTTTTTTATGGTTTTGATTGTGTAGTTGTGTTTTGTGTTATGGTCAGATTTGCAATTGTCGGTGGTTTTGAGATTTGCGGTGATTTTTTTATCCTTGATTCTTAATTATAGCTTATTTGGGATTTTTTTTCTTCTGATTTCTTCTATTTGATAAACTTGGAGATGAAGTTCTTCTGTTTTGACAAAGATGTAGATGGATAAAAAAACCCACCGCAAATCTCAAAACCACAGCATTTTTTTGATTTCCGTAGATGGAGATTAAGTTCTTCTGTTTTGAATTTTTACTGCATTTTTTGATCTGCTACTGTGTTTTTCAAAACTACTACTTCTACTGTTTTTTTTCGAAACTGCTGCTACATTTTTTTAATTGCTATTTTGTTTTTCGAGTGCTAAGCATTTTATCAATCATTTGTTTCAAAGGTGTTACTGAAGCTGTTTCGAATGTGCTACTGATGTTTTCAAAACTCTTACTACGTTTTTTTTTATCGAAATGAATATTGTTATTTTGTTTTTTAAGTGTTAAGTAATTTATCGATCATTTGTTTCAAAGGTTCTACTAAAGTTCTTTCGAAGGTGCTACTGATGTTTTATCAAATGTGTTATTATAATTGTATCAGAAGTTCGGATTTGCTACTAAAGCTTTGTATCGAAACTGTTACTGAACTTGTATTGGAACTGCAGTTGAATTTGTATAGAAAGTGTTATGAGTTTGTATCCGAACTGCTACGAAGTTATTGAATTTATATCCAAAATTTTATGAATTTTTATCGGAACCGCCACTAAAGTTAAGGACTGATACTAAAATAATTTCTTCAAATAAAAAAGCTGAAAAAAAAGATTGAACATAAAAAAAATTGAACGAACTTCTACCAAATAAAAATAATTGTTTTTATCGAAATGAATTATTTTTAAATAAAATAAGATTTTTTTCATATTTTTTGGTCAATTTGTTTTTTGGGCAGCATAGGGGTAAAATAGTAAAGGGGTGTTGACATGTGTCAGCACGACATTAAGTCTGTCCTTTAATATAATATTGTGTCCTTTAATGTCTAAGTAAAATGATCATCCTTACGTGTATATAACATCTCCATATCGTCCTTAAGTGTACTTTGCTAAATAATTAATGCCGAGTGACTAGTAACTCTACTGTCTGGCCTAGAGTTATAATGGGAAAAATTAGAAGAAATTCCTTAGGACATTTAATTTTTTGAAAACAGTCCAACTATTATTTCTTTACCAGATTTAATCTCTTAACATAAATGCACATTGTTTTCTTTCCTTTTTAGACCTAATGAATCTTATGCTATACTAAAAGCACCCCTTGACCTATATTTACATATAGTCTAGCTCATTATTGATAATATCAATTTTAACTTAAATTTTGATTCCAATCAGTGTCATCGATCATGTTATTCTAGAATTTACTCCCAAAAAATTTATTATGTTTACCTACTTTAAATTATTTACAAATATTTTACTTCCTATTCATATAATTTACCTATATATTTACCTATTTTATTGACCTATTTTATTCAAGAAATTAGTTTACCTATTATATCCAAGTATTTTACCTAGTTATTGAGTAGGTACTCTATTTACCAATTTTATTCAGGTACTTTATTTACCTAATATATTCACTTAATTTACCTAAATTATATTCAAGTAATTTTATTTTTATTTTTAGTTAAATGTGAAAATCTTGAATATGAATAATGTAAGGTTTATTGTGATTGAATATTTAATTTGAGAAATGATTTATACTAATATTTTAGTAGTGGCATAAGCTATAAATAATAGAAAAAATTTGGTTAGAGTAAATCATAAATGAAATCAAAATTTAATGTTGTTCTAAATCTATGAAATAAAAGAATGATGATTAAATCTAGGATATAATAAGCCACATGGGTGTTTATCTAAATAATAATTAACACCCACTACCAGAAAAAGTCACTTAGGCGACGGAACTATTCTGTCGCTTAAGTAGGCATTTATGTCGTCTAGGTACTTAGACGATGGAATCTCCGTCGACTAAGTGCCTTTGTCTAAGCACTATAGTTTATGTACTTAAACAACGGAAATTTAAATTTATGTCGCCTAAGTTCTACTTAGATGACAGTTTTAGAAGCGTCGTCTAAGTCCACTTAGACAACACATGTTTCCGTCGTCTAAGTACTATCATCTAGACGACAGAATAAAATTTTCCGTCTGTGACGACCCGGAACAGAATTAGTAGTGAAATCAGCTTAATCCACGACGTTGCACGTAATCGCTGTTTTTCGTAAATTGATTTAATTGTCGAGCTTGATCACGACTTAATTATTGGCCGAGAATTTGCGCTGAGTCTCTTCTCAAGAGTTGTTGTACGTGTGATTTCGAGTTCGTAGACGGTTCCGGAACATTATTTGGACGACCGAGGAATAAATTATGAATATTTGAAATTCCGGCATAATCGGTTTATAATGGCGGCCTTCCTAGCGACTAAATTACCGGACGAGAATTTGATTTCGGCTTCTTCACGGAAGATGTAGAGAATTTAATTTCGCGCTTGTGGGAACTTCCAGAGGATTATTCCGAGTTACGAGGATTATGTTATGAATATTTCGACCGGTGATTATTTAATCGGATAAGTATGTGATGGGTTGAACAGTTGACTTTTTATCGGGTTTGTTGAAGTGTTTGACTTTGGGTGGTAATTGAAGAACATGTCGAGATGAGTTTTTTGCCGCGAGAATTATTGTAATCGGATTTACGACGCAGAAGTTACGGGTATCTAAAGTTTGTCGAAACGTGTAATTTGGAAGTTTCTATTTTTGGAAGCTATTTATTGTGGTTTCCCCTTTGGGAAAGTCAAAGACTGAAATTATGATGGTTGACTGGTGTTGACTCGGTCAACACGTGGAGGAGGAATGTGGCGCGACACCTCCACGGCTCGCCGGCGGTGATCCCTCGTTTGGCCACCTCCGGGCTTGACCCTTACCCCGTTCGAATCGGCTAAGCTTCCCCGTGAGGATGCCGGCCACCGTTCACGGCGAGGTGGACGGTGGAGAGAGAAATCTTGGGCCAAAGTTTGAGAAATTTTGGAGTTTTGGTTGATTTTGATTCCGGCCGATTTGAGCTACAAAAAGGACTGGGTTTTGTAGCCCTCATCACCATGAAGCTACCATGTAAGTTTGGTGTTCTAATTTGATTTGTGCTTGGAGAATTTTTGGATTGAAAGTTTGGTTCCAATTCGGTTTTGTATGAAATTGACCTAGTTAGAGTGAGAATTGGCATTTGATGCAGTCATGAAAGTTTCTTGTTGGGTGATTTTGAGTGGAATAGGTGTTGCTCCGCCGAGAAATTTCAAGTTCGGGTGGCGCCGCCGGCGGCGGCGGCGGTCAACGGCGGTTAAGGTTGATTTTTCGGGGTTTTCGACAAGTTGCATGTCGTTTCACTCGAAATCGCGTCCCGATCGCAGTGGGGAGGTTCGTTTTTCGATTTGAGCATCCGAAATTATAGCGAGGATTTGTGATGTAATTATCTAATTTTCGACAGTTTATCGTAATTGAATTATATGTTTCCGGGAATGGTTGTTTCTCGTGATTTGATTTGGGGATTCGAGTTATGATTTTGAGAAATAGAATTTATGATTATCCAGGGGTTCGTGATCGTTCGTTTGGCGGTGGATTTTCCGCCGGATGACGGGATTAACGCGAACTGCGTTACGCTAGTCTGTGAGTGGACATTTTTATATTTTCATAGTTGTTTGTGAGTTCGTGATTTATTGTGATTTCCGTATTTACTTTATACGATGTTGAGATATATGTTATTTTCGGAGGTATTATTTTATATTTATTGGTGATGGCATTACTGCATCGATGTTTCGGCTACTCGGCTGATCACCGGTAGTCCGCCAGAGTTGAGAGATTCCTCTGGACCAGAGTTGAAAGATTCCTCTGGGCAGGGTTGAGAGATTCCCCTGTATGCCGCCGGGGTTGAGAGATTCCCCTGGCCTATCACCGTCGGGTTTGAGCGATTCACCTGACGTCGGGCTTGAGAGATTCACCTGACAACCTCCATATATATGCTTTCCGAACTCGCATTGATTTACATTGATTATGTATATAAACTGGTGAAAGGCATATGTTTATTTTCGTCTACTCACTCTAATGTTTTTATTTGCCTTTCCCCTGGGCTTTTCGGTTTCCGTGCCCAGTTTGCAGTTCGAACTCTGGTGTCGCACGTCGTGGTTGGAGGCATAGTATTCGAGCGATGTTTCTTTTTATGGTAGGTTCTTGGTTTGGCCTACTATTTGTATATCTATACTAGAAGTCGCTCTGCGTATTCTGATGTATGTTCTTATACGATTTTCCACGGATTTCTGTAAAGTATAGTTATGTTTACTACTTTACATTATTGTTGATATATTGAGAAATCCGGATGGGATTGGTGCCCACGGTTTGATTTTTGTGGCATAGGATGAAGTGTATTTTCCGAGTGCAGGTAATGGTAATTTCGCGTTAATAACGAAACTCTGCCGAAATTTTGATGGTTTTTGTTGGTTCGTGTTTTCAGAAAGGGTTCGATTCCGGTTTAGGCAACTAAATCGGGGTTGGGTCCTTTCACCGTCGTCTAGGTGATCTTACTTAGACGACGGAATAAAATTTGCCGTCGTCTAGGTGATAGTACTTAGATGACGGAATCAATGATTCCGTTGTCTAAGTAGTAAATATTAACTTTTTAAAAATAGAATAAATCTAATATATTAAACATTAAATTAATTTAAAAATTAAATAACTAATAATAATAAAAATATTAAATATAAAATTCGTACAAAATTAATAAAATATTGTTCGATTCCGATCAAGACCACAAAACTACATAAAAAATCTAGCTAGCGACAATAGAAAGCGTATGGGCTCTGCCGATCCCAGCCCCGCTCAGATCGTCGTCGTCGGGTCTTGGAGGAGAGGGAGAGCCAAACGGGTGACAAACAGCATCGGGATCTAGGCCTAGCTTAATCGACATAATGCGCATTAATTGAGCCATATGATCCTTCCTCTCTTGAGCTGCTTGACTCTCCTCTCGAGCCATACGAGCGTCTTCCTGTGCCCTACGAGCGTCCTCTTGGGTGGCTAAAGCGTTGTCGTTGGCCACTCGAGCTTGCTCCTGGAAAGCTTGTATTTGCTCTCGTCCTGCTGCATTCAAGCCCCGACTCCTTGACGATGTGGACTGGCTCATATCTTGCTCAACTCCTTGTCCAAGACCACGAACCTCTTTACTAGGTTGACGGCAAAGACTGCATCTGTCACTTCTATCTGAGACTCTGTCGAGAGAGTAGGCAGCTCCTCAAGCATGATCCCTAGACTCTGGGACTATATTTGTAATTCTCTCGTCGGCCAATTATTGCAACCTCTCCTGAAATGAACATGAACAATATATATATATATATATATATATATATATATATATATATATGAATGTCCCTCTCAAATTGACATAATTTCTCCTAAAAATTCAGGAAACCAAAATCCTGCATGAAAACCAAAACACTTCCAATAACATCAAAACTAAATCTCATTCACGTTTCTCAAGTTCACCATATGTATCCCACATGCACCTATGTACCACACATACTTATAATCAATTACCTATGTATCACAGAAATAATATCCTCAATTATCAAGTTTATCTCTTTATGCACAAGTGAAGAAGCAACAATAAAATTAAATATTATTACTTTGGAAAAAAATGTTACTTACGGCGTGTTGAGTGCTGAGATGTTCGGTTTTCCCGGGCCTATTGTAAGCAGAAACGCTGCTTACTATGAGCGGGTGTTTCGAACCCTTTTGTAAATGCTCATGCACCAGGTTGAGCATTTTGCAGGAGCCTGATCTGTGATTCTTTGTTCCTCGATTAGCTCTGTTCATCTGTGATTGCAACTATTACACAACAATTTAAATTATTACGCAATTAATCATTATTCAACAGAGTTTTTCCCAAAAAAAAGAAACGAATTTGGAGGAATATGAATTACGAACCTTATACGGTTCGGACTCAAAGTGGGCTTTCAACCACTTCCACTCATCTTCCCTTCTCTTTTTGAACTCCTTCGGAGTCTTTCCAGGGTTTGCCTTATACGTCTTATTCAATGCACACTTCCAATCCTTGAAGATCGAGTGAGCGGTTTTGTTGATGTAGTCCACCATCTTCGGAGTCTGTTCAGGGTTAAAATTATCCTAACAAAGAAAATATTTTAACAATTAAAAATAGTAAACGCTAGAATTTGTAATCAATTATGAAAAAAAATATAATATTAAATATTTTTTTACTGTGAGTCCGCATAACACGTTGATTTTTCCTCGTCGGGGATCTCTTCCCAAGTAGGGCCTATCATACTTACGTGAGAATGTGCGTAGTTTCTGATCTGGTGAGTTGTCATACTAGTCAGCCTCTTTCCTTCAGGAGATTGGGTGAATGCGTTTAGGGGCACATCGATCATCTCTCCTGCCAATGTCTTTGCTACGCTCTCGACTCTGCTTCCATTGCAAATTCCTTGAATGCGTTTAGGGGGTGGTAGAAGTGACGGGTCCCTCCTATTTTGTCGTCTCGCACTAACGGTAGCTGAATCTTCATCGGAAGATTGGGGCGCCTGTGACGTCAACCTTGAACCGCCCTGATCAGCTACAACGTCGTCAATAGGAGGAGCGTGCGGAATCTCCCCTTCAAACGCCGAACTCGTACCCGACTCATTGGAGGCTTGATTCCCCCAACCCATATGTCGTAAGACAGATTGATGCCATGATTCTTTGTCTTTTGTCGTGCGCCTCTTCGACATCTTAACAATGTTCAACAAAAACCATATATACAATTTTTTTCTAATTACCACGTTAATAATACATGCATATATATATATATTCACATCAATACACATCAATACATATATAATCGATCATCACTGACATTAAATAATTAACACATAAATAATTAACACATATATTTCTATATATATACACACATTAACACATATAAATTAACATATATATATATTAATTAACATGAGAATTCAATATACATATCCATATATATCAATTATCCAATTAAACACATTTAAATTATCCAATTATACATATCTAAATATATATAAATATACACAAATATATCTAAAAAAATATATATCTATATATATACACACAATTATACAAAATTTATCTAAAAATATATATACAAAATTTATTTAAAAATCTATATACACTATTATACAAAATACGTATATACACAATATTATACATAATATATATATATATACACACGATATATATACATATATAATCGATCGGCGATGGTTCGAGAGTATACCGGAGAGGAGAGGGGGGTCGCCAGAGAGGGAGAGGAGAAGCCGACTTCGAGGTTTGCCGGCCGGAGAAATCGACGACGCAGTGAGGGAGAGAGAGAGAATCAGTGAGGGGGTGGCGCCGGTGAGGGAGAGAGAGAGGGAGGCCCGAGGTGAGGAGGGCGGCGCCGGTGAGGGAGATTGAGAAGGAATCGAGGTGAGAGAGAGAGAGAGGGAGAGAGACAAACCAATCTGTTTTCTTATACCCAATAACCACTTAGACGATAGAACCCTATGATTCGGTCGTCTAAGTATTTTTTGAAAGCCACTCACACAATGGGTCGTTACTTGTCACCCCGCCATTATTTTTGGCTTAGACGACAAAAACATAGGATTTCGTCGTCTAAGTGGTTTTTGTTGAAAGTCATCAAAAAAATGGGCGGTTACTTATCACCCGTCATTATTTTTGGCTTAGACGACGGAACCATATTATTCCGTTGTTTAAGTGGCCACGTGGACGATGGAATAATATGGTTCCGTTGTCTAAGTGGTTACTTAGACGACGAAACCTTATGTTTTTGTCGTCTAGGATAGTATTTTTAAATTACTCGCCAAAATTATCGATGTCTAGGATATTGCCAAATTCGTTCGGTCTCTAATGTTTCCATAATTAAATTAATTATTTAATCGATTGTCGACGTATATATACGCGCGCGTTGAAAATTTACATTAATTAATTAATAATATACACCGGTTTTATATATTCAACCATGCATATATACATGCATGCATCAAAATTACAAATGCACCAAACTCGGTCGATCAATCAATCACTTTCGTCATCATAGTCTTCAATTTTTACCAGTAAAGCAGTTCAAAGAAAATACTCACATGGTGCCAATATGCCAGATATTCTGGAGGGTGTGGATTGAGTTTCTTCACATCATCGTCATTGATCAACACACCGAAATTGAAGCTATTTAACCTAGCTCTCAAAAATCTCTTCGTCGGACCACTGTCGGGGTTTATGACCATTATCCACTGTCCCATCAAAACAGTCATTATCCTGTCGCCACTGGTGATCATGAGGAAGCCACTAGTGTCGGTACGTCGTCTAATAAGACAATACTTAGACGACGGCATATAGACATGCGTCATCTAAGACTCCACTTAGACGATGAAAATCTATATGTCGTCGTCTAAGTTTTGTCTTAGACGACGTAATAGATTTGCTTTGTCTAAGTGGAGTCTTGGACGATGACATATATATTTGCGTCGTTTAAGTGGAGTCCTAGATGACACATGTATATATGTCGTCGTCTAAGTGTTGTCTTAGACGACATAAATATCTTACGTTGGCTAAGACAACACTTAGACGGCGACAAATAGATTTACATCATCTAAGATCTCTCAGACTACGGAGCTGGTAAGCTTCCGTCGTCTAAGAGGCTTTTTCTGGTAGTGACCATTTTGCTCTTGCATGCACACCTTAATCTCCTTGTTTTGAAAAGTAATAGAAGTGATTATACAAAGGGTAATTAATGTTAGGGGGTTCAATGTGGTCAAGAGGTATAGGCCTCAATCTGATGTGGCATGCCATGTCACATATATAATTCATTGCTTTGTTAGTTCATGAGAAAATATTTAACATAATTAATCAAAACCTAATATCATCAAATTAATAAACCCTCCCTTTAAATAAAATCCTAAATTGACCTTAAACCCTAAACCCAAATCCCTAAACTCAAACACCAAACACCACAACCTAAACATTAAGCTCCAAACATAAAAATATCAAGGGTTTGATATGTATTAAGTTAAACTAACGTGTTAATAAAAAAAAATGTTTCTCATATGTAGTCGTCAACTCTAAACAAAAAATATATATTATAAACCTCAACATTGAACCATAAACTATGAGCTTTAAACCTTAAACGTTAATCTATCATCTCGAAAATTGTCCAAATCTAATTCAGATGAAGATGAAGTACTTGCGTTACTATCACTTGATATATTTTCAATAACTTATTTTTTTTAGAAGAAAACGATCTTCAGGAGGAGCCGAAAAATAATTATATTAAATAATACGACTAAGTTCGTAATGTCAGGCATGTAGAAGAGGCTCTGAAGCGGAGGTGACACATTCATAATAAATGCTACAATCATAGACAAAATTGTGTGCTACACTATTACAGTTACTAGCACTATATTTGACAACTATGAAGCTCAACAAATGTAAGATTACTTGCTTCACTTTTGGATAACGAGAAACAGAGATAATTAGAGGTATCCATACCCCTAATCACGTAATTGTGGTAGATACGTTACTCTTACAGAATCTTGCAATCCACATTAGACGCAAATAACTTATAAGCATGTAACGACCCGAATCAGAATTAGCACGTTAATCGGCTTAATCCACGAGTTTACGAGTAATCACAGTTTATCGTAAATTAATCGAATTTGCGGTTCGGTTCACGATTTATTTATTGGGCAAAAATTTGAGTTGAGTCTCTTCACGAGAATTGTAGTATGCGTGATTTCGAGTTCGTGGGCGGTTTCAGATAATTGTTTCGATAACCGAGGAATATGTTATGAATATTTAAAATCGCGTAATTTCGTCGTGTTTATCCGTTTGAATTTGAATTATCCAAAACGTGGATGTGATTCGTTTTGGACCGTCGATTGTATCGAGCCGCGAGTATTGAAAGGACCCAACCCCGATTTAGCTCCCTAAATCGGAATCAAACCCCTTCGAAAACGCGAACCAACAAAAACTTTTCAAAATTTGGGCAAAGTTTCGTTACTAACGTGGAATTACCATTACCTGCACGCGGAAAATACACTTCATCCTATGCCACAAAAAGCAAACCGTGGGCACCAATCCCATCCGGATTTCTCAATATATCAACAATAACGTAAAATAGTAAATATATATGTACTTTACTGAAATCCAGTGTAAAATCGTATAACGTATTCAATAGGAAGCTCAGAGCGACATCTAGTACATAATCATATACGCATACCACAATAGGTAGAACAATAAACCTACTGGATGAAACAAAGTAGCTCGAGCACTATGCCTCCGACCACGACGTGCGACACCAGATCCTGAACTGCAAACTGGGCACGGAAACCGAAAAGCCCAGGTGAAAGACAATAAACACGTTAGAGTGAGTGGACGAAAATAAATGTCTTTCACCAAGTAATATATACATATAAAATCATATGCGAGTCAAATGCATGAAAATCAAATGCTACGTGAGGAGACTCTGGCTACCACTCACGTACAGAGCATGCAACGTAAAACATATTGCAGAGACTCTCGTGGGCTTCCACGCGATAACACAGTCTGAATCACGGGATCCCAGACCCACACGTGATCCTAGCCAGAAAGGCCTCGGGTCAGGATATCTGTCCCCCTCCGGAGCGTACTCGGGGATCAGCCGAGAAGCCAATGTGTATCGATACCATAACATATACTGAGACTGTACTCTGTGTAAACCAAATCATAAATCTTTTCTATGCACATGCTTAAAACATAATATGTACGTATATGTATATATTCGTATACGTATATTCATATAAGCATAATCGTAAAACACATGCTCATAAAATCATAATCATTCCGCATGCTCAAGTTTGTAAATCATTTATAAAAGACTCGCAATCAATCTGTGAAAAGAAATGTCCACTCACAAACTGGCGTAACGCGTATCGCGTTAACCCGTGATCCGGCAGAAAGTCCCTCGCCAAACAAACGATCACAAACACCTGAATATTCACAATGTCCAATTCTCACAAACATAATTCGACAATTCAAAACAAATCACGAGAAACCACCGTTCTCGGAAACACGTAATTCGATCACGACAAACTGTCGGAAATCCGGAAATCATACCACAATACCTCGCTGTAATTTCGGACGCTCAACTCGAAAAACAAACCTCCCCACTGCGATCGGGGCGCGATTTCGAGTAAAATGACATGCAACTCGTCGAAAACTCCGAAAAAGTCAAAGTTGACCGCCGTTGACCGTTGACCGCCGCGTTGACCACCGTCAACGGTGGCGCCGCCGCCAACTTGAAGATTTTCCAGCGGAGTAACTCCTATTCCATGCAAAATCACCCACAGAGCAACTTTGTCAACTACAACAAAGGCCAATTCTCATCCTAACTCACCCAATTTCACGAAAAACCGAATTGTTCCACAAATTTCAATCTCAAAATTCTCCACACTCAAATCGAATTAGAACACCATGTTTATATGGTTAGAATCACAATGAAGAGGGCTACAAAACCCAGTACCTCATGAATTTCAACTCGACCCGAAATGAAAGTCACCATTAACACCAAAAACCTTGAACTTTTGTTCCAAAAATCTCTCTCCACCGTGAGATTCGCCGGAAAAGGAAGCCGGAATCATGATGAGGACGTCGAGCCGAAGAGGAAGGGACAAGAGTTGAGGCCGGAGGTGGCCGGAGCAAGCTCGCCGCCGGCGAGGCCGAGCCACCGTCGCGCCATGCTTCTCCACCACTCGGTCAAACAAGTCAAACCAAGTCAACATAATAAATCAGTCTTTGACTTTCCCAAAGGGGCAAGTCACTATTTATAGCTTTCCCGATTAGGAAACTTCATACTTATCCTTTTCGTCGAACTTCAAACGCGCGTAACTTCCTCGTCGAAATTTCGATTCCGATAATTCTCACGGCCACAAACTCGTCTCGACGTAATCTTCAATAATCACCCAAAGTCAAACACATCGGCCAATTGAATAAAAAGTCAACCCTTCAAAGCAACACACATTAAATCGACTAAATAATCAACAAACGGAAATAATCACAACTAAATCATCATAGCTCAAAATCATGCTCCGGAAGTTCCCACAAACTCGAAATTAAATTCTGAACAACTTCCGTGAAGAAGCCGAAACCAAATTCTCGTCTGATAATTTAGTCGCGAACAAACCTGCCATTTAAATCTGTTTCCGTCGAAACTTCAAATATTCATAACTAATTCCTCGGTCGTCCAAATAATGATCCGGAACCTCCCACGAACTCATAATCACACGTAGAACAACTCTCAAGAAGAGACCCAGCTCCAATTCTCGGCCAATAATTTAGTCGTTAATGAGCCTGGCGATTCGAATAATCCGTCGGACAACTGCGACTACGCAGTAACTCATCGATCAAGCTGATCCTACTGCTGATTCTGGTCCGGGTCGTCACAAGTATAAATATCGGAATAGTCGTAAATTGTCGGAAATCACTGTTTTGGGAAGTTTGACCGTCGTTTGACCAGACCGTTGACCCGCGTTGACCGAGGGAGGAAAAGCACCGCCGGTTGACTACTGATCGACCTTCCATTTTTGGCCACCTCCGGCCTTGATTTTGGTATGTTTGGCTTCTCCTTGAAATTTTCAAGTGTTTAGAACTTGGTTTGAAGGAAATTGGTTTTGATTTGTGGGAGAACGAGCTCAATGAAGTTCTTGAATTTTGGCCTGAATCGGATTTGTTGGGGGGTGGCGCTCTGGTGACTTTCCGGTTGGTTCTTGGGGTGGTTTGGACTGGGTTCGAGCCAAGGGTGAAAGCCCCCTTGGTTTGAAGCACTTTGGTGGCGTGACGGCGCCAGAATCGGCCGGGAAAGTTTTCCCGCGATTCTTGGCCATGGACTTTTCGGGCTGGTTTTAGGCCAGTTGTCATCTGATTTGGGCCTTGGTGTAGTTGTGAAATGTGTTGGTCTTGAGGAGGAGAAGCTATGGTGGTCTTGGTCACCGGCAAATTGCTCCGGTGACGGCGTGCCGCTGGCGGCGGCGGCGGTCAACGACGGAGCTCTGGTGACCTGTTGACTTTTTGGATTTTGACAAATTTTATGTCGTTTTGCTCGTAATCGCGCCCTGATCATCGCCTTGAGGTTTTCGAGTTGATTTGGATACCGGATTTTTAGTCGAGGATTTATGTGGAGAATTTGGAGGTTTTCGTCGATTATTTTGTATCCGAGTTACATGTTTCCGGAAATGGTTGGTTTCTGAGGTGTGGTACATAGTAATGAATTGTGATTTTGATAAGTTATATTTTATGATTATTCAGGGGATCGAGATCCTACATTGGGCGAGGGATCTTCAGCCGGATCTCGTGATTTGCGCGTTTGCGCGCTGTACTATCTGTGAGTGGACTTTTATTTACACTGTCGTAGCGAGTTCTTGATTTTAGTATTTATTTTCAGTATAGTATTGATGTTATTTATTGTTTTTGGAGGTATTATTTTATATTTTATATGGTGATGGCATTTACTTAGCATCGATGCGTTGGCTACTCGGCTGATCACCGGTAGTCCAGTTCCAGGGTCGAGAGATTCCCCTGATGTGCCCACTAGGCTTGAGAGATTCGCCTAATCTATCACCGTCGGGTTTGAGAGATTCGCTTGACACCTTCATTTATTTTAAGAACTCGCATTGTTTTTATGTTATATAAATGGTGAAAGGCATATGATTATTTTCGTCCACTCACTCTAACGATTTTATTTGCCTTTCCCCTGGGCTTTTCGGTTTTCGAGCCCAGTTTGCAGTTCAGATTCTAGTGTCTCACGTCACAGTCGGAGGCTTAGTGTTCGAGCTACCTTTCTTTTTCAGTAGGATTCTTGTTTTGCCTACTGTTGTATATTTTTGTATATATACACTAGAGGTCGCTCTGATTACTCGGATGTGATACTTTTATATGTTTTTCCCCGGATTTCTGTAAAGCACAGCTTTGCTTATTACTTTACATTATTGTTATAATATTGAGAAATCCGGATGAGATTGGTGCCCATGGTTTGACTTTTGTGGCATAGGATGAAGTAGATTTTTCGGGTGCAGGTTAATGGCAATTCCACGTTATAGTGAAACTTTGCCAAAATTTCTATGATTTTTTGCAAGTTTGTGTTTTTAGAAGGGGTTTGATTCCGGTTTAGGAAACTAAATCGGGGTTGAGTCCTTTCAAAGCATTAAAACCAACAAAGTTACCAATTCACTACCCATAACAGGCCCAGAAAATGGCCCCCCTGGGTCCCAAGTTCAGCAAGCCCAATAGGTTTTCCACCTGCAGATAAAACCAACCCGACCCAAAACAAAAGGAGCCGCGCTGCAGGCAATACATCAACCATAGAACTAGACCTACGATCCCCATGGGTGTCAAAACCCTGACACCGCCGTTACCGAAAAACCAAACCCACAATGAAATTCACTGCACCCAACAGACTCCGACCACCAACGTCAAAACCTGCCACCTTCTTTAAGCATCGTGACCCAAAGATTGGGCATGCCAAAATCAGCCCCGCATCATGCGCCATAACACGTCAGCCGTATAGCTTATTGTCGTGCTTTATTGTTGCCGGCCACCGTGCTCCGTCGGTAGCCATCACTTCTACTGGCGAGCCTTTGAGTCTTTCATGGGCGGGTCGTAAACAGATGATCGACCCAAGTCTGATCAAACAACCCTTGGGGTGATCCGAAAGTGAAGTTAGCAGTCCTGTGGTGAGAGGATGAGGAGGCGAAGCCAAGCATAGACGTCCTGAGGAAACGTTGGGAAAAATCCGCATTGGAGAGAGATCATGAAGAAAGTGCGATATCGCCGCAACAGTGGCTTTGAAAAACCCTAGGAGAGCCATGTGCGAGTATCTGGCTTGGAATGGAATTATATTTTCAATAAGTGATTATCTACTAACTCTACTTAATTATATGTTTATCATTGTGCTATATATACAAAATCCACTTAATTATATGTTTATCATTATGCTATATGAGCATTTGATCGAGCACTTCTCAATATAAATCAATTTTGTCACTAACTCTACATACTAACATGATTATCATGCCATGCCTGTAAACATATATATATGATCAAGCACTCTTTTTCAATCAAATTAATAACCAGATAGTTAGATGATCAAAATAGCAACTTTCTCACTTGTATTTAAACTTTGATTTGAAACAAATAAATTGAGTGTCTCAAATCAATCAATCTATAATCATTGTATGGTAATATCATGTAAAAAACCATGAAAGTTTCATTATTCTATTCTATAGTAATTTAATATATTTATAATTTAATAATATCATTTAGATTATAATTCAATATATTTTAATCAAAATATAGAGTAAATCATGTAAAAAATCAGAAAAGGAAAGTGAATTACGTTTCTTGATTTTTATTTTGAAACTGGATTAAGTTTCTTTATATAACCATGATGTACCTTGTTTTTTTAGTACATTTTATTTTGTTTGACATAAATTAAAGTTTTTATTTGAATCAAACACAATTAATGGTCTATTGATTCCTAGTTCATTGACATCGAAAGTGCCTGTTTTAGTGGTAAGTGAGATGATTTGAGAGGACCATGTACTCTGGAATTGTCTATGAAAATTTGATAGACATTGCCAATTAACTAGTGACTACCTTTAAATTAAAATTGTTTGTTTGTTTGGGGTAGTTGTTAGGCGATTGGATGAACTTCATGGAAGTTAGACTAGTTTTCTGGTAGTCTAGTTTCGTGCAAAAAGGTAGTCTTATTTAAGTAACGTTTCTTTTGTCAGCCCTATAAGGTAAAATATTATGAGTACAATTGCTGATCAATGAATGTGTTGATGTTTAATAAAAAAAATTTAATGGTGCAATTAAGAAATCAATATTAACTTGAATTTTTTTCAATTAACATTAATTAATTTCATTGTAGAGTCATTGTTATACAAGGAATTGTTATAGATACTTTAAAACTTTTAAATATTAAAAATTAACAACTGCTAGATATAAAAGGTATGATCATCTTTTGATTAAGTAGATGTGTCAAAATAGTAATGATGTGGACAAAGAAAACATGTCATGTAGAGTTTGAGGTATACGCCTCATGTCATGTGGATATACCAACAGTATCATCCACAAAAAGTGAGATGTTAGATCCATATATAGAGGATCATCTATTTTAATATGATTATTAATAAACGCGTCTTGGTGGAGAATACGATAAAAGTAATGGTTAACAAGAAGCTAACTAATATTGTCAAAATAGTGATATTGAAAATGAAAGATAAACAATAATAGAGGCTTGTTCTCCTAAGGGATACAATGGGATAGACACATCCAACGGCTATGATTGAAGGCAATTAACACGACCTCACTGTAGTTTTTGTGTCTTTGAATCACAACCGTTGGATGTGCTTGATACTCACCATTACTAAGCACTAAATTAACATTTAACACTCAACAACAATGAGTCAATTAAAACCCTTTTTGGTAGATGTAGCATTGGTAAATAAGGATCGTTCTTAACCGGGGATTGAGGGTGCATGCATAACTATGCTAGGTTTAAATGGGGGTGCGATTTTTTTTGGTTACTAAATTCCTACAAATTTTAAGGTAAAACATCCTAAACTAATATATTTACAAGGATCGACTCATCTTTCACCTAACTCTTTAGAACCTACAAAATTACATGCAACCTATTAGTTCTAAGTCTTTAGCTACTAATTTCATGCAAATCTCTCTAAAGTAAAGTGTAGGGATTGCCCTAACACTTCCATCGATTTAAGGTGGGATTGCCCTGCAATAAATCAAAGCGTTAAGCACAAAATATCACATGAAAGCTAAAGATCAAAACATGGGAGATCACATGAACTTGATAGAATTACAAACCAAAAATACTTCAACAAATTTGTCCATACAAACCAAGTAATAACATGAGAAGTAAAGAGTAGAAGTCATGGTTACACTTTTTGATGTCGGGATTGCCCTAGTCTACTTGATGTAATCGTGCATTCAAAGGATGGAGAGAAGCACTAAGGATTGCCTTGAATACTTCGGTGGAGGAAGGTAGTTGATGAGCTTTGGAGTGGACGGCTTCTTGGTATTCCTTGGAGAGATTTTTGGATGTGAGGAGGTGTTTTAGGGCAGAGCTTCGGCTATATGGTGAGTGATGATGAAACCCTAGTCGAGCCCTCTTTTATATAGGCCAAGCAAAGCCTAGTTCGACTCCTTTTAGAACTCTAACTACTCCACTCGGGTAACCTGACCCTTCTCCACTAAAACAGGAATTTCTCTTGTTCTAGGACTCCAAATCATTTGATTCCAGTTGCGTTGGAAACTAGACTTCTAGATATTTCTAACCATATGCTAACCGCTTTTAGACTCATCCGGATATGTTCACAGTGGTCTTTCGAAGTGGGCTGATGTAATCATGTAATCATGTTTGAAAACGATAGAAATACTAAGTTGAACAAAACTAAGCCCTTAGTCAAATTTGTCTCAGAAAATTCTTCAAGTCTATGGCGATGGAATCATAATGTTTTCACATGAATGTTCAATGAATTCAATAGATAATAGAGATATGATCATGTCATGAACAAATAAGACGTGGAGAAAAAAATGGTGATGTTAAAGCTGTGCATGTTTCGAATAAAGTTCAAATCAACTCACATGGATGTACTCATCATATTTTCACTTATGCAAAGGTTTCACTCAAAGTGTTTGTTAATTTCAACGAAAATTCATGCATGGGAAGAGATACTTGCACAAATGAACCAAAACCATATGCTTACTCATACATCTTACTTCATAGATTGAAGGCTACTCATCTTAAGGATCAAAAAAGACTTTTAAGGGTTGTAATGGGGCTTAGGCTAAGGCATTCAAAAATATGGATATGTGGTGATTAAGAACATTCAAAAGACTTAGTCAAAGCACCAAAAAATTCATAAATTTGGTTCATCCTCCTTTCACCAACATCACCATGTGTAAAGTTTAAGTACACGGGCCAGATTTCATCTTGTTGGACCCTAACTTCATTCTAAACTTCCCTTGAGCTTTTGTAGACAGGACAAAGGCCACATTTCTTCACTTTTGGGCCTTCAATTCAATACAAACTCCAAATCGACAAGTATGGGGGACATTAATCTAAACAATGTGCACTAAAAACCTATTACCGGAGAGCTTTTGATTTTTTTCTTTTTACTCTTTTCTTTTTCTTGCTCTCGATTTTTTTCTTTTTCTTTTCTTCTTTCTATATTCGGCAATTGCAAACTTTTTTTTCAAGGTATTTGGATAAGTCTATCTCCATACACACATCTCCTCATGATCTTCACACCATCTCCATGTACTTAGCTTCAAAAATCCCACCAAGTCTTTAGAACAAGTGTAAGGAAATTCTACACTAGGTTTAAGTGTTTAGGTTCATATGGTAAATGACAGAAAGGCTTAATATGGCTCAAACAGGTTATCTAGGGGTGTCGCAACTCGTGCGCACATGTGGGACACATGGCAATTTGGCAAAGTGGTGGAAAACCTAAGTGCCTTTAATCATATCCGAAATCAGAGTATGTATCAACTATAAGCTTTGCAAATTGACATGAGTAAATTCTTGTATTCTCTAGTTCATTAAGATCTATGACAAGTGATTATATGCATGATTTTGAGACCTATATCTAATATGCACGAAATTTCACTCAAAATAAGTGTTCAAGGCTCAAAATCTCACTTAAGGCTCATATGATTCACAACTTATTCTAACATGCGATTTTTGTACCTAGTTTACAAACCATATCTACTACATGCCATAACACTAAAAAGATATCTCAATTAGCACGTGAATTCATCCTTAATGATATGCAACGCCATTTTTGTATTCTTTTCGGTCCAATTTCATCATAAACTAACTAAGAGCATCCCAAGACTCTTTAAAACACTAAGTTAATCAAAAAGAATCTCAAACAAGCGTAGATTCAGTCCTCATCTTCTATGGGCAACCTTAATGAATTGGCCAGTTGGTAAGAGAGACCAAGAGAGGTATGAGTGATTTTCGAACATGTCTTTTCTCACATCCAAAACCTGTCCTAGAAACCGTCACCTCCTAGACACCAAAACATCTCGGATCTCTTACTCAAAGACAAGTATTCATCCACTTACACTAAATTAGAATCGAATACACTAATTAATTTTTTAAGGGCATCATCCGTCAGAAAGTTCCATTGTCCGCCCGATTTTACAATTTATGACTCAATAAAGTTGTAAACCCCTTCCCCCACACTTAAACTCTGCATTGTCCTCAATGTACTAAAGTAAAGCATAGAATTCAAGCATAAGAGGAAGGACTCACGAAAATCTATCTAAGAGATTAAAAGGAACGAAAATGTAAAAGAGATAGGGGAAGAGAATGCAAATATGTTGTAGACTCCTCCATTGGGTTGCCTCCCAACAATCGCTTGTTTTTTAACGTCTTCCAGCCTAGACGTGATGCATCCTTCATGTGTTTGAAGTTGGTGGCTCATAAAGCTTCTCATCCTCAACGATGACTTCCTTGAAATTTGTATAGTATGGCTTCAACCGATGTCCATTGACTTTGAACTCATTACCAGATATTGGACTTTTGATCAAAATAGCTCCATGGGAGAAGACTTCAATCACAATGAAAGGTCTGATCCATCTTGAGCGTAACTTGCCCGGAAAAAGCTTGAGACGCGAGTTGAATAAGAGAACTTGTTGACCAATCTCAAATTCCTTCCGTCGGATCATCTTGTCATGAAACATCTTTGTCTTCTCCTTGTAGATCCAAGCATTGTCAAACGCATCATTCCAGATTTTCTTTAACTCACACAACTGCAATTTTCGATGTAATCCAGCTTCATCCTTGTCCATGTTAAATTTCTTCACCGCCCACCAAGCTTTGTGCTCTAGCTCCACCGGAAGATGACAAGACTTCCCATAAACAAGTGAATAGGGTGACATGCCTATAGGGGTCTTGTATGCCGTTCTATATATCCACAAAGCATCATCCAAACACTGGCTCCAATTTCTGCGGTTGGGCTTGATAGTTCGCTCCAAGATCTTCTTGATTTCTCGATTTGATACCTCTGCCATGCCATTTGTTTATGGATGATAAGGTGTAGAAACTTTGTGGTTGACCCCATATTTCCTCATCAATGCCTCAACTGTCTTGTTGCAAAAGTGACTCCCTCCATCCCTGATTAGAACGCGCGGCATTCCAAACCTTGAAAATATGTTCGTTTTGAGGAAATCTGTAACAACTCGAGAATCATTAGTACGGGTGGCTTTTGCTTCCACCCATTTCGAAACATAATCAACAACGAGTAAAATGTAAGTGAAACCATTAGATGAAGGAAAAGGTCCCATAAAATCAATGCCCCAAACATAAAAAATTTCGACATTTAGTATGTAAGTTTGTGGCAACTGATCTCGAGGTCCGAGATTACCGGATCTTTGACACCTATCACACTTAACACAAAGGTCGTTAGAATCACGAAACAAAGAAACCACAATCTAACACCTTAAAGTCTGTCTTTTTCGAACCAAAGTGACCTCCACATGCACCATTATGACAAAACTCAAGAATAGATGCAAACTCATCATCCAGAACACACCTTCTAATCACTAAATCAGCACATTGTTTCCACAAGTAAGGTTCATCCCAAATAAAGGTCCTAGCATTACTTCGAAGTTTGTCACGTTGAGCCTTGTGCATAAATGATGGAAACTCACCGGTAACTAAATAGTTTACAATATCCGCATACCA
Organism: Geum urbanum; assembly: GCA_946800695.1. NCBI lineage: Eukaryota > Viridiplantae > Streptophyta > Magnoliopsida > Rosales > Rosaceae > Geum > Geum urbanum. The sequence goes on from OX327003.1 coordinate 8,381,866, forward strand.
AGGAATTTCAGAGGCACTTACCTGAAGTCCGAAGAGTTGTTCATCCGGAAAATTTTCTTCAATTGCAACGTTGGACTTCTCTTTAACAATCTTAGAGAGGTGATCGGCTACCACGTTCTCTACTCCCTTTTTGTCCTTGATTTCCACATCAAACTCTTGTAGAAGTAGTATCCACCGTATGAGCCTTGGTTTTGCATCCTTCTTCTGCATCAAATACTTCAAAGCTGCATGATCAGTGTAAATTAAAACCTTACTTTGAAGTAAATAGGATCGGAACTTGTCCAATGCAAACACCACTGCCAACATCTCCTTCTCGGTTGTTGTGTAGTTGGCTTGAGCATCATCAAGTGTCTTAGAAGCATAATAAATGGCGTATGGCTTCTTATCTCTCTGTTGTCCCAATACAGCTCCAACAGCATAATCTGATGCATCACACATAAGTTCAAATGGTTGAGACCAATCCGGAGCACAAAGAATAGGGGCACTTGTCAACAACTCCTTAAGCTTCTCAAATGCAACCCCACATTTTTCATCAAAAACAAAGGGAATGTCCTTCTGAAGCAACTTGCACAAGGGACGTGAGATGTGGGAAAAGTCTTTGATGAACCTCCTGTAGAAACCTGCGAGTCCAAGAAAAGAACGAATCTCTCTAACCGAAGTCGGAGAGGGTAAGTACCGCACAAGATCTACCTTAGATTTATCAACTTCTATACCCTTTTTCGAAACAATGTGACCTAAGACAATCCCTTGAGTGACCATAAAATGACACTTCTCCCAATTAAGTACCAAGTTCATTTCAATGCATCAGAGTGATGCCGTCTCCGTCACCCTAGGCTCAAAAATCTTGATCAAAGCATTCAAGAGAACTTCTTTATCTAGTCGGTTCAACCCAACTCCTTCTTGAATCACAGTGTCGAGCTCATCTTCTCTAAGTGTGTCGAGATGCTACTGCGCCAAAACTTCAACTATATCATATGAAAAACATGCATTGACATAAGCAGTGGGAACCTTCATGGCATCAAGAATATTGAACTCAATCCTTTCTCCATGGAAAACGTTCCCTCGAACACCTCAATCTTTGTTCTTGCAGTCCTCATGAAAGGTCATCCGAGCAATAATGGTGTGGTGTTCAACGGACTCTCCTCCATGTCAACAATGTAAAAGTCAGCATGAAAGATCAGGTTGTTGACTTGGACAAGAACATCTTCAACATATCCCCTTGGATATTTATGAGAGCGGTCGGCTAACTGTATGATGACATTATCTTGCTTAAGCTCGCCAAGCTCCATGGATGCATAAAGATAGTAAGGCATCACATTGATTGATGCACCCAAGTCGAGCATGACATCTTCAAATCTGGTGTCACCAATAATACAAGGAACAGAAAAGCTCCCAGGGACCTTCAATTTTGGGGGTAACCGACGCTGCAACACAGCCGAAACTGTTGCATTCACCTTCACGACCACCTTCGCTCTCGTTTGCCTCCTCTGGGTGTATAGCTCTTTCAAAAACTTGGCATATATCAGCACTTGCTTAATGCACTCAATCAAGGGCAGGTTTACTTGCACTTTCCGAAAGATGTCCAGGATTTCCTCATTTTGATCATCCTTCTTTGATTTTGATAATCTGTGTGGGAATGGTGCACGAGCAAACGAAGCATTAGTATTAACTAAACTTGAAGGGATAGAGTTAATACCTTTGGTTGGGGTAGGTGGCGTTGGTGATTGTGGCCTTACAAGTGGCGCCACTTTCTTCTTGTTCTTGGCATCTTTGGTTGCCGGATCTTCTTCTAAATCTTCATCCTCCACAACATCATAAGTTAATGGTGTTGCCTTCAGCTTAGATCCTTCCAACGTTGGACTCTCCAAAATCCTTCCACTTCTTTTTGTAATCGCACTCACATTTCTTGGTGGTGGTTGAGGTTGAGATGGAAGTTGTTCGGAAGCCCTAAATTGTCCCATGAAATCCACAAGTTGACCCATTTGCTTCTTCATTTCAGAGATATCCTGTCCATGAGACTCTAACGTGGCCTTTGTTTGGTTTTATCCATTGATTAGAGCTTGTGTGGAGTTGGACAGTTGAGCAAGCATCTTGTCATAGTCCGGATTTGTAAATTGTTGGACCGGAGGAGCTTGTGGTGGTTGCATGGGCGCTTGAGGCATTGGTGGCCTTTGTTGATAGGGAGCACGTTGGAATTATTGTTGTTGAGGTGCTGGAGGGTTAAGACACCCCTCATTGCTACTCCACTTGAAACCAGGATGATCACAGTTGCCAAAATTGTTGTAGTTATTGTAACGCTGGCCTCCTTGATATCCACCAATGGCGTTGACCTGTTCTTCAGTAGGCGGCTCCATTGTTGTAGGACATTGCTCACTAAAATGCCCTTGAAGGTGGCAAACGCCACATGTTGGTCCCAAAGCTGCCTTGGCTCTCTTTACTTCTAGTTCAAGCACTTGCTCCATCAAGTCGGAGAGTTTATCATACTTGCCATCCGGTGCTGGCTTAGAACTTACTTCAGCTACAGTTTTGCGTGGTGCCATCCCATATTGAGCATAATTGTTGGCTTGATTTTCCAATAGTGCACGAGCTTGTACCTCAGTGAAATCCATAAATGCTCCATTTGCAGCGGCATCAAGAAGCTCTCGATCAATTGGTTTGAGACCATCATAGAAGTAGTTCATGAGGTTGGTCTCAGAGAATCCATGTGATGGGCAGGTGGCGCAGAGAACCTTGAATCTATCATAGTATTAGCCAAAAGACTCATCCGCAGCCTGCGCAATTCCAGTGATCTTCTTCCTCAAAACAGTGATCTTTGAGGCCGGAAAGTACTTGCTTAAGAAAGCATTTGCTAGTTGTTTCCATGTGGTGATGTGATTCGGTGGAAGCTCCATAAGCCAAGTTTGTGCTCTCTCTTTCAAGGTGAAAGGAAACGCCTTGAGTTTCAAGAGTTCTTCATCAGCATCCGCAGGCTTCATACTTGAGCACACAAACTAGAATTGCCTCAAATGCATATTTGGATCTTCATGCGCCATCCCTTGAAAGATAGGTAGGCGATGAAGAAATTCACTCTTCAGCTCAATGTCCTTCTTCTCCTCTTGAGGTTCCGGAAATCTGATGCATGAGGGGCTGGTACTCCAACCAGTAGAACAAGTGCGTTGGTGAAGTGATTGTTGAGCATTGTTTGCGTTGGCCATTGGTACTTGCTCTTGTTCTTGTTCTTCTTCTATTATCAAATGCTCGGGGTGCTGGGATGATCTTGGTGAGTCAACGTCGTCCTCAACAATAGGTCGGTCAAGGTCTTCCACCGCGTTGGTAGAAATGATCACAGTGCGAGTACGAAGTTGAACTTCACGTGGAGTAGGTCTGATCATTCATAAATCTGAGCATCCACCAAAGACCAAGTGTTAGTACCAAAAGAATATACAATAAAAACAAGATACTAGGCCAAAAATGTAACACAAACAAAGCACAAACAAAGGTACACAAAAATCACACAAAAGTACACAAAACACAGAAACACATGAAAAAATTACGAGTACACTAAAACAGGGGAATCGACCGGTCGAAATTAAGAGGCATGAAAAAAAAAATCAACCGGTCAAAAAAAAAACTGAGTTTCTCGACAATTCAAAAGTTCTAAGTTATAAATGCATGAATGCAAGGGCTCTAAATATCCTAGATGATATGAAACGTAATATGAACAATCTAGAATAAGTTAACACACATATTTACATGGTTCCCTGCAAGAGTAGACAATGTTAGTGTATATAAAGATGTAAAGTTTAAAGGAACACACATATGTACATAAATCACACAAATGCAATCAATCAATACTTCAACGAATTCATGCATCATACATTCAAATCGTCACCCAAACATATCAAACAAGAACTTAGATGAAGTATGGAGTAAATGCATAAAAGAAAAGTGTTAGAAACCTGCGGAAAACACAAAAGTTATGTGCTAATCTATGATGCAAAGTGACCTATCTTTTGGCCACATGTCCCTAACTTCACTTAGGTTAGGGTACCCGGTGATGAAATCCGAGCATCATAAAGCTGCCAGAAGGTTATGTAGACTAAATGCAACGTTTTAATTAGTGTTTAATTACAAAATTTCGGTGCAACACACATGTCCACGTTTTTATGCACAAGTATAGGACATTTTGAGTGCTATTCAGATTTAAAGAGGGTACATTTGCTTGATCTTTAGGTTGTTCAAAGGACGTGCGACCCGCGCGATAAAGTATAAACTTCCAAATGAATGGTCTTGGTTTAATTAAAACATGGCCAGTTGGGGATAGAGATAACGCGAGAGGCAGGACTAATTTCGACAATGCATCCTGAGGCTTACCGATCATGGAAAGTAAATTTAGTCCTTATCTTCTTTGGGAAACTTTAATGAACTTGGCCAGTTAGCAAGAGAAACCACGAGAGGTAGGACCGATTTGAGATCTCGGATCCAGAACCCGTCATAGAAACCGTCACCTTCTAGACACCAAGTCACCAAAGATATCTTACTCAAAGATAAGTATTCCTCCACTCACCGAATCATTGGTATATACTCCATTGATGCAAGTCTTTCTTAGATCCAGAACCTGTCACCAGTCATAACCCGTTTTTAGACACCATGTCCGACATTCAACCAATCTTTCGAAAAAATTTTACACTCCCTCAAGTCCATAATAGACTCCGCCCTCAACCTCATGTCCATAAATTCACTTAGGTTATGGTGTGTGGTGATGAAATCCACATATCACAAAGGGTTTAGGAGATAAACTAGGAAAAGAGGCGCCATCTATTCATAATGAGTGCAACTTAATCAACCAAGCTTATGTACTCAATGTAAATCCAAAGCTTCCTTTAAGGTGTACACATGGCTGCAAAAATACAATATGAACAAGTGTTAGTATATAAACAAAAATTTCGTGGGTTTTATATACATGCTTAATATTTACACAATCTCACATATTTACAAAGAACACAAGCAATTCCAGATTCGTGCAAACTTGAGCACAGCTGCTTGTCAATTTTTTCCAGAATTATTGGGTCTTCCGAATGAAATGAAATTTTACAGGCACATACAAGACACGTAAACAAACAATCCTGCAAATTTTCAGATTTTTATGAGATCTGTAACTATGTCAAATAATTTACACCAAACATGGCAGTGCACAGTTCTGAAAACAGAAAAATATAAACATATTGTACAAGCATAATCACACAATTCTTTACAATCCCCGGCAACGGCGCCAAAATTGATACTCACCATTACTAAGCACTAAATTAACATTTAACACTCAACAACAATGAGTCAATTAAAACCTTTTTTGGTAGATGTAGCATTGGTAAATAGGGATCGTTCTTAACCGGGGATTGAGGGTGCATGCATGACTATGCTAGGTTTAAATGGGGGTGCGAGGTTTTTTAGTTACTAAATTCCTACAAATTTTAAGGTAAAACATCCTAAACTAATATATTTACAAGGATCGACTCATCTTTCACCTAACTCTTTAGAACCTACCAAATTACATGCAACCTATTAGTTCTAAGTCTTTAGCTACTAATTTCATGCAAATCTCTCGAAAGTAAAGTGTAGGGATTGCCCTAACACTTCCATCGATTTAAGGTGGGATTGCCCTGTAATAAATCAAAGTGTTAAGCACAAAATATCACATGAAAGCTAAAGATCAAAACATGGGAGATCACATGAACTTGATAGAATTACAAACCAAAAATACTTCAACAAATTTGTCCATACAAACCAAGTAATAACACGAGAAGTAAAGAGTAGAAGTCATGGTTACACTTTTTGATGTCGGGATTGCCCTAGTCTACTTGATGTAATCGTGCCTTCAAAGGATGGAGAGAAGCACTAAGGATTGCCTTGAATACATCAGTGGAGGAAGGTAGTTGATGAGCTTTGGAGTGGACGACTTCTTGGTATTCCTTGGAGAGATTTTTGGACGTGAGGAGGTGTTTTAGGGCAGAGCTTCGGCTATATGGTGAGTGATGATGAAATCCTAGTCGAGCCCTCTTTTATATAGGCCAAGCAAAGCCTAGTTCGACTCCTTTTAGAACTCTAACTACTCCACTCGGGTAACCTGACCATTCTCCACTAAAACAGGAATTTCTCTCATTCTAGGATTCCAAATCGTTTGATTTCAGTTGCGTTGGAAACTAGACTTCTAGGTCTTTCTAACCATATGCTAACCGCATCTAGATTCATCCGGATCTGTTCACAGTGGTCTTTCGAAGTGGGCTGATGTACAAAGGTTGATTTCTGATAATTCATTTTAATCCATCTTCTTTCTTTGGGCTTCTTTGGACATGCTTTTGGTCTTCAATTCTTGAAACCATGTGGGAAAACATTTTAGTAACCATTTTGAAGACCAGTTCTCGGACCATTTCTTCTCTGGAATTAGGAACTTTTCTCCTTAGCCAACTTTTAGCTCCGAAACGCCTCCTTTATTATTTCCTCCTTTATTTCTACCTAAAAACATAAAGTAAGTTAGAAACATATTTACTAAGTATAAAACAAAGTTAAATATAGAGAGAAAGACATTAATAATCAAGCATAAAATGCGTAGATCAGTGCTCATCCCATTTCATCCCTTAAATTCATCCATTCGGAGATCATACTTGAATAATAATAATAATAATAATAGAGGATACATTTTTTTAAAATATTGATCTGACAACCCAAACCGGAATTGGTTTATTAATCGGCTTAATCCGCGAGTTTTACGAATAATTGTGGTTTATCGCAATTAATCAGTTATGCGGCTTTGGGCACGAATTTGGTTTGAGTTTGTTCGTGAGAAATGTAGAGAATCTGATTTCGAGTTCGTAGGAGCTTTCCGAGGATTTTTCGGATAATCGAAGAATATAAAAAGAATATTTGAAATTATCGTCAAGTTAGTCGTGTTTATCCGTTTGAGTTTGAGTTATCTGAATAGCAGATAGAGTTGATTCGCGACGTATAAATAGCCAAATAGTCGTAAAGTTATCGAAAAAGTTCGAAAATGGGCTGTTTGACCGAGTTGACCCGTTCTGGCCGAGTTGACCGAGTCAACCTGCGTTGACTCAGTGAGTCTGTGACTCACCGTCGTTGTGGCCGCTGGAAAACGGCATGGTTTTCGGAGTTTTAGGTATGGTTTTGAAGCTTGTCTTATGGGCTTTCATTTGATGTATGTATTGTGAGTTTTGGTGTGGAATTGGTTGGAGAATTTTGAGGAGGAAGGTGAACGGAATTGGCATTAACGGAGGGAGGTTTTCCGGTGGGTTTTTGGGTTGGTTTGGATTGGGCTCGAGCTAGGGAAGAGAACCCCCTTGGTTTGAGATGTTTTGATTGAGCGACGGCGCTGGAATCGGTTGAAAAAATTTTACAGCGATTTTGGGCCGTGGGGCTTTCGAGGGGTTTTTGGCACGGTTGCCGGCCGATTTGGACTTTGGTGAAGAAGAGTTTTGGCTTGGGCTTGAGGAGAGGAAGCTCTAGAGGTCTTGGTCGCAGGAAAATCTCACCGATGACGGCGCGGTTGCGGTCAACGGCGGAGCTCCGGCGATGCATTGACTTTTTGGATTTTGGAAAGTTTTATGCCGTTTTACTCTTAAATCGCGCCCCGATCTTCGTCTTGAGTTTTTCGAATTGATTTGAATGGTGAATTTTATGTCGAGGAATATGTGGAGTATTTAGGGGATTTTCGACGATTTTCTTGATATCCGAGTTGTATATTTCCGAAAATGGTTGGTTTCCGAGGTGTGGTTCAGAGTATTGAATTGTGAATTTGATAAGTGATATTTTGTGATTATTCAGGAGATCGAGATCGTACGCTTGGCGAGGGATCTTCCGCCGAATCTCGGGATTAGCGTGTTTGCGCGCTGTGCTTATCTGTGAGTGGACACCTTTCTTTTCACTGATTGGTTGCGAGTCTTTATTTTACATTTTACAAGCATGAGTTTGCATATGAGATTATGATTTATACGAGCATGTGCTTTATGATTGTGCATTTACGAATACGCATCGACGAATATGCTTGTATAATTATGTATTATGAATATGCATTTACATTATGTTTTATACACTTGCATGAAACTATTTATGATTTGGTTTACACATAATACAATCTCAGTATATATGGTTGTATCGATACACTTAGCATCTCGGCTGATCCCCGAAGATGTTTACCGGGGGGGGGGGGGGGGGGGGGGATTGTTACCCTGTGCCGAGGTATTTTCCGGGTGGGAACAGATACCTTGACCTGAGGCCTTTCTGCCTAGAATCACGTGTGGGTCTAGGATCCCATGATTCGGACTGTACTAGCGCGGATGTGTCGATGAGTGACCCCGCGGGACTTTCGATGCATGCTCTGTACGCATGAGGAGTTAGAGTCTCCCTCGTGTACCATATTATTTTCATGCATTTAGACTCGTATATGTTTTGATAACATATATTATTCGGCGAAAGACATTTATTTTCGTCCACTCACTCTAACGGTTTATATGTCTTTCCCTGAGCTCTTTGTTTTCAATGCCTAGTTTGCAGTTCGGATCCTGGTGTCGCACGTCAAGGTTGGAGGCTTAGTATTCGTGCTACTTTTCCATCTCAGTAGGTTTCTTGTTTGGCCTACTATTGTGTATTTATGTATGTACTAGAGGTCGCTTTGAATACTCTGATGTTTATATTTTCATATGATTTTTCCGGATTCTGTAAAGCTACAGTTTTGTTTATTTCATTATATTATGATATGTTTTTGAGAAATTCGGATGGGATTGGTGCCCACGGTTTGGCTTTTGTGGCATAGGATGAAGTGTATTTTCGGGTGCAGGTTAATGGTAACTTCGCGATATAGTGAAACTCTGCCAAAATTTCTACGGTTTTTGAAAGTTCGTGTTTTCAGAAGGGGTGTGATTCCGATTTAGGCAACTAAATCGGGGTCGGGTCCTTTTAGCTTGGTATCAGAGCATTAGGTTTTAGGTTCTGTAGACTTTTGTAGTTGTGATGCTAAGGGTATTTGAGAATGTACAACATGTCTGAAGCGATGACCCGACTGGCCAGCGGTTACTCATCAATGCTTCGAGTGTTGTATGTTTTCAAATGTCTGAAGTTTCATAATTATGTTCCTTGTGCCTTGTGACTAATGCTTTTCTCTTATCATTAGGATGCCTCATAGACGTGGTTCTCGTGTCAATAGGGATGTGGATCCTGATGAGGATCGCCAGACGTATGACTTGCTTATGGGAGTATTGCGTTTGGAGGAGCGTTTTGACCCTGTGGTCAAATCTCGAACTGCTGGAGGGACTGTTTTCTTGGGTTCAGCTGATCCAGAGATATGTGATGCTTGGTTGGTTCAGGTTGAACGAGTTTGTGAGCGTCTGTGTTTCACTCCTGAGCAGATGACAGTGGCAGTGGTTGGTTTGCTTGAGTCTGATGCATACTTCTGGTGGGTTAGTACTGATAGAGTTCTGGTTGATACTCCATGGGCATTGTTCATGGATTTATTTATGTGAAGGTATTTTAACCAGGCTACACAGCAGCGGAAGTATGAGGAGTTTACCAACTTGAGACAGGGTAGCATGTCAGTACTTGAGTACCGGGACAGATTTACTCGGTTGTCTTGATTTGCTCACGACATGGTGGCCTCAGAGGAAGCCAAATGCCAGAGATTTGAGTTGGGCTTGAACCTGAACATCAAGGGAACATTGACTACGATGCCTCGAAATAACTTTGATGAGTTTGTGAGTGCTACACTCTGAGGCGAGGATATAGAGAAGGAAAGGCAGATGAGATTCCAGTCTCGACGATTTGAGGAGGGTGGACCGAGTCAGGGACCTTCCAAGAGGTTGAGTTCAGACACTTCCGGATCGACATCATCATCTGGCAGTGGACCCTATAGACATCCTGCTAGTTCGACTAGACAGAGACATAAATGGAGGAATCGGCCACAGAGACCATAGTCCAATGGGAGTTCTAGCGGATCCAGCTATCCTCGACGTATTGGTGACACTTTTGCTGTACTGAGGGAGTATCAATTGTGCAATCTCTGCAATAGGCATCACTTTGGACAGGGCAGGCAGTAGGGTCACCATCAGCGTGGACGACCAGCTGGACAGGCCAGGGTTCATGCTATGTCATTGCGTGAGGGCAGAGCTTCACCAGAGGTTATTATTGGTACGTTGCATGTTTTTGGCTATCCATTACTTACTTTGCTAGATCCAGGTGCTACGCATTCATTCATATCATGTAGATTATCATCTTTAGCTACTATATCTGCATCTCCACTTTCGGGGTTGTGGAGAGTGTTGTATCCATCTGGTGAGGTTGTGAGTATTGGCTGGGTGTATAGAGATTGTGAGATCTTTGTTAGAGGTTATGGTTTAGCCGCGGATTTTTTGTTGTTGGATATTGTCGATTTTGATGTGATTTTGGGTATGGACTTTTTGGAGACACATTGGGCTATGTTCGACTTTCACAAGAAGGATGTGGTGTTTCGACATCCAGGTTTCCCAGTGATATTGTTTCGCGGTGAGAAAAATACTTCCCTGCCATGTGTGATTTCAGCGATGAAGGCCGAGCGGATGATGAAGAAGGGTTGTGTTGCATACTTAGCTCATGTTGTGGATACAAAGGTTGCTGTACCAGACATTGGTGACATTAAGGTTGTTTATGAGTTTCTAGATGTATTTCCGGAAGAGTTACCAGGCGTCTCTCCAGTCCGAGAAATTGATTTCACCATTGAGCTTTTACCAGGCACTGGACCTATATCTCAGGCACCTTATCGTATGGCGCCTACGGAGTTGAAGGAGCTATAGATTCAACTTCAAGAGTTGCTGGAGAAAGGTTTCATACGACCTAGTGTATCACCGTGGGGTGCTCCTGTATTTTTTGTGAGGAAGAAGGATGGTTCCATGCGGTTGTGTATTGATTACTGGAAGCTGAATCAGGTCACCGTGAAGAGCAAGTATCTGTTGCCGTGGATTAACGATTTGTTTGATCAGCTCAAGGGAGCTTCCGTCTTTTCGAAGATTGATCTCAGGTCTGGATACCATCAGTTGAGGATCAAAGAGTCAGATGTGCCTAGGACGCTTTCAGATGACGGTACGGGCTTTATGAGTTTTTGGTTATGCCGTTTGGGTTGACCAATGTCCCTGCAGCTTTTATGGATTTGATGAACAGGGTGTTCAGATGATTTCTGAACAAGTTTGTGATCGTGTTTATCGACGACATTCTGATTTACTCAAGGAGTGTGGGCCAGCACAAGAAACATTTGCGAGCTGTTTTGCGGACTTTGCGAGATAATCAGTTGTTTGCGAAGTTCAACAAGCGTGAGTTTTGGTTGAACAACGTGAAGTTTTTGGGTCATGTGATATCTGCTGAGGGAGTCAGCGTGGATCCTGACAAGATTGAAGCCGTATTGAATTGGAGTAGACCTACCATTGTACCAGAGATTAGGAGTTTCTTGGGTTTGGCAGGTTACTATCGGTGCTTTGTGCTGGATTTTTCACGGATTGCCGCTCCACTTACCAAATTGACGAAGAAAGGCGTCAAGTTCAAGTGGTCCGATGCATGTGAGGAGAGTTACTTGCTCTTGAAGGAGAAGTTGACTATTGCACCGGTTCTGACCCTACCTGACGACAGTGGAGAGTTTGTGGTTTACAGCGATGCATCGAAATTGGGTCTTAGTTATGTTTTGATGCAGCATGGCAGAGTGGTGGCTTATGTTTCCAGGCAATTGAAACCACATGAAGTCAATTATCTTAAGCATGATTTGGAGTTGGCTGCCATTGTATTAGCCTTGAAGAGTTGAAGACACTACTTGTACGAAGCTCAGTGCAAGATACATACAGATCACAAGAGTCTCACTTATTTGCGCACACAACCAGATCTGAACATGAGACAGCGCAGATGGATGAAGTTGATCAATGACTATAATTGCACCTTTGAGTATCATTCAGAGAAAGCTAATGTCGGTGTTGATGCACTCAGTCAGAAATCTGGAGCTTCATTGTTTCATGTGTGTGTGGCCAGAGTTTCCATGTTAGCAGAGTTACGGGCTACGGGAGCTGAGTTAGAGTGGGATGATGATGGAGCTTTGTTGCCTAGCTTCCAAGTTCGACCAGTATTGGTTGATCAGGTCTGTGAAGCTCAGGATGCGGATTCCTATCTGTTGGAGAAGAAGACCATGATTCGGAATAGTGTGCCAACAGAGTTTCAGCTGAGTAGTGACGGTACATTGCTGTTCAAAGGCAGACTTTTTGTACCCAGAGACGAGGACTTGAAGAAGGAGATCTTAGATGAAGCCCATTGTTCTGCTTACGTTATACATCCATACGGTACGAAGATGTTTCGTACACTTAGAACCTACTATTGCTGGTGGAATATGAAGAGGGAAATTGCAGCGTATGTGAGCAGATGCCTCATTTGTCAGCAAGTGAAGGCAGAGAGACAGAAACCTGCGGGAAAACTACAGCATTTAGAGATTCCAGTCTGGAAATGGGAGCATATTACTATGAATTTTGTGTATCAGTTACCGTGTACTTCTGCTGGTAACACTGGTATTTGGGTCATTGTGGATCGTTTGACAAAATCAGCTCATTTCCTTGCACTTCCAGGAAAGATTTCAGTGGGTAGGTTAGCGAAGCTGTATTTAGCTGAGATTGTTCGTTTGCATTGTGTGCCTGTGTCCATCATTTCTGACTAAGATAGTCAGTTCACTTCAGAGTTTTGGCAGGCATTGCAGCGAGCTTTGGGGACCAGACTACATTTCAGTACAGCTTTCCATCCTCAGACTGATGGGCAGTCTGAGAAGACCATTCGACCCTCGAGGACATGTTGCGGTCCTGTGTATTGCAGTTTAGAGGGAATTGGGACCAGCAGCTTCATTTGATCGAGTTTGCCCACAATAACAATTATCAGGCTAGCACCGATATGGCACCTTATGAGGCTTTATACGGGAAGCAGTGCCGTACTCCATTGTGTTGGAGTGAGGTGGGTGAGCGTTGGCTCATTGGTCCTGATTTGGTGAAGAGCACCATTGAGGATATTCAGATTATCAGAGATAGACTGAAGATTGCCCAACATTGACAGAAGAGCTATGCAGATGTGAGGAGGAAGAGTCTTGAGTTCAAGGTAGGCGATTAGGTCTTTCTGAAATTGTCTCCTTGGAGAGGAGTAGTTCATTTTGGGAAGCGTGGCAAGCTTCGACCATAGTATATTGGTCCTTATGAGATTACAGAGAGAGTAGGTACTGTGGCATACAGGTTGGAGTTATCCTCAGAGATGGCTAGAGTGCACAATGTCTTCCATGTATCGATGTTGCGGAAGTACATTCCGGATCCATCACATGTTTTAGCACCATATCAGCTCCCTATTCAGGAAGATTTGACTTATGTGGAGGAGCCAGTGCAGATTCTTGATCGACGTGTACAGGAGTTGAGGCACAGAGTTATTCCTCTTGTGAAGGTCTTATGGCAGAATCATTCAGTAGAGGAAGCCACTTGGGAGACCGAGCAGCACATGCGGGAGCAGTATCCTCATCTGTTCAGTTAGCAGGTACGTAAATTTCGAGGTCGAAATTTTTGTAAGGGGGTAGATTTGTGACAACCCGAATCGGAATTGGTTTATTAATCGGCTTAATCCGCGAGTTTTACGAATAATTGTGGTTTATCATAATTAATCGGTTATGCAGCTTTGTTCACGACTTAATTTTCGGGCACGAATTTGATTTGGGTTTGTTCGTGGGAAATGTAGAGAATCTGATTTTGAGTTCGTAGGAGCTTTCCGAGGATTTTTCGGATAATCGAAGAATATAAAAAGAATATTTGAAATTATCGTCGAGTTAGTCATGTTTATCCATTTGAGTTTGAGTTATCCGAATCGCAGATAGAGTTGATTCGCGACGTATAAATAGCTGAATAGTCGTAAAGTTATCGAAAAAGTTAGAAAATGGGTTGTTTGACCGAGTTGACCCGTTTTGGCCGAGTTAACCGAGTCAACCTGCGTTGACTCAGTGAGTCAGTGACTCACCGTCGTTGTGGCCGCCGGAAAACGGCACGGCTGCCGGAGTTTGAGGTACAGTTTTGAAGCTTGTCTTATGGGCTTTCATTTGATGTATGTATTGTGAGTTTTGGTGTGGAATTGGTTGGAGAATTTTGAAGAGGAAGGTGAACGGAATCGGCCTTAACGAAGGGAGGTTTTCTGGCAATGTTCCGGTGGGTTTTTGGGTTGGTTTGGACTGGGCTCGAGCTAGAGAAAAGAACCCCCTTGGTTTGAGATGTTTTGGTGGAGCAACGGTGCCGAAATCGGCCGGAAAAGTTTTCCGGCGATTTTGGGCCGTGGGGCTTTCGAGGGGTTTTTGGCACGGTTGCCAGCCGATTTGGACTTTAGTGAAGAAGAGTTTTGGCTTGGGTTTGAGGAGAGGAAGATCTGAAGGTCTTGGTCGCCGAAAAATCTCACCGATGACGGCACGCCGCCGCCGGCGGTCATCGGCGGAGCTCCAGCGATGTGTTGACTTTTTGGATTTTAGAAAGTTTTATGCTGTTTTACTCGTAATCGCGCCCCGATTGTCGTCTTGAGGTTTTCGAATTGATTTGAGCGGTGAATTTTATGTCGAGGAATATGTGAAGTATTTAGGGGATTTTCGACGATTTTCTTGATATCCGAGTTGTATATTTCCGGAAATGGTTGGTTTCTGAGGTGTGGTTCAGAGTATTGAATTGTGAATTTGATCAGTGATATTTTGTGATTATTCAGGAGATCGAGATCGTACGCTTGGTGAGGAATCTTCCGCCGAATCTCGGGATTAGCGCGTTTGCGCGCTGTGCTTGTCTGTGAGTGGACACCTTTCTTTTCATTGATTGGTTGCGAGTCTTTATTATACGTTTTACGAGCATCAGCATGCATATGAGATTATGATTTATACGAGCATGTGCTTTATGATTGTGCATTTATGATTACGTATCGACGAATATGCTTGTATAATTATGTATTATGAATATGCATTTACATTATGTTTTATACACTTGGATGAAACAATTTATGATTTGGTTTACAAAGAGTACAGTCTCAGTATATATGGTTGTATCGATACACTTAGCATCTCGGTTGATCCCCGAGGATGTTTACCCGGGGGGGGGGGGGGGGACTGTTACCCTGTGCCGAGGTATTTTCCTGGTGGATTAGATACCCTAACCTGAGGCCTTTCTGGCTAGAACCACGTGTTGGTCTGGGATCCCGTGATTCGGACTATACTAGCGTGGATATGTCCATGAGTGACCTCGCGGGACTTTCAATGCATGCTCTGTACGTGTGAGGAGTTAGAGTCTCCCTCGTGTACCATATTATTTTCATGCATTTAGACTCGCATATGTTTTTATAACATATATTATTCGGCAAAAGACATTTATTTTCGTCCACTCACTCTAACGGTTTATATGTCTTTCCCTGGGCTCTTTGTTTTCAATGCCCAGTTTGTAGATCGGATCCTAGTGTCACACGTCAAGGTTGGAGGCTTAGTATTCGAGCTACTTTTCTTTCTCAGTAGATTTCTTGTTTGGCCTACTGTTGTGTAGTTATGTATATACTAGAGGTCACTCTGAATACTCTGTTTATATTTTCATATGATTTTCCCGGATTTCTGTAAAGCTACAGTTTGTTTATTGCTTTATATTATGATATGTTTTTGAGAAATCCGAATGGGATTGGTGCTCACGGTTTGGTTTTTGTGGCATAAGATGAAGTGTATTTTCGGGTGCAAGTTAATGGTAACTTCGCGATATAGTGAAACTCTGCCGAAATTACTATGGTTTTTGAAAGTTCGTGTTTTCAGAAGGGGTTTCATTCCGATTTAGGCAACTAAATCGGGGTCGAGTCATTTCAGCTTGATGATTTTACCTTTAACTATTTTGATCTGAATCTTCGCAATGACGCGTTTATCAGTAATTATATTGAACCTGAAACTCTTCTGTAATATCTAGAGCTCATCTTTGTGAAATATTGTGGAACAACATGCATGCAAGAAAATATTTTATATTAGCATGTCTATCCTTACATACGGTTATATAAAATGAACAAACAAAATCATTTTCAGTTGATGATGCCGTACTGTTGATGATGCCTCCAATTCCTCCCCCTTTGAGTGACAATATTAGGAAGAAATGGTATTCAAAACAATTGTTTGATGAAGTGGTAAGACAATTGTCATTTTTGTGGATCTCTCAGGCCCTGGAGTATTTCGTGCCGTCTTTAAGACAGTTGTTGCAAGAATTGCATCAAAATGGGCAACATGATAACTTAATGACTTAGTTTCTACACCATAATCATTTCATCAATATGTGTTAGAAAGCTCAGCTTTTCTCTAATAGTTAAATTTGAGCATGATTTAAGTGTTCTGCTACTTGATCGCCTTCATAGTTCTATGTTGAAAATTTGTAATTTTAACTTCTAGATGAAATTTTTGAAAGAAACGACCGCGAGGGTTAGATTTATGAATGAGACTACTTTTTATGGATGATAGGAGTGACTATTATATTAGCATATTTGTACAATTGGTCATTTGGTTCCATTTCTTTGCTATGGATAAGTTGTCGTCGGATATATATAATTCATTTATCTAAACGTTACGAATTGGTGGAGATAATGAGCAGTCCATAGCGGGT
The DNA here is from genome assembly GCA_946800695.1 of Geum urbanum. Lineage (NCBI taxonomy): Eukaryota > Viridiplantae > Streptophyta > Magnoliopsida > Rosales > Rosaceae > Geum > Geum urbanum. Next base: position 8,398,521 of record OX327003.1, read on the forward strand.
TTGCACTCACTGATGTTTGTTGGTGCGTAAGGGCAATGTGATTGCAATTCTTATACTTCTTTAGAACATCACATCCTTTCTAGTTGAGATCATTGTAACCATGAACATCCCTTTGAAAGCTTTATGAATGAGCTTTAGGTTGAAGAAGACTAATATGAACATAGGAAAGAAATAGAGAAGAAGCTCTCAGGAAGTTTGTATATTGATTTTTCCTAACTAAAGTAAAACATAGTTACAACAACTATTTATACTAGTATGAAAAGCTATATTTCGTAGATAACTAGTTTCTATTGCTTAACATCTAGCGTCACTCCTCAACATGGTTGGTACAAACAACAAGTTGCAGCAATCAAAAACCAGTTAATCCAAGACTTTCTTAGTATACGATGCTTAAGATATGCCAGCTCCATTTCTATGTACTAGACGAATTCAAAAACCTCACTTACATAAATATGACAAATAGGAGCACATAAATTAGGCCTTTTAACATCTAACACAAAATATAATTCCAGAAGCCAATATCTTCCAAATCCTGCAAAGTGATCTCTTTACCAGTATAATCACATGTACATAATTAAACATACATAGATTTATATATGTCAATTGGGTTGATCAAACATATAAATAACCTTGAGGTAAACTATTAGTTCAGACTTGAGACTCTGTTAGTGTTATTTCACTTATTTGGGGATATTTCATTCTTGCCCACGTCTAAAAAATACATAAACTTGTCTTGGGATCATACTCGATTTTTTCTCTAAAAAACATGCTCTCAATTTTAAAGAGAGTTAAATTTGAGTAATATATGGGTCTTGTAATTGCATGTGACTGATAAACAAGTAACCATTTTTGTCGAGAAGCAGATTCTACAAATATGTAATCCCTAATCACTACTACCAATCAAAGTGATCGACAACTTGCCATAGAAAATTGTTGTGCATGAAAATTGAGTCTTGTACATAGATAAATATTACTCCATACTTCCATCTATCTCTTCCAATTCTAGGCCAAAATTACAATATCTTTGATAAAAAGTGACACATTATGATAGCATGCATAGCATTTAAGTGAGCTTATTTACTAGATTAGAGCAGAACATTGATATGATATATATAAGTCTACAACCTCATAACATAGAACTAAGAGATGTGCAGTCCCTGGACTTGCAGGCAATGACACATTTATCAATAATTATATTGAACCTGAAGCTCTTCTGTAATATCTAGAGCTCATCTTTGTGAAAGATTGTGGAACAACATGCATGCAAGAAAACATTTTATGTTAGCATGTCTGTACTTACGGTTATATAAAATGGACAAACAAAATCATTTTATATTTTTTTTCAATAAATTTGAACAAATTCCTAGGAATTAGCCACACGAGAAAAGAAGAATAAAACTTCATTACAAATCTTGTCACGAACTTGGTGAACAACCGTGTCGGTAAGTGATTTCTATATGGCTTTCTAAAATTACCTAGTTCTATTAAGAGACGAAGTGAGCTCATTTGTATTTAACAAAAACTTGTATTTAATTTACAATAACAAATTGTCGCAAAAAAAAGGTGACAAATTGGTGGTTTATTAGTTATAATGGTTAGAGCACAACTGCCGTCGAAACGGTTTAGAAAGTTTTAAACGAGAAAGTAAGATTTTGATGGTTAATAGTATAAATAATTTGATCGTATTTTTTTACTAAATATTACTTGTTTGATGTTATTGTTTTATATTGCGTACGTGTAGTCAAAGAGAATGCACAAAGTGGTATCCTAACTACTATCGATGCGGCTTCCGACTATGCATGTACTTACGTGAGGGGTAAATTTTTTTGACTTTTTTGGATTTTATATCGTTTGGATGCAAAATGGGGTAAGAAAATATCCTCTCCTCCATATTTTAATTATAGCTTGTTAAATAGTGTATGTTCGTATAATATGATTATTGTTTATGTTTCAGAGTCTCAAACCTAAACTTTTTGTGAGCGATCTAGAACTAGAATGATCCTCTCGGGTAAACCGGTATCATGTTAGTACTCGGTAGCATGCCTACCTAACTAAGCATAAGTAATGTACTTGTACTTGTTTTTAGAAATAGAATTTTGTCCCACATTGAAGAAGTATGGAAATGAAAACCTTCCCTTGCCTATAAAAAGAAGCAACCCATTATACTCAAGTAATTAATCTGATTCATCTACTTCCACTTAGTACATTTATACGTGTACTAACTTAAGCATCAGAGTGTGTTAGGCGGGCTGCCCCATCTTCACTTCTAATGCTCATTCTCTATCTTAGCAACCAAGCCTCAATCAAGAAGAGTAATCCGCTCAGAAGTCTATCATCTCATCCTTTGGTGTTTCACTAGTCTTCATTAGGATTCTGGTAGAAATAAAATGGATGAAGGTGAGAATACCATAATGGGAGGAAAAAAAATCATCCACATGCAATAAATGTAATCATATGGAAATCCTGAAAATAGACACAAAAGAAAAATGTAAGGCTTAAATAGAGCATGAATATACCTAGCTCGTTTCTAGTTTCTACACATAAACATATAGACACAATATTCACTTTTATTTTTGTATATTTATTACAATTAATAGGATTAAAAAAGAGATGGAGAAGTTACTTACTTGTAATACGTCCTCCAACTCCACCTCTTTCTAGCGACACCTTCGACATAAACTTCTATGCCACCTCTTTGGACATCATGCTTTTATCTATTGAATTATATTGTTTCTTCACTATATAAATAGCTGGTTGCCATATTGTTCTAATACAGTCAAATTTTGTCACTTCCTCTCCTTTAGGACACAGTTTGAGACTCGTACGCTATTACCTCAACTTTTAACCTTTGTAAATGCACAATGATACAATTAGTATAAATATTGTGAGGATCATATTGAGAACATGATCGAAGAAACATAAATACTTATATATATATACACATTAGTTGAGTATTTTTATACCTCATCTTACATGCCAATGATGTAAAGTGAAATTTTTAGGAACTTTTAGATTTCACAAAATCTTTTACACAAGATGAAAGTTGTCCTTATATTTTTTCTTTCATTCTCCTGGACCTATACATGCACCAATACATGTCAATAATATCAAACAATGAAAGTTGAAAACAAGTGAAAATTAAGTAAAAATATTCATTGGCTAATAAATAGTCTCTTACATTATTCCTAAAAGCCTCATAAACACGAAGGATTGCAGCCACACTTTCTGTCATTGTCACTAAAAAAAATAATAGTTTGTTTCATCAACAATCTAATAAAAAATAATATACTAATTGAACATTAGAGTTTCTAAAAACAGTTGAAAGTGTTTTTTTTGTTACAACTATTAGTGAAAAACAATTGAAAATATTTTTTTTTCATCAATATTTAGCTCTTATAAGTGTAATCGCATATGTAGGTTATTGGATAAATTAACTTAACTCTATCAAGTCTCACTCTTACTTTCAGATTTTTGAAATTTGAATAATTGGATAAGTGAACAAAAGCAGTTACGATTCAGTGATAAAGTTGAAAAAAGCAGTAGTTCTAGGTTATGGGTAAAGGATTTACAATACTTATTGATTGCCCAGAAGGATTAGACCTTTTCTTTTTAAAGATTTGCAAGGCAATGGTTACGTCTGTATCTTGGGCGTGTTGTTGATGGTAAGGAGAAGGACTGGGTCAGATATAATATGAGAAATTGCTAATACATGTGACAAATTTAAATGTAAGAAGTATACCTGTGGCCAGGGAGTTCTACTTGTGTTCTTGTATAGCTTCCCAACAACTGCCAAATCTTCTTCATTTGTAAACCTCTTGCCAAAATCATTAAAGATGTTGGCAAAACGTGCAAGTGGTCCTATGCGGCGTATGTTTTCCCAAAGCTGGGAACTCCATACCAGGTATGATTCGGTGACCGCTTGGGAAATTATGAGTGGCTTTGACAAATCAGGAACTATCACTGTCGGAAAGCCAAAGTGTTCATCCTGAATATCGAGTGCTAAATGATGACTTGACCCTCGCCAAAGAGTATATCTATTCACAGAACAAGCGAGGGGCATGGGGGCATCTGGGGTACGGTGAGCCCGAGCTATCTCAAGAAATGATTTGGATCATAGAGCTCATACCCAGGGCTCGAGGAATCGGGAACTGGCAGGTCCTTACATGTGTGACTTTGAAGGAAAAGGTTCCTCGTAAGGTCATCTTGCTCTGGCAAGGGCATAAATCCGCTCGCAAAACTGCCGGGATGATGACGATTCAAAATTACTTCAACTGCTGCGATGGGAAAATCTTTATGCAAGCAGAGGTGGTTGAAGCAGGCTAGATATGACCATGCTTTAGTCCTAGATGGTGCAGACACCAAGGTTTGGCCCAGAAGCTTGTGTTCTTCAAAGGGAGTGACTGCTGAAGGGCGAAAGAAAGGAAAGTATATTTGCAATCAGAACTCTACCATCCAGAGTGGTCCTGGTTGATTAAGGCCGAGATTTGAAAGGACGACTCGCCTCAGGCCGTAGTAGATGTAGGCGAGAACGGATTCAACCAAGCCCAGTTGTTCACGATTAAAGAGGCGTTCAGCAAGGTTGGTCCAACATTTGTTGACCTTGGCGGAAGAAGGACAGAAGATGTACTTGGATAGCCAGTATTCCAAAAAGGCTATGCCTCCTTGATCGGTGTTTTTCTCTTCTTGTGCAAAGTGCTTAACCCAGGAAGAGTAGGAGGAATGTCGATTAAGGGAGGCCTGAACTGGTGTCCCAATTTGGTGATTGTGTAGTTATGAGTTTTCAAATGCAGGAACTCCAAAAAGGGTATAAAGATCAAGGATAATAATGCTCACATCACCACAGGGGAGACGGAAGCAGTTGGCGGTGCAATCCCAAAAGCACACGGCTGTGGCGAACGGTGCTCTGTTGCCACCAGTAGGGAGTGAAAAGCGTAAATCAATGAGTTGGGTGATGCCAGCCACTTCCCATCGATCAATATCTTGTCCACGATGGTGCCGGTACCAAGCGAGGTCTTCTGCGTTTGGGTGCGGCCATTTTCCAATTAAACAAAGGGTATATTTGTTTGTCCATTCTTTGGGTTATGTTTTTGGGTGTTCTTGGAATATCAAGGCTGAGTTGCAGAGAGTTGGCGGAGAAGAGGAAAAAGTTCTGGATTGATTGGAGTTTCCAGAAAGGGACCAAGTAGGCTAGTGCCTTCACTTGGGTCGACATTTAAAGAGATGATAGCCTCTGGGTTTTGTCGATTGGCAATGGCTTTGAGGTGTCTGGGAAATTTCTCAACGTTTCGGTCTGAAGATATCTTTGTGTGGAGGCATGTTTTCTGACCGGAGTATATGGATGGCGGCGAGAATGAAAGGTTTAGCTTTTGACTGAGGAGGCTGAAAAGATTAAAATCAAGGCAAGTGAAAGAGTCTCGTTGGAAATTGAGATTTTGTTGATGTGGACTCGTGCTTTTATATTACATCATTCGAGTGACGTAACTTTTTAGAGGAGTTGTGTAACGTGGCACTTGCGTGTGATGTTACCGTTTGGATTAACAACGCGTCATTCGGGTAATATTCAAGTCTTTTTGCTTGCATAGGTAATTTAAACTCAAGGCTTGAAGGGCAATGTTTGGGCCTGAAATAAATATTTCATATTGGGTTTGAAAGGCTGAAGTCTTGGCGAGCGGCCCAGAGTAAGCCGATAGCTTGGCGAACGGTCCGGTTAGAAGTGTAACTTGTCGAGCGATCAAGTGAGTTAATAGAGTCCGTTTCCATATCAACTTAGGATTGTGGATTCAGGATAGCTGATTCATGTGGCTTAATGTCTATCATGCATTTTCTATTTCAGTTAGGTTTCCTTCAGTGAAGGAGTTGTGATAGCATTAGAACTATATAAAGAAAAGACCCGTGTGCTGGATGGTGTTAGAGTTATATTGAGATTTAAAGAGCAAGGACGTTCAAGAGAATTGAAAGACGACTACTGAGCATTATATAAGGAGAATAAGAGTATTTGGGAAAGGGTCCCCGATCAAATATAAAATATTTGCTATACGCAAGTACACCTAGACATCTTGCTAAGAGATTCTATATTTGCAGCCAGACGATCAAAGTGCTTGTCACCGAACGAGTGAGAGTATTGTGATCAAAGGAAGCAAGTATCGCGACTGGAAGATTGAAGAGCTTGTCACATATCGAGTGAGAATTCGGATATTGAAAGGAAGCAACGCGACTGGAAGGTTGAAGGGTTTGTCACATATCGAGTGAGAGTTCGGATATCCAAGGAAGCAGTGTTCTCAACACATCGTCAAAGAAGTTGCTCTGCTTTGCACTCGTAAAGGGTAGTGTGAGGTATCGATTTCTGGGGCTCTGCTAGAGACACAAAAACCCAAGTCCGAGGTTATTAGGCGAGAAAGACCCATTCAGGTAAGGTTGGTGCTGGTGCTCTCCTTGTCTTAATCGCTTATCAAGAAGTCAGGCAGCTTTACATATCTATATTCTGTTGAGAGACGGTGGCACGCCAGCACACGAAGCACATACAGGTTAAACCGACAACTGCGGTCAAACTATCCGAAGCCAATAAAAGAGACTGTTTCTGAAAGGATCTCTCGTCGAGAGATATTTTAAGCTCAAACAATAGGCATCATTCCTGTAACGGGAATGAACGCTAAATTTTGGTATCATCACCAATTATCTCTATACATATATAGAAAGAGTCCAACAGCTTTTAAGTTGCAAAATACATTATGACAATTTTTTATGTGAATATGAAAGTTTTGATATATCAATCACTACCACAGAAGTTTGATATGAAACTTTTGTTAAAGTAATAAGCTTCATAATATATGAACCCTCAATCATGCTTCTCGATCAACTTGTTAAACAGATCCAGCATATGTGAGAGATGTGGAGAACAAATAGTTTGAATTCTTTAGGATCTTAGTAGTCTAGATCCTAGCATATGTGTCATAATGTATTATGTCATAAAAACTAAACTACCATGCATCATCTGAATCTTAAGGTCACAGAAGTGAAATGATATCAATCATGCATAAATTTATCCAATCATATGAGTATTTTAACTCCTGCAATCATTCTATAAACGAGTATTAACACATTGTACAGGTAAATGCTCAGTAATTCCAGAATATTTGGTTCCTCCGGGATTGCTTTTTCAAATATACTGATAGTAGTTTCCTGTAAGTCCACTCTTTCTGCATCTGAAACTCCAAAAATGCCTCTGAGCTTGCATGGAAATCCCCTTTCCCCAGAGCTTCAAATACAAATGGATCTGTTGAAACTAGTGGAAAATCATCCAAGTTCATTTTACTTAAAGCAAAAGACAAATTTCTTCCCAGTTTTCTCTCCAAGTATGCGTCAACTAGACAACCACAAGTCACAAGATCAGGAGGAACTTTCTCATGTTTCATGTGTTCAAGAGTAAGATGAAGATCCCAGAGTAGAGACATTCTCGAAAAAGCAAGAGCACGAATATTGAATGTGGTCACATCGGGGTGGAATCCAGCATCAACCATTCTCAGAAATTCTCTTTGTAAGCTTTTCATCTTAAAATCAGCAGCATAAGACAGTAACAAAAAGTTCCACAAAAGATTTCCCAAGTTTCTTCTACCAAGACCAACCTTCTTTAAGAACTCAGCTAGATTGTAAAACTTCCTTTTCTTTAGATATGCAAACGACATCGCCCTGATTCCTTCTTCCTCAATCAAAAACCGAGACCTTCCAAGGCGATCATAAGCAATTTCCATCTCGGTCAGAGAACCAAAAATGCTATAGTACCTGATAAAGACATTACCAGTAGCTGAGTCTACTGGATATCCCCTCGAAACCATTTCTTGCAATGTATCTTCCATCAATTCAAGCTGTCCCCTCTTCCCAAAGCAAGCTATAGCTAGTGAGTAAACCTCCGGTACTAAACTTAAATTCCTCAATCTTATCTGATCCACAATTTGTTTGACCTTTTCGAAACATCCCACATTTCCATACGCATCAAACAACTCCGACACAACTGCACTACTAGGAATGCAAGAGCTGTATATCATTTCATTCCAAATAGCCTCAGCTTGATGAAAAAGACCATTCTTGGCATGACATAGCATCACAGCAGATAAAGTGGACTCACTCGGAACAGGTCCAGCCGATTTCATCTCGAGTAAAAGCTCCTGAGCTACATGAGGCATCTTTTGTCTACTTAAACTTTGTATTAAGGGCGCAATATCAACATAATGATCTTTCCCATTGGAAAAAGACCCTTCGAGCTTCCATGTTCGGATTATCTGTTCTAATCCCAAATGAAAAAATGGAATTCAAACATGGATAATATGAATCAACACATTCATTCCCAACTTAAAGTTTGTTCCTTTGATAATAAACTAGTATAAAGTTTGTTCCTTTCAAACAATGAATGTGCAGAAGAATAGATAGATAGAGTGAGAGACTAACTGACCTTGCGAGGCAGAGCTCGATGATTGTGCTGAAAATGTGATTGGTTTTGGTTTTGGTGGGAAGAAATGGGAAAAGTGTTGGATGATACTTTGGTCGGAACGAGAATAATAGCCTCCATTTTTGGAACCAACTTTGTTTACTTGATGATTGGAAATGATTAGATATAAATATACACACAAGTCCTTAAAAAAACTTATAAAGGAAAAATGCTATATGGGTTAGACAAAAAAAACAAAGCTAGTCGTTTGTTACAGAGCAGGGTCTCTGATCGCTTCTCAGAGTGAAGGTACGTCTCTCTCAAATTTTCATCGATACCCAATTTCGTTGCTTTTATTAGTTAAAGAAGCTCTGGCTTTGATGTTTTAGTCAGTTCAGAATTACAAGAGAATTTATAGTTGTGATTCGGAATATTCGTGAATCTGTTTATGGTTTCTGTATAATTTGGTTGATGTTAGATTGCTAGTGATTTGAGTAAGTTGAAGTAGAATGAACCTGGACCAAGAATTTTGCCCAGTTCAGGTTTTCTGCAAAGTAATTGATATCATAATTCTAAGATGGTTATGTGCTGTTTATAGGTGGAAAGTTTAATAATTTTAGTTCGTGATTTGATCTGAGACTGGAGTGTTGGGTGTGATTGTAAGCTTTCTATTTGAACTTGTTCTCTCTAGTACCTTCTGGTGGAATTTTTAGATAAAACAATCTTTTGAGTTTTGGAATGCCTAGATTGTCTGAATATGGTGTTCGAAAACAGTATTGTTTATGTCAGAATTTATAAGCTCATGCTTTCGTGATGCCATTATATAAATACCCGCAAGCCAATCCAGCCAGGGAATATATAAAGAGCCCTAGATTGGAGTTTACTGTTAATCAAAATCCTAAAAAATTTCAAACCTTGAACTGCAGTGGCAATTCTCAGCAGCGAATTGAGCAATGGAAAAATTAGAAGCAGTGGAGAAGAGGCCTATCTTCAGAGACATTAGGAGAAACTCTACAGATCTAAGAAAGACTCTGATTGCTACTCACGTCCTTGGTCATCACAAGGTACGGACTTGAAACTCGAAACCATTAAAGCTTTGATTTTTATGAGTTGGGTATATGATTATGAGAGAAATACTGTTCTGGGTTTGTTTTGTTTTGAGAAACTGACTTTCTGTGATTTTTGGATTTCTAGGAGGAGATAGAAATGAGAAAGGCTGATGGGGAAGTGTTAGGAGATCAGACTTGTGAGGAAGTGTTAGGTAAACAAGTTGAATACTGGTGAAGAATGTTGGGCTAGTTTCAAAAAGCCTGTGTATCGTAAGCAACATATGCGAAACCATTCACTTGAGGTATTGTAGTTAGTAATGACTTTATTGTGGAGAAACACAGATGATATGACTGTGTGTATGTAATTATTTGGTGGGGAAGTTTCTATTGGCAGAGAAATCAGTGGGCTTGTTGATGATGATTAATATTGAAACAGCTGGGTGCATCTATTGAAAGATGAAATTGAACAGGAATCAAAATGTGTAAGAAATATACCTTTTGGATTGCGTGAAGCATTGGGTCCCATCAAGGAACTCCAAAATGCGAGAGTTTAAATCTTGAATGGATCAGTACCAGGTAGGAGACCTCCTGTGAAGCTCCTTCAAGTGATCCTCAAACACACACAGTAACTATTGAGGTTTGAATGCTTGTTCATGTGTACTCTAGAATTATAGTTGCCTGTTTATGCTTTTCGTTTGGATGAATTTTTTGCATTTTTTGCTACAATTGAAGATGTACATTTTGCAGGATTTAGAACTTCTGAAAACTATTGTATCAACAGCGTGAAGCATTGGATCCCACATAAGAATTCCAAACTGCGAGAGGGTTCAGCTTGAATGGACTAGTACCAGGGGGGTGACCTCCTGCAAAAGCTCCTTCAAGTGAGCTTCAATCACACTGTACACATCCAGACCTAAAAGCTTGACATGTGAAATTTTAAATTATATTGATTTGTTCATGAAGTTTACTTCAGCTCGTTCTTTACAGAGTCCAAATCTTTGCACGATTGATGACTGTCGATCTACCTATAAAAGAAAAGACCATTTGAGCCATCATCTTCTTCGACACCAAGGGAAGCTCTTTAACTGTCCTATTGAGAACTGTATGAGTGAATTTGCCTTCCAAGGTAATTTGAAGAGGCATGTTGTGGAATTCCATAATGAGGATTGCCTTTCTACAAGCATTGAAGGTCAGAAGCAGCATGTGTGCCTATGTGAGTGCCTTGTTCTTAAAGCATTCAATCCCCTCTTCTCCAGGTTTCTGGCATATAAACTCGGTTGTAGGCAATGCCCCATTATGAACTCTTGTGTGGCATCTGGTTATTATTGCTTTTGATTGCAGGGGGATTTCGAAGAGGCTGATGAGCAATTCCAGTCAAGGCAACAGTTGAGATGCTAGTACGAAAAAGGGTTAATCCACCAGAACAGTTTGGCCCAGTGTCTGAGTTTCTCACGCAGTTCTTCTCACAAGAAGGAGATGAACAGTGAGTGCCACACTGCCACCCTTGTCCATCATGTATATTCTACCACTTCAACCTATGCAAAGTTGAGAAGATTCCTAAGCTAGATATATATGTCTAGCTCGCTCGCTTTGTAAAAGTTTGTGGATCTGGGTTACTGTAATCTTTTGAAAACCGTTGATTGTTTTGTCTTGACCAATCCATTATACACATGTTCTTGTGATTATTGCTTGATTAATTTCTGAATAAATGATGGATGCATTTTGGTTGTTCTCGTTGTACAAAAATTCTACTACCTTTGGTTGAACTTACAGCGAGTGAGTGTGCTCGTTTATATAGACTGCATTGTAATTTCTTACGTCATTTCACTTCTCCAAATTCGATTATTGATGAAATCACTGACTCTTTCTAGAGTCGTCAAAATTAATAATCAATACATATATATAAAAAAATTAAAATTGCCAACCAATAGTTAACTACATTTGTTCTTGTACTAATTTAAGATTCTTAAGTTAGTATGATGATAGTTCAATTCTCAAGAGCTCATTGGACATTCTACTGTATAATAGATGTTTTATCTTTCGTTGATTAATGCAAAACTTCATATTTTTCTTGTAAAAAAAAACTACAATTATTCAAAAACAAAAACAAATAAAAATCGAATAGGAACTACAGTAAGAAGTGTTTATATATACTAGAAAAAATTTGCACTCGATGTCCCAGAGAGGTGAAAATGAGAATCTAAGAGAGTAAAAATATTTATAGAAGTTATTTTTTTTGTTGATTTTTTTATTATAAAAATTAGAATATTTTATTATGAGTATTTTAGAAAATTTATATTTCAGTGAAGTTAATGACACCAAAACACGCCCGGTCGTGCAGAGCAACGAAAATGAAAGTTTTAAGAGAGTAAACAAAAAATATATATAGCAGTTATATTTAATTTTTTTAGAATTCTTTTTATTTTTTTGAAAATTAAGAATTAACTATTTTTTTATTATAAACATTTTAAAAAATCTATATTTTGGTGAATCCAAATAGAGGGGCTTGGCTTTATAGTAAAGATAAAGATGCGCCATTTCCTCCGAAAACCAGAGGCGTTAGAGAAGAGCAGAGCAGAGCAGAGCAGAGAGACAGACCTCAAAAGTGGGTCTTCCTCTGCATCTCTCTCTCTCTCCCTCTCACCTTTCTCTCTCTTGTCTCTCTTGAACAACTCAAACTCCATAGATAGATTACAGAGAAAAGAGAGAGACAAGAAGAGGGTTCTTCTCTCAAGCTTGCTTTTCTACACTGAATTTTATGAAAACCAAATTCTCTCTTCTTCTTGCTTCCACTTCACTTTAAAGCTTTACCGATTTGCACTCTAAATAAAGCACACAAGTCTCCCATCCTAGATGTCCAAAATTGAGTCTTTTCATTTCTCTCAAACCTTTTCACCTAGTTTCTCTCTTTGAATCAATTGGGTGTGCAAATTTCCGATCATTTTGTGGGTACCCAGTTGGGAATTTTCCGGCAAGATGGAGGCTTTTTCCGGTAACAAGAAACCCACAATCAGTCTCTCTCTTTTCACTTCAATTTCCACTGATAAGTCCTCCTCCTCAACTAGTTCAATAAAATCCCCAAGAAATTTCCAAGATGGTGTTGTTGGTCTTGGCATAGTAGCTGCCATGACTGATATGGTCACCAAAAGAGAAGTACCCATGTCTGCGAAGTCTCCGAAATCGAGCCCAATTCCCATAGTCTCAGCAGCAAAACCTGCTGCCAATTTCAATTTCAGAGGTGGACTCGTGGCTGTTGTGGATGAGGGGGTTGTGGTGGATGAGTTTTCGGAGAGCTATACTTGTGTGATTTCTCATATTGGGAACAATTTGACTGAGAAGCGTGTTTATTTCGATGACAAGAAGCTCAATGGAGTTGTTAATAATGATTGTGTAGTGAGGAGTAGTGTGTTTTCGGTTTCGCCACTGAGTGTTGGTGAAGTGGGGAGAGATTTTTGGTGTCCGGATTTTCTCAGTTCTTGTTGCCTTTGCAAGAAGAAGCTTCAGGGGCTGGACATTTTCATGTACAGGTATAAACTGAATTTCATGATAATTTTAAGTGTTATGTTCTTTATTAGTAATGAGTTTTTTAGCGTCTTCTTTTTGGCTTTTGATGATTGATTCTCCACTGATAGACATAATTGAGAGAGTTATGTGGACTGTGAGCCATGTTGGTGTTTCTGAATATTGGAATTGTTTTGCTTAAACATTATGTGGTTTATGTGGAGAATTATGCTTTAGGTACTTGAAGTGATGAAGTGACCAATCTGCTTTAGATCTGATGCTCTGATTTGTGATAAGTAATAGCTTTATTTGGTCTTGATTGTCAACAAATAGATTTATCAGATCATTTACATGAATTTGATCTGTTGTGGTTCATCTTTGGTTTGGAGAGAGGAAGATGTAACTTGATGTATTTGGATCAGCAACTTTTTTGTTTTAAAATCTTCCAGTAACATGTTTTGCTTCATTTTTAGATATCTCCTTAACAATGGTTACATCATTTAAATTCGCCAGTTATTTTGCAGAAGCTTTTTAAACTATAATCTTTTCCTTAGAAAATGCTTTAACGTTTGGTATGTCGTTATTGTTATACAGTCATATGTGCAAGGAATTTGTAATGCTTGCAAAATGATACTTTTTCTTGATGATGAACACCAAATGATACTTACAGGGAAAATAATTCAAGTCGGTCAATTTGTTTGGACTGGAGCTCCTCTTCCATTATTGTTTATGTGACTCCCCTTGGTTTTATGTTTATAGCAGAATAGTTATTTGTGCCAGTCTGTACATCAATCATTAGCTTGCGTATATTGTTAATTAAATTGTTGCATGCTTACGAAGCTATGCCAGGTTTTGCTTCTTATAATTCATTGCAAACATGCTTCTTCAAAGACTTCTGATAGGATGGCAAGTTGACTACTGTTTCCTTATTTAGCACTTGGTAGTTGTATAATTGAAAGCAATTACTTGTTTAATATGAAGGATGCCATCATGCAGATCAATTATTACTTGTTTCTTGGTCACTTTTCAGTTCCCCCCATGGTTGGTTTTGAGATTTGCTCCAGATGGTTATGAGCTTGTGTTCTTTGTTTAAATACGACACAGATCTCTAGTTGAAAGTTTACTGTAAAGATCAGCATTTCCTATTCTTGATTGAGTTATATCTGAAAGGACACCTAATCTCTCTCTCTTAGAGTTCCAGATGGTCATCCAGCATTTACTGATTGAACATGTATGGTAGTTTGTATGAGAAAAATCATATTGCAGAAGACAATTAGGTTGGCCAGTTATAAACACCATTTCAGTGATATTTTGATGCAATTCTTCAATGTGGAAAGTTATTTCGGATTTCTGATGTTTGTAGATCTCATAATTGAGATATTTTCTGAAAGTGACAGAATTGTCTTTTGAAATTGTGGCACTTCTTTGCTACTGCATGTGTGGTGTTCAAATGCTTTGGGATGGTAGGGCCTACACTAATGGAGATACTCTTTGCTATATAATACTAGGCATCTCCTTTACCTAATCCCAATTAGATTCTTCACTAACTAAACATTGAATGGTCCTTGTTTGCAGAGGTGAAAAGGCATTTTGCAGCACCGAGTGCCGCGACAAGCACATCCAAAGCGACAAATATAAAGAGAAGTGCAGATCGGAAGCGGTGAAATCCTTTGATTTGTCGGTATCAACTCCTTGCTCAAGTCCTCTGGTCTTCTCAACCGGGGTTGCTGTGGCATGAACATTTTGACATACCTTTATAAGTAAATAATACAGAAAAATATGAGAAAGGTTTATGGGAAATAAAGTGGCATAAGGAACAGTAGATTATATTTCTAAGGATTGAAGCAGGTAGTCCCTACATGTACTTGAATTCCAAGAAAATTTTCAATTGACTGGGAGAAATTTTGTTGAGAATTGGGAAAATATCAATCAAGGAGTGAGGCATTATAGAATTTGCTTTCGCTGGAACTCGGAAGTCATATATACTTCTTACTTGTACTATTGGTATACTTGGTGAACGTTTTTATGTATAATCATTTAGTCCTTGTATAATGCTATTTTATGTATTATTGTTATCTTTACTCAAATTAGATCAAAATTTGGACTTTGGACTTTGGAGTAAATGTGCTTAGAGCAGTAGACTGAATTGATAAACTAGTTAAATGTTGAAAAATCTAACATGATTGAGCAAGCAATCTGAATGATAAACTTCGACTAAATATTTACTCCAAAACAATAAGTCCTGGTCAAGAGACTGCAAAATTTAACAGCTTAGATTCAACTGTAACATCAGAGAGGTACATGAAATTGGCTAGTGTATGAGGATATAGCGACCGGTGCATTAGTAAAATTGTTGCTAGAGACTCATGGTTTAATGTCTAAAATTAGGACAGTGTCATCTTTTAACAGAGGATTTAGTTCAACTTGGTATTGGAAACACATGTAAACTCAACAAAGGCAAGCCTAAACTTCTGTCGACCTCCCTTCCATCAAGCTCCAATTGGAATCTACTCTTCGGCCTGCCAAATAGATGTACATTATGATGTAAGAAATATATGTTTAAAACTAGAAAACACCAATGCACATGAAACTGATCTGAGAGACCATATTTATAAGCATATCTCACTCAAAAAAAATAAAACATGACATAATTTTCTGATATGCGGGATCACTCAGAACAACTTCCATATTGGATAATGGTGGAATGCAAGCAATTAATATCAAGTTTTCTAGTTTCTAGAACTGGCAGCAGATATTAAAAACTTGAGACCCAAGTATATCCTGTAGGTTTGCTAAGAGATTTCGACAACCCCCGAGTTGACAGGAAGAGCTCTATATCGAGGAGTCAACTGGAAACAGCTACGCCACTCATTAAAATACAGTGAAACTATTCACCATTTGGAAATTCAACCAGTTAGCTCATCTGGACTGAATCGGAGAAAGTGGTGGCCACTCATAGTGCTAGTTCTGCTTCTAGCATCTGCATATTAGTAATACCGAACACCCTACTTAAGGACTAATGATCCACAGTACACTTTAACTCTAAAATGTCTCCACAAGTGATCACAGCATTACATCAAGGTTAAAATAAAGCATGCCATGCAGTGAAAAAAAAAAACTTGAGATGTAACTAGTCTCACTACCAAATATCCCATTTTATCCAATGAGAACGAGAACTTCACATTGCTTCCTAAAATCAACACATTAGTAAAATCAATACACATTCAAGTGACTTGCATCCGAATCAACAAGAAGATTGATCAATAACCATGGTTTATACTGAAATGAGTCAACTGTCACTGGCACATGAATCCTCGAGAGCTGCACCTGTGGAAATAGGAATCATTACACTGAGTATCCTTAAACACCCTCACCCAACCAAAGTTCATTAGACACCGTACCCAGTAGCCAGTAAATCCCCAAAGCACTGTTTCCTAGTTCAAAATTCAAACCTTCTACTCAACACCCTAGCCTCAGCACATGAACACAAACTAATCTGAAAATCACAAATTCTTCCCATTTCTCTGATTTAGGTTCATCCAACCACACTGACCATCTTTTGATTCCGCAGATAATTTCTCTTAGACAGGCTATCTAACTATTAGCTCCAATTTATGCCAATGGGCTATCACACATGCACACGGCACAACACCAATGCAGGGATATCACTCACTTTTGGTGACAAACCACCCTATACGAAATCTATGTAGGCATCACATCTATCCATATCTGACACAACATTTTACACATAATGACAATGGTTTGTTTTCCCCTTTTGTCTTCTGAAGATGCAATAATCCATCCAAAACCATAAGATTAGTATCCAAACAAAACAAAACACAAATTTAGAGTTGCCTCTATTACTCGACTTATTCATATTCCATGATGGAAAGTATATAACTTTGACTATTCTTATCTTGGGAATAATATTCCACTAAATTCTCAACCAGCAAAGTCATCACAACAAAGCCATTATGACCAATGTGGTTCGAAATATCAGCATATAAACTTACATAAGACAAAGATTGTTGAGATGGGTATTTGAGGAAATTTAAATTCAAATACACACAAACAAAGTAATCATAGAAATTCAACAATGTGCAGTTAAAACAATCCAATCCAATCCAATAAACAAAAGAGAGCTCAGATAAAATAAATACCTGAGCAGCAACCGGAGTTGGGTTGTGATAAGAATGCTCCAGTTTTGCGATTCTAGTCTCCAAAGCATCAAACTTGTGCTTCACCTATAAACAAATCCCAAAACTTAAAAAATTCTGATAAGGAAAGAAAAGTAAAGAGAGAATAGCAACAGAGTTTATGTTTACGTCGGAGGATAGAGCGAATCGGTCGACGATGAGATCTTTCCAAATAAGATGAGAGATTGCAGCTCCGGTCGACGAGAAGCCCAAACCGAACCAGACCATACGAGTTCGAATCATTTTGTGCGTGCCAATCAGAGGCTCACTCAGCTCTGTGTCTCTCTGTCTCTTCACAAAGGAATAACTCACTTGGAAATTCTCTATCGGAGCACATAGACTATTTTTTAATTTGAGAAAATAGCTAAAATGCTATAAGGGAGCATTTAGCCATTTTCTCCTTTTAATTTATGATTAATAAATAATTTAATGTTTGTTGATGGAGAAAATAAATATGCAACAGATATGATCTGAAAATTGTACTTTATTAATTGATATATGACTTTAAATAAGCATTACAATCTATTACAATCAATATCCCAATAAATCTGGGATTGAGAGAATAATTACTTCTATTCTAATTAATTAGAACAAAACATATACCGAAATACCAGGAATATTTCTCTTGGAACACTCTCTTTGTGTAGTTATCCTGATGTATGATACATAATATGTTGTCTCACTAAAAATCTTGTCAAGCAATCAAAAAACCTCTTGAGTAAAAACAAAAGTTTAGTCTAAGGGAAAAAGAGTACAACACATTAACTACAAATGCGACCACATTTGATGTAGACTCCCCCTAATGTCTATGAAATAAACTCCCCGTGATTAGTAACTCAATCTTGGAGTTCAGACAATCTTCGCATTCTAATGTGTCTCACATGCTTTACAAATATAGATTTCGGTAAAGACTTGGTGAACAAGTCTGCAACATTATCCACCAAACTAATCCTGGTTCACACGGATAACCAATAATTGTTGTTGTTACTTATTATAGGAGTACTTTGGCGAAAAGATTTAAGTATGACCACGCAGCCCAACTTCATTTGTTCAATGCAAGCCGCATTATCCTTAAATATGCAAGTTGATGTTGTCTTAGTAGATGATAATCCATTATACCCTCGAATGTGGTGTATTACTATCCTAAATAAGACACATTCATTAACCGCTTCATGCGAAGCTATAATCTAAGAATGATTCAAGGAAGTAGCAATAAGGGTTTGATTTGTAGATCTCCAAGAAATTGTCATGTTTATCATGGTGAATACCTAACTAGTTTGGGAACGTCCTTTGTGTGGGTGAGAGAGATACCCAACATCAGCAAAACCAACAAAGACATCACAAGGTGGTGTCTCCAAATAAGGGACTGCATTGAATAGGTACAATACTTGCAACTTGTGTAACATTTGACGGGTCGAAGGTCAATCGACCGTTTCGGCTGCATCGCAACCACCTCTGGAGACACGACCATCTTCTTGAATGCGAAAAATTAGTGAACCAGAACCCCGACAGATGCCAAGTCCACCTGAAAGGATTTGTGTGTGTGTGTATATATATATGCAGTATGCTATTAATGAACATAAAGATGAAAAAAAGTATAGATCGATATGTATCCCTATTGATCGAGCTAGTATGCAAAATTGCAAAGTCTAGAATCCTTTTGGTAGTTGATGCAGATTGAAAATGACCAGTTTCAGAGATGAGAGTTTGTATATAAGGTTAATATAGAAATTTTAAGGCAGCTATGTTGAGTAATTTAATGAAACAAAAAAAATAAGAATGGTGATGAAGAGAGTGTGGAGGTCAAGATGTATAGTTGTATACTTTCTTACTGCAAGTATTAACCGAGAGGTAACTTATCTCTATCACTACTCGATCTCTAAAGGCCCTTGTGACGACTTTGTCTTTGATAGAGCGACCAGGGACCTAGCGTGAGCTAGGTTCGTTTTCCAGCAGCGACGTACGTCGACCCCGGCGTGTTGAGTTGGTTGTGTTGTTTTTTTTTTTGTCGTGCGGAAAGATTGCGATGGGAAGATTGTAGATTGAAATGGTGGTGTTGACTGGGTTTTTTGGAAGGATATAATGGAGGAGAGAAGCCGAAGTCAGTGGATCTAGAAAAGAACAGCGTCACCGCAACGCGTCTAGTTGGAGAGGCTTGCGAGGGAGGAGCGACCCAAGTCGGAGACGACCAAGACGAGGTCGACTGAGGATTGGGATGGCCGGTTTGAAGAGGAGGAGACGTGGAGTTGGGTTGCAATGGATCAGATCAAGGCCGAGGGTGAAACTGCATCGAAAATGGAGGAGAGCCTCTATGTTTACCAGCATACCTTGGACGGTGGGGATCGGATGTAGGTGATGACTTGCCAGCGACATCAAACCAGTCGAACATGGGGGGCGGCGACTATTGCTAATTGCAATATGTGTAGGGCTGGGTTTACTCCACGGGGGGCTTGAAACTAATCAGCCCCGAAAGCACACAGCCGGAAATTAATTCTGGCTCCGATCTCTAATCTTCACCGTCGAGACACCTCATGGATCGAGGCATACACGAGTAGATTCAGAAGGATGAGGGGAGCAAAACCCCTCACACCTCGACGACAAACAGCACTGACAACCGCCGTGTCCGGAACGGGAATCAATACAATTCTCTCGGTCACAAACTGCACCTAATATCAATCACAACGCACATGTTCACAATCCTTAGTCGAAACACAATCGATACTTACCCAAAACGTCGTCAGCGATGGCGGCGAATCACACCCAAAAATCCTAGAAATCAGCTCTCCAATTCTCACTCGATTCAACCTTAATTACTGAATAATTCATATGAAATGTAAGAGGGGAAGGAGAGCTATCTTTTTCAACTGGTTTAGTGACCGAAGGTGGTCAGACGGCGTCATGCCGCCGGCCAACATGGAAAGACCCAAAACAGGTCAAGCTGAAACTCTCACCCAAGAGAGAAAGTGTTGACCGAGGTCAACCCAGAATGACTTCCCAAAAGGGAAACCTCCCCTTTTATACATTTCCAAATATGGTAAATCGGTAATTAACTTACGACAAACTTCTGTCGATCGTAACTTTCTTGTGGTAACTCCGGATTTGACGATTCTTGCGTCTACGTACTCGTCTCGACAAATTCTTCAAATTCTATCCAAAGTCAACTGACTTTGACAATTCAATAGAAAAGTCAAATTGAAACACCTCGAAACTTACTAACGGTAAAAATATTTTATCGCAACATCAAATCGAACTCGATTTATTCGTAAATAATATAAATAATATAAAAAGATCGGGATATCACAAGGATACACCCTTCAATGAGCTAATTCGTGCATTCATTGATGGTGATATTGATCAACGGGACTGCTTGAAGTCGGATGATTTTATTGCTGTTATGGATGACGCATACAGGAAGGAGAATATGAAGTTTTAGTTCCATCTGACGCGTGTTCACCATATCACTCCTGCTTTTGTTGGATCTGTATTGGGTTTGAGCACGATTGGAAAACCAATTCCATTGAATGATAAGAATGTGAAGTTTACAAAGTGGTTGTGTATGTGGTTTAGGGGCAAGGCAATTAGCAAGACCAATATCAGTAGTATATTGGAGAAAATAATTGGTAACAAATATAGGGTTGACGATTGTGTTCGTCTTTTAGTTTTGCTTCTTTTAGCCTCTGTTCTTCTGTCTAATTCTAAAGGAACTTTGGCTATTGGCTTTGCAAACTGCATGTCCAACATTAAAGGAATGAAGGATTATGCTTGGGAAATTGTTGTCTTTGATGACCTGTTCAGTACATTGGACATTTATACAAAGAACTTTGTTCCAGAAGTAGCCATAAAGAAGGAGGAAGCACAAAAGCTAAAGAAAGAGAAGGTAGAGAAGATGAAGAAGCAGAAGGCGGTAAATGATGATGATGAGGATGAAAACAAAATCTGATAGAAGCAATACGATCAATATTAGTGGTTGCACCATTATTATTCCGATAAATTTTCTTGAGTATCTGTCTGTACTTTTGTCTGAGTATCTTTCTTTTTATCTGTCCCTTATTCTTTCATTATAGTTTTTTGTATAATTTTTTATCTTGCTTCATTCCTTAACATTGTGAGACCAAGAGCTGGCAAGGAGGATTCAAAGATTGGCATGGTCAAGTACAGCCTCGGTGATATTATAGATCATTTTCGAAATATCAGAAGCTTGGAAATGCTGAGGGTGAGTATCTAACTGTTGTTGTTGTTGTTAATAATTTTCTTCTAGATAACTGTCTTCTAGTTATGTCTAAATATTTGTCTGTGTATTTGTCTAAATAGTTGCTTGGGTACCTGTCTAAATAACTATCTGGGTATCTGTCTAAATAGCTATCTGGATCTCTTTTTCACAAGCCAATTATTCTTTGCATTCGAGGACCAAGAAAACTAAAGTTGATGGTGATATAGTTCCTGTCATGGTAAGTATCAATGATATGGCCCAAGATAACTATGCCAAGTTTGAAGCCGAGATGCGTGCCAAGGATGTTCAATTGAAAGAGAGTGAAGAATTTGGTGAGCAGTTGCAAGAAATTATTTTGCAGAATGATCAACATATCTCAATCAAGGATTCTCAATATGAGGAATTGCAGAAAGCCAAAATAGTCCTTGGGCATGTAGTTATTGTTTTGAAGAAAGAAAATGCAGACTTGAAAGCAAATCTATCTGCTTCCAACAATAAGGAACTTGTTAAGCTACGAATGGAGCTTGCTAGTCAAAAGAAGGATAAGGAATACACTGAGTTTAGATTGGGAGTTGTGGAACGGGAGAATAAGTCTCTTAAGAATCAAATATCAACTACTGATGATTCTATAGATGTGATGGCATTATTGAAGGCGGAGAATATGGATGCCTATAACAAACTTGCTGCAGCTGTGCAAGAGAAAAATGTGCTTGAGACAAGATTAATAGAGATGAAGGATGCTTCTGGAGAAAATGAGATATTGAAGAAGAAACTGAAGTAAGCACAATTGCAACTTAAGGAAGCTCAAGAGAAGACACAAATTGTTGTTGAAGAAAATATTAATAATAAGTTGCAGAAACAAGTTGAAGAGGGTATTGAAACACTTAAATCGTCTCAAGCAGAGAATGAGGAGCTTCAGAGGAGATTGAATGCTTTGCAAAGTCAAAAGGAGGAGCTTGAGAAGGAAAAGAAAGAAGTTGAAGATGCAAAGCAGAAGCTTGAGGTCATCAATCAGCAGATTTTGGAAGACAATCAGAAGATGAAGAATGTTGCTTCATTTATAAAAACACTAGCTGGTACCAATTCTTACATTTGAAAAGAATAGATCTCAACCATTTGATTTTGTATAATTTGCCTAATTTTAAGTAATAGACATAATCCCCCACTTTTTGTGGGGCGATTTTCTTTTGCAGAAAATTGAAATATCTATCTATCTGTCTAAGTATCTGTCTTATTATCTGTCTATGTATCTGTGTCTTTCTAGGTATCTGTTTTGAATATTTGTGTTTTTACTCTGAACTTTTGTAACTTTTGTCTTTCACTGGATCCTTTTTTCTTTTCTATCTCTGTTAGAGAATTTGTTGAAAACAAAGAAGAATTCCCAACAGGTATATTCTACACCATCTTTCAATATATGGATTACTCATTCTCCTAGTCCAGTGGCATTGCATGTTACTACAGTTTTGTCTCCAGAGGTAGTGGAAACCCTGGTGACTTATCCTCCTCCTGTTGGTAATTCATCTCCTTCATCAGTCCGCACATATTTGATTTCCAAGAAACTTCCTGGATTTGGTGTGAGACTTAACAGAGAAAACATTTATCTCTTCTCATATGTTAAGAGTTCAAATGATAAGTCTAGGAAGCCCTTGAAGAGGGACGAGATCAACTGGTGTCCTCCCTATGATGAAGTCAAGGGAAAGCACTAGACTAGAAGAGGGAACACAATTTTTGATGTGGCGGAGGTAGTGTTGAGTGGAGAGTTTGCAATTGTGGAAGTATGTTCACCATTGATAGTGAAATCGCTCAACAAGAAGAGGGGCCAACTGGGAAGAATCTGTGAGAGTTTGACTGATGAGAAGAAGCTGGCCGTACAGTTTCTTAAATGTGATGTTTTCCAGTATATGGGAGAGCGCTACCAGAGTGAGTTGGTGAGGTACTAGACGAAAATGAAAGGTGAGCATCTGTTAGTGTATCTGTTAGTTTATAGTAATGTTTCAGTTTAAATTGTGATTTGCTGTTGTTTTGGACAGAGATTTATTTTAGAATGGTATTCATTCTTTCCAGTTCTTTGATCATGATGATGTGGAGTGGATTATTGATGACAAAAAGATATCGAACTCTGTTTTGGATTGTTATTCTAGTATTCTTAGTGAATTAAAGGATGATGTGGGAGATCAAAGTCCCTATGCTTTTCACAAATTGGCTCATGTAATCGTTATGTTATTTTTTTAGCCTTAATGTGTTTAATTTTTGTGTGTTTCTACAGTGTTTTTTCTAGCCAATGTGTAATTTTGTGTGTGCTATTTTTGACAGGTTTCTGGGTCAGAGCTAAAAATAAAGGTTTTGGGCATCAGTGGCAAGCTATTGTTCCCGATCTTTACCCATGGACATTTTCACCTTCTGGTCTTTGATAAAAGTGTGTCATGCCGATGTCACTTTGACTCACTCAAAAAGAATTTTAAGCTGATGGACAACCCACATTTTCGGGAGGCACTAAAAATGGTAATGTTTATTCTCTCTTTCTTCTTTTCTTTTCTTTTTCTTTTCCAGATGTTTACTATTTACAGTTTACTGTATTGATGCAAGTTCATTTGGTGTCCATGTGGATGGATTCGGTGAGGGACATGAGTGAGGATATGTTATGATTGAAAGTTTCAATGTTGGCAGATGACAGTCAGAGCACAGACAAAGAACTAATGATGAGGGAAATCACTTTATTTGAGAATGAACGCAAAAACATTCAATGGGTCAAAGATCAGAAGATGGATTTTGAAAAAATTCTCATGCAGTCCATCAGTAACGGTCCTCAACAACCTGTTGGCCTTGATTGTGGAACTATTATTTGCTGCATCATGTATCATCTTTTCTTTTCTTTTTCTTTTTCTTTTCCAGATGTTTATTATTTACAGTTTACTGTATTGATGCAAGTTCATTTGGTGTCCATGTGGATGGATTCGGTGAGGGACATGAGTGAGGATATGTTATGATTGAAAGTTTCAATGTTGGCAGATGACAGTCAGAGCACAGACAAAGAACTAATGATGAGGGAAATCACTTTATTTGAGAATGAACGCAAAAACATTCAATGGGTCAAAGATCAGAAGATGGATTTTGAAAAAATTCTCATGCAGTCCATCAGTAACAGTCCTTAACAACCTGTTGGCCTTGATTGTGGAACTATTATTTGCTGCATCATGTATCATCTAGTTCTGGGCAAGGAAACAAAGAAAAATTTGAAAGATGAGGATGTGGCTCGGTTCAAGGCCAGATTGTTAGAATCGTTTATAGATCATGAGCTATCATGGGTATCGAACAACAAAGTTGGAAGGAATGAATCAGCTGATGTACAAGTCTAGGACAATAATCAATGTGTATATATTTGTTGTAGTGATTATTTTTGTGGACATTGTTGTAAGTTGTAGGGGTCTGTCTTGTAAGTAGTACATTTTGGAGAGCATTATGAATTTAATCATATGACTATCTGCTTGAGTATCTGTTTGAGTATCTATTTGGGTATCTGTCTACGTAATACTATATTTGTGTTGCTCTTGAATTTTTGAATCAGAGAACCAATGTATTAAACCTATGAACTAAAGTGTTTGATTTGTACTCTCCGATCCATTTTACAACACAAAACCTACTCAAATTTTTGTGTATACTTGTTAGTGAAACACAACAATCATAAACCAACCAATTGACAGATACTTAGACAACGAATTAGATAGATACCCATTGTTGTTCAGAAACGACATGTCATTTTCTGTCGCGTATGTTCATTTTGATTAGAACACACGTGTGACTCTCGCACATGTTGTAATCTCACACGTGGGTCTGTAAGCAATACACACACACACACATACACACACACACACACACACACACACACACACACACACACACACACACACACACACACACACACACACACACACACACACACACATGTTTAGGACTCTATAAAAAGGTCTTCAATTAAGAGAGTATGTGTATATATAACACTTAGCTAGCCACATGTTTAGGACTCTATAAAAAGGTCTTCAATGCTCACATCCTCCATATCTATATCAAAACCCTAAAACAGCAGCTCTCCCAAAAGTCATGGCTCCCACTACTTGCAGATCATCTGGGCTTAACAGAGAAGCTTTATCCTTGGTTGTTGCTCCGTCTCAGCGTATCAACACTGCTTCATCAACAGATCCAATTGACGTCCAGATCATATGGGCGAGGAATGGAATTGAGGTAAATCGACTTTCATACGTCAAATTGATGGCGATGATGGAAATGGCTCTTCAAAGGATTGATGAGGCCAGAGAGAAGATTGACGATGCTACAGTCATGATTGATTGGGTCACTAAGATGATTAAGAAATTGGAAAAGAAGTTGGAAGATTGGTTACTCTAATTGATTTGGGTTTTATGTTTATTATCTTGTCTCGGTTTGTTTTAGTTTTATTTTCTAGTTTCGTTTCGTTTTCATTATGTATGCTAGGGAGGCCATCATCAAATCTTGTTTCTAGTGTTGTTTTGGTTTGGAGTCCTAGAACTTCCTTTTTGTAATCATGTTTTTAGATTGATGGCCATGATTTTCATTTGTTTGATGGATTGATCCAGTTGTGGGTTTGGTGTTTTGATATTTTCAGAAGTTAAATATGCAGTTGAGAATGTTAAACAGCTTATTTTGGGATAAGAAGAAGAGAGAAGTTGACAATCTGAAACGGTTTGAAATGCTTATTTATGCACGATTCAGATTCTCTTATGTATGTTCGTATTCTCTTATCCTTCTGATGTAATACCTATTTATGGAGAAATGAAATAGAAACACGGGCAAGGTGTGTACGAGTTAACTGGCTAGACATTGATCACATTCCCTATGATTCCATAATGCAACATCTAACACATCCTGATGTGTTCATTCCAAGTTTAGTAAAGGAGTGTAAACGTTATGGCCAATGTGGCTTATGTGTAGTTCTTTCGAAGATGGAATGATTCCATGAGTTTATGTATAACAATAAATAAGTAATCCACCATTTTTTCCCCTAAAAATAGTTATGTTTGATCTCCTTTTTATGCTCTATAAGCAGCAATGTAATCATATGACTAGCTGTTTGATTATCTGGTTGAGTACCTGTTTGAGTATCGGTCTCTAACACTTTTTGTTTTGTCTGAAATGTTGAATGAGTGAATCAATGTATAAAGCCTTTTGAAATGAAATGTTTTGTTTTTGCACTATATGATACATTTACAACACAAAACAAACTCAAATCCGGGTGTAACGCAGTTCATGAAACAGAAGACATCTACTTAGACAGCTATCCATAGTAGTTTAGGAATGACATATCGCTTTTTGTCGCGTTTGTTCATTTTAATTAGAACGCATGCGTGGCTCCCGCACGTGTCGTATTCTCGAGGATTGTCTTCTCAGTCTCTCTATAAAAGGGAAAGTCTTCCCCCAAATGTTGTCACTTTCTCTCAATACATTGCTCTGAAAACCCTAACACTAAACGAAACCCCAATATTATCTCCCAGAAAAATCTCACAACAAAATAGCAATGGCTCGTACTCCTCTAAGATCATCAAGGCACAACCACTCCGGCGCTTCAACCTCAACCTCTGCCCCAAAGGAAGAGCCATCATCACCGCCACGGGCACCAACTATGGTCGAAGAGTTTGACAATATAAAGGAGATTCTAAAGGTCAACTTTGAAACAAGTTTGCAACAAATCCGTCATCTAGGATGGAGAGTTGGCGGGATGATGAGGAAGATGGATAAGATTGAAGGGGCAACTGGGAATATTGATGAGGCGATGGCGATGATCAAGGATATGGAGAAGAAGGTCGAAGGGCTTACAGATATTGTGCTCAAGATGAAGGAAATTGAGGGTAACTTATGAGTTTTTATGTGTTTATGTCGATGTTTTACTATGTGCATGTTATGGTTTGTTATTTTTTGTTAGGTTTCGGTGTTTAGAGATTTGTGATCCATTTTGCTTACTAGAAAACGTCTATTTTTATGTTGTTGATTATGGATGTTATAGGAGGAAGACTATGGGAAAGAATATTTTGTAATGACCTTATTAATGGATATGTTTGATCCCAGAATCGTAGGTCTCGAATAGTGATTCGATTGATGATAAAGAAAGAGAATTCTTGGTTCAGTTCTCCACCTTAACGACAGATAAAAGGATTGATCAAATTCTATTGAGTTTGACTTTTATGTATCTAAAAGTTGTTCCTTGTTAAAAGACTATCTGACTGGGTATCTGCTTGAGTATTTGCATGTGTATCTATTTGGGTATCTGTCTGCGTAATACTATTTTGTGTTTCTCTTGAATTTTTGAATCAGAGAACTAATGTATTAAGCCCATGAACTAAAGTGTTTGATTTGCACTCTATGATCCATTTTACAACAAAAAACATACTCAAATTCCTGTGTATACTTGGTATTGCAACGCAACAGTCATACACCAGTCAACTGACATATACTTATATAGCTACTTAGGTAGCTAATTAGACAAATACCTATTGTTGTTCAGAAACAACATGTCGTTTTCTGTCTCGTCTTTTCATTTTGAACCAACTAATAGATACTTAGACATATACTTTTATAGATACCTGAGCAAATACTCTAACAAATACTTGAGCAGATAGGCTTTGAAAATGGCAGAATCAATGCTAAAATAGATTAATTAATAATATGAAAAAATACAATAGTAGAAATTATAAAAATACATAATAAACTAGAATTCTTCCTCTTCAAAGCTTCCTCTTTTTACTGCTGCTTGGTTCATCAAATCCTGGCGGTGGGGGACGCATCATCTCGAAGATTTGGCGAAGAAGTTGAAGGATTGCCTCATCATTCTCCTGAATGAGTTTCTATTTTTCCTTGAGATCTTTAAGGCCATCATCAAGGTCAGTCATCCTAATGGATAACTATTGCAACATAGTTGGAGGTGGAGAAGTTTCTTCTTGACTACGACGGCGGCGACGTTTGTTTTCCTTGCATTCCCGGACCATTTCTTCTATCATCTCTTCAACAGTCTTCAGGTTCCTTCTTTGATTTTTTGGACTTGTTCTTCTTGGAGGTGTTGGCCATTTTTTGACTTATGGTGAAGGAGTTATGTTCAATGCGTTTTTATTTATAAAGCATGAAAGCTTGTGTTGAGTGAGCGGTTGCGTCGTTTCTTTCATGGATGAAGAGTTGCCTATTAATGTTGTTCAATGCGGTTATGCACGCTTTTTAGGAGAAGAGAGAGAGAGAGAGAGAGAGAGAGAGAGAGAGAGAGAGAGAGAGAGAGAGAGAGAGAGAGAGAGAGAGAGAGAGAGAGAGAGAGAGAGAGAGAGAGAGAGAGGAAGCGTCTTTTCTTAAAAAAGAGAATAAAAATGTTAAGACGTGGGAATAAACAGTTTGAGTCAGAAAAGACATAGTGGTTCGTTCTTTATAAATAGACTGGTTTTCCATATTCTCCATAACGTGTATGTGTTTTACTATCAACTCCTTCTGCTTGAGTCTTCTTCTTATCTCTAAGTCTTTTATCAACAGACAATATTGTGGCACCAAGGAAGAAAAACCCAAACACCTCTGATCATTCAACAAACATTGATTTTGATCCATCAAAGTTCAAGTCCTCCTCCTCTAAAGACTCTGTATCTGGCCATCCTCCCCCTGCTGCTAGACCTCCTGTAGGTCTTGTTCCTGATTGCCATCTTCAACCTTTGGTGAAGAAGATGGGTCGTATAGATACAATAAAGAAGGAAATGGATTTGGTCCTTGTCGAACAGAACCATATGCTTAATTTGCTTATGGGCATCACATCTCATCTTTCACCAAGTTTTGGAGGGGGAAGCAGCAAGAAGGCCAAGATGGGAAGCATTTGATTTTCTTGTGTTTGTTATTTGTTGCTATTTTTTGTTGTTTGTAATTGAACCTATATTATTAATGAAGTTTATGTTTTTGTATCTTTGTTATTAATTTTATGTTTTTGGCAATGGATTTGATGAATGATTGAAATCATCAGCCAGGTCCAAACAACTATGTAGACAAATACCTAGACAACAATCCATGAATTTTTGTGAATCAATTCATTAATCTATGCAATACTATTTCTGTATCTTATTGTTATTCGGTTTTATATTTTGAAATGAAATTTATGAATGAATATATGAAGTCACTGAATGATACAACATCATTAGACTGGTCCAATCAGATACTCAGACATATACTTAGACAAATACTCTGACAACTATCCTTGAATTTTATTGAATCAATGCATTAACCTATGCAATAAAATGTTTATTTTTCCCTTTTTTACGATGCAATATAAAACACAAAAACAAGAGACCCGAAAACAACCTCAATTTTGTGTTTTTATTTGCAACTAACAAGTTGAAGATCTGAAATTCGTATACAGATATCCAGACAGATACTTAAACAGATATCCAGACTGATATTCAAACTTTTAGAAAATTAGTCTGACAACATCTTTAATAATCCACACAAACCTGTATGTTCAATGGATAGGGTCGTTGCAGGTTCTTCTGTTGTGACCAGTTTGGTGACATCTTGAGCACTTTACCGGCATTATTATTTTTTTATCCCTTCTTCCTCATTCTCTTTTTCTTTGGTCTCCCCGGTTGTTTCTTTGTTAATGGAGGTCTAACGTCCAGTCTGTATTGTGACAAGTCCTGAAGTGATTTCTCAATGTTTGCCACTGGATTGAGTGTGAATGAGTAGGCTTGTCTGTAATACTGAACTTTGTACAAGTTTTTCACGTAATCGTAAGGTTCTTTTCCTATCTCTTGAATGGCAACAAGGGTATGGGAGCAAGGAAACCTCAGCAACTGCCACTGTCCACATGAGCAGGTCCATGTCTCCATGTTGACTGCACTACTGTATTTGTCAGCCTGAACTTCGTAGACAAGACCATTGGAGTTCATCACTCTCCAATGCCTTCCTATATTAAGTGTCTCATATAGTTTTCCTTCCATCCTCGGTCCCTTTATAGTGTGCCATCTTTCAGATTCTTCTTTTTTGTTTGCAATCAGTTTCATCACCTTTCTCCTGGAAGAAGAGTAACGAAAAAAAGGAACGAAATAGTGCAATATACAGATATTCTAGAATTAATAGAATGAATCTGGTTGTAATGTAACAATAAGCAAATATCCAGACAGTTACACAATCAGATACTCTAACAAATACTTAGACAGCTACCCATGAAATAATAGAATGAATCAGTTTGTAATGGAAGTCCTGATTTCATCAGCAAGATAGAAGACAGGTAGTGTGCGGAGATGTACTATCCAACTGTTGAAGCACTCCGAGATGTTGTTTGTCATTTCGCCATACCTATCTCTTTCAAAGAATGTAGCACACCATTTTCCTTTTGGAGATCCTTGAAGAATTCAGTTATCTTTGTATATCCACCTTCTAGCTTAAGCTAGTTAAAAAGGAACTCATATTTCCTTTCACTTCTAGCATATGCACATTGCCTGAAGAGTTAAGAAATTCTATCATATATTCAAGTGCCCTCTGTAGTTGTCTTTAATGTTAGCAACCAACTGCCAAAAACAGTAGCCGTACTCATCATTGGGGAACACCTTTGGAAGAAAACTCATGATTCCATTACCACGATTCGAGAGGAATGTTATTTTCCTCCGAGTATTAGTTTCCCGGTTGTATGCTGTGTCTATCTATCTCATCTCTTAGGTTCATCAAGAACCACCTCTAGTTGCTGTCATTTTCGGCATCAACTATGGTAAATGCAATTAGATAGAGTTCTGAAAAAGAACCAAAAATGTGAGGTTCCTAGTTGTATACTAAGTACTGAAGTGCAGTTTATAAACAAAAAACAGATATACAGACAGATACTCAGTCAGCTACCTAGATAGCTACTCATACAATCCTTTCTTTCATATGTCTACACTACCTTGATCTGCATCTTTTACAGAGGCCCCCATGATCTATCCCCTGTATTTGTTTTTAAGGAAACTTGCATCAACGAAAAGGCACCGAAACCTTGCATGCACTTATCGAATGACATAAAAAGGCGCTGAAACCTGTGTGTTTCTGGATCAATATCAACAACAACTCTAAAGCCAGGATTTGTTTTCATAAGTTTGCCTCAGAACCAGAAAAGGTTTATGTAGGTTTTGTCTTCGTTTCCATGTAGTGAATTCATTTCTAATTCCTTGCCATACCACACCATCTTGTAAGGGATTTTCAGGCCAAAACTCTCTCTAATTTCTGTCTATAAGGCCTTGGCTCCCTTATTAGGATCAGCGCGCAGTTTGTCCTCAACGATTTAGCTGAGTATTGAATAAATGATAAGTTTCAAACAATGAAGAACTCTTTAGACAAATATTTCAATAGCTAGTATTGTTAGAAAAAATGTCTCATACCTGAAAATAGAAGATCTCATCATCTCACTGGTTTATTTCTAGACCTTTTCTTTGCATGTATGCTTGTTGTTAATTTCAGTGATGTAAAATGATTCATTCGCCCGGTATAGTCTTGCCTTCACAAACCAATTGTATTTATCGCTCCCTTTGTATCTACAATGTACACTTACATGTATTGGCTCATTCTTCTCATATGTAAACTTGAATCCACTTTCAATTGAGTACTTTCTGAGTTTCAAGCTGAATTCAGCCACGACGCCTAAGAATTTCTGCCTTTTTTCTTATATTAGTTTAGCCCATGGTTTTTTTAAGTAATCTTTTTGTCTCCTCTTCTCAAAAGCATCCAAAACCGACATCAGCAACATTACGTATTTTCATGTAGCCATCCATCTACACATCCATCCCTGAGTTTTCATTCTGCGTGCTACAAACTACAGATTGGTTGGAATTGATATTTGTTGTTTGCTGGAAAGAGGAAACGTATACATGTTTAGCGTGACATAATATGGAAACAGATACTCAAACAGATATGCAAACAAATATTCAAATGAGTTTTTGGATGTTCTACCTCATTCATGTCAGTGATTCTGATCTCAATATATTTTGAATTGAGTCTTTGTAGAGAAAGCATCATCAAAAACACGTCACGATTAGTTTCCAGGAAAATGTGTTCATTCTCTGGTGGGATACATAATTTGTAAGTCAATATTGAGTTGTTGATTCTTTTGATTCGTTGACGGACAATATCCACTATGTTAGTAAATGTGATATCATCATTTAAAATATCCATCACACCGTCTCGTCCATGAATATATTTCGCAATAATTGGAGATGATGATGTTGTCATTGAATATACTGTAGACAGAACATAAATAAACAGATACTGAGACAGATACTCTAACAGAGAGTCAGACATATACTCAGACAGATACCTATACAGATACTCAGCCAGATACATTAACAGATATGGAAACAAATCTTCAAAACTAAAATCAGATCCAGACCTAATTAAGTAGACAATACTATCATGAAATCGAATAATACAATTACAAACGGAAACAGTTTTATGCAACAACAATTCAAATCATCAATCATATATAAAAACAAAGTGAAATTGGATATACAACATGACTTAACATATGAAATCATCAATTTAAATACAACAATCACGAGAGAGAGAGAGAGAGAGAAAGAGAGAGAGAGAGAGAGAGAGAGAGAGAGAGAGAGAGAGCGAGCGTTGAAACTTACAGCGTTTGAAATTTTAAATTTCGTACAACGACGAGATCTAACAGAGTTTTTGATACTACGAGATCGTGATCGCGATGGCAAGAAAGAGAAAGAGACAGAGAGAGAAAGAGAGAGTGATTCTCTTTTCGTTCCTGGCAAAAACTGAGGAGGGAAGAGAGAGTTGCTTCTCTTAAAGAGGATAGTTAGAATTTAAATTAGGAAAGAATAACAAAATCGATAGAAAATGTGAGTTTTATAACTCATTGAGTCTTTTTGGGAGAAAATTATGTCATCTCAATTTTTTTAGAAAATAAAAATATCATAAATTCGGTCTTTTTTACCTTAGTAAGTTAGTATCATAAGTTGAATTTTTTTTAAAAAAATTTAACTGTTTTTGAGTTTTTTTTTCTTTTCATTTTCCCATATTTTTAGCCACCGACACAAACAATTTGTCATATATAGTATAGGTAAACTAATAAGTGGCATTGCATACAAGAAGATGAGGAGGCCAGAGACAAGTTTCATGCCTTCAAATTCAACAAACATAATCAACTCTGAAACATCGTGTTCGAGTGTACCTCTGAGGCTCTGACGTTGATGGAGATAAATTTTCAACGAACCAAGACAGACTAACCAGCAAACAAATTGCTCAAATTCCATTATGACCTTCAGATTGTTAGTAGCTGTTATGATCATAATCAGATGCCATGGCGGCTCTAAGGTCGGGTTAAATTAGACCGAGGATTATAATATAGTCCAAAATATATTTTTTTTATTAAAAATTTGGTGATCATCTCCAATAAGACATGGTCAAATTTTAGCCATTTTGAATATATTATTATTTAAATTTTCTTTTTAATTTTATGATGTTACGTATCTTTTGTAAATAATAAAAAATTTATCAGGTATCTTTTATAAGTAAATTATGAATAAATTTTTAGTTTTATGATGTTATTCTATTATTATAATATTCTAATTTAGTCAAAATTAATTTTTGAAACAATTTAATTTTTCGTGTGTATGTTTGATTGAGAAATTATAATACATGTGAATCTTGCAGATAATATTTTCGTACAAGAAATTTGTCACGTATCTTTTACAAGCAAATTATGAATAAATTTGTCACGTATATTTTTTTTTAGTTTTTGAATAAATTTCGAATCGGATATTATAAAGTTGATATAAAAATTATGAAGTTCATCAATTTTTGAATAAGAACTATTATACACATTTATTAATTAATTAAACTATGACTTGTCTTTATCGGTGATCTCATATGGACCAATGTACCGTGGTCGAAGCTTGTCACGCTTCCCGAAACGCATAACTCCCCTCCACGGAGATAGTTTCAGGAACAGTCAATCGCCCACATCGAATTCGAGACTCTTCCTCCTCACGTCCGCATAACTCTTCTGGCGATCCTGGGCAATCTTCAATCTATCCCGGATAATCTGGATGTCCTCCATAGTGCTCTTCACCAGATCAGGACCAATAAGTCATCGCTCGCCCACCTCACTACAACACAAAGGAGTGCGGCACTGCCTCCCGTACAGGGCCTCGTACGGTGTCATCTCAATACTGGCATGATAACTATTGTTGTAGGCGAACTCTATCAAATGCAGTTGCTGGTCCCAATTTCCTCGAAACTGCAAAACGCAAGACCGCAACATATCCTCAAGAGTCTGTATAGTCCGCTCAGACTTCCCGTCAGTCTGAGGATGAAAAGCTGTACTGAAATGCAACCTCGTGCCCATGCATGGCTCGCTGCAATGCCTGCCAGTACTCGAAAGTAAACTGACTGTCTCGGTCAGAAATAATGGATACAGGCACACCGTGCAGACGAACAATCTCTGACAAATACAGCTTGCCCAATCTGCCTACTGATATCTTCCCCGGAAGTGCGAGAAAATGAGCGAATTTTGTCAACCGATCCACGATAACCCAAATACCAGTATTACCGGCCGAAGTAGGCGGTAATTGATAAACAAAGTCCATGGTAATGTGCTCCCACTTGAAAACCGGAATCTCCAGGGGCTGCAACTTTCCCGTAGGCTTCTGCCTCTCCGCTTTAACCTACTGACAGATCAAACCTCGGCTCACATATGCGGCAATCTCCCGCTTCATGTTGCACCACCAGTAATACGCTCGAAGTGTACGAAACATCTTCGTACCTCCGAGATGCATCGCATAAGCCGAACAATGAGCCTCGTCCAAAATCTCCTTCTTCAGACTCTCGTCTCTGGGCACGCACAATCTGCCCCTGAATAACAACGTATCGTTGTTACTCAACCGAAACTCTGTTGACACACCATTCTGAATCATGGTCTTCTTTTCCAACAGGTAGGAATCTGAATCCTGAGCTTCTCGAACCTGATCAACCAACACGGTTCGAACCTGAAAACTGGCCAACAAAGCTCCCTCATCGTCCCACTCGAACTCGGCACCCGTAGCCCGAAGCTCGGCTAACATAGAAACTCTAGCCACACACATGAAACAACGAAGCTCCGGATTTCTGACTGAATGCATTGGCAACGACATTAGCCTTCCATGGATGGTACTCGAAAGTGCAATCATAGTCGTTGATCAACTCCATCCACCTGCGCTGCCTCATGTTCGAGTCTGGCTGCGTCCGCAAATAGGTGAGACTTTTATGATCGGTGTATATCTTACACTGAGCTCCATACAAGTAATGTCTCCAACTCTTCAATGCTAACACAATAGCGGCTAACTCCAAATCATGTGTCGGATAGTTGACCTCATGTGGTTTCAGCTGCCTGGAACCGTAGGCTACAACTCTGCCATGCTGCATCAGCACACAACCAAGTCCTAACTTCGACGCATCACTGTAAACCAAGAACTCACCGCTGTCGTCCGGTAAAGTCAGAACCGGTGCAGTAGTCAACTTTTCCTTTAGGAGCAAGTAACTCTCCTCACAAGCATCGGACCACTCAAACCTGGCGCCTTTCTTCGTCAGTCGAGTCAATGGCTTGGCAATCTAAGAAAAATCCTGCACAAAGCGCCAGTAGTAGCCTGCCAAACCCAAGAAACTCCGGATCTCCGGTATGGTGGTAGGTCTACTCCAATTCAGCACGACCTTGATTTTGTCAGGATCTACGCTGACTCCCTCAGCTGATATCACGTGGCCCAGAAATTTCACACTGTCCAACCAAAACTTGCACTTGCTGAACTTCGTAAACAACTGATTCTCCCGCAAAGTCCGCAACACCGCTCGCAAATGCTTCTTGTGCTGGCCCATACTCCTGGAATAGATCAGGATGTCGTCGATGAACACGATCACGAACTTGTCCAGAAACCGTCTGAACACCCGATTCATCAAATCCATAAAAGCTGCAGGGGCGTTGGTCAACCCAAACGGCATAACCAAAAATTCGTAATGCCCATACCGCGATCTGAAAGCTGTCCTGGCCACATCTGACTCTCGGATCCTCGACTGATGATATCCAGACTTGAGATCAATCTTCGAAAAGACTGAAGCTCCCTTGAGCTGATCAAACAAATCGTCAATCCACGGCAACGGATACTTGTTCTTCACAGTGACCTGATTTAGCTTCCGATAATCGATGCACAACCGCATGGATCTATCCATTTTCCGCACAAACAACACTGGGGCACCCCATGGCAATACACTGGGTCATATGAAACCCTTCTCCAGAAACTCCTGAAGTTTAACTTGTAGCTCTTTCAACTCCGCTGGTGCCATACGATACGGTGCCTGAGATATGGGTCAGGTGCCCATCAAAAGCTCAATAGTAAAATCAGTCTCCCAAACTGGAGGAATATCTGGTAATTCCTCCGAAAACACATCTGGAAACTCAGAAACAATGTCAATACCACCAATGTCCGGCACAGCAGTCATAGTGTCCACAACATGAGCTAAATAAACAACACAGCCCTTCTTCATCATCTGATCCGCCTTCATCGCGGAAATCACACATGGCAATGAAGTGTTCTTCTCGCTGCGAAACAATATCTCGGGAAAGCCTGGTCATCGAAACGCAACCTCTTTCTTGTGACAATCGAACATGGACCAATGTGTCTCCAAGAAGTCCATACCCAAAATCAAATCAAAGTCGACGATATCCAGTAACAACAAATCCGCGGCTAAACCATGGTCTCCAATAAAAATCTCACAATCTCTGTACACCCAACCAATACTCACAACCTCACCGAACGGATACAATACTTTCCACAACCCCGGAAGTGGAGACGCAGGTATAGTAGCTAAAGATAATAGTCTATACGACATAAATGAATGCGTAGCACCTGGATCTAACAATGTAAGTACTGGATAACCGAAAACATGCAACGTACCGATAACAACCTCCGGTGAAGCTCTGCCCTCTCGCAAAGTCATGGCATGAACCCTAGCCTGTCCGGCTGGTCGTCCACGCTGAGGTTGTCCCTGCTGTCTGCCCTGGCCCGCAAACTGTACTGGTCGAGCTCCCGAAGTGGCACCTCGCTCAGCTCCGGAACTTTGGGCCGCCTGTCCATCAGTACCATCAAGCTGGAAACACTCTCTTGCATAATGACTCACCTGGCCACAACGAAAACAAGTGACTGGGCCCCGTTGACAAGGACCATAGTGATGCCTGTTGCAGAAGTTACATAGTGGATACTCCCTCGGTATGGCAAACGTGCCTCCAGTACATCGAGGATAACTAGAACCGCTAGAACCCCCACTAGACTGTGGTCGCTGTGGTCGATCTCTCCTCCATCTCTGCCTCTATCTCGGTGCACTAGCTGGTGGTCGATATGGTCCACTGCCCGAGGATGATGCCGGTCCGGAAGTATCAGAACTCAGCCTCTTGGAAGGCCCCTGACTCAGTCCACCCTCCTCAAACAGTCTAGGCTGGTATCTCATCTACCTTTCCTTCTCGATATCCTCACCTCAGAGTGCTGCACGGAAAAACTCATCAAAGTTGTTCCGAGGCATCGTAGTCAGAGTCCCCTTGATGTTCAAGTTCAAACCCAACCAAAAATATGCATCTGACTCAAGTAATCCGACTGCTGCCATTGTCATCTGCTCAGGGGTAAAACGCAGACGCTCACATACGCGTTCAACCTGAACCAACCATGCCTCGGAAATCTTTGGATCAGTTGAACCCGAAAAGACAGTCGCACCAGCAGTACGAGCTTTGACTACAGGGTCAAAACACTCCTCCAAATGCAACACTCGCATCAGCAAGTCGTGCGTCTGGCGATCCTCATCAGGATCCACTTCCCGATCAACACGGGGACCACGTCGAGGAGGCATCCTACTGATACAAGACAAACATTAGGTACAAGCAGAAGGAACGTAATCATGAGACCTCAGATATTTGAGAATACACAACACCTGAAGCATTGATGAGTACCGCTGGCCAGTTGGGTCATCGCTCCAGACATGCTGTACGTACTCAAATACCCTAAGCGTCACAACTACAGGAGTCTACAGAATCTGAAACCTAATGCTCTGATACCAAGCTGAAAGGACCTAGCCCCGATTTAGTTTCCTAAACCGGAATCAAACCCCTTCTGAAAACACGAACAAATAAAAACCATTAAAATTTCGGCAGAGTAACGCTACTAATGCGGAATTGCCTTTACCTGCACCCAGAAAATAACACTTCATCCTATGCCACAAAAGCCAAACCTTGGGCACCAATCCTATCCGGATTTCTCAATATCATATCAATAGCAATAAACTGTAACCATAACTGTATAATATAGAAAATCCGGGAAAAACCACATAAAACATGTATCAATATCGTATTAGAGCGACCTCTAGTGTATATATATACAAAATATACAATAGTAGGTGAAACAAAGAACCTACTGGAAAAGACAGGTAGCTCGAACAACTAGCCTCCGACCACGACGTAAGACACAAGAATCTGAACTGCAAACTGGGCACGAAAACCGAAAAGCCCAGGGGAAAGACATGAAAACCGTTAGAGTGAGTGGACAAAAATAAATATCTTTCGCCGAATAATATATGTTATAAAAACATATGTGAGTCTAAATAAATGAATATGACATAGTACACGAAGGAGACTCAAATTCCTCACGTGTACGGAGCATGCAGCGTAAAACTCTGCGGGGTCACTCATGGACACGTCCGCGCTAGTACAGTCCGAACCACGGGATCCTAGACCCACACGTGATTCTAGCCAGAAAGGCCTCAGGTCAGAGGTCTGCCCGCCCCCCCCCCCCCGGTAAAGGCCTCGGGTCAGGGGTCACAGCCTCCCCCAGTAAACATCATCGGGGATCAGCCGGGATGCAAGTGTATCTATACAACAACATATACTGTGACTGTACTCTGTGTAAACCAAATCATAAATAGTTCTATGCAAGTGTATAAAGCAATATATAAATGCATATACATAATGTATAATTGTATAGGCATAATCGTATAACACATGCTCATATAAATCATAATCTCATATGCATGCTCAAGCTCGTAAAATGTGTATTAAAGACTCGCGACTAATCAGTGAAAATGAATTGTCCACTCACAAGTGAGCAAAACGCGTACTCGCGCTAATCACGTGGTTCGGCAGAAGATCCCTCGCCCTAAGCACGATCTCGATCTCCTGAATAATCATAAAAAATATTGGATCAAAATCACAATTCAAAACACTATACCACACCTCGGAAATCAACCGTTCCCGGAAACATATAACTGATACAAAAATAATCAACGAAATTCCTGAATCTCCACTCAAAACCCTCGACTAAAAATCCGGTACCCAAATCAACTCGAAAACCTCAAGGCGAAGATCGGGGCGCGAATACGAGTAAAACGACATTAAAATCATTAAATTCTAAAAAGTCAACAGGTTGCCGAAGCTCCGCCGTTGACCGCCGTCGCCGCCGCTGGCGCGCTGTCAACCAGAGAGATTTTCCGGCGGCCAAGCTCACCGAAGCTTCTCCTCAACGAGCCCAACACATCTCTTAACTGTGGCTAAGCCCAATTCTGGCCACACATGCCAGAAAACAGCTCGAAACCCACGGGGTACCACCACCGCCGGCGACCTACGATCTCCGTCCACGGCGCACGGCGGCCTTCGAGACCACTCCCAAAGGCACCGTTGTGGCCCCACGGTCCAAACCCCCTAATCTCCGGCCACCCCCGTGGCCGGAGCACCTCCGTCAGCCAAACCCGATTCCGGCAAGATTTTCCCAAACTTTAACTCAACATTTCTCCTTCAATTCGACATCAATTCAAGCAAAACCAAGTTCTAAACTGCTTAGAATCACGAGGAGAACAATTTACCTTCCAGAGTCGTGGCCTGAAATGGCCGGAATCGGCAGGTCCACCGGAGAATTCAAACGGTCCGAAAATTCCTCCACGGTCAACGGTCAACTCTACGGTCAACGCTGGTCAAACTTCCAAACAGTGCTTTTCGACAATTTTTTGACTATTTTTGATATTTATACTCGCGTCTCGGGACGATCGAAGGTCCAAAATGGATAACCATTACGATTCAGATAAACTCGATATAAATGGATAAAGTCGACGATATTCCGAAACTTCAAATATTCATATTATATTCCTCAGTAGTCGAAATAATCGTCCGGAACTGCCCACGAACTCGAATCACATGTACAACAACTCTCGAGAAGAGACTCAGTTCAAATTCTTGGTCGATAATTAAGTCGTGATTAAAACTGGCAAATCAATCAATTATCAGAAAACAGTGATTACGCGCTAACTCGTGAATTAAGCCGTTTACTCAACTGATTATGTTCCAGGTCGTCACAGATGGCCCTGGGGGTTCCATGCCTTGTGAAGATAGCAGTCTTAAGGAACTTTGTCACCACTTTCCCATCATTGGTTGGGCATGTTATGGCCTCCACCCATTTGAAAATATAATCCACCACCACAAGAATGTAAAGCATCCCATTTGAACGAGGGAAAGGCCCCATGAAGTCTATCCCCCAAACATCGAATATCTCAGTCTCAATGATTGTCTTCAATGGCATTTAATCTCTCTTGTTAATTCTACCCATTTGGCACCTATCACAAGTCTTGATGAAAGCATAAGCATCTTGGAAAAGGTTAGGCCCCCATAATCTGAATTGTAGGACTTTGTAAGTGGTCTTTGAAGGCCTGTGGTGCCCTCCACACTCTAGCTCATGGCAAAAAGACAAGACATTATGCATCTCCTCATGTGGCATACATCTTCGTAGAATTTCATCTCTCCCTTCCTTGTACAAGTAGGGGTCATTCCATATGAACTCGCGACTAATTCTCTGCAACCTCTTCATTTGGTCACTTTAAAAGTGGGTGAGAATGTAGGTACCATTACTTTAGTGGTAGTTGGCAATATCCGCAAACTAAGGATACTTTGAAGTAGTAAGCACATCTTTGACATGGAATAGTTTCTTATCCAAAAAGTCATCATTCAAGTCACCATCTTCTTCCTTGAGTGGAATGTGAGAGAGGTGATCCACAACCAAGTTACACCTCTCGGGCTTTTCCATAATCTCTAAGTCGAACACTTGAAGTAGTAGCACACATCTCAACAATCTTGCTTTGGACTTTGCCTTGGTGAAGAGACACTGGAGAGCACTATGGTCCGTATGCACAATGACCTTGGAACCACAATGTAACTCCGGAACATGTCAAGGACAAACATAATGGCTAACATCTCCTCCTCCGTGGTAGTGTAGTTTTTTTTTTGTAGGATTGAATGTGCGGAAAACATATTGGATGACTCCCAACACATTGTCTCTTCGTTTCCCAGGCACCGCTCCCATAGAATAGTCACTTGCATCACACATGATTTCGAAAGGCAATGTCCAATCCGGTTTGGTGATTATCAGAGCTGACACTAATGCACTCTTGAGTGTCTCAAAAGCTTCTTCAATCTCCAAAGTGATGTAGTAATGAGCATCCTTGGCTAGCATATCGGTCAATGGCTTGGAAACTTGCTAAAGTCTTTGATAAACCGGTCGCAGAACCCCGCATGTCCCAAGAAACTCCTAACCTCCTTGACATTGGTCAGAATGGGAAACCTCTCAATCACCTCCACCTTTGCTTTGTCTACTTCAATCTCTCTCTTGGAGATGCAATAACCTAGCACAATTCCCTCCTTGACCAAAAAGTGGCATTTTTCCCAATTGAGGACTAGATATTTCTCCCTACATCTTGTTAGTACTAACTCAAGATTATGTAAACAAGCATCAAATTTATCACGAAATTATGAAAATTCATCCATGAATACCTCAACAAACTCACCAATCATACCCGTGAATATGGCTTGCATGCATCGTTGAAATGTGGCCAGGGCGTTGCATTGTCTAAATGGCATCCGGCGAGAGGCAAATACACCTTGAGGGAAAGTGAAAGCGGCCTTCTCTTGCTGCTCAGGGTTGATAGAAATTTGGTTATACTCGTTATACCCATCCAAGAAATAATTGTACTCATGACTGGCCAACTTCTCCAACATTTGATTGATGAATAGTAAAGGAAAATGGTCCTTGTGAGTGGACGCATTTAGCTTTCTATAGTCAATGCAAAAGCACCAACTATTGACACTCCTTGAAGGGATGAGCTCTCGTTTGGTATTAGGTACAAAAGTGATGCCTCCCTTCTTAGGTACTACTTGTGTTGGAGAAATCCACGGACTATCAGAGATAGCATAGATGATGCCATTTTCTTAGAGCTTCCACACCTCCTTCTTCACCACCTCTTGCATATTTAGATTGAGGCGGCTTTGAGAATGTCTACTCGGCTTAGAATCCATTGCGGTGTAGATGTGATGCTCACACATCGTCGGACTAATGCCTTTGATGTCGCTTAAGGACCACCCGATTGCACCCTTATTCCTTCTCAACACTTAAATCAACCTAGCCTTTTTACTCTTATCTATGAAGGATGAGATGATCACCGACTTTTTGTTTAGATCCTCTAAGAACACATATTTGAGTGTCTCCGGAAATTGCTTTAGCTCCAAATCCAAAAGTATAGGCCCTTGTTGCACGGTGAGCAAGGTGTCATGCACATTCACTCTATCCACGGTGTTCTGGGAGTAGTAATTCCCTTCAAGTGCTCTTGCTCCCAAATCGGTGAATGGAAGTGGCTTGTAAGAAATATATGGCCCATAGATGTTTTGTGAAGTCATGATGCAATTCAAAGACACATGCCCTGCAATTGTAGACCTTAGCAAACACTCTTCATACCTAAAAACCAATGCAGCATCAACTTCTTCTTCGGGGTTATTTTCCATGTAGACTTGGTGATCTACGCATTTTATGCTTGATTCTTAACGTTTTTCTCTTTACATTTAGCTTTTTTTAGAACTTAGTATCTTTTTATCTTACTTACTTTATGATTTATAGGAAAAAATAAGGAGGAATCCATAAAGGAGGCAGAAACGAGCTCAAACCCTGTTAAGGAGAAAGTTTCTAAAATGAGGAGGAAAGATGAAGAAGAATGAGTCATGATT
Source organism: Geum urbanum (assembly GCA_946800695.1). Classification (NCBI taxonomy): domain Eukaryota; kingdom Viridiplantae; phylum Streptophyta; class Magnoliopsida; order Rosales; family Rosaceae; genus Geum; species Geum urbanum. The sequence goes on from OX327003.1 coordinate 8,441,974, forward strand.
TATAAAGAATGGATCAAATATCACTAAGATGGGTCAAGACCATATTTTTGTGTCCAAGAAGGTCCAAGATATGCACAAATTTTTCCACGAAGAAGCCCAAAAGAAGAAGATGGATCAAAAACTAGAAATCAGGAAATCTGCCTGTGCAGATTAGCCCAATCCAACGGGCCACCGAAAACGGATCAGAAGGAATTATAGTATGAATAATATGTCCCTGGAAAGCTCTGAAAGTCAACTTTCCAGTGCAAAAAAAATAACTCAATTTGGACATATAAATCTCCGGGAATCACTGATTTAATGAAGAAAGGTCAACTTACCCGAGTGGAGTTAATTCATTCCTAATTGGGGATGGACTAGGGTTTTTAATATCCTATTTAAATGGGAGCTCGACCAGAACTAAAGCATCACTCATTCTATAGCCAACACTCTGCCACAATACTCCTTTCTATTTCAAGAGCCAGAAATTCTCCATGAAGCCGTCTCCTCCACAAGCCATAAACAAAATCCTCCACCGAGTTCACTATAAGGCAAATTCCTTTAGAGACTCTCCATCTCCATAGAAGGCCAGTTGCACTACTGTATAGGGCAAATTCCTGAGCAAAAGTGTAACATGATCCCTCCTACTTCATTCTTATTGAATATTTGGTTTATTGTTTTGGGATTAATGAGTATTTCAGTTTACATCTTTGAAGTGTTATTTCGTAATCTATTTTGTGTCTTAGAATTTATTTTGAGCATGTTAGACTTCATGCATAAATTGAGGCTAAGGCAAATTCCTTGTCAATTTGGTAAATGTGTCATAGGGCAAATTCCCGAAGCACTAAAGAAGATCATGCATGTTAACTCGGCTAAAAACTTAGATACTAATAGGTTGCATATAATATGACTTAGTTGTAAGAGTTACGTAAAAAGAATGAGTCGATCACTTGTATATATGTTAGATTAGGTTTTATTTTTGGTTTCAAGCATGTTTAGAAGTTCTAGGATTCTTGATTGTTTTCTTGTCTATGAGTTAAGCATTTTAGAGTTCTGGGGTTTCTGAATTTGTTTCTTGCCATGTTTTGTTATTATTTTCGTAGTTAATTAAACCAAACTCTTCAAACCTCCCATAAACTTTTATTTTATGTTTACAAACGTTGTCATGCATTAGTACCCTCAATCCTCGGTTAAGAACGATCCCTACTTATCAATACTACATCTACAAAGAAGGGTTTTAAATTGCATATGTGTGAGATATGTCTTGAATGTCTACTTTGTGTTAATATTTGATGCATGTTTTACGTGTTATCAATTGGTTGGAGAGATCATCCAACTCCTCACCAAGGTCCTTCTCAATCACTCTAACCATGAATGCTTGAAACTTAGGAATAGGACTAGAATCATGGAAAATCTTGAAGGTCTCCATTTTCTCAAAGACTTCCATTGTAAGCACACCTCCCTTCACATCAATTTTAGTCCCGGCCGTAGCCATGAAATGTGACGACCCGAACCGGAATTGGTATAGTAATCGGCTTAATCCGCGAGTTTTGCGAGTAATTGTGGTTTAGTGTAATTAATTGGATATGCAACTTCGTTCACGACTTAATTTTCGGACACGAATTTGATTTGGGTTTGTTCGTGGGAAATGTAGAGAATTTGATTTCAAGTCCGTAGGAGCTTTCCGAGGATTTTTCAGATAATCGAGGAATATAAAAAGAATATTTGAAATTATCGCCGAGTTAGTCGTGTTTATCCGTTTGAGTTTGAGTTATCCGAATTGTGGATAGAGTTGTTTCGCGACGTATAAATAGTCGTAAAGTTGTCGCAAAAGTTTGAAAATAGGCTGTTTGGCCGAGTTGACTGAGCTGGGCTGAGTTGACCGAGTCAACTCGTGTTGACTCAGTGAGTCACAGACTCGCCGTCGAGGTGGCTGCCAGAATACGGCGCGGTTGACGAAAATCAAGGGAAGGTTTTGAAGCTTGGGACCTAAGCTTTCTATTGATGTGTATATTGTGAAGTTTGGAAGTGTTTTGGTTAATCAATTTTGAGGGAGAAGTTTGCCGGAATCGGGTTTAATGGTGGAGTGTTTTCCGGTGACTTTTCGAAGGGGATTTTGGGTGGAATTGGTTGGGTTCGAGCTTGTGATGAAACCCCTTGAAGATGGCAGGCTGAGGTGGCCTCACGGTGGAGAATTTCGCAGGAGAAATTTTCCGGCCGGTTTGAACATTGGTGGCATTCGAGCTGATTTTCGGCCACGGTGATGGCTAGACGGTGGTGATCCTTTGGGGAAAATGGCTAGGCTGGAGGAGAGAAAGATTTTGGAGTCTTGGTCGCCGAGAAATCTCTCCGGTGACGGCGCGCTTCGGTGACCCGTTGACTTTTTTGATTTTGTCAAGTTTTATGCCGTTTTGCTCGTAATCACGCTCCGATCATCGCCTTGAGGTTTTCGAATTGATTTGAATAGTGGATTTTAAGTCGAAGGTTTTGTGGAGTATATTTGGGGTTTTCGGCGAGTTTTCTGTTATCCGAGTTATATATTTTCGGGAATGGTTGGTTTCCCAGGTGTGGTTCAGAGTATTGAATTGTGATTTTGATCAATGATAGTCTGTGATTATTCAGGGGATCAAGATCGTATGTTGAGCGAGGGATCTTCCGCCGGATCTCGGGATTAGCGCGTTTGCGAGCTGTGCTTGTCTGTGAGTGGACATTTCTTTTCACTGATTGGTTGCGAGTCTTTATTATATGTTTTACTAGCATGAGCATGTCTATGAGATTATGATTTATACGAGCATGTGTTTTACGATTATTCATATACGAATATGCATCGATGAATATGCTTATATAATTATGTAATACGAATATGCATTTACATTGTGCTTTAAACCTTTTCATGAAACGATTTATGATTTGGTTTACACAGAGTACAGTCACAGTATATATTGTTGTATCGATACACTTGCATCCCGGCTGATCCCCGAGGATGTTTACCAGGGGAGGCTGTGACCCCTGACCCGAGGCCTTTACCCGGGGGGGGGGGGGCGCGGGCAGACCTCTGACCTGAGGCATTTCTAGCTTGAATGACGTGTGGATCTGGGATCCCATGATTCGGACTGTACTAGCACGGATGTGTCCATGAGTGAGCCCGCGGGATTTTACGACGCATGCTCTGTACGCGTGAGGAGTTAGAGTCTCCGTCATGTACTATATCATTTTCATTCATTTAGACTCGCATATGTTTTTATAACATATATTATTCAGCGAAAGACATTTATTTTTGTCTACTCACTCTAACAGTTTATATGTCTTTCCCTGGGCTCTTTGTTTTCAATGCCCAGTTTGCAGTTCGAATTCTGGTGTCGCACGTCGCAATCAGAGGCTTAGTATTCGAGCTACTTTTCTTTCTCAGTAGGTTTCTTGTTTAGCCTACTGTTGTATATTTATGTATATATACTAGATGTCGCTCTGAATACTCTGATGTTTATATTTTCATATGATTTTCCTAGGTTTCTATAAAGTTACAGTTTTTGCTTATTGCTTTATATTATGATATGATTTTGAAAAATCCAGATGGGATTGGTGCCCACGGTTTGGCTTTTGTGGCATAGGATGAAGTGTGTTTTGGGGTGCAGGTTAATAGTAATTCCGCGATATAGTGAAACTCTGCCGAAATTTCTATGGTTTTTGAAAGTTCGTGTTTTCAGAATGGGTTTGATTCCGGTTTAGGAAACTAAATCGGGGTTGGGTTCTTTCAAGAAAGCTCTTCCAAAGATGATAGGAAGATCTTCATATCCCCTAGGCTCCTCCATATCAAGTATCACAAAGTTGCCCGATATCACAAGCTCACCAATCATGACTTGATCCTCAACAATGCCCCCTGGGTGCACCACACTCTGATCGGCAAGTTACAATGATATACTCACCGACTTGATCCTCCCTAAACCAATCTTCTTGTACACCGAGTAAGGCATTAAATTAATAAAAGCACCAAGATTCATCAATGTCCTTAGAAAGTGCTTGGTCCTAATGGTGTATGGCACAGTGAAACTTCTCAGATCTGCTAACTTCTTAGGTACCTTCCTTTGAATAATAGTCAACACTGTGGCATTAACCTTCACTTTCTCGGACATTTCCCCCTCTTGCAACTTGTTCTTCAACCGGTGGTTAGTGCAAAGGTCCTTCAAGAACTTGGAATACATTGGAATAGTTTGAATGGCGTCAAGAAGGGGTATATTTATCTCAATCTTCTTGAAGACATTCAAACATTCCTTAGTCATCCAATCCATATTAGTTTGAGCTCTCTCCTTGTTCTTCACTTGAGGGAAAGGTAGATATACATCCTCATCACTTGGAGCCTTCTTAGAATTCCCCTTAGAAGTACCCTGAAACTTGCCTTCGATGGGTCGAGAGTTTTTCTCGACCCATCAAGGACTTCCATCCTATGAACCCGTGTGATGGCTTCGATAGGTCGAAGATTTCTCTCGATCCATCAAGGAGAAGGTGTCCTGCTGACCCGTGGCTTTCCTTCGATAGGGTGAAGGAGTCTCTCGACCCATCAAAGGAAAAATTATGTCTCATTTATTCTTCTTCAAGTTGAACCCGAAATCCTTTATATCTATGTTGACGCTTTCAAACCCTTTTTTCAGAAATCCAGTGGTGACCCAAACCTGTCTTGGACCTTGTTGTTTCAACCTCAAACTCATCTTCATCAGAATTCGACTATTCATCTTCATATGGTATTAAAATGGTATCCTCTTTGAACTTTACCACCTTGTCTCTACTCAAATTACCCTTTTCAACCCGAGAATGTGAACTTGACACCGATGGTGTGTCTAAGTCATCTTCATCATCGCTCTCCATGATTGGAGCATCATCATAGTTTTTGAACTCTTTCCTGGATCGCAACACCGCCTTCACTACATTGACTTGATGTTTCAGATTCCTCTCTGTGGTAGAGGAAAACTCATGAGCTTTACCATTCCCTTGGTTTTGATGTGCCTTAGCTAGTTGACTCACTTGCATCTCTAGCTTATGAATGGTGCTTTGGTTCTCATTTCGGAGTGCTTGGTTATCTCCCTTCATGCTCATGCAGATCTAAAAAAAATTCTTCTTATCTTATGCTTGTGTCTTTGCTAACTCATCTTGACTCTTCACTAACCTAGCCAATAGCTCATCTACGTTGGACTTGGGCACCTCCAATTACGGTGGAAGAATTGGTGCTTGGAGTAGAGGTGGTTGTTGGGCCCTTGACATGAAAGGTGCTCTCGGTTGGTAAGTGTTACCACCCGAGGCATGAGCAAACCCTCAATTTGTTCTAGGTGCAGATCCGGGAGCTCTTTGATAGTTAGTGAACGCCTTGCTTCCACTTCCCGAAGCACCAAAATTACATTGATTTTCACCTTGATTATACCTTCCTCCTTGGCCTTGGAAACCCTTGTTTGGCCTTAGCAAACCACCTTGGCCTCCTTAGTTGCCTTAATTTTGAGTTTGACCACCCCATGAGAAGTTAGGGTAGTTCTTCCATCCCGGGTTATATGTGTTGGAGTATGGATCATTCTTTTGTTAGTCTTAGATGTAACGACCCGAACCGTGGAATGTGAACATATTGGTTGGAGCCGTGATTATTGTGAATTAATCGTATTCGTGGGTTTGTTCACGACTAAATTATCGGGCAAGAATTTGGTTTGAGTTCCTTCGCGGGAATTGTAGAGGATTTAATTTTGAGATTATGGAAATTTTCGGAGAATTTTTCGGATAAGCGAGCAATGTTTTATCGAGTTTTGAAGTCGGTTGGCGTAAATATATAAAAGTGTTGTTTTTATTGTTGATTTAATCGTGACTGTCCGATCTTGATCAGATTTGTTTTGAACCGTTCATTTGGGCATGTATGTGTACGGTATATATACGGTATTAATACGAGACAAATTGGGAAAGTTTCCAATTTGGGATTTCTTGCCCGTTGACTTAGTTGACCGTGGGTCAAATTGACCCATTTTGGCTGAAATCTTCTCGCCGATGGTGTGCTCTATTCTGGCATCCTTTGGCCATACTCCCTTGATGAAAGTTGTTAGTCTCAAGCTCCTCTTTCTTTTGGTAGGTGGATCATCGAATTTAGTAGCCGGAGGAGGAAGTTACAACGTGTTAAAGTTGGGGATTTTCTGGCGAATATCACCAGCGACGGAGGTGGCAGACTGAAAGGACCCAATCCCGATTCAGTTACCTAAACCGGAATCGAACCCCTTCTGAAAATACGAACCAACAAAAACTTTTCAAAATTTCGGCAAAGTTTCGTTACTAACGTGGAATTGCATAAACCTGCACCCTGTAAACAACACTTCATCCTATGCCACAAAAGCCAAACCGTGGACACCAATCTCATCCGGATTTCTCAACATCATAATATGAATCATAAACAGTAAACATACTGTAGTATATATATATATCCGAGAAAATCCGTATAAACAAGTATCAGAATGTATCAGAGCGACCTCTAGTGTAAAATATATACAATATACACATTAGTAGGCGAAACAAGAACCTACTGGAAAGCACAGGTAACTCTGATCACTAGCCTCCAAACCGCGACGTGAAACACCTGAATCCGAACTGCAAACTAGGCACGGAAACCGAAAAGCCCAGGGGAAAGGCAAATAAAACGTTAGAGTGAGTGGACGAAAATATACACATGTCTTTCACCAGTTTATATACATACTCAATATAAAACAGTGCGAGTTTGGAAAACATAACACATATATATACATAGAGGTTGTCGGGCGACCTCTCAAACCCGACGTCAGGTGAATCGCTCAAACCTGACGGTGGTAAACCAGGGGACCTCTCAACCCTGGCGGCACACAGGGGACCACTCAACCCTGTCCAGAGGAATCTCTCAACTCTGGTACATCGATGTAATAAATGCCATCACCAATAAACATATAACAATACCTCTGAAAATAACATGCATCTCAACATCGTATAATTTAAATACGGAAATCAAAAAATCTACGAACTCGCAAATCAACTGTGAAAATATAAAACTTGTCCACTCACAGATCTGCTAGCGCGAACTCGGGCTAATCTCGTGGTCCGGCGGAAGATCCCTCGCCCGAAGCACGATCACGATCTCGATCTCGATCCCCTGAACATTCATAAACATAACTGATCAAAACATAATCCACAACACTGTACTGATGCATGGAAACCAACTGTTCCCGGAAATATGCAATGCGGTACAAAATGAATAACGGAAATTCCGAAATCCCCACTCGAAACCTCGACTGAAAATCGGCTAACCAAATCAACCCGAAAACCTCTGGACGATAATCAGGGCGCGATTTCGAGAAAAACGACATTAAAAACATCGAAATCTGAAAAAGTCAACCCTCGCCGGAGCTCCGCCGTTGACCGCCACCGCCGGCGGCGGCGCGCCGTCAACGGAGACTTTCTCCGGCGAGGAAGCCCCAGAATTGAAGCTCTCTTCAAGCCGAACCATTCTCTCAACTACAACTCAGGCCAAATCCAACCGGAACCCACTCAATTCACACGAAACAGATCGGCGAACCCAGATTCCGGTGACCTAATCGGTTGCCCTCAAAACCCCAACCAATCATCAAATCAATCACATGAGAAGACTCACAAGGTCAAGTGAAGTCGAACCCCCTAACCTCCACCACCGAGGCTCGCCGGAAAACGGCCAACCATCACCGGTGACTTCCTTGAATCGGACCCAATTCGGGTTCAATCAAAACATCATCAATTTCAACAAATTCAAGTACCAATCGACTCGAAATTGAAAGGGGAAGCTAACCATACCCTTGCCAAAGTCGGAGGTGGCCGGAAAATGGTCTTCGGACGGCGAAGCCGAAACGGGAAAGTTTTCCCCTCGGGTCAACGGTCAAACTTACCAAAAATGGAAAGTCAACGGTCTGGTCAACGTCAAACAGTGTTTTCGACAATTTTACGACTATTTTCGATATTTATACTCGTGCCTCGGGTCAATCGACGATTCGAAATGGATAACCATCACAATTCGGATAAACACGAAACAATCGGATAAACTCGTCGGAAACCAAAACTTCAAATAATCATAAAATATTCCTCGGTCATCGGAAAAATCTTCCGGAACCGCCCACGAGCTCGAAATCAAGTACTCTACAATTTCCGTGAAGCCACCCAACTCAAATTCTCGACCGAAAACATAGTCATAAATCAAATCGGCAAACCACATATACGACATAAAACTGCGACTAAACTCAATCTCGAGAATCGTGCCGAATACGCAACTAATTCTGGTTCGGGTCGTCACACGGAGACGATGGCGATGGGGGTCGACCTTGTGGGTATTTTGTAGACCTTGGGATGGTGAGTCTATCCCAAGTGGTCTCGGCCCTTGCCATGTCCGGTGGTGGCCGATCAAAGAAATTGAATTCCGGCGAGGTTTTCGAACTTCACGGTGAGTTTTGGACCTTTTTCGGTTAAAATTGGGCTTAGCTTTGAACTGAAAAGTTGTTAGAAATGTCAAGATCTCAAACTGATGTATAGGTTGAAGATTTTTGGGTTGGTGAATTTTCCGACGACCGGCGGCGGCGACCACACGCGCCGCCGTGCGCGATGGAGCTCCGACGATGTGAGATTTTTGGCAAGTTTTATGTCGTTTAGCTTGTTTTCGCGTGCTGAACACAAGATGAGGTTTTTGAGTCGAGTTGAGTGTTCTAATTTTGGACTAGGGTTGTTTGGGTGTATTTTGGGGATTTTGCTATCCTCGTCGATATTCCGAGCGATGCGTCTTTGGAGAACGCGAGGTTCTTGACGTATTAGCTTTGTATGTTGTGATTCTATATATATTGATCGTATCCCTGTTACTTAGGTGATCGGGATCGAGTGTTTGGTGAGGGATCTTCCGCCGGACCTCAGAGTTAGCTTCGTACTGTGAGTGGACACTTTATTTTCACAATTGATTTGCGAGAGCTGATTATGCATTTACGTTATGCCTTTATGATTGTACACTTTACAATTATGAATTGTATTAGTATGAATTTACAATTATGCACATACAAGTATGCATTTTATGATTTCATTTTACGATTATGCATGTGCATGGAAAGTATTTATGATTTGGTTTACACAGAGTACAGTCTCAGATATAGAGGTAGCATCGATGCTTTAGCTTCTCGGCTGATCTCCGAGATGCTCCGGGGGGGGACAGATATCATGATCCAAGGTCTTTCTGTAATGGCCCAAATCAGAATGATATGTTAATTGGCTTGATTCGCGAGTTTCACGAATAATCGCAGTTTATCGTAATTAGTCGATATGGCATATATGTTTACGACTAAATTATTGGACAAGAATTTGGTATGGGTTCCTTCACGAGAGTTGTAGTGTGCGTGATTTCAAGCTCGTCGATATTTTTGGAGGATTATTTTGAGTTACGTGGAATAAGTTATGAATATTTCTGACCGTTGGATTTAGTCGTGTTTATCCGTTTTGGTTTTGATTCATTTTGGACTATTAGTCGTCTGGGGTCACGCGTATAAATATCGAAATAGTCATAAAATTATCGAAAAGTCACATTTGGGAAGTTTGACTGGCGTTGACCACAGTTGACCACATTGACCGGACCTCCACCACGACCCGTGAGCTGTCGCCGTTCGACCCGACGTTTTTGGCCACTTCCGACCAAGATTTGGGTATGGTTAGAATCCTCTTGTGATTTTCTATTGGTTTGCACTTGATTTTGTGAGAATTGATGGAGTTTTGAGGGAGAACGAGCTCGGTGAAGTTTTAGGATTTTCCCGGATTCGTGTGGAGGTTTCCGACATGTTTTGGGGTCGTTGGGGTTGGGAGTTTTGATCCACTCCACCTATAGATGCTTTTGGGTGAAAGAATTTTCGGTTTGGACACCGTTTGGTGCTTGCCGGAATCCATGGAGGCCGTGAGCTAGCTTTCGAGCTCGATTCTGGCCGGTATGGTTAGAATTGGAGAAAGGTGAAGAGGGAAAAGTTGTTGGGCTTGAGGAGTAGATGAGTTCTGGGCTTCCTCCACATGAGAATTTCACCTTTGACGTCGCGCTGCCGCCGCCGGCGACGGTCAACGGCGGAGCTCTGACGAGGGTTGACTTTTTAGATTTTAGAGATTTTTATACCGTTTTGCTCGTAATCGCGTCCTAATCATAGTCTTGAGGTTTTTGAGTTGATTTGAGTACTATATTTTGGGACGAGGGTTAATTGGGTATATTTTGAGAATTTTGTTATCCTGGTCAATATTTCGAGCGATACGTCTTTCGAGAACACAAGGTTCTTGACGTATTAGCTCTGTATTGATCGTATCCCTACTATTCAGGTGATCAAGATCGAGCGTTTGGCGAGGAATCTTCCGCCAGACCTCAGGGCTAGCTTTGCTCTGTGAGTGGACATTTATTTATACTGTCGTAGCGAGTTCTTGGTTTCAGTATTGTTTTCAGTATAATGTTCAGATTTTTTATCGCTTTGAAGATATTGTATATTTTATTGGTGATGACATTTATTTATTTAGCATCGATGCATTGGCTACGCGGCTGATCACCGGTAATCCATCTATCAGGCTTGAGAAATTCGCTTGATATGCCAACTAGGCTTGAGAGATTCACCTAGTTTATCACTGTCGGGTTTGAGAGATTCGCCCGACCTGCTACTCTGGTAGGGAAATCCGTCGGAGTAGCGACTTTTATGTATTTAAGAACTCGCATTATTTTATTGATATATAAATGGTGAAAGGCATATGATTATTTCTGTCCACTCACTCTAACGATTTTATTTGCATTTCCCCTGGTCTTTTTGGTTTCCTTTGCCTAGTTTGCAGTTTGAGTTCCTATGTTGCACGTCGACGGTGGAGGCGTAGAGATCGGATTACACTTCAGTTTCAGTATGTTTCTTGTTCGATCTACTTGTTGTAAATGTTGTATATATGTGTTGCTCCGAATACTTATGTTGTGTCTTCAGTTGAGTATACTCCTGAATGTTTCTGGATTTCTTGTAAACCCTCTGTTTTATATTATATATGTTGTTGAGAAATCCGGATGGGGAACGGAGCCCCACGGTTTGGCTTTTGTGGAATATTCGAAGTGTGTTTCTTTGCAAGTTCTAATAATGGTTCACGTATTTCAAAGTAAACTCTGGAAAACAAAATTTTAAGGTCGTGTTTTCGAATGGGTTTGATTTCGGTTTAGGCAACTAAATCGAAATCGGGTCCTTTCACTTTCAGACTTATAATCACGGGGAGGTCTAGGATCCCATTATTAGACTGTACTACGTGGAGGAGTCCGTGAGTGACCCCGCATAATTTATCTGTATCTTTATGGATCAGGGAAAATGTACCTGGTCGGAATTTTCATGTGCATTGACTCGCATTATGTTTTTATGAGCATATATACTTATATGTTGGGAAATGCATATTATTATTTTTGTCCACTCACTCTAACGATTTTATTTGCCTTCCCTTGGGCTTTTCGGTTTCTTTTGCCTAGTTTGCAGCTTGAATTTCTGGGTTGCACGTCGACTGTTCGAGTAGGTTCTTAGTTCGACCTACTAGTTGTATATGAGTTGTATAGGCGTCGTTCTGAATACTTATGTTATGTCTTCAGTTGAGTTTACTTCTAAATGTTTTCTGAATTTCTTATAAACCTTGTGGTTTATTATTATATATGATGTTGAGAAATCCGGATGGGGAACGGAGCCCCACGATTTGGCTTTTGTGGAATATTCGAAGTGTGATTCTCTTTGCAGGTTCTAAGTTTGGCTCACGTATTTCAAAGTAGACTCTGGAAAAAAAAAATTAAGGTCATATTTTCGAAGGAGTTTGATTTCGGTTTAGGCAACTAAATTGGAGTCGGGTCCTTTCATTAGAAGACCCATTTGCACTCTTCAATAATTTCCAAATAATCCTCTTGATGAGGGCAACTCAATGTATCATGCACCGTGCTTTCGCATATGAAACAAGTGACCGGCTCCATACTAATTTCTGACAATTGGTGGGCCTGACTTCTTCTTCTACTTTGCTTCATCAAGAGATCAAACTTCTTATTCATTAACTCCTCAAGCTTCTTGATAGCATCATCTTGTTGATGGGATCCTTTGATTTCATAGATATCACTCCTACTGATTTGGGTGGCCTCTCTCAATGAGATTGTCGACTTCCTCATACTAGGCTTAATATCCCACAACGTCAACCTTTCCGCTAACTTCTCTAGCAAGACATGAGCTTCATTCGCAGTTTTATCCATGAAGTCTCCACCACAAGCCTTATCAACTTTTCTCTTTGTCTCTGTGCTTAGTCCTCGATAGAAAATGGGCATAAGCATATCTTGGGATTGACCATAGTTTGGGCATCCGAGCTCTAAATCCTTGAATCGTTCTTGTGCCTTGCAAAAGAGCTCTCTATCCTTTTCACGGAAGGTCATCAAGGTTGTCCTTCTTTCATTAATCTTACCCGGAGGAAAGTACTTAGTGATGAACTTCATTTGCAAGCTCTCCCAAGAGTTTCTGGAGTTTGGAGGGAGCTTGTTAAGCCATTCCTTCGCTTTGTCTTGCAATCTTAAGGGGAATACCAGCAACCATAATTGACCGGTGTCCATGTTGCGCATGTTAAAGCGAGCACATGCCTCTTCAAACTCCAATAGATGTGAGTAGGGGTCCGAGTTGGCATGGCCAAGAAATATGGGAAGAGTTTGCAAAAATCTCGGGTTGATCTTGAAAGATTCACCTACCAATGGTTGTAACACAATGCATACCGTGTTAGCCTCCAAAGAAGGTAAGGCGCATGAAAAGACTCAACCCTAGTTTAGCTAGTAAACTAGAATTAAATCTTAACAATTAATTAATTCTAAGAAATTCTACAAAACTTTTAACATAATTTCTCCTGAAAACTGAACAACCGAAAAACCTACAAGAAGAGAACACTTCTAACCAGATTCCCACAAACAAACTGTGGACCACCGATTGTCCATCCGGATTTTTCAGAAAATAATATAAACAACAACCAGGAATTCAACTCAGGAATTAAAACGTATTTACAACATGTTGGTTCTGAATACAAAGAGAGCATGTTCAACTATTATTCGAGTAATTGAAATTAACATAAACAACTGGAATTCAGAGTGACTTCTATGAACATAAGATACATATAAACAGATCTGACAGTAGATTGGAACCTACTAAATGAAGAGATGATTGGTGGACTCAAAGCCTTCAACGACACCACGCAAACTCAGGATTTATACTTCAGCCTGTGCGACGATAACCGAAAAGCTCCGAGAAAGGCATTTAAAATATAAAACGTTAGAATGAGTGGACAAAAATAACGTAAACTACATAAAACGATAATTCTGTAATAACATGCTTTTCCGCTAATTTCTATAAAAATAAAGTGAGTTCAAATATAATAAACTGAAATAAAATGTGGAGGTGGGCACTCAGGGTGTTTGTCCTAACCCGGAGTGTCTCCAAGACTGTAAATAAAAAGGTGATGGGATTGTCTAGGGGGTTTGTCCTATCACGAGACAATCTGGGTCAGCAAGGCGTTTGTCCTAACCCAATCTGACCCGACTAGTCAAAGCATCGATGCTCAAAATAAAACCATCACAAACATACCTCCAAACTCGACTGTAATAAAATCAGAAGACTGTAAATCTGTGTAAACATGAATACGCAGCAACTGTGAAAATAAATAAAAGTCCAATCACAAGTCTACGACTACTGCTGCGGCCCAGCGGAATTTCCTTCGCTAATAGTGTTGCCATCTCAATGTCCTGTAAATACAGATCATACAATATCAAAATATGCGTAAAATTATATAAATCGACCCTAACAACCCAAGAAGTCCCTCAGAAGATTCCCTCATAAGATTTTGGAAAATTGCCTCGCTGGAGCTCCGCTATAGACGGCGGTGCGTGCGCCATATGTGCCTCCAAGAAAAGTCATCCAATGGGGCCGGTTGACCCCCCGTTGTAAGCTTACAACGAGTACTACAACTTTCCCAACTGGACCGATATCTGAAATGTCGGCGTTTGGCCGAAAATTACATAAACAGACGAAAACTCTAATTCCGGCAACTGCCACCAAAAGTAGCGATCGACCCCTCAAAAATTTCCTCTCTCCATGCCCATCCTATTCCATAACCTTACACGCTCCAACTCGCCCTCCAATCGTCGGAAAACTCTTCGAAACCTCACAGCCCAAAACCGGCCGGAAATTTCAAATCGACAAAGCTCCACCGTGGAGTATCCTTGGACTTTCTACCTAACCAGATCGACTCAGTTGGAGTAGAGGATCTAAACCCTGATACGCACAAAAAATGCATCAAATATTAACACAAAGTAAACACTCAACACATACTTCACACGTATGCAAGGAGTAAAATATCGAATATCGAAAATATATCGACTGTCCAAAATACGGATATTTCGATTGAAATATCCATGAAATATCGATTCAATAAAAATCGACAGAAATTGAAATAAATACATGAAAATTTGTATTTGAACTTTATGAGATTCTTATATGATTAATATGTGTTTTGAAACTTGTAAATTGTGTTTTGTTAATTATTTATAGAGTTTATTTTCTTGAGCTTTTGAGTTATTAGTGGGGAGGGTTTTGTGCTTTTAATTTAGTGCGATCAACATATATGTAAAATCAAAATCTCGAATAAATTCGAAAATGTCGAGGATTTTGGCGATATATCGGAAAATATCGAATATTTCGGGAAATATAGGACAAAAAATATTGATATGTAGGATTAATATCGGGAAATCCAAAAAATGAAAATATCGCAAAAATATCGAAGATATTATCGATATTTCATTCCTTGCACATATGCAATTTAAAACACTTCTTTTGTAGATAAAGCATTGGTGAGTCGGAATCGTTCTATCCGGGGAATTAGAGGGTGCATGGATGGTTTCATTCTTGAACAGAAATTTAAAGGTATGGGGGGGATTGGAAATTGGTTGATTAATGTCCTACGAAAATAAAGACAAAATATGGCAAGTAAACATATTTCAGAAACCTATAACTCTATTATGCTCCAACTCATAGACAAGAGAATCAAAGAACCTCTTAAACATGCTTTCTACACCGAAAATAAATTCTAAATTACTAATTACAAGTGATCATCTCATCTTATTGACCTTACCATTTTTCATGCCTTAAAACTCTAAGTAAGCTACGAAATTTATGATTTCAAATATATCCCTAAATTTTTCGAAATTTTTCGATTTTTATCGATATTTCTAATATATCCTTGATATTTCCGATATTTTTCGATATTTCTCGAAATTTTTGAAATTTCCGTAAACTTTTCACATTTAACATTTAGTTTAGTAAATGTCCAATCTTTACATGCTCAATGTTCAATCCACCCTTCACGTGACATGTCTAATACATGCAGAATTACATGGAAGAACAATCATTCAATGATTATTTTTCACAATACACACATGATTATGCACAGGGAGATGGAGAAAATAGTGTGAATTTCGAACCTCATAGGTCCCTACGTGGTTTTGAAGTATTTATATATTTGATTTTGTGATGTGTGATGTGTAATATATTGTACAAAAGACGTGATGGCCTAGCCTCC
Organism: Geum urbanum; assembly: GCA_946800695.1. Taxonomy (NCBI): domain Eukaryota; kingdom Viridiplantae; phylum Streptophyta; class Magnoliopsida; order Rosales; family Rosaceae; genus Geum; species Geum urbanum. Next base: position 8,457,565 of record OX327003.1, read on the forward strand.
TATAAGTTTTAGCAATCAAAAAATAAAAATAGAACTAATAAATTATATTTTAATAATTATCAGGACTTAACACATACTAATTCATATAGTAATATAGCAAATTCATATGTCTTAATGTTTGATCAATATTTTCTTTTCACATAAGGTAGATAATTGATCATGTAACAACCTCCAAAAATTTCATTACAAATTTCCATGTATTTTTATTAGTTTCCGTCATTTCTGTCAGAATTTTTACTGGATCGATATTTCGATCGATATATACAAATTTTGGAACGTCAATATATCCTCGATAACCGATATTTTACTCCTTGGTATCAAACATATATAAAAGGCTTGAAATCATAAACACATGCAACCTACGAAAAGGCTTAAAAACATATAACTTAAATCCAAACTTGTTCTTCATTAAATACATCAAAATGATCCAATACAAAGCAAAAGAATGAAAATTGAAGATCATGGTTACACTTTATGTCTTGAGTACTTGGTGACTTCTTTGGAGGATGCTTCTCATTCACAAGGGACTTAGCGTATTGTGAATGATCCGATGCTTGTGGAGGATGGAGTACTTCAGCTTGGAGGGGATCCTTGATGTGTTTGTAGAGGAGAGGTATTAGTGTAAAGCTTTGGAAAGTGATGAGTGATGTCATCTTCTTGGCTGGCCAGCCCTTATATATAGGTCATTGGATTGCCTTGCCTCTTCCTTCCAACTTGGCTGATCCATTAATGCTCCCTTAGTCATCAAGAATGAGTCATGCCCCTAGTCATGAAGAATGAGTCACCAAGCTTGAGTCACCAAGCCTAGTCACCAAGATCAGCTAAGAATAACCAAGATAAGCCTTGAGTCATCCCCTTAGTCATCAAGAATGAGTCGCCAAGCTTGAGTCGCCAAGTCTAGTCACTAAGCTTGCCATTCTTGACTTTTCCTCTTCACCTAGTGGCTAGGGCTGCCGAATTACATGACTTGAGCCTCCATTTTGGGCCGAAATAAACTTTGACAAATGCGCCTAAAAAATGCTTTTTGGGCCAGCCCATCTTCGATGCTCCCAAATCGCAAAAATTCTCCGAAGTGCACCGATTATTCTTTTATTTCGTATTTAACCTAAAAAAGGTAAACTAAGTTAAAAACATAAAAACTAAGAAAATAACAAAGCTAAACATAAAGGGAAATGCATTAAGAATCGAGCATAAAATGCGCATATCAAATTCCCCCACACTTAGACTTTGTTAATCCCTTAGAAAACACTAAGTTAAACTAAGACTCTCTAAGAATTAAAACAAAAGAAAGAACAGACATTATCATCAAGTAGTAACTCATCTCAAATGTATGAACAAAAATAAAACTAAGCCCTTAGCTAAAATTTGTCTCAGAATTTTCATAAGTATATGGCGATGGCTCACATGATTTTGAACTTGTATGCTCAACGAATTCAAGAGATAATTGAGATATGATCTACAAATGAACAAGTAAGACATAGAGAAAACAATGGTTATGTTATAGCTATGCATGCTTTGAACAAAGGTTTAATCAGCTCACAAGGATGCACTCATCATATTTTTTACTCATGAAAAGAGTTCACTTAAAATGTATATGAATTTAAACGAAAACCTCATGAATGGAGTTAATTACTTGCACAAATGAACCAAAACCATAAGCTTACTCATGCAACTTACTCTACTAATTGAAAGCTACTCATTTTAAGGATCATAGAGGACTTTTAGAAAAGGTTGTAATGGGCTAATGCTAAGGCATTCGAAATTTAGATATGTGGTAATAAAAACGTTTCAACGACTTAGTGTAGCACTTTAGAATCTATATCAATTTCATCTTTCATCTCCATTCAAATGTTACCATGTATACTTCAATCTAAACTACCCTTTGAGCTTTTCGGACAGGACAAAGGCCAAATTTGTTCATTTTTGGGTCTTCAATTCGTTGTAACCTCCAAATCAGCAAATAAGGAGGACATTAATCCAAATGGTTATACTTAGAACACAACATATTGCCATGAGAGATAAATATTTTTTTTCTTTTTGTTTTCTTTTCATTCTCTCAATTTTCTTTTTTTCTTTTTTGGCAATCTCATACTTTTTAAGCTATTTAGACAAGTCTTTCCCCATACTCATATTAACTCCGTCAATCTTTCTCACCAAAACATCATCTTATGTACTAGTTTCGAAAAAATTCTCACCAAGTTTCTGGAACAAAGGTAAGAATATTCTATACTATGGTAAGTGTTTAGGTATATATGGTGATGAAAGAAAAGCTTAACGTGGGCTCAATTGGTTTATCTAAAGGTGTCGCAACTTATGCGCACATAATGGGATACATGGTGAATTTGGCAACGTGGTGGAAAATCCTAAATACCTTTAATCATATCCAAAATCAGAGTATGTATCAATTTAAAAGCTTTGCAAATTGACATGAGTAAGTTATAGCATTCTCTAGTTCATTAAAATCTATGGCAAGCAATCAAATGAGACATATATAAGTTAGTAGCTACGAAATATATGTATATTCATTCAAGGAATAAATAACAGATAGCTCAAAAGCTCACACAAAGTTCATATGATTAAAAACGTATTCAAGCATGCGATTTATGTACCATGTTTTGCAAATCATATCTACTACATGTTAAAAACGCATAGAATATCTCAATTAGCACAAGAATTCGATGCATGTGATTCATACACCATATGTGTTCGTTTCGGTCCAATTTCATCATTGACTAGTTAAGGACATCCTAAAGACTCTGAAAAACACTATTTAAACACAATTAAATTGTAAACCCTTCCCCCACACTTAAACTCTACATTGCCCTCAATGAATTAAAGTTAAAGTATAGAATTAAGCATGAAGTATAGGATCTATGAAAATTCTATAAAATGCAAAAGCAACTAAATTAAGGAAAAAGGGAGAAAACAGCAAATATGTTGTCTTCTTCTCCATTGGGTTGCCTCCCAATGAGCGCTCATTTTACGTCTTGGCTTAGACGTGATGCATCATTTTGCTTCCGAAATGGCCGGTTCTTGGAGTTACATCTCCTCCACGTTATGCTTCGCAAATGCCTCAAATAAGGCTTCAAGCGATGGCCATTTACTTTGAATTCACTGCCTTTGTCTAATGATCGAATGAGAACAGCTCCATAATGCATAATTTGAACAACTATGAAGGACCAATCCATCGAGAGCGAACCTTGCCCGGAAAGAACTTAAGTCTCGAATAAAAAATGAATACTTTCTGCCCAACTTCAAAACTCTTCCCACGAATAATCTTTTCATGGATCTTTTTCGTCTTCTCTTTGTAAATCCATGCATTGTCGAAAGAATCATTTCTAATCTCTTCAAGTTCAAAAAGTTGTAGCATCCCATTCTCCCAGTACAGCAATCCATGATTGAACATGGGCATAACTTTGAGCAACATCACACAACTTTCGGAAGCAAGAAACAGCTGTCTCCAGATTCAGGAGATCATCTGGGGTAGTCTCCATGGCGGGCAAGATGTTTCCCACAAGCTGAGATGATTGAGGGCAACTAATGTACTTGTCAACCTGTTTGAGTTATCACTATGATCTGAAAGACCCTGCTTGGCAGTCTCACTCCTATTATTTGCAAAGTGCACCTCATCCCATCCTTCCCAGAGTACAACATTAGATTGTATCTCAGCAGAGAAACGTTTACTACTGTTACCTGTGAGGTACTGCATAAGCTCTAAAGCATAAACTTGAACAGAACCAGGAAGCAGTTGGTTATCAGCGAACTCAGCCACCCTATTCCAGACTAAATTCCTTACTCTGTCCAAATCCTCCAAATCTCCTTCTAATTTACTCAAAGAGGATAAAAGCTGGTATAGATTATGGTATTCTTGGGATTCACTGACGATCATATCCTGTAAAATGGATTCCAAGATATTCGTGTAGAGAAGGGAGAGTTCCTGAATTTCTGTATCTCCCATCAATGTGAAACCAGTTGGACCTCAAATTACTGCTTCAGAAAATACTTCCGCAACAGATCCATACCCGCAACCAGAAAAAACCATCGCTTTACAGAATAAATATGGTTCAGTTGCAGAATCACCAATTAAACCATGTTTGACAAAGCTGACAAGTGTACCCCAGCCCTGACTAGGTGATATACTGTCTTCCATTACTAACCTCATGCAAACCTTGAGGCAACACAACAAGCATTCAAGATTGAGCTTGAGGTTTGGTCTAGCATCCTCATGGGACGCAATCTCTATCATTTCATCAATCAATCTTATCCAAAAGTTTTCAAGAGAATTATAAGACATTCTTGCAATGCAGAGTCAGAGTAAACTCCCATAAGAACCAAAAAGAGGTAGAATCATAGTGAAATACCGCTTCGTGATGTTCAAAGAATCTGAATGTGCCATTAATACCTGCTGGAATATTCATAACTCTGCTCAAGTTGACATAAAAGCTTTGCAGGGTTTCAGTGCTTTTGATGATTGAAGCTGTTCCAGCTTTAGTCTTTAAATTTGTCAGCAAACTCCATATATAATGTTTGTAGACATCCTGCATGTCAAGAGACCCTCTGGCAATGGATTGCTATACATACTGGTAATAGTCTGTACCATCTTTGACAAAGCTTCCAAATTACTATCATTGATATGCATGTAGACTTCACAGCTTAAGCACTTCAAGTTCAAACCACATAGTCCAGCAATATTTTTGAAGATAAGGTTCACAATAAAAGAAACTCTTAAGCACTCTTGCTCCATCAAACTATAAAATCGAGAAAATCCAAAACCTGACAGATGTGCTTGATCAGGGTGTAATATATTGGCAACTCTTGAGCAGTTTCTTCCAGTTGCAAGTAGCACTCGGAAGGCAGACCAAACAGGTAAGCAAGGCGCAACTTGTTGCATCCATCAACTTCAGGGTACACTGTAGATGATATTGCTTAATGGTGTCCACAGCGAGGCCCATTTATTTCTCCTTTAAATTCTGAAATTTCATATGTTATATCATCATTCGTCCATACCTCAGACACAAGAACTGAGCATACATACCGCAAAAAGGCCTGCAAAGAAACAGTTGAGCATCATCATAAAACGCAAAAGATGTGTGTACTACACTAAAGCCATTAATATGTACACAGAAGTTCCCTACCTCTACACGATTCAAGCCATATCCATCAGCTAATTCAGAATGTCCTTTAAAATGTCCTTTTTCTCTAACTTTCCAAATCGATCAGGGGAAGAACTACACTCTCAATGTAATCAAAGTCTCGAGACAAAAAGAGCGCTGTGTCAACACACGGTGTCTTCTCTACTTCTCTACAGTGGTCAGCAACACGTTTCTGGTCTTCTAGCTTCAGCTTCCATTCTCTCCAAAACATAGACTTCACCTTGTCGAATTTGTCCATTTAATCTGACAACAATTTTTTCCATAATAAGAAATGGATGAACAGAAAAACAACAGTAAGGAGCATAGTTTCAACAGTTCAGTTAAGTACTTCCTGCAAGACATCAGAGAAAGTATGAAGGCTTATCTAGCTTATAGTAAGTATAATATAAAATATATGTCATATTTAAGTATAGAGAATCACCAGAACTAGATGGTACATGCTTCTTTTCAAACTTCCTCAACAGTAATTCGCTCCTTTGCATAGGGGATTTGCACTCGATTGCAGAACTATACAATAAGCTATATGTCATCCTTACATTCATGATGCTCAAGATTTCTTGGTAATCCTTTCTTATTCTAAGTTGCTCCTCTATCACTTGAGCACCAATAATTGGATCCACCAGATTCAAGAGGAAGGAGCAGCTGGCTACATATTCCTTTTCAGTAACAGGCGACTCAATAATAGATTTTGCCAGAGAGGCAACCACATTGTCTGTAGGAGCAAACCCATGTCTTGCCAACCAGGAGAGGATGGTTACCAAAGCCTGAGTTCTTACACTGACATACTGCCCAGGAATCACATTACGATTGGGCTTCTCACAGTGCTCAGTTTTCCTACTCAGTTCAATCAACCAAGGGAGCTGAATGGCAGCAAACGACAACAGTTTCCCATTTTCTCTCAAAGAAGATTCTAGATTGGTTCCATTATCAATAGGCAAGTCTTTAGTAACAGCAGGGAGTAAATTTTTAATGTTACTAATATGGACTTCTTCATCATCACGGTTAGCTCCCTCAACCATTTCCAAGCAACCTTTTAGCTTCATTATATCTTGTATACTGTGGCTGAACCAGTGATGATTGAGGAGCCTTGAATAGAGAACTCTGGACATTTTGTGTCACTCAACATCATTAAGGTTTCACACTGACCTTGCAAATCAAGATCTTTCCATGCATAGAGCAGCTCATTAACAGATTCCTCGCCACAATTGCTTATAGCGAAACCCAGTAGCTGCTTCTGAGAATTTATATCCATGTTTTCAAGTGCAGGACCCCTTGCTATTGCAGCAGATAAATCCCAAATGTCACCATGTCCTTTCTTAGCTAAAACAAGACAGAGATCAAGTGCAAATTGCAGATCACCAGCAACCGCAGCTTCTCTGGCAATAGCTTCCTGAACAGAAGATATGTTGTTCAGAGAGCTCAATCCAAGAAGTTTGGCTATCTCAATTAGTTCATCAACATGCAAATATGCACTGGTTTGACTTGTGATTGCCATTTTGATGATCTCCATTGGATCTTTTACTTGTCTTAATTGCATGGGTAAGAGAGTTACTCCTAGACTGGGAAGTCTAACTGTAAGTGCATCAATAATATCAGACTCTAGTTTAACATTTCCACTGCTTGGAAACAAATTGAGGCATTCCTTTGCTTTCCAGATCTGGAAAAAGATGCAAAAACAAAAAATTACACAAAGTATCAGACTTAATTGTATCATTCCATCCTTAAATATATCAGAAAACACCAGAGAACATACCATTCATACTTATTTTAGGACAAGTCAGACTTGAAGCAGAGAAGAAATACTCCCTTGCTGCTTGAATAGCAAGGGTTTCAGCCTTCTCTGATGCCAATGCAACTGAACGTGTACCCTTCAAATAATTCCTGGCAAGAGAAACTTCCCAGCTTTCAACAGTCCTCTGCAAAATTCCATTAACATATACTCCAGGTCCAGAAAAGGAAATGCGTTTTCCCTGATGCATTGCATATCTTGCCACATGGTTGCCCAATCGGAAACTGATCGACCAGGCTGTCGCTGTATAAACTTTGAAAATATAAGACGAAGAATTTGCTTTACACCTTTCCCATCTGCATGAGACTCTAAAAAGAAGTTCAGCAACTTGGGAACCTGTGGAAGATATAGTCGGTCATTAAATGCCAAAACACCAACATTATATATGGATTCCAGTTTCTATCTTATTCTCTTAGAAACAAGAAGTGCTGATAGTTTAGGATCTCTTTGTAATTCATTATTATCTGTCAAGCAATCATAATAATGTTTGGTTATGTCTGTCTATCTATTCTACTAGTTGGGAAGCATATACAAGCATATTTTAAAGCCTAGGATTAAGAAAGTCTGCAGACCTGATAAAATGCCAGGAGACTCCCAACATCAATATGGCCTTCCGCCAGCTTCAATCTTCTCTCAAGACTCTTGATAATTATTTCACTACCTGTTCAAAAAAACAATAAATATACCTTATACATGTTCATACATAAAATATAATTCAGATAATTTGTATATTCATCTTTGCTCACCCTCTTTCACCACATTACACTGCCTAACCATTTCTTTCTAAATAAAAGGATAAATTCTAGCTCCAAAAAGAAAAGAGAGATAGACGGACAAAGGCAAATCTCTCAAACAAAAAGATTCCAGATAAACACAGTACATATGATTTTTGTGACTTGTCCAAATTGGCAACCACATTCTTATTGGAGATCTATCATCCCGTTCACTAAGGCACAGCTCAATATAATCTCAATGACCATATATATAAAGATCAATTACCTTGCATTTGTGGACGTTTTGACAATATAGATGCCATAGTACTCCACTTATCTGTAGATGTGCAAAGATAGATGCACTGCTGTGCACAATCTATAGCGTCAACCTCACCCTTAAATAGGCTGTTGCTATGAAAATCTTTGCACCCTTCCTCTATTACCAGAAGGCATACGTCCAGTTTGTTTTCAGAAGCAGCTTCCTTCAGCCATCGAACCAGAAATGACTCATTCTTATTACAATCTGCAGTAGGATGTTCATCTGTCCACCAATCTTGGGGAACAGAGGTTGTTGTATACTGAAACCTATCTCGCATAAATGGAACTGCCATATTATGTAATCTTGCAACCATGTTCTCTTCATTGACTACTTTAAGCATAATTCTGAATTTATCATAGTTGGATAGTTCTTCCCACATGACAAGAGTCACAGTGGAATCTACTTCACCACCACTGACTTCTGAATAAATAAGTTGGTGCAGGTGAGAGACATCCTCGCAGAACTGCTGCAACTCATGTACACCTTTATGTTGAGCAAAATCAAGCAAGGAAATATAGTTCTCCAGCTGCCCACTAAAAGTATCAATATCTCTAGCTCTCTTCTTGTACCATGTTGAAACTTCCTCGATTGATGGCCAAATAGACCCTAGGCATTGCTTAACTATAGGTTCGGTCTGAACTTGGCTACTAATCTCATGATCCTTTGGTAATTTGTTGAGAAAACTTATCATTTTGTCACATTCAACCCAGTCTTCTTCCCTCACAGCTATACTTGTAGGAGGGGACCTCCCAGGAAAAATTTATCCATATGTTTGCACAGGAATTGTTTCAGGGATAGAACCTAAAATATCCAAGACAAAAGGAGCCAATGAGTAAGGATGAAGCTTGAACAAAAGATTTAAAGCTGTTTTAGGAAATAAGAATATGGAGAGAATAGTTTGAAGCAATGAATTCTGTAACTTTATTAATGAAGGAGCAACTCCTATATATAAGAGAGTACAAGAGGTACAATCAGGAAAGTAATCCTATTACAATACTGGATAAGTTATACTTGCCATATCCTGTAATCTCCACCATAACTAGGAACATCAAATATCCTACAACACTCCCCCTTGTGCCGGTATATGGTGGTGATGCCTCTTCATTTGCTTCATTAGTGCCTCATCAAAAAACTTATCGAGCCAAAAACCTTTGCAGGAGAAAAATCGGTCTCGCCAAGTAAAAAGAGTGCAGATCGTCGTAGACAATGATATGACACATAGCTATGTTGCCTCATTAAAAACTTGCTAAGTAATAAAAACCCAGTGGGATAAAAACAACCTTAGTCAAGGAAAAAGAGTGCAACGTGTCCTTCACATTCAGAAACGCTCATGTGTATGCTAGACTCCCCCTGATGTCTGCATTTATCCTTGATACCAATAATCAAGGCATCTTAGACAAGCTGAGCAACCCTATGCTCCTCACATGCTTCTGAAATGTAGATTTGGGCAATGATTTAGTAAATAAATCTGCCACATTGTTCTCAGATCGAACTTGGTTAATCTGGATCTTGAGAAACTCTTGTTGTTGCTGATTATAAAAATACTTAGGCGATATATGCTTGGTATTGTCGCCTTTTATGTAACATTGCTTCATCTGCTCAATGCAGGCTGCATTATCCTCATAAATGCATGTAGGTTCATCAATAGTGGATCCCAATCCACAAGTCTCACGAATATGTGTAATAATAGACCTCAGCCATATACACTCCTTAATTGCCTCATGAAGAGCAATAATCTCAGAGTGATTCGTGAATGTAGCGACCAGGGTCTGCTTTGTAGACCTCCAAGATATCGCGGTGTTTCCCATAGTAAAGACATATCCTGTTTGGGAACGACCTTAATGTGGATCAGAGAGAAATCCAGCATCAGCAAAACCCGTCAACACATCACAAGGATTGTTGGTATAGGGGGTAAAGGGAATGGCGTCACCATCTTCAATGGCACGTCCTTTCGATACGGTGGCTTTCCGTCTCGTCTCTCTGTAGGGATAAAACAAGCCCATATCTATCGTACCCTTCAAGTACCTGAAGATATTCTTAATGCCTGTCCAATGACGTTGCGTGGGCGCTGAGCTAAATCTAGCTAACAAGTTCACAGCAAATGAGATGTCCGGTCTTGTGCATTGAGCTAAGTACAGTAATGCACCTACTGCACTTAGATAAGGCACTTCAGCCCCTAACAGTTCCTCGTCCTCATCCCTTGGACGGAATGGATCCTTTTCTGGATCTAGGTTGCGGACTACCATGGGGGTGCTAGCAGGATGTGCCTTGTCCATGTTAAACCTTCTCAACATCTTGCGGACATAAGCAGCCTGGTGGACTAATATTCCACTACTACGGTGTTCTAGCTCGAGGCCTAGACAAAACCGTGTCTTCCCAAGGTCCTTCATCTCAAACTCGGATTTCAAGTACTTCGCAGTATCCCTTAATTCATCAAGGGTTCCGATGAGATTCATATCATCGACATAGACTGCTACTATTGCAAATCCGGAACTTGTTCTTTTAATGAACACGCAAGGGCATAGCTCGTTATTCACATATCCCTTCCCAATCAAGTATTCACTTAGGCGGTTGTACCACATACGCCCGGATTGCTTCAATCCATACAGTGACCTTCTCAATCTTATAGAGAATGCGCTCCGTGGTTTAGAGCTACTTGACTTGGGTAATTCGAACCCATCAGGGACTCTCATGTATATCTCTGAATCTAGATCCCCATAGAGATATGCAGTAACCACATCCATTAGCTGCATGTCCAGTTTTTCGGAAACTACCAAACTGACAAGGTAGCGGAATGATATGACATCCATTACGGGAGAATACGTCTCCTCGTAGTCAATACCAGGGCGTTGTGAGAAACCTTGCGCCACAAGGCGAGCTTTGTATCTTACAACCTCATTATTCTCATTACGCTTTCTAACAAAGACCCATTTATGTCCTACAGGTTTTACACTTGGCGGGGTTAGCACTACCGGGCCAAACACCTGTCTCTTTGTTAGTGAATCTATTTCAGCCTGGATTGCATCTTTCCATTTGGGTCAATCTGATCTCTGTTGACACTCTTCAACAGATCGAGGTTCGATGTCATCATGTTATATGAGTTCATGTGCAACTGAGAATGCAAATGCATCGTCAATGATCATAGATTCTCTCTCCAAAATCTCATGTATGCTAGCATAATTCATCGAAATTTCTTTATTCACTGAACTAAGATCAACCGTTGGAACTCCCTCCAAATTGGTTGTCTCAAGGACATAACTGTAGTCAGGAATAATTTCATGAGATGGATTCTGAGAGTTGATGAACAATGGATCTTGTTGTGCCGATCTCCCCCTCTTCCTAGGGTGAGTATCCATCGAACCTACAGGTCTCCCCCTATTCCTTTGGGGAACCGTGGCCTCAGCCACCACACGTCCACCATGTGTGGCGGCGCTGCTCTCTCCCATCATAGGGGTGGCGGCATGACATCCTCCATGTGGGATGTCAATCCTTGCAGGCACATTTGCAGCAGGTATATGTGATCTTGTCACTTTAGCAAGGTCAACAAACGTATCAGGCATCGAATCTGCTACGTTACCAAGCTCTATAATTCTCCTTACTTCACTATCTGCTAGTGAGGAGCGGGGATCAAGATAAGACAAATTAGGGACTGACCATGACAATTCCTGTCGTTCATGTGTCCTTCCTCCCCCTAACGACGGGAAGTTTGTCTCATCAAAGTGACAATCCGCAAATCTTGCGGTAAATAGATCGCCTGTCAAGGGTTCTAAGTAGCGGATTATAGTTGGTGAAACAAAACCAACATATATGCCCATTCGTCTCTGATGACCCATTTTATTGCGTAAAGGTGGTGCAATTGGCACATAGACTGTGTTTCTACCGAATTACGCGCGGGGGCGTAAAGGGGCAGAAGCAACACGAATAAGCTTCCTCGAGTACTCCTTCCTTCGTGCGATGGACTTCCCTCTCCTCGGTGCGTCCGAACGGTGGGGCTGTTCGGATGGGCGGACTCTCTTTCTCTCTTCGTGCGTGCGGGCTCTCCTTGCGGGGGCTTCCTTCTCTTCCCTCGGGCGTTCGGGTGCAGCTGTTAGAAGAATACAACAATGAAACAGGCGGTCAGGGGTCAAGACGGGGTGGCCCGCCTTCAACGCTCCGATGCCTAAGTCAGAAGATGTATTGGATATAACAGTCAAGAGAACGTACGAGCAGTGCGATATGGATCGAGTGAGTCAACTGGCTCTCGATGGGATGTAAATTAGTGAGTCTTACCTGTAATAAATACCTGATATATATAGGTGGTTGAGTTTGGAACCTGGTGGTGTTCTTCGATGTGGGACTGGTGTTTCTGCTGGTGTGAGGTCCTCATGTTCGGGCGTGCCCCCCACGGGCGCGTGCGCGCCCGGAGGGGGTGGGTCTGGTGAGTAAAGTTGGAGCCTCCTTGGTGATCTTGCGTGTGGTCGGGTAGGTGTTGCTGATCTGCTTAAGTGGATAAGTATGTTAATCATACAACTAATGATACAATACTAACAGACTGCACAACCAAATATGCGTAGGTGCGAAATATTCGGCTCATATCCAGTAACCAACTGGTACGCAGAAAATGGTTGTCTAGCAGCGGGTCTAAAACGAATAAGCATTGCTGCATGTAATATTGCATAAGCCCAAGCAGAAGTGGGTAGGTTGGTACGCATGACCAAAGCCCGTCCAACCATTTGAAGTCTTTTAATGGTGGCTTCTGCGAGACCATTTTGGGTGTGTACATGGGGAACTGAGTGCTCGACATCAATCCCGATGGACATGCAATAATCATCGAATGTTTGCGATGTAAACTCCCCAGCATTGTCGAGACGGATCGACTTTATAGGATGATCGGGGTGGTGAGCCCTCAAACGAATAATCTGGGTAAGGAGTTTAGCATATGCAGCATTTCTTGTGGACAATAATGCGACATGTGACCAGCGTGTCGAAGCATCCACCAATACCATAAAGTATCTAAATGGTCCGCATGATGGGTGGATGGGTTCACAAATATCACCTTGGATACGTTGTAAGAATGGAATATTTTCTTTGGTGTCTTTAGCGTAAGAGGTCTCGCTCCTACCTTGGCTAAAGAGCATGCTTTGCAGAACGAGCGATGAGCATTAGACATCACCAGTGAGGATGCTGGTGTTTGCTCAAGGTCTCCATGGACTTGGGAAGCATCATAGGGGACGAGAGCACCACTTTTGGTGTCAAGTCGTCTCCTCTTGGGTGAGGAGGTGTCGGTATGAGGCCGACCATGGATGGTGGCGCCACCCCTCTTGGTGCCCACCTCCATGTTTGTGTGAACCGCTCCTTGGTTCTTGCTTCCTTTCGCTCGAAAGAATGGATATCCATTTGAATTCTTCAAAATTCGGATCATCATATCACGACATGGGTGTCCTAGCCTATCGTGCCAAAGCATATATGTGTTTGAGTCTCATAAGTCATCTCTTATGACATGGTGTGACTCTACAACTCTCATAGTTGTAATACATAGCCCATTTGACTGACACATGAGCTTCTCTAGTATTCGGTTTCTGCCAGAATCACTAGAAGTAATGCATATATATTCCATTCCATTCTCACAATGAGTATTGATATGAAATCCGTTGGCTCGGATGTCTCGACTACTCAGTAGGGTCCTGGGAGCCCTAGGAGCATAGAGAGCATCATCAATGATGAGTTTTGTTCCATTTGGCAACAAAAGTTGGGCTTTCCCTCGCCCTTGGATCAAATCCGAAGACCCACCCATCATTGTGGTTAGAGATGTTCGACAAGGCATAAAGTCGATGAAGAGTTGTCTGTGACGAAGAATGGTATGTGTGGTTCCGCTATCAATGAGGCATTCAAGCTCTCCTGGAAACATACATACAAGAAAACAAGTCTTGTATGAGGAAAAATCGAAAAATTAACTCAAAATTTTTTCTAGGGATATGCCTTCTATCCATCGAAGCACCCCCCTCGGGTTTTCCTCAGGTTTTGGCCTTCCTCGGGCAAACTGACCTCCGAGTACTTAAATAGGCATAACTTTGTCTAGAAAATAGCTTTTGACGTTCCGGATGAAGTTCTAGAAACTAGATATTCGTAGCTTTCCGAGCATATAATACTCATATGCTGGATCGTTTTGAATCAATCCAAGATTCATGTCAAAGCTAAGCAATCTGCACAGCCAAATACGTTATGTCGGTTTCAGACCTCTGTCTAGTAAAACGGGCATAACTTTTTCTAGAAAATAGATATCGACGAGATGGACATAGTTCTGAAAACTAGAAGTCCATATATTTTCAGCCATATGCCATACATATGTTGGTTTATTCTGAAAAAATTCCAGTTTGTCGTCGATGTCAACTGATTTGCAGAGCAGATTCTGTTGTGCCCTGTTTCTGACCTTTGTCCAGTAAAATAGGTATAACTTTTTCTAGAAATTAGCTATCGACAATCCGGAGGTAGTTCTGAAAACTAGACATCCGTACCTTTTCAGCCATATGCCACTCATATGCTGAATATTTCTGGAAAATTCCCAGTTTGTTGTCGAAGCTGGCTGATAGTGCAGCAGATTCTGTTTTCTGCGATTTTGGGGATTTATAGCACTCTTAGCTATCCCAATAGATACATGGACGAATTTGTAAGTTTGCTAGGACATCTAAAGTCGTTTGGGTAGCTCTTTTCACTTATGACCAGGTGAAGAGAGATCAATGTAGGTGAGACATAAAGTCCGCTCAAATACCTTTATCGAAATCTCCTGTCCTAGACATCACAACTTACTAAAGTGAGCCCTAGTAGACGATAGGTTTGTAGCAACCACAAAACATGTATATTACACAGAAAATGTAGACAAACCTATTATTAATAAGCCAAAACAATGCCTTTATTAATAATGCCAACGAGTTACATCAAAGTTTACTAATCCAGAAATTTGACGAATTACAATGTCAATAATAAGACTTAGGCCACATGCCTTTATTAATGGAAAACATAAACCTCTAATCAAAATTCGGTATCTCAGTAATTGAGTTTCTGCCAATTTTGAAGTTTGCCTTAATGAGATTAGCCTCTGCTCCATCTCTATCTTCTGCTTCGTTGTTTCTTTGATCCTTAAAATTCGTAAAATCTGAGCACACTTGCTTGTTGATTTTCTTCCGAATTATTGGTGTGTTGTAATGCAACGAAATTTTGTATACCCAAACTAGACACGTACATGAACACTTCTGCAAATTTTCATAATTTTTCGAGACCTGTAGCTAGGTCGAATAATTTGTACAATAGTATGCAGAGAACAGTTCCGAAAACTGATGTGTTCAAGGATCAAGTAGATTCGGATTGGGTGGTTTCAATATAACGATGATGATCTTGGAAATCCATAGACCCCTCATATATATTGCTTATCAATGGTAATCAATACCTATTGACCCAAACTTCCGAAATCTAACTTCTCAAACATTTTGAGAATAAACAACTCGTTTGATTCGAGAAACATCATGCGTCTTATCTTGGCCTCTCTTGGCATTGGTACCTCAGCCTCCATGGCTTCCTTGGTCACCACGGCCTCTATGGCCGGCGCTTCCTCTATCATGGTCATTGATCATGACCTTCATGCGCCAACTTATGGCGTCCTTCCTTGTGTGGGCGGTGGTGGAGACCAAAAACTGTCTCATCAAGATTCCCTTAACTTAAGGGTTCCGCCCCTTGCGCTATTCTCTTGATGCGCTTTCATAATTCGCATAGTGAACACTCTTAATTCCAACTTGCCTTGAATTATGATTATGTAGAGGATTTTCTCGATCAAATTTTGCTCTACAATTGCTTTCTGCATAATTGGAGCATGGATCTAAGCTTAAGCATCTCATAGTTGATTGATGCAATTTGCTTGAAGTCGGAAAACCACATGCTATTCCACTTCTCTTTTAGATCTGGGAGCATGGTGTCAATGCACTTTTGTATATCAAACACCATGAGAAAACAGAAGATGTATTAGTTTCGCAGTCGTTAGAGACTTCCTCGACAACTAATTTGTTTTCCAATATAATATTTGGATTAGACCTTCACTTTGATGTATATGGTCTTACGAACTCTCTTTGTTCGTTTTAATCGATGCTTTTATGAACACTCTTTGTTCAATCGATTTTGTGAACGCTCTTGGTTCACTCATGAACGCTCTTAGTTCATGTGGGAACGCTCTTAGTTCCAAGAATGCCCACCTTCAAGAAAGGTGCGGTGTAGAAAGGAGGGATAGGATGTTGTCCCGAAATCCCTACGGAAAAATTCAAATTTCCCAAAAGAGTAGGTTATTTTGAAAAAGACAAAGCTGAGTATATAAAACTTACTTGTTGTTTTATTACAGAACAATTCTTTTTCTTCTTTTTTCTTCGGGATCACAGCAGTTATTGCAGTCGGCGGCAGTGCTCAATTTTAGGGCTTCGTGCTGATAACGTGTTTTAGGAAATAAGAATATGGAGAAAATAGTTTGAAGCAATGAATTCTGTAACTTTATTAATGAAAGAGCAACTCCTATATATAAGAGAGTACAAGAGGTACAATCAGGAAAGTAATCCTATTACAATACTGGATAAGTTATACTTGTCATATCCTGTAATCTCCACCATAACTAGGAACATCAAATATCCTACAACAAAAGCTCCAATTTTCTCACTTTCAGCTAGTGTAACAGCAGCTTTATTTATAGGCATGACCCGGAATTTGCTATATTCCAGCACAAAACAAAATGAGCCCATCACAATTTGGCAGAAAATCAAACTTCAAAATAGGTTAAAATCAAACTTCAAAATAGGTTGTGACTGATTACCATCAGAGCAAACAAAAAACATATGCAATCAACATTCCGTGATTAACTAATGAAAGAGAATGGACAGGAAAAGATACCTAACTTTCTAGAATAATGACAAATAATATGGCATGTCTCAAACAAAGAGTGAAAAAATGTAAACAATTAATATGTGTGCATAAACTACACCATTTATTGACAATGAGTGCAATTAGTATATTGGAGTGATTTTAGTATCTTTAACACCCACAGAATTTCTACTGCGAGGCAAATAACTGCACAATATGATGTCACCAACACTAAGCACTTCGTATATTTATAAATAAAAAAATCAGTAGACCAACGCATTAGTATTGAGTTACAGTAAACATAAAAGGTTAAAAGAACATTATGTGCATACCACTCCTCTCACCAAGCTCGATGGGAGCAAAACAGATATACCGCATTACCAGGCATACTTTTCGTACAAGTAAATTTAGCTTCTGTAGATTATATACCTGCCCATGTTGATCCCAAGAAACGTCTCCAACCTATCACAGTTGTGCAACAGCTGAAGTCTAGCCACGCGGAAATTCCAAACTTCGCCACCTTCATTATTTTCTGATTCAGATAACCTATACTGATTAGTAATTGCAACCCATATAGTAGCAAAGCCCTCACAGAATCTTCTGTTGGTCCAACTTTGTTAACACATTCAGATAGTACAAAATGTTTGTCATTGACCTTTGAAAATAATGTACTTATTTCATTTGCTCCTTGACTGGAGTGTAACCACTGTGATTTTATGACTTCATCTTTATCCAGCCCATGTTGATCAGAAAATGAATGTAAAATGAATATAGTTTACTCAGATTTTCCAAAATCTGGCACAGAAATATGCAAGGAAATATAGCATAAATATAGGAAATGCTAGATGAAAGATAGAAGTAGAAACTACCAGGGTACCCACCTGATGCTAGTGTGACAGCGGCAAGCAAAGAAAGCTCTGATTGGTAGTCGATGCACAAAACAACATTAGTAGGCTGTCCCTTTACAGTGAGTCTATTTTGTGAGCTCTGTGCAGAATAAAGAGAAGAACTTGGATCCTGACTAATCTCGATATGCTGAAGGGAACCATCGAATGTAACAATAATGAAGGTACACTTAACATGTCAAAAATCACAAGTGAACAGCTTGGCCAACCTTGGTAAAAATATATAAAAAATAAAGAATAAAAAAACAAAATCCTCTTACAATAAATTGAAGATCAAATCATCAAGAAGCTGATGTTCATGAAGAGGTTCGTGTGTAATTATACAGAGTAGCGAAGAAAGAACACTCACAAACAAGATTTCTGTACATCAGAGTCATCCTGCACAATCGAAGGAAATCAATCAAAAGCGCTAAGCCAATCCATATTCATCAAAGGTAACTAGATTCATCAAGGAATCAAAGGAAATTGATCTATCAAAGATAACTCCACTTATCTAGGCATTGAGGTAACCAATTATATCCAAGGCATCAAAACTATCAGCAAGAATCACTCTCTTGCAATCATTCATTGCAGGATGCTATGTTATGGATTTGCTATACTTCCATAATTTGTGCAATTTGAATTTGTAAATTGTAACTGTAAAATCAGTATTCTTCAATGTTCTTAGTAACAGTAGCTAGCCTTTACTAGAGTTTGGTATACATGATCGATTGTAATCAGATTTTGATCAAGCAAAGTCATTTTCTATGGAAACAACCCAGATTCATCAGACATCAACATAAACTAGACTCATCGAGGCATAACAGGCAACTGATATATCAAATGCAACTCAGATGGTCAAAAGGAAACAAAAACTTTCAAAGGCATCGATGATATGCAGATTCATTAGTCATCAAAGGAAAGCAAATTCATCCAGGCATCAAAGACAACTCAATATATCGAAAGCAAAGAGAAGATAATTGGTATTTCCAAAGACAACCGATTTATCAAAGCAACTGAAGTTGTCGAAGGAAGCGGGGCAACCTATTTATCGAAGGCAGCAACTGAATTTCCCGAAGGCATCAAAGGCAACTCAATTTATCGAAGGCAACTCGGTTTGTTGAATCTTATATCCATTACCATTATAGAAATTATAAGTATAACTCACCTTGAGACAAATCCGTGCAGATACATCCTGGTCGAAAATTTCCATGGAAACCATAGGAAGAGATGAGAAGAATTTGTTAAACAATGACAAAAACCAGTCACTGTATGCAGGCTGTCCAGAGAAGGTTGTGGATGCCTCAAACAAGATGAGACTTATGCCAAATGTGATGCTCTTGTAGAAGAAGTAGCAAATCTGCAAGGACAAATGTGACCAAGTCAAACAATTGTGATGCAGAAACTTTAGGTTGTGATAAATTTAAAGTTGTTATCACATTGTAAACTTTGTTTCATAGTCAATGAAGCAATACCATCGATGAGATTTACGTGGATTTAGTAAATAGTATACTGTTTTACCGTGGTGATGGCATTCTTATCTCCCTGCTTTTCAAGCACCTGAATTTATGGAGACTCCAAAGTAATATAATCTGCTTCATTCCTTGTCTAAGCAAGCTACATGCATACCTGCAGAATAATAGTTTGAGTCAGAGACCTGTATGAGTTTAGAAAAAAGGCAACTCAAATATTCGAAATGCAACCAAATTTTCCGAATGCAGCAACAAAATTTTCTGAATGCAGCTCAGTTTTTCAAAGGCAATTCAGATTTTCGGAAAGGCAACAAAATTATCCAAAGGCAGGAACCAAATTTTCCAAAGGCAGCTCAGTTTTTCAAAGGAAACTCAAATTTTCGAAAGGCAACCAAATTTCCCACATGCAGCAACCAAATTTTCAGAAGGCATCAAAGTCAACTCGATTTATAGAAGGCAACTCAGTTTTTCAAAGGCAACTCAAATTTTCGAAAGGCAACCAAATTTCCCAAATGCAGCAACCAAATTTTCAGAATGCATCAAAGGCAACTCGATTTATCAAAGGCAACTCAGTTTCTCAAAGGCATCAAATGGAACTCGATTTATCAAAGGCAACTAAGTTTTTCAAAGCCACCAAACGCAAGTATTTATTGAAGGCAACTCAATTTTCCAAAGCCATCAAGAAAGGCAACCAAATTTCCTAAGGCGGCAACCAAATTTTCAGAAGGCATCAAAGGAAACTCGATTTATCAAAGGCGCATCAGTTTTTCAAAAGCAACTCAAATTTTCAAAAGGCAACCAAATTTCCCAAATGCAGCAACCAAATTTTCAGAAGGCAACTGAATTTATCGAAGGCAACTCAGTTTTTCAAAGGCAACCAGATTTCCCGTATGCAGCAACCAAATTTTCAGAATGCATCAAAGGCAACTCGATTAATCGAATGCAACTCAGTTTTCCAAAGGAAACTTGAATTTTCCAAAGGCAGCAAAGGCAAGTCAATTTATCGAAGGCAAATCAATTTTTCTAAGGCATAACAGGCAACTCCAATTTTCAAAAGGTAACCAAATTTTCCATAGGCAGCAACCAAATTTTCAGAAGGCATCAAATGCAACTCGATTTATCAATGGCAAGTCAGTTTTTCAAAGGCAACCAAATTTTCCGAAGCCAGTAACCGAATTTTCCCCCGAGGCATCAAAGGCAACTCTGTTTTCATAGGCATCGAAAGCAACTCAAATTTATTGAAGGCGACTCAATTTATTATGAAAGGCATCGAAACTCCATAGAGATCTTCATATCCAGATTCATCAAAGTCATCCGAACCAACTCAATTTATCAAAGACACCGATGAATCCAGAATCATGAATTCATCAAAGGCAACTTTAATCAGAAACCCAAAAGATAATTCACTCCAAATCTTCATTGCAAACGTTATAATATGTAGAAGATCGAATTCAAAGGCAACCACACCTTTCGAACCGTAAATCAGAATATCCCCAAAAACAAAATCGACAGAGGCATCAAAGAGTTTGGGAATGAAATTTGAGAGATACCTCTGAGATCTTTGAATCCAAATCTGGATACCGTTTTGTGATCAATCTTCGCATAATCCAACACAAAACGCTCAACCCACTGATTTGCCTCTCCTATCCTCTCCTCTGTGGCCATCATGTTTGGGATTCAAAACTTCAAACAAACAATCAGTGCACAACAGGAAGGAGAGAGACTGAGAGAATGCATCAAAGCCAACTCGATTTATCGAAGGCAACTCAGAATCTCAAAGGCATCAAAGACAACTGAATTTATCGAAAGCAACTCGGTTTTTCAAAGGCATCAAAGGCAACTCAAATTTTTGAAAGGCAACCAAATTTCCCATATGCAGCAACCAAATTTTCAGAAGGCATCAAAGCCAACTCAATATATCGAAGGCAACTCAGTTTTTCAAAGGCATCAAAGGGAACTCGATTTATCGAAGGCAACTCAGATTTTCAAAGCCATCAAATGCACGTACCTATCGAAGGCAACTCAATTATCCAAAGCCATCAAGAAAGGCAACCAAGTTTTCCCAAGTTGGCAACCAAATTTTCAGAAGGCATCAAAGGCAACTCGATTTATCAAAGGCACATCAGTTTTTCAAAGGCAACTAAAATTTTCGAAAGGCAACTCAAATTTTCGAAAGGCAACCAAATTTCCCAAATGCAGCAACCAAATTTTCAGAAGGCATCAAAGGCAACTGAATTTATCAAAGGCAACTCAGTTTTTCAAAGGCATCATAGGCAACTCAAATATTCAAAAGGCAACCAAATTTCCTGTATACAGCAACCAAACTTTCAGAAGGCATCAAAGCCAACTCGATTTATCGAGGCAACTCAGTTTCTCAAAGGCAACTGAATTTATCGAAAGCAACTCGGTTTTTCAAAGGCATCAAAGGCAACTCAAATTTTCGAAAGGCAACCAGATTTCCCGTATGCAGCAACCAAATTTTCAGAATCCATCAAAGGCAACTCGATTAATCGAATGCAACTCAGTTTTTCAAAGGCATCAATGGCAACTCAAATTTTCGAAAGGCAACCAGATTTCTCGTATGCAGCAACCAAATTTTCAAAATGCATCAAAGGCCACTCGATTTATCGAATGTAACTCAATTTTCCAAAGGCAACTCAAATTTTCCAAGGGCAGCAAAGGCCAGTCGATTTATCGAAGGCAAATCAATTTTTCTAAGGCATCACAAGCAACTCCAAATTTCAAAAGGGAACCAAATTTTCCAAAGGCAGCAACCAAATTTTCCGAAGCCAGTAACCGAATTTTCCCCCGAGGCATCAAAGGCAACTCTGTTTTCATAGGCATCGAAAGAAACTCAAATTTATTGAAGGTAACTCAATTTATTATGAAAGGCATCGAAATTCTATAGAGGAATCAAATTTTCTTGATATCCAGATTGATCAAAGTCACCCGAACCAACTCGATTTATCAAAGACACCGATGAATCCAGAATCATGAATTCATCAAAGGCAAATTTAATCAGAAACCCAAAAGATAATTCACTCCAAATCTTCATTACAAACGTTATAATATGCAGAAGATCGAATTCAATGGCAACCACAACTTTCGAACCCTAAATTAGAATATCCCAAAAAAACAAAATCGAGAGAGGCATCAAAGAGTTTGGGAATGAAATTCGAGAGATACCTCTGAGATCTTTGAATCGAAATCTGAATATCGTTTCGTGATCGATCTTTGCATAATCCAACACCAAACGCTCAACCCGCTGCTTTGCCTCTCCTCTCCTCTCCTCTCCTCTCTGCCCATCATGTTTGGGATTCAAAAATTCAAACGAATAATCAGTGCACAACAGGAAGGAGAGAGAGAGAGAGAGAGAGAGAGAGAGAGAGAGAGAGACTTTGAAAACGAGAGGAGAGGAGAGGAGAGGAGCCTCTCTTTCTTTTGTGCCGTTGCTGCTGGGCTGCGAGGGAGTCTCTTGAGTCTCTCTCTTTTTAATTTTTGAATTATTATCGTAGAAGCTGGCTCTTCTAGACCGTTGTGTGCATGCAACGCACGTGTTAGAAAGAGTTTTAATTTATTGTTTATCTATACTATTTATTAGGGAAGTGGGTTTTTTTACGATTGGCACTCCCTTTTTTATAAATTACACCTTTTTTTTGTTAATTTTTGTGTATTTTAAATACATTTTTAGTAAAAAAGATGAAGAAATTTCACCTTCCTTTTACAATTCTCCCCAAAAAAATTATTTTTGCTTTGGTTAGATTTAATTTATTATAATAATTTACAATATAATATCAAGTAAAAAAATTAACAGAAAATCCTATTTTTCTATCCATTCTCTCCTTTTTTTTTTCTCTTTGTTATAACTACTCTTCTTAAAGCTTCCTCCCAAAAATTGATTTTCGTATTTTTAATGTGATAAGTAGTCCCCAAATATTTGGTGTGGGTTAGCTAAAGGATTATATTTGACCATTTCTATGGCCCTTTGGCCTTTTTATGGTCATTTGAATGACCCTTATTTCTTGTTGGAATTCAAAAGGGGGATATAATTTGACGTATAGGCCTGTAGACCCTAGATGGCCTAACTGAATCAAAATTTGATATCATTCCAAAACGTATAACTGAAACAACAAAGACATAATATTGCAATTCTACGTAACAAGTATTTCACTACCCAGCTTCAACATCAGACTCGTTTCCTTTCTGTTTTGCCTGCAACATCAATTTCTCAATACGTTCCTTCTCTGTCTCCATATTCTTGCTCTTCAGTTCCTTTATCAGTGTCTTGTATGTGCTGTCCCTGGGAACAAAACCCTTCGACACCATCTCCTCAAAGAAAGAGCAAGCTTTTTCAAGTTTACCATTCTTGCAATGCCCACTGACCAAGAGCCCGTAAGCTCCAGCTTCGATACTAATGTCATTCTTGAACATATGGTCCAACAAAAAGTGGAGCACCTTCATCCTCTTCAGCCTGCAGCACATTTTCAATAACGGATGGTATATCTTAAGATCCACCTTGCACAAATCTTCCTCCATCTTCTTCAGCAGGTTGAGGGCAGCCTCTTCCTGCGTATGCTCGCAAGCACTAGCAACCAGGGTGTTACATGTCCTGAGGACCTTTTTCATATCCTGTTTTTCCATGTCCTTGACTACTTCTTGTATGTCTACAAGCCCACCGGCTTTACCAAGAATGTAAATTAAAGAGCTGTAAAATGAAACATCAGGAACAAGACCATTCATTTTCACTTCCTAATAAACCTCCAGAGCTCTCGTTAACTCCCCCCGCCTTCCCCAAAGCGTGCATTATGATAGTGCAAGTCACCAAATTCGGCTCACAAGCTTTGCCTTCCATTTCACTAACAACTATCAACTTTCCGAAAATCCTCGTCATTACGATAGCCCTCAATCAAACATGTATATGAGTAAACATCAGGGCGAAAACCGTGACTCTCCATCTCCTCCATTGTTTTCCTAGCAGTGTCGAACTTCCTATTCTTGCACCACCCATGTACCAAAATATTGAGGTCAGAGCATTCAGAGCTATGGAATCCTTAAACTCCAAGAAAGCTTCTAGGGCATGCTCAACACTTCTCTCCTTCACCAATGTACTCATCAAATTGTTCAGCGCTGCAATGTCTTTGCTCACACCGAAACGCTCCATGGCCCGAAACGCCTCTATGGCCTCTTGGTGCTTACCAGCCTTGGCAAGTCTCCTGAAGACTTTAGTCATTGTCTCCAACGTAACATAGCCAACTTCAGTTTGATCCATTTCTTCGACCAAATCCCACATCAGTTCGAAGTTCTTGGACTTCCCCAAGATGTCAACCATGGCGTTATAGGCCTCATGACCATGCCTATAACCTGTTCGACGTTTTGCCCAAGTGAAAAACCCCAAAGCCGGGACCCAGTCATTGCTGAACCTCGCCAATAACCCAAGCACCAAACCCTCGGACATCTCGAAGTCGTACCTTTCCAACGCCTGAGCTGCAGTTTCCGGCGAAGGGTACCGGATTTTCAAGACTCTGCTGATGTTCCGGAATCGGCAGCAAAGGGCTTGGGAGGTTCGGCGGGGTGAGCGAGGTTGTGGGTCTCGACCCATTTGGCGAATGAAGGAATGACGAAGTCTTCGTCGTCGTTGTCATTGTCATTTGGGTGATCGTTGTCGAAGAACTTGACCCAGCTTGGAAGCTCCGGAGACTCGGCGGCGACATGGGTTGTCTCAGCTGTGGTGCTTAGAGGGTTTGAGAAATGACGGAGGGTTTTAGAAATCCGGTAGAGATTGAGATTGTTCAACCTTCGAAGCATTTCGAGGTGAAATCTGCTTAGGCCTTTCAAGTTTCAAGTGAAAAGAGGGAGAACGTACAGCAATGGAAAATGCTAACATTAGTTTTGTTAAGAATTAGGGACGGTAACGGGTCCGGTCCGGTCGGGCCGGATTTTGAGTATCCGAATTTGATCTGAATCCGTCGGATATTTAATAATAGAATTTGACCCGTCTACACGCACTAAAAATAGATAAAATAAAAAATATATATATAAAATAAGATTATAAATGTTACTATTCTATAAAAAAATATAAAAAATAGATCTAAATTATAAAATATAATAAATAAACTTAAAAAATTAGGCTGGTCAGGTTCGGATCGGGTCCAGGTTCGATAGATATATATCCATACCCGACCTGAATCCGCCACAATTCGAGTCGGATTCTGGTCGGTAAATACTCGATACTCGTTATTTGCCTTAAAAATTATGTTCGGTCGGATTCAGTTCAAGCGGATACCAAGGTTTCGAGTTATTTCGTCATCCCTGGTTGTTATATCATTTTTTTTAGACTTTTGGTCACTGGAATTCAACTTATTCAAATTTCTGGTAACAAAAGTTGTAAATTATCATTTTCGTCATTAAGTTGCATGGGGTCAATTTCATCGAATTTAAATGTTAAGACTAAAATGAATTTGATAAAAATGGGTTCATGTATTATTACATGTTAATCTTAATGAAGCCAAGAAGCCAATGATTAATTTTAAATGACCAAATCGATAGACGAATTAGAAGGTGTACAAGTTTATGATAGACTCATGTAGCAGTACCTTGGTTTAATCCCCCCATCTATGTTATGTTTTGAGTGATTTTTTCTGCTTACTTTCCAAAACTATATAATGTAAGCCGTAGCCATTTTCATGGCCTATCAAAGATAAATACAAACTCCTTTTCTTTCAGTTTGTAATTTTCCAGTATTTACCTATTCCTTAGTTGTTTGGTGCTATCATCCTGGTATTCAGAGCCAAGCGTTCATGCGCTTCACGCAAATGCATACTTCATTGCAACCCATGAAAACCATCCCACCACCACCACTGCCTCCACCTACATCAGAGCTTTTCTCTACCATCCATGTCTCGATTAACACGAGTTCACAGTCTCAGATCTCTGTTCATTAGTCGAATGCTTGTTTGTCAAACACGATGAGCTGGAAAATTCCATGGAGGCCTTAACTCTCAACAACACCAGTTTTCATAACACCATCTCGGCTCAACATGCTGCTTTACACAATACCCTTGTGGCGCCACTAGTGTACAAAACAGGTTATCCACCTCCTCTGCAGTCCACTACATCCCCACCCAACAGTCCCCCAGGTTTTGGTTCCTTCACTTGATCCAACCCAACCTTGTTTCCTTCACTTGATCCAACCCAACCTTGTTTCCTCAATGGTCTGGCATGGATTTTTCACCCTCCACCACATTCTCTCCTTTAATAGGGTCTCATTCCCCCACTAACCTTACGTCCTCCATTCTATCCCCACCACCACATACCCAAATCTCCACCATCACTTCAACCCAAAACCCACCATTTACCCAACCTCCTCACTTTACTAGATCCTATTCTCTCCCACCATAACACACTCAGCTCCCTGAGGTTACCCCGTTCAAACCTCCCAAAGTGGACCTTTCCAGATTTACTTGTGAGGACGCACTTGGATGGTTGGCTATGGCAGAATGGTATATATGTGTCCACCGTGTTTCGACTCATGAGCGAGTGGCCACGGTTGCCTCCAACTTTGGTCCCGACTTAAGTATTTGAATGAACTCCTTGGAGTAGAGACATGCATACATGACACCGGAACACTTTGTTATTACATATTTGGAGCCCTTCGGCGCTAGTAGCAATAATGAGCTCAAGGCTTCCCTTTGTCATCTACAGCACACTAGTACTATGGATGAAATGATCACCCACTTCTAATTGGTCTGATTTCGACCTCACACCCATCTTAATCGGTGGCCTCAAGTTAGAAATTCGCCACGACGTGCAGGTCATGGAACCTACTTCCCTAGCTGCAGCCCAAAAGCTCACTTGCCAGTATAAGTCGAAACTCACTGAGTTACGTGTAGCCCCGAGCAGCGCGTTCACACAGCTGGTCAAACAATTCAAGAATGACCATGGGGACCAGCCCCACTTCTAGCATAACGCCCCTAACCCTTAGCAGCTTTCCTCAACGACCCAAATTGAACAGTCCCTACAAGTTGTTGTCGCCTATCAAGCAAAAGCTAAAACGGGAAAAAAAAATGAGTGTTGACACTATGAGGAGCAATACTCTCCCACTCATAAATGCAAACGACTGGTTCTGGTTATTTTGGAATTTATTTATGAGGAACCAGACACTGCGCCGCCCGCGATAGAGAAATCTAAAAATGAAGGGCCACTGTCTTTGAACGCTATTACTCAGTCACAAGTAGGAGAGATGATGCGCTTTGAGGGGCTAATTAATTGGTCCAGAGTGCGGGTTTTTGTGGACTGTGGATCCTCAACTAATTTTCTCAGCCCAACTATTGCCCACAAATTGGGTATCTCCACTATGAGGCCTAACTTCATGTGTTTTAATGCTGCAGATGGATGCACACTAGCACCAAAAGGCTTGTCCGAACCAGTAGAGGTACAAATTCAAACTTACAAATTTACTGCTTCTGTTTTACTCATGAAAGTGGTATATTTTGATTTACTTCTAGGAGCTCAATGGTTGGACACTTTGGGCCTCATTGCGTGGCACTTTTTGGACAAAGTCATGGCCTTCCAGGTAGCGGGCCAATACCACATTTTGTAAGGCCTCAACAGTTAAGCCCAATAGCTAGAGGTCCAATCCATCTTCTCGGTAGTCAACAATGAGAAATTAGACTGTGTTGTGCCCAGCCCACACCTATCCTTTGCCCATAACCATCACCCACACCCACTCATTCAATCTCTACTCACCCAGTTCAAAACCATGTTTGACCCACCCACCTTCTGGCCTCCCCAAAGTTCTACTAATCACAGAATACCTATTCTTTCCAACTCTGGCCCGATCAATGCTCATGCCTACTAGTATGGTCATGCACAAAAAGCAAAAATTGACTCTCAAGTTGCCGAGATGAAAGAGAAGAGGCTCATTCGGGGCAACCAAAGTGATTACTCATCCTCAATCTTGCTTGGGCACAAGAAGGATGGTTCATGGCGTTTTTGTGTGAATTATCGCCAATTAATTTTCATTATAGTAAAGGACCGTTTTCCGATCCCGAACATGGATGAGTTACTTAATGAACTACATGGAGCCCGGTAGGCCTATCAATGTGGCGGGTTTTGATTCGGACCCGCTCCAGACTCATACATATTAGGCGGATCTGGATATAATTTTTGGACCCGTTGATCCGCTTGTGACTCGTTGACCCATTTATTTAACGGATCGGATCTGGATCACAAGCAATTCGATCAGTTTATGATCTACCCCGTTTATTTTTTTAACTTATTAAATATAATTTACTTTTATTACATATGTAAAATGTTTGTAATCTAAATGTCTCTTTTTAAAAATAAAATATAAATATCTTTATCAAAGTTATAAAAAAATATTAATCAATTAAAGGATTGAAAACCCAAAATGATTTGTTTATTGTCAAATTCTTCGATGTAAATTAGAGTTTATTTATTTATTTTGGTCTATCTAGTTTGTTTTAATGAAATATTTTGATTATGTAAAGAGGTAATGTGACATATTGGTAATAATTAACATATTTATAAAAGAAATAAATTTAGTAATTAGCATATTGATAAACGGGGCTGGATCCGCCCAGCTGATCCGTTGATCCGCCAGATCCAGATCCGGATTTGATTATCAAATATCTACTGGATAAATTGGGTGGATCAATTCTAATTTTTTCTCTCCTTAAACTGTGACGACCCGAACCAGAATCCGTTGTGTATTCGGCACGATTCCCGAGATTGGGTATAGTCGCAGTTTTACGTTATATATGTGGTTTGTCGATCCTATTCGCGACTATGTTTTTGGCCGAGAATTTGAGTTGAGTGTCTTCACAGAAGTTGTAGAGTACGTGATTTCGAGCTCGAGGGCGGTTCAAGAAGATTTTTCCGATAACCGAGGAATATATTGTGATTATTCGAAGTTTCAATTTCCGACGAGTTTATCCGATTGTTTCGAGTTTATCCGAATCATTTCGAATATTCATTTCGGACCGTCAATTGACCCGAGGCGCGAGTATAAATATCGGAAATAGTCGTAAAATCGTCGAAAATCACTATTTGGCGTTGACCATCGTTGACTTTCCATTTTTGGAAGTTTGACCTGTTGACCGAAGAGGAAAGTTTCCATTTCGGGTTCTTGCCGTCCGACGACCATTTTCCTGCCACCTTCGGCCAAGTGAAGGGTAAGGTTTTCTTCCTCTCTTGATTTCGAGTTGTATGGTATTTGGTTTGGTTGGAATTGATCTTGTTTTGGGTGAGTTCGAATCGGGCCGAGTTTAGGAGTTTCGCCGATGATGGTTACGGTGGTTCCGGCGAGATTTGGAGGTGGGGTTGATGGGGTTTTTGCTCCCCACACTTAGGTGATGCTTTCCCTGTCATTAATTTGGGATGAGGATAGGTTTTTGTGGCAACCCGATTGGGTCACCGGAAAACTGGGTTCCGAACTGTTCGAGGTGAATTGACCTAGTTCTGGTAAGATTTGGCCCTTGTGTCAGTTGAAGAAGATGTTGGGCTTGGAAAGACCTTGAATTCTGGAAAGTTTCGCCGTGGAATTCCACCGTTGACGGCGCGCCGCCGCCGGTGGTGGCTGTCAACGGCGGAGCTCCGGCGAGGAGTTGACTTTTTGGATTTCGACGTTTTTAATGTCATTTTTCTCGTAATCGCGCCCTGATTATCGTCCAGATATTTTCGAATCGATTTGGGTAGCCGATTTTCAGTCGAGGGTTTCGAGTGGAGATTTCGGGAATTCTGTTAATCATTTTGCACTGCATTGTTTATTTCTGGGAACGGTTGGTCTCCGTGGTTCAATACAGAGTTGTGGACTATGATTTTGATCAGTTATGTTTTGTGAATATTCAGGAGATCGAGATCGAGATCGGGATCGTGCTTCAGGCGAGGGATCTTCCGCCGGACCACGAGATTAGCGCGAGTGCGCGTTTTACTCACCTGTGAGTGGACAATTTCTTTTCACGGAATTCTTGCAAGTCTTTTATATGATTTACGAACTTGAGCATGTTTACGAGTTTATGATTTATATAAGCATGTGTTATACGATTATGTTACGTATATGCTGTTTATTGCATTTGCATCGATTTGTTTATGATTTGATTTACACATAGTACAGTCATAGTTATGTTGTTGTATCGATACACACGCATCCCGGCTGATCCCCGAGGGTGCCCACCAGGGGGGATGTTGTGCCTTGTGCCGATGTATTTCCGGGTAGGTACAGTTATCTGTTTCTTGTGCCGAGGCATTTCCGGGTGGAAACAGTTACCCTGACCTGAGGCCTTTCTAGCTCAAATCACGTGTGGGTCTGGGATCTCGTGATTCGGACTGTACTAGCATGGACGTGTCCATGAGTGACCCCGTGGTATTTTTACTTGCATGCTCAGTACGCTGGAGGAGTATGTATTACCTCGTGTACTATTTGTTTATTTATATATCTGGACTCGCATTTGATATTTTAACCTATATATCGACTGGTGAAAGACATTTATTTTCGTCCACTCACTCTAACAGTTTTCATGTCTTTCCCCTAGGCTTTTCGGTTTCCGTGCCCAGTTTGCAGTTCAGGTTTGGTGTTTCACGTCGCGGTTGGGAGGCTAGTGATCTGAGCTACCTGTGTTTTCCAGTAGGTTCTTGTTTTGCCTACTGATGTACATATTGTATATATTTTACACTAGAGGTCGCTTTGATACATTTTGATACGTGTTTATACGGATTTTCTCGGATATATTATATATAGTACAGTATGTTTACTGTTTATTGTTTATGTTATGATGTTGAGAAATCCGGATGGGATTGGTGCCCACGGTTTGGCTTTTTTGGCATAGGACGAAATGTTGTTTACAGGGTGCAGGTTTATGCAATTCCACGTTAGTAACGAAACTCTGCCGAAATTTTTGAAAAGTTTTTGTTGGTTCGTGTTTTCAGAAGGGGTTCGATTCCGGTTTAGGTAACTAAATCGGGGTTGGGTCCTTTCATAAACGGATCCAGATATAGGTTGATCTGGTCCGGCTCTGCCCCATTGACAGGCCTAGAGCCCGGTACTTTACCAAACTTGATCTCCAAGCCGGATATCATCAAATTCGCATGCATGAACACAATGTGTCCAAAATCGCGTTCAAGTCCCATGAAGGTCACTACAAGTTCGTGGTAATGCCCTTCGGTTTATCTAATGCTCCTTCTACATTTCAAGCACTTGTGAATAATATGTTTCGCCCTTACTTGCGTAAATTTGTTTTAGTATTCTTTGGCGTACAGTGATATATTAGAGTCACATGTGTCACACTTGGAATAAGTATTCTCAGTTTTGCAGCTTAATCAGCTTAAACTAAAGTTAGAGAAGTGCTCTATTTCTCAAACTAATGTGCATTACTTGGGGCACGTTATTTCAGACAAAAGGGTGCAAATGGATCCAAGCAAGATACGGTGTCTCATTGAATGATCGAAGCCTACAACAATTAAAGCCCTTAGAGGTTTTCTTGGCCTAGCAGAGTGACGAATCGGTGAGTCGAGAGTCATGTTTTGTCCAATTCCAAGAGCTATCATTCAACGAGTCAAGCTCCATGTTTGATGGGTCAAACTAGACAGAATCAGAAAGCTGCATTTCAACCATTCCTTTTTCCAGAAGTTCAAGTTTCTCTCTTGTTTCTTTGTAAGGAAAGAATATACCTGATTCAATGGTTTCCTTCAAGTACCAGAAAGTCTGTTATACTGCATTCCAATGACTTTGCATTGGTGCCGACCGAGAATCCAATGTCTAGATGTGTGCACCAAGTTATATATAACCAATCTTTAACCTTACTAAGATATGTAACCTCAACTCTAAAGGTTCCTTACCATCATCATTCTGATGAAATTGATCATTTTGGATTCCAGACTGCAAACAACCAGTGGTTTGCTAAAAGTGTGTACTTTGTCTATTTCCTGATTTAGACATAAGCAGACTGGTGAATAAGTATTCCACCAACTCGATGTACCATTTCGAAAACCAAGATTACGAGTCCTACCAAGGTTTATCGTCTTAAACAACTCGTTCATGTAGTGAACACGCATGAGCATAACTTATCATTCCTACATCTCTTCCCAATCAAGTTGTCACTTAGAATAGTGAACATCTCAATTTGAACACATGAGCACTCCGTGGTTTAGAGTTACTTGAATTGGGTATAACCATGCCAATTGGCACTCTCATTATATCTTTGAATCAAGAAACCCATAGAGAACCATATATATTGGCTGCATACTCAATTTTTCGGACACTACCAAACTGATAAGGTAGCAGAAAGTAATGATGTCTATAACCAGAGAACACATCTCCTCATAATCAATACTAGGGCATTGAGAAAATCTTTGCACCATAAGTTCTTCTCATTGTGATTCCAAACAAAGACTCATTTGTGTCTAACCGGCTTACCATTTGATGGTCATAGCACTACCATACCGAAAACATGCCATTTGTAAGAGAGTTTAGTTGAGCCTAGATTGCAATTTTTTATATTGGTCAATTTGCTCTATGTTGACAATTCGCAAGTAAGCAAGGTTCCACTTCATCGTTACCAATTCCTGAGCAACAGAATAAGTAAATGTATCATCAACAAACCTGGAAGAACCATCCATAATACCGCTAGCATTTATTTAACTTTGTGAGATTTCTTTGTTTATTGACATCGGCATTGACTCTGAGACGTCCCCCAGTGTTTGTCAATGTCGACTTTTAGATACAATTGCAATCAGAAACAATCTCATGTGTTGATGATAAACAGTTGTGCCTTGATGGCTTGCCTTATTACAAGCAACTCATCAGTGGATTTTGACCAACGCTACACCCCCACTATAAGCAAGAAAAACACTACCTTACCCGGGTGTTACGTTAACTTGCCCAATTCCAAGGAATTTCAACCTTGCAGGATTTGTAGCAGGTATAACCGATCTTATCACTTTCATGATATCAATAAAGGAGTCAGGCATCAAATATGCTATTTTCTGAATATCAAGACTACATTGCACTTCAATCTCACACTGAGATGTGCGGGGATCATGATGAGATGTAGTGAGGACATACCACCTCAATTTTCAACATTTAACTAGAATGGAACCATTCTATCTTCCCCTAACGGCGAGAAGTATGTCTCATCACAGTAACTTACTGTAAAACTAGCAATAAAGGGATCTCATGTCAAAGATTCTAAATAGCGAACAATTTTTGGAGAATCATAACCAACATTATACATAATCATCATTGATAACCCATTCTTATACGCAGTGGAAGCGTAGTAGACACATGTATCGCGCAACCAGAGATGCGTAGATGTGAGATATCAGGCTCATATCCAGTTACTAACTGATACGCATTGAATGGTTGGCGGGTTACGGGTCTCAAGTGAATAAGCATAGTTGCATGTAACATTACATATCCCCAAGTAGATACCGGTAAAATCAGAGTCGGTCCTAAGTATACGTCTACGCCTAGAGTCCCCACTAAGAAGAGGCCCTAAAATTGAGCCTAAGTATGCATTATATATGTATTTGGGCCCCTATATTTTTATTTAGCATAGAGCCCCATGATATTTTTGGCATCTCAGGGCCGGCCCAAGGTAAAATGATATACATTACCATTGTGCTGGCCACAAGCTGTTACCGCTTAATTTGTGTCTCTGCTAGACCATTCTATGAATGAACATGAGGGACGAGATGTTCAACTTCAATCCCAATTGACATGCAATAATCGTCAAAATATTTTGATTTAAACTCTCTTGCATGATCAATTCTAATAGACCTGATTGGATTGTCCAGGTGGTAATCCTGAAGCTTAATAATATGCGCTAGGAGTTTTGCAAATGCAGTGTACCATGTGGATTGCAAGGACGTATGACATATGTATCGATGCAGCAATCAAAACCATATATTAACAGGCAGCATACCGGTTTGATTGTCCACAAATATATTCTTTAGATTTTGTGGAGGAATGGAAGTCGTGTCTACAACAAAAGATCGTCATGCATTAAACAACATTACATACATGAACAAGCTTTGCAAACCGAGCGATATGCATTGGATTTTTCTATAAAGGCATCCAGTGGGAAAAATGCACGAGATTGTGTTGTGCTCGTCTTGGAGACCAAACTTAGACCCAGTGGATTAATCTCCTACCCCCTCATCTAAACCGATGATTTTAGATATTCTCACATGCTTCTTGGCTCTTAAAAACCAATGACCATAAGAATTTCTCAATATCTTGATCATCATAATGCAAAACATTATATGAGGCAGAGTTACATGCATAGTAATATAAGTGACTGCATTAGATTCAATGATCCAAACCGTAATAAGATATAAAACCACTACAAATCCTCATAAACCTCTCCAGGTTGCACCGTTTGTAGCAATCTATGGAGATTACACTCAAAATTCTTTTCCATTCTCACAATATTATTCCAAGTGAAAAACCGTTGGCACAAAAGTTTTCAAAACTTAACATGGTTCGATTAGAGTGTTGATTATATTAACATCAAATAACCGATGTATAACATCTTACCGGTCGAAATGACCCTTGTAGATTAAGTTTCATGGCATGAAAAAAATGATGTAAAACCACATCTGGTGCACAATTTCAGGTTGGTCGTTTAGACATCAGAAAAACCGAAATTTTTCTGAACCTTTACTTTTTGAGAAAGCGGATGTAAAAACACATCAAAAAATTGCCAAGTCCAAGTACAACCTTTGACAGGTCGAGATATACTCAACAGGTCAAGAATTACATAATTGCGTCACAGAAGCCATCCTTCGACGAGTAGAGAAAATTCGACGATAGGTCGAAAGACATCCTAAAACCATATCGAATTTCTTTTATCTTTTTTGACGGGTTGAGAAGCAGGAATTTCGACGGGTCGAGAAGCAGGAATTTCAACGGGTCAAAATTGTGACATTTTGGAGACAGAAGCTTTACTTCTATGGGTTGAGACAAGTCTTCGACGGGTTGAAGGTATAAATATGTAACCTAAAGATTATATTCGACGAGTCAAATGAAAACCAGGAAAACTTTTCGACGTGTCGAAAAATGCCAAAAATCGATACAGAGTGTACCATTCGACGAGTCAAGAGAATATCTCGACGAGTTGAAAGATGCCGAGGATCAAAACCATCCTCTCTTTGTCTCATTTTTATGATAGTTTTGTGTCATAATGCCATAGAATTTTGTAGAATTTGAACCCTGTAAGCAATATGTATGAAAATAACCATTCTTAACATTTTCAAATATCGAAAGGAAGAAAATTTTATTACTTTTGTCAACATCAAAAATTGTTTTATTCCAAAACCGACTAAAAGTCTCAAACCATGACTAAAACCAAGTCAAAAATAAAGCTAAACTTGATTACATAGCCGCAAATATGAGCCTAATACATAGATTACTCAAAAACAGTAGTCTCCTGACTTGCTTTGGCATCTGCAACAATTAATAAGATTGACTTCACTACAATCTTCCATCTCATAGTCTTCAGCATAGTTGGTCTCATGTGTCAAGTACTACTGACACATTTTGTAGGCATCTTAAACATCCTTTGGTGCACGACATTGTTTGTGCATATGCTTGGTAGAATCACACCTGTAGCAAGGTGACAAGCTTGTATAAGCATAATTTGAAGAATTTCCACAATTCTTAGGACCAGAATTCGAGTGATTCTTGTTGGAGTTGTTGTGATGGCGAGTCCAAGTCAAATTCCGACTATTTCCTCCTTTGCCACGACCTCTACCACCACGAGTTTGATAACGTTCAGAACGTTATTTCCCCTTATCTTTTCATGCTTTCCCACCAGTGTTGTAAGAGAACGTTGTACCGGCTTGCCTAGCATTATTGTGGAGAAGGATTTCATGATGCCTCTCAAACTTGGCCAGCACACTTAAGATCGCTAAATGATCGAAGTCTTCCTTATTCATAATCAATGTGATACTGATATGAAAGGGTGTTCATAGAAGTAGGGAAGAAGCTCAAAGACTTCTCGAGCATAGCTTGGTCAGTCTTTACAATGCCACAAATGGCAAGATCTCATTGTAGCTCTAGCATATCCTGATAAAAATCGATGATCTTAGGATAATCTAATAACAGGATTCTATCTCATCTTTCTATGAGCTTTGACAGTTGTGCGTCATGCACATTGTTGAACCGTTCTTGCAAAGTTACCCACAAATCTGTGGGGTCATCCTTTAACAAATTATTGTTTTCTCATAGTAAGATGAATATGTCTCCTGAGAAACATGAGAGCTTTAGATTTTCGAGCTAGTGTGTCCTCGTTGGTTGTAGTGTCAGGTGGTAGTGGTTGGATGGTATCAATGAGACATTTACCGAGGAGAGCATTCCTCACGTCAAATGCCCATCTGTGGTATTCTGCTCCTTGAATATCAAGGATATCAAACTCTGGCATTGTCGGCTCAGTTATCTACAAAAGATAAAAGATGTAATTAGTTTACTGATCGAGAAACCACGATCACTAATATCAAGTTTAGGAAATAAGAAACATCATTCATGATGTATGGTCACAAAAATCGATGCAAAACTGGTGGCTTCATACCACTCCCCAAAACACCGTACCGTGACTGTTAAATAGTTACAAATATCGACTTCCTTTTTGTTTACTATGAAATCACAATTAATCGTGATATTCATCAATCACCACGACTCCTCTAGGACCGTCACTGAGTTTAAACTTTGAGGAAGAGGTGATTAAATCTCTTTCACTCATACCTGCATTAATCTATAGGAACTAGAGACATATAATAATTTACGGTATTTAAACCTAAATCTAGACCTAGATCTACGGTGTTGCGGTAGTTAAGTTTTTGCAACCTAATTCTAAATTGAAGTAGGTTAGTCGATTTACCTTGAGAGTGTTATGCTCGGTATAAAAACTTCACTGAAAGAACTTTGAAGCAAAAAACAAAGATCCACAAAATCTTGCGGTGGAGAAATCGGTGTCGGTGTCGGCGGCGGTGGAGCTTTGGGTGTGGGTGTTTTAGGGGTTTAGAGTTTTTCTGTTTAGGGTTTGGGTTGGCTATCAACTCAAGAGTTGTTGATAACGTGTTGAAGGAAAAAATAGATATGCAAGAGATATGATCTGAAACTATACTTTATTCATTGATAGATGACCTTAAATAGACATTACAATATGATGCAATCAATATCTCTATAAATCAGGGATTGAGATAATATCTACTTCTATTTTAATTATGACAAGACACACACCGAGATAACATGAATATTTCTTCTAGAACAATTTTTAATTTTTCAATTATATTTTGACCTTCAATGATCTTTTTTATAAATATTCATAATCATGATTAATCTATTATGAACGGTTTAAATTTGACAAAGTTGATACATTGATCAGTTTGACCTTATTCGACACCTACCATTTTCAAATTGGATGGAATTTACACATACAAATTCAAACATCTAACAGTTGACATTTCAAAATAGTATTGAAAAATAAATCTCATAAGAAGGTATTCGCCAAATCTTCACTATAGATGTACTTATTCACTACAAAAAAATGATCTTTTATGACAACACAATGTGTCGTAAAAAAAAATTGTAACACATGTATGTCGTATAAGACAAATTTCACTCGCGACACAAACATGTGTCTTGTAATATATATATATATATATATATATACACACACACACACACACACACACAATTTTCATCAAGTGCGAAGCTTCGCATTGAGATTTCGGGGTGAAGTTGCATTTTACACAATTGAAAACATAATTCGATCATTGAAGTCAATCATCATCCATGCAAGGACCGGGCATGCACTTGATAAAAACAATATATATTTATAACGTATTGTAAAAGAACTCTCAAGTGTATCGCAAAAAATATATCCAATGTATCACGACATCTTTAAAAAGCATTTAGCATGTCACAAAAGACATTTTAGTTCGTTATAAAAAAGTTTTGGTTATGTCATAAAACACCTATTATGTTCTCGTCTTATTTTCTATACATCAATATAGCTATCATTCAAACCAATAAACAAAAGTTTACACATTCATTCATTCAACAAAACAAGATTACAAATTTCAACTCAATTCAAATTTATAGTTTGAAACAAGGGTGTAACTAGCTTAATGTGAGCAGTGTCAATTGACACGACTCACTTCCTAAAGTTTAGGTAGTTGATTAAAAAACTTAAACTATTTTCTTTATATAATGAATATTTATGTAAATTTTGACACCCCTCAATTCTTAAAATAGGAAAAATAAAAAGAAATATGAATAACTTCTATTACATATAATGAAATTACCAGTTGGATTTGGACTCCAATGAGATTAATAGTACTTAATCAAATTTTTCGGCTAAATGATCAATTTCTTATCAATATTTAATTAATAACTTTTATGATTTTCTAAAATAAAATAAAAAATCATCTCCACGAATGCCTGCATCTCTAATTCTTATCATTTTTTTTCTTACTGTTCTTATTTTCATTAGATTTTAGTACTATAAGTTATGTATTATTAACGTAACTAGAATTAATTTTGACAATGAAAAAAAAAATGACACCGCTAACCTAAAATACTAACTGCACCACTAGTTTGAAATGTTCTTGATATCATAATCAGACTAGAAGCTATTTTGCTACACACAAAGAGCTGTTTGTCTTTATCCACATGGTTCTCAGTATCACTATCCATAGTTTCACCCAGAATCAGCCATGATCACAAATCATCACAAATAGAAGTTTAACAAAATAAACACCCATGATCACAAATCATCACAAATAGAAGTTTAACAA
This sequence comes from Geum urbanum, assembly GCA_946800695.1. Taxonomy (NCBI): domain Eukaryota; kingdom Viridiplantae; phylum Streptophyta; class Magnoliopsida; order Rosales; family Rosaceae; genus Geum; species Geum urbanum. Next base: position 8,496,581 of record OX327003.1, read on the forward strand.
AATAAACACCGTAATCACTTAATTTTTAAAACTATAACTTTGGTCACTTAAATTTGACAAAAGATACAATTTGGTCACTCAACTTTTAAAAGTTGATCACTCCTATGAAAATTTTAATGTCAAGTTCAAACACAAAACTTCTCCTCTCAAGGTCCTTTAGGCATCATTGCCCCAAGCAATATGCACTCTTTACAAGGTATAATAGGAAAAATCAAATACAGCAATTTATCAAATCTTTGAAACAATATGTAAACGTATTATGACTTCATTATTGGAGATGGGAGTGGTGTTATATGAATAGTGTAATAGATATAAGACCTCAATAGGAAGCTTTTAAACACAGGAACTTATCAAAATTTCAAATGGAATTCCCGAATGCAAGGCATGCCAATTTTACAACTGTTCCAAGTTACAATGAAATGTTAAAGACTAACATACAAAATGGAATGTAGTAGCAATTCCAGGACCATCCATCTAAGCATTTGCACTAGCTAATTCTTTGGCTGTGGTAGCAGGCACTACTTGTTGAGGCTGTATGCAAAATAAAGCAGAGGTGAAAACATTAGTGAAAGAAAAAAAAACAAACTCTTATATTTGTTTTCTTAAACAATTACTAAAACAATGCTACAATAGAAGGCTTACACGTAACTTTTTTCCATATATATAAATACATATAACACTCCGCCAGATCATTATATAAGTACTGGTTTACCAATTAACAAGAGATGCAATCTCTTCAAGTGAGGTAAGAGACATAGAGAAATTGAAAGATGAAAGAATTTCCAGTCAGTACTATAAACTAGATGTGGACCTAAGATCTAGAAATTCTGGTTTGACTACTTCCTAATAAGCAGTTTTTTTCTTTAAAGAATCCAAATATGTAGTTTACTTGACTAACTGCACATTATCTAGTTTAAAGCATGTTTCCTATGAGTGGTTGCACCAATAAAGCAGTTACCATTGTCCAATGTAAAACTACATTCTTACCGCTGCTAACTCCTCTTCATGCTTGGGAATAAAAGCAGTATCAACCTTCCCATTTTTAAAATCCTCAATATCCAGGATAAGCTTATGATAATCAATTGTTGTGGGAACCCCTGTGAACAGAACAAACTGGATTTAAAACATGAATCGAACTGATACAAACTTGAACTAGGAGAGAAAACAAAAAAAGGAAAGCTTGTCCATTCTTCTTCTTCTCTTTTCTAGGGGACTTTGGTTTATTTAAGAAAAAACTTGGTTAGTTCACACAAATTTTCTTTTATAAAAGTGTAACAGAGCACAAAGTAATTTAAAATGAATTATTCAAATCGGAAAAGAATCTATAAGAATAATTTCATCTTTACCTGTTATAATGGTGTCGTTCAGAGCTCTTTTCATGCGTTCAATTGCCTTTGCTCTTGTTGGTGCCCAAACAATAAGCTATTCAAGAAATAATGTTGCCAAAGAATTTAGAGAAAGAACCCCAAAGCAAGCTGATGTCAATGATTGCTATACATGGACTTTCTGACGTACTAACCTTTCCAAGAAGGGAATCATAGTTCGGAGGAACCACATAATCAGGATAGACATGACTATCCATTCTTACAAATGGACCTCCAGAAGGTAAGTAAGCAGTTATTCTACCTGTAAAAAGGACAGAAGATTAAAACTCTATTAAAATGCGTACTATTATGGTTCAATCCAGTACATGCCAAGCCGTTTATAAAAGTACTAAGCAAGGACTGCTGATATAATTAATGACACGTTAACATTTCCGAAAGTAACTTGAAGCTATATCATCACTTATCAAGGTTTGGCTGCATCCTAAAAGCCAATACATGTAGAACAGCACACATAAGTGCACTTAGCTGAGAAACTAAGGGGCTGAAGTAAAGCATAAAATGTACACATACCTGGCCCAGGTCGGAATCCTTTAAAAGCATCTTCTGCATTGATCCGACATTCAATTGAATGTCCTCTAAGCACAATATCATCCTGTAGATATAGCAAGAAAAAGTTATGCATGAAACTATTTAACTACAGATAACTTGGTGTGTGTGCAAAACTGTTGAATACCTGTGTGAATCGGAGTTTTTCTCCCATAGCGACACGAATTTGTTCTTCAATCAAGTCAGTAGAGGAAATCATTTCTGTCACAGGATGCTCAACCTGTGGTTCAGATGGGGGAAACAAATACAAGTCAGCAAGACCAAGCAAATTCAGTATTGAATAAATAAAGTATTTGCATCCAACAGATTAGTCTGACCTGAATACGAGTGTTCATTTCCATGAAGTAAAAGGAACCTCTTTCGTCCAAAAGGAACTCAACAGTTCCAACACCAATGTAACCAATAGACGCTGCAGCAGCAACTGCTGCATCGCCCATGGCTTTCCGCAATTCTGGGGTCAGTGCTGGAGAGGGTGCTTCTTCCAGAAGCTTTTGGTTCCTTCTCTGTTACAGTTAATACACAAAAATTCAATTTAAAGGAGGAAGAAAAAGAGTGCATAACTGGATTAACTTTCTCTTTGGTCTGAAATAGAATAATTCCAATCTAAAGTACTAAAATGATTATAAGGTAATAACCATAAGATATACCAGATATTTTCTAGCCTAATAGCATTCAGAACTAAAAGATGAGAGCTGCATTCTAATATATAAACCAAAAAAGACCGCTACAATGTACCTGGATGCTGCAGTCACGCTCTCCAAAGTGAACAACATTACCATACTTATCTGCAAGAACCTGAATACAATACGAGTCAAGAAGATTTGAGCTAGCATCAAATGTCAGACTGTATTCAAATTATAAAGCATCACCACTGAATATTTAACAGGTAAATTCAATAATACCTGAAATTCAATGTGTCTTGGATTTTGGACGTACTTTTCCAAATAAACTCCATCATTTCCAAAAGCAGCTGCAGCCTCACTCTTAGCTGCCTGCAATTCAATTGAGCAAGAAAATTAAGACGTTGAGGCAGCACCACTAATACAAAATACTTACACTAAGAACCATATAGTAAACACATAATGATAAGGAAATGAAACCACTACTAAACATATAACACCTAACAGCATGAAACTACCCCCAAACATAATTCTTCTTTTTTTAACTTTGGAATTATTTAAAAAAGAAAGAAAAAGGAAAGCACAGTAGATAGCAAATTGGAAGATACTGCATAGGGTGTATTACCTGTAACAACTTCACAAACTCCTCAGGTTCTTTCGCAAGACGCATGCCTCGTCCTCCACCACCTGCGGTTGCCTTAAATAGCAAACCATGCTCATCAATTCACAGAAGCAGAGATAAGAACAGATAAAAAGGATACAGCACACTAGTGAAAATTGTATTGACTTCATTACTACTTCATTAAAACATGCATTGGCTCCATCAATATTTCAGAACCATTTCTGTCTAAATTTAGCCATTTACGGTTTGCTATTTAAATCTCAAAACTCTCTTTTAACTCTAATATCTCAAGTAGGAAAGGATACAACACACTAGTGAAGATTGATAAGAAAATTTCACAGGATGGCCTCGTCCAAGTCATATTGTAGAAAATAAATCTATAGCATCATCAGTACTTTACACGATTCAGTTTTCTCCTTAGGAGATTTTTTTTTTTTGTTTCAAACTTTCACAGCTGACATGAAAGGGTGCGCACTACAGACTCTAAAACATTGAAAGGGGCATACTATTTTTTAGTTACCATGAAATACCAGTACGACCATTTACCTTGATCATAACAGGATAACCAATCTCATTGGCCAGTTTTATTCCTTCCTCTGTGCTCTGTAGAAAAACTTTAGTAAGAAGATAATTCGTATAGCTGCCTGATTAATACGATAGTTAATTCAAATACCTTTAGTAACCCATCACTTCCTGGTACAGTTGGAACACCTGCTTGTTTCATTGTTTCTCTGGCAGTCGATTTATCACCCATAACACGAATACTTTCCGGCTGCAAAAAGTAAGAATATAGAAACTTTAGCCACATGAGTAAAACAAAGGAAATTACACTTTACAGAATCTAGAACAAAATATATATATAAAAGAATTACAAATAAAATAACAAAGATATTTTGTTCACATTTCTCTTTAAAGGCCAAGTTGAATTATCATTTCAAATCATTCACATGTATTAATTTATATGAAATCTTGACTATAAACTACAAAATTGATTTCTTACTTACCTTGGGACCAATAAAGTTGATTCCGTGTTCTTTGCACATTTCAACAAAAGCTGCATTCTCTGACAGAAAACCATATCCAGGATGAAGCATTGTACATTTACGACTGATAGCAGCAGATAAAACATTGGGAACCACTAGGTACCTGTCGCGAGACATATCAGATTCTGTTAACATTTATAATAAGGAAAAGAACTATGATGAAGGATAAATAAAAACTTATAATAATTTATGATAGAGAATGTAACCGAAGTGGTTTACAGAAAAGCATTTGTTTTCTCTTCTGTTTATACACTTCCTAAGTGCCTTGACTTTTCAATTGTATCAAGTTCTTTACCAATGATACAGAGAGAAGCATGAAGAAACATAGTATAGGAACAGGCTAAAAGAAAACAGCTTACGATTGACTACTTGCTGCTTCACCAATACAAACTGATTCATCAGCCAATTTCACATGAAGTGCATCCTTGTCTATTGTCGAGTAAACAGCCACACAGGGTATACCCATCTCATGCGCCGTTCGTATAACACGAACAGCAATTTCTCCTCTATTAGCCACCAGGATTTTATCGGCACGACACATAGCATGCAGGGCTCCCACATTCTTCCTTGGTCTATAACTAATTTGAGCACTCTGAGCTCTCTGCCTCAAGAAGCTAACTTTATTTCCCCCCATAAAGCTACATTGTGAACTCCTGATCTCTCCAGTTCTCCCAAGAAATAATTTCTTGAAGAGAAACAACAAAACCAAAAACAAGTGTAAGAAAATCATAAAATACCCGACAAACTAATCCAAAAAATCAAAATTTATATAGGTACAGGATCCGAGAGACAATATAACAAGTTCAACTCATTGGTGTAATACTATAATCTGTGTAGCATATAGGAAGGCATTAAAGTTCTGAGCTTTTGCTATGAAACTGAACACACACACAACCTAACTAATGTAATACCTCTCATTCTTCAGTTCATAAAGAAATCAAATTTCATTCCAACTTTATCACCAAATCTAGAACTAAGTAGCATACATTGCAAAGCAAGGAGAAACCATTTCTTCAATTCATAACCATCAAAACAGAAACCCAGACCCAATTCAAATGAAACGAAAAGGGTAGTTTACTACCGGAGTTGGAGTCACAGTCCTGCACATGGGCATGGTGGCGTCCATGGTTCCTGAGCCTAACAAATGAAGAGAACCCATTTCCTGTGCTGCAAGATCAGAGTGAAATGAAATGTAGAAGGAGAGAGAGAGAGAGAGAGAGAGAATATGAAGAATGAGGAAGGTGGGAATGTCCGTATGAGATGGAGAAGAAGAAGAGATTGTGGGAGTAAAAGTTGAAGTTGTCGATGAAAACGAGGGGAGTGAAGGAGTGAGAGGAGATTGAGAGCTCCGCCCCCAATAAAATGACTCTCTGTCACTCTGATCTCTCTCTCAAATTGCCGAGAGTGTGCTGTTTAGTGCCTTGATTGCGATCCTGACCGCATTTGAGAGAAGGACGGTTCAGATCAGCGTAACCACCAAAACACCAACACCGATAGATAGATCGTTTCCAAAGGCTCTCTCTAGCTAGGTCCTAACTACCAAAACACCAAAAGCATATAATTTGAGTCTTTGTTTTGAAAAATTGAAACGGACAAGATTAAAAATAAAATTAGTTTAATCATAGAACATTTCATCATCACATCTAATTTTTGACGAAACAAATTTATCGAATAAAATTTTATTTAATATATAACAATTTAATGTAATAATCAAATAGTCAAATCATTTTTGATTTGAGTGATTTTTTATAATTATAATCGTTTAAAAAATACGTAGTTTCAATCGTCGAGCAACTTAATCAATCTCGTGAAATCAAAATTTCTCTCCGTTTTTTCAAAACGGAATTCTGCTCTGAATATGGATTACTTCATTTCAATCTACCTGAAATCCATCCAACTGTAGATTACAAACTTAAAAGTTTTACCAACTTGATTTCTTACGGAGTTCTTACTTGTAATCTCTTAATGGCACCATAAAACATAGTATCATCGGATTAATTTTTAAACGACAATGTGGCAGCAAAGTTGATTTAATTATCCCGTGGCAATGAGTTCGTGTTTTGGTGTCACTGATTATGTAAAGCAAATTTTAGTGGGGTTATTTGATGTTATATACTCTTCAATCATGACAAATTATTCAGTAGATTTGTTTCGTCTTGTCATGACGGAACTAAGATTTGAATGATTCTTCCCATTTTCTCTACTTTAATGAATTAATGTACAAATCTAGAGTTCAAATCATTACTACAATAATCCATAATACATTTTACTATCCAGAGTTAAACGGACTTTCACTTAAAGCTCTCCGTTTACGTAACAGCTTTGTAGTGCTTGCTATAATCCATTAACCAAGTCATACTACATCAAAGACTTGAGAAATTGCTTCTGTTTTAAGAACTTTACCTACAACTACACAAAACTCTTGACTTCCTCCAATATACCCACTACCTTCCTACCTAGATTGTGAGCCCCTTGAAATGCTCTAAACCATTTGAGAATTGAGACCAACTCCACCTACCAACTTCCCGAACTTTGTATAAAATCCCATTTCTCCTATTCCTATTCCTAGTTCTCAGACTCAGAATCCTTGCTCTTATTTATATCCATGGCTTATATACTTGCCAAATCCATATTGTTGTGCACTCTTTTTACCATAACAATGCTTCTCATACTCACCAAATACCTAGACTCCCACATTGTCCTCCCTCTACTTCCCATCGTTGCCTACTTCTTCTATTCCATTTCGAAATCCACAAACCTTCCTCCTGGTCCTCTCGCCATTCCAATCTTTGGAAACTGGCTCCAACTAGGTTATGACCTAAACCACATCCATGTCACATACATATGGCTCCATATTCCTCCTCAAACTCGGCTCCAAAACCTAGCAGTAGTTTCGGACCCCAAGCTTGCGACTCAAGTCCTCCACAGCCAAGGTGTAGAGTTTGGTTCTCGCCCGCGCAACCTAGTCTTCGACATTTTCACTGGGAATGGCCAAGACATGGTCTTCACTGTATACGGTGACCATTGGCGCAAAATGCGTCGGATCATGACACTGCCATTTTTCACTAACAAAGTTGTGCAACATTATAGCAACATGTGGGAGGAGGAAATGAACCATGTTGTGCATGATCTTAGAAAAGAAGAATCAGTGAAGACCAGAGGAATAGTCATTAGGAAACGCTTGCAGCTGATGTTGTACAACATTATGTATAGGATGATGTTTGATGCCAAGTTTGAATCACAAGAGGATCCATTGTTCATTGAAGCTACCCAGTTTAACTCGGAAAGAAGCCGGTTGGCACAGAGCTTTGAGTATAACTATGGGGATTTCATTCCTCTGCTCAGACCATTTCTTAGAGGGTACTTGAACAAGTGCAGGGATTTGCAAAATAGGCGGCTGGCCTTTTTCAACAACTTTTTTGTTGAGAAAGAAAGGTAATTCCTGTTTATTATATGTTTTCCTAGCCTAGATATCAGCCTTTGAAGTGCACTTCAGTGTGACATCCCACTCTTACAACTACAAGAAATGTTGTTCTGTTTGCATGCAGGAACATTATGGCTGCCAATGGAGATAAGCACAAGATAAGTTGTGGTGCCATAGATCACATAATAGATGCTCAAATGAAGGGAGAAATTAGTGAAGAAAATGTGCTCTACGTTGTGGAGAACATCAACGTTGCAGCAATAGAGACAACCCTATGGTCCATGGAATGGGCGATAGCTGAGCTTGTCAACCATCCTACTGTCCAACAAAAACTCCGCAACGAAATCTCAATCGTCCTTAAAGGATCTCCGGTGACAGAATCCAACCTGAAAGATTTACCCTACTTGCAAGTGACGGTAAAAGAGACATTAAGGCTGCACACCCCAATACCATTGTTGGTACCCCATATGAACCTTGAAGAAGCAAAGCTAGGGGGGTATACCATCCCCAAAGAGTCTAAGGTGGTTGTCAATGCATGGTGGCTAGCCAACAACCCTGCATGGTGGACAGACCCAGAGGAGTTCCGGCCAGAGCGGTTCTCTGAAGAAGAGTGTGGCACGGAAGCTGTGGCACGCGGGAAAGTTGATTTTCGGTAAGTGCCCTTTGGTATGGGAAGGAGGAGTTGTCCAGGAATCATACTTGCACTACCAATCCTAGGGCTCGTGATTGCCAAATTGGTGTGGAATTTTGAAATAGAGGCTCCTCCAGGGGTGGAGAAGATTGATGTAAGCGAGAAAGGAGGGCAGTTCAGCTTACACATAGCAAATCATTCTACTGTCGTCTTCAAGCAACTCAGGGCTTAACTTGCTGGAGGTGTGATTTGAGATTCAAATATGTATCTGCTCTCAAGTTCCAACACGCTTTTACAAGGTTCACAGCAGAAGCAGAAGTTTTATTTTTGCAACCAATTTGATACTATCACAGCAACCTTTGATTTCATTGATGACTTGAGTATAGTACAATGTATCCAACGTAAGTCAAAAATGAATGGGAAAATAAAGAAAATCACATGCCATTCCAAGAGACATGATGGAAGCTTTTTTTTTCCCAGCCCGACTCTGATGGCCTGCAAAAGAAATCTACAAATACAGGGAATTTGCAAACATGATACCTCGGCGAAGGCTTTCACTTGCTGCTTCAAATTTTTTCTCTAAATCAGCTTCCCCAACAGCATTAGCAGCAGTACGCAACTGAAAAATTAATATAAAAGGCCAGTCAACAGCCAATTATAAATCGTAATTCAACTTTCGGCTATCAAGATGTTGATATTATGCACTATTCATGGATATGTTGCTTCAGATTACATTGATGCGTATCCAGGGTTTCAATAGGAAAATAAAAACAATTAGATTACTTCCTTGTGCATCATTTATGCAGAACACAATGACTTATTCAGGGATATACCTGGTTTAAGAATTCATCCAGTCTTCTAGAAGATCTAATGATACTGCCCTCAAATATTTCTGTCATTTGTATAACATCCGCAAAACTTGCACCCTGAAAAACCATTTATTAGCACAAGAAAACAGAAAAGAATAGCCCAACCGGAAAGAGACAACACCAATGAGTCCTCCCTCTAACACACAATATTTACATGAAACACTCCGAGCAATCACAATATACAGATTCATAATGTTCAGTTAGGAAATCCAAGGTTGTTGGTCACTCATAGTAAGATAGGTCCAGCACGTTTAAATTTTACATAATGAATTATAATTAAAAGATAAATGGAAGATCAGTAACTGCAACAAAAGTAAAAAGAAAGTGAGATGATAACAGAAAATTCTGAGTACCACATAAAGAAAGCGTCTTTAACATTTTCTAAGGTTCATCATCTATTGCATCAGCACCAATGGATGTTTATACATAGACATAAATACCCAAGAGTTTTTACTAAAACGACAGGGTCACAGGGCTGCAAGAGGCCAAGAGTCAAAGGTGTTATCTTACTTGACAGCATTCCTCCCAAGTGCAACATTAAGAAAAGAAACTAAATAAATACCCAACAGTTTAGAATAGCAAATGTTTTCTTGTTAGACAGTTGAAGCATCATTGAAAATCCTTCTACCTGGTCAGTTCAACTTGTTTTACCAACCTCAAACACGTATTAATCTACTTAAATCAACTACCTATAATTATACTCGTAACTGAGTAACAATTACTAAAATTTAGATGAATCACTTAGAGATGTCGTTTCCATGTGCCACTTGTGTCATCCAGTTACCGAGGATAGCAAGATGTAGCCAATGAAGAGAGAAGATCATGCCTGGAAAACACCATGTTACAGTACAAATTAACACACTAACCTTTGACCAACAATATATCACATCCATCAAGAAAGGCCTCACAGTTGATTCCACATACTCATCCACATCTGTCTCTATTTTGCATTCATTTTGTACCTGCAACCATGTAAAGGTATTAATAGTTGTTCAATTATTTCACATATGAATCTACACAAAGCTATAAAATACAAAACCTCTGCTATTCTTCTTGCACTATCTTGGAGTTGTTGCAAGGGTCTCGCAAGCTCTGTTCTCAACTGTATCTGCTCATTTGATTTATCTCCTGGAATGAAGCAACTTGCAAGAGCAGCAATTTGATGATGATCTAAATTGTTGAATGTACCTGATTAACAAAAACTCTTTGGATAAAGGAAGTCGACCAATATTGAATAACAATTGTTTAGCCTGTTACGATGCGATTAGAAATAAACAGGAAAGGTGCATGATAAATACCATTAAACATCAGTTCAGTAACAAGAAGCTCATCCCCTGTGTCTATCAAGCAGGCTGCCCGCCCCTTTAACTGGACAACACCCTCGGCATTAATATGGCCAAGCTTCTTCAAGACCCTTGAACGATTCTTAAGTTCATCACGAAATTTTTGAAGCTGCACAATAAAATAGTAATGAGATAAGACAGCAAAAAGGTGGAAACAGCAGATTATGATTGAAGCAACATCACATAGGCTACAACAAATGCAGAATAAAGTAATCAACAAATAACAATGCATTGAATCTTTAATGGTATCTCTACATATCAGAATTACTTGAGCCAAGAGCAACCAAACCAACATACCTGTGATTCACGCATCTTGGACTTAAGTTGTTGAATCTCATGATTCACCTCTGCTTTCCTTTGGAAACATTTAACTTGGTGGACATCTTGAGACTGCAGACGACCAGATAGTAAGAATTTATTGTAAACAGTTCCTTGAAAAAAAAAATCATTTTCTTCAGAGAATACACTGCCTTAAGAAACTGAATTATAGAATATATGATTATCTAGAAATTATAGCTTACCTTATGCAATGGGTGAGCATATAATTTCTGTTCAAGTGCCTCTATCTGATCAACCAGCTCAACAATTTCAGGATCTTCGATGCCCATATCCTAAAAACCAATAGAAATTAGTTGAACTACAAATTTTGACACCCAAAATGTTTAAAATAAAGTACCTGTTTATTTTGTATTGGTATAAATGTAATGAATAATATCTAGCCTTCAAACAGGACGGCAGCCGATACAAAATTACCAAACTAAGGCTCGCATATCAAACTCTTATCAACTATTCCCTAAAAGACAGCCATTTGCAACCCACCCCATCCCACCAAAGACAGTTGACCAATACCTTTACAGGATTCAGCTTTGGAAGGCCTTGTGGAAAACGCATTTCTAGTTCCTGCACTGCAAGGAGAATACTTTGCCTTGCCTCCAGTGGTCGCAAATCAGAAGGAACGGATATCCTGAGTTTGCTTAGAGCAGAAATAAGGGGCAACTGAACAGGGACCTAAAGCAGATGGAAATAAAAATCAGAAACTTCAAAAAAGTCGATTAAACACTTCCACAGGCTTACGAATCACATCTAGTAAGTTTTAGTCGAGGCACTTGCAACTTACTACATGCATTTCACCCTTCTCTCCAGGACGAGGTGGACATGGTTTTGGCTGTGAACTGTTCTCACTTGATCCAGGAGAGCAATGAAGCAAAGTGTCCACTATATATCCACCACCACGTGAAGGAGCTGCACCTGATGATGGCTTTTTCACGACATTAACTACAACTCCCCAACCCCAATCTGTTCCGCCTTCCCGTATCTTGATCTGTAGAAATGAAACCACCATCTAATAAGAACAAGAAGAAGCCATGACCTGCATCTCTTGAATAAAAGATAACCCCAAAACAAACAATGAACGAACAAACTATTGACTTGTGTATGTAATATTAACACCTGATGAACAATTCTTATAAATCAGATATACATTACATTGGCATGAGAAGAAAGAAGGGTGACATTTTTGTCCAACTTAATAAAACAGCATTTAGTACACAAACACATCTGAGCATTAAACAAAGATCACGTTTATCAATTTCAAAGCCGGTTAAAAAAGAGACCATGATCTTATTAGAATTAAAATTCAACAGCTTGTGTTAAGGGTAAATATGAACACTAAATTCATTAAGAAAAAAAATGCAATGGACCACATTAGTTAATTTCAATGCTTTAACAACTTTTTAGAATAAGATCGCGATCTAGGTTTAACCGGTTTGATTATTCTATGAACATACCAAGCGACCAGTTAGAAGAAAATATAAAACTCTTTCAGGCCTTGTTATCTCTGACATCATTTTCTTCTCCAGGTGAGCTATGTCAAGTTTTATCTTATCATACTCTGCAACTTCAGCCTGCAAATCATACAAAAAATAAAATTGGTGATGATAAAGTAGTAATAGAAAACTCAAAACTACACAGCAAGGAACACATATATAAGCACGATGAGAAAAAGAATACCTCTCCTGACGATTCAAGCATCTCCGCTTCCTGCTCAAGCTTTGAAACCTTCATGCCTATATCAGGTAATGCCTGAATAAGAGAAAAATATCCCAGTTTGTCAATTACTATCTAGCGGTCAACACATAACATTTTTTTTAGTAAAAATATAAAAATATACCTTTTCATGCTGAAATTGGTGGAAGGAATTCTTTATCACATGTTCAGCTGTGAATTGGCCTTCTGCTCGGCTCAGCAAATTCAAAATTGAGTAGTAGCTGAGTCTGAAAGTACTAACTAACGGAGCTGGTTTACCTAACACCATGTCCTTAAGTGTATTCATTTCCATCTGGAAGAAGTAAAAAAAAAATCATTCATTTTAAGGAAGCAAATAACTTTTTAGGAAGTTTCAAGTTCAAATTTTATTTGGGGCGCTGTTTATAACTTATATCCATGCCATATAACCCATCATAATGAAATGGTGGGGACTTTAGTTCCTTTATTGAAGGAGAACAAAGCAACAACACATCCCACAGTGAATTAGATGGGAACCAAGGTATCACAATAAAAACCTTAGGTATGAATGGATAACTGAATGGTTTAGAATCAACATAGAAACTAGTGGGTGTAAACTACAGAGATCAATAGTAATACACTGACCTGCTCATCTATCATTATGATACAAATACCTTGCTCATCTTTGCCACGTCGCCCAGCCCTACCACTCATCTACATGAAGTAAGATAATGGTTAATAATCATCGAGTAATTGTGCATGCAGAATCCACTAATATATAACCTTGTGTGCATGTTCACTTACCTGGATATACTCACCAGATCCAATATATCGATGACTATCACCATCCCACTTTTTAACAGCTGTGAAAACCACGGTTTTTGCTGGCATGTTTATACCCATTGCAAACTGCCACAGTACAGATGGTGAAAAGTTATTCAATCTTAGTACCTAAGCTAGAAACTCAATACATCACAGCTTTGAGAAATATTTGTGCATAGATAAAAGACAGTGGTTCTGGAAGGTGCTATTACCGTCTCAGTAGCAAATAGGGCCTTGACAAGGCCCTCCTGGAAAAGCAGCTCCACCAACTCCTTGATAACAGGGAGAAGACCAGAATGATGAACAGCAATGCCTCGCAGAAGAAGTGGCAAAATCAGCTCAATAGCTGGCAATCCTCGATCTTCCTCGTTTAAGCATTGTATTGCATTACGAAACACTTCTTCAACAATATTCTTTTCCTCTTGGGAGTTAAAATCAAGTTTAGACATAGACATTGCATGATGTTCGCACTCCCTTCTACTGAAGCTGAAAATTATAACTGGTTGAAATTTCTTTTCCATAATCATCTGAAACATGAAGAAGACAACATAACTAAATAAATCAATGATTAAATATAGCATAGATGCTGATGTATTGGCCTCTTCATAATGGAGTTGAAAGTCATGCCTACGATGTCTTAAAATTATAGCTACTAAAACACCTTAGGTTAAGTACAACAGTAAACAACCTATTGTTAATGAGATTGTTAATGAGAAAGAAAGAAGAGATCAGCAGCATTGATAAACCAGCTACCGATCCCAAAGAGAATCTTCCCAACTTAACAAACAGAACAAGAGATCTAAGGTCAGAGATAAGAGCACACCTTTACAATTTTGAATATGTCAGAACCGCCAGATGAAGCACTCCCACCTTTTGCAATTCTCCCACTTGCCTTGCCATTTGCACTCCGGTGACCTTCACCCACTTTCTGCTTGGAGAAACTGTCCTGCAACTTCATAAAATTGTCCTCCCTGAACTGTTCATTCTCATCCACCACAAGAAACATGCCATTCCCACCCACTGGGAAAATGTAATGTTGCAAAGGAGTAGGTCTAAAGTCGGTGTACACCACATGACATGGCTGTTTGTGCACATTACAAATCCATTCTGCAAACTCCGTGGCATTCGACATTGTGGCTGAAAGAAAAACCATTTTCACAGCTGGAGGCATGAATATAATACTCTCTTCCCAAACAACCCCTCTTTCACGATCCTTCATATAATGAATTTCATCAAAGATAACCCATGCGACTTCCTTCAAAACCTCTGAACCCCTGTAAAGCATTCCTCTAAGAATCTCAGTAGTCATGACCAAACAACTAGCATTAGGTGAAATGGTAACATCTCCAGTCATCAACCCAACATCCTCAAACTCCTGGTTGAACTCTCGATACTTCTGATTACTCAAAGCCTTTACGGGAGAAGTATAAATAACCCTCTGCTTATCTCTAAAAGCCATTGCAATCGCATACTCCGCCACTACAGTCTTCCCTGCTGAAGTATGTGCCGACACCAAAACTGACTCATTCCTCTCCAAACACGCCACGGATATCTTCTGAAACGGATCGAGCTCAAATTTATACTCCTTTGCCATCTTCCCTTCAAACAAAGGATTCGACAGGGTTCCATGAACAGACTCGTCCTTGGTAGCAGCATACCCACTAGGAACCGCAACCTCGTGCATACATGTTCTAGTGAAGTTGCGCCGCTTCAGAGGAGATTCATAACTAGCACCACCCACGGTCTCTGACCCTTGAGGCTCTTTTCGTTTTCCGAGTGTACCCCGTGATTCTTCTTCCATTCCTAAAATTACACACACTCTTCCATTTCAAGCTAAATATAACAAATTAAAGCGACTCATTGCATTATGTAATCGTCAAACAATGTCAAAATGCAAAAACCTTAAAAAGCATAACAGAGACTTATGAGTTATGAGCTAAGCATACAATATTCAAAGTACATATATACAATAGTCTTTGTTCTAAACAAATTTGATTTCAGTACTCAAAATCTTAACTTTGTGAGAAACTAGTGTATTTTGTAATAGAAGATTACGACAACCCAAAATGAACCTAAAGCTACGAACTTGGAAGAGAGCGAAGCAATTTCTGGAAAATGTGGTACCTGAGAAACTGGAGGTGAGCTTATTGGGGGACCCAAAGCCCTAGCTTTACAGATTCACGGAGTCAAATTTGCACAACTTATTTTTGGTCTGAAAATCTGAAATTGAAATTGGGGTTTTACTGGAACAAATTTAGGGTTTTTGTTTTGGTTTCTCTGGCCCCGCTCCTTCTTTTAAATTGCATGTTTTGTGGTTGACAATGTATTCATTATAATAAACATTGACAAGAAAGAACAGCTGGGCATTTGGTCTAGTGGTATGATTCTCGCTTAGGGTGCGAGAGGTCCCGAGTTCAATTCTCGGAATGCCCCCTTCTGTTCTTTTTTTTTCTTGTCAGTTTTAAAATAGGCGGCAGGTATTTTCTTAGATCATGCACGACTATATGATGCTTGTGTGAGTTGTGTTAACATCTCAGAGAATAACGGTTAACATGGCTGATGATCTAAACTCATTGGAGCTGTTACAGTTGGGATGAGTCCATTTCTAGCAAAATTTGTTAGTCTGGTGACGGTGACTTTGGTCTGCAAAAGGGTGTGATACATCATCTTCTTGTAATGGCATGATAAATATTCACATATAAACACTTTCATTCTTGAGCTCTTCACATTTACATTTGAAACTGTGATAAAAGCTCCATTCATGCTGTTGCTTTATACAATGTACTCGTGCTGGACAGATTCCAATTTGGAAAGGAGAGCGAAAAAAATCAGAGGCTAATGACCTATGGCACTTAATTTTACAACAGCACGTACTATGGTATCGACTCGAGTATACCTTATAAGAATCTCTCAAGTAGCCGAGTGAACGGCCCCTCCCTTGAACAAAATATACTTTAGCATCAAGAAATCTCGGATGTGGATTAGCTAGAGATGTGCCGAAAAGTTAGAAGCCCCCACCCTACTATCCAATGGTGACATCGGAACTTAGCATGCTCCAGCAAGTAGACCAAGACCAAATGTTGGTCTTACACCATGCTGATCACCATAGAATGATATTCTGTCAAGTGCTTTAAGCTCTGGATCGCTATATATAGGAGGAAAAAATTGTCAGCACTTTGGATCGCTATATTAGGCATTCCCACCGTCTGAGCTGCTGCAAGCTTGATTTGGAAGCACAGCATTGCCCCCAAAATCTCCATCCAGACTCATTTGCTGGACCTCTTGTGGGGAGAGAATCTTGATGCACCTCACACAGTTCACAAACTCCCTGAAATACAAATAAACAACAATTAAGAGCCTAGTTGTGCAATCAAAAATTCCCCGAATAGTATACAAAAACACAGATTACTCGTAAAAGTAGGGAAAAATGAGACTGACTGATACTTACTCCCACGGGTCATCTCCAACTAGCAGAACATCGTTCTCATGATCTACATATACTAGCTTCCAACCAACTCTCCCTCGGTCCTCTAATTGTCCTTCTATACCAAACCTACGAGCCAGATCATGTTTGAGATTGTCATAACCAGCATAGCGAGTCATATCTATAGACCTCCCGACAGCTCCACGTTTGTACACCTTCATAGAAACAATTAACCACAAGTTAGAGCCAAAAAGAGATTATATGAAACTTAAAATGAGATGGCTCCAGCTTAAATTAAGTATCCAACCTTGGTGTACGTCCGCATCCGCTGAAATTGTGCTGCTGGTGCCCATGGTGCAGCACTATCCAGAAAACTGCTATCATTTATTGTGGAGTCGATTGAGTTAAATGTCATATCTGGAACTCCAAAGGATTGTGAAACCATTGAAGATGAAAGCTCCTGCTGAGCTTCTTTTGAATTTTCAAAATTGCCAAGCATGCCCCCTGAAGAGACATTATTTGGAAATTCCTTTCTTAACCCCACTATGCCCTTGTCCAACAGCGGATCTGCAGTCAAAGGTACTCCCAATTGGCCATCGATGTTAGAACCATATGAAACGTTGTTTCTATGATCCACCCGAACCTCAACTTCTTGACTGGGTTCTCTGAACAGCATCGACTGTGGATTGAAAGTCATCGAGGGATTACTGTGCTGTAAGTGAACATCATTCTGAGAGAGGCCAGCTGAAGTTGTTGAAGATGAAGTGTCCAAATAATCCGCTTGCCCAGCTGCACCGTTCGGGTATACTTGTGGGTTAAGCATCTCTTGACTTTTATTCCTAGCGATGTTCACAGAAGGCCTGACATCAGACTTATGCTGAAACCCTTTCGCTAAGTTACCATTAGGTGGCATTGTTTCAAGTGCACTTGAGGTTATAGCCATGGTGGCAGACTGAGCCATATCCTCCCCAATCAATGAGTTCCGATGAGTCCTGTTGTTCATCAATGGTTGCAGTAGAGCTGGACAGTTGTTTGTGGATGGTGATGTTGAGCATGATGGAGCCTCATCTGTCAATCCAGACTGCCCTGCTACTGCAACTCCTGCCATAATACCACTACTAGCTCTGGAGAGCTGATTGGATGACATGGTTGGAGGAAGTCCCATGTGACCAGACATTTCCGCCAATATACCTGGTGGCTGCTGTTGAATCTTTGGCTGCTGCTGTGGATGCGAGAACCGGCCATTAGTTTGAGTATTACTGTTTATAGTCATCTGCTGTGGCATTTTTCTTGACTGAGGATGTGAGGTTGGTACTGATTGGGGCATATCTTGCATTTGGTTTGGAGTTGGGAAGCTCTGATCTAACAGATGCCTTCGCTGATCCTGGAGCTGGAGAAGTTGAGCAGGCTGGAGTTGGTACGATTGCTGCTGCTGCTGAAGCTTCTGTAAGAGCGGTATTTGCAGCTGATTATCAGAAAGATGTTGCAACTGTTGGCTCAATTGATCAGGAAGTTGCGACTGGACAAAACTTTGCGGTTGATTATGACCTGCATTTTGTTGTTGTTGTTGATGCTGCTGCCGCAGTTGTTGCTGTTGTTCTTGGTGCTGCTGCAAGTTCTGGGGAAGGTTTCTTTGAAGTTGATTTTGACTAGACGATTGCTGCTGAAGAATATTGTTAGCTTGGGCAAGGGACTGAGGTTGCAGAAGCTGAGACTGAGATTGGTTGGAAGGTAGAGTTTGATTAACCAAATTTTGCCTCTGTGATTGACTCATATCACCCAACTGTTGCTGTTGTTGTGCCATGGTTGCTAACGGATTCATAGTGGACGGCATCTTTGGTAGTTGGTCAAGCTGCTGTACTTGCTGAGGTAGCCTCTGGGCATTGAACTGTAAATTGTTTGGCTGAGGTATATGAGGTGCTGACAAGCCCATCTGCCTAGAAAGATCCACACCAGCTAGGTTTTGCATAACCGAACCAGAAAACGAAGGATGCATAAAATTTGGCTGCATGGAGCTAGCCATGGAAGGATTTTGCTGCATGTTCATCCACTGGACTAAGCTTAGACCAGGTAGCACTTGAGGATCCTTCATGCACATATCATCACCAAGCCAAGGCATTGTCCGCTTGAAAATACTATCTAAATCAGAGGAATCATCATCTGCAAAAGAGTAAATAAAGTTAGAGTTGTCCTCTCTCCAAAACTTCGAAATTACGCTCTTGTGAACAGAATTTAAAATGAAATGAAGTTTCCAACCTAATTTTGAAAGTAGAATATAACTTATGGTTCCCTATGTCATCCTTTACCTGGCATTCCTGGTTGCCTAGGATGCTTTGATATGAACAATGGTGGGGAACAGATGAAAAATGGAGCAGTAACAGGCTCAATTTCCCACATCGAGACCCTATTACGCCTTTCCCCAGCAGTGGACTCATCCCAACCAACCTATTCAAAAATATGAGGAGATAACAATTAGCTTACCTTACTGACAAGAAACCAGAAAACACACACACACACACACAGAGTGAGAGAGAGAGAGAGAGAGAGTGATTGCAAACACATTTACCTGCAAATTTCGCCATTGTGAGTTCTTCCATCTAACAGGATCAAGATCACTGATTCCTGTAATGGTACCCATGTACCTGCAGAATAAAATCTACACATCAGTATCAATTTATTTTTTTGTCACATTTGAAGAAACTGAACCTACAACATAAAACTATCCTTCAGTCAACTTATATAAGGTGTGCAGTGATACCAATTATAAATTATCAAAAAAATTCCACATAAAAAGTCAGCATTTCCAGATTGTAAAGTAGACAACTAATTAATGTCATCATACACATATCTTAGACTGCAACACAGATATTCTATTACCTTCTTGTTCCTGACTCTTCAGTTTCAAACATCATACGAAAACGCATGCCCAACGATAGTTGGTTAGCACAAGCTGCCTTGTAGTACTTTGCTAAAGGGATAACAAACTCAGATGGACTAGCCCTGCACACACAAGGAATATTCAGTTACATCATACTAGAATAAAAGAAGTCAACATTTAATACAGCTCCCACAATAGGACTTTATCAACATACAATAAAGAACTCAAATATGATCTGGATAAACCATTAATTAAATATTGATGCCAACCTAGGATTGTAGAACACTGTGAAGGGACTATTGTTCGCAGCAGCATGAGCTGCAGCTGCTAGAATCCCAATATGCATACTGTCACTTGACAAAACTGATAGTGATAGGTTGGTCGGTTGCCTATTAGAACGTCTAATGCCCAAGAGAAGCTGCTGCTTTTCGTCCCTGTTATTCATAGTTCATACCATTAGAAGAGGAATTTTATGCAATTCTTAAATTATGGATTCCCAAATTTGTACAACACATCAACTCTTGAGCAAATAGCCGTGGATTTGCAATTGGTTGTTAGTACCTAATGAACAAGACAGCATCACCAGCAAAAAGCCTCTTTCCACTTACAAACAGGCTCCACCCTGTTGTAAGCAAATGACGTTTTGGTTGTCCTGGATTAGGGAAAACAAGCAGCACATTAGATAGTTAGATATAAGTTGACAATGATTAATTGATATATGTCACATTCAAATGGCCAAATAAGAGCACCTACCCCGAAATATATGACGGAAGGTCCACACAGTATCATGCAAATCTTTGGCAACAAGTTCTTGAGCAGGTGGTTGCATCGAGAAATCCTATGGCCACAGAAGCAGGAACAGTATTAAACTTTGTAATTCACATAGCAAACCATAGAAATGAGGTACAACTCCTTACAAGAGGTGGAAATATCTTCTCTGCAGCACGGCGGGGAACTGAGAATCCTCCATGAGTGCTAGTATCACTTGCAGTCAATGTTTTACAAAAAAACTCAGGTTGGGGCTTATTTGACTTGAGGGCAAGATCTGATCTTAATAATGCTTCTTTGTCAAACTGCAGATCAAGAATTCAACAAATTCAGGTTTCGCAAGTTATAACCTTTTCTAGTCATGTTGAAAAAGTGACCTCAACTGCTTACCGAAGGCACAGGCTGAAGTGTCATCTGAGCATATACTTCGTCTGTTTCCGGGTCCGCCTAGAAAATGAACCAAAAAATTGATTATTAATGATCAAGAATAAAATCTAAACTCTACGGTGATACTTAAATTTATATAGCCAGCCATACATACATGCAATGTGACATTGTGTAGACGACATAACAGCTTGGATGGAAGATTTGGGTAGTTTGGAATTTGACCGTCGACATCCTTTTTCATAGATGCAGCAACCTGTAATCAAACATTTCGGTCTCAAGAAATCAGAAGCCTTCACCTTCTATCAAAAGGAAAATTAATACCACAACCACCAATGTTAAATAGCTAAAAAGTTAATTCCTAACTTTTCACATCACTAATGCTAAAACGGAAAAAAAGCGTTGCATAATTCTTCGAGCAATAATTAACGCACAACTACCCTAACTTAATTTCTTGGATTCATACTACAATACTAGCAATGGCCTCCTTTCACCATCAAACAAAACTTCTTCATGAGTGCAAAAACTAATTCCACACCACAACTGAGAACATTACTAATCATAGTAAGTTAGTAACAACAAAACTTAAAAGTTTCCTAAAATCACCAACCCTTCTAAAACATTAAGCTCATCATGGAGATTAAATTAATGAGCTTCAACATCATCACAAGCATTAATGAACCAATTCATAACAGAAAAAATCAACAACTCCAAATTAAAATCGGATAAGCATTATTATCCGGTTAGTCTTACTCTCCACCTGTTCACTGTGACCTTGAGGGAAGTACACCACGTGGGTCCCCGCCGGCGGCAAGTTCGCCAGAGGCCCGGCGCAGGCTTGCCATAGCTCCGGGTTTATGCTCTTCACACTCTCTCCTCCGCCTGCACACACACGTGTCAACCATCCATTCGTCAGAAAAAAATTCCACATCGCCGGAGTTTTCTGTTTGTTTCCGGCGAAACAAAAATAAATTAAAGAAAACAAAAGTAGGAGAATCTGGAATCTTCGTGATATTGGAAAAACGGTAGATACAGTTATAGAAAAGCTTTGTAACGAACAAAATGGTACCAAACGAAAAATCAAACCAAGCTCGATCCGTCCTCCACCGCCGCCGCGTTTTTTTTTTCCTAGAGAGAGAAAGTTGGAGGAGGACAGATGAGTGAGAGAGAGAGAGAGCTGACCTTCGCCGGAATTGAGTGCGGCGGCGGCGCCGTTAGCCGGTTGCTTCATTATTGGTTGCTCCGCCCCTGACTTATTTGAAAAAACGTGTTAAGCAAATCTCGCCGGTGAATCTCACTTCGTCATAATAAATATATCGGAAATCCGATCAGTAAGTTTTGAACTTGTGGTGGTGAGCTGTTAGCTCAGATCAGCTGCTCACAGGAGCAAAAGTCTACTCCAGCAAAGTGAGACAAAAAAGGGAGGAACTTTCTCCGGTAAAGATAGAGGCTTTATTTATTTTCCGGCGAAGGAAGCGGAGGCGGCGGAGAGGAGGAGAAGGAGGGAACAAGAAAGCAGAGGAAAAGGAGGGTGTGTTGAGATTAAGAGCGACCAAATGCGACGCTTTGCCCCCTTTCTTTCCCTACACAGCACAGACAGCCATTCTTCTCCTTTCTCTTTCTCTCTCTCCTTTCTCTTCTTCCGTTCTCTCTCTCCTCTCTCCTGTTCCCTCCCAATGCTTGTTCACTTTTTCCTCTAACTACGTCAAATTAAACAATTTTCTTTGTGCTTTCTCTCTCTCTAGTCTCTACCTGTCCTTGAAAATGGAACTGACTAACCATGGTTAATTCGTTTGGCTCTTGGTTGACCTCGGGGTCGGGGTGAGTTCTTGATTTTTGGTTAACCATGGTTAATTCGTCTTAATTTTACAATGATGCATTTAATGGATCCTTGTTCTTTAATTTTGATATCATTTACTTATATAACAATCTTGGTCCTTACTGTACACTACTCGTGATTTACTGTACATTTTCTTATTTCAATTCCTGTTTATAGGGACATTTTTGTCATTCGGTGCCGCACACTTCGCACACTCCATTCTCTGTTCTGGATCAACTATTTTCTCGATCTCTCTCTGACTCTGAGTTTACTCTCTCTCTCTCTCTCTCTCTCTCTCTCTCTCTCTCTCTCTCTCTCTCTCTCTCTCTCTCTCTCTCTCTCTCTCTCTCTCTCTCTCTCTCTCTCTCTCTCATATAACAGCTCTAAAGACTGATCTCCCTCTGATAGTGTCGCTGATTTCCTCAACCATCGTTGCCGGTATTCCATCAACAATTGTGGTCATGATTTCCTCATTGACTCTCCTCTCATATGGTAAGAATCCTCTCCTTTGAGTGTTGGATTTCGATTGGGTGACAACAAATTATGGGGGTAAGAACAGTGTGATTCTAAATTATGGTGACAACAAATTATGGGGGTAAACTAGGTGCACTATCGCACTTGCACTAGATTGTAAAGACCCTGTCAGATTCTACAAAATTAATGAGCTGCATGAGCAAACTACGCCACATATAAGAGTTGGAGACATATCATAGATCAATTATCTGGCTGTACGTATATGTGAACTATGGGAGATCTAGAAGATGTGATTGATCGGATCATGGCTAGATCTTTCATTTTGAGAAGAAAAAAAGCACACAGAGAGTAGTAACTCGATCTTAATTTTTGATGGAGTTTGATCTTAACTTTTGATAACTTTGTTCTTCATATGATTAAGTTACGGCGAATGGAAACTCAAAATTGAATGTACACTGTTGTTTGTATCATTTCCAGAACTAATGACATCATAGGGTGCATTAGGTTACATCTCTGGGATCATTTTTGTTTAGTTATGAGAAGGAGAAGTTCTAAAATGTACATAATAATGTCCATTTTTCAGCTACAATAACGCTTTTAAGTACCTGTATGTGTTTAGTTTGTTGGTTGCTATGAATAGTTAGTAAAGTGCTTATTTGAGCCATGCCTTTTTTTTTGCCTATGTTCAAAGAGTCTTTGGACTTATTTCCTTAATTGGATCAATATGCTTATGAATGAGTTAATAGAAATTTTTCATCCCAACTGATATCATTTTTGTTGTTGATATGCAGGAGCTGGTCTGGAGTTTCTTATGTTCTCATAGGTAATAAGCTAGCTTCTCAATGAAAGTTCTCATGATTAATCTCTCTTTTGGTCTATGTTTATCTTCTCAAAATGTCTACTGCATATTTAAGTTTTTACTTTGGTATTTCTTTTTTAGTCAATCAAGAAAGCGTATGTGATTTTATTTCAATGTTGTGTTAGAATCCCAGTTTGGTAAGCTGAAACTCATAATCCCAATTTGCTTTCAAGACTGTTGTATGCTACAGTGATGAGAAAATTGCAAAATTTCTTTATGGAATTGTGGATTTAACCTCATAACTATCTCAAATTGATTTTTCGTGTCATCTCCAGCTGTGAAATTTCAGGTCACTGCTTTGGCTTAGATCCTCTGAATCTCTCATCATGGCTCTCGACTGATCAGACTCTCAGCCTCTCTTATCCTAGGTCATCGTTGTAGCTCTCCTCTTTCAATCAATTAGGCTCTTAGCCTCTCAGTTGGTCTCTTTCTTTCGCGTATTTTAGGTTCAGGTTGGTTCCTCCTTTTTTTCTGCGACTTTTGATCATCTTCTTTCTTTGATTTGGTATAACCTTTTGATTTTATCTAGTATTATATTGGATTTGTAGGCGCTTCATTTATATCGTCTTTGGGTTTGTTGGTCAAAATCTTCTTTGTTTCATTTCGTCTTCTCATTTGATACCACTAGCCTCTGTATTTTATTCATGTTTGATTCTGAATCCAGCTGCTTTTTCATTCATGGGGTTTGCTACTGTTTGGATTGTGCTTCAAGCTTCCGTGATTGAAGCTTGAGAGATGTTGGGTTTGTGTGTAGTTTGGTTTGCTAAAATGAGATTGTGATTTTGTGAATCAAGTGAATTGGATGTCAAGTAAATTGCTTAAACCTTAGAACTTGCGGTGTAGATAATGTGAAAAGTTAATCCTTTGATCAAATGTGATAATAATTTAGGAGACTAGGTTATAAGCATAAGAAGACATCTATGTGTGCATCTCTTTTTCTGTTATGTTGTGGGATTGGACTGTCACTTAGGTTTTTTCTTAATTCCTATATAGCAGTCATGGACCTCATATATGAAGTAAACATATCTCTCTGTATTGTTTTCTAACTCTGATGCATTACTATGTGCATTTTTTCTTCTCATCGTGTCAATCAGGACTGCATAAAAACAATATGGGTGGTAGGTGTTCAATATATGTAGGTGGATATATATTGTGATCTCGAGCTATATATATAACCTGATCAAATTGTTTGAATTATTTTGAGTTTGATATTCTTTCATTCCTAGAAGGCATCTGTCTTCCATATGTTTAAGCAGACTAATCTCTAACTATGGTGCAAAAGTCCTTTTGTTCTTAAGTGCAAAAGTCGTTCCCGATGGTTTGCTAAAATTGTTGATACCAACTTACCCTCATAGTCTCTGGACTAAATTTAAATAAAATTTAGAATTTAGTTTTCGTTTTCGTTTTCGTTTTCGTTTTCGTTTTCGTTTTCGTTTTCGTTTTCGTTTTCGTTTCTTTATTTAGTCCTTGAATCTTTCATATTGATGTCTGTATTTGAGCTTCATTTTTGGTTGAATGTGTGTGTGTGTGTATATATATGTATATCTTATGACTTTAATGACATCTCAATGTGCTTTGATTGGTTTCCCTGGATGAAAATGATTATGCCTTATTAATATCACTGTCAATCATGCGCATGGTTTGTATAATTTAATTCCATTTGTTTTGTTGCTTGAATTGGTGTTTTATGTATGGGACCAAAAAGAAGTTTAAATATTGGAAATAAAAGAAAAGGATTGGCACCACCGTTGGATTATCCTAGTCCAAACTAGGTCTGCGTAGACAAGAGACGAAGTACTTTTCCATCTATTATTGAAGGATCATCGGCATGCCATGAGGCAGCAGCATTGTTCAACTATTCTGAATTAGACGAAGGTTATCTCACCAACAAACAACGATTCTTTCAATCCACTATTACTAATGAAGTCTCAATATGTCAAGGGACATCGAAACATGACAGCAGTGATGATGAAGATGTTCATCAAGTTATGTCAGGTATGGATGATATATAGTGACTTATAACATAGCATTATAGTTATGGTGTTTATTTCAATGAATCTGACAATATTTTTTTATGTATTATGTTGATGTTGGTGAATTTATATTGGGTATTGAAGCATATGGTAGTTTTCTTCAGGTCATGCCTATGTGTTAATTTTTTTTCTGTATTATGTTGATGTTGATGAATTTATATCAGGTATTAGAGCATATGGTAGTTTTCTTTAAAATAGTTGTTTTAAATTTCTTTCCTGTATTATACTAAAGCGTATGTTAAAATTTGTAAACAAAAAATTTGGCATGCCTTAGTTTTTATGGTTCAAGAGAAAATAGATGTGGCGTTATATGATGAATATATGCTCAAAATTGGAAAGACATGAAAGAGCAGCTCTAATTATTATGGATATTGTGTTATTGACAAAATAGTAAGTAGAGATTAGTACATTCAATATAAGAATACGGGTACATAACCTGTTCTTCATTATGAGACGTACAATTTATTTGAGAATACTGTTTTGTATTATACAATATCGCTTTGTACAATCATTCATGTTATCCAAACAGACTTAGATTAATGAAGGAAACTATGGATTGATACATTTCTACCCTCTTATATATTTTTCTGATTATTAAAGTATGCGTCTTTTCCTTTTTGTCTTCTGATACATCATTTTTTTTATTAGCATATGTAGAATCAATCTAACCATGCTTCTTTCTATCAATTATAGGTCAAAGTGGAACAATCTTTGGACAATCATCTTATCAACAAACCCGCGCAGGTGATGAAAAATTTCAATATTGATTCATTAAAATTCATTATCAATCCTCAATTATCTAACATAGATTTTGATAATTGTGATTGTAGGTGTAGTTGTTCATTATAACAATCCTGGAGATGACACTTACACATGCAGCCATTGCAATGCTTTATTCTGGTCAAGTGAATCATTGAAGAAAAAAAGAAAAATCAATTGATATATACTCATTGTTGTGAAAAAGGATAAGTTCAACTTCCTATGTCATATCCAACTCCAGTTTTTCTTGATGAATTGTTAAATCCAAACAATGGTAGAAAAAGTGTATTATTTCGTGATAATATTAGAGTTTATAATTCTATGTTTGCTTTTACTTCTATGGGAGCTAAAATTGAGCATGATATAAATAATGGAGGAGCTCCTTATGTGTTTAAAATATGCGGACAAGTGCATTATTTAATGGGTTCTATTTTACCTTCGGAAGGAAAATGTCCTAGATATGCTCAGTTATATATACACTATACTCAAAACGAGATTGAAAACCGAATAAACGCTATTGATCCAAATAAAGCAAATAACAAGATTGATGTTGATATAGTTAAAGGATTAGTGGAATTGTTAGATCAGTGTAATGAATTAACAAAAGTGTATCAATCTGTAAGAGATGATTTTGAGAATCAATCATTGTCCAAATTTAATGTGACTATACTTGATCGTGAAAAGACTGATAGCAAACAATATGAATTACCTTCTGTTTCTGAAATTGGTGGATTAATTGTGGGTGACACAGGTGAATTTAATTCTAATAGAGATGTAATTATTCGATCAAATGAAAGGCTGCTTAAACGAATATCTAAAATTCATCCAAAGTTAATGTCATTGCAATATCCTCTTCTTTTTCCATATGGAGATGATGGATTTAAAATTAATATGAAATTAAAACCAATTGTAAACAAAAATGGCAATCGAGATAGAAAATTAACAATGAACAAATTTGTATGTTATCAAATTCATGATAGAGCAAACAAATCAAGTACTTTGTTAAAAGGTGGAAGATTATTTCAACAATATTTAGTCGATTCATATGCAACTATTGAAGAAAATCGTTTACATTATATAAGACATCATCAACCAGAATTGAGATGTGAAACATGGAATAATATATCAACGTTTGTTTCGAATGGAATTGTTGAAGGTTTTGATGTCGGAAAAAGAATTTTTCTTCCTGGTTCTCATACAGGCAGCCCAAGAGATATGATAAATAATTATCAAGATTCAATGGCAATTTGTAGAGAATATGGTAATCCTGATTTGTTCATCACTTTCACATGCAATATAAAATGGCCTGAAATTTTGAGATATTTTGAAAAAAAATCGGGTTACAAACCAGAAGATCGTCCTGATATTATCTGTTGAATTTTTAAAATAAAAGTAGATGATATGATTGCTTATATTAAAGATGGAGAACCCTTTGGAGAAGTTCACGCTCATGTGTGTACAATTGAATTCCAAAAAAGAGGGTTACCACATGCTCATTTATTATTTTGGCTCAAAGATAAATACAAATGTTATACAGCAGATGATGTAGATTCTATAATTTCAGCAGAATTGCCTGATAAAAATATTAATCCAGAATTGTTTGAAATAGTTAGTCAATTTATGATTCATGGTCCTTGCGGTCAACTTAATTCATCTTCTCCGTGTATGCGAGATAAATTATGTACAAAATATTTTCCAAAACCATTTATTTCTAACACAATTTTTCAAGCAATAAAGTCTCCTAAATATAGACGTCGTGATGATGATTCACGTTTTGTAATTAAAAAAGGAGTTCAAGTTGGTAATAATTATATTGTACCATATAATGTTAATTTTTTATTAAGATATAATGTTCATATAAACGTTGAATCATGTTCTCAATCTATGTTGATAAAATATTTATTCAAGTACATAAATAAAGGACCTAATAGAGCTCGCTTATTGGTTCGTGATAATATAAATGATGAAATCCAAAATTATCTCAATTGTCGATATTTAACTCCTCATGAGTCCGTCTGGCGTTTATATGAATTTTCTATTCATTCTAAATATCCTGCAGTTCAGTATTTGAAGATTCATTTACCCAATGAACAAAATGTTTGTTTTCATCAAGCTAATTCTCTTGAAAATGTATTACAAAATCCAAGTGTAGAAACTACAATGCTAACTGCTTGGTTTGCAGCTAACAAGACTTATAAAAAGGCAAAGAAATTAACATATACTCAATTTCCTACAAAATTTGTGTGGAATGATGATAAAAAATTATGGACCCAAAGGAAAAGATATCGCATTCTCAGTAGAATAGCACATGTGTCACCAAGTGTGGGTGAATTGTACTGTCTTAGAATGCTTTTGAATGTTCAAAAAGGATGTATCAATTTTGAGGCAATAAGAACGGTCAATGAGATAACATACTCTACTTATCAAGAGGCATGTCGAGCTTTATGATTACTAGGGGATGATAAAGAATGGCTTGAAACATTGTTGGAATCTACTTTTACTGCCACTTCTCCTCAAATTCTGTGACAACCCGAATCGGAAATGGTAGTTAATCGGCTTAATTATGATTTATCGTAATTAATCGGTTGTGCGGCCTTGTTCACGACTTAATTTTTGGACACTAATTTGGTTTGAGTTCATTCGCAAAAAATATAGAGGATTTGATTTCGAGTTCGTAGGAGGTTTCAGAGGATTTTTCGGATAATCGAGGAATATAAAATGAATATTTGAAATTATCGTCGAGTTAGTCGTGTTTATCCGTTTGAGTTTGAGTTATCCGAATCGCGGATATGGTCGGTTCGCGACGTATAAATAGCGGAATAATCGTAAAGTTGTCGCAAAAGTTGAAAATTGGGCTGTTTGACCTAGTTGACCAGTTTTGGACCGAGTTGACCGAGTCAACCCGTGTTGACCCATTGAGTCTGTGACTCGCCGTCGAGGTTGTCACCGGAAAACAGCACGATTGCCAGAGTTTGAGGTATGAATTTGAAGCTCTTCCTTTGGGCTTTCGATTGATGTGTATATTGTGTTGTTTGGTATGGTTTTAGTAGGAGAAATTTGGAGGAGATGGTGAACGGAATCGGGGTAATCAAAGGGGGGTTTTTCGGCAACTTTTCAGTGGAGCTTTTGGTCGGAATGGACTGGGTTTAAGCTAAGGAAGGGAACTCCTAAGGTTTGAGGGGCTTTGGTGGTGCGACGACGTCGGAATCGGCCGGAGAAGTTTTCCGGCGATTTCGGGTCGTGGACTTTCGGGGCATTTTTGAGGTGGTTGCCGGCCGATTTGGGTGTTGGTGTAGAAGAGAGATGGACTGGGCTTGAGGAGAGGAAGTTTTATGGGTCTCGGTCGCCGGAAAATCTCACCGTTGACGTCGCGCCGACGGCGGCGGCGGTCAACGACGGAGCTCCGGCGAAGAGTTGACTTTTTGAAATTTTGGGAAGTTTTATACCGTTTTACTTGTAATTGCGCCCCGATCGTAGTCTTGAGGTTTTCGAGTTGATTTGGGAGGTAGATTTTGTGTCGAGGGATAAGTAGAGTATTTATGGGATTTCGACGATTTCGTTGATATCCGAGTTATATGTTTCCGGAAATTGTTGGTTTCCGAGGTGTGGTTCTGAGTTTTGAATTGTGATTTTGATCAGTGATATTTGTGATTATTCAGGAGATCGGGATCTTACGCTTGGCGAAGGATCTTCCGCCAGATCTCGGGATTAGCGCGTTTTTGCGTTGTGCTTGTCTGTGAGTGGACATTTCTTTTCATTGTTGGTTGTGAGTCTTTTATATACGTTTTACGAGCATGAGCATGCAGTTATGATTATGAATTATACGAGTATGTGTTTTATAATTATGCAATTATGAATATGCTTATATAATTATGCATTACGAGTATGATTTTACATTACGCTTTATGCATTTGCATGGAAACCTCTATGATTTGGTTTAGCATCCCGGCTGATCCCCGATGATGTTTACCGGGGGGGGGGACTGTTACCCTGACCCGAGGTCTTTACCGGGGGAAGCAGATACCCTGTCCTGAGGACCTTTCTGGCTGGAATCACTTGAGGATCTGGGATTCCGTGATTCAGACTGTACTAGCGTGGATGTGTCCATGAGTGACCCCGTGAGATTTCTGCTGAGAAATGAACGACCCCTAAAAACTAGGGTTCATGAGGGCGACGACTTTTCTCAAGAACACCATGACTTGATCTTCACGAATTGGTGGCTGATGCATTGTGGGTTGGAAAGAGGAGAGAGAGAGAGAGAGGATTTTTTTGACACCTGACTTGCTGATTTTGGTGGCTGGACCGGCAAGCTCCGTCGCTGGCGAGCTTGCGGGACGTGAGAAAGGGGACAGACACGGGGGAGAATATAGAGAAAATGGAAATTTTTTGCTGACTGAAAAGGAAAGTTTGACTTTCCATTTCCGGAAAGTCATATTTTTGCTCGCAAGTTGCAACTAACTTAAATTCGTAAAATTGTACAAAACTTTCGCTGACCATAACTTCTTTGTAGGAACTCTTATTTTAACACTTGACATAGCCACGAAGTCATCTCGATAAACTTTATGACTTTTTTCAAAGAAATACGTCGAAAAACTTAATCAATAAATTTCCAACGAAATTTTAGCGATAGTTATAAACGATAAAAATGAATTACCATTGACGATTAACGTTTAATCAAAATAACAAGGTAAATCTCGGGTCGGGATGTTACAAAGAGGGATGCCTTGAGGTAAACCTCGGGTCAAAATAACAAGTTGTCGAGCAAAGAGGTTAGGGGCGTAAAGCTCGTACCTTGAGGAATTCTCGGGGACCTTCAGGTCGGTGCAATTAATACTCTGGATGAACAACGACTTGGCTTTTGGGTTCTGTAGAGGGGATATGCAGAATCCACTAGTTGGCTTTTATGGAATCGCCTGCCCAGGATGACATAGGTCTTTTCTTTAGAGCATTGATCCAGCGAGCAGAAGAAGTTGAAGAAGGTGAGGTAGGTAAGGGGATCAAAGTTGGCAGGCCTGGTTAGATTTTGTCCCAGGAGCCAATTTTCATAGAATGACCTCGCTCGTGGGTGGTGGAAGATCGGAAAGTAAAATTGGAGCCACAAGTCCAGTATCCACAATGGACTAGTGACCGAGTACTTTAGCAACTCTAAGGAAATCTGTGCTATGCTTCATTATGGATACACAAGGACAGATTGGGCGATACCAATCTTGCTTCCATTGTACATAGCTTCTGCTATTTTGAACCAGCTCTCTATGATCTTCTCTGAGGAGGTGCAGAAAATAAACTTGCAGATTCAGTACTCGAGAAAGGCAATGCCGCCTTTGTGACCCTATACATTCTTGTAGTGATTACGCCAAGTGGTGTAGGAGGGGTTGTTGGCTTTGCGGTCGGGACATGCTTTGAGATCGGGGGAGAAGTGATCCAAGTTGTCATAGGAGTACGGCTCGTTGGTGACGGGCAACCTAATGATTGCAACCAAGTCCAGCATGGAAATTCTCATTTCCCTATAGGGAAACTTGAATGTGTTGCTGCTTGGGTCCCAGAAACACATGGCGGCGATAAGTGATGCGCAATTCCCGCTGGTAGGGAGAGAGAAGCAGAGTTTCAAGAAATGAACAATTCTGATTTTTCCCATATTTTGGCGTCCATCTTGCCACGGGCTTCGTACCATTCGAGGTCTCCTTTATAGATGGTGGGCTATTTACCCAGTTTGCAGTTGGTATCTTAATGGTCCCAAAGCAGCAGCGAGATCCCTTCTTGGCGGAAGACGAGCAGTTGACGGCATATAAAGGCTCGTAAAGTGTTGAGTAGATCTGGATAAAGCGGTGACTTGATAGTGGGTCTGAGGTGAGTTGTGTCATTATTTTGAAGGCGTAGTGAAATTAAAGTACATGGAGTTTTTCGCTGGATCACGGTGTGCGCCCCCTTCTTGAAATCCTTGGTTTTGGCTTCATTAAGGATTAGGTCAACCTTGAGTTTGTGAGGGGCCATTTCTGATATCTGATTTCTTCGTTCTGATTTGAAAGTATAAAGCTTCACAGAGAAGTTTTGGGTTGTTACAGGAAGATGAGAAAGATAAGGTAGAAAGAACGTTTGGGTTTATATGCACTACTGACAGTCGTACGGCCTTAAGTAAGCATTATGTCATGAGGCGCGACTTTTAATTATGAAGTGATAGGTCGAAGCGGGTCAAAAGTTACCATTTGGTCCTAGACGATGTGTCACAATTTCA
Organism: Geum urbanum; assembly: GCA_946800695.1. Classification (NCBI taxonomy): domain Eukaryota; kingdom Viridiplantae; phylum Streptophyta; class Magnoliopsida; order Rosales; family Rosaceae; genus Geum; species Geum urbanum. Next base: position 8,529,520 of record OX327003.1, read on the forward strand.
AACCTCTTCGATTGCATCTGGGCCTTATCTCGAGGCTTGATGGGCAATGTTTGGGCCCAAAATAAATATTTTTTTTTTGTGGTTTAGTTATAGTCTATGGCATTCCTACGGCTCGTGTGAGAGAAGGTTTCCCGCAAGAGAAAGGGATCGTAAACAGTTCTTGGTAATCCTTGGTTGAGTAGGAAAGTGTAAACCAAATGATTCTATATGATTTATGTCATTCAATGATACAAATTGCTAGAATCTTAGTTGAAATACGATACGTGGTTGCATAGTACCTATAAATAGGGGAAATCTAGATGCAATCGGGGGACCGAACAATCATACATATAATTTGCTCTTGGCAAACACATCTCTCTACTTTGAGAAAAACCCTACCTCCGGTGATCCAAGGATTCTCACTAGACAGAGCGTGAAGCATTCGAAGATTCAAGGGTGTAACCACCTGTGTTCTCAACACTCACCAAGGAGATTGCTTTGCTTTGCACCATATAGGGTGTGTAAAGCATTGATTTTCGTGGTTCAGCGGCGAAACCACAAAACAAGTCCAAGACCACTAAGTAAAAAGAACTCTTCGAGCGGGGTTAGGCTCTGCCCATTCCACTTGCTTCTCAGAAGATCAGCGGCGGTACATCCGACGTTCAATGGTTTGCCATGCGGTAGTGGCACGCCTATTACACACATACACGTGAAAAGAGAAAGTTTGAGACTTCTCCGATTTTCTGAGAATTCTGCATCCAAGCATTGACTGGAGAGAGAAAATATGAAGCTTATGAAATCATATATATAGTTTATGATCGAAGTCGAACAACTAACAATCTGTATATAGATATAGAAACCGTATCATATATATAAATGATTGAATATTTCCATGCTTATCAAGAAAGACATCAGGCCTTTCTTGAAAGTTGAGCATTTGAGTGAGCATGTTGCAGATTTAACGGAACCCTCGCAGCAACGAAGAGGTTATATGCACCAGCACCACACCATCAAGGTAGTCGACTTGAGAGCCGATCTCCAAATCAGTTTGCCAAAAAGACGTAGTGGTATCTACGAACCAGATAACCGAGGGTCGAGAGTGAGTCATGAAGAACGATACTATTTTCCTATCGATCAATTCAAAGAAAAAAAATAGAAAAGATTTCGGATACAACCCTAGCTAGGGTGATGAAAATCGTGAATGTAAATATCACCGAAATAACAATTTGTGATGTCTGATCCATTAAGTCTGACTAACACAGTAACCCTTGATCGAAGATGCAAAAATCCTAGCAGAACACTAGAACACTACTAGGCTAGGAGGGGTTTTACTATATATCCTATAAAAACAATTATTGGAAAAGCAATAAAATAAATCAACTCATAAACCTAAGATTAACAAATTGGTGTAGATAGATTATATGTATCTAATGTCAACATATTCATATGCCAGTTCTCAACAGCTAACAAATGTATTTAAATTCCTCCTCTCCATGTGCTCTCGAATATATGAGGACAAAATTTTGCTGTTATTCCGGCTCCTATGTATGAGAGGGTGTGAGTTGTGCGTGCACAAATGTCTTCCCAACTGTTTTATAAACAATTAAATAAATTAATGGAGTGTCTCCATAAAAATAATTTTTGGACGGATTGAATTGTTTATAAAGATGGTCATTTTCGTTCTCTAACCTTATGATTTTTCAGTCTGTGTTGGTAGGTTTCGTATAGGTGACCTATGTTTTTGTGAGGTTTGGTTAGATTGCTGTGATGTCAAACATGGCAATGACTAGAATATTGGAGAAGGTATGATCTTTTTCGAGATTTTGTTTATGTTTTTTTTTTCAAGGTTTAGTTTCGGTGATAGATTGTGTTTTGTGATATGTATTGATTTTGTTTGAGTTTGTTTTGTTGTGTGTAGATGACTGGGAAGGATAAGGATTATAGATATACGGCGACGTCAGATTTGTTGAATGAATTAAACAAAGAGAATTTTAGAGCTGATTCTGAATCGGAGACAAAGTTGTCGAGTGTTATTATTCAGCAACTTGATGATGTTACTGGTGATGTCTCTGGATTGGCTGTCAAATGGTATGTTTCCATAACTTGGAAAACTCTACTTTATGACTACAAGCTTCAGTCGTAACATGTTCATGTTAACTATGGCTTAGATGTTGTGAATGTCTTAACATGCTTGAAGTTTATGGACTGGAATTCGGGTGTGATTCTTTGTTTGTTGGGTTTATGCCATATTGCTGCTTTGCTTCAATGAGAGACTTGGATCCAGCTTTCCAGGGAGCTGGACAAAAGGCGTATCCTTTCTTATTTGATAATATGCTTAGAACATGAACAGTTCATATAATCTTTTTATATGTCGTTCTGATAACTCAGATTGCAGTTTATTAGAGTGGGGGACCATAAGATGTAAATGATTACCATTATAGTGTTTTCTGATGTCCTATTTGTCTCCATTGATGTTCTTTAAATTTTGAAATTAGTTGGATTTTGGTGTTATTCTTTTTGAGAAACTATGTTCTGTTTCACCTTGACAATCAGTAGTGAATTTTAGTGTTATTCTTCTTTTTGAGAAACTATTTTGTGTTTCACCTTGACAATCAGTAGTGGACTTGAAATATGGCGCATCGAAAACTTTCGTCCTGCTATAGTCCCAAAATCCTCTCATGGGAAGTTTTTTATGGGGGACTCTTATATGATATTGAAAGTAAGTGGACTAATCTGATTTAACTCATTCATATTGCAATGCCCAGAAGCAATTTTTGTGGTAGGCTGTCAGTAGAAATTCAAATGCTCTTGCTTTTGTTTTGGACTATATATCTCATTTATTTTTGAATTTATATTTATATTGAGTTTCTTACCTTTTCTACCCAGACAACAGCCTCAAAAAATGGTGCTTTAAGGCATGACATCTATTATTGGCTTGGTAAAAACACGTCTCAGGTAAATGTACTATTTCCCTGCCCGAAGTTATCAGCCGATTTTAATTTTCAGGTAAAATTGAAATTCTTGGCATACTGACTGATTTAGTTTTTTGTTAAAACAAGACGAAGCAGGTGTTGCAACCATCAAGACAGTTGAACTAGATGCAGCTCTTGGAGGACGTGCAGTTCAGTACCGAGAAGTACAAGGTCACGAAACTGCAAAGTTTCTATCCTATTTCAAACCATACATCATACCTCAAGAAGGTGGAATTGCATCTGGATTAACTCAAGAGTGCGTGAAGAAGAAGCGCAAGGCCACCAAGAAGCCTTACTCAAGGTCCATTGTTGGTGCTAATCTAGAGGTCATCCAGAAGCGCAGGACTTGGCTTTGGTGTATTAATCTGCAACCTCAGACGATGTTAATCCGAAGCCTGCTTCGGCGAATTGTAAACCTTCCGCCAGCTGTTTTGATGGAGACGGTTTTTTCGGAGTCCGTCAAAGTCGTCAGTATTGGTATCCGCAAGGAGGTCGTCGTCGATTTCTGTCTCAAATTGCCGTTCAATTTTTCTTCTCTGTGATTCTGGTGAGAGCTTTGTGCATATTCTTTTCGCTATACAATTTCAATATTGCTTTAGATTAGAATTTTAGACCTAAACTAAAACCTGTGGTTAATTAAAGTTTTGTGCTTTTGCTATGGTGAATGAGGTTTTGCTGCAGGCCCTCAAGTCAATGGCCCCAGATCGCAAGAAGGTAACATACCCATGCTCAATTTAGCTTCAAAGTTTTGTCCTTTTGTAAGATAGTGGATGTAAAGTTTTGTGTTTTTGCTGTTTTTTAGATGATGTGATTCAGAGCATTATGTTTTAAGATGATGGCTATGCTTATATCATTATTGAAGCCAATGGCATTTTCTCAAGATCCATCACCATCACCATCATCATGTAGACCTGCTGTGATTCTTTCAGTTAAGCTAGCTCTTCAATTTTGTTTGGCTTTAGATGCAAAGAACGAAGGTTCGAGAAGTTCGTGAGAAACACAGATAAGTGAATCGGTAGTGGTCATGGAAGTGCAAAGTTCATGGGATGCCCTTCGCAAACAGGTACAATCGAATCGACGATTTCTCTATAGATTGTTCTCAATCTGATTTGCTTGGTTATAGTGTAGAATTTAGATAAAAAATTAATTGATTTGTGAATCAAACGTTGTTGTTTTGTGAACAGATTTTTCCATGTCTCATCCACAACGAGAAGCCGGTGTGTGAATCGCTCATCATCGTGCAGTAAATTGATGAGACATGGAAAGGCAGGGCTCTTTTGCTTCCCTCCGATCCTTATGAGAGAGCTCAGGCCAGATTTTGGGCTGATTACATTGATAAGAAGGTGATACATATTCTATATATTTATCTCGATCTATTTCATCACCATGCATGTCTTTCATTGTTTGGTTTACTACTTGATTTGAGTTTTGATTACTTATTCGATCTCTCTATTTTATCACTATGCATGTCTTTGATTATGCGGTTCTGTACTTGATTTGGATTTTGATTACATTTTCGATGTCTCTGTTTCATCTCCATGTATGTCTTTGTCTGTGATTGTTTGGTTCTTTACTTAATTTGGGTTTTGATTACTTTTTTGATGTTTCTGTTTCATCGCTATGCATGTCTTTGAGTGTTTGGTTTTTTACTTGATTTGGGTTTGATTACTTATTCGATGTCGATTATGAACGGATCTGCTCGAGTTTATGAGGAGGAGCTGTTCTTAGTTGCTAGATGTTTATTGAACCATTGCATGTGAATGAAGTGACATGTATAGATGAATAGATATTCGTTTTCTAATTTAACAAGTACCCTCAAAATTAGCCTGAACATTTCTAATGATTTCTAACGTGTTTGTGAAAAATGCAGTTTTATGATGCAAAGAGGAAGATATAGACTAAAAAAGTTTAGTTACTTTCGTGATAGTCTAAATTTTCATTTAAATTAGGTTTGTTACTTTTTATTAGATAGTGGTGGTTGTGAAATGAAGAATGGATGAGAGGATTTGTTTTTACTTTGAGTTGAGAAGAATTAGTTGAACTATTGCAGTTTGATTGCGTTGCAGTGAGTGTGGATCGATGCCCTATTGTGCCTCCTACTGAATAGGTGCTCTGCTTTGTTTTTTTTGTCTCAATTTAGAAATTTACATTTGAAAACTGCAGAAGCTGCTGCCATTGTTAAGAAGGTGAGTCTTATTTGATGTGATACGGTGACCTCTTAAAGTGACTCATTCATGACACTACATTGGATTATTTAATAATAATTATTATCGAGAGTTTAATGATTCAATCCTGTGTCTTAATTCCATTAATATTCCTTGGGGTTTAGATTTCTTTTCCAATATACTGGATATGTTGAATATTGTGGAACCTTCCACATGTAATTTGATTTTTCCTGTCCTTTTAGTACATGTATTAACAATCAATTTGAATGGTTTTTCATTGTGATATATTATAGTACCTTCCGCCAAGTGAAGCAAGTTATTTGGAGGCTGAAGGTTTAGAAAAGACATAGATACAGTTAACCATCAATAGCTCCTGCTGTAGATATCTTGACCCCAAAGAACCAATACGATATTGAATTATCAGGTTTAAATCTCACCTTTTTATTTACTTTTAGTCAACCACCTTTGCTTCATAGCAATTTACTTTATGTATACTACCAATTTATTCGTCAGCTGATCAACTTGAAGCTCTAGAAGAAGAGGTTCTTATTATGAAGTGTTTATTTTTTTCACTTAATATGGTTGAAGATGTTGTTCAGTGTTTTGAGAATTAGGCGTATTAGTAATTGATAGATATGGAGTCTCTGGGCGAGGAAGAACAATTTTGATATTCATGTGTTGGAGTCTAAAGCATGAGATGCTGAGGATAGGCTTGAAACGATTACTTCTCGAGCCGAAAATGTCATACTGATTGATCTCAATCTGTTTGTGGTCTTTTGTGAGGGTGATGTTTGTGATTGTGTATTGATTGTTGCTTTTAGATGAACGATATGGCCACTGAGCAGTGGATTCAACTTCAGCGGCTTCAGCAGGCTCTTCATATTCAACAGGTACCTGCCACTTGAAAACTGCTTTCAGGTTTACGCTTTTACTTTCCTAGTAATTCAAATATCTTGACTGTTACCATTTATTCTTACTTATGTTATGAATATGCAGGCTTTGATTCAATTCAGTGATGTTGACACTGCATCTGCAGCAAGGAATGCCTTGGATGGAAGAAGTATACTCAGGTATGCACTTTCTATTTTGTCACTTCTTGATGCATATGCATTCTCCCATTAATATGTTTGGAATGGCTTTTAGAGTTGTTAAACTTTGATTTAATGCTTTTGCCTGTAGGTATTTGCTTCCAGAGCATGTGGGTACAAGCAGTTTGCGTATTTCATATTTTGCACACACTGATATGAACATAGAGTTTCAGTCCCACAGAAGCAGGTAATGGCCTTTTCTTTGCTTGATTGTTATTTTTGAACTCTTTAGCTAGTTTTATATAATGATAATTGTGGTTATTTTTCTGTGCTGATTGTTGGCATAATGGGTATGAATTATGTATCATGCAGGGACTACACAAATACTTACCTTCTTGTAAATCCTACTGCAATATCAGTTGTTCTATGTATGTTCTAGCCATACTAATAAGATATATATCGCTACAAAGTAAGATATATAACACCATAAAACAGAGGTGTAGGGTAAGCTAAGCTGGAACAGCACTGTTGCTGGTTAGAGAATGCAAGGTTTATGGACACATTTAACCATATTAAGATGATGTTATAAACTACTAATAACTGCACCTCATCAAAGAAAAGACCAAAAAGAAAAAAAATGAGATCTCTGCTTGCAGTATTTCCTTTGCGATTTACGTCTATGAATCTCTGCACCTATCACGTCTCTCTATCTCTGATTGCAGTGTTTCCTCTAGCAATTTTTTATCTATATCTCTCATCGAGCTAAGATCGGCGTTGGAGCTGTTATGCCCAAAAATGTCGTCGCTTTTGTCTTACCTTGTGCTTTTCTTCTCATATCAGTTCTATCTCTATTGTTTATACCTTACTAAAAACTGTGCTTGATTAGATATATTAAACTTGTACGCAGATTTGTGGATGAATGCTGTGTATATGATTAGTAGAAGTTGTCTTTTGTTGAAGATCAATTTATTTTATGTGGAACCATTATCGTCTTGCAACTTCTTTCTGTACTTAGATGGCTCTTAGTGATGATGATTTTGTTCCTTTTAATATATAATCAAACAGCATTTATTTCATCTGAAAAATGTCTATTTTGCATATTTAGTTATGTAATCAATTTTCGATGTTTACTTTGAAAATATGTTACTTATTTTATTCATATGAAGGATTCTATTTGCATATGGTACTAATTATATTGTGACTATTGTGTATCTTTAAATCACAACACATGAATGCACCACGCATTGGCATCAATTTCAGTTCTAAAGTTTCATAATTCTTCCTCTTCGGATTTCTTTCGTTGCCATCCGCGCGAGGCGCGCGGGTATCCACACTAGTACATATAAATACTCTGGGATCGGTTAGTGAGTTGTAGTATAGTGGTAAAGACTTATACCGTGATCTTTAAGAAATTTTATTGATTCACCTCAAAAAAAAAAAACTCTAGAATTAGATAATGATCATGATAAATTTATCAAGTGTGCTAGCTGAACTATAAAATTGTCTGGGCCCTAGATTACTACCAGTTTGTGGGCTTGCATATGAAATTGAGAGTGATTTATTAATGTCTGCAAAACACAATGGAATGAAGCAGAGGTTACTCAGGTTAGTGTACAAAGGCCCTCATTGACAGTTGGGGAAAAACAAGGAAGAAAAGTATACATAAACATAGTCAACAAACAAATAAATATCGTCTATGAATTCTTCAACGATTAGACTAAGAAAGTTGAGAGAGAAACACAAATTTCCAATTAAGAAAGAGTAATCTGAAATGAACAAGAACGAAGCACCAACAACAACATACGTAGTTTAAAGTTCAAAGGCATATATATATATATATTCTTTGCGAAGCAGAAGGTACATACACCTTGGTGCAAATCATACAAGCATAAAAATTCATAATCAAACACATTTAAGCAGTTAAGTGGATGATGAACAATTGTCCATTCATGCATGGGGAGTGAGTGACTTCTGAATCCTCGTCATTTCCTCTGAGGCCATAGTCCCTTGCTATTTATCATAATTTTAACACAATAAGATGAGCAATGCCAGTGAGCTAGAGCCTAGCTAGAGCACTATCAATCCATGTGGTTGAAGGTGGAGTACGTATTCCTGAGTATATAAAGAGTTAAAAAGACTAAAGACAGATCGAGTGATAACCCAATTGTAAATAGAACTACTGAGGAGAAAAAATCTCACCGGCCGGCAAAGTGTGGTTCCTTAATTAATTATGATGTTGAAGAGACACTTTGAAGCAGCAGTTGACTAATAATTGGAAAGGCTTCTTCTGGAATAAACATGATCGAGACACATAGTCGACCAACCTTCAGTATTTTTACATAATCAAAACATTCCTTTTTGAAGATTGATGAATAATTTGGAACCTAAAAGATATTGGGGGATTGGAAATGCAGATAAAATATTTGGTGATCTATGAAAGCTTACCCAATTTCTCGACATCTGTGTCCTCTTCTTCTTCTGTCACCTGTAATGTTTCATCACGAGGGGAAAGTTTCAATTTGAGGCGGTTGCTCATGCTTAAAGTTTCCAAGGATGGGAGTTTGACCACGCAATTTTCTGAGCAAAAGCCTTGCAGTCTAGGCAGGGAAGAGAGTTTCAAGTGTTTCAACTTCCTGAAAGCAATCTCACTTCCCGAGTTAGCGACTGGACTGCCTTCCACAATTGTTACCAGCCTTGGACACTCCACAACTTCCAATTTTGTGAGATGCATCAAATCTCTGGCGATGGAGTGAGTTGCCAAATATTCCATTTCTGCACAATGGCTTACTTCCAAAGTGGATAGATATTTGAAGGATATTGCGGATGATCTTAGATTCCTTAAGCTGTGGCAACCAATCACAAATAGAATTTCAAGGTTGGGAATATTCGGGCAGCTGGGGGCTGACTGTGAGTTATCCTCCTCATCTTGCTTGTAGCCTAGATGCATCAGCTTCTCCATTCTAACAAGGCTCAACTCTATTAAATGTAGGTACTGTTGTTGCTGCTGGGTCCCAAGCCCACCTGCAGTACTTGTACTCGTGCCGAAAATGGTTTCTTCATGATTTACTGGAAGTGGCCGGTCGAGGAAAGTTACTGATGTAGATGCTACACAAGCCATCACTAGATGCTTTAGTTTGCTAAACAATCCTGCTGGGAATGAACCATTCCAAAATTCCTTTGCTTCAATGGCCAACCACTCCAAGTTGGGAAATGAATCCTAAAAGTATATATAATCAACGTACACGTATACAGAGAGCAGATCAACAACATTTAGTACTCGCAAACCCAGAGCTTTATATTAATATATACTTCAAATAGGGAAAAAAGTAATTAATGTTTAAACCACTCTTACGTACCTTGTCAATTATGAACAGTGATTGCTGAATAAGATTGCAAAGATGTTCCGGCTCACAGTCTTCTTGAAAGCTTGAGATTTCCATGCCAAATATTTTCACTTTTTCACACTCTATCACTTTCAAATCATTAAGCGAAGGCCAGTATGATGCATGCATTTCTGGATACAAGTTTGTCAGTCGGGCCAACTCGAAAAAGAACACTGTTGTTACTTTTGGAAACACAAACTTGGGTGTTGTCTTTAGTCCATCTTCCTTTGCAATAATCTGCTCCACTCCACATCTCGTCACTATTAGAATCTTTAACTGTTGAAGACTTCTTGCTACCCAAGCGAGAAAGACATTTTTCAAATTCTCACAAGCATCAATTAGTACGCCGCTCAAATTCGTACAACCAACTGATTTCAATTGAGTGGTTGTCGATGTGTCCTGTATTCTTTCTGGAACATCAACATCTTTAAGTGCAAATATTAGTTGTAGAGACTTACACCTCTTAATTGATAATGTATCAAGAGCACTCAATTTTTCCATAATACTGGGCACAAAGATGTTGACAAGATGATCACAATCATGAATGTCAAGGTCTTTCAACTTGCAAAAAGAGTCTGAAGCAAGTTCACTATGCCATATTGTTGTCAACATTGTTAAGCCATAAATGGACAAACTCTTCAAGTTAGGAAGCTCAACCTGTAAAGTTATACATGCAAGTTAATTTTCAATTCTAAGACGGAATGTATTTGAAATAATCATCATATTTCAAAGAGTATTGAAAATAACTCAAGGGTTGTGTGTGTGTATATATATAATAAGTTAATAATTTACCTTTTTGTCAAAAAGAAACTTTGTTACTGGTACTCCTCCACTCTCAAGGTTTTCCTTTGCGTCAGTCTCTCTGATTTCCTTGCCAATTGTACAACTTTTATTGATAGGAGCAAAGATGAATGTCTCCAGAGTAGCACAATTCAAGGATAAAGTTTCCAATGATGAGAATTTAAGCATGACATTCCCCGAGCAAAAGGCTTGTAGTCTTGGTAGAGCAGAAAGTTTCAAATATTTCAACTGCTTGAATTCAATGTCAGATCTTGAATAACCATCTTCATTGGCTTGCACTATCTCTATCATCTCTTCACAATCCTCAACTTCCAGACTTGTGAGATGCATTAATCTTTTGGCGATAGAGTAAGATATCAAGTATTTCAATCCCTTGCAAGAACTTACTTTCAAAGTCTTAAGATTGTTGAAGGATATTGCCGATGATCTTAAATTCATTAAGCTGTCACAATTGTCAAGCACTAAAAACTCCAGATTTGGAAAACATGCGCTTGTTGATTGTGAGTTAGCTTCCCCTAGATGCCTTAGCTTCCGTATCCCATGAAGTTGCAACTTTCTCAATTGGGAAAGGGTTCCAGACCAAATATTTCTCTGTTCCAGACCAAGTATCTCCTCAAGAGAATTAATAGATGAGTTCCTGGATGCATTAATATATAGCTCTTCTAGGTTCTTAAACAAATGGAGAGGAGGATTATCCCAATTCTCATTTATGTCTAAATCCAGATTCTCCAAGCTAGGAAATGATTCCTGAAAGATAAACACTCAAGAATGAGTGTGTATTCAAGAAATTTGTTGGTGGCTTTTAAAATTAATTAATTAAAAGTATTATTACCTTTTCAAGTGAAAACAGAGATTGTTTATTTGGAGTGCTTAGATTGTACAACTCATGCTTGTCCTGTGTAAATACTTCTAGTTGACAACAATCATGCACCGCCAAAGTTACGAGTGATGGAAACTTGGAAGCATGAGATCCTGGATAGAAACTCCTAAGTTGGGGCAAATTCTTGAATCTCACACATGTAAGTTTTGGAAAGACAAACATAGGCGTTGTTAGTACTTTGTCTTTGTTGAAGATGATTTCCTCCACCCCACAATTTTCCACTGTCAGACTCCTCAACTGTTGAAGACTTGTGTCCACTAAGGCAGGAAAAACGCACTTCAAACTCTCGCATGAAACAATTTTTACCGTCTCTAGATTGTTTGAACTCTCTAGAGAACAGTGATTTTTCCATATAGTCGTCAGATTTGCCGATCCATGAATAGACAACTTCTTCAAGTTAGGAAACCCTACCTGCATATAATTATATACATACACTCTACATGTTATTTAATTATCTTAATTCTTAATTAATGATTTGTAAAGAAACAAATTCTGAGAATGAAAATGTATAAATTTACCTTATCGTCAAATAGAAAGTGCGTGTTTCCCTTTGAGTCAGTCTCTGCAATTTCTTCGCCGATTGTATCACTTTAGGTACTTACCTCTACTTCTAGTCTCTCAATGGGTGGAGTTTGAACTTTAGTATCATTCGGGGAATAGAATTTAAGGAGGTTTGGAAGGTCTTTTAGCTCTAGATCTTGTAGCTTCAAAAATATGTTCTCGATACTTTCTTCATCAGATTCCTCTAATGATATTATGTATTCCATGCTCCGGCAGTTGGATATTTGAAGACGCTCGAGTTGTACAAGACATCTTGCCATTGAAGATGATAACATGAATTTGGAATCATTGAGTTCACTAATAGCCAACCATGTTAAGTTGGAAAAATCAATCTGTAAATAATATTGCGCAATTTTATCATACTTAATCGAGAAATTGAAATACAAAACGGAATTTCCAAAGTAAAAACATTGAACAAGCAGATTTTGAACATTAAAGTGGCATACAAATGACTCACACTACAAGATAAAAAAAATGGTAATTTGTGTACGTACCTTTCCATTCATCATATATGCAACATCATTATGATTTTGAACGTGGAGATGTTTCAGATGTTGAATTCCTTCGATGCCTACTTGATACAAAATACCGTTATTGACACCCTTCATTCCCTCCAAGTACAAGTCCTTGGTACTCTTTAACAACTTTATGAGGCCTTGATCCAATTCATTGCTGCTAGTGAGCTGGAGCTTTAGAGTGTTGAGATTTTCATCGACATCAGTCCATTTCCATGCAGAACCAATACACACTTGGTATCTTTGTAACTTGTGATTAGTGAACAAATTTGGTGGAAGGATGTTTAGCGTCTGGTATATGTATTTGTAATGCGGTCAACTGAGACAAGTGCTTTAGTTCTTCAAGGTTTGCATTATGTCTTTCATTAATGATGCCTCCTCCGGCCTCCCACTGGTTAAAACTATTGCTCATTCTCAACTGTTCTAATCTTGTCAATCTCGATAGAACATTAGGTGAGATCACTTCCAGTTGAGTGCAGTTACTCAAATCCAACAGTCGCAGACGAGTCAGTTGCCCTATTTCCGTCGGTAGTTGTTTAAAGTTAGATCGTAAAAGACTAAGAATTTCCAAGTTTCTTAGCTCCCCAACAAGTGAAAGGTCTCCCACAGTACATACATACAAGCACAAGGTCCGAAGACTTTTAAGGAATTGAATGGATGGAGGTAGGGATGGGATACTCAATCTAGTTAAATCCAACACCCTGAGTTTCTTCATCCCTTCAAAAAAGTTGTTGGGAAATCGCAAGGAATAATCTTTGTCGACTGCAGTATAGATCAATAATTCTAATTTAGGGCATTGCAAATCTTCAGGAAGCTCCGGGACACTACCTTCGTTGATAATGATCATAGTATACTTTGTGAAAAACTTCTTACTTGGCCATTGTTCCAGCTCAACTCCACGAGAGACAGATAATATGTGATGATCCCTGGAAGCAATATATTTGGCAGCATCTTTTACAAGATCATGCATTCTGATTCTTGTTTTATTAGCATTCTCTAGCAAAAGACAAGAATTTTGAAGTTTTCGAATAAGTGAATATAAAGAATCTTGTGCTTCTTTCATTGAACTGACCTCTTTTAAGAAACCCAGACCCATACTATATTTCATCAAGTCCAAGATGTCAAGAGTATTATCATCCCAAACGGAAACTCCACACAGCAAAAACAAAGGTTTGAGCTCCTTGCCCTCCAACTTATTGTAACTCCACTCAATAGTAGAGTATGTTTTTTGGGTCAATTCTTGTCCATCCAACATTTTTAGTCGTCTAAAAGTATCACTCCACTCATGCAATGGACTATCTTTCAGAGATCTTGCAACAGTGACAATCAACAACGGCAAACCTCCACACTTTGCGACTACTTGAGTTGCCACATCTCCAATCTCAAGGTCTTTAACAACATCACCCACCTCTTTCTCAAATAAAATCTAACTTTCTTCTTTGTCTAAAACAAGGAGAGGGAAGTCTTTTTGTGTACCCATTTCTGAAGACAAAACTGATCTAGTCCTAGATGTCAGAGTTGCCATTCTAGGAAGACCTACAGCCTTCAAATCAATGCTTTCCCAGACATCATCCAAAAGAACAAGAGTCCTTTTGTCTTTGATCCTATTACACACTTGACGTGCTCTTCCAGCATCAGTATCAGTTTCAGATAGCTCGAGACCTAAATTCTCAGTTATCTCTTTTTGAATTCGTCTGATGCTTGGATTATGTTTTAGATCGAGTACCATAACCACCTCTTCGAACAACTTCTCACCAGTTGTAGCTTGCCTGTAAATTTCCTTGACGAGTGTTGTTTTACCCACACCCCCAATACCGTACACCCCAATCATGTAGGTACTGGATTTTTTCAGTTCATCTATCGCTTCCTTTACGATTGAAGTTCTTGAATCGAAAGTCTCATAATCTGGGGGGGGCAATCAAAGTCATCTCTTGTAGAGGAACTTCGTATGCAAATCTAGTAAAATCTTTCTTTGTATAGAGTTCACCGAGATCCAGAGCCAACTTCGTCGATTTCCTGCTCAGTTGGTGGCGAAGCTTAAGATTAGGACATAAGCCATGGAGACACTTAACCTCTGCGTGTTGCTCATTTTTTAAGAAAGTATTTGCCTTTTCAGTTATCTTATCCACACCAATCAGCCAACTCTCAACATCTTCTACAACTCTTTTATTATTTATTTCTTCTACATCAACAGAATGCCGCACACTTTCTCTTGCATTAACCAAGTCCTCTACTTGACGTCGTAGCTTCTTGACGTTCTTGTTGTAGGAGATAACATAACCCACTTGGCGTATAACTGGTGATACCGTGTATTCAACAATCTTCCCAACAATGCTTGTACCAATTGCAACAAGAAACTCCATCACTGTTATCGAAATACAACAAAAAGTGAAAAAGTAATGAGTGACAGTGGAAGTGAATAAGAAAACGAGCTAATTCTGCTTTTAGTCATCAAATAATATGTTTTCTTTTTTTATTGGGAAGAAGAGTAACCGGTTATCAAAAAAATTTGAGATACTTTATGCTGATAAACTATTGTTGTTTTGAATTGGAGGTCTGGTTTTTGCATGTGTCAAACATTGTAATTGATTCAAGTAGAAAACTTGTCAGAATCCGAATGTATGTACGATGCAGGTGTATGTAAGCTCCTCCTGCATCAGTGTGTTTGAAGTATTATTTACTTTCCTTTGATCAATATATTTGTAGTTAAGGTATTTGACTATTTGGTGGGAATGTGACCCATTGTGTATGATTGTATGGTTTAATTTCTTACTAACATGTCAGTTTCTTGGCAGAAAAAAGCAATTTTCGGCTTCAATTTGTGAACCAATAGTGCATAAAACAAATGTCTGGATTTTTGGTACATATATGCTGTGGTGAATCTAAAGCTAAAAATTGAGCTGAGCGAAAAAGAAAATCATCAAGAATGAAACTTGTTGTAGAGCTATACTACAACAATGTGAGAAAAAGCTGTAAAAAAATGCAAGTATAGGCTCCGAGTTTCTTGGAGACGATGTGAAACTCTAGCCCCGCCTAGGGTTGTTTGACATGCGTGATTCTCACGACTACTTCCTTGTTCTGACTAGTTCTTATTATTAGTGGCTACAGTAGAGACATTAATGGCGGCGAGTTTGGATGTTTTGGCATGTAATATGCGCAACTCTGGTGTGGATGCCAAGATTGATGAGCTTCGATAATTGATCCTAACAAAGACATCATGTATTGTTTCCCTTCAAGAGACGAAATGCATATCAAAATCACGTTTTGAACAAATTCGATCCCAATTAGGGTTTCGGCAAGGCGACATGGTCCCTTGTTCTGACACGTCTTCCCATGGTCTAAAGCTTTTGTTGGCTAATGATATTGATCTCCATCTATAAGACTATTCTCCATGGTTTATGGATGCGGACATTCGTATGCCGTCGGCTATGGGAAGATTATGACGCCTGGCGGCGTTTATGGAGACCCTTATGTGCAGACAAGATATTAGACTTGGGATATGCTCCGGTAATTGTCTGAACAACCATGATTGGATATATGGTGTGTGGTAGGAGACCTAAATGAGATTATGGAGAAGTTAGGTGGGCCAGTTCGATCGGGTTGATAAATGAACAACATGATCCAATGTATGAATGATTGTGCATTGGAAGATCTCGGTTGTATAGGGGGTCTTTTTACATGGCACGATTCAACCACTCAATGCCGATTAGACCGTGGACTGGCTACACCTTCTTACTGACAAAAATTCAAGGAAGCATTGTTAATTAATCTCCTTCCTATTGGTTCGGATCATGTCCCTATATTGGTCCTTATTAGACAAAAAAGGAAATTTGGTTTCCAGGACGTCAACACTTTCTTTAGGTTTTAAGTGATGTGGGCAGATGATAAGATTTGTGCGGATGTAGTGAAGCCAACATGGAAAAGCACAAATCAAGGACACCTACAAAGCAAATTTGTCAATTATGTGGTAAATAAAAGAATGGGACTCAGATCAAACAATGGTCTAAGAAGGTCTTTGAAAACCGGAAGCAGGAGCTAGAATCGATTTAGAAGCAACTAGGGGAATTCCTAACAAATCTTTCAATCCTGATGATGTGCCCAGAAGGAAGGAACTGTATGATAGATAGGAAATCTTAGTTCAACAAGAGGCAACCTACTGGAAGCAGAGATCAAAAAATAATTGGTTGAAGAATGGAGATCAGAACACCAAGTACTTCTATCGATGGGCTTCTAATTATAATAAAAAAGAAGAACTGGATAAATGAGTTGTTTGACAATCAAGGTGTATGGAAGGATACTCCGTCGGATCTAGAAGTGGTGGTGTTAGACTGTTATAGTAGTCTATTAACTCTATTTACATATGACAATGTTACCACGGAACGGATGGGCCCAATACTACCCTCACTATCACCGGTAATTACGGAATAAATGCCTGCTAGACTGTTGGCCGAGTACACGGATGAAGAGATTAAGGCAACACTTTTTCAAATGGGCCCTCATCAAGCTCCAGGACTAGATAAGATGCCGCCTCTGTTCTACTAAATTATTGGGAAGTTGTCGGCCCAGACGTAATTTCCACAGCAAAGGAGTTTCTCATCTCAGGTCAGCTTTTACAGAAACTCAACTTTACTCATTTGTGTCTAATTCCTAAAGGACCTAATCCCACTAAAGTCACAGATTATAGACCTATAGCTTTGTGCAATGTGATCTTGAAGATTTGTACCAAAGTTCTGGCTAACAGATTGAAATCGATTCTAGACCAGATTGACTCTTGCCAAAGCGCTTTTAAATTGGGGTGGCTTATTACAGATAATAAATTAGTTGTTAACGAGGTAGCTCACTATATATGGACTAAGCGACAACGAGACTCCATACAAAGGGCTATGAAAACAGATGTAAGCAAGGCATATGATAGGTTAGAATGAAATTTCCTAGAAGCGGTTAAGATTTGAATGGGCTTCCCAAAATAATGGGTTGATATTGTTATGACTTGTGTGACTATAATAAAGTATGCTTTTGTGATAAGTGGGTTCCTAAGAGGGCATCTCACACCCTCCCGTGACTTGAGACAGGGGGACCCAATTTCTCCTTGTCTTTTTTCTATTGTGTACTTCAGGCTTATCTACCTACATCTAGGAGAGCTTACCATGAAAAAGAACTACATGGGATTAAGCTTTGTAGAAGAGCTCTGATCCTCCATCTTTTATTATTTGTTGATGATTGTCTGTTACTTTTAATGCATCTGGACATGGTTTTTATAAGATTAAGAAGATACTAAAGGCATACAAAGAGGTGTCGGGGCAATCGATAAACTATAACAAATCATTGTTTGCTTTAGCCAGAACCTGGCATTGGGTAGTTAGAAGGATCTCGCCGAAATTATGGGTAGGAAATTGGTGCCATTTCATGAGAAATATGTGGGCCTCCCACTCACGTAGGCCGGAATAAGAAGACCATGTTTGCCTACTTAAAGGATAAGGTACGGGACAAGTTAGCTAGTTGGAAGAGTTCCCTTCTAAGTACAACCGACAAATAACTTCTAGTTGAGGTAGTGGATCAATCTCTTCCAAAATATGCTATGAACTGTTACCTCATATCGAAAGATTTCTATGATGATCTACAACAAATATGTGTGAATTTCTTTTGGAAAGATATAGTGGACAAGCAAAATATCCATTGGTGTGCGTGGCATAACATGTGCAAGACAAAAGACCAGGGAGGGCTTGGGTTTCGTAACTTGTATGTCTTCAATTTAGCTATGTTAGGTACACAATTCTATTGTACCATACAGAATTCAGATTCCCTGGTCAGTCAGATTTATCGGGCTTGGTACTTCTATTCTTGTTCAATATGGGATGTAACAATGAGTGACGCTCCTTCGCATACATGGCGTAGCCTTTTAGCTGTTAGGTCGGTAGTGGATGGTGAGGCTCGTTAGCAAGTAGGTGGTGGTTCCTCTATAGCAGTATGAGAAGATAATTGGTTATCTCGTCCTTACAATTTTAAGCGAGTGTCTCCATTTAAGACCCCAACAACTATCTGCTATGTGTCTCAATTTATTTTACCTAATCATACATGGAATGTACCACTGACGGAAAAATATCTTGACCCTTAAGATGTTGCCATAACACGAAGCATAAAGGCAGGAAATGACAGATTCATGGATATACACATCATGAGGTATTTTCAAGGTTAGCAGTGCTTATATTATAGTCAGGGATACTATAGTCTTGCCTAATCAGGCGACACCGATACACATGGCCTTATCCACTTTCTAGAAGTCTTTTTGGCGACAACAGTCTGCACTGGTTGTGTTTGGAAAGCATGGTATGGCTATCTTCCTTTGGGCGTACGATTGAGGTCTCATAGGGTGAATGTGGAGGCCGCATGCGTCTTTTGTGGTGCAACACCAAAAGCAGAATTGCATCTATTTCATGACTGTCATTGAATGGATCCACTAATTCGGTCTAACACTACAAGAGTTGGTGGTCAAACTAATAGCTTCCCAGAGTAGTTACAGGACTCGCCACACAGCTGAATGATAATGTGTTCAGTCAACCAATAACACTTATATTGTTTCTTTAGAAAGAACAGAATGACAAGGTTTGGAACAAAATTAAGTTCACAAGGGACGTGGTCCGGATACAGACACTAGCATGGCATGAGTACTATGTCTATGTGAATCGAAAGCCCCCTAAACTGATTCCTCAACCTCAGACATGAAGTCATCTCCTCGTAGGGCGCCAATGTGTGTGCATGGATGGAGCTTTTGATAGACAATTTACAAGAGGGGAGGGGAGGGGAGGGGAAGGGGGTGGTGGGGAAGCTAGGGAGGGAGGCAGGGGTAGGAGTGGTCGTTCGTGACTAGTTCGGCAACTTTATAATGGGATTTTCTAGACGGTTTAAGAGTCGTTGCTCTCCCTTATCTGTGGAAATTGCAGTAGTGTTTGAGGCATGTCAATTAGACCTGGAGTATGGGTTGGATATGATTCGTTATAGTTCTGACTCTCTCATTCTGGTTAAAGCTCTCAAAGATCAGGATACGGATTTTCAGGAATTTCGAAACTCGTGTGAAGATATACTGACTTTATTGGAGCAATCACTGAATTCCTCATTTGAACACCTTCAGAGGGAGGTGAATAGTGTGGCTCATGTACTAGCCAAGTGAGCCTTGTTCAATGCCCAATATCCCACAGCATTCCACTCGATGTCTTCCTTCCTTTTTAAAGTACTTAACAATGATTTTAACTGAATTTCTCATTAATGAATTTCGCGACTTCTCAAAAAAAATGTGAGGAAAAATTAAGAAAATTAAAGAGTTAAAACATCTAAGATTTATATAATAATAATAATAATAATAATAATAATAATAAAAGTGAAGTAAAAAAGTAAAAGAAGTAAAAATAAAGAGCTAAAGTGGGGTTTTCTCTTTGGACTTACTAAATTATATTTTTCCATCAAGCTATAATTTTTTATTCATAAATACAGTTTTTATTTTTTTATTTTAAGGTGAATCGATAGAAAAAAGAGTTGTTAAATTACAAGGAGTCTATTGGTTAGCAATGGATAGAAAGAACCCCTAGAGTAATGTAAATTATTACATTAATCCTCTTGTACCCATAACATAACGAGACGGCTGCTCCAAATTTCTACCATGTATTGTCTAGCGGCGACCTCGACAGGTCTTTTGACCTCGTTGTCATCATGGTTTGTTGCCAGATAGGAGATATGCCTAGGTGGTCTCATGGTTTGGTTGAAACTTTTTATCTTTGCAGGTATTTTTCTTGGAGGCGATTTAGGCGACGTAGGCTACCTTAATGATGTGCAGGGTCTTGGGGTATGGCGATCTGATCGAGAATAGGATCTTGGATCGTTTTTCTTTCAGCCAAAGGTGTAGTTTTATTGGTAGGTGGCTTGTTTTGACGAAGGTGTTGGTGATGAATCTGGACGGTAGTGGTCGTGGTGGTCTGGATTTGTGGTCGCAACGACATTCACAACCAGCATGGGAGAACAAACTATTATTGTGGCTGCAAATTTACTCTGGTGCGGCGTTGGCTAGTTTGCTGGCAGGAAGAGATTAGTTTTGGGTCATTTTTTGGGGTTTTCCATGGGCTGCAATGTTTGTGCTTCTATGTAGTGTTAGGATTTTTTCCATAAGTCTTTTTTTCTCGGTTTATAGTTTATCTATTTATGAATAATGTCCTATGTATGTAGGATCCTAAGTACTAGTGTGCATTAGCATCTCTAGAGTAGTGTCGAATGAGGATACTCGCTAGCTATATGTTTTTAATGTGTAATGAATAGGCATATTCCTACGTACCACATTTGGGTACGACCACTAACTTCTTGTCTATCCTTAAATGCCAGCGCGAGGGTATGTAATGAATATATTCTCGCTCCATATTTTTGGAGTTTCACTAAAAAATAGTAACTAGACGGTCTAGGCATAGAACAGAAACTGCTCAAAAGTCAGTAGTCTCATGCCCTATCTAGTTCTGCCACCCTAAAAACTACATCACTACTATCGATTCGGCGCTCTTCAGTTTTTGTCTTCACGAATGCATCTAGAGTTCTTTGGGCAGGGTGACATCGAAACCTTCCCTGAACGATGGCCAGTTTCCAGATCTGATATTCACAAGGCACGGGAAGAGAAGCCCGCCATCCCATTAAAGTATGAGTAGCCCACCAAAGTTTAAGCCCAAAGCCCGACATGCATGGGTTACTTCTTACAATGACTCCCTTGAACCTTACAGGGGTAGGTGATAGTCGCATATTTATGCATCTATTTGGTATTTAATTTATTCCCTATATTTAGTTTATTGTTATTAATCGAGTGAATTAATTATGTTTATTTGTTTTTAGGTATTTTGGAGATTAATGGAGAAAAGGAGATTAAATAATATGTTTTGTAGCTGTCTGGCAAGGAAGTGCCTAGCGAGCTCGATGGGTTTAATGACTGCAATCATATATGCCTTGGCGAGGTGATTACGTACGTTGGTGCCAGCGAGAAGAAGTGGACTTGGAATTCGATACATATATAATGAAGTACTTTGCACGTGATATTGCTTGCATGCATATGGATATATTTTGCAAGTGGGCTTACGTACGTAGAGCCATCGAGCAAAGTTGGTGAGAAAGGAAGTAGAAGTGGTGTTTGACTTGGACTTGGAGACTAAAAGAAGAATGATAAAGGAAGAAGTCTAAATTGAGTGGAAGTCCTGCACGTGGGTTAGCTTGGTAATCAAGTTGCATGCTTATATATATATAGCTAGCTAAGGAGAGAGGACGTACGCACGGCTTGGGGGCTGGAATTCTTGGGAGAGAAAGAGAGAAACAAGAAGAACAAAAACAAAGGGAAGATCTCATGCAAGAAGCCTAACCCGATTCCGTTGTCGTCGAGAGTTTATTCTTTTTCCTTCTTTTATTTATCTTTCATGAACTCTTTGATTTTATTATTTATGACTTTTAGTAGCTAAACTCATTGTTAAGGGGTTGCTTGAAGCCCTGTACATGAAGTCTTTTTAATACATACACTTTAATCTAGTTATGCATATTCTATGAATGAGGTTTCTTTCTCTGAATGATCACCGTATGAATTCTTGTATGTTTTCTTTGGTGCGCAACTTAGTATGCATGCTAGGGTTCTAGTTTCATGAGATACGGGCGACTGAAGATAATTTCTTCCACCGGATTCTCTATAGTGATACACCGATTTTACTGTCGGGAGATTGAAATCCATAGGTCTAGCGAGACACGCCCATAGTGTACTTGTGAACCCTTGTAGCTTCTCAAACCTTTTCTAGAACTTAATGCTTTCTTCTTTGTAAACCTTGGGGTCCATGACTATGGGTTCAATAGAGGGATAGATGTAGGGGAGGTCCATGACAAACCTGCATATGCATAAGGATTGGGTAATAGGATGTGGTTGTAACGATCAACTCTTCCTGGAAACTTTCATTCATTGGATATGTGCATTAGATTAAGTATGTGTTAGATAGATGGAATGACGGTGGTGGATTGCATTCCTCTTAACTTTTTAATCATATAGTTTAAACCCATTTGCATTCATTAGCATATTTACTTTCAACATTTATTTTCTGCATTAGCTGTAACTTAGCCGATTTATTTCGGTGACCAAATCAACTCAGAAAACCCTCAAATTTTGTGTGGTAGTCCGCCACTGTGTCTAGTTTATTGTGTCAAAATCTCGATGCATTTGAGTCTGTCTAGCTAGGGTTCGATAGCCATTAGTGTATTGTAGTCGAGTCTGTCAGCATAGTAGTGTGTTAGGATTTAGTTTCACCAATTCCTCGAGTTCGATAACCCCTATCTATCTTACTACATTGATATATCCAGGTTGTGAATAGGGTATCTTTGAGAGGTGTTAATCCGCCTTGTCAAATTTTGGCGCCGTTGCCGGGGAATTGCTTAATTCTAAGTCCTAATAGAGTCTGTAAATTTAACTTGTATATAAACCTTTATATATTATGTATTCTAACTTTGAGTTTTGTTCAAGATGCTCAATGGCAGGTCACTCAAATGAGGAATGTGCATATTTTCCATATCAAAGTTATCCCACCATGCAAAGTGACTATTTTACACCTCCTTATACTCCTACATGGGATGATCACTCCGGCTATGACTATCCTCAACAATCAGATGATACAGAGCAGCGATTGATGAGTATGTTACAGCAGATCATGGTGGATAAACAAAAAGAAAGAGAGGTGTTAATCCGCCTTGTCAGTAGGCTTTTGTAGCGAGATATCTAATGCTTCTAAGAACCCAAATGGTGATTTCGATGGGGAAGATTTAACTCAACAATTGCATCAACTCTAAGAAAGCCAGACCTTAATGCAACAAAGAAATCCAGAGTTCTCTGAGATGTTGGAAAGATGTAGAAAGCCATAGAGGAGATTAAGAAAATTATTTTGGGATTTTTCAAAAACCGGAAACCCAAAAAACTAGCAACGTCGTACTTACTAAAGGTTTGTGTCTCTAGACGAAAATATGACCATGTCTTTAAGGGAGACGCCCTAAATTTTTCTGTTCTAAGGCATGCACGACTAACTAGCCATGTCTTACTTACTAAAGGTTTGTGTCTCTTAAAAGTTTGTGGTGGAGTTTCCAAAAAACTAGCCACGACTTGAACATTCTTCATTATGGAGTCTTCCCCTATTTTGCCACAGTTACATCCTTAGTGATAGGTCAAGTATGGACTTTGAGCCTTTAATTTACCTAATACCAGTTTGCTGCAGTTACATCCTTAGTGACAGGTCAAGGACTTTGAGCCCTTACCTTATACCAGTTTGCCACAGTTACATCCTTAGTGATAGGTCAAAGACTTTGAGCCCTTACATGATAGTTGGTAGATATAACAAGCATTCGATGCTAAGTCCCTTATCATGACGATGGTACCCATTAACATACTAAATGTGGCGGGGCCAATTTAAAAAAATGAAAAATTCTCATCAGTCTTAATTTTGAAATTTTTTTTCTCACTAACTAATAAAAGTTTGAGAAATTCTCCCTAGGCAACTAACATTAAGATAATTTTTTTCACCGGCCAAACTTTATCTCATTTTTTATTTTATTTTTCAAAATTGCCCCTCCATATTTCACCCCCCCCCCCCCCCCCCCCCCCCCCCACAATTTACAGTTTTACACATCTCTCTTCTCAATTCGATCTGCAACCCTCCCTCTCTCTCTTGCAAACAGAAGTCCGCAGAAAGGAGCTGGAAGTGTTTGCTATGCCGCAGTGAGGTACTGGTGTTAGTGTCGAAGCTGTCAATCATGTCTCCAGACTAATATGCTCGATATGCTCAAGTAAAATGTATGTCTTCGTTCAATCTCATTGATTTATTTAGGTAATTGTGCTTATCTTTCCCCCAGTGGCTATCATATGGCTTTAAATTTTTGCTTTTTCGCTTAGTTTTGAAAGGGTAGATTTCAGTAAAATTATCTTTGAATTTGGCAAAAGATTATGAACTTTGATGGAATTCTCTCAAACTGTAAAACGAGTGAGAATTGAAAATGGATGTGTGGATTTATCGTCCTTTAAATTTTACTTTTTATGTCGTTAACGTAGCATGCGTAGTCTATGCCTATACAAACATATTATGTGCCAAAGATATTCTTTCAACAGTCTATGCAGCATATATGTTCGTTACATGTGCAACTCCTCAATAATTGAAATTTGCAAGTTCATCTGTGAAGTTCCTCCAATCTTCTCCCTTTGATAAATTAGTGTATGCATCTTGCTGTACTGCGAGTAGTTTGTTTACGATTTATTATATTTTCATAGCCAAGGTTGTCAAAGAAGCAGTGCTTTCAGACATTGAAAGAGTGAAAAATTATCGGACGCTAATACTAATACTTATTTCTGCCAAGTTCTTAGGTTTACTTTTTCAAACAGTACTTTTTTTGCGTATGATGGATGATCATTCTTGCTACCCTTAATATGACAGGCTCTCGCAACTAATGGTTTGAAGGACCATATTTTTATGGGTGATATACCCTGTACAAGGAAAGGAAATGTTACAGTGGATGGTAAAGTTGACATATATTCTATGGTGCTTAGAATTTAACGATCTTGCTGCAAAACAGGAGAGATGCTTAAATGGCTATGATTGGATTATGAGCTTTAGGACCCCGGTTACGTGACATTATTGTAGGTATTCACAGGGAGAAGATCATGTCTTCAAATTCAGCTTTTATCGATCTCCTAACGTACAGCCATGCATGGCTGGGCAGCCAACTATTATCCAGACCATTAACTTGAACATTAAAAGGTTTATAGGACATACCTTAGCTGTTTTGTTAATACGTGACAGTACTCTTCAAAATTTTCGCCCCAACAAAAATTGACAGTACAAGTCAAATCTGTTGAAGCAGAATAGAATAAAACATAAGAAAAACAAAGGTGCATGACATCCAAGTTTGAAACACAAGAACAAGACATTTAGGAAATTGATACCTCTTTGTTTATTTCTTTTCTTTCTACTTGAGTCGGTGCTGTTTCTTTCGTAGAGCTAGCTTTTCCAATGGGAGAGAGAATGGAATTGAAGGTGTCGCCCGCTGCCTCGTTACTGGCTCAAACCGAAGGAGCGCAAGGACGGAACTTTGATCACAGACGATGACTCTTTCTCTCGTCTTTTTGAACTCAATGCAGAGCAAGAAATGACTCGATCGAAGAAACATTCAGAATGTTAGGTGGATAAACAAATGCTCTCAACCACTCGGTCCAATACTTATCAATAATAGTAATGTTGACTCAATGAATAATAATAATGTAGACCCAATAATTAATAGTAATAATAGTAATGTAGACCCATGAAAAGCCAATGCCCAAACAATGATCCAGCCACATAAAAAACGGGTTCGGACCGACAGAAAGCAGTAGTGGCACATGTTGCCTCAATTATTTTGATTTGTATGATATTTTGGTGATCACGGTTGAAGCTACCCGCTGTTTCAGATGGGACCCAATAATCAGAACTGATTTTAATATACAGTAGCGTACTTGTACTGTTTATATGTCACTGTATTATTGGTTAACACTTGAAAAATAGAAGCAAAACAGAGATTATTTTTTATTTTAACTTTTAGTTAAGTTTTAAGCCAATATATATTTGTTACATAGGACAGTGCAGGTACACTGCTATGTGACATATATCTAATTGCTTAAAACTGAAGGAAAAAGACCCAAATGATCACTAAAGTTTGTCAGAATCGACAATTTGATCACTAAACTTTAGAATATATCAAAAAGGTCATTGAATTTTAAATTTGGCTATCAATTTGATCACTTTTTCTATTTTAAACATTCTAATTTGTCAAATATTTTACTTATGTAGATAAAATTGTGAGAGAAATGCACATAATATAAGTGAGAGAAGTATGAAAATCACCATGAAGTAAGAAAATTTGACATCCAAGATGGGCAAAATGATCAATTTGATAGATAAAGTTAATGTTCAGTGATTTTTTTTTGATATTTTCTAAACTTCAGTGATCAAATTGTCGATTGTGACAAACTTCAGTGATTGTTATAGCTATTTCCCCTAAAACTTAACTAAAAGTTAAAGTAGAAAATGATATCCATGGTTTGTCCGTCCTTTTTCAAGTCTTAACTAATAATGTAGTGACACATAGACAGTATAAGTGCTTTGCTGTGTATGAAATAAACTCTGCCCAATAACAAGCTCCAGGCCGGATGGTATGCCTTATCTTTTTTATCAGAAATATTGAGATATTGTGGGGTTAGATGTCATAGCTACTGTCCGAGAATTTCTGGTGTCCGGTCAGTTGCTAGGTAAATTAAATCACACACATATTTGTCTATTACCGAAAGTTCCTCAGCCCATAAAAATTAAAGACTATCACCCCATAGCCTTGTGTAACGTAATTCTTAAGGTCTGTACAAAGGTTTTGGCGAACCTGCTCAAACCTCTGCAAAATCATATTATCGATGTTTGTTAAAGTGATTTTATTCCAAGTCGCCTAATAACGAATAACAAATTTGTCACTAATGAAGCAGCTAATTATCTCTGGACGAAGAAGTAAGGGAACTCGAGACAGATGGCACTGAAGCTTGATGTGAGCACAGTGTATGACAGATTGGAGTGGACTTTTCTTAGAGCAGTTCTGGATCGTTGGGGTTTCCAACTCGAAGGAAATCTTTGGTGATGACGTGTTACTATTATACAGTATTCGATTTTGGAAGTTATACAGGCTCTTCCAAACTATGCGATAAATTGTTATCTACTACCCCTTGCCTTTTGTGAGGAGTTGTAGCAGTTGTGTGCGTATTTCTATTGGAGTGACACAACGGATAAAAGAAAAAGTCACTGGTGCACATGGGATCATATGTGTCAGCCGAATGACTAGGGATGCCTGTGATTTAGGAATCTGTACGCTTTCAACTTGGCAATGCTGACAAAGCAACTATGGCAGATGCTCAAAAATCCGGATTCGTTGGCCAGAAGGATATATCGGGCCAGGTATTTTCATTCATGTTTTTTGTGGGAAGCTACGACGAGTGGTTCTCCTTCCTATATATGGCATCGTTTTTTAACTGCTATGCCGATATTGGACGGTGGGGCTTATTGGTTAGTGGGTGATGATACTTCTATTGCGGTTTGGGAAGACAATTGGTTATCCCGTTCTGGTTAGTTCAAACCAAAAACACCGTTGATGTACCCTGCGCCTATTTTTTTTGTTTCCCAATTTATTCTTCCTCATCGCCAGTGGAATGTTCCTCTATTGGTAAGATATTTCATCACAGCAGACGTGACGGCAATCAGATGGCTCCCCTTGAGTCGTCATTTAGGATCCAACCGTCGAATCTGGCACTATACCGAAAAAGGAGATTATAAAGTGAGCTCGAGATATATTGTTGCAAGTGACTTACTAGTTCTACCCCAGCAGAATGTTCCGGTATTTCAAGCTCATACAAACTTTTACAAGAAGTTTTGGTCAGCTACAGTGGCTAAAGTTTGTGCATGGAATGCTTGAAAAGGTTTCTCTCTTTCTGCAAACGGTTATGATCCTATATGGTGGGTGTGAGTCCAGACTGCCCCTTATGTGATACAGCGACAAAAATAGAGCTCCATATTTTCCGGGAGTGCAGTTGGACGAGCCCTCTGATTCAGTTAATTACCTCTGGGGTGGGGACCACTACCAATTCATTTTCGGACTGGTTCCTAGCTTGCCAGACAAGCGTAAGTGAGGCTCAATTTGCTAGGCTTATAGTGATGATGTGGTTCCTCTGGAAGGCTCAGAATGATAAAGTCTAGAATCAGGTTGAATTTGCAGGTAATGTAGTAGGTATCCAAACGTTAGCTTAGCATTAACACTACCTCTTTGTAAATTAGAAATCACCCAAGCCGTTGCGATAACCCCAACGATGGAAGACGCCACGAACATGCCGATATTGTGTCATCATGGTTGGCGCTTTTGATTGAGCCTTGGCTTGAGGAGGAATTTGTTTAGTTGTCGGAGATTGGTTTGGCCGGTTTATCATGGCATTAGGCCGGCATATAGAAGGGTAGTATTCACCATTATTAGTGGAAGTTGAGGCTGCCTATGAAGCTTGTAAATTTAGCGGGCTGCATCAAAGAAAACTGTGAGATTTACCGCATTCAATAGCACCCACCTATCTAGAACATGTGTTACCCTATTACATTCACTTGGATGTTGTACACAGACCGAATTTGAATTTTGTGCAAGAATCTCCTAAACATCCTCTATCAAATCTTGGAATTCCACCGCAATAGAAGTAACATCATTGGTTGCTTTCACAACTATGAGTGAATCAAAGCTAAATATGACCGGATGGAGATTATGCAATCGGCTAAATTGACAAGCTTCATAGGCAGCCTTAACTTCCATTGATAATGGTAAATACTACCCTTCTATACGCCAGCCTAAAACGATGATAAACCGGCCAAACCAATCCCGAACAACTATACCAATCCCTTCTCTAGCCGAGACTCGATCAAAAGCGCCATCCATGCTAACACAATATCGGCATGTTGGTGGATCCTTCCATCGTTGCGGTTGTCTCAACGGCTTAGGTGGTTTCTGATTCACAAAGAGGTAGTGTTCATGTCAAGCTAATTCAAAAAAAGTTAAAGCTACCCGTATATTCATTTTTTTTTCTCTTTTTAATTTTTATTTAAAAATAATAATTATCAGTTTTATGCACATCCATCAGAATGTCTTTTATCTAGTTCAAATAATATAAGGTGAAAAGAATACAATTTTGGGTGTGAATAGTCGGAGCATATCTTAATCAATAGTTACTGTCTTGATATCCGGAAAATAAAGTAATTTTTGATAATTGTTTACGGCCACATGACTTCAGTTATTCATTACGTGGCACACGATGTCGGCTCCTTACCGGCTACTGCTCCTGTTCTGGGAGTTCTTACATTTTGCATTATAGTCCCTTAGGGAAACCTTATTTTGCTCATTGGAGTCATTGCATACATCTATTGCACATTCTTCTACACCAAATATAATTAATATTATAAATAAATAACAAAATACATTATGCACGAAAAGTATATACAAACTCAACTCTAACTCCCGAATTAATAGTGAACGACAAGTCAAGGAGGTGGCGATTTCCCCTCAGCTAGTATGGGCTTGTTCAGTGGCAATCCGACTTTGGCACGACTTTTGACCATGATGACGTTGTTTTACTTTGTTGTCGGCACAACATGAGATCAAAATTTTGATTTACATTTAAAGGAATTCATATAATTGACATTTTTAATGATCAATGTCATATCGTACTAGTTGTGGTGTTGAATAAAAGTCGTCCTAACTAGTGACAGAGATAAGACTGAATTAGTATTCGGATTAATTGTGACACAAAAAAAAACTCAACGAATCTCAACAAAACAATATTTTTTTATGATTGTATCAAAACAGATATTTTTTTAATGATGACCAGAGAAGTTTGATGATATATGATTGAATCCTTACTAAGAAAGTCAAATTGATGAAGCGAGTTTGGAGCAAAAGGTTTTACATTATCTACTTTGAATAATGTGCTAGCATCTAGAGATACATACATTTCATTTTATCCTCAAAGTTGGCTCATCCTAGCAAGCTAACTATAAAACTGTATTCTCATGCCTTAAGACTTTTTCCAAGTTTCACTAGGAATCGAGCATTCTTGCAAATATTGATCAACCACCCACGGACGAATATGCTTCTCCAATCTTCCTGACTTGTGGCTGGTCGTTGTGGCCTTTTATAATTCAGGTGATTCAACTTTGAAACTCCCAACCAAGCTTGTGTTTTTCACCATCAATTATAGCTCACTTATACTTTTTATCTTGTTTTGAATTCTCCTCCCTCTCAACATTGTTCTCTTCGACACTCATTTTCTTATTCTGCTTATCTTGACAACGTCATTCAAATATTGGCAGGATAGAGGCGTGTGATTTAGGGTTCAAATAGTCGTAAGCAAATCTCTAGTGTAATTTATTTATTTTACAAGTAATTTTCTTTTTAATTTTTGAAAACTGGTATGGGCTTAAGCCGCCCTTGGTCTTACATGTCCATGCACATCGGCTTCTTATGTATGTTTAAGGGGAACTCCAACAGTGAGGGTGCTATCTAGAAGTGTTGGAACTATTTTAGCTCCTCTTCATCACTATTCATTGAGTTTCAACTCCCCCATCTCCAATAATGACTTCCATTTGGGAGAGCTAGAATGCATTTTGATTTGTTTATTATTATAATATAGATTAACTTCAATTTAACACTTCATTAATAATGTGTTAAATAAAAAAATGAATAGATATAATTATTTTCATGATAATTATAATTTTAAAAATATGAGATGGTATATATATATATATAGAACTTTGATAAAAATACTGTTCCAACGAGTAATTTTTGAATATTAATTGAATTTAATATGAAATCTGTTTTATTAATAATTATTTGTGGTAACTTGATTTGCCTTAATTTAGCCCTTGACCTATTTTGTTTGCTTGAGGTTTCAAAAATTTGACCGTTTACTTCTTTGTTTCAAGTTTTCAACTTAATTAGTTGAGTAAGAGACCTACCCCATGTGCACTCACTATTCATTGGGACCCACGGGAGCTGGAGTTAGTTTCAGAGTTGATTCCAACTCTGATTTCAGCCTCGGTTCTGGATTCCAGTCCCTCTTTTTCACCATTGGAGTTCATAAAACTCAGATTTGGTTCCAAATCCAACTCTGAGTCCTTTGTTGAAGTTGCCTTTAGGGGTTTGTTTTTTTAAGAGAGTGCGTCAGTGTTTGAGTGGCGTAGTGCAGAGTTTGAACAACTTGGTCATGACGGTGTGGCTCAGATGACATCAATGAGGCAGATTGGGGTGGTGATGCACTTTGGTTTCTAGTGTAATGATGCTTTACTTTTGGTCGTGGGCAGAACTAGACTTGTTGGGTTTAGGTTGGGTATCTTATGTTAGGCTGCTTTTGGGTTGAATAAGGCACTAGTGTACATCTAGGTCTAGATTCAAGTTTATGTTCATTTTTTTAGTGCGGCGTCTTGGTGGGTAATTCGACCACTACTAGCGGAATGGTGTGGCGTTGGTGCAAGGTGCCTATGGTGCAACGAGCTTTGGGTGCATGTAGGACTTTGTTGGGTCCTACATGCACTACTAGAAAAATGCTCTTAGACGTCAGTCCACAACCGATGTAAAAAAAAATCTGAACCGATGTCTTAGTGGGTGATGTAAAACATCAAAAAACTAAGACATTGGTTGACAACCGATGTCTAAAGTTGAGGAAGACATCAGTTATACTTACGAAGTCGATATAATAATCTATATTTGGTGTATGTAGCTATTGTTAAATCTTCATATTTTAAAGTTTTCTGTCTATCGCAATAGCTGTCTATAACACAATTATGACATTTCACATCGATCATATTTCTAAAATCGATGTCTGATTATAACTTACACATCGGTTTTTAAGTGCAAGACATCCGGTTTTCTTACATAGTCGATGTCTATGTTAATCTTTGACATCGATAATTTTTTTTGTACACTGATGTATTTTCTTTTTATTATCATCGATTTTTATCACAACTGTTGTATAACCTTATTCTTGACAGTACATTCTCACATAATAGATAAACAACAAAGACAAATTAAGCTAGGAATACATTTCTTCCATACTAAAATATCAAGTACAAGATGTATTATGAGCTTAAAATTAGCTTAAAAGTATAAGCATTCTTATTTTCTCAGACAAACATAGCTTACACATGCCTTAATTCTGTGTTATATACAATGATGAGTATTTTAACTTCACCTATCACCTCTGTCTTTCGCCAGCTTTATGCAAAACCTTTCCTTGATTTGAGAAGCGGGTGGAATCTGGTCTGCCTCAGCCAAGTGCTTCCAGGTTATATCTAGTAGCTCACATTGAAAAGCATACACAGCTTGTCAGTCAAACAACAAGTATATACTGAAAAGCATACACATCTTGTCAGCAAACAACAAACATATACTCTAGCTCATAATCAGATGCACAATTCTTGGCTGCTCACGCATGGGTAGCCACTCCTACCAATTTTTCATTTCCTCCAATGAACTTGACACGTTGCTCTTTCTTCTTGTTCTTCCCAAGTGCTGTTCTTTCTCTGTAGTCAGAACTTACCATGTACTCAAGTTGATTTGGTCAATTGAAATGAAAGACAGAGCACTTGTTAATCTGCTTTGTTTTGGTTGAGCAAAGGCTTGGCAGTGTGGTATGCGTTGGTGGTTAGAGAAGTCGAAGGTTTTTTGACATTGTTCAACACTTGCAGAGTGTGAGCAGAAAGAAGATGGAGATAAGATTCGAAGAAACCA
Source organism: Geum urbanum (assembly GCA_946800695.1). NCBI lineage: Eukaryota > Viridiplantae > Streptophyta > Magnoliopsida > Rosales > Rosaceae > Geum > Geum urbanum. Next base: position 8,562,162 of record OX327003.1, read on the forward strand.
ATAACTAAAAAGACAGGTGTCAGTCCTTCATTGGATGTGGGCAGAAGCTGCTGCCCAGTAATGGGCTGCGAAGAACTATCCTAACCAGATTTGCTGCTGCTGTACCCATCTTCCAACATATTTTGGAATAGCTTCTTTGCTTCTTCATACATTTCATGGTCCATGTAACCTTTCAGCATTATGTTGCAAGTAACCAAATTTGGGGAGCAGAAGTTCTCCATTTGGTTGAAGACATGTGCCCCATTTTCAATGTTTCCAGAGTCCAAACACGCTTGAATTAAACCAGTGTAAGTCACCACAAGGGGCTTATTTGCATCCTTACATATATTCTCAATCTATGAATAAAAAGAAAATAAAAAAAATAAGGAAAGAAAAGACATAATAGGTTATCCAAATGTCAACTCTGGATCAACTCCCGAATATCACAGGAAGAGCAAATATGCTAAAAAGCATGGCACCAAATATGTTATCACAGAATATCCCACATAAGTAGTATTATCTGCATAAGTGCTTCTTGACAGTTGACACATTCCAGCCCTACAAAGGCATCGAGCAAAGTCATAATATAAAGCAGCAGCCCTAATTCCTTCAAGTTCCTGAAGAGGATTTTTGTCGACATCTGGAATTACCATTTCTAGATGAAAAAATTAAGTAAATAAGATACAGTCATGATTTTTAATCCAGACCCTAAAAATCATTAACAGCCTACCAAGATGAGATTAATATACCCTTGAAAACAACTAACTATGCTGTCAACTTGTCATATATTTTGTTTGTTCAAAATGCAAACCAATGCATTGGGAGAGAAATGATACATTGCTAAAAAGTGAGAGAAGTTCAAATTAAGAGCAAATGCACCCATTGCTTGAGCACATCTTTACGCTTTTGAAAACCTTCTGTTAGCACATGTAAAGAAGGAAAGGTATGAAATGCATGTCTTGTGCCAAGCGTAACTTGACAAATGCTACTGAGGGCATAAATAAGTGGCGACCGAGTACGGTTGAAGACCACAAGCAATTATGGTGGTTGAGCGAATGAATACATATCATCTCTGAGGGGTGAGCATCTAATCATGGTTGATGGAACATCCTCAAGCCTTAAGGATTGAGTGGTATGTGATTACTGATGAGAGTCAAGAATAAAGTCATCGGATAAGAGAAAGAGCACTTCGATTATTGGATGAACGTGACTCAAGGTGCACGATTGAGGAAGTAAGTGATTCAGAGATGTGGGGAAGTTGTCAGAGTTGAAGATCGAGAAAGTCTCGAAGCTAAATGAAACCACTTGTTGGACCAAGAAACATTGAGGAACAATAGTAAGGTCGGGATTAGATGATGTCGCTCCCTCTGCAAGGCAAAGGAGCATGAAAAATGCATGTGCTAGAGGTTGCAAGTCGAAACCCATGAAGCACTAAAGTGGACGTGGACCACGTGTGAAAAACGAGTACGTGGAAGAAAGAGTGATGATGGGATATAAGGGGAGCACAAGCAATGAGGAGTAAATGCATGGGAAAGAGAAGAATTTAAAAATGAAAGGAAAAGAAGAAGGTAGAAGGTGTGGAGTTAAGATACAGGGGGACGTGGTATGCGTAGAAAAATGTGTGCGCGGGAAGAAAGATGAAAAAGCATTGACTGCCGAGTAGAAAATTCCCTTTGTGCAAAAAGCTTAGGCCCAAAAGAGAATTTTGGGGGCATTTGCAGGCTAGGGGAGAAAAATTGGGTCAAGACAACATCATGAGTGACGGGCTAGGGAGGTCATCAAGGCCCAAATAATGTGATAAGAAATGTGGAGGGAGAGACTTGTGCCCGATACAACAAGTGAGATAAATAGGCTCAGCAACGAAGAAGTGTTAGCGACCAAGGTCACGAGGTAAACATGTGAGCAACAATGACCAGGTCGAGGTCGCTAACAGAATTTGGCGGGAATCTAGTGGATCAATGAGGAAATGTTGAAGAACTTGTGAGAAAGGATGAGAGGCTTGGGCCTAACACCATGGAGGAATCCTCGTCGTATGAAATTAGGTGAGAGGACTAGTTAAGGATAAGTGACATATTGAGGGAATAAAGATGCCCGAAATGTATAGGAATGATGAGGCCAAACCCAAAATAAATGATAAGGAAGGATGGGCCTAGCGACGAAAAAGATACAAGCGGTAGAAAAAGGCACGTGATGTATGTGTGAGTGGTAACGACCCGGTCTTATTAATTAACAAGAAGATGACGCGAATACAGTAGAAAGCGAGGGAAAGTTGGAGAACGTGCTACAATGGTTGAGAGGGTTGGGTTTGACACCGAGGAAAAGTTCGTAACAGAGTCTGATCCTTTCCTTGTTGCCCACGCCATTATCCCTATTTTTGGGGGAGGATCGCTGCCTATAAATACTAGTTCGCACTTTTTTTTGATTCATTCACTTTTGATTACAAAAATTGTGCTTGAGAAGAGCTCCTAGTGACTAAAGCTTCGGAGTGTCTTTGCAGGTACACCCCCCACATTTTGGCGTTGAAGAGTCAACTTTCGATGTGTCGAAGACGTGGTATGTTTAGTGTTCGTTCATTGGTCTTGTTGAGATAAACAGTCCTTGCCGATTTTTTACGCTCCAACAGGAGCCTATCAACTTTACCTAGGGCTGCATGATTTTAATCGAGGCTGATTTTCACTACCAGAATTTCTGACTTAGACGACGAAACATATTAACGTTCGTTGTCTATAACTAACTAGGATGACAAAAAATAGATTCGTTGCCAAAGATGACAAGTTCGTCACTTGGTAGACACCTACGCGTTGAAGCGTTATTTCGTCATTTGAAAAGGCAATGAATTAAATTTTTGTCAGGTTTGTCATCTAAGTAAACTCTAGACGAGGAAGACAGTCTTCGCCGTCTAATTGTCCATTTAAATGAGGAAATATTTTGTCGTTACATGTTTTAATTATATGGTGAAATCCTCCTCTTATACGATGAAGGTCTTCGTCGTCTAAGTGACTTCGATCAATTATTAAGATCTGGTTCTAATTCTAGATCGCAGAATTTTTGAAAAAACTCCTAAAACTTAACCTCTCTCAAACTCCGACGATGGTCGCAGTTTCCAGCGAAAAAGTTTCGATTTATGCCTCCTAAAACTTGCCCACTTCTTCTTATATTGGTTAGTGATTGGTATAATCTCTTTTCTCTCAATTTGTTTTTCTTTCAAATGGTTCATGTTCGTAAGATTTTTCTGGTGAGTTTTTCAGCGAATGCTTTTCGTCGATCCTTGTTTCTATAGGCTATAGCATTGCTTACTAACTACATTGCTTTCACTTGTTGATTATATTGTAAATGCTAGATTTCTTGAAAATTATTTGTTGATTAAAATGATTAAATGCATACATATATTGTGTTATGTTTATTAATTATTGGATGATTGTAAGAATGAAAAAATGATTCTCGATGTTTAATTAACTAGCTTAGAATTCTCGATGTTTAATTATGTTGATGACTCAAAATTAGTTAGGTTCTTGAAATGTCCTAAAATTAGTTAGGTTTTTGAATTGTCCCAAAATTAGATAGGTTCTTGATGACTTAAAATTAGCTAGCTAGGTTCTTTATTAATTATTCGAGAATCATGTTGATGACTCAAAATTAGTTAGGTTCTTGAATTGTCTCATTTTGGAGAGAATGGAAGGGCCAGACTTTGTTTTGCAGTTTGTTGTTCTTGTAGTTTTGTTTTTGATCGTGGGATTAAATTTCGACAATTTGTTGTTAACTTTTGACTTACTTATTGTTTTGCTCATGACAACTTACATAGAATATAGACAAGAGCTCGATACAGTTGAAAATAGGTGATTCAAGGTATGTACAGGAAATTGTCGACTTTATGATGTTTGTAATTGAATATGGTCAAGAAAATGAGCGTTACAGGTGTCTTTTTAGAATATATCGTAACACAGTTTATGTCAATTCCAGAATTGTGGCGGCATTTGTTTGAGCACCTGGTATGATGTGGAGTTACACTACATGAACTGAGCACGGTGAAATATTAGATACTAATGTTGATATATTAATGACCGACTTCAGATAACGGTACAGTTATCAGGGTACCTCATCCAGCAATACTTCTGGTCTTTCTCGGAACTCCACTATGGAATTGATACATGATGCTTTTCGATTATATAGCTCAAGTAGATACGGGTTCGAAGATGAAGGTTATGATATTCCTAACTATGACACAGTCCTTGCAGTCTCTAACTTTAACACTACTGATTACGATAAGTACAACATGGTTCTACTTCAAGCCCAGACCCTATTGTACCCCCAGAGTAAATAGACTATTTTGAGAGCCAGAATGGAGCAAATGGAGATAAAAGTGATGTACAAAATCTCGAATGTTGATTTTGACGCTATCCAGCAACATATATGTAAGTTGCTTGCTTCTGATCATAATCTTCCCAATAGTCATTATAAGGTGAAAAGGATCTTGAACGACCTTTTTTTGGGGGGAAAATTGATCATATGGTCACCCAACTATGTCAAGATAGACACTTTAGTAACTATAGTTTGGTATATATCAAAATGGTCATCCAAATTTGATCTCCGTATATCAAAATGGTCACTCCGTCCCTAGTGTCCGTTAAGCAACAAAGATTCCAGGAGATTCTGTTTTCTACCAGGGGTAGTTTCTTCTTGATTCTTTGGCGCCATTTTTTCTTGTTTCCCCGCGAAATCTATAGTGATTTTCCCTCCAATTTTTACATTCTCTCCCAATTCTATTCCATAAAAGGTAAAATCTAGGTCATCTTCCCTCAAAAATTTTTTCATTTCCCCTTTCATCTTCCCTTCAAACAGATTCCCTCAAAAGAGATTCATCTTCCATCAAACTCTAGAATCTGCCAAGGTCACTGTCACTAAACCTGATTAGCTTCTTTGTAAGAAATGTCACAACGCCAAGCACAATCTATTTGTTACTGTGGCCAACCAGCTTTATTGCAGTGTTCTTGGAGAAAATGTTCAGCGGGAAGAAGGTTCTATGGGTGCTATCTAGGCCAAGTTAGTATGGTTTACATTTTCAAGCAAATTTGGTGCTTTATTGGTTTACAATTGACTTACATATTACTTAGATTATGTATAGGAGCCTGGTAATTGTGATTACTTTCGATGGAATGCGGAAAAGCCTGCTAGTGACATGCCCAAGCAACCCTTTAAGTGCCGGTACTGCCAAGCAATGCTTTGTGATGTTCATCCACAAGAAAGGAAGAGGGCAGAGACGACAACCGCCTCTAAAATTTCTTCCCAGAGTATCCCTTCAAGCTTGATCATATCTCAGGTTTTCTAAAGTGAGGAACTTATGGGAATACTTGGGCATAAGTATTGTCACTTAGCCCAGGTTTGAGCATAGGTAATGTCACTTAGTGGGGATCAACAAAAGAAGAGAGGATAAGGAGGAAAGGCTTTTAGGAAGAGCTAAAGGAAGAAGAACAGGTTGAACATTTAATTGAGGCTTGAAGTGTTTCTGGATGACCACTGCTAAGTAACGATGGTATTTATAGGGACAAAACCCTAGCCTAGTAGCTTTTCATAGAAATGGAGCGTTGTTTGCATTGATTAAACACACCAATTAAAGAGGTACAGATGCAACCACACCGGTACATGATCCACATTTAAAACTAGAATCCTCCTTTTCAAGAGGAGCAGTTAAGTGTCATTTATTCTCAAAATGACTGGAACATGCGCGGTACTTTGGAGGGAAATGGGTTGTGGTTGTGCGCAAGTAACTTAAACAGACCATTAGGTGGCTTGACATTAATAAAATCAAACATTTTTGTTTTGATACAAAATTAGACCATGACAGAGGCTCAATAGGAAATTACACCTATGCTAGATAAGTTAAGCGATTATCTTGATTTCAATCTTAGCATGCTCCTATTCCACCCAGGCTTTGGTGAGCTCGGTGTTAAAATCTTTAGCGAGAGATTTGACCTCGTTGAGATCATCAATGCATGCGGCGATAATTTGCAGTAGTTCCATAGCCTCATCTCGAACTTGTTTGAAGTATTCTCGCATCTTGGTTTCCTATGCCTGAAGCTTACCAATTTTTGCTTCCTTCTTGGTGAGGACGTCATTCGGGGCTGAGACTTGTTTGAAGAGGCCTTGAGCTTGTCGTGGTTGCCATGCCAGGCTTGGGTTTTGGTCAGCCGCTCGCGCATGATTGTGTTTGTTCGCCTATTCAGCCAGTCTTTTCGCTCCTTAAGCTTAGCTAGGTTTTTGAGTTCCGACTCCAGAGAATTCAAGGTGGAAGAAATGGAAGCCATGTCATTCCTCTTGAAAAGCTTGATGTTTTATTGAGCCTTCTCAATAGCGTCGAGTGCCTCAAATTTTGTGTCTTGGAGGTCTCGAAGGGTAGCTTTGGCTACAATGACGTCAAGTGGCTCTCGCTTAGTGGAGGCAATCTTCTTATACTAATAGCAGATGTCTAACAATTGCCTCATTTTGGGTGACTCCGCGGGGGCAGAGTGCCCATGAGTAGATGAAGAAGATGAGGCAGAGGAGCTCAAAAAGCCAAAGGAGTAAGCCTGAGAGGCACCTTGGTCAAATGTGTTGATAGATTCTTACAAGACCACCATGGTGGGAGTCAGACCTTGGCCCATAGGAAGATCTGCATCCTGTTGTAATTAGTCGGGTTAGAAAGACATCAGGTGCTAGGTGTTTTGCCGATCAGATAGTTAGAGGTGAGAGACGCTGGAAACTTACTAAGTTTGGCTTAGAGGCTGTGGTTGTTGGTTCTTTAGTTATTCTCGCAGTAGGGGCATCCTTAGGGTTGCTCGTTGGAGTGGGGCTCACTAGGACAAAGGAGCCTAGAGCAACCACTTCATGGGTAAAGGGCTCCTGAACTTGTTAGGCATGAAAAGTCATCAATAATGGACATGGGACAGACAATGATCATGTATATCAAGTTTTTAGAGTTGCATACCTCCAAGTCAAGGTTAAACTCATCTCCTGTTAGAGATTCTCCCGTTAGGGCCGGTGTTTTTCGCTAGGTTTGGCATCTCCACGATATCAACTACTTCATAGTATGAACCTCTCTCTCAGAGGGATGGTCAGTTGGAGGGTCCTACTCAGGACGAAACTCTTCAGAAACATCATTATGCATCAACACAAGCTTAGCAAGAGATGTAGCAAGGTAATAAGTAGTTCTCAGTGCGTACATGGAGTTTACCTTAGTTGCCATTGCAATAGGAATCTCTCGGGTGATTTCTTCGCAGTTTGGTGAGGCATTTGAAATGAGGAGGGTTCGACTATATCAATACCAGTGTCCTCAGCCATTCCCTCGCTAATCACGGGTGATTGGGGAATGATGAATATGGCTGCTCTAAAAGGAGTTGGATGCCACCATTGATCAATCTAGTGTGGTGCTCGTTCTTCTTCTTTAGTTGGTTACTGGGAGCAATGACCAATGTCTGAGCGACGGCGAAAACTGGAAATTGTCTCATTGTCATCATCATCAATGATGGCTTGTTGTTTTGTTGGACGACGCTGCAAGGAAGCATGAGTTGAATAACTGGACATTTAATGTTCTAGTTTAGCTAGAAAAGGAATGAAAAGTGGCTTTCTAAGTTTGCTATCTCTTTTTCTTCTCTTCCGCTCTGTCCCCAATCTTCAATAGTACCAGGCAGGTTCTCTAATATACGTCTGGAAGGATGAGGATATGGTTTCTCTCTCTGGGAGGGACTATCACCTGTATCCTCCGTAACAACTTTCTTTTTAGGTGCCTTCCAAAATAAAGGAAGTAAGGGCACGAATTCCCTTGATTTTTCAAGAAATGGAGTCGGGAAACGAGGTCAAAGTAACACCTTCTGTTTGTTCTAGGTAGCTGGATTTCGCCGCAAGGCAGCAATAAGGTTGTCGTCATCTCCTTTGAGGGCTTCCTTGACAGCTTCAGAAACGAAGAAGGGCGATAAATTTCTAAAAATTCTTGCAAAAAAATGAGGTGGAGGTCTGGCCCTTTAGGATTTCGAACTGCCTAGTATTTTAGAGGCGGTAAGATTTTGTGACCTCGAAAGAAGGCAACAAAGTGCACCACACATAGGTTGCGACAATACATTCAATAGTAGGTAAAGCGAACAGTTCATCTACTCCTTCGTCTTTGCCAAGAGTGACATTTGACCTCCAGGAGGTGTACTTGTACTTTGACCCAAGCAAGGGAAGAGGGACGCCTTGCGACATACCAAGTTGTTGATCAAAGTGGTTAGGGGCATAAAGCTCGTGCCCTGAGGCATTCTCCTAGACCTTCAAGTCGGTGAAATTAATGCTCTGGATGAACAACGACTTGGCTTCAGGGGTCTGTTGAAGGGATATGCCGAATCCACTGTTTAGCTCCTGTGGAAACTGCCAGCCAAGGATGACACGGGTAATTTCTTTAGGGAAATGATCCAACGAGTAGATGCAGTTGAAGTAGGTGAGGTAGGTAAGGGGATTAAAGTTGACAGGCTTGGTCAGAGTTTGTCGTAGGAGCCAATTTTCATCGAATGGCCTCGCTTGTGGGTGGCGGAAGATCAGAAAGTAAGTTTAAAGCCATAAGTCCAGTATCCACAATGGACGAGTGACCGAGTACTTCAGCGGCTCCAAGGAAATCTATGCCATACTTCAGTATAGGTACGCAAGGACAGACTGGGCAATACCAATCTTGCTTCCATTATATATAGCTTCTGCTATTTTGGACCAGCTCACTATGATATTCTCTGAGGAGGTGCAAAAAATAAACTTGTAGAGCCAGTACTCAAGAAAGGCAATGCTGGCTTTGTGGCCCTCTACATTCTTGTGGTGATTGTGCCAAGTAGTGGGGTGTAGGAGGGGTTGTGGGCTCTGTGGTCGGGACATGCTCTGAGATCGGGGGAGAAGTGGTCTAAGTCGCCATAGAAGTATGGCTCGTTGGTGACGGGGAACCCAATTATTGCAACCAAGTATAGCAGGGTAATGCTCATTTCTCCACAGGGAAACTTGAATATGTTGTTGCTTAGGTCCCTGAAACACATGGCGGCGAAAAGTGGTGCTTGATTCTCGCTAGTAGGGAGAAAGAAGCAGAGTTTCAAGAAAGGAACAATTCCGGGTTATTTCCCATAGTTTGGCATCCGTCTTGCCACGGGCTTTGTACCATTCTAGGTCTTCTTTATGGATGGTGGGTAATTTTTCCAGTTTGCAGTCAGTATATTTATGGTCCCAAAGCAGCGGCGAGGCCCTTTCTTGGCAGAAGACGAGCGGTTGACAGCATATAGGAGCCTGCAGAGTGTTGAGTAGATCTGGATGAAGCGGTGACTTAATTGTGGATCTGAGGTGAGCTGTGTCATAGTGAGATTGAAGGCATAGTGAGATTGAAGTACCTAGAGGTTTTCGCTGGATCACGGTGCACTTTTTCTTCACGAAATCCTGGGCATTAGCTTCGTTAAGGATTGGGTCAACCTTGAGTTTGTAAGGGGCCATTTCTGATCTTTGGTTTCTAGGTTCTGATTTGAAAGTATGAAGCTTCGCAAAGAAGTTCTGGGTTGCTACAGGAAGATGAGAAGGAGAAGGTAGAAAGATCGTTTGGGTTTATGTGCACCACTAATAGTCGTGCTGCCTTAAGTAAGCATTATGTCATGAGGTGCGACTTTTAATTATGAAGTGATAAGTCGATGCAGGTCGAAAGTTACCATTTGGTCCTAGACGATGTATCGCAATTTCAAACCTCTTCGATTGCATCTAGGCCTTATCTAGAGGCTTGAGGGGCAATGTATGGGTCTAAAATAAACATTCTTTATTTTTGTGATTTAATTATAATCTATGAGCCGATTCATGCGGCTCGCGTGAGAAAAAGTTTCCCGCTGGGGAAAGGGATCCTAAATAGGTCTTGGTAATCCTTGGTTGAATAGGAAAGTGTAAACCACATGATTCTGTATGATTTGTGTCATTCAATGACACATATTGCAAAAATCTTAGTGGAAATACGATTCGTGATTTCGTAGTGCCTATAAATAGGGGAAATCGAGATGCAATCGGGGGACCGAACAATCATACATAGAATTTTCTCTCGGTAAACACAACTCTGTACTTTGAGAAAAACCCTACCTCTGGTGATCCAAGGATTCTCACCAGACAGGGCGTAAGGCATTCTAAGATTCAAGGGCGTAACCACCTGTGTTCTCAACACCCACCAAGGAGATTGCTCTGCTTTGCACCAGACAGGGTGTGTAAAGCATCGATTTTTGTGGTTCAGCGTCAAGACCACGAAGTAAGTCCTAGACCACTAGGCAAAAAGAACTCATCGAGCGGGGTTAGTGCTCTCCCCGTTCCTCTGGCCTCCCCAGATCTGCTCGCCACCGTGAGACCCCTGCCAACATCCACTTATCTTCCCAGGCCAGCCCCATGCTGCGCCCAAGCCCTCCACAGACCACCAACCGTCTAAGAATACAGCGTACAAGGAATCAATCGCCGGAAATATCGATTCCCAGATTCGACATGCTTCTGAGCTGTCGATCAAATAATACACCTCCAACGACTCTCGGCCAAAGCTGGTGACCGACCGGAGCACCACGCCATCCCTTGAAGCCACATACCCGATCCGCTTTCAATTCCACCTCACCGTAAACTCTCCAACAACGCCAAGCTGAACAAAAACCACCCCAACCTGCCCTTTGCACACATCCCTGCCCATTATCGAGCACAACATCCCGTCCGGCCGCACCCTGGAGCCGACGATGAGGCCAGGGACCGCTGCCAATCCAAAGTCGCCGGACAAAACAAGAATGCACGAAAGAATTTTTCTCTAGCGCCAGTCCAACTCTCCTCTATTTAAATGTGAATAATTTATTGGAGCTGCAATTAAATAAATCAACACATAAACCCAAGAATAACAAATTGGTGTAGATTTGATTATGTATCTAATGTCCACATCTTCATATGCCAGTTCTCAACAGCTAACAATGTATTTAAATTCCTCTCCATGTGCTCTCTAATATATGAGGACAAAATTTTGCTATTATTCCGGCTCCTATATATGAGAGGCTGTGAGCTGTGCGTGCACAAATGTCTTCCCAACTGTTTTATTAACAATTAAATGAATTACTGAATGTCCCCATAAAAATAATTTTTGGACGGATTGAATTTTTGATAAAAAAAAATGTAGTGTCCAACCAAAATCTCAGTGCAAAGATTTGATTTCAAAAGTCTAGAGATGAAATACAAGGTCATTTTCTCGAAAGGGATCTAAAATGTTTTGGACTTTTTAAGAGAAAATTGGACTATATATATATACACACTTTGGGATCGATTGGTGAGTTGTAGTTCAATGATAAAAACTCATATCATAATTCTTAGAATCACGTGTTCAAATTTTATCAAACACAAAATTTTAGCAGTTGACCTTAAAAAAAACTCTGATATCAGATAATGATCATGATAGATTTATCAACCGCGCTGGCTGAACTATAAAATCGTCTGGGCCCTATGTTACTACCAGTTTGTGGGCTTGCATTTGAAATTGAGACTGATTTATTTATGTTGCAAAACACAATGGAGAATGAAGCCGAGGTAAGTTGCATGACTTGCATCAGTATTGAACACAAAGATGAAAGTTTACGTGGCTCTCTGAATTGTACAAAGGCCCTCATTTCCAGTTGGGGAAAAATTAGGGGTAGACACAAATTCTACAAATTTTGAATCCTACCCGATTCTGTTTGGGACGAGACGAAAATTTAAATTTTTACAATTTCGTCCCGTCTCGATCCGTTCTATTTTTTTGGGACGGAATTGGGTCTTGATTTTGAAATCTCGATAAACCTGTCCATTCTCGAACAATATATTTTGTCTATTTTATCATTTGTTTTATTAAGAGTTGATATATTAAACTATCAAACAATTAACAAAAACCAACCTAAAAAATATAATTACTCTAATATGAACTAAATGTATCAATTAAACATGAAATAAGTACTTGTAGTTTTACTGCTTTTAATTAAACATCAAGTAAAACGGTATTATTTTGTGTAATTGTACACTTTTAGGTCCTATCAAATTATATTAATCTTATATTGATTCAACAATTTGGTTTATCTCATCTCATTCTGATTTTTTTGTTACATACTCTATTAATTATTCATTTAAAATTGGACCCAAAATTTGATCATTCTCGTTTCGTTCGGATTTCAGGACGATCGAGACGGACTTTTAAAATGTCTATTCCCGTCTCGTCCTGTCCCGTTCGGGATGGGAATATGGACAACTAAATTTGGACTAGACTCGTCTCGTGCCCACCCCTAGAATCTAAGATTCACAATCACAGAAGTCACGAGTCATGACACCTCTTGTTTCAATGACAGTTAGGGGTGGGCATGAATTCCGCAAATCCCAAACCCGATCCAATCCCACTCGAGACGGGACGGGACGAAAAATAAATTTTTTACTATTCTGTCCCATCCCGTTTTTTAGGGACAGGATCATGTCTTGATTTTGAAATCCCGATAGACCCGTCCCGTCCCAAATAATATATTTTATCTATTTTATTATTTATTTTATGAAGGGTTGACATATTAAATTATCAAACCAACAACGTTGTTCAACAAAAAAATAAAATTACCTTCTATCGATCAAAGTATTATACTTCTTGTAGTATGATTTAAATGTGTCAATTAAACATGAAATAAAATTGCTTGTAGTTTTCTTTCTTCTAATTAACTATTAAGTAAAACAGTATTATTTTGTGTAGTTGTAGACTTTTAAGTATTATCAAACTATATTTATCTTATATTGAACCTGAAATTTAGTTCGTCTTATCTCATTCGAATTTTTGTTGTTTAATACTTTATTAAATATTTATTTTAAATTAGACCCGAAATTGGACCCATCCCGTCGCGTCTCATCCCATCCCGTTCGGGTTTCGGGACGACCGGAATGAATTTTTAAAATATCCAATCGTGTCATGTTCGAGATAGGGATAGAGACGGACAAAATTGGATCCAACCCGTCCCGTGCCCACCCAAAAAAAACAGGGAAGAAAAGTATACATAAACATAGTCAAGTCAACAAATAAATATCGTCTATGGATTCTTCAACGATTAGACTAAGAAAGTTGAGAGAGAAATACAAATTTCCAATTAAGAAAGATTGATCTGAATTGAACAAGAACGAAGCACCAACAACAACATACGTAGTTTAAAGTCAAAAGGCATATATATTCTTTGCGAAGCAGAAGGTACATACACCTTGGTGCAAATCATACAAGCATAACAATTCATAATCAAACACATTTAAGCAGTTAAGTGGAAGCATAACAATTCATAATCATACAAGCATAACAATTCATAATCTCACCTTGGTACATCCGACGTTCAATGGTTTGCCATGCATGCAGTAGTGGCACGCTTATTACACACATACACGTGAAAAGAGAAAGTTTGAGACTTCTCCGGTTTTCTGAGAATTCTGCATCCAAGCATTGACTGGAGAGAGAAAATATGAAGCTTATGAAATCATATATATAGTTTATGATCGAAGTCGAACAACTAACAATCTGTATATAGATATAGAAACCGTATCATATATATAAATGATTGAATATTTCCATGCTTATCAAGAAAGACATCAGGCCTTTCTTGAAAGTTGAGCATTTGAGTGAGCATGCTGCAGATTTAACGGAACCCTCGTAGCAACGAAGAGGTTATATGCACCAGCACCACACCATCAAGGTAGTCGACTTGAGAGCCGATCTCCAAATCAGTTTGCCAAAAAGACGTAGTGGTATCTACGAACCAGATAACCGAGGGTCGAGAGTGAGTCATGAAGAACGATACTATTTTCCTATCGATCAATTCAAAGAAAAAAAATAGAAAAGATTTCGGATACAACCCTAGCTAGGGTGATGAAAATCGTGAATGTAAATATCACCGAAATAACAATTTGTGATGTCTGATCTATTAAGTCTGACTAACACAGTAACCCTTGATCGAAGATGCAAAAATCCTAGCAGAACACCAGAACACTACTAGGCTAGGAGGGGTTTTACTATCCTATAAAACAATTATTGGAAAAGCAATAAAATAAATCAACTCATAAACCTAAGATTAACAAATTGGTGTAGATAGATTATATGTATCTAATGTCAACATATTCATATGCCAGTTCTCAACAGCTAACAAATGTATTTAAATTCCTCCTCTCCATGTGCTCTCGAATATATGAGGACAAAATTTTGCTGTTATTCCGGCTCCTATGTATGAGAGGGTGTGAGTTGTGCGTGCACAAATGTCTTCCCAACTGTTTTATAAACAATTAAATAAATTAATGGAGTGTCTCCATAAAAATAATTTTTGGACGGATTGAATTGTTTATAAAGATGGCCATTTCCGTTCTCTAACCTTATGATTTTTCAGTCTGTGTTGGTAGGTTTCGTATAGGTGACCTATGTTTTTGTGAGGTTTGGTTAGATTGCTGTGATGTCAAACATGGCAATGACTAGAATATTGGAGAAGGTATGATCTTTTTCGATATTTTGTTTATGTTTTTTTTTCAAGGTTTAGTTTCGGTGATAAACTGTATTTTGTGACATATATTGATTTTGTTTGAGTTTTTTTTGTTGTGTGTAGATGACTGGGAAGGATAAGGATTATAGATATACGGCGACGTCAGATTTGTTGAATGAATTAAACAAAGAGAATTTTAGAGCTGATTCTGAATCGGAGACAAAGTTGTCGAGTGTTATTATTCAGCAACTTGATTATGTTACTGGTGATGTCTCTGGATTGGCTGTCAAATGGTATGTTTCAATAACTTGGAAAACTCTACTTTATGACTACAAGCTTCAGTCGTAACATGTTCATGTTAACTATGGCTTAGATGCTGTGAATGTCTTAACATGCTTGAAGTTTATGGACTGGAATTCGGGTGTGATTCTTTGTTTGTTGGGTTTATGCCATATTGCTGCTTTGCTTCAATGAGAGACTTGGATCCAGCTTTCCAGGGAGCTGGATAAAAGGCGTATCCTTTCTTATTTGATAATATGCTTAGAACATGAACAGTTCATATAATCTTTTTATATGTCGTTCTGATAACTCAGATTGCAGTTTATTAGAGTGGGGGACTATAAGATGTAAATGATCACCATTATAGTGTTTTCTGATGTCCTATTTGTCTCCATTGATGTTCTTTAAATTTTGAAATTAGTTGGATTTTGGTGTTATTCTTTTTGAGAAACTATGTTGTGTTTCACCTTGACAATCAGTAGTGAATTTTAGTGTTATTCTTCTTTTTGAGAAACTATTTTGTGTTTCACCTTGACAATCAGTAGTGGACTTGAAATATGGCGCATCGAAAACTTTCGTCTTGCTATAGTCCCAAAATCCTCTCATGGGAAGTTTTTTATGGGGGACTCTTATATGATATTGAAAGTAAGTGGACTAATCTGATTTAACTCATTCATATTGCAATGCCCAGAAGCAATTTTTGTGGTAGGCCGTCAGTAGAAATTCAAATGCTCTTGCTTTTGTTTTGGACTATATATCTCATTTATTTTTGAATTTATATTTATATTGAGTTTCTTACCTTTTCTACCCAGACAACAGCCTCAAAAAATGGTGCTTTAAGGCATGACATCTATTATTGGCTTGGTAAAAACACGTCTCAGGTAAATGTACTATTTCCCTTCCCGAAGTTATCACCCGATTTTAATTTTCAGGTAAAATTGAAATTCCTGGCATACTGACTGATTTAGTTTTTTGTTAAAACAAGACGAAGCAGGTGTTGCAGCCATCAAGACAGTTGAACTAGATGCAGCTCTTGGAGGACGTGCAGTTCAGTTCCGAGAAGTACAAGGTCACGAAACTGCAAAGTTTCTATCCTATTTCAAACCATACATCATACCTCAAGAAGGTGGAATTACATCTGGATTAACTCAAGAGTGCGTGAAGAAGAAGCGCAAGGCCACCAAGAAGCCTTACTCAAGGTCCATTGTTGGTGCTAATCTAGAGGTCATCCAGAAGCGCAGGACTTGGCTTTGGTGTATTAATCTGCAACCTCAGACAATGTTAATCCGAAGCCTGCTCCGGCGAATTGTAAACCTTCCGCCAGCTGTTTTGATGGAGACGGTTTTTTCGGAGTCCGTCAAAGTCGTCAGTATCGGTACCCGCAAGGAGGTCGTCGTTGATTTCTGTCTCAAATTGCCGTTCAATTTTTCTTCTCTATGATTCTGGTGAGAGCTTTGTGCATATTCTTTTCGCTATACGATTTCAATATTGCTTTAGATTATAATTTTAGAACTAAACTAAAACCTGTGGTTAATTAAAGTTTTGTGCTTTTGCTATGGTGAATGGGGTTTTGCTGCAGGCCCTCAAGTCAATGGCCCCAGATCGCAAGAAGGTAACGTACCCATGCTCAATTTAGCTTCAAAGTTTTGTCCTTTTGTAAGATAGTGGATGTAAAGTTTTGTGTTTTTGCTGTTTTTTAGATGATGTGATTCAGAGCATTATGTTGTAAGATGATGGCTATGCTTATATCATTATTGAAGCCAATGGCATTTTCTCAAGACCCATCACCATCACCATCATCATGTAGACCTGCTGTGATTCTTTCAGTTAAGCTAGCTCTTCAATTTTGTTTGGCTTTAGATGTAAAGAACGAAGGTTCGAGAAGTTCGTGAGAAACACAGATAAGTGAATCGGTAGTGGTCATGGAAGTGCAAAGCTCATGGGATGCCCTTCGCAAACAGGTACAATCGAATCGACGATTTCTCTATAGATTGTTCTCAATCTGATTTGCTTGGTTATAGTGTAGAATTTAGATAAAAAATTAATTGATTTGTGAATCAAACGTTGTTGTTTTGTGAACAGATTTTTCCATGTCTCGTCCGCACACTACACCAAAACTGTCGATAGATAACACCATTACAACAACAGATGAGTTATTATCTGTTGTGTGAATAGGAAATCGAGAAAAATTTGATAAAGACAACATATAGTTCTGCTTACTGCTGTCTAAAGACCTATGCAACTTCATAATTTTGATATCGAAAATAGCTCCACCTGGGGACATTATACAACAACATAAATTATTTTTTTCTGTTGTTTATATTTTGATATTTTTGCTTCAAACAACAGTAAAATAGGACTGTTGTGTGATAAAATTGTCTAATAATAATCACACAACAGATTTCCATGTAATGTTGTGTGATAAATTGTTTACAAATTTGTTCATAATAGTAAAACAACATATTTTTAGATGTCTGTTGTGTGTTGACTGATTTTATATTAGGGTTTGACACTTGAAAAAATATTTGAGTTTCCCCCCAATGTTGGCATGAATCACACAACAGAAAGGATGGTATCTGTTGTTAGTCAGTTAGTAATGATATTGGCGGGAAACTTTCATTTTCTCCCTCCAACAAGTGAGGTTAGTAGCGGGAAGTGAGCTAGGTTTGTGGATTATGAAGGAAAAAAAAATTGACTTTGCAAAGAAAAAGGAATTGACTGAAAAAACCATTCTCAACCCAAAAACAACTACCTAGCCCAAACTAAGTGTAAAAAAGTAACCCATGCCAAAACAGCTACCTAGCCCAAACTAAGTGTATCGAGCTCTCTCTCACGAACCCTAGCCTGCTCCCAATTTCATATCGAAATCGAATTCGAAATCGAAATCAACCCCCAATCGAATCGAAAGCAACCAACCCCAACTCACCGAAATAGCTATCTTCCCAAATTCGAAATCATCCCCAATCGAAATCAAGAGAGGGACTCTATACAGAAGACAATATCGATGCTCCTCTTCGCAACAATCGAAATCTGAAGAGGTAGTTCTTGAAATCGAGAAGTTAGGTTATCTTGTTCTATTTTAGGTCTGGGTTATTTGAATTGGGGTTGGAGTAGGATGCTAGCTTCTTGCTTTGTTAATTTAAGTAGGATGCTAGCTCAGTTCTATATATTAAAGATCACAGTTCCCTTCACTAAATTCTTAACTAATGAAAAAAGGTTAATATAGGTTTGTTTATTGATGATTATTAGTTGTTGGTAGAGAAGCTTGGAGCATACGGTGGAGCATACGTTGGAGGATACGTTGGAGCATACGCTGGAGCTTACGTTGGAGTACTAGGTATGAAGTTGTTTTCTGTTATGAATTGGATTTGTTTGTTAATATGGTATAATTAAGGTATGAAGTTGTTTTATGCTGAATTTGAAATGGATGCGTGAATTGTCTGTGTCATTGTTTGATTAAGTTTTGATGCCTATGTGAGTATGTTTGCATAATTTTAAATTACTCATGTGTGTCGGAGCATACGCTGGAGCTTACGTTGGAGTACTAGGTATGAAGTTATTTTCTGTTATGAATGGGATGTGTGTGTTAATATGATATAAGTAGGGTGCTGATAGGATTTTCAGTGGGATGTTTTGATAATTCTGCTGATGAATGGGATGTGTGGTTCATTCTGTTATGTTGTGTTCTGTTATGATAGTGTTAGGTAATATGTTTAAATGGATGTTGTTAGGTTTTCTGGTATGTCTTGAAATTGGAATGGACGCGAGCATGTTTGATTAAGTGATGAAATGTCTGTTAGATTAGTTGATTAACTTTTGAAATTTCTGTGAGCATGTTTGCCTAAGTTTAAAATTGTCTGTGAGTAGGAGCATTAAAATGTGTATGTAGTTATAAGAATTTAGGTTGAAAATACAGTAAATCCTTTTTTCTTCTTTGTGTATGTACGTAAGATGGATAAATCATGGATGAAAGAGGATAGGAGATCAGACATTTATGTATCTGGGGTGAACAAGTTTCTAGATTTTGCATATAGCAATGCTGTAGATAAAGACAGAATCAGGTGTCCTTGCATTAAGTGTTGCAATGGTAAACAGTTTACCAAAGATGTGATTAAGGACCATATCACGTTTAATGGGTTTAATCAAAACTATACGCATTGGAGTGTGCATGGAGAAAGTAAGGCCATGAAGCGCAAACCTAGTACGTCCGAAACCACTGTAAATTGGGACCCTTTAGGTGACATGGGAGAAAATGGGGATGATGAGATATCTGAGGAGGATGCTGGTTTCTTGTTAAATTGTCTTGAAGATGCAGATAGACCTTTGTATGCTGGTTGTACTAGGACAACTAAGATGGGTGCTTTACTGGAGTCTTTGAACCTGAAAGCGAAATTTGGAATGAGTGATGCTAACTATTCAGCTATGCTGAAAATGTATAAAGGTTGGCTTCCTGAAGATAATGAGGTCCCAGCTTCTTTCTACGAGGCTAAGAAGACCCTTCTTGCAATGGGGATGGATCATCAAAAGTTTCATGCATGTCCTAATGACTGTATAGTTTATAGGAAGGAACATGCTGAAGCTACAATCTGCCCTAGGTGTGGTTTGTCTAGGTGGAAAATAAGTAGAGCTAAAGTAGAGAAAGTAGGTGTGCCAGCTAAGGTTGTATGGTACTTCCCACCTTTTTCTAGATTTAAACGGATGTTTGCAGACCCGAAAATAGCGAAGGATCTGACTTGGCATGCTGATAGCAGAAAAAAGGATGGAATTATGCGCCATCCTGCTGATTCTCCTACATGGAAGGTGATGGACACTGGATTCCCAGTGTTTGGTGTGGAACCTAGGAACCTCAGACTAGGTTTGTCAACGGATGGGTTCAATCCTTTCCGTTCTCTAAGTAGTAAGTACTCATGCTGGCCAGTCATGTTGGTTACGTACAACTTGCCTCCATCACTTTGCATGAAAAGAAAGTTTATGATGCTAACCATGTTGATCTCTGGCCCTAAACAACCAGGGAATGACATTGATGTGTATTTTCAGATTTTAGTGGATGATTTGCAAACTGTGTGGAAGGGGATACATGGGGTATATGATGCATTTAGGAATGAGTATTTCACACTTAGGGCTTGTCTTTTGTGGACAATTAATGATTTTCCTGCATATGGGAACGTATCAGGAAGCTATGTGAAAGGATACAACGGCTGTCCAGTTTGTGTCGATAAGACAAAGCCGTTTTACCTGAAGCATAGTAAGAAAATGTCGTACATGAGACATCGTCGATGGCTGCCAAAAAATCATGCATTCCGGAGGCAAGCAGCAAAATTTGATAACACCATAGAGGAGGATGATGCTCCTCTACCATTAATCGGTGAAGAGGTATTGGCTAGGGTAGAGGGTTTAGGTCAGCCTTTAGGAAAAACATGTCCCCCTCCAATGCACAAGGAAGGTCAGATCAGACCTTGTTGGAAGAAGAAATCAGTTTTCTTCGAAATAGAGTACTGGAAACTGCTTCCTGTTCGACATAATCTGGACGTTATGCATATTGAGAAGAACGTATGTGAAGCTCTCCTTGGAACCTTGTTGAATATTCCGACAAAGACAAAGGATGGGCTTGCTACTCAGAATGACCTGGTTGAAATGGGCATTAGAACTGACTTGAAGCCAACAGAAGGTGCAAAGAGGAAACCTTTTCCTTTGGCAAGTTGGAATTTAAACTTAGAAGAGAAGAGAATAGTATGCGGCTCTTTTTTTGGAATGTCAGTTCCTACTCGGTTTTCCTCCAATGTTCGTAACCTTGTTTCATTGGATGATCTTAGACTGGTTGGTCTCAAATCACATGACTGTCACGTCATATTGCAGCTTCTGCTCCCTGTAGCTTTGCGTAATGTGTTAGAAAAACCAGTGCGGCAGGCCATCATTAGATTCTGTCTGTTTTTCAAAGCTATTTGTGCCAAAGAAATTGACACTTCAAAGCTAAAAGACATGCAAAGAGACCTTGTCATAACAGTATGTATGCTGGAGAAGTATTTTCCGCCCTCATTCTTCGACATAATGATTCATTTGACCGTGCATCTTGTTAGAGAGGTAGAGTTATGTGGTCCTGTATTTTTTAGATGGATGTATCCTTTTGAGAGATACATGAAAACTTGCAAAGGGTATGTCAAGAATGGAAATCGACCTGAGGGGTGCATAGCTGAAAAGTATATTGTAGAAGAAGCAGTGGAGTATAACAATTTACGTGTGCTTGAAAATCAATCCACTGTTGGTCTACTTGCAAAAAAGGAAAAGAATGATGGGGGCAGGGGCTTATGTGGTGAGCATGTCATTGATATATTTGGAAAGGAAGAGCATCTAGCACACCTCTGTGTGTTACAAAACTCAACTGAAGTTCTCCCATTTTTTAGGTAAAAATAATTTTTCTTATTAGGACTTTCCTCATCTTAATTAGCACATCTATGTATTATAAATTTTGGCCATTGAATTTTAGCCAATGGTCTTCTACAGTGAACATATGGAGCTGCTGCAACTCATGCATCCTAGGTTCAAAAAAAGAACAAAGTGGCTCAAGGATAAACAAAATGAAACCTTTGCTGCGTGGCTCAAACAGAGAGTAGGGCATCTTTGTTTTCATGCAGTGTGTTACAATTTTTTTCATTTGTTTAGGTGAACATAAATTTTATTACATATGCAGATTGGAAATGAACTGAGATACCCGGATAACGAGATTTCACAAACTGTGAGGTGGTTAGCCAATGGGCCAAGTCCGGGAGTTTACAAATACGAAGCATACCACATAAATGGGGTGGATTACAACACAGAGAAACGAGATGGCTCTCTGACATGTGTGCAAAACAGCGGTGTTTTGCTGTTTGCTAGTGCAATGCAGGTGTCAAGTGCACGAGATAATAGGCCAGTTACAGATGATATGAATTTTTATGGTGTGATACAAGAGATTTGGGAGCTAGATTACTATACGTTTAGGGTACCATTATTCAAGTGTAATTGGGTTGAAAATAGTAGGGGGGTTAAAGTAGATGAACTTGGTTACACATTGGTGAATCTGAACCGCAAAGGTCATCTGAATGATCCTTTTGTCTTAGCAACCCATGTTAAACAGATTTTTTACCCTCAAGCTACCCTAAATGGTGTGTGGTCTGTGGTAGTCAAGTGTCCCAATCAAGATTACAGAGGACCTGATTTTGAGAATCAAATGGAAGATACTAAAGTGGAAGCTGAAACTGCCGGACCTCTATTTGATGACATTGACGAAACTGAGGATGCCAGTTTTTTGCGTGACGGAGATGAAGGAATATGGGTTGAAGAATGAAGGAATATTATACCTTTAGACTTCATTTTTTGTAATTATATGTTAGGCATGTTCTGGTTGTGTTTAATTTGGTTCTAAACCTTGCAACTATGTGAATTTGTGATTCTGTAATGTAATGCCTAATGACATTTGAACTCTTTGTTTATGTAATGCTTTGTGACATAGTGATGCGCTGTGAACTCTTTGTGTATGTAATTTATGTGAAGATTACGCTTATGAATGTTTATGAAAGGATCACTCTCTTCAAAGTTAAGTTTATGCAGTGCTTGTATACTGATTGTTGCCTTTGATGTCGTTTCAGATGGCTCCATGAATTACGAAGAAACATTTGCTGGCAAGGAAGATTGCTACGAGAATGAAGGCTGTACAGACTAGTCTGCGCTCTTCAGCAACCAATGAGGGTAAGGATGCAGTGAGATCTTCAGTTGATCATGCCTATTCTGAACAAAGTGTGAAGGGCAATGCACCAAACAGTCGTAAGAAGAGTGTGCAAGCTGCAGGGAATAAGAAGAGTGACACTGTGGATAGTGTGCAGACTCCAAGGAAAAATAAGAGGGTGAATGATGCTGCAAATTCTCAGCATATGGAGAGTGTGAAGGGTGCAGGGAACAAGAAGAGTAAGACTGTTGATACAAGGAAGAGTCCGAGAAAAACCAAGAGTGGGACTGATGCTGCAAACACTCAGCATATGGAGAGTGTGAAGGGTGCAGGGAATGAGAAGAGTAAGATTGTTGATACAAGGAAGAGTCCAAGAAAGATTAAGAGTGGGAATGATGCTGCAAATTCTCAGCATATGGAGAGTGTGAAGGGTGCAGGGAATGAGAAGGGTAAGACTGTTGATAGAAGGAAGAGTCCAAGAAAAACGAAGAGTGGGAATGATACGGCAAATTCTTTGGGCACAAACCAAGGTAGTAAGAAGATCAAGAAAGCTGTGGGATCCGTCATTGGAAAGAAGGTGAAAGGCAAGGGCATACTGATGGAACAAGTGGACTTGAGCAGTGGTGGGATAAAGCTTCTGAAAAGAGCGAGGGTGACAATGTGTCACATAAGACGGCGAGTGCTTTTAAAGCAGAAGCTGATAGTGGAAACAAATGACCTCGGGGTCCCAGTTGGACCTGTAGCCACTGAAATGTTTTCCTACGCTGGTGTTTTAGCACGTGAAACGTTCCTAATTAGCACAATGGATTTTAGGAGTATTTCAATCGACGACAAAGATAAAATTTGGACTGCTGTAAATGTAAGAATTTTCCTTCTTGTACATATCATAAATTTTGGCGCAGACTATGTCAATTCATTGACATCTACTTGCTTTGTTTTTGTAGGAGGCTTTTGTGATACCCGATAAATGCAGAGAGCATGTGCTAGCATCTGCCAGCACTGCTTGGAGAGATTTCAAGTGTAATTTGACCCAAAAGGTTATTATGCGTAACCTAGATGACCCTGATAAGTTTTTGGAGCCTCCACAAGACTATGGCTTCGTCGACCAGGATGATTGGGAAGCATTTGTTGAACAAAGATTGGATCCAGATTTTATTGTAAGTCAACTTGCAGACCTACTCTGACCTTGTGATTTTTGAGTAAGTTTGTTAAAGTTATCTATGTATTTGCAGAAAAAATCAGAGGTTCAGCAAGCTAGGGGAAGGAAGAACAAGTTTCCATGTAGGCTTGCACGCAAAGGATATGCCAACTTTGAGCAAGAACTGGTAATTTAACCATGCAAACTTTCGGCCTGTTTGTATATTGATGTGTACGGCTTTTTCTTATTAACTTTGGAATGATTACAGAGAAAAGCGGATCCAGATGTGGATCTTGATCGTTCAAAATTGTGGGTAAAAGCGCGTAAAGATAGTGAGGGTAAATTCAAAGCCCCTGAAGTGGAGGAGGCAGCTAGAAAAATTGTAAGTAGTCAATTATTTTTCTGGGATAAGTCACCATATCATTTAACTATATATAATCAATGTTTCATTTAGCCATGTATAATTAACTTTGTGTCACCATTTTTATAAATGGTTTACATGAAAGATTAAGGGAGAAGTGGCTGATGGAAAAATTGAAAATGTTTTGCCTGAGGATGTACTTACACTAGCATTGGGAAATGCTGAGCATTCTAGAAAAGTAAGGGCTGTTAGTGGTAAGGTGAAGTCCACTGTGTACTTCAATGTCCCAAGGCAGAAGAGAAGAACAACCCAAGAGATTCTTCAGGGGTTTATGGATGAGGCACAGAAAAAGTTTGAGAAACAAAAAGCTGAACTAGATGCACAGAGAGAGGAAGAAAGACGAATGTTCCAGGCCACAATCGAAAAGTATGAAGCAATGTTATCAGGGAAGATGCCGAGCTCTACATGTACAGCCCCCAATGTACCGTCACCTAAGGAAGATCAATATGGTCAAGGCAGTTGTACTCGAGAAAAACCCACTGTGAATATGGTAACCGTTGAAGCTCCTTGTGTCAAGAAGTTGGTTTTAGAAGAAGAGAAAGAGCCTGCAGAGAATAAGAATGAGCATGTGAAGGTAACCTTTCCTCATTTTCCTTTCATTGATACTATTTTGCTGCTATATATATGCTGATATGCACCTTACATACTGCTTTTGATTTAGATCGACTTAACTGCTCCAAAGGAATATCAACTGGCCAAAGATTGTGTGGACAACATTGTGGCAGTTGGACACGTTATTGACACCGGGGTTGAGTCCAGCACTGCAATGATCCATGGTATTCCACTTGGAGAGGCCAATGTACGTGTTGCGGTGATCCGGGCAGTTGTTGGTGAAGCTTTGCTGCCAATTCCTATCAAAGATGAAATAATGACAGTGTCTGATGCGATTGGTACCTGTGTTGCTTGGCCTAAAGAGCTGGTCATAAGCGAAGAAATGTCACAGAAGGTATGTATACAATCTGGACTTGATTTACTCATATATATATATATATACACACCACATAGAAATCTCTAAATGTTATGTATTTTTATAAAAAATATCTATGCAGCCTAAGCAAACAAATAAGAGAGACTTCTCAGAGAGACTTGGGAAGGGGAAGAACGCTACTTGTATGGAGGTGATGCCTAAAAATCTGCCACTCCCACTTCAAACTTTGTGCAACTATGCCAACTCTGACATGAAGGATGGAGTAATGATTCATACGAGATTGGGCCCAGAGGTTTTTGGCAAGACCAGATTTTGTGCAATTGGAATTGAGGATATATATCAAATGGCTAATATGGGGGACATCTCAAACAATTCCATTGCCATGTATATGAGGTATTCATCTAAACGCGCCACATTAATTAACCTAAATAAGCTGTTTGATTACTTCAAATGTATGTGATGGTGGGAATCTGTTTTTGTAGCTATCTTCATGCACAAGTTGAGAAATCCGAGACACGGGGCAAGTTTGTCTTTGTTAATCCAATTGGAACTCCTAAAGATCTGAAATTGAAGCGGGAAACTGAAACTGAACGCACTCGCACATTGTCCACCCGGTTACTGCAAGGCCAGCCTGGACAAGTATTTCTTGTACCATATAACTCAGGGTATATATGGTTTGTTAATTTAACTAAGGGAAGATATATGGTGTTTATGCCTACTGTTGGTTTCTGTTAAGCATTTTAATTGTTGTTTATGTGTCACATAGGGATCATTGGTAGTTGTCGGTTATTATGTTGGATGAGGGAATCGTGTACCACCTAGATCCATCGAGGAGGCGTTTACCTGTTGGTGAATGGCGAACAATTGTTGACAAGTACGTATTTTTTTCCTTTCGGAAGTTGTTCACATGCATTGTCTATAAAAATAATATTACTGTACCCTGAATCCTATCTTGTTTCTGACATGTGAAGTGCAATCGTAATTTACAATGCGAATGTGAAGAACAAAAGCAGGAAATCGATTACATGGAAGCCTTTATCGGTATTCTGTTTGATTCTTTCCTTTAAACTCTATGTGCCATGTATTGTATCTTGGGTTTTCTATATGTGTACTTAATCTTTTGAATTGTATTCAGGGAATTCCGCCACAACAGGGTAGAGGCTGTGGACTTTGGGTAATGCTGTACATGAATGACATAGTGAAGGACAAGAATTTGGGATTTGCAACCAAGGTAAGATTAGCAGCTAAACTTTGATTGATGTCATGCTATGATTTGTAGTGTAAGTTGTGTTATGCATTATGAAGGGAACTGTGATCTTTAATATATAGAACTGAGCTGGTCATGTGAATCTGTTTCTCAACTGTGAAATGTGTTGGCATGAGAGTATATGATAGACTAGCTGTAGACTAGCATTATTCTGGTCCTAATTCTGTTATCAAGCTATGCTACGTGTATGGTTACGGTTAGGTAGTCATGATCGAATGAATGGTTACGATATGTTGTCAGCTGATGTGTTAAACTATATATATGGAGCTGTACCTTTTATATCAGATCGATATATGGAAAAAGTGAGATAGATTTGTGAAATTGAGATATATTAGATTGGGCATTGAAGGTGAAATTGAGATTTTGCAGGTGAAAACTATGAAATAAAGTAAGGGATGGGTGAGAACTGAGTTCTGTTGTCTAGTTGCTTGATCGAGTCTCAATATTTCATTGATTTTTCATTTTTGCCTTTGTTTGGTGAATTTGGTCATCTGGGCTTGCTTCTTAATGTTTAGGATGGTAGCTTCATCTATTGTTGTTTTTTAATTTTCTGGGTTCTAACTCATTGATCAAGCTCTCTGTTGGAAGAGTGGAGAAGTCTTGATTTGTATATATCACTTACACTTGTTGAGTTACTGTTGGGTAATTGTTTGTATCTACACTTGTGTTTCCAGTGGGAGGTGAGAAAGGGCAGAAAACAGCAAGTGTACACAGCAACTGAAATTGATGCTGTCCAGAATGAATGGGCAAATTATGTCAGCAGCATTCAGTTTGTAAAGTAGTTGGCGCGCCCCTATCGAATTAGGTGGTAATACTAAGATCATGCACCTCTTTTGTGAACAATTATGCTTGATCTATAAGTTTGTGTAGCGCGCATTTTGTTTTTGTAGATCATGTGAATGTGTATGTAGAGCACTAACTCGCACACTTCACTATGAAGCTAGCTAGCTGTATATGTATGTTGCTAGTGCAATGCAGGTGATCATGTACTGTTGCAGCTGTACATTTTGGCACCAACAGTGATCATGTACTGTTGGTGCTAGATAACTATTGCATGTATATATGTTTATTTTGGAACAAATGCTCATGCACATTAGGAATGACCTGAATTTCTAGTCTATATATTGTTGTTCCAATTTTCAGACAACAAAATGTTCACAAAAACAGCAGTTCAACCATCTCTCTCACAACAGAAATTTCACATTTTCTGTAGTTTCAACAACTTTACAACAACAGAAATTCCACATTTTCTGTTGTTTCAACAACTTTCCAACAACAGAAATTCCACATTTTCTGTAGTTTCAATAACTTTCCAACAACAGAAATGTGGATTTTCTGTTGTTTAAATAACTATACAACAACAGAAATTCCACATTTTCTGTTGTTTAAATAGCTTTCCAACAACAGACAATATAAATAACTGTTGTTGCAATACATATCCAACTTCAGAAAATAAAATGAATATGCTAGTTGAAGATAACTACAACAACAGTATTTAAAATATATGTTGTTATTCATGTTGCTCATTGATCAACTCTAACTTCAGACATTATAAATATCTGTTGTTGAAATAGACTTGAACCAACATATATGGCCCAAAAATGCGTAATTTTTTGGCTACTGACAGACAACAGACATTATAATTCGACGTTGTTGCAACTAGCTTCTAACAACAGAAAAAATCTGTTGTGTGAGGAGGTATCCAACGGCAACTCAATAGACAACAGAAATTTACATGTTAGACAACAGAACTGTTCTGTTGTCTATCGACCCTTTTGGTGTAGTGACAACGAGAAGCCGGTGTGTGAATCGCTCATCATCGTGCAGTAAATTGATGAGACATGGAAAGGCAGGGCTCTTTTGCTTCCCTTCGATCCTTATGAGAGAGCTCAGACTAGATTTTGGGCTGATTACATTGATAAGAAGGTGATGCATATTCCGTATATTTATCTCGATCTATTTCATCACTATGCATGTCTTTCATTGTTTGGTTTACTACTTGATTTGAGTTTTGATTACTTATTCGATCTCTCTATTTTATCATAGGGCTGGGCAAAAAGCCCGAAGAAGAAGAAAAAACCCGGACCGGACCGACGGGTCCGGGCGGGCGGGCCGGGCTTTTTTCCGGGCTTATGTGTTGTTATGTGATAAACGGGCCGGGTTTTGTTATGTCCGGGCCGGGCCCGGGCCTTCAGATCCTTAAACAAAAAAAGCCCGGAAACCCGGGACCTTAGGTGTCATTATCTAATTGGCTTTTGTAAGTGGTCCTAAACTTATAGAATAGGTAAAATGACACTGGAACATAACCAGATGACCCTAAACCATCGATCGACTGGATCGACTCCTCAGCCCTCACTCTCAATTAGTTAATTTCTCAGTCTCACTCTCATTGCGGCGCCTCTCTCACGCATCGCCCATTCGCCGCGCCTCCGCCGCCTCGTCGTCGCCTCGCCATCGCAGCCGCTCCTTGTCCTCGCCTCACTCCTTGTCCTCGCCTCACTCGCATCGCTGCGCCATCGCAGCCGCTCCTAGTCATCGCCTCGCATCGCCGCGCCATCGCAGCCGCTTCTTGTCCTCGCCTCACTCGCATCGCTGCGCCATCGCAGCCGCTCCTCGTCGCCTCCCTCTTCACTAATCGACTCGTCGTGGACTCGTGGCCTCGTCTCTCAGACTCTCAGTTCTCTCGGTCTCTCCGGTGCCGAGTCGTCATCTCTCACTGTCTGTCCCTCTCACTCAGACCACGAACCAAGGCGGCAAGGCTGACTCAGGTACCATTCTTCTCAATTCTCAGCTTCTTTCTCTTATGTGAAAAATCTATGTGAAATCAGCTTCTTTCTCCTATGTGAAATCAGTGTTTATGCCCATGAATTGGTGAATGGTGATCTAAATGATCTTACATTTATGATAGCATGTTGTTGATTTGTTGGTGTATATTGTGATGTTGCTTCAGTGCTTGTGCTATTGTGATGTTGTTGACTTGTTGTTGGTGTATAGCTGATAACATGTATGTTGCTGGTTGGGTGGTTGTTGTTACAGATTGATGTCGACCGCCTCATCTTCATCATACGGCTGCTTCAATTCTGATTCTGGGTGTTACAACTCAGATGATGAAATTGAAGAAGTACCAGCTGAGACCGGTAATGACATGATTGCAGCAGAGGCTGAGAACGAGGAAGAAGAACCAGCAGCTCCAGTGGAGGTTGTAGAAGAAGCACCAGCAGCAACTGCAGCTTCGCAAGGTGTGCCGAGAAAAAGAAGAAGAGCTTCTGCATCAACTGAGCCTAAAGTTTCTAAACAGACTTCAGCGGTGTGGCAGCACTTCACCCAGTATAAGAGAGATCTTTTCACTAACATTGATGGGAAGAAAGTGCACGCAGGGCATGAGAAGCGTGCATTATGCGTTTATTGTGGCGCTGACCTCAAAGGTGATTCCTCTTTTAATGGCACGAGTACATTGCGTAGACATATTCAAAACGTATGCAAGAAGTATCCCGGTAGGGAAAGCATAGATGACGGTCAAGCCGTAATCACTGGTGATGGTGAAGCTGTAGAAGGAATTCAACTCCAAAAGGTGTGGACTCAGGACAATTGTATAAAAGTTGCTTGTGAGATGATAGTGATTGATGAGCTGCCGTTTAGTCATGTTGAGAGGGAAGGCTTTAGGCATTTTTGCAGGGTGGCTGTCCCGCAATTCAAACCGGTGTCTAGGAGAACAATAGTAAGGTGCTTTTGGAAGCTGTATGATGAGAAGAAAGAGGAGCTTAGAAAGGTGTTAAGTCATCACAGGGTGTGCTTAACGACAGATACTTGGACATCAGTTCAGAACATCAACTATATGGTGTTGACGGCTCACTTTATAGATGCTGGTTGGACTTTGCACAAGAGGATTATCAACTTTTGTGTGATCCCCAATCACAAAGGGAACACAATAGGAAAAATTTTAGAATCTTGTTTGCTGCGTTGGAAGATAGATAAGGTGTTGACTATCTCGGTTGATAATGCAAGTGCAAATAAGGTGGCGATAAACTACATTCAAGGAAAAATGGCTGCATGGAAAGAACCCCCAATTTTTGAAGGAAGGTACCTTCATGTGAGGTGTATGGCTCACATATTGAACATCATAGTGAAGGCTGGTTTGTCTTTGATGAATAAAAGTTGTGCGGCAATTAGAAATGCAGTCAAATATATTAGAAGTAGTTCTAGCAGATTGGACGTGTTCAAGGAGTGCATGAAGAAGGAGAAGGCTGAAGGGAACATAGACACAGACAAAATACCCGCACTTGATCTACCAACAAGATGGAATTCTACCTTTTTAATGCTAGACATAGCTTTAGATGTGAGAACGGTTTTTGAAAGGATGGCTGCGGAGGAAATGAACAAGTACAGAAGCTATTTTGATGAAGAGGAGGAGCTTGATGAGGAAGAAGAACAACAAGAGTATGTTGAACCAAGAAAAAGAGTTGGACCACCACAAGATGAGGATTGGGAGAAGGCTGAAATATTTGTGATGATCTTGAGGGTATTCTATAATGTCACTATGAGGATGAGTATGACTAGACACCCTACCGCCCACAAAGCATTTCATGACATTGTATCAATAGAAGGGGAAATTAAAGCACTTTCTACGCCTTCGGCTGGAACTCCAACTGAGGTGAAAACGTTGATGTCGAAGATGTATGAAAAGATGCTTGCAAAATTCAGAAAATATTATGGGGAGATTGAAGACATGAATCAGTTGTTGTTGGTTGCATTGGTTTTGGATCCTCGCTTCAAGCTGAAGAACATAGCTCATACCTGCATAAAAGTGCTCCATTATTCACCGGAGGAAGCAAAAACGAAGACCAACTCTGTTAAGGAGCTCTTGGTATCCTTAACCGACATTTATAGAACTTCAACCAATGCATCAAACAATGCCAATGCATCTGAGAAGAGCAGTACTGCAGCAAGTGAGGTTTCTAGTAGTACAAAAGAAACAGCCTCATCTTCCAAGTCGAAGAGGTCCAAGGCTGTGAAGATGTCAGGGAAAATGGCTGACTTGTTGGAAGGTAACAACTTTTGGTTTTTGTTAAATTCTTACTACTGTTCTTAAATATTAATGTGTGATGTGTTTTTTTTTTTTTTTGGGTTGTAGCGTGGCAAGAACACCTAGTTGAGTCCAACGAAGTTGTTGTTGAGAGTGAAGTTGATAGGTACCTACTTGATCCAATCGAGGTTCCTCCAAAACAAGAAGCAGCTACTTGGTGCCTACTAAGTTGGTGGAAGATAAATGGGTGCAAGTATCCAAACCTTGCTCTTGTGGCAAATGATGTACTTGCTATTCAAGTCAGTACTGTTGCATCTGAGTCTTCCTTCTCTACAGGAGGTAGAGTGATTGATCCTTTTAGGAGTTCTTTAACTCCTAAAACTGTAGAAGCCTTGCTTTGCTTGCAAAATTGGATAAAGAAAAAGGATCAATCTGAAATTGAATATTATCCAAGCTGTGAAGAGCTTGAATTCTATGAAAAGATGGAAAGAGGTATGTTTGCTAGTTCAAGTATGATACCTTACATGTTTTCTGACTTTCTGTTGCTTACTTGCATTGTTTGAATTTTTTTAATATTATGACTTTGACTTGTTCCATTCTGTTTAACTTTGTTGTAGCTGCGGCAAAGCGAAGAGCAAAGGAAAAGAATGCAAAAGGAAAGGGAAAGGCAAAGGTTGTGGCTGATTCAGAATCTGAAAGTGAAGATGAAGATCATGAAGTTGTGGCGAGACTGGCGACAACTAGAACTTCACAGCCCAAGAAAGCAGCAAAGGTTGCTAAAAAAAATGATGCAGCTGGTCCTTCATCAGCAGCAGCTGTAACCTCTTCAAAGAAAACTACCCCAGCTGTTGCTGGTGTTCAAGCCAAGTCCCAGCCTTTAAAACTTAAACAAATGGTTCTAGCATCGAAGAAATCGAAAGGTATTATTTCTTTTAACTCAATGCTCATTAAAGTGGATGATGTTGGATTTAAACATTTAAATTTGTTAAGTTGCAGCTTTGCTTTTCTAGGAACTTTGTTAAATTATGCATGATCACAGTTGTGTCATGATAGAAGTAGGTTACTGGATTTACGAAATAATCTTCCAACAAGTTGTGATATAGCTTGTTTACATTTGTTGTGAAATAATGCTCTTGTTTCTTGTGATATAGTTTTCTTTATATTTGTTGTCTTGTTGATGTTATTGGGTAAAATTCTGTTGGGTTTGTAGATTTGTTGATGGTAACATGCTAGATTGGCTTGCCAAGTTGCCATTGTGTCATAATGAAGTAATGCTCTTGTTTCTTGTGATATAGCTTTTGTTGATGTTATTGGGTAAAATTCTGTTAGGTTTGTAGATTTGTTGATGGTAACATGCTACATTGGCTTGCCATTGTGTCATTGTGTGTACTACTGGTCTAGAACTTGTTAGGTTGAAGTTCCTCCTGTTTTTAGTGTTAATTCCAATTATTTCTCATGGTCTTCATGGATGAGCAGCAATTGAAATACACTGTCTTACAGGTACAAGGTAATTACTGAAGTGCATTGGAGAATGGCGAGTTAAATTTGTCAAGTTGAAGTCAAGGTGTGCAATTGTGCATTGAAGATTTGGAGGATCTGCCCATCGATCGATTGAAGTGAAGGAGTTTGAGCTTTCATTTACTTTGGTTATGTGAACTTTGGTTAATTTGGTTGATTATGACTTTGTATTTTTAATGGACAAACTGAACACTATATTTGCCTATTTGGTACTTGGTAGAGCATCAAGTAGCAGCAGGCACTTGCAATTTTTTCCTTTCTGTTACAGAGATAGTCAGACAGATTGCTTTCATTTTGGCTATGTAACCAGTAACCTATTCTTTCATAAGTTTCATTGTTTCAGACTTTCAGTTTCAGTACCAGGCAGCCAAAAAGCAGGGTTAGGCCCGGAAAACCCGACGGGCCCGTACCGGGCCGAGCCCGCCGGGTTTTCCGGGCCGGGCTTTACCGGGCCCTTCAAATAACTGACCCGGGCCGGGCTTTACCCAGGCCCTGATTTTTTAACACCAAAACCCGGCCCGTTATAATACCACCGGGCCGGGCCCGGGCCTTGAAAAAACTAAACCGGGCTCAGCCCGCGCCCAGCCCTATTTTATCACTATGCATGTCTTTGATTATGCGGTTCTGTACTTGATTTGGATTTTGATTACATTTTCGATGTCTCTGTTTCATCTCTATGTATGTCTTTGTCTGTGATTGTTTGGTTCTTTACTTAATTTGGGTTTTGATTACTTTTTTGATGTTTCTGTTTCATCGCTATGCATGTCTTTGAATGTTTTTTACTTGATTTGGGTTTGATTACTTATTTGATGTCGATTATGAACGGATCTGCTCGAGTTTATGAGGAGGAGCTGTTCTTAGTTGCTAGATGTTTATTGAATCATTGCATGTGAATGAAGTGACATGTATAGATGAATAGATATTCGTTTTCTAATTTAACAAGTACCCTCAAAATTAGCCTGAACATTTTCTAATGATTTCTAACGTGTTTGTGAAACATGCAGTTATATGATGCAAAGAGGAAGATATGGACTAAAAAAGTTTAGCTACTTTCGTGATAGTCTAAATTTTCATTTAAATTAGGTTTGTTACTTTTTATTAGATAGTGGTGGTTGTGAAATGAAGAATGGATGAGAGGATTTGTTTTTATTTTGAGTTGAGAAGAATTAGTTGAACTATTGCAGTTTGATTGCGTTGCAGTGAGTGTGGATCGATGCCCTATTGTGCCTCCTACTGAATAGGTGCTTTGCTTTGTTTTTTTTTGTCTCAATTTGGAAATTTAAATTTGAATACTTAAATTTGAAAACTGCAGAAGCTGCTGCCATTGTTAAGAAGGTGAGTCTTATTTGATGTGATACGGTGACCTCTTAAAGTGACTCATTCATGACACTACATTGGATTATTTAATAATAATTATTATCGAGAGTTTAACGATTCAATCCTGGGTCTTAATTCCGTTAATATTCCTTGGGGTTTAGATTTCTTTTCCAATATACTGGATATGTTGAATATTGTGGAACCTTCCACATGTAATTTGATTTTTCCTGTCCTTTTAGTACATGTATTAACAATCAATTTGAATGGTTTTTCATTGTGATATATTATAGTACCTTCTGCCAAGTGAAGCGAGTTATTTGGAGGCTGAAGGTTTAGAAAAGACATTGATACAGTTAACCATCCAGCTCCTGCTGTAGATATCTTGAGCCCAAAGAACCAATACGATATTGAATTATCAGGTTTAAATCTCACCTTTTTATTTACCTTTAGTCAACCACCTTTGCTTCATAGCAATTTACTTTATGTATACTACCAATTTATTCGTCAGCTGATCAACTTGAAGCTCTAGAAGAAGAGGTTCTTATTATGAAGTGTTTATTTTTTTCACTTAATATGGTTGAAGATGTTGTTTAGTGTTTTGAGAATTAGGCGTATTAGTAATTGATAGATATGGAGTCTCTGGGCGAGGAAGAACAATTTTGATATTCATGTGTTGGAGTCTAAAGCATGAGATGCTGAGGATAGGCTTGAAACGGTTGCTTCTCGAGCCGAAAATGTCATACTGATTGATCTCAATCTGTTTGTGGTCTTTTGTGAGGGTGATGTTTGTGATTGTGTGTAGATTGTTGCTTTCAGATGAACGATATGGCCACTGAGCAGTGGATTCAACTTCAGCGGCTCCAGCAGACTCTTCACATTCAACAGGTACCTGCCACTTGAAAACTGCTTTCAGGTTTCCGCTTTTACTTTCCTAGTAATTCAAATATCTTGACTGATACCATTTATTCTTACTTATGTTACGAATATGCAGGCTTTGATTCAATTCAGTGATGTTGACACTGCATCTGCAGCAAGGAATGCCTTGGATGGAAGAAGTATACTCAGGTATGCACTTTCTATTTTGTCACTTCTTGATGCATATGCATTCTCCCATTAATATGTTTGGAATGGCTTTTAGAGTTGTTAAACTTTGATTTAATGCTTTTGCCTGTAGGTATTTGCTTCCAGAGCATGTGGGTACAAGCAGTTTGCGTATTTCATATTTTGCACACACTGATTTGAACATAGAGTTTCAGTCCCACAGAAGCAGGTAATGGCCTTTTCTTTGCTTGATTGTTATTTTTGAACTCTTTAGCTACTTTGATATAATGATAATTGTGGTTATTTTTCTGTGCTGATTGTTGGCATAATGGGTATGAATTATGTATCATGCAGGGACTACACAAATACTTATCTTCTTGTAAGTCCTACTGCAATAGTAGTTGTTCAGGTATGTTCTAGCCATACTAATAAGATATATATCGCTACAAAGTAAGATAACACCATAAAACAGAGATGTAGGGTAAGCTAAGCTGGAGCAACACTGTTGTTGGTTAGAGAATGCAAGGTTTATGGACACATTGAACCATATTAAGATGACGTTATAAGCTACTAATAACTGCACCTCATCAAAGAAAAGACCAAAAAGAAAAAAAATGAGATCTCTGCTTGCAGTATTTCCTTTGCGATTTACGTCTATGGATCTCTGCACCTGTCACGTCTCTCTATCTCTGATTGCAGTGTTTCCTCTAGTAATTTTTTATCTATATCTCACATCGAGCTAAGATCGGCATTTGAGCTGTTATGCCCTAAAATGTCGTCGCTTTTGTCCTACAACTCTTGTGCTTTTCTTCTCATATCAGTTCTATCTCTATTGTTTATACCTTACTAAAAACTGTGCTTGATTAGATATATTAAACTTGTAGGCAGATTTGTGGATGAATGCTGTGTATATGATTAGTAGAAGTTGTCTTTTGTTGAAGATCAATTTATTTTATGTGGAACCATTATCGTCTTGCAACTTCTTTCTGTACTTAGATGGCTCTTCTTGATGATGATTTTGAAAATATATTACTTATTTTATTCATATGAAGGATTCTATTTGCATATGGTATTAATTATATTGTGACTATTGTGTATCTTTAAATCACAACACATGAATGCACCACGCATTGGCATCAATTTCAGTTCTAAAGTTTCATAATTCTTCCTCTTCGGATTTCTTTCGTTGCCATCCACGCGAGGCGCGCGGGTATCCACACTAGTACATATAAATACTCTGGGATCGGTTAGTGAGTTGTAGTATAGTGGTAAAGACTTATATCGTGATCTTTAAGAAATTATATTGGTTCACCTCAAAAAAAAAAACTCTAGAATTAGATAATGATCATGATAAATTTATCAAGTGCGCTAGCTGAACTATAAAATTGTCTGGGCCCTAGATTACTACCAGTTTGTGGGCTTGCATATGAAATTGAGAGTGATTTATTAATGTTTGCAAAACACAGTGGAATGAAGCAGAGGTTAAGTGTACAGAGGCCCACGTATTCTTTGAATTGGAAACCATTTAGTGTACAAAGGCTCTCATTGGCAGTTGGGGCAAAACAAGGAAGAAAAGTATACGTAAATATAGTCAAGTCAACAAATAAATATCGTCTATGAATTCTTCAACGATTAGACTAAGAAATACAAATTAAGAAAGAGTGCTCTGAAGTCTGAACTGAACAACAACGAAGCACCAACAACAACGTACGTAGTTTAAAGTCCAAAGGCATATATATATGCACACACTCGTGGATGGTGAACAATTGTCCATTCATGCATGTGGGGAGTGAGTGACTTCTGGATCCACGTCATTTCCTCTGAGGCCACAGTTCCTTGTTATTTATCATAATTATCACACTAAGATGAGCAATGCCACTGAGCTAGAGCTTAGCTAGAGCACTATCAATCAATGTGGTGGAAGGTGGAGTACGTATTCCTGAGTATATAAAGAGTTAAAAAGACTAAAGAAAGACCGAGTGATAACCCTATTGTAAATAGAACTACTAAGGAGAAAAAATCTCACCGGCAAAGTGTGGTTCCATAATTATGATGTTGAAGCGACACTTTGAAGCAGTAGTTGACTATTGGTTGTCAGGGCTTCTGGAATAAACATGATCGAGACACATAGTCGACCAACCGTCAGTATATTTACATAATCAAAACATTCCTTTTTGAAGATTGATGAATAGTTTGGAACCAAAAAGATATTGGGGGATTGGAAATGCAGATCAAAAATGTGGTGATCTATGAAAGCTTACCCGATTCTTCGACATCTGTGTCCGCTTCTTCTTCTGTCACCTGTAATGTTTCATCACGAGGGAAAAGTTTCAATTTGAGGCGGTTGCTCATCCTTAAAGTTTCAATGAGTGGAGGTTTGACCATGCAATTTTCTGAGAAAAAGCCTTGCAGTCTAGGTAGATTAGAGAGTTTCAAATGTTTCAACTTCCTGAAAGCAATCTCACTTCCCGAGTTAGCGACTTGACTGCTTCCCACAATAGCTACCAGCCTGGGGCACTCCTTAACTTTCAATTTTGTGAGATGCATCAAATCTCTGGCGATGAAGGGAGTTACTAGATATTCCATTTCGTCACAATGGGTTACTTTCAAGGTGGATAGATATTTGAAGGATATTGCGGATGATCTTAGATTCCTTAAGCTGTGGCAACCATTCACAAATAGAATTTTAAGGTTGGGAATATTCGGGCAGCTGGGGGCTGACTGTGAGTTATCCTCCTCATCCTGCTTGTAGCCTAGATGCATCAGCTTCTTCATTCTAACAAGCCACAACTCTCTTAAATGCAGGTACTGTTGTTGCTGCTGGGTCCCAAGCCCACCTGCAGTACTTGTACTCGTGCCGAAAATGGTTTCTTCATGATTTACTATAAGCGGCCGGTCGAGGAAAGTTACTGATGTAGACGCTATACAAGCCATATCAAGACTCTTTAGTTCGCTAAACAATCCTGCTGGGAATGAACCATTCCAAAATTCCTTTGCTTCAACGGACAACCACTCCAAGTTGGGAAATGAATCCTAAAAGTATATATAATCAACGTACACGTATACAGAGAGCAGGTCAACAAGATTTAGTACTCGCAAACCCAGAGTTTTACATTAATATATACTTCAAATAGGGAAAAAAAATAATTAATGTTTAAACCACTCTTACGTACCTTGTCAATTATGAACAGAGATTGTTGAATAAGATTGCAAAGATGTTCCGGCTCACAGTCTTCTTGAAAGCTTGAGATTTCCATGCCAAATATGTTCACTTTTTCACACTTTCTCACACTCAAATCATTAAGCGAAGGCCAGTATGATGCATGCATTTCTGGATACAAGTTTGTCAGTCGGGCCAAATCGAAAAATTCCACTTTAGTTACTTTTGGAAACACAAACTTGGGTGTTGTCTGTAGTCCATCTTCCTTTGCAATAATCTGCTCCACTCCACATGTCCTCACTGTTAGAGTCTTTAACTGCTGAAGATTTCTTGCTACCCAGGCGGGAAAGACATTTTTCAAACTCTTACATGAATCAATTTCTACTGAGCTCAAATTCACACAACTGATTGATTTCAGTTGAGTGGCTTTAGATGTGTCCTGTATTCTGTCTTTAACACCGGCACCTTCAACTGCAAATATTAGTTGTAGAGACTTGCACATTTTAATTGATAATGTATCAAGAGCACTCAATTTTTCCATAATACTGGGCACAAAGATGTTGACGAGATTATCACAATCACGAATGTCAAGGTCTTTCAACTTGCAAAAAGAGTCTGAAGCAAGTTCACTGTGCCATATTGTTGTCAACATTGTTAAGCCATAAATGGACAAACTCTTCAAGTTAGGAAGCCCAACCTGTAAAATTATACATGCAAGTTAATTTTCAAATCTAAGACGGAATGTATTGGAAATAATCATCATATTTTAAAGAGTATTGAAAATAACTAAAAGGTTGTGTGTATATATATATAATAAGTTAATCATTTACCTTTTTGTCAAAAAGAAACTTTGTTACTGGTACTCTTCCACTCTCAAGGTTTTCCTTTGCGTCAGTCTCTCTGATTTCCTTGCCAATTGTACAACTTTTATTGATAGGAGCAAAGATGAACGTCTCCAGAGTAGTACAATTCAAGGATAAAGTTTCCAATGATGAGAATTTTAGCAAGACATTCCCCGAGCAAAAGGCTTGTAGTCTTGGTAGAGCAGAAAGTTTCAAATATTTCAACCGGTTGAATTCAATGTCAGATCTTGAATAACCATCTTCATTGGCTTGCACTATCTCTATCATCTCTTCACAATCCTCAACTTCCAGACTTGTGAGATGCATTAATCTTTTGGCTATAGAGTAAGATATCAAGTATTTCAATCCCTTGCAAGAACTTACTTTCAAAGTCTTAAGATTGTTGAAGGATATTGCCGATGATCTTAAATTCATTAAGCTGTCACAATTGTCAAGCACTAAAAACTCCAGATTTGGAAAACATGCGCTTGTTGATTGTGAGTTAGCTTCCCCTAGATGCCTTAGCTTCCGCATTCTACGAAGGTGCAACCGTCTCAATTGGGAAAGGGTTCCATCTTCCACTGCGAGTATTTCTCTGTTACTTGCATCGACTTCTTCAAGACCAAGTAACTCCTCAAGAGAATTAATAGATGAGTTCCCGTATGGATACGTATACAGCTCTTTTAGGTTCCTAAACAAGTGGAGAGGAGGATTATCCCCATTCTCATGTAAGTATAAACCCAGAATCTCCAAGCTAGGAAACGAATCCTGAAAGATAAACATTCAAGAATGAGTACGTGTATTCCAAGTAGCAAGCACAAAACAAAATCTTAGTATTGAAATTTGTTAGTGTCTTTTACAAATATTATGAGGAATGAATTAAAAGTATTATTACCTACCTTTTCAAGTAAAAACATAAATTGTTTATTGGGAGTGGTTCGATTGTACAACTCAGGCTTGCCATTTGCAAATACCACCACTTGTTGACATGTATAGACCAACAAAGTTACGAGTGATGGAAACTTGAAAGCATGAGATCCTGGATAGAAACTTCTAAGTTGGGGCAAATTCTGGAATCTCACATATGTAAGTTTTGGAAAGACAAACATAGGCGTTGTTAGTACTTTGTCTTTGTTGAAGATGATTTCCTCCACCCCACAATTTTCCACTTTCAGACTCCTCAACTGTTGAAGACTTGTGTCCACTAAGGCAGGAAAAATGCACTTCAAACTCTTGCACGAATCAATTTCTACCGTCTCTAGATTGTTTGAACTCTCTAGAGAACAGTGATTTTTCCATATAGTCGTCAGATTTGCCGATCCATGAATAGACAACTTCCTCAAGTTAGGAAACCCTACCTGCATATAATTATATACATATACTCTACATGTTATTTAATTAACTTAATTCTTAATTAATGATTTGTATAGAAACAAATTCTGAGAATGAAAATGTATAAGTTTACCTTATCGTCAAAAAGAAAGTGCGTGTTTCCCTTTGAGTCAGTCTCCGCAATTTCTTCGCAGATTATATCACTTTGGGTATATACCTCTACTTCTAGTCTCTCAATGGGTGGAGTTTGAACTTTAGTATCATTCCGGGAATAGAATTTAAGGAGGTTTGGAAGGTATTTTAGCTCTAGATCTTGTAGCTTCAAAAATATGATCCCGATACTTTCTTCATCAGATTCCTCTAATGATATTATGTATTGCATGCTCCGGCAGTTGGATATTTGAAGACGCTCGAGTTGTACAAGACATCTTGCCATTGAAGATGATAACATGAATTTGGTGTCCTTGAGTTCACTAATCGCCAACCATGTTAAGTTGGGAAAACCAATCTGTAGATAATTTTGCATAATTCCATCATACTTGATTGAGAAATTAAAATTTAAACTATAATTTTTAAATGAAAAACCTTGAACAAGCAGTTTTTGAACATTGAAGTGGCATACAAATGAGTAACTCTACAAGATGAATGGTAATTTGTGTACGTACCTTTCTATCAACCATATATTCAACATCATTATGATTTTGAACATGGAGATGTTTCAGATGTTGAATTCCTTCGATGCCTACTTGAGACATAATACCGTTATTGACACAATCTATTCCCTCCAGGTACAAGTCCTTGGTACTCTTTAGCAGCTTTATGAGGCCTTGATCCAATTCATTGCTGCTAGTGAGCTGGAGCTTCAGAGTGTT
This sequence comes from Geum urbanum, assembly GCA_946800695.1. Lineage (NCBI taxonomy): Eukaryota > Viridiplantae > Streptophyta > Magnoliopsida > Rosales > Rosaceae > Geum > Geum urbanum. The sequence continues at coordinate 8,603,461 of OX327003.1, forward strand.
GAGATTTTCATCGACATTAGTCCATTTCCATGCAGAACCAATACACACTTGGTATCTTTGTAACTTGAGATTTGTGAACAAATTTGGTGGAAGGATGTTAGCATCTGGTATATGTATTTGTAATGCGGTCAACTGAGACAAGTGCTTTAGTTCTTCAAGGTTTGCATTACGTCTTTCATTAATGATGCCTCCTCCGGCCTCCCACTGGTTAAAACTATTGCTCATTCTCAACTGTTCTAATCTTGTCAATCTCGACAGAACATTTGGTGAGATCACTTCCAGTTGAGTGCAGCCATTCAAATCCAACAATCGTAGACGAGTCAATTGCCCTATTTCCGTTGGTAGCTGTTTAAATTTAGATTCTAAAAGACTAAGAATTTCCAAGTTTCTTAGCTCCCCAACAAGTGAAAGGTCTCCCAAAGTACATAGATCCAAGCACAAGGTCTGAAGACTTATCAAGAACTGAAGAGATGGCGGTAGGGATGGCATACTCAGCGCAGTTAAATCCAACACTCTGAGTTTCTTCATTTCTCTAAAAAAGTCACCTGGGACTTCTTGGAAGGATGATTGAATAATGCCACACAAATTAAACAGCTTTAGTTCTTGACACCGCAAAACTTCAGGAAACTGAGGGATGCTGCAATCCTTGAGAGAGATCATACTGCACTTTTCACAGAACTCATTATCTGGCCATTCTTTCAACTCACTTCCATGAGATAGTGATAAGACCATGTGCTCTTTTAAAGCAATATGTTTCGCAACATCTTTTACAAGATCATGCATTCTGACCCATTCATTGCTGTCACTAGCTAACAATAGACAAGAACATTTTAGCTTTTCAAGCATTGAATGCAGTGCATCATATGCTTCATCCATGGTCTGGACGTTGCTTAGGAAACCCAACCCCATACTATATTTCAACAAATCAAGCATATAAATGGAGTTCCCACCCCCAACCTCACATGCACAGAGCAAGAACACAGACTTAAGCTCCTTACTTTCCAGCCTATTGTAACTCCACTTAATAACAGCGTTTGTTTTTTCGGTCAATCCTTGTCCATCCAGTCTTTCCAGCTGTCTTAATGTATCTCTCCAATCAGGCAGTGAACTATATTTTAGAGATCTTGCAACAGTCACAATCAACAACGGCAAACCTCCACACTTTTCTGCTACTCGGGTTGCCACAGTTCCTATATTAGGATCTTTAACAACATTACCCACCTCTTTCTCAAATAAAATCCAACTTTCTTTATTGTCTAAAACATGGAGATGAAAGTCTTTTTGTGTACCCATTTCTGAAGACAATACTAGTTTATCCCTAGATGTCAAAAGTACTTTCAGAGTTGCCATTCTAGGAAGACCTACAGCCTTCAAATCAATGCTTTCCCAGACATCATCCAAAAGAACAAGAGTGTTTTTGTCTTTTATCCTATTACACACTTGACGTGCTCTTCCAGCATCCGTATCAGTTTCAGACAGCTCGAGACCTAAATTCTCAGCTATCTCTTTTTGAATTCGTCTGATGCTTGGATTATGTTTCAGATCGAGTACCATAACCACCTCTTCGAACAACTTCTCACCAGTTGTAGCTTGCCTGTAAATGTCCTTGACGAGTGTTGTTTTACCCACACCCCCAATACCGTACACCCCAATCATGTAGGTACTGGATTTTTTCAGTTCATCTATCACTTCATTTACGATTGAAGTTCTTGAATCGAAAGTCTCATAATCTGGGAGGGCTATCAAAGTCATCTCTTGTAGAGGAACTTCGTATGCAAATCTAGTAAAATCTTTCTTTGTATAGAGTTCACCGACATCCAGAGCCAACTTCGTCGATTCCCTGCTCAGTTGATGGCGAAGCTTAAGATTAGGACAGAAGCCATGGAGACACTTAACCTCTGTGTGCTTCTCACCGCTTAAGAAAGTATTTGCCTCTTTAGTTTTCTCATCCACACCAGTCAGCCAACTCTCAACATCTTCTACAACTCTTTTATTATTTCTTTCTCCTACATCAACAGAATGCCGCACACTTTCTCTTGCATTAACCAAGTCATCTACTTGACGTCGTAGCTTCTTGACGTTCTTGTTGTAGGAGATAACATAACCCACTTGGCGTATAACTGGTGATACCGTGTATTCAGCAATCTTCCCAACAATGCTTGTACCAATTGCAACAAGAAACTCCACCACTGTTATCGAAATACAACAAAAAGTGAAAAAGTAAGGAGTGACAGTGGAAGTGAATAAGAAAACGAGCTAATTCTGCTTTTTGCCTAGAAGTGACATTTGAGATACTTTATGCTGATAAACTATTGTTGTTTTGAATTGGAGGTCTGGTTTTTGCATGTTTCAAACATTGCAATTGATTTAAGTAGAAAACTTGTCAGAATCCGAATGTATGTACGATGCAGGTGTATGTAAGCTCCTCCTGCATCAGTGTGTTTGAAGTATTATTTACTTTCCTTTGATCAATATATTTGTAGTTAAGGTATTTGTCTATTTGGTGGGAATGTGACCCATTGTGTATGATTGTATGGCTTAATTTCTCACTAACATGTCAGTTTCTTGGCAGAAAAAAGCAATTTTCGGCTTCAATTTGTGAACCAATAGTGCATAAAACAAATGTCTGGATTTTTGGTACATATATGCAGTGGTGAATCTAAAGCTAAAAATTGAGCTGAGCGAAAAAGAAAATCATCAAGAATGAAACTTGTTGTAGAGCTATACTACAACAATGTGAGAAAAAGCTGTAAAAAAATGCAAGTATAGGCTCCGAGTTTCTTGGAGACGATGCGAAACTCTAGCGCCACCTAGGGTTGTTCGACATGCCTGATTCTCACGACTACTTCCTTGTTCCGACTAGTTCTTATTATTAGTGGCTACAGTAGAGACATTAATGGCAGCGAGTTTAGATGTTTTGGCATGGAATATGCGCAGCTCTGGTGTGGATGCCAAGATCGATGAGCTTCGATAATTGATCCTAACAAAGACACCATGTATTTTTTCCCTTCAAGAGACGAAATGCATATCAAAATCACGTTTTGAACAAATTCGATCCCAATTAGGGTTTCGGCAAGGCGAGATGGTCCCTTGTTCTGACACGTCTTCCCATGGTCTAATGCTTTTGTTGGCTAATGATATTGATCTCCATCTATAAGACTATTCTCCATGGTTTATGGATGCGGACATTCGTATGCCGTCGGCGATGGGAATATAATGACTCCTGACGGCATTTATGGAGACCCTTATGTGCAGACAAGATATCAGACTTGGGATATGCTCCGGTAATTGTCTGAACAACCATGATTGGATATATGGTGTGTGGTAGGAGACCTAAATGAGATTATGGAGAAGTCAGGTGGGCCAGTTCGATCGGATTGATAAATGAACAACATGATCAAATGTATGAATGATTGTGCATTGGAAGATCTCGGTTGTATAGGGGGTCTTTTTACATGGCACAATTCAACCATTCAATGCCGATTAGACTGTGGACTTGCTACACCTTCTTAGCGACAACAATTCAAGGAAGCATTGTTAATTAATCTACTTCCTATTGGTTCGGATCATGTCCCTATATTGGTCACTATTAGACAAAAAAAGGAAATTTGTTTTCCAGGACGTCAACACTTTCTTAAGGTTTTAAGTGATGTGGGCAGATGATAAGATTTGTGCGGATGTAGTGAAGCCAGCATGGAAAAGCACAAATCAAGGACACCTACAAAGCCAATTTGTCAATCGTGTGGAAAATACAAGAATGGGACTCAAACTATGGTCTAAGGAGGTCTTTGAAAACCGGAAGCAGGAGTTAGAATCGATCTAGCAGCAACTAGGGGAATTCCTAAACAAATCTTTCAATCCTGATGATGTGCCCCGAAGGAAGGAACTGTATGATAGATAGGAAATCTTAGTTCAACAAGAGGCAACCTACTGGAAGTAGAGATCAAAAAATAATTGGTTGAAGAATGGAGATCAGAACACCAAGTACTTTTATCGATGGGCTTCTAATTATAATTAAAAAGAAGAACTGGATAAATGGGTTGTTTGACAATCAAGGTGTATGGAAGGATACTCCGTCGGATCTAGAAGTGGTGGTGTTAGACTATTATAGTAGTCTATTAACTCTATTTACATATGACAATGTTACCACGGAACGGATGGCCACAATACTACCCTCACTATCACCGGTAATTACAGAATAAATGCCTGCTAGACTGTTGGCCGAGTACACGGATAAAGAGATTAAGGCAACACTTTTTCAGATGGGCCCTCATCAAGCTCCAGGACTAGATGGGATGCCACCTCTGTTCTACAAAATTATTGGGAAGTTGTCGGCCCAGACGTAATTTCCACAGCAAAGGAGTTTCTCATCTCAGGTCAGCTTTTACAGAAACTCAACTTTACTCATGTTTGTCTAATTCCTAAAGGACCTAATCCCACTAAAGTCACAGATTATAAACCTATAGCTTTGTGCAATGTGATCTTCAAGATTTGTACCAAAATTCTGGCTAACATATTGAAACCGATTCTAGACCAGATTATTGACTCTTGCCAGAGCGCTTTTATACCGGGGTGGCTTATTACAGATAACAAATTAGTTGTTAACGAGGTAGCTCACTATATGTGGACTAAGCAGCAACGAGACTCCATACAAATGGCTCTGAAAATAGATGTAAGCAAGACATATGATAGGTTAGAATGGAATTTCCTAGAGGCGGTTATGATTTGAATGGGCTTCCCAAAACAATGGGTTGATATTGTTATGACTTGTGTGACTACAATAAAGTATACTTTTGTGATAAGTGGGTTCCTAAGAGGGCATCTCACACCCTCCCGTGGCTTGAGACAGGGGGACCCAACTTCTCCTTATGGACCCTTAAGATGTTGCCATAGCACGAACTATACAACTAAACAGAAGGGCAGGAAATGACAGATTCATATGGATCTACACATCACGAGGTATTTTCAAGGTTAGTAGTGCTTATATTATAGTCAGGGATACTATAGTCTTACCTAATCAGGCGACACCGATACACACGGCCTTATCCACTTTCTAGAAGTCTTTCTGGCAGTAACAGTCTGCACTGGATGTGTTTGGAAAGCATGGTATGGCTATCTTCCTCTGTGCGTACGATTGAGGTCTCGTATGGTGAATGTGGAGGCCGCATGCGTCTTTTTTGGTGCAACACCAAAAGAAGAATTGCATCTATTTCATGACTGTCATTGAATGGATCCACTAATTCGGTCTATCACTACAAGAGTTGGTGGTCAAACTAATAGCTTCCCAGAGTGGTTACAAGACTCGCCACACAGTTAAATGATAATGTGTTCAGTCAACCAATAACGCTTATATGGTTTCTTTGGAAAGAACAGAATGACAAGTTTTAGAACAAAATTGAGTTCACAAGGGACGCGGTCCGGATACAGACACTAGCATGACATGAATATTATGTCTATGTGAATCGAAAGCCCCCTAAACTGATTCCTCAACCTCAGACATGGAGTCATCTCCCCGTCGGGCGCCAATGTATGTGCATGGATGGAGCTTTTGATAGATAATTTACAAGAGGGGAGGGGAAGGGGGTGGTGGGGAAGGGAGGGAGGCAGGGGTAGGAGTGGTCGTTCGTGACTAGTTCGGCAACTTTATAATGGGATTTTCCAGACGGTTTAAGAGTCATTGCTCTCCCTTATCTGTGGAAATTGCAATAGCATTTGAGGCATGTAAATTAGACCTGAAGTATGGATTGGATATGATTTGTTATAGTTCTGACTCTCTCATTCTGGTTAAAGCTCTCAAAGATCAGGATACAGGTTCTCATGAATTTTGAAACTTGTGTGAAGATATAGTGACTTTATTGGAGCAATCACCGAATTCCTCATTTGAACACCTTCAGAGGGAGGTGAATAGTGTAGCTCATGTACTAGCCAAGTGAGCCTTGTTCAATGCCCAATATCCCACGGCATTCCACTCGACGTCTACCTTCCTCTTTGAAGTACTTAACAATGATTGTAACTGAATTTCTCATTAATGAATTTCGCGACTTCTCAAAAAAATGTGAGGAAAAATTAAGAAAATTAAAGAGTTGAAACATCTAAGATTTATATAATAATAATAATAATAATAATAATAATAAAAAGTGAACTAAAAAAGTAAAAGAAGTAAAAATAAAGAGCTAGAGTGGGGTTTTCTCTTTGGACTTACTAAATTATATTTTTCCATCAAGCTTAATAACAGAAACTGCTCAAAAGTCGGTAGTCTCATGCCCTATCTAGTTCTAACACCCAAAAAACTACATCACTACTATGGATCCGGCGCTCCTCAGTTTTTGTCTTCACGAGTGCATCTAGAGTTCTTTGTGCAGGGTGACATCGAAACCTTCCCTGAACGATGGCCAGTTTCCAGATCTGGTATTCACAAGGCACAGGAAGAGAAGCCCAACATCCCATTAAAGTATGAGTAGCCCACCAAAGTTTAAGCCCAAAGCCCGACACACACGGGTTACTTCCTACAATGACGCCCTTGAACCTTACAGGGGTAGGCTTTTGTAGTGAGATATCTAATGCTTCTAGGAACCCAAATAGTGATTTTGATGGGGAAGATTCAACTCAACAATTGCATCAACTCTAAGAAAGCCAGACCTTAATGCAACAAAGAAATCCAGAGTTCTCTGAGATGTTGGAAAGATGTAGAAAGCCATAGAGGAGATTAAGAAAATTATTTTGGGATTTTCCAAAAACCAGAAACCCAAAAAACTAGCAACATCTTACTTACTAAAGGTTTGTGTCTCTAGACGAAAATATGACCATGTCTTTAAGGGAAACGCCCTAAATTTTTTTGTTCTAAGGCACGACTAACTAGCCATGTCTTACTTACTAAAGGTTTGTGTCTCTTAAAGGTTTGTGGTGGAGTTTCCAAAAAAACTAGCCAGGAGTTGAACATTCTTCATTATGGAGTCTTCCCCTAGTTTACCATAGTTACATCTTTAGTGATAGGTCAAGTATGGACTTTGAGCCCTTACCTAATACTAGCTTGCCAGAGTTACATCCGTAGTGACAGGTCAAGGACTTTGAGCCCTTACCTTATACCAGTTTGCCACAATTACATCCTTAGTGATAGGTCAAGGACTTCGAGCCCTTACCTTATACTAGTTTGCCACAATTACATCCTTAGTGGTAGGTCAAGGACTTTGAGCTCTTACATGATAGTTGGTAGATATAACAAGCATTCGATGCTAAGTCCCTTATCATTACGGTGGTACCCATTAACACACTAAATGTGGCAGGGCCGATTTAAAAAAATGAAAAATTCCCATCGATCTTAATTTTGAAATTTTTTTTCTCACCAACTAATAAAAGTGAGAGAAATTCTCATTGGGCAACTAACATTAAAATAATTTTTTCCACTGACCAACTTTACCTAATTTTTTTATTTTTTTTTCAATATTGCCCCTCCATATTTCTCCCCCCACAATTTACACATCTCTCTTCTCAATTCGATCTGTAACCCTCTCTCTCTCGCGCCGCCGCGCCGTGAAGCGATGCTCTCTGCTCTCCTGCACGGCCTCCTCTGTCACGAATTCAAGTGATCTGCTGCTCGCTGCACGCATACCTCTCGATCAGGCTCGCCGCCGTGCAGTCGCAACCCGCCGACGACCTTTCTCAGCCTCTCGCCGTCTCTTTCGACGTCCTCAGACCTCATTCGCGTCAAGCTCTTCTCGCTGATCGAGATCCCCTATATTGTCTCGATCGGAACGACATCGTTGTCTGGTATGGAAAATGTTCTGCGGTGACGGAGGAGCTTTGGGTTACCCACCGCATAATTTACTGACGCTCGACTTCTCCGAGCAGTCTACATCGATCTCCTCCTTGGCCCTCCCCAAAATGCTCAGGTACTCTTACTCTTACTCTTCATTTTTCGAACTTCAAAACCCTAACCTTATCGAAACTTATTTAATGCTTGAATGAATTAGGATAGTAATTGGCCTATGTAGAGTGTATTCTGTGAATCGTTGATTGAGTTTTGATGCATGACAAGGCTAGGATAGCTGGGGTTACTATGGAGGTCGTGGGATGATGCTGGAAGTGTTTGCTATGCCGCAGTGAGGTACTGGTGTTAGTGTCGAAGCTGTCAATCATGTCTCCGGACTAATATGCTTGATATGCTCAAGTAAAATGTATGTCTTCGTTCAATCTCATCGATTTATTCAGGTAATTGTGCTTATCTTTCCCCCAGTGGCTATCATATGGCTTTAAATTTTTGCTCTTTCGCTTAGTTTTGAAAGGGTAGATTTCAGTAGAATGAAATAGAATTTGGCAAAAGATTATGAACTTTGATGGAATTTTTTCAAACTGTAAAACGAGTGAGAATTGAAAATGGATGTGTGGATTTATCATTCTTTAAATTTTACTTTTAATGTCGTTAATGCGTAATCTAGGACTATACAAACATATTATGTGCCAAAGATATTCTTTCAACAGTCTATGCAGCATATATGTTCTTTACATATGCAACTCCTCAATAATTGAAATTTGCAAGTTCATCTGCGAAGTTCCTCTAATCTTCTCCCTTTGATAAATGAGTGTATGCATCTTGCTGTGCTGCGAGTAGTTTGTTTACGATTTATTATATTTTCATAGCCAAGGTTGTCAAAGAAGCAGTGCATTCAGACACTGAAAGAGTCAAAATTATCGGAGGGTAATACTAATGTGTATTTCTACCAAGTCTTTTATGGTCAACGGTCAAAGTCATTAGAATTTGGTCGTCGGAATCCGACTAAAAGTTGTCGGAATGAATTTGGTGATGGTCATCGCCGGTGGTTAACGGTAAATAGTCAATGAAAAGGTTATGAGAGAATTTATTAATTAAACTGAGTCTTTTTACTTAATCAATTAGCTAATAAGAATATTTAAATTCTTTATTCACTAGTGAGAATTTTTTTTTAAAAAGGACCAGCGGGAAAATCCCTTATAAAAAATCACCTTTAACGTACTATGGCAAAGTAAAAACAAATATGCATGGGATGCCAAGACTGCCCCAACCATTAAAAATCCAACACGTACCTGTTTAATTTATTTAGCAGTGTGTCCTCAAATCTGAACTTCTCATTTCTCCAAATCGTTGTCCTCGACTCATCTAGCTTCTTCCTTTTTCTAGCTATAGTAGTAGCAGAGAAAGTGTTACCTTATGAAATAATATAATTTCTCCGGTCTGTAAACTCTAGGTATTCACAGGGAGATCATCATGTCTTCAAATTCATCTTTTATCGATCTCCTAACGTACAGCCATGCATGGCTGGGCAGCCAACTATTATCCAGACCATTAACTTGAACATTAAAAGGTTTATAGGACATACCTTAGCTGTTTTGTTAATACGTGACAGTACTCTTCAAAATTTTCGCCCCAACAAAAATTGACAGTACAAGTCAAATCTGTTGAAGCAGAAAAGAATTCAACATAAGAAAAACAAAGGTGCATGACATCCAAGTTTGAAACACAAGAGCAAGACATTTAGGAAAGAAAACGAGAAGCAAAAATAAGAAAAGCAAGCTGATTGAAACCACGTTTAGGAAATTGATACCTCTTTGTTCATTTCTTTTCTTTCTACTTCAGTCGCTGCTGTTTCTTTTGTAGAGCTAGCTTTTCCAATGGGAGAGAGAATGGAAGGTGTCGCCCGCTGCCTCGTTACTGGCTCAAACCGAAGGAGCGCAAGGACGGAACTTTGATCACAGACGATGACTCGATCTAAGAAACTGGACTATGAAATACTTTTACATTCAGAATGTTAGATAGAGGAACAAATGCCCTCAACCACAGTCCAATACTTATCAACAATAGCAATGTAGACCCAATCGTGTGAAAAGCCATTGCTTTTCCAGCCACATGAAAAACGTGTTCGGACCGACAGAAAGCAGTAGAGTGGAACATGTGGCCTCAATTATTTTGATTTGTATGATATTTTGGTGATTAAAGTTAAAGGTACCCGCTGTTTCAGATGGGAATAATCAAAGCTTATTCTATATATAGTAGTACATTTGTACTGTGTCATCATATTATTGGTTAAAATTTGAAAAATGAGGAGCAAAATAGAGATATTATTTTTTATTTTAACTTTTAGTTAAGTTTTAAGCCAATAGATATTTGCTATACAGAACGGTGCAAGTGCATTACTATGTGGCAAATATCTATTGGCTTAAAACTAAGAGAAAATGACTCAAATAATCACTAAAATTTGTCAGAATTGACAATTTGATCACTGAACTTTAGAATATATCACAAATGTCATTGAATTATAATTTTGTCTATTAATTTGATCACTTTCTCTATTTTAAATATTTTAATTTATCAAATATTTTACTTATATAGATAGGATTGTGAGGGAAATGCACGTAGCATAAGTGGGAGAAGTATGAAAATCACTATGAAATAAGAAAATTTGACATCCAAGATAGTCAAAGTGATCAATTTGATAGATAAAGTTAAAGTTCAGTGACCTTTTTGATATTTCTGAACTTCAGTGATCAAATTATCGATTGTGACAAACTTCAGTGATCGTTATAGCTATTTTCCCTAAAACTTAACTAAAAGTTAAAGTAGAAAATGATATCCCTTGTTTGCCCCTCCTTTTTCAAGTCTTTAACCAATAATATAGTGACACGTAGATAGTGCAAGTGCACTGCTATGTATGGAATAAGCTCTACACAATAACAAGCTCCAGACTGGATGGTATGCCTTCTCTTTTTTATCAGAAATATTGAGATATTGTGGGGCCAAATGTCATAGCTACTATCCGAGAATTTTTGGTGTCCGGTTAGCTGCTAGGTAAACTAAATCACACACATATTTGTCTATTACCGAAGTATCTCCGCATAAACAAATCTCGGAACAAAGTCCACGGAGTGTCAACTGGTACCCGATCGGTGCTAACCCACCAGAAGTATGCATCTGACTCAAGTAATCCAACTGCTGCTACTGTCATCTGCTCAGGGGTAAAACGCAGACGCTCACAAACTCGTTCAACCTGAACCAACCATGCCTCACATATCTTTGGATCAGCTGAACCCGAAAAGACAGTCGCACCAGCAGTACGAGCTTTGACCACAGGGTCAAAACGCTCCTCCAAACGCAACACTCGCATCAGCAAGTCGTGCGTCTGGCGATCCTCATCAGGATCCACTTCCCGATCAACACGGGGACCACGTCGAGGAGGCATCCTACTGATACAAGACAAACATTAGGTACAAGCAGAAGGAACGTAATCATGAGACCTCAGATATTTAAGAACACACAACACCCGAAGCATTGATCTCGACGAGTACATCACATCTCTCAACTATACCAAAGGCCAAATCGGATGGCAAGTAGCTCAAAATCAGTTCGAAAGTCCGAGATCCATAACCAGCCGGAAATTGCTCCGTCGTCCAATTCCGTCACCGTGAGGCCATCCTGGCCTCCCAACCTCAAGGGTTCACCTACCTGCCTCAAACCCAACAATTTCCAACATAACCCCCCCCCCCCCCCCCCCCCGGAAAGTCGCCGGAACTCCTTCCTTCGTTGAAGCCGATTCCGGCCAAAATTCCCAAAATTTCAAATTGACATGTCTCCCTCAATTCATAACTAAATCAAGCAATTCCAAGTTCTAATCAACTAGAAATCAAGAGAGGAATCGAAATATACCAATATCTCGGCCAGAAGTGGCCGGAAAATGAAGGTTGCCGGCGAGTGAAGCGGCGGTGGAGTTTTCTTCTCCGGTAAACGTGGGCCAACGCGTCCAATATGGTCAACGCCGGTCAAACTTCCCAAAACAGTGTTTTTTGAAAATTTTCGACTATTTCCGATATTTATACTCGCATCTCGGGACGATCAATGGTCCAAAACGGATAACCAATACGATTCGGATAAACTCGATACGAACGGATAAACTCGATGAGATTCCGAAATTTCAAATAATCATATTATATTTCTCGGTCGTCGAAATAATCATACGGAACCGCCCACAAACTCGAAATCACGTGTGCAACAACTCTCGAGAAGAGACTCAACTCAAATTCTCGGCCGATAATTAAGTCATGATTAAAACCGGTAAACCACACAATTATCGAAAAACTGCGATTATGCGTTAACTCGTGAATTAAGCCGATTACTCTACTGATTTTGGTTCGGGTCGTCACAGCAACGTGTCCTGGTCGGTGCAGAAAAAAATCAGAACGGTAAAGTTGATCTGGACCGTAGATTTTGAATCAGAAATCCAATCCAATAGTCCATATTCATCTAAAACAGCTACTTTTCAATATAACGGTATGAATTAATTGTTTTGCAAAAAAACCCCTAAAAATTGCAAAAAAATTCTGGAAAATTTGCAAATTAGACCCTAAATTTTTTCTATAAATACTACATCATTTCATTAACCTCTCACACAAATTTGTGCACAACAAATTTATCATCTCTCTCATTCCCATCTCTCTTTCCTTTGTATTTTTTGGCAAAAAAATGGCCACTTGGCTTCCTTCGGAGGATTGACAATTGTGCATTTCTTATGTTCATCATAGTGTTGATCCTCTCACCGGCAACAAGTAAAATACCGACAAATTGTGGGTTAAAGTCTATGGCAATTATTCGGAAAATTGGGAGATTAGTCATGGTGAATCAAGCAAGGAAGCTAGGACCCAAATCGCAATTTCATCTCGTTTTACTAAGTTGAGGCCAATTTTGAAAAGTTGGGGTGATGCTCTTGCTTATGCACAAAGGAATCCAGAATCCGGTACAAATTTGCATGATGAGGTAATAACTCCTTATAATTTTGGCATCTCCATTTTGTTTGATTTATTTAAATAAATGTTGTCATCTCCATTTTATGTAATATTATTGTGACATAAATTCGTATATTTTTTGTAGCCCGTGATTGATCGGAGATCTTATCGGAAATTTGGTTCAATTATTTAGACGATAACATACTGTGAGAATGACACGTGTCTACTCGTCATTGGTTGAAAATCTTACCAGGAATATCGTCACGTTATTTATACGATAATGACACGTGTTACCTATTTATTGGTTGAAAATCTTATCGAGAAATAATTTTATAAGTTATGAATAGTAATAGGAGGTGCTATTTTTTACACCGCTGCACGAAAAACAGGAACAACACCTCCTATTTGACGAATAGTGATAACACCTCCTCAAATAGGATGTGCTATCCCAATAGGAGGTGCTATATGGGTGCATATGCTCTTAGTGACGGGTACAGATGCAGAGGAGAATGCCAATGACTATGTGACCCATGATTCACTTTCGTAAGTTAACCGAACCCAAGTAATTGCTTCCATCAGATTTCTTTTGTTTTAAAGGGTGGGGTTTTATAATAGACATCAATAGGGTACCTTAATTTTTGCATTGAGTAAGGTAAGAAGAGTAAGGGTGTATAAAACGGTTCAATCATCTCCATGTGTTCCCTGTTTTCCCAACGAAGTTCAGATAATGTGACGATACTTGTTCAATCATTTCCATGTGCTGCATGTGTTCCTTTGCTTTGCTTGTATTTCTAAGTATTGTAATTCTTAATTACTTTTGTTATTTCTATTACTATTATACAGTGGTTGGTAATTGGTGAGGTACTTGGCGAAAACTTATATTGAAGAGGATGATGAAAACGAAGATGTATCACAATGGCGCAGCCAAAATTTATGTAACAGAAAGCCAAGTACAATAGCAATAGAAGTGTTGTATATTATGTTTTAGTGGATGATAGGTCTTTATAAAGAACAATAGCTCTCTTTTGTAATGATGACATATGATTACTACAAATGTGCGGAGAACTTCATATATATATATATGTGTGTGTGTGTATGTATAAAGTGGAATTTCTTTTCTTTTAGCTAGCCTTTTAGAATTCATCTTTGTTTCAGTTTTCATTTCTAGTCTTTAGAGTTATAGAAAGTATTTTTGGACCTGATCATAACTTGGTTGCTGGAAGTAGAAAAAATTTGAATATTGGTTCAACTGTCTGTCTAAATATTTGTTCAACAATCTGTCCAAATATCTATATGTCATCAAGTTTAAGGATAGTGTAAACAAGACCCTTTATATATTTCTAAAATATCTATTTTGCTTCAAAAATAATCAGATTGGAAGAATGATTGAAACATAAGGCCTTGACAATAACCTATTTGCTGGAATTACCAAATGTTTGAATTCATGTTCAACTATTTTTTTAAGTATTTGTTGAATAATATGTCTAAATGTCTAGTTGTCAACAAGTTTAGGAATAGTGTAAACAAGACTTTTTATAAGTTTTGAAAATATCTACTTTGCTTAAAAAAGAATCAGATTGGAAGAATGACTGAAAAATAAGGGCTTGACAATAGCATAATTCTTGGAAGTACCAAAAGTCTGAATATATATTCAACTATCTATCCAAATATGTATCTAAATATATGTTCAACTATCTATCCAAATATCTATTAGTCATCAAATTTAAGAATAGTGTAAACAATATCATTTATATGTTTAAAAAAAATCTCTACTTTGCTTCAAATAAGAATCAGATTAGAATAATGATTGAAAAATAAGGGCATGTCAATAACCTAGTTGCTAGAAGTACTAAAAGTCTAAATATCTGTTCAACTGCCTGCTTAAATATCTGTTCAACTGCCTGCTTAAATATCTGTTCAACAATCTGTCAAAATATATATTTGTCATCAAGTTTAAGAATAGTGTAAACAAGACTCATTATATGTTTTAAAAATCTCTACATTGCTTCCGTAAAGAATTAGATTGGAAGAATGACTGAAAAATAAGGGTCTGACAATAACCTAGTTATCGGAAGTACTAAAAGTCTAAATATATGTTCAACTATCTGTCTAAATATCTATTCAGTTATTTGTCTAAATATCTATATGTCATCGAGTTTAAGAATAGTATAAACAAGACTTTTTTTATGTTTTGAAAATCCCTATTTTGCTTCAAAAAGGAATCATATTGGAAGAATGACTGAAAAAAATAAGGACTCGATCATAACCTAGTTGCTGGAAGTACCAAAAGTCTTAATATATGTTCAACTATCTGTCTAAATATTTGTTTGTAAAATTTCATACATGCGTAATGAGTTTGAATAATACAAAGTTTGGGTTCATTATGGGTTGTCTATAGAGGTAAATCTAAGACAAAACTAAAGTAGCGTTGAAGATTTGTCTAAAGATCTGTCGAGTATCTACTATTTACTAAAGATCTATTGAATATCAAGTGAAGATCCGGGGCGAGTTTTTTCTACAATCATATTGGATAAATACTTCACAAAAATAACATATATATATAATTCATCAAATAACATATATGTAAACATATTTTATAAACTGTTCCATATTCCATAGTATATGAACCATTTCCACTAATATAAGTCATTTACAAGGAAAATAAACCTCTATATAAACAAGATACATCTCTAACTCGATTAATAATCCTAAGATATACTTTACAAATACATGGTAAGTATCTATCCATATGAACATATACTTGAAATGAAAGATTATGTTCAACAACTACACCAGCATTGTTGGATATACTAGGCTCAGTATACTCTTGCTTGCCCCTCTCCTCTATAAATTTGTCAAACTAGTCTGGTCCTCCTACCATGGGTCCCAATAGTACATTCGGATTCAGATCCTTAGAGTCTTGCCATTTTGAGCCATCTTTGCACAAGTAATGTTGACCATCCCAACGGATTGATGAACTTTTGTGGTGTACTTGGCTCGGAATATTGTCTCCTCATTTTACCATGTAGCTCATATTCATTGTATTATCTCTTAGAATGTAATTCATCTGAAAAATAGGAACAAGCAAGGTAATGTCAAACTGTTCCAGTTCATCTTGTACTACTTGAACATGCATTATCTAGTATTCAGATTTCAGACATGCAGTTAATATGTAACACTTGCTTGTGACAAGAACTTCCACAACATATCTGCAGTAAATTCACCAGCGCCACAACTTCCCTCAAGATACGCAGAATCTCAAGGTAATCACTGTACAGTTTACTAAGGAAAGATGTTGCAGCAAACTGGAGAGGTTCCCCATGGTTAGGCCTTTGAATGACCAATCCACCTATTAACATACAGAATGTTCAGGCCCAACAATATTCATTGGTTACTAAACAAATATTTCAGCTATCAGAATTATAACTTGTCAAACTGAAGGCAATACAACACCAACATTAGTATCAATCACAAATTTCATAATCAGATGTATGCCAGTAAATCACCAACAATTTTCCACATACAAGACCACAACTCAATAACCTCATTCATACACCAATTCCAATAATTCAAAACCTTAATTCTAAAAATGTGAAATGAATCAATACAGAAAAAGACAAGAAGACAGAGGGGAGCGATCTTTGACGATCTTGGTCTCGATTTTGACATTGACGGAGTTGATTATGGTTGAGGAAGTGGAAGACCGGCTAGGCTAGCCGCTCAAATCGAATAGTTGGATAGCTAAATCCTGTAGGTTAATCTTCAGGAAGCTAGAGTCTTTGACCGTGTTCATGAACGTCCTCCTCGATGTCAAACCAATGGCATCGAACTCTTCCTTGGCCGACATCTGGCGCGAGAAGCATTTGAGGCTCCCCAACCTCTAAGAGCATCTGCACCGGCGAGCAGCCGGGCAGATCGTGATCGAGCAAGTGGTGGGGCACGGTCGTTTTGCTCGAGCAAACCGGAAATCTTCCTCGCACCGGTGAGCTGCTGCTCGCCCAGTCAACGGCCTCGTGGTGCTCGTCCAAACGCTCGAGCTTGTTTTGCTCCGGCGTCTGCTCGACCGCCTGGCGGACCCCACGCCACGTGGGTGACGTCAGGCGCGTTGAGTTTTTTTTAAGGCTGGCGCGTGTAACACACGCGCCAGTAAAAAGTGAAAAAAAAAATAACGGACCAATCAGCTCAAGCCACGTGGCTTACCGAGCTGTAGAATCAGAAACCAACGGCTAAATCAATCCAAGCCATCCATTTTGAAACTGAAGCCTGATCCAATTGCCTGAATTTGAACCCAACGGCTACTGCACACATACTGTTTCAGCAGACTATCTCAACGGAATTAAATCCAAACAAAGTGTAAAAAAATTCCAAAAAATCTCAAACTCTCCCAAATCTTTGCCTATAAATACTACTTCAAGTTTTGCTCAACTCACACCAATTTGAGCATACCATTACACTTCTCCTTCCATCTCCTCTATCATTTCGTTAAGCTTTTTTTCCTAAACAATGGGCACACATTGGCTTCCTTCCGAAGATTTGCAAATGTGTATTTCTTTTGTGCGTCATAGCGTTGATGAATACGACGGCAACAAACAAAAGAGGGAGAAATTGTGGGAGACAATTCATGCGAATTATGTGAAAAATTGGGAGCCAGCACTCGGTGATCCTCCGAAAGAGCCGAGGACCCGAATCGCGCTTTCGTCTCACTACAACAAATTCAAGCGACTCTTGCAAAAATCCTTCATGCATGCCAGAGTAGTCGATTCCCCCATCCTTGTAATTTCTGTGCACTGATCCGCGGCCGCCCCATACGCTAACATTCGCAGAGCACCGGTCAGCTTTTGTTCAGGAAGAAGCCCTAGCATTCCAGTCGCGTTTGGTCTTTGATGCCAAGATTGGTCGTGGTTGCAGAGATCCGTCATGATAATGTTGAATCGGTTTTTGCTCATCCTATACCGCCGACGAAATTCTGCCGCCTCGAAGTTGGGACGTTCGATGAAGTAATCATCCATGAGATTGCGTCGCCTAGATAGCCTCTGTCGATCACGATTCGGTTTTTTACCGCGACGTGAACCGCTCGGTCGTGAGGGTTCATCGTCGTCTTGTGCTTCCGCCATGACCACCTGATTGATGAATGATTTCTCCATATAGTCATCCTCTTCTTGTTGACGTTGTCTCCTCCTGAAAAAATGGGGGAAGCTGAAAGGATCCATCAGAGTGATGAACAAGGAAATGTTGCTAAGTGTTGATAGAGATGAGTTATCTACTCAGATTCTTGTACATGGTGTGAGGCAACTATGAAAGAAAGATGAGCATTTTATAGGCAATTGTAGATAATCCGATCGTCAAATATGGACACACGTGTCACATCGTAATTGGTCGAAAATCTTACCGGAAATCTGGTTCAATTATTTTGTCGACGACGCTATCTCGCAGTGACACGTGTCACATCGTAATTGGTCGAAAATCTAACCGGATATCTGGTTCAATTATTTTGTCGACGACGCTATCTCGCAGTGACACGTGTCTCATCGGAATTGGTCAAAAATCTTACCGGATATCTAGTCCAATTATTTTACCGACAATGACACATGGCGGTGACACGTGTCAATTTTTAATTAGTCGGAAATATTACCGGAAATCTTGTATAATTATTACCGATCAAGACACGTGTCACATTATTATTGGTGGTAAATCTATCCGGTAATTCATTTTTAAACATTTCACTACATGACAAAGCTGATTTGCTTGAAGCAAATAGTGAATGGGTGTGTGCAAAACTTGATTTGCTTGAGCAAATCTTGGATACATCTTGCTTGAAGCAAGATTTGCTCTTGCTCTGCTTCTTGCTTCAATCATGGGTGCGGATGCTCTAATGGGACCGATTGGATGAAGCAGAGTAAGGGTCGGCTCTGGGTATATGCGGTATAAGCATGTGCCTAGAGCTCCTAAATTCTGAGGGCCCCCAAATTTAAAAATTTTATATTATATATATTTAAAAAACCCTATTCAAACATACAAGTCAGCCACATACGTAACCAATAGCCCAAAACCAAAAAGTAATAGGAGATGCCAGATGTGGGACATACGTATTATATGCTCGTAATCCCCCAAACTCAAATAAAATCCTATTAAACAAATACGATTCTTTTGTCAGAAACCCAAAAGTCTTCTACTTGCGTACGACCCCCCTGACCTTCGTCTGAGTCGTCTCGTTTACTACAGTAGCAACAATGACTCTTTTGTTGTTAGGTATTTTTTTCTTTTCAAATCTTAATCTCTTTAATTTTTATTGAAGTGATTCATAAACTTCTAATCTATTTTCATTTTAAGAATTAAGAATTTGATTAGAGAACATAAATTTGGTACCGTGATTATTTGTGCTTCCGCCCTTTTTTTTTCTTTCGTATATGAACATTGAACATCAATTTGTTTGAATTGAGTGAATAGATTAACACAGTGTGGGAATTCTTTTTGTTTTTAAAAAATTTGTTGCTGTACTCATTTGTACTTTTTGCAATTTTGCAGACTTGATATGGCTTCTCTTAGAAAGTATCCATCCGGAGCAAAGAAAAAGAGAGAAAATGAGAGAAGAGAAGCTTTAGTAAGACTTCAAATGGATTCTCTCAATAAATTCTTCACCAAAAAAGAGAGACTTCAAAAAATACTGTGACAAATGAGGAACATGAGAATGAGAACAATATTGAGGTACAAGGGACTGAAGGGCACTACAAGAAAAGAGGACTTAGACGACGGAACAGTATTAGTTCCGTCGTCTAAGTGTTACTTAGACCTCGGAGATTTCTCCGTGGTCCAAGTAACACTTAGACGACGGAGATGTAATTCTCCGTCGTCTAAGTGTTACTTGGACCACGGAGAAATCTCCGAGGTCTAAGTAACACTTAGACGACGGATGTGAAGTTTCTCCGTCGTCTAGGTAAGCACCTGGACCTCGGAGACTTCTCCGTGGTCCAGGTTATCACCTGGACGACGGAGAATTACATCTCCGTCGTCTAAGTGTTACTTGGACCTCGGAGAAATCTCCGTGGTCCAAGTAACACTTAGACGACGGAGAATTACATATCCGTCGTCTAAGTGTGACTTGGACCACGGAGAAGTGATCACCTGGACAACGGACCGACACGTCGTGGTGTAAGTTCCACTTAAACGACGTACCGACACCTCCGTCGTCTAAGTGAAGCATTATATATATAGGCCATGCCAAACTCTCTTAGCTTCGATCATTCCATTATATTTTCTCCCGTGGGGAATTTTTGAGATCGAAGGAGAAGGAGAAGGCCGGATTAGGCTAGGCCGGGGCTAGAAATTAATTAAAGGATCGGATCTCCGGTGTTCGATCACTAGCTAGCTTAATTAACTGCAGATATCGAGAAGGCCAGCAGGTACGTACGTAGGCAGTTAAAATTTGCATGATTAAATATATATATATTTAGGGAAACCGTACGTGCGTACATACATGCATGAATGTTAATTAGCTATATATACAGATTAAATTACGTACGTAATTTGATGGATCGATGTAGATCGAGTACGTATAATTAATGGTAAATTAATGGACTAATATATATATATGTAATAATTATTTAATTATAATATTTTGTAGCAGTATGGACAAGAGTTGGATGAAGTTAAAGAATAGATGTGATGTCCGGTATATGGATGGAATTAGCGAATTTGTGAATTTTGCGATAGAACATGGTCATGGAAAGAAGCGTTTCAGGTGTCCGTGCCAGAAATGTCTTAATTGTCAGTATGCGGAGGTTAATGTTATGGTGCAACACCTGTACGAAAATGGTATGATGTGGAGTTACACTACATGGAGCGAGCATGGTGAAGCAGTAGAGTTCAGCGCAGCAGACTTCAGCTCAGGGTACAGTTACCATGGTGCCTCATCCAGCGGCAGTGGTGCCGGACCCCCAGCTTGCAATCCAACTGTAGATTTGGTCCATGATGCGTTTCCGGGATTTAGTCATAGTGGACACCAACACCAAGACGGAGGTTACAGTACCACTCATGAGCATGATGACACATTCCCCGCTGCTAGCTTGGCCACTGACACCAGTGAGATGGATAAGTACAACCGGATGCTACTTGAAGCGCAGACCCCGGTGTTCCCTGGATGTCGAGAGAATGTGTTGCAATATGTGATGGAGCAAATGAAGATAAAAGTGAAGCACAAAATGTCAGTCAGTGCTTTTGACGAAATTCAGGAGCAAATATGTAAGTTGCTTCCTGATGATCACAATCTTCCTAAATCTCATTATAAGGTTAGAAATATCTTGAGCAGCCTCGGCCTAAAGTACAGGATAATTGACGCATGTCCGAATGATTGTGTGCTATTTTACAAAGAGTATAAAGATTTGGACTATTGTCCCGTATGTGGCCAGTGCAGATTCCAGGTGAATAGGAAGAGTTCGAAAAAGAGAATTCCTGTGAAAGTTGTTCGATATTTTCCCTTGATTCCCAGATTGCAGCGCCTGTACATGTCTCTACACACAGCAGAGGCGATGCGATGGTACGCAGAAAAGCGAATAGATGACGATGTCCTGCGACACGCCGCGGATGGGGAGGGTTTCAAACATTTCGACAGAGAATTCGGAAACTTTGCTGCAGAGGTTAGAAATGTTAGACTCGGCCTATCTACAGACGGATTCAATCCTTGGGGAAGTAATAGCTCCGCCGTAAGCACTTGGCCAGTAATTCTGATGCCGTACAACCTGCCTCCGTGGATGTGCATGAACAAGGAATTTAATTTCCTTACTGTACTAATTCCAGGTCCTAAATCTCCAGGGAAGTGCTTAGATGTCTACCTCAGACCTTTGATCGACGAGCTGAAACTGTTGTGGGAAAATGGAGTCCCAACTTATGACAAATTCACTGACACGATGTTCACGATGAGGGCTGCCGTAATGTGGACGATCAGCGATTTTCCAGCGTATGGGATGTTGGCAGCGTGCAGGACAAAAGGATATAATGGATGTCCTATATGTTTGGACGACGTGAACTCTAGTTGGCACGCAGGGAAGGTGTGTTACTTGGGTCACCGTAGATGGCTCCCTCACGACCACCCTTGGCGACAGGATGAAGCTCATTTCGACGGGACGGTAGAGAACAATCCTAAACCCCGTAGTTGGTCGGGCGAAGAGATTTTAGAGAGGTTGAGCTATTTCGACTTTGGTGTGTTGACTAACGACGCGGATGTAAAGAAATGCAATCCAATTCCTCCACATGATCTGAGCTATTGGGATCACAAGAGTATATTCTTTGAACTCCCTTACTGGTCGAAGTTGAAGCTGAGGAACAACTTGGACGCGATGCACATAGAAAAGAATGTGTGCGACAGCGTGGTGGGAACAATTCTCGGTATTAAGTTCAAGACTAAAGATACTCCCAAAGCGCGCAAAGATTTGGAATCAATGAATCTACGTCGTCCCTTGTGGTTGAGGAGGGATAGGAAAGGAGTGTACAACAAGATGCCAGCTGCACCGTACACAGTGAAGCCGACACTTAGACGTTCTGTATTTCACTGGTTTAAGGGCGTTCGTTATCCGGCCACGTATGCAGCTACTATAACTGGAGCAGTGGACGAGGTGCAACACAAGTTTGTTGGTCTAAAGACACATGACTATCACGTTATGCTGCAACGTCTGATTCCAGTGGTAATTCGACCATATTTGCCTCGCGACGTCGTAGAACCAATAGTGGCATTGTGCAGATGGTGGCAGAGGTTATGCGCCAGAGAATTAAAGAAGTCAGATGTCGTGGAATTGCAACAACAAATTGTGCACATCATTTGCAAACTAGAGAGGATTTTTCCTCCTGCTTTCTTCGACATAATGATTCACCTAATGATCCACCTGCCCGAGCAGGTTCTCATTTCTGGTCCGGTCCAGTACACTTGGATGTATCCTCAAGAAAGGTACGTACAACTAATTAATTATACAGGTTTTTCGATTCATAATTTGTTCCACTGGAGATTACTAGCTAGCTATATGCATGTACTTATTTTTATTGTACGTTTGATTAATTTTGTAGACAGCTTGGACAGTATAAGTCATTCGTCAAAAACAGGTCGGCTCCGGATGGCTCCATAGCAGAGACATACCTAATGCATGAGTGCGTTACTTACTGCAACAGGTACCTCAAAGATCCACCACCTCCAACTGCCTCCGATCCCAGTGCCCGCATCAATCTTTCTGTCGTCACCAATGTCGTCCGACCGTTTAGAGGAGTATTAAAGGAAACGTTAACACAGGAAGAACTTATTGAGGCACATTGGGTAGTGTTACGAGACTGTGACGAAGTTGAGCCGTACATGATGTCATACAGGGAGAGGCTTCAGGCGTTATATCCAGACAAGAGTTCGGCGTGGATTGAGAAAATGGTTAAGAAAAAGTTCCCCGATTATTTCTTCCAATGGGTACGTATTTAGTGATTTATATACATATTGAGATCATGCATGTTTAATTTGTAGAAAGTAAACCCTTACATTTTTCCATTTTCGCAGATGATTGATCTGCAAAAATCCGAAAACCACGGGGGGTGGTGGTCTTGGCCAAAGCACTTGCTAGCAGAGAAGCCGATTAAACACTATATTTATCCGGGATGTTTTGTGAACGGTGTGAAGTTCCATTCATTGGCGCGAGATGAAGGAAGAAGAACACAAAACAGTGGGATAGCGGTTGGGAAAGACCCTGATCTATATTACGGAATGATCGTATATGTGGTTCAGCTATGTTACGGGAATGATGTCAACGTTTTCCTATTCAAGTGCAGATGGTTCAAGCGTACAAAGGAAGACCTGGGACTTTTATCAGTCGATACAAACTCAAGCTGGTATGAGGATGAGCCTTTCGCTCTCGCCACCTTAGTTAGGCAGGTGTTCTATCTCGACGATCCGAAAGCTGGTGACGGGTGGAAAATAGTGAACCAGATCTCTCATCGAGGAGTTTGGAATACAGAGACAATTGAAGGGACACCGGCGACGACTGAAGATGCTGCTGAACCAGACAGAGACATTCCTGCCTATCAAGAGCCTAATATTTCTGTCATCCGCTCCGACATAATGGACCTGGTTCAAGACGGTGAACGGTTACCCATGCCTGATGGTTGTACAGATCTAACTGAAGAAGAGATCATTGAGGTAGATGAAGAAGACGTGCAGGATGAGGACGATGACGACGACTCTGGTTATTCCTCGGACGATGTTGAGTACGATGAGGAGGATGAGCAATCGGATAACGGTGATGATGATGATGACGATTATGACGAAGAGTACGGTCACACGACGAGGATCATTACTTGGTAAACCCTAATTTATTATTGTAATATATATATATATGATCGATCGATGCATCGTAAAAAGGTGAAAGATTTCTATTATGTCGAGACTTTAAGATTCCTCGTCCAGCTTTGGTTGGTTTTATTGTTTTTAAATACTATATATATGATCGATCTCCGCCAGCTTAACTTCCTCAGATTTTAATTAAGTCGACTTCTCTCTGTTTCAATTGAATGTCTTTGGACTGTTTTTCTAGTCCCGGCCCCTCTCTTTGCTTTCAACTTCATCGGTGTATTCTCTGATCTTATTAAAAGTAAGCTGAAGCTGCTCTACATTTCGCTCACGCAGCCCTTCAAACCCTAAATCCTAGACCCTAAATGTAGCAGATCGGATCGATCGATCATTTTTTTAGTTATATTCTTGAATGAGAATAATTGAACGAACATACAAATGACCGGGGACGACCTAAACCCTAAACCATACGGCCCTAACCCCTGAATTCAGGGTTTTTACACTTGGACGACGGAGACAGTCATTCTCCGTCGTCTAGGTACACACTAGGACGACGGAGAATGTCGTCTCCGTCGTCCAGATGACAAACCCGATACCCTAAACCCTAAGGACCCCTAACCCCTGAATTCAGGGTATATATATTCACCTGGACGACGGAGACAGTCGTATACCCTAAACCTAAGGACCCCTAACCCCTGAATTCAGGGTATATTCACCCTAAACCCTATACCCTAAACCTAAGGACCCCTAACCGAGAACGGAGAAATTAATTGCAGATTCACCTTTGGCGCCAAATCTCAATCTCATATAAAACCCTAGCTAAATCTTGGACCCTAAATCTAGCAGTTCGGATCGATCGATCAATTTTTTAATTATATTTTTGAATCAGAATAATTGAACGCACACACAAATGACCGGGGACGACCTAAACCGTAAACCCTAAGGCCCTAACCCCTGAATTCGGGGTTTTTAAACTTGGACGACGGAGACAGGCATTATCCGTCGTCTAGGTACACACTTGGACGACGGAGACAGTCATTCTCCGTCGTCCAAGTGTAAAACCATATACCCTAAACCCTAAGGACCCCTAACCCCTGAATTCAGGGTATATTCACCTGGACGACGGATACTATATTCTCCGTCGTCCAAGTACACACCTGGACGACGGATATTAGCGTCTCCGTCGTCCAAGTGTCTACTTGGACGACGGAGAATGTCGTATCCGTCGTCCAGGTGTAAATTTCGTAATTTTTTCTAAGACAACGACCATCTAGACCATCTTCGAATGCGTATTCTTTTCGTCAAGACTTTAGAGTAGTATATTCTTGGTGTGTGAGCTTCGACGGTTCGAAAATCGGAGTTGCGAAATGTCCTGTATCCACGTTTCCGGTTTGTGAAATTCTCGGTTTTGCGGTTGACTGTGCCGATGAAACCCTTCCCGAACTTATTATTTCCTGGTCCTTTATAGTAATTATATATTATGTTACGACGAACATATCCAACGGTTGTTTTGTCCAAATTCAATTTCGTTAGCACTCTGCTGCAAATCAGCAACTACTCATGAACACTAAAGTCTTAAAGATTAGTCGATACTTAACAACTTTCAAAACGTAAAATTATTCGGCGGTTCAAATTTAACTGTTTATATATACGATGCGTTCATCGATATTGTACGACTATTTCACTCGAATGACAAATCGCTAAATTCCTAGCGAATTAATTTAAAATTTTTTTTTGGCATAATTTGAACCTAGACGACGGATACTGTCAGTTTCCGTCGTCCAAGTGTTCACCTGGACGACGGAATTAACCGTATCCGTCGTCTAGGTTCAAATTACCATGGCGGTTCGAATAAAATTTTTTATTTTTTTTCGGTGTAAATATCGACTTGGACGACGGATATGTAGGTTTCCGTCGTCCAAGTGAAAACTTGGACGACGGAAACCTACATATCCGTCGTCCAAGTCGATATTTACATAGCGGTTCAATTTGCCGCTTCAATTTTTGGCACCGCTTGAAATTCCACTTAGACGACGGCAAACACTGTCTCCGTCGTCTAAGTCAACATTTATGGCGGTGAAACGGCCCGCCCATTTATTTGGCGCCGGTTCGAAAAAATTTGACCCTTCACTTAGACGACGGAAAACACTGTTTCCGTCGTCTAAGTTCACTTAGACGACGGAGAATAGTGCTCCGTCGTCTAAGTGAAACTGTATATAAGGAGGAGCACCCCCCCTCATTTTCTCATCATTCCATCTCCTCCTCTATACTCTCCTCTCCTCTCTCTCTCACTCCGGCGATCCTCCTCCGGCGACGCCCCGACGACCAATTTTCCGGCGTGGTTCCCCCTCTCCGACGACTCTACTCTTCCAATATTCCGGCGAAATTCCGACGAGGTAATAATTCGAAATTTTAACTCTTTAACAATTTTTTTATTTGTTTAATTATTTAATTTCTAAATACTTTTAATTTATTAGTTTTAAATAATAAATAGTTGTAATTATAATAATTATTTTCTTGTTATTATTATTATTTAGTAATCATTATTAGTTGTTAATTATTTGGTAATGAATAATTATTAGTTAAAATTAAATAATAGTAATAATAATAATTGATTATATTGGTAAATGAATAATTATTATTAAATGCATGATAAATAATAATTAATTGATAATTATATGTATTTTCTAGTAAATTGCATGGTAGTACGTGTTCGATTTAAATTTAGTACATAGGCTTGGTGTAATTAAGTCGCACTCTTTGGAATAGATGGCGCCTCTTTTCCTTGCTTATCTCCTTAACCCCTCGTGATGTGTGGATTTCATCACCGCACACCATAACCTAAGTGAAGTTATGGACACGAGGTTGAGGGCGGAGTTTGCAAAGGACTTGAGGGAGTGTAAATTTTCGAAAAATTGGCCGAATGTCGGACATGGTGTCTAGAAACGGGTTATGACTGGTGACAGGATTTGGACTAAGAAAGACTTTTGTCGAAATTAGTCCTGCCTCTCGCGTTATCTCTATCCCTAACTGGCCATGTTTTTCGATTTAACCAAGGCTGATTAATTGAAAATTTACACTTTATCGCGCGGGTCGCACGTCCATTGAACGACCGAAAATGCCAAGCTAGTGTACTCTATTTAAATCTTAAACGTACTTAATTAATTAGCGTAAATTCTCCGTCGTTGTAATTATTATGGTAAGTAGGTATTTTAACACCGTACGTACTCTTAGGTTTAAATGGCTCCGCCAAAGATCACATCCGGGAAGAAGAAAGCCCAACATGAGTCAGAAGA
Organism: Geum urbanum; assembly: GCA_946800695.1. Lineage (NCBI taxonomy): Eukaryota > Viridiplantae > Streptophyta > Magnoliopsida > Rosales > Rosaceae > Geum > Geum urbanum. The sequence continues at coordinate 8,630,815 of OX327003.1, forward strand.
TGAGATGCTCCAAATGTTGGCGGCCCAAGTCGGTTGGGTTCAACCGCAGGTAGACGCCCTCAATCCGGGGCCTTCTGGGGAAATTCCCTCTGCCCCATTTCTCTCAAGCGGTGATGACGTCGACCCCTTTTCAACTCCGACGCCCGGTACCGCTTCAACGGGAAGTACTCAGGCGTCTTCGACGGCCGAGTCTATCATGTACAGCGCCCGCCGTAAGCAAAGGAGGGCCCCCACTGACCCCCAACCGAAAAAGACTCGGGGTCTCGTTAAAGGTGGAAAGGCGGAGAAAATTTGCAAGGCGACCGGGAGCAAGATCGCCTTGCCTTACGACGAATTCACTGGTGGCCCTCCCACACCTCAGCTAGCAAGTCTCTCGGCTCATAGCATTGGGTCGATTGTTCGTAACCGGGTTCGTATCACTGCCCCTACTTGGAGGGATGTGCCGGATTCGGAGAAGGCGAAAGTCTTTAAGGATCTTTCGGTACGTAATACGTACAATTTTAGTTATTATATACTATTTTTAATATTAGTTATATATAATTTTATAATATATACGATTATAATTTTCAATTTATTTCTGATAGGAACAATTTGCGGTGGATCCGGATCCGGCGATGTTGAGGCATATCAACCAAACCGCCAACAACATCTTCAAAGATTGGAAGTACAGGCTCCATCAGTACTTCCGAACTAACGGTCCCGTGCCTCCCCCCGAAGAGCTGCGTGGGGATAGAGAAGATGAGTGGGAGTGGTTGTGTAACCACTTTGCCGATGAGCAATTTCAGGTGTTAATTTACTTTTTTTATTTCAATTAAGATAATTGAATACTCTAAATTTTAGTTACTTATAAATTTTTTAATGATTTCATTATGTTGTCTAACAGAAATTCTCCGGTGTCAACAAAGCCAACCGGGGGAAGAAGGACAAGCACCATACTTCCGGCGCCAAGCAACTCATTCAAATTGCCAAGGAGCACAGGGATAAGGGCTCCAAACACCCTTATCTCGATGCAAGCGTAAGCGCGTACGTGACGCCTGGGCTCGATAATGAAGCGAGTCAACGCGGCGTAAGTCATATATATATATATATATGTGCGCTAATAATTATAGTAATTATTATTTAAATATTATTTCATTATAATAAATTTATTATTCTTTTGTAGGCAAGAGTGATAGAGCGTGCGCAGGAAGAATTGGCTAACACTCAGCTTGCGTTCCCAGATGTGCCGCTAGAAGACCTGCCTCCTCTATCTGTGGAGAGCCAAATAGCAATTGCGGATGAGGTCTACGGTCGTAGAGCTGGCAAGGAGGTTAGGCACTTCGGGCCTAAGGTGGTTCGAGATTTGTCGACCTCTGAGTCATCATCTACGGGAGGTTCGGGGCGGCGGAGAAGTTCTCAAGCTGCGGCAGCCTATGAAGAGGCTCGAATCGCACGGGAGGAGAATATTGCCATGCGCCAAAGAATGGACCAGCAAGACGAGCGAATAGCCCAACTCATCGCCCTTATGCAACAAGCTCAAAGACAATGTCAACCTCCTCCGAACCCATTCCCCGACGACGACGACCCGGCTGGAGGCGGAGGACGAGGCGGCGCATCTGCTCCTCCAGTGTTTTAGCTAGCTAGTAGTTCATTATTTCGTTTCTTAATTTCCGCATTACGAACAATATTTTCATTTTTAATTATGGGTTTTTTCGATTATGTATGTACAAATTAATTTTAATTATTTTATTAATTTAGTGTATTTAATTAATTTAATTAATTTTTTTTCAATTAATATTAATAATATTTATGAATTTAATTTTTTTTTTTAAATTAATTTTTCACTTAGACGACGGAGACATTAATCTCCGTCGTCTAAGTCCCTACATGGGCCACGGACGTTGTTAGCTTCTCCGTGGCCCAGGTGGTGACTTAGACGACGGAGATTAATGTCTCCGTCGTCTAGGTTACGACCTGGGCCACGGAGAAGCTAACAACGTCCGTGGCCCATGTGGGGACTTAGACGACGGAGATTAATGTCTCCGTCGTCTAAGTCACCACCTGGGCCACGGAGATTGTTAGCTTCTCCGTGGCCCAGGTCGTAACCTAGACGACGGAAACATTAATCTCCGTCGTCTAAGTCACCACCTGGGCCACGGAGAAGCTAACAACGTCCGTGGCCCATGTAGGGACTTAGACGACGGAGACATTAATCTCCGTCGTCTAAGTCCCCACATGGGCCACGGACGTTCTCCGTGGTCCAAGTGAACTTGGACGACGGAGATTAAATTCTCCGTCGTCTAAGTACTTAGACGACAGCACTTGGAGCACGTACCTTGGACGACGGATTTTCCGTCGTCCAAGTACTTAGACGACGGAGATAGGCACTTAGACGACGGAAATTCTCCGTCGTCTAAGTCACTTTTTCTTGTAGTGGGGAGTGCTAATGATCAAAGAAGATGATCAACTCATGAAGCTACAAATGAAAATGTAATTGAAGAGCAGATTTTGCCCACAGAAGAAGAAGAAAATCAACCTTTGAATGTGGGAATAGAAAATGATCAGCATAGTCAACTACTTGAAAGGCATCGGAAGACATTATCTACTTCTTTGATGTTGATGATCCAGCAAATTTGGACAAGATGAAGAATAATTTTAGAGAGTTCTTAATTGAAAGAGGGCCAAAATGAGGTAGTGATATCATCTATCTGAAAATTGATTCAGATAGGCACTTCAACCCGTCACATTACATTCATATCTTACCAAACGGGCAAAAGCAAGATCGCCGGTGGTTAGTGTACTCAGAATCCTTCAACAAGGTATATTTTTTTTTGTAAGTTGTTCAAACAAGATCACAACAAGATTCTTGTAAGCCAGTTTTGAAATGAAGGAGTGAAAGATTGGAAAAATATGGGTGCAAGGCTTACAACTCATGAAAAAAGAGTATTTACCACATTGTTTGTTTTACTAGTTGGATTGAGTTAGAGAAAATATTGAAGAAAAAGAAAAAAAATGATCAAGCTGTGGAAGAAAAAATAAACAAAGAGAGAGAGCACTGGAGTAAATTACTTGCATGGATCCTTGATATTGTGAAGAGACTTGCAAAGAACAATATGACATTCCGAGAAAACAGTGAGAAGTTGTATGAGGATAACAATGAAATTTTCTTACAAATTATTGAGATGATTGCAGAATTTGATTTAGTTATGGATGAACATATCGACGTATTGGTAAAAAAGATATTCATTACCATTACTTAAGCCACAAGATCCAAAATGAAATGATTCAGATGTTGACAAGTGAGGTAAAAGTTTCTATTGTTGCAAGAATCAAAGTAGCAAAGTACTTTTCTGTTATACTTGATTGCACTCCTGATACTAGTCATGATGAACAAATGTCTATTGTTTCGGCATGCCCAATTGTTGTAGAAGAATTGTTTTTAGGATTTTTAAAGGTGCACGACACAGCAGGGCTTGGACTTTTTAACGAGCATATAGCTACATTAGACTTTCTTGGGCTTGATCTTAGTGATATAAGAGGACAAGGATATGACAATAGAGCTAATACGAGAGGAAGACACAAATGGGTGCAGAAAAAACTACTTGAGATAAATTCTAGAGCATTGTATACTCCGTGTGGTTCTCATAGTCTCAATCTTGCAATATGTGATATGGCAACTTGTTCTGAGAAAGTTGATTCTTTTTTTGGAGCAACTCAAAGAATATATTCATTCTTTTCAACTTCTACAAAACGAAGAAAATTTTTTAGAGATCATGTGGCAGGCTTAACAATTAACTGGGTTAAGCCATTGTCTGAAACTCTTTGGGAAAGTCGTGTTGAAAGTGTGAAAGCAATCAGATTTCAAGCTCCACAAATTAGAGATTTGTTAGCAGTTTAGCTCACATGAAAATATATGGTGATGATTCTAGAACAAGGAGTGAAGCTGGTTCATTGCTAACACATGAGATGGAGAATTTTGAGTTCCTCTTTGGCATGGTTATTTGGTATGATTTATTGGACCATATTAATATTGTGAGCAAAATTCTTTAGACTGAAACAAATTTTGAGAAATCTTTGATCGAAGCTGAAGAGATTGCGAGTACGATGAAAATTATTGGTTCATTTCGTGAAAAGAGTATCAGTAGGCCAAAGAAGTGGTTTGATGACAATGATACAGCTGATACCGAAGATGTGATACAATCAACAACGGAGTCATTCAAGGTCAATTTCTTTCTTTATATTATTGATCAAGCTCTTTCTTCACTTGAAAGTAGGTTTGAACAATTTAATAAATGTAAAGCCAATTTTGGACTTTTGTTTGATTTTAAGGAGTTTAAGTTTGTTGATAAAACGAGTTTAATGAAATTTTGTTCGAATCTTTAAAAGTTACTAAAGCATGGAGATATTTTAGACATTAATGGGTTTGAATTGTTCTTGGAACTACTTCGCTTAAGAGAAGCTGTACCAGAAGGAACAACAAGAGAAGTTGAGGTATTGAATTTTTTAAAAGATCTCGAGGCTTGTTTTCCCAATGCTTGGTTTGTCTAATAGAATTCTTCTTACAATTCCAGTCACAGTTGCCTCTGTTGAGAGAACATTCTCAAAGTTGAAATTGATCAAGTTTTACCTTCTTTCAACTATGTCACAAGAAAGATTGAATGATTCGGCTATGTTATTGATTGAAAAGCATCTTGTTGACAATCTTGAATATGAGAGCTTAATCAATACATATGCTTCAAAAAATGCAAGAAGGATGATGTTTGAGTAGCGTTTATTTGAATAGCTAGAAGGTTATTTTAATTTTGTAAAACTATAATATTTTAAATATTCATTTGAGTTTTTGTTGACATTTTTTTTACATGTGAGCCCCCAAAAAATTTTCTCGCTTAGAGTCCCCCTCAAACTCAGGGTCGGCCCTAAGCAGAGTTCATTAAGGACATCATTAGAAATATTGTGTCTGGTGATGAAGTTCTTTAATACATGCTCTCTTAAATATCTCTGTATTCCAATAGCAATATTGAGATGAAGTAGATGTCTGGCTACTCTCAAAGTAGAGCATATAGCTATGTCTGATGCTTCAACATTCAACAAATTTTGTTTTTCTTTCCAAATATATATATATATATATATACATACAGTCCTTCTCAAATGCGGACGTCCGCACCATGAACAGTACGTACGAATTTGGCTTTTCCGGCCACTTCCCGGCCGAATTTGGGTAAACTTCCTTCTAGACATATGTACATACACCTGTGTAGATCATTTGTCTAGAAGAAACTTTTGGCTAATTCGATCTCTAAGGCCCTCAAAATCGCGTTTTAAAAAAAACTGGACATAAATCGGACCGGTTTATGTCCAGTTTTTTTGAAACGCGATTTTGAGGGCCTTAGAGATCGAATTAGCCAAAGGTTTCTTCTAGACAAATGATCTACACAGGTGTATGTACATATGTCTAGAAGGAAGTTTACCCAAATTCGGCCGGGAAGTGGCCGGAAAAGCCAAATCCGCACGGTGAACAGTACGTGCGGACGTCCGCATTTGAAAAGCCCCGTATATACATATATATATATATTGAGGTGTTAAGGGTAACCCAAAGACTTCATAGGCCCAGGACAAATCTCTTCTTGGCCCATGTGAATTGGTCGAACTGTGCATTGCAGCATAGTATCTGGGCACATTTATAATTCTTTTGTTCTTTTAGTAGATCTATGACAACAGTTTCATTCTCTGACCTGCAATTTGGACTAATCACTCGGGAGGCTGCACGAGTTTAGTACTTTAGACGCTTTGCCAAACTCTCATCGATCACTTAATATAGAACTTTTCATGTAGACAATATGCAAGTAGGAGTTATAGTAACCTCGATCATAATTCCATACAATATTAAAAAACCAATTCAAGATCATATATTATGGCACTACAGGTTTGTATGAGAAACAAGATATATGTATATAATTGCTTCTCTTCTGTTTCTAACATCTATAAAGCACTCCCATGATATCGAGACCAGATCTGATACTCCAAGTCTGAAATCTCAATCTATTAAATGCTTTATGATAGCAAATTGAACAAGTTTGGAATGTTGAGAGTACAAACTACCTATAGAAGTCTGCATCTTTGTTATACTCGCACAAATTGAACTTCTTGCCATCCTCGGAGTCGCATAGGACACGTTCTCATGAATACCACTAACTACAACGTCAACACAGAATTGCAGTGCTTGCTTCAGATTGTGGTTGGTATAAGAAAAACAGAAACCTTAAGAAATTGAGGAGTGCAGAAAATGTTAAAGTGACGGAAATTCGTTTGTTTATTTTCTTCTAAACTTAACGGAACAACATACTGTAAAAACATGCGTATTTGTTTCTGCATTCCCAACCTTACCTTTCATTTCGTTGGCTGCCCAATTTGACTTTAGGCCTTTGAAGCTGAAAGCATCTAGGTATTTCAATAATATACTAGACAGGTCTTTCAGTTTAGTAAATGTGGTTACAAAATTCAATTTCACTAACGAAAGTGGTACCAGCAGATGGTTACTATTACTAATGAGGGGAACTTTAATCGATTCTGATTATGGTTGTTCCAATAGCACTGGAAAGTAGGTCTAGATTTCAAATGGAAGAGTGCATTTGTTAAGTTACTATTGAAGCTGCATTGCCTTTTCATTTTACAAGTTTACGTCTGTTAACTGTTTAAAATATTCTTGCAGGAAAGTAACAATTTTGAGCTGAGAAAGAAGGAAGATGAATCGAGCAAGACAGTAAAGTCCAGGTTTGCCACAAGGGACAAGATTTTAATTTCCCACTCTCAAATTTCTCTACAACAGAACCCCCCTCCACTTGTTTCCGCCTTGAAGGCCTCAGCTGCACAAAATGTTGCTACCTTTCACTTCCCTGGGCACAACAGAGGTTGTGCTGCACCATCTTCTATAACTGAACTTATTGGTTTAAAACCATTTCTTCACGACTTACCTGAGCTTCCGGAACTTGACAACCTCTTTGCTCCGGAAGGGCCCATTTTAGATGCACAACAACAGGCAGCAAGTCTCTTTGGCTCATTGCAGACATGGTTTCTTGTAGGAGGTACCACATGTGGAATTCAGGCAGCCATTATGGCTACATGTTGCCCTGGAGACATTTTAATTCTCCCTCGGAATTCCCATATGTCAGCTGTATCTGGGTTGATATTGTCTGGTGCAGTACCCAAGTACATTATTCCTGATTATAGTTTTGACTGGGACATTGCTTCTGGGGTCACTCCAACACAGGCATGCCTGCTTTCAGTTACTGACTTCCTGCTTTCAGTTATAAACTTTCATTGCACTTTATCACCGGTAAAGAATTAATATGATATTGCTGATTTCAGCGCAATCATGATACTGTAGAAGCATATACACAGTTATTAGGGCGATCTTTTGTCTCTATTCTACATTGTCACAACCAGTTCGCTGTTACTTCCATTTATAAGGTAAAAGTGGCTTTTCTAGGTGGAGTTGGCTATCAAGGATTTGGAGGAAGAGGGGCAGAAAGCAGCTGCTGTTTTAATCACTTCCCCAACATATCATGGTATATGCAGCAACTTGAGCGAGATAACCCAATTATGCCATTCTCATGGAATTCCGGTGATTGTTGATGAGGCCCATGGAGCACATTTGGGATTACATCCTAATTTGCCGAATTCAGCCATGCAGCAAGCTGCTGATATAGCTGTGCAATCGACTCACAAGGTTCTTTGTTCTCTCACACAATCATCAATGTTGCACATGTCAGGGGAACTTGTAGATAGAGAAAGGATCTCTAGATGCCTTCAAACGCTTCAAAGCACAAGTCCTAGTTATCTTCTTTTAGCGTCATTAGATGCTGCTAGAGCTCAAATTAGTGAAGATCCAGACACTGTTTTTGAAAAAGCATTCCAACTGGCTATCGAGGCTAAAAATAAGCTGAGAAAGATTTCAGGAATTTCTCTAATTGATGTTCTAAGCTTCCCTAAGTTCTCTGCCATTGATCCATTGTGCCTTACCATAGGATTTCAACAGCTTGGTTTGTCCGGTTATGAAGCTGATGAGATCTTATATAAGGATCATGCCATCACTTGTGAACTTGTTTAGAGCCAATCCATGACTTTTGTTATTACGCTTGGGACATGTAGAGAGCATGTTCAGAAGCTTGTATCAGGAATAAAGCATGTAGCAGCTGCAGCTGCAGTAACTTTTGCAGAAAATGTAAACAAATGTCAAGTTTCTTGGGCTTCAATGGAACTGTAGTTTCACAAGAAATAGAATGTACAATGTACAGGTCGCATGAACCGCATTCGGATACCATTGATGTTAAAAAAAACTAAAGTTCAAATTATTTACATGTGTCAATTTCATGGCCTGTTTCACTAATTGTTCTGATCTAATTAACCACCACAAAAAGAACTTGGAACGAAAATCCAACCAGGAGAGAAACATATCAACATTCTTCACCGGCCACACTGAATAATAATCAGGAATTCAGACAGTTCCATAAATGTCAAAACAGTACTATTAGGCCAAAATCTCAGTAGACACATTCACAAAAACAAAATTCATATGCAAATGCAACTGCCAACTGCACCATGCATAATTCCACCCATACGGCTCTCGACAATCTTGACACTCTTCATATGACCTGCAATTTCTTTTGACTGTTCTTTCACAAGAGAAGGGCAGCAAGCTTAAGCTCGTCAACATTTCCCAAGGCCCCAAAATATACTTGCATTTTCTCACAAGTTCAAAACCCTTCTTCTCCGGATATACTGTATATAACATTGAAGTGTAGGCCAACAGATGCTGATATAGGGAAAACAAGACAAAATATGAAGAGACCATGCCCCTGAGACGGCAGCTACTAAACCAAAATTGACATGTGCCATTCTAACTCGACTCTGTACTGATATTCAGACTACTACTACCATAAACCCTTGATGGAGTTCTTGTTTTTGCTCGCTTCTTTGTAGGTCGTCCAACGGGGTCAAACACATGTGCCTCCAAGTATGGAGAACCCAGTCGCAAATCTGTATCCTCTGGACCAGCCCACGCTATAGGACTCGCTACAGAAGATTAAACAAGATTATTAGTTTTGTGTGATTCACCTTCTAAAGTTCATGATTAAGGGCTATGGTTTGCCTAAAAAATATATTCAGAAACCAAGACAATTACTTACTTAACTTCCTGCATTCTATATGTAACTTTTTTTAAATAATTGAGATTTGAGAAAAGTCAAGCTCATAACAAAGTCATCCAAATACCTAAGCATAGACGATGCAAAAATGACTCAATCATGTACCCAATTTTCAGAAACCCAAATGACTGCAGAATTACAAAACACCAACTGAACTCAACATTATATGAATGGCATGTAGACTACTCATTCAATTAAAAAATTTGAAGTAGAATCAGAAAAGAAAAATGTAATGTCTTATACAATAGACCCTTGGTTTTTTGCCTTTTTCAAACAAAGCATGCATTTCCCTTTACAGAAGGAGCAAAAATGCAAAATCCATTTGATAAGTAATATATTTTAGATTTAGCAGCTCACTCAAAGCTTAAACTAACTAAGCTGTTTTGATCCTCTGAAAAGTGTGGCAACCCGAATTGACAAACACAGAAAATGATCCGACAGAACATATTGTTCAAAATCTGGAGAGAAGAACTGAAAATCAGAAACAGTACTCATTGCTCAAAAAAAAACATACCTTCAGTAGGATCGAGAGGTCTACCAGCATGGGCACCAGCCGTCAAACGAGGAGCAGCAGGGCGTTTCCTTACATAATTCTCCTGCAAAGGCCTCGGGATCTGAAATGAAAATTGCGACATGGATAGTCCATCCACCATGTACTCTGGATGTTCAATCAAATACCTGTAAAATCAAAAATCACCCTAAAAAACTACTAAAAAGTCGCCATATAACACATCTATCCAATTCACATATTACTTCCTTCCACTAATATTTTCAGGCACTAATCAATCTCAATATGCACAAACACCAAAAACATACTTTTGGACCTCCACCATGGATCGAAGTCTCTTGCCCGACGGCGCCTGATAATAACTGGAAAAACACACACAATTTACACATTAGATTGTCAATTGTGTGTGTGTATATATATATATCATAATGAGTGATAATGCTACATTGAAATGTATATACATACACGTCAGCAAATTTCGTGCTTCCTTCCCCTCGAATCCTCAACAACCGCTGCCACCCAGGCGGTGGCTGCGCAATGTTGGGCCTATCAATGGCCCATAGCCGGCTCCCGTCTTGGTTTATATCCGCCGGATCATAACACGAAATCGACGGCCGCCATTCCTTGGCAGTCTCACAGTAAAACGGCTCTTCCAAAATATGCTCGCGAATCTGCTCGTACTGCTCCTTAGTCGGTATCAGCCTCCACTTGAAACAACTCGCACACTGCACCGTGAACGCCCCCACCGAAGGCAAAACCCTAGGACCTTGACCGTGACCGTGACCGTGACCTTGACTTCTCGAAATCGGAGAAATTATCTGATTATTTCGATCCCGGTGAGTTGCCGCCGACACCGGGGCGCCGGAATTGGCACTGGCGGCGACGGCGGGGTCGTAGAGAACAAGCTCCTGCGATTTGAGATGTGCCTGGAGAACCTCGTCTCCGGAGGAAGGAGAGGACGGCGGAGACGAGACAGACGATGACGATGATAGAGACGGCCGCCGAAGCTGGATGACGTCATTCGCCGCGGCAGCGGAATCATCTTCGTTTGCTGTTGTTGATGGTTTTGCGAGCTTGAGCTTGAGCTTACAGGGGCTGGGACCCCGGGAATCCATCGCCACCACGGAGATCTCCGAGTACCTCTCGTCCCTACAGCATCGTCAGAAATGAGAGACGCGCGCGCGTGTTCGGATCTGTGAGGCTTAAGCTTTTTATATTTTTGATGATGCGAATTGTTACCTGAGGATGATGGATCGGTGATCGGAGGTGACGTCAGGGAAGCAGCATGCAGTGGTGGTGGGAAGCTTTTTTATCTTTTTGGTTGAGAAAGAGACGAGGATGAGGAAAGATGATTATGTGGGATGGGGGGAGAGAATGGATGGAAGATTTCTATTACTGGAAATGTGTTTTTGGGTTAAATGTTGTGTTTGTGGGAAGGTGCATGTTTCATTACTTCATTTATTTTATGTTTGTATTTAAATTGGGTTATTTAGAGTTTCTAGTTAAATGAATATATTTTAGATTTGTTATCCCAAAAGGTCGAGGGGGAGAATATTTAGAGCATCTGCACTGTTGCTTGAGCAACCACCACTAGAGCAAATGAAGTTTTTTGTTGAAGTAAACTAAATTTTAGATGAACTCATTTATAAAATATTTGAACGAATTTAATTTATTATGTTATAAAATATTATTAACTTATTTATTGATAATATTTACGATTAATTATAATGCGACATGTATTGTTATCGATTAAATAAATATATACGATTTGTCGTAATACACGAACTATTAAAATCGACTATTTTTAATAAATGAATACGAGTACACTTTCTTCATGAGAGTTGTAGAGTATTTTATTGCGAGCTCATAAGAATTTTTGTATAATTTTTTGGACTCTCGAACTATTTATTATGATTTTTAGATGATTTAGTTTCAATTATAGTTTATAACTATTTTCTTTAAATATAGACCGTTGGATCAAAATTTGAAATCAAAATCAAAGTCCCAGATCAACTGGCCCGGTAGGGAATAATCTCAGCCCGGTAAAGACATGTGTCGTCCTATCATTCGCACGTCAATTATTTTTTCACTACTTTACTGTGCATGCGCCTGACATAAAAAAAATCAACGCGCCTAACGTCACCCACAACAAGTGGGCTCTGCCAGGCGGTCGTGCAATCGCCGGAGCATATACTACTTGATCGATTGATGGAACAAAAGGTCAACGAGCAGCCCGACCCTGTTTTTTCCCCTGTGCGTCGCTGATTTTGGGTTTGCTCGAGCAAATCCCGGCCGGTCCCACCATCTGCTTGAGCAAGAACTCGCCGGTGCAGATGCTCTTAGATTTGGTTTCGACTAAAATAGCAACAACAAAAAATTAGTTCAAACGAGAACCATTTTATTACCGAAGTAATAGATAGAGTATACAATGACTATCCTGCGGCGGGTTATGATAATATTGATAACTTCTTAAACTAGCCTAGACTAACTTTATACTACTATCTTGTGCACTCTTTAGCACTGGTAATCCAGATAAATTACGGGTAAAACTATATGGGTTAATACGCCCGTTGTGACGATGCAGAAGAGACAAAACCCTCTTCTACATAATAACAATATGTAGAAGAGCCCAAACATATTGGCCAACCATATTGGGCTTCCAAAAAATAGCCCGGGATAAAACAAACCCAGGTTATCACCAAACCATGTTGGGTTTCTAAAACTAGCCCTAAGTGAAGTCCTCAGATTCAGGAAGCTCACCCAGACCCAATCCATAGAAGAGCCCAAACCTGACACCAAAGACAGCTTGGCAAGGGTTTGGGAAGTCATCTGCCGCCGTCGCCAACTGTCAATCAAGAGTTGCCACTTTTGCTAGAGTCGTAAGGCCCTCTACTAAAGACAAGGATAGCTGGAGGTAACAGCGTGGTTATCAACCATTTGCAACAAGGCCATCCCAAACTGCAAATCCAAACTAGGAAGACAACACACTTGCTTCACCTCCGCCACAATGTCCCACCATCAAAAGTCTATGCCAACACCACCCGGATCCCAAGGACGGAATGGAGCATGCCAACGCCTCCTTATAGTCTTCGAATTCCTTTGTGACCAAATGAAGACATGTTCCAACGATGCTTAAAGGACTGAGGGCCGCTAGATAAGTGAGGTTGCCACGCCGTACAATGGCGTCTTAAGCACGAGACCTAGGAGAGATGCCGCAATGATAGGCTTGCAGCCCTGCCAATGGCTTGTTGCCGCCCCCAGTACTTGTATAGGGTTTGCAAGAGCAGTTATAGCTCCAAGTTCACATATATATGTACATCAAAATTGTAAAACTAAATACCAGCTTTCCCCTTTGGGACATAACGTGGTTACTGGACTAAAATAGCAAGTTAATGAAGAGGGAAAGTTTTATAGGCAACTCAATCAGCTCAAACAACTCATTTCTAATTTTTTGTTCCTTCTTTGCTTTTCTTTTTCGAAAATATCATTTCAATTTTCTTTTTTATTCTATTTTACTATTCTACTAGGTGACATAAGAGCCTATCAAAAATGTTAGGGTTTCTCTCGCCTTTCTTGAGGGCAATCGTCACCAAGACTTATTAGCACCGGCTTCTAGAATTGCCGGCTCTGTTTGGACTGGTACATAGGTGTCAGTCTTGGCTTTATGGATCGATACAACACACAGGGACAATCACGGTGCAATTGGTAGGCATGGTTTTGTTTTGATTGAGTCGAGACTCCCGATTTCAGTGGCAACTAAAGGCTTCGTTTGTGTTGCTGTCTGGTGAAAGGCCTGGGGTTTGGGATCCAGGTAAGAAACTGACATTGTTGAAGGGATCTGTTTTAGGGATTGAGACAAGTTCGTTGAGGCGAGAGTTTCGAGAGGCGTTGATACCATGAGTTGCAGACTTTGGTTTGTGGTGGCAGCTGAGCGGTTTTGGTGGCTCGTGTTGCAGAGAGGATACATGATTGGTGGAAGTGGCTTTGTTGGCGTCTCTTTCCTGGTGAAATGACTGTCGGGTGCAACATTATTTTCTCGGCAGAAGCTGTGGTGGTCTGTGGAGCTAGTGTGGGGATGCTCGGGCCTTGGTTTCTAATAACTATTTTTTGTTATTTTTTGGTTCATGACCCATTCAACTTGGGATCTAGGAGGATTTTACATCGGGCTGTGTTCCTTGGACCGCAACATTTCTGCTAAGGATTTATTTTCAGCATATCAAAAAGTTCAAGCGGGATAGGTATTGTATATCGTTTCGTTTTGCGCTACTTCATGGTTACTTGGTTATATTTTATTTTTTCGAGCTTATTGTTGGTAGGATTATTTGGTCTAGTTTAGCAGTTTCAGTTAAATTAGGCTAGATTGCGACTTCTTGGCCTCTGACATTCACCCTTATTAAGGGTAATCACATGTTATAATCTTTCCTAATCTTGATTCATATATGAGAACTGACGTCTCACGTTTTCTCCTAAAAAGGTGATATCTTTAAGGGTTGAGCAATATTGATGTTGTCATGTCCATCTAGCTCTTGTTGACAATCCTTTACTCCGATGACATCAAAGATTCATTGATTAATGTGAAATCTCACCCTTTTTTTTCTTGACGAAAAAACACGCACATGACGCATTATTGTACCGGAATAGATACACTGAAAAACACTTAGACTAACCCTCTTTCATAAAAAGAGGTAAATCTAGTCTAAGCAATGATGTCGCAAGAAACCTAATTGTAATGAAAAATAATCTCGGATCAAGACCCACTAGAAAACTAACTAGATAAGGCCTAAAGAAAAATCCTTGGCTCTAATTTAAAGCCCACCAAGCGACTAAAAAACATACAAACCCTATAAAACCCAAAACAAACTTTAGCAGCACCAACACCAGAAACAAACAGACCACTAACTGGCCCCCACCAACAGCCGTCGTTCGATCCTCACTGGCAAGCCAGTGTCGTCAAGACCCATCACCACTCCCTACGCCATCCTGAAAACACCAATGCCGCAACAAACCAATGTCATCCTAGCACCACCGCGTTGCCGAAACTCGTTGCCAAAAGCTTGAGAAGATTGGACCCGAGCAAGTATTTCAGTCAACCACTTCGACCTTGTCATCCCTTCCGGCAGCAAGACCTTGAAGCAAAGGCATGATCAAAGACCAGTCTCGGCTTGGAGCCTTGGACTGCCACCAGTCGAGAAGAAGTGAGCACATAAGACACCGCTTAGGTTTTCTAGGTTTCATAGGCGAGAGAGGAATCCTGGAAGCACTTCTAAATTTGTGGTTTTTCAAAAAAAAAATTGTGATATCTCACACTTTTTATATTCTTGAAGTTAAAAATTAAAGAATCAATTAAAAAAAATAGTTCAAAATCTATACTATTATTAAAGGAAGAGGGATTGTTTCCCACTTTCACATTTTCTTCAAAAATTAACCTTTTCGTCATAGTAAAATTTAATTATTCAAGGTTGTTTTAATAATTAAATAAAATTATTTAAATTGTCAAAAAGTCTTCCTATTTTTCCTCCACTCATCCCCTTTTTTCTCTTTGCAAAAAACATAAAATTTTGTTAACGCGCTAGCCAACTGCGCCAACACCCCGTTGTTGTATTTAACCTTTGTTATACACAATGGAGTAATTTGAAAAGCCAAGGCAGCCAACCAAGATTCATTAAAATGTATGGATTAGGATACAGTGCGATTTTGTGATCAGATTTCTGGTTCAAAACCAAAACGGCAAAACACGTGCCAAGTTGTAAGTTAAAGCAATGTTATTAGCAGACCAAGGCTTTTATTATCACAACTCACATAAGACTAGGAAGAGTCTAATACTTCAGTTTGTTTTTTGAAATCTAACTGGTGATAGAGAGCCTATAAAACAATATGGCCAAAAATAAGATGCAAAAGGTGTGTTGAAGATTCTTTGATAGGAATGAACAAATCTTATACAAACAAAGAACACAAATACTTTTGCTCAAAAAAAAAAACTACAAATAAATGGACAAGATACAAAAGACCTCCCAGATACATCAGAAAATCCCGAACAAATAGGACAGAATCACCACCAACAGAACGACCAAACTGTTGCATTGTAGTAAAAAAGAGACCAGCTAACAAAGGAGCTATTGCTAAAGAACAATGAACATTGTTCCCCAAGCAAACACACCGGCTAATGATGCCCAGATGCAGACCGTACCAAGATGTCGACACTCAACCTCATCCCCCCTCACATTTTAAAATAAAATTTGGCCCGAGTTGCCCCTAGATGATCCAAAACACCAAAACTAAAATACAAGGAACCAATTACTTCTTTCTTCCTTGAAAAACTTCCAACTTTGACACAATGAAGTTGCATAACCTAGAAGCCACCTGTTATTTAGTTGCAGATTGCTAGACTTGCCTTTAATTGCAGATTTGCTAGACTTGCTCAAACTAATATGGCACAAGAAAGACATCGGCAAAGCCATGAATCAGTATGACAAGCTGGCAAACACATACCCTCATAAGCTAGAGCAAAGATAAGCCTTACTGGAAAACAAAATCTAGCTTTTCTTAGCTATATACATTCCAATAGCCAATGGCATCCATTAACAAAGGAATTAAAGAAAACATTTCCTGTGAGTAAGTTCTAGAACTTCCCAACCCCTACACAGAAAGCTGATAACAACAGGAATCGGTGATCCTTAAATTAGTCTGTCTATCCTCTAGTCCTTAAAACCATTTGATAACTCCTGTGGTATACACACTCTTGTATACGATTCTAGACAACTTGTATACATACATGTGGAATTCTCGAGTTTGTGAGAGTACAGTAGCAGAATAATAAGGAACCTAGGATTGCCAGGTAACGAAATTACTGTTAATACAAGCATTCAAAGACTACAGAACGAATCAGCTCTCCAAAGTCCAGAAGAAAAGGTTAACTACAAATCTGCAAACACAATTTTTTTTAAAACATTTACTGAAGAGGTGTCTCCAACTCCTTCTAATAGGTGGCATGATTAACAAACCATCCCGAAAGATCTATAACTCCAACATATCAAGAATTACATCAAGTGCACAAGACGTATGACACAAAACTGAGCCAAACGCAAAAACTACAAAACTTCTAAAATCATACAAACAGTGATCCAGGCTTTGAATTTCTAAAGAAACACAATGTTATAACTTATAAGATAGTACAACATGACAGAACAACACATATCAACTAATGTAATCCATCGGGGATTAGATAAGGAAGTATACGAAAAACTGCAATTGATAATTGCCAGGACAGGATTAACAAAGCAATAATGTATCCAACAAACAGACAACGCAATAATATCAGATAGGCATGTAATCAGATTATAATTCAAGCACAAAGCTCAAAAATTACAAAAACGCTAAAACCTTCTCATTGAAAAAAGAACCCAATTCGTCATGCCAACGCAGCATACATAATATTCGACAATAACTACTAAAAGCTAATATCTCATCCCTAACACAGTAGTACCACCCTCCTCAAGAAACATACGATGTAGATGTAGATTCGACGAATATGCGCCGCCAAACCCGACCCGACCGTAATCGGATCAGATCCGATTCGATCTCAGACGGGGCTGAGAAGCTGAGAAAGACTTGGCTTGGGATCAGAGTTCATCCCGACGATGATGATCAGTGGAATGAAGCCATAGTGAGTCGCGACCTTGGCTTTCTTCATGGTCCACGAGGTCCATTCCTTGACCGCCTGAGAAATTGACCGCTCGTCGGAGCCTTTTCCTTTGATCGAAGCCTTGCCCTTGGAGCTTTTCAGACTCACCCTTGACGCCATTGGAATTGTTTTCGAGCTTCTCTCTCTCTCTTTCGTTTCTGTCTCGGAGTCTCCTCTGGAAATTTGTGGTGTAAAGCCCCAAAACTAAAACCCTAATTATAAAGCAGTGATATGCTTGCATAGGCCTACCGCCCTACCATGTGCTGAATACGACAGGATGACATGTGGCACGAGATGTGTGCATCACAACCGTTGATTTGCTTTTCTTTTCCCTTGTTCCAAGTTTTTAGAATGAGAACGAGCATCACAAATTCACATCGGACATTTTCTTTTGAAATTACGAGGACTTGCAATTTGTAAATTTTATTGCATATTAAGGAATAAATTGTATGAAGAGTACATGAAAATAAGTTATGCAAATATTTAGGCCGTGTTTGATATCGTTTTACAAAATAATTTTTGTTTTTTGTATACAAAAATGCAATGAAAATGTATTTGGTAGACTGTTTTCAGAAAACGATTTTCAAAAATGAACAAACTCCGAAAACATAAAATACACTACATTCTGTAAAACATCAAAAATGAAATTTTCACTGTTTTCTGAAAACAAATATTAGAAAAAAATTTAAGATTAATTTTATATTAAATTTTACCCTTTCAATATACATATATAATCTATTTTGTTTGAAATTTTAAATTGAACCAATATAAACGCGTAAATATACCTGACACGTTTTACTATTTTTATATTAAAAATATAATTATGTAATTTAACTTGCAAGAGGGAATCTTAAAAATGCGAAATTTAACTTACTGTTTTCGTTTTACGAAATAATTTTTCAAAAACTGTTTTGTAAAACAACACCAGACGCGGCCTTATCAATCCAAAAATTCTATTGGGGTTTTGGATTGTCACTCTTTTGTTCAAAGCTTGATTGTATGATTGTCAACCCTATGTCCCAAAAAAATGATGAGAGATCTCGGTCTCTCTTCTCTCTTCTGTCGGCGACAACCGCTAGTTTTAGGATTCCTACTCGTTGAGATTTAAGGCCTTTGACGCACCTCGTATTCCTTGTGTCGTCTTGTGTTCGTCCTCCTTGAGGGTATGTTTCCCCTGCACTACTTGGTTGGGTCGTTATGGCAGCTTACAGAGTGTGAAGATATGGTTTAATGGCGTTGGCTCTCAACCTTATTGATCGACAACAAGAACTTTTCTCCCTTGTTGGTTTGAGGGGGATGGAATCTCGATTTTCTGTCTGTGGATTTAGGATTGTGGGAGATGTACGACTTTAAAGGTGGTTGGTGCTTGTGGTCTCACTCTTCCTATTTGACTTTCTTGAGTGTTGTAGGTTGTTTGTGTGGCCTTTCTCCAATTGGTGGGAGGTATAAGGGTTCTATAAAGGGTGGTTTGATGTTGTGAGCAGTGGAGTAGTCGAGTTGTTGGTTGACGACGATGACAAGCTAGGGAAACCGTTTCTTATTTGGGCTGCATTACTAAAAAAACACACTTAGGCGACGAAGAATTTTCGTTGCCTACATGGTATTTTTTGTCGGCCAAGTACTTAGGCGATAAAATGTTCGTCGCCTAAAGTTCGTCGCGTAACAATCGTTGCCCAAGTACTTAGGCGACGAAACTTTTTTGTTTCGTCACCTCAAAAGCTACTTAGGCGATGAAAGATGGTTCATCGTCTAACCACTTAGACGTTGAAACAATCTTCCTATAAACGACGACAGTGGTCGTCATCCCAGAATCATATTAGGCAACAAACAGCTAGAGTCGTCGCCTAAGTGTTACCACTTAGAAGACGACTTGATTTCGTTGTCTAAGTGAGAGCACTTAGATGACGACCAATTATCGTCGTCTAAGTGATGCACCTACACGACAATCTGTTTGTTGTCGTTTAGGTGTAACCACCTGGGCGACGAAACCGTTCGTCGTCTAAGTGTACACTTAGACGATGAACGGTATGCCGTCTTAGTAATTCACTTGGACGACGAAGCGAAGAGTATTCGTCGCCCAAGTTGATTTTTTTTTAATTTGTATTTTTTTATCTGAATTATAAAATAAATTTAAAATATACAAAACTTGATTTATTAAATTAATAAAATATTCATTAAATATAAAAAAATATACGTACATCAATAAAAATAATAATAAAATAACAAAAAAAATTACAAAACTAAACTGGGGGTAGACATGTTGTCAATTTCCCGCCGCTGCTCTGATCGTCGTCGCTGGGGCCAGAAGTGGGGTCGGGGGGACCACACTTGTCATCAAAATCAGGAACGAGCAACCTTATTTTCTTGCATGCCTCGTAGAAGGCTATCTTACGGTTTTGAGCGACAAACCGTGCCCCCACTGACCTCGAATGCTCCCAGGCACGATCAACCGACTCTTGTGCCAATCGAATGTCGGCTTGAAGTGCCTCAGTATCCTCCCTATCACGCCGAGTTGACGAAGCAGATGAAGCGGACAAATCCCTCTGCACCATCCATCCAAGCCCACGAACCTCATTGCCAGATCGGCGGCCGTAAACAACATCGACAATAACGATCTGACCCTCCATCGAAAAAGGAGGCACTTGTTCAGGTATCATCTCTGGGTTGGCCAACCGTGTCGTGGTCAATTCCTCCTTGGCCATTTGTATCAACCATTGCCACTCCTCTTCTCTGTCATTCTAGAGCTCCACAGGCGGAGGCGAGGCGTCGTGTCGCTGGTAGTACATTTAGAGTTTGTACTTCCAGTCCTTGTAAATGCGGTCAGTCGTCTCTTCTATATCCTCCATTGTCTCTGCTGAGCCGGAGATTTCAAAATGCGACTAGAAATATAAATAACAAATTAAAATTAATTATAGAAATAATACATTTATGTTTTGTAATTACTTAATCATGCCATGTTCGTGTCATTCGTAAAGGCTGAGGCCTCCTCATGTGGAGCATGAGAGATTTAGCCAGTTATCGGAGCCAAAGGTTGTTGCAGAGGATTCAAAACGGAGTCGTTTGAAGCTTGCCTCCAAGCCATAGCTCGCGCAATGGCTTTGCGTTCAGCCTCCTTCTCTGTAGTTGTGTGCCTCTTCCATGGTGTTATAATTCAGCTGAAAATATGAAATATCTGGGCATAATTCATCCAAATATATCCAAATTTCATCAAATTTTTTCAAAAGTTCACAAATATATCCAATGTATTCTAATTTTACAATATTTTTTTAAATTTATCCAAAGATAGCCAAATTTATCCAATTTATCAAAACTTATATTAATAAATATAATATACCCAAATTAATCAATTAATATTATATATATCATTATACCCAAATTAATCAAAATACATCACGTATATCCTATTAAATTAATCCAAATACAATATACCCAAATTAATTCACATATAATATATCCAAATATACTTAAATTAATCCAAATACACATCTAATATATTATTTCAAAAATTATTTTTCAAATACAATATACCCAAATTAATTCACATCTAATATATTAATTCACATATAATATATATTAATCCAAATCTACTATATATAATTAAACCATTTTTTAATCAAATATTTATATATAATTTATATATACAATTAATCTAATTAATATATATATATATATATATATACATACACAGGGAGAGCAGAGAGTGAGATAAACCAATGAGGGAGACGAGGGAGAGTCCTCTGGCGGCGGAGAGGAGAGGAGAGAGAGGAGTCTGGCGGCGAGGTAGGTGAGTTTGGCGGGGAGGAGAGAGAGGAGTCCGGCAGAGAGGTAGGCGGGTCTGGCGGGGCTTTGGCTGGGGAGGAGAGAGTCCAACGGCGAGGTAGGCGGCAGAGGAGAGAGAGCTAGAGAGAGAGAGAGAGAGGGAGGGGGAGAGAGAGAGAGAGAGTGAGAGAAATGAGAAAACTGGATTGAAGTCGATCTAGTTTTTGGGATATATCAATCGACTTAGGCGACGAAATCATTGTGCACTTAGGTGACGAAAAAAATAAATTTCATCGCCTAAGTAGTTTTAAAATCAGACCTGAAAAAATTGGCGCAAAAAATTGAACTGCCAAAAAAATTGGCCTTAGGTAACGAAACGAGTAGATTCATCACCTAAGTACTCACTTAGATGACGAACCGTTTGTTTTATCGCGTAAGATTTTGAGGCTTAGGGTAAAGGGATTATGTTAGGGTTAAGATTTAGGGTTAGGGTTTTACCTAGACGACGAATATATTGTTAGCGTCGTCTAGGTAGTGAACCTTAGACGACGAAAATATTTATTTCGTCGTCTAAGTGAACCTTAGATGACTAATACATTCATTTCGTCATCTAAGTGAACCTTAGACGATGAAATAATGCATTTTCGTCGGCCAAGAGTAAATTTTATTTACTTTTAATTTTTTTTTTCCAATTCCAAACATAATTTTATTTCAAGCATCACCATCTGGCCTTTCCAATTCCATTTTTCGTTCTTCCGATTCATAATTTTATAGCTTGGTCTATTTTGTTTCATTTGATACAATTAATTAATTAACTATGTACTAATCCAGTCTCATATCAATCCTTATCCTCATAATCATCATCATCTGAATCATCCTCCTTACTATCATTTGATTGCTCTTCATCATCTTACTCTACATCATCTTAATTGTATTCGACATCGTCATCGTCATCCTTCGTCTCCTCGACTTCTGGGGCATTCTGTACTAACTCTTTAATCTTTTATGGAGTAAGATCCGTGGTGCCATCAATTGAAGATAAGCGTTCGTTATGTCGAACCAGTTCCATTACGTTGGGGGTGACTGAATTATTAATCTCTTGATATGCATTGTCTCTATGCGCTTCAATATCAGTTGCCGATGTCCCATCAAGTGTAGTTGCACTCTATATTTCTCGGTGTAACATATGATTTACTATCTTCCAGCCTTCACCAGCTTTCGGATCATCGAGATAGAACACCTGCCTAACTAAGGTGGCAAGAGAGAATGACTCGTCCTCATACCAGCTTGAGTTTATATCGACTGATATTAGCCCCATATCTTCCTGGGTACGACAAACCATTTGTACTTGAACAGAAAAACGTTGATATCATTCCGTATAATAGCTCAACGACATTCTCCTTCTATTAATTTAATAAAGAAGGTATACTCAGCTATTGAAACGAATGACAACAATTTTTAAATTCTAGCAATTTAGATGGAATTAAATTGCTATGAATTGTGTTTGAATTTTTTTTACCTTTGACTGCTTCAAGAGCTACTTTTTGCGGCATCAATGAAGGTAAGTTTTACTATACAATATATACCTTTTTACTTTTTTTGGTGCGTTCAAATTTGTGAGCATATGCTTCATTTATGTGCAGGACCTGCTATAAGAACATCTTTACCTTCCAACATTACTGTTGGAACAAGCATGGAAGAATGAGCAACTCCGGTGACAGCCATGGTTGCACTGGTGAGTGTTGAAACTCTCTTTTATTAGTTTAGTTACATGTTGCAATTATGTGAAACTTTCGGCTCTTTCATGTTTAGCTATGCATATTTGATTAACATTAATAAATATGCTTACTCCTTTTTGCATTTGAGATGTTCTGGAGTGCAGATTGTCATGTATTCTATTTGCATATTGCATTTCGATTATACAGGAGTAACATGACTATGTTATTAATGTGTTCATGTGTTTACTTTATACCGTTTGACAAATAGAATTGCAGACATCATCATATGTTGTTATTTCGTCTCAACAAACGTACTATAACTTCAATTTTGGAATGCTACTCTAATCTTTTATAGAAGTCAATTTATTAAAGCATCTGCATAACTTTATTTATATTTGTAGGGAATCAAGTGAGGCACCATCATCTTCATCGTCACCAAACAAGTAGAAATTACCTATATATATATATTAATTTCTGATGAACTAACATCATACATGAAGCTTCAACAAATATAATTGCTCTTTTTTGTAACAACAGTTTATAGAAAAGATAGAGTTGACTTTGTATAACACTGATCAAACTCCACTTCTTAGAGCAGCCTTTTTTTTCTTTCATGAATTATACCACTAATCATGAATTTTGGTATTCATTGTCTAATAAAGAGTATTATGCAATGAAAGAGGCATTCGAATCATAGCCAAGCATAAAAGGTAAGCCTTCTAAACCCATTTTCCTTCCGGTTTCAACTGACATTCATGCTCCGTCTATACAGACAGCCCCCGAGCTAGAACTTAAACCTCTAACTGTGAATTTGAAGTATGTTTTTTTTGGTAACAGTGAAATTTGCTGGTCATAATTTCTTTAAAGTTCTCAAAGTTGCAAGAGGAGAAGCTATTAGTAGTTCTTAGGGAATACAAGCAAGCGATTGGATGGAAGGTAGCAGACATTAAGGGAATTTGCCCTACACTGTGTACTCACAGGATACATCTAGAGGAGAGAGTTAAGCCAACAAAAGAAACTCAACGTCGACTCAGTCCTCCCATGATGGAAGTTGTCAAGAAAGAAGTGATCAAACTTTGGGATGCAGGTATAATTTATGTTATTTCTGACAGCATGTGGGTTAGTCCTATGCAGGTAGTACCAAAACGTTTAGGCATCACAGTGGTAAAGAATGATGAGAACGTGTTGGTGCCTCAACGTGTACAAATGGGATGGAGAGTATGTATTGGCTACTGCAAACTCAATGCCACAACACGCAATGATCACTTTCCACTCATTTATTGATTAGATGTTGGAAATGTTGACAGGTCATGAATCTTATTGTTTCTTGAATGGTTAATCTGGGTACAACTAGATAGCCATATATAAAGATGATCAAGAGAAGACCACATTTCTATGTTCCTATGACACATTTTCTTATCAGAGGATGCCTTTTGGCCTATGCAATGTGCCTGCAACGTTTCAGAGATGCATGATGAGTATCTTTTCAGATATGGTCGAATAAATCATTGAAGTATTTTTGGATGACTTTTCAGTATTTGCTGTTTCTTTTGACATGTGTCTCCATCACTTATCCTTGGTCTTAGAACGTTGTGTGAAAACTAATTTTGTACTTAATTGGGAAAAACGTCACTTTATGGTAGAACAAGGCATAGTTTTAGGGCATATCATATCTGTTAGGGGAATAGAGGTAGACAAGGTTAAAGTGGATATTGTGTATACCTTATCACATAATTCTACTGTGAAGGAGGTAAGATATTTTCTTGGACATGCAGGGTTTTATCGCAGGTTTATCAAAGATTTTTCCAAGATAGCCAGACCATTATGTGCATTTCTCTAGAAAGATGTGGCCTTCAACTTCACTGAAGAATGTCTACAAGCTTTCAACAAGCTTCAGAAGTTGTTAACTACAGCCCCCATCATACAAGCACTACATTGGAATCTCCCATTTGAGCTCATGTGTGATGTTTCAGATTATGCTAGTGGTGTTGTTCTTGGCCAATGTTCAGAGAGACTTCCTCATGTCATCTATTATGTCTCCCGAACCTTAAATGATATACAGTTGAACTATTCAACTATTGAGAACACTACAAGAAAACAACACTTAGACCACGGAAACGTAATTGTTCCATGGTCCAAGTGACACCTAGACCACGGAAACGACTCCGTCGTCCAAGTACCACCTGGACGACGGAGAATACCATATCCGTCGTCCAGGTGGTCAGCTGGACCACGGAGTCTTTTTCGTCGTCCAGGTGATCACCTGGACGACGGAGACGGCATTCTCAGTCGTCCAGGTGATCACCTGGACCTCGGAGTCTTCTCCGTCCTCCAGGTTATCACCTGGACGACGGAGATGGTATTCTCCGTCGTCCAGGTGATTACCTGGACAACAGACCGACACGCCGTCGTCCGAGTATACGAAACGTACTTCCACTTAGACGACGTACCGACACCTCCGTCGTCTAAGTGAAGCATTATATAAGCTCGATGCCAAACTGATCGAATTCATTCCTCGATCTATTCATTCCATTTGAAGAAGAATTGAAGGAGAAGGGAGAAGGAGAAGCTAGCTAGGGAGCTAGCTAGCTAGAAGCTAGGCCGAGAAGAATCAGGATCGATAAGGGATCTCCGCTGACTAGCTAGTTAGCTTAATTAACGTACAGATATCGAGAAGGCCAGCAGGTACGTACGTACGCGCGCAGTTAAAATTTGCTTAATTAATTAATATATATTTAGTGAAAACGTACGTACATATATACATGCAAGGATGTTAGCTGATGTTAGCTATATATATATATGTACAGATCGATTAAATTACGTACGTACGTAATTGATGGATCGATGTAGATCGAGTACGTATAATTAAGCGTAAATTAATGGACAAATATATATATATATGTAATAATTAATTAATTATAATATTTTGTAGCAGTATGGACAAGAGTTGGATGAAGTTGAAGAATAGATGTGATGTCCGGTATATGGATGGAATTAGCGAATTTGTGAATTTTGCGATAGAACATGGTCAGGGAAAGAAACGTTTCAGGTGTCCGTGTCAAAAATGTCTTAATTGTCAGTATGCGGAGGTTAATGTTATGGTGCAACACCTATACGAAAATGGTATGATGTGGAGTTACACTACATGGAGCGAGCATGGTGAAGCATTAGAGTTCAGCGCAGCAGACTTCAGCTCAGGGTACAGTTACCATGGTGCCTCATCCAGCGGCAGTGGTGCCGGACCCCCAGCTTGCAACCCAACTGCAGATTTGGTCCATGATGCGTTTCCGGGATGTAGTCATAGTGGACACCAACACCAAGACGGAGGTTACAGTACCACTTATGAGCATGATGACACATTCCCCGCAGCTAGCTTGGCCACTGACACCAGTGAGATGGAAAAGTACAACCGGATACTACTTGAAGCGCAGACCCCGGTGTTCCCTGGATGTCGAGAGAATGTGTTGCAATATGTGATGGAGCAAATGAAGATAAAAGTGAAACACAAAATGCCAGTGAGTGCTTTTGACGAAATTCAGGAGCAAATATGTAAGTTGCTTCCTGATGATCACAATCTTCCTAAATCTCATTATAAGGTTAGAAATATCCTGAGCAGCCTCGGCTTAAAGTACAGGATAATTGACGCATGTCCGAATGATTGTGTGCTATTTTACAAAGAGTATAAAGAGTTGGACTATTGTCTTGTATGTGGCCAGTGCAGATTCTAGTTGAATAGGAAGAGTTCGAAAAAGAGAATTCCTGTGAAAGTTGTTCGATATTTTCCCTTGATTCTCAGATTGCAGCGCCTGTACATGTCTCTACACACAGCAGAGGCGATGCGATGGTACGCAGAAAAGCGAATAGATGACGATGTCCTGCGACACGCCGCGGATGGGGAGGGTTTCAAACATTTCGACAGAGAATTTGGAGACTTTGCTTCAGAGGTTAGAAATGTTAGACTCGGCCTATCTATAGACGGATTCAATCCTTGGGGAAGTAATAGCTCCGCCGTCAGCACTTGGCCAGTTATTCTGATGCCGTACAACTTGCCTCCGTAGATGTGCATGAACAAGGAATTTAATTTCCTTACCGTATTAATTCCAGGTCCTAAATCTCCATTGAAGTGCTTAGATGTCTACCTCAGACCTTTGATCGACGAGCTGAAACTGTTGTGGGAAAATGGAGTCCCAACTTATGACAAATTCACTGACACGATGTTCACGATGAGGGCTGCCGTAATGTGGACGATCAGCGATTTTCCAGCTTATGGGATGTTGGCAGCCTGCAGGACAAAAGGATATAATGGATGTCCTATATGTTTGGACGACGTGAACTCTAGTTGGCACGCGGGGAAGGTGTGTTACTTGGGTCACCGTAGATGGCTTCCTCACGACCACCCGTGGCGACAGGATGAAGCTCATTTCGACGGTACGGTAGAGAACAATCCTAAACCCCGTAGTTGGTCGGGTGAAGAGATTTTAGAGAGGTTGAGCTACTTCGACTTTGGTGTGTTGAGCAATGACGTGGATGTAAAGAAATGTAATCCAATTCCTCCACATGATCTGAGCTATTGGGATCACAAGAGTATATTCTTTGAACTCCCTTACTGGTCGAAGTTGAAGCTGAGGAACAACTTGGACACGATGCACATAGAAAAGAATGTGTGCGACAGCGTGGTGGGAACAATTCTCGGTATTAAGTTCAAGACTAAAGATACTCCCAAAGCGCGCAAAGATTTGGAATCAATGAATCTACGTCGTCCCTTGTGGTTGAGGAGGGATAGGAAAGGAGTGTACAACAAGATGCCAGATGAACCTTACACAGTGAAGCCGACGCTTAGACGTTCTGTATTTCACTGGTTTAAGGGCGTTCATTATCCGGCTACGTATGCAGCTACTATAACTGGAGCAGTGGACGAGGTGCAACACAAGTTTGTTGGTCTAAAGACACATGACTATCACGTTATGCTGCAACGTCTGATTCCAATGGTAATTTGACCATACTTGCCTCGGGACGTCGTAGAACCAATAGTGGCATTGTGCAGGTGGTGGCAGAGGTTATGCGCCAGAGAATTAAAGAAGTCAGATGTGGTGGAATTGCAACAAGAAATTGTGCACATCATTTGCAAACTAGAGAGGATTTTCCCCCCTGCTTTCTTTGACATCATGATTCACCTAATGATCCACCTGCCCGAGCAGGTGCTAAATTCTGGTCCGGTCCAGTACACTTGGATGTATCCTCAAGAAAGGTACGTACAACTAATTAATTAATTTGTTCCACTGGAGATTATATATATACTAGCTAGCTAGCTATATGTACTTATGTAATGTGTACGTTTGATTTTGTAGACAGCTTGGACAGTATAAGTCATTCGTCAAAAACAGGTCAGCCCCGGATGGCTCCATAGCAGAGACATACCTAATGCATGAGTGTGTTACTTACTGCAACAGGTACCTCAAAGATCCACCCCCTCCCACTGCCTCCGATCGCAGTGCCCGCATCAATCTTTCTGTCGTCACCAATGTCGTCCGACCGTTTAGAGGAGTATTAAAGGAATCATTAACACGGGAAGAACTTATTGAGGCATATTGGGTAGTGTTGCGAGACTGTGACGAAGTTGAGCCGTACATGTTGTCATACAGGGAGAGGCTTCAGGCGTTAAATCAAAACAAGAGTTCGGCGTGGATTGAGAAAATGGTTAAGAAGAAGTTTCCTGATTATTTCTTCCAATGGGTACGTACGTACGACTCGGTATTAATTATTTAAATACATATCGCTCATGTTTGTAGAAAGTAAACCCTTATATTAATTTGCCCTTTTTCGCAGATGATTGATCTGTAAAAATATGATAACCACGGAGGGTGGTGGTCATGGCCAAAGCACTTGCTAGCAGGGAAGCCGGTTAAACACTATATTTATCCCGGATGTTTTGTCAACGGTGTAAAGTTCCATTCATTGGCCCGAGACGAAGGAAGAAGAACACAAAACAGTGGGGTAGCGGTTGGGAAAGACAATGATCTATATTACGGGGCTATTGTATACGTGGTTCAGCTATGTTACGGGAATGATGTCAATGTTTTCCTATTCAAGTGCAGATGGTTCAAGCGTACAAAGGAAGACCTGAGACTATTATCATTCGATACAAACTCGCACTGGTATGAGGATGAGCCTTTCGCTCTCGCCACCTTAGTTCGTCAGGTGTTCTATCTCGACGATCCGAAAGCCGGTGAAGGGTGGAAAATAGTGAACCATATCTCTCACCGAGGAATATGGAATACAGAGACAATTGAAGGGACACCGGCGACGACTGAAGATGCTGCTGAACCAGAAAGAGACATTCCTGCCTATCAAGAGCCTAATATTTCTATGGTCCGCTCCGATATAATGGACCTGGTTCAAGATGGTGAACGGTTACCCATGCCTGATGGTTGTACAGATCTAACTGAAGATGAGATTATCGATGAGGTAGATGAAGAAGACGAGCAGGAAGAGGACGCGGACGAGGACTCAGGTTATTCGTCGGACGATGTTGAGTACGATGACGAGGATGAGCCGTCGACTAACGGGGATGAGGACGATGATGATTATGACGAAGAGTACGGTCATACGACGAGGGAGATTAATTGGTAATTAATTACTGTAATTATTGTAATATATATATGATCGATGCCGGTTTACGGTAAGAAATTAATCTGAATTATATATCCTGGCCAACGGAGAAATTAATAAATATTGGCGCCAAATCTCAATCTCATATAAAATGTACCCTAGCTAAATCCTTGACCCTAAATCTAGCAGTTCGATCGGATCGATCGATAAATTTTTTAATTATATTTTTGAATCAGAATAATTGAACGGACACGTACACAAATGACCGGGGACGACCTAAACCGTAATCCCTAAGGCCCTAACCCCTGAAATCGGGGTCTATGCACCTGGACGACGGATAATGGTCATTATCCGTCGTCCAGGTACACACTAGGACGACGGAGATGGTAATTTTCCGTCGTCCAAGTTCAGAAACCCTAAACCCTAAACAGTAAGGCCATAACCCCTGAATTCAGGGTCTATACACCTGGACGACGGAGAACGTCATTCTCCGTCGTCCAGGTTAGAACCTGGACGACGGATAACTTCATATCCGTCGTCCAGGTATAAACCTGGACGACGGAAACGCGCATATCCGTCGTCCAGGTGCAGATATCGTAATTTTTTCTAAGACAACGACTATCTAGACCTTCTTCCAATGCAAAATCTTTTCATCAAGACTTTAGAGTAAACAATTCTTGGTGTGTGAGCTTCGACGGTTCGAAAATCGGAGTTGCGAAATGCCTTGTATCCACGTTTCCGGTTTGTGAAATTATCGGTTTTGCGGTTGACTGTGCCGATCAAACCCTTCCCGAACTTATTATTTTATGGTCCTTTGAAGACAATTATATATTATGTTACGACGAACATATCCAACGGTTGTTTTGTCCAAATTCAATTTCGTTAATACTCTGCTGCAAATGAGCGTCTACTCATGAACACTTAAGTCGTAAAGATTAGTCGATACTTAACATGTTTCAATACGTAAAATTAATCGGCGGTTTAAATTTAACTGTTCATATATACGATGCGTTCATCGATATTGTACGACTATTTCACTCGAATGACAGATCGCTAAATTCCTAGCGAATTATTTTTAAAATTTTTTTTTTACGTAATTTGAACCTGGACGACGGAGATGGTCATTTTCCGTCGTCCAGGTGTTAACCTGAACGATGGAGAATGACCATCTCCGTCGTCCAGGTTCAAAAATCATGGCGGTTCAAATTTTTTTTTTGTTTAATTTTTTCATGTAATTTTCACTTGGACGACGGAAACTTACCATCTCCGTCGTCCAAGTCCAATTTTTATGGCGGTTCAATTTACCGCTTCCGTTTTTGGGACCGCTTGAATTTTCACTTAGACGACGAAGATTTTTCATTCTCCGTCGTCTAAGTCCAATTCCATGGCGGTTCAAAACGTCCCGCCTCTTAATTACGCGCCGTTTCAAAATTTTGAAACCGCCACCTGGACGACGGAGAACATTATTTCCGTCGTCCAAGTGCACTTAGACGACGGAGAATAGTGCTCCGTCGTCTAAGTGAAACTCTATAAATAGAGTACGGCTCATCTTCTTTTCCTCATCCCTTACAATCCTATCTCTCCTCTCCTCTCTCACTCTCAAATTCCGGCGATTCTCCTCCGGCGACGACGCTTCGACAACACAACTCCGGCGTGGTTTGATCCTCCTCTCCGACGACACAACTCCGGCGATATTCCCGAAAACTCCGATTCGGTAAATTTCTATTTTTCCCTTATTTAAATAATTTTCATTTTATTAATTAATTAAATTCTAAATATAATTAATTAGTGGAAATTAATTTAGTAATTAGTTTTAAATATTTAATAAATGATTAATTGTTGTTATTAATTAATTAAATCATAATTATTGTTATTTAATACTAATTAAATGAATAATTGTAAATTTATTGTTATTAATTAAATAAATGATTAATTATTGTTATTAATTAATTAAATAAATAATTATTGTTATTAATTAATTAAATGGTTAATTATTGCATGCTAAATGGAAAATAAATTATTGCATGTAATTACGTGTATTTTTTAGTAAATTAATTAGTAGTACGTGTTCGCTTTAAATTTAGTACATAGGCTTGGTGTAATTAAGTCGCACTCTTTGGAATAGATGGCGCCTCTTTTCCTTGCTTATCTCCTTAACCCCTCGTGATGTGTGGATTTCATCACCGCACACCATAACCTAAGTGAAGTTATGGACACGAGGTTGAGGGCGGAGTTTGCAAAGGACTTGAGGGAGTGTAAATTTTTGAAAAATTGGCCGAATGTCGGACATGGTGTCTAGAAACGGGTTATGACTGGTGACAGGATTTGGACTAAGAAAGACTTTTGTCAAAATTAGTCCTGCCTCTCGCGTTATCTCTATCCCTAACTTGCCATGTTTTTCGATTTAACCAAGGCTGATTAATTGAAAATTTACACTTTATCGCGCGGGTCGCACGTCCATTGAACGACCGAAAATGCCAAGCTAGTGTACTCTATTTAAATCTTAAACGTACTTAATTAATTAGCGTAAATTTTTAAGTTGTAATTATTATGGTAAGTAGGTATTTTAACGCCGTACTCTTAGGTTTAAATGGCTCCGCCAAAGACCACATCCGGCAAGAAGAAAGCCCAACAGGAGGCAGAAGATGAGATGCTCCGAATGTTGGCGGCCCAAGTCGGTTGGGTTCAACAGGAGGGCAACGACGCTCTCAATCCGGACGGATCATCTGGTCCGTCCGTAGCGCCCTCTGGGGAAATTCCCGCTCCCCCATTCATCTCGAGCGGTGATGACGTCGACCCCTTCCAATCTCCGACGCCCGGTACCCATTCAACGGGAAGTACTCAGGCGTCATCGACCTCCGAATCAATCATGTACAGCGCCCGCCGTAGGCAAATGAGGGCCCCCACTGACCCGGAACCGAAAAGGACTCGGGGTCTCGTTAAAGGGGGCAAAGCGGAGCATATTTGCAAGGCGACCGGTAAAAATATCGACTTGTCGTACGACGAATTCACCGGTGTCCCTCCCACAGCTCAGCTAGCAAGTCTCTCGACGCATGGGATAGGGTCAATCATCCGTAATCGGGTTCGTATCACTGCCCCTACTTGGAAGGAGGCGCCGGATCATGAGAAGGCGAAAGTCTTCAAAGATATTTCGGTACGTAATACGTCCAATTTAGTTATTATATAATATTGTTAATCTCGGCCTAAAATTTCATAATATATACGATTATAATTTTCTATTTATTTTTGATAGGAACAATTTGACGTGGATCCGACACCGGCTATGTTGAGGCATATCAACCAAACCGCCAACTCCATCTACAAAGATTGGAAGTACAAGCTCCATAAGTACTTCAAAGATGTCGGTCCCGTGCCTCCCCCGGTAGAGCTGCAAGGGGAGAGAGAAGATGAGTGGGAGTGGTCGTGTAACCACTTTGCCGATGAACAATTTAAGGTATTAATTTTTTTTTTTTATTTCAATTAAGATAATTGAATTATTTAAATTGTAGTTATTCATTTTTTAATGATTTAATTATGTTGTGTAACAGAAATTCTCCGGTGTCAACAAAGCCAACCGGGGGAAGAAGGAGAAACACCATACTACCGGCGCCAAGAAGTTCATTCAAATAGCCAAGGAGCACAAGGATAAGGGATCCAAACACCCTTATCTTGATGCAAGCGTAAGCGCGTACGTGACGACAGGGCTCGATAATGAAGCGAGTTAATGCGGCGTAAGTGATATATATATATATATGTGCTTTTAATTATAGTAATTATTATTTAAATATGATTTCATTATAATAAATTAATTATTCTTTTGTAGGCAAGGGCGATAGAGCGTGCGCATGAAGAGTTGGCTAACACTCAGCTTGCGTTCCCAGATGTGCCGCCGGAAGACCTGCCTCCTCTATCCTTAGAGAGTCAAATTGCAATCGCGGATGAGGTCTACGGTCGTAGAGCTGGCAAGGAGGTTAGGCACTTTGGGCCTAGGGTGGTATGAGATTTGTCGACGACCTCCGACTCATCATTTACGGGAGGTTCGAGGCAGCGGAGAAGGAGTCAGGCTGCGGCCGTCGAAGCAGCCATTCAAGAGGCTCGACTAGCACGAGAGGAGAATGAGTCAATGCGGCAAAAACTTGACGAACAACAAGCACAAATAGCCAAACTCATCGCCCTCATGGAACAAAATCGAGAAGTATGTCAACCTCTTCTGAACCCACACCCCGACGACAACGACCCGGCTGGAGGCGGAGGACTCGGCGGCGCATCTGCTCCTCCAGTGTATTAGCTACCTAGTAGTTTATTATCTCGTTTCTTTCCGCATTTCGAACAATATTTTAATTTTTAATTTGTGGATTTTTTCGATTATTCATGTATGTAAAAATTAATTTACTTTGATTATTTAATAATTAAGTAATTAATTAATATTCAAAATTTAGTTTATTTATTTAATTTTAGCATTTTTAATTATTTAAATTAAATTAATAATAATTTAAATTAATTATATTTAATTTCAATTTTTTAAAAAAAATTAAATATTCACTTGGACGACGGAGATTATGTTCTCCGTCGTCCAGGTGAAATACCCTAAACCTAACCCTAAACCCCTAACCCCTAAACCCTAAACTCTGTCGTTATCCGTGGCCCAGGTGTTCACCTGGACGACGGAAACACTAATTCTCCGTCGTCCAGGTGAACACCTGGGCCACGGACGAACGAGCAATGTCCGTGGCCCAGGTAGACACCTGGACGACGGAGAATTAGTGTTTCCGTCGTCCAGGTGCATACATGGGCCACGGATAATGTCCGCGGTCCAAGTGAACTTGGACGACGGATCACTATATCTCCGTCTTCCAGGTGCTTGGACGACAGCACTTGGAGCACGGACCTTGGACGACGGAGTTTCCGTCGTCTAAGTACTTAGACGACGGAAAACGGCACCTAGACGACGGAAATGGTCCGTGGTCTAGGTGCAATTTTCTTGTAGTGGAAGGAACTCTTAGCAATGTTTTTTTCTCTTGAAAAGTTTAGATCTTACTTTCGTTAGGAACTAAACTTGTCATATATTTTTACCATTCTGTTTTGGGATATTTGATTACCAAACATGGTACCAAGCCCAGATTGATTCGATTGATGCTCTTGCTACAAGAGTTTGACATTGAAATCAAGGACAAGAAGGGTTTTGAGAATGTGGTTGCGGATCACTTTAGCAGACTTACCCTCGATTCCAATTCAGAAGAGGACAATCTTCCTCTCAAATATAGTTTTCCAAATGAGTAGCTCCTTGTTGTTAAAGACATGGCACTGTGGTATGTTGATATCATCAACTACAAGGTAAGTAAGCGCATTCCATCCGACTTTACCAGAGCTCAGAAATACAAACTTGTCAAGGAGGTCAAGCATTACATATAGAATGAGCCATATCTGAGGAAACATTGCACATATGCCATCATCTACAGGTATGTACCCGAATATGAATTTCACTCAATACTAGATTTCTGTCATTCACATGTAGGTGGTGGACACTTTTGAAGAAAGAAGACAGCTTTCAAAGTGTTTGAGAATGGATTTTATTGGTCAACCTTATTCCATGAGGCTCAGGTCATGTATAAATTATGTGAAAGATGTCAGATGATAGGTAACCTCAGTCCAAGAGACTAAATATCTTAGTACCCTATTCTTGTTGTTGAAATATTTGATGTGTGGGGTATTGATTTCATGGGTCCGTTTTGAAATTCTCAAGGTTATTTGTATATTCTCCTTGTTGTTGATTATGTCTCTAAATGGGTGGAAGCTAAAGCCACCCGGACTAATGATGCTAAGGTTGTTATTTGTTTTCTTAAAGAAACTAGCTAGAGTTGGAACATCTAGGTGCATTGGTAGCAATGGAGAATCTTATTTTGTAACAGGACCTTTGATGTCTTACTTTAGAAGTACAATGTTACACATAAGGTCGGAACACCTTATCTTCCTCAGATAAGCGGGCAAGTGGAGGTATCCAATAGAGAGATCAAGCAAATACTTGAGAAGACAATCGAGCCAACATAGAAGGATTGAAGTCAGTGCCTTGATAAAACGTTGTTGACTTACAGAACAATGTATAAAATACCTATTGGGTTGTCTTCTTATAGGTTGGTTGATGAAAAAACTTGTCATCTTCCAGTGAAATTGGAACATAAGGTGTATTGAGCTGTCAATAAGTTCAACTTTGACATGGATGAAGTGAGCTTGCAAAGGAAGTTGCAGCTAAACAAGCTCGATGAGATTATGCACAATGTGTATGAGTCCAGCATAATATACAAGGAAAAGACTAAAGCTTTTCATGATTGGAATATCAAGAAGAAAGAATTTGTCATTGGTAAGAAAGTTTTAAGAAAGTTTTACTCTTCAGTAGTCATTTATGCTGGTTTTCAGGTAAGCATAAAAGTAGATGGACGGAACCTTATGTTATCACTAATGTTTTCCTTCATGGTGCTATAGAGATTGTGAGTTCAAAAATAGGGAAGACATTCAAAGTGAATGGACAACGACTCAAGCCCTTCTATGAGTCATTTGTGGAGCATATTTTTTAGGATGCAAACCTTAAAGACGCGCCTCCTATTATGGATTGATTGAATTTTTTGTCTGGTTGAAGTAGTTAAGCTTAACGTTGTTTGGGAGACAATCCATATTGATAGAGAAATGTGGCTACCAGATTTGCTCTCTTATCCCTTCTCATTTGCTTTATTTTTCTCTACGTAATATGTTTTGTGTGTGATAGGTCTTCCATTTCATACTTGTTGATGTATTGCATGGTTTGATTCAAGTTTTTACATTGAGGACAATGCAAATTTAAAGTGTGGGGTGAAGTTTATATCATATCCTTAACGTCTATGTATACATTTTTATTTTTGAGTCAAGATTTTAGATTTTTGGTGTCACTTTGGGTTTGACCCGAAGCTCAGTTTGACCCGTCGAATTTGAGGAGATCTTTTACGACGACCAGTTCGTCGTGGAAGGGTCTTAGCGTCAATTTTTGATATTTTTGAGTTTTTCTTTGTTTTTCTTTTGTGTATTTGAGTCTACTATGAAAAAAAATACAAAAATAGTGTTAAGAAAAGCAACACAAAAAAGAGTCTTTTAGTTTTTGTTTTTGAGTCTTGGGAATCCTTAACTAGTCGGTGATGTGTTTATATCTTCCTACTTTGTAACTAAAAGATGATAATGTGACTGGAGTTTCTTTGGTTAATCTAGATGTATGATAAATGAGAATGTGCAGTGGATATAGAAACAAGTTAATATGGTACAAAGTTTGATCATGCGTAGACATTGTTGGAATTCATTTGACCCGTGAGATTTTAAGCCTAAATGTGATATACATGCTTTCTTTGTTGAGTGTCAAATGCTTGCCACAGATTAAGCTAATGGATTCTAGAGATTACTAGAACTTGCTCTTTTGCTTTTCAAAGTATATAGTCAATACATGTCCTAATTGAGAAAGTGATAAAGACACCTAAGATTTACCACCATGGCCATATAAAGTCTGTATCCTATATTTTTTGTACACAAGATGTGTACCCCTTAGTGAACCCGTTTGAGCCTACATGTTTAAACTTTTTGTCATTACCCACTTAATCTTAACCTTGAACCATAGATTAGCTATACCTTTGTTCTAAGACTTAGTAGAGCTATATATGAGACAGGTACATGAAGACCAAGGTGAAAGTTTGTGAAGGTGATACAAAGAAATAAGTGTTGGGTATCAAGCTAGTGTTGTAAAAAAAAATCAGCAAGAAAAAAGAAGTAAAAAAGAGTACTTTGTGATATTTAGCTTGATACCCAGGTTAACTGTTGATGAAAAAAATGAAGTGAAGGTCCAACAAGACGAGAACCGGCCGCAATAGTGACATAATGGTGGAGAAAGTCAATGGTTGTAGAGTGTGAGAAAAATTCTCTTATTATTGGTGCTCTACTAGGTTTTAGAACTTATTTTTGAATTTCATATCCTTTTGTTCTGTAAATCCATGAGCCTAGCCCCATTACAACATTTGAAAGTTTTGTTTGATCCTTAAGATGACAGCCTTTGATCTGTGAAGATTAGTTACAAGAGTTGAGCATATGGTTCGGTCCTTTTGGTAAGTAATTGAGTAGAGTGAATACCTTAGCCATATATTGAGTGAAACACTTATGAGAGTATACTTGGGTGAGGTTGAATCTTAACTTGTTTATTGCATGCTAAGCTTTACATTCATCGTGATTATATATGTGTCCTACATGTTACATGTGTTATGCATTGAGATTAACTTTCGAAACTTTGTGGAATGCAAATGTAGAGTCATACTAGTCTTGGTGTTACAATTGTGGGAAGATTACTGAGACAACTTGTTGATGGCGTTAGAGTCATGTAATTAGTGTCTTTACTACTAGAAAAATAGTCTTAGACATCAATGTAAGAAATATAAGTGATATTAAATTAAATATAATGTAACAAATAGTAATTAAATAATTAGTAAAATGTAAACATATGAACGAAGAACAAATTTTGGGTAAGAAGATAAACTAAGTTGAGTCACGTGTATCACACGCTTTCTTTAAGAACTTTTACGCCGCCCACATGCTAGTATAGCGTTGTTTTCCCAGGATAAAACAACTTCAAAGTTTTGTACCGCAGCATAAGAACTTCTCTTCGAACTGAAGAATACCTTACTCTATCACCGAATTTGCTCTGAGTTGAGAGAGGGAGAGAAGTGATCAGAAGCGGAGATTGTTTTCTGATGGGATGAAGAATGAGAGAGGATGGAGCCTCTATTTATACATGGAGGAGATGGAGAATGAAGTAATGGCCGGCCACTAAGAGGTTGTGAATTATCACTCATTAACCATGTAACATAAATTCAGCCAATTACGGCCAATAATTGTGAGAAAACCCATCATAACCGGCGAAGTTGAAAGGTCTCAAGGAATGCAAAAAGTCTTTCCTGAGTGCAAAAGAAAACTCGTGCGGCCTAGCCCAAATCGGGACGACATTTGTGTCCGCAGGACGCGGGCGCACACAAGTCCATATTGCATACTCATTTCACCCAAGATTTGCACCCATTCTGCGCGCATGAGAGAAAGCCTCTCTACTCACTTACTCAAGGTATACTAGGATGCAATCATATATAAAGACTTCTACATTTCTAATTTCTCCCATGTGAGATCGCATTCCTTCTTTTTGTTTCAAGTAGTCATCTTTGGGTGACAATTTCTCATTCACCCCTTAACCAATTTAAACAAATGAATACATAATCTTTA
Source organism: Geum urbanum (assembly GCA_946800695.1). NCBI lineage: Eukaryota > Viridiplantae > Streptophyta > Magnoliopsida > Rosales > Rosaceae > Geum > Geum urbanum. Next base: position 8,669,545 of record OX327003.1, read on the forward strand.
TGTACTCTTGTAGGAGAACACAAATCCATGTTTCCCTCACATCAACATTAAGTGTAACACACACAATTATTTTGTTTAAATTGTCATATTAAAATGGTGGAAACCACCATTTTCCAACAATCAGTCCACAACCAATGTAAAGTTTTTTTTGAACCGATGTCTTAGTGGGTGATGTAAAAGATCGAAACCACTAAGAAATTACTTTCAAAGCGATGTCTAAATTTGAGGTAGACATCGGTTATACATACAAAACTGATGTAATAGTCTCTATTTGATGTGTATAGCTATTGTTAAACCTTCATATTTTTAAGTTTTATGTCTATTACAATACCAATTTGTAACACAATTAAGATATTTAACATCAACCATAATTCTAAAATTGATGTCTGATTAAAACTTACATGTCGGTTTTTAAATAAAAGACATCAATTTTTCTTACAAAACTGATATCTATGTTGATCTTAGACATCGAAATACTTTTACAGTCCGATGTGCAGTACCTTTATTGAAATTGATTTTGTTTGTACATCGATGTATTTTCTTTTATTTACATCAATTTTTATTACAAAACTATTCCATAATCTTGTTCTTGACAATCAATTCTCACATAAGAGATAAACAACAAAGCAACAATCATGAATACATTCATTTCATACTAAAATATAATGTACAAGATGTATCGCTACAATGAGATTAAAAGTATAAGCATCCTTACTTTTCTCAAATATACACAACTTACACATTTTCAAGTCTATGTTTCTATACAATGAATATGTCTATGTCTATGGTAATTTGTAGACAATCCAGGTCCAGCCCGTGTGTATAATTTACTTCTTCCCAAGTGAATACCCTGCAAATAGAGTAGTCTTGTGTCTAAGTAGTTTCGTAGTTTTAAGGATACACAATTTACTTGGTCAAATACTGATCATCCAAAACTGAAGGTAATGAGAACAAGGAGAAAATCTATGTACCTTTTCCTAATCACTCATCATTCATATCAAAAGGGGAGTTCTACATCAGTGAGTTTGTGCATAACTAGATAAAGATTGTCATATTTCCATCAAACATAACTGTAATCCAGCAGCACTAGAATCCACTCCAAAATCTGAATCATAGTAAACACATCAAGTCTCAATCCAAAACATCAGTACAACTTCATCAACTAATTTTTGGATCATTGCAAATCATCAACCTGTAATATGCATATTGAGGCCATTGCAACTTCATCAACCTGTAATCTGCACCTTCATCAACCTGTAAACTGCATACTGAGGCCATTGCAATTTAAATGAAACAGTCAATCATTGAGAAGTATACACTAAGCCTATATGAAATAGGTACTGCATGTAAAAATAATAATTTTAATGCAAATACTCGATAAAGGACTACAACTATCACCAAACATGAAAGTAGAGGTGATATTGGAACTGATCAATACAATTTAAGTTGATTAGGTTCAGAGGCAATACCAGGAAGCTATACAGATTCACCACCATAAAGTAATACCCAAGAATAACAGAGAGCACGTCTTGCATTAACAAGGAAATAGAACTGTAAATGATGACAGAATCATATGCATGTTTATTTCCGCTATCTCAACTCAATACAAGCACTATAATCACACAGCTACCACATACAGCATATATCACAATACAAAGATTGACCCCATTTAAGAATCTCTGGAATAATTTTCAACAATAGATTGAAATGACTGCGCAACCCAAACTACGTAGTGCCAGTTCAGCTCAGTCTCACCAGATCAACAATTAAACAGACTCTGAGAACTGAATAATTCAAAGAAATCCCCAAATCAATAAAACCCTAACCTAAAATCATATTCAGAGGGTCCAAAATCAAAACCAGTACAATAATTTCAATAAATTAGAAGAGATGATGAGAGAGAGATGAGGTTACGTACCAAGATGAGATCGAATAAAGTAACTAGGTCGACCTTAACAAAAATTTTGATCTCATCGTGGGTGACTTTCTCGTAGGGCTTGGTAGGGTCAAACCGCTCGACGTTGCAGAGAGACTCGAGCCGAAGTGTCCGATGTGGTCCAAAATTGCTGGGTCAAAGATGGATTGAGTTGAATTGAAGATCTAGCCCACCTCCACCGCAGTTCTTCTCTGATTCAAGACAGATGCGATGCAAGATAGGTTATGGGTTTAATCAACATTACAAGAAAATCAAGTCGATTAGATGAGTAAAGAATATAATGATGAGAATAGCTTAAACGAAAAGGAGAGCAGTTGACACGAAGCGTAGGACAAGCTCGTCGGAAGTTTTAAGAGGAATCTGGACAATACTTGAGCGCGATAGCGGCATGGATTCAGTTGCTAAATCAATGGTTGGGTACGGGGAGAGAGGTAGAGATGAGGTTTTGGAGGAGATCAATCTAGGTCAGGTTGAGAAAAGGAGAGAGAAAGAGAAACCGAGAAAGGAGAGGTTGGGTTAGGTCATTTCTTCAGTGTGTTTTTTTTGGTACCAAATTTTGTTCCCGCATGAGTAAAACTTTTAACTCGGCTCTTTTCACGTTTTCAAACGTTTCAGAATAAAATTCCAGACATGCCATAGTAATAGGGGTCATCATTTGGCCCGTGGGCCTCGTGGGCCGGTGGAGGCCCGCAAGCCCGTGGGCTAAAAGCCCGGCCCGGCCCGCAAAAAAGCCCGCAAAAGCCCGCCAAGGTGGTTGGTGGGCCGACCCTGGTTTAGAGATCTAAAGCCCGGCCCGGCCCGCGGGCCCGGCCCGCCAAAAGCCCGTCAAGGCCCGTTAGGCCCGGCCCGTCAAAGCCCGCACACATATTGACATATATCATTAAATTATTTAATGAATTTTAATCATTATACAATTTATACCTAGTTAATGTTTACCTACACACATATTGACATATATATATATATATATAATATAGTGACTAGTAGTCTAATAGACTAATACTATATAGATATATATTTTACATTTGTGTATATATATTAATATATTACATATAGATGGATAGATTGAATATTTGAATTCCATATATAATTAAATTTGTGTATCTATTTTACTATTAAGTCATTATTTAAAGTTTAGCATAAGTTGGGGTTTAGGTTTAGGGTAAATTAGGGTTTAGAAGATTAAGATTTATGGTAAGTTAAGGTTTAGGAATTTGAGGTTTAGGGTAAGTTAGGGTTCCGGTTCTAGGATTTTATTGTAATTTTTTTAGGGTTTAGGGTTTGGGGTTTAGGTTTTAAGGTTTAGGGTTTAGGTCCAAAATTTATAAAAATTAGGGACGGCCTACTTAGAATATTATGAACAACCAATCCGACATTCAATTTTTTATATATATAAGATAGTAGTACGTATATCATTATACCTACACTTATATATATAATATAGTGACTAGTACTATATATATATTTTTTATATTTGTGTATGTTTATATTAATATATTACATATACATATATTGATCAAATATTGGAATTCCATATATAGTTATATTTATGTATCTATTTTACTATTAAATCATTGTTTAAAGTTTAGGATAATTAAGTTAGGGTTTAGGTTTAAGGTAACTTAGGGTTTAGGGGATTGAGATTTAGAGTAAGTTAAGGTTTAAGAATTTTGAGGTTTAGAGTAAGTTAGATTTTAGGTTTTAGGAATTTTGAGGTTTAGAGTAAGTTAGGGTTTAGGGGTTAGGGTTTAGGGGTTAGGGTTTAGGGTTTAGGGGTTAGGGGTTAGGGTTTAGGTTTAGGGTTTCATTGTAATTTTTTTTTATCGATTTACACTGTAAAACAGTAAATATAATAGATGGTTCAGATTAGATTTTGTAATTTTTCAATGGTGAGAGTTTAATTGAGAGTGTGTGAAATGACATCAATACCCTTCTCTTATATATTGCTTATTTTTCCATGGAGAAACTTGATAAATTAAATTTTTATATCAATTTTTTTGACACTATGAGATAGATATGTAATTTACAAGAATGTGTGTTAAAATTTTTATCTTAAAAAATTCCTTTAGGGATGGGTAATTTATGTTTTAGTTGTAAGGGTACTACGGTCACATTTAGCGAAACTCATAGATGTAGGTCTAAATCAAGTCCAAAATTTATAAATTTTTAACGGCATGCTTAGAATATTATGAACAACCAATCTGACAGTCAGTTTTGTAAAATGATGATACATGATCGATTACGTTTCACAAAGGACTTTCAACCCATATAACCAAGGAATAAAGGTAAGAACATTAGTGTGCATGTAGAGAATTCAAGCAATATAGGAATTAAAAATGTTTTAATAATAAAGAAGGCCATATATAATAGTTCACCTTGTAATAAAAGACACCGTGCGTAAAAATTAGCCTAATCGAAGTACGTTTGGATCCCAGTCAATACAATTAAACAAAATTTGTGAAAACACTAAAATACACTCATCTTATTTTCCTTATTTTCCTATGGGGGAGTAGATAAATCAATTTTTTATGTCAATTTTTTTGATACTATGAGATAGATATGTATTCCATAAGAGTATGCGTCCAAAATTTGATGTTAAAAAATTATTTTCGGGAGGGGTAATTTCCGTTTTAGTTGTAAGAGTACTATGGTCACATTTGGCGAAATACATGGATCGATGTCTAAATCAAGTCCAAAATTTATAAAATTTTAAAGGCATGGTTATAATATTCTAACCAATCAATCTAATGGTCAATTTTATAAAATAATTAAACATGTCCGATTAAGTTTCACAAAAGTATTTCATTCCATATAACAAATGAACAAACGTAAGAATATTAATATACATATGAATAATTCAAGCAATATAAGAATTAAATATGTTTTAATAATAAACGAGGACATGTAGAAAACTCCATCTTATAGTGATAAACATCGTACGTAAAATTTAGACTCGTCGGAGTACGTTTAAACCCCAGTGCATGGATAAAGGTTACGTTTATTTTGAAATGTCTTAATTTTTTAATAATTAAAGCCCGATAGGCCCGGCCCGCAAAAGCCCGCAAAGGCCCGACCCGCAAAAGCCCGCAAAAGCCCGCAAAGCCCGCTTGAATGGGCCGGGCTCGGATCCTTATATAAAAGATAAAGCCCGGCCCGGCCCGGCCCGCATATATTAAAATGTTGTTGAGGCCCGGCCCGGCCCGGCCCATGCCGGCTATACATGGGCCGGGCCGGGCCGGGCCGGGCTTTTGCCGACCCCTACATAGTAATCGATGTTAATTATTAATAAAGACATCAAATTTTAAAAAAATAATGTTGTATAACGATTTTACATCATGCGAATTTTTAGCCGATTTTAAAGGAGTGATGTCTAAAATCATAATTATAGTAGTGCTTGTTAAGTCTTTTTGGAGTTTTAGTTTAGTGTTTTGCTCGAGGACTAACAAAACTTAAATGTGGGGTATTTTGATAGTCGCACATTTATGCATCTATGTTGTGTTTAATTGAACTTCTATGCTTGGTTTATTGTTATTAATTGAGTAAATTAATTATATTTATTATTTTATTAAATTTTGTAGAGAAATAAAGAAAAATGTGACAAAGAAAGGATTCCTAGTGCAAATAGAAGAAAAGAATGAGTTATGTGCAAATAAAGAGCCTGAACCAATGAGAATTTGGAGAAGTCAAACCAAGGAGTATATAAACATTTGGTTCAACAAAAAAAAAAGAGTTCCGTAACCCGGTGCTAGGAGTTTTTTGCTTGCGAGATTGAGATCGAACTTGCGGGTTCTGATCACCAGCATGACTTTGTTCACTGTACCCTTTCTCTATTCTCTATTCCCCTCGATTTTTATTGTCTCGAGGTAGCAAGGCATCGTGGTTTGCGAACTGACGTCGTGACAAAGTCTCGGCTGCTAGTGGATCAATTTTTTCGGTTCAGCAAGGTGGCGGTGAGGGAAGACCGCACCGCGCGCAGATCAAGCACGATGGGGTAGATGGCAGGCGCCGGCCTCAACGAGCACGTTTCAAGATGTGGAGCATGGTCTAGCTGAAGGCAGCATTGGATGATCGAACGACTGTAAGGTGGCGGCGATCGCTACGTCAATGCGCGCTGGCAAGGACTGCTTGGGAACAGACGTCGATGATCATCCGACCAGTACCGGGGATGCTTCATGGCATTAAGTTATGGGTCGGGTGAGCACACCTGGCGGCTAGGGTTTCCTCCTCTTGTGAGAGTCTATATTTGAGCCTTTTCCCCTTGGGCCTAGAATTGGACTATAATAATTGTAAGCCAACCAGTTGTACTTGAATACATTAGTGAGCCTGCAAATTTGGGATGGATCCGGCTGGAAGTCTGTTGTTGGTGTGTGCTTGTTTCAAGGGGTGTTTTTCTTTTCTAGATATGTTGCCCAGTAAGCTAAGGAGCGGCCAATTATGAAAAGAAATTTAGTCTCAGTAGCTCTGGTTTTTCTTAATCGGGTTATTTGAATTTAGCTACTGCGTAGTACACATTGGGGTTTTAATTTATAGAGCCGGGAATCCGGTAGAACTCTTGTACCACATTCACAATTAATTTTTTGCCATATTGAAAAACAGGAGTATATAAACTCACTTTTAGGTTTTGGGAAGCAATCAACAATTTTGGAGACACACATTTGAGCAAGAGAGAGAGAGAGAGAGAGAGAGAGCCGCGTGAGAAGAAACAGTCGCTAGTGTTCAACCCGTCGAGGATCACTTCGACCCGTCGAGCTGATGACCAGAACTTTTCTTCTTCATCCTTCTTGTTTGTATAGATTCTATGAATTGTTTTGATTCTTTTATTATACTTATGAGTAGCTAAATACGTTTTTAAGGGGATGCTTGAAGCCTCGTAAATGAATTCTTTTTAATGCACACACTTTGACCTAATTTAGCATATTTTTTTGAATGAGGTTTCTTTCTCTATGTGATTCACCGTATGAATTCTTGTATGTTTACTTTGGTGTACAACTTAGTATGCATGTTAGGATGTCATGAGATATGGGCGACTAAAGATAACTTTTTTCATCGAATTCTCTACAGTGATACACTGATTTCATCAGGGGATTGAAGCCTTAGGTCTAGCAGGACTCGCCCATGGTGTACCTATGAACCCTTGTAGCTTCTCAAACCTATTCTAAAACTTAATGTTTTCTTCTTTGTAAACATTGGGGGGGGGGGGGGGGGGGGGTGTCTATGACTATGGGTTCATAGAGGGATAAATGTAAAGGAAGTCCATGATAAACTTGCATAGGCATACAGATAGGTAATATGATGTGGCTATAATGATCAACCCTTTTTAGAAACTTTCATTTATTAGATATGTGCATTAGGTTAAATACGTATATGTTAGAGAGATGGAATGGTGGTGGTGAATTACATTCCTCATAACTCATTCATTAGATAGTTTAAACTCTTTGTATTCATAAGAATCTTTACTTCCAGTATTTATTTTCTGCATTAGCTGTAACTTGGCAGAATTATTTTGGCAACCAAATCAACTTCGAATACCCTCAAATTTTGTGTGATAGTCCACCACTGAGTCTAGTAGTTTGTGTTAAATTTTCATAGCATTTAGAGTAGTGTAACTTACGTTCATGGTATTGTTTGTGTTAGTGGTTGAAATTGTCAGCTTGCCGACATTTGCGTCTAACTAGTGTATTGAGTTTTAGTTTCACCAATTTTCAGCGAGTAATGACCCATATTTATCAATTACTACATTGATACATATACTCAAGAATAGAGTTATATTTGAGAGTAATTTTTCTAATTATCAATAGTCTTTCATGGCTTTATATTAAGATTTTTGTCAAATTACAACTGAATCCGTTGCTTTCTTGTTTTAAACTAGCTACAATAGAGCCTCTGTTGCAATCTGACCGATTTTATACAAATGGACACGAATTATGAACCATGACCATTAATACCGTAGCTAAAAGTTATTTTTCTTGTAATAACCAAACACTTGACAATATATATTTTTTAATTCAATTCACCTGAAAATCAGTTTAATAAAAAATTAAACCTTTAACATTTCAGTTTATGAGAATAATATCATAGTCACTGACTACTACACTAGCAGTAGCTGCTATCCAACAACATTACTAGCAGCCGATGTTACCAAACAACATATTTTCACGGCTAATTATTCTTATTTCACAACTACGTACAGTTGATTATTCTCGCACCATAGCCGACTGAGCCTAAAAATTGTCCCGTGCGGAGTGTCTTATCAGACACCCACAGACCCACCCACCACATGCCAACTTACAAGGATAATATTTAAAATTTTGGCTTCAATGAAGTTAGTTAATTACTAGTGTTACTGTAGTGTTATGTAATAATGCTTCTCTTTCATGGTTCGGAAACAATATATTCCCAATCATATTCACTACTTGATAGTTAATACCCAGTTGAATGAATGCTTACGTACTCTTTAGAAAGAAAAAAAAAAAATCAGCTCATCAGCCAGCTGATTGCTGCCAATTAACAATGAAATTAGACCTGATCAATGCATATCTCAAGTCATGTTATTTTAGGCCTCAATTATTATGATTTAGTATGTATAAACTAAAGAGGTTAATTATGACTACTCTAGTCTAGAAACTCTAGATAATGCTGGGCAACTAGAAGATGCTTGATGACGAAAACAAGTAGACGGGTAATTGAGAGGAGAGTAGCACATTAACAAGGACTCAAGGAGACATCAATACGTACAATTGGGGAGATCGAAGAAGCTATGTTGTATGCGTCTCTAGATGGTTGTTTTTTCTTGGACGCATGTTCAATTTTCACTGAAATCTCAACTGCAATGGGTTGCACACAGGTTGAACAGCCAATAATCATCTTTATTTGATAGCCAAGCGGTTGGTTGTTTTGGAGAATTTAGTTACCAACTTGTTCCGAAAAAGATTGATTCCGTTTAGTCCAAAATAAAGTCTTTATTTTTAATTGGTTTTATTTTTAATTGGTTTTACATTATGAGCCGATGCTTACGGCCCGCGTGAAAAATAGTGACAATTTCCTAACTAGGAAATGATTCCCTGACAATCTTATCATTAAGTTTTAGATTTTGATTGAAAGACGTATGAGGTAAGATTTTGAGCAATTGAGTCATTAAGTGAGTCTAAGCGCTAAGAATCGTAAGTTCATTACAATAAGTTATCATATTTTCCTATATATAGAGGAAATCTTTACATATACAGGGCATTAACATCGCATACAGCTTTTGCTCTCGGCAAACAACCCTTCTCATCTTGAGAAATCCTAGAAACTAGCGATCAAAAGATATTCACCCGAAGGAGCGTGGACGTTCGACAATTCAAGGAAGCAAAAACCCTATGTTCACAACACTTGTCAAGGAGATTGCTCTGCTTTACACTGAAGGAGCTGTAAAGTATCAATTTTTGTGGCTAATCTATAGACTCGAAAACCACAAAATCTTAAGTCACTAAGGACAAAAGGATCCACTGGACGGGTTTGGTGCTCTCCCCGTCCTAATCGCTTCTTAGAAGTCAAGTAGCGGCAACGCTACGTACAACGTTCTTCCCACAACAGTGGAACGCCAAGCGCATACACATACACGGTTGAGAAAAGAGACAGTTTGAAGACTTCTCAGTACCGTGGGATTTCTAGAGCCAAACATTTTGGCGCGCCTAGTGGGAAATACTTTTGTGTCTCTAAGCGACAATAGGGAAACTTTATAACAGGGCATACCCTCAGTGTCACAAATATCCTCATCCGGCATACTGAGAGCATGCTTTTGCTGAGTGTCGCACACTCTCGACGAATGCAGTAGGATTGATATTTGGAACTACATGTCGCTTAGCAATGGCATTTGCATTCCTATCCGAAGATGAGATCAAGGGATTGATGTACGAGAACTATCGGTCGTATGCCGCCAAGCATGACCAGCATCAGGCGGAACAACTGGATCTCATTGATCAATGACTAACCGATCAAGCGGCTTTACTCTCTACTAATGGTGAGAAGACTGAGGCCATGACTGCTGAAGTGGTCACCTTAAAAGCTAAATTCGCTAAGGGCCTGGAGGAACAAGCGACCCAAAGGGTTCAGCTCGCAACCCTAGTTGAAGGGCAAGACAAAACGTTGGACGAGCTTTTACAAGCATTGGAGGCCGCATTAATTCGACAGAAGAGGACATGCTCGACATGTTCAAAAGAGCATAAAATGATATTGGACAACTCTCCAAATCCATATTTGACCTTGCACGGGCCCAACAGAAAGTAGACACATTCCCACCCGCTTGGCAGGAGAAATTTGATAAATTCATGAAGCAATGCAACATCCAGGTCACCAAGCAGCATTAACCATATGAGATCCCTTTCTCCATATTGGAAAAGGGTATCAATTCCTCTTGGTAATGGCGTAGGAATTATAAGTCAATTAATTTCCAAACCTTCAATAGGGATGGAAGCAGAAGTGCGTCTACTCACTTGGCTTACTTCACCTTGTAACTTGGACCTTGGGGAGAGGATCTAGAGCTCAAAGTAAGGGTCTTCGGTTCATCTTTATCTTGTTTAGCGTTAATCTGGTACACTGGCTTAGACCCACAGTCCATAACATATTTTCTTGCACTGTTTCAGATCAGAGTACACCTTATACAAGACTTCTCTGGCAAAAGATGCCGTCATAGATATGGCGATCAATGGCTTGGAAGATCAATACTACCGCCTATTCCTCAGCACCAAGCATCTCTCATTGAATGAGTTTATCGCCACAGTGATGAAAGCTTGTAATGCTAAGCAAGAGAAAGATAATAGACGTAACTCGTCTAAGGGGACGTATGTGCCCAGGGCATCTTACGCACTAGAGAGGAATAAGCCAACTATTGTGGCTTATATTGAAGACTCTACTGAAGAAGGATATGCGCTCGAGGATGAACATGTTTTCACTGTCGAGTTAACCTCCAAAATAGTGATAAAATATCGCAAGCTCTAGCAGAGTAAGGGACCGGTGAAGCTCTCGACAGTGACTTTTATTAACCCAGAGTTCGAGACGTACACTTATGATTCCAACTTGGCTCATGAGATCTTGGATGAGATGATCAGTCAACGAGTAGCGAAGACGGACTTCAGAATGTTCCCTAATGTAGAACAGTTGAAAGGAAAAAAGTACTGCAAGTTCATGGTATGTAGAACCATTCCACCAAGGATTGTGTCAAGCTCAAAAATAATATCCAAAAGTGGATTAAATGAAGGTAAGCTTGCCCTAGAGGTGTCGCTAAAGATAGTCTCACTAGTAGATTCTCAACCCTTTTCTGAACCACTAGTTAACATGGTTGAGGTACAGGGGTTACCGGTAAGGCGGGAGGCGGAAAAATCTAGGTGAAGACCAGGAGAGTTCAAAAGAGGCCAATCAACAAGAACATCCAAGCCGTTTAGGAAGTACATCTTCAGACAGGACCAGATGAACGAGATCCTTGATGAAGTGATCATGGAGGATCTAATCAACTATAGGCATGTGAAGAGGTTTAAAGACCTAGCCTATATAAAGCCAAGTAATTACTATAGGTATCACAACAAGTTTGGACATGCTACTTCCTCTTGTATCGGTTTGAAGAAGTCTGTCTAAAGCTTGCTAGACTACCAGGTGATTAGTTTCGACTAGGGGGGAGGTGCAAACAATGATCCCAAGCCTTTGCCACTATTCCACAAGAAGCTCAAGCAAGTGGTGCCAGTGCCAAAAATGGAACCGGTGAACAAACCTAAGCTAGTAAGGAAAATGGAGCAGTGGTTCACTTATGATGTGTTGTGAGTGGCAGAAATCCTGGATTACCTGATCCAGGAAAAATTGTAGAAGTACTGAACGAACCTTCGCCAAACCCAGCAAGTGTGAAAGGTCTCCCTTACTGCCGTTTCTATCGCCCTTGGAATCTTACAACTAAATAATACACCAACTTAAAGTTCAGGATTCAGCGGTGGATAAACGAGGGTGAGATAGCCATCGAGTAGCAAGGAGAGAATGTGGCTCAGGAAGTCGGTGTTGGCGACAACCTTGTTATTGGTATGATATAGGTGCAAAGGTCCAACCCTAACAAGAGGAAATAGACCTTGGACCTACACACTTATGAGGAGGCTATTAAGGTGGCAAAGCCAGCACCCTCCTCGAAGGGTAAGGAGAAAGTCAATCCAAAGGCTGAGTCGCCGGTAGCGTTGTGTTCTCGCTGCATTATCCATTATGGCTTAAAGGTATCATATGAAGAGCTAATGGAAACAACCAAGGTTTACATAGAATTGGTCTCCCCACCTGAGCATTACCAGCCTACCAGCCCACGGGAGCTAAATTCGAGGGACTCACAAGCCTACAAGCGAATGCGAGCAGCATAGAGGTTTTTAAAAATGACAGCAGCAATGGCAGCAAAGGTCAATAGAGAAGACGACCTCGCCAAATCACATTCCACCTATATCAAAGAATATTTCTAAGGAGAATGTGTGGTACATCAAGGAGAAGGGGAAGACAATTGAGGTAACACCTAGTAAACGACAAAATTTACAGCGTCAGTTTACAGAGTCCAAGAAGGCATTGGAGGCTTTGGATATGGGCCTCATCTAACCAGAGCAATTAGCCTATACACTTGAGCAGTTGTAGAAACGGTTGAATACGTTGGCGGCCAACCCAATCGTGGTCTTTGGCAAAACGTCTCACGAACCAAAGGTTTGAGCAACGACACCCGACATATTTTCTTGAAACCCTGAATTACTCTCTAAAGCTTAGATTCTAGAACCTACTCCTAAGGTTCAGCAAGTTCACATGAAACTTAGAAATAACAACAAGGACCCAAGGCTTGTCATGCTTAAAAGTCTTCATCGAGCAACCAAGTCAAGTGAAGCACAAATCACCTCAAGTAAAGAACAATGACTTAGGTAGAGACAAAAACCATTGGTGGAAGAAGAACAAAAGAAAACTGTAACTCAAGCCAAGGTAACTTCTTCTTCGACAAGCAAGAGCAGTGACATCTTTTCTCTCGCGAGTGTAGAACTTACATCTGAGGTTCCATGTGACGAAAGACTTGTAGCGGCTATGGAGGCAATGGCCCCTGTCAATCATGATGTGGCATAGACCATACCACAAGAGAAGACTATAAGGTTGAATGGAGCGGAAGTCTAGGATGAGGAGCTAGAAACACAAGTTTATGGTGAGGGGTATGATGTCAACATAATATTTGTCTTGCCCTCTAAATTTGCAGGCTCTATAATTGGATTGGCAAGCTCAAAATCTTCCTTTCCCAGAGAAGTAGTCCTGGATCAGCCCAGCATAGTGAACAACTTGGTGACAACTACGTGAGAAGAAGAAAAAGGAGAGCAACAACTACTCTTTGTCCAGCCAAAGATCGATCTATCACTAAGGAAGGCTTACATGTTATTAAACAAGCCAACTTTAAATATGACTATGCACATGAGACCCATTTACATCACCGCCAATATTCAAGGGGTACACCTCAACAAAATGCTGGTGGACTCGGAGACAGCAGTAAACATTATAACCGTCAAGGCAATGGCACTTGTGGTTATCCCTAAATCCGCCATCCAAGAGACAACTCTCAATGTCCAGAACTTCTAAGGAAGCATATCCAAAACCCTGGGCATTGCTTTCCTTCATGTGCAGGTTGGACCAGTAGCTGGCACACATACTTTCTTCATGACAGAATACACGACATCATACAATGAAATACTAGATCGAGACTGGATTCACCGAAGCTACTATGTACCGTCATCTCTTTACCGGTAAATGGTGTTGTGGAACATGGAGTCAGGTGAAGCAAAGGTAATTGATGTCAATCCTCGCCCATACTCAGTGTCAGCCAATGCTTTGGACATTATCTATTACAATATAGACTTGAGGCCACTGGAGGTGTGTGGCGTTGACAAAAAGGGCCGCTCCATGGGGATGACAACCTCTCAGTTAGCACAATGGGAAATCATATAGGCAGGCAAAGACGAGCGCCACCCTTATACCATTGTGCTACCTCTAAAGCCATCTCAATAATAAGGCCTCTATCTGACATTTAGGCAGAGGCTTGTTTCTCTCTCCATAATCACCTGCACAACTACTTCATGGAGAAATAGGCCTACAAGCAGGTTCCAATAGTTACAACTTTGGAATATGTGGATGACGATGTGCTGCATGAATCAGAAGATGAAGAGATTATTCAATTGGCTCCAACAACTTTGGATGATACTCCACCTAAAGTCAAGGACCCCATGGAGAAAGTTAACCCCAGGACTACAGAAGAGCCAATAATTGTGGTTATCAGTACCTTCTTAGATCCCGAGGAACGAAAGAGGCTCATTGAGTTACTACACGTGTATGCTGACTACTTTGCAGAGAATTATAAGGATATGCAAGGATTGTTGCCAGACTTGGTGTGTCACAATATCCCCATCATAGAGGGTAAGAAACCAATGAAGTAGGAGATGCGTCGAATGAACACAGAGACAGCAATTCTAGGTAAAGAAGATATTGAAAAGATGCTCAAATTAGGCATTATCAGAGTAGCTAAGTACAACGAGTGGCTATCTAATGTCATCCAATGAAGAAAAATAATGGGAAAATGAGAGTTCGTGTCGATTATCACAACCTTAATAATGCTACGCCAAAGGATGCATACTTGTTGAAGAAATTTACACCCTCAACCTTTTGACTATGAATTAGCGTAAGACTAAGTGCATTTTCCTCACCCGCAAGTATACGGGGTCAAGTTATAGAATTTGTACGGAAGTCGAGTGTCAAACCCCACAAGGATTGACCACTTAAACTCCTTAGCTTGACTCGATTAAGCTCTCAAATTATGGACTAACTAGAGACACTAAACATGACATTAAAACTAAAGTAAAATGTTGAAATGTGTATCTCACATTACTAAGTCCTTTGGAGACTTAGCATTGCAAGAGGTGATTAGATTATGATGAGTGATTATACGAATTTTTGGTTGATTGAGTTACACTAAAGTGTGGAAGCTAAAATACACAAGTTCACAAATAAAGAAGAATGGTCGACTAGAGATATCCCCGCTAACCATATGATGCTCAAACAATGTCCCTGTTTATGTAATGGATTAGAGTCCATTCACACAAGTTATGTCTACGTCGTGACCTTGTGGGTCACGTTTGGTTTTGAACCCAAGTTTCTAGATCATTTCGGACGCTAGGCGACTTAAACCTAACATTGAAGTATCTCGTGAATCGGGACCAAGATCTAAGCCATTTCGGACTCACATCTTAGTCATATGTCACTTTTGTGAAGTCAACAAGCATACCATGTGATATATATGGAAGGTTCTCCTTCTCGAATCTCAATTGAGGAATCCGAGAGAAGGTCTAGATGAATTGCCCAACTCGCACTTAGTGAATTATGAGTCAAGAAATTCTACGATTTGACACAATAACCTTTTCAATTTAATTTGTGCTTGACTAGAGTCCTCCAAGTCTATTGAGACATCAAAGAAACTCCAATCCATGCTTAGTGCTAAGAAAACCAAACCTTAAGGTAAACCTTCTAGAATAGACCATAATCATGTTTACATGCTCATCTAGTCTTTAGTTAGTAGCTAATTCAACTAAGGTCCTAATTTTAGTTTCTTCATACACATATTAACATAGCTAAGGTCGACACATGCATAAATGAAAAAAACTTGAAGCTCAAACATATAAACATCCACACTCACACAATATCTCATTCACAAACACACAATCACATAACATACACTAAAACCATAAATCGTACATACTCCAAGACATGATTTGTTCACATCACATGGCTAGGGTTCTAACCCTAGCCCCCCAAATAAGACTACTCATTACACATAACTAAATACAAGAGTTGATATATGCATAGAATAGGAAGAGAGTAGAAATAACCAATGGTTCCCTAACCAAAGATGCACCAACTGACTCAAAGCCTTCTAGCTCCACTTCTTCTCTTCAATAAGCACCAAGTCTTCAAGAGGAGGTAAGGTCAACCCTTAGGATTCCAAGGAGCAAGGGGAAGAGGGATTACTTCCCACTCCTTTGAAATCTAAAATCTTAGCTAAACCCTAGGAGGTGAAGATGAGAGGAGGAGCACTCAAACTAAGCCAAAGTGATGGTGTAGTGGTGGAGAGGTTTGGCTCTACCTAAGAGAGGGAAGAGCTAAGTCTCTAATGGTAGTAGTTATGGAGGTGTTTTGGCATAAAAAGGGAGGAGAATAGGTATGAGAGAGTGTTTGAAGGTTGTGATAAGGATAAGGGGGCTAGATAGAGTGAAGAGCTATAAAAAATCTGAAAATGAAGTGAGATATGTGTGAGGGGAGTGGTGAGCTCAAATTTGGGCTGATGAGAAAGGATAATTTGCATCCTTACATGATAGGAAATGGTGAGATGGAAGATCTAAAGGTTAACTTTGAATTAGAGAGACCATGATCCACTTATTTAGGACTTTAGCCTTACAAAGCCTAAATAAGTGACATCATGTGGTCCAACTTCTTCCCTTTCTCCCCAAATCAAATTGGTATGCAAAAATGGGTTGGTTGGGCCTCCATTAGGCTAGACTCCATGTTATTGGGCCGACAAGGGTGGTCTGGCCGGCCATGGTGAATTCCGGGGACTTCCGGGCAACTTCCAGCGACTTCCAGTGATGCTATTTCGTTATTTTCCCAATGTTGCCCCAAATTCTTCCATGATCTCATAAATGTAAACATCTTCTCCAATAAGTGTCTAACTCTTCACCTTTAATATATTTCCAAGCCAACTCCTACTTTTCTAGCATGAACAGGAAACGTTATAAGAACAATCTTTTATTCAAAGAAGACAAGTAATAAGCATGAAGTTATGAACATAATTAAAACATAATTATGGACCTAAAAAACTACCTCACACTTAATCTTTACTTGTCCTCAAGTAAACAAAGAATAAAAGAATTAAGTTACTCTAGACTCAAAGTATAAAAACACACAAGGTATGAAAGCATCCCGAATTGATGATTGATTTCCTTTAGAGAATCATGGCTAAATGAATTGAACTTGTTTTGAGCAACATTTTAAAACATGAAATCAATGTATATGTAATAAGCCAAAATGGTTATGCAATATGTCAAGCCAAATGCATCACAATGAGATGTATTCAAACTAACATGTCTCCTAATCATCTAACTCACAAGATATCGCTCAAAGTACTCAAGTGTTTAGAAGGTTCATGTTTGCACTCAAAAATAATCGTATCAATCACATGCTTTACATAGGCTTGCTTTTCAACCAAGTGCTCCAACAATCTAAAAACACAAGTATTTCAAATCAAGATGGCTTTTATTTAGGTTGTAACGGGGTTTAAGGAAAGGGCTTAATGAAAGAAGGATATAGTAATTCAAGAACTAAGCAACTTAGCAAGCAATTCATATGTCGAAGTTCCTTACTAAACATTTAGGTGCCCTTAACTTCTCTTTTCACACAAAGCTAATTCTCAAAACTCTTATTCTTTCTATACAACTCATACTCTTTTTGTGAAATTCTTTTCTATTTTCTATGTTTTTTCTTTTCTTTTCTTTTCTTTGATACTCTTTTCTCATTTTTTTCTTCTATTTTTTCTTTTTGATAAAAACACAACGCAAATGGACCTCACAACAACCTCCTCCACTTCACACTTAAGTTTTTGCTAAACTTTGTAATAGGCAAAAACACTAAGCACGTCTTAATAGGACTTCATTATCGCTTGCTCGATTACCTAGTTAAAGGTAGTAGTAAGTGTTTAGGCTTGGTAAGGATTTGTGGTGCTCAAGAAATAAAAGGCTAAGTAATTAAAAAGGCTTAAATTGTCTCATTAAATGATATGTACATCATAGGGTTCAAAAACAATTTGGACATGGTGGTAATCCTAATGCCTCTATCATTTCTGAAAATAACTCATAATTTGGAAAACATTTTGCATGGTTTAAAGCAAGTTCTAAATTTTTCAATTTTTAATGATTTTAGGATAATGAGCGATACGACTTAGCCTACTACCTCACACTTTAGAATCAAATTATCCTCAATTTTCATTAGGTCACATAGTAAACAAAAAGTGTACAAGAGATAACATAGACATCATCATTTCACATTTTATTCTCCTAACACATGTTATTCTAGGCATAACAATTAGCATGCTATCACACTTAAAGGATCATATAGTCTCTAAGAAGTAATGAAACTATGAGAGTCTTATTAACTACAATGGGAACATGCATACCAATCATATTTCAAAGGAAAACGACATTGTAATCTAGCATATAACATGAGGGAACCTCACACTTATACAAGACTACCACATTCTTGGTGACTCAAAACAAGACACTAATGTTACTTAAGCATCATCCCTACTCATGTCCATACTAAGCAAGAAAATAAAGAAAGGAGGGATAGAGAGGGTGCCAACACTTTGTTGATCGGCCCCTAGCTCCAAGTGTATGAATATGTAAACCAACGAAGGCCAAGCAAAGGTTCCATGAGTGAAGTAAGGACCAGAAAATGGTACCCTCGCATTGAAATTGGTAGGGTTTGAAAGCTCAAAGGGGTATATGGTCAAGGCTACGGCTCCCGGACTCTGAAAAATGAGCATTTATGTTTGGTCTTCGATGGATCGAGGGAGCCCATTCGATCCATCAAGGCAGAGCCCCGAATCTTCAATTGTGGACAACTTCGATGGATTGGAAAACCCTTTTATCCATCGAGGCAATCATTCCGGTTCATGTACTGGAAGGATACTTCGATGGATCAAGGAAATCCTTCAATCCATCAAAGCAATCGTTCTGGTTCCATACTGCAGGCAACTTCGATGGATCGAAGAAACCCTTCGACCCATCGAGGCAAGCCCTTTGGTTGTGCCTGGAAAGAGGTCTAAAATTTGTCCAATGCGTACCTCTATTGCCTTGCCATTCCTTGCTCAAAATTCACATGCACACACACATTACACAACACTAATCAAGCTCAACATATGCAAAATGGTAAGAGGCTCATCTAAGTTCATCAAATCATCATATAAACAAACAATTTCAACAATACATACATTACCACTAAAACCACAAAACATAACAAGGTACCAAATTGACATCATCCACAAAGAGTCTCAAATGTGCAAATGGTACAAAACAAAGACAAGTCCTAAAAAGTTTGAAGAAAATAGGGGTTAGATAAGCAAAAATAGACACAAAATGCATTAAAGCTTCATCAATCCAATCCATCATCATCCACATCATCATGATCCGTTGGTGCCAACCCGGATCTGCCTTCCCCATGGTAATGGATCTCCAAACTAGAAACCCGTGTGCAAAGATCACCAAGCATTTCCATCATTGTCGCTTGGTTAGCAAACATATGTCCGGGCTCTTGTGTAGGCTCCGGTGCTTGCATAGGTGCCAACTCTTCTTCCTCATTTTCCACCTCTTATACTCACGCCTCTCTCTTGGTCCCTTGAGCCAAGCTCTTAGCCACAATGGAGTCGGTAAGCTCTCCCTTGGGGGCACTGAGGATGTGAGGAATGCCCTCGAATCCCTTCTTGATGCACCATCGGGTGATTGTATATGGCAATACCAACGGTCCCTTTTCCGTGTCTGCACTCTTATCAACGCATCATAAAAGAGTCTCCCATACTCCACCGGAATGCCACTATGCATCATCATAAACATGGATTTGACCCTTTGATGTGGATCTCCGCAGGATGAATGGGGAGGGAGACATTATGCTTGATAAAGAGCCAAAGCACCTTGTGAAGGTTGTCGAGGTGACCACTATGGAAGCACCCATTCTTCCTTGGGGGAACGTGTTTCATGCCATATGCTGTGCTCTTGAAGTCCGCCCAAGTGACTGCGTCATAATGCTCTCTAAAGGTGATTCTCTCCTCCGGGGAAAGGCGAGGAAAATGATAGAGCTCCTCAAGTGTTTGGGGGGGGGGTGAGTGTCATCTTCGTGCCTCAAAGTGTGAAGATGTGGCCGATCCCTTTAATGGTGGTATTGGCTTCTTTAAGCATGATGTAGAATTCTCATACCAATGGCTCATGATATCCAGCAAAATCCTTGGTAATGTCGGTGGCTTTGTGAGCTACCATGATCTCTCGCACGGTCATGACCTTGGGGCACTCTAGAGCTAATTCAACATTCTGCTCCGGATGAATACCACGCTCCTCCTTGACAGTTGGCATTTTGGAGAGGCCGGTCTTCAGGCCCTTGACCTTCAGAGGTGTGTCACCCCTGTTGTAGTACGTCGGTGCTCTCTCCTAAATCGGCTCCTTTTCCCCTTCTTCCACAATTTTTGCCTTAGCCTTACGCTTGCCCACAGTTCTCTTGAGAGGCATGGTGATGATGGAAGTGGAGAAGAGGATGATGGATGATGAGATGAAGGTACCTAGAACACAATTACATAAACTAATAATTTAGCACTCACATTGACATACACACAACTTGTCACACCTAAGACTCAATTTCATGTTACTAAGCCATCTCAAAGCATGGTATGTCTTGATTTTATCAATGTCAATTCAAACTCATCATGTAGAATCACACATGCACAATTCACACAACTCACACACAAAGTAACATAATGACAAAGTTAAAATCATCAAGCCTTTAGTCCAATTAAGCAATGCTATCACAAATTTCGAACCGAAGCCTCAACAATCATCACTAAGACAACCACATTACGACAAAAACACACAAAACAAACAACCACACACAACTTGCATCATAATTTCGGCTAAAGTCAAGGATAGTCAACACTTCAGCAAAAAAATTTCGATAAGTTTTCATGCAATTGGTCACATAAATCAACTACACATTAGTCCTAGATCATGATTTGAAGCACACATTGACTCAATTAACAATAAACACAAGCTAATCCCAAATTTTTTGAATTAGGGTTCATGCATCACACAACTCAACCAATTTCACAATTTCCATGCATATAAGTGTTAGAATCACACAACCCATACATCTAAATCAAAGAATATAGCATCAACTAAACATAAACATCACAAGACCACAATAAATCACTACAAGAATTCAAATCGGGTTCAAGCATAATACATCAAAAAGATGGCTCAAAACTCCTCCAATCGCCACACACAAGCACACACAAGCCTTAGACTCAATAATTTGAGAAATGTGGGAAGATTTTGAGTGATTGGTGAGTTGAGGGGTGTGTTTAGAGGGACAGAGAGAGTGAGAGAGAGGTGGATAGAAGAAGAAAATTTTCGAAAAAAATGAAGGAGGAGTCGAAGGGGAGCAGAGAAAAGAGAAGAAAATGGTCTTCCAGTAAAGGTTAACTCGTGGTCAAACTTGGCCCAGGTTGCCTTTGATGGATCAAAGAAACCCTTTGATCCATCAAAGCGTTGCTACTGATTCTTCTGTTGCATCACTTCGATGGATCGATGAAATCCTTCGATCCATCAAAGCAGTGTTGCTGATTGCTTCTGTGTAACACTTCGATGGATCGAAAAGTATGAACAATCATTCTTCAATCCATCGAAGGGGGGCTTTAGATTTAATGCAAAAATGAATACAAATTCACTCATAAAGATCAAAACAATACAACCACCTCCTATCATAAATTCACATGCACAAAGCTAACAATTTTCACACAATAACACATGCATAAACAAGCACCAAAATTTAAAGTGAGTTAAGAGATTATGAATGCTCCCCCTTGAAGACTGATACATTGCATCCCAAGTCACCATCAATCACCAACATGCAAGACCAAGATTGATCTTTCCTTCCATGCTTGGGCTATTGGCCTTGCTTCAAGGTTGCTTCTCCGGGTCACATTACCATAATCGCTACCTCACACTTTATTTCTAAAAACTTTCCCAATGGTCTCCGCCCATCACGAGTTCAAGTTTAATAACCTTAACACGGTTAGCACGGAGGGCAAAGCTTCAAAGTATTATAGTGTGCAGTTGATGCACAAATTTCACCTCCACAACATAGTCGCTTGGTGTTATTCCTTCCCATGGCTTGATCCGGTGCCCATTCACCTTGAAGGTACTTCCATCTCTCAAATTCCGCAAGGTCACTGCTCCATGAGGAAAAACCTCCATAATTTCAAACGGACCAATCCATCTAGACTGTAGCTTTTTCGGATGTAGGGAGAGTCTAGAGTTGTATAAGAGCACCTTCTTGCCCACAACAAGCTTCTTATGCCTCAAGCGGTTGTCATGGTACCTCTTTGTCTTCTCTTTGTAAATTCAGGCACTATCATAGGCTTCTAGCCTCAACTCTTCAAGATCCATGATGTCAAGCTTCCTCTTCTCTCCTCTATCTGCTAAATTCATGTTCAAGGTTATGATCGAACACCTTGATTTATGCTCAAGTTTTACAGACAAATGGCAAGCCTTCCTATAGACAAGACGGTAAGGAGACATGCCTATGGGTATCTTGAATGCAGTGCTATATACCCAAAGTGTGTTGTCCAACTTTTGACTCCAATCATGTCGCTTAGCATTCACGGTCTTCTCTAATATGATCTTGAGCTTCCGGTTGCTAATTTCCACTTGCCCACTCGTTTGACGGTGGTAGGGCGTGGCTACCTTGTGACATACTCCATACTTCTTCAAGAGGTCCTTGATCTTAGTATTGATGAAGTGGGAACCCCCATCACTTATGATGGCTCTAGGGGTTCTATGCCTTGTGAAGATAGAATTCTTGAGGAACTTTCTCACCACCTTCCCATAATTTGTTGGACAGGCTATGGCCTCCACCTATTAACATACATAATCCACCGTCACAAGAATGTAGAGCATCCCATTTGAATGAGGAAACGGACCCACGAAGTCTATCCTCCAAACATCAAAGATCTCGATCTCAATGATTGTCTTCAATGGCATTTGTTCTCTCTTGTTGATTCTACACACTCTTTGGAACCTATCACAAGCTTTGATGAATGTGTGGGCATCTCAGAAGAGGTTAGACCACCATAATCTGGCTTATAGGACTTTGTAAGCGGTTTTTGAAGGCCCATGGTGTCCTCCACACTCTAGCTCATGGAAAAATGACAAGACACTATACATCTCCTCATGTGGCACACATCTTCGTGGAACGCCATCTCTTCCTTCCTTGTATAGTAGGGCCGGGGTCATCCCATATGAACTCACGATTAATTCTCCTCAACCTCTTCCTTTGGTCACTTGAGAAGTGGGCAAGAATGTAGGTACACTACCAGAAAAAATACTTTAGCCGACAAAAAAAATTGGTCGGCATGTTAGACGTTTTCGTCAACTAAAGTAAAAGCCGACAAACGTTCATCGGCTAAAGTGTCGTCAGTTAAAGGTTGTCGGTTATACTTTAGCTAATGATAAAACTAGTTGTCAACATAAAGTTTGGACTTTAGCCGACGACTTTGTACACTTTTGCCGACGAAATGTCGTCGGCCAAAACTTCCCAGCTAGTCAAAACGGTTGACCCAAACTGGACTTTAGCCGACGACGGATAAAGACTTTCGTCGGCTAATGTCTTTGTACATCGTTGGCTAAAGTATGAAACTTGTCAACTAAAGTCTTCATTTTAGCCGACGACTGTGACTATTGTTGTCGGCTAAGGTTACTGGTTTTTGAAGAAAACAAATTATAAATTACAGATTCTGGATTTCTATTTCTAGAACCTGACAATTCCACAATTTTTTTTTCACACTAGCTAATAACACATAAAATGAAAACAAAACACATATTTACGAATAAACACAAATTAATGAAACTTAAGCGTATATACATTTTAAACTTAGCACATAAACTAAGTTAGGTGTTCAAACTAAACCCATATAACACTTAAACCAATTATCATCTAAATTTATGTCCTAGAAAAAAGATGGAGTACTACCATTATCTTGTGGATCCTCCTGCGGCTGCGAAGCATTGAAAGGGAGTTGGATTGATGGCAATAGAGGTGGAGGAGGGAGTCCTTGCGCCTGAAGTTGTGCAAAAAATGCCTAAAACCAGAAAGAAATCTGAGCTTGTTGGACGACCACGTAAGCGCGGGTTTCAACCTCCTGCTCTAATCTTGCCTGCTCCATTGCTTCCATCTGTGTCTGATGCTCCATTGCCTGCTTTTGATGCTCCATCGCCTGCCTCTGAAGTTATTCCTATAGCTGAGCAGCCTCGGAAGATGCCAACTTGCGTGAGAAATCGGGAGTGTTCTTCAAGACCCCATCGCTCTGCTGTCCTAGATCCCTATAGTAGTAATTGTTCCCTCGTGGTGGGAAAGCATGACCCATGATCTTGACCTCTACTATCACATCAGATTGATCAATCTGAGAGATGACCTGGGAGAGGTCCTCATCTTGAGTCTCTGGCCATTGCTCCCTCACCATTTAAGTCAACACGACTTCAGCCGCTTCCCTCATTCTTGTCTAATTGACAAGGAAAAAAAATAACATATTAGTAAACATACATAATTTTTTTTATAGAGAAAATACATATATAAGCAAATATGTGAAGTTATAAGGGCATAAAACTTACAATATCTTTAGTGGACTGAGGATATATGTTCTTGTATGTATACATATACGGGTTGACTTCACTTTATTTGTTGCCTCCTCCATCCAACTCGCAAACGGTCTAGGCCCGACATGATGCTTACTCGTGTTGTGCCCCCGGTTCGCCGCGTTTATTCCACAAATAGCTTGTTGGATAAACATATATTACAAAAAAATTAGAAAACTAATTTTGCCAAATAAGATACAAGTAAACACAAACATGATGTTATATACCTCATATTCTGGTTGTTGAAGTGAACTAGAAGCCACTGCCACTCGTACTCCCTATATATAAACTCGCTAGGGGTACCTAAACGGTTGTTGCCATGCGTATTCCAGTGCTTATAAAGCTCATTTTTTCACTCCTTGTACCTATATATGCAACACAAATGTTAGAAATTGACAATACATGATCAACAAAATATAACTCAATATATAAAATATAACTCCCACCACCTTTTTCCTTGAGTGTCATTTGCCCACGTGGATTTAAGGTGCTCTGGAACAACAAACCGCACCTGCAATGGTCATATAAATATATATTAGGACTTAATTAATAAGGGTAGACATACATAATGAATATCTAACTAACTCACCGACATAACATTGTTCACCATGTCCTTCACACACTGTGGCATCGAGGACCACTTTCCCCAAAAAAAAGGGACCATGTCCCGTATGACACATCCTACTTGGTCATTATAGGATCTTGTCTTTCCCCCCAACTTCACCGCTCCATCCTCTGTCATCTCTATGACCAATGACCCATTGATCTTGACATGCTTGTTAAGATCCTTGCCGGTGATGGGGCCTCTACTCTCTTTTTTTGTTGTCGGTGGTGTCTGTCACATAAAACAAAGTAAAACTATTAAAACATAAGCACCCAATTTAATATACAAATTATTAATAAGTTATAAATTAAGTAACCAAGGTATTTAATATTTACCCAACTCTGACGTCGATATATTTGTTGTATCAAACGGCGTATAGAAGTATGCTTGTTGCGGGATAAGATAGCTAAGCTTTCCTGGAAGAGGCATTCCCCGCTCATCGATGTCAGGTATGGCAGGTACGCTCTGGGGCATGAAAAGGTGAGCCGGCGACATTTGTACCCCTGACGATGAGCTACCTGAAGCACTAACCAGAGAGGTAGAAGAAGCTAGAGTCGTAGAGGGAGAAGGCGTTGGCCGGTGAATGGGAGGCATATGGATACCCGAAAGAGCGGGAGCCATAGAGCTGGCCAATGAGGACATGGGGGAGCAGTCTTACGGTCAATGTTGCCTCATGCTCTGCGGTATGTGGTGGCGAGCCACTACACCTTGTTGTGGTGGTTGATCAAGTAGTTGAGCTCGTCAAGAGTTCAAAGAGCCATGAAATGTGGTATACGGGTCGTTGTGGATAGATGTGGCCTCAGAACTGTTGACTCTAGACCATTGTCCCTTAGATCCCTTCTTTTTCTTGAAGAGAGTCATGATGCCAACTATAAATCTACCCTAACAAATTATAATTACCACACTATAAATTCTACACAACATATATACACCACATAAATTTAACATAAAAAAATTAATCAACATCCCCAAACCCTCACTACTACTATCATATATTCACAATCAACACCATATTCACGAACAATTCAACATCACCATATATATTCACAAAAAAATAATCACACTTTAAAAACACCTTCTAAAAAATCATACTTTAAAAGTACCCTCTAAAATTAACTTTAACATCACATTCAATTTAACATGACATTCCAATTAACATATATAAACCCATAAATCACACAAATTTCAAAAATTCAAATCATCAATTCAGAAATTCAACAATTCAGAAATTCAACAATCGCAACAATTCAACAATTTAATTAAGAATTCCACAATTAAACAATTATCGTATTTCATACTTCTATTTCTCTAGAACCATAGCTTAACCCCTCAAGGTCCATAATTTACATTGTTAATTAAGCTATCTCTAAATTAACTAATTGTAGAAACCAGCGTGCGCACACTCACATGGAATGGCTAGCAGTTCTAACTGTATGAACCATGATCCCACAATCTACGTTGCATGGAAGCGGGTGCGGATTCTTAGAAGCGAAGTGTTAGAAAGTGCGAAAGCATTTTTTTTTTGATTTTTCTTGGAAGCGGGTGCGTTTTGGAAGCATTAGAATTAAATAATAAATAGGATAAATATAACATATAAAAGATAATATATAAAAATATGTCATAATACATTTAAATAACTCAAATCAAATTCAAAGTTATTATTTACATTCTAATAACTCAATTAAAAACAAAGTCTAAGCATCAAGACCTCATCTTCACTCCATATTATCAAATAAAACAGCCTCCCAAAGCTAGTTTACTAAAACATCAATATGAGAAGTAAATCCTAATCACGTATACAAAGCTAGTTTATTAAAACACCATATATAAGAGCAATACACCATCACAATACAACAAACACATCAAAATTATAACTTACTGCTAGCGTAACACTATCAAGTTTTAGACATCTAAAGATTACAATCATAATCTGGACTACAATATTCATCTACAACTAACATCAAGCACTCAATTAGGTGGCTCAAACAAAAATTGCAGCAACGTTAGACTTCTTTTTATAAACGTGGGCATTTCATCGAGCAGGTGGTGTGCATGGGTTCCGTGCAACCTAGCCCACAACCTTAGTTCAAATTCAAACTGTGACTATAAAAAACTAAGCCTTCAAAATTATACTTTGGTTCCCACAGGTAGGAACCTTAAGCCAAAGCTTCCGTAACCAATTTTCTTAAAAATTCAGAAATTCCATACACCGAGTCTTATGAAAACCTTACCTGCCAAAACAAAACCTCACATAATGATGACTAGTTCAACCTCTGCTCATTGCTCAATCACAATCACCACCACTCATCACCCTTTGTTGCCGTCCAGTCGAGCTTGTCACGACTCACCGGAGCTTTTTGGAGTCGTCGGAAATGATGTGAGTGAAGGCCCCGGCAAGGACCAACCAGATTTGTGGGGTTGAGATCGAGATCGAGGTGTCATGGTGGCCTTGAAGGCTTGAGTGATGTGAGCTTTGAGAGAGAGAGAGAGAGAGAGAGAGAGAGAGAGAGAGAGAGAGAGAGAGAGAGAGAGAGAGAGAGAGAGAGAGAGAGAGAGAGGAGGCTGAAACCTAGGATTAACCCGATGACTTTATCTGACGACATAAAAAAGTCGTCGGCTAAATTTACCCGACGAAAATGTCTTTTATTATCGTCGGTTATACTTTGGCCAATGATACATGTCATAGTCATCGGCTAAAGTAACTTTAGCCGACGACATAAGTCTATTTCGTCAGGTAAAGTGTGAAAATACTTTTAAAAATTAGGCTCATATGAAAACACGTTTCACGCAAATTCTTGTTTAACTAAGCCTCATAATCAGAATCATTGCTTGAGTGTGAAGTGTGAAAATACTTTAAAAAATTAGGCTCATGTGAAAAAACATTTCACACAAATTCCTGTTTAACTAAGGCTCATAAACAGAATTATTGCTCGAGTCTTCTTCGGAGTCCGAGCTAATTTTTGGTAATATGTGCCACTCCTCGTCACCGAAGTCTTCATTGTCTTCATTTGGATTAACATCAATAAGCCTTACATCTTTATCACAAATTTGAACCACATGACCCGGTCTCACATTATTAAGGCGAATTGTAGAGGATTCAGGAATACCAATTGCGTTCGGCTCTTGATCTGCAGTATCTTCTTCATTATCTGCGGCCTCTCTAAGTGTAGCAGCACTGTATATGTTCCTAGGAACAACATAGTTGACTACTTTCAACGTGTCTTTGTGCACCAGATCATCAAGATAAAACACTTGTTTTACCGTTGTTGAAAAAATAAAAAAAGTCATCTTCATACCACCTTGTAGCAGTATTCACCGAAAATATTCTGTACTGATCGGTCCTTGTGTTCTGATGGTTAGTATCAAATCATCTACACTTAAACAAGTTGATATTATTATTTGGTCAATGTAATGGATATAGCTTCACGAACTAATTTTGGACAGCTTTCGACAACACCCAACGATTTGAGAGCGATTTGTGTTTTTCTCACCGTTTTTTTTAATGAATGAGCTGCTGCCAAGATCTTTAAATCTAAAGAAATTTAGCCAATGATATTATTATTTGGTCGGCTAAAAGACATAATTTTCATCGGCTAAAGATAAAATTTTAACAGACGATTTTTTCGACTAAAGCCGACGACTTTTTTTTTTGTCTGCTAAAATACTTCAGCAGACGATTCAAAATTGTCATCGGGTAAAGTATTGTATAACCAACGAAAAAAAATTCCTTGGCTTGTTTTGCTTACTTTCATCGGCTAAAGTATTTTTTATGGTATTGGTTCCATTGCTTGAGAGGAAGTTGGCAATATCCGCAAACTAAGGGTAGTTAGAAGTAGTAAGCACCTCCTTGATATGAAAGAGTTGCTCATCTGGAAAATCATCATTCAAGTTACCATGTTATTCCTTGAGTTGAAAGCAAGAGAGGTGATCTGCAACCAAATTGTTCCTTCCAAGTTTGTCCACAATTTCCAAGTCGAACTCTTGAAGTAGTAGCACCCACCTCAACAATCTTGCCTTGGACTCTGCTTTGGTGAAGAGATACTTGAGAGTACGATAGTTCATATGCATAATGACTTTGGAACCCACAATGTAACTCCAGAACTTGTCAAGAGCAAACACAATGGAGCAAACACAATGGATAACATTTCCTTCTCCATTGTGGTGTAGTTCTTTTGTGCTAGATTGAATATGCGGGAAGCGTATTGGATGACTCCCAACACATTGTCTCTTCTTTTCCCAAGCATCGCTCCTATGGAATAGTCACTTGCACCACACATGATTTCA
Organism: Geum urbanum; assembly: GCA_946800695.1. Classification (NCBI taxonomy): domain Eukaryota; kingdom Viridiplantae; phylum Streptophyta; class Magnoliopsida; order Rosales; family Rosaceae; genus Geum; species Geum urbanum. Next base: position 8,698,880 of record OX327003.1, read on the forward strand.
AAGGGCAAGCTCCAGTCCAGTTTGGTGATCACCAGAGCTGACACTAGAGCACTCTTAAGGGTCTCAAAGGCTTCCTTAATCTCCAGAGTGATGTAGTAATGTGCCTTCTTGGCTAGCATATCCGTCAGTGACTTGGCTATCTTACTAAAGTCTTTGATGAACCGGCGGCAGAACCCTGCATGCCCCAAGAAACTCCTAACTTCCTTGACATTGGTTGGAATGGGAAGCTTCTTAATCACTTCCACCTTGGCCTTGTCCATTTCAATACCTCTCTTGGAGATGTAATGGCCTAACATGATTCCTTCCTTGACCATGAAGTGGCATTTCTCCCAATTGAGGACTAAATCTTTCTCCCTACATCTTGTTAGTACTAACTCAAGGTTGTATAAACAAGCGTCAAAACTATCACCAAACAATGAGAAGTCATCCATGAATACCTTGACAAACTCGCCAATCATACCAGTAAAGATGGCTTGCATGCAACATTATAATGTGTCCGGGGCATTACATAGACCAAATGGCATCCGACGAACGGCAAACACACTTTGAGGGCATGTAAATGCAGTCTTCTCTTGGTACTCGGGATTAATGGCGATTTGGTTGTATCCACTATACCAGTCCAAGAAGCAATAGTTCTCATGCCCGACTAGCTTCTCCAACATTTGATCGATGAATAACAAGGGAAAGTAGTCCTTGTGACTTACGACATTCAAATTCCTATAATCAATACAAAAATACCAACTGTTGACAATTCTTGAAGGACCAAGCTCCCCTTGGGCGTTAGGCACAACAGTGATGCCTCCCTTTTTAGGCACTACTTGCGTTGGAGAGATCCATGGACTATCGGAGATGGCATAAATGATCACATTGGCTTGGAGCTTTAACACCTCTTTCTTCACAACCTCTTGCATATTCGGGTTGAGGCACCTTTGTGGTTGCCTACTTGGTTTGGCATCCATTATAGATGTGGTGCTCACAAATTGTTAGACTAATACCCTTGATATCACTTAAGGACCACCCAATTGCTTCCTTATTAATTTCTCCTCAACACATCAATCAACATAACCTCTTGAACCTCATCTAATAAGGATAAGTTGATCACCGACTTCTTGTTTGGCTCCTCCAAAACCACATATTTTAATGTCTCTGGAAATTGTTTAAGCTCCAAATCCGGAACTATAGGTCCTTCTTGCACGGTAAGCAAGGTGTCATGAACATTCACTCGATCTACGGTATTTCGGGAGTAGTAGTTCCCCTCAAGTGTTCTCAATCCCATACCGATAAATGGAAGTGGTTTGTAGGAGATCTGTGGCTCGTAGATGTTTTGTTAGATCATTATACAATTCAACACTACATGCCCTGCTATGGTAGACCTCAACAAACATTCTTCAGATCCAATAGCTAACGATGCATCCACCTCTTCCTCGGGGTTACCTTCCATGTAGATTTGGTTTGAGAGCTCATCCACTTCCTCATCAATCTCTTTATCAATCAACCTAACCATAAATTCTTGTAATCACTACCAGCATATGCACTATACCCGACGAAATTAGAAAAAACAGCCCGATGACAATTGAAACCATCGGGTATAGTGCACTTTACTTGACGGTACAAACCATTGTCGGTAAAGAACATTATATCTGACGGTTCATTTCTGTACTGTCGGGTATAGTCAAATGGCATCGTCGGGTATAGTACTAAGATAGCCAACGACCGAAAATACCAAACACCGACGATCAAATAAACCATAACCGACGACCTAGTTTTATATCATAAGCTATGGTTTCTTATCTAAACAGATTGGGCAGCAGCTTAACCATTCAAAAAAATTGGAGGAAAAAAACTCAAAACGCTCTCAAATTGTGAGTGTTTTCGGTAGCGGTCCAAAATAAGTTCGTGAAGCTATTTCTCGCTATATAGGTACGTATATATATGAATTTTGTAGATTGAGTTGATTTAATTAGATGAAAATATATTTGGATCCATTTTGGACATTGAGTTCATTGATTTAATTAGTGTGATATATATAGATGAATTTGGCAGATTAAGTTGATTTAATTAGATGTAAATATATGTGCATGTAAAAATTTATGTGTTATATATATATATATGAATTTTGGAGATTGAGTTGATTTAATTAGATGAAAATATATATGTATAAATTTTGGAGATTGAGTTGATTTATGTGTTATATATATGACTTTTGGAGATTAAGTTTATTTAATTAGATGAATATATATATATGTTAATTGTTGATATATAGCTAGTATGCATATATATGTGTGTGCGTGTGTAACTTTGTAATTACGTAGCTAGCTTGCTAGTAGATGATTGAATGAAAGATGTATATATATAAAAATTAAGTTAAAATTTTCAGGATGGACAAGAGTTAGATTTTGTTTTCAAGATGGGATTGAAATTATAAAATTGGAATGAAGAGTTTTGTGGAATATGTGAAGGCTAATTCTAATGTGAATGATATTCATTTTTGCCCATGTAAACGATGTCAGTGTCGGAGCGATATGTATCGTTTTACCATTGATACAGTATGGGAGCACCTGAAGAAAAACGAGTTTTGGGATAAGTACATGGGTTGGATTTATCACTGTGAAACATCTTCAGCGGGTCAGCATGATCATGGGCAATATCCTCAGATGGCTAGTACATCCAATGATCCAACAATGAGGTTGATCAATGATGTGTTCCCTTTTGAGAGCGGTGTATTAGCTCAAGCAGTAGATAATGATCCCGTCGTTGAGGGTTTCCCTGATATTGAGCCAATCCAGCAATTACCTACAGCTGTCAACACTACCGGTATGGAAAAGTACAATAACCTGATTGCATTCCAACAGACCCCGTTGTACAACAGGTGTAATAAGACTGTTCTTAAAAGTGTCATAGGAGTAATGATGCTGAAAGTGGAGAACAAAATGAGTGTCAAGGCAGTTGATGATTGGCTGAAGTTGACTGCTTTGATGCTGCCCCCCGGTCATCGTCTTCCTACCACTCATCGTAAGGTGTGACATATCTTGAAACATCTTGGCATTTCCTATATGAAAATCCATGCATGCAGATATGATTGTGTTCTCTTCTGAGGTGAAGATGCTAGCAGGAATGATCTTGAATGCCTTGATGTCTGCACAGTATGTGGTACGGATATGTATAAGTTGACTCCTGTAGGGAACAAGAAAGCTGTGAAGATACTTTGGTATTTCCTACTGATTGATAAGCTGGAACAATTGTTCATGTGTACACACACGGCCGAAGCTATGAGATGGTAGGCTGAGAGGAATTTATGTGACGGTGATACCCTTATACACCATGTTGATGGAAAGGCTTGGAAGCACATGGTCAGGAAGTTTTCTCATTTTGCATTAGAGGTCTGAAATGTTTGGTTGGGGCTCTCATCTGACGGATTCAACCCTTTTGGCAACATGAGTCTTCAATACAGTATATGGCCAGATATTTTGGTACTGTACAGCCTTCCTCCATGGATGTGAATGAAGAAGGAATACAATATGCTCACTTTGTTAATTCTAGGCCCGGGTTATCCAGGAAAGTGTCTCGATGTGTATTTGAGACTCTTGATTGAGGAGCTTAAGTACCTGAGTGAATTTGGTCATCCTACTTATGATAAGTACAAAAACCAGATGTTCCAAATGCATGCCATGGTTGTTGGCACCATTACTGATTTTCCTACCCGCAGCATGTTGTCGGGCAACGTTACCAGGGGATACAGGGCTTGTTCAAAGTGCATGACTGTTGAGTGCTGCAAACCTCATTGTAGGAAGATTGTCCAGATGCGTCACCGTTATTAGCTTCTACATGATCACCCATGGCGGCAGGATCCCGAGGCTTTTGATGGGACTGTAGAAACGGGTGTGCAACCTAGAAGATGGACGAGGGATGAAATTTTGGAAGTGCTAAATGAATACGATTTTGGGCAGTTGAACAATCATCCTGAAATAGTGGTGTTAATACCTGACAAACATAATAGGTATAAATTTTGGACACACAAAAATATATTCTAGGAACTCTCGTACTGGTCCAAGTTGCTTATCAGGCACTACCTAGATGTCATGCACATAGAGAAGAATATGTGCGAAAGTGTAGTGGGCACAGTGCTGAATTGGGAGGGGAAAACTAATGACGGCCCTAAGGCACGCATTAATCTGAAAAGAATGAATTTGCGTAATTATTTGTGGTTCAGAGAAGGGAAGAAAAAAATCATTCAAGCTCCTTACACCGTCAAGCTTGACCAGAAGAATGACATTTTTAGGTGGATGGGTAATGTCAGGTATCATTCAGGCTATGCAAACAATATAGGTTGGTGTGTTAACTTTCAGGATAATAAGATGTATGGATTAAAAAGTCATGACTGCCATATATTGCTTCAATGACTCTTTCTTGTTTTCATTGAAGGGTACCTACCGAAAGAGGTGGTGGAGCAGTTAGTGGCGTTGTCAAGATTCTTTCAGAAGTTATGCACTAGAGAAGTGAAAAAAAACAGACCTGAGAGAAATACAGTAGGACATCATTTTTATCATGTGCAAATTTGAGAGGATATTTTCCCTAAATATTTTTGATATCATGCCTCACCTGATGATCCATCTTCCTGAACAATTGTTGCTTATCGGTCTGGTACACTACACTTGGATGTATCCTATGGAAAGGTACGTACGATTCAACATCTGAATTTGGCTCTAATTTTTTGAAGCATTATTTGGAAATAAAGTTTATATGCACTTTTAAACTAGATAGACAACTGAGGGACTACAAAAATTATGTGGCTAATAAATCCGCACCTAAAGGATGTATAGTTGAAGCATGTCTTGTGCACGAGTGCGTAACATATACCAAGTTGTATTTAGGAGCGTTGGAGAACCCTCCATAACATATGCCGGTAGATGAACCACAGTTCAAACTTTCTATCCTCTCATATGATGTTGAAGTTGGTGGAAATTTGCCAAAGTCATACTAGTTGGAACAATATGAGATAGTCATTGCTCACTGGTGGGTATTGCTTAACTGTCCTGAGGTGCAATACTGGAAACACTTTCATCTATACTGTTCTCAGGTTGGCGGTGATCTTGAGTACCATAATAGAGAGTTTACAAACTATTTTAGCGGCTAGGTACGTCTATATATATAATTATTGATATATATAATTTAATATAATTACGTTTATCATCTAACATGTCGATTATTATTGCTTCAGATGAACCACGTAGAGTATGATGGTAACCCAAACTAGTCACACGAATTGAGACTTTTGGCGATGAAAATGATAACTTCAAGAGTGTATCCGATGTGTAAGGTCAATTACGTGTAATTTATATGTGCACATAGAGACTCGAGACGGAAAACACTGAACTATGGGGTAATTGTGCATGTTCAACAAAATGGTATTGACTATTACGGCGTTCTCCATTAAGTGGTTGAACTAATTTATGGGGAAGGCATGACATTGTACTTGTTTAAGTGTAGATGGTTTGATACTAGCCATCAGAACACAAAGACTGATGACTATGGAACATTTTTGGTGAATACTGCTACAACATGGTATGAAGATGACCATTTTGTTTTTACCACAGCGGTAAAACAAGTGTTTTTATCTTGATGATCTTGTGCACAAAGGCGCGTGGAAAGTAGTTAACCATGTTGTTCCTAGAAACATATACAGTGCTGCTACAGTAGGTGCATAGAATGAAGAAGTTACTGCATACCAAAAGTCGAACGCAATTAATATTTCAGATTCCATGACAATTCGCCTTAACAATGTGACGCCGGGTACTCTGGTTCGACTTCCTTGAGCAGAACTTAATGATGTCAATCCAAATGAAGACAATGAAGACTCTGGTGAATAGAAGTAGTTCATTTCACCAGAAATTAACACGGACACCGAATTAGACTCAAACGATGATTCTGATTATGTGCCTTAATTAGTTAAAATTGTATATGTGTTGTATTTACTTGTTAAAAATGAATATGTGTTGTATTTACGTGTTTGTGATGATCATAATTTACGTGTTAGTTAAATTTACGTGTCTTTTGAAGTGTGATGATCCAAATTTACTTAAACAGGTTTTGTAGGAATTGTGTTCTCAAATGACCGAGGGTAATTTTTCAAAAAAAAAAATTCAGGGTATACCCAACTATTTTTGACATTTGTTGTCGGGTATACTATACCCGACGACGTTTGTACGACACGTCGTCGGGTATACTATACCCGACAAGCCCAATTTTGATTCGTCGAGTATACCCTACGGTATAACCCTTCAAAACTGCCCGAGCCCGAGCCATTTCTCTCCTCCTCCCTCAAAATCCCTCTCCTCTCTCCCAAATCACCGCCGCCCTCCGCGGACTACAACCCATCTCCCTCAAAATCCCCATTTCTAACCCCTAAACCCGAACTCCCTCTCCACTCCTCCTCCTAAACCGAAAAAACCCCAAACCCCAAAAATCCAAAAACTCTCTCTCCTCTCGGGAACCCACCTCATTTGTCGCTGCCGCCTTTGCCACCCCTCCACCTCCTCTCTCTCCACAGTTCAGTAACTCTCTTTCTCTCTCTCTCTCTCTCTCTCTATATATATATATATGAATTTTTGATTGTTATTGCGATTTAGGTTATTATGTTTGTGAAATTATATGTTGTATTATTGTGATTGTGAAAGTAGGAATTGTGAATTATGAATTGTGATTAGGTGATGTGATTGTAAAATTATTGTGATTGTAATTGGGTTAATATATGGTGATTAGGTTATGGGTTTGTCATTTGCGTTAGAGGATTGTGATTGTGATTGTGATTGTTATTGTGATTTAGGTGATTAGGTTTGTGAAATTATGTGTTGTATTATTGTGATTGTGAAAGTAGGAATTGTGAAATTATGAATTGTAATTAGGTTATGTGATTGTGAAATTATTGTGATTGTAATTGGGTTATGATATTGTGATTAGGTTATGAGTTGGTCATTTGCGTTGGAGGATTGTGTTTTAGGTTATTGTTTGATGAATTTATGAAATTATGGATCAAAATTATTGTGATTGTGAAATTATGAATTGTTATTAGGTTATGAGATTGTGATTATTTTCAACGTAATTATTGTGATTATGATTATTGTGAATTTTAGGAATCATGCATTTGTTTTCGGGTAGAGGAATGAAGCCGACATCTAAGAATCGAGAAAACGGGTCCAACGGCGACAGTTGTGCGTCCGACTCGAACAATCGACCTCACCAGCCTTGCGACGGTCCATACAAAAATCGTCCCTGGCAACTGCTTGGAGGCACCCAGGAGACGCCTGTGCATGATGATGTGGCCAACCCCCAACGACCATAGAGCGCGAGGCAGCTTTTGTTCTTCAACAGGAGCCAGACGTCTACGCCCGGCTCTACGGGTCCTGACCCTTCACATCAAGGTTTGGCAGACATGAGCCACATGTTGGGTACGTCCAGCTATATGGGTCCTGCTCCTTCGGGTCCTCGTATGCTAGAAATCAACCTTCCAGAACCAACTCCAGGTCCTTCTCCCTGTAATGCTGGTAGTTCAGGGACTTCGTCGTTCGGACAACAAAGAGGTGTCTTTCCTTCTCACCTCTATTTCCCCTCGCAGAGCGTACTTGCCCTGCCATATGTCGATGATGAGGGAAACCTTAAACTAGCTATCGATGATGAGGAAAACCTTATTTACATCCACCCGAAGGAAGCATAAGTCTTTCAGCCGTTTAATACATCTCTTAAAAGTGCGAGGATAGCAAACGCATCGACGTCAGAATCATCAGGTAAATAGTAAATATATGCATTATTTAATTACAAATTTTTCATCAATTTGTATAATAAATTGGGTTATCCTGTTTTTTTTTTTACTATGTCTTATGCGACAGATGTCAAAGGGGAGAAAAAAGTTAGGACCAGAGGCCCTGTTGTGGGAAAGCAACTTTAGAAGGACGTGGAGGCCTACAGGCCCCTGGTCATAGAGACCAACGAGAGAGGAAAACATTTGTAGGAGGTACTCCAGCATGGTTGGAAGCATTATCCGGGACAAAGTCCTTGTTCTGTGGTCAGAATGGTCATCAGTCCCTCAGTCAGTGAAGGACCAAGAGAACAATGCGATGTCGGTGAGTTACATATTTATTGTGTATGTCTACTTATATTAATTAATTCTTTTAAAATATAAATATATTAACATAAAAAATAGGACATTGTAGGTGTGGTTCAATGTTCGGGAGGAACTTAAATCCACCTGGGCAAATGAGATTTAAGGAGGAAGGTGACGGGAGTTAGATAATATATATTTAGATATCACAGGGGATTATGTAATGTGTTTCTAACATTTGTGTCGCATATATAGATATAAAGAGTTTAAGAATAAGCTTTGTAAGTTCTGGAAGAAAAACGGCATGCTTAATGACCGATCAGGTACCCCTATGGAGTTCATGCTTAGGGAGTACGAGTGGAAGTGGCTTCTAATCCACTTCAACACCCCACGATTTGAGGTATATATTTAACATCATATGTATTTACTTGTGGATAATTTGGCATTGATAGTTTCTAAATCTATTTTTTCAATATATATTTATGAAACAAGGCCATTTCCTCCATAAACACGAGGAACCGAGCAAAGAACACGGACAACCATCGCGGTGGTTCTAGACCCTATGCATCTTATACGGAGGAGGCAATGACCCAACACCCTGAAGAAAACTCATTCGTGTGGATGTATGAAAAAACACATCCTCAGTCCCACGAACAAGCTGTAAGTATTGTGCTCTTTCAAGTTTACAAATTGCTTACATGTGTATTGTCTGGTTATTTTTTTAATTCATGTTTTCTAATATGTTATTTTCTTATCATTGTCAATCAGGCTCATTTAAGGGAAACAGCTGAGGAGGTGTTGACTCAGATTGCGAGGGAGCAAAACCCTAATATCTCGAATGATGAGCTTCCCCAGGCCATATCTCAGATCGATCAATTTGATTTAAGGGTTGGGGCGAGGATCATGGAAAACGCTTTCCCACCATGAAGGAGCAATTATTATTGCAAGGGTTTAGGATAGCAAGACGATGGGATATTAAAGAAGATGCCTAGTTTTCAACGCAAATCAAGATCTTCCAAGGCCTAACTAGAGGAGCAACTTCGTAGGCAGACTGAGGAGTATCAAAGTAAGATAGAATAAACTCAGCGACAGATGACCCAGCAGATGGAGGAGATGCGTCAAGAGATGGCCCAGCAGCAGGCTGAGGAGTTAGCTCCGATGCGAGCTAAAATGGCTAGGAATTTTGAAGGCCTGAGCTCAACCCTTCAGGCGCAAGGAATAAATGTCCCGTCCCAAGGTTGGACTCCATCTAACTAGCACCCTCATGCCCCACATGACCAGCAGGATCCCCTCGATGATGATGGTAGTTGCCCATCTTATCTCCGCAACTTTGACTTTGGCAACATCTAGTTTATATGCATGTGTTTCAAAATTATACCCTAATTTTTTATAAGTTGGTGTTTTTTTTATTGATTATGAAGCTGTTATGCATTGTTGGATATTGTGGAAATGAAAATATATGTTTGTTAGCTATTTTGAAACTACAAGTTCTGGAAATGGTAAATCCAGAATCTGTAGTTTTTTTTCTTCGTAAAATTGCATACTATAGCTGACGACCAGGTACCAAAGTCGTCGACCATGGTCATTATTTCTCGACGACCAACATAACTATACCCGATGACCAGCATAACCAATACTCGACGATCTCTAACCCTAGTCGTCGGCTATAGTATCCTCTGGTCAAATTTTTTTGACCGAACTGGGAATGTTTGCCCGACGACTTTTCACCCTAAAGTCGTCAGTTATGGTTGGGAATTATAGCCAACAAGTTCTGGTGGTCGGCTATAGTATGGACCTATAGCCGACAAGGTGCACCTCAGGTCATCGACTATAGTATTGCCGACAACCTTTTACCGACGACACCATAGACGATGACATGTTATGTGCTATACTATAGCCGACGACTTTGGGCTAACAGGCAGACGACTTTATGTCGTCGGCTATAGTACATATGCTAGTAGTGAATGTAGAGATGGGACCATTATCGTGGAAAATCTTGAAGGTCTTCACCTTGTCGAAAACTTCCATACTGAGTACTTCACATTTAACATCAATCTTAGTGACTACTGTAGCCATAAAGGCTCTTCCGAAAATGATTGGGAGATCCTCATACCCTTTCGCCTCCTCCATGTCGAGTATAACAAAATCAGTCGGAATAACTAGCTCACCTATCATCACCAATACATCCTTTACAATGCCTATCGGATGCACCACGCTTTTATCGACGAGTTGGAGTGACATGCTAACTGGCTTAATCTTTCCAAGACCAACCTTCTTGTAAACCGAATAAGGAATCAAGTTAATAGAGGCACCTAGATCCATCAAAGTTCTTAGGAAGTACTTGGTGCCAATAGTGCACAGCACGGTGAAGCTTACCAAATCTGCAACCTTCTTAGGCACTTTTCGTTGAATGATTGCCGAGACTGTGGTGTTGAGCTTAACCTTTTCCGTTATTTCTTCCCCTTGTAGCTTTTTCTTCAACCAACGGTTGGTGCAAAGGTATTTTAGGATCTTGGAATACATCGGGATGGTTTGGATGGCGTCAAGAAGGGGTATATTTATTTCAACCTTCTTGAAGACATCCAAACATTCCTTGGTCTTCTGCTCTAAAGTGGCTTGAGCCCTCTCCTTATTCCTTACTTAGGGGAAGGGTAGACATGCACCCTCATCAAATTGACCCTTCTCACAAGTCTCCTTAGAAGTCCCCTGAACATTGCCTTCGATGCGTCGAAAGTTTTTCTTGACCCATCGAGAAATTCCCTCCTTTGAACCTGGGACATGGCTTCAATGGGTCGAAAGTTTCTCTCGACCCATCGAAGAAGAACTGTCTTGCTGACCCAGATGATTCCTTCGATGGGTCAAATAGTTCTCTCGACCCATCGAAGGAACCGAGCTGCTGCTTCCATTCTTCTTCAAACTTGTCCCGGAATGCTCTCTTTCCATGTCGATACCTTCTAAACTCTTTTCAGCAGCCCCATGTTGACTTATTCTACTCTTCGAATTTACATGCTCAACCTCAAGCTCATTGTCTTCATCTTCCTACTCACTAACATTTTCATACTGAATCAAAGCGACCTTCTCTTGAAATCTCACCACCTTGTCTCCACTTGTGGTAGCCTCTTCAACTCTAGCTTGGTTCTTAGACACAAATGGTATGTCTAAGTCATCTTCATCATCACTCTCCACAATAGGAGCATCACCATAGTTTTCAAATCCTCTCCCGGATCTCAACACCGCCTTCACTACATTGACTTGGTGCTTGGGATTCTTCTCCGTAGTGGAGGGAAAATCATGAGCTCTACTACTATTTTGGCTTTAATGTGTCCTAGCCAATTGGCTCACTTGCATCTCCAACTTGTAAATAGTGTTTTGGCTCTCAATCCGAAGTGTTTGGTTATCCCCTTTCAAACTGATGAAGATCTCAAGAAAAGCCTTTTTATCTTCTGCTTGAGTCTTTGCTAAATCCTCATGGCCCTTCACTAGCCTAGCCAAAAGCTAATCCATGTTAGACTTGGGTGCCTCCAATTGTGGTAGAGGGATTAGTGCTTGAAGTATAGGTGGTTGTTGAGCTCCTGGCATAAAAGATGCTCGTGGTTGGTAAGTGTCACCACCCGAGGCATTGACAAATCCTCCACTCGGTCTTGGTACAAATCTGGGAGCTCCTTCATAATTTGAGAATCCCTTACTTTCACTTTAGGAAGAACGAAAGTTGTCTTGGTTTCCCCTTTCATTGTACCTTCCTTCTAATCCTTGGAAACCACTACTTGTCCTTAACAACTCACCTTGACCTCCTTGGTTGCCTTGATTTTGATTTTGACCACCCCATGAGAAGTTAGGGTGGTTCCTCCATTATAGATTATAAGTGTTGGAGTAGGGATCATTCTTTTGGTTGTCATAGAAGATTCTTTTACATTCTTCGATAATATCCGGGTAGTCTTTTTGATGAGGACAACTTAGAGTCTCATGCACCGTGCTCTCACTAATCAAATAAGTGACCAGCTCCACACTAATCTCTGCCACTTGGTGAACTTGGCTCCCACTTCTATTTTACTTCATTAAGAGCTCAAACTTCTTATTCATTGACTCCTGAAGCCTCTTAATGGCTTCATCTTGCATATGGGATCCCTTGACTTTATAGATACCACCCCTATTAGTTTGGGTGACCTCCCTCATTGAGATTACAGTCTTCCTCACACTAGGCTTCACATCCCACAACACTGATTTTTCTGCTAACTTCTCAAGCACAATATATGCTTCCTCCACGGTCTTGTCCATGAAATCTTCACCACAAGCATTGTTTACCTTCCTTCTTGTTTCCATGCTTAGCCCTTGGTAGAAAAGAGACACAAGCATGTCTTGGGTTTGCCCATGATTTGGACACCCAAGCTCAAGATCCTTGAAGCGCTCTCATGCTTCACAAACAAGCTCTCATTCCTCTTCCCGGAAAGTCATCAAGCTTGTTCTCCTCTCATTGATCTTGCCTGAAGGGAAGTACTTGGTGATGAACTTACTTTGTAAGGTCTCCCAATAATTGATTGAGTTGGGTGGGAGCTTGTTGAGCCTCTCCTTGGCTTTATTTCTTAGACTTGAGGGGAACACCCATAGCCTTAATCGTCCGGTCTCCATGTTATAGGTGTTCAAGCGGGCACATGCTTTCTCGAACTCCAATAAATGCAAGTAGGGGTCCGAGTTGGCATGACCAAGGAATATGGGGAGAGTTTGCAAAAAGCTAGATTTGATCTCGAAATATTCTCCCACCAACGGTTGTAGCACAATGCATCCGGTGTGCGCCGCCAAAGAGAGTAAGGCACATTCCCTCAATTGCCTTCCTTCGTAGACCTCTTCCTCCATGGAAAGTAGGTCTTCTTCTTGGGGCTCAACCTGCTCCTCAATTTAAGGATCAAGTTCAATCTGTAAAATACGAGCTCTACTAGTCAGATTCACTCGTTGTGCTTCTTTTGCAAGATCAAATAAGTTCCCGAGTGCCCCTCGAGTATTAACCCACAAAAAAGGTGTATCTTGCCTTTCCTCACTACTTGTACTTAAACCTTACCTATATGAATCCATAGTGTCAAACCCTAAATTCGATCTCCATAATATGGATGGTGTGTGTAGATTTGATTGATTGAATGGCATAAACCTAAAAATCACACGAAGAAACCAATTGAAATTAGGCCTCCAAACTCTAAAAGTACTCAAAGCTTTGAGGGCCTTCCACAGTGCTTCTTTGACACCCCCCCTCAAGGAAACATGAATGAGCACACTAAGACTACGAATGAGATTTTGGTACGCAACGCAGTGGCATTCACAGTGCTATGGATACCAAGGTGAGCCGAGGTAAAGGCGTGGGTGATCCAATATACCGAAATCACCAAATAAAGTCCTAAGAATCTAGGGTGTACCGGAAATCAAGTTTGCTAAATCTAGACACACACTAACCATGATGCGTAAAAGTAAGACATTAATTAGATATACTCCAAAAGGATATTTATACTAAAGGGAAAAGAGGTAGAGAACAAGTGAAACAACGATAAGCACAACACAACTTCAATGGGTTGAAGCTTATTCCTTCAATGGGTCGAAGCAAGTCCCCGGGTCTGAGTTGCAGAGAAGCCTTCGATGGATCAAAGGAAGCGTCCTGGTTAAACCTGTAGACGAGCTTCGATGGGTCGAAGTACACCCTTCGATGGATCAAAAATTGTTCTACTACAAAGGTTAGAGAAGCACAAATTCTAACACAATTTCACCTCAACACACCTACTAAAGTATCTTATGGAACAAAGACAAGAAAAATGAAGCTCTAAGTGATAAAATGAAGAAAACTACAAAGCTAAGAAACAATTATCAAGCAAAATGTCCGGTATTACCGCAATCAAGGCTATCCGAAGCTAAGGAATTAAGATAAGCCTAATCCTCGGCAACAGCGCAAAAAACTTGTTGAAGGAATTTACACCCTCAACCTTTTGACTATGAATTAGCCTAAGGCTAAGTGCATTTCCCTCACCCGCAAGTATACGAGTTCAAGTTATAGAATTTATAAGGAAGTTGAGTGTCGAACCCACTAGGATTGACCACTTAAACTTCTTACCCTGACTCGATTAAGCACTCAAGTTATGGACTAAATAGAGACACTAAACATGACATTCAAACTAAAGTAAAATTTGAAAATGTATATCTCACACTACTAAGTCATTTGAAGATTTAGCATTGCAAGGAGTGATTAGATTATGATGAGTGATTATACGAATTGTTGGTTGATTGAGTTACACTAAAGTGCGGAAACTAAAATAACACAAGTTCACAAATAAAGAAGAATGGTCGACTAGGAAAATCTCCGCTAACCCAAATGATGCTCAAACAATATCCCAGTTTATATAATGGATTAGAGTCCATTCACACAAGTTATGTCCATGTCGTGACCTTGTGGGTCATGTTTGGTTTTGAACCAAAGTTTCGAGGTCATTTTGGACGCTAGGCGACTTAAACCCAACATTGAAGTATCTCGTGAGTCAGGACCAAGATCTAAGCCATTTCGGGCGCACATCTTAGTCATATGTAACGTTTTTGAAGTCAACAAGTATACCATATGATATATGTGGAAGGTTTTCCTTCTCAAATCTCAATTGGAGAATCCGAGAGAAAATCTAAGTGAATCCCCCAACTCGTACTTAGTGAGTTACAAGTCAAGAGATTCTATGATTTGACATAATAAACTTTTCAATTTAATGTGTGCTTAACTAGAGTCCTCCAAATCTATTGAGACATCAAAGAAACTCCAATCCATATTTAGTGTAAGGAAACCAAACCTCAAGGTAAACCTTCTAGGAATAGACCATAATCATGTTTACATGCCCTTCTAGCCTTAAGTGAGTAGCTAATTCAACTAAGGTCCCAATTTTATTTTCTTCACACACATATTAACTTATCTAAGATCAACACATGCATAAATGAAACAAATCTCAAAGCTCAAACATATAAACATCCACACTCACACAATAACTCATTCACAAACACACAATCACATACCATACATTAAAACCATAAATCATACATAATCTAAGACATTATTTGTTCACATCACGTGGCTAGGGTTTTCTCCCAAATAAGACTACTCACTACACATATCTAAATACAAGAGTTGATACATACTTAAAATAGGAAGAGAGTAGAAATTACGTAGGGTCCCCTAGCCAAAGCTCCACCTAGTGACTCAAAGCCTTCTAGCTCTACTTCTTCTCTTCAACAAGCACCAAGTCTTTAAGAGGAGGTAAGGTAAACCCTTAAGGTTCCAAGGAGCAAGAAGAAGAGGATTACTTCCTACTCCTTTGAACTCTAAAAGCTTAGCCAAACCCTATGAGGTGAAGGTGCGAGGAGGAACACCCAAACTAAGCCAAAGTGATGGTGTGGTGGTGGAGAGGTTTGGCTCTACTCAAGAGAGGGAAGAGCTAGGTCTCTAATGGTGATGGTTATGAAGGTATTTTGGCCTATAAAGGGAAGAGAAGAGGTAGGAGAGAGTGTTTGAGGGTTGGGATAAGGGGGCTAGAGAGAGTGAAAAACTATGAAAAATCTAAAAAATGAAGTGAGATGTGTGTGAGGGGAGTGGGGAGCTCGAATTTGGGTTGATGAGGAAGGCTAATTTGCACCCTTAGAAGATAGGAAATGGTGAGATGGAAGATCTAAAAGTTAGCTTTGAATTAGAGAGACCATGATTCACTTATTTATGCTATGTAAGGCTAAAGTCCTAAATAAGTGACATTATGTGGTCCAACTTCTTCATTTTCTCCCAAATCAGATTGGTATGCATAAATAGGTTGGTTAGGCCTACATTGGGCTGAACTCCATTTGATTGGGCTAGAAAGGGGGGTCCGGCCAGCCATGGTTAATTCCGACGACTTCCGGGCAACTCCCACGACTTTCAGTGAGGCTATTTCGTTATTTTCTCCAAAGTTGCTCAAAATTCTCCCGTGACCTCAAAAATGTAAACATCTTCTCCAATAAGTGTCTAATTCCTCACCTTTAATACATTTCTAAGTCAACTCCCACATTCTTGGCATGAACAAGAAATGTTATAAGAACGATGTTTTATTCAAAGAAGACAAGTAATAAGCATGAAGTTAGGAACATAATTAGAACACAATTATGGACCTAATAATGGCATACTTATTGGTTGATTTAGTTGCTCGCCATGAATTGTTGTCATTCATGGATGGCACAGTAGGGTATCACCAAATCCCAGTGGTAGAAGCTGATAGGCACAAAACTAAGTTTCCGTGTCCTGGTTTCGCTGGCGTGTTTGAATATGTAAACATGTCATTTGGACTCAAGAATGAAGGGGCCACTTATCAGCGAGCTATGAATCTAATCTTCCATGATCTTATAGGCAAAATCATGGGAATCTATATTGATGATGTAGTGGTTAAAACCAAACACTAGACATACCACATAGGTGACTTAAGGAAAGCGTTCGACTGTATGAGGCTTTACTAGTTGAAGATGAACCCTGCCAAGTGCATCTTTGGGGTCCAAGCAGAAGATTTCTTGGGTTTCCTGGTCCATTAGCGAGGGATTGAAGTACCCGATGATAAGAAGGAGGCAGTGCTTAACTCCAGCCCACCAAAGAACAAGAGCTTCAACGCTTGCTGAGCAAGATCAATTTTTTGAGACGATTCATTGCTAATGTGGTAGGAAAGGTTCAACCATTCTCGCCACTACTTAAACTCCAGAATCATAAAGACTTCATATGGGAGCCCATCTATCAAGAGGCGTTTGACACCATAAAGGTATATCTCGCAAACCCACCGATTTTTGTTCGCCAAGACTAGGAGTGCCTCTTAAGCTCTATATCTCAGCTATCGATTGCTCTATTTGAAGCTTGTTAGCACAAGGCGATACTGCCAGCGCTGAGCGGACCATCTTCTACCTCAGTCACACATTAACAGATAGTGAGACAAGGTACTCACCCATGGAGAAGTTATTCCTAGCCTTGTATTTTTCAAGTTGCAAATTGAGGCATTATATGTTATTATCTACCACTTGCGTCATTACTCGGACAGATCTAGTAAAGTACATGCTTTCACGACTTATACTATGAGGCTGTATTGGGAAGTGGATCCTAGCACTCTCCCAATTTTCATTGCAATATGTTCTACAATAGGCAGTTAAAAGCCAGGCAGTGGCCAACTTTCTAGCTCAACACCCAATGTTAGATGTTGGCGAAGGCAAGGACTTTGAGCTATCCCGCAACGCATTCGCTCCTTGGCTCATGTATTTTGATGGATCAAACACTAGTACCATGACTGGGGTAGGAATATCCTTGATTAACCCAGATAGAAGGACTTTGTTCTATTCATTCAGGTTGGACGTTCACTACACTTACAACCAGGCTGAATATGAAACCCTTATCATTGGTTTAGAAATCCTTATTGACTTTTAGGTCACCAACGTCCATACCCGTGGGGACTCACTGCTCATAATCCGGCAACTAGAGACCAAATACAAAGCATGTGCAATACTCGAGCCCTATGCAAAAAACGCAGCTAAGCTGTTGGGATTATTCACTAAGGTCACCTTAGAATATATCACCCGTGACCAGAACTAGGCGACCAATGAATTAGCACAGCTTGCTACATGTATCAGTCTGCAGGATGGAGTTCACGAGTGTATTGTAAAGGTTGAGCACCGTACTTTGCCTTCATGCAGAGCTCGTCAAGAGGACAACAATGAATGGTATATGGCAACACTTGACCATTTTGATATGATTGGAGACAACAGTTTATTCATACCTCCAATACCTCAATGTTCTCGTCGACAAACACATTCGTTTCCTTCCTCCTAATTACGTACTAAGGAATGGTGAGTTATATAGACAAGGAGAATAAGGCATTCTCATTCGATGTGTGTATGGTCGAGATGTCAAATGACTGATGAGAGAAGTGCATCTAGAGACAGTAGGGGCATATAAAGTGGGTCCTAAAATGCACTAGTTATTGCGGCGCCATGGTTATTATTAGCCTACAATCCTTAAGGACTATATCACCTTTGCCAAAGGTTGCAAAGACTGTCAAGCTCATGGCCCAATCAGTTATTTACCTAACATCCCTATGCAACCAATCTTCATGCCTTGGCTGCCCGGGGTTGGGCATTGGACTTGATTGGGATGATTCACCCCCATTCTTTTGAGGTTCATAAGTTTATTATTGTGGCTACGGATTTCTTCACGAAATGGGTAGAAGCTAGAACTTTAAAAGTGGGTTCGACAGGTACCATTCATAAATTTCTATTCAAAGAGATTATTTGTAGATTTGGTATCCCAGAATGCTTCGTTTTAGATAGATGGGCAACCTTTGTGTCTAGAGAAGTGTACACATTGATGAAGGATCTGGGCATTCACTTCCTTCATTCCACCCTATATTACGATCAATCAAATGGTCAGGTCGAAGCTAGTAACAAGCTCATCCTTTATATTCTCAGACGGATGCTCACTAACAACGCCCGCCTATGGCATGTCGACTTGTTCAATATACTTTGGGTGTATCGTATGAGTAAACGCAACCCCACAGGAACAACTCCGTATGCTTTGATGTTTGGGCATGATGCAATGCTACCCTTGGAACTCAACGTTTAATCTCTAAGAATTATGGATAATCACGACCTAATTGGGGAAGATTATGTCCAAGCAATGTGGCAGGAGCTTGAAGACTTGGACGAGCAGCGTCTAGAGGCCTATGAACAATTGTGTGCCGAGAAAAAGATAGTGGCTCGGTCCTACGACAACTGTACAAGAGGCATTAGTTTTGCAGAAGGAGAGTTGGTCTGGAAGGCGGTGTTACCCATTAGCGAAAAGATCGAAGGACATGGCAAGTGGTCCAACAAGTGGGAAGGACCATAGGTAATTGATCACATCTTGGGGCGTGGTGTCATTCGACTTTGCGATTGCGATGGTACAATCCACGCGAACCCGATCAATGGACATTTCCTTAAGAAATACATTACTCCAACATGGGAATACGATGACCCGCCTGATGCAACTAACTGAGTTTGCCCACGCTATCTTACTATTCCTCGCCTGATCAAACTCAAGGGGGAACCCATATAGTATATTATGAAAGCCAATCTCTGTTGCCAAATTTTTGATTTTTTGTAAAACTTGTTTTGAGTTCAATTAGATACATCGCCAATTTCTGTGGCCAAACATCATAAGACCTCATATCATTGTACTTAGTTTTATGTTGTAAAGCCAATATGTGTGGCTAAGTTAAGGAATAACACAAACCTACTCCATGTTTGCTGAAGTGTTCAATATTTCATAGACATGTTAAGGCAAAGTTAGTAGGTATTACAAAATAAACACAGCAAGTATATGGAATCAAGTTTATTAGAAATTATAAACTAGTACTAAGGCTTTATGGCCTCAAGCTTTAATACCATGGAATGAGAAAAAGGGTATGCAAGTCTAAACCAAAAGGTCTGCTAAAAGAATACTGAGCAGACAATGAAAGTAAAGAGAGGAGACTGGAACAAAAGGCTTAAAGACCACCAAAAGGGGAAGAAGACACCCTCTTGGTCTCTTATCATTTGAGCCGATGTAACAAATCCAACCCTAGCAATGCCCCGGGAATGAGCAGATTGTCGTCAACTTCTCACTAACCACATCCTCAGATCCGCCATCTGTGAAAATGAGGAGTGTTAGAACAAAAACTCCATTTTCTTCCCTAAGACAAGCTTAAGAACGAAGTGTCTCTAGCTCCCTTGAAAGGCAAATGCAGATCCGCTTCTAGCGAGGATGACAATGGGGGACCCTAGCCGGCTTTGAGACTCGACTACCCCCAGGAATCTATGGGTCGTTTTACCAAGGTGGAACTTGGGCGTAAATATCAGTACATAGCCTTGGTTTATGCGTGGATATCACTATCTAAGGGGTGAAGCACGAATCTTGGAATCTGGTGGGAATGCTTTTGAGTAGAACTGGAGGGAACACTCTGAAGAGAACATCTTTGCTGCAACTAAGTTTAAGGGAAGGATGTTATATGTCTTGACTAAGAGAGGTATTTACAGGAGACCTAACTACCAAAGGCTTTGCTTGGAAATGAAACAATGTGATTATCGATTCAACTCACCAATTAATGGTGTTGATACGTTTTCTTCGAAAGTATAACCGCTTTAATGACGGTTCATATTTTCCGAGAATGGCTGGTTATTGCCATTTATTCCCAGATAGTTGGGGAGAGAAGGTGTGTTCCTTGGAAATCGGAGAGAAACGTGATTGATTTGATGGTACATTTTCAAATTCAAAATTTGAAGTAAATCGATAAATGGGCTAAGCCCGTTGACCGGTTGTGTACAAATCACGTTGAGAGATCAAAGGAGGCCCATCTTTCTGATATATCAAAGTTGGCTGTGGGCTTACCCTAAGAGGCTTGAATGTGGCTTGGTCTAAATTAACATTTTGTTTCGGTACACAAGTGGGCTTAGTAACAAAATTGGGCCCGCTAATGTACAAATATTAAGTTACAAAGAAAAATCTCAAGGCTACATGCGGATGAATTTTCAATTTAGCTCTACTTTAGCATGTTCATATCTAGCCCATGCTTCTGCTACTACCAATTGAACAAAAGATATCATTGGCGGTTTCAATATGCTTCAAAGTACGAGGAGACTTCTTTCTCACTTCTTTTAGAGCGTCGGATCGCATAACGCTCTCTTGCAGCAGTTATTGAGTTGTTGCATGAGCCGATCTAGATGCAGGCCACATGACATGCCACTTTTTCTTAGAGCCTAGCCAGCTCTGCCTCATTTTCTGCCAAAGGCTTATTTTTCTCCTCGACACTTTTCAGGAAGTCTAGGAGTTGGCAGTGGTCGAAGTGTATGAGTCATGCTCACTCTTTCCTGACCTCGGCATGTTGCTCTAGGCAGTGGGATAAGTCATCTTTACCAGCTTACAGCTCTTGGATTCGTTGGAGATCTTGTTTGTACTGGGTCAGCAAAGGGTGGAGCTCACTGGGAGTGATTTTTACTAGCCTGTTGACTTCACCTATAATCACTTTCAAGACTTTAGGGTCATCAATGTCGATCTTGAAGAGACTCCGAATAGTGCCCTTAGTGAGAGAAATCTCTGTTGGATCAGGAGTTGTGGACATAAGTTGGTTGAACAGTGTTTCGAGTTCGCAAGTCCGAGCAGAGACGGCTGTAGCATTAGTGCCAGCCCCTCAAGATGAGCTTGAGACCTAGTAAAGTTCAACTCCTCCAATATCATATAGGTCTTCGTTGTCCAGGCTATGCGCTTGGAAATCATCCTGGATGGCGGCCACGAGGCTATCGCGCTTAGCGGTTGTTGGCCCTTGAGTCTTGGTCGGAGAGCTGACTGGCGGCGAGAGAGGCTGAGCGATGCCCTCTCCCTCTAAAGGACTCTCTAGAATAGCCTTATGACCTTCTTTGATCGAAGATGAGAAGGGTAAAGACTCAGGACCCTGGTAGGGTAAAGAGGATGGTCATGCAAGAAGATTTAGGTAATAAAAGGACATGTAAACTCTATGAAATAAGTTTTTACTGCTTACCTCTCCCTCTCCAGGGGCATGTTGGACAGGAGAGGATGAGAGCTTTGGCGAGCAGTTTGCTAGAGGTTCATTATCCTCGTTATCTACCCTTTCTTATGGCCCACCAATAGGGCTCATTGTTTTCTTTGACTGGCGAAGGCTAGAGACAACTGTTCTATTGGGGCTGGATGCAGGGTGCCATTGGGATTTTCTCTTCAAGAGAGTAAAACATGGCATGCCAGCTGAAGGGAGCATGTGCAAATGTGCGAATGAGTTCTTGCTCACTGTCATTGAAATTACTGTCAAGGACTTTCGTCACATGGGAAACCACCTCCTAGTCTTCTGCATCAACAGCCTCCTTAGGAGGTGTGTTGGCCGAGGGACTAGCATCAGGCTGAGTTTCCTCGTGGTCCATGACCTGTAGATGCAAAACATATTAGAGGAGAAGGAAATGTTCATAATTTAAATATCATATACAGGGCAGAATGTTGTCACCTCGTAAGCTCGATCAGTGGAAGGTTAGACCAATGCCAACTACTACAGCTTGCTCAAGAGGGGAAAATCCTCGTTGCATGAGGGCGAGTGAACATGAGAATTCTCAAGATTACCAAATTGAATGGACATCCCTTGCCATTGGTCAACCCAGTGTTGAGGTTGTTCGGGTTGCTCATGTTGCAGTTCAATCTCATTAGCTACCTCGAAGCGTTGGCCAGGTTGGGCTAAGGGTGTAGAGGTGGAACAGTTACAAAGGTTGTGGCTCCGTTTGGACCACTGAATGTTGTTGGCTAAACCAGCAGAAAAAGTGGTCTGAGATCTTTTTCGAGGAGTCTGAAACGGAAACATAATTATGCATTGGAAATTTCACGTGGAATTAATCTTAGATATGGGATGGACAATGACTTACTAGTTGCAGAGGTTCAGCTGCATCATTTTTAGCATCATCTACTTCATGTTCAGAATCTGAAGAGATAATGAGTTTGGAACAACGAGAGCCTCGCTTTCCCACGAGGGACTGCATCATGATTGCTTGTAGGGATGCGTTGCTTTAAGCATTGAGCCTAAGGGATTTGTAATCATTAAAATTGCCAATATCAGTGGCAAGAGTAAAAAGCCAAAGGATTGGAACACTTACAATGGCCAAGGCGTTGGCAGATTGGGATCATCTAGGTTGTCATATTGAAGAGCCTCTCTATCGTGGGGAGAAGTGAAAAGGGGTTCGAAGTCTTGGAAGATCTCAACAAAGAAGTTCATAGGTTGCACAGTACGAACATTGTCCCAAAACTAAGCTCTTCAAGCTCAATAATGTGAAGTTACACCAAAAGGTGGTGTGAGGGGGATGTCAAAGGTTTTATTTGGCAACACCACAATGGAGAAGCCAAAATGAGGATCTTTCATGTCAGTTGCTAGGGGGTGCGTGTATGCTTGCTAAGTACTGTAGCGGTTAAAAGTGTTAACCAAAGGCATCAGAGCATCTTGGGTCATCCCGAGCTGCCTGGTGAAGTGGTTGAGAGCGTACAACTCGTAATAGAGCTTTGTACTGTCAAAAACTCTTAAGTTTCCGCAGGTGTGGCTCTGAATGAAGATTATCCTTGAAGCATCATTATGGTCAGGCAAGGGAAGAAAACAAGTCGCCAAATCCACAAGGAAGCATCGCTAGATGATCAACTCAGCAATATCTGAGGGGAAGCCAATGAGCAAGCAGAAGGAGATGAAGTTGTTCTGGTAGATCAGAGTGTCATCATGAAGATGCTGAATGGGTGTCTTTCTAAGGACCACTTTATCTTAGAACAGTTGCACGTCGGGATGACAAAATACTGGGAAGTAGACCTGCAACCAGAGGTCTACCATCCAAAGTGGACCAGGGAAGTCAAACTTCATTGGCTCCAAGGAAATCCATCTCAGATTGCGGTAAATGCAAGCGAGGACGAATTGAGCAAGGCTAGTCTTGGTGCCTTCGAACAAAGCTTCAGAAAGTTTGGTCCAACTTTTGTTGACTTTGCTGGAGGCTGTACATAATACATACTTAGATAACCAGTATTCCAGAAATACAATACCTCCATATGGTGACGCATTAAAGCTGGCAACCCAAGCTGAGTAGGAGCCAGGACGGACGGGGCTAGCCGTTTCTTTGGCGAAATAAGGGTTACCTTGTTTCCATGCTAAGTCTGTAATTAGAACGTCAAAAATGATCACCAGATTTAGCAAAGTAATGCTCATGTCTCTGCAAGGAAATTGGAAGCAATTACAGCTTGCATCCCAGAAACACATAGCGACGGTGAACGGTGCTTGATTGCCTCCTTTAGGCAAGGAAAAGCATAGCTCTAAGAAGTGGGAAATGTCGGCCAATTTCCATCAATCCTGGTCATGGATTTGTGGGCATTATACCAAGGTCTTTCCTCCATAGAGGTTGATGGTCATTTACCCAATTGACAAAGTACATCTTTATGGTTCCACCCCGTCGGGGAAGCTGGCCCTCTGTGGAAAATTAAAGCGGAATGGCATATGCTGGAATGGAGAGTTTGGAAGAAGGCTAAGTTGAACAACGTCTAAATTAATTTACCCAATCAACTGGTGGCGTTGTCAAACAGGGTCAGGGTGATGGTAGAACTAGGGTTCTTCCTCTCTGTAATGGAGCGCATTGTGTTTGCGAAAGAGTTAGCGGCCTCAATAGAGATATATATAAGGTTGTGGGGCTTCGTGGCAGTGAGGCAGCATGGTGTTGATCGGAAAATTGACTGGAGAAGATAGAAAATCTTTGACAGGAAGCTTAGACGATTGGAAAGACTGGAGACAGAAGAGTGTGTTGGGAAAATGGACTTCTGACAAAATGTGTGTGCTTAAATAGCGTCGCATCATTATGGTGCGGCTTTTCAGAAATGAACCTAAGTGGCATCGCGAAGTTAAATTACCCCGAACGACGCATCGTATTTACAAACCTTTTCGATTTCACTTAGGCTTTATCTCAAGGCTTGAGAGGAAATGTTTGGGCCCAAAATAAATAGTCATTATTTTTAATGGGTTTTACATTATGGGCCGATACCTACAGCCCACGCGAGGAATAATGACCGTTTCCTAAGGAGGAAAGGATTCCCTGACAATCTTATCATCAAGTCTTAGATTTTGATTCAAAGACCTAAGAGGTAAGATTTCAAGCAATTAGAGTCATTAAATGAGTCTAAACGTTAAGAATCTTAAGTTCATTACAACAAGTTATTATATTTTCCTATATATAGAGGAAATCTTTACATAATCAGGGCATCAACATTGCATACAGCTTCTGCTCTCGGCAAACAACCCTTCTCATCTTGAGAAACCCTAGCAACTGGCGATCAAAAGATATTCACCCGAAGGAGTATGGACGTTCGATGATTCAAGGAAGCAAAAACCTTGTGTTCTTAACACCCGTCAAGGAGATTGCTCTGCTTTATACCGAATGAACTGTAAAGTAACGGTTTTCGTGGCTCAACTGTAAAGTACAACGTTCTGCCCACGGCAGTGACACGCCAAGCGCATATACACGCGGTCGAGACAAGAGACAGTTTGAAGACTTCTCAGTACCCTGAGATTTCTGGAGACAAACAGATTCAATTTTTTTGGTTAAAAAATTTCAATAAAATAAAAGCAAGCTGCATCGGAATATAGGTCACTTCATTATTTATAACATACTTGTCTTTGCTTGATGCTGATCTTCCAACCACTCAGTCATTGACTTGTTCTTATATCGATCATCTACAGGATTTAAGCCAAAACTAGATCCCTACTCACCCTTAAAGTCGCACTCTTTCTTTCATTCGAAGTTGCACGCAAACTGAAAGTCCATTGTTTCATTTATGATCTAATTTATTTTCCCCCAGCTGCTGCACTTCGGTTATTGCTTTACGTAAGTACCTCATTCAAAGAACCATACCAAAACACTACAACAAAACAAACAAATTAAGATGAAAGGTTTACATTCTCTCCACTTCTTGGTTATTTTGTTATCTATATACTTACATATGTTTGTCTTAATTTACCTCGTTACTAATGTACAGGCACTGGTTGGATTTGCATACTGATTTACGGACAATCTTGAAGAAAAACAACACCTTTGTTCCTTAGGTATGTACTTTGATTTATTACTTCAGTTCATTTGCTCTGTTCTGTTCTCTTTGCCTGATCCGGCTATTTATATTTAATTAAATTATTGAGATCAGATGAAAAAACAGAAGAAAAAAAAAATTTCTTTGAACACATACATCATATTGGAATCGAAAAGCTGGGTAGCATGAATGCATGATACACATAATATGGTTGAATTTTATTGGCTTATAATTCTTGTCTTCTAATTTGACTCACAATCTCTTGTGCTGCACATCTGTAGCCACCTTCATTATCGCATTTAGAGAAAGAGGAAGCAGGCTGGAGGGAGGAAGTGCTAGTGTAAACTTTCATACTTTGGCATTTGGCCGCATGAACAGATTCCATCTATACGCCTCTGAGCGAAGAAAAGTTTAAAAGAGCAAAGTATATACTTTTACTCAAAGGTAAAATCCTTACATTTATTTCCCTTTCCCATTTATTTCCCTTTCGAAATCCATATTTTCATTAGCTTTGTTTTCATTTTATTAAAATCTCTTTAATGGAAGGAGAGCTTTTATCTACACCCCTCTCTATTTTTTTGCCAGATTATCCCTCATTGTTTCCTCATGTACCCCCAATCCTCTTTCTTTCTACATTGCAACGCTGTTCTTTCTCTTCCTTATCACGATAACAAAATCTCATTCTCCTCTCTCTATGATAGAACAATGATATGTCATGAACTTGATATAGGAATACTAAATCAATTAATCGCTTGGAAACTCATTGAAAGAATATAGCTAAAAGCAATTGCTGGAAACGAGAAGGGATCGAAGAACTCACCGGTGTAATTGATGGTTATCTTCAATTCTTATGCAATGAATGATTCATGACTCCTAATCAAATACAGTCCTCTACTCTAGAAAATTTGCAAATCTTTCATCCCCCAATTTTCACTTAATTAATCTAGATCCATAGAAAATTGAAATTGAGCTTACGTCTTCTTCACTTTGATATGGCCTGATGAAGCATTCCAGATCGATCAATTCGATTCTAAATTGATGAAGGTTTATTCTGGAATTAAATATTTTACAAAAAAAAGGGGGTGTGTATTTAGACATTTGCTATGTGCCAATAAAATTTCTCTAATGGAAGATGACAATCTATATGATTATAGGAAAGTACATAAATTACACTAGGGTTGGTTGGGCTGGGCTGGGCTAGTCTCGGCCATAAATTTAAGGCTTAGAGTTGGATTGGGCTGCGTTGAGATGAGCTGGGCTTGGTAGACGGTCAAGTATAAAGAGGTCGAGCTGGTCCAGGCCAAGGCCACAATTTAGAAGTCCTGACTCGTATATTAAGGCTAGATCAATGAGGCCAAAGAGGTCGGGCCCGGCCAATATGAGCTTTAAATTGAGAAAAAATAATATATAAAAAAATTAATGTATTGTTATTATTGCTGTATGATATTTATTTTGAATATATATATATATTGTGTGAAGAGAACATTGAGGAGAATAAGAAGAACAAATGAAAGAATAAGAAAAAATATAATAACAATCATAAATTACATTACTTTTTCTAATAAAAATGGCCAAAATGAGCCTAGGCTTGGCATCTACGCCTTTAAATTGATATAAATATAATTATATCAATTAATTTTTTTTAAATAAAAAGAGGCCAGGCTGGATGAGGCCGAGGCTGGGTTAGGCCGAAGAGGTTCGAATAGGTTGGGCCGAGAGACTGGGCTGGGAATCTACCCTAAAGGCTTGGCGGGCCAGAATGAGGCCCAAGGCCCTAGGGTCAAATGATGATACCTAAATTACTTCATGCTCCCTATGTACAGGGCTACAAAATCAGTAGAAGCTAACTATATGTAATCGGATTAAGAAGCTGTGTAACTACACAACTAATCCATAACGACTTATAGTATGTTGTATTATTATTATTATTATTATTATTATTATTATTATTATTATTATAAATAGAGTTCTTCAGTTCGACTGTCAAACTACTGTATACTAACAAAGATCCGCACTCGATGTGTACGGAGTAATATAAATATGAGTCTGGAGAGTATAAACATATTTACATATAACATTTTTTTTTCTGATTTTTATTTTTATCCTCTTTTTTCTTTTATCATTATGGGGTTATTTTGGAAATTCAAAGTTGGTATGGCTAATGACAACAAACTCATGCTTGATTTTATCTTATTATAATAGAGATAGAGATGAAGACTTACAGTGTCAACTATAACTAAATTTTTTGACAAAAATAACTTCCTTACAGTAAAAAAGTTGCTCTACCACTTTTTATTAAAACAATGTATTATTCACGTTGTCGTTTTGGACACGACCCAATGATACGACTTGAAACCCGCATGATTTAAAGCCGAGTCAAAACTCGCACGATTATAAATGAGTCATTAGTGGGTTGACCCGCTCATAACCCATATTTTAAATTGGTCAGTCTCAAGTTGACTCGATAACACAAATCCCGCAACTAATAAATAATCTATCTATGGAATTAAGGACTACTATGGAGTTTGCTGACAAGGCGGATTAACACCTCTCAAAGATACCCTATTCACAACCTGGATATATCAATGTAGTAAAATAAATAGGGGTTATCAAACACGAGGAATTGGTGAAACTAAATCCTAACACACTACTTATGCTGACAGACTCGACTACAGTACACTAATGGCTATCGAACCTAAGCTAGACAGACTCAAATGCAGCGAGATTTTGACACAATAAACTAGACACAGTGGCGGACTACCACACAAAATTTGAGGGTATTCGAAGTTGATTAGGTTACCAAAATAAATCGGCGAAGTTACAGCTAATGCAGAAAATAAATGCTGAAAGTAAATATGCTAATGAATGCAAATGAGTTTAAACTATATGATTAAAGAGTTAAGAGGAATGCAATCCACCACCGTCATTCCATCTATCTAACACATACTTAATCTAATGCACATATCCAATGAATGAAAGTTCCCAGGAAGAGTTGATCATTACAACCACATCCTATTACCTAATCCTTATGCCTATGCAGGTTTGTCATGGACCTCCCCTACATCTATCCCTCTATTGAACCCATAGTCATGGACCCCAAGGTTTACAAAGAAGAAAGCATTAAGTTCTAGAAAAGGTTTGAGAATCTACAAGGGTTCACGAGTACACTATGGGCGTGTCTCGCTAGACCTATGGATTTCAATCTCCCGACGGTAAAATCGGTGTATCACTATAGAGAATCCGGTGGAAGAAATTATCTTCAGTCGCCCGTATCTCATGAAACTAGAACCCTAGCATGCATACTAAGTTGCGCACCAAAGCAAACATACAAGAATTCATACGGTGATCATTCAGAGAAAGAAACCTCATTCATAAAATATGCAAAACTAGATTAAAGTGTATGTATTAAAAAGACTTCATGTACGGGGCTTCAAGCAGCCCCTTAACAAAGGAAAATTAGCTACTCATAGTCATAAATAAAAACATCAAAGAATTCATGAAAGATAAATAAAAGATGGAGAAAGAAGAACTCTTGACGACGTCGAGATCGTGCTCGCTTGAATCCTCTGTTTTGTCTCTCCCGCCGTACGTCTTTTGTTCTTGATTCTCTAGCGTACGTAACTTCAGCCCCCCACTTGCTTTATATATATGTTTAAGCTAGGGCTAAGTTAATTAACCTAGCAAGTGGAGCACGTGCTAGCACAGTCCACATTGTACTTGGACTCCTTCTTAATCTCAAGTTGCAAATATAAATATATAAATATCCACATGCAACCCTTCTCTTCTTTCAACAACTTTGCTCGCCAAGCTCTACGTACGTCAGCCCACTTGCACAATATATCTACATGCATGCAAGCAATATCACGTGCCAAGTACTTCCTCGCCAAGGACTTCATTATATATGTATCGAATTCCAAGTCTACTTCTACTTTATGTTCCTCGCCAAGACATATATGACTGCAATCATTAAACCCATCGAGCTCGCATATATTCCCTCGCTTGGCTCAACCTCGCCAGACAGCTACAAAACATATTATTTAATCTCCTTTTCTCCATTAATCTCCAAAACACCTAAAGACAAATAAACATAATTAATTCACTCGATTAATAACAATAAACTAAATATATGGAGCAAATTAAATACCAAATAGATGCATAAATATGCGACTATCATTTGCGCTGAATCCGGCAAGGTTCAGCTCGAATTCATATATTACGGTACATGGCGTAGCTGAAGCAGAGACGGCCCCTGCATACTATGCATAGAGACCTTTGTCATGGCCTACATGATAGATTTAGACATTTTTCTAATTTTAGGTTTGTACACCTAATTAGTGAGGCCAATATAGTGGTTCATCAAATGGTGAGGTGGGCATTACGATTTGAGATTGTTAATGTGTTCTATGGTTTGATCTTTAAAAAAAATGTTGTCAAACACAATTATTTTTTTATTATTGTTTTAACCTTTAGTTAGAAATCGATAATTAAACAAGCAAAATTTGGTAAATTCAATTTTAATTTTTCCATTCCTAGGATGTGTGTTGCTACTAGTATTATTATAAAAAAAAAATACTCACGTTTGTCAACAATAATTGATTATTTTGACGAAAATAACCCTCTAACGATAGACAAAAATTTTGATAAGATAAAATGTACAAGGGTGTAACTGTGATTTAAAGAAGATATTGTTTGGACCAAAAAATAACATTTTGTTTGGACTGATTCCCACAGCCCGCTTAATAAGCCCAATTTGGGAAAGAAATCACATTATCTCGCTATATCACTTGTTGAGCAAGGAAGGCATGATCTAGCGAATCTGATATTCAGAATCTTTCAAGGATTTAGATTGCTTACCCTTATCAGCAAGAGATATGCTTAAGCGATCACTATAAATAGAGGCTTCATAGCAAGATCAAAAGGCACCTCACAACACATACACAATTTACTTTCAGTAAATTCAACTCTCATCGTGAGAGAAACCAACAACGATGAATTTAGAATTCTCACCAGAAAGGACATGAAGGATTCGACAATTTTATCTTGTCAAATCGACATGGGTAGACTACAACTTTTTCACCAGATAGGGCGTGATGAATTCAGAAATTTACTCTTGTCAGACAATGACGATCAAATGAGGTTTCACCAGATAAGGTGTGAAGGTTTCGACAATCAAATGAATCATATCCAGTGTTCTCAACATTTTCCAAGAAAATTACTCTGCTTTGTACCGAATAAGATGTATGAAGCATCGATTTTTGTGGCTCTGTAGTGAGACACAAACTCAAGTCATAATCCGTTAGGCAAAAATCCTAGGTCACCTAGGCAAAAAGGACTTATTGAGCGAGGTTGGTACTCTCATCGCTTCAGTCGCTTCTTAGAAGGCCAGCGGTGGTGCAACCGACATTCAGTGTTCTACCCTTGGTAGTGGCACGCCAATCACGCATAAAAGAGACAATTTGTGATTACCTAACCACATCTCTGCTGCGAAAAATCGAGCCAAATATTTTGGCATGCCTAGTGGGACTGAGGTTTTAGTGTCTCGTTGTAATAATAGAGGATCCTTCTTAAGAAGGTGCATCATAGTTGCAGAAAACACCAGCTTTCCTTGCGCATAACTCATCAACCTACCATGGGTTATCGTCTTCAGAGGTCAAACAATGTAAGAAGTTTTAATGGCTTTTACCATCAAAACTTCTGAAGAAATTAGGGACTTAGTTGATCCACCAGATTAAGTGACTTAGTTTTCCTAAGTTTGCATATAGCCTATATCAAAGGCTTGTCTTTATTTGATCATCTAGAAAAAAATTAAGGGGACAACCATATACTGTAATGGCCGATACCTGTGACCAAAATATTTTGTACTATAAATTTTTGTTCAAATGCAAATTTTGTTTAGTACAAGTTTCGATACCAATTAGTGGTTCGTCTCTTTATTGAGGGGTAGATGAACTTGGATGGCTCAGCGTAACAGGTTGGGGGGTAAAGAAACTTGGTCACTGGTCATCTCTCACCTAAATTCCACTCATTTGTCATGTCTCGCTTGAGTGTCTCTCGCCTAAATTCCACTCACTGGTCATCTCTCACCTGCGTGTATCTCATCTGAATGACACTTGATGGTCATCTCTCCTCTGAGTGTTTCTCGCCTTATTTCCACTCGCAAGTTGTTCTCTCGCTTGATCTTCCATTGCCTGCCGATCTCTCGCTTGGGTTGCTTCTGCCTGTTCTGGTCTTGCAGAAACATTGCTCGTTGACTGAGGAACTTCCGCGTTTCCAGCTACCTCGTCAGTACCAAGTTCCCTTTTAGAGGGCATGTTAACCGAAGAGTTCACTTAAGATAGAGCTCATCGGGAATTACATTCTGCATCAAGTTAGACTTAGCTGAAAGATGCAGTAAAATATCATATAGTTCTCAGAAGGTTAAAAAGTTTACCTCAGTGGTCTTCACATGGGATGCAAATGTCTCTAAAGCAGCCTTCCCAATGGGACTCATAGGCATGTCTACTATCAAACCCTTAGCGACTACAAAGCTTTCTTCACTCGGGACAAAGTCATTTTCCGCTGGATTAACAAGGTCTTTTCAATTGCGTCACTGGGGCCTAATTTCGAGGCTTGAGGGGGTAACTTTTTGACCCAAAAATAACATTTTGTTTGGGATGATTCCCGTGGCCCGCTTGGTAAGCCTAGTTTGGGAAAGAAATCAGATTATCTTGCTATATCTCTAGTTGAGCATGGAAGACGTAATCTAGCAAATCTGGTATTTATAATTCTTCAAGGATTTAGATTTCTTACCCTTATCAACAAGAGATACAGTTGAGCAATTACTATAAATATAGGCTTAACAAAAACAAAAAGGTACCTCTGAACATATACACAATTTACTCTCAGTAAATTCAACTCTCATCGCGAGAGAAACCGGCACGATAAATTTAGAATTCTCACTAGATAGGGTGTGAAAGATTCGACAATTCTATCTTGTCAAATTGACATGAGCAGACTATGGGGTTTTCACCAGATAGGGCGTGACAAATTCAGCAGTTTACTCTTGTTAGACGACAGCGATCAAATGAAGTTTCACCAGATAAGGCATGAAGGTTTCGGCAGTCAAAGGAGTCATATCCAGTGTGCTCAACACTTTTCAAGAAAATTGCTCTGCATTGTACCGGATAAGGTGTATGAAGCATCAATTTTTGTGGCTCTGTAGCGAGACATGAACTCAAGTCCTATTCCGTTAAGCGAAAGTCCAAGGTCATCTAGGTGAAATGGACCCATCGATTGAGGTTGGTGCTCTCCTCACTTCAGTCGCTTCTTAGAAGATCAGAGGTGGCGCAACCGACGATCAACGTTCTGCCATCTACAGTAGCACGCCAAACACGCATAAAAGAGATAGTTTGTGATTACCTAACCACATCTCTGCTGGGAACAGTATCAGTGTTTTTTATAGTTTATTCTTACTTTGGATATGACAACAATAACGGTGATCGATTTTTCTAACACACGCAAATTTCAACTTGCTGCCAATTTATAAGCATGAATTACTCTCGCAATAACATAAATGGAAATGAGAAACCGACCTCGAGGTGAAGCCACGGATAACGACAAGATAGTTAGGGTTTGACGATAAGGCAAAGCTGCCAGAGGCCGAGGGTGGCGTTATGGGAGTGCGTGGCGAGACCGATTAGGTGCACGATGGCGTGAGCTACTAATGGAGGCAAAATTGAACGAGGGAGGCTCCTTGAGGTGGCACGTGATGTATTGAAGTCGCGAGCGGCAGCGAATGCTTAGTCAGGAGGAGGCGTCGGCAACAGGGATAAGAGACGCGGTGTTCTTTGAAGAGCGGCTGGGTGGCTGGAGGCAGTGGCTGCAATTAGAAACCGAGCTTCTTACTCACACATGCGCACACCATAGAGAGGCGTTGCTTTGGACACGACGGCTAAAGCGTGGCGTGGCGGCTGGAAGTAGAGCGTCAGAGATGAAAATGGGAAATTTCTACTTCTTTTTTCTACTTCTTTTTAAATGTAAGCTCGAGTATGCCGTTTTGCATGCCTTTTATCAGGTACAGGCTTTCATAGTCTTGCTTTTCAAATAAGACAAAAATGTTAAATGGTAAACTAGAACACTTGAATTACTAGGTTCTAGTCTTCTAGAGTGTACCTTTAAGACATTTGTCGACCAATATGGAGAAATTCTTAATGTACTAAACACAAATGTATAAGAGAGTAATCGATTGTCTAGTTCATCTCATGTACTATTCATCTAAGCACAACGTGGCTGACAATGTGACAAGTATCCTGCACACTTATATTTCGTACACTATATGTGCACTCATCGACATGGACTATAACAAGTCCTTCATATATAAATTGGCCATACTCAAAGTAATACATAGCTACCGTACCCCAAAGTTGGTATACTAAAACTAAGAATTAAATTAAATACTTAATACCTAATCTAAACACACAATCAAAAACACTATAAAGTATCGTTCTAATTGAGGATTGAATGGTGCATGCAACAATTGTGTAAAAGAAAGGGGGGTTTAAAAAGTTAATTTTAATTATCCTAATTTACTACCTAAAAATTTCATAAACAAAAGAAAAGAACCTAGGACTCTAGCATGCTTAAACTCATAGACAAGAAGCACATAAAGACTCATAAGAACTCTAAATCATGCTTAAGACAAAAATAAACGTAACTAACTATTTACAAGTGATAATCTTTTCTTTACCCTAGCTAGTTTTGACTCTTCCTCTAATTACCTACGAAATTAATACTTCCAATTTTAAGTTTCACATGCATATCTGTTTGAATTAAAGTGCAACTAAATGTCTAAACACTCTAATCACAAGTTCAATGACCCATATAACAAGATAAGGGCTAAACACAATCATCTTCATACAAATCAAAGCATTAAGTACGTAACATAGCGTGCTTCACTCAAACTACAACTGTAAACACATGGAACATATATTAGAGAAAGAATTAAAAATCCAAAGAAGCAAATCAAAGAGCAACAAAACACATAGAACAAATAAGAACAAATTATGACTACAGAGTAAAGGTTTCATGGTTACACTTTTGATAATCCAATAAATTCCTCAAACGCCAAGAATGAACAATGAAAACCCTATGGTATGATAGTCAATGAAGGGACAAAACGTATACAAAGGTTAAAGATAGGAAGGGATGTATTTGGTGGCGGTGAAGTAGTCTAAAACTTGGCACTTGATGAACTCGGTGCTTGGAGAGCTTTGGAGAGTATTTGGAAAGGCTTGAGGCTTAGAAAAAAGATGGCTTCATGATGGTCAAGCACTCATATTTATAGGTGAGGATGATAGCCTTCTTCTAGGAGAAATATGATTTCTTGAAAAACTCGGCTAATTTGACCATTCTTCACTAAAATTGATATTTCCGAAGCTATAGACATTCTAAAATTATAATTTTTTGGTTGTTGGAAAGAAGACTCAAAGAGCGTTCCGTCCAAAGGTCAATCGCCGTCTAACTCCTTTTATTAGCCGAATTTCTTCTCTCTATTTATGTGTTCCCAGTCGTCCGATGAAGTTAGTTGTTCTGCACAGGCAGATACTCTGATCATTTCCTTTTTTCTTTGTGTATTTCTTCATTGCTTTAGGATTTAGGAATCCTTTTCTTTCTCTATTTCTTTCTCCACGTTTTGGCCTGACTTGAACTTGAATTTGGGACTCTAAGATGGTCTTTTCATTAATTTGGCCCATCTTGCTTTGATATTCCTTCAAGGATCTTTCCGGAACTTCTCTTTCCTAGTCAACCTAGGAAAAAGTTTCTTAGTCAACCAAGGATTTCTTTTTCTTTTCAAATTTCTTCACGGATTATTTTATTGGCCAAATTTCTTCTCTCCATTTATGCGTTCTAGCGTGCTAGCTTGTAGACTCCTTTATTCCGTCTCTTTTGGGTTAGTTCCTAAAAATAATAAAATAAGTTATAATTAATAATACTATGGTAATAATCAGGGGCAAATCTATATGGTAGGCTGCACATGCTGCAGCCTGGCTAGTTTTCAAGAAGCTTATAAAAAATCATTATACCAGATCTTAACAAAAAGTGTTTGGTGGCTCAAATGGCTTGAGTTACATGTAGTTAAGGTATAAGGATCATTTGGTCTTGAGTTCGACTCTTCTCAATCCCATTTCTTTTTCTCTTCTTTTCCAAAGTTCTTTTTTTTTTCTTCCTTTCCTTTATTTTGGGGCTGAGCCTCCTCAATTCCATTTCATTTTCTCTTATCTTCCTAAGTTCTTCTTTCTTTTCTCCTCCCTTCCTTTATTTTGGTTGAGTTCTTTCCTTTGTTTTGGTTGGGTTCTTTCTTTTAATTCATTTTCTTCTTTTATCCTACCTTTGTTTCCGTTAGGTTCTTTCAATTAAAGCTAGAAATGCAAAATCGTTGCGAATTTTGTAACTTATTTGCATTGGTATCATTATAAACAAAAATAATAATTATTGCGCGTTGCACAGTACAGCTCTCCTTGTTTTGAAATCTTGAATTCGTAGTAATATAGTTAAATGCAAAAATTTATACATTAATTATTGCGCATAAAATGCGTAGATCAAAAGTCTCAACAACATGAGCAAATTATTGATAGGTAATTAGGAGTAGAGAAATTGCAAATCTAGACTTATATTTGTAAGTGTCCTCTTCCATCCTATTTGTTCTGTTTCCCTTTTCATCTTCCACCCCTCATGAACAAAATAAGTATGAAAAAGTACCTCCGTAGATTTTTTTTTTATCTTGCTGAAGTCCAACTTAATAAGTACCTTACTATATATGGAGCAAGTCGAGCAACCATGCTTTATTGACGATAAGTACCTCAAACATAAAAAGTCATCCGTAGCCAGTGTTTGATGAGGAACAACAGTCCTACCATTTTGTCCTTTTTCTCGTCTCCTCAGTTTCATATAACATGAATAATATTGCCGGATTTGTTATCCCCTGATTTTTATTTTATTATATCGTATCTGGTTACAGAGATGGAGTTTCTTTCCATTGGTGCAAGCATTGTTGGGAAGATTGCTGAATACACCGTATCACCAGTTATACGCCAAGTGGGTTATGTTATCTCCTACAACAGGAACGTCAAGAAGCTACGACGTCAAGTAGAGGACTTGGTTAATGCAAGAGAAAGTGTGCGGCATTCTGTTGATGTAGAAGAAAGAAATAATAAAAGAGTTGTAGAAGATGTTGAGAGTTGGCTGACTGGTGTGGATAAGATCACTGAAAAGGCAAATAGTTTCTTAAACGATGACAAGCACGCAGAGGTTAAGTGTCTCCATGGTTTCTGTCCTAATCTTAAGCTTCGCCACCAACTGAGCAGGAAATCGACGAAGTTGGCTCTGGATGTCGGTGAACTCTACGCAAAGAAAGCTTTTACTAAATTTGCATTCGAAGTTCCTTTACAAGAGATGAGTTTGATAGCTGCCCCAGATTATGAGACTTTTGATTCAAGAACTTCAATCATAAAGGAAGTGATGGATGAACTGAAAAAATCCAGTACCTACATGATTGGGGTGTACGGTATTGGGGGTGTGGGTAAAACAACACTCGTCAAGGAAATTTACAGGCAAGCTACAACTGGTGAGAAGTTGTTCGAAGAGGTGGTTATGGTACTCGATCTGAAACAGAATCCAAGCATCAGACGAATTCAAAAAGAGATAGCTGAGAATTTAGGTCTCGAGCTATCTGAAACTGATACTGATGCTGGAAGAGCACGTCAAGTGTGTAATAGGATAAAAGACAAAAGGACTCTTGTTCTTTTGGATGACGTCTGGGAAAGCATGGATTTGGAGGATGTGGGTCTTCCTCGAATGGGAACTCTAAAAATACTGTTGACATCTAGGACTCGACCAGTTTTGTCTTCACAAATGGGTACACAAAAAGAGTTTCGTCTTGATGTTTTGGGCGAAAAAGAAAGTTGGAGTTTATTTCAGAATAAAGCGGGTGATGTTGTTAAAGATCCTGAGATTGGAGTTGTGGCAACTCAAGTAGCTGCAAAGTGTGGAGGTTTGCCGCTTCTGATTATCACTGTTGCAAGAGCTCTGAAAAATAGTTCACTGCCTGATTGGAGAGATACATTAAGACAGCTGGAAAGATTGGATAGACAAGGATTGATCAAAAAAACATACGCTGTTATTGAGTGGAGTTACAATAGGCTGGAAAGTAAGGAGCTTAAGTCTGTGTTCTTGCTCTGTGCATGTGAGGTTGGGAGTGGGAACTCCATTTATATGCTTGATTTGTTGAAATATAGTATGGGGTTGGGTTTCCTGAGCAAAGTCCAGACCATGGATGAAGCATATGATGCACTGCATTCAATGCTTGAAAAGCTAAAAGGTTCTTGTCTATTGTTAGCTAGTGACAGCAATAAATGGGTCACAATGCATGATCTTGTAAAAGATGTTGCGAAAGATATTGCTTTAAGAGATCACATGGCCTTGTCACGATCTCATGGAAGTGAGTTGAAAAAATGGCCAGATAATGAGTTCTGTGAAAAGTACAGTATGATCTCTCTCAATGATTGCAGCATCCCTCAATTTCCTGAAGTTTTGCAGTGTGAAGAATTAAAACTGTTTCATTTGAGTGGCATTATTCAATCATCTTTCCAAGAAGTCCCAGGTAACTATTTTAGAGAAATGAAGAAACTCAGAGTGTTGGATTTAACTAGGCTGAGTATGCCATCCCTACCGCCATCTCTTCAGTTCTTGATAAGTCTTCGGACCTTGTGCTTGGATCAATGTACTTTGGGAGACCTTTCACTTGTTGGAGAGCTAAAAAACTTGGAAATTCTTAGTCTTTTACAATCTAAATTTAAACAACTACCCAAGGAAATAGGTCAATTGACCCGTCTACGGTTGTTGGATTTGAGTAACTGCACTCAACTGGAAGTGATCTCACCTAATGTTCTATCGAGATTGACAAGATTAGAACAGTTGAGAATGGGCAATAGCTTTAACAAATGGGA
The DNA here is from genome assembly GCA_946800695.1 of Geum urbanum. NCBI lineage: Eukaryota > Viridiplantae > Streptophyta > Magnoliopsida > Rosales > Rosaceae > Geum > Geum urbanum. The sequence goes on from OX327003.1 coordinate 8,737,569, forward strand.
GTCTGAAGGAGGCATTAATACTGAAAGACATAATGTAAATATTGAAGAGCTAAAGCACTTGACTCAGTTGACCGCATTACAAATACATATACCAGATGCTAACATCCTTCCACCAAATTTGTTCACAAATCACGAGTTACAAAGATACCAAGTGTGTATTGGTTCTGCATGGAAATGGACTGATGTCGATGAAAATCTCAACACTCTGAAGCTCCAGCTCACTAGCAGCAATGAATTGGATCAAGGCCTCATAAAGCTGCTAAAGAGTACTAAGGACTTGTACTTGGAGGGAATGGAGGGTGTCAATAACGGTACTATGTCTCAAGTAGACATCGAAGAAATTCAACATCTGAAACATCTCCATGTTCAAAATCATAATGATGTTGAATATATGGTTGATAGAAAGGTACGTACACAAATTACCATTCATCTTGTATAGTTATTCATTTGTATGCCACTTCAATGTTCAAAAACTGCTTGTTCAAGGTTTTTCATTTAAAAATTGTAGTTTAAATTTTAATTTCTCAATCAAGTATGATAGAACTGTGCAAAATTATTTACAGATTGGTTTTCCAAACTTAACATGGTTGGCGATTAGTGAACTCAAGCACACCAAATTCATGTTATCATCTTCAATGGCAAGATGTCTTGTACAACTCGAGCGTCTTCAAATATCCAACTGCCGGAGCATGGAATACATAATATCATTAGAGGAATCTGATGAAGAAAGTATCGGGATCATATTTTTGAAGCTACAAGATCTAGAGCTAAAAGACCTTCCAAACCTCCTTAAATTCTATTCCCGGAATGATACTAAAGTTCAAACTCCACCCATTGAGAGACTAGAAGTAGAGGTATGTACCCAAAGTGATATAATCTGCAAAGAAATTGCAGAGACTGACTCAAAGGGCAACACACACTTTCTTTTTGACGATAAGGTAAACTTATACATTTTCATTCTCAGAATTTGTTTCTTTACAAATCATTCATTAAGAATTAAGATAATTAAATAACATGTAGAGTATATGTATATAATTATATGCAGGTAGTGTTTCCTAACTTGAAGAAGTTGTCTATTCATGAATTGTCAAATCTGACGACTATATGGAAAAATCACTGTTTTCTAGAGAGTTCAAACAATCTAGAGAAGGTAGAAATTAATTCGTGCGAGAGTTTGAAGTGCGTTTTTCCTGCCTCAGTGGCCACAAGTCTTCAACAGTTGAGGAGTCTGAAAGTGGAAAATTGTGGGGTGGAGGAAATCATCTTCAACAAAGACAAAGTACTAACAACGCATATGTTTGTCTTTCCAAAACTTACATATGTCAGATTCCAGAATTTGCCCCAACTTAGGAGTTTCTATCCAGGATCTCATGCTTCCAAGTTTCCTTCACTCGTAACTTTGTTGGTGTATACATGTGAACAAGTGCTGGTATTTGCAAATTGCAAGCCTGAGTTGTACAATCAAACCACTCCCAATAAACAATTTCTGTTTTCACTTGAAAAGGTAGGTAATAATACTTTTAATTCATTCCTTTTCATAATTGTAAGACACTAACAAATTTCAATACTAAGATTTTGTTTTGTGCTTGCTACTTGGAATACACGTACTCATTCTTGAATGTTTATCTTTCAGGATTCGTTTCCTAGCTTGGAGATTTTGGGTTTAAACTTACATGAGAATGGGGATAATCCTCCTCTCCACTTGTTTAGGAACCTAAAAGAGCTTTATATTTTTGCATACGGGAACTCATCTATTAATTCTCTTGAGGAGTTACTTGGTCTTGAAGAAGTCGATGCAAGTAACAGAGAAATACTCGCAGTGGGAGATGGAACCCTTTCCCAATTGAGACGGTTGCACCTTTGTAGAATGCGGAAGCTAAGGCATCTAGGGGAAGCTAACTCACAATCAACAAGCGCATGTTTTCCAAATCTGGAGTTTTTAGTGCTTGACAATTGTGACAGCTTAATGAATTTAAGATCATCGGCAATATCCTTCAACAATCTTAAGACTTTGAAAGTAAGTTCTTGTAAGGGATTGAAATACTTGATATCTTACTCTATAGCCAAAAGATTAATGCATCTCACAAGTCTGGAAGTTGAGGATTGTGAAGAGATGATAGAGATAGTGCAAGCCCATAAAGATGGTTATTCAAGATCTAACATTGAATTCAACCGGTTGAAATATTTGAAACTTTATGCTCTACCAAGACTACAAGCCTTTTGCTCGGGGAATGTCATGCTTAAATTCTCATCATTGGAATCTTTATCCTTGAATTGTGCTACTCTGGAGACGTTCATCTTTGCTCCTATCAATAAAAGTTGTACAATTGGCAAGGATATCAGAGAGACTGACGCAAAGGAAAACCTTGAGAGTGGAGGAGTACCAGTAACAAAGTTTCTTTTTGACAAAAAGGTAAATTATTAACTTATTATATATAGAATCAACCTTTTAGCTATTTTCAATACTCCTTAAAATATAATGATTATTTCCAATACATTCCATCTTAGAATTGAAATTAGACTTGCATGTATAACTTTACAGGTTGAGCTTCCTAACTTGAAGAGTTTGTCCATTTATGGCTTAACAATGTTGACAACAATATGGCATAGTGAACTTGCTTCAAACTCTTTTGGCAAGTTGAAAGACCTTGACATTCATGATTGTGATCATCTGGTCAACATCTTTGTGCCCAGTATTATGGGAAAATTGAGTGCTCTTGATACATTATTAGTTGAGAGGTGTAAGTCTCTACGACTGATATTTGCACTTGAAGGTGTTGGTGTTAAAGAAAGGATACAGGACATATCTACAGCCGCTCAACTGAAATCAATCAGTTGTGCGAATTTGAGCTCCGTAGTAATTGATGCTTGTGAGAGTTTGAAAAATGTCTTTCCCGCTTGGGTAGCAAGAAATCTTCAGCAGTTAAAGACTCTAATAGTGGCGACATGTGGAGTGGAGCAGATTATTGCAAAGGAAGATGGACTACAAACAACACCCAAGTTTGTGTTTCCAAAAGTAACACAAGTGTGCTTTTACGAGTTGGCCCGATTGACAAACTTGTATCCAGAAATGCATGCATCATTCTGGCCTTCGCTTAATGATTTGAGAGTGGTAAAGTGTGAAAAAGTGAACATATTTGGCATGGATATCTCAAGCTTTCAAGAAGACTGTGAGCCGGAACATCTTTGCAATCTTATTCAACAATCTCTGTTCATAATTGACAAGGTACGTAAGAGTGGTTTAAACATTAATTATTTTTTCCCTATTTGAAGTATATATTAATATAAAGCTCTGGGTTTGCGAGTACTAAATCTTGTTGATCTGCTCTCTATATATGTGTTGATTATATATACTTTTAGGATTCATTTCCCAACTTGGAGTGGTTGGCCGTTGAAGCAAAGGAATTTTGGAATGGTTCATTCCCAGCAGGATTGTTTAGCAAACTAAAGTATCTTGAGATGGCTGGTCTAGCGTCTACATCGGTAACTTTCCTCGACCGGCCACTTATAGTAAATCATGAAGAAACCAATTTTGGCACGAGTACAAGTACTGCAGGTGGGCTTGGGACCCAGCAACAACAATACCTGCATTTAAGAACGTTGAGGCTTGTTAGAATGAAGAAGCTGATGCATCTAGGCTACAAGCAGGATGAGGAGGATAACTCACAGTCAGCCCCCAGCTACCCAAATATTCCCAACCTTGAAATTCTAATTGTGAATGGTTGCCACAGCTTAAGGAATCTAAGATCATCCGCAATATCCTTCAAATATCTATCCACTTTGGAAGTAAGCTATTGTTCCGAAATGGAATATTTGGTAACTCCCTCCATCGCCAGAGATATGATGCATCTCACAAAATTGGAAGTTAAGGGGTGCCCAAGGCTGGTAGCTATTGCGGGAAGCAATCAAGTCGCTAACTCGGGAAGTGAGATTACTTTCAGGAAGTTGAAACATTTGAAACTCTCTTATCTACCTAGACTGCAAGGCTTTTGCTCAGAAAATTGCGTGGTCAAACTCCCATCGTTGGAAACTTTAAGCATGAGCAACCGCCTCAAATTGAAACTTTTCCCTCGTGATGAAACATACAGGTGACAGACGAAAAAGAGGACACAAATGTCGAGAAATGGGGTAAGCTTACCAAAAATTGTCTGCATTTCCGATCCCCCAATATCTTTTAGGTTCCAAACTATTCATCAACTTTAAAATGGAATGTTTTGATTATGTAAAAATACTGATGGTTGGTCGACTATGTGTCTCGATCATGTTTATTTCAGAAGACCTTGTATTTTTACATCAACTTCAAAGTGTCGCTTCAACATCATAATTAAGGAACCACACTTTGCCGGTGAGATTTTTTCTCCTTGGTAGTTCTATTTACAATAGGGTTATCACTCGATCTGTCTTTAGTCTTTTTAACTCTTTATATACTCAGGAATACTCCACATTCAACCACTTGCTACGATTCTGCCTCACAGCCATTGCTCATCTTTATTGAGTTACTGTGTTAAAATTAGGATAAATAGCAAAGGACTGTGGCCTCCGAGGAAATGACGTGATTCCAGAAGTCACTCACTCCCCACATGCATGAATGGATAATTGTTCACCATCCACTTAACTGCTTAAATGTGTTTGATTATGAATTGTTACGCTTGTATGATTTGCACGTATTTACCTTCTGCTTCGCAAAGAATATATACATGCCTTTGGACTTTAAACTACGTATGTTGTTGGTGCTTCGTTCTTGTTCAATTCAAATCACTCTTTCTTAATTGGAAATTTGTATTTCTCTCTCAACTTTCTTAGTCTAATCGTTGAAGAATTCATAGACGATATTTATTTGTTTGTTGACTATGTTGATGTATACTTTTCTTCCTTTTTTTGCCCCAACTGTCAATGAGGGCTTTGTACACTAACCTGAGCAACCCCTGCTTCATTCCATTGTCTTTTGCAAACATTAATAAATCACTCTTAATTTCATATGCAAGCCCACAATTTATATGACAAGTAATCTTCACTGTCTATATATAATATATGTGAGCTTTTTCAGTTGTTGATCGACTTCATTTGTCTATGAATGTCTATGAATAGGCTAGCATTTGATTTTGATAAGGTTGATCGATTACACAGACTGTCTGGTACAAAGCAAAGCACTTGGTGAGTGTTGAGAACACAGGTGGTTACACCCTTGAGTCTTTGAATGCCGCATGTCCTGTTTGGTGAGAATCCTTGGATCGCCAGAGGTAGAGCTTTTCTCAAAGTACAAAGTTATGTTTGTCGAGAGCAAATTCTATGTATGATTGGTCACTCCCCCGATTGCATCTAGATTTTCCCTATTTATAGACACTATGAAATCGCGTATCATATTTCCACTAAGATTCTTGAAATATGTGTCATTGAATGACACAAAAATCATACATAATCATTTGGTTTACACTTTCCTATTCAACCAAGGATTACCAAGATCTGTTTAGGATCCCTTTCCCTTGTAGGAAACCTTTTCTCACGCGAGCCACATGAATTGGCCCATAGATTATAACTAAACCACAAAAATAAAGAATGTTTATTTTGGGCCCAAACATTGTCCCTCAAGCTTCGAGATAAGGCCCAGATGCAATCGAAGAGGTTTGAAATTGCGACACATCGTCTAGGACCAAATGGTAACTTTTGACCTACTTCGACCTATCACTTCATAATTAAAAGTCGTTCCTCATGACATAATGTTTACTTAAGGCAGCACGACTGTTTTTGGTGCACATAAATCCAAACGCTCTTTCTACCTTCTCCTTCTCATCTTCCTGCAGCAACGCAAAACTTCTTTGTGAAGCTTCATACTCTCAAATTAGAACCTAGTCAGAAATAGCCCCTCACAAACTCAAGGTTGACCCAATCCTTAACGAAGCCAATGCCCAGGATTTTCGCGAAGAAAAAGTGCACCGTGATCCAGCGAAAAACTCCAAGTACTTCAATCTCACTCTTCCTTGAAGATAATGACACAACTCGCCTCAGACCCACGATCAAGTCACTGCTTCATCCAGATCAACTCAACACTCTACAGGCCTCTATATGTCGTCAACCGCTCGTCTTCTGCCAAGAAAGGGCCTCGCCGCTGCTTTGGGACCAAAGAGATACCTATTGCAAACTGGGAAAATGGCCTACCATCCATAAAGAAGACCTCGAATGGTACAAAGCCCATGGCAAGATGGACGCCAAAATATGGGAAAAAAACCAAAATTGTTCCTTTCTTGAAACTCTGCTTCTCACTCCCTACCAGCAGGAATCGAGGGCCACGTATCACCGCCATGTGTTTCAGGGACCCAAGAAGCAACACATTTAAGTTTCTCTGTGTGGAAATAAGCATTACCCTACTGGACTTGGTTGCAATCATTAGGTTCCCCATCAACAACTAGCCGTACTCCTATGGCGACTTGGACCACTTCTCCCCCGATCTCAGAGCATGTCCAGACCGCAAAGCCCACAACCCCTCATACACCACTTGGCATAATCACTACAAGAATGTAGAGGGCCACAAAGGTGGCATTGCCTTTCTCGAGTACTGGCTCTGCAAGTTTGTTTTTTGTACCTCCTCAGAGAAGATCATAGCGAGCTGGTCCAAAATAGCATAAGCTATATACAATGGAAGCAAGATTGGTATCGCACAAGCTGTCCTTGTGTACCTATACTAAAGCATGGCATGTATTTCTTTGGAGCCGCTGAAGTACTCGGCCACTAGTCCATTGTGGATACTGGACTTGTGGCTCCAAACTTACTTTCCGATCTTCCGCCACCCACAAGCGAGGCCATTCAATGAAAATTAGATCCTAGGACAAACTCTGACTAGCCCTGTCAACTTTGATCCCCTTATCTACTATGTGCTTCAACTGCATCTACTCGCTGGATCATGTCCCTAAAGAAACGACCCGTGTCATCCTCGACAGGCTGTTTCCACAGGAGCTAAATAGTGGATTCTGCATATCCCCTATACAGACCTCTGAAGTCAAGTTGTTGTTCATCCAGAGCATTAATTACACCAACTTGAAGGTTTAGGAGAATGCCTCATGGTACGAGCTTTATGCCCCTAACCACTTTACTCAACAACTTGGTATATCGCAAGGCGTCCCTCTTCCCTTGCTTAAGTCGAAGAACAAGTACACCTTCTGGAGGTCAAATTCCACTCCTGGCAAAGATGAAGGAGTAGATGAACTATTAGGTTTACCCACTGTTGAATGTATTGTCGCAACCTATGTAGGGTAGACTCTGCTGCCTTCTTTCGAGGTCAAAAAATTGTACCGCCTCTGGAATACTAGGCAGTTCGAAATCCTAAAGGGCCAAGCCTCCACCTCGGTGTTTGCAAGAATATTTAGAAATTTATCGCCCTTCTTCGTTTTTGAAGCAGATAAGGAATCCCTCGAAGAAGATGACAATAACCATATTGTTGCCTTGCGACAAAAGACCGCTACCCAGAACAAATAGAAGGTGCTATTTTGACCTCGTTTCCTGACTCCATTTCTTGAAAAATCAAGGGAATTCAAGCACTTACTTCCTTTATTTTGGCAGGCACCTAAAACAAAAGCTGTTACGGCAGGAACAAGTGCTAGTCCCTCCTAGAGAGAGAAACCCTATCCTCGTCCTTCCAGAAGAAGATTAGAGAACCTGCTTGGTACTATTGATGGGGGCAGAGCGAACGAGAAGAAGAAGAGATAGAAAACTTAGAAAGCCACTTTTCATTCTTGTTCTAGCTAAACTAGCACATTAAATGTCCTGTTACTCAACTCCTGCTTCCTTATAGCGTCGTCCAACAAAACAACGAGCCATCATTGATGATGATGATAATGAGACAATTGCCAGGTTTTGCCGTCGCTCGGACGTTGGTCCTTTCTCCTAGTAACTAACTAAAGAAGAAGAAAAAGAAGAAGAACAAGCACCATATTAGAGCCACATTCATCATTCCCCAATCACCTGTGATCAATGAGGGAATGTCTGTGGACACTAGTATTGACAAAGACGAACCCTCCTCATTTCAAACGGCATCACCAAACCACGAAGAAGTCACCTGAGAGATTCATGCTACAATGACAACTAAGGTAAACTCCATGTACACTCTAAGAACTACTTATTGCCTCGCCACATCTATTTCTAAGCTTGTGTTGATGCATAATGATGTTTCTGAAGAGTTCCGTCTCGAGGAGGACCCTCCAACTGACTCTCCCTCTGAGAGAGAGGTTCATACTATGAAGTAGTTGATACCGTGGAGATGCCAAACCCAGTGGAAAACACCCTAGTGGGAGAATCTCTAACGGGAGATGAGTTTAACCTTGACTTGGAGGTATGCAACTCTAAAAACTTGTTGTACATGATCATTGTCTGACACATGTCCATTATTGATGACTTTTCGTGCCTAACAGGTTTCGAAGCCCTTTACCCATGAAGCGGCTGCTCCAGGCTCCTCTGTCCCAGTGGGCCCTGCTCCAACGAGTAACTCTGAGGATGCCCTTGCTGCGAGAACAGCTGAAGAACCAACAACCACAGCCGAACTCGGTAAGTTTCCCCCGTCCTCTCACCTTTGACTATTTGATCGGCAAAAAACCTAGCACTTGATGTATTTCTAACTCGATTAATTACTACAGGATGCAGATCTTCCTATGGGCCAAGTTCTGACTCCCACCATGGTGGCCTTGTAAGAAGCCATCAACACCTTTGACCAAGGTGCCTCTCGGCTTACTCCTTAGGCTTTTCGAGCTTTTCTGCCTCCTCTTTTTCATCTACTCATGGGAACTCTGCCCCTGCGGAGTCACCCAAAATGTGGCAGTTGTTAGACATCTGCTACTAGTATAAGAAGATTGGCTCTGCTAAGCGAGAGCCACTTGACGTCGATGTCGCCAATGCTACCCTTCAAGACCTCCAAAACACAAACTTTGAGGCACCCGACGCTATTGAGATGGCTCTATACAACATCAGGTTTTTGCAGAGGAATGACGCACCTTCCTTTTCTTCCACTTTGAATTCTCTACAGTAAGAACTCAACAACCTAGCTAAGCTTAAGGAGGGAAAGACTGGCTGAATATGCGAACAAACACTGTCATGCGAGAGCGGCTGGCCAAAACTCAAGCCTGGCATGGCAACCACGACAAGCTCATGTCCTACTTCAAACAAGTCTTGGCCCAGAATGACACCCTCGCCAAGAAGGAAGCAGAAATTGCTAAGCTTCAGGCAGAGGTTACCAAGATGCGAGAAGACTTCAAACCGGTTTGGGACGAGGCTATAGAGTTGCTGCAAATTAGCGCCACATGCGTTGATGATCTCAATGAGGTCAAATCTCTCGCTGGTTGTATTTCAAACCGGTTTTTATTTCAATTTCTTGATTAAGTATGATAGAATTGTGCAGTATTATTTACAGATTGATTTTTCCAACTTAACGTGGTTGGCAATTAGTGAACTCAAGGACACCAAGTTCATGTTATCATCTTCAATGGAAACATGTCTTGTACAACTTGAGCGTATCCAACCACCGGAGCATGGAATACCTAATATCATTAGAGGAATCTGATGAAGTATAGGGATCATATTTTTGAAGCTACAAGATCAAAAGCTCACCCCTACAACATGTTTGATGCAAGTACTGTGTATGAAGACGAGATAATTGGATGATACTAGTGTGGCTTCACTTTTCTTGTATCTCGTATGTCATGTCATTGACGGAATTAATGTGATGACCCGAACCAGAATCAGTTGAGTAATTGGCTTAATACACGAGTTAGCGCGTAATTGCAGTTTTCCGTAACTTGATTGAATTGCCGGTTTTGATTACGACTTAAATATTGGCCGAGAATTTGAGTTGAGTCTCTTCTCGAGAGTTGGTTTATGCGTGATTTCGACTTCATGGGCGGTTCTGGATAATTATTTCGATGACCGATGAATATCTTATGAATATTTGAAATCGCAAAATTTCGTCAAGTTTATCCGTTCGTATTGAGTTATCTGAAATGTGGATGTGATCCGTTTTGGACCGTCGATCGTCCCAAGCCGCGAGTATAAATATCGAAAATAGTCGAAAAATTGTCAAAAAATACTGTTCGGGAAGTTTGACGGGCGTTAACAAACCTTGGGTGTGTTGGCCCGCGTTGACCAGAGAAGAAAATTCCACCGCCGCTTCACTCGCTGGTGACCCTCCGTTTCCGGCCACCTCCGGCCTTGTTGTTGGTATATTTCAATTCCTCTCTTAATTTGCTATTGTTTAGAACTTGGAATTGTAGAAATTGATTTGAAATTGAGTGAGAACGAACGGTTTGAAGTTTAAGGAAAACTTGCCGGAATCGGGTTTGACGGAGGAAGGCGTTCCGGCGACTTTCCGAGGGGGGTTTTTGTTGGAAATTGTTGGGCTTGAGGTAGGTAGGTGGACCCTTGAAGTTGGGAGGCCGGGATGGCCTCACGGTGACGGATTTTGCCGGAGGAGATTTTTCCGACCGGTGAGCTTGGCCGCCGGAAAATCTCTTCAATTGACGGTGCGCCGCCGGCGGTCAACGGCGGAGCTCCGGCGACCGTTGACGTTTTGGAAATTTGTCGAGTTATATGTCGTTTTGCTTGTATTCGCACCCTGATTGTTGCCTTGAGGTTTTCGAGTTGATTTGGGTACCATATTTTCAGTCGAGGGTTTGAGTGGAGATTTCAGGAATTTCGTCGATTATTTTGTACCGCGTTATATATTTCCGGGAACGGTTGGTTTCCGAGGTGTGGTATAGTGTTGTGAATTGTGATTTTGATAAGATATATTTTGTGATTATTCAGGGGATCGAGATCGTGGTTCGGGCGAGGGATCTTCCGCCGGACCACGTGATTAGCGCAAGTGCGCGCTTTGTTCACCTGTGAGTGGACTTTTATATTTTCACTGTCGCTGCGAGTTCGTGATTTCTGTATTTGTTTATATACGATGTTATTATTATTTATTACTTTTGGAGGTATTATTTTATATTTTATGGTGATGGCATTACTTGCATCGATGCTTCGGCTACTCGGCTGATCACCGGTAGTCAGACCCGGAGTTGAGAGATTCCTCTGGACAGGGTTGAGAGATTCCCCTGGGCAGGGTTGAGAGATTCCCCTGTTATACCGCTAGGGTTGAGAGATTCCCCTAGCCTATCACCGTCTGGCTTGAGAGATTCGCCTGACCGTCGGGCTTGAGAGATTCACCTGGCACCTCCATATATATTTTCTGAACTCGCATTGCTTTACATTGTTTATTGTATATGAAATTGGTGAAAGGCATATGTTTATTTTCGTCCACTCACTCTAACGTTTTATTACCTTTCCCTTGGAATTTTCGATTTCCGTGCCCAGTTTGTAGTTCGGATTCTGGTGTCTCACGTCATGGTCGGAGGCTAGTCGTTCGAGCTACCTTTCTTTTCCAGTAGGTTTCTTGTTTTGCCTACTGTTGTATATTTTGTATATATTTACTAGAGGTCGCTCTGATACACTACTGATATATTTTCTTATGATTTTCTCCGGATTTCTGTAAAGTACAGTTATGTTTACTACTTTACTTTATTGTCATGATATTGAGAAATCCGGATGGGATTGGTGCCCACGGTTTGGTTTTTGTGGCATAGGTTGAAGTGTATTTTCCGGGTGCAGGTTAATGAAAATTCTGCGTTAGTAGCGTTACTCTGCCGAAATTTTTGTGGTTTTTGTTGGTTCGTATTTTCAGAAGGGGTTTGATTCTGGTTTAGGAAACTAAATCGGGATTGGGCCCTTTCAATTAGACCCTTGTGACAGGTTTACTGGCTTCATTTATTCCAGATTGGTTCCTTTATTGAATAGCATGTTTGTAAATTATTCTCTTGTTAGATTGTTTGTAAAATTCTTCTCTTGTCAAATACTCGGACTTTGGCTTAAACCAGACTACTATTCGATACTTGTTATGGTACTTGTATTCTTTTCTAAAGTAATTCACTTTATTATTTTCTTTGCTTTCACCTCATTTTCAATAAACACCTCCCCAAGTTAAATTTCTTATATATCTATTTTACAAATAAGTTTTACGTTAATTTTTATTTTGCCTTGCGAGTTCTTAGGCCTTGAGTTAAAGATCTAAGCTTAAGTTTTAGGGACACACGGCACTGTAATGTGCTCAATTTTATGAGGTGCAAATCAGGGTGTTACAAAACCAAAATCTCAAATCCAATTCCCTAAACTTAAAACCTTAAACTCAGGTTATCTATGGTAAGAATGAAGTTCATGGTAGAATTGTCCAATTAAACAATTCTCATTTAAATGACATATACATAAAAATGTTGCACAATTATTAATGAAATGTTTGAACAATGTTTAAATTTGACATACCGGGTTAATTTGGTGCACCAATTATGAAAATGATCATTCTACTCATCGATCGTGGTGTCTAGTCTAGTTATTAATCTATCATTTATTTGCAAATGTTTAGGAATGGCCGAATAATATAAATTCGTAGGTATTCGCTTAAACCAAACCCGATTGAGTTTAGTCCTAAGGCAAATGACATATATCGAGTGTTATTACTGAACCCGAACCCGACTATACTGTGAAAGTTTGGATTGGATGCGGATACGCACTATTGAAATTGGAGCCGAACCCGATCCGCTTATATTTTATATATAAGAAATATGTAATATTTTTATAATTTATTTTTATTTTTATAAATTTTTATAAGAATAATAGAGATACATATACCCCTATCATTGTATACATATCTATAATGAGCCTTTTTGGGATGGAAAACTTATGGTGGGTTTTTGAGGAAAGAGAAAGTCTAAACTGAGTTTTTTTCTTCTTCTCATTCTCCCTAATTTTATTTATCTAAACCCTATACCTAAATTCAAAACCCCAAACCCTAAACCCTAAGCTTCAAACTCTAAACCTAAAACTAAATCCCAAATCGTTAAACTTACCACACCAAAAAGGTCGATAGACAACAGAATTGTTCTGTTTTTGGATAGGGTCATTTCTGTTGTCTATTGCGTTGCTGACTGTTACGGTCTTGGACAACAAATATTTTCTGTTGTTAAAAACTATTTCCAACAATGACGATTTATAACTTATGTTGTCTGTGAGTGACCAAATATTATGCATTTTGAGCCTTATATGTTGGTCCAAGTCTGTTCAAACCACATATATTAATCGTGTCTGAAGTTAAAGTTTGTCAGTGACCAACAAAAACAAGAACATATATTTTATCTTCTGTTGTGTTGTATGTCTTCAACTAACAATTACCTTTTATTTTCTGATGTCCCTTATTTACTGAAACAACATATTTATACAATTTCTGATGTGTGAAGTGTTATAGGAGTTCTCATGTTCAACAGAACTATTATATTTTTGTTGTTGGAAAGTATTTAAACCTACAATTGTCTATTTGTTTATGAAGTTTTGTGGTGCAAGAAACAACATAAAATGTGAAATTTCTGTTATGCAAGGTCTGAAAGATCTGCAAATTTTTTGTAGTTTTTGAAGTGTGGAACAACAGAAAATGTAGAATTTTGTTGTAAGGGGTATGAATGAACTGTAGCTTTTGTGTACATTTTAGAGTGTGAAAATCAGAACAATAATAAACAAGAGAAAGTATCTGGTCATTCATCAATTCATTTGCTACCAAAAAGGTGCACATACAATAGGGTGGTCATTCATCACAATTCATGAGCATCTACAAAAAGGAACATACAATAGCTAGCTAGCTTCATAGTGAACTGTTCTGTAGCTTAACACATTCACATGATCAACAAATTCAAAATACTACATACTTATCGATCAAACATCATTGTTTACAAAAAAGATGTGATGTTAGTTGTACATACTTTCACTTTCAGGTGCGGCCTTTCATCCGTGTCTGGTGCTGTTGATCATGGCTTTGTCGAAAATAAAGCCTCCATGTCTTTTAGTGTCAGAAAGGGCAAATCTTGGTTCTTTGTGTTTCCGCTGATGAAAACAGTGTTGTTTCTGCTTTTGTTGAGCTTGTAGATGCTCTCTTCAACGGTTCATTTAACCTGATTGCAACACAAAGATCATTCATAATTAAGAGACATTAGAGGAGTGTCTCGTTTCACAAGTCATTATCTAAGATGATGAAATGAGATTGCACATACGATGAATCTATGAGTGAGGGTTCTGCTTTTCTGTCTAATTCGGTGTACTCTGCTGATTGCTTGTGCTTCTACTGTTGGATTGAGAAGCGTCTCAATAAGAATGACATGCTTCACTTCCAACAGATTGAGGTTGTTTGCTCCATGTTGAACTAAGTGCAGCAACACTTGAATCAGTGTTTGTTCTCGGTTCTGCCTTTGTAATTTTTGACTCCTTGTTATGCTTCTCTTTTCTTCACTAATGGAAACTTGTGATTTCCTGCAGTTACAAAGCCAAATGCTTAAGGAAAATGAAGATGTGTTATTTCATGTTCAGTAAGATTATTAGAGAAACCAACTAACGAAACAATATATGACTATGTTCACTTCACTAATGGCGTCTCACCTTCCTCCTTTCATTTTTATAAAGGTAATGCCATTAGCATTAAAAGCATGCTCAAATACATCCAAGACATCATTCCAACTTGAAAAAACAAGAACTTTTGTTTTTGGAACTGTATACTTTATCCATAGAAGTCCTGGCTCTGTATTTCCATTACCTACTACAGCTGAAGCTAAGAATAGAGAGTCTGGCCTGCAAACAAGTACAAACAAGAAAAAGATGTATGAATAAGCATTCTGACAATCCAATTGAAAGACATGTATAGCTTGACTTACAGATACAAAAAAAATTGTATGGAGTAGAAAACTTACTCTATGCAACTCCCAGGATCTGTACTGTTGTTCTCATAGCCACAAGCACAAGTTGGATAGTTTACCATGGTGTCATTATAAAAGGAGGATAAAGAAACACAACAAGTAGGCGTCTTCTGAGCAAGGAATTGCGAGTACGTGCAAGTAACATTCCAGGTCACTACCAAAAGAGGACGTAAAAGGTTAAGTAAAGCATGATAATTTAATGAAGTTCATATTCAAATGGGACCTCAAAAAGTGCAACCTAAAACTAGTCTCTCTTACCTAAGCTGAAACTATCTACACTGGAAACTCACCTAATACCTATATTTATATCATAAATTGATGATGATTAAAAATAAATCCCAAGGGGTATATTTGGATTACTTTGAATTGAGTCTTGACTGCAATTCTAGCTAAAATCTCTTTAAGAGGAAGAGAAAATTCTTGACTAACAATTTAAATTGGAGGCCTATAGTTGCTACTGAACAATTGTTTGGTCAGAGTTCACAACCTACCTCAAGAATGTGTAGGTGCTTGGTAGCTTCTGATATACCTTCCTTTCCTATATGGGCCTTACAATGAGTTTTTATAACTCCAAGAACAACCTCCAATTTAGATGGGGACTTTGAAACCTATAATCAAACGTGACAAATAAAACATTGCATCATTGACTAGCTTGAAATTATGTATGTAAACCAAACATAGATACTGAAGCGTTTTGCACCTTAGATAAGAGAAATGGTAACTGATGCTGGGTTACTTTTGGTGATAAATCATATATGTTTTTTACTACCCAAGTTATGGTGAAAAATAATAGTTGAACTTTAGCAATCATTGATATGCAAACAAAGTAGTGTTGAGACAAATTGACTGATCACAACTTTTCTACCATCTCTCTTCTTCGATTCTTGATTAGGTTTGGGTGACATTGAATCTTTATTTGGCTGTGACAAATTCTGATAGAACCGATTACGTGCAAAGTTTTTGTTCTATAAATCCACAGCCTCTTAAGTAGAGGCAGCGACACCTCCAGATAATTTCTCAAGACGAAAGAGCCTAGCTTCATAATCCTAGCAAAGAAATCATAAGTCATAAATACTAGATAAAATATTCAAGACATCATGAATATCAACCAAGATACCAAATAACATGAGTAACAAACCCAAAAAAGTTCATCTAATTTGCATAGAACACAAAAAGGTCAACCTTCATTAGCTTTGCAATTCCGACA
This sequence comes from Geum urbanum, assembly GCA_946800695.1. Taxonomy (NCBI): domain Eukaryota; kingdom Viridiplantae; phylum Streptophyta; class Magnoliopsida; order Rosales; family Rosaceae; genus Geum; species Geum urbanum. The sequence continues at coordinate 8,753,580 of OX327003.1, forward strand.
ATATCTCACATGTTGGATATCCTCCTCCTTCGGCTTCTCCATCGTCTGATCAATCTCTAATAATCAATCAAGTAACCTTTTCCTAGATTCTTCTAGTTGATCCAAACAAGTCTGCATTTGATACTTGAAACTACTTATGCTCTGTAAACTAGAGAAGAGACTAAAAGTTAGTGTCTAAAAAAATAAACAACACAAGATTTCACTATCAAGGGATATGATATAGCCACTGAAGTTAAATTGCCTAGATATGTAAATAACATATTTTCTATGCAAGTTCTGTAATAAGATCCTTATCTTAATCAGTTTCTAACTAATTTGAGAGTGTTGTGCCCATAATAACTTTATAATTATTTGCTCATTGTATCTGCATTAGAATTCAACACAAAATTTTTGTGGCAAAATGAAGAAATTGTCTGCTAAGAAAACTTGGAGCACCATTCTTCACATGAATAATCATCTTGGTCTAAGTTACATAAACTACATGCTACTCTTAGAAAAGAGCTAAAGATGAATTCAATTCCCTACAGTGGATGTGATATAAAGAATCACATCTTTTCTCTCATTAACCGTGCTACAGAACTTCAAAAGAGTTTATTTGGATGCCAACAATCTTAAAGAACAGTAAGGATGAAACAGAAAGAAGTTTGAATTAAAAATAAGACAATCTATTCGAGTGCTTGAAGTACTATCAACACAAACAACCACAAAATTTACAGAAAAATAACAACATTTACTTTCCCTACGTGCTGTATTTTGCCCAACAATAATGGCATCACTTCTCCCTCGTAGCTCAAAAACTCTATTCTTAGACGTTTTGCTGCCACTTGATGCAGTGATTTTCCCTGCCAACACCAACGAGTCAACACATTATTTTCAAACCCCGTGCCCACATCATTACATACAAGCTATTAAATCCAAGAGAGAGTGAAAGCTCACCGTCAAGAGTCATAGAATACTTAAGAAAAGAAAATGGGCACGCGAAGCCGCTCTGCAAATCAAAGGCGCATTCGCCAGCATGCACATTTTAACCAAACATTAACATGTAGCTAATAAGTAATCAAAACACAAAAGAGAGCAGCTAAAGCAATGTAATGTACTACCTCAATGACCTTGCTATCTAGATCCCCACCAAGCACATCAACTTGCAACCCTTCAATTATCAAAGCCCTAATGGTATTACCTCTCAAATGCTGCAATGGATGCCTCAAACCATCACCACTCTCTCAATTCCACTCTCGTAAATCAGCAACTTATTACTACTACAATCCAAACCAATTACTTATGCAGTAAAAAATTATTCATCTTTCTAATTCGAATTGAAATTGAGAGTAAGAAAGAGGAAAACCCGAATGAGAGAGGAGACGACGGAGTGGTCGCCGTGGCAGTCGCCAGGCTCCATGTTGAGATATGCAGTGGAATGGCTATCGAGCAGCAGACACTAGCATGCGAGGTGTGCGAGGTCGAACAAAAATAGGCCAGAGGCCAAGGTTATGAATGACGAGATCTAGGGTTTAAGACAGAGGAAGAGCTCGAGCGGGATTGAGCCGAACCAGAGCTACTGTTATGGACGACAGTGAAGGCGATTCACTAGTTAGGCTGTCATTGGTGGCGACAGGGCTGCAGTCGACGAGCTCGTGGTTGTGGTGAACGACGACGGAGACGAGAAGCATGGATAAGCTAGATCTTTGGATAAGGTTTGGGTCGAGGTATGGGCAGTGGACGAGAGAGCTGGAAGCTTATGTTAGAGGTTGAAGGAGGCTCGTCGAAGTATTGCAGTGTGATTGGGGGTTGATTTTGATTTCAGGATGATTTCGATTTCGGTGAGTTATGGGTGATTGGGGGTTGCTTTCGATTTGATTGGGGGTGATTGAGGGTTGCTTTCGATTCGATTGGGGGTTGATTTTGATTTTGGGATGATTTCGAGCAAGAGTTGGGAGCAAGGTTTTGAGAGTGAGAGCAAGGTTCAGACTTGGGCTTTTTTGGGCTGTTTTGGGTTGTTTTGTCCACTTAGGATATGTTTGGTAATGCTTTTCTTAAAAGAAAAGTTAATTTTTTTTTTATATTCAAATAAGTTTCTTAATAGAAAAGGAGGGGGGTGTTTGGTAAATATTTTTTTTCAAATGACTTTTAAAAATAGAAGTGTTTGGTAAATCTAAAAGTAAAAGTCACAAGTACTTTATTTTTTATTTTTTTTGTTTTTGTTTTTATTTTAATTAAATATTACCTACAATAATAAAAATAATAACGATTGTAAAAATATCAATCATCTCACATACATTCTTGATATCATGCTCGATATTTTAAATGACGGATACCAAATGAAAAGACTCGTCTCCGATTTAAATGTTAAACTAAGATTAGGCTTTGACTACATAACTCAACCGTCTCGACAAATAGAAATCTACCGAAAATGTTTGATTAGGCCATAATCAAACATTTCGGCTACTCATTAGACTTTGCGCTATGTTGTTCCTCACTATTTCCATTTGTCGTGCTTCTAGACCTTCAGTAACTGGAGATCCTTCTTCTTCTGCATCATCCTCACCATTTGCATTGTCACCTGATCCTTCTCCAATGTTAACAAAATGTTTATCAAGACGAGAATGTCTCCTTACATAGTTGTGAAGGGCCATAGTCGCAATCACAATCTTCACTTGCTTGTCGAATGAAAAACTTGACATGTGCTTCAAAACCTTCCACTTCTTCTTCCAAACTCCAAAAGTGCGCTCGATAACACTTCTAAGGGAAGAGTGTCTCTGGTTGAATAACTCTTCAAAATTAGTCGGTTGCCTCCTTCGATATTGTTGATGATGAGCTTTTGCACCTTTGTATGGTCCTAAATAACCATTCATCTGTGGGTACCCAGAGTCTACAAGATAATATTTACCTATATAATGTTGACAATCATAATAAATCAGATAAAAACAGTACAAAGACGTATTATATGTTAGTCGAATTAACAAACAAAAGCGAGTAAGAGCAATTACCTTGTGGAGGTTTTGGAAAATTCATGGCGTTATCTCGTAATACCGATAGGAAAACTCTAGTATCATGAGCAGATCCTTCCCATCCAGCACATGCAAATATAAATTGCATATCAAAGTCACAAACAGCCATCACATTTTGTGTCGGTATTCCTTTCCTTCCAATATATGGCACTTGCTTGTGAGGAGGAATTGAAGCTTCAATGTGGACACCATCAATGGCACCAATGCAATCCTACATTCAATATGAAAATATTACACTAGACAAACGAAGATGTAATCAAATACAAACAACTATACATTAAAGTATTAGTGTAAGATTCTTTACATATCTTAAAATGAGGCATGTATCTCCTATCATTTAGAATCTTTGGAGGAATACTTCTGAATTCTGGATCTGTTGGTTTCAAGATATCTTGAGCCATACGACAAACGACATCTAAGGCTTGTCCAAAATACCTACTGATTGTTTCACCAGAGTGTTGAAAGCGCTCTTGGGCCAATCTGTTTCCAATCCCATGTCCATGTATATGTAAAAACATCCCCAACACTTCAGTATGACTCGTGCTTCTTGAACCCATCAACCCATAGTTAACTTCTAAATCATTAGATAATCTACTAAAAACCTCCTTATCCATTCTGAACATATGATAACAACGGCTTTCATGTCCTCTTAGAACTTCCATCAACCATTTATTTCCCGTTTGCGTGGATGTCATGCACGGTGTCTTGTGAACATAGGTATCAAAATAGTGTTGAGCCAAAAGACACACGCCTAATACTCCAGCATCACGTTTCAGCTCTTCTATTTCATCCGATGCTCGAGTGTCCATAGTGTAAAACCAAGTTGATACACCAACTAATTAATATTCAAGCGAGCTTCTGTTCATATAAGTTAGGAAAAGAACACAGATTAGACAACATAACACACAAGTTGAAAATGAAAAAAATAAAAGTGGCAAACTTCAGAGAAACAACAAATTGGACTTTCAACAATGTGTATAAAATAAACAAAACTAAATCAGAAAAGCCAAACATTGTATGCATAAACTCCATACAGTTCAGTCTATAATAACACTGAGTACAATGACTAAACCAAACTAAAGCTTTAGAAGCTATCAATTCCAAATTAACTCATAACATCCATACAAGATAGTCTTAAGAAAACACAATAGTCATTACACATAACAAAAACAACAACTCTCTCTATCTCTCCTGACTTCTAGATGTCTTTCTCCGACATTTCAAACTGTAGCCACGCCAACTTATCTTCGGGATCATCCATAGTACAAAACATCTCTCTCTTCTCTTTGTTGAGAAACAAACGAGTAGCAAAATACCATAAAGGGGTTCTTGTTCCAGCTCCCGGTAATGAGGTGACCACACTCATCACACTCTTAATACTAGTAGGATCCAGTTCAACATTCTTATTGCCAATGGCCTCACAAAGCTTATTAATTTGTTCGGTAATATGGGCAGCACCTCCTCCCTTCCTCTTTCTACTCGTCTCAGATGTTCCACCAGATGTTCCGGCACTTGAAGTTTTTCTTTTTCTTACTTGAGAAGTTGACATATCTGAAAGATCATCAGAGTCACCACTACCTTCAAGAGTGTAGTCATCAATAGAGGTATTCAAACTACTAGGAGGCGGTAGACCAGATGACGGTGCCCAAGCATGAGATCCAGTGGCGGAAACCCCATAAAATAACTTGTCAAGCTTGCCTTCCAATTCAGGGTCCAAACCCTTCTTTCGCAATTTCTCAAATTTGTCATTTATCTACAGTTAAAGTGATATTACATTTGTTATAAAGAGTTGGAAAAAATATAATTAGAATAGATCAGTATACAATACATAACATATTACGAACCTTTATCTTATTCTCCCACCATTCATCACTCGCATCAATGGTCTGTAACCTATAATTCCACCCAAGACCAGTTTCTTTGCCCTTGAGATCTTTCCAGTTTTTCCATATATCTTTCAGTGAATCCCACTTGTTTTTCAGCTGCTTCTTAGTGTAGTTTTCACCAGTTGCTTTGTTAAAGTTGTTCCTTAAATTCTCTCATCCCACTGGCGAAAAATGAGTGTGTGGACGATTATCTGCTTCTAACTCTTTGAAGCATAGATCTATAAAGATGTCCACATACGCTGGAGTCCATGACGCCGAACCTTTTCCCATCTTATATAGATTCTAGCTAAACAACAATCGTAAAGGAAATTATAAACTGTACTTAAATTGTCAAGCTACAAATATGCACCTAGCAGTGACAATCTAACTAGGTAACTTGTATTAGCAGCTTGGTAAACCATAAGCAGAAGAAAGTTGATAGCATAGACCATAAACAACTATCGCAGCTAAAATAAATCAATGACTTAAAGGCTGCACCAATGCATCTTCATCTGTTGAAGGCAAAAAAAGTGGAATATGTAATGCATCTTTCAAGTAACCTTTGGATTGAATACAACAAAACAGCAAACAAGAAAGCTGAAACCAGAATTCAGATACAGTATCAAAAGCACATGAGATCCAAGTAACACATAAACACCACGCAAAACTCAATCTCCAATTGAACTATCTGCCAAATGCAACTGTGAACAGACACTAATCAACACAGGAATTAGACTTAGGTAGTTTAGATATACATTAGCTTCAAGTTCACTCTCATCATTTTGGATCTCATCAACAATACACCAGCATTTTCTATATATAACAGTGTATATATATATGAACTGAAATATACTACCCATTTTTCAGAAGACATAAGTACTTAGAAAACTCAATCGATTTGCAGCTGGTCAAAAACAACCCCAAGATGTAACCAGGTATTGAAGAACAGGTTTTGGATTACCAGAACGTCATCGTTCTAATCAGCTCAATTTTAAGTCTCAAGTCTTAATCAAATATATTAATTTACAGTACAGAATCAGTTTTTCCTTGGTATGCATAGTCAAGCTATAATTAAACCTCAAATCTCAAGACATATTAATCATGTACAGCTGGCATATATCTCTTACGTCAAATTCCTCAATCCCAATTATTCCTGGTCAGAACAAGAAATTCCTTAGCTCGATCTAGCTTGGAGCATAAACTAGTTGCAGCCACTGTAGATCGAGTTCGAATGTTTTCAACATGCTGCAGCAGATTCACCTCTGCACAAGACGTACATATACAGCAGTTCTAGATCTACAACTTTTCTTCCTAGTGTTTAATTAATTTGAAGAAAGAACGAGTAGCTAGCACAGCTGTACGTACGTAAGCAAAATAACTACAATTCTGATCTCATGACAGACAGAAATGGTTTATACATTGATTAGAGCAACAAATGACCCAACCACAAAGACTATATGGGCACTTGGAAAATGGTAAAGGAGCCAGTATAGACAATGTAGATGCAGCAGTCTATGGATATCACTGTAATTACAGAACAACGTCAATACAAGCTTGAGATTTGAACAGACTCCCAAATAGAAACTGAAATCAGAGCAGCACGCAGAAAGCAACAGGGGGATCAAACCCGGATCCAAAACCTCACCTCAAACACATGCAAACTCAAATTTTCAACATGAGATCAGAGAATAAACAAACAAAGATCAAATTTCTACCAAAACCCAGAAAGCTAAACAGAGAATACAAAGTAAAAAGCTTTGTGGCTACATTATTGGGATTCTTAGAAGGGCTTTTATCCTAGGTGTGGTACTCCATACTTTTCTCCTAGGAAAGAACAAGGCCTTGTGTTTTGGTTGCTTCAAAACTTTGCTTTTCTTTGTTTTTCGATAGCTGAATCCCACTTTGTGGAACTGGGATCGCAACTGGGATCTCCCACTGTCTAATACTGATTATATTATAAGCAGAGCAGTAAATTTCAACTATGAACTACCGATTATATTATAAGCAGTAGAGAGATCTGAACAAGACGCACCTTGAGAATTTTGTGCTTCACGCCTCCGTAAACCACACCGAACGTAAAAGCAGAAGCACGAGCAACCTAACCAAAAAACGTTCACAATTTCACAGACGAAAACTGAGCTCCAATTTCAAATTCTCACAGATTCTTTGATTAAGCTACTATTATTAACGAAGAAGTACTCAGCAGAGTTAATCGATTGTTTACTGCTATCATAACAGTAAACAAAGTACCCAAGAACACCCAGTTCAGAAATTTAAACACAGAAGATAAGTAAGACCCAGTGATTGACAGCGAATGGAAACCCAAGTTTTGGTTGACAAAAAGTTGGAAAAATGCTAAAAATGAGATGAACATGAGTACCCTAAAATTGAAAGAGCAAAACCCTAAAATTGAAATTGGTTGGGTATGAGATTATGGAGCTTACTGATCTCTTCCAGCGTGCGAGGATTAGTTGCAGATCTATTCCTTCTTTTCTTTCTTTTTTCTGAAAAGAGAGAAGAGGAAGACCGGCTGTGTTCTTTAGACTGAAATGGAGGAGCAATAGACTAAAATGGAATATCATGGGATAAACTGTGTCAATCTCCAATTGTATAAGGACATTTTCGGAAAATGTGTAAATTTTCATTAAAAACACTGTTCATCGTGTTTTTTGAAAAGTCAGTAAAAGCAACTTCAGATCAGCTTTTCAAAATAGTAAAGAAAGCTTCTTTTTCTATAAGTTCCTATCAAAAAAAGTTATTTGCCAAACACAACTTTTTTAAAAAGTTGATGAAAAAGTTCCTTCTCTAATAAGAAAAGCTTTCCCAAACACAGCCTTAGTTTGTTTTGGGTTGGCCAATTTTGTGTCAATTCCAACTTTTTCGGTCAATTATTTTTCCTTCATAATTCAGAAACCTTAACATAATTTGGGAGGGAGAAACAAAAAAATTCCCCAAATCTAACCACCAAAATTCTTTAGTAGCCAACTAACAACATAAACTATGTTATATGTTGTATGATTCATGCTACCATTGGGGGAAAATTAAATTTTTTTCCAAGTGTCAAACCCTAATCTTTGAACTCAGTAAACATACAACATATACATCTAAATATGTTGTCTTACTAAAATGAACAAATTTTTATATTATTCATCACACAACATAACATAAAAATCTGTTGTCTAAAACTTACTTGGTCTAAATTAGACTACTTCATTACACAACATATTTATTTTCCTATTGTCTGAATCAAAAATATCAAAACATAAACAACATATAAAAATAATTTCTATTGTTGTTATGTGTCCCCAGATAGAGTCATTTTTGATAACAAAATTCTGTAGTTTAATGGGTCTTATAACATCAGTCATCAGAACTATCTGTTGTTTCTACCAAATTTTTCTCGATTTACATGTCACACAATAGAAAACAGCGCATTTGTTGTTGCAGTGGTGTTGTCTATGTACAGTTTTGTAGTAGTGACCCTAATCTTTTAACCCTAATCCCAACTCCCAAATTCAAATTCCTATACTTAATACCCTAAACTCAAAACCTTAAACTCGAGTTGTCCATGGTAAATATGAAGTTCAGGGTCTAGTTGTTTCGATTACACAATTATCACCTAAATGACACATATATATAAGAGTGTTGCACAATTATCACAATATTTCACTATCGATTTAGTGAATTTGATCACATAAATAGGTTTATTTCATATGGTTTATAATATCAATAACGAAAAGCAAAATAATTTGTCACATATATATTCATGGTAATATATCTAATAATATTAAAATTTGGCTAAAATGAGATCACAATGCAACATATTAAAAATATATATACCTTGCACAATATTCATGCATTACTTGATCAATTATAGGTACACTATTGAAAAATGAATATGATATGTCATATTTTCGACATCGAGTAAAGAGGTCAATCTTATTTCATTAAGGTTGACGATTAATACAAATCCCAAAATCAATGTTGCAGGATTAATCGTAATGAGGATTGTTTGATCGACTATTTTCATGCTTGATTTTGATGGACTTTATTTTATTTATAAATGACATAGATTTTTTTTTTTTCGAATTCGTGAGAATTTTTGTGAAAAATTTAAAGCATATGAGCAATTAAAATTTTGCATAAATAATGAAAAAAAATTAAGATTATTATTAGCCACCGAATCTCCACCGTATTCATTAACTCAAGAAAACCTTAGATTAAATATGGGAATTGAAAAGTTTGAACTTGGAGTAAAGCCCCATCATGACCCGGTTTGCAGGCTCAACCCAGTTCATAGATTCGACAATTCTGGTGCTGATTGGCCACCTCCGGCCACCACACCAGTGAATTTCACACTTACTCCCTCTTCGACACCTTCCTACACCCTCAATTTCAACATGCATGAAGAGAGAGAGAGAATCGAATTGATATCTCCCCAAACCACTGTCGCTGAAGCCGATGAGTTCTAGTGATTTCGAGCACAGCTGGGAGCTCGTTGTAGTAAACTAGGATCTAGTATGTGGCGAGAACGAGAGCTTACTAGGCCGAGGCCTAATAACTTGGTGACACCAATGAAGAGCCCCTCATTGTCATGGCTGCATTCGAGGGCGACACGTGTGCCTTTGGTACCACGAAAGGTGAGGGTTTCGGTGGATAACTCGTTGTAGGAGGCAAAAAAATTTGGTGGAATAACCGGAATCGAGTCAAGGCGACGGCAAAGAGGAGGAGAATGAGCAATATCCCTGGGCATTGGTTTCCGATTGGGGGGAGAGAGAAGAAGCAATAAAAAAGAAGAAAAGAAAAAAATTATTTTTACCGTGGTTAAATTTTCTGGGTAAAAATTTATCCTTAAACAGTGTTAATATATCTGTTATTGGTGCAAGTGCACCCGGTGCACTGAAGATGCTCTCTATCCATTATAGGAAATGTGTTTTTGGGTTAAATGTTGTGTTTGTGGGAATGTACATGTTTCATTAGTAAGATTATTTTATGTTTGTATTTAAATTGGGTTATTTAGAGTTTCTAGTTAAATGAATAGATTTTGGATTTGTTATCCTAAAAGGTCAAGAGGAAGAATAATTAGAGTATCTGCACCTGTTGCTCTCACCTGTTGCTTGAGCAACAGCTAGAGAAAATGAGATTTTTTGATCAAGCAAACCAAATTTTGGATGCACTCATTCACAAAATATTTGAGCAAATCCAATTCATCATGTTGTAAAATATTATTAACTTATTTACCGATAATATTTACGACCAATCATAATACGACACGTATCGTTATCGACTAAATAAATATACACAATTTTTCGTAACACACGAACTTTTAAAATCGACTATTTTTAATAAATGAATACAAGTACACTTTCTTCATGATAGTTGTAGAGTATTTTATTGCGAGTTTGTAAGAATTTTAGTATAATTTTTTGAACACTTGAACTATTTATTATGATTTTTAGATGCTTTAATTTCAATTTTAGTTTATTAAAAATAACCATTTTCTTTAAATATGGACCATTGGATCAAAATTTGAAATTAAAATCAAAAGCTCAGATCAACTGGCTCAATGGGGAATAATCTCAGCCTGGTAATGACATGTGTCGTCCTGTCATTCGCAAGTTAATTTTTTTTCACTGCTTTACTGCACACGCGCCTGACATAAAAAAAATCCAACGAGCCTGACATCACCCATAACGTGTGGGCTCCACTAGGCGGTCGAACAATCACCGGAGCATATACTGCTCGATCAATTGATGGAGCAAAAGGTCAATGAGCAGCCCGACTCTATTTTTTACCATGTGCATCGCCGATTCTGGGTTAGCTCGAGCAAATCTCGGTCGGTCCCACCATCTGCTCGAGCAAGAGCTCGTCGGTGCAGATGCTCTTAGATTTGGTTTCGACTAAAATAGCAACAAAAAAATTAAAGCAAACGAGAACCATTTCATTACCGGAGTAATAGATAAAGTATACAATGATCACCATGCGGCGGGCTACAACAATATTGATCACTACTTAAGCTAGCCTAGACTAACTTCATACTACTATCTTGCGACACTCTTTAGCACTTGTAATCCAGACAAATTATGGGTAAAACCATATAGGTCAATACGCCTGTTGAGACGATGCAGAATAGACAGAACCCTATTTTGCATAATAACAATAAATCCATGGATCCCATATTCTATTGCCCAACCATATTAGGCTTCCAAAAAATAGCCTGGGATAAAACAAACCCAAGCTATCACCAAACCATGTTGGGTTTCTAAAACCAGCTCTAAGTGAAGTCCTTAGATTCAGGAAGCTCACCCAGGCCCAATCCATAGAAGAGCCCAAACCTGACACCAAAGATAGCCTGGCTAAGGTTTGGGAAGTCAGTTGTCGCCGCCGCCAACTGTCAATCAAGAGTTGCCACCTTTGCTCGAGTCGCAAGGCCCTCCACCAAAGACAAGGATAGCCGAAGGCAACAACGTGGTTATTGACCCTTTGCAACAAGGCCATCCCAAACTGCAAATCCAAACCAGGAAGACGACACACCCGCTTCATCTCCACCATAACATCCCACCGTCGAAAGTCCATGCCAAGACCACCCAGATCCTAAGGATGGAATAGAGCATGCCAATGCCTCCTTATAGCCTTCGAATTCGTTTGTGACCAAATGAAGACATGTTCCAATGACACTTCAAGGACTGAGGGTGTATATATATATTGCTGGAACTTTCAGAATGGACCAGAGTTGGATGAGCCTTGAAAGATGGGATGTAAGATATCACCATGGAATTAAGAGTTTTGTGGAATATGCGAAGGCTAATTGTGGAGGGATGCCAATTCATTATTGCCCGTTTAGTAATTGTCAGTGTTGCAGCGACCGATTACATTTTCCCATTGAAAAAGTATTGGAGCACCTGAAGAAATACGGGTTTTGGGATAAGTACACATGTTGAATTTATCACAGTGAAACATCATCAGCGGGTCTGCATGATCATGGGCAATTTGTTGAAAGTTCCAGTACATCCAATAATCCAACAACAAGGTTGATCAATGATGTGTTTCCTTATGAGAACTATGTATTTGCTCAAGCACAAGATCCTCCCGCCGTTGGGGGCTTTCCTCATATTGAGCCACTCTAGCAATTACCTAGAGCTGTCAACACTACCGGAATAGACAAGTACAACAATCTGATAGCATTGCAACAAACTCCGTTGTACAACAGGTGTAATAAGACTTTTCATGAAAGTTTCATGGGAGTGATAAAGCTCAATGTGGAGAACAAAATGAGTGTAAAGGCTGTTGATGATTGGCTGCAGTGGACTGCTTCGATGCTGCCCCCCCCCCCCCCCCCCCCCCGGTCATCGTATTCCTACAACTCATCGTAAGGTGCAACATATCCTGAAAGATCTTGGGCTTTTGTACGTCAAAATTCATGCAGGCATATATGATTACGTTCTCTTTTGGGGTGAAAAAGCTTACGAGAATGATCTTGAAAGCCTTGATGCTTGCCCGGTATGTGGTACTAATAGGTATAAGTTGACTCCTGCATGGAATAAGAAAGCTGTGAAGATACTTCGATATTTTCCACTGATTGATAGGCTGGAACAGTTGTTCATGTGTGCACACACAGCTGAAGCTATAAGATGGTGGGCTGAGAGAAATTTTCATAATGATGATACCCTTAGACACCCTGCTGACGGAGATGCTTGGAAGAACATGGTCAAGGAGTTTTCTCATTTTGCATCAGAGGTTCGAAATGTTTGGCTCAGATTTTCATATGACGGATTCAACCCTTTTAGCAACATGAGTCTTCAACACAGTATATGGCTAGTTATTTTGGTACCGTACAACCTTTCTCCATGTATGCGCATGAAGAAGGAATACAATATGCTCACTTTGTTGATTCCAGGGCCGGGTTATCCAGGAAATTAAGTGTCTCGATGTGTATTTGAGACCCTTGATTGAGGAGCTTAAAAGCCTAAGTGAATTTTGTCATGCCACTTATGACAAATATAAAAATGAGATGTTCCAAATGCATGCCATGCTTTTTGCCCGCATGATGTTGTCGGGCAACGTTAGTAGGGGATTTAGGGCTTGTTCAGAGTGCATAACTGTTGAGTGCTGCAGACCTCAACGCAGGAAGATTGTCCAGATGCGTCACCGTTGTTGGTTTCCTCATGATCACCTATTTCAGGAGGATAATGAGGCCTTTAATGGGACCATAGAAACGGGTGTGCAACCCAAAAGCTGGACGGGACCCAAAATTTTGGGAGTGCTGAATGAATATGATTTTGGGCCACTGAGCAATCATCCCAAAATAGTAGCGTCGATACCTGACAGACCCAACAGGTACAAATTCTGGACACACAAAAACATATTCTGGGAACTCCCGTACTGGCCAAAGTTACCGACCAGGCACTACCTAGATGTCATGCACATAGAGAAGAATGTGTGTGAAAGTGTGGTGGGGACAGTGCTGAATTGGGAGTGGGAAACTAAAGACGAGACTAATGCACGCACTGATCTGAAAAGAATAGGGCTGTAGAAACATTTGTGGTTGAGAGAAGGGAAGAAAAAAATGCCTCGAGCTTCTTATACCGTGAAGCTTGCCCAGAAGAATAATTTTTTTGGTTGGATGGGTAATGTCAGGTATCCTTATGGCTATACAGGAAATATAGGCCGGTGTGTTAACTTCCAGGATAATAAGATATATGGATTAAAGAGTCATGACTACCATGTACTGCTGTGACGACCCGGAACAGAATCAGTAGAGTGATCGGCTTAATCCACGAGTTAGCGCGTAATCGCAGTTTTCCGTAAATTGATTGAATTGCCGATTTTGATCATGACGTAATTATTAGGCTAAAATTTGAGTTGAGTTGAGTCTCGAGAGTTGTTATACGCATGATTTCGAGTTCGTGGGCGGTTCCGGATTATTATTTCAATGACCGAGGAATATAATATGAATATTTGAAATTGCGGAATTTCGTCGAGTTTATCCGTTCGTATTGGAGTTATCTGAATCGTGATTGTGATCCATTTTGGACCGTCGATCGTCCCGAGCCACAAGTATAAATATCAAAAATTGTCAAAAAATTGTCAAAAATACTATTGGAAGTTTGACCGGCGTTGACCAGGGAGTTGACGGTTGACTTTTGGGCTGACTGGAATTCCACCGCGGGCATCGAGCTGTTGCCATCGGATTTCACGATTTTGGCCACCTCTGGCCTGGATATTGGTATGAAACGAATCCTCTCCTCATTTATAACTATTTAGAACTTGGAATTTTGTGATTTGATGCCGAATTAGGGGAGAACGAGTCGTTTGAAATTCGAGGGATTTCGCCGGAATCAGCCTCGTTTGGGGGCGGCACTCCGGTGGCTCTCCGGTGAGATTATTGGTTGGAAATGGTTGGGTTTTGAGCAGGGATGATTTCCCCTTTGGTTTGGAGGGACGGGGTGCTGTGACGGCTTCGGAATCGGCTGGGAAAGTTTTCCGGCCGGTTGTGTCCTTTGAGCTTTCGAGCTGATTTTCGGCAATTTGGGCCAGAATTGGAGGTAGCCTCAGTTGGGAAAGATGTTGGGCTCGTGGGCTGATTTCCGTCAGGCGGTCAACGGCGGAGCTCCGGCGACCGTTGACTTTTTGAAATCTTTCGAGTTGTATGTCGTTTTGCTCGTATTCGCGCCCCGATCATCGCCTTGAGGTTTTCGAGTTGATTTGGGTACCGGATTTTTAGTCGAGGGTTTGTGTTGAGATTTCGGAAATTTTGTCGGTTATTTTGTATCGCGTTATATGTTTCCGGGAACGGTTGGTTTCCGAGGTGTGGTATAGTGTGTTGAGTTATGATTTTGATCAGTTATATTTTATGATTATTCAGGGGATCGAGATCGTTCTTTGGGAGAGGGATCTTCCGCCGGATCTTGTGATTAGCGCGCTGTGCTCACCTGTGAGTGGACTTTTCTATTTTCACTGTAGTTGCGAGTTCGTGATTTCCGTATTTATTTATATACGATGTTGAGATTATTTATTGCTTTTAAAGGTATTATTTTATATTTTATATGGTGATGGCATTACTTGCATCGATGCTTTGGCTACTCGGCTGATCACCGGTAGTCAGACCCAGAGTTGAGAGATTCCTCTGGGCAGGGTTGAGAGATTCCCCTATTGTGCCGCTAGGGTTGAGAGATTCCCCTAGCCTATCACCGTCGGGCTTGAGAGATTCGCCTGATTGTCGAGCTTAAGAGATTCGCCTGGCACCTCCATATATTTTCCGAACTCGCTTTGTTATGATTTTATGATATATGAAATTGGTGAAAGGCATATGTTTATTTTCGTCCACTCACTCTAACGATTTTATTGCCTTTCCCCTGGGCTTTTCGGTTTCCATGCCCAGTTTGCAGTTCAGATTCTGGTGTCTCACGTCGCGGTTAGAGGCTTAGCGTTCGAGCTACCTTTCTTTTCCAGTAGGTTCTTGTTTTGCCTACTGTTTTATATTTTTGTATATATATACTAGAGGTCGCTCTGATACGCTACTGATATGTTTTCGTATGGTTTTCCTGGATTTTCTATAAAGTACAGTTTTGTTTACTGCTTTACTTTATTGTTATGATATTGAGAAATCCGGATGGGATTGGTGCCCACGGTTTGGCTTTTGTGGCATAGGATAAAGTGTATTTTCTGGGTGCGGGTTAATGGCAATTCTGCGTTAGTAGCGTTACTCTGCCAAAATTTTTGTGAGTTTTGTTGGTTCGTGTTTTCAGAAGGGGTTTGATTCCGGTTTAGGAAACTAAATCGAGGTTGGGTCCTTTCAGCTTGGTATCAGAGCATTACATTGTCAGATTCTGTAGACTCTTGTAGTTTTGATGCTTAAGGTATTTGAGTATGCACAACATGTCTGGAGCGATGACCCAACTGGCCAACGGTACTCATCAATGCTTCGGGTGTTGTATATGTTCAAATATCTGAGGTCTCATGATTACGTTCCTAGTGCTCGTGAATAATGCTTATCTTGTATCAGTAGGATGCCTCCTCGACGTGGTCCCCATGTTGATCAGGACGTGGATCTTATTGAGGATCGCCAGATGCATGACTTGCTGATGCGAGTGTTGCGTTAGAAGGAGCGTTTTGACCCTGTGATCAAAGCTCGTACTACTGGTGCGACTGTCTTTTCGGGTTCACCTGACCCAGAGATTTGTGAGGCATGGTTGGTTCAGGTTGAACGCGTTTGTGAGCGTCTGCGTCTCACTCCTGAGCAGATTACAGTGGCAGCAGTCGGTTTACTTAAGTCAGATGCATACTTCTAGTGGGTTAGCACCGATAGAGTTCCGGTTGATACTCTGTGGACTTTGTTCCGAGATTTGTTTATGCGGAGATACTTCAACCAGGCTACACAGCAATGGAAGTATGAGGAGTTCACGAATTTGAGGAAGGTCAATTTGTCTGTGCTATAGTACCGGGACAAATTTACCCGCTTATCCCAGTTTGCTCGTGACATGGTGACTATGGAGGAAGCCAAATGCCGCAGATTTGAGCTGGGTTTGAACTTGAACATTAAGGGAACTCTGACTACGATGCCTCGGAACAACTTTGATGAGTTTGTGAGTGCATCACTCCAAGGTGAAGATATCGAGAAGGAAAGGCAGATGAGATACCAGTCTCGACGATTTGAGGAGGGTGGACCGAGTCAGGGGCCTTCCAAGAGGCTCAGTTCTGATACTTCCGGATCAGCATCATCCTCAGGCAGTGGACCATATCGACCACCAGCTGGTGCACCGAGAAAGAGGCAGAGATGGAGGAGAGATTGTGAAAGGACCCAACCCCGGTTTAGTTGCCTAAACCGGAATCAAACCCCTTCGAAAACACGAACCAACAAAAACCGTAGAAATTTTGGCAGAGTTTCGCTACTAACGTAGAATTACCATTACCTGCACGCGGAAAATACACTTCATCCTATGCCACAAAAATCAAACCGTGGGCACCAATCCCATCCGGATTTCTCAATATATCAACAATAATGTAAAGTAGTAAATATATCTGTACTTTACTGAAATCCGGAGTAAAATCGTATAAGAATATACAACAGAATACTCAGAGCGACCTCTAATGTATAATCATATAAGTATACCACAGTAGGTAGAACAATAAACCTACTGGAAGAAACAAGGTAGCTTGAGCACTATGCCTCCAACCACGACGTGCGACACCAGAGTCCGAACTGCAAACTGGGCACGGAAACCGAAAACCCAGGGGAAAGACATGAAAACTGTTAGAGTGAGTGGACAAAAATAAATGTCTTTCGCCAATTAATATATGTTATAAAAACATATGCGAGTCTAAATGCATAAATAAAGAAATGGTACACAAGGGAGACTCTAACTCCTCACGCGTACTGAGCATGCATAAAAATCTCACGGGGTCACTCGTTGACACATCCGTGCTAGTACAGTCAGAATCACGGGGTCCCTAGCCCGCACGTGACTCTAGCCAGAAAGAGGCTTAGGTCAAATGTCTGCCTCCCCTCGGTAAAGGCCTCGGGTCAGGAGTCACAGCCTCCCCTGGTAAACATCCTCGGGGATCAGCCGGGATGCGGGTGTATCGATATAACAACATATATAATGACTGTACTCTGTGTAAATGTGACGACCCGAACCAGAATCAGAGGTGTGTTTGGCACGATTCTCGAGATTTGAGTTTTAGTCGCAGTTTTGCGATATTATGTGGTTTGCCGATTTGATTCGCGACTTTGTTTTCGGTCGAGAATTTGGGTTGAGTGTCTTCACGGGAATTGTAGAGTACGTGATTTCGAGCTCGTGGGTGGTTTCGGAAGATTTTTCTGATAACCGAGGAATATTTTATGATTATATGAACTTTCGGGTTTCGACGAGTTTATCCGAATGTTTCGAGCTTATCCGAATCATTCCGTATTTTCATTTTGGACCGTTGATCGACCCGAGGGACGAGTATAAATGTCGAAAATTTGGAAAATAGTCGTAAAAAACACAGATTTGCATTGACTGAACTCTGACTTTCCAGAATTGGAAAGTTGACTTGCTGCCCGAAAGGGAAGGTTTCCTCTTTGAGCGGTGACCGTCCGGCGACCAAATTCCGGCCACCACCGACATCGTTGAGGGTATGTATAGCTTCCTTAGGTGATTTCGAAGTGAATGATGTATGTTTTGTTGTGTATGGTTCATGTTTGAGTTGGACCCGAATCGGGTCGGAACTGTGTCCGTCGCCGGGGTTAGTTGTGGTGGTTCCGGCGAGGTTTTCAGGTTGGGTTGTTGGGGGTTTCGCTCCCCACCCCTTGGTGATACTCCCTAGGTTCACATTTTAGAAGGAGATCGAGTTTGGGGTTGAACCCGATTGGGTTTTGGTTTGGAGCTCCGTTGTGGTTTTGCATGAAATTGGCTATGATGGACTTTGAATTGAGGTTGGGCGTAGTTCAGGAAGTGGTTCGAAATGAGGAGGGCTTCAATTCTGGAAATTTTGGCCGTGTTATCTCGCCGTTGACGGCGCGCCGCCGGCGGCGGCGGCGGTCAACGGTGGTCAAAAAGTCAACTTTTCAGATTTCGATGTAATTAGTGTCATTTTTCTCGTAATCACGCCCTGGTTATCGTACGGAGGTTTTCAGGTTGATTTGATTAGCCGTTTGTCAGTCGAGATTTCGAGTGGGGATTTCGGGATTTCCGTTATACATTTTGTACCGCATTGCATATTTCCGGGAACGGTTGGTTTCCGTGCATCCGTACAGTGTTATGGATTACGATATTGATCAGCTGTGTTTTATGAATATATTCAGGGGATCGAGATCGAGATCGGGATCGTGATCGAGCTTCTGGCGAGGGATCTTCCGCCGATCCTCGAGATTAGCGCGTGTGCGCGTTTTGCTCACCTGTGAGTGGACAATTTCTTTTCACGGAAATCTTGCGAGTCTTTTATGTGATTTATGAACTTGAGCAGGCAGCATGAACATGGTTTTACGAGCATGTGTTTACGATTATACGAATATGTTTATACGGTTATACGTATACGAATGTGCATACACTTTTATATTGTTTCATGCATTCGCATCGAATTGTTCATGATTTGGTTTACACAGAGTACAGTTTGTCTATGATGTTGTATCGATACACTTGCATCCCGGCTGATCCCCGAGGATGTATGCCAAGGGAGGCTGTGACTCCTGACCCGAGGTCTTTACCGGGGGGAGGCAGACCTCTGACCTGAGGCCTTTCTGGCTAGAGTCACGTGTGGATCTGGGATCCCATGATTTAGACTGTACTAGCACGGTGTGTGTCCATGAGCGACCCCGTGAGATTTTTACTTGCATGCTCTGTACGCTGGAGGAGTGTGAGTTTACCTCGCGTACTTTACTATGTTTATTTACCTGGACTCGCATATGTTATTTTAAACATACATTATAACTGGTGAAAGACAGTTATTTTCGTCCACTCATTCTAACGTGTTTCATGTCTTTCCCCTGGTCTTTTCGGTTTCTGTGCCCAGTTGCAGTTCAGGTTTGGTGTTTCACGTAGCGGTTTGGAGGCTAGTGATCAGAGTCACCTGTGTTTTCCAGTAGGTTTCAGTTTCACCTACTGATGTATATGTTGTGTATATTTTACACTAGAGGTCGCTCTGATACATTCCGATACTTGTTTATACGGATTTTTCTCGGATATACATATATATAGTACAGTACGTTTAATGTTTGTCGATTATATTGATGTTGAGAAATCCGGATGGGATTGGTGCCCACGGTTTGCTTTTTGTGGCATAGGACGAAGTGTGTTTTTCCGCGTTCAGGTTAAGGTAATTCCACGCTAGTAACGAAACTTTGCCCAAATTTCGGAAAATTTTTGTTGGTTTGTGTTTTCGAAGGGGTTCGATTCCAGTTTAGGTAGCTAAATCGGGGTTGGGTCCTTTCAGCTTGGTATCAGAGCATTAGGTTGTCAGATTCTGTAGACTCTTGTAGTTGTGATGCTTAGGGTATTTGAGTTGATACAGCATGACTGGAGTGATGACCCGACTGGCCAGCGGTACTCATCAATACTTCAGGTGTTGTATGTCCTCAAATATCTGCAGTTTCATGATTACGTTCTTTCTGCTTATGCCTAATGCTTATCTTGTATCAGTAGGATGCCTCCTCGACGTGGTCCCCGTGTTGATCGGGATGATGATCCTGATGAGGATCTCCGAACGCGCGACTTGCTGATGCGAGTGTTGCGTTTGGAGGAGCGTTTTGACCCTGTGGTCAAGGCTCACACTGCGGGTGCTACTGTGTTTTCGGGTTCAGTTGATCCAGAGATATGCGAGGCATGGTTGGTTCAGATTGAGCTTGTTTGTGAGCGTCTGCAGTTTACACCTGAGCAGATGTCAGTAGCCGCAGTTGGTTTACTTGAGGGTGATGCATACTTTTGGTGGGTTAGCACCGACAGGGTTCCGGTTGATACTCCGTGGACAGTGTTCCGTGATTTGTTTATGCGGAGGTACTTCAATCAGGCTACCCAGCAGCGCAAGTACGAGGAGTTCACGAACTTGAGGCAGGGCAGTTTGTCTGTACTTGAGTACCGGGATCGGTTTACCTGTTTGTCTCGTTTTGCGCGTGATATGGTGGCTACAGAGGAGGCCAAGTGTCGCAGATTTGAGCTGGGGTTGAATCTGAGCATCAAGGCGACACTGACTACGATGCCTCGGAACAACTTTGATGAGTTTGTTAGTGCTGCACTCCGAGGCGAGGATATCGAGCGGGAGAGACAGCAGAGGTACCAGCCGAGACGATTTGAGGAAGGTGGACCGAGTCAGGGGCCTTCAAAGAGGCAGAGTTCTGATACTTCCGGTTCAACTTCATCCTCAGGCGGTAGATCTTATTGTCCACCAGTTGGTATGTCGAGGCAGGGCTTGAGAAGGTGGAGAGATCGACCACAGCGACCACAGGCTAGTGGGAGTTCCAGCGGTTCTAGTTATCCGCGACGTACTGGTGGCACGTTTGCTGTACCGCGGGAGTACCCATTGTGTAGTTTCTGCAACAGACATCATGTGGGTCCATGTCAGCGGGGTCCTGTCACTTGTTTCCGTTGTGGCCAGGTGGGTCACTATGCGAAGGAGTGTCCTCAGTTATATGGCGGTGACGGACAGGCAGCCCAGAGTTCCGGAGTTGAGCGAGGTGCCACTTCTGGAGCACGATTAGCACAGTTTGCAGGCCAGGGCCGACAGCAGGGACAGCCCCAGCGAGGACGACCAGCCGGACAGGCGAGGGTTCATGCTATGACTCTACGTGAGGGCAGAGCATCACCGGAGGTCGTTATCGGTACGTTACATGTTTTTGGTATTCCTGTAGTTGCATTGTTAGATCCAGGTGCCACACATTCATTCATATCATATAGACTGTCATCGTTAGCTACGGTACCTGCATCTCCACTCCCGGGGTTGTGGAGAGTGTTGTATCCGTCAGGTGAGGTTGTGAGCATCGGTTGGGTTTACCGGGATTGTGAGGTGTTTGTTGATGGCCATGGGTTAGCCGCAGATCTGCTACTGCTTGATATTGTAGACTTTGATTTGATCTTGGGTATGGACTTCTTGGAGTCGCATTGGGCCATGTTCGACTGCCACAGGAAGGAGGTCGCGTTTCGACGACCAGGGTTACCCGAGATACTATTTTGTGGTGAGAAGAACACTTCCCTACCGTGTTTTATTTCCGCGATGAGGGCGGATCGGTTGATGAAGAAGGGTTGTGTTGCTTACTTAGCCCATGTTGTGGACACTACAGCTGCAGTGTCGGACCTGAGTAGTATTGAGGTTGTGTCTGAGTTTCCGGATGTGTTTCCAGCGGAGTTACCTGGTATACCCCCTGTGCGGGAGATCGACTTTACCATTGAGTTGTTGCCGGGTACTGGACCGATATCCCAGACACCATACCGGATGGGGCCTACAGAGTTGAAGGAGTTGCAGATTCAGCTTCAGGAGTTGTTGGATAAGGGATTCATTCGCCCGAGTGTTTCTCCGTGGGGTGCTCCAGTGTTGTTCGTGCGGAAGAAGGATGGGTCCATGCGTTTGTGCATCGACTATCGGAAGCTGAATCAGGTTACGGTGAGGAACAAGTATCTGTTGCCGCGGATTGATGACTTGTTCGATCAGCTGAAGGGAGCGTCAGTCTTTTCGAAGATTGACCTTCGATCCGGATATCACCAGTTGAGGATCCAGGATTCTGACGTAGCCAGGACAGCTTTCAGGACGCCGTATGGGCATTATGAGTTTTTGGTTATGCCGTTTGGGTTGACCAATGCCCCCACAGCTTTCATGGACTTGATGAATCGGGTGTTTCAGCGATTCTTGGACAAGTTCGTGATTGTTTTCATTGACGACATTTTGATCTATTCGAGGAGTGTGGGCCAGCACAAGAAGCACTTGCGAGCGGTGTTGCGGACTTTGCGGGACCATCAGTTGTTCGCGAAGTTTAGCAAGTGTGAGTTCTGGTTAGATAGTGTGAAGTTTCTGGGCCACGTGATTTCGGCCGAGGGAGTTAGTGTTGATCCTGACAAGATCGAGGCCGTGCTGAATTGGAGTAGACCCACTACGGTGCCGGAGATTCGGAGTTTCCTGGGTTTAGCGGGCTACTACCGACGGTTTGTACAGGATTTCTCTCGGATAGCTACACCACTGACTAGATTGACGAAGAAGGGCGTCAAGTTTGAGTGGTCTGATGCGTGCGAGGAGAGTTACTTGCTCCTGAAGGAGAGATTGACTACCGCACCGGTTTTGACGTTGCCAGATGACAGTGGTGAGTATGTTGTGTACAGCGACGCGTCGAAGTTGGGCCTTGGCTGTGTGTTGATGCAGCATGGTAGAGTTGTGGCATACGGTTCCAGACAGCTGAAACCGCACGAGGTCAACTATCCGACGCATGATTTGGAGTTAGCCGCTATCGTGTTAGCGTTGAAGAGTTGGAGACATTACCTGTATGGTGCTCAATGTAAGATTTTCACTGATCACAAGAGTCTCACTTACTTGCGGACACAGCCAGATCTGAACATGAGGCAGCGCCGATGGATGGAGTTGATCAACGACTACGATTGCACTTTCGAGTACCATCCGGGGAAGGCCAATGTGGTGGCAGATGCACTTAGCCGGAAATCGGGAGCCTCGTTATTCCATATGTGTGTGGCCAGAGTGTCGATGTTAGCCGAGCTTCGGGCTACAGGTGCTGTATTTGGTTATGATGATGAAGGCACTTTGTTGGCCAGCTTTCAGGTTCGACCAGTGTTGGTTGATCAGGTACGGGAGGCACAGGATTCAGATCCTTACTTGCTGGGTAAGAAGACCATGATTCGGAATGGTGTGCCTACAGAGTTTCGATTGAGCGACGACGGTACGTTGTTGTTCAGAGGCAGGTTATGTGTGCCCCGAGACGAGGACTTGAAGAAGGAGATTCTGGATGAGGCCCACAGTTCAGCGTATGCGATGCATCCCGGAGGTACGAAGATGTTTCGTACACTTCGAGCGTACTATTGGTGGCGCAATATGAAGCGGGAGATTGCCGCGTACGTGAGTCGGTGTTTGATTTGTCAGCAGGTGAAGGTGGAGAGGCAGAAACCTGCAGGGAAACTACAGCCACTTGAAATTCCAGTTTGGAAGTGGGAGCACATTACGATGGATTTCGTCTATCAGTTGCCGCGTACTTCGGCGGGCAACACTGGCATTTGGGTTATTGTTGACCGACTGACGAAATCCGCACACTTTCTACCACTTCCAGGGAAGGTATCAGTGGGTAGATTGGCCAAGTTGTACTTGTCGGAGATTGTTCGCTTGCATGGAGTGCCTGTGTCCATTGTTTCTGACCGTGATAGTCAGTTCACTTCTGAGTTTTGGCGGGCGTTGCAGCGAGCTTTAGGCACGAAGTTGCGATTTAGTACAGCTTTTCATCCTCAGACTGACGGGCAGTCCGAGCGGACCATTCAGACACTTGAGGATATGCTGAGATCATGTGTGTTGCAGTTTCGTGGTAACTGGGATCAGCAGTTACACTTGATCGAGTTCGCCTACAACAACTGCTATCAGGCCAGTATCGAGATGGCACCGTACGAGGCTCTGTACGGAAAGCAGTGTCGCACTCCGTTATGTTGGAGTGAGGTAGGCGAGCGCTGGCTTATTGGTCCGGATTTGGTGAAAACCACGATGGAGGACATACAGATTATTCGGGATCGGTTGAAGATCGCCCAGGATCGGCAGAAGAGTTACGCGGATCGGCAGAAGAGTTACGCGGCAGAAGAGTTACGCGGATCGGGCGCTCAATTCGAAAAACGAACCTCCCCACTGCGATCGGGGCGCGATTTCGAGTGAAATGACATGCAACTTGTCGAAAACCCCAAAAAGTCAAAGTTGACCACCGTTGACCGCCGCCGCCAGCAGCGCCGCCACCAAATTGAACATTCCTCGGCGAAGCAACCCCTATTCTACTCAAAATCACCCACTGAGCAACTTTCATAACTGCAACAAAGGCCAATTCACACTCTAACTAGTCCAATTTCGTGATAAACTGAATTGTTTCACAATTTTCAAATCCAAAATTCTCTAAGCACAAATCAAATTGGAACTCCATACCTATATGGTTAGAATCATGGAGATGATGGTTTCAAAACCCAATACTTGTTTAAGCTCAACTCAGCCGGAATCGAAATCCACCATTAACCCCAAAATCTTCAAACTTTGGCTGGATTTTGCTCTCTCCTCCGGCAACCTTGCCGTGAAAGGAGGTCGGAATCAACATGAGGGAAGCTAGGCGAGTCGAACGGGTCATAGCCTAGGCCGTAGGGTGGCCGGACGGAGCTCGCCGCCGGCGAGGCCGTGGCTCCCCGTCGCCATCTCTCTCACAACCGAGTTGACTCGGTCAACAACAATTAAACCCATCTTTGACTTTCCAAAACAGGAAACCCCTATATATACTTTCCCAAAATGGAAAGTCTGATTCTGTTCCGAGTCGTCACAAATCCACCCCCCTTAAAAAAATTTCGACCTCGAAATTTCTGAGTTTGCCGACTAAAAGTAGAAGCACTGCCTCTGCATACTGCTCAACTCTCCAGTGACAACGTCAACTGAACAACTCTGATAACCGACTCCATAATAGGAGATAGCTCTGTGCTGAAATCCCTGTACCCTCAAATCTCGAATCTGAACTGGCTCTACACAAACGCTAAGTCATCTTGCATAAGGAACTGATAGGGTACAAAACATGCAACAAATCTGAAATGTAGTTCCATCACACGGAACACAACACACACAAAAGCCAACGCTATAGGCAATGCCGAACTATACGGCACAACACTAACTTGCCTATGACCACATACAGATCAAAACAACATGGTAAATCACAACTCAGTCTACACACATCAACATAACTCATACATCAAACTCGGGCAATTATCAACCCATTTCCGCTAATCTAACAATCTGTGGTAGCACATTTCACAAAATCAGAATCAAACGTCAACTCGCATCGAACTCGCTACAGCAGAATGGAGTACAACATCATTCCTCAAAATGACATCATGCAACATCAAAACCATAGTGGTCCACAAACTGGTACTGCATGCAATCTCAAACAAGTGAAACTGCTGGTCCCAAGTCCTCCGGAACTACAATACCGAGGTCCACAATATGCCCTCCAAAGTCTGAATAGTCCTCAAAGATCGCCCGCCAATCTGAGGATAAGAACCGGTACTAACTTGTAATCTGGTCCCCAATGCTCACTGTAAAGCTCGCCAACACTCAGTTGTAGCTGATTATCTCAACCAGCAAACTGGGACACAGGTACACCACGGAAATGGACAACCTCCGTCAAACACAGCTATGCCAGCCTGCCACTGAAATCCTTTCCCGAAAGTACAAGGAAAAGTACTGAGTTTATCAAATGGGTCACAATGACCTGACAACTGGTATCACGAACCAAAGTGCGTACTGGCACACAAGATCACAGTGACAAACTCCAACTACTAATCGGAAATCTCTAATGGCTGTAACTCTCCGGCAAGTCTCTGCCTCCTAGCCATCGCCTGTCGACAAATGTGGCATCTGAACACACAAGCTGCTTTATTGCTCTTCATGTTACGTCTCGAGTAGTAAACTCGAAGTATCAGACACATCTACGAATCACTAGGGCCAAACGCACGCAAAACAGTGAGCTTTAATATCATCATACTCGAACTCAGCTCCCGTAGCTCGCAACTCGGCTAACACGGAAATTCGAGCCACACACACACACAAAACACTGAAGTTCCTGACTTCCAACTGAATGCATCAGCAAAGACATCCCAGATGGATAGTCAAAGTACAACCTCTAGCCCTTCTCGAATAAACTCAAATGTGCAGCCATAGTCATTAATCGACCCCATACATCTACACTGCCTCAAGCCCAAATCTGGCCAAAAATGCAAGTGGATGAAACTCAAGTAATCAGTGTACGTCCTACACCGCGCTGCATGCCATAGATGTAGTGTCTCGAACTCTTTGATGCTAACACAAGGACAGCTACACCCAAATCATACATAGGATTTACAACTACATAAGATTTCCGCTGCCTGAAACTATGAGCCACCACTCTGCTACACAACATCAAAACATAACCAAATCCAAATCTCGATGCATCGCCATAAACCACGAACTCGTCACGATCGTCAGGTAAGGTCAATGCCGAAGCAACGGTCAACCATCCTGCAGGAGTAAGTAACTCTCCTCGCGTGCATCGAACCACTCGAACTTGACGCCTTCTTCGTCAATCCGGAAAGTGAAGTGGTAATCCGAGAAAATCCTGCACAAGCCGTCAGTAATAGCCTGCCAAACCCAAGAGACCCCTGATCTCTGGTACCACGGTAGGTCAATTCCCAAATTAACACGGCTTCTAACTGGTCAGGATCCACGCTAACTCCCTCGGTTGTCATCGCGTGGCCCAAAATCTTCACACTAACCGTCCAAAATTCACACTGGCTGAACTTCACAAACAGCAGATTATCTTGTGAAGTTCGCAAAACCGCTCACAATTACTTCAGGTGCTGGCCCACACTCCTGGAGTGAATCAGGACATTGCCGACGAACATGACCGCAACTCATTTAGAATCGTCTGAACACCTGGTCCATCAAGTCCACAAGATCTACGGGGCATTGGTCAACCAAACAGCGTGACCAAAAACTCCTAATGTCTGCACCGAGATCCGAAAGCTGTCCAAACCACATCTGACTCATCAAACCTCAACTGATGGTATCTGGACCCGAAATGAATCTTCGCAAAGACTGAAGCTCTCGTGAGCTAATCAAACCAATCATCAATCCGAAGCGGAGAATACTCACTCTCCTCTGAAGCGAATCAGGCTTCCGGTAGTCAATGCACCACCACGTCGAACCATCCATTATCCGTACACACAATGCAAAAGCACACCACGCAAATATGCGGGGTCACACAAAATCTCCTGAAACCTCCTCCAGCAACTCCTGGAGTCGAAACTGTAGCTCCATCAGCTCCGCTGGCTCCGAACGACAAGATGCCGGTAAAATGAGTCTAGCGCCTGGTAAAAACTCAATGGTGTAGTCAATCTCCCAAACTGGAGGAATACCTGGTAACTCCTCCGGAACACACATGGAAACTCGGGAACCACCTCCATGTCACCAATGTCGGGCACAGCAACTGAAGTATTCACAACATAAGCTAAGCAACAACACAACCCGTTTCCACCATCCGCTCGACCATCACCGCGAAACAGTATCTCGGGGAAATCTGGTCGTCGAAACACAACCTCCTTCTCTTGACCATCGAACATAGCCCAATGCGTCGTCAATAAGTCCATACTCACAATCATACCAAAACCACGATGTCCAGCTATAACAGATCCGCGGCTAACCCATATCCTCCAACAAGGATCTCGCAACCTCCGGTTGGATACAACACTCTCCAAAAACTCGGAAGTGGAGATGCAGGTACAATAGCCATGGATATCAAGGAACAGTAACCTCGGAGAAACTCCATCCTCATACAAGGTCATGGCGCGAACTCCAACATGCTCAGCTAGCCGCCCATGTCAATTGCGACATTGCTGATTAACTCGTCCAGAAGGCTGAGTTGGTCACACTCCAGAAATGGCGTCATGACCTTCTCGTGAACTCTGAGCTGCCGAACCGCTAAAACAGCTGGCTGAGGGCGCTCCCTCGTAACGTGACCCTCCTGGCCACTACAATAGCAACAGAAAGTGCTCCACAAACACAAGTCACAGCGACACCTACTGTGAAAAAGGATCACCAACGATCACTCGAACTCACGCCACAGGAACAAGTCCGCTACTCTGTGATCTCCATCACCACCAAACGGATCCTCTGCTTGATCTGATGACCCTCAACATAATCGAAAAGGCCACAGCCTGATGAAGTCACTGATCCTGAAGTGCCGGAACTCAACCTCATCAAAATCTCGACTAAGTCCATTTTCCTCAAACCATCACATCGGAAACCGCGTACACATTTCCTTCTCAATAGCCTCTCCACTGAGTGCAGCACACTAAGCTTCTCATGGCTATCTCGAGGCACATCAATCAAGATCCCTCTGATGCTCAGGTTCAAACTCATCTCGAACCTCGTGCATTGCTTCCTCTGCAGCCACATAACTTGTGTAAACAGGGACAAACATGTGAACAATGCATCTCTGCCTCAGGTGGGTAAACACTCCTCATTCGATTGCTGGGCAGTCTGATTAAAACCATTACTGTATAAACAACACCCTGAATGTAGGCCATGGAGTCGCAATAGGAACTCACACAATATCAGCCCACCAAATACAATGATCTGACTCAGGCAAAAACAGCAACTGCCACAATTCTCTGCTCTGAAGCAACATGTAAACACTCATACATGCACAACCAGGCAAACCATGCCACACAATTCTCTGAATTTAGAATGCTCATCCAAACCCACAATTCACTGGCAAATCGCGCGTCGATTGATCCTCAATAGGATCCACAACCGTACCGACACGGAAAGCACGTCAAGGAGGCATCCTAATGAATAAAACATCGTTCACAACAAGTAGAACGTAATCATGGAACTTCAAATATTTGAAAGTATACAACACCCGGAATATTGATGAGTATCCGCCGGCCGGTCGGGTCACCATTCCAGACATGCTGTACATTCTCAAATATCCTTAGTAAACACGACTACAGAAGTCTACAGAACCTATAACCTAATGCTCTGATACCAAGCTGAAAGGACCCAACCCCGGTTTAGTTGCCTAAACCGGAATCAAACCCCATCGAAAACACGAACCAACAAAAACCGTAGAAATTTTGGCAGAGTTTCGCTACTAACGTAGAATTACCATTACCTGCACGCGGAAAATACACTTCATCCTATGCCACAAAAATCAAACCGTGGGCACCAATCCCATCCGGATTTCTCAATATATCAACAATAATGTAAAGTAGTAAATATATCTGTACTTTACTGAAATCCAGAGTAAAATCGTATAAGAATATACAACAGAATACTCAGAGCGACCTCTAATGTATAATCATATAAGTATACCACAGTAGGTAGAACAATAAACCTACTAGAAGAAACAAGGTAGCTCGAGCACTATGCCTCCAACCACGACGTGCGACACCAGAGTCCGAACTGCAAACTGGGCACGGAAACCGAAAAACCCAGGGGAAAGACATGAAAACTGTTAGAGTGAGTGGACGAAAATAAATGTCTTTCACCAATTAATATATGTTATAAAAACATATGCGAGTCTAAATGCATAAATAAAGAAATGGTACACGAGGGAGACTCTAACTCCTCACGCGTACTGAGCATGCATAAAAATCTCACGGGATCACTCGTGGACACATCTGTGCTAGTACAGTCAGAATCACGGGGTCCCTAGCCCGCACGTGACTCTAGCCAGAAAGAGCCTTAGGTCAAATGTCTGCCTCCCCCCGGTAAAGGCCTCGGGTCAGGAGTCACAGCCTCCCCTGGTAAACATCTTCGGGGATCAGCCGGGATGCGGGTGTATCGATACAACAACATATATAATGATTGTACTCTGTGTAAACCAAATCATAAATAGTTCAATGCAAATGCATGAAACAATATATAAGTGTATATACGTAATATATATTCTGGTATAGGCATAATCGTATAACACATGCTCATGTAAATCGAAATCTCATATGCATGCTCAAGTTCGTAAAACGTATATAAAAGACTCGCAATCAATCCGTGAAAAGAAATGTCCACTCACAGACTAGCGTAACGCAGTTCGCGTTAACCCGTGATCCGGCGGAAAGTCCCTCGCCAAACAAACAATCACAAATCCCCTGAATAATCACAAAGTCCATTACTCAAAGTCATAACTCGACAATTCAAAACAAATCATGAGAAACCACCGTTCTTGGAAACACGTAATCTGATTACGACAAACTGTCGAAAATCCGAAAATCACACCTCAATACCTCACTGTAATTTCGGGCGCTCAATTCGAAAAACGAACCTTCCCACTGCGATCGGGGCGCGATTTCGAGTGAAATGACATGCAACTTGTCGAAAACCCCAAAAAGTCAATGTTGACCACCGTTGACCGCCGTTGACCGCCGCCCCCACCAAACTGAACATTCCTCGACGGAGCAACCCCTATTCTATTCAAAATCACCCACTGAGCAACTTTCATAACTGCAACAAAGGCCAATTCATACTCTAACTAGTCCAATTTCGTGATAAACCGAATTGTCTCACAATTTTCAAATCCAAAATTCTCCAAGCACAAATCAAATTGGAACTCCATACCTATATGGTTAGAATCATGGAGATGAGGGCTTCAAAACCCAGTACTTGTTTAAGCTCAACTCGGCCGAAATCGAAATCCATCATTAACCCTAAAATCTTCAAACTTTGGCCGGATTTTGCTCTCTCCTCCGGCAACCTTGCCGTGAAAGGAGGTCGGAATCAACATGAGGGAAGCTAGGCGAGTCAAACGGGTCATAGCCTAGGTCGTGGGGTGGCCGGACGGAGCTCACCGCCGGCGAGGCCGTGGCTCCCCGTCGCCATCTCTCTCACCACCGAGTTGACTCGGTCAACTCGGTCAACAACAATTAAACCCATCTTTGACTTTCCAAAACAGGAAATCCCTATATATACTTTCCCAAAATGGAAACTCCAATAATCACACTTTTCGACAAAACTCAAATACCCGTAACTTTCTCGTCGTAAATCCGATTCCGGTAATTCTTGCGGCAACAAACTCGACTCGACGTATTCTTCAATTATCACCTGAAGTCAAACATATCGACAAATCCAATAAAAAGTCAACTGTTCAACCCAAACACATACATTAACCAACTAAGTGATCAACAATCGGAAATATTCGTAACTTAATCTTTGTAACTCGAAATAATGTTCCAGAAGTTCCCACGAGCTCGAAATTAAATTCTCAACAACTTCTGTGAAGAAGCCGAAACCAAATTCTCGTCCGGTAATTTAGTCGTTAAGAAAGCCACTAATTTAACCTGATTATATCAAAACTTCAAATATTCATAATTTATTCCTCGGTCGTCCAAATAATGATCCGGAACTGCCCACGAACTCGAAATCACACGTACAACGACTCTCGAGAAGAGACTCAGCTCTAATCCTTGGCCAATGATTTAGTCGTTATCAAACCTGGCGTTTCAAACAATTGTTGAAAATCTGCGACTACGCGCAAGCTCGTAGATTAAGCTGATTCCTCTTACTGATTCTGTTCCGGGTCGTCACAGATCGACCGCAGCGACCACGTTCTAGTGGGGGTTCTAGCAGTTCCAGTTATCCTCGGCGTACGGGTGGCACTTTTTCCGTACCGAGGGAGTACCCAATGTGTAGTCTCTGCAGCAGGCATCATGTTGGTCCATGTCAGCGAGGCCCTGTCACTTGTTTTTGTTGTGGCCAGGAGGGTCACTATGCGAGGGAATGTTTCCAGCTTGCTGGTGTTGGTGGACAGGCGGCCCAGAGTTCCGGAGGAGAGCGAGGTGCCACTTCTGGGGCTCGACCAGTACAGTGTTCTGCCCAGGGCGGACAGCAGGGTCACCCTCAACGTGGACGACAAACCGGGCAGGCCAGGGTTCATGCCATGACGTTGCGTGAGGGTTCACCGGAGGTTGTTATCGGTACGTTGCATGTCTTTGGTTTTCCAGTACTTAGATTGTTAGATCCAGGTGCTACGCATTCATTCATGTCGTATAGACTATCATCTTTAGCTACTGTATCTGCGTCTCCACTTCCGGGGTTATGGAGAGTGTTGTATCTGTCCGGTGAGGTTATGAGTATTGGCTGGGTGTACAGAGACTGTGAGATTTTTATTGGAGGTCATGGTTTAGCCGCGGATTTGTTATTGCTGGATATCGTCGACTTTGACGTGATTTTGGGTATGGACTTCTTGGAGACACATTGGGCTATGTTCGATTGTCACAAGAAGGAGGTTGTGTTTCGACGACCAGGTTTTCTAGAGATATTGTTTCGCGGTGAGATGAATACTTCTTTGCCATGTGTGATTTCAGTGATGAAGGCTGATCAGATGATGAAGAAGGTTTGTGTTGCTTACTTAGCTCATGTTGTGGATACTACAGCTGTTGTGCCAGACATTGGTGATATTGAGGTAGTTTCCGAGTTTTCAGATGTATTTCCGGAGGACTTACCGGGTATTATTCCAATTCAGGAGATTGATTTCACCATTGAGCTATTACCGGGCACTGGACCCATATCACAGGCACCTTATCGTATGGCGCCAGCGGAGTTGAAAGAGGTACAGGTTCAACTTCAGAAGTTGCTGAAAAAGGATTTCATACGACCCAGTGTATCGCCGTGGGGTGCTCCTGTATTATTCGTGCGGAAGAAGGATGGTTCCATGCTGTTGTGCATTGATTACCGGAAGCTGAATCAAGTCACTGTGAAGAACAAGTATCCGTTGCCGCAGATTGACGATTTGTTTGATCAGCTCAAGGGAGCTTCAGTCTTTTGGAAGATTGATCTCAGGTCTGGATATCATCAGTTGAGGATCCGAGAGTCTGATGTGGTTAGGGAAGCTTTCAGATCACGGTATGGGCAGTACGAGTTCTTGGTTATGCCGTTTGGGTTGACCAACGCCCCCCCAACTTTTATGGACTTGATGAACCGGGTGTTCAGATGGTATCTGGACAAGTTTGTGATCGTGTTCATTGACGACATCCTGATTTATTCCAGGAGTGTGGGCCAACACAAGAAGCATTTGCGAGCGGTTTTGCGGACTTTGCGTGATAATCAGTTGTTTGCGAAGTTTAGCAAGTGCGAGTTCTGGTTGGACAGCGTGAAGTTTCTAAGCCACATGATATCAGCTGAGGGAGTCAGCGTGGATCCTGACAAGATCGAGGCCGTGTTGAATTGGAGTAGACCTACCACTGTACCAGAGATCAGGAGTTTCTTGGGTTTGGCAGGCTACTATCGGCGTTTTGTGCAGGATTTTCTCAGATTGCTACTCCACTTACCAGATTGACAAAGAAAGGCGTCAAGTTTGAGTGGTCCGATGCATGTGAGAAGAGTTACTTGCTCCTGATGAAAAAGTTGACTACTGCACCGGTTTTGACCCTACTTGATGATAGTGGTGAGTTCGTGGTTTACAGCGATGCATCGAAGTTGGGACTTGGTTGCGTTTTGATGCAGCATGGCAGAGTTGTGGCCTACGGTTCTAGGCAGTTGAAACCACATGAAGTCAACTATCCGACGCACGATTTGGAGTTAGCCGCTATTGTGTTAGCGTTGAAGAGTTGGAGACATTACTTGTATGGAGCTCAGTGTAAGATATTCACTGATCACAAGAGTCTCACTTACTTGCACACGCAGCCAGA
Source organism: Geum urbanum (assembly GCA_946800695.1). Lineage (NCBI taxonomy): Eukaryota > Viridiplantae > Streptophyta > Magnoliopsida > Rosales > Rosaceae > Geum > Geum urbanum. The sequence continues at coordinate 8,787,306 of OX327003.1, forward strand.
TTTGAATATGAGACAGCGCAGATGGATGGAGTTGATCAACGAATATGATTGCACTTTCGAGTACCATCCAAGGAAGGCTAATGTCGTTGCTAATGCACTCAGTTGGAAATCCAGAGCTTCGTTGTTCCATGTATGTGTGTCCAGAGTTTCTATGTTAACCGAGCTTCGGGCTACGAGAGCTGAGTTCGCATGGGACGATGATGGAGCTTTGTTGGCTAGCTTCCAGGTTCGATCGGTGTTGGTTGATCAGGTACGGGAAGCTCAGGATTCGGATTCCTACCTGTTGGACAAGAAGACCATGATACGAAATGGCGTGCCAACAGAGTTTCGATTGAGTGATGATGGTACGTTGTAGTTCAAAGGCATATTGTGCGTACCCAGGGACGAGAGTCTGAAGAGAGATATTTTAGACGAGGCTCATTGTTCGGCGTATGCGATGCATCCCGATGGTACGAAAATGTTTCGTACACTTCGAGCGTATTACTGGTGGCTCAATATGAAGCGGGAGATTGCTGCATATGTGAGCCAATGTTTGATTTATCAGCAAGTCGGAGAGGCAGAAACCTGCGGGAAAGTTGCAACCCTTAGAAATTCTGGTTTGGAAGTGGGAGCACATTACCATGGATTTCGTGTATTAGTTGCCGCCTACCTCGACTAGTAATACTGGTATTTAGGTTATCGTAGATCGATTGACGAAATTCGCTTATTTTCTTGTACTTCCAAGGAAGATTTCAGTGGGCAGATTGGCAAAGCTGTATTTGTCGGAGATCATTCGTCTGCACGGTATGCCTGTATCTATTGTTTCTGACCGAGACAGTTAGTTTACTTCCGAGTTCTTGCAGGCATTGCAGCGAGCAATGGGCACTAGATTTCATTTCAGTACAGCTTTTCATCCTCAGACTAACGGGCAGTCTGAGCGGACTATACAGACTCTCGAGGATATGTTGCGGTCATGTGTTTTGAAGTTTCGAGGAATTGGGAATAGCAATTGCATTTGATTGAGTTTTCTTACAACAACAGTTATCAGACCAGTATTGAGATGGCACCGTACTAGGCCTTATACGGGAGGCAGTGCCGCACTCCATTGTGTTGGAGTGAGGTGGGCGAGCGATGGCTTATTGGCCCTGATATAGTGAAGAGCACCATGGAGGAAATTCAGGTTATCCGAGACAGATTGAAGATTGCCCAGGATCGCCAGAAGAGTTATGCGGACGTGAGAAGAAAGAGTCTCGAGTTCGATGTGGGCGATTGGGTCTTCCTGAAACTATCTCAGTGGAGGGGAGTTGTGCGTTTCGAGAAGTGTGGCAAGCTTCTACCATGGTACATTGGTCCGTATGAGATTACCGAGAGGGTTGGTGCCATGGCTTACAGACTTGAGTTGCCGTCCGAGATAGCTCATTTACACGATATTTTCCATGTTTCAATGTTGCGGATTATATCCCAGATCCATCACATGTGTTAGCGCCATAACAGTTACCTATCCGAGAGGATTTGACATATGTGGAGGAGCCGGTACAGATTCTTGATCGGCGCGAGCATGAGTTAAGGCACCGTGTTATACCGCTGGTGAAAGTCTTGTGGCAGAATCACTCGGTTGAGGAGGCCACCTGGGAGACTGAGCAGCGTATGCGGGAGCAATATCCTCATCTGTTCACCTGACAGGTACGTAACTTTTGAGGTCAAATTTTTTTTAAGGGGGGGTAGATTTGTGACGACCCGGAACAGAATCAGTAGAGTGATCGGCTTAATCCACGAGTTAGCGCGTAATCGCAGTTTTCCGTAAATTGATTGAATTGCCAGTTTTGATCACGACGTAATTATCGGGCGAGAATTTGAGTTGAGTCTTCTCGAGAGTTGTTGTACGCGTGATTTCGAGTTCGTGGGCGGTTCCAGATTATTATTTCGACAACCGAGGAATATAATATGAATATTTGAAATCGCAGAATTTAGTCGAGTTTATCCGTTCGTATTGGAGTTATCCGAATTGTGATTGTGATCCGTTTTGGACCGTCGATCGTCTCGAACCGTGAGTATAAATATCAGAAATTGTCGAAAACACTATTGGAAGTTTGATCGGCATTGACCAGGGAGTTGACCGTTGACTTTTGGGCTGACCGGAACTCCACCGCGGGCATCGAGCTGTTGCCGGCGGATTTCACGATTCCGGCCACCTCCGGCCTGGATATTGGTATGAAACGAATCCTCTTCTTATTTACAACTATTTAGAACTTGGAATTTTGTGATTTGATGCCGGATTGGGGGAGAACGAGTCGTTTGAAATTCGAGGGATTTCGCCGGAATCGGCCTCATTTGGGGGCGAAACTCCGGTGGCTCTCCAATGAGATTATTGGTTGGAAACGGTTGGGTTTTGAGCAGGGGTGATTTCCCCTTTGGTTTGGAGGGACGGGGTGCCGTGACAGTGCCGGAATCGGCCGGGAAAGTTTTCCGGCCGATTGTGTCCTTTGAGCTTTCGAGCTGATTTCCGGCAATTTGGGCCGGAATTGGAGGTAGCCTCAGTTAGGAAAGATGTTGGGCTCGAGGAGGAGAACAGTTTGGGAGGCACTAATCAGAGGAAGACTCACATAAACTTTAGATTGGCAAATATTTTGAGGTAGGATCAAATTACTCACCTCCAATTAGCATTAGCATATGGCGATCTGTCAATGTCCTCTTCCTTACTACAATTGCACACGAAGATGACAAGAAGCTAAAAGACCTAGTGCAGTCAAGAGCTGGTATGTTCCACAATTCAATATCTATAGCTGTTAACTCCCTGATTGGCAATACTAAAGCCAACCAGCTCGGCCAGCTGCAATGAACTCTGATAAAGATGACTAAAAAAAATTATATCTCCATATACTCAGACATAATGAACCTGTAGTTTATACATACCATATGTGGACATCACTGCTTAATCTTACAAACATACATAGTAGACCTGTAATTGAACAAATATAGCCAATCTGGAAGATATATAATTGAGTTGCAGTCTCCAAGACACAGAAATGAATTATTATAATCCATGAGCAGTTCCCACATGATGCAATTTGATATATTAATCACATATAACTCTATAAGATGTTTAACATAAAGATTGAGAGCAAATAAATCAATTGCCAGAGGACTATGAAATGATATCAACTGAAAGACATACGGCAATAAAGTTTTTGATAATTACCTACGACATCTAGCACTTGCTTCTGCTTTCTCATTGCACCTCATTACCACATACAAAGTATATTTCACAATTAAATGCAAAACTGATGGGAACACAATAATATCAAATTCAGCACAAACCATCCAATAGAATGGACAAAAACAAAGAACTTCCCCAAATAAGAAACTGAAAGGAACAGAGTTATGCTCACTTAATAAATCTGCTAAACAAAATCAACTACCTGGTACCACCCATAAGATCGATAGCTCATTTGTGTGTTTTCCATATATATTTAATGTGAACTTCCACTCCCCCTCCTTGATATCTGAAAATTGAGTTAGAAGTGAGAAAAGGTTAAGCATTAAACATTGGGGAAGCCACTCTCACCCAGAAAAATTGAAGCAACATGAAACTCTACAATTGAAACATGGACTCCTGAAATTTAATCAACTTATTCAAGGAACCAATCATTCTTACCGGTCAATCAATGTCAGTAAATCGGGATTTGCTTGATTCAACTTATTCAAGGAACCAATCATTCTTACCGGTTGATCAATCTCAGTAAATCGGGGTTTGCTTGATTTTTCCCTAAGGAGATCTCCAACGTCGGTTATCATCTACGAAACTGCTCCCAAATTCTTAATACTTTCTGAAAGTGAGCATGGGTGTGAACTTGTGGAGTCTTCCTTGAGAACAAAAAAAAACAGAAGAAAATGATGTGAATAGGCAGAGACCCTCATGCTTCTAACATTCAAGTGAATAATGAGGCAAAGGAATATACCTGTATGAAGGTTTCCGGCCAAAACCGACCGAAATTCACACCAATTATTTCTCAAACCTAGCCCTGTTGAGTTCAGTCAAGCCACCTCTATGTAGGGCTATACCTCAATGAAGTTTTCTGGCCAAAACATACCCACCGAAATTCAAACCAATTTTTCCTCAAATCCAGCACTGTTGAGGTTCAATCGAGCCACTTCTATGTAGATCAAAACCCACCGAGATCTACACTAATCAAAACCAACAGAGATTCACCCCAATTTTCCCTCTAACCCACCCATGTTGATGTTCAATTTCTGAATTTGGGAGAGACTTGGAGGAGCAGAAGTGAACTGACGATGTAGACCAAAACCCTCCGAGATTCACCCTAATCAAAACCCACAGAGATTCACCCCAATTTTCCCTCTAACCCATCCCTGTTGATGTTCAATTTCTGAATTTGGGAGAGACTTGGAGGAGTAGAAGTGATTTGACGATGACGATAGGAAGTTAAGGAGAAGTTAAGCTTTTGTTTTGTGTTTTACACTTCTATCCTTCGTTTTTTTAATTTGTTGTTTTTTTATGTACATAATGAACAAGGATATTTCTGATATTCCTAAAGTTCTACCTTCAACTCCTCTAAAACTGTCCACAACTTCCCCAAAACTGCCTTAAGGAGTGTTGCCTTAATTAATAGAGATATGGTGATGGCATTACTTGCATCGATGCTTTGGCTACTCGGCTGATCACCGGTAGTCAGACCCAGAGTTGAGAGATTCCTCTGGGCAGGGTTGAGAGATTCCCCTATTGTGCCGCTTGGGTTGAGAGATTCCCTTAGCCTATCACCGTCAGGCTTGAGAGATTCGCCTGACTGTCGGGTTTGAGAGATTCGCTGGCACCTCCATATATTTTCCGAACTCGCTTTGTTATGATTTTATGATATATGAAATTGGTGAAAGGCATATGTTTATTTTCGTCCACTCACTCTAACGATTTTATTACCTTTCCCCTGGGCTTTTCAGTTTCCGTGCCTAGTTTGCAGTTCGAATTCTGGTATCTCACGTTGCGGTTGGAGGCTTAGCGTTCGAGCTACCTTTCTTTTCCATGAGGTTCTTGTTTTGCCTACTGTTGTATATTTTTGTATATATATACTAGAGGTCGCTCTGATACGCTACTGATATGTTTTCGTATGATTTTCCCGAATTTTCTATAAAGTACAGTTTTGTTTACTGCTTTACTTTATTGTTATGATATTGAGAAATCCGGGTGGGATTGGTGCCCACGGTTTGGCTTTTGTGGCATAGGATAAAGTGTATTTTCCAGGTGCAAGTTAATGGCAATTCCGCATTAGTAGCGTTACTCTGCCGAAATTTTTGTGGTTTTTGTTGGTTCATATTTTCAGAAGGGGTTTGATTCCGGTTTAAGATACTAAATCGGGGTTGGGTCCTTTCAACTGCTTCAACGTCTCTTCCCTATTTTCATTCGAGGGTACTTGCCCAAAGAGGTGGCGGAGCCGTTAGTGGCGTTGTCAAGATTCTTTCAAAAGCTATGTACCAGAGAAGTGAAGTGGTCAGATTTGTGGGAAATGCAACAGGAAATCATTTTTATCCTGTGCAAATTTGAGAGGATATTTCCTCCAAAAAATTTTGACATCATGCCTCACCTGATGATCCATCTTCCCAAACAATTGTTGCTTACTGGTCCTGTACACTACACTTTGATGTATCCCATGGAAATGTATATACGATTCGACATTTTTGTACTGGCTATGCTTTTATATATTAATACTTATTTAAGTATAATTATAACATGCATTTTTCAACTTGATAGACAACTGGGAGACTACAAAGATTATGTAAAGAATAAATCTGCACCTGAAAGGTGTATCGCTGAAGCATATCTTGTGCATGAGTGTGTAACGTACACCAAGTTGTATTTGGGAGCTATGGAGGACCCTCCACAACATATGTTGATAGATCAACCCCAGTTCAACTTTTCTATCATCTCCAATGATGTTGAAGTATATAGAAATTTGCCAAAGTCGTACAAGTTGGAACCATATGAGTTAGTCATTGCCTACTAGTGGGTACTGATTAACTGTCTAGAAGTTCAATACTGGAAAGACATCTATCTACAACACCCTTCTATTGTTGGTAATGTTGAGTACCACAACAAGACGTTTGCAAACTATTTTGGCAAATGGGTAAGGTCATATATATATATATATATACATATTTGCATATATATATATATACAAATTAATATCAATGTTCATATTTAAAGTGAATGGTTTTTTTTCTTCAGATGAACCATGTACAAGATGATGGTTACCCATAATGGTAACACGCATTGAGGCTCTTGACGATGAAACCGGTAACTTCAAATATTTACCCGATGTGTAAGGTCAATAGCATGAAATTTATATGTCAACATAGAGACGATAGACTGAGGACACAAAGTTCTAGGGTAATGGTGCATAGTGGGTAGAATGGCGTTGAATATTACAGTGTTCTCCATTCAGTAGTTGAACTAATTTATGGGGAAGCCATGACAGTACACTTGTTTAAGTGTAGATGGTTTGATACTAGCCCGGAAACACAAAGACTGATCAATACGGTATATTTTCAGTGAATACTGTTACAAGCTGGTATGAAGATGACCCCTTTATTTTTGCTACAGCGATAAAATAAGTGTTTTATCTTGATGATCTTGTGCACAGGGGCGCGTGGAAAGTTGTTAACCATGTTGTTCCTAGAAACATATACAGTGCTGCTACACTTGGTGAAGCTGCAGATGATGAAGAAGTTACTGCATATCAAGAGCCGAACGCAATTGACATTCCAGAATCCTCTACAATTCGCCTTAATAATGTGAGATCGGGTGTTGTGGTTTGAATTCCTAGAGCACAACTTCTTGATGTTAATCCATATGAAATTGACGAAGACTCAGTTGACGAGGAGCGACACATCTTACCAGAAATTAACTATGAAACTGAGTCAGACTTAAGCGATGATTCTGATTATTAGCCTTAGTTAGAGATGTACTTATTTGAGTACAACAAAGCGTTTCTATGAGAAACGTGTATATTTATGAGAAACATGTTTAATTAGTAATGATTCTAGCTATGTGAATGATCAATTAGTTAAACAAGTATTTAAAGCGTTTTTCCACATGAGAATGTTTTCCGTAATAAAATTCCACACTATAAACGACGACGTGCATCTTGCACATCGTCGGTTATACTATAACCGACGACTTAGCATGTCGTCGATTATAGTTTTGTTTAAAAAAACAGTCGCGACCCATCGTGCAGCGCCGCAAACGTTTCTAAAACCCGTCGCCTCTTCCCTCCACCGACACCCCGTGGCCGGTATCTCTCTCCACCCTGACTATATACATATACATATATGTTTATATATACTTAGTTTTTTAATTTTTTGCATATATATAAATATAATTGTGAATAATTGTGAATATATATAAACTATATATAGTTAAATAGGAATATATAAAAATATAATCTTATGAATATGTGACGACCCAGAATAGAATTAGAAGCGTAATTAGCTTTATTCGTGAGTTAGCGTATAATCGCAGATTTCTGATAATTGATTGAATCGTCGGCTTTGATTACGACTTAATTATTGGCCGAGAATCTGAGTTGAGTCTCTTCTCGAGAGTTGTTGTACGCGTGATTTCGAGTTCGTGGGCGGTTCCGGATCATTATTTGGACGACCGAGGAATATAATATGAATATTTGAAATTTCGGCATAATCCGCTAATTTGGTGGCTTTGTTAGCGACTAAATTACTGGACGAGAATTTGATTTGGGATCCTTTGTGAAAGTTGTAGAGAATGTAATTTTGAGCTTGTGGGAACTTCCGGAAGATTATTCCGAGTTACGAGGATTAAGTTACGAATATTTTTGACCGTTGATTATTTAATCGGATAAGCATGTGTTGGTTTGAATCGTTGACTTTTTATCGGATTGGTCGATGTGTTTGACTTCGGGTGATAATTGAAGAATATGTCGAGATGAGTTTGTTGCCACGAGAATTGTTGAAGACGGATTTACGACGCGAAAGTTACGGGAATTCGAAGTTTTCGTAAACTGTATTTTAGAAGTTTCCTAAAAGGGTAAGTATTTAAATTGGGCTTCTATTTCAAGAAAGTCAAAGCTTGCATTGAATGGTTGACCGAGTCAACTCGGTGGAGGAAAGGGAGCTCGACGGAGCACCACGGCTCGCCGGCGGTGGCACGCTGTCCGGCCACCTCCGAGCTCGGCCTTGGTCTCTTTCAACTCGGCTTGGCCTCCCAGTGGTGGTGCCGGCCATCGTTCACGGCGTGGGTCGCCGGAGGGAGGAGTTTTTCCGGTGGAAAGTTTGTAAATTTTGGGGTTTTTGGGTCGATCCTATTCCGGCCGATTTGAGCTACAAGAAGTACTGGGCTTTGAAGCTCTCATCACCATGAATCTAACCATGTAAGTATGGAGTTCCAATTCAATTTGTACATGGAGAATTGTTGGATTAAAGTTTGTGAGTGATTTCGGTTTTGCATGAAATTGAGCTAGTTAGAGTTTGAATTGATCTTTGGTGTAGTTATGGAAGTTGTTTGTTGGATGATTTTGAGTGGAGTAGGCTTTGCTCCGCCGGGAAAATTCAAGTTTGGGTGGCGCAGCCGCCGCCGCCGGCGGCGGTCAACGACGGTCAAAGTTGACTTTTTGGAGTTTTCGACGAGTTATATGTCGTTTCACTCGGAATCGCGCCCCGATAGCAGTGGTGAGGCTTCACCGAAGGTTGTTATTGGTACGTTGCATGTTTTTTGGCTATCCAGCACTTACTTTGCTAGATCCAGGTGCTACGCATTCATTCATATCATATAGATTATCATCTTTAGCTACTATACCTGCATCTCCACTTCCGGGGTTGTGGAGAGTGTTGTATTCGTTCGGTGAGGTTGTGTGTATTGGTTGGGTGTATAGGGATTGTGAGATTTTTATTGGAGGTTATGGTTTAGCCGCGGATTTGTTATTACTGGATATCGTCGACTTTGATGTGATTTTAGGTATGGACGTCTTGGAGACACATTGGGCTATGTTCGATTGTCATAAGAAGGAGGTTGTGTTTCTACAACCAGGTTTTCTAGAGATATTGTTTCGCGGTGAAAAGAATACTTCATTCCCATGTGTGAGTTCAGCGATGAAGGCCGAGCGGATGATGAAGAAGGGTTGTGTTGCTTACTTAGCTCATGTTGTGGATACTACGGCTGCTGTACCAGATATTGGTGATATTGAGTTTGTTTCCGAGTTTCCAGATGTATTTCCGGAGGAGTTACCGGGTATTCCTCCAGTTCGGGAGATCGATTTCACCATTGAGCTATTACTGGGCACTGGACCCATATCTCAGGCACCTTATCGTATGGCGCCAACGGAGTTGAAGGAGCTACAGATTCAACTTCAAGAGTTGCTGGAGAAAGGTTTCATACGACCTAGTGTATCACCGTGGGGTGCTCTTGTACCGTTTGTATGGAAGAAGGATGGTTCCATGCGGTTGTGCATTGATTACTGGAAGCTGAATCAGGTCACTGTGAAGAACAAGTATCCGTTGCCGCGGATTGATGATTTGTTTGATCAGCTCAAGGGAGCTTCAGTCTTTTCGAAGATTGATCTCAGGTCCGGATACCATCAGTTGAGGATCAGAGAGTCAGATGTGGCCAGGACAGCTTTTAGATCACGACATGGGCATTATGAGTTTTTGGTTATGCCGTTTGGGTTGACCAATGCCCCTGCAGCTTTTATGGACTTGATGAACCGGGTGTTCAGACGGTTTCCGGACAAGTTTGTGATCATGTTCATCGACGACATCCTGATTTACTCCAAGAGTGTGGGCCAGCACAAGAAGCATTTACGAGCTGTTTTGCAGACTTTGCGGGACAATCAGTTGTTTGTGAAGTTCAGCAAGTGTGAGTTTTGGTTGGATAGCGTGAAGTTTTTGGGTCACGTGATATCAGCTGAGGGAGTCAGCGTGGATCCTGACAAGATAGAAGCCATGTTGAATTGGAGTAGACCTACCACCGTACCAGAGATCAGGAGTTTCTTGGGTTTGGCAGGTTACTATCGGCGCTTTGTGCAGGATTTTTCATGGATTGCCACTCCACTTACTAGATTGACGAAGAAAGACGTTAAGTTCGAGTGGTCTGATGCATGTGAGGAGAGTTACTTGCTCTTGAAGGAAAAGTTGACTACTGCACCAGTTCTGACTCTACCTGACGATAGTGGTGAGTTTGTGGTTTACAGCGATGCATCGAAGTTGGGACTTGGTTGTGTTTTAATGCAGCATGGCAGAGTAGTGGCTTACGGTTCCAGGAAGCTGAAACAAGGTCAAAATCGCCCACGGGTCAACGGTGGTCAACGAGTCAAACTTCGGTCAAACTTCTAAACAGTGATTTTCGACAATTTTTCGACAATTTCCGATATTTATACTCGCTGCTCGATACGATCGACGATCCAAAACGAATCACATCACGTTTCGGATAACTCAAATCTAAACGGATAAACATAACGAAATTCCGCGATTTTAAATATTCATAACATATTCCTCGGTTATCGAAACAATTATCCGAAACCGCCCACGAACTCGAAATCACACGTACTACCATTCTCGTGAAGAGACTCAACTCAAATTCTTACCCGATAATTAAGTCGTAAACTGAACCGCTAATTCAATTCATTTACGTTAAACTATAATTACTTGTAAACTCGTGGATTATGCCGATTATCGTGCTATTTCTGATTCAGGTCGTCACATATAGGTCATCGAAATATCCCTATTTTCTTTCTATAACAATAATAATTGTCTAAAGCTTTGTCGGCCGCACCCGCTTTGGGTGGTCAAGTGGCTCGACCACGACACCTAATGCAATGTGCATGGTCTCATCATGGTGGGTTGTTTTCAATTGATTGCTGAACTAGTTATCGATGTCTTGTATATTTCGGTCAATGTTGATGGCTTTAACCAGGTTCACCTTGAACTAACATCAATCTCATCGTCCAGATCGCATGGACGTATGGTTGATGATTATGTGCTTGTTTAGGATTGATTCTCAATGTGATTTTCACTATTAGCGCTTTTAGGAGGAAACAATTTTAAGAGAAGACACCTCTAATGTGCTTTCTACAAAACTACTTTTAAGACCACTGTTAACTATAACCAAACACTCTAAAATATATAAAAGTACTTTTTCATGTTTAGAAGTTTTTTCAAAAGCTATACCAAAAATGTCCTATAATTACTTTTAAAATTTTTGTCTTGGTTTATGACAAATCTGGTTTACACAACAACCTCTGATGTTTAATCGTGAGTTTAAGTCCAAGAATTTACTGAATTGCGTATCTTTGTTTACTTACGTCTTGGACCAATGGACCCAATTCTTTGAGAGGAGAGATTAATCCATTAATCAATTTTTTTGAGGTGACCGGTAGAAATTAATTGCAAGATGGTAATTTACAAGAAATTGACTGATTACCGGTACGACAGAAAATGATTCCCTAAAGTAAACTACCCTAAAACGATTTACACTCAAACGCTTGTAACTTGAAAAAGAGGAGTAAGGCGGAGATGGTCCCAAACCTCTAGACTAAAAAAATCGATACCCCACTCCTTAATCAAACTACATACCGTAAAACAAAATGACCATGAAAGTTTCTCAACAACTCAACAATTCAACACAAAAAACTTCAACTAATTAAACAAAATAAAACAAATAGGCCCAGAGTTATTTCCTAGGCCCAAATAAGGATTTGGACCATCATCATTGAAGCCCAACAACTGAGAAGTGTCCTTGTGAGCCAAGTCTGCCGTCCCGCGCCCAAGGCACCCACCATCATTGGAGTTTTCGCTCAGTCCACCGTCGAGCCACCGACCTGACCCTAATGAAAACGAAGCAAAAGCAAACCTAACCTACATAGATATAATCTTCTCTGCCCCGGTCTATGTTCTACCATTCGTCAAAAATTGACCCTCTCCTTCTTCTGCCAAAACCACAAGACGACGAAGATCCGCTAAGCGTGGACGCCTTCGATCCCTTGAGACACCCCTAGAGCTGTCACACCATCACCGTTCAAAGGTCAGATCCATTAATTATTTTGGACTCCTTAACTCGATGGAAAGATCCACCCGCCCATCTGATGGCTCTTGCAATGCCACGTCGTGGCCAGTGGCCGGCAAGGTCGCAACTAGCCGCCAAACAAGTTGCCTCGCCTCACCCAAAACCCTAGCTTCTTCTCTGTTTTCTCTCGACCTAGGGCATCTCCAATAGAGTAGTTAAAAATTATTATTTTCAAAAATTATAGCTTTTATGCCTTCCAATAGAGTAGTTAAAGCTAAAGCTAAATGTAGCTAAAACTATTTTGAGTAGCTATATTTAACTTGGGAAGAGAGAGAAAATAACTTAAAAACTATATTTTTCCAATAATTCTATTAGCTATAATCTTTACGGTTAAAACTGAAATTAAATTTAAGAGAATTACATTTAATTTTTTAAGTTAAAACTAATTATAATTTATAATTTTACCTCCAGAATTGCTCTGCAGCTCAACTTTAGGTTATATGTGATAAGCGGCATTAATTAATTGGATGAAAGTATCATTAGTTTTCTTGTCGTATTTATTAGAAGCAAAAAACTCAAATTCATTTTCTTTTAAAAGAAAAATGAAATTACCATTTTCGTAATTTCAATGACAAATAGAAACCGAGCAGTTCTTCGCAGCCAAACAAACAGCTGAAACTTGATAGCGAGTCAGCTGATTGAGAGCAATCGCTAATTACAAAGTCTACAACCAACTTCAAGCGAACAAGAAGAGAAGGAAAAGCAGTGAAAACGAGAAAATGGGTGGGGGTATGGAGGCAAACAAGAACAAGTTCGTTGAGGAGTGGGGCGCAGCCAGAGAGAATCTCGAGCACAACTTCCGGTGGACTCGCCGCAACTTCGCTCTCATCGGAATCTTCGGCATCGCTCTCCCTGTCTTAGTCTACAAAGGCATCGTCAGAGAATTCGTATGCGCTCTCTCTCTAGATCTTGTTTGACCTTCAACATTGATAATTTCATATCATGTTTTCTCTAGTTTCATATTTTACTCTCTAATTTGATCGATTGAAATGGTTCTACAACTTCGAATTGCTCGTAGATTATTGTCATATATTTAGGGTCCGAATCCGAGCGTTTTTATTTTTTATTTTTTTCATATAAAGATGTGTTATTTGTGAATTTGAAAGCGTCCTCCGAAAAATAATACATCTGAATATTACGGTAGAAAAAGAAAATAAAACAGCAGAAAAACATAAATTAAAAATGCGGGTAATGGGTTTATAGGGAAATAGGTTAAGATTAGGCTAGGTCATTCATCCAATTGCAACAAACTCTGAGACAGTGAGTGATAAAGGAAGCTGTGAATAGAAGAAAATGGGTGGAGGAATGGAGGCAAACAAGAACAGGTTTGTGGAGGAGTGGGGTGCAGGTAGAGAAAATTTGGAGTACAATTTCCGCTGGACTCGCCGGAACTTTGCCTTGATTGGAATCTTCGGCATTGCTATCCCTATCCTAGTCTACAAGGGGATTGTCAGAGAATTCGTATAATCTCTTCTCCTTCCATTTCTTGTTTCTTTCTTTCTTTTGTGGCAATTAATATCTGGATCTTGTTTGGTGTTGAAATGTGATCTCTCTTCGTTTTTCCGGTGGTGGATTTCAAATTTTGTCTGATACCTTGAATTTGGCTTTTGGTTAAATTTTTGTGTTGTTTGACTCGAAGGATGAAAACTTATCAATTGGATTTTTGGCCCAAACTTTGTTCTGTTAAGGCTGTGTAGGCAGAAAATTTAATAGAAATGAAAACACAAAAGTCAGACACCACGTAATTCTAGACTATCAAAGGAGAGAATGAATTAACAGTCAGGGTCCTAACCCTTAATAATTTAATTCTGATGCTCTCTGCAAGTCCTCTTCTTTGTCACTCTGCTTGCCCATCGTTGGAAGACTGATCTCTTCCTTTTTGGGGGTTTCATTGAGCTGCATGAATGCTACTCTCAGCTTTTGCCTAACCGCTGCTTTCGAGTAAAAGTGGTTTGAACTGATCAATATCACAAAATATCTAGATAATGGAAGTCATGCTTAAATTGAAATTTGAGATCCCCTTGTTGGTCTGGATATCATGGGAATGCTTCAAACTCTTACGTAAGATCTGCTTTAACTTGTGAGAGTGAAGGTAACTTGAGCATCCTTCTCAATAGCCACAACAATGAATACCAACGTTAGAGCTGTTTATTGGTATGAAAGCTAGAGAGAGGAGGAGATTTCCTTCTGGCTCACCTAATTAGCGTTTAGAAGTGAAGGTGTTCCACGCTTCTACCTAACATGGGGACTTCTATCTGAAAAAAAGCACATGGGACCTTGTTATGGAATGGCAGTTAGTTTGCTCAAGTTTCCGATTTATGGATCCTTTGAACTTTATAAGTCCCTCAAAATCCACATTGATATTCCACACCTAAGAAAGTAAAGTCGTCCCAAATAGCTCTTGAGAATTTCATCACTGTAACGGTTTTATTGTTTGTTTTCCATAGGTCATATGTATACTTTTATTTTCACATCTATTGATTTCAGACAGCTTAAATATGTTCACCGACAATTGATTTTAGTGTTCACCGACAATGTCACTTGTATTTTGTAGGCTACATTGGTCTCTAAGGTCCATAACTTCATTTAATATTTATGGCTTTTCTGGGCACTGTTAAGTGCACTGGTGGGTGTTTTCTGTATAAATGTTGATGAACTTTTACTGAGTAGTGCTTTTAAGTTGAAAGCTTATATAAGTTGTGTTAGATTAGAGATGGCTGTGAAACAAATATAAAAAAGTATCTTGCTAGCTGAGAGTCAGTCTGGAGATGTTTGAATTTGTAGACCATTCCTTGGGCTTTTATTTCTTTTTAACTTTCTGACGGAGGAATGTGGTTCTCTTTATCTGGATCCTATTTAAGAGATCAATATGGAATGTCAAATAAGGTTTTTGGGGAGTTTGATAACTTGCTAATCTAAGTTGTTAGTTCCATAATTTTGTTCTTGTTTTCATTTATCTCAATTTTCCATTTTGCTATATTCTATTATGGGTTCTTGTGAATCAGTTTTTCCTTTTGCAATTTGAATCAATTGTTTTTCTTCAGGGAGTTGAAATTTGAATCGCTGATGTCAGGAAACATTAATCTTCTACATTGTCTTGTTGAACCTTTTGATTGCTTACGAAATACATGTCCTCCCCCACCTGTTGTTTTGTCAGAGGCACTTTATGCTGTCTTCATTAAAACCTGATTTTTAAGTTTGCAATATCCAGTTTCACATAAAACAAAGATGTATACATATGAAGCCTCTCTGCTAAGTGTTAAGTTTGAATTAGTTCATTTTTTCCACAATATATATTCGTTTATTTTTTTTGGATGGGATTAGTAGCATGCTTTTTACCTCCTCATTTCAATCATATTACCATAGAAATTTATAGTTCGATACTGATATATTTTTTACTACCCCAAGTATATGCTTGGATGTTGTTGTCGATGAAAGTATGTAATGCATTCCCTTTATATCCGTTATATGATTCAAATATTTTGTAGGCTTTTGCTGCTGTTTCTCTATTTATATGCAGTAGCTGTTTCAATCTGACAGTGAAACCATTTGGCTTCCTAACGCTGTTTTTCTTTGCTATATGACAGCATATGCAAGATGAGGATGCAGGCAGACCATACAGGAAGTTTCTGTGAGTATTGAGACAATGCTTCACAATAACTGTGGGACTAGTCACAGAAAATTCACTACCAGACCACAGATATTCACTCTCCTTGTATGGGGAAAGATTTCCTTTCTTAATTTCAAAACAGTGTGAACTAAACATAATGCTATGCGAATTGTATTTTTTGTTGTGGATACCTCGGAATCAATGGCTAGTTTCTCCTTTTACTAATATTTTGACCAGTTTCAGTTTCTTGGTCCTCTTTAAGAGTGAAATCTCTTTTCTGAAAACACCTTCGGTCAGTGAAACACTAGCCCACTATCAACCTCTCCCTTTTCTTTTTATTCTACTTTTAATTTTGGACACAAGCTGACCAGATCTTGTTCATGAGATACAGGAAGCAAAATTACAACCAAGTATACTTATCACCTGTAACTTTGTTCATCACAGTAATTCACAAACAATATTTGCTTCACTGCACAGTGATAGATTTCTAGTGTTAAATACTTAAAATTGAATCAATTCAAGTGAATAACTTTACAACAATTGGGGTGCAACATTTGACTGATTTGAGATTATCTTTTCTACACCTACCAAAACTCTTTTCTACACCTACCGAGGCATAGGCATTGGGTGCAAGCTCTCCTTGTCCACATCAAAGTACTGGGAGGTCTGCTGGGAGCTATACCAGTGGATTGCACGCTTGCTAAACACCAGTTCACGGAAGTATATTGTCATGGGTGCATCGAAAGATATTGGAGATGGATTCCAACTGTTGGTTTCTGAATCATATACATGAAGTATATAAGAGTCCAGATTCTTCCAAAGTACACACTATTTTGAAGTAGGTTGAATGCAAAGGATCAAACGTCAGATTTAGGGCAAGTATGTGGTACTGAAAGAAAGGAAATGAAAGGGTCTTGAACTGCCTGGTGGTGGGATTGCAGACGTAGAACCTGAAACCAGAATAATGGATTCTTGTTTGACTGCAGGAATTAGAGATTGTCGGGATAACATGCCATATATCTGGCAAGAGAACATCATCCTCTGTCTGTGTGAAGTCTTCAAAGTATCTGAGCTCATAATTTGGATCGTTTTTTTGGTAGGCCGAAGAACACGAGCAAACCATTACAAGACTGTAGGATCTTGATGCGGGGGGCACCAAGATAGTTCAGAAATGGAGGGCCAGTGAGTTTAGATGGAAGAAACTCTGTAAGAGGAACATAGTGGAACTCTGGAGTGTGCAGGTAGTCATTGTTTAGGAGTAGGCCAGATGGTGTAGGGGTGCCTCTGCAGAGGATGTGGGTGACAATGAACTGGGTGCTGGAAATGAGAGAGAGCCACTGTTTGAACACACATTTGAAGCGAAGGAAGAATTTTGGGGTAACCGAACAAGGATTTGGGATATAAGATCTTCGTTGTTGGCAATTTCCGTGGCTGATAATGAGGCCAACATCACTCGACCTATAAGAGTCTCGATTTTCTGTGAAACAAAAGACAATGAGCAAAATAACAACCAGATAGAAGATGGTGGAATGTGAGTACAGATAAGAAGAGAACCATACCAACTCGACTGCAGTCATAGGGAACAACCCACAATACAGTAATATTATATTCCGGCAGGTTTCCCTTGTCCTCCTCCCACTGTGTATGATATTCCATGGGTCTATTCATGTTATGTACAGACCTCCGAGAATCGTTCTCTGTTGTCTAACTCCCATGGTAAATTCTACGAATAAACAAAATGCTGAGAAATCAACAATCTGAGTTCCATATAAACAGAAAGCTTACGGACTATGACGATTTAAAAAGCAGATATCAATCAAGGCTGAGACTTTGAGAATAGGAGGAACAAGAGTTGTCTGCTGCCGCTGAGCTGTCAATAACGGGGTTTGCATATTGCAAGGATCATTAAACATGGTAAATTTGTAGCTAAGTTATGAAAGAGAGAAGAACAATTTGTCAATTTCAAAGGGGAGAGATTTACTTTTAGAACAGAGAGCAGAGCAAGACTGATGTCGTCAGGATGAGAAAATGAGAAATGATGAACATAGAATAGATCATGAGAACATAAGGGTAAAAATGTAAATTACAAATACCAATTTGTATCTTTATTTGGGAGCTCAGAAAACAAATGTCCGGAGTTCAATACACAGAGCTGCTCACCTGCGGGACTCTAAGGGACAAAACGGGATGGACTAATGTCATCCGTTGGATTTTAATTGAGCAAATCAGCGGTTCAGAATGAGCAATGCAAAACCCACTTTGGGTTATTCTCTTTTCATCTTCTTCACTTTGTTCACAGACGACGACGGCGACGAGTTCTCGAGGTACTCGACGTTTGGTCGATCTGAAATGCAATTGATGCCGTCGATCTCGTTGTGAAAGTCTTTTCCTGTGATGGAATTGAAACCCTAATTAAATTTTAAGTATCATTAATTTGAATCACCGATCTCAATTAATTAAGTATTATGAAGATAGACCAATTCCTTTTGTAGAAAACGAATGGAGTATGATAAGATATCGATTATGGCATGTACTAGAGAGAGGAGAAATATAAACTGGTTTTTTTGTTCCTGTGATAAATTAACCTGGAAAGAACAGATCGATCGAAGATCAAAGAAGAATGAGAGTTCTCTGGTCACCAAAGAGTTTCAGGTTTACAAAGATGAAGGTCGAAGCGTGGGTTTGTTACTGATTTTCCTCCATTGGATTTGTTGGATAAAAATCCAACGGTTCACGTTGGCCATCCCGTTTTGTCCCTCAAATCAAGTCCCGCAGGAGAGCAACTCTGGTTCACTCCATGCAATATAGAAAGACTACGTAACAAAGATTAGGCTCCGAGAAATTCCCAGATTATTTGGAATGGGTGGGAGAAAGTATCTTAAGATGTGCATGGTTCAAAATAAAATATTTTGTTTTTAAAATTTGGAGGCTGGATTAAGCGAGCGGTCCGAGAAGTATTTCTCAATCGAGTCGTGACTGACCGGAAGAGACAAGTGGCCGATTCCTGCGGCCCATTAATTAATAATAATCGACCTTTCTGATCTATGCATTTTATGCTTGATTATTAATGTCTTTCTCTCTATATTTAACTTTGTTTTGTGCTTAGTAAATATGTTTTTAACTTACTTTATGTTTGTAAGTAGAAATAAAGGAGGAATCCGTAAAGGAGGCAGAAATGAGCTCAAAACCTACTAAGGAGGAAGTTCCTAAAATGAGGAGGAAAGATGAAGAAGAATGGGCCACGATTTATAAAGAATAGATCAAAGATCACTAAGATGGGTCAAGACCATGCTCATGTGTCCAAGAATGTCCAAGATCATGTCAAGATTCACCCACAAAGAAGCCCAAAAGAAGAAAATGGATCAAAAGCTAGAAATCAGGAAATCTACCTGTACAGATCAGCCCACTTCAAAAGGCCACTGTGAACAGATCCGGATGAATCTAGACGCGATTAGCATATGGTTGGAAAGATCTAGAAGTCTAGTTTCCAACGCAACTGGAATCAAGCGATTTGGAGTCCTAGAACGAGAGAAATTTCTATTTTAGTGGAGAATGGTCAGGTTACCCGGGTGGAGTAGTTAGACTTCTAAAAGGAGTCGAACTAGGCTTTGCTTGGCCTATATAAATGAGGGCTCGACTAGGGTTTCATCATCACACATCATAGACACCAAAGCTCTGCCCAAAACACCTCCCAAGTCGTCCTAAGCCTAATTCCTTCCAAGGCCGAAGCTCCCTCCTCACGGATCAAGAATAATTGGCGCTCTTCGTCTTGTTCTTGAGAATCCATCCACTCGAGGCGTTGTTAGTGCTCTTCACAGACTCCAAAAGTGTAACCATAAACCTTCTATCTCATCTTTTGTCTTGTAAAGAATTCGGTTTACGACTTGTGATTTGTTTAATAAAGGCTATACGTTTTTACTTACTTATGTTATCTTCCATGTGTTCTTAGTTTTTGGTCTTTGACTTGTATGCATGCTTGTATGCTTAAAGCTTCTTAATGTGTTGGGTGATACGCTCTTCGTTCCTCCCTAGCATGTTTTGTATGAATCTTATATAAATTAAGGTGTAGGCGCTCTTCGTCGCACTCTTAAAAGCATGTGTATAAATTGCAGGTTGAAGGTAAGAATTTCGTTGATACTGGGTAAGTGAAGCATGAAAATGGTGGAGGTAGACATGATGTGATGATCACGTGTATATAGTAGAATTAGGTTTAAATTTCGTAGGTCATTAGTTAAACAAACCAAATCTCGCAACCCCATAAACAAACCTAGCATAGTTATGCATGCACCCTAAATCCCGGTTAAGAACAATCCCTATTTACCAATGCTACATCTACTAAAAAGGGTTTTAATTGGCTCATTGTTGCTTAATAATGGTGAGTATCAATTTTGGCGCCGTTGCCGGGGATTGAAAAGAATTGTGTGATTATGCTTGTACATTATGTTAATAGTTTTCTGTTTTTCGGAGCTGTGCACTGCCTGGTTTTGTGCAAATTATTTGACATATCTAGGGGACTCACAAAAATCTGAAATTTTGTAGGAATGTTTGGTTTTGTGTCTAGTTGGTGCCTGAAAAATTTCAGCCCAGTCGACCGAGCCAATAATTCTAAAAAAATTCGACAAGCTGCTGTGCTCATGTTTGGCAGAATCTGGAATTGCATGTGTTTTTTGTAAAGTTGTGAAATTTTGTTCATATATACTTGTAAATTTTCAAGATTTATACTAACACTTGTTCATATTGTTGTTTTTGCAGCCAATTAAACGTTAAGGGAAGTCTTCGATTTACATTGAGTACATGAGCTGGTTGATTAAGTCTCACTCTTTGGAATAGATGGCGCCTCTTTTTCTAGTTTATCTCCTTAACCCTTTGTATTTCATTCGAGATACAAGGTTGTGGGCGGAGTCTACTATGGACTTGAGGGAGTGTGTCATTCTCGAAATTTTGGCTGAACGTCGGACATGGTGTCTAGTTGGGTTATGACTGGTGACAGGTTTTGGATCTAAGAAAGAGAAACATCATTGGAGTAATATCCCTTGATCACGGTAGCCTCGGGGTGTTTTCTCGAAATTAGTCCTACCTCTCGCGTTATCTCTATCCCTACTGGCCATGTTTTTCGATTGATCAAAGGCCGATTGATTGAGAATGCATACTTTATCGCGCGGGTCGCACGTCCATTGAAAGATCTAAAGGCCAATTTCGTGTACTCTCTTTAAATCTTAGGCGCACTCAATTTGGACATGCTTGGACATAATACTATGTCGAAATTGTGTGTTTGTGCATATAAACTTGTAAAAGATTAATCACATATACTTGTTCATAAAATTTTCGAGACTTATCATTCTTCTGTTTTGTGAAAATTGTTTGACATAGCTGCAGGTGTCGGAAAAATCTGAAAATTTACGGAATATTGTATATATGTGTCTAGTTCTTGCTCGTAAAATTTCGTTGCATTTTGACATGCTAATAATTCTATATAAATTGTTCTTGCAGCTGTGCTCATTTTCTGCGATTTCTAACTTGTAACATGAATTTACTAACTTGTGCACATTCTTTTTGAGAGAGGTTCAACCACATCTTCGGTTGAAAATGTGGCACCTAGGGCCACAATGGCACATTCGTTTGAACAACTTACCCCAACAAAAGGTAATGACCCTATTCCTTCAAATTTGGTTGTTGCTAATTCTACGTTTGCTCGTGAACTGTTTTCAGGTAGGTCTGACGAGTCCAACTTGGAGAAATTTCTTATGCCCTTGAGTGCATCAAACAAGTGCCAAAATATGAAAAAGTTATGCACAACAAGGAGGCAAACGCAAGAGAAGGAGGTTGTTTAGATGAACAAAACCGACGCGGTAATTATGGATGGCTACCCCTAAATTGAAGGACCTAAACGTGGAGGAGATGCCCTCAAAATTCAGGCCATTCTTAGAGCAAAATTGAAGCATCACGTCTAGGCTGTAAGACTTTAAAAAACAAGCGCTTGTTGGGAGGCAACCCAATAGAGGAGTCTACAAACCAGATTTGCATTCTCTTCCCTCTCTTTTTAATTTTTGTCGTTGCTTTTTAATTTTCTTAGATAGAATTTTCGTAGATCTCTCTTTCATACTTGATTCTATACTTTTACTTTGGTACATTGAGGACAATGTAGAGTTTAAGTGTGGGGGAAGAGGTTTACAACTTTATTGAGTCATAAATTATAAAATCGGGCGGACAATGGAACTTTCCAACGGATGATGCCCTAAAAAATTTTTTTTTTTTGAGTCATACTTAGTGTATTTTAAGTCTTTTTGTTTAATTTAGTGTTTTACAGAGACTTAGGATGCCCTTAGTTAGTCTATGATGAAAATGGACTGAATTTGAACATACATATGGCACTGCATTCATGATTTCTTGTGTTAATTGAGTTATTTTGAGTGTCATGACATGTAGTAGATATGGATAGTTAAACATGGTACAGATTTCGCATGTGAGAATAAGTTTAAGTCATATGAACCCTAAACGTGAGTTTTGAGCCTATACATTTCTTTTGAGTGAATTTTATGCATATTAGTCTCAAAACTATGCATGTGCATCATTTGGTTACTTGCCATAGATTTTAATGAACTAGAGATTACTAGAACTTACTCATGTCGAATTTGCAAAGCTTATAGTTGACATATACTCTGATTTTGGATATGATAAGAGGCACTTAGGTTTACCACCACTAGCCAAATTGCCATGAGTCCCTTATGTGCGCACGAGTTGCGACACCCTTAGATAAACCATTTGAGCCCACATTAAGCTTTCTTTCGTCACCCGTAATACCTAAACACTTTGCCTAGTGTAGGACTTCTTTACCCTATGTTCTGCAGACTTAGTGTGAAGTAATGTCGACAAGAGCCGAAGATGGAGATTTTTGGTGATGCTCCTTGATTGGTATAATGTGTGTATGGGGATAGACTTGTCCAAATAGCTTAAAAAGTGTGTTATTGCCAAAGGAATTCGAGAGAATGAAAAGAAAAAAAAATTGTGATCTCTCATGGCAATGTGTTCTGTTTTGTAAATGTTTGGATTAATGTCCCCCATACTTGTGAATTTGGAGTATGCTACGAATTGAAGGCCCAAAAAAATAAAGAAATATGGTCTTTGTCCTGTTCACAAAGCTCAATGGGAGTTTAGAATGAAGTTAGGGTCCAACAAAATGAAATTTGGCCCTTGTTTATAGAAGATTGACCATGGAGGCGTGGAAAAGATGAAGGAGTCTGGTTTTACAAAGTTTGTGATATTTCGACTAAGTCTTTGGAACGTTTTTAACCACCACTTATCTAAATTTTCGAATGCCTTAGCCTTGCCCCATTACAACCCTTCGAAAGTCCTTTTTGATCCTTAAGATGAGTAGCAGTTAATCTGTTGAGTAAGTTGCATGAGTAAGCATATGGTTTGGTTCATTTGTGCAAGTATTTCATTCATGAGGTTTTCAATTATTTCTATCCATTTTTGAGTGAAAATATGATGAGTGCATCCATGTGAGTTGATTTGAACTTTATTCGAAACATGCACAGCTTTAACATCACCATTGTTTACACCACGTCTTACTTGTTCATTGCATGAATCATATCTTGGTTATCATTTGAATTTATGTAATTCCATTGCCATATACATTAAGAAATTTCTGAGACAAATTTTGACTAAGGGCTTAGTGTTGTTTTACTTAGTATCTCTTACGTTTTCAAACATGATAACATGAAAATTTGCGGCTTTGAAACATTGAGACTTCTAAGTGTTTTGTACATATAAGTGTGACGTTTTTCCCATTGTTATTTTTTTTCCCTTTATTTTTCTTTTATCGAGTCCGTTGCTTTGATTTGTATTTGCTAGGGACTAGCAAAGTCTAAGTGTGGGGGAATTTGATCTACGCATTTTATGCTTGATTATTAATGTCTTTCTCTCTATATTTAACTTTGTTTTGTGCTTAGTAAATATGTTTTTAACTTACTTTATGTTTGTAGGTAGAAATAAAGGAGGAATCCGTAAAGGAGGCAGAAATGAGCTCAAAACCTACTAAGGAGGAAGTTCCTAAAATGAGGAGGAAAGATGAAGAAGAATGGGCCACGATTTATAAAGAATAGATCAAAGATCACTAAGATGGGTCAAGACCATACTCATGTGTCCAAGAATATCCAAGATCATGTCAAGATTCACCCACAAAGAAGCCCAAAAGAAGAAAATGGATCAAAAGCTAGAAATCAGGAAATCTGCCTGTGCAGATCAGCCCACTTTAAAAGGCCACTGTGAACAGATCCGGATTAATCTAGACGCGATTAGTATATGGTTGGAAAGATCTAGAAGTCTAGTTTCCAACGCAACTGGAATCAAGCGATTTGGAGTCTTAGAACGAGAGAAATTCCTATTTTAGTGGAGCAGGGTCAGGTTACCCGGGTGGAGTAGTTAGACTTCTAAAAGGAGTCGAACTAGGCTTTGCTTGGCCTATATAAATGAGGGCTCGACTAGGGTTTCATCATCACACATCATAGACACCAAAGCTCTGCCCAAAACACCTCCCAAGTCGTCCTAAGCCTAATTCCTTCCAAGGCCGAAGCTCCCTCCTCACGGATCAAGAATAATTGGCGCTCTTCGTCTTGTTCTTGAGAATCCATCCACTCGAGGCGTTGTTAGTGCTCTTCACAGACTCCAAAAGTGTAACCATAAACCTTCTATCTCATCTTTTGTCTTGTAAAGAATTCGGTTTACGACTTGTGATTTGTTTAATAAAGGCTATACGGTTTTACTTACTTATGTTATCTTCCATGTGTTCTTAGTTTTTGGTCTTTGACTTGTATGCATGCTTGTATGCTTAAAGCTTCTTAATGTGTTGGGTGATACGCTCTTCGTTCCTCCCTAGCATGTTTTGTATGAATCTTAGATAACTTAAGGTGTAGGCGCTCTTCGTCGCACTCTTAAAAGCATGTGTATAAATTGCAGGTTGAAGGTAAGAATTTTGTTGATACTGGGTAAGTGAAGCATGAAAATGGTGGAGGTAGACATGATGTGATGATCACGTGTATATAGTAGAATTAGGTTTAAATTTCGTAGGTCATTAGTTAAACAAACCAAATCTCGCACCCCCATAAACAAACCTAGCATAGTTATGCATGCACCCTCAATCCCCGGTTAAGAACGATCCCTATTTACCAATGCTACATCTACTAAAAAGGGTTTTAATTGGCTCATTGTTGCTTAATAATGGTGAGTACCACTTTCCTATAGAGAGAATGATTCCTGACGAGTCTAATTACTAAAAGTCTTAGATTTTGAGATAAGATTAAAGACGTGGGAACCAAGTAGTTAGAGTCGGTCGAACTGAAACACGAGCACCGTTTCCTATATATAGAGGAGCATAACACCGAAGAAAGGATCCTCGAACACATGCACTTTGTTATCGACAAACTACCTTCTCATCTTGAGAAACCTTGCAACCAACGATCAATACAGTTGTCACCCGAAGAGCGTGAGATTCTTGCGATTCAAGGACACAAAACCCTTGCAACCAGCGATCAATAGAGTTGTCACTCGAAGAGCATGAGATTCTTGCTATACAAGGACGCAACACACTGCGACCAGCGATCAAGAGGCTTGTCACCAGAAAGAGTGGGAGTCTTGAGGTTTAATGACGCACCCACTGTGTTCTCGACACTTTATTAAGATGATTGCTCTGCTTTACACCAGGAGGAGTGTAGGGTATCGATTTTCGTGGCTCAACTAGAGACGCGAAAACCATAAGTCCTAAAGTCATTTAGGCAACCAGGATCCATTCAGGTGGGGTTAGTGCTCTCCCCGTCTCAATCGCTTTAAAGAAGTCAGATAGCAGTTGGCCTATAAATCGACTATTCCGTCATGCGATGGTGGCACGCCAGCGCACGAAGTACAAAATCGAAAAAAGAGACGGTTTGAATCTTTCTCAGTAACCCTGGGAAATTTTGGTGCCAAACATTTTGGCATGCCCAGTGGGACAAAATTTTAGCGTCTCGAATCGACAATTGGGAATCCTTATAAAAAGGGATACCCTCAGTGTCGTAAACATCCTTAACCGGAGTACCGGGAACACGCTTCTTCTAAGTGTCATTCGTTTACCTAGAATGCGGTTGAAATAATCTTTGGAGTCAAACGTGATTCAACAATGGACTTCAACTTCCTAAGCGAAGAAGAGATTAACCATCTAAACTACGAAGACTACCGACTGTACGCCACCAGGCGAGACAAGCAGTTTGGAGAATACTTTGCCTCTATCGAGCAAAGGATAGAGGGACAAGCAGAGTTGATTGCCGCCAATGGCGAGAAAACAGATACGGCGACAACCAAAATCAAAGCTCTAAGGGTTGAGTACAATAGAGGCCTAGAGGAGTCGGTGACTCTGAAAGCTCAGATAGCAACCCTGGCGAAAGGACTGGAGAGAATGCATATAGAGCTTCTGCGCATCTTGGCGGAAAACCAAGCAAATCAGGCCAGGGCAGTTGTCGGTTTTTATAAGAAGACAGATAGGGACATCTTAGAGCTAATTAAGTCCGTTTCTGAACTAACTAGGAAAACAAGGCAGGCTGAAGCGTTTCCAGCCACCTGGGGAGATTGTCTAAAGAGATTCATGAAGGAGTGCGATATACACATCGCCAGAGCGCATGAGCCATACGAGCCTCCCTATCCACCTTTGCAGAAGGATACTGTTAATGCCTGGCAGTGGCCGCGACACTATAAACCAATCAACTTTCAGACCTTCACAGGAGACGACGATGCGAACGCAGCGACACATATGGCATACTTCACCCCACAATTAGGACCATTCACAGAGGACCCAGAACTAAAGTTGAGAGTCCTCGGTTCGTCGTTGTCCGGGTCATCGCTCGTCTGGTATACGAGTCTGGAAAAGATCTCTATACCGAAGTGGTCGACTATGGAGGCATTGTTCGTCGACCACTTTGGGACGACAAGGCCATAAATGAGCATTAGAAAGTTAGTGGCCATGAACTAGTCATCGTTGGAGAGCCTGGTAGCGTTCCTTCACCAGTTTCGGTGTGAATATAACTTGTGCCGAGCTCTATTGGGGAAGGACGTAATAGTTGAGAATGCCATTAACAGCTTAGAAGACTAGTATCATAATTTATTCTTCAATCATAAACATCTCACCTTAAACGAGCTAATTACTGTAGTAACAAAGGCTCACAATACCATGCAGGAGAGGGATAATAAGCGCAATTCCTCAAAAGGGACTTATGCACCAAAATCCTACGAACGGTATAAGCCAGAAACCATGGCTTACGTTGAAGACCCGGAGGACAAGAGCTTAAGTTTTGAAGACGATCAGGTGCATGCAGTACAGCTGACGTCAAATAAAGTCTTGAAACCTCGTAAACTAAAGAAAAATAAAGGTCCTATAAAACTCTCGACAATGACTTTTACTAAGCCAAAGTTTGAGATGTATACCTACGATGCCAATATGGCTCATGAAAAGAAAGAAATACTATAAGTTCCATGACATGTGGAACCACACGACCAAGGATTGTGTGAAACTGAAGGATCAAATCTAAAACTGGATTAATGACGACAAGCTAGCCTTGGAAGCACTGTCTAAAATGATCTCATTGGTAGATTCCTGACCATTCCCAGACACTCGAGTTAATATGGTGCAGATCGAGTGACCATCAACATAGAATTTTGTGGTAGACTCGGAAGGCCTGGTAGAACGAGAGGGCCTCACATACAAAAATGCACAAATTCACCCACAGTATGCCTTTGATCAGGACAAGATGGATGAAATCCTAGATGAGTTGTTGAGAAACAAGCTCATCAACTTCTGGCCGGTCCGCAAGTTGAGGGATCTCGACTATATTATGTCGGGTAAGCATTTTTGTAGATATCACAACCAGTTCAGACATAAGACATTTTCATGTTATGCTTTGAAGGACACATTACAAAGCCTACTCGACTATAAGGTTATCGGATTCAGCCAAGAAGGAGTAATGGATTGGAACCAACCAATTTTGCCACCTTTCCACACAAAACTACATCCAAGTGTTTTGATTCCCTCAAATAAGGCACCTAAACAACAATAGCAAGAGAGGAGGTCAAGATAGCAACCAAAGTATCAAATATCTTATGATGTATCCAAGCGAGCTAAAATCTTCGAATGCCTAGTCCAAGCAAAGATAACGATGATCCCAGATAATTGGGGATCTCCCATGCCGGAGCCTGAAGAAGTAAAATATCTCCCTCATTGCCGTTTCCATAACACATGGGGATCACATTCCACTGATCAATGCATCAAACCACGAACCTGGAAAGGATGTGGTTGTTGTATGCCAGGGGCAAGCCAAACAAACGAAAATCAACTCTTGACATTCACACCAATGGCGAAGATAGCTCGAGGAGGCGGTCGGAGACGACGACAAAAGGAAAAGAAAAGGTAGATCCAAAGGCAGAGTCGCCAGTGGCTCTGTGTGCTCGTTGCAAATTCCATTGTGGACTCAAGATCACGTATGAAGAGTTAAAGGAAGCAGTCACAGTCTGTCCAGAATTGATTACAACACCCAAGAATTATCAACCAAATAGCCCAAGCGAGATTAGCCAAAGAAATTTACAGGTTTTCAAGCGAAGACGAGCAGTAGAGAAGTCCACCAGACTAGAGAGAGCTGGAGCAACTACAGTCGACTCACTTTCCAAGCCGTACGTGCCACCAGATTCAAGGAATATTACTAAAGAAAACATGTGGTATGTAAAAGAGAAAGGAAAGACTGTGAAGGTAACTCCCAGCCGAAGACGAAACCTGCAACGCTGCTTTGGAGAAACTAAGAGAGGATTGGAAGCTTTAGAGTTGGGATTGGTGCAACAAGAGCAATTAGCACATTCTCCAGAAAGCCTGCAAAGGAGGTTGAATGCTTCAGCAACTAACCCATTGGTGGTCTTCGGTAAAAAGTCTTTTGACTCGAAAGTTCGAGCAATCAGACCAAATGTCTTCAATCGCAACCTAGATTTGCTGGCCAGATAGAAGACATTAGAACCTATAACTGAGGTTCCCCGTGATCCCAGAAGGCATAAAACTAGCAAGCCACACGTCCACCTTAGTGACGAGCGACCGATTCCTCTAAAAAGTCTTACCCAAGGTCATGTTACCTCAAGTGAGACAAATGGACTTAGGTGGAAACCAAAGCCATTAATTGAGGAAGAAAATAAGAAAACGGCCAGACTAGACAAGTTTGCTCCCACTCATCAACAGAGGAGCATTGGTTTGTTTTCACCAGCCAACATTGAACCTACACCTGAGGTCCAAGTCTAACAAGAATATATAGCCGCCTTAGACATTACAAAGGAAGCTAGAAAAGAGCCGAAGACGATGATGAAGAGTTGGTCGACTATGGGGAAGATGAGGAAGTTGAAATTTAAGAGTATGAAGATGAGGTAGATGTTAATGGTCATTTGTTTTACCTACTAAATTTGCGAGTTCCTCGAAAAATGTTGATACCAGATCGACCGGAAGCATAAATGGCTTGGCGATTACTGGGAAAGAAAAAGATAAGTCAGACCAATAGTGGCTCACTAAGCAACCAAAAATTGACCTATCCCTCGGGAAGGCATATATGTTGTTCGCCAAACCTACACTAAACATGGTCATGCATATGCGACCACTATATGTCACGGGTAAGGTTCAGGGAGTCCAGATCAACAAGCTCTTGGTAGATTCTGGGGCAGCTGTCAACATCATAACCGTTAAAGCAATGCCATTGCTGGGCATTCCTAAGTCTTCCATTCAGGAGACAGCGTTGAATGTTCGAAACTTCCAGGGCAGCATATCTAAGACATTGGGAATTGTCTTCCTACATGTGCAAATAAGATCAACGACTGATACGTATACATTCTTTGTGGCAGAATGTACAGCACCATATAGTGGAATCCTGGGCCGAGATTGGATCCATCGAAGCTACTGTGTACCATCGTCACTTCATCAATAGATGGTACTTTGGAACATGGAGTCAGGTGAAGCGGAGGTTGTAAATCCTGATCCACGTCTTTATTCTGTTTTAGCCAACGTTTTGGACGCCAACTACTACAACAGTGACCTTAGGCCACTGGAAGTGTGTGATGTAGATAACAAAGGCCGCCCCGTAGGGGCCGAGGTTTGTTTCTCTCTTCATGATTGATTCCATAATTACTTAATAGAGAGTCAAGCCTATACGAGTGTTTCAATGATTGTAGCATTGGAATACGTAGACGACGATGTACTGCACGAATCAGACGTGGAGGAGGCAATCAAACTAGCTCCAGCAACATTAGATGATACCCCTCCTAAAGTTATGGATCCCATCGAGAAAATTAATCTTGGGACTTTGGAAGAGCCAATAACTGTGGCTATAAGCACATTCTTGTAGCCTGAAGAACGACAGAGGCTAATTGAATTACTACGGGAGTACGTTGATTGCTTTGCAGAGAAATAGGAAGACATGCCTGGTCTGTCACCAGACTTAGTGTGCCACAACTTACCCATCATAGAAGGGAAGAAGCCTGTAAAGATAGAGACGATGATTCTAGTTAAGGAAGAGATAGAGAAGATGCTCAAGTCTGGCGTCATCCGCTTAGCCAAGTATAACGAGTTGCTTTCGAAAGTGGTCCCAGTGAAGAAGAAGAATGGAAATATGTGAATCTGTGTCAACTATCAAGACCTTAATAATGCAACCTCAAAGGATGCATATCCCATGCTAGTAGCAAATTTGCTGGTATATTCTGTAGCTCGCCATGAGATGTTATCATTCATGGATAGGATAGCAGGATACCATCAAAACCCAGTGGCAGAAGCCGATAGGCATAAGATGGAATTTCTATGCCCAGGTTTTGCAGAAGTATTTGAGTATGTAGACATGCTATTTGGACTCAAAAATGCAGGGGCAACCTACTAGCGTACAATGAACTTAATCTTTCATGACCTCATTGAGAAGTCCATGGAGGTCTATATCGATGACATGATGGTGAAGACGAAATGCAAGCCAATCATATCGACGATTTAAGGAAGGTATTCATTCGCATGAGGCAATATCAACTAAAGATGAATCTAGTAAAATGTGTTTTTTGTGTGCAAGCATGCATGGGTATTTTTAGGATTCTTAGTCCATCAGTGAGGAATCGAAGTCCCAAATGATAAGAAAGAAGCAGTCATCAATGCTGTCCCACCTAAGAACAAGAAAGAACTACAACGTTTGTTGGGTAAAGTCAACTTCCTTAGGAGGTTTATTGCAAACGCTGCAGCAAATACACAGCCATTCTCACCCTTGCTCAAATTAGAAAATCAGAAAGACTTCGCATGGGAGCCTGTTCACTAAGAGGTTTTCGATACCATTACAGCCTACCTGGCAAACCCACCAGTCTTAGTCCTGCTATGGCGGAGAGTACCTCTCAAACTTTATATCTTTGCTATAGATCACTCTATTGGGAGTTTATTGACACAAGACAATACTGCAAAAGCTGAACGAGCTATTTTCTATCTTAAACGTACGTTGACAGGTTGTG
Source organism: Geum urbanum (assembly GCA_946800695.1). Taxonomy (NCBI): domain Eukaryota; kingdom Viridiplantae; phylum Streptophyta; class Magnoliopsida; order Rosales; family Rosaceae; genus Geum; species Geum urbanum. The sequence continues at coordinate 8,818,517 of OX327003.1, forward strand.
AGACACGGTACTCTCCAATGGAGAAGTTATTCCTAGCCCTGTATTTTTCGGGATGTAAACTGAGGTAGTACATGTTATCCTTTACCACTTGCATGATTGCACAGACTGACTTGGTGAAATACATGTTGTCGAGGCCCATACTGAGGGGCAGAATTAGGAAGTGGATCTTAACACTTTCTGAATTTTCTTTACAATACGTGCCACAAAAGGAAGTGAAGGGCCAAGCGGTGGCCGATTTTCTTGACCATCATCCAATGCTAGATGCTTGCGAAGACCCAGAGCTGGAGTTAGCGCACATTTCACTCACCCCATGGTACTTTTACTTTAATGGTTCAAGTACTAATACCATGGCTAGGGCAGACATTGCTTTAGTTAACCCGGATGGGGAAACTTTCTCTTACTCTTTCAGGTTAGATTTCCGGTGTATGAACAACCAAGCGAAGTACGAAGCACTCATCATTAGGCTGGAAATACTGTTAGATATGGAGGTCACGGAAGTTCACATATGCGGTGATTCTTGGCTGGTGATTAAGCAACTAGAATAAAAGTACAAGACCGTGCCAATCTTGAAGCCTTATGCGAGATGGGCCTGCGACCTGCTCAAGTTGTTTACCGATGTACAGTTGAGCCACATCCCTCGTGAGGAGAGTTACACGGAGTAAGCCTACACGATCGGGTACGTGAACGAATTCTGAAGGTTGAATGATGCACACTGCCTTCTCTCTTCACTCTACAGGAAGAAAATAATGAGTGGTACGTAGCAATATTAGATCATATTGACATAGACTGGTGACAACCTATCATCTCCTATCTCCAGAATCCTAAAGAACTGTCTGACAAGCGGATCCGTTTTCTGGCTCCTAACTATGTGCTCAAAGAAAACGAGTTATGCAGACGAGGTGAAGATGGTTTTCTATTAAGGTATGTGTACGGACGCGACGCTAAAAGGATAATGCGAGAAGTACATCTAGGGGCAACACGGGCACACCTGGCTGTTCCAAAGATGAGATGGTTATTACGGCATCACAGATACTACTGGCCAGGAATGCTTAAGGATTGTCACACTTTTGCTAATGGTTATGAGGACTGTCAAGCGTATGGTCCAATTAGCCATTTACCTGATATTTCTTTGTAGTCAATCATCAAGCCTTGGCCAGCACAAGGATAAGACTTAGAATTAATTGGGATGATTCATACTCACTCGTCAGAAGGACATAAGTTTATCATCGTGGCTACTGACTTTTTCACCAAATGGGTGGAAGCTAGGACTATAAAAGTGGCCTCTGCAAGTACCATTTGCCAGATCTTATATGAAGATGTAATTTTTCGTTTTGATATTCCAGAATGCTTCATGTTCGACAGAAGGGCAACCTTCATGTCTAGCGAAGTTGATACACTGATGCAAGATTTGGGCATACATTTTCTATTTCAACACCATATTATGCCCAATCCAATGACCAGGCAGAAGCGAGCAACAAGTTAATTTTGCATATCCTTAAATGCATGCTCGGTGGTAATGCCCGCCTGTGGCATAACAACTTGTTCAATACACTTTGGGCATGTCGAACAAGAAAAAGGAACCCGACAGGGACGACTCCTTATGCACTGATGTTTGGACACGATGCCGTACTGCCTTTGGAGCTCAATGTGCAGTCTCTACATGTTATGGAACAACGTAATCTGATACGCGATGATTATGTGCAGGCAATATGGTAGAAGCATGAAGACTTAGATGACAAGCGGCTAGAAGCATATGAACACTTGTGTGCTGGGAAATGAAGAGTAGCCCGAGCTTACGACAAGTGTACTAGGGGCATGAGTTTTGCAGAGGGGGACTTGGCATGAGTTTTGCAGAGGGGGACTTAGTGTGGAAAGTAGTACTCCCCATTGGTGAGAAGATCGACGAACGCGGAAAATGGTCTGAAAAATGGGAAGGCCTATACATCATAGATCACATCCAAGGCTATGAAGCAGTACGTCTGCGTGACAGAGATGGCACAATCCATTCTAATCCTATAAATGGTCGATTTCTCAAGAAGTATGCGTAGCTAGTTTGGGAATATGACGACCCGCCAACAGAATAATTATAATCATTCAGGCTCATACCCAATCACTCGCCTGATTAAACCGAAGGGGCATAATATAGGGACTTAGTGTATAGGGACTTGGTGTATCTTAGCACAAGGCCTATGACAGTGGCCAGATATCAGAGTTTTTATAAATTTTTAAGTCAATTTCTGCTGCTAAACTTTTGTCTCATTGGTATATTCGTTCTTTATTAGCCAATCTATGTGGCCAATCATTTTATGGGAACATTTGCCGAGGTTATCAAAAATAACAACATAGTTGGAAAGATTTACAATACTAAAGCAACAAAGTACATCAAGCAATTTCTTTATTTCGGAAAGGGTTATAAAGGCATTGCGGCCTCAAGCTCTGAGAGAATAAGGAAACAGTTTTTACAATCATTGATGTTGTTGAAATAATAAATTCCTGAAGCACTCGTATCAAATATGCATACATGGAAACGTAAGTGCCATGAGGAGCAACAACTCCACTAGAAAACAGAAAAGGACCTTAAGAGATAAAAGAAGAAAGAGGAATTGGAGACAAGACCTCAAGGAAGCTAGTAGCAGTCCAAAGTAATGAAAGAGGAGCAAAAGGGCAATGGATTTTCCCTTTTGTCTCTTTCATCATGAGAGCCGATGTACTAGTTTCCACATTGGCGTCTTCTCCCAGGGAATGAGCTAATAGCCAGCCACATGTCTCTAGAGTGGTAGCACAACCAACTCTGTGTTCTTCCTCGCCAGAAGCGCCTACACTTGTGGATATGTAGCCTCTATGCACATAAATATAGAGCTGCTACTAGCGAGGGAACCGACACAACGTTATCCCCGGCGTTTTGGTAAAGCTACTCCATGTAAATATGGAGTAGCTTTACCAAGGATCAACCTAGACATAGATATCACTATCTATCCTAAGTTTGGACATGGATATCACTATCTAAGGTTCAACGATGCAGTGACTTTATCTGGAGGGTTCTATTTGAGAAAAATTTGAGGAAATCCACTAAGAGGGATTGCATGTTGGGCTAAGCGTGTTGGAATGAACGATATGAAGAACCATGGTGATATTTATAGGGGAAAGTAACCAGGGAAGCTTTGTATCCGGACAGAGCGGTTAAAATCCACAAACCAGAGTTCAATCATTGGATTAAAGACACATGTCTATCGGTGATTCAAAGAGAATGACTGTTCGTCCATTCAGAATCAATGAAGTAATGGTCATTGATTCCCAGAGCAGTTGAGCATGCCTCTTAGAAAACAGAAGATTTATGTGACGAGAGGGCATGATTCGGATTTCAAACCAAAATTAATCCTAGTTATGAGGATTGACCGGGAAAACCAAACGGCATCGGTAAATGCAAAGAGACTCGAATATGAACCAATTGCCGTTGGGTTTTTGGTTATCAAATAGGCCTATACTTGAGGCCCACGAGCAAATACATAAAATATTATTAACTCGATCTAGTACAAAGATGGGGCCTAATTCTGATGACTCGAGGACTACAAAACGAGGGCTTTCCTTTTTAGCTCTACTTTGAAATGCTCGAAGTCACTCCAGACGGAGCCATACGATTTGCGAAGAGAGGCAACATCATCCTTAGCTTCGGTGAGTTTCTGGGTTCAGCCCAAGCTCTCGTCAAGTAGTTATTGAGCACTCGCATGATTAGAAATGGCGTCAGCTCGTAAGAGTTCCACCTCGACTTGAAGAGCCGCTAATTCAGCTTCTTTGGTGACCAAAGTTGCTCTCTTGGAAGAAGTACTTTGGAGGAGAGTTTGAACTCATTCCCGATCTTGGTTCATCTGACTGACCATCTCACCTATAATGGCTTCCTTGCATTCCTGACGATGCTTTATGTCAGCCTGGTTGGCATACATCTTGTAGAGGTCACGAAAGCCTTGCTCAAACTGAGAGATTGTGAAAAGAAGTTTGCTAGGGGCAGTTTTTATCCAACACGTCATTAATGGCTTTAGGTGTCCAAGTTGGCCTTAAAAAGCTCCTTAAGGGCGACTTGGGGAAGAACAATCTCAGAAGGGATATGCTATATAGTAACAAGCTTTGCTGAGAGTTCTTCTAGATTTAGGATTCAACTTTCCAGAACGGCCACTTGGCTAGCGGGGTCTGAAGAGGATGAGGCCCAGGGAGTTGCAGCGTGCACATCGACTTTAGTCTTAGCTGCGATCGCGGGAGTTGAGCAATCTGCCAAGCGAGTCTTGGGCTCTGCCTCCGAGGATTTATTGGTAGAGGGCGCCGAGCTTTTTGGATCCTGTTTAAAAGTATAGGACTTAGAACAAATAGGTGGGCGAGTGAGGGACAAAATCAGATAAATGTAAATACCTCAATATCGCCAGACATGTGTGAGCCTGGCGAGTGGATGATGTCATGCACCGTCTGTTCCAAGACCATGTTAGATTCGTTGGGCACGTCTTGGACCTCTGGAGGTTCCTGGTTAGTGATAGATAGTGCTTGCCCTTCTGCCACGGCTTGCTGCTCTTCTGGAGTATAATACATGTCATGATATGAGAAGGGAGCAACAGCAAAACCAAAATTGAGTGCACTCTGGTCATTAACATCACTGTCTCCATCATCCATACCATTATGGTGGTGTGCCTCGTCCTCAGCATTTCAAAGATTCTGAGTTTGAAGCAAGACAATTGCCACAAAAAAATCAGCATCATGGTGGACAAGTTCAGTGTCCGAACGATCATTGTGGTCGCTCCCAGCATCTGTTGCCTCGATGACGGTAGCAATTAATGGCCTCTTCTGGGTGGTTGGGCATGTCCTGAAGATTGAGAAGGAGAAACATACGAGTAAGAATCTAATCAAACTTTGCACAGGAATAATCAGAGGAGGTGAAGCAATACCCAGTTTAGAGATAAGGGTGCTGACTGGATGGGCTTGTGTGGAGGTTCAGAGTTGAAGGAAAGGCCGTTAGTTTCAGCGGGCAAAGTAGGAATGACGGGGATGACTCCAATAGTATCTATCACCAAAGCAGAAGGCGCCAATGGTATTGATGTTGACCGTGGTGGCTCAGTTTCTTCAAGAAGTGCCTCTTCAGCTTTCCCAGAACTAAGCCGTCGACAACGTCCCGTCCGCTTGCTAGAAATGTCAGCTAGCGAGGCATCTCTTTGCTGTTTTTAAGATCTTTGAGATAGGTTGGGACAGTTATAGCTCAGAAACGATATGCACTTTGAACGAAGGATATGAGTACTTACATCTTGCTTTGGTTTTTACTCTTGCTCTTGCTCTTGCTCTGGATCTTGTCTTTGTTCTGACCCTTGTTTGTTCACAGCGTTATGCTCCTTATTGGGGTCGAAAGGGCCATCTTGTTCATAGAACTTATTGGGTTCCAATAAGAGACATTAGTGCAAAGTCATATTATTGCCAACACCTGTGGCAAGAGTTTAATAAGAATGCTAGACGAGGATACGTACCACAGGCCAAGAGGTATCTTCGTTTGATTATGCAGGGACAGATCTTAACACTACCATATCAAAGCGGTTGTCAAATTGTGCCTTGAAGTCCTCGAAGATAGAGGCAAAAAGAGATAATGGGTGAGTAGATCTGAGGCCATCCCAAAACTGTGCTTTCCACGTGCGGTAGTGCGAAGTCACATTTACAGAAAGAACCAGGGAAGCAACTAGTTCTTCCTGAGGAAGCAGCATTACCGAAAATCCAAAGTGCGGGTCTGCAACGTCAGATTCTACGAGATGAGAAGTGGCCTGCAAAATTCAATAGTGATTCACCGAGCCAACTAGTGGCATGAGGGCACGTTGCATTAATCCAAGTTGCCCAGTGAAGTGGTTGGGGGCATACAACTCACATCCGACTCTAGATGAGTCAGGGACTAACAAATCTCCACAAGTGTGACTCAAGAGAGAGATGAGCTTCGCTTAGTCATTTTGATCTCGCGAGGGCATAAAGCCAGTCTCCAGATCTGGCGGGAAGCGACGGTCCAAAATGATTGTGTGAGCAGAAAGTGGCGAAGAAGGTTTGGTAAGTCCAACCGTCGAAAGCGAGATGGGTTGGCAGAGTTTTCTCCAGAAGCTTGTTTGCTTTGAATGGAGGTACCTTGGGATGTAAAAAAACTGGAAAATACATTTGGAGCCAGAGGTGTACCATCCATAAAGGGCCAAGTCTGTTGAGTTGGAGTGGCGAGAGAGAAATTCATCTCAAGATGCCATAGATGCAAGCGAGGATGGATTGTGCAAGACCCATTCTTGTTCAAACAAATACGCACTTGGCGAGGTTGGTCCAACACTTGTTAACCTTTTGAGAAAACGCGCAGAAGATATATTTTGACAACCAAAATTCAAGAAAAGTTATACCTCCTTGGTTGGATGTGTCATGCATAAAGCAAGTGACCCAAGCGGGAAAAGAGGTAGGTTGGTTGAGATTGGCTTTGTGTGCAACCTTGGCATAGAAGGCTTGCTTCCAAACGGGTTCGGCGATGGGTACTCCAAACATAGTAATAAGATCCAGCAATGTAATACTTACATCACCTTAGAGAAGACGGAAGCAGTTGCATGCAGCGTCCCAGAAGCACATTGTATTGGTGAATGGAGCGCGATTCCTTCTATTGGCTAGCGAGAAGCAGAGGTCAATGAGGTCTGCAATGCCAGCCGCTTGCCAACGAATGAGGTCGATTTCTCGACACGTTGCATACCAAGTTCTCTCATTTTCAGAAGTAACGGACCATCTACCAATCGAGCAAAAGGTATCTTTGTTCGTCGACCCGGTTGGGTCGGCACGATTGTTTTCCCAGAAGATTAAAGCTGAATTGTAGTACCTAGCTAGAATGAAGAGTTGGATAGAGTGCTGGAGTAATAGGTGTTAGTACGTGATCTTGTAAACACACAAATGTCGCACACTTAGTCACTCCAAACGGGTCAACACAGCTCAGACCAAACGCAAGACATATACAGGCTTCAACTTTAAATAAGGAAGCAACACCATCCGAAAGTTCACGCGCTTGGAACAACACACGGAAGGTACTAGGACAGATCATGAACAAACAAGCAGAATCCCACATCGAAGAGCAACAAAAGACTCCATACTCAACCGCCAATATAAGCAACACATTCATGACAGTTACAAGGTACGCCTGTTATTCAACCAATACTATTGTTACGCTTCATACACTAACTTGAGCATCGGAGAGTCGAAGGCGGGAACAACCCGTCAAGGCTTCTAACGACCGTTTGGTGTATTACTCTTAACAACAGGTAAATGATGACATACTGGCAGCAGCTCATATCATCCGAATTGACCTCATCTGCACTTCTACATGAATTCCTACGGAGTTTGGTAGAAACAATTGGCGCCGTCTGTCGGAATCGAGCAATCGCAAACCACCCAAAACCATAGCAGCAAAGATGGCAACAGACCATGTTACATCCGAAAACTGAAAGACGAGAGACGTGCCCGTCGACGCGATTAGCAGCATCAACGACGTAACGGAGGACGAAGCAGCAGCCCACCTCATGAAGGAACTCCAAACGGCCTGAACCGAAAGAGACCAGGAACGTCAAGCCTGACAGCGCATAGAGGATCGGCTTGACGCGTTCATCCGAAGCCAGGAGACCCAACGAGAGGAATCGAGACCACCGGAGGAGCCATGAATGAGCAGGCAAGCCGTCAGGATAGACCCACCGTGGAGACAGCGAAATAGCCGGCTCCCAGGACCTCTACCACCGCCCGAAAGAACATGGGAGTGCGATGACGAAGAACCTACCACGATAGTTGGGAACACCATACTCCTGCGAATGACGGAGATGGAGGCCGAAATCATGTCACTCAAGAAAAGCACGCACATCGGGCCAAAAGGAATGTACACTCCCCGTGTGAGCCCCTTATCGGACGATATCCTGGCGCAGGGCAGGGATCCGTATTCCAAAACCGTCAAGACCAACAGGTTCAACGGGAAGAGAGACCCGCGAACACACATTGACGAGTATCAATCCGCCACCGCAGGTACCTGGTGCTTGGATGCAACCCTTTGTTTCTTGTTCCAGGAGACACTGACTGAAGAAGCACGAAACTGGTTCTACGAGGTGCCTACGGGATCCATCCACTCGTTCGATGAACTCACAGAGTGTTTCCTCAAGCGATACCGGCTACAGGGAAAGTACAAAACCGCCAGCACGCTCCTAAAGATCTGTCAGGGGGACAATGAAAACATATCCGGCTTCATCAACCGGTAGAGGGCCCTTACGAACACGTGCATGAACCTCGACAAGAACGTAGAAAAAACGGCGCTACAAGAAAACCTGACGGGAACCCCGTTCGTGGAGAAGATGGTCAGAAAGGCCACCTTGGGTACGACGAGATCATCGACCTAATCGTCCAAAAGGCACTGGTGGAAACCCACGTGTACGGAGCGCAAGGTCCAAGCACGACACCGACCACAAAGACAAACGGCTACACACAAGATCGCCGTCATCCCCCATACAGCCAAGAATCTGCTACCGAAAGCACAGCTCACCGCGTCCCGCAAGTGCGAAGACCACTATCACGAACACAGGAACAACAAACAATATCAGCAAACACATCGCGAGCATTCACCACCGTGAAACCCACCACCCAGAGATCCCCACCAGCGACGCACAGTCTTTTCCATTAGCCATGGCACAAACGAGGAAGTGCTCAAGCAGAACAAACGACAAATCCGCCCGCCCATGCCTAGGGCGCCTGACATCGCCCATATGCGGAACAACAGGGGAACATGGTGCATGTATCATGATTCGAATACCCACAACACCAATGATTGCGAAATCCTAGCCAAAGAAATCGAACGATTGCACACGGAGGGAACGCTGGTCTTCCGAGCAACGAATGCGGAAAGCCCAGCCACAGATATACGAACGAGGGGCACCATCAACAACATCACGGGTGGGAAGCGGAAGGCTGAATGACCACGGGACCAGGAAGAACCCCGACCTAGGGACGTATTTGTGGTACATCCCAAAAATCCACCGAAGGCTGTCAAGAAGGATTGGCCTCCAATCACCTTCACCTACAAGGAAGAAGGCAACCAGAACAGCACGCTCTCGTTCGTCATCGACGGAATGGTGGACCAATACTTAGTCAAGCGCATCCTTATCGATAACGGAGCTTCTGTCAACATCATCTTTCAGGAGGCGTACGAAGGCCTCAAGCGCCCGAAATTCAAGATGACGCAAGATCATGAGAGCATCGCCAGCTTCTCAGGTGAGACCACTTACCCCCTTGGTAACGACTACATGCGATTCGGCATCGGTGCACCAGGAACCTCCCAGAGCGAAGTCAGAACAGACCGTTATCATAGACCTCCACACATCCTACAACATGATCCTCTGACGACCGGGTATCTCGAAGCTGAGGCTAATCATTGCAGGCCACATGCTCATGGAAAAGTTCCAGACAGACTACGGAATCGGCATGGTCAAAAGGTATGATTTCGTGGAAAAAACTGTTCGACCAGACAAAGACAACACACGATTGGAAGTACTCGTAGTGGCAGAGTGCTCCTCTGAAGAGCAGCAACTTGATGACCCGCGCGACGAACTGAACACTATCAGGCCCACCGAAGAACGGGAGGGGTAACGCACGATACAACTATCCCGTGAACACCTAGAGCGCACGATCTGCATCGGCGCGCAATTGGAGCTCGACATAGCAGCTCGGTTAATCCAGGTCCTAACGGACTGCCAACAGGTATTTGCATGGTCTTACACAGACATGCCTGGAATCTCCCCAAACATCATCTCCCACAAACTCAACATTAGCTCACTTGCAAAGCCGATAAAGCAGAAACGGCGGGCGTATGACCAAGAGCGATATGCGGCTATGCACACGGAGGTTGATAAACAGCAGAAAATCGGTTTCATCCGAAAAGTCGACTACCTGAAATGGATCTCAAATGCCTTCATGGTCAAGAAGCAAAACGGATCTTGGCGCATGTGCATAGATTACTGTAATTTGAACAAGGCCTGTCCGAAAGACAGTTTTCGGTTACCCCGGATCGATCAGCTCGTAGATGCCACTGCCGGGCACGAACTACTGTTGATGATGGATGCATACTCGAGGTACAACCAAATCCTCATGAACCCCAAAGACCAGGAGGCCACGTGCTTCACAACGGATAAGGGGCTCTACTGTTACGTAGTCATGCCGTTTGGCCTGAAGAATGAGGGCTCCATGTACCAAAGATTGATGAACATCATATTCGACTTTGAAGCAGCGTTTGCATCAATCAAGCAATACCTCGCCTCAATCCCCTTCTTGTCCAGACCCGGGAAGGGAGAAGCCCTATACCTGTACCTATCTGCTTCCCTAACGGCTGTCAGTTCGGCCCTGGTCCGAAGAGAAATAAATTCTGAATTACCAGTCTTCTTTACCGGAAAGGGCATGACACCTCCAGAGACCCGTTACCCTACAATCGAGAAGGTGACACTCGCACTCGTCTCAGCAGCAAGGTGACTCATGCCATACTTCTAGGCCCACAGAATCCACGTCCTCACCAATGTCCCATTGCGACAGGTATTGCAATCGCCCGACCATAATGGTCGTCTAGCGAAATGGGACGTCGAGTTAAGTGAATACGACATCCACTATGCGCCCCGAACATCAATAAAGGGTCAGGCTATCGCAGACTTCATAGCCGAGTACACGGAGGCCGAAGGGGCGACACAGCCTGTCCTCGACACGCCACCCGTTAGCACGGAGCCTCCCAAGGAAGAACCCCCAAAACCCGAATCACTATGGAACCTTTACGTGCACGGGTCATGCACCAAGAACACCAGTGGGGCTAAGATCATCCTCACCGGACCCGGGGGCGTATGAGCCGAGTACGCGTTAAGATTCGAATTCAAAACAACAAACAACGAGGCCGAATACGAAGCTCTTATTGCCAGTCTACAACTGGCCCGAAACTCAGAATCCCCAAGCATCAACATCTTCAGCGATTCACAGCTAGTCGTCAACCAAATCTGGGGTGACTTCAAGACGAATGGTGATACGATGACGGCATACCATGACCACGTATGCACAATGTTAAGCAAGCTCAAGTACTTCAACATCAACCACATCCCAAGGGGAAGAAACACCAAGGCAGACGCACTTGCCCGTTTAGTAACATCACCCGTACATACGAAGCCAGGGCAACAAGTAGTGGAAGTCCTAAAGAGGCCAAGCATCACGAAAATGCCAGAAGTAATCTTCACAGTCGAACAACACATAGCTAGCTGGATGGACCCGATCATCAAATACAAGACAAGGGGCGAACTACCAGCAGACCGGGCCCAAGCGTGAAACATTATAGCCCGAGCAGTCAACTTCAGCATTCGACATGACAGCCTATACAGACAAGGGAAGACGTGGGCCAACCTCAAATGCGTTATACCGAAGCAAGACGACAAGATACTCAGGGAAATCCATTCGGGCGTATGTGGCCGCCACGTGGGAGCACGATCCATCGTACAGAAGGTACTCTGTTGTGGATTCTGGTGGCCCACCATCCACGAGGATGCAACCGCGATCACTACGACCTACCATCAGTGCCAACTCTATGCACACAAAAATCATGCGCCCGCGGTTCCCCTATCGGTCCTCACTTCTCCTGTTCCGTTTGCACAATCGGGACTCGATCTCATTGGAGAACTTCCGAAATCCAAGGGCCAATATTGATACATCATAGTGATCATTGACTACCACACCAAGTTTATCGAGGTGGAACCGATGGTCAAGATCACGACCGAAAATGTGAAGAGATTCTTATGGCGTTTCTTCTACTGTCGCTAGGGCACCCCACTCAACATCATCACTAATAACAGGCCACAATTCCACAACAATGAGCTCAAAGCATTCTGTAAAAGGCAAAGTACCAATCTGATATTTGCGTCACCAGCACACCCACAAACAAACAGACATGTAGAAGCAGCAAACAAAATCATCAAGGAATGAATCAAGAAGAAGATCGAACTCATCAAAAAAGGAGACGTTTGGTACGGACGATATCCCACATTACTCCCCGAATACTGTGGTCAATCCGAACAACGGCAACAGGAGCAACAGGAGAAATCTCGTTCAGCCTCACATTCGGAACGGAGGCCGTACTACCACTCGAGCTCACGTACAGAAGCCCAAGAATCAAAAGCTACGACCCCACCACTAATGGCGAAGGACTCAGACTCGACAACGACCTCCTCGAAGAAAGGCGCGACACGGCACACCTTCACAACACCGCAAACAAGCAGCGAGTCGCTCGACTATTCAACCAATGTGTGAAGGAGCGCCCGCTTCAACTGGGGGACTGGGTCATGAAAGCAATTCAAACGAAGCCCAAGGGACTACGCCCGTCATGGGAAGGTCCGTACATCATCGACGCAGTCGTAAGTTCGGGTAAGTTTTACATCAAGGACATGTTCGGAAGAAGGATAGGCAATCCCTGGAACACACAGCACCTGAGGAAATATTTTCAATAAGTGTTCATCTACCTGCGTTTGAGCATGATCGCACATTTTGTAGTCTAACGCGCGTACATCTAGTGATACGTTTTGTAATCTTTTGCATATGTACAATCGTACGTTTTGTTGTGTGCCAGTAACAATATGGGTATACATCAAACGCACTCAGACAAGCAATGTAAACGAAACAAAAAATACTTAGATATATTTCCCAAAAGTTGTACACGGATCATTAACTAAACGCATGCAGGAGCAAGGGTACAAAGCAAAAACAAAAGAGAAAGCACAAATACAAGATAAACTAGTTGGCCCCAGCAGCAGCATCAGCCCCACCCTCCCCCAGCACTAGCTCGTCACCCTCAGCTGGAGCCTCGACATCCCGCTCTTCCAGTGAGTGCTTCAGCTTCTCAGCCTCAATGGCTTGCCATGCCTCAACCTCGTCCACCTTCACGAACGGCAGCACGAGCGAGGAGAAGTCCTCACACTGGACGTTGGCCTCAGCATCAACCAAGTCCTCAAACTCCTCCGAATCCTTGAAATCCTGGACCGCGTCAGCCCTGACCTTCTCAAACTCGGAAGACGCCTTGTATCAGCCACCGCCTCTTTCGCAATCCTCTGACGGACTTCCTCCGTCACGGCATGGGCTCGAGCCTCCGCCAGCTCCACTATGCACGCAGCGCTGGATGGCCGGAGGTTGGCTAGGTCGGTTTCCAGGATGGCAACCCCTGATTGCGCTTCCCCCAGATCCTTCCACAGCTCATCGGCCTCACGCACAAGCTCGTTTACTCGTGCGATCTTCCGATTGGCTATGTCGATGGACTTCGTCAGAGCCTACTGCAGCTTGCCCACGTCAGCCTGTAACTTCTGATTTTCGGCATTCGCCTTCGAGATCATGGTGGTCTGCAGCATCGACCCCTCAAGCCCTTTTATTAGGAAAAGTTGATGCTGGAGTTGCGTGTATGTGTCAAACACTGCACTGAGAGATTTGCTCGGATCGATGCCCAGCTGACACCACTTCTAGAGGGACTCAATACCCGCACCCATGAAGCTCTGGATACGGACAATGAACTCCGAGGAGAGCATTGTCTTACCTGCCACCGCAACAGTAATGGCAGGGGAGGCCTCGTTGGACGGACCTCGGGAGCGCTTCAACAGACGGCTGTAGGTGCCTTGGCTATCCGGCCTCCTTACTGAGGTTTGGGACCGGCGCGCATCCGCTCCTCCAGGCTGGCGATTTGGGGAGATCTCGAACGAACTCCTAGAGGAGCCCGTATGGGTGGAAGGAGACGTGCCCTGGCTGGCGTGCCTATCTACGCGTTCAACGCGACGCTCGCCGCTACCTGTTGCGCGTCTCCTTCTCCTGTCAGAGACGCACCCTTTGGGCCTGCTCGGCCTTTCCCCTTTGTGCATCAGGGGCAACCTCTTCAGCCCACCCCTCAGGAATAATGCCTGGGGCTCCGATAGCCGTGCTAAGAGCTTTTCCTTATCATCCCCCTCCGGTACCGGATCGAGGTACTGATTGCAATCTGGAGGGTGCAGAATGCCCTGGGGAGTGTCGCCCTTCACCAGATGGCCGCTCGCATCCTCGACAATCATGCGGGTCTACCGGGCCCTCTCCATGAGTACCAACATGTGTTGGTGGGCAATATCCTACTTGGTGAAGGATATGGAATTCTTCATCTTAGTTGCAACAAAAAACACAAGGGTTAGCCCGACAACCCATACAAACGAAATAAAAAAACGCACTGAACAGGAAAGATACGTACTGGGAGGGCGTGAGAGACTGCAACGTTCGACAAGCTCCCAGTAGTTGGCTGCCAAGAAATTTCGTGCATCTGGGTGGGGGTCGAAAGAAAACTTGATACGCGCCAACCGCTTTTCCTCCAAACGAGTGAGAGGATACGAAGTTTGGTCTGCAAAAGCACAAACGTATTAGCAAGCACGAATACAAACTTCAAACAAAGCAAACGCCGTTAGTCGACACTGCAATATCACACCTAGCGGTTGAAAAGACTCGGGGACTCGGTGTACCTGATCGCGTCCGTGCGATAGAGTACCATCCGACTTGTCAAATTCCCACTCGCCTCCGACAAGGCAGTGATACATACGCCAGGCTGTGGAAAAGGAAGGGGGCTCCATTAACCACCACTTCGTTCGGGGCTCGACCGTCATCGTACCCTTATCCTTCATACGAGGAGAATACTTCAAATGGAAGAAGTGCCCGATCTCTGCCCGTGTGGGGAACTGCAGCCCACTTAGCTTCCAGATGTTGTGGAAGGCAATCAGCACGCGCGTCCATGTCGGCCCGCATTGGCCTAACATGATATTGAACAGCGCGAGCGCATACTGGAAGAACGGATGGAGGGGAAGCTTCAGCCCTACCTTCAGCTGGAACTCGCTTACGCATACGTGGCCACGAGGAGGGCTTGTGAACGACTCACCTGACGGAGGGCCCTCAGCTTCACCGTACGTGGGATATGGTAGTCCCGGTACCACCGCTCAATCTCGCGCACCGACGGGGACCCTTCCAGCTCCTGCACTACCTGGTCGTCCGCCAGTCGTCAAAAAATGGGCCCACCCTAAGAAAGCACGGGAAAGGCAGCCCCAGACGCCCGTTCACAGCGTGGGAGCATGACATATCCGTCAGATCCCCCAAAAGAAGAGGACGCTTCACCACTTGGCACGATTGATCCAGGTTGCTCCATGTTCGGCACTGACGACCTACGCAAAGCACTACTAGCGTTAACGGACAGTGGGGAGACTCTCAGTATGCTATCGGACGAAGAATCCAAAACACTATGGGATGAACCCCGGGACCCTATACGGAACCTAGGGGTTGGCGGAGGAGACTCATCACTGGACACAGCTACCAATTCCATGATCCTAAGAAAAAAGAAAACGAGCTATAAGCCAAACGGCGAACGCATAGACGACCGCAACCCCAATCCCCCAGCAAAAACAAGTACCCACTTTTTACAATACCCAAAAATCGACCCAAAAGCAACAAAAACCCCAAGAACTCGAAGCAGTTCTTCCCAGTACTCAGAAAAGCCTAGAAATTCCTTTTGGCACCAACACAAAAAAGCTACACAACCCAGAAGTTTACTCCAAAAACAGTAACTAAAACAAGTGCAAAAGCAACACACCACAAAACAATTTTCAAAAAGCAACAAGAACAAAGACACTACCTTTAAAGAGAGGAGAGGAAGATTCACGAGATAGCAAGCAAGAAACACTCCCAAGATTGATAGCAAGCAAATTTGAGAGCTCGTTTACGAAGAGTTTCAGTTTGAACAGCAAAGTGTAAAAAGGTGAAAGTGAAAACACCACTATTTATAGGCAGCGAAACTAACCCTAGGCAAACGCCTACCGTTTATTTTCAGCGCTTCCGACTGCAGGATTACGACACGTGTCTCATGTGCCCCACGCGCTCCCGCCAAAATTAATTACCCTACCACTTCGAATTCGACGCGCCACGCGTCACGCATGCAGCAAACAAGATCACCTCAAGCGACAGATAACCGTTATGAAGACAAAAATGTCGGAATACGAAAAGACAAGAGGGGCCCACTTCGAGAACAGCAACATTAAGTTTCGGAGTCCAACCCGATAGTGGAACAGCAACAACGTTCGCGCTATCGTGGGACGAGCAGCAACATCACTTGTCGCCACGTAAGAGGCTCCAAATAGCAACATCAGGTTTCAGAGTCCAGCCCGATAGCCGAACAACAACAACGTTCGCGCTATAATGGGACGAGCAGCAACATCACTTGTCGCCACGTAAGCGGCTCCAAACAGCAACATCAGGTTTCGGAGTCCAACCCGATAGCCGAACAGCAATAACGTTTGCGCTATAGTGGGACGAGCAGCAACATCACTTGTCGCCACATAAGCGGCTCCAAACAGCAACATCAGGTTTCAGAGTCCAACCCGGTAGCCAAACAGCAACAACATTCGCACTATCATGAGACGAGTAGCAACATCACTTATTGCCACATAAACGGCTCCAAACAGCAACATCAGGTTTCATAGTCCAATCCCAATAGCGGAAAAACAACAAACGTCCGTACTATCGCAGGACGAGGCCCCACGGCACGACACTTCGACATTCGACCTCAAAATCAGCTCTTCATCGGAGAGTTGGGGGACTCGGGGTTATCAGGGTGTGCCCCCCCTCCCTTCTCTCGAGTGACCATGTGTGCAAATTTTGACAAAGCCTTACAACTCCCCAATCAAAAGCTGATTCCCTTGACTTGGGGACTTGGGGGACTTGTTAGCACGTGATCCTGTAAACACACAAATGTCACACACTTAATCACTCCAAACAGGTCAACACAGCTCAGACCAAACGCAAGACAGCAATATAGGCTTCAACTTTAAATAAGGAAGCAACACCATCTGAAAGCCCACGCGCTCGGAACAACAAACGGAAGGTACCAGGACAGATCATGAACAAACAAGCAAGATCCCACATCAAAGAGCAACAAAAGACTCTATACTCAACTGCCAATATAAGCAACACATTTAAGACAGCTACAAGGTACGCCCATTATTCAACCAATACTATTGTTATGCTTCATACACTAACTTGAGCGTCGGAGAGTCGAAGGCGGGAACAACCCGTCAAGGCTTCTAACGACCGTTTGGTGTATTACTCTTAACAGCAGATAAATGACAACATACGGGCAGCAGCTCAGATCATCCGAATTGACCTCATCCGCACTTCTACTGGAATTCCTACGGAGTTTGGTAGAAACAATAGGTACAACAAGGAATAGACCCAAATTGTCGGTGGTGGTATTTGAGATCTTAAGAGTGATCACGGGGCTTGGGTTTTTCCGGATGACATCAGCACGAACGGTTGCGGCAAAGAATTCAGCACCTTCTCAAATGAGTTCCATGTGTTCTTCACGGTGAGGCGGCATTGTTTTGGCTGATCAGGAAAATAGGCAATAACGGTGGCGAAGGAAGAAAGCTTAGCTTCAGAGCGAAGTTTGAGATGATGGGAAGTGAGAGAGTTGTGTTGAGAATCGGGCTCTGACGAGACTTGTGCTCTCTTATATGATGTCATCCGAAGTGGTACGGCTTTTCAGAAGAAAGCTGACGTAGCAGTTTGCATGGAAAGTTATCGTTAGTGTGAAAACAGTATGTCGTTACGAAAAAACAAGCCTCTTCAATTACTACTGAAATTTTATCTCAAGGCTTGATGGGCAATCTTTTGGCCCAGGATAAAATATCTTGTTTTTGGGCTTTGGAAGCTGGATTAAGCAAGTTTCCTAAGAAGTATTCCATAATCGAGTCGTGACTGACCGGAAGAGAAAAGTGGTTGATTCCCGTGGCCCATTAATTAATAATAATTGACCTTTCCTATAAAGGAAAGGATTCCTGGCGAGTCTTAGATTTTGAGATAAGATCAAAGACGTGGGAACCAAGAAGTTAGAGTTACTTAACAAGTCAAATTGAAAGAAGATTCAGTCGAACTGAAACATGAGCACCGTTTCCTATATATAGAGGAGCATAATGCCAAAGAAAGGATCCTCGATCACATACACTTTGCTATCGACAAACTACCTTCTCATCTTGAGAGACCTTTCCAACCAGTGATCAATAGAGTTGTCACCAGAAGAGCGTGAGATTCTTGCGATTCAAGGACGCAAAACCCTTGCAACCAGTGATCAATAGAGTTGTCACCCGAAGAGCGTGAGATTCTTGCGATTCAAGGACGTAACACACCGCAACCGGCAATCAAAAGGCTCGTCACCAGGAAGAGTAAGAGTCTTGAGGTTTAAGGATGCACCCACTGTGTTCTCATCACCTTATTAAGAAGATTGCTCTACTTTACACCATGAGGAGTGTAGGGTATCGATCTTCGTGGCTCAGCTAGAGATGCGAAAACGACAAGTCCTAAAGTCATTTAGGTAAGAATGATCCATTTAGGTGAGGTTAGTGCTCTCCCCGTCTCAATCCCTTTAAAGAAGTCTAGTAGCAGTTAGCCTATAAATCGATTATTTCGTCGTACGACGGTGGCACGCCAGCGCACGAAGCACAAGATCGAGAAAAGAGACAGTTTGAATATTTCTCAGCAACCCTGCGAAATTTTGGTGCCAAACGCATGCCTCCATGTGTAATTCAAACCATAAGCTGTAACTTCTTTACACGAAAACAGGCACCGAAGGATCTTGAACGTCCCATCATAGTGGTTGTACGATACTACCATTCCAAAGACATTGAGCACAGCTTCCGATCGACTCCTTTTCCTTCTCGGCTCGAACCACACTCAACACCGAAAACTTCAACCAGCTTACTAGTGACAGTAACTCCTTCTTGTTGTAGAATAGTTACAGCCAAGGTAGAGCTAAGAGCATCTACACCGGCGGAGGAATTCTTCCCAAATCGGACGTCCCCTGCATGGGGCCCGTGAAAAATTTGAATTCCAACGGTGCTAAATGAAGTCGACAACCGATTGTTGACGGAGAGGAATTCCTCTCAACCGATCGGAAATTAACATTCGTAGATAAAAGTGTCCCCTGGTGGAGTCGACTCTCGTGGGTGATGCCAGGGCGCGACAATTTTTTCTTCTTCATTCTGGTGCGTGTAAGCGCCCTAAAAAGTGATATTTTTATCTAGGAGTTACTAGCCAATGATAGCCCGCTACGTGATGAGGTTATCTCCCATCTGATTTTCAACGGGCATCTCGATCTGGGCCGTCCATTTTGAATTGAAAATTTAATTTGATGACGTAGATTCAAACAGAATGGCTATTTTTGGATAATAAGGAGATGGTCTCATTTTTGGCTTAAAAAAGCCTACAAAATTGTAAAAAAAAAAATCCCAAAAAAATTCAAATAACCCCTTACCATTTTTCTATA
This sequence comes from Geum urbanum, assembly GCA_946800695.1. Taxonomy (NCBI): domain Eukaryota; kingdom Viridiplantae; phylum Streptophyta; class Magnoliopsida; order Rosales; family Rosaceae; genus Geum; species Geum urbanum. The sequence goes on from OX327003.1 coordinate 8,837,895, forward strand.
AATACTACTTTCATTTTCCTAAACACCTCACACTAAGTTTTGCATAACAAATTGATTATCCTCCTCCACTTCTTCTCTCAATCCTTTTAGTTTTTGCAAAAAATGCCTACCAATTGGTTTTTTTCCGAAGATGTACAATTGTGCATATCTTAGTATCGCTAAAGCGTGTGCTCTATCTGCGGCAACAAACAAAAGGTTGACAAATTATGGGAAAAATTTTATGCCAATTACCAAAAATTGGGAGATGGTTCATGGTGAATCGAGGGCGGAGGCTAGGACCCAAAATGCACTTATTTCTCATTTTGCTAAGTTGAACCCAAACTTGACACTTTGAAAAACTTCACTTGCATACGCAAAATAGAATCCGGAATCCGGCGAAAATTTGCAAGATGAGGTAAGGAAATTTGGATTAATAGTTTAGACGATAATGACACATGTTGTCTAGTTATTGGATGAAAATATTACCAAAAAATAAATTTTTATAATTAATGAATAGTAATAGGAAGTTCTATTTTTTGCACCACTGCAGGAAAAACATGAATAAAACCTCATATTCGATGAATAGTGATTGCACTTCCTCAAATAGGAATTTCTAGGCCAATATGATTTCATAATTTTTTTTCCTAGTAAGCTTAGTAAAGAGGTATACAAATATTGTTGGGGGGGGGAGGGAGACGGGGGGGGGGGGGGGGGGGGTGCTATAGCCTACCGTAGCCCGTGTGTTCTCAACTACACACACCACTTTGAAGTAAAGTGAATGAGATGACTTGAAATGCGGTTACGATCAGCAAATGAGAAAGTGATGGCCTTGAAATGTTTGTTAGTAGGGTTGTATACATAAAAGGTAGAAAAATTCACAAGATGATCCAGAGTAGCACAGAGAAAGGATTGTAGGATATTGATGTATGGGGGCCGAGGTAGGCCAGTTGTGGAGGGCCGTTGAATTTGAGTTATTTGAAAGGACTGTATTGGAACTCTATAATGCCTAGCTCTGCCCAATAGATGGCCAGAGGGGGAAGCTAGAATGGCAGCGCGGCGGGCGGTGTGGCTGGCCATGAATTGGGAGCTGGAAATGACTCAAATGAGTTAACGCCACTAACTCACCGTTTGGATACATTAGTAGGTGAAGACTGGTTTTAGAGGCAAACAAACAAGAAGTTTGGATACAACACCTTCGTTGTAGCCAGGAGCGAATCCAGGAATTCATAACACGTGGGACTTGAATTTATCACAATAGAAGAACAAAAAATTTACAGTGCAAGAGCGCTTTTATATATTGAAAAAAGTGTACCAAGGAGGGACGTAGCATGTCTTATTCCATCAATGCATATTTATACCCAAAAAAGATCCACATAGTTCACCATTTGTAACATAAACAAGCTATACTATGAGGGGTTTTTAAAAAAAAATGTAACATATGTAAAACAAAGCGGAACGAACTAAATATAATCCACGAAGATCAGAGAAATTCAATCTTTTTTTTAGACTAAAGCTGATGAGGTTTGCTGCATTTTTACCTTTATAATTTGGGTTTCATTTATTCTTTCTAGGCATGGGTTTTTTGATCTTACATGACGATTTTTGTTTTCTTTGAATCGATTTGTTATATAGGTTGCCACCCTCGATCAATCCTCTAGTTTAATGTTCATTAATGACCGAATTTTGTTGTACTCTTTATAGCCTGCTATCAGATATCGACATTGATAATCATCTTTTTTTTTTGCTAGGGAAAGAACAAATTACACAAGAAAATATTATCTTTGATATCCAGTACCAATAAGATCAAACATATGCATCATTGCAGCGTCTGGAGGTAAGGAACCCTCCCATCATTTTCGATCTTCATATTCATGACCCCCATTTGCAACTCTATCCGCAACATAATTAGTTTCACGAAAAATATGGGAGAAACCAATGATGTTGAGGTCTTCTAAAATATTCTTTATGTCATTAATAATCGACTTGAGCCTCCACAGAATTTCACACTTCTCATAAATCCAGATTATGGTGAGAAGGGAGTCACCTTCGACATGAATGTTGGAGAGGCCAAACTGTTTTGCTTCAGAAATTTGGACAATTGTACTGCCAAAATCTCTTATCTTAAGTCTTCCTCTAATTAATAGCCAACTAAAATTTTTTAACTTGGGAGGAATATTCAACTTCCACATTTTATTCAATAGAGAAGCATGCTTGTGAGTAGTTATATCATCATATTGTAAAGTGTTAGCCAATTTTATAGAAAATTTACCATTAAGAACAGGTCCCCAAATAAATTCATCCTCTTAAGGATAGACAAGAATAGGAATTGTTAATCATGCATTACTAAGTAAAAGTGCAGCAGTTGTAAATCAATATTCTTTAGTATCAATTCGATTGTATCTTCTCAATGTTTGTTGAACATAAAGAAGATGATCATGAAATTCTTGGGCTATAGTCATATCAAATCAGTTTCCACCAATAACTTTTCTTCCCTTTTTCCCTCTATATACCCTAGTTATGCTAGAAACCCTAGTTCCACCCCTGGTTGTAGCCAACTTCCTCTGCAGGTGATGATGGCATCTTCAACGTGCAATTTCAATATTAATCTCTCTAGCTCTGTGGAATCAGAAAACGGAAGCCATATTATCAATCAAGAAAGTTCACAGTACGTCAACATACATACCATTTGAACTATGGCGAGGGCAACATAAACAGATCGGATCGACAGTATATAGACATGCAATTGAGCTATATATTTCATGGGCAGCTTCAAACATAACTTTTTCATATCTCAAAAAAATCAATATAAGCTCAACATAAATAAATAACCACACATGTTTTGATGGTCGGTTGATTTTTGTGGTCAATTGTGATTAATTCAATCACCGTTAAATCCTTACGTATCCAATGGATAAGAATAAATAATATATTAACTAGTCTATAATTATGTACCGTTGGATTCAAATTCGGAAATAATTGACTACAACTAACTATATATACATTACTCATCAACCACCAGAACAAAAACTACATCAAACATGGTAGTGACAATAATAAATTCTAGTGTCATAGCAAACCAAGGCAGAAAAAGTCACATTAACAAATTTCAATCTCAAATCACCAAATTAAATCGAAACTAGTTAATCCACAACGCCCCGAGCAACAACCTCTTCAAAAGAACGTAAGAACGTATTTAAATCATGATTATCATTACCAACTAAAAAAGACGAGCAACACTATAAGCAACAATACGTGAATCAAACCAGGATAGAATTACATATTACAAATTTTCAAATTTTCAAATGAAAGAACTATTGCGAAGTAGAAATATTTACTGCATCTAACCTCAATTTCTGACATGTCATATTTTCTTTTCAAAATAAATAGCTCCTTTAAACATATCCAAAATTAAACAGATCGTAAAACATATATCTATATTGAGTGTATAAAAATTGAACTTACTTGAACCTCATAGGTGAATTTAATCTTTAGAAATATTGTATAAGGTTACAAGGAATAAACTTTTCGGCAGATTCTCAGGTGAACATCGTTTACTCTTAACCTAGGACCAAACAGACCCCTTGTTTTTGCAAAACGCGTGACCCTCACCCCACGACTAAATTCAAAGTGTTCACACTGAACACGGTATACACCAACCGCACAAAAACTTTTTGGTCTGGGTAGAGAATGAAAGAGAGAGATCTGAGACAAAGAGAATATAGGGAAATGTGAGAGCTCACTGAAATGAGTTGAATTCACATTTAATGGTCCTCGCGTCACTTTGAACTTTTTTGAATTTCTTGCCATAACTAATCTGTCAAAATTATGCCTGTCAATCTCGACACGACCCGATGACAAGACTCAAAACTCGCACGAAATAAAATAGGTCAAACTCGTACGATTAAAAGTGGGTCATTATTGAGTTGACCTGCTAGTAACTCGCTTTTTTAATGGGTCAGCGACGGGTCAACCCGATGACACAAAAGTAACCCGTTTATAAATGGGTCGGGTCATTTATATAACCCTTGACACGACCCATTAAACATCATTTTAAATTTAATCAAGATTCTCTGTTTAATTCCAAAACTTAGTGTAAAAGTATTATATATCGCAAAAATTTGCGAAATTGAATAATTAATTTTTGATTTAGTACATTATAAATCTGCAGTTGAATTTTTTTTATACTTCAATTTAATTTGTATTTGTTAAATGAGTCATAATATATGAGTAAATCTGACACGACACGATCAAATTATATAACGGATTGTGAACAGGTCAACCCGAGGCTCACCTGTTTATAAATAAGTCAGATTTGAGTTTGTATTTTTAATACGATAAAAATCTCAATCCGATACGAATCCAACACGACCCATTGACAGGCCTAAAATAGCATTATTTTCACCATACGGATTTAATTATTTATAAAGATAATCCATTGTTAGTGTTAATCATATTGTTTGTGAATTGTGACAGCTCAGTAGCAACTAAATAAGTTGCAGTGGTCGACTAGTTTAATGGTGTCAGTCATATTGTTTCTGAAGTTCTTGCCATAACTTTTCAAAATATTCTCCTATTTGGTGAATTAGTTCTCAACTTCTCATTGATATTTTTAACTAGCTAGTCTACCACTCATGAACATATTTTCGCTTCCAATAAAAAAATTATAAGAATATTCCAATTTTGAAAAAAAAAAACTTTGCAGAAAAATTAAGATATACAAATGTTTTGTATTTAAATATCGTTGTAATGAGCTCAACCTTAATACTCACATACAACCGTTATGTACAACAGTTATAACGTCTTTACCTAATGATTCGTGAATCATGACTACACAAAGTTCGACATAAAGAAAAATATATATAAACATAAAACTATAAAAAGGAAATTACAAAATATATTTGCGTCCCAAAATAAAACCAATAAAGATGGACAATCAATTAAGACAAAGATGTGTAATGAGTAATGACTTATGACATATTAGACTATAAAGTTTTTTCTTTTTCTAGCTTTGAAAATAAATAAATTGAAGTCTGAATATGTATTTCTTATCGTCCTTATCTCGTTAGTGTTACCAGTTACTTGATTGTTGTTATGGTGGTTAGCGTTTTTAGCCGAATTACTCAAGTAGTTTAGAAGTCCTTTGATCGGTACGTGTAGATTGCTTAGAAAATGACTCATTTTGACGTCTTTTTGTGGATAGTCCATAAATAATCGTGCTATTTATTACAATAATAAAATTGATACTCCCGTCGTCTATTTTTCAAACAATAGAAAGAGAATATTCATTTTGAAAAGTGTTTTAGGAGAAAAGTATAAAAGATACGCAATATACTGAAACTGTACTTTATTTATTAATAGATGACCTTTAAATAGGCATTACAATCTAATACAATAAATCTCTCGCTAAATCAAGGATTGAGAGAATCTCTATATCTACTCTAATTAGGACAAGATATGCACTGGGATACCAGGAAGATAATTTCCTTAAACACTCCCCTTTGTGTCGTGATCCTAATGTATGATGCATAACCTGTTGCTTCACTAAAAATCTTGCCAAGCAAACAAAAAACTCATGGGTAAAACAAAAGTTTGATCGAAGGAAAAAAGAGTACAATGCATCAACTACAAAAGTGAACGCATGTGATGTAGACTCCCCATGATATCTACAAAACGAGCTGCTGTCGATCAATAACTCAATCTTGGAGTTCAGACATTCTTTGCATACCAATGCATCTCACATGATTAGCAAATTTAGATTTGGGTAATGAATCGATAAACAAGTCCGCAGTATTATCAGCCAAACAAACTGGATTCACATGAATGTTCAATAGTTGTTGTTGTTGCTGATTGAAGAAAAACTTCGGTGATATATGCTTAGTATGATCACCCTTTATGTATCCCAACTTCATTTGTTTAATGCAAGCCGCATTATATTGTCCTAAAAAATACAAGTTAGTGTCGTAATAGTGAAGGGTAATCCACTAGTCCCTCGAACATGGTGTATGATTGACCTAAGCCAAACACACTCATTAACTGCTTCATACAAAGCAATAATCTCTGAATGATTCGTGGAAGTAGCAACCAGGGTCTGCTTTGTTGATCTCCAAGAAATTGCTATGTTCTCCATGGTAAATACATAACCGATTTGGGAACTCTTTTATTTGGGTAAGAGAGATACCCAGCATTAGCAAAACTAATCAAGACATCACAATGTGACTCTAAGTAGAGGACTACACTGAATGTAGGAACAGTACTCACAACCTGACCATTACTCGATGGGTTGAGTAGTTCCTTTAACAATTTGAAGGTATGGCTCTGGTCTGTCTAGGGTGCAACATTCAACGGGTCGAAAGCCATGGAATCAATATGCTGCAATTCAACCATCCCTTTTTCGGGAATTTCATGTTTCTCTCTGTATTCTTTGTAGGGAAATGAATAGGCCCAAGTCAATGGATTCCTTCAAGCACCAAAAGGTATGTTATATTTCATTCCAATGACTTTGCATTGGCGCATACCAAGAAGGCAATGTCTAGATGTGTACACTGAGCTGAATTCAACCAAGCTCTAACCCCACTAAGATCTAGAATCTCAACTCCAAAAGTTCATTACTATCATCATTCCGATGAAATTGATCTTTTTGGGTTTTAGACTGCAAACAACCATTGGTGTGCTAAACGGATGTGCTTTGTCCATTGCCTGATCTTAGACATAAGCAAACTGGTGAATAAGAATTCAACCAACTCGATGTTCCATGTCTAACATTAAGACAAAATTGAGTCCTACCAAGGTCTCTCATCTCAAACAACTTATTCATCTAATGGACACTCATGGGCATAAGTTATCCTTCTTGCATCACTTCCCAATCAAGTAGTCACTTAGTACAGTGAACGTCTCAATTTGAACACATGAGCACTCCATGGTTTAAAGTTACTTGCATTGGGTATAACTATGCCAATTGGCACTCTCATGTATATCTCTTAATCAAGATCGTCATAGAGATACATAACCACATCCATTAGCTGCATACTCAGTTTTTCGGACACTACCAAGGCGTTGAGAAGATCCTTGTGCCATAAGTTCTTTTCATTGTGCTTCTAAACAAATACTCATTTGTGTCTAACCATCTTACCATTCAGTTTTATAGCACTACCATACCAAAAACCCTAGATTGCAACTTTCCATATTGACCAATTTGCTCTACGTTAATCGTTGACAATCTGCAACAGAGCAATATTCCAGTTCATCGTCATCAATTCTTGAGCGACGGAGTAAGTAATGCATCAACGATCATGGAAGAATCATCCATAATACCGCTAGCGTTTGTATAACTTGGTGAGATTTCCTTTTTACTGACATCGTCATTGACTCTGAGACATCCCCCAGTGTTTGTCAATGTCAAAATTTAGACACAATCGCAGTCAAAAACAATGTCATGTGTTGATGATGAGCAGTTATACCTTGATGGCTTGCCTTTTTGTTGGCAACTCATCAATAGATCGATTTTGACCGACACTACACACCCACTATGGGCGGAAGAAACAATACATTTTCCGAGTGTTGCGTTAACTTTTCCAATGCCAGAGACTTTTAACCTTGTAGGATTTGTAGCATGTATAACTGATATTGTCACTCTCATGATATCAGTAAAGAAGTCAGGTATCGAATATGCTACTTTCTGAAGATCAATAATACATTGCACTTCAATCTCACACTAAGATGTGCGGGGATCATGATGAGACATAGTAGGGGCATACCATGTCAATTTTTGATGTTTAACCAGAATGAAGTCATTCCTATCTCCCCCTAATGGCGAGAAGTATGTCTCATCACTAGCAGTTAAAAGATCTCTTGTCAAAGGTTCTAAATAGCGGACAACCGTTGGAAATAATTATTATTATCAACAAACATAAATGTTTAAACTTTGTTGAGAACCCATTTAATACGCAGTGGAAGCGTAGCAGACACATGTATCGTGCAACCAAAGATGTGTAGATGTGAGATATCAAGCTCATGTCTAGTTACCAACTAGTACGCACTGAAGGGTTGACAATTTACGGCTCTCAAAACAAATAAGCATAACTGCATGTAATGTTGCATATCCCCAAGTAGATACCGGTAAATTTGTATACTTTACCAAATCTCTGGCCATAAGCTTTAACCGCTTGATTTGTGCATCTGCTAAACCGTTATGTGAATGAATATAGGGAACTCCTGCATTATTCAATATAATAAACCTGATTGGATTATCCTAGTGGTGAGCCTGAAGCTTAATAATATGTGTTAGGAGTTTTGCAAATGCAGTATACCATATGGATTGCAAGGACGTGTGACCTATGCGTTGATGCAGTAATCAAAACCATAATATAATCCACATACCGGTTTGATTTTCCACAAATACATTATTTGGAATTTGTGGAGGAGTGGAAGTTGTGTCTACAATAAAACACTGTCATGCATATAAAAAATATTACAGACATGAACAAGTTTTGCAAACCGAGAGATATGCATTGGATTTTATCATAAAGACATCCTGAAGGAAAAATGCACGAGATTGTGTTGTGTTCGTCTTGGAGGCCAAGCCTAGACTGAGTGGATTAATTTCACTCTCCCTCATCTAAACCGATGATTGAAGATATTCCAACATGCTTCTTTGCTCTTAAGAACCGATAATCATGAGAATTTCTCACTATCTTTGATCATCATAATGCAAAAGCTTATATGAGGCAGAGTCGCATACATAATAATATAACTGACTACATTTGATTATTTGATCTAAATCGTAGTAATAAACCACTACAAATCCTTATAAATATTTTCAGATTGCGCCGTTGGCAGCATTTAATAGAGATTGTACACAAAACTCTTTTTCATTCTCACAATATTGTTCCTATTGAAAGCCGTTGGCACAAAACTGTTCAAAACTTAACATGATTCGACTAGAGTGCTGATTATAGCAACATCAAATCACCAATGTATAATGACATTTGACCGGTCAAGGTAACCCTTGTAAATTACGTCTTTGACATGACAAAAACCGATGTAAAACCACATCTGGTGAAGAATTTTGAATTTTTTCTGAACCTTTATTTGTTGATAAAATCGATGTAAAATACATCAAAAAATACCATTTCCAGGTAACATCTACCTCTCAACGGGTCGAAAGAACCCAAAATAAAATTTGATTTTTCGATAACTATTCCATCGACAGGCTGAGGATGATTTTCGATGGGTCGAAAGTTGGAAAATTTTGTCATAGGGGGACACAATCGACGGGTCGAGGGGTAAGATCGACGGGTCAAGGGGTAAGATCGTCGAGTCGAATAAAACCTAAAACCAATATCAATTTTCTGATATCTTCTTCGACTGGTCGAAGGTAAGTTTGACGGATCAAGGATTTGCAAAACTTTTCCAGAGTAATACCATCAACAGGTCGAGAAAAAATCCCGACGGGTCAAAAAGTCTCTAGAAACAAATCATCCTTTGTTTTGTTTCATTTTTATCATACTTTGATGTCATAATGCCATAGGATTTTGTAGAATTCCTTTCTTGTAAGCAATATGTATGAGCATAACCATTCTTAATACTTTCAAACATTGAAAGAAAGAATTTTTATTGCTTTTCCAACATCAAAACTTACATCAAAAGATTGTTCTTATTCAATAACCATGACTAAAAATAAATTCAAAATTACAAATCTAAACTTGATTACATAGTAGAGATATTAGTCTAATACATAGACTTAGAAAGATCTATAATCTCTGGGTTTGCATTAGGGATATCAGTTATAATTAGATTGGCTTCACCGCCATCTTCCATCTCATAATTTTTCAGCATAGTTTGTCTCATGTGCCAAATACTGCTGACACATTTTGTAAGCATCTTGGATATCTTTAGGTGTACGACATTGCTTGTACATATGCTTCTTAGAACCATACCTATAGCAAGGTGCCAAGCTAAACTTTGAAGGAGCAGACTCTGAAGCATTTTTATTGTTCATAGAACCAGAATTTGATGGATTCTTGTTATTGTCTTGGTGAGTCCAAGTCATATTTTGACGGTTTCCTCCTCTGCCACGACCTCTACCATGTCCTCTTCTACCACCACGAGTTTGATAAGGTTCCGAACGATTGTTCTTCTTATCTTTTCATGCCTTTCCAGTATGATGAGTCTCATGGACTTTCTTTGTATTAGCTGGCCTGACATTGTTGTGGAGAAGAATCTCTTGGTACCATTCTTTCTTGGCCAACACACTCATAAGATCACTGAATGATCTAAGTCTTCCTTGCTCCTAATCAATCTAATATTGGTGAGCAAGTATGTCCATGAAGGTAGGAAAGGTAGTCAAAGACTTTTCAACCATGGTCTTATCATTCTTGACAATGCCACAAATAGCAAGCTCATACTGTAGCTCTAGCATATCCTGTAAAAACCGTTAATCTTAGGATAATCCAATAACCGGATTTGATCCCATCTCTCTATAAGTTCAGGAAGCTGTGCGTCATGCATATTGTTGAACTGTTCTTGCAAAGTCACCCACAAATCCGCGGAGTCATCCTTTAGCAAGTACTGCTTTCTTAAAGCAGGATGAATATGTCTCCGAAGAAACATAAGAGTTTAAGCTTTGCCAGCTATTGTGTCATCATCAACTTTAGTGCCCGATAGTGATGGTTGGATTGTATCTGTGAGTCTTTTACCAATGAGAGTATTCCTCATATCTGAGACCAATCTATGGTACTCTGCTTCTTGAAGATCAAGGATGTCAAATTCTGACCTTGTAGGCTCAGTCATCTACAAAAGACAAGAGATGAATTAGTTTACTGATCGAAAAACCATGATCACTAATCAAGTTTAGGGAATAAGAAACATGATCTATTTGATGCATGGTTACAAATATCGATGCGATAACAGGTGGTTTCATATCACACCCCATAAAACTGTGATTGATTCAAAGTCACAAAATTATCGACTTCCTTTTTTTTCATGTATACCGTGACTCCCCCAGGACCGTCATTATTGTTTAAAATTTGATGAGGAGGATTGAATCCTTCACTCACTCATATCTGCAATAATCCATAGGAACTAGAGACATATATAAAATTCACGGTATTTAAACCTAAATCTAGACTTAGATCTAGGGTGTTGCGGTAATTAAGTTTTTTTAACCTAATTCTAAATTGAATAACTTTGAAAATTTACCTTCAGGGTATTATGCTCGGTATGAAAACTTCACTGGGATCGAAGTTTGACGTAAGAAGCAAAATCTGGCGACAAAAAAAATTCCGTCGACGGTGAGGTGCTCCGGCAGTGCTGCTCCGGCGACTTGAAGATGATCGACGGCGGTGATGACTTCGTGCAAGGAAGGAGGTCGGCGATGGAGCTTGTAGTATTTTAAGGTTTTTTTACGGGTTTGGGTTGACTATCAACTCAAAGGCTGCTGATAACGTGTTTTAGAAAGAAAAAAAGTATAGAAGATACGGAATAGACTGAAATGTACTTTATTCATTAATTTTTTTTAAATTTTTTTTATTAAATAAAATAAAAAATAAATACAATGTCAAATGGACAGATTAAGAGATTCAAAAAGAATCTCCACTCATGTACAAAGAGCAAAAAGAAAAACAAAAGTTCTTTGTTGTCGTCCCATGTAGACTGCGGAGGATGTAAGTTGGAGACCAATAGAGCTAAAAGTATGAGTAGGAATTAACCATGTCGTTGATAAGGAAATCTCATCTGGTCCATTTGAAAATAAGGAGAAAGAGCAAATGCTGGCGTCCCATACCAAGTTTGGGAAGTGGAGATTAAGCCCAAATTCTCCATTCTATCTGCAACAACATTACCCTCTCTAAGAATATGAGAACAGTAGAAAGACATTGTCCGGATACGTGATAAACATGTTGACCAAGCAATACATAAAGGCCACAAAGGAGTAAAAGAAGAAGAAGTTATGCAGGCAAGAACACTAGTAGAATCATTCTCAAGCCAGATGTTGTCCTGACCTTGATTAAAAGCATACTCAACTCAGCAAAGAAAGCAGTTTGGTGACCAAGTCCTCTAGAGAAACCACCAATATAGTGGCCATTAGAGTCCCTAAACACCCCACCACATGCAGCAGGCCCGGGATCTCCTTTGCTAGGTCGTCCGTATTTAGTTTGACCCATGGAAATATAGGCGGATTCCAAATGACCAACCTTGGAACTTCTCGGGACCTAACACTCGGTTGTATACCCAAACTGATCAATATCTGATTGTCTAATATACCTCTTGAAAAATCAGGCATATATGGAGCAACAAACCGAAGTCATGACTTAATAGAAAAGTACGCACGCATAAGAGAAGGTGTCTTATCATCAAAGCGAAGTTTGTTGCGTGTTTTCCATATATCCCTTAAAGCATAATAACAACCAGCAATCCAAAAATTCTTTAATTGAGTAGAGAAAGGCTTGCATATAATGGAACTTGTGAGAACATTAATTGAACCATCAACGGGCAAAGAATTCCCAAAATAGCATGTCAACCATTGCCAGATATGTTGAGCAAAAGAGCATAAAACAAAAAGATGATTTAAATCATTAATGAAGCCTTAAATAAGCATTACAATCTGATGTAATAAATCTCTCGGTAAATCAAGGATCGAGAGAATCTCTAGCTCTACTCTAATTAAGACAAAACACACAAAAATACAGAAAAATAATTCCCTTCAAGAAAAAGAAAAATTAATTAGCTATTTTAGAAGTAGAAATAGAAACAAAAGAAACCTCACTTTTTCATACCGAATGTGTTGCTGACCTGGTCTGACTGTGCCAGTAATGTGTGATGTGTCCAAAGAAACGATCAACGATCAAAAACACAGACGAAAAAGTAAACGCGTACAAGAAAGCAGACGAAGAAGAAGAAAAATAGCAGAGTCGAGACAAAAACGATGATGGCTCCTGAGAGAAGCAGAGGGATCAGCAGAACCAGAAGCTCCAAACGCAGAGGTTCTTCCAGTGCAGCTGAAGTGGCTAACTCCCAAGATCTCTTGATCGAGATCCTCTTGCGTCTCCCAGCCAAACCCCTTCACAAGTTCAAGTCCGTCTCAAAACAATGGTACTCCATAATCTCTGCCCCTAAGTTTTCCGTTACCTACGCAAAAACAAACCCAAACCCTCACTTGGGTTTGTTGCTGAATGCTCAACTTAGCTCACTGAAGCCAAACATCTTTGTTTCTCTCGGAGGCTATCAGTACGGTAGCAAACACCCATGTTTCCTTAAGATCCCCAAGTTTCAAATTCATCATGTCTGTAATGGTCTTTTGTGTTATTCAAAGCCTCATGTGAATGCCCCTCAGTTGTCATCTTATTATGTCTGTAATCATGTGTCTGGCCAATCAAAACGAATTCGGGTTCTTGAAAGTCCATGTATTCAGAAATTGAGGGCTGTTAATTTGGCCTTTGATCCTTTGAAATCACATCACTACAAGCTTATTTTTGTGAGTGAAGTATCTGGGTCTGTGTCGTATCATTTGGTCAAGATTGATATTTACTCGTCCGAGACAGATTCTTGGAGAGCCGCCAAGAAGGGGTTCTACATTGTGCATTATGACATTGGTTTTGACAATGGTGTTTACTGGAACGATGCAGTGTATTGGTACCATGAAAAGAAGAAGTCTTTGGCCTATTTCGATTTCAACGATGATAGCCTTGAGAGTTTGGCAATGCCACCAGCGTCTGTGCCAATGACTTACTACTGTTTTGGTGCGTCGGGTGGGCATTTGCATCTTGTGGGAACCTGGATGCCTTGGACTAGTAGGTTCACCGTCTTTGAGTTGGAGAAAGATAGGTCTGGGTGGACTGTGATGTATGATGGTGAGTTTGATGCTTTGTCTACAATGTTTCCGGAGATGGTTACGAATGAATTGAACAGGAATTGTTCGTTTTCTGTGCTAAATCTGTATAGAGGTGAGCGAGAAGGAGAGCTGATTCTTGTGCTCGCAATCCCTGGTGGTTTGGTTCAGTATAATGTCCAGGATAAGACCGCAAAGAAGCTCTTGAATCTGCTTTTGACTAAACACAAGTTTCAGAATAAGCAGTTCAAAGCTCATCCATACATTGAGACCCTTGCTTCCATTTAAAAGCAGTGCCTTGGGTGTTTCCTACACACATCTTCTAACTTAACTTAAGGTTAGAAGAATTACTATTGTTCGTTTACTCCATCGCAGAAGCTCAGAATGAGAATCTATGAACCTAGCTAGTAAACTCAGCTCTACTAAGCACCACCCGTATCCCTCCATCTCAGGACTTTAGCCAAAGATTTGATCTTGCCCATTGTCACATGCTAGCCGGTAAGAAACAATTTTTTTCTTTTCTTGTTCTGGAAGGAGTGTGAAAAACTGTACTAAGATTTCGGTTAATGATACAAATTGGTTGGTTTAAACAATGGCAATGATATTAGTTACTCGCAGCTTAATTTTATATTTTTGGGCTGCTTTTGTTTAGTTTGTTACTAATGGTCTTCAGGCATAACTATACCCTTGCTTCTGTCTTAATATATTTATATTTATATTGTGTTGAAGGATAAAGAGATACACGATAGATGTAGACAGAAATTGTATTCTCATTCATCGATAGATAATCTTAAATACAGGTTATTACAATCCAATACAATAAATGTCTCCAGGATAATCATGGATTGATAGAATCTATATATAATCTAATTTGGACAAGACATACACCAAAAAATTAAGAATATACTTTCTTTAAACACATCCATGTGTCGAGCTCCTAATGTATGATGCATAACTTGTTGTCTCACTACAAACCTTGACAAGTAAACAAAAACCTCATGTGCAAAACAATGACTTGGTTGAAGGCCAAAAAAAAAGAGTACAGCGCATCATCTACAAAAGATACTCCATGTGAAGTAGACTCCTCTAATGTCTACCAAAATGTGACTCCCCTGATTGGTAACGCAATCTCGGAGTTCAGATAATCTTCGAATTCTAATGCGTCTTACATGTTTCACAAATGTAAATTTAGGAAGTGACTTAGTGAACAAATTCACAACATTATTCGCAGAAACAATCTGGCTCACAGTGATATTCAGTAATTGTTCTTGTTGCTGATTAAAGAAGTACTTCGAAGAAATGTGTTTAGTATTGTCATTCTAAATATAACCCAACTCCATTTGCTCAATGCAAGCTGCATTACCCTCAAAAATGCAAGTTGGTGTTGTCGTAGTAAATGGTAATCTACTAGATTTTCGAATATAGTGTATAACTGACCTAAGCCAGACACATTTTTTAAAAACTTCATGTAAAACTATGATCTCATAATGATTCGAGGAAGAAGCAACAATGATTTTCTTTGTAGATCTCCAAGAAATCGCCGTGTTCCCAATAATGAAAACATAACCAGTTTGGGAACGTCCTCTGTGTAGGTTAGAGAGATACCTAGCATCAACAAATCCTAACAACACATCATTCAGTGTCTCGGAATAGGGGACTATGCTGACATATGGTTCAGTGCTTGCAGCCAGAACATCCTTCGACGGGTCGAAAGTCTCACTCGATAGGTCAAGTGACTCCCACTAATCCGTCCAGGGAGCTATCTTTGGCGGGTCGAGAGAAGCTATCGACGGGTCGAAAGTCTCAGAATTAGAAAGTTACGTTTCAATAATTCATTTTTCTGGAATTTCAAGTTTCTCTCTTACTTCTTTATAGGGAAAGAATAAGTTCAAGTCAATGGATCCTTTCAAGTACCTAAAGATGTGCTTTACTCCATTCTCATGACATAGCATAGGCGCAAAGCTAAATCTAGCCAATAAGTTCACAGAGAAGGCAATGTCTGGACATGTGCAGTGAACTAAATACAACAAAACTCTAACAACACTAAGATTTGGAATCTTAGCTCCCAAAAGTTCCTCGTCATCATCTTTCGGATGAAATCGATCATTTTTGGGTTTTAGACTACAAACAACCATTGATGTGCTAAGAGGATGTGTTTTATCCATGTTAAATTGCATTAACCTCTTTTGTACATAAGTGTAATGGTGAATAAGAATTTCACCAACTCGATGTTCCAACTCTAAACCGAGACAAAATCGAGTCCTACCAAGGTCTTTCATGTTAAACTTGCATTTCAAGTAGCCAACTGTCTCATTAACATAGATTGCTACAACGGTAAATTCTGAATTTTCTCATTTAATGAATACACATAGGCATAACTCATCATTCTTATATCACTTCCAAATCAAGTAGTCACTTAGAATATTGAACCTCTCAATCTTATCACAAGAGCACTCTGTGGTTTAATGTTATTTCAAAGTTACATGAATTGGGTATAAGCATGTCGTCCGGTACTCTCATGTATATCCATTACCAGAAAAATGCACTTAGGCGACGAAGCAATTTCATCGCCTAGGTTTCATCGTCTAAGAATTGTAGTCTAAGTACTTAGACGACGAAACATAAATTTTTCATCGATTAAATTGCTACTTAGACGACGAAATATATTTTTTCGCCTTTGTACATAGACGTCGACACGTTTATGAAAAAAGTGACAACATTGTTCATCGTCTAAGATGCATCTTAGATGACAAATATTGATCATTGTTGTCTAAGTATTAACACTTAGACGATGAAGGATATTCGTCGTTTAAGTGGTAGCACTTAGACGATGTAGGAACTTAGACGATGAACCACAGTTCTTCTTTAAGTGATAACACTTAGATGACGAACAACAGTTTGTCGTCTAGGTTCAATCACTTCGACAGCAAATATTGATCTTCGTCATCTAAGGTATAACACCTAGACGACGAATGACTCGTCGTCTTAGTGATTGAACCTAGACGACGAATCCTCCTTGTTTTGTCGTCTAAGTTCAATTTTAAATTTTTTAATAATTATTTCAGAATTATAAATTAAATTAAAAATAAATTAAATTAATAAAATATTCATTGAATATAAAACGTGTACATAAAAAGAGTACATACGCAAATTGATCGAAATATACATAAACTAAACTACGAAACTAAATCGGGAATATGGATCTGGTCGATTCCCCGTCCCCGCTTGCATCATAGTCATCATTGTTCCTAGGAGGGGTGGGGAGCTGACACTCGGGGGGAGGTTGCATGCCCATCGACTCGAGGAACTTGAGGATGAAGCTCATTTGTGTGTTGACCGATAAAAGTCGATCCTGAGTCGATCTCGCCTCCTCTCGGGCCAATTTAGTCTCCTCCCGGGCCGATCAAGCCTCCTCTTGGGTGGCTTGGACCGCCGCACTGTGCCTACTCGCAGATGCGGATGACTGGATTAAATCTCTCTAGACTGCCCGTCCAAGCCCACGAATCTCCTTGCTAGCTCGGCGACCGAAAACTACATCGGCAATACTGATCTGAGTCTCCTTCGATAGAGGAAGCAGCTCTTCAAGCATCATCTCCGGTTTTTGCAACTGTGCCTGCGCCATTTCCTCCTGAGCTATTTGTATCAACCTCTCCTGAAATTAATCACGTGAATAATATATAAATATTTATTTTAAATAAAATTTGGCATAGTTTCCCCTAAAATTTGAGGAAACCAAAAACCTGCACAAAAGAAAACACTTCGAATAACCAATTCCAACATGACAAATTAACCATGGGCACCGATTCTCATCCGGATTTCTCAAGTTCAGAAGCATAATTTAGCTAACTAAAGTAAATTTCAAGAGCACAACCTAATTAAATGTCCTAATCATAATTCAATTTCTTTAAATCAATTACCGTAAGATTAAATTCAATAAATTTCAGAAGCACGATTAGATTCAATTAACATAAAAAAAAAAGTTACTTATGCCACGTTCACTCGCGGCATTGACTTGCCTAGACTTGACATAAGCATCCATGCTAACATCCAGAAAACAATGCTTCAAACCCGCATCTCTGTGAGCCTTTGCCATGAAGATGAACATTTGCGAGCCTGAAACATGGTGGTCGGTCTTCTTTTCACGATTAGCCTTGTTAGCCTCCGACCTTATCTGTTTCAAAAAAGAGAATATTAAATAATAAATAAATATTTAAAAATAAGAAATTATTCATTTTCATTACATTAAAGAAAATGAAGACGAACCTTAACTTGTCGGACTCAAAGTGCCCGACCAACCATTGCCACTAGTCTTCCCTTTTCTTTCGCAACTCTTCTGGGGTAGGTGAGGCGTCGTGTTGCTTGTAGTACTTGTAGAGATCGTACTTCCAATCCTTGTGAATTCAGATAGCCGTATCCTCGATGTGCTCCCGCATCTCCGGTCTACCTTCATAGTCAAAATGTACCTAGAATAAAAAACTAAAATTTAAATTCCTTGACCTCATGCCACTTTGCTTTGTAATTAATTATAAAAGTAAACAAAATTCAATAGAACATATTACTGAGAGTTCGCGGTACACCCTAAACTTTTTTGGATTGGAGCAGCTCGTTCCAAGAAGAGGCAATCATACGTATGTTGTTCCGTATGATTGATCTGATATTATGCGAGCACAAACTGCTGAGCTCCTTGGTCGTAGGGCATTAGGTGAACTCATCAAACAACACCTTGATCTTCTTCCTCGCTGACTTTACTATCCGCTCGCATTTACCTCCCTTCCTAAGTCCCCGAGTGCGTTTGGGGACCGGGTCTAAGGGCTTTCTCCTAGTCTTACGTCAGGTGCTATAGTGAAAAAAATCGTCGACGGATTCTTGGGGACCTTGTAACGCCACCGCCGAAGAGGAAATCACAAGGTTGTCTGTATAATCATTAGCTACTTCAGTATAAGCGTTCAGTATTAGCTGAGAAGCCGCCGAAACCGAATGAGCCGCAGATCTCGGAGGAGCCGTAACGGTCTCCTCTGATGTTTGACCCTGGCCAACCCATATGTCATCCAATGGATTGGAATTCGGCAGCCTTCTCTTTTGCAATGTGCCTCTTCCTACCGCCAGACATCTTGATTAAGCTGTACGAAATCATATATTAACAAAATTTGCATCCAACAATCTACAATCCAAGTAATTTGAATACGACGAATACAATATTCATCATATATATATACAAAATTTAACATATACAGATTCATCCATATATATATCCATTATATATTCATCAACGTCATAAATTTATCCAACAAATTCACATGTTCCTCAAAATTCACAATTTCACATCCAAAATACCCTTCCCAAATTCATCCAACAAATTCAACAAATTTACAAATTCATACAATATATATATATATATATATTCTTTTCATCTAAATTTACAAATTCATCCAAATTTACAGATTCATTCAATATATATATAGATATTCATTTCACATATTCAATAAAATCACAAATTCATATCCATATATTCATATATTCATCGGCATATTCAACAAAATCACAAATTCACAAATTCATATCCATATATATATATATTCATCGTCATAGTTATATATATAAATTAAACAAATATTAATTCATTCAACAAATTATATATATATATAATTTAGAGTTATATTTATATATATACTCCTATATTCAACAAATTATATTTATATATATACTCCTATATATATCCGGGGGAGAGAGAGAGAGAGAGAGAGAGTAGGTTTTCGCCATCTAACTGGACTTAGGCGACGAAATATAGGTATTTCATCGTCTAAGTCTTTTTTTAAAATTCCTTAAAATATTTGGCGCAAAATAACCCACCAATTATTTGGGGTTAGACGACGAAATAACATGATTTCGTCATCTAAGAATGAATCTAGACAATGAAATACCTAGGTTTCGTAGTCTAAGCAATGATTTATAAAAAAAAATGTATATATTATCTGGGAAAAAAATTGACTACCTCCCTAAAAATACGAAGAAATCAACAGTCACATATGATCATTATGTTTATATAATATTTTATAAAAAAATTGATGCCAATTCGATAGAATTTGGTATTTGATCGATACAGCTTTGTGAATATCCACTAAAGTTTAAAAGACGGAAACGATCATACATATTAATAATCGTAAAACTGTTTCTAACATTACGAGCATTTTCACTTACATTGAAACTTTGTATATCAATTACATATAAATTAATTAAAATTTGACATAAAAAATAGATTGACTAGTTAATACTTGTTATACACTTATACATCTGCTAATGTTGAATAACTTAAGTGTTCGTATGTTTGTAATTACTCTACATCCATATTAACGAAATTGAATTTGAAAAAAAATAATTGTTAGATATATTCATCACCACTTAATATATATGTATACGAACTTTAATTCATTACGAAGTTCTTTAAGGGTTTGATCAGTGTAGTCAACCATAAAACCAAAATTTCAACGAAACAAAATTGTTAATATACGAATCTTCGTAACTCCAATTTTTGAATCGTCGACACCCACAGTCCAAGAATTGTTTACTCTATGCCCTCGAAGAATATAATCCTCAATCTAACATGGCACACATGATCATACTCATAGAGATCAGATTATGAAAATCTACTTAGACAACGAAAGTAGTAGAATTTCGTCGTCTAAGTGCGACTTAGATGACGAAAGATACTACTTTCATCGTCTAAATCTTTTAGGGTTTAGGAAAAAGGGATTAGGGTTAGATTTTGCAAATGTACTTAGATGACGTACCCCCTATATTTTCGTCTTCTAAGTAGTTCTTCTACGACGAATATATGTTCGTCGTCTAAGTTCACCCTTAGACGACGAACTTATGTCATTTCGTTGTCTAAGTAAATCTTAGATGACAAAATTAAATGATTTCGTCGTCTAAGATGTCGTCTTTACCCTAAAATAATCTTGCATTTAAGTCTATTCTAAATCATTCATGTAAGACATAACTAATGCAAACGTACATACAGTAAAAACTCTCTACAGTCACAATGTTGGGCTTACTAATATTTATATATATAGAGGTTATTTTGTTTCTTAAAGGGCGCAAATTTTATATCCACTCAGAAACTTGTGATAAGAATACAGAACTCTACCGGATTATCCAGTCTTCTAAAAAATAAGTCCTAAAGTACGCCTATACTGGATAAACATCATGACACATAACAAACCTAGACCAACAAACCAGAGTAGCATGAGAAGGCTGTCAAATTTAGGTTGCACCACTCCTTAGTTAGCTAGGGGTACTTTTTACATGGCGCCCAGAATGCCCGGGTCGACTTCCTGTCTCTGTGTCCCATTAGTAGACTTTTCCACATCATTCAACACCTGATGATACAAGTTATAGAACTATAGCTTTGCCATAGAAGTGATATCCTTGCTCAACCTCGGTCCCTTGGCCATTTTGCGACACTTGCTTACACGTTCTTCAGATACTGTGGCAGCTTTATTATCTCAGTTATCTGTTATTACCTCTTGGTAGTCACCCGCTCCTCCCCTCGGCTCCGAGTAAACTGAGATCTCATCCCTCAGTCGCCACATCCTCTCTTCCTCCCTGGCCTTTCCTCCTACTTCTAGCTCCTCCTCTAGCCTAGCACACTTAATGGGACAACAATTTAGGGTGTGATCCCATGTGCCACATTCCATACAGAAAGCCTTCAAGGTCAAGTATTCCTCCTGACACTCAACATAAGCCTTCTCGCCAACTGGTGCGGGAAAGTGGGTAATCAAAGGTTCGTTTAAATCAACCACAATCAACCGACGATTTCCTCATAGGTGACTAACCGAGATCATCATAGTCCACATAGGTACCTAAGTGCCCCCCTAAGGTTTTCAGCCAAGAAAAGGATATCTACTCACCATGCAAAGCACCCTTTTTGAAGTCAAGAGTATCCCAGACCTTGACTAGACCGATCGGCA
Organism: Geum urbanum; assembly: GCA_946800695.1. Taxonomy (NCBI): domain Eukaryota; kingdom Viridiplantae; phylum Streptophyta; class Magnoliopsida; order Rosales; family Rosaceae; genus Geum; species Geum urbanum. Next base: position 8,859,663 of record OX327003.1, read on the forward strand.
CCGACGCAATCGGCATGAAGCCATCAAATACTTGTACCACAACCATAGTATCCTAAAAGAACCCAGGACTATGGCTAATCGCAGTCTTGAAAGCTCCATTGTCACGAAACTTCACTAGAAAATGATCCTTTGTTTCGAACCTAATAAAAATAACACTCGAGCCTTGGAACCTTTCCATAGCCTGATCATCAAAAACTTAATGGAATTAACGTTCTCTTGGGTGATGTTGGTGGGAGAGAAAACCTTTATCACTGCAAACTTGAACTCATCTTCATCTTCCTCAATATTCTGGGATAGAACGAAAGCACAGGGAGGGTTATGTAGAGTTTTGGGATCCATATCATCCCCAAAGCAACTTGAAAGGAAGAGAAGTGAACTAAAACTAGAAATAGGGTGAAAGAATATGGAATTGGGAAAGAACTAGGAAAAGAGGACGAAGAGCCAGTCACTGCTAGGAAACCCTAGGCTCGGTGTAATGTATTTCGATATATGAAATTGTGTTTTGATGAAAGAAGGTGTTGGCAAAGTGGTCGAAGGGGAACACACGAAAGAGAAAAGACAGGAAGGTCAAAGAACCAGGTCACCGGCACCGGGAGAGGCCTAGCGGCGGCTAGGGTTTGTTGGGGAAATCGGGTTACGAGGGAGTCGTGGGAGAGAGGAAGTAGAGCTAAATCGAAGTTTACTTATAAATTAGCTCATAAATATTAGGAAAATAATATATTTATAATTTAAATGGGAAACTTATATGATTAATAAAGGAAACTAGTTTATTTGAATTTTTCCTTTTGACATTATATTTTCCCAACAAGGTGAATTTGCTAATGAGTTACTACGGACCCCCAAGTTCAAAAACGTGACTGCAACAATCAAACATAAATCATTGTCTCAAAGTAGTATAAATAAATATTTTAATTATTTTTGAATAATATTTTATATATTATTATTATTATTGACAGTTATTACTAGACCAAAAACTCTTATAACTTATATCACAATGTAGAGGTTATTCCTATGTATAACTGGTCTCAAGTTGGGACCAAAATTTTTTATCACTATAAATAGGTTATTTCTTTATACAGTATTCTTAAATCGAGTTTTTACTATACATACACTCTTAATAAACCTCTTTTTAACTTGTGTGCACCTTAATTAATTAATTAACTAATTATTATTGAGTATTTCATATATTTAAATTAAAATTCATATCACTCCTCATCATCGTTTGAATCATTCTCCTCACTATCAACTGAATTCTCCTCATCATCATAATCTCCATCGTCTGAATCGTATCCGACGTTGTCATCGACATTCTCCAGCTCCTCTTCAAGGATGTTAACTCCAAAGTCGTTAATCTCCTCTTGAATAAGATCTGTGGCGCCATCAGGCATGGATAAGTGTTCGTTAAACCGAATCAGTTCTCTTATGTCAGGGGTGATAGAAGTATTAGGCTCTTGATATGCATTATCATTATGCACTTTAGTTGCAAACATTCCTTCAAGTGTTGTGGCACTCCATATTCCTCGGTGAGACATATGGTTTACTATTTTCCAACCTTCACCGGCTTTCGGATTATCCAAATATAACACTTGCCTCGCTAAGATGGAAAGAGTGAATGGCTCATCTTCATACCAGTTTGAGTTTGTATCAACTGATAAAAGACCCAGATCTTCCCTCATATGCTTGAACCATTTATACTTGAATAGAAAAACATTGATATCATTCCCGAAAGTAGCTGAACGACATTAACAAGAACCCCGTAATATATATCAACGCTTTCCCCAACTGCGATCCCATTGTTTTGTGTTCTTCCTTCATCTCAGTCCAATGAATGAAACTTTACACCATTGGCAAAACATCTAGGGTAAATATAGTGCTGAATCGCACTGGCTTATGGGCCAATAAGTGCTTTTCCCATGACTACCACCCCTCATGGTTACCGAATTTTTCTAGATCGATCATCTGAAGAAAAAAAATGTGAACAACATATATGAATGTGTATTTAATTTCTACTGAAAATTTGACATATTCTCCCCTAAAAAAAAGGAAACAAAAAACCTTCATGCACAAACTAAGGAAAAAATCTTCCCATAAGCAAATACCAAATGTCCTTTGAATTAACAGTAGGCACCTATTCCCATCCAGATTTCTCAATTTAAAAAAAAAAACAAGTCACAAACCTATATGCATGGTTTAAATTAATTAAACATACGTACTCATTGGAGGAAATAATCAGGGAACTTCTTAAGCACTTTTTCAACCCAAGTATGACTCTTGTCCAATTTAGCTCTCTGAATTTTCTCCCTATAAGCTTGCATGTACAGATGGACCTCGTCATAGTCTCGCAACAGTACCTAATGTGTCAATAAGTTCTTCTTTAGTTAATCTTTCGTTTAATACTCCTCTAAACGGTCATACAACATCTGTGATGAATAAAAGATTGTTGCGGGAATTTAGATTGGAGGTGGTGGTCTGGACTGGATCCTTGAGGTACCTATTGTAGTAGATAACACACTCATGCATTAGGTATGTCTATGCTATGGAGCCATCTGAGGCAGATTTTTTTTTGAAGAATCCTTTATACTGTCCGAGTTGCTGTAAAATTATACAATTAATTATTTGATAAATAGTAGAAACACAAAAGAATATTTAAATGATGAAAAACCGTTATAATTAATTGTACCTTTCTTGAGAATACATCCAAGTGTAGTGGATCAGACCAGAAAGCATCACTTGTTCGGGAAGATGGATCATGAGGTGAATCATGATGTCAAAGAAAGCAGAGGAAAAAATCATCTCTAATTTGCAAAGGATGTGTACAATTTCATACTGCTCTTAGCCAGACCACTGTCAGGGTGTAGGATTATTTTCAACTATCCCATCGAAATAATCTTTATCTTGTGGTCACGGGTGATCATGAGCAAACCATCTACGGTAACGCACTTTCCCCATGTGCCAACTAGAGTTGGTGTCATCAAAGCAAACAGGACAACCATTATAGCGTTTTGTTATGGAAGATGTCAATATTCCATAAGCAGAAAAATTGTTGATTGTCCAAATTACGGATGCTCTCTTCATGAGCATTGTGTCAGTGAACTTATCATAAGTGAGACTCTATTTTCTCACAAATATTTCAGCTCATCAATCAATTATCTAAGGTACCCATCTAAACACTTTCCAAGAGATTTAGGACCTGGAATTAGCAGACTAAGAAAATTAAATTCCTTGTTCATACACATCCATAAAGGCAAGTTGTACGACATGAGAATAACTGGCCAAGTGCTGACGGCAGCGCTATTATTATCCCAAAGATTGAATCTATCTGAGAAAGTCCGAGTCTAACATTTTGAACATCTGCTGTAAAGTCTTGAAATTCCCTATCAAAATGTTTAAAAGCCTCCTAATCTTCCACATGTCTGAGCACATCGTCATCTATTCTCTGTTTCACTTACCATCTCATCACCTCTGCTGTGTATAGAGACATGTACATATGCGATAGTTTGGGAATCAACATAAAATAGCGAAGCACCTTCACAGGAATTTGCTTCTTCAACTTCTCATATTCCCCCGGTTTGTATATCTACACTAGTTACATACAAGACAGTAGTCCAAATGTTCATACTCTTTGTAAAACAACACACAATTATTTATGCATGCGTAAATTTTCTTGTACTTTAGGTCGAGGCTGTTCAAGATCTTTTTAACTTTACAATGGGTTTTCGGAAGTTTGTGATGATCAAGAAGCAACTTACATATATGATCATGTATTTCGCCAAATTTTGTTCTTCACTTTTATCTGAATTTTCTCCATTATATATCACAACACATTCTCTGGACATGCAAGGTACGCCGGGGTCTGGGCTTCAAGTAACATTCTGTTGTACTTATCCATCTCAGTAGTGTCAGCGACAAAGGTAGCAAGGACTATGTCATAATAAGGAGTATCATAACCTCCTTCTCCGTGTTAGTGTCTACCATGACTAAATCCCAGAAAAGCATCATGGATCAAATCCACAGTGGGGTTCTAAGAAGGGGCGCCACTAGATGAGGCACCCTGGTAACTGTACCCTAACCTGAAGTCTGGTCCTAAGCTGAAGTCTACTACTTCACCGTGCTCACTCCATGTAGTATAACTTCACATAATACCGTGGTCATACAAGTGTTGAGACATAACATTAATCTCCACAAACTGATGGTCAAGACATTTTCTACACGGACACCTGTAACGCATCTATCTTTGACCATGTTCCATTGCAAAAAACATAAACTTTCTGATTTCGTCCACATACCTCTCATCACTTCTATTCGCCAATTGTATCCAACTCTTGTCCATATTTCTACGTAAGTTAATTATCATATTATATAATTTTTTTAACTAATAATTCATTAATCTAATATACTATATTATCAAATTACACAACAGAATTAAGTTAATATGCTATAATCTAATATACTATAATTAATCTAGCTAATATTATGTTATATTATTAACTTAATATATATGCATTTACATATTATATATAATTTTTCAACTAATTATTCTAGTTAACATATATTAGCTAGCTTAGCAATTAATTAAACATACAATTAGCTTAATTAACAATTAAACATACAAATAGCTAAATGTAACATTTTTCAAATAATCAAATTACACATACAATTAGCTTAACCTATACAATTAGATTAACAATGAAATAAAACAAGTAATTGATGTAATATATATGCAAACAAGGTCGCCGGAAACTATATATTCACCAGAATATTTCACCGGAAAACTCTATTACTGTACGTAATTACATACGTAACTAAATTCAAAAAAATTAATCAAGAGAAACGAGTTAATACCTTCACTGATAAAGAGATAAGTGGGTAAACTAGAACTATGGGGGTTGAAAAATCGATGAATTGAATTGTGGAGGTGGGTGTTGAGAGAGAGAGAGAGAAGTTGAGAGAGGAAAATGAGAAATACCCAATCTGGAAAAGGAATCTGATTTAAATAATTGAGTTTTCTTAGACGACGAAATAATTTGTCGTCTAAGTGTAAATTTTCGTCGTTTAGGTACATACCTAAACGACGAAACTATTTCCGTCATCTAAATACATACCTAGATGACAAAACTATTTTCGTCGTCTAAGATATAACTTAGACATATAATTCATCGTCTAAGTTATATCTTAGATGACAAATAGTGTTTTCATCATGTACGTTGTTCAACTTAGATGACAAATTATGTAATTCGGCGTCTAAATATAAATTTAAGACAACAAATTACATAATTTGTCGTCTAAGTACACACTTAGACGACGAATATCATGGTTTGTCGTCTAATCATCTAAGTTTAACTTAGACGACGAAAAAAAATTTTGGGAGACAAAAAAATATTTCGTCGTCTAAGTCGCATTTAGGCGACGAAACCTTTAAGGTTTCGGTTTCGTCGCCTAAGTGAGTTTTTCTAGTATTGATCTCTGAATTAAGGTCCCCACAGAGATATGGTGTAACCACATCTATTAGCTGCAAACTCAATTTTACGAACACTACCAACTGATCATGTAGCTAAAAGTAATGATGTCCATGACTGGAGAATACATCTCCTCATAATCAATTCCAGAGCGTTGAGAAAACGTTGCGACACAAATTCTTCTCATTGTGCTTCCAAACAAAACCTCATTTATGTCCAACCGGCTTAAATTTTGGTGGGCATAGCACTACTAGACCGAAAACTTACCTTTTTCTTAGAGAGTCTAGCTAAACCTGGATTGCTACTTTCCATTTCAGCCAATCTGCTCTACGTTGACAATCTACTTCTATTTCATCATCTTCAATGATCTCAACAGAATAAGCAAATGCATCAGCAACTAATATTGAAGATCTATTCATAATAACGCGTGCCTCATTGTTACTTAGTGAGATTTCCTTGTTTCCTGACATAACATATGGCTCTGGAGCGTCCCTCAGAGATGTCAATTATGATTCATAGATATAACTGTAGTCAGGAACAATCTCATGTGAAGAATTCATAGCGTTGATAATGAAATGAACATTCAACCTCGCAGGAACATTTGCAGTAGGTATATCTGATATAGTCACTTTCGCGATATCATTAAAGGAATTGGGCATCTAATCTACTACTTTCTGAAGATCGAGAATACGTTGCACTTTAATCTCACTCTGAGATGTGCGGGGATCATAATGAGACATAGTGTGGATAGAGCATGTCAATTTGTGACATGCAAGTAGAATATAACCATTCATATCTCCCCCTAACGGCGGGAAGTATTATAATCAAAGTGACAATTTGTAAATTTAGCAGTAAAAAGATCTTCTGTCAAAGGTTCTAGATAGCAAATCATCGTCAGTGATTCATACCCAACATAGATACCTAATCGTGGTTGAGGACCCATTTTTGTATGCAATGGAGGCATAATAGGCACATACACAACACAACAAAATATGCGTAGATGTGAAATCTCAGGCTCATATCCAATTACCAACTGGTACGCACTGAATAGTGGGCGTGCTACAGGTTTGAAATGAATCAGCATTACTGCATGTAACACTGTATAACCCCAAGAAGATACAGTAAGTTGGTATGCATCACTAGAGCCCTAGCACCAATTTGTAATCGCTTTATTTTTGTGCTTCTGCAAGACCGTCCTGTGAATGAACATGGGGAACAAGATGTTCAACATCAATCCTAACTGACATGTAGTAATCATCAAAAGATTTTTATGTAAACTCTCTTGCATTATCTAGTCTAATAGACTTGATTGGGTGGTCCGAGTGGTGAGCCCGGAGCTTAATAATCTGTGCTAGGAGTTTTACAAATGCAACATTCCTTGTAGATAGCAAAGCAACGTGTGACCAGTGAGTTGATACATCTACCAAAACCATAAAGTATTTAAATGGTTCGTATTCAGGTTTGATAGGTCAACAAATATCAATCACAATGGATTCTCTGTAAGAATGGTATATTCTTAGTGTTGTAAACAGTAAACGAAGGTCATCCCTGTAACTTTGCTAATGAAAAAGATTTGCAAAACGAGCGATGTGCATTGAATATTGACATAAAGGCATCCGGTGGAATAACGCACGACGCCTCAACAGTATGTCACCAGGAATGTGCTGCACTCATCTTGGACAATGAGTCTAGACTGAGAGGAGTAATTTCAGCCCCTCCATCTAAACCGATAGTTTTGGGTATTCCTACATGCTTCTTTTCTCTAAAAAACGGATGACCATGTGAATTTTTTAATATTTTAATCATCATATCTCGACCTAGATGACCCAATCGATAATGTCAAAGCTTATATGAGTCTGAGTCACACACAGTAGTGTGAGTGAGTGCATTGGAGTCAATGATCTGAACTATAATAAGGTATAAACAACTATAAATGCTCATAAACTTCCCCAAAATGCGCTTTCTGCTACATTCTACATAGGTAACACATAAGAATTTCCATTATCACTATGTTTCCAAGTGAAAATCGTTGGTGCGAATGTTCTTAAAACTTAGCAAGGTTTGATTGGCCTTTGGCGCATATAAAGTATCAGTGACATAAATTCTTGTACCATGTGACAATAAGAATTGTGCTAAACTGCTCACTTGTATAAACGACACTGAAATAATCATGGGCACTAAAGAACTGTATGGCATAAAATCCATAAATAATTTCCTATTCCATATAATAGTGTGGGTAGTACTACTATCTGCTAAACATTCAATCTCTCATTCAGACATCTACAAAAAAATGTAAATCAATTGGTGTTTGAACTCAAGACATGGCAAATACTTTAAGTGAATATTTAAAGATTTTCAGAGGGTTGTGATCCTTACAGAGTGTTTGATATGTCATAAAAAAATTGATCTAGAAACATCATAAAAACAACACCGATTCTGGTGACAAACTTCGACGGGTCAAAGAAATCTTCAACAAGTCGACAGAGTTTGAGATCATGTCCAGAGTGTCAGTCTTGATGGGTCGAGAATAATTCTCGATGGATCAAAATTGTGTAAAGAAACGAACCAGAAGCAATCTCTACGGGTCAAAGAAGCGTGAATGTGGGTGGAGAACAATCTTCGACGGGTCAAAGAAAATTAGGCAGAAATTTTGATGTGTCGAAAACATGCCCAAAGCGATCTAGAAGGCATGTCTCAACAGGTCGAGAGAGACTCTCAACGGGTCGAGACGTCTGGGATAAAAAGCGTCCCTCTTGTTTTCTTCATTTTTCTAGTATTATGGTATCATAGTGCCATGAAATTTTGTATATCCCCAACCATTCATGCATTATGAAGTAAAATAACATTCTCAACACTTTCATATGTCAAAAATAGAAAAATTTCATTACTTTGCCAACACAGATTATGTCAAAGATGTCTTATTCCTCAAAACGACTAAAATAAAGTATCAAAACAAAAAATAAATTTGTTTACATAGCAGAGATAACAACTCAATATATAGACTAATCAAAATCTGGAGTCTCAAGGTTCTTCTTCTTGTCATCTGCTACAATGAGATTGACATTATAATCTTCTTCCATCTCAAAGCCTCCCCCAGCAAAATTAGCCTCTTGTGCCAAATATTGCTTATACCTCTTGTAGATATTCTGAATTTCTTTACTAGCATGACATTGTTTGTGCATGTGCTTTGTAGAACTACACTTGAAGCAAGGATACTTACCAGATGGAGCAGAGTGTGAAGGATTTCCTTCATGCTTAGAACCTGAACCAGACTGATTCTTGTTGAAGTTATTGGGGCTGGTATCTTGGTGCTTCCAAATCAACTTTTGAATTTAGCCTCTACCACGATCTCTACCCCATCCTCCTCTCCCACCATGGTTGATGTAAGGCTCAAAACGATTGTTCTTTTTTTCCTTATGTGCCTTCCCACCAGTGTTGTAATTCTCAAGAGCTTTCTTGGTCCCAGCGGGTCTAGAGTTGTTGTTGAAAATTATTTCATGATGTCTTTCCTTCTTTGCTAGGATATTCATGAGATCATTGAATATTTTGATTCTTCCTTGCTCGTACTCAATTCACTACTGATGAGCAAGTATACTCATAGAAGATGGGAAGGTGTTAAATGACTTCTTGATCATATCTTTATCAATCTTGTCAACCCTACTGAAACTAAACTTTGATTGTAGCTCCAACATAGTTGTGTTGTATACATCAACCTTTTGAAAATCTAATAAATTGATGGTTTCCCATCTCTCTGTCAATTTTGGAAGTTGTGCATCATTCACATTGTTGAAGCGTTGCTTCAAAACATCCTATAAATCCTTGGGATCAGTCTTTTTTTAAATACTGCTTCTTGAGTGGTTGATGAATATGATGCCTCAAAAACATAAGGGTTTGAGCTTTAATTGCTGGAGTGGGTTGAAGTGCATTCACACTAGTTGGTGAGTGGATAGTGCTGGTGAACTCTTTTCCAATGAAAGTATTCTCTACATCGATCAGGGACCCATTGATGATACTCTATTCCTTTAGCATCAAGGATGTCAAAGTCTGGCCTAGTTAGCACAATAGTCATAGTCATGTACAAAAGAGACAAAGGAGATAATTAGTACAGATCGAAAACTACAATCACTAATATCAAGTTTAGGGAATAAAAATGTGATCCAAATGTATGGTCACAAAAATTGATGCTCGATAAACGATGACTTCAGACCACACCCAGTAATAGTGACAAGCAAAATTAGACACTTATATCGACCCTTTTTTCAATACCGTGACTCTCACTGCACCGTCACTTATCAAACTTTTTTGAGTAAAAAGGTGATGAAATCCCCTTTTCTCGACATGGTTATATCACAATATAATCCAAAGCTATAATCAACCTAAGTATAGTTCTAAATGTAGGGTGTTGCATAAATTAAGTTTTGCAACCTAATCTTTAAATTTGAGGGGGTTAAAAAATTTATATCGATGAGTGTTATGCTTGATGGGTGTTATGCTCGGCGACAGTGGTCGGTGACAGAAGAGGTGATCAGCGTTGGAGGTAATTTTCTATTTTAGGGTTAGGGTTTTGCTTTTTTTGATGGTGATGGCTATCAACTCAGAGCGTTCTAATAACGTGTTGCAGGATAAAGAGATATGCAATAGATGTAGACACATACAATTATCATTCATTGATAGAGGACTTTAAATACATACAATTACAATCCAATACAATAAATATATCCCGAATAATCAGAGATTGATAAAATCTATATCTAATCTAATTAGGACAAGACACACCTTGGAAGATCAAGAATATTTCCTTAAACATGTTCTTCTTTTTTTTTGAGAAAATATATTTACATTTTCTATGAACATTTGAATTTACACTACTTTTCTCATAATAAGGGGTGGCATAAAATAATACCTCTCTGCCACTTTGAGAGAAACCCTAGCTAGCCTAGCTACCAGCCCTAGTCGCCGACCTGTTTGCTGAAAGACCACCATGTCGGATACCATTGAATCCATCACCGCGTCGTTCTCCTCTGCCTTAGCCCTCAGGGCTCCTTCAGTGGCCATCTCACGTTGGATGAGAGGCTCCCTTTCACAATCCAACATAGTCTTTCTACTCGGAAAAGCTCTCTTGTCCAAACTAATAGACATTCACGACTATAGGTTGCAATGTCGACATATTTGGTTACTGGAAGGCTCTCTTACTGTTCAAGAATGCTCTAATGATATTTTTCTCTTCAAATTTGATGGTGCTCAGGACAAGAAGAGGGTGTTACATGGAGGACCTTGACATTACAAAAAGACGCCGATAGTGATTGTGGATTATGATGGAGCGTCGGATCTTGATGGGGTGGTGTTTGATGATCTGTTCTTCTAGGTTCGGCTTTCAGGCACTTCTCCGTTGTTTGAAGTGGACGAAAAAATAGAAGCTTTTGCTACGGAGGCAGAAAAGTTTTTGGAGCATGATCGTAATGCTAGACAGAAAGGGATTATTCGTCTTGGGATTGTGCATTTTGTTGCACAATAGATCTTGTTCAAAAAAAAGTTGTTGATGGCTCCTTGAATTTTGAGCAAAGTGTGGATTAATTTTTCATGTCAAAGGGGATTGTGCTATTCGCAGGCCATTCACCGTCCCAGGACCTACAGGTACCACTAGTGCAAGTGAAGTCGGCCTCGGGATCAGTGTTGCAGGCAGCAGTGAATGTCATGGCTGATAATGTTGTGGTGAGCAACATCCCCTCGGTCATAGGAAAGATGATCCAACAGCGAAAGTCACATACATATTACACTCTCTTATTTGGCCTGGTATACGGATAGACTACCTGGCTTAAAGTGATCTTAACCTAGGAGATATGGTATTATGATAGGTCCAAATCTACCTAACCTAAGTCATTAAGATTCATAGAGTATTTGATAAACAACAAGGCTTCTAGAGCTACTATGATGGGTGCTCTTACATCACCTAGGAATTACTTCACACCACTAATTGTATTGCTTTTATCTCTACAGAATATGCAGTGATAAGATGGTCACATACATATTCAAGACAATAGATTCTATCACATGCATCTAAGTTTGCAACCAAATAAATATATAATAGAAATCATGAATGATTTTATAGTGAAGAAATTCTCATCCAAAATTATGCAAATCAAAAGAGGTTCAAAATCGAAATATATTTAGGGCTTCAATCAACCCGTAACTAAATAAAACTAAACAAACATATTACAAAGATGGAGAAGAAGAGAAAAGAACAGAGAAATAAGAGAGAAGAGAGATGAGAAAAAAGAGACAGGAGAGAGAGGAAGAAGAGGCTGATTTTCTTCTGTAATATGGCTCTTATCTTGCTCCTTGAATCCTCTTTTTTGTAGGTTTGAGACTCCTTATCTTGGAAGAAAAGTCATTCTCTTATTTTCCTTATTAGGTTTTGACTTCTATCACTTCTTCTCATCAGCCACGTGCCTATTAAATGAGTATATCAATCACAAATTCATCCACGGGATTCTCGGTGTGAATTGGGTTCAAAACAAGAATATCCGTCAAAAGTTAGATTTCCGAGCATATTGACCTCTCTGTACTAAAATAGCCATAACTTCTTCTAGAAATATCCAAATCACAATCTGGAAGATGTTCTGGAAACTAGACATCTGGAAATTTCCATGAATATATTGATCACCATCTAGTCCCTCCCAAATTATTTTCAGTTATCCGTCGAAATTGACTGATCTACACAGGTAGGTTTCCAAATTTAAGCTTTTAATCCCTCGTTTTCTTCCTTTCTTCTTATCCACTCCAAAATACCTATAAAACCATAAAATAAGTTAATATTACTGAGTGTTTAACAAAAAAATAAGTATGTGAGTGTCAATTATTACCATAAAGGTTCTTATTTATTGGCCGGTCGAAGAACCCCACACTTATCTTTTGCTAGTCCTCGAACAAAACACTAATCTATGTTTCAACAACAAAAACTGAAAAGAAAACACATTAACACTAATGCCCTTAACATATGTCTCCGCAATCTCCCTAATCTTGCAACACCAAGATCACATGACTTCACAATTCAATCCAAAGAATTTCGGATGTTAATTCCAATGCATGGCACACATGTAACATGTAGGACACATACATAATCATGGTGAACGTAAAGATATAGCATGTAAATAAAAGAGTTAAGATTCAACCTCACATACATATGCTCTCATAAGTGTTTCTCTCAAAATATATCTAAGGTTCTCACTCAACTCAATCACTTGCCAAATTGACCGAACTATATGTTCAACTCTTGTAACTAATCTCCACAGATTAAAGGCTGCTATCTTGAAGATCAAATAGGTCTTTCAAATGTTGTGATAAGGCTAGGCTCATGGGTTTATAGAACAAAAATATATGGAATTCAAGAATAAGTTCTAAAACCTAGTTGAGTACCAAATGTATAGACTTTTCTTGCACTTTACACCCATTGAATTTCTTCACCATTGTGTCACTTTTATGTGGCTGAATTTCATCTCATTGGACCTACACTTCATCCTTTTCATTAACAGTTAACTTGGATATCAAGCAAGACATCACAAAAGAACAATTTTTTTTTTATATTTTCTTGCCATTTTCCTTGTTTTTTTTACAAACACTAGATTGATATCCAACACTTATTCCTTTGTACCACCTTCATACACTGTCATCTTGGTCTTCATGTATTTGTCTCATATAAAGCTCTACTAAGTCCTTGAACAAAGGTAGAGATATAATTATTCTATGGTTCAAGGTTAAGGTCATGCGAGCGATGAAAAATGGCTATAATGTAGTCTCAAAGTTGTTAACTAAGAAGTGCACAACTCGTGTACACAAAATTTGTGACACAGGCTATATATGGCCATGGTAGTAGACCCTAAATTCCTTTATAACTTCCTCAATCAGGAAATATATTGACTATAAGCTTAATTTGAAAAGTACAAGAGCGAGTTCTAGTAATCTCTAGAGTCCATTAACTTAATCGGCGGCAAGCAAATTGACATTCAACAATGAAAGCATGTATATAACATATATAAGGCTCAATCGCTCACGGGTTAAATGAATCTCAACAATGTCTAAGCATGCTTATAGATTTCTACCGTGTTAACTTATTTCTACATCCACTACACATTCTCATATGCTCTATACATCAAGATTAATCAAAGAAACTCATATCACAAACTCACATGTTCATATGCTTCACTTTTAGTCACAATTTTGAAAGATATAATCACATCATGGACTAGTTAAATGCTCCTTAGACTTAAAACATAAATCAAAATATTCTTTTTTGTGTTACTTTTCTTGACACTTTTTACATTTTTATTACTATTATTTCAAATAGGACTCAAAAATACACAAGAAAACAAAGAAAAGCACCAAAAAACTGACACTAAGTTTCGATGGGTCGAGAGAAATCTCTCGATGGATCAAAGCATGCTCTCAGGTCTCATTCTGGGATAACCCTTCAATGGATCGAGGATATTCCTTGATGGATCGAAGGGTCATCTCTGGAATGTTAGAATAACATAATGTGACAGGAAACTACATCATCCAGTTGAAATGTTATTGCTATGTCAAATAGAAATCAAGAACAGAATAAGAAACAAACTATATGGTGCAGTATATATATACAGAATGAATATGAACATGGAAATACTAACAACAATTTGCTCCATGCGACATTGAATCTTCTCCTAGACGCACTCTTTAGATCTCTTGTTGTTTGATGGGACAAAATGAATAGAGAAAACGTAGTGTCTAGCAGGGATCAATGATTATATCCTAACGTGTATATATACACCAGATACAGCAGTTATGGTTCCTTCCATCAAGGAAATCATGACATCTATTTTGTGATCTGTATAAGATAGAATTATGATAACTGCACCATTTGAATTTTGAATTCGAAACAGATTTGCAGCACATGATTATTCACTTAATTCGATTTCTGATAATCACATGTTCCTCATGTGTTTTTCTGAAAACATCAGTAAGTTGATAACTTCATATCAGTTAAGTTGTAACACTTTGGTTCCAATATTGCTTACAGTCTGCCCTTGAACCAAAAGTTCATACTTAGTTGATCTTAACTCATAAGATACTATTCTGTAGTGTGCACAAAGCATTCAGGTCACAATCTGTTCTCAAAATCCTGTCAATTTTATTTAACCAATACTGAATCATAAAAGACACGATGAATGAAGATACATCATTATTCAATGACTACAGGTATTGAAAAATAAAATTACATGGATTACCTTAATTGCAGTAGGGTTACTTATATATGTTCTTCATACTTTCAATCGATTTGGCTATAACATATATTGATCCAAGTGCTTTCTGCAGAATCAAAAGCCTGCATAACAACTGTATATACAGTTTGATATAACAATTTATATGCATATCTATTCATAATGGTCTTCTATGCATTTTGATATTTCTACAGACATACTTAACTTAAGAGATAGAATTTATTGGAACTAACAATAATTAGTATAATGTCATAAGTAGTATACAACACATAAAACTTATAAACTGAACTTTATGAACTAATACCTTTCACAATTCCCATATTCTTAATGTGGTATTTGAAACTGCTTATTGGCAAGGCTTTTGTTAAAGGATCTGCCAACTGATCTTTGGTTCCTATTTTGATCACCACCACTTCATTATCTCTTACACTCTCTCTTACTGAAAAGTACTTGACATCTATATTCCTTGAACCAGATGTTCTTTTGTTATTTTTAGCAAAGAACACTGCTGCAGAATTGTCACAATAAATAGGTAGTGGTCTTTTAATGGAGTCTACAATTCCCAATTTTGCAATGAAGTTTCTTATCCATAAGGCATGTCTTGTTGCTTCAAAGATTGCTATGTATTCAGCCTGGAAATTGGAATTTGTTGTCAACCCTTGTTTATTTATTTTCCAAGATACTGCTCCCTTTGCTAACATAAAAATGTAACCAGATGTTGACTTAAGATCATCCTGATCTGATTTATATGAAGCATCAGAATAACATTCTACTTTTAGTTCTTCATCTTCCACTTTTCTGTATAGCAGCATATAATTTTTAGTATTCTTCAAAATCTCATAACCTTTTTCCCTGCAATCCAGTGTTCATGTCCAGCATTTGACTAATATCTGGATAATATGTTGACAGCAAATGCTATGTCTGGTCTTGTACGGACTTGAGCATACATCAAACTTCCAACAAGTCTAGAATAGGAATTCTTTCCATACTTCTTCTCTGTATTTCATTTTCTGGACACTGGCCTTTGTGCAACTTGTCACCCTTTGACATTGGTGATTCTCTATTTCTGCAATTCTCCATTTCAAACCTGCACAGAACTTCATCAATATAATTTCTTTGTGAAAGTCCTAGTACATGTTGACTTCTATCCCTCGTGATCTCAATTCTCAAAACATAATGAGCTTCCCCCATGTCTTTCATGTCAAAATTCTTCATCAATAACTCTTTTGTAGATTCGATTAAATTCATGCTGCTGCTAGCCAATAAATGTCATCTACATATGGGATTAGAAAAATGTAGTGGCTTCCACTGACCTTACAGTATATGCATTCATCCAATTGATTTTCAATAAAACCAAATTTAGTAACAATAGTATCAAATTTTAAATACCATTGTCTGGATGCTTGCTTAAGTCCATAAATGGATCTTTTGAGTTTGCAGACTTTGTTTTTGTCTCGAGCAAATCCCTCTGGCTGCAACATATATATATCCTCAACTAAATCCCCATTTAAGAAGGCTGTTTTGACATCCATTTGATGCAATTCTAAATCATAATGAGCCACTAATGCCATTAGAACTCTGAATGCATATTTGGTTGAAACAGGTGAGAATGTTTCATTGTAATCAACTCATTCTTGCTGAGTGTATCCTTTTGCAACTAATCTTGCTTTGTGTCTCTCTATTCTTCCATTTTCATCCCTTTTGGTTTTGAAAATCCATTTGCATCCAATTGGCTTCATTTAATCAGTTTTATCAACTAAAGTCCACACAAAATTCTTGTCCATGCTTGGGAGTTCTTCTTCCATTGCCAGTTTCCATTTTCCACTAGTTTTAGACTGTTGTGCTTCTTTGATTGATACAAGGTATTTTTCTTCAGTTTCTTCCCCCAAATCAAATTCAACTTCATTGTAGTATATTTGATAATCATCTGAAATTGCTAAACGCCTTTGTCTGTTTGATCTTCTCACTTGTACAGCTGCAATTTCTTCATTATCAGCTATATCCATATTTTCTGCTACATTTTGTTGAACTACTTCATTTTCTACATTTTCTTCCTCACCTTGAATTTGATTTTCAAGTCCAACATCAATCAGAATATCTGTGTTGTTTTCACTAAGGTTTACGGTGGTGTGAAGAGGATACACGAACCATTCTTCAATGTCAGTTACTTCTGTAGCATCATTTTCTTTTATACAGTCCTTGTTGTCAAACTGTCCATCAAGGAATGTTGCTCTATTGGTCTCAAATATTCTCATGCCTCTGCTGGAATTATAGAACTTAAAACCTTTTGATTTTTCTGAATAGCCAATGAAGAATGCACTTATTGACTTAAATTCAAGTTTATTAGATTTATCAGTATTATAAACTCTTGCTTCTGCTCTACATCCTCATACATGAAAATGGTTTAAACTAGGTTTATAACCACACCAAAGTTCGAATGGAGTGCCTTTAACTGATTTACTTGGGGTTCTGTTGCATATGCAGTTTGCTGTCCTTAATGCCTCACCCCAAAGAAATCTTGGCAAACCTGTTCTTGTAAACATGCTTCTAACCATGTTCATCAAGGTTCTGTTTCGTCTTTCTGAAACTTCATTTTGTTGAGGTGAAAAGGGTGTCGTGTATTGAGCAATAATGCCACATTCCTCTAAGTATAAAGCAAAGGGGCCTTTATGTTGTCCCTTCTCTGAGTACTTCCCAAAGTACTCACCTCCTCTATCCGATCTGACAATTTTAATCAGCTTTTTTGTCTGCCTTTCTACCTCAGTTTTGAAAATTTTAAAAACTTCTAAAACTTGAGATTTTTCAGAAATCAGGAATATGACACAATATTTGGAATAGTCATCAATGAATGATACAAAGTTGAAAGGACCCAACCCTGATTTATTTTCCTAAACCGGAATTAAATCCCTTCCGAAAACACAAACCAACAAAAACCATCAAAATTTCGGCAGAGTAACGCTACTAACGCGGAATTACCATTACCTGCACCCGGAAAATACACTTCATCCTATGCCACAAAAGCCAAACCGTGGGCACCAATCCCATCAGATTTCTCAATATCTCAACAGTAATGTAAAGTAATAAATATAACTATACTTTACCGAAATCCGGGGAAAATCGTATAAAAATATACATCAAAATACTCAGAGCGAATTCTAGTATAGATATACAAATAGTAGGTCAAACTAAGAACCTACCATAAAAGAAACATCGCTCGAATACTATGCCTCCGACCACGACGTGTGACACCAGAATCTGAACTGCAAACTGGGCACGGAAACCGAAAATCCCAGGGGAAAGACATGAAAACTGTTAGAGTGAGTGGACGAAAATAAATGTCTTTCGCCGAATAATATATGTTATAAAAACATATGTGAGTGAAATGTATAAAAATCAAATGGTACACGAGGAGACGCTGACTCCAACTCGCGTACAGAGCATGCATGGAAAATCCCACGGGGTCGCTCATGGACACATCCGTGCTAGTACAGTCTGAATCACCGGATCCCAGGCCCACACGTGATTCTAGCCAGAATGGCCTCGGTTCCAGGGTACTGCCCCTCTCCGGTCAGGTCGGGGTACTGCTATGACGACCCGAACCAGAATCAGTAGTATTGTCGGCACGATTCACGAGTTAACGTATAGTAGTGGTTTCGCGTTATATGTGTGGTTTATCGATTTAGTTCGCGACCTAAATATCGGTTGAGAATTTGAATTGAGTTTCTTCACGGAAGTTGTAGAGCACGTGATTTCGAGCTTGAGCGCGGTTCCGGATGATTTTTCCAATAAACAAGGAATATAATATGATTATTTGAAGTTTTGGTTTATCGACGAGTTTATCCGTTCGTTTCGTATTTATCCGAATCATATTGAATATTCGTTTTGGACCATCGATCGACCCGAGGCGCGAGTATAAATATCGAAAATAGTCGAAAAATAGTCGTAATATACTGTTTGAGTTTTGACCAGCGTTGACTTTCCATTTTTGGAAGTTTGACCCGTTGACCGAAGAGGAAACTTTCCCGTTTGGTCTTCGCCGGCCGACTTGCTTTTTCCGGCCACCTCCGGCCTCGAGAAGGGTAGGAATCTCTTCATCTTGTGATTTTAAGATGTTTTGTAATTGAAATTGTGAGATTTGATGATGTATTGGGGAAACCAGAATCGGATCGGTTTAGGGAATTTCGCCGGTGTTGGGAAGTGGTCCTCCGGCGAACCACAGTGGCGGGGAGGTGGGGGTTTTGACTCCCCTTTCCCCAGGGATGCTTCCCATGTTGTTTAATTTGGATTTGGTTGAGGTTTTGGTGGAACCCGATTAGGTTGCCGGATGAGGAATTCCGTTCGGTTTCGAGTGAAATTGAATGGGTTGTGGTTTGAATCGAGGCTTGTTGTAGTTATGAAAGTGATTGGGCTTGAGGTGAACTTCAATTCTGGAGTTTCCTCGCCGTGGAATTCCTCCGTTTACGGCGCGCCGCCGCCGCTCCGGCGAGAGGGTTGACATTTTGGTTTTCGATGAATTTAATGTCATTTTTCTCGTAATCGCGCCCTGATTATCGCCTTGAGGTTTTGGTAATGATTTGAGTATCGAATTTTCAGTCAAAGGTTTCGAGTGGAGATTTCAGAAATTCCGTCGATTATTTTGTACAGTTTAATATGTTTCTGGGAACGGTTGGTTTCCGTGGTTAAGTACAGTGTTGTGGGCTATGATTTTGATCAGTTGTGTTTTATGAATATTTAGGGGATCGAGATCGAGATCTTGCTTCAGGCGAGGGATCTTCCACCGGGCCACGAGATTAGCGCGAGTGCGCATTTTGCTCACCTGTTAGTGGACAATTTCTTTTACGGATTGATTGCGAGTCTTTATATACGTTTTACGAACTTGAGCATGCATACGAGATTATGTTTTACATGAGCATGTGTTATACGTTTATGCCTATACCAGTATATATTACGCATATGCATTTATATATTGTTTATTGCATTTGCATCGAACTATTTACGATTTGGTTTACACAGAGTACAGTCTTAGTATATGTTGTTGTATCGATACACTCGCATCCCAACTGATCCCCGAGGATGTGTACCGGGGGAGGTTATGACTCCTGACTCGAGGCCTTTACCGGGGGGAGGCAGACCTCTGACCTGAGGCCTTTCTGGCTAGAATCACGTGTGGGTCTGGGATCCCGTGATTCGGATTGTACTAGCACGGATGTGTCCACGAGCGACCCCGTGGGATTTTTATGCATGCTCTGTACGCGTGAGGAGTTAGAGTCTCCCTCGTGTACTATTTGATTATTTATGCATCTGGACTCGCATATGTTTTTATAACATATATATTATTCGGCGAAAGACAATTATTTTTCGTCCACTCACTCTAACAGTTTTCATGTCTTTCCCCTGGGTTTTTCGGTTTCCGTGCCCAGCTTGTAGTTCAGGTTCTGGTGTTTCACATCATGGTGGGAGGCTAGTGATCCGAGCTACCTGTGTTTTCCACTAGGTTCTTGTTTCGCCTACTGATGTGTATATTGTATATATTTACACTAGAGGTCGCTCTGATACATTCTGATACATGTTTTATACGGATTTTCTCGGATATATTATATATATATATTACAGTATGTTTATTATTTATTGATTATGTTATGATATTGAGAAATCCGGATGGGATTGGTACCCACGGTTTAGCTTTTGTGGCATAGGACGAAATGTTATTTTCAGGGTGCAGGTTAATGCAATTCCACATTAGTAACATTACTCTGCCGAAATTTTGAATGGTTTTTGTTGGTTCGTGTTTTCAGAAGGGGTTCGATTCCGGTTTAGGCAACTGAATCGGGGTTGGGTCTGTTCAGCTTGGTATCAGAGCATTAGGTTGTCAGATTCTGTAGACTCTTGTAGTTGTGACGCTTAGGGTATTTGAGTTTATACAGCATGACTGGAGTGATGACCCGACTGGCCAGCGGTACTCATCAAAACTTCGGGTGTTGTGTGTTCTCAAATATCTGCGGTTTCATGATTACGTTCTTTCTGCTTGTACCTAATGCTTGTCTTGTATCAGTAGGATGCCTCCTCGACGTGGTCCCCGTGTTGATCGGGAAGCGGATCCTGATGAGGATCGCCAGACGCACGACTTGCTGATGCGAGTGCTGCGTTTGGAAGAGCGTTTTGACCTTGTGGTCAAAGCTCGTACTGCTGGTGCTACTGTGTTTTCAGGTTCAGATGATCCAGAGATATGTGAGGCATGGGTGGTTCAGGTTGAACGTGTATGTGAGCGTCTGCCAGATGACAGTGGCAGCAGCCGGATTACTTGAGGCTGATGCATATTTTTGGTGGGTTAGCACCGACAGAGTTCCAGTTGATACTCCATGGACTTTGTTCCGTGATTTGTTTATGCGGAGATATTTCAATCAAGCTACCCAGCAGCGCAAGTATGAGGAGTTTACGAACTTGAGACAGGGTAGTATGTCTGTGCTTGAGTACCGGGACAGGTTTACCCGCTTATCTCGTTTTGCGCGTGATATGGTGGCTACAGAGGAAGCCAAGTGTCGCAGGTTTGAGCTGGGTTTGAATCTGAACATCAAGGGGACTCTGACTACGATGCCTCAGAACAACTTCGATGAGTTTGTCAGTGCAGCACTCCGAGGTGAGGATATCGAGCAGGAGGGACAGCAGAGGTACCAGCCTAGATGATTTGAGGAGGATGGACCGAGTCAGGAGCCTTGAAAGAGGCAGAGTTCTGATACTTCCGGTTCGGCTTCATCCTCGGGTAGTGGACCTTATCGACCACCAGCCAGTGCATCGAGACAGAGGCAGAGGTGGAGGAGAGATCGACCGCAGCGACCACAGGCTAGTGGGGGTTCTAGCGGTTCTAGTTATCCTCGGCGTACTGGTGGTACATTTCCTGTTCCGAGAGACTATCCATTGTGTAGCTTCTGCAACAGACATCACCTTGGTCCATGTCAGCGAGGCCCTGTCACTTGTTATCGTTGTGGCCAGGTGGGTCACTATTCGAGGGAGTGTCCTCAGTTGTTTGGTACTGATAGACAAACAGCCCAGAGTTCCGGAGCTGAGTGAGGTGCCACTTCGGGAGCTTGACCAGCACAATTTGCAGGCCAGGGTAGGCAGCAGGGACAGCCTCAGCGTGGATGACCAGCTGGACAGGCGAGGGTTCATGCCATGACTCTACGTGAGGGCAGAGCTTCACCGAAGGTCGTGATTGGTACGTTACTTGTCTTTGGTATTCCAGTACTTGCATTGTTAGATCCAGGTGCCACACATTCATCCATATCATATAGATTATCATCATTAGTTACGGTACCTGCATCTCCACTTCCGAGGTTGTGGAGAGTGTTATATCCGTCAGGTGAGATTGTGAGCATTGGTTGGGTATACAGAGACTGTGAGGTGTTTATTGGAGGCCATGGATTAGCTGCAGATTTTCTGTTGCTTGATATCATCGATTTTGATCTGATCTTGGGTATGGACTTCTTGGAGATGCACTGGGCCATGTTTGACTGTCATAAGAAGGAGGTCGCATTTCTACGACCAGATTTTCCCGAGATACTGTTCCGTGGCGAGAAGCACACTTCACTACCTTGTTTGATTTCCGCGATGAGGGCGGATCGGTTGATGAAGAAAGGTTGTGTTGCTTATTTAGCCCATGTTGTAGACACTACAGCAGTGGTGCCAGATCTTGGTAGTATTGAGGTTGTTTCTGAGTTTCCAGATGTGTTTCCAGCGGAGTTACCTGGTATAAATCCTGTACGGGAGATTGATTTTACTATTAAGTTGTTGCCGGGTACAGGACCGATTTCATAGACACCGTATCGTATAGCGCCAGCGGAGTTGAAGGAGTTGCAGGTTCAGCTCTAGGAGTTGCTAGAGAAGGGTTTTATTCGACCTAGTGTTTCTCCATGGGGTGCTCCGGTGTTATTTGTGCGGAAAAAGGATGGTTCTATGCGGTTGTGCATCGACTACCGGAAACTGAATCAGGTTACGGTGAAGAACAAGTATCCGTTACCATGGATTGATGATTTGTTCGATCAGCTTAAGGGAGCATCAGTCTTCTCGAAGATTGACTTTCGATCCAGATATCACCAGTTGAGGATGCGAGACTCTGATGTGGCCAAGACAGCTTTCAGGTCGCGGTATGGGCATTATGAGTTTCTGGTTATGCCGTTTAGGTTGACCAACGCCCCCGTAGCTTTCATGGACTTGATGAATCGGGTGTTCAGACGGTTTCTGGACAAGTTCGTGATTGTGTTTATTGACGATATTCTGATCTATTCCAGGAGTGTGGGCCAGCATAAATAGCATTTGCGAGTAGTGTTGCGGACTTTGCGAGACCATCAGTTGTTTGCAAAGTTTAGCAAGTGCGAGTTCTGGTTGGACAGTGGGAAGTTCTTGGGTCACGTGATTTTGGCAGAGGGAGTTAGTGTTGATCCTGACAAGATTGAGGCCGTACTGAACTGGAGTCAACCTAGTACTATACCGGAGATTCGGAGTTTCTTGGGTTTAGCAGGCTATTACCAACGGTTTGTACAGGATTTCTCCCGGATTGCTACACCACTGACCATATTGACGAAGAAGGGCGTCAAGTTTGAGTGGTCTGATGCATATGAGGAGAGTTATTTGCTCCTGAAGGAGAGGTTGACTACTGCACCGGTTTTGACATTGCCAGACGACAACGGTGAGTTTGTAGTGTACAGTGATGCGTCGAAGTTGGGGCTTGGCCGTGTGTTGATGCAGCATGGTAGAGTTGTGGCCTACAGTTCCAGGCAGCTGAAACCACATGAGGTTAACTATCCGACGCATGATTTGGAGTTAGCCGCTATTGTGTTAGCGTTGAAGAGTTGGAGACATTATCTGTATGGAGCTCAGTGTAAGATCTACACCGACCACAAAAGTCATACCTACTTGCGGACGCAGCCAGATCTGAACATGAGGTAACACCGATGGATGGAGTTGATCAACGACTACGATTGCAATTTCGAATACCATCCAGGGAAGGCCAATGTTGTAGCTGATGCACTTAGCCGGAAATCTGGAGTTTCGTTGTTTCATGTGTGTGTGGCCAGAGTGTCGATGTTAGCCGAGCTTCGGGCTACAGGTGCCGAGTTTGAGTGGGATGAAGAAGGAGCTTTGTTGGCCAGTTTCCAGGTTCGACCCGTATTGGTTGATCAGGTACGAGAGGCTCAGGATTTTGATTCCTATCTGTTGGGCAAGAAGACCATGATACGGAATGGTGTGCCTACAGAGTTTCGATTGAGCGACGACGGTACGTTGTTGTTCAGAGGCAGGTTATGTGTACCCAGAAACGAGAGTCTGAAGAAGGAGATTTTAGATGAGGCTCACAGTTTCGCGTATGCGATGCATCTCGGAGGTACGAAGATGTTCCGTACACTTCGAGCGTATTACTGGTGGCGCAACATGAAGTGGGAGATTGTCGCGTACGTGAGTCGATGTTTGATCTGTCAGCAGGTTAAAGCGGAGAGGCAGAAACCTGCAGGAAAACTACAGCCACTGGAGATTCCAGTTTCGAAGTGGGAGCATATTACGATGGATTTCGTTTATCAGTTGCCGCGTACTTCGGCTGGCAACACTGGTATTTGGGTTATTGTGGATCGACTGACAAAATCCGCTCATTTTCTTGCACTTCCAGGGAAGATATCAGTGAGCAGATTGGCCAAGTTGTACTTATCTGAGATTGTTCGGCTACATGGTGTACTTGTATCGATTGTTTCTGACCGAGATAGTCAGTTTACTTCTGAGTTTTGGCAGGCATTACAGCGAGCCTTGGGCAAAAAGTTACGATTCAGTACAGCTTTTCATCCTCAGACCGACGGTCAGTCCGAGCGGACTATCCAGACACTTGAAGATATGTTGCGGTCTTGTGTGTTGCAATTCCGCGGGAATTGGGACCAGCAGCTATATTTGATAGAGTTCGCCTACAACAACAGCTATCAGGCCAGTATTGAGATGGCACCGTACGATGCTCTGTACGGAAAGCAGTGTCGCACTCCGTTGTGTTGGAGTGAGGTGGGCGAGCGATGGCCTATTGGCTCTGATCTGGTGAAGAGCACTATGGAGGACGTCCAGATTATTCGGGATAGATTGAAGATCGCCCAGGATCGTCAGAAGAGTTATGCAGACGTGAGAAGGTAGAGTTTAGAGTTCGAGGTAGGCGATTGGGTCTTCCTGAAACTATCTCCGTGGAGGGGAGTTGTGCATTTCGGGAAGCGTGGCAAGCTTCGACCACGATACATTGGTCCGTACGAGATTACAGAGAGGGTTGGAGCTGTTGCTTACAGACTTGAGTTGCCAACTGAGATGGCTCGTGTTAATGATGTTTTCCACGTTTCGATGTTACGGAAGTACATCTTAGATCCTTCACATGTGTTAGCCCCACAACAGTTGCCGATCAGAGAGGATTTGACGTACGTGGAAGAGCCTGTACAGATTCTCGATCGTCGTGAGCAGAAGCTGAGACACCGTGTGATCCCGCTAGTGAAAGTCTTATGGCAGAATCACTCTGTTGAGCAGGCCACCTGGGAGACTGAGCAGCGTATGCGAGAGCAGTATCCTCTTCTGTTCACTTGACACGTATGTAAATTTCAAAGTCAAATTTTTTTTAAGGGGGGGGTAGATTTGTGACGACCCGAACCAGAATCAGTAGTATTGTCAGCACGATTCACGAGTTAGCGTATAGTCGTGGTTTCGCGTTTTATGTGTGGTTTGTCGATTTAGTTCGCGACTTAAATATCGGTTGAGAATTTGAATTGAGTTTCTTCACGGAAGTTGTAAAGCACGTGATTTCGAGTTTGAGGGCAGTTCCGGATGATTTTTCCGATAACCGAGGAATATAATATGATTATTTGAAGTTTCGGTTTATCGATAAGTTTATCCGTTCGTTTCGTATTTATCCGAATCATTTTGAATATTCGTTTTGGACCGTCGATCGACCCGAGGCGCGAGTATAAATATCAAAAATAGTCGAGAAATAGTCGTAAAATACTGTTTGAGTTTTGACCAGCGTTGACTTTCCATTTCTGGAAGTTTGACCCGTTGACCGAAGAGGAAACTTTCCCGTTTGGTCTTCGCTGGCCGACTTGCTTTTTCCGGCCACCTCCGGCCTCAAGAATGGTAGGAATCTCTTCCTCTTGTGATTTTAAGATGTTTTGTAATTGAAATTGTGAGATTTGATGATGTATTGGAGGAACCCGAATCGGGTCGGTTTAGGGATTTTTGCCGGTGTTGGGAGGTGGTCCACCGGCGAGCCACGGTGGCGGGGAGGTGGGGGTTTTGACTCCCCTTGCCCCAGGGATGCTTCCCATGTTGTTTAATTTGGATTTGGTTGAGGTTTTGGTGGAACCCGATTAGGTTGCCGGAGGAGGAATTCCGTTCGGTTTCGAGTGAAATTGAATGGGTTGTGGTTTGAATCGAGGCTTGTTGTAGTTATGAAAGTGATTGGGCTTGAGGTGAACTTCAATTCTGGAGTTTCCTCGCCGTGGAATTCCACCGTTAACGGCGCGCCGCCGCCGGCGGCGGCGGTTAACGACGGCGCTCCGGCGAGAGGGTTGACTTTTTGGTTTTCGATGAATTTAATGTCATTTTTCTCGTAATCGCGCCCTGATTATCGCCTTGAGGTTTTGGTAATGATTTGAGTATCGAATTTTCAGTCGAAGGTTTCGAGTGGAGATTTCAGAAATTCCGTCGATTATTTTGTACAGTTTAATATGTTTCCGGGAACGGTTGGTTTCCGTGGTTAAGTATAGTGTTGTGGGCTATGATTTTGATCAGTTGTGTTTTATGAATATTCAGGGGATCGAGATCGAGATCGTGCTTCAGGCGAGGGATCTTCCGCCGGACCACGAGATTAGCACGAGTGCGCGTTTTGCTCACCTGTGAGTGGACAATTTCTTTAACGGATTGATTGCGAATCTTTATATACGTTTTACGAACTTGAGCATGCATACGAGATTATGTTTTATATGAGCATGTGTTATACGTTTATGCCTATACCAGTATATATTACGCATATGCATTTATATATTGTTTATTGCATTTGCATCGAACTATTTACGATTTGGTTTACACAGAGTACAGTCTTAGTATATGTTGTTGTATCGATACACTCGCATCCCGGCTGATCCCCGAGGATGTGTACCGGGGGAGGTTGTGACTCCTGACTCGAGGCCTTTACCGGGGGGAGGCAGACCTCTGACCTGAGGCCTTTCTGGCTAGAATCACGTGTGGGTCTGGGATCCCGTGATTCGGACTGTACTAGCACGGATGTGTCCACGAGTGACCCCGTGGGAATTTTATGCATGCTCTGTACGCGTGAGGAGTTAGAGTCTCCCTCGTGTACTATTTGATTATTTATGTATTTGGACTCGCATATTTTTTTATAACATATATATTATTCGGCGAAAGACAATTATTTTCAGGGTGCAGGTTAATGCAATTCCGCGTTAGTAACGTTACTCTGCCGAAATTTTGAATGGTTTTTGTTGGTTCGTGTTTTCAGAAGGGGTTCGATTCCGGTTTAGGCAACTGAATCGGGGTTGGGTCCTTTCAACTGCCCCTCCCGGTAGGCATCCATCGGGGATCAGCCGAGATGCTAGTGTATCGATACAACAACATATACTGAGACTATACTCTGTGTAAACCAAATCATAAATAGTTCGATGCAAATGCATAAAGCAATATTTAAATGTATATACGTAATGTATAATGGTATAAGCATAATCGTATAACACATGCTCATACAAAACATAATCTCGTGTGCATGCTCATGCTCGTAAAATGTGTATAAAGACTCTCGATTATTAGTGAAAAGAAATTGTCTACTCACAGACTAGCGTAACGCAATACGCGTTAATCCCATGATCCGGAGGAAAATCCCTCACCAAACGAACGATCACGAACCCCTGAATAATCATAAAATCCATTTCTCAAAATCATAACTCGATACCTCAAATCAAATCACGAGAAACAACCGTTCCCGGAAAAGTATAATTCAATAACGACGAATTGTCGAAAATCCGATATTCACACCACAAAACCTTGCTATAATTTCCGACACTCAATTCGAAAAACAAACCTCACCACTGTGATCAGGGCGCGATTCCGAGTGAAACGACATATAACTCGTCAAAAACCACGTCGGACGGAAAGTCGCCGCCGCCGTCGCCGTCGCCGCTGCCACCGTCGCCGGAATTTCAAATCTGCCCAGAAAAATTCATGGCATACATGGTTTCAAAGATCTCGACGATTCCAACAACTTTCCAGTTATAAGTTAAGGCCAATTTTGACCGGAAAACCTCCAAAAATCAACCCAAAGTTCCAAACCCTTACCGGAATTTCACATCGACGGATCTCTCTCCTCCGGCCACGGCAACCTCTCAAACCACTTGCAATAGCTTCCTCTCATTGAGGCTAACAAAACCCCTTAAAGAGGAGCCACCAACTCGGCATCCACGCCATCACCCGAATCGAACAAAACTCGCCGGAATTTCCCCATTTTCGCCGCCACTTTTCTTCCTCCTCCGGCCACCATAGGAGGTGATCCACCTACCAATCCGAAGAGGAGCACGAGCCCAACATATCTCGTGAAGAAACCATACCCAAATATGGCCGGAATCAGCCTCCACGATGAAGAAACCGATCAGCCCCAAATCGGCCCAAATGGGTCGACCTACCCAGTCAACCCAGTCAACTCAGCTTTCCCAATATGGCAGGTTTCCCAATTCGGCAAGTATCACTTCCATATTTATACCGTACGCGTATCGAACCCCAAACGGATAAATAAGACAATATTCGGCGGACGAAAATATTCATAACTTATTCCTCGTAACTTGGAAAAATCCTCCGGAAGTTCCCACGAGCTCGAAATTAAATTCTCTACAACTTCCACGAAGAATCCAAAATCAAATTCCCTCCCGATAATTTAGTCGCTAACGAAGCCGCCAAATTAACAGATTATGCCGAAATCACAACAAATCGCGAAACTCGCAAATCAAATCGATAATCATTCCATCTAAGGTTCGGGTCGATCAACGGTCCAAAACGGATCACAATCACGATTTGGATAGACTCGAACACAAACGGATAAACTCGACAATATACCGAAATTTCAAATATTCATATTATATTCCTCGGTCGTCCAAATAATAATCCGGAACCGCCCAAGAATCTCGAAATCACGCGTACAACAACTCTCGAGAAGAGACTCAACTCAGATTCTTGGCCAATAATTAAATCGTAATCAAAGCCGACGATTCAATCAATTATCAGAAATCTGCGATTATACGCTAACTCACGAATTAAGCTGATTACGCTTCTGATTCTCTTCCGGGTCGTCACAAAAGTATTCATTCCCACATATCGTTTGCACAGGAAAAGGTCCACATACATCTGTATGTATTAAACCCAGCAGTGTTTCACATCTTTTGGAACTGTGATTTCTGGAGTTAGTCATCTTGCCTTTCAAGCAATCTATACATGTTCCAAAATCTGTGAAATCTAAGGATGGCAATATTCCTTGTTTTACTACTTCCTGCAATTTGTATTTAGATATGTGTCCAAGCCTCTTATGCCATAAAAATGAAGAATGACTTGGCTTGTATTTTCTCTTGTTTCTAGATAGATTTTCAATTGAGAATAGTTCTTAAGATTTTGAATCAGAGAACATAGGATTAAAACAGTTCATATGTCAATAACCATCTATTATATCAGCATCTCCAAAACATTCCATTTTATAGTAAAAATTCATAGTATTATTATTGCTGAAAAAATTATAATCATTGTTAAACACATACTGAGAACCAGATATAAGGTTTCTCTTTATTGAAGGTATACAATACACGTTACTTAGTTCTAGAACAAACTTATTTTTAAACAACAACTTAACACATCCCACAGCTTGAACTGCCACCCTTTGTCCATTTGTAGTACACACTTTAGTTTCATTCTTGTTTGGTTTCTTGATCCTTGACAAACCCTGTATAGAATTCATAATGTGTATGAGTGAACCGGTATCAAACCAAAATAAATTGTCAAGCTTATTTATTTTGTGTTCTAAAACATAAGCAAATTTAGACAAGACAGTACCTTTCTTATTTATCCAATTTTTGAAACCATCACAATCCCTTTTGAAGTGACCAATTTTCTTGCAAAAAAAACACTTCACAGGTCCTTGAGTTTTGGACTGTTGATTTTTGTTTCCATTAGATTGAACTGGAGTTTTGGAAGAACTAGTACCAGCACTTCCCTTAAATTTCTTATTTCCAGAACTCTTCTTAAATTTGGGTTTGCTCATGTGGTTGATGCTTACTGCTTTTCCTTTTCTTTTCAGTTCATCTTCCTCTTGTACATAGTAGGATATCAATTCATTGATACTCAGGTAGTGAATTGAGCAGCAGATGCACTAAAAATGAATCATCAATATTCATTTTAAGGTTCCTTAATTTTCCAGCAATGTCACTGCCTTTGAGAATATATTCTCTAACACTGCCTCCATTGTATTTCATCTTCACTAGTGATTCCATTAAACTTCCTGTTTCAGCTTTGCCAGACATCTTGTATTTTTCAGCAATTGAATTGAAAAATACCTTTGCATATTCTGAATCTGGTATGCCTCCCTTCACAGAGTCGGCCATACTTTTCTTCATGCAAATAAGAGCTAGTTTGTTATGTCTGTGCCACTGAACATATTTGTCTCTGACTTCCTTACTTGCATTTACTGCTAAGGCTTCTTGTGCATTCTCCCTCAGCACATAGTCATACTCCAGATTTCCTAGATTCAGTTCAATATCACCCTTCCATTTTTGGAAGTTGGAACCATTGACCAACTCAATTTGATTGATGCTCATTGGAAAGTTCACAACAGTAGTAAAATTAGTTCAAGTTAGTTCCATATGGATGTCCCATAATGTCAGTTGCAGACATTTTAACAGGATACATATAAACAGATGAATGAATTCATGTTACTTCCGAGATTGGTATTATTTGTAATACATACACTCTAATAACACGAGAATATTCATTATCTTAATATGTTTAAGTCAAGGAAATCAAATGTCTGAATCTAACATCTTTGGATATGAGAAACATATTTTAAATTTAAATTTCATGACTATGAGTGTGTTTTACTTGATATCGAATGATCTGCATATATATGCTCGGCTAATTTGATAGCATAAAGCATCAATATACATTACATTCAAGAAAAATTACTCGATTCTGAAGCATAAAACTTCTGCATACAAGGCTACTTTGGCAGCATAATGTTCTACACAAATTTATTCTTTAATTTGTTCAATAAACTTGATCTATAATGCAATCATGTATGTTGAATGCTCATAACCATGTAAGTGATATCAAATAACCAAAATGTTCTTATAAATTTCGAAATACAAGTGAGAACTAGAACCAAGTTCTGTACAATATAACTGTTTTCCTAGGATTTCTAAATTTTACCAATTTCAATTTCTATTTGAACACAATGTTGCTCTGATACCAATTGTTAGAATAACATAATGTAATTGACAGAAAACTACATCATCCAGTTGAAATGTTATTCCTATGTCAAATAGAAATCAAGAACAGAATAAGAAACAAACTGTATGCTGCAATATATATATACAGAATGAATATGAACATGGAAATACTAACAGCAATTTGCTCCTTGCGACATTGAATCTGCTCCTAGATGCACTCTTTAGATCTCTTGTTGTTTGATGGGACAAAATGAATAGAGAAAACGTAGTGTCTAGCAGGGATCAATGTTTTATCCTGACGTTTATATATACACCAAATACAGCAGTTATGGTTCCTTCCATCAAGGAAATCATGACATCTGTTTTATGATCTGTATAGGATAGAATTATGATAACTGCACCATTTGAATTTTGAATTCGAAATAGATTTGCAGTACATGATTATTCACTTAATTCGATTTCTGATAATCACATGTTCCTCATATGTTTTTCTGAAAACTTCAATAACTTGATAACTTCATATCAGCTAAGTTATAACACTTTGGTTCCAATATTGCTTACATGGAAATTCTAAGAAAGACTCAAAAATTGGAAAATTGAGCATACCCAATTTCAGAATTTATACAGAATTCATTATACATCGTAATTAGCTGAAATGTTATGATCATAAACTAGACACATAAATAAAAATTCCCTCACATTTTTAGAATTTTCCGAGACTTGTAACTATATCAGATAAATCACACAATACAGCATACTACACAGTTCTGAGTTAACACCCAAATACGAAAAATTTAAAGAGAAACCTATATCTAGACGCTAAGTATATGATATAGCTTCACCCCACACTTGAAAGTTGCATTGCATGTCCTCAATGTAAAAACTTGAATTAAACCATGCAATACATCAAACAAGTATGACAAAGAACACATATATATCACATATAAAACACACTATGTGGAGAAAAATAAAATAAAGGATAAGGGATAAGAGAGCAAATCTAGTAGTCACGTTTTTCCATCAACATGGATTGCCTCCCATGCAACGCTAATTTTTATGTCTTCAGCCTGACATCTTCAAAACTATTAGGTGGTTGTAGTCTCGGCTCGATCAAGTGCTTGCCCTTTAATAGTGATACTAGATGAGCTTTGCTAAGCAACTTGGACAACTCTGGAGTCCCACACACACTAGACCCAAAGTTTTTTCTTCTTTTCTTCCTCTTTTTCTAAAACCTCCTCTTCTTCAGTCCAACAAACAAGGCATAGAAAATCTCCTTGTTTGACATATGGTGATCAGGCATCACCATCTCAATATGCTCTAGAAAACAAAATGGTTTTGTAGGTAAATCTTCAAATTCAAATGTTTCTTGAATGCAAGAAACAAGTGTGAAACTTGAGTTTGGCATTGAAAGCTCATATGGTTGTTCATATGGTGTCAGCAACTTCTCAACAAAAGGAATTTCGATGGATTCCTCCACAAGGAATTTGTCCATCTCATCATCATCAAAGAAAGCATCCCCTTCTCCCATTACAATTTCAGCCTCAGTAGTCAGTTTTACAGACCTATACTCGAGAAGAGCTTTAAGCTGGTCTAATTTTTGCTTGATTGGCTTCTGCTCTACAAATTCTGGCTTACTTGATCCGAGCACTTTCCTCGTGAATTCCTCCTTAAATACAATTTTCATCTCCTCACTGCCACACTATATTTCTTCTTGAGGCACTATAGTCACATCTGGCACATGTAACTATTTATCATAAAGCTTAGTGTCACTCTATTGATTGTTGGGTTCCTCTTCTACTAATGGCTCATCCATATCAAGAACTAAGTCATAATGTTGAGAAAAGTCAAATCCTCACTTAGCTCTTGTGCTAAATCCTCTTGCACAACATATGTGTGCTTGGTCATATCATCCATCAACCGTTGCACAGAAGTTTTCAGTCTCTCAAGTCTAGAATCCATAATGATCTAATCATTCAACAACTGTTCAAGACAAGACATGATTTCTTCAAAAATATGAACTTCTTGTTAATATCCTTGATGTGCATAGCCATAGCTAGAGTGATCATCCCAAGTTTGACTGTGAGGAGATGCGTAGTAGTTACTCTGCATGGTGGAATAACTTTGATATTACAAATACGCACATTCCTTAGTTGAGTGGCTTGCCATAGAATATATTGAACACACCACAAAGTTAGAATACATAATGTACAAAGGTCAAATACAAGCAGATACAAGTTAAAGCCATTAGAGTTAAACAATCCCCGGCGACACAGCGCCAAAATTTAATAGGCAAAAAATAACCTATCAAAAATAGTCCCTATAACTATACAAGTATGCTAAAAAAATGTCAATGTTGTGCAATGGAAGTAGGGGTCATTCCCGCTAAGGACTGATAAGACTAAATGCTTTAAACGACTCGATACACTAATACCAGAACATCTGGCAGACTCGATCTACAAACAAAGAATTAATTTATTAAACTATCTAGATTCGACCTAAAATTACAACAAAAAAACAAAACAAAGAAACAAAATAGACACAGTGGTGGACTATCACGTAAATTTACAGAGGTTTTTAAAGATGATTTGTTTGGTGAATTAAATTGACAAATACGAAATCCGAAACCAAAACAAGAAATTAAAGTTGTAGAAAATCAAATGGATTAAAATGTTAGACACTTCTCTCCACCCTAGATAGTCTCAATCTACTCCAAACCAAATTCACAAAATAATGAATCAATGTTTCCCATGCATGAGCTATGATCAAGTCACATACATATTACACTCTCATACTTGACATGTTATCCGGATTGATTATATGGTTTAACGTGATCTTAACCTAGGAGATATGCTACTATGATGGGTCCAAATCTACCCAACCTAAGTCATTAAGATTCGTAGAGTGTTTGAGAAACAAAAAGGCTTCTAGAGCTACTATGATGGGTGCTCTTGCATCACCTAGGAATTACTTCACACAACTAATTGTATTGCTTTTATCTCAACAAAATATGCAATGATAAGATGATCACATACTGAAAGGACCCAACCCCGATTTAGTTGCCTAAACCGAAATGAGGCCCTAACGACACCACGACTTACAAAAATTTTGCCAGAGTTTACACTATAAAACGTACAAACCAAAAACCTGCAAGAAGATTACACTTCACAGATAAATTTTTAGACACACTGTGGACCTCCAATGTCCATCCGGATTTCTCAAAATCTATATATACATAATAAAACTCAAGGTTTACAAGAAATCCAGAAAATATTCAGGAGTATAACTCAAACTGAACAACACTACACAAGTGTTCAGAGAAACTTCTAATTACAAAATATACAAGACTAGCAGGTTACATCAGGAACCTACTAGAAGGAAAGTGTGATTTGAACTCTAGGCCTCTTGAGATGACGTGCAACCACGGGAAAGAAACTGCAATCTGGGCGACGAAAACCGAAAAGCCCAGATAAAAGCATATAAATAATAAAACCGTTAGAGTGAGTGGACGTAAATCATAATATGCCACATAAATAAATCCAACATGCTTTTCACGATAAATGCACATAAAATCATGCGAGTCAAAACAAATAAGCTCAGATCAAGTGCTCATAAAGACGTAACTCTCCTGGGTACTGTGTGTGTGGAGGCAGTAACTTGAGTATATTTTCCTCAAAATTATAACACGTCCGGGTCAAGTGCTCATAAAGACGTAACTCTCTCAGGTACTGTGAATCACGGGTCAGGTGCTCATATAGACGTAACCCTCCAGGAGAATCTTGGGGATCAGCCGGGAGGCCATAGCATCGATGCATCCATATATCTATACTCAGTGTAAAAAAATAATCACATGTCCCTCCAAACCAATGTATGCTCATAAAATGCATAATCATAAATGCATACTAGTAAAGCATACTCATTGACTCACAAATCCACTGTGAAAATCAAATTGTCCACTCACATATAACAGCTAGCCCTAAGGCCCGACGGAAGATCCCTCGCCAAAAGTTGTCTCACGATCACCTGAATAACAGGGATACGATCAATACATAATGAATTTACACATACGGAGCAAATACGTCAAGAACCCCGCGTTCTTGAAAATCGTATCGCTCGAAAAATCGACGAGGATAACAAAATTCCCAAAATATACCCAAACATCCCTCATCCCAAATTAAAACACTCAATTCAACTCGAAAACCTCCCGACTATGATCGGAGCGCGATTACGAGCAAAATGAGATAAAAATCTCCGAAAACCCCCAAAATTGGATCCTCGCCGGAGCTCCACCGTGGACCACCGCCGCCACTGGCGACGCAGCGCCAACGGTGACATTCCCCGACGAGCCATACATCAAAATGATCCCCTCCTCAAACCCAACCAAACTCTCAAAATCACATCTCCATCCAACCACGACTGTGGCCGGAAATTGGCCCGAAAATCTCGCCGAATTCTTCCTCTCCGGTCACCACCACGGCACCCCTAAAACCTCAACCTTGTCCCAAATTGAATACCCAGAAATCATCAAGGGGTTGAGCGAAACCTAACTCCTCACACCCACGACGCCAAATCTCGCCGGAAACTGCCACCCGATTCCGGCGAAAATTCCAAACTTCATCGAATTTGAACTCCCTCAAAATGCAACCAATTCTCACAAATGAATACATGAACCAATAGGAAATCACAAGAGTTTTCTAAACATACCAAGAACACGGCTGGAGGTGGCCGAAACCGTCGGCTTCGACGGCGAACCGAAACGGGTACGGTGGAGGAAAATGGGTCAACGGGTCAACTCGGTCAAACTCAGTCCAAATGTGTGATTTTCTGATTTTTACGATTATTCGATATTTATACGTCGCAAACCGACCAAACCAACGGTTCGGATAACTCAAACACAATTGGATAAGTACGACTAACTCGACGATAATTTCAAATATTCATTTTATACTCCTCGATTATCCGAAAAATCCTCTGAAACCTCCTACGAGCTCAAAATCAAATCCTCTACAATTTCCGCAAAGGAACTCAAACCAAATTCTTTCCCGACAATTTAGTCGTTAACAAACCACATATGTACAATCAACTCGCAATAATCACATAACTCAAAGTTCGGGTCGTTACACATACATATTCATGACAATAAATTCTACCACGCACATACATCTAAGTTTTCAACCAAAAATATATATAATAGAAATCATAAATGATTTGATAGTGAAGAAATTTTCATCCAAAATTATGCAAATCAAAATTGAAACATATATAGGGCTTCGATCAACACTTAACTAAAGAAAACTAAACAAATATATTACAAAGATGGAGAAGAAAAGAAAAGAACAGAGAAAGAAGAGAGAAAAGAGAAGAGAGAGATGGGAGAGAGAGAGAGAGGAAGAAGAGGTTTATTTTCTTCTATCTGGCTCTTATCTGGCTCCTTGAATCCTCTTCCTTGTAGGCTTGAGACTCTTTGTCTTGAAAGAAAAGTCATTCTCTTATTTTCTTTATTAGCTCTTGACTTCTATCACTTCTTCTGACCATCCACATGCCTAGTAAATGGGTATATCAATCACAAATTTGTCCACGAGATTCTTGGTGTGAATTGGGCTCAAAACAAGAATCTCCGTCAAAAGTCAGATTCTCGAGGATACTGACCTCTCTGTACTAAAACATCAATAATTTCCTCTAGAGACATCTAAATCACAATCTGGAAGATGTTCTGGAAACTAAACATCTGGGGCTTTCCATGCATATATTGATCACCATCTAGTTCTTTCCGAACTGTTCCCAGTTCTCCGTTGAAATTGATTGATCTGCACAGGTAGGTTTCCAAATTAAAGCTTTTAATCCCTCTTTTTCTTCCTTTCTTCTCATCCACTCCAAAATACCTATAAAACCATAAAATAAGTTAATATTACTAAGTTTTTAACAAAAGAATAATTATATGAGCATCAATTATTAGCATAAAGGTGCATATTTATGCGCCAATCAAAGATCTCTCCAAAAAAAAATTAAGCTTAGTGCTCCAGCAATGAATATTATTTTTGGTTTGCCAAAGAGACTTAAGGTGTTCTCTTTCCCGAACAAGCTGCTTCCTAGTTCTATTGATGTGGTGGAAATATTGGATAATGTGGTGATCCAGAAGAAGAAGCTTGGGCATCCTGTTGGTTCCAAAAACAAGCCAAAGATGGGGGTGGTGCAAGGCAATGGAGCAAAGACTGCTAGGAAGAAGAAGACAGACAGTGCAGAACCTTTGAGGTTGGCATGCCCAGTGACGACTCATAGCTCAGCTAGTATGGGCAAGGAGATGATTATTTATGCACCTATAAAGTGCCGACTTATTTGCATCTTTATTGGATGACGATTCACATAGAGATGACATACCTATTACAATTGCGTACTTAGGATTATGTTCATCTCTGTTCTTTTTCATATGAGGGTCGTCCATTATTTGAAAATGCAAGTAAGCTCGACAGCAGTTGCGCTTAGCATACTAAAGAATAGTATTTACTTTGATTAGTTTCGTCTGTTTAGTGGAGTATGGTTCATTTTCAAGCCATGATTGTACTATTTATGCCAAGAATATCGTTTAATGATATATTATTTTTGTAAAAAAAAAGAAGAAGGTGTGTTATAAAATGAGTAACTTTACATAGGATTGTTAGAATCATGCACACAAGTCTTTAGAGTTTTTTTTTTTAAATGGGTAGATCTAATGAAATTTGAACATGTGACTCTAATAACCCTAGTATGAATCGTTACCATTAATTAGTGTTTAACTCACTGATAGTTCTTTAGTTATCATTTGGGAATTTGGGATCAATTTTTAGCTACATTGGGACCAAATAAGCTGAGCAACCTTCACACAAAAAAACTGAGGAATATATGACCTGTTTTTATCATTAAATTATAGTTAAATATTTTAGCATGTGATACTCGTTCCTTAACTCAAAACATGGATTCATTCTAATTAAACTTATTAGGTAATTGTAGTTTAATCAAAGTAAACACATAACGTGCAATCAAGATTCAACACTTCTAGAATGATTAGTGGCTAGTATAGATCACTATATAAAAAGCCAAGTGGTCCCTGAGATTGGTTAATGCGGTCCTTGACTTGGAAACTACGAAATAATTATCTAGCTTGTGACCTTTCTAGTGTCATCGTTTCTGGGTAGTTTGTGGTCCTCGGATTGGTCAATGCGTCCCTTGACTTGGAAACTACGAAATAAGTATCTTGTTACCTTTTTAGTGTCATTGTTCCTGGGTAGTTTCTGGTTCTTGTGCTGGTGCTAGTGTTGGTGCTCGACGTGTAGGTAGGATTAGGGGTGAGATATAACCAAAAACCAAAAAAATCTGAACCGAAATCAAACCGTAGCCGAAAAAAACCGAAACCGAAAAAAATCGAAACATTTGGTTTGGTTTGATTTTTGATTTACAAAAACTAAACTAAACCAAAAAACCGAAGTATGCAAAAAATGACATCATTTTGGATATTTTGTAAGATATTATATAAATATATGTAATGTAATAAACTTAAACTTCTAAAATCTTAATCTCATTATGCGCAATTCTTGACAAATTCTCTCATATAAACGAATTAAAATGTTATGCGACTTAAAAATAAGACTTTTATAGACAATTTTTGTGTTATTTTTTGACAAAGTTTATTTTTATACATCATGTAAAATTTTGGAGAAAAATCTGAACCAAACCGAACAGAATAGTAACAATTTTTCTTTTAAAAAATCAAAAACTGAACCGAACCAAACCGAACCAAAGAAAATATTACGATTTAATTTAGTTTTTACTAAAAATTGAACCGTTGCGTCCGATTCCTATCTCTAAGGAGGACTCATGAGCAAAAGATTACATCGTAAATTGCACTAAGTAAACAGTGTATATGCGTTGTGTCTTGGTGGACTTTTGCTCAGAATCACAATACAAGTTTCTTGAACGAATGGAGGCCCCATTTCTAATACTACCACGTCACCAATTATCTTATGCCTCAATCATAACATATCACAACCACAATTATACAAGTCCAGCATAGATATCATAGAATACACATTGAAGCTGTGAGATACGAGATTATGCACATCATGGATATAATACCTAAACCAAAATATAGATATTACAGACCACATATTGAATTGGATAATAATAATGGCAGAAATATTGAGGGATTTTTGTTGAATGGATCACACGCTAGCCAGAGTCTCTGTAAACTGATGAGCATGAAAGCAACCAATCTGTAATGATGCATTTGCATCGGTGGAGTTTTCTTCAAAACCACAAAGCTTCTTGAAGGTCTTATCCCTAAGATTGTAAGAGATAAACGTACCCGGAATGTGCAGCAACAACAATGAGTTCTCTTCGTTCTCTTGCACAAAGAGTAGACTAAATACATAAAATCGAGTCTCTTGGGAATCAGGGTAGCTCCGAATCATCTTCGGATATGCAGCAACAATTGCAGCCAGGTCAACTTGGTACTTGGGAATCCAGCTAGAGTAATCCTTGTTCATCACAAAGACTTGTAATTGTGTCGTGCTTGAGCCATAGACTTCGATCAAATGCAAATGGCCACCAGACTCGTTGAAATACCTCAACCTCCTCTTGCTCCATTTTTCATTTGTTGGAAGACTAGGCATTTCTCCAAGCTGCTCTTGAATAATGTCAAAAGATAAACAAGCCCCGGTTGGACTAATCCAATGTATTGTACCATTCCACAGCACACCGTTGTCGAAAACCATGTTGAATGGAGCAACGAAAGGAGATCCTGAAAGCCTCCAGCTGCGAGTCTCGGACGAGTATATCTCAATCTGATAATTATCATATGGTGATGCTGAGGCAGAGCAATTCCGAACACAGACAACTTGGTAATCAGGTGATTTAGAAGGATCAAAAGCTAAATGAACACCGAGAATGGTTGTGGATTCTGATTCAACACATCCATTAGGATGAGGAAGCAACAAGTACTGCCTAGTTGAAGGATTGCAGATGTAATATCTGCGGCTTTTCCCCAATTCGAAAAAGCTGGAGCACAACAGCAAGCCTTTACAGGACTGCAATACTTTGACACCTGCAGAATCATTGATGAAACTGAGAGAAGTAAAGGGCTGCTCGCCTGAATTTCTTGCGCCGCAAGTTACATGATCGATGAGACCATTTGTTCGACACAAGATGATGCCGGCAGAGGCGAGACTGCGGTGGTGGCGGCAGAAGCGGGAATCGGAGATAAGTGAGAGCCATTCCTTGGAGACGCATTTGAAACGGAGAAGAGATTTGACAGGAAGGCGGAGGAGGATGTCAGTGATGAGATCTTGGTTGCCAGAAACTGCTTCTGCTGCAGGTAGTGGATCCCAACAGCGAAGCAGCTGATTCATCGTATATATCTTCTTCTTTCTTGTAGCTTGTTTTGATCGCTGTTGATCAAGTGGTGGACTTTAAAGCATACATGTGGATAAAATGAAGCAACAAGTGGACAATCATTGATGGAAACTGCTTGGATTTTTAATTTACATGTGTAAGAATTTGGCTTAGCTTCCAAGCTTCACTGACATTTGATAACTAGTTAACTTGCATCATACTTGACCTCTCCCTAAGTTTGCGTTTGGCAGCGGGAATTCTTTACTAATTAAGAGCTCAATCAATATATTCCTAACATTATTTGACTATCACAATATCAAAGTATATTCTATATCTTTCTTTCGGTGTGTGTCTTGTTTTAATTAAATTACATATAGAGATACTAGCGATTCCTGATTATTCAGGAACATTGATTATAATGCATTATTTTAAAGCCTCTTATTAATAAATAAAGATACAGTCACAATTTTGTAGATGACTATAACTACTGAGCTGGCTAGGCAAGAGTTCCAACATCGTTGCTAAAAAAAAAACAAAGTCTCATTGCTGAATCTCTGATGTAGAAAACACTTTCATCGAAAACAGATACACCAGCATTATATATCTTCCCATTAACAGGACTTAATGCAATTCCCCCAAGTTAGGAAATTAAAGTTCAAGCCCTTAAACCCCACTATGTTTCATCATGATCTCCGCACATCTCAGAGTGAAATACAAGTATGACGCATTCTCGATCTTCAAAAGGTAGCAAATTCGATACCTCACTCCTTTACTGATATCACAAAAGTAACGAGATCAGATATACCTGCTGTAAACATTCCTACAAGGTTGAAAGTCCCTAGAACTAGGCAAGTTAACGCCACTCCCTGCCCAGGCAGGGCAATCCCTAATGCCCACAGTGGGGGTGTGGCGTCGGCCTCGGCTCCTATCCGTAAGAGGGGGAGACAAAGAAAATTCACAGTTGAGCTGCCGGTTAAAGAACATACCATCCAAGCACAAAATGATTCATTTGTCATCAACACTATGAATCCTTCATATGAGATTGTTTCTAACTACCGTTATGTCCTAGAATCACAATTGCATCTATGAGGGACGCTTCAGGATCAATGGTGACGTTAGATAACAAGGAAATCTCACTAAGTAACACAAGTGCGCACGCTATTATGGATAGATCTTTCATGTTAGTTGATGATGCATTTACTTATTCTGTTGCACAAAAGATCATTGACGGCGATGAAGTGGAACCTCGCTCTATTGTGGATTGTCAACGTAGAGCAGATTGGTCAAACTGGAAAGATGCTATCCAGGCTGAACTAGACTATTTTACAAAAAGAAAAGTTTTTGGTCCAATAGTGCTATGCCCACCGAATGTTAAACTAGTTTGACATAAATGGGTATTTGTTCGGAAGCGCTATGAGAAGAATGAAGTCTTGCGGTATAAACTACACTCTCTTAGCACACCAATTGTTGTTCGCAGTCTAGAACCCAAAAAAAGATCTGTTTCATCTAAAAGATAATGATGAGAAAATTTTAGGAACTAAGGTTCTATAACTCATTGTTATTGGAGCTTTGTTGTAGTTAGCTCAATACACAAGTCCATACACCTTCTTAGTTGTGAACTTATTAGCTAGATTTAGCTTTGTGCCTATGTAACGTCATCTGAATGGAATAAAACATATCTTCAGGTACTTGAAGGGATCCATTGACTTAGGCATATTTTTTCCCTACAAAGAAAAAAGAGAAACTAGAAATTCTGGTGAATGGAATACCGGAAATGCAGCTTTCTGATCCTGGAATTTTCGACCTTTCGAGATCTTCTCTCGACCCATCGAACCAGGCTCCCTGGATGGATCATCCGAAGTCTCTCGAACCATTGAATGATCTTCTAGCTGCCAACGCTGAACCTTCTTTTAGTGTAGTCCCTTTTTCCAAGATACTGAATGATGTGTTGGTAGG
Source organism: Geum urbanum (assembly GCA_946800695.1). NCBI lineage: Eukaryota > Viridiplantae > Streptophyta > Magnoliopsida > Rosales > Rosaceae > Geum > Geum urbanum. The sequence goes on from OX327003.1 coordinate 8,902,182, forward strand.
ATTTTCTGATGCCAGGTACCTCTCTGACCCGAATAGAGGACGTTCTCAAACTGATTATATTTTCACCTTTGCGAATAAGGCGATTTCTTGGAGATCTACAAACAAACATTTGTTGCTACTTTCTCGAATCATTCTGAAATCATAGCTCTGCATGAAGTTCTTAAAGAGTGTGTCTAGCTTAGGTCAGTAAATACACTATATTCGCGGATCTAGTGGATTACCATATACCACTACTACATCAACCTGCATCTTTGAGGATAATGTAGCTTGTATTGAGCAGATGAGGTTGGGTTTCATTAAAGGTGACAATACAAAATTTATTTTTTCAAAATTCTTCTACAATTAGCAGCAACATCAATCCTTGAATATCCATGAATATGAGCCAGATTGGTTCTGCAAATAATGTTGTGGACTTGTTTAGTAAGTCACTTCTAAAATCTACATTTGTAAAAAATGTGAAACGAATTGGTATGCGATGCTTACCTAAACTCCGAGATTGAGTTGATAATCAGGGAGAGTCATTTTGGTAGACATCATGGCCGGGGAGTCTACCTCACATGTAATATCATCTGTGGTTGATGCGTTGTACTATTTTTCCCTTCGATTAAGTCTTTGTTTTTCCAATGAGATTTTTGTTCACTTGACAAGGTTTTTAGTGAGGCAAAAATTGTTGCATCATACATTAAGAGCTTAACGGGGGGGGGGGGGGAGGGGGGTTTAAGGAAACTATATTCCATATTTTTTGATGTGTGTCTTGTCCTAATTAGATTAGATATAAAGATACTAGTAATCCATGATTATTTGGGAACATTGATTGTAATGCCTATATTTAAGGTCTCTTATCAATGAATGAAGATACAATTTACAGTCTCAATTACTGCATATCTTTTTATCCTTAAACACTTGCATCGTAATCTTTTTATTATTTGGAGTAATGTTCTGAATAGTCGTAGTCATTTGTGTTCAACTTTCATTGGATTCTAATTTTAATGTCAATTGAATGATAAAATGATAGTTGAATTACTGTTTATTCTCCACCTTTGATCAATACTGTATATATTATTTCATTCTTTTTGGAGAAAGAAATCCACATATTAATATTTAATAGTAGTTGGTCATTAGATTAGATTAATTCTGTAATGTGCCGAATATACAAATGTGGAAAAGAGTAATCTACGGTCTAACTTCTCTCATGTACTATTCAAATAAGCCCAATGCGTGTGAGATTATGGCAAGTGTCTTCCACATTATAGGCGCACTGCCAGATTATGGTGCTAATCATATCTTTGCAAGATACCGAAACCAATTTTTGTTAGGGAGGTGATATTGGGACTCCATTTTTCTTTCAAAACTGTACTCTCACTCCCTTTTATAATAAATTAATGTTATTTTTTTCCTTCCATTTTTATTCCTCCTTTATTTTCTTTAATTATTTTCCTTCCCGGTTTATGTTCTTAATTTTTTTGTTTCCGCATACTTATTAAACTAATGTAACTAAAATTTACATTGAATTTATGCTGATTTTAGATAATCACAACTTAAAAAATTACATTATTATTGTCAACAAAGAATCAAATAATACTCTATATATAAATACATTTTTTTAGGAGAAAAAAGAAGTCCCAATACCAGCTCCATTTTGTTAAGCTCAAATTCATGTCGACTAGGCATGTGACTGTACTCATTTTCACTATCTTCTTCGATCCCTAACTAAAGTATGTTTTTAATGTTTTTGTTATAGACTGAGGAGAAGAGATATAGAGAGAATGGAGAAACATATAGATAGAGGAGAAAGTGTAGTCTTGTATTATTAATATGATTAGGTCTCTATACATAGATATATATATATATATGGTTTACATGTTAAGTACATAACTAATCAGCATTTATATAGACTTCTCCTTGGATGTCTACCAGTCCCTACATAAATTTCAGATTTAAAATACCCCATAGATGTCTACCGATAATACAGTGTTGGACATGCCTAGGATTTCCTCGTGAAAAACCTAGTCAGGTAACAAAATTCCAATGGGAGAAAAATAATCATTGTCGAAAGAAAAGAGTACAACGTGCTTATGTCCTAGGTAGCATGTTTCTGGATGCTCCCCCATGATGAGAATCTCTCCCTGATCATTGCAAGATTTTGGGTACCTCGTATATGAGGGCTCATCGTTAACTTTGAATCCTATAAGATAAACAAGTCAAAAGTAGCACAATAAAACTACAAATATTTTCATCAACAATTTACCATAAGTGTTACAGTAATCTGAAAAACTTTAATACATTAGTAAATGTTCTTGAAAGGACCCAATCACGATTTAGTTTCTTAAACCGGAATCAAACCCTTTCTGAAAACACGAACTTTCAAAAAAACCATAGAAATTTCGGCAGAGTTTCACTATATCGCGGAATTGCCATTAACCTGCACCCGAAAACACACTTCATCCTATGCCACAAAAGTCAAACCGTGGGCACTAATCTCATCCGGATTTCTCAAAAACATATCATAATGTAAAGTAAGAAGCAAAAACTATAAGTTTACAGAAATCCGGGAAAATAATATGAAAATATAAACATCAGAGTATTCAGAGCGACCTCTAGTATATACATAAATATACAACAGTAGGCCAAACTAGAAACCTGCTAAAAAGGAAGAGTGGCTCGAATACTATGCCTCCAACTGCGACATGCGACACCAGAATCCGAACTGCAAACTGGATACGGAAACCGAAAAGCCTAGGGGAAAGGCAAATAAAATCGTTAGAGTGAGTGGACGAAAATAAACATATGTTTTTCACCATTTATATAACATAAAAACAATGCGAGTTCTTAGAATAAATGGAGGTGTCAGGCGAATCTCTCAAGCCCGACGGTCAGGTAAATCTCTCAAGCCCGACGGTGATAGACCATGCGAATCTCTCAAGCCTAGTAGGCATATCAGGGGAATCTCTCAACCCTGGAACTGGACTACCGGTGATCAGCCAAGTAGCCAATGCATCGATGCTAAGTAAATGTCATCACCATATAAAATATAAAACAATACATCCAAAAACAATAAATAATCTCAATATTGTACTGGAAATAAATACTGAAATCAAGAACTCGCTACGACAGTGTAAATAAAAGTCTACTCACAGATAAGCATGACGCAAAACGCGTTAATTCTGTGATTCGGCGGAAAATCCCTCGCCAAACAAACGATCACGATCCCCTAAATAATCACAAATACCACTATTCAAAATCACATTTCAAAATCCTGAACCACATCTCGAGGACCAACCATTCTCGAAAACATATAACCCGAATATCGACAAAATCGTAAAAAATCCAATAAACACACTATAAAACCTCACTATAATTTCCGATGCTCAATTCAAAATATAAACCTCACCACTGCGATCGGTGCGCGATTCCAAGCACCACGGCCAGAAAACCGCTGCCGTCGGAAAATGTCATCAGCCCAGAAAAATTCGACCTACACATGGATTTGAAGATCTCGACATTTCCAACAACTTTCTAGTTGAAAGTTAAGCCTAATTTTGACCGAAAAAGGTCCAAATCTCACCTTGAAATCAAAAACCCTCGCCGGAATTCTCCACCTCCGATCTCCCTCCTCTGGCCACGGCAAGCTGCAAGACCACTTCTAAAAACTTCCTCTTCACAAGGGCTACAAAACCCCTAACAAGTCGACTTCCATCTCGGCCGCCACCGCTGCCTCCGTCGCCGGCGATTTCGCCGGAAAACCCACCAAAATTTCCGAACTTTGACAAGCCATAACTCCTTCATCCGGCAACCAAATTGAGTGAATGACCTATCAAAAGAAAGAGGAGCTCAAGCCCAACAACTTTTATGAAAGAACCTTGGCCAAAAGACGCCGGAATAAGGCACATCGAAGGCAAACAAAATTCGGCCAGAAATGGTGAACATGGGTGAGTCAACACACCCGAGTTGACTCGGTCAACTCCCAAAGTCCAAGTCTGACTTACCCAAAAAGGAAACCCACTATTTATACTTTCCACTTTTGGTAATTTCCGTATTTATTTTACGACAAATTTAGATCGAACGTAACTTTTGCATCATAACTCCATTTCCAACGATTCTCGTGTCTACGAACTTATCTCGACAAATTCTTCAATTTCCACCTGAAGTCAACCAACTTAGACAAATCCGATAAAAATTCAACGGCTCAATTCAACACAAGCTTATTTGATAAAAACGATCAATGATCGAAAATGGATCGAAACCAAACGGATAAATACGACTAAATCCAACGGTCGAAAATATTCATAACTTATTCCTCGTAAGTCGAAATAATCCTCCGAAAATTCCCACGAGCTCGAAATTAAATTCTCTACAACTTTCGTAAAGGATCTCAAATCAAATTCTTGCTTGATAATTTAGTCGTTAACAATCCCGCCATATTGATCAATTACGACAAAATCGCGACTATTCGTGAAAGTCGCAAATCAAGCCGATAAACATACCATTTCCGGTTCGGGTTGTCACAGTTCTAAAGTAAAAGAATAAGAAAAATGTAATATCAAAATTTAATATGGCGTATCTAGCCACAAGTATCAATATCTATATGTATTAATATATTCATATAGGCTCTTTAAGAGCTCTAATGAATTCATTACTTCACGAAAAGTTATGATACGTTGCAACATTATGATCATAATTTGAAATCGATTTCATATTCAAATCATACTACTCATTGAGAGAAGATTGATTTAGTCACATTGACTATGTGAATGATCGAGCATGCATGTATAAGATCTAGACTCTTATTCCATGAGTAAGCTTCAAACTCTTTCAATTAGTCATGGCACTGCCTTTCAGGTAACGAATCCTCTAATTTAGGATTGTAAATAAGCATTTGCTTATAATGACATAATATTTGAGACTTTCTTGCGTGCCTTATGAACGCACAAGATACCCTCCCAATCTGCCATATGTCTCTCGTCAATATCGACATTGCACTTATAGAAAAGTTGCCGTCTAAAGGAATAACAGTGATAATCTCATATATCTACCAAAGAGATGGTTAAAACACTTTGATCAAATTCCTTTCATAATCTCAAAGATTAATAAGGTTTGAGAGTCTCATCACGTTTCGTTCAGCATTAGAATTGCCTCTTTCCCAATTTGGCCAGTAATATAATTTGTTGATATATATGTAAATGAAACATAGTATGTCTACAACCCTTGATGATCTTTCGCTAGCTAGCATATGTAATATATCAATGACCATCAAATTTCGATCCCCCACATTCATATATGCATGCAATAGCTTTAACGAGCTCATTATTATCGAATATCCATGCCACACTCTAGGGCATCTATTGTCTCACTCTCGGACAATCATTTTTATATTTGAGAATGTGGATCATTAATTAACATCTACTCTAGACGTGGTAGGGCATGAAAAATTTCCACTTTAATAGAATAAAAAGTTTGGATCAAGTGAAAATAGTTCAAAACTTCACGCCGTTTCGGATCCATTAGACTATTCTCTCCCTAACGGTGGGAAGACTATTATATTAACCATTTGGAAAATATGCGTGTATGGTTAGAATATCATGTTCCTTATAATCGTTGGTGGGTGGCGAGTCCAAACCAAATATATGGTCAAATTAATTGTCACCTACAGTTTGCACATGATTGATTGAGATTTATTTCTCTAACACAAATAAGCATGGTGAATAATATCACACACCAATTTAAATTGACAAGTCACAAAAGATATGCGTAAATACTGGTTTAAAAATCAAACTTCTTCTTAGCAAGGTTAGCAAACATTTTTATTTATAAGTGCTCAAACAATGATATCATTGAAGATTTTTATAATCTTATACATTATAGTATATAATGCATACTTCATGTACAGATTGGATGTGGAGAAATATACACCCCTTTTGGCCAAAAATATGTTACATATGTAACACGATACAAGATCTTTCTGAGCTATCAATAAATATTGAACCCTCTTGGGGTAATTGTTAAATTAGGTTTTATAAGCATCACAGTCGAAAATGACAAATGTCATGAAAATCAAAGCTTTAATCTCTTGCTTAATTAATTATATAACGGTATACCCAAAACTTCAGGTTTGGTATGTATATAATAGGCTTGATATCGTGATGAAAATAAATAATTACATATAATCAAAGCCTTAATTTCCATATGAACAAAACAACATTACTCGTAATGAAAATAAATAATTTCATATAATGAAAGTAAGAGAAACTAAATGAATTTAAGTAGTAGAAATAAACATGGGAACTTCTGGTTCCGTTAATGAACAAGATAGACAGAACATTAGGTCTGCTCAGATACTTGCAATTTTCTTAAATAAATAGTCAAAAACCTTATGGTTCCGATTATTCAACCTTGAACTTTTGGTTCTAAAGGTCAATAAATTACATATTCATATATAGAGAATTCTAATAATCAAGTTGAATCGAGGAACTTTAGATTCTTATGGGATTAAGAAACATATATTCGGTATATTCAATTGTAAAATTTGGAGGATTTTCTGGTCTTGTAACCATCTACTCGAAGCTTTAAGTCAAGTTTTACTATTAGAACAACAAGTTCTAAAGTTGGTATTGGAAACTTTAGGTTCGCAAAATCTTTTACAACTGAAACTTCGAGTTTGAGTAACCAATTAATTTTGAAAATTTTTAGGCCTCGTATATAATTATGGATCTTCATGTTTAATTTTTTTTCTTCAATTTATTTTAAATAACTCTAGCGTGCTTTATTACGAAGTTAGTTTAACAGGAAAAATTAGACGACATGCTCTAAAATAATTGACAAGCTCTAAAATATTAATAAGCTATATATTATTTAGCACATTTGCCTGAATTAATTGTTTCAATTGTTTCACAAACAATAAAATTACCTTTCGAATCCTCGAGAAGATCGTTTTCAAAAAAAAATTATTTTGCAAACTCAATCTTCAATGCTTATGCAACGATTAAGTGTTTATTTACGGGTATTGACTGTTATTTGCAGATAAGAAAGGGACGGTTGCCGGAACTCATATTAAAGAATAGGCATAGTTGTGTCTCCCACGACTCCCACGAGAGACATGTGAAAGACGTACTGAAGAATAGGCTGAACAGCACATCGGTATCAAACCATATCATACCAAATGACTTGGGCCATATTTTGGATAGTTTTATAGCGTTCTCCATTAATTAGGAAGAAACAAGTTCACATTTGGAAATTGTGCTCAGTTCGTCTCCCAGCCTGTTATGAGTATCATCAGGCCAGGATCTCATTTAATATTTTTTTTATTTCTTTTTGAGATTGTAAGTATATCTGATGATGAGTTTCGAACAAGTAACATCAATGATTACACTTTTAGTTACTGAAAAACAAGTCACATAACTTGGCTCATTTGACAGAAGGTGAATAATGGTGGGTAATTTTTTCATTGGCAAAAATTTAAAATAATTATTTAAGTTTGATGTATTTGATATTTTAGTAACTTAATTTATGAAATTATAATTTTGATCATTTAAATTTGTCAAAAATAGACACTTTAGTTACCAACTTTTGAAAGTATAACTTTGATCACTTCTCTCACTAAGACTAACCGACTGAGAAAGAGAAATATCGAGTCAATTTTTGGTCGTCCATATCCCAAACTGGACGAGATGACATTGTGCATTTTAAAAATTTGTCCTAATTATCCTAAAACTCAAACGGAATTAGACATGTTCAATTTAAAATGAACATTAAATAGTATATGTAACAACAAAAATCCGAATGTACCGGAACAAACCAAAATTTGGACTCCATATAACTATATTAGATAAACATAGTTCGATAAAAACCTAAAAGTCTACAACTATTAAACTACAGCCTGATTTCTCATCATATACTCTCTCGGCTCAATTCCTTATAAAAAGACCTCATTTAAACCTTTTGCTTCGTATCTCAACAAACACAGGTAATAAAAGATAATTCTATAGTGCTCCGGAGTACTAAAATTTCTCCGTTTTGGAACGTTGGTTTATTTCTGCGATTCCCACTTTTGGAGAAATAAAGTGATCCATCGCTCCAAAACTGAGGAGTTTTGGTACTCCGAAACACCCCGATCATACATCAGCTAAAGTCTCTACAAACTGAAAAGCTTGGAAGCATCCAACTTGAGATACGACATTTGTTTCTTTGGATATTGGACAAAGCTTCTTGAAAGTCCTATCTCTAAGATTATAAGATAAGAATTCACCAGGAATATGCAGCAACAGATATGAGCCCTCTTCATCATCTTGCACACACAGTAGACTAAAAACATTAAAAACAGACTCATAGGCATCAGGGTAGCTTCGAACCATCTCCGGATACGCATCAACAATCGGAGCAAGGTTGACATTTTACTTTGGAACCCAGCTTGAGTAATCCATCTCCATCTCAAACACTTGAAATTCAATTGCGCTGCCGTAGACTTCAATTAGGTACAAATGTCCACCCGACTCGCCGAAATACCTCATTCTCCTCCTGCTCCATTTCTCAGTCGATGGAAGACTCGGCATTGTTCTTAGGCCTTGTCGACCAATGTCGAAACACAACGAAGCCCCAGTTGCACTTATCCAATGTATGGCACCATTCCAGACCACCCCATTGTCCACAGCCATGTCCAATGGCGTAGCAAACGCAGACCCACAATACTTCCAGACCCGTGTGTCCGATGAGTAAATCACAATTTGGTAGCTAATATTATTGTCATATAATGATGGAGTACAGTCGGAACACAGACATTTTCTAACGGACACAATTTGGTAATGAGGTGAATTGGAAGAATCGAAAACCAAATAAGTTCCGTATAGAGTTGTGGGTTTGCAGTTTGATACATCATCTGCGTATCTTTCAGGGACAACAGTGTATTGATGTGTGGATGGATTGCAAATGTAGAGGCTTTGGCGCTTACCCAATTTGTGAACGCTGCGACACAATAGGAGGCCGTGGCTGGACTGATCGATCTTCACGCCGACCGAGTCGTCGATGAAGCTGAGAGAAGTGAAGGGCGGCGGGTCGGAGATGATGACAGTGCCGCCGCGGAGAGATGTGTGGTGGATGGTGGTCTCTGCCGTTTGAGACAAGGTGATAGTAGAGGAGGCGAGATGGCGGCGACGGAAGTCAGGGCTGGAGATGAGGGAGCGCCAGTGGGTGGAGACAGATTTGAAGCGGAGGAGAGACTTGATAGGTAGGCGGAGGAGGATGTCTGTTAGGAGATCTTGGTTGAGCATATTGTTGTTGTTGTTGTTCTCAAGTAATGGGCATGAGGATAAAAAGTGAGTTCCTTTCTGGCCTTCAAAGAGTTTGGCTTTATCATCATTAGAGCATATGCACCGGGGAATGTTCAAGCAGCAGCTCCCGAGCTCGTCAACGAGCGGTCGCCGACGACAGCACGCACCGCTGCAAGCCTTGCTCGTGCTGCTCATCGGTCGAGCCCGTTTCCCCTCGTCTCACCCACTCCGTGGCCCCAGCTCTGCTCGTGCTCTCGCTCGAGTAATTCCTGCTCGTGCAACTGCTCATGTCGAGCGGTCACAGACGACTTTGGCGGGCCCCGGAGCTGCTCATGCTGAAAAACGTCCCTGGTGCATATGCTCTTACATGGAAGGCCTTGTCTTCAAAAGAGTGTGGCAGACAAGGAATCTTGGAGTAAGATTAGTTTTGTGTTACCAAGATGAACATGTTAGACATGTGCATAGAACAGCTGCTTAGTTAGGGTTAAGAGTACGGCTCTGCTCTTTATTGACACCACACTCTTCGGTTTGTCTCGCAATCCCAACTTGCTTTGCCCGACATCACTGACCCGATCCGCCAGTCCGCCACCGTGAACTTCAAGAACGGCCCAGTGGGCCTCGATGCCCAATCCTGTCCAAGTTTTTGAAAATTTAAGTTAGAATCCGAAAATGATTCGTCGATGACGCTATTTATATCCTCTTCTCTTCTAGCCAGTGTTAATTCACTTGTATCTCCCACGAAGTTAATATTTTGCTCCTCCTTGTAAAGTAGCGAAGCAAGTTCGCATAACTGGGTCAGTTCTCTTTCCACTCTGAAATAGTTTGTACAAATCTTTCGGTATTGGTTCTATCAGATGTTAGGAGTTATAACAATCTTTGATATTTTGGTTATGTTATCTGCTGCCGTTTGATTGTGTTTAGTACCTAGGTTGTTTTTGATCATTCAATCATTAAGTTTGTAACTAATTAGTAGAAAATTACTTTAGGAGAATTCAATGATTTTATTTATTTTAATTTTGCGATTAAATAGAGCTTTACAAGCGATATCATAATAGGAAAATATTTACACAATCATATCATATCTACAGAAGTTAATTCTAATTACAATAGGAATATTCATTCCAACACTCCTCCTCTCAAATTGGTGCATAGATGTCAATCATGTCCAACTTGTCAATCCATTTTTTGAATGCTTGGTGTGACAACTCCCTTAGTGAGTACATCCGCCAATTTTTCTTAAGAAGCTACAAAAGAAAAATATACAACATTCTTATGAAAGTTATCCCTGATGAAATGTTAATCAATTTTCACATGCTTGGTTCTATCATGTTGTATAGGATTATGAGCTATCTCAATTGTAGCAGTATTGTCACAATGAATTGTGAAGCTTGAAGCCTAACTCTTTCAATATATTGTGAATCCATAAAAATTTACACACTATATATGTCATTCCACGGTATTCAACTTCAACACTAGAGTGGACAATTACATTCTGGTCCTTATTACGCGAAGTTACTAAATTTCTATCAATGAATGTAAAGTACCCAGAAGTAGATATCATATTAGTCTTATCACCCGCCCAATTTGCATCAATATATCCTGTAACTCCAAACTCACAATTCTTGAAAAACAGTAGGCCTTTACCAGGTGCCGACTTTAAATACTTGAGAATCCGCATCACAACATCTATTTGCTCTTCACTAGGAGCATGCATGAACTAACTGACAACACTTACACCCAAGTCATTCATTTCAAATTCTTGGGAAAAACGCTTCTTCAAATCTTTCATCTCAACTGGATCATCACATGTGACAACCATATCATCAACATACACAATCAGAGCAGTAATCTTACCATCCTTGCGTTTGATGAATAAAGTGTGATCAGAGTTGCTCTGCTGATATCCAAACTTCTTTATAGCTTTAGAGAACCTCCAAAACCAAGCTCTTGGAGATTGCTTCAAACCCTACAAAGAATTTTTTAGTCTAAAAACATTTCCAACATCACACGGTCTACCGTTGACACCTAGAGGGATGTCCATGTACATTTCTTCTTCCAAATCTCCATTCGAGAAAGCATTTTTCACATCAAATTGTTGCAATGTCCAATCATATCGAGCTGCTAAGGCAATGAGAATGAGTACAGTTCTAATCTTTGCTACAAGTGCAAATGTCTCCTGATAGTCAACTCCATATCACTGAGTATAACCTTTGGTAACCAGACGAGCTTTATATCGATCAATGCTCTCATCTGCCTTCGCCTTCACTGTAAATACCCATCTACATCCAACAATTTTCTTTCTAAGTGGTGCAGGAACAGTCTCCCATATTGTATTCTTCTGCAAAGCCTCCATCATTCATAACCTGTTTCCATTTTGGATCCGCCAAGGCATCATGTACAGTACTGAAAATAGATACTGTAGATAATTGATTAACATCAAGTGCCTATGATCCAAATAACCTATGGTAAACACAAAGCTAACAATAGGACATTTGACTTTGGCTTATTTGGTAGGTTCATATTGTTTCTTTGCAACCCCTTTTGTTTCTCGTTGAGATCTCCTAGGTACATTAACCTCTATACCACCTGATTCAATGTTATCAATACGTACCTCAGGTGAGACATTCTGAGAAGGCTCTTCAGTTGATGGAGTAGAAGGAGGGTCTTCACGAGATATTGCTTCATAAGAAGGTTGAACTTCAATTGATGATGTTTCAGCTCTTGTATTCGACGGGTCGAGTATATTGTTCGGCAGGTCGAAGGATACATTCTGTCCAATTTTGGTTTCATTCTTCGAAGGGTCGAGGATGTTGCTCGATGGGTCGAAGGTGTAATTTGGGTTCACTCAAAGTGTAGGTCTCAACGGGTCGAGAAGGTTTCTCGCCGGGTCGAGAACGTCCTTCTATTTCGTTTCGGGTTGTTTGTTCGACGGGTCAAAGGTAATGCTTGACGAGTCGAGCGGAGCTCCAGTGCAATCTTTTGGGGGATTTTCAGTTTCAAATCTCTTTTCGAAGCTCTTCAATTCTTCAAACTCCATCAAATTCAGAGGATTTCCTTCACATACTCTCTTCTCCCCCTGAAGGGAAGACTCTGACACTCCCCCTGAGTAATAAGGTTCAGATTCACGAAAAGAAACATCTAGAGAAACATGCATTTTGTTCAGAACTGGATCATAACAACAGTAGCCTTTTTGGAACTAAGCATATCCAACAAAGACACATTTCACATCACATGGATTAAGCTTGCCTCTCAATTGTTTGTTGATGTGAACATACACAGTACACGCAAAAACTCTTGGCCCCAGATTTGGCAAAGACGGCGCATTCAGCAACTGATGCAACTTCTGATAAGGATTTTGAAACACAATAACACGAGAATGAGTGCGATTGATCAAGTATGCAGCAGAACGAACAACTTCTCCCCACAAGTTTCCTTTTACATTCATACCAATGAGAGAGGCTCGAACGACTTTTATTAACTGTCTATTCTTCCTTTAAGCTAATCCACTTTGTTGAGGAGTATACGCAATTGAAGTCTGGTGTCGGATTCCATGAGTGCTCAAGAATGCAGACATCTCGCCATTCACATATTCGCCACCATTGTCAGATTGAAATACCCATATTGGCTGTTGATACTGAGTTGCCACCATCGTATGAAATTCAGTAAATCTGGAATACACTTCATTTTTGTGCTTCATCAAGGAGACCCAAGTCATCTTAATATATTCATCAATGAAAGTTACAAAATAACGAAGAGACTTGGGCAGGACCCCAAACATCAGAGTGTATTTTCATAAAAGGGACATAACATTTATTCAAGTTTGGCAAATAAGTAATACGGTGGCTCTTAGCAAATTCACATGTATCACACTGAAATTTTGAAGCATGCATACGAGAAAATAGTTGAGGCTGAAGCTTCTGCTGATAATGAAAATTCAAGTGACCAAGACGATGGTGCCACAACCACACATCTTCCTTAGCTTTATCTAAAATGGTGGTATTATTCCCCTGTCCTGATGATTTCAATTGTTGTGCTCCATGCACACGAGAAAATAGTTGAGGTTGAAGCTTCTGCATATAACAAAAAATCAAGTGACCAAGATGACGGTGCCACAACCACACATCTTCTTTAGCTTTATCCAAACTGGTGGTATTATTCACCTGTCCTGATGATTTCAATTGTTATGCTCCACTGCTAGTCAAAACAAGATAATATAATTTTTCCTTTCGAACACCATAACCTAGAAATTTTCTAGTCACAATGTCTAGAAAGATACAAAAATCTGGATAGAAAGTGATAGAACATGCAAGCGTTGTAGTTAACTGACTAACAGATAGAAGGTTATATGCAAGAGAGAAAACAACAAGAATATAATCAATTGATAGATGATCAGATCTCTTGATAAAACCTTCACCAATAACAGGAGATGGAGAGCCATTAGCAATAGACACAACATGTTGAGGGGATGGATTAATGGTTTGTACCAGACTAGGGGTATTCGTCATATGATCAGTTGCACCAGTATCAATGATCCAAGTAGTATTAACAAATAATATAGAGAGAGAGAGAGATGATGCCATGCTCCTCATACTTGATTCAACTATATTAGCAGAGGCTTGATGATCCAAGCGACATCTTCAAGTTTCAAGTAGTAAGAATTTCAAGATTCAGGATTTCAAAGATATACTTCAGGATTATGGATTTTCAATTTCAAGGATTCAAGTTCAATTTCAGGGGTTTCAAAGTTTGAGATTTCAGGTGAAGTGGAAGAAAAAAATTGGTGATGGTAATTCAGGGTTTTAATTCAATTCAATTTAATTCTGGGTTTTTCAAATTCTAGGAATTCGACTCTGATGCTAATTAGAAAAGTATTTTAGGGAGAATTTAATGATTTCATGCATCTCAATTTTGGGGATAAATAGAGCTTTACAAATGATATCCTAATAGAAAAATATTTGCACAATCCTATCATATTTACAGAAGTTAATTTTAATTACAATAGAAATATTTCTTCCAACATAATCTTGGCTGTTCAGTGAGGATTACTGGGTTGGATTGGACCTCGTTCGCTGTTTGTTTAGAAATATGAGTTGCATTAAGGTAACCGGGATGACAAAGAGTATAAAGTATAAAGATACTAAGAGCACCAAGTACAGACTAATAGACACTCCTTCTCCGCATAGGGTGAAAGTCAGGACACATAAGCCGCTGATGCATACTAAGCTAAGGCACAACAAAACCCCCTTAAACTTGGGTAAAATGCATAGTGTTTTAAACAGGTTGCCTAAGAATCCATACAATGAAGACCTCCTTGAACAAATCCTTATCTGTGTGCCAGCTCAATCTCTAGCTCACTTCAAATGCGTCTCAAAACTGTGGCTTTCTCTTATTTCGTGCCCTAGGTTTTGCGACACGCACATCCTTAAGCACCCAAACTCCAAGGTTGCAGGCTTCTTCTTTCAAAGGTGACGTCTTAGTCTAATCCATGTGAACTTTATGTCTCATCTTGACAACGAATACCCCTCTGCGCCTCGCTCGAAACCTCTCGATTTCGTTCCTGACTCGACAAGAATGCTGATTTTGCAGTCCTGCAATGGTTTGTTCTTGTGCTTCACGTATAGAAAAAAAAACACCCAAAAGTATTATGTTGACAATCCCACAACCAGCAAGTTTATGCAACTCCCTCGTGCATATGGTGTCACAACATTAAATTAGAATACTATTGTGGGTGTTGTATTGGCATTTGACCCTTCCAAATCACCTCTTTACAAGGTTGTATACTTAAATAAGCATAATTCAACGATTGTGTTGTATTCCTCTGAGACTCGAAAGTGGAAGGTTCAAGAATCTTATATTAATTCATGGCCGTTTCGCATCGACTACAAACATGGTGTGCACTGGAATGGTGGGATCCATTGGATAAGCTACGACAGTGATTAGTTGTCATGCTATGACATAGATGAAGAGCGCTATGGGATTAATATCTTATCGTTCTGGTAGCAATATGTTTCATAATAGGATGCAAAGGCGGACCTAAGTGATCGCAAGCCCAGCGGCCGTTGGGCAATTTTTCTCAGACTATGTGTTAAGTTTTCTTTTCACTGGGCGAAGATATCGTTAACAAGGCTAATTTTAGACCCATTCGTTATCTTTCTCTCTCTAATCTAGTCAACGAGTTCCGACCATCGCATTAAAGACCCAACTCGTCCCGTCATTCATTATCCCAGACACACCCATCTTGAGGTTTCCATCCGTCCAACTCGACCCCACATGTGTTCATTTCTATTCGATCTCGCACTTCTGGAAGCTCTTTCTCTCTTCCTCTCTTTCTCTCTAGGTAAATCTATAACTATTTAGGTGTGATTGGGAACTGATCAAATGAATAATCTTGTATCTGATTCATCAACACTTTTTGCAATAGACCCAAAAATTGAATTGTATCTATGGTTTCTCAAACAAACGCATCCTCCAAACCAACTTGTATTTTTCTTGTTTTGGAATCTATAACCAACTTGTATTTTTCTTGTTTTTCTTGTTTCATATTGATGACCCGCGAAAGTTCAAACTCTGATAATGAATTTTTTCCTAAAAAAAACATACACCTTTTTTACTCTCCTTCATTCTGATTTTTTTTCACTCACCTAAGGTTTGAACTCTAGATCTGCCATTGATAGGATGTCTAGATATTTTGGGGAGTCTCACAACCATTTGTTTCTTATTGATATTTGTGAATCATGTGTTACATAATTTGATGTCATGGAGATGGAGAAAGACTACTCTGGCTAGTTTGTTAAGTATCATGTTGATCTTAATCTCATGAGCACTACATTTCATGAGATGGTGAGTGACCATCTTCACCTTAATATATTTGATTGCTTCACATTTTCTGTTCTCTTCGTTGCTACAGAGAAAAACGAAGAGAATTCATCTCTTTTGATGCACATTCCAGATAAAGTCATATGTTACAATTTAAGTGATAAGAGTGTTCAGAAAGTTTATGATATGAACCCCAAAGGAAATAAGACAATGGGATTTCTACAAGTTCGATGGGAAGATACATATCCTCATATGGAAACTTTGGCTCGTGTTTGATGGACTTTTCTATCATTCTCTTGTTTGCTTTATTGTTGGTTGTAAGATCTAGTTTGCTATTAACAATGTATGTTCAGTTCTGTATTTACAACAATTGACATTTATTCTAGTGTAACTCTTATTTCTTATTTTTAACTGGTTTTAGTTATTTTCTTTGTGGTTCTGCCAACAATAGTTTAAGTAAGCTTGTCTTCTTTTTGGACGAGTTTTAATGGTCAAAAACTTAGATAACACTATCCCTCTTCATATCAGTATCATTTTTTTTTCAAGTAAGGGTTTGCAGTCATCCTTCTGCATTTATTAATGATATGGTAGAATATAAGGGGAAGACATAAAACCTAAATTTCATAAATAGAGAATGTTTAAGAGAATAATCTTCCTGGTATCTCGGTGTGTGTCTTGTCCTAATTAGAGTAGATATAGAGATTCTCTCAATCCCTGATTCACTAGGAGATTTATTGTATCAGATTGTATTGTCTATTTAAAGGTCATCTATCAATGAATAAAGCACAATTACAGATCTTCTACTTGTGTATCTAAATTTATCATTCAACACATTACCAGCAGCTCTTAAGTCGATAGCCAACCCAAACCCAAACCCAAAAAAAGAAAAACCATAACCCCTAAAACACTACAAGCTCCATCCTCGGCCTCCTCTTTGATAGAAATTCTCCACCGCCGTTGATCATCCTCACCGAAGCATTCCTACTATCGCCGGAATTTCACCCTGTCGTTGGAAATTTTACTTTTTCTCTTCAAACTTCAATCCTAGTGAAGTTTTCGTTCCAAGCATAATACCCTCGAGGTAAATTTTAAAGTTATTCGATTTAGAATTAGGTTTCAAAACTTAATTACCACAACATCCTAGATTTAGGTTTCAATACCGTGAATTTTATATTTACCTCTAGCTTTTATGGATTATTGCAGGTATGAGTGAGTGAAGGATTAAATCCTCCTCCTCAAAGGGAAGTCGATATTGTGACTCTGAGTCAGTCACGGTTTTATAGGGTGTGGTATGACACCACCGGTTATCACATCGATACTTGTGACCATACGTCAATAGATCACATTTTCTTTTTCCCTAAACTTGATTAGTGATCATAGTTTTTCGATCGGTAAACTAATTTCATCTCTTGTCTTTTGTAGATGACTGCGCCAGCAAGGCCAAAATTTGACATCCTTGACCTTTAAGGAGCAGAGTACCATAAGTGAGTCTGACATATGAGGAATACTCTCATAGGTAAAATACTCACGGATACAAACCACTACCATCAGGCACTCAAGCCGATGACAACACTGTAGCCCGTAAAGCTCAAGGTTTCATGTTTCTTCGGAGATATATTCATCCTGCTTTAAGGAAGTAGTACTTATTAAAGAATGACCCCGCGGATTTATGGGTGACTTTGTAGGAACGGTTCAACAATGTGCATGACACACAACTTCCTGATTTGCTTGTAAAATGGGATCAAATCCGGTTATTGGATTACTCAAAAATAAATAATTTTTATCAGGATATGCTAGAGTTACAATCTGAGGTAGCCATTTGTGGCGTTGAAAAGAACTGTAAGGCTATGGTCGAAAAGTCATTGACTACATTTCCTACCTCCATAGACACACTTGCTCACCAATATCGGATTGATTTTGAGCAAGGGAGTTTGAGATCACTCAGTGATCTTATGAGTGTGTTGGCCAAGAAAGAACGACATCAAGAGATTCTTCTCCACAACAATGCTAGGCCAGCTGGTACAAAGAAAGTCTGTGAGGCTCATCATATTGGAAAGACACGAAAAGATAAGAAGAACAATCGTTCGAAACCTTATAAAACTCGTCGTGGTAGAGAAGGATGTGGTACATGTCGTGGCAAAGGATAAAATAGTCAGAATTTGACTTGGACTCTCTAAGACAACTCGAAAAACAAGAATCCATCTAGTTCTGGTTCCAGGAACAATGCAAATTCTTCAAGGTCTACTCCATCAAAGTCTAACTCAACACCTTACTATAGATGTGGTTCGAGCAAACATATGCACAAGCAGTATCGTGCGCCTAAAGATGTCCAAAATGCCTACATAAGATGCAAGCAGTACTTGGCTATGAGACCAACTACATTACGGATGAAGAGATGGAAGATGGCGGAGAAGCCAATTTAGTTGTAGAAGATATCCCAAATGTAAACCTAACGACTACAAATTTCGCCTGAATGATATCTCTACTATGTAATTAAGTTTAGTATTATATTTGACTCTATTTTTAGTCATGGTTATTGAATAAGAACAATCTTTTGATGTAAGTTTTTGATGTAGGCAAAACAATAAAAGTTCTTTCTTTCGGTATTTGAAAGTATTAAGAATGGTTATATTCATACATATTGCTTACACGGGGTTCGAATTCTACAAAATCTTATGACATTATGACACCAAAGTATAATGAAAACGAGACAAAAGAAAGGATGATTTGATTCTAGAGATTTTTGACCCATCAAGATTTTTTCCTCGTCCAGTTGATGGTATCACTCTGGAACGGTTTTGAATTCTTCGACCCATCAAGGGTTTTCCTCGACTCATCGAATGCTTGCTTCTATCTCCACTTGTCACAAACTCGCACCCGTCGAGAAACATGATCGACCCGTCGAAGAAAGATATCAGAAAATCGATATTGGTCTTAGGTTTTATTTAACTTGTCGATGGTACCCTTCGACCCTTCAAATGTTTGCCTCTGTGAAAAAAATTTCCAACTCTCGACCCATCGAAAATCATCCTCGACCTGTCAAAGGAATTGTTATCGAAAAATAAAATTTTATTTTGGGTTCATTCGACCTGTCGAGAGGTACTTCTCGACCCATCGAAGATGTTACCCGAGAATGGTATTTTTGATGTATTTTACATCGGTTTGATTATGTCATATGAGCACTCTTTGAGGGTTACAACCCTTTGGTAAATCTTTAAGTCTTTACTTAAAGTGGTCAACAAGTCTTGAAGACTAAATTAAATTCAAATTATTTTGTAGATGTTTGAAGGCGAGATCGAGTGTCTAGCAGATAATGGTACTACTCATACTATACTGCGAAATAGGTAATTGTTTATTGATCTTGTGCCATATACATCATCAGTGACAACCATGATTGGTTTTGCACCGGTTATACAAGGGCATGGTTCAGCATAATTCTTGCTACCATATGATACTAAAATTCACATCACTGATGCATTGTATGTGCCTAAGGCCAACCGAACATTTCTAAGTTTTAAGGACATAAGAGTCAATAGTTTATACTTGGAAACTCATAGTGAGAATGGAAAAGAATTTTTATGCATGGCTTCAGAGGAGTGCGGTAGAAAGCACACATTGGAGAAGTTAGGGGCAATCCGTAGTGGATTATATCTTACTACAATCCGGATGATTGAATCCAATGTTGTCACACTTACGACTATATGTGACATAGCCTTATACAAGCTTTGGCATTTTCGATTGGGACACCCAGGTCGTGACATAATAATCAAAATACTGAAAAACTCTCATGGTCATCCATTTTTCAAAGGCAAGAAGTAGGTGGAAATTCCCAAAACCATCGGATTTGATGAAGTGGATGAGATTAACAATCTCAATCTGGTTTCAACACCTACTGGTATTCCACAAGATTCCTTTATGGAAATCTCTGACGCTCATCGCTCTTTTTGCAAAGATTGCTCATTGGCAAAGTTGCAGGTTAAACCCTCCTCTACGGTTGATAACACTAATAATATTCCATTCTTACAGAGAATCCATGGTGATATTTGTGTATCTATTAAATCGGAATGTAGACCATTTAAATATTTTATGGTTTTGATAGATGCATCAACGCAATGTTCACACATTACTTTGATATCCACAAGGAATGTTGCAGTTGTAAAACTCCTTGAACAAATTATTAAGCTTCAGGCTCACCACCCGGACAATCCAATCAAGTTAATTCGATTGGATAATGCAGAAGAATTCACATCAAAAACTTTTGATGACTACTGTATGTAGATTGGGATAGACATTGAACATCTTGTCTCTCATGTTCATTCTCAGAACGATTTAGCAGAGGCACAAATCAAGCAGTTACAGCTTGTGGCCAAATCAATGGTTATGCATACTAATTTGTCGGTATCTGCTTGGAGATATGCAGTATTATATGCAGCAATGCTTTTTCACTTGAGACCTGTAGCATGCCAACCATTCAGTGTGCACCAGTTCGTAACTAGATATGAGCATAACATTTCTTTTCTACGCGTATTTGGTTGTGTAGTGTATGTGTCAATTGCGCCATCACATCATATTAAAATGGGTCTTTAATATCGATTAGGCATATATGTTGGTTATGAATCTCTAACAATTGTCTGTTATTTAGAACATTTGACAAAAGATCTCTTTACTGCAAGATTTGCAGATTGTCACTTTGACGAAATATACTTCCCGACGTTAGGGGGAGATAGGAATGCCTCCATTCCAGTTAAACGTTAAGAATTGACGTGGAAAGCTCCTCCCACTATGTTTCAAGAAGATCCACGCACATCTCAATGTGAGATTGAAGTGTGACGTATACTTACTCTTCAGAAGGTAGCAAACTCAATGCCTGACTCCTTCACTTATATTCTCAAAGTGACGAGATCACACATTCCTGCTGCAAATGTTCCTGCAAGGTTGGAAGTCCCCAATGAGTGGTTTAAAGTAACTCCAGCATAGAGTAACGTGCCTCTTACCCATGTGGATGGAGTAGCATCGGCCTCGGCTCCCACCAAGAAAATGGGGAGACTAAGGAAATCCACAGATGAGCTGTCAACAAAAATGCAGGCCATCCAGGCACAAAATGGTCCTTTCATCATCAACATTGTGAATTCCACACTTGAGATTGTTTCCGACTACAGTTATGTCCTAGAATCACAAATGACATCTCTGAAGGACGCTTCAGATCCATATGTAATGTCAGAGAACGGTGAAATCTAACTAAAATAGAATGATGCGCGCATTGGAATAGATAGAACAACCAAGGTAATTGATGATGCTTTTGCTTATTTCGTTGCTCGGGATATCATTGATGACGATGAAGTGGAACCTTGCTTGGTTGCTAAATGTTAGCGAAGAGCGGAATGGTCGAAATGGAAAGAAGCAGTGCAGGCAGAACTAGAATCTCTAAAGAAAAGGCAGGTATTTGGTACAGTAGTGCTATGCCCACCAAATGTGATGCTATGCCCACCAAATGTGAAGCGGGTTGGACATAAATGGGTCTTCGTTCAAAAGTGTAATGAGAAGAATGAAGTCTTGCGGTATAAAGCTAGACTTGTGCCACAAATATTCTCTCAACGCCCTGACATTGATTATGAAGAGACATACTCTCTGATTATGGAAACCATTACTTTCCGCTACCTTGTCAATTTGGTAGTGTCCGAAAAGATGAGCATGCAGCTGATGGATGGTGACAACATAGATATATATATATATATATGAAAGTGCCGGAAGGCGTAGTCATACCCAATTCAAGTAACTCTATACCACAAAGTGCTCATGTGATTAGATTGAAGTGTTCACTGTATGGATTGAAACAATCTGGTAGGATGTGATACACACGTCTTAGTGACTATTTGATTAGGAAGGGATACAAGAACGATGATTTATGCCCATGTGTGTTCATTAAGAGAACAAGTTCAGGATTTGCAATTGTAGCGGTCTATGTTGATGATATAAATATCATTGAGTCTCTTGATGAAATAGATGAGACGATTAGCTACTTGAAATCCGAGTTTGAGATGAAAGACCTTGGTAAAACTCGATTTTGTCTTGGTTTGGAATTAGAACATCGAGTTGGTGGAATACTTATACACCAGTCTGCTTATGTCCAAAAAATACTTAGGCGATTTAACATGGACAAAGTACACCCTCTTAGCAGACCAATGGTCGTACGCATTCTGGAACTCAATAAGGATCTGTACCGTCCGAAAGATGATGATGATGAATTATTGGGAGCTGAGGTGCTATACCTCAGTGTCATTGGAGCTTCGTTATATTTAGCTCAATGCACAAGATCAGACATTGCATTCTCTGTGAACTTGTTAGCTCGGTTAAATTCTGTGCCTACACAACGTCATTGGAATGGTATAAAACACATCTTCAGGTACTTGAAGGGTTCCATAGACTTGAGATTGCTCTTTCCCTATGAAGAATACAGAGAGAAGCATGAAATTCCTGGAAAAAAAAAGATGGTTGAATCGCAGCATGCTGATTCCAAGGCTTTCGACCCATTGAATATTGCACCCTAGACAGACTAGAGCCATACCTTTGACTAGTCGAAGACATGTCCGGCTGCAACCACTGTTACTCCTTTCAGTACAGTCCCCTATTCAGAGACACCTTGTGATATCTTGGTTGGTTTTTCTGATGCTGGGTATCTCTCTAACTCACATAAAGGACGTTCCCAAACCGGTTATGTGTTTACCATGAGGAACACGGCGATTTCTTGGAGATCTACAATGCAGACCCTGGTTGCCACTTCCTCGAATCATTCTGAGATCATTGTTTTACATGAAGTGGTTAATGAGTGTATTTGGCTTATGTCAATTATACACCACATTCGAGGAACTAGTGGATTACCTTCCACTACTACAGCACCAACTTGTATCTTTGAGGACAATGCGGCTTACATTGAAAAAATGAAGTTGAGATACATAAAGAGTGATCATACCAAGCACATATCACCGAAGTTTTTCTTCAATGAACAACAAAACAGCTATTGAACATTCATGTGAATCAGGTTTGCTTGGTTGATAATGCTACAGACTTGTTTACCAAGTCGTTACCCAAATCTACATTTGCTAAGCATATGAGACGCATTGGTATGCGAAGAATGTCTAAATTTCAAGATTGAGTTACTTATAAGGGGGAGTTCATTTCGTAGACATCAGGGGGAGTCTACATTACATGTGGTCGCTTTTGTAGTTGATGCGTTCTACTCTTTCTTCATTCGACCAAACTTTTGTTTTACCCAAGAGGTTTTTGTTTGCTTGGCAATGTTTTTAGTGAGGCAACAAGTTATGCATCATATATTACGATCGCAAATCAAGGGGGAGTGTTTAAAAGAATAATCTTCCTGGTATCTCGGTGTGTGTATCTTGTCCTAATTAGAGTAGATATAGAGATTCTCTCAATCCTTGATTTATCCAGAGAGTTATTCTATCGATCAGATTGTAATGCCTATTTAAAAGTCATCTATCAATGAATAAAGCACAGTTTTAAATCTACTACTTGCGTATCTACATTTATCCTTCAACAAGAAACACTCAATATATTATCAAGAGACTCGACTAATACATTGTATTCTAAACCGTAAAGAGTGCATCCTCGACAAATCAATACTGTACCATTATAAAGGAACCTACATCGTCTAGTTAAATAATTTTGAATTTGTATATGCTCTTAATTCATATGCCAGAAAAGATTTCAAATACCAAATTCAGAAGCATTTTTTTTTTGCCAAAAATATAAAAGAAAATCAGAAACATCGTCTCTTCTTGGATATAATTAAAACAGCCCACTATGATTAAATTAGAAATTAAATTCAGGCCCAATATTTGAGTCCACGATATTTAGAGGGGAAGGGTCTTATCTGAGTCGTCGTCACTCTCTGAGCCACTGAAACAAACCACCACAGCAAAAGCAAGAAAAAGACACACTGAGAAAGAAAAAAAATGCAGAGTCTCAGTCTCGAAAATTCCACACCAGCAGCAGCCGAAACCATAGCCAACAACGACGACCTCCTCACACAGATCCTGGCCCGCCTCGACGTCGAGTCTCTCCTCGTCTACAAACGCGTCTCCAAACACTGGCTCTCTCTCATCTCCAACCCTAAATTCCGCGACCGCCACACTCTCCTCCACCCTAATCCTCCTCTCTCCGCCTTCCTCTTCCTCTCCTCCAATCACAACCTCACCTCCGTCCCTATCACTGGGCCCCACAACAACAACAACCCTCTCGATTTCATCCACGAAATCCCGAGTCAAATCAAGATCCTGCAGTCTTGCCATGGCCTCCTGCTGTGCCGTTTCGGAACGAGAACGTACTCTGTCGTCAATCCAACCACGAAGGAGGTCTCGAGGCTCTTTACTTCACCGCTTGCGGCGTTTGAGCTGGGTGTTGCTTTGGCTTTCGACTCTTCGATTGGAAACGTAGAATACAATGTGGTTGCAGTTTGGAGCACCGGGCCGATTACTTTAGGGATTGGGGTGTATTCGTCGGAAAGTCAAAGATGGAGTTTGAGTGAGGAGTGTGTTGTACATGGGCAGTCAGATTTCGACTTCAAACACGGGGTTTACTGCGATGGAGCAATTCATTGGCTGTCTCACGCGGATGAGATGTTTTATTATAGGATTGGTTTCGACTGCGATGATAAGTATGCGAGGGATGGGGTAGTGGCTAGTCCTGTTGGTTGCGTAGACGATAGGGAGTATAGGTATTTCGGGGAGTCTTGTGGATGTTTGTATTTGATTGATGTGTTTAGGCGTTGCATTACTAAATTTGATGTGTGGGAGCTGAAGAAGGATTACTCTGGGTGGTTTGTGAAGTACCGTGTTGTTCTTGATCCAGTAATTGAGACTTATAGGTTTCGTATTAGTCCTTCCGATGAGACATTGATGGCCAGTGATCGGTCCGGCTGGTTTGTCAACGAGGCTGATGTACAACCGACGAGCTATTCGTTTCAGGAGGTGGTTGGGTACTATTTGGTGCGGTATTATTCGTTTGTTGTTCTGTGTATTACTCGAGAAGGAAATGGAGGGGATCCGTGTTTGTTGTTGTATTTTCCTTCTAAGGTTATATCTTATAATCTTAGGGATAGGACTCATAAGACACTGTGTGACTTGGCTCTCAAAGGTTCCGCTAAGACCGAGGGATTTTTGCAAGTTAAATGGCTAGAGTCTTATCTTCATATGGAGAGTCTGGCTCGTGTTTGAAGGTAATTTCTATACCATGTTGAATGTTTGACTCGTGTATTGTGGATTGCACTTGTGTATTTTATCAATGTATGTTCTACAGTTTTGCACGTAAGCTAGTAGGCAATGACTAGTTAGGGAAGAAAATGGAAAGGCATAAGATCTGCTGATCTGGTCAGTATAGAGCTTTGGAAATATAAAGTAACAGAAATTGAATTTTTGGTGAGGTCAAATCTAGTTTTATAGTCCTATTAGATCTCACTCTTATAAGGACTACATAAGACATCATAGAGGTTTGGGAACAGTTATGTAACGTATTGTAGAACCTGACATTCATTTAGAAACTGTTGGATTGGGTTGAACATGTTGAAACCGGGGTCAGTGATGAGTTTTATTGCAGTTGTGGATTTTCAAATTAGGAAACTCTGAATAATTGTGTGCTTGTCATTGTATTTGGTGCTCTGAGAAACGAATATGTTTATTTAGCGATGCAATTGCAGGATACTTGGAATTTACTGCTGTATTTGAGGCTGTGCTGCAGTGTGAAGGATTGATATCTGTGAAAGTTTTATGTATTTGGTAATTAATTGGGATGCTATAAAGTTAACTGTCAGAGATCAAATCAGTTACATATTTGAGTTCTAGAGAGTTGGTCATGCATTAGCCATATACCAATATAGGATAGACCTGCCATTTGTATCATGTACTTGCCTTTACTTCTGATCATTAATGGACAATAAAAGTCAGGTAATGTTGATAAGTGCTTACATACTACCATTTCAACTCTTATTCCTTCCTTTCTTCGGATTAGACCAGGCAAACGGGCGGGTTCGGGCGGGTTATTAGTGGGCGGGTCATTAACGGGTTCAACCCGATATAGCCCGTTAAGCTTAACGGGTTATATCGGGTTAGCCCGATAAGATAACGGGTTACCCATTGGGGTCCGATAAAACCCGTTAAGCCTTTTTTTACAGAATAAAATAAAAAATTATTTTATTACTTCATTTTTTTATTATTATTTTTTTTAAAAAAACCTTAGAGTTAGGTTTTATGAATTCTTATCGGGTTGTTATTGGGCTAACGGGTTCACCCGAAACCGCCCGTTTTGATAACGGGTTGTTATCGGGTCACCCATTAATAACCCGATTAGTTAATGGGCGGGTTTTAATGGGTCGTTATCGGGCGGTAACGGGCGGGTCATTTATTATCCCGCCCAATTGCCAGGCCTACTTCGGATTAGTCTTAGAATGGAATTATTGGTCTTCTGATCTTCTTGTCATTGTTTATGAAGATTGCTTTTGGTTTTGCTTATTTTTCCATAAAAGTGTTAGTAATTGCTTTTTTCCTCCATTTCAGATTTCAGTTGGAATTAGAAGACCAAGTCTTTTGAAACTTCGGCTGCAGGTAGAGAATATATGTTCAAGGTATCAAGGTTATAATATATGGATGTTGATAGATCATGTAATTTTGGAGGTTATGTAACTCTATTTTAGCTGTGCATATTCTCTAGATAAGTGTATAGATAAATAACCCAGAACAAATAAGAACAACACATCTATAAATATGGAAGTGAAAAGTTTGTTTATGTATCTGTGAGTGTCTTAACTAATTTCTTCTCTCTGGATTTTGGATTTCGGCTATCATGAACTCATTGAGTATTTGTAGTTTCCTACGAATACTTCCAAAGGTTGTGTCTAATAGGTCGGATTGCTGTTTTTGTTATGATATTCAACTTGTTCGATAAATTTGGTTGAGCTCCGATGATGGATTTTGTCGATGTCTAGCTCATGTAATTATCGTTCCAATTTCTAAAGCTTCATCAAATATCAGTGAAAAACTTGAACTGTTGTTATAGGTTAGTTAGTGATGCTTATGAGTCTTGTTCTAGCTCAGTATGGTTATCCAAAATACTGAAGCTTGTTCTGGATGCCCTTTAGTCGTATGCATCATGAGCCTGTTTTTATAAACTCATCATAAAAAGTTTGGGATGTGGAGATCTATGACCTTAATCAAAGCGAGTGGTTGAAAATATTTGAAATTTGGTCTAAAATGACTCATGGGTCAAATACCCTCTAGTTGATACAAAATTTCAAATAATGTTTTCTTCAAAATTATTGCATACTAGTTACAATACTCATGGGCTAAAATTTGTGGGTTTTGGCAAGACATTTTTGTAGTGAAAATTTCCATTTACATGAATGTTTTTTTTTTCAAACTCTTTCCTTCTCTGATCTGATTTCCTACTATGCAAGAAAAAAGGAAAAAAAAATAATTAACAAGAAAAGTATAAACGTTGACAAAGAAATAGAAATGGAAATACAGAGGCTAAGCCCTACGTTAAGGTTTGTGGAGATATCTTCCAGCAAATAGTGCAGCCTCCATGACAATTGTGATGACTTCTACCACATCCTCGACTTGACATTTGCTTCCTTTGAAGGTTCTTCCTTTTGCATTTTTGAATTTTGTCATGCACTTTAGGAAGTTTTGGCTACACTCGTAGCTTAGATAGTCATCTGCACCACCACAATGCACAAATTTAATCAACTTCAATTCATTATATATAATTCGTGTCTAGTTGTCATAAGAATCTCTCTGACTCGCACAAACCAACAAAACCAAATTGTGAAAAACCAGAGACATGGGTTAACTTATTCTCTAAAGATCATGGACACAGACTCGTATTAGACAAAAGTTTGGAATTGTTATTAGCAATAAGCTAGATTAAATATATCATCTCCTTCTAAATAATTGGACACTAGCCACATCTCTGTATCAAACCACCGACAGTAAGCTTCATGAACTTGTGAGTTGTGTCTCTCTCATCGTTACTTTATATGACTGATCTATGTCTATTTTGTGAAGAAACAGACGGGGACTCCTCCCTTGGTGCAAAAAGACATAAAAGTGACCATCACTAAAATGAGTAAAATGATGGGATTCTTCTCGTGCAAATGTGGTTTATCGTGAATAGGCCACAATTTTAAAAACTAACAAAAATAATTAATTGTTTATGTGATCTAGACAGTGAGATAGAGGCTAGTGAACTCTGCTCACCTAGATTGCTGAAAATGAGAATTAACCCGTAATATCAACTTAGAAAATGAGTTAACAGTGTGTACGATTTTAAAATGCTCTTTTTAACATATATATATATATATTTGATTTTGTAATTAATTATCTATTTTAAACAGAAATTATCATGATGCACATATATAAGCCTAAGCTTCCTAAGCTAACCAAAGGAATGAAGAGAAGAACAGTTGTAGAACACTAATTCAAGAAAAAATTAAAAAGTTCAAAGGTAGAAATTAAGGAGCAAGAAATGAACTTACTGTTCTTAGACTGTACACAAGCATCATGCAACATACAACAAGAATCTAGACCATCGCAGGGTTTCTCCCCAGGGCATCCACTATACAAAAGCCCACAATACTTTCCATATCTTAGAAATGGAGGCACTGTTTTCACACACACAAAATTAAGTTAATTAACCAAATCAAGTTGATTAACTAATTAGAGAAACAAAATTAATCGAAGAGAGCTCAAATGAAATCAGTACCTGTACAGAACTCGGACTCACATGTTCGACTGCAATCTTTACTCTGCAAAATTTTAAGCAGAAGAAAAATGGGAATTAAGAGAGAACATCAAGGTACACTGTAGATATATATATATATATGTTGTAATTAATTTGACAGAAGTAGATAAATGGAAATAGCTAGCAAACCAGAACGATGGAAGTATCTGTGTCTTGAACACCGATGTTAAGGGCATGAAGATGAGAAATGGAGCTAAAGTAGAGGAGGACAATTAGGATTACAAACTTCCCTGGCTGCTTAAGTAGATCAACCATGGTTGGAGACTTGGATGTTGCAAAGCAGATGAAAAAAGGCTCTGACTTTTATAGAAAAGAGTGGCAGAGAGAGTGAGAGGTGTGAGATGAGCATAAGCTGTAGGATTCGGCGCTAGCTACCTAAGCTAAAGTTTGGAGGAAGAAAGAGCACGAGTGAGTGAGAGAGAGAGAGAGAGAGAGAGAGAGAGAGAGAGAGAGAAAAGTGAGTGAGGACGGAAGAGAGAAAAGAGTGGTTCTTCACGTTTTGTCTTGTAACTGCTCGTGATGTAAATTTTGTAGTGTTGCTTCACGCCTCTCACCATATCATACACATTTTAATTTTTGTTGTTTTTCTTTTTCTTTTTGGACTTATACACATGTTGTTTTTGTTCAAGGATGGATAATATTGGGTTACCCTAATGCTTGTTCTTCACAAGCTAGTGTTGAGATCAGCAACTTCCTAATGTGAGGAGATTCATTCAAGAGTTCGCCTCATTTGCAGCCTAACATGCTTCTACTAGCTAGATCAATTTGTTCGGTATATTGCCAAACATTTTAAATTTTCTTACCTTTACGGCCGGATTGTTTTGCTTTGTTTTACGAGTAAAGGGTGTAAAATTAACCATATACTAGTGAAGGAGAAACCCAAAAAATAAGAGGAAAACAGAAAATGAAGGAATAGTTCATTCTCATAATGATCATGATGAACTTCCTCCCTCAAATTTCTCCAACTTCTCCCACGCAAAACCATCTATGGAAATAATTTTCCGTTCAGCTATACATACGTATAGTATGAACACGATCATCTAGTTTATATAACTTATACGTCGTCATATTAATTTTACAACATGGCCCGAAAGTAAGTTTAATCGGTAGTCATGTATCATTTTTTTACATCAGATATTTTATATTGCTAGATATTTGTGAGTTGTTGTGGCTTGTGGGAACCATGCCCTATGAACCCTCACTAGCTAGGTTTGTTGATGGCCAGAAGAGATTATAGCTAGCGAGGACTAATGTTTTTTTTTTTCGGTTACAAAATGTTTTCGGTGACAGCTCGGTTAAGTTACACCATCAGCGTTAAAATACCCATAACCTCAATTTTGAAAGACTTACGGATGACACGTACTTGTCATACCACTCCATATGTATGGATTTCCGCAGGAATATTTATAGATCGCACACCCAACATGAGACTATTGATAGCGGGAATCGAACACGAGTGGAGGTACCAGCACTTGTCCCCCCTTATCAACTGAGCCAACCCACACGGAAAGGACTAATAATTTTTTGGGTAGTGCCTGGTTGCCAAGTTACAACCAGCTCTCTCCACCAAATTTTGGAGTAGCCCTGCAATTTATGTCAAGTTGTAGTATACTACACTTGGCCTTTTCTCTCTTTTATTCCGTTGATTCTATTCCTTCGATTCACATGTGCCATAGTTGATTTTGGATGCAATAATGCTAGGAATCCTAGCATATAGTGGCCATTTTGTGTATGCAGATTCAAAGCTGTTCAGTTGGCATGGTGTTATAACCTAGACAGCCAGTTTGACTGAAACCTATAACTACTCTTAGCCTCAGATTATCATCATTCAATTTTTTTGTGTATAAGGTTTCTTAATTACATATAAGGCCATAACAACATGTAACTTATCAACAAACAATTGTCAATATACTTAAATCAATCTTTCTTGTACTTTCGAACAGACTCATAAACATGACCAAATGCTGCTGCATATGAGATAGCCTAGGCAGCCAAATCATATCTGAAATGTCCAAATAAACGAGGATCAATGTGTTTAATTACCTGTGCAGCTTCAGTTTCGTTGAGAGGCTTAATTGCGCCCTTAGATGTCGCAACTTCCAGAACCGCTCTAAGGGTGGCATGATCGGGGACTCGACCACGGCTACCGACTTCGAAAACATTTCGGCGAGAAGCACCGGCGACCACCTCACAAGAAAGCCAAGAAAATGCAAACCCAAGAAGCATGACATTGCAAACACCCTTCTGGAGCCCCATTATCGTGTCAAATTTTCTTGCAATGGCCATCACGATTATTAGGTCGGGTGTTTTTAAAAATTTCTTGTTTAGAGATCACATAGAAGGACTTCTGTGTCCTTCTATGGTTGGATTAATTCTAAAATTTTAAAGTGTTGTCATGCATGTCTTTAAATATTCCTTGCTAATCTCTTCTGTCGAAAACCTAAACATAGTTACGTTTCTCCATCTAATTTTAGAGTTTGAAACTGAAAACTACCTTAAAACAATGTAATCTTGTTCTTCCCTATTGTAATTAGTCTATGTATAGCCGTGCCACTAGTTTAATTAGCTATCTGAACTGACTAAATATAGTGCACAAATCAAGACCTCGATTTTTTTAGTTGAATTCCACTCGTTATACATTTCCACGATAGGTAACTTTGACGACTTTTTGGATTAGAATGTAATACTTTTATTCAAAATTAAATTAAGTATATATACATCTTTATAAGGCATACAAGATCAATACTTGTCAACACCCCTCTCAAGTTGGAGCGTAGATGTCAATCATGCTCAACTTGTCTAACTATTTTACTAAAGACATCATGTGACAATCCCTTAGTAAGAACATCGGCTAATTGTTCTTCAAATGTCACAAAAGGAAACAAAATAATTTTTTTGTCAAGGTGATCCCTTAAGAAATGTCTATCAATCTCCACATACTTGGTTCTGTCATTCTGGGTTATGAGCAATCTCAACAGCAGTTGTATTATCACAATGCAAATCAATAGGCTTCTGAAGCTTGAAACCCAGTTCTTTAGAATATTACTGATCCATAGCAATTCATATACTCCATTTGTCATCCCACGGTATTTAGCTTCTGCACTCGAGTGGGAAATCACATTCTGTTTCTTACTGCGCCAAGTCACCAAACTCCCACCAATAAAGGTAAAGTATCTAGATGTAGATGCCTTATTAGTATGATCACCAGCCCAATCTGCATCAGTGTAACCCGAAACACACACCTCCCTAGTGTATCCTGAAACACACATCTCACCAATATTTTTTGCAAAATATAAACCTTTACCAGGTGTGTCCTTCAGATATTCAAGAATGCGTAAGATAGCACTCATGTCCTCTATTTCAGGACTATGCATAAACTGACTCACCACACTCACAACATATGCAACATCAGGTCTAATATGTGATAAATAAATAAGTCTCCCAACTAAACTTTGATACATGCCTTTGTTTGTTGGAACCTGATTTGAAAGAAGTTCTATCCTATGATTTTGTTCAATAGGAGTAGAGCACATGAGCGCTGTGTAACAATCATGTCTCAGAAAGAAGATCCAAAACATACTTCCTTTGAGACAATATAATCCCTTGCTTAGACCTTACAACTTCAATTCCCAAGAAGTATTTCAAATCACCCAGATCTTTCATGTCAAATTCATGTGACAACTGCCTCTGAAGACTTGTCATCTCTCATAGATCATCTTCTGTGACAACAATATCATCAACATACACAATAAAGACAGTAGTCTTACCATCCTTACGTTTGACAAACAAGGTGTGGTCAGAGTTACACTAGCAATATCCAAATTTCTTCATTGCCTTGGAGAAGCGTCCAAACCACACCCTAGGTGATTGTTTCAAACCATAGAGAGACTTCTTAAAATGACATACATTTCCCTCATTACCTACTTTGCAACTTATTCCTGGTAGAGTAATCATGTATACTTCTTCTTCCAAGTCGCCATTCAAGAAAGTATTCTTCGCATCAAACAGGTGTAAAGGCCAATCATAACGAACTACAAGAGCAATTAAAATTCTTACAGTATTTATTTTGGCAACAGGTGCAAAAGTTTTCTGGTAATCAACTCCATATTTCGGAGTCTAACCCTTAGCAACCAATCTAGCTTTGTAGCGATCAATGCTTCCCTTAGCTTTAAGTTTCACAGTAAACACCCAACAACATCCAGCAATTTTCTTACCAGGTGGCATAAGTAAGAACCATGTCCCTAGTTTTATTCTTCTACAAGGCTTCTAACTCCTCATTCATAGCTTGTTTCCATTCAAGATCTGCCAAAGCATCATGTACATTGCTAGGAAAAGATACTGAAGATAATTGAGTAACAAAAAGTGCATGAGATTCAGACAATCTATAGTGGGAGATATAGTTAGCAATATGGTATTTGGCTTTGACATCTATTCTAGGCTCATGTTGTTGTTTGGGAATTCTCTTAGTACTTCGGTTAGACTTACCTATCTTAGATGGAGCACTCTGAGTGGAGATCTCAGTTGATGATGTAGATAGGGAAGCAGGTGCTTCAGTACTATCTCAATGTTGTATAATTGGCAGTTCTTCAACGCCCTCTAAATTTTTGACAGGTCGAGACATATCACTCGACGGGTCGAAAGCAAGCTCATGTTCCTCCGATGTACATTTTCGATGGGTCGAGACTCCTCACTTGACGGGTTGAAGGCAAGCTGCTATCTGTCCGATGTGTCAAGACACATCACTCGATAGGCCAAATGTAAGCCTCTGTTCTTCCAGAGCACCATTTTCGACGGACCAAAATGTAGTACTCGACGGGTCGAAGTTGTGTACAGAAGCCTCTATTTCAATTCTGAAATTTCCTGATCCTCCAAATCGTGCCTCCAATTGCTCAAGCTCATCAAATTCCAACAAATTAAGAGTATTTCCTTAACAACCCCTCTCCTCCAAAAGATAAGACTCTGAAACTCCCCCTGAGTAATAAGGTTCAGACTCTCGAAAAGTGAAATCAAGGGAGACATGAGTTTTCTTAGTGATAGGGTCATAACATCGATAACCTTTTTGGAAGTCAGCATAGCCAATGAAGACACACTTCAAAGCGCAAGGATCAAGTTTACCCTAGAGAAGCTTGTTAATATGGACATATATTGTGCAACCAAACACTCGAGGCTCAAGATTGGGAAGAGAATGTACATTTAGCATCATATGTAACTTCTGGTAAGGATTTTGGAACTCAATGACACAAGAAGGTGTACGGTTCAAATAATCCTAGCCTAGTGGAAACCATTCAACAATCTCCTCAACTTAGTGTGTCTACTATTGATGGATCTCCATCTTCTATTATTGGTGAATGTTCTGTCCAAATCCCAGATAATCTAATTCTCGATTCTGTTCTTGTTGTTCCCTCTCTTGCCTATAATCTTCTTTCTGTTAGCCAAATAACTTTGGCTCTTGCATGTTCTGTAACTTTTTACCTAGATTTTTGTGTCTTTAAGGACATTCTGACTAGGAAAATTCTCGGTTATGATGTAAGAAGGGGAAACTCTACTATCTCGATTTGACAACCAGTGGAGCACACCAGTTAAATTTGTTGGGTCAAACAAATACTACCATTAGTTTGGATAAAGAAAATGAAGCTGCATGGTTATGACATAGTCGGCTTGGTCACGTGAATTTTCATTACCTGCAGAAGGTTAAACCTGAATTATTTTCTAGAGTGAATGCTTCAGATTTTCAGTGTGATTCATGTGAACTGGCCAAGAATCATCGTGTTCCATATCCTCCTAGCATGCATAAGAGTCCAATGCCTTTTATGAAGATTCATTCAGATGTTTGGGGCTCTGCAAGAGTTTCTATGCCTACAGAAGCTTGATACTTTGTAATGTTTATTGATGACTGTACCCATATGACTTGGGTATCTTTGATGGTGTCAAAGAGTGATGTGTTCCATCGATTTACTGAATTTCATAAGATGGTCGCCACTTAATGTCATCAACAAATCCAAGTTCTTTAGACTAAATATGTAGCAGAAGTGTGGTATGACACTACCAGAAAAACTCACTCAGGCGACGAAATTGCTTCGTCGCCAAAGTGGTGTTTTTGGTCGGCAAGGTATTTAGGCAACAAAAATTTCGTCTCCTAAAGTTCGTCGGCTAACAATCGTAGCCAAATGTCGTCGCCTAAGTACTTAGATGTTGAAATAATATTCCTCTAAACAACGAGATTGTTTGTCTTCTAAGTGTACACTTAGGCGACGAATACCTACAGCTGTTGTTGTCGAAGTGCTAAGACTTAGACGATGACGGTTGGTCGTCCTCTAAGTGGATACACTTATACGACGACGTGTCCGTCATCATGAAAGTGTAACCACTTAGGCGACAAAATTGTTGTTTCGTCTCTTAAGTGTACCACTTACACGACCAACGGTTCGTCACCTAAGTGATTCACTAGGACGACAAACCATGATGTTTCGTTGCTCAAGTTGAATTTTTAATTTTTTTTCTTATTCTTTTCTCAATTATTAATTAAATTAAATTTAAAATAAATAATAATCTATTAAAAATTAATAAAATATTTATTAAAAATAAAAAGTGTACGTACATCTATAGAAATAATAATAAAATTACATGACATTTTCGATGATCACTACTTGAGTATTTCTTGTGTTAAATGAGATATTTTGATTATCATGACATATATTAGATATGGTTTGCATAAACATGCATGGTACAGATTTAGCATGTTAGAATAAGTTTTTAGATCATACAAACCTTAAAGGGAGTTTTTGAGCCTACATTACATCATTTGTTGAGTGAATTTTGTGCATCATGGTCTTAAAAATGTTTACATGCCTCATTAAATTTCATGCCATAGATTTTAATGAACTAGAGAATACTAGAACTTATTCATGTAGATTTGCAAAGCTTTTAAGTTGATAAATGCTCTGATTTTGGATATGATTAAAGGCACTTAGGTTTTCCACCACTAAACCAAATAGTCATGTGTTCCATATGTGCGCACGAGATACGATACCTATAGACAGCCCATTTGAGCCCACATTAAGCCTTTCTTTCATCACCTTTAATATCTAAACACTTAGCCTACTGTAAGACTTCTTTACCCTATGTTCTGCAAACTTAGTATGAAGTATTGTCGACAAGAGGAGAAGATGACATTTTTTTTATGATGTTCCTTAATTGCTATGATGTTTGTATGGGGATAGACTTGTTCAAATATCTTGAAAAAAGTGTGTAAATTGCTGAGAATAGAAAAGAAAAGAGAAAAAAAATTCGAGAGCTAAAATAAAAGAGTGAAAAGAAAAAAAATCAGAAGCTCTCCAACAATGTGTTTTAGATGTCAAAATTTGGATTAATGTCCCTCATATTTGCGAATTTGGAGTGTACTCTGAATTGAAGGCCTAAATATGAAGAAATATGGCATTTGTCCTATCCGTAAAGCTCAAGAAAAATTTAGAATGAAGTTAGGGCTCAAAAAGATGAAAATTAGCCCCATTTTGAAGTTTGACACAGGAGAAAGGATAGAGCTCGAATTGCCTAAGTGTTGACTAAGTCTTTTGAACGTTTTTATCACCACATACCAAAATTTTGAATGCCTTAGCCTTAGCCCCATTACAACCTTTCTAAAGTCTTTTATGATTTTTAAGATGAGTAGCCTTCAATTGGTTGAATAAATTGCATGAGTGAGCATATGGATTGTTCATTTGTGCAAGTAATTCATCATTTCTCATGAGTTTTCGTTGGACATCATATACATTTTGAGTGAACCATTTTCATGAGTAAAAATATGATGAGTGCATCCATGTGAGATTGATTTAAACTTGTTCGAAACAGGCATATCTTTAATTTCACCATTGTTTACTCTAAGTCCTACTTGTTCATGGCATGATTATATCTCTATTATTCCTCGAAGTCATTAACCATTCACTCTAAATTTTTGTGATTCCATCGTCAGATACTTAGAAAATTCCTGAGACTGTTTTGAGGGATTAGATGTATTTTTGTCAACTTAGAGTTTTCAGCATTTTAAACATGATAACATGATGATTTGTGGCTTTGAAACGGTGAAGTGTCTAAATAATCGAGTCTTTGATTTTCGTAGGATTTTCAACTTTAAATTTTTTTGTGTTTTCTTTATTTTAGTCTTTGTTTTGTTTAGTATTTGCAAGGGATTAGTAAAGTTCAAGTGTGGGGGAATTTGATCTACGCATTTTATACTTGATTCTTAATGTATTTCTCTCTAAATTTAACTTAGTTATGACCTTAGTATTCTTATTTCTAACTTATTTTGTTGTTTTTAGGTCCTAAATAAAGGAGATGGAGTAAATGAGGCATAAATATGCTAAAAACATGATAAGGAGGAAGTTCCTAAAATGAGGAGGAAAGATGAAGAAGAATGAGCCACGAGTTATAAAGATTGGATGAAAGATGATTGGTATGGGTTAAGACCATGTTTATGTACCCAAGAAGATCCAAGATCATGCCAAGATTCGGCCACAAAGAAGCCCAAAAAAAGAAGATAGATCAAAAGCTAGAAATCAGGAAATTTGCCTGTGCAGATCAGGCCACCGAAAACGGATCAGAAGGAATTAGGGTACGAATAATATATCCCTGGAAAGTCGTAGAAGTCTATTTTTCAGTGTAGAAAGAATCATTCAATTCAGACATATAAATATTCGGGAATCACTAATGAGGAAAGCTCAACTTACCTAGGTGAAGTTAATTCATTCCAAATTGGGGATAGATTAGGGTTTTCCATATCCTATTTAAAGGGGAGCTCGACAAACAGCAAAATATCACTCATCTTAGAAGCTAGAGCTCTGCCATACACTCTCTTCCTCTCCCAAACTCAAAAATCTCCAAGGATCCGCCACCCTCCATCACCACAAAACACCATCCTCCACCGAGTAGACTATAGGGAAAATTCCCTTAGATATTCACCATCTCCATTGAAGGACGGCTACATTAGAGGCATAGGAAAAATTCTCGAGCTTAAAGTATAACTCTACCCCTTCTCTCTATCTTTGTAACATTTTTGTTTTTGGTTTATTAATAAAGTGTTTTGGTTCACAATTTTGAAGTGTTATGTGTAATCTGTTTTGTATCTTAGAATTTATGTCGAGCATGTTAGACTTAATGCATCAATTGAGGCTAAGGAAAATTCCTTGTCAAGTTGGTAGATGTGTCATATGGAAAATTTCCGAAGCACTAAAGAAGATCATGCATGTTATCTCAGCTAAAGACTTAGATACTAATAGGGAGCATATAGTGTGACTTAGTTGTAAGACTTTGGAGGAAAAGATGAGTCGATCACTTGTATATATTAGTTCGTGTTTATTTTCGGTCTAGCTAGTAAGCATGTTTAGAGTCTAGGTTTCTTGATTGTTTGCTTGTCTATGAGTGAAGCATGTTAGAAGTCTAGGTTTCTTGATGTGTTTGCTGCCATGTTTTGTCTTTATATTTCATAGATTAATAACCAAACTTTCAAATCTCCCATACATTTATTTTTCTGTTTATAAATTTTGTCATGCATTAGTACCCTCAATCCCCAGTTAAGAACGATCCCTACTTATCAATGCTACATCTACAAAGAAGAGTTTTAAATTGTATATGTGTAAGATATGTGTTAAATGTCTACTTTGTGTTAATATTTAATACATGTTTTATGCCTATCAAATTTTGGCGCCGTTTTCGGGGATTGAAAAATTTATTATGTGATTTTTTTTGTGTAAATATGTTCATAGTGTGTAAATAATATACATGTGCATTTGTTTTTGTTTTTATTTTCTGTTTTCGGAACTATACACTACTTTTTTTCGTGAAATTTATTCGACAGACCTAGAGGTGTCCAAAATATCTGAAAATTTTCAGAAATATTTTGTTATGAGTTTTGTTCGTGCCTGTAAATTTTTATTTCATTTGAACGAGCCAATCATTCTGGAAAAATCTGACAATCAGCTGTGTTCAATTTTATGCGATTCTGAAATTTTGCATGTGTTCTTTAATTCCAAGCATGTTGTAACTTTGTTTTTATTTTTTAGGTCAAAGAGTCAATTGTATAAGGTCAAAGAGTCCTTTTATTGTAAATAGATTCGTCATTGTTATTGTATAATGTGATTATAATTCTTTTAGTTTTAGTGTTAATGTTAATCCAGGACTGTGTATGTGCTATTTTTTGTGATTTATATAACGTGGTTGTAGATCTTAGAAAATTATGAAAATATATAGAGTTATGTATATATGTGTGTAATCTCGTATCCTAAAATTTTGTGAAATTTCTACTTGTGATTAATTCTGCATAAATTCTGCAATAGCTTTGTTTAGTTTCTTCGATTTTGAGCATGTTGTTGTAAAATGTTAAATAATAAGTTTTAGCTATATTTTTATCACTTGTTATTTAGTTTTTAAATTTTGATTTGGATGAAAAGAGTTGATGTAATATCGTATTGAACTTTTTCTCTTAGTAAGAATTTTTCGGTTATGGTGACTAGAAGGGTTATGACTCGTGACGGGATTTGGATCTAAGAAATAGAATATTCTCGAAATTAGTCCTGCCTCTTATGTTACATCTATCCCAACTGGTCATTTTCGGACTTGCCCAAAGAAGTGGAACGGATTTCGAGCCATTACACAATTTAATCATCTAAGTCTTAATTTAAATTCTAGATGTATGTGATAATCATATATCTTGGCGAAAATTCAATTGGGACATTGTTTGGTAAACTGTATTTGTCTACCATATTGTAATGAATTTGTAACAAAAGATAAACCTACATGTTGTAAATGCTACATGAGCTATGTTTATGATTAATTAGTTAATCGATCACTAACTAATGTATCTTTGAGTGGGTCATGAACCTTCACAAGCTCGCAAAGAAAAAGAAGAAGGCCGAGCTAAAGGAGTTAGAGGAGATGGCACCAACATATACATGCAAGTGCACATGCAAAGAAAATGTCAAGAATGTTGGAAGTCAAAAGTGAAGAAGGAGCAATGCAACACGTCTAGGCTGTAAGACGTTAAAAAACAAGTGTTTGTTGGGAGACAACTCAATGGAGGAGTCTACAAACCACATTTGCTTTCTCTTCCCTTACTTTTTTTTTAATTTTTTTATATTTTCGTAGCATTTATTTTTCTTAGTTAGATTTTTCTTAATCCTATTCTTCATACTAAATTCTTTGCTATACTTTGATACATTGAGGACAATTTTGAAAGGACCCAACCTCGATTTATTTTCATAAACTTGAATAAAACCCCTTCTGAAAACACAAACTTGCAAAAACCACAAAAGTTTTGGCAGAGATTCGCTACAACGTGGAATTGTCATTAACCTGCACCCGAAAACACACTTCATCCTATGCCACAAAAGCCAAACTGTGGGCACCAATCACATCCGGATTTCTCAATATCATAACAATAATGTAAAGTAGTAATCAAAACTGTACTTTACAGAAATCCGGGAAAAATCATGTAAAAGTATAGTGACAGAGTAATCAGAGCGACCTCTAGTGTATATATACAAAAATATACAACAGTAGGCAAAACAAGAAACCTACTGGAAAAGAAAGGTAGCTCGAACACTAAGCCTCCAACTGCGACGTGAGACACCAGAATCCGAACTGCAAACAGGCACGGAAACCGAAAAGCCCAGGGGAAAGGCAAATAAAATCGTTAGAGTGAG
The DNA here is from genome assembly GCA_946800695.1 of Geum urbanum. Lineage (NCBI taxonomy): Eukaryota > Viridiplantae > Streptophyta > Magnoliopsida > Rosales > Rosaceae > Geum > Geum urbanum. The sequence goes on from OX327003.1 coordinate 8,942,761, forward strand.
TGGACAAAAATAATCATATGCTTTCACCATTTATATATATCATAAAACAAAGCGAGTTCATAAAATGAATGGAGGAGTCAGGCAAATCTCTCAAGCCCAACGGTGATAGACTAGGCGAATCTCTCAAGCCTAGTGGGCACATCAGGGGAATCTCTCAACCTTGGATCTGGACTACTGGTGATCAGCCGAGTAGCCAATGCATCGATGCTAACTAAATGCCATCACCATATAAAATATAAAATAATACCTCCAAAAACAATAAATAATCTCAACATCGTACTGGAAAAAAAATACTGAAATCAAGAACTCGCTACGATAGTGTAAATAAAAGGTCCACTCACAAATAGCACAGTGTGCACACGCGCTAATCACGAGATCCGGCGGAAGATCCCTTGCCCAACGTACGATCTCGATCCCCTGAATAATCACAAAATATAACTGATCAAAATCACAGTTCAATACCCTGTACCACACCTCGGAAACCAACCATTTCCGGAAACATATAACTCGATACAAAATAATCGACGTAAACTCTCGAAATCTCCACATAAACCCTCGACTAAAAATCCGACATTCAAATCAACTCGAAAACCTCAAGGCGATGATCGGGGTGCAATTACGAGAAAAACGACATAAAACTCGTCGAAAACCAAAAAGTCAAGGGTCGCCGAAGCTCCGCCGTTGCTGGCGGCGGCGCGCCGTCAACAGGAGGAATTTCCCGGCAGCCAAGCTCACAGTGGCTTCTCCTCCTCAAGCCTAACACATCTCTCAACTGTGTCAATGCCCAATTCTAACTCATATCGCCGGAAATCAGCTCGAAAGTCACGGAATTTCAAATCGCCGGCAGCTCTGTTTTTCGTCAATTCTCCGTCCACGGCGCACGGCGGCCTTCAAGGCCACTCCTAAAGGCACCACCGTAGCCCCACGAGTCGAACCCCCCTAATCTCTGGACACCACCGTGGCCGGAGCGCCGCCGTACAACAACCCCGAATCCGGCTGGAAAATCAAAAACTTCAATTCACTTGTTCTCCTACAAATCGAAATCAGTTTTCACAATTCCAAGTTCTAAACAGTTGCAAATTTCAAGGAGAATCGAAATATACCAAAATCAAAGCCGGAGGTGGTCGGAAACGAAAGGTCGCCTGCGAGTCGAACGGTGGCCGATTTTCTCCTTCGATCAATGTGGGTCAATGTCTCCAATCTTGGTCAACGCCTGTCAAACTTCCCAAAACAGTGTTTTCGACAATTTTTTGACTATTTGCGATATTTATACTCGCAGCTCGATACAATCAAAGGTCCAAAACGAATCACAATCACGTTTCGGATAATTCAAATCCAAACGGATAAATACGACGAAATTCCGCGATTTCAAATATTCATAACATATTCCTCGGTCGTCGAAATAATTATCTGAAACCACCCACGAACTTGAAATCACGCGTACTACAATTCCCGTGAAGAGACTCAACTCAAATTCTCGCCCGATAATTAACTCGTGAACCGAACCACCAATTCTATTAATTTACGAAAAAACTGTAATTACACGCTAACTCGTGAATTAAGCCGATTACTATACTGATTCTGGTTCGGGTCGTCACAAATCTACCCTCGTTAAAAAAAATTTCGATCTCGAAATTTACGTACTTGCTAGGTGAACAGATGAGGATACTGCTCTCGCATACGCTGCTCAGTCTCCCAGGTGGCCTCCTCAACCGAATAATTCTACCACAAGACCTTCACAAGCGGTATAACACGGTGCCTCAACTCCTGCTCACGCCGATCGAGAATCTGTACCGGCTCCTCCACATATGTCAAATCCTCCCGGATAGGAAGGTGATGTGGCGCTAACACATGTGATGGATCTGGAATATATTTCCGCAACATCGAGACGTGAAAAACATCGTGTACTCGAGCCATCTCAGAAGGTAACTCTAACCTGTAAGCCACGACACCAACCCTCTCGGTAATCTCGTACGAACCAATGTACCGTGGTCGTAGCTTGCCACGCTTCCCGAAATGTACAACTCCCCTCCACGGAGATAGTTTCAGGAAGACCCAATCGCCTATCTCAAACTCGAGACTCCTTCTTCTCACGTCCGCATAACTCTTCTGGCGATCCTGGGCAATCTTCAATCTGTCCCGGATAATCTGAGTATCCTCCATGGTGCTCTTCACCAGATCAGGGCCAATAAGCCATCGTTCTCCCACCTCACTCCAACACAATGGAGTGCGGCACTGCCTCCCGTATAGAGCCTCATACCGTGCCATATCAATACTGGCCTGATAACTGTTATTGTAAGCAAACTTGATCAAATGCAGCTACTGGTCCCAATTTTCTCGAAATTGCAAAACACAAGACCGCAACATATCCTCGAGAGTCTGAATAGTCCTCTTAGACTGCCCATCAGTCTGAGGATGAAAAGCTATACTGAAATGCAATCTAGTGCCCAAGGTTCGCTGCAATGCCTACCAGAACTCTTAAGTAAACTGACTGTCCTGGTCAGAAACAATAGATACAGGCACACCCTGTAGACGAACAATCTCCGCCAAATACAACTTAGCCAGTCTGCCCACTGAAATCTTCCCCGGAAGTGCAAGAAAATGAGTGAATTTCATCAAACGATCTACGATAACTCAAATACCAGTATTACCAGCTGAAGTACGCGGTAACTGATACACGAAATTCATGGTAATGTGCTCTCACTTCCAAACCGGAATTTCCAAGGGCTGCAACTTTCCCGCAGGCTTCTGCCTCTCCGCTTTAACCTACTGACAGATCAAACATCTGCTCACATATGCGGCAATCTCCCGCTTCATATTGCGCCACTAGTAATAAGCTCGAAGTGTACGAAACATCTTCGTACCACTGGGATGCATCGCATACGCCGAACAATGAGCTTCGTCTAAAATCTCTTTCTTCAAACTCTCGTCCCTGGGTACACACAATCTGCTTCTGAATAATAACGTACCATCATCACTCAAACGAAACTCGGTTGGTACACTATTCCGAATCATGGTCTTCTTGTCCAACGGATAGGAATCCGCATCCTGAGCTTCCCGAACCTGATTAACCAACACCGGTCAAACCTGGAAGCTAGCTAACAAGGCTCCATCATCGTCCCACTCGAACTCTGTAGCTCAGCTAACATGGAAACTCTGGCCACACACACATGAAACAACGAGGCTCCGGATTTCCGACTGAGTGCATCAGCAATGACATTAGCTTTCCTTGGATGGTACTCAAAGGTGCAATCATAGTCATTGATCAACTTCATTCATCTGTGTTGCCTCATATTCAAGTCTGGCTGCGTGCGCAAATAAGTGAAACTCTTGTGATCGGTGTATATCTTGCACTGAGCTCCGTACAAGTAGTGTCTCCAACTCTTCAACGCTAATACAATAGCAGCCAACTCTAAATCGTGTGTAGGATAGTTGACTTCATGTGGTTTCAGCTGCCTGGAACTGTAGGCCACCACTCTGCCATGCTGCATCAAAACACAACCAAGTCCCAACTTCGATGCATTGCTGTAAACCACGAACTCTCCACTATCGTCAGGTAAAGTTAGAACCGGTGCAGTAGTCAACTTTTCCTTCAGGAGCAAGTAACTCTCCTCACATGTATCGGACCACTCAAACTTGACGCCTTTCTTCGTCAATCTGGTAAGTGGAGTGGCAATCTGTGAAAAATCCAGCACAAAGCGCCGATAGTAACCGGCCAAACCCAAGAAACTCCTAATCTCTTGTACGGTGGTAGGTCTACTCCAATTCAACATGGCTTCAATCTTGTCAGGATCCACGCTGACTCCCTCAGTTGATATCACGTGACCCAAAAACTTCACGTTATCCAACCAAAACTCACACTTGCTGAACTTCGCAAACAACTGATTATCTCGCAAAGTTCACAAAACAGCTCGCAAATGCTTCTTGTGTTGGCCCACACTCCTAGAGTAAATCAGGATGTCGTCAATAAACACGATCACAAAATTGTCCAAAAACCGTCCAAAAACCCGCTTCATCAAGTCCATAAAAGCTGCGGGGGCATTGGTCAACCCAAACGGCATAACCAAGAACTCGTAATGCCCGTACCGTGATCTGAAAGCTGTCCTGGCCACATCTGACTCTCTGATCCTCAACTGATGATATCTAAACCTGAGATCAATCTTCGAAAAGACTGAAGCTCCCTTGAGCTGATCAAACAAGTCGTTAATCCACGACAACGGATACTTGTTCTTCACGGTGACCTGATTCAGCTTCCGGTAATCAATACACAACCGCATAGAACCATCCTTCTTCTGCACAAATAGTACAGGACCACCCCACGGTGATACACTGGGTCGTATGAAACCCTTCTCCAGCAACTCTTGAAGTTGAATCTGTAGCTCCTTCAACTCCGCTGGCGCCATACGATAAGGGGCCTGTGATATGGGTCCAGTGCCCGGTAAAAGCTCAATGGTGAAATTGATCTCCCGAATTGGAGGAATACTCGGTAACTCCTCCGGAAATACATCTGGAAACTCGAAAACCACCTCAATATCACTAATGTCTGTTACAGCAGCCGTAGTATCCACAACATGAGCTAAGTATGCAACACAACCCTTCTTTATCATCCGCTCGACCTTCATCGCTGAAATCACACATGGCAATGAAGTATTTTTCTCACAGTTAAACAATATCTCTGGGAACCCTGGACGTCGAAACACAACCTCCTTCTTATGACAATCGAACATAGCCCAATGTGTCTCCAAGAAGTCCATACCCAAAATCACATCAAAGTCGACGATATCCAGCAATAACAAATTCGCGGCTAAACCATGACCTCCAATAAAAATCTCACAATCCCTATACACCCAACCAATACTCACCACCTCACTAGACGGATACAACACTCTCCACAACCCCGGAAGTGGAGATCCAGGCATAGTAGCTAAAGATGATAATCTATATGATATGAATGAATATGTAGCACCTGGATCTAGCAATGTAAGTACTGGATGACCAAAAACATGCAACGTACCAATAACAACCTCCAGTGAAGCTCTGCCCTAACGCAAAGACATGGCATGAACCCTGGCCTGCCCGGCTGGTCGTCCACACTGAGGGTGACCCTGCTGTCTGCCCTGGGCAGAAGACTGTACTGGTCGAGCCCCAGAAGTGGTACCTCGCTCTCCTTCGGAACTCTGGGCCGCCTGTTCACCAACACCAGCAAGCTGGAAACATTCCCTCGCATAGTGACCCTCCTGGCCACAACGATAACAAACGACAGGGCCTCGATGACATGGACCAACATGATGCCTGCTACAGAGACTACACAATGGGTACTCCCTCGGTACGGCAAAAGTGCCACCGGTACGCCGAGGATAACTGGAGAAGTCAGGCGAATCTCTCAAGCCCAACGGTGATAGACTAGGCGAATCTCTCAAGCCTAGTGGGCACATCAGGGGAATCTCTCAACCCTGGATCTGGACTACCGGTGATCAGCCGAGTAGCCAATGCATCGATGCTAAGTAAATGCCATCACCATATAAAATATAAAATAATACCTCCAAAAACAATAAATAATCTCAACATCGTACTGGAAATAAATACTGAAATCAAGAACTCGCAACGACAGTGTAAATAAAAGGTCAACTCACAGATAGCACAGCGCACACACGCGCTAATCACGAGATCCGGCAGAAGATCCCTTGCCCAACGTACGATCTCAATCCCCTGAATAATTACAAAATATAACTGATCAAAATCACAGTTCAATACCCTGTACCACACCTCGGAAACCAACCATTTCCGGAAACATATAACTCGATACAAAATAATCGACGTAAACTCCCGAAATCTCCACATAAACCCTCGACTAAAAATCCAACATTCAAATCAATTCGAAAACCTCAAGGCGATGATCGGGGCGCGATTACGAGCAAAACAACATAAAACTCATCGAAAACCAAAAAGTCAAAGGGTCGCCTGACCTCCGCAGTTGACCAACGCCGCCGTCGCCGACGGCGCGCCATCAACCGGAGGAATTTCCCGGAAGCCAAGCTCACCGTGGCTTCTCCTCCTCAAGCCCAACATATCTCTCAACTGTGTCAATGCCCAATTCTAACTCATATCGCCGAAAATCAGCCCGAAAGTCACAAAATTTCAAATCGCCGGCATCTCTGTTTTCCGTCAATTCTCCGTCCACGGCGCAGGGAATCCCTCAAGGCCACTCCCAAAAGCACCGCAGTGGCCCCACGAGTCGAACCCCCCTAATATCTGGCCACCACCGTGGCCGGAGCACCGCCGTACAACAACCCCGATTCCGGCCGGAAAATCAAAAACTTCAATTCACTCGTTCTCCCACAAATCGAAACCAGTTTTCACAATCCCAAGTTCTAAACAGTTGCAAATTTCAAGGATAATCGAAATATACCAAAATCAAAGCCAGAGGTGGCCGAAAACGAAAGGTTGCCGGCTAGTCAAACGGTGGCCGGTTTTCTCCTTCGGTCAACGCAGGTCAACGTCTCCAATCTTGGTCAACGCCGGTCAAACTTCCCAAAACAGTGTTTTCGACTATTTCCAATATTTATACTCGCGGCTCAATACGATCGACGGTCCAAAATGAATCATAATCACGTTTCAAATAACTCAAATCCAAACGGATAAACACGACGAAATTCTGCGATTTCAAATATTCATAACATATTCCTCGGTCGTCGAAATAATTATCCAAAACAGCCCACGAATTCGAAATCACACGTACTATAATTCTCCTAAAGAGACTCAACTCAAATTCTCGCCCGATAATTAAGTCGTGAACCGAACCGCCAATTCTATTAATTTATAGAAAAACTGTAATTACACGCTAACTCGTGAATTAAGTCGATTACTATACTGATTCTGGTTCGGGTCGTGACAATTGTAGAGTTTAAGTGCGGGGAAGGGATTTATAATTTATTTGAGTCATAAATTAAAAAATTGGGCGGATAAGAGTTCACTCAAGGATGATGACCTAAAAAAAATTCCAAGTATTTACTTGGTTAAAGTCAATAAATTAGTGTTTTTCTCTGAGTGTTTTTGTGATTTATTTAATATATTAAGTGTGTATTGAGTCTTTATTTTTAACTTATTATTTTTCTAGAGTCTTTAGGATGCCCTTAACTAGTCAATGATGAAAAATTGAGCGAAACAAAGAAAAATTACATGGCATTTTCGATGATCAGTACTTGAGTATTTCATGTGTTAAAAGAGATATTTTGATTGTCATGACATGTAGTAGATATGATTTGCATAAACATGGTACAGATTTCGCATGTTAGAATAAGTTTTTAAATCATACAAACCTTAAAGTGAGTTTTTGAGCCTACATTACATCCTTTGCTGAGTGAATTTCGTGCTTCATGGTTTCAAAAATGTTTACATTCCTAATCAAATTGCTTGCCATAGATTTCAATGAACTAGAGAATACTAGAACTTACTCATGTAAATTTGGAAAGCTTTTAAGTTGATAAATACTCTGATTTTGGATATGACTAAAGACACATAGGTTTTCCACCACTAAACCAAATAGCCATGTGTCCCATATGTGCGCACGAGATGCGACACACATATATAGCCCATTTGAGCCCACATTAAGCCTTTCTTTCATCACCTTTAATATCTAAACACTTAGCCTATTGTAAGACTTCTTTACCCTATATTCTGCAGACTTAGTGTGAAGTAATGTCGACAAGAGGAGAAGATGACATTTTTAGTGTGATTCATGTGAATTGGCCACGAATCATCATGTTTCATATCCTCCTAGCATGCACAAGAGTCCAATGCCTTTTATGAAGGTTCATTCAAATGTTTGGGTTTCTGCAAGAGTTTCTATGCCTATAGGAGTTCGATACTTTGTAATGTTTATTGATGACTGTATCCATATGACTTGGGTATTTTTGATGGTGTCCAAAAGTGATGTGTTCCATCAATTTACTGAATTTCATAAGATGGTCGCCACTCAATATCAGCAACAAATCCGAGTTCTTCAGACTGAATATGCAACAGAAGTACGGCATGACACTACCAAAAAAACTCACTTAGGGGACGAAGCAATTTCGTCGCCCAAGTGGTGTTTTTGGTCGGCAAGGTATTTATGTGACGAAAATTTCGTCTCCTAAAGTTCGTTGGCTAACAATCATAACCAAATGTCGTCGCCTAAGTACTTAGACATTGAAATAATATTCCTCTAACAACAAGATTATTCGTCGTCTAAGTGTACACTTAGGCGACGAATACCTACAGTCGTTGCCGAAGTACTACGACTTAGACGACGACGATTGGTCGTCCCCTAAGTAGATACACTTATACGACGACGTGTCCGTCGTCATGTAAGTGTAACCACTTAGGCGACAAAATTGTTGTTGCATCTCTTAAGTGTACCACTTAGATGACGAACGGTTCATCGCCTAAGTGATTTACTAGGACGGCGAACCATGATGTTTCATTGCCCAAGTTAAATTTTAATTTTTTTTTACTTTGTGTTTTTACTCAATTATAAATTAAATTAAATTTAAAATAAATAATAATCTATTAATAAAATATTTATTAAATATAAGAAGTGTACGTACATCGATAGAAATTATAATAACGATACTCGTCATCAAGATCAGGAACGAGCAACCGCATTTCCCTGCAGGCCTTGTAGAAGGCGGCCATCTTTCGGTTGTGAGCTTCAAACTGCACCTCCACGAACCTCGAATGCTCCCAGGCGCGATCCGCCGACTCCTGTGCCAATCGACCCTGTTCATGGGCAGCTCGAAGTGCCTCATAATCATCCGTACTGCGATGAGTCGACGATGTAGATGACTTAGACAAATCTCTTTGCACCGTCCATCCATACCCATGAACCTCCTTGCTAGGTCAGCGGCCATAAACAGCATCGACAATAGCGATTTCACTCTGCATCAACAGGGTAGGCACCTGTTCAAGGGTCATCTCCGAGTTTTGACCAACTGGATCGCCTCCAATTCCTCCCCAGCCAAATGTATCAACTTCTCCTGAAAATAATCAATTGAAGAATACATAAATATTAATTTCTAACAAATATTTGGCATAGTTTCACCTAAAATTGGAGAAAACCAAAAAATCTGCAGGCAAGATTACACTTCGAATAACCAATTCCAACAACATAATTACACCGTGGGTACCGATTCCCTTCTGGATTTCTCAAGTTGAAAATCCTAATTTAACCAACTAAAATAAAGCATAACCTAATTCAAGTTCAAAATCATATTCCAATAGCTCAACCTAACTAAATCATATCCTAATCATAATTCAATTTCTCAAAAATGCAATTAGTGTTATATTAAATTTCGATATGCTTTGAAAGTACAAGTAAATTCAATTGATTTTAGAAAGATGAGTTACTTACTCCGAGTTGACTCGCTTCATTGACGACCCCGAGCTTCATATAAACTTGCATGCTGGCAAAAAGAAAGCAATGCTTCAAACTTGCATCTTTGTGCTCCTTCGCGATGTAAATGAACCTTCGCGATCCCGATCTATGGTATTTGTTCTTCTTGTCCCGATTTTCCTTGTTGGTCTCCGACCTTGTCTATTACGTACACAATAAGATAATTAAATAATAAAATAATGGTTAAAAATAATAAATTATGAAATTTTCATTACATTAAAGAAAATGAAGACGAACCTTACACTTAACGGACACAAAGTGTCCTACTAATCATTGCCACTCCTCTTCCCTGTCATTTCGGAGCTCCAGAGGGGTAAGCGAGGCGCCGTGTCGCTAGTAGTACTTGTGGAGGTCATACTTCTAGTCCTTGTAAATGCAGCAGACGTCTCCTCTATATCCACCATCATCTCCGTTGAGTCGAAGATTTCAAAACGTGTCTAGAAACATAAATAACAAATTAAAATCCTAGAAATTATGCATTTATGTTTTGTAATTACTTATAAAAATGAATAATATTAAATAGTATTATCGATAGTTCGCAGTATGCTCTCAATTTTTTGGGTCGGGGCGACTTGTTCCACGAATGGGCAACCATATGGATGTTGTTCCTTATGATTGAGCCGATGGTGTGCGAGGTTAGACTCTCGAGCTGCGTAGAGGAAGAGCCTCGGGTGAACTCATCATATGGCACCTCAATCTTCTTCCCCGTCGGCTTATTTATGTGCTCACCTGTGGCGCCCTTAAATTTCCAAGTCCCTGATTCCATTTTGGAAGCGATTCTGATGGCTTCCACCTGACCTTGCATCGGGCACTGTAGACAATCGAGTCGTCGACCGACTCATCCGGACCTTCTGACTCCGTAGACGATCGGGCCCCGTCCGCCTCGTCTGTAAAGGATAAAACCTATATACGTGGAGCATGAGGGATTTGGCAAGTCGTTAGAGCCGAAGATTGCTGCGAAGAATTCGAAACGGTGTCCTCTGAAACCTACCGCCAACCCATAACTTGCGCAATGGCTTCGCGTTCATCCTCATTCTCTGCAGTCGTGCGCTTCTTCATTAGCACCATAATTAAGCTGAAAAAATGTATAATTTTCATTATAATTCATCCAAATTTCATCAAATATATCTAATTTTCACAAATTTATCCAAAAATTCCAAGTTCACAAATATAGCCAAATTTATGCAATTTATCAAAATTTATATACATTAATATAATATACCCAATTTAATCAATATATATAACATCAATATACCCAAATTAATCTAAATATAATATATTAATCCATATATAATTAATCTAATATATATTACCATTTTATTATAATATATATATATATATTTATATATATAAACAGAAAGGAGAGGAGAAGAGAGAGAGAGTATACCAACGGGGAGGGGAGACTGGGGGAGATGAGAGAGAATCTGACCGGCGGCGGCGGCAAGGCAACGGGGAGAGGAGAGGGAGGCGGCGACGAGGAGAGGAGAGGAGAGGAAATGAGAGGAGAGAGAGGCCATGGGAAGAGTAGAGGAGAGAGAACCGGCGGCGCGAGGAGAGAGAAAGAGAGAAAGAGAGAGAGAGAGAGAGAGAGAGAGAGAGAGAGAGAGAGAGAGAGAGATAAAGAGAATCCGGCTAGCGCAAGGAGAGAGATAGAATCCGTCAACTCCTGGAGAGAGAATCCGGCGTTGGGTGGCAGCGCGAGGAAAGAGAGAGAGAGGGAGAGAGAGAGAGAGAGAGAGAGAGAGAATCCAGCTAGCGCAAGGAGAGAGATAGAATTCGTCGGCGCCTGGAGAGAGAATCCGGCGTTGGGTGGTGGCGTTAGTGAACGCCAGCGTTTTAGGGTTCCGGGAGAGAGAAATAGGGGGCGGCGGCGTTTTGGAAAATTTTGGGATCGAGATTGAGATCAAGAGAGGAAATGTGAGAAAATTGGATCGAAGTCGATCCAATTTTGAGATATATCGATCCACTTGGGCGACGAAACTAATGGTTTTGTCGCCTAAGTGCACTTAGGCGACGAAATGAACAACTGTTATCGCCTAAGTCATTTTTAAATGTTCTCCAAAAAATTTGGCGCAAAACACTGAACCACCAAAAAAATTGTTCTTAGGCGACGAAACGAGTGGGTCTGTTGCCTAAGTACTCACTTAAACAACGAACCGTGTAGTTTTGTCGTCTATGGTTTCAGGGTTTAGGATAAATGGATTAGTGTCAGGGTTTAGATTTAGGGTAAGGGTTTACCTTGACGACGAAGACATTTTTAGCGTCGTCTAGCTAGTGCTACTTAGCCGACGAAATAAATGTTGTCGGCGTCTAAGTGCACCTTAGACGACGAAACAATCCATTTTCGTCGGCCAAAAGTCATTTTTAGTTGCTTTTTATTTTATTTTCTAATTCAAAATATAAATTTATTTCAAGCATAACCATCTAGCCTTATTCATGCCAATCATTCTGATTCATAATCTTATAGCTAGAATTCGAAATCAAAATTAATTAAGCCGATTCTGATATCTCCTCTGATCCCTATGTAGACTTCTTGTTCTCCTTAGCACTATAATTGTCGAGAAATACCAAAAAACCAAATTATTTGACACAACACACACACACATACACACACAAAAACCAACCTCATTTCTACCATCACTTGTTAGGAATGTTACGGATCATTAGTTGACATTGAATAATATTTTATTCATTTAACTCTTTACAGGTATGTACACAAATGATCAAATACACTATTTAATTCAAAAATATAAATCTCGATCTTTACATATATATAGATACTTCAATTAATAAATTTTTAATATGAATAGTAATACGGCCTCATATCAATCCTCATCCTCTAATCACCATCATCTGAATCATCCTCCTCACTATCATCTGATTGCTCCTCATCATCATACTCTAAATCGTCTGAATTGTATCCAACATCGTCTGCGTCATCCTCCAGCTCCTCAACATCTTGGGCATTCTGCGCTAATTCTCTAATCTCCTTTGGAGTAAGATCTATGCCACCATCAATCAGCGGTAAGCGTTTGTTAGGCCGAACCTGTTCCATTATGTCGGGGATGACTAAAGTATTAGGCTCTTGATATGCATCGTGTCTATGCGCTTCAATAACTGTCGCTGACGTCTCTTCGAGTGTTATGGTACTCCATATTCCTCGGTGAGACATATGAGTTACTATTTTCTAGCTTTCACTAGCTTTTGGATCATTCAGATAGAATACCTTACTAACTAAGGTAGTAAGAGTGAATGGTCATCCTCATTCTAGCTTGAGTTTGTATCGACTAATAAAAGCGTCATATCTTCCTTGGTACGCTTGAACCATTTACACTTGAACAAAAAAATGCTGATATCATTCCCGTATAACATCTCAACAACATGTTTAAGAACTCCGTAATAGACAGCATCGCCTTCCCCAACTGCAATCCCATTGTTTTGTGTGCATCTTCCTTCATCTCGGGCTAATGAATGAAACTTTACTTTGTTCACAAAATAGCCGGGATAAACAAAATGCTTAACCAACTTATAGGCTAACATGTGCTTTTCCAACGACCACCACCCCTCGTGGTTAACGGATTTTTGTAGATCATTCATCTGCAAAAATGTGAATAATATATAAATGTGTATTTCATTTCTACCAAAACTTTGACATAGTTTCTCCTAAAAATAAAGGGAATCAAAAACATGCATGCACAAACTAAGGAAAAATATTTCGCATGAACAAACATCAAATGTCTTTCCAATTTACCGTGGGCACCTATTCCCAAATCCAGATTTATCAATTTCAATTAAATAGCCTAATCACATATGTACTATATATGTGAGATAGTTTTAAATTGATTAAACATACATACCCATTGTCAAAAATAATCGGGGAATTTCTTCTTAAGAACTTTTTTTAACCTAGGCAAGACTCTTTTCCGGTTTCATCGTTTGAATGTACGCCTTATGGGCCTTCATTTAATGGTTGACCTCATCATAGTCTCACAACACTACCCAGTGCACTTTGACAAGTTCTTCTTTATTTAATCTTTCTTTTAATACTCCTCGAAACGGTCGTACACCATTTATGTTGACAGAAAGATTGCGGCAGACATTTAGATTAGCCTAGACTGGATCCTTGAGGTACCTATTGCAGTAGGTAACACACTCATGAGTTAGGAATGTCTCTGCTATAGAGCCATATGGGGCATATTTATTTTTCACAAATCCTTTGTATTGTCCGAATTATCTGCAAAATCATACAATTAATAATTTGAATAATAGTACAAACACAAAAAAAAATGCAAATGATGAACTACCGTTATAAATAATTGTACGTACCTTTGAGGATACATCCAAGTGAAGTGGACCGAACTAGAAAGGAGCACATGTTTAGGTAGGGGGATCATGAGGTGAATCATGATGTCAAAGAAAGAAGGGGGGAAAATTATCTCCAGTTTGCAAAGGATATGCACTATTTCGTATTGCAGTTTGAGGACATCTAACTTCTTCAATTCTCTGGCGCATAACGTCTGCCACCATCTACACAATGCTAGTACTGGTTGGACGATGTCACGAGGTAAATATGGTCGAATTACCACTGAAATCAGACTTTGCAGCATTATGTGATAGTCATGAGTCTTTAGACCAATAAACTTGTGTTGTGCCTCGTCAACTACTCTTGTAATATTCACTGCATACTTAGATGGATAATGAACACTCGTAAACTATCTGAATACACTGTGTCAGCTTGACCTTATTGTACACTCCTTTTTTATCCTTCCTCAACCACAAGTAAGGGCGCAAATTCATCGATTCCAGATCTTTTTGCTCATTGGGTGTATCTTTAGTCTTCAACTTAATACTCATAATTGTTCCTATCACGCAATCGCACACATCCTTTTTAGAAATCGAATGGATTCAGTAGAATTCTGTGGAAAGCCGTACCTAGCACTACCACATAATGACTCATTGTCGGCGACTTAAAAGTCGCCGGCAATGTTTTTTAACATTACCAACGATTTTTTAACATTGCCGGCGACTTAAGTCGCCGGTAATGTCTTTTTTTTTTTTTTTTAGACATTGCCAGCGACATACATTTATGTCGCCGGCAATGTCTCGATGGTAATGACATTGCCGGCGACTTAATTTATGTCGCCGGTAATGTCTTTTTTTTTTTTTTTTTTTTACATTACCGGCGACAAAAATGTATGTCGCCGGCAATGTCTTTTCCGGCAAGACATTACCGGCGACTTACATTTATGTCGTCAGTAATGTTAAAAAAAAAAAAAAAAGACATTACCGGCGATTTTTCCGGCAAAAATCGCCGGTAATGTCCAAAAACATTGCCGGCGACATAAAAGTCGCCGGCAATGGGAAGAAATGTTGTAGTGTAGATTAAAACCATTAGCTTAATTAATTAATTAATCAATTACCTTGATCTAACATTCATGTTGTAACTATAATCAAGTTAAACGTATATACTAATTAATTAAGTAACCAATTAGATCAAAAATGCAATTCAACAAGTAAGTTAAGCTAATATGCCGGAAACTACTATATATTCACCGAAAAAATCAATCACCATACGATATTAAATTCAAAAAAATTAATCGAGAGAAACAAGTTAATACCTTCACCGATAAGGAGCTAAATGGGTAAAACTAGAACTCCGGGGCTTGAAAAATTGAGTTTTGATGAAATTTTTCCGGATGCAATAAGAGGCCACCGATGGATTTTTTGAGTGAGGAGAGAGAGAGAGAAATGAGGATGATGATGAGATAGAAGGAATCTAATCGATCTAATAATTGAGTTTTCTTAGGCAACGAAATAATTCGTCGCCTAAGTGTCATGCTTCCGTCACCTACGTTCTCACTTAGGCGACGAACCTGCTTCTATCGCCTAAGTGAGAACTTAGGAGACACAAACAGTTTTGTCGTCTAAGTGTGGAATACGTAGTCGATGACAATAAATGACTGTCATCCTAGTGTGTCTCTTAGGCGACGACATACGTAAACCGTCGTCTAAGAAATCACTTAGCCGTCGATGATCATGTTCGTCGCCTAAGTGACTTACCCGACGAAAATATTTTTTGGGCGACGAAAAATTATTTCGTCGCCCAAATCCCACTTAGGCGACAAAAACTTATCAGTTTCGTCGCCTAAGTGACTATTTCTGGTAGTGTGAATATGCAGCAGAAGTAATAGACTGAAGAACTCGAATTTGTTATTGATATTAAGTGGCGACCATCTTATGAAATTCAGTAAATCGATGGAACACATTGCTCTTGGACACCATCAAAGATACTCAAGTCATACGGGTACAATCATCAATAACCATTACAAAGTATCGAACTCCTGTAGGCATAGAAACTCTTGCAGGACCCCAAACATCTGAATAAACCTTCATAAAAGGCATTAGACTCTTGTGCATGCTAGGAGGATATGAAATACAATGGTTCTTGGCCAGTTCACATGTATCACACTAGAAATCTGAAGTACTCACTCTGGAAAATAATTCAGGTTTAAGTTTCTGCAGGTAATGAAAATTCACGTGACCAAGCCGACAATGCCATAACCATACAGCTTCCTTATCTATATCCAAACTAGTGGTAGTATCTGCTTGACCCAACAAATTTAACTTTTGTGCTCCACTACTTGTCAAATCGAGATAGTAGAGTTTCCTCCTTCGTACATCATAACCGAGGATTTTCCTAGTCAGAATGTCCTGAAAGACATAAAAATCTGACACAAAAATTTGGGTAGAAAGTTACAGAACATGCAAGAGTCAAAGTTATTTGGCTAACAGAAAGAAGATTATAGGCAAGAGAGAGGGAACAACAAGAACAGAGTCAAGAGCCAGATTATCCGTACGTGATTTGGACGGAACATTCACCAATAACAAAAGATGGAGATCCATTAGTAGTAGACACACTAGGTTGAGGAGATGTTGAATGGTTTCCACTAGGCTATGATTATTTTTCATATATATGATTAGATGCACCTGTGTCAATTACCCAAGCATTAGTCCTAGATAATGTAGAGAAAGATGATGCCTTACCCGTCATACCTGATGCAACTATACTAGCGTAGACACTCGGTAAATGTTCTTCCTCTGAACTAACAATTTATCCAGACACGGACAACATCTTTATATTCAGAAAAATAAATAATAAGTTCCAGAATTTCACAGAATAAAGTATAGGTAGGAGAAGAAATCACAACATAGTCAAATTTTTCTCCTAAATTAGCAGTTTTGCTGCTAAATTTAGATATAATGGTTGACAAAATAAGGTTTAATTTGTCGATAGGTCTACAGGATCGACTCTTAGGTCAAGTAAAAAAATATAGGTAAAAGTATTTAGGCTAGAATGCATTACTTTCATTCACTCCCAAATTGGGTATATACATCTTTATAAGACATATTCTTAATAGGTAAAAAATATCTATAATAAAAAATAAATCAATTCTAATTACAATAAAAATCTAAAATATCTACAAAATCAATATTTACCAACACCAAACATCAAGAGCGATCGATGTATAAATGCACTCATACTCACACTTTTAGCATCAAGAGTTTGTCTAAATAACTCCCGGCCGATTCAAAATTTATTTACATGGCCAGTTTATGAACCCTGATATACATAACTAAAAACGTTCTTAACTTTTTTACGCATTGTTCACGTCTACATGCATCATCATATGGCCGAACCCTAGCAAACCGTAACACAGTATCCGATTACGTTCCCTCGATTTCCATATATATATAAGATGAATCACGTATCCACCAAATGCAAGAGATCGAAAGAAAACATGGATTTGCAAATTTTACAAATTAAACCATCCCTGTACATAATGTTTTCTCTCATCCTAGCCTCGATCTCGTTAAGCTCTTAATTAAGTTAGAGGAGCTTCCATCCTTTACCACCATTCATGTTGAATTTTTTGAGTCTTCCAAAAAACATGACAACTATGAGCACTAATTTCCCCTCGTCGCTCCATCTTCCCGAAAATCCATACCATTTATCCTGACAATCGCCACTGGGATTGAGCTGCCGTTTACAACTATAGCCAGTCGTAAACCCTACATTTCCGTAAGCACTGCATGAGGTATACGTACACAGCAGATCGAGTTCAGAGAAGTCATTAATTATTGGAAGACTCTTAATTATTACCTAATCATACTCTAAATCATCGTCGTGGTTATATTCGATATATATATAGCAGCAAATTAAGGACTAGCGAACATGCTAATATTACCTGATGAATTTAATCACGATATTAAGTGCAATATTTTACGTTGCAAGTTAATTAACTTAATTAAGTTTGCTATCATTTTTTATTGCAATGGAAATTATTACCTGATGACTTCAATCACGATATTAAGTACATTGAAGTTGAGGGGATCTTCTTTCAATCTTTTCCTCTCAGTAATGCAGACTAGGGTAATAAAGATAGCCAGATAAGAGAGTTGCGAGAATAGAAAGTTCTCCATGAGATTTCCTCTTCTCTTTCGCCTCCTTTGATCATGAGGCTGTAGACCATATATATAATATTGGTCGTCTTCTTCGACGGGGAGGAACGAAGTATAAGGAGGAAGGTACCTGATCGATGTAAAACAATAATCATTATCAAATTACATTACTTAATTATCTACTCTTTTTCTTAATTTAGTTTACATTAATAGTTGAAAATGTCCACATGATCACTTCGTTAGTTCTTTTGCTCAATTCGTCCTTGGATGTGCATTCTATTCTACTTATGGGCTCAATACTTTTCATATACGTTCTCTAGCCAAAAATAAAAAATAAAAAACTGAATAATTAATTATTAGTCAGTAACAGATCATGCATAATTATAGTACACCAGTAACACCTCCACCGACTCATTTAACTCTTTCATCAATATATTTCATAATAATTACGAGACGAATGACAAATTTTATATATATATTTATCATTCTATATTATATGATTCATCGACTAGAGTATGACCTAAAACATTAGAATAGAACTCTGGCAAACTTAACTTGAAAGAGTACGTCAATCTCAAAAAATTACAAGTTGTTGATGGTTGATGAAGTGGCGAAATTGAGTCCTTTCTTCTAAATTAATTGTTTTTTTTACATGGTCAATTTTCTACATTAAAAGTACTATATTACGTTCAGATGCTGACTGCATGTTCCTTTCAAATTAAGATTAAGTGATTAACAATGGATTTCACTAGCAAGGTGGCACATTCTCAATTTGGTGATTCAAGATTCCAATAATTGATTATATAACTCTCGATGGCTAAAGTGCCTACACATTTGATTAAGGTTCTGATCAGATATCTACATCCAATTAAGCTTTGTAGAGTTCTAGCAAGGGACCTTAATTAATTGATTGATCAAATATCAAACCTAGGAAGTTTTGTATATATTATTGTTAACAAGGTTGTTTAAATTGTTATCATCGTAGAGTACAAGTTTAATCTCCTAAGAGACAAATTTTAAGAGATAGGAAGGGATGAACACATTCAACGATTGTGATTCAAAGACATAAAAATTATAGTGAAGTCGAGTTAATTATTTTCAACCATTATCGTTCAATGTGCTTTTTCCTTTTAATTTTTTAAAATGTGTAGATCAGAAGAGCAAGCCTCAACTAGAGTAATGATTATAAAGAAAAATACTTAATCATGAAATGAATATTAGAGATCGATGACGACTGTTAATTAGGTTTTCCTGGGAGTTGAGGCCAAAGAGAAGTCATCGATCTAATACCAAATCAAACTGAGTTAGGGTGCATCTGTTGGGCGTCACATTGAGGTCGAAGTTCAGATATAGATATTTAAGGGACAGATCGATTAGCGGGAGAAACCAAACACGCATGCATTGCGGTCCGAGATAATGAGCCGCAGAGCCGGGTACGTTGCTCATTTATATATATGAGACGTTGCATAAGGACCAGAATCTAAAGCCGGGAAAACTAGGGCTAAAGGGCTAAAGGGCATATATATATGCAACTTGCTAGCTTTATTTTGGTTACAACATACAAGGTCATCAAATTGCTTATTTTCTACTATTGTTTTTTATATATATATATATATTCTTTCTAAAATGCATGCATGTGGCTCAATTGATGCTTCAAATTAAGTGAGCGTTTCTATAACCTAGCTAGCATGCTTTCCATGCCTTGCCATGTTAGGGTATATTTCCTAGATTAATTAATATTCCTTGTAATGTTTTTCGGGTGCCCATGCCATCATGATCACCTAGAAGAACATCGACAATTCGACATGTATAAGTTTACTAGTTATCAAATATTTTGTCTTGGTCTAACCGCCCCTGTTGAATATATTTTGGTTCTAAATTAAATTTTCTTTTGAAAAGTATTTGGCCCATGCATGCGCCGGATATACATGAATCTGGGGGTGGCTAATCAGTTAATGATCTTTATTATTTGTTTGATGTTTAAGTTATATATAACTGAATGTATAATCCAATCTAAATGGATGGGGAGAAAAACTCACATCATCACGACGAACAATACCAAGATCGCCGGAGAAATGATGGAGATGTCAACGATGGTTTCGCCTGTATGTCTTGAATTTACGCTCTGGAACAAAGAACCGATGAGTTTCTGGTAAGAATCGAGCCCGCTTAAGCTCTCTGAACTCCACTCCATGGTTGAAAATAGTACAAACTGTATCAGGATGAACCCCGAAACTGTAACAACCAAGAGTGATGAGTGCAGACTAGGAAGCAAGTGTAAGTACCCAACTTCTCTTGTGTTCTTCAACAGGTAACTGCAGGAATGTCTTTGCTTTTTAGAAAGTTTCCCCAAAACCCATATGGAAAATCTCAAGCAAGATGGAAACAATGTGTTCCCAAGAAGGACTTGAGGAATAAGAATCAGTAGGAGACCTGAGTTTTTGCTAAAGACGATCATATTTTCGTTGGTAGGAAGAAAACCACAGCTTGAGAAAGTAGAAACTGTGGTAAACAATGAGAATGTATGAACATTTATCCCTTTGCCATATACTATGTTTCTTGCACTTGAAGTAAATGCAAGATAAACTAAAACCATTGCCACCCCAAGGGAATGGATCCCTAGAAGATAAGCTAAAACAACATACCCCAAAAGCTTAATGGAGTTGTAAAGCTTCAAAGATTCATCATCTAGCAGACCGTCATCTGTTTGCACATGAAAGAGTTCAGGCTTGATCGCCATACCCAATTCAATATTCTCATCAACCGCGTTTGGAGGACTTGATGGAGAGCTGACATCGCTATCAACGAAAGCATTATTTTCTTTTGTGCTCATCATCATCATGAGTAGTTTGAACTTCTTAAAATGAAGTCCGACCATGGAGGTGAAGACCTCCCCACCTATGAACATTAGGATGGTCATAACGATGAGTTGGCAATTTGAGAAAACTTCCATTTCAATTGTCGACATGCTGGAAACGGTTGTGGCCGAAACGGAGGTGAAGAACAAATCTAAGTTCCTAGGTCTAAATGTGTCGTTGGTTCTTACTGGCAAAACCTTAAGAACCCAATAACCCGAAAAGGAAAGGGAGACAAAGTAAACTAGTTCCACCCAGAACTGCTTAGCTCTAAGGAGGAGGAAACGATAATAGCAGAGTAGTAAAAATCCCAAGAACTTGCTAAGGAAAACTAGTTTGAGATATGAAAAACTACAAAGATGGTGCAATCTCTGCCCAAAACAGGCAAAGTTGCCCATTTGGACTTGTATGAAAGAAAACATATATATATAAAGTGAGTAATGTTGTTAAATTTGGGCTTGTGACATGAATATAAGAAAAGGGGTATTTATAGCTAGAGGAGGCCAAGTCATGACGTCAATCAATGGCTACATTCAAACGGATCCCATGTTTACAATGTTAAATGAATGTGATCCAATTAATGGCACCTTCAATCTTAGTATGTATTTTTAAGGTTGCTAAAAGTTCAAGGGTATTGAATCATAATTTCTTAAGACTTTTAAAAAGTTCATGACAGTACGTCATGGAATATTCAATTTAGATTTCTAGATAGAGATTTATTTATTTTTTAAACGATCTAGATAGAGATTTTAAGTCCATGAAAATTCTGGGGTATTCAAAAACTCTACAAATTCTATGGAATTCTTAAATACTAGATTCTTATGGTTTTTAGGCTTTAATTATAACTACAAAATTCTAATACAAATCCGACTTCCAAACCAAACTTTTTCAGAATACTTTCATTTTCTCTCTTCTTTTTTTTGCAACTTGGTTCTTGATAAAATTAATTAGCTTCTTCACTATAAACATTATGAAATATTTTTTTTTAAAAAAACTCTACTTTATATCATGCATCATAATTAAGGTCTATACTTGTGAGCTCTTCTTTTGTTATTGGAAACCAATTGACCTTGACATTCATTGATCATCATTGATTTTTTTTATGTTGTTGTCTTTTGTTTTTTTACAATAAAATCGTCACACTACCACATTTTGACTCATTGCCGGCGATTTTTAAATCGCCGGCAATGTTTTTTAACATTACCGACGATTTTTGCCGGAAAAATCGCTGGTAATGTCTTTTTTTTTTTAACATTACCGGCGACATAAATGTATGTCGCCGGTAATGTCTCGATGGTAATGTAAAAAAAAAAAAAAAAGACATTGCCGGCGACTTGCCGACAATGTCTTTTTTTTTTACATTACCATCGAGACATTACCGGCGACATACATTTATGTCGCCGGTAATGTTAAAAAAAAAAAGACATTACCAACGATTTTTCCGGCAAAAATCGTCGGTAATGTTAAAAAACATTGCCGGCGATTTTTAAATCGCCGGCAATGAGTCAAAATGTGGTAGTGTCAGTTTTCTAGCCTTAGCAGCAGCACACAAGCACAGCAACCATATCTCATCACCATCAATATTAGCTTCTAATTCCTCCTTACATATTCGGCATTTGCAAATATAGAATAAGAAAGCCTATGGAATAATATAAACTTTTTTTTTATCTCTTATTCATTTAGATTTTGACATGTTTAAACATGGGTTTATGTCCATATGATATAAAAATAAAGTCTATCAAAGTATAGCAAAATGCTTGAAAAAATTTTTGAAACTCTTCCAAATGTTTTCAAAAAGCTAGTTCACGATATCCGTAGATTTGTGAGATTTTTGAAACTCTTTCGTAGTTTGATTGGTTCATTTTTTTCAGCATCCTTAAAGTTTGATTGAGCTTGACCTAACTTATGATAAGCTCAGACTATGTGAACAATTTTTTTCACCAAATAGAGATTTCGACCATAGAGGTGTTGCAGGCTCCGACGACGGTACTTGAATTGAGGCTGAGGCTCTAGTGGCAGTGATGGTTTGCGATGACTTTTCTCTGCAGGGCCAAGAAGAGGATCACATAGGATGAGTTTATGATAAGCTTAGTCAAACTTCATAAGAGTTGACAAATCTAACCAATAATGTTATGACAAGTGACTCATTTGAAAGATAGCATTAGAGTATTTTATTTTGGGCTGCATTCGAGAA
This sequence comes from Geum urbanum, assembly GCA_946800695.1. Classification (NCBI taxonomy): domain Eukaryota; kingdom Viridiplantae; phylum Streptophyta; class Magnoliopsida; order Rosales; family Rosaceae; genus Geum; species Geum urbanum. The sequence goes on from OX327003.1 coordinate 8,965,700, forward strand.
TTTTTCATCTTTCGTTTAACTATTTTCACCAATGCTTTATCCACAGGTTTTTTCCAAAATAGGTGTCTCAGACATTATGGTTGATGAATGATAATGGTGACAACTGCACCACCAGTCAAGCTTGCTACCATCTTTAAGGCAGTAAGATCGACCTGTAGCTAAGTGCATCTGCAGCGACAAGCATGGCACGTAGAGTTCGTATTATACCAATATTCTCCTAGCTTAACCACCTTTAAGGTGTTGGGTTTTATCCACAAAAGGACTTAGTACAATTAGGAATAGTCCAAGCACATTTAACTTATATTTAATATTGTCATATTTCAATGTAGGGTCTCCAATCCAACATTTCTCCTCACGTGCAACCTAAGTATGAGGTAAGCACGTGAAACTAAGTCCGAAATTCACATCGAAATCTTGGTTATACATTCCGTTGAAGCCAACGCAACAGTTTTTTGAAGACCCAATTAAGTCAGCGGGAGCCAATGCAATAATTTTTCGAAGGCTTAATTCAATTCGATCAAGTCTACTGGGCTCGGGACATGATCGGAAAAAACCTGTCTCTGATATTAAGTAGAAAAGTATAGGTAAGAAGTGTTTAAGGTAGAATTCAATGTTTTCATTCACTCCTAAATTAGGTATATATACAATTTTACAAAGCATATTCCTAATAGTAATAAGTATAGAATATCTACGATAAATAATAAATCAATTATAATTACAATATTATGAATATAAAATAACTACAAGATTAATACTTGCCTAACCGTTTGTTGTGACCAACACATGACAAACATATATATTGGACTACGAAATCCACAAATTTTTTTTAGCATACTACTCTTAATGACAAGCTAGAAGTTTGGCTTGCATATAAGGACAATGGTACATTATTTAGACACTTAAAGACAAAATTTAATACATAAAGATAAGTTGCGCGCTTGTAACCTGCCATGGCAGGTATAAATTTACTTTTATACCTTCATTATTTTTGTGTGTCTTTAATATTTTTTTATTATAATTTTTTTATTCGAAATTACTTAATTTTTTTAATACTTTTTAGTCTAATTATTTGTACATTCAATTTTTTTTCTGTTTTCAATTTTTTTTCAACTTAAATTGATTATTCAATTTATTAGCACTATCAATAAACACTCAATATATATCAATTCAATCACAAATTTAATAGTAATTTCGATACAAATTCACTAAAATTCCAATACAAATTGAATAAAAATTTCGATACAAACTCAATAGCAATTTTAATACATATTCTATAACATTTTTTAACCCGATTACATAGTAGCAGTCCTCGAACAAAAAATGCAGTAGCAGTCTAAAAATGAACCGAAAATGTTGTAGCAATCCCAAAAACACATTAGCAGCCATCAAACCGAAAATGCAATAGCAGTCCTAAAAATGCAGTAGCAGTCCTTCAACTGAAAATGCAATAGCAGTTCAAAAATTAACCGAAAATGCTGTAGCAGTCCTAAAAACACGGTAGCAGTCCTTCAACTGAAAATTCAAAAATGCAGTAGCAGTTTCAAAAATACAGTAGCAATCCTCGAACCAAAAATGTAGTAGCATTCCCAAAAACTACAGTAGCAGTCATCGAACTAAAAATGTACTAGCAGTCCTCGAACCGAAAATCCAAAAATGCAGAAGCCCAAAAACTCAATAGCAATCATCAAACCAAAAATGCAGTAGCAGTCATCGAACCGAAAATGCAGTAGCAGTCATTGAACCGAAAATGCAGTAGCAGTCCTTCAACCAAAAATCCAAAAATATAGTAGCAATCCGAAAAACGTAGTAGCAGTCGTCGAACCGAAAATGCAATAGAAGTCCAAAAAATACAGTAGCAGACCCAAAATATTATAGTAGCATCCCAAAAAATGAAGTAGCAGTCTTAAAAATGCAATAGAAGTCCTTAAACCGAAAAACCAAAAATGCAATAGTAGTCCTAGAAACGCAGTGGTAGTCCTTCAACCGAAAATCCAAAAATACAGTAACAGTCCCAAAAATACAGTAGCAGTCCTCGAACCGAAAATGCAGTAGCAATCCTAAAAACGCAATAGCAGTCATCAAACCGAAAATTTAATAGTAGTCCCAAAAACATAATAGCAGTCCCCAAATGCATTAACAATCTCGAAAATACTACTACTGAAAATTTGAAAAATACAACACTGCTACTGAAAAATAAAATAACAATTCTACTGAAAAATCAAATAACATTACTACTGAAAAATATGACCCTGCTACTGAAAAATATGACATTGCTATTGAAAATCAACAACCAAGAATGTAGTAGCAGTAGCATTCTTTGAGCCTATGCAATATCAATCTCTGAAATATAGTAGCAGTCTTAAAAAAACGCAAAACCAATCTCCAAACCAAAAATATAGTAGAAATCTGCAAACTATGCAATATCAGTCTCCGAAAATGCAGTAGCAGTCACCGAAATTATGAAGAAGAGAAAAAAAAACATGAAAACACAATAGCAATTGATACTTTGAAATTAATTCGGGAAATACTTGCTCGAATAAAAATTCACAGCAGTAGCAATACTCAATCTAGATCTGAGATCCCTTGTTCCAAATAGCCAATTGGGAAAAATGGTCGGTGAGTCCTCGAGCGAGCAGATCAGCGACTATGCTGAGGATATCTCAAGGCCAAGCATGACAATGGAGATCCAGGCGAGCCAAACCCATTCACGATGATTCTTGATCTATTGTGACGTGATCCATGGAGCCAGCAACGATATGCGAGGGAGGTCACCAAGGGTTGGAAAAGGATGTCCGGTCCTTGGAGACTGAGGTGAGAAGTGCTGTGTTCGCAACGTGCGAGGCTGACCAGCCACGACTCAATCCTTGGCGCGGCGGTGAACGAAGGTTTTCTGCGGTGAGTGACGAGGCAGCTTATTTTTCTGTGGCATCCGGTGGCTGGGAGGAGGTGCTGGTGCAGTTGAGGCTGACGAGGACTATTCCTGGAGAGAGTCTCGGAAGCCGCTAGCAGCGAATTGACATGGATGCGCACCTGAAACTGAGCATGAGGAGCGGCGATCTCGAGGTGGGAAAGAGGCGGCAATGATGTCGGAGAGGGCGGTGGCAAGATGCACACTCACTACTACTTCATTTGGTTTTCGGGAGAGAAAAAATCATTAACTATCATGTCTAGCATTAACTGTCATATAATATTGACAATAACCATTAACTGTCATGTCTAGCATGTATATCCTTTAATGATTGCTTGTCAAGTTTCATTATTGGATCAATCATACAATTATAGAAGAGTTTTTCTATTAGGACCTCCCAATTTGCTCACTTGACCTCTTCTTGTTTTCTATTAGATAATTACATAATTAACCTTATAAAAAATGACAGTTAGGGACATTAAATAAAATATTAATTAATTATCTCATTAAACTTCTAGATTTAACTTCTTCTTTTTTAACTCTTAATAAATTCTATATTCTCACAATATTATTTTCTTCCTCCGTTCTTCAAATGATTACGCAATGGCCATTTAAACCTACGAAACTGATAGGTTATTTCAAAGTTTTTTTTTGTCTGATAGATGTACAAATTGTGCAATTGCTTTCATTGAATTTTGGATTGTGGTAGTGTAGTACTCGTCTTTAATAGTTTGTTTGTAACCTCTGTTTGACTCTTTCTTTTCCAAACAATCCAAATAAATTAGTGTATTATGGATGATAATTTGTAATATTCAGAGAATAAAAATGTTTAAGATCAATTTTTGTATTTCTACACTGAAAAATATAACAATATTAATTTTACTTCAAAATAATTGAAGATCGGTTATTATTTGATTGTTCGATCATGTAATAAGTGAATTGTTTGGAATAATAAATAAAAAATATGATCATTTGTATCATCGATGAAAAATTTAGTTAGTTTTTTTATTTGAAAAATAAAATAAAATAAGGATTGGAGGTGTAGTGAGAAAATAGGAGGTGTAGTAAGAAAATAAGAGGTGTAGTGAGAAATTTAATGGGTTATAGATGAATTACACTAATAAGGTTAAAATGGGTTTTTTTATAAGAGGTCTAGTAAGAAATTTCATAAAATCAAAATAAAAGTGTACGTGTGAAAAGTAATGAGGTGTAGTGAGCAAAATTGGAGGTTCCAATATAAATTCTCATTGTAGAATAGTTTTGGACAAAGGATGTATAAAATATTCTCACAAGGCTCACGATCAACTGCATGCACACACTCTTTGTGTTAATATATATGTGATCGAGTATGTTATGTGCAGTGTCGAAGCCAGAATTAAATTGCTACGGAGCTAATTATAGCCACGTATTGTACTATTCAGCACACAGTTTTTTCATTTAAATTTTTGTCATTTTACCACAATAGTTGAATTTTAACAAATTGAGAAAAAAAGAGCATATTCTCACAAATTATAACTCATCAAAGTTCGAAACTTTTAACATGAAAAGACTAGATAGAGTAAAGAAAACATCAAAAACAATATCAAAATTAAAGATTGATTGATGTTAAAGACAAACATTGAATCATTCAGTTTGCCTTAAGATCATGCAGTACATATTGTTGAGAAAAAGTAAATAGGTGGTGGCTTTAAGAGTACAATGTTACAAAGAGCATAACACTACCAGAAAAATGCACTTAGGTGACGTATCAACTTTGTCACCTAAGTACTTAGACCACTACCAGAAAAATACACTTAGGCGACGAAGAAATTTCGTCGCCTAAGTGTGTTTTTTTGTCACCTAAGTACTTAGACGATGAAATTTTCGTCAACTAGGTTTAGGCTAAGATCTTAGACGACGAAATAAAAAAATTGTCGTCTAAGTGCAAACTTAGATGAAAAAAATGGAATTCATCATCTAAATTTGCACTTAGATGATGCATTTTCGCTCTCTTAGGTGACGCTTTATTTTTCGTCGTCTAAGTAAACTTAGACAACGAAATTGCATAATTAGGCGACGAAACCATTAAGTTTTCATCGCCGAAGTAGCTTTTTCTAGTAGTGGACGACAAAAGTTTCGTCATCTAAGGTTTGTCATCTAAGTGTCGTAGTCTGAGTAACAACTTAGACAACGAAACTGTAAAGAAGTTTATTTCGTCGTTTAGGATTTTAAATAACAAAAGTTTACTAATAAAGACGAAGGAAATTTTCGTCGCCTTAGTAAACTCGTAGACAACGAAAGCGACAATTTGTTGTGTCAGATGCAATACTTAGACAATAAAATTGTAGTTGTTTCATTGTCTAAGTGTTGAAAGTTTTTTTTTAAAAATTAAATAAAAAAATTACAAAAACAACTTGGACGACGAAACTACTACAATTTCATCGTCTAGGTAGTTGATTTTGTTAAAAATAAATAAATCAAAAATTCATTATATGCTAATTATTAACTAATATAAAATTCGTAATAAATAAATAATTTAATGGTGGTGGTAGTAACGTGTGGTGGTGGTGATGATGGTTTGAGAGAGAGAGAGAGATGGTGGATCAGCTGTATTTCAAAGTTGACAACTTATACGACGAAACCAACAAGTTTCATCGCCTAAGTAATTTGAATTTTTGGCAAAAACTTTGGCGGAAAAAAATCTCGCCAGCTTTTTGCACTTTGACTACGAAACTATTAACTTTCTTCGTCTAAATGTTTTAAATTTTCAAAAAATCTGTCATAAAAAGATTCGTCGTGTAAATGTTTTAAATTTTTGGAAAAATTTTGGCGGTAAAAATTAATTTTCAGATATTCATAAAAAGAATTCACTTTGGTGACGAAACCTAATAGTTTCATCGTCTAAGTGAATTTTATTTTATTATTTTTATAAATATATGAAAAATTATCTTTGGGTAGTTTCTTAAAAATCATCAAAAACCAACCATCAGATGTAACCATTACATTTACATAATATTGTAGAAAAAAATTTAACCCAATTCGGATTAGTTTAGGATTCGATCGATTGAATTTAGTGATTATCAAAAAATAGTTAAAAGACGAAAAATGATTGTAAAATATAATTCATAAACCCATTTCCAAAGTTAAAGGTGTTTATCTTGTTGTAAAAACTTAATTTGTCAACTAGATAGAAATTAATTAAAATTTGACATAAAAAGTTGATTTAAGACTAAAAACTTGTAATATATATACTAATATTGTGTAACTTAAATATTCGTCTGTCTATATTCACTCCACATCATTATTAACAAAATCGAATTTGGTCAAAACAACAATTAGATATATTCATCACAACATAATATGTAAGTGGACGAATTTTCAGTAAATATGAAGTTCGTTAAGGGTTTGGTTAGCTTAGTCAACTATAAGATCGAAATTTCAACAAAACTGAAACGTTGATATACGAATCTTCATAACTCCGATTTTTGAACCGTTGATATTCACAGTCCGAGAATTATTTAGTCTATGTCCTCAATGAAAAAAATATGCATTTTAAGTTGATGTACATAGTCTAAGTAATACTTAGACGACAAATATATATATATATATATATATATTCGTCTTCTAAGTATTTATGGGTCAAAGTTTAGGGGTTAGGATTTAGGAGTTAGTGTTAGGTTGTGGACTTAGACGACGAATTGGTAACAATTTTTTCGTCTAAATACGATTACTACGGCAACAAAATTATTCATTGTTTTGAGTTTCACTTAGACGACGAAATTTTTAACTTAGGCGACGATTTTAGATTTCATCGTCTAAGAGTTTCTTAGACGAAAAATTTTCTCTCTTAAATGACGCTTTTTATTTCGTCATCTAAGTATTACTTAGACAATGAATTTTAGACAACACTTTTTGTTTTGTTGTCTAAGTATTTCTAAGATGACTAAATTTTTGTTTTAGACAACGAAATATTATTTCGTCATTTAAGTTGTACTTAGGCGACAAACTTATCAGTATTTTTCTGGTAGTAAAAGTAGTAGAGAAGAAATTCTTATGTAAACTACTTACATGAAGTAGGTTTTTTATTATCTCTCAAATCTCACTTGAGCTATACCCAAGTAAACCTGGGTTGGCTCTGCCAGTGAGTATGCATTGTGTTGTGCTTTTTTGTCTCCGATATGTCGAAAAAATGATACTCTATCAAAGACATATGAGTGTGAATTCTATCGACTCACCAATATGAGTATTTATGTCATTTTTAGATTGAGGCAACTAAAACCTAAGAGCTAAAGAGCACAACCACCTCTCATCTCCTATGTCCGACTATATTTCTCATACATATTTATATTGGTGGGCCCAAATGATGAGAAATTGCCAGCATGAACATGCCACGTCAGTAATCGGTTGACCAGTTGAGAGTTTATTATTATTTTTTTCTTATGAAATTTACATAAAGATGCTGAATAGAATCTCAAATAGTTGAAAAATAAAACTTCCGATAATAACATGAAGACGAATCTAAAGTACATGATACTAATTAAACAAAAATTTGCTCATAAATTAATGATAATATACGCAGATAATAACCAAATAATAAAAATGAAGATAATGAAGTCGACACAAAAGGTTATTTTGATCTCACTTCATCTCTTCTCCCACCGGAATCTGATGCTCTACTTTTATAGCTTTTATATACAAATTCCACAAGAAGTACGTGGTTTTCATGATTGAATTTTATGGAAATGATTCACAATTTAAATTGTAATATATAGTTGAATAATTTGTTAGATAATTAAACAAGTCGATCATGATAATCTAGTACTCTGCAAAATCTGCATGATAATAATAATATTATTATTATTATTATTATTAATATTATTATTATTATTATTATTATTAAGATGGTGATCAAATTTCATTAAAAGGTAATAACAATACAGAGTTTTACGGATTACTTGGCCCAATAAAGTGAAACGCCTAACGCATTATTATACTAACAAACTAACATTTTGTCCAACACCTAGATAAGCAAACCAGAGTAGCAGTGTACTACAAAATTCGGATGCACCACTCCTTAGATATGTAGGCATTATCTCTACTGCATTGTAGCACGTTGTAGCTCCTCCACACTTGTATCCACCGGAAACAACACCGATATCTTCTTGGGAGATTCCCTCTTGATCTATGTTACATGGACACATACACAGATACAGGAACAAGGGCACGTGGGGACACAAGACACGACAAAATCTTGAAAAGTAGGACATAGACACGGCTGGGACACGACAATTTAAATTTAAATATTTAATTTATATAAAAAGTAATTGAGTAAAATAATCAAAATTATCCATAAATATAAGGATCATGTAACTTAAAAATTCATAACAAACTTAAAAATGCATATGTCATAAAAAAGTACTAAAAATCCAAACAAGACATAAAGATCATGTAACTTCATGGTGTGATGACAAGTTGCACCCTCGTTCCCATCAGTCTAATGTTCCAAATAATACACCCTCCATTGTTGGTTTGTCTAGCTAGAGAAAGATTTTCAAGTTCAAGAACATCTTATAGTCCTATAGTGAATATGATTCTCATTTGATTATGTTAGTGTGTGTGTATATATATATATATATATATTTTTTTTAATACACTAAAGTGTCCCCGAGCGTCCATAGAGTGTCCCCGAGCGTCCCCGAGTGTCCAAAAAAAAAATATTTTTAGACACGCCGCATGACACTTTGGACACGGCATCTCCAAGCGTCTGAGTATTCCCAAGTATCAAATACGTGACACGACACTATAATGAAGTGTCACTGCTACAGAGCTCTTGATTGTACCATGAATTGGATCCATCTTGGTCCAATTATTCTTTTCTTCCATCTGTAAACTCAGACCTCCTTTTCCTTGGAGGCCGCTAGGTGGCCCCTCTACATACATAGAGGATCCGCTTTTCCCATAACCCCTTACTCAGATGGTTTAGGAGGTTAGCTTGCATCTTGTCCCACTACTAAACCAGATGATCCTGCTAGAGACCGTGAAGCTTCTACTAGTGGCCTAGGAACCTGAACTACAGGCCAAACAGCTCAAAAGACATGACAGTAACACCTGCTGACATAACAGTAACACCTATAGGTGCCATCATATAAGAATCTGGGACATCTGATACGACTACATGTAGCTCCACATCCTGCACCTATTGACCGGAAGGTCCTAACAGTGGTATCTGACCAGAAAGGTCCACATGCAAAGGAGCAATTGAGTCAGTGGGGTTCCTCTCATAGAAATGGTTACCTTGCATTGTCTCTACGAGGTCCTATATACCCTCCTGGAAATCCTCCATCCCCTCATCCAAACTAACTTGTCATGCGCCCATCACCGATGAGGGAGGCAGTGAAGCCTCCTCCTTCTGTTGGCCACGTACTCACTGACTGTGCCTTCCCATACCTATGCACTGCTTGGAACAACTTCATCATAGACGATGAGGATCCACCCCCTCCCCATATGGCCCTCAAAAATTATGATTCACACCTTCATTATTCTCAAACTCTGGCAACACCCGCTCCGGACTTGATTTCCAACATTGGCCAGAAGCTGCAACCATAATTGTGGCCCTCCTCAACCACTGAGGAGTCAAAGAAGTACCACAGACCACTTTGAATCGTCCTCCTTCAGTCGCAAAACAATTAGAACTTGCACACGAACCGATCTTTTGCCACCCTTGTGAAACTAATGCTGCTCGACCCAACCACATAACTCTGTTTCCCAATCATTTGAATCTTAAGGGATTAATTACACATTCTCTGGGGCCAAAGGAATGATCGACGGAATAGATGCGCGCGACAACGTACACCCATTCCTCATCATCCGACCAGGCCAAGTCGACCTCGTCTAACTCCACTGCAAGTGGTTACGCCTCGAGATTTGCCTCGTCGGTCAAGGCTTCGACAACCCCTCTCACCGATAATGACATGCAAGAATATTGGAAGGAAGAGAATTGAGAGAGGAACAAAAAAAATGAAATTAGAATTTGGATTGGAGAAATATGGAGATAGATGGAATAAAAAAGGTGAAGAGAGTAGCTAGGATTTCAGTAATTCAATACTTCCATGAATGGTGAAGTGAAACAGAGTCGAACTCAAGAACATGTACTTACTGAAATTTTTTGTTTTTAGTATTGTATTGAATTACTGATTGTAATCTCGAAAACTTGCTTGATTTGGTCACTGATATAGTTTTGCATTCAAGTTTCGATTGGAATAAAAACACAAACAATGTAGAATCAACGAAAATAGTAATGTATTAATTAAATTCCATGTGAAGTAAGAATGTAAAAGGAGTACAGAAACAAAAAACCAATAAAAAGGACATCAGTGTCTTTTGTCAATTTGAGGTGTACACGATGTGACATGATTTCAATGATATGTATAAATTTAACATTACATTTACATTTAAGATTTGGGGCCTACAACTCATATTCTTATTGAGCCTAAGATCATTTCTCAAACTTGTTTATAGGTATCCATTAACAAATAACTGATATTTTTCCTTCTTTTTTTAAGGGAAGCGGCAATTTGTTGATAAATAGTGTATACAAGGGAAACACCATAACGTGAATCTCTTAAGTGTACTAGCCACATCATGCATGGTACATTCCATCACTCCATGTTCGGATCGGACAGTTCTCAACCGACCTCTGGTCTAGTTAAACTATTCAGTCCATCTCAAAGACAATCATGCATGCTTAGCTTCTTCGATTAATAATTCATTTCTATTATACTTTATCTCAAATAACTTTGAATTATTTGAGAATTCTATTATTGAGAATAATCATGGAGGCTAGGTGACTATTCCCCCGCGTCCAAGCCGTGTGTCCAGTCAACCATTATTGAACTGAAATTATTCTTATCTTTATTCTAATACAATACTCAGTCTGAGGAAAATGCACCCTATATTCGAACACAGACCGGCGGTTCCGGCATGAGATTATGGTCGACTTGGTCTTTGATGTTACACTACTAGAAATTCGCATTTAGAGGACGAAATTATAACTATTTCGTCGTCTAAGTCGGAGTTAAACGACGAAAAATTAATTCGTTGTCTAAAAAAATATTTCGTCGTCTAGAATAGAGTTAAGAGCACGGAATTCCAGTTTCGTCGCCTAAAACTCTCCTTAGACGACAAATATCCAATTTTGTCGCCTAAGAGTTCTCTTAGACGACAAAAAGTGTATTCGTTGAACGTTTCGTCGTCTAAGAAAAACTTAAACGACGAATAAACGTTTCTTTATCTAAGAACGACGTCTTAGACGACGAAAATATTACTCATCATCTAAAAATTCAACTTAGACGACGGGTTTTGCATTTCGTTGTTTGAGAGGTAACCTAGGCGACGAATCTACCTTCGTTGTCTAAGTTTTTTCTTCTTAGATGACAAAATGTTATGCTCAGATGACGAAATAATTCGTCGTCTAAGAAAACTTAATTATTCAAATCAGATTCCATATCGAGCATTTCATATCTCTTTCATCTCTCAACATCTCTCAAAACCTCTCAACACCATCTCCGGCCATAATTTTTATCTATATAGTTTTTCCATCTCCGGTGTTCTAGTTTACCCACTTATCTCCTTATCGGTGACGGTATTAACTAGTATCTCTCGATTAATTTTTAAAAATTTAATTACGTACGTAATTTATAACGTATGATGAAATACTCCGATCAATCATTCCGGCGGCCTTACTTGTTTGCAAATTGCATTAATTAATTGTTTAAATGTTATCTAATTGCATGCATGTGTTGATTAATTATATATATGATTAAATGTTAGATTAATTAGTTGAAAAATTATATATAATAAGTAAATACATATTATTCTGTTATATAATTTAATTATATAGTATTATATGAATATTAATGTAAGTTAAGAATTATAAGATGATTTATTCCATATGTAATTAGATGAATATTGTAATAACGACAAATTTTTGCTAACTTATGGCTTATTCGATAAATGTTTATTTCGCTCATGATAATTAACTTACGCAGAAATATGGACAAAAGTTAGATACAATTGCTGAATAAAAATGATCAGAGGTACATATATGGACGAAATCAGGGAATTTATGTTGTTTGCGATGTAACATGGTCAAGGAAAGAAGCGTTACAAGTGTCCGTGTAGAAAATATGTTTACCATAAATTTGTGGAGATTAATGTTATGTGTCAACACTTGTATAGTGATAGATGGAAAACCACCCCTCAAAGATACCATATTCTCAACTGGGATATATCAATGTAGTATGATAAACAGGAGTTATCGAACACATGGAATTGGTGAAACGAAATCCTAACACTAGACTATAATGCTGACAGACTCGACTATAGTACACTAATGACACTACTAATCTACTCTAGACAGACTCAAATTACACAAAATTTTGACACAATAAACTAGACACAGTGGTGAACTACCACACAAAATTTCAAGGTATTTGGAGTTTATTTGTGTACGGAACTGAATCGTCTAAGCTATAGCTAATGTAGAAAATAAATATGCTAATGAATGCAAAGTCATTTAAACTATATGATGAATGAGTTAAGAGGTTTGCAATCCACCACTGTCATTCCATCTATTTAACACATACTTAATCTAATGCACATATCCAATGAATAAAAGTTTCTAGGATGTTCTGCTAGACCTAGGGTTCACAGGTACAATATAGGCATGTCCTGCTAGACCTAGGGTTTCAATCACGTGACAAAATTGGTATATCACTATAGAGAATCTGGTGAAAGAAATTATATTCAGTCGCCTGTATCTTATAACAATAGAATTCTAGCATGCATGTTAAATTGCGCACCACAGCAAACATACAAGAATTCGTACGGTGAGTCACATAGAAAAAGAAACCTCATTCGAATTGATTATGCAAAACAAGATTAAAGTGTATGAATTAGAAAGACTTCATGTACGGGGCTTCAAGCATCCCCTGAAAAAGATGTTTAGCTACTAAAAGTCATAAGAAAAGAATCAAGATAAATCATAGAGTTTATAGATTGAAATTAGATGAAGAACAGAAACTGTCGTCCAGTTTCGATGGGTTGAAGGCTGAGCTTCGATGGATCGAAAATTGTACTTTGGCTCCTTGCGGCTGCTCCTTCCTTTGGTCGATTTTTTCTCTCTAAAATCTTGATTAGCCTTCCCAAAAACCTAAAATAGGTTTATATAGTTTCCCAATTGATCTCCTCAAGTCCACATTGGAATATGCTTCTTTAATTGCACAAAACTCCTTCTTGAATCCATATTGAGCTAGCACTCCCTCTTTTATTTAATTTTTCTTTATTTCTCCACAAAACCTATAAAAGAATAAACATAATTAAATTACTAAATTATATAACAATAAACTAAATATAGAGAATGAATTAAACACCAAATAGACACATAAATATGCGATTATCAAAATACCCCACACTTAAACATTGCTAGTCCTTGAGTACACTAAACTAAGACTCAAAAACTTCAAAAACAAACTCTAATGCCCTCAACAAATTACCACAGTATTCTTCCACAAAATTGTACACCAAGATCACATGTACCTACAAATTACTAAAGATAACTCCAAAATATAACACATATGTAATATGTAGGACATAGACATAATCAAGGTGAATAAAGAGCTAGAACTTGCACAAAACCAATCAAGATTCAACCTCACATCGATATGCTCTCATCAGTGTTTCTCTCAAAATATATCTAAGGTATCACTGAATTCGATTACTTGCCAAATAGACCAAACCATATGTTCACTCTTGTGACTAATCTCCACAGATCAAAGGTTGTCATCTTGAGGATCAAAAGGACTTTATGGGTTGTAATGGGTATTGGCTCATAGGTTAAAGAATAAATGGGTATGGATTGTGAAAGGACCCAACCCCGATTTAGTTTCCCAAACCGGAATCAAACCCCTTCTGAAAACATGAACTTGCAAAAACCACAAAAATTTCGGCAGAGTTTCGTTACTAACGCTGAATTGCCATTAACCTGCACCCGAAAACACACTTCATCCTATGCCACAAAAGCCAACCCATGGGCACCAATCCCATCCGGATTTCTCAATATCATAACAATAATGTAAAGTAGTAATCAAAACTGTACTTTACAGAAATCCGGGGAAAAACATATAAAAGTATAGCGACAGAGTAATCAGAGCGACCTCTAGTGTATATATATAAAAAATATACAACAGTAGGCAAAACAAGAAATCTACTGGAAAAGAAAGGTAGCTCGAACACTAAGCCTCCGACAGCGACGTGAGACACCAGAATCCGAACTACAAACTGGGCACGGAAACCGAAAAGCCCAGGGGAAAGGCAAATAAAATCGTTAGAGTGAGTGGACGAAAATAATCATATGCCTTTCACCATTTATATATATCATAAAACAAAGCAAAGCGAGTTCAGATAATGAATGGAGATGTCAGGCGAATCTCTCAAGCCCGACGGTCAGGCGAATCTCTCAAGCCTGACGGTGATAGACTAGGCAAATCTCTCAAGCCTAGTGGCCACATCAGGAGAATCTCTCAACCCTGGATCTGGACTACCGGTGATCAACCGAGTAGCCAATACATCGATGCTAAGTAAATGTCATCACCATATAAAATATAAAATAATACCTCCAAAAGCAATAAATAATCTCAACATCGTACTGTAAATAAATACATAAATCAACAACTCACTACGACAGTGTAAATAAAAGGTTCATTCACAGATGATCACAGCGCGCACACGCGCTAATCACGAGATCCAGCGGAAGATCTCTCGCCCAACGTACGATCTCGATCCCCTGAATAATCACAAAATATAACTGATCAAAATTATAATTCATCACAATGTACCACACCTCGAAAACCAACCATTTCCGGAAACATATAACTCGATACAAAATAATCGTCGAAATTCCCCAAACTCTCCACATAAACCCTCGACTAAACATCCAGCATCCAAATCAACTCGAAAACCTCAAGGCGGTGATCAGGGCGCGATTACGAGTAAAACGACATAAAAATCATCAAATTCCAAAAAGTCAACGGGTCGCCGGAGCTTCGCCGTCAACCGTAGGAATTTTCCGGCGGCCAAGCTCACCGTAGCTTCTCCTCCTCAAACCCAACACATCTCTCAACTGTGACAACCATCAATTCCGCCGCGATTAGCCGGAATTCAGCTCGAAACATCCACGTCCGAGAATCGCCGGAAAACTTTCTCGGCCGATTCCGGCGCCGTCACGCCACCTCGTCCCTCAAAACCAAAGGGGAAATCATCCTTGAGCAAAACCCAAACGATTCCACCAAAGAACCTCATCGGAAAGCCACCGGAACGCTGCCCCTATCAAACCTGATTCCGACCAGAAAACAATGAACTTTAACTCACTCGTTCTCCCTCAAATCCCCATCAATTAACACAAATCCAAGTTCTAAACTATAGGAAATCAAGAGGAGAATCGATTCATACCCAAATCGGAGCCGGAGGTGGCCGGAAACAAAAGGTTGCCAGCGAGTCAAACGGTGGCCAGTTTTCTCCTCGGTCAATGCCAATTCTCTGGTCAAACAATGGTCAACCTTCCCGAAACAGTGTTTTCGACAATTTTTTGACTATTTCCGATATTTATACTCGCGGCTCGATACGATCGACGGTCCAAAACGGATCACATCCATGTTTCGGATAACTCAAACTCGAAAGGATAAACACGATGAAATTCTGCAATTTCAAATATTCATAACATATTCTTCGGTCATCGAAATAATTATCTGAAACCGTCCACAAACTTGAAATCATGCGTACAACAACTCTCGTGAAGAGACTCAACTCAAATTCTCGTTCGATAATTAAGTCGTGATCGAAACCGCCAATTCAATTCATTTACGGAAAACTGTGATTACGCGTAAACTCGTGGATTAAGTTGATTACTATACTGATTCTGTTTCGGGTCGTCACAGATTGCAAACACAATTTTAGAACATAGTAGAGCACCAAATAAGAGATTCCTTCAAACTTTACAACTATGAACTTTTTCACTATCGTGGCCGGATTTCATCTGGTTGGGCCTTCACATCATTCTTTTCATCAACAGTTAACATGAGTATCAAACTAGACATCACAACTTTTTTTTTCTTTTGTTAGTTTTTTTTTATATTTTTTTTCACCCTAGCTTGATACCCCACATTTATTTCTTGTTATCACCTTTCAACACTGTCGCTGTCTTCATATACATGTCTCATGTATAGCTCTACCAAGTCCTAAAACAAGGGTAAAGATATAACTATTCTGCAAATCAAGGTCAGGGATATGTGGATGATGACATAAAGTTTCACATGTACGCTCAAAGTGGTTAACTATGATGTGCACATCTTGTGTACATAAAATCAGGACACATGCTTATATAGCTATGGTGGTGTCTCATAGATGCCTTAATCACTTTCTCAATCAAAACATGTATTGACTAAAAGCTTTGATTAACACAATAACAAGTTCTAGTAATCTCTAAAGTCCATTAACTTAATCTGCGGCAAGCAATTGATACTCAATCAAAGAAAGTATGTATATCACATTTAGGCTCTCCAGGTTAAATGAATATCAATAAAGTCTATGCATGCTCAAAAATATGTACCATGTTAACTCGTTTCTACATCTACTACATATTCGCATATGTATCATACATCAAGATTAACCAAAGAAACTCAAGTCACATAATCATCTCTTAGTCACAAAATTAGAAGAAATAAGCACATCATTGACTTATTAAGGGCTCCTAAGACTCTTCTTTTTGTATTTTTCTTGACATTATTTATTTTTGTATTTTAATTTTCAAATAACACACAACAAAAACAAAGCTTACACTGACTTTTCGATGGATCGAGGACTTCTCCCTAGATCGCTCTGGAACAACCCTTCGATGGGTCAAAGGATATCCTTTGATGGATCGAAGGGTACACCCTAAACTGCACACTCTCACTTGCATAATTTCTACAGAATTAACCACATGCCCAAAAAGGTGAAATTTCACGAGCATATACTAGACATATATACCAACACGCACTTAAAATGTTAGAATTTTCTGAGACTTCTAGCTATGTTCGAACAGTCACACTATAACAAAAATCAAAGATTCTAACTCAAGAAACTAAAAATCTATATCTAGACGTTAAGTTTATGATATTGCCTCACCCCAAACTTAAAAGTTGCATGTTCTCAATGTAAAAACTGAAATTAGACTATACAATACACCAACCAAGTATGACACAGAACACCTATCACACACAACACACACTCCGTGGAAAAAATAAAAGAGAAGGGATAAGAAATCAAATCTGGTCGCAAGCTTCTCCATCCACATGGGTTGTCTCCCAAGTAGCACTAAATTTAACGTCTTCAGCCAAACGGCAGATCCACTCAATTCTCCATAGGAAGCGCTTCCTGAAGGTCTGCATCTTCAAACACGTGCTCCACAAATGACTCATAAAAAGGCTTGAGTCGTTGTTCATTCATCTGGAATGTTTTTCCTATTATTGAACTCACAATCTCTATAGCACCATGAGGAAAAACATTGATAACAACATAAGGTCCAGTCCCTCTACTCTTAAGCTTACCTCGAAATAAGCGTAAACGACTACTAAACAGCAAAACTTTCTGACCAACTACAAATTCTTTTCTTTTGATGTTCCGGTCATGGAAGGCTTTGGTTCTCTCCTTGTATATCTTGTTGGACTCATATGTATTATGTCGGATCTCATCCAACTCACTGAGTTGCAACTTTCTATGCAGACCCGCTTCATCCATGTCAAAATTGAACTTCTTCACAGCCCAATATGCTCAATGCTCAAATTCCACCGAAAGATGGCAGGCTTTCCCATACACCAACCTACAAGGAGACATCCCAATAGGTATTTTATAAGTTATCCTGTAAGCCCATAACACATCATCAAGCCTTTGACTCCAGTCTTTCCAGGTTGGACCAATTATCTTCTCAAGAATTTGCTTGATCTCTCTATTTGATACCTCCACCTGCTCACTTGTCTGAGGATGATGAGGTGTTGCCACCTTATGTGTTACATTGTACTTCCTAAGCAAGGCATCAAAGATTCTATTTCAGAAGTGAGATCCTCCATCACTGATTATACATCTAGGTGTTCCAAACCTACTGAATATTTCCTTAAGAAAATTGTGAACATCCTTAGAATCATTAGTCCTGGCGGCTTTATCCTCCACCCATCTAGACACATAATCAACAGCAACAAGAATATACAAATACCTTTGAGAATTTGGGAATGGTCTCATAAAGTCAATACCCCACACATCAAATATTTCAACTATAAGAACGGAGTGTTGAGGCATTTGGTCTTTTGGACCGATGTTACCTGTCATTTGGCACCTGACAAGATTTAAGGAAAACTTGTGCATCATGAAATAAAGTGGGCCAATAAAATCCACTCTCAAGCACTTTGAGAGCTTTCTTCTTCCCTCCAAAATGTCCACCACCTGCATGTGAGTGACAAAAAACTAGAATATAGTGAAATTCGTATTCAAGGACGTACCTACGGATGATAGTGTCAGTGCAATGTTTTCACAAATATGGTTCGTCTCATACATAGTACCTAGCTTCCTTCACTAGCTTGTCATTATGCGCTCTGGTGAAGTTAGATAAAATGTATTTACTGACCTTTTAATTGACAAAATCAGCATACCATGGCTCTGCATCTTGAACAGGAAAGAGTTGCTCATCTGGAAAAATATCTTTGAGAGGAAGGGTGTCCTCTTCAACAGTAGATCCATGGGTTAGTCTACTCAAGTTGTCAGCCACCACATTCTCAGTGTCCTTCTTGTCCTTCATCACAATGTCAAACTCTTAAAGTAAGAGCATACATCAAATCAATCTAGGCTTGGCATCCTATTTGGTCATCAAATATCTCAAACAACGTGGTCAGAATATATAATAACTTTAGTTCCTAACAAGTAAGATCTAAATTTTTGAAGAGCAAAAACCACTACTAAGAGCTCCTTTTCTGTAGGTGAATAATTCAATTGTCCATCATTTAGGGTTCTGGAGGCATAATAGATGACATGAGGTAACCTCTTTGGGCATTGGCCTAGAACTGCTCAAACAACATAATTTGAAGCGTCACACATGAGCTCAAATGGGAGGCTCCAATCCAGTGTCTGAATGATAGGGGCTTTGTTCAACAACTCCTTGAGTCTGTTGAAAGCTTGAAGACACTCAGTTGTAAAGTCGAATGAAAAAATCTTTGATGAACCTACGATAGAAACGTGTATGGCCAAGAAAAGATCTCACCTCCTTCACAGTAGAAGGAGGGGATAAGGTTAGCACAATATCAACTTTAGCTTTGTCTACTTCTATACCCCTAGCTGATATGACATATCCCAAAACTATACAATTTTCCACCATAAAGTGGCATTTTTCCCAATTAAGCATAATGTTAGTTTCTACACAACACTCTAAAACCATAGCTAGATTATGTATACATAAGTCAAAAGAATCACCAAAAATAGAGAAGTCATCCATAAAAATCTCAATGATCTTTTCAACCATGTCTGAGAAAATACTCACCATACATCTCTGAAATGTCGCAAGAGCGTTGCATAGACCAAAGGGCATTCGCCGGTATGCAAAGTATCATATGGGCAAGTAAAGATGATCTTCTCTTGATCATCTTTGAGAATGGCTATTTGATTGTACCCAGAGTAGCCATCCAGGAAACAATAATACTCATGCCCGACCAATCTTTCTAGCATATGATCAATGAACAGGAGTGAAAAGTGATCCTTCCGTGTTATGGCATTTAACTTGCGGTAATCAATGCATACTCTTCACCCTGTTTGCACTCTTTGAGACACCAACACGTTCTCATCATTATTTACCACTGTGATACTTGAACATTTGGGAATCACCTGCACATGACTAATCCATTTGTTATCAGAAATAGCATAAATAACACCTGCATCTCGGAGCTTGATGACTTATTTCTTGACAACTTCCATCATTAAAGGATTGAGTCAATGTTGAGCTTCTCTTATGGGCTTAGCTCTCTCCCGCAGATGTATCCTGTGAGTACACAATGTTGGGCAGATGCCTTTGATGTTGGCCACTGTCCATCCAATGACTGCTTTGTACTCTTTAAGTATACTCAACAACTTCTCCTCTTGTAATATTGAGAGCTTTGAAAAGATAATGGCTAGGAGTGTATCATTCTTCCCTAGGAAAGCATACTTCAAATGCTTGGGTAGAATTTCCAGCTCTCATGTAGGTTCTACCTATATAGATGGAACAAGAATATCATCTGAAACTGGAAGAAGAATAGGTTTGTAAGACTTACCTTTCATGCTTGGCAATGATTTAAATGCCTCTTCCATAACATAGTACTCATCCTTCATCTCAAGATCTTCAGGCAAAGCAATCTCAAAAATAGGTTCAACTTTGATGGGTCGAAGCTCATCTTCGATGGATCGAAGATCTGTCACGAATTGTTCCAGGAAATTTCCTTCAATGGGTCAAGACTTGATTTCGATGCATCGAGGAAATTTCCCTGCTTGATGTTACTTCGATACAGGAACAAATTTTGATGGGTTGAAGCTTTTCTCCTCGATCCATTGAAGCATGCTCCCTGATGCTGATTGCCGATTGATTTCGATGGATCGAAAGAATCTTTCAATCCCATCGAAGCATGCACCCTGGTTTCCTTGTTTTCCTACTTTTTCAATGACTTTTCTCAAATGATCATCATCCAATGAGTATTGAATAAATTTCTACACAAAACTCTCAAAAGTGTCAATTGAACAACAAGAATAAGCATCATCACTATTAGGATGTTTGAGATTTTATATAAATGTTGAAGTGGATCTTCTCCTCTACCACTTCCATGCTCAATCAACCATCAAAATAATCAACCTTGGTATGTGCTGTTCTCAAGAACGGTCTCCTAAGAATCAATGGTATTTCTGATAGCATTGGCTTTATGCTCCATCTTCAGCACCAAAAAATCTGGTGGAAATATCAAATCTCACACCTGCACCAAAACAACCTCAATAATACCTTGAGGGTAACAATTAGACCGATCTGCAAGGTTAATGGTGGCACCTGTGGGAATATGTTATCCTCTTTTTAACCTATCATAAGTAGTGTATGGCATTAAATTTATTGATTCACCTAAATCAAGTAGAGCACTTGCAAACCGGTGATCACCAATAGTACATGGGATAGTGAAACATCCTGGATCGCGCAACTTAGGTGAGAGCTTTCTTTGAAGAACTGCAGATACTCTCTCTCCCAAAGCCATAGTCTGAGTTCCATAGAACTTCCTTTTTTTGTGCATAAATCTTTCAGGAACTTCGCATACTATGGTATCTACTTGATCACATCCAACAAAGGGGTGTTCACTCCTACCTTTTTAAACACATCCAAAATCTCCTTCTCTTTGTCAACCTTCACCTGCTTCTTCAATCTGCTAGGAAAAGGCACATTATGAGTAATCAAAGGAGAATGATTAGATAATACCTGGCCCTCTTTAGGCTTTGTCAATGAGTTTGTCCCAGATACATTTTTGACTTATCAAATTGGGGTTCCTCGGCTATCCTTCAATGGTTCACTTGATGCAGCTGGTTCGGTGACCGGTTCTTCCCACTTTCTTTTTGTTGACTTGGAAATTTCTTCTAATACCTTCCCACTCTTCAAAGTCATTGCATGAGCTTTATGTTTTAGGGATTGGGAAGAGTGTTGCTGGGAAGACTTCCCTCATTGACTTGAGCAAGTGCTTGCTGAACTTGGCTCATTTTTTGCTCTAGCAAGGCAATTACCTTCCCTTGTTGCTGCTGTGTGGCCTTGTTTTCTTGGGGGAACATGCTCATATCTTCTCTCTCATTCTTGTTGTCAAACATCATTTGCTGAATCATGGCTTCTAACATAGAATTCCATGTTGATGTTTAAGCTAGAGCTTGTTGCCGTTGTGGCACACGCCTTTGGTCAAATTGTTGTCCATCTCCTTTAGGCTGTCTTTTCTGAAATCTAGGTGGAACAATTGGGGGATTGAGCACATTGTTTCTCCTATAGCTCAGTAGTGGATGGTCCATATTTCCACCATATGTGTTGGGCTGCTTCTGGAAGTAATTTCCTTATTCTTCTTGATCAATCTCTTCATCTGCTCTAAACTTGGGACAATCTTCTACTAGATAATTTGTAGCTGAACATAGGGTGCATACAACATGAGCTGCTGCAACTGTTGTCTTCTTGGCCCTTTTTCAAACTATTAGCAATAAGAGCAATATCATTCTCCATAGAACTTAAGTTTTTTTCCATGGCACCATCGATTGTAACTGTATTGAGAGATCTTCTACTTGCTCCCATGGATTTATCCATTGACTGAAATTGCCTTGAATTTTCGGCTTGGTTCTTAACAACTTCTTTGGCTTCAATTCCAGTCATATTCCACCAATTTCTCCCACAAGCTGAATCAAGCTTTGACCTGTTAAAAGAATCAAGTCATTCATAGAAGAACTCTATTTGGGTGTTGAGGTCAAATTTATGATGAGGACATTGTCGAAGAAGACCCTTAAACTGGCTCCAGGCTCCAGGCTTCATGTAATTCATCTCCATCTTTCTACCTGAATGTGCTAATTTACTTCTTCAAGTTCTTGGTATGGTAAGCAAAATAGAATTCTTTCATAAATGCAGCACACATCTTCTCCTAAGTGTCAATAGATAGAGGAGCTAGATGTTGTATTATGCTTTTGCTTGCTCATTCAAAGAAAACGAGAACAGGAAGAGTTTGACAATGTTTTCCTTCACATTTTTTGACTTCTGAATTCTACAAAATGCTGTGAATTCATTGAGATGATCATGAGGGTCTTCAGAAGGCGTTCCTCTGAAGTGTGGCAGATTTGATATAAAGGATAGGGGAAATGAATAAGCCCCCAAATTTTCAGGTAAAACGATCGGCGAATCTGCTACACTTGTGCCCGACACAAAGGACTCTCTCTGCTTTGTGGCATTCGTGGTGGTGATGGTGGTGGCGTTGGAATATATTGTTCTTTCTCAAATTCAGACTCTGTATCAGAATGTATTTCTTGCTCAGGCTAACCACCACTATCTACGTTCATGGACCGTTGTCTTTGCTGCTTTCTGTTTTGTTTCACTCAGCGTTCAGTCTCCAGATCAAGTAATAATGGCTCAGCATTTCTAGTGTACCTAGTACGCATACACAATATTTCTACACATGGAGGAAACAATAAAACTCAAAGGAAAAAGAAAACTAAAGAAAAAAAAATTGAAATTTAA
Source organism: Geum urbanum (assembly GCA_946800695.1). Taxonomy (NCBI): domain Eukaryota; kingdom Viridiplantae; phylum Streptophyta; class Magnoliopsida; order Rosales; family Rosaceae; genus Geum; species Geum urbanum. The sequence continues at coordinate 8,988,925 of OX327003.1, forward strand.
AGACTATTAGGATTTAGAATTAAGCGATTCCTCGGTAACGGCGCCAAAATTTGATAGGTAGAAAACCACCTCAAAGATACCATATTCTCATCTTGGATATATCAATATAGTATGATAAACAGGGGTTATCGAACATAAAGAATTTGTGAAACTAAATCCTAACACTAGACTACAATGCTGACAGACTCGACTACAGTACACTAGTGACACTATGACCCTACTCTAGACAGACTCCAATGAAAAAAAACTTTGATACAATAAACTAGACACAGTGGTGAACTACCATAAAAAATTTCATGGTATTCAGAGTTGATTTGGGTACGAACTGAATTGGCTAAGCTATAACTAATGCAGAAAATAAATATACTAATGAATGCAAAGTTGTTTAAACTATATGATGAATGAGTTAAGAGGAATGCAATCCACCACCATCATTCCATCTATCTAACACATACTTAATCTAATGCACATATCCAATGAATGAAAGTTTCCAGGATATCCTGCTAGACCTAGGGTTCATAGGTACAATATAGGCATGTCCTGCTAGATCTAGGGTTTCAATCACCCGACAAAATTGGTGTATCACTATAGAGAATCTGATGAAAGAAATTATATTCAGTCACCCGTATCTCATAACAATAGAATTCTAGCACGCATGTTAAATTGCGCACCAAAGCAAACATACAAGAATTCGTACGGTGAGTCACATAGAAAAAAAAAACCTCATTCGAATTGAATATACAAAACTAGATTAAAGTATATGAATTAGAAAGACTTCATGTACGGGGCTTCAAGCATCCCCTGAAAAAGATGTTTAGCTACTAAAAGTCATAAGAAAAGAATCAAGATAAATCATAGAGTTTACAGATTGAAATTAGATGAAGAACAAAAACTGTCGTCCAGTTTCGATGGGTCGAAGGCTGAGCTTCGATGGATCGAAAATTGTACTTTGGCTCCTTGCGGCTGCTCCTTCCTTTGGTCGATTTTTTCTCTCTAAAATCTTGATTAGCCTTCCCAAAAACCTAAAATAGGTTTATATAGTTTCCCAATTGATCTCCTCAAGTCCACATTGGAATATGCTTCTTTAATTGCACAAAACTCCTTCTTGAATCCATATTGAGCTAGCACTCCCTCTTTTATGTAATTTTTCTTTATTTCTTCACAAAACCTATAAAACAATAAACATAATTAAATTACTCAATTATATAACAATAAACTAAATATAGAAAATGAATTAAATACCAAATAGACGCGTAAATATGCGACTATCATATGACCACGATATAATGTGGAGTTATACTGCATGGAGTGAGTAGGGTAAAGTTGTAGATTTTAGCTTAAGACCAGACTTCAGCTCAGGATATAGTTACCATGGTGACTTATACAGCAGTAGTGGCGCCCCTTCTTGGAACCCCACTATGAATTTGGTCCTTGATGCTTTTCTAGAATTTAGTCATGTTAGACACCAATACGAAGATGGAGGTTATGATACTCCTCATTATGACACATTCCCTGCGGCCTTGGCCACTAACACTATTAAGATGGATAAGTACAACAGGATGCTACTTGCAGCCCAGACCTCGGTGTACCCTGGATGTCTAGAGAATGTCTTGCAAAATGTAATGGAGGAAATTCAACTAAAAGTAAAGAGAAAAATGTCATACCATTCTTTTGACGAAATACAGGAGCATATATGTAAGTTGCTTCTTAATCATCACAAATTTTCCAAAACTCATTTGAATGCATTATAAGTCACTAATTAAAAGAGATTTATTTAGAGTGTTTATAATACTTGTTGCGTCTTATAGGAGTGATTTTAGAATAAATGAATGCAAGATCAATGCTTTTCTGTTAAAGAGGACATCTGAGATGATGAAATCATAGAAGTTCGTCGTCTAAGTGCACCTTAGACGAAAAATATTGTTTCGTCGTCTAAGAACTACTTAGACGACGAATATATATTCATTTTGTTATTTAAGTACATTTATAAACCCTATACCCTAAGCCATAAACTCTTTCTTCTAAACCTTGAAAGTGTTAGACGATGAAAACCCTAAGTTTCAAAGTGTTTTCTTTCGTGCAGGTTTTTAGTTTCCTCCATTTTTAGGGGAAACTATGCCAAATTTTCTTTAGAAATTGTCATCCATATATTGTTCACATTATTAATTTAAGGAGAGGTTGATACAATTGGCCTAGGAGAAATTGGTGCGCGCACATTCGCAGAACTTAAAGATGATGCCTGAAGAGCTGCCTTCTCTGTCGAAGGATACTCAAATCAATATTGCAGATACAGTTTTCGGCCACTGACTTGAGAAGGAGGTGTGTGGCCTTGGACGGGCGGTTGAGCGAGATTTGATCCAGTCATCTGCGTCGGCGAGTAGGCGTTCCACTATGGCGGTTGTCGAGGAGCGGGTCCAAGCTGCCGCAGAGGAGGCTCGAGCGGCCCGAGAGGAGGCTCGATCGACCCATGAGCATATTCGATCGGCCCTCAGACCGGTACGTTACAGGCGCAGATGAGCTTCATGATTGAGTTCCTCAAGTCGATGGACATAGATCGTCCACCCATGTGTCAGCCGAATGTCACGCCTCGGGGTCCTAGACATGATGACAACGATCCGAGCGGCAGAGAAATCGGCAGGATCCATACTCTCGGTTTAGTTTTGTAGTTTATAGGGGGTTTAATTAGTTTCGATTGATATACCTTTTATGTACACATTTTATATTTAATATATTCCATGAATATTTTATTAATTTAATTTTTAATTTTTAATTTTTAATTCAATTTCTAATTCTGAAATAATTATTTAAAAAATTGAACTTAGACGACAAAAATAAAAAAATTGGTCGTTTGGGAAAAAAAATTTAGACGACAAAATGGTTAATTACCATTTCTGTCGTCTAAGAAGAACATTCAGATGATGAAAAAAAATTTGTCATTTCAATTTATACAATTAGACGAAGAAAGTATGACATTCGTCATCTAGGATCGATCGGTCACTAAGATGATGAATATGTTTCATCATTTGTTGTCTTGGTGGTGTAACTTAGATGACGATCGAATATTTATTTTTGTCGTATAAGTGGTATCACTTATACGACGGAAGCTGCTTCTTCGACTAAGTGTTATAACTTAGACGATAAAAGTCCTTCGTCGTTTGAGCAATTTGAAACTACGAAATATTTCGTCGTCTTTTGCAGCAAACTTTTGTCGTCTTTCTACTTAAACGACGAATCATATTTTGTCGTCTAAGTAGCATCCAAGACGATAAAATATTTTTGTTTCATCATCTAAGTACTTCAACGACGACACTTAGATGACGACAGTTTCTTCGTCTAAGTACTTAGAAGACGAAAAAGACTTTTTAGACGACAAAATGGTTTTGTCGTCTAAGTGCTTTTTTCTGGTGGTGTCAAGACATAAATGATTGAGTTGGAGGTTTGTAATTTTACTATGTTGATCCATCGATGATATCGCATATAGAGTGACTAGTACTTGCATTATACTTTCACGATCAATTAGTGAGTTGAAACCTGTGTGTGTATGTGTGTATATATATATGCGCGCGCGTGCGTGTGTGCGTGTGTGTGCGCGTGCATGCGCGCGCGCGGGGGCCAAAGGAAAAAATAGAAAAACACAAAACTACATGCTAAAATCTCTCGAACAGCCTCCATTAAATCTATCAAATTGAAGAGCATTGCCAACAAAAGTAGGAATCATATGGTCTCAGAGATGAAGATGATCAATGTTGTGTCCCAAACCGGCAAACTTGTAAGCCACAAAATTTTCTTCTTGATAGATATGGCAAAAGTACGTTAGCTTTTTCAAAGTCAGCCGCAAGCATCTTGATATGATTGATGATGGTTTTAAGTCACCAATGAGTACGTAGTCCCTTTGATGGAATTGATGATGAACTTGGAGAAAGCCGAGTGTGTTGCATGTTACGTATCATGCATATTTGGTTCATGAGTTTTTCTATTGAGACGTCTAACATTTCTCATAACACCTCCCTATTTTTTAATTCCACCTTTGTCCTTCGTAAAAAAAGAAAAAGAGAACGGTATTATTTACAATACATGTGTTTATCAACACTCCCTCTTGATATTTTACTCTAATCATCTGGACATATATATAAATATATATGTTCCTTCTTTTCTCTGTCCTTTACTTCTTCACTCAATCTCTATAATCCAACAAGCAAAATAACACCAAAATCTCTTATAAACCTAAAAGTTTGGTTCGTATTTGTCACAATTGTTATTGATTCCATGATATGTTAGTAAGACCTAGAAATAATGGCCGCTCCACTAGGAAGTACTAGCTAGAGCCAAGTGCGATTACCTTCGAAGGCGTCATTCATGATTTTTGTGTATTAGTTTGTAGGATGAAGATTTGATACTGCATCTCCAACAGTTTGTTATCAAACAATATACTATGGTTACGATGAAATCTCGTTCGGTTTTATTTTTTTTCTTAGTATTGTATTGTGATAAGGACAAAATGGGAAGTTTAATGAGTAAAATATAAGAAGGAGCTAAATTGACTAAGCAAATAAGAGGATCTCAATAGAAATTCTCTTAGTTCATTAATAAAGGAGGAATTATCACCAATAGTATCTTACAGATGGATTATTCATAACTTCAATACCTCACTTTTTAAAACTATCACTTTCATACCTCACATTCAAATACATACCTAGGATCAGTACCTGTCGTTAGTAACACCGTTAACTTATTGAATTTTTTTATTAAAAAATGTCAAATTTATGGGGTAAATTTTCAATTCCTATTGTTTTCTTTTTAATTTTTGTTTTCTTATTATTTTTGTATTTCCTTTTTCTTTTTTCTTTTTTCTTTTCCTAAAAAATTGACATTTTTTCAATAATTTTTCTATAAGTTAACGGCATATACTGATCTTAGGTAGAGATTTGAATGTGAGATACCGAAGTGATAGTTTTCAAAAATAAGGTACTAAAGTGATGAATGACACATTTGTGAGGTACCAGTCATAATAAAAACTCTTAATAATGTCAGCATGGCGGATTCAAAACATACTAAGTTACTAACGTTAAGTGGAATGAGTTTTTATCAACACATACATTCAAGCACTCAAGTCTTGAGCTAAATCGGACAATGTATGTATATTGTTAAACTATGCAACGATCAAATGGTAAATGATATTCGATTAGACTGAAACTTTGTAAGCACGATCTTTGCATGGATATCTAAATTAAACATGAGTGATCTCAATGATCAAATTATTTTGTCGATTTTGAGTAAAACAAAACTTTATACCGAAGTTTCAGTGTGAAGATATCTACATATACATACCTATATATATCACAAGTACGTACATAATCACTTACTGGATTTGTACGTTGATCTGATACATATATGGGGTACATATATATAGCGAGTTACATACATACAGACAAATTATACAGGAATATTGCATGCTAAGATAGCTTCCATGCTTTTCCCTGCTTCAAACTAAATTTCTTCAGCCTTCCAAAGAACATGACAAGAATGAGGAGGAGTTTTCCCTTTGTACTAAACCTTCCCACCAATCCGTACCACTTATCTTGACAGTCACCCTCAGAACTCAGTCGACGTTTACAACTGTAGCCAATCGAAAACCCAACATTTCCATAAGCACTGCAAATTACACACAGGTAAAGGGTTAGGTTTATTTAGTGAGAACTAGCTAACTCTCAAGTTAGAGTTAATTTACAAATGAGAGAAACCACATGCATCACCTGACTACTTCTACAACAATATTGAGCACATTGAAGTTGAGGGGATCTTGCTTCATCTTTTCACTTTCTGTGATGCAAATGAGTATGACAAAGATGGCTAAATAAGAGAGCTGTGAGAATATCAGAGACTCCACCAAACTCTTTCGTGGCTTTCGAACATGTCCATCTTCTGAAGTGTCACCTTCTAGGCAATCATCGACAACTGGGTAAAAGGTAGTATACGGAGGAAGGTACCTGATTTGATTCATGCAATAAGTATATATGAGTTTCATATGGTAAAATATGGTTCTATGGTTTAGGGTTTGGTAAATGATTTCATAACTTGAAAGAGTACTATTACTATAAGAATTAAGAAGGAACAAGATTCCAATATTAATTGGTGGCATAGTAGGATCAGAATCGTTTTTGTACAACTAGGTAAATCTGATGATGTATCTGTTTGAACAGTAGTGGGCTTCCTGACTGGAAATCTGGAATAAAGGAGGAGCAGAGAAGCAAATGGAGAGAACAAAAGAAGGAATGTAACAGCAAGGCAGACTGATAGCCGAAGAATAATCGAGTAAGTTGGAATCCGAACTATCAGATTAATCAGATTGCCATGCATAGATCAAGTTTTAATTTCTTTCAACAACATATTATTCATATAAATTTTTGACTTTTTTCACTACCTTACCTAGCTAAACCCTAAATTCCAAGTTCGTTTATCAAGAAAATAACAGCTAAAAATAAACAGTAACTAAATTGGACTTTGAGGTGAATTTTTTTAAACTATTTTGATTAATTTTGTTAGAAATGTATAAGCATAATCTCATTTTCATTTACCTAAAAAGGTCGACTACCCTCCTATACGTGACTTAATTAGATCAAACTAGCTAAGAGTTACCAATCACGTATTGCCAAATCGCCCATGCATATACTTCGTCGGGACTAAAAACATCTCTAATGGACTCCCTATGCTAACTCCTTAGACAACATTAAAGGAAAAGTTTGTTTTTGCTTTCTCTAGCCATGCTCGATCTCTATGCTAGGAGCTCCTAATTATGAAGAGAGCTAGAGAATGGAGCTCTAGAGACTTCTAGTGCATTAATCTTAATGACTTTCTATGTTAATTTACAACATATATATATACCAATACAATAATTGTTGCTCTCTACCTCTTCAACATGGCTAGAGCACAATTTTTATTTTATTTTTACTCGCAATTGGAGCACAAATTGTTGCGTTTTAGCTATTTTTTAACAGATTTAAAAAAATATGTAGAAAGCATTATTAGTGTCAACTCAAATTTCTAACCAAAAGTTTTCAAAAAGGAAAAAAGAAAAACAATAAAAGTCCAAATTAAAACAACACTGAGAAACCTAGCTATATAAAAGCGGCCCTAGCTAGTTGAAAATGAATTGACCAAAGAATTGTTAAATAACAAAATCCATCCAAAAAGGAATGTTGGTGAATACTTAAAGTTGATGAATACTCACATCATGAAGACAAAGAGCACCAAGATAGCAGGAGAGATGATGGAGAGATCAACAACCGATTCACCAGTATGCCTGGAATTTACTGTTACAAACAAAGACGCCACAAACTTCTGATAGCCACTCAATCCATCCATGGCTTCAGATTTCCACTCCATAGCACAAAGTAGTATCATCTGCACTGTTATAAGGCCCAAGACAGTGACAAGTAGATGAACAGAACGAAGGCCAGATAGCATATGAGTGTAGCCCAATTCCTTATAGTTCTTCAACAAGTAACTGAACTCCACCCTTCTAGTGATTTTCTCCAAAAACCAGATCACAAATCGAAGCATCACAGGGTATAAGGTGTTTCCAAGAAGAACCTGAAGAATCAGAAGAAGTAGAAGACCAGAGTTGTTCTTGAAAACCACCATGTTCTCGTTTGTAGGGACAAACCCGCAATTTGCAAATGTAGAAACTGTAGTGAAAACGGCGAAGGTTTGTGTCTTAATGCCTTTGTTCTTGAGAACTTGACTTGCACTTGGAACCATGATCATGTAAAGTGAAATAAAACTAGAACCACCTATATGAATCACTAGAAAATAACCTAAAACAACATAGGCCAAATATCTAATAGAGTTGTACTTAATATTAGTAGTAAACATATCTTTCTCCAAGGTTTCTATCTTATTGTGAATGTTAGGTTTTTCTGAAAGAGTTACGACCGAACCTAATTCAACTTGATCAAAGGAGGTATCGACTTTGCTGTTAGTATCATGAACTTTGGGAATGTTGGACTTGGCAAATTGAAGTCCAATCAAGGAAAAGAAAACCTCTCCACCCAATAGCATCAAAATAGTCATAATGATGAGTTGGGTGTTTGAGAAAACCTCCATTTCTACAGTTGACATGCTTGAGACTGTTGTGGAAGACACAGATGTGAAAAACAAATCAAAATCCTTTGGCTTAAAAGAAGTTCTAGGTTTTGTGATCCTTAAAGCCAAATAACCAAGAAAAGAGACCATTATGAAGTAAACAAGTTCGGTAATGAAAGGGTTGAAAAGGAAGAGAAGGTTACGAAACAATGATCGAATTAGACCTCTACAAGAAGCTCTGTGGAAACCAAGATTGTTGGGGATGCATGAAATGCCCTCTATGTTCCTACAAGGAACTGAAAAACTCTTCATCTTTTTGGAATACACTGGCCTGCTGAGTTGTTCCAAATTCCAAGTGGTGTGAGGTTTATATAGTGGAGCATATGTACACTTCTTGTTCATGCAAGAGGCGTTTCCCCGTGCATGGCCAAATCACCCAAGGCTATAAATTGTTCTAAAATTTTAAGCGTCTTTTTCACGTACAATATACACGTGCGTATTGTAAAATGGCTTTGCATTAAGGGTTGAATTTGATTGTAGATTAAATTAGGAGATAATGTTATATATAATTATATACCTCCACTTTAATTAATAGACTCAAGAGGAAATTAATAATTGATTGACATAATACAATAATACAGCTGTTGGTTGTATATACACTTTCTGCAATGTGCATGTAAGGTGAGTAATAAGAACATCTTCAATATTTTTTGTAAAAAATATCTATTACAGAAGATAAAAATATAAAATTTCTAAAATAAAATGATCCTAACTCCAATAACTCTTGTATATATATGGTTCTCTAAAATTTAATGATATTTTTTATAATTTAATGATTCTAATACAAATTATCTATTTTTATTAAATTTGTATTAAATAAAATCATGAGTTACAGTGCATTAAATTTGATAAAAAAGAATGACAAATGTAGAAAAAAGATCGAGAAAAAGAAAGAAAATATGAGATTAGCATTAAATTTTAGAGATTTTAAGTGAGATATATATAGAGATTTTAGTTTTTTTAGGGAAAATTATTTAAAATCCCAAAAATAGATAAAATTTCCAAAAAAAAATAACTTATAACACCAATGTAAAAAATGTCCAACTTATGACACATTTTTTCTAAAAAAATCCAACTGACATCATTTTCTCCTAAAAATGCTCAATAAGTTATAAAACTTACTTTTTTCTACCGATTTTGACTTTTTTTCTTAATTTGAATTCTAACTGTCATCTTTAAAAGATGCAGCTCTCTCTTCCCTCGGTTTTTGCAGGAAACGAAAAGAGAATCTCTCTCTCTCTCTCTCTCTCTCTCTCTCTCTCTTTATTGTTGTATTTAAATTGATGATTTCATATGTTAAGTCCTGTTGTACATCCAATTTCACTCTGTTTTTGTATATGATAGATGATTTGAATTAATGTTGCAAGAAACTGTTTTCGTTCGTAATTGTCACTACCAACAAAAGTACTATAGCCGACGACGTAAATTCGTAGGCCTGTTAGAAAATTTCATCGTCGGCGGCAGAAGGTCGTCGGCTATAACTATAGCCAACGAAATTTTGTGGTCATTGTCGGCTATAGTCTAGACTATAGTCGACGAATTAAAATCATCGGCTATAGTTCACTTTTACCGACAATAATTTCGTCGGTCAAACCTTCCCCGGTGGTCAAAAAATTGACCCTAATCAGACTATAGCTGACGAAAATATGGAAGCATATCGTCGGCTATAGTCCTAAATCTGGAAAAAAAAATTGCAAATCTGGATTTCTATTCCCAAAAATCCAGTTATGCAATTCCTTCACCATCCATAATCACTTCACCATCCAGATCCTTCACCAAACCATAATCACTTCACCAAACTATAATTTCACCACACCATAATTTCACCAAATTATATTTCACAAAATTACAATATATTCACAAAATTCAAACCATAATCACAATATCAAGATTTTTTTTAACAGAGATGGCGAGGCAGCGACGGCGGCGGAGGGAGAGGGCGAAGCGACGGCGGCAGAGGTATGAGTGAGAGAGAGAGAGAGAGAGAAATATTATGTTTTTTTTAGAGAGGGGAGCGGCGGTCTGAGAATATAAACCAGATAACTATAGCCGACGAATTTATAAAATCTTTCGGCTATAGTATACCCGACGACAATACATCATTATTTCGTCAGCTATACTATAGCCGACGATAATACATATATAAAGTCATCGGCTATAGTTATCACTATGGCCGACAACTTTTGTCAGATAAAGTCGACGACTGTGTTTTTTTCGTCGGCTTAAATACTTTAGCCGACGATTCTTTTCGTCCTCGGCTAAAAAGTACAGTTTAACCGACAAAAAAATGTGTCATCCGCCTATTTTTTATAAATTCATCGGCTTAGTGTTTGTTCTGGTAGTGTGTATTATTTGATTTCATGATATTATTGTCTATTTAATTAGGTCTGGCTCTGATTTTGGTTCTAAAGATTTGTTTTCATATCTGTTAATGTATCTGTCTAACTCTCTGTCTAGGTATCTGTTTGACTCTCTGTTAGAGTATATGTCCCTATATCTGTTTGACTCTCTGTTAGAGTATCTGTCTTAATATCTATTTATCTATGTTCTGTCTGTAGTATATTCAATGGCAACAACATCATTTCCAATCATTGTGAAATATATTCATGAACAAGATCGTGTGATGGATATTTTAAATGATGATATCGATCACATTATTGACATAGTGGATATTGTCCATCAACGATTCAAAACAATCAAGAACTCAATCTTGACATACAAATATTGTATCTCACGTACCAGAGGATGAACACATTTTTCTAGAAACTGATCGTGACGTGTTTTTGATGATGCTTTCTCTACAAAGACTTCACTCAAAATATATTGAGATCAAAATTACTGACATGAATGAGGTAGAATATCCAAAAACTCATTTGAATATTTGTTTGCATATCTATTTGAGTATCTGTTTCCATATTATGTCACTCTAAACATGTATACATTTCCTCTTTCTAGCAAATATCAGTTCCATCCAATCTGCAGTTTGAAGAACGCAGAATGAAAACTCATGGACCTACAACAACCTTATCGATTGAACAAATAAGTCTGTGTAGATTATTAAAGATGTTGTCAGAATAATTTTTCTAAAGTTTGAATGTCTATTTGTATATCTGTTTAAGTATCTGTCTAAGTATCTGTCTGGATATCTGTATACGAATTTCAGATCTGCAACTTGTTAGTTGCAAATACAAACAAAAAATTGAGGTTGTTTTCGGGTCTTTTTTGTGTGTGTTTTATACTGCATCATAAAAAAGGGAAAAACAAGCATTTTATTGCATAGGTTAATGCATTGATTCAATCAAATTCAAGGATAGATGTCTGAGTATTTGTCTGAGTATCTATCTAATTATCCGTCTGAGTATCTGACTGGACCAGTCTAATGATGTTGTATCATTCAGTGGCTTCATATATTCATTAATAAATTTCATTTCAAAATATTAAACTGAATAACAAAAAGATACAGAAATAATATTGCATACATTAATGAATTGATTCACAAAAATTCATGGATCGCGGAATGGATATCTTTATGTGTAGCTGTTTGAGTAGCGCGCTGTTTGGACCTGGCTGATGATTTCAATCACTTCATACACTCATTCATTATCAAATTCATTGCCAAAAACATAAAATGAAGAACAAAGATACAAAAATATAAACTTTATTAATAATATAGGTTCAATTACAACCAACTAATAACAAACACAAGAAAATCAAATGCTTCACATCTTGGCCTTCTTGTTGCGTCCCCCTCCAAAACCTGGTGGAAGACAAGATGTGATGCTCATAAGAAATTAAGCATCTGATCCTATACGGCAATGACCATAAGACCATCAGATTCTGAAGATTCAACATACATTTCAACATACTTTTTTGATCTCTTCCTAGATGATCTTCTTTTATATTCAATGTTTGAATCTGGATGTGCTTTACTGTGTTTTTTCATTAAATATAGAATAACTGCAAATGATAAACACACATAGAGTTAGATACTCAGACAGATAACCAGACAAATATTTAAAAATTAAACTACTACAACAACTACAGCAAACTAGTACAACAACTAAAAATCAAAATCAAAACCTTAGAAAAATGTCGACAACAACAACAACATTCATTTCAAAAAATTTGAAAGGATATCAAGACAGATAATTTAAAAGATACACAGACAGATACACGGACATATTGTGACGACCCGAACCAGAATCAGATGTGTGTTTGGCACGATTCTCGAGATTTGGTTATAGTCGCAGTTTTTACGACATTGTGTGGATTGTCGATTCGATTCGCGACTATGTTTTTAGTCGAGAATTTGAGTTGGGTGTCTTCACGGAAATTGAAGAGTACGTGATTACGAGCTCGTGGGCGGTTCCGGAAGATTTTTCTGATAAATGAGGAATATTTTATGATTATTTGAAGTTTCGGGTTCCGACGAGTTTATCCGTTTATTTTGAGCTTATCCGAATCATTTCGTATATTCATTTCGGACCATCGATCGACCCGAGGCTCGTGTATAAATAGCAGAATAGTCGAGAAATAGTCGAAAATGGCAGTTTTGAGCTTTGACCGTGTGTTGACCGCCTGTTGACTTTCCAAATCTGGAAAGTAACCGTTGACCCGTAAGGAAAGGGTGCGACCCGGTTTGGTTCGTCGGCGACCCGACTTCTCCGGCCACCTCCGGCTAGACTGAGGGTACAGTTCGAATCCTCTCGTGTTCCTCTTTCATTTTATGTGTGGGATGTTTGGAATTGATGGTGTTTAACTTGGGTTCGATTAAGGACCGGTTTGGGTTGGTCGACGGTGATGGGAGGTAGGTTTCCGGTGAGGTTTTGGTGTTGGGTTGATGGGGGTTTGCTTCATTTTGCTCTGGTGATGTTTCCCCTTTGTTTTGATTTGAGTTTTAGTGAGTTTTCCGGCGAACCGTGATGGTTGCCGGAAGTAATTTCCGTTTGCTTTCGGCCTGGATTTGGAGGGTTTAAGTTGAGAATTGAGCTTGGTGACAGTAGAGGGTTGTGTTTGGATGGGCATGACCTTGAGAACTGGAAGTTTTCTGCCGGAGAATCTTGCAGTTGACGGCGCGCCGCCGCCGCCGGCGGCGGTCAACGGCGAGGAAAAAGTCAACTTTTCAGATTTCGACAATTTTAATGTCGTTTTTCTCGTAATCACGCCCTGATCGTCGTCCAGAGGTTTTTGGGTCGATTTGATTAGCCGATTGTCAGTCGAGGTTTCGAGTGGGGGTTTCGGGATTTCCGTAATTCATTTTGTACTGCATTTCGTGTTTCCGGGAACGGTTGGTTTCCGTGCATCAGTACAGTGTTGTGGATTACGATATTGATCAGTTATGTTTTGTGAATATTCAGGAGATCGAGATCGGGATCGTGATCGAGCTTCTGGCGAGGGATCTTCCGCCGGTCCTCGAGATTAGCGCGAATGCGCATTTTGCTCACCTGTGAGTGGACAATTTCTTTTCACGGAAATGTTTGCGAGTCTTTTATATGATTTACGAACTTGAGCATGCGTATTGAGTTTACGGATTACATGAGCATGTGTTTTTTTTACGATTATACGATTATACTTATACGGATATACGTATACGAATATGCATACACTTATATATTGTTTCATGCATTTGCATCGAGTTGTTTATGATTTGGTTTACACAGAGTACAGTCGTGGTTACGTTGTTGTATCGATACACTTTGCCTCTCGGTTGATCCCCGATGGTAGGCCGCCTGGAGGGGCGTTTCCCCAACCAGACCGGTGAGGGGCGTATCCCCGGATCCGAGGCCATTTCTGGCTAGAATCACGTGTGGGTCTGGGATCCCGTGATTCTGACTGTACTAGCACGGTGTATGTCCATGAGTGACCCCGTGGGATTTTTACTTGCATGCTCAGTACGCTGGAGGATTATGGTTTGCCTCGTGTACTTTATTTATTTCTATCTTCCTGGACTCGCATATGTTTTTATAACATATATATTAACTGGTGAAAGACATTTATTTTCGTCCACTCACTCTAACGTGTTTATTGTCTTTCCCCTGGGCTTTTCGGTTTCCGTGCCCAGATTGCAGTTCAGGTTTGGTGTTTCACGTCGCTGTTTGGAGGCTAGTGATCAGAGTCACCTGTGTTTTCCAGTAGGTTCTTGTTTCGCCTACTGACGTACATATTGTATATGTTTTACTCTAGAGGTCGCTCTGATACATTCTGATACATGTTTATGCGGATTTTCATGGATATATTATATATAGTACAGTATTGTTTACTGTTTATGATTCATATATTGATGTTGAGAAATCCGGATGGGATTAGTGCCCACGGTTTGCTTTTTGTGGCATAGGACGAAGTGTTAATTTCTGGGTGCAGGTTATGGTAATTCTACGCTAGTAACGAAACTCTGCCGAAATTTTAAAAATTTTTTGTTGGTTCGTATTTACGAAATGGTTTAATTCCGGTTTAGGTAACTGAATCGGGATTGGGTCCTTTCAGCTTGGTATCAGAGCATTAGGTTGTCAGATTCTGTAGACTCTTGTAGTTGTGACACTTAGGGTATTTGAGTTGATACAGCATGACTGGAGTGATGACCCGACTGGCCAGCGGTACTCATCAATACTTCGGGTGTTGTGTGTCCTCAAATATCTGCGGTTTCATGATTACGTTCTTTCTGCTTGTGCCTAATGCTTGTCTTGTATCAGTAGGATGCCTCCTCGACGTGGTCCCCGTATTGACCGGGATGATGATCCTGATGAGGATCGCCGAACGCGCGACTTGCTCATGCGAGTGCTGCGTTTGGAGGAGCGTTTTGACCCTGTGGTCAAGGCTCGCACTGCGGGTGCTACTGTGTTTTCGGGTTCAGTGGATCCAGAGATATGCGAGGCATGGTTGGTTCAGATTGAGCGAGTTTGTGAGCGTCTGCAGTTTACTCCTAAGCAGATGTCAGTAGCCGCAGTTGGTTTACTTGAGGGTGATGCATACTTTTGGTGGGTTAGCACCGATAGAGTTCCGGCTGATACTCCGTGGACATTGTTTCGTGATCTTTTTATGCGGAGGTATTTTAATCAGGCTACCCAGCAGCGCAAGTACGAGGAGTTCACGAACTTGAGGCAGGGCAGTTTGTCTATACTTGAGTATCGGGATCGGTTTACCCGTTTGTCTCGTTTTGCGCGGGATATGGTGGCTACAGAGGAAGCCAAGTGTCGTAGGTTTGAGCTGGGATTGAATCTGAACATCAAGGCGACATTGACTACAATGCCGAGGAACAACTTTGATGAGTTTGTCAGTGCAGCTCTCCGAGGCGAGGACATTGAGCAGGAGAGACAGCGGCAGAGGTACCAGCCGAGACGATTTGAGGAAGGTGAACCGAGTCAGGGGCCTTCAAAGAGGTTGAGTTCTGATACTTCTGGTTCAGCTTCATCTTCAGGCGGTGGATCATATCGACCACCAGCTGGTGTACCGAGACGGAGACCGTTATGGAGGAGAGATCGACCGCGGCGACCACAGGCTAGTGCAGGTTCCAGCAGTTCTAGTTATCCTCGGCATACTGGTAGCACATTTGCTGTACCGAGGGAGTACCCGTTGTGTAGTCTCTGCAGTCGACAGCATGTGGGTCCATGTCAGCGAGGTCCTGTCACTTGTTTCTGCTATGGCCAGGTGGGTCACTATGCGAGGGAGTGTCCTCAGTTGTATGGAGGTGATGGACAGGTAGCCCAGAGTTCCGGAGGAGAGAGAGGAGCCACTTCGGGAGTTCGACCGGCTCAGTTTACAGGCCAGGGCAGACAGCAGGGTCAGGCCCAGCGAGGACGACCAGCCGGACAGGCGAGGGTTCATGCTATGACTCTACGTGAGGGCAGAGCATCACCGGAGGTCGTTATCGGTACGTTACATGTTTTTGGTATTCCTGTACTTGCATTGTTAGATTCGGGCGCTACACATTCATTCATATCATTTAGACTGTCATCATTGGCTACGGTACCTGCATCTCCACTTCCGGGGTTGTGGAGAGTGTTGTATCCGTCAGGTGAGGTTGTGAGCATCGGTTAGGTTTACAGAGATTGTGAGGTGTTTATTGATGGCCATGGTTTAGCCGCAGATCTGTTACTGCTTGATATAGTGGATTTTGATTTGATATTGGGTATGGACTTTTTGGAGTCGCACTGGGCCATGTTTGATTGCCACAGGAAGGAGGTCGCATTTCGGCGACCAGGGTTGCCCGAGATACTGTTTCGTGGCGAGAAGAACACTTCACTACCGTGTTTGATTTCCGCGATGAGGGCGGATCGGTTGATGAAGAAGGGTTGTGTTGCTTACTTAGCCCATGTTGTTGACACTACAGCTGCAGTGTCAGATCTTGGTAGTATTGAGGTTGTGTTTGAGTTTCCGGATGTGTTTCCAGCGGAGTTACCTGGTATACCCCCTGTGAGGGTGATTGATTTTGCCATTGAGTTATTGCCGAGTACTGGACCAATTTCCCAGACACCGTACCGGATGGCGCCAGCAGAGTTGAAGGAGTTGCAGATTCAGCTTCAGGAGTTGTTAGAGAAGGGATTCATTCGACCGAGTGTTTCTCCGTGGGGTGCTCCAGTGTTGTTTGTGCGGAAGAAGGACGGGTCCATGCGGTTGTGCATCGACTATCGGAAGCTGAATCAGATTACAGTGAGGAACAAGTATCTGTTGCCGCGGATTGACGACTTGTTCGATCAGCTGAAGGGAGCAGCAGTTTTTTCGAAGATTGACTTTCGATCCGGATACCACCAGTTGAGGATCCGAGATTCAGATGTGGCCAGGACAGCATTCAGGACGCGGTATGGGCATTATGAGTTTTTGGTTATGCCGTTTGGGTTGACCAATACCCCCGCAGCTTTCATGGACTTGATGAATCGGGTGTTTCGACGATTCCTGGACAAGTTCGTGATTGTATTCATTGACGATATCCTGATTTATTCCAGGAGTGTGGGCCAGCACAGGAAGCACTTGTGAGCGGTGTTGCGGACTTTGCGGGACCATCAGCTGTTCGCGAAGTTTAGTAAGTGTGAGTTCTGGTTGGATAGTGTGAAGTTTCTGGGCCACGTGATTTCGGCCGAGGGAGTTAGTGTTGATCCTGACAAGATCGAGGCCGTGCTGAATTGGAGTAGACCCACTACTGTGCCGGAGATCCGGAGTTTCTTGGGGCTAGCAGGCTATTACCGACGGTTTGTACAGGATTTCTCTCGGATTGCTTCACCACTGACCAGGTTGACGAAGAAGGGCGTCAAGTTTGAGTGGTCTGATGCGTGCGAGGAGAGTTATTTGCTCCTGAAGGAGAGATTGACTACCGCACCAGTTTTGACGTTGCCAGACGATAGTGGTGAGTTTGTTATGTACAACGATGCGTCGAAGTTGGGCCTTGGCTGCGTGTTGATGCAGCATGGTAGAGTCGTGGCATATGGTTCCAGACAGCTGAAACCGCATGAGGTCAACTATCCGACGCATGATTTGGAGTTAGCCGCTATTGTATTAGCGTTGAAGAGTTGGAGACATTATCTGTATGGTGCTCAGTGTAAGATTTTCACTGATCACAAGAGTCTCACCTACTTGCAGACACAGCCGGATCTGAACATGAGGCAGCGCCGATGGATGGAGTTGATTAACGATTACGATTGTACGTTTGAGTATCATCCGGGGAAGGCCAATGTTGTGGCAGATGCACTTAGCCGAAAATCTGGAGCTTCGTTGTTTCATATGTGTGTGGCCAGAGTATCGATGTTAGCTGAGCTACGAGCTACAGGTGCTGTATTTGGTTATAATGATGATGGAGCTTTGTTGGCCAGTTTTCAGGTTCGACCCGTACTAGTTGATCAGGTACGAGAGGCACAGGATTCAGATCCTTACTTGTTGGGTAAGAAGACCATGATTCGGAGTGGTGTGCATACAGAGTTCCGATTGAGCAACAACGGTATGTTGTTGTTCAGGGGCAGGTTATGTGTACCCAGGGACGAGGACTTGAAGAAGGAGATTTTGGACGAGGCCCACAGTTCAGCGTATACGATGCATCCCGGAGGTACGAAGATGTTTCGTACACTTCGAGCGTACTATTGGTGGCGCAACATGAAGCGGGAGATTGCTGCGTACGTGAGTCGATGTTTGATCTGTCAGCAGGTGAAGGTGGAGAGGCAGAAACCTGAAGGGAAGTTACAACCACTTGAGATTCCGGTTTGGAAGTGGGAGCATATTACGATGGATTTCGTCTATCAGTTGCCGCGTACTTCGGCGGGCAACACTGGCATTTGGGTTATTGTTGATCGATTAACGAAATCTGCACACTTCCTTCCACTTCCAGGGAAGATTTCAGTGGGCAGGTTGGCCAGGTTGTACTTATCAGAGATTGTTCGCTTGCATGGTGTGCCTGTGTCGATTGTTTCTGACCGTGATAGTCAGTTCACCTCTGAGTTTTGGCAGGCTTTACAGCGAGCGTTGGGCACGAGATTGCGATTTAGTACAGCTTTTCATCCTCAGACTGATGGGCAGTCTGAGCGGACCATTCAGACTCTTGAGGATATGCTGAGATCGTGTGTGTTGCAGTTTCGTGGAAACTGGGATCAGCAGTTACACTTGATTGAGTTCGCCTACAACAACAGCTATCAGGCCAGTATTGAGATGGCACCGTACGAGGCCCTGTACGGGAAGCAGTGTCGCACTCCATTGTGTTGGAGTGAGGTGGGCGAGCGTTGGCTTATTGGTCCAGATTTGGTGAAAACCACGATGGAGGATATACAGGTTATCCGGGATCGGTTGAAGGTCGCCCAGGATTAGCAGAAGAGTTACGCAGATATGAGGAGGAAGAGTTTAGAGTTCGAGGTTGGTGATTGGGTCTTCCTGAAACTATCTCCGTGGAGGGGAGTTGTGCGTTTTGGGAAGCGTGGCAAGCTTCGACCACGGTACATTGGTCCATATGAGATTACGGAGAGGGTTGGAGCTGTTGCTTATAGACTTGAGTTACCGGCTGAGATGGCTCGTGTGCATGATGTCTTCCATGTTTCGATGTTGCTGAAGTACATCTCAGATCCTTCACATGTGTTAGCCCCACAGCAGTTACCGATCAGTGAGGACTTATCGTATGTTGAGGAGCCAGTGCAGATTCTCGATCATCGTGAGCAGGAGTTGAGGCACAGTGTGATTCCGCTGGTGAAGGTCTTGTGGCAGAATCATTCAGTGGAGGAGGCCACCTGGGAGACCGAGCAGCGTATGCGGGAGCAGTATCCTTATTTGTTCACTTGACAGGTACGTAAATTTTGAGGTCGAAATTTCTTTAAGGGGGGTAGATTTGTGACGACCCGAACCAGAATCAGATGTGTGTTTGGCACGATTCTCGAGATTTGGTCATAGTCGCAGTTTTTACGACATTGTGTGGATTGTCGATTATATTCGCGACTATATTTTTATTCGAGAATTTGAGTTGGGTTTCTTCACGGAAATTGAAGAGTACGTGATTACGAGCTCGTGGGCGGTTCCGGAAGATTTTTCTGATAACCGAGGAATATTTTATGATTATTTGAAGTTTCGGGTTCCGACGAGTTTATCCGTTTGTTTTGAGCTTATCCGAATCATTTGTATATTAATTTCAGACCATCGATCGACCCGAGGCTCGTGTATAAATAGCAGAATAGTCGAGAAATAGTCGAAAATGGCAGTTTTGAGCTTTGACCGTGTGTTGACCGCCTGTTGACTTTCCAAATCTGGAAAGTAACCGTTGACCCGTAAGGAAAGGGTGCGACCCGGTTTGGTTCGTCGGCGACCCGACTTCTCCGGCCACCTCCGGCTAGACTGAGGGTACAGTTCGAATCCTCTCGTGTTCCTCTTTCATTTTATGTGTGGGATGTTTGGAATTGATGGTGTTTAACTTGGGTTCGATTAAGGACCGGTTTGGGTTGGTCGACGGTGATGGGAGGTAGGTTTCCGGTGAGGTTTTGGTGTTGGGTTGATGGGGGTTTGCTTCCTTTTGCTCTGGTGATGTTTCCCCTTTGTTTTGATTTGAGTTTTAGTGAGTTTTCCGGCGAACCGTGATGGTTGCCGGAAGTAATTTCCGTTTGCTTTCGGCCTGGATTTGGAGGGTTTAAGTTGAGAATTGAGCTTGGTGACAGTAGAGGGTTGTGTTTGGATGGGCATGACCTTAAGAACTGGAAGTTTTCCGCCGGACAATCTTGCCGTTGACGGCGCGCCGCCGCCGGCGGCGGCGGTCAACGACGACGAAAAAGTCAACTTTTCAGATTTCGACAATTTTAATGTCGTTTTTCTCGTAATCACACCCTGATCGTCGTCCAGAGGTTTTTGGGTCGATTTGATTAGCCGATTGTCAGTCGAGGTTTCGAGTGGGGGTTTCGGGATTTCCGTAATTCATTTTGTACTGCATTTCGTGTTTCCGGGAACGGTTGGTTTCCGTGCATCAGTACAGTGTTGTGGATTACGATATTGATCAGTTATGTTTTGTGAATATTCAGGAGATCGAGATCGGGATCGTGATCGAGCTTCTGGCGAGGGATCTTCCGCCGGTCCTCGAGATTAGCGCGAGTGCGCATTTTGCTCACCTGTGAGTGGACAATTTCTTTTCACAGAAATGTTTGCGAGTCTTTTATATGATTTACGAACTTGAGCATGCGTATTGAGTTTACGGATTACATGAGCATGTGTTTTTTTTATGATTATACGATTATACTTATACGGATATATGTATACGAATATGCATACACTTATATATTGTTTCATGCATTTGCATCGAGCTGTTTATGATTTGGTTTACACAGAGTACAGTCGTGGTTACGTTGTTGTATCGATACACTTTGCCTCTCGGTTGATCCCCGATGGTAGGCCGCCTGGAGGGGCGTTTCCCCAACCAGACCGGTGAGGGGCGTATCCCCGGATCCGAGGCCATTTCTGGCTAGAATCACGTGTGGGTCTGGGATCCCGTGATTCTGACTGTACTAGCACGGTGTATGTCCATGAGTGACCCCGTGGGATTTTTACTTGCATGCTCAGTACGCTGGAGGATTATGGTTTGCCTCGTGTACTTTATTTATTTCTATCTTCCTAGACTCGCATATGTTTTTATAACATATATATTAACTGGTGAAAGACATTTATTTTCGTCCACTCACTCTAACGTGTTTATTGTCTTTCCCCTGGGCTTTTCGATTTCCGTGCCCAGATTGCAGTTCAGGTTTGGTGTTTCAAGTCGCTGTTTGGAGGCTAGTGATCAGAGTCACCTGTGTTTTCCAGTAGGTTCTTGTTTCGCCTACTGACGTACATATTGTATATGTTTTACTCTAGAGGTCGCTCTGATACATTCTTATACATGTTTATGCGGATTTTCATGGATATATTATATATAGTACAGTATTGTTTACTGTTTATGATTCATATATTGATGTTGAGAAATCCGGATGGGATTGGTGCCCACGGTTTGCTTTTTGTGGCATAGGACGAAGTGTTAATTTCTGGGTGCAGGTTATGGTAATTCTACGCTAGTAACGAAACTCTGCCGAAATTTTGAAAATTTTTTGTTGGTCCGTATTTACGAAAGGGTTTGATTCCGGTTTAGGTAACTGTATCGGGATTGGGTCCTTTCACATATACTCAAGCAGATACTCAGACAAATATCCAGACAAATAATTAAAAATCAAACTAGTACAATAACAACAGCAAACTAGCTAGTACAACAACCAAAAATCAAACTGAAAACCTTAGAAAAATGTCAACAACAACAACAACATTCATTTCGAAACAAATTGAAAGGATATCAAGATAGATAATTCAACAGATACACAGACAGATACTCAAACAGATACCTAGAAAAATACTTTAAAATTAAACTAGTACAACAACAAAAAATTAAACCGAAAACCTTAGAAAAATGTCAACAACAACAACAATATTCATTTCAAATTTTTTGAAAGGATATCAAAATAGATAATTCAACAGATACACAGACAGGTACTCAAACAGATACTTCAAAGATATCCAGAAAAAAGACTTCTATCACTAATACAACAACAACAACTAATATAACAAACAAATAGGCTTTTGAACGCACTACATCACATACATTCTACAAAAAATCATGAAAAAAAAAGTGAAAAATTACTAAAAATAAAATTGAAAACCATAGAAAAATGTCAACAACAACAATCGAAAATACAGAAAACATAGATACGACCCACGAAAAGGAGCATGGAAACCGCTTAGAACAGAGAAAAAGAAACACCTAGGATTTCCGAATAGAGATTTTTCTACTTACAAAGAACAATATAAACGTCGACGAAGACTGTGAAGGCAACGGAAAGAATGAACAGCTCGATGAGATGCGAAAAAGATGGCGGGGAGAAGTAACACGACGACAAACACAACGGAGGCGATTTTCAAAAGAAGAGAGATAAAGTGAAGAGAGAGAAAGATATGTGAAATAAAACTGACATGAGTTATGTACTAAATGGGAGATAGAGAGTGGAAAGTAACGTAAATATGACGAAAACTCTGGTTTGTTACAAACTTAAAAACATAATTGGCCCTTTCGGGATGAAAAACATATGTTGGGTTTTTGAGGAAGGGAAAATTGCTAAAATGATCACTCAAGTATGGCACGTTCTAAACTTTACTCACTCATGTATGGTAAATATCACTTTGCTCATTATCGAATTACACTTTTACTCACTTTGATCACTCCGAACTAGAGAAATTGGCGGCGCTACTCCAATTTTTCGGCAAACCGGAGCTCAATCTGTGCGAAATCAACCCAACAACAATTTTCTCAACTACACCTAAGTCCAATTCATCATGGAAGTAGTTGAATTAACCTTTGAAGTCAATAACACCCAAAACTTCAAATCTTTGATTCTCCCTCCTCAGAATGAATTCAGGCTTGACCTTGGTATGAAAAGACTCACAAAGAAGAGAGCTACAATGCCCAATAGGTTTTCTAGGCCGATTATAACTCGAATTCAAAATCCTAAATTTTATAAAATTCGGAGTGAGCAAAGTGAGTAAAAGTGTAATTCGATAGTGAGCAAAGTGATATTTGTCATACATGAGTAAGCAAAGTTTAGAACGTGTCATACTTGAGTGACATTTTTAGTCATTTTTCATTTTAGGAAAGAGAAAGTCTAAAGTGGGCCTTTTTTTTCTTTCTTCCTTTTTTTATATAGATTTATAATTGTTTTTTTTCTCTCTCCTCTCCTATAGCCTCTATAAGATAAGATTAGTTTACATAGGCCGCTCTCTTGAGGGATAGATTCTATGGGATAAAAAGGGATGTGATGGCACTAGCCGTCCGATCTATTTATTATGAATGGATGACTAAGATCAAAACTTTGAATCAATTCACATTCTCTCTCTTTCTCCACATGCGTTTGTTTCGCCATCGATCGTCGCTCTTGCCGCTAAATATTGAGAACAATTTGCCCGAAATCGCGCTTGACGTGGACCTTGGCCCGCAAAGGCCCGGCCTCCTCTACGATGACCAGAGCTAGGTCATCGCTCGGGCGTCGACCTTAGCACAAAATGACCAAAGACCGAGCTCGAGATATTTGCACCTTTTGAGATTGGGTTTCCTATGCTATTGTGAGAGAGAGGATGTGTGACTGCTATGGTGTTAATTGATTCAAGGTTCTATTCTCAACCATCAATTTATTAATGAATGAATTGGACGACTAGTATCATCTCATCCTATTTTGTCCGGTAGAATCCATTCTTCAAGAGAGCGGTTCATTTGATTTACAAGATCTGTTAGAGCAAAAAACATCTACATTTTTTTTAAAATTAGTCAAATTCTCTATTATACAACAACATCTTTCTTAAAGATGCTTTAAGAAAGCAAAACACAAGTTATCGAGCTTATATTCGTAAGGTCTTAGGTTTTACATTTAATTTGACTTATAATGCTTATGTATCATTTGGAGCAGGAATTCAAATGGTGTTAATCAAAGCATGATGGGATTCATGGCAGGGCATGTTAAAACGTGGATCTGTCATCTGTACGTGCCATATATAGCAGCAACGTATAGCTCTTCACGAGGAGCAGATGGATGCTCGTCGATCAGTTGTCACTTGCCACAATAAAATGGAAATCATTTTCTCTATGATTGAGCTTCATGTCGATTCGTACGTAAGAATGTAGAATTGACATACACCAAATGGGTCGGTGATTGCTAATTGTGCGATTCCGACGTGTGGGGATTACTAATTAGTGCAGTGAGCATACGTTGTTGGCTCTCCACTTTGATCGAGGACGCACTAGCTTTTGGAGGATGGCAGAGACCAGCCATGCACTGATGCGCCAGCTCAAACTTAACATACTCTCACTCGAGAATCTCGATTCCAAATTGCATATATATATATATATATACTGATATTGTGCGTCCCCCGTCCATATTGATCTATTTCGAGCTTATTGCATCTACCCTACTGTGTTCTCGATTGGCTTTCACACACAAATCTGTTTCTCTCAACCGAATCTGTTTTTTTTTTTTCTAAATAAATCATTTCATTAAACGCCACAAATAACAGATCGAGAAAGAGCAGGAAAAAATCCGCTAGTCACGTAAGTACTAATTAAGAAAACCTAGGTAGCTTACTGCGTTGCGGCAAACTAGTTTGGTGATCTACATGCAGTTCTACTTATATCTACGTCGAATTTGTGTTGATTACTTGGACTGTTAACTTTGAAGAGGAATGCCTGCCAGTCTGCAGCCACTACTATATATATACACACACACAACTTATTGCACGATCTGTAAAGAAGATAATAAAATATATTGTTCTAAAATGCTTCCAATGCAAAGTCAAAACTGTACAGTTGCATGTTCTCGATCTTACCATAATTAAACAAAATAAAATCATATCATCATGGAATGGACGTATGCCAATTAGTTTTTTGTGGCTATGCATTTTGCAGTGACGTGTATTCACATTTGCACTAGTTAAATTGTATATATTGTATATATCAGCAAATAGATGACTACTATAAAATTAACGTTATCTTCAAAGTGGTATATCCGAAGCTAATTGAAAGTTGGTTCACCACTAAGGTGTTGCGTATATCTCTATAAGTAGATGCATGGTAGATGCTATATATATCAATATATTATTGAGATAATTTAATATTCGATTAATTAATAATATCGTTAAAATAATATTTTTTGTCGATCTTAATTTGAAGTTTTGAATATTAATTTAATATTTGATTACTTAATAACCTCGTTAAACTAATAAATTTTGTCAATTCTGAGGTTATTAATTTATCGAAATTTTACTATATATGTATAATATTATGCATGAAAACGTTTTCAAAAAGAATATTTTATCAATGATCGGCTGTGAGATATACTTTATACTGTTAAAATTTGTTTATTCATAAAACTATAATATATTATATCTCATTCCAAATAGCCAATCAATCGTTAGGGTATTTTTTTTTTGGACTGCCTTTAGCGAACTCGCCGCTCTCTCGGCTAGGATTTTCAATCTCTCTCTAGAACCGGCCAGTCGATTTCTTTCACTCTCTTCGTCCTGTAGTGATCACGGCGGAGTAGGTCTCTTGGCATGTTTCATTTTCGTGGTTATTATCGGAGGAGGAATCTATATCCTGACAGTCTTTGGTGTGGGGTTCTAGGTATTCGGTCTTGACAAGTCTTCTTGGTTTTGGTGTCGCGGCGGTGTTGGTCGTGAGCGGCAGATTGGTGGTGGTTGGGCTTCGACGATGGGGTTGCTATGGACGGAGTTTCTTCCCTACTCGATTGTTGGTTGGTGGCTTGTGGGGTGCTTTTGTTTCGGGTTGACGTTTGGGGCGGATTTTCTGGCTAGGAGGCGTGGCAGGTTTGGTCGGAGGTCGTTGTCTTGAAAGTTTGTTTTCGAACGGAAAAAGGAGGTGGTTTGTGTTGGAGGGCTGCGGCGTTTGTACAGTGGTGATCCTTGCTTTAGGTCTTGGTTGGGCTCAAGTTGGCTTGAGCATCATTTTTGGCTGTGTTTTATGGATGTTTATTATTCTAGGTAGTTAGTTTTTTAACTAGTTATGTTTATGATTCTCGATGTAGGATTCTTGAGTCAAGTATTGTTGATACCAGGCTTATTTACATCTTTTTAGGACTGCGTTATTCATGGGATGTCATACATACCACAATTGAGTGCTTAGGGATATGTTCATCTCCCTTGTTCATGTCTATCGTCTGTCCTGGAAAGATGTAAGTAAGCTCGACTGTGTTGGAGCTTAATATTATACAGAGTTTGAGTAAAATCAGGGTTGCTTGTCAGTTGTTTATGTATTATTCAGGCCTTGAGGTCTTTCAATGAAACTTCTATTTTTGAAAAAAAATCATTAGGGTATGTGAGAAAATTAAAATAGTCAAACTAAATGTGTAAATAGAAGAAATTAAATCATTAGGTCGATCGTGTTTCCCCTAATTAATTGACCTAGATTGAGTGATCAACTCCGTAATTGGATTGATTCCTTTCTTGAGTTAGTAGAATGTGGTAAACTCAGGATTTGCTTTGCTTTCACCCTAGACTAAAATTGAAATCTCTCTCAACTCCAATAATATGTACTTTTTACTCTTAATTAATTACTGTATACCTATATACGTATTAGGAGTAATTGCACCCACGTATGTTTGAAGGAGTGAAGAATATATACAAGTACAAATTGAACAGAATGTATCATATTTTCCAAAGGAAAATAGCCTGAAACATGTTGAGTTCTCTTTGACTATCTTCACTTGCTTAATTTACTAGAGTATAAATAGGTGGAGTCTAGGCTGTCTGGCTATCATTTGCTTGGGGGAACAAGAACATAAGGTGTTTTTGGAATATAGTACGTGTACACGTGTAACGTGTTATGTCCATTAACACACTCCTACTATCAGTGTGAGTGGGTAGAAAAAAGATAAATCTAATGATTCTAATCTTCGATTTAAAAGTTAGGAAACTCTGGATTAATTATCCTCTCCTTATAGGCCGAGAGGGTGCTGAGTCTCAGTGGGAGTGGGACGTTCTAATGATCTATCTATTTCCATTCTGAGCTTGACATGAAATATTATTAAAGAAAAATTCTTCAATCTAGATTTGACATATTCTATTATATATTCTAATATTCCATAAAAAAAAGTTGTTAAACGTATCATTCTTTTATTTGTTAATAGTCTTTATTTGTTAATAGTCTTTGAGTCTATAATGTGCAGAACATAAATGTGAAACACTTGTGACAGTCCCAACAGCCCAAGAAAGAGGGAGAAGACACCACCTTAGAGAAAAAATTTGGACCATTAATTCTGCCTCGTACATTTTGTTAATTAACAGCAATACTGATAAATGGCGAGACTGGTGACCCAATTTTTCCATATTCGATCTTCATGAGGAGTATGTACAGTAGTAGTCAAAGAACAATCAATCACAGCTGAGAGCTGTAGACTGTAGAGGAACAAATTCAATGCCCATCAGAAGCGAATAGATATTACAAACAGAAGCTCACAAGTACCATATATAAATATAGACAATTAACTTTTCCAATACTCGGTATCCTAAATTCATATGCAACTCCTAATCCAGCAGTTCAGAGTTTCAAATAATGAATGAAATCGTAAAACTCACATTATCTATAGTATTTGATGGATTGTCATCAAATAATATGGGCACAATCACCAGCTTCGCATATCATAACGACATTTTGGTTTGACTGAATTGCCAACTCGGGATAGAGTTTCTTATACTCTTCACTGACAAATGATGCAGCTTCTGCTGCAAGATTAGCATCTACAAGTGCAACACAGCACCCTCTGAATCCAGCACCACTGAACCGCGCGCCAAAGACACCAGGAGCTCTTAGTAGGATGTCACGAAGTTGTATCAGAGGTTTAGAACCTTAAAAAAAAGAAATAACAGTAATCAATGGTCATTTATCACTCTCCACAATTACACTTGACAGCACTCACAGACCAGAACGAGAGATAAAACTCGTTGATCAAGTTATAAAGTCTAGTTTAAATTGACTCCCATTTATTTGACCACAAAAGTTTCCAATTTTAAATTGCCATTGCAGATCATGAAAGAATGTGGAATGTTGATACGGTTATCACCTCTAAGATTTATCTTCACTGAAAGTTTCTATCAGAGATTGGGCCCATACCAATATGTCAACTAGCAAGACAACTCATGATTATATAAGAGAAATTAGCTAAACAGATTGAAGTTTGGTAAAACGAGCTCAAAACTGCCCAAGAAGAGGAAGGATCCCATGGGTGAAACAAAACAAAACTGCCCATGTGTTCCATTAGTAGTGAAAGTACGTTTTTGACTTTTTGTTCTGTTCTTTGGTTCTTTACTCATCCTGTCAGTTTATGAATCATGATCAGGGTAGATTAGTGAAGATGCTTCGAGAACAGTAGTTTAGGAAGAAAAAAAAAGGAAGATCAATCGTACCACATTCATAGTTCTGAATGGAACTTAGACCAGACTCTGTAATGAGCGTCCCAAAATCTTTAAACCTCCCAGAAGCCCAAGCTTCCAGTCCTGAAACAAGCACATTGAAGTAAGCAGTTAGAAGTTGATATGTGTAAGAACCTAGACAAGGTAATGCAAATTAAATTTCTGACTTTTCATCAATCAAATACCTTTTATAACCCGCATATTCTCAGAGAAAAAATGCTCAGCTCTTTTGGCTAGATTAGGTTCTAATAAGTTCTGCAAGAAAAAGAGAGGTTTGAATACATTCTTTAGTTACAATAATCTGAACAAGCACTTTGAATATAAATTTACTTCATCACGAATTGAACTAAATTTTACCACATCTTAGTCAGGATAATTGTTCCGATAATTTCCACAAGACATTCATATGGGTATATATAAAATTACAAACAGGCCAATTCTAGAGAAGAAATCCTCAATTCAATATAAATATGAGTACCACAGTGCATTTATCAAAGACTCTGAATTATACAACTCAAAATGTAAATGCACAAAAAGCACGAGGAAATATTTAGGGCACAACTTTAATAAAAAATTCTTACCTTGTAAGTTTGATAAGCTTCTGGCATAACTGTTTCATAAAAGGAAAAGTTACTCAATCAAAATCATGACACATGATAATGAGAGTGAAGTTTAAATTTGAGAAGGTCAGGGAAAGATACTAGCCATTAGATAGGATTGGCTCTGCTTCACCATCTCCAGATGCACTGATAAATATGATAAAATCAATAGGATGTCAGCTTGGATATAAATATTTGGAATTAAAAAAAATTACTACCAATGTGTTTCTTGTCAGTGCTTGTCTGGTCAATATTAGTTTAGAATTTTGGGAATTGCCTACGGTTCTTCTCATTTCCACAGGCAAAGTTTGATTGAGTGCAGTTTTATTTTACCCCTGTGGGAACATTCCGGTTTGTTCTGTATATTCAGGGGCTCACTGCCTTACAGTATAAGGTTTTTTGCAGAACGGTTACTACCTACATAGTATGATAGTATTAGAAACCATACCAAAAGTTATTTGTGCATTGGTTTGTCATATGGAATGTATCATAAGTTGGTATTAACCAGATACTTTCCTTCACACATGTAAATATTCCAAGTATCCAAGGACCAAATGGAAACTCTAGATTTCTAACAAAAAGTTTGTTTTAAATAGTTCTAACTTAAGTTCCACACACAATTTAATTCTTCTCCAACAGTCCAACTCTGTCTCACTAGGTATGATGGCACCAAATTGTCTCCATCCATAGCGTCAAAACTGTATGACGACTAATGCGTGAAGCACTATACCAACCTAAAGAGAGAAGACTTTCATAGTAACATTGTTTAACCACTTGAACATCAATGAAAATGAAGAAGAGTATATCTGTTAGCTGCTTCAAAGGAATTAGATCTTACCGCAAAAGCACCGTTGCAGCCTCTTGACACTCTGCAACTCTACGATTATATCCAGAATTTTCTGTTAGAGCCTGCTTTATGCCTGAAAATGCCAACAATATTTTGTATACTTCCTGCCATTCCGTCTCAGGGTTCGTTCCTAATTTTGGTGGGTGTATGAGCTTATGTTCTTTAGTCTGCTCATGCAAAACATTCATGAGACATTAGTTGGTAATCATTGAAACTGGAGACCGGATACATGTGGGTGACAAAGTAACAGGATAAATTAACCTATAGAAAAGGATTGCTAAAAAACAAAAGCAATATACCGATAAGGATGTGACAGGCGCATGTTTCTTACACATGCGGCAGGAAATTTAGACACCTACTTTCACACTGTAACAGACCAACGCTTCAAAAAAAATAAGCAGTTTGTGAAGTTGATAGTTGACTCTTCTCAAAATATAGAAATTGAGTGGAGTCAATTAACATAAGACCATCTTGTAGAACAATCAGACTTTACAAAAGTAGGTGTTCAATTTGTTTCCAAAAAATTCAACTAGACACTTTTAATTAGTACCTTGCAATTCATGTACAGTAGAGAACCATAGCTTGACAGTAATATTGCTGATTGGTCCAATATACCATTCCTCAGTCCCCGAAATTCATTTTCAATCAGCCTACATCAGTACAGATTTAAAATGGAAGAGGTAATCTTGATTAAGAAAATTTAAAGACAAAAGGTTTGAAATGTTCTAGGAACTAGGGAACAATGTTATTCTGATGCAAAATAGTCACATTAGGAAACTACTCTATCTATGGTTTTCTGATTCTTTGAGATTAAGGATAATTTTAATTTCAAAGATTAAAAAAAATAGAGGAATTACATGCCCTAGTTTTTCTATTGTTTTCTTTTGAATCTCTATAAATAGAGGCATTGTATTAGTTGTCAGGCAGAATTGTTGATAGCGAAATGCTATCCTTGCCTGAATCTTGATTCTCTTCTCCTATTGTGACTATAGGAGATTATCTGAACTGAACATGATGGGCAAATGAGACAAGATAAATGGCAAGAAGATTTTAAAAAATACCAAATAGGTTTAAAAGGAAGATGTCAAGTAGCTTGTATTATTTTTTACGGGGTAGCATACTAGGCATTGAAATAAAAGCAAAATCAGTTCATTTGTGTAAAGTGATTGTTCGCCAGACATCCAAACACTTGAGGTTTTGGAACTAGGGTGATCAAACAACAAATTTTAAGTAGCTCATCATGATTTCACATACTTGTAGTTTCAAACTCAAGCTCCCAAATTATTAACTTCCACTTCTTGGAGTAAGAGATCTATGCTATATTCTAAAGTAATTTGTATTAGATAAAAGAAAATAGCATACTATAAGATAGAGAGGAGTATGCAAACAATGGACCACCAAATGTTAAAGAAACCTACCGATCATACTCTATATTTTCTTTAGGGGACACCACTAAGCTGTTTGCATTCTCCAAAGCCATTAGGTAAGCTACGCCGACCTGTCAAACAATTAACTGTTCAGATAATGGGTTGATGTTCGTGGAAATAACTTTCCGCATAAATAGGTACAAAGCTCCACAAGCTGTATAATATAAAACAGTATGTAATCCTTTGACAACGTAGACCAAAGCGTAGCAAGTGAAATAATTCTTCATCTAGACCTTCATTGTAAAATGACTCCACTACCAAAATTCAGTTAAAACTGTTGCAATTCTAGTTGCAGCTATTATAGGGCTGTGATGTCCACAAATTTTGATACATTAGTATTTGAGATCTGATTCCATCGGAAAAGCGGTCATGGCTATTTCTTCGTATGCCACGTGTTTCTGTTCATTATATCTAGGCCATAATGGAAATGCATCTTGTAATATCAACTTTCATCACCCTACCATGAAGACATCTCACTCAAGACATCCATACGACACATTATGTAGCGGATAAACCGAGCCTGTGCTGCCAGCTCCCTGCACTACTAGACTAGATCACTAGTCTTTCCCAATCTACTACTGTAAAGAGCTGGTGGCTGGTCAACAATCGACAGACTAAAGCCCTTTTTTATTATTCAATATTTATAATCTACAACTTAAACTACAAAAAAAAAAAAAAATATCTGGTAAAATATGGTATGCATAAAAAGAAGGCCCTCAAAATAAATATATGTCCAAACCACCAGAAAGCATATAACCTTTAACTGAATATCTAATCCTTTCATTAGATTCTTTTGTATACTATCAGCAAGAACAACTTACAGCAGCTGAAGAACTAATGCCTGAACTCTCCATACCTTCGTTACCACAAATATATCCAATGATGCCCTGAAACATATAAATGAACCATCGTTTTCTTTTGTTCACAGCAAAAAACAAATTTTCCTATAAATAGCTATGTAATGAATGATAGCATAGAGACAGACGATATGATTTTCAATCAAGTAAATTTCAATAAAACTGATGAATTGATAATTTGTAGCAAGACCTCCCACAGGATTCTTCTAGATGAATGTTGATACTTTACAAGTTTAAGAAAAACTTAATAGTAAATTAAGGTCATAGAGTGCAACTGAAAATTACTTTATGAACTGTGTCATGAAGAGGGTCAATGACATCATATCACTACCTGGACAAGACAGTTCCTCCTACTTTGTAAAGCATATACGGCTCCTCTTGCATAACTTCCCCAATCACTTTCCCCATCCTTTTTGGAAACAACATTTCCATTGTTCACAGGGTACGAAATTTCATCAATCCTATGAAACAAGAACAAAATTATTCAAGTTCATCAGTGGTCAAACACGAGTGAAATGAAGTGCAACCAGGAATCGAGAAGTCTCCAAGTGGTAAATCAAGCACTTCTCTAATTCTTGAGCATGGTTCCTTATACTAGATAGGTGACTAACTAGTTATCTTCATTATTTTCACTGTAGATAAAAGCTTGATAATCACTGAGTCAGATATTTACACAACACGTAGGCTTGATACAATGCCATTGAATTTGGTGATCTGTGTTATTAGGTGGCAGAAGTTCTGAATACCACCGGCTAATATCTAAATGATGGACATCGTAACAGCCTACAAGTAGCTTTTTCTCATATGCGATTTGACATGTAGCCCCACAAGAAGCAAACAGTAATGTTATACCATTTCAATCGAGCCTTCCTATGTGGAAATCCTACCTAAAGTACTTAATTATTTTTAACTAAAGTCTCAGAAATAGAAACTTTGTAAGCATGGACGGAAATAAACTAGCAAAATGAAGGATATAAATAAGAATACCATGAAAAAGACCTCACA
Source organism: Geum urbanum (assembly GCA_946800695.1). Classification (NCBI taxonomy): domain Eukaryota; kingdom Viridiplantae; phylum Streptophyta; class Magnoliopsida; order Rosales; family Rosaceae; genus Geum; species Geum urbanum. Next base: position 9,022,235 of record OX327003.1, read on the forward strand.
CCTGAACCTGACTTCACCTTTAAATTGTCCAGAGCGTAGCATAACCTACAGATATCAGCAGACAGATGACAACAATGTAATGATAGAAAAGGATTATGATGAAGCAAATTCAAGTCTAATTTGACATATCGGTTTGAATATTTCTCTCATTTTTCTGGTATAAGTCGATTAGCGTTTCCAGATTTCCAAAGCATTCAAAGTAATTATGTAATAAGTATGTTTTGTGTTTACCTTAGTGTCACCAGAAGGAACAAAACCTAAAAGTATTCCCCTATTAATTGTCATGGCTGATACTGTACCACCCTGCAATCAGTGAAAATAAATGAGTATAACAGTATCCAATAATACCCAAAATTATAAGGAAATACCTAGATAATCTATCAATAACATGAAGATGTAGTTACATTTCTTTCTACTTTATAGAAGTTTAGTCATCAAACTGAATAGCAGTAGAGTGTGTTGAGAAACAGATCATTTTCAGACTAACAACAAACAAAGTATAAATCTACAGGATGCAAGATCAATGGTGTGGCCTGCATACATCCTAAAAGGCTAAAACTGACCTGATGATCAATATGAGCTCCCAATGGACATATTCGATATGGAGACACAACGACCCGAACTTCCTTCATATCTTTCCCAGACATTTCTGAAACTACCTTCTTAATTCCATTCAACTGCAATACATGTACACAAACACATATGATTGATCAGCAGACAGAACACTATATAACATTATAACATCCATACATCATATAGTTACAAGTTCCCAAATGAGAGCCAAGCTTATTCACTCAAAATAATTACAAAGAAAGACAATTCTAAAAGCAAACATTGACATGACAAGCATGTATATACTAGTTCAATGCCAAACCCAGTTCTTGGCTTCCAAGAACAATGTGGGACTTCAACTCATGGAACTGAGAAAGCGAAAAGAGACAGAATGAAGCCAAATAATAGAGTACCTGAGCTTGAGAAGGCCAAGATGAGTCACCCATCTTCCCAGATTGATGCAAATGTTGAATGAAGCTTTGTTAAATGGTGTTGGGTTTGTGGATCTCAGCTACTTTGTAAATTTGCAAGAGAAGGAAATCGATCAAGAACGTTGAGCAGTCAGTGTAGCGGCACATGCGGAGAACTAAGTGTCTTTCATGGAGTGACCCGTATTATCAAAAAGTTTGATAGGATATTCAACATGGCTTTCTTTCCCAAGCAAACTATTTGTCAGCCAACGGCATCGTTTCCAGGGTTAAGAAATTTTTATTTTCAGGTAAAAGATAGAAATATATTAGATCTGATAAGTTACAAAGAAAAATACCGAGTGCCGACTTAATAGAAAGAACTTCTTATCACTATCGAAAAAAATCATTTAGGCGATGAAACTTATTGGCGGCTTATATATACCTCCATCATAATCCCGAAAAAATTCATCATAAATTAATTTTTCAACTCTCGGAGTTCTAGCTAGTTTTACCCACTTATCTTCTTATCGGTGAAGGTATTAACTCGTTTCTGTCGATTAATTTTTTTTTAAATTTAATTAATACTCCTTACCGAAGTTCTAATTTTTTGATTGATTTTTCCAACAAATATCTAGTACTTTACGGCGACCTTAGCTTAATTACTTGCATTGTTGTATATATTACATTATTTGTTAATTAATTAGAATATATGTTTAGTTTAATTAATTAGTTAAAATCAAACATGCATGTTAGATTAATTAATTGTTAAGTTAATGGTTAATTTAATCGAGCTAGGCTTATAATTAATTCCATGTATATTTAATATATATATATATATATTGTTAATTAATTAAGCTAATTTTAAAATAATTAAAGTTAATCAATTAATATATAGTTTAATTAAGGTAATTGTACGTTATATTAATTTAGGGCTTTGTTAATTAACGTAATATATAGTTTATATATATATGTTAGAATAATTAGTTGAAATATATATATATAATTCATGCATATATATATATATAGTATATTAGATTAATTAATTATTGGTTGAAAAATAATATAATTAATAATATAATTATTAATTATTATGCAGAAATATGGACAAAAGTTGGATACAATTGGCGAATAAATTAAAGTGATGTGCGGTATATGGACGACATTAGAGAGTTTGTAAATTTTGCGTTGGAATATGTTTAGGGAAAGAAGCATTTCATGCCTATATATATATATATATAGAGAGAGAGAGAGAGAGAGAGTATATTAGATTAATTAATTATTGGTTGAAAAATAATATAATTAATAATATAATTATTAATTATTACACAGAAATATGGACAAGAGTTGGATACAGTTGGCGAATAAATTAAAGTTATGTGCGGTATATGGACGGCATCAGAGAGTTTGTGGATTTTGCGTTGGATTATGCTCAGGGAAAGAAGCGTTTCAGGTGTCCGTGTAGAAAATGTCTCAACTATCAGTTTGTTCCGTTTAACGTTATGACTCAATTCCTATATGGGCACGGTATGATGTGGAGTTACACTAGGTGGAGCGAGCACAGTGAAGTAATAGACTTCAGTTCAGGACCAGACGTCAGCTCAGAGTACAGTTACCATGGTGCCTCATTCAGCGGTAGTGGCGCCCCTGCTTGGAACCTAACTGTAGATTTGATCCATGATGCTTTTCTGGAATTTAGTCATGGTGGACACCAACACTAAGATGGAGGTTACGATACCACTCATGATAACACATTCCAGCCCCGCTGCCAGCTTGGCCAGTGACACTATAGAGATGGATAAGTACAACATGATGTTATTCGAAGCCTAGACCAAAGTGTACCTCAGATGTGCAGAGAATGTGTTCCAATATATAATGGAGGAAGTTTAGATAAAAGTGAAGAATAAAATGTCAGATAGTACTTTTGATGAAATACGGGAGCATATATGTAAGTTGCTACTTGATCATCACAAACTTCCGGAAAGTCATTATAAGGTTAGAAAGATCTTGAGCAGTCTCAGCATAAAGTACGAGAAAATTAACGCCTGCATAAATGACTGTGTGCTGTTTTACAAAGAATATGAACATTTGGACTATTGTCCTGTATGTAACTAGTGCAGATATAAAAACCAGAATTGGAGTAGTTCGAAGAAGAAAATTCATGTGAAGGTACTTTGCTATTTTCTGTTGATTTCCAGATTGCAGCGTCTGTACATGTCTCTATATACAACAGAGGCGATGAGATGATAGGCGAAACAACGAGTAGATGACGATGTACTCCGACACGCAGCAAATAGGGAGGCTTTTAAACATTTCGGTAGGGAATTTTGAGACTTTGCAACAGAAGTTCTAAATGTTAAGCTCGGCCTTTCTACAGATGGATTCAATCCTTGGGGTAGTAACAGCCCTGTCGTCAGCACTTGGCTAGTTATTCTCATGCCGTACAACCTGCCTCTGTGGATGTGCATGACCAAAGAATTTAATTTCCTTACGCTGCTTATTCCAGGTCATAAATCTCCGGGAAAGTGTTTAGATGTCTATCCCAGACCATTGATCAACGAGCTAAAACTGTTGTGGGAACATGGAGTGCCAACTGATGACAAGTTCACTAACACGATGCTCAAGATGAGAGCAGCCGCAATGTGGACAATCATCGATTTTCTTGCATATGGGACGTCGATATCTTGCACAACCAAAGAATACAATGGTTGCTATGTCTATTTGGACAACGTCAACTCCAATTAGCACGTGGTAAAGGTGTGTTACCTGGGTTACCGTAGATGGCTTCCTCACGATCACCCGTAGTGACAGGATGATGCTCATTTCAACGGGATGATAGAGAATGAGCCTAAACCCTTACAGTGGTCTGGCGAAGAGATTTTAGAGAGGTTGAAAAACTTCTATTTCAGTGTGTTAACCAGTGACAAAGGTGTGAAGAAACTCAATCCACACCCACCACACGATCTTAACTATTGGCATCACAAGAATATTTTCTTTGAACTGCCCTACTAGTCCAAGTTGAAACTCCGGAACAACCTTGATCTCATGCACAAAGAAAAGAATGTGTGCGACAGGGTGGTGAGAATAACTTTGGGTATTAAGTTGAAGACCAAAGATGCTCCTAAAGTGTGTAAAGATCTGGAATCTATGAATTTGTGCCCTCTTTTGTGATTGAGGAGAGATAGAAGAGGAGTGTAAAATAAGATGCCATATGTACCTTACACGGTGAAGCTGACAAAGAGGGGTTATATATTCAGCTGATTTAAGAGATTTTGTTAGCTGTCTACTTATGCATCGAATATATTTGAAGCAATCGACAAGGCACATCGCAAGTTCATTGGTCTAAAGACTCATGACTATCACATTATGCTGCAACGTCTGATTCCAGTGGTAATTCGACAATATTTTCCTCGTGACGTTGTCGAACCAATTGTAGCATTGTGTAGATGGTGGCAGTGGTGATCGTGAAAAAAACACATGTTGACATATAAGTTAGTTAAGTACTATATTTACCCCGGCTGTTTTGTGAACGGAGTAAAGTTTCATTCATGGCCCGAGATGAAGGAAGAAACACATAAAACAGTGGGTTTGCGGTTGGGGAAGGCGATGTTGTCTATTACGGGGTTCTTGAACATGTCATTGAGCTACTGTATGGGAATGTATCAACGCTTTTCTGTTCAAGTGCAAATGATTCAAGTGTACTAAAGAAGATCTAGGTCTTTTATTTGTCGATACAAACTCAAGATGGTATGAAGATGAGTCATTCACTTTTGCCACCTTGGTTAGATAAATGTTCTATCTGGATGATACGAAAGCTGGTGAAGGTTAGAAAATAGTAAACCATATGTCTCACCGAGGAATATGGAGTGTCATGACACTTGAAAGGATGTCTGCGACTGATATTGAAGCATATAGAGACGATGCATATCAAGAGTCTAATACTTCAGTCATCCCCGATATAATGGAGCTGGTTCAGCCTAACGAACGCTTACACCCGATTGATTGCGCCACAGATCTTACTTCAGATGAGATTAGAGTGTTAGAGTAAAATGCCCCAGAAGTCGGCAAGCCGGAGGAGGAGGACACGACGTCGAATACAATTCCAATGATGTAGAGTATGATGATAAGGAGCAATCAGATGATAGTAAGGAGGATAATTCAAATGATGATGATTGATTCAAATAAACTTCTAAGTCATCAATCATGTACTTTTCCTTTAATTTGTACAGACTTTATTCTCGTTTTGGTTATTTAACTATATAATTTCAATTCCTGTAAAGGCCAATTTATTTCTTGTATTGTCATAGTTATATTCCTAATTCCTAATGCAAATACACTGTAAAGGCCAATTTATGTTTGGATTACAAAAAAAAATACAAAAAAATCCAAATGACCTCTTGGGAGACGAACATAGATCATTTCGTCGTCTAAGTTCATCTAAGACGACAAACTTACTTCATTTCATCGGCCAAGTGTCCTAACTTGGATTACGCTTTCATTATTCCATCGCCTAGGTGAACCCTAAAACCTAAAACCTAAACCCTAATACTAATCCATTTTCCCTAAACCATAAAAACTTAGACGATGAAAGTACACTATTCGTAGTCTAAGTGACGACTTAGGTGACGAAATCATGTATTTTCATCGCCTAAGTCAAAAAATTTAGCGGTTCAATATTTTTGCGCCAAATTTTTCGGAGAAATTTAAACACGACTTAAGTGACATAAGTTCTTTATTTCATCGCCTAAGTCAACTTTGGCAACAAAACATTTGCTTTCGTCGCCTAAGTTGATCATTATATCCCCAAAACAGGATCGACTTCGATCCTATTAATTTCTCTCTCCCCTCTCTCTCTCCCCTCTCTATCTCTCAAACCCTAATCACTCCCTCTCCCAAAAAAATTCTCTCTCTTTCTCACCTCCCTCGATCCCTCTCGATTTCTCTTCTCTCCCCGATCACCAACCACCGCTGCTCTCCCCTGGACTCCCTCGCACCTCCACCGATGCCATCGAATCTCTCGAATTCCCTCGCACTCGCCGGCCTCTGCCGGTTCTCCTCTCCCTCCACTAGTCCCCTCCTCTCCCAAATTCTCCCGAAGACCTCGTTGGATTCTCTCTCCTCACCACCCCCTCCCCCTGCCACTGTTGGTAACTCTCTCTCTCTCTCGGCTTTGTATATATTTATATATATATTTGGTAATATATATATATTATATATCTTTGGTATTATATTTGGTAATATATTATATATATTTGGTATTATATTTGGTAATTTATATATATATATTTGGTTATATATATTGCCAATGAATATATAAATAATTTGGATAATATATGGATTTATTTGGTAATTAATGGTATGATTTATTTGATAATATAAGTATGAAAAGATGGACTAATTTGAGTATATTGATGTTAATTTGATTAATTTGGATATATTAATGTTGTTGGAATAATTTGGATATATTGAATAAATTGTATATTATATGTATGTATAAATTGGTGAAATTTATGGTGAAATTGGATAAATTAGATATATTGGTGAAATTTGGATAAATTGGATTTATTTTAGGTTAATTACGATGGCGCCGTGGAAGAGACGCACGGCTGCAGAGAAGGAGGCCGAATGCCAATCCATGGCAGAAGCTTTGGATTAGGGGTAAACCTTGGAAGAGACCATTTCGGCTCCTCCAAATGCTTAGCCTCAAGCGACTGGCTCAATCCCTTATGCTCCACATGAGCTGACTGAGGCCTATACAAACGAGCCAGACACGAACCGATTGTCGACAGCGTTTGAAGGTCCCGAAGAGTCAGTCGATAACTTGATTATCTACAGCGCCCGAAGCAAGATTAAGAAGCAGCCAGGCGACCCGCTACCCAAAAGGAGTCAGGGACTTGGAAAAGGCGCCAAAAGCGTATAGTGAAGTCAATGGGAAAAAAGATCGACGTTCCATTTGACGAGTTCACCCGAGGCCCTCTGTCTTTGCATTTAAGGAGTCTGATCGCACACATTGTTGGTTCAATCATATGGAACAACATCTATGTCATTTCCCTTACGTGGAACAAGCTGCTCCAACCCGAAAAGTTGAGAGTGTACCGCGAACTATCGGTAATACTATTAAACATTATTTATTTTTATAAGTAATTTCAAAACATAAATGTATAATGAAATATAATTTATTATTTATGTTTCTAGACACATTTTGAAATTGCCCGCTCACCGGAGATGATGGAGCACATTGAAACCACGGCCAAGAACATCTTCAAGGATTAGAAGTATGACCTCCAAGTATTACCTGAGACACGGTGCCTCGTCTGCCCTAGAGGAGCTGCGAAACGAGAGGGAAGAGAAGTGACAATGGTTGGTCGGACACTTTGAGTCTGACAAATACAAGGTTTGTCTTCATTTTCTTCAATGTAATGAAAATTGAATCATTCATAATTTTTTAACAATTATTTATTATTTAATAATTTTTGTTGTGTAGCAGACAAGGTCGGAGGCCAACAAGGCCAACTGTAAGAAGAAGATCAAGCACCATGGATTGGGCTCGAGAGGGTTCATTTACATGGCGAAGGAGCATAGAGATGCGGGTTCGAAGCATTGCTTCTTGGATGCCAGCGTCGAAGCTTATGCGAAGCCCATGGTCATCAATGAAGCAAGTGAACTAGACGTAAGTAACTGATCTTTCCAAAATTAGTTGAATGTAATCTTACTTTCGAAGAATATCGAAATTTAAGATAACGCTAATTACATTTGTTAGGATATATCAGTTAGGTTGTGCTATTGGAATATAATTTTAAACTTCAATTAGGTTATGCTTTAGTTTAGTACGTTGGTTAAATTATGATTTTCAACTTGAGAAATCCAAATGGAAATTGGTGTCCATGGTGTAATTGTGTTGCTGGAATTGGTTATTCGAGGTGTTATCTTTCATGCAGGTTTTTTAGTTTCCTGTAATTTTAGGGGAAATTATGGCAATTTTTTTTAGAAATTAATATTCTTGTATTCTTTACATGATTAATTTCAGGAGAAGTTGATACAAATGGCCGGCGGTGAATTGGCGGTGACCCAGCTACTAAATCCGGAGATGACGCCTAAACAGGTGCCTCCCATGTCGATGGAGAGTCAAATCGGTATTGTCGATGCTGTTTACGACTGTCGAGCAGGCAAGAAGTTTCGTAGGATTGGACGGACGGCGCAGAGAGATTTGTCTCAGTTATCATCTGCATCGTTGACTCGTCGCAGTAGGGAGGATGTCGAGGCACTCTAAGCTGCCATTGAACATGGTCGATTAGCACAGGAGTCGGTCGATCGCGCCTGAGAGCATTCGAGGTCGATGGAGGCGCGGTTTGTCGTTCAAAACCGTAAGATGGCCACCTTCTACGAGGCTTGCAGGAAAATGGGGTTGCCCGTTCCTAATCTTGATGATGAGTGTGGTTCCCTCCACGAGCCCACTCTTGGCCCTAGCAACGACGATTCGAGCGGCTGCAAGGGAATCGGTAGTGCTGTTCCTATTCCTACTCCTAGTTTTTTAGTTTCGTAGTTAGTTTTATTATTTTATTATTATTATTATTATTTATATCAATGTACGTATATTGTTTATATTTAATGAATATTTTATATATTTAACAAATATTTTATTAATTTCATTAATAGATTATATAATTATATATTTCCAATTTAATTTATAATTCAGATAAAAAAACAAAATTTAAAAATTTAAAAATTTAACTTGGGCAACAAACTATCTTCAGTTCGTTGTCTTAGTGAATTACTTAGGCGACATACCGTTTGTCGTCTAACTGTACGTTTAGGTGACGAAACAAAGATTTTATCGCCTAAGTGGTTACACCTTCACGACGACAAACACGTCGTCGTCTAAGTGTTGTCACTTAGATGACGAAAACAAGTCGTTGTCTATGTCGTTGTACTTAGACGACAATTGTACGTATTCGTCGCATAAGATGGTTCTTAGCCGACTAACACTGTCGTCGTTTAGAGGAAGATACGTTCGACGTATAAGTGCTTAGGTGACAACTTTGGTTTCGTGGCCTAAGTGACTACTTAAGCGACGAAAATAAATTGTTTCGTCGCCCAAGTACTTAGGCTATGATTGTTAGCCGGCAAACTTTAGGCGACGAACGTTTCGTCGCCTAAGTACCTGACGGACGAACAGTTCCACTTAGGCGACGAATTTCATCGCCTAAGTACATTTTTCTGGTAGTGTATAGCAACATATACTATATCGTGCTCACAACAATGCTATCACATTACATAACTAAACGTGCTAGATGTAGGGAAATGATTTTTAAAAATTCGGGTCCCACAAAACTGCTTTTAGAATACATAAATAATTAAATATAAAAATAGCAAATTACAGTAAAGAACAAGTGAGAGATGTCATATACATTTAAGGATAAAGACATATTATGTGTCCCACAAACTATTACTCTTAAGGACAAGTTATATGTGATTGCCATGTGTCAACACATCTTTTACAATTTTACCCCTAGACTGTCCAGAAAAATTTAAAGTTTTTTTTTTCGTGCAGATTTTTTTTGGTCATTTTTTTTCTTTTTTATTTCTTATTTAAAACAGTAGCAACACGTTTAAAATTCTATAGCAATTTAAATAAAATTCAATATAAATTTTAGTTCAAAAATCTATAGCACTTTGGATATTTACATTCAATAACACTTATTCAAGAATGATGCAGTAGCAGTTCCAAAAAAACTTAAATACCAATTCCACTAACAATGTAGTAGTAGCTCGACAAACAATTTAGTAGTAGCTTAATGAAAGATTCAGTAATAGTTTGACTAACAATTAAGTAGCAGCTCAACAAATGATTCAATAGCAATTCCACTAACAATGTAGTAGCAGTCTCCAAAAACACATAACCAATCTAAAAACCGTAAAGATAATAGCAGTCTGAACCTAAAATGCAGTAGCAGTCTCTGAATAATAGTAGCAGTCTCCAAAAATGCAAAACCAATCTCCAAACAAAAAACACAGTAGCAGTTTCTAAACTAAAAATATAGTAGAAGCTCGCGAATCTATGCAGTATCAGTCTCCGAAAATATAGTATCAATTCTCAAAAAATGTAGTAGTAGTCCCGGAAAACATGAAGAAGACAAAAAAAAGCACGAAAACTCAATAACAATTGATATTTCGAAGTTAATTTGTCAATACTTGCAAAAAAAAAACCAATGGCACCAATAAATTTTACTTCTATAGTAAATTTCAGTAACAATCTAAAAAGCAAAATAGGAGTTGATATTTTGTCACTGCTACTAAGAAATTTAAAAAACTGCTACTGACCCTTTAAAAAAAAGTGCTACTAAAAAATATTACAATGCTATTGAAAAATTCAAAAAACGAGAATAACTTTTTAACGTTTCATGTGACTTTGAGAAACGTTGCTGCTAAATTTTTTTGAGGTGCTAGTATTCCTTTTGAAATCAAGATAAATAATAAAAAAATATTTTAAATGATAAATTTCAGTTTAGTACCTTGAAGTTTAGGTTTTTCTTCATGTCACTACCTGAGTTTCTAAATTTTTCAGTTTAATACTTGAAGTTTGAATTTTTCTTCATATTACTACCTAAACTTTTATGTTTTTCAGTTTCCTACCTAATGTTTCATTTTCTTGTCACTTTTTATTTTTACCTTAAAAAAATATGTAATGCAAGAGGGTATTTTGGTCAAGTTATTTATTTTTAATAACAAAAAAAATGTATCTTCTAAAATTGTTCTTCCTATCAAATTAGTTATATTAATTTTATAAAAAAGGGTCAATTGACTAAATATGTCATTCTCACCCTTGATTGGTTATGGCCATATGAATATATATTAAGACATATGGGCGACATAATTTGTGGAAACTCATAAATTTAGCTCGTTTGAAAAACCCCCATAGCTTTAAAAAAAATCTAAATTGTTCTTTTTAGCAAAATAAGTGCAAGTAAAATTTAGAACATTAAGATCACTTATTTTGTTAAGATTTTTTTTTAAGATTTTTTTAAAAAAGCTAAGGGTTTGCCATACGAGCCAACTTTACGAGTTCCCACAAATTATGTTTCTTATATGTCGTAATATCCATACCGTGTTAACAAATCAATGGTGAATATGACATATTTAACCAACCGACCATATATGTTTTAGAAAATTAACATAACTTATTTTTTAGGAAGAACAATTATAGAAAATTAAATAAATTTATCATTAAAAATAAACAAATTAACCAAAATACCCTATCGCAGTACATATTTTTTAAGGAAAAAATAAAAGTAACGAGAAAATGAAACCTCAGGTAGGAAACTGAAAAAAAAAAGCTTAGGCAGTTACATAAAGAGAAATACAAACGTCAAGTAGTAAATTGAAAATTATAGAACCTCAGGTAGCGACATAAAGATTGACCCAAACCTCAGGGCACTAAAGTGAAATTTGCCCTATTTCAAACTATTACTGAAAATTCAAAATGAGTATAAAAATTTTCATGTGCCAAATTGAAATATAGGACGTTTAAACAAACAAAAGTATTGTTGCTACTACTGATAGTCGCAAAAATTTCACAAACAAACCATATCGTTCTAATCAACCCAAACAAATCCACAAAACTCACAAAAACTCAAAGATTTTCAGAAAAATTCACAAAACATCATAAAAAAAACACGACTAGATCTAGGTTGAGCTCTACACGAGGCCAAAGGTGTTGAGACCAACACGAGTGTGATGGAGGTAGACGGTGTTCGAGGCACCAACGAGTGGGAGGAGTCAATGAAGGCTGAGTGGTGCAACTCAAGCGAAAGGCTGAGCCAAAACTACAGCACGAGGGGTTTCTGACGAGGGTGAGGGGCGGTGACAGTGTCCGCAACTTGTTGAACTCAACGAGATCATGAGTAGAGGTGGAGGCGCCGCCTGCGAGGGCCGAGGAGGCCGATGATGGTCCCGTAAGCGGTGCAGTACGCATGACGAGGTCGAGCAAAGCATTTGTGCGGTGGCAAGTGTCAGGTTTGATGACATTATAAATTTTACACAAATTTTTACATCATATATGAATCATTAGATTTCAATATTTTCAACAATCCAAATCGATTATTAAGACATGACACTATTTTATTTATCATTTATTTTATATTCACCTAGTAAAATACAATTAATTAATCCTCTACTTCTTGTTACTGTTGCACTACTGTCTCTCTCCATCTCCATCTCCATCTCCATCTCCATCTCCATATCCTTCTTCCTCATATACGATTAGGTTGCTGCAAATGCTACTTTATTTGGCAAAAAATTAATCCTTCTTTTCTGTTTTTTGCCGAGAGGCAAATAAAAACACAGACTTGGTATTGGGGACTAACTCTATGACCATGGGTGGGTATCGTCAGATTTTTGTGTATGTATCATTGGATGTATGTTTGGGTGTGTGTTTATATCGATTTTTGTTCTCATGTTATATTGTCAATGTTCAATTTTATATTCCAATACCCCCTTTTCTTCTTCTCCTCTCGCCCATTACCACGTCGATGCAATGACCGAATATACTAATGGGTATGTGGTTGAAAGAAAAAGAAAAAGCTAGAAATTGAGGAAGAAGAAGATGAAGAGGGATGGTAGAATAGCAGTAACAAGAAGTAGAGGATTAATTAGTTGTATTTTATTAGGTGAATATAAAATAAATGATAAATAAAATAGTGTTACGTGTCAATAATCAATAGATCTGGACCATTGAAGATATTGAAATCTAATGATTCAAATATGATATAAAAAATTGTGTAAAATTTATAGTACCATTGAACTTGACCTTTTTTTATATATAAAATGATGATATTGTATTTTTACCATATTAAATAGATTGGGTTTATTGATACTAAGTTTCAGTTTCAAGTCCGGTCCTTAGATTAATGTAGTTAATTTATTTGTATTATTGATATTTTCGTTGTATCTTTCTCTAAAATAAAAAAGTGTTTAAAGAGATTAATTCTCCATAATTTTCGGTGTGTGTCTTGTCCTATTTAGATACGAGTATTAATTAGATAGATACATGGAATCCCTGTGATATCGGGACACTTATTGTAACAGATTGTATCAGCCTGTATTTAAGGCATTCTAGCAATGAAAGAGAAACAGTTTTTCCCGTTTATATATTTTCTTCTACAACACTGTATCAGTACGACTCTTAGAGTTAATAGAAAAACCTAAAACTAGGAGAGAGCCACCAACACCACCGACCACTACCGCTGCCGCCAACAGCCGCTGCTGATCACCGCCGGTAGCTAAAGACCACAGTCAGCCTCCTCTCTTTCGTCTTCAACAAATCCCACGAAATTTCCAAGAACTTGACAAGATTGCACGACTTCCAAGAAATCGTTTCAGAAGAAATTCTTCTTCATCAAAAGTAGCGGTCATACCAAGCATAACACTCATCGAGATAAACTTTTCTAAACCATTAATCTCTAGATCTAGCAAACTTACTTACCGCAACACCCTAGATCTAAGTTGATGATAATTGTAATATGAGTTACTTTCTATTACATGTTTTACCCTAGTTCCTATGGAACTATATCCATAAAGTATAAGTGACGGTCCCGAGGAAGTCACGGTTTAGAAAAGAAAAGAAAAGAAAAGAAAAGAAAAGAAAAGAAAAGAAAAGAAAAGAAAAGAGAAATCGATTCCATATGACAGTTAGTCACGATAGCTGGGTGTGATTTTTGCCACTGTTTATGATCGATTTTGTGACCATATATCATGGATCACGTTCTTATTCAATAAAACTTGAAAATTTTTGTGATCGTAGTTTTCGATCGTTATTGACAAAACATCTCCGATCTGTGTGTTTTTGTAGATTTGTTCGAATGAGTCAGTTAGGCCGGAATTCGACATCCTTGACCTCCAAGGCAAGGAATATCACCGTTGGGTCTCTGATATGGAAACTACATTCATCGGAAAAAGATTGACCAACACCATCAAACCCTCTGGGCCTGGAACGAATCTCTTGCCCCCCACTGAAGAGTCAAAAGCTCAAACCCTTATGTTTTTGAGGCGTCATATTCATCCAACTCTCAAGAAGCATTATCTAAACAAAACAGATCTCATGGTATTGTGGGATGTTCTGAAGTAGCGCTTCAACAATGTACATGATGCATAACTTCCTGAGTTGACTGCTAGATGGGAGCACACTAGACTTGTGGATTTTCCCAAAATCCAAGAGTTTAATCAAGCCATGCTAGACTTACAGTCAGAGTTGAGTTTTTGTAGGGTGGAAAAATCTGAGAATGACATGATTGAGAGGGCGTTACAAACCTTCCCAACTTCCATGAGCATTCTCGCACATCAGTACCTGATTGAGTACGAACAGGGGAGAATTACCACCTTCAGTGATCTCATCAATAGCCTTGCGAAAAAAGAACGGCATCATGAGATCATCCTCAATAATAACTCAAGACCGGCTGGCACTAAGAAGTCTGAGAGTTACCATACTGGAGGAAATGCCCGAAAAAATAAGAAGGTTACTCGTTCAGAACCTTATGTTCGTGAAGGACATGCTCCACGTGGGGGTAGAGGAGGGCGTAGGCATGGCCAAGCCATAACCGAAATTTGACTTGGCATAGAGATCAGAACGCCAACTCCAACAAGGACCAGTCTGGTCCGGTTTCTGATGGTCAACGTTCCCAACATTCTGGACGATACATTTGCTTCAAATATGGTTCTACTAAGAATATGCACATACAGTGCCGTGCTAGTAGAAAAATCTAGAACATCTACAAAAAGCATAAGCTGTATTTGGCTCAAGAGTCAAATTATGCTGGATATTTAGAGATGGATGTTGACACCAATCTCGTTCTTGCAGATGACAAGGGGAAAGATCTTGCTACCCCAGATTTTGATTAAAGCTTATGTAAAAGGCATTGTCTCTGTAATCTTTCAAGTTTTTAGTTCTGTTTTTGGCTTACTTTTTGGTCAAGAATTTTAAAGACACTTGTCTTTGTTTTATGAATAAGAACACATCTATGATGTAATTTCTGTTGGCAAGCAATAAATATTTCTCCATTTTCGGTTTATGAAAGTGTTTTGAGAATGTTCTATTCCATGCAATTCTTATGTATGGTTCGATATTTATAAGTATATGGCAATATGAGACAATGATACTGTCCAAATGTGACACAAATGAGAGGATATTATTTTGAACTCGGTGACATTTTCGATCCATCGAAGTATTGCACTTCGACCCATCAAAACTATCCCTCGGGTTGTTTTCTGGCATTTTTCGATCCATCGAAAAATACTTCGATCCATCAAAGCTTATCCTCGGGTCCTTTGGTTGCACATTTTGATCCATCGAGCACTTCTTCAACCCATTGAAGGGATGCCTCGGGTCAAATTTTTCGACCCATCGAATATTGATGTCAAAAATTCGATCTTGTTTTTAGGTTCCTTCGATCCATCGAAAACCTACTTGACCCATTGAAGACATCGTTCTGGTCATTTTTTCGACCCATTGAAGCACTACCTCAGATCCATTTTTCGACCCATCGAAACCTTGCTATGACCCATCAAAAATGGTATCGGAAATCACATTTTATTTCGGGTTCTCTAATGCATCGAAAGTTTCCCTTCGACCCATCGAAGATGTAAACTGGGAGTGATGTAATAAGATGATTTTTTTCATATGTATCATTGGCTCATTATGTTGTTTATACATCGGTTTTCTTGGAAAATATTGAAAAGAAAATTTCAAAATTTTTCGTTGGAAAATTGTTGGTTATAGATCAGATGTGGTTATACATCAGTTTGTGCCAAGCCATCTCAGCACTCAACAAGGGTCACACCCTTATCTAAATCTTTAAATATATACTTAAAGTGTACACCTGGTCTTTGTTCCAAAGATTCACTTATTTACATTGATTGTGTAGATGTCTCAAGGAAAAATTGAGTGTCTAGTAGATAGTGGTACTACCCATACCATTATGGGGAATAGGAAACTATTTGTGGATATTTTTCCATACAAATCCTCAGTGACAACCATGATTGGTGCAGCGCCCGTTATACAACGGCGTGGTTCTGCAGAGTTTCTGCTACCCCATGGTACAAAATTATATATCACTGATACCTTATACGCGCTAAAGGCCAATCGAACCTTGCTAAGTTTTAAGGATATTCGTGCCAACGTTTTTCACTTGGAAACTTATTGTGAGAATGGAAAAGAACTATTTTATATAACCCCTGTTGAATGTGGCCGCAAGCGCATTCTAGAGAAGTTTCCGGCTATTCGTAGTGGTTTATATCTAACTACAGTTCGGATCATTGAATCCAATGCCGTGACTCACACCACTATGTGTGATTCTGTGTCATACAAGCTTTGGCACTTTCGACTGGGACACCCAGATCGTGACATGATGATCAAAATCTTAAAAAATACTCATGGTCATCCATTCTTTAGAGCGAAAAAACATGTGGGATTACCTATTTCAATCAATTTAGATGGTGAGAATGAGACTACTTCTCTCATTCCTGGCTTGATCTCCAAGACGAGTGCAGTACCATCCCGGCAAAGTACCGCTGAGGTATTGCGCGTTATCCCACCAGATTCTTATGTTGCAATCTCTGATGTACATCGCTTGTTCTGCAAAGCTTGTTCAATAGCAAAATTGATGGCTCGTCCTTCTTTTGCTATTGATAATAATGACAATATTCCATTCTTACAAAGGATCCAAGGTGATATTTGTGGACCTATCAAACCCAAATGTGGACCATTTAAATATTTCATGGTTTTGATAGATGCATCAACGCGATGGTCACACGTTGCTTTGTTATCCACGAATAATGCTGTGTTTGCAAAACTCCTGGCTCAAATCATTAAGCTCCGGGCTCACTACCCGAATCATCCAATCAAGTCCATTCGATTGGATAATGCAGGAGAGTTTACATCAAAATATTTTGATGATTATTGCATGTCTCTTGGGATTGAAGTTGAACATCCCGTTCCGCATGTTTATTCTCAGAACGGTTTAGCAGAGGCTCATATCAAGCGGATACAGCTTGTGTCTAGAGCTTTGGTAATGCATACAAATTTACCAGTCTCTGCATAGGGATATGCAGTGTTACACGCAGCAATGCTTCTTCGTTTTAGACCTGTAGCCTGCCAACCATTCAGTGCATACCAGTTGGTAACTAGATATGAGCATGATGTTTCACATTTGCGCATTTTTGGTTGCGTGGTTTATGTGCCAATTGCGTCTCCACAGCGCACTAAAATGGGTCCTCAACGAAGATTAGGCATCTATGTTGGTTATGAATCTCCAACGATAGTCCACTATCTTGAACCTTTGACATGAGATCTCTTTACTGCTATATTTGCATATTGTCACTTTGAAGAGACATATTTCCCGCCGTTAGGGGGGATAGGAATGTTTCCATTCCAGTGGAACATCAGAAATTGACGTGGTTTAATCACACGGAAGTGCGAAGAATACTTGATATTCAGCAAGTAGAAGACTCTATGCCTGACTCATTTGCTGATATCGCTAAAGTGACGAGATCAGATATACCTGTTGCAAATGTTCCTGCAAGGGTGGAAATCCTGAAAAAGGGATTCATTAATAGCAACACTGGGCAAGGAGACGTTCCTCTTTCTCATGTGGAAGGTGTTGCATCGGCCTCAGCTCCCACCAGGAAAAGGAGGAGACCAAGAAAATCCATTGATGAGCCGCCAGTTAAAAGGCAGGCCATCAAGGCACAAAAAGATCCATTAATCATCAACATTGTGAATTCTTCACATGAGATTGTCTCTGATTACAGTTATGTCCTTGAATCACAATTGGCAAGTCTGAGGGACGCTTCAGAACCTTTTGTGATGTCAGAGAACAAAGAAATCTCTCTCAGAACAAATGATGTGTGCGTTCTTATGGATAGATCTTCCATGTTAGTTGATGATATGTTTGCTTATTCTGTCGCTCAGGAAATTATTGACAACGATGAAGTGGAACCCCGCTCTGTTGTTGAATGTCAATGTTGAGCAGATTGGCCGAAATGAAAGGTAGCAATCCAGGCTGAACTAGACTCTCTAAATAAAAGGCAAGTTTTTGGTTCAGTTGTGCTATGCCCACCGAATGTAAAGCCAGGTGGACATAAATGGGTCTTGTTCGGAAGCGTAATGAGAAGAATGAGGTCTTACGTTATAAAGCTAGGCTTGTAGCGCAGGGTTTCTCTCAGCGCCCTGGAATTGATTATGAGGAGACATATTCTCCTGTTATGAACATTATCACCTTCCGCTACCTCATAAGCTTGGTAGTGTCTGAAAAGCTTAACATGCAGCTTATGGATGTGGTTACTGCATATCTCTATGGTGATCTTGATTCAGAGATATACATGAGAGTGCTAGATGGTATTGCTCTACCCAAATCAAGTAACTCTAGACCACGTAGTGCTCATGTTATAAAGTTGAGACGTTCACTGTATGGATTGAAGCAATCTGGTAGGATGTGGTATACACGCCTCAATGACTACTTGATTGGGAAGGGATATAAGAATGATGATTTATGCCCTTGCGTGTTCATTAAAAGAATAATTTCAGGATTTGCTATAGTAGTTGTCTATGTTGATGATATGAATGTCATCGGAACTCTTGAAGAGATCAATGAGACTGCTTGCTACTTGAAATCTGAGTTTGACATGAAAGACCTTGGTATGACTCGATTTTGTCTCGGATTAGAGCTGGAACATCGAGTTGGTGAAATTCTTATTCACCAGTCTGCTTATGTCCAAAAGATGCTCAGGCGATTCAATATGAACAAAGCACACCTCGTTAGCACACCAATGGTTGTTCGCAGTCTGGACCCCAAGAAAGATCCGTTTCGTCCGCTAGATGACGATGAGGAGATCTTGGGAGCTGAAATTCAATATCTTAGTGTTATTGGAGCTTTTTTGTAATTAGCTCAGTGCACACGTCCAGATATTGTCTTCTCAGTGAACTTGTTGGCCAGATTTAGCTATGCACCTATGCAGCGTCATTGGAATAGAGTAAAACAAATCTTTAGATACTTGAAATGTTCCATTGACATGGGTTTGTTCTTCCCTTATAAAGAATATAGAGAGAAGCATGCGATTCTCAGTGAAGGGAATGTTGAATCACAACATTTGAGTTTTAGGCATCTTGATGCCTTAAACTGTGCTGACCCAAGGAGGCCATTCGATCCATCTAAGGATTTCCTCGATGCATCGAAGGATGCTTCCTGGATGGATCATAGTAACCCCTTCGATCCATCGAAGGAGTTGTAAACCCATCAAAAGATGGAGCTGTTATTAGTGATTTTCATGTTGTCCCCTATTCTAAAACACTGTTTGATGTGTTAGTTAAATTTGCTGATGCTGGGTACCTCTCTGACCCACACAAAGGTTGTTCACAGACCGGTTATGTTTTCACTATGGGAAACACGGTAATATCTTGGAGATCAACAAAGTAAACCCTTGTTACTACTTGCTCGAATCATTTTGAGATAATTTCTTTGCATGAAGCAGTTAGAGAATGTGTTTGGCTCAGGTCAATCATAGGTCATATTCGAGGCTAGTGGATTGAAATCTACTGTTACTAATCCTACTTGCATCTTTGAGAATAATGCTGCATGCATTGAACATATGAAGTTGGGCTTCATTAAGGGTGACAATACCAAATATATATCACCGAAGTTTTTCTTTAATTAGCAGCAACAACAGCTGTTGAATATCCAAGTGAACCAGATTAGTTCCGTTGATAATGTTGCAGACTTATTTACTAAGTCACTTCCTAAATCTACTTTTGTGAAACATGTGAGAAGCATTGGTATGCGCAAATTATCAGAACTCCTAGACTGAGTTTACAGTCAGGGGGAGTTACATTTCTGTAGACATCAATGGGAGTCTACATCACATGTAGTAGCTTTGGTAGTTTGTGTGTTGTACTTTTTTTTCCTTAGACCAAGCTTTTATTTTACCCATGAGGTTTTTGTTTGTTTGACGAAGTTTTTAATAAGACAACAAGTCATGCATCATTCTTATGGTCATCGACACAAGGGGAAGTGTTTAAGGAGATTAATTCTCCATAATTTTTGGTGTGTGTATTGTCTTAGTTAAGTACGGATATTAATTAGATAGATACATGAAATCCTTGTGATATCGGCACACTTACTGTAACAGATTGTATCAGCCTATATTTAAGTCATTTTATCAATAAAAGAGAAACAATTTTTCTCGTTTACATATTTTCTCCTCCACCGCAGAAGAAAATAACAAACGGTAAACAACAAGTGCGGGACCCAGCGGATATTGCGATTCGCAAACGAAAATGACGCTGACAGAAAATGCTACAAAATCTCAACCATTTTCCCCAAAATTCTCCATCCCAAATTTTCACTCACAGTCTGAGTCTCAGTCTCATTCTCAGTCTCTCTTTGTTTTTCTTAGCTACTTGAATCATTCAATCCAAGACGTACTGTGTGATTGATGCTCCAATGGAGCAGCTAACCAAGCTCGGCACTATGTCCACTACTCCCGCGATACTTCACTCTAACCATCACCACCGTTTCACTTCCAATGTACGGCTCCATCATAAGCGAAGACCGAGCCTCCGGCTAGGGTTTCGGAGACGCGCTACTCCTGTGAAGGCGGCGAGCGACGGAGGCGCGGTCGCGACCGCTGTGGCGGAGGCCGAGAAGCCGACGAAACCGGGTCATTTTGAGGTGTCTGAGGGTCGTCCGAGTCCAGTTGGCGCCACGCTGCGCGACGGTGGAGTCAATTTCGCTGTCTACGCCGGCAATGCGATCTCCGCGACTCTCTGTTTGATCACTCTCGCCGATTTGGAGCAGGTAAAACAGCGCTCTCAGTTTCTCGGTGATTTTCTGTAGATATTTTTGGTGTGGAAGAAAACGACGCCGTATTGAGGTTTTCTCAATTGGAAATGGTGTTTATTTTGATGCAGAATAAAGTGACTGCATGTATTTCTGACTGGGGATGTAAAAGACATCCTATATGGGTACAAATTCGATGGCAAGTTTTCTCCGGAAGAGGGACACTACTATGATTCTTCGAAGATTGTGTTGGATCCTTACGCAAAGGTGATTGGTTTAAACGTCTGAGACTTAAATTTACTAATCACTATGTCCTTTTTAAGTTGAATTGTGTTTGGGTCTTATGTTGTAGTCATATGAATTGTGCAAGGGATAATGTATCTTGTGTGGAAGCATTTATATGATTTTGTTGTTCTATATTTTGTCTAGGCAGTTATAAGAAGAGGTGAATTTGGGAGTCCAGGTTCTGGTGGTAACTGCTGGCCTCAAATGGCCTGCACGATACCTTCTATTGATGATAAGGTAATTTATTTGTATGATTGTATCCCAAAAATTCTGCTTGTAGATTCAACTAGTTTGTCTGTTTATAATGTGGCAAACACTGAAACACATGGCCTATGTTTCGCATCACCCAGAATTCTACATCACTACTTTTACTATGATAATAACTTTTACTTTCGATATATGTATCTCAATACTCTATACTGAAACACATGGCCTAGTTCATATACTATAACTTTGAATACATAAAATACCTCTATTGTCTATGGAAGTCAAATTTCATAGCTTGCTTCATTTTTACGTCTGTAGTAGATTAATTACCCAAGAAATGAGTCTGAGAAACATCTCTTTGACCCCGAGCTTTTTTCTACTTTATCCTCTTCTTCTTCTTCCTAAAGTCGCACTTATCATCATTTTCCCATCTAGGGTTTCAAACTGTAACTGTGCTCTTAAAACCATCTAGATGTGTACTAAAATGATAATTTTGATGTGAATCTTTAAGTTGTATTTTTTTATCCCATGTTAATATATACAGAATGTCAGCTCTAGAGCTTAGTTGAACAACAGTAATTTTTTTATGATTTGTAATGTTTTCCCAACTCTGTATTTTTGATCCATTTGATTTCAGTTTGACTGGGAAGGAGATTTACCTTTGAAGTATCCACAAAAAGATCTTATCATATATGAAATGCATGTGAAAGGTTTTACAAGGCATGAGTCAAGCAAGACTGAATTGCCTGGTACATACCTTGGTTTGGTGGAGAAGCTTGACCACCTAAAGGTACACTTCCAGTAGCTTTTAGAGAATAATGTTACCCTTTCCAGAGATGAAAGAAGTATTTATTTCCATAGTATAACTGGAAAATAATTCTGCATAGGTAAGCATATTATGCATTGGAAGTGAAAGTGGATTGGACCATATGGACGTATGAATGATTTTCAGGAGCATGTCACCAACCAAACATGTTTAAAACATAGATGTTTTATATTTATATGTGCTGAAGTATAAACTTCTGGAGCTCTGTAATAACTCTGTAGTGTATCCCAAAGTAAATTAAAACCACCATTTTATGTACTTGCGGATAAGAGGAATCATTTTTTTTCTATCAGTATTATTACATAGAGCTCGAACAGTTTACTGGGTGATCAGAAAACTCAATGGTCATGCACATTGCTATTGAGATGTACTTATTAGACTCTGTTCATCTTGCAGGAACTTGGGATTAACTGTATAGAGTTGATGCCATGTCATGAGTTCAATGAACTGGAGTACTTTGGCTACAATTCTGTCCTGGGTGATTATAAGTACTAAACTTTACATTCTATTCTTCATTTAAACTGACAAAAAAAAATTAAAATAACTTACACACTGCTGCAAAGCCGCCCCAATTGCAGACCAACCTTTTGAACATTTGAATATCTTGTTTACTAGAACACAACATTTCAGAGTATTGTATAAACTTATTCATTTGTCCCCAGGGTAAATTTTTGGGGATATTCGACAGTCAATTACTTTTCACCAATGATAAGATATTCATCTGCTGGCACACGTAATTGTGACCGTGACGCAATAAATGAAGTCAAGTTTCTTGTTAAAGAAGCACATAGGCGTGGAATTGAGGTGACTGACAGTATTATGATTCCAAAATTCTGTTTACTGTGATATTGTGTTGTCAAGATTTCAAAATCAGTTATATTTAAATCAGGTGATCATGGATGTTGTTTTCAATCACACAGCTGAAGGGAATGAAAATTGTCCTGTTTTGTCTTTTAGAGGTGCTGATAACAGTGTCTGTTACATGCTCGTGCCTAAGGTATATCTCTGAACTAATTTTCACTGTTCGACTAATGTTGAAGAAAAGGACAAACGGTGCAGTTTAAGGGCATGTTTGGGACTGCTTCCTAGAGCCCTAGAAGCACTTTTGAGAATTATCAAAAGGCGCTTTTAAACCAGGAAGCACTTTTCATCTGCTTTTCAAATCACTTCCAAGTCTTTCTGAAACTCAACCAAATGTTTTTATTTTTTTTCTATTTATAATTAATTTTTCTTAAAAACTCAAAAGCGCTTTTAGGTAATCGATAAGCCATTCCAAACAGGCCCCAAGTTTTGCATTGCTGCAGATTATATTAAACTTTTCACATTCAATTCTATCTGATTTGATGGGCTTTATAATAATCTACTTTGCTGTGTTTACAGGGAGAGTTTTATAATTATTCAGGGTGTGGTAACACATTCAATTGTAACCACCCTGTTGTGCGGCAGTTCATAGTAGAATGCTTGAGGTAGACATGGTCAACCTTTCAATCTTTGATTCTATTGGTTATCTAGAATAATGCTTCCGTGAATTTACTATTGGCAAAGATTTCTATATATAGTTCTTCATGATAATCTGCTCAACCAATACCTAATCAATATTGTCTAGCTTCATCAAGTTTGTTGTATCTATTACTTTGGTCATGCAGGCATAAACATCTTGCACCACTTGCCGAAACTAGACTGTTAATAATTGGAGCTAATGTCATTACCCGAGTTTGCCTCTGTTTCGTTGTATTCTTACTGCATTTTAGAGAGGAAATGTGGAAGGTCAAGGAGTATAAGAAAAGCAGCTCATACTTGGTAGTATCGAATTATTGAAAATACTATATTACATATCAACTGTGGAAGCTGTTAATTGTTGAACTTCCAAATAAAACTGTGTTGGATTGATATCTAACATCTTCTATCAGTGTATTTTTTTTTTGTTCTTCTTTCCCTTTCCAAAATTGCTCCGAACTTTTCTCGTAATACATTTTTATGTGGAACATTGAATTTTAATTTTTTATCATTGCAACCATTGTTGTCATTATTCCAACGTTCTAAATGTCACTGCTGCTCTTTTGTGCACAACAGATACTGGGTAACAGAGATGCATGTTGATGGGTTCCGCTTTGATCTTGCCTCTATTATGACCAGGAGTACCAGGTTATCTGGCAGATGCTAAGTTCAGAATTAGTGAACAAAGGAAATTGGTGTTTATTTCTGTCTGTTTATCTTCTTTTCCTTTGTCCACAGTCTTTGGGGTGCAAGTAATGTATACGGGAGTCTGGTAGAAGGTGACTTGTTGACCCCTCTCACTAGCCCTCCGTTGATTGACTTGATTAGTAATGATCCAATACTTCATGGAAGGTTCTTACTTCACACCTCTCATATTTTGTCGATATTTGTTAGTTCCAAGGGCCATGTTCAGTAGAGTAAACTGTTTGATACTATAAATTTTTGTGCTCCTCAAAAAACTTCAAAATGCCTTGACGTCTTTATGTCTTGTTATAGAAATACGCAGTAGTTGATCTAGTTGGCTAACAATATAAGTAATCAATTAGGAGTGACCGCTGTAAGAATCATTATTTTTGATTGACTATTTTTATCAGCTATTGCCTCCATATGAACACACATTCATTTTCCTTCCTCAGATGCATCATGCCTATTTATCTCTGTTTATCAATTTGCGTCCAGTTTCTCTACTTTTGCTGAGCGATAGTGATTCTGGCACAAGAATTTAGCTTGCTCAGTTGCTCTTATTGAAGGTATTGATTCAGCTTTCTTTGCCAAATACAGCTGATAGCTGAAGCATGGGATGCAGGAGGCCTGTACCAACTTGGCATGTTTCCTCACTGGGGTGTTTGGTCAGAGTGGAATGGGAAGGTTATTTCAAACGCTTCACTTTTATACTCGCAATCTCAATTTATCAACTGGAGATAAAGAATAAATAATGCAATATTCCAATATGTGGAATTTGGCTGGCTGTCATAGGAATGAACTGGATATGTTATGCATTTGAACATTGGAACTTGCTCCATAATGAATCTTATTCCAATCTGAATTTGTAATATATGGAAAAACTTTCTGAAATGTCTGCTCCTTTGTCCATTTTATACCAACGTCTTACATCTTAGCAGCACTTCTAGTACTGGGGCGTTAACTATATTTCAGCAAAACCTAATGTCTTATTTATCCTCTTGTGGTGGCTCTTAAACAATCAATCATTTCAAAGTCTTTTTTCCATCATAAGTTCATAACCATCATATGTGCAATATTTTGGTGTTACCATTGTACACCTCTGCTTGTAATCTTTTTCACCAAAATCATAGTACATGTGAGATGTTTATATGGGAAACTTTGAGTCTACCACATTCCCTATCCTGAGACCTGCTAGCAGTTCTCCATGTTGCACTGTATATTCTTGCATTGTATGCTACTTTGATTTAATTGTCATTTATAACTTTCAGTATCGTGACATAGTGCGACAGTTTATCAAGGGTACAGATGGCTTTTCTGGGGCTTTGGCCAAATGCCTTTGTGGGAGCCCTAACTGGTACCAGGTAACTTGAGTAAACATTATTGTATGTTGATTATGTCGAATGCTCTGACTCACCCACCTTTCCTTCTATTAAATAGCATATCATTTTTTTTACCTTCCTTTAAACAGAAGTATCTGGCACAGTATCAAAGTATTGATAACATCTTATTAGAAACCTCTCTTTATATATATATATATATATATATATCAACTTTTAGGTATAGGGCATTACACCAACTTTTAGATCATATTTTGACATCTCTACCATTCAGATTTATATATCATCTCATTTATTTATTTTCAGGTAGGAGGAGGGAAACCATGGCACAGTATCAATTTTATTTGTGCACATGATGGTTTTACTTTAGCTGATTTAGTATCTTATAACAAAAAACATAACCTAGCAAATGGAGAAGACAACAATGACGGAGAGAATCACAATAATAGCTGGAACTGTGGACAGGCAGGTTTGATGAAGATATATTCTTTGATGCTTAAATTTACGAAAAATTGATGCAGGTGATAGTCTGTAATAAGGTCATCAAAGTTGTTGATACTTTTTTGCACAAGTTATAATTCTTCTGTGAAATCCACTGTGAAATCAATATTAGGAGGGAGAATTCGCCAGCATTTCAGTGAGGAAACTGAGGAAACGACAAATGCGGAATTTTTTCGTCTGCCTCATGGTTTCCCAAGTAAGAAGCTACTGGTGATATTCTTGTTATTATTGCTTCATTATAATCAGGTTTGATGATAGATCCTTTCGATATGTTTTTCTTCAATATGATTGCAAGGTCCTTTGTACTTTTTCTGTTGTCCTTGCAGGTCTTGATTCGTTCAACTGAATTATTTATGCAGAGTGTTTCTTTTTTAAGTTAGGAATAGTTTTTTTTTTTTTAGTATGTCTTTGTACATTATCAATTGACAACAGGACAGTTATGGGGTTCATGACACCCAAATTGTAGCATAAGAATTGCTAATGTCAAGAAAAGAACTGGAATGATGAAAAATTGATTCTAACCTACATTGCTAAGCTGGGTTAACTATTAATATAGTTTGGTAGTCTATCCTTTGAACTTCAAAAGAATATCAAGAACAGTGCAATCCAACCACTTAAGTAACATCATGGAGAATTCGTACAACCATCCTAGTGCACATAGTTTTACATACATTGCACTGATGTTGCGGCAATCTGTCTATTAAGAAACTACCTTTGATTTTTCTCTTGTATCAGGGTATTCCAGTGATATATATGGGTGACGAATATGGTCATACAAAAGGGGGAAACAACAACACATATTGCCATGATAATTATGTAATTCTCTGGACCTTTTCAATACTCTTTCTGTCGAACATGCTCTTTCTTTTTTCATTGTTGTTGCTGTGGTCTGTAGATTAATTACTTCCGGTGGGATAAGAAGGAAGAGTCATCGTCGGACTTTTTCAGTTTTTGCCGTCTTATGACCAAATTCCGCCAGTAAGTATTTATATCATTGATTGCAACTTTGACGCTCAAAAGTTTCACCTGTCAGTAAGTGAACAAGAAATTTATGCTCAGTCACCTTGGATGTGTACCATTGGTGGAAGGAGTTATTTTATTTGAATTTGTTTTATTTTCCACCATTAGATCAACATCCAAGGATTTAAGCATGAATCCCTTGGCCAGTTACTGACCTGGTGAGACACTACTGATTGATTATCTGTATCTCCCTACATCTAATGTGAAGTCTGCAGGGAATGTGAGTCACTCGGTTTAAATGACTTTCCAACAACAGAGAGGCTGCAGTGGCATGGTCTTGCTCCTGAGGTGCCAGACTGGTCTGAAACAAGCCGCTTTGTGGCCTTTACCCTGGTATGCTTTTATGGTTATTTTCAAGTCATATCGTTAATTCATTCACTGAATAGGCTCACAAGTAAAGAATCCTTACTACAAAACCTCACTAATGCATTTTGAATCCAAATCCTACTAGTAACAGATGGAAGATGATCCTGTTCTGTTTAATGTTTGTTTTGACCCTGTTTGGATCTGTCGAGTTGAAATAATGAAATAATTTGGAGAAGTAGCACCACTGTGAAAAACTTTTTAGTCTATCCAAAACCGTTGATGGTTTATGTTCCCATTAGATTTCGTCAAACACAACTCAAATGCCAAATTGGTAAACACGCCTTTTCCCATTTTTTTTTTCTCTCAATTCTCATAGTTTTTGTCCTTTATTGCTTCTCCTATATCTAGAACAAAATATCCTTTTTCGCTGTTGCTCAGTTTATTTTACAGATATCTAAAGTAGATTGGCATCTTATAATCTCAAGTAGCGATGCAAACCAAATTACCATGCCATTCCCACTTGAATTGTTTAGTTTGAAAGAGATTATTACAGTGATTGTTTGTACATATGTTCTGTTGATAGATATTCTAGCATGTACACGATCAATCTGGGAATCTGGATCATTATCTGAGTGACTTTGGTTGTGAATCATATAACTAACTATATGAGCTGTTTAATACCAAAATTTCTAGCTCATTCACTGCCTTTATTGGTTTGTCACTAAACATGTTAACCCAGGTTGACTCGGTGAAGAGAGAGATCTACATTGCCTTCAATGCCAGTCATTTACCTGCAACCATTTCACTGCCAGAGAGACCTGGATACAGATGGGAGCCCTTAGTAGATACCAGCAAGCAGGTACCCTTTGACTTCCTTACTAGTGTCCTCCCAGAAAGAGACCTTGCAGTTCAACAGTATGCACACTTTCTTGATGCCAATTTATACCCCATGCTAAGTTATTCTTCAATCATCTTACTGCTGTCTCCAGTCGAAGGTGCTTAGCGCAGCAAATGTGACAAAGTTGTGGCTCAAAGTCTTATGCCCTGCAGATATCATCCGGAAATGAGACAAAGATGTGGTAAATATTAGAGTTGTAATTAGCAGAGATTATTTCTGGAAATAGGTCACAACTCACAACATTGTCGAAAAAGGAAAGGAAAATCATTTTCTTGTTGTGCACTCTAGAACAATAAAGATGAATAAAATCTTTGTTCACGTCTTGTACATTCTCAATATATATCAGTTATTTTTGAATGGATATATATCAGTTATTAGAAGCTTAAGTAGCGAGACAGTTTGTGCTCTTCTTATTTTCCGATCTCATTTCAATATTCCAGGTGTACTCACCTTCATATACACAACAAATGTATATGCTAGAAAATATTTGAATGAGAACTACCTGTGTCAATTGTCTTGTACTTTAATTAATAGTTCATGAGATCAAATCATGAATATGTCGTTTCTTTGCACATTTGTGGATCATGAAAATAGTCTAATGTATAGTGATGACATGTTAAATATTCTCTATCTAATAACCGAAGAATTATTCGGTGGTCTTAGACTACCACGTGACATGTTGAGGTGGTAATTCAAATTAATGCAAACACGACATGTGTAAGAGAAAAAAAATTGATTGCAGGAATTGAGGTCGTGAATGTGTGTTTCCCTATTTTCTCAATAGCGGCATGTATACTAGTTACTTAACACCTCTCTGAATTGCATTAGTTGAGATTGTGAAACTGAAGACTAGGTTAAGGACCCCTACGATCAATACTTCTTTAAATATGTATGATCCCATTTAATTTTTCCTTTTTTGCTTGATTTTTTACATTTGTTAAATGTGGCTGATTATAATAATATTGTGTGTTATGACATTTTGATAGTAAAACTCCAACATGAAAGATTCAAGTAGATGGTTATGCAATAACCAAAGATTGAGACCTGAAGTTGTCAAAACAATGCAAATACAAATGGCTAGAAGATCCTCCCGATTATGCAATTGAATATATAAAACCTATGTTTCTTAATCCCCATAATGACTTGAAGTTCTCGATTCAATTTAATTATGAGAATTATCTTTATATTAATATGTAATTTAAATTACCTTTAAGCCTCATTTGGTTTGTAGGAATTAGGGGAAAAGAAAAGGAAAATTAAGTAATCATTACAGTTTCGTGTGTTTGGAATGACGGAGGAAAGGAAAGTTATTCTTGATGAAAGGGAAAACACGAGGGAAAGTGGTTCCTCCCAAGCCCTTTAGAATTTTGATTCCTTCCTTAATTTTTTTTACCATTATTTAATTTTCCACTTATTTGGTTTATGTGTCAAACTCATCATCTATGTTAAATATAATTTATTTTTTCTTCCTTATGATTACTATCCTTATGTTGCCAAACACAATATAGGAAATTTGATGGAAATTTTTTGTTTCCCTTCCCATGGAAAAGGAAAGGGAAAGCAAACACTTTACTTATCTTTCCGAAAGTCAAACGAGGCCTAACCAGAAGTTCAAGGTGATAAATCGAAACCATAAAAATTTCAATTATCTTTGTAGAATAAATACAAAATAACATATGATCTTGGTTAATGTTTCCATAAGAGCTCGATCATGTCATCTTGGTTGATTGGTAAAGCTAACTTCTACCACAATCATGAACCCGAAGTTCATCCAACCATATTTATAATATGACATGCTCTAAACTAAATTTACATGTCATGTACAACAATTAACAACTCCAATTTTTTTATTGTGGAGTATAATTTGTGTTAGCCATTACAATGCTCGTTGACAAGCGACGTGATCATTAGAACACATATATCGCATTTGTGAGTTATCATTTTCTTGAAAAAAAAAAATCCCTCATAGTTAAGGGAAAAGTAATTCCATCTCGATTCATTTCGCTTAAAAAGATTATAAAAAAGTAAAAAAGTGGAAAAGTAGTAACAACGTAAAATGCGTAAAAACAGGTTCCCCCTGCACATGGTTCCCATCTTCACCTCCTCCTGTGTCTTCTGGAGACCTCTACAGACACCCACACAACACAAACCCTCTCTCTCTCTCTCTCTCCTTATTTCTCCACTTCAACACTCAGCTCAGCTCTAACAATCCATCTGGAAATTTCTTAGAGAAAATTATAGTCAACAATGGCGGCAGCAGCTATTTACTTGGTCTCTCAAGGAATGCAGAGGAACATCGCCAAGAAGAGGAAAGAGGTGGGCCACCAGCTCGACCAAGTCAACGACGATTTTTCCGACTTCTCCCTCTCCTCTCCGGCCAGAAAGATTCGCCGTCTCGTATGCAACCTCCTCCTCTTCAATTCGTTTCATATTATTGTTCTAATCCGGTAATTTCAATATTTACATTTACAGGATGCTCAATTACCGCCAATAATGGAGGAAGAGGAGATTGAGGAATTGGAAAACCCAGAAAGGGCTATTGTGCCCTTCAACCCTATTAATAACCCATTACTACTCCAAAACCCTTGCGATGTTTCTCTCAGCTCTGACTTAATCTCTGGATTCAAGGGTAATAATGTACCTCCATGTCCTTGATTTTGTAGTAATTTATCGACAACTGAAAGATTTGCGAATTGGTCTGGTTTTGTTTGTTTGTTTGCAGAACATTTTCTTGGATGCAGCTATCAGTATGGTGTTAAGTGTGAGGAAGATGATGAAGAGAACAAGAACCAATGCAAGGTCCCGCCTACGCCTTGTACGGAGGAGGGTATAGGAGAGCCCATGGAGGTCGAAGAAAGTGAAAGCAGCAACGCATTGCCGACAGCAGCGGCGCAAGGAACAACTAGTCATTGTTTTGGTGGTGGATGGTTTCTGCAGTGGCAGCAGCAACAGCATTGTATGATTCCACAGCCTCCACACAACACATCCACACCCATCACTTGGCTCCAATCATAACCAAATCTACTAGTCATTACAAAGAAGCTTAGTGATCTGTAATGTAAATAGTTGTGTGGGTATTTTACAATTAATGAACTTGTCTGATTGTGAAGTTGCTATTGTCACTTCCCTAATGTTTGGAGCAGAATCGGTTCCAAGTTTGATGACGCCGTAAGCAGTGCTATGAATTCAAATGCTTACGACATAGTACAAGATTCTATAATTTACACTGTTGCGCATTTATGAAGTGCGAAGTGAGCAAATTAAACAACTTTAGAAACCCAACAAATATACACCTTAAATAGATACAAGCTAAATAGCGCTGATTAGGTTGACTACATTATCTTTTTGGCGAACCTGAACGAAGGATTTGATAGACCAAAGCTTTTGGCAGAAATAAAGAAAAACCTAATCTAGGATTAAGAACGATTCACACCGAACAAAAGAATTGACAATATAATGAAGGGTAGGAATTGAAGCGCACCCAAACAAATTTAGCTACAAACATGCACAAAGAGCCTGAGACGGAGGTTAATACGTTATTACAGAGATACACCGCAAACGGGAAAAAGTAGAGCTACATAGAAGTCTAATGAGGGCAAT
Organism: Geum urbanum; assembly: GCA_946800695.1. Lineage (NCBI taxonomy): Eukaryota > Viridiplantae > Streptophyta > Magnoliopsida > Rosales > Rosaceae > Geum > Geum urbanum. The sequence continues at coordinate 9,054,178 of OX327003.1, forward strand.
CTTCTATGTCGTTCCTTCTATTATCTTGCAGACCTCTTAGCAAACACAAATTCCATTTTCTATAGCCTCCACAAACGTGCACTTCTTCAATGAGTGCTGTGGATGGACCAACTTCACTAAATTAAATCAATGAGAGCTATAGAAGAGTTAGTCCCCTGAGACATATTTCTTCTGTTCATAGTATTTCTTTTCACTCGCTGTCTTCCTGGCGTTGCGTTTCTGCATCGAAGGAAAGAACAGTCAATACTCGATACTACCCAAAGCAGAAACATATAGGTTATACATGTCCGTCCTATGATCACGAGAAAACAATGAACCTCGTGAGTGAGAATTGTTGCTAAGACTTAAGACATGAGAAAATATCTCATTTAAACTAAATAAAAACTCAGAATAAATGAACAAAAAGATCATACTAGAGAATAGGCCAAAACTCAATTCCAACATAGTTCAGGTAAGGAATATTCCAGACAAAAAGGAATCCAAGTTTTTATGCCAAAAAGTCATTTTCACACCAAAAACAAATGTTAGAAAGTTTTTATTAGACTTAAAAATAAATGTTGAAAAGTGAATATCTGACCACGAAATAAATGTTATAACGTTATTATCAGACAACAAAACATGTTAAAAAGACATTGGATTTGATACTGTATCTCTTGGCATTTACAATTGATATTATAAAATAGAGAGACAAGGATCTGAGAGATACCAAATAAGCATCATGATTTGCAATAATCCTTTGCGATACTGACGTTGTTGTTATATCTTTTGGACTCTGAAGTACTTGGAAAATCCCCATGCTCTTGGGAACTGAATAAGGATCACTTTTACCCTGCGTAATACAATTTTTCATATCAAATAACCCACTTCTAAGCATTATAAAACAATGTCTAATAGTGATCAACTTACAGTAAACGAGGAGTTGTACTCAGAAACTGTCCCACGAACAACCAACGAAATGTTAAAGGTTGTTATCTGCACAGAAAAAATAACATGCATGTCAGATAAATATTTGGTTAAGTTTCAAGCTCGATCAAGGACACACATAAGAATAAACATTATTTTCTGATTGCCAGGTTCACTATGGCCATCTTGTCTCATCAACTGTGATGTTGGATTAGAATAAACTATTTCTGCTGGTTTGGATGCAATACAATTATATTTTGGAAAAACAGATATAAATCACATGATATACGTCTTAGGTATGATTTATGTTAAGCTAACATTATGAGTGGCGTGCGTACAGTTCAAGGAAAAATCATCATCAAGCCATGACGCAAGACAAAGAAGAGATCAAGAATAATAGAGTGAAATGGAGATAAGACAAAACTACCCATGAAGAGTGAAAAGTGGTAGCTCTTGGTTGTACATGCAATTGGTGATATGGATTACAAATGAGAATATAGACCGATATATCTACTCACCATATCCATGGTAATTTCCCAAGGAGCACCGATGATGACCTCATCAACATAGCGGCAACCTAGTACACCAAGACTACGTTCATGTAAATGCATAATTGGATGCTTCCCTCGGTGTTCGCTGCAATTAACAAAACATTAATATTTTTGGTCGACCTTATGGTATGAAATCAGAATGAGAATAAAAGTTTTAAGAGGTACCACATACAAATTATTTAATCACAGTCAACTCAAGAAAATGAACATACCTCACAGTGAGGTCATTGTGGATGCCAACTAGTAAAAAGTCTCCGAGCTGCCTTGCATTCTTCAAAATCTGAGGACACACCCACAGAAATAAAAAGGCAATCAGAGATAAAGCAATTAAAGTTTGGCTCAAGGACATATTACACAGAAAAGAGAGATACTGTGAAAATTCTCCCCACAGAATAGAGGTAATGCAAGCCCACCTATGATCATGCACCACAGAAGGCCAAGTAAAGGGTATGTATGAAATGAATAAATTGTTCGCAATAAATGGTTAGCAGACCTTTGAATTAATGACATTCATATTTTATAATATTATAGAGTGATCGGAACATTTCTCAAAACGATGAGTATGCCACATTTATGATGGGTACTAGTACTATATTGATGATAAGGTTGTTTCTTGACGTGCAGACGTGCACTATGACATAACTATCATGAATCTTAACAAGAAGATAACTCATGCTGATGTGTGACTATCACCTCCAATTTAAAGACCTGGAAACTAGTAGCAAAAACTAGGAGATGGACTACAACCTTCTAAATTTTAGATTAGATGATGTTCAAAAAGAAACAAATAATTGGGTGTAAAAATCAGTTAAAGAGGAGTACTCAGAGATAGGACAAAAGAATTGTACCTCGACATGTCCTGCGTGAAAGAGATCAAATGCCCCATCAATGTACACAACATGAGCATTTGGTCCAGGAGCCTGAAACAAAAAGTTCTTAGCACACTGACAGCTATGAAATGCAAATTACATTTGTTCTCTTGATTTATCTTTTCATGGTTCATTTATAGTGGAAATTTCCCATAGGATTTAGGAGAAAATAATATTAATAGTCATATCTTTAACACATGGTGGTTTTTCTTTCTTTCTTTTTCTTGCTAACGTGAAAGAGAATTTCATTCAGTCATTCTTCAAATCAGAATAGTACATACCTCAGGCAAATTCCTATACCTGACCGGTTTTTCTAATGCTAACAAGTACTATCCCTTAACAACGCGCTTAATTGCAACGAGCTTAAACCAAATATATAAAATAGATAAATTCCAAGCGCACACATGGGGCATCTTGATTTTGAAGTAGAGAAAAGGGTGTGCTTTTTCAGTTCAAACTTCAAAGATAATATTTTTTTTCCAAAGTGGTGCACTGATGCACAGGATCCTAACATGTTTTGAAGTAACAAGGCAACTATGTATAAGACAATTCACGATAATTTAGCAATCATTTCTTCTGTAACATATTGAGAACATAAAAAAAATGCATACCTTTCCATTGGAGAATTGCACTATCCGTCTAGAGGTTGGCAGAAATTGAGACAACTGGGCGCTCTTGGATTGAGCTTCTTCAGAAGGGCTTCCATGTGAAGATGTATCATTTGTTTCCTTTAGAGAAGCAAGTATCCTCCCTACACAAACAGGATTTTTTACATCACAAAATTGAAGAGAGAAAAAAACACTGATGGCATTTAGCTATGTAGCTAATTTGTCAAGTGTCATCACGTCTAGCATGCCTCACCAAAAGTCAAAAGACTAGAAATCGACATGAGGGGTTTTGGCTGACTCCAGACTAATTTATAAGTTGTCTTACAAGTACTCAGTAAGTTCAACAAAGTAAGAACAAGGGAGGTTGATCAAGAGAATTCTAGTACCTACAATATCAGTGCTGGAGACCCCTTCAGTGCGTTTGATTTGTTTGTAGCGACCAGCTTTCTTTGCTAACGCATAAGCATCAGTTCCATCTGGAAGCAAGCAAGGATCATCACCATGTATGATATAGTCGATGTTATACTCATTGAAGAGCCTGTGCATGAATTGCTCAGTGATTTCATAGGGAGCACTGGCTATGACTTCATCCACCCACTTCAGTCCGCTAACAAGAGCCAGTCTAGATAGAATTTCAAATTAGATAACAATCTTCACAAAGACCAGCAAAATTATGAATTGAGATACTCCCAAATGCTAAATATCACTATTGTGGAACATAACTCCACAAGCTTTAAGTGCAAGAATTTCATATGATTGTAAACAATGTATCAAACAGTAATTCGTGAATAATTAATTTTCGACTGAAATTCAGATAGGAATACTTTGGCATGTGAACAGAAGAAAATGTCTCAACATTAACATGTGTGTGTTTGCATGAACATTAAGTGACACCGACCTCTCCTCCATGGATAGAACGGGGGGTCCTTTATTGGCAATGATCTCTTCATCACTAACAACCCCAACCACCAACTCATCTCCCAGAGCCTTGGCTTGCCTCAGAGCATTAGCATGGCCATAGTGCATGAGATCAAAGCACCCATCCATGTACACCCGGATGCGCTTCTTCTCAGATTTCTTCTTATGGAAAATCCCCGAATCGGACCAAAAGAAAGGCAACTGAGGAACTGCAATTCCACCAAAATAGCTGGTGGACAAGCTGAGCAAGGCGGCCGTGAGCATTAGACCACCAAACACATGTGGGTGGTTGTAAACACCATCCCAAATCCAGTTGTTAGTCTCATACTCCATTATCCTTGCTTACTCAGAGGAGACACAAAACCTGGAAATATAAACCAAATCAGTATTCAGCATACCACATGAACTAAAACATATTCTCTACAGCTTCCAAAAATCTCATATCAAGTTTCTTCCTTTAAAATGAGATTTAAACATTCAAGAACAGAAAGAAAACGATTCGCAAATCTAGAACTTGAAAATCTAGAGCTTGAATTTTCAAGAACAATTCTTTGGAATCAAATACAACTCAAAAAAAAAAACGCATCTACAAATTGATGCAAGCAAAAGGCTTACAAAGTTGTTGTTGTTGAACAGAAGTCAAAACTCAGTTGTGAATCTAAGAAAACCAGAAACCCCCGCCTGAAATTCACACACCAAAAAAAACTGGGCACAGAAATGAAACAAATCCAATTGCCCAATTTAAAACCAAAGTCAGAAAAAGGAAAGCAGAAATGTCAAATGGCAATGATTTTAAAAAAAAGTTTGAGTCAGATCTAAATAAAGATTGGATCTTTGGCATGAAAAGCGTTAACCTTTTATTGTAAGAAAAAAAACGAAGCTTTTGTGCCTCCTCTTTGTTTTGTTTGGTTCTGCAGAGAGACCTGGTTGGCTTGCAGCAAAACAACACAAGCTTCTTGCTTCTTCTTCTTCTTTCTTCCTTCTCGACATCTCGATTCGATTGTTTTTTATTTTTAAATATTAATTAATGGAATCATAAAGTGTGGGCCCTTGGGGCCCAGTCTTGAATCTCATGGTCTTTTTCGTCCTACCATGTGTAAACAAAGCCACAAAGGTGGAGTTTGTGTTCTTGGCTACCATTTCGTCAAGGTTTTTTCTTTTTCTTTTTCAAATTTCTGTTGGGAATATTATTAGCAGTGTTTTGGGTTTGGGAAAGTGTCGTGTAAGACCTCCTCCAGATATTTGGTGTCTTTTCTCCCTTTTCTTTTTTTCTTCAAGACTTGTACTAAGAATCAGTCAATCACACATTCGCACAAATAACAATCTCCTAGATCATTATTAAACTCAAATCAATAACACATTGGTACGTCCTTCATTCTGTGATAGTAGATTTGTTGGGTATTCTTTTTAATACATTTAGGAGCAATTTGTTCTCTTCTTTAAACACCCTCCTCCATAACTATGAAGGATGAATGAAATACCACCCGGCAACAAGCACATTGGAATAATTGCTATACTAGCCTAGTCTAACAGAAGTAACACTATTTTGCTACTCTTTAGCCGAAAATATGACCTGATATTGTACAAAAAAGGTTGAAATCCGGACACAAACTCGACTTGATCAGACTCCCCTAATGACCACACTCGGGGACTTTTCTGTTTAAATGTTCAATCCACCTAAATCCCTACCTAATCTGTATCAAATCCTAGCAGGAGTGCCCAAGCCAACACTATTTGTTTTAGTTATTGTTCTTTTGGTCGAAAGTTGTGTTGTACAAATATTGTAATCAAGGTATGAAGACAGGACCAATCTACTTGCACAAACCTTATCTCTACCCACAACTCCCAACGATTTGTGTTTACAGCATGATCCCTCAACTTGTTTGGCAACAAGAAAATCGACACAAAAATACAGATATACAATCTTGCATGTTCAATGCAAATCAAGCTACTATTCAATTATAAACGAAGTTCTGGTAACAAGGACAAAAGATATACCAAGAGCCTTAAGTTCCATCTATGGCTAAAGGAAGTTTCTCTGAAAAGTGCCCGCAGAAAACCGAGACGTAAGACCTTGAGCCATGTTTTCTGAATCCAGTTTTACACTTTGTCTACCACCTGCCAAATCCTTTTCACGGTCAAAAGGCTTCCAAGGATGTTTTCCGACCCACTCTTCCTTCTCCGATGGTGGTTGCTTGGATTTTTTCTTTGGGCGACTTGCAGTCTCTTGATGTTTTTGTACCAATGATTTTGATCGTTTGTCTTTATTGTATTTGTCCACCAAATCTGCATCTGAGCTCTTCTTTTGCACCTCATTTGAGGCTAGTGCTGCAGCCTTATCATATGCTTCTAAATAACTGCCATTAAAATTAAATGGATTAATAGTCATGCACAAGATGTTATACAACAAATAAAATGACATTATGAGTACAAACTTTGTCTTAGCCTTTTGCGCTCTGTCAGAAGGGGTATCTGTCCATGCACTAGTATCACCGCGACCTTCTTTAACGGTAGAGCTAAATTTCGTTGATTGAGTGGGCATACCACCAGGCTGAGAAAAACAAAAGGATAGACATTATACTTTATATGTCTTTTCAGCACAGACCTCATTGACTAGTAAAAGAATTACAAACATCGTCAAACAAAGTACAGCGCAACTGGCTGATTGAGCCCCAGATACAGACTAGCCCAGAGGCCTTAACCTAGCGTAGCCATGTATATCATCAAGAACACGAGGAATAGACAAGACACATTTTCATGAGGAACTCGAGTCCAAACACCAAAAGACTAACAAAATTTAATTTAATGCTTACTCTTTTCTCAGGCGGAAGTGTTGTCATCCACTCATCTCTTTTTGGAGCCTCTTTAACATCCATTTCTGCCAGTAGCTCATCATCGCCCTCCATGGATATTCCTGCCAATTTTCTCAATTAATGTCAATAGTAACTAACAATAGTTTAAACCTAGGACATATGAGAGACTCAAGGATGTGAAATTCATGTTAAGACCCTAATCTGTGTAATTGAAAGAGCTGATTACCAAAAGGCCAACAAGACGGCCAATACAATAAGCCAGGTGTATTTACTTATTAGTTATAACAAATGACCACTCATGTTGAAAGCTACTCCCTACCCCTGAATGCCATTCACAATCAACCATTAGACTAAAATAGATAGTGAAAGTGACGGTAATTACTGGCTTTATTTGGAAGAGAAACACAGTTCTAGGATTCAAACTGCAAAGAAATAGGACCTATGCCAAGTGCCCATACAAGTGGTTGAAACATTCTGGGTGTTGATGCAAATAGAAAAGGGAAGACAAGAGCAAAATCTGAGCCACATAACTAAGAGCATCTCCAACAAAGGAGGATTCTATACCTTATTATGAGACCTTGTAAAATCATTATTCATATAGGACCTTTCCATCTCCAACCATCAAGGTCTCATATCTCATTTTGAGACTCATCTTTTCATCTCCAATCATAAGGTCATATACTTTATACCTTAAAATTCATAATCTTTATTATATACTTCTTTTTGGATTAAAGTATACATATTATATTCTATAATAATTTATAAACTATTTTAATTTAAAATAATCTATATTATTGAATTTTTTTAGAACAAAATATATATTTTTTTAATAATTTTTCAGTGTTTTTTTTTCTTTAATTTAAGAGGAATGGCTATTAAATATATACGAGTTTTGGTTTTTGGGTCTGATTTAATCCGTTGGGCTCAACGGGCAACAGCAGACCTGGGCCCCGCAAGAAAAGCAGCACCAATCACCTCTCGGACGCACTGTCACTCGCGCTCTTTTTCCCGCGCACGCTTCTTTTCTCGCACGTCTCTCTACCGCTCTCAGCTCCTCGCATCATCCGGCTTCCCCTTCTCTCTGTCCACCACATGCTCTTCCTTTCTCTGGGCACACCAATTTTACCAAGGTTCTATACCTTATATTAGGTCCTATTTTAGAACCCAAAATAGGGTATAGGACTTAATTTTTAGGTATAGGACTAGGATCTTCGTGGGTTGGAGATGGAGTTTTTTCCAAAAGTTCTATTATGAGGTATGGAACCTCCACCATTGGAGATGGTCTAAGATTACATTAACCCTCTTTACAGTAGTGAGAGATGTGCACAGAGCAGCTCAAATTTAACCATATCAGCAAAATGAGCTAACCTTGTAATTTTCTCCATTGTGCAGCCTCCCGCATTGCTCTCAGCTCCAACTGCAGAAGCACAGAGAAACTAAGAGTCGAAGTACATTTTCCATTATAGCACAATATTCCACCTAAAAGTGAAAATTCATACCTTGAACTTTTCATGCTCCTCCTTGAGTTTAATTTTCTCATCCAGAACTTTCCGCTGCAAGAAATAAACAAGACAAAAAGAAACATCGAAATCAAACAGTGAAATGAAAGCTACAGTAAAGATTCAATCGATCTGCATTCTCAATTTCATATGCTGACCACCTACAAACCACCTGTGGCAACTGGAGTGGCTTTTTGGACATCATTTAATACAAGTTTCTGATATGTCTGATTGCTAAAGTGGTTATGCTTCACTAGCTGCCGAGGTGGTTTTTAGATGCCCAGATGGTATCCAAAATGGTGGTTCAGCTAGCATAACACATTCTTTAACTACAATGATAACTTATCCAAAATAGTTTATAGATGGTTCAGTGCTGTATCTATAAGATCAGTTGCCAGTCGAATATACATTTCAGATATCCCAAATAGAGTAACTATTGATTTAAGACACTATGATTTCCGGATTCGTATGCTATAAGCCAACATACCAAAGACACATCAGGACACATTTACGCAACTATATATCATGTTTTATGTACTATAGAGGACCCCTTACTAGAAGTGCCCTGATATATGTATATATGAACTGTTATTTATGACATGCCACTCTTGGAAATAAAACTTCAAAATAAAGAACCCATACCTTTTCTGGATCTTGTAGATCTTTAAAAGCTTTGTTCATCTTGATAAATGCTTGCTGAGCTTGAGGATGTGAACATTTATCTGGATGCACCAAAAGAGACATCTTCCAATACCTTGTAGGAAATATAAATGAGGTCATTTGTTAGATAAAAAAAAGTTTCAGAGACGAAAGATGCAAGTACAACCTTAAGAGTACACAGTCATGTAAATAGCTAAACACCAACTTGGAAATCTATAAATGTATTTTCTGCCTCTGACAATTTGTCAGATAATCATGTCTTCCCCCATCTGCATTTTCTGCCCAGCTACATCATTCATTTGTGTATTTATATCTCGGCTTCTTCTTTCTGCCATCCTCTCAAAGCCTCACTTCTTCTCCCACCACACCACCTATGGCCACCATTACCACAAAGACCATACTTACACGCCAATTCTACCAAAATTCCCCTCCTAGAGCTATTTACTCAAGAATACCCCAAAAACCTTCATCATAGATGAAAGCTCAAACACAACTACTATTGTCAAACATATCGTGCCCCAATTTCTCCAGAACTCAAACACCAAAGCCTTAGTTAAATTTAAAGGTCAAAGTATTGAAGTATTCTTTCCAGGTTCTTCCTCAGCTCAATCCGAGTTCACAACCACAAAAACACAACCTAAAAAGGGAACAGATTCAACCTGCTTTCATGTAAATAACATTGATGGTAAAGTTATATTAACTTAGTGTCTTCTGACTATATCCTCTCATTTTGTTTATACTATGCTGAAACTTGTGGTGAACATATTCAAGTCAGATGTAAATCAAGTTCTTGATGAGTTGTTCAGTATCAGTGTAATATCTTGAAATATATAGTCAACAACGGGTGATTATGCCCACATGCACATCAATCTTACCTTTTTTTTATGTTCTCAACAGCCATATTCTGGTTTGCTCCTAGAATATCATATGGACTATTCTCCTCTGACTCCATGATCCTTGTAACCTAAAACGCATAGAAGTGAGGAGGTCATAAAATATAGGCACAATATTACATGGACAGAATAATACAAGGAGTGGATAAGGAATCCACAACATAGAACTAAATAAAAAAGGAAATCATAAAGATTAGAAGAAATGAAGAAAATTGAATGGAAAGAACTGATATTAGCTGTGAGAGAGTGATTCAAGCCAAAGTGGAATTGTTGAGCGCTGAGTGCATTTTGATGATTGAACATGAACTCTTACTCAACCTAAATGGTAAAGATAACACAATACCTCTTCAAACCGCTCAGCTTCATTAGCTGATGCAACTTCAGCAACAACAGCAGGTGGTGGAGGCCCTATGAACATTCCAGCATCTTCTTCTAACTCCACATCCCTGTACATGAATATACGAAATGTTAATACCATTCAGGTCATCTTCATCTGCCATTTCTCAAAAGAAAACAAACATCCACTCAATAAATGTTTAAGATAAACCTGAGCTCGGCTTGTGCTTCTGTCAATTTAGCTGCAGCAGCGAGTAGCTCAGCCGATGGCATTGCAGGGCCGATTATCCTGCAACACATTGCAAGCAATAAATCAATTTAATCTCAATGATGTATGGTCTATAGTAATACACCTTTTAGAATTTCATGTAAAACATTTATTGAGTTATCAGTAAGAGAATCCATATTTATCCATTCAAAAGGTAGTATTATCTCAAAGTTCGTCTTGTATATAAAAAAAGTAGTTGCATAAGCAGAAAACAGTTATAAGGAGATTATCACACATAAATTTAATTTTCAAAACTAATGCACATGCTACTTCTCTTAAATTAGAGCTACAAAACCAATTAGATGTCGAAATTTAATAAGCAAGCAACTCCAAGTTACGTATAATCAAAACAGTCATTACCTTTTGTTTGGACCAGCTACATTATCGACCGGACACGGCACTGTCGTATTATCATCATCAATTACTTGTTTGATTTCCCCATCGCGTTGTTCTGAATGCATCTCATTTACAGGAGGTTTAAGATCTGAAGATGTTGGAATCATGAGCCCTACGACCTCCAAAGTGGGGAGAACATTTGAAGGCAGTACAAAAACTCCATCACTTTGCTTAAGTTTTAAGGAAATGAATAACTTCTTTAGATGCTTGATCAAAGACTTCTCAGATATTCCCTTTATATCAACTGCTTGCCCGCTATCAATCATTTGCAAAAGCTATATCAAAACAAATATTATCAAGTATCAGTAATGAACCAAGAAAACAAAAACAAATAGGTAAAAGCAACCAAACTAGCACTTCACATACTATTGGAGGTAAAATTAATAAAGATTCTTCTCTCCTTCCTAGTTATGTATATACCTAGCATATAGTCCAAAATGCACATCACAAACCACAACTGAAGTGCGGTCATATTCAGGACCAGGAGGACCAGAAAACCCAAACCAGATTCTCTCCTACAGACGGTTTGATACCAAGTACGAAACAGTTAGCCTCCAAAAGCTCAAGCTAGGCCTCATCATACAACATTTGTTCAATTACTAATCCTAACGTCAATTCCCCTAGCTTTTTATTCTTACAAATCCAAGCAATTACAAGTCTTTGACAAAAAACCACCATGCTTAAAAAATTTCCAAAATGAAAGTCATCTACTTAATAAGAAATTCAATAAAAAAACACAATTCTACTGGTAATCTAGTATGAAGCATGATATCTACTAGTCCAAAGTTTTCACCACGAAAACATTAACAAATGTTAAAAAGTAAAAACCTTTACCTGCTTCAAATCGTCCCCAACATTAGGAAATTCAACCAACAAGTCTCGCAGTACATGTTGCGGCGGCTCAGCTCGTCTCCTCTCCGGCTCAGAATCGCTACATCCACCGCTCGAGGATTCAGAATTGGACTCGTAATCCCTCTTCTTCTTCTTCGTCGTCGTACTCGACCTCTTGGATTTGCTTCGCTTCGTCGTCTCTCTCTTACTTCTCCGCTTCTCTCTCCTCTCTTTTCTCTTCTCCTTGTCTCGCCGGTGGCGACGGCGGCGTTTTGAGGAGGAGCGGTCGTCGGAATCGGAGGAGATTGAAGGAGAAGACGACGGTGAGTCATCGTCGTCGCTCGTGTCCTGCACGTGCTTTCTTCTCTTGATTTTACTATCCATTTTTGATTTGTGTGGGAAAGAATCGGAGGACTGCAGAACACAGCTCTCCCTCTTCCAGAGTCGAAGAGCAGAAATATTTTAAATAAAAATGTAATAAAACGGGCCATTTGCTTAAAGCCTTAAACAGAATCTGCTATGTGGTAACGCCAAGCCCAAAGGCCCAATATACTGCCCTGGACTCCCCCAATCCAATCTTGCCGGGCTGGGTACGAGACACAACAAGATTGGTCGATTTTTTGTCATACCAATCTTGGTCTCGAAATTTTTTTGAAGGGGATTGGACGTTTGGGGGATAGAATATTTTCAAAAATTTGTTTTAAGGAGCCTAAAACCCAAATGAGATCGGATGGGAGGTGTTTGAATCGAGTTTCGAGACTCAAGATCCTAGAAAAAAAACATCAATAAAAATAACTAATTTGAGCAAGCATAACATCTAGCACTCGGATTGTAGACTAAACCTATCGCTCTCGCTCTCGCTCTCAAAACCCTAAGGCACCATTTTTTGGGTTTTCGACGTAGCTATTGCGTAGCACCTAATGGACATAATTAATGTAGAATCTCATCGCTTCGTCGCGATGCCTTTGTTATCTTGGAGGCGGGCAAGACATCATTTGGCATCAAAGACGCTGGAAACTCGAAACGCTATGTCTTAGGGCGTCTCTTATCTGTGAAGAAGGATGTGAACCCAAAACCTTCATGGGGACAATAGCTGGGGTCTAGGATCTCAAGAAACACCACTCGATCCGCCATCAAGAGGAGAGATACATATTTTGATTTAATGTGGAGGCATAGTGCAATAAGATTATGACAGAAGGTCTATGGTTCTATGGGAAGTCCAGTCTAGTTTTGAACAAGTATGATGCAATTGGGGATGCAGAAGCAATGCCACTCACTCGATTCCCAATCTGGGTAGAGTTGCTTGGTCTTCCGCCAAGACTATAGATGACTCAGATTGTTGGCTATATGCTATGGTAAATCGGCCCCCAGACCGCCCAATCAAAGATATTTAGTTTTAGAAAAGACCAAATGTCGGTCAGTATTGTTAATGCATGAATGATGTTTTTGATTTTGAACTACGTAGAGGATGTGTTGGAGTGGTAGTTAGAGATTGGATTGGGCAATTTATTATGGCTTTGGCTTGTAGGGTAGAGCATGTGTATTTTCTTTCGCAGTGGAGATTGCGACTACTTTAGAGTATTGTAAAATTGTCATTGGCTGTAATCTTAGTCGATCATGTGAGATTATGTTCTAACTTCTTGATTATGTTAAGGGCAGTGCGGGATTCATCAACTGTTTGTAACATTTTTCAGGAATTGTGCGGAGATGTATAAAAGGTATACTACCAGATACTAATCGAGTGGTTATTTTCTTCATCTACGAGGGGAAAACAACCATGCATGCATGTTGTACACACTATGGCTAAGTGGGTTTTGCGTAATGCAAATTCTCGTGTAACTTTTCTTTCTACTTCTACTTTTATGACTGAAGTCTGTATGAATGATTGTAACTCTTGACCTTCATAAATAAATTTCTATTGGTTACCTCAAAAAAAAGGTGTTAATTCCACCACCAAATAAAATTAAGGTTTAAAATTTCATAACAAAAAATAGCAACAACTTTTAAGAGAACAAAACTTAGACTCAAACGAAGAATTAAAAAAAAAGGGAGATAGAACAAAGGCACGACTTGAAAGTTGAAACAAATATAACCGCAGCAGAGCGGTTCCAAGAAAACAAAAAAAGAGTTGAGCAATCGTTCACGGGCGTGGGCTCGTCTTGGCAACACGTCTGGTGGGCGTGGTCGTCAGATGGGCAATGATGGCTCTCTTAGGTTGATGTTTTTTACGTAGTTACCTCGATCTTAGTGGGTGTGGGGGTCTAAGGGTGGGGAGGACTGAAAATTTCAAATTTGAGTATAGGCAAGTTCTTTCATGTTCTTCGACGACTGCTTCGATTAGATTGGACCTTGGTGAGAGGCTACACACAGGAGATGGACAAGTCGCAATGACTTGATGAGTTTTGGGTTGACGACGCAATCCATCACAGGTGTCGCACGACAAAGGCATCTGCAAGGGAATGTTTGCAGGATCTTAATGACTTGACTTGTCATGGAAGAGTGAGAGGGGATAGACGTTGCATTGGGTCTCTTTGCTGTGAGAAACCGACTAGGAAGTGCGGCGAATCAGGCAGCAACATTTGAGGAATGTGGGAGGCCAGGCACTTTGACTTTGTTTGGGCTCTTAGCCTTAGTGAACCTTGCTTTTCTCACATAAGGGTTTGAGTTTGGAATCAATTAGTGGGTCTGACATTGTCCATATTTAGGTTAAATCTTTTAGTATGTTTTTAATTTCTTGTTAGAACTTTTAATAGGCCTAGAATAAGTCCCTTCCCTAGGGAGATAGAACAAGTATATCTTTTTCCCTGTGGGTGCATCTGTCACACCTTGTCTGCTCTAGTGGGGTGGTGGCTAGTCAAGTGGACGCAAGCTCTAATTGGTAGAATAAAACTTAGCGTCGACGACTTAACTATCACAAGACAATGTAGTACGAAAGCTAATTTATTGGTAATGATGTGTTGTTTTGCGTTATCTTTTGGTTATTATTCGGCCACTTTTGTAAAGCGGGTAATTGCTAATGTCGCATGTTTGCGTGCTAATTGGAGAGCCCCCCCCCCCCCCTCCCCAACATAAGTATTCAACAGTTTTATCAATGAAGGCACTACCCTAGTTTCAAAAAAGAAAAATGATGAACAAAAAATTAGTGAAAACGATTGTCCCCAAGACCCAATAGAAAGAGAGTTAATTTGGAAGACTAAATAGCGGCGATTAGAAAGATCGAACAACTTTCCCATTCTTGTACAATATTCTCAATATATATATATTGCTAATATATTGTCGGACACTTAGCTTCACTCTACCATCACGACGAACCATTCACATCATTAGAATTCGCCCTTGCATAAAGTAAAGGAATCAGACTGAGATGCACCCCATGGCTATTTTTCAAATATTGACACGTGTCACAATTTGAAACGTTAATATTGTCAACTTTTCTTAAGACTAACTGAGCTTCTGATAAGCTCGATAGAAGAAATCTCCTCTTTGTCCTCTTCTCCCTCGCACACCGATCCTACCTCGATATCCTCTTTGTCGTCCCTGCCTCCCTTCGCCACCTCTACAACACCCGAAGCTCCATCGTGCTTCTCGAAGCTCTAGCCCAAGTCAGCAGATGAGGTTCATGTTAGGACCATAATTGTGTTCCAATTATGTACCTAACTTTATGTTTAAAGCTTGCCTTCTAGGAATAAAGCATCGTTTTTAATACGTTTTCTTGTTATGCTAGGAAATTGGGAGTTTGCTAGGAAACGAGCTAAAAGATGGAGATTAATCACTTTTTGAAGAAGCCAAACAAGTTTCCCTAGCCATGTGATGCGATGAACATGTCTTGGATTATGTATGTTTCCTAGTTTTAGTGTATGTTATGAAAACTTGTGTTGTGAATGAGTTCATTGTGTGATTGTGGTATGTTTATATGCTTAAGCTTGTTGTGTAGTTCTCATATGCATGTGTTGACTCTAGCTAGGTTGATGTATGTGTTAAAGGACTTAAAGATGACCCTTGAATGAATTAACTACTTACTTATGGAAAGATAAGCATGTAAACATGATTAGGGTATTATCTATGAGATTTATCTTAAGAATTGATTCCATAGAACTTAGCATGGACCAGAGCTTCTTTGAGTCTCTATAGACTTGAAGGACTCTAGTTAAACACATATTAAATCCAAAAGGTTATTGTGGCAAATAGTAGACTCACTTGACTCGTAACTCATTAGGTGCGAGTTGAGGGAATTACATAGACGTTTTCTCGGATTCTCCAATAGAAATTTGAGAGGGGAACCTTTCCACATATTTCACACGATTTACTTGTTGACTTCACAGCGTGATATACAATCGAGATGCAAGCTCCAAAATGGCTTGGGTCTTGGTTCCGATTCACGAAAATATTTCAATGTTGGGCTCAAGTCATCTAGAGTTTAAAATGACCTCGGAACTTGGGTTCAAAACCAAACGTGACCCAAAAGGTCACGACTTGGACAATACTTTGTGTGAACGGACTTAATCTATACATAAACTAGGACATTGTTTGATACATCATATGGTTAGCATGATTTCTCTAGTCGACCTACTTTCCTCATCTTGAATTTTTGCTATTTAGTTTCCCCATTCTATTATAATAACCAACCAATCAACCTTCGTTAATCACTCATCTTAATTTTACCATCTCTCGCAATGTTAAGTGTCCAAAGGACTTAGTACGGTGAGATTCACTTTCACATTTTATTTCCTTCTTAGTGTCAAGTATTGTAGTGTCTAGTGAGTCGTAATCTTTATGCTTTCATTTCCGAGCTAAGGAATCTAAGTGCTTAATCCTCATGGGTTCAACACTCAATTTCCTTTCTATACTATTACTTGTCCCCGTATACTTGCGGGTGAAGATTGTTCTTGCACTTATGAGTTAGCCAATAGCTTACTAAGTGTGGGGGTGTAAATCTTCCAATAAGTTTTTGGCGTCGTTGCTGGGGATTAAGTTTATCTTAATTCCTTAGCCGGTTAGCCTTTGATCGCGGATTATCCGGACATTATTGCTTCATGTTTGTTTCTTTGTTTTTGACTTCTTTCCATTTATCACTTAGAATCTTGTTTTGCTTATCTTTACTTCATAAGGATACTTTGGTATTTGTTGGGTAAAAAGGTGCTAGAAATTGTTGTTTCTAACCTTTGTTGCAGGACATTTTCGACCCGTCAAGGATTTTCCTCGACCTGTCGAAATTTGCCACAAACGTAGCAGATTGGTTGCATCGACCGGTCGAAATTTTCTAGTGTAAATTTTCGACCCGTCAAAAACTGGGCTGCTCTTAAGGTTGTTTACTCCATCCCTACTATTTCCCTTACTTATCTGTATCCCTTTGAAGCACATTCCAATTGAGTCTTATTTTTATGTATTGTAACTAGTGCGTGTCTAGATTTAGCGAACTTAATTTCCGCTACACCCTAAATTTTTAGGACTTTATTCGGCAATTCCAGTATATTGGGTCACGTAAGCCTTTACCTCGGTTCACCTTGGTGTCCATAGCACAGTGAATGCCACTGCGCTACGTTCCGGAATTCCATAAACTCTTAGAGTGCTCATTGATGTTTCCTTGAGGGGGGTGTCAAAGAAGCACCTTGGAAGGCCCTCAAGGCTTTGAGTTCTTTGAGAGTTTAGGCCTAACATCTATTGGTTGCCTAGTGTGTTTTTAGGTTTATGCCCTTCCGTCACACACGTCTACACACTCCATCTTCGAGTTCGTCACCCGTTTTGTGGAAGACTAATTTGGGTTTCGACAACGTGGCTCCTACAAGTGAGAGGGCTAGTACAAGTAGTGAAGAAAGGGTTGGTGCACCGGTGTTGAGGGTTAGTAACTGGGAAGCACTTGGAAATTTGTTTGATCTTGCTCTAGAAGCTCAACGGGAAAATCCATCTTGTGGAGGCCGAGTGTTCACAATCGAAGTTGATCCTCATCTTGACGAAGAAGCTAGTGAGCACGGAGAAAACTCCTCATTCGAAGGTGAAAGTGTACCTTCCATAGAGCTAATAGTTATGGGAGAAGGTGGAGAAATCTATGAAGGAAGACCATTGAGGGAGTGTGCTCTTCCCTCTTTGGCGGAACATACCGGCTGCATTGTCCTCCATCTGTTGGTGGGTGAATCATTCGAAATCAAGCCAAGTTTCTTGCAAACTTTACCATTGTTCCTTGGCCACACCAATTTGGATCCTTACTCGCACTTATTAGAGTTCGAGGAGACGTGTGCCCGGCTAAATATCCACAACATAGACCCGAGTCAATTGAGGTTGAGGGTCTTTTCATCGACAAGTTTGCGTGATAAGGTAGGAATGGCTTAATAAACTTCCTCCCAACTCCATCAATTCATGGGAGGCACTTCAAAGGAAGTTCATTACAAAATACTTCTCACCAGGGAAGATCAATAAGAGGAGGACAAGTTTGATGACCTTTCGAGAAGAGGATGGATAATTGTTTTGCGAAGCTTGGGAGAGGTTCAAAGTCCTAGAGCTTGGTTGTCCCAACCATGGGCAATCTTAAGATATGCTAATGTCCATATTCTATCAAGGGCTTAGCACAAAGACTAGAAGAAAAGTGGACAACGCATGTGGTGGTAACTTCATGGAAAAAACTGCAGATGAAGCCCATATCTTATTGGAGAAATTGGCAGAGCGATTGGTATTGTGGGACATTAAGCCTCATATGAAGAAGCCGGTGGTCTCCATGCGAGAGGCCACCCAATCCCATAAGGGTGGTATCTATGAAGTCAAGGGACCTCAACAACAACAAGATGCTATCAAGCGACTTGAGGAATCAATGAATAGGAAGTTCGAGCTCCTAATGAAGCAAAGTAGAAATGGAGGCCAAGCCTACCAAGTGTCAGAAATTTATGTAGAGCCAGTCACTTGCTTGATATGCGAAAGCACGGTGCACGAAACCTTACAATGTCCTCACCAAGAGGATTATCCAGAAATTATCGAAAAGTGCAAATGAGTCATCTATGACTAACAAAAGAATGATCCATACTCCAACACTTATAATCCGGGATGGAGGAACCATCCTAACTTCTCATGGGGTGGTCAAAATCAAAGTCAAGGCAATCAAGGAGGACCTCCAAGGTAAATGAGAGGATATCAATGTGGTTTTCAAAGACCAAATGGAGGGTACGTTTAACAATCAAGGTGGAAGTGAAGGTAGTTATGGTGCATCAAGAAGTGGAAACAAGGGAGCGTCTACTTATCAAGGAGCTCCCAGATTTGCACCGAGGCTTAGTAGAGGATTTGCAAATGTCTCGAATGGTAATACTTACCAAGCGAGAGCACCTTTCGTACCTAGAGCTCAATAATAACAGCCACCGATGATTCAAGCACTCACTCTTCCACCTCAATTGGAAGCACC
Source organism: Geum urbanum (assembly GCA_946800695.1). Taxonomy (NCBI): domain Eukaryota; kingdom Viridiplantae; phylum Streptophyta; class Magnoliopsida; order Rosales; family Rosaceae; genus Geum; species Geum urbanum. The sequence goes on from OX327003.1 coordinate 9,073,107, forward strand.
CAAGTCCAAAAAGGACGAATTGCTTGCCAAGCTTGTCAAGAATCAAGATAAGGACAAGAAGATGTATCTTGACATATTCATGAGCATGAAGAATGAGAATCAAGTCCTTCGCAATGAGAGCCAAAGTGTCATTCATAAATTGGAGACTCAAGTTAGTCAATTGGCAAAAGCAATCACCACTCAAGGGAATGGCAAAGCCCATGAGTTTCCCTCCACAACCGAGAAGAACCCCAAGCACCAAGTCAACATGGTGTTGAGATATAGAAGAGGATTTAAGAACTATGATGATGCTCCTATTATGAAGAGCGATGATGAGGATGACTTAGACACCCCATTGGTGTTAAGGCCACAACCCCGAAGGGAGAAATGGGGTGCATCAAGTAGAGAAAAGATGGTGTGTTTCCAAGCAGGAACCGAAGTGATTCCGTTTGGGGATGTTGAGCCGTCGGATGGCGAGGAGGATGAGTTAGAGATTGATCAAGCGGGGTCCAACATTGATTTGGGTCACTATGGGAACTCTGGAAAGAGTCAAGAGGGTAAAGAGGTGAATATAGAGCATTTTGGGACAGATTTGAGGAATACAAGAAGGGAAGATGCTGCCCAGAATTCGACCGGTCGAGAAAATTCTTCGACCGGTCGATGATGGCAAATTGTCTGGAATAATACAAATTTTCGACCCGTCGAAAATCAGGGTCAGGGCAATTCCAAGAAAGGTTCCGATGAGACTCTAATTGATGAGGAAGCATGTATACCCTTTCCCCAAGTACGAAACAAAGAGAGGGCACAAGTGATCAATATTCCCCTTTTTGACGCCATTCAAACCATCCCAATGTACTCCAAGTTCTTAAAGGATTTGTGCACCAACCGTATGTTGAAGAACAAGCTCCAAGGGGAGGAGAACATGGAGAAGGTCAATCTCAACGTCACGGTATCGACCATCATCCAACGCAAAGTACCCCTAAGAAGCTTTCGGATCCGGGTAGCTTCACCGTTCCGTGCACCATTAGCATTAAGCATTTTTCGAGGACGTTGATGGACCTTGGTGCCTCTATAAACTTGATGCCATATTCGGTCTACAAGGAGATAGGATTGGGATAAAGTTGGTGAGCATGTCATTGTAACTTGCCGACCGAAGTGTTGTTCATCCAAGAGGCATTGTAGAGGATGTGTTAGTGATGATTGGTGAGCTTATAGTCCCGACCAATTTTGTTATCTTGGACATGGAGGAGCCGAAGGGGTTTGAGGACCTCCCCATCATTTTTGGGAGAGCCTTCATGGCCACGGCGGGAACCAAGATTGATGTTAAGGGAGGTGTACTTACAATAGAGGTCTTTGACAAGATGGAGACCTTCAAGATCTTCCATGACAATGGTCCCATTTCCAAGCTCCATGCTTTCATGGTTAGGGTGATTGAAGAGGAACTAGAAGAAGAAATTGATGATCTCTACTCAAATATACATGGAAGGTACTCCCGAGGAAGAGGTAGAAGCGGCTTTAGTGGTGCTATATGAAGTGTGGTTCTTGAAATCTACTATTGATGGCCACGCAGCCTTGAATTGCATCATGACGTCCAGAAACATTTATGGGCCGAGGATCTCCTATAAACCTCCCCCGTTCACCAGTTTGGGGCCTAGAGCACTAGAGAATAATTACTACTCTCGGAATACTATGAACCGGATCAATGTACATGACACTATGCTCACCCTTCAACAAGGACAAATTATACCAGACTTGGAGCTTAAGCAATTCCCGGAGACGTTGAAGAATGTGTTCACGGAGGCACCGCACAAGAAGTTGGTAATCATATCATCATTTCTTGAGGAAGGACAAGAGGGTATGCTGCTAGAGGTATTGAGGAGAAACAAGGCAGCGTTTGGATGGTCATTGAGTGATATCAAAGGGATCAATCCAACCATTTGTAAGCATCACATCTATACCGCAACGGATGTCAAGCCAGTTAGGCAACCTCAAAGAAGATTGAATCCGAATATGTAAAAGGTGGTCAAGAAGAAGGTCTTGAAGTTACAAGCTAATGGTATTATCTACGCTATATCGGATAGCCCCATGGATCTCCCCAACACAAGTGGTGTAGAAGAAAAGGGGTCTCACCGTGGTCCCTAATGCTCAAGGTGAGCTTATTCCTTCTCGGATTGTTAATAGTTGGAGATTTTGCATCGATTATCGAAAGTTGAACGCGACAACACACAAGGATCATTTTTCATTACCGTTCATCGATCAAATGCTAGAGAAGCTAGCCGGGCATGAATATTATTGCTTCTTGGATGGCTATAGCGAGTACAACTGAAAGGACCCAACCCCGATTTAGCTCCCTAAATCGGAATCAAACCCTTTCGAAAACACGAACCAACAAAAACTTTTCGAAATTTGGGCAGAGTTTCGTTACTAGCGTGGAATTACCATTACCTGCACGCGTAAAATACACTCCAACCTATGCCACAAAAATCAAACCGTGGGCACCAATCCCATCCGGATTTCTCAATATCTCAACAGTAAAGTAAACAATACATATAATAGTACTTTACTGAAATCCGGGTTTAAAATCGTATAACATATTCATCAGAGAACTCAGAGCGACCTCTAATACATAACCATATAAGTATACCACAGTAGGTAGAACAATAAACCTACTGGAAGAAATAAGACCGCTCGAGTACTATGCCTCCGACCACGACGTGCGACTCCAGAGTCCGAACTGCAAACTGGGCACGGAAACCGAAAAGCCCAGGGGAAAGGCAATTAAAAACGTTAGAGTGAGTGGACGAAAATAAATATATGCCTTTCACCAGTTTATAAACATACTCAATATAAAACAGTGCGAGTTCGGAAAACACAACAACACAACACATATATATATGGAGGTTGTCGGGCGAATCTCTCAAACCCGACGTCAGGTGAATCGCTCAAACCTGACGGTGAAAGGCCAGGGGAATCTCTCAACCCCGGCGGCACTCAGGGGAATCTCTCAACCCTGCTTCAGAGGAATCTCTCAACTCTGGGCCAGAGGAATCTCTCAACTCTGGTAGCATCGATGCAATAAATGCCAATCACCAATAACACATAATAACATACCTCCGAAAATAACATATATCACAATCATCGTATAATTAAACACGGAAATCAATAAATCCACGAACTCGCAAAATCAACAGTAAAAATAGAAACTTGTCCACTCACAGTCTGGCGTAACGCGATTCGCGTTAACCCGTGATCCGGCGGAAAGTCCATCGCCAAACAAACGATCACGAACTCCTGAATATTCACAATGTCCAATACTCAAAGTCATAATCCGACAATTCAAATCAAATCACGAGAAACCACCGTTCTCGGAAATACACAATTCGATTCCGACGAATCGTCGAAAATCCATATATACCACCTCAAATACCTCGCTTTACGTTCGGACGCTCAACTCGAAAAACGAACCTCCCCACTGCGTTCGGAGCGCGATTTAGAGTCAAACGACATGCAACTTGCCGAAAGTCAAAAAGTCAACCCGTTGACCGCCGTTGACCGCCGTCCACGGCGGCGCCGCCACCGGCCGAAGAATTTTCCGGCGGAGCCACCCTTGCTCCACTCCAAATCGCCCACTGAGCAACTTTGTCAACTGCACCAAGGGCCAATTCTCACTCTAACTCATCCAATTTCATGAAGAACCGAATTGTACACAAATTTTCCAATCCAAAATTCTCCAAATTCAAGCAAAATTAGAGCTTCAAATTAACACAGTAGCTTCAAGAGGATGAGAGCAACAAAGCCCATCCAAAATTTCAGCTCGAATCGATCAAAATCATGAAACCCGAATTACCTCAAAATTCCTCAAGTTTTTGGCCGGAATTCCTCCATTTCCGGTGAGCCTCGCCGTGAGGGGTGGTCGGATTCCACAAGAGGGGACCAAGGCGAGTTGGCCGAGCCCTAGGCCAAGCCCTAAGGTGGCCGAACAATGCTCCGTCGCCGGTGAGGCCGTAGGCCGTCGCATCTCCTCCTCCTCCCACCGAGTTGACTCGGTCAACTCGGTCAAACCCCAATATGGTAAGTCTTTGACTTGCCCAAATTAGCAGGTTTCTATTTATAGCCTTTCCCAAAATGGAAACTTGTAATTATCCTTTTCGACGAACTTCAAACGTGCGTAACTTTCTCGTCGTAATTCCGATTCCGATAATTCTCGCGGCCACGAACTCGACTCGACATAATCTTCTAACATCACCCAAAGTCAAACACATCGGCCAAACGGATAAAAAGTCAACCATTCGAACCAACACACATTTAAATCAACTAAACAGTCCACAATCGGCAAAATTCGTAACTTAAACTCCGTAACTCAGAAAAATGCTCCGGAAGTTCCCACGAACTCGAAATTAAATTCCGAACAACTTCCGTGAAGAAGCCGACACCAAATTCTCGATCGGTAATTTAGTCGCTAACAAACCTGCCATTTAAATCCATTTCCGTCGAAACTTCAAATATTCATAACTAATTCCTCGGTCGTCCAAATAACGATCCGGAACCGCCCACGAACTCATAATCACATATAGAACGACTCTCGAGAAGAGACCCAGCTCCAATTCTCGGCCAATAATTAAGTCGTTAATAAGCTCGGCGATTAAAACAACTGTCGCAACTCTGCGACTACGCCGTAGCTCACAAATATAGCTGATCATACGACTGATTCTGGTCCGGGTCGTCACAAATCCACCCCCCTTAGAAAAATTTCGACCTCGAAATTTCCGAGTCTGTCAGCTAAACAGTAGGAGCACTGCCTCTGCATACTGCTCAACTCACAACTGCAATCTCAACTGAACAACTCTGATCATAAACTCCACAATATGAGACAATTCCGTGCTGGAATCCTTGTACCCTCAAATCACAAATCTGAACTGGCTCCACACAAGCGCCAAGTGTTCCTGCATAAGGAACAAACAGGGTACACAATGCAAAACCAACCTGAAACACAGTTCCGCCTCACGGAACACAACACACATAAAAACCAACACTATAGGCGATGCCGAATCATACGGCATAACACAACTCGCCTATGACCACACGCGGATCAAAACAACATAGCAAATCTCAACTCAAACTGCACACATCAACATAACTCAAATATAAAACTCGGGCAATAATCAACCCATACTGCTAATCTGACAGTCTGTGGTAGCACATTCCACAAAATCGGAAACAAACATCAACTCAAATTCAAACCAAACTCACTCCAACACAATGAAGTACAACATCGTTCCTCAAAACGACGTCGAACAATATCAAAATCATAGTGGACAACAGCCTGGTACTGCAAGCAAACTCGAACAAGTAAAACTGCTGGTCCCGAATCCTCCGGAACTGCCATACCGAGGTCCACAACATGTCCTCAAAGGTCTGAATAGTCCTCAAAGATCGCTCACCAATCTGAGGATAAGAACTGGTACCAACTCGTGATCTGGTCCACAATGCTCGTTGTAAAGCTCGCCAACACACAGTTGTAGCTAATCACCTCGATCGGCGAACTTAAACACAAGTACACCACGTAGACGGACAACCTCCGTCAAATACAGCTATGCCAGCCTGCCACTGAAATCGTCACCGAAAATACAAGGAACTGTACTGAGTTCGTCAAATGATCCACAAGGGCCCGACAACTGGTATCACAACCAAAATGTACACATACACACACAATCACAGCAGCAACCGTCACGTCTAACCGGAAATCTCAAATGGCTAACACATCTCGGCAAGACTCTGCCTCCTAGCCATCGCCAGTCGACAAATATGGCATCAGCACACACAAGCTGCGCTCGCACAAGCTGCTATATCGTTCTTCATGTAGCGTCACGAGTAGTAAACTCGAAGTATCAGATATATCTCCGCATCACTAGTGCCAAACGCACACAAAACAATGAGCTTCAACATCATCATACACGAACTCAGCTCTCGTAGCTCACACTCGGCTAACATGGAAACTCGAGCCACACACACATGAAACACTGAAGCTCCTGACTCTCGACTGAATGCATCAGTAACAACATCCCAAACTAATGGTCAAAGTATAATCTCTAGCCTTTTCCGAACAAACTCAAAGGTACAGCCATAGTCGTTAGTCGACCTCATCCATCTACACTGCCTCAAGCCCAAATCTGGCCGAAAATGCAAGTGGAGGAAACTCAAATGATCAGTGTACATCCTACACCTCACTGCACGCCATAGCTGTAGTGTCTCGAACTCTCTGATGCTAACACAAGAACAGCTACACCCAATATCATACACTGGATACGTAGCCCCATAAAGGTTCTACAACCTGAAACCATGAGCCACCACTCTGCTACACAGCATCAAAACGTAACCAAATCCAAACCTCGATGCATCGCCATAATCCACAAACTCGTCGTAGTCATCAGGTAGGGTCAAAACCGATGAAACGATCGATCATCCCGCAAGAGTCAGTAACTCTCCTTGCGTGCATCGAACCACTCGAACGTGATACCTTCTTGTCAATTTGGAAAATAGAGTGGCAATCCAGGAAAATCTTGCACAAGCCGTCGGTAATAGCCTGCCAACTCAAGAGACTCCCGATCTCTGGTGCAATGGTAGGGCAAACTCCGAATCATCACGGCTTCGAACCGGTCAGGATCCACGCCGACTCCCTCGGCTAGCATCACATAGCCCAACATCTTCACGCTAATAGACCAAAACTCACACTGGCTGAACTTACAACAACTAATCATCTCGTGAAGTCCACAAAACCGCTCGCAACTGCTCCAGGTACTGGTCCACACTCTCGGAGTACATCAGGACATTGCCAACGAACATGACCACAACTCGTCCAGAAACCGTCTGAACACATGGTCCATCACGTCCACACGATCTACGGGGCATTGGTCAACCAAATAGCGTGACCAAAAACTCATGATGCCCGCACTGAGATCCGTAAGCCAACAAAACCACATCTGACTCACCAAACCTCCACTGATGATATTCGGATCCGAAATCAATCCTCGAAAAGACTGAAGCTCTCGGAAGCTGATCAAACCACTCGTCAATCCGAAGCGGAGGATACTCACTCTTCTCTGAAGCGAATCAGGCTTCGGTAGTCAATACACCATCTCGTCGAACCAACCAGCGTCCGTACACACAATGCAAGAGCACACCACGCAAATACGCGGGGTCGCATGAAATCTCCTGAAACCTTCTCCAGCAACTCCTGGAGTCAAAACTGTAGCTCCATCAGCTCCGCTGGCTCAGAACGACAATGTGTCGATAAAATGAGTCCAGCGCCTAGTACAAGCTCAATAGTGTAGTCGGTCTCCCGAACTGGAGGAACACCTGGTAACTCCTCCGAAACACGCCAGGAAACTCGGAAACCACCTCAATGTCACCAATAACGGGCTCAGCAACCGAAATATCTACAGCATGGGTTAAGCGAGCAACACAATCCGTCTCCATCATCCGCTCGACCATCACCGCGAAACAGCATTTCGGGGAAATCCGTCTCCTTCTCGAGGTACTCGAACACAGCCAATTGCGTCGTCAGTAAGTCCATGCTCACAAACACACCAAAACCACAATACCCAGCTATAACAGATCCACGGCTAAGTCATAACCTCCAACAAGGATCTCGTGACCTCCGGATGGATGCAACACTCTCCAAAACCTCGGAAGTGGAGATACAGGTACAATAGCCATGGATATCAAACAACAGTAACCTCGGAGAAAAATCTGTCATCAAACAAGGTCATGACACGAACTCTAACATGCCCAACTAGCCACACACATCAACCGCGACTTGCTGAATAGCTCATCAAAAGGATACATTGATCAGACTGCAGGAACAACATGAGGATCTCCTCGCGAACTCTGAACTGTCGAACTACTAAAACAGTTGGCTGGGGCACTCTCTCGCAACGTGACCCTCCTGGCCACCGAAACAGCAACTGAAAGTGCTCCACGAACACAAGTCACTGCAACACCTGCTGCGTGAAAGGATCACCAACGATCGCCCAAACTCATGCTACAGGAGCAAGTCCGCTACTTTGTGATCTCCGCCATCGCCAAATGGATCAGCAGAGGATCCTCAACATAATCGAAAAGGCCACAGTCTGATGACGTCACTGATCCCGAAGTGTCGGAACTCAACCTCATCAAAATCTCGACTAAGTCCACTTTCCTCAAACCATCGCATCGAAAACCGCGTACATCTTTCCCTCACAATAGCCTCGCCACTGAGTGCAACACACTAAGCTCCTCATGGATATCTCGAGGCACATCAATCAGACTCTCTCTGATACTCAGGTTCAAACTCATCTCGAACCTCGTGCACTGCTTCCTCTGAAGCCTCATAACACGTACAAACATGGACAATCATGTAAACAACGCATCTCTGCCTCAGGTGAGTAAACACTCCACATTCTAATGCTGGGTAGCCTGATAACACCATTACCATATACACCACATCCTGAATGTAGGCCGTGGAGTCACAACCGGAACTCACACAATATCAACCCACCAAATACAACACTCTGACCCAGGCAACGTCAACTGCCACAATGCTCAGCTCTGAGGCAACATATAGACGCTCACACACACAACCAGGCAAACCGTGCCACACAATTCACTGAACTCTGAATACTCATCCCAAACCACTGTTCTCTGGCAAATCGCGCGTCGATTGATCCTCAATAGGATCCACAACCGAACCGACACGGAAAGCACATCAGGAGGCATCCTAATGAATAAAACATCGTTCACAACAAGTGGAACGTAATCATGAAACCGCAGATATTTGAGGACACACAACACCCCAAGTATTGATGAGTACCGCTGGCCAGTCGGGTCATCACTCCAGTCATGCTGTATCAACTCAAATACCCTAAGTAAACACGACTACAGAAGTCTACAGAACCTGCCAACCTAACGCTCTGATACCAAGCTGAAAGGACCCAACCCCGATTTAGCTCCCTAAATCGGAATCAAACCCTTTCGAAAACACGAACCAACAAAAACTTTTCGAAATTTGGGCAGAGTTTCGTTACTAGCGTGGAATTACCATTACCTGCACGCGTAAAATACACTCCAACCTATGCCACAAAAATCAAACCGTGGGCACCAATCCCATCCGGATTTCTCAATATCTCAACAGTAAAGTAAACAATACATATAATAGTACTTTACTGAAATCCGGGTTTAAAATCGTATAACATATTCATCAGAGAACTCAGAGCGACCTCTAATACATAACCATATAAGTATACCACAGTAGGTAGAACAATAAACCTACTGGAAGAAATAAGACCGCTCGAGTACTATGCCTCCGACCACGACGTGCGACTCCAGAGTCCGAACTGCAAACTGGGCACGGAAACCGAAAAGCCCAGGGGAAAGGCAATTAAAAACGTTAGAGTGAGTGGACGAAAATAAATATATGCCTTTCACCAGTTTATAAACATACTCAATATAAAACAGTGCGAGTTCGGAAAACACAACAACACAACACATATATATATGGAGGTTGTCGGGCGAATCTCTCAAACCCGACGTCAGGTGAATCGCTCAAACCTGACGGTGAAAGGCCAGGGGAATCTCTCAACCCCGGCGGCACTCAGGGGAATCTCTCAACCCTGCTTCAGAGGAATCTCTCAACTCTGGGCCAGAGGAATCTCTCAACTCTGGTAGCATCGATGCAATAAATGCCAATCACCAATAACACATAATAACATACCTCCGAAAATAACATATATCACAATCATCGTATAATTAAACACGGAAATCAATAAATCCACGAACTCGCAAAATCAACAGTAAAAATAGAAACTTGTCCACTCACAGTCTGGCGTAACGCGATTCGCGTTAACCCGTGATCCGGCGGAAAGTCCATCGCCAAACAAACGATCACGAACTCCTGAATATTCACAATGTCCAATACTCAAAGTCATAATCCGACAATTCAAATCAAATCACGAGAAACCACCGTTCTCGGAAATACACAATTCGATTCCGACGAATCGTCGAAAATCCATATATACCACCTCAAATACCTCGCTTTACGTTCGGACGCTCAACTCGAAAAACGAACCTCCCCACTGCGTTCGGAGCGCGATTTAGAGTCAAACGACATGCAACTTGCCGAAAGTCAAAAAGTCAACCCGTTGACCGCCGTTGACCGCCGTCCACGGCGGCGCCGCCACCGGCCGAAGAATTTTCCGGCGGAGCCACCCTTGTTCCACTCCAAATCGCCCACTGAGCAACTTTGTCAACTGCACCAAGGGCCAATTCTCACTCTAACTCATCCAATTTCATGAAGAACCGAATTGTACACAAATTTTCCAATCCAAAATTCTCCAAATTCAAGCAAAATTAGAGCTTCAAATTAACACAGTAGCTTCAAGAGGATGAGAGCAACAAAGCCCATCCAAAATTTCAGCTCGAATCGATCAAAATCATGAAACCCGAATTACCTCAAAATTCCTCAAGTTTTTGGCCGGAATTCCTCCATTTCCGGTGAGCCTCGCCGTGAGGGGTGGTCGGATTCCACAAGAGGGGACCAAGGCGAGTTGGCCGAGCCCTAGGCCAAGCCCTAAGGTGGCCGAACAATGCTCCGTCGCCGGTGAGGCCGTAGGCCGTCGCATCTCCTCCTCCTCCCACCGAGTTGACTCGGTCAACTCGGTCAAACCCCAATATGGTAAGTCTTTGACTTGCCCAAATTAGCAGGTTTCTATTTATAGCCTTTCCCAAAATGGAAACTTGTAATTATCCTTTTCGACGAACTTCAAACGTGCGTAACTTTCTCGTCGTAATTCCGATTCCGATAATTCTCGCGGCCACGAACTCGACTCGACATAATCTTCTAACATCACCCAAAGTCAAACACATCGGCCAAACGGATAAAAAGTCAACCATTCGAACCAACACACATTTAAATCAACTAAACAGTCCACAATCGGCAAAATTCGTAACTTAAACTCCGTAACTCAGAAAAATGCTCCGGAAGTTCCCACGAACTCGAAATTAAATTCCGAACAACTTCCGTGAAGAAGCCGACACCAAATTCTCGATCGGTAATTTAGTCGCTAACAAACCTGCCATTTAAATCCATTTCCGTCGAAACTTCAAATATTCATAACTAATTCCTCGGTCGTCCAAATAACGATCCGGAACCGCCCACGAACTCATAATCACATATAGAACGACTCTCGAGAAGAGACCCAGCTCCAATTCTCGGCCAATAATTAAGTCGTTAATAAGCTCGGCGATTAAAACAACTGTCGCAACTCTGCGACTACGCCGTAGCTCACAAATATAGCTGATCATACGACTGATTCTGGTCCGGGTCGTCACAACAACCAAATTGCAATCAATCCCAAGCACCAAGAGAAGACGGCCTTCACATGTCCGCAAGGCGTCTTTGCTTTTCGCCAGATGTCGTTCAGCTTATGCAATGCTCCCGCAACCTTTCAACGTTACATGCAATCCATCTTTGCCGGAATGATTGGTGAATTCGTTGAGGTCTTTATGGATTACTTCTCCCTATTCGGTAATTCATTTGATAATTGCCTATATAATCTTGATCAAGTACTAGCGAGATGTCGGGAGAAGGACTTGGTCCTCAATTAGGAGAAATGCCATTTTATGGTGAGAGAAGGTATCGTGCTTAGCCATTGTATATCCAAGAGGGGGATCGAGGTTGATAAAGCCAAGATTGAGGTGATAGAGAGGTTGCTTATATTCCCATCAACATCAAGGAGGTCCGAAGTTTCCTTGGGCATGCAGGTTTCTACCGGATATTTATAAAGGACTTTAACAGGATTGCAAAGCAACTTACGAACATGCTCGCCAAAGATGTGTACTACTCCATCACTCCAATGCTTGAAGAGGCATTTGAGACAATTAAGAAGGCTCTTACTTCGGCCCCAGTGATCATGAAGCCCGATTAGAGTCTACTATTTCAGATTATGTGTGACGCAAGCGATTACACTATGGGATCGGTTCTCGACCAAAGGAAGGATAATGTGTTGGCGGTAATACAATATGCCTCCCGCGCTTTTAACCTGGCTCAAAGGAACTATACAACTATGGAAAAAGAAATACTTGCTATTGTGTTCTCCCTTGAGAAATTTAGAAGCTACATAGGGGGATCCAAGGTGATAATCAACACCGATCATGCAGCACTCAAGTACCTTTTCACTAAAGTGGATTCAAGAGCGAGGTTGCTACATTGGGTACTACTTTTTCAAGAATTTGATCTAGAAATTGTGGATAAATCCGGAAGGCACAACTTGGTAGCAGATCATCTTTCAAGGCTTTAAATAGAGGAAGACGACGGTGCATTGAATGAAGATTTTCCTGATGAGCAACTCTTTCAAGTCCACAAGATTCTTACTACTTCTTTCTATCTGTGGTTCTCCGATATTGCCAATTACTTGTTGAGTCAAGGCACTTACATACCCATGCATTTTACTAGTGATCAACACAAGCGCTTAAGGAGGATAAGTATGGAGTTTATTTGGGATGACCCTTATCTCTACAAAGAGGGTCGAGATGGCATCTTGAGGAGGTGTGTACCTCATGAACAAATATGTAGTGTCCTCTCCTTTTTTCATGAACTTGAATGTGGGGGACACCATGGACCCTCTAAGACGGCGTACAAGGTCTTGCAAGCGGGTTTGTGGTGGCCGAACCTATTCCGGGACACTTATGCCTTCATCAAGAGTTGTGACCGATGCCAAAGGATCAGCAAGATAAGCAAGCGAGACCACATGCCTTTGAAAACCATCATGGAGATCGAAATTTTTGATGTGTGGGGGATTGACTTTATGGGACCCTTCCCAAAGTCCACTGGGATGCTCTATATACTTGTAGTGGTGGACTACGTTTTGAAATGGGTAAAAGCCATGGCGTGTCCAACTAATGACGGAAAGGTGGAAACGAAGTTCCGTAAAAGTGCCATATTCACAAGACATGGTACCCCTCGAGCCATAATTAGTGATGAGGGTTCTCATTTTGTCAACACCAAGATTAAGACCCTCTTGCACAAGTATAGAGTATGCCACAAGGTTGCCACGCCCTATCACCCCTAAACTAGCGGGCAAGTGGAGATTAGTAATCGGGAACTCAAGCATATTCTTGAGAATACCGTGAGTGCTCACCACAAGGATTGGAGTCAAAACTTGATGATGCACTATGGGCATACCGTACGGCCTTCAAGACCCCCATTGGTATGTCCCCCTACTAGCTTGTCTACGGAAAATCATGTCTCTTGCTGGTTGAGATCGAGCATAAGGTACGATGGGTAATTTCTATGTGGCATATGAGCATGGAAGATAGTGGCATCAAGAGGAAGCTAGACATTATAGAGCTTGAAGAGCTAAGGCTTGAGGCCTATGAAAGTGCCCGTATCTACAAATAAAAGATGAAGAGGTATCACGATGCATGACTACGGTACAAGGAGCTTAGTGTGGGTAAGAAGGTCCTTCTATACAATTCTCGGCTTTCTTTGCATCTCAGGAAATTGCATTAAAGATGGAATGGCCCTTTCGAGCTTGTAGAGATATTCCATCATGGTGCGGTCACCTTGAGAAATTTGAGAGATGGGAGTACCTTCAAGGTCAATGGCCATCGTATCAAGCCGTGGCAATGAGTCACACCGAGTGCACAATGTGTGGAGGTGACATTCTCACACCTTCCCCACACCATGATAATGTGATGATCACCTTCGCTGAACCATGTTTACGTTCGTAAACTACAACCCGTAATGGCCAGAGTCCATAGGAAAATGTTAGTTGAAATAAGTGTGAGGTAGTGGATTTTGTGTGACCCAGAGAAGCAATGAGCATAGCATGGAAGGCAAGACCAACCGGCAAGACCAACCTTGGTCTTGCATGTTGGTGATTGTCGGTGACTTTGAACACTATGTTATCGGTCTTCAAGGGAGAGCATTTCTTATCTCTTACCTCAATCTCACTTTTATGCTTGTTTAATATATTTGTGTGTGTGGTATTCTAGCTTTGGTTGTGTGAAATTGTGGTAGGAACTATGTAAATTTTCATGTGTAGTGTTGAGTCTTTTTTAGAAGTGAATATGGAGATTTTCAACCGGTAGAGGAATGATAATTCATAATCCTCGATCGGTCAAAAAAGGGACACAATGGAGGTAGGTTGTTTTCATTGACCGGTCGAAAAAGGGTCACAGAGGTGGCAGTGTGTTCACATCAACTGGTCGAAAACTTTTAGTTCAAATTTTGACGGGTCAAAACCAAGTCTGGGCCGAATTGACTGAAAGTTGAATTTTAATGAACACCTATTTCCCTCTTCTTTCCTTCAGCCTACATTTTCTTTCTCTTCAGTTTTCTCTTCTCTCCTTGTTATTCTCTCCCCCTCAAACACCTCCAAACACACTCACACACACAAATCACTCAAACTCTTTAAAAATCTTCTCAAGATTGTGAATTTCTTGATTTTTCTTGCATTTGGAGTGCTTGGTGTGAAGGTTTAAGTGCTTAAGAGCTCTCTAACTAAGGTTTGTTCTCCATGAGCTCTTGAACCTGAAATTTGAAATTTTCGTGATTAAGGTGTGATTTTATGGTGTTGGGTGTAATTTGTTTCTATATTCCTTGCTCTAGAACTATGGGTCGTGTGATTCTAACACTTTTATTCATGAAATTGTTGAAATCGATAAAGTAGTGTTATGCATGCACCCTAAATTTCAAAAATGGGAATTAGCTTTGGTTGAGAGTTGTTTGTGTGAATGTATGTGTGAAATCATGATCTAGGCTTAATGGGTAGTTAATTTCTGCAACCAATTACATGATATCTCATAGAAATTTTTTTGGTGATTTGTTGACTAACCCTTGACTTGCCGAAATTGTGAGGTATGCATGCCCTCTTTGTGTGTTTTGTATGCTCTTGTGGTGATATACCTGTCTTAGTTGATGTCTTTGAGTTGTGGTCCTCCAATTGAGCAAATTATGTGTGATTGACATGCGTGAGAACCAAGAATGTGCTAAATTACATTGACGAGTTTATTACATTGTGCTTGATTACATGTTTATGTCTCTTTATGACTAGCATGTTACTTGTGCTCTAAAGTGATTAATTCGAATTGTTGAAATTTGTTAATACCATTAGGGAGCATGCTCACGGGACCTTGGTGTGAAAGTTTGTGTCTAGGATTTGAGTACTAATGTGTGTTGTACATACTTGTGTTCAGGGTTTTCCATCTCATCATCCATCATCATGCCCCCATGACGCCAAAAAGCGCCCACTCATGTGTCCTACGAGGATGAGGAAGACCTCCTTACTGATGGACTACCAAGAAAAAAAATGACTACAAGGGGTAAGGCGGTATACCCTCCGCTTGAGCAACCTCACCATATTTGTGGGGAAAGGAGTGTTGTGGAAACAACCACCAAGTCCAAGTTAAGGGCTATGCTTGAAATGATTGATCGCCATGGGATTCAGGTGCTTACGAAAGGATGGAAGGGTTATGATGAGGCCATGGTAAGAGAGTTCTATGCTACACTCAAGATCACTCTATCGAATGATGATGAAGGGAGAACTCTCAACTTCAAGGGCAAGCACATTACGCTCTCTCCCCAATCCATTGAGGGGCTGTGACACCTTCTCTCACTCACGGAACAAGAAAGAGAGAACTTTAGGGACCAGTTTGATGCCGTGACTTGGAGTGACTTCGCCTTCGCGGCATGCCCACCGAATACCACACCAGCAAACACCAATGGTAGTTTCCAAACCAAGAACATCACCGAAGCCTATCAGGTCCTTTGGCTCTTTGTGAAACATAATGTAAGTCCCTCCAGTCATAGTGTGGAGATCAAGAGAATAGGCCACCGCACCATGCACGTAATGATGAATGGTGAAGGGAAAGTGGAGTTTGGGAAGATCATCTATGATTCCATCATTAGCACTACTGTGGCTACCACTGGCCATTTCGTCTTTCCATGCCTTATCACGGAGCTTTACTGTTCTTATGGAGTTCGTGGAATCCCTCAAGCCATTAATGAGTTGTCAAGACCCCATGGCCTTCTTAATGATATTGCGGTCACCAAGAGCCTCAACACTCAAAAGACTACCACCACAAACCGAGCTGGTGGCACATCTACTACTTCTTCTTAAGGCCAAGGTCCCCCCATTGGAATGACACCGAAAATGTTTGCCTACTTTGAGGGGTATATGGAAGAGATACGAAACTATCATGTACTCGCTATGGAGGGGATTACCAACCTTAGTGACCAAGTTGGCCACTTAGGTGAGCGGATGAGTGCATTGGAGGTTCACTACTGTGGAGGGAGTGTCGGTCCATCAAGCATGGGATGTAATGATGTTATGGAGCATGATGGTGGAAATGATGATGATGCGGACGACTGAAGACTTAGTGTTCTTGTGTTTTCTCTTACTTTCTCTTTTATGTTGAACTAACCTTTTCTGTGACACTTTGTTTTGGGGATTTGTCTAAATTGTAACATCTTTGATACTCTTTTATTGATGTCACTGTGCTTGTTGCTATGATTTGTGTTTTGTGTGTGGTAATGTTTATCCTTGTACGGTTTTTATGTTTGTGTTGTGAGCCTTATGTGTGTTGAGGATGAGATCCATTTGGGGTGCAGGAATTAACATGAATATTGAGCTTGAATGAGTTTATTGCAGGTCAAAAATCTGAGCATTCAATTATGGAGATTTTCGACCGGCTGAAAATTTGCACTGAAATTTTTGACCGGTCGACTATAGTAACCTGTCCGGATTTTGGCACATTTTCAACCGGTCGAAATTTCTAGTCCATTTTTTTTTTGACCGGTCGAAACTTGCCCTGCCACCATTGACTTTTGCTGACCAGGCTCATGGGCTTTGGTGGCATCCTCCTTTGAGCTTCCCCATGCCACCATTTGCACTCCGGCTGCGCCGCTTGCCAGTTCTTATCCCCCTCGTGCAACATTCAGATGACGAGGCCTAATTTGGCCTTCGTGGATTAACATAGACGTACATTTGGAGCTAGGAGTCGATTGTCAAAATGTTTGCACACACTCTCTCTACTCTCTCCTTATCCCTTTGCGTGACACGTATTTATTAAGAATGATGCTCAGTGTCTAATCAAGTCGTGTTTGCATGCGGTTAGGCTTAATTTGATACATGTTGTGATGCTCTTTACTTTGAACTAAATGCCTTCATAAATTGTCTGATTATTCCATGCTAGGGTGTTTAAGTTCTAAGTGTGAGGTCCCCTTGTACTACATGTTAGACTACATTGTCGTTTTCCTATGAAATGTGATTAGTATGTATGCCCCCATCATGGTTGATAGGAGTTTAATAGCTTCATTAATAATTAGAGACTATATGACCCTTTAAGTGTGAATGCATGCTAATTACTATGCCTAGGAAAACATGTGTTAGGTGAATAATTTTGTGACATGATGATGCATTGCTATCTTGTCTACACTTTTGGTTATTACGTGGTTTTATGAAAATTGAGGACAATTTGATTCTAAAGCATGAGGTAGGCGGCTAAGTTATGTTCACTCCTTATCCGAAAAACCATAAAAATTGAAAAAAAATGAGAACATGTAACATAAAAATATGTGTGCTTTGTGTGTGTTTTGTGTCCCAATGATCACTCCCAATGATGATACTTAAATTAATGACTATTAGATTGTATAATTTTGAGCATGTTTAAAAACAGAAAACGATGCATATTTAATCGGTTTGAAAAGTGCATATGACATTCAAAATAAGTTCGCAATGAGAAAAAGAAGGATTGATTTGTTTTCGAAGCTATCCATGCCCATGTGAGATTTTTGAGCCTTATTGTGTATGCATAGCTACATTGTGCACCTATTCTTTTATGTGTGATATCGATCAATTATTGTATAATCTAGAACTCGCTTTAAACCATGTAAAATGTTTTTCAAATCATGAGTTATTTAAAAAAAAATGATTGAGACATTAGGATTACCACTATGGCCAAATTGCTTTTGAATCCTATGATACATATATCATTTAGTGAGCCAATTTGAGCCTACATTAGTAGCCTTTTAATTCGTAAACACCACAAAGTCTTACCAAGCTTAAACACTTACTCCTACCCTTAACTAGGCAATCGAGCAAGCAATAATGAAGTCCTATTAGGATGTGCTTAGAGTTGTGCTTATTGGGAAGTTTGCCAAGAGATAAGTGTGAGGTGGAGGAGGATGTTGTGATGATTCACTTGTGTGTGTTTATTAAAAAAAAAAAGTTTCAAAGAAAAAAGAAAAAGAAAGAGAGAAAAATAGAAAAGAAAAAAGAAAAAAAATTTCCACAAAAATATGGTAGTGAATTTAAAGAATATGTGTTTTGCGAAATGATTTGTATGAAAAAGGGAAAGCTAGTAGCACCTAAAATATGTTAGGAACTTCGACATGTGAGTTGCTTGCTAGGTTGCTTAGTTCTCGAATTCCTATACCCTTCTTTCATTAAACCCCGTTACAACCCGAATAAAAGTACTCTTGATTTGAAATACTTATGATTTTGGATTATTAGAGCATTGGTTGAAAATCGACCTTATGGAGAACATGTGATTGATGCGATTTATGAGTGCAAACACTAACCCTCAAACACTTCTGTGCATTGAGTGATATGTAGTGAGTTTGATGGTTAGGAAACATATCAATTTGAATACATCTCATTGTGATGCATTTGGCCTAACATATCTCATTTTGGCTGATTACATATGCATTGATTTCATGTTTTGAAAGTGTTGCTCAAAAGTAGTTCAACCCATCTAGCCATGATTCTTTGAGGGAAAACAATCTACTATTTGGGACACTTACATACTTGTGTGTGTTTTAATGATTTGAGTCTAGTTTAGCTTAATTCTTTCTAGTTTTCTTGAGGACAAGCAATATTTAAGTGTGAGGTAGTTTGTTAGGACCATAATTATGTTCCAATTATGTATCTAACCTTATGCTTAAAGCTTGCCTTCTTGGAATAAAGCATCGTTTTTAATATGTTTCCTTGTTATGCTAGGAAATGGAGAGTTTACGAGCTAAAAGATGGAGATTAATCACTTTTTAAAGAAGCCAAACAAGTTTTCTAAGCATTTGGAGAAGAAGGAGAAAAATCGAGAAAATGACGAAAAGTCAATCGCCGGTCAAAGTCAACTCGGGCCGGTCAACGGTCAATTCCGGCAAGTCCATGCATGCACCATACTTTCATCTACATCACCATTCCTCTAGCTTTTGGTGGGTGACTCAACTTTTGGAGCTTTGGAGCAAGGTTGGAGCAAGAAAGAGGGAAGAGCTAGAAGACCTTGGAGCTTTTGGAGACTCTTGGTTATTTCTCATCCTACTTTGTATTTCAATCATGTATCAAGATTCTATGTTTGTTAGGGGTAGTGAGTAGTAGATTTTGGGAAAAGGTTCCGCAGGATCAACAACAATAGCTGCACAGAGTACGGTAGAATTCCCCGATACGGTCATTCAGGAAGTCCCTCCGAGGACAACTCCCATACAATTCTTGCGAGAGTTAGAGAAGCGTCTACGGGTAAAGTACCGTATCCATATAACTGCTTGCCACCTACGCTCCACCATCCATTCCAAGTTTAGGAACCTAGGTAATAGTATCCCGATCAAACAGCTGACGAAGGGGATTAGCGAAACAGGGAGTCTACTGTACGGGGTTCAGCTAGTGGACACTCTTGGAACAGCTGGAGTACGAAGTCCCCAAGTGAGCGTATTATGGGGGACCGTCAAGCACATCCGGCAAGAATCAAAGGGGATCCCCTTGTTGCATAGCTCAGGTCGGAGCAAAGCGCCATCAGACGTTCAACGGGCAGTCTCTTCTAACCCTAGCCATGTGATATGATGAACATGTCTTGGATTATGTATGTTTCATGGTTTTAGTGTATGTTATGAAAACTTGTGTTATGAATGAGTTCATTGTGTGATTGTGGTATGTTTATATACTTGAGCTTGTTGTGTAGTTCTCATATGAATATGTTGACTCTAGCTAGGTTGATGTATGTGTTAAACGACTTAAAAATGAATGAATTAGCTACTCACTTAAGGAAAGATGAACATGTAAACATGATTAGAGTATTATCTATAACATTTATCTTAAGATTTGATTCCCTAGAACTTAACATGGACTAGAGCTTCTTTGAGTCTCTATAGACTCGAAAGACTCTAGTTAAGCACACATTAAATATAAAAGGTTATTGTGGCAAATAGTAGACTCACTTGACTCATAACTCACTAGGTGCAAGTTGAGGGAATTACATAGACGTTTTCTCAGATTCTCCAATAGAGATTCGAGAGGGGAACATTTCCACATATTTCACACGATTTGCTTGTTGACTTCACAACGTGATATACAATCAAGATGCAAGCTCCAAAATGGCTTGGGTCTTGGTTCCGATTCACAAAATACTTCAATGTTGGGCTCAAGTCATCTAGAGTTTAAAATGACATAGGAACTTGGGTTCAAAACCAAATGTGACCCAAAATGTCACGACTTGGACAATATTTTGTGTGAACGGACTTAATCTATATATAAACTGGGACATTGTTTGATGCATCATATGGTTAGCGGGATTTCCCTAGCTGACCTACTTTCCTCATCTTGAATTCTTGCTATTTAGTTTCCGCATTCTAGTATAATAACCAACCAATCAACCGTTGTTAATCACTCATCTTAATTTTATCATCCCTCGCAATGCTAAGTCTCTAAAGGACTTAGTACGGTGAGATTCACTTTCACATTTTATTTCCTTCTTAGTGTCAAGTATTGTAGTGTCTAGTGATTCGTAATCTTTGTGCTTTCATTTTCAACCTAAGGAATCTAAATGCTTAATCCTCATGGGTTCGACACTCGATTTCCTTTCTGTACTATTACTTGTCCCTGTATACTTGCGGGTGAAGATCGTTCTTACACTTATGAGTTAGCCAATAGGTTACTAAGTGTGGGGGTGTAAATCTTCCAACAGTTCACCGCTCGTCGTCGACCTCGGTCTCTCTTGCACTGATCTTTGCCCAGCCTTCAAGGAGGTCACGCGGTTTCTCCGATCACCAGCCACGACGACATCTGTGGTAGTCGCGTTACTCGAGCTCGAGTCAAGGAGATGTGGTGAACGCCATCGGAAGACCGAACTTCATATAATCTCTGGCGTCGTACATTCCTTTGCTCAAGTCCAATTTTGCTTCACCATATTTGT
The DNA here is from genome assembly GCA_946800695.1 of Geum urbanum. Classification (NCBI taxonomy): domain Eukaryota; kingdom Viridiplantae; phylum Streptophyta; class Magnoliopsida; order Rosales; family Rosaceae; genus Geum; species Geum urbanum. The sequence continues at coordinate 9,094,305 of OX327003.1, forward strand.
AACTTCTGGATGTTGAAGAACTACAGGGCGATTTTGAAGGAGTCAGAGTATTTGTCGGTGATGGTGCCGGGTGGGCCCGAGATAGTTTGGGTTTATTGTCGGATTTGTTTTGCTTCTTCTTGAAGAGTACGAGAGTGACAACGTTGGCAATGAGAGCTACGACGATGAAGATGATGAACCAGCTTAACCCCACCCTTTGGACGACGATTTCTCTCCCATTATTATTTTTTAATTTTCGACAAGAGCTAGATTTGATGCCTAAGACAAGAGAGAGAGAGAGAGAGAGAGAGAGAGAGAGAGAGAGAGAGAGAGAGAGAGAGAGAGAGAGAGAGAGAGAGAGAGAGAGAGAGAGAGAGAGAGAGAGAGAGAGAGAGAGAGAGGTCATAGAATTATTAGCACGGTGTCGCCGGTGATTGTCTGACGGTGTTTGGCGGCAACGGGCGGCTCTCCGTTTGGGTAGAGAATAAGATTACATAGGTTGAGCTTATCATAAACTCAGTCAACTAGGATTAAATTTGACCAAACTAACCAATCAGATGCTGACACGTGTCATAAGACTAAAGAGTAAATTATGTGCTTAACCTTGGGTGCATTCCAGTATTTTTTAAGTAAAGCACATAAAGTCGCAGAGTGCACAAACATAAAGATTGTCTGCATACAGATTGTCTAGGCCATAATGCACTCATAGGACATCTCCAATGGAGAAGTCTCATAATGGGGTCTTATACCTATTATGAGACCTCAAATGGACACTATTCATATAAGACTTGGTTCAACTCCAATAGTAGGGGTTCTAACTTAAAGTCTTAAATTTATATATTTGATTTTTCTTTATTTTTGTTGTCCTAAATAATAATTTATATTTGTAAACTATTCTTGTACATGATAAATAAATATAATATTAATTCAAAAAAAATTAATTTTGGACCCCGTATGCATTATCCACAATCGGACATGATTTCGATTGACATGTGTTGGTGTATAGGATTGTACATTAAATTATACTTGATGCGAGAACTTATCACAAATCGTCGTAGATTTTGCGCAACACGTATCAATGTCTAATTCGTTGTCGAGATTTCGTTATCATCCACGTGTCAGTTTCTTTCTTCGAAGATCATGTTGATCTTCTATAAAAACGGAGTCATTCACTCCTCTATACTCACCAATTCATAAACACTCATCCTCCCACAACAAATTGTGGTTTCTAAGTTATTGTTTCATACTTTGAGTTTTGTTTTCCGCCATGAATAGGTTGTGGAAACTACTGAGAATGAGGAAGAAGAAGATGTACCGAGAAGGCAACAACAAGCCCTCTTGATGTCTGCGGTAGCCTACCAAATGGAGATGATGGAAGAAGATTAAGCCTGACAATGGGGCGGTTCTTTGGAAGGGTGAAAGTACATATTAAGGGATCGGGAAATTATGGATCAATGCTCGAAAGCTCTATATTTCACCGAACTGTGTAGGTTTGACGACGACATCTTTCGAAGACGCTTCAGTATGTGACCAAGTCTCTTTGACAAGATGATGCGTAGTGTGGCCAACTACGACCCGTACTTTGTACAGACTATGGATGCCACCAGCAGACTCGGTCTTTCCCCCGAGCAGAAGCTAACATGCGCTATGAGGATGCTCGCGTACGGTCTACCGACTGACTTGACTGATGAGTTCCTTGATATTGCTGAATCCACGGCTCTTGAAGTGTTGGATCATTTTACAAGAGCTATATGGGCTATGTACCGTAAAGACTATCTTCGCATACCAACAAAGGCATATCTACAAAGGTTAACCGACAAAGCTGCAGATCGGGGATTTCCAGGTATGTTGGGTAGTCTTGACTGTATGCATTGACAGTGGAAAAATTGTCCCGTTGCGCATGCCAGGCAGTTTCAAGGTCACAAGGAAAAACCTACAATTATCTTAGAGGCAGTGGCTTCGTATGATATTTGGATTTGGCATGCATATTTCGGACTTTCAGGTTCTCTCAACGATCTCAATGTCTTGGGAAGGTCACCATTGTTCGATGAGGTATGCAGAGGTGAAGCTCCTCAAGTGGATTTCAAAGTGGGCAACAGTACATATGATCAAGGTTATTATCTGGTGGACGGCATCTATCCTAATTGGGCAACTCTTGTCAAAGCCATAAAAAATCCTACCACTCCGGCGACAAGACACTTTACAAGGATGTAAGAGGCGTACAGGAAAGACGTGGAGAGAGCATTTTGTATTCTCCAAGTGCGTTTTGCAATTATGAGGGGTCCAGCTCGTTTGTGGAGTAGGAAGAGCCTACAATACATCATGATGACGTGCATTATTTTGCACAACATGATAATAGAAGATGAGCGCGATGAAGATGAGCAATATGAATTTGACTTGGACGACATCCCGAATCGTCCAAGAAGAGCTGATATATATGATAAACCGAGTTATGATCATGAGGTGGAACGTGATCCCCAACAAATGCATGCATTTTTGTGTGGTCGTTACAAGAAGATTCGATGTCTAGTGATATCTGCTTCACTAAGAGCGGATTTAGTGGAACACGGTTGAGCTTTGAAGAAGTGGAGAGAGCGCAACAATGGCTAAGTGGTGTCGCTATCATGTATCAATAATTGACATTGTTTGCAATAATGTTGTTGTTTGCATTTAATTTTGTGTGTGCTTGTATGAATTTAATTTTGTGTGTGGTTGTAAGCATTTAATTTTGTGTGTGGTTGTAAGCATTTAATTTTGTGTGTGCTTGTATGAATTTAATTTTGTGTATGGTTTTAAGCATGCAATTTTTTGTGTTGTTGCATGAATTTAATTTACAAGACCATAAATATAACAAATAAGGACTTACCATTTTATTTAAAATGAGGAAATAGACTACATAATTAATTAAAAAGAAAATTTAAATTATGCAACAACATAAATTAAGCCTCGAGCAACATCATAAATGAGGTCGAACTTGTTCTCACACTTGATCATTATTAGGATACCACTCCGTTTAATCGAGCGGAAGATATGGGGAAAAACTTGATCCGCCATGAGGAGGTGTAGATGCTTCAGGGGTACGGAATGGCCGGAAAGATGAATTTTGTGCCATTTCCACTTCCTCTCGCTCAAGTATCATTTTTTGCTTCCTCTCCCAATACCCTCTTTTACAAGGTGAAAATGTAGTAGGATCCACCATCATTGTGCCAACATCTTCATCCTTTTGTTGAGCCGCCATAGCCTCTTGGTAGAGTTGTTCCCTTCGTGCATGATCTCTATCATTTTGATCAGCAAGCCTTTTCATTTGATCATGAATACTCATTGAAAGCTCTTGATTACCTTTTTTCTTTGCCACCTTGGCCGCTTTTTGTCCCATTGGACGATCTTGTCTAGCTCTAGGTGGCATGCTTGGAGTTGACATAATTCCGGGCGAATCGTTAACATCCAAGTTGATAGGCGTCTCATAATTTGTGGTATCCCCTTCCATTGATGGTGGATTTGAAAATTTTGGTGTATCCTTCAAGATATCCCAACAATGCAAAAATCCGAAATGCTCTCCATGGGATTCATCGAAGTAATTCGACTTGGCATTCCTTATCTACAAACAATTGAAATAAACATAGTAGTGGTTATTTATTTTAACTATATTTTAGGCGACTAGGAATAATTAATTTTAACTATATATTTATTATGATGAATAAAAATACTTACATCATCAAGATCATTTTCGCCACTCTTATGATTCGCGATGGCATGGTTTAATGCTCTGCGTCATCTCATGCATGCGGGATTGATCTTCTTCCATCGAGACTCTCAACACTTGAAGCGGTTCGCTTCGGTGCATTGGGTGGCTTGATACCTTCAAAATACTCATATATACGATCCCACAAGGTTCCGGTCGACTGATTAGTACCGATGGCGGTGTCTTCACCAATACTTACCATGGCGATGCACAAAGCCTTATCTTCCTCCTCTTTCCAATTTTTCGATCGTGGTGCTCGTGGTTGTTGTGCCCCTTTCTTTGGACCCATGGTGCCAAACTATCCTAATATTGTGATATGAATAAAAATGATGGGGAGGAAGAAATGTTGGAGATGATGTAAGAAATGGTGTGGAATGAATGAAATTTTGGGTTGATATTTATAGAAGAAATGTAGAATTACTGTAGCAACGGGCAAAAAATTATTCAAAAAATTTTAATTATTTTTTTTGTCTCTTTTCTTACCGATATATTAAAAATCAAAGTTAGTTTAAATAAGAACCGTCGATTAATTAGAAACCTATATCTTGAACCGTCGGATCAAAAACTAATTTAGAAAAATAAAAAATTGAAATAACTCTCATGAATAATAGGGGCCGTTGAGTTCAAATTTGGGAAAATTCAAACCGTTGGTTCAGTAGCCGTTGGTGAAGCTGAGAGCTGTTGCTCTCTGTTTTGGTGATCACGTGGCGGGACCCACCTGTCCCCTTACTCCCTTTTCTCTCCCGCGCATGGCGCGTCAAGCCATCATCTTATTCTTGTCTTTTTCCGCAACGCTGCTCCATTATCTCTCTCTCACGTGTTTGGTTCCTCTTTTCCCTCTCTCCTCTGCTCTTTTCCCTCTCTTTTTCTCTCTCCATTGCGTCACAGCCCAGCAGTCTCAAAATGAGACGCGTCTTAAACCGGGTCTTAAAATGAGACTTGGTTTGAGACTTAGGTCTAAATTTTTGGGGTTTGAGACCTTGAAATTTTACCATTGGAGAGCAAAAAATCATCTTAGGTCTAACATTATAAGGTTTGAGACTCCTTATTGGAGATGCCATTAATGATAAGATAACTCATCTTTTCATACACATGTATAGCGTGTGTTTTCTACCTAGTATTGATATATATAAGTTCCTGCTCGTATAGAATCTTACTTCTTTTTCGGCCCATTGTGTGTAGAGCAGATCGATCTGCAGCAAAATCTGGGCTAACGTACATAAAATTTGAAGTTCGGATATATAATCAATAATCTACATGCCGACTATATGGGTTTTGACTTACCAGTACTCTGTATCATCTAACAATTGACAACGACAGCTCAACAGTCAAGAACAGTGGTTAGCTATTAGAAAATCGGTTAGCGAGTGGAGAGAGGGAAAAGAGATATAAAGCTATTAGAAAATCGGTTAGGGATATAAAATTCGTACACATTTATGCATCACTTGGTATATTTTAAAATTATTAGAAAAGTACAGTGTATATATATATGGTTAGTCGAACTGAATAAGCAACGTCTGGTTCAGGCGTAGCCTCACAAGCACACAACCTCGAACTGTCTGCAGTCCAATCAGACACAGCCAGCTTTTGGGGAATACGATGAATAGTGGTATACTTCTCTCGGTGCTGTTCACGCTTGTACTACTGAAGTCTTCAACCTGTTCGGCAAATGTGACTACAACAGCAGTAACCACTCTACCGGGATACTCCGGCGACCTCCCTTTCACCTTCGAAACCGGGTAGGTAAACTGCAGCTAGCATTGGTTAGCTAGTCTCTCCGGCCAAGCTTTCCTATATCTGATGATTAACACAAGTGAAGTAGAACGTGCTCATAGCTAGTTTTTGGTTTATGTTATATAGGTACGTCGGAGTAGGTGACAATGAAGAAGTACAGATATTTTACTACTTCGTTGAGTCTGAGAGAAGCCCAGCGCAGGACCCTCTGCTGCTGTGGATTCCTGCTGGGCCTGGCTGCTCCGGTCAGATTGTTTTCTTCTTTGAGAGTGGTAATTATTTTCTCATCTGACTAGCTAGCTCCCTTTTCTGTTCTATCGTCTCTTCTTATGCTCCCCACTTCATGTAGTCGTCACTGGTGGTTGGTCCATGTAACTAACTTTATAATTAAAGTTAGTATATAATTAAATGGCTAAATCTGTTTTTGTTTGATTATGAGATTTTGTTGAAAATGGCATGTTGCTGAAATTAATATATAGGTAATGCGTTGCGCAGGTCCATTACAATTCAAATATAACGATTACAATGGAAGCCTACCAACACTTGAAGACAATCCTTATACATGGACAAAGGTACGTATGATTTCCTGCTAAATAAAGATAATTAATTAATTAAGAATGTATATGCATGTAACCCGAAAATTTTATAGTGCTCCGTAGTACAAAAAATTATCTAATTTTAGAGCGTTGGATAACTTTTACGGTTCTCACTTTTGAAAAAATGAAGTAATCTAACGTTCTAAAACTGAGAAATTTTGATACTTCGGAGTACTGTAGAACATAGCCATTTGCTACTTTTAAATTATTATGGTAATTAATTAAATCTTCTTCCACAGACCCTCAACCTGATATACGTGGATGCTCCAGTTGGTGCTGGATACTCCTACTCAACAACACAAGCTGGTTGGGTAATGGACGACTATAAACATGTTGCACAACTGTACGAATTTCTGCAGAAGGTACGTAGGTCGATCGCATCGATCGATCACACTTGCAAGTTTCGAAAACTCGAAATTTAAACCCTAAATCCAAAAACTGTGTGTACATAACGGTGATCATATCGATTTGGTCATCTTCTGGCAAAGAGTATAGCTATATGAATTTGATAGATTGTTTGCGGCTGTATATGTAGTGGCTAGATGCACACCCTTCATATCTGGAAAACTTGCTCTACATTGGTGGTGACTCCTACGGTGGAACGCCCACTCCAATGCTTGCACAAACAATCATAAATGGTAACACACACATATATACAGGAAGTTTCGGTATATGGATTACACTAATTTTTCGGTCATATTTTATCATCTTCACTGTTCAAATTTTAGTTCCTAATGTGCAGATCAAACCTGTAAATTTTTAACTAAAATGGTGATCGTTAAAGTATTCAAAACTGCAATTGAAGTTCATAAGTAAGAACGGTTTAGATTTGACAGATTTGGTCCGTCCATTGATTTAAACTAGTTCGATACTTTAACGATCACTATTTTGACTAAAAATTTACAGGAATGATCTTTTTATATAAATCTAATAGTTAGATGGTGGAGATTGTAAAATATGATTAAAAAATTAGCGTAATGCCATATACCTAAAAATGATCATTTTTATGTATACCTGAGTAGAAATTTGTTATATATATCACCCCTCTTTCCATACTTTCCTAGCTTCTCCTCTTCCATTGCTTACTTCTCAATCTTCAATGATATGCAGGTAATGAAAATGGAAGTATTCCCATGATGAATTTCAAAGTAAGTGAACCTTTTAAATAAAACCTAGCTTATTCTTTTTTTTCTTATAACTTTTTTTTTTGAGGAACAAAGAGTTTCATTCTTATTTTATTATCTTGACTCAAACTCATGTAGTTAGACCATCTTCAAGTCGTATATTTCAAAATGAGACTTTTTTTAACTTTGAGTTTTCTAGTGATAGAAAAATTAATCTCTTACCTCATAAAACCACTCAAATATACCTCAAATTATGTCTCATTTTGAGACTCTACCCAATCTAAGTCTGGGACTCAAATTTTTGGATGGATCAAGCGAGCCAAAAGAAAGTAAATAGAAGAAATGTTTGATGAGGTATGAGTCCCCATCGTTGGAGATGGAGATGAAGATGACTCATGTAAATAGTAATTTTAGTAGCGCACACTTATAATGAAGTATCTACGAGTCCTCCCATCAGTCTCATCGTTGGAGATGTTTTTAATAGCCTACTTCCCAGCTGAGCTCTTATATGTGATGAATTTCATATATTTTTATTACTCTAGCATTGTTTTCTAAACATTCTTGGTGCTAGCCAGTGTTGACTATTCGTTGAACTTTTATCAGGGTTATATAATTGGGAACCCAGTAACTGATTCAACAATCGACGGTAATGCACAAATTCCTAAAGCGCACCGCCTGTCTCTTATATCGGATCAACTGTATCATGTGAGTAAATTAATCTTCATTTCCTCGCATGATCAATTTACTTAAAATGTTATAACTTGTATATCTTTTTTATTAAGATTCCCATTTGTAAACATTGCAGTCTCTTAAAACAAGTTGTGGCGGCGAGTATGTGACTGTAAATTCAAGCAATTATGCATGTGTTTCAGATCTTGATGCTTATGATGCGGTAAGAGGACATAAAATGTATCTTGATGCTTATGAAGCAATTTTGCTCCGTATATATATGCTTTCATGCGACTTAATCTGTTATGGTGACTGAGTTTATATGTCCAATTTGCAGCTCATTAGTGGCATAAATACATTACAAGTCTTGGAACCATTTTGTAGTAATGGTTTGCCTAATCCAAAGGAGATGGCTCTGACACAAAGATATCTCAAGGAAACATCCACAGGTTTACAAAGATCATCAGTAGTTGACGGGCCTGCGCTTTGGTGCCGGGTAAGCCTCTTAATTTTCTGTCAATCTTTTAAGACATGCATGCATACAACATTCCTCTCACAAATCACAACCACTAACATTATGAACAATGCTTCTCTCTTCGATCTTCTAGAGTTATCATAGCATGTTAAACACCAATTGGGCAAACAACAAAGGTGTTCAAGACGCTCTTGGTGTCCGAAGGGTATGTTTGTTCAATGTCTAGTATGAGCTCTACTTATGTATTAGTAGTATATATAGACATCACTGAACAAAATCATATTTTCCTTCCATGCGAACCAGGGCACGACATTTCTTTGGCAACACTGTAATACCACACTGGCTTACACTAATGATGTCACCAGTGTAGTCGTTTATCATCAAAATCTTTCAAAAAGTGCTGACCTACGAGTTCTGGTATACAGGTACGTACCCCATTAGACACATACACATTATGGCAACACTTTCAACAAAGTACCTATCCATGATTAACTCAAGTTTACTTCTGTCTATCACTTTGTTTACTCCCTTTAAATGAATCGTTAAAAAAGAAATAGAATAAACACATATAAATACCTCTAGCCTCAAGTTTAGAAAGAGAAAAAAAAAGACAGCCATGAGAATTAAAGACATAAATACCCTTCAAGTTTAACGGAATAGTCTATTTTTAACGTATGTCCTAGTACAAGTAACTAAAGCGAAAATGTGAAGTAAACTTACTAGAAAAGTATATTGGTGTGGAATATAATCACAATACTGGTGTGCAATATGATGCTTGTAATGGATGTGGTGTGTTTATGATGTGTTACATTCATCCCAACATAAAGTATATATAGAAGAATACAAAGTAGTTCCTAACTAGAAAATGTATTCTTAACAAAGACTAAGTTGAATCCTAAACAACTACGGACTGCACATTTACCATAATATCAATATTCCAACAAACTTGAGTAACGAAAAAGTGTATAATATGTTATACTTGAGTGTGATCATTTCAGCCATTTTCTAATACGATAAACAATACTAATTAAGTAGAACAATGTGTTCTTTTACGTGCAGTGGTGATCATGATATGAAAATTCCTCATATTGGTACACTACAATGGATAAGCACTCTGAATTTGACCGAGGATGAGTCCTGGAGGACATGGTCACTCGATGGCCAAACTGCAGGGTATGTTGCGCTTTCTGGCATTGTTCTCATTCTCAATTTAGCTAAAGGTGCACTTCTTCTACTTGAAATTAAAGTACTTTAATGTAAGTTGTATCTGTTTTTGTTGCAGATACACGACGAAGTTGATCAATACATATATCACTTTGACATTCGCGACTGTAAAGGCAAGCAGTCCAAACAGAAACCTTTCTTCTTTTCTAAATAAGGAAATCTGAATCAATTGGAAACAAGTGAATGAAGTGACATAAAATGGTGTATATTTTCTGTACCTTCTAAAGTGTTTAATATTGTTCTAGGTAGCTAGCTTGACAATGTTTTATGTGTTCGTTGTGTACAGGGAGGAGGCCACATTGCTGCAGAGACAAAGGTCAAGGAATGTGCTGCCATGATTGATAGATGGATGGCTTACTATCCTCTCTAACTATTTTGCATTGTATAAGTTATATTCGATGTTGTATCCATTCTCAATTCTTGTTTTTGTATCTAGGAATCTAGTATCAATAAAGGAGTATCCATTTTTGCACCAGAAAAGCCTCGGTTTTGTTAAATCCATATAAATTTTTTTTGGTGACAAAAAAGTTTTGGTGAGAGCTTGATTACGCATACCATACAACTTTAACCATACAAAATTTACGAGTGACACGTACTTGTCACATTAATATCTCTTGAGTATCAAGATGACATTGTGTTTTCAGTAATAGTGTATTATATTGATAACTTTGACAAATTGAGTATCAAATTTATAAGATCAAAAGTGGTCGTGAATTTTTTTTCCCTTAATCTTCTGGAATCCACCACTTCACAATTGAGTCCGCCTAATTTCAGCCAATTTCCCAACAATATGGAGCATTGAACAATGAACTAAATTATAAAAATGACATAATCAAATTCCAAACAATTTTCGATTGAAATTGTTCGATGCAGAAATATCTCTCGGGAGAGACCTTCTCCGCGAAGCAGTCTCTTTTATCTCGGATGTCTTAACCGCGTGTATCGGTCTATCCTGCTTGTGCTTCGTATGCTGGCGTGCCACCGTTCTTCAACGGAATATGGACTGATTACAGCCGCCTGACTTCTTATGTAAGCGATTAGAACAGGGAGAGCACCAACCCTGCTCGAATAGGTTCTTTTTGCCTAGAAACCTAGGACTTTGATATGTGTACCTCTCTGCCAAATCCAGAAATCGATACTCCCACGTCTTTCGTGCAGAGCAGAGCAATCTCTTGATGAAGTGTTGAGAACACTCACTTCCTTTGTGTATCCAAGCTCCCAACTTACAAGTGAGCCGCTCTTCAACCTTCAGGTTGCAATTGCTTCCTTGGAGTCGTAAATACCTTCACTCGATAGGTGAACAGCACTCAGACCTTCTGGTTGCAAGAAAGATAGAAATCTCGAAGACGAGATAACCGTCTAGGTTTGTTTGCGTATAGCAAGGCTGTTTGATTGAATGTTCGGGGGCTCTACATAAGATCCTTGCATTCCTTATATAGTCGCCTACAAATCAGTCATTGATTCTGTTTCTAATTCCTTTGCTCTCGTAATCTTGTCCGAATCTCCATGCCAGCATACGTGTTATACCACTCATAGGCATTCTAATTCCATCATAACTCTTCTAAGAATCCTGCAAATATCAACTAGTTATGATAGAAACTGAGCCGCGTGAGATCAGCTCGATAAGACACAGTTCTAATAGAACTCTAAGTCTTCTTCCAGCGAAGCTCGATACGAATCTCGCTAGACCTTTATACTTAACTCCCTCGATGGGAGCTTACAACATGGTGGGCCGCTCGATAGACCTCGGCCATCCAAGTCCATGGTTAATATTTTATTTAGGCCCAAACATTGCCCCTCAGGTCTTGAACTTGGAAACTTTCTGAACAAGTGAAAAGACTTGAATGTACCGTGAACGATGTACTCATTGACCTTGAAACGCTACACCATTACTCGAACGCCACGTTTAACCAATTCTTCGATTGCGCCGTCAAAACCCTAACCCAGAAAAATGCCTCCTCGCAAGGACATTACTATTCCTTTTGACAGCGTCCACGCCAAAAAGTTTGTCAAACGGCTTGAAGAAGCCGCTGTTCGGTCGAACCCAGACACCATCTGCACCCTCACAATAGACGCTGAAGAAAATACAGGTTGTCTTGGCCCATTTCTGGAATCTCCACTGAATCTAGACCTCTTCACCTCCCTTCGCGAACCCATCTACAACTCTTCCCTTCTACTTCAGGCAAACTCTTCTGCAGACCCAAAGCCATGGTCACAGAAAGATAGCCTCTGTTCCATCGGGAAATGGCCACACACATCCCCTGACAACCTCGACTGGTATCATCAACGCCGGAGGATGGACAAAGAACGATGGGAAGCAGCAGGTATTGCTGAACTTATTGACCTATGTTTCTCTCTCCCGTCTGGAGCCAACAAACCTCCACTTGCCGCAGCAATGTGTTTCTGGGATTGCACAGCGAACTGCTTCAGACTCCCCTGTGGAGACATAAGCATCACAATGCTTGACCTCTATACCATCTTTGGAGTTCCTGCCGCTGAAAACAATTGGGCTTCTCAGGAATCCAACCAAACTACCCATAAAGCCTCAGAGATGCGGCCCCCATCTTACTCCGCTTGGGTGAAACATTTCTCAAAGGTGAAAGTCGCAGCACAAGGAGGAATAGCCTTTTTGGAGTACTGGCTATCGAAGTACTTGTTCTGCACCACCTCAGCGAAGGTCATCAAGACATGGACCAATCTCGCTGAACGCCTCTACAGCGGAGAACCACTGAGCTTGGTTGAACCTGTCCTCGCTTCTATCTACTATAGTCTCAAGAAAGTAACTCTATCGAAGCTCGACTTGAACCAATCTGGGCCACTTTGGATGGTAGACCTCTGGCTGCAGATCTATTTCCCTTTCTTCTGTCCTTCCAAAACCCCTAGGTTCGAGGAACAGAAATTAATGGGCAGGTCGCTGATCTCTACATCGCCCAGGACTAAGCAATGGTCCTATCTCAACTGCTTCAAATATCTCTGCAACCACACGGACTTTCCTTACAATGCAGTCGAAACAATTCTGGGTCGTCGTCACCCCAGCCTCCTCTCCAGTGGTTTTATGCCATCTCCTGATCAAGATAATCAAGCGAGGAGCTTGTTCGTTAAGTCGAACACTTGCCAGGACCTACCACTCCCAGACTCCGGGTATGAGCTTTATGCTCCTAATCACTTCTGCAGGCAACTCGGACTCAGCCAGGATGCCCTCATGCCCCTTGCATGTTCTGTCAACAAGTATACTCTCTGGCGAGCAGAGAATAAGCCCAATACAGCAGAAGCCATCGATGAACAATTTGGCTTCCCAGTGGTGGTAGTTCCTGAGATTACCAAGCCACTATCTCCATCGAGGGTGGTTACCCCAACATACCTCACCTGGTATTCCCAATTTTGGATTGAGAAGCGATACCAGGGACCAGAACTGTGCTTTGCTACCATCTTTCATGGATTCGATGAAAAATTCTCGCTGAAGGTAGACTTAGACGCACTCATTAGTCCCCACCCTAACTCGAGCACAACCCCATGGCCTCAGGTATGTTTTAATTCAGAAATTCCCACTGATGTTGGTAATCTTAGGATCAAACATGACCATCCTTCTCTTCCTCTCACAGTGTGATCCAGAGCCAGATGTAACCATGGCTATTCATTCTTTCAAGAAGAAAAGGACAAAGCATTCCAGATCATCTGTAAGTATTTTGAATCATTACCAACTTGTTTTCACCACTTCTCCTGACATCGACTCCTCACCCTTACAGTCCTCGAGCTCTAAGAAACCTAAGCTGCAGGCCCCAGAGGCAGAGAGTGGGGTTTGGTTAGACTCACAAATCAGGAGCAGAGACAATCAACTACATCTCTTCGCTCGAGCCTTCCTTGCTTCATTTGATCAAAGGAGCAACAAAGCCTCAGGTTCTAGTGCTTGTTCAACCATCACTTTTGCTATCGCACACTGGTTTTGTGCCAATCCGGGTAGCACTCCTACACTCTCCCAGTTCGATGACCTCCTTCTTCAAGGTTCAAGGGAATGGCAAGAACTATGCAAGGACGAAATCCTGGCCAGGAAATATCCAAACCAACACTTTGATTTGGATGCTATTTTGAAAGCAAATATCAGGCCACTCCAATTCTCAGCCGATGACTCCTTTATAGGATACTTTAATCCTGAAAAGTTTGCTAATCTGAATGGTCATCCGTCCTTTGATGATTTATGGGAACACATTCAGAACAGCCGGAAGCCCCGGGTCTATATAGTGAGCTGGAATGATCACTTTTTCGTCCTCAAGGCTGAAGACGAAACCTTCTGTATAATTGACTCACTAGGGGAAAGGCTCCAAGAAGGACACAGCAAAGCCTTTATTCTGGATTTCGATGAGTCCAACACCATATCCACCATTGCAGACAAGGCTATAATTAGCAGCCATAAAGAGTGCTGCAAGGACTTCATAGTTCGATTCTTAGCTGGAGTCCATCGAGCAGAGCTTGAGGAAGAGGAAAAGAAACAACCTGTAGCCCTTGACACTTTGTCCCATCGTCTCCAGATCGAAATTCAAGGTTGCTACATCCCTTCCTCTTCTAGCGAAGGTCCCAGTGCCCATGATGAACAAGTCGTCTCAGAGGCTGAGCAAATTGTCTCCTCACCAGAGCCCAGATCTGATCAACCACAAACTCCAGTTGAGACTAGCCCAGAGATTGAAACAACAAGTCCTCCCTCTTCAGAGCCACAAGTTCAGACTCACGAGGAAACACCAGCACTGTCTCCCCAACAAGTAAGCTAACGCAACCTCACTTCTTAGGTTAATAATTGTTCGATAGAGTCCTAACACTTCCTGTTATTTTTCATATCGAAGTCCGATGTTGTTCCTATGGACCTGGTCATTCAGCAAAGTCTTCCTGATAGTCCAAGGAAACAAACGGTCATAGTAGGAGAGTCAGTTTCGATGACCATCGAAGATCAACTTGATCGGCCTCTGGACATCGATGATGAAGGACCTCCCGTTCGAAACGAGGAAATATCTGTCCCCTCTTCATCATCTAAAAAGTAACTCCAACTGCTTAGTGTACAAGAAACAACCAAGGTTCAAGATCTTGTAGGTACATTGAGCACACTGAGAAATCCTTCAGGCATCGAAGATCTTCTCCACGACATTCTCTCTGGGCCCCTGGATTCTCTTGGAGATATTCAGGCCGTGCACAAGCAAGTGAAGGAATTGCATGCCAACGCCCCAACAGACCTCATTCCCTGTCTGGAAGATATGGAAAACAAACTGCTTGAGCTTCTGCGTAGTAGTGAAATCTCCCAAGCATTGTCCATCGAGGCTGCTCGAAAGAAAGATGCAGCAATGACCCTGGAGCAGAAAACTCACAGGGAGACAGAGAGAATCAAGAAATATCTAAAGGAGCTGCCTTCTCAAGAGGAACATCTAGCAGCCAAACGTGCCAGGCTCCTTGCTCTTGAGGCTGATGTCGCTGCACTTAGAACAGAGATAAATGCATTGGAAAGCAGCATCCCCAACTATCGGGATGAAATGCATAATTTTTTGGCAGAAGGCGAGATCCGAGCCCAACTCCTGCATGAGGCACGTCAGGAAGCCATCGAAGCTCGCAAAGCAGCTTATCACGCTAGGAAGACCTCTGAAATGATTAAGATCTCGATAAAGAGCTTCCTTGATATGTAAAAATTGGGCCTCTAGTATAGGCTCTTTGTATTTGTTATCGAACAAACAAACATTTTCATATATCCTCATTGTCATGACAACAAAGTATGTATTGGATTTACAACTTGATTGGGCCTCTATAATAAGCCCTTTTCCAAACTCTGACCCAACCTTGTTTTAGGCCGTAATTAGTTTTAACTTTTCGGTTGTCCAGCAATAAATAGAATTGAATTCTATACTTGGAATCCGTATCGCGTCAAACCATCGAAATCTTTGAAATACGTTTTACCTGCCCCAAAGATCTTCTCATTTATCATACAGTTCTTGCGAGCAGACAAACCGCTTCCATAGTCCACTGTTAATTGAACACGTATTCACTATTGTTGGGTGCAATTACTCACGCGAAACTAAACCATCGTAATTCCTGGCTATAAAAGGTTTCCTTCTCTTGGTAAAATACACCAAGTCGATTGCGAGAATGAATCAAACCCAACTCCATTTGCTCTGGTCTTACTATCCAAAGAAACCTCCAGATAAACCCTTCGATGTCCTATTCCTTAGATAGCAATATCCATGCCCAAACCTGGACTAGATAGCAATATCTATGCCCAGGCGTCGCCTTGGCTCCCCCTGATTGAAGGAGTCCAGAAGGGAGAAACCACAATCCCGAGGTTCCATCCCCCTCGTCTTCCGCTTCGCACCCGCTCGGTGTCGATAGGCATCATGCTGGAGAAAAGGCGACAATCGTCAAGGTAGGTGTAACTCTTGTTCTAATGCACCTTCTCTTAGCCTTGACGAATCAGTTTCCTCTCCGTCTCCAATACCGAGGTCGAATTGCAAGTTTTAAATTTATCTTCTTGGGAGATGGAGAGAAACGCAGAGGATCTTGTGAAGAGTGAATCTGTTAATTTCTTCAGTTTCTTTGTTGCAATTGTGCAAGATTCATCTTCACCATATGGTATCAGAGCCTGAGGCCACAAAGCCTTTGTATTATTCCAAGTATTTGAATGTAACATTATTTTAAAATGTAAAAGTTGTCTGTATTGATAAACTCGTATATAGTCTGCTCAAAAATTAAGCCACAAAGATTGGCTTGTATCGAACTTTGACTTGCATCGAACTTTGACTTGGAATAAATAACTATTCTGACTACAAAATTTTGCCTCAACTATAGGCACTAACTATTTAACCCCATTAATAGGTTATTTTAAATGTCTATGATCCTTGATGAGTATACGCTAACTATTTAACCCCATTAATAGGTTATTTGAATGTCTATGATCCTTGATGAGTATACGTGTTGCCCCTGTAGTTTATTGATGCAAGAGCATGAATAAACTAGATTAATCAGTATCTGGAGGATCATCATACTCCCAAACGGGGTGTATATACTTTTTAAGGTAACGACCATTTATCGGGTTTGCATGTATAGTACCATCCCGATCTCTCAGTCGAACTGCTCCTTTACCTAACAACCGATCGATGATGTATGGTCCTTCCCATTTTTCTGACCACTTTCCTCGTCCTTCCGTTTTCTCACCGATAGGCGAAATCACCCTCCAGACGAGTTCTCCTTCTGCAAAACTCATGCCCCTTGTTCGCTGGTCATAGGCACGAGCCACCTTCTGTTTCTCAGCACGTAGACTTTCAAAAGCCTGTATTCGATGTTCATCGAGATCTTCATGCTCATGCCACATTGCTTGGACATAGTCTTCACCAATCAAATTGTGTTGTTCCATCACCCGTAAAGACTGAACATTGATCTCCAAAGGCAAAACAGCATCGTGCCCAAACATCAATGCATAAGGAGTTGTACTTGTAGGTGTCCTTTTACTAGTCCTGTAAGCCCAC
Organism: Geum urbanum; assembly: GCA_946800695.1. Classification (NCBI taxonomy): domain Eukaryota; kingdom Viridiplantae; phylum Streptophyta; class Magnoliopsida; order Rosales; family Rosaceae; genus Geum; species Geum urbanum. The sequence continues at coordinate 9,111,341 of OX327003.1, forward strand.
AAAGTATGAAAAAGTTCTTCATGCCACAGTCTGGCATTGCCAGCGAGCATCCGTTTTAGGATATGTATAATGATTTTATTGCTCGCTTCAGCTTGACCGTTGGATTGGGCATAGTATGGAGAAGAGTGGAGAAAATGGACCCCAAGATCCTTCATTAAAGCATCTACTTCTCCAGACATAAAGGCTGCCCCTCGGTCTGATACAAAACACTCAGGGATGCCAAACCGACAAATAATATCTTCAAACAAAAATTGGCGGATGGCCTTCGCTAAAGATACCCTGAGAGGTCGAGCTTCGACCCACTTTGTGAAGAAATCAGTAGCCACTATAATGAACTTATGCCCTTCAGATGAATGAGGATGAATTATTCCAATTAAGTCCAAAGCCCATCCTCGAGCTGGCCAAGGCTTGATTACAGGCTGTAATGGTATTCTAGGCATATGGTTGACTGGACCATGTCGCTGGCATTCTTCACAACCCTTAGCGAACGTGATGCAGTCTCTGAGAATTCCTGGCCAATAAAAGCCATGTCTTCTTAATAACCATCGCATCTTGGGACCAGCCTGATGAGCCCCTGCACTTCCAAGATGGACCTCTCTCATTAACTTTTTGGCGTCACGTCCAAAGACACACCTTAATAGTATGCCTTCTTCTCCCCTTCTATACAACTCAGAATCTTTGAGCACATAATTGGGAGCTAAAAAACGAATCCGCTTGTCCACCGGATTATTAGGATTCTGGAGATAAGACATGATCTCCTGTCTCCAGTCTTTGTCGATGTGATCAAGTGTGGCAACGTACCATTCGTTTTTGTCTTCTTGTCGTGCAAGGAAAGATGGAAGGGTTCTTCGTTCAACTTTAAGTATTCTTTCTCGTACTCCATCTTGCAAACTTACACCCGTTGCTAGTTGAGCCAACTCATTAGCTGCATAGTTCTTCTCTCGAGGGACATGACTCAACTCCACCTCTGTAAACAACTTCAATAAGTCACAGGCCCTCCTCGCATAAGGTTCTAATATCGGACCTGCCCTATACTTTGTTTCCAGTTGTCTGATCACCAGTTGGGAATCTCCAAGGACGTGCACATCATTGATCTCCATATCTAATAGAAGTTCTAATCCAATGATTAAAGCTTCATACTCCACTTGATTATTTGTGCACTTGAAGTCCAACCTGAAAGAATAAGAATAAGTTTGGCCGCGTGGGGAGATCAAAACTACCCCTGCCCCAGCCATAGTACTCGTACTGGACCCATCAAAATACAAATACCAAGGGGCCAAATCAATACGAGCAAGATTCAGTTCTGGCCCGTCAACCACTTCTTCCATGGGATGATGAGCCAAAAAATCAGCCACTGCCTGGCCTTTCACCGCCTTCTGAGGAACATATTGTAAAGAAAATTCTGACAAAGCCAAAATCCACTTTCCAATACGACCACGGAGAATTAGTCTGGATAACATATACTTCACTAAATCTGTTTGTGCAATGACACACGTAGTGAAGGATAACATATAGTGTCTCAACTTACACCCTGAAAAGTATAAGGCTAGACATAACCTTTCCATTGGAGAGTATCTCGTTTCACAATCGTTCAAGGTACGACTTAGGTAGAAAATAACACGTTCAACGCCGACGGTATCGTCCTGAGCTAGTAAACTTCCAATGGAGAGCTCGGTAGCTGAAATGTACAGCTTAAGAGGAACCCCAGGTCGTGGAGGAACCAAGACCGGTGGATTCGTTAAGTGCTTTGATGGTATCGAAGGCCTCTTGATGTATAGGCTCCCACACAAAGTTTTTCTAATTTTGAAGCTTGAGGGGGGTAGAGAATGATTGTGTCTTTCCAGCAGCATTGGCAATAAATCGTCGTAAGAAATTGATCTTTCCTAATAGACGTTGAAGTTCCTTCTTACTCTTAGGTGGGGCTGCATTGATAACCGCTTGTTTCTTATCATCCGGTATTTCAATCCCATGCTGATGAACTAGAAAACCCAAGAAGTCACCTGCCTGGACGCCAAACACACATTTGGCTGGGTTCATCTTCAGTTGATGCTGCCTCATTCTGAGAAACACTTGTCTCAAGTCTTCAAAATGGTCACTTCGATGTTTCGTCTTGACTACCACGTCATCTATATACACCTCCATGGTCTTACCAATAAGATCATGAAAGATCAAATTCATTGCTCGTTGGTAGGTTGCCCCTGCATTTTTGAGTCCAAATGGCATATCGACGTACTCAAAAACACCGGCAAAGCCTGGGCATCGAAACGCTGTTTTATGTCTATCCTCTTCAGCCACTGGGATTTGATGGTATCCTGCCGTACCGTCCATGAATGTCAAAATCTCATGGCGGGCCACTGAGTCAACCAACAAATCAGCTACTGGCATAGGATAAGCGTCCTTAGGGGTTGCATTATTCAAGTCTCTGTAGTCGACACATACTCGCATCTTCCCATTCTTTTTCTTGACTGGAACTATATTAGACAGCCACTCGTTATATTTGGCTACTCGTATAATCCCTGACTTGAGCATTTTCTCAACCTCCTCTTTGACTAGAATTGCTGTTTCTGTGTTCATGCGACACATTTATTGTTTTACAGGCTTCTTTCCTTCGATGATGGGCAAGTTATGGCAAACTAGATCTGGTGAAAGACCAGGCATGTCCTCATATTTCTCTGCAAAACAATCTGCGTATTCTTTCAGCAATTCAATCATTTTGAGCCTCTCTTCAGGCTCCAAGAAAGTACTTATAGCCACAGACATTGGCTCTTCATGTGTCCCAATCTGAATGTGTTCGATGGGATCTTTGACTTTAGGAGGTATATCATCTAAGGCTGATGGAGCTAGTCGAATCTCGTCCTCCTCTTCTAAGTCTTGCAGAACGTCTTCATCCACGTATTCCAATGCTGCAATCATTGGAACCTTCTCGAAGGCTTGGCTTTCTAACATAAAGTTATGAAAACGTTCGTGCAACGAAAGACAAGCCTCGGTCTCTATTTCCGATAGAGACCCATTCATGGAGAACGTCTGGATGGTAGCTCGATGGTGCAGGGTCTTTGACTATCCTGATTTGCTTGAACAATCCCCCACTGAGCTAATTCAGAGGCCGTGACACCCATCGGGCGGCCTCTACTATCGACGCCACATACCTCCAATGGCCTGAGGTCATTGTGGTAATACTTGGCCTCTAGTGCATTAGCAGAGACGGAATATGGGCGTGGGTCAGCATTGACTATTTCTGCTTCGCCTGACTCCATGTTCCACAGTAGCATCTGCTGATGGAGTGAAGATGGTACACAATAGCTTCGATGAATCCAGTCACGTCCTAGGATCGCACTATATGGCGATGTACATTCTACCACAAAGAATGTGTAAGTGCCCGAAGCTATCCCGATGTGTACCTGTAGGAAGATAATTCCCAAGGTCTTCGTTATGCTACCCTGGAAGTTTCTGACACTCAGCGAGGTCTCTTGGATAGCTGACTTGGGAACACCAATAAGGGCTAATGCCTTGAAGGTGATGATATTCACCGCTGCCCCTGAGTCCACTAAAAGTTTATTTAGTCGAACTCCTTGGACTTGTCCTGTGACATATAATGGCCGCATGTGCATGGCCATGTCAATGGTGGGTTTAGAGAACATCATTCTTCCTTTTGTGTCTGATGAATCCAATTCTGGTTTGTCATCCAGTGTGGAACTGTCTTGCACTTTCGATTCCTCGTCCTGTAACAACACACTATTGATGTTGCTGGATTCAACTTTTAGTGTAGGTGAGGGCAAAGCGTATTTGGAGGACAGAACATACACCATGTTAATGGCTGTAGTGTCCTCTTCGATGCAATTTTGCACTTCTTCGATTTCATCCTCACCATAGTCCACCAACTCCTCATCGTCGTTATAGTTATCAACTCCAGCCGATGACTGTCCTTCCTCAATGGACACTGTAGTCAGTTCGAGATGGGCGACTTGCTGTACTATATCCTCAGGAATAGGATCGATAGCTGCTGGTGGTGTTGGTGGTGTAACTGTTTCCTTGGGAACTGGGACTATATTTTTGGCCTTTCCTTGCTCTTCCACAATTAAGGGCCTTGGTTTCCATTGCAAGACTGGTGGCTTGCTCGGAGCACTCTGTTTCTTTGTATCCTCGGTTCCCTTGGGAGGTGTCTTCAGCCCTACTTGTTTCACCGTGTCCTCTTCAAAGTTAAGGCGTCTCCTTATTGGTTATCGTTTCTGGACTACACGATGAACCTCTTGAGTAGGCTCAAGCTCTCTTCCTTTGTTTGCTAGTTCTGGGTTTCTCTCGAAAACCCCTGGTCTTTGGGCTCGCACTTTGGGCTCGTGAGATTTCTTCCCAAAGACCACTAATGGATTTGCTGCGAGGGTGTTCAATCTCCTCTGCAACACTTCTGGAGGAAACTCCAGGTCTTCTTCCTTGATAAGGCCAGCCTCGTAAGCATCCAATGCTCTCTTGGCCCTACCAAAACGTCGCTGTAGGTTCCTCCTTTTACTTGGAGTCACCTCGACTGTCTTTCCCTTCTCCCTTATATACCATACATCTTCCTTCGTGATATTCCTGGAAGCCGGAGGGACATATGGTTTGGTGAGCGTATCAGCAACCTTAGAATCAGGTGTTTTAACCATACTGGCCTGTTTTGTTGCTTTCTGACGCTTGGGAGCTGGAGTGTCCCTTTGTTTTGATGGTGGGGATTGATGATCTTTATTGGAAAATTGTTCCGGGAAGGCTTTGGCTGCTTGAGCCAGCTCTTCGAAGGAGATCTTCAGCCCACTTCTCAATTTGCAGTGTGCACAAAGGGCCACTGGCGAGTCTGCTTTAGGGTCCACCTTTTCCTTGCCTTTATTCTTCGGTGTACGAGGTAGATTCTCGCCAGCAGTTGGTTGGTCGTTGGATTGCTTTCTCTTGTTTGTTTTACTTTCTGTTACGTCCAGCATTCCAACGATCATGGGGATGGGGGTTGTTAAATTAAGCGACGGTTTTTGCTCGATCGATATTACTCTTTCATTAATCAGCTGCTGAATCTTATACTTCAGATCCCTACAGGCAGCTATAGTGTGACTTCCCCATTTGTGGTGATACTGACAATAGGGGAGACCCCTAACATCATCAGGATGTGGGTCTGGTGATCCCCAGTTGTCAGGCACCACTGTTATTCCTTCTAGGCATAGCTTTTCAAATATCTCTTCCCGCCAGGACGCGTCATATGTGATGCGTGTCAGCTTGGGTCGTACGAAGGCTATGTTTCGCCTGGTCCTTCGCTTGGACTTCTTCTTCACTTGAATCAATGTATCTGGATCGTGCTCTGAAGAAGTTCCACTGACGGGAGATTCTTCTATCGGAGAAGATGGTGTTCTGCGAGGGTAGTCAGGGTGAAAATCCATCTCTCCGTCTTCAGTGATCACAATTACTTGCCAGTTGATCAAGCCCTGAATCTTATCCCTCAAGGTTGAACACATCGATGTTCGATGGCCGAAGCGATTGTGAAACCTACAAAAGTGTCGGGCTGGCCCTTCATACCGTAGATGTCTAAGCTTAAAGACTAGGTAGAAGAAGATCAGCCCCATACCCTTTAACCTATCCAAGTATTCATCCACCATATCTAACTCGAATGAATAGGTTAAATAGGCTGGTTGATTCCAAGCCTCTTTGTCTCCAAGGATTCTATTAGGTGCTGGCCAACTTACATCAACCATGCTCACCTGTAGATCGGGGAATGGCTCAGAATCCACCAATGCTGCTGTCTTGGACGAACCCTCCAACTCCAGCTTTCCTTCATTGATCCACTTCCGGATCTGGTCCTTCAGCTTGATACAGTCTTTGGTAAGGTGGTTCCATGCTCCATGGAACTTACAATACTTTTTACCCTTTAACTGTTCAGCTGTGGGAAGCGGTCCGAAGTCTGATTTGACAACACGCAGACCGTACAATTCGTCCAGTATCTCATGAGCCATGTTGGCATCATAAGTGTATTTCTCGAACTCTGGCTTAGTAAAGGCCACTGTCGAGAGCTTGATGGGACCCCTATTCTTTTGAAGCTTGCGGGGTTTCAGTACTTTACTTGACATTAAATCCAAAGCCCCCACTCGTTCATCATCAGAATCTGTTTCCTGGTCATCCATCTGTTCGACGTAAGCCACTGTTTTTGGCTTTAACCTGTCATAAGTTTTATTGTTATACGTCCCTTTGGATGCATTCTTCCTGTTATCTCTCTCTTGCATATTGCTATAAGCTCTGGTCACCGCAGCGATGAACTCGTTCAGAGAGAAATACTTGCTATTTAAGAATAGCTGGTGATAAGTATCTTCCAGCCCATTCTTGGCCATCTCGACCACCTCCTCCTTGCTTAGAGGGGTCTTACATAGGTTGTACTCCGAACGGAAACGGTGTAGGAAAGTAACCAGACTTTCGGTCACCGACTGGCTAAGAGAAGCCAATTTTCCTACGGTAGTTTCTGGCCGTTCCGTTCCGAAGTGGTCTATGAACAAGGCCTCCATCTCCTTCCACGTACTGATCGAACCCTTTTCGATGCCAGTGTACCACACGAGGGCCAATCCTGATAATGATGATCCGAAGACCCTCAGTTTGAGTCCTTCGTCCTCAGCAAATTGGCCTAACTGCAAGGTAAAATAAGCCAAATGTGTTGCCGCATTTGCGTCATCATCACCAGAGAACGTCTGAAAGGTTTGGTGTTTATAGAACTTTGGCCAATGCCACTCATTAGGATCGTCTTTGGTTGGAGGAAACGGTGCTTCGTAAGACTCATGCATCTTGGATAATTTTACTTTACAATCGTCCACGAGCTTATTTATACGTGCCTCCCATTCGAAAGAGAAATCCTCTGTCCGCCTGGTTTTCCTAGCCAAGTCCGATACGGTTTTGGTTAAAGAAGCCAGGTCCCTATCAACTCTTTGAGTGATAACCGCCGCTGACCGGCAGTATTCCTCCAATCCTTTGTCCAATAGGCTCTGGACATCAGCTCGTAGGCGTTCCTGACCTTCTGCCAAACTAGTGACCTGAGCGTTTATGGATTCTTTATCCTCTTGTTCTTGATTCAAATCTGATCGCATAGCTCGCATATTACTCGCTATCTCCTTTAAGGAGTCAGTCTAGGCAGCGAGATGATCATTCTGTTGCTCAAGTCTATCTTCGAACGATCGAAAACCACTAGCCTGGTGTAAGTCCCGCCTGATTGCATATGCCACGTATTCATCATACGTGAGTGCCTTTATCTCCGCTTCGCTTAGGGGTTCGAACTCCATAGTATTGAAGTTGCTAGCGAAGATAATTTCAACCGCTTGATCACTTAGCGAACGACACCGACTAGAAGTGTGTTCACGGTATGCCGGTTGTGGATGTTTACGACACTGAGGATAAACCCTTCGATAAGGGTCTCCAATTGTCGCTTAGAGACGCAAAGAAGTATTGACAGTCCCACTGGGAGTGCCAAAATGTTCGATGCAGAAATATCTCTCGGGAGAGACCTTCTCCGCGAAGCAGTCTCTTTTATCTCGGATGTCTTAACCGCATGTATCGGTCTATCCTGCTTGTGCTTCGTATGCTGGCGTGCCACCGTTCTTCAACGGAATATGGACTGATTACAACCGCCTGACTTCTTATGTAAGCGATTAGAACGGGGAGAGCACCAACCCTGCTCGAATAGGTTCTTTTTGCCTAGAAACCTAGGACTTTGATATGTGTACCTCTCTGCCAAATCCAGAAATCGATACTCCCACGTCTTTCGTGCAGAGCAGAGCAATCTCTTGATGAAGTGTTGAGAAAAATCGCTTCCTTTGTGTATCCAAGCTCCCAACTTACAAGTGAGCCGCTCTTCAACCTTCAGGTTGCAATTGCTTCCTTGGAGTCGTAAATACCTTCACTCGATAGGTGAACAGCACTCAGACCTTCTGGTTGCAAGAAAGATAGAAATCTTGAAGACGAGATAACCGTCTAGGTTTGTTTGCGTATAGCAAGGCTGTTTGATTGAATGTTCGGGGGCTACATAAGATCCTTGCATTCCTTATATAGTCGCCTACAAATCAGTCATTGATTCTGTTTCTAATTCCTTTGCTCTCGTAATCTTGTCTGAATCTCCATGCCAGCATACGTGTTATACCACTCATAGACATTCTAATTCCATCATAACTCTTCTAAGAATCCTGCAAATATCAACTAGTTATGATAGAAACTGAGCCGCGTGAGATCAGCTCGATAAGACACAGTTCTAATAGAACTCTAAGTCTTCTTCCAGCGAAGCTCGATACGAATCTCGCTAGACCTTTATACTTAACTCCCTCAATGGGAGCTTACAACATGGTGGGCCGCTCGATAGACCTCGGCCATCCAAGTCCATGGTTAATATTTTATTTAGGCCCAAATAGAAATCAAACATTCGCAAGTCTCTTGAACAAGTGGTATCTATATATACTATGAGTCGATTGATCGTCAATATGTAATTAACGTTTAAAATGAGGTAAATTGAATAAAATAAATTATCTCAACATTTTGTGCACCAATTTGCTATTCTATATGGGCAAATGGGCAATAAATAGCACCATATATGTTTAATTAAATCATGGGAGCTTTTTACACGTGAATTCTAGTTAGTAAAAAATGGTATGTGTGTTATACGTCAAAAATTTGTACGTATATAATTTGATAATTTGATATGAATAAAATTCATAAAAATTTGGCTATAATTTTTTTTAAAGGAAGAGTTTTAGGAAACTCTAATAAAAAAATTATTTTTTTCGCAAATAATTTGACCGTTTTAAAAGAACACATTTTTTTCTTTCGAATCTTTTAAATAATTCAAAAAACCGACATTTTTTTAAAAAATTTGTGAATTTGCGAATTTATTAACACAGCGACGTGAATTCCCAACTAGCTACATGGTTGACGTACAGCTACAACCAGTGTGTAATCTTCCACTTGCACTGTCACAGTCGGAATGTCAAGTAATGAGTTTCTGGGTATTGAAAAACTGTACCGACAACCAAAAGTCATAGTGACATTTCATTCCATATCACTAGCTAGCATGGAGCTCGAGCACGTTTTCATGTTTTGGTTAAAAAGTGCCCCACGAGATCTTCTCATCTTCATTTCGAATAAAATAACAAGAAATTTGGTAGGTGAAACCTCCCGCCTTGGCGCGGTTGAATGTTAAGGTATAAATAAGAATAGCGCGCAGGTTGTTCTAATGTAGAAATCAGCATTATAACATTGTTAAATAATAGTTAATTACAGTATTAACCAAATGATACAACAGGTAATATCCAGATCAATAAATCACTTTTGATCACAACATTAGCTACTTTCATAACAACTTATTATATTTCTAAAAATAACTGCTCCAAACAAACTTAGGAAAAGTATTAAAGACAGGTGCATGGAGACGTCTTCTGAAAAGTTGCACACACGCACTTCTTCACCAAAAAGTAGCTTCTCATTTCCATGTTGGTTGTTCACTCATCTACTTGTAATAAGTGAGAATAATTCAATAATGTAACCAGAGTGACATAATCTCTAACATGTTGATGGCCCGTGCGTGAGGCACATGTGGCAGTGATAGGGATTAAAAAAGGAGTGATTAAGAAATTTATAAGGCACAATTGATATCTTGTAATTTAAAAGTTCAAATGGTATCAATATTATCAACACTTTATGTAGATGAAATGCCTTGCTTGAATGAGCGAGTGTGCAAGATAGACATCTTCAATATGAAATAAACTTTGTCTTGTTACACATTAAAAAGCAGCAAACAATCATGATAAGAGTCATAGTATAGGCATGAGTTGTTAGACTTTTGGCCGATCATTCATTAGAATACATAGAGTTGTTTAGTTAATACATTAGAGTACAGATTGGAAACGTATTATGTCATTGTTTGATATCTACGTAGATCACATAATACACCATAGATTAGAAATTTAGCAGACATTAGAAAATGCATATCGAATGTTACTTAGGCAAGAAAAGAAGTTTAAAGACTGTGACCGTTTTTCATACAAAATACAATCTGTCTTCACTAAAAGGCAATTTCAAGTCTGCTTTGTTCCAATCATTTTGACATCTGATCCACCTGCAAGTTTAAGGGTGCAAATTATCAAAGTATTGAAGAAAACGATATTTGATAAATCCATGTTGATAGCATTATGTAGGAAAAGGTATAGTTTTAACAGAAAAGATGGAGTGTTGTAGTAAAACACTACATTTATAGTATATTGATTTCAATATTAAAGAACTATATTTTAGCATGTTGTAGTAAAATAGCACCAACGACAAAACACCACAGAGTGAAACGATATTAATACCAGTTTTTGGCAGATTAGATTATACTTGATATATTATAAAGAAAGTGATACATTGTGTAATCCTAAAACAACAGAAATTGTATTCCATATTTTAGCATTAGTTCTCAGTTGAATGACCATGTTTTAGCATCATGAGCCATATTGTATTTCATATAGTTGCACCTGGTTAAAGCCTTTTAAGTAATGGTTTCATGATTTTTTTAGTTCATATAGTTTTTTGTGAGGTATGAGTAGAGAGGTAGAATAATTAACACATTATAATGTCAGAAATTTAATATATGCAACTGATAATTGTGTGATGATATATCAAAAACCATTTTTTTTAAAAATGATAGTTTTGGGACTAGCAAGGATAATGCTGCTGGTGGCAAATGAATGATAAAGCAGAAATGTGATATAGGAAAACTGTGTAATCAGAAACAGTGGTTTGAAAGAGATGATGGTGTCTTTTCTTTTTGAGAAATTAAAAATATGGCAAAACTATGTGATTAGAATTGATTAAAATCAGTAACAAAAATGGAAATTAAGATGGAATAAGATTTGAATCTACCTTATGGAGCAGTTGGTTGGACCTCCCTACTGCATATACAAATCAGTTAAAGCCGAATCAATCCACAACAATCATTAGATTCCATAGAAATAATCATATAATATGGAATAAGAAGACTTACACTATTTCGACACGATTTCATCCTTCAAATATATCCTTCAATCCGGTCAAGAGTTCCAGTATTTCTTTTGTCTGGTTAACTTGGTCTATCAGCAGATCTCTTATGCCAGCAGTCATGATATTGTTAGAATGCAATCTTTGTGAAATTGTTGCTAAATCATCTTGTGGCCCATCTGGTCCCATGTGATTTGCAGTGTCTGTTGATGTTTCTTCATCAACAGGAGTAGAAGTTGTTGCAGACGAATGGCGCCAGCTGAACCTGGCCTGCAATGGCTTCCTTTTTGTCCCCTTTGGATTGCCCCTTGGCCTTTTTTCAGGCAATGTTTTTCTGGCTGCTTTGGTTGCTCTTGGCAATTCATCATTTGCGCACCTTTTCTTTTTTGTCTGCAGATTCTCTCCTGCTTCATGGCGGTTTTTTATGATTTGCTCTTGTTCCCATAGTTTTCTGCAAAAAGTGTATTTGGTGATAGCCATAAAAGAAAAGAAAAAATGTTTTCTATGTGATAAAGCAGACCTTTAATTTTCTCAAGATTTCTAGGCTTTCTTAATAGGCAGCCTCCCTTGCTTTTCTTGTTTTCTTTAGAGGTAGTGCCCAGTTCTTCCAATTCTCTGCAAATTAATAAAATAGGGCATCAACCATAATGAATAGCGCTCAATTAATTCATGGTTTAAAGAAAATCACTGAATTTTTTTTCCTTAAAAAGTTAACCTTTTCTTTAGGTTTTTAGTCGCTCCTGTTGGCCGGCCTCTCTTCTTTTTCTTATTTTCTTCATGGCCAGTGGCCTTTTTTTCACAGGTAGTACGCTGGTGTTCCAACTCTCTACAAATTAATAAAATTGGGTATTAATTACAATGAATAGCTTTTAATTAATTCATGGTGTAAAGAATTTAACCTTTCCGCAGGGTTTTTACGCATCCCTGGTGGCCGGCCTCTCTTCTTTTTGTTGTTTTCCTCATGGCGAATGCCTTCTTTCTGCAGATCCATGGCCTCTTCCATACATCTGTTGAAAGAAATTTAAAAATTGACATTATGATAAATTCCTCATGTTTATTTGATTGGAAAGAATTCAGCTTTGTACCTTGTAGTTTTTGGATCCCCATGAATAGCATCCTTTTTTTGTTTTTACAAATCTTGAAATTTAAAGACATTTATCAGCATGGTTCAATATAAAATTATAAATGTCTCCATATAGACAGAAGAAAAAGGGTTAATTACTAACCTGCAAGAATAGTCTGATTCTGTGCTTCACCAGTAAGTTGTCCATATTCTCGCAAGTTGAACGAATATCTTGGAAAATTTGGCAACTCTTGTTTAATTTCTTCAAACCGAGTACATCCGGTGAAGCACAGGATTGCACCATGGTTAGCAACCTTGTGTCTAGCTGTGTCATCATTTGAAGCGAACTTTGATACATCATATATCTTCCCCACTTCCATCATCATCGGCTTGTGTCCGTAATAACATTCTTCAATCATAGCATGTATTGAGGAACCCTACAACAAAAATTTGGACATTTGAGAATAATCGATTGATGTACAGACTATTGATATAATATATGGCAACATTCTAGATGCATACATATGATATATACACAAACATGTGACAGAACACCAATAACGAAGAATACAAATGATGGATATTCAAATAATCCACAAACAAAACATGATATAAGAAACATAGGTCAATAACTTAAGAAAAATCAAAGATCTTGATGTAAATTCAACATCGATAATAGAGTTCCATATGCGTAGAAAAGATGATTTACCTCTTCATCAACCAAGAGGTAATTGAGTCCATTGTAGTCTGTACTGTCAAACATTCGTGGCCTCCATTGGAATGCAACACGTACTCTTATAGTGATCCCAATGGCAACAAATGGGGGAAGCTCCCTGATCAATTTTTTCATCTTCAATCAGCCTACCAATGGCAACAGAAAATATCATTAATGTATTCAAAACTGATACAAAACAAAGAAACAATAAGGATATGATACATTAGTCAAATTATATTCCAAAATGTAAACAACAACTGTGCTAATGATGTAATATGTTGAAGGATATAATCAATCATAGATACACATATAGACAAATACCAATTGGTAAAGAGTGAATGGGGAAAAAAGTATACACCTTTTGAGCAACTTTGATTCTCTACAACCGAAACACAATCCGAAAACCATAAAGAAAAAAAGAAAAAATAATCAATATAGATTCATTTGGTCCAAATAATAGAGAAAGAATGGATACAACAATTTCAATTTGAGAGAAATATAAACAAAAAAGAAAAATGTACAGACCTGGTTTAGATTGGTAGTAGTTCGTCTTGCTAGCATCGAAAGAGAAAGAAAAATTATCTGTGTATAGGTCCTTTTAAAGGCGATCAGCGCCTTCAACGTGTACGAAGGACGGCGCAATGGACCCAGCGTCAGTGGTTTCTGTCACCACAGGAGACTGATAGCATTTTGCCATGTTTGCAAAGAAATCCCCAATTGTATATTTGGGTTTCAGAAATTGCATGTGCTCATGGAGGATCCAAAGTCAATAGACAATTGGTAAAGAAGTAGAGATTGCTTGGATTAGGTGAGATGAGACGTTTGGACATGAAAGAAATCCAAAATTGGATTTCTGGGCAACAACGGAGATTAGGGAGGAAATGGGGTTTCAGAAATCCCACGTCTTAATACGGAGCCAAAGTCAACGCACAACTGGAAATGATTGATAAAATGAATCGTGATTGTTTCCAATAGGTGAGAAAAGAGATTTGGATATGAAAGAAATCCATATTTGGATTGATAAGGAAGCAACGAAAACGGAAGAGGGAGCAGTCACAAAACTGCCATGATTGAGATAGTGATTTCTGTCTAAACAGAGGAGAAGAATGGGGGCGAGAAAAGAAACACGATGGACTAAAATGGCAGGGAGCACATGGGGATAACAGTAAACCATGAGTAACAGTTTTACCTAATATATTTGTCAGTAAATCAGTAAATATATATCAAGAAAGAATTTAAGCATCATTGATCCTTTTATACCTTGTGGAATGGCATATTTAAAATGCCTAGTTGTTCATCTTTATAGCCAACGTTGTCATAAACATATACAAATTATTTAGCCAAATACATACACATATAGATAGATAATTTAATACCACTTAAATCAAAGAAAAAAAATTAAATCATATACATCTAGAGCAATTGTATAGATGTTGGAATATGTATATTATTTTCTCATAATAGTGCTATACATTTTGTAATCCATATTTGTAAACAATATTTCTTGTAAAATTATTAGCGAATTTGTCACTATTATTTCTAAAATTTTAAGACTCTTTTTTTATGTTACCTTAGATAATCTCACATATAATTATCCATGAGTAAAAATTAGTTCCGACAAATATATACCTACTCGATTTAAAGATTGTTTTTTTTTTTGAATTTTTAGCCTTTTTTGAATTCTTGTCGTGAGCGATGAGAAGCTCCCCTTTCTTTGATTAGAATGTGAGGCTGATAACACACATGAGTTACTGTCATAGTCACACGTTTGTTCAAGTATGAACAATAGAACCCACATCTCTTAAATAGGAAATGAGCGCTGATAAGGCTATGGCTCATGTAAATGAAGCTTTGGCTAGGCTATCTTAAGTCCTAGCCCAAACAATGAATTATTAAATTAAAATGAATCCTTTATATTTTGATTGATACATAGCTAAAATATATATTTTGTATGTATTATCCTGTGTGTTATATATTATGTCATATATTTTGTAATACATCTTTGTGGAAAATATTTTCGTATAGTTATTAGGCACATCATCGTCATTTATTATCACTATCTTAAGAACTTTTTTTGACGTCGCCCTCGACATTGCGACATATAATTGTCCGTGGGTGAAAACCGGTTCCGACAAATATATTCCAACTTGATTTAATGATTGTCCTTGGCTCTTATTGATTGTCATTGCATAACAGGTCTAACAGAAAATTGACGTCTTTTAAATGTAAAAGGTCATTTAGTTTCAGTTGCATATAGTACTATTCTTGGAATATGTACTTTTTCTCCAAGATTACTCCCAGTAAGTATTTTTGCTTCTATTAACCTTTCGAACAAATTTGTCACAATTAACCTTGTGCCATTACACAGATCTCGTATTTGATCTAAATTTCTTAATAACATAATAGGCATACCAATTTTCAATATAAGTTCGTGTGTTGGCAAAACCACTAAATTCAAGTTTATTCAAAAATTCTATGGGATACAAAACATTAATATTATCATTGCTACCTGAATTATATGAAATGTAATCTGAACTAAAATATGATTTCTTATTTTCAGGTACTAATTTAATCGCATAATTATTGATTTCATGAACAATTACATTTTTGGGAGTCACAATGGCACGCTCTCTCAGATAATTTGAATCATTGTATTTGGTATCAAAATTGGGATAAGTTGCATCAACAATTGATTTTATGGGTTCAATTATGGCATTGGTTAGCAAATCTTTTGGTATATCAATGCAACTCACGTCAGGATCATCAATGGGCAATTTAGATTTCAATCGACCTTCACCTATTTATAACATCCATTCATTAAAATCTTTAATTTCAATTTTTTCAAGAGCAGTTAAACCAAACATCGACAATCTCATATTTTCAGTTAGATGAAATACTGTAATGTTAGGTCACAAATATGAATTATTAAATGATGCTTGAATGATTTGTTCTTTACTGCCACCCTATATCACAGGCAATATTTGTTTAAAATCTCCACCGAATATAATTAATTGTTTTTCCTCCAAATGGCTTTTCTTTGTTTGACAAAATATCACACGTACAGTGTTCTGTCAACCGATTCAATACACCATTTATTGCACATAGGAGTTTCATCCCAAACTATTAATTCAGCCTTTTCAATTAAATTAGAAAGATGAGTTTGTTTATTTATATTACAATTTGAATCGTTGTCTATAATCGGCTTTATTTTGAAACGTGAATGAGCTGTTCTGCCTATCGGAAGTAATAATGAAGCAATGCCTGATGAAACAACTGCTAAAACAATTTTGCCTTCAGATCTCAATTTTGAAATTATAGTATTCCATAAAAAAATTTTGGGTTCTTCTGTTCTACGGCTTTAATCACCTCATGATATATATTTTTTTGATTATTATTTAGTTAATTGATCAACTCAGAATGTTCTTATTTTAATATTTCACAATCAAAATCTAATTCTTCTCTGATAAGCCTATTTTCGACTTGATGTATTTGTTATGTCTTTGACATTAGTAATTTATGGTCTTTTAAACTACTGGACGACATGTTAAACAATTTTTCAAGTTCATGTAGAACAACATTCTTTAATTCGTCATTGAGTATGGTAAGATTTAGTATATTAAAATTTAATTTCATTATGTGTGATATGTCATCGGACATTTTAATCCAATATGCCTCAAACAAAGCTTGAGGATTGGAGACATCACAAAATAGAATAATCGTAACAAATAAATAACGAATTTGAGGAGAAGTGCAGTAAAAGTAGATTCCAATAATGCATCAAGCAATTTTTTATCATCACCTAATAATCTCAAAGCTCGACATGCATCTTGATAAGTAGAGTATATTGTTCCATTTCCGTCCTTATTGCCTTAAAATTGATACATCATTTTTGAATATTTAAAAGCATTCTAAGATAGTATAATTCACCCGCATTTGGTGGCACATGTGCTATTCTACCAAGAACGATATACTTTTTCCTTCGGGTCCATAATTTCTTATTAGCATTCCACACAAATTTTGTAGGAAATTGAGTATATGTTAATTTCTTTGCTTTCTTATAAGTCTTGTTAGCAGTAAACCAAGCAGTCAACATTTTAGTTTCTATACCCGGACTTTGTAAGACATTTTCAAGAGAATTAGCTTGATGAAAACAAATATTTTGTTCGTTTGGTAAATGAATCTTCAAATATTGAACTGCAGGATATCTAGAATGAATAGAAAATTCAAATAAACGCCAGACGGACTCATGCGGAGTTAAATATCGACAGTTGAGATAATTTTGGATTTCATCATTTATATTATCGTGGACCGATACGCGTGCTCTATCAGGTCCTTTATTTATGTACTTCAATAAATATTTTGTCAACATAGATTGAGAACATGATTCAACATTTATATGAGCTTTATATCTCAATAACAAATGAATCATAAACTGACCGACTATATCAAATAACTATGAATTAATATTTTTATCCGGCAATTCCGCTGAAATTATAGAATCTACATCATTTGCTGTTTAACATTTGTATTTATTTTTAAGCCAAAATAACAAATGAGCATGTGACAACCCTCGCTTTTGAAATTCAATTGTACATACAAGAGCATGGACTTCTCCAAAGGGTTCACCATCATTAATATAAGTAATCATGTCATCTACTTTTATTTTAAAGATTCGACAAACAATATCAGGACGATCTTCTGGTTTGTAGCCTGGTTTTTTTCTTCGAAATATCTCAAAATTTCTGGCCATTTCACATTGCACGTGAAAGTAATGAACAAATCAAGATTATCATATTCTCTACAAATTGCCATTGCATCTTGATAATTATTTATCATATCTCTTGGGCTACCCGTGTGAGAACCAGGAAGAAAATTTCTTTTTCCAACGTCATAACCTTGGACAATTCCATCTGAAACAAATGTTGATACATTATTCCATGTTTCACATCTCAGTTCTGATTGATGATGTCTTATATAAGCTAAAAAATTTTCTTCAACGGTTGCATACGAATCGACTAAATATCGTTGAAATAATCTTCCACCTTTTAACAAAGTACTCGATTGGTTTGCTCTATCATGAATTTGATAACATACAAATTTAATCATTGTTAATTTTCTATCTTGATTCCCACTTTTGTTTGCAATTGGTTTTAATTTCATATTAATTTTAAATCCATCCTCTCCATATGGAAAAAGAAGTGGATATTGTAATGACATTAACTTTGGATGAATTTTAGATATTCTTTTAAGCAGCCATTCATTTGATTGAATAATTATATCTCTATTAGAATTAAATTCACCTATGTCATCCACAATTAATCCGCCAATTTCAGAAGCAAAAGGTAATTCGTATTGTTTGTTGTCAGTCTTTTCACGATTAAGTAGTCACATCAAAATTGGGCAATGATTGATTCTCAAAATCATCTCTCATAGATCGATACACTTTGGTTAATTCATTACATTGATCTAACAATTCCACTAATCCTCTAACAATATCAAAATGAATCTTGTTATTTACTATATTTGGATCAATAGAGGTGATTCGGTTTTCAATCTCATTTTGAGTATCGTATACATATAACTGAGCGTACTTAGGACATTTTCCTTCTGAAGTAAAACAGAACCCATCAAATGATGAACTTATCCGCATATTTTAAATACATAAGGAGCTCGTCCATTGTTTATGTTATTCTCAATTTTAGCCCTCATAGAAGTAAAAGCAAACATGGAATTATAAACTCTAATATTATCACGAAATAATTTACTTTTTCTGCCATTATCTGAATTTAACAATTCATCAAGAAAAGCTGGAGTTGAATATGACATAGGAAGTTGGATTTGTCATTTTTCATAACAACGAGTATATATCAATTGATTTTTCACTTTTTTTTCAATGCTTCGGCCGACTAGAATAGAGCAGTGCAATGGCTGCATGTGTAAGCGTCATTTCCAGAATCGTTGTAATTGACAACCACACCTATATTTAGAATTATCAAATTTGTGTTAGATTTTTGATAACTAATAATGAAAATATGATAAATAAATAACTAATTGATGATTCATAATTTAAATAAGTGCCCCTCACCTGCATAGCTTCCCTAATATGATGCCTGCCCAAAAATAGTTCCTTCAAGACCTACATTCAATGGAGAAAATTGTCAGCTCATCACACCAACTTAATTCTCAAATTCGAGAAGCAATAACACATATAATTGAATCATAGCAATCAATAATTGTGGTGAAAAATGGTCACACGCTCAGAAAAATTCTAATACATTATAATTGACAGGGACAACTGATCCCACCTGAATTATGGAGATTTGAACCCTAAAAATCTTATAATACCCGTGGCATCAATTGTCATTACCAATTTGTGCATATATATCAACTCTCTCATCATAGCATTCATCAATATAGTACCAAGAATTATAGATCCCAAAAACACGTTTTCTATAGAAAAAAAAGAACTCAAAACTGGAAACACATACCAAACTAATTGAGTTCTAACAGTCAATACTCATGGGAAAAAATGGTTACACGCTTAGAAAGATTCTGACACATTACAATTGATGGGACAACTGATCCCACAGGAACTATGGAGATTTAAACCCTGAAAAACTCATAATAACCATCACATCTATTCTCTCCATCAACTTGTGGATAGCATTCATCAATATTGAACCAAAAATTATAGATGGAAAAAAAAATTCCACAGACAAAATGAACAAAAAACTGGAAATACATACTAAACTAACTCACATCCTTGACTACACATATTAAAAATTGACTACACATCAAAACACATCCTAGCAAACATTCCTCACAATTTATAGCTCTAAAGTATATTTGTGATAAAACAACCATATTAAGTTGTAGCGATCATATAGCTACTCAAGAGCCATGCACATTGCAAGGGAATACTAGAATGAATATACTGCAGAATAAGCTACTATATACATTCATACCTGATATATCTTGATCCATGTCTTCATCTTCACTGCTGTCCTCTTAGAATGTCCCTTGACTCCCTGGAAAGGAAGAAAAATAAAAGCAAGTGAATAATAGAAACCATGTGCATCATTTGAACATGATATTAATAAAGCAGAAATGATCCTAATCTAGGAATACAATCAGTAGAAATTCCAAGTGTATAAGTAACAATTGATAGAATTATATTGCATACAAATGTATAAAATGCAAAGAAAATTTTGCTGCCAATGCACCATATAGCAAGATTACCTGATTGAGCCTCCTGAACATGGTCAACATTTTGACATTCTCGGAAAACAGAATTCCTCTTGCTTAATCTCTGCACTGGATTGGATCGGCCTGAACCTTCGCCTTCCAAATACTGTGACTCTGCTATTGTCTCGTGGGTGCCAGGTCGCCTTCAAAAAAATTTGTGTTTTCAAAGAATCATTTCCTCTTATTTCAATCTTTTGTTGACCTCATAACTGGAAAAATCAAAACAAACATAACAGCCAACAATTCAATAATCATTCATATGAAATTCCAAACAATGCACACATCAATGCATAAATTGTACAGACCAGACAACAATCTGTCATTATACAGAATATGAAATCAAACAACACAGCAGTCATAACTAACATATTTGAGACAAAAACAAAACAAAACTATACTTCTATAAAACAAAACTGTTACTATCATGAAAGTGTAATTTTTAATTTTTTAGATAACATAGAACCCATTAATTCACAAATTAAAATCTTAAACTGCTGTTCCATTATTTCAAACGCTTGCACCTTCAATTTTGTGTGGCCCATTATTCTAATTTGATGACTAAAAAGAAATACATACTTATCAACTACTGCCTGCAAATAAAGTTGTGGCTTATTATTATTGATAGACATACAAACATATATACCTGAAAATTTGTGATGAGTGATCGCAACAATGCTCAACAACAACCACAAAGGCAACAACACCACACATGCAACAACTTTTCGCATAAAATCTGTATAAATAAAATGAACTAAATGTAATTATACCATTTCAAATTTACAAAAATGAACTGACCAAAATGCATGCATCAATCTCTCATCATAGCGATAGCAATCTCAGACCAGTTGGTAAACAAAGAAATGTCATCATCATACTTGCAGCTCATTTCAAATTCAACAACAAAAATTCAAAAAACAGACCTTAGCTCAATCAACATGAGGCCTGTAAACCCATAAACTTCTTCATTCAAAACCAATAAAAGAACAAAAAAGCAAAACCAAAATAAAAACTAATCGCAATTTAAACCAAGAGAGAGAGAGAGAGAGAGAGAGAGAGAGAAATATATGATGGTTCGTTCAATACCTAATGTTGAGCAAGAAATGGAAGGGCAAGATTCAAACATATGAACCTATTCTCTTAAGATTACAAAAAACAAACCAATTAAATTGAACACTCAGGAACAGTGGAATACACACAATGTGATGGGCACTTCTAATCCAATAGAATCCTCACAATCGAAACTCTTGAAATCTCAAAATTATTGTGGAATCAGAGGGCCTCACCACAGTGGTAGAAAAATCAATATCAAAGTTAAACAATGAAAACCAAACATGCTCCATATCTAGCTTAGCATTTTTGTGTTCAGGAAATCAAACCCCAAATATCACAAAAGAAATCAATTTTCAGTCTATGTGCAAAAGAGTACCAAATTTAAATCAATCGAAATATAAAAAATCATGACTTCAATGAAGAATATCTTAAATGAGAGAGAATTGCAACCATAATCAAAGCAGGGAAATATTAAAATATCAAAACAATCAAAGCAACAGAATGCAATTACAAAAACCAAATGTTATATTGCCAAATTAGGAAATAAAAGATTTGCCTACATATTCATTGTTGCTGAATATATGAACCATCAAATTCCTAAACAAATTAAAAGAACAAAGATTAGTGATCTTACCAAAAGTTAAGAAATAGCAAAATAAGCAGATTAATCTTCGTTTATGTCCTACAAAGTTGCAGATAAAGTACCTTATTAGCACAATCTTCCAAAGTCCACATTATCCATAATATACAACCTAGCTCTAGACATTTTCAAGGCTTCAACTTTCTCACCAATTAAATAAAAACCTTCAAAGAACACTTTGTGATCTCTTCCTTGTTCGCAAATTCAGAAGAAAGGCAATTATGAGAACCTACAAAAGGCACAAATTATTATTTATAACATGCACTGCTTCAAAAGAACATAGAGATAAACTTTATACACGCACAAATGAAATCTCAAAGACCAACACAGGTTTAGTCGTTTAAAGTTGCATCCAATACATTCAACACACTAAGATTAAAAGAATCATGATTCGATAAAAACCCATGAAAAAAAGAGAGCCTTTTTCAATCCAACCACACAAAGAGACAAAAATGACACATATCAAATCAATAAATCAAACGAATCTGGCTATTGACAAAGACTATAATTACAACCAGACTCCAAGGATTCTATTTGATATTAAAATAGTACTCATAAGGTAGGTCTCCTGCCTGCGACTTCACCAAAAATGACAACAGTCCACCCAAATTCATAGCTAAGTCCACAACATTCCTATCATGCGGTAAAGCTTAAAGACTATAGTACTCTCAATGTCGAACAAAACAAAATGAAATTATAGTTTATGAACACAGTCCGCATCAATGTAGGACAAAAAGAAGGAACACAAACTTATGAAGAATACTCACATGATCCCTCTGATGTTTGATCTGTAGAGATCAATATCAATTTTCGGCTTAAAAGTAAGTTATGAGCATATAGAAACACCAGCAAATTACAGAACCAACGCAGATACATAGTCTTCACTAAGTGAAAAAAACATATGAGAAATTCAAAATAAAATCCACATACTATCTTCAAAGACCAACTACTCAAGCTCCAAACTAATCAACATTCGAGCAAGCAAAACAATGAGAGTCAGATTCTTTTCATAACCAAGCATAGAAAAGGTCCAAAAACAATGGAAATCAAAGTAAAAGAAGAAAAAAAACCCAAGTCGTCTTTGTTTGAAGCCAAATTTTTTAGCATATACCTCTTATCAGGAGAAGCTGGATTCCCTTTCTTCCTTCCTTTGATTCTAAAGAGAGAAACACAGAGAGAAGTATGGTCAAAACCAAAATTGGAAACCCACTTGGCTGTGCAAAATGGACGCTTAATCGAAGACAAAAACCTGCATCCAAAAACACCACAAATGAAATTGATTGAAATGAAGAAAATCTATGTTAAGTACCCTATTTTACTTTACCACACATCTAAACATCAATCATTTAACCAAAGTATTAAAACTTAAAAAAACAGGGTTTGAAATCAACAAATATGGTGCTGGAGTTGGGGCTTGGAAGATTATCGGGTAACCTTTATTTTGCTATATTTGATTAATTTGGTGATTTGGTTGTGAGGCTGATACTGGGTTGTGTTAATTAACAGCGAAATTACATTTTCATTCGATTGGCACATAGTTTTAAGATCGATGCATTATTCAAAGGGTACTTTCTAGTTTTGCTACGAAATTTGGTGTGCTTGTGCTGTTTGAAATTTTTAAGTCCATTGGTTTAAATGTTTAGTGTTATAAATGAATGTAAATGACTAATTGTGACCTATCTCCTCTTTATTCTTGTTCTTGCAAGTCTTGTTTATACTTAAACTGTTATGCTGTGTGAGATAAAACTATATAAGACTTTAAATGATGCATCCGGTTTTCCATGAATAGTGTCCATCATGACGCAATCTGAAATGCAAGTAGTGATAAAAGAAGAAATATGTATTGTTTCGTATTATAGTAGCCTGTTGCCCCTCCAAACTCAGAATATCGTCAAATGCAAGAAACCTAACCTAAGCAATGCACAAGATCAATTGAAAAAAACCTATAAAGATCCAAACAGCAACAAACCCAAACCAACAGAAATCAGAAAGATCCAAACGTAGGCGAAGAAAATACAAAAAAAAGAGAGACCAAAGTAAAGAGGTACAATAGAGATATACCCTGAGTATACCCTAAGTATCCTCCTTCAATTGATTGGTCACAAAAAACAGATTAGAAGCCCAAAACCTGCAATACCAATGGTAACCAGTTCAGATCGATATAACAAATAACAAAGGTATGAGCCCACGATGACGAAACAAAAACAAACTTTCAAACAGACCATCAAATCAGACAAATACTCAAAAATGATCACATAAGAGAAGAAAAAAAAATGACCTTCGACTAAAACAGAGACTCGCAGATGAGAGAAAGAGAGGAGTAGAGAGGAATACCTTTTTGATCAGAAAAAAGGTTGGGTTTTTGTATTCTCACGGCACCAAGAATCGACGAATCAAATAAATGAAAATCTGATTTCACTATTAATTAACACAATCCAGTATCAGGCTCACAACCAAATCACCAAATCAATCAAATATAGCAAAATAAAGGTTACCAGATAATCTTCGCAACACCAAATTTGCATCCTTCTAAATCAAGCTCCAAAGCGTACCATGCACTGCATTTAAAATCATTGCATAAATTCCCACATAAAGTACACATGTTCAGGTCATACACTCTATTGACCCATGATTCTTACCACTAAACCATAGTCCTCCATCAAAATTTTACACACGATTTCAAATGCACAAATTCACCAAAACCAATCAATGGCCAGGACAAAGTAGAAACCCAGAAATCATTTGATCCCAATTCTCCAGATACACCAATGAAAAAACGAAAAGCAATCAAACACCGATAACCCCTCAATTATTTCAAAGAAAGACTCAAACTTTGCCGAAAAATGAGGTGCTGGGATTAGGTCAAATAAGGAGGAAGACGAACAGGTAGGTAGAGCAAATTGAGCACCAGATCGTAAACCGAATTCAACAACGCAATGCAACCGAAATATAATAAACAAAAGAAAGCACAAACAATTAATATAAAGGGGGGATGGAAAATGATACCTCCGCAGCAATCTCTCTTCTTTTTCTTTCTGTTTATGTGCGATTTGAGAGAAGGGTTTGGCTATTGCTGTGCATGTAGGTTCAGTTGTTTTTTCTTGGATTATCCCAATGTCGAAGACCCAAATCCGAGAAGATTAACAGGGTTAGATGAAAATCTACGAAAGTGAGAGCCTCGGTGAATCCATGGAATCAGAAATCTAGTAATAGATCGATTCGATTGCGAGAGAGTAGTAGATATTTGGGAGAGAGGGCTATCAAAAACACTGAGCTACGATTCGGTTGCGAGAAAGTAGCAGATATTCAGGAGAGAAGGCTATCAAAAATGCTTAGCTAGGTTTCTTATCCAAAGCGTACTCCGAGAGACAGCCTAAAGTAAGACAGTAGAGGAGATCTTCGCACGGTTCACATGCCCAGAACAGTGAACAGTGCTTATGAACAGGCAAACCCGTTATGTGTACAGGAAGGACCACGAATGTTATATAAGAAATATGTATATTATTAGGAGCGAGCATGATTAAGAGCATTGCCAATGTTGCAGCCCAGAACATGGTGGTCATGGGTTTAAGGCTTCTACTTGTAATATTACTGGGTTTCATCAGTTTAGTGCCGACTCTAACTTCAGCTGCAAACATCACTACAAAGACAATCACGACTCTACCGGGTTATACGGGAGAGCTGCCTTTCA
The DNA here is from genome assembly GCA_946800695.1 of Geum urbanum. Lineage (NCBI taxonomy): Eukaryota > Viridiplantae > Streptophyta > Magnoliopsida > Rosales > Rosaceae > Geum > Geum urbanum. Next base: position 9,136,731 of record OX327003.1, read on the forward strand.
CATTGGAAACTGGGTAAGCGCACTCTCTCTTCCTTAGACCATCTCCAACCATCAAGGTCTCATACCCTATTATGAGACATTGTAAAATCACTATTTAATATAGGACCTTCCTATCTCCAACCATCAAGGTCTCATACCTCATTTTAAAACTCATCTTGTCTCTCTTTGATTCTTCCTCTTTCCTCATGGCCCACCAAAATTGTCAAGATTCTATACCTTATATTTGGTCATATTATAGAACCCAAAATAGGGTATAGAACTTAGTTTTGAGGTATAGGACTAGGATCTTCATGGGTTGGAGATGAAGTTTTTCCCAAAAATTCTATTATGAGGTATAGAACCTCCACCATTGGAGATGGTCTTATGTTTCAGTTTGTGAGGCTGGCATAGAACGTGTTCGATGAAATGCCTCAATGGGGGTATTATCAAGGTTATGGCAAAACCAAGTTACAAGTACTATATGACACAAATGCTGTTAGGTTTGGTTTATTGGCATATGCGTAGATAGCAGCAATTAGCTAATTATTATTATTTTTAACAATGCGATTATGACCTGTAGTGTAAATGTCATTAAGTTCATATTTGGAAGCCTTTTCATCGTCTGCTTATTACTGACTCTGATTTGTATATGTCCATGTAATGGTTGATAAGTTGAGAATCTCTGATGGGCTTATTGGAAATTTGATTGTGTTTTTACGCATCAGATATATTGGGGTAGGTGAGAATGAAGAAGTGCAGCTATTTTACGGTTTTGTCGAGTCTGAGAGAAGCCCTGCGCAAGATCCGCTTGTGTTACGGTTCGGTGCAGGTCCAGGTTGCTCTGGTCTCCATGGCTTTTTCTTTGAGTGGTAATTCTCTCATCCTTGAGCTGTTCATTCCTTTCTTCTTTTCACAGAGCAAGGTTAACCAATTTTTACTATTTCCTGTTCTCTTTCACATGAGACTGTGTTAATTGGAGATTCTTCACTAAAATTGGACTTGGTTTTGTGTTAATCAAAATGTGATTGATACTAGTAATGATTTGAATATATAGGTCCATTGTCTTTCGAAACTGCACATTGCAACGGGAGCCTACCAAAACTCACTGACAACTCTTAGAGCATTCCCACCGGTACCGAACGGCGAGGACGTCCGGGGGGGGTGGCCCACCATTTCGGGGACGTCCGGCGATCGGCATGCGTTCAGCGGGGGGAAGGAGCAGTGGCGACCCACCGTTGACCTACGGATCGTCCCGAGTGGCGTCCCGCTGGCGGGACCCACGCCACGTGGGTGACGTCAGCATGACTCAATTTTTTTTTTAGGGTAAAAAAAAAAGTAAAACAGTAAAAGTTAAAACTGTCAGCCAACCAGAAGCTGACACGTGTCAGCTTCTGGGAGGCTGACAGACCAACGGATATGTTGATCTCAGCCATCCATTTCAAACGGATCTAAACTGATCCGACGGCCCAAATTCATATGCAACGGCCACTTCGGCCAGAAATCAATTAATTGTAAAAAAAACCCCAAAAAATTGCAAAAAAATCCCAAAAAATTGCAAATCACCCCCTATATTTTTTCTATAAATACTACCTTCATTTCATTCATTTTTTACATCAATTTGTGCACAACAAATTCACTCTCTCCCCCTCTCAATCTCTCCATCTATCCTTTAAATCCTTTGTTTATTTTTTGGGAAAAAAATGTCAACAAATTGGCTTCTTTCGGAAGATGTGCAATTAAGCATATCTTATTGTCGTTTTAGTGTTGATTCGATTACCGGAAATCGTCAAAAGGTCGACAAATTATGAGAAAAGATTCATGGCGATTTCAAGGCGAATTGGGAGCTAGGTTATGGTGAATCAATGCCGGAAACTAGGACCCAAAACGCATTATCCTCTCGATTCGCAAAGTTGAAGGCGAATTTGAAACTTTGGGGTAGTGCTATTTCTTTCGCACGAAGAAATGCATCTTCCGGCTCCAACTTACACGATGAGGTATTGTTTTTTATCTCCATTTTTTTGCAAGTTATTTTTGAAAAAATATTTAATATAAGTTATGTCCATTTTATTTAATTTTCTTTATGGCATGTTCTTTAATTATTTAATTTTTTAGATGAGAAGTGCTCAATCATTTTATGTTGCCAAAAAGAAGAAAGAGTTTAAGGACTTTGCTTGTTGGGATGTGGTGAAGAATCATCCATACTTCATCCATGTCGAAGCTAGTACACCTCCACCTTACTTATCCTCTACTCCGCCTTACTCATCAACACATCCCGCAAGCTCAATGCCCTCCGCCGTCAACTTGGATGAGGATGATGCATTTCCCACACCAATGAGCAATCAAGCTCCCTCTTCTCCGGAGCGTCCTATGGGAGTGAAAGCGGCCAAGGAAGGGAAAAAGAAAGGAAAAAAAGGCATGAATTCAACAAATGAAAGAGCCGAGGCTTTGAATAGGATTGCGACAAATCAAGAAGCTTATGGTCGCAATCAAAAAGATAATGATGCAATTGAGGTTTCCCTTCTTCGAGAGCAAATCGCGCTTCAAAAAAGAGATATCGATTTGAGAGCTTTGGCGGAAGAGACTCGGATCATGTCAATGGATACCGAGATTATGACTCCTAAATCCAAGAAGTATTTTACCAAGAGGAAAGCCGAAATCCTTTCTCAAATGGATGAGGTTGAAGATGAAGCAAGCGGAGAAGGCTATTCCAATTGTTATCGCCCCCTTTTTCCAAGCTCTTAAATTAAATTACCCACTTGTATTTTTTTCAAGTATTTTCCCTTCAAGCATTTAAATTATGTAGTTTCCCATTAAAATAAATAAAAATGCAATTTCTTTATTTCCATCAAGTTCCCACACATTACAAAAATTATTTAACACACATAATTCAAACACACAACAATGCAAACACACATAATAAAAATACAACAATTAAGACAACATTTTTATAGTTGTTCACCGGTCTCAAGAAACCAGTTGTGCTTAACTAAGTCCTTTTGAAGCTCTCCATGGATGTAAGCTGATTGGAGATCTACAATACGCTCATTAAACCGTTGTTCATTTCCATATCTTCCAACCGGCTCGAATGGAATACGGTTCCCCCCTTCATCCACTGGCCCATCATAAGCAATGAATGCGGTAGATGGGTTTTGGAGATCTTCTTCTTGGTTCTCCTCAAACTCATCCTCCACGAACTCGTTCTCAACGATCATGTTGTGCATTATGATGCAAGCCAACATGATGTCTTTTAACGTCGAAAGGTGGTGACACCGAGCTGCATGACGAATTATCCCCCAACGAGCTTGTAAGATGCCAAAGCACCTCTCCACATCCTTACGGTACGACTCTTGCTTTCTCGCAAAAAGCTTTTGTGGAAGCTCTTGAGGATTAGAAATTGTTTTGACAAATGAAGAGTACCTCGGATATATCCCGTCAGCAAGGTAATAGGTGTTACGGTATGTCATACCGTTCACTTTATAAGTCACAGATGGACTTCTTCCAGCAAGCACTGCATCGAATACATCTGATTGATACAACACGTTGATATCATTTTGAGCTCCTGGTACCCCGAAGAAACTATGCCAGATCCACGTGTCATATGAGGCCACTGCCTCTAAGATGATTGTTGGACGACCTTTCCTCCCTGAGTACGCCCCGGACCAAGCAGTTGGGCAGTTCTTCCACTCCCAATGCATGCAATCAATGCTGCCGATCATACCAGGAAATCCGCGTTGTTTAGCCCTTCTTAGAAGCCGAGTGATGTCTGTCTGATCTGGAGCACGGAGGTAATGAGTACCATAAAGCTCAACCACTTGGGTGCACCACTTCTTCATGCACTCCATAGTTGTTGAGTCCTCCATCCTTGTGATTTCGGCACACTGATCTGCAGCTGAGCCGTATGCCAACATCCGAAGAGCACCGGTCATCTTTTGTTGGGGAAGAAGTCCGACCATTCCAGTGGCGTCGGCTCTTTGATGCCAAAATGGGTCGTTGTTACAGAGGTCCGTCATTAAACGGTTGAATATATGTCGGCTCATTCGGAACCGCCGACGAAAGTCGTGGTTGGTGAAGACCGAGCGTTCGATGAAGTAATCTTCCATAAGATTATGGCCCCTCTCATCCCTCAGCCTTGGTTGATTTGCACGGCGGCGTGGTGCTGGATCATCATCGAATGCTGCATCAACCGCCACCGCGTCGATAACGAATTGATTGGCAATTTCAGCATTTTGTCGGCGTTGTTGTCGCCTCCTATTGAAAAAATTAGTGAAACCCATAGGATTCATCTTGAGGAAAGGGAAATGTGATGAAGTGTTTAGAGAGGATGATAAGAAATGTGAAGAAGTGTTGGTGTGAGTTCTTCCACTCCCATAGCTCATTCTTTTATAGTCATTTTGAAGAACCAGATTAGATTAGATAACGACACCTGTCGACCGTCGGTTGGTTGAAAATCTTACCGAATATCTTTCGCAATTATTTTGCCGACACCAACACGTACACAATACACATGTCACATTCTCGTTGGACCGCAATCTTACAAGAAATATTACCGTCCTATCTTCATCAATAATTTTGCCGACATTGACACGTGTCTCATTCTCGTTGGACCGCAATCTTACAGGAAATATTACCGTCTTATCTTAATCAATGATTTTGCCGACACCGACACGTATACATGACACGTGTCTCAAAATAACTTGTCGAAAATGTTATCGTAAATCCGTAACCACTTATATGTTCTGGGATAACACGTGTCGGTTAGTTATTGGGTGAAAATAATATTCGATATTTAAAATTTCAAAATTTTAATTATTCGTGAATAGTAATAGGAAGTCCTCAAACAGGCACCGCTGCATGAAAAACTGTTTAAGGACTTCCTATTCTGAAGAAATGGGGCTTCCTCACATCTTCCATGGGTGGGAATGCTCTTATTTATGGACTAAGGTATTATGCATGGATCATATATGCTCATCTGTGCTAAGTGCTAAGTTTAATTTGACAAAAGTCATTAATACATGCCCTTTCGATATCTCTGCTTATAATTTTTCTTAGGGACTCAACATCATATTCCTGGATGCACCAGTTGGTGCTTGATTCTCCTATTCAACAACCCAAGAAGGTTATTATGCGGATGAATATATATATGTGGCACAAGGCTATGAATTTCTCCAGAAGGTTTGTATGGTACTACTCAACTTTTTAACGTATTGTAACTTTAGTGGTTGAATTTGACAGATTTTGTTGCTTAACAGTGGCTGGAGGTTCACCCTTCATATGTGGAGAATCAACTTTATCTTAGCGGTGAATCCTTCAGAGGCTTGATTGTTCCAATGCTTTGTACAAAAGATAGTCGATGGTATATTACCAATACAAGAATAATCAAAATGACATATCATTATCCACTTAACCACATTATGTACTTGTGCTAATAGGCAATGGTTAATCTACTTCCTCGTGATATTGCAGAAAACGAAAATGGAAGTGTGCCTTTAATGAATATCAAGGTATATGAGTCCAACATTAAGCTGCTTTCTTTTAAAACACTTTTATGAACAGATTAAAGCTTTCAGTTTTATGGATCTTGCTCATATTGGGTGCTTGAACTGTTTTCAGGGTTATGTGCTTCAGAAACCTAAAACAGATTCAGCCATTGATGGTAACTTGATAATTCCTTTTGCCCACCGGCTGACTCTTGTATCCGATCAACTCTATAAGGTAAATAGGAAATTACCATGGAATGATTCAGTATGCCTTACTTCGATCAAGTGATTTATGTTGATCGATTCATAAGTTTTATGTCTTTATTGAAGGCGGCTCAAACAAGTAGCAATGGTGAATACGTGAATGTAAATTCAAGAAATGCTGCATGCATTGCAGATATCGATTCTATTGACCAGGTGAAAACCCCATTTTTTCTCTTCATCATGTGAATAATTTTTGATACTAAGATCATAACTGAGGCATTGAGATTGAGTGAACATGTCAATTTTTTTCTCTTCATCTAGTATTTCACGTCGCAGTTGGAGGCTAGTGATTCGAGCTACCTGTATTTTCCAGTAGGTTCTTATTTCGCATACTAATGTATATATTGTATATATTTACACTAGAGGTCGCTCTGATACATTCTGATACATGTTTTATACGGATTTTCTCGGATATATTATATATTACAATTATGTTTACTGTTTATTGATATTGTAATGATATTGAGAAATCCGGATGGGATCGGTGTCCACGGTTTGGCTTTTGTGGCATATGTTGAAGTGTTATTTTTCGGGTGCAGGTTAAGGCAATTCCGCGTTAGTAGCGTTACTCTGCTGAAATTTTTAATGGTTTTTGTTGGTTCATGTTTTCAGAAGGGGTTTGATTCCGGTTTAGGAAACTAAATCGGGGTTGGGTCCTTTCACGGATCATTGAAGTACTTGCTGTAGTAAGTAACAGACTCATGCATTAGGTATATTTCTGTGATGGAGCCATCCGGGGCAGACCTATTTTTGACGAATCATTTATATTGTCCGAGTTGTCTACAAAATAGGCATTATATTATTAGTTCAGAGCAATCTTTGTGAGAAAAGAGATATATAAATGATGGAAAACGTGTTTAAAAAAATCAGTACTACTCCATATTTTACCTTTCATGACAATACATCCACGTGTACTGGACCGGACCAGAAAATAGGACTTGTTCGGGAAGGTGGACTATAAGGTGAATCATGATGTCAAAGAAAGCAGGGAGGGAAATCCTCTCTAATTTGCAGAGGATGTGGACAATTTCATATTGAAGTTTGACCACATCCGACTTCTTCAACTCCCTGGTGCATATCCTCTGCCACCATTTACACAATGCAACTATTGGTTCAACGATGTCTTTAAGAAAATAAGGTTGAATCACCACTAGAATTAGACGTTGCAGCATAACGTGACAATCATGAGTCTTTAAATCAATGAACTTATGTTTTCCTACTTTGACACAGTCATATATGTTGGATGCATAATTAGACGGATACTGAACACGCTGAAACCAGTTGAATATAGCATCCCTCATTGTCGGCTTCACTGTGTAAGGTGCAACGGACATCTTGTTATAAACAACTCTTCTATCCCTCTTTAACCACAAGGAATGACGTATATTCATAGATTCTAGATCTTTTTGCGCTTTGGGAGTATCCTTAGTCTTGAACTTAATATAGAGAATGGTTCCCACCACGCTGTCACACACATTCTTCTCTATGTGCATGACATCTAGGTTGTTCCTCAACTTCAATTTTAACCAGTAAGGTAGTTCAAAGAAAATGCTCACGTGGTGCCAATATGCCAGATATTGTGGAGAGTGTGGATTGAGTTTCTTCACATCATCGTCATTAGTCAACACACCAAAATTGAAGCTATTTAACCTCTCAAAAATCTCTTCACCAGACCACTGTCGGGGTTTAGGGCCATTCTCTATTATCCCATCGAAACAGTCCTTATCCTGTCACCGCTGGTGATCATGAGGAAGTCATCTACGGTGACCCAAGTAACACACCTTCCTCGCGTGCCAACTCGTGTTGATGTCGTCCAAGCAGACATGACAACCATTGTATCCTCTGGTTGTGCAAGATGCCAACGTCCCATACGCGGGAAAATCATTGATGGTTCACATTACCATGGCTCTCATGAAGAACATTGTGTTACTGAACTTGTAATACGTTGGAACTCCAATTTCCCATAACAGTCTCAACTCGTCAATCAATGGTCAGAGGTACACATCTAAACAGTTTTAGACCCTAAAATTAGTAGAGTAAAGAAATTAAATTCCTTATTCATACACATCCAGGGAGGCAGGTTGTACGACATGAGGATAACTAGCCAAGCGTTGTATGTGCCATTGTTAAAAGGATTGAACCCGTCTGTAGAAAGTCCTAGTCTGACTTTTCGAATCTCCGCTGCAAAGTCTGGAAATTCCCTGTCGAAATGTTTAAAAGCCTCCTCATCTGCCACATGTCTGAGCACATCATCATCTATTCTCTTTTCTGCATACCATCTCATTAGCTCTGCTATGTATAGAGACATGAACAAACATTGCAGTCTAGGAATCAACGAAAAATATCGAAGCACTTTCACACAAATCTTCTTTTTTGAACTCCTCCTTTTAGGGTACTTCCATCTGGAGTGGTTGCAAACAAGACAGTAGTCCAGCTCTCCATACTCATAAAATAGCACACAATTGTTTCTGCAGGCGTGGATTTTCTCATACTTCAGACCAAGTTTTCTTCAGACCATACTCATACACAATTGTAATGGGCACCTGGAAGCTTGTGATTGTTAGGAACCAAATCACATATGTGTTTCTAGATTTCGTCAAAACCTGCATCTGATATTTTGTGCTTCACTTTGTACTCCATTTCCGTCATTATGGTGTGCAACACAGTCTGTGGACATCCATCGTACTCTGGGGTTCGGGTTTCAAGTAGCATGCTATTGTACCTATCAAATTCAGTAGTGTCAATTTTTGGGAATACGACAGGGACTTGGTCAACATTAGGAGTATTAGATCCTCCCCATTCGTGTTGTTATCTACTATATCGACTGAATTTCAGAAAAGCATCATGGACCAAATCCACAGTGGGGTTCCAAGAAGGGGCGCCACTGCCACTGGATGAGGCACCCTGGTAACTGTACCCTGAGCTGAAGTCTGGGCCTGAGATGAAGTCTACTACTTCAATGTACTCACTCCATGTAGTGTAACTCCATATCATACCGTGCTAATACAAGTGATGAGCCATAACATGAGACTCCACAAACTGATGGTTAAGACATTTTCTGCACGGACACCTTAAACGCTTCTTTCCTTGACCATGTTGCATCGCAAACGTTACAAACTCTCCGATTCCGTCCATATACCTCTCATCACTTCTATTCGCCAACTGTATCCAACTCTTGTCTATATTCCTGTGTAAGTATATAAAACTTTAAAATTATCCAAAAAACCATTGTTAGAAGTTAACAAAAATTGTCGTTCAATTCATAAAATTCCTAATTAATTAACAACTAATTAATTAATTAATTAATTTATCTCTAATTAACATTATTCAATTATGAGATTAATATATCGATCAACACACACACACATATGTATTTCAAGCGCAATATTGTTAAACAATAATTAGTTAGCTAGCACATAATTAATTAAACAAAATAGCTAGCTAGCTAGGTTCACATTATGGAATAATATTTATATATATGCAAAAAAATTAAAACTGTCGAAATGATCAATTCACGGATCAAAATTATTAGTATCGACCAAATCGAATATACATATGTACCTTAATTAGTCGATAATTATTAGCCAGCCAGTCGACGTCGTCGTTGATCGAAATGAAGTGATCAGGCCACCTAGAGGTAGGCTAGCTAGGCATATATATATGTATATATATATATATATTATTTTCATTATTTGAGAGAGCTAGCTAGAGAGATTGATGAAGAGAGCTAGATGAAGAATTTGAAGCTGAGAATTGAGAGAATGACGAAGAGATGAATAAGAAGCTGATTGATATACACTATAAGAAAACAACACTTAGACCACGGAAACGTAATTGTTCTGTGGTCCAAGTGTAACTTGGACGATGGAGAATACTATCTCCGTGGTCCAAGTTTCACCTGGACAACGGAGAAGTCTCCGAGGTCCAGGTGAGCACCTGGACGACGGAGATAGTATTCTCCGTCGTCCAGGTGCTCACCTGGACAACGGACCGACACGCCGTGGTCTGAGTGGCCACTTAGACGACGTATCGACACCTCCGTCGTCTAAGTGAAGCATTATATAAGGCCAATGCCAAACTCTCTTCCTCTCCGCTCACTCTCTCAACTGATCGGTCATAATCTCTTCTAGCCTTGTCTTGATCAGCTAGCGCCTCACGCGTGCACGCAATGCAAATGACGATCGACGTCCTAGCTAGCTGGCTAGATATATAGCACTATATATATATCGATCTTCGGCTCCGACCATCAATTAATTCGCCATATATATATTGGAGAAGACCAGGTACGTACGCAGTTAATTTTCCAACACCATTAACGTAGCTTTATATATATATATATATTTAATTGCATGTACGTTTGTTAAAACGCCCATTGTTAATAATTAATTAATTAGTACGTCTAATTAATATATAATTAATATATTAAGTTAGGAAATTGATGATATATATATATTAGTTAATTATAGACCTGTAGTACGTATATATGTATGGATGTTTTCAAATTTGGTTAATATTTAGTTAAAACGTACATACATGCATGTATGTTAGCTACACATATTAAAGTACATAATTGATCGATGTAGATCGAGTACGTATAATTAATAGTTAATTAATTGACTAATATATATGTAATAATTAATTAATTATAATATTTTGTAGAAGTATGGACAATAGTTGGATGAAGTTGCAGAATAGATGTGATGTCCGGTATATGGATGGAATTAGCAAATTTGTGAATTTTGCGATAGAACATGGTCAGGGAAAGAAGAGTTTCAGGTGTCCGTGCCAGAAATGTCTTAATTGTTAGTATGTGGAGGTTAATGTTATGGTGCAACACCTGTACGAAAATGGTATGATGTGGAGTTACACTACATGGAGCGAGCATGGTGAAGCAGTAGACTTCAGCTCAGGATACAGTTACCAGGGTGCCTCATTCAGCGGCAGTGGTGCTGGCCCCCCTGCTTGCAACCCAACTGCAGATTTGGTCCATGATGCGTTTCCGGGATTTAGTCCTGGTGGACAGCAACACCAAGACGGAGGTTATCACTACAAGAAAACAGCACTTAGACCACGGAAACGTAATTGTTCCGTGGTCCAAGTAACACTTGGACGACGGAGACTTCTCCGTCGTCCAAGTAACACCTGGACGACGGAGAATACCATCTCCGAGGTCCAGGTGATCACCTGGACGACGGAGAATACCATCTCCGTCGTCCAGGTGACCACCTGGACCTCGGAGACTTCTCCGTCGTCCAGGTGATCACCTGGACCTCGGACCGACACGCCGTGGTCCAAGTAACTTCCACTTAGACGACGTACCGACACCTCCGTCGTCTAAGTGAAGCATTATATAAGCCCGATGCCAAACTCTCTTCATTCCATCTGATCCTCTGTCCCGCGGGAAATTTTAAAGATCGAAGAAGAAGGAGAAGGGAGAAGGAGAAAGAAGGATCAGGATCAGGGATCTCCGCTGACTAGCTAGCAGGTACTTACGCAGTTAAAATTATATATATGTAATAATTAATTATAATATTTTGTAGCAGTATGGACAAGAGTTGGATGAAGTTGAAGAATAGATGTGATGTCCGGTATATGGATGGAATTAGCGAATTTGTGAATTTTGCGATAGAACATGGTCAGGGAAAGAAGCGTTTCAGGTGTCCGTGCCAGAAATGTCTTAATTGTCAGTATGTGGAGGTTAATGTTATGGTGCAACACCTGTATGAAAATGGTATGATGTGGAGTTACACTACATGGAGCGAGCATGGTGAAGCAGTAGAGTTCAGCGCTGCAGACTTCAGCTCAGGGTACAGTTACCATGGTGCCTCATCCAGCGGCAGTGGTGTCGGACCCCCAGCTTGCAACCCAACTACAGATTTGGTCCATGATGCGTTTCCGGGATTTAGTCATGGTGGACACCAACACCAAGACGGAGGTTACAGTACCACTCATGAGCATGATGACACATTCCCCGCTGCTAGCTTGGCCACTGACACCAGTGAGATGGATAAGTACAACCGGATGCTACTTGAAGCGCAGACCCCGGTGTTCCGTGGATGTCGAGAGAATGTGTTGCAATATGTGATGGAGCAAATGAAGATAAAAGTGAAGCACAAAATTTCAGTGAGTGCTTTTGACGAAATTCAGGAGCAAATATGTAACTTGCTTCTTGATGATCACAATCTTCCTAAATCTCATTATAAGGTTAGAAATATCTTGAGCAGCCTCGGCCTAAAGTACAGGATAATTGACGCATGTCCGAATGATTGTGTGCTATTTTACAAAGAGTATAAAGATTTGGACTATTGTCCCGTATGTGGCCAGTGCAGATTCCAGGTGAATAGGAAGAGTTCGAAAAAGAGAATTCCTGTGAAAGTTGTGCGATATTTTCCCTTGATTCCCAAATTGCAGCGCCTGTACATGTCTCTACACACAGCAGAGGCGATGCGATGGTATGCAGAAAAGCGAATAGATGACGATGTGACGACCCGAACCAGAATCAGATGTGTGTTTGGCACGATTCTCGAGATTTGGTTATAGTCGCAGTTTTACGATATTGTGTGGTTTGTCGATTCGATTCGTGACTATGTTTTCAGTCGAGAATTTGAGTTGGGTGTCATCACGAAAATTGTAGAGTACGTGATTTCGAGCCCGTGGGCAGTTTCGGAAGATTTTTCCGATAATTGAGGAATATTTTATGATTATTTGAAGTTTCGGGTTCCGACGAGTTTATCCGATTGTTTCGAGTTTATCCGAATCACATCGTATATTCATTTCGGACCGTTGATCGACCCGAGGCTCGAGTATAAATATCGAAAAGTCAAGAAATAGTCGCAAAAACACGGAATTGTTTTGACCAGTCATTGACTTTCCCAAATTGGAAAGTTGACCTGCTGCCCGAAAGGGAAAGTTTCCATTTTCGGCTTCACTTTCCGGCGACCGAATTCCGGCCACCTTGGACTTCGAGGAAGGTATGGTTAGAACCCTTAGGTGATTTCGAGTAGGTTTGTGTTTGAAATTATGCGATTTGATGGAGTTTGTTGGGAACCCGAATCGGCTTGCGATGCCATGGTTCGCCGGTATCGGGGGGAGGACCTCCGGTGGGTTTTGGTGGTTGTGATGTTGGGGGTTTTGCTCCCCACACCTTGGGGAAGCTCACGGGGTGACTAGTTTTGGAAGAGAAGTGGTTTTGGGACGAACCCGAGTAAGGCTCCGATTTGGAAATTTCGATCGGATTTCGTGAATTTGAGGTAGTTATGCTTTGAATTGAGTTTAGTAATAGAAGGGAAAGAGATTCGCATGGTTGAGTTGGTTTGATCTGGAGATTTTGGCCGTGTGATTCCACCGTTGACGGCGCAGCGGCGGCGGTGGTCAACGGCGAGGGAAAAAGTCAACTTTTCAGATTTCGACAATTTTAATGTCATTTTTCTCGTAATCGCGCCCTGGTTATCGTACAGAGGTTTTCGGGTTGATTTGATTAGCCGATTTTTAGTCGAGGTTTCGAGTTGGGATTTCAGGAATTTCGTTTATCGTTTTGTACCGCATTTCACATTTCCGGGAACGGTTGGTTTCCGTGCATCAGTACAGTGTTGAGAACTATGATTTTGATCAGTTATATTTTTTTGAATATTCAGGAGATCGAGATCGTGATCTGGATCGTGATCGTGCTTCAGGCGAGGGATCTTCCGCCGGACCACGAGTGTAGCGTGTGTGCGCGTTTCGAGAGTCTGTGAGTGGACACTTTATTTTCACGGATTGATTGCGAGTCCTTATTTATGATTTATGAACTTGAGCATGCGGATTGATTATGATTTTACGAGCATGTGTTTTACGATTATGTTTATACGAATATACGTATACGAATATATACATATACGTACATATTATGTTTTAAGCATGTGCATAGAAAAGATTTATGATTTGGTTTACACAGAGTACAGTCTCAGTATATGTTGTGGTATCGATACACATTGGCTTCTCGGCTGATCCCCGAGTACGCTCCGGGGGGGACAGATATCCTGACCCGAGCCCTTTCTGGCTAGAATCACGTGTGGGTCTGGGATCCCGTGATTCAGACTGTGCTATCGCGTGGAAGCCCACGAGAGTCTCCGCGATATGTTTTACGTTGCATGCTCTGTACGTGAGTGGTAGCCAGAGTCTCCTCACGTAGCATTTGATTTTCACGCTTTTGACTCGCATATGATTTTATATGTATATATTACTTGGTGAAAGACATTTATTTTCGTCCACTTACTCTAACGTGTTTATTGTCTTTCCCCTGGGCTTTTCGGTTTCCGTGCCCAGTTTGCAGTTCAGGTTTGGTGTTTCACGTCGCAGTTTGGAGGCTAGTGATCAGAGTCACCTGTGTTTTCCAGTAGGTTCTTGTTTCGCCTACTGATGTACATATTGTATATGTTTTACTTTAGAGGTCGCCCTGATACATTCTGATACATGTTGTGCGGATTTTCACGGATATACATATATGCATAGTACAGTTTATTTATTGTTGTTGATTATATTGATGTTGAGAAATCCGGTTGGGATTGGTGCCCACGGTTTGCTTTTTGTGGCATAGGACGAAGTGTTAATTTCTGGGTGCAGGTTATGGTAATTCAACGCTAGTAACGAAACTCTGCCCAAATTTCGAAAAATTTTTGTTGGTTCGTATTTTTGAAAAGGTTTGATTCCGGTTTAGGTAGCTGAATCAGGATTGGGTCCTTTCAACGATGTCATGCGACACGCCGCAGATGGGGAGGGTTTCAAACATTTCGACAGAGAATTTGGAGACTTTGCTGCAGAGGTTAGAAATGTTAGACTCGGCCTATCTACAGACGGATTCAATTCTTGGGGAAGTAATAGCTCCGCCGTCAGCACTTGGCCAGTTATTCTGATGCCGTACAACTTGCCTCCGTGGATGTGCATGAACAAGGAATTTAATTTCCTTACTGTACTAATTCCAGGTCTTAAATCTCCAGGGAAGTGCTTAGATGTTTACCTCAGACCTTTGATCGACGAGCTGAAACTGTTGTGGGAAAATGGAGTCCCAATTTATGACAAATTCACTGACACGATGTTCACGATGAGGGCTGTCGTAATGTGGACGATCAGCGATTTTCCAGCGTATAGGATGTTGGCAGCCTGCAGGACAAAATGATATAATGGATGTCCTATATGTTTGGACGACATGAACTCTAGTTGGCACGCGGGGAAGGTGTGTTACTTGGGTCACCGTAGATGGCTTCCTCACGACCACCCGTGGCGACAGGATGAAGCTCATTTCGACGGGACGGTAGAGAACAATCCTAAACCCCGTAGTTGGTCGGGCGAAGAGATTTTAGAGATGTTGAGCTATTTCGACTTTGGTGTGTTGACCAATGACGCGGATGTAAAGAAATGCAATCCAATTCCTCCACATGATCTGAGCTATTGGGATCACAAGAGTATATTCTTTGAATTCCCTTACTAGTCGAAGTTGAAGCTGAGGAACAACTTGGACGCGATGCACATAGAAAAGAATGTGTGCGACAGCGTGGTGGGAATAATTCTCGGTATTAAGTTCAAAACTAAAGATACTCCCAAAGCGCGCAAAGATTTGGAATCAATGAATCTACGTCGTCCCTTGTGGTTGAGGAGGGATAGGAAAAGAGTGTACAACAAGATGCCAGCTGCACCTTACATAGTGAAGCCGACACTTAGACGTTCTGTATTTCACTGGTTTAAGGGCGTTCGTTATCCGGCCACGTATGCAGCTACTATAACTGGTGCAGTGGACGAGGTGCAACACAAGTTTGTTGGTCTAAAGACACATGACTATCACGTTATGCTGCAACGTCTGATTCCAGTGGTAATTCGACCATACTTGCCTCGTGACGTCGTAGAACCAATAGTGGCATTGTGCAAATGGTGGCAGAGGTTATGCGCCAGAGAATTAAAGAAGTCAGATGTGGTGGAACTGCAACAACAAATTGTGCACATCATTTGCAAACTAGAGAGGATTTTTCCCCCTGCTTTCTTTGACATCATGATTCACCTAATGATCCACCTGCCCGAGCAGGTGCTCATTTCTGATCCGGTCCAGTACACTTGGATGTATCCTCAAGAAAGGTACGTACAACTATATTAATTATACAGGTGATTCGATTCATAATTTGTTCCACTGGAGATTTGTAGCTATATGTACTTATTCTTATTGTACATTTGATTTTATAGACAGCTTGGACAGTATAAAGGATTCGTCAAATATAGGTCGGCCCCGGATGGCTCCATAGCTGAGACATACATAATGCATGAGTGTGTTACTTACTGCAACAGGTACCTCAAAGATCCACCACCTCCCACTGCCTTCGATCCCAGTGCCTGCATCAATCTTTCTGTCGTCACCAATGTCGTCCGATCGTTTAGAGGAGTATTAAAGGAATCGTTAACACGGGAAGAACTTATTGAGACACATTGGGTAGTGTTGCGAGACTGTGACGAAGTTGAGCCGTACATGATGTCATACAGGGAGAGGCTTCAGGCGTTAAATCCAGACAAGAGTTCGGCGTGGATTGAGAAAATGGTTAAGAAAAAGTTGCCGGATTATTTATTCCAATGGGTACGTACGTACGTCTCGGTATTTAGTAATTTATATACATATCGATCATGTTTGTAGAAAGTAAACCCTTATATTTTCCCATTTTTGCAGATGATTGATCTGCAAAAATCCGAAAACCACGGGGGGTGGTGGTCCTAGCCAAAGCACTTGCTAGCAGGGAAGCCGATTAAACACTATATTTATCTCGGATGTTTTGTGAACTGTGTAAAGTTCCATTCATTGGCTCGAGATGAAGGAAGAAGAACACAAAATAGTGGGGTAGCGGTTGGGAAAGACAATGATCTATATTATGGGGCTATTGTAAATGTGGTTCAGCTATGTTACGGGAATGATGTCAACGTTTTCCTATTCAAGTGCAGATGGTTCAAGCGTACAAAGGAAGACCTGAGACTTTTATCAGTCGATACAAACTCAAGCTGGTATGAGGATGAGCTTTTTGTTCTCGCCACCTTAGTTAGGCAGGTGTTCTATCTCGACGATCCGAAAGCTGGTGAAGGGTGGAAAATAGTGAACCATATCTCTCATCGAGGAATATGGAATACATAGACAATTGAAGGGACACCGGCGACTGAAGATGCTGCTGAACCAGAAAGAGACATTCCTGCCTATCAAGAGCTTAATATTTCTGTCATTCGCTCCGATATAATGGACCTGGTTCAAGATGGTGAACGGTTACCCATGCCTGATGGTTGTACAGATCTAACTGAAGATGAGATTATCGATGTCATTAATGAGGTAAATGAAGAAGATGTGCAGGATGAGGACGCAGATGAGGACTCAGGTTATCGTCGGACGATGTTGAGTATGATAAGGAGGATGAGCAATCGGATAACGGGGATGAGGATGATCACGATTATGATGAAGAGTACAATTATACGACGAGGATTATTAATTGGTAATTAATTATTGTAATTATTATAATATATGATCGATGCATCATCGATCAAAAATTAATATAAATATTATAAGGAGGAGTACGTATGTACGTATGTAAAACTATTATTTTTGTACTTAATTAATTAATTACACTCGTCCATGCTCGGATCAGATCGACCGACGTACGTAAATTAAATTAATTAATTAATGGATCCGAATCGGAACGATATCGAATCGAATCGGATCGATCGAGGAGCGGATGAGATCGGAGCGGATCGGATCGACGAATTTTTAAGCGAATTCTTGAACGGAGACACCTGGACGACGCATATGAGTTTTCCGTCATCTAAGTACGCACCTGGACGAAGGAGAATCCCATATGCGTTGTCTAAGTGAAGCAAAAACCCTAAACCCTAAACAGTGAGGCCCTGACCCCTGAATTCAGGGTTTTCACCTAGACGACGGAGATGAGCTTCTCCGTCGTCCAGGTACCGACTTGGATGACGGAGATTGAGTTCTCTGTCGTCCAAGTACTCACCTGGACCACGGAGAAGCTTATATCCATCGTCCAAGTGCAGAATTCGTAATTTTTTTCTAAGACAACGACCATCTAGACCATCTCCCAATGCATATTCTTTTCATCAAGACTATAGATTATACAATTCTTGGTGTGTGAGCTTCGACGGTTCTAAAATCGGAGTTACGAAATGTCTTGTATCCACGTTTCCGGTTTGTCAAAATCTCAGTTTTGCGGTTGACTGTGCCGATGAAACCCTTCACGAACTTCTTTTTTTCTGAAAATTATTCTAATTATATATTATGTTCGGCGAACGTATCCAACGGTTGTTTTGTCCAAATTCAATTTCGTTAATTTCAAAATGCAAATGAGCCTATACTTAATAACACTTAAGTCATAAAGATTAGTAGATACTTAAAAAGTTTAAAGACGTAAAATTATTCGTCGTTTCAAATTTAACTGTTTATATATACAATGCATTCATCGATATTTTACGACTATTTCATTCGAATGACAGATCGGCAAATTCCTTGCGAATTAATTTTTAAATTTTTTTTACGTAAATTGCACTTGGACGACGGAGAATGACCATCTCCGTCGTCCAGGTGGTCACCAGGACGACGGAGATGGTCATTCTCCGTCGTCCAAGTTCAAAATTATGGCGGTTCAATGTGCCGCCTTAAATTTTGGCGCCGCTTCAAATTTGACTTAGACGACGGAGAATCTATTCTTTGTCGTCTAAGTCAAAATTAGAGCGGTTGAAACGTCCCGCCGATTGATTGGGCGCCGTTTCAAAATTTTGAAACGGTTCACTTAGATGACAGAAAAGCCCGTTTCCGTCGTCCAAGTGCACTTAGACGACGGAAAATAGGGCTCCGTCGTCTAAGTGAACGCCTATAAATAGGACAGTTCACCCTCTCATTTTCTCATCCCATCTCATTTCCTCCTTTCCTCTCCTCTCAAAACCTCCGGCGACGAAAATTCCGGCGACTTTCCCTCTGTCTGACGACTCTACTCCGGCGACATTCCGGCGACGATCCGGCGAATTTCCGGCGACATTCCGGCAATGTAATAATTATATTTTTTAATTAACATTATTATTATTTAAGTAATTATTTAATTTGTAAATAATTTTAATTAATTAGAAATTATAATAATTAATAATAATAATTATTAGTAATATTTAATAATTTAGTAATCATTATTATTGGTAATGATAATTAACACATTATTGGTTAGTTACTTGTTAATTAATTGGTAATGAATAATTATTAGTTAAAATTAAGTAATGGTAATAATTATTATTGTTAATAATAATTAATTATATTGGTAAATGAATAATTATTATTAAATGCATGATAAATAATAATTAATTATTGTCATTATTTATTGTTTTAATTAATTGTATAATTTGTGATTATTATTGCATGTAATTAAAAATTATTAATTGATAATTATGTGTTAATTTGGTAGTCTTTGATTTAAATTTAGTACATAAGATTAGTTTATTAAGTCGCACTCTTTGGAATAGATGGCGCCTCTTTTTCTAGCTTATCTCTTTAACCCCTCGTGATGTGTGGATTTCATCACCGCACACCATAACCTAAGTGAAGTTATGGATACGAGGTTGATGGCAGAGTTTGCAAAGGACTTGAGGGAGTGTAAATTTTCGAAATATTGGCTGAATGTCGGACATGGTGTCTAGAAATGGGTTATGACTGGTGACAGGTTTTGGATCTAAGAAAGACGACACTAATAGAGTATATACCATTGATTTGGTTAGCCTCGGGGTGTTTTGTCGAAATTATTCATGCCTCTCGCGTTATCTCTATCCCTAACTGGCCATGTTTTTCGATTAAACCAAGGCTGATTAATTGAAAATTTACACTTTATCGCGCGGGTCGCACGTGTGACGACCCGAACCAGAATTAGATGTGTGTTGGCACGATTCTCGAGATTTGGTTATAGTCGCAGTTATACGATATTGTGTGGTTTGTCGATTCGATTCGCGACTATATTTTCAGTCGAGAATTTGAGTTGGGTGTCTTCACGGAAATTGTAGAGTATGTGATTTCGAGTTCGTGGGCGATTCCGGAAGATTTTTCCGATAACCGAGGAATATTTTATGATTATTTGAAGTTTCGGGTTCCGACGAGTTTATCCGATTGTTTCGAGCTTATTCGAATCACATCGTATATTCATTCCGGACCGTTGATCGACCCGAGAGACGAGTATATATATCGAAAATAGCCGAGAATTAGTCGAAAACTTCATTTTGGGCATTGACCAAATTGGAATTTTGTTGACTTTCCAAAATTGGAAAGTGGACCAGCAGCCGAAAGGGGAAAGTTTCCCAAACGGGAAGTCACTTTCCGGCGACCAAATTCCGACCACCAACGACTTCAACAAGGGTATGAATAGCTTCCTTAGGTGATTTCGAATTGTTTGGTGTATGAATTGTTGGGTTTTGATCACGTTTTTGTTGGACCCGAAGTGGGTCGAATTCGTGTTCGGTGTCGAGGTTGGTAGTGGTGGTTCCGGCGAGGTTTGGAGGTGGTGGTTTGGGGGGAAAGACTCCCCTTGCTCCTCTGAATCTCATGGTGTGTTTAATTTGATCGGAGATGGTGATTTGAGGTGAACCCGAATAGGGTTTCGGTTTGGGTATTCCGATTTGATTTCGAAGAATTGAGGTAGTTCGGCTTGGAATTGGTTGGTGAGGTAGAAGGGAAACTTGCTCGCCTTGAGGAGACCTAGAGATCTGGAAACTTTGGCCTTGAAATTCCACCGTTGACGGAGCGCCGCCGCCAGCGGCGGCGGTCAACGGCCGGAAAGTTGACTTTTTCAGATTTCGACGATTTTAGTGTCGTTTTTCTCGAAATCGCGCCTTGGTTGTCGTACGGAGGTTTTCGGGTTGATTTAGTTAGCCGATTGTCAGTCGAGATTTCGAGTGGGGATTTCGGGATTTCCGTAATTCATTTTGCACTGCATTTTGTATTTCCGGGAACGGTTGGTTTCCGTGCATCAGTACAATGTTGTGGATTATGATATTGATCAGTTATGTTTATATATATACAGGAGATCGAGATCGAGATTTGGATCGTGATCGTGCTTCAGGCGAGGGATTTTCCGCCAGACCACGAGTTTAGCGCGAGTGCGCATTTCACGTGTCTGTGAGTGGACAATTTCTTTTCACGGAAATCTTGCGAGTCATTTATGTGATTTATGAACTTGAGCATGCGTATGAGATTTCAGATTATATGAGCATGTGTTTACGATTATACGATTATACTTATACGGATATACGTATAAGAATATGCATACACTTTTATACTGTTTCATGCATTTGTATCAAACTGTTTATGATTTGATTTTCACAGAGTACAGTTTCAGTACGTTATTGTATCGATACACTGCATCCCGGCTGATCCCCGAGGATGTCACTGGCTGGAATCACGTGTGGGCTAGGGACCCCGTGGTTCTGAATCACGTGTGGGCTAGGGACCCCGTGGTTCTGACTGTACTACCCAGCTAGGATCACGTGTGGGCTAGGGACCCCGTGGTTCTAACTGTGAGATTTTTACTTACATGCTCAGTACGCTGGAGGAGTGTGATATTTACCTCGCGTATTTTATTATTTTCATTTACCTGGACTCACATATGTTATTTTAAACATATATATCAATTGGTGAAAGACATTTATTTTCGTCCACTCACTCTAACGTGTTTATTGTCTTTCCCCTGGGCTTTTCGGTTTCCGTGCCCAATTTGCAGTTCAGGTTTGGTGTTTCACGTCACGGTTTGGAGGCTAGTGATCAGAGTCACCTATGTTTTCCCAGTAGGTTCTTGTTTCGCCTACTGATGTACATATTGTATATGTTTTACTTTAGAGGTCGCTCTGATACATTCTGATACATGTTGTGCGGACTTTCACAGATATACTTATATACATAGTACAGTTTATTTACTGTTGTTGATTATATTAATGTTGAGAAATCCGGATGGGATTGGTGCCCATGGTTTGCTTTTTGTGGCATAGGACGAAGTGTTAATTTCCGCGTGCAGGTTATGGTAATTCCACGTTAGTAATGAAACTCTGCCGAAATTTTGAAAAATTTTTGTTGGTTCGTATTTCCGGAAGGGTTTGATTCCGATTTGGGTAACTGAATCGGGATTGGGTCCTTTCAGCACGTCCATTGAACGACCCAAAAACCAAGATAGTGTACTCTATTTAAATGTTAGGCACACTTAATTAGCGTAATTTTTTAAATAATTATTATGGTAATCAGGTATTTTAACAACATACTCCTATGTATAAATGGCTCCGTCCAGAAAGAAAAAGGCCCAACAGGATGCCAAAGATGCTATGCTCCGACGCTTGGCGGAGCAAGTCGGTTGGGAATTACAGGAGGGCAACGACGCCCTCAATCCGGACCCTTCATCTGGTCCGCCGACAGTGCCCTCTGGGGAAATTCCCGCTGCCCTATTTATCCCGACTGGTGATGATGACGCCTATTCCAGTCCGATGGCGTAAGCAAAGGAGGGCCCCGACTGACCCGGAACCGAAAAGGACTCGTGGTCTCGTCAAAGGCGGCAAAGCAGAGAAAAGTTTTAAGGCGACCGGGAAAAAGATCGACTTGCCGTACAACGAATTCACCGGTGGCCCTCCCACAGCTCAGCTAGCTAGTCTCTCGGCGCATAGCATAGGGTCAATCCTTCGTAGCCGGGTTCGTCTCACTACCCCTACTTGGAAGTAGTTGCCGGATGAAGAGAAGGCGAAACTCTTTAAAGAACTTTCGGTACGTAATACGTAGAATTTTAAATTTATTTTCTAATAACCAATAAAAATTATAATTTCATAATATATACGATTATAATTTTCTATTTATTTCTGATAGGAACAATATGAGGTAGATCCCACACCGGCGATGCTTAGGCATATCAACCAAACCGCCAACTTTATCTACCGTGACTGGAAGTACAGGCTTCATCAATACTTCGACAATATTGGCCCCATGCCTACCCCCGTAGAGCTGCGTGAGGATATGGAAGATGAGTGGCAGTGGTTGTGTAACCACTTCCAAGATGAAGAATATAAGGTGTTTACTTTTTTTATTTCAATTAAGAGAATTGAATTATTTTAATTTTAGTTACTTATTAATTTTTTAATGATTTATGTTGTCTAACAGAAATTCTCCGGAATCAACAAAACTAATCGGAGGAAGAAGGACAAACACCATACCTCCGACGCCAAGCACGTGATTCAAATAGCCAAGGAGCACATGGATAAGGGCTCCAAACACCCTTATCTCGATGCTAGCATAAGCATGTACGTGACGCCTGGGCTTGATAATGAAGTGAGTCAATACGACGTAAGTGATATATATATATATGTGCTTTTAATTGTAGTAGTTATTATTTAATTATTATTTCATTATAATTTTTTTAATTATTATTTTGTAGGCAAGGTTGGTAGAACGTGCGCATGAAGAATTGGCTAGCACTTAGCTTGCGTACCCAGATTTGCCGCTCGAAGACCTGCCTCCTCTATCGATGGAGAGCCAAATTGCAATCGCCGATGAGATCTTTGGTCGTAGAGCTGGAAGGGAGGTTAGGGGGTTCGGACCTAAGGTGCTTCGAGATTTGTCGACCTCCGACTCATCATCTACGGGAGGTTCGGGGAGGAAAAGTACTCAGGCTGCGGCCGTCGAAGCAGGCATTCAAGAAGCTCGACTCGCATGGGAGGAAAATCAATCTATGCGTCAAAGGCTTGATCATCAAGAAGCGCAAATAGCCCAACTCGTCGCCCTCATGGAAAATCAAGCTTGACGATAGTGTCAACCTCCTCCGAACCCATACCCCGACGACGACGACCCGGCTGGAGGCAGAGGACTCGGCGACGCATCTGCTCCTCCAATATTTTAGTAGTTCATTTGTGTAGTTTATTATATCGTTTCTTTCCCGATTCCGAACAATATTTTAATTTTTATGCGTTTTTCATGTATGTACAAATTAATTTTTATTATTTAATTAAGTAATTACAAATTTATTTTATTTAATTAATGTTAACATTTTTAATTATTTAAATGAGATTGGAGTTTATAAATTAAATTATTAATATTTAAAATTTATTTAAAAAAAATTAAATAAGCACTTGGACGACGAAGATGACATTCTCCGTCGTCCAAGTGCTTACTTGGACCGTGGAGAATGTCATCTTTCTCCGCGGTCCAAGTAGGCACCTGGACGACGGAGATGACATTCTCTGTCATCCAAGTGCCCACTTGGACCGCGGAGAATGTCAGCTTTCTCCGCGGTCCAAGTAGGCACCTGGACGACGGAGATGACATTCTCTGTCGTCCAAGTGCTTACTTGGACCGCGGACATTCTCCGCGGTCCAAGTTTCACTTGGACGACGGAGAACATGATCTCCGTCGTCCAAGTGCTTGGATGACAGCACTTGGAGCACGGAGCCTGGAGGACGGAGCCTCCGTCGTCTAAGTACTTAGACGACGGAAAAACGCACCTAGACGACGGAAACGCTCCGCGGTCTAGGTGCGTTTTTCTTGTAGTGATATATAATTGGAATTTTTTACTTAGACGACGCAAGTATTTATATTCCGTCATCTAAGATATCACTTAGACGACGTAATTAAGTAGATCCGTCATTTATGTGATTTCTTATACGATGCCTAAAAATGGTGTCGGTCCGTCGTCTAAAACTCCACTTAGATGACGCAAGTCTATATGTCGTTGTCTAAGTGTTGTCTTAGATGACACAAATACGTCATCTAAGACAACACTTATGCAACGACATGTAGACTTGCGTCGTCTGAGACAACACTTAGATGACGACATATAGACTTGCGTCGTCCAAGTGTTGTCTTAGATGACGTAATATATTTGCATCGTTTAAGACCTCTAAGACGATGGAGCTGGTAAGCTTCCGTCATCTAAGAGACTTTTTCTAGTAGTGAACAGTAAACCAGCAGTTCAAAGCTACCTTCAAACTTTACTGTTAATACCTCGGAGTTGCACCTCGATATACGTATTACACGTAAGCCGAGTAGCTCAGCCAAAACATGAGTGGTCAAATTAGCAACCCGGGTGACCCGTGGCAATAGTAGTTGTACTAGGCAGGTTTGTGATGGAGCCATTTACAATTGAGAGAGGGAGAGAGAGTCGGGTTGTAGGAGTGGGAGGATGAGGGTGAAGCTTGAGCGGGTCACCTTTTGTATACGTATATGTATGTATGTTATTTTTACATGAAGTACTCATGGTATGATAGTAGAGCAATTTATATGTATACGCGAGATCAAATGTTCAAACTTGGTTTTAAAGTCCAGGTATCACAATGATACGTTTAAATGTTCAGGTATCAAGTTGATAGGGCCAAGTAAGTTCAGGTACCATAGAAGAAATATTTCCTTTTACTTAAGATTAAACTTTGAGAAAATGGCTGAAATGTTCCCCTATGTTTGACAGTTTATATTTGATCCCTAATATATGACATATATCACTTTACTCCCTCATGTATGTATTTCGAGTTCAGTTTGAACACTACTTCCAAAATGATTGTCAGATAATAGAATTTTTCATTAACTTTTGGGGTCTATATTTTGATTTTTTTTAATTGCTTTGGGCACCCATATATTTATCTGGGCAGCCACCGCAAGTGAACGGGGTTGGGCTGAAGCACGGCGACGTGGTGGTGGTGGAGCTCAAGGCGAGCCGCTACTGAGCTTAAGGGATCACTGATTGAGTTCGAGCAAGCCACACAAACTCTCTCTCTCATCGATCCATTCCCGATCGATGCTAACGATGTCAACGACGATGACATACCCATAATTATTGAAACGATCGACACGATTTTGACATCGATGATTCAAGATCAGAGTTTGATTCGGATACAGCGGATTCAGGTTCGTTTCGGGTTTTCACTGCAAAAGGGGGTCAAAAGTGTCAAGTGACTCTGGTGAAGTGTGTATATGGCTCCGGTGAAGTTCAACTTGGATGTTGTTGCGTCGCAATTTTTTTTTATTTTTTATAAGTTAAGAGAGAAATGACAAGGTTAATGGTATTGTTATAAATATAGATAGACATTTTATATTTTAACTTATCTACATCTCAAACACACATTAGGATCAAAGTGAATTCAAAATACATACATGAGGTAGTATATTAAAGTGATATATGTCATATTTTAGGATCAAAATTTATAAATCGTTAAACATAAGGAGTATTTTAGCCATTTTCTTTTAAAAATTTATGAAAGTGATTGATTTCTGTTTATTTTTTAAATATATTAAAAGCACTGCCTGATCAGCACATGAGGCTCACGTGATTGCTTACGACCATTTTGTTCGACAGCTCCATTTACGACCAAAGCTTGAAGGAAGAAGCCAAGGCCGGAGAGATCGAGCCCGCCTCAATTGACACAGCTCCGATTGACCTTGCAAACTCCGCAAACCTTACCCTGCGCGTGAGATCCCCGATTCACCATCTTCTTCATCATCAATGGCTTCTTCATCCAAGACCCTCTTATCACTACTCGCTTTTACACTCTTACTCACCTCTCTTGTCTGTGAAGTAACTTCATCGGCATCATCGTCATCCAAGTCTGTTGATTTCATCAAGAAGACCATCTCCTCCAACAAGATCGCCATTTTCTCCAAGTCCTATTGCCCGTACTCTATCTCTCTCTCTCTCGACTAGTTTTGAATTTGAATTAATGATGTTTATTTGACCTAAATCTCATCCAACTTTGGAATTTACTGTAGAGATTCAGATTGTGTTGATTAAATTTTACCAATCTGATGTGTGTATTGTTGTTTGGGTAAATTGCAGATACTGTAGAAAGGCAAAGGCTGTTTTCAAAGAGTTGAAACAAGTACCATATGTCGTTGAGCTTGATGAGAGAGGTATATTTTCTTATAGTGTAAATTGAAAGTATGGATCTTGTTGTATATTGAGATTAAATTTTTGGGCAGAAACCTGTTGGGAGAAATGGGATTCATACCGGTTAGTCTATCGTATGAATGTGCAAAGAGTTCTATTGATTGAATCGCTTGTACTGTATTGATTTCATCCACATTCTTGGTGTCAAAATATGATGGTGTTCTTAAAGTTCTTGCTAGAGAGTAGAAACAATTTGATGAAAGACTTTATTAAAGTTGCGAGCTTACCCCTGAGTCCTGAGTTCATGTTGATCAGTTACTCAATCTTGGAAAATTCCAAATAATATTCTTAAAACTAGGCTGAATAGCTTTAGGATTGCTGGTTAGGCATGCCGTTCACTTTTATGACAATAATTGGCAGCTGAGAATGTGTCCTCCAGTTGCAGAATCACCCTTTGACACTTCAAACTTGCCAATGATTCTATGATGGAATTTTTTTTTCTTGTGATACCTGAACTTATTTGACCTCATTATATTCATACCTGAACTTTGTAAAGTAACAATTGCATACCTCAACTTTCCAAACCTTATCTATCTAATACCCAAACTTAAATTTCCGTTCGTCCCCGTCTGTTTTGCTGACGTGACTAACGTGATTTTCAAAATGAAGGGGTAAAATACCAAAATATCCTCTCTTTTTTTTCCGCTTCACTCTTCCCGCCCCCACTCTCCCAAGTTTCATCTTCTTCTTCCGTAAGCAAGGTAGCAGTGAATTTGATTTTGGGGGGGGGGGGGGGGGGGTACCCACAGCCGGAGTGGGTCGCAGGCAGACGTATCAGAAAAGTTGACGGGAAACTAGTTTTTATTTTTATTTTTATCTCTCTCTCTTTCTTTCTTTTTCTCCGGGCCATGGGAAAATAGAGAAAAATTGGTGAAGAATGAAATGAATGGTGGAGTGAAGTGAGTGAGGGGATAGAGAGCTGAGAAGAGAAAGGGTGGCACAGTTTTATGCAGAGGTGTTATGATGTCTCCTCTGCTACACTACTGCATTGGGAAACAGCCCCCGCGCTGTTTTCGCGCGCCTTCTCCCATGCTCATCATGCACCCAACTCAGATTATCAAAACTGCTCTGATCCAATGAGCGAGGGTTAGTCACTAGTGAATTGAAGCACTGAAGTGAGAGAGAGAGAGAGAGAGAGAGAGAGAGAGAGAGAGAGCCCTGCCCCATACACTCGGCCTGTTTGACACTCAAACACTATCTGATTCACTGCTGCCTTGCTCACGGAGCTCGGCAAATCACAGTTTTTGGAGGGAAAGAATGTGGCAGGAAGAGAGAAGCGGGAAAAAAATAAGGGTACTTTGGTATTTTACCCCTTCATTTTGAAAATCACGTTAGCCACGTCAGCAAAACAGACGGGAACGGAAGGAAATTTGGGTTTGGGTATTAGATAGATAAGGTTTGGAAAGTTGAGGTATGTAATTGATACTTTACGAAGTTCAGGTATGAAAATGATAAGGCTGGGTATGTTCAGGTATCACAGAAAAAAAAAAAATCTTTCTATGATTGTGCATCATAATACATGCTGGTTTTCATTCCGAGATTTTGTTCTTAGGTTTAGCTTTTCAGACCAGCATTTGGAAAAGAAAGTATAGTAGGTTGAATTTGGATTTGGAGGATATAATATGGTACTAAAAAGTCCTTGTATAAATATCCATTTCATAGCTTTCTATTTGCAGTATAAAACAATAAGAGTGCCTATGCCTCTGTGAATTTACATGTACTATTTCAATGGAGTAATGTTTGGAGCTGGCATTGTGCCTTTCAGCTGATGGTCGAGATATTCAAGATGCTTTAAGTGAGATTATTGGAAGGCGTACTGTACCACAGGTGTTCGTAAATGGAAAATACATTGGGGGGTCTGATGGTAACAGCTTTTGCTTTAAATATGTGTATTTGCTTTTAAGCAATGTCATCAGACCAGGAAATTTTGTAGTAAATTGTATTTTTTTTTTGTAGATACTGTTGCTGCATATGAGAGTGGAGAACTGGCTAAGCTCCTAGGACTGGAGGTCAAGCATAAGGATGATCTGTAAACTCATCCACCAGTACCCATATAGTTGCGACTTATATCTGATTGAGCAAATTTGAATGTACTGTTGTAAAATTTCTTCTCAACTGGAGTATGGTTGATGTACAAGACGTTACATTCTTTAATTGTAAGACTGCTTCTTGTACTTTATTCAGATATTATATGTAGTAATTTTTTACTATTTGCATCTCTAGAACTTTGAAGATCAAATGAGCCATATGTATGGTAAAACAGGGCCATTATCGTTGTCGACATTTGAACCTGCTCTATCTGTTTCAGAATAGCATTTATGTTTCTCAATTTAAAAGGTAGAAAGTTCACTGCAGAGACAGCAGAGTGACACTTTTTCTCCCAAACCTTGGCTCATGTTGCTCAGGTCTTGTTAGCTGGCTACTCTAGGCGCGCCTAGCATTTTCACTTTGTTATGTTGTTCTGGAATATTCAGATTCACTGTCATCGGTATACCAAACCGTCTAAAAATCATACAGGAACTGAGACTTGAAAATTGGATTTGTTTTGGTAATTTGTAATCTGATACTCGATTTTGTTGAAGGAGAAAATATGAGACTTAAACTTTAACTCTTTTATTGATAGAGTATTTTATTTCATTGATAGAATGCATTATATATAGGCTAATACAATTTGTTATAATAAATGTCTCGATATAACAGAGATTCTCTGTATCTCTATCTATACTAATCCGTATCTAATTAGGGACAAGACACACACCAGAAGTTACGGAGAATAAATCTCCTTAAACACTCTCCCTTGTGTCAATGATCTAATATATGGTGCATAACCTGTTGTCTCACTAAAAACTCCGCCAAACAAACGAAAACCTCATAGGTAAAACAAAAGCTTGGTCTAAGGGAAAAATAGTACAACGCACAAACTACATAAGCTAACACGTGTGATGTATACTCCCCCTGATGTCTACAGAAATGTAACTCCCCTTGATTGTAAACTCAGTCTTGGGGTTTAGATAACTTGCGCATACCAATGCGTCTCACATGTTTCACAAATGTAGATTTAGGTAATAACTTGGTAAACAAGTCCGCAACATTATCCGTCGAACCAACGTGGTTCACATGGATAATCAATAACCACTGCTATTGCTGATTGAAGGAGTACTTTAACGAAATGAGTCAAGTATAACCACCTTTAATGTAACCCAACTTCATTTGCTCAATGCAAGCCGCATTATCCTCAAAGATATAAGTTCGTACTGTCGTAGTAGATGCCAATCCATTACACCCTCGAATATGTTGTCTTACTGTCTTAAAACAGACACACTCATCAATTGCTTCATACAAAGCTTTAATCTTAGAATAGTTTGAGGAAGTAGCAACTAGAGTTTACTTTGTTCTCCAAGAAATCGCCATGTTCCCCTTGGTGAATTCATAACTTGTTTGGGAATGTCCTTTTTATGAGTCAAAGAGATACTCAACATCACCAAATTCAACTAACACATCAACCAATGTTTTAGAATATGGGACAACAGTAAAACTACTCGCAACAGGTTTAGTCTTCGATGGATTGAAGGGAAACTCCTTCGATAGATCGAAGCCATGATCTTGATGCTGCAATTCAACCATTCTTTTTTCGGGACTTTCAAGCTTCTCTCTGTTTACTTTGTAGGGAAAGAACAAGTACCATAAGATACACTATACTCCATTCCAATGACTTTGCGTTGGTGCATACCGAGAGGGCAATGTCTGGACGTGTACAACAACGGTGGGAAGACACGTAAGGATAAGAGGAACGGTCGTTCTGAGTCTTACAATAACCATGGTGGAAGAGGAGGATAGGGCAAAGGTCGTGGTAGAGGATATAATCGAAACTTGACTTGGACTCACCAAGACAATAGCCATAACTCCATCAAGAATCATTCTGGTTCTAGGAATAGGAGAAATGCTTCAAATTCTGCTTCAAATTCGCGCTTGTCATCTTGTTATAGATGTGGTTCTACCAAGCACATGCACAAACAGTGTCGTGCACCCAAGGATATTCAAAATACCTACAAAAAGTATACACGATACTTGACTGATGAGACTAACTTCATTTGAAGACTATGAGATGGTCGATTACGGTAAAACCAATCTTATAACAGCAGACAATCAAAAACTAAATCTGTAGACTGTGGTTTTTGAGTAGTCTATGTATTAGGCTCAAGTTTTTGATATGTAATCAAGTTTAGCTCTATTTTTGACTTGGTTTTTGTCATGGTTTGTTTTTGGCTTGGTCTAGTCATGGTTTGAGATTTTGTTTTAGTTGGTTTTTGGAATAAGACATATATGATGTAATTCTCTCAATGTTGGCGAGTAATAGAATTTATTTTTCGGTATATGAAAGTGTTGAGAAATGTTATTTTTATACCAATTCAGTATATGGTTCGATGTTACATGAACATATGGCATAATGACACAATGATACAGTAAAAAATGAAACATAAAGGAGAGGATGTTGTTTAGATCTCAAGGGTCTTTCGATCCATCAAAAACTTGTTCTTCGATCCATCGAAGTTATCCCTACATTCGGTTTCTAAGATTTTCGATTCATCAAAAATTTCTTTGATCCTTCATAGGTCATCCTCGGGTCCTTAAAACTTCTATTTTTGATCCATCGATGATTTCTTCTTCGATCCATCGAAGGAATGTCTCGGGTCCTTAAACTGCCATTTTTGATCCATCGAGGATTGCTTATTTGATCCATCGAAGGCATGTCTCGGGTCAATCTTCAATTCATCGAAGCCTAATTCTTCGACCCATCGAAAATTAGTATCGGAAAATCAAGTTTTATTTTGGTTTTCTTCGATCCATCGAGGGTTTGTTCTTCGATCCATCGAAGGTATCCCTCGGGTTTTGTTTGTGAAGTTTTTCGATCCATTGAAATGGTGCACTTCGATCTATCGAAGGTGCTACCTGGATTGTGGTGTTTTTTTAATGTATTGTACATCGGTCTAAAATGACCAACTTGGAATTCTGCATAAGATGTTTTACATCAGTTTTTGTCATGCCATGGTGCTTAATTTACAAAGGTCATTGTGGTGTGTTTTTACGTAGTGTACATCGGCTGTGTTTAGATATTATCATATCATATCACTTAGAATAATATTGTGAGAATGAAACAGAGTTTTGTGTCTAATCTCCATAGAATGCTGCCAACGGTGTAATCTGGAGAGGTTTATGAGGATTTGTAGTTTTTATATCTTACCACGGTTGGGATCATCGAATCCCATCCAATCACTTATATTAATATGTGTGTGTGACTTGGCCTCATACGAGCTTTTGCATCATGATGATCAAGATATTGAGAAATTCTTATGGTCATCGGTTCTTTAGAGCAAAGAAGCATGTTGGAATACCTAAATCCATCATTTTAGATGGGGTAGATGACACTACTCCACTCATTCCTAGTTTGATCTCCAAGATGAGTGCAACACAATCCCGACAAAGTACCATTGTGACCTCATGCGTTATCCCACCGGATATCCTTATGACACAATTGAAAGGACCCAACCCCGATTTAGCTTCCTAAATTGGAATCAAACCCTTTCGAAAACACGAACCAACAAAAAACTTTTCGAAATTTGGGCAGAGTTTCGGTACTAGCGTGGAATTACTATTACCTGCACGCGGAAAATACACTTCATCCTATGCCACAAAAAGCAAACCGTGGGCACCAATCCCATCCGGATTTCTCAATATATCAACAATAACGTAAAGTAGTAATATATATGCACTTTACTGAAATCCGGGTTAAAAATCATATAACATCAACAACGGATTACTCAGAGCGACCACAACATATAAACACATATATATATATACCACAGTAGGTAGAACAATAAACCTACTGGAAGAAATAAGACCACTCGAGTACTATGCCTCCGACCACGACGTGCGACTCCAGAGTCCGAACTGCAAACTGGGCACGGAAACTGAAAAGCCCAGGGGAAAGACAATAAACACGTTAGAGTGAGTGGACGAAAATAAATGTCTTTCACCAAGTATATATATAATATAAAACATATGCGAGTCCAAATGCATAAGTGAGAAATGGTACACGAGGGAGACTCTAACTCCTCACGCGTACGGAGCATGCAACATAATAATCGCGGAATCACTCATGGACTACCACGCGATAGCACAGTCTGAATCATGGGATCCCAGACCCACACGTGATTCCTAGCAAGAAAAGCCTCGGGTCAGGATATCTGTCCCCCCCGGAGCGTACTCTGGGATCAGCCGAGAAGCCAAGGTGTATCGATACAACAACATATACTGAGACTGTACTCTGTGTAAACAAAATCATAAATCTTTTCTATGCACATGCTTAAAACACAATATATACACATATATACTCGTATACGTATATTCGTATATGCATTATCGTAAAAACACATGCTCGTAAAACCATAATCCATCTGCATGCTCAAGTTCGTAAATCATAAATAAAAGACTCGCAATCAATCCGTGAAAATAAATTGTCCACTCACAGACTAGCGTAACGCGTATCGCGTTAACCCGTGATCCGGCGGAAAGTCCATCGCCAAACGAACGATCACGAACCCCTGAATATTCATAAAATCCATTTCTCAAAGTCATAACTCGACAATACAAATCAAATCACGAGAAACCACCGTTCTCGGAAACACGTAATTCGAATACGACGAATCGTCGAAAATCCAAATATAACACCTCAATACCTCGCTTTACATTCAGACGCTCAATTCGAAAAACGAACCTCCCCACTGCGATCGGAGCACGATTTCGAGTCAAATGACATGCAACTTGTCGAAAGTCAAAAAAAGTCAACCCGTTGACCGCCGCCGTTGACTGCCGTCCACGGCGGCGCCGCTGCCGGACGGAGAATTTCATGGCGGAGCTGCACCTATTCCACTCAAAATCATGCACTGAGCAACTTTGTCAACTGCAACAAAGGCCAATTCAAACTCTAACTAGCTCAATTTCATGAAAACCCGAATTGATACCAAATCTTCAAATCCAAAATTCTCCATGTACACATCGAATTGAAACACGAAACTTACAGGGGAGCATCAAGGGAATGAGAGCTTCCAAGCCCACTCAAAGTTGTAGCTCAATTCGGCCTAAATCATGGAACCCGAAATCACTCAAAATCTTCCAAACTTTGGCCGGTTTTTCTTCTCTTTCCGGCGAGCCTCGCCGTGAACGAAGGATGGCACAGTGTCAAACGCATCAAGCCGAGTCGAACGGTGGCAGCCTCGCTCCCCGGGGTGGCCGGAAGCCTCAACGCCGCCGTGAAGCTCCAAGTCGCCGTCGGCCTCCTCCTCTCCACCGAGTTGACTCGGTCAACTCGGTCAAACCCAATTATGGCAAGTTTTTGACTTTCCCAAAACAGCAGATTTCTATTTATAGCCTTTCCCAAAATGGAAACTTCATACTTATCCTTTTCGACGAACTTCAAACGCGCGTAACTTTCTCGTCGTATATCCGATTCCGATAATTCTCATGGCCACAAACTCGTCTCGACATGTTCTTCCAATATCACCCAAAGTCAAACATATCAGCCAAATGGATAAAAAGTCAACCCTTCAAACCAACACATAACTAAATCAACCAAACAATCAACAATCGGCAAAATTCGCAACTTAAACTCCGTAACTCAAAATCATGCTTCGGAAATTTCTACGAACTCGAAATTAAATTCTAAACAACTTCCGTGAAGTATCTGAAGCCAAATTCTCGTCCGATAACTTAGTCGCGAACAAACCTGCCATTTAAACCTGATTATATCGAAACTTCAAATATTCATAACTTATTCCTCGGTCGTCCAAATAACGATCTGGAACCGCCAACGAACTCGTAATCATACGTACAACGACTCTCGAGAAGAGACTCAGCTCCAATTCTCGGCCAATAATTTAGTCGTTAAGAAGCTTCGGCGATTAAAACGACTGTCGCAACTCTGCGACTACGTGCAAGCTCATCAATCAAGCTGATTCCACTGTTAATTCTGGTCCGGGTCGTCACAAATCCACCCCCCTTAGGAAAATTTCAACCTCGAAATTTCGGAGTCAGCCGACTACAAGTAGGAGCATTGCCTCTGCATACTGCTCAACTGCCCAGTGATAATGTCGACTGAACAACTCTGATGGCTGACTCCACAATAGGAGATAACTCCGTGCTGAAATTCATGTACCCACAAATCAGAACTGGCTCCACACAAGCGCCAAGTGTTCCTACATAAGGAACAGATAGGGTACACAACACATAACAAACCTGAAACACAGTTCCGCCACACGGAACACAACACACATAAAAGCCAACACTATAGGCGATGCCGAACCATACGGCATAACACAACCTCGCGTATGGCCACACACAAATCAAAACAACGTGTCAATTCACAACTCAGCATACTCATGCCAACACAACTAAAACATCGAACTCAAGCAATTTATCAACTCATTTCCGCTAACCAGACAGTCTGTGGTAACACATTCCACAAAATCAGAATCAAATGTCAACTCATACTCAAACCAAACTCGCTCCAACACAATGGAGTACACATCGTCCTCAAAATGACATCACGTAACGTCAATATCACAGTGGTCAACAAACTGGTACTGCAAGCAATCTCGAACAACTGAAACTGCTGGTCCCGAATCCTTCGGAACTGCAATACCGAGGTCCACAACATGCATTCCAAGGTCTGAATAGTCCTCAAGATCGCCCACCAATCCGAGGATGAAAACTGGTACCAAATCGTAATCTGGTCCCCAATGCTCGCTGCAAAGCTTGTCAACACACCGTTGTAGCTAATTGTCTCGATCAGCGAACCGGGACACGGGTACACTGCGGAAATGACCAATCTCCGTCAAACACAGCTATACCAGCCTGCCACTGAAATCGTCTTCGAAAGTACAAGGAAACGTACTAAATTCATCAAACGGTCCACAAAAGTCTGACAACTGGTATCACCAACCAAAGTGCATACAAACACACACAAACACAGCAACAATCGCCACGTCTAACCGGAATCTCAAATGGCTGACACATCTCAGCAAATCTCTGCCTCCTAGCCATCGCCAGTCGACAAAAGTGGCATCTGTACACACAAGCTGCTACATTGCTCTTCCATGTTGCGCTACGAGTAGTAAACTCGAAGTATCTGATACATCTCCACGTCACTAGCGCCAAACGCGCGCAAAATCACGAGCCTCAACACCATCATACTCGAACTCAGCTCTCTTACCCCATAACTCGGCTAACACGGAAACTCGAGCCGCACACACATGAAACACTGAAGCTCCCAACTCACAACTGAATGCATCAATAACAACAACATCTCAGACGGATGGTCAATGTACAACCACTAGCCTTTCTCAAACAAACTCAAAGGTGCAGCCATAGTCGTGAGTCAACCCCATACATCTACACTGTCTCAAGCCCAAATCTGGCTGAAAATGCAAGTGGATGAAACTCAGTGATCAGGGTACCTCCTACATCACACTGCACGCCATAGTAGTAGTATCTCCAACTCTCTAGTGCTAGCACAAGGACAGCTACATCAAAATCATACATAGGATACGTAGCCACATAAAGTTTCCACTGCCTGAAATCATGAGCCACCGCTCTGTTATACAGCATCAAAGCACAACCAAACCCAAACCTCGATGCATCTCCATAGCCCACGAACTCATCGCGGTCGTCAAGTAAAGTTAAAACCGAAACAACGATCAACCATCCTACAGGAGTAATAACTCTCCTCGCGTGCATCGAACCACTCGAACTCTACGCCTTCTCCGTCAATCCGGAAAGTGAAGTGGCAATTCGGGAATGTCCTGCACAAAGCCGTCGGTACAAGCCTGCCAAAACCCAAGAGACTCCCGATCTCTGGTACACTGGTAGGGCAAACTTTGAATCATCACGGCTTCTAACGGGTCAGGATCCACGCCAACTCCCTTGGCTGACATCACATGACCCAAAACCTTCACGCTAATCGATCAAAATTCACACTGGCTGAACTTCGCCAACAACTGATCATCTCTCGAAGTCTGCGAAACCACTCGCTATTACATCAGGTGCTGGCTCATACTCCTGGAATACATCAGGACGTTGCCATCGAACATGACCGCAAACTCGTCCAGAATCGTCTGAACACCTGGTCCATCGAGTCCACACAATCTACGGGGCATTGGTCAATCAACAACGTGACCAATAACTCCTGATGTCCGCACCAAGATCTGAAAACTGTTCAAACCACGACTGACTCATCGAGCCTCACGGATGGTATCCGGACCCGAAATCAACCTTCGAAAAGATCGAAGCTCCCTCGAGCTGATCAAACCACTCGTCAATTCGAGGCGGAGGATACTCACTCTCTTCTGAAGCAAATCAAGCTTCCGGTAGTCAATGCACCACCACGTCGAATCATCCAACAACCACACAAACAATGCAGGAGCACACCACGCAAATATGCGGGGTCGCATGAAATCTCCTGAAATCTCCTCCAGCAGCTCCTGGAGTCGAAACTATAGCTCCATCATCTCCGCTGGCTCCGAACAACTAGATGCCGGTAAAATGAGTCCAGCATCCGATACAAGCTCAATGGTGTAGTCAGTCTCCCGAACCGGAGGAACACCTGGTAACTCCTCCCAAAGCACGCCTGGAAACTCGGGAACCATCTCAATGTCACCAATGTCGGTACAGCAACCATAGTATCCACAACATAACTAGGCAACAACACAACTCATCTCCACCATCTGCTCGACCATGACCACGAAACAGTATCTCGGGGAAATCTGGTCGTCGAAATATAACCTCCTCCTCGAGGCACTCGAACATCGCCAAATGAGTCGTCAGTAAGTCCATACTCACAAGCACACCAAAACCACAATGTCAGCTATAACAAATCTACGGCTAAGCCATATCCTCTAACAAGGATCTCGCGACCTCCGGATGGATGCAACACTCTCCAAGACCTCGGAAGTGGAGATACAGGTACAATATCCATGGGCATCAAGCAACAGTAACCTCGGAGAAAAGTCTGTCCTCAAACAAGGTCATGGCACGAACTCCGACGTGCCTAACTAGCCGCCCACGTTAACTGCGACTTCCTGAATGGCTCGTCTAGAAATCTGGGTTGATCAAGCTCCAGAAACAGCATCATGATTTCCTCGTAAACTCTGAGCTGTAGAACTGCTAGAACAGCTGGCTAAGGCGCTCCCTTGTAACGTGACCCTCCTGGTCACCACAATGGCAACTGAGAGTACTCCACGAACACAAGTCACTGCAACACCTGCTGCGTGATAGGATCACCAACAATCGTCCAAACTCCTGCCACAGGAGCAAGTCTGCTACTCTGTGATCTCCGTCATTGTCAAACGGATCCTCTCTGCCTGATCTGATAACCCTCAACGTAATCGAAAAGACCACAGCTTGATGAAGTCACTGATCCCGAAGTGTCAGAACTCAACCTCATCAAAATCTCGACTAAGTCCACTTTCCTCAAACCATCACATCGAAAACCGCGTACAACTTTCCTTCTCAATAGCCTCGCCACTGAGTGCAGCCCACTAAGCTCCTCACGGATATCTCGAGGCACATCTATCAAACTCTCTCTGATACTCAGGTTCAAACTCAACTCGAACCTCATGTATAGCTCCCTCTGAAGCCACACAACACGTGCATACAAGAACAAACACATGGACAATGCATCTCTGTCTCAGGTGGGTAACCACTCCACATTCGATCGCTGGAAAGCCTGATAAAACCATTACCGTGTAAACATCACCCTGAATGTAGGCCATGGAGTCGCAGCCGGTACTCACACAATAACAGCCCACAAAATACACTAATCTAACTCAGGCATACATCACTGCCACAATTCATAGCTCTGAGGCAACATATAGACACTCATATACTCATCCCCAGGCAAACCGTGCCACACAATTCTCTAAACTCTGAATACATATCCGAATCCACTGTTCTCTGGCAAATCGCGCGTCGATTGATCCTCAACAGGATCCACAACCGAAACGACACGGAAAGCACGTCAGGAGGCATCTTAATGAATACAATATCGTTCACAACAAGTGGAACGTAATCATGGAACTTCAAATATTTGAAAGCATACAACACCCGGAATTTGATGATTATCCGCCGGCCGGTCGGGTCACCATTCCAGACATGCTGTACATTCTCAAATATCCTTAGTAAACACGACTACAGAAGTCTACAGAATCTGACAACCTAATGCTCTGATACCAAGCTGAAAGGACCCAACCCCGATTTAGCTTCCTAAATCGGAATCAACACAAACAACACAATTAGGTCAATTAGATTGGATAATGCAAGAGAGTTTACATCACAATATTTTATGGATTATTTCATGTTGATTGGGATTGATGTTGAACATCCCGGTTCCCCATGTTCATTCATATAACGGTTTAGCAGAGATAGAAATCAAGCGGTTACTGCTTGTGGCCAACATAATAGTAAGGCATATTAATTTACCGGTTTCTACTTGGGGATATGTAGTAGTATATACAGCTATACTTATTCGCTTGATACCCATAAACTACTAACCATATAATGCATACTAGTTGGTAACTGGATATGAGCCTGATATCTCACAGTTACACATCTCTGGTTGTGTGGTACATATGCCTACTACATTTCCATTGTGTATAAAAATGGTTCATCAACGATGATTATGCATTTATGTTGGTTATGATTCTCCAATGAATGTCCTCTATTTAGAACCTTTGATATGAGATTTCTTTACTGCTAGTTTTTACAGATTGTCACTTTGATGAGACATACTTCTCTTCGTTAGGGGGAGATAAGAATGATTTCATTCTGGTTAAACGTCGAAAATGACGTGGTATGGTCCCATTATGTCTCATCATGATCTCCGTATATTTCAGTGTGAGATTGAAGTACAATGTATTCTTGATCTTCAAAAAGTAGCAGATTCGATGCATGGCTCCTTTACTGATATCATGAAAGTGACGAGATCGGTTATACATGCTACAAATCCTGCAAGGTTGAAAGTTCTTGGAATTTGGCAAGTTAACGTAACACCCTGACAAGGTAGCGTTTCTCCTACTCATAGTGAGGGTGTAACATCGGTCAAAATTCACTTATGAGTTGTTGGTAAATTGGAAAAACCATCAAGGCATAACCGTTTATCATTAACACATGAAATTGTTTCTGACTGCAATTGTGTCTAAAATTTGACATTGACAAACACTGGGGGATGCCTCAGAGTCAATGATGATGCCAGTAAACAAAGAAATCTCACAAAGTTAAACAAATGCAGGCGGTATTATGGATGGTTCATCCAGGTTCATTGATGATGCATTTACTTATTCTGTTGGTCAGGAATTGAAGATGATTTCGGACCTCTGATGCAAAATGAGAAAACTCCCTGACCATGTGCTTCCAAGCCTCTCCGTTACTAGGGTGTATAATGGTATCATCGTTAGGAAAATTCCTCTCAACCCACCATCTCATAGCTTTAGCCGTGTGTACACACATGAACAACCGTTCCAGCATATC
This sequence comes from Geum urbanum, assembly GCA_946800695.1. Classification (NCBI taxonomy): domain Eukaryota; kingdom Viridiplantae; phylum Streptophyta; class Magnoliopsida; order Rosales; family Rosaceae; genus Geum; species Geum urbanum. Next base: position 9,176,971 of record OX327003.1, read on the forward strand.
AATCAGCGGGATATACTGAAGTATCTTCACAGCTTTCTTGTTCTCTACATGAGTCAATTTATACCTATCCGTACCACATATTGGGCAGACATCAAGACATTCAAGATCATTCCCGCTAGCATCTTTACCCCAGAAGATAACGTAATCATATCTGCATGCATGGATTTTCATATAGGAAAGGCAAAGATGTTTCAAGATATGTCGCACCTTACGATGAGTGGTAGGAAGACGATGACCGGGGGGCATCATCGAAGCAGTCCACTTCAGCCAATCATCATATACCTTGATACTCATTATGTTCTCCACTTTTAGCTTCATTACTCCCATGACACTTTCAAGAACAGTCTTATTACACCCGTTGTACAACGGGGTCTGTTGAAATTCAATCAGGTTGTTATACTTGTCCATACCGGTAGTGTTGACAACTGTAGGTAAATGCTGGACTGGCTCAATATCAGGGAAACCCCTAACGGCGAGATCATTATCTACTGCTTGAGCTAATACACCGCTCTCATAAGGAAACACATCGTTGATCAACCTCATTGTTGGATCATTGGATGTACTGGCCATCTGAGGATATTGCCTATGATCATGCTGACCCACTAAAGATGTTTCACCATGATAAATCATATCTGCATGCATGGATTTTTATATATATATATAACATATAAATCAACTCAATCTCCAAAATTCATATATATATATAACACATAAATTTTTACATGCATATACATTTACATCTAATTAAATCAATTAATCTCCCAAATTCATCTATGTATATATATCACACATAATTAAATCAATTAACTCAATCTCCAAAATGGATCTAAATATATTTTCATCTAATTAGATCAACTCAATCTATAAAATTCATATATATACATACCTATGTAGCGAGAAATAGTTTCACGAACTTATTTTGGACCGCTATCGAAAACACTCACAATTTGAGAGCATTTTGAGTTTTTCTCCTCCGATTTTTTTGAATGGTTGAGCTGCTGCCTGAGCTGGTTAGATAAGAAACCATAGCCGACGACATAAAAATGGGTCGTCGGCTATGGTTTATCAGGTCATCGGTGTTTGGCATTTCCGGTCGTCGGCTATCCTAATACTATACCCGACGATGTCATTTAACTATACCCGACGGTATAGAAATGAACCATCGGGTATAATGCTCTTTATCGATAATGGTTTGTACCGTCGGATAAAGTGCATTATACCCGACGGTTTCAATCGTCGTCGGGCTATTTTTTTAAATTTCGTCGGGTATAGTGCATATGTGGCGCAGCGTATAAAAAGGGGTTTGTAGCTCGATCAACAGATTGAGGAAATCTTCTTGAGACCTACTCGCTCAACTAAGAGATATGAGGTAGCTCTCTTAGGACCGACGTCTTGGCTTGACGAAAGCTAATCGAATCAAGCAAGGAAATAAGAGAAACTCTCTGTTTTTTGTAATTATCAAAAGCTGTCTTACAAAGAATAGTCGTTGCCTTTATATATGCGGGAGTTTCCTAAAACAAGAAGGAAAACAACTCAAACAGGAAAGAAATAAACCAACATCAGTTTTAAACTCATCAATTATAGAAAGTCTAAATAAGGAAAAGCTGGTAAGGTTGTTAAGGTGGTGCTGCATCAGGTCCCTCCGGGTTTGAAAGAGTAGTCCTCGAATCGAGTAAAGGGTCAGCAGCGAAGAAACGAGAGAGATACTTCACATTGAACACATCAGAAGTGTTGAAACCAGGAGGAAGGCGTAGGCGATAGGCATATGATCTTTGGTAAGAACAGCCCACACAAGGTCTCCGACTTCAAAAATAAGACGTCGACTTCGCGCATCAACTGCAGTTTTGTATTTCTGAGTCGAGGTCTCCAAGTTGCTATGAGTAAGTTCGTGTATATGTTGAATGTCTTCGACAAAGGCAGCAGCTATTCCATGCAAGCGTGTACGATCCGGGAGAGAAGAAAGATCAACAGGCGCACGAGGGGAGATGCCGTAAATGACCTGAAACGGACTAAAACCAGAACTGCGATTAACCGCATGATTGTGAGCAAATTCCGCCTGAGGCAAGTGAGAATCCCAAGTCTTAATTTTCTCGCCCACCAAACAACGAAGAAGATTACCGAGGGAACGATTTGTAACTTCCGTTTGGCCATCCGTTTGAGGATGATATGCAGAACTCATATCAAGGCTTGTGTGCAACATCTTCCACAGAGATCGCCAAAAATGACCAAGAAAACGTGAATCTCGATCAGAAACAATTGACGAAGGCAGACCATGTAAACGATAGATTTCACGGAAGAAAAGAGTAGCCACTTGAACAGCGTCAGTAGTACGCTTACAAGGGATAAAATGAACCATCTTCGAAAAACGATCCACAACAACAAAGATCGAATCACAGCCGCGTTGGGTTTGCGGAAGACCCATCACGAAATCCATGCTGATATCTGTCCAAGGCTGAGTTGGAATCAGTAGAGGAAGATAAAGACCTGCATTGGTCGCTTGCCCCTTGGATTTTTGACACGTAACACAACGTTCAACAAAACGCTCGACATCACGGCGTAAGTGTGGCCAAAAATAGGAAGCAGAGACGAGGTGTAAGGTACGGTCTCTCCCAACATGCCCTTCGTTGTGAATCTCGGCGATGAGCTGAGGACGAAGACTACAGTCGGGTATGCATAACCGATCATGACGAAAAAGGAATCCATCGTGAAGGGTGAAGTCAGTAGATACACATGTGCGAGCTTCTTCGAAAATACGCCCAAAATAAGAATCAGACGGATAGAGAGCAGCAAACATCCCAAAACCTAGTACTAAAACGTGAAAAACAACCAACATAACATGTCGACGGCTTAAAGCATCAGCCACACGATTAGAAGTTCCAGAAGTGTGTTTAATGACAAAGGTGAATTGCTGTAAATAAGCGATCCAACCAACATGGTGAGAAGACACTTTGTCTTGAGTACTGAGATGTTTGAGTGCGTCATAGTCAGTGAAAAGAATAAATTCTTTATGAAAGAGGTAATGACGCCAATGTCTGACAGCTTGTACGACGGCATAGAACTCAATGTCATAAGAACTATAACGAGATCGCGCGCCGGCTAACTTTTCACTGAAGTATGCGATGGGGCGAGGTTGTTGGCTTAAAACCGCACCAATTCTAGTTTTAGAAGCATCACAATGTAGTTCGAAGACACGTGAAAAGTCTGGGAGAGCCAAAATAGGAGCAGAACTTAGCTTGTGCTTGATGATATCGAATGCAAGAGCTGCTTCGTGTGTCCAATGAAATGGACCCTCACGACGCATGCAATCTGTGATTGGGGCCATAAGACTGCTGAACTGTGGTACGAATCGGCGATAAAAGGAGGCAAGACCATGAAAGCTCCGTGTTTCTGTTAGTGTAGAAGGGGTAGGCCACGTTCGAATAGCGGACACCTTACCGGGATCAACTGCTAGACCCTTCGCAGAGATAAGATAACCAAGAAAGTGGACTTCCGGAGATCCAAACTCGCACTTCTTAAGTGTAGCATAAAGCTGATTGTGTCGTAAAACGAGCAAGACTTCACGCAAATGATGTAGATGCTCTGTTAAAGACGTACTGAAAATGAGGATATCGTCAAAATAGACAACGACAAACTTGCCAATAAACGGACGAAGTGCCTGATTCATGACCCTCATAAATGTGCTCGGTGCGTTAGACAAACCAAACGGCATTACGAGCCACTCAAAAAGACCTTCACAGGTTTTAAATGCTGTCTTCCACTCATCACCTGGTCGAATACGAATTTGGTGGTAACCGCTCTTCAAATCTAACTTGGAGAACACAGAAGCCGTACCAATTTGATCAAGGAGATCGTCGAGTCGTGGAATGGGAAAATGATAGCGCACTGTAATCTTATTAATAGCACAACTATCAACGCACATTCGCCAAGATCCGTCTTTCTTTGGAACAAGCAAGGCAGGAACCGCACACGGACTCAAGCTTTCACGCAAAAAATCTTTAGCAACTAAGTCTTCGACTTGCTTACGAAGTTCTTCATGCTCACTAGGACTCATACGGTAATGCGAACGATTAGGCAGGGCCGCATCCGGAACTAAGTCGATACGGTGCTGAATATCGCGAAGTGGAGGAAGACCCAATGGCAAGTCGTTGGGAAAACATCGGAGAACTCTTGAAGTAAATCGGCAAACGGCTCCAGGATATTTTTAGGAGGTGATGCAGAAACTGTGGTGGGTAAGAGGAGCAACACACAATCCGCATTGCGTACAGCAGCTTCAAACGGTGCACGTTGCAGAACTAAAATCGGGTTTGAAGGTGATGGGTTTTGTGTTGGTAAGGAAGGCTGTAGGGTGAAGCTGCGATTGTTAAATTGGAAACGGTAGGTGTTACGAAACCCATCGTGTTGGACCTTACGATCATACAGCTACGGACATCCCAAAAGAAGATGACAAGCATCCATCTTCACGATATCACAAAATAGCTGATCCTCATAAGCCCGACCAACCGAGAAGGAGACTAAGGCGCGTCGAGTCACCATAACATCGGAATCCTGTTGTAACCAGGCTAATTTATACGGCGATGGATGAGGTTCGGAAGCGAGGCTGAGCTTGGTAACAACCTCCTCTGCTATGACGTTTTCACTGCTCCCACTATCGATGATGAATGTGCATACTTTTCCGTTGATTATACATCGTGAATGGAAAAGGTTGTGGCGTTGAGGAGTGGTGTCTTGACCACGTGGAGTTAAACACACGCGTCAAATCATTAGCGAAGTTCCTGTATTAGCGATGAGATCCTCTGTAAGCTCAGTATGCTCTTCGTCGTAAACAACCTCTACATCAGTGCCAGTTGCATCGAGAAGAATTCCGCGACGGTTACGTTTGGGACAGGCAGATTGGCGGTGTCCAATTTCGTCACACGCAAAGCAACGGAGCGAACTTGGTCGAGTGTTGCGGGGATCGGTGACAGGAACAAGCGCAGTCGCTGTTTTAAGAGCAGGTAACTCGGGAGCCGTAGATGGTAGAGATGGTGAGGGACCAGAACGAGAAGGTCGTGAGACACTCCAAGGAGCAAAAGCACCTTTGGTTTGAGACTCAACCATGATAGCTTGTTGGTGTGCTTCAGAAAGTGTAAGCGGGTTGAACAAATTGAGCGTCTGCTGAATCTGTTGACGAAGACCACCAACAAATCGGGCCACGACTTGCTGATCTGAATCATGAAGATCAACACGAGTGAGAAGCAAAAAAAATTCAGTAGAGTATTCCTCGACTGAACGTGATCCTTGTCGCAAGTTTTGTAAACGCTGGAACATAACTTGGTCATAGTTGTATGGTAAGAATGTCTTGCGCAGCTTACTCTTCAACTTATCCCATGCCATGATTTTTGGTTTGCCCAAACGAGCTCGTTTGGCTTTGAGTTGGGACCACCAAGCTGCAGCACGACTCCGGAATTTCATTGCAATGACAGGGACACAACGATCCAAAGGAACATGCTTAAATTCAAGGACTTCTTCGACTGTAACGATCCAATCAAGTAATTCTTCCGCCGTTTGTCCACCATTGAACTCAGGGAGCTCGAATTTAAACCCCTATTCCCATTGCCAATCGTTGTTTGGACCTACGATACGGTTGTTGTTTGCATCAGCGAAAGGATTTGCGTTGTCATCATCGTCGTCTTGCTCTTCGAAGGTTTCAGGATTATGATCCGGAGGATGATGAGACATTCGATGAGTCCCGAGAACTTGAATCGCAGTTGTGAGCTGCTGCATCTATTCTTGGAGACGAGTTAGGGTGTGTCAAGTAAGTTCAGCTTCTGTGGGTTGAGGTTCGCGACGTGGGCGAGGCATCGTAGAGGATTGTTTGTCTCTGATACCAACCTGGCGCAGCGTATAAAAAGGGGTTTGTAGCTCGATCAAGAGATTGAGGAAATCTTCTTGAGACCTACTCGCTCAACTAAGAGATAGGAGGTAGCTCTCTTAGGACCGACGTCTTGGCTTGACGAAAGCTAATCGAATCAAGCAAGGAAATAAGAGAAACTCTCTGTTTTTTGTAATTATCAAAAGCTGTCTTACAAAGAATAGTCGTTGCCTTTATATAGGCGGGAGTTTCCTAAAACAAGAAGGAAAACAACTCAAACAGGAAAGAAATAAACCAACATCAGTTTTAAACTCATCAATTATAGAAAGTCTAAATAAGGAAAAGCTGGTAAGGTTGTTAAGGTGGTGCTGCATCAATATGCTAGTAGTGAAAGTTCCCGGGAAGAGTTGATCATTATAACCACATCCTATTACATAATCCTTATGCGTATGTAAGTTTGTCATGGACCTCCCCTACATCTATCCTTCTATGAACCCATAGTCATGGACCCTAAGGTTTACAAAGAAGAAAACATTAAACTCTAGAAAAGGTTTGAGAATGTACAAGGATTGACAAGTACATTATGGGCGTGTCTCACTAGACCTATGGATTTCAATCTTCTGACGGTAAAATCAGTGTATTACTATAGAGAATTCGGTGGAAGAAATTATCTTCAGTCGTCCGTATCTTATGAAAATAGAATCATAGCATGCATACTAAGTTGGTCACCAAAGCAAACATACAAGAATTCACATTTAGAGAAAGAAATCTCATTCAAAGAATATACAAAACTAAGTTAAATTGTATGTATTAAAAAGACTTTACGTATGGGGTTTCAAGCAACCCCTTAACAATGAAAATTTAGCTACTCATAGTCTTATATAATAACATCAAAGAATCCATAAGAGATCAATTAAATGAAGGAAGAAGAAGAATTCTTGACGACGACGAGATCGTAGGCTTTATGCACGAGAACTTCTTCTTCCTTTTCTTCTTGTTTCTTTCTTTCTCCTGGTCTCTCTCTTAATCTAGTCCAGGCTAAAGTCTTCCACTAGCTCTTTATATATCTCCAACTAGCTAGAACTAGGTTAATTAATTAACCTAGCTATAGCTCACGTGCCAAGCTAATGCAAATTTCAAATGGACAAGCCCACTCGCCAAAATTGCCTCACCAAGGAGCAACTCCAAGCTGCATATATATGTATTATTATATATGTGTCCCTCGCCAAGCTCCCGTGCTCCTCCAATAGTATCCTTTATAGGGAATTCCATCGAACAACATGTAACTCCACTTCTCCAATTAACTACCAAATTGTAATATTTAATCTCATTTTTTTTATTAATTTCTAAAATATCTAGAAATAAATAAATATAATTAATTCACTCGAATAATAATAATAAATTAAACATAGGGAACAAATTAAATACCGAATAGACGCATAAATATGCGATTATCAAAATATCCCATACTTAGACATTGCTAGTCCTCGAGCAAAACACTAAACTAAAACTTTGAAAAGACTCAAAGACTCTATAACAACGACTCTAATGCCCTCAACAAATTGTCTCAGCAATCTTTCACAATTATAACACCAAGATTAGTATGACTCCAAATTTATATTCCACAAAATTTTGAAAGTTAATTTCAATGCATGACACACATGTAATATGTAGGACGAAGACATAATCATGGTGAATGTAAAGCTGTAGCATGCGAAAAACTTATCAAGATTCAACCTAACATAGATATGCTCTCAAAAGTGTTTCACTCAAAATATTTCTAAGGTTTTCACTCACTTCAACTCAATTATTTGCCATATGCTTACTTTTGTGACTAATCTCCACAAATCAAAGGCTACCATTTTGAAGATTAAAAAGACTTCAGGAGTTGTAATGGGGTTTGGTTCAGAAGGCTTGCATGGTTGCTTCAGTCTTGTCAGAGTCACATACACATAACTGGCTTGATTTGAACCAGAGAACAATTTCCTCTCAGCTGATTAATAAAATTATTTGTGAGGCAAGGTTCTTGGAAGTGTTCAGGAGCATATAATTAGCAGTTAAGGAAAACAGGGATCCCTTACAGCGGATTAGATGGCTCGGGTTTCTCACTATGGAGAAGGAAATCGTTACAAATCATGACCTCAATACGCATTTTATGGGAACGAACAATTTATTGTCATTATGTATTCATCACAGAAACAAGGTAGAAGCTGCATTCCAGCAGCTTAAATATAGGTTTTGTGGCAACTTTACATTTGAGGATGCAATAGTTAGCTATAAGTTACTGTTAGGCAAGTATAAGAAGGTCGGAAAACAATTTATGAATGGAATAGTTTCACTGCACCATGAATTGTGATGTATCTAACATGTTTGCTTCCCTCTACCCCACTACCAGATTTTTTCTTGATCAGTTCTGACAGGATGGGGGTATGACAGACAGGAATGGATCAGCTATCTCACTTGGTAAAATAGGCTCCTATGAAGCAACAGATTTATATCAAATTTAGTGAGTGCCGTGCCCTTCTTTGAACAAAAGCTCAAAGGTATGCCATCACAATCCTGACTTGGTTTTATTCATATGAGAAAAGAGCTATCTTAGCTGAAGGAATTCATGAAAAAGACACATGAATAGCACACTTCATCAGTATTACATTCTTATTATTTCATGTCCAAACTATTGATGAGAACTATAAGTACATATCTGCATAAATCATGAAGTTCTACGGTTTGGAGTGTCTGGGTGTTGGAGTCGGATGCGTAGTTACTCCGTGGTAATCAATTTGGTAAACAAGTTCGTCTAAATTACTATTGCTGCTTGCATGATTGTTTGAAACTGAAATTTCTTGGACTGGTGACTTATCTGACTCTGCATCAATGACCTGCATTTATAACCCTGATGATGGTCATTCATAATAGAAGAACGCAAATACAGTTACGTTTTAAGATGAAGTTATCTCAAAGCTAGGAACTTATACACACAAACTATATGTATGCATGTAATCGCAGATATGCCATTTCCCCATGGCAAAACTATTTTGAAATGCCTGAAAACTCGGAAGCATAATACTCTTCATGATTAAGAAGCCTACCTTTTGATTACCACGTTTGTCCTTGGTGAATGACATGCTTAATTTTCTCATGGGGTGTCTTCCCGGGGGGATAGCCTGAGCAGAGGAACTTATACTATAGCAAGAAAGATATAGATCTGCTACAAGAAAACAGAAGAAAAAGATTTGCAAAGATTTCATTGTTATGCAGCTAAAAATGAAATTTTCATATCCTTCAGCGGAAGTTGGAGCATCAAAAATATATAGACGGACAGACCCATCATAGTGATTGAGTGGAATGGGTCAGGGGGATAGAAGGTGTGAATTATTTAACATGTGGGAGGGGGAACACTGGGAACATGTCTGAGCCCATGCTTATGATTCTATTGCTTATCGGAGAGAGAGAGAGAGAGAGAGAGAGAGAGAGAGAGAGAGAGAGAGAGACCTGATCAACTCAAAAGGGTATATACAGCATTGTCTTTCCAAGTTTACTCAATTTGGACTTTGAAGACTCATTTGTCGCTTGCAAAATATCTCTGTAAAGGGGAGGCATTTACCTTGTGGTGTTGCAGAGTAGGTGAGGAATGAAACTAAGATCACGTTTGTGTTTCCGTATCAGCCAAAGCCTCTCTGGATTGAATCGGTTTTTATGTTTTGTCTTCACCAATAGAGTATATTTTGGTCATGTCACTCCTCTTTTTCGGTGATAAAAATTGTAGTAAATTTTGATGATTATAATCACGTCAACCACCCTTACATGAAATCGGGTGGTGAATGGAAAAACATAAGCCATAAGGGACTCGCATTGGGCAAGGCCCAGCTAACAATCTTAAAGAACTAAATAAAAAGCTACTAAAAGCATATAATTTCTTTTGAAAAAGAAGAGAACATATATGGTATGCTTAGAATTGAACTTCTTCATTAGGCGACAAATTATATACAATTTCAAAAACTGTGTCAAGGCCCAAAAATTTTATACTTAGGTGACAAATTATTTCGTCGTATAAGAAAACTCAATTATTTAGATCAGATTCATTTTCCAGACCAAGCTATCTCGTCGATCTCTTAACTTCTCTCTCTCTCTCTCTCTCTCTCTCTCTCTCTCTCTCTCTCTCTCTCTCTCTCTCTCTCTCTCTCTCTCTCTCTCTCTCTCTCTCTCTCAACACCCACCTCCGGTTGGCCATAGTTCAAATATTATTGATTTTTCAACCCCCCGAGTTCTAGTTTACCTACTTATCTCCTTATCAATGAAGATATTAACTCGTTTCTCTCGATTAATTTTTTTGAATTTAATTACATACGGTGATAGATTTTTTCCGTAAAATATTCCGGCAAATATAAAGTTTCCGACGATCTTAGCTTGTTTTATTGCATTGTTAATCTAATTGTAAGCTAATTGGTTAGTTAATTAGTATGTTTAATTTGATTAATTAGTTAACAAATGTTAGATTAAGTTAATTGGTTCTTTAACGTATTGTTAAGCTAATGGTTTAATCTAGCTAGTTAAGCTTAATTAATTGCATGTATGTTTAATATATTGTTAATTAAGGTAATTGTATGTTTAAATTATTGTTAAGCTAGTTGTTTAATATATGTTAGAATAATTAGTTGAAAAATTATATATATACTATGTAAATACATTTATATTAAGTTAATACTATAATATAATATTAGCTAGATTAATTATAGTATAAGATTGATTATAGCATATTAACTTAATTAATTGTGTTATGTAATTTGATAATATATATAGTATATTAGATTAATTAATTATTGTTTGAAAAATTATATAATATGATAATTATTAACTTATGCAGAAATATGGACATTAGTTGAATACAGTTGGCTAATAGAAGTGATGTGCGGTATATGGACGGAATAAGAGAGTTTATGTTGTTTACGCTGGAACATGCATGGTCAGGGAAAGAAACATTAATTATAGGTGACCGTGCAGAAAATGTCTTAACTATCAGTTTTGTAGAGATTAATGTTATGTCTCAACACTTATATGACCACAGTATGATGTGGAGTCATACTACGTGGAGTGAGCACGGTGAAGTAGTAGACTTCCGCTCAAGACCAAACTTCAGCTCAGGGTACAGTTACCAGGATGCCTCATCCAACGGTAGTGGCGCCCCTTCTTGGAACCCCACTATGGAATTGGTCCATGATGCTTTTTCGGGATTTAGTCACGGTGGACACCAACACAAAGATGAAGGTGATACTATTCATTATAACATAGTCCCCGCTGCCTGGCCCACTGACACTACTGAGATGGATAAGTATAACAGGATGTTACTTAAATCCCAGACCCCTGTGTACCCTGGATTTCCAGAGAATGTGTTGTAATGTGTAATGGAGGAAATTCAGGTAAAAGGGAAGACCAAAATTTTAGACCGTGCTTTTGACGAAATGCAGGAGCATATATGTAAATTGCTTCTTGATCATCACAAACTTCCGGAAACCCATTATAAGGTTTGAAAGATCTTGAGCAGCCTCAGCCTAAAATACAAGAAAATTCACGCGTGCATAAATGATTGTATGCTGTTTAACAAAGAATATGCACATTTGGACTGCTGTTCTGTATGTAACCAAGGTAGATATTTGAACCGGGGGAATAGGAGGAAGCAAATTCCTGTGAAAGTGTTTCGCTATTTTCCGTTGATTCCTAAACTGCAGTGTTTGGACATGTCTCTATACATAGTAGGGACGATGCGATGGGACGTGGAACAGAGAATAGATGACGATGTGCTCACATACGCGGGAGACGGGGAAGCTTTTAAACATTTCGATAGTGAACTTCAAGACTTTGCAACAGAGGTTCGAAATGTTTGACTCGGATTTTCTTCAGATGAATTTAATCCTTGAGGTAGTAATAATGTTGTTATCAGCACTTGGTTAGTTATTCTCATGTTGTACAACCTGCCTCGGTGGATGCGTATGAATAAAGAATTTGTTCCTTACTCTGCTAATTTCAGGTCCTAAATCTCCTGAAAAGTATTTTAATGTGTACCTCAGACCATTGATTGACGAGCTGAAACTGCTGTGGGAAATGGAGTCGTCCCAACTTATGACAAGTTCACTGACACAATGTTTATGATGAGAGCAGCTGTAATATGGACAATCAACAATTTTTCTGTGTATGGGATGTTGTCATCTTGCACAACCAGAGGATACAATGGTTGTCCTGTATGCTTGGACGACGTCAACTCTAGTTGGCACCCGGAAAAGATGTGTTATATGGGTCACCGTAAATGGCTTCCTCATGATCACCCATGGCGACAGGATAAGGATCATTTTTATGGGACTTTAGAGAACAATCCTAAACTCTGGCAGTGGTCTGGAAAAGAAGATTTTGAGATGTTAAATAGGTTCTATTTCGGTGTGTTGACAAATGACGTTGATGTGAAGAAACTCAATCCACACCCTCCACACGATCTTAGCTATTAGCAGCACATGAGTATTTTCTTTGAACTACCTTATTGGTCAAACTTGAAACTCATGAACAACCTAGATCTCATACACATAGAAAAAAAATGTGTGCGACAACGTGGTGGGAAAATTTTTAAGTATTAAGTTGAAGACTAAAGATACTCCCAAAGTGCGAAAAGATTTGGAATCTATAAATTTACGTCGTCCCTTATGGTTAAGGAGGGATAGATGATGAGTGTACAACAAGATGTCAAATGCACCTTACACAGTGAACCGACCCTGAAGGGTTATGTATTCTACTAGTTTAAAAGTGTTTGTTATCCGTCTACTTATATAGCGAATATATTTGGAGCAGTTTGTTACGACCTGAACCGAAATTACCCGTTTATCGAGGCATATTAAGTTTTATCGTGAATTAGTAGCGTTATCCACTTTTTCACCGGCCGGGAATTGGACTTGACAATCTGCACGAAAGTCGTTGAGCATTTAATTTTGAGCTCGTCGGAATTTTTTGAGAATTTTTCGGATAAACGAGCTATTTGTTATGTTTATTGGTTGTCGGCACAAGAATTAAATAAAGGTGTCTATTTTTAATTGGTTATTTCTGGATCGTCCGATCGCGATAAGATTGATTTCGGACCGTTGATCGGATCTGATAATTTTATTATAAATAGGTTTTTTTTTAGAAATTAATTGGTGAAAAATCAAAAAATTTTGAAAAAGTCCACCGACTCGGTTACGAACCCCCGCCTACCCATTTTGGATTTTTCGATCAACCTGAAAGGACCCAACCCCGATTTAGCTCCCTAAATCGGAATCAAACCCTTTCGAAAACACGAACCAACAAAAACTTTTCGAAATTTGGGCAAAGTTTCGCTACTAACGTAGAATTACCATTACCTGCACGCGGAAAATACACTTCATCCTATGCCACAAAAAGCAAACCGTGGGCACCAATCCCATCCGGATTTCTCAATATGTCAACGGTAAAGTAAAGTAGTAAATATATATGCACTTTACTGAAATCCAGTGTAAAACCGTATAACGTATTCAATAGGAAGCTCAGAGCGACATCTAATACATAATCGTATACGCAAACCACAGTAGGTAGAACAATAAACCTACTGGATGAAACAAAGTAGCTCGAGCACTATGCCTCCGACCACGATGTGCGACACCAGAGCCTGAACTGCAAACTGGGCACGGAAACCGAAAAGCCCAGGTGAAAGACAATAAACACGTTAGAGTGAGTGGACGAAAATAAATGTCTTTCACCAAGTAATATATACTTTAAAAACATATGCGAGTCGAAAATATAAACAAACAAATAATGCACGAGGGAGACTCTAACTCCTCACGTGTCCGGGTACACGAGGGAGACTCTAACTCCTCACGTATACATACACGAGGGAGACTCTAACTCCTCACGCGTATAGAGCATGTGTATAAATCACACGGGGCCACTCGTGGACATATAACAACATAAAAATATAATCACATAACACATGCTCAATATAAACATAATCTCGTTCGAAACTCATGCTCGTAAAACCATAATCATACTGCATGCTCAAGTTCATAAATCGTATATAAAAGACTCGCAATAATTCCGTGAAAATAAACTGTCCACTCACAGACTAGCGTAACGCGTATCGCGTTAACCCGTGATCCGGCGGAATGCCCCTCGCCAAACAAACGATCACGAACACCTGAACAATCACAATGTCCAATACTCAAAGTTATAATCCGACAATTCAAATCAAATCACGAGAAACCACCGTTCTCGGAAATACACAATTCGAATACGACGAATCGTCGAAAATCCATATATACCACCTCAAATACCTCGCTTTACGTTCGGACGCTCAACTCGAAAAACGAACCTCCCCACTGCGATCGGGGCGCGATTTCGAGTCAAATGACATGCGACTTGCCGAAAGTCAAAAAGTCAACTCTGACCGTTGACCGCCGCCGTTGACCGCCGTCCACGGCGGCGCCACTGTTGACCGGAGAATTTCACGGCGGAGCAACCCCTATTCCATGCAAAACCACCCACTGAGCAACTTTGTCAACTGCACCGAAGTCCAATTCTCACTCTAACATGGTCAATTTCATGAAAAACCGAATGAACACAAAAATTTCAAATCCAAAATTCTCCTTGTACACATCGAATTGAAACACGAGACTTACAGGAAAGCATCAAGGGGATAAGAGCTTCAAAGCCCACTCAAAGTTGTAGCTCAATTCGGCCAAAAACCATGAACCCGAATACACCTAATTTTCTCCAATTTTGGGCCGGAAATTCCTTCTTTTCCGGCGACCCACGCCACAAACGGTGGCCGGCACCACCACGGGAAGGCCGAGGCGCACCTAACGAACCCTTCCCCAAGCCTTGGGGTGGCCGGAAAAGACTCCACCGCCGTGAGCCACCACAAGCCGTCGAACTCACCCTCTCTCCACCGAGTTGACCGAGTCAACTCGGTCAACACCCAAATAGGAAAAGTCTGACCTGCCCAAAATAGCAACTTCTATTTATAGACTTTCCATTTTTGGAAACTTCATGTTTATCCAATTCAACGAACTTCAAGCACGCGTAACTTTCTCGTCGTAATTCCGATTCCGATAATTCTCGCGGTCACAAACTCGCCTCGACGTACTCTTCCAATATTACCCGAAGTCAAACATATCGGCCAACCGAATAAAAAGTCAACCCTTCAAAGCAACACACATTAAATCGACTAAATAATCAACAAACGGCAAAATTCGCAACTAATTCCTCGTAACTCCAAATTATGCTCCGGAAGTTCCCACGAACTCGAAATTAAATTCTGAACAACTTCCGTGAAGAAGCCGAAACCAAATTCTCGTCCGGTAATTTAGTCGTTAAGTAGCCCACCATTTAAATCCGAACTTCAAATATTCATAACTAATTCCTCGGTCGTCCAAATAACGATCCGGAACCGCCCACGAATTCGTAATCACACGTAGAACGACTCTCGAGAAGAGACCCAGCTCCAATTCTCGGCCAATAATTTAGTCGTTAAGAACTCTGGCGATTCCAATATCTGTCGAAAATCCGCGACTGCGCTGTAACTCACGAATCAAGCTGATTATACTTCTGATTCTGGTCCGGGTCGTCACAAATCCACCCCCCTTAGAAAAATTTCGACCTCGAAATTTCCGAGTCTGCCGACTATAAGGTAGGAGCACTGCCTCTGCATACTGCTCAACTCACCAACGGCAATCTCAACTGAACAACTCTGATCACAAACTCCACAATAGGAGATAATTCCGTGCCGGAATCCCTGTACCCTCAAATCACAAATCTGAACTGGCTCACACAATCTCTAAGTGTTCCTACATAAGGAACATATAGGGTACACAACACGCAACAACCTGAAACATAGTTCCGCCACGCGGAACACAACACACAAAGCCAACACTATAGGCGGTGCCGAACCATACGGCATAACACAAACTCGCCTATGGCCACATACGGATCAATACATCATAACAAATCACAACTCAGTCTGCACACATCAACATAACTCAAATATCGAACTCGAGCAATTATCAACCCATTTCCGCTAATCTGACAGTCTGTGGCAACACACTCCACAAAATCGGAAACAAACATCAACTCAAACTCAAACCAAACTCACTCCAACACAATGAAGTACAACATCGTTCCTCAAAACGACGTCAAACAATATCAAAATCACAGTGGACAACAACCTGGTACTGCAACCAACCTCGAACAACTGAAACTGCTGGTCCCGAATCCTCCGGAACTGCAACACCGAGGTCCACAACATGTCCTCCAAGGTCTGAATAGTCCTCAAAGATCGCTCGCTAATCTGAGGATAAGAATCGGTAATAGCTCGTAATTTGGTCTCCAATGTTCGCTGCAAAGCTCTCCAACACACAGTTGTAGCTGATTACCTCGATCGGCAAACTGGGACAAAAATACACCACGTAGAGGGACAACCTCCATCAAACACAGCTATACCAGCCTGCCGTTGAAATCATCTCCGAATGCACAAGGAAATGTACTGAGTTCATCAAATGGTCCACAATGATCAAACCACTGGCATCACAAACCAAAGTGCAAACAAGCATACACAAACACAGCAGTAATCACCACGTTCAACCGGAAATCTTCAATGGCTGACACTCCTCGGCAAGTCTCTGCCTCCTAGCCATCACCAGTCGACAAAAGTGGCAAATGTACACACAAACCGCTACATTCTACTTCATGCTGCATCACGAGTAATAAACTCGAAGTATTTGATGCATCTCCGCACCACTAGCGCTAAATGCGCGCAAAACCATGAGCCTCAACATAATCACACACTAACTCAGCACCAGTAGCTCGCAACTCGATCAACACGGAAACGCGAGCCACACACACACATGAAACACTGGAATTCCGACTCTCGACTGAATGCATCAGCAACAACATCATCCCAAACGGATGGTCAAAGTACATCCTCTATCCTTTCCCGAAAAAAACTCAAATGTACAGCCATAGTCGTGAGTCGACCCCATCCATCTACACTGCCTCAAGCCCAAATCTGGCCGAAAATGCAAGTGGAGGAAACTCAAATGATCAGTGTACATCCTACACCATGCTACACGCCATAGCAATAGTATCTCCAACTCTCTGATGCTAATAAAAGGACAGCTACACCCAAACCATACACAGGATATGTAGCTACATAATGTCTCCATTGCCCGTAACTACAAGCCACTGCTCTGCTACACCGCATCCAAACACAACCACCTCTAAACCTCGATGCATCGCCATAACCCACGAAATCGTCGCGGTCGTCAGGTAAGGTCAAAACCGAAGTAATGGTCAACCATCCTGCAGGAGTAAGTAACTCTCCTCGCGAGCATCGAACCACTCGAGCTTGACGCCGTTTTCGTCAATCCGGAAAGTGAAGTGGCAATCCAGGAAAAATCCTGTACAAAGCCGTCGGTACAAGCCTGCCAAAACCCAAGAGACCCCCAATCTCTGGCACAGTAGTAGGGCAAACTCCAAATCAACACGGCTTCGAACTGGTCAGGATCCACTCCAACTCCCTCGGATAACATCACATAGCCCAACATCTTCACGCTAATCGACCAAAACTCACACTGGATGAACTTCCACAAACAGCTAATCGTCTCGCGAAGTCCACAAAACCGCTCGCAACTGCTCCAGGTACTGGTCCACACTCTCGGAGTACATCAGGACATTGCCAACGAACATGACCGCAACTCGTCCAGAAACCGTCTGAACACATGGTCCATCAAGTCCACACAATCTACGGAGCATTGGTCAACCATACAACGTGACCAAAAACTCCAGATGCTCGCTCCGAGATCCGATAGCCACATAGCCACATCTGACTCATCAAACCTCAACTGATAATATCCAGTCCCGAAATCAAACTTCGAAAAGACTGAAGCTCTCACAAGCTGATCAACCAATCGTCAATCCGAAGCAGAGGATACTCACACTCCTCTGAAGCAAATCGGGCTTCCGATAGTCAATGCGCCACCTCATCGAACCATACAAACAGTCGCATAACTGATGCAGGAGCACACCACGCAAATACGCGGGGTCGTATGAAATCTCCTGAAATCTACTCCAGCAACTCTTGGAGTCGAAACTGTAGCTCCATCAGCTCCGCTGGCTCCGAACGACAAGATGCCGGTAAAATAAGTCCGGCGCCTGGTACAAGCTCAATGGTGTAGTCAGTCTCCCGAACTGGAGAAACACCTGGTAACTCCTCCGGATCACACCTGAAAACTCAGGAACCACCTTAATGTCACCAATGTCGGACACAGCAACCATAGTATCCGCAACATAAGCTAAGCAAACAACACAACTAGTCTCCATCATCCGCTCAACCATCACCGCGAAACAGCATCTCGGGAAAATCTGGTCGTCGAAACACAACCTCCATCTCAAGGCACTCGAACACCACCAATGCATCGTCAGTAAGTCCGTACTCACAAACACACCAAAACCACGATGTCCAGCTACAACAAATCCATGGCTAAGTCATAACCTCCAACAAGGATCTCGCCACCTCCGGATGGATACAACACTCTCCAAAGCCTCGGAAGTGAGATGCAGGTATAATCGCCATGGATATTAAGTAACAGTAACCTCGGAGAAAAGTCTGTCCTCAAACAAGGTCATGGCACGAACTCCAACATGCCCAACTAGTCGCCCACATCAATTGCGACTTGCTGAATAACTCGTCTCGAAATCTGGGTTGATCAAGCTCTAGAAACAGCATCATGATTTCCTCGTAAACTCTGAGCTGTCGAACCGCTAACACAGCTGGCTAAGGGCGCTTCCTCATAACGTGACCCTCCTGGCCATCAAAACAGCAACTGAAAGTGCTCCACGAACACAAATCACCGCAACACCAGCTGCGTGATAGGATCACCAACGATCGCCCAAGTTCATGCCACAGGTACAAGTCCGCTACTCTGCGCTCTCCGCCATCGTCAAACAAATCCTGATCTGAAGGCCCTCAACAATATCGAAGAGACCATAACCTGATGAAGTCACTGATCCCAAGGTGTCGAAACTCAACCTCATCACAACATCTCGACTAAGTCCACTTTCCTCAAACCATCGCATCGAAAACCACATACAACATTCCTTCGCAATAGCCTCGCCACTGAGTGCAGCACACTAAGCTCCTCATGGTTGTCTCGAGGCATATCAATCAGACTCTCTTTGATACTCAGGTTCAAACTCATCTCGAACCTCGTACACTGCTTCCTCTGAAGCCACATAATTCGTACAAACCGAAACAACATAAGAACAATGCATCTCTGCCTCAGATGGATAAACACTCCACAATACGCTTGCTGGGTAGCCTGATAAAACATTACAGTATACACAACACTCTGAATGTAGGTCGTGGAGTCGCAACCAGAACTCACACAATATCAGCCCACCAAACACAACAATCTGACTCAGGCAAACATCACTGCCACAAATCACAGCTCTGAGGCAACATGTAAATGCTCATATACACATCCCCAGATAAACCGTGCCACACAATTCTCTGAACTCTGAATACTCATCTGAATCCACTGTTCACTGGCAAATCACGCGTCGTATGATCCTCAACAGGATCCACAACAGAAACGACACGGAAAGCACGTCAGGAGGCATCCTAATGAATACAATATCGTTCACAACAAGTGGAACGTAATCATGGAACTTCAAATATTTGAAAGCATACAACACCCGGAATTTGATGATTATCCGCCGGCCGGTCGGGTCACCATTCCAGTCATGCTGTACATTCTCAAATATCCTTAGTAAACACGACTACAGAAGTCTACAGAACCTATAACCTAATGCTCTGATACCAAGCTGAAAGGACCCAACCCCGATTTAGCTCCCTAAATCGGAATCAAACCCTTTCGAAAACACGAACCAACAAAAACTTTTCGAAATTTGGGCAGAGTTTCGCTACTAACGTAGAATTACCATTACCTGCACGCGGAAAATACACTTCATCCTATGCCACAAAAAGCAAACCGTGGGCACCAATCCCATCCGGATTTCTCAATATGTCAACGGTAAAGTAAAGTAGTAAATATATATGCACTTTACTGAAATCCAGTGTAAAACCGTATAACGTATTCAATAGGAAGCTCAGAGCGACATCTAATACATAATCGTATACGCAAACCACAGTAGGTAGAACAATAAACCTACTGGATGAAACAAAGTAGCTCGAGCACTATGCCTCCGACCACGATGTGCGACACCAGAGCCTGAACTGCAAACTGGGCACGGAAACCGAAAAGCCCAGGTGAAAGACAATAAACACGTTAGAGTGAGTGGACGAAAATAAATGTCTTTCACCAAGTAATATATACTTTAAAAACATATGCGAGTCGAAAATATAAACAAACAAATAATGCACGAGGGAGACTCTAACTCCTCACGTGTCCGGGTACACGAGGGAGACTCTAACTCCTCACGTATACATACACGAGGGAGACTCTAACTCCTCACGCGTATAGAGCATGTGTATAAATCACACGGGGCCACTCGTGGACATATAACAACATAAAAATATAATCACATAACACATGCTCAATATAAACATAATCTCGTTCGAAACTCATGCTCGTAAAACCATAATCATACTGCATGCTCAAGTTCATAAATCGTATATAAAAGACTCGCAATAATTCCGTGAAAATAAACTGTCCACTCACAGACTAGCGTAACGCGTATCGCGTTAACCCGTGATCCGGCGGAATGCCCCTCGCCAAACAAACGATCACGAACACTTGAACAATCACAATGTCCAATACTCAAAGTCATAATCCGACAATTCAAATCAAATCACGAGAAACCACCGTTCTCGGAAATACACAATTCGAATACGACGAATCGTCGAAAATCCATATATACCACCTCAAATACCTCGCTTTACGTTCGGACGCTCAACTCGAAAAACGAACCTCCCCACTGCGATCGGGGCGCGATTTCGAGTCAAATGACATGCGACTTGCCGAAAGTCAAAAAGTCAACTCTGACCGTTGACCGCCGTCCACGGCGGCGCCACTGTTGACCGGAGAATTTCACGGCGGAGCAACCCCTATTCCATGCAAAACCACCCACTGAGCAACTTTGTCAACTGCACCGAAGTCCAATTCTCACTCTAACATGGTCAATTTCATGAAAAACCGAATGAACACAAAAATTTCAAATCCAAAATTCTCCTTGTACACATCGAATTGAAACACGAGACTTACAGGGAAGCATCAAGGGGATAAGAGCTTCAAAGCCCACTCAAAGTTGTAGCTCAATTCGGCCAAAAACCATGAACCCGAATACACCTAATTTTCTCCAATTTTGGGCCGGAAATTCCTTCTTTTCCGGCGACCCACGCCACAAACGGTGGCCGGCACCACCACGGGAAGGCCGAGGCGCACCTAACGAACCCTTCCCCAAGCCTTGGGGTGGCCGGAAAAGACTCCACCGCCGTGAGCCACCACAAGCCGTCGAACTCACCCTCTCTCCACCGAGTTGACCGAGTCAACTCGGTCAACACCCAAATAGGAAAAGTCTGACCTGCCCAAAATAGCAACTTCTATTTATAGACTTTCCATTTTTGGAAACTTCATGTTTATCCAATTCAACGAACTTCAAGCACACGTAACTTTCTCGTCGTAATTCCGATTCCGATAATTCTCGCGGTCACAAACTCGCCTCGACGTACTCTTCCAATATTACCCGAAGTCAAACATATCGGCCAACCGAATAAAAAGTCAACCCTTCAAAGCAACACACATTAAATCGACTAAATAATCAACAAACGGCAAAATTCGCAACTAATTCCTCGTAACTCCAAATTATGCTCCGAAAGTTCCCACGAACTCGAAATTAAATTCTGAACAACTTCCGTGAAGAAGCCGAAACCAAATTCTCGTCCGGTAATTTAGTCGTTAAGTAGCCCACCATTTAAATCCGAACTTCAAATATTCATAACTAATTCCTCGGTCGTCCAAATAACGATCCGGAACCGCCCACGAACTCGTAATCACATGTAGAACGACTCTCGAGAAGAGACCCAGCTCCTATTCTCGGCCAATAATTTAGTCGTTAAGAACTCTGGCGATTCCAATATCTGTCGAAAATCCGCGACTGCGCTGTAACTCACGAATCAAGCTGATTATACTTCTGATTCTGGTCCGGGTCGTCACACAACCCGCCGATTCCGGCCACATGCGTCGCCATTTCAGGTTAATGCGATCGCGACCGTAGCAGCGAAGGAAATTCCGCTGGACCCCAAGAGTAGTTGTAGAGTTGTGAGTGGACCTTTATTTTCACAGTCGTAGCGAGTTCTTATTTTATTAGCATGCTCTATAGTTTATTTAAGAGGTTTTAAATTTGGAGGTTTATTTGTGATGGTTTATTTAGTTGCATCGATGCTCTAGCTATTCGGCTGATCACCGAATAGTTTAGTCAGGGGAGGTTAGGTGGCCTGGGGATGATCCCGTCACATTTATTTATCTTACAACTATCTGACACAGGTTAGGTGGCCTGGGCGAGTGGCTCCATTATTTTTAGTTTACAGTTTTGAACTTGCTGTATTTCACAGAAATCATTGGAAATGAAGGATATGGCAGCTTTATCATTTTGCGCTAATTATATTATTTTTGTCCATTCACGCTAATGTTTCATATTTTATTGTCTTTCCCTCGGTTTTTCGATTTCCGTTGTCCATGTTAGAGTTTTTATTCCGAGTGTGCCTGGTAATGTCGAAGCCTTCGAGCCACCCGTTATCTTTTCAACAGTATGTCTCAGCTCACTGTCGGTTTATATCTTATATGATATATGCTAGTAATGGTCGCTTTGAGTACTGTTTGTTTATGTCGACTCTTGTAGTACTCATGTATATAGAGTGTTCATGTAAATAGCTGAGTCAACTTCCATTGCATTTTGAACCAGTTGGTTGTTGTGATGTTTTAAATTCCTGACTTGAGTTTCTGGTTCTAGTTTGTACCATTTGTTGAGAAATCCGGATGGACATTGGCGGTCCATGGTGTGTCAGTGGAATTAGTTGTGGAGTGTTATTTTCCTGCAAGTTTTTGGGTTGTCCAGTTTTCAAATGGGGTTATGCCAAAATTTTCGTAGAAATCCTCAGAATTTAGTTAGCTGTTATGATTTAATTCTAGTTTACTAGCTAAGCTAGGGTTGGATCATTTCAGTTGCTACCAAAGCATTAAGTCACAGATTCTATAGACTTTCTGATCATGTCAATACATGCATTTGATTATGTACAACACTCTTGTGAGATGATCTACGCATTTTATGCATATTAATTAATGTATTTTCTCTACATTTTTACTTTGATAATTACTTAGTTTTATTAGTTTTAACTTATTTTGTTAATTTCAGGTGTTGACTAAAAGAGACGGAGTAAAGAAGTCTATAAGCATTCAAAGGCTAGCAAAATGGAAAAAACAAATTCGGCTAAAGAGATGGATCGTAAATTCCAAGGAAGAAAGAAGAAAAATTGAAGAGAAAAAGAAATCATTGGTTGACTAGGAAAACCTTTCCTATGTTGACTAAGATTTGAAAGCTTCCGGAAGGATCTTGAAGAAGAACAAATGAAAATGGGTCCAATTAATTAGAAGACCATTTAGATAGCCCAAATATGAAGATCCAATCAGCCAATTTCGTGGAGATCAAGATTTGGTAGGAGAAGGATTCCCAAAGTCAAAAGAATAAGGAAATCATGAAGAATAAGGAAAGCAGAATCTGCCTGTGCAGATGGGCCAACTTCGAACGATAGCTGGGATCGAACCAGGAGGAGTTAAGATGCGATTAACCTATGGTTGGAAATATATTTGAGTCTTCTTTCCAACGACACCAAAATCATAATTTTTGGAGATCTAAAACTCCAGGAAAGTGCAAATCTTTACAGACTGCCAGATCTGCCCGAAAATAGAAGGAAAACCTTATTCTAGGAGGAGAATGATTCTTGTAAGCCTATAAATACAAGAGGCTCGGCCTCAAAGAAAATAATCACTTATTCTATAGCCTATACTCTGCCAAATACTCTCCTCCTCCCCACAAATTAAGCCGACATCCTCAAGAAGCCGACTACACCACCATACCGCCGCATCTCTTCTTCCACCGACGCATAGGGGATTCCGAACGTCATCCACCAAAGAAGTCTAGTTCTCTTGAGTATCCATAGGGGATTCCGAAGATATAAAAGTGTAACAATGACCTCTTTACTCCGTAGTCTCTTTTTGTTCATGAAACTTGTTTGTGTGTTTTGGATGATTGTATTTCGGTTTTATTACATAAGTAAATTTCAATAACTTTTCCATGTGTTCCTTATTCTAGATTTCAATTTGCATGAAGTTAATTGGTTCTTAATGCTTTGGTTTTGATTTAGGAGATTCCTAGTCTAGATCAATGGTGTTTAGGGGATGCCTAGCACAAAATATGAATTATGCATGTTTAATCGAAATTTAGGGTTATGGGATTTCGGTAGTGTTGTTATTTGAATGTGTTAATAAATGAGTTAGATTATGGATTAAGTTGATCACTTGTATATAATTAGTTAGGTTTTCTTTTTGTTTCAAACATGGTATGTGTTTTTGGGTCTTCTATGTGTTTGCTTGTCTATGAGTCAATGCATGTTAGAGTCCTAGGATTATGTGCTATGTTGAGACGTTTTTAGTAAATAAATTAGGTAATTAAAAACAACTCTTTTATACCCCCCTTTTTACTACACAAGAATTGCATGCACCCTTCAATCCCCGGTTAGAACGATCCCTACTTGCTTAAAATACTACATCTATAGGGTTTTAAATTGTATATGGTTGAATTATGTGTTAAGTGTTTATTTGATGCAAATTAGAGAGAATATTTCCCCCGGCTTTCTTTGACATCATGATTCACCTTATGATCCACCTTCCCAAACAAGTGTTGCTTTCTAGTTCGGTCCACTATACTTGGATATATCTTCAAGAAAGGTATGTACACTTATTTATAAAGATTTTTCATCATTTACATATCTTTTTGTGATTCTACTATTCGTCAAATAATTAATTGTATAATTTTGCAGACAACACAGACAATCACTACCACGTTTTGCAACATTACCGGCGATTTTTCGAAAAACAAGGCCGGCGACCGGGAAAGTCGCCGGCCCGGCGACTTACTCCGTCGCCGGTAATGTGTCCGAAAAGTCGCCGGTAATGTTTTGCAACATTACCGGCGACTTTTCGCCGGAATTTCGCTAGCAATGTGTCCATTTCCGGCGATTTAATGAATCGTCGGCAATGCCTCTTATATTAGATGCAGATTGCAGCAGCTCATTCATTTGGATCGAAAAAAATCCGGTGAAATCGAAAGAAGGAAAACGCTCTGAAATCGATCGATCGGTACGTATTGTCAAAATTAAGGCGCGCGTCGAAAACTCGATCACTCGGGAAGCTATATATATAGGTACGTGTATATATACGTATATGTGTATGTATATATATGTGTGTTGATCGATCTAATTAATTAGATCGATATATATATATATATATATGCATGCATGTGTTGATTTAATTAGAGTTGAATTGAGATATCGCGTCGATTATTAGTAGTGAATGTGTGTATATATAATACGTAAAATTGTTAGAATTTTCAGGATGGACAAGAGCTGGATGAGCCTCGAAAGATGGGATGTGAGATATCACCAGGGAATTAGGAGTTTTGTGAATTTTGTGAAGGCTAATTGTGGAGACACTACACTTCATTATTGCCCGTGTAAAGAATGTAAATGTCGCAGTGATCGATTTCGTTTTCCCATTGATAAAGTCCAGAAGTACCTGAGTAAATACGGGTTTTGGGATAAGTACACTTGTTGGATTTATCACGGTGAAACATCGTTAGCGGGTCCGCATGATCATGGACAATTTGGTGAGAGGGCCAGTCCACGCTATGATCATGGAGATTTTGCTGAGAGGGGCAGTCCATCCTATGATCCAACATCGATGTTAATCAATGATATATTTCCTCATGAGAGCGGTGTATTTGCTGATGAAGCACCAAATGTCCCTCCCGTCGTTGAGGGTTTCCCCCATATTGAGCCAGTCGAGCCATTACCTGGAGCTCATGTCAACACAAGCGATATGGACAAGTACAACAACCTGATTGCATTGCAATAGACTCCGTTGTACGACGGTTGTAGCAAGACTGTTCTTGAAAGTGTGATGAGAGTGATGCAGCTCAAAATGGAGAACAAAATGTCTGTCAAAGCTGTTGATTCTTGGCTGAAGTGGACTGCTTTGCTACTGCCACCCGGTCATCGTCTTCCTACCACTCATCATAAGGTGCGACATATCCTGAAAGATCTTGGGCTTTCCTACATCAAAATCCATGCATGCAGATATGATTGTATTCTCTTCTGGGGAAAAGATCTTGAAGACCTTGAAGCCTGCCCGGTATGTTTTACATAAATGTATAAGTTGACTCCTGCAGGCAACAAGAAAGCTGTGAAGATACTTCGATATTTCCCGCTTATGGATAGGCTGGAGCGGTTGTTCATGTGTTCTTTCACGGCCGAAGCAATGAGATGGTGGGCTGAGAGGAATTTGCCTGACGATGACACCCTTATACACCCTTCTGATGGAGAGGCTTGGAAGCACATGGTCAGGGAGTTTGATCATTTTGCAGCAGAGGTTCGAAATGTTTGGCTAGGACTCTCATCTGACGGATTCAACCCTTTTGGCAACATGAGTCTTCAATACAGTATATGGCCAGTTATTTTGGTACCGTACAACATTCCACCATGGATGTGCATGAAGAAGGAATACAATATGCTCACTTTGTTAATTCCGGGCCCGGGTTATCCAGGAAAGTGTCTCGATATGTATTTGAGGCATTTGATTGAGGAGCTTAAGTACCTGAGTGAGTGTGGCCACCCCACTTACGATACGTTCAAAAATGAGATGTTCTAGATGAATGCCATGCTTGTTGGCACCATCAGGAAAGTGTCTCGATATGTATTTGAGGCATTTGATTGAGGAGCTTAAGTACCTGAGTGAGTGTGGCCACCCCACTTACGATACGTTCAAAAATGAGATGTTCTAGATGAATGCCATGCTTGTTGGCACCATCAGTGATTTTCCTGCCCGCGGTATGTTGTCGGGCAATGTTACCAGGGGTTACATGGCTTGTTCAGAGTGCATGACGGTTGATTGTTGCAGTCCTCATTGCAGTAAAATTGTTCAGATGCGTCACCATTGTTGGCTTCCATATGATCACCCATTTAGGCAGGATCCAGACACATTTGATGGGACTGTGGAAACAGGTGTGGCACCCAGGCGATGGACAGGGGAAGAAATTTTGGAAGTGTTGAATGAATATGATTTTGGCCAGCTAAACAATCATCCTGACATAGTGGCGTCAATTCCAGACAAGCCCGAAAGGTATAAGTTTTGGACACACAAGAGCATATTCTGGGAACTCCCCTACTGGCCCAGGTTGCCTATCAGACACTACCTAGATGTCATGCACATAGAGAAGAATGTGTGTGAAAGTGTGGTGGGCACAGTTCTTAACTTGGAGGGGAAAACAAAAGACATCCCTAACACTACAAGAAAAGAGGACTTAGACGACGGAACAGTATTAGTTCCGTCGTCTAAGTTACACTTAGACCTCGGAGATTTCTCCGTGGTCCAAGTAACACTTAGACGACGGAGATGTAATTCTCCGTCGTCTAAGTGTTACTTGGACCACGGAGAAATCTCCGAGGTCTAAGTGTAACTTAGACGACGGATGTGAAATTTCTCCGTCGTCTAGGTAAGTACCTGGACCTCGGAGACGTATCCGTCGTCCAGGTTATCACTTGGACGACGGAGAATTACATCTCCGTCGTCTAAGTAACATTTAGACCTCGGAGATTTCTCCGAGGTCCAAGTAAAACTTAGACGACGGAGAATTACATCTCCGTCGTCTAAGTTTTACTTGGACCTCGGAGAAGTGATCACCTGGACAACGGACCGACACGTCGTGGTGTAAGTTCCACTTAGACGACGTACCGACACCTCCGTCGTCTAAGTGAAGCATTATATATATAGGCCATGCCAAACTCTCTTAGCTTCGATCATTCCATTATATTTTCTCCCGTGGGGAATTTTTGAGATCGAAGGAGAAGGAGAAGGCCGGATTAGGCTAGGCCGGGGCTAGAAATTAAAGGATCTCCGGTGTTCGATCACTAGCTAGCTTAATTAACTGCAGATATCGAGAAGGCGAGCAGGTACGTACGTACGTACGTAGGCAGTTAAAATTTGCATGATTAAATATATATATATATATATATTTAGGGAAACCGTACGTACGTACATACATGCATGAATGTTAATTAGCTATATATACAGATTAAATTACGTACGTAATTTGATGGATCGATGTAGATCGAGTACGTATAATTAATGGTAAATTAATGGACTAATATATATATATGTAATAATTATTTAATTATAATATTTTGTAGCAGTATGGACAAGAGTTGGATGAAGTTAAAGAATAGATGTGATGTCCGGTATATGGATGGAATTAGCGAATTTGTGAATTTTGCGATAGAACATGGTCATGGAAAGAAGCGTTTCAGGTGTCCGTGCCAGAAATGTCTTAATTGTCAGTATGCGGAGGTTAATGTTATGGTGCAACACCTGTACGAAAATGGTATGATGTGGAGTTACACTACATGGAGCGAGCATGGTGAAGCAGTAGAGTTCAGCGCAGCAGACTTCAGCTCAGGGTACAGTTACCATGGTGCCTCATCCAGCGGCAGTGGTGCCGGACCCCCAGCTTGCAACCCAACTGCAGATTTGGTCCATGATGCGTTTCCGGGATGTAGTCATGGCGGACACCAACACCAAGACGGAGGTTACAGTACCACCAATGAGCATGATGACACATTCCCCGCAGCTAGCTTGGCCACTGACACCACTGAGATGGAAAAGTACAACCGGATGCTACTTGAAGCGCAGACCCCGGTGTTCCCTGGATGTCGAGAGAATGTGTTGCAATATGTGATGGAGCAAATGAAGATAAAAGTGAAGCACAAAATGTCAGTGAGTGCTTTTGACGAAATTCAGGAGCAAATATGTAAGTTGCTTCCTGATGATCACAATCTTCCTAAATCTCATTATAAGGTTAGAAATATCCTGAGCAGCCTCGGCCTAAAGTACAGGATAATTGACGCATGTCCGAATGATTGTGTGCTATTTTACAAAGAGTATAAAGAGTTGGACTATTGTCCCGTATGTGGCCAGTGCAGATTCCAGTTGAATAGGAAGAGTTCGAAAAAGAGAATTCCTGTGAAAGTTGTTCGATATTTTCCCTTGATTCCCAGATTGCAGCGCCTGTACATGTCTCTACACACAGCAGAGGCGATGCGATGGTACGCAGAAAAGCGAATAGATGACGATGTCCTGCGACACGCCGCAGATGGGGAGGGTTTCAAACATTTCGACAGAGAATTTGGAGACTTTGCTTCAGAGGTTAGAAATGTTAGACTCGGCCTATCTACAGACGGATTCAATCCTTGGGGAAGTAATAGCTCCGCCGTCAGCACTTGGCCAGTTATTCTGATGCCGTACAACTTGCCTCCGTGGATGTGCATGAACAAGGAATTTAATTTCCTTACCGTATTAATTCCAGGTCCTAAATCTCCATCGAAGTGCTTAGATGTCTACCTCAGACCTTTGATCGACGAGCTGAAACTGTTGTGGGAAAATGGAGTCCCAACTTATGACAAATTCACTAACACGATGTTCACGATGAGGGCTGCCGTAATGTGGACGATCAGCGATTTTCCAGCGTATGGGATGTTGGCAGCGTGCAGGACAAAAGGATATAATGGATGTCCTATATGTTTGGACGACGTGAACTCTAGTTGGCACGCAGGGAAGGTGTGTTACTTGGGTCACCGTAGATGGCTCCCTCACGACCACCCTTGGCGACAGGATGAAGCTCATTTCGACGGGACGGTAGAGAACAATCCTAAACCCCGTAGTTGGTCGGGCGAAGAGATTTTAGAGAGGTTGAGCTATTTCGACTTTGGTGTGTTGACTAACGACGCGGATGTAAAGAAATGCAATCCAATTCCTCCACATGATCTGAGCTATTGGGATCACAAGAGTATATTCTTTGAACTCCCTTACTGGTCGAAGTTGAAGCTGAGGAACAACTTGGACGCGATGCACATAGAAAAGAATGTGTGCGACAGCGTGGTGGGAACAATTCTCGGTATTAAGTTCAAGACTAAAGATACTCCCAAAGCGCGCAAAGATTTGGAATCAATGAATCTACGTCGTCCCTTGTGGTTGAGGAGGGATAGGAAAGGAGTGTACAACAAGATGCCAGCTGCACCGTACACAGTGAAGCCGACACTTAGACGTTCTGTATTTCACTGGTTTAAGGGCGTTCGTTATCCGGCCACGTATGCAGCTACTATAACTGGAGCAGTGGACGAGGTGCAACACAAGTTTGTTGGTCTAAAGACACATGACTATCACGTTATGCTGCAACGTCTGATTCCAGTGGTAATTCGACCATATTTGCCTCGCGACGTCGTAGAACCAATAGTGGCATTGTGCAGATGGTGGCAGAGGTTATGCGCCAGAGAATTAAAGAAGTCAGATGTCGTGGAATTGCAACAACAAATTGTGCACATCATTTGCAAACTAGAGAGGATTTTTCCTCCTGCTTTCTTCGACATAATGATTCACCTAATGATCCACCTGCCCGAGCAGGTTCTCATTTCTGGTCCGGTCCAGTACACTTGGATGTATCCTCAAGAAAGGTACGTACAACTAATTAATTATACAGGTTTTTCGATTCATAATTTGTTCCACTGGAGATTACTAGCTAGCTATATGCATGTACTTATTTTTATTGTACGTTTGATTAATTTTGTAGACAGCTTGGACAGTATAAGTCATTCGTCAAAAACAGGTCGGCCCCGGATGGCTCCATAGCAGAGACATACCTAATGCATGAGTGCGTTACTTACTGCAACAGGTACCTCAAAGATCCACCACCTCCAACTGCCTCCGATCCCAGTGCCCGCATCAATCTTTCTGTCGTCACCAATGTCGTCCGACCGTTTAGAGGAGTATTAAAGGAAACGTTAACACGGGAAGAACTTATTGAGGCACATTGGGTAGTGTTACGAGACTGTGACGAAGTTGAGCCGTACATGATGTCATACAGGGAGAGGCTTCAGGCGTTATATCCAGACAAGAGTTCGGCGTGGATTGAGAAAATGGTTAAGAAAAAGTTCCCCGATTATTTCTTCCAATGGGTACGTATTTAGTGATTTATATACATATTGAGATCATGCATGTTTAATTTGTAGAAAGTAAACCCTTACATTTTTCCATTTTCGCAGATGATTGATCTGCAAAAATCCGAAAACCACGGGGGGTGGTGGTCTTGGCCAAAGCACTTGCTAGCAGGGAAGCCGATTAAACACTATATTTATCCGGGATGTTTTGTGAACGGTGTGAAGTTCCATTCATTGGCGCGAGATGAAGGAAGAAGAACACAAAACAGTGGGATAGCGGTTGGGAAAGACCCTGATCTATATTACGGAATGATCGTATATGTGGTTCAGCTATGTTACGGGAATGATGTCAACGTTTTCCTATTCAAGTGCAGATGGTTCAAGCGTACAAAGGAAGACCTGAGACTTTTATCAGTCGATACAAACTCAAGCTGGTATGAGGATGAGCCTTTCGCTCTCGCCACCTTAGTTAGGCAGGTGTTCTATCTCGACGATCCGAAAGCTGGTGACGGGTGGAAAATAGTGAACCAGATCTCTCATCGAGGAGTTTGGAATACAGAGACAATTGAAGGGACACCGGCGACGACTGAAGATGCTGCTGAACCAGATAGAGACATTCCTGCCTATCAAGAACCTAATATTTCTGTCATCCGCTCCGACATAATGGACCTGGTTCAAGACGGTGAACGGTTACCCATGCCTGATGGTTGTACAGATCTAACTGAAGAAGAGATTATTGAGGTAGATGAAGAAGACGTGCAGGATGAGGACGATGACGACAACTCTGGTTATTCCTCGGACGATGTTGAGTACGATGAGGAGGATGAGCAATCGGATAACGGTGATGATGATGATGACGATTATGACGAAGAGTACGGTCACACGACGAGGATCATTAATTGGTAAACCCTAATTTATTATTGTAATATATATATGATCGATCGATGCATCGTAAAAAGGTGAAAGATTTCTATTATGTCGAGACTTTAAGATTCCTCGTCCAGCTTTGGTTGGTTTTATTGTTTTTAAATACTATTTATGTATAAATTGGATTAATTATGGGTCCCTATATATGATTATATATATTGACTTGTGATAGTATTATTGAGAGCACAAATTTTGTACGTAGTCCCGGCCCCTCTCTTTGCTTTCAACTTCATCGGTGTATTCTCTGATCTTATTAAAAGTAAGCTGAAGCTGCTCTACATTTCGCTCAAGCAGCCCTTCAAACCCTAAATCCTCGACACTAAATGTAGCATGATCGGATCGATCGATCATTTTTTTAATTATATTCTTGAATGAGAATAATTGAACGAACATACAAATGACCGGGGACGACCTAAACCCTAAACCCTACGGCCCTAACCTCTGAATTCAGGGTTTTACACTTGGACGACGGATACAGTCATTATCCGTCGTCTAAGTACACACTTGGACGACGGAGAATGACTGTCTCCGTCGTCCAAGTGACAAACCCTATACCCTAAACCCTAAGGACCCCTAACCCCTGAATTCAGGGTATATTCACCTGGACGACGGATACGACATTCTCCGTCGTCCAAGTACACACCTGGACGACGGATATTAGCGTCTCCGTCGTCCAGGTGTGTACTTGGACGACGGAGAATGTCGTATCCGTCGTCCAGGTGTAAATTTCGTACTTTTTTCTAAGACAACGACCATCTAGACCATCTTCGAATGCATATTCTTTTTGTCAAGACTTTAGAGTAGTATATTCTTGGTGTGTGAGCTTCGACGGTTCGAAAATCGGAGTTGCGAAATGTCCTGTATCCACGTTTCCGGTTTGTGAAATTCTTGGTTTTGCGGTTGACTGTACCGATGAAACCCTTCCCGAACTTATTATTTCCTGGTCCTTTATAGTAATTATATATTATGTTACGACGAACATATCCAACGGTTGTTTTGTCCAAATTCAATTTCGTTAGTACTCTGCTGCAAATCAGCAACTACAAGTGAACACTAAAGTCTTAAAGATTAGTCGATACTTAACAACTTTCAAAACGTAAAATTATTCGGCGGTTCAAATTTATCTGTTTATATATACGATGCGTTCATCGATATTGTACGATTATTTCACTCGAATGACAGATCGCTAAATTCCTAGCGAATTAATTTAAATATTTTTTTTTGCATAATTTGAACCTAGACGACGGATACGGTCATTTTCCGTCGTCCAAGTGTTCACCTGGACGACGGAAAATGACCTTATCCGTCGTCCAAGTCGAAATAACATGGCGGTTCGATTTGCCGCCTCAATTTTCGGCACCGCTTGAAATTCCACTTAGACGACGGAAAACACTGTCTCCGTCGTCTAAGTCAACATTTATGGCGGTGAAACGGCCCGCCCATTTATTTGGCGCCGGTTCGAAAAAATTTGACTCTTCACTTAGACGACGGAAAACATTTATGGCGGTGAAACGGCCCGCCCATTTATAGTGCTCCGTCGTCTAAGTGAAACTCTATATAAGGAGGAGCACCCCCCCTCATTTTCTCATCATTCCATCTCCTCCTCTATACTCTCCTCTCCTCTCTCTCTCACTCCGGCGATCCTCCTCCGGCGACGCTCCGACGACCAACTTTCCGGCGTGGTTCCCCCTCTCCGACGACTCGATCAACTCCCCGATATTCCCGAAAACTCCGATTCGGTATATTTCTATTTTTTCCTTATTAAAATAATTTTCATTTAATTAATTAATAAAATTCTAAATTTAATTAATTAGTAGAATTTAATTTATTACTTAGTTT
Organism: Geum urbanum; assembly: GCA_946800695.1. Classification (NCBI taxonomy): domain Eukaryota; kingdom Viridiplantae; phylum Streptophyta; class Magnoliopsida; order Rosales; family Rosaceae; genus Geum; species Geum urbanum. The sequence continues at coordinate 9,210,912 of OX327003.1, forward strand.
TAAATATTTAATAAATGATTAATTTATTGTAAATTTATTGTAAATTTATTGTTATTAATTATATTTAGATTAATTATTGTTATTAATTAAATAAATGATTACATATTGTTATTAATTAATTAAATGGTAAATTATTGTTATATATTAATAATAATTAAATGAATAATTGTAATTACTTGATAATTTATGAAATGAATAAATATTATTGTAATTATTTATTAATTAGTTGCATAATTAAATAAATATGAGATTAAATTAATTAGTAGTACGTGTTCGATTTAAATTTAGTACATAGGCTTGGTGTAATTAAGTCGCACTCTTTGGAATAGATGGAGCCTCTTTTCCTTGCTTATCTCCTTAACCCCTCGTGATGTGTGGATTTCATCACCGCACACCATAACCTAAGTGAAGTTATGGACACGAGGTTGAGGGCGGAGTTTGCAAAGGACTTGAGGGAGTGTAAATTTTCGAAAAATTGGCCGAATGTCGGACATGGTGTCTAGAAACGGGTTATGACTGGTGACAGGATTTGGACTAAGAAAGACTTTTGTCGAAATTAGTCCTGCCTCTCGCGTTATCTCTATCCCTAACTGGCCATGTTTTTCGATTTAACCAAGGCTGATTAATTGAAAATTTACACTTTATCGCGCGGGTCGCACGTCCATTGAACGATCGAAAATGCCAAGCTAGTGTACTCTATTTAAATCTTAAACGTACTTAATTAATTAGCGTAAATTTTTAAGTTGTAATTATTATGGTAAGTAGGTACGCGTATTTTAACACCGTACTCTTAGGTTTAAATGGCTCCGCCAAAGACCACATCCGGCAAGAAGAAAGCCCAACAGGAGTCAGAAGATGAGATGCTCCAAATGTTGGCGGCCCAAGTCGGTTGGGTTCAACCGCAGGACGACGCCCTCAATCCGGGGCCTTCTGGGGAAATTCCCTCTGCCCCATTTCTCTCAAGCGGTGATGACGTCGACCCCTTTTCAACTCCGACGCCCGGTACCGCTTCAACGGGAAGTACTCAGGCGTCTTCGACGGCCGATTCTATCATGTACAGCGCCCGCCGTAAGCAAAGGAGGGCCCCCACTGACCCCCAACCGAAAAAGACTCGGGGTCTCGTTAAAGGTGGAAAGGCGGAGAAAATTTGCAAGGCGACCGGGAGCAAGATCGCCTTGCCCTACGACGAATTCACCGGTGGCCCTCCCACACCTCAGCTAGCAAGTCTCTCGGCTCATAGCATTGGGTCGATTGTTCGTAACCGGGTTCGTATCACTGCCCCTACTTGGAGGGAGGTGCCGGATTCGGAGAAGGCGAAAGTCTTTAAGGATCTTTCGGTACGTAATACGTACAATTTTAGTTATTATATACTATTTTTAATATTAGTTATATATAATTTTATAATATATACGATTATAATTTCCAATTTATTTCTGATAGGAACAATTTGCGGTGGATCCGGATCCGGCGATGTTGAGGCATATCAACCAAACCGCCAACAACATCTTCAAAGATTGGAAGTACAGGCTCCATCAGTACTTCCGAACTAACGGTCCCGTGCCTCCCCCCGAAGAGCTGCGTGGGGATAGAGAAGATGAGTGGGAGTGGTTGTGTAACCACTTTGCCAATGAGCAATTTCAGGTGTTAATTTACTTTTTTTATTTCAATTAAGATAATTGAATACTCTAAATTTTAGTTACTTATAAATTTTTTAATGATTGAATTATGTTGTCTAACAGAAATTCTCCGGTGTCAACAAAGCCAACCGGGGGAAGAAGGACAAGCACCATACTTCCGGCGCCAAGCAACTCATTCAAATTGCCAAGGAGCACAGGGATAAGGGCTCCAAACACCCTTATCTCGATGCAAGCGTAAGCGCGTACGTGACGCCTGGGCTCGATAATGAAGCGAGTCAACGCGGCGTAAGTCATATATATATATATATGTGTGTGCGCTAATAATTATAGTAATTATTATTTAAATATTATTTCATTATAATAAATTTATTATTCTTTTGTAGGCAAGAGTGATAGAGCGTGCGCAGGAAGAATTGGCTAACACTCAGCTTGCGTTCCCAGATGTGCCGCTAGAAGACCTGCCTCCTCTATCTGTGGAGAGCCAAATAGCAATTGCGGATGAGGTCTACGGTCGTAGAGCTGGCAAGGAGGTTAGGCACTTCGGGCCTAAGGTGGTTCGAGATTTGTCGACCTCTGAGTCATCATCTACGGGAGGTTCGGGGCGGCGGAGAAGTTCTCAAGCTGCGGCAGCCTATGAAGAGGCTCGAATCGCACGGGAGGAGAATATTGCCATGCGCCAAAGAATGGACCAGCAAGACGAGCGAATAGCCCAACTCATCGCCCTTATGCAACAAGCTCAAAGACAATGTCAACCTCCTCCGAACCCATTCCCCGACGACGACGACCCGGCTGGAGGCGGAGGACGAGGCGGCGCATCTGCTCCTCCAGTGTTTTAGCTAGCTAGTAGTTTATTATTTCGTTTCTTAATTTCCGCATTACGAACAATATTTTCATTTTTAATTATGGGTTTTTTCGATTATGTATGTACAAATTAATTTTAATTATTTTATTAATTTAGTGTATTTAATTAATTTTTTTTCAATTAATATTAATAATATTTTTGAATTTAATTTTTTTTTAAAAATTAATTTTTCACTTAGACGACGGAGACATTAATCTCCGTCGTCTAAGTCCCCACATGGGCCACGGACGTTGTTAGCTTGTCCGTGGCCCAGGTGGTGACTTAGACGACGGAGATTAATGTCTCCGTCGTCTAGGTTACTACCTGGGCCACGGAGAAGCTAACAATCTCCGTGGCCCATGTGGGGACTTAGACGACGGAGATTAATGTCTCCGTCGTCTAAGTCCCCACATGGGCCACGGAGATTGTTAGCTTCTCCGTGGCCCAGGTAGTAACCTAGACGACGGAGACATTAATCTCCGTCGTCTAAGTCACCACCTGGGCCACGGAGATTGTTAGCTTCTCCGTGGCCCAGGTAGTAACCTAGACGACGGAGACATTAATCTCCGTCGTCTAAGTCACCACCTGGGCCACGGACGTTCTCCGTGGTCCAAGTGAACTTGGACGACGGAGATTAAATTCTCCGTCGTCTAAGTACTTAGACGACAGCACTTGGAGCACGTACCTTGGACGACGGATTTTCCGTCGTCCAAGTACTTAGACGACGGAGACTGTCACTTAGACGACGGAAATGCTCCGTCGTCTAAGTCACTTTTTCTTGTAGTGTAAGGCACGCATTGATCTGAAAGCTATGAGACTGCGGAAACATTTGTGGTTAAGAGATGGTAAGAGAAAAATGCCGCAAGCTCCTTACACCGTAAAGCCGAAGCATAAGCATGAAATTTTTCGGTGGCTGAGTAATGTCAGGTATATATTCTTATGGCTATGCAGGAATTTGGCCTTAAATTTTTACCGGATTATGGTTATATGCGAGAAATATAATTGTTGCCTATGGCTATATATATATATATATATATATATGCAGATATCCTTATGGCTATGCAGGAAATATAAGCAGGTGTGTTAACTTTCGGGACAATAAGATGTACGGATTAAAGAGTCATGACTGCCATATACTGCTTCAACGCCTTTTCCCTATTTTCATTCGAGAGTACTTGCCCAAAGAGGTGGTGGAGCCGTTGGTGGCCTTGTCAAGATTCTTTCAGAAGTTATGCACCAGGGAAGTTAAAAAATCAGATCTCAGGGAGATGCAAGATGACATCATTTTTATCATGTGCAAGCTTGAGAGGATATTTCCCCCAAATTTTTTCGACATCATGCCTCACCTGATGATCCATCTTCCCGAAAAATTGTTGCTTACCGGTCCTGTACACTACACTTGGATGTATCCCATGGAAAGGTACAAATGATTCATACATTTGGTTTGCCTCTGTTTTTATATGTAAATTCTTATGTTTTACGTAAGTTAACATGCACTTGTGTACTTGTAGACAATTGGGAGCCTACAAGGACTATGTGAAGAATAAATATGCACCTGAAAGGTGTATCGCTGAAGCATATGTTGCGCACGAGTGTGTAACGTACACCAAAGTGTATTTGGGAGCGCTTGAGGACCCCCAACAACAGATGCCGATAGATGAACCCCAGTTCAACCTTTCTATCATCTCGAATGACGTGGTAGTATAGGGAAGTTTGCCAAAGTCGTACAAGTTGGATGGAAATGAGGTAGGCATTGCCCACTGGTCGGTACTGATTAACTGTCAAGAAGTACAATATTGGAAAAACTATCATCTTCACTGCCCTGCTATTGCCGGAAATGTTGATTACCACAACAGGACGTTTGCAAACTACTTTGGTCAATGGGTAAGGGTATATGTGTATATGTCTATTTTTTATATATATCCTTATATAGCATGTCTGTACGTACGTGGTTTTGTGGTTTCTATGTTCATAATTTCTTGTGTACGTATTTCTTATCATTTTCAGATGAACCATGTAGCAAATGATGGTTGCCCAGAGTGGTCAAATGAATTGAGGGTCCTGGCGATGAAACAGATAGCTTCAAAAGTTTACTCGATGTGTCAGGTCAATGGCGTGAAATTTATATGTGAAAATCGAGACGACCGACTAAAAACACAGAATTGTGGGGTGATGGTCCATGGTGGGCAGGATGGCGTTGACTATTACGGTGTCCTTCATTCAGTTGTTGAACTAATTTATGGGAACCGCATGAAAGTGCACTTGTTCAAGTGTAGATGGTTTGATACTAGCCCAGAGAACACAAGGACCGATCAGTACGGAACATTTTCGGTGAATACTGCTACTAGCTGGTATAAAGATGACCCTTTCGTTCTTGCCTCATCAGTAAAACAAGTGTTTTACCTTGACGATCTTCTTAACAAAGTCCCGTGGAAGGTGGTTAACCATGTAGCTCATAGAAACATATACAGTGCTGCCACACTTGGTGAGACCGCAGATGATGAGGAAGTTACTGCATACCAAGAGCCGAACGCTTTTGACATTCCGGAATCATCTACGATTCACCTTAATAATGTGAGATCTGAGAGTGTGGTTCGAATTACTGGAGCAGAACTTCTCGATGTTAATCCATATGAAGTTGACGCTGATTCAGATGATGAGGAGCGGCACATATTGCCAGAGGTTACCTATGAAACCAAGTCAGACTCTAGTGATGAAGATGATTACGATTATCATCCTTAGTACGTTAATGATGTAGTCGGAAATTGTAGTCGGAAATTGTAGTCGGAAATTGTGTCGGAAATCGTTGTCGGAAATTGTAGTCGGAAAATGTAGTCGGAAATTGTACGTAGTCGGAAATCGTGTTGGAAATCGTAGTCGAAAATCGTAGTCGGAAATTGTAGTCGGAAATTGTAGTCGGAAATTGTAGTCGGAAATTGTAGTCGGAAATCGTGTTGGAAATCGTAGTCGGAAATCGTAGTCGGAAATTGTAGTCAGAAATCGTGTTGGAAATCGTAGTCTGAAATCGTAGTCAGATATTCTTCGGGAAATAATGACATTACCAACGAGTTGATAAGCAACTCATTGGTAATGACATTACCAACGAGTTAATCAACTCATTGGTAATGTCATTACTAACTAGTTTAAGTCGTTGGTAATGACATTACCAACGAGTTGCAACTAACTCGCCGGCAATGTTTACTGAATATGGTCGAACCCAGCTCGAGCTCTCCCTCATTTCTCACTATCTCAAACCCTAAAACTCCTCCTCTCCTCCTCCCAAACTGTTCCGGCCGCCTCCCTCTCCTCAAATCTCTCTTCCTCTCCTCCCCTCTCCACTCCCCTCACCTCCTCTCCCTTCTCCTCTCTCCACACTAAAAAACCCCATTTCAAATTGAAATTTCCTCTCTTCCCCTCCTCCTCTCCTCCTCCCCTCCTCCTCTACCTCCTCCCCTCACCTCCGTCGCCGGAAAATCAGCTCGAGCTCCACTATGGCAGGTGCATGCAAGCTCACTCTCTCTCTCTCTCAATTTTTATTTAGTTTTATGCATATATATATATATACACACGTATGTACGTATGTACGTATGTGGCAATGTGTATATATATACGTATGTGAAAATTAAATTTAATTAGGGTTATTTGGATTAATTTATATGCAATGTATATATATACCGGTAATGTTTGAAAAATGTGGGAAATTAATTAGGGTGCGTGATTTGGATTAATATGTGATGTATATATATATGTGAAAATTAAATTTAATTAAGATGCATGATGTATATATATGTGTGAAAAATGTGGAAAATTAATCAGGGTGCGTGATTTGGATTAATATGTATATATTTAAGTCGAAAATGATGTATGTATATATGTTAATTTAGGTGATATTGAAAGGACCCAACCCCGATTTAGCTTCCTAAATCGGAATCAAACCCCTTCGAAAACACGAACCAACAAAAACTTTTCGAAATTTGGGCAGAGTTTCGTTACTAGCGTGGAATTACCATTACCTGCACGCGGAAAATACACTTCATCCTATGCCACAAAAAGCAAACCGTGGATACCAATCCCATCCGGATTTCTCAATATCTCAACAGTAAAGTAAACAATACATATAATAGTACTTTACTGAAATCCGGGTTAAAATCGTATAACATATTCAACAAGGAACTCAGAGCGACCTCTAATATATAACCATATAAGTATACCACAGTAGGTAGGACAATAAACCTACTGGAAGAAAAAAGGTAGCTCGAGCACTATGCCTCCGACCACGACGTGCGACACCAGAGTCCGAACTGCAAACTGGGCACGGAAACCGAAAAGCCCAGGGGAAAGACAAATAAAACGTTAGAGTGAGTGGACGAAAATAAATATATGCCTTTCACCAGTTATATACATAATCAATATAAAACAGTGCGAGTTCGGAGGAGGTTGTCGGGCGACCTCTCAAACCCGACGTCAGGTGAATCGCTCAAACCTGACGGTGATAGGCCAGGGGACCTCTCAACCCTGGCGGCATACAGGGGACCTCTCAACCCTGCCCAGAGGACCTCTCAACTCTGGTGGACTACCGGTGATCAGCCGAGTAGTCGAAGCATCGATGCAGTAATGCCATCACCAATAAATATAAAACAATACCTCCGAAAATCATACATATCACAACATCGTATAATTTGAATACGGAAAATCATAAAATCCACGAACTCGCAAATCAACTGTGAAAATATAAACTTGTCCACTCACACGCTTGCGTAATGCAGTTCGCGTTAACCCGTGATCCGGCGGAAAGTCCCTCGCCAAACAAACGATCACGAACCCCTGAATATTCACAATGTCCAACATTCAAAGTCATAATCCGACAATACAAATCAAACCACGAGAAACCACCGTTCTCGAAAATACACAATTCGAATACGACGAATCGTCGAAAATCCATATATATACCACCTCAATACCTCGCTTTACGTTCGGACGCTCAAATCGAAAAACGAACCTCCCCACTGCGATCGGGGTGCGATTTCGAGTCAAATGACATGCGACTTGTCGAAAACTCAAAAAAGTCAAACTTTGACCGTTGACCGCCGCCCATGGCGGCGCCACCGCTGACCGGAGAACTTCACGGCGAAGCAACCCCTATTCCACTCAAAATCACCCACTGAGCAACTTTGTCAACTGCACCGAAGTCCAATTCTCACACTACAAGAAAACAGCACTTAGACCACGGAAAAGTAATTGTTCCGTGGTCCAAGTGCCACTTGGACGACGGAGACTTTTCCGTCGTCCAAGTAACACCTGGACGACGGAGAAGTCTATTTCCGTCGTCCAGGTTCCCACCTGGAGGACGGAGAAGAGTCCGAGGTCCAGGTGGCCACCTGGACGACGAAGAATACCATCTCCGTCGTCCAGGTGATCACCTGGACCTCGGAGTCTTCTCCGTCCTCCAGGTGATCACCTGGACGACGGAGAATACCATCTCCGTCGTCCAGGTGGCCACCTGGACAACGGACCGACACGCCGTGGTCCGAGTAACTTCTACTTAGACGACGTACCGACACCTCCGTCGTCTAAGTGAAGTATTATATAAGCCCGATGCCAAACTCTCTTCGATTCATATATATTCCATCTCTTCATTCCATTCGAAGAAGAATTGAAGGAGAAGGGAGAAGGAGAAGGATAGGAGAAGCTAGGATATATCGGAGAAGAAAGAAGGCCGAGAAGGATCAGGATAAGGGTTCCAAACTAGCTATAGCTTAATTAACAGATATCGAGAAGGCCAGCAGGTACGTACGCAGTTAAAATTTGCGTAATTAATATATATATTTAGTGAAAACGTACGTACATACATGCATGGATGTTAGCTATATATATACAGATTAAATTACGTACGTACGTAATTGATGGATCGATGTAGATCGAGTACGTATAATTAAGCGTAAATTAATGGACTAATATATATGTAATATATAATTAATTAAGTATAATATTTTGTAGCAGTATGGACAAGAGTTGGATGAAGTTGAAGAATAGATGTGATGTCCGGTATATGGATGGAATTAGCGAATTTGTGAATTTTGCGATAGAACATGGTCAGGGAAAGAAACGTTTCAGGTGTCCGTGTCAGAAATGTCTTAATTGTCAGTATGCGGAGGTTAATGTTATGGTGCAACACTTGTACGAAAATGGTATGATGTGGAGTTACACTACATGGAGCGAGCATGGTGAAGCAGTAGAGTTCAGCGCAGCAGACTTCAGCTCAGGGTACAGTTACCATGGTGCCTCATCCAGCGGCAGTGGTGCCGGACCCCCAGCTTGCAACCCAACTGCAGATTTGGTCCATGATGCGTTTCCGGGATGTAGTCATGGCGGACACCAACACCAAGACGGAGGTTACAGTACCACCAATGAGCATGATGACACATTCCCCGCAGCTAGCTTGGCCACTGACACCAGTGAGATGGAAAAGTACAACCGGATGCTACTTGAAGCGCAGACCCCGGTGTTCCCTGGATGTCGAGAGAATGTGTTGCAATATGTGATGGAGCAAATGAAGATAAAAGTGAAGCACAAAATGTCAGAGAGTGCTTTTGACGAAATTCAGGAGCAAATATGTAAGTTGCTTCCTGATGATCACAATCTTCCTAAATCTCATTATAAGGTTAGAAATATCCTGAGCATCCTCGGCCTAAAGTACAGGATAATTGACGCATGTCTGAATGATTGTGTGCTATTTTACAAAGAGTATAAAGAGTTGGACTATTGTCCCGTATGTGGCCAGTGCAGATTCCAGTTGAATAGGAAGAGTTCGAAAAAGAGAATTCCTGTGAAAGTTGTTCGATATTTTCCCTTGATTCCCAGATTGCAGCGCCTGTACATGTCGCTACACACAGCAGAGGCGATGCGATGGTACGCAGAAAAGCGAATAGATGACGATGTCTTGCGACACGCCGCGGATGGGGAGGGTTTCAAACATTTCGACAGAGAATTTGGAGACTTTGCTTCAGAGGTTAGAAATGTTAGACTCGGCCTATCTACAGACGGATTCAATCCTTGGGGAAGTAATAGCTCCGCCGTCAGCACTTGGCCAGTTATTCTGATGCCGTACAACTTGCCTCCGTGGATGTGCATGAACAAGGAATTTAATTTCCTTACCGTACTAATTCCAGGTCCTAAATCTTCATCGAAGTGCTTAGATGTCTACCTCAGACCTTTGATCGACGAGCTGAAACTGTTGTGGGAAAATGGAGTCCCAACTTATGACAAATTCACTGACACGATGTTCACGATGAGGGCTGCTGTAATGTGGACGATCAGCGATTTTCCAGCTTATGGGATGTTGGCAGCCTGCAGGACAAAAGGACATAATGGATGTCCTATATGTTTGGACGACATGAACTCTAGTTGGCACGCGGGGAAGGTGTGTTACTTGGGTCACCGTAGATGGCTTCCTCACGACCACCCGTGGCGACGGGATGAAGCTCATTTCGACGGTACGGTAGAGAACAATCCTAAACCCCGTAGTTGGTCGGGCGAAGAGATTTTAGAGAGGTTGAGCTATTTCGACTTTGGTGTGTTGAGCAATGACGCGGATGTAAAGAAATGCAATCCAATTCCTCCACATGATCTGAGCTATTGGGATCACAAGAGTATATTCTTTGAACTCCCTTACTGGTCGAAGTTGAAGCTGAGGAACAACTTGGACGCGATGCACATAGAAAAGAATGTGTGCGACAGCGTGGTGGGAACAATTCTCGGTATTAAGTTCAAGACTAAAGATACTCCCAAAGCGCGCAAAGATTTGGAATCAATGAATCTACGTCGTCCCTTGTGGTTGAGGAGGGATAGGAAAGGAGTGTACAACAAGATGCCAGATGCACCTTACACAGTGAAGCCGACGCTTAGACGTTCTGTATTTCCCTGGTTTAAGGGCGTTCGTTATCCGGCTACGTATGCAGCTACTATAACTGGAGCAGTGGACGAGGTGCAACACAAGTTTGTTGGTCTAAAGACACATGACTATCACGTTATGCTGCAACGTCTGATTCCAGTGGTAATTCGACCATACTTGCCTCGGGACGTCGTAGAACCAATAGTGGCATTGTGCAGGTGGTGGCAGAGGTTATGCGCCAGAGAATTAAAGAAGTCAGATGTGGTGGAATTGCAACAACAAATTGTGCACATCATTTGCAAACTAGAGAGGATTTTCCCCCCTGCTTTCTTTGACATCATGATTCACCTAATGATCCACCTGCCCGAGCAGGTGCTCATTTCTGGTCCGGTCCAGTACACTTGGATGTATCCTCAAGAAAAGTACGTACAACTAATTAATTAATTTGTTCCACTGGAGATTATATATATACTAGCCAGCTAGCTATATGTACTTATGTAATGTGTACGTTTGATTTTGTAGACAGCTTGGACAGTATAAGTCATTCGTCAAAAACAGGTCGGCCCCGGATGGCTCCATAGCAGAGACATACCTAATGCATGAGTGTGTTACTTACTGCAACAGGTACCTCAAAGATCCACCCCCTCCCAGTACTGCCTCCGATCGCAGTGCCCGCATCAATCTTTCTGTCGTCACCAATGTCGTCCGACCGTTTAGAGGAGTATTAAAGGAATCGTTAACACGGGAAGAACTTATTGAGGCACATTGGGTAGTGTTGCGAGACTGTGATGAAGTTGAGCCGTACATGATGTCATACAGGGAGAGGCTTCAGGCGTTAAATCAAAACAAGAGTTCGGCGTGGATTGAGAAAATGGTTAAGAAGAAGTTTCCTGATTATTTCTTCCAATGGGTACGTACGTACGACTCGGTATTAATTATTTAAATACATATTGCTCATGTTTGTAGAAAGTAAACCATTATATTAATTTGGCCTTTTTCGCAGATGATTGATCTGCAAAAATCTGATAACCACGGAGGGTGGTGGTCATGGCCAAAGCACTTGCTAGCAGGGAAGCCGGTTAAACACTATATTTATCCCGGATGTTTTGTGAACGGTGTAAAGTTCCATTCATTGGCCCGAGACGAAGGAAGAAGAACACAAAACAGTGGGGTAGCCGTTGGGAAAGACAATGATCTATATTACGGGGCTATTGTATACGTGGTTCAGCTATGTTACGGGAATGATGTCAACGTTTTCCTATTCAAGTGCAGATGGTTCAAGCGTACAAAGGAAGACCTGGGACTATTATCTATCGATACAAACTCGCACTGGTATGAGGATGAGCCTTTCGCTCTCGCCACCTTAGTTCGGCAGGTGTTCTATCTCGACGATCCGAAAGCCGGTGAAGGGTGGAAAATAGTGAACCATATCTCTCACCGAGGAATATGGAATACAGAGACAATTGAAGGGACACCGGCGACGACTGAAGATGCTGCTGAACTAGAAAGAGACATTCCTGCCTATCAAGAGCCTAATATTTCTATGGTCCGCTCCGATATAATGGACCTGGTTCAAGATGGTGAACGGTTACCCATGCCTGATGGTTGTACAGATCTAACTGAAGATGAGATTATCCATGAGGTAGATGAAGAAGACGAGCAGGAAGAGGACGCGGACGAGGACTCAGGTTATTCGTCGGACGATGTTGAGTACGATGACGAGGATGAGCCGTCGACTAACGGGGATGAGGACGATGATGATTATGACGAAGAGTACGGTCATACGATGAGGGAGATTAATTGGTAATTAATTACTGTAATTATTGTAATATATATATATATATGATCGATGCCGGTTTACGGTAAGAAATTAATCTGAATTATATATATATCCTGGCCAACGGAGAAATTAATAAATATTGGCGCCAAATCTCAATCTCATATAAAACGTACCCTAGCTAAATCCTCGACCCTAAATCTAGCAAATCGGATCGATCCATCATTTATTTAATTTTTTTATGGTCATTCAAAATAATTTAACGGACACCTGAATTCTGTTCACGTTTATATTAGGTCTCCCGCCAGATTCACCTTTGGCGCCATATAAAACCCTAAATCTTGGACCCAAAACCTAGCAGATCGGATCGATCGATCAATTTTTTAATTATATTTTTGAATCAGAATAATTGAACGCACACACAAATGACCGGGGACGACCTAAACCGTAAACCCTAAGGCCCTAACCCCTGAATTCAGGGTTTTTACACCTGGACGACGGAGATGGTCATTCTCCGTCGTCCAGGTACACACTAGGACGACGGAGATAGTCATTTTCCGTCGTCCAAGTTCACAAACCCTAAACCCTAAACAGTAAGGCCCTAACCCCTGAATTCAGGGTCTATACACCTGGACGACGGAGAACGTCATTCTCCGTCGTCCAGGTTAGGACCTGGACGACGGATAACTTCAGATCCGTCGTCCAGGTGATTACCTGGACGACAGAAACGCTCATATCCGTCGTCCAGGTGCAGATATCGTAATTTTTTCTAAGACAACGACCATCTAGACCTTCTTCCAATGCAAAGTCTTTTCATCAAGACTTTAGAGTAAACAATTCTTGGTGTGTGAGCTTCGACGGTTCGAAAATCGGAGTTACGAAATGCCTAGTATCCACGTTTCCGGTTTGTGAAATTATCGGTTTTGCGGTTGACTGTGCCGATCAAACCCTTCCCGAACTTATTATTTTATGATCCTTTGAAGACAATTATATATTATGTTACGACGAACATATCCAACGGTTGTTTTGTCCAAATTCAATTTCGTTAATACTCTGCTGCAAATGAGCGTCTACTCATGAACACTTAAGTCGTAAAGATTAGTCGATACTTAACATGTTTCAATACGTAAAATTAATCGTCGGTTCAAATTTAACTGTTTATATACACGATGCGTTCATCGATATTGTACGACTATTTCACTCGAATGACAGATCGCTAAATTCCTAGCGAATTATTTTTAAAATTTTTTTTTACGTAATTTGAACCTGGACGACGGAGACGGTCATTTTCCGTCGTCTAGGTGTTCACCTGGACGACGGATAATGACCTTATCCGTCGTCCAGGTTCAAAAACCATGGCGGTTCAAATTTATTTTTGTTTATTTTTTTCATGTAATTTTCACTTGGACGACGGAAACTGACCATCTCCGTCGTCCAAGTCCAAAATTATGGCGGTTCAATTTACCGCTTCCGTTTTCGGCACCGCTTGAATTTTCACTTAGACGACGGAGAATTCATTCTCCGTCGTCTAAGTCCAATTCCATGGCGGTTCAAAACGTCCCGCCGATTAACTACGCGCCGATTGAAATTTTTTAAACCGCCACCTGGACGACGGAAAACACTGTTTCCGTCGTCCAGGTGCACTTAGACGATGGAGAATAGTGCTCCGTCGTCTAAGTCAAGCTCTATAAATAGAACAGCACCCCCCCCCTCATTTTCTCATCATTCCTCCTCTCCCTCTCCTCTCCTCTCCTCTCCTCTCCTCCGGCGATCCTCCTCCGGCGACGCTCCGACGACATTTTTTCCGGCGTGGTTCCTCCTCTCCGACGACTCAAGTCCGGCGAAATTCCCGTAAACTCCGCTTCGGTACATTTCTATTTTTCCCTTATTTAAATAATTTTCATTTTATTAATTAATTAAATTCTAAATTCTAAATTAATTTAGTAATTAATTTTAAATATTTAATAAATGATTAATTGTTGTTATTTATTAATTAAATCATAATTATTGTTATTGTTTCCTAATTAAATGAATAATTGTAAATTTGTTGTTATTAAATAAAATAAATAAATAATTATTGTTATTAATTAATTAATTAAATAAATAATTATTGTTATTAATTAATTAAATGGTTAATTATTGCATGCTAAATGGAAAATAAATTATTGCATGTAATTACGTGTATTTTTTAGTAAATTAATTAGTAGTACGTGTTCGATTTAAATTTAGTACATAGGCTTGGTGTAATTAAGTCGCACTCTTTGGAATAGATGGCGCTTCTTTTCCTTGCTTATCTCCTTAACCCCTCGTGATGTGTGGATTTCATCACCGCACACCATAACCTAAGTGAAGTTATGGACACGAGGTTGAGGGCGGAGTTTGCAAAGGACTTGAGGGAGTGTAAATTTTCAAAAAATTGGCCGAATGTCGGACATGGTGTCTAGAAACGGGTTATGACTGGTGACAGGATTTGGACTAAGAAAGACTTTTGTCGAAATTAGTCCTGCCTCTCGCGTTATCTCTATCCCTAACTGGCCATGTTTTTCGATTTAACCAAGGCTGATTAATTGAAAATTTACACTTTATCGCGCGGGTCGCACGTCCATTGAACGACCGAAAATGCCAAGCTAGTGTACTCTATTTAAATCTTAAACGTATTTAATTAATTAGCGTTAATTTTTAAGTTGTAATTATTATGGTAAGTAGGTATTTTAACACCGTACTCTTAGGTTTAAATGGCTCCGCCAAAGACCACATCCGGCAAGAAGAAAGCCCAACTGGAGGCTGAAGATGAGATGCTCCGAATGTTGGCGGCCCAAGTCGGTTGGGTTCAACAGGAGGGCAACGACGCTCTCAATCCGGACGGATCATCTGGTCCGTCCGTAGAGCCCTCTGGGGAAATTCCCGCTCCCCCATTCATCTCGAGCGGTGATGACGTCGACCACTTCCAATCTCCGACGCCCGGTACCCATTCAACGGGAAGTACTCAGGCGTCCTCCACCGCCGAATCAATCATGTACAGCGCCCGCCGTAGGCAAAGGAGGGCCCCCACTGACCCGGAACCGAAAAGGACTCGGGGTCTCGTTAAAGGGGGGAAAGCGGAGCGTATTTGCAAGACGACCGGTAAAAAGATCGACTTGCCGTACGACGAATTCACCGGTGGCCCTCCCACAGCTCAACTAGCAAGTCTCTCGGCGCATGGGATAGGGTCAATCATCCGTAACCGGGTTCGTATCACTGCCCCTACTTGGAAGGAGGCGCCGGATCATGAGAAGGCGAAAGTCTTCAAAGATCTTTCGGTACGTAATACGTTAAATTTAGTTATTATATAATATTGTTAATCTCGGTTCAAAATTTCATAATATATACGATTATAATTTTCTATTTATTTTTCATAGGAACAATTTGACGTGGATCCGACACCGGCTATGTTGAGGCATATCAATCAAACTGCCAACTCCATCTACAAAGATTGGAAGTACAGGCTCCATAAGTACTTCAAAGATGTCGGTCCCGTGCCTCCCCCTGTAGAGCTGCAAGGGGAGAGAGAAGATGAGTGGGAGTGGTTGTGTAACCACTTTGCCGATGAACAATTTAAGGTATTAATTTAATTTTTTTATTTCAATTAAAATAATTGAATTATTTAAATTGTAGTTATTCATTTTTTAATGATTTAATTATCTTGTGTAACAGAAATTCTCCGGTGTCAACAAAGCCAACCGGGGGAAGAAGGAGAAACACCATACTACCGGCGCCAAGCAGTTCATTCAAATTGCCAAGGAGCACAAGAATAAGGGTTCCAAACACCCTTTTATTGATGCAAGCGTAAGCGCGTACGTGACGCCAGGGCTCGATAATGAAGCGAGTCAATGCGGGGTAAGTGATATATATATATGTGCTTTTAATTATAGTAATTATTATTTAAATATGATTACAAAATTATAATAAATTAATTATAATTTTGTAGGCAAGGGCGATAGAGCGTGCGCATGAAGAGTTGGCCAACACTCAGCTTGCGTTCCCAGATGTGCCGCCGGAAGACCTGCCTCCTCTATCCTTAGAGAGCCAAATTGCAATCGCGGATGAGGTCTACGGTCGTAGAGCTGGCAAGGAGGTTAGGCACTTTGGGCCTAGGGTGGTACGAGATTTGTCGACGACCTCCGGCTCATCATCTACGGGAGGTTCGAGGCAGCGGAGAATGAGTCAGGCTGCGGCCGTCGAAGCAGCCATTCAAGAGGCTCGACTGGCACGAGAGGAGAATCGACGGACACAAGAGCAGAATGAGTCAATGCGGCAAAGACTTGACGAACAACAAGCACAAATAGCCCAACTCATCGCGCTCATGAACCAAAATCGAGAAGTATGTCAACCTCCTCCGAACCCACATCCCGACGACAACGACCCGGCTGGAGGCGGAGGACTCGGCCCCGCATCTGCTCCTCCAGTGTATTAGCTAGCACGTAGTATATTATCTCGTTTCTTTACGCATTCCGAACAATATTTTAATTTATGGGTTTTTTCGTATGTACAAATTAATTTACTTTGATTATTTAATAATTATATATATAAGTTATTAATTTTAATATTCAAAATTTAGTTTATTTATTTAATATTAGCATTTTTCATTATTTAAATTAAAATAATAATAAATTAAATTAATAATATTTAATTTCAATTTATTTTTAAAAAAAAATTAAATATTCACTTGGACGACGAAGATTATGTTCTCCGTCGTCCAGGTGCACAAACCCTAAACCTAACCCCTAACCCCTAACCCCTAAACCCTGTCGTTCTCCGTGGCCCAGGTGCTCACCTGGACGACGGAGACTTAGTGTTTCCGTCGTCCAGGTCAACACCTGGGCCACGGACACACGAGCAATGTCCGTGGCCCAGGTGCTCACCTGGACGACGGAAACAATAAGTCTCCGTCGTCCAGGTGAGCACCTGGGCCACGGACATTGCTACCATTATCCGTGGCCTAGGTGTTCACCTGGACGACGGAAACTTAGTGTTTCCGTCGTCCAGGTGAACACCTGGGCCACGGATAATTTCCGAGGTCCAAGTACACTTGGACGACGGACACACTAAGTCTCCGTCGTCCAGGTGCTTGGACGACAGCACTTGGAGCACGGACCTTGGACGACGGAGATTACGTCGTCCAAGTACTTAGACGACGGAAAACTGCACTTAGACGACGGAAATGGTCCGTGGTCTAAGTGCAGTTTTCTTGTAGTGTCACTCTAACACATCCAATTTCAAGAAAACCCGAATTGAATCACAAATTTCACATTCAAAATTCTCCACACACAAGCAAAATTAAATCATCATACCTATATGGTTAGAATCCTTGAGAAGAGAGCTTCAAAGCCCACTCAAAGTTGTAGTTCAATCCGGCCTGAAAAATGGAACCCGATTCACCCAAAATTCTTTCCTTTTTTGATCGGAATTTCCCTCCATTCCGGCGAGCCTAGCCGTCGACGGTGACTAGGAACAGACTCGGGAGGCTGAGGTGCACCATATGGGACAAGTCCCGAGCCAAGAGGTGGCCGGAATCGATCACCGCCGTGGAACCACCGTACGCCGACGTGAAATCCTCCTCCACCGAGTTGACTCGGTCAACTCGGTCAAACCCCAAAATGGCAGGTCTTCCACTTGCCCAAAATAACAGGTTTCTATTTATAGCCTTTCCCAAAACGGAAACTTCATGTTTATCCATTTCGACGAACTTTAAACACGCGTAACTTTCTCGTCGTATATTCGATTCCGATAATTCTCGCGGCCACGAATTCGACTCGACATAATCTTCCATAATCACCCGAAGTCAAACACATCGACCAAATGGATAAAAAAGTCAACTGTTCCGATCAACATATAATTAAATCGACTAAACAATTAACAAACGGAAATAATCACAACTTAAACTTCATAACTCAAAATCATGCTCCGGAAGTTTCTACGAACTCAAAATTAAATTCTGAACAACTTCCGTGAAGGATCCGAAGCCAAATTCTCGTCCGATTATTTAGTCGCGAACAAACCTGCCATTTAAATCCATTTCCGTCGAAACTTCAAATATTCATAATTAATTCCTCGGTCGTCCAAATAACGATCCGGAACCGCCCACGAACTCGTAATCACACGTACAACGACTCTCGAGAAGAGACCCAGCTCAGATTCTTGACCAATAATTTAGTCGTTAACGAGCCTGGCGATTCAAATAACTGTCGACAAACTGCGACTATGCAGTAACTCATTAATCAAGTTGATCATACTGTTGATTCTGGTCCGGGTCATCACAGATATAGTTGTTAATTTAACGTATAATAGGTGAAAAATCGGAATCGTTATTTAACGTGTTTGGATTAAGATGATATAGTTGTTAATTTAACATATAAATTAAGGTGAAAAATCGGAATCGGAACGGTTTGGAACCAGAATGGTTTTAATCCGGAACCACGTGGAACCGGAACCGTTTGTAACAGGAACCGTTTGAAACCGAACGGTTCCAGTTCCAAACGGTTACGGGTTCAAACGGTTCTGGTTCCGCCCGGTTCCGGTTCCAAACGGTCCGGTTCCGATATGTTATAGAACCGAATCCATGACTATTACGGTGTCCAGGAGGTTTTTCGGCAAATTGGCTTGGAGGCATCAAACGGAGAGGTTCCCGAAATAGTGGAGGGAGCAGTAGTCAAGCTTCCTCCTCAGCCGCATTCAACAACACGCGCAGTGGGCCAACGATGAATGCTCGCACACAAGCCTTGCTAGCTGCGCGAGCAGAGGAGGAAGCTGCACGATCCGGAGCCGTGCAACCGGAAGTCCAGCCTCGAGCCTCAGTCAGTAGACACTCAATCAGCAGACGTCCCTCCGTCAGCAAACCCTCAGACGAGCGACAGTCAACGGGGGCATCAGAAACTCCCTCCATCTGAATGCCCCCTATTCGCCCGGTGCCTACTCCCGTTTCACGGGAATCATCTGAGGCAGATGGTGCTGGCGCCTCATCGTCCATGCCTCATCTATCTCCGTCGTCCGGTCTCTTCCTGCCTGACGAGATTCCTGTGATCCCTGAATTCGATGATAGGGGGATGCCAATTTATGTTGAAGGACGGCTGGAGTTCCTGAGCGTGGAGGAAGCGTACAACTTCATCCCGTTCGACCCCGTGTATCTTTGGAGTGTGAGGTGCACCAACCAACAAACGGACGATGCAGGTAAATTTATTTAACAAGATTGATTACTTAATTATTACTTAAGACTTACGATAGTTTCAATTAATGATACCAATTTGTTGACATTGTATTATTAGGCAATTTCGTTAATGGTACTGGAAAACGGAAAGGGGCTAGAGGCACCTGCACCGGGAAGAGACTTGAGCAGACCACCGGGGGAAGGAAAACGCCCATTAGGGCCAATGAGGATGGCAAGGTGATCGAGGCATTTGACACCATGCGAAAATATGTCAGCATGGCCGGGGCGATCGTGCGGGACAAGGTCCCAATGCTTTGGCCAGATTGGGAATCTGTGCCTATCTACGTGAAGATGCAAGTGCATAATGCACTGAGTGTGAGTTAAATCGTATTTTCATTATGTAAATTTTACATTTATTAATTAAGTCCGCAGAAAGGTATAATTTGACCGTTTATATATTCATATTGCAGGTATGGTTTGACGTAGATGAATGCCTTATTCACACGTGGGTAGAGCGTCAACTACATATGAGGTGATGTGCTTCGAGTTATTTGAATATATATCGAGTTAGATTTTTGTTTATCAAGTGTTTTAATATCTCTAACTTTTTTTTCCTGGTGTTAATATAGGTATAAAGAGTGGAAGAACGAGCTTTCTTCACATTACACTCTATACAAGGAGCTAGGCCGAGGTTCTACCCCTAGCGAATTCCGGTTTAGGGAGTACGAGTGGCTGTGGCTGATAGCCCACTTCGAGCACCCCAAAGTGAAGGTATGCATCTTGAATATATCTTACAAGCCTAATGTATCGTATCACATTCAAATAGTTAGTTACTAATTTTTTTACATATGTTTATCAAACAAGGCGATTTCGAAGACGAACCGGGCGAATAGATTGAAAAACACCAGGGCCCATCATGCAGGTTCACTCAACTATTTGGGTTGGTCGAGTAAGGCGCAGCAACAACAAGAAGTGAACCCGTTGGTGTATATTCATCAGAAGTTCTATCCGCAGTGCCCTGAAGAAGTGGTAAGTCTTTCGCCTCTGCATGTTGATCGGTGTTTAACCACCCTCAAAATTACCCTATAATGAACTTAATATGATTGTCAATGCAGTACAATAGTATATGGGTCAATCCACAAGGAAAGATGAGACTCAATACTCTAAACTACAAACAGACGCGAAAATCAGAAATCTGACAGACTCGACCACGGGACACTAACGTAATTAATTAAAATATCTAGACTCAACCTAAAATTACGAAATTAACACTGAACACTAAAGACACCCTGGCGAACTACCACGCGAAATTTCAATACCATCGAAGTTCGTTTGGTTGGCGAACAAAATTATGCAAAACAGACTACTAAACTGAAACAGAAAACAGAGTAAAAGTAAAACTGACAATCAATGATAAAATGGGTTAAGGGAAGTGTTATTCACCACCGTCACTCCATCTAGATGACAAATGTTTAACTAAATAATGTAATTGTTATGAATGAAAGATTCCCAGGAAGGCCCCGAGCTGTGAACACAACCCATTACCCAATCCTTATGTTTACAACATTGAAGGTCTGCTTATCAATATTGTCTATCCCTCAAAGAACCCGAAGTCACGGACTCGAATTTACTAAGAGAAAAGCATTAAGATTTAGAAAGGGTTTGAGAATCTACAAGGCTTCATAAGTACACTACGGTCGTGTCTTACTAGACCTAGGGTTTCTTATACCAAGCATGTATGGGTTCTACTATTGAAACTTGAGGAAGGTAATAATCACCAACAGCCATCAATTTTCTTAGAATTAGATTCTTAAGCATGCATACTAAGCGTGCACTCAAAGCATACATAATCAAGAATCATCACTGTATAAATAACAAAGAAACCTCATTCAAATAACAAAAACAAAATTTAGTTAAAGTGCATAAGCAATCTAGATATCATGAACGGGGCTTCAAAACAGCCCCTTAACAATGGAGTTTAGCTCCTCATGGAATCAGAAAATAAACTAAAATAATCCATGAAAGAAATCGATACAAACGGATGAAAGAGAAACTTGCAGCTTCCTTGCTCTTCGTTACGTCCGTCCCCTCGTACGTTCTCTTCTTCGCTATTTATATGTTCCAGACTAGCTAGGTTAATTAACCTAGCTAGCAAATCACGTGCAAGACTCCAAAATCCAGCCCAATATTCATAATCTCATTATTATATTAGGACTCCTCTTTTTCTTCTCCTCGCTAGCAACTTCGCCAAGCCATATATATATAAGTCTAAGTTAAATCACTGGCAAGAATGCATCACGTGCACTCCCCACTTTTCAATCCACTTGATATATATAAATAAGCATGCAACCATCTTGATACAAAACAACTCCCTCCATGTACGTCCTTGCTAGCAACTTGCCAGCCCATCGAACTTCACTAGCCATATAAACCAATATATAATTAGCAAAAGCTGATTATCCTCATGTTGTTCACGTGCACACACCAACAAGTCTATATGCAAATGGACTCCCAAAGTCCAAGTCCAACTCTTCTTCTCTCCTTGCTCGCCAAAGACAAAACCTCCTCGCCAAGGACTTCCGTTCCTTCGCCAAGACGCATTATATATTTAATCTCTTTTTCTTCATTTATCTCCAAAATACCTAAGAACAAATAATAATGTTAAATTACTTAAAAACATAACAAAAGAGCTAAATATAAGGTTCAGTTAAGCATATAAACGTTGCATAAATATGCAACTATCACATTCGCTTTTCAATTAGGCGAGAGTGGAGGAGGCGACAACAGAAGTGACCATGAATATAGCTCGGAATAACCATCCTGACTTCTCCGAGGAAGAAGTCACCCAGTATGCCTCTCAGATCGATCCGCTTGATCGCCCTATAGCGGCTCAGATCATGGCAAAAGTGTGCGGGACTGGAAAGAATACCTACTACTTTAGGGGAATGGGCTCGGCGGGCGAATGAGTATTGAAGAACACTTCAGAATACTCTACTGGGTCAAGAAGTTCAACTTCTAGTCGTAACCTCGCAGCGGAGCTTCATAGGACGCAGAGGGAGTTGGAGGAGCAAATGAGGCAGATGGCCGAGCAGCAGGCAGTCAGAGATGCCGAGTACCGGGGGATGATCGAGCAACACCGACTCATGGTCCAGCAGCAGACACAAATGTTCACCTGGATGCAGACGATGTATGCGGCTCAGACTACCGGACAACCGCTCCCCACACCTCCCCCGGTCCCTACGTTCCCCAGTTATCCACCACCACCACCGCACCAGTCACCACCACAGCAAGACCAGGGTAGCCACCGAAGTTCAAATGAGTACATGGATTTCTTCGACCCTAACCCGCAAGTTCCTCGACCCTGACGTGTAATTGTAGTTTATTTTCGTATCGTTGCTATTTGTACTGTACGTTGGACATTTATGTGTGTACTGTTGATGTTGTATTTGTACGGTTTATGTCTTTCAATGCAGGTTCTGGAATTGGGCCCAATCCAGAACCGACTTTTTTTTTCAAAATTTTTCTAACCATTGTCGGCGACATGGACCTAAGTCACTGGCAATGACTCACATTCCGGCCACGGCGGCGCAAACATTGCCGGCGACTTGAGTCGACGGTAATGTCTTCCTCATCACCGGCGACTTGAGTCGCCGGTGATGAGGAAGACATTACTGGCGACGTGAAAATGAGTCGCCAGCAATGCTATCTCCGGCGGCCAATTTCCGGCGACAAAAAAAACAAGGCCGGTGACTTTAAGTCGCCGGCAATGAATCTTAATCCGGTTGTGAATGTAAAGAATTCGTCAAAAATAAATCTGCACTGGATGGGTCTATGGCAGAGATATACCTAATGCATGAGTGTGTTACCTACTGCGACAAGGACCTCAAGGATCCAGTCCAGACCACCGTCTCCAATCCAAATGCCCACAACGATCTTACAGTCATCACAGATGTTGTACCACCATTTAGAGGAGTAATAAACGAAAGATTAACTAAAGAAGAACTTGTCGAAGCGCATTGGGTAGTGTTGTGAGAATGTAACAAGGTCGAACCGTACATGCAAGCTTACAGGGAGAAAATTTAGAGAGTTAAAGCAGGGAGTTAAGTCATAACTAGGTTGAAAAAGTTCTTAAAAAGAAGTCCCCTGATTATTTCCTCCAATGGGTACGTATGTTTAATTAATTTAACTCATGCATGCATATAGGTTTGTGATCAGTTTTTTTTTTTTGAAATTGAGAAATTCATATGGGAATAGGTGCCCACGGTAAATTCGAATGACATTTGTTGTTTTCTTATGCGAAGTGTTTTGCCTTAGTTTGTGCATGAAGATTTTTGATTTCCTTTATTTTTAGGGGAAACTATGTCAAATTTTTGATAGAAATTAAGTACACATTCATATATATTCTTCACATTTTTGCAGATGCTTGATCTAGAAAAATCCTATAACTATGAGGGGTAGTGGTCATGGGAAAAATACTTGTTCGCCCACAAACTGGTTCAACACTATATTTACCTCGGATGTTTTGTCAAATGTGTAAATTTTCATTCATTGGCCCGAGATGAAGGAAAAACACAAAACAGTTGGATCGCAGTTGGGGAACGCGATTATGTTTATTACAGGGTTGTTGTTAATATCGTGCAGCTACTTTACGAGAATGATATCAATGTTTTTCTATTCAAATGTAAATGGTTCAAGAGTAAGAAGGAGGATTTGAGTCTTTTATCACTCGATACAAACTCAAGCTAGAGTTTGTAATTTCGACACAATAAGTTAAAATGGATTGAGTTTAAGTTTGTACTTTCAACACGATAAAAATCATGATCCGACACAAATCCGACACGACACAACCCATTGACAGACCTACATATGAGAGATGCATGTGTTATCGGGAGATGTGAAACATGGGGAGAATACAGCTACTGTTTTCGCTTCACAAGCCAGGCCCAAAGTCCTTCACCAAGTTTTGATGAGGGCAAGTGTAGATGAAATGCTAGCACTACTGGAAGAGAGAATCTGGGCGACGTAGTTACATTTCTACGTCGCTCCGATTTTCAATGAGGTGACATATATTGCCTTTGATAAAAAGTACGTCGCTTCAACAAACTGAGGCGACGTAGATTGATCTTAGTCGCTTCAATAAAATAAGGCGACTAATTTTTCATTCGAAGCGACCAAATTAATCTTCGTCGCTTCGAATAAAATCGAGGCGACGTAGATTGCCCAATCTACGTCGCCTCATTTTTTTAAAATCTGGATCTACTCTTCTTCTTAAAGTCAAACCGTTCATAAAGTTAGAATTTTAGAAAAACAGTTCATTCGCGTTCTGGAGCTGTTCTTGGGCGATTTTGGGAGAAATTTGAGGAAATTGAGAAAGAAGGTTGTTCTTGCCATTGATTTGATTCTTGAGTAAGGTTAGTTTGATTTGTATCTCTTTAACCCTCTTTATGACCATAATATGTTAAATTAGAAGTGAAATTGAAGTTTTGGTGAAATGTTTGAAGTTGAATTGAATTTGGTGTTATGTTGTAGTTTTAGTGTTTGAATCATTGAATTGTGGTAAATCATGTTATGGGTTCATGAATAATGTTTGAAATTTGGTTAAGTTTAGTGAAATTTATTGATGATTAGAAGTGAAATTGAAGTTTTGGTGAAATGTTTGAAGTTGAATTGAATTTGGTGTTATGTTGTAGTTTTAGTGTTTGAATCATTGAATTGTGATAAATCATGTTATGGGTTCATGATTAATGTTTGAAACTTGGTTAAATTTAGTGAAATTAATTGATGATTAGTGTAGATTAGGTGTATTCGAGCCTTAATTAGTAGTGTTATTAGTGTTAATCATGAAATCGGGCGTATGGCTATATATAATTGTGGTGTTTATCAACTTAGAACTCCCGTTTGAGAATCAACAACTCATCTAGTTGATCGAGTTGAGTTGTTGATTCATATCCCTATTATCCTTAATACCATGCAGATGCACCCCAACAATTAGTGGAAGATAATTCGGGCATGAACTTCAATGACATAGTAGACAATGATTATGAAAAGTACGATAGATTATTGAAGGAGTCACAGACCCCATTATATGAAGGCAGTGAGGAAACTGTTTTGAGTGCCATATTAGATGCAATGGAAATGAAAAATGAAAATGGATGGTCGGACACAAGTGTTGACTCTTTATGTATTTACATTAATAAACTTCTTCCTAAAGGGCACACATTCCCCTGTTCATACTCGAGAATAAAAAAAATCTTGAGTGATCTTTCACTGGGTTACGAAAGAATTGATGCGTGTGAGTTTAACTGTGTGTTGTTCAGGGGGGCGCTTGTAAACGAGAGGATTTGTCCAGTGTGTTATTATGAAAGATATAAGCCATATACGAATGATATTCCCAAAAAAATAATTCGTAACTTCCCTCTAACACCAAGGTTGAAGCGTTTGTTTATGTCCCCACACACTGCCAAGCATATGCGATGGCTGGGGGAGCGGATATGCGTGGCTGGTAGCCTCAGCCATCCAGCTGATGGAGAAGCGTTTCAACATTTTGACAGAACTTTTCCAGGTTTTGCACGGGACTGCAGGAATGTGCGCCTTGGAGTAGCAACAGACGGTTTCAATCCATTCGGAACAATGGGAACTTTGCATAGTACATGGCCCGTTGTTGTGATGTCGTACAATCTACCACCATCAATGTGCATGAAGAAGGAATATAACATGTTATCAGTGTTGATTCCAGGCCCAAAATCTCCCGGAAAGTGCCTTAGTGTACTCATTGAGCCGATGATCGAGGAGCTAATACATTTATGGGTCGTTGGAGTCCATACTCTTGATCGAGTAGACAATGAGGTATTCTTGATGAAGGCAGCGGTAATGTGGACTATTAGCGACTTTCCAGGTTTAGAGATTCTTGCGGGGTCAACTGTGAAAGGGTACAAGGCATGTCCAATCTGTCTAGATGAGCTAACTTCAGAGCATATATGTGGGAGGATAGTTTATGATGGTCATCGAAAATGGCTCCACCAAGATCACCCTTGGAGATTGAGCAAGGCATTTAACGGGAAGGAGGAGTTTGGCGGAAGACCCTATCGTAAGAGTGGAGATGAAATTTTGGAGGACGTTAGGTCACACGTTTACCCTATTCTTAGCCAACATGAAGACTTGAAGGTGCCGTACAATCCGAATAACAGACAGTGTTGGACTCACGAAAGCATATTTTGGAAGCTGCTGTATTGGTCATCATTGAAGATTAGACATTGCTTAGATGTCATGCACATTGAAAAAAATGTGTGTGACAACATCCTTGGAACCATTTTTTCGATTGAATCGAAGTCTAAGGATGGTCCAAAAGCTCGCGCTGCTTTGAAGAAGAGGAATGTGCGAAATAACCAGTGGCAAAGAGCGGGTGACTTGGGTACGGGGAAAGTTCCTCATGCACCCTTTTTAGTTAAAAAGGATGATCTAGAAGATGTGTTCCAGTGGTTCAGGGATGTTAAGTATCCTCTTGGTTATGCAGGTAGTTTGAGAAGTAAGGTGAAAGTAAGTTCCCCGTCACAGTTTTATGGATTGAAGACGCATGATTGCCATGTCT
Source organism: Geum urbanum (assembly GCA_946800695.1). Taxonomy (NCBI): domain Eukaryota; kingdom Viridiplantae; phylum Streptophyta; class Magnoliopsida; order Rosales; family Rosaceae; genus Geum; species Geum urbanum. Next base: position 9,237,829 of record OX327003.1, read on the forward strand.
TGCTTCAACGTCTTCTTCCTGTGGTTATCAGAGGGTTCCTGCCAGAAAACGTTGTGAAGCCATTGATAGCACTGTCAAATTGGTTTCGTCAACTATGCAGTAGGGAGCTTAAGAAGGAGGTTGTGCGTGACATGGAAACTGAGATAGTGATGATTCTCTGCAATTTGGAGCTCATATTTCCTCCACATTTTTTTACATCTATGGTTCATCTCATGGTTCATCTGCCCGAACAAGTATTCCTTACAGGTCCAGTACACTATGCATGGATGTATCCAATTGAAAGGTAAAATGTTTTGTTATTGCTAATATTATGTTCGTTGTGTAATATGTCGGCAATTAGGAAAATATTGTACTAATCTTGAGTGGTGTTTTTGCAGGCAATTAGGAAAATATAAAAAGTCAATGAGGAATACACGTTACCCGGAAGGTAGTATTGTTGAACAGTACCTCGTACATGAGTCGGTGACGTATTGTAAGTCTTATCTCAGACGGATGGACAACGAAGATATCGACACTTCCATAGCTGGGTGGAATGTCAGCTGTGTTTCACTCTTAGTAAGACCAGATATTATCGAGACTCGTTGCCAGTTCAGGTTGACTGAGGCAGAGACTGCGGAGGCTCACTGGCAAGTCTTGGTGGAAACAGACGAAGTCAAACCTTACCTAGAAGAACATCTTAGAAGGTTCGAGGCTAAAAATGGTGAAAATTTCGACGAGCTTCGTCGTCGGAGGAGTTTTCTTCGATGGTTCTTAACATGGGTACATATGCCTATTAATTCTTGTAAGGTTCTTTGAGGGTTTATAACACTTATCTTTAACTTCTCTTAACACTTATCTCTCAGGTGTCCCTTAAAGAAAAAAACTCGGACCCGAGCTTGGTTGCAGGAATAAAGTCATTAGCTCAAGGACCTCAGCAATGTCGGGTTTATAAGTCGTGTTATGTGAACGGTGTCAAGTTCACATCGTTTGATAGAGATCAAAGAACTGTGACTCAAAACAGCGGTGTCATGATAGACATGGGTTCATCCAAGTTCTACGGCCATGTTAACTACGTGGTCGAAGTATTATATGCAGGCCGTATGCCAATGGTGTTGTTTAAGTGCACATGGCACAACTCCGAGGACCCTGAAGATCTTGACACCGTTATAAAAGATCATGGACTGATATCAGTGAATACAAACAACAGTTACTATGAGGATTCACCCTTCATAATTGCAACCAAAGAAAAACAGGTATTCTACATAGACGATCCAAAGGCTGGTGGTACTTGGAAGGTAGTACAAGAAATGTCGCACCGCAATGTCTACAGCGCCAAAGTACTTGCCATAGATGAAAACATATCGCGTACAGGAGATCATATATTTGAGCCTTACCAAGAGGACACTCCCACGGTGATACAATTTTACCCAGATTTTCAACTACTTTTGGACGAAGAAGGAGACGAGGACGAGGACGAGGACGAGGAGGACGAGGACGAGGACGAGGAGGACGAGGACGAGGACGAGGAGGACGAGGACGAGGAGGACGAGGAGGACGAGGACGAGGACGAGGACGAGGACGAGGACGAGGACGAGGACGAGGACGAGGACGAGGACGAAGACGAGGACGAGGACGAGGACGAAGACGAGGACGAGGACGAGGACGAGGACGAGGACGAAGACGAGGACGAGGATGAGGACGAAGACGAGGACGAGGACGAAGACGAGGACTAAACTCATAATATTATTATGAATTTGAAACCTAAATTCGTATTTTCTTTAAAGCATAATTTATGTATTCGAGAAAATATTACTAACTTTATAATTCTAAACTTCATCGTTTCTTTCATATTCAGTTCATTACCTTTCCATAAATAAATTGAAGCGACGAAGAATTCAATCTTTGTTAGTATCTCCAAATTTAAGAGACGTAGATTGAGCAATCTACGTCACCTCATTTATTTTGAAAAAAAAAATTAAAAATTAAATACAAGAAAGCGACGTAGATTGAGCAATCTACGTCGCCTCATTTATTCAAAAAGAAAAAAAATCAAAATTAAATGCATTGAGGCGACGTAGATTGAGCAATCTACGTCGCCTCCTTTACTCAAAAAGAAAAAAAATCAAAATTAAATACAATTAAGCGACGTAGATTGAGCAATCTACATCGCCTCATTTATTCAAAAAGAAAAAAAATCAAAATTAAATACATTTAGGCGACATAGATTGCTCAATATACGTCGCCTCCTTTATTCAAAAAGAAAAAAAAATTAAAAATAAATATTTAGTTCATTTCGTTTATTTAATATTCATTTGATTAGTCGAAGCAACAAAGGTTGAATTATACGTCGCGTCAAAAAATAAAAAATGACGTATATTGCAATATACGTCGCTTCAAATAAAAGGAAGCGACGAAGATTTAGTTCTTTTTCGCGTGACCGTATTAAGAAAGCATACGAGGCGACGAAGATTGAGTTCTTTGTCGCTTCAATTAATCCAAGCGACAAAGATGCCAATCTACGTCGCCTCGTTGGCTTTATAATCCCAGAATCACAGTTTCTTTCTTCTTCTTTTCATTTTGTCCAAACTGTTTCTTCTTCTTCCTCGCGCCCCCAAATCCCTAACCCAGAAATCCCTAACCCCTAATCGACCTCGCTGAACCCTAAACCCCGCCATCTCAACCCTCCATCTCAACCCCCTCCACCAAATCCCCTCCATCTCAACTCGGACCCGACCTCGTTTCCAACATATCGCCGTCGAATCGTAAACCCCCTCGCCCCTAGCTTTGAGGAAACTAACACAACCTCTTCCCTCTAAATCGAGATTTACTGAGGAAGGCGTCTCTGAGTTTCACTCTTCCATCAAAATCTTCCCACGGCGAGCCATTGGTGAAAGCTTGAATGTAAATTGCTCTTGTCCCCTACAAAGATCTCATCTATATATGTTTTTCATGTGTTTTTGTGCTTGAGGTTTTGAGTTGCTTAAATTGTCGCCAAGAATTCAATATTCTGTTTCTGGGTTTTAGGTGCTTGTGGGATCATTGGTTCTGGTGCAATGTTGATGTTTTCTTGGGTTATTAGGCATAAATTAGACAGAGTGCATTGAGTTTTTATGTAATGAGTTGATTTTTGAGTGTGTGATTTGTTTGGATCCAGTTTTTGTTTTTTAATCATCACTTTTTTTCCAGTTGATTTTGGATACCGTGTGGAGTTTCGCCGTCGAATCGTAAACCCCCTCGCCCCTCTGTGGCCATCAATCTGTGTAACCATCACACTGTAAGCATCCGACCTCGTTCAATTTTCAATCTGTTTTCATCTGTTTTCATGTAAGCATATGTGTTTTGTGCGAATGCGATATGTGTTTGTGTAGCCCGATTTGTTTTCATGTAAGCATCTGTTTTCATCTGTTTCATGTAAGCTATATGTGTTCATGTAAGCTATCATTCGATTCTCCTGCTCAAACTGTTGGTTGCAAATTAGGTTCAATGTATGTATAGATCGATCGAGATCTTTGTAGAAGGGAAACAAATGCAAGCTTTCTGGGAATCTAAGGATGGTGGTGTGTTTTTGTGATGAGATTGTGTTACTGAATTTTGTGATGTGTTTGAGTTGGCCGTGTCATGCCCTTAATGCATGTGTTGGTGTGTATTAAATGTTTGTCAATGCTTATGTGGAACGGTATGTTTGATGTAGGAGGTATGGCAATGAGATTTATGAATTATATGGGGTAATCGCCATTAGGGTCGGTTTATGTGAAAATCTTGTCCATTGTATCTCTGTTTAGGTATAGCTATGATGGTATTCGACTAAAACTATGGTATGTTTTTATCAAACCATTTGATAGCTTGGATTGATAGTTTTAGGGGACTGCCGTACATATATCAAACCATTTGAGACATTTAGGGGATTGCCGTACATTTTCTAGAGCAAGAGCATTTTTTGAGAAATTTTTTGCGATGCTTATGTGATAATGTACATATATATGTGGGATGCTTATGTGATAATGTACATATGTGTTTTGCATGTACATATGTGTTTTGCATGTGTAGCAATTTATGTAATCTGTTATGAGTTATGCATGTACGTTGATGGATACATATTAGAAGTCTGATGTACGTTTGTATGAGTTATGCATGTAAAACATGTGTATGTTTGAAACTTTGAAGCATTTGGTATCATATTTAATTTCATCGTGTAGGTTTGTTTTGCGAAATCGATTCATATGTTAACTTCAAGTGGTAGCTTGTGATGAGTGTGTAAATGTTATGATTAAGTTGTAGGACTTTATTGCTTATATTGCTAGGTTTGGTTCGAATTTTTGTTTAATGTTTGATACAGAATGGCTCCCGGAAATACTGGATACCAGAGGAAGAAAGCGGCGATCCAGCGTCGTGAAGCGGCCACGGCGGCAGCTGCGGAGGCTACGGAGGCGGCGTGGCGAGCATTCAGCAGAGATGGGGCTTCCGGGTCGGGTTGCCCCACGGGACAATCTGCGACCCCAGCAGGCGGGGTTTTAACGCCCGCCCCAAACCTTGAGGATACGATTCCTCAAGTAGATGACAGCGACGCCACTACGGCGCCACAACACCCTCCCGCCCTCAGCATCCGGTGCAAGAAGACCAAACTCCCCGACATGGTGGACATGGCAACCGGAGATCCGACGACGCAACAGCGCGGAGTCGTTGTCGGGACGAAGACGGAGTACCTCGTCCGGATGAACAACAATAGGCGACTACAAGTCACTTACTCTACGAGGCATCGGGGGCCTGCGACGAGGGAAATGAGGAGTCTGATGTGCAGAGACATCGGTAGCATCATCCGCGGAAAAGTTCCAATGCTTGCACCTAGCTTTTTGGGACTTGGCGATTTGCATCGCGATATCGTCAATACAAATATTGAGGTATACTTACTGGCCTTAGCTTACTTACCTACTTGTAGTAAATGTAAATATAACTTTTACATAACGAAATTTAAATGTCTTGTGCTAGACGAACTACGACATCCCGGCGACTGATGTGGAGATGTGGAATTTCATTGATGTGACGGCGCAAACAATCTACAAGGATTGGAAGTACGATTGCCATCAACATTATCTCCACGTCAGCCAGGAGACTCCGGCCGAGTTTCTCGGGAGGGAAGACCAATGGGCGTGGTTAAAAGCCCACTTCGAAGACCCTACTTACTTGGTGAGCTTCATAAACTATCCGCACAGTTTTGGTAGGCAACATTCTAAAAATATGCATGTTTATCTATTCTTATTTTAAAATGATTTTTGTGTGTGTGTGGCAGCGATTGTGCGAACGGAATCGAGAAAACCGAAACAAGAACAAGGAGCAGCAGCTCAACCACCATTCGGGATCCCTCGCCCTCTCGTACCGAAGCGAGGTGTTGGAGAAGGAGGGTCATAGAGCGCCCGCCGTCCAGACGTGGATTAACGTATACCAGCCGGACAAGAATGCGGCTGAGAAAGTGGTAACCTCAAATAGGTTCACGTTACGTTATTTCAATTATTTTGATAATGCCATATTATACTATTATTTATTTAATATATTTTAATTGAGCTGGCGGCAGTGAAGCGAAGACTCGATGAAGTCTTGTCGCAACATGATAGTGTTGTGGGTGACACAGACGGCGATGCGGTTTCCCAAGCCCATCATCTTCCTCTTGATACACAAATAAATATCATAGAGGAAGATATGGGTTCAAGGCCCAGGACCTCTATAAGAGGTAATAAATCTCCTAAACCACCGTCGTTCATCTCGATTTACGTTTTGCTTTATTTTTGTTTACTATTCCATTACTAATATTTGTTCTTGTTCGACGTTACAGGGGTGGGGCGCGCTCTCACACGCGACCCCAAACCGAGAGGAGGGGCCCGAGTACAGGAAACCCAAGCCCTGCAAAGGGAGGTCGCTCAAGCCAGAGAGGAAGCGCGCAGATCGAGCGAGGTGGCGCAGAAGGCCATAGAGGAGTACAGTGCGCTCGCCCAAAGGATGCAAGAAATGGAGGCCCTAATGCGATCATTCCAGGCTGCGAGTCAACAACCTCAAGCTCCTCCACCACCTCCTGGCTCGTAATCGAGCTGCATTGCCGTCCCCCAGCATCAGTGTAATATGCGAATCGAACAATAGTATCTAGGCTTTGTATAAACTGTTAACGTTTTGATTTGTGCCAATTTTTTATATATAACTTGATTTGTGGTTGAATGCGTTTTTGTGGTTGAATGGGTTTTTGTGTTTGTAAATTGCGATAGGTCGTGACTTGGTACAATAATATTTAATATTTATTTTTTTTCTTTTTGAATAAAGGAGGCGACGTAGATTGAGCAATCTACGTCGCCTCATTGTGTAAATAAAGAAAAAAAATAAAAATTAAATACATTGATGCGACGTAGATTGATAAATCTACGTCGCCTCATTTATTCAAAAAGAAAAAAAATTAAATATTACATACCATGAGGCGACGCAGATTGATCAATCTACGTCGCCTCATTTATTCGAAAAGAAAAAAAAATCAAACTTAAATACATGGAGGCGACGTAGATTGCTCAATCTACGTCGCCTCCTTTATTCAAAAAGAAAAAAAAATATTAAATACAATAAAGCGACGTAGATTGATCAATCTACGTCGCCTCATTGTGTAAATAAAGAAAAAAAATAAAAATTAAATAGAATAAAGCGACGTAGATTGAGCAATCTACGTCGCCTCATTTATTCAAAAAAAAAAATCAAAATTAAATACATTGAGGCGACGTAGATTGATCAATCTACATCGCTTTATTTATTCAAAAAGAAAGAAATATAAAAATTAAATACAATGAAGCGACGTAGATTGATCAATCTACGTCGCTTTATTGAGCGAAAAAGAAAAAATAAATAAACTGAAGCGACGTAAATTTGTGTACGTCGCGTGAAATCATCGAGGCGACGAAGATTTGGTTCTTTGTCGCCCCAATGGTGAAGTGATCAATCTCAAGCGACAAAACGAGGCGACGAAGATTTGGTCATAACAAATCGAGGCAACGAGAAATCCATACGAGGCGACCACCTTTCTTCGTCGCCTCGAATTTCTCCTTCAGTAGTGTAGAGGAAAAGAGATAATAGAAAACGTTAGAATGAAAAATCTTTAGATTTTTAGAAGACAACTAGAACCCTAGCTAGCAGAGGATATTAGTATGCAGCTAGGTCGTTTTTTCAGAAAACATTATATTTGGATGATCCATGTTTCCTGCAGTACTGCTAGCTTGATGCTTATCCGTATAAAGCTTAATCACTCATGCATCAGCAACACCCATCTTTCCCCTCTACGGTCACAAACTCAAAACAACGCAACACTTCGACCACGTCCAAAGGCGTCGTCTACACCTCAACACGTTCGCCCGAAAAAATCCTAGCTTCTACTAGGTTACCCCGGCAAAATTGCCTAAAAAAACTTTTTTATAAAATATTAAATTAATTAGATATAAATTATAAAATATAACAAATTTTATTCAAAAAAAAAATAGACAGGTCGGGTTCAAATTCGGTAGATGCATATCTGTACCTGATACCTTTTATTTACCTTTAAAATCGAATTCGGATCGATAAATACTCAATATATGTTATTTATCTTTAAAATCGGCTTCAGTCGGACAGATACCCTGAGTTCGGATGGCTACGTGCATGTAGATCGCAAAATTCAATTCATTCTCTGCTCAGTGGACATGAGTTTCGAAAACAAGAACTTAGAGTGTTAGACCAAGTAAAGACCACGATTGTCACTATGAAGAAAATGAGTCACTTTTATGGAAAAGAAACAATCCTCGTACGTACACACTGGAGTACTGGACTAAATATTTGCTCAAAGGAAACATAATCATTAACCCATGCTTGGAATTCTAAAGTCAAAACAATTTTTTTAGCTCGGACAAAGTCAAAACAATATATATGGGCATTGAAATGAGGTTTTGGTTTCCTAAAAGGAGTCAAAAGTCTAACGCATTCCTTTATTCTTTCTTATTACACTCTACTTTTCATTGGTGCTATATATATTACTACCTATTCATAATTGTAGAATAAAAAAAAATAACTGATTGAAATTCAATTATATCATAAACCTCTATCAAATCCAAACTTTCCTATTTGACAACTACATTCATCTTTCTCTCTCTCTGGCTCGTCCCCTCATATCTCTCTCTCTTTCTCTCTGCTTCCTTGGTCTGTTTCCCTGAAACATGGGCGATGGTGATCATGAAGCATGCAACACAAGTCTCCAACTTGGCCTTGGCCGGTGTGGATATGCTCCAACGCCAGAGATGAGGAAAAGAGATAAGCCTCTGGTTTGCCTTGACCTATCTTTTGAGGTTCGCCCAAAAGCGGGGATGATTGGTAGCTTCGAAGATCACATCGAAATCGGATCGAGTTTGAAGACGGATGCCATCAATGAACATGAAAAAGATCGGAGAAGCTCTGATAGAGCAGACGGCGAGATTGCAGACAGCACAAATGGTGCAAGAAAAAAACTGAGACTGACAAAAGAGCAGACGACTTTGCTAGAAGACAGCTTCAAGCGGCATAGCACACTTCATCCGGTGAAGCTCTCTCTCTCTCTCTCTCTCTCTCTCTCTCTCTCTCTCTCTCTCTCTAATCCAGACTAACAATATATGCAGACCCAGAAACAAGCATTAGCTAGGCTATTGAATCTGAAGCCGAGGCAAGTCGAAGTTTGGTTCCAAAACAGAAGAGCAAGGTGATCATTAACAAAATTATATATGTTGTATGTTAAGTTATCAAACTGTCACTTAATTAGGTTTACCGATCCAATAGAATACGTACAGTGATCAATAAGATGCTCAACCCTAACTCGTAGTCTAATTGATATACATAATCTTGTAGGACAAAGTTGAAGCAAACAGAAGTGGATTTTGAGTTCTTGAAGAAATGGTGCGAAAGTCTTAGTGATGAGAATGAAAAGCTGAAGAAGGAACTGCAGGAGCTAAAACTGTTGGGTGCAAATGAAGCATTATTCACCCAACAAAACCCAAAAACGACGACTACAACGCTAGCAATTTGCCCATCATGTGAGACAAAGGTAAAATCTAATGATCAATATCCTATTAACGAAGCAGCAGCAAAGAATTAAAAGCAAACGCCGGCCGGCCTCAGAATCTCTCAATGTGGTCCGGGAAGCTATGATCTAGATTGATTAAGAAAAGGCAGAGCTGCTCTAACGGTAAAGGATCGAATTAGATTTATAGCTAGCCAGTCATAGCGAAATATACAGATGCAAGAATTAGGGACGTGTTGATGTTGAGGCCATGTTTCTTTTGGTGTACTCATATTAGGACAGATTCGAGTAAAATGAACTAATGTTCCATTTTAGTTTTGGATTTCGAAGAATTTTACATGGTAAGATCTTCATGATCGACTAGTAATTATTATATAATATACACTATCCTATATATATATATATATGTTTTAGGTTTAAGATTCAGTTTAGCCACCTTCGGTTTCTGAATCATTAGTGATTCCATAACACCATTAATAAAAAATTGCTAATTCTAGCCTCCTCATCTTTTCTGTACTTTTTTAGATTCCTTCTAATAAAATTTATTTTGTCAAAGATCGATCAAAGGTCTGGCTCGTATACCTTTTTGTTTAAGAGAAGAGATTGGTTTGTAGGGAAATTCTCCATTGACGACCCCTAGAATGAGGATTTAGTGAGTACTTTCTCATTAAACCCATTTTCTCTTTATATTTTAGAAAATTCACCATTGATTAGATAGAAAATAATGAATAGATCACTTATGCAAAATTTCACAAAAATAAAAAATTGTTACGTCATTCATAATTAAGATTTGTCACTTATGAACATGAACGGTGTATGTTTGACTGTTTTGGTTTGTCCATTGATTTGATCTTGTTCGATACCTTAATGATTTTCAATTTGGTTGAAAATTTGTATAAATGATCTACTCATCAATATCCAAACATTTAACAGTTAGCTGTGTAAAAATGTTATCGAAAAATAACTCTTACGATAATTTTATGAAACGTACTCATTAAGTCCTCATTATAAGGGTCCTCATTGGAAGAGTTCCCTTGGTTTGTATTGTGAGATATGTCAGACTATTTTCTTTCTGTATGTCACCGTGAATAAATTGGGATTTGTTGCAAGAGATAAATATGTAAACTGAAAACTGTATCCCTTTCTCATTGATAGAATGCCTTAAATATAGGTTGATCAATCTGTTATAATAACTATCCCGATATAACAGAGATTCTTTGTATCTATCCAATCTAATCCGTATCTAAGTAGGACAAGACACATGTCGGGAATTATGGAGAATAAATCTCCTTAAACACTATCATTGTGTCAATGGCCTCAAGAATGATGCATGACTTGTTACCTCACTAAAAACCTCGCCAAGCAAACAAAAACATCATGGGTAAAACAAAAGCTTGGACTAAGGGAAAAAAGAGTACAACACATCAACTACAAAAGCTACAACATGTAACGTAGACTCCCCCTGATATCTACAGAAATGTAACTCCCCCTGACTGTAAACTCAGTCTTGGAGTTCAAATAAATTGCGCATACCAATGCGTCTCACATGTTTCACCAATGTAGATTTAGGTAATGACTTGTAAACAAGCTAAGTCCATGCATTATCAACCGAACCAACCTAGTTCATATGGATAATCAATAACCGCTGTTATTGCTGATTGTAAGAGTACTTTGGTGAAATGAGTTAAGTATGACACCCTTAATGTAAACTAACTTCATATGTTCAATGCAAATCGCATTATCCACAAGGATGCAAGTTGGTGTTATCATAGTATATAGTAATCCTTTAGACCCTCGAATGTGGTGTATTATTGTCCTAAACCAAACACACCCATCAACAACTTCATATGAAGCTTTAATCTTTAGAATAGTTCAAGGAAGTAATAACAAAGGTTTACTTTGTTGTTCTCTAAGAAATTGCCATGCTTCCCATGGTGAATAACCTGTATGGGAACATTCTATATATGAGTTAGAAAGGTACCCAATATCAGCAAATCCAACCAACATATCAACCAGTGTTTCGAAATAAGGGATAGCATAAAAACTGCTCACTGCCTGCACATCTTTCGATGCATCGAACTATTCCTTCAATGGATCAAAGGAGTGATTCTGGTCTATTTTGGGTACGTCCTTTGATGGGTCGAAGGACCTGGAACCTGTGTGCTATGACTCAACAATCTCTTTTCCAGGAATTTCATGCTTCTCTCTGTATTCTTTGTAAGGGAAGAATAAGCTCAAGTCAGTGGATCACTTCAAGTACCTGAAGATTTGTTTTACTCCATTCCAATAACTTTGCGTTGGCACATACTGAGAAGACATGTCTGGATATATATGTGTACTGAGCTAAATTCAACCAAACTCAAATCGTACTAAGATATAGAATCTGAGCTCTAAAAGTTCCTCATCAACATATTTTCAGATGAAATGGATCCTTTTGGGTTTCAGACTGCAAACAATAATTGATGTACTAATAGGGCTGCTTAATCCATTGCCTGATTAGACATAAGCAAACTGGTGAATAAGAATTCAACCAACTCGATATACAATCTCTAAACCATGACTTAATCAAGTCCTACCAAGGTCTCTCATCTCAAATAACTTGTTCATCTACTGAACATGAATGTGCATAAATCACCATTCTTGTATCCATTCCCAATCATGTAGTCACTAAAACGTATATACCACATCCTACCGGATTAGTCCAATCTATATAGTAACGTCTCAATCTAATCACATAAGCACTCTGTGGTTTAGAGTTACTTAAATTAGGTAGAACCATGTCATCTGGCACTCTCATGTATATCTCTGAATTAAGATCTCCATAGAGATATACTGTAATCACATCTATACGCTGCGTACTTAGTATTTTAGACACTACCAAACTGATAAGATAGCGGAAAGTAATGATGTCCATGGTCAGAGAATACATTTACTCATAATCAATACTAGGGCATTGAAAGAATCCTTGCACCACAAATTCTTCTCATTTTTCTTCCAAACAATACTCATTTGTGTCTAATCGGCATACCATGGTCATATCACTACCATATCGAAGACTTGCCATTTGTAAGAGTCTAGTTCAACATAGATTGCAACTTTCCATATCAATCAATTTGCTCTACATTAACTGTTGACAATCCTCAATAGAGGATTGTTCTACTTTATCGTCATCAATTACTGAGCTACAGAATAATTAAACACATCATCAACAAAGATGCAAAAACTATCCATAATAACGCTAGCATTTGTACGTTTAACTTAGTGAGATTTCTTTGTTTACTGACATCGTCATTGACTCTGAGCCGTCTCCCAGTGTTTGTCAATGTCGACTTTTAAACACAATTGTAGTCAGAAACAATCTCATGTGTTGATGATGAACGGTTATGCCTTGATGGTTTGTCTTTTTACCGGCAACTCATCAGTGAATTTTGATCAACACTACACCCCCACTATGGGCAAGAGAAACACTACCTTGTCCTAGTGTTGCATTAACTTGCCCAATATCAGGGACTTTCAACCTTGCAAGATTTACACTATTTATAAACAGTCTCATCATACTCATGATACCAGTAAAGAAGTCAGACAGTGAATCGGCTACTTTCTGAAGATCAAGAATACATTGCACTTCAATATCAAACTGAGATATGTGGGGATCATTATGAGACATAGTGGGGACACACCACGTCAATTTCTGATGTTGAACTGGAATGAAACCATTTCTATCTCCCTCTAACGGCGGAAATTATGTCTCATCACAATGACTATCTGCAAAACTAGCAGTAAAGAGATCTCATGTCAAAGATTGTCATGTATGTAAACAGCATTATAGACATAAACAAACTTTGCAAAACGAGCAATGTGCATCAGAGATTTCAACATATGAATTTTGTGGGATAACGCACAACACCACAACGGTATATTACTGGGATGATGTTGCACTCGTCTTGGAGACCGAGCCTGAACCGAGTGGAGTAATCTTAGCTCCCCATCCAAATTGATGATTTAAAAAAAATCTACATGCTTCTTCACTCTTAAGAACAGATGATCAACCATGAGAATTTCTCAATAGTTTGATGATCATAATGCAAAAGCGCATATGAGGTTAAGTTACTCATAGTAATATAAGTGACTACATTGGATTCAATTATCCAAACTGTAGTAAGATATAAACCATAACAAATCATCATAAACTTCTCCAGATTGCGTCGTTGGCAGCATTCTACCGAGATTTGACACAAAATTCTCTTCCATTCTCACAACGTTAAGTCAAAAACATTGGCACAAATGTTTTCAAATTTTTGTAAGGTTCAAATGGTAACACTCAATCTCGCCATCATTTATTGACAAAATAATGTCAATCAAACCGTCTTTGAAACAAGACATGACGAACACTTTAAGCGAATACTTAAAGATTGCAAAAGGTGTAACCCTTGATGAGTGCTGGTAAGATAATACCTAAACACAACCGATGTATAACAATATCTTACCGATAAAAAAGAGCATTGTATCTTAAGTTCCATGGCATGACATAAACCAATGTATAAACAACATCATTCGTCAAGGAAACAAATGAAAAACACATCTAAAAATATCACATCCTGGTAACATCTTCGATGGATTGAAAAAATTCCCTTGATGGGTCGAAAAACCCAAAATAAAATGTGATTTTCTAATACCAGATTTCGATGGGTCGAAGTAGTTTTTCGATTGGTCAAAATGGTATCCAGGGTCGTTGCTTCGATGGGTCGAAAGTTTCTTCTGATGGATCGAAGGGAAGCAAAAAACGATATCGAACTTACGATATCAACTTCTGATGGATCAAAAATGTGGAACAAAAGATGGGCTCCAATGGATTGAAGGAAACCTCTGATGGATCGAACATGATCTACAGGGACAATTTTCGATGGTTCGAAAGAGTTTTCGATGGGTCAAAAATGTCCAGTGATCAAAAGAAAATGCTTCGTTTTTAGAACATTTTTAAAGGTATATGTACATAGTTTTTCCATGTATGTAAAAACATCGAACCATACATAAGAATTGTATGAAATAGAACATTCTCAACACTTTCATAGACCAAAAGATAGAGAAATTTCATTAATCGCCAACAATAAAAAGTTACATCATAGATGTTCTTATTCCAAAAATCAACTAAAAACAAAGTCTCAAAACATGACTAAAACCAAGTCAAAATAAAAAAAAAAACTGGATTACATAGTAAATATATAAACTACTCAAAAAACTGAAGTCACCAAACTTGTTTTTGTATCATATGCTATTATAAAATTTGCTTCACCCCAATCTCCCATCTCATATACTTCAGTGAAGTTAAGTCTCATGTGCCTGATATGTTGTACACTTCTTGTAGGCATATTGAATATCCTTGGGTGCACAACATTGTTTATGCATGTGCTTGGTAGAACCATATATATTGCAAGATGACAAGCACAAATTAGAAGCAAAATGTGAAAAAATTTCACCATTCCTAGAACCGGAATTGGAATGATTCTAATTAGAGTAATGTGTATTTTCATGGTGAGTCCAAGTCAAGTTTCGACTATATCCTCGACTACGGACATTGTCATATCCTCCTCTTCCACCATGGTTATTATAAGGCTCAAAATGACCATTTCTCCTATCCTTACATGTCTTCCTACCAGTATTGTATGACTCATGGATATTTTTAATAACGGCTGGCCGAGCATTATGGGTGAGAAAAATCTCGCGAATCCGCTCATTATTAGCCAGCACACTTATGAGATCACAGAATTATCTGAGTCATCCTTGCGCATAATTTATGCGATATTAGTGCGCAAGAATTTTTATAGAGGTAGGAAAGGTGCGTAAAGACTTCTCGATCATAGTCTGATCAGTCTTTATAATGCCACATACACTCAACTCAGATTGAAGCTCTAGCATAAATATTTAAATGATCCAATAACTGGATGGAATCTCATCTTTCTCTCAGTTCATAGAGTTGTGCATTATACATATTATTTAACGTGGCTTGTAAAGCCACCCATAAAACTGTGGGGTCATTTTTTAATAATTGTTGTTTCTTTAGAACTAAATGTATATAACGCCTCAAAAACATGAGGCT
Source organism: Geum urbanum (assembly GCA_946800695.1). Classification (NCBI taxonomy): domain Eukaryota; kingdom Viridiplantae; phylum Streptophyta; class Magnoliopsida; order Rosales; family Rosaceae; genus Geum; species Geum urbanum. The sequence goes on from OX327003.1 coordinate 9,252,948, forward strand.
TGAGCTTTGCGAACCAGAGTGGGTGGCTCATTACTAGGTGGGGGTGGTGGTTAGATTGTATCCGTCAGATTTATACGGAGAAGTGCGTTCTCTACATCTGACACCCAACGATAATATTCTTCTCCTTGAAGATCAATGATATCAAATACATACCTAACTGGATCAATTGATGACATCTACAAAAGAGACACGAGATGTTGATTAGTAACAAGCGAAAACTACGATCACTAATATCAAGTTTCAATGAATAAGAACGTGATCCATGATATATGGTCACAAGAATCGATTATAAATGGTGGCAAAAACCACACCAGCAATTGTGACTAACTGTCACATAAGATCGATTTCCCTTTTCTTTTCTTTTCTAAACCGTGACTCCCCCAGGACCTTCACTTATAATCTATGGATATAGTTCCATAGGAACTAGGGTAAACATGCAATATAAATAACTCATATCGTAATATCAATAATCCTAGATCTAAGGTGTTGCAGAAATTAAGATTGATCCTAGATCTATAAATTAAGGGTTTAGAAAAGTTTACCCCGAGGGTATTATGCTCGGTATGAAAACTTTATAGTAAAAGTTTGAAGATCAATGGGAGAAGTAGGCCTTTTCTTCTTCTTCTTCTTCTCTTCTTCTCAGGCAGACTGACATTCGTGCACTTAATTGGCCATAACTTTTGCTAGGCACATCTGAATTACGATTTTCTGGATGTTCTGGAAACTAGACGTCTGGGACTTTCCGCATATATGAAAATCTCCCTCTATTTCATCTTCATCTGCTCACAATCCTCTGTTAGTTTGGATGTTTTACACATGCTCGATTTTGGCTGGAAATTTAGAGATTCCGGGAGAAACGGATGCCAATTGGTGGTGATCGGTGGTGAATGAGGAGCTTCCGGTGGCGTTGGATGGTTGTTTTGAAGGTTAGGATTTTTGTCTTTTGGTGGTGATGACTATCAACCCAGAGTCGTGTTGATAACATGTTGCAGGAGAAAAATATGTAAACTGAAAACTGTGTCATTTGCTCATTGATAGAATGCTTTAAATATAGGCTGATACAATCTGTTATAATAACTATCCTGGTACAATAAGAATTCTCTGTATCTATTTTATCTAATATGTATCCAAGTAGGACAAGACACACAAAAAATTATGGAGAATAAATCTCCTTAAACAAGATTTAATTTTAATAAACATTGATAGTTCCCCTTACAGTAGTTCAGATGAATATTTCTTTAACTAGGTCACACAATTCTGATACACCACAATGATCACATTAATTAATAACTAGTCTCTCCAAACCTAGTGCTCTGGTGGGGCATACGGGCCACTACCTTTGGCGAATGGCTCAACAAGATTATCAGCCTTTGTATAGGAGTTTGGTCTTCTCTGACTTCCTCATATCTTCACACTACCAGAAAAATACACTTAAGCGATGAAGCAATTTCATCGCCTAAGTTTCCATTTTCTTCGTCCAAGTACTTAGGCGTTTAAAATTTCGTCGCCTAAGATTTGTCGTCTAACAATCGCAGCCTAAGTATTTAAGCAACAATTTTTTTTTTTCATCGCATAAGTAACATCTTAGGTGACAAAACGTATTTTGTCGCCTAATTACTTAGACTTTATAAAATTGTACCTCTAAACGACGAAAGAGTTCATCGTCTTAGAGTCATCTTAGATCAAAATACTTGTAATCGTCGTCTAAGTATTACGACTTAGAAGACGAACAATATTCGTCGTCTAGGTGGTACCACTTAGACAACGACTATTGTTCGTCGTCTAAGTGATTCACTTAAACGACAACAAATTCTTTGCCATCTAGGTCCAACTACTTAGACGACGAAATTCAATGTTCTTCGTTTAGGGTTTAAACCAAGACGACAAAACATTCGTCGTATTAGTGATTGACTTAGACAATAAAACACCTTTGTTTCGTCGTCTAAGTTCAAAAAAAAATTGTTTTTTGTTGTTTTGAATTATAAATTTAGTTAAAATTTAATTAAATTAGTAAAATTAATAAAATATTCATTAAATATAAAAAGTGTACGTACATTGATCAAATAATACAAACGAAATAAACTACAAACATAAATTGGGGGTAGACATGCCACTGAGTCCCCCGTCGCCGCTTGGATCATCATCGTTAGATTTAGGTGGGGCCTGGGGGGGATGACACTTCTCAAAAATGTGCATCCCCATTCTCTCGCACATCTCAAAGAAGGTGCTCATCCTACTATTTTGAGCGTCAAGCTGCCCCTGCATCGAGCTCATTTGCTCCCAGGTCCGATCAGCCGACTCCTTGGCCAATCGAGCCTACTTTTGGGTGGCTCAAAGTGCCTTAGCACCCACCCCACTGTGCCTAGTCGATGATGCGGATGACTGGGAGAAATCTCTCTGAACCATCTGTCCAAACCCACGAACCTCCTTGCCAGCCCGGCAGCCGTAAACAACATCAGCAATAGTGATCTGACTCTTCTTCGATAGAGGAGGCAGCTCTTCAAGCGTCATCTCCGGGTTTTCCAGCTGGTCGGGTGTTCGACAATTGCTCCTGGGCCATTTCTAGCAACCTCGCCTGAAATTAATCATGTGAACAATACATAAATAATAATTTATAAAAAAAATTGCTATAGTTTTTCCTAAAATTGGAGGAAACCAAAAACGTGCAAGAAAGAAGACACTTCGAGTAAACAATTCCAACACCACAAATTCACCATGGGACCGATTCCCATTCAGATTTCTCAAGTTCAAAATCATAATTTAACCAACTAAAGCATAACCTAACTCAAGTTCAAAATCATATTCCAAGAGCACAACCTAACTATTATATCCTAATCATAATTAAATTTCTTTAAAATGTAATTATTGTTATACTAAATTTTGATACATTTCGGAAGTACGATTAAATTCAATTGATTTAAGAAACATGAGTTACTTATATCGCGTTCACTCGCTTCATTGACGACCCCAGGCTTGACATAAGCGGAGACGCTGACATCCAGGAAATAATGCTTCGAAACCGTATCATTGTGCTCCTTTGCCATGTAGATGAACCCTTTCGTTCCCGAAGAATGGTGGACGGTCTTCTTGTCCCAATTTCCCTTGTTAGCCTCCGACCTTATCTGTTTCACAAAAAAGATCATTAAAATAATAAAGAAATGGTTAAAAATAGGAAATTATTTAATTCAATTTTTATTACATTAAAAAAAATGAAGACAAACCTTATACTTGTCGGACTCAAAGTGTCTGACCAATCATTGTCATTCCTCTTTCCTTTCGTTCTGTAGCTCCAATGGAGTAGGCAAGGCTTGTGTTTCAGGTAGTACTTGTGGAGGTCGTATATCCAATCCTTGAAAATGTTCATAGTCGTGACATCAAACTTTACCTAGGAAAATAAATAAATAATTAAAATATCACTATACATTATGCCTTTATGCTATATAATTAATTATATAAATAAATTAAAGTAAATAGTACTACCCAGAGTTCGTGGTACACCCTTAACTTTTCGAATTCGGGAAGCTTATTCCATGAAGGGGACACCATACGGATGTTGTTTTGTATGACTGAGTTGATGTTGTGTGAGCACAGACTGCCGATCTGCGAGGACAGAGAGCCTCGAGTGAACTCGTTGAGCAACACCTCGATATTCTCCCCCGTCAACTTGACTATGTGCCCGCTTTTGGTGCCCTCCCAAGTCCCCGAGTCCATTTGGGAACCGGGTCTTATAGTTGCCTCTTGGTCTTGTGCTGGACACTGTAGTGAATAGAATCTTCGACCAACTCTTCTGGACCTCGTGACGCTGCCGCTGATCGGGTGACGTCTGGCTCATTGGTATAGGTTATGGTCATCTCATGTGGAGCGTGGGGGATTAGGCCAGTCGCCAGAGCCAAAGTCTAGTCCGGATGAGCCGTAATGGTCTACTCTAAGGTTTTCAGCCAACCCATTTGTCGTGCAATGGATTGTACTCAGCATTCTTCTCTATTGGCGTATACCTCTTTCTACTGCCAGGCATCTTGATTAAGAAGAAAAAATAAAATTTTAACAATAAAATATTCATCGGCATCATAATTTACAAATTCGTCCAAATTTCATCAAATATAAATATATCGAATTTATCCAAATTTCACTAATATATCCATTTTGTTCAAATTTATATAGATATATAATATACAATTTCACCAATATATCCAAATTTATCTAATTAATCCAAATCACATCAATATATCCAAAATAATCCACATATATTCATCCAAATTAATCAAAATATATATCAATTAATCCATATATCAATATATATATATTCATCAAAATAATTCATATATATAGTAAGAGAGAGATATAGCACCGAGAGGATTTGGATCGGAGGAGGGTGGCGGTGACGCGGTGGAGAGAAGAGAGGGAGGTGGCAATGGCGAGTGCGAGAGAGAGAGAGAGAGAGAGAGAGAGAGAGAGAGAGAGAGAGAGAGAGAGACGCCGGCGAGAGAGGGAGAGCTCACAAGGGTGGTGTTATCGAGAGAGCAGGGAGAGGCCGGCGAGGAGGGAGCCTGGTGGTGGGCGGCTATTCAAAGTGGCGGCTAGAGATGAGGAGTGACGGCGAGGGTTTTAGGATTTAGGGAGAGAGATACAGACGATAGAGAGAGAGAGAGAGAGGATTGAAATAATTAAGGTTGATCGATATGTTTCCAATTTTAGAATATATCAATCGACTTAGACGACGAAACCGACGAAACTACATGGTTTCATCGCCTAAGTCATGTTTTAAAATGCCCCCAAAATTGTGGCGTCAAAAAATGAACCGCCAAACTTTTGGGGTTAGACGACAAAACAAACATGGTTTCATCGCCTAAGTAGTCACCTACACGACGAAACTACACAATTTTGGCATCTAAGTGATATTTTTATTTAATATTTTTTTAAGATAAAGTAAAATTAAATTTTGGATACCTATTTAAAAATAGGAAGAAATTAGCCGTCATATGTAAGCATTACGTTTATATAATTGTTTATAATTAATTTGTAAAAATAACGCCAATTCGCAAGATTTGGTATTCGATCGATACCGTTTTTTGAATATCGATAAAAATTTAAAAGACGAAAATGATTATTAATATTAATAATCGTAAAACCGTTTCGATCCAACATGAAGAGCATTTTCTAATACGTCGAAACTTTATATATCAATTGTATTTAAGTTAATTAAAATTTGATTTAAAATCTAGATTCACGAATTAATACTTGTTATCTATGATATCTACTAATGTTGAATAACGTATGTGTTTGTATGTTTGTATATACTGTACATCCATGCATATTAACGGAATTGAATTCGGGTAAAAGAACTGTTAGATATATTCATCACCATTTAATATGTAAGTAGATGAATTTTCATTCCATACGAAGTTCATTAAGGGTTTGATTGGTATAGTCAACCATGCATAAAATCGAAATTAATTAATTATTTTTTGACCGAAACGGAAAAGTACATTGATTAATTCACTAATCTTTGTAACTCCGATTTTCGAACTATCAACACAAAATTAGAGGTCAAATTATGAAAACCTACTTAAACGACGAAATAGGTCTTTTTTGTCGTTTAAGTCACACTTCGACGACAAAAACATACCATTTTGTCGTCGAAGTGTGACTTAGACGACGAAATGCCTTCGTCGTTTAAGGGTTTCAGGGTTTAGCGTAAAAGGATTAGTGTTAGGGTTTAGAATACCTAGACGAGAAAATACATCTGTCGTCGTCTAAGTAATTTTGTTACGATGAATATATAGACGACGAACATATGTTATGTCGTCGTCTAGGTGAATCTTAGACGACGAAATAACATATGTTCGTCATCTAAGATGTTATTTTTTAAAAGTTTTTTTTTCAAATCCAAACATAATTGTACTTCAAGCAACACATGTATTGAAATACATTAATTAATTACTAACGTGGTTCCATTGTCACAAATAAAAATTACTCAAAATTAATTTATCAGATGACAAACTACGTACGTACAGAGAAGTCCAACTAATCTGGAAAGCAAACAAAGCCAAGCTTGAATCATATAATTAATTAAATAAAATTAATCCCTATATCGATCTTCATCTTCATAATCATCATCGTTTGAATCATCATCCTCACTATCAATTGAATCTTCATCCTCATCATCATCGTCATCCTCCAGCTCCTCTTCAGGGGCATTCTTCTCTAACTCTCTGATCACCTCTTGAGTTAGATCTTTGGCGCCATCAGGCATGGGTAAGCACTGGAATAAGAGCACCTGCAGCGCCCCCGGCACGAGCAGCTGCAAAACGGCGGGCCCCGGCACCGGCAGCACGAGCAGCCAAGGAAGAGACGTGCATCGGGGAGATGGAGCTCCGGCGACCGCACGTTGACTCCCTCCACGAGCAGCTCCTGCTCGTTCTCCTGCACGAGCCGTGCTGACGTCATCCACACAGGCTGACGTCAGCGTGGTTCAAATTTTTTTCTACCTGGCGCGTGTCATCCACGCGCCAGTAAAAGTTTTAAAAAAAACTTACCAACCAATAAGAACGCGACACGTGGCGAGCCGAGGTAAAAAAAATTGTAACGGTCAGATTGATCTGGACCGTCCATTTCAAATCAAAAATTCTTATCGGACGGTCCAGATTCAACCGAAACGGCTATATCTGGTTTTTCTGCCATTTTGCAAAATAACCCCTAAAAAATTACAAAAAAATCCCTAAAAATTCCAAAAAATTGCAAATAACACCCTATAATTTTTCTATAAATACTACATCAATTTCATTCACATCTCACACAAATTTATCCTCTCCTTCCTCTTCTCCTTCATCCTCCTCTCATCCATTTGTATTTTAGTTCCCAAAAAATGTCCACTTGGCTTGATTCCGAAGATTTACAACTTTGTATTTCTTATTGTCGCATTAGCGTTTGCCCAATTACCGGCAACATGCAAAAGTCCGACAAATTGTGGGAAAAAGTCTATGCCGATTATAAGGAAAATTGGGAGATTGCGCATGGTGAATCAAGGCCGGAGCCTAGGACCCAAACCGCGGTTTCTTCTCGTTTTACAAAGTTGAAGCCGAGTTTTAGAACTTGGGGTGCCGCTCTTGCATATGCACGAAGGAATGTACAATCCGGCTCAAATTTGCAAGATGAGGTAAGTGTTAATAATTTTGTCATAAATTATTTATTACATTTATTTTAATCAATGTTGACATCTCCATTACCTAGATATTATTTTGACATATAATTTTTTTGCACCTTAGATAAGAAAAGCTCAATCATGGTACGTGGCACAGAAAAAGAAACAGTTTACCAAGTTTGATTGTTGGGAAGTGATGAAAAACCATCCAAATTTTTGGGCCGTCGAACCTAGTATACCACCTCTTTCATATTCGAACTCCGCAACTACTCCTCCTTTTACCTCAATGCCTCCCCCCGTCAACGTGGAGGATGATGAAGTCATTGCAACACCACAAAGCAATGAAGAAGAAGTGTACTCTAGTCCGGTGAGACCAATCGGAGTGAAGGCGGCCAAGGAAGCTAAAAGAAAGGGGAAAAGAGCATGCTCATCTTCAAATGAGGTAAGAGATGAGGTTTTGAAAAGCATAATGGAAAATCAAAGAATGCATCTCGCCGGGCAAAAAGAAAGTGATGCCTCTGAACTAGCTTTATACCAAAAACAACTCGCCCTTAAGGAGAAGGACTACAAATTGAGGGCCGAAGCGGAGGATTCAAAGATAATGGCAATGGATACGGATGCTATGACCCCAAAATCAAAGAGGTATTTTTTGAAGAAAAAAGAGATTATCCTAAAGAAAATGGAGGAAGAGGAAGGAGATGGTAGCGATGAAACATTTTCAAATTGTTATCGCCCACTGTTTCATTAGTTTGGTATTTGTTTTTCCATTATGAAATTATGTACTTTAAATTTCCAATAATTCTACGCTTTGATTGAAATTATGTACTTTAAATTTCCAAGTAATAAAAACGCACTTTTTTTATTCCATCAAAGCTCACGCACAGTACAATAACACATAATGACTTTAAAAACACACACATCACTCAAACAACGAAAAGGCAAAAACAAATAAAGCAAACATGTTGCAAACCAGGTTAATTAAAATTACACACACACATCATTTAAAGTCGTTCGCCGGTCTCTAGATACCAGTTGTGCTTAACTAAGTCCTTTTGCAACTCTCCATGGATGTACGCAGATTGGAGATCTACAACACGGTCGGCAAATCGTTGTTCATTTTGTGCATCCCTTCCAACCGGCTCAAAAGGAATATGATTACCTTGTTCATCTACTGGTCCATCATAAACATTGAAAGCAGTTGATGGGTTTTGAAGATCTTCTTCTTCCAACTCCTCGAACTCCTCCTCCACAAATTCTTCTTCGACAATCATGTTATGCATTATAATGCAAGCCAACATGATGCTCTTCAATGTCGATTGGTGATGACACCTAGCTACATGCCGAATAATTCCTCAACGAGATTGCAAAATTCCAAAGCACCTCTCTACATCTTTGCGGTATGCCTCTTGTTTCTTGGCAAACAGTTTCTGTGGAAGCTCTTGGGGATTGGAGATTGTTTTCACAAACGAGGAGTACCTGGGATATATACCGTCAGCTAGATAGTAAGTATTGTGGTAAGTCATACCGTTGACTTTATAGGTTGCACTCGGACTGTTTTCGGCAAGGAGCGAATCAAATATGTCCGATAGGGTACCCCAAAGAAGCGGTGTCATATCCACGTGTCATATGAGGCCACCACCTCTAAAATAATAGTTGGACGCTTCTTTCGGCCCGAGAATGCTCCTTGCCAAGCTGTGGGGCAGTTCTTCCATTCCCAGTGCATGCAGTCAATGCTTCCGATCATACCAGGAAATCCGCGATGCCTTGCTCTCTTTAGAAGTCGGGTTACGTCTGTGGCATTTGGAGCGCGGAGATAGAGGTCACCGTAAAGCTCGTATATATGCATACACCACTTCTTCATGCATTGTAGTGCTGTGGATTCACCTATCCTTGTTATTTCAGCACACTGATATGCGGCTGCGCCGTACGCCAACATACGAAGAGCGCCAGTCATCTTTTGTTGTGGAAGAAGTCCAACCAATCCGATGGCGTCGGCTCTTTGGTGCCAAAATGGATCGTGGTTGCAGAGATCAGTCATTATACGGTTGAATAAATTCGTACTCATTCGGTACCTTCGACGAAAGGCTTGTTTGTTGAAGACGGGGCGTTCGATGAAGTAATCCTCCATCAGATTATGTCCCCTTGACTCCCTCAATCTTTCTTCATTTGGTCGGCGGTGAGGTGGTTCATCATCGAACATTGCATCGACCACGACAGATTCGGTGATGAAAGGATTAGCAATTTCGGCATTTCACCGACGTTGTTGTCGCCTCCTCCGGAAAAAATTCTCAAAACTATAAGGATTCATCTTATCAGAATGTAGAATATATAGTTGGAAATGTGTGAATGAACGATGAGCACTGATCAACAAATATATAGCCGAGTGTAGATGAAGTGATTAGATAAGATGATGACACGTGTCGGCTTTCAATTGGTCGAAAATCTCTCCGAGAATCTTATACAATTATTAGAGCCGATAACGACATGTGGACATGACACGTGTTGCCTCGTGATTGGTTGAAAATCTTATCGGAAATTTTCCACAATTATTTACTCGATAACCTTCTGTCGGCGTGACACATGTCAACTCGCCATTTGTCAAAAATCTTACCCGAAATCTTATTCAATTATTCATACGACAACGACACGAGTTGTTTATGGATTGGTTGAAAATTTATAAAAAAAAATAAAAAAAAAATTATGAACAGTAATAGCACGTGCTATTTTTTGGCACCGCTGCGCGAAAAACAGCTTATGCACCTCCTATTCGATGAACAGTGGCTGCTCCACCTCAAACAGTGCTTGCTCCTTCTCAAATAGCACGAGCAAGCAACATTTACCAGTGCGGGTGCTCTAAGGTCATTGTAGCATAATATGATAGTCATGAGTCTTTAGACCAATGAACTTTTGTTTCTCGGCGTTGACGGATAACGAACAGTTTTAAACTAGTAGAATACAGAACCCCCCAGGGTCAGCTTCACTATATAAGGTGCATCTGACATCTTATTGTACACTCCTCTTCTATCCCTCCTTAACCATAAGGGACGTCATAAATTCATAGATTCCAAATATTTTCCCGCTTTTGGAGTATCTTTAGTCTTGAAGTTAATACCAAAAATTGTTCCCACCACGGTGTCACAAACATTCTTTTCTATGTGCATAACATCTACGTTGTTCCTGAGTTTCAACTTGGACCAGTAAGACAGTTCAAAGAAAATACTTATGTGATGCCAATAGCTGAGATCATGTGGAGGGTGTGGATTGAGTTTCTTCACATCTTGTCACTGGTCAACATAACAAAAATAGAAGTTATTTAACCTCTCAAAAATTTCTTCGTCAGACCACTGTTAGGGTTAAGGATTATTCTCTATATATCGTCCCGTTGAAATGATCATTATCATGTCGCTATAGGTGATCGTAAGGAAGCCATCTACGGTGACACAGGTAACACATCTTCTCTGCATGCCAACTTGATTTGATGTCGTCCAAACAGACAGGACAATCATTATATTCTCTAGTTGTGCAAGATGCCAACATCCCATACGCAGGAAAATCATTGATCGTCCACATTACAGCTACTCTCATCATGAACATCATATCAGTGAACTTGTCATAAATTGGGACTCTATTTTCCCACAACAGTTTCAGCTCATCGATCAATGGTCTGAGGTACACATCTAAACACTTTTCGGGAGATTTAGGACCAGAAATTAGTAGAGTAAAGAAATTAAATTCCTTGTTCATGCACATCTACGGAGGTAGGTTATACGACATGAGAATAATTGACCAAGTTCTGACGGCAACGCTATTACTACTCCAAGGATTAAATCCATATGTAGAAAGTTCGAGTCTAATATTTTGAATCACCCCATATGTCGCGTGTTTGAGCACATCATCATCTATTCATTGTTCCGCGTACCATCTCATCGCCTCTACTGTGTACGGAGACATGTACAGACACTGCAATCTGGGAATCAACGTAAAATAGCGAAGCACCTTCACATGAATTTGCTTCTTCAAACTCCTCATCTTTCGGTTCATATATCTGCACTGGTTACATACATGATAGTAGTCCAAATGTACATACTCTTTGTAAAAAAGCACACAATCATTTATGTAGGAGAGAATTTTCTTGTACATTAGGCTGAGGCTGCTCAAGATCTTTCTAACCTTATAATGATTTTATGGAAGTTTGTGATGATCAGGAAGCAACTTACATATATGCTCCTACATTTCGTCAAAAGCATGGTCTGAAATTTTGTTCTTCACTTTTATCTTAATTTCCTCCATTATATATCGCAATACATTCTCTAGATATCCAGGGCACACCAAGGTTTGGCCTTCAAGTAGAATCATATTGTACTTATTCATCTCAGTAGTGTCACTGGACAAGCTCACAGCGGGGACTGTGTCGTCATGATTGGTATCGTAACCTCCCTCTTGATGTTGGTGTCAACCATGACTAAATCCCGAAAAAGCATCATCAATCAAATCAACAGTGGGGTTCCAAGCAGAGACACCACTACCCTTGGATGAGGCATCATGATAACTGTACCCTGAGCTAAAGTCTGGTCCTGATCTTAAGTCTACTACTTCACCGTGCTCACTCCTTGTAGTGTAAGTCCACATCATACCGTGGTCATACATGTATTGAGACATAACATTAATCTCCACAAACTGATGGTTAAGATATTTTTTGCACGAACACCTGTAACGCTTCTTTCCCTAACAATGTTCTTACGCAAAAAATACAAACTCTCTGATTCCGTCCATATACCACATATCATTTCTATGCGCCAATTGTATCCAACTTTTATCCATATTTCTGCGTAAGTTAATAATTATATTATATAAATTTTTAACCAATAATTAATTTGTTACAACCCAAACCCAAACCGAAAATGGTATATTTAGCGACTTGATTTGCGAGTTTCGCGATTAGTCGCGATTTTGTCGTAATTTGTTAATATGGCGGTCTCATTAACAACTAAATTATTGGGAAAGAATTTGATTTGAGATCCTTCACGAAAGTTGTAGAGAATTTAATTTCGAGCTCGTGGGAACTTTCGGAGGATTATTTCGAGTTACGAGGAATAAGTTATGAATATTTTCGGCCATTGGATTTTGTCGTATTTATTCGTTTGGGTTTCGATACATGTATGGTATAAATATGGGTGAATACATGACGAATTGGGAAAGTTTCCAAAATTGGAAAGCTGGTGTTGACCCGCGTTGACCGCGGGTAGGTTTCGACCCGTTTTGGGCCAAACGGTTCTTGCCGTCGTGGAGCTCGATTCCGGCCACGGTTGGCCGTGGTCCCTTGACAAGAATTGTTGGGCTCGTTCTCCTCTTCAGTTTGGTAGGTGGATGGCCTTGTATGGTGGCCGGAGGAGAGAGAATCGGCGTGGCAAAGATCAAGGATTTCTGGCGAGTTTCGGTGGCTTCGATGGCGGCGGTGGCGGCCGAGATGGAGGTCTACTTATTAGGGGTTTTGAAGCCCATGGAGAGGTGAGTGGAACCCAAGTGGTCTTGCACCTTGCCGTGGCCGGAGGAGGGAGATCGGATGTGGAGAATTCCGGCGAGGATTTTTGTCTTCAATGTGAGATTTGGACCTTTTCCGGTCAAAATTGGGCTTAACTTTGAACTAGAAAGTTGTTGAAAATGTCGAGATCTTCAAATCCATGAGTAGGTCGAATTTTTCTGGGCTGATGACATTTTCCGGCGGCGGCGGTTTTCCGGCCGAGGTGATTTTTGACAAGTTTTATGTCATTTTGCTCGGAATCGCGCACCGATCGCAGTGGTGAGATTTATATTTTGAATTGACCATCGGAATTATAGCGAGGTTTTATAGTGTGTTTATTGGATTTTTGACGATTTCGTCAATATTCGGGTTATATGTTTTCGGGAATGGTTGGTTCTCGAGATGTGGTTCAGGATTTTGAAATGTGATTTTGAACAGTGGTATTTGTGATTATTCAGGGGATCGTGATCGTTTGTTTGGCGAGGGATTTTCCACCGGATCACAGGATTAACGCTTTTTGCGATATGCTAGTTTGTGAGTGGATATTTCTTTTCACTGATTAGTTGTGAGTCCTTATTACACGTTTTACGAGCATGAGAATGCATATGAGATTATGATTTATACGAAGCCGAGTCCAGAGGAATCTCTCAACTCTAGTCCAGAGGAATCTCTCAACTCTAGTCCAGAGGAATCTCTCAACTCTGGTCAGACTACCGGTGATCAGCCGAGTAGCCGAAGCATCGATGCAAGTATGCCATCACCATAAAACATAAAATAATACCTCCAAAAATAATAAATAATCTCAACATCGTATATATATAAATACAGAAAATCACGAACTCGCAACGACTGTGAAAATATAAAAGTGTCCACTCACAGGTGAGCAAAGTGCGCACTCACGCTAATAACGTGGTCCGGCAGAAGATCCCTCGCTCGAAGCACGATCTCGATCCCCTGAATAATCACAAAATATATCTGATCAAAATCACAATTCACAACACTGTACCACATCTCGGAAACCAACCGTTCTCGGAAACGTATAACTGAAACAAAAATAATCAACGAAACTCCCGAAATCTTCACTCAAAACCCTCGACTGAAAATCTGGTACCCAAATCAACTCGAAAACCTCAAGGTGATGATCGGGGCGCGAATACGAGTAAAACGACATTAAAATCATCAAATTCTAAAAAGTCAACGGGTCGCCGGAGCTCCACCGTTGACTGCCGCCGCCGTCGGCGGCGCGCCGTCAACCGGAGAGATTTTCCGGCAGCCAAGCTCCCAATCTGTTCTCCTCCTCAAGCCAAGCAACTTTCCCCAAGGCGCCACCACAATCCAGCCACCACTATGGCCAGAAATCAGCTCGAAAGTGCCACGCCCGAGAATCGCTGGAAAACTTTCCCGGCCGATTCTGGCGCCGTCGCGCCACCTCAACCCTCTAAACCAAAATGGAAATCCTCCCTGAACAAAGCCCAACCGTTTCCACCAAAAATCCTCCCCAGAAAATCGCTGAAGCACCGCCCCCAAACGAGGCCGGTTCCGGCCGGAAAAACCCAAACTTCAACCTCGCCGTTCTCTCTCAAATCAACATCAAATTCCAAAATCCCAAGTTCTAAACAGTAGGAAATTGAAAGAGGAATCGATTCATACCAAGGTCCAAGCCGGAGGTGGCCGGAAACACCGAACCCGACGGCGGCGGCGCGTTTCGAACGGTGGAGACTCTGGTCAACGAAAAGTCAACGGTCAACAGCTCGGTCAACGCCGGTCAAACTTACCAAACAGTGTTTTCGACAATTTTTCAACTATTTCCGATATTTATACTCGAGTCTCGGGACGATCGACGGTCCAAAACGGATAACCAATACGATTCGGATAAACTCGATACGAACGGATAAACTCGACGAAATTCTGAAACATCAAATATTCATATTATATTCCTCTACATAAGTCAAATCCTCTGGGATTGGTAGCTGTTGTGGCGCTAACACATGTGATGGATCTGGAATATACTTCTGCAACATCGAAACAAGGAAAACATCATGCACACGAGCCATCTCAGCTGGCAACTCAAGTCTGTAAGCCACGACACCAACTCTCTCGGTGATCTCGTACGGACCAATGTACCGTGGTCGAAGCTTACCACGCTTCCCGAAACGCACAACTCCCCTCCACGGAGATAGTTTCAGGAAGACCTAATCGCCCACATCAAACTCGAGACTCTTTCTCCTCACGTCCGCATAACTCTTCTGGCGATCTTGGGCAATCTTTAATCTATCCCGAATAACCTGGATGTCCTCAATGGTGCTTTTCACCAGATCAGGGCCAATAAGCCATCGCTCGCCCACCTCACTCCAACACAAATGAGTGCGACACTGCCTCCCGTACAGGGCCTCGTACTGTGCCATCTCGATACTGGCATGATAACTGTTGTTGTAGGCAAACTCTATCAAATGTAGTTGTTGGTCCCAATTTCCTCGAAACTGCAAAACGCAAGACCGCAACATATCCTCAAAATTCTGTATAGTCCGCTCAGACTGCCCGTCAATCTGAGGATGAAAAGCTGTACTGAAGCGCAATCTCTTGCCCATGGCTCGCTGCAATGCCAGCCAGAACTCGAAAGTAAACTGACTGTCTCGGTCAGAAACAATAGATACAGGCACATCGTGCAGTCGAACGATCTCTGACAAATACAGCTTGGCCAATCTGCTCACTGATATCTTCCCCGGAAGTGCGAGAAAATGAGCGGATTTCATCAGTCAATCCACAATAACCCAAATACCAGTGTTGCCAACCGAAATACGTGGAAACTGATACACGAAATCCATGGTAATGTGCTCCCACTTCCAAACCGGAATCTCTAGTGGCTGTAACTTTCTCGCAGGCTTCTGCCTCTCCGCTTTAACCTACTGACAGATCAAACATCGACTCACATATGTGGAAATCTCCTGCTTCATATTGCGTCACCAATAATACACTCGAAGTGTACGAAACATCTTCGTACCACCGGGATGTATCGCATATACCGAACAATGAGCCTCATCCAGAATCTCTTTCTTCAGACTCTCGTCTCTGGGCATGCACAACCTGCCTCTGAAAAGCAACGTACCGTCATCACTCAACCTCGTCATCCCACTCGAACTCGGCACCCGTAGCCCGAAGCTTAGCTAACATAGATACTCTGGCCACACACACGTGAAACAACGAAGCTCCGGATTTCCGACTGAGTGCATCGACAACAACATTGGCCTTCCCTGGATGGTACTCGAAAGTGCAATCATAGTCGTTGATCAATTCCATCCACCTGTGCTGTCTCATGTTCAAATCTGGCTGCGTCCGTAAGTAGGTGAGACTCTTGTGATCAGTGTAAATCTTACACTGGGCTCCGTACAAGTAATGTCTCCAACTCTTCAACGCTAACACAATAGCGGCCAACTCCAAATCATGGGTCGGATAGTTGACTTCGTGTGGTTTCAACTGCCTGGAACCGTAGGCTACAACTCTGCCATGCTGCATCAGCACACAACCAAGTCCCATCTTCGAGGCGTCACTGTAAACCACGAACTCACCGCTGTCGTCTGGTAAAGTCAGAACCGGTGCAGTAGTCAACTTTTCCTTCAAGAGCAAGTAACTCTCCTCACATATATCGGACCACTCAAACTTGACGCCTTTCTTCGTCAACCTGGTCAGTGGAGTTGCAATCCGAGAAAAATCCTGTACAAAACGCCGATAGTAGCCTGCCAAACCCAAGAAACTCCGGATCTCCAGTACGGTGGTAGGTCTATTCCAATTCAGCACGGCCTCGATCTTGTCAGGATCAACGCTGACTCCCTCAGCCGATATCACATGCCCCAGAAACTTCACGCTGTCCAGCCAAAACTCGCACTTGCTGAACTTCGCAAACAACTGATTGTCCCGCAAAGTCCGCAATAATGCTCGCAAATGCTTCTTATGCTGGCCCACACTCCTGGAATAGATCAAGATATCATCGATGAACACGATCACGAACTTGTCCAGAAATCGTCTGAACACCCGATTCATCAAGTCCATAAAGGCTGCGGGGGCGTTGGTCAACCCAAACGGCATAACTAAAAACTCGTAGTGCCCATACCGCGATCTGAAAGCTGTCCTAGCCACATCAGACTCTCGGATCCTCAACTGATGATATCCAGACCTGAGATCAATCTTCGAAAAGACTGAAGCTCCCTTCAGCTGATCAAACAAGTCATCAATCCGTGGCAACGAATACTTTTTCTTCACAGTGACCTGATTCAGCTTCATGTAATCGATGCATAACCGCATGGATCCATCCTTCTTCCGTACAAACAAAACCGGGGCACCCCATGGCGAAACACTGGGTCGTATGAAACCCTTCTCCAGAAACTCCTGAAGCTGAACCTGTAACTCTTTCAACTCCGCTGGCGCCATACGATATGGTGCCTGAGATATGGGTCATGTACCCGGTAATAGCTCAATAGTAAAACCAATTTCCCGAACTGGAGGTATACCTGGTAACTCCTCCGGAAACACATCCGGAAACTCAGAAACAACCTCGATATCACCGATGTCCAGCACAGCCGCCGTGGTGTCCACAATATGAGCTAAATAAGCAGCACAGCCCTTCTTCATCATTCGGTCCGCCTTCATCGCGGAAATCACACATGGCAATGAAGTGTTCTTCTCACCGCGAAACAATATGTCGGGAAAGCCCGGTTGTTGAAACGCAACCTCCTTCTTGTGACAGTCAAACATGGCCCAATATGTCTCCAAGAAGTCCATACCCAAGATCAGATCATGCAAAGTCGATGATATCAAGCAATAACAAATCCGCGGCTAAGCCATGGCCTCCAATAAAAATCGCACAATCTCTGTATACCCAGCCAATACTCACAATCTCACCAGACGGATACAACACTATCCACAACCCCGAAAGTGGAGACACAGGTACAGTAACTAAAGATGATAGTCTATATGACATGAATGAATGCGTAGCACCTGGATCTAACAATGTAAGTATTGGATAACCGAAAACATGCAACGTACCGATAACGACCTCCGGTGAAGCTCTGCCCTCACGCAAAGTCATGGCATGAACCCTGGCCTGCCCGGCTGATCATCCATGCTGATGCTGTCCCTGCTGTCTGCCCTGGCCCGCAAACTGTACTGGTCGAGCTCCCGAAGTGGCACCTCGCTCTCTTCCGGAACTCTGGGCCGTCTGTCCACCAGCACCATCAAGCTGGAAACACTCTCTCGCGTACCTGGCCACAACGAAAACAAGTAACAGGGCCTCGCTGACATGGACCAACACGGTGCATGCTGCAGAGACTACACAACGGGTACTCCCTTGGTACGGCAAAAGAGCCACCAGAACGTCGAGGATAACTGGAACCGCTAGAACCCCCACTAGACTGTGGTCGCTGCGGTCGATCTCTCCTCCATCTCTGCCTCTGTCTCGGTGCACTAGCTGGTGGTCAATATGGTCCATTACCCGAGGATGAAGCCGAATCGGAAGTATCAGAACTCTGCCTTTTGGAAGGCCCCTGACTCGGTCCACCTTCCTCAAACCGTCTAGGCTGGTATCTCATCTGCCTTTCCTTCTCGATATCCTCACCTCGGAGTGCTGCACTGACAAACTCATCGAAGTTGTTCCGAGGCATCGTATTCAGAGTCCCCTTGATGTTCAAGTTCAAATCCAGCTCAAATCTGCGGCACTTAGCTTCCTTAGTAGCCACCATGTCCCGCACAAAACGAGATAAGCGGGTAAACCTGTCCCGGTACTCAAGCACAGATAAACTGCCCTGCCTCAAGTTCATGAACTCCTCATACTTACGCTGCTGGGTAGCCTGGTTGAAGTATCTCCGCATGAACAAATCTCGAAACAAAGTCCAAGGAGTATCAACTGGTACCCTATCGGTGCTAACCCACCAGAAGTATGCATTTGACTCAAGTAATCCGACTGCTGCCACTATCATCTACTCAGGGGTAAAACGCAGACGCTCACAAACTCGTTCAACCTGAACCAACCATGCCTCACACATCTCTAGATCAGCTGAACCCGAAAAGATAGTCGCCCCAGCAGTACGAGCTTTGACCACAGGGTCAAAAATGCTCCTCCAAACGCAACACTCGCATCAGCAAGTCGTGCGTCTGGCGATCCTTATCAGGATCCACTTCCCGATCAACACAGGGACCATGTCGAGGAGGCATCCTACTGATACAAGACAAGCATTAGATACAAGCGAAAAGAACGTAATCATGAGACCTCAGATATTTCAGAACACACAACACCCGAAGCATTGATGAGTACCGCTGGCCAGTCGGGTTATCGCTCCAGACATGCTGTAAAAACTCAAATACCCTAAGCGTCACAACTATAAGAGTCTACAGAATCTGACAACCTAATGCTCTGATACCAAGCTGAAAGGACTCAACCCCGATTTAGTTTCCTAAACCAGAATCAGACCCCTTCTAAAAACACGAACCAATAAACCATTAAAATTTTAGCAGAGTAACGCTACTAACACGAAATTGCCATTACCTGCACCCGAAAAATAACACTTCATCATATGCCACAAAAGCCAAACCGTGGGCACCAATCCCATCCGAATTTCTCAATATCATAACAATATCAGTAAATAGTAAACATAACTGTATAATATAGAAAATCTGGGAAAAACCATATAAAACATGTATCAGTATCGTATCAGAGAGACCTCTAGTGTGTATATATACAAAATATACAACAGTAGGCGAAATAAGGAACCTACTGGAAAAGACAGGTAGCTTGAACAACTAGCCATCGACCGTGACGTGAGACACCAGAATCCGAACTGCAAACTGGGCACAGAAACCGAAAAGCGCAGGGGAAAGGCAATAAAACGTTAGAGTGAGTGGACAAAAATAAGCATATGCCTTTCACCAATTTCATATACATAATCAATGTAAAACAATGCGAGTTCGGAAAGTATAAATGGAGGTGCCAGGCGAATCTCTCAAGCCCGACGGTCAGGCGAATCGCTCAAGCCCGACGGTGATAGGCCAGGGGAATCTCTCAATGACGGCGGCATAACAAGGGAATCTCTCAACCCTGCCCAGAGGAATCTCTCAACTCTGGTCTAGAGGAATCTCTCAACTCTGGTCAGACTACCGGTGATTAGCCGAGTAGCCGAAGCATCGATGCAAGTATGCCATCACCATAAAACATAAAATAATACCTCCAAAAATAATAAATAATCTCAACATCGTATATAAATAAATACGGAAAATCACGAACTCGCAACGACTGTGAAAATATAAAAGTGTCCACTCACAGGTGAGCAAAGTGCGCACTCCCGCTAATCATGTGGTCCGGCTGAAGATCCCTCACCCGAAGCACGATCTCGATCCCCTGAATAATCACAAAATATATCTGATCAAAATCACAATTCACAATACTGTACCACATCTCGGAAACCAACCGTTCCCGGAAACGTATAACTGATACAAAAATAATCAACGAAACTCCCGAAATCTTCACTCAAAACCCTCGACTGAAAATCTGGTACCCAAATCAACTCGAAAACCTTAAGGCAACGATCGGGGTGCGAATATGAGTAAAACAACATTAAAATCATGAAATTCTAAAAAGTCAACAGGTCGCCGGAGCTCCGCCGTTGACTGCCGCCGCCAGAGGCAGTGCGCCGTCAACCGGAGAGATTTTCCGACGGCCAAGCTCCCAAACTGTTCTCCTCCTCAAGCCAAGCAACTTTCCTCAAGGCGCCACCACCATCCAGCCACCACCGTGGTCGGAAATCAGCCCGAAAGTGCCACGGCCGAGAATCGCCGGAAAACTTTCTCGGCCGATTCCGGTGCCGTCGCGCCACCTCAACCCTCGAAACCAAAGGGGAAATCCTCCCTTACCAAAACTCAACCGTTTCCACCTAAAATCCTCTTCGGAAAATTGCCGGAGCACCGCCCCCAAACGAGGCCGATTCCGGCCGGAAAAACCCAAACTTCAACCTCATCGTTCTCTCTCAAATCAACATCAAATTCCAAAATTCCAAGTTCTAAACAATAGGAAATTGAAAGAGGAATCGATCCATACCAAGGTCCAAGCCAGAGGTGGCTGGAAACGTCGACCCCGACGGCGGCAACGCGTTTCGCGCGGTGGAGACTCCGGTCAACGAAAAGTCAACGGTCAACAGCTCGGTCAACGCCAGTCAAACTTCCCAAACATTGTTTTCGACAATTTTGTGACTATTTCCGATATTTATACTCGCATCTCGGGACGATCGACAGTCCAAAACGGATAACCAATACGATTCGGATAAACTCGATACGAACGGATAAACTCGACGAAATTTTGAAACTTCAAATATTCATACTATATTCCTCGGTCATCGAAATAATCATCTGGAACCTCCCACGAACTCGAAATCACGTGTATAACAACTCTCGAGAAGAGACTCAACTCAAATTCTCGGCCGATAATTAAGTCGCGATTAAAACCATTAAATCACACAATTATCGGAAAACAGTAATTACGCGCTAACTCATGAATTAAGCCGTTTACTCAACTAATTCTGGTTCGAGTCGTCACATACAAAAATATAAAATAAATAAAAATTAAAAGAAAACCATGTTGCCCTGCACATGCTTGCTTCTCTTGAAATCACTCTATCTCGTGTGATACTCCCTTTTTAGATAGGGGGAAAACACCTTCACCACTTCAGTCGCTCCACTCACTTGCTTTATTCCACAAACTCGTTGACAGCTCGACGCATTTTCATCTATGAAGATCTTGAAAATTACCCTTCGAAATAAGATGGGTGATGAATTCCTTGATGATTCGATGATTCTTTATATTGAAAGAGAGCATGTCGAAAGTATTGATAATTCAGTTGTTACTGAGTTTGAAGTTAGCAGACCTTGAAGGGTGAGATTTAGTTAGTTATTTACAATGTAAATTTTCTATTCACGGGTGAAGTTTATAAAAAGTCCACTGTTTTATTAACTCCTCTGTTTTAATTTACAATATTTGGGACATTCTCTTCTATCTACCTCTAAACCCTAATGAGCAAAAGGGAAAGGTATAACTCATTCATTTTAATTTACAATATTTGAGATATTCTCTTATATCTACCTCTACCCATTGCCTCTGCCTCTGTACATATAATTGTCATATCATACGTTTTTTACGAGTAATATTGATAATAATTTAATTATTGTTAAATAATAATAAACGCATGAGGATCCGCCTCTAGACGAAAGGAGGATGACAATGGTTTGCAGATCATTCGAGACCGTGAAGTTCCAGGTTGGCAGGAGTTGGTTGTTGTTCTGTTGATATCATGGTCTATCTTGAGTAAAGTAGCGAAGGTTCGGTCGTCGTCAGTGTTTCAAATGGCGGGCGTGATAATTGTCGTTAATATCGTAGAAGAGTTAATGCACCTAACATTTCAATCAAGACTCCATTCCCTTCTAACACGAGTAAGAGGAAGGTAGTTTAGGTTTTTTGTTCCTTGCTTACTAGCATCCATCGGCAATTTCGTTTTCATTGGAGTGTGTGTGTGTGTGTGTGTGTCTATATATATATATATATTGGTAGAAAATTTATAGGCTTGATCTACACATTAAAACTTAAGATTTGAATGATAGAAATAGTAAAATATGATCGAAAAGTTTGTATAATGCCTTATACTTGAAAATGACCCAAAACAGATATACTGAAGTGGAATGATACTATATATATATACGTATACATATATATACCACTATTTAGAGTTTACAGATATGATCAACTTCACCCTATGTGTTTACATACGGTGTCTCTTTGAAATGTAAACTTGAAAGTGTCGAGCTTAGTAGACTTAAAAGCTAGTACTAGTTTTGGTTTGTTCTCTTTCTATTTTTGAAGTAGAGATCCTTACTAGTTATCTTTATACTATTTAGACATAAATGTCCCTTTTATTTCAGAAGGAAAAAAAAATTGAGACAACACAAATTATACTATTTAGACATAAATGTCCGTTTTATTTCAGACAGAAAAAAAAATTGAGACAACACAAATTATATATTTTATTGGAAATACTAGGCAATTTTCTTATTGAACAAAACACAATTGATTTAGTACTTTGAGACCTACACAAGTGAATAATGAAACTAAAGAACAAGATAAAGAACCAAGGTGATCTCATAACCTCAGGTAAAATATGCATATGCATTTCATGGTTTTTCACTGAGGATACATATTTTGTCTCCTGTCTTTAGTCCTTTGTCTTGACGCTTTGTGTGTCCAGATTTCTCAAGGCACCAGATTTATTTGTGACCCTTGTCCAAACATAATTCTGGTCATCTTTATTAAGTGAAATAAGTTTTGTTTTCCACAAAACAAATTGTCTTATTTTAAGCATGAAAGCATGTAAAACTTATCTTACATTTTTCTTAATTTAGGGAAGATTTTTTTAAAAAGTAAAAAGTGTTTGTATGACCATCAAGTTGACTTATAAGACGCCCTAAAATCGATAGAACATTTTTCGCTACTTACCATATTTTAGGGAAAGTTGTTTCCTTGATAACCCATACTTTAATATAAGTCATCACTCAAAATCTTGTACATGTGGTAACATGGATTAGCCTTATTTCACCCTTCTTATGGGTATTAAATAGAGGACTTCCACGTCCTTGATATTGGTTTAGGCTAGCTATCTATTCTTTTATTATATCTCTGCATATACATGCTAGAATAAATAACATCTTTAGTATCCCAGTCTCTTCTTTATGTGGTGGCCAAGTTAACAAGTTCTTGATACTTGGCTTAAGTTGAGCCACATGTCACAAATTTTTTAAAACAGATTATGCATGTGGCTAATATGTTTTGGTCGTCTCTTTTAGACCATCTTCTTGGTAATTTAGAGGAAGACTCTTCCATCACAACTTGGTTGTCAAAATGTATAAATTATCATAGCAGAGTGTCTTTAGTGAGTCTTAATTTGTTCATATATATAATGTTTTACTCTAAGTTTTTCTTTTATGATACTAAACCTTAGAGTTGCATAAAACCTCATTTCATACTCATTTCATCTAGTATCCATGATATCAGATTGGTAGTGCAAGCAACCCAAGAAGCGTTCTAAAGAATCAACTTTATGATAGTTGAGTTCTGGATATAAAGCTTCTAAAATCTTTGTGTGTGAATCGAAGAAACAAGACTGGAAACATTTTAGTCTAATAGGTAGACTTGATAGGGATGACAACGTGTGTTGACATCCTCAAGAAGTTTCATATATGTAAACACTTGGAAACAAGACCGAATACATATCTTAGGCTAGTGTATAGATAGGATAGCACCGTTACTTGCTATTGTCAGAGTTGTAGTCTTGTAAGGAGTGTCTTGAAATGTATTATTTGGAATCAACTCTGGGAGTTGGATTCTGGGTAGAAGCTTCTGAAACCTTTGTATGTAAACACTTAGAAACGAGATGAAGTATATTTCTAGTGCCTGAGATTAGATAGGAGAACACTGTTTTTTCTATTATTAGAACTATATTGTTGTAAGAAGTGGTTCTATATAGTGGAAATGTTTGACCTTCATGACTAAGGGTCACGAAATTTTTCTCCCAAGTTACAGGGTGAATAAAAACGTTCTAATATTATATGTCTATTTATTTCCTTGCATTTTTTTTTACATCATTATGTATCTATTATTCAAGAAAGCTGTATATTGTATTATCCCGACAACGAACTTTGACGAACTTTTACTTCCTTCATATTTACGGCTCTCTACCTCTGCACCTCCTCAATCCGTAGCCCATCCTAAGAATTCGAAAGTACAGTACATTAAAATCCTTGATGACTTTATCTTTGCAAATGATTAACTTAAATGATGGAATTGAATATAAATGAAGAGAATAATATTGCCAACTGTTTGGCAAGGTAACCCAATTAATTTAATTCGGGATATTTTTACTGACGAGTATTAAATTAAGGTCCATAATGATAAGACGTTTAATTACTTCATTGTCTGAACTTTCAACTCTGCATCCATGCATGAGTGACTACTATAACAGCTCGGAGCTATGAACTTTCAAGTGGCGGAGGTACCATGGCCAAAGGCCATGGCACCCTAGCTCTGCTTATGTTCAAACTTCAAAGCTTAATTTATGCATCACATAAGCTTCTTCATGTCACTCTTCGTATTCATAATCAATAAGATCTAGTTATTTAAAGATATTGTTAAATAATTTTTTCTTTTTAGCTATATTTATATGTACGTCCTTCTAGTATTGAACTACTATTAGTCAACCATAAAAAATGCATTTTAACAATTTAAAGACAATGAAACAATATTTCTCTTTTGATTTATAATTTATATAAATTAAGATACAAATTAGATTATGATATTATTTTGAATGATTTTTCTATAGAAAATAGTTATTTATTATTAATTACGTATTTTTCATTTCGGCAACCTACTATGATATATTCCTAGCTCCACCAGTTCAACCAATTACATTATTTAATTTACTAGTACCTGTTAATACTTTTTTGTAATTAATTTATCAATGAGGATTAGAGCGTTTGGACTCTCTATTCCAACTATTTGTAAAAATTAATTGTAACGAATCTACTTATACTTTCTCCCTCCATGCCACCAATGATGCTCCCTCGCTCCCTATGGAGCTTTCAGAACATGAAGAATGCTATGAACTTAATTCGATGAAGAATGCGATGAGTTTTAAATTCAACTGAATTGCTATCTCACTCTACAATATATATATATATATTTATATATTTAGCATAACAATAAATCGTTGCTCTCTCTTCTTCAACATGTATGGTTGTAGTGAATTTTTTTTTTACTCTACATTCAACATAAAAATTAAAGGAATAAGGAACGTTGTGACGTTCTCAGCGCCAAGGCCGTGATTATTATCAATATTAGTAATATAATTTAGCATCGCAAAACATACAATTAACCTGATTTCTGGACTACTCACTATCTTTACTGAGAAAATCTTAAATAATAAGAGAAGCAACAAGATACGTCACTTCCAACTCTATCTATCTCATCAAAACTAGCAATGCCACGTATGAATTCGGGCAAAACAGTTCTATTTTTGGTATAAAAAAAATAAAATCTAATCGAAATATTTTTTTAGTTCGGATTGGTTCGATTTTTATTTTTTAACAGAAAAATTATTATTATTTGGTTCGGATAAAAAAAATTGGATTTTTTTGGTTTATTTCAATTTTTTACATAATGTATAACGAACTTTTCAAAAAAGTAACTCAAAAATTGTCTATAAAAAGCCTTTTTTTTTAGTTACCTAACATTTTGCTTTGTCACTAGGAGAGAATTTGACAAGAATTGTGCATAGAAAAAATTAAGAATTTAGGAGTTTAAAGTTTTTATTTTGCATATATTTATAAAATATCCAAAACGATGTTATTTTTTACATGTTTCAATTTTTTCAGTTCGGTTCAATTTTTGGCTGCGACTTGGTTTCATCTCAGTTTTTCTCGATTTTTAGTTACAATGTCTCACCCCTACCTAAATCTACAAACATTAATTGCTTCTTCTTTTTTAGGGGGGCACTTCTTCTTTTTTTTGAAAATACACTATTTGCTTTTAAACGCGCGGAATGTGGTTCTCAAAAACTTATTTTTCTTTTGTCAAAACACTATGGAGAATATTTGGGATAATAATCGCTCATCATTTAAGCTATGAGACTAATCCTTAGAGGTGACCAATGAACCAAACTCTAGTTACCATCACGCCAACCGCATTAAAATTTTGATCGTATCATTGGGTTGATCATTGGGCGAGCTCTCTTTAAGCTTCCAACTTTGTCCCATTTTAATTAAATTTACCTTCTTTTTCCTTATCAATTTTAAGTGCAACTCTATAATTAAAACAAGTTTGCTAGACCGTCGAGGAGGACCAACATCCATAGCCTGAACCTCCTCATAGACTGCCCAACTTTTACTTGAGATCGGCTGATATGATCACATAGTTGTACTAGCCGGTAGCCGCCAGCCCCCCACTAAATCAATCATAACTGTTGTTGCAAGAATCTGCAAGATCTAGTTACAAAGTGTGAAATAGGCAAATAGTTAACGATTGTCTATGTACTCACAACCATTATGATCCAGTTTGAAAAGGCCGCGCTGTCTTAATAATCTACTATATATTAGGCCGTGCTGTCTTAATAATCTACTATATATTTCGTTGTAGTTTATCCGCAGTTGAAAATAGCAAGCTGTTATAGTTGCACTATAACATTTAGTACAACATTTTAGTCTTTTTGTTATGTTTTCGGTATATTTATTAATATTTTTTTATTTTGTTAGATTTGTGGAAAAAATAAATATAAAAAATTAATTGTAGCTCTTCTATTGCAAAAAATGAAATAACACTACCAACATAAACACTTTAGCAACGAATTTTAAAACAACGCGCAACGAGCTGGTAAATTCGTTGCCTATAGTTCACAATAGGCAACGACAAGGGTTTTCGTTGCCTATTGTGAACTATAGGCAACGAGTTCGTTGCCTATAGTAGTCAAATCGTTGCCTAATGTCTGGTTTATAGGCAACGAAAAAAATCGTTGCCTATTCAAATCGTTGCCTAAAGTATGGTTATAGGCAACGAAAAAATCGTTGCCTATAGTTTAATAGGCAACGAAAAACAATATAGGCAACGAAATAGTAATTCGTTGCCTATAATTATTATTATATCAGATCTAGCCAGCAGCTCCTCCATTCAAATCAAAATCGGTGGAAAAATCTGAAACGTTCTGGAATCGCCAGTGCATTTCAGGATGGACAAGAGTTGGATGAGGCTGGATAGAACTGATGCAAGATGTGGGCAGGGAATTAGGAGATTTCTGGAATTTGTGGCGGCTAATTGTGGAGAGTTGCCAGTGCATTATTGTCCATGTAAACAATGTCGGTGTCGCGGCAATCGTTGTCCCATTGCTACAGTTGAGCGACACCTTCATAGAAACGGATTTTGGAATAAGTACACCCGTTGGATTTATCACGGTGAAGCATCAACAGCCGATCCGCATGATCATGGACAATTTGCTGATACTGCGAGTTCATCCAATTATGATCTCACAAGGAGGTTCATCGACGATATGTTTCCTCATGAGAGCGGTGTATTTCATGATTCTCAAGCACCCGTATATGTTCCTCCAGAAGTTGAGAATTTCCCTCACATTGAGCCAGTCCAGCCATTACCTAGAGTTTATGTCAACACACGTGGTATGGACAAGTACCACAACCTGATTCAGATGCATCAAACTCCGTTGTACCACGGATGTCCTAAGACAGTCCTTGAAAGTGTGATGGCAGTGATGCAGCTAAAAGTGGAGACCAAGAGCACCGTGGCAGCGGTCGATAGGTGGCTTCAGTTGACTGGTGATCTGCTGCCCCCCGGTCATCGTCTTCCCCCCACTCATCGTAAGATACGACATATCCTCAAAGATCTTGGACTTTCCTACACCAAGATTCACGCATGCATGTATGATTGCGTTCTCTTTTGGGGTGTAGACGATGACGGGAAGGATCTATCAAAGCTTGATTACTGTCCGGTGTGTGGTACGGAAAGGTGGAAGTACACTCCTGCAGGAAACAAGAAAGCAGTGAAGATACTTCGGTATTTCCCACTTATTGATAGGCTGGAAAGGTTGTTCATGTGTGCATTCACGGCGAAAGCTATGAGATGGTGGGCTGAGAGGACTTCGCCTGACGATGATATCCTTAGACACCCTGCTGATGGTCAGGCTTGGAAGCACCTGGTGAATGTGTTTTCTGATTTTGCAGCTGAAGTCCGAAATGTTTGGCTGGGGCTATCGACTGACGGATTCAACCCCTTCGGCAACATGAGTCAGAAGTACAGCATATGGCCCGTTATATTGGTACCGTACAACCTTCCTCCGTGGATGTGCATGAAGAAAGAATATAATATGCTGACTCTGTTGATTCCAGGGCCGGGTTATCCAGGAAAGTGTCTGGATGTGTACATGAGGCCATTGATTATGGAGCTTCAGCACTTGAGTACAGTTGGTCATCCCACTTACGACAGGTTTAAAAATGAGATGTTCCGAATGCGTGCTATGCTTGTGGGCACAATCAGTGATTTTCCAGGTCGAGGGATGTTGTCGGGAAACCCAACCAAGGGGTACAGGGCCTGTCCAGAGTGCATGACTGCCATGTTTGGACAAGCTCATTGCTCGAAGATTGTCCATATGCGTCACCGATGTTGGCTTCCACGACATCACCCATTTCGCCAGGACGCCCAGGCTTTTGACGGCACTGTAGAAGAAGGTCTGCAACCCATGGGATGGACTGGAGATAAAATCTTAGAAGTCCTGAATGAGTATAATTTTGGGCCATTGAGCAATCATCCTGAGGTTGTTGCGACTATATAGAAGATACCCGACAGGTATAAGTTCTGGACACACAAGAGCATCTTCTGGGAACTCCCGTACTGGCGGATGTTGCCTATCGGGAACTATCTAGATGTCATGCACATAGAGAAGAATGTGTGTGAAAGTGTGGTGGGCACCGTTCTAAATTGGCAAGGTAAAACCAAAGATGGCCCTAAAGCTCGCGTTGATTTGGAAAAAATGAAACTGCGGGAACATCTGTGGTTGAAAAAGAAGGGGAGAAAGATGCCCCAAGCTCCTTACACGGTCACGCGTGACGAGAAGCATGAAATTTTTGTGTGGATGGCTAACGTCCAGTATCCTTATGGGTTTGCTGGAAATATAAGTCGGTGTGTTAACTACAGGGACAATAAGATTTATGGATTAAAGAGTCATGACTGCCATGTACTACTTCAACGCCTCTTCCCTATTATGATTCGAGGGTACTTTGATGATGAGGTGGTAGAGCCGTTAGTGGCGCTGTCAAGGTTCTTTCAAAAGTTATGCACCAGAGAAGTGAAAATGTCAGACCTCGAAGAAATGCGAAAGGACATCATTTTTATCATGTGCAAGTTGGAGAGGATTTTCCCCCCAAATTTCTTCGACATCATGCCTCACTTGATGATGCATCTTCCCGAGCAATTGATGCTCACCGGTCCCGTTCACTACACTTGGATGTATCCAATGGAGAGGTATATACCTTGCATTTGTATGATGTTTGCTAATTAAGTCTTTATATATTAATTTATTCTTGTTCTACGTACAACAATAATAACAAGCTGTTTTCATCTTTGTAGACAACTGGGAGACTACAAAGGGTATGTACATAATACATCTGCACCTGAAGGGTGTATCGCCGAAGCATATCTTGCGCACGAGTGCGTAACGTACGTCAAACTATATTTGGGAGCGCTTGAGGACCCACATTTGAATATGTCGGTAGATGAACCCCAGTTCAACCTTTCTGTAGTCTCTAATGATGTTTACCCACAGAGTAGGTTTCACGGGGAGTGGGAGTTGACACCATATGAGTTAGACATTGCACACTGGTGTGTACTCATTAATTGTCAAGAAGTTAAATATTGGAAAGACACACACCTTGGAAGTCCACAGGTTCGCGGGGATGTTGCGTACCACAACCGGACCTTTGCAAATTTTTTTGGCACATGAGTGAGTATATATTCATTTAGTCATAATATATATGACGTGTAAAAGCAAATTGTGACGCTTATTTATATGAAATGTCGTATCTAATGTTGACGGTTATTTGTTTCAGATGAACTATGTAGAAGATGATGGTTACCCACAATGGTCACACGCATTGAGGCTCTTGGCTATGAAACCTATATCATCAAAAGTTTACGCGATGTGTAGGGTCAATGACGTGAAATTTATGTGTCAAGAAAGAGACAACAGGGTGAAGACACAGAATTGTGGGGTAATGGTGCATGGTGAGGATAACGACCCTGACTACTACGGTGTACTCCATTCAGTGGTTGAACTCATGTATGGTGAGCGCATGAAAGTTTACTTGTTTAAGTGCAGATGGTTTGATACTCGTCCGGAGAACGTTCGCATCGATCAGTATGGATACATTTCCGTGAATACTGCCACAAGCTGGTATGAGGAGGATCCTTTCGTTCTTGCCACATCGGTCAAACAAGTGTTTTACCTTGACGATCTTATGAACAGACCCCCGTGGAAAGTAGTAAACCATGTGCAAGCTAGGAATGTGTACAGTGCTACCACACTTGGTGAGAATGAAGATGACGAAGAAGTTGCAGCATACCAAGAGGGAAATGGAATTGACATTCCGGAATCCGATACAATTCGCCTTAATAATGTTCGACCTGGTATTGTGGTTCAAAATTCTGGAGCAGCACTTCTAAATGTTAATCCAAATGACTTTGATGAAGACTCGAGTGACGAGGACGAGGAGCGACACCTATTACCAGACTTCAACTATCAAACCGCGTCAGACTCTAGCGATGATTCAGATTCTGATTATCAGCCTTAGTTAGAGATGTAATTGAGTATAGTCTTCGAGCTTGTATTGAGTTGATTAACTCCTAAATGTATATATGTGTTGATCGAATTGAAATTTACTTGTGTAATTTTCTGTATTAGTTTAACGGTTATTTTCATGTATGTTGTGGAAAACATGTGAATTTCGTTGCTTATAAATTGAAGTTCGTTGCCTATAATACTGATTTCGTTGCCTATAATAATGATTTCGTTGCCTATAGTATAGGCAACGACAATTTCGTTGCCTTTAATATTGATTTCGTTGCCTATACTATAGGCAACGACAATTTCGTTGCCTTTAATATTGATTTCGTTGCCTATACTATAGGCAACGACACAAATCGTTGCCTAAAGGATACCTTTCGTTGCTTAAAGTTAAGGCAACGATAGACTCGTTGCCTATAAGTCCTCCTCGTTGCCTAAAGTATAGGCAACGATTCTGCCATTCGTTGCCTATAATAGGTGGAATAAATCCCCCAGTCGCGACCAGCGCCGCCACAACAGCAGTACGGTTCGCATTCTCTCCGCAACAGCGCCGCCGCAACCTCGCCGGATTTCTGCCCTCGCCCGAATAGTACGGTTCGCATTCTCTCCCTCTCTCCTTACTTGAATATATAAACAACGTGATTTAGATTGATTTTAGTTGGATTTGTGTTGGATTTGTGTTGTGATTTAGGTTAGGTTGTGTTGGATTTCTGTTGGGTTGTTTGTTAGGTTGATTTTAGTTGGATTTGTGTTGTGATTTAGTTTGTATTGTTGAATTTAGGTTTTATTTAGGTTGGATTTTGGTAAGGTTATGTTATGTTGGATTGTTGATTTAATTAGGTTGGGATTATATTGTGGATTAGAGGATTTAGTTTGGTTATTTAGTTTATGTAATTAGAATTGGGAATAAGTGTGATTTTAGTTTGGTTATTTAGTTTAGGTAATTAGAATTGGGAATAAGTGTGATTTTAGTTTGGGTTGTTCATTTTAGTTAGACAAAATTTAAATTTAGGTTAGTGTTGCCTCAATTGTAAGCTATTCATTATGTTATTTTGTTGCAGACATTAATAAAAATGTCCGTGTTCAAAAGATTGATTCCCGGGAAAAGTGGAAAACAGAAAGGAGCTTCCTCCTCGTCACCTCAAGGAGCGACACCTCAAATGTCCTCCGGGTTGAACCCTCAAGGACCCAGGAGTGGGTCTAGGTCTGTTGGTCAGAGTTCTGGAAGCACCGTACCAGACAGTCTTGAGACCGTCTATGTACATTCCAATCGTCACCTCCAACTATATACAGCATCCCAGGATCCCCAAGGTCCACGTCACTCGGTGTCTCATGAACGACCCTCCCGCAACAGCAGCCGAAACTCCACCACGGAACCCGGTCGTCACTCAGTCAGCAGCGAACGCCCAAATAGTACGAGGGTACTATGGCCAAACCAGCAGGACCCACCGCGTATGCCACCTCTTCCCCCCAATCCGGCGACGCCACAACCTAATTCCGGATCATCTGGGCCATCCGGCAGTGCATCCCGCACGGATTCTGTGCACTTATGCCCGCCCAGGGACTTGTTCTTCCCTACGGTTATTCCGAAGATACCTCAGCTCGACCCTAACAACGTGGCCATATATGATGAGAACCCGTTCACGACGCCTGAGGAAGCATACACTTATGAGCCGTTCTCTCAACCTCTGTTGAGTGTGAGGGTTAAGGGCCAGCTCACTTACGAGAATGGTAAGTTTATGTTCTTTTAGTAGATACAGTACATTAAATTAGGTTCTATTTCTTAATTTCCTTCTTTTGTACCGTGTCTTAGGCACCGTCGTCAACCCTAAAGCTAAAGCGAGCAGAGGTACCACAACCGGGAAGGGTATTGAAGATCGAGTTGGTGACAATCGGGCTCATATTGATTATGAGGACGATGGCTCGGCTATCGAGTATTCTGACAAAGGGATGTATGCTAGCCAAGCAGGATTTGTCATACGTGATTTCGTCCCGATGTTGTGGGACTCGTGGGGTTCAGTTGATGCTCAAGTGAAGGCCCGAGTGCATAATGCACTGTCGGTGAGTTAAATTTACATTAATTTGTCATAAAAATAGACGTTCTTATTATTATAAGCCACCAAACATACATATTTATGAGGCTAATTATGTATACGTGTATTGCAGCAATGGTTTATTATTGACGATCGGCTGAAGCAGCCCGGGGGGTGGTGTGAACGAAAGCTCGCGTCTAGGTGATGTGATTTTGGATTTATATAAGGCTAAGTATCCTGAATACGTTAGATTTGTGAATATAAAGTGTTGGTTATATGATATTTTTGTTGCATCAATATAGGTATCGAGAGTGGAAGTCCCACTTGAAGACGTTCTGGCAGCAGAACATAGATAAAGGCCGAAATGGCACTCCAAGTGAGTTCAGATACCGGGAGTACGAGTGGAACTGGCTTATAGCCCACTGGAAGCATCCCAAGCTTGTGGTATGCACATGAATTGATTTGCGTACCTAAATCTAAACTAATATTATTATTATTAATTTACCTACATTTTATGATATATTATTTTATATACGCAAGAGGTAGTAGGTAAATCTCTATCTATGTTATTAATTTAATATGTAAGTAAATCTCTAATATATTGTGTAGGTAAATTAAATTATACAACTTACATTGTTTATACGAAGTAAAGATAGTGAACTGTATTAGTGATTGAGAGGCTAGAAATTAAAATCAAAAATAACAAAGATTAAATTATTTCCCTGCAGAATAACATGAAAAAACCTAGAAATTAAAGGAAACAATTCTAGGTCAGAGGACTAAATATGTGAAAAATAAATGGGTTGGATTTTAATCAAAAAAATTAATGTTGTGAGGATATTCTCTAATTTATGCTATATATATAATTGGCTAATAATTGTGCACATTTTCTTATTCTACAAGCACATTTTGAAAGAAAATGCTAAAAACCGAGCGCAGAACGTGAACCCACATCATTGCGGTTCCCGAACGTATGAGAGATGGACTCGACGTGGGGCAAGGTTGGAACCGCAGACCGATCCTCTCGTGTATTCCATCCGACATGGGTATCCGAACAACCCTGAATATGTTGTAAGTATCTAATAAATATTTGTCCATATTTGATACATCTCATGTTTAATTAATTCTTGTATTTTACTCAATTATTAATGCGTCACCGATTTTGCATTGTCTATTAGGAGAGATTGGTTGAGTCGATCCTGAAGGTGCGTACTAAAGTAGCTCGAGAGCTGCATCAGGGGTGCACGGAGGAGGAGGTGACCCAGTATGCATCTCAGGTTGACCACATGACGCCCATTAATGCGGCGAGGTGCGTGTCAGATGCGATTCCCGTTGGAAAGAACAAGTTTTGGGCCAAGGGGATGGGTTACAGAGGAAATGTAGTCTTGAAGATGACTCCAGAATTCTCCAGCGGGTCCAGCAGTTCTAGGTCGTCCGGCGTACAAGAGCAGATTCGGAGGCAGCAGGAGGAGTTGGAGGAGATGAGGCGTGCCAGGGAAGCCATGGAGCAGGAAAGAGCCCGTGAGAAGGAGCAGCACGACCAAATGTGGGCATTCTTTCAATCTCAGCAACCTCGGGGGGCTTCGCAGCCGCACCCACAGACTCAGCCAGATCTGTTCACGCCTACAACACAGCCGCAGTATTTTGGGGGTCACCAGCAGCCGCCGTTATATGGGGACCACCAGCAGCCGCCGCAGCAGCATCAGTTTTTTGGGGGTGCCGAGCAGCCGTCGCCGCAGCATCAGTTTTACGGGGGTGACGAGCAGCCGCAGCTTCATCAGTTTTACGGGGGTGACGACCAGCAGCACCAGGAGGGTTCACACGAGGAGTTCCTCAATTGTGTTAACTTTGATCAGTAGCACGTAGCTAGTTTTTGATTTAGGTTGGAATGTGTACGCTGTTGTGGTTTGAACTCATGTAAATGTTGCAGATTCTGGAATTGGGCCCAATCCAGAATCAAGTATTTTTTAAAAAATTACACAAACTATAGGCAACGAAATAGACCAATTTCGTTGCCTATAGTTTGCCAGAAATACAACAATTCAAACTATAGGCAACGAAATTCTTAATTATAGGCAACGAAATTCTTAAGTATAGGCAACGACCTCGTTGCCTATAGTTTGAAACGTGGTCAAAGTTGACCTGTCGGTGGGTTTTAGGCAACGAAGAAATCGTTGCCTATAGTGAAACTATAGGCAACGATTTACCCTAGTCGTTGCGTATAGTTGAAAACCCTAACCCCTAAACCCTGAACTATAGGCAACGAATGGGTTTGGTTTTTCGTTGCCTATAGTATAGTCAACGATGAAAAGGCAACGACGGTATAGGCAACAAATTTTCGTTGCCTATACTTATAGGCAACGATTTTATAACTTTAGGCAACGATTTGAGATCGTTGCCTAAAGCAGTTATTCTGGTAGTGTAAGCACAATCCAATTTTTAGAATTCATACCAACATCAGCCGAAATGAGATATACTATGCCACCAGGAACCCAAACAAGGGATCCCCGTAATTTGAGATAGTGTACCAGATCCTAGGAAATCTTCAAAGCCCAGGTGAAAGCCCAAAATCTTCCAAAGGCCCAAGAACAGAGGAGGGCTTGTGGCCTGAAAAATTAATTCGAGCTCTCCTATTGCAGCCCTATTTAATTAGAATGGTTGTACCAACACCGCTCCCTCTGTGTCATCAACACTTTTGCCGATTAGACCAAAACCAGTCGCCAGAATGAGCTGATAAGAACGCAAAAAAACCTAGGCCTCGCGGCATTAGGTTTTGGTGCAAGTCATCTCCGTATTTGACAAAGCCTAAGAAAGTCGTGTTATCCTCTAAAATCTTCGGCCTCAGAAAGGCGGAGCACAAGAAAAAAGGCAGAGAAGCAACGGCGGCGCAAACCCTAGCTCGAGAGAGAAAATCCATCTCAAATATTCAGACTAGAGACTTTATTAATTCATTTTTTGAAAATACCTAGTTGATTATATATATATATATAAACAAAAGGAGTGTCACAAGGGGGAAAGACTAGACGACATAGAAGAAAGAGAGGAGCAAGTCGCGCAGCAGTGTTCTTCCCCCTCTTGTTTGTATCATATTCTATGGATTTCTTTGATTCAATTTTCTATTTCATGAGTAGCTAAACTCTATTATTAGGGGATGATCGAAGCCCTAGATATGTTTCAATTTTGAACCCCTTGTGATTTATATAATTTTTTACGAGAATTTTTTCACTATTTCATCATTGATAATTTCTATCATCTGTTTCTTTGAGTGCATGCTTAGATGCATGTGTTAGAGTTTGTCTTGAAAATGTATACAAGTGTTAACATCGGTATGTATTTTGGAGAGGCAAAGCAACACTATTCGTTGTGTGAAGATTTTCCTAGGTCATGTAAAAGTACTTTACAATAGCTTTTGAAGTCTTGTTGTTTCTCAAACATTCTACAGATCTTAATGACTTTAATTGGTTATTCTTATATTACCATCATAAGGTTTCCAATTGGGGATCAAGTGGAGGCGGTTTACCAACTCCGAAATATGTCAAATAAGAGAGTGTAATACAGTTAGTGTCTTAGCGATTTTGGGCTAATTGTGGGACGCGTTCATCCATTGTTGTGCAAGTTGGGTTTGGGATAGATTGAGACTATATAGGGTGGAGAGAAGTACCTAATATTTTAATCCATTTAATTTCTTATAACGTCGATTTCTTGTTTTCATTTTGTATTCTATGTTTCGTAATTTATTTTGACAACCAAAATATCTTCGAATCATCTTTAAATTTACAAGGTAGTCCACCACTGAGTCTTCTATATTTCTATGTTTTTATGTCAACTTAGGTCGAGTTTAACTATTTTATTAAATTAATTCTCTACTTTGTGGTCGATTTTATCAGTTTTCTGACATTCGCGTTTCTTTGCATTTAAAGTACTTAGTCTCATCTTTCTTCAGTGGATAATGACCCCTACTTCCATTCTTCTATATCAATAAACTTGTGTAAGGAATATGGTTTTTTTTCTTGGTGCAAAATACCTATCAAATTTTGGCATCGTGTCGCTAGGGAAAGATTAACTCTTTGTATATTACAGTGTCTTTTGTTTTAGTTTTGTGTTGTTTAGTGTTTGTTTTTAGTGTCTAACATATATTTTGTGGGGAAGTACTTAAAGAATGCACACTCGAAATTCCAGAAGAACTGCGCCTTTACTACTTGATCTTGAAATCGAACGCTCAGCAAGACAGAACCGAAAGCAGAAGAGGCAAGCATAACTGGAGGTTGGAAATACTAGTGGGTTGCCTGATCCTGAGGTAACAGTAGAAACTGATTATGAGTCTGAAGAAGAAGAAGTGCCACAACCACCACTAGCAACAATGGGAGAACAAACAAAGAAGCTAATGACTC
The DNA here is from genome assembly GCA_946800695.1 of Geum urbanum. Taxonomy (NCBI): domain Eukaryota; kingdom Viridiplantae; phylum Streptophyta; class Magnoliopsida; order Rosales; family Rosaceae; genus Geum; species Geum urbanum. The sequence goes on from OX327003.1 coordinate 9,290,453, forward strand.
CTTTGTACCTAGTGCAACAGGAACTTCATCACCCATTATGATCCTAACACTTAGTAATTATTCAGTGCCATCTTCATTGCTTGCAACCCTTTCTCACTTTAGAGGGGTATATTCAGAGGATCCTCAAAAACACCTGGTTGAGCTTGAGGAGTTAGCCTTGACACAGAACTGGCAGAACGTTGAATCTAATGTGTTGAAACTGATATTATTCTCATTCTCTTTGAAAGAAGGAGCGAAGATGTGGTTAAACTCCTTGACGCCTAGGTCGATCAATTCATGGGCAGAGATGAAGGCGCGCAGCATTCTTGAAGGAGTACTTCTCAGCACAGCGCACTAAACGGTTGAAGAAAGAGATCCATAGGTTTGTTCAGAAAGAAGGAGATATGCTTCATGAGGCATGGGATCACATTAAGGAGCTGATGAGAAAGTGTCCACACCATGGGTATGATTTGGAAAATAGAATGACATTCGGTTATTGAACTAGCAAACAAGACAAAAGTAGATTCAACCTGTGGAGGTATGTTCATGTACCAAACTAGTGAGCAAGCTCAAGACATTATTAAGAGATTATCTGAGAATTCCAAGCAATTCTAGCCTAGAGAACGCAATTTGGCCAGTAGAAAACAGACTGTATTTGAGGTCTCTACAGACCTAGGTATGGAAAAGAGGATGAGTGCCATGGAGAAGAAGTTAGATACTATTGCTAGTGCCATCAAAAGTAAAACAACACCTTCGACTTCTCCAGCTCAGGTATGCTCTATTTGTTTGCTAACTAATCATACTAAAAAGACTTGTCTCTCTGTTACAAAAGATAAACATGTGAACTTTGTGCAACAACAAAGGGCAAAAAATTATCAACTCTCTTACACCTACAATTCGGGATGGAGGAATCATTCAAACTTCAGCTATAGAAATAACACCAATGTCCTCAATCCACCTTCTAAATTTAAGCCAAGACCTGAGAACTAGCAAGTGCAACAGCAAGCTGCAACACTAACTACTGATCCTGCTCTCCTAGCTAGATTGGCTAAGCTTGAGGAAATTGAGGTATTCAATAAGAACTCTAGTAAGGCATTTGAGCTTTTAGAGGAACAAGTGAATCAGCTTCAGCGACAAATGTCATGAAGAAAGCCTGGTAAACTCCCTAGCAATGTTGTTCCAAATCCTAGAAGCCAACATGAAGTCAATGCCAATACCTTGAGGAGTGGAAAAGTGTTAAAAGATAGCCCAAGGCTTGTCAATAAGTCTCAAGAATGGAATGAACCGGTGCTAGAACAAGTGGTGCCATATCAGCAAATTGGGGAAAACCCGATAGTACCCTTCGATGGATCGAAGGTAATAACCCTCGATCTATCGAGAGACGCATTAGAGCAAAAATCGAGAGCATGCTTCAATGGATCGAAAGAAACTCTTGGTCCATCGACGGGAATCTGCGAACAAAAAAAGTCAACAACTCAAAAATCAAGTAAGGTACCCTCTGAACCCTCTTCGTTGGTTTCCTCACATGTTCCCTTTTCTAGTAGGCTTCTAAAGCAGAAGAAAGACATGGTGGAGCAGGAGATATTGGACACATTCCGAAAGGTCCAAATGAACATTCTGTTACTTGATGCAATAAAGAAAATTCTTAAAAATGCAAAGTTTCTTAAGGAGCTTTATACCATGAAAAGGAAGTTCACGGGCATTGAGACTGTTGCATTGAGTGAGAAGGTATCTGCAGTACTCTAAAGGAAACTACCTCCAAAAATGGTAGATCCGGGACGATTCACAGTCCCTTGCACAATTGGTAGCATTAACTTTACTGGTGCTTTGCTTGATTTTGGTGCATCTATGAACTTAATGTCATACTCTGTTTATAAAACTTTGAATATAGGTTCATTACAACCTACAGGTGTGACTATAAAATTGGCTGATAGATCTAATTGCTACCCTAGAGGTTTTATTGAAGATGTCTTAGTGTAGGTTGGCAATTTTATCTTTCCGGCTAATTTCTTTGTTTTGGAGATAGCCTCAATCATCTGAGTTACCATTGATTTTTGGTCGTCCATTATTGAGGACTGTTAGGACCAAGATTGAATGCTTTAGTGAAACCCTTTACATGAAAGTTGGTGGGGAAAAGATCTGTTTCAATTTCTTTGAAGCTATAAAGCATCCAGGTGAAAAATACTTGTATTCTTGTTATTCCATTTATACGTTTGATAGTTTTGTGTAGGAATACATGCAATATTTAATGGAAGAGGATGCATTGAAGAAGGCAGAAGAAAATTTCTAAAAGCTCGCTTCGATCCGTTGAGAGAACCCTCTCGATCCGTAAAAAACTCCCAAATTGCTCAAGAATTAGATGAACTCGAGGAACTAATTACCTAGGCTTGACCAGTCGAGGATGAAGAAATTTTGATAATTAGCTCCGCTTATGAGTTGGCAATGGGAGATGAGTATGATGATGTTATGGCAGCCTTTGAGTTAATGCCATATGTGAAAGGTAATTCTAAATCTCTTTCCCTTCCGGTTTCCACTAACAAGCTTCTTCCTTTTATTGTGAAAGCACCAGAGTTGGAGCTTAAACCTTTGCCCAAGAATTTGAAATATACATTCATTGGAGATGATAAAATTTTACCAGTCATCATATCTTCAAAGCTCATTGATCTTCAAGAGGAGAAGTTACTCACCATGCTTAGAGAATACAATGAGGCGATTGATTGGACAATTGCAGATATCAAAGGAATTGACCCAACAATGTGTACTCATATAATATTCCTTGAAGATGGAGCAAAGTCAACAAGGGAGGCCCAACAGAGATTCAACCCACCCATGATGTACGTGGTCAAGAAAGAAGTTATCAAACTTCTTGATGCATGTATTATTTATGTTATCTATGATAGTAGATGGGTGAATCTTGTGCAGGTTTTGCCCAAGAGATCAGGCATCACAATTATCAAGAATGATGAGGATGTGTTAGTGCCTCAACGAGTTCAAACAAGATGGAGAGTTTGCATAAACTATCGCAAGCTTAATGCTACAACTCGTAAGGATCACTTCCCTCTCCCTTTTATTGATCAAATATTGGAGTGTCTTACAGGTCATGCATATTATTGCTTTCTAGATGGCTACTCTAGCTACAGCTAGATTGCCATTGACAAAGAAGACCAAGAGAAGACCACATTTACTTGTTCTTTTGGCACATTTGTATATAGGAGAATGCCTTTCAAACTGTGCAACGCTCCAGCAACGTCCAAGAGATGCATGATGAACATCTTTTTAGACATGGTTGAGAAAATCATTGAGGTATTTATGGATAAGTTTTCATTTTTTGGTGATTCTATTTACCTATGTCTGCATAATTTATCTCTGGTTTTAGAACGTATGTTGTGTTAAAAAGAACTTTGTCTTGAATCGGGAGAAATGTCATTTTATGGTTGAACAATGGATAGTACTAGGACATGTTATTTCTGAAAGGGAGATTGAAGTAGATAAAGTAAAAGTCTATATTTTGCATACCTTATCACCTCCCACTTTTGTGAGAAAGGTGTGTTCTTTTCTTAGACATGCAGGTTTTTATCGTAGGTTTATCAAGAATTTCTCCAACATAACCCGACCACTTTGTGAATTGCTCTAAAAATATGTGGATTTTGACTTTACTGAGGATTGTCTTATTGCCTTCAACAAGCTGAAGGAGCTCTTCACCACCGTACTGATCATCCAAGCACCAGATTAGAATCTTCCATTTGAGCTCATGTGTGACACATCTTACTATGCAGTAGGTGGTGTATTGGGGCAACGTTCGGACAAGCTTCCCCATGTGATTTATTATGCTTCTCGGACTCTTAACGATGCACATTTGAACTATTCAACTACTGAGAAAGAGATTTGGGCTGTTGTATTTGCATTAGAGAAATTTAGATCTTATCTGTTAGGAACTAAAGTGATTATTTTCTCTGACCATGCTGCATTGAGATATCTTATGATAAACAGGATGCAAAGCCAAGATTGATCAGGTGGTTACTACTCCTACAGGAGTTTGATATGGAAATCAAGGATAAGAAAAGGACCGAGAATGTGGTAGCATACCACACTTGAGTCGCCTGACTCATGGATCCAATGCAGAGGAAGACAATCTCCCTTTGCATGAGAGCTTTCCAGATGAGCAACTCTTTGCTATTCAGGATTCTGAGCCTTGGTATGCCGACATTCTCAACTACAAAGTTTCAAAGCTAGTACCAAGTGACTAAAATATAGCACACAAGGATAAATTGGTGAAGACATCCAACCATTATGTGTGGGATGACCCATATCTATGGAAGAATTTCCCTGGTTCCATCATTCGCAAGTATGTTCTTGACTCTGAATTTCAATCAATCCTATCTTTTTGTCATACACAGGTAGGAGGAGGTCACTTTGGTGGAAAGAAGACTATGATGAAAGTGTTGGAATGTGACTTCTTTTGGCCAAAATTATTCCAAGATGCACACGTCTTTGGTATGACATGTCCTAGATGTCAACTCACAAATAACTTAAGAGCTAGAGATCAGATGCCTCAGTAACCAATTTTAGTTGTAAAAATATTTTATTTGTGAGGAATTGATTTCATGGTTCAAATTCCTTCTTCCCACTCTAATGTTTATATCTTGCTTACAGTTGATTATGTTTCAAAGTGGGTAGAGGCAGTTGCCACCAGAACTAATGATTTTGTTGTTGTGTTGAAGTTCTTAAAGTCTATATTTGCAAGATTTGGCACACCCAGGTACATCATTAGTGATGGAGGATATCACTTTTGCAACAGAACTTTTGCTGCTTTGCTTCGGAAATACTGTCACTCATAAGGTGGCCATACCTTATCATTCTCAGACAAGCGAACAAGTGGAGGAAGACTGTAGCTCCTAACAGGAAGAATTGGAGTCAAAGGTTGGATGAAGCTTTGTGGGCATATTGAACTGCTTACAAAACACCTATTGGGATATCTCTTTATAGATTGATTTATGGAAAATCATGTTATCTACCAGTGGAGCTTGAGCACAAAGCATATTGGGCGATAAAACAATTCAATTTTGATGTTTATGATGCTGGTGTTCATAAGAAGCTACAACTAAATGAGTTGGATGAAATCCAGAACAATGCTTATAAATCTAATCGGATTTACAAGGAGAAAACTAAGGCTTTTCATGATGAGATGATAAAAGGCAAGTCTTTTGTTGTTGGACAAAAGGTCTTGTTATTCAACTCATGTCTACGGTTGTTTCCAGGTAAGCTTCGTTCTAGATGGATTGGTCATTTTACTGTGGTCAATGTGTTTTCTTATGGTGCAGTTGAGATTCTAATTTCAAGAGATGGGAGCACATTCAAAGTGATTGGCCACAGGCTCAAGCACTTTTATGAGCCGATGGCAGAGCATTTGCTGGAAGAAGTTGAGTTCTTCAATCCAACACCGATCATGAATTGATTGGTGCCATTGTCTGGTTGGAGACGTTAAACTTAGCACCACATGAGAGGCAACCCATGTTGATGGAGAATCATGGCTAACATATTTGATCTCTTATCTCTTCTCCTTTACTCTATTTTTCTCCATGTAGTGTGTTTTGTGATGTGTTATATGTCTTGCTTCATACTTGTTTCGTGTATTGCATACTTTAGCATTGTGTTACATTGAGTAAAATTCAAATATCAAGTATGGGGTGGGCTTTATATCATATTCTTAGCGTCCATGTATGAATTTTTTATTTTTTAGGTGTTAATTCGAAGATGTGCAATGTGCTGTCTTGTAATAATTTATCTGACATGGTTAGAAGTCTCTAAAATTTCTGAAAATGTGAGAATTTGTTTATATATTTGTCTAGTTTATTCTTGCAAAATTTCAGCTAATTCTGATGTTTAATTAATTATGTATAAATTCTGCAAGTGGAGTTGCGCAGTTTCTGATTTTTGAGTTTTGGAGTGTACCCGAGACCTACCTTCGGTCCATCGAGGAATATGCTCGACCCATTGAAGGGTTGTTTCAGAATGAGTCCTAAGATCATGCTTCGATCCATAGAAGGATTTCTCTCGACCCATTGAAGCTTATTATCAGTTTTTTTTCTTGTGTGTTTTTGAGTCTTTGATGAAAAAAAAAATAACACAAAAATAAAAAAGTATCAAGAAAAGAGTATCTTGTTTTGAGTCTTAGGTTGCCCTTGACTAGTCTATGATGTATTTATATCTTCCTAATTTGTGACTAAGAGATGAATTGTAATTATGTGACTTGAGTTTCTTTGGTTAATCTTGATGCATGGTAGATGTGCGAAATATGTAGTGGATAAAGAAACAAGTTAACATGATACATATTAAGAGCATGCTTAAACAAGTTGAGATTCATTTAACCCATGAGTTTTTGAGCTTAAAGGTGATTATATGTTTTCTTGTTGTGTATCAATTGTTTGCCGCAGATTAAGCTAATGGACTCTACAGATTACTAGAATTTGTTCTTGTACTTTTCAAAGCTTTTAGTCAATACATATTATGATCAAAGAAGTGATAAAGGCATCTAGGAATGAACACCATACCCAAATATATCATGTGTCCCATGGTTTGAGTGCATAAGTTGCGACCCTATAGTTAGCCTTTTGAGCCTACATGGTAGCCTTTTTGTCATCACCTACATTATCCTAACTTTAAACTTTTGTGTAGTTATACCTCTACCTTCGTTCTTGAACTTAGTAGAGCTATATAACTTGTCCCTTTGTTCCAAAAGATGAACAAGTGAAGACTATTCGAGTAGATGCAAAAGAATAAGTGTGGGGTATCAAGCTAGTATGAGTTGAATTGTAAAAAAGAAAATAAAGCCGAAGAAAGAAGAGGAAAAAACTTTGAAATTGGCATGTAAAGAAAAGATTTGTGATCTAGCTTGATACTTCGAGTTAATTGTAGATGAAAAGAATGAAGTGAAGGCCCAACATATTGACATTTGGCCACAATTGATGACACTTGAAGTTCCTAATTGATGCTATTTGATGGTTGCTTATATAAGATTGTTTTTTCTTTTTTGATGACCTAGTAGGTTTTATAACTTCCTTTGAAGTCCATATATTTTTGTTCTAGCTATAAACCCATGAGCCTAGCCCCATTATGACCATTGAAGACCTTTTGATCCTTGAGATGACAGTCTTTGATCTATGGAGATTAGACACAAGAATTAAGCATATGGTTTGGTTCATTTGGCAAGCATTTGAATTGAGCGTTTAACCTTGCATACATTTGAGTGAAACACTTTTGAGAGCATATTCTTGTGAGGTTGAATCTTGATATGTTTGTTGCATATTGCAGCTCTTCATTCACCGTGATTATATCTATGTCTTACATGTTACATATGTGTTATGCATTGGAATTAACTTTCGAAACTTTGTGGGATTGCATTGAGAATGAGAACTAATCTTGGTGTTGCATTTGTAAGAAGATTGCTGAGACAATGTGTTGAGAGCATTATAGTCGTGTTTGTAAACTGTGTCCTTTTGTTGAGTCATAGTTTAGTATTTTACTCGAGGACTAGCAAAAACTAAGTGTGGGGTATTTTAATAGTTGCATAAATATGCAACGTATCTATACTTAATTGAACCTGATATTTAGTCTTTTGTTATGTTTTTAGTATATTTATTAATGTTTATTTGTTTTATTAGGTTTGTGGAGAAAATAAATAAAAGAAAATTAATTAGAGCTCTCCTATTGCAAAAAGGATTTAATTGATGGGCTAACAAAAGAAGGAGTCCATATACTTTTTGGAAAGGCACGTGGGAATACCTAGGTGAATTACCTAGTTGATTGTAGAGATATATATAGGAACAAAAGGAGTGCCGCAAAGGGGAGAGACTAGATGACATAGAAGAAAAAGAAGGAAGTCGCGCAACAGTGTTCTTCTCCATCTTGTTTGTATCATCTTCTATGGATTTCTTTGATTCAATTTTTTATTTCATGAGTAGCTAAACTCTCTTGTTAGAAGTTGATCGAAGCCCTAGATATGTTTCGATTTTGAACCACTTGTGATTTATATAATTTTTGATGAGAATTTCTTCACTATTTCATCATTGATAATTTCTATTATATGTTTCTTTGAGTGCACGCTTAGATGCATGTGTTCAGATTTATGGTCTTGAATATGTATGCGAGTGTTAACATCGATATGTATTCTGGATAGGCAAAGCAACACTATTTGTTCTGTGAAGATTTTCCTAGATCATGTAAAAGCACTTTACAGTAGCTTTTGAAGTCTTGTTGTTTCTCAAACATTCTATAGATCTTAATGACTTTAATTTATTAGTCTTAGATTACCATCATAAGGTTGTCAATTGGGAATCAAGTGGAGATGGTTTACCAACTCAGAAATATGCCAAGAAAGTGTAATACAGTTAGTGTCCTAGCAATTTTGGGCTAATTGTGGGAAACATTCATCCATTTTTGTGTAAGTTGGTTTTGGGATAGATTGAGACTATCTAGGATAGAGAGAAGTGTCTAACGCTTTAATCCATTTGATTTCTTACAACGTTGATTTCCTGTTTTCATTTCGTATTCTGTATTTCATAATTTATTTAAATAACCAAACTATCTTCGAATCATTTGTAAATTTACGTGATATCCCACCACCAAGTCTTCTGTAATTATGTGTTTTTGTGTCAATTTAAGTCGAGTCTAACTACTTTATTAAATTAATTCTATACTGTATGGTCGAGTCTATCAGTTTTCTGACATTCGTGTCTGTTTGCGTTTAAAGTACTTAGTCTCATCTTTCTTCAACGGGTAATGACCCCTACTTCCATTCTACTATATTGATAAACTTCTATAAGGAATAGGGCATTTTTGTGTGGTGTAAAATACATATCAAGTTTATCTTAACACTAACCTTCCTGTATGCGCATATGCTTGTGCGGAAGTGCGTCGCGCTCGCGCGTGTGAATTATCAAGTGTATTTATTGAGGCTCCTGCATATTTGCTACAAAAATTAAAGACACAACACGTTCACCTATAAATTTTCCATCTATTCTATAAATTTCTACAGAATAAGTGATGGACTCTTATTGCATTCAAGCTATAAGACAAAAAAATATATGTTTGTGATTATTAGTATATATAGTGCTCAATCAATGTAAAGTCTACAAACAACTTTAAATTTAATATTACAATTGGATTAATGAATGTGGATATACATCACTATAACGTTCCAACCTTGTAACACTGAGCAGTGTGGGTTACCTGTCTAATTTTCTTCCATGCATTTGATCATCATTAATGCTTCAGGATACATGTATTTTATTTTTTATCTTCATTACTAATCTTCAACACATGTCCATGGAGTTGTGACTTTAGATGGTGCATAAATTTGTTCCACTATAACATCATGCATGCATGAACACAAACACCTCACTTAGTAGTCCTTCTGGAATCATGTTTAATTGCAAAAAAATCAACCTTATCAAAAAACCTGCATACATTTATAAAATCCAGCCTATTCTGGCAATCAGATACATCCTCTACTTTATCTCTTATATGACTATATCCCTAATCTCTACACACCAAACCCTATGTTTTACTAATAAATTCCATTATCCTCTATGCCAAATTCTGAGTCTGGTACCATTGTCCTCCTTCTTTGAACTTTCTGTAAACTTGAGACAGTGTTTTCAATCGTACGGAAATTGGGGAGTAGTTGAAAAACATGGGAGCAGTTTTTTCGCTCTCTCTCTCTCTCTCTCTCTCTCTCTCTCTCTCTCTCTCTCTCTCTCTCTCTCTCTCTCTCTCTCTCTCTCTCAAGAAGAAAAAATTGGAATAGTTATCGAGCAAGAAGATGCTAATGTCATCGTGCCTGGCAAGATGGCACCATCTTCCTCTTCTTTTGAAAACTGTAGCTGTAAACTAGCTGCAGTTTTTCTATAGAATGTATATTGGCAGCAGTTAAAAAATCTGAAACGTGGAAATGGGTAAAGGTTATTTGTGATGCTTTTACTCTTTTGCCATTTTATTTTCTGTTTGGTGATTACAAGGTAGTTGATAATTTAAGGGGAAATGGTAGGGATAATGAAAAATTTAACCTTGGAGACATCGTGTTTTGGAAAGATCTCATTAATGCTAAAGAGCTTATATCGAGAATCAATAGAAAGCTAGCTGGCTGGAAGAAAAACTCTCTTTCCAGAGCTAGGAGACACTTTAATCAACTGGTGCATCTCAGGTATGCCTAATCATGTAATGTCTTGCTTTAAGTATTCTAGAAAAGTGACTAATGTTATTAACAAAGGGTCTAGGAAGTTCTTCTGGGAAAATAGTAGTAAATCTTCTCCTGTGGCTTGGGACAGTGTTCGCAAGCCTAAGAATTTTGGTGGTTTAGGTGTTAGAGATCATGTTGTTTTTAATAACGCTGCAATTGCAAAGATTGGTTGGAAATCATTACCCAACTTGATAATTGGTGGGTCCAGATAGTCACTGGTAAGTATTTGAGAAAACACTTTTTTTTTCAGAGCCAAGAAAGGTAGTACTGCTTCTATTGCTTGGAAAGGTACCTTAGATTCAAAAAATCTCATTACAAAAGATTTACGATGAATTATAGGGGATATCAATGATATTAGTTTTTGGTTCTTTAATTGGCCCTTTGATTGTCCCCTAGCTAGTATGTTTTCGAACCAAAGTATAGTAATTGATTGGAATGAATTTGTCAAGGATTACATTGACAATGGCTCTTGGAATAGAGATAAACTTTTGACTATTTTAGACATTGGTATTGTTGATCATATTTGCAGTATTCTCATTCCCATAAACTATTAATTGGTCCGTGCTCCAAGTGCTGTCGTCCAAGAGCCTGGACGACGGAGATTTAGTGATCCGTCGTCCAAGTTCACTTGGACCTCGGACATTATCCGTGGCCCATGTACACACTTGGACGACGGAAACACTAAGTCTCCGTCGTCCAGGTGAACACCTGGGCCACGGACAGACGAGCAATGTCCGTGGCCCAGGTCTCCACCTGGACGACGGAGAAGTAGTGTTTCCGTCGTCCAAGTGTGTACATGGGCCACGGATAATGGTAGCTTATCCGTGGCCCAGGTCTTCACCTGGACGACGGAAACACTACTTCTCCGTCGTCCAGGTGAAGACCTGGGCCACGGAGAACGACAGGGTTTAGGGTTTAGGGGTTTAGGGTTTCACCTGGACGACGGAAAACATAATCTCCGTCGTCCAAGTGAATATTTAATATTTTTTTTTAAATAAATTGAAATAAAAAATTATTAATTTAATTTATTATTATTTTAATTTAAATAATGAAAAATGCTAAAATTAAATAAATAAACTAAATTTTGAATATTAAAATTAATAACTTAATTATTAAATAATCAAAGTAAATTAATTTGTACATACGAAAAAACCCATAAATTAAAAATTAAAATATTGTTCAGAATGCGGAAAGAAACGAGATAATATACTACGTGCTAGCTAATACACTGGAGGAGCAGATGCGGGGCCGAGTCCTCCGCCTCCAGCCGGGTCGTTGTCGTCGGGGTGTGGGTTCGGAGGAGGTTGACATACTTCTCGATTTTGTTCCATAAGGGCGATGAGTTGGGCTATTTGTGCTTGTTGTTGGTCAAGTCTTTGCCGCATTGCCTCATTCTGCTCTTGTGTCAGTCGATTCTCCTCTCGTGCCAGTCGAGCCTCTTGAATGGCTGCTTCGACGGCCGCAGCTTGACTCATTCTCCGCTGCCTCGAACCTCCCGTAGATGATGAGCCGGAGGTCGTCGACAAATCTCGTACCACCCTAGGCCCAAAGTGCCTAACCTCCTTGCCAGCTCTACGACCGTAGACCTCATCCGTGATTGCAATTTGGCTCTCTAAGGATAGAGGAGGCAGGTCTTCCGGCGGCACATCTGGGAACGCAAGCTGAGTGTTGGCCAACTCTTCATGCGCACGCTCTATCGCCCTTGCCTACAAAATTATAATTAATTTATTATAATTTTGTAATCATATTTAAATAATAATTACTATAATTAAAAGCACATATATATATATCACTTACCCCGCATTGACTCGCTTCATTATCGAGCCCTGGCGTCACGTACGTGCTTACGCTTGCATCAATAAAAGGGTGTTTGGAACCCTTATCCTTGTGCTCCTTGGCAATTTGAATGAACTGCTTGGCGCCGGTAGTATGGTGTTTCTCCTTCTTCCCCCGGTTGGCTTTGTTGACACCGGAGAATTTCTGTTACACAAGATAATTAAATCATTAAAAAATGAATAACTACAATTTAAATAATTCAATTATTTTAATTGAAATAAAAAAATTAAATTAATACCTTAAATTGTTCATCGGCAAAGTGGTTACACAACCACTCCCACTCATCTTCTCTCTCCCCTTGCAGCTCTACCGGGGGAGGCACGGGACCGACATCTTTGAAGTACTTATGGAGCCTGTACTTCCAATCTTTGTAGATGGAGTTGGCGGTTTGATTGATATGCCTCAACATAGCCGGTGTCGGATCCACGTCAAATTGTTCCTATGAAAAATAAATGGAAAATTATAATCGTATATATTATGAAATTTTAGGCCGAGATTAACAATATTATATAATAACTAAATTGAACGTATTACGTACCGAAAGATCTTTGAAGACTTTCGCCTTCTCATGATCCGGCGCCTCCTTCCAAGTAGGGGCAGTGATACGAACCCGGTTACGGATGATTGACCTTATCCCATGCGCCGAGAGACTTGCTAGTTGAGCTGTGGGAGGGCCACCGGTGAATTCGTCGTACGGCAAGTCGATCTTTTTACCGGTCGCCTTGCAAATACGCTCCGCTTTCACCCCTTTAACGAGACCCCGAGTCCTTTTCGGTTCCGGGTCAGTGGGGGCCCTCCTTTGCCTACGGCGGGCGCTGTACATGATTGATTCGGCGGTGGAGGACGCCTGAGTACTTCCCGTTGAATGGGTACCGGGCGTCGGAGATTGGAAGGGGTCGACGTCATCACCGCTCGAGATGAATGGGGGAGCGGGAATTTCCCCAAAGGGCGCTACGGACGGACCAGATGATCCGTCCGGATTGAGAGCGACGTTGCCCTCCGGTGGTAATTCCCAACCGACTTGGTCCGCCAAGCGGCGGAGCATGGCATCTTCTGCCTCTTGTTGGGCTTTCTTCTTGCCGGATGTCGTCTTTGGCGGAGCCATTTAAACCTAAGAGTACGGGGTTAAAATACCTACTTACCATAATAATTACAACTTAAAAATGTACCCTAATTAATTAAGTACGTTTAAGATTTAAATAGAGTACACTAGCTTGGCATTTTCGGTCGTTCAATGGACGTGCGACCCGCGCGATAAAGTGTAAATTTTCAATTAATCAGCCTTGGTTAAATCGAAAAACATGGCCAGTTAGGGATAGAGATAACGCGAGAGACAGGACTAATTTCGACAAAAGTCTTTCTTAGTCCAAATCCTGTCACCAGTCATAACCCGTTTCTAGACACCATGTCCGACATTCGGCCAATTTTTCGAAAATTTACACTTCCTCAAGTCCTTTGCAAACTCCGCCCTCAACCTCGTGTCCATAACTTCACTTAGGTTATGGTGTGCGGTGATGAAATCCACACATCACGAGGGGTTAAGGAGATAAGCAAGGAAAAGAGGCGCCATCTATTCCAAAGAGTGCGACTTAATAATTACCAAGCCTATGTACTAAATTTAAATCGAACACGTACTACTAATTAATTTACTAGAAAATAAACGTAAATATTAATTAATAATTCCTTTAATTAGATGCAATAATTTATATTTATTTATCATGCAACTAATAATAAATAATTTAATAGTCAATTCATTTAATCATGCAACTAATAATATATAAATAATTACAATAATTACAATAATTATGATTTAATTAATTAATAACAATAATTAATCATTTATTAAATATTTAAACTAATTAATCAATTAAATTCTACTAATTAATTATATTTAGAATTAAATTAATTAATTAAATGAAAATTATTTTAATAAGGGAAAAATAGAAATTTACCGAATCGGAGTTTTCGGGAATTTCGCCGGAGTTGAGTCGTCGGAGAGGAGGAACCACGCCGGAAAAAATGTCGTCGGAGCGTCGCCGGAGGAGGATCACCGGAGGAGAGGAGAGGAGAGGAGAGGGAGAGGAGGAGATGGAATGATGAGAAAATGAGGGGGGGTGCTGTTCTATTTATAGAGTTTGCCTACTAAGTTCACATTGCTCTCAGGTTTTGAAGTTGCACCATAGTTAGGATCTTCTTTCCTAAGTCTGGATTCTTCTGCAGCTGTTATGGCTATGAGCTCATTCATTAACCACTTAGCTTTCTGAGTATTGTAACTCGTCTTAAGCTGCCCAAAAGTGTTAGGCAGGGAATGAAGGGCAGTGTTCACTACATGCTCATCAGCCATGACAATATTCAGGTTTGCCAGCTTAAGAGCTAAGTTTTCCATCTGCAATAGGTGCTCTCTGACCCCTCCAACACCTGTGTACTTAAGGGTGTTAAACTGTTGAGATAACAGTGAACTCTCAACCTTATCAGATTCTTTGAATTTTTCTTCAATGAGCACCAAATAATCATAGGCATAATCTACTTCAGGGATAGTCCCAGCAATGGTATCTGAAATGCAGGCCCTAATGATATTCTTAGCTGAGTTATTCTTCCTATGCCAGTAATGATAGTCCTCATATGCTTTAGGGTGAATATGCTTCTCTTCTTCTAATACTGGATCAGGGACACTTTGATAAAAAGCTATGTCTAGATCATGGTTGTTGCTGAAATAGGTGTCTATTTGCCTCCTCCAAACCTTATAATTGGACCCAGTTAAGAGTTCAATAGTGTTAAGGGTCACCACTTGGTTTCCTAAAACAATCAGAAAAGAATATTATCAGTTTGTTGTCTGAAGTTGTTGTTTTGTTCACTGCAATTTCAACAATAGAAGACTTTCAGTTTTAAAATTTTTGAGTGTTTGTGTGTGTTTTAATCCCATCAGCATCACACAGCAGCACATCACAAAACAAAACACTGAAAATCCAAGACTTGCAGTATATGCATATGATCACAGTATAAAACATATACATACAAAATTATCCCATCACTATAGGTGAATCCGTATTACACTTTGTGTGATAGATACAGAAACTGTAGCTGTATCACCAAACCACAATCTCAAAATCCATGTTATAATGTAAAAACTCAACACCTTTATGGCAGAAGAAGGTCTCACATTATCTGAAGATGGATTTGAAATCATGTGTGGTGCTGTCATATATTCTAAAACATGCAACAATGCTTCTTTGGAAGCCACAATTCACATATCTTGAGATATTGACACAAAAGGTTGAACCTGTTCTTTTTAACCAAAATGACTCACTGTAAAGCAAGACAGTTTTCTTTGTGCAACATGACATCCTACTTGACAGTGAATCAGAATCTCAACCAACATAAGTTCATGCATTTTATAAACCAGTAGATACTTAAGCTTGGTCATTATACATGGATTACTTTATAGATGGTTTTATCGAAGCTGTATGCATAGAGAATTCAGAATATGCTTTTCAACAGAACCCATCATCAGTCAACAAGCAGACATACATTTAGCTAGTTGGTCAATCAATTTTACATTTTGATCTTTAATCATAGACATTCTTCATGTTCTTAGCAGATTAATCAGCTATTCACATCCGAAATCAAAACAATCATGACTAACCTAGGCCTCTGCTCACAGCGCTGCAATGTTAGCGAAATCATAACAATTTTACACACAGCAATCAACCAATATCAAACCATAACCACACAAAATCACAATCAGAAATCGTAAGTTCCTTCCGGTCAGATCTACCCTAACTTATTGGAACACCAAGAACATTCCTCTAGGTTCTTTGCAATTTGCGAAAAGAAACAACTAACCTGATTCTGATATGGGTTTGAATCCCTTACGAATTCAGTAACGAATTCGTGCACCTAGCCATTCTGAAGTCCCATCAACAATTCGATAGAGTTTTGACCGTTGTCTCCAACGGTCAGTTGAAATCCCCAAAATCCTGAGGTTTATCGAGCTGCTGTTCATGGGCTTGGTTCATGTGCAGTATCACAGGCCCAGTTGAATGATTTCGGGCTTTCACAAGAAAAATGGGTTTTGGCCCGAAAAACTGAAGTTTTAAATTTTTTTTTTTGTTCAAAACACAAACCCTTAATGTTTTCGTATAAGTTTTCTTCATCGATTTATATGAATTAAAGAGCTGAGCTCTGATACCAATTGAAGAACAATTGCTGAAGTCCTTAATCATATAAACACGAGCAACCCAACATGAACATATCAGAAACAGAATGAAAGAAGCTTACCAGCTGCATTGATTGTAATCGACATGATGATGAGCTGACGAAAACTTAGTCTTCTGTTCTCTACTGTTCTTACTCTCTGATGATGGGAAGAGCTGAATGTAATGCACGTAGAGGAACATGGACCTCACCTCTCCTTATATAGTGTCCAACTTGTGCCTACCCATTATAAGTGTACAAGTTGGACACTGAATCCTTTGTCAACATGAAGAGTATCAAATCAGTGTACAATATGGACTAAGATTTACAGTGTTAATGTACTAACCTGTAAATACCTTAATGAACTTACGATTGTGATCCTAACTCATTGATTACATTACTTAAGCACAAACACAATGTGCATGAGTTTAAGTTCCATACTTACAATTATGACAGAAGTGCTTTGATAGGTATTTACCATAACTATGAGCAGATTATAACGTTCATATTAATATGCACCTTACTTTATTAATTATGATAAATACAGATGTAATGGGAAGAGTTCATAAAGTACACATGTCTTATAGCTATGGAGCTCATTGCATGAGAGAAAATATCAAGGTATCGTGACATTGATGAATGGCAAATAACTGTAATAATATAATATTTATTATTATTCAACTATGGTGAATGTATTCATATTATCATTCAAAATTTATATGTAAAGTATATAATTTTGACTATGATTTATAAATAATTATATTTATTTTGAATGTGATGTAATAGCAATGAGATCATAGAAATCACGATCTTTCATCTAGCAGAACAACAAATAGATTTTGATTTTATATTCCAACAAACAGATGCGTTAATTGTTGTCTTCACCGGAATATAATGTCTAAGAATTAATGGTATTTTTTTTAATTTTGTTATCGATATCATTCAATTACATTGTTATACGTGAATAGTTTTTTTTTATAATTTTTTTAACTTAAGAACTCGACTACTCTACACTACTCCATACACAAGCGTATTCTATAATGAAGAGAGTGAGGCTACAAGTGCTATGCAAGAAGAGTAATTAAGTCCAGTATTCTTAACATCTATCTATTTATATATATATATATATATCTATTTACAATAAATTTTATTTCATAATATTATCCAATTACTTATTTATTCGTTAAAGGAGTTGGACATTCACTACACTGCAAATAATTATGATTGTCTGGTATTTTAGTCTAGATCTTGATATTTCAAATATGCATTCTATAATAATGTGTATATATACTTTAGCTGCAATATATAAAGAGATGCATTCGCTTGGGGTCTAAGTACCACAGGTCAGTTTTCAATAAAATCTACTTCCTGGATTCAATATGATGAACCAAAAAGGTATGGCGATGTGGATGTTTTAAATAAAATATGGAAATTCAATATGGCCTCAAAGATTCGAATCTTTGCCTAGATTCTTCTAAGAGGTGGACTAAAAATTAGAGATTGACGAAGTGGGATAGCTCAAGTGGTAAGAACACCACTACCTAAGAAGTAGGCTATTAGATCTTGGGTTCGATTCACGAAGGGGTAAGTGTGAAATCTTATAATCCTAAAAAAAAGACAAAAAACTAGAGATCGACTTCTAAGATTTGGTTTGATTAATGTTAATGTGTGTCCTATGTACAGTGTTGATGAGGAATCCCTCAATCATCTCTTTTGTCATTGCCTTATGGCAAAAGAGATTTGGAGATTGTCTAACTTGATTATGTTCCAGCAGAATGATTCTTTGTTGCAAAAATTGAATGAACTGTTCATGAGAAATAGGGATGTGAATCATGAATTGGAAAAAATCCTCACTGTGCTTTGGCAGGTGTGGAAAGAAATAATCTTATTTTCAGGAATAAAAAGTCAAACCCCTCAACAATTATTTCAATTGCTGCTGATACCTTCAAGGACTACCTAGATCATAACCAATCTACTTCCAAAGACAAGACTGCTCCCCAACATATCACTTGGAAGCCTCCTCCCCAAAATACTTTCAAAATAAACTTTGATTGCTCAGTTCTTAGTTCTGGTGTGGGAGATGTAGTTGGTGATTTTATCATTAGAGATTGTCATGGTTTCCCCATTCTCGCTGGCTCAAGGAAGTTTGGAAAAACAATTATGCCCATTGTTGAAGCCCTTGCTCTAAGAGATGGTCTTGCCCAAACTAAGAGGAAAAACTTAAAGAAGATTACAGTGGAAGGAGTCTCAAAGTTGATCATAGACTGTGTCAAAGAAAAATACAGCTCCCCTTGAAGACTCAGAAGCACCATTTCAGACATTATGTTCATTGCTAGCGAGTTCAATGATATCACTTTCCGTCATGTATTTTGAGATGCTAACTTTGTAGCAGACAAGCTTGCTAGTTGGGGTCACAATATCAGTCACCTTCATTTATCAGACCATATGACTCCTAGTTGCGTTAGAAATGCCTTACAGTTTGATCAAGTCAGAGGAGGGTGCTTGTGTGGAGTTAGGATTTAGTGTTTTTCTTTCATATTTTTCTCTTTTATATCAAAAAAAATCAAGCAGTCATTAAGTGAGTTGTAACTTGTAATCCAATAATAAGAATTCATACCGCGATCCTTGAGATCACGTATTTGAATCTTATTAAACATTAAATATTTATCGCTCAATTCAAAAAATAAATAAATACACAAATCAAGCGGCAGACTCCACTATGGCGATAGAGAGCACATGTACATGCGTTTGGGTTCAGTATTATAATCCACTTGAGAAATGTTCTAGACCAGCATATTTTTTTCTTTCTATCCTGTAAGTGGAAAAACATGACTCATATGGTACAAAATAATAGAAACCTTAGTCCATCAAATAATCATTACAAAATCTGGTATGACTCTTCTAATGAATATAACAAAAACGTGGTATAGACTTGCGATGTGTCCAATTAATGGTCTTGAGCTTTCTGCAAATACAGAATTAGATTGATATATCTTGCAAGATGGAATCGTTTGATTACCGGAAAAGAAAATACTTTCTATAGAAATCTTTTTTCATGAGAAAGGAAATGCTCAACTTATTTTCCATACCTTTATTTGGAATGCATGGGAAAGTAATTTTGTTCATTTTCTTTTTAATGTTTGTTTTCTAATGTTTGTTTACATTTATATCCTTATTTTATATTTAATAATAATTTTATCAAGGATATAATAGTCATTGTAATCTATTAATTATTGTGCAATGATGATTATAGCTCACTTGAAGGGGGAAGGGAAAGTGATTAGGTCATCTCCAGTCTTGAGGGGTTATATTTGGCCATGGGCTATAATTTAGCCTCACAAATATACTATTTAAATGAATAGTGAAAGTTATATTTTGTGCCGTCTCCAACCCGTAAGAACTATTTTTAATTTTTATATTATTTTATTAATTCAAACTTTTAAACTTATATATATTCTAATAACATCTTACGAATATTATATATAAATTAGACTACATGCATGTGTTGTTTTTATAGAAAATTAATTTTTTTTATACTTATATTTTAATTGCATTATATTTGTTATATTCATTGATGATTTATTTAACAAATAAATTATTATTAATATTTTAAAATATGACATTATTTGTATTTATATATTATATTACCGTTGCATATATTATATTTACTAAAATTTTAAAAAAGTCGACAGTTTTTAAAGTATCACAAATGATTTATTTATTATTTTGATTATATCATTACGAAAATAAATTGATTAATCAAATGATGTCGCCATGACGTTTAAATTGACATGAGCACTAATTAAAATTAATATTAGCCATTAGAAAGATCAATTTTTTAGTCTTTAAGTACAATTGTGGTTCCCACAAAAATATAGCTCAAGGATATGTCAATGGCCATATATATGCTTAGTTTGGGATTGAGGTGAAAATATTTAACTTTTAAAAAACACAGTTTCAAATAAGCAACCATTCACTTGCTTATTTCTAACCGTGGTTTTTGAACCAAAAAGTTTAAAATAAGCAGTTTTTATTAGTTTATCAAATATTCATTCTATCAAAATAGTTAAAAATAAGCTGCTTTAGTCCCAAAAACTCAATCCCAAACGAGATCATAGCTCAGCCTTTGGCCCGATCATACTATTTTATCAATTTTTGATATAATTCTACCCTAAATTGGAGATGAATTTTCACTAATTTTTGAAACTATATCAAGCCCTTGAACTTGGACAGGAGATGACCTTAGGTGTGGGAGAAACCAATATCCCCCTATTTTCCCTTCTCTTGGGAAAGTTGTTACTTTTTGGATTTCCAAACATTGGAAATGAATGATATTACTTTCCGTTCCACCTCATTCCCATGAAACAAACAAGGCCTATAAAGTAAGCAGGCCCGCCAAAGAAACCACCTGAACGAAGCCCAAAGAATTTTCTTGATAATCATAACAAACTTTCTCACTTCTTTTCGGGGTCCTGCGTGGTATGTATGAAAACATGAGTACATAACTTTTCCTTATAATATAGATCAAAGAACCTACAAAACTCTACTCTTTGATTTAGTCTGCTGAAGAACTAGAGTGGAATAGATGAGCTCATTCCATGCATCAGGGACTCCTGGAAGACACCAATGGCTGCAGTCCATCTTTCTTGTGGAAACTTTCTTACCGGCAGGTGTGACTTTGCCATAGATTGATGGATGGCCATCCTTGCGGAAATTGGTCAACCTTGTCACATTCAGGAGTTTCACTGGAACCTTCATTTCTTTGATTACTTCATCCACAATCTTCATTTTCAAAGGATAGTTATCAAGAATGGTCCCAGCAAATGCTGGTTCTTTTTCTCCATTGCATGATCCACCTGAATCCCAATCTCCACCTCTGTTTCGGGAATTCAGAGTGATCATGTTGAAATGTAAAATGTTACTCCACCAAAATGAACATAAAAAAATTCTTTCTTATTGGAAATTTGCCAAAGAATGTTCCTAAACACCATGCATTATTTCCTGACTTTTTCTCTCTTCTAGTTTTTTCATAGCAACTGACAATGATATCAAATATTAAAAGGATTAAAGGATGAAATATACCTGAAATGTGCAGAAGAGTACCCACGATAGAAAACCAACTGCTTTTTTGGATTCACGTTAAGTTCAACCCAGCTAGCCCAGGTCTTCAGAGCCCTTCTATAGGCCTCAGAAGAGTCAAAATGTGGATGGATATAATCTCCCTCCTTGTAGTAATTTTTCCTGTATCAGTTAACTGTCATATTTTCAAGTAACTTTCCATTCCCTTTTACAGAAGAAAAGACATGCCAAAAGAAGAGATGTTGCAAAATTAACTAGACTCCTTGTAGTAATTTTTCCTATATCAGGTAACTGTCATATTTTCAAGTAACTTTCCATCCCCTTTTACAGAAGAAAAGACATGCCAAAAGAAGAGATGTTGCAAAATTAACTAGACTATGTTTTTGAAAGAATAATAGATTACTTTATAACTTACGGTGTGTTTGGATGAAGGATTCTTTAATTTTATAGGAATTGACAAATGACGAAATTAGAATTTCAGTATTTTAAATTACATCATTTGTAAATTCTTGCGTTTGAATCTCTTCGTAAAGAAATTTAATAATGACAAAAATTACAAACTTTTAAAAAGGATTTGAGGGAATTGTAAAATAACACCTCTTTTTGAAGGAATTTGGAGGAATTTAAGTCTTCAATTCCCCTAATTTTTTAAATAGAGGAATTGTAAAATTCTCAAAGAAGTTATCCAAACACAAAAATTAGGAGATAGAATTTTAAATTACTGGAATTTAATTAAATTCCTCTCATTCTACCTCTATCCAAACATAACTTTTCTGCATTTTGAACTAAAGTATTTGCATCTATATAGCATTACATGGATGTTATGTTCCTAGTAACTCAATGATTTGCCAAATAACTCCAAAACAAGCCAAGTAAATATTAAACTTGAATGAAAAAGAAAGCTACATTGATCTGCATAATCACGGTAAGTAGACATACCCACGGGCAGTCTTTCCATGAGTCCACCAGTGGCCAGTATTAAAGACAAGAATGTCAGCCTTCATCCAACGTTTAGCAGTCTTGTCAATTATATCCATTGATAGAGTTGGATTTGAATTCCCTTGCGCATTAATGTGAACTCCTTCTTTCACAAGGAAATGAGACCTCACAAATTCCACTGTACAGTCATAGTCCTTTCCAAGTGTTTCAAAGAAACTTACAATTAGTTACTTCGTAAGATATACTAGCAAAGGAACATTGGGCATACAAGCTAAGCAATGAACCAAAATCAAGCAAAATTTGGAATGAAGCGAAAAGGACAAGGTCATGCAGGTTTACCCCACAATATTCACATACAAACTGATCATGTATAATGAAATGAACAAACGGAGAAGCAGCAAGCTAGACATAAGATCAATGCTTAAGAAAGAGAGCATGTTATCAAGGACAAAAAGAGGGCAGAGGCAAGAGGGAGAACAAACATATTAGCAAGATAAAAACTTTCAGAATACATGGTATATGTCTCTACAGCAAGTGAAATTTGGGCTCTGGAATATAAATACCTCAAATTTGAAAACAAAATAGCCTCTTCCCTTGGATATTTTGTGGCCATGGGTTTCATACATTCTGCTCTTATTATTCAAGCCTTCTCTGAGGAGGCACAGGATTGACTCAAATTGGTTCCGATTCATGGAATCTCCTACGAGCATCAACCTTTTACCTCGTAGCTTCTCTAAAAAGTCTGTTGCATTGAACCTACGAGCAATGGTGAGAACAGAAACAAAAAGGTGTTTCCAATAAATTGATAATATTCACAAAAAGGGCCACAAACTCTAACACAATAACTATTGAAATACTAAAATACACAATAACAAGGTTGCATCACATTAAGGTTGGAAGTACAACTAGAAACATTTATATACATACATATATATAGGAAAATGTAGTCGCATACCGTCACATTTTATTATTCAGAACTAAAATTGCAATTTCTTTAATATGGTCAGAATGCATATGCTAATTGTAGAGTTTCGAAGTCTATTTTAAGCCAAACATCAAAGTTGTGATATCTCAAGAGTCAAGACAATATTTGTAACTTCTATTCCAACAACTAATTTTAAGAGTGTAATTTGAAAATGGGCATTGCATAGTATAAGTTGGAGGCCTAACTGTTTGTGGGGTTGGAATATCTTCCATCACATTACAAACAAACTCATCAGCCTTTTTAGCCATAAAGTTCACACAAGAAATCTATCAGACAAGTTGTTTCCAGGAGAGAACAACCAGATTCAGGCAAATCATACAAAGATGCTTTCCAAAACTGATGACTTCATTTTTACCTTATCTGACTTGCATTCAAACTAGGCTATGTATTTCAGTTGTTACACTTATAATAATCAACAAAATCCCTTTATCCATCAAAGATGATTCAAAAATTTATCAATCGGAATAAAAGTCCCTGCTTTTAAAGAACAACGTTGATGTTGACTGAAAACAGTAAGTGTTTTTTTCTAGGCAACAAAAATATTTATTGACAAAAAACTAGCTCTAGAATGAAAATTCACTACCCTGTCTCATAATAGCGTAGGACTACACAAACAGGAATGCACAGTTGAATATGATGATCAAGTTATCCTAACCTTTTGAACCACATTTTTCTACTTGAACACTCATCACCCAATTCTGTATTAATGAAAATCTAGAATGTTGATAGGTACTGTGAAGACATGTGGTTTACTCCATATTAATTCCATAACCTTATATTTCACATGTTCACTTGTATCCATATTTCAACAGAATAGTAATTTCTAATAACTGAACTACCCAATTCAATTGACCAAACCTGAAGCAATGAGTGTGATGGCAAGGTATCTAGCTGCACAGGTACTGGGCTCAGGGATGAGCTGAATAACCAAGTTTTGTCTATTATTCTAGGCCCCTTGATTTAAAGAAGAAGTGAAATAGATACAATCGTATGAACACCACACACAAACATGCTTGAAATGACAATGAGTTGGAGAGTTATACCAAGTTCAAGTCTAATCAGAGTCAAATGAAGTCTCTGCATCCGTTGTTACTGAATCTTTTGGCATATGTCGGATTCCGGAACTACAAAGACTAGTTCATTTTCTCCCTTTGTGTCTGATTCACTCATCTTAGTAGGCAAATTTACAACCTTTTTTCTTCGAAAGGGATACAATAATGACCACAAAGTTTCAATAGATGCAATGGTAGATACTTAATTACAAGGCCCTATAAGGTCAGAGTTTAAAAATGCGGAAAACCAGAATATGATATATGTTCATAAGAAAAAATGCGGTAGTTTGCATGCCCCTAATGGACCCACATTATAAAAGGGCACTACTTGTGGTCAATCTGAAGCCTTGATGGAGGACATTCAGATCAGATAGTATGCCATATATCAGATGATTTCAAGTTTTCAGCTACTTGTTAGTTATTGATCACATTCTTCCTACATCATACATGTTGGTGGCTCATATGGTTTTGCTAAATCATGTTCTTCCTACTTGATTCCTAGTGTATGTCTATCTCAAAATATAAGAAACTACATTGCTGCTTCACAGCTCCAATGAATCACTATAGGGAAACGTATATGAAAAATCACAACACCATTACATAAAAATAAAGAAAGAAAAACCAATAAAGCAGGACACAGATACCTTGGAAGATCACAGACATCAGGTTTCCACCGCCATTTGAGATACTCAGAGTCGCTTCTTCCATTGGTCTGGCAATCAAAAGCTTCATCCACGTAAGGGCAAGAACCCGGTTTGTAAAGCGGGTATTGCTCATCTCTCACCCAAGTTCCTACATACAAGTCACAAGAAATTTCACCCATTTCAACATCTGGCTTTTCATTTTCACTACCCTTTTCATCATCAGACTCCTTCACCACAGACCCCTCATTTTCACGATCTGGGTCTCTCAAAGTTTCATCCTTTGGCTCAGAACTCTCGTTTTCACCATCTGGGTCCTGCACATTTTCATTGTTGACTTCAGTCTGTGAATTGGGTTCCTGAATTGGTGGATCTACTATTTGTGGAGAGGTGGAGACGTGGGAATTGTTATTTGAAGAAGAGAATGGGATTTGGGTGAAGTGGGTTTTGTAGAGAAATAGAGAGGGCTCGAGAGCTCGTTTGGTGAAGACGAAGATAGTGAAGAGGAAGAGGGTGATAAATAAGATAGCGATGAAGGCGTAACGGCTCTTTTGGGGTGAATCAGAATTGGAATTACTAGTGGATGTTGTGGTCGCCACTGCCATTTGCTGATTGCTGATTTCTGATTGCCGATTGCATCGGTGTTTCTGGAAACTGTTGCGAGGGAAAGAGTCCGTCCGGGTCAGTGAGTGAGAGTGAAAGTGAAAGTGAAAGTGAGCTTTTGTCAATGGAGAAAAGGAAGTTTGATCATGGGTTTGTTTCTGTCTACCTACCAAATCGAATTCGAAGACTGCATACTAGGGAAAAGAATGATTGAGAAACAGAGAATCGAATAGGGAAAGAACCATAATTTTAAGTAAGAATGCAACATTCTACAAGATTATGAAATAATAATTTATTATTGTCTAAATTCTATTTTTTCCTATTAGAAAAATGTCTAATTTTTTTCTTAAAGAGGGGGCAGCCTCCTGACTTTATTAATTACTAACTTAACCACCCGTGTGTACACACGTGTTAAATCAGATCACCCACTACTTTATTCATTTCTATGACAGTTTTTGTTGGGCAAAATTATTGTTCACCTTTTTTTTTGTCTCCCGTGGATTTTTCTTTTCTTTCTCTTTCTTTTCTGTTTTTTTTTCTTGAGGCTGCTTTTATTTTTTCATAGGGGTATTTTCGGGTTTCCATAATTTAGTATGGGATGACACCAAAAGCTACGCTTGGCTTTATATTAGTAGAGATGATAATGAAATCGACTAAATTTATATGAGAAGAAAATAAGCTTGAAGCCGTAATGGTGGGATATTATAATTGAAAATAAAAAAATAAAATAAAAAAGGGTTGAAATTGACCTGCGGCCGGAAAATTGAATCTAATTCAAACCAAACAAAAATATTTGGTTCGGTTTTGTTTTTAATTTCGAAAAATCGAACCGAACCCCAAAAAATTGAAACAAAAATTTACATCATTTTGGGTAATTAGTAATATATTCTATATATACATGCAACATAAAACTCTCTAAACCCTTTATTTGTTTATGCACAATCTTCGTCAAGTTCTCTCGTATAGACAAGTCAAAGTGTTAGGAGACTCAAAAAATGTTTTTTCTTTTAAAAAAAAATATTTTTTAAGCATTATGTAAAAAATAAAAATAAAATTGGAAAAATCTAGAGAAAAACCCGAACCAAATCCAACTGAATAGTCGTGATTTTTATTTCAAAAACTGAAAAACAAAACCGAACCAAAATAATGTTTCGATTTTGGTTTCAGTTTTAACCAAAACCAAACCGTTCAGACTGCTTTCCACCCATATGGACCCGTATTAATTACAGTCAGCACAAATAGATTGGCAGTCGCTTAAGTGGTCTCAAGAGAGGTGTTGCGATGGACTTAGGGCGTGGAAATCAAAAACTTCTAGCACTACTAGCTTCGTCGCTTGATTTGAGGCAAGGCATGATGTCTACCTTCCCAATGAAAATGGTGTCCTGACCATTTTTCCTCAGAAGAAAAAGAAACTAGGGTGTCCTAAGGGGTCTTTGAACAAGCCTAAGGCAGATAATGGTGAGGCACGTAAGCCTAAGGCAGATTATGGATGGACAAGAAGGAATCAACAGTGTGCAAGAAGAAGAAGTTTTCCTTGGCTAGGCAAGAGACTCTACCTGATGAACTTGAGGGAGTGATGGTGGAGGTCCTAGTCTCTGATGGGGCAAAGGATTATTTTTCATGCTTAGTTGGAGAATCGCAATGAAAGGACTCAACCCTAGTTTAGTTAATAAACTAAGATCAACTCCTAACGACTGACCATAATTTAAAGAATTCTATGAAAATTTTGACATACTTCCCCTTGAAAATTGAACAACCCAAAAACCAACAAGAAGAGAACACTTCTAAAATCAAATTCCCAAAAATAAACTGTGGACCATCGATTGTGCATTCTAATGTCGAACACTTCTGTTGACCAGGTTTTAAGACTCATTCTAATGTTGGCCACCCAACTGACAAATTAATTTTGAAGATAACCCTGGATGAGTCCCGGAGCCGATCCTTGCTAAGCCTCATGGACCGCATCTACATGTCTCATCATCAGCCCATATTGTCTCAAATCGGAAGAAATGTTGCCAACCTGGGAAACGAATCTCATTATCTTCCCTAACAAGGAACAATATAGGAACATGATCAGAACAAATATGTAATAGATTCACTACATGTGCTGCTTTGAATTGCTGCATCCAAGCTGTCGTAGCAAGACCCCTATCGAGTCCGCACTGAGCGGTGGAGTAATGCCACGTAAAGAGAACTCATGTACAACCTAAATCCTCCTAGACAAATTCATTCATGCATTAAATAATGTCGTTCATCACCCAATCCAAACGAACAGGACCACCTAATTTCTCCAAGGCTTGCATAATCTCATTTAGGTCACCCACCACATACCAAATATCTGACCCGGCCTGTTGTGAGAGTGTTCGAAGAAGATCCCAAGTCTGATGGCATGAAGACATATAAGGATCACCTTATACACCTGTAAACCGCCAAGATCTTCCTACGTACCATTGCTGGTACATGGAATTCTACATCCATAAACCATGGTAAATGATCCCAAAGGTGAAGATCAATATCATTGGCCCAAAATAACATCAAGTCGGCCTCCTAGCGAAGTATCCAAACAAGGAACCATTTCTCCTTTTTGAAACCCTAATTGGGATCGGATTAGATTTTCTCAAATTGAGTGTATGACTTACATTTAGTTTCTTGTAAGAAGACAATACCTAGTTTTTTCACAAAAATGAAGGATCGTAGGGCATCGATCTTGGCAATTGAGCCCAAACCACGCATATTCCATGCAAGGATGTCATAACTGGTCGCCATATGGAGTCCAGCGGCTATCGTGGTAGAGGAAGAGGAGGCGCCGACAAACGTGAAAGAGGGATGAGGCATTGACATCACATCTGCAACGAGGCAGGGAGTCGAGAGACTTAATTTAAAGGAGATGAGAGAAGAGATCGATCTCGGGAGAGATTAGAGGGGAAGGAGGAAGTTGCACGGACTAGGGTAAAACAGAGGTACGTCGTTGTGAGAATCACGCTAAGCGATCACTAGCAGCACGGCGACTAGGATCAGTCATCTCCGATAAAGGCAGAGCTAGGATTTTTATTGAGAATTTCAAGCGCCCCGGCCTTTCAAGGTATTAGCTTGAGTTGCTATAACCATACTTTAAAAAAAAACATAAATACCCTTAAAGTTCACAAAATACTTAATTAGCTTATGATCGTTTCAAAATAAGGAAGCAAAGTGAATTCGAAATGCATACACGAGGTAGCAAAATAATATATGTCAAACATAAAAAATCAAAGTTTATAAACTGTCATACATAATCTAGCTACTCTCCTATATAACTTACATGGATGTGAGGTGTGAATTAACGAATCATATTATGAAATCAATCAGTACCCAACAGAGAATACAATGCAGGTTGCAAAGGTTGTCTGAGACCTCCTCCGATCCCCCCACCAACAAGACGACCAAAGAGTAACTAAAACCTGACAACTCCTTCGTCATATATTAATTGATCGATAATGAAAACTAAAACCTAATAACGTACAGAGAAAAGACAGACGTGCTTTACAAGTTTAATCCGATGGATCCATCACAATTCACAACAGGGAGAGTAGTCGATACACCGATCGTGACCCGCCATTAACAAAATCTCTGCCCAGAAATATCTTTTCAGATTTTGACATGTGGCTTTTAATGAAGGACAGCTCCCATTGAAGACCGAAGGGCTCGAGAGTCTCTCCTAAAACACACAAGAGCTTAGAGTGTGTTATGCCTTGGGAGGAGGACTGAAAGAGCCCCATAGGCCAAAAGGGTATGTAAGAATTATGAGGGTATGATATATGGCTAGGGCATGCATGCATATCCAGAAACCTACCACTGCCCTAATTAATAGGGCAAAAAAGATCGAATGTTGTGCTTTGGGCTTTGACTCATTGTGTTTTGATTAATAGAATCATAGCGAATTGGCATTGATTGAGGTTTGGTGAGAAGAAGGGTTTGCAGGTTCTGATCATTCAAAGCTAGAGATCGATGTTGATATATCGAAGCTAGAGATCGATGTTGATATATCGAAGCTGGCTCTGTGCTTTCTCTCGTTTGATTTACTCTGTATCCAAAATACCCCTGGAAAATGCCGTATAACCCTTTACTCGTCCTTTCTCTCTCTCTCTCTCTCTCTCTCTCTCTCTCTCTCTCTCTCTCTCCTATTCCTTTTGCCTCTCGATATCTTTCTCTCTTTTCCTCAGAGACTCATCAGAAGTCGCTTTTATATAGATTGCATGCTCTTCATTTTCTCCTCTCTCGCTCTATAGCTTAGCCCTTTTGAATTGCGGCATACAATTATACAGGATGAGGTTAGCTGAAGTTACGTTTGTTCTGAGTCTCTTGTTGTTGGCTTCCATTACTACGACAAATGCTATTGCAAGATCGAGCTTCATCACTCCAATTGATCACCACCACCACCATGAAAGGTCGGTTGTAGAAGCAGTTTTGAGCAAGTTCAAGTCCGGCGAACACCAGTTTTTCGACTACTTCTTCCACTCCAAGACTAAGAACGCCACCACCTCCGGCGAGGCTGCAGACAGCAAAAGGGTAGTTCCGACCGGTCCTAATCCGCTACATAACAGGTGAAATGGAAACAAAAGAAACTGAAAGAGCTGGCTGGCCTTGATCGATGTAATATTAGTAATATATCTTCATCTTTGATTCTCTATATGGAGTATTGCATCCTCAATGTTGATGCTTGCTGATTGTAATTTTATTAGTTTTTCACTCTCATTCTCTACTCGATCTTTTGGTTTTTTCTTTTGGTAGCTAGAATGCTGTTGATGTACTTATTGATAATCAATGTAAGTAGTAAATGAGTTTTGTTCTTCTAAACTGGTTGTCCATTTTGGGGATGTTTGAACAAATTTGTTATATTAGCTCTCTTTGTTATGTTATTTCTTTCTACTTGAGTGAATTACTTCTGGGTTTGTATGAAATGGTTTTCCAGTAACTTTTCTACAATAGAATAAGAAAGAAAGATGGGAAATTTGAAGTTCAAATTTGTCATCATCATTCCTGCCCCCTTCATAAAACCTCATTCTCTAAGGCTTATTGCATGTCATCACATTTCTGGGTGTCACTATTTTCTGGGTGAACTGTTTAAAGTTTAAGGGCACTTTGTGTGTACATTTTTGGTAAACATAAATGCAAATTGTAGAAAAACTCACGCATATACATGTACTGCTTTGTCACAAATGGTTAGAGTGATATAGATCGAGTACATACCAAATGGTAGTATTTTTCTTTCTGTGCCTTTTGTCCATATATATTATCTTATGAGGGAATGACGATGTATGGATATATACATGACCTAGGAATATACAGAACAAATATGATATATACACCATCTTTATTAATTTGAGAATTACGAGTTTTTCGACCATATTTTCAAACATACATCAATTTAATTATTTACCACATCGATCACTTGTTCCAAGTGAATTCTGTTTTGTGTAGTCTACATGTGCCGGCATAAACGGCATGAACATATATATAATCCTCATGAACTTCTAATATAGAAAAAACGGCATTAATTTCAACATGCCTGCCTGCATTGAATTCGAAGCAACTTAATTTTCTTCTTCTTCTTCTTCTTCTTCTTCTTCTTCTCTCCTTCCCATGGATGGAATGTCAGATCTATTTTGGTTGAGTTTGTCTTATGCTTTTGTCATACTTGGCTAGTTTCTGCAGAAGTCAATTTTCTTATGCAACTCGGATCTGTGAGGCTATGATAGTAGCTGGGTCGTATATGATGCATGCTGCTCTCTTAACAAGGCAGTGTGGGAAGGGAAGTGGAACTAGTGAAGTGAAGAAGAGGGGGAGACAGCTAGTGGGGTATGGAGAGGTCGCATGGCGCAGAGGGCAAATTAAAGTCAAGGCCGTTGCCTTTTGGGGATCGTGTAAGACCGACCAATTTATGGAGGAAGAAAGAAAGAGAGCCATGGAGCTTGATGATTTGGTTATCATTAATTCATTATGTTATGTAATGTCGATTGGTGGTCAATGTTATTTTATTTTTTCTGTTAATTTGTCACTTCAAACTTTCAAGCTTTTCTTTCTGTTTCACCTATCTGTTGAGAGATTAATTTACAGGAGCTGGAAGCTGTATGTAAAAATTTATATCACAACAGAAATATGGGTGGAATTTGGGCAATTTGCTTCGATTTTTTATAAAAGTTAAAATTAAATTGTAATATTTTTCAGGTTCGGTTTGGTTTAATTTTTTATTTTTTAAAAGAAAAATTGTAACTATTTAGTTCAATTTTTTCGGATTTTTTCGATTTCTTTCGGTTTTTTGTATAATGTATAAAAATCAATTTTTTAAAAAACTAAATAAAAAGTCCCCCACAAAATTCTATTTTTTGAGTCCCATATAGAACTGAAAGGACTTATGGTAACTAAACATGACTAATATATAGAACCTGCATAGATTATTTTTAAAAAAAACTTGCATATATTTTCTCATGTCAACTAATAATTCTCTTGTAAATTTGATATCAATGAGCTTCTTCTTTTTTTTATCTTACCTCATGAAAGTGGTCACACAATTGTTGCTTTGAACACAAAGGGAGCACATCCAATTCATAAGGCTACAATTATGCCTCATGGATCTGCTTTAGAAATAGTCACTCAACTGCCTTCAAATGATGAGACATCAGTTAGCAAGAAACAGTTATTAGCTCGTTTGGATGTCTGCATGGGAGGGCAAGTAGCAGAAGAGCTCATCTTTGGTCAGGATCATGTCACAACAGGAGCAAGCAGTGATCCCAATAGAGCTATATTGAGAAAGGTGATTAGGTGTACTGGGATAATCTCATAATAAAGGAAAATGTGATTATGGACATAATCATTTCGTTCATTTGTATGTTGAATAGGAGCTTGAATTGGTAATTGTATAACTTATAGACCATGATGACATGATTGATGATGATTGTAGTTTATTTTTTTGCTAAAGTAAAAACTAGTGCTACGATACAACACAGGGAGAAATTGATTTTGCCATGCATATTTGCATATCAAAATCAATATTTTTTTGTTGTTTATAATAGTAAATTTTACCACGGCATTCTTGCCATAGCAAATGGTCATTTGTGCCGTCGCTATAGGTATATTTACTACGGCATAGACTGTAGTAACTTGGTGTTGCCATTATCATCTCAAACACTAAGGCGCAAAATTATCGTAGCAAAAGGTTTTTGCGACGGCACTTTCTGTACTCATTAGCAATTGTCACGCCACCTAAAGCGGTGGAAAAATTACCGTCGCAAAAGACTATTTTGCCGTCGCAAAAGGCTTTTGCTACGGCAAATTTTCTTTTTGCTACGCCATTTTGCCGTGGCCAAGTTGATTTTTTCTTTTAGTGCTAACATTATGATTCGTCTCTATTAGAGAATTTGACAAAGATTATGTATAAAGAAATTAGGCTTTTAGGAGTTTAAGATTTTTATTTTGCATATATTTATATAATATATTACAAAATACCCAAAATGATGTCCGTTTTTGCGTACTTTTGTTTTTCGGTTCTGTTCGGTTTTTATAAATCAAAAACCGAAATCGAATCAAATGTTTCAGTTTTTTTGGTTTCGATTTTTCTTTGTTCGGTTTATATCAGGTTTGGTTTCAGCTCGAGTTTTTTTTTTCAGTTTCGGTTACAATGTCCCACCCCTACATGAGACCTAGCTAGTTTTGTTGTTAATGATCAATATATACTTTTTCATATGTAAGAGTCGTGCGCACTCTTAGGTTTTGACTAACGAAAAGTGTTAAAAGAACTTAAAGTTCAAACTTCTCATTAGAAATCAGCAAATTGAGTACATTTAGAATAATTGAATCATAGGAGTAGCATTAAGAACGAAGAAGAAGAAGATTGAAGAGTGTGTAAGACCGAAGTTCCCTTTATTTGAAGTCACTCTCTACTATGTGCTCGAACTGAACCTTCCCTAGAGTTTGTTTCGTTTTGGCTAACTACCATGTGGAATCTGTATTTAGAGCAGCTGCACCGCTTCCAGCTCGAGCAGGCCGATTTTGGCGGGCCCCGGCACCGGCAGCACGAGCAGCTCCAAAGAAGATGTGCACCGGGGAGAGAAGCTCACGGCGACCGCTCATTGACGGAGAGGACGAGCAGCTGCACGAGCAGCTGCTGCTCGTTTTGTTGCTCGAGCAGCTGCTGACGTCATCCACACGCGTGGGTGACGTCAGCAGGGGTTAATTTTTTTTCACCTTGGCGCGTGTCATCCACGCGCCAGTAAAAGTAAAAAAAATTACCGGACCAATAGGAAGCTGACACGTGGCAGCCCGGGTTAAAAAAAAGTAACGGTCAGATTGATCTGGACCGTCCATTTCAAATCAAAAAATCTGATCGGACGGTCCAGATTCAACCGAAACGGTAACCTGATTTTTTTCTGATTTTTTCTGCCATTTTGCAAAATAACCCCTAAAAAATTGCAAAAAAATCCCTAAAAATTCTAAAAAATTGCAAATAACACCCTAGTATTTCTCTATAAATACTACATCAATTTCATTCACATCTCACACAAATTTATCCTCTCCTTCCTCTTCTCCTTCATCCTCCTCACAAAATGTCCAATTGGCTTGATTCCGAAGATTTGCAACTTTGTATTTCTTATTGTCGCATTAGCGTTTGCCCAATTACCGGTAACTCGCAAAAGTTCGACAAATTGTGGGAAAAAGTCTATGCCGATTATAAGGAAAATTGGGAGCTTGCGCATGGTGAATCAAGGCCGGAGCCTAGGACCCAAACCGCGGTTTCTTCTCGTTTTACAAAGTTGAAGCCGAGTTTTAGAACTTGGGGTGCCGCTCTTGCATATGCACGAAGGAATGTACAATCCGGCTCAAATTTGCAAGATGAGGTAAGTGTTAATAATTTTGTCGTAAAGCTCATCTATTACATTTATTTTAATCAATGTTGACATCTCCATTTCCTAGATATTATTTTGACATACAAATTTTTGGCACCTTAGATAAGAAAAGCTCAATCATGGTACATGGCACAAAAAAAGAAACAGTTTACCAAGTTTGATTGTTGGGAAGTGATGAAAAACCATCCAAATTTTCGAGCCGTCGAACCTACTATACCACCTCCTTCATCTTCCAACTCCGCAACTACTCCTCCTTTTACCTCAATGCCTCCCCCCGTCGACGTGGAGGATGATGAAGTCATTGCAACACCACAAAGCAATGAAGAAGAAGTGTACTCTAGTCCGGTTAGACCAATCAGAGTGAAGGCGGCCAAGGAAGCCAAAAGAAAGGGGAAAAGAGCATGCTCATCTTCAAATGAGGTAAGAGATGAGGTTTTGAAAAGCATGATGGAAAATCAAAGAATGCATCTCGCCGGGCAAAAAGAAAGTGATGCCACTGAACTAGCTTTGTACCAAAAACAACTCGCCCTTAAGGAGAAGGACTACAAATTGAGGGCCGAAGCGGAGGATTCAAGGATAATGGCAATGGATACGGATGCTATGACCCCAAAATCGAAGAGGTATTTTTCGAAGAAAAAAAAGAGAGTATCCTAAAGAAAATGGAGGAAGAGGAAGGAGATGGTAGCGATGAAACATTTTCAAATTGTTATCGCCCACTGTTTCAGTAGTTTGGTATTTGTTTTTCCATTATGAAATTATGTACTTTAAATTTCCAATAATTCTAGGGTTTGATTGAAATTATGTACTTTAAATTTCCAAGTAATAAAAACGCACTTTTTTTATTCCATCAAAGCTCACGCACAGTACAACAACACATAATGACTTAAAATCAAACACACATCACTCAAACAACTAAAAGGAAAAACAAATAAAGTAAACATGTTGCAAACCAGGTTAATTAAAATTACACACCCACATCATTTAAAGTCGTTCGCCGGTCTCTAGATACCAGTTGTGCTTAACTAAGTCATTTTGCAACTCTCCATGGATGTACGCAGATTGGAGATCTACAACACGGTCGGCAAATCGTTGTTCATTTTGTGCATCCCTTCCAACAGGCTCAAAAGGAATACGATTACCTTGTTCATCTACTGGCCCATCATAAACATTGAAAGCAGTTGATGGGTTTTGAAGATCTTCTTCTTCCAACTCCTCGAACTCCTCCTCCACAAATTCTTCTTCGACAATCATGTTATGCATTATAATGCAAGCCAACATGATGCTCTTCAATGTCGATTGGTGATGACACCTAGCTGCATGCCGAATAATTCCCCAACGAGATTGCAAAATTCCAAAGCACCTCTCTACATCTTTGCGGTATGCCTCTTGTTTCTTGGCAAACAGTTTCTGTGCAAGCTCTTGGGGATTGGAGATTGTTTTCATAAACGAGGAGTACCTGGGATATATACCGTCAGCTAGATAGTAAGTATTGTGGTAAGTCATACCGTTGACTTTATAGGTTGCACTCGGACTATTTCCGGCAAAGAGCGAATCAAATATGTCCGATTGGTGGAGCACGTTGATGTCATTTTGTGATCCGGGTACCCCAAAGAAGTTGTGCCATATCCACGTGTCATATGAGGTCACCGCCTCTAAAATAATAGTTGGACGCTTCTTTCGGCCTGAGAATGCTCCTTGCCAAGCTGTGGGGCAGTTCTTCCACTCCCAGTGCATGCAGTCAATGCTTCCGATCATACTAGGAAATCCGTGATGCCTTGCTCTCTTTAGAAGTCGGGATAAGTCTATGGCATTTGGAGCGCGGAGATAGAGGTCACCGTAAAGCTCGTAGATATGCATACACCACTTCTTCATGCATTGTAGTGTTGTGGATTCACCCATCCTTGTTATTTCAGCACACTGATCTGCGGCTGCGCCGTACGCCAACATACGAAGAGCACCTGTCATCTTTTGTTGTGGAAGAAGTCCAACCAATCCGACGGCGTCAGCTCTTTGGTGCCAAAATTGGTCGTGGTTGTAGAGATCCGTCATTATACGGTTGAATAAATTGGTACTCATTCGATACCTTCGACTAAAGGCTTGTCCCCTTGACTCCCTCATTCTTTCTTCATTTGGTTGGCGGCGAGGTGGTTCGTCATCAAACATTGCATCGACCACGACCGCTTCAGTGATGAAAGCATTAGCAATTTTGGCATTTCGCCGACGTTGCTGTCGCCTCCTCCAGAAAAAATTCTCAAAACTAAAAGGATTCATCTTATCGGAATGTGGAATATATGGTTGGTTTTGGTGTGAATGAACGATGAGCACCAATCAACAAATATATAGCCGAGTGTAGATGAAGTGATTAGATAAGCTGATGACACGTGTCGGCTTTCAATTGGTCAGAAATCTCTCCGAGAATCTTATACAATTATTAGAGCCAATCATGAACAGTGGACATGACACGTGTTGCCTCGTGATTGGTTGAAAATCTTATCGGAAATTTTGTACAATTATTTACCCGATAACCTTCTGTCGGCGTGACACGTGTCAACTCGTCATTCGTCGGAAATCTTACCCGAAATCTTATTCAATTATTCATACACGACAACGACACGTGTCGTTTATGGATTGGTTGAAAAATATTAAAAAAAAATTCAAATTTAATTTATGAACAGTAATAGCACGTGCTATTTTTTGACACCGCTGCGCGAAAAACAGCTTCTGCACCTCCTATTCGATGAACAGTGACTGCTCCACCTCAAACAGTGCATGCTCCTCCTCAAATTGCTCCTCCTATTCTAAATTACCGGTGCGGGTGCTCTTAGAGAAAAAGCTGAGGGGAGGCAGGTCGATGAGGCTGTTGGTCCTTCAATTCTGCTAAAACGTCAGAGTGCTGTATCTTACACGAAGCTTGGATAATGCTTTCTTTTCACTCCAAAAAGGTGACCCTCAATTACTAATCAATCTTGGTAAGAGCAGCAACAAAAGCTGCTTAAGTTCTGAATCCAGCCTTTTTATTTTCATTTTTCTTGTTTTGGTCATAGACCACGTTGATATACAGAAAAATCTCGATGAATGACTATTTGATAAATTTATATTCTCACTAAAATAATATATATTCTAGGTACGTTCCGATTGGAAACCAGTTCATATTACTAGTAACCTCGCTAAAGGCATAAGATAATAATTTTTCTCTAATTTCTTTAGGTCCCTATGAATATATAAAGTAATAATTTAATTTTTTTTTTTAAATATTTAAAATTAATAAAAATTAAATTTTCAACTGAAAATTTCTATTTTCTCAATCACTTCAGCTATTTTTTGAAGAAAAACAAACTTTATTGTAGCCTAATTTTTTTGCATCTAAACCAAATTCAAAATCGTATTTGATCTTTAATTTGCAATGGGTGCACCACATTTGGTAAATTCTTTTTATTTTGTAGCAAAAAATTATTCAAAGTAATTTGTGCCTCAAATGAATAACCTCGCTAAAGTCTCGATAAATTAATAATAAATTATTTATTTATCATTAAAATAATAATTTTCTTCGGTTCCAAGATTATTTATTCATAGATACTTTACAATATAAGTGAAATTTCGCTGTGGTCAGTAGTGTTTGAAAGTGTGAACACTTTATTAACTAATTTCTCAATATGTAATTTTAGTATGTAATTCAACTTTTATTTCATCTTTCAAACGGTAATTAGAAACCAACAAGCAAGTTTTAACTTATAATGATTATCTTGCTTACTACTTGTTAGGATTTCATCTGTTTAATGAATCACTTGAACATTCGATCGGTAAAAAATTTATAAAATGAATCACTTGAGCTAAGTCACTACCCACGTAATTACTATACCCGACGAGTTTTTTTTGTCGTCGGCTATAGTACTATAGCCGAGGAAAAAGTTTTTTTTTTTTTTCTGAAACAAAAAAGTCGTCGGCTATAGTACTATAGCTGACGAAAACGAATAAGAGTATTATAGCCGACGAAAAAGTTTTTTTTTTTTCTGAAACAAAAAAGTCGTCGGCTATAGTACTATAGCTGACGAAAACGAATAAAAAACTCGTCGGCTATACTATTACCGACGGGTTTTAGCCAACGAACTATAGCCGCCGATATTTAGTAAGTCGTCAGCTATAGTCTATTGGCTAAAACCCGTCGGTAATAGTATAGCCGACGAGTTTTTTATTCGTTTTCATCGGCTATAGTACTATAGCCGACAACTTTTTTATTTCAGAAAAAAAAAAATTCTTTTTCGTCGGCTATAGTACTATAGTCGAAGACAAAAAAAAACTCATCGGCTATAGTTTTTAAAAATTCGTCGGATATAATAATTAGGCTGGTAGTGAGTATTGAAAATCGGATGAGGACTCACACACTTTAAGGAGTTAAAGCATGCATATATATCTAACACAAGCTCTAGTTCCATGTTCTTCAACAGTACCTAAATGATGAATCTCACTGTTAGCAATTTAGCCTTACCTTGCATTTACCTAGACTAAAAATAAAGAAATAAAAAATTATATAATGTGATAATGTGATGTGGAGCTACGTACATTTGGAGACTATCAATCTTACATTATGGAATTTAGCACCATTTCCTTTTCCTCTGACAGATAAGGATCCGAAGTTCCCTTCAAGCTTGTAATTTAGGTAATGAGGGAGATTCACTTCGGTCTGCAGGGGAAGGGAAAACATCGGACATTGTATCCCACGAAAGGCTTTCGTCCTTGGTACGTCGTCTGTCCAAGAACGCCGGTTTCATAGGTATTCCGGTCATCTGAACTTTGCATGTTAACATTGCTACAATGTCTGACATGGGAGGTCTCATATTTGCATGAGGTTGAAGGCATAAGAATGCCACATTGATTGCCTTCGTAACATCCTTTTCCTCAAACCCATCTTGTTGCAGTTTTGGATCAAGTAGATCAGTCATCACATTCGATCTCTCATATAACTTCCACGCCTAAATTTGTAAACAAGATTTTGAACTATGGTAAGAAAGCATTGCTATTTGAATGTTATTACAAATTGCCAAATGAGTAAAAAGACTTACGTATTCAGGGAGGTATTGCATTTCGGGTGCTAGAGTAAGATTTGTGTTTTTCCTGCCGCTAATTATTTCAAGCACAAGAACTCCAAAGCTATAGATATCCGCTTTTTCAGACAATTCTCCTCTAATTGCATATTCAGGTGCTGTATAGCCTCTAAGCAAACAGAAAGATATAATTAATAAAATAGATAAAAATCTTCTCATGGCACTATATTTCTGCAAAACTTGATATAATGCAATCACATTGAGTATTCCATCACCATATCAATAAGTCGAAGAAAGTTTTTGGATGCTATGTCAGTTTTTGTTACCAATCTGCTCAGTCAAAATTCAGATAACCTGCTAAGACTAGGTTTGATTTGAATTCTTAAATGACAGAAGTGCAAGCCACTCCTCCATGTTTTTATCCTTGACTATATGAAAAAGCTAGAAGTTTTGGCAACTGACATAGGAAGTGTGTAATGGAGGCAGCAGCAGAGGAAGTAACGGCATGACTCATAATAGAAATGGATTTCTAACACTAATTATGAGACCGTAAGTTTATGAATGTTTATCTCTTAGTTAATGGTTGATAAAAATTAGTGGTGTGTTAGTGAAAAAAAAATGTTACATCCAGCAGCAGTGAAAGGTACAAGGACAGATGTGGAGTCATACTAGACTTTGATGATGACTGTGTTTTCTAGTCTCTACCTATTGTTTTTCCCCCTTGCTGATCATTATTATTTTTATACAGTTCATGTACTAGATCAATGACTTAGAAAGGCCCACATGGAAAATTTTAATTTATTAGAGAAAAACTTACAAAGTTCCTGCAAATGTTGTACTGAGATAAGCTTGGTCTTCGGGGAAGAACCTAGCCAGCCCAAAATCTCCAATCCTCGGTTGAAACTTTTCATCGAGAAGAATGTTGCTTGCCTTGATATCTCTATGGATAATTCTTAAGGGAGAATCCTCGTGTAGATACTGTATCCCTCGAGCAATTCCCACAATTATATGGTACCTAGTGTTCCAGTTAAGGAACTGATCACTCTTTCC
This sequence comes from Geum urbanum, assembly GCA_946800695.1. Lineage (NCBI taxonomy): Eukaryota > Viridiplantae > Streptophyta > Magnoliopsida > Rosales > Rosaceae > Geum > Geum urbanum. The sequence goes on from OX327003.1 coordinate 9,330,969, forward strand.
TGTTTTTAGTCAAGGAGAATGATAAGCAAAAACCTTGGCAATGAAAGATTTGTACTTTGGTCAAGTGTCAAGTGGAAACAAGTGAGATATCTAGATGGATATATAGATAGAAAAGTAGCAAAGAAGTAATACCATATATTATATGATCCAAGCTCTTGTTTTTCATATATTCATACACAAGGAGTCGTTGAGGCCCATGTGAGCAACATCCGATAAGTTGAACCAAGTTCCTGTGTTGGACGCTAGTGATCAACCTCACCTCTGAAAGAAACTCTGTTTCTCCCTGTTGGGATTTATCAAGAGATAGTCTCTTAACAGCAATCAATCTCCCGTCTCTTAATTTTCCCTAAGAAAAAAGATAAAATGCATGTCAGAGAACAAAACCTCTTGAATATGTGCCTAAAGACCTCAAGAATGTGGGCATTTATATGTCAATTTATCGTATTTGGCTTTGAAAATTGGAGTATGCATATACATGTATCAAACTATGTTGCATTGGTTGAGAAATAGTACCCTGTAGACAGGGCCAAATCCACCTCTTCCCAGGAGATTTCCCTGATGAAAGTTCTTAGTTGCCTTCTTCAGTGTTGGATAGTCAAAATAGCTGATTGTTCTAAGGATGCCACTAAACGCGTCTGTGGATGCTGCAGCCAAACAGTAGCGTGTTAAAACTGTTGTTATGATCAACATTTCGATTGTTACATTTTGAATTTACTCAATAGTACAACCTGACCGCTTTCTGGCTCTTGTTATCAACTTCTTGATCTCTTCTGGTTTGATCTTTTTCCGAAAGAAAATGACAAGTATTGTCAGAATGATGAACAGGATTATCCCTCCAAGAAAAAAGAATAATGGTGTAGAGGGAAGCTTGGATGTGGAGGGTGCTGATGGAGAAATCACTGCAACCAAGGAAATCATCAAACTATTTCAGTAGGTGTGATTTTGAATCGAAAATAAAAACAGGTGATCGAAAGGAAAAGGAGCAAAGCAATTAACGAGTTTATTGACTAGTGCAAGTGCAACTGTGCAAAGATTTGTGATATGATGTGAGCATAAGCAATGAGATGCACCTTTCTTGTTCACAGGACAGTGATATATAGCATCCAGATAAAACACTCTAGCTATCACCCTTCTAGGTTGGTGCATTATATTTTGGTAAAGTGTGTATCTACACTGCCCTCAACTTTGGATTTTTCATTAGTCCTTTAATTCTTATAGTGATCGAGGATGACTAAGAAAGAAGAAGAAGAAACCAGACCACTTGCAGATTTTAGAAGATGATAACAGCTAAGCTAATGAAACTTGATTTGTAAGTAAGAACAGTGACAATTTTACCAACAATAGGAGGACTACATATATGGAAGGCTGATGAATACTGTTTTTGCTTCGAAAACTAATGAAACAATCATTACCTTCCAGTAATCGGCGAGGCATGGTGAGGCAATACTCTTGTGCTGCAGAAGAAAGTGTGTAACTAGATGTGGAGAATGGTGGTGCTGCACTACTGCTATTTCACTTATTCCGCCACCAGCTTAACAAAAACAGCAGCAGCAGAAACTGCCATATTCATCCCATTGTTCTTTGGGTTTTTCTTGTATTGCTAAAATGATGGGGGCAAGACTGAGAGGAAGACATAGAAGTAATCGAGGGAAAGGAATATCGGACATTACAATATGTGAATTTTGGTCACTAGTGGGACGAAATGCTTATAAACCTGGCTAAAAGACGAGCTTACTGATTTGAATGACGTACGTAAGGATCAGAAATAGTACTGTACATATAAACTAAGGCCATGAAACTCCGGGCTTTGGTGTTTGGATGCTTAACTGGAATTAGGGATGTATTATTATATTGGTGGTCTCAACTCTTTACTAAGCTGGCTTTATATATTGTAAATTTGTTAGTTCATAATTTATCTCTGCCGATTTGCTGAACTTGCAAAGAGGTCAATTTACTACCTAGTCTTCCAATTCCTTCATCCAGACATAAAATTGTGAGAGCATTAGAAAAAACGAAAAACTATAAGAAAAATAAAATAAAAATGATGATGATGTAAGGGTAGCTTTCCTAATTTTACTACCTCTATTGATAAACATATTAGCAGAAATGAGCTCAAGGCAGCAAATTGGCAACTGCAGCATGACTGTTTGTAGCATAATAGAAAATGGGAGCAACAAAACTCCACTAATAATATGGAAAATTGGTAAGAAAGAAGCTGTTATTACACCTGAATTCGAGTCTACATCCTGAGTGTAAAAAGCAGTGCTGTTAATACCGAACCAAAAATCGGAAAAAAAAAAATCGAACCGAAAAAATCGAAATTGAACAAATATCGAACAGAAAAACAAAAAAACTGAACCGAACGGTTCAGTTTCGATTTTCGGCTCCAAACTCACAACTGCAGCAATTCATATATTATTTAACACCAAGCTAATTACACCAAATCAAATTCTACATAAATTACATGATATCAACTAAATTCATAGCTGAAAGAGTGATTTTTATGTTTTGGCACAACTTGCCCACTTGCCTATTCCGATCGTCTAGGGACAAAGCCTATATCTATTATTCACCAATTTGAAGCCCTTGTGGTACAGGCCTACAGGGTAAGGGCATGTTTGTTACGAATGATTGGATTGGATTGTTATAATCTTAATATAATAAGATATTACATAAACTATCCTTATATATTCCTAATCCAATCTTGTATTTGTTTCATGACTAACAACTATTTATATTAAATAGTTAAATCCAATGTTTGATGTGCAAAACAGAAATGCTCGTCTTTTGGATTAAGACAAATCACACTAGATGGTACACATTCCTTTTTCTTATAATGTACAAATTTGCTAATTTTGTGTCCTCGTGAGTATGCGATCAAAATTTCCAAGACAAGAGGAGAACTATATAAATTAAAATACTAATCAAAGCTTGATGATCTGCTCCATCAACCTTTAGGCCTCGTTTGATTCCAAGAAAGGAAAGGAAAGTAATTCACTTTCCCTTTCCTTTCCCTTGGGATAGGGGTCGGCAAAAAGCCCGGCCCAGCCCATGTATAGCCGGCATGGGCCGGGTCGGGCCGGGCCTCAACAACATTTTAATATTTGCGGGCCTGGCCGGGCCGGGCTTTATCTTTTATATAAGGATCCAGGCCCGGCCCATTCAAGCGGGTTTTGCGGGCCTTTGCGGGTTTTTACGGGCCGGGCCTATCAGGCTTTAATTATTAAAAACTTAAGACATTTCAAAATAAAAGTAACCTTCATCCATGCACCGGGGTTTAAACGTACTCCGACGAGTCTAAATTTTACGTACGGTGTTTATCACTATAAGATGGACCTTTCTACATGTCCTCGTTTATCATTACAACATATTTAATTCTCATATTGCTTGAATTCTCCATATGTATATTAATGTTCTTACGTTTGTTCCTTTGTTATATGGAATGAAATACCTTTGTGAAACTTAATCGGACATGTTTAATTATTTTATAAAATTGACCGTTGGATTGATTGGTTAGAATATTATAACCATGCATTTAAAATTTTATAAATTTTGGACTTGATTTAGACATCGATCCATGTATTTCGCCAAATGTGACCGTAGTACTCTTACAACTAAAACGGAAATTACCCCTCCCGAAAATAATTTTGTAACATTAAATTTTGGATACATATTCTTATGGAATACATATCTATCTCATAGTATCAAAAAAATTGACATAAAAAATTGATTTATCTACTCCTCCCATAGGAAAATAAGGAAAATAAGATGAGTGTATTTTAGTGTTTTCACAAATTTTGTTTAACTGTATTGACCGGGATCCAAACGTACTTCGATTAGGCTAATTTTTACGTACGGTGTCTTTTATTACAAGGTGAACTATTATATATGGTCTTCTTTATTGTTAAAACATTTTTAATTCTTATATTGCTTGAATTCTCTATATGCACACTAATGTCTTACCTTTATTCCTAGGTTATATGAGTTGAAAGACCTTTGTGAAACATAATCGATCATGTATCATCATTTTAGAAAACTGACTGTCAGATTGGTTGTTCATAATATTCTAACCATGCCGTTAAAATTTTATAAATTTTGGACTTGATTTAGACCTACATCTATGAGTTTTGCTAAATGTGACCGTAGTACCCTTACAACTAAAACGTAAATTACCCATCCCTAAAGGAATTTTTTAAGATCAAAATTTTAACACACATTCTTGTAAATTACATATTTATCTCATAGTGTCAAAAAAATTGACATAAAAATTTGATTTATCTAGTTTCTCCATGGAAAAATAAGCAATATATAAGAGAAGGGTATTGATGTCATTTCACACACTCTCAATTAAACTCTCACCATTGAAAAATACAAGATCTAATCTGAACCATCTATTATATTTACTGTTTTACTGTGTAAGGTAAATCAATAAAAAAAAATTACAATGAAACCCTAAACCCTAAACCCTAACTTACTCTAAACCTCAAAATTCCTAAAACCTAAACCCTAACTTACTCTAAACCTCAAAATTCCTAAACTTTAACTTACCATAAATCTCAATCCCCTAAACCCTAAACCTAAACCCTAACTTATCCTAAACTCTAAACAATGATTTAATAGTAAATAGATACACAAATATAACTATTTATGGAATTTCAATATTTGATCAATATATGTATATGTAACATATTAATATAGACATACACAAATATAAAATATATATCTATATAGTACTAATCACTATATTATATATATGTGTAGGTATAATGATATATGTACTACTATCTTATATATATAAAAAATTGCGGGCTTTGACAGGCCGGGCCTAACGGGTCTTGATAGGTTTTTGGCGGACCAGGCCCGCGGACCGGGCCGGCTTTAGATCTCTAAACCAAGTTCGGCCCACCAACCACATTGGCGGGCTTTGCGGGCTTTTTTTCTGCCCGGACCGGGATTGCGGGCCTCCACCGACCCACGGCCACCACCGACCCACGGGCCAAATGATGACCCCTACCTTGGGAAAAGAAAGTAACATTTTCCACCAAGTTTCCTTTCTAGTGTTTGGTAACACCAAGAAAGGTGCATTTATTTTCCTTGCTGTTGTTTGGTTCTTGTTAGGAGAGGAGAGTAAAATTATGTAAATTTTACCATATCATACCCTCAAGTATTTGCTCATGAGCTATCAGTACAAACTTGAAGCAAGAACATGAAGTTTTGTCTTTCATAACATATGCCCAAAAGCACCATTGGTAGGAGAACAACAACAAATTGCTTACACTCACACCTTTGAAAATACAATTATAAAAGCAGATGCATCACTATCAATTATCCAGCTATTATAAAGCAAATTGCTTACTCACATCAATTATCCATCACTAACTCATAAATAGCTTTTGAACTAAATAGAGACAAGCGGTGTAGAAACTAACAGGCTTTGTTGTTGTGATTTCAGCCAAACCACCTCCCTCAAGTTCAATAATTAGTCTGGCTGCTTCACCAGGCCCCCCAACACTCAACCTATTTGCTCGATCTCCGCCAAAACATTCCACAGAACTATTATAATGGATGAATGGTTTCAAACTTAGTTCTTGGGCATCTTCATGAACCTGACACATAACAAACACAAAAACTACTGTATTAACCAAAAAAATTAGTGACGCATGCTATGTTAAGCAATAACATATATGCATTAAAAATGCTCATACTAGCAAATTTTTAGGTAACTGCCATCTTGTCTACAGTTTAAAAAATAAATAATAATAAAAACATGAAAGACTCGACATAAAAACATACCGGAATATAAGGTGAGAGTGGAAAAATCACATTTCACACTCTTAACATGGTCTAAAAGATAAGCAAGACAAACAACTGAAACTAGATAATGTACTGGTAGCCTTACGGAGAAGGTAAACGATGGGCAAGTATGCATAGTTTATTTTTGCAGACAGAGACATTTATTAATACACAAACCAAAAAAACACAAATGGACTCAAGTAAACTGAACTGAATAGACATAAATAAAAAACAAGCTAGCATGAACTGTGGTTTGTGAAGACGGTTTGATAGTATAATGTTTTGCGGTGACTACCTTCAACATTTTCCCAAAAATCATAATGTGCAGCAAACAGAAGTGGCCGACCATCCGTAAATGGATGTAGTAAGGCTGCCTCTTACACCAAGATTTCACTGCAAGATATTCATTAGACATAAAAATGAAAGAGAACAACTTGGGTCTTCTAAGGGGTCAAACCTTCTAAGGGGTCTGGTTTATTAAGATCAGAAATAAGCACCTACAAGGTTTCACTTCTTGCTTTACGAGTTCATTGATTTCTAGCAGCTACAATATGAGCATGGTCATCAACTAAATATCGCAACTTTAAACCACCACTATCATTTGAAATTTAAAAACTAGTTTTCATTTGGATATATAACAAAATTCAGAAGGCTTTGCTCAGACATGAGTGCTATAATTAATGTACACAGCAAGGCAAGCAGAAACAGCTACTATTGCACAAACATACCCTTCTACTACAATGATGCAGCGGATTTTAGGAACTAGACGATGAAAAGAAGCCTTCGCATGAATAGACTCCGAGCGAGCATTGAACTTGTTCACACAAATCATATAGTCTAACTACCAAACCAATTATTAGTATTATCAATTTCTTTCTTTTGTTAATTTCAGGCTCAGGTTAGCTCAAACTACTGCAAATACAATCTTATAAGGGAACTGTCAGCATTTGCCATCCTGTAATGATCCGGTTTCTCAGTTTTCTTGGTGAAGCTAGGAATTAGTACCCATTTCATATCCAATGAAGCTCAATGCCGTCTCGCCGCTGTATACTCCATCTACTCTACGAACCACCGGCAAATTTGCTCCCAGCGATACATTGTACGATGGCCGATACCTAAAAATAAGTAAAGCATGCTATGTTAAGCAATACATATAAACTACTGTATATATGCATCAAATAGAAAAATTTGGATTCAAATTTTTGCTGGTGCAATAACCACACCATCAAAAGGAATTAGGACCTTACAGATAAATGCTTCGATTTCGGTCCTAACAGATAAATGCTTCGAAAGCCAAATCGAAACCCAAATCCTAAAGAGGGAACTCCAAAATGGTTCAACACCAATAATTGGAGGAAAACCTAATCGTCAAAAAACCCATAATGGTTCAAAACGTGATCAAGAAAAGACAATTCACTAATCATATAGTCAGTACGTCCTTCTGTTTGAGGAATATATACTAGATGATTGATAAGAACAAGCACCTACCTGAATGAAGCTTGCTTGGTGAGGAAGATGAATATGATTCCTTACTCGAAGAACAATGGAGAGCAAAGCTAGCTTTTTTCCTAAATTATTCGCAGATGGAACATATAGTTGTTTAACGAGAACGAAGAGTTGGCATCAATAGGAAATTTAAGCTTCCAGCAAGGTCAGAGTCAAAATCGGGTACAGAAGAACAGAGTACAGAATCCAATTTCAACCCAAATAACATAATCGAAGTCGAGTACAGAATCCCCAAATTCCAACCAATACTCGAGTACACAATCGAAATCTAGTACAAAATCAACCCAGAAATCTTAAATAATAGAAAGAAGGAGAAGAAGATGAACCTGAGTCGCCAGCTACAGATCTGAAGAGCATCGAGCGTCTCTCTTCGACAAGAATTCTTAGCTATGGACGTCGATTTTGGTCTCCTTAGCTAAGGAGGTTTGCGACTGCAAAATCAACGCGTTGTTATTATTTAAGAAAATAGAAATAATCCCGTTGACACCTAATGGGCACCAAACACAAGATTGGACTATTTTTTTGAAATAGTCCAATCCAATCCTGGGCAACAAACATGCCCCAACAGTGTTGCACAACCAGTCTATCTACAAGCAAAACAAACATATGTAATGACAAACTGATCATGAATTCATGATCACTAGAACTAATATAGCAGTCTAGTATATTGTTTACCTTCAGTGAAAATATAGGTTGATAGGCATGTAATGATTTGAACACTGCAGAGGCATTGCCAAAACTTTACTCAGCTACACCCCTTGAAGCCAGGCTCAAGACCTAAATGACCGTTTCCAGCCATCCCTTCATAACATTCCTCCATCTGGTTGGTCCTTTAAGGCTTGAATCCTGTTACCTTGGATCTTTTGCTGGGGCAAGTACTGCAGCACCCAATTAGCTTAACTTCACAACCTTTGATATAATTTAAATAGTAATGATAAAAAAACAAGTCTTTCACACAGAAAAGGAGTGATTCATGGAATGCACATTCTGGACATAGAATTTTGCATCTGCGATTCATTTTAAGCTTTACACTAACAAAAGGAGTTCTTGATACTATCTGTCAAACTGACTCAAACATCAACTGTGTATATGCTATGCATTGTGGGTGTGTTATTTATATTTTTATATCTTCGGCATTGCATTAACAGAAAAGTAAATACATTTGAAGATTAATACCTTGTTTGGTAGATTGAATATCATGACTCTTAAGAGGGTGGTGAAAACCATTATGGGCCAAACGATTTTTTTTCCATATGAGTGGCATATTCTGGATGATCAACAAAAGGATTTCGGTTGTGCTGATAAAACTTGCAACTCTATCATTTCTCAATTTCTCTTCTCTTGAAGGTGGATCGATCTCGTTCCACTTTAACAATATTGAAAGCAGCCCCATTTCACTCTTTGCTACACCAAGGCACTGAAAAAGTTAAACCAAGATCTAGCCCAGCAGAAGAAATTGCAGTCCAATCAATAAGAAATGCTTACACTTTCAAGATGAAGTAAATAATAACTTAAAGAAATTCGTTCCTACACTAAGAGTGAGCTTCAATCTGAATCGCCTGACGATCATTCATGCTTGACTTAACCTTGCGGATGCATATGTCGACTTGCCAACTGCCAAGTACTAAAGAGAAATACACCCCATTTAGGTCTTATTATTTTATTTTATTTTCAAAATTCCCCCTTTTCAAAGGTCTTATACATACGCTGATAAAATTGCAAGGATGATGATGGCTGATAGTGCTCAAACTTTCTCCTTGAGTTTCTAAAGTATGATTAGGTGATCAATCTGAAATCTTCCGGTCAAGCATCGACAACAAACTCCTTGGTCCCTTGATTTATTTCAAACTTATGGTCATCTGTTGGAAGTGTATATGCGGCTCTACACGCACATGTGGTTACTGATAAACTTGAGTCCCCAGAAGAAGCATGGAGAAATTCACGACTCCAGCCACTCATATTCTTTTTAATTTCTATTTATTTTTCTTAACTTACAGACTTACAGTTGTTTGGCGAGTCGGAAAGGTGAAGAACTGGGCCTCCATCAGGTTGATGAAACCCATAACATATTGCCATGTACATCAGTGCCCTTGCTATATCTCCTCTATGCTAATATGGAGTGACACTGAAAATCGTGTGAGCAAAATAATAATATATAAAGCTAAATGCGTAAGGAATTTAAATAGGCAAACTTTGTTGACCATATAGAATGACAACAGCTTAAAGTAAGTGATTCTGATATAGCATTCTGATATAGCGTTATCTAATAAACTCTCAAGGATCGCATGGGGCATGAATGGTTTCCAAGTGCTTATAGATCAGCTACCCTTTCCGTACAAACTGAATCTGATTTTCTTTTGAAAGAACCTGCAGAACATTTGGTAGAGTTCAGGTCTGACTTTTACTACTCTATTTTTATTTTTTTTCAGGTAAGTTGCTTATGAGAAGCCGCATATGAATGTTTCCTACATAAATGTTGCCTCTCCGCAGAAGTATCCACATCTGCCGGTGCTATATCATTATTCTCCTCTTATACTTTAGTCTATAATCTTCCTCCATACAATTTCAAAATGATTAATTATCATTTTGTAATATTTTCCGTCAAACTTATCACATATTTCACGGTATAAGAGAAGATAAAAGTATGCTACATATACGGAAATGAAAAACCTGTTTAGGTGGTGCCCATATATCCTTGTCAGTTTCTGTGTCCAAAGCAGCTTCTTTATTTGCTAGTTTTAAACATTTAGCTGAGTTGACATTGCATTCTCCGTAGTATTTGTTTCCCCTGGATGAATTGACTGCAAAAAAATTAAAAAAAATAATAATAATCTTCTGTTCCTAAGAAGGTTCATAATTTGGAGGTATTCGAGAGATCTAATCTTCACTTAATACAAAGCGAGCTGAACTTACCATTCACATCAGCTGGGCGAATGTTGTGTATATCGGTCAACGATGGACCACTTTCTAGTCCATAAGAACGAGGCCATAAGTGTTCTCCTGAAAAAATAGCAGTGTCAACAATCTATTACAACAGTAATGTAAATGAAGATCTCAGAGATAGTAAGACAGTATACTGCTGTCTATTGCCAATCAATAATGAACTTTTCTCATTGAAATGAATGAAATCTCATCTTAGTAAACACTTCATCTCTGTACAATTGTATATTCGTGCTGAAAACATTTGCTTTTTACTCTTGTCCAAATTTAAACGGACCCAAGTTTCACAAAAAGCCTAAAAGGGCTACAAGTTCTAGAGAATTTAAAGTCACTTAACTACATCTTTACTGTAGTAAAGCAATGCTATTATGTCGCAAATTTTGATTTCTGCCTCACATCTTGTTTTTCTATCTAACTCTAATAAAGCACAGATATATCTACACAAAAGCCAACAAGTGCTATTTGTTCAAGTCTCATAACATGACTGTCCCAAACATACTCAACTCATGTAGAATAGTACAATATTTCAAAGAACTTTTGCTTCTTTATAATTTTTCCTTCTGTGAACTGAGCAGTGACGCTATAATAAGGTACCGATTAATGTCAACTGTGAACTGCAAGCTAATATCTAATGCAACTGAAACAAACACATACATCTATCTAAATCAAGATTAAATCTACAATTGCATGCACTTGATACTTAACGTTTTCTACTCTCACCTTAGATTGGATGCCAGTTGTCTTTATTTCAAGTTTTGAAATCTCAAAACAATTTGGAATCCCAAATAAAAGTAATCGACTCACTGTTCCATCCGTCAGGCTTTCCGGCCAATGACTTCAGTACAACATTCAATGAGTAAAATTCGACTCTGCACACACAATGGCAAGTAAGTTGGTACCAAGCAACACAGTACACATTCAAATTACCACTACAAACTGCATCCATTTTTCAAGTTTGATTAGGCCATACATTCCTGATGAAGCTTCTGGGTTGTCAACATCCGAAGCATCTAAAATCTTGAGAGCATTCCACACCTACAAGCACTGAAATCAACTGAACATAATAGCTGGTACTAAACAAATAATATAACAGGTCGAAAGAACAAGTAAATATTAAGTTACCTCTCTGTAAGATAAAGATTGATGCTTGGCAATGATGGAATTCAGTTTCTTCTCAAGTGGTTTACCCTCTAAATTACCCACATTGGTATAGAAATTTTTAACATCTTCACAAGCGTAACCAAAAGCATGAGATGGGTATTCATAAGCCTCAACGGCAACAACGTTGAGAAAGAACAAGTAAACTGAGATTATCTGAGAAACCCATCTCCAAGAGACATTGATGCATTTTGTGAAATTCCATATGCCCCTAAAAGCAGTTGTAAAATTAGTCCACTGTGATTTTTAAGCACATATGGAAGATGTGTAAAGGTCATAGTTGAAGTGTGACTGACCTTGTGGAAATGGTGACGAATGGAATGACCAGATTCTTATCAGGGTCTCGATTGAAGCATTTGAATTTGAGGTTCTCCGGGCTGCAGAAGATGTTGGGTCTCTGCTTTAAAACAAGGACGGGTTTTATGCAATGGAATGTGGTGGCCACCACCGTACAATACTGCATTCTCTCGGAGTTTTAGATTGCCCGAATTCTGAGATTTACTGAAGGATGGAATCTATTTCATATTTTTCTTACTTTACTCTGAGATTGACTGAAGTCTTCCCTGGACCCTAGTCTAATAGACTAATGCTCACTATTGTAGCTTATACCTTTTATGTGTAACTAGAAATCATGCAAAGGGGGTCATGTCCCGTTTGCGTATTAGGTCGGGCAATTTTAGACTAAGTTCATGTCGCTCCGAATGTATCTTCATTTGGTTTGTATTACCAGCGCTAAGAACATCGTATGATAGTAGTATAGAGGTAGTTTATGCTAGCTCAAGCAGTGATCAATATTGTCGTAACCCGTCGCATGATGATAATTGTATATTCTATCTATTACTTTGGTCATGAAATGGTTCTTGTTTCCCCAAAAAAAAAAAAAATCATACACACCCTATAGATGGGTGTGGGAGAAATTTTGTCTTTAAAATTTTGTTAAAGTTGTTTTTATTTTCTTTGACTATTTTAGTGGAGAAAATTAAGGGAATACAATAAAATCTAGATAGTTTAATACTTGATTAATTAATAACCTCAATAAAATAAAATTTTTTATCGATCTCAATTTAGGGACTTGAGTATTAATTTAATTTAATACTCGATTAATTAATAATCTCGTTAAATTAATAAATTTTGTCAATTCCAAGGCTATTAATTTATCAAGATTTTACTACAGTTATCACTTATTAGTATTTGATTTGATAGCAGTTAACAACGTGCATGTGGTTGTGGGATTTATTTATTTATATTTTATTTTATTTTATTTTATTAATTTGAGTTTTACTTTTATAACCCTAACTACTCAACTGTTTGTATTATTTTTTATTGTTTAAAGGGTATTAAGGTAAAAAAAATCTGTTTTGGTTGATAACAGATATTTTCTTTATAAATAGTATAGATTTTTGAAATAAGCTATAGCTATAATAACCCAAAAATTTAAGTATTAATTATTTGAGTAAACTTCCGGTACCATGAAATATTAAGTTATTTATTTTATTACTTGCAAAAGTGTAAACATAGGAGTTTGAGATAAAGAGCGTTTCATACTATTTTTCTTCCAAAGAAAACCCCAATTTCTTAGCGGCGGCACAATTTTTCAGATGACATCTCTACCGGAGTATGGCGGAATTTAAGATTCTTGTGTGGAATTGTCGTGGTATGTGTAACAACGAAACACAATAAGCGATTGTTTCTCTAGTAAAGAAAAGAAAACCTAGTCTTATGTTTCTCTGTGAAACCCTAGCTCTGACGGGTGTAGTGGAGAAGGTGAGACGAGACATGGGTTTTGATGGTGTGTATTGCAAGGAGAGGACAGAGGAATCTAGGGATTAGCTATGTTCTGGAGGAAGGGCTATCCAATTCGTTTAAGGAATTATTCTTTGAATCACATAGATGTGGAATCAGGAAAGATCGGTTTAGCAAATGCATGGAGATTTATTGGCATTTATGGTTGTGCTGGGAATGGAGATCGTATTCGAACCTAGGATTTACTACGTACTCTCATGGCACAGTGTTCGTTACCTTGTTTGGTGGCCGGAGACTACAATGAATTGGTTAGCAACAATGAGAAGTGAGGTGGTCCTCTTCGGCCATCGGAACCGATGAGATTATTTCGTGAGACATTAGCGGACTGTAACCTGTGTGACCTAGGGTTCGTGGGGTCAAAGTTCACTTTGTTCTCTTGGTCAACGAAGGAGAGATTAGATCGAGCTTGTTATATTCCACAATGGATGTGCTTGTTCTCCTATTCACGGGTTACTACACTTCCCCGAGAAAAATCAGACCATCTACCATTCTTGGTAAAGGTAGCAGCTAATCCATTTATAGAGTAAAGAATTAAATGACGCTTCCGTTTTGAGGAAATCTGGGCAGAATATTTAGATTATGAATGACACATACAACAAGGCTGGGCTCTGCCTTCCAAGAGGGATCCTTTACATCAACTAGAATTTAACATCAGACAGACAGGGCGAATCATAATGCACTGGAATCAAGGGACTATGAGACAGCGTAGGAATGAGATGTCCCTCGTGCAAAGTAAGATGAACGTGCTTGCTGACTTGCTGCATCAAGAAGGATATTATGATGAATTTCATGCCCTACAAGTCCAATATAATCAACTACTCTAGTAAGAGGAGACATATTGAAGGCAATGTTCTAAAGTCTTCTATCTCAAGGGGGGATCAGAACTCATCTTTTTTCCATAGAAAGTGTTCAAACATGAGGAGTAGGAATACCATCAAGGGCATTGAAGATCATGCCGGAATTTGGCAAATGGAGCCTGCAAAAATAGTTTAGGTTCTTAGAGAGTTCTATGAAGACATTTTCAAGTCAGAAGAGGTGGATAATGAAGCATTGAATGAAGTTTTGGGTTAGGTATCGCCAAAGGTGGATCCCAAAATGAACAAGTCATTATTACTTCCCTATTCGGATGAGGAGATTAGGAAGGCATTATTCCAAATGCATCCATCAAAAGCCCCGGAACCAGACGGCATGTCCCCGTTTTTCTTTCAGAAATACTGGCATATTGTGAAACATGATGTTTGCTTCGCGGTGTGCCATTTTCTTACAACCAGAACTATATTCTCAAGCTTCGAATTATACTCACCTTACTCTACTTCCCAAAGGTAAGGATCCCAAAACGGCAAAGGATTACATACCAATAGCATTATGTAACGTTGCTTACAAATTGGTTCAAAGGTGTTAGCAAACAGACTTAAATTGATTCTTCCTGAAATCATATCCCCATTACAAAGTGCATTCGTTCCTGCTAGAATGATCTCGGATAATTCACTGGTGGCTAATGAAGTGACTCACTTTTTGAATCAACTTCCTAGTACGCGTGAGGGTTTCTTTTCTTGAAACTAGATATCAGTAAAGCATATGACAGGCTCGAATGGAAATTTGTTGAGATGATGCTTCACAAACTCGAATTTGCAACCACATGGATCAATATCATCATGAGTACCTTAAATACTATAAGTTATTCTATTCTGCATAAAGGATCACCTCATGGATACATTCTTCCTTCCCGGGGTATTAGTCAAGGTGACCCCTTATCACCGTATTTATTCATCCTCTGTGCTGAAGGGTTATCATCATTGATCTCCTCTTCTACTGATTCGGGTGAGATTACAGGCCTACATATGTGCCCTAATGATCCCACTTTACATCATTTATAGTTTGCAGATGATTCGTTTCTTTTCGGGGAAGCTACAATTAGTGAATGCACAGCCTTTAAAAGACTCATATCAGTGTACGAAAAAACTTCGGGGCAACATATCAATCTTCAAAAATGCAGCGTGGTATTTAGTCGTAATGTTACACAGAATATATAGTATAATCTAGTTGGGATTCTCGGTGTACAACGTGTGGATGACCATGGCCGGTATCTTGGCCTCCCTTTATTGGTTGGTCAATCAAAAATGGCAATCTTCGAGTATCTAAAAGAGAGGTTGGTGAATAAGCTTATAGGATGGAGAGACAAGCTCCTAAGCGCTATTGGAAAAGAGATACTTATAAAAGCGGTGGCTCAAGCTATTCCTTCTTATGCGATAAATTGTTACCTTCTTCCAAAAGGATTATGTGAAGACATGCATCAGTTATGTAGTTATTTTTTCTGGGGTAGTGATGACACCACTCGAAAAATTTATTGGCGATCGTGGGACAGAATGTGCTTAACGAAAGATGAAGGATGGATGGACTTTAAAAACTTGTACGCTCATAATCTTGCCATGCTTGCAAAATAAGGGTGGTGTATTCTCAAAAACCCTAATTCGTTGATAGCCAGGGTCTACAAAGCTAAGTATCACCCTTTTAATTCTTTGTTGGAGGCAGAGATCAGGGACTCTCCTTCGTACTCTTGGCGTAGTATTGTCACGGCTTTGGAGATATTGAAACCCAGCCTCATGAAGAGAATTGGTAATGGTTTGTCAACAAGTATTTGGAAGCAGGATTGGATACCGAATGTGGCCGCTCACACTATCCAACGACCTGCAACTTGCCAGTTGGAGTTGGTATCCAATTTGTTCATTCCAGGAACCAGGAGGTGGAATAGGGAGCTTCTACACGAACTCTTTGAACCTGGAGTTATTGATCTTATTGTGAATATCCTTCTAAGTTCCGAAAATCATGAGGACGCTTGGATGTGGAAACTTGAGAAGAGGGGAATTTACACAGTCAAAACAGGTTACTTTATTGTTGGGGACTCAGTGCTTGGATCGTCTTTGGCATCTACATCTTCTGGGGATAGCTTTAGACCGATGTGGAAAGCATTATGGAAAGCGAAAATTCTAGGCAAAGTGGGTATATGTATATGGCGAGCTTGTCACAATATTCTTCCTACTCGGGAACGATTAAGCATGAAAGGGTATGATGGTGATCTTAGGTGTAAGCTGTGTGGTACCGCTTTTGAGACTATGGGACATCTATTTTGTTCATGTCCCACGACCAAAGAGATACTAGCACGAAATTCTTTTGATTTGAATGTCTGCATGTCTCCTGATTTCAATTTCAAGGAGTGGTTACTGGAACAGGTACAACTGTTACCAAGATCTAGATTTGAGAAACTTCTCATGATTATATGAAGTCTGTGGCTAAATAGGAATGACAAGTTGTGGAAGAATAGTGCAAAGGAAGCTAAACAGATTGCAACACAAGCAATAGCAATGTATGATGAATTTATGCTAGCCAATTCTACACTTTTTGGGTCATCGACTAAACATCTGGCAAAGGAAACTACTTGGAATCCCCCTGCCGTGGGATTGTTGAAACTGAATATTGATGTTGCTTTCAAAGAAAATAAAGGAGGTGGAGGAGGCATCATCCGCGACACAGAAGGGGAGCTCGTAGCTGCTTTTTCATATCATTATGAGAACGTAGGTTCAGCGTCCCATGTAGAAATCAAAGCGGTATGTGATGGTCTCGAGTTCCTAGTCAATCTAGGAATATCCTCTGCTGTGGTTGAATCCAAATTGCTCACTAATTGTAGACCAACTCCTTTAAAGCTCGGAGGATCAGACTCTACTGGGTGGTCTAGTTGAAGATGAAAAAGAGGTACTTAAGGCAAATTCAGATTTTTCCCTTACTTTTGCCCCAAGAGCTTGTAATAGAATAACACATCAATTAGCAAGTTATGCTTATGATCTGAACATTTGAATGGAATGGTTCGACACCGCTCCGGAACGTATCTGTGATGCCATTAATTACGACCTTAATCGTATGAAGTAATAAAATTACCTTCCCACCGGAAGGTAGTTTCCCTCAAAAAATTAAATTATTTATTTTTATTCAGTGGGGTTGAGTAGTAATTTTTTTATAACATAAGTGTTAGCTAAAATAAATTTGGTTGTATTGCAGGAGAAAAGTATGTAGACTGAAAACTGTTACTCTTTCATTGATAGAATGCCTTAAATACAAGCTGATACAGTCAGTCACAATAAATATTCTAATATAACAGGGATTCTCTATATCTATCTAATTAATATCCGTATCTGAGTAGGACAAGACACACACTAGAATTATAGAGAATTAATCTCCTTAAACACTCCCCTTTGCGTCGATGGCCTCAAGAATGATGCATAACTTGTTGCCTCACTAAAAACCTCGCCAAGCAAACAAAAACCTCATGGGTAAAATAAAAACTTGGGCTAAGGAAAAAAGAGTACAACACATCCACTACATAAGCTACTACCTGTGACGTAGACTCCCCCTGATGTCTACAGAAATTTAACTCCCCCTGACGGTAAACTCAGTCATGGAGTTTAGATAACTTGCGCATATCAACACGTCTCACATGTTTTACAAATATAGATTTAGGTAATGACTTGGTAAACAAGTCCGCAACATTATCAACGGAACCAACGTGGTTCACTTAGATAATCAATAACCGCTGCTATTGCTAATTGTAGGAATACTTTGGCGAAATGAGTTAAGTATGACACCCTTAATGTAAACCAACTTCATATGATCAATGCAAATCACATTATCCACAAGGATGCAAGTTGGTGTTGTCATAGTAGATGGTAGTCCACTAGACCCTCAAATTAGGTGTATTATTGTCCTAAACCAGATACACCTGTCAACAGCTTCATAGGAAATTTTAATCTTTAGAATATTTTGAGGAAATAGCAACAAGGGTTTACTTTGTTATTCTCCAAGAAATCGCCATGTTTCCCAAGGTGAATAACCTGTACGGGAACATCTTTTATGTATGGGTTAGAGAGGTACCCAATATCAGTAAATCCAACCAACACATCAACCGATGTTTCCGTATAAGGGGATTGCAGTAAAACTGCTCGCAGCAGGAAATGAGTTTGATGGGTCAAAATTCTCACTCGACCGAGTCGAACAAATGGTTTCGTCCGATCCAGGACACTAGCTTCTAAGGGTCGAAGCCATTTCTTGACGGATCGAAGGACCCTTTCGGGTTATCACAGTTCATTGCATTCCCAACAGGTTGAAATGCCCAGAACTTGAATGCTGCGATTCAACTATCCCTTGACCAGAATTTTCATGTTTCTCTTTGTATTCTTTGTAAGGAAAGAATAGGCCTAAGTCAATAGGTCACTTCAAGTACCTGAACATTTATTTTACTCTATTCCAATGACTTTGCGTAGGCGCATACTGAGAAGGCAATGTCTGGATGTATGTACTGAGCTAAATTCAACCAAGCTCTAATCGCACTAAGATATAGAATCTCAGCTCCAAAAGTTCCTCATCATCGCCTTTCTAGATGAAATAGATCCTTTTTATTTCCAGACTGCAAACAATCATTGGTGTACTAATAAGGTATGGTTTGTCCATTGCCTGATTAGACATAAGTAAACTGGTGAATAAGAATTCAACCAACTCGATGTACCGTCTCTAAACCAAGACTTAATTGAGTCCTACCAAGGTCCATCATCTCAAATACAAATTTCAAGTAGCTAATCGTCTCATTGATCTCATTAAGAGTTCTGATGATGTTCATATCATCAACATAGACTGCTATTATAACAAAACCTGAACTTGTTCTTCTAATGAACACGCAAGGGTATAAGTCATCATTCTTATATCCCTTCCCAATCAAGTAGTCACTAAGACGTGTATACCACATCCTATTGGTAATCTATATAGTAAATGTCTCATTCTAAACACATGAGCACTCTGTGGTTTAGAGTTACTTGATTTGGGTAAAACTATGTCATTCGACACTGTCATGTATATCTTTGAATTAAGATCCCCATAGAGATATACTGTAACCACATCTATAAGCTGCATACTCAGTATTTTGGATACTACGAAACTGATAAGGTAGCGGAAAATAATGATGTCCATGACCAGATAATGCATCTCCTCATAATCAATACTAGGGTATTGAGAGAATCCTTGCGCCACAAGTTCTTCTCATTTTGATTCCAAACATAGACTCATTTGTGTCTAACCGGCATACCATTCGATTTTTATATCACTACCATACCGAAAACTTGTCATTTTTAAGAGAGTCTAGTTCAGTCTAGATTGCAAATTTCCATATCGATCAATTTGCTCTACATTAACCATTGACAATCTGCAACAGAGTAATGTTCCACTTCATCACCATCAATCCCTGAGCGATGGAATAAGTAAACACATCATCAACTAACATAGAAGAACTATCCATAATAACGCTAGCATTTGTTTCACTTTGTGAGATTTCTTTGTTTACTGACATCGTCATTCACTCTGAGGCGTCTTCCAGTGTTTGTCAATGTCGACTTTTAGACACAATTACAGTCAGAAATAATCTCATGTGTTGATGATCAACGGTTGTGCCTTCATGGTTTTCCATTTCACCGGCAACTCATCTATGGATTTTAATTTATGCTACACCCTCACTATGGGTAGGATAAACACTACATTACCTGGGTGTTGCGTTAACTTCCCCAATATCAGGGACTTTCAACCTTGCAGGATTTGTAGCATGCATAAACGATCTCGTCACTCTCATGATATCAGTAAAGAAGGCAGGCATAAAGTCTGCTACTTTCTGAAGATCAAGAATACATTGTACTTCAATCTCAAACTGAGATGTGCGGGGATCATGATGAGATATAGTGGGGATATACCATGTTATTTTCCGACGTTAATCTAAAATGAAACCATTCCTATCTCCCTTTAAAGGTGAGAAGTATGTCTCATCATAGTAATTATCTACAAAACTAGCAATAAAGAGATCTTCTGTCAAATGTTCTCAATAGCGGACAAATGTTGGAGAATCATAACCAACATAAATGCTTAATCGGCGTAGATGACCCATTTGATATGCAGTGGAAACGTAGTAGGCACATGTACTGTGCAACCATAGATGCGTATATGTGAGATATTAGGCTCAGATCTAGTGACTAACTGGTACACACTAAATGGTTGGTGGTTTATGGGTATCAAACGAATAAGCATAGCTGCATATAACATTGCATATCCCCAAGCAGATACCGGTAAGCTAATATACATTACCATAGATCTAGTCACAAGTTTTAACCGCTTGATTTGTGCCTCTTCTTAAACCGTTCAATGAAAGAAAATAGGAAACCGGGATATTCGACAACAATCCCAATCAATATGCAATAATCAACAAAATATTTCGATATAGACTCTCCTATATTAAACCAATTTGAATGACCAGATTGAATTGTTCGGGTGGTGAGCTCTAAGCTTAATAATATGCGTTAGAAGTTTTGAAATGCAACGTAGCATGTGGATATCAAAGACGTGTGACCGATGCATCGATGTAGCAATCAGAACCATATATAAATAGTCCGCATATCGGTTTGATTTATCCAAAAATAGGTTCTTGGAATCTAAAGAGAAAGAAAGATGTGTCTTCAACAAAAGATTGTCATGCATGTAAACAACATTACAACATTACAGACATAAACAAGCTTTGCAGAATGAGAAATGTGCATCAAAGATTACAATGTATGAATTTTGTGGGATAACGCATAACGCCTCAGCGATATGTTGCTAGAATAGTGCTGCACTCGTCTTAGAGACCAAGCCTGAACCTAGTGGAGTAATCTTAGTTCCTCCATCTAAACCGATTGTTTTAAATATTTTCACATGCTTCTTTGCTCTTAAGAACAAATGACCATGAGAATTTCTTAATAGGTTGATCATCAAAGTGCAAAAGCTTATATAAGGCTAAGTCACACATAGTAATATAAGTGACTGTATTGGATACAATGATCTAAACCGTAGTAAGATATAAACCACTACAAATTCTCATTGCGCCCTTGGTAGCATTCTACGGAGATTAGACACAAAACTCTCTTCCATTCTCATAATGTAATGTCTAAGTGAGAAACGTTGGCACAAATGTGTTCAAATTTGAGAAAAGTTTGAATAATAACACTCAATCTCGCCATCATATATCAACAAAATGATGTCAATCAAACCGTCTTTGAATCTAAGACATGGTGATCACTTTAAGTGAATACTTAAATATTTCAACGGGTGTAACCCATGTTGAGTGCTGATATGGTATGATAATACCTAAATACAACCGATATATAACAACATCTAATCGATAGAAAAGACCGTTGTATTTTAAGTTCCATGGCATGACATAAACCGATGTATAAACAACACCTGGTGCTGAAATCTAGGATGGTCGAAATTTTTTAATATTTTCCTATAAAACCGATGTATAAACACATCTAAAAATATCACATCCAGGTAACATCTTCGACGGGTTGAAGGAAATCCTCAACTGGTTGAAGAAAACCCAAAATAGGATGTTGATTTTTCGATACCAATTTTCGACGGGTCGAGTGATATTTTCGATGGGTCGAAAAAGTGTTCAGGGGCATACATTGGATGGGTAAAAAAAATCTAAAACCGATATCGATTTTTTGATATCTATTTTCGACGGGTTGAGATCAATTTTTGACGGGTCGAAATTGGACATAGTCTGAGACAGAAGCAAACGTTCGACGGGTTGAGGAAAAACTCGACGGGTCAAAAAATGTGAAAAACTGATCTAAAGTGGAACATTCGACAGGTCGAAAAATGTCCTAAGATCAAAAATGTCTTTTTTCGAGTCTCGTCTTTATTGTATCATTGTGTCATTATGCCATATACAATTTTAAACATCGAATCATACATAAGAATTGTATAAAAATAGAACATTCTCAACACTTTCATATACAAAAAAATAGAGAAATATTCATTACTCGCTAACAAGTAAAAGCTACATCATAGATATCTTCTTCCATATCGACTAAAAATAAAGTCTCAAAACATGACTAAAAGTAAGTCAAAAGGAAAAACAAAACTTGATTACATAGTAAAGACATGAGCCTAATACATAGACTACTCAAAAACCGCAGTCTCCAGACTTGCTTTTGTATTGTCTGCTATTATCAGATTTGTTTCACCGCAATCTTCTATCTCAAGAACTTCAGTGAAGTTAAGTCTCATGTGCCAGAAATTTCTTGCACTTCTTGTAAGCATGTTATAACTTGTGCATGTGTTTAGTATAATCACACCTATAGCAAGATGACAAGCACAAAGTAGAAGCAGAATGAGGAAAATTCTCACCATTCCTAGAACCAGAATTGGAATGATTCTTATTGAAGTTGTAATGAATGTTTTCATGGCGAGTCTAAGTCAAATTTTGACTATTTTCTCCTTTACCATTCAAACTGATCACCAGAACCTAAAACGCCTTCTGGATCAACACATCTCCACCTTTTCTCAACAACAATGAATGTCAAAGCTCATCGGGTATATTACACCATTGAATATAAGCCAGGCAAGCTCAATATTGTCCCAGACATATTGTCCAGATGTCATGAGCTTTATGCAATCCAATTAGTGTCCACTCTATTTATAGATGCCATCTTCCACATTTCAAATGCGTGTGTAAGAGATCCTGACACACAAGTTATAATCAAGGCCTGGAAAGCAACCAACAGCCTCCTAAGAAAGGATATTCCCTCTTCATTGACAGGTTATACTACAAGGACATGTTGTTCATACCTCAATCTAATGGCAACCAAAATGCTTCACCAGCTCCATTCTTCGGTGGAAGCTGACCATTTCGGATATGTCTGCACTCTTGCTCGTTTAACCATAAGCTTTTCGTGGCCAGGCATGAGATGAGATGTCAAAAGTTTCATTGCGACATGTGATCAATACCAGAGAAAAAATTATGAGATAATCAATCCCCCTAAGCTGTTGCAACCCCTTCTTGTGCCAGAAGAAGTTTGGTATGATGTCTCTGTGGACTTCTTGGAAGGATTGCCCAACTCAAAAGGCCATAATACCATTCTGGTAGTTCTTGATTGCCTCTCCAAGTATGCATATTTCCTTCTATTGTCACATCCCTTCACAGCTTCACAACTAGCTCAACTCTTTATGAAGGAGATCTTTTGACTCCAAGGTAAGCCACGCTCCATTGTGTTCGATCGTGATCGCATAATCCTTCGCAACTTCTAGACCGAGTTCTACAAACTCTAGAGCACACAATTTTGCAAAACCTCTGTCTACCATCCACTATCAGACGGGCAATATGAAGTGGTAAATCGTTCACCGGAACATTACCTCAGAAGCTATGTGGCAGACAATCCAAGGCTTGGAGCACTTATATCCACTGGGCGGAGTGGTGGCACAATACTACATATCACTCCACCATAAAATTGACCTTATTCTTAGCATTGTATGATCGACCGCCTCCATCCGTCCTGAGCTACCTTCCTAGTTCAACTTTAATGAACTCAGTCGATCAAGCTCTCCTAAAGTGCGACGAGTTACTTGCCCAACTGAAACACAATATGACACTAGCTCAGAATCGGATGAAGCAAAAAACATATAAGGGTCACACTGGAGGCATCTTCAACCCAAAACATGGGATCTTCCTCAAACTTCAATAGTATTGGCAGCAATCAGTGGTGCGCCGCACAATCAACAACCTCGCTTTGAAGTATTATGGTACTTTTCAAATTGAGGCCAAGATTGGTTGATGGCTTAACGCCACAAGCTTCCCCCCACCTCTAGGATCCATCTCGTCTTCCACATGTCTCTCCTCAAGGCTCGCAACGGAGACATCATACCTTCAATCTAGGCCAGCCCACATGTTATCCTTCAATTTAAATCTTGTCTGCTTATGCGACTATCTCCTTTATAATATAATATTAACGGACGGTTGGTTTGAAAAAAGAAGGAAGAATGACATCTCTTTCTTTCAATTTCTTGCTCTATCGGTATATTATGAACTTGTAAAACACAACATACTATTGAGATTAATATACATATATTCCAGTCTTTTCTCTTCTTCGCAGGCTTTAATTCGTTGAGATTTTAACTGAACTTCATAATGAAAATGTGAATAGAAATGTTGGAGAGAGCCGAGAGACTGACCTGTAGCCAAATATTTTATACATTGTAATTTAGCTAAGAAACTAACTTGTAGAATATCATGTACATTGCCACAGCAACAAAGATCGAGAAAGTAGCCAAATACTACGACCAAATTCTCCCCGAATCACAAAAATCCACGTGCCATATTGCGGTCTCTCCTGGAATAACTATCCCTCTATTCTTGTATCTAATCTAACTCTAGCAGCAACCCCGACCCTAGCTTTCCCAGTTTCCCACCACCATTATGAATCCATGAGGAAGAAATCAAAAACCCAATTTGGACCATACTGGGCTTCGGTGGCCTCGGGAGTTCTTTCTACGTACTACTACTGTCTAAAGCTCTCCGTGTCGTCGTCGTCTTGTGTATAAACTAAGAAACTGAAAAATAAGATTTAATTTAAGCAGTGGCCACAGAGGTTGGCAGAGCCGGCGGCGGTGGAGACGGTGGCGTTGGGGTGGCGGGGGAAGTTGGACTGCTCGCACTCCGCTCCGGCCGTACAGCTGGTTGCCGCGACTGATGATGATGAGACGAAATCCACGTCAGCCACCTCGAAGCAAGCTTGCGCTGTCTTTGTTCGTTTCGGTTTTGGTGGCGATTATTATTATCACGGCCCTCATTACTCATCCCTCCTCCTCCTCCTCTGCTCGAAAACCTGCTCAGGCCCGTGATTTCCGACACGCTTCGCTCATTATTGATTACGCTACTGCCCCCGTTCCCGATATTTACCACTACTTGTTCCCCATGAGCTGGCTCGGCTCCTTCTCCCTCCTTATTCTGATGGCTGTTGTTGTTACTGGGACAGCGCAACGGTACTTGCTGCCACAGCTGCACGTTATCATTATTATTCTTGTCGTTCCCGCTTCTTTGCTGACGTGTAGTATCGCTCATAATCATCTCCGACTGCAGGTACAGTAGATCCGAGGGGTGCACGTCGCTCCACCTCTGGTGGGGCCCGGCCGAGTTCGGCGAGGAGACTATGATTCTGTGCTCTAGTCTCGTTGATCTGTCCTTCTGCAACATCAGCAGCCCGTCTTTTCTCGAACGCTCGGCAGAGGAGGAGCATCCTGCTGCGGCGGTGACAGCGGCGGCGGGGTCGGTTTTTTTACGGAACCAAGTCCAGCTGTCTAGAGAGCGGCGGAACAAGGATGTTGTGTGTTCCTGACTACCGGAGCCCGGTCGGTGTTCGAGGGCGGAGGAGTGGCGGCCTGAGACGCGGCGGTTGTAGTCGTTGTCGTTTTCGTTTTCGATGTTGATGACGACGGCGTCGTTTTGATGATGCTGCAGGGGCTGCTGGGGTTGGTGCATGAGGAGCCTGGCTTCTTCGATGAGGAGGACGTCTTCCGGGTCGACCCGGTAACGGCAAAGTGGGCAAGTGGAGTGAGCGTCGAGCCACGTGTCCACGCACTCTACGTGGAAGGCGTGCTTGCATTTCGGGAGGAGGCGGAGGACCTCGGTTGGCTCGAAGCGGCTGATACACACGGCGCACTCCAACCCGTCTTTATGTCCACGGAGCGACCCGAAACGGAAAACGGGTAACGACTCGACGACGGCCCTGTCGATCCCGGAGTTTTTCCTCTCCGTTCGCGGCGGTCCCCCGGAGTTCCCGCCGTTACTTCCGCCGCGTTTGCAGTGCTTGGTGTATAGCAAAAGGAGAAACGTGACCGTGAAGAGAGTCGTCAAAACTCCGACGACAATGGCGATGCTGGGCTTGAACGCATTGCTGGACTTGTTAGGCGGCGGCGGCGGCGGCGGGGAAGCAGACGCGGTGGTGGCAATGTCGCCGATGGGGTCGTCTTCTGCATTAGAACAAGGGACGAGGAGGATATTCAAAATCAAAACAAAGAGGAGGGCGGTGGTGGGCTTGTAGAGAAGAAGAAGAAGGCCCATTTTGGGTCTCTGAGGAAATAAGCATAGAGAAGAAGAAGAAAGTGTGAGGGTGAGAGAGTTTGTAGTATTTGATGCCGGAAAACGAGGGGTCCCCCTGAGCTCTGAGACTCTTTGTCCAAACGTACAAACGAAACCAGACACAAATTGCAAATTTAATTCTTACATGGCTCAAAGAAGCGATATCTCAGCCATATAATAATACTATTTTTTTTCTTTATTATTTGGTTTTGTTCTTTTTTGAATTATTGATCTTGGCCTAACACGGACAGCAACTGAACATGAGAAAATGAAAGAGTGATATGATTTGGATAGGGAAGCTTCAGTGTGCAATCGGCGATGATGATGAGACGTCGAATCGGATGGATCCGTTACCGTTTTCCTTTTGCTGATATGTTTCTGTGATGTTGTGTAACAGAACACGTGAGGTATGGACTCAAACAACGAACAAGAGCAGTGAGATTGGTTGAGGATGGATTGGACTGGTTAAGGAGGAGGGGGTTGTGTGATTTTTTGTGTGCGAAATGGATACAATTTTCAAGACAAATTTCTACTTTGTCGTCATTTTCTGGAATGGGAATCATAGGATTGTGTGTGTCTTTTAGAAAACTGTACGCGTGGTATTTCAAGAGTGACTGAGGTAAAAGAGAAACGCTTGGTAAATTTCTACAGTATCAGACTGAGTTAAAAAAATTAAGCATTTGATTGGCTCTCATTAGTCTCATAGATGAAATCAACCCAATCTTTTTTGTTTAATTTGACCACATCTTTGAAATCCAAGTTGCAGAGGATTTGATAATGGGTTGACTTGACACAACATAGCTCATTTACTATATAACAAATTTCAGTTCTAGGATATTTTTGTCCCAAAAAAATTATGCATGCAATGGACTATTGGCCGATCTATCGGGCACCTCTTTTCTCTCCTCTTCTCATATCTCTCTGCCAATCTATATCTCAATCTCTGATATCTATTTCGTCTCTCAATCTACGATCTCTGACCCCACTAGTCCATCGCATTATCATCAACTGGCCTCTCTCACTTAACACATCAAAGGAAATCTCTATATCTCTCTTTAATTAGTTTATTTATTTTTCGTCTGGGATCTCTCACATCTCTGATTAGTTTCGTGCTATCTACCTCCGCCTCTATTGGCTTCTCATATCTCTCTATGTGATCTCTCTCTCTCTCTCTCTCTCTCTCTCTCTCTCTCTCTCTCTCTCTCTCTCTCTCTCTCTCTCTCTCTCTCTCTCTCTCTCTCTCTCTCTCTCCAGATTTGTAAGGTGAGCTATGATAGGCGAGGAGAGAGGACATTAGTGAAAGGAAAATGGAGAGAGCAGATCAGAGGCTGACCCTACTTGGCATGAGAGAGAGAGGACAGTGAGAAAGGTTAAAGTTGGGAGCCGAGAAAGAAAGAGGGAGAGTGAGCGAGGAGAGAGAGAAAGAATAATAAGATGGTTGAGAGATGGGGAGACCTAGATGGTCAAATCAAAAGAGTATCCATTACTTCAAATTCAAATTTGATCTCCTTCCATACTTCACAAGCAGCAGCTAGTTCAAGACTCCATTTACAAGCCTCACGAATAACTTCATTACCTTCACGAGCAAGATCACGTCCCTCATTACGAGCTTGTACACATGCTTCTAGAGCTACTCGATTATCTACGGCACCGGGTGCATTTCCCCAAGGGTGTTCTAAAGTTCCTCCACTGAATTGTAGTACAGAGTCGTCTCCAAAGATCTCGGTCAAAGCAGGCATATGCCAAACGTGAATACCCCCGGAAGCGACAGGAAAAACACCTGGTAAAGAAACCCAATCCTGAGTGAAATAAATACCGCGGCTTTGATCTTTTTCAATAAAATCATCACGTAATAAATCAACAAAGCCTAAAGTGATTTCTCTTTCCCCCTCAAGTTTACCTACTACGATACCAGAGTGGATATGATCTCCACCAGACATACGTAATGCTTTAGCTAGTACACGAAAGTGTATACCATGATTCTTATGTCTATCAATAACTACATGCATTGCACGATGGATGTGAAGAAGTAGACCATTATCTCAGAAATAATGAGCCAAGCTAGTATTTGCAGTGAATCTCCCCGTTCAGTAGTCGTGCATTATGATAGGAACTCCCAATTCTCTGGCGAATACGACTCTTTTGATCATCTCTTCGCATGTACCTGCAGTAGCGTTCAAGTAATGTTCTTTCATTTCACCTGTTTCAGCCTGTGCTTTATAAATTACTTCGGCACAAAATAAGAAACGGTCTCTCCAACGATGGTTAGGAATTAACATTCACATCATCTTTGGTAAAATTGTGATCTTTCAAAATGGTCAAGACTCTCTAATTTATGGCCACTTCTCTATAGTACTAGTTTTTGCTTTATTGAATTTGCTTCATTAATAGGCTCACGATTCGACTTTGATCGTTATGGACTGGTACCACAATCTTAACCCAGACAGGCAGACCTCATTTTAACAGTAAGCACTAAAATAATGAAAATGGCTCCCTCTTTAGAGCAGCTGCAACGATGGAGGCTTTCGGGGACGTTCGAGGTGGGGCCCGCCGGAAATAGGACGTCCTACAAGGGAGCAGCATGCAGAGGGGCAAAGAGGGAGGGAAACCGCCCGTTGACCGGAGGGACGTCCTCGACGGCGTCCTCCGTTGAGGAAAAACGAGGGAACGTCCGCCTGGTGGGCCCCACTCACGTGGGTGACTCCAGGCTGACTAATTTTTTTTTCTACCACGCACCGGTGAAAAAGTTGAAAAAAAATTTACTGGCGAATAAGAAGGCGACACGTGGCGGCTCCTAGGCAACAGATAGATCAACGGCTAAGTTGATCTGGGCCATCCATTTTAAACGGATCTAAGCCATCCAACGGCTGAGAAATATCGATAATTTGTAATATTTTAAATAAACTATTTACTCTAAAACTTCAAAAAATCATAATAAATAGCTTGGACTTCCGAAATATTTAACAAAAATACGGACGAGTTCATATTAATGTCCTCTATAACTTTCATTAAGAAAATGAGTCAAAAATCATAACTTAAAAAAATGTCAATTTTGAATCGCGACGAAATAAAGAATCATAATAAACACGTTGTTAATAACGAATGTAGGCCCAACAGAAAATCTAAGTCCAATATGACTTGAATTATATTTAGCTCAGGGGGCGTTGCCCGAAAATAAAAAATTAAAATTTTAAATAATAATGAATAGTAATAGGAAGTCCTATTTTTGGCACTACTGCACGAAAAACAGGAATAAGACTTCCTATTGAAGATGAATTCCTTAAATGGATGAGGAATTCCTCAAAATAGGATTTCCTCTCCATAAAATGGGTGTGGATGATCTTAGTGAGATTATATGAGCAAATGCCTGAACCAAAATATGTTATTGCTATGGGAGCCTATACAATTACATGAGGGATGTTCAATACTAATTCTTACAGTACTATTCGAGGAATTGATAAGCTAATTCCTTGGATGTCTATTTACCGGGCTGTCCACCTAAACCAGAGCCAGTTATAGATGCTATAACAAAACTTCGTAAGAAAATATCTTGAGAAATTTATGAAGATTGAATTCGATATAAACATGGCATTCAGTGTTTTACTACCAGTCACAAGTTTCGTCTTGAGCATAGTACTCATACCAAAAATTGTGATCAAGGATTGCTATATGAACCACCCTCAACTTCAGAGATCTCTCCTGAAATATTTTTCAAATATAAAAGTTCAGTATCTTCCCACGATCGAATTTGTGAATTAGGCAAGATCTTTTTTTACAGAATAATAAAGAGCGACTCAATGTTTATAATTTTCATCGTCAATGTAAAATACTTAATACAAATAAAAATCTGGGAGATATAAAAAATGCAGGGTCGTTTTTCTGTTTGGGTAGTCAAACATGGGTTAATTCATATATCTTTGGGTTCCGATTACCAAGGAATAGAAACTTTATAAATAAAGCCCGATGATTGGCATTCAATTGCCGTCATTTCATATGTATATGGTTATAATTATCTGTGTTCCCAATGTGCTTATGATGTAGCACCAAGTGGTCTGTTAGCTAGTGCATATCATCTTACCCGAATAAAAGTATTTTCCCCAAGGAGGAATCCTCGAATTTCGCCTATTTTCTAGGTTTGGAAAAGTGCAGATTTTCAAAAAAGAGAATCTTATGATATGCTAGGAATCTTTTATGATAATCATCCACGCCTGAAGCGTATCTTAATGCCTAAAAGTTGGATAGGTTGACATTTACGTAAGGATTATATTGCCCCAAATGTTTATGAAATACAAGATGCTCATTGAATAATCAGAAACAAATATTAACTTCTTCAACCCCAGAGATTAAAAGAATATTTGTACATTCGCTTATAGATCAAAGAGAGAAATTAACATTTCATTCACATAGTTTTTTTTAATCATATTTCTTTTATTTAGGTGAGATAAATAAATAGAAATTAAATACTAAAAAAAATTCAAAGGTTCATTGATATTTTCAAATTTTGAAGATACCTTTTCAAATGAGCCGAGCCAATAGGATGAAAGCATCTCTAAATACTCAAAGTTTCATATCCGAAGCAAGTTTTCAAGAAACTACTGAGTTTTAGTAGAATCCGCCCTACGGGGCCGTATCAATTAGTTGAAAGGTCTGAAAGAGAACATTGTTCTAGGAGGGATGATACCCGGTGGTACTGGATTCAAAGGATTTGTGCACTGTTCAAGGCAACATAACAAGATTTCGTTGGAAATTAAAAAGAAGGGTTTATTCCAGGGAGAAATGAGAGATATTTTGGGCCACCACAGAGAATTATTTGATTTTTGCATTTCAAAAATGTACATGATACATCAGAACAATCCTTTTCCAAATTTAATGATTCCTAAGAAGGACTTCGTCCTTTGATGGTCATTTGATTTGGAAATATTAATAAAGATAATAGCGATTAGAAAGAAAGAAACGGTTTAGATGTGTATCAACGGCCAATTTCTGTTAGAAGAGAAGGTTCCATGGGAACTATTATTTATTTCTATTTTCAAGGTACTTAAATCTCTCTCTTTTTTTGTCTAAAAAAATAAAGAGAAGAAAAGAAGTGTGGGGAAAAATGACAAGAAGATATTGGAACATCAATGAAGAGATGATGGAAGCAGGATTTCATTTTGGTCATGGTACTAGAAAATGAAATCCTAGGATGGCACCTTATATCTCGGCAAAGCAAAAGGGTATTCATATTATAAATCTTACTAGAACTGCTCGGTTTTTATCTGAAGCTTGTGATTTAGTTTTTGATGCACCAAGTAGGGGAAAACAATTCTTAATCGGTACCAAAAATAAAGCGGTTGATTCAGTAGCGCGGACTGCAATAAAGTCTCGGTGTCATTATGTTAATAAAAAATAGCTCGGTGGTATGTTAAAGAATTGGTATACTACAGAAACGAGACTTCATAAGTTCAGGGACATGAGAACGGAACAAAAGGTGGGAAGGCTTAACCGTCTTCTGAAAAAGGATGCGGCTATGTTAAAGAGACAATTATTTCGCTTGTAAACATATCTGGGCGAAATTAAATATATGACGGGGTTGCCCGATATTGTAATAATCGTTGATCAGAAGAAGAATATACGGCTCTTCGCGAATGTATCACTTTGGGAATTTTGACAATTTGTTTAGTTGATACAAATTGTGAACCACTTGCCATTCGTTGGTTAATAGGGACATCTCGAAAGTGTCCAGGTCGATATATGGTTTTCAAATTAAGTTCGAAACAATTGGGATTTCTTTGGAGATTGGATGCAGTTACTAATTCATGATCTGGCATGTACAGAGCTCGATAACAAATAGCTTCTTCTAAAGCACAGCACGTTCGTTCAGCTCGCAGCAATCCGATTCAGGTGAAAAAACATTAGACATTCCATCTTTTGAAAGCAACACTTTTGATGTTATTTGACGTACAATGATTTCGATAGGCCTATTGTGGATTTGACCGCCTAGGATCTATAAACTTTTTGAATCTTATTAACCAAAGAGATACGGCTTTGTGCTATAGTTAGCTCAGTGTCAATCAAGAATCCCCAAGGAATTCCAAGAATACTTGTTATACACTCATTCCAACACTCCATTCTCTTTGCTAGTTTCATCGATATTGAATCAATCGAACGCACCTCTAAGACTTGTTCCACTTTTAGAAGACCTTGGGTTATATCATCAAATCTAGATTTTTCATATAAAAATATAACTAATGTATCTCCTTCGGAAAGGATTTCTCCATAATTTCCATGAACAATTGCTCCTGGAGTAGCTAAATAAGGCTTCGCTAATCTTATTACTAAACAGTAAAGTTGAACAACTATAACTTGACCCGATTTTAGGGGTGGTCCATTTTTGGCTATACATAGAGTTTCACAAATAAACTTCCCAAGACTAATTATTGTAGATGTTTCCTCACAATAATTATGATTATAATTATGGTGGAGAAAATGCCAATTCAAGTTAAATGGATTCTAAAGGATGCGCGGATCAGAATTAGAAATTCTCCCATTTTCATCCATTAAATAATACTTAAAGATTTGAAAAGTATCTTTTATTGATCAAGAAGGAAATCCAAAAGGAACGCATATTTTTGGCGCGATCCCCCAAAAATTAAGACAGCTAAATTTCACTAAAATAGTTTCATTAGCACCTGAAGTATTATAAGGGAAGACCTTGATATACTTTAATATTATATGAATGAAATGGATTCATTTTATTTTTTATTTAGTAAATTTTTTATTTCTTTTTATTTGTAAATTGTTTCGATATCACATATATAACCTTATCAAAATTCATAAATATTAATATTTATGAATTCAAAAAAAAAGAAACATGTTGACTATATCAAAATTCGGGGACAACAATAATCTTAGTTTATCATGAGTAAAGACACTATTGCTGATATAATAACCTCTATACGAAATACTGACATGAATGAAAAAAGAATAATTAGAATACTGTCTACTAACATCACTGAAAATATTGTTAAAATCCTTCTACGAGAAGGTTTTATTGAAAACGTGAGAAAACATCAAGAAATCAATAAATATTTTTTGGTTTTAACCCTACGACATAGAAAAAATAGGAAATGGCCGTATAAAACTATTTTAAATTTAAAATGGATCAGCCGTCCTGGCCTACGAATATATTCTAACTATCAACCAATTCCTAGAATTTTAGGCGGAATGGGGATTGCAATTCTTTCTACTTCTCGAGGTATAATGACAGACCGAGAAGCTCGAATAGAAGGAATCGGCAGAGAAATTTTGTGTTACATATGGTAATCTTTCTGATAGTCAAATTATATGTTATATGGGGAACTTTGATAGTTGCATATTTTTGAAAACAAAAAAACAAAAAAGTGTAACGGGTAGATTTCTAATATTATACCTCTTAGATTCGTTGATACTTCAAAGCCATGTATTAGTAGCTTATATGTCGTGGAAGGATTATAATTCTGAATATGCGGAACTTATTAGTGAGCATTTGATATATAGAGATATTTATACTTCTTTTCACATAAGGAAATATAAAATTCAGACTCATGTGACAAGCAATGGTCCTGAAAGAATCACTAATGAAATACTGCATCTAGAAGTCCATTTACTCCGTAATTGAGATAAAAATGGAATTGTGAGGCTTGGATCTTGGGTAAAGACGGGTGATATTTTAGTAGGTAAATTAATACCTCAGATGGCGAAAGAATCTTCGTATGCTTCTCAAGATAGATTATTACGAGCCATACTTGGCATTTAGGTATCCACTTCAAAGGAAACTTGTCTAAAATTACCTATAGGTGGTAAAGGTCGAGTTATTGATGTGAGATGGATCCAAAAAAGGGGGTTCTAGTTATAATCCGGAGACGATTCGTGTATATATTTCACAAAAACGTGAAATGAAAGTAGGTGAAAAAGTCGCTGGAAGAAATGAAAATAAGGGTATCGTTTCAAAATATTTACCTAGATAGGATATGCCTTATTTGGAAGATGGAAAACCTATTGATATGGTCTTCAACCCATTAGGAGTTCCTTCGCGAATGAATATAGGACAAATATTTGAATGCTCACTCGGATTAGCGGGGTTTTTGTTAGATAGACATAGGGGTCATCATTGGCTGGGCTGAGCCGGCTTTGACCTTAAATTTAAGGCTTAGGGCTGGGCTGGGCTGAACTTGGTCAAAAGTAAAAAAGAACAAGGTCGGGACGGGCTGGGCTGATGCCACAATTAGGAAGTGCTAACCCGCCCATTAAGGCTAGGCCAAATAGGCTAAAGAGGCCGGGTCAGGCCGAGCCAAGATGAGACTTAAATTTAAAAAAAAAATATTTAAAAAAATTGAGGTATTACAATTATTAATTTATGATATTTATTTTGAAAATATGTTTGCAAGTTGAGAAGAGTGAGGAAAATAAAATAAAAATTATGAAGAGAATAAGAAAATATGATAATAATCATATAATACATGTCTTTTTTAAATAAAAAAGACCAAAATGGGTTGGGCTTTCGAGGCTAAAATAGACCGGGCTAGGCTTGGCCTCTAAGGCTAAAAAAGGGCAGGCCAAAGGGCCGGGCCGGGCTTTACTTACATGGCCCAAGCCCTACCCTAATTTTAATGAGGCTAGGCCGACCCGCCCTAACACGAGGCCGGGCGGGGCTTCGACCTCATGGGCCAGACGAGTTAAAATGAGGCTTGAGGCTTTGAGGCCAAATGATGACACCTAGATAGACATTATCGAATAACACCTTTTGAAGAGAGATATGAATAAGAGGTTTCAAGAAAACTAGTGTTTTCTGAGTTATATGAAGCCAGTAAGCAAACAGCGAATCCCTAGGTATTTGAACCTATGTATCCAGGAAAAAACAGAATATTTGATGGAAGAACAAGCGATCCTTTTGAACAATATGTTATAATAGGAAAGCCTTATATCTTGAAAGTAATTCATTAAGTTGATGATAAAATACATGGACGTTCTAGTGGACATTATGCACTTGTTACACAACAACCCCTTAGAGGAAGAGCGGGGGACAATGAGTAGGAGAAATGGAAGTTTGGGCTCTAGAGAGATTCAATGTTGCTCATATTTTACAAGAGATGCTTACTTATAAATTCGATCATATTAGAGCTCGTGAAGAAGTACTTGGTACTACAGTCATTGGAGGGATAATACCTAAACCTGCGGATGCTCCCGAATCTTTTCAATAACTCGTTCGAGAACTACGACCTTTGGCTCTAGAACTGAACCATTTCCTATGGAAAACTTGCAAAGAGGGCTGTGGAGATAGAGATGCCGGTCATGGTTCAAGTATAGAAGCCAAAACTGAAACTGGGTTTGTTTTAAAGCTTATGAATTGAATCTGTTTTGACCATTCATTTTTGGTGAGTGAGTTTGGGATTGGTGAAGTACTTTAATTTTTTGTGTTTTTTTAAAGTTTGAATTGATATTTGTTAGTTTCAACAGTGTGTTTTGATCTTGATGAGACTCTGCAATTCGTATGTGTTGAATAAGCACCGAAGATTGGTATTGAGTGTTTTGATATGGTTGTGTTTGTAGTATTAATATTTGGGGTTTGGTTTTGTAGGGGAGAATATGGTTCACTGGAGCCTCGAGGACGCGGTTTTCAGCATGGAAAATTTATGAAAAGCCACCAGGTTGGCTTTTTTGTTATAATTTTGTTGGTTTTGATGATTGTGTGTTAATCATGGTCGTTCGTCGTTGACGTGCCTCGGTTTGGTTTTGTGGATATGTTGTAGGTTATAATGCAAGTGATTTAGATTCAGACGAATTGAGGGGTGGCGAGTCGTAGCTACACTAATGCAAGCTTTGTGTCCAACAGTTTGAGTAGGTAGTCGTACCGTTGAAGATCTTTGCTTCATTTTGCAGTTTTTCCAATCAATTTAGCACTTCTATTAAGTGAGAAAATGAGGACATTCAAAACCTTTATAAGCCAATGAACATCAAAGACCATGGCATTATTTCCTTTGAAACTGGCATTCTTGCTGCATATAGTTTATATGTGTGCTTTTTGTGAGAAGCTTTATAGTGCTCCAAAATGTGCACACTACCAGAAGGATCACTATAGCCGACGATTGTCGTCGTCGGTCTGTTAACAAAACACTATTGGTGATACTATAGCCGACAAGGTAATAGGGTTATCGTCGGCTATAGGTTGAACTATAGCCGACGACATACATGTCGTTGGGAATAGTTTAGACTATAGCCGACGATGAAGTCATCGGTCAAACTCACCCCCGTGGTAAAAAATGTTGATTGATCTCGACTATAGCCGATGAGATTTTCTATGAATGTCATCGTCTATCGTGCAAGAACATCGTCGGTTATAGTTTAAATGTCATCGGTTATAGTCAACAGAAATGTCAGTTTCTTAAAAACTTTAGCCGATAAGATAAATTCATGTCATCGGCTATAGTTGGTGATTTTAAAAAAAAAAATCTGCTGATTCTAGATTTCATTCCCAAAACCTGCAATTGAAAAGTACAACACATATTTTTCAAACAACATATGTTGTCCAACAAACACATCCGTACAAACAAAATACATATTCACCCACAAGAAGAGGTAGCTACACTAAGAGTTTCCCAAATATATGTTATCGAAAGGATTTGTTTGACTACCATGGTCTTGTTGATCCTCTTGCGGTTGCGGTTGCAGCTGTGGTGCACTGAAAATGTGCGGAGGTGGGGCCAGGATCTGGATTTCAGAAGCCTGAAACTATGCAAAACATTGTTGCATCCATGTCGCCATAGATGTCTACTTGGCTAATCTAGCATGTTGCTCAGCTAATCTCGCCTGCTCCATCTCCCTTGGCATCTCTTCCATCTGTCTCCGAGTCTCCTCCATCTCCCTCGCCTTCCTTTGAAGCTGCTATTGTAGTTCAGAGTTCTTAGAAGTTCTCGACCCGCTGGAGAATTCAGGAGTGTTCTTCAAGACCTCTTCGCCCCTCTTTTCGAGACCCCTGTAGTAGAAGGTGTTTTCCTGGAGGGATCGCAGTTGACATGATCCTAGCCGCTACTATCGGATCAGATGGATCAATCTGATCAATCGGGAGGCCCGCATCCGAGGTGTTAGGATATAACTCTCTCGCTACCTGAGTCAACACCTGCTGCATCACCTCATGCACTCTCGCCTAGTTGACAAGGAAAAAAAATAACGCTTAATTTAAACATACAATTTTTTTAGAGAAATTACATATATAAGCAAATATGTTAATTAATTTATAAGGACTCAAGACTTGCAGCATCTTCGGGGAACTACGCATATGCGTGTTGCACTGTATACACCAACGCGGGGAATTCTGGGTGTTTGGCAGCCTCTTCCATCCAACCCAAATATGATCTAGAATAGGCACGATGGTTCTTGGTATTTTTGCCTCGGTTCTTGGAGTTTGTTTCAGAAATGGCCTTGTTGGATAAACATACATCAAAAAATGATTAACTAACTATTTTTGCCAAATACGATACAACACAAATATACTTAGGTTGCATAACTTTAATCTTGGGTTGCATACGAAACTCGCTAGGGGTACCCGAACAGTCGTCGCCGTACTTCTTCCAGTGTTTTTTAGGTCGGTCTTCCACTCCTTGTACCTATATTAATGGAACACAAATGTTAAAAATTGACAACACTCAATCAACAAAATCTAACTCGATATATACAATACAACTTGAATCACATCATCTGCCCCCTTGCACCTCATCTGTCCAGTATGAATGACCACTTTCCTACCACCCCTGATCGCCTCGTCTAGTAGCTTGTCGACGATGGGGCCTTTGGTCTTATTTTGTTTGTCTCTGGCAACGATTTTGCCTAAGATAAGGTAAAAAGATTAAAACATAAGCACCCAATTTAATTTACATATCATTAATAAGTTTGAAATTAAATAACCAAGGTTGTTAATTAATATTTACCCGATTCGTCCGTAGCTTGTCCCGGGACCTTCGCACTCCAGAGAGGCGTCTCGAACGGTACACACACGTATGCTTGTTCTGAGGTAGTGAAACCTTGCTATCTTGGAATAAGCATTCCTGTGTCATCGATGGTAGGTATCTCCAGGGGCAAGAAGAGGGTAGACGACATACATAATCGTACCCCGGCCGTGGAACTACCAGAAGCACCAGCCTCAGATAAACGAGGAGTCTGAACCGTAGAGGGAGAAGGCTCCGACCGATGAATGTCTGGCATACTGACCGTTGAGTCGCACTATCCATTGAGGGTGTACGGTTGTTGTCATAAAGCCTTCTCACGCTGGAGGGTCGGCGGGGCACTACTTACTGTTGTGGCATTGCCCCCTGACCTAGTAGGTGAAGGTGGCGAAAGCTGAGAGAGCCACTATAAGTGTTGCCGATAGTGGCAGACCCGAAATGACTAGCGTTAGTCCCATTTTCACCTTTGGGTCTCAACCTGGATCATGACGAATTACCGTAGTTTAACCAATTCATCATTTCTAATCAATGTACATAGCATAACCAATTCATCATTTCTAATCAATGTACATAGCATAATCAACAACACAAAATTCACCAACACATACACATATTCACCAACATAAATTCAAAAATAGTAGCAACACATACACATATTCTCACCGCCCTAATAATCACCTAAGCGTAATCACAAAATAAACAGCCATAATTATCCAAACCTAATTAACAGCCCTAATCACAAAATTAATAGCCTAATCACATAATCACCCAAACCCTAATTAACACAGCATGCATCATAGTCCTTATAACACAATCTAAACAAAATTAACAACCATAATAACACACCAAAACCCAATCTGCACAAAACCTGCATAAAAAATTTCCCAAAATTCGTCTACTGCAAAATTGAACAAAAACCCTAAAATTGTTGTGTTATGCTGTGCTGAGAGAGAGAGAGAGAGAGAGAGAGAGAGAGAACCTATTTTCTAGTTTTTTAGAGAGAGAGAAAGGGTGGTGAACGATGTGCAGCGGCAGTGGCGTGCGATGTGCGGCGAAATTTGAATTTTAGGGTTTTTGGTAGTTTTGGTTCATGTTGGGCGGCGCGGGGTCGATTCTCACTACAACATTTGTGCCCATTACCGGCGAGATCACCGGAGATAAGGCCGGCGACCGGAAAAGTTGCCGGTAATGTCCATCATTACCGGCGACTTACTCCGTCGCCGGTAATGTCGCCGGAATCTCGCCGGTAATGTTCCAAGACATTACCGGCGACTCCAACCGTCGCCGGCAATGTCAAGCCGAACATTTCCGGCGATTTTCCGGCCGAAATTTTGCCGGAAATGTTCGGCTTGACATTGCCGGCGACGGTTGGAGTCGCCGGTAATGTCTTGGAACATTACCGGCGAGATTCCGGCGTAAAGTCGCCGGTAATGTCTTCATTTCCGGCGACTTACTCCGTCGCCGACAATGTGTCTTATATTAGATGCCGGATGCGGCAGCTCGATCATTCAATCATTTTGATCGAAAAAAATCCAGAGAAATCGAAAGAAGGAAAACGTACGTACGCTCTGAAATCGATCATTCGGTATATTGTCAAAATTAAGGCGCGCGTCGAAAACTCGATCACTCGGGAAGCTATATATATAGGTAGGTGTATATATACGTATATGTGGTATATATATATGTGTGTGTGTTGATCAAATCCAATTCGTGAGATATATATGAAATGTTGTTGATGTACGGTCACCGAAACGAGATAACAGCTTGTAGTTAATCTTGTGTCTGAATCAATGACTGGTATTATCGTATTGTTATCGGAGCCAGGCTTAACAGAGCCTCCTCCTACCCAGTCAAATACGTTTTGAATTGAAAAAAGGAGAATACTATCATCGAGTACTGAATCGAATTCAGAGATTAGATCGATATATATACATATGCATGCATGTGTTGATTTAATTAGAGTTGAATTGAGAGATCACGTCGATTATTAGTATTGAATGTGTGTATATATATATAATTAATACGTAAAATTGTTAGAATTTTCAGGATGGACAAGAGTTGGATGAGCCTCGAAAGATGGGATGTCAGATATCACTAGGGAATTAGGAGTTTTGTGGATTTTGTGAAGGCTAATTGTGGAGACACTACACTTCATTATTGCCCGTGTAAAGAATGTAAGTGTTTCAGCGATCGATTTCGATTTCCCATTGATAAAGTCCAGAGGCACCTGAGTAAATACGGGTTTTGGGATAAGTACACTTGTTGGATTTATCACGGTGAAACATCGGTAGCGGGTCCGCATGATCATGGAAAATTTGGTGAGAGGGCCAGTCCACGCTATGATCATGGAGATTTTGCTGAGAGGGGCAGTTCATCCTATGATCCAACATCGATGTTAATCAATGATATGTTTCCTCATGAGAGCGGTGTATTTGCTGATGAAGCACCAAATGTCCCTCCCGTCGTTGAGGGTTTCCCCCATATCGAGCCAGTCGAACCATTACCTGGAGGTCATGTCAACACAAGCGGTATGGACAAGTACAACAACCTGATTGCATTGCAACAAACTCCGTTGTACGAAGGTTGTAGTAAGACTGTTCTTGAAAGTGTGATGGGAGTGATGCAGCTCAAAATGGAGAACAAAATGTCTGTCAAAGCTGTTGATTCTTGGTTGAAGTGGACTGCTTCGCTACTGCCACCCGGTCATCGTCTTCCTACCACTCATCATAAGGTGCGACATATCCTGAAAGATCTTGGGCTTTCCTACATCAAAATCCATGCATGCAGATATGATTGTATTCTCTTCTGGGGAAAAGATCTCGAAGACCTTGAAGCCTGCCCGGTATGTTTTACAGAAAGGTATAAGTTGACTCCTGCAGGCAACAAGAAAGCTGTGAAGATACTTCGATATTTCCCGCTTATTGATAGGCTGGAGCGGTTGTTCATGTGTGCTTTCACGGCCGAGGCAATGAGATGGTGGGCTGAGAGGAACTTGCCTGACGATGAGACCCTTATACACCCTTCCGACGGAGAGGCTTGGAAGCACATGGTCAGGGAGTTTGATCATTTTGCAGCAGAGGTCCGAAATGTTTGGCTAGGGCTCTCATCTGACGGATTCAACCCTTTTGGCAACATGAGTCTTCAATACAGTATATGGCCAGTTATTTTGGTACCGTACAACCTTCCACCATGGATGTGCATGAAGAAGGAATACAATATGCTCACTCTGTTAATTCCGGGCCCGGGTTATCCAGGAAAGTGTCTCGATGTGTATTTGAGGCCTTTGATTGAGGAGCTTAAGTACCTGAGTGAGTGTGGCCACCCCACTTACGATAGGTTCAAAAAGGAGATGTTCCAGATGCATGCCATGCTTGTTGGCACCATCAGTGATTTTCCTGCCCGCGGTATGTTGTCGGGCAACGTTACCAGGGGTTACAGGGCTTGTTCAGAGTGCATGACGGTTGATTGTTGCAGTCCTCATTGCAGTAAAATTGTTCAGATGCGTCACTGTTGTTGGCTTCCATATGATCACCCATTTAGGCAGGATCCATACGCGTTTGATGGGACTGTGGAAACAGGTGTGGCACCTAGGCGATGGACAGGGGAAGAAATTTTGGAAGTGTTGAATGAATATGATTTTGGCCAGCTGAGCAATCATCCTGACATAGTGGCGTCAATTCCAGACAAGCCCGAAAGGTATAAGTTTTGGACACACAAGAGCATATTCTGGGAACTCTCCTACTGGCCTAGGTTGCCTATCAGACATTACCTAGATGTCATGCACATAGAGAAGAATGTGTGTGAAAGTGTGGTGGGCACAGTTCTTAACTTGGAGGGGAAAACAAAAGACATCCCTAAGGCACGCATTGATCTGAAAGCAATGGGTGTGCGGAAACATTTGTGGTTAAGAGATGGTAAGAGAAAAATGCCGCAAGCTCCGTACACCGTAAAGCCGAAGCATAAGCATGAAATTTTTCGGTGGCTGAGTAATGTCAGGTATATATTCTTATGGCTATGTAGGAATTTGGCCTTAAATTTTTAGCGGAGTATATATGGTTATATGCGAGAAATATAATTGGTCCATATATATGGTTTTATCTATATATATGCAGGTATCCTTATGGCTATGCAGGAAATATAAGCAGGTGTGTTAACTTCAGGGACAATAAGATGTACGGATTAAAGAGTCATGACTGCCATGTACTGCTTCAACGCCTTTTCCCTATTTTCATTCGAGGGTACATGCCCAAAGAGGTGGTGGAGCCGTTGGTGGCCTTGTCAAGATTCTTTCAGAAGTTATGCACCAGGGAAGTTAAAAAAGCAGACATGAGGGAGATGCCAGATGACATCATTTTTATCATGTGCAAGCTTGAGAGGATATTTCCCCCAAATTTTTTCGACATAATGCCGCACCTGATGATCCATCTTCCCGAACAATTGTTGATTACCGGTCCCGTACACTACACTTGGATGTATCCCATGGAAAGGTACAAATGATTCATAAATTTGGTTTGCCTATGTTTTTATATGTAAATTCTTGTGGTTAAGTAAGTTAACATGCACTTGTTAACTTGTAGACAATTGGGAGCCTACAAGGACTATGTGAAGAATAAATATGCACCTGAAGGGTGTATCGCTGAAGCATATGTTGCGCATGAGTGTGTAACGTACACCAAAGTGTACCTCGAAAATGTAGAGGACCCCCAACAACATATGCCGATAGATGAACCCTAGTTCAACCTTTCTATCATCTCCAGTGACGTGGTAGTACAGGGAAGCTTGCCAAAGTCGTACAAGTTGGATGGAAATGAGGTAGCCATTGCCCACTGGTCGGTACTGATTAACTGTCAAGAAGTACAATATTGGAAAAACTATCATCTTCACTGCCCTGCTATTGCCGGAAATGTTGATTACCACAACAAGACGTTTGCAAACTACTTTGGTCAATGGGTAAGTATATGTGTATATGTATATTTTTATATATATCCTTATATAACATGTATGTATGTACGTGGTTTTGTGGTTTCAAGATGACATAATTTCTTCTGTACGTATTAATATATGGACGTTTTCAGATGAACCATGTAGCAGATGATGGTTGCCCAGAGTGGTCAAACGAATTGAGGGTCCTGGCGATGAAACCGATTGCTTCAAAAGTTTACTCGATGTGTCAGGTCAATGGCGTGAAATTTATATGTGAAAATCGAGACGACCGACTGAAAACACAGAATTGTGGGGTGATGGTCCATGGTGGGCAGGATGGCGTTGACTATTACGGTGTCCTTCATTCAGTTGTTGAACTAATTTATGGGAACCGCATGAAAGTGCACTTGTTCA
Source organism: Geum urbanum (assembly GCA_946800695.1). Taxonomy (NCBI): domain Eukaryota; kingdom Viridiplantae; phylum Streptophyta; class Magnoliopsida; order Rosales; family Rosaceae; genus Geum; species Geum urbanum. The sequence continues at coordinate 9,374,445 of OX327003.1, forward strand.
TGTGTAGATGGTTTGATACTAGCCCGGAGAACACAAGGACCGATCAGTACGGAACATTTTCGGTGAATACTGCTACTACCTGGTATGAAGATGACCCTTTCGTTCTTGCCTCATCAGTAAAACAAGTGTTTTACCTGGACTATCTTCTTAACAAAGTCCCGTGGAAGGTGGTTAACCATGTTGCTCATAGAAACATATACAGTGCTGCCACACTTGGTGATACCGCAGATGATGAGGAAGTTACTGCATACCAAGAGCCAAACGCTTTTGACATTCTGGAATCATCTACGATTCGCCTTAATAATGTGAGATCTGGGAGTGTGGTTCGAATTACTGGAGCAGAACTTCTCGATGTTAATCCATATGAAGTTGACGCTGATTCAGATGACGAGGAGCGGCACATATTGCCAGAGGTTACCTATGAAACCGAGTCAGACTCAAGTGATGAAGATGATTACGATTATCATCCTTAGTACGTTGGAAATTGTAGTCGGAAATTGTAGTCGGCAAATGTACGTAGTAAAATGTACGTAGTAAAATGTAGTCGGAAATTGTAGTCGGAAAATGTACTCGGAAATTGTATGTAGTCGGAAATTGTACGTAGTCGGAAATTGTACGTAGTCGGAAATTGTATGTAGTCGGAAATTGAACGTAGTCGGAAATCGGAACCGTAGTCGGAAATTATACGTAGTCGGAAATCAGAACCGTAGTCGGAAATTGAACGTAGTCGGAAATCGGAACCGTAGTCGGAAATTGGAACCGTAGTCGGAAATCGGAAATTGAACGTAGTCAGAAATCGGAAATTGAACGTAGTCGGAAATCGGAACCGTAGTCGGAAATTATACGTAGTCGGAAATTGTACGTAGTCGGAAATTATGTAGTCGGAAAATGGTCGGAAATTGGTCGATCGGATAATAGTCGACAAATAATGACATTACCAACGAGTTGATAAGCAACTCGTTGGTAATGTCATTACCCACGAGTTAGCAACTCGTGGGTAATGTCATTACCAACGAGTTGCTTCTCAACTCGTTGGTAATGTCATTACCAACGACGTTGACCTACCTCGCCGGCAATGGTGGCGGTATAGCTCGAGCTCGATCTCCTCCTCCCCATTTCTCTTCGGCCTAATTCAATTCTCTCTTCCCTCTTCCCTCTCTTAGCACGAAATTCTCACCTCTCCCCTCTCCTCAATCCTCTCTTCTCTCTTCCCTCTCCCCTCTCTTCCTCTCCTCCCCTCTCTCCTCCCCTCTCTCCTCCTCCCCTCCTCCTCTTCCTCCTCCCCTCACCTCCGTCGCCGGCAAAGTTGGGTCGAGCTCCACCATGCCAGGTTTGAGCTCACTCTCTCTCCCTCTCTCTCTCCCTCTCTCTCTCTCTCATTCCACAATTTTTTTTTTGTGTATTTTAATTAATTAATTTTTGATAATTGTGGGATGTATATATGTATGCATGTGGACAATATTTGTAAAATGTAATTAAGGTATGTTTGAAAATTGTGGGAAAAAAATGTGGATAATTGTGGGGTGAAGGAGCAATATATGTGATGTATATATGTGAAAAATTAATTAATATATATGGAATGTATATATATACGTATGTTTGAAAAATGTGGAAAATTAATTAGCTAGGGTGAATTGGATTAATATGTGATGTATATATATGTGTGAATTAAGGTGAAATTAAGATGCATGATTGATGTATACAAAGTGTATATTTGATGTATATATGTGTGAAAAGTTTAAAGCCGGAAATGATGTATGTATATATGTTAAGTTAGGTGATATAGTTGTTAATTTAACGTATAATAGATGATATTGGAACCATAACAAATCGGAACCGGAACGGTTTGAAACCGGAATTGTTTATAACCGGAACCGTTTGAACCTGGAACCGTTATGTTACAAACGGTTCCGGTTACAAACAGTTCCGGTTTCAAACGGTTCCAGTTCCAAACCGTTCCGGTTCCGATTTGTTATAGAACCCCAGTTTGGAACCGGAACCGTTTGGAACCGGAACTATTTGTAACCGGAACCGTTATGTTACAAATTGTTCCAGTTACAAACAGTTCCGGTTCCAAACGGTTCCGGTTCCAAACCGTTCCGGTTCTGATTTGTTATAGAACCGAAACGGTTTGGAACCGGAACCGTTTCGAACCGGAACTGTTTGTAACCGGAACCGTTATGTTACAAACGGTTCCGGTTACAAACAGTTCCGGTTTCAAACGGTTCCGGTTCCAAACCGTTCCGGTTCTGATTTGTTATAGAACCGAAACGGTTTGGAACCGGAACCGTTTGGAACCGGAACTGTTTGTAACCGGAACCGTTTGTAATATAACGGTTCCAGGTTCAAACGGTTCCTGTTCCAAACCGTTCCGGTTCCAAACCGTTCCGGTTCCGATTTGTTATAGAACCCCAGTTTCCATGACTATTACGGTGTCCATGCCAGGAGGTTTTGCGGCTAATTGGCTTCGGAGAGGTTCCCGAAATAGTGGAGGGAACAGTAGTCAAGCTTCCTCCTCGCCCGCAGTTAGCAACACGCCCAGTGGGCCAATGATGAGTGCTCGCACGAGAGCCTTGCTAGAGGCGCGAGCTGAGGAGGAAGCTGCACGATCAAGAGCCGTGCAACCGGAAGTTGAGCCTCGAGCCTCAGTCTCCAGACGCTCAATCAGCAGACGTCCCTCCGGTGGCAGAGCCTCAGACGAGCGACAGTCAACAGGGGCATCAGAAACTCCCTCAATCCGAATGCCCCATATTCGCCCGATGCCTACTCCCGTTTCACGGGAATCATCTGAGACACATGGTGGTGCTGGCGCCTCATCGTCCAGGCCTCGTCTATCTCCGCCGTCCGGTCTCTTCCTACCCGACGAGATTCCTGTCATCCCTGAATTCGATGATAGGGGGATGCCTGTTTATATTGAAGGACGGCCGGAGTTCCTGAGTGTGGAGGAAGCGTATAACTTCCTCCCGTTCGACCCCGTGTATCTTTGGAGTGTGAGGTGCACCAACCAACAAACGGACGATGCAGGTAAATTTTATTTAACATCAGATTGATTACTTAATTATTACTTAAGACTTGCGATAGGTTCAATTAATGATATCAATTTGTTGACATTGTATTATTAGGCAATTTCGTTAATGGGACTGGAAAACGGAAAGGGGCTAGAGGCACCTGCACCGGGAAGAGACTTGAGCAGGCCACCGGCGGAAGGAAAACGCCCATAAGGGCCAATGAGGATGGCGAGGTGATCGAGGCATTCGACACCACGCGCAAATATGTCAGCATGGCCGGTGCGATCGTGCGGGACAAGGTCCCAATGCTTTGGCCAGATTGGGAATCTGTGCCTATCTACGTGAAGATGCAAGTGCATAATGCACTCAGTGTGAGTAAAATCGTATTTTCATTACGTAAATTTTACATTTATTAATTAAGTCCGAATAAATATATAATTTTACCTTTTATATATTCATATTGCAGGTGTGGTTTGACGTGGATGAAGTTCTTATTCACACGTGGGTAGAGCGTCAACTACATATGAGGTGATGTGCTTCGACTTATTTGAATATATATCGAGTTAGATTTTTTTTTGTCAAGTGTTTTAATATCTCTAACTTTTTTTCTATGTTTTAATATAGGTATAAAGAGTGGAAGGACGAGCTTTCTTCCCATTACACTATATACAAGGAGCTAGGCCGAGGTTCTACCCCTAGCGAATTCCGGTTTAGGGAGTACGAGTGGTTGTGGCTGATAGCCCACTTCGAGCACCCCAAAGCTCGGGTATGCATCCTTAATATATCTTACAACCCTAATGTATCGTATCAGATTGAAATAGTTAGTTACTAATTTTTTTCCATATGTTTATCAAACAAGGCGATTTCGAAGACGAACCGGGCGAATAGATTGAAAAACACCAGGGCCCATCATGCAGGTTCACTCAACTACATGGGTTGGTCGACTAAGGCGCAGCAACAACAAGAAGTGAACCCCTTGGTGTATATTCATCAAAAGTTCTATCCGCAGTGCCCTGACGAAGCGGTAAGTCTTTCGCCTCTCCATGTGTTAATAAAACTATTTTTCGATATTAATTTATTTTGTTACCTAATATGTTATTCATTTTCACTTTTCAATTAGGCGAGAGTGGAGGAGGCGACCGTGGAAGTGACCATGAATATAGCTCGGACTAACCATCCTGACTGCTCCGAGGAAGAAGTCACCCAGTATGCCTCTCAGATCGATCCGCTTGATCGCCCTATAGCGGCTCAGATCATGGCAAAAGCGTGCGGGACTGGCAAGAATACCTACTACTGTAGGGGAATGGGCACGGCGGGCGAAGGACTATTGAAGAACACTTCAGAATACTCTACCGGGTCAAGAAGTTCAACTTCTAGTCGTAACCTCGCAGCGGAGCTTCACAGGACGCAGAGGGAGTTGGAGGAGCAAAAGAGGCAGATGGCCGAGTACCAAATGCAGCAGACACAGGTGCAGGCTCAGATGTACACATGGATGCGGACGATGTACGAGGCTCACACTACCGGACAACTGTTCCCCACACCTCCCCCGGTCCCGGTCCCTCCGTTCCCTAGCTATCCACCACCACCACCGCACCAGTCAACGCCAGAGCAAGACCAAGGTAGCCACCGGAATTCAAATGAGTACATGGATTACTTCGACCCTGACCCGCAAGTTCCTCGACCTGACTTGTAGTTGTAGTTAATTTTCGTATCGTTGTTGCTATTTGTACTGTAACGTTGGACATTTATGTGTACTGTTGAACTTGTATGATTGTACGGTTTATGTCTTTCAATGCAGGTTCTGGAATTGGGCCCAATCCAGAATCGCGTTTTTTTTTCAAAATTTTTCCACACATTGCCGGCGACATGGACCTCAGTCGCCGGCAATGTCTCACATTCCGGCCACGGCGGCGCTGCCATTGCCGGCGACGCCGTCGCCGGTAATGTCAACACCGGCGGGGAATCTCCGGCGACGTCATTGCCGGCGACTTGTCGCCGATAATGTCAATTCCGGCGAAAAAAAAGACAAGGCCGGCGACGGCAGGTCGCCGGTAATGTCTCCATTTCTGGTAGTGTCTGGGTAATATATCTGAAAACTATAGCCGACGACTTAAGTATTGTCGTCGGTTATAGTGTTGCCCAACGACATTCATGTACAATGTCGTCGGTTATACTATAGCCGACGACAATACTTAAGTCGTCGGCTATACTGACTATAGATGACGACATGAGTCAATGTCGTCGGCTATAATGTAATTTTTTTTTGGCAAAGTAGGCTAATGTAAAACACATTTCCTACAACTACATGTTTAACTAATTAAAGAACATAGGAAAAATTAGACTCATGACCAACAAACATACATGTTTATACTGAAATACATTTTTAACTAAGGCTCATAATAAGAATCATCGCTTGAGTTTGACTCGGTGTCCAAGTTAATTTTTGGTAAGGTGTGTCACTCCTCATCACCAGAGTCTACGTCAACTTCATTTGGATTAACATCAACAAGTTTTGCTCGAGGAATTCGAACCACACTACCTTGTATCACGTTATTAAGGTGAATTGTAGATGATTCAGGAATACCAATTACATTCGGCTCTTGGTATACAGTACCTTCTTCTTCATTATATATGGTCTCACCAAGTGTAGCAGCACTATATATATTTCTAGGAACAACATGGTTAACTAGTTTCCATGCGCCTTTATGCACAAGATCATTAAGATAAAACACATGGTTTACCACTGTGGCAAAAACAAAATGGTCATCTTCATACTAGCTTGTAGCAGTATTCACCGAAAATATTTCATATTGATCGGTCTTTGTGTTCTCAGGGCTAGTATCAAACCATCTATACTTAAACAAGTGCACTGTTATGCCTTCCCCATAAATTAATTCAACCATTGAATGGAGAACACAATAATAGTCAATGCCATTCTGCCCACCATGCACCATTACACCATAATTCTGTGTTCACCGTCTGACATCTCTATGTTCACATATAGGTTGCACGTCATTGACCTTACACATCGGATAAACTTTTGAAGTTACCGGTTTCATCTCCAAGAGCCTCAATTTGTGTGACTAGTGTACGTTATCATCATCTTGTACATGGTTCATCTGAAAAAAAAAACTATGTGTACAACCATTAACTTAAATATGAACATTGATATTAATTATATCGTATATATAAAAGTAAATACATATACGTACCCAGTTGCCAAAATAGTTTGAAAACATCTTGTTGTGGTACTCAACATCACCGGTAATAGCAGGGCAGTAAAGGTGGATGTTTTTCCAGTATTGAACTTCTGGATAGTTAATCAATACCGACCAGTGGGCAATGACTAGCTCATATGGTTCCAACTTGTACGAGTTTGGCAACTTTCTAGATACTCCAACATCATTGGAGATGATAGAAAGGTTGAACTATGGTTCATCTACCAACATATGTTGTGGAGGGTCCTCAAACGCTCTCAAATACAACTTGGTGTACATTACGCACTCATGCGCAAGATATGCTTCAGTGATACACCTTTCAGGTGCGGATTTATTCATCACATAGTCTTTGTAGCCCCCCCAGTTTTCATCAAGTTACAAAGTGCATGTTATGATTATTGAAAAATAAGTATTTATATATAATTAAAAAACAGAGCCAGATTCAGATGTTGAATCGTATGTACCTTTTTATGGGATACATCTAAGTGTAGTGTACTAAACCGGTAAACAACAATTGTTCTGGAAGATGGAGCATCAGGTGAGGCTTGATGTCAAAAATTTTTGGAGGAAATATCCTCTCAAATTTACACATGATAAAAATGATGTCCTGTTGCATTTCCCACAGGTCTGATTTTTTCACTTCTCTGGTGCATAACTTCTGAAAGAATCTTGATAATGTCACTAACGGCTCCACCACCTCTTTGGGCAGGTACCCTCGAATAAAAACAGGGAAGAGGCGTTGAAGCAGTATATGACAGTCATGACTCTTTAATCCGTGCATCTTATTATCCCGGAAGTTAACACACCGGCCTATATTTTCTGCATAGCTTGAAGCATACCTAACATTACTCATCCACTCAAAAATTTCATTCTTCTTGTCAAGGTTGATGGTGTAAGGGGTTTGAGGCATTTTTTTCTTCCTTTCTCTCAACCACAAATATTTTCGCAGTCCCATTCTTTTCAGATCAGTGCGTACTTTAGGGTCATCTTTAGTTTTCCTCTCCCAATTCAGCACTGTGCCCACCACACTTTCGTACACATTCTTCTCTATGTACATGACATCTAGGTACTGCCTGATCGTAACTTAGGCCAGTACAGGAGTTCCCAGAATATGCTTCTGTGTGTCTAAAATTTATACTTGTCGGGTCTGTTAGGTATTGACTCTACTATTTCAGGATGATTTCTCTGCTGCCCAAAATTGTATTCATTCAGCACTTCCAAAATTTTATCCCCCATCCATCTCTTAGGTTGCACACCCGTGTCTACAGTCTCATCAAAAGGTTCTTTATCCTGTCGAAATAGGTGATCATGTGGAAGCCAAGAACGGTGACGCATTTGGACAATCATCTTGCAATGAGGTTTACAGCACTCAACAGTCCTGCACTTTAGACAAGCCTTGTATCCCCTGGTAACGTTGTCTGACAACATCCCACGGATAGGAAAATCACTGATGGTGCCAACAAGTATGGCATGCATTTGGCACATCTCGTTGTTGTACTTGTCATAAGTGAGATAACTATGCTCACTCAAGTACTTAAGCTCCTCAATCAAGGGTCTCAAATACACATCGAGGCACTTTCCCGGATAACATGGCCTTGGAATTGACAGAGTGAGCATATTGTATTCCTTTTTCATTCACATCTATGGAGGAAGGTTGTACGGTACCAAAATAACTGGCCATATATTGTATTGCAGACTCATGTTGTCAAAAGGTTGAATCCGTCTGATGAGAGCGCGAACCAAATATTTCGGACCTCTAATGCAAAATGAGAAAACTCCCTGACAATGTGCTTCCAAGCCTCTCCGTTAGCAGGGTGTATATGGGTATCATCGTCAGACAAATTCCTTTCGGCCCACAATCTCATAGCTTCAGTCGTGTGTTCACACATGAACAACCATTCCAGCCTATCAATCAAGGTGAAATAACAAAGTATCTTCACAACTTTCTTGTTCCTTGCAGGAGTCAACTTATACTTATCCGTACCATATACCAGTCAGGCATCAAGGTATTCAAGATCATTCCCGTAAGCATCTTCATCCTAGAACAGAACGCAATCATACTTGCATGCATGGATTCTGATGTAAGAAAGACCAAGATGTTTCAGGATATGTCGCACCTTACGATGAGTGGTAGGAAGACGATGACTGGGGGGAAGCAGCAAAGCAGACCACTCCAGCCAATCATCAATAGCCTTGACACTCATTTTGTTCTCCACTTTGAGTTTCATTACTCCCATGGCACTTTCAAGAACAGTCTTATTACACCTGCTGTACTACAGAGTTTGTTGGAAGGCAATCAGGTTGTTGTACTTATCTATACCGACAGTGTTGACATCTTTAGGTAATTGTTTGACTGGCTCAATATGAGGGAAGCCCCCAACGGTGAGAGAGATATCTGGTGCTTGAGCAAATACACTACTCTCATAAGGAAACACATCGTTGACCAACCTCGTTGTTGGATACTTGGATGTACTAGCCCTCTCAGGAAATTTTTCATAATCATGCTGACCCGCTGATGATGTTTCACCGTGATAAATCCAACATGTGTATTTATCTCAAAATCCGTTTTTCATCAGGTGCTCTAATACTTTATCAATGGGAAAACAATATCGCTCGATGCGATACTGACATTTCGTACACAGACAATAATGAATTGTTATTCCTCTTCAATTAACCTTCACATATTCCACAAAACTTTAAATTCCTTGGTAATATCTTACATCCCATCTTGGAAGGCACATCCAACTCTTGTCCATCCTGAAAATTCCAACTGTATATATATACATGCACTAATTAATAAAAAATTCATCATTATATCTTTATATATCGATCTTTAAACTACAAATTACATAATTTAATTCTTCTACTCCCTAATTACAAATTAACACGTATATATCAACAATTTACATAGAATTATAAATATATATATATATATATATTCATCGAATTCAACCCAACTCAACTTAAAATCAACTCAAAATAAACAATCAATTACTCAAAATCAACAATCAACACACACATGTATGTATATATACGTACCTATATAGCTTCACAAACCTATTTTGGACAGCTTTCGACAACACCTAACGATTTCAGAGCGTTTTGAGTTTTTCTCACCGATTTTTTTTAATGATTGAGCTGCTGCTCAGATTGATCTATAATAAAGAATTATAGCCAACGACATGATGTAGTCGTCAACTATAGTTGAAAAATGCCGTCGGTGTTTGTTAAAAACTATAGTCGACGACGGTCTTGTCACAAACACCGACGACTATTTTCCGATCGTCGGCTATAGTACTATGCTTGACAACGGGAAACTACGGCCGACAAACTTTTTTTGTCGTCGGGTATATTATACTATATCCGACGACTTTTGATGTCATCGACTTATTTTTCGTCGACTATAGTACTAATTCTGGTAGTGACATGTCTTTGCTAAATTGGTAACAATGTTCATATCTTCATTTCGTTATCCTTGGTTTTTTTGCTGTTGTCATAGAATTTTATATTGTTTAGTTTGGTTTGCATTAAACTACATACTGATGCTATATGTGAAATTGAAGTGGACTTTAAAGATACATTATTTTTTTGACATGTAAAACTGTAGAGTATATCAAAATTGGATAAAAATTTCAGACTGACATTCCATAATATTCATGTCTCTTTGTTAATGAATTCAGAAGAGCCTGTTTTTGAAGTGGACATGATTGACTATCCTGTGATAAGAATTTAGATAAATTGATTATAAGCATTAGAATTTAGGAGGCATAGGGTATGGTCTGATTTGTCTCTTTTACTCGTCTTTGATTTCTATTCAACTACCTGCTTAATTGATAGTAGTAATCAGTACTTGCGTTTTGCTCACAGATCTGTTTTGCTCCATTGTTTTATATAGATGCGTTGTTACTTTACCCAAGTTTATATTTAGTATGAACCCATCCAATTCCCATTTATGAATTCGAATAAAAGAAAAGGTATGTCTTTGAGCAATCAAATTTGTAGTGTTGGTGTCTAGTTCAGTAGCATATATAAATACATACTGGATTATAATTGATTCATTTCGATGATTTAAAGGAAAAGAGGGAATCGACTTTGTTGAATTTCTTTTCCTTTACGACTAATTACTGATGGATTTTTGTTGATTAAGGGGAAGGAGGAACCAGTGTTGCTGAGTTGCTATTGTGAACTTGTGATAGCAGTGCTCGATTGTTGGTGTTGTACGTTTTGTTGATGTTCATGCGTTTATAATATGCCCAGCTTTGAATGTGTAATTCATTTTATTGTATTGCTTTATTTGGTTGTTGTTGATAGCTCTATAAAAATGGGTTGTATAAGGTCATAAAGCAACACACTGGTAATTTTAAAGTACTATAGAAATTCTAAAAAAATTATTATTGAAAAAAAAGACCCGACCCGAATTGTATGCTTCCGAATCGAAAAACCGATGAACCCGATCTGAATAAGGTCGGTTCGGTTATGTATCATTTTCTCAAATTTTTTCACTTAATTCGACCCGAATACCTTGAGTTCAGTTCGGTTTTGGTTCTAGACTTTTTGGTACTGATCTGAGCTCAGGTATAAATTTTTGAGTTTTCTAGGAATAAAAATCAAGTTAGTTGGGTTTTTTTTTTGAAAAATAAGGTCATATGTTGACTTTTTTTTTTATCATAGTGGAGTAAGTTGTATTTTTGATTTTATTTTCTTATCATGTCCCCAAAAAATTATTTGCTCTCTCATGTAAAACAAAAACACAACTTACTTTTAAAATATAGTAGAGATAGCAAGCCAGATAATTTTAATAATAGGCCCAACACAACTTAGTTCACCCTATTCTAAGTGTATAAGTAGCCTTAATTTTTGGGTTTTTTAAGAATCAAAATCAGGTTATAGTAAAAACTCGATTTATTTATAGTGATAACAATTTTTGGTCCTAACGTGGGTTCATTTATAAATAGGAAATAACCTCCATATGTGATAAGTTATAAGATTTTTTAGTCTTATATATAGAAAAGTTACCTTCATATATTAAAAATTATCAATAATAATATATAAAATATTATTAGAGAATTAAAATATTTATCTATACTAATTTGAATAGCATGACGTTGTCGTAGCACTCTACTGAAACTTATGAACGATTTTAGCAGAACCTTATTGAAGAAGAGCATATATTTCAGTAGAGGGTCTACCAAACGAAGTTAACGGTTTCAGCAGACTTCTATTGAACGAAACAAAAACCTACAAAACAGTATTAATCCATTACATATGGACAACACATAAAATTACCTCATTTTCATGCTCTCATTTTTTGCACAATAAAAAAAGGTTTGTTCACCACGAATGCCATTGAAGATGAAGGAAGGGTTAAGGAAAAAGTTGAAGGCAAAATTTCTCAAAGTCATTCAACGCTGAAATGAGTAATAAGTCAATGTATTATAATTTATCATTAATATAGTAGTCCCTTTTAATAATTGTATATATATGGGTGTTATAATCTTTCAATAAATAACAAAATTATAAAGGTGAACTTAGAAAGTAATAGAGTGAAAATAGGCACTCCCAAAACAAAGATGTGTTCTAATTAAATTTGTTTGAACGTCAAGGAATTTTGTATCCTTGTGCATTTGAATCTTTCAAACATCAATTCTATTTTCAAAGTGATGATTTTTTTTCTCTTCTCCTCTCTTGAGTGAGGTTTTTCCTTGTGATAGCCGAAAAAACTTAGAGAGAAGATCGTTGAGCGTTAAGAGTGTTGAGAATTGTTGAGAGTTGCGAGGAGATTTTGTCTTCTCTTATTGCAGGTGCAAGGTTTTGGTTTTGAAGATTGTTGTTCGAAGGTGACATGGTGATGGAGATTCTAGTTCTTTGGGATCCTTATGGGTTCTCTCTTTCTCCTATTCACTCGCCCTCTTTTTTTTTTGAAGGATTTGAATTGGGGGATTGAGATGAAAGGTGGTGCTGATGAATATGACTCGGCGGCTTACGGTGCCAGCAGAGGAATAAGCTTTGGTGGTGATCTTGATGGAGACAACCAAAGTGTGGCTGGCTGTAGAAAAGTTTTGGAGGCTAGAGTTTTTTCTACAACCCTAGGGATTCTTTCAAGTTTGGGCTAAGAGACCCAACTAGACTTATTTTATTGGTGAAAATTGATCCAGTCTCTCTGATAATGATGCAGGCTGAAGAGCGACGCTTATTATTACTATAGTTTGGAGTGCATAACTAGATAAGATGTGAAGTCCAAATTTTTTTTTTAATCATTTTTCTACGTCTAGCACATTTAATATGTATTGTGATAGTCTATTATGAAGACGATATAGTATAAATTGCCATAAAAAGTTGTTCTATTATGCCAACAAATAGTGTTCTCCTGTATGACTTATTTCTATCTTCACCTCGGGACAAAAAAAAAGTGTTCTAATTTACTCATAAGAAAAATCCAACCCTCTTGAGCCTCGACGTTTTGAAAGAGGAGGCGAAGAGGGTTTTGAAAACTCTGAATCGCAGCTGATCGAGGGATTCGTCATTCCATCCCCATAAGGTAAATCCCCCTTTCCCACTTTCTCTCTCCTTCAATCTCTCTGTGTGTCGACAACATTGCCGCTTCAATTTTCGTAACCTAACCCTAGATTGTTTCATAACCCCAGATTCTGGAATTTCACGATTTGGAAAGAGGCGTTTAATGGAGGTACAGACGAACGGGAAGGCCATAGAGTCGTTATTGGAGAGAGTGCTTTGTATGAACATTTTGTCCTCGGATTACTTTAAGGAGCTTTACCGTTTAAAGACCTATCATGAAGTTGTTGATGAAATTTACAACCAAGTAGATCACGTCGAGCCATGGATGACTGGGAACTGCCGCGGTCCTTCCACTGCCTTTTGTCTACTGTACAAATTCTTCACCATGAAACTCACCGTTAAGCAAATGCACGGCCTCTTGAAGCACAAGGACTCGCCGTATATCAGAGCGGTGCGTTTTACTCTTCGGTTTTTTGATTTTTGAGGCGAAAGTTATTGGCTTTTTCTTTCACTTGTGTCAATGTTTTGGTGGTTTTGATTTTTGCAGGTTGGGTTCCTGTACTTGAGATATGCTGCAGACCCGAAGACTATTTGGAATTGGGTAGAACCTTATATCGAAGATGATGAGGTAATTGAAGCTCCTTTAGGTTATTTTATTTACTTCTTTTAAATAGTCTTGATTTATCATCACATTCTTCAGGAGCTTAGTAAGTAGTAAGCTAGGCATTCATTATCTAAGTTTCAAATATATTCTCGTCGGAAAGGCTAGTTAATTTTCATAGAGGAGTTCAGAGTTAATTTTTATATTGCACATCTTGATCTGTGGTACGCCTTTGGGTGGTCTGAACTCTATGTTTGATGCGCTAGTCGTTTAGTAAGTGCAATGCAATACACAGATGCAGTTTACAAGTTCGTGTTCCGGGTCTTATGAAATGTTTGCTACTTGCCACTAGTGATATATTAGTTAATTGAGTTTTTAAACTTCTCTGCACGATAAAGATTCCGGAATATGCTGCAAGCAGGCATACTATAGCATTTATCAATTTTTTTTTTTAAACTTATCATGGTCAGAGTGCTTATATCTTGATAATCTTTTCCAGTAATTTTTATGCATCTTTAACCTCTTTGGCATTTATTGCTTGCTGTGGACTCTACCATTGTGCTTCTTTAAAACATACTAACCACTTATCTTGATGTGCATCGCTTCAAGTTTTGGTAGTGGCAGAGTTGCTTAACCTTGATAGAAGATAACAATTAACGGGTTAATGGTAAAAGTTCGCCGTAGGATCAGCAGTTGGGTGCATCATGGAGTCGGAATCTCAAAATTACAACTAGTGAGTTTTGGTTGACTTAGTTTGACTTGATTGAGTCAACAAGATTGATATCCTAATTTTGTGTTCCTCTCTTATTATTGTTTTCTTAAAGTGGTGGATTATGACTGGTTATTCTTATTCCTCCCACGCTTTATTTTTCTTGTTCCTCCCATGTTTTTTGAGATAAATGAAAATCACCTCCTATCACCTAGCATTTGACAAGTATAGTTCGACCCTTCTTCACCACTCTTTTGTAATTGTAATCGTGTTTGAAGAGGAAAAGAAAGAAATTCAAATTGCTATAAAGCTCCAATTATGGTTCTATACATCCATATATGATCTTTTTTTATCAGCAACTCTATCAAGAGAGAATTGGTTGCTTCTATATTGTACTTTTTGTCAAGGAGTGGTGTAATCAGTAACATATGAGAACAAATTGAGATTTGGCTCATATGTATGTTACACTTTCTGAAATTAGAAGATGATAAGTTCTTCAACTTTACAGTAGTTTGACCTGCAAAACTTGGTAATAATGTAAGGTAAAAGATCAGTTTTCTAGTTTCATGTAAATTGTTGTCTCTGTTTGGAAGTCGGAGGAAAATAGATTAGAATATGATTGGATTCATTGGAGAAATTTCCGTCAAGTCCATTGATTAGGACATTTCTGTTCAGCCAATGAGCTCTTCTTAATATACATAAATTCAAAGATCATCTTGATAGCGTCCTGGACGTGATGGTTGGAATTTATTTTCTCTTGCTGTTCATGCATTCTCATGTTGTTTCTGACTTCCAATCCTACCCTACTTGTCCAGTAAATTTATTTTTTGTTGTCTTGGAGCTTCATATTTTTGTGCTTCTGTTTCAGGAGTTCTCTCCTGGTTCCAATGGACGAATGACCACTATGGGTGTATATGTACGTGATTTGCTACTTGGGCAGGTTAGTTTCCTTTAAGCATGCTGTTAAATGCTATGATGTTTACACTCCTTTTGATTGCCTCTCTGTTTTGATGATTTGGTCAGTTTTCAAAGTGTCAGTAAGCTTATTGTATGTTATTTACTAAATGTAATATATCTAGAGAAAGTTAATTTAGATTTTAGGCTTGTACAAATAGAGACAGGAGAAAACCAACAAACAAACAAACAAACAAGGAGAATAAATAATGAAACAGCCTACCTTGTGGAGATCTCACTTCATAGTTCCGTTTCAAAATTTTAGGTTGATAGATACCAGAATTCTGTGTTCATAAAAAGTAAACCACAAGATTGTGAGCTCCTCCCATTTATTTATGGTTTGGAGAAACAGTCATAATGTTGGCTATCTAACAAGGTCTTCAAGCCCAGTCACGTATGCTAGAAGTACTAGATGTGGCCTATCGTTGGTGGTCCATTGTTTGTGTGTAAGGAAGGTGTGTAGCATAAACCTGAGGCAAGCTCTGTTCCAAAATCGAGTATCGAAATTACTTTTTCCTAATTTCTTTGTTGACACACCTTCTGGTGGCTTTACTTACAATTCTTGTTGACAAATTTGTGTAGCATGGGGCTCTCTCTATGCCCACCTTCTCTTTTAAGAGTTTTTAGAAGAATGCAGTCCGTGTTAATACACTTACACCCTTGCACACTCGAACCTTATGTTTGATAATTGTTCATGTTGTTGGGCTAGTACCGTGAAATCTTCTACCTAATTTTCCACCGGTGCAGTCCTTCAAAATCACAGATGCTGCTTTTCAGATTACAGTGGATTGAGGTCTGAGTACATGTTCTCCTTGGAGTTGTGAGGCATCATGCTACTGTGAAGGTCCAAATTCAACACGTAAAAAGCAATAGGATTTGAACAGTGTTATTGACATGTATATTCGTTGTGCTGAAAACTGCAATTAGACCATGATAGCATTTATGCTAGTTTGCTGTTACTGATCATAGCTGATGAGTTTTTATGTTTGCTGTATGTTTTATAGAGCATATCATTACACTCTAATATGATAGCATCATGCTTTAGCTTGCTGTGCTTTTATTAATTTACCATTTTACCATATAAGTTTTTATACTTTGAACTGATGCAGTATATTTTGCTATTGCAGTACTACTTTGATACACTTTTCCCTCGCATACCTGTACCCGTGTTGAGGCAGATTACAGCTAATCTTGAGAAAATGAAACTTCCAACCAAACTTTCTGGTGTTACAGGTGAGGCTACCCGTCATGGATCTGATGACACTGCCCGCCGCCCACCATCCGTTAAAGCTGCACTTTCAGTCTCCTTTGGTCAACGTGCTCCACATCGTGCTTCAACAAGGGACTCGTCACCTGTTCGTCGAACTCTACCGCCACTGCCTCCTTACGATAAAGCCAGCAGTGATGATTTACGGAGCCATCGCAGCCAGAGTCGTGACTATTCTGACAGGGACAGGGGAACAGACCGGGATCGGTATCGGGAAAGAGATAGAGATGGTGATCGTGAAAGATACAAGGAAAGGGAGAGGAGCCGAGACCGAGACAGATCAAGGGATAGAGAGTGGAGTTCTGATTACAATAGGAGATCACGATATGCAGAGAGAGAAAGCAGAAGGGACTATAACGAGAGTAGCCGTGATGGTGGTAGACATTCCCGTAGGAGTAGGAGTCGGAGCCGCAGTAGAAGCAGGAGTAGGAGTCGGAGTTTGGCTGGCACTGCTCCTCACATAAGCCCGCAGAGAGATGTAAATAAGGATAGAACATCTGTATCTAGCAATCTGGCCAAACTCAGGGATCTTTATGGTGATGTTAGTGTCCAAAAAGGGGATACTAGTACTGATAGGATCCCCAGGAGTGATAATGGTGGTGAAAAGGTGATTAGGCTCGGTGGTCAGCGATGGAAATAGTATGCAGAGGTTTCCGCATCAGCTTCCTAGTGTGTCATTTAACTCTTCTGGCCAGATACTCCTTCGATTGAATGAAAATTTCCCGCATGTCTCTCATTACTCCACCTTTATGTTGCACTGCCTCAACATGTATTCTAGATCTTATTCAGAATTTCAGTTTTGAAATCTTTTCATACTTCATTGAGTGCATATTGTCAAGTTTGTAACATTAAAAGAAAGGATTACTTGCCGTAATTCAGCCTTCTTTTCATTTGTGTTTTTGATACGATCCTTTGATTTGGTTGTTAGAATTAGTATATGAAAGTTTATGTCCATGACTTCTATTTCGCTGGCCGGGACCTGGAAACTGGCCAACCAACGCACAGAATTTGGCCTACTATCTGGATTATTTAGTTGAATGTGGTCATAGTTATTAAAGTAAACAAACAAAAACAAAATGGTCTGGCATTATTATATGGAATATTGGAATTGTATGCTTCTAATAATTAGTTTTAATAGTGTGTGTTGTGAAAATTGATGGATGTTGAACATTATTAGGACAGGCACATTCGGAGGTCGAGAGACTCGGCCCTTCCCTGCATTGTCCGTAGTCCGTACTAATATGAAGAAGTTGACATTGGTGACTTGGACCGTATATTACTTTAATCTTGTGAGAGATACTCTTACAAGTTACAAATGGAGGTTGCATTCAGGAATCAATTGGATACTTGTCGACATCTATAAACAGGTCTCTATTGGAGGAGTACTGGATTCTCCTCCTGGTGAAGGCTTTATCCTTTGTGTACTTTTGTAACCATTATACCTCCCAAGACTTGCCAAGAAAATACATACCCTTTTCTCCTTCCTTTTTCTCTTCTCCATTTCACTCACTCTCCAACACTGATTGTGCATTCTATCATGACATCTCGGGCAGTCCTCTCCCTCCCAGGTTAGTACGTCGCTTAAATGTCTGATATGTTATGTCGTAAGATTGCGAGTTTATTGTTGACATACATTTCAACACGAAGTACACTCGGATCGTCGGATATATATGATATTGAATTGTATATAACATGTAACACAACGGGTATTGGGTGACACAGAGAAAACTTGCCACTAAACATGAGCTATATGATTTCTTTTTTTTGGGTGGTACAATATTTGACTTTGTGCAGAGACGAATGAAGAAGAAGCAGCAGCAGCACTGGTACTTAATGTTGGAGAAGCTGACGGGGACGTGAAGTTTCGGATAAGAAATCTGACCAAAATATCAGAGAGCAATGGAGGAGGAGGAGGAGCTGTGATGATACTGAATAAGCTGAGCTTGGACATCCCAAAAGGAGTGATCGTCGGAATCATAGGCCCCAGCGGCAGCGGCAAATCGACGCTTCTCCGGGCACTCAACCGCCTCTGGGAGCCACCGGCTGGGACTGTCTTCTTGGATGGCCATCATGATATTTGTGATCTCGATGTTGTCACTCTCAGAAGAAAGGTCGGAATGCTCTTCCAGCTTCCTGTTCTTTTTGAAGGTACTAGTACCCATTTTTGATCGATTTAAAATCTGTTAATGGACAAACATATTTTATTTGATAGCTTGTGGATTTTGGTTTTGTGGGTTTTGCTTGATTTATACAGTAGGTATTGACTAGGTAGCAAAGATTGATTCTTTCTATTTTGCTGACATAGAAATAGGCTTTAAATTATTGGTGTGGTCACAAGCTTTTGCTCATCAACCATTCCACCTTGTGTATATCTCTCTGCATTCTTAGTTTTTAGGTAGTTTATGCTGAGAGTGATAGTGATGGAAGAGGTATTAAACTAATTTATGAACCTTTGTTCAAAGTGGTGTTAGCAATCAAATTCTGTTTTTGCTGACTTTATCTTCTTTGTGGGGTTGAGATCTGTACAAGTTCTAGATTTGGAACATATAATACCCAAGCAGTACTTCTTTTAGGAGTTTTAGGTATTTCCAGGCAGGACCCAAGTTTATAATAACATGAACTAGCAATGATATAGGTTATCCCCACAACCAGCTGTTATATTTCAATAATAGTAGAGGTTAAACCTAATTGTCCTACTACTTGGATCCAATTAACTATTAGCACTTCTTCAAGAAGACAAGATCAAAGATATGCAAATTATGAACATGGGGTTCAAGATGAGTCTATTTGTGTATATTCTGAACAAACCATTGAAATGAAAAGAGATACAGGATTTGGCATTTAGAGAAATCTTGTTCGATACTTGAACTGAAATCATCTGGTGTCCAGCTAGTCTTGCTATAAGTGTCTCTAATCTGGAAGTTAATGGACTAGTTTATCCTTGTGCTATGTAATTATGTAAAATAGGTTGACCATTCCTAGTGTATCAGGTTAAGTCCAAGTTTTTTCAACTTCTACTTTTACTGAGATGAGGAACTAGAAGGCCATCTATACATCAATGAATGTGTGCTTTCTATGTGTCTGCATTGTTTGATTAACCACTGGTATTGACTATTGAGTATTTCAGGTACTGTTGCAGAAAATATCCGTTATGGTCCTCAATTGAGTGGGAAGAAGCTTATTGACCAGGACGTTTGCAAGTTACTGACTCTTGCAGGCCTCGATCCATCTTTTTTCAATAAAACTGGTTCTGAACTATCTGTGGGTCAAGCCCAAAGAGTAGCACTTTCTAGGACTCTTGCCAATTCTCCCGAGGTAAACAGCTAACTAATACACAGTTGAGTTTTCATGTATATCTGATTGTTGAGGAGTTAACTTGGCATATGTCTGATAATTCTGATTGTCATATTGATATATCTCGAGGTTATGTTGTCAAACAATCAATGTGTATAGCAAGAGAATGTTGTGGTTGATGGTGTGTTTGCTTTACGTGGTAGGTTTTGCTGTTGGACGAGCCTACCAGTGCCTTGGATCCAATATCAACAGAGCACATAGAAGGTGTGTTAGAGAAGCTGAAGAAGAAACAGGGCATGACAATCATCATGGTCTCACACAGCATCAAACAAATCCAGAGGATTGCTGATGTAGTGTGCCTCCTTGTAAATGGAGAGATTGTTGAAGTTTTAAAACCAGATAAACTCTCAGAAGCCAAGCACCCTATGGCCTTGAGGTTTCTAGAACTCAGCTCTTAATTTTCTCAAAATGTATCTCTCTGAATTCGGGATTTCGTGATTGCCGTGTGTAGAAAACATTCATACAGCATTCTCTGATAGTTGTACCAAGTACTATGATCATATTTCGGGGAGCCAAGAACTAACATCAAGTGTTTATCTTTCTCTGTCTCCTCACATTTCTGTACTTCCTCGTACGTTATATACATACCACTATTGCTTTCATCTACTTAACATCGAGCAAGCATCTGATTCTAGTCTAACCAAGACGCAGCTCTCTGGTGCAAAGAAAGTCCTGAAAGCCCAAGAGGGTAGTTGACGTCGTCTTCGTCTTCGTTTCGGCTTGGTAGGGGGCTGAGTTGTTTCCATGATCTGAATCTCCTCCTTCTGAGCTTTGCTCAACATGTTCCACATGATCTGTACATCATGGTATTCACACATTTGCACATCATCTTCAAGCTTTAGAAGACCACCTACTCCACCACACTGATCACCACCAGCACCACCTACATGGGTTCCACAGTTCTTAGAAATATCGCCCCAAAAGAGTCGCACACTACACACTGTAGTTAAACTCAAAAGACGCAAATGTCACATATGCTTAAGATAACCAAGTCGTAGAGGATGTAAAGAAACAAACTTTACCTACTGATTTACCGAGTTTGAGTCTAGCAGAGAAGGCAAGCAATGCCCTTTTCACCTTAAGCAACAAATCCATGATCTTGATGAAGCCTAGTTAGCTCTGTCTGGCTCTCTCAAGAAGGGAGAGAGATATATAGAGCCAAGAACAGAAGCCGTAGGCTCTACCGAAACCAGTGAAGCAATGCAGAAGATGAACAAGTGTGTCTTGGAATTTATAAACCAAAAATGAAGGAGAGTGAGAAAATGGCACGCAATACAGGCACCGAATCCCTATAACACGTTTCTTGATGGATGTGCCAGGCGTCCTTCATCGAAACCTTTTCAGTAGACACGATGGCTCTCTTCTTTCATTGTCTTCTTCTTCCCATCTTCTTATTCTTCTGCGTCTTTCTCTCTCTGTTTTATCTCTAAGCCATTTTCAACTTCTCGAGCTTCGGTTACTCACTGTTTTGTACTCTTGTAACTCGTTGGTTTTGGATAGAAATCCCTCCTCTTCTGTTCTTTTCTGTAAGCTTTGAAGTAGTGCAACATTCAATGCCATTGTAACCGTTACGTTCTGCTGTTCAAGTCAGAAGCTTACAAGCTTTTCAGTAAGCTTTTTAACAAAGGAAAAGAGAAGAAGATCAATTAGGAGAATCCAATCAAAATGTTTGATAAAAAAAAAACCAACATTAAAAACTACCTGCCCATTGTGAGTAGGGGACTAGGGGTGCTCTTAGAGCATATGTATGCATCTATTGCTCTCGCAATTGCCAGAGCAAGTGCTCCAAATAGCAAGAGCAAAGCAAATCCATCATTTGCTTGAGCAAATCAAATTTTGAATGTACCCATATACAAAATATAAGAGTATATGCACTTTATCATGTTGTAAAATGTTAATAAATTATTTACCGGATAGATTTACGATCAATAATAATATGACACGTATTGACGTTATTGACTAAATAAATATACAAGATTTCTGATAAGATTTTCCTCTAATAAAAATGTGACACGTGTTATTATCGACAAAATAATTGGACTAGATTTCAAGTAAGATTTTTGACTAATGACAATGTGACACGTGTCATTGCCACGTGTCGTTATCGGCAAAATAAATGGACTAGATTTCCGGTAAGATTTTTGACTAATGACAATGTGACATGTGTCGTTATTGACAAAATAATTGGACCAGCTTTCTGTTAAGATTTTTGTCCAATGACGATATGACACGTGTGTTCATCATAAAAGATCAGATTATCTACAATTGGCTATAAAACGTTAATCTATCACTCATTATATATTCACACGATCTACAAGTCTATTCCAATCCGAGCAGATAACACATCTCTCTAAACACTTATTAAAATTTCCTACATCATCACTCAAATTAATTCTTTCAATCTCCATAATTTTTTCAGGCGGAGACAACAACAAAACCAAGAGGATGGCGATATGGAGCAATCATTCGTCAATCAGGTGGTCATGGAGGAAGCACAATAAGACAAAGATTCACAAGGTCGTGGTTCACGTCGTGGTCGAAAACTGAATCGACAAAGACAGAGGGAGTCGAGGGGACAAAATGTCATGGAAGCTCAGTCCAGTACATCATTAAATGCCCCAACTTCAAAGCGCAAGAATTTTGGAGGAGGTACCGAATGAGCAGAGACCGATTTAACATTATCATGACAGATCTCTGCTTCCATGACCCATATTAGCATCAAAGAGTAGACACCACTAGAATGCTAGGGATTCTTCCCCAACAAAAGATGACTGGTGTTCTATGAATGTTGGTGTACGGGGCAGCCACAGATCAGTGTACTGAAATTACAAGGATAGGGGAATTGACTACCTTGGAATGTATGAAGGAGTTTTGCCGCCAAGTGGTTGACCTCTATGGTTCAAGATACCTCCGCACTCCAACATAGGAGGACCTCACGCGACTCCTAGATAAAGGTCAACGTCGAGGCTTTCTGGGTATGAGTGGAAGCATCAACTGCATGCATTGGCAATGGAAGAACTACCCAACAACATATCAAGGGGCATACTAGGGGCGAAATGGTCGCCCCACTATTATCTTAGAGGCGGTGGCCTCGTATGATACGTGGATATGAAACAGTTTCTTCGGTTGTCCTGGAGTTAAAAATGACATTAATGTGCTCCACAAATCTGATGTGTTCGACCAGATCTTTACTTGAAGAAGCCCAACTACCGCCTATGAAGTCCAAGGAGAGGGGTACTCCAACACTTATTATCTGGCTGACAGAATTTATCCGAGGTACCCTACATTTGTGAAAAAAAATTTCAATCTCCAAACGCCGCAAGATAAGCTATTCGCAAAGAAACAAGAGGCATACCAGAAAGATGTGGAGAGGTGTTTTGGCATCTTGCAATCTCGTTGGGAAATTATTCACCATAGTTGTATATTGCACCACAAATCGGTAATCACATCCATCATGTTAGCTTGCATTATATTGCATAACATGATTGTTGAGGAAGAGTACATGGAGGAAGAGGATGACGAGAATGAAGAAGAAGACATGCCAAACCCATTGAGAGCTTTTCAGGTTTATGATGAGCAAGTGGCTGCACAAGGGAATCAAATTCCTTTTGAGTCAATGAGAAGAGATGGACGTAATATACAATGGTTTCACGACCGTCTTGCCCATCTTAAATTTGTTTATATCCATATAAAGCTTTAGAAGAATTTGGTGAAGCATAACTGGAGGTTGGAAACCGGTGAAATACTCTAAATATTAGTCTAAATATGTGAGTTCAATTTTATTGTGTTTTCATTAAGAGTGTGTTTAATTTTAGTATGTGTTTTAATTTAATATGTAGCAAATATATTTTTTCAATTTCATCTTAATGAATAAATTGCATTTTTATTTTTCAAAAATTTAAATTACATAATGACAAGCCAAACCTAGATTTATTCTTAGTACAATACTATAACTGCTATGGAAAGAGCACGCGACTTGGGTTATAACAATCCGAATATGTTTCATCGGTAGCTTCTCTATGACTAGGTTCTCCTTCATTAAGGATTTCTAGTTTCCTCTTCGTAAAATACATTTTCAAGATTGGGGTCATAGCCTCCAAATCCATTGTCATAATCCTTATTTTCTCCTCTTGTTTCTTGAGTTTGAACACTTCAGCCGCCATTGTTTCTTTCCGCTTTTGAATTTCTATGTAATCTTTCTAATAATTAAGTTCACTTTCATTATGCATATTCCTTGAGGTATGCCATGATGCTTGATCACTTGCAATGGTATGCAAAACCTCAACTCGTTGCGGAGTCTTACCTTGTTTCTTTTGTCACCTCGCTTCCTTTGCCGCCTTGTTTCTAAGTGGTCTAGCCAGACTCGAGGGAGCGGCCATGTTGCTTTAATATGGCTCATTCACTTCTTCGTCACCCAAATTGATGGTTGGAAATTATTCGATTGCGGAAGGAGTAGGATGAAAATTACTTGCATATGGAGATGGAAAAGTTGGTAGTACCTCAACGAAAGATAGAGGGTCCTTAACTGCTTCGTAACATGCAAAGTGTGTACACGGTTTCTTCTTGACCGAATAGTAAAAGGATTTAGCTTGCTTGATCTAATAAAAAATAAATATTAGATATTTCACAATTCTACATATTTAAACAAGTTAGATATATAAATTACATAATTTAATTCATATAATTAAATAAAATTTATCTCATATATGATAAAAGAATAGAAACTTACTTCATCCAAAAGCGAAGTGCCACTAGCTATACGCTTACGTGCATCGTGCAAACATTTGCTCCATTTTTGCAATAGTAGCTTGCACTTATTGTAGTGAGAAGCAAGTGCGATTTGGGTCCTTGGCTCCTTCGGAGGAGTTTCACCTTATGCAAGCTCCCGATTAGTATGTAATCGGCATGATTTGTCTCCTACAATTTGTCCTTCTTTTATTTGTTTCCGTTGTATTCATTAACACTATGACGTATAAAAGAGATGCACATTTGTAAATCTTCGGAAGGAAGCCAATGGGTGCCCATTTTTTTTGGAAAATATGCTCAAGGAATGAGAGAAGAGATGGAAGGGGATGTGAAATTTGTTGTGCACAAATTGGCGTGAGCTGCGAATGAAATGAAGTGTAATTTATATGAAAAAATTTATGGTCTTTTTTGTAATTTTTAAGGTTTTTTTGTTTGTAATTTTTGTGAATTTTTGAGGTTTTTGGCAATTTACCCGTTTAATCACACTGAAAAAATAGCCTTTTTGATTGAACCTGGACCGTTGGATCAAAATTCAGATTCAAAACTAATGACCCAGATCAACCATACCATTGGAAAGTAAATCAAAAACGGCCAGAACATGTGGCACAGTTCCATTAGTCTATCATTTCCTTTGTTTTACCATTTTACTGGCGCGTGCAAGAATAATAAAAAAAGCTACGTGCATGACATCACCCACATGAACATGGGCTCCGCTAGATGCTCGAACAAACTGCCGAGCAAATTTTGCTTGAGCGATCTGTCAACGTCCAGTTGCCAGGCCAATCTTCATCGCTGCATCATCGATTTCCATTTGCACGAGTAGCTGCCTCTGGACCCTACCGATTGCTTGAGCACCATACCTGTCGGTGCAAATGCTATTAGAGTAGTTGCAGAGAGAGTTTCAAATTACCATAGATATTGATAATGCTACGTACCCATTGCAGATAGGGTGCCCCTCGAGCTGAAGAGGTAGCTATATCAGAGGGAGAGGGTGTCGTGCTCACACGAGGAGACATACTTGACTTTGATATATTTGGATATAAAGATCATACATACTGAATGGTATAATTTTCAATGTGGGATATTTCTAAATTTAACGTACATTTTTTGAAATTTAAAATACATAGCTAGCATGATTTTGTTTGATTGGGTTTATTCTAGTTCATTCGCCTTCTTCTATGGCCACAATGTTCATAAGGAAAAGCTTAAACCAGGTTTATGTGTCCCGTGTCAATGACTAGAAGGAGAAAAGATTTCTAAACTTTCTTTGAATAGATGACATAAAAATGGTTTCATTGGTTTGTTTGTTTGGTTGGCTCGAGTAGTATAAAGCTATGTCAAACAATCCCATATGTTTCCCATTCTATTATCAAACAACCCCTCAATAATCTACTACTTTCTATCTTCAACCTCAATGAAATGAGAGGATTGACCGAAGATACTCATGATTGCAAGTTGAAAGTAACTTTGCTAGACAAAGTCACTTATCTTAGCAATTATGGGTGCTCACGCATAAGTTTTATACCCCTCATTATCCATCATTACGGCTTATGTTCGTGTTTCTACTATATGTTTGGGATCTTGGATCAACAGTCATAGGTAGGTCTTGGTCTCAACAGTGGAGAAAGTATTGTTGATTTTGGTGTTGTTTATATTTTGAATTGTGTAATGAGACTCGTTTGGTATCAGTCTCTTGGAATGTATTCCTTGTATTTGGCTTCTATGGTAGCATCATTGGTGCTCATTGTGCAACAGTCAATGGTTATTCAACTCATTGATGGTGAAGACAACATTAGTTTCAATTTAAGATACTTTCTTTTAATTTTTAGGATTGTTCTCTTTGCCTTGACCTTTGTGGTGATTTATGTTTGAGTATCAATTTTTCTATTTTGTTTGCTTGTAATTGAGTTGTTGGGGCTCTTTATTGAGTTATTCTTAGTGGTTTATCAATGAAGTTCAGTACTTTGTTTAAAAAAAAAAAACTAGATCTCCTTACTCCAAAAGAAAAGATGAAGATCAACCCGTCTAATCCTTATTCAATCAACTTGGCCAACAATTTAAGGTGTGCTCATGAGTTCATGTTTGTGATGTAAAAACTACTTAGCAAAATTGATTTTTATGCCTAGTACTTTTCAGACGAAGGTAGAATCAGAATCAATATAATTTTAGAACCGAGTTATATATCAATGTGACGACCCAAAACAGAATCAGTATAGTAATCGACTTAATCCACGAGTTTGCGAGTAATTACAGTTTTTCGTAAATGAATTGAATTGGCGGTTTCGATCACGACTTAATTATTGGGCAAGAATTTGAGTTGAGTCTCTTCATAAGAGTTGTTGTACGCGTGATTTCGAGTTTGTGGGCTATTTCGGATAATTATTTCGACGACCGAGGAATATGTTATGAATATTTGAAATCGAGGAGTTTCGTCGTGTTTATCCGTTCGTATTTGAGTTATCCGAAACGTGGATGTGATCCGTTTTGGACCGTCGATCGTATCGAGCCGCGAGTATAAATATCGGAAATAGTCGAAAAATTGTCGAAAACACTGTTTGGAAGTTTGACCGGCGTTGACCGAGGTTTGACCCGTTGACCACCGTTGACCCGTGGAGATTTTGACCCGTTTGTGACTCACCGGCGGACTTGCCGTTTTTGGCCGTTTCCGGTCACGACCTTGGAAGGTAAAAGATTCCTCTCTTGATTTGCAACTGTTTAGAACTTGGATTTGTTGAAATTAGTGTGGATTTGAGGGAGAACGAGGTGTGTAAAGTTTGCCGGAATCGGGGTGTTTGGACGGTGGCGCTCCGGCCACGGTGGTGGCCGGAGATTAGGGGGGTTCGACTCGTGGGGCCATGGCGGAGCCTTTGGGAGTGGTCTCGAGGACCGCCGTGCGCCGTGGACGGTGATTCGACGGTGAACAACTTCGCCGACCAGAATTGAATTTCATGACTTTCGAGCTGATTTCCGGCGATCTGAGTTAGAATTGGAGGTTGTCACAGTTGAGAGATGTGTTGGGCTTAAGGAGGAGAAGCTACGGTGAGCTTGGTAGCCAGGAAATTCCTCCGGTTGACGGCGCCGACGGCGGTCAATGGCGGAGCTCCGGCGACCCGTTGACTTTTTGGATTTTAATGATTTTTATGTCGTTTTGCTCGTAATCGCGCCCCGATCATCGCCTTGAGGTTTTCGAGTTGATTTGGAAGCCGAATTTTTAGTCGAGGGTTTATGTGGAGAGTTTGGAGAATTTCGTCGATTATTTTGTATCGAGTTATATGTTTCCGGAAATTGAACTGTGATTTTGATCAGTTATATTTTGTGATTATTCAGGAGATCGAGATCGTACGTTGGGCGAGGGATCTTCCGCCGGATCTCGTGATTAGCGCGTGTGCGCGCTGTACTCATCTGTGAGTGGACCTTTTTATTTCACTGTCGTAGCGAGTTCTTGATTTCCGTATTTATTTACGACACGATGTTGAGATTATTTATTTTTTTTGGAGGTATTGTTTTATATTTTATGTGGTGATGGCATTTACTTAGCATCGATGTTTTCGGTCACGACCTTGGAAGATAAAGGATTCCTCTCTTGATTTGCAAATGTTTAGAACTTGGATTTGTGGAAATTGGTGTGGATTTGAGGGAGAACGAGGTGTGTAAAGTTTGCCGGAATCGGGGTGTTTGGACAGTGGCGCTCCGGCCATGATGGTGGCCAGAGATTAGGGGGGTTCGACTCGTGGGGCCATGGCGGAGCTTTTGGGAGTGGTCTCGAGGGCCGCCGTGCGCCGTGGACGGTGATTCGACGGTGAACAGCTTCGCCGACCGGAATTGAATTTCATGAGTTTTGAGCTGATTTTCGGCGATCTGAGTTAGAATTGGAGGTTGTCACAGTTGATAGATGTGTTGGGCTTGAGGAGGAGAAGCTACGGTGAGCTTGGTCGCCAGGAAATTCCTCCGGTTGACGGCGCGCCGGCGGTTAACGGCAGAGCTCCGGTGACCCGTTGACTTTTTGGATTTTGATAATTTTTATGTCGTTTTGCTCGTAATCGCGCCCCGATCATCGCCTTGAGGTTTTCGAGTTGATTTGGAAGCCGAATTTTTAGTCGAGGGTTTATGTGGAGAGTTTGGAGAATTTCGTCGATTATTTTGTATCGAGTTATATGTTTCCGGAAATTGAACTGTGATTTTGATCAGTTATATTTTGTGATTATTCAGGGGATCGAGATCATACGTCGGGCGAGAGATCTTCCGCCGGATCTCGTGATTAGCGTGTGTGCGCGCTGTGCTCATCTGTGAGTGGACCTTTTTATTTCACTGTCGTAGCGAGTTCTTGATTTCCGTATTTATTTACGACACGATGTTGAGATTATTTATTGTTTTTGGAGGTATTGTTTTATATTTTATATGGTGATGGCATTTACTTAGCATCGATGTTTCCGGTCACGACCTTGGAAGGTAAAATATTCCTCTCTTGATTTACGACTGTTGAGAACTTGGATTTGTGGAAATTCGTGTGGATTTGAGGGAGAATGAGGTGTGTAAAGTTTGCCGGAATCGGTGGGACGGTGGCGCTCCGGCCACGGTGGTGGCCGGAGATTAGGGGGGTTTAACTCGTGGGGCCATGGCGGAGTCTTTGGGAGTGGTCTCGAGGGCTGCCGTGCGCCGTGGACGGTGATTCGACGGTGAACAGCTTCGCCAGCCGGAATTGAATTTCATGACTTTCGAGTTGATTTCCGGCGATCTGAGTTAGAATTGGAGGTTGTCACAGTTGAGAGATGTGTTGGGCTTGAGGAGGAGAAGCTACGGTGAGCTTGGTCGCCGGAAAATTCCTCCGGTTGACGGCGCGCCGTCGCCGACTGCGACGGTCAACGGCGGAGCTCTGGCGACCTGTTGACTTTTTGAATTTTGATGATTTTTATGTCGTTTTGCTCGTAATCCCGCCCCGATCATCGCCTTGAGGTTTTTGAGTTGATTTGGAAGCTGGATTTTTAGTTGAGGGTTTATGTGGAGAGTTTGGAGAATTTCGTCGATTATTTTGTATCGAGTTATATGTTTTCGGAAATTGAACTGTGATTTTGATCAGTTATATTTTGTGATTATTCAGGGGATCGAGATCGTACGTTGGGCGATGGATCTTCCGTCGGATCTCGTGATTAGCGCGTGTGCGTGCTGTGCTCATCTGTGAGTGGACCTTTTTATTTCACTGTCATAGCGAGTTCTTGATTTCCGTATTTATTTACGACACGATGTTGAGATTATTTATTGTTTTTGGAGGTATTGTTTTATATTTTATATGGTGATGGCATTTACTTAGAATCAATGCATTGGCTACTCGGCTGATCACCGGTAGTCCAGTCCAGGGTTGAGAGATTCTCCTGATGTGCCCACTAGACTTGAGAGATTCGCCTAGTCTATCATCGTTGGGCTTGAGAGATTTGCCTGACCGTCGGGCTTGAGAGATTCGCCTGACACCTCCATTTATTTTAAGAAATCGCATTATTTTTATGTTATGTAAATGGTGAAAGACATATGTTTATTTTCATCCACTCACTCTAACGATTTTATTTGCCTTTCGCCTGGGTTTTTCAGTTTCCGTGCCCAATTTGCAGTTCGGATTCTGGTGTCTCACGTCGCAGTCAGAGGCTTAGCATTCGAGCTATCTTTCTTTTCCAGTAGGTTTCTTGTTTTGCCTACTGTTGTATATCTTTGTATATATATACACTAAAGGTCACTCTGATTACTTTGTCGTTATACTTTTATATGTTTTCCCCCGGATTTCTGTAAAGTTCAGTTTTGATTATTACTTTACGTTATTGTTATGATATTGAGAAATCTGGATGGGATTGGTGCCCACGGTTTGACTTTTGTGACATAGGATGAAGTGTGTTTTCCGGGTGCAGGTTAATGGCAATTCCACGTAGTAGCGTAACTCTGCCGAAATTTTTGTGGTTTTTGCAAGTTTGTGTTTTCAAAAGGGGTTTGATTCTGGTTTAGGAAACTAAATCGGGGTTGGGTCCTTTCAATCAAATTTAAAATTCCAATTAGAAACATCCTTGTACGACAGGTGGAAATTGGCCAAGGAAAATATGATCAATTTGACGTTTATTTTTTCATGTTTAACTTTTTAAAAACAATGCAGAGTGGTGGATAGAGATGGAAAAACAACCTAACCCTTGTGGTGGTTTAGCTTTCTGGAGCAATCTTTCTCTTATGTTTGCTTGTAATTTTTCTCTTATGTTTGCTTGTAATTGAGTTGTTGGGGTTCTTTCATTGGGTTACTCCCAATGGTTTATCTATGAAGTTCAGTGCTTTGTTTCCAAAAAAAAAGCTAAGTCTCCTTACTCCAAAAGAAAAGATGAAGATCAACTAGTCTAATCCATATTCAATCAACTTGACCAACAATTTAAGGTGTGCTCATGAGTTCATGTTTGTGATGTAAAAACTACTCGGCAAAATTGATTTTTATGCCTAGTATTTTCAGACAAAGGTAGAATCAGAATTGATATAATTTTTAGAACAGATTTATATATCAAATTTAAAATTCTAATAAGAAACATCCTTGTACGATAGGTGCAAATTGGCCAAGGCAAAATATGATAAATTTGGCGTTTATTTTTTCATGTTTAATTTTTTAAAAACAATGCAGAGTGATGGATAGAGATGGCAAAACAACCCGAATCCTTTGGTATCTACCCAAACCGAACCCGATCGGATTGATTTAAAAGGCAAATGGCGGGTGGTTGGTATTTAATGAACTAGGAACCCGGATATATGGCGACGAGGTCGGGTCAGGTACAACTATGTATTTACCAAACCCGAACCCGAACCCGAACCTGAATCTGATCCGTCTAGATTTCAAAGGAAACATTTATATCTATATATATATATCTTATCCAGAGTGGAGGTCCATTTTGAAAAAATCAAGTGAAACTTCAATATTTTCACAACATTTATTAAATTGCTCGATTATTGAAACTATTCCTTGTGTAGATTACTATCTAAGGATCATGCTTACAAAAAATTAGTTCAATCAGAAATGATTGATCTAGCGATCTTATCGTTGCATTTAATTTTTAAGCTATAGAGGACGAACTGTATAGATCAAAAGCTGAATGTGGCGATGAAATGACCGAATCATCTCCAATTGAGTTGATGTTTTGCAACCATGATCATTGGAAAGTAATCTACACAGTGAATAGTTTGAGTGGTCGAACAACTCAATGAATCTTGTGAAAATTGAAGCTTTGCTCTATTTTTTAAATGGAGCTTTGCTCAAGATAGGGACTGATATAAAGATATATACAATTATATATATAGTTCCTGTCCAAGCTTCGCTTTAAAAAACACAGAGTGAAGTTTTGATTTTCACAAGATTGACAAAGTTGCTCAACGATGGAAACCACTCATTCTTTAGTGTACTATTAGACGATCATGTTTACAAAAAATTAGCCCAATCGGAGGTAATTTGACCATTTGATTTTTACATTGAACTGTTAAGTTATATCAAATCATCTGTACCATCAGAAGTTGAATGTGATGATCAAATGATATAATCATATTTAATTGGGCTGATTTTTTCAAGCATGATCATCCAGTGACAATCTAAAGAATAATTAGTTACACTGATCAAATAATTGTTTCAATATTTTGAAAATCGGAATTCCGCTTCGTTTTTTCAAAACGAAGCTCCACTATGGATATGATTTGATTATATATATATATTATATTTATGTATGATGGTAAACATTTATAACTCTATTATATATATATATTCTTTTATTTGGGCAAACGGGTCAGATTTATGTATTAAAGATTCGACAGATTCGGGTCTAAACCAAAACTCAAATTTCATTTATAACCCTATTATATATATATTTCACTTGAGCCAACGAGTTAGGTTTGGGTATTAAAGTTCCGATGGATTTGGGTCAGGTCTAAACCGAAACTCAAATTTTTGGGTACAGGTTCAAGTTTGGTCGGACATATTAGTTTGGAAATGGACAAAAATCTGACCCGTTGGCATCCCTATGGTTTACTGGTTTCAATATACGATATTGTCAAAGTGGCAAGGCACTATGCTGCAATTCAGAATGATTAAATGGACGGGGGAATATAGCTATTGAATCATACCAAATCGGCGTCCTAGTTGGCCTAAAAATCATCAACCTAAAACCTAGGTCTTGACAGTGCTTCTAATTGAAGTTCCAACTTCCTACGCACAAATTAGAGGTGAAACTTTAGGGTAAAGAGAGGGACTGAGCCGATCATTTCTATACCTCGACAGTCTAGTTCGGTAGCCAATGATGGTGCCTTGCCTGAGCAAAGGATGGAGGCTATCTCAGTCGAACGACAGAGTTGCGCCGCCCTCGGTAAATTTTCCTAAATGGACAGTCTGCCTTTCCTATTTTGGAAACTTCTATTTATACTTACATTTTCAGTGTTTCATAAATTTTCGTCAAACTTCTGCTAACCATAACTTTTATGTTAGACTTCGATTCATGTATATGTGCCCTCACCTTGCTTGCATCACTTATGCCTTGCCTTAAGCACCACGTCAACTCGTCTTGAGCTCCACCAACCTCGGCCTCAGCCTCGGCTTCTTGGCATCGCATCATCTCAAGCTCGGACTCGGCCATGCTCGTTTTAGAGCTATGACTGAGGCTCGACTCGATCTACTTTTTTTTGGGTCGGTCTTATTGTTTATTGCAGGCTCTCTCTCTCTCTCTCTAAGATCGCTAACATGGAGAATTTCGGTGATCGAGGCGGTTTAAGCCACCGCAATATCCAAACACAGCAGCAAATGAAGAGTTCTTATGATCTCTCTGCGATTACAAGCGCCAAGAAACCTGGCGAGATTGAAGTTGATTTTTAATCTATTTTCAATACATGTAAATAATATGATAAAATTGCTACCTATTGATTTCATCACATTATATTATTATTATTATTATTATTATTATTATTATTTTCAACATAAGACACAAAATTCAAAACTTTAAATTGATTTCCAGCCAAATACATCATCAATATCAGACACAAATTTAAGTTCTAAAATTCTAAGAGCATCTCCAACAGCTCCTGTAAAATCACAAGAATTGTTATTTTAGCAAAAAAAATACCTCATTTTTGCTCCAACAACTTTCTTAAATCATCTTGTATTCTATAGAAAATGAAAAAAAATGGATAAAGAATCCATATATCTATTGTTTGTACCAGAATCCGAGCGGATGCTGATGAAACACTTGAATGAAGAGAGATAGGCGTGTTGGGTTGGTGACCCGCCTGGCTTTATTAAGCTACTAAGATGAAAGACGAACGTCAGAAGTGAAGGCGGGGTGGCCCGTCTATCACACTCCGATGCTTAAGTGAGTATGGGCTATGCAAAAGATAAAGGGGCGTAAATAAATATGTAGTTAAGACAGTAGCTATTGATTACCTTTTCTTAATAATAATAATTAATGTGTCATATACTTATTTGGGAATACACTTCCTCTTCATTCTTCAATATGGGACATGGTGTGCTCATGTTTTCCTTTCTCTTATGCGTTTCCTTGGTTTGTGTTCTTACAAGCGTGTATGAAATGAGGCAAAGCCGAAGCGCTTATGCCAACAAGTCCCCCAAGTCTCCATATCAAGATCATTCTTGAATGGGGAGTTGAACTTACTCGCATACTTCATACACGCTTGACTTCATCTGTCAAGCAGTTGGGCGTACCCCATAGTGTTCTTCAACTCCGCAAGAAAGAATGATCCGTCCACATTATGAAGGGAACACCGTATAAACAAGATAATGAACGTGTAAACATAAGTAGGCACATCACTTTTGTAAACGTGCTACATCTGAGCGGGGCGCTCAAATTGTGAGGTGCGAATGCGATTATAGAGCATGATTTGTGGTTGCATCTGAGTGGGTCGCCTAGAAGTAGATACATGAACTACTCGAACCTAACAAGGAGTGTCATTTGCTGGTGATTGTGTAGTGTCATAACGCATTCACTTCATAGAGTAGCGTTTTTGAGGAACAACTGTAATAACCCGTAATTTTTTTATTATTAAGTTTTATTTTATTTAATAAATTTCAGTTATCTGAGATCATTGTGTTATTTTTCTCTTATTTGGTGAGGTCGAGTAGTAGGTTGGAATAGAATTTCGATGTTCATGAAGATTATTGGCCTAAATAAATTTGGAGTTATAGTTATATTTGTAATTAGAATTTGATAACTAGAATTAGATATATTCAAGAATTCGGTGCTCAATTAGATTTTTTGAGCTAGTAGGCTCAATTCTCCATAAGCCCATTAGAAGAGGAAAAAAGAAGAAGAAGAAAGAAACCTAATCTAGCCAAGTGGGGAGAAGAGCTTTTGGGTGTGTTTAGGATAGCTTTTAAAATGTCCAAAAGCGCTTTTGAATTAATAAGAATAATTATATATAAATAGATAAAAATTCAAAAAAATTAAAAAGTGATTTAGTTGAGCTTTGGAATCACTTGGAAGTATTTGGGAAGCACATAATAGGTGCTTCTTAGTTTTAAAATACTTTAATTTTTTTTAAAAACGCTTCTAGAGTTATAGGAAGCAATCACAAACATGCCCTTTGTCTTCATTCCTTTATGTTGATGGTTTTCGTCGAGTACGCCGAGGGACGACCGAGTTGCAATAGTGACCGAAGAGCGCGACCGGACGAAGACAAAGAGCGACGAATTGACAAGTAGCCGACGTTTGCATTGGAGCAGTAGTCAAAACTACGATGTTTTGGCTAAATTGAAGTTCAGCAGGTGAGAGTTTCTTTTGTACTCGATATCGATATATGGGACTGTGTGTTTGTTCGGGAATTCAATTTAGGATTTTGGCGTGGGTGATTTGTCTTTACTGTGAGTCTTTGATGGTTAAGGAAATTGGCATTGGAATAATGGTTATGATGCTACAGATAGAATGAGGTGAAGGTGTTGGTTGTGCTAATGATAAATAGGTACCGTTAGTTTATTTGTCTTTACTGTGAGTCTTTGATGGTTAAGGAAATTGGCATTGGAATAATGGTTATGATGCTACAGATAGAATGAGGTGAAGGTGTTGGTTGTGCTAATGATAAATAGGTACCGTTAGTTTATTTTACAAGAGGTGGGCATTAGCTTTGATGCTATGTTTAAAGAACACGGATATATTGATAAATTATTTATGTCTTGGTAAGCTTTACATTGATAGAGTGACATAAAAGACTGGATTATTGTTAGCATAAGCTAAAGCTAAGGATGTGTTCTGAGAATTTAGGTTAATGATACGTTGGGTAGCTGTAGATAATTGGATGATTTGAAAATTCTTTTTAAGCGAGAATTGGAATTGTTTAGGCGATTGATGAGACAAGTTTTGTTGGATTGCTGTAATTGTTTAAGTGGTGCGCATGAGAAGACGCAGCTGGAGTAGAGGTGAGTAATCTCACTGTGTTTACTTGTGAATGAGGTTCACTTGATTGATAGTGTGTGTATGTTGTGGAAAGAATGATTATCGAAAAGAAATTAAGTTCCTGTTTTAAAATTATGAACTTGATCGTCTACGGTTCATAGGTAAGTGAAATATGACATTAGTTGGTGAATGATCTGGTGTGATGTCTAAAATGCGATGGGTCTTGTGTTTCCATTCTTAGATGTCTTGGTGTGATTGATTTGAGGTGCGTCTCTAGTAACTGTGATGTGAGGTTGCTAGAGTCAGTTGTCTGTGTTGTCACTCGTATATGTGATGTGAGGTTATGAGTGTAGTTTTGAGGTGTTATCGTTGATGTGTTGTCACTTGTATCCGTGATGTGAGGTTACAAGTATAGTCTTGAATTATTTTTCACTCATGTTCCTTATTGTGAGGTCATAAGTATTGTCATTTGAGGTATTGTGTCACTCGTTTTCGTGTTGTGAGGTTACGAGTGTTGTTTTTGAGATGGTTGTCACTCATGTTCCGGACTATGAGGTCATGAGTGTCGGTTACTTGTGTCCCGGCTGTGAGGTCACAAGTGACTGTGGTTATAAAGTCGGATGATCCGATCAGTTAGAGCTCTAGTCTGTCTGCCACATAAACGTTGTTGTTTAAAATGAGTCTTGAGTGCATTCTTTTTTTATGGCCCATGAGTGGCGTGGTTCAGTTCTCTTATTTTATTTACCATGAGTTTTAATTTTGTTGTGGAGAGTCGAGTTGTGTTTCTTTAAGAGAAAGATCGATGTTGTGTTTTTTGTGATTTGGAGTCGATGAGAGAGTCATGAATTTGAGGTGAAGTGTGATACTGATTTTAGTGAGCTATTTTGTCTAAGGAAATCTTCTGAACTAATTTTCATGTAAGAGATTAGCTTAAACTTGAAACTGTGGTTTTCTGATGTCTCAAAATGAAAATTGATTTAATTTGAATTAAATTCAAGCATGTGATAGAGTTTACTTGTTAAGTGAGGTATTAATTTGAGGTTACTCATACGAGCTTTTAAAGCTTACCGAGTTTGTTTATATTAACCCGGTGCACCAATCAATGGTGTAGTGGTTAATCTTGCAAGGTAGTGGTGACTTATTGAAGAGGTAGAGGCTTCTTAGTATCGCTGTGGTAGTAATGGTTATCAACCTTATATATGTTATTTTGCTTCCACTGTGTAACATATTCGTTGGCAATCGGATTTGAATTTGTAAACTAAAGGAATGTAGTTTATGATTCGTATAATTGAGTCTCCATGGTTGTTCGACTTGAGGATTTAATAAAAAAAAAATTCAGGTATTTTGAGGTAGTTTCTCATGTGCTCAGTTTTGGTTTATTTATAGAAATTTCACAAACTAAAAATCGGAGCGTGACAACAACGTACATGATGATAAGTCATAGGGTTTGCTCAGATGGTTTGTTTGTAAATGAGTTATAAGATGGCATTGCCATTGTGAGTGAGGAGTAATCCGTTGCCCAAGAAGAAAATGAGACGTGTGTTTAGGCGGGGTGGGAGTAAAAAAAGACCTCCAAGTTTGAATATGGAGCGAATCAAAAAGCGGATCCGTTCATTTAAGAAAACATTTGCGTTCCTGACATGTGTTGTGGACATGTGTGACAAAGTTGTGGTGATGGAGAGAGAAAAATAGAGTGCTGTGTACCCTCATCATAATAGCATGACCCATTATGACGTTGTGGGAAACAACGCAACTCGATTTTGTTCCCAAGTGGAGAGGCACATTAAAGAAACTAAGGGCCAGAATAGAGCCACACATATGGCACTATTCATTCAAGGGGTTTCAAGGAAAGTATAAAGGGAGAGAGTGGCTTCCGCTTCTTCCCACTTGCTACCAATATTTGAGAATAGAGAGATAGAGATTTGAACAAAGAGTTTAGGAAAAAGGCGAAGAGGCAAAGTGCAGAGTGAAAAGGAAGAGGAGGAAGAAGAAACTATAACTCAGAGCAGCAAACACGAATCAAGTACGACTTCTTGTTTCTGATTTTGCTGCCATAGATGTGTGTTGTTTGTTTTTAGCTTTCATGCTTTGGGAATATAAGAAAAAGTGTTATAGTTGGTAAATCGAAGAAATCTGGAAATAGATTTGAAGGAAAAATGATAGATGCATGTAAATTCTGGGTTTGTGTGGTGAGAATGGGGTTTTAAGATGTGTTCCTGGGTCGTAAGACAGGTTGTTGAACTTGTTTTGGGGGTTGTGTTTGTTTTTATTTTTGAATGAAATGAATTTTTTTGGAAAATAGGTGTGGGTATGATTTTGGGTAAGGAGAGAAGAAGAACAAGTGTGAAGAACATAAAAAGAGACTGTCTGATCTATTCGAAGGGAAAAGAGTAAAATTTTTAGGTGTTTGTGTGAAAATAAGTGAGCGGGGTGAAGCTGATAATGTTAATTAGTTCAAATATTAACATTGTATACCTTTATCTTTGGCTGCCCGAGTGACGGAATAGAGATGAGCGTTGTCGAGGTAATAGAAGTGTCAAGCGGAGATTATAGGATGGTAAACGAGAGAAACAGTTGCCTAAAGGAAAAAAAATTTCCTTAACAGAAATTGGCTTAGAAGCTTTGGGTCTTAGCTTGTATAGCGAGAGTGTAACTACCACCTCATCCGATTCAAAACCTAGTTTTAGTAATGCAATGTCGCTTATGCATGAAGATGACCTTAACGCGCCTTTACTTAAATTGCTAGCCCCGCCCAGAATAGAGGATGCCACAATCAATGCGTACATGGCCTTTGGGCCTAGGCAGTCTGCACAACGAAGGATTAAATCAGGGGCGGAGCAAGAACAAATGCCTGAGCTAGGGAAGATGAAGAAATAAACTACTAGGAAGTGGAGAAATGAGAAACAAATGGGCGTTGCCCCGCCAGATGAAAGGACTTTGAAGACTGCACTTCCTCAATTTGAGACAGGTGGGCCTTGTTTGTATCGCTTAAGTGACAATACTGCAGCACAAGATCCGGTGAGCGCACTAACAGGAAAACAAATTGAGGGCCTACGACGAGACTACCGAATTCCCTCAAATGTCATATTAAGACGCCTGAAAGACGGCGAATCGGCGGTGCGCCCACCTAAAGGATTCGTGTGTATGCATAATTACCATTTTTGGCATGGGCTGGTGTTGCCGTTACACCCATATATGCAGTACATGGTGGCGAGGTTGAATGTGTAAATAGGACACTGCGGCCAGCTCATTATTAAAATATTGCAAGCATTTTACACACTGTTTAACTTGTCTAGACTCGATCATCCCACAATAGCAGAATTGTTGTCCATTTGTGAGCTGGGATATTCAAGTAAGGCGGAGGATAAGGGTACATCCACGTTTACACACAGAGGCAAGTCATGGTTTTTTGATGATATGTCTGCGTCTGCACCTATCTGGTGGGGGGGGGGGGGGAAGGTTAGAGCAAATATGTGACGAGCCCATTTAACCTTTCAAGGAATAGGTATATATCATAGACGCACGAGATAAGATCGTGTTCATTGCAGTGAAACAAAGCTTTCCTTGCTATCGAGAAGAAAGGCAGTGCTAATCAAAGATTACATACGCTTGGGGATGGGAAAAGGAATGCCGCTTACTTACTGCTCAGAATCACCGGAACTTACTAGAGCAAATGGGACTAAGCCATCGTCTAGGTAACTGAGCAGGCTAAATGAAAGGTTGCTGGCACCTCGTTTTTATAAATTTTATTGTTGGTAATTAATTTGAGCTGGGCAGCAATGGGTAGTTAAAGTTCCCAAGACTTCAACGACCAAGAAGATGGAGGGACTTGGTGAGATGGAGGGACTTGGTGATGAGCTGAAGTAGCTGTTGATGCAGGCGTTGCGGCCTAAGAAAGCTCAAGTCATTGAAAGGAGTGGGTTCGAAGAAGACGAGATAGTATAGAATGTGTCTGTGCCAGATGAGGCCTTACAAAAGGGGTCAGTGCTAATCATAGCATATACTCTGCCTCATGAAAACCAGGCGGAGCCAACTGATGAGGAAGGAGACGGCTTGAGGGATGATGATGAATACGAAGTGGCCGAGTTCAGGAATAATCAAGCCGGTGAGGAAGAAGTGAGCTACCAACGCTCTAACCCGCTCGAGCAAGATAAGGTCGAGAAGGAGCTAGCCTTCCTAAAGAGGCGGGCAGAGAAGAAGAAAGCCAAAATTGATGAGAAGCTGCGGAAGAAATCTGAGAAACTTCACTCTCGCTCATCGCACTTCGAGACTCGCCCTCAGAAGTTCCCCAAGAATGAGGAGGTCGAAGACCTGGATGAAGAAGGCGTGCATACTTCTCAACCACGCTCGACTCCCCCCCCCCCCCTCTTTTATTGGGATGTCGATTGGCCGGGATATGCTTGACATAGAGGGTGCGATAAGCATTCACTCTGGGTGGTTGAGGTGATCGATGGTAGATATGACAGTGTCTATCAAGTATAAACGTGATCAACCCCTCCCAGAGAAAATATGCAGGCGATCCTCTATGATCATATGAGTCATAGAATCTACTTGGCATTGGAGGAGGAGGGAAGTGAAAGCCAGCTGGCTGAGATTGCAGCCCTGCGTTTGCAGTATGACAAGCACTTGGGTGAGCTGAAGAAAGTCGAGGAGGCGGTGAAGCGCCATGAGAAAATATTGAAGCAAACAGAGTTGCTTGTGGAGAAGCTGAAGGCGGAGAAGAATACTACTGAAGATGATGCAGAGGAGGCGAGCAGAGAGAAAAGAGAGACATAACAAATGTTGGAGGAGCAAAGGCAAATGATATAGAAGGATCAGGTGGAGAGGAAGATAGAGAAAGAGAAGCTTGAAGAAGATATCAGGATGCTCACTTCTCATATTGAAGGTCTACGAAGCCTGATACTGAGAGAGAACCAGATTGAGCAAATGAAGGTGGATGCTGTGGAAGCCTTAAGATAAGGGAAGGCCAGGCATAAAATAAAATAGTATGGGCAGAAACACATGGTGCTCTTTTTAAGCAGCTAGAGAAGTCCCCATACTTTAACTGAGCGTTGTTCCAAAAGGATAAAGGTTTCTCAATGGTGGCGGAAGAGCTAGGTGAGCTTTTGACGTTTTGGAGGATTTTTATTCTCCTTTTTTTGTTTGCTTGCTTTAGATATGTAAAATTATGCTGGGGTAGCCCATAGTGACAGACAATGTTTCTTTTATATAGCCCGTCTATCTATGATACTTGATATTTTTTCACCTATAAACCGTATAACCATGTCGATGGAACGCTCATTATTATGAAAATATTTTGGAGCTATGTGTGTTTTTTAGCGGTGTTTTCAGAAAAATCAACGAATGATACACTTTTCTTGATTAGAATAAAATCCCAATACAAAAATAGTGAGCGGGGATACAATAGAAATATTGCCTACTATGGGCGAGTATAGATCAATGATAGTTTTTTCTTAAGTGGGCTGAATTCCAAGTGTGTGGAAGGGTATACCCACTAACATCCTTCAAATAAAAGGTTCCTGGATGAACTTCCTCTATAATCTGATATGGACCATCCCAGCTTGGGCAAATGGATTTACAGGTGTCTGAATGGCTTTCATTACCCGGTCCCCCACTCGGAGCAGGCGAGCCTTTACACACTGATTGTACAAACGGGTGATCCTTTGTTTGTTTTTACTGTGTTACGAAGGTGAGTTGTGTGTCGTTGCTCCTCGAGCAGATCATTATCCAGGTGGAGGCCATCACCATTTGTGACTGGGTCAAAATTAGCAACACGAGGGCTTTGATGGGTGATTACAAGCGGAAGTAATGCTTCAGACATGAAGGTCAATGTGAATGAAGTGTCACATATTTCCTTAGTAATGGTTGTGCGGATGTACCATAGGATATCATATAGCTTATATATCCACCTGCTGAAGCGTAGGTTGCCCCTCCTGATGTCGCATATTTTCTTTTTCAACCCATCCTTTATAATCTTATTCGCAGCTTCCACTTGACCATTACACTGAGGGTGGATGGGAGAAGAAAACTAGACTGTATTCCCATGTTTCTTGCAAAATTGGATGAACTCATTATTGTTAAACTAAGGCTCGTTGTTAGTGATGATGTTGATGGGGGGGCCATAGTGACAGTAAAGTGTGTGCCACAAAAACTTGAGGATCTTCTCAGTAATGACCTTTACTAAAGGCTCCGCCTCAATAAACTTGGTGTGGTAGTCAATCATGACCACAATATACTTGTACTGACATTTTGTGTTTGGTAGCTCACCAATGGTCGAGTCCCCATTGGGCAAAAGGTATGGGTGAAACGATGACAGGGAGCGGGATAGCTGGCAGGCGGTGTTTGTGGGAGTGCAATTGACATTCGTGGCACTTCTCTTCCAGGTCGGTTGCGTCCACATGTATTATGGGTCACTAGAAGCCACTTCAAAGAACCTTATGGGTGAGGGATCAAGCGCCTATGTGATGTCCACATATCCCACTATGAACTTCTGCCAGAATGCCTTGCTCGATTTTTGGAGTGACGCATTTCAAGTTTGGCCATGTCCGCCCATGCTTGTATAATTGCTCGCTTCGAATAGTGAAATTTGATGAACATGTGACAATTGTTAGTGCTTCTTCTTTATCAGGTGAGAGAATGCCTTTAGTCTTCTACAGATATATGGGATCTATATAGCTAGGTTCAACGAGCGCTACCGGCAGTAACTCAGAAAAGACTCAGGAGTGCTTGGTTTTGATAGGGTTTCCACCCCTTATCTTTTGAGTTAGAGTGGGTAGTAGCCAATCGAGCCATTACATCATCTTTTGCATTCTGGGCGCGAGGTACCTATGTGATTGAATAAGACAAGAATTTACCAAGCATAAATTTTGTTAGAGCCAGGTACACACTCATCTGCCCATCCTTAGCCTTGAAGGCCCCTTTGACTTGGTTGACCACCAGTTTTGAATCACTAAATATGTTGATGTCTCGAGTGTCTGATTGGTGAGCAAGTTGCAGTCCAGCAATAAGAGCTTCATACTCCACTTCATTGTTTGAGGCTGAGAAATCAAATCGTAGCGCATACTCCACATAGACGCCCCCGGGCCCGGTGAGAATAACTCCAACTCCGCTTGCTAGTTTATTTTTGGAACTGTCCACATATAATTACCATTTAGACTTCCAAGTGGTTTGGATGGGGATGGTTATGCTATTTCCAGTTATGTTAATTACAGACTGGGTGGGTTCCAAATCGATGCACTCTGTAATGAAGTCAATGACCGCTTGACCTTGAGAGCAGTACAAGGCTTGTATTTAATGTCGAACTCGCTAAGCTCAACAACCCATTTTCTTAAACGCCTACTATGGTCAGGTGACTAAAGAATTTTCCAAAGCGGTAAGGTAGTGAGTACATGAATGCTATGCGCCTGAAAACATGGGTGTAATGTTCTGGGAGCCCTGACAAGTGCTAGTGCGA
This sequence comes from Geum urbanum, assembly GCA_946800695.1. NCBI lineage: Eukaryota > Viridiplantae > Streptophyta > Magnoliopsida > Rosales > Rosaceae > Geum > Geum urbanum. The sequence continues at coordinate 9,417,664 of OX327003.1, forward strand.
CCTTCTCGAGGGTGGAGTATCGAGCCTCAGCATTTTTTATAGCTTTACCCGCATAGAATACTGGAAGTTCTTTATCGCTCTCTCTCCTAACAAGGGCAGTGAGATATTAAAATAATACTTCCCCTTTTACTGGGCGGGACATGGTAGGAATTGAAGCTAGATAGTGTTTGAGGTTGACAAAAGCGGCTTCGCACTCTGTGTCCATTATAGTTCGTTCTTGTGGGTTAAGCGAAGCACTTTGAAGAATGGTTCACACTTATCTGAATAATGCGATATGAAGCGGTTCAAGGATGCCAGTTTGAGGTCAAACTTTGTAGTTCTTTTTTATTAGACGGTGCACTCATTTCCATAATTACCTTTATCTTGGCTGGATTTGCATCGATTTCTGTTTGGCATACCACGCAGCCTAAAAATTTACTAGTTGTGATACCAAACTTGCATTTTGCAGGATTTAAGCGGACACACAGAGCCAATAAGACCAGAAACACTATGCGGAGGTTGGCGACGTGTCCTTGAGCAGTTACGCTTTTAACTAGTATGTCATCCACATAAACTTCAACAATGTCCCCATCCACTTCTTTCATAATGAAATTCATAAACCTTTGGTATGTGGAGCCAACATTTTTTTAATCCAAATGACATGACATTGTAACAATACAACCCTTTGTTTGTGGTGAACCTGGTGGCCTCTTGGTCGTCCAAGTGCATCTTAATCAAGTTATATCCGGAGTATGCATCCATCATTGACAGTAGCTCATAATTGGTCGTAGCATCTACCAATTGATTGATGTGGGGCAATGTGAAGCTATCTTTTGGGCATGCCTTATTTAGGTTAGTGTAATCTACACACATACGCCATGTCTCATTACTCTTTTTGACCGTCACTGTGTTTGAAATCCACTTAGGATAATTCATCAGGCGAATGAATCCAATCTTAAGCAGATGCTCTACTTTCGCCCACATTGCAGCATATCGCTCCTCATCGTAAGCATGTCTCTTTTGCTTAACCGGGCAGGCTCTTGGATTTATGCATAGCTTATGAGAGATGAGGTCGACAACAATACCAGACTATCAACATAAGACCAAGCGAAAACTTCATTGAATTCTTTGAGGAGGGTGGTAAGATCCCTGGCAATATCATGATTTAACTGGGTGCCAATATTGACAGTTCGCTTAGGATGATCAGGTCGATCATGCTATTTTTATCGCCAGCTGGGCGGATAGAATTTACACCGTCCCTTGAGTTGTCTGGAGTTGTAGTGTTGGGTCGTTATCCTTGAGGGCCAAAATTTCTTGTCGGATGACATTACCTATATGGGGGTCCACTGGGCACTTGACGAACTGGGTGCCTCGCACAGAACCAGTACCGAAGTCGGTGGAAAATTGGAGGTAAAGCATGTGCGGGGCTAAAATCACCTTGAGCTTAATCAAAGTAGGGCACCCAAGTATGATGTTATACGAAGACGGCAAGTCACAAATTATAAACTTGGTAGTGACTTCCATTTGAGGCATTCCTGCCTTAACCATGCATAGGCGCATGGAGTCATAACCCAGTGGATACACGACATCGCCCGAAAAACCCATCAAATTTCACTATCTTGTATCAATTTGTTTTTCGGGCGGCATAGCTGTTTGTAGGCGGGTAAGAACATGATGTTTACTGCAACTCCGGAATCGATCAAAACGCGATGAATTTTGAAGTGATCAACCACAACATCAATGACGAATGAGATGTCTATTGGGTGTGCACCTCACTCGTCTTCCGCCTAAAGGTAATAGGATCCTATGAGTACTTCTGAGCCTTGACACCATTATCTCCGGACAAATTGAATATCTCTTGGGGATCACAAGATTTTTGTTTACCCCGAAAATTGTGTTGATCATCCCTTGTGGCTCGATGAAAGAGATTAGGCACTGCGGTGGGTCACCTACTTTGTATTGGTCCAACTTACCCTCGTCGAATAGTTTCTGGATGACCTTCTTTCGAGTAAAACACTCTTGTATGTTATCTGAATTGTTAGAGTAGTATTCGTACCATTTGTTTTGTGTTGCGCAGGGATAATGCTCGTCATTTAGGAGGGAGCAGAACATCAATGAGCACCTTGCTATTGGCGAGGATCTCAGTGTTCGTTGCATTGGCGAAAATGAAGATTTTCTAGGCTGAGAGTTGCTACCGAATCTGTCTGTTGTGATTGATAGTAGAATTATGCATGTGATGAGGGTTTTCATGTGGAACAAGTGGGATCTCCCGTCTATCATCATGAACAAACTTTTGCCTTTGAACTAGTGCGAGAGTGAGACCTTGCCATGTGGGGCGGGGCAGTATTATTGCTTCGTGGGCAGGGTTGGCCACCATACACAAATTTACTAATCGGTGCCTTTTCCAAAACCATGTTGACGAGATCGTTGTAATCCAAAGATTGTTGGCGTTTGACTATTTTTTCTTTGAATGAGGAAGGTATTAATCCCTGGATGAGAACAACAATGACCATCTTTTTGTCCAAATGGAGGCATGACTAAGCGACTATCCAAAATCGGCCGATGAAGGACGATAAGTATTCGTGCTTCACCTGTTTAATAGAAAATAAGGTATCGGTTGTATCATACCTACCTTGCAATCTATATTGCTTAAGGAAAGCATCTGCAAAATACATGAAGGAGTTAATGGAGCCATCAGGTAGTTCAAAAAACCACTTCAATGAATCACCCGTTAGAGTTTCTAAAAAGAGGTAACATAGAGTTGCGTCATTGAGATGTCGCCTAGTAGTGGCCGAGAGGAACTCATCTAGATGGACGCTTGGGTCATCCCGCTCAGAATATTGTGGACACTTGGGATCCTTGGCATGCAGGTCATGCCCGACTCTGGTAATGTATGCCAAAAAAGGGGTCGTGCGAGGTGTGTAGATTACGCTCATGCCCTGGTGATGTACGAAGCGCCCTTGATGAACGACTTCTAATTCTGCTAGCTGAGCCAGAATTGGGGTGGTCGCATCAGGGGTAGTTAATTTCCGGAGGGTGGGGGAGGACCTGGGAACAAAGGTTGGTGAAAGGGGGTTGGAATTTGGATGACTGGAGAATTCAGATGTGTGTCAGCAAAATTCTGAGTTGAATCGCACTCTGAGCAGCCTTACCACAGGGCATCCAAGGTGCTATGGAGTTCTTGCCTGGCTGAGCGCTCGACGTTGCTCTCGTGTCGAAGGAGTTCCAATTTTTAGATGAGTCGGATGGATATGTCCTCGCCTTCCTTCTAGGGGGCGCGTGATGTGGGGATGGCTAAACTGGATGGGACCCACCGCTTGAATTTTCCAAAGGCTGGAGGATTATAGTAGTGAAGCCAAGGGTGGAATTCTGCTCCATAGTTGAGAAGAGAACGTGCAGGTTTTTGTTGATGCGGGGGAGAAAGAACTCGTGTGCGGCGCCAAATGTTTGTACCAGAATCTGAACGGATACTGATGAAACATCTAAATCAAGTGAGATGGGTGTGTTGGGTTGGTGACCCGCTTGGCTATGCTGAGCTGGTAAGATAAAAGACGAACGTTAGAAGTGAAGGTGGGGTGACCTGTCTATCACACTCCGATGCTTAAGTGAATATGGGCTATGTAGAAGATAAAGGGACACAAATGAATATGTAGTTAAGATAGTAGCTATTGATTACCTTTTCTTAATAACAATTAATGTGTCATATACTTATCTGAGAACGCGTTTCCTCTTCATTCTTCGATGTGAGATTCAGTGTGGTCTTGTTTTCCTTTCTCTTGTGCGCTTCCTTGGTTTGTGTTTTAACAAGCGTGTACAAAATGGTGCAAAGCTGAAGCGCTTATGCCAACATCTATAGAATTCTCAAAACCTCTAAAGTTTATTGCTTACCTACTATAATTCACTCTTTCCCCTCAAAAGAGCAAGTTTTAATTAATATAGAATTTTGAGTTTGATATATAATATTTAAATAGGTTCATTAAATTATACAAAAAATTATTTAATTTTGTATAGTAGAATAGAAGAGATGTTAAAGTTTGGGGTCATTTTATTTTACAAATTTTCTGTTCTCATCTTATATAATAGATAATTTTTACAAGAGCTACTGCAAATGGTCTAAATAAAAAAGTGGAAATAAGTCTAAAACCATCATGCACGTTTTCCTTTAAGCCCACACACCTCTCTCAAACTAAAGCTTCTCTTCCTTCAGTTTCTTCAATTCAGCAAACCCACATCTCTCAAACTCATGCTTTTCTTCTTTCAATTTCGTCACACACTCTTACGATAATATATAATATTTATTATGATATTTAAATGATTATTAAAAAGCTAAACAACAAACTAAAGATTAAATTGTATTTTATGTTGATGATATTATAACTGTATTAAAATTACTACCTTTAATTTTCTTTTATGTGAATATCAAATTTGAAAGTAAAGTATATAATAACATTTTCAGATCTTAATTTTTATTTCAAGTTCTTTTTCAAATAAAAGAAAGGAGAAGTAGAATTATTCAGATTCAAGAAACAGTTTAAGGTTTTTTTTTAAAAGACAGAAACTTTATCCCAAATCCAATTTGAAACAAACTCAGACTATGGTGAATACCAATGCAAATTGGTCTAATCAGCTCTTATTTTTAACCATTTCAATGCAAAACAAAAAAATAAATACCAAAAACGCAAATCCGACAAAATCTACATTTGACCACGAAGCTCAAATCTACTGATTAAAAAAGCTCAATGAAGATGAAGTGGCGGAAAGTGACATACTGAAGGAGAAAGATGTGCATTGGTGATGTCAAAAAAAATAAAAAATCGGTTTGAGAAAGGTTTCCTTTATTATTGAAAATGTGAACATTGTTGCTTGTCAAAACAAATCGACGAGAGACTGCAAAGCTTCTCAACAACTTTTCTTCTTTAATTCATTAAACATAAAAGACGACAACAATAAGAACTTAAAGTAGTCAAAAATAAAGGTAAAGAACAAAGTGGATTTACATAGTTGATTTGAAGCACTATGTAATTCCACCCGACCATTTTCTTTACATATTGCCCACCATTTTCCTGCAACGCCTTTCTGAATAGAATTTTTGAATTCTTGCCTACTAAGCTCTCACTCCGAATTCCATCATTCCTTCACATATTTTCTCTCAAATTCTAGTATATAATGAGTTCGGGCCGGGCATTTATTTGAAAACTTTGAGGCTTCATTTTCTATTGTTCTCATCATCAACAAGGTTTGATTTTTACAACATGCATTAGAGTATCTTAAAGATAACAAGGAGAGGTGAATATGAAACTTAATGGATCTTGGGAACATGCCTACTTTGCTTTCTGTCGAGGCAAGTCTTACGATATACTTAAATGAATTGATGGATATATATATATATATCTATATTGATGGATATATATATATATATAGATCCTATTGAAGTTTTATATTAAAATTTTGGTGTGAAGTTCTATTTTACACAAAATTGACAAAATAATTCGAAGATTGAAACCACTCGTTCTTTAGATACACATGCAATGATCGTACTTACAAAATTTTAGTTCAGTTGGAGATGTTTTGACCATTTGATCACCACATCAAATTTTGAGCTAAATCGAACAATCTGTGTGCATTGTTAAACAATGTGAAGATTAAATAGTCAAAACATCTCCGATTGAGCTAAAATTTTGCAAGCACGATCCTTGCATGGGTATCTAATGGATGAGTGATTTCAATATTCGACTTTGTTTTGTCGATTTTGCGTCAAATGAAACTTTCCACCGAAGTTTAAGTACGAAGCTTTGCACTTGATAATATATATATGAGGGCTGTGTACGATTACCATGTTGAGGAGTTCACCACATTAGTGAATCCCTATAAGCTGCAAAGGTTCAATCACGACAAATCCGTTTGAAGGAAGCCCTATCATGATACATGTGTTAATGTTCTTCATTTCATGGTGAACCTGATAAAACACATCAATAATTACATAAAAGCATTTGGAGTGACCCCATACAAACTGTCAAAGAAAGTAGTCGTTATTAACTACTGCTTTCCATGAGAAATGTTGAATTAACTACTCTCTCTCTCAATTTTATGACAGTAATATCTCACCCTTCTACGATAAGATAATTTTTATTTATTAAGATATTTAAATAATTATCTTAAAATAAAACAACAAACTAAAAACTAAATTATATTTTGATTTATTTTCCTTGTTCAATCATTTTTTCAATTTTTTCTTCCTTCCTCCCTTCCCCCTTCTCTTGTGATTTGACACATGTTTTCATATGGGAAGACAAGTCAGGATATGTGACAGATCATTCACAGCATATTGAAATTGTCTGTATATACACTTGATGAAGATGAAGCCTTTTCATCCTTCTTTCCAAATCCCAACAGTCTCTTATTGGCAAATAATAGGGTGTTCGCTCCATCTTAGATCCCAGCAACTGTCGACGGAGACGTAGACATCATCGGTGGGGAGAACCCGTGGTGGTTTATCTCCCTTGAATTTGGCTTTCCTGAATTCATGGAAATAGTTGGTCTTCTCCATTTCTTATACTACATTGAGCAACGGTTCTAGACCGGAACCGGGGAAGACATCACCTGAGCTAGAGTGGTCTTAAAGTTGCTGTTAGAGGAGTCATATGGTTTAGTTTCTGTTTTATTTTAATTCTGCATGTTGGGTTGGTGTAGTTTTCCTTTTATTTTTATTTTGCTCATGTGGTGTGTAATACTATATCTTTATTTCGATCGAAAACCTAGTAAATCATTTCCGATATGGGGATCAGATAGATGAAAAGTACTTTTTGAGAACAAATCTCAACATAAACTCCCATCGAAGTTTAGTATAAATCTTTGGGTTCACAGGTACAATCTTTGTAACTTCATGGTATACCCTTGGATTAACATGCGGATCGAAATTAGAAGGAAGTGGATTTACATATATAATGGATTTACAAAACTCTATAAATTTACGTTGTCTTCCCCGCATTTTTCTTTACTCAATGTCCACCATTTTTCTATGCTGCTTGAATTTGTTGATAGAAATTTTGAATTCTAGCCTACTCAACTCTCACTTTGAATTCCTTTATTCCTCCATGTAATCACTCTAAAATTCTAGTGTATAATGCACACATTTGGGCTAGTCAAATTTGAAAGAACTCAACCCCGATTTAGTTTCTTAAACCGGAATCAAAACCCTTCTGAAAACACGAACTTGTAAAAATCATAGAAATTTCGGCAGAGTTTCACTATATCGTGGAATTTCCATTAACCTGCACCCGAAAACACACTTCATCCTATGCCACAAAAGCCAAACCGTGGGCACCAATCCCATCCGGATTTCTCAAAATCATATCATAATATAAAGCAATAAGCAAAAACTGTAATCTTTACAGAAATCCGGGAAAATCATCTGAAAATATGAACATCGGAGTATTCAGAGCGACTTCTAGTATATATATGTATATACATAAATACACAGCAGTAGGCTAAACAAGAAACCTACTGAAAAAGAAAGGTAGCTCGAACACTAAGTCTCCGACTGCGACGTGCGACACCAGAATCCGAACTGCAAACTGGGCATGAAAACTGAAAAGCCTAGGGGAAAGGCAAATAAAATCGTTAGAGTGAGTGGACGAAAATAAACATATGCATTTCTCCATTTACATAATCATAGAGATAATGAGAGTTCTTAAAATAAAGGGAGGTGTCAGGCGAATCTCTCAAGCCCAACGGTGATAGACTAGGGGAATCTCTCAAGCCTAGTGGGCACATCAGGGGAATCTCTCAAGCCTGGAACTAGACTACCGGTTATCAGCCAAGTAGTCAATGCATAGATGCTAAGTAAATGCCATCACCAATAAAACATAAAACAATACCTCCAAAAACAATAATTAATCTCAATACTGTAATGAAAATAAATACTGAAACCAAGAACTCACTACGACAGTGAAAATAAATGTCCACTCACAGATAAGTACAGCGTGCAGACGCGCTATTCCTGAGATCCGGCGGAAGATCCCTCGCCCAACGTACGATCTTGATCCCCTGAATAATCACAAAATATCACTGATCAAAATCACAATTCATTACTCTGAACTATACCTTGGAAACCAACCATTTCCAAAAATATATAACTCGGATAACAGAAAACCCGTCGAAAACCCCAAACACTCCACATAAACCCTCGACTTAAAATCCACTACTTAAATCAACTCGAAAACCTCAAGGCTACGATCGGGGCGCGATTACGAGCAAAACGGCATAAAACTTGACAAAAATCCAAAAAATCAACCCTTCGCCAGAGCGCCGCCGTTGACCGCCGCCGCAACGTCAACAATGACGGATTCCAGCCAAAATTTTCAGAAATGATCATCTCCTCAAGCCCAAAAACTTCTCTCAAAGGACCCCTACCATCCAAGGCTCACGGTGGCCGGAATTCGCCTCGAAACCCACGGAATCCATGGATTCCGGTGAGCTCCAAACGACGACCAATTTCAAAAACTCTTCACCCAAAAGCTTCCTTCGGTTGAGGGGAGCAAAACCCCCAACCCCTCCGACCCAAAAAGTGGCCGGAAATGGCCACCCGATTCTGGCAAAAACCAAGAACTTCACTGAGCTTGTTCTCCCTCAAATCTCAACCAAATCAACTCAAACCAATTACAAAACAATAGGAAATCATGAGAGGAAGCTAACCATACCAACGATTTGGTCTGAAGTGGCCGGAAATGGAAAGTCGATCGGTGGTGCAAAATCTCTCCGGCAAGTCAAAAGTCAACGCGGGTCAACCAAAGTCAATGGCGGTCAAACTTCCAAACAGTGATTTTCGACAATTTTACGACTATTCCGATATTTATACTCGCGGCTTGATACGATCGACCGTCTAAATCGAATCACATCCATGTTTTGGATAACTCAAACTTAATCGGATAAACACGACTAAATCACTCGATTTCAAATATTCATAACATATTCCTCGGTTATCGAAACAATTATCCGAAACTGCCTACGACCTCGAAATCATGCATACTACAATTCTCGTTAAGAGACTCATACCAAATTCTCGCCCGATAAATTAGTCGTGAATAAAGCCGCTAAAATTGCTCAATTACGACAAACAGTGATTACTCGTAAAATATGCAACCAAGCCGATTAACATACTAATTCCGGTTCGGGTCGTCACAGAATTCTCTCTTGATTAGATTTTACCGTATGTTTCTGCACATATCTCTCTTTCTCAGTTGATCGATGTATTGTAACTTCTGAGCAACCTCCAAACATCTCACACTCTTACAATAAAATAATTTTTATTTATTAAGATATTTAAACGAATATTGTAAAATGAAACAACAAACGAAAAAATTAATTATATTATATATTGGTAATATGAAAATCATATTTATTTTTCTTATGAACATAAAGTTTGGAGGGGTATATTTTTAGAGTTCGGCTTAAGTATGGTAATCTCAAGCCCAACTATACTAGTGAAGTTTTTCAAGCCGCCACAATGTCCAAACACGACAACGAAGTGAAGAGTTCATGTGACCTCTTCGTGATCATCAAAGAGTTTGAAGTTAAGTTTGATGATGTGGCAACAATAAAAAACGGCAATATTGAGAGTAAACCCCTAAATTGTGGTGAAGATACACACCCACTCCATATTAGAGTCTTGAAGCTTACCTGCGAATTCAACACGACTTAGGGTTTACTACAGATGATTGTCGAGAGCAGCATCCAATTGGGTTAACATTTTGTCTTGATTTTGCAACATACTTTTTGCAATTGTGAAACATACTTTTTGCAATATATGTAACAACTATTGAACAAAAAAACTTGGGTCCAAACTAAGTTTGGACACCATTGTCTAATCTAGTGTCTAAACTACTCCCATTTATACCACTTTACATTTGTGATTTTTAAAATCGAGACCACTTAGCATATGATTTATCTCGTAAGGATAATGTATACAATAATTTGATTAAGTCGGAGATCGATTGCTTATTGATTTTTTCAAATAAGTAGACGGTTGTTAATGTAATGTTAAAATTCACAATGACCGTCTATTTATTTAATAAAATTAAATACTCAAACAATCATCATTTTAATTCATTTTTGTTGATTTTTTTTTTTTGAAATATAGAAGATATCATTTAACAACCTTCAAGGCATGAATAGTACAAAACAAACTGACAAGCAACTCCTAGCTGTAATCAAGAGAAAAAGATACCTATCAGAGAATGACTACTCTTTGAAACGCTAAGCTCAACAATTTTCGAGCTTACTTGCATCTGTCCTAGACAATGACAAACACACAAGGATGGGGAATAAACATACTGTAGGTATAGACTTTGTTGGTAATCCTCCTAAGGAACAAAACACAACCTTAGTAGTTCTATGTGTCTAAAATGTGAAGATCAAGCAAGAAGAATAAGTGAAGAATCTACTAATCTCATTTGTACTCAGGTAAATAATATTTCATAATTTTTAACTGAGGATGACAGTTTTGCTTCCTATCCTGAGTCAGTCTGTCTCACCTATAGCTTGACTTTATTTGTCATATTTAGAGCTGGAATTTAAGCCTTATGTGTTTAAATTATCTTCAGGAGTCAGATTAGTTTTTGCATTGGTACCCAAGAAGTTTTTTTGATTAGGAAGGTTCCTTTGTAACCCGTGACATTGTTTTCTTGTGATGCATGAACCAATGCTATAGTTGGTATCTTTGATTTCTGCAAAAGTGTGTTTGCCCTATCCTTTGTTAGCCTCTTATTAGAGTATGTTGGGAAAAACCTTTTTGTCATATTTTGAAAACTAGACATGTTTGAGGAAAGCTCTAGTTTGTCTATCTTGTTTGGCCTTAACATTCATGTTTCTTGCATTTGGCCAAGCACAAATGTCCAAGAAGAGCTCTGGCCTAGTGTTTGTGTGGCTGCTCTTATACCTTACCTCATTGGCTATATAAGGACAACATATCACTCTTGGCTCCTTGGTTGTGAAAATTAGATTTGTACATATTTCAAACCCTGAGTTCTTTGTTGTGTCATTTTATTATCTCTAAGCATTCCCTTCTATTGTATGTAAGCCTTAGAGTCCAGCACAAAACGTTTTGTCATTCATACTCATATATATGCATCTTGCACATCATTGAGATTGATACGGTAGTACAACAACCCGAGAAGCATTTCATGAAGAATCAGTTTACAAATGACTAAGTTCTGAGGTGAAGCTTCTGATAATCTTTCATGTGTAAACACTTAGAGGCAAGAGAGAGTGCAACTCTATTAGACTAGTAGAGAGATTAGTGAGGATAACATAGTTAGATAATATCCCTAGAGTGCAAGGGTTTTGTAAGAAGTGTCGATTACATAGTGAAAATGTTTGTCCCTCAAGAGTATGGAGGAAAAAAAAATTCTGCCTGGTTACAGTGTTTCTGCGAGTAAAAAACATCCTGGTGTTATGTGCTATTTTATGACTTTGATTTACTTTCAATAATCGTATATTTTTTATTTGGGATAGTTCACTCTTTAGCTATCCCCGAGAACAAACTTAAGTGAAAAAGTTGACAAAGGCATATTCACCCCCTAGGACCTTCATGTGGTATCAGAGCGGCCTCAGGCTCTTGTTGGTGAGATTCTTTGAGGGCCAATAATGGGCTGTGATAGAGGCCCTGCTTCTATTAATGTCCCTCATTTCTTTGAAGGGACTGATTATTCACAATGGAAGATTATGATGACCGCTTTCCTTGGTTCCCAAGATGATGGGTTACTATGGACTATGGTCAAGGATGGTTGGTCATATCCCAAGAAATGAATAACAGAGAGGCCTGCTATCCTCATTTAGAAACCTAAATCTAAACAGGATAAAGGTGATAAAGTTCTGGCTAGATCTTACATTAAGGCTCTAAGCTGCCTTTTCAACGCCCTGTCAGACAAGGAACATCAAAGGATTATCCACTGCCCCATTGTGAATGATGGTTAAGATATGCTAACCATTACTCATGAAGGTAATTCTCGAGTCAAAACTCAAAAATTGCAACGCCTTAATTTTGAATTTGAAGATTTGTCCATGGGTGAGAATGAACCTGTTGATGACTTCTATGGACGTGTTCTTAGCATTACAAATCAACGTAATAGTCTAGGAGAATCTATTAAAGCTAAGAAAATTATTAGAAGGTTTCTTTGTGCTTTACCTTCTTTCTTTGATTCAAAAATAAATGCCATCAAGGAAGCTCATGATCTAGATACTTATCCTTTTGAGAAGCTAGTTGGCAATCAGAAAACATATGAATCTATCAAGAGGAAACCTAGGAAAGAAAAATCAATTTCTTTGAGTTCTAGATTTCGTAGAAGTAATGATTTTTTAAATAATGTGAATCGCAAGTCAAAAACTTTTCAAAATGATGATAGGTGTTTTGAGTGCAATGGTGTGGGACATAAAGATGTTGATTGCACAGACAAGAAAACCAAGTTTAACAAAGTACTCAAGGATACCTGAAGTGATAACAATCCCGAATAATTTTTTGATCATGAAGAAGAAACCATTGCTTTTGTTAGTTCAATTGCATTAGATGAGTCTCTTGAAGATGACGATTCTGATGATGAGGGTCAGGATATGTACATTGAATTGTGTGTTGTGTTTAAGTCTATACTCGCTAAAATTGAAGTTCTAACTAATGAATTCTCAAAAAGTGAGGAGGCATATTCTGAGATATAACAGAAGTATCTGTCCCAAAAAGCTAAGTGGAAATTAAATGAAGTTCGTCTTGAAAATCAAGTAAAATCCCTTAAGGAAAAGCTTGACCATCAAACAACTGGGAAGGAAAGGCTCATCTGTAGTGGGTAAACCGGTAATAGTGACCACATCAAGAAGGGTAATTCCTAAATGCCCAAATGGGAGGATAAAGCTACTACTACTGGTTTCCCAATAGCACAAAGCAGTGACAGCAACTGCACGATTTCCACCTTGGGAAAGATGGAAACATAAATCTAGAGCGTGCGAAATACCAACCTGTTACCAGAGCTTTTCATCAAGTGATTTCCACTTCTGGTACCATTGAAGTTCCTCGGTTTTGGTACTAGGCCATTTTCCCAATTTTACTCCAATCTCCTTCTGATCCCACTAAACAAGAGCAACGGCTTCACTTTGCGTGAGCTACGAAGGATGACGCACATCCAAATCAAGAATAGACGAAGCCCTCGTAGTACTCGTAGTCGGACCCAGTATAACCTCATCTCCCTCCGTTAGATCGAGCCACGAATAGGGGAGGTCTTGATCCTAATGGGGGCGCTGATCCATATAATTGCGGAAGGCTTCCACATCTTTCTCGAAAACGTTTGGGCAAAACTTTTGATAATGAGCCATTTGCAAGAAGGAGAGTGAGAATTGGAGTTCAAAGAGTGATTTAAAATTCAAAATCTTGGATGGAGGAAGCTGCAGAGAGAAAGTAAAAAGGGGAAAAATGACTGAAGAAGCTTAAAATGGTTGAAAATAGACGGCACGGTTTTTAAAGAAAAACACTTGAGTTGCCTAGTGCGAGGCTATTTCAAACCGCTGACCAAGAAGCGACACATCACATCAAGACCCCTTCGATTGCCAATGGGTTAATCTCGAGGTCTGTGGGGCAATGTTTGGGCCCAAAATAAACATAACATTTATTTTAATATTTTGGGGCCTCCGAGATAAAATGGGTCGACCACATGCGGCCTGATTGGAGCTGCGAATCGGGGAAGGATATCTATACGATTCCTAGATAATCTAGGGGAACCTAGAGGCAAGATATTATTCCTAATAGATAATGTTACTTTGTCAAGCAAGGAGAATCAGAGTGTCTATCTTTATAAATGGAAGAAGCAAAGCAGATTTGTGGACCTCTACACACATACACAATTTGCGCACCAGCAAATCTTACTCTACTGCGAGTATACAACCAGCGAACAACGAGCTAAGAATCTAGGCCACCTGACAGAGCATGGGGATTCGAAGGTTCACTCAAACTAACCAACTGACAACAGTGAATTCAGGATCTAGGCCACCCGACAGAGCGGGAATTCAAAAATTCACTCGAGCTACGACGACGACAATCGAAGGAGTCCAGGCCACCCGACAGAGCGTAGAGATTCTAAAGATATACGAAGTCACCCTATCCAGTGTTCTCAACACTATGTTCTTAGGATTGCTCTGCTTTATACTTGCTCGAGGGTGTAAAGTATCGATTCTTTGTGGCTCGGCAAAGGGACACGAAGCTTACATCTTGCATACTATCAGGACAAGTAGGACACAACGAGCAAGGTTGGTGCTCTCCTCGCTCCAATCGCTTGACAAGAAGTAGAGACTACGCGGCGCACAACACAACGACACTCTGCCCTTAGCAGTGGCACGCCTCGCACACAGCACATCTACAACCGTAGATCCAAAAGAGACAGTTTGTGACAACTCTATTCGCAGCGACCTGACTGGAGAAAATCAAAGCCAAATAGAGAGAGAGAGAGAGAGAGAGAGAGAGAGAGAGAGAGAGAGAGAGAGAGAGAGAGAGAGAGAGAGAGAGAGAGAGAGAGATATGAATTGTATTATATTTCTGATAGAAATAAAAGGGTAAAAATATAATTTGTTGTTGCCACATGACAGTTTATAAGACTTTTGTCCTTATTTTTGTAAGATTTTGTCATTTATTGTCCAAATTAAAGGGCATTGTCCTAATATATATTTAGCTCCTCATATATGTACTTTAGTGTAGTTTGCTAAAATTGTTAAGTCATTCATAATCAAAATTTATCATTTATGAACACGAACGGTGTATGTTTGATAGTTTTGGTTCGTCCATTGATTTGATCTTATTCGATACCTTAGTAATTTTTAATTTGGATAAAAATTTGTAGAGATGATCTACTCATCAATGTCTAAATATCTAACGGTTAATTTTATAAAAATGTTATCGAAAAATAACTATTACGACAATCTTATGAAATGTACTCATCAAGTCTTCATTTTAAAAGTTCTCATAGAAATGTAGTTTCAATTAAAAAAAATCACAAATTAAAAGTTACCTAGTTTGGTGAATATTTTTGTTTCTTTATATAGACTTGACGTTAGAGATCTTTGTAATTTGACTTCTTTTCGTAATGGGCCGGCCTAAAATGTGAAATGAAACCCTCCGGTCTGTTGCAAGCCCAATTCCTCAGCCTCTTTCGGTGTTTCCCCTATTTTTCCCAATTCCGAAAGAGACTAGGGTTCATATCTTGCCTCGTTCGCTCGCCTTAACCAAAAACCCTAATCGAATCTCATGGAGTCCGACACATCCTCCGAATCGGGTTCCGCCCTCATAAAGCAACTCGCCTCCTGCAACAATGGCGCCCGCGGCCGAGCTCTCCGTGTCCTCCTCAAGACCTGGCTCCCAAACCAGCTGGCTCTCTCCGACGAAGACATGAAGAAGCTCTGGAAAGGTCTCTTCTACTGTATGTGGCACTCCGATAAGGCCCGAGCCCAGTCCCAACTCATCGACCTGCTCACGACCTCTCTCGTCCCCAATCTCCACCTCCCGCTCGTGATCCACTACTTCGCGACCTTCCTAGTTACCATGCGCCGCGAGTGGTCTGGCATCGACGCTTTGAGGTTAGACAAGTTTTATCTCTTGATACGTAGATTTGTGGCCAGCGTGTTTAGTTTGTTGAGTAATAAGAATTGGGATTTGGAGCTCGTTAAGAAATTGATGGGTGTTTTGGAGGATGGGACTTTTTATGCGGAGGATAAGTTCCCTGGGAAAGGGGTTAATTACCATGTTGCCACTGTGTTTCTCGACGAGCTGAGGCCGTTTATGCCGGTGAGGAAAGAGGCAGCGGATGTTTTGTTGTCGGGGTTTGTTAGGGTTATGGGGAGAGTTAATGATAAGGTGTTGTTGGGGAAGATTAAGGGGAGTGTGTTTGATGTGTTGATTGGGGCCGGGAGAAGGTTGTTGGAGGCGAGGAAGTGCAGGGAGGAGTTGGGTTCGGGGGATAATGAAGATGCGAGAGTGTTTGGGTGGGTTGCATTGACATTGGGGTTTTCAGGGAGGTTTCATGAGATGGGCGAGTCGGCCGAGTGCTGCCAGGGGAATAGGAAAGTGCTGTTTGGGTTGGATGAGGAGTTTTTGAAGCTGGAGAAAGAGTTGGCAGCTTTTGGGATTGAGGTTTCGATCCCTGAAGCTGTTCAAGGTGGTGGTGATGATGAGGAAGTGCCGACTTTGATCCTCATGGCAGGTGGGGATATGGAGGTTGATACCTCGAAGCCTGCTGGAGTTCCGAATGGGTCAGCTGGTAAGAAGAGCAAGAAGGGTGAGAAGAAAAATGGTGGGGCTGATGCTAAAGCAGAGAAGAAGAAGAAGAAGAAAAAGAAGAAGGAGAAGAAAGAGAATGGGGTTTTGGATTCTGACCCTGAGAAGAGCCATACGGGTAGGGACAATGTGAACATAGCTGCAAATGGTGTGAACCCAGATAGTGAACAGGTTGCCGATGGTGGTGAGGTAAAAACTGATGATTATGCGATCACAAACCTTCAGATGCAGTTTGAGAAGATTGCTGCTGAAGCAGGCTTGGATCACGATGTACCAAGTGCCTGTGATCTGCCTACAGCTACAACTAATGGTACTGTCTCTAAGAAGAGAAAGAGAACGAAGAAATCAGGTGAAGAAGTTGCAGAAGAAGGCACCAAGGGAAAGAGTGGAGAAAAGAGTGCAAAGAAGGTAAAGTTTTCCATGAAAAATAACTTGGTGTGGAAGCCCCACTGCCCTTTACCCCCACAAGATCTAAGATTGCCCCCCTCTGCTACACCTAGAGGAAGTGCACTTAAGCAAGGTGTCCCTCCAGGGCCCATTAGGGAAATGCTTCCCCCAAGCAAAAAAGTGAAGAGAGTCGTGAAGAAGACTCGGAAAGTTGTCAAACGCGTGAAGTTAAAATCTCGTTCTCCTCAGTAGGTATTTGGCTTGTGTGCTTATTTTAGTTAAAACTTTTGTTTTATGTTTAGTTGTCATTTGACATACACATATAACGATTTCCCCATTTGTGCTATTCCTTGTTACCCGTCTTTTGCTGGGTTTTTGCTATTTAACATTTATATTCTCTTATTCGTGAAATTGAATGAAATGATGCATGCTGACATATTCCTTTCATTTGATGCTACCTTCTTGGTTGATATTGATGATGTTCTTCTTTTCTCTGGATTGTAAATTATCCATCTATCTTTGCTTGTTGACATGTTATTTAAAGTTTATGTTTGTTGTCTTTATGTCATTTTACATGGCTAAGTAGTCTTGAAGTTTATATAGGGTAGCTAAAAAAACAAAATCAACTGCTAGAATGCTAATTTCTTACTGGCAGTGTACACCATTTCTTTAATGGCAAATTCTGTTTTTTCTATACAATGGCTAATTCTGTTGAAGGTCCAACTCAATAAAGTTGTCAGACATGCCGTATATCGTTGTTGAATGTGCTTGTAGGCTTGTCAGAGAATTTTTAGATTGGTAAGAATACTAAACTGATCTGAGCTGATGCTAGGCCCAGCAACCTGCTTCAGGCTTCAGATTAGCCCAAGGCAGGGCCTCAATGTCTCTGCTTACTAGTGCTATTGCAACATGTTTGTTTGTTGTTTGTTGTTTGTGTGCTAATGTGGGGAACTTTATGTTTGTTGTTTGTGTCCGTTCTATGTTGTTTTTTTAGACATGCTATTTAAATTTTCATAGCGTCAATTGTCAATTCATTATTGAAATTACAACATTTAATTTATGATCGATTGCGTGCAATTTTACTGCTGAGTGCTATTAAGAGATCGTTATATAGTTGCTCTCTACTGATCCGTACGTAGACGCACAAGGAAAGCTCGGCATCAACTGTTGATCCCTTGTAGAATTCACTTCTTCAGCAAAAGCTCTGATGAGGCTTGATTTAACCAAATTAAAATGGCAAACCAACACAATGGGTAGTGCTCCAGCAGGTAACACAAATCCAGAACACGCGACTAGGGATGCTTAATAAGACTCCAGAAGAGTCCAATTCTCTGCGTGGTTCGACTTGTTTCTACAGTTCTACTACCAACTTTTCCAATTTTATCCTCATTGCTTATTTTCCGTGGATAACTTGTTTCCTTTCAATAAAGAAAGGATTAATTTAGAGCCAGATTTTGATTATTTTATCATGATAACTTCACAAGCCTCTTATGTCTTAATAGAGATAGTACCCAAATTAATTACCAAGACTAAACCACAAGAAGTTGGAGATAGTTGATTATTATGAGTAGGTCTTTGCTTCCGAAGAAGTTGATGGAGATGGTTTAGTTACTATTTTGGCAACAGTGGAACCTAAAGTAACAAGTGAGATGAATGCCTCGTTGAAAGAGGAGTACTTTGATGAGGAAATCAAAATAGCCACTTTTCAGATGCACCCATCGAAGTCTCCTGGTTCTGATGGGATGTCACCTTTCTTTTTCCAAATTTTTTGGAAGATTGTTCAACATGATGTGTGTATAGTTATTCGAACTTTTCTCTCAACGGGGGTTATTCCAAACTTCACCCATTTGACTTTGGTACGTAAGTTAGAAGATCCAAAAACTGCTATGGACTGTAGGCCTATTGCTTTATGCAATGTTGTCCATAAGATTGGGTCTAAAGTACTTGCAAAGCGGTTGAAGCTCATTTTACCTCATGTCATTTCGCCTTTGCAAAGCGCATTTGTACAAGGACACTTAATTTTGGACAAAACCTTAGTGGCAACTAAAGTCTCTCACTTCATGAAACGAATAAGGAGGAGCTCCGGTGAGGGTTTCTTCTCCTTGAAGCTTGATATAAGTAAAGCCTATGATAGGCTTGAATGGAGATTTATTGAAGCTATGTTGGCTCGGTTAGGTTTTGAAGCAAATTGGATTAGCATCGTTATGGCAACTATAAAGACTCTGAGTTACTCCATTCTTCAAAATGGTACCCCTACAAGTTATCTTCTACCTATCGGGGAATTCGTCAAGGAGATCCCCTCTCTCCTTATTTATTCATCCTATGTGCTGAAGGTTTATCATCTTTGATTACTCACTCTGTAAATAGGGTATGGTGAAAGGGTTACAAATGTGCCTCGAAGCTCCTATTATTCACCATCTTTTATTTCCAGATGATTCTTTTATATTTGGGGAAGCTAATGCAAAGGAGTGTGAAAACTTTCGAGACATTTTGGTTCTTTATGAAAAGGCATCAGGACAAAAAATTAATTTGCAGAAGAACAACGTTGTGTTCAGCAAGAATGTTGAGTCTGCTCAGAAAGAGTATGTAGCATTTGTATTAGGTGTACAATGTGTAGAAGCTCCTGGAAAATACTTGGGTTTACCTATTGCCTTCGGAAGATCTAAGACAGCTGCTTTTTTAAGTATTTAAAAGAAAAGCTCACGAAGAAGTTGGTGAGTTAGAGAATGAAGCTGCTAAGCTCGGCAGGTAAAATGAGGTTTTGATTAAGGCTATGGCTCAAATCATTCCTTCGTACACCATGAGTTGCTATCTATTACCAAATGGTTTGTGTGGCGGTCTTCATCAACTTTGTTGTCAATTCTTTTGGGGTGGAGATGAAGACACAAGAAAGATCCATTGAAGATATTGGGAGAGGATGTGTCTAGCAAAGAATGAAGGTGGTTTAGGCTTTAAGAACCTCCATGCACATAATCTGGCCATGTTAGCTAAACAATGATGAAGGTTGATTACTAATCTGGATACTTTAATCGCTAGGGTATACAAGGCAGTTTACCACCCCAGTACTTCTTTCATGGATGTTGTCTCAAAGAAAGGAAGTTCCTTTTCATGTCGGAGCATTGTGGAGGCGTCATCAATGCTCCGTACGGGTTTGATATGGAAAGTTGGAGATGGAGAACTTTTTGATATTTGGCAGGATTCTTGAATACCAATGTCTACACCGATCCATATAGTCAAGCCATCGGGATGCCATTTTACAAAGGTATTCCAGCTATTCTGACCAGGTACTCGTACTTGGAATGAGGTACTTCATCCTTCTTTATTCCCAAGCACAATAGTTTCTTCTATTTTGACTATTCCTACAAGAACTAAAAGTGTTGACCGGCTGACATGGAAGCCGGAGAAGAGGGGCTATTTTCGGTGAAGTCAACCTATTGGATTGCTAAAGGTGTGATTTGTAATCCTAATATTGCTTCTGGTTCGAATGTGTCTGGTTTTGTGCCTCTTTGACAGAAGATTTGGAAACCTAAGGCTCATGGGAAGGTTGCAATCTGTGTTTGGAGAGCTACAAATAATATCCTTCCTACAAAGGAGTCTTTGAGCTATAAAGGTTTTTCTGGAGAATTGGGATTTGCTTTATGCTCCTATCCTCAGGAGATGACTAGACATCTCTTATGTGATTGTCCTACAGCTAGGGCACTACTATCGGTGCATACTTTCAACCTCAATATATTTTTGTCACATAGTTTCAGTTTTAAAGAATGGCTTTTGGAACAATCTAATGTTCTAAGCATGCATTGTTTTTGAGCAACTCTTGATGATCCTCTGGGGCATATGGTCTAACCGTAATGAAAAAGTTTGGAAGGACAAGGTTAAACCAGCAACAGCTATTTCGGCTAGTGTTATATCCTATTATAATGATCGAGTATCAAGTGGCTAGAGCTCCAATATATAACTCAACTACAACAACCTAAAGTAGTTCGACATTGGATGCCTCCACCACCGAGGTTTTTGAAACTTAATGTTGATGGCGCTTTACCTAGAGGCATCACAATATGGTGGTGGTGGTGGTGTAATCCGAGACACATAAGGAAACTTTGTAGCCTGTTTCAGCAAGCATTACATTCATGTTGAATCTGCTTTGCATGTCGAGTTGTTAAGTAAACAGGATGGTCTTCTTTTCCTACAAGCCTTAGGAATATCTCAGGCTATTATTGAGACCGACTGTGTTATTGGTTTGCAACGCCTATCTCACTTTGAGGTAGACTTATCCAGCCTGGGAAGCATGATCGAAGACATCAAAGTTACGGTCAAAGAATTTCCCCACCTGCAACTTGAATTTACTTCTAGATCTTGTAATTTAGTTTTCCATAGACTAGCCAATCATGCTTACGATTCAAATGTTTGCATGGACTGGCTTGTCATAGCTCCTGATCTAATTTGGGATGTCATGTATTACGACCTTAGTCGTATCAGTTAAATTCAATGCATTCCCTCCTCTCTGGAGGTTTTCTTGTCAAAAAAAGAAGTTGAGAATGCATCCTCGTACTGGTGGATATGTCGATATGGCATGCTCATAATTCCAAATATATATCGGTCTATGTAGAACAGAGCTTCGTTTTGAATAAACGGATCGAAGTTCTAATTTTCAAAAAATTGACAAAGCTACTTGATTATTGAAATTATCCATCATGTGTATTACCATTCCAAGATCATGCTTAAAAAATTGGAAATAATTTGGTCATTTGATCACCACATCAAACTTTTAAATTATATATGACAAATCGTATAAATCAAAAGTTATATGTTGCAGTCAAACGGTCAAATCATCTCGAATTCGGCTAATATTTTGTAAGCATGATCATTGAAAAATATTTTACACAATGAATGGTTTCAATGGGAGGTCGAGCAACTTTTTCAATTTTGTAAAAATCGAAGCTAGCTTCACTCCATTTTCTGAAAACGAAGGTCTGTTCTTGATAGCTCATGTCTACCATATGTTATGGCGTTATGTCTATTAGATAATAGTTAATTAGATTATTGTTGAAGGGGAAAAGCAAAATAAACAAGTGATAGGTCTAAAACTGTATTTTAATTATGCATTGATAGTGACCATAAATAGACATTACAATCTGATACAATTAATATCCCTATAAATCAGGGATTGAGTAAATATTTATTTATATTCTAATTAGAACAAGATACACACCGAAATACCAAGAATATTTATCCTAGAAGAATTATAAATTTAATCTATTAGGTTAATTACTATACAAAAATCATGCTTAACATGTGTATCAATCATGCATTATGCATAATGCATCTGTGGTACTAAAGTCAGATCGATACAAAACGATACGCTAATATTATTATATTTTGATACAAGGATTCAGTAAATATTTATTTATATTCTAATTTAGATAAGATACATACTGAAATTTCAGAAAAAAAATTCCGGGAACAATTATAAATTTAATCTATTAGGTTAATTACTATACAAAAATCATGCTTAACATGTGTATCAATCATGCATTATGCATAATATATGCATATGTGGTACTAAAGTCAGATCGATACAAAACGATACGCTAATATTATTATATTTTGATTCAATCCTAAATATTTATTTATATTCTATTCTAAGATATATACTGAGATAGCAGAAAAAAAATTTCGGGAACAATTATAAATTTAATCTATTAGGTTAATTACTATACAAAAATCATGCTTAACATGTGTATCAATCATGCATTATGCATAATGCATCTGTGGTACTAAAGTCAGATACAAAACGATACGCTAATATTATTAGAGTAAATTATACATAAGGTCATTTACATAAGATTACTTATGTATAAGGTCATATGGTATTTTTAACTCAAATAAGGTCACCTGATTTAACAAAACATTCTTACATTCAATTTATTTACGTTTAATACCATCTATATGAACCCGCTCTCTCTCTCTCTCTCTGATGTCAGACCAAAATCAAACCCAAATTCTCCAAATCAAATCATGCCCTAGCAGAGCTCCATCCCAAAATCAAATCATGAACACTCTCCCTCCTCGGCGTCGCACCCAACAACCTCAACTGCACACCTCCGTCGCCAACAAAGCAGCAGCCTCGCCACTTGCCGCCTACAACTTTGCGCAAAGCAGCAGCCTCGCCACTCGTCGCTGGCAAAGCAGCAGCCTCTGACGCTGCCGGCTCGATTTATAGGTTTGCGATCACTCTCTCTCTCTCTCTCTCTCTCTCTCTCTCTCCCTCTCCCTCTCCCTCTCTCTGAGCATTGGAGATCTATTTGTATGCAGAAGTGTGCTTTGGTTGTTAAGCAGATTGTTGTGTTTTGGTTGTTACGTACGTAGTAGTGTCTATAATAATCTATGGTAGTACATATGTTACTCTGTAGTAGTATGTACAGACTGTAGTGTGCTTTGGTTGTTAGGCAGATTGTTGTGTTTTGGTTGTTACGTACGTAGTAGTGTCTATAATAATCTTTGGTAGTACATATGTTACTCTGTAGTAGTATGTACAGACTGTAGTGTGCTCTGTAGTAGTTTGCAGTATTGTATGTGAGTAGTATGTAGTCCTCTCTGTAGTAGTTTGCAGTGTGTTTTGTAGTAGTTTGTAATGTGCTCTGTAGTAGTTTGTAGTGTTGTCTGTGAGTAGTATGTAGTCCGCTGTGTAGTAGTTTGTAGTATGCTTTGCAGTAGTTAATTTGTAGTGTGCTCTGTAGTAGTTTGTAGTATTTTTTGTGCGTAGTATGTAGTGTGCTCTGTAGTAGTTTGTAATGTTGTCTGTGAGTAGTATGTAGTGAGTTTTGTAGTAGTATGTAGTGTCATATGTAGTAGTTTGCAGTGTTGTCTGTGAGTAGTATGTAGTGTCCTCTGTAGTAATTTACAATGTTGGCTGTGCATAGTATGTAGTGTGTTCTGTAGTAGTATGTAGAATTGATGTAAGTAGTTTTGATGGTCTATTTTATTGTTTTGCAGAAATGGCACAAATGGAAGACCCTAAAGAAACCCAAAGTCCAAATAAGATCGACATTAAGAGACTTTTGCAAAGTCATTGGTGAACTTCATAAAAAATTGCCTCCAAAAATAATGAGGACGTTGCAAAAAATACCATTTGTTGGATAGTACTACTTTACTGGAACTTTATGCATAAAAAATATGGATAAAAAAAGTGACCTTAATTAGGATAAAAAATATAAAATGACCTAAAAAGTTAATATAAAGAGGCAAAATTTGAAAGACAGAAAATATGGATAAAAAATGACCTTAATTAAGATAAAAATATAAATGATCTTCAAAGTAAATATAAAAGGGCAAAATTGGAAAGACAGAAAATATGAATTAAAGAAAGTGACCTTAATTAAGATAAAAAGTTTAAATAACCTTATGTGTAAAGTAGGATCTCTAAATGACCTTATATGTAATTATCTAATATTATTACTACTACAGTATTATGATTTAATTCAAATTAAAATGAACATTCAACTTTAAGTAACTAGTATGTCCCGCTTATTCCTGTGTGAACTAGTTAATTAGATTACAAATTTAGTCTATTATTTTAATTACTACACAAAATTCATGCTTAACATGTATCAATCATGCTTAATGCATATGTGGTATAAATATATAAAAAGGGTAATTATCCAAAAGTCAAGGAGACAAATGCTTAGGGAAGATTATTACGATTAATTTTTTGTTATTATTATTATTATAATTGAATATTTAAAAATTGAACATATAACATTAAGTAATTAGTATGTCCCGCTTCTCTGGAGTACTATAAACATGTACAGTTTGGTTCGACCATGAACCAGGAAGCAAAGAAATTCTACCGTTCCACCTAAATTAAGCTAGCAATGGCAGTCCCTACTTCATTAAAAATCAAAACTATTTCTTCCGTCTTTCTTCAGCTCAATACTCGGAACCCTACAAATCTATCGCATCATCTCCCTTCTCATCGATCCCAAACAACAATTAGCTTTCCGACAATGAAAGTACTTGGGTCAAATCCAATGGCACCTCTCACCCTCACTCATGCCCCTACCAATTACAAAGGCATATCACAAACTTTCACAAAACTGAAGTCGGAGGGGAAAGTAGCCTTCATACCCTACATCACAGCCGGCGATCCTGATCTCTTAACAACCGCGCAAGCGTTGAAGCTGCTCGATTCTAGTGGATCCGACGTAATAGAACTCGGCATACCCTACTCGGATCCCTCACTAGACGGTCCGGTCATATGCGCTTCAGCGTCACGTTCCTCGGCTGGAGGGACAAACTTGAACAATATTGTCGCAATGTTAGAGGAGGTTGTTCCCCTACTGTCTTGCCCTATCACTCTTTTCTCTTACTCTAACCCTATTATAATGCATGGCATAGAAAACTTCATGTCTACCATTAGCCAAGCCGGAGTACGTGGTCTTTTGGTTCCGGATGTCCCTTTTGAAAACACACAACGTTTGAGAAATGAAGCCGCGAAGAATAACGTTGAGATGGTGCTCCTAACCACACCCACTACTCCAACTGATCGCATGAAAGACATTGTCCAAGCTTCGGAAGGGTTCGTGTACCTGGTGAGCTCGGCAGGCGTTACTGGAGCTCGTGAATGTGTGAATGACCAAGTTCCGAGTCTTTTGAAGGAGATTAAGGAGTGACAAGCAAGCCGGTGGCGGTTGGGTTTGGGTTGTCGAAGCCTGAACACTTTAAGCAGGTGGCGGAGTGGGGAGCTGATGGTGCTATTGTTGGCAGCGCCGTCGTCAAGGTCCTTGGTGAAGCTAGATCGTCTTTGCAAGGGTTGAGAGAACTTGAAACTCTCGTCAAATCTTTCAGGTCTGCTCTCCCTTGATGATACAGGTTTATAGTCTTTATACACATACGAGCCCAAATTATATATATTTCCATGTGTTACCATTACCATGGTTATTAAATCAAAGAAGAGGAAAACAGAAGAAAATAAGCAGACGAAGAACAAAGGAAACACGAGAGAAGCGTTAGGACGTACAAAATTGTGACTTTCTTAAGTATAAACAGTACGATTAGGACGTACAAAATTGTGACTTTCTTAAGTATAAACAGTACGATTACAAACTTATATTGGAGAACTAACATTTACTCTAATACCTCTTCCTATCATATTTTAACAACCCCCTCAAGGCCTCAAATGGCTAGAACAAAAGAATGAATGGTCTTGCAAACTCTCTCGACATCAAGTCGTGAGATGGATGCTCTGCTTCTGAATGGTCCTGGGTTCTTTGACTTCTTTCTGAAGAGAATGGTCTTCTGGACAACTCTTGATCGAAACCAAAATTGACCATATACCAAATGCCACTTTGACATCTGAAATGACAGTAATCTCTGATATAACCACCTCTACATTTCCTCTCAGCTCTGTCAAGACCAAATCTGGCACCAAAGTAGAAAGCCACTGTAAGAAGATACATATGCCTAATCTAATACATGATGAAAGAATGAAAACATGAGCAAGAGCTGAAAGGATGGAACAAGAGATATTAGCTGAATTGTATTGATCGAATACATGCACAATAGTGACAAAGCTTTATACAGAGAAGACTACGACTAAGAAAGGAAACTTAGAAATCTAATATGCCAGAATCAAGCAATCTACATCTAGGTATTTACAATGTGATATTCCTAGGATCAATTACATTAATACAAAATAGTCTAACTTTCCAACATCCTCCCCCCCCCCCCCCCCCCCCCTCAAGTGGGAGAGTGAATATCTGGAATTCCCAACTTGCAAATCATGGAGGAAAATGACATCCTTTCTCAAAGTTTTCGTAAGAACATCAGCTAATTGATTTGAGGAGCCCACATATTTTGTAGCAATTGAACCATCTTTAATCTTATCTCTAAAAAAGTGACAATCCATTTCTATATGTCTCGTCCTCTCATGAAAGACTGGATTTACTGCAATATGCCGCCTTATTATCACAAAACAGCAAAGCGGGATGAGGATGAAGAATGCCTAAATCTGAAAGAAGGTATTAGAGCCATGTTAACTCACAACATGCACCGTTCATTGCTTTGTACTCTGCCTCAGCTGAAGACAAGGAAACACTTTTCTGTCTCTTTGATCTCCAAGACACTAATGAGGATCCAAGAAAGACACAATAACCCGTTGTCGATCTCCTAGTAATTGAACAACCAGCTCAATCTGAGTTACAATAAGCACGTAAATTGAGATCACTTTATGAAGACCTTGTCTTGGTATACCTTTGAGATATCGAACCACACGAAGAGCAGAATTCATATGTTGTTTACGTGGCTCATGCATAAATCTACTCAAGACATGTACTGAGTATGCAATATCGGGTCTGGAGATAGTGAGATAAATCAGTCTGCCAACAAATCGCCTATAACATGCAGAGTCTTTGAGCAAATCACCTTTATAAGACAATTTTAATCCACTCTCCATAGGTGAATGAACTGGAGCTACACCTATTAAACCTGCATCATTGATAATCTCCAATGCATATTTTCGTTGAGAGATGAAAACTCTATATATTCTTTGAACGAGACACTTCAATGCCAAGAAAATATTTCAAATTCCCAAGATCCTTGATACGAAAATGACTGCAAAAAATCCTTAAGTGCAGATATACTACCAGTATCATTCCAAGTAATTATAATGTGAAGGCATACTTATGTTGGCTGTCCCTTGTACTGGACAAAACATAATAGATTGAAGGAACATCAATGAAGAGATTGAAGATGTTGGCATTACCTATCTATCTCATGGACAAACAGGTTGATCATTCATATGCATAACATGTTTTTTCATTTAGGATAGCACACTATACATACATCCCTGCTATTCTGCTGTTATTCTGGAACGTGTTCATAAATGACATTCTGCAGCTTAGGTTATCTTTGATTCAGAATACATGTGATATTTTGCATCTTAGGTTATTCTTTATTCAGAATACATGTGCCTTGTTGTACGGTAGTTGACCTTGGAAAAGATGTGTTTGAATTATGGAAGAACTTTTGGTTAATATTGCTTTTAGGTTCACATGTGATTCTTTGGTTTGTGTGTGCTGATTATATGAGTTGCTTTACAGCCTGGACAGTCTTCTTTGCCTTCCTCATGGTCTGTCTGTGTAAGCATAACGTGCTCCTCTTGCTGAAACTAGTTTAGCCATTTCTGGTATAAAGTTGGAAAAGCTTTTCCCTCCTAACACTCTTTGTCTAAAATGGAAACTCTAGATTTGACCTTACATGTTGTCTCTTAAGCATGCTTTTATCTTGTAAACTGTGAACAAACTGATTTGTCAAATCAATGACAGTTTTAAGACTACTATAGGGTAGCTTTTGAGATGTTTAGCACGTGCTTCCTTGCTGTCAAATGTTTCTTATTTGTCTTGTCTATATAAGGGAGTCTAAGGCAGTTTTGACTCCTTGGTTGAGTGAAAAACTATTTGTGGAGAGATACTCTTTTCTGTGATTCTTTGAGAGCACATAAACTGTGTAGTTCCTCTCTTCTCTTCTCTTCCCTTTCTGTGTCTTGTGTTGCTACTTGCTATGCATATAAGTCATGGATTCACAGTCATGAAAACTGTTTTTCAAAACCCATATGCATCATTGCATAAGTGCATTCCATTGAGATAGGTATGGTGATACTCAACCCGAAGAAGTAGATCAAGAAGATGTAATTGACGAGTACGTAAGATCTGAGTTGATGCTTCTAGATATTTTCCAAGGTGTAAACACATAAGTCAAGTAGTGTAGCTCTGTTTAGAACTGGTAGTCAGACTAGTTAGGATAACATACGGGCTATGTATCCCCAGAGTACGAGAAACTTGTAATTGTGTGTGTTACTTGATAGTGGAAAGCTTTGTCCCTCAAGAGTTAGGGGCATGCAGTTTTAATCCTGGCTGTAGGATTTCTGCATTAACAAAAACATCCTTGTGTTATTCTTTACTTACTGCTTTTACACTTCAAACACTCGTATCCTGTATTTTGGGATAGGTTGCAATTATGCTATCCCCGAGAACAGGTTAAGCAAAAAAGTGGTAAAGGCCTATTCACCCCCCCCCCCTCTAGGACCTATAAGTGGTATCAGAGCGGCCACTAACCTTTGCTAGTGAGATCCTCTGAGGGGCCAGAAATGGAACGTGAAAAAGGCTCATCCATAAATGTTCCTCCCTTTTTCGATGGACATGATTTTTCACAATGAAAAATCATGATGAGTGCCTTCCTCTCCTACCAAGATGATGGTATGTTGTGACAAGTCGTGGAGGAAGGCTGGACTCACCCCACAAAACCAAACGGCGATGGATCTAATGAGAAAATTTCAAAGCCGAGGTCCGAATGGGAAAAAGCCGATAAGGATTTAGCTAGAGCAAACATCAAAGCTCTAAACTGTCTCTTCAATGCCGTATCTGAAGCAGAGCGTCAAAGGATTATTCATTGCTCTACTGCTAAGGAGGCATGTGATGTGTTCATCAACACTCATGAAGGTAACTCTCGAGTTAAGCAACAAAAACTTCAACGTCTTATTTATGAGTTTGAAGGTTTAATCATGAGTGAAAAAGAGTCTATTGATGATTTCTATGGTCGTGTACTTAATATAACAAATCAATGTTGTAGTTTAGGTGAGGCTATAGAATCAAAGAAAATTGTTAGGAAATTCTTGAATGCTTTACCTCCTTTCATTGACTCAAAAATGAATGCTATTGATGAGGCTCATGATCTAGACACTTATCCTCTAGAAGAACTTTTTGGTAATTTGAAAACTTATGAGACACTCAAGAAAAAGCCTATAAATGAGAAATCCATTGCTCTAAGTTCTGTTAATATTGAGGATGAGAAGGTACTTGAAAATGAAGATGATAGTAATGATGAGTTTGCCTTCTTAACCAAACAATTTGAAAAATTCATAAGGAACTCAAAAAGGAAATCTTTCAATTCTAACCGGAACTTCTCTAAAGGATCTAGCTCTAAGTTTTTTAGAAACAAGGATTCACATACAGATCGGGATACCAGGTCCTCTCCTATCCCAAGAATGGACAATAAATGTTTTGAGTGTAATAGGAAAAATAAATCTCATAAAGTACTAAAAGCAACTTGGAGTGATAGTGATTCTAATCAAAATTCTGAATCCGAGTTAGAAGAAGATGAGAAAGTTGCCTTTGTCACCCAAGTTACATTAGATGAGTCTCTTGAAGACAAAGATTCTGATGACAAAGGTCATGATATGTATGTACGGTTGTGTAAAGCATCTAAGTCTATACTTGCTAAAAATGAAGTTCTAACTAATGAACTATCATTGAGTAAAGAGACACATTCCAGGTTACAAGGAGAGTACATATCCCAGAAAGCTGAATGGAGTTCTACCAAAACTCAACTAGAAGAACAAGTGAATTTCCTCAAAGGAGAACTGGACCGTCAATCTTCCTCGATAATGGTGCTTACTGTTGAGAAGTTGAAGCTTGAAGAATCTCTGCTGGACACCAAGAACCAGTTTGCAAAATTCTCTATCGGCTCGGAGAAGCTATCCCAAATCTGTAGGATGGGAAGACTGGATGGCAGCAAGAAGGGTTTGGGGTTTGAGGATGATGGTAAACCCAAAGGCTCGGGGAAGACTACATTTGTAAAAAGCACCAGTTCGGTGTTGGGAAAACCTCCACCTCAACCAGAGATCAATGCTCTTGAAACTTCCAAGGTTTCCAAGCTCAAGAAAAGCCCACAAATCAGATGCTTTCACTGTAGGAACAGTGGACACATTCGACGGTACTGTTACAAGCTAAGAAAGAACCCTATACCGGCAAAGATTTCACAAAACAATGATCTGCTCGTCCATTTTCAGAAATCACTCGTCGAACTATCCAGGATTGCACAGACCCTTGCCACCCCAAAGCAGAAGAACAAGCCAGTCACCTCAAACTGGGTCAGGAAATCTATTCGAGAAACCAGGGATACCAGAAGCGTCATCTCTCCTAAGGAACCTGGTGTCAAGAAGAAACAAGAAGATGTCATTTGTTTTTTCTCAAGAGTCAAGACCTCACCCACTGTTGCAAGGAAGGTCATAGCTATGTGTAATGTCGCCCTACCCGCCCTTTCTACCAGAAAGTCCGACTCTTGGTACATGGACAGCGGTTGCTCGAAGCACATGACCGGCGAACACCTCTATGGATGATTCTCACCCAGTTGGTGATGTCATGTTCGGTGATGGAGCCAAAGCTGAGATCATTAGAAGTGGGACGGTTGACACTCCTGGTCTCCCGGGCTTGAAGAATGTTCTTCTGGTGGCAGGATTAGAAATTTGCGTGTTGAGTGTGAGTCAGATTGTCGATGAGTATGAGACGGTAACATTTGACACATATCAATGCACTGTCCTTGATGGGAAAGGAAGATGCGTGATGAAATGCGAAAGATCTAGGGATCATTGCTATTGTGTTCATGCCCATACTAGCCCAAGAGCATATTCTGGGAACTCTCCTACTAGCCCAGGTTGCCTATCAGACATTACCTAGATGTCATGCACATAGAGAAGAATGTGTGTGAAAGTGTGGTGGGCACAGTTCTTAACTTGGAGGGGAAAACAAAAGACATCCCTAAGGCACGCATTGATCTGAAAGCAATGGGTGTGCGGAAACATTTGTGGTTAAGAGATGGTAAGAGAAAAATGCCGCAAGCTCCGTACACCGTAAAGCCGAAGCATAAGCATGAAATTTTTCGGTGGCTGAGTAATGTCAGGTATATATTCTTATGGCTATGTAGGAATTTGGCCTTAAATTTTTAGCGGAGTATATATGGTTATATGCGAGAAATATAATTGGTCCATATATATGGCTTTATATATATATATGCAGGTATCCTTATGGCTATGCAGGAAATATAAGTAGGTGTGTTAACTTCCGGGACAATAAGATGTACGGATTAAAGAGTCATGACTGCCATGTACTGCTTCAACGCATTTTCCCTATTTTCATTCGAGGGTACCTGCCCAAAGAGGTGGTGGAGCCGTTGGTGGCCTTGTCAAGATTCTTTCAGAAGTTATGCACCAGGGAAGTTAAAAAATCAGATCTCAGGGAGATGCAAGATGACATCATTTTTATCATGTGCAAGCTTTAGATGATATTTCCCCCAAATTTTTTCGACATCATGCCTCACCTGATGATCCATCTTCCCGAACAATTGTTGCTTACCGGTCCCGTACACTACACTTGGATATATCCCATGGAAAGGTACAAATGATTCATACATTTGGTTTGCCTCTGTTTTTATATGTAAATTCTTATTTTTTAAGTAAGTTAACATGCACTTGTTAACTTGTAGACAATTGGGAGCATACAAGGACTAGGTGAAGAATAAATATGCACCTGAAGGGTGTACCGCTGAAGCATATGTTGCGCACGAGTGTGTAACGTACACCAAAGTGTATTTGGGAGCGCTTGAGGACCCCTAACAACAAATGCCGATAGATGAACCCCAGTTCAACCTTTCTATCATCTCCAATGACGTGGTAGTACAAGGAAGCTTGCCAAAGTCATACAAGTTGGATGGAAATGAGGTAGCCATTGCCCACTGGTCGGTACTGATTAACTGTCAAGAAGTACAATATTGGAAAAACTATCATCTTCACTGCCCTGCTATTGCCGGAAATGTTGATTACCACAACAGGACGTTTGCAAACTACATTGGTCAATGGGTAAGGGTATATGTGTATATGTCTATTTTTTATATATCCTTATATAGCATGTGTGTACGTACGTGGTTTTGTGGTTTCTATGTTCATAATTTCTTGTGTGGTTTCTTATCGTTTTCAGATGAACCATGTAGCAAATAATGGTTGCCCAGAGTGGTCAAACGAATTGAGGGTCCTAGCGATGAAACCGATAGCTTCAAAAGTTTACTCGATGTGTCAGGTCAA
This sequence comes from Geum urbanum, assembly GCA_946800695.1. NCBI lineage: Eukaryota > Viridiplantae > Streptophyta > Magnoliopsida > Rosales > Rosaceae > Geum > Geum urbanum. The sequence continues at coordinate 9,450,240 of OX327003.1, forward strand.
TGGCGTGAAATTTATATGTGAAAATCGAGACGACCGACTGAAAACACAGAATTGTGGGGTGATGGTTCATGGTGGGGAGGATGGCGTTGACTATTACGGTGTCCTTCATTCAGTTGTTGAACTAATTTATGGGAACCGCATGAAAGTGCACTTGTTCAAGTGTAGATGGTTTGATACTAGTCCGGAGAACACAAGGACCGATCAGTACGGAACATTTTCGGTGAATACTGCTACTAGCTGGTATGAAGATGACCCTTTCGTTCTTGCCTCATCAGTAAAACAAGTGTTTTACCTTGACGATCTTCTGAACAAAGTCCCGTCGAAGGTGGTTAACCATGTTGCTCATAGAAACATATACAGTGTTGTCACACTTGGTGAGACCGCAGATGATGAGGAAGTTCCTGCATACCAAGAGCCGAACGCTTTTGACATTCCGGAATCATCTACGATTCGCCTTAATAATGTGAGATCTGGGAGTGTGGTTCGAATTACTGGAGCATAACTTCTCGATGTTAATCCATATGAAGTTGACGCTGATTCAGATGATGAGGAGCGACACATATTGCCAGTGGTTACCTATGAAACCGAGTCAGACTCAAGTGATGAAGATGATTACGATTATCATCCTTAGTACGTTAATGATGTACGTATTTTAATTATAGTCGGAAATTGTAGTCGGAAATTATAGTCGGAAATCTAGTCGGAAATCGTAGTCGGAAATTGTAGTCGGAAATTGTAGTCGGAAATTATAGTCGGAAATTGAAGTCGGAAATTGTAGTCGGAAATTGTAGTCGGAAATTGTAGTCGGAAATTATAGTCGGAAATTGTAGTCGGAAATTGTAGTCGGAAATTATAGTCTGAAATTATAGTCCGAAATTATAGTCGGAAATTGAAGTCGGAAATTATAGTCGGAAATTCGTCGGAAATTATAGTCGGAAATTGTAGTCGGAAATTGTAGTCGGAAATTGTAGTCGGAAATTGTAGTCGGAAATTATAGTCGGAAATTGTAGTCGGAAATCGTAGTCGGAAATCGTAGTCGGAAATTCTAGTCGGAAATTCTATATGGTTGGAAATTACCAACGAGCTAGAAATTGGTCGGAAATTATGGTCCGAAATAGGTCGGAAATTCGTCGGATATTCTTCGGGAAATAATGACATTACCAACGAGTTGCTAAGCAACTCGTTGGTAATGACATTGCCCACGAGTTATCAACTCGTTGGTAATGACATTACCAACGAGTTGCAACTAACTCGTCGGTAATGGTTATTGAATATTACGAAACCCAGCTCGAGCTCGAGCTCATTTCTCACTATCTCAAACCCTAAAACTCCTCCTCTCCTCCTCCCCAAACAGTTCCGCCTCCCTCTCCTCAAATCTCTCTTCCTCTCCTCCCCTCTCCCCTCCCTTCACCTCCTCTCCCTTCTCCTCTCTCCACACTAAAACACCCCAATTCAAATCTCAATTTCCTCTCCTCCCCTCCTCCTCTCCTCCTCCCCTCCTCCTCTACCTCCTCCCCTCACCTCCGTCGCCGGAAATTCAACTCGAGCTCCACCATGGCAGGTGCATGCAAGCTCACTCTCTCTCCCTCTCTCTCCCTCCCTCTCTCTCTCTCTCAATTTTTATTTATTTTTATGCATATACGTATATATATACGTATGTACGTATGTGGAAAATTTATATGCAATGTATATATATGTATGTGGAAATTAAATTTAATTAGGGGGATTTGGATTAATTTATATGCAATGTATATATATACATATGGTTGAAAAATGTGGAAAATTAATTAGGGTGATTTGGATTAATATGTGATGTATATATATATGTGAAAATTTAATTTAATTATGATGATGTATATATATGTGGAAAAATTAATTAAGATGATGTACATATATGTGATGTATATATATATGTGGAAAATTTAATTTCGGAAATGATGTATGTATATATGTTGTATATACATGTATATAATTAAGTTTTGATAATTTTTGATAATTTTAGGTGATGTATATATGTGGAAAATATTTACGTAATTTAAGGGGATTTGGCATGGGTGGATTAATTGATATATATATAGTTCATAATTATATTGTATATTTAAGGTGTTGCATATATGGGCAAATTAATTTAGGGTTTGGATTCATTGATATAGGTAATTTAAGGTAATTTATGGTGTTGGGCAAAGTAAGGTGATTTGGATTAAGGTGATATAGTTGTTAATTTAAGGTATAATTTAAGGTGAAAAATCGGAATCGGAACCGTTTGGAACCAAAACGGTTTTAAACCGGAACCGCGTGGAATCGGAACCGTTTGGAACCGGAACTATTTTTAACCAGAACCGTTTGAAACCGAACGGTTCCAATTCCAAACGGTTCCGGGTTCAAACGGTTCCGGTTCCAAACGGTTCCGGTTCCGATTTGTTATAGAACCGAATCCATGACTATTACGGTGTCCAGGAGGTTTTGCGGCAAATTGGCTTGGAGGCATCAAACGGAGAGGGACTAGAAATAGTGGAGGGAGCAGTAGTCAAGCTTCCTCCTCAGCCGCAGTCAGCAACACGCGCAGTGGGCCAATGATGAATGCTCGCACACAAATGTTGCTAGCTGCGCGAGAAGAGGAGGAAGCTACACGATCCGGAGCCGTGCAACCCCCAGTCCAGCCTCGAGCCTCAGTCAGCAGACGCTCAGTCAGCAGACCCTCAAACGAGCGACAGTCAACGGGGGCATCAGAAACTCCCTCCATCCGAATGCCCCCTATTCGCCCGGTGCCTACTCCCGTTTCATGGGAATCATCTGAGGCAGATGGTGCTATCGCCTCATCGTCCAGGCCTCGTCTATCTCCGCCGTCCGATCTCTTCCTGCCTAATGAGATTCCTGTGATCCCTGAATTCGATGATAGGGGGATGCCTATTTATATTGAAGGACGGTCGGAGTTCCTGAGCGTGGAGGAAGCGCACAACTTCATCCCGTTCGACCCCGTGTATCTTTGGAGTGAGGTGCACAAACCAGCAAATGGACGATGCAGGTAAATTTTATTTAACAAAATTGATTACTTAATTATTACTTAAGACTTACGATAGGTTCAATTAATGATATCAATTTGTTGACATTGTATTATTAGGCAATTTCGTTAATGGCACTGGAAAACGGAAAGGGGCTAGAGGCACCTGCACCGGGAAGAGACTTGAGCAGGCCACCGGGGGAAGGAAAACACTTATTAGGGCCAATGAGGATGGCAAGGTGATCGAGGCATTTGACACCACGCGAAAATATGTCAGCATGGTCGGGGCCATCGTGCGGGACAAGGTCCCAATGCTTTGGCCAGATTGGGAATCTGTGCCTATCTACGTGAAGATGCAAGTGCATAATGCACTGAGTGTGAGTTAAATCGTATTTTCATTACATAAATTTTACATTTATTAATTAAGTCCGAATAAATATATAATTTTACCGTTTATATATATTCATATTGCAGGTGTGGTTTGACGTGGATGAATGCCTTATTCACACGTGGGTAGAGAGTCAACTACATATGAGGTGATGTGCTTCGAGTTATTTGAGTATATATCGAGTTAGATTTTTGTTTATCAAGTGTTTTAATATCTTTAACTTTTTTTTCCTGGTGTTAATATAGGTATAAAGAGTGGAAGAACGAGCTTTCTTCACATTACACACAGTACAAGGAGCTAGGCCGAGGTTCTACCCCTAGCGAATTCCGGTTTAGGGAGTACGAGTGGCTGTGGCTGATAGCCCACTTCGAGCACCCCAAAGCGAAGGTATGCATCCTGAATATATCTTACAACCCTAATGTATCGTATCACATTGAAATAGTTAGTTACTAATTTTTTTACATATGTTTATCAAACAAGGCGATTTCGAAGACGAACCGGGCGAATAGATTGAAAAACACCAGGGCCCATCATGCAGGTTCACTCAACTATTTGGGTTGGTCGAGTAAGGCGCAGCAACAACAAGAAGTGAACCCGTTGGTGTATATTCATCAGAAGTTCTATCCGCAGTGCCCTGAAGAAGCGGTAAGTCTTTCGCCTCTGTATTTTGTACTTCACATATGCATGTGTTAATGCAGGAACTATTTTTCGATATTAATTTATTTTGTAAAATGGAACGTTATTCATATTCGCTTTTCAATTAGGCGAGAGTGGAGGAGGCACCACCGAAGTGACCATGAATATAGCTCAGAACAACCATCCTGACTGCTCGGAGGAAGAAGTGACCCAGTATGCCTCTCAGATCGATCCGCTTGATCGCCCTATAGCGGCTCAGATCATGGCAAAAGCGTGCGGGACTGGAAAGAATACCTACTACTGTAGGGGAATGGGCTCGGCGGGCGAAGGAGTATTGAAGAACACTTCAGAATACTCTACCAGGTCAAGAAGTTCAACTTCTAGTCGTAACCTCGCAGCGGAGCTTCAGAGGACGCAGAGAGAGTTGGAGGAGTAAATGAGGCAGATGGAGGAGATAAGGCAGATGGCCGAGCAGCAGGCAGTCAAAGATGCCGAGTACCGGGGGATGATCGAGCAACACTGACTCATGGTCCAGCAGCAGACACAAATGTTCACATGGATGCAGACGATGTACGTGCTCAGACTACCGGACAACCGCTCCCCACACCTCCCCCGGTCCCTGTGTTCCCCAGTTATCCACCACCACCACCGCACCAGTCACCGCCACAGCAAGACCAGGGTAGCCACCGGAGTTCAAATGACTACATGGATTTCTTCGACCCTGACCCGCAAGTTCCTCGACCCTGACGTGTAGTTGTAGTTTATTTTCGTAGTGTTGCTATTTGTACTGTACGTTGGACAATTATGTGTGTACTGTTGAAGTTGTATTTGTACGATTTATGTCTTTCAATGCAGGTTCTGGAATTGGGCCCAATCCAGAACGGGGCTTTTTTTTACAAATTTTTCCAACCATTACCGGTGACTTGGACCAAAGTCGCCGGCAATGACCTCATTTTCCGGCCACGGCGGCGCACACATTGCCGGAAATTTTCAGCAACCTTGAGGGTTTTTCAAAAACCTTGAGGAATCTTCCAGAAATTTCAGCAACGACTTTTTGTTGAGCATTCTCTATAGAGACTAGGTTATAACAATTTATTTGGTGTTCCAAGCTGATGGAAGACTCCTAGGGAAGATATGAAAGGACCCAACCCCGATTTAGTTGCGTAAACCGGAATCAAACCCCTTCGAAAATACGAACCAACAAAAACCGTAGAAATTTTGGCAGAGTTTCGTTACTATCGTGGAATTACCATTACCTGCACGCGGAAAGTACACTTCATCCTATGCCACAAAAAGCAAACCGTGGGCACCAATCCCATCCGGATTTCACAATATATCAACAGTAAAGTAAAATAGTAAATATATATGCACTTTACTGAAATCCGGAGTAAAATCGTATAACATGAACAACAGATTTCTCAGAGCGACGTCTAATGTATAAACATATAAGTATACCACAGTAGGTAGAACAATAAACCTACTTGAAGAAACAAGGTAGCTCGAGCACTATGCCTCCGACCACGACGTGCGACACCAGAGCCTGAACTGCAAACTGGGCACGGAAACCGAAAAGCCCAGGGGAAAGACATGAAACACGTTAGAGTGAGTGGACGAAAATAAATGTATTTCACCAGTATACATATATGTTTGAAATAACATATGCGAGTCCAGGTAAATAAAAATAACAAAGTACACGAGGTAAAACCATAATCCTCCAGCGTACTGAGCATGCAAGTAAAAATTCCTCGGGGTCACTCATGGACACGTCCGTGCTAGTACAGTCAGAACCACGGAGTCCCTGACTTCCACGTGATTCTAGCCAGAAATGGCCTCGGATCCGGGGAAACGCCCCTCACCGGTCAGTCGGGGTAACGCCCCTCCTGGTATGGCCTACCATCGGGGATCAGCCGAGAGGCAAGTGTATCGATACAACAACGTAACTAAGACTGTACTCTGTGTAAATCAAATCATAAACAGTTCGATGCAAATGCATGAAACAACATATAAGTGTATGTATATTCGTATACGTATATCCGTATAAGTATAATCGTATAATCGTAAAAACACATACTCATGTAATCCGTAATCTCAATACGCATGCTCAAGTTCATAAATCATATAAAAGACTCGCAAGAATTCCGTGAAAAGAAATTGTCCACTCACAGACTAGCGTAACGCGATACGCGTTAACCCGTGATCCGGCAGAAAGTCCCTCGCCAAAAGAACGATCACGAACTCCTGAATAATCACAATAACCATTTCTCAAAATCATAATTTGGCAATTCAAGACAAATCACGAGAAACCACCGTTCTCGGAAACACATAATCCGAATACGACGAATCGTCGAAAATCCGTATAACACACCTCAATACCTCGCTGTACTGTCGGATGCTCAACTAGAAAAACGAACCTCCCCACTGCGATCGGGGCGCGATTTCGAGTGAAACGACATGCAACTTGTCGAAAATCCCAAAAAGTCAAAGTTGATCGCCGTTGACCACCGCCCACGGCGGCGGCGCCAGCTGACCGGAAAATTTCACGGCGGAGCAACCTCTGTTCCATGCAAAATCACCCACTGAGCAACTTCCATAATTGCACCGAAGTCCAATTCTCACTCTAACCATGTCAATTTCATGAAAAACCGAATGTTCACACAAATTTCAATTCCAAAATTCTCCAAGCACAATCAAAATTAGATCACCAAACTTACATGGTAGAATCATGGAGATGAAGGCTACAAAACCCAGTCCAAATCACAGCTCAATTCGGCCGAAAATATGAAACCCGAAATCACCAAGTTTCACTCCATTTCTTGCCGGAAATATCACCACTTACGGCGTCCCACGCCATCAACGGAGGTCGGAGAAGGGACGAGGAGGTTGAGGCGCTTCGAACGGGACCAACCCCGTCCCACGGGGTGGCCGGAATCCATCGCCACCGTGGAGCACCGCCGAGTACGTCGCCATCTCTTCCTCCACCGAGTTGACTCGGTCAACTCGGTCAACCTCCCAAAATGGTAAGTTTTGACTTGCCCAAAACAGCAGGTTTCTATTTATAGGCTTTCCATTTTTGGAAACTTCGTAATTATCTTTTCGACAAACTTCGAATATCCGTAACTTTCTCGTCGTAATTCTGATTCCGATAATTCTCGCGGCCACAAACTCGTCTCGACATATTCTTCAATTATCACCTGAAGTCAAACACATCGACCAATTGGATAAAAAGTCAACTGTTCAAACCAACACATTTAAATCGACTAAATAATCGACAATCGGAAATAATCACAACTTAATCTTTGTAACTCAAAATAATGCTCCAGAAGTTCCCACGAGCACGAAATTAAATTCTGAACAACTTTCGTGAAGAAGCCAAAACTAAATTCTCGTCCAATAATTTAGTCGTTAAGTAGCTCACCATTTAAATCCGAACTTCAAATATTCATAATTAATTCTTCGGTCGTCCAAACAACGATCCGGAATAGCCCACGAACTCAAAATCACATATACAACGACTCTCGAGAAGAGACCCAGCTCCAATTCTCGGCCAATAATTAAGTCATTATCAAATCTGGCGGTTCAAACACTGTCGTCAATCCACGACTACGCGCAAGCTCGCAGATCAAGCTGATTTCTCATACTGATTCTGTTCTGGGTCGTCACAGATATGAGTGAATTTTCAAGCATTCCTGAGCTCATCATTGCAAAAAGCTTAAGGATTTGAGTTAAGTAAGTTGCTTAGCTTATTATCGTCATCTTCATGAACGATTCGTCTACTGTAATGTTAAGGTATCACATGGAAGAACTGTGGAAACAAGAGAGCTTGTGTGAAGAATGAGAAATCTCTTAATGAAGTTTTGTTTCCATGAGTGGATCATGACTAAGGTATGTGTTTCTTTTCAAGTTTGATTTAATATGTTGAATATTATTTCTTTGACGTCCTTGTAGGCCAAATTAGCTAGAGTGTGAAGCCACACCAATTGATGCAAGGTCTGCTTGGTATGCCTTGGGGGTATTTGTGGGAGTCAAATTTAGCCACGTCGAGCTGGAGGGATTCTAGTCCCCCGGGTCCGCAAGTAGAAGAGGTCAAATAATTGGAATAATGGGCTTGGGCCTGTACGATTAGGGTTCCAAGTATGAATCGATTAATCTAGAGGTTTCTAGAAGTATCTAAAATGATGTAGAAGCAACTAAAATATTCGTAAGATGGTGTGAAAATCCCAAAGTACGATCGAACCTCAAGGAAATGCACTATCGGACCTTAAGGGATTGCATGATCGGACCTCGAGGAATAGAACGATCGGATCTCGAGGGATTGTATGATCAGACCTCGAGGGATTGACAGAATATCTTAGAGGAAAAGAGTAAGATTTGTATGAATCCTAAGGGGATTACACCAAAGGATTTGTGGTAATCTGGAAACATGATTAGCCCTGGATATGAAGATCTATTCCTTAATGGACTCCTTCTATCCGAAAGTATGTAGTCCTATTCTTATATGGATTATGCTTAGACCTTGAATGATCACTATATACATGACGTCATAGTTCGACAAAGGTAACTCATTCAACCCTAATATACGCTTATGTTTGGTTCTTTACTGACTTAAGCATCTAAGGGTCTAAGCGCGGTGCCACCCGTGCTTGGACTTGTTTTGCAGGCTTTTGGACGGAATACTCGATTAATGACGGCTCAAGGACAACAACTTACCAAGGATCTACGACAACGTTAAACTAGAGGAATAGTGTCTTAACCTTTAACGATCATAGACAACCCATATGATCTTGTGCTTTCCTTCGATCATAAGACTTGAGGGAGTCACAAATCTGCGCTCACACTAGCTATACCTTTTTTGGCTTTTTGTAATAACTAGACGTTTATTTGGAGATTAGCAGCAACATTGGCTTGTCTGGCTGCTGGACAAATCCCAGCTAACTTTGGATTCTTGGGTTACCATATATCAACTCGATCATGAACACATGTTTTGAATCTGATTCAATTCCGTCCAAGTCTCCGTGTGATCATTGTTCATCGAAGCTAGCACGCTGGTGGAGATTTCAGATTAATTTTGAGCCTCAAAAAATGAACGTGGTAGTTATAGTTTCTTTCAAGTTGAATTTACGTATCAATATCTTGAATATCTTGTTGTCGTACGTGGTCGATCGTGGAGATTTCAGATTTTTATTAATATTATTACTTGATCTCATAAGTATATGAGTACGTCTCACAGCCGAATCTGAACTAGCTAGTCCACAATTAAAGTGACGAAAAAATGTTCATCAAATTTTTGACACATTTCCGCGGAACAAGAACGTATTCAGGAGTCAGGACTGCAACCAAAAAAGTGAAATTTGACCTATAATCAGAAGCCTCATATTTTTTGCTACATCACAATTCACAATAATCCTACTTGACGTCCAAGCCCTAGACCCTTTCAGTTTTACATGCATCCAATCAAGCTTGGGTGCATTCAAGTGGCATTCCTTGTGGGAAGCGTTTGGTGTCCTTGCAATAGTTGTAGATCATGTAGTTCTTTTGAACCCATTTTATTCTTTCTTGCCCTGTTGCATCTAGTGTTTCGGTGAGCCATGCCTCTTTTGAAGAACCAGAAGGAGAAGAAGAAGAGCAAGAGGAAGAGCCAGAAGACCAAATGCATGCTTGGGCGTTGAAGTTCTTATACGAGGCTGTGAAAGGTGCTTTGCTCCAATCAGTTTTAACGAGTCCACCCCGTGTTGCCCAGTCATCTGCATTCCATAGGCTTGAGTAGATCCACATTGCTTGTTTATTTGGGAATGGGATTCCCTTCGATTCTAAATTCTTAAACTCTCGAATAGGTGTCCCATCCACAGAGAATCTGGTCGAATGAAATAAAGAGTTGCGTTAGTGTGTATATCAGTATATGATTGTAATATCACTAATATGAATGTGACGGGAATATGCATACATTCGTTTATTACAAATGTGACAATGAACTTCTATTTTCAACGTGATTGTATAAAATATTTCTTCTGTGTAATGTTACTTGTACTAAATCTCTCAAAACAATGAAGGAAATTAATACGAGAAAGATTGTGTTTAAATCAGTACATGATGCTCTGAGAGTTCCACAAGATGGAGTAGGTGTGGAAGTCTTTCGTGGGATCGAACCAAAGATAAAACTGCTGCTCCCTATTACCCTTGCCTTGTGTGAAAACATTCGTGTGTAGGATATACGGGTCTCCGCTTAGGTTGCCAAGAAACTCGAAGTCTATTTCATCATGCGCCGAACCCAACGAAGACAGCTGAAAAATTGAGACAAACTTTAATTTAGGTGCAGTGTATGCATGTAACACATAAGATGACTCAAATTAAGAACAAATAGTATTGTCTTAATTGGATACAACTCAAAATTAAGCTGCCAAGTTATATGGTGAGACTGTAATAACCGGATAAACATGGTTCAATTCGCATTGTGAACTCACATAGTAAGCTGTAACGGTACCGGCTGAGTCGCCAGCGACGAGCTTAATCTGCATATCGATTTTTCCGAACAGGTACTGATTCTTGGACTTGAACCCCGACCCAGAAGTCTTGTCTAGCGAGAGCGTAAGTAGCTGAGAATTGTTGAGTATTTGTGCCCGTCCATCTCCCCACGTTATATCAAAGTCTTGGTTGAAGTTACTAGCCGATGCGGCCTCAAAGATATCGAAGAACAGCACCAAAACTAGGGCATATATCTTAAACATGGTTGGGACGTACGATCGGATACTGAGATGAGAAGGCAGAAGTGGTAATTGTTGAATGTGGAATGCATGAAAATGGAGGAGGGTATATATATATATAGTGGTGGAAAGGAAAGGAGAAGATACCATATGTATAGGTATATGATATCAATCAAACCAGTAGGAGTACTGGTCGTGTTGAAGTGGTTGGGAAATATGCATTGCGTTTGCAGGAAGAGATATTTGGTTTGACTTGGCTTGGGTGTATGTGAGGGAGTTTGGGACCAAGATTTTCAAGAAGACAGCTAATGAGGAGGATAACTGATGACGTCCAGATTTTAATGTCTTGAAATTTGCATGGCCATCCAAGATGGGTCTTCGGGGAAAAGATAGATAATATCTTCTTCTTCTTCTAGACGAGGTTGTGAGGTTTATATGAGCTACGTAGCTAGAGAGTCCCGTTCCATTCCTCCGCTACTACACCATATCACAGCTGTAGAATTCTTGTTGGTTTGTTGTTATTCTAAGACCACTTAAGTCTTCACTCTTAAACACCATTTGCCTTCATAAGAAAGCAACTTGAAGCTACGAATCAACTTCCAAGCCTTGTAGCGGAAACATACGCTGTAACAGAACAGAGCGAGGCATGCATGTAATTAATGATTTTCGGTTGGTAACTTGACTTACTTCGTTGAAGTCGCAAATTTTGCTTATACAGTTTAGTTATAATCATTTGATTGGACTGTGAAATACAAAAAAAAAAGTTCTAAGAAAACTCCAATAAATCGAATTTCAATAGTTTGATAGGCCAGACTCATTGAAACAAGAGGGAATTTTTATGATCGGATATCCACGTTGATGATCTAACAATAATATTACGTACATGTCAAGTAGTTCAAGTAGATAGTAGTCAACATTTTCTATAATTGTGATTAATGAACTACGTAAATTGTTGTAATATTACTATGCTAGGTGACTTGCGTCATAATTCATTTCCATGTCAAAACATTAGAGTTGCTAGGTGTTCGTCAACAATTATCTTATTTGGATTAATCAAATACTTGTAGTGAGATTAAAAGTTGGTAGCCAAACTGCCAATTTGCCAAAGGGTTTCCATAATTGTTGGCGAGCTCTGTTTATGAACAGTTTAGTATGAGCTATGAATGAGCAAGATGAATTCAATTCGTGAATACAGCTCACGCTGCTCAGGCAAGCAAGCAAATTAGATTGAGATGTCATGAAAATATATATTGGCCGGCTAGGGCAGCCAAACTGACTGTCCCAACTGTCCTACTAATAGAAAGGAGACTGAAAGATAATTTTTTTTTCGTGCCAATTAACGGGGACAGTGGATACATAATTTTGGAATGAAGAGATGTGATTTGTTAGTTCTATGTTATTACCACGAGCTTGGCCTTATCTAATATCTACCCCTACGATAGAGGTAGGAAATGTCAATGTCAGTTTTGCCAAACCGCAGTCTTCTAGTAAGACGTTGCTTTCGAACAAAGCTGGTGCTTGGGGGTGATAATGTGATATAGACATATAGTCGTATATATAGAAGATAAGATTAAACTCACCGGTGGTATCTAAATTCTTAGTGTTACACTAAAAAGAGTCTCGAACTTTATAACCTATCAGAATAGTACCCAAACTTGAAAATCGTATTACCGTGGTACCTGTAACGTTTTTCCATTAATGAGCCGTCTTATTCCGTCAAAATTGATGACCTGACAACTAAGATGTTGAAGTTGAAAAGTAAACTATTTTAATATTTTTTGTTTTTTGTTTTTTGTCTCTCCTCAAGAATATTCCTTCACCGTCGATTTCTTGCTGGAGCTCTACCTCAACCATCTAAGCCCTCGGCAAGGGCGTCATGGGCACCCTCTTCTTAGTCCACGACCCGAAATCAGTCATATAATCTCAATCCTCAAATCTTCTTCTTCACTTATACTATTCCCCCTGTCTCTCTCATCAGAAAATCGGAAAATCCTCAAAACCCTAAAAGCTCTTCCTCATCTCCTCGAAATTCTTTCGTTCTCCGGTGTCCACCATTCCTCATCTCCTTGCTTCTGTAAAATCAAACTCACTAAATTCCCTTACCAATTCTCCGTTGTACCTCTAATAGTCTCCGACGAAGATGTCGTCGTCGCGAACAGCAACCTGACCTACTCAAGATCTACATGGGCCAGCGTGACGGTAGCACCGCGTGCGTGTTCAGCTCTGCGAAGCATTAGGCCGGGTCACGGTGCTGCTTGCGAAGCTGGCCGCGGCGGAGTCGAGGATAGAAAGAAACCGCGACCCAGCCTTTGCCTTCGGGTCGAGGACGATGAACTAGCGGTGACCGGACCTTGACTTCGACATCAGCGGGACCTGAGGAAAGGAGTCAGAGTGATGTTGGGTTGGAGGACAAAGCCAAAGTGGTCGGCAACGGTGGAATCCCAGGGAGGGAGATAAAAAAATAAAATAAAAAGTTATTCATTTGGGGGAGGAGGTGCTACTAGAAATCCAGGATTTCCAGGGTGAGAGAGAACAAAATTTGTAAAGAAAAAATTAATTAATTTAGGGGAGGAGATGCCTAATGTATCAGACACGTGATTGTGTGATATATTGCCTTGACTATAAGTTGGGTATCATGTTAAAAATTTATAGATATCATTGATATTGTAACTAAAGTTTGGGTATCCTGTTGATATTCATCAAGTTATAATAGACGAAAATTGACTAATATACCTTTTGTTTACAAAAAAAAATTGTCATATCAGCAAAGTTAACGGTGAATTGAGAAAAAAATTGACGTAAGTATCACGTTGATACATTTTAAGAGTTTTGGCACTACATTGATAATTTTTAAATTTCGAAACCTTTTTTGGTATAGCACCAAGAGTGAATTTAATCCTAGAAGATAACATCACCTTTTTTTAAGTACCTATGTAACGTACTATGCAAAGCTAAGAAGCACTGAAACGCCTACCTGCCCTGGTATCACATATCAGATACCAATACTAATACGATACGAATGTGAAACACGACGATACGTAGTGATACAGTATTAGATTTTTGATACTGCTTGGAAACATGCGTTTCTTAAAATGGATACACCATTTGATAAATTCTAAGGAAACTAGAGGCAAAAATGACAATTTACAGTAATGAAAATTAATAGATCAGAAAATTGAAACCTAATCCTAAAACACATCAACACACCATCTTTCTCTCAAGCTCTCAACTCTTCTCTGCTGGCGACTTCGCATCATCTCTGCTCTCAATTTATAAAGATGAAGATGAACATAATGAAGAGCTTGATGTGAAAAATGCCTAAAGATCTCTAGATGAAGTTGCTATGGGATAAAATGAAATTGCATGCTTTATTATTATTATTTTTGAACTATATTTTAATTTTAATGTATTATTTATTTTCTTTATCCTTCTCGTATCTTATCCTTTGATTATTTTGATTTCAATGTTTCAAAATATTGTATCGTATTGTATCGTATCGTATCCTCGTGTCCATATCTGTTTCAGTGCAACCATTATGCATGCAGCTCACATTCTCACCTCCAATCATAGATTTGTTTCTTCTCTTTTTACTTTTTATTGAGATTGAAGAAAAAATTGATTAAAAGAGTTAGTTTCTCTTGTTTGGGCCTTCGATCAAATGGGAGAGTTCAGCTAATTTGGTTGGGTGGTAGACTATGTTACTAGGGGTCACCAATTGGCCCATAAGTGCAAAAATCCCGTGGGTAGCTTGAGGCCCGTAAAGTCTAAGTGCGGTCCGACCAAATTTAGACCCGAAAAACCCTGGCTCAATGGGCATAGGGCCAGACTCAGGACGAGGTCCCAAAGCCCATGGCCCAAAAAAGCCCGGCCTAGCCCTGGGGCCAAGCCCGTATAGCCTATCAGTTGAATATATTATAGATTATTTTATCAATATATATCTCTAAACTCTCTAATTTACCTTAATATCATTCATTTATATACTAATTTTTAATTTGTTTAGGCTTATATATTATTTAGTACATATAATTGTTGATATATTTGATTGTTAATCACTGTTAATTCTATTTTTTTTTTATTTAATACCAAAAAAATCCCAGCCCAACCCATTCTTATGGGCTTAGCCCGGGGCAAAAAACACCCATTGGTGGCCTATATCCTTCAAATTTTCGAAAAAATCTGGCTCGACCCAGATTTTGGAGACATTATGCTAAAGCCCAGCCCATTGCTGAGTCCTACCCTAAAACAATTAACCTATCCCGACTGAGCTCGTACAAAGAAGCTTTGTATGTAGTTTTGTATGTTGAATGGTTGTCTTATAAGATCACGAATACAATAAATTTTTGTTGTGGTTTTTGAACTATTTCCTTAGCCAACTATTGAGAAGAAAAAAAATATGCATTGAGATTGTATACAGAGGATACTACAGTGTTCGAAGATGATCCAAAACTACAAAGGAATAAGAGCATCTCCAACAGTTCTTGTAAAAATTCTTTATTATACAAGATAAAAAGATGAAGTTTGTAAAATAAAATGACCATAACTCCAACAGCTCTTCTATTTTACATACAAAATTAAATGTTTTCTTGTATGATTTAATGAATCCATATAAATATTATATATTTAAATCAAGTTCTATGTTAAAACTTGCTCTTTTTGAGGAGAGAAGGTGAATTATAGTAGGTGAGCAATAAATTTTAGAGATTTTGTGACGAATATATAAAATTTGAGAATTCTGTAGATATACAGATTCTCCATATTTTTTTACATTTTCTATAGGATATAAGATGGTTTACAAGAGCTGTTGGAGCTAAAAATGGTGTTATTCCTCTAAAATATTAATTTTTGAATTGTGATTTTACAAGAGTTGTTGGAGATGCTCATATACGTACTCAAGACTCTTAATACTAGAAAGCCGATATTCAATTGATTTACAATACATGAAACTATACAACTACTTTCAATTAGGGCGGTGACTTCTGAACAGAAAATAGAAAGAAAAAAATCTGAGCCGAAACCGAGCCGTAACCGAAAAATACCGAAACCGAATAAAAACCAAACTTAAAACGGAAATTCCAAACAGAACTGAATAAAATCAGTTCAGTTTCAGTTTTTCGGTTCGGGAGAACCGAACCGAACCGATTGAACCGAATTATTTGAAAACAACGTCGTTTAGTTGTTTTTCATTCAGTTTTGACTAAATCCCTAATATTTTTTGTGAGCAGCAATCCTCTCTTCGCTCTAACTCTCTCAACCTGCACTCTGCAACCTCTCACTTTTCAGTTTCACTCTCGGTGTCTCAGCAGCTCATTGATCACAGCCCTACCTCTCACAGAATCACTTCATTGAGTTTACTCTTCACTTTCGCAGCCTCTCAAAGTCATTGTCGTCGCCAACCTTGGCGCAATTCGGACTCGACCCGATTTCACGACATCTCTCTCGAATCCCAATTCCAAGTTACGAACTGATCTTCAGGTAACCGAACGATTATGACTTACGAACTTGTTGGGTAATCTGAAAATTTTAAAATATGAGGTATTGATATAGGTCATGTAAATCAGTCTAGAATTTCATAACCCTGCTAGAATTGTAATTTGGTGCATTTTTGCAAGTTTCTTCCTGGAGACGGAGACGTGAGTGCATACAATTGATTGAATTGAATATCAAATGTTGAATGCTAATTTAAGCATGAAGCCATAACTTGTATTTTATTTAACTTCAGATGGTTTCGTCGCGTAAGTGTGATTTAGCCGACAAAAAGTTTTGTTCGTTCCCCAAAAATATTTTCGTCAACTATGTACCACTTAGGCGATGAAACATGGTATTCATTGCCAAAGAAATATCTTAGGCAACGACACATAATAGTCGTCATCTAAGTGTGTACTTAGACGAAGACTATTATTTTTTGTCGCCTAAGATGTACATAAAGACGATGTAAAATAGTTTTTGTCGGCTAAGTATAACATACTTAGACGACGACACAATCTTGGTCGTCTAAGTGATCATTAAGAAGATGAACTATGTAAATCTTTGCCTTAGAATTAATAACCTAGGTGACGAAAATGTAATTCATCACTTAGGTGTACACTCAGATGACGCCATATGTGTTTCGTCGCCTAAGTACTCACTTACCCCGACGAAACTGTGTTCGTCGTCTAAGTATAAAACTAGGCGACGAAAAGTGACACTTTGGCGACGAAATTATTCGTCGCCTAAGAAAACTCAATTATTAGATCATATTCCTTTTCCTCTCGGGCTTATCTCATCATTTCCTCTCTCTCTCTCTCTCTCTCTCTCTCTCTCTCTCTCTCTCTCAACAACCACTGCACCTCCCATCACATCCGGCGAAAATTCATCAAATATCAATTTTTTAACCCCCGGAGTTCTAGTTTACCCACTTATCTCCTGAGCGGTGAAGGTATTAGCTCGTTTCTCTCGAATAATTTTTTTGAATTTAATACCTTACGTAATTACGTACGGTGATTGATTTTTTGGGTGAAATATTCTGGCGAATATATAGTTTCCAGCGACTTTAGCTTAGTTACTTGTTGTATTGCATTGTTAATCTAATTGTAAGCTAATTGGTTAGTTAATTATTATGTTTAATTTTATTAATTAGTTAAAACATGGATGTTAGATTAAGCCAATTAATTGGTTCTTTAATTGTTAAACTAATTAATGGTTTAAGCCAAGTAGTGAAACTTAATTAAATGCATGTATATTTAATATATTGTTAAAAAAACATAATTGTGAAGCTAATAGTTAATTAAGGTAATTATATGTTTAATTAATTGTTAAGCCAGTAGTTCAATATATGTTAGAATAATTTATTTTTTAAATATATATATTATATATAAATACGTACATTTATATAAAGTTAACAATAAAATATAATATTAGCTAGATTAATTACAGTATAAGATTGATTATATATAGCATATATATGCTACTTAATTAATTGTGTTATGTGTCATTTGATAATATATATAGTGTATTAGATTAATTAATTATTGGTTGAAAAATTATATAATTAATAGAATTATTACCCTTACGCAAAAATATGGACAAGAGTTGGATACAGTTGGTGAATAGAAGTTATGTGCGGTATATGGACAGCATCAAAGAGTTTGTATTTTTAGCACTTGAACATGCTCAGGGAAAGAAGTGTTTCAGGTGTCCTTGCAGAAAATGTCTCAACCATCAGTTTATGGAGTCTAATGTTATGGCTAAACACGTGTATGAGGACAGTATGATGTGGAGTTACACTACGTGGAGCGAGCACGGTAAAGTAGTAGACTTCAACCTAGGACCAGACTTCAGCTTAGGATACAGTTACCATGGTGCCTCATCCAGCGGTAGTGGCGCCCCTGCTTGGAACTCAACTGTGGATTTGATCCATGATATTTTTCTGGGATTTAGTCATGATGGACACCAACACTAAGAGGGAGGTTATGATACCACTCATGATGACACATTCCCCATTACCAGCTTGGCCAGTTACACTACTGAAATGGATAAGTACAACAGGATGGAAAGAATCTAAGTTAGAGGGAAAATTTGGCATGGTCTTTGTGATAATGTCAAAGGATCTAGGAAGGATAAAGGCCATTTAATCAATAATGGCTTGGTCGTGGGAAGAGTCCAAAGAACGGTATTCTTCATACAGACCTGAGGCTAAACATGTTAAAAACCCCTTGATGAGAGGCACTCTCAAAACCGCGAGCACCTCCCAGGAGACCATAAGGTTACCAAGGCTCTCCTTAAGCCTCTCCTGAGAGCAAGTGCATGGAAAAGTTTGGGGGTTTGAGATTCGCACTGAGGCCACAGACAAAGACACAAACCCCAAGGTTGGATATTTCTGAACGAAAAGGAAAAGGTGTGAGATATTGAAATGATAAGGTTATAAGGACTTAAGTTACATAACTTGGTTCAAAAAATAAAGGATGCAAAAAATGATAAAGTTAAGAAGTACGATATTGTTTGAAAATGGGGTCCTAAGCTATTACATAAAATAAACCCCATATAAACAGGCAGGGGGCATCAATTTGACCCGGTCTCAGAAGCAGCAAAAAGGTTATTGGCATTGATGAGCTCCTTATGTTCCTACTCCCAATCTACCATTCGTGATTCGAGCTGTTGGGCGTGGGCATCCTCCAGGGCAGTGACTCAATCTTCACACTCCATGTCCTTGGTCTTCAGGGTATTTTGGAGCTTCGCCTTAGCTGCCTTCTTCACCTGAGCCTTTTCTAGGTCAAATTTTAAGCTCGTCACCTCAGCCTGCTACAAGAAACGTTCGATCTCGATGGCTTGTTCTTTTTCATTAAGGAGTTGGCAAGTCAATGATTAAGCGTCTCCAAGCTTTTTCACTTCCCCCTCGAGCTTCGTGGCCTTAGTTGCAGACTCTTTGACCTGCTCATCTGCCTTGGCGCCCTTTTCTTCAGCCTCATGTGCGTGCGATGAAGGCGACCCAGGGTTGTTGTGAGGGTTACATAAGCCTAACAAGGAGTAAATGATGTGTTAAAACAAATGAGTAGCAAAATAGGTAAAAGAACATGCAAGGAAAAGGCATATATAGGGGGAAAAGATTACCCAGTAGAGAGAATTCTAAGAAAAGGTCATCAGATCACTAATCTCCAAGGCGCTCAGGTCTTCAGCATCCTAATCAAGCATCATCGATGACAAGGACGAACAGTCTATGTCCGGGCGGATCAGGCCAGAGCAGAGGTCGGAAGGTATGTGCTTCCTTACTTGGAGTAGTACAAAACCTTCCACGAGGGCCTCCACCTCCTTTTCAGTCAGGTCATGGGGGGATTGGACGATATAGTCCTGCTCTAGTAGAGCTTGCTTGAAGTAGACGTGAGGGAGCTTGGGCTTAGAGCCCTCGATTAATTCTCTAAGAGGACCTGCATAAGCACAATAATAATATTCATATACTCCAGATTCGCGCAATCAGAAGTACAATTTGTATCAAAAAAAATAACATAGCATATATATCCAAAATATGGGAGTTGTGACACAAAAACTTAAAAGTACGACGAAACAAAATGAGGGAAGACTTACCTAGGGAGAAAGCGACAGGCGCAGACTTGGACGACTGTTCGAAGAAAACTAGACCCTTACACTATGAATTAAGAACTAACTCATAAATTTAAAGTATTTCCCCACCCGCAAGTATACGACGCAAGTTATAATATTTATAGGAAGTTGAGTGTCAAACCCACGAGGATTAGCCACTATAACTCCCTAGCTCGAATGATTAACACTTAGACTACGGACACAACTAGACACTAACTTGACACTAAATGAAAAGTAAAATGCGGATGTGTGTATCTCACCCTACCAAGTCGTTTGGAGACTTAGCATTATGAGGGGTGATTGAATTACGATAAATGGTTATACGAGTTTGATTGGTTGATTGATTACACTACAATACGCAAACAAAAATAGCAAACAAATCCAATATAAGGAAAGTTGGTCGACTAGGAAAATTCTCACTAACCATATGATGCATCAAACATTGTCTCAGTTTCTGTATTAGTTTAAAGTCCATTCACACAAGTTATGGTCTAAATCATGACCTTTTGGGTCATGTTTGGTTTTGAACCCAAGTTTCTAGGTCATTTTGAACTCTAGATGACTTGAGCCCAACATTGAAGTATTTAGTGAACCAGAACCAAGAACCCAAGCCATTTCAGGCTTGCAACTCGATTGTATGTCACATTGTGAAGTCAACAAGCATATCATGTGATATATGTGGAATGTTTCCCTTCTTGAATCTCTATTGGATAATTCGAGAGGAAGTCTATGTGAATCCCCCAACTCCCACCTAGTGAGTTACGGGTCGAGAGATTATACGATTTAACATAATAACCTTTTGGGTTTAATGTGTGTGCGACTAGAGCTCCACAAGTCTATTGAGAGTCATAAATAAATACAAGAATTGATACATGCTCAAAATAGGAAGAGACTAGAAATAACTAAGGGTTCCAAGTCTTTTAGCTCCATTTTTTCTATTCAACAAACACCAAGTTTTCAAGAGGAAGTAAGGTAAACCCTTAGGATTCCAAGGAGCAAGGGGAATAGTGATTACTTCCCACACCTTTAAACTCTAAAAGCTTAGCCAAACCCTAGGAGGTGAGGATGAGAGAATGAATACCTAAACTAAGCCAAAGTGGTGGAGATGTGGTAGAGAGGTTCGTGTCTACCCAAGAGAAAAAAGAGCTAGGTCTATAGTAATGGTGATTATGGAGGTTTTTAGCCTAGAAAGGGGGAGGATTTTAGAAGAGGGTGCTAGAGGGTTGGTATATGGATAAGGGGTCTAGAGAAAGTAAAACTATGGAAAATACGAAAATGAGGTGAGTTATGTGTGAGGGAGAGTGGGAGCTCGAATTTGGGCTGACTAGGAAGGCTAATTTGCACCCTTAGATGATAGAAAATTGTGGGATGGAAGATCTAAAGGTTAGCTTTGAATTAGGGAGACCATGATCCACTTATTTAGGCTTTGTAAGGCTAAAGTCCTAAATAAGTGACATCATGTGGTTCAACTTCTTCTTTTTCTCTCTAAATCATATTGGTAAGCACAAATAGGTTGATTGGGCCTCCATTGGACTATACTCCATGTGATTGGGCCGGTAATGGTTGTCAGGCCGGCCATGGTGAATTTCGGCGACTTCCGAGCAACTTCCGGCGACTTCGGGTGAGGCTATTTTGTCTTTTTTCCAAAGTTACACCAAATTCTCTCGTGACCTTGGAAATGTATACTTCTTCTCTCATAAATGTCTAATTCTTCATATTTAATGCATTTCCGAGCCAACTCCACTTTTCGTAGCAAAACAAGGAAATGTATTAAAAATGATGCTTTCTTCCAAGATGGCCCGCAAGCATTAAGCATAAGGTTAGGCACATAATTAGAACGTAATTATGGACCTAACAAACTACATCACACTTACACTTTGCTTGTCCTTAAGCAAACTAAGAAGAAAAAAAGTAAACTAAGCTAAACTTTAAGCACAAAAACACACAAGGTATGTAAATGTCCCAAATGGATGATTGATTTCCCTCAAAGAACCATGGTTAGATGGATTGAACTACTTTTGAGAAACATTTTGAAGCATGAAATCAATGCATATATATGTAGTAAGCCACAATGGTTATGCAATATGCTAAGCCAAATGCATCACAATGAGATGTATTCAAATTAATATTTTTCCTAACCATCAAACTTACTAGATATCACTCAATGCACACAAGTGTTTGAGAGTTAGTGTTTGCACTCATAAATCGCATCAATCACATGTTCTCCATAAGCTCGATTTTCAACCAATTGCTCCAACACTCCAAAAGCACAAGCATTTTAAATCAAGAGGACTTTTATTCGAGTTGTAACGGGGCTTAAGGAATGGGTTTAATGAAATAAGAGGGGTTAGAAATTAAAAGCACATAAAACAAATAAGGAACACTAAGTATTCAATTCATCATCTCATTACCATCCATGTTTCCATCACCATGCTTCCTTGATGCCGCTCCGGAGGTCCCTTCCCCGCTGTAATGCATCTCCAAGCTTGAGACCCAGTTGCTAAGAGTACCGATCATCGCCATCATGGTGGCTTAATTTTCAAAAACTTGACCAAAGTGACGATCGAAGTAAGCCATATCCAGTACTTGCATAAATACCTGTTCATGCCTTACCCCTGGTGCGGCGTCCTCCGTCGGCTTTTTCGTTTGGGTTTGGGCTCGGGCTTTCTTCTTTTTCTTCTTACTTTGAGTTGAACTTGACCAAAATCCTATCATAGAGGTCTCTTTTGAGGTCATGGAGTTCATGGGGAATGTCCTTGAATCCTTGGTCAATGCACCACCTCTTGATTGTACAAGGCAACACAAGTGGCCTCGTCTGCACATCTGCACTTCGAATCATAGCATTATAGAGGAGCTTTCCATACTCCACTTGGCATCCCCCGTGTGTGAGCATGGACAATGTTTTGTACCCATTAATATTAATCTCGGCGGTGTGAGCCTCTGGGGAGACATTGTGCTTGACAAAAAGCCATAACACCTTGTGGAAGTCGTCGAGGTCAATGGTTTGGAAGAACCTATTTCTCCTTTGAGGGACCACATTATTCCCACAAGCTGCGTCCTTGAATTCCACCCCAAGTGATTGCATCATAACGCTCTCGGAAAGCTTGTCTTGCATTCTGTGAGGGGTGAGGCAAATTGAAGAAGTCAAAGGGTTCGGGGAGATATTGTCATCGTCTTGCCTCCAACTGTGAACATACGTCCGACCCTGACTTATGGAATTTAGCAACCTTGAGAGCCACATAGAAATCACGAACCAATGGCTCATGATAACTTAGAAAGTCATGTGTGAGATCCATGACCTTGTGATCATGTAAGAGGTCTATCACGGTGACAAGCACGGGATGGCTAGCATTGGTGTATACATTCCGCTCGAGGTGAATGGCACGTGCTTCCTTGAAGGTAGACCATCTAGCAAGGTCGGTCTTTGGGGTCATCTTCTTGTGAACGGTATCTTTGGTGTTGAAAAAGGTAGGTGCCCCTTCATAAATCGGTTCTTCCTCCGATTCTGATTCAATTGGTGCCTTTGCTCTTTTCTTGCCGACAGTCCACTTGATAGGCATGGTGACGATGGAGAAGATGATGATGGATGATGACATAAAGGTACCTAGAACACAATTATATAAACTAACAAATTAGCACGCACATTACACACACACATATACAATAGCAACAATAACTCTCAACCCGAGCTAATCCCAAGTTTCAAATTCTAAGGTTCATGTATAACTCAATTAGGCTAATTTCAACAATTTCAAGTATATTGATGCTCAAATCATATTACCCATACATCTAAACCAAGGAATATAGCAACAACTCATCACAAATATCACAAAATCATACCTTAATCACATAAAAATTTCAAATTCGGGTTCCTAGGGTTTAAGCATAATACCTCTTGAAGAAAGCCCCAAAACACGTCAATATTCACACAAAGCACTCCAAATGCAAGAATAAGCAAGAAATTCACACTCTTGGGAAGATTTTTGAAGAATTAGAGTGATTTGGTGTGTGAGGAGTGGTTAGAGTGAAATAGTGGAGAGAGAGACGAAGAGAAACTATGAGAAGAAGAAGAATGAGTCGAAGGGAAGAAGAGGAGAGGAGAGAAGATAGGTTTCATTAAAAGTCAATCATTGGTCAAACTCGGCCTAGGTGGCTTTCAATGGATCGAAGGATTAGCCTTTGATCTATCGAAGCTGTCCTGTTATTGGTTACTTGATGGACATTTTTGATGGGTCAAAAGTTTGCACTTCGATCCATCGAGGCAGTCACCCTGATCCTCTTCTGTGTAGCATTTCGATGGATTGAAGAAAGTGAACTGTCACACTTCAATCCATCAAATGAATGACCCTAATTTGAAAACAAAACTAACACCAATGCACACACAAAACTCAAACAACATAACATCCTCCAATCACAAACTTCATAAGCACAAAGCTAACAATTTAACACAAATGCATACACAAGGAACAAAATTCACAGTGAGGTAAGAGATTAGGATTGCTCCTTCTTGAAGACCGAAAGCGTTGCATCCCACGTCACCAACAATCATCGACGTGCAAGAACAAGATTGGCCTTGCCTTCCATGCTAGGTATCCATGACTTTCTTCAAATTGACTTTATCCGGGTCATATGATCAAAACCTCTACGTCACACTTTATTTCAATGAATCCCCCAATGGTCTTCAACCATCACGGGTTGTAGTTTATGGAAGTAAACATAGTCCATCCATGGAAAAGAAGGTCACGTCATCATGGTTGGGTCCTTAGAATGATGGACCCTTCCATTACACTTTCTCGTTCCCTCCTTCAAGGCCTCCACTTGCTCTCCATGAAGCTCAAAAGAGTTGCCATTCTTCAAGTTCCTCAATCGCATTACTCCCTTAGGGAAAATCTGAAGTAGTTTGTAGCATGCTTGGTTTGAGGGATTGAAGTTCGTCAAGGTGACTTTGCCTCCAATGACTAGCTTTCATTTCCCGCTCGTGTCTGGTTTCACCCTCTTCTTTGCACCATCCTTGACCTTATCCGGTGTTATCACCTCTTCTACACTCACCTCATCGACTTTCGGCTCCATGTAGCCCACATCTTCATCATTTCCAACTTTCTCGCTCACAACTTTAATGCTCATGGCTTGTAGGGAAGGGATCTTGGCCAACTTGTCAAATATCTTGAATGCCCTTGTCTTCTCAAACATGGTCATGGTGAGCACTCTAGCTTTAACATCAATCTTGGTACCCGCCCTAGCCATAAAATCTTTTTCGAAGATTAAGGGGAGATCATCATACCCTCTCAGTTCCTTCACGTCAAGAATCACGAAGTCAGCCGGCACTATGAGATCTTTGATCATGACGAGTACATCTTCAACTATTCCCCTTTGATGAATAATGCTTCGATCCGCTATTTACAACAACATGCTCACCGGCTTCAACTTTCCCAAACCAATGGACTTGTATACCAAATATGGCATCAAGTTAATTGAAGCTCCAAGTTCCATCAAGGCTTTCTGAAAGTACTTTGTTCATATGGTGCACGGCACGGTGAAAATCCCTAGATCCGGTAGCTTCTTGAGAACTTTTCTTTGTATGATAGCCAAGACTCTGGCATTGAGCTTCACTTTCTACATTCTCTCTTCCCCTTATAGCTTATTCTTCAACCGATGGTTGGTGCAAAGGTGTTTGAGGAACTTGGAATACATCGCGAGAGTTTAGATGGCGTCAAGAAGAAGTATATTAATCTCAACATTCTTGAAGACATCCAAACACTCCTTGGTCTTTCTATCAAAGCTAGCTTGAGCCCTTTCTTTGTTCCTTACTTGGGGGAAGGGTAGGTACACTTCGTCATGACCTGGAGTCTCCTCAAGATGCCCTCTAGAAGTCTCCTGCTTCTTTCCTTAGATTGGTTGAAGGTTTTTCTCGATCCATTGAGAATTTCCTGAATTTGAACCAGGGAGCTGGCTTCGATGGGTCGAGAACCCTTCGACCCATCAAAGGAACAGAGCTGTTGCTTCCATTCTTCTTCAAACATGCCCTGGAATGTTCTCCATTGACATCTCTACCTTCTTGACCCTTTTCGGCATTTCCACAGCGACTTGTACCCATTTTAGTGCTCGTTCTCTCATCCACAAACTCGTTTTCTTCGTCATTCGGCTCATCATCTTCATATGGTATCAAAACGGCATCCTCTTTGAACTTCACTACCTTGTCCATACTCGAAGTACTTTTCTCCATCCGGGGCTGTGACATTGACACCAATGGAGTGTCTAAGTCATCATCGTCGTCACTCTCCATGATTGGAGCATCCTCATAGTTTTCGAAATCCTTTCCGGATCTCAACACCGCCTTGACCACGTTGTCTTCGTGTTTGGGTTCTTCTCGATTGTGGAGGGAAACTCATGGGCTTTGTTATTCCCTTGAGTAGTGATTGCATTTGCCAATTGACTGACTTGAGTCTCCAACTTATGGATGGTGCTTTGACTCTCATTATGGAGGGATTGATTCTCATTCTTTATACTCAAGAAAATTTCAAGATACATCGCCTTATCCTCCTCTTGATTCTTGACAAGCTTAGCAAGCAATTCGTCCATTTTGGACTTGGGCGCCTCCAATTATGGTGGAGGAATTGGCGCTTGTAGCAAAGGTTGTTGTTGAGTTCGTGGAACAAATGGTGCTCGTGGTGGGTAAGGGTTACCACCCGAGGCATTAGCAAAACACCCACTAGTTCTTGGTGTGAATCCGGGAGCTCTTTGATAAGTAAAGACTCATTTGCTTCCACTTCCCGGAGCACCAAAATTGCCTTGACCTCAACCTTTATTATTGTACCATCTATTTTATCATTAAAAACCTCCTTGAAAACCACTATTCGGCCTTGGTGACCATCCTTGATTACCTTGGTTTCTTTGCGCTTGACCACCCCAAGAGAAATTTGGGTGGTTCCTCCAACCGGATTGTAGGAGTTAGAGAATGGATCGTTCTTTTGTTGGTCATAAAAGACTCATTTGCACTCTTCAATAATTTCTAGATAATCCACTTGATGAGGACAACTCAAAGTCTCATGCAACCGTGCTTTCACATATCAAACAAGTGACTGGCTCTACAAAAATTTCCAACATTTGGAGGGCTTGGCCTCCACTTCTACTTTGCTTCATTAAGAGCTCGAACTTCCTATTCATTGATTCCTCAAGCCGCTTAATAGCATCTTCTTGTTGATATGATTCATTGACTTCATAGATACCACCCCTATTGATTTGGGTGGCCTCCCTCATTGAAATCGTTGGCTTTCTTACACTAGGCTTTAAGTCCCATAAAGCTGATATCTCCACCAACTTCTCAAGCAAGATATGGGCTTCTTCCATGGTCTTGTGCATAAAATCTCCACCGCATGCATTGTCGACCTTTCGCCTTGTATCCATGCTTAGCCCTTGGTAGAAAAGGGATATAAGCATATCTTGGGATTTCCTGTGGTTCGGACAACCAAGCTCTAAGACCTTGAATCGTTCCCATGCCTCCCAAAATAGCTCACCATCTTCTTCTTGAATCGCCATCAAGCTTGTTCTTCTCTCATTAATTTTTCCTGGAGGAAAGTATTTAGCGATGAATTTCCTTTTGAGGCTCTCCCATGAGTTGATAGAGTTAGAAGGAAGCTTGTTGAGCCAATCTTTTGCCTTGTCTCGCAAGCTTGATAGAAAGACCCTCAACCTCAATTGTCCAGGGTCCATATTTCGGATGTTTAGGCGGGCACATGCCTCCTCAAACTCTAATAAGTGCAAGTAAGGGTCCAAATTGGCATGGCCAAGGAACAACGGAAGAGTTTGCAAGAAACTCGGCTTGATCTCAAAAGACCCACTCACTAATGGTTGTAGCACGATGCACCCCATGTGAGCTGCCAAAGAAGGAAGAGCACACTCCCTCAATAGTCTTCCTTCATAGATTTTGTCCTCCACCATAGCAATTTGCTCTACAGAAGGTTCAACTTCTTCTTCAGATGGTGGATCTTCAAGTAATGGATCTTCTAATGATGGATCTTCTACATTCTCAAGTTGAGGATCAACTTGAATTGTAAACACCCGAGGTGTGCAACCCGGTTTCTTGCGTTGTGCCTCTACAGCAAGATCAAACAAATTTCGAAGTGCTTGTTGGTTATTCATTTTCAACACCGATACACCACCTTCTTCTTCACTACTAGTTCTTGACCCTTCTCTTAACGGAGCCACGATGTCAAACCCCAAATTAGTCTTCCATAAAATCGATGATGAACTAGAAGATGGAGTGTGTAGACATGGATGATGAAAGGGCATAAACCTAAAAATCACACTAAGAAACCATTTGATATTAGGCCTCCAAACTCTCAAAGTACTCAAAGCCTTGAGGGCCTTCTACGGTACTTCTTTGACACCCCCCTCAAGAAAACATCAATGAACACTCTAAGAGTTTGAAGGGGATTCTGATACATAGCACAATGGCATTCACTGTGTTATGGACACTGAGGTGAACCGAGGTAAAGGCGTGTGTGATCCAATATACTGGAATCGCCAAATAAAGTCTTAAGAATCTAGGGTGTAGCAGAAATTAAGGTTGCTAAATCTAGACACACTAACTATTATGCATAAAGTAGGACACTAATTAGATATTCTCCAAAAGGATATAGATAATCAAGGGAAAAAGATTAGAGAATAAGTGAAACAACCTCAATTACAGTCCAGTTTCGATGGGTCGAAGGTATACCTTCGATGGATCGAAGCAACTCCCCTGGATGGTTATAGAAAATACCCTTCGATGGATCGACAAAATCTCTCGATTGATCGAAGGAGGCACCCTATTTTGTCTCGAAAACAACTTTGATGGATCGAAAATTGTCCTGCAACAAAAGTTAGAGCACAAATCCTAACACAATTTCACCTCAACACACCTACCAAAGTATCCTATGGAACAAAGACAAGCAAAACAAAGTACTAAGTGATAAATTGAAGAAAAATAAAAGCTAAGAAACAAACATCAAGCCAACATGTCCGGATAATCCACAATCAAGGGCTAACCGGAGCTAAGAAATTAAGATAAACTTAATCCCCGGCAACAGCACCAAAAACTTGTTCGAAGAAAAACAGACCCTTACACTTATGAATTAAGAACTAACTCATAAATATAAAGTATTTCCCCACCCGCAAGTATACGAGGCAACTTATAGTATTTATAGGAAGTTGAGTGTCTAACCCACGAGGATTAGCCACTATAACTCCCTAGCTCGAATGATTAACGCTTAGACTATGGACACAACTAGACACTAACTTGAAACTAAATGAAAAGTAAAATGAAGATGTGTGTATCTCACTCTACCAAGTCCTTTGGAGACTTAGCATTTTGAGGGGTGATTGAATTACAATGAGTGGTTATACGTGTTTGATTAGTTGGTTGATTACACTACAATGCGTAAACTAAAATAGCAAACAAATTCAATAAAACAAAATATGGACGACTAGAGAAATCCCCACGAACCAAATGATGCAGCAAACATTGTCCAGGTTTATGTATTAGTTTAAAGTCCGTTCACATAAGTTAAGGTCCAAATCATGATTTTTTGGGTCACGTTTGGTTTTGAAACCAAGTTCCAAGGTCATTTCGAACTCTAGATGACTTGAGCCCAACATTAAATTATTTAGTGAACCGGAACCAAGACCCCAAGACATTTCGGGCTTGCATCTCGATCATATGTCCCGTTGTGAAGTCAATAAGCATATCGTGTGATATATGTGGAAGGTTTCCCTTCTCGAATCTCTATTGGAGAATCCGAGAGGAAGTCTAGGTGAATCCCCCAACTCCAACCTAGTGAGTTACGGGTCGAGAGATTCTACGATTTGACACAATAACTTTTTGGGTTTAATGTGTGCTTGACTAGAGCTCCACAATTCTATTGAGAGTCAAAGAGCTTTAGTCCATGCTAGGTGCTAAGGGAACCATGTCTCAAGGTAAACCTCTTAGAACATACCCTAATCATGTTTACATGCTCATCTAGCCTTAAGTGAGTAGCTAATTCAATTAAGGTCTATTTTTAGTCTCTTTACATATACATTAACTTACCTAGGGTCAACACAAGTATAAGTGAAATTAGACATGAAGCTCAAGCACAATAAACATCCATAATCACACAATTCCTCATTCATAACAAACAATCACACAACATAAACTAAAACCGTAAAGTATACCCAAGACATCATTTATTCATCATATGGCTAGGCTTCTAACCCTAGCCTCCCAAATAGGACTTCTCACTACTCATAACTAAATACAAGAATTGATACATGCTCAAAATAGGAAAAGACTAGAAATAACCAAGGGTCCCCTAGCCAAAGCTCCACCAAGTGGCTCCAAGTCTTCTAACTTCACTTCTTCTCTTCAACAAGCACCAAGTTTTCAAGAGGAAGTAAGGTAAACCCTTAGGATTCCAAGGAGCAAGGGGAAGATTGATTACTTCCCATACCTTTAAACTCTAAAAACTTATCCAAACCCTAAGAGGTGAGGATGAGAGGAGGAATACCCAAACTAAGCCAAAGTAGTAGAGATGCGGTGGAGAGGTTCATGTCTACCCAAGAGAAGGAAGAGCTAGGTCTCTAATAATGGTGATTATGGAGGTATTTTGGCCTAGAAAGGGAGGAGAATTTGTAGAAGAGAGTGATAGAGGGTTGGTATATGGATAAGGGGTCTAGAGAGAGTAAAACTATGGAAAATATGAAAATGAGGAGAGTTATATGTGAGGGAGAGCGGGAGCTTGAATTTGGGCTGACTAGGAAGGCTAATTTGCACCCTTAGATGATAGGAAATGGTGGGATGGAAGATCTAAAGGTTAGCTTTGAATTAGGGAGACCATGATCCACTTATTTAGGCTTTGTAAGGCTAAAGTCCTAAATAAGTGACATCATGTGGTCCAACTTCTTCTTTTTCTCTCTAAATCAGATTGGTAAGCACAAATAGGAAATGGTGGCCTAGAAATGGTGACATCATCTAATTTGCACCCTTAGATGATAGGAAATGGTGGGATGAAAGATCTAAAGGTTAGCTTTGAATTAGGGAGACCATGATCCACTTATTTAGGCTTTGTAAGGCTAAAGTCCTAAATAAGTGACATCATGTGGTCCAACTTCTTCTTTTTCTCTCTAAATCAGATTGGTAAGCACAAATAGGTTGATTGAGCCTCCATTGGACTAGACTCTATGTGATTGGGCTGGTAATAGTGGTCCGGCTAGCCATGGTGAATTTCAACGACTTTCGGACAACTTCTGGCAACTTCGGGTGAGGCTATTTTTTCTTTTACCCAAAGTTGTTCCAAATTCTCTCATGACCTCAGAAATGTATATGTTTTCTCCAATAAGTTTCTAATTCTTTATCTTGAATGCATTTCTAAGCCAACTCCACATTTCCTAGCAAAACAAGAAAATGTATTAAAATGATGTTTATTCCAAGAAGGCAAGCATTAAGCATAAGGTTAGGCACATAATTAGAACTTAATTATGGACCTAGCAAGGACCCTAGCTCGGACAATATAGACTGAGGTATTTTAGGGGTGTTCATCTTCAGCTTCTTCTTTGGCAGTGACGGGGGTACGTGGAAGCTTCTTACTGAGAGGAAGAGGAAGAACCTCAGCCTTGATGGACTTGGTGGGCTAGGGAGTCATCTCAGGTTCCTTGGTCGAGGTTAGAGCGTTCTCCAGCTCAGAAGCCTTCACTAACTTCCTCTTCATTGGTCTGGAAGCCTCGCCCTGCTCGTTTAGAGCTTGAACGTTTAAGGGTTTGGGGTGGTGCTTCGACTTTTGTGGACCTTGAGGGGACAAGTTACCTCGGTCACCTCAAGGCGGTTCTCATGGCAGAGGGGTTCGATGTCGTCTAGTCCCAGATTTGAGACGTTCACAGCTCCATGGCCATCTGCACTTACAAAACTTTGGAGGAATAGCTAGGGTGTATTCTAGGAGGTCGCAACGGAAATGGCCCGGGAGAGTTCCTCTGGTAGCTTGGAGATACGGTTGATGGTGGTAAGGACCTTAAAGCCCTCTCGGCCAATCTTTTCCCAGTCTCTGGAGACAAGGACTGGTGTCTTCTTCTAGTCCTTTTCCAGACCTTGACATACATGATTCGTTGAGATAGGCAGAAGTGGTTCGGTGGAATGGGCTTGGCCTGGAAAAGCACTCAGAACTTCGGCAACCCATGCAGCGGTCAAACCATTGATTGAGACGGTCGAAGAAAGCAAGGCAAAGGAAGCTATCCAGGCACCATTATTCTATGGAAAATCCATAAAACTCTAAAGCGAAGCACATGAAGGCAGGAATATGGAAGGGGGATCGTAGACCATCTGGAAGGGGTGGACAAGAGTACTCGTACCATGAGCTTTCTCAAGCTCCGATACTTTTGCTTCATCTTTGACTAGAGCGAACTAGAAATTTTTGTTGTCTCCTTGGTGGAAGGAATGGATGAAGGCCGTTAGAGCCTCATTAGAATCGATCTTCAAGGTAGAAGGGTACAACTCTTCTCGAGTCTTCTTCGGGGTGGCGATCTTGGTGGAGCACGGCTGGAATTGCATGTTGATCAGATTTTCATCAACGTTGAGAACGGGATAATGAGAAATCTCGACCTCATCCACTCTAAAGGTAGTGGGTGAGGGAAGATCCTGGGCGACCTTGAGAGGTGGCTCCTGCCTGGGCTTGAAGATCACTGATTTAGTGATAGAGGTGGCCGAGAAGCAGGGACCGGTGGCCATGGATGTTGAGTTGATCAGAACAGTTGTGGCGATAGGCATGGACCTGTACGTCAACCTCCAGGTAGTATCTTGGAAGGGAATGATGATGTGGTCAACGATCTCAGTAGGTTTTTGAAGTTTTCTGAGAGTATGGAGATTTTGGGATTTTGAAGGTTGCAAAGTTTTTCTGAGTTCGTTGGAGTGCTTAGACATATGAGAAGATGTGAAAAAAAAAATGGAAGAAGTAGGGGATTTTGATTTATATATGGTGAAATGGTGCAAAGTGATAAGGGGTGATCATTTGAGAAGGTAGAAAGTTTCGGATTTCTAGGGATGTGATTAATTTGAAATGAGATAAGAAAGGAAGGAGGTGTGACTGTTGGGAGAGACGTAGGTGATGATGAGGTTTGATGACGGAGGAGTTATGATGGAGTTGGAACAGGTGCTTAGGTATTCGCGCGCATCTTGGTGGGAAACCTTAATAGCTTTTAAAATTTTGAAAAGGCAGAGCTTGGATGACAGCAGCACGAGATCAACACATATCGAATCTCATACTGTTGCGGGGGTATTTGTGGGAGTCAGTTTTGGCCACCCTGAGCTAGAGGAAGATAGGCTTGGCGGGTCAAATCCTGGATGGGGTTTGATAATGTGAATAATAAGCTTGGGCTTGATCGGTTATGGTTTTTAGTAGATAACGAATTATCTAGAGATTTCTGGAAGTATCATGAATGTTGTAGAGGCTTCTGGAATGTTCGATGGCGTGACAATCCCAAGGTAAAATCAGATCTTAAGGGACAGTACGATCGAACCTCGAGGGATTGCACGGTCAGACCTCGGGGGATTGGCAGAATTCGCGGGAAGAATGGGAAATTTGTACGAGTCCTAGAAGAATTATGGCAAAGGGCATGTGGTAGTAATGAGACATGATTATCCCTGGATACGGAGATCCATTCCTTAATGGATTCCTTCTCTTCGAAAGTAAAGTAGTCCAGCTTGATAAGGATTATGCTTAGACCTAGTACGATCCCTATATATAGACCATCTTGACATGGTCGAAGGTAACATTATTCTGCCCTAATCACTCTTTGATTCTTGAGATAAGTTCTAACTTAAGCATCGGAGGGTCTAAACACGGTACCACACCGTGCTCCGACTTGTTCTGCAAATTCACGAGGATTCAAGCTAGAGAGGAGACGAAATCTGCTCTCATAGTCTCATCCCATCCCATTTGGGTTTTAGGACGATCAGGGAGGACTTTCAAAATGCTCAATCCCGTCCCGTTCCGTTCAAGATAAGGATAGGGACAGCCAAAAATTGGCCCAACCCATCCCATGCCTAACCCTAAAATGAGTTATAGCTTTTAAGCCTTCCAAGGGGGTTTGTGAAAACCCACCCCTATCAAAACTCAAGCCCTTACATGCTACATATGTTACCGCCACCACCTCCATACATTCAACCACCACTTCTACACCTAACCATGGGCCTCTGTCAATTTCTTACACACCCAGAACAACCAATTGCCTCGCACTTTTGACACCTTCTCTTGATATAGGTTGTGTCCAATGTAATATCAACGGCTCCGCAACCATTTCCCAGATGCGACCTCAATGAATAGTATTGGCAAAGACCAAACATCTCCACCCATACAAGAGAATATAAGTGACCATATCAACTACTCTCAGCCCATCAAAAATCACCATAGCTAAGACAGACTTACTGAAGATAGGGTTGGGCATGAACCCCACAAATCATGAACCCGACCCAATCCCCGATCCCACTCGGGACAGAACGGAACGGGACAAATTAATATTTCACTATTTCATCTCGTCCAGACCCGTCCTATTTTTTAGGGACGAGATCGGGTCTTGATTTTGAAATCCCGATAGACCCGTCCCGTCCCACATAATATGTTTTGTCTATTTTATCATTATTTTATTAAGAGTTGACATATTAAATTATCAAACAATTAAAGATATTAAACCCAAAAAAAATAATCTACAACAATCAAAATATTACGCTACTTGTAATATAAACTAAATGTATCAATTAAACATAAAATAAAATTGCTTGTAGTTTTATCACTCTTAAGCAAACATTAATTATAATAAAATGATATTACTTTGTGTAGTTGTGTACTTCTAAATCTTATGTTTATCTTATATCGAGGCCAAAATTCGATTCGTCCCATCTCATTTGGGTTTTTTGTTGTTAAATATTCATTTTAAATTAGGCTCAAAATTGGACTTAAGACGTCCCGTTCAAATTTCAGAAAGATCGGGACATACTTTAAAAATACCAAATCTCATCTCATCTCGTTCAAGATAATGATAAAAAGGGCCAAAAATAGACCCAACCCATCCCGTGCCCACCTCTAATTGAAGAACAACACCACCCAAAACCTTGGTTCTTTCTCCAAAAACATGTTTAAAAGCCAATTATCTTATCGAGCCCTGGAAAGCTTTTGGGTTGACGCACTTCACTAAAAGAAGCCGCCCCAACCGCTAAAAAAGATTATCTATAAACCGAAGCTTTAAACATCAGCTTTGCCCTTGTCAAACATGCTAGCACCAATGCTAACCTTGCCGAGCCTTCGTTCACAGTGGTAAACGAAGGGGAATGGGTGCAAAGAGAAGTTAATTAAGAACCCCGGTCTCTACGCCAAACGAACTTAAAAAAACTTTAAAACGAGCAGATAAGATACCACATATTTTGAGATCCTAATTCCAATCTAATGACATCCAACAATGAACGTCCCTAAATCAGCAACTCAGTTTCCTTTCAGAGCCCCACTGAAAGCTACTAATTTCTTGAAATCGACTCCATCCCAAGCCTTCCTTTAAAGGATGTAAAAATGTTCTTCATACACTCCACCACAATCGATGCATAACTAAAATCCAATTTTCATCGGAAGAGAAGCTTGTGGTGCAACAGTGAGCTCAGAAATATAAGATCAGTAAGAAAAGGTTTAACTTTAAAAGAAAGACAAGTACATTGACTGATCTATAGATCCTAGAATTTTTGAGAGGCAAGGAAATAGAAAGAAAATGGAGTGTATAAACAGGAACAAGTGTGCAAGAACAGTCACATTTATTATAATAAGTAGACACGTTTATAGGCTTTTGACTCAGAGATGGCCGAAAACAAAACTAATATATAAGACTAGAGAATTAGTACAAACTCCATCAGGTAATGTAAGACCCTAGGAGTACTGAAAGACATGGCAGATGCTCTTGATAACACATAACATTACTCTTAGAAGAGTTTTGATTTACTCAAGGTTCTAAAAGGCGCTAGGCGGAATTAGGCGGTGGAGCTACTGCCTAGCGCCTAGGCATTTAGGCGGAGTTTAATTGATAATTAAGCGATAATTAGGCGGATCATTTGTTATATATATTTAATTAATTATATATTTATATGGTATATTGTAATTTGAAACATAAAGTAAAAATTATAAAGAAATATCATAAAAATTCTAAACTAAGTTTATAAAGAAATCCAATTAACCATCCATCTCAATTTTTTGAAATAGATGTGCATAAACAAGAATCCCAAGAATATGAAATTATCTATTTCGAAGCTGATAATTCATAAATCACAGTACATTATGAGTTTATGACAATGAAACTTACATTATAAACTTGCAACCATGTAAACCATTCAAACATAAAGCTTCACGGAATCAAGTTTTGTTTGTGTGATGACCATAGACACTATGCTCCTGCCCACATTTAACCATATTAAATTATCAACATATAACAAACAAGGATGACGGCGGTGGACGGCAAGTGGCGGCGACGGCGGTGATCGGCGAGCGGCGTCCAAGTGGCGACGTTTGCAGAGGGAGAGAGACGACATTTCGCGAAAGAAATTAGATTAGATTTTCTATTTAAAATTCATTCATTTGCGTTATACCTCTTAATTTAAAAAAAAATGCAAATGCGGTATTTTTCTGCCGATTAGTCGTTAGTCGCCCACCTAATTGCCGATTAATCGGTTCCCGCCTAACTACCCCGCTCAGGACCAAAATTAGGCGATAAGATGATTTTTTCCGATTAATCGGTGCCTAGGCGGCCGTTTTTTAGAACAGGGGATTTACTTAATTCACTTTGAACCAAAAACATGTTCACTAAAGTTAGGCATCCAAAGGAGTATATCAACTGTGACAAAGTTGCATCTACTTCATTAAGACAGTTAAGGAAGAACTTAAGCAGTAGAGAACTCTGGAACTTTCAGCAATTTCACGATCCCAACCATCTGGACAAATAAATAACAGTAAAAGTGATTATTTTAACAAATCCCTCTTGTAGCCATATATACATTCTACAATGACAATCGCAAAAACATATACAAGCACATACAGGTAGAAAAGCAATATTCAATCCTATGGAGTTAAAGATGCCCACTATCCCCTATTGGGCCCTCACATATAACCTGTAACGACATGTCCTTTTCTCCAAAGTACCCCTTCATGCACCAACTCAAAGGCAGCTACTTTAATCAATAATCTACTAGCCAGAATGTAGCTTTGGTACTCAGAGCTATCTTTTGCAAGTCTATATCCACTTGGTTGCCAAAAGTCTTGGCTACCCGCTTATACCATAGATTAGCAAAAACTATTAGGTATGTATAAATAACTATAATAGGATGGCCACGATATCAAGTCTGTAGAGTGCGGTCAAAGTGTCAAACCCTTCACACTCCAATTTCACCTACAGAAATCATTCAAGCAAGTTGTAATTTGTTCCATCTCCATCTAACCCCAACATAAAACAGGTTTGAAATCTTCAAATTGAACTTTGTACAAAACAATGTTGATGACTATCCCATATGAGAAATCTTTCCCAAGTGGCGACCAAAAATTTAATGGTTCCCAATCCGTGGGATTAATATCAAGGATTCATTCAATGAGTACAATGTTTTTTGTAATCTCATCCTCTGATATTAGATCCAAGGGTATGGAAATGAGCTTCTATGACATTTAATCTAAATTTAAAGCTTCTATTTTGTTCATGAATTTCTTTTAATAATGCATGGGAGAACTTAAAGGTTCTCACCGCAAGAAAAGCTACTATAACTCATTCACCTCAATCATAAATCAACTTCTTGCCTATTCTTGGGAACAAAAAAGTTGGAATAGAAAAACAACTAATGACAGTAAAACATAAATATACCTGAGGCATTAACACTATAACAATGTCTATGGATTTACAAATGAAGAATAAAAAGAACAAGCAACACCACCAAAACACTAGAGCTATAGCTGATATAAGATATTTTTATATTTTGTATACATTCATTCATATACACAGGAATGACAGGATACATCAAGTAGGATGCAATGAAGTCTGTCATACATCACCTATAAGTATAAATCTGCAGACAAAACCCTTGACCATAAGGAAAAAAAAAATTGTATCTATTCTTAACTATTTGTGCAAGATGGTCTTAACCCACATCAGTAGATGAGGCGATCAAGCCCATGCTCACTGCACAAAATTCGAAATTATGTAATAAAATATTTTATTCAATTAGTAAATTTACTCTCTCTGGACAACAAAATCATACAAGAGTATAAAGCTTTCATCCATAATGAGCACTCAACAAGTTCAATTTCAGCAAGAGTATTACAGTGCAAAGTCCTCAGAACTTGACCAAACAAACTTCACTTTTTTCAGATAGTGAAATTTACGGCTAAATTTACATGCGACAAAAGAATGAGACAGCTCTTCTTGTTTACTCATAAAGTATGCCTACACCTATAATGTAAGAAGTAAAATGTTCACTACTTAGCCCAGAGTTAAGTACTATAAATCCACAACAAATCTCAACCATACTCGGAGCAGAATAAGCATTACAAGATAACACTACTATTAAAATGAAACACCAAATAAAAAACAACAAAAATGGAAGAGAGATCTGTACAGGTGAAGTTGTAGAAGGTGCTACACAGGTGGTATGTTCGAGAAAGAGAAGCCCTGGTATCCTTTGTAAGCATAGTAAGCAATCCGCGTGTAATAGAAGCCCGGTATGAACAGAATCCCACCAAGAATCGCAAAGAACAATCCTGCAATTCAAAACCCCCAAAATTACAATAGCTGAAAAAATTAAATTAAAATTAAATTTTAGGTGGAGTTAGAATAGAATGAAGTACCGTGAGCTTTGTCGCCGCCGACGTGATTGTAGGCCATGACAACGCCGACGACGATGCCGAGAGTTCCGGTGACGAGGAGAGCGACGGCGAGAGCGATCTCTTTGATCGGAGGTCGGTTGTTGACGGTGTAAGAAGTCTCCATCATTATGTCCTCGTCTGTAATTGAGAATGCGTGATCTACGTACGCCATGGTTGTCTGATCTGACGATGATGATTGATGATGATGGGGTTGAGGTTGAGGTCGGGGATTTTAGGGTTTCGGAATAGGGATTTTTGGGGTTTCTGGTTGTTTTAGCTGGGAGCTCTGATTTTTTATTTTTGTTTGGGTTGTTTTGCTTTTGGTAAAGTTAAACTTCGGGTCCAAGTTTGGGCTGGGATTGGGTAGTCGTCGTCAAAATGGGAGAAAGTGTCCGTGTGGAAGATTGTATTTGACACGGCCCTTTTTAAGTTTATCTGCCGCCGCCACGTAAGAGAACCTTAATTTCAGACAAAAGCAGAATTAATCGATGTTAGGCGGTAGAGTTATTGTCTAGCGTCTAGCTGCTTAGGCGAAAGATTAATTAGATTCAAAGCGAATTATTATAATTATATTTATTAATTATATAATTATTTAGTATTATATATAGATGTAATATGAATAATTAATATCTAAACAATAAAAAATATTATTACAGCAACTTCAATAACGTAACTTAAAAAAAATGTATTTTGTACAAATATATAGCCGAAACCTATTTTAGCTATGTACTTTCAAAAATTTGCTCCAACAATTTACTTACAATTTAGTTATATTTAAACTTATGGTTGATTTTGATTGGTTGATGAAAAATAGATAAATAATTTACTTAGCTATTAATTGGTTTTGCAACTTATAAGAAAATGATTTAATCATAATTATGACTTTTACATTACCTATGATTCATGTTTTCGGTATAGGAATAGGAGATGAAAAAGTAAAATATAGGGATTCCCTATTATAGCTAACGAGATATGAGATCTGTTGGAGTTGATTTTTTTTTAAAAAAAACTTCATTTATACTAAAAATGAATAATAGGGCATCTGTTAGAGTTGCTCTTAAAATACATTGTTTTCAAGTTCTCTAACTTATATTCTTGTGAACTCTACAATACTATCATCTCAAATCCGAAGTAAGTTAAATACTAAAATACGAAGGTTTAGGTTTTGCCTGTTTTTGAGTTAGGCGGCCGCATAGGTGTATGAAGCGGCTAAGGCGGCCGCCTATGCTTTGACTAGACGGAAAACTGCCTAAAATATGAGTTTATGACAAAATTTAAGCGTTTTTGTTGTTTCCAGCATCTAGGCGGAGCCTAAACGATTTCTTTTCAAAGAGTGGAATTAATTAATCGATTAATTTAAGAAAACACATTTTTGACTAGTTATATCTCATTGTTTAAATACAAAATAGAAGCACTTCAGCACATTAACGTGATAGCTATACCGTCGGACGAACCATATGATGGCTCTAATGGAGTAATGGGTCAACAAGTCAATAGTATATAGATCAATATATGGCGGTCTCGATCTCAATAGGTGTGAAGGTATGGAGTCAGGATCAATTTTGCTGATTATTGTACCGTGCAGTAAACGATTTTTTTTCAAAAAATATAAAATGACCGTATTTTAATTTATGTGCTGCCTCAATTCTTACATTACATAAAGGGATAAACTCAACAAATTTCTAATTTTAAACTTCAAATGGCTCAAAATGAGCAACAAAACAGAAAAATAAAGGATTTAGACAAGATTCTTGACTTTCTGGAAAATCTTCTTCTTTTTTTTAGGTAGCGATAGAATTGATGCTGTGGTAGAATACAAAAAAATTACCGGTGTCTCGGGCAGATAGAAATGAAATTCCTATAGTAGACTAGCTACACTATGACATTCTCGCACAAGTACACCTACATAGCTAGACAGGATAGGTGTAGGATAAGAGCAAAAAAAATCATGGTCGCACATCCTATCTAACTATGTACCACAAACTACAGTGGAGTGAGTCGCCGCTCTTCCGCCTCAGCCCTAGCCTTGGTCACTTTATCCATTACGACATTCTTTGATGAAGATTCATGTGTTCGAGACGCCCTGCTGCACATAAGTCAAAGCCATCACGATCCACTTTTTATTTAGCCACAAAGCTCTGATCCAAAGACAGGTCCAAACTTTGGTAA
Source organism: Geum urbanum (assembly GCA_946800695.1). Lineage (NCBI taxonomy): Eukaryota > Viridiplantae > Streptophyta > Magnoliopsida > Rosales > Rosaceae > Geum > Geum urbanum. The sequence goes on from OX327003.1 coordinate 9,491,085, forward strand.
CTTCCTTAGTGTCCAAAAGAAATATTTGTAGAACACAAAGAAGCCCAATGCCTACATCCACTGGCCCAAACCCTACCAGCGCTTCTCCTCTTCAAATTGCCCAGCAACCCAACCATGATTACCAAGCCTGCGTCGACCAATCACATCGCCAGCAGCAAAACAGTAGGCGAAACTCTAAATAGAGACACCGACACTCCTCCTTGCCAACAAAAAAGCGGCACGCACGATCCGTCGCCCAGACTTGATCTCCCTCCCCCGAATAGCATATGGACCACAAGCCACGACACCAGCAAGGCAACAATAGCTGCCTCCACTTGAGGTTCAACAGCCATTCTATCCCGACCACGTTCGTCAAAATCCGACGAAAGACAACACCATGGATAAGATATAAATACCCAGGTCCAAAAACTCAAGAAACTGAAAACCAACAAAGCAGTAGCACCACGGCTACTCAGCATCACCACCACCATCACAAAAAGCAGCAACAATTAGAAGAGAGGCTGACCCCCAACGTCGAAGATGGCGACAGGTCACAGGGCGAAACCCTAGACACTGAAAGTTTTATACAAACAAAGACAGAGAAAATAAAATATACCTTTTCTATTTCTCTTCTTAATTGAATTTTATATAGAAAAATTCATGCATTATTGTTGAGGAAGAGAAAATGGAGGTTGTAGCTTCGAGAGGATGATGTTGAGAAGACCGAGTTATGTCGCCATAATTGCGGGAACGTGCTTTATAGCAAAGAATGAGTTATAACGTGATTTTTTTATATGAAGTAGGTATTTTATTTATCTTACAAATATTTTTAGCAACAACTCCTGTAAAATTACAAGAATTGCTATTTTAGAGGAAAAACAACATTTTTTTTAGCTCCAACAGCTCTTGTAAACCATCTTGTATCTTACAGAAAATGAAAAAAAATGGAGATTCCCTATATCTATAGAATTTTCAAAACTAATATATTCATCACAAAAACTCAAAATTTACTATTCACCTAATATATTCACTCTCTCTCAAAAAGTGCAGTTCTAACATAAGATTTTGATTAATATATAATATTTATACGGATTCATTAAATTATACAAGAAAACATTTAATTTTGTATAGTAGAATAGAAGAGCTGTTGGAGTTAGGACATTTTATTTTACAAATTTTATGTTTTTATCTTGTATAATAGAACAGTTTTATAAGACTTATTGGAGATGACATGTGGAGCCTTGGGCTGGCTCCGCCGCTGGATATATAAGGGCGAGATGGCTTACAACGGTTGACATTTGTTGAGTCTAGTTCTTGGGCAGCTGAATTTGTGACGTTTTAAGTTATAATTTGAAAAGATCAAACCAATTTTGAGGATTAGAGGTGGTGGTGGTGGTGGTGAGCAATGGCGCGCCGTTGCGGGTTGGCTTTTTCGTCATGTCTCCAAAATCAGGGCCAGCCCGAACTTGGATTTTTTGAAAATCTGCAGCCCATGCACTTTTTGGGTCTCAGGCTTTATCTGGCTTTTAGGGCCAGGCCGGGCTAAGCTCATAAGGCCGGGGCGGGATTTTTTTAATCAAATGAAAAAACTTAAAATTAAGAGTGTTTAATTATCAACTATATCAACAATTATATATACTAAATAATATATATAAGCCTAAAAAAATGATATTTAGTGTATACATTAATGATATTAAGGTAAATTTGAGGGTTTAGAGGTTAATATTGATAAAATAATCTATAATAAGAGGGACTTGACAAGTTTGGCCCTACGGGTCATGCTTTTTTGGGCTCATGGGTTTGGGACCTCGGCCTGAGTCCGGTCCTATGCCCATATGGCCGAGATTTATTTGGCCTAAATTATGGTCAAGCTTTATCGGGCTTCGGCTTTTCGGGTCTCAAGCCATCCACGAGATTTTTAAACCTATGGGCCAAATGGTGACCCCTAGACGAAGCCGTGGAGCGGTTAGATTCACGAAGGTCATGTGCAAATTATTTGTCATTCTATACAGTAGCAGATGCAAAAAAAAAAAAAAAAATTCAAGTTGGGCAAGACTGAATGTAAACAAGCATACGTACAATATTACCAAAAACTAATGATCTTAAGATGTAGAAACATTACTCTCTAATGCCAATAAATAATACTAAATTTGATTATCTTAAACCAAAAGAAACCCTACAACCTTAATCAAAGGAATATGACACATTTCTTTCTTGAACCTTAATTAAAGGGATATAAGAGTAGTGAGGAAGCTGAATCACGTGAATGTGTACTTTGTACATGTTAAATGCCTAGAAAAAACGTCAATAAAGAGAGAGTAACTGACCAAGGTACTTGCTTACCCATTTACAAGAATCATAATTATAACAAATATGAGTCATAAAAGATTTAGCAAAAACAAAAACATAAAAGATAAAAGAAGAGTCCTAATAGGTGCCAGCACACCAATTTTAACGAAGAAAAAGGTAAAAGAGGAGAGATGACGTATTCACATATCACGCAATTGAATTAAACTCTTTCAGCTAAACGATGTCGTCTTTTGCTGTACTCTATTTTTAAACAAGTTTAAAAGTACTGTTCATCTTCTTTCCATTTTCCGTCCTTTTTGTCAATGTTTTCTGCAAAAAAATATTCTGCAAAATCAAGCATCCGCTTGTATCAACAAAGTTCTCAGAAACTCAGCCCAACCCCGCCCATGACTGAATCCGCCACCGGTTCTATAGTAGGTTTGATTTGACAAGTACATTTGATAGGGGTCGGCCGTTGGAGCTAAACTTGGTTGTTTCATAATGGCGAGGGGAGATTGTTGGGGCTGCAGCAGCAGACCCGAAAGTGGTGGCATGGGCCGACATGGGCTCTGTTGTGCCCCAATAAGGATTTGGGTATGGGTTCAGTTAGTGAGCTTGACATGAGAGTAACTTGACTGATTGAGCTCTATTTGTTGATTTTGTTCTAGTGGCTAGCTCGTAACTTAATTTTATAGTCACTTGCTGGATATAGTCTCCAAGTGTGTTTCCATTGAGGAATACCACTAGTGAGTTTACAACTGTACTTGTCCAGTCGAGTAACGTATGGTGGATGCTTCATCTGCTACTGAGCCGGAAGCAATAGTTTTGCTGAGAAAAATACTACTTAGTTACTGGCAGGTAAACCTGAAGATCATTCCCGTTGGGTTTGTGCCGACACTGCAAACGGCAAATGGACTTGAAGTCTCACTCCGAACGACTTTTGAATTGGAGTGCAAATCATATAGTAGCCTCAGCCTCATGTTCATCTCAAAATTGGGGACCAGCTAGTAGCAAGACTTTGGACTAGCTAACACATTCATTAGTCTGTCAGTTACTTTCAATGTGCAGGTCGTGTTACTTGTGACTCCTTACTTTTGAAAGTTCATAATTTCTGCTGAGGTATCTTATCCTTCAGTACATCTGCAGCATCGACTGTGAAGCATCCACTTATAGCGTTGTTATTTCAAAAATGCAATGAATATTTCTTCTCTGGGATGAATGGAAGCCATTTCCTTGCAACTTTTGACATCTGGGTTACTTCTAATCAGGAAGACATACATTCGAACCCTTGAACTTCAGCCGAATGCCGCGGACATGTCTCTTCAGTACTCGCTTGACACTAGTAGCTTACAAGCATAAGAACTCTAATGGCGAATTCAGATGATTTATGAACACAACTTGGAGACTTACCAGACTCGTTTAGAGAAACTGGGAAGAGTTATAAGCTAATTGGGTGTTGCGAGAAATCTCGAGATGAACTAAAACCTTAACATTCAGTAACAAATCTTGAACATCCCACTTCAACATAGATTTGCTGGTTACTAAAATCAGACGAGAACAACATTACAGCAAGAAACCTGATTCGGTGTCGAGCAGGGCGTCCTGCGCTTCAGATTTCAATTGCTATGATCTAGAAGAATATTAAATCCAAGGGATGAATGCAAAATGCAAAATGCAAAATGCGCAATAGTTATCTTCAATTTACAGAACCCAATGGAAGGTTCAAGATGATGATTTGATTCCAATTTCCAACTCTACCAACAGATATAGCAATCATAGAAACTTGAACTCGGAAAAGGAAAAATTGGAAATAAATAGTCTGATAAAATTAAAAGCCTTGGAAAGCCCTTTTCCAATTACAGCAGCAAAAGCCCCATCGTCTAAAACCCTAATTCTTACTTGATTCTTCTTGTCTCTCCCACCGCCAACAAAACCCCCCAAATCCTAAAATAATATGAACCCTAAAAAAAGATCCCTAATTTGAATCCCATGCTTAAAATTCACAAATGCTGCACTGCACAAACCCATTATTCTTCTTCTTTCACATCTTGTTCTTCTTCCGACCAAAAGCTTAGTTAAATTCTAACCCTTAAAATCCACTAACAAAGAAAGAAAAAATTACTCACTCGTTCTCCTTCTCCCTAAAAACACACAAATGAAAAAGAACAGCAGGAACATAACCAACACATATTTATATATACCGACAGATTAAAAGCACCGCACCACCGAGAGAGCACCCGGCCAGGGTTGACTCGCTCACTCACTGAGTTCCATTTTAACGCGGGTCGTCTTCTCTCCGACCCGAATTGCCTTGCCCGCCCGACAAAGAAGCCAACAAATTGAGATGTCCTGGAAGGTAATTTCCCACTCTGGCGGCGGAGGCCTCCCCCATGGGCTGCTGCTGCAAGAAGAGTGAATGCTGCTGTGGGTGTGAGACTGACTGCTGATGATGATGACTCATCATCTCCGGCGGCGCCGTCGCGGCGGCGAAGCTCCAGACTTGCCCAAAGTGCGGCGGCCAGAACCCTCCCTGAGCCGCGGCGGCTGCGGCGGGGCCCAGCATGGAGCTCATGGAGTGGTGCCCCACGACGGAGATGGCGTCGTTGTGGTTGTCGCCACCGCCGCTGTCCTTCCCGTCGTCGTCGGCTCGCATGCGCTTCCCGAGGATGAAGGGGGTGGGTCCTCCTCCTCCGCCGCTGAGGAGGGGCTTGTGGTCGGAAGAGGTGGTGGTGGAAGCGGCGGAGGAGGAAGATGCGCCGCCACGGAGAGAGACGGAGACAGTGGAGAAGCTTGCGGGGGTGGTCCCGGTTCCGGTGGCGGCGATGATGGAAGGCTCGGCCTGGCGGAGGAGCCACTCGATGGTCTGGCCGTCGCTCTTGTGGCCCAGCTCGCGTGTGAGCTGGAATACACGCGCCGCGCAGATTATAGGCATCCGGATTCTCCGGCCGCGGCCGTCGACCTTGCTGTGTCGGTCCTTTGACGGCGGCTTCTTGACTGCCAACACCCCGTTGTTGTTACCCGACGAAGGAGCCGTCGTCGCAGCTGGTAGTTGTTGTTGCCTATTCGCTTGCTCCATCATCATTCCCACTCCATTCGAGAGCTCGTTGTTATTGGGGCCCTCCGAACTGGACATTGGAAATTACGGTGCGCCCGAGCGGCGAGGGCGAGAGCGAGAGATATAGTGAGTTCCGAGTTGGGATTTGGGAGAGGGTTTGGGTTTACTTTGGGGGGTTGTGGGGGAGAGAGAGAGACTTGGGGGGCTAGCTGAGCTGAGCTGAGGTGAGTTGAGTTGAGTTGGGAGTTTGAGTTGTGAGCTGAGTGAAGGGGCTGAGGGAAACACAGCTCTTCTCTAATCATTGAGGTCCAGACAGGAGCTGGTGGAGACAGAGGAGGGGCACATGGGAGGTGGGACCCTTATTTCTCTTTCTTACAAAACCCCACTATTCTTACCCTAAAACTTCCCAGACCACGCGCGACCGTCTAATTTATTCAAGACCGCATAATAACGAGTTCATGACAACGACCTGAGACTCGAACTTGAATTCCCCCGCAACGACGTCGTATAAGGCGGAGAAAGTGCGGCTTCAGCTGCTCTCCGATGAGTCTGTCTGCCAAACGGAGTCTTGAAAAGTGTTTGGGGTCGACCGTACCGTTTTCCTAATTTAAGGAAACTGGGGAGACTGATTTGTAAGGTTTTTGGCTGCCTGACTCATTTATAATACTATACCGTGGCTGGTTTGCTACCTACTGACTTTAAAGATGAATGACTCGAATCGGTTTGGTCACTTTGGTGGCAGTCTCATGCAGATGATAGAGTGGGTCCTCGTAAAATGAATGCACTTTAAAGTAGTAAAAATCGTCACTGCGCTGTGAGAGTGCCCAAATGTTTTTAGTTGAATTTGTAAAATAAATTTAAGCATGGTGTGTCAGAGGTCCGGCCTTTTGAGAATGTGAATCGGTTCATTCGGTTCAATATTTTACCCAATCAAAAATTGAACTGATTTTTTTTATTGGTTCGGTTCTTTTCAGAGACGGAGTTACGCTGAGGTGAGTCTCGGTCTTCCCTAATTTCAAAAAACTCAGCAATTTACATCGGGTGTATTATATATTTTGTTAGTTATAATTAAACAATTAATAGTGTAAGAATGGTTCAAGTTTTCATCCGCAGAGAACTAACATCATCATATAATTAGTGCAAAATATAATATATGAATATAAATAATAAGTAATGTTAATTACTTGTATTATATTTTGTATTATATAGAAGTATGGTAGGTTTGGAAGACAACACCGATTATAAATTACCCTCTTATCTAATTATGACAGGATTTTTTATTTTTTTATATAGATAGGTCATTAAACCAATTTAAATTTAGGGCCTTTATAGCTTATGTATTAGTTTTCTCTAACGACCTTGTTCATATCAAAATACTTTTAGTATGGAGAGAAATTTAATTTCAAAAAAAAAGGAAACAAAAAATCCTTATAAATCCTGTAATCGAAGATTCATCTTTTTAAATTCAATATCGATCGGAGCAAGATACATATTCGTTATATTAATTGATGATGATGAAGTTATTATAAAATATTTTTAGAATATAGAACCTCGAAATTTTTTTTCTTCTTATAATAGTTAATACTTTTTACGAGTACGGTATAATATTAATGTGTTTATTTTTAAGTTTGACGAGCACATTTTTAATCCCTCCCTAACATTGAATCCTGATTCCGTCACTGGTTCTCTTAATTTATACATTAAAAATCGATAAATATATAATATTTATTAATTGACGATGAAGTTATTATAAAATATTTTTAGAATATAGAACCTCGACAAATTTTTTTTTCTTATAATAGTTAATACTTTTTACGAGTACGGTATAATATTAATGTGTTTATTTTTAAGTTTGACGATCACATTTTTAATCATTCTCTAATATTAAATTCTGGTTCCGGCACCGGTTCTCTTAATTTATACATTAAAAACCGATCAGAAACGGTTTAGTTCGGTTCGTTTGTTTTTTGTTTTTTTGTTTGACATAGAAAAAAAAGTTCACGACAGAAAGATTGGCGACGGGAGTCTCAGGGTAGTTCTCGATCCATGTGACGACTCACAGTAGATCTCGATCCATGGGAGGCCAGGGGAGGCGAAATGAGGCAGCGGGAAGCTCATCTCAGTCGACTCCATGACTGATGAGCGCACGGGAGGATGACGCCAATCTCAGGGCTGAGATCGAGGTCGAGGCGGAGTGCGGCGTTGTAGAAGTCGCAGTCGGTGTCAGGAGGAGGACTAAAGTCGCGGCCGACGCTGATGCCGGTGGTGGTGAGAGTATCGAGTGAGAGGGCCGACAGAGCCGAGGTTGCATATTGACATATTGATTGTGATGGATGTTTGCTCTGGGTTTGATTTGTTTCCTGGTTTGATCTATTTTCTTATTACATATTGATTGTGATGCACTAATGCATATTTCTTAGAATAGTCCTTGCATATCCAGTTGTTTGATCAGTAGTTTGGATTGGCTAAACTTTTCATCTCGCGACTGTATTGGATGAATTGTTCAGAGTAATTTACTGGATTTTATTTTTTTAATGCATGATTCATTTTGGTTGTTGAGTTTTGATTTGTCATTAGGCTTGAAAAATTTGGATTTGACAGAGAAGAAGAGGTCGAGCTCACTAAGGCGGGGTGAGGTGGCTGCGCATCGAATAATTTTGGGAAACTAAAAAACATAAAACGACGTAGTTTGCAATATTTCGGTTCATTCGATTCATTTCGGTTTTCTTGAACGGAAAAATCGAAACCGAACCGATTTTTTTCGGTTTGGTTCGATTTTTAGCTTTTTGGTTTGCCTTTTGATCGGTTTCAGTTTTTTTAGCTTTGACTCAGTTTTGGCTCAATATTTTTTTCGATTTTCAGTTTGAAAGTCATAGCCGCCACATGCCCCTCTCCTCATCACCGAGAATGGGCAAGTGACTTGGATACAAATTATAACAGAATTTAGAAATAAGGAAAAATAATTGGAATAATCACTGAACTTTGTCACAATCGATATCGACAATTTAGTCACTAAACTTTCAAATGTATCAAAATCATCACTTAAATTCGTTTGTCAATTTGGTCACTCTGCCTGTTTTAAAAAATTATCACGTGCTTTAATTATAGGGATAAGATTTTGAGGAAAATCATTGTAGCATATGCGAGAGAAGTGAGAAAACCAACATCCGAAACGAACATAATGACCAAATTGATATGTGAGATAATTGTTCAGTGACTATTTTAGTGATTTCGAAAGCTCAATCATTTCAGTGATCTTCCTATGTATTTTTCCTAAAAAATAAAATAATAAAAATTATTAAGGTTTGATAAGATGAACTTTTAGGGCCGGATCGGGATTTGTTTTTGTGGCGCTTACCTTACCCTAGTTGGAAAAGGCCAGACCAACCCCCTTTAACGTAAGATAAGCTTGATATGTTCGTAAGGCCTAAAACAATGACGGATTTGAGAGTAAGCAAACTCTAACTTTTGTTAGAAAAATCGAGTAAAAAACATAATTTACTTAACAAAACAAAACAAAAATCACCACGTGACTTAATTTATCTTTTTTTTTTATTGTTGTTTACCTTTTCTCAGTCACTTCCTCACTCACTTTTTTTGGTCACTTTTTTACATTTTTGTTTTTGTTTAAAAAAATTATATTCCGTATGTTCTGCACTATGTCTTGTGACTCTTGTCCTAATTAGATTAGAATAGAGATTTTAAGAATTCTTGATTAATCAAGATATTGATTGATTGTAATGCGTATATTTAAAGCATCCTTATAAATAAATAAAGTGATAGTTTTAGTTATTATTCTATTATCCTTCAGCACGTTATTAACAAGTTCTAATTTGATAGCAAGTCATCCCCATAGAAGAAAAAAACCATCAAATCCTAAATAGCAACCTTCACCGCAGATCACCACCACCACCACCACCTCCTCCGATTTCTAGCCACATCGCAAGCCTGCGTAACACCACTTGCACCTCATGCGACATCTTCTTCAGTCGCCAAGATTACTCGGCTGCCCAAATCCCGCATCAGATGAGCGATGCCTTTAAATTGTCTACAACCTTAAAAGGACTCAACCCTAGTTTAGCTAGTAAACTAGATAGTTTAACTAGTAAACTAGAATTAAATCCTAACGATTAATTAAAATCTGAGAAATTCTATGAGATTTTGACATAATTCCCTTTGAAAACTGAACAACCCAAAAACCTGCAAGATGAGAACACTTCGAAACCAGATTCCCACAAACAAACCATGGACCACCGATTTTCCATCCAGATTTCTCAATAAATAACATAAACAAGAACCTGAAATTTAATTCAGGAGTTTAAACACATATTTACAACATGCTGCTTATGAATACAAAGAAATCAAACTCGACTACTATTCGAGAAATTGGAAATAACATAATAGAACTGGAATTCAGAGAGACTTTTATGAACATAGAATACATATAAATAGATCTGATAGTAGACTGGAACCTATTGAATGAGTAGCTGGCAGAAGGAATCAAAGTCTTTGACGACACTACGCAAATTCAAGATTTAAACTGCAGCCTAGGCGACGAAAACTGAAAAGCCCAGGGAATGACATTTAAAATATAAAGCATTAGAGTGAGTGGACAACATAACGTAAGCTACATAAAACGATAAATTTATAACAACATGTTTTTCCACTAATTTCTGTAAAATAATGTGAGTTCGAAATCATAAATCTGAAATACAAATGAAAGTGATCGCCCAAGTCACCTTACCTGAGCCGACTGTCTGTAAGAAAAATATCAGTGATGGGTCAGACGAGGTGTTTGTCCTAACCTCCCATGATCGGACTATCCGGTGATCAGCCGAATAGTCAGTGATTCGATGCAATTAACTAATGCCATCACAATATAAACCTCCAAATAAACACTTTAAAAATATATCATAAAGCGTAAAGCATAAAACGATAAATTTATAACAACATGTTTTTCCACTAATTTCTGTAAAATAATGTGAGTTCGAAATCATAAATCTGAAATACAAATGAAAGTGATCGCCCAAGTCACCTTACCTGAGCCGACTGTCTGTAAGAAAAATATCAGTGATGGGTCAGACGAGGTGTTTGTCCTAACCTCCCATGATCGGACTATTCGGTGATCAGCCGAATAGTCAGTGATTCGATGCAATTAACTAATGCCATCACAATATAAACCTCCAAATAAACACTTTAAAAATATATCATAAAGCGTAAAGCATAAAAGTATGTACTCGCAAACGACTGTGAAAATGAAAGGTCCACTCAGAAGTTCGCAACTACTGCTGAGGTTCAGTGGAATTTCCTTCGCTTCTAGAGTCACGATCTCGATGTCCTTTAAATACGGATCATACGATATCAGAATATGTGTAAAACTATAGAAATAGACCCCAAAAACAACCCCGAAAGTCCCTCCGAAGATTTCAAAAAAAATTGCCTCGCCAGAGCTTTGTCGTGGACGACGACGCGTGGCGCTCACGCGAGACGTGGCGACGCGTGACCCACACACGCCTTCAGCCAAAGTCAAACAATGGGGGTGTTGGACGAGTACTATAACTTTTCTAACTGGACTGATGTCTGAATCGCCGGTGTTTGGCATGAAATTGCCCAAACAGACCGAAAACCTAATTTCCGGCAACCGCCACCAACAACGGCAATTAACCCCTTGAAATGTTCCTCTCCTCGAGCCCAATCTATCCCCCATACCTACGCGCCCTGACATGCTATCAAATCGCCAGAATCGATGTTTGAATTCCACAGCCAGAAATTGGTCAGAAATTCAAATTCGACGAAGCTCTGCCATGGAGCTTCCTTGGACCTTTCTATCTACCCAGGAAGACTCAGGGAACAGAGAGCTACAAAATCCCCCCACCCCGACCCCCAAAACCTCGCCGGAGCACTGCTATCAACTTGAGCGATTCAACAAGGTTAAACCCGATTCGGGTTGCCCTTAAATCTACACCAAAATCCACAACATCTACCACAAACAAACCAGAAAACTTCAAGGATAATTTCCCTACCTTTCTATTCGCCGGAGGTGGCCGAAATCGGTGGCACGGGTCTCCAGGGGAGAAAAACGGGTCGAGCCCGATAGATATTTCTGATTCTCTGATTTATTTTTTAAAATTAATTCCTATTTATACCCCAACCAATAATCAAATCTGATGGCCCAAAATCAAACTAACCAAGATCCAACGGCTCAGATCAAACCGACTTAAAATCAATTATTTAAAATAATTTCTTGCAACAACTTCCGATAATCATTAAAAATAGCTCGCTCATTTGAAAATTTCCTGAAAATTCCTACGTACTCGAAATAAAATAATCTACAACTTTTATGAAGAAAGTCAAATAAAATTCTCGCCCAATAAAAAAATCGTTAATAACCTCGATAATGTTGCTAATCCGCGATAAAGTGTAATATAACTTGACAAGCGCATAATTTCAGTTCGGGTCGTAACAATCTACCACCCTTACAAAAATTTCATCCTCAAAATTTACATACATATTAGAAAAGATGAAGGTACTGCTCCCTCAAATGCTGCTCTGGTTCCCAAGTGGTTTCTTCCACTGCATGATTCCTCCACAATACTTTCACTAAAGGGATGGTCTTATTCTGGAGGACTTGCTTTTTACGGTCAAGAATCTCCACTGGTTCCTCAATATAAACCAAGTCCTCATGTAACAAAATCTGCTGAGGCACAATAACATGAGAGGGGTCGGAGATGCATTTCCGCAACAAGGACACATGGAATACGTCATGAACATGTGCAAGTTCTGATGGTAACTCCAAACAATAAGCAACATCACCAACACGTTCAATAATATAATATGATTTGATGTATCATGGCTGAAGCTTGCCATGCCTCCCAAATCGCATAACACCCTTTCATGGTGACAATTTCAAAAATACCCAGTCACTAACCTCGAATTCTAATTTCTTTCTCCTAATATCCACATAACTCTTTTGTCGACCCTGGGCAGCCTTTAATCTGTCTCGAATGATCTGCACATTTTCCATTGTTTCTTGCACAATATCTGGACCAATAAGGTTCCTCTCTCCTACCTCACTCCAACATAGTGGAGTCCTGCGCTGTTTCCCGTATAAGGCTTCATATGGTGGCATTCCAATACTGGAGTGAAAACTATTATTATAAGAAAATTCCATCAAATGTAGGTACTTATTCCATTTTCCTAGAAATTGCAATACGTAAGATCATAGCATGTCCTCCAATGTATGAATGGTTCTCTCGGATTGGCCATCTTTCTGGGGGCGAAAAGTTGTACTGAAATGTAACTTGATGCTCATAATTTTTTGTAAAGCTCTCAAAAACTGTGAAGTGAAAAGGGAATCTCGATCTGAGATAATAGAAACAGGCACACCATGTAGTTTCACGATTTTCTGCATATACAACTGCGCTAATTTTCTCACGAAAAGTTTCTCTGGAATAGGTATAAAATGTGTAGACTTCTTGAAACAGCCTACAACTACTCAGATACCCGTATGACCCTCTGTTGACAAATGGGACACTGGCTCACATATGTCGCTATTTCCCTTTTCATATTAGGCCACCAATAATACTCCTTAAGAGTTCGATACATTTTCGTACTACCAGGATGCATTGCATAAGCTGAACAATGAGCTTCATCAAGTATTTCCCGTTTCAACCCTTCATTGTTCAGAACACAAAGTCTACCTTTGATCACCAATAAACCATCCCTCCGCAATGTAAAGTTTGGTTGTCCACCACTACGTGCTACTTTTAATTTCAGCAATGAGACATCAGAATCTTGTAAGTCACAAACTTTGTCAACAAGAACAGGTAAAACCTAGAAGTTGGCAAGTAAAACTCCTAGTTCATCATCATCTATGAACAAGAATGTGCCAGTGGCTCACAACTCAGAAAGTAGTAGCATCCGAGTCATTTGTATATGAGACAGAGCAACTCCCAATTTTTGACTAAGAGCATCAGCTACCACATTTGCCTTTCCAAGATGGTACTCAAAAGTTCACTCATAATCACTCAATAGTTCCATCCACCTCCTTTGCCTCAAATTCAATTATGGTTATGTAAAGAAATACCTAAGACTTTTATGGTCGGTAAAAATTCGACACCTGGCAACATATAAGTAGTGTCTTCAAACTTTCAACGCGAAAATAATTGTTGCTAACTGCAAGTCATGAGTGGGATATATAACTCACTTCATGTGGCTTTAATTGTAGGAAACCATAAGCAACAACTTTGCCTTACTGCATCAATACACATCCCAAACCTAACTTGGATGCATCACTAAAAACTGTAAACTCTCCACTATCATTCGGTAAAGTCAACACTAGAGCAGTGGTCAGCCTTGTCTTTAAAGTCTGGAAACTTTCCTCATAAGCCTCTGACTATTCAAATCTAACTCATTTCCTCGTAAGTCGGGTAAGAGGTGCAGAAATACATGAAAAATCTGGCACAAACCAACGATAGTATCTGGCTAAACCTAAAAAACTCCTGATATCGGCTATACTGGTAAGTCTGCTCTAATTCAATACTGCCTCTACCTTGTCAGAGTCAACACTAACTCCATCGACTGAAATCACATGGCCAAGGAATTTAACTCGATCCAACCAAAATTCACATTTACTGAACTTGGCATACAACTAAGATTCTCTCAAGGCCCTTAAAACAATATGCAAATATCTTGCATGTTGCCTCTCGTCTGTAGAGTAAATCAGGATATCATCAATAAATACAATGACGAATTTATCAAGATATGCCCGAAATACTCGATTCACCTAATCCATAAAGGCAGCATGTGCATTCATCATGCCGAATGACATAACTAGGAACTCATAATGCTCATATCGAGATCAAAATGCGATTTTAGAGATATCAGACTCTAATTCTCAACTGATGGTATCCTGATCACAAATCGATCTTAGAGAATACCGTAGCTCCCTTAAACTGATCAAACAAATCATCAATCCATGGCAGTGGATACTTGTTCTTCACTATAACTTGGTTCAGCTTCTGATAATCGATGCATAACCTCATCAATCCATCCTTCTTTTTCACAAATAAAACTGGAGCTCCCCATGGTGACATGCTAGGACACATGGAACCCTTATCAATTAGATCTTAAAGCTAAATTTGCAGCTATCTCAACTCAGCTGGAGTCATCCTATATGGAGCTTGAGCTATGGGGCATGTACCCAGAAGTAGCTCGATCGTGAAATCTATCTCCTTAACTAGAGGAAGACATGGTAATTCCTCAGGAAAGACATCAGGATATTTTTAACCACCTTAATCTGCTCAAGATTAGGGGTGGAAATACTAGTATTTACTACATGTGCTAGATATGCGGTACACCCTTTCCGCAACATCTTCTCAGCCTTCACAACTGAAATAAGGCACGATGAAAGAACATTTCTTTCCCTGCTAAATAAAATCTCAGGGAACTCTGGACTTCTAAATACTACCTCTTTTCGATAACAATAAACCAAGGCTAGATGATTGCTTAGAAAGTCTATGCTCAGAATTAAATCAAAATTTGCGATGTCAAGAGATATTAGATCGGCACACAATCCAAAACCTCCAACCATCACACCACAGTTATGATACATTAGCCAAACTAAATCACCTCACTAGAGGGATAAGTCACTTGCCACATTTTCGATAAGGAGGTGGCAGGTACGTTAATTTGTGATGCGAATCTCACGGATATAAAATAGTGTGTCACCCCCGGATCTATTAAAGTAAAAATAGCATAACCAAAAACATGCAACGTACCAATAATCACCTCTAGAGACGCTCTACTCTCATGTAGAGTCATCTGATGAAGTCAGGCCTGTCCAGTCTGTCCAGCCGCTCGCCCTTTTTGGCTCCGGTCCTGATAAATTGGTTGTTTGGGTGGTGGTTGTCGTTCTAACCCCTGAAGCGGATCCCTGACTACCACCAGAACTCTGCACCGGAAATCCACCAAAGGTGTCCCTCTATGGACATTCCTTTGCAAAGTGGCCCGTCTGACCACAACGATAGCAAGCTAAAGTCCTAAAGTGAGACTTCTGAGATGGCACTTGTTACATCTATTGCATAAAGGAAAATCTCTACGTGCTGATGGAGTAGGCCGATAACTACCAAATCCACTGAAACTGGCCCCAGACCTCTGCCTCTGTGATCGACTTAGCCTCCATCTAGGAAAACATCTTGGACGACGTGCACTAGAAACCTGATATCCCTCACCAGAAGATGATATGGAACCAGATGCGCTGGAGCCTCCTCCCTTTGAAGGACCTTGGCTGGGCCTACCCTCTTTGAATCATCTAGTTTGGCTCCGCTCAGATCAAAGCCTATCTTCACATCTCACATCAGCACTGATAAACTCGTCAAAATCAGTGCATGGCACACCTGACATATATTTGGCAATCTCATGCCACAAGCCCTACTCAAATCTCCAACATCTCTCTTTCATTAACCTGACAGAATTGGGTGCAAATCGGGATAAACGGGTGAAACGATCCCGATACTCCATCATGGACAAGTCTCCTTGCCAAAGATTCATAAACTCTTCATATTTCCTCTGCTCTATTACTTCACTAAAGAAGCAACTCATGAACAACTCCCTGAACTCTGTCCACAGAGTGGTCAACAACTATCTATGTTCTCTGCTGTGGAGTCAACTAGGGACGCAGACAATCGCATACTCGACCAATCTCAATGAGCCAGTTCTCACAAGACTCAGGATCATGAGATCCTGCAAAGTGAGTTGCCCCCGCCTTTTTTGCTCTAGTAACTAAATCATCACGCTTCTCACGTGGCGTTGGCATCATGCGTGCAAAAGACTGTGCTGCATCCTGTTGAGCTGGTTATCGAGGTATAATGACCTAAGAGTCCACAAAAAGATATTTAGCTAACTTGAAGAGACCAAGAAAAATGGCTCAACTAAAAGACTCTAGACAGTTAACAATGTACAACACTTGGAGCTGTGATGGGTCCCGCCGGCCGGTCGAGCCATCCTCCCGCGAGTGTTGTACACTATCAAATGCATATACTGACATGACTAAGAGTTTATAGAATTTATGACCTAATGCTCTGATACCAAGATGAAAGGACCCAACCCTAGTTTAACTAGTAAACTAGACAGTTTAACTAGTAAACTAGAATTAAATCCTAACGATTAATTAAAATATGAGAAATTCTACGAAAATTTTGACATAATTCCCTTTGAAAACAACAATCCAAAAACCTGCAAGACGATAACACTTCGAAACAAGATTCCCACAAACAAACCATGGACCGCTGATTGTCCATCAGAATTTCTCAATAAATAACATAAACAAGAACCAGGAATTTAATTTAGGAATTTAAACACGTATTTACAACATGCTGGTTCTGAATACAAAGAAATCAAACTCGACTACTATTCGAGAAACTGGAAATAACATAATACGACTAGAATTCAGAACGACTTCTATGAACATAGAATACATATAAATAGATCTGACAGTAGACTGAAACTTACTGAATGAGTAGTTGGCAGAAGGAATCAAAGCCTTCGACGACACCATGCAAATTCAGGATTTAAACGAGCATAAATCAACTGAACCAACCAAATGGATCCGTATAAAAAAATTGATATGTTATCCACACATATAAATTATTTTATGTAAGAAAAAATTTATTGGATTCCCTTTTTCCTGCAGCTTGGGCGACGAAAACTGAAAAGCCCAGGGAAAGACATTTAAAATATAAAGTGTTAGAGTCAGTGACAACATAACGTAAGCTACATAAAACGATAAATTTGTAATAACATGCTTTTCCGCTAATTTCTATAAAATAATGCGAGTTCGAAATCATAAAACTGAAATACAAATGGAGGTGATCACCCAAGTCACCCTATGTGAGCCGACTGTCAGTAAGAAAAATATCAGTGATGGGTCAAACGAGGTGTTTGTCCTAACCTCCCTTGATCGGTCAAACGAGGTGTTTATCCTAACCTCCCCTGATCGGACTATCCGGAGATCAACCGAATAATCAGTGCATCGATACAACTAACTAATGCCATCACAATAAAAACCTCCAAATAAACACTTTAAAAATATACCTTAAAGTGTAGAGCATAAAAGTATGAACTCACAAATGACTAGGAAAATGAAAGGTTCACTCACAAGTCTGCGACTACTGCTGAGGTCCAGTGAAATTTTCCTTGCTGCTGGAGTCACGATCTCGATGTCATGTAAATACAGATCATACGATATATTAGAATATGCGTAAAAATATAGAAATCGACCATAAAAACAACCCCGGAATTCCCTCCGAAGATTTCAAAAAATTGCCTCGCCGGAGCTCCGCTGTGGACGGCGGCGCGTAAGCCACATGTGCCTCCGGCCAAAGTCAACCAATGGGGGTGTTTGACCCCACGTTGGAAAGCTTAGAACGAGTACTACAACTTTTCTAACTGGACTGATGTCCAAATCGCCAGCATTTGGTTGAAAATCGCCCAAACAGACCGGAAACCTTTTTTTCGGCAACCACCACCAACAACGGCGATTAACCCCTTGAATGTTTCTCTCCTCTAGCCCAATCTATCCCCTATACCTACGCGCCTTGACATGCGCTCAAATTGCCGTAATCAACGTTTGAATTCCACGGCCCGAAATTGGCTGGAAATTCCAATTCAACGAAGCTCCGCCATGGAGCTTCCCCGAACCTTTCTATCTACCTAGGAAGACTCAGGGAAATGAGAGCTACAAAATCCCCCCACCCCCAAAACCTCATCGGAGCACCGCCATTGACGGCGGCGATTCGACAAGGTTAAACCCGATCCGGGTTGCCCTTAAACCTACACCAAAATCCACAACATCTACCACAAACAAACCTGAAAACTTCAAGGATAATTTCCCTACTTTCTCTTTGCCGGAGGTGGCCGTAATCGGTGGAACGGGTCGGGTATTGTTAAACCGGTTGCCGGGGGAGAAAAATGGGTCGAACCCGATGGATATTTTTGAATTTTTGATTTATTTTTCAAAGTTAATTCCTACTTATACCCCAACCGATCATCAAATCTATCGGCCCAAAATCAAACTAATCCAGATCCAACGGTTCAGATCAAACCGACTTAAAATCAAATATTTAAAATATTTTCTTGCACCAACTTCCGATAATCACTAAAAATATCTCGCTTATCTGAAAAACTCCCCAAAAATTCCTACGAACTCGAAATAAAATAATCTACAATTTTTATGAAGAAAGTCAAATCAAATTCTCACCCAATAAAAAAGTTGTTAATAACCTCGATGACGTGACTAATCCGCGATAAAACATAATATAACTCGATAAGCGCGTAATTTCAGTTTAGGTCGTAACAAACCTACTCTCGTAGCTTTACCTATTTGTGAACAGCTCACGGTAAATATTTCAACATTGACTTGGATTGCATATTGAAAAACTTAATTTTTGCAACACCCTAAAACTTAGGATTATTCTTGTGCATCGAGAGAAGGGGATTTCATCATCTTTTTTTTTTTCCAAAAAGTTTGATTAGTGACGATCATAGGGAAGTCACAGTTATAAAGAAAGAAAAATAGGAAATCGATTGTAAGTGATTCTTTGGCGTATTACAATTTCTGGGTGTGGTATGAAGCCACCATTTGTCGATTATCGATTTTTATAACCATATATCTTGGATCACGTTCTTATTCTCTAAACTTGGGAATAGTAATTGTGATTTTGATACTAATTATCTCCCTTGTCTATTTTGTAAATGACTAAGCCGACTAAGCCAGAGTTTGACATCCTTGATCCAAAAGTAACAGAGTATCATCATTGGGTATCAAATGTAGAAAATACATTTATCAAAAAAAGATACACCAATATAATCATCCCATCGACATAACCAAAGGATCACAAGCAAGGACATTCAAAATATCTATAAGAAGCACAAGCAATATTTGGGACAAGATGATGTCTTTGTTGAGCAAACTATGAGATGGAAGAAGACGCTAGCGTCAATCTCACTGTAGAAGATAACAAGAAAGCGAGTCTCGAGACTCCGGATTTTTATTAAGTCTATGTATTAAGATGTTCCTTCTGCTATATTTTTTTAAGTTTAATTTTTGGCTTGTTTAGTCATGTTTTTCAAACTTTTGTTTTTGGTTTGATATAATTCAGTTGGCAAGTAATAAATTTTCTGCATGAATGGTTCGTGATATACAATAGTACTTGGCATTATAACACCGAACGAAAGAAGAAAAAATGAAAAAAGAGGAAAACTCGGTTTTTGCGAGTTCATCCCGTTGAAGGTAGGCCTATCAATGTGGCAGATTTTTATCTGGACCCACTCCAAACCCGTACATATTAAGCAGATCTGGAACTAATTTTTGGACCCGTTGATCTGTTTGTGGTTTGGACCCGTTGACCCGTTTATTTAACGGATCGGATCCGGATAATTTAATGGTCACTCATGTTTGTCTGAAACGACAATTTGGTCATTATCGAATGTCATATATCAAAATGATCACTCATATTTGATCAAAGTATATCAATGTAGTTACTCCGTCATTTGAGACGCTAAAAAAAGTCATGTGACATACATGTGCCAAATTTAACGAGGGATTTTCGGTCATCTCTCTCTTTCTAATTGCGATTTCCCTTCGGATTTCCCAGTACATCTCATAGCGGCATTTTGGCGAAGAACATCTATTCGAAGCTCAACCTCAACATGCAGACCAGAAGGAGCCGTGACCAACCTCTCTAAGGCCTAACCCAAGGCCCTCAGTGTAGAAGTAGCCTTTGTGGCCGCTATTTCTTCTCAAGTCGAGGATCCTATTTTCGAGGTTTGATTTCCAAAAGCTCGACCTCTATCGGGTTGGGAAGGTCATGACAAACCCGACTAAGATGAGGCGACCAAGGATGAGGTTGTAGAGTGTGGAGGGAGTTGACAAAGACTGAGGCGGTGCAACTGGAGCTGCAGTCGTCCTCACCATAGAGGTGGAGGTGTGAGGATTGCGAGAGAGAGAGAGAGAGAGAGAGAGAGAGAGAGAGAGAGAGAGAGAGAGAGAGAGAGAGAGAGAGAGAGAGATTGTAGGTTGTAGGTTGTAGGTTGTAGGTTGTTCGGATCATTTGACCCTCGTGCTTGTTTGGGTCATTCACTTTAAAATCTAATTTCTACCAGTTAATCTCATTAATAGAGATCCAACGATTGTCGTTTGAGATTTAGATTAAAGACTTCAAAAACAAAATAAAAAAATTAAAATAAGTATTGGAAATATGCAAATACTCTTGAAAATAAATAAAATATCTCTTTTTTAATGTCCGTTTAAAAACAAGTGACCAAATTAATAGTCGAATGTTAAGAGGAGTTACCATTTTGATAAATGACATACGAGAGTGATTAAACTATCACTTCAGACAAACATAAGTGATAATTTGATCAATTTTTCTCATGTAAAAATCCATATATAAAATACATTAATTAATTAATTAATTAAATCCCCAGTTGTCTTAGTATGGAAAACGTGTTACGCGGATAGACGTGGTTTACACGGCTTGCAAAGAGGTGCGTTAACGAGAGAGCTGTCTTGGTTTTTAATGAGGTAGTGAGCGGAAGTAGTACAAAAATTTGACACCTAGACACATCTACATCGTCATTTATTTACATAATTTGCCACTTTTGGAAGCTAAGCAAAGCTTAATTAACATAAAGCTAGGCCAGCCACTCTCACTCAATGGAGGCAGAGCTCTCTCTTCACTATCTATTGCGACAACCATCAACTACACCAATGTTTGGGATAACTGATGCACAATAATTCAAACCCCCTTGGCCGTTGGATTACAGATCGGACGGTCCATGTTTTCTGCTGATATACAAGACATATGCTATAAGTCGGGGCACGAGTGTTCGGTTGGAAAATTGTCTTGAAGCTCGATTTTTCAACCTATACAACATAGCATTCACATTTAAGTGCTTTTTTGTCCGTCGGAGAAATTACATAATACAAATGAAAAATCAAGAAGAAGCAAAATGTTAACTTGAACAATTCAAGCTTAAATTTACTTACCTAAATATTCAAATATAATTTGAAAAATCAGAATTTTTTTTCTTTACATTTGAAACATCAAGAAATGTGCCAATGCAAAGACGTACTTAATTACGGTGGATATGTCATGGATATGTCAGAAGAAATATCATTAAGAGCATAAAAGTATCACTAAAATAAATGGGGAAGGACTATTTCTAACTTGTAAGAAAATGTATTGAACTCAAAAAAATCATTGAATTTCTCAATCACATAGTATAAGTAGTTCACTGATATTAATCTTTGTCCGAGGAGAAGACATTGAGTTTACCTTGATCTTTCCTGTGACCCAAAGTTGGAGTAAACTATCGATATTGGTCACCTTTTCCCTCTCAATTACCCGTTGATATATCAATTAGACTCGTTTATTTCAAATTAGTCTAATTAATGTAGCTCAGATTTGTAATTTCTATGGAACTTATCTAACTTTGTAACTCTAATATTATATATTTTTTTGTATTGAAAGAACTTCTTCTTTTTTGAGTTTAAGCGACAATTTTGGTGTCTGATGAGATTCGAACACATAACCACATTGATCATTGTATGAGTACTTAGTACTTACCATTGAACTACAATTCGCTGATAAGAGCAATCTAAGAACTTCTTAGACTCAAGATAAGGGTCAACAATGGTTAGACCAAATATTTTTACGTATTCAATGATAAGGACTCAAAAATTAATAATGTCAAACGAATTAAAAGTTGACATTATCACAAATTATATAAAAAATATATAGACATCTAAAATTGATAACGAATAATATACATAAAAAATATTAAAGTTGGAGAATTTAGGGTTTATAATTTACATTTTAGTTGTCAGAGGGCTTTTATGGTTTTGGGCTGGGCGTGCTAGGTTTTGAGTTGTTTATGGGTTTGACACCTCTGCCCCCAAAAATTTTTGGGCCTAAATTTGGTTTTGGTCGTGCGTTGGCTCAGTGGGCCACCCACATATATTTTAGGCCCATAAGCCAATGACGACCCATATTTTAGGACAAATCTTTTGTCGTATGTGAAATATTCATTCGCATTATACATTGTAGCAAAATATGTAGACACTTTGACTGCTTCATGGTTTGAATCCACATTAGATAAATGGGGGATGAGTTTCACATCTTAAGAGCAACTTCAAGTCCTCATAAAAGTACTATGAATATACTATTCATATTCATATGAGTCATTCTAAAAATACTATTCATATGCATCATCACTATCTCCAAAAATAGGTCATACCTCAACAAAAATTATTTCTATTTTTTTTGTCTTATGTGACCCACCAAAAATTTGAGTCCTAGACTCTAACTAAGTCTTGATTTGAGGTATGAGTCTTATTTTTTCTATCATCAAAGAGTCCTAAATCCACAATTTTGAGGTATAAGATTTACTAATTGGAGATGGTCTAAGCTATTCGCAATGGTTAATTGATGAACTCATGAGATCGATGTGATTAATGAAAATAATTTTTATTGTTTGGATTTTTTTGTTTTTGTTTTTGTGAACCGCAGCAGGACCTCTAAATCCAAAACCTTTTTAGCTATGGGTCCATGTGGGCCCGAGACTTAACTAATTAGGTGTAGTTTACTAATTAGGTAACTAATCCGCTTCACGTTTACACCTGTTATGATAATGATATCTCTCCTGGTTAACTGGTTTATATACATATTTCTTTGACCAATGTAAAAGGTCTAGCTTTGGATCATCTTTGTCCTTAAAACGCGGTTTCCAATGTACGAAAGCAGTGACCTTCGTATTTCTAAATCGATAAACAAAATTGCCAACTCGATGGAGAGGCATATATTCGGAATCCTGATCTCGCGTTCCTCCCCTGCTTTTTGATTAGTTAATCCTCAGTTATTTGAATTAACATATGTTTCAGTTTGATCTTTTCTTAACCACTACACGTTAATCAACTGCATATTGGGAGTGAGTGAGTAGTTTAAGCAAATAGTGTGCTTTGTGATAATTTTAACTAAACCTTATTTTGACGTATGAATGATGGAACATTCCTGCGTAGTTGTTCTTAAATATATCATGATATTATTATTATTTTTATGAGAAAAAAATTTACAAAGAAGTTCCTTCGGAGCAATCACTTTCTAACCGATCAAAGTACAAAGTATTTTTAACACTTTTTAGAATACTACTCTCCCATATGTGGAGACTACTAGACTGATGACCAATCGACGCCAAGCTGTCTGCAACAAAGTTTGGTTCCTTGTAGACATGTTTAAACTCTATATTAAGGAAGGACCTTGAAATCTCCTTGATATCTTGGATCACTATATGGAGTCTCCAAGGAAGAGAACAATTCCCAACAATACAATTGATGACAAGTTGAGAATCTCTTTCCACTAAAATCTTGTCAATGCCTTTTCTACGAGTTTGAAGAAGACCATCTTTGAGGACTAGGGCTTTAGCAAGAGGGATGGAAGTCTGCCCAAAAGTCCAAGCACCAGAAATGATAGGGTAGCCATCACAATTTCTGATAATGAAGCCTCTAGCTGCATTCCCAAACCCGCCTCCTACAACTTAACCAACAAAGTTGATTTTAAATTATGATCTTATTTGTTTTTTTAGGTGTTAAGGGTAACCCAAAGGCTTTTTAGGCCAGGACAAATCTCCCGACCCCTGTGAAATGGTCCAACTATACATTGCAGCACAGTGCCTAACCACGTTTATAATTTAGAAAACACATTTTGACGCCGCCAATATTCGAATGCATGACATGAAGATTCTATATCAAATATTCCCATGAGATCCAATGGTTCTATTGAACAACTTTCCGTGGATACGATGTTATTAGTTTATACACACGATTTGTGACATATTTAATTTAGTTCTAGAAATTAATACATGTTCCTGGGATTGTGGTGTTGTGTTTGTTTATATCTCGCCATGCGGTGGCCCTCCTCAATAACCTAATTAGAATTAGATCTGTCTCTATTTGCTTCATTTGATTTGAGCTGAAGATTTGTTGATGCACAAGCATCGGAATATAATACAAGGAAAATTGGGGAATATTACCGGGAGACTGATTCAAATTTCTGATATTTCTAGAGTAAAAAGATTTAACAGCCCAAAATTTAATGGCTCTCCGAACTTGATGTAAAACAATCAGCTAGTTCATGCATTCTTATGGTTTAGATACGGCTACTAGCCGTGTGAGGGTAGATCATGTTACTTTTAAAGACGATGTTGCGGTATTAGTCATTTGCCAAAATTTAATGGCTCTCCTAACATATGCTTTCGTGCCATTTAATGAAATCCCTCTCGAAGGGATTTTGTTATTAAAACAAAATTCCCAAAAATCAATAAAACAGATGTTAAGGTAGTGAAATTTGTAATATATATTATGATTTTGAACCCCACAATAGAAAGTAGCAACTCTGTTATGGTCCCAAACTGGTCCTTAGAACTTAGAGGTGAAACTCATCAAAAATTCAAAATTCTTTCATATATAATCATGCACACGTGAATATGTTTATTTTGACACATGAGAGATGAAAAATTATAGAGTATTCGTCATATAACGGACCCAAGTTGTTTGACACAAAATTTTTTTAGGGTCCTGAGAAGTTTCTAAACCGTCTCTTTTCTTGATCTTGTGTTTCGTGTACTGGCGTGTCGCCGTTGTATGACGGAATCGTCGATTTGTACGCCAACTGCAACCTGACTTCTTTAAAGCGATTGAGACAGGGAGAGCACCAACCCTGCATGAATGGATCCTTCTTGCCTAAATGAGTTTAAGACTTGTGATTTTCGTGTCTCTAGCTGAGTCATGAAGATCGATACACTACACTCCTCCTGGTGTAAAGCAGAGAAATCTCCTTGACAAGGTGTTGAGAACACAAGGTACTGCGTCCTTGAATCTCAAGACTCTCATGCTCTTTGGGTGACGAATCTCTTGTTCGCTGGTTGCGGTGTTTTGCGTCCGTGAATCACAAGATACTCACGCTCCTTCAGGTGAATGATCTCTTGATCGCTGGTTATAAGGATTTCTCGAGATGAGAAGGTAGTTTGTCAATAGAAAAATGTGTATGATCAAGGATCCATTCTTCAGTGTTATTCTCCTCTATATATAAGAGACAAGTACTCGTATTTCAGTTCAACTGAAACTCCTCAGAGTTAGATTTACTAAGCAAATCTAACTTTTCGGTATCCCCCGTCTTGTACCTTATCTTAAAATCTAAAATTTTAACGATAAGCTTCGCTAGGAATCCTTCCCTCTATAGGAATGGTCAATAATTAGTAATTGATGGGCCGCAGGAATTTGCCTCCTTCTCTCTTTCAGTCCATCACGATTCAATTAAAGACTACCACTCGGGCCTCTCGCTTAATCCAGCCTCCGAAGCCCAATAAGAAGATATTTTATCTTGGGCTCAAACATTGCCCCTCAAGCTGTGAGATAAAGCTCCAGTAGTAATCGAAGAGGCTTGTTTTTTTCCTAACGATAAAAAGTTTTCATCCAAACGGTAACTTTCCACGTAAAGCAACACGTCAGCTTCTCTTCTGAAAAGTCGCACCACTTCAGATGACATCATATAAGAGGGCTCACGCCTCGTCAGAGCCCAATTCTCAACACAACTCTCACTTTTCCAAACATCCCAAACTTCACTCCAAAGCTGAAATTTCCTCCTTCACCGTCGTTATTATACATTCCTCCAGTCAAACACAAACAATGCCGCCCCACCGTGAAGAACACCCAGAACTCACATAAGAGGGTGCTGAACTCATCGCTGCAACCGTATGTACTTCTGCCATCCGGCAAAATCCAGGCCCCATAGTCACCCTTAAAGTCTTGAACACCGCCACTGGCCATTTGGGTCCCTTCCTCGCTGTACCTATCATCCCATCACTCTATTCAACTCTTCACTCCAGATACTGCAACTCGACTCTAATTTTCTGAGAAAACAACCACGCCGACCCAACTGGGTGGATGAACAAAGATACCCTTTGCTCGATTGGGAAATGGCCAGTCACTTCTGACAACGAGCACACTTGGTATGCAAAGCGTCGGGAAACCAACCTCGTTCATTGGCAAGCGGCTGGAATCGCAGACCTCATTAACCTCTGTTTCTCATTACCCGATGGAGGAAATTGCGCTCCATTTGCCACCGCTATGTGCTTCTGGGACGCCGCCTGTAATTTCTTTCGTCTTCCTTGCGGCGATGTGAGTATTACATTGCTGGATCTTCTTACCATGTTCGGGGTACCCATAGAAGAACCCGTTTCGAAGCAAGGCTTTACCACCAAGGTTGCAGACAAAGCCAGCCTCAACCGGCCCACCTCTTTCCAAGCTTGGGTTACTTGCTTCATGTACGACACATTCAACCAAGGAGTTAGAGCTTTCCTTGAATTCTGGTTGTCAAAATATATCTTCTGTACATCTTCCTAGAAGGTTAACAAATGCTAGACCAACCTCACCGAGTTCTTATTTGCGGGTACTAAAATGGGTCTTGCACAATTTATCCTCGCTTGCATCTATCGCAGCCTGAGATGGATCTCACTCTCGCCACTACAACTCAACAAGCCTGGCCGATTATGGATGGTAGACCTTTGGCTCCAGATGTATTTCCCAGTTTTTCGGCATCCAGAGGTACCACCATTCGAAGTAGACAGGCTTCTGGGACAAACCCGGGCAATCCCTCTCTGTTTTGATGGCTGGACTTACCAGACCTGTTTTGCCACTTTTTTCTTGCACAATCATTACCCATCAGACTCAGTCTACACCATCTTGGATAGTCGCTTCCCGCCAGAGCTAGAAATTGACTTTATGCCCTTGCGAAACCAAAGTGACCAAGCGATGCTCATCTTCCTCCAAAGTCACACTTGTGGAGATTTGCTAATCGCTGACTTAACCAAAGTTGGATACGAGCTGTATGCCCCCAACCATTTTGCCAGGCAACTTGGACTGACACAATGTGCCTTTATGCCACTGGTTGGTTCAGTGAATCGCTACAACATCTGGCAAGCCATATCTCATCATGTGGAATCTGACATCGTAGACCCACACTTTGGCTTTCCAGTAGTGCTGCTTCCCAAAGAAGAACTAATTTCTCCCCTTGTTCCTTTTGTAAATGTGACCCTGCATTACCACACGTGGAAGGCACAATTTTGGTATGCAATCAGATCTACTCAGTCGCTATCTCTCTTTGCCTCCATCTTCAAAGACTTCAAGACACAATTTGTCAATGGCTTTGACAGGAAAGCTCTAATACCTGTCCTAGCAGACCCCAATGAAGATACTCCCAGACCTATAGTATGTGTCTTCATCTAGTATTTCTTTATTAACCCCTTACCACAGGTATTTGCAATATTTTAGCTTTGCACTAATGTTTCTCACCGAAACTCAAATATTTCTATGAACAGGACGATCCCTCCGACCCCAGTGAAGAACATAATGCTGTGGATGAATAAGAACTAGAACAAAAATGGGGTCCAGAACAAGAGCAAGAACAACTATAGGCCATAAGTAGTCATACCCCATGTTCAAAGCGCATATCAAATTTCTGAAACATAATTGTCCCATTTTATTTCAGAGGTCTCAAAAATGGTAGAGAGATGCCTCTCTAGCTGACATTTTTGGCAAACGAAAATATTGTCGCTGACGACTTAGCTCTGAGGATGCTCAAGGAAAACTGCTTGAAGAAGCTGAGCCACCACGCCAAACATCATTACCATTGATGTCCTCTACTTTGGCGATAGACAGCACAAAATCCCTCCCTCTCTGTTATTCTTACTTAGCCATTGAAGACTACCTGCCTCTCCTTCAGCTTCGAACCACAACACGAGCCTATTAAGCCAACACCCTTGTCTCCAAACTGGGTATTCTGTCACCTCCTTCAACTATTCCTGTACAAAATTTCATTACATTCCTAACGTAGGTTTTTCCTTCTTAATCTTCAGGATGTGCCTAATCCCTCAGAAGAGGCCATTGCTGCCAATGTGGAGGAAACATACGCTGGGAATGCCAACGATGATCGTTTGGACACTGAGTTTGCCCTCAACATTGCTAGTTTTGTTGAGGCAACTATCATGCTTCAAACTCAACATCTTCAAACTTCTGAGGACGAGGCACATGACCATAATGGTATGGATGGAGGAAACCATAATGTTAATGACCAGGGCGCATTCAATTTTGGTTTCGCTGATGCTCCCTTCTTATATCATACCATGTATTATACTCCAGAAGAGTAGCATGCCATGGTAGATGGTCAAGTGATACCTTTCACTAACTAAGAACCCTCAGAGGTACAAAACGCACCCAATCAGCTTAACGCAGCCCTGACCCAAATGGTGCTTGACATCATCCACTTGCCTGGCCTAAACATGCTTGGCTAGACTAAGGTACGCAAATTCAATTGATCTTGTCCCTCACTCGCCCACCTATTTGTTCTAAGTTCTATACTTTTTAATAGGATCCAAAATGCCCAGAACTCTTTGCCAGCAAATCCTCGAAGACAGAGCACGGGCCTTACTTGGTGGTGTGTTCAACTCCCGCGGCTACCTCTAAGACCACTGCCGACGTGCAAGCTGCAACTCCTTGGGCCTCATCCTTCTCAGGTCTTGCTAGACAAGTGGTCGTCTTACAAATTTCATCACATTCCTAAGTCTGGAAGAACTTTTAGCGAAGCTCGTCGCCATCGAGCATGTCCCTACTGAGATTGTGCTTCCTTAAGCTGCCCTAAAGGAGTTCTTCATGGCCAACTTGGATACCCCCGAAGTCATCAATACTGTGCTGGATAAGGTGGTGGACTTGAAAACGACTACCCCTGGCGAGCTATTCTCCACAAGCTCTCAATTCAAGCAAGGCCTTCATGAACTCTACAAGCTGCATTCCAACCAAGCTGACATAAAGCACTGCTTGGATCGTAAAGAAACAACGATAGGCGAGATGGTTAGCCAGATGGACCAAGATCGAGAACGAGTTCAAGCACTCATCCAAAGTGTTTCTGCTAAGAGAGCAACTTTGTCCCATAGAGAGGCTGAACTAGCGGCGCTTCAAGCTGAGGTGGAGCTCTTACGGGTCGATGCTATTTCTACTCATGCAAAAGCTCAACGACAACTTGACGAGAGCTCAGGCCAAACCAAGAAATTCACCGAAGCTGAGGATGATGTTGCCTTTCTTCGTAAATCATATAGCTCTGCTTGGGGTGACTTTGAGCACTTCAAAGTAGAGCTAAAGAAGAAAGCCCTATTGTTGTAATCTTTGGGCCACCAGCATTCGGCCCAATCTTTGTACTTTATTGGTAGTGTTTTATAGTATTCTAAGTACTTGATCATCCCTTTAGGCCCTATTCTAAATCTCATAATCAGCTTATTTCATGGATTTTCTCGTAGGCCTCAGGTATAAGCCTAATTGATAACAAAAACGACAATTGGCCCATATCCAAATCATCCTAAATTTACCGCTTTCATTTGGTTATCCTAGTCAGTGCTCATGACTAGGGTTGATTTTGATTAGACATTTGAATCGGCTATGTCGTCACATCAAGTCTTCCGATTTTCAAGAGACACGCTCAACTGCTCCGGGAATCAATGACCATTACTCCGTTGATTCGGAATGGATGAACCGCCATGTCAATGAATACCCAACACATATGTGTCCTTCATCCAACGATGAAGCTCTGGTTCATGGATTTTAACCGCTCTGTCCAGATACAAAGGCTATATGGTTACTTCCCCTATAAATATCACTATGGCTCTTCATATTGTGCATTTCATCCACTATAGTTCAAAATGCAATCTTCTTTAGTGCATTCCCTCTAGTTCTTCCTTAAAGATAAACCCCAGATACAATCATCACATAACTAAACCTTAGATAGTGATATCCATGTCTAAGCTTGGGCTAGATAGTGATATCTATGTCCAGGTCGATCCTTGGTTAAGCTACTCTATATAGGTATGGAGTAGCAAAGTGTAGACATTGGGGATAACATTGCGTCGGTTCCCTCGCTAGAAACAACTCTGCATTTGTATGCATAGAGGATGCAGATCCATATATGTAGATGCTTCTGGCGAGGAAGAGCAAGGAGCTGGTTGTACTACCACTCCCCATTTACGTGGAAGCACCTAACGACGTGCTGGCGATACTTGGCTCATTCCCCGGGAGAAGACACCAAGGTTGAAACTGGTACATCAGCTCCAATGATGAAAAGAGAGAAAAACTCCTTTCATGCTTTTGGACTGCTGAACTAATTAACTTGAGGTCTTGTCTCCAATTCCTCTTTCTTCTTTTGTCTCTTGAGGCCCTTGTCTGTCTTCTAGTGGAGCTTCTGGTCCTCGTGGCACTCTTGTTTCCATGTATGCATATTTGATATGAGTGCCACCGAGATTTATTCTCTTAATAACATCAATAATTGTAAAAGTTATTTTCTTATGGTATCAGAGCTTGAGGCCGCAAAGCCTTTGTAACCCTTTTCGAAATAAGGAATCCGCTTGTAATGTACTCTGTTACTTTAACATTGTAAGCCTTTCCACAATACATTGTTCATTTTGATAAACTCGGCAAATGTTAACCAATAAGTTTACGTTTGGCCACATAAATTGGCTAATAAAGAACAAATATTAAAATGAGACAAAAGTTTAGCCACAGGAATTGGCCTTTAAAATTAGAATTTTTTTTTCATAGCTAGCCACTTTCATTGGCCTTGTGCTAAGATACACCAAGTCCCTATAGGTTATGCCCCTTCAGTTTAATAGGCGAGTGATTAGGTAGAAGCCTGAATGAACTGAATTACTCTGTTGTTGGCGGGTCGTCATACTCCTAAATTGGGTGTACATACTTCTTAAGGAAACAACCATTGATAAGGTTTGCATAGATTGTACCATCTCGGTCACGAAGACACACTGCTCCACGGCCTTGGATGCGATCTATTATGTACAGGCCTTCCTATTTTTTATATCATTTGCCACGTCCTCCAATCTTCTCGCCAAGGGGAAGCACTACTTTCCAGATTAAGTCCCCCTCTACAAAACTCATACCCTAGTACACTTGTCATAGGCCCGAGCTACTCTTCGTTTCACAGCACATGTGTTCATATGCGTTCAGCCGCTTTTCATTGAAGTCTTTATATTCCTGCCCCATTTCTTGCATGTAGTCCTCGCCTATCAAATCGTGTAGTTTCATAACACGGAAGGACTGCACATTAAGCTCCAAAGGCAGAACGACATCGTGTCCAAACATCAACGCATAAAGAGTCATCCCTGTTAGGTTTCTTTTACTTGTCTGATATGCCCAGAGTGTGTTGAAAAAGTTGCTATGCCACAGGCGGGCGTTGCTGGTGAGCATGCGTTTAAGGATATGCAAAATTAACTTGTTGCTCGCTTATGCCTGATCATTGGATTGAGCATAATAAGGTGTTGAATGAAGAAAGTGTATGCCCAAATCCTACATCAACGTGTCAGCCTCACCAGACATAAACGCTGCCCCTCAATCTGACATGAAGCATTCTGGTATACTGAAATGACAAATTATATCTTCAAATAAAAATTGGCGAATGGTACTTGCAGAGTCCACTTTTAAAGGTCTAGCTTCTACCCATTTGGTGAAAAAAGTCAGTAGCCACGATGATGAAGTTATGTCCTTCTGAGGAGTGGGGATGAATCATCCTAATTAAGTTAAAAGCCCACCTCGTGCTGGCCAAGGCTTGATGATCGGCTATAAATGAATATTAGGTAAATGGCTAATTGGACCATGTACCTAACAGCCTTCACAACCCTCAGTGAAAGTGTGACAATCTTTAAGCATTCCCGGCTAGTATTGTCCATGACGCCGTAATAACCATCTCATCTTCGGGCCAACCTGGTGTGCACCTGCTGCCCCTAGGTGTACCTCTCTCATCGTCCTTTTTGCATCTCATTCGTACACACAACGCAGTAGTAAACCATCTTCACCGCGTTTATATAACTCGTTTGCTTTGAGCACTTAGTTAGGAGCCAGAAAATGGATTCGCTTGTCTGTCGGTTCATTAGGTTTCTGGAGATAGGAGATATTAGGTTGTCGCCAATTTATGTCAATGTGGTCGAGCGTTGCCACGTACCACTCATTAATTTCTTCTTGGCGAGTGAAGAAAGAAGGCAGTGTGTGTTGTTCAACCTTCAAAATTCATTCATGTACCCCATCATGTAGACTTACTCCAGTTGCTAGCTATGCCAACTCGTTTGCCGCGTAATTCTCCTCATGAGGGATGTGTCTCAACTGGAATTTAATAAACAACTTGAGTAGGTCATATGTCCGTCTCGCATACGGCTCTAAAATTGGCCCAGCCTTGTATTTCGATTCCAGTTTCTTAATTATCAGCTGAGAGTCTTCGGATATGTGAACTTCAGTGACGTCCATATCTAATAGTATTTCTAACCCTATGATTACACTACCAGAATAACTGCTTTAGGCAACGATCTCAAGTCGTTGCCTATAGTTGGAAAATCGTTGCCTATAAGTATAGGCAACGAATTGTCGTTGCCTATACCGTCGTCGCCTGTTCATCGTTGACTATACTATAGGCAACGAAAACCTAACCCATTCGTTGCCTATAGTTCGGGGTTTAGGGGTTAGGGTTTTCAACTATACACAACGACTAGGGTAAATCGTTGCCTATAGTTTCACTATAGGCAACGACTTCTTCGTTGCCTAAAACCCACCGACAGGTCAACTTTGACCACCTTTGAAACTATAGGCAACGATGACGTCGTTGCCTATACTGAAGAATTTCGTTGCGTATACTTAAGAAGATCGTTGCCTATAGTCAAGAATATCGTTGCCTATAGTTTGAATTGTTGTATTTCTTGCAAACTATAGGCAACGAAATTGGTCCATTTCGTTGCCTATAGTTTGTGTAATTTTTTAAAAAAATACTTGATTCTGGATTGGGCCCAATTCCAGAATCTGCAACATTTACATGAGTTCAAACCACAACAGCGTACACATTCCAACCTAAATCAAAAACTAGCTACGTGCTACTGATCAAAGTTAAGAGTCCTGAGGAACTCCTCGTGTGAACCCTCCTGGTGCTGCTGGTCGTCACCCCCGTAAAAATGATGAAGCTGCGGCTGCTCGTCACCCCTGTAAAACTGATGCTGCGGCGGCGGCTGCTCGGCACCCCCAAAAAACTGATGCTGCTGCGGCGGCTGCTGGTGGTCCCCATATAACGGCGGCTGCTGGTGACCCCCAAAATACTGCGGCTGTATTGTAGGCGTGAACAGATTTGGCTGAGTCTGTGGGTGTGGCTGCGAAGCCCCCCGAGGTTGCTGAGATTGATAGAATGCCCACATTTGGTCGTGATGCTCCTTCTCACGGGCTCTTTCCTGCTCCATGGCTTCCCTGGCACGCCTCATCTCCTCCAACTCCTCCTGCTGCCTCCGAATCTGCTCTTGTAGGCCGGACGACCTAGAACTGCTGGACCCGCTGGAGAATTCTGGAGTCATCTTCAAGACTCCATTTCCTCTGTAACCCATCCCCTTTGCCCAAAACTTGTTCTTTCCAACGGGAAGCGCATCTGACACGCACCTCGCCGCATTAATGGGCGTCATGTGGTCAACCTGAGATGCATACTGGGTCACCTCCTCCTCCGTGCACCCCTGATGCAGCTCTCGAGCTACTTTAGCACGCACCTTCGGGATCGACTCAACCAATCTCTCCTAATAGACAATGCAAAATCGGTGACGCATTAATAATTGAGTAAAATACAAGAATTAATTAAACATGAGATGTATAAAATATGGACAAATATTTATTAGATACTTACAACATATTCAGGGTTGTTCGGATACCCATGTCGGATGGAATACACGAGAGGATCGGTCTGTGGTTCCAACCTTGCCCCACGTCGAGTCCATCTCTCATACGTTCGGGAACCGCAATGATGTGGGTTCACGTTCTGCGCTCGGTTTTTAGCATTTTCTTTCGAAATGTGCTTGTAGAATAAGAAAATGTGCACAATTATTAGCCAATTATATATATAGCATAAATTAGAGAATATCCTCGCAACATTAATTTTTTTGATTAAAATCCAACCCATTTATTTTTCACATATTTAGTCCTCTGACTTAGAATTGTTTCTTTTAATTTCTAGGTTTTTTCATGTTATTCTGCAGGGAAATAATTTAATCTTTGTTATTTTTGGTTTTAATTTCTAGCCTCTCAATCACTAATACAGTTCACTATCTTTACTTCGTATAAACAATGTAAGTTGTATAATTTAATTTACCTACACAATATATTAGAGATTTACCTACATATTAAATTAATAACATAGATAGAGATTTACCTACTACCTCTTGCGTATATAAAATAATATATCATAAAATGTAGGTAAATTAATAATAATAATATTAGTTTAGATTTAGGTACGCAAATCAATTCATGTGCATACCACAAGCTTGGGATGCTTCCAGTGGGCTATAAGCCAGTTCCACTCGTACTCTCGGTATCTGAACTCACTTGGAGTGCCATTTCGGCCTTTATCTATGTTCGCCTCCCAGAACGTCTTCAAGTGGGACTTCCACTCTCGATACCTATATTGATGCAACAAAAATATCATATAACCAACACTTTATATTCACAAATCTAACGTATTCAGGATACTTAGCCTTATATAAATCCAAAATCACATCACCTAGACGTGAGCTTTCGTTCACACCACCCCCCGGGCTGCTTCAGCCGATCGTCAATAATAAACCATTGCTGCAATACACGTATACATAATTAGCCTCATAAATATGTATGTTTGGTGGCTTATAATAATAAGAACGTCTATTTTTATGACAAATTAATGTAAATTTAACTCACCGACAGTGCATTATGCACTCGGGCCTTCACTTGAGCATCAACTGAACCCCACGAGTCCCACAACATCGGGACGAAATCACGTATGACAAATCCTGCTTGGCTAGCATACATCCCTTTGTCAGAATACTCGATAGCCGAGCCATCGGGACCATAATCAATATGAGCCCGATTGTCACCAACTCGATCTTTAATACCCTTCCCGGTTGTGGTACCTCTGCTCGGTTTAGCTTTAGGGTTGACGACGGTGCCTAAGACACGGTACAAAAGAAGGAAATTAAGAAATAGAACCTAATTTAATGTACTGTATCTACTAAAAGAACATAAACTTACCATTCTCGTAAGTGAGCTGGCCCTTAACCCTCACACTCAACAGAGGTTGAGAGAACGGCTCATATGTGAATGCTTCCTCAGGCGTCGTGAACGGGTACTCATCATATATGGCCACGTTGTTAGGGTCGAGCTGAGGTATCTTCGGAATAACCGTAGGGAAGAACAAGTCCCTGGGCGGGCATAAGTGCACAGAAGGTGTGCGGGATGCACTGCCGGATGGCCCAGATGATCCGAAATTAGGTTGTGGCGTCACCAGATTGGGGGGAAGAGGTGGCATACGCGGTGGGTCCTGCTGGTTTGGCCAGAGTACCCTCGTACTATTTGGGCGTTCGCTGCTGACTGAGTGACGACCGTCGACGGTGGTGGAGTTTCGGCTGCTGTTGCGGGAGGGTCGTTCATGAGACATCGAGTGCCGTAGACCTTGGGGATCCTGGGCTGCTGTATATAGTTGGAGGTGACGATTGGAATGTACATAGACGGTCTCAAGACTGTCCGGTATAGTGCTTCCAGAACTCTGACCAACGGACCTAGACCCACTCCTGGGTCCTTGAGGGTTCAACCCGGAGGACATTTGAGGTGTCGCTCCTTGAGGTGACGAGGAGGAAGCTCCTTTCTGTTTCCCACTTTTCCCGGGAATCAATCTTTTGAACATGGACATTTTTATTAATGTCTGCAACAAAATAACATAATGAATAGCTCACAGTTGAGGCTACACTAACCTAAATTTAAATTTTGTCTAACTAAAATGAACAACCCAAACTAAAATCACAACACAAATCCAACTAAAACTAAATAAAACCTAAATTCAACAATACAAACTAAATCACAACACAAATCCAACTAAAATCAACCTAACCTAACCCAAACTAAATAATAACCGAAACACGTTGTTTATATATTCAAGTAAGGAAAGAGGGAGAGAATGCGAACCTAAAGCTTCGGGCGAGGGCAGAAATCCGGCGATCTCTCTCTGGGCAGTCGTTCCCTTCGTTGTGGCGGCGCTGGTCGCGACTGGGGGTTTTATTCCACATAGTATAGGCAACGAATAAAAGAATCGTTGCCTATACTTTAGGCAACGAGTTCTACTTATAGGCAACAATTCTGTCGTTGCCTATACTTTAGGCAACGAGAGTCAACTTATAGGCAACGATTTATTATTAAAGGCAACGAAATTGTCGTTGCCTATAGAATAGGCAACGAAATTCAATTTATAGGCAACGAAATTCATATTTTCTGGATTTTTTAAACCTATAGGCAACGAAAATGGCATTTCTCGTTGCCTATAGTTTCCCAAATCCAGTAAATGCCTATCTGTAATGTTGACAACCAAGGCAACAAAACCTGCTGTACATACATAATGACATTTCACATGTTTTCCACAACATACATGAAAATAACCGTTAAACTAATCCAGAAAATTACACAAGTAAACTTCGATTCGATCAACACATATATACATTTAGGAGTTAATCAACTCAATACAAGCTCGAAGACTATACTCAATTACATCTCTAACTAAGGCTGATAATCAGAATCTGAATCATCGCTAGAGTCTGACGCGGTTTGATAGTTGAAGTCTGGTAATAGGTGTCGCTCCTCGTCCTCGTCACTCGAGT
The DNA here is from genome assembly GCA_946800695.1 of Geum urbanum. Lineage (NCBI taxonomy): Eukaryota > Viridiplantae > Streptophyta > Magnoliopsida > Rosales > Rosaceae > Geum > Geum urbanum. Next base: position 9,528,208 of record OX327003.1, read on the forward strand.
CTTCATCAAAGTCATTTGGATTAACATTTAGAAGTGCTGCTCCAGAATTTTGAACCACAATACCAGGTCGAACATTATTAAGGCGAATTGTATCGGATTCCGGAATGTCAATTCCATTTGCCTCTTGGTATGCTGCAACTTCTTCATCATCTTCATTCTCACCAAGTGTGGCAGCACTGTACACATTCCTAGCTTGCACATGGTTTACTACTTTCCACGGGGGTCTGTTCATAAGATCGTCAAGGTAAAACACTTGTTTGACCGATGTGGCAAGAACGAAAGGATCCTCCTCATACCAGCTTGTGGCAGTATTCACGGAAATGTATCCATACTGATCGATGCGAACGTTCTCCGGACGAGTATCAAACCATCTACACTTAAACAAGTAAACTTTCATGCGCTCACCATACATGAGTTCAACCACTGAATGGAGTACACCGTAGTAGTCAGGGTCGTTATCCCCACCATGCACCATTACCCCACAATTCTGTGTCTTCACCCTGTTGTCTCTTTCTTGACACATAAATTTCACGTCATTGACCCTACACATCGCGTAAACTTTTGATGATATAGGTTTCATAGCCAAGAGCCTCAATGCGTGTGACCATTGTGGGTAACCATCATCTTCTACATAGTTCATCTGAAACAAATAACCGTCAACATTAGATACGACATTTCATATAAATAACCGTCACAATTTTCTTTTACACGTCATATATATTATGACTAAATGAATATATACTCACCCATGTGCCAAAAAAATTTGCAAAGGTCCGGTTGTGGTACGCAACATCCCCGCGAACCTGTGGACTTCCAAGGTGTGTGTCTTTCCAATATTTAACTTCTTGACAATTAATGAGTACACACCAGTGTGCAATGTCTAACTCATATGGTGTCAACTCCCACTCCCCGTGCAACCTACTCTGTGGGTAAACATCATTAGAGACTACAGAAAGGTTGAACTGGGGTTCATCTACCGACATATTCGAATGTGGGTCCTCAAGCGCTCCCAAATACAGTTTGACGTACGTTACGCACTCGTGCGCAAGATATGCTTCGGCGATACACCCTTCAGGTGCAGATGTATTATGTATATACCCTTTGTAGTCTCCCAGTTGTCTACAAAGATGAAAACAGCTTGTTATTATTGTTGCAGAACAAGAATAAATTAATATATAAAGACTTAATTAGCAAACATCATACAAATGCAAGGTATATACTTCTCCATTGGATACATCCAAGTGTAGTGAACGGGACCGGTGAGCATCAATTGCTCGGGAAGATGCATCATCAAGTGAGGCATGATGTCGAAGAAATTTGGGGGGAAAATCCTCTCCAACTTGCACATGATAAAAATGATGTCCTTTCGCATTTCTTCGAGGTCTGACATTTTCACTTCTCTGGTGCATAACTTTTGAAAGAACCTTGACAGCGCCACTAACGGCTCTACCACCTCATCATCAAAGTACCCTCGAATCATAATAGGGAAGAGGCGTTGAAGTAGTACATGGCAGTCATGACTCTTTAATCCATAAATCTTATTGTCCCTGTAGTTAACACACCGACTTATATTTCCAGCAAACCCATAAGGATACTGGACGTTAGCCATCCACACAAAAATTTCATGCTTCTCGTCACGCGTGACCGTGTAAGGAGCTTGGGGCATCTTTCTCCCCTTCTTTTTCAACCACAGATGTTCCCGCAGTTTCATTTTTTCCAAATCAACGCGAGCTTTAGGGCCATCTTTGGTTTTACCTTGCCAATTTAGAACGGTGCCCACCACACTTTCACACACATTCTTCTCTATATGCATGACATCTAGATAGTTCCTGATATGCAACATCCGCCAGTACGGGAGTTCCCAGAAGATGCTCTTGTGTGTCCAGAACTTATACCTGTCGGGTATCTTCGGTATAGTCGCAACAACCTCAGGATGATTGCTCAATGGCCCAAAATTATACTCATTCAGGACTTCTAAGATTTCATCTCCAGTCCATCCCATGGGTTGCAGACCTTCTTCTACAGTGCCGTCAAAAGCCTGGGCGTCCTGGCGAAATGGGTGATGTCGTGGAAGCCAACATCGGTGACGCATATGGACAATCTTCGAGCAATGAGCTTGTCCAAACATGGCAATCATGCACTATGGACAGGCCCTGTACCCCTTGGTTGGGTTTTCCGACAACATCCCTCGACCTGGAAAATCACTGATTGTGCCCACAAGCATAGCACGCATTCGGAACATCTCATTTTTAAACCTGTCGTAAGTGGGATGACCAACTGTACTCAAGTGCTGAAGCTCCATAATCAATGGCCTCATGTACACATCCAGACACTTTCCTGGATAACCCGGCCCTGGAATCAACAGAGTCAGCATATTATATTCTTTCTTCATGCACATCCACGGAGGAAGGTTGTACGGTACCAATATAACGGGCCATATGCTGTACTTCTGACTCATGTTGCCGAAGGGGTTGAATCCGTCAGTCGATAGCCCCAGCCAAACATTTCGAACTTTAGCTACAAAATCAGAAAACACATTTACCAGGTGCTTCCAAGCCTGACCATCAGCAGGGTGTCTAAGGATATCATCGTCAGGTGAAGTCCTCTCAGCCCTCCATCTCATAGCTTTCGCCGTGAATGCACACATGAACAACCTTTCCAGCCTATCAATAAGTGGTAAATACCGAAGTCTCTTCACTGCTTTCTTGTTTCCTGCAGGAGTATACTTCCACCTTTCCGTACCACACACCGGACAGTAATCAAGCTTTGATAGATCCTTCCCGTCATCGTCTACACCCCAAAAGAGAACGCAATCATACATGCATGTGTGAATCTTGGTGTAGGAAAGTCCAAGATCTTTGAGGACATGTCGTATCTTACGATGAGTGGGGGGAAGACGATGACCGGGGGGCAGCAGATCACCAGTCAACTAAAGCCACCTATCGACCGCTGCCACGGTGCTCTTGGTCTCCACTTTTAGCTGCATCACTGCCATCACACTTTCAAGGACTGTCTTAGGACATCCGTGGTACAACGGAGTTTGATGCATCTGAATCAGGTTGTGGTACTTGTCCATACTACGTGTGTTGACATAAACTCTAGGTAATGGCTGGACTGGCTCAATGTGAGGGAAATTCTCAACTTCTGGAGGAACATATACGGGTGCTTGAGAATCATGAAATACACCGCTCTCATGAGGAAACATATCGTCGATGAACCTCCTGGTGGGATCATAATTGGATGAACTCGCAGTATCAGCAAATTGTCCATGATCATGAGGATCGGCTGCTGATGCTTCACCGTGATAAATCCAACGGGTGTACTTATTCCAATATCCGTTTCTATGAAGGTGTCGCTCAACTGTAGCAATGGGACACCGATTGCCGCGACACCGACATTGTTTACATGGACAATAATGCACTGGCAACTCTCCACAATTAGCCTCCACAAATTCCAGAAATCTCCTAATTCCCTGCCCATATCTTGCATCAGTTCTATCCAGCCTCATCCAACTCTTGTCCATCCTGAAAATTCCGACATATATATATATAGTTTTTATATATAAATGCACTGGCGATTCCAGAACGTTCAGATTTTTCCACTGATTTTGATTTGAATGGGGGAGCTGCTGGCTAGATCTGATATAATAATAATTATAGGCAACGAAATAGTAATTCGTTGCCTATATTGTTTTTCGTTGCCTATTAAACTATAGGCAACGATTTTTTCGTTGCCTATAACCATACTTTAGGCAACGATATGAAGAGGCAACGATTTTTTTCGTTGCCTATAAACCAGACATTAGGCAACGATCTGACTTATACAGGCAACGAATTCGTTGCCTATAGTTCACAATAGGCAACGAAAACCCTTGTCGTTGCCTATTGTGAACTATAGGCAACGAATTTTAATCTCGTTGCGCGTTGTTTTAAAATTCGTTGCCTAAAGTGGTTATGTTGGTAGTGTTAGTGCTTCGTACTTCGCTTAGTTGTTCGTGCAACAGAAGTCTAATCTGAAGGAGTAAGAGAAAGTCTCTCCATCGGGGTTGACTAAGGCAATACTATCCCCAACCATGGTGTTAGTACTCGAGCCATCGAAGTATAAGTACCATGGGGTGAGTAAGATGCAAGCTAACTCCAGTTTTGGACTTTCGCGAGCATTTAGCATTAGATGATGGGCAAGGAAGTCAGCTACAACCTGGCCCTTCACTGCCTTTTGTGGTATGTACAGTAATGAAAATTCAAAAAGTACCAGACTTCCTAATTTTGCCCCTCAGTATGGGCCTTGAAAGCATGTATTTTACCAGATCTGTTAGTGCAATCACACAAGTGGTAAATGACAACATGTAATGCCTCAATTTGCATCCCAAAAAATATAGGGGTAGGCATAACTTCTCCATTGGAGAGTACCGTGTTTCACTATGTGTCATCATACGACTAAGATAGAAAATAGCTCGTTCAGCTCCCATAGTATCGTCTTGTGATATTAAACTTCTAATAGAATGAGTTGTAGCAGAGATATAAAGCTTGAGAGGTATGCCTTGCCTTGGCGGGACTAATACTGGTTGGTTCACCATATATGCTTTGATGGTATCAAAAGCCTCTTGATGAATAGGCTCATATACGAAGTCTTTTTAATTTTGTAATTTGAGCAAGGGTGAGAATGGTTATGTGTTGCCTACAGCATTTGCAATGAACTGTCTAAAGAAGTTGACTTTTCCTAGAAAACGTTGTAGTTCTTTCTTATTCTTTGGCAAGACAACATTGATGACTGCTTCTTTCTTATCGTCTGGAACTTTGATTCCTCGCTTATGGACTAAGAAACCTAAAAAATCCCTTGTTTACACCCCGAAAACACATTTTGCTAGATTCATCTTTAGTTGGTGTTGCCTCATACGAATAAATACCTTATTCAAATCTTAGATATGATCTGTCTTGCATTTCGTCTTAACCACCACGTCATCTATATAGACCTCTATGAACTTTTGAATGAGGTCATGGAAGATCAAATTCATAGCACGCTGGTAGGTTGCCCTTGCATTCTTGAGTCCAAATGGCATGTTCACATACTCAAATACTCTTGAAAAAACTGGGCATCGAAATGTTGTCATATGCCTATCAGCTTCTGCCACTGGGATTTGATGGTATCCTACTGTCCCATTCATAAAAGATATCATCTCATGGCGAGCTACAGAATCTACCAGAAAATCTGCTACTGGCATGAGATATGCATCCTTTGGGGTTGTACTGTTAAGGTTTTGGTAGTCGACATAGACCCGTATCTTTCCATTCTTTTTCCAAACCAGGACCACGTTTGAAAGCCACTAGTTATACTTGGCTACGTGGATGATGCCTGACTTGGGCATCTTCTCTATCTCCTCTTTGACTAGAATTGCTCTCTTTGTGTTTATACGACACATCTCTTACTTCACGGGCTTCTTTCCTTCTACGATAGGTAAGTTGTGGCATACTAAGTCTGGCGATAGACCTGGTATGTCTTTGTATTACTTTGCAAAGTAATCAACGTACTCTTATAGCAATTCAATCAACCTCTGTCGTTCTTCAGGGTCCAAAAAGGTGCTTATAACCACATTTATTGGCTCTTCCAAAGTCCCAAGATTAATCTTTTCGATGGGATCTTTAATTTTCAGAGGGATATCATCTAAGGATGCAGGAGCTAGTTTGATCATTTCCTCCTTGTCTGATTCGTGCAGTACATCATCGTCCACATAGCCATGTTTAGTTTAGGTTTTGTAAATAGCATATATGACTTTCTGAGAGATAGTCAATTTTTGGCTGCTTAGCAAGCAACTACTAGTCTGACTTGTCTTCTTCTTTCCATATAGTGGCCAAGTTGTTTATGCTCCAGCCGAGATGGTATCAACCTTTGTCGAGGAACCTGCAAATTTTGAAGGTAAAACAAATAAGACGTTAACATCTACCTCCTCTTCGTACTCTTGCATTTCTGTTTCCTCATCTTCCCCATAGTTGACCAACTCCTCGTCATTGTCTTTAGCCTTTTCTCCAGCTTCCTCTACCCCCATGTTCGCGTCCTGTGTAACATCCTAGGTGGTTACATGTTCCTGCTGAAATTAGACCTCAGGTGTAGGTTCAATGCTGGTTTGAACCAGTGTTTCTCTCTTGGCGTGTAGGAGTAGACTCGTCTAGGCTAGCCATTTTCTTCTTTTCTTCTTCAATTAATGGCTTTGGTTTCCACATAAGTCCATTTGTCTCACTCAAGGTAACGTGACCTTGGGCTAGGCTTTCCAGAGTAACAAGTTGCTTAGTTTCCTAACTAATGTGGACGTGTTGCTTGATAGTTTTATGCCTTCTGGGATCACGGGAAACCTCAGGTATAGAATCTGGTGTCTTCTCTCTAGCCTACAAATCTGGGTTGCGATCAAAGATATTTGGCCTGGCTGCTCGGACCTTGGGTTCACGAGACTTCTTGCTGAAGACCACTAAGGGGTTAGCTGCTAAAGCGTTCAACGGTCTTTGTAGCATTTATGGAGAATATGCTAATTGCTCTGGCTATACCAAGCCTACCTCCAAAGCTTCCAGTGCTCTCTTGGCTTCTCTAAAGCGTCGCTGCAAATTCCGTCTCCTGCTGGGAGTTACTTCCACAATCTTTCCTTTCTCCTTCACATACCACATGTTTTCTTTAGTAATATTCCTTGAAGATGGTGGGACATACGGCTTGGCGAGCGAATCGGCTGCAGCCGCTCAAGATATCTCTGGTTTGGTGAACTTCTTTGTTGCTCGCCTTCGCTTGAAAGCCTGTGAATCCCTTTAGTTATTCTCCCTTGGACTGTTCGGCTGGTAATGTTCAACTATTGAAATCAATTCAGAACATATTGTGATGGCTTCCTTCAATTCTTCATATGTGATCTTGAGTCCACAGTAGAATTTGCAGCGAGCACATAAAGCCACTGACGACTCTGCCTTCGGGTCTACCTTTCCCTTCCCTTTTACCGTTGTCTTCGGCTGCTTTCTCAAGCTACCATCGCCATTGGTATGAAGGTCAAGAATTGGTTTTCTTCTGTTTGGGTTGCCTCTTGTTAATTCCATCATACCAATAATAATGTCCTCATCAGGTTTGGGGTCTTGTGCAGCCGTTTCAATCTCTATCTCCCTTTCATTTATCCACTGTTGAATCCTATGCATCAGCCTTATGCACTGATCGGTGGAATGTGATCCCCATTTGTTATGGAAATGACAATGAGGGAGATCTTTTACTTCTTCAGGCTCTGGCGCGGAAGATCCCCAATTATCTGGCACCATGGCTATCTTCGCTCGACTAGGTATTCAAAGATTTCAGCTCTCCTTGATACATCATAAGTGATTTGACGCTTTGGTTTCTGTCTTGATCTGCTCTCTCGCTACTTAGGCTTAGGCGCGTTGTTTGAGGGAATCAAAACGCTCAGATGTAGTCTTGGTGAGTTCCAATCTATGACACCCTTTTGGCTGAATCTGATAACTTTATAATAGAGTGGGCTCTGTACCATGTCCTTCAAAGCATTACACGAAGATGTCTAGTGACCAAACTGGTTGTGGTATCTACAAAAATGCTCACTCGGCATAATGTAATCTAGATCCCTCAACTTGCTTACCGGCCAAAAGTTGATGAGCTTATTCCTCAATAGCTTATCTAGAATTTCATCGGTTTTGTCATGCTGGAAGGTATAGGGTGGGTACATTTTTGCCTGCGGGGCCATCTGGTTCTACCAGGCTCTCTGGCTCTGCCACGATGTTCTTTGTCGATGGCCACTTGATTTACACCATATTAACTTGAGGATCCGTGAACGGCCAGGAATTCACCAGCAAGACCATCTTAGGTGGTGCTTGCATGGCTAGCTTGTTGTCATTAATCCACTTCTGGATCTGATTCTTCAGTTTCATGCAGTCCTTGGTCATGTGGGTATAGGGTGGGTACATTTTTGCCTGCGGGGCCATCTGGTTCTACCAGGCTCTCTGGCTCTGCCACGATGTTCTTTGTCGATGGCCACTTGATTTACACCATATTAACTTGAGGATCCGTGAACGGCCAGGAATTCACCAGCAAGACCATCTTAGGTGGTGCTTGCATGGCTAGCTTGTTGTCATTAATCCACTTCTGGATCTGATTCTTCAGTTTCATGCAGTCCTTGGTCATGTGGTTCTACATACCATGAAACTTATAGTACTTCTCCCCTTTCAGCTGCTCGACAGTAGAAATCGAGCCGAAGTCTGTTTGACGGCTCGCAGACTAAAGAGCTCGTCTAAAATTTCATGAGCCATATTGGCATCATAGGTGTATGTCTCGAAATCTGGCTTGGTAAAAACCACTATCGAGAGCTTCATAGGACCTTTGTTCTACTGTAGCTTTCGAGGTTTTAAGACCTTACTTGACGCCAACTCTATGGCATGTACTTGATCATCTTCATAACTTGACCCCTTGTCTGCAGGGTCTTTTATATAAGCCATAGTTTTTGGCTATGCCTATCATAAGATCTCGATGCATAAGTTCCCTTTAAGGAATTATGCTTGTTGTCCCTTTCTTACATGGTATTGTGAGCCTTCGTCACTACAACAATCAGCTCATTCAAGGTGAGATGTTTGTGGTTGAAGAACAAATGGTGATATTGATCTTCTAAGCCATTAATGGCCATCTCAACAATTACGTCATTCCCCAATGGGGTTCTGCACAAGTTATACTCGGATAGGAACCGGTGAAGGAAAGCTATTGGGCTCTTCGATGATGACTGGCTCATGGCTACTAGCTTGGCAATGCTTGTCTCCGGCCTAGTCATCCTAAAATGGTCAATCAATAATGCCTCCATCGTTAGCCACTTTATTATGGACCTTTTTTCCAAACCCGTATACCAAACGAGTGCTGACCCGGATAACAACAAACCGAAGACCCTTAACTTTAGCTCTGGGTCTTCTACGAACGGTCCTAACTGCAGGGTAAAGTAAGCCAAATGTGTCACTACATTTGCATCATCATCGCTTGTGAAGGTCTAGAAGTTGATTGGTTTATAGTGTCGTGGCCACTGCAAGGCATTAACGACACCTCTTTCCACATGCAGGTAGGGAGTCTCGTACGTCTCATGTGCTCTAGCGATGTGTATATCACATTTGTCCATAAACCTATTTAAACGGTCCTCCCAGGTGGCTAGAAAGCTTTAGTCTTCTTTGTTTTCTTGGTTAGGTCAGAAACGGATTTAGTTAGCTCTAAGATGTCCCTGTTTGTCCTCTTATAAAAATTGGCCACTGCCTTGGCCTGATTCGCTTGATTATCCTCCAGGACACGCAGAAGCACTGTTTGCATCCTTTCTTTCCCTTCCACTAGGGTGGCTATCTGAGCTATCTGAGCTTTCAAAGTCGCCTGCTCTTCTAGGCCTCCATTATACTCAGCCCTTAGAGCCTTGATCTCGGCTATTGCCGTATCTGTTTTCTCACCATTGGTAGCAAGCAACTCTGCTTGTTCCTCTATCCTTTGCTCGATAGAGGTAAAGTACTCTCTAAACTGCTCGTCTAGCCTGGTGGCGTACGATCTGTAGTCTTCGTAGTTTAGATGGTTAATCTCTTCTTCACTTAGGAAGTTGAAGTCTATTGTTGAACAACATTTGACTCCAAATATTATTTCAACCGCATTATCGGTAAATGAATGACACTTAGAAGAAACGTGTTCCCGGTACTTCGGTTGAGGATGTTTACGACACTGAGGGTATCCCTTTTTATAAGGATTCCCAATTGTCGCTTATGGACATAAAAGTCTATCCCACTGGGCGTGCCAAAATGTTTAGCCCCAAAATTTTCTAGGGTCCTAAGAAGTTTTCAAACCGTCTCTTTTCTAGGATTCCTAATTGTGCTTCATGCGCTGGCTTGCCAATTTCGTATGACAGAATCGTCGATTTGTAGGCAAACTTCTACTTGACTTCTTTAAAGCGATTAAGATAGGGAGAGCACCAACCCCGTCTGAATGGATCCTTCTTGCCTAAATGATTTTAGGAGTTGTGGTTTTTGTGTCTCTAGCTGAGCCACGAAGATCAATACTCTACACTCCTCTTGGTGTAAAACATAGTAATCTCCTTGACAATGTGTTGAGAACACAAGGTGTTGTGTCCTTGAATCTCAAGACTCTCACGCTCTTCGAATGACGACTCTCTTGATCGCTGGTTGTGGTGTTTTGCATCTGTGAATCACAAGATACTCACACTCCTTCAGGTGAATGATCACTTGATCGCTGGTTGCAAAGATTTGTCGAGATGAGAAGGTAGTTTGCCGATAGCAAAATGTGTATGATCGAGGATCCATTCTTTGGTGTTATGCTTCTCTATATATAGGAGACAAGTACTCGTATTTCAGTTCAACTAAAACTCCTCACAGTTAGATTGACTAAGCAACTCTAATTGTTCGGTATCCCCCATCTTGTACCTTATCTTAAAGTCTAAAACCTTAACGAGAAGCTTCGCAAGGAATCCTTCCCTCTATAGGAAAGGTTAATAATTATTAATTGATGGGCCACAGGAATTGGTCTCCTTCTCTCTTTCAGTCCATCACGATTCAATTAAAGACTGCCACTCAGGCCGCTCGCTTAATCCAGCCTCCAAAGCCCAATAACAAGATATTTTATCTTGGGCTCAAACATAAGAAATGGCATGTAATTAGCTTCCAAGCTCGGCTCATACCGAATGTGAATTCTATTGATGGGCCTACATCTACTAAGAATATTTGTATCTAGCTTTCACTTAACTTTACTATAAGCTTTATACCGTATAGTTTTACTATATAAGATAAAAAGGTTAGGGATTTTCACATTCTAATAATGTAGGATAAGATAGTTGATTGTTTCAAAGAGATAGAAATGGATGTATAAAAGCTGCTGGTGTTAAGGGCTTTGGTAACTCTTCAGTTTCTATTGCAGAAGTAGAAGAAAAATATAGGTAAAAATATTTAGCGTAGAATACAATACTTTCATCTACTCTCAAATTGAGTGTGTGTGTGTATATATATATATATATATATCTAGACATATGCCTAATAAATAGAGAATATCTACAATCAATTCTAATTACAATAGAAATGAAAAATATCTACAATATCAATACTTGCCAACACTCTCCCTCAAGTTGGAGCGTAGATGTTAATCATGCTCAACTTGTCCAACCATTTACTAAAGGCATCATGTGATAATCCCTCAGTAAGCACATCAACTAATTTTTCTTCACATGTCACATACGGAAATTGAATAATTTTCTTGTCAAGGTGATCTCTTATGAAATGTTTATCAATCTCCACATGTTTGGTTTTGTCATGCTATACTGGGTTATGGGCAATCTCAACAGTAGCTGTATTATCACAATGCAAATCCATAAGTTTTTAAAGTTTGAAATCCAATTATTTCAAAACATTCCTGATCCACAATAATTCACATACTCCATTTGTCATCCCATGATATTCAACTTCTGTACTCGAGCGGGCAATCACATCATGTTTCTTACTACGCCAAGTTACCAAAATCCCACCAATAAAAGTAAAGTATCCAAAAGTAGACTCCCTATTAGTTTCATCACCAACCCAATCTGCATCAGTGTAGCTAGAAACACACATCTCACCAGTGTAGCCTGAAACACACATCTCACTAGTATTTTTTTTGCAAATAACAAACATTTACTAGGTGTGCCCTTCAGATATTTGAGAATGCGTAAGATAGCACTCATGTGCTCTATTCCAGGACTATGCATAAACCGACTCACCAAACTCACTACATATGCAATATCAGGTCTAGTATGTGATAAATAAATAAGTCTCCTAACTAAACACTGATACCTGCCCTTGTTTGTTTGAACCTGATCTAGGAGAAGTGCTAGCATATGTTATGCTCAATAAGAGTAGCAGCACACTTACAGTCTAACAATCCTGTCTTATCAAGAAGATCTAAAATATATTTTCTTTGGGACAATGTAATCCCTTGCTTGGACCTTAATTACAACTTCAATTCCAAAAAATATTTCAAATCACCCAGATCTTTCATATCAAATTCTTGTGACAACTGCCTCTGAAGACTTGCCATCTCGCATGGATCATCTCTTATAACAACCATATCATTAACATACACAATTATGGCAGTAGTCTTACCATCCTTGTATTTGACAAACAAGGTGTGGTCAGAGTTGCATTGGCGATACCCAAATTTCTTCATTGCCTTGGAGAAGCGACCAAATTACTCCCTAGGTGATTGTTTCAAACCGTAGATAGACTTCTTCAAATGACATACCTTTCTCTCATTACCTGGTTTGCAACAGATTCCTAGTGGAGTATCCATGTATACTTCTTCTTCCAAGTCGCCATTCAGGAAAGCATTCTTCACATCAAACTGGTGTAAAGGCTAATCATAATGAGCTACAAGGACAATACAGATTCTTACAGTATTTATTTTGGCAACAAGTGTAAAAGTTTTCTGGTAATCAACTCTATATTTCTGAGTATAACCCTTGGCAACCAATCTAGCTTTATAGCGATCAATACTTCCATCAGCTTTAAGTTTCACAGTAAACACCCAGCGATATCCAACAGTCTTCTTACCAGGTGGAATAGGAACTATGTCCCAAGTTTCATTCTTCTGCAAGGCTTCTAACTCCTTATGCATAGCTTGTTTCCATTTGGGATCTATCAAAGCACCATGTACATTACTAGGAATAGATACTGAAGATAAGTGACTAACAACAAGTGCAGGAGATTTAGACAACCTATGGTGGGAGATATAGTTAGCAATATAGTATTTGGATTTAGCATCTATTCTCGGCTCATTTTGATGTATGGGAATTCTCTTAGTAATTCGGTTAGACTTATGTACCTCAGATGGAGCACTCGGAACACAGATCTCAATTGATGATGTAGATAGGGGAGCAGGTGCTTCAGTATTATCTCGATGTTGTATAATTGGCAGTTCTTCCCTGTCAGCAAAATTTTTGATGGGTCGAGACATATCACTCGATAAGTTGAAAGCAAGCTTTTGTCCCTCCGATGTAACACTTTCGATGGGTCGATACTCCTGACTCAACGGGTCGAAGGTAAGCTCATGTCCCTCTAATGTACCAATTTTGACATGTTGAGACATATCACTTGACGGGTTGAATGTAAGCCTTTGTCCTTCTGGAGCACCATTTTTGACGGGTAAAGACATAGTACTCGACGAGTCAAAGTTGTGTATAGGGGCCGCCGTTTCAATTCTAGAATTTCCCGATCCTCCAAATTGTGCCTTCAACTTCTCAAGCTCATCAAATCTGGCAAATTAAGAGTATTTCCTTCACAACCTCTTTCCCCACTAAATGGAAGACTCTGAAACTCCCCCTGAGTAATAAAGTTCTGACTCTCGAAAATAGACACCAAGGGAGACATGAGTTTTCCTAGCGAGAGGATCATAACGTTGATAGCCTTTCTGAAAATCAGCATAACTAATAGAGACACACTTCACAGCACAAGCATCAAGTTTACTCCGAAGAAGCTTGTGAATATGGATATAGACAGTGCAACCAAACACGCGAGTCTCAAGATTAGGAAAGGTAGAAACATTTAGCAACTCTTGTAACTTCTAGAGTGGGCTCTGGAACTCAATAACACGGGATGGAGTACGGTTGATCAAGTAAGCAGTAGAAGTAACAGCTCCACCCTAATAAGACCGATGCATGTTCATGCCAAACAATAAAGCACAAACAACCTCCAGTAATATCCTATTCATATGTTCTGCCAAGCCATTCTGTTATGGAGTATCAAAAATAGAGGTTTGGTGATGGATCGCATGAGAGACAAGATAAGTAGACATAGAGCCATTAATATGCTCACATTTATTGTCTGATTGTAGAACTCAGATAGGCTGCTAGTATTGGGTAGTGGCCATCTTATGAAACTCAGTGAAGCGAGAGACTCTTGCTAGTCATCAAAGAGATCCATGTCATCCAGGTACACTCAACAATAAAAGTAACAAAATAAGGAGCACCAGTGGGAGTAGAAATTCTAGCAGGACCCAAACATCAGAGTGAATTTTCATAACAGGAACTAAGCATTTATTCAAACTTGGGGAATAAGTAATGTAGTGGCTCTTGGCCAGTTCACAAACATCACACTTGAAATTAGACTTATCAACACCCAAAAACATATGAGGTTGTAACTTTCTAAGAAAACTAAAATTAAGATGACCCAAATGACGATGCCATAACCATATGATTTCCTTGGCTTTATTTAGACTTCTAACATTATTGGCTTGGTTCAACGAACTCAGCTGTTTTTGTCCACTGGATGTCAAATCGAGATAGTATAGCTTCCCATATGTAGTACCATAACCAAGAATCTTCCAAGTTAGAATGTCCTGAAATACACAAAAAAAGGGTAAAATGTGACAGAACAAGTGAGTTCCATAGTGATTTGACAAACAGATAAATGTTATATGCTAGAGAGGGGACAACTAAAGACAGAATCAATGGTTAAATGTGGAGAAAGAGTAAATAGCCTTCACCAACAACAAAAGAAGAGGAACCATCAACAGTAGATATACTAGGTAAAGAAGATGGACAAATATAATAAACTAAGCTAGAGGTATTGGTCATATGATCAGATGCATCAGTGTCAATTATCCAAGCATTATTCCCAGAAGATGTAGCAAGACAGGCCTTACCAGACATACCTAACTAGACTACATTAGCAGAAGCAGTAGAGGTACTTATGGAAGGAAGGGTCTTATGTGGGCGATTGCCCCACCAGTCAGAATATCCAATAGATGGAAAGCACTTATCTTTAAAGTGACCTTTATTCTTGCACAACGGGCATATAGAATTGGCATAGGGATTTGGAGGACGAACACCAAACCGGGAGGAGTCAAAGGAGCAGAAGGAGGGAGGTCGTTGGTGAGCTGCGACGACCCGAGCATCTGAGGCCGACGTGGGTAGAAGTAGTGGTGGAGATATGGTGGTGGTGGTAGTCATGACCAAAGGCTGAGCAAGAGAACCAGTGTAAGTAAGACAGTCGTTGTGAGCCCGATGAACATGAGCATAGGTCTTGGAAAGACTCAATCATTCCTCACAACGAAGAAGCTCCCCTCTAATTTTATCAAACTCGGGATCCATGCCTCCTAAGAACATGTGAATCCGAAGCATAGATTTGTAGGTATTGTCTTGTACAACTCTGGACACAGTATTAGAAAAAGAGGCAACATGTTGATCAAGTTCCTTGAGCCAGGTGACTAACTAATTGTAGTAGATAGAGAGGGGTCGCCCTGCTTGTTTGGCAGTGAACCGGAGATGGTGCAACTCATAGATCCGGGTAAAGTACGAATCATCATAGTAAGTTTGATGCAAGGCATTCCAAATTTTGCAGAAATCTTAAGCCAAAGGTAGCAGTTGATGATAGATGGAAACATGTTGTCAATCAACCAACCCTTGACCTTTTCATTTTCAGTGGTCCAAGTAATATAGTTAGGCAAACGAACAGGAGGAGCAACTGAAGCATCAATAATTGGTATCATTTAAGAGAACTCTAATGGAAAACGAGGGGTTTTCTTGATGGTAGTGGATTAAAAGTTGAGGAGGAGTACGCACAACAGGAGAAATCACACTAGAGTCAGAGTTCTCCCCAATGGCAGCGAAATTTAGGTGTAGTGGGTGACAAAAAATAGGGTTTTGTCAATAGGTCTACAAGTTTGGCTTTGATGCCAAGTAGAAAAGTATAGGGAAAAGTTAGTGTAGAATGTAATACTTTTATTCACTCCCAAATTGGGTATATATACATCTCTATAAGACATATTTTTAATAGGTAGAGAATATCTACAATCAATTCTAATTACAATTGGAACCTAAAATATCTACAGGATCAATACTTGCCAACAAAAGTCTTAGCTTTGAGAGAAGGCCATAAGAAAACGAGAAGTGATGGTTTATAGGATCTTAATGTTAAAGGAGATTCTCTTCTCATTATCAATTGCATCAATATAGGAAGATTGAGATTCTTTGTGTTTCTACCGAAATTTGGAGCAGACTTAGGCAGAAAAGCAATGGATAGTATGAGTGGATTGCTCCTGAGTGCTCGGGAGGTAATTCTCGAGCGGTTAGCTTATCTGCAAAATGAATAATAAGCATCAGGAAGTTGAGATGGGATTGAGCCGCCTTCAATGCTCCCATGCTTAAGTCAATACTTGTGATGACAAGAAGCTTAAGTGAACAGTGGTTCAGAGATGAGATACCTTTGTCTTAGAGTAAATACCTTCCTATTATGGGTAGTTGAAGTTGAGAATACCTTGTGGTCCTTGATATGGGATTTATACAAGCATTTCTCTTTTGTGTAAAGGAGGAACATTCCTGACTTTTTTTAGTTTTGTCCTGTACGCGGGTCGAGTGACACGCGCAACACCCCATGTGGCTGAGTGCGTGCGCTGCACATCCTCGTGTAGTTTTACCAGCGTACCTCTGGATTTCCTTTGTACAGCTATTTTGGCTGTTTTGGGTGCTAAGTAAGGCATGCTTTGTTGGGTTAGCATATGGTATACTAACAAGTCCTCCAAGTCCCCGAGTCATGGTTATTGAACTTGATTGGGGAGTTGAATTAACCAAAATCCATAAAAGCATTATTACTTAGCACCGTTCTACTGAGGCAATGCAATGTATCCTGGAGTCTCCTCAACTCCCTAATCAAGGGCGATCCCTTGACTCGTGTGGGTCCATCGCCCAACCCATTAGATGACTATTCATCACAGGGATGGACGGGAACAAGGGAGGACCAGTCATTCAGAGCCAGTTAATTCAGGAGGATTTGGGAGGTGTTCGAGTGTGTTTAAGTGCAGATGTGCATGAGTGAACGATGTGTACCATAGCAGCACCCGTTCAGGCTATTTGAGGCCACTTGACATGAAGTGATCACGCTAAGACTTTTTTGGGCCCGAGAGGAGTTTAAGTCCCCAAGTAGCCAATGCCATTAGGTCGAGCTTACGCGTTAGGAGATGCTTCTAAGAGGATTAGTCGCTAGGGAGATTAGTATTTTGGGAGGCGTGTAGGAAGCAAAGCGAGTCCTGGCCACTTGGGGCCTCCTGACGGTCAACGAGGCTAGGATTTTTTTTTGCACGAGGGAAATTTGTGTCCCCAGGTAGCCAATGTTGCTAGGTCGAGGATCGCGTTAGGGGATATTGCGCTCAGGGTGATCGGCCACTGAGGGAGTCCATATTGGTATTTGTTTGGTGTCTACTGGCCATTGTGCTCGGGAGTTGGGCTACGTGAACAGAGAGTAATCCGTAGGCCTGTCATATCCTTGCCTTTGTGCTGCAATGAGAAAGTATACAAGGGCGTTCATTGCCTTGGGTTCGGACGCAAGCAAGATTTATTTCAGGGGTTTTTGTGTTTTTAGGGTTGCTTCTTATCAGACCGTTCAAGCGGCGTAAGTGGGTGAGCGTGGGATCAAGTCCTCCCCGTGCTCGAACGTGGGGGACTGAGGTGTAAAGAAACCCTTGAATGAGGCGTTTGCATGTATGGCACCTATCGGTCAGCGCATGTTTTGAGTGGTCAAAGGTCAAGTATAGAGTATGTGCCGTAATGATGCCATTACTGCGGTTCGTGAAGACGTTTCTTTTTCAAATTTGAAATGACGTGGGATATGTTTTGGAAATTGATAGTGTGCAAGGTGAATGCGTGGATGGCCATGATGGGCAAGGGTTTCCCGTTCCTCGAGTATAATTAACCTGTTTCACCTTGCCATAAGTCCATTTGATGCTTTGGAGATTTTTTTGCATTCTTGAGAACTTTTGACTGCATTTTAGAGCGAGTGACTTACAATGAATTGAGAGATTTTACAACGTTCGAGTTTCTTCAAATCCTCATTTTTGTTTAAAGGTGATGTCTTTATTCTTTGGCTTGACTGTGGTTGTGTTATTTTGTCGATAATTGTTGTTGTTTGTCAATTTCTTTTGAGGTTTTCTGGGTTGTTATGCTTGATGAATGTGTCTAGTGTTTTGCGGGGTTCCTAAGTTCTTTGTGTACGTACTCGTAGACTTCCATATTTTATGGTTACCATTCTGGTGTGGTTTGCTGTTGATGTTAACTATTGAGAAGCTATAAGTGTATCGAGCGATGTTTCCCTTGCTAGGACAGAATGATTGTTGTTTCTAGTTAGGTTGAGTAAGAGTTTTGATGGGTTCATGGTACTCAGCACGGTGTGGTCTTGATATGCGTGTTTTGTTTGATAGGTCGTATGTTCTGAGATCATGAATCCGTCATCGCCTGTTGAAATTTTGAGTGACGAATCGTATAGGCTTGTAGATGGTAAACGAAGGCATCTGAGATAACACATGTCGTTGAGTCAGTTGGGTTGAGAGATAGGCATGGCACTCAATTTGTGTAGTTTGAGTTAGACGACCTTGAGTTCATCTTCGAGTGAAGTGTCTAGTCCCCACCTGGTTGGTGTTTATTACCCTGTTGACGTTCTACCCCTCTTATTGACTGCAACACCAGAAATAGCATCGTCGAGCGGTAGTGGGGTTGGTACATCGACATAGGACGTGTTGAGGCAACAGAGGGGAGCGTCCACGTTTGTGGCGCCTGATTGGAGAGAGAGAACAGAAGAAATGCTTCCAGGTTTTGAAGGTGGTGTTGTGCTGAAGTTCTTCCCAGATGGGGAGCCCATTCATGAGCTAGAAGCCAATAGCCTCATGCACTGTTGAGGAGTGTGAGTGCTTCAATGAGAAGTACGAGATACCTTATTTCGTTATTAAGAGGTCATTAGGCTCTAGGGAGACGTTCACCGACCCGCCCGAGGGTTTCACGTGTGCATACGAGTGGCAGATTATGAACGGGATAAACTTGCCGCTGCATCCGTTCTTCGAGTACGCCTTGTCTTAGCTTGATATGTCTTCGGGTTAGTGCAGGCTTGGGATGACGAGGGTGCTGACATCGATATATAATGTGTTTAAGATGTCGTGTCTAGGGTGCCCCATAATGGCTGAGTTTACCCATTTTTGTAACACCCACCTATGCCAAGCGTGAGTACAACTATGGAACGGTGACCATGAAGAAGAGGTGGTGGTTTCAAAAAATGCAGTATTCAGTGGGCATCTGGCGACGGAAGGCGTTCTTGGTGGGCGACGATTGGGAGGTTAGTGATCGCCAAGATGTTGAGGGATTTCCCAGAGTGCCAACGACGTTTTGGCACCTAGGTTGTTTTTAGGACGATCGTTATGCTTTCATTTTCTTGTGCTTATGTGCTTTAAATTCATTCCCATTCCATGTTGGTCTTATGTATAGGCTGACATCTCTGCCTTGCGCTGTGTTTTGCAGTTAGGTATCGCATCCCTTCTCCTGCAATGAGTGCTTTTCTACTGGGACCGTCTGAAGGCTTATCGGAGTTACTAGGCGTTGCTGCATCCTGATATTCTTGATGGTACAAGAATATTTCGTCATCTTGGTGTGTGTTTGGATTTGTTGGTACTTGTTTATGTTTTTGGTTTATAATAAGGAGTGGTCTGATCAGAAGGCTCTGCTCTCGTTTCTTTGCAGCCAAAGGTCCTGCAAATATAGAGGACACGATGAAGAAGGCTAAGCTTGCGAGGTTTATTAACCACTGATTCACCGAAGCTACCAACACCGCTCGTTTAGAGGAGAGGCCAAACAACTATTTGTTCAGCTGGGTAGAGGTACAAGTGCATCACAAGTCAGCAAATGAACTACATGACCGGGAGGTTGATCAAGTGCCCGAGGAGAAGAACAAAGCCGGAGGAGCTGACCAGCCAATTTCCGCTCAACGTCTTGCCTAGAACAAGTGCACTTGTTTGGCTCGTGAGGCAGAGAAGGGGAAGACGAAAGAGAAGAAGAGAAAAGAAGGGTGACACCCAGACACACGCCCCTCCAAAAATTTGATCGCCTGAGCCAAGGGGCGGTTTGAACCACCATATACCTCTTCATAGCCCGTGCTTCAGTGTCAGACGCTTGCGGAGGCTGCTGCCTCTTTCGACTTAGGGAGCAACGAGTCTAAGTCGGAGTCTGACGATGAACAGACCAACGATCTTTCTCCCCGCTCAGGGAGTGATTGTACTCTTTCACCCAGGGATGAGTGTCACCCATCCTCTGAACGCCCACCATCGCCAAGGGAAGAAGTCCCCTCAAGGTCCAAAGTTATGATGACCAGTATCGTCCAACCAACAAACATGGCATCTCCCCCAAGCGCCACAGTTCTTAGCTCGGGTGATTTTTGCCCCTGTTGGCACTCAAGGTCCCGAAGTGGACATTGGTATTGCAAAGACCCTTGTGGACCGATTCGTTGTGATTAGCAAGAAGGCCGTGTCGTATGAGGTGGTTGTTGGGCACTGGAAGTGGTCATTGTCCCTTGGTTCTAAATAGAGTCGAACACATCTATTGGTGGAAGTTTGTCACCTAGTGCACGACATACACCAGCAGGTCCTACTTGAGGGGACTAAGGATGGCCATGACGACCTGGACGTGGCCAGGGAGAAAATCAAGCAGCTCAAGGTCGAGCTAAAAGGGAAAGATGATACTCTGTTGACCATCTATTCTAGGCTAAAGTACACAACACTGGAAAGTGATCTGCGTGCTCGAGTAGACAACCCGATCCAAGTATCGGACGAGCTAGTTGCGTCGAAGGTTGATCTTCAAAGGAAGGTAGGCAAGCTGAGTCTGGACCTGGAGATAGCTTGAGCAGAGAAGCAATCACTTGAAGATCTACATGCCTAGGATGTAATGAAGGCGGACGAGCTGGTAGGCAAGGTGTAAGCGCTGAAGGTGCAGATTGGATCTTTGCACGCAGAGGTGGAATCCCTGCAGGCGTTGGCCTTAGACAAGGAAGCTAGGCTCAAGCTGTAGGAGGATGTCATCGAGGCATTCAAGTCCTCTGCTGATTATGCTTAGGGGCAGGGGCAGGAGTGTGCGACAGACTCTATTGTGAGAGCGATGTTTTTTATACTTGAAAAATTGCCTTACTTCAATCTGGAGCGCTACAAAGCAGATTCTGATGTGGGCGTACAAGCAAAAAGTAAGAACTTCAAAAAACTGAGTGTGCCAAATACATGGAGCGTCCTAATGATAGTACTTTCTTAGGTGAGCGTAGTTCCATGGATGGGAAAGGACAGTGCCTTACACTACCAGAAGAATCACTATAGCCGCGACGAAAAGTCGTCGGCCTGTTAACAAAAGTCGTCAGCTATAGCTATAGTCAACGATGTGTCGTCGGTTATAGCATCGTCGGAAAAAGACCGCCGGTGATACTATAGCCGACGAGGTAATAGAATTATCGTCGGCTATAGTTTGAACTATAGCTATAGCCGAGGACGTACACATCGTTGGGAATTGTTTAGACTATAGCCGAAGATGAAGTCGTCGGTCAAACCCACCCACGTAGTCAAAAATGTTGACGGATCTCAGACTATAGCTGACGAGATTTTCTATGAATGTCGTCGACTATCATGCAAGAACATCGTCGGTTATAGTTTAACTATCATTGATTATAGTCAACAGAAATGTTAGTTTTTGGAAAACTTTAGCAGAGTCATGTCATCGGCTATAGTTGGTGATTTTGTTTTAAAAATCTGTAGATTCTAGATTTTATTCCCAAAACCTGTAATTGCAAAATACAACACATATTTTTCTAACAACATATATTATCCAACAAACACATCCATAGAAACAAAACACATATTCACCCACAAGAAGAGGTAGCTACACTAAGGGTTTCCCAAATATATGTTATCGAAAGGATTTGTTTGACTACCATGGTCTTACTGATCCTCCTATGGCTATGGTTGTGGTGCACCGAAAAGGTGTGAAGGTGGGGCCGAGATCTGCAATCCAGAAGCCTGAAACTATGCAAAACATTGATGCATCCATGTCACCATAAATGTTTGGTGCTAGGCTAATCTTGCCCGCTCCATCTCCCGCTACATCTTTTCCATCTATCTCTGAGTCTCATCCATCTCCCTCGCCTGCCTCTAAAGCTACTCTTGTAGCTCAGAGTTCCTGCAAGTTCCCAAACTGCAGGAGAATTTGGGAGTCTTCTTCAAGACCCCTTCGCCCCTCTTTCCGAGACCCCTGCAATAGAAGGTGTTCTTTCCCGGAGGGATCGTGGTTGACATGATCCTCGCCGCTACCAACGGATCAGATGGATCAATTAGATCAATCGGGATGTTCGCATCCAGGGTGTTAGAATATAGCTCTCTCACTACCTGAGTTAACACTTGGGGAATCACCTCCTGCACTCTCGCCTAATTGACAAGGAAACAAAATAACGTTTAATTTAAACATACAATTTTTTATAGAGAAAATACATATATAAGTAAATATGTTAATTAATTTATAAGGGCTCAAGACTTACAACATCTTTGGGGCACTACGAATCACATACTGCACCGCATACACCAACGTGGGGACTTCTGGGTGTTGGGCGGCCTCCTCCATCCAACCCGAATATGATCTGGAACCGGCATGATGGTTCTTGGTGTTTTTACCCCGGTTCTTGGAGTTTGTTTCAGAAATGGCCTTGTTGGATAAACATACATTAAAAAATTATCAGCTAACTATTTTCGCCAAATACGATACGACAAAAATATACTCAGGTTGCATACCATTAATCTTGGGTTATTAAAGTGGATTACAAACCATCATTACTCGTACTCCCTATAACGAAACTCACTAAGGGTACCTGAACGGTCATCACCGTACTTCTTCCAGTGCTTTTTAAGGTCGGCATTCCACTCCTTATACCTATATTAATGTAACATAAATGTTAGAAATTGACAACACTTGATGAACAAAATCTAATTCGATATATACAATATAACTCGAATCACATCACTTGCCCCCTTGCACCTCCTCTGACCACGTGGGTTTGAGCTCGTTCTGCACGTGAAACCACATCTACAATGTATATATAAATGGTAAAAAATTTATATTTATTTGGACTTGATTAATAAGTGGAAAAGATACATAATGAATATACAATATAACTCACTGACAGTGCATTATTCACTTCGCACTTCACGCAGTGCGGCATAGAATTCCAATCTGGCCACAACATTGGCACTCTGTCCCGTATGATGCTTCCTACCATGCCGGCGTACTTTCGCGTAATATTTCCCTCAATCACCTCGTCTCCGTACCCGGTCTGAATTACCACTTTCCCACCACCCCTGATCGCCTCGTCCAGTAGCTTGCTGACGACGAGGCTTTTGGTCTTCTTTTGTTTGTCTCTGACAACGATTTTGCCTAAGACAAGGTAAAAAGATTAAAACATAATTATCCAGTTTACGTTATATATCATTAATAAGTTTGAAATTAAATAACCAAGGTTGTTAATTAATATTTAGCAGATTCGTCTGTAGCTTGTCCCGGAACTTTCGCACTCCAGAGAGGTGTCTCGAACGGTACATACACATATGCTTGTTCCGGGGTAGTGAAACCTCTTTGTCCTAGAATAGGCATTCCCATATTATTGACGGTAGGTATGGTATGTATCTCCAGGGGAAAAAAGAGGGTAGACGACGGATATAACCGTACCCTGGTTGAGGAACTACCTGAAGCACCAGCCTCAGATGAATGAGGAGTTTGAGCCGTAGAGGGAGAAGGCTTCGGCCGGTGAATGTCTGGCATACGGACCGAGGATTGAGTCGCACTATCCATTAAAGGCGTGTAGTTTTCATCGTAGAGTCTTCTCGCGCTAGAGGGTCGGCGGGCCACTACTTCTTGCTGGGGCATCGCCCCCTGACCTAGTAGTTGAAGGTGGCGAGAGCTACGAGGGCCGCTATAAGTGTTACCGATAATGGCAAACCCGTAATGACTAGCACTAGTCCCATTTTGACCTTTGGGTCTCGACCCAGATCTCGACGAATTACCGCAGTTTAACCAATTCATCATTTCTAATCAATTTACATAGTATAATCAATTAATCAACAACACAAAATTCACGAACACAAAATTCACCGACACATACACATATTCACCAACAAAAATTCAAAAGCAGTAGCAACATATACATATATTCTCACAGCCCTAATAATCACCTAACCCTAATCACAAAATTAATAGCCAAAATTAACAGCCCTAATTATCCAAACATAATTAACACATATATATCAACAATTTACATATAATTATATATATATATTAACGTCAACTCAATTCAAAATTATCAATCAATTACTCAAAATCAATAATCAACAATCAACACACATATATGTATATATACGAACCTATATAGCTTCACGAACCTATTTTGGACAGATTACGACAACACCCAACAATTTCAGAGCGTTTTGAGTTTCTCTCACCGATTTTTTTTTTGAATGATTGAGCTGTTGCCCAGATCGAGCTATAATAAAGAACTATAGCCGACGACATGATGTAATCATCGGTTATAGTTGAAAAATGTCGTCAGTGTTTGTCAAAAACTATAACCGAAGACGGTCCCATCACAAACACCGACGACTTTTTTCCGGTTATCGGTTATAATACTATGCCCGACGATTGGAAACTATGGCCGACAAACCCCTTTTGTCGTCGAGTATAATATACTATACCCGATGACTTTTGATGTCGTCGGCTTGTTTTTCGTCATTTCGTCGGCTATAGTACTTATTCTAGTAGTGTTCCTTCTCACTCAAGTAGAACGTGCATGGGCTGACGATGTCTAAAATCTTGTATGGATCTTCCCAAGTTGGACGGAGGCTTTTAACCTTGTTCTGGATGGTGTTCATTACCTAGTCACCGACCCGTGGAGGACGAGCATGTATATGTTGATTGTATAGACGAGCAATTCACTCTTTGTTGGCTACGTTATGGTAGTAAGCATCGTTGTGTTTTTCATCTAGAAGGTCACTGTCCAGGTGTAGTCCTTTATCGTTCATAGCGGGATCAAACACTTCAGCCCTGGGATTATGGTGGGTAAGTTTCAGAGGGAGTAGCACTTCAGTGCCACATGTGAGGGCGTAAGGCATCTAGCCAGTTGCACATGTGGCCGTTGTACGAATGGACCAAAGAATTCCTGGGAGGAGTTCTGGACGGCCAGCATCCATAGTTGGGACTGCCTCTCCTCATAGCTTGGACTTGTCTCTTAAGACCGTCCTTGATTATCTTGTTGGCCAGGAGACCGTCCTTGATTATCTTGTTGGCCACTTCGACCTGGCCATTTCTCTGTGGGTGAGCGAGAGAGGAGAAAAGGATGTTTGTTCCTTGTCGTTTGCAGAACTGTATGAACTTAAGGTTGTTAAACTGGGTGCCATTGTCTGTGATGATGTTGATTGGGGCGTCATATCAGCAAAAGAGCGTTCGCCACAAGAACTTGGTGACCTTCTCTGTTGTGATTTTTCGAGTTCGGCAAATATCATGCCAGTTTGGTTTGAGGCCCAAACTGATAATGGGCCAAATTTTTCTGTTGAACCAAAATTAGAACCGGATTTGGACTTTCTTAGTGTTAGGCCGAACTTTTGTTTGGACCGAATTTTTCGGTTCGTCTTGAATTGGTTTCGGTGAAAGGCCATTGCCATTTTTTTTCCAAATCTACTCCCTTTTATCCAGGTTCAATGAAGATTTTTTTCATTACAAAGATTTTTGATAAGTTCAATTGCTGTGTTACTAGAATTTGGTTCTTATCCTTCTATAATCTGCATCAAAGAATTCAAAGCAAAATTACAACTCTATTAAATTAAGCTTAGATCTAATCAAATATCAAAACTCTACTGAACCTAAAAAATATCAAAACAGGCACAAAGATAGCTATAATCTCTTTTAGAAACTCATCAAATGGTCAAATTTGGGGATGAAGTGAGAGGGAGAGGATCAAAACTAGAGTGATATTGGGTGTTTGTGAACATAATTAGCAATATGGGGGATTTGAGAGACTAGAGCTTCTGAATAAATGAGTGGCGTAACAGAGGAGAGAGAAAGAGAGAGAGAGAGAGAGAGAGAGATAGAGAGAGAGAGAGAGAGAGAGAAAGAGAGAGAGATAGACAGAGAGAGAGAGAGGGAGAGAGAGAGAAACAGGATAAGGTTTAAGTGTGTTGTGGGCCAGCAGCAGATGAGCAACAAATAAAAGTATTATAAATATATTATTAAAAACCAAATATACAACTTAAGAAGCGGTCGGTCGGTTTCGAAATGGTCGGTTCTCCATCAGAAATTGAAACTTGACTGAATATGATCAGCTTCATCAATGTTGTGCATTTTCTCACCTTTTGTCAATTCAGTTCGTCTTTTCGAACCGCTTTTTAGGTCAGAACCGATCGGTTTCAACCCCAAATCAGTTTTCTTCCCAGGCCTAGTGATTTTCACGAGCGGCTCGACCTTAGTGAACTTTGTATGGTAGTCGATGATGACTATCACATATCAAAACTGCCCTTTTGCCTTTGGCAACTCACCAATGAAGTCCACGCACCACTGGGCAAATGGTATGGTGATAGGATGATGGGGAGCGGGATAGCAGTAAAATGAACCTTGTGTGCATGGAACTGACAAGCTTTCCAAGTGCTCGTGATTTCAGTTGCATCCGTGAGGATGGACGGCCATCAGAATCCATAATGCAACGCCTTATTTGCGATGGAGTAAGCACCTGTGTGGTGACCATACTCTCCACAGCGGATCTCCTTCAGAAGAGAATGTCCTACCTAAGTTGTGAGGCATGTGAGGTTTGGCCATGCGCGCCCTTGCTTTTAAAGATGGCCACCTCGAATACTGAATTCGTAGCCCTAGCTATGGCCATTTTGGCTTCTGCTTTTTCAGTTGGGAAGGCGCTTGAGGTCTTGCAGGCGTAGATGGGGTCCATCGAGCCTAGTTTTGTGGGCGCTATTGGGAAGATTTCTGATAAGCTCATGTGGATGCTCAGTTTATCAAGGATTTTCACCTTTAATTGGAATGGGGAGTGAGGCGTTCGGGCAGTGGCCAGACAAGTGAGTGCATCTATGTTAGCGTTGTGTGTGCGAGGAACCTAGGTAATAATGAAAAACTTGAACTCGGAGAGGTAATGTTTGGTAAGATCCCAGTAAGTAGCCATGCATCCCCTTTTAGCTTTAAGGTCCCCAGTGACTTGATTGACCACGAGTTGAGAATCACTATAGATTTTGATGATAGGGGGATCCAACAGCCGTGCGAGGTGTAGACCTGAAATGAGCGGTTCATATTCAAACTCGTTGTTTGAAGCTTTGAAGTTAAATTTAAGGGCGTACTCAACACGAACGCCACCCAGGCCAGTTAAGATGATTCCTGCGCCGCTCGCCGTCTGATCAGTAGATCCATCCACGTACAGATTCCAACATGATTATGGTTTCGCAGTTGCAGGTCATGCTAGTTCATATTGCACAGCTTCTAAGTCTGCTTTCGTATACTCAGTGATGAAGTCCAGTATTGCATGCACCTTGATGAACATTCGGGATTTGTACTCGATATCAAACTTGCTTAGCTAAATGACCCACTTACTGAGGCGCCCATTGCGGTCAGGGGATTGAAGTACTTGCCACAACGGGAGATTGGTTAAGACCTGGATCTTGTGCGCTTGAAAGTAAGGGAGGAGTCGCTGAGCAACGGTGACTAAGGCAAGTGTTGACTTGTCAAACGCAGGATAATGTTTCTCCACTCCAGTAAATCACTTCCCTATAAAAAAGACAGGAAGCTCGTTAACAGGGTCATGCCATACCAGAGTAGAGCTGACAGCTATGAGCGAGATAGCTAATTATAGGTATAGTGTTTCCCCTTTTATAGGTCTAAATAAAGTTAGGATAGAAGCAAGTTAAATCTTGATCTGTTGAAAATCGTCTTCACAAGCAGGCGTCTAGTCGACAGAGCACTTTGAAGAAAGGCTCACATTTATCTGAGAATCATGAAATAAAACTGTGTAGAGCAGCAAGCTTACCTGTCAGGCGGCTTTATAGCTCTTTCTCTAATGTGGGTGCCTTTATGTCCATAATGGCCTTGATTTTCTCTGGATTTGCCTCAATGCCATGCCGACTAACGATGTAGTCCAAAAGTTTACTGGCTGTAACGTTGAACGTACACTTGGTGGGGTTTAATCAAATGCCTTGCTCAATTAGAATTTGGAAGATGATACGGAGTTTGGTAGTGTGACCCTGGGCTGTTGTGCTCTTGGCTAGTATGTCATCTATGTAGACCTCCACGATCATACCATTCACATCTCTGAAGATGTAGGTCATGAAGCGTTGGTATGTGGATACAGCATTCTTTAGACCGAACGACATTACTTTGCAGCAATAGAGGCCCTTGTCAATTATAAAGGTAGTGGCTTCCTAGTGATTCGGGTGCATGAGTATCTGATTATATCCAGAGTAGTCATCTAGCATCGAAAGCAGTTCATGGCCAGCTATGGCATCCACCACTTGACCGATACGGGGGAGCGGGAAGCTGTCTTTTGGGCATGCCTTATTGAGGTTGGTGTAGTCGACGCACATTATCCAACTCCTATTACTCTTCTTTACCATGACTGCGTTTGAGATCCACTTGGGGTAATGAACAGGTCTTATAAAGCCGATTTTCAATAGATAGCCAACCTCAATATGCATAGCTGCATACAATTCAACATCGTTTGCACGTCTATTTTGCTCAATATGCCTGGTGTTAGGAGTATCACTTAATTGATGTGAAATCAAATCAGTAGAAATACTTGGCATGTCCACATAGGACCAAGCAAAGACGTTTTGGTATTCCCTGAGGAGCTGGATTAATTCTTCGTTGACCGTAGGTCCAGCTAAGCGTCTATCTTTACTGTGTGATCGGAGTGAGCGGGATCCAACTCGATCTCGACGAGGAAGTCCCCAATGCCTGCTAGGCATAGAGCGTTGATGCCATCCCTGGGATCATCAGGAGGTGTCGCTTGGACATTATCATTGGCTATCTTCATAACTTCTTGTCGCGCTACCTGTCCCTTTTTGGGATCAATGGAACGTTGCACAAAATCGTAGCTGTGTACGGATCCTGTTCCAAAGTCAGTGGGGAACTGAAGGTATAACATATGACTTGCAATGATGGCTTTTAACTTCTTGATGAACAGCCTGGCAAGGATACCATTATAAGAAGAATATAAATCAACCACGATGAAGTCAGTGTAAATCTCCTTCTTGAGGGGTACCCGTAAAGCCCAAGCATAAGCGCATGTAGTCGCTTCCAATAGGATAGACTACATCGCCCGAGAAACTCATTAACAATTCGTTATCTTGAGTCAACTTGCTTTGAGGATGTTGTAGCTGTGTGTAAGCTTTGTAGAAGATCACATTTATAGACAAACCTTAATCGATAAGGACACACCCGAGCTTGCATATGTCGATTAAAGCATCGATGATGAATGAAGCATTCGTATTTGGAGCGCCTCGCTTGTCTGCTTCTGAGAACGTGATCATGTCCCATGAGCGAGATGGTGCCTTGGGACTCGATCCTGAGGCAAGGGAGAGAACTTCTCGAGGGGGAGTGTTTGCTTTGCGTTTACCACCGTAGATGGTGTTGATTTCTCCATTGGCCTCTATAAGCGCCATTTGTTTCGGGCCTTCCGCTTAGTATTGGCTTAACTCGCCCTTGTAAAATAATTCTTGGATGATCTTTTCGATTATGCCGCAATCCTCAGTGTTGTGAGTTTCTGATTCATGGTACCTGCACCAACTACCCTTATTCTTGAGCGGAGCCTTCCTCGTCTTAAGCTTAGGTTAGGGGATTAGGTGCTTGTTGTTAGTAAATATCTTTGCGTAAGTAGCGTTTGTAACTATGTACATAGCTTTGTCTGGTGAATAATGCTTGGGCGGTCTCTAGTGCCTTGGTAGGTTCCGTACGGGGAACCTTCGACGCTCTGGGGTTCCTTGTCACCCCGAGTTGCATCGCCGCTCAGGTGTGCGAGATCTACGATGTTTTCCACGATGATTGTGGCATGTTGGCGAAGGTAGAGAATCACGTCCAGGCTGGTGTCGTGCCTTGTGGCCCCAGAAACTGTTGTGGACCTCTGCCTTTTCAACCATCATATCCAAGACTTCTTCGTAGGTTAGATAATCCCACTTGATTATTTTTTCCTTAAAGAGTGAAGGATGCAACCCCTAAACCAGAGTGTTCAGCGCCTGCTTGTCCAGATTTTGACAAACCTGAGCGATGGACCTGAAAGATTGATTTAAGAAGTGAGCGGCTCAGATCCACCTTGGTGGATGGAGAAGAGTTATTTGGCTGTGTTATGGTGTCCCTGTAGCCAATAACTCTTAAGGAAGGCGTCCGAGAATTCAGAGAAAGAAGAGATCCTGGCTCAAGCTTGAAGAACCAGTTGAGCGCTTCACCTTTAAGAGTTTCAAGGAACAAATAGCATAACGTGGCATCCTTATACCTATGGCCTACTGTGAAAGAAAGGAATCTGTCCACATGGGTACCATATCCTGAGTAGCACTCCTAGATATTCGTGTTATGGTCGCGTCCAACGTTTTTGATAGTTGAAGAGAATGGGGTAGTATGCAGTGTGTATGGGGCATGAGGATTGGGGTGACAATTTTGTTTGAGCTCTCCTTCCAAGTCAGCTAAGTGAGCCAAGATCTGGGTGGTGGAGTCGGGGGTTGGTTGTAGTTGCTCCAAGCGAGGTGGGTCCTCTGGCATGAAAGGTTGGTTGAGCTGAGCGTTCATGTGGATCAAGTTGCGCCACTCCTCCTGCCGGCCTAACCCCAGGTGCTTAGATTGGAGGTTGGCGAGTGCCTCATGTAAGCGCTCGTTGTTGCGGAGGGTAGTGTCCCGTTCTGCTCGGAGCTCGGTGATCTCTTACAGCAGAAAGGCATGGTCATTGCTGGGGGCACTAGATATTGCCCTGTCCATAGGGCTGGCATCCACGAACGAAGTGACAAGCATGAGGAATGGGTCGACTGGGCGCAAGCGGTCGCCTGCGGGCATGATGAAATCTTTATGCCTAGTGGACGACATAACGAAAAGCAAGAGGGGGTGAGGCTGAGAACCAAGTAGGGGAAAGGCTTTTTGGTGGATGGGAAAAAACGAGACTGCTAGACAGCACCAATTGTTTCTACCGGAATCCGAAATGGACCTAGGCAGAAGGGCAATGGATATTAGGTGGATCACTCCTGAGCGCTCGGGTGGTAATCCTCGAGTGTTCCACTTATCTGCAAAATTAATAATAAGCGTTAGGAAGTTGAGACGGGATTGGTTCGCTTTCAACGCTTTGATGCTTAAGTCAGTACTTGCGATGACAGAATGCGTAAGTGAACAGTGGTTCAGAGATGAGATACCTTTGTCTCGGAGAAAATATCTTCCTAGTAAGGGTAGTTGAAGTTGACAATACCTTGTGGTTCTCGATATGGAACTGATACAAGCATTCGTCTTTTGTGTAAAAGAGGGGTGTTCTTGACTTTTGGCAGTTTTGTCCTGTATGTGGATCGAATGATGCGTGCAACTCCTCTTGTGGCTTGGCACGTGCGGCGCACATCTACGTGTAGTTTTATCAGCGTACCCTTGGTTGTTCCTTTGTATAGCTATTTTGATTGTTTTGGGTGCTAAGTAAGGCATGCATTGTAGGGTTAGCACATGACGTACTAACACTTTGCTTCCTTGGAAACTTCGTACCACGATGCAGACATCTAAACTAAGTCTTTCTTGTCAGATTATTTTCACTCAAGCAGAGGCCAATTTTGTGGCCGATGAACTTGCTGATACTTTGGCACTCTAGCTTCGAGCTGAGGTCTGAGATCTTGGGAGGGGCTCTTCTTTTGATAGTTTCTAGAATATATGTGTTTGATTTAATTGGAAAGGATGCCTAGAGGCATCTCCTTTTTGTAATTTTTTTTGCTAAAAAAACAAAAAAAGCCAACTAATAGTTTTTATTCATATATGCTCGATCTCTAAAAGTGTTTTGCATCAATAATTTTTTATTTGTAAATAATAGAAGATTATCAACCTACTCAACACGTTCGAAAGATTCAAAAAAAAGAAAGACATATTGTTCATAAATAACACACCAGTAAAGAGCTTTACTTGCATTCAAGCGCTAATTGAGATTTTCAAAGCTAAATAAAGAATGAAACTAGATAGATAAGAAAATTTTCAGACAAACAAAAGACGAAATGGAAAATAAGAACTTCTACTCTACTAAATGTAAAACTTAAAATCATAATAACCAACGTGTCTTTTGTAAATTTTAGTTAGATGAATTATCACTAATGGTACCTTACAAATGAGTCGTTCATCACTTCAGAAAATCACTTTTGAAAACTATCACTTCGGTACCTTACATTCAAATCCTTAATAGTGTACTCGGGGGCGGAATCAGGAATTCTTAATAACTAGAACTTGAAACTTTTAGTGAGCAAAAATTCTTTATACGATTTAAAGAATTTTGTTAATAGAGATCACTTATTGGAATTACATTAGACACTAATTGTTGACGTCCAACCTCAAGAAAAAAAATTCAAACCTAATGACGCAAATCAAATCCTCTAGAACTATAGTTTATTTTTAAGAATAGAACTATGCTCTCTCTCTCTCGGCTAGGATTTGGGTATGGCTGCCTTTGTGGGCTGTGACTTATTCTCTTCCACCTTCTCAGGCTCTCATAGGCGTCTATTTCAATTTCTTGTAGTAAAATATTTTATTTTGGGTAGTTACTAGGTGATTGGAAGAACTACATGGAAGTTAGACTAGTAGCTTTCTGGTAGTCTAATTTCGGGTAAAAATGTAGTCCTACTTTGGTAATATTTTTTTTGCTAGTCCTATAAAGTAAAATGTTATGTGTACGATTGTTGACCGATAAATGAGTTGATGTTGAATCTCAAAAAAAAAAAAATCCTAGAACTATACATACAAAAGAAAAAACTAATGTGATCAACCTTATATTGATTACTCATGAATCAAATTGTAGGTGCTTAACTCTCAAGTTTGAAATATATCCATCCAAATTAAACAAACCCAATCAATCGATTGAAATATATCCATGCAATATATACTTACAATCGACATAGGATAAAGAGATATGCAGACGAAGAAGATGGGAACAACTAACAAGCTTTGAGCTTTCATATATATGTCTAATTTTTATTAAGCTTTCATTGACAGCCAATTAGCCATATAAGAAATATTTTGTAACCAAAATTTTGGGTGGGACTTGAGTCCCACTCTCCATACATCTAGTTCTGCCCCTGGTACTATTAACGACAGGTATTGATTTTAGGAGAAATTTGAATATAAGGTATTGAAGCAATAATTTTCAAAAATGAGGTACGGAAGTGATGAATAAACGAATGGTCAATTTATGAG
The DNA here is from genome assembly GCA_946800695.1 of Geum urbanum. Classification (NCBI taxonomy): domain Eukaryota; kingdom Viridiplantae; phylum Streptophyta; class Magnoliopsida; order Rosales; family Rosaceae; genus Geum; species Geum urbanum. The sequence goes on from OX327003.1 coordinate 9,561,446, forward strand.
GTACTATCCGTGATAAAAACTCTTTTTGTTATTGGGAATTTGTTCGATTGTTTCAGACTATTTGAAAAACTAAAATTATTACATGTAGTTTCTGCACTTTAGTTTGGGGTTCTTTTCGTTCTTTGTTTTGGCATATTCGTCGGCAGTACGTTTTTCCCTCTACTTACCTTTTCCTTAACCGGAAAGGAAACTGTAAATTCTTTCTCGACAATGGAAAGGGTGGATAAAGTTGCTCTACTTAACCTCATCAAATCATTTTCTTCCGGTAAATAAAGAGACGATCCGGTTTTCTTTCGTTAAACATCGAATCCAAAGCTCTTTTTTTCCTACAGTGGAATCGAAAGCTGTAAAATATGGGATTCTGAGAATAGGTCACAGCATATGAGGCAGACTCTGTTGACCTTATCACTACCAGTCAGGCGAGCCGAGACAATTACCCCAGAACGTAACAAAAATATTTTACATATATTTGGACATGAGGTTCTGAATTGTCCAACAGATCACAACAGCTGGAGCCCATTTCTACAGCCATTTCTGAACTTATTCATTTCCATGGAAAACGACCTGTACATTTAGTCTTTGATTTCAAATATAAAAGGGATTTCAAAAGGTGATCCGCCACCAAGTTTTCCCGGGAGTAAACCAACCACAATTTGGCACATTCCCAACTAAGAATCGGATCAAACCCTTATTCCAAATTGTGAATTCAATGATGCCATTTTTCCAACAAAGTTTTTGTTTGTGCACTAATCAACGCCATGACCTTTGAGGCTGTAGTGGCCACCTAATGCTACTATGTTAGTATACTAGTTTTTAAAGAGCAGGGTCCGAATCACCAAAATCCAAATCCAAAGTATTTGGACCTTTGTAATGAAAAAGAGATACTTTCAAGTTTCATATGGCAAGTCGAACAGAATGTTGAGCAGAAACTGTGCGCATGAAAACCAAAAGGGAATAACGAGAACCAGACTTAAGTAGTATAACCATAACCAAACAGTAACATTATAATGCATTTGCCATTTGGTGTTCATTACATAAATATACACAAGTGCTATTTAGTAGCTGTGAAGACAATGGAGTAAGATGCCCTAAAAGCCAATAACATATATCGTGCAAGCACTTTCAGCTTAGAAATTGTAGAAACGGCTTCATTTCAATTGATCTCTTTGGGCCCAAAAGATTGAAAAAGAAGTATCATGCAAGAGTAAAAATTATCCCCAACGATCAAGCAACCCTGAACTCTTTGTTAATCACTTCAATGCTGCTATTAGGCTATGTCCAACACTAGTATAGAAAACCCCCGGAATACGAGTGGAACCAGTGAACAGAATGACTAACAAACAATACAAGGTCAAGACTCACTGGGAAGAACATTGAAGAAATGATAAATTTCTTCTTCATCCACTACGCCTACCTCTGTTGAGCATTCTAAGCAGCAAACTTGCTTAACTGTTTGATTACAAGCAGGGCTTGCTTCAATCTCAGAAGATTGTCCCCCAGTTTTGTCCCTCCTGGGTCTCTCTCTTTTTTGGCGGATCGGTTGATTACCTCCAGTCTTGCAGTTAACAACAAAAATTGCTCTGTACTGAGTTACATATTTTTCATGCCTACAAGAAGAAATCAAACTCAATACAACAAAAGTTAGAGTGCAGTAAGAACATTATAGCCCATAAGAAAAAGAACATATAGACGTCGCTTGTAAACAATATATTACGAGTACTGAATGCATATACGTTAAGACTGGTGTCACACTTACTTAAACAGGGAAGAATTATTCTCCTACTCTTTCTACTATTAACTTTCTGTTCACAAGAAATTTTTTCTGTTTACTTTCTTTTCCAGCTTAATCACTACAATTAACTACATGGAAACTTCTCAGCACCACTACAACATTATGGCAACTGCGTATTATTGACTATTGCCTGCATTTTCATGCAAGTAAATAATAACTATTACATCATATTGGCAGAGGCAATGTGTCTCCCTGCTCACCACCCAAGTTGGAAACCCCTCAGCCCCCAAGCCCGATATCATTGTAATAAAAAAAAATTACATTTTATTAGCTCTAGGTTTAACAAAATTTGTGAACTATGGCCACCCCCTCATTGTTTATTTGGCCCATCTGATGGTTGAACAATGTCACCCTTGGTAGCTTCTGAATGCACGACCCAACAATGTTTCAAGGTGAAAGAGATATAAGAAACCTCACTATTATTGCTCAACCTCACTATTATTGCTATTGGCTACATAGTTTCCATTCACTCTTCTAATGACGGAAGAGTAGAGTATAGATCTTATATACTTCAAACGGTGAACAACACATTCTCTATCACAAGTATGGTTGACAATTGGAACTATTTGATGTAGGGCAAGGAGGGGGTCAATTCAAATGAAAAAGAGTGATTAAAGAAGCGACGCATAATCAAGAAGAGTGATTAGTTTTGGTAATTCAAGCTTCATGAGGTCTTTAGTTTATGGAATATTAAAGAAACTATGGTTTTGGACCTTTTTGGTGATACAATCGGGTTTAGATTGTTCAGTCGGTTGAAAGTAACTTTGGGCCAGAATCTCCGTTTTGGACCGATGATGCCTTTTCGGAACGGGAACGACGAGATCTTCAGGCTTCACTTTAGTGAGCTCTTCAGATTTAAGCCATTAAATGCCGTTTGCATCTTCCGATTTGAGATTTAGTGATTTAAGGAAGTTTAACAATTTGTATTGATTTAGAATTCTATTTTTCTTTTAGATTAGATTGTTTGCTTTCTTTGCAAGTCTTGAAAGTAATTATTAGTTTGTTTAGGTCTTGTAATCAGATGCATATATAAGCATCCTCAAACTATTGTATTACTAATCTTTGATATAATATCAAACTTTGAGATTTTCTTTACTTCTAGTGGATTCCAGAGCTTCTCATAGATTTGAGAAACCCTAGTCTTGTGGATTCAAGGCGATCCGTTGGTGGATTCCAAAATTATATTTTCCGCTGCATCACTATTACTATCACTACCATTGATGTGTTTGTAACTAGTGATCATGCGATGAAGAACAAATTATGAGTAAGAATGTGTACCAGGTACCCATTGTTCTAGAGGAGATCGGAGAACTTATATTCTACACAAACATCTATATTTAACCTACAAGGCTTTGACAATCATCTCAAGCTTATGTACCTAGATCATAGGACTGAAAAATTCCTCAATCAGACTGGACAGATTACCAGAACTTATCTAGACTGGACACAATCTGCCAAATAACTTTGATATACGCCATGGTTCTAACTGATTGGCTAAACACATGACCATTAAAATTGAGTTTTCTTCCTGTCATCCAACTATGTAGAAATCAAGTGCCTCTTTCATAGGGTTATCGTTATCATTTGAAAATACGAGGTGGCATTTACAAATCCATTACAAATTAACTTACCTTAGATATTGAAAGACAGCAAAATTTACCAAATATACATGTAGTTCATAGAAAAATGCTCACTTCAATAACGAAAATTAAGGAAATGAAATGCAATTTTGGCTAGTAATTTCTATCAGTAACTCTCTTATATAAGCTGAAATCAGTTTCTGCCCACTTCAACCAACTTCACTTCAATGTTTCATTCATCAAAGATACCGAAATTTATGATTCTGAATGAATTTTGACCTAGTAACCAATGTGGCATATGAGGAGGAGCTATAGAAACCGAGAAAACACCATTATTCTCCTAAGCCTATACTGATACCAACCAATGAACATCAAAAGATTCATAAGCAAAGCAGATATAGTCCAACTAAGCCTCCCCTATGACATAAATAACATTAACAGAAAGAGGCATGCCATAAAGATACTTGCATAATGGCGGAATAATATGCTACCACTAATCCTAGCAACATCCTACTAAAACATAATACGTGCAATTCAAAACCCAGTCACCATACCTCTGACACTCGAGGCACAGCGTGGTGAAGCATGCTGGACAACTAAGGACAGCATCAGAAGTAGCACCTTTTCTCTTCTTCTGAACCCACAACTCATCTTTTACATCAAGGTCTGAATCATAGAACTCTGGTTTGACAGTGTAGTCTATTTCCTCGTCATCAGAAACTGAAATACACAACAACCAGTCGACATGGGTTAAGAATGATTTTGAATAGAAACTTTGAATTCAACCCAAATATTTCCAATACAGAAATAATACTACTTCAAATCATCCCCAAAACCCTGAATCTTGAAAAGATTTTCATCAATCAGCAACTATTTCTTTCATTGAATTTTGATTTGAGTACAATACATGGGCTTAAAAAATACAATAAACAAAGCAAAGTGAAAAGGATAAGCAAATGAGACCGATCAAAAGATTACTAGTTTTCTGAGAATTGGTTGGGGAGCCCGGGTTGTCTTTCATTTCCTCATCGTAGGCATCCATCTTTGACGAGGGTTTATGCCCTCTAATCTCTATGGGTTTCTAACCTGCCTTCTCTGCAAACTGGGTTTTCGACAGAATTCTATCCCGGCTCAAACAAGTAAAACCCGACCCAAACCCGAAGTTCAACTCGAACTGGGGATGGCAATGGGTAGAATAAGGTACGACTATCAAAATATCGTACTCATATTGAGTTTATATTCTGTACCTATACCGCCCGATACTCGTAATATTATATAAGATATTACCCGTTCCCATAGATACTAGGATATCTAGGGGTGAACGCGAGCTGAGTTAAGTCGGTGTGGTTTGACGCTAAAAATACAAACCACAATTGTTTTACTTATTCGGTGCACCACATTAAGTAGGTGTGGAGTGATACGGTTTCGGTTTAAACTCATATTTAGTAAGTTTGAAATAACAAGTAAATTTAAAATTTTGAATAAGACATAATCAATGTCTAAGAATATCAACAATTAAATATTACATAATCACTAACTTAGTCATGATTTATATTTATATTTATATAAATATAAACCCTAGAATTGTGAAGAAGAAAAAGTGACAAGAAGATTTAATAGTTCCGATATTTATATACTATTAGGATTTTGGGTCAGGTTTGTCCTATTCTCACTTAAAATAAAAAAAATGTTAAAATCAAAATTAGATAGAAGTAGTATAAGTTCTATTAAATATACTAATAAAATTTAAATATGATGAAAAATTACATTATACATATAAAAAAAAATGAAATGCGGTGTGGTGCGGTATATTCGAGCTGTTTGGTTGCTCAACCCGCAACCCCTCCGTTAATTCTGTAGCAGTGTGGTTCGTTGGTGAACTTGCACCCGCATTATTTGGTGCAGTTTCAGTTTTGCTTTTTCGGATGGTGCATTGCAGTTCTCACTTGTAAAACGATTTTTGCCTAGCCATAAGAGTTTCCGTACCCGCCCGTTACCCGTAAAAAAAAATATTATAAAATAAAAACTATTATAAGAAAATCCACTTTTCAAAAAATATAAATTGATTTCATACAACAATTTTCTAAATATTATAATAGTAACACAAGTTTAGCTTATTTAAAATTTATGGCAAAAGTCTAGCAATTTTCTAAATGATTGTTTACCATAAAATTTTATATAAAAAATCAATTATTATACATAGTATTAATTCTCTAATAAATGTGTAATACTTTTATTGTAGAAAAATAAATTTGGTGGGTATGGATACGAATATTGAAATACCAGACTCGCCCTGTACCCTTTCTAAAAACTGGGTATTGTGTACATATGTATCCGTTACTAGTTTTTACCCATAATTGTCCTCCGTTAGGGTTGAATGCCCGATGAATATCCTACCCGATGGGTATTATTTTTATCCCTAACTCGAACATGTTGATAAGGAAACTAGCTTCTTCATTTTTAAGTTGAAAAGGATTTATTTATTTTTTTCAAAAAGATTGGTTCTATAATGAAAGGTAAAACACTACATAGTAGAATCTCTATCTCTATTAATTAAGGGATATTTCCTTACGTCAGTTACCAAAGGTAGAACATTGGTAATCCCGTAAAATATCCCTTCTCCGATATAAATATATCAACTCAAAATCAAATAACCCGAGGATAAAAAAGGAAGAATAATCTGAAAATTTGATAAACCGGTTAAGAGTTCTCGCGTCTCCAAAAGTACAGTCTCATTCTCTCAACAATCCATTTCTCTGCCTTTTCTAGAAATGCTATCTCTTTCTGGAACTGCTCTTCTTTCTCTAGAAGGGAAAACTCTTAACCAAACCCCGGAGTAGAAGGCAATTGGTTCGGTGGAGAAGCGAAGCAGCATGAAGAACTTTGTTCCATTCGATCTCTGGGTCGGAAGAGGATTGGAACCGCGGGAGGGAGGTTTGATTTCAAGGACAAAGCTTCTCACATTGATGCTCTACAAGAGATTATGGTAATATCCCTAGGTCCCAATTCTGATTGAAATTGAATCTACTTTGATTTATTTTGGTTGCCGATTGGATTTCTATTAAGGTACATTGTGGTGTTAATTATGAGATTTTGGATCCGGAAGTCGAAGGTATGTGTTTCCTCTATTAAGATGTCTTACATGTGTATATAGTGTTTGTGTTTTGGTTTTTAGTAGTCTAAGATGTTCATAATTATGTATTCATGTTTTTGTTTTCAAACTTTGATTTGTTGTTCGGGAGTATTATTCTTTCTGCCAATTTCTTCTACTATATACCATCACTTTCAATCAAACTACAAATAGATTGAAGAAGCAAGGTTATATCTTCAATCTCTATTAAGAAAATTGATCAGTTGCAGTTGAGTTGAGATAAGATTCCGAATTCATAAATTAAATGTGTAAGTTTGTGGCATTGATAGATGATATCAATCAAATTGGGCTTGGGGAAGATTGATCAGTTCAGTATAATCAAGAGTTATCGACTATGAAATTGGAGATGAAGACTAGATCCAAAGGAGGAAGATATGAATGCACCTGAAAGAAAAATCATAATATTGTCCATTAGTGTATTCACCATGAATTCATGATGAACTATCATATTTTGTTGATTGAATTCATCAAGATTACATATAAGACTTGGTTGTTGTTTGCTTACTTTAGTGTTGATTGTTAAGGACTATAGATTATATATGTATACCATTTGGTAAGTTTATAATGTGGTTAATTGATCGAGTGTTTAACCACCCTCAAAGTTACCCTATAATAAAGTATAGGGGTCAATCCACAGGGAAAGATGAGACTCAATATTCTAAACTACAAACAGACGCGAAAGTCAGAAATCTGACGGACTCAACCACGGGACACTAACGTAATTAATTAAAATATCTAGACTCAACCTAAAATTACGAAATTAACACTGAACACTAAAGACACACTGGCGAACTTCGATGCGAAATTTCGATGCAATCGGAGTTTGTTTGGTTGGCGAACAAAATTATGCAAAACAGATTACGAAACTGAAACAGAAAACAGAGTAAAAGTAAAACTGACAATCAATGATAAAATGGGTTAAGGGAAGTGTTATCCACCACCGTCACTCCATCTAGACGACAAATGCTTAACTAAACAAAGCAAATGTTATGAATGAAAGATTCCCAGGAAGGCCCCGAGCTGTGAACACAACCTATTACCCGATCCTTATGTTTACAACATTGAAGGTCTCCTCAGATGCATGCCATGCTTGTTGGCACCATTAGCGATTTTCCTACATGCGGGATGTTGTCGGGCAACGTTACCAGGGGATACAAGGCTTGTCCAGAGTGCATGACTGTTAAGTGTTGCAGACCTCATTGCAGGAAGATTGTACAGATGCGTCATCGTTGTTGGCTTCCACATGATCACCCATTTCGGGAGAATATGGAGGCATTTAATGAGACTGTGGAAACAGGTGAGCAACCGAGGAGATGGACGGGGGATGAAATATTGGAAGTGCTAAATGAATACATTTTTGGGAAGTTTAGTAATCATCCTGAGATAGTGACGTCAATACCTGACAAACCCGACAGATATAAATTCTGGACACACAAAAGTATTTTTCGGGAACTTCCGTATTGGTCCAGATTACTGATCAGACGCTACTTAGATGTCATGCACATAGAGATAAATGTGTGCGAGAGTGTGGTCGGCACAGTGTTTAATTGGGAGGAAAAAACTAAAGATAGCCCGAAGGCACTCATTGATCTGAAAAGAATGGGACTGCGAAAACATTTGTGGTTGAGAGATGGGAAGAAAAAAATGACTCAAGCTCCTTATATCGTCAAGCCTGCCCAGAAAACTGAAATTTTTTGCTGGATGGGTAATGTTAGGTATCCTTCCGGCTATGCAAGAAATATAGGTCGGTGTGTTAACTTCCAAGACAATAAGATGTACGAACTAAAGAGTCATGGCTGTCATATACTGCTTCAACGCATCTTCCCTGTTTTCATTCGAGAGTACCTGCCCAAAGAGGTGGTGGAGCCGTTAGTGACTTTGTCAAGATTCTTTCAGAAGTTATGCACAAGAGAAGTGAAGAAATCGGGCATGTTGGAAATGCAACAGGACATCATTTTTATCATGTGCAAATTGGAAAGGATATTTCCTCCAAATTTTTTCGACATCATGCCTCACCTAATGCTCCATCTTCCGGAACAATTGTTGCTTACCGGTTTAGTACACTACACATGGATGTATCCCATGGAAAGGTACATAAAGGATCTCTGAATCTGGCTATTTCTTTAATATTATTTATTCACTTATTTTGCAATAATCATAACATGCTCTTTAATTACCACTTTATAGATAATTAGGGGACTACAAAGACTATGTCATGAACAAATCCGCACCCGAAGGGTGTATCGCTGAAGCATATATTGCGCACGAGTGCGTAACGTACACCAAGTTGTATTTGGGAGTGTTGGAGGACCCTCCACAACATATGCCGGTAGATGAACCGCATTTCAACATTTTGATCATCTTCAATGATGTTGAAGTTTCCGGAAAGTTGCCGAACTCGTACAATTTGGAACCATATGAGATAGTCATTGCCTACTGGTCTGTCCAGAAGTTAACTATTGGAAAAATCTGCACCTTTACTGCCCTGCTATTGCCAGTGATGTTGGGTACCACAACAAGACATTCGCAAACTATTTTGGCAAATGGGTACGTATATAGATATATTTACTTGTATATATATATGGCGTACTATTTTCCTATTTAAAGTTAAGTTAATGATCATTTTTAGATGAACCATGTACAAGATGATGGTATCCCTCAGTGGTCACACGAATTGAGGCTCTTAGCGCAGAAACCTGTAACTTTGGGGGTAATGGTGAATGGTGGGCTATTTATTTGTGAACATAGAGATGTTAGACGAAGAACACAGAATTCGGGGGTAATGGTGAATGGTGGGCAAAATAGAGTTGACTATTACGGTGTTCTCCATTCAGTTGTTGAATTAATATATGGGGAAAGCATGAGAGTGCACTTGTTTAAGTGTAGATGGTTTTATACCAACCCTGAGAACACAAGGACCGATCAATTCAGCATATTTTCTGTGAATACTGCTACAAGCTGATATGAAGATGATCCATTTGTTCTAGCCACGGCGGTGAAACAATTGTTCTATCTTGATGATCTTCGGCACAAAGGCGCCTGGAAATTTGGTAACCACGTTCTTCCAAGAAACATATGCAGTGGTTCGACACTTGGTGTGACCGCAGATAATGAAGAAGTTACTGCATACCAAGAGCTGAACGCAACTGGTATTCCTGAATCCTCAACAATTCGCCTTACTAATGTGATATAAGGTAGTGTGGTACGAATTCCTCGACCTGAACTTATTGATGTAAATCAAAATGAAGATGACGAAGACTCAAGTAATGAGGGCTTACACATCTTACCTGAAATTAACTCAGAAACCGAGTCAGACTCAAGCGCTGATTCAGACTATGTGCCTTAGTGATTTAAAGTATTAATTTACAAATGGATGTATATGTGTGTTAATTTGAGTATGAACGTGCAATGTTTCTCGATGTGTATGACGGTACGTGACTGGAACGTACGTGCAATTTGAGTATATATGAACGTGCAATTTAATGAATGTCATTCGTGATATGTATTAATTTGGGATTAATTATAATTGAACATTGTTATAAGTAGTATTTATGAGGAAAAACAAAATAAAACGGAAGAGTAAAAAAAGACTATACCCGACGATGTCCCTAGTATGAATGTCGTCGGGTATAAGACTATAACCGACTACTAAACTTATATCGTCGGGTATAATTCTCGGGTTATAACCCCCAGAATGGCAAAACACAAAATGGAAACTGTGCATTAGAGAGAGAAAGAGAGAGAGAGAGAAGAAACTGTTCCCGGAGAGAGAAGCAAACCACCGCCGGCGCCATCGAGCCACCGCCGTCACCGTCGATCTTCATCCTAAACAGGTCCTCTCTCCCTCTCTCTCTCTCTCTCCCTATATCCCCCAATTTCAATTTTTTTTTAGTTTGGTTCAATTTTTGTTTAGTTTCTCGATAATGTAAGTGAATGTTTGAGTTTAGGGTGTGATTAGATACATATATGTGTGATTGTGTGAATTTTTTTTTTGCATATATATGGGATTATTTAGAGTATATATGAAATTTTGTTGAATTTTGATTAAAATGGGATTTTGTTGATTTTGGTTTGCATATATATGGGAAAACTATGCCGATTTTTTTTTCATATTAGGAATATATATATATATATATGATTATCATGATTTTTATAATTTTTTTCATATATGGGATTAATTATGAATAAATAAATATATGATTTTGATATATTAATATATATATATATATATGAGATTATTACAATTTTGTGTTAATTTGGGGAAAATGTGATATTAATATGGCATTATGTTAGATTAATGTGAATTAATTTAAATCATTATACATTAATGTGAAGTAATTAATATGGAATTTGGTAGATTAATATGGATTAATTTGAATTTTTTGTAATATATGAGATTATTAATTATGAGTTAATTTGGAAATATGTGAATTAATATGGCATTTGTTAGATTAATGTGAATTAATTAGAATTATTCTACATTAATTTTAATTAATATGACATTTATTAGATTAATGTGAATTATTTAGAATGATTCTACATTAATTTTAATTAATTTGAAATTTGGCAGATTAATATGAAATAATTATAATAATATTATTTAGATATATTAAAACTATATAAATTTGATTATGTTACATATATATTTATAGAAAGTATGAATTGGTTGAATTGCGGTGCTTTGAGAGGGGGGTCGAGAGGGAGGTCGAGAGGGAGATCAGGACGTGGGGATGAGGGCAGCGCAAGTCAGTCTGCATCCGGATCCGGATCCGTCAGTATCGGCAACATCTATAGCCGTCCTCCCAGCTCTTGGCACCGTGCACTACTAAGTCAGGGACTGCCTGAGCAGCAGGAAGTCGAGCCTCGCCGACCCTCCAGCGCGAGGAGGCTTTATGAGGACAGTCGCATGCCTTCAACGGATAGTGCGACTCAATCCTCGGTCCGTATGCCAGACATTCATCGGCTGACCCCTTCCCCATCCCCTTCTGAAGAGGCTGATGGATCGGCTCACTCCTCGACCAGGGTACGACTATGTCTGCCGTCTACCCTTGGAAATCCCGACGATACCCCTCGTCGATCCCACGGGCATGCCTGTTCCAGGACAGCTAGGGTTCATTACCCCAGAGTAGGCATACACGTATGTACCCTTCTCGTCACCTCTATGGAGTGTGAGGACTCCGGGATTATGCACCGATGATTCAGGTAAATATTAATAAGTGATATCTTTTTACTTACTAATATTTAAATAAAAAATGGTGTTCATGTTCAAAATATCGTTTACAAATTGTTATAGGCACGATCGTGGCCGGTGGAAAAAAGAAGAAGACCAGAGGCCCCGTCGTTGGCAAGTTATTGGACGACGTGATTAGGGCTACCGGTGGTGGACAATTGATGATTAAGAACGGGGCTGGAAGCGAGGTGATCGAAGGAAAGCTCACTCGACAGTACACAGGGATGGCGGGCAGTATCATACAGGATAGAGTCCCAATGCTGTGGCCAGATTGGAATTCGGTGCCGCACTGTGTCAAATACGAACTGAATAATATGTTGTCAGTGAGTAGAATTGTATATTCATTATATATATTTTCTGTATAAGTTTTGAATATTAATATATATGCATTGTAGAGGTGGTTCCGCGTGGACAACGACATCAGACCCACGTGGGCAGATGAAGTGCAAGGGAGCAGGTTACGTGATTCATTTGTTGTGATTTTTTCATTTGTTTTGATTTTGTTTATAAGTTACTAACATTTGTGTTTTACTAATATAAGTACAAGGAGTGGAAGGGCGAGCTGAAGAAGCATTGGAAAAAGTACGGTGACGATCGTTCGGGTACCCCTAGCGAGTTTCATTATAGGGAGTACGAGTGGCGATGGCTTGTGGTTCACTTCAAAAACCCGAAATTGAAGGTATGCAACATGTTCGATTATTGTTTTGTTCTATCGAATTTCCCCCAAATTATTTGGCTAGCTAACAGTATTTTTTTATGTTGGATTAATCGAATAGGTTATTTCTGAAGTAAACACAAGAAATCGGGGCAAAAACACAAAAAAATCATCATCTCGGTTCCAGATCATACTCGGGTTGGATCGAGGAGGCAGCCAAGCACCCAGAAGTCTCTCTGCTTGTCTATACGATGCAGCACGCATATCCGCAGTCCCCCGAAGATGTTGTAAGTGTCCTTACAAAAAAATAAACATATTTCTAAATTTTTTGTATGTTTACATTAATTGACATATTATTTTTCTTTGTCAATTAGGCGAGAGTTTAGGAGGTGATTCCGGAGGTGTTGACTCAAGTGGCGAGAGAGCTCTATCCCAACACTCTTGATGCGGAACTCCCGATTGATCAGATTGATCAATCTGATCCTACCATAGCGGCCAAGATCATGTCAACCGCGATTCCTCCAGGGAAGAACACTTTTTACTGCAGATGGCTCGGAAAGTTGGGTCAAGGGCTACTGAAGAAGACTCCCAAATTCTCCCGCGGATCGGGATCTTCCAAAACTAATTAGCTACAAGAGCAGCTTCAGAGGCAAGCGATGGAGATGGAATCTCAACGGCTACAGATGGAGGAGCTGGAGCGGGGGAGAGCCGCCGAGCAGGAGGCGCGAGCCGCAGAGTAGAATCGATTAGCCGAGCAGCAGCAGATGATGAGGACATGGATGCAGCACTGTTATGCACAGTTGCAAGCGTTTGGAATCCAGATAGCTCCCTCTGCCCCTTTTCAGTGCATCACAGCCGCATCCACAGCCACAGCCACATCCGTAACTATAGCCACGGCCGCAGCAGCAGACGCCGGACCATGGAGAGTCTTCCAACCCTTTTGACAACATCTTCTTAGGAAATCCGTAGTACGTAGATAGATATTGATTTGAACGATTTATGTTTTTTTTATAGGATTTACGTGTATAGTTTGAACGTTTATTTTGTTGTGAACAATATTGGTGCTTTATTTTTGGAAATGCAGCATCTAGGATGAAACCCAAAATCTGCATAAAAATTTTTAAAATTCACATACTATAACCGACGAGAATAGTCCATGTCGTCGGCTATAGTTTCCTCCATGGTCAACTAGTTTGACCAGGGGAGGAAGTATACCCGACGATAACCCTAAACCCTGTCGGTTATGGTTGACCACTATAGCCGACGATATCCCAAAACCCTGTCGTCTGTTATACTATCACCAACGCTTCATTTCCAACGATGGTATACCCGACGAGGCATCGTCGGGTATACCCTATAACTGACGATGTAATTGAACAGACCGATGACTTTATGTCGTCGGCTTTAGTTATTCTTCCGATAGTGCTATACAATTAGATTAACAATGCAATAAAACAAGTAATTCAGGTTGCCAAAAACTATATATTTGCCGAAATATTTCAATAGAAAACTCCATCACGTAATTAAATTTAAAAAAAAATTAATCGAGAGAAACGAGTTAATACCTTCACCGATAACACTATCAGAAATACACACTTAGGCGAAAAAACTTTTAAGGTTTCGTCACCTAAGTGCAACTTAGACGACGAAATTTATTTTCATCTCCCAAAAATGTTTTTCGTGGCTAAGTCTATCTTAGGCGATGAAACGTGATATTCTTCGTCTAAGAAATATCTTAGACAACGGATCACATAAGTCGTCGTCTAAGTGTGAACTTAGACGACAACTATTATATTTTATCCCCTAAGATGACATAAAATAGTTTTTCGTCGGCTAAGTGTGACACACTTAGACGACGAAAATGTTTTCGTCGTCTGAGTAATCACTAAGACGATAAATTCTGTAAATTTTCACCTTAGATTTAATCACCTTAACAAGAAAAATTCTATTCGACGCCTAGATATACACTTAGACAAAGACATATATGTTTTGTCGGCTAAGTGAGCACTTAGAGGACGAAATCATTTTCATCGTCTAAGTGTATACCTAAGCAACGAAAATTCACATTTAGGCGACGAATTGATTTCGTCGCCTAAGAAAACTCAATTATTTAGATCAGATTTTTTTTCCTCTTCAGGCTATCTCATCCTCTCTCAACTTCTTTCTCTGTCTATCTCCTCACTCAACACCCACCTCCGATCCCGGTCGGTCAAAATTCATCAAATATCGATTTTTCAACCCCCCAAGTTCTAGTTTACCCACTTATCTCCTTATCGGTGAAGGTATTAACTCGTTTCTCTCGATTAATTTTTTTTGAATTTAATACCGTACATAATTACGTACGGTCATTAATTAATTTTTCCGGTGAAATATTCCGGCAAATATATGGTTTCCCGTGACATTACTTGTTTTATTGCATTGTTAATCTAATTGTAAACTAATTGATTAGTTAATTGGTATGTTTAATTTGATTAATTAGTGAAAACATGTTAGATTAAGCTAATACTAATGGTTTAAGCTAGGTAGTTAATTAAGCTTAATTAATTGCATGTATGTTTAATATATTGTTATATATTAATTTAATTGTAAAGCTCATTATTTAATTAAGGCAATTGTATGTTTAATTAATTGTTAGGCTAGTTGTTTAATATATGTTAGAATACTTAGTTGAAAAATTATATATATATAATTAATATGTAAATGCATTTATATAAAGTAATAATATAATATAATATTAGCTAGATTAAATATAGTATAATATATGCTACTTAATTAATTATGTTATATAATTTGATAATATATATAGTATATATATTGGTTAAAAAGTTATATAATATAATTATTAAATTACGCATAAATATGAACAAAAGTTTGATACAGTTGGCGAATGGAAGTGATGTGCGATATATGGACGAAATCAGAGATTTTTTGTTTTTTTTTGCGCTGAAACATGGTCAGGGAAATAAGTTTTTCAAGTGTCCGTGCAGAAAATGTCTTAACCATCAGTTTGTGGAGGCTAATGTTATGTCTCAACACATGTATGACCACGGTATGATGTGGAGTTATACTACGTGGAGCGAGAAAGGTGAAGTAATATACTTCAGCTAAGGAACAGAGTTCAGCTCAGGGTACAGTTACCATGTTGTCTCATCCAGCGGTAGTGGCGCCCATGCTTGGAACCCCACTGTGGATTTGGTCCATGATATTTTTTCGGTATTTAGTCATGGTAAATACCAACAGAAAGAGGGAGGTTACGATACCACTCATGATGACACAGTTCCCACTGCCTGCTTGGCTAGTGACATTATTAAGATGGATAAGTATAATAGAATGCTCTTCGAAACCCAGACCCCGGTGTACCCTGGATGTCCAGAGAATGTGTTGCGATATATAATGGAGAAAATTCATATAAAAGTGAAGAAAAAAATTTCAGACCGTGCTTTTGACGAAATGCAGGAGCATATATGTAAGTTGCTTCCTGATCATCACAAACTTCTAGAAACTCATTATAAGGTTAGAAAGATCTTGAGCAGCCTCGGCTTAAAGTACAAAAAAATTCACCCCTACATAAATGGTTGTGTGTTGTTTTACAAAGAGTATGCACATATGGACTATTGTCCTCTATGCAACCAATGCATATATATGAACCGGAATAGGAGGAGTTAAAAGAAGTAAATTCCTGTGAAAGTGCTTCAATGTGCTCAGACACACGGAAAATTGGGAGGCTTTTAAACATTTTGACGGGGAATTTCAACACTTTACAGCAAAGTTTCAAAATATTAGACTTGGACTTTCTAGTAATAGTGTTATCGTCAGTACGTGGCTAGTTATTCTCATGCCGGACAACCTGCCTCTATGGATGTGCATGAACAAGAAATTTAATTTCTTTACCCTGCTAATTCTAGGTCCTAAATCTCCAAGAAAGTGTTTAGATGTATACCTCAAACCATTGATTGACAAGCTGAAACTGTTGTGGGAAAATGGAGTCCCAACTTATGACAAGTTCACTGACACAATGTTTATGATGAGAATAGCTATGATGTGGACAATCAGCGATTTTCTTGCATATAGGATGTTGGCATCTTGCACAACCAGAGGATACAATAGTTTTCATGTCTATTTGGACGACGTCAACTCCAATTGGTACACGAGGAAGGTATGTTACCTGAATTACCATAGATGGCTTCCTCACGATCACCCATGGCAACATGATAATGATCATTTTGACAGGATGGTAGAGAATAATCCTAAACCCCGACAGTGGTCTGGCGAAGAGATTTTTGAGAGGTTAAGCAGCTTCTATTTTGGTGTGTTGACCAATGATAAAGATGTGAAGAAACTCAATCCACACCCTCCACATGATTTCAGCTATTGGCATGACATTGGTATTTTCTTTGAACTGCCTTACTGGTCCAAGTTGAAAATCAGGAACAACCTAGATGTCATACACATAGCAAAGAATGTGTGCGACAATGTGGTGGGAACAATTCTCGGTATTAAGTTCAAGACTGAAAATATTCCCAAAGCGCTAAAAAATCTGGAAACTATGAATTTACGCCGTTTCTTGTGGTTAAGAAAGGATAAAAGAGGAGTGTACAACAAGATGTCAGATGCACCTTACACAGTGAAGCCGACGCTGAGGGGTTCTATATTCAAATGATTTAAAATGTTTGTTATCCGTCTACATATGCAGCGAATATATTTGTAGCAAATATATTTGTAGCAGTCGACATCGAGCAACGTAACTTCATTGGTCCAAAGACTCATGACTATCACATTATGCTGCAACGTCTGATTCTAGAGGTAATTCGATCTTATTTGCCTAAAGAAGTTGTCGAACCAATAGTAGTATTGTGTAGATGGCGGCATAGGTTATGCGCTAGAGAGTTGAAGAAATTAAATGTGTCCGAACTACAATACGAAATTGTGCATATCCTTTGCAAACTAGAGAAAAATTTTTCCTTGCTTTCTATGACATCATGATTCACTTCATGATCCACCTACCCGAACATGTGCTACTTTCTGGTCCGGTGCACTATACATATATATCCTTAAGAAAGGTACGTACAATTATTTATAACGGTTTTTCATCTTTTACATATCTTTTTTTTTATTTCTATTATTCGTCAAATAATTAATTGTATGATTTTGCAGACAACTCTGATAATATAAAGGATTCATCAAAACTAAATCTGCCTCAGATGGCTCCATAACAGATACATACCTAATGCATGAGTGTGTTACCTATTGCAATAGATATCTCAAGGATCCAGTCCAGACCACCGCCTCCAATTCAAATTCCTGCAACAATCTTTAAATCGTCATAAATGTTGTATGACCGTTTAAAGGAGTATTAAAGGAAATATTAACTAAAGAAGAATTTGTCGAAGCGCATTGAGTAGTGTTGCGAGACTATTACAATGTCAAACCGTACATGAAGCTCTACAAGGAGATAATTCAGGCAGCCAAAACAGACAAGAGTCCTGCCTGGGGTTGAAAAAGTTCTTAAGAAGAAGTTTTCCGATTATTTCCTCTAATGGGTATGTATGTTTAATTAATGTAAACCATGCACGTATATAGGTATGTGATTAATTTTTTATGAAATTGAGAAATCTGGATGGGAATAGGTGCCCACAGTAAATTCAAATGACATTTGGTGTTTGCTTATGCGAAGTGGTTTGCCTTAGTTTATGCATGCAGGTTTTTGGTTTCCTTTATTTTTAGGTAAAACTATCTCAAATTTTTTGTAGAAATTAAATACACATTTATATATATTCTTCACATTTTTTATAGATCATTGATCTACGAAAATTTGATAACACGAGGGTTGTGGTAATGGGAAAAGAACTTGTTGACCATAATCCGGTTCAATACTATGAGAGAGAGAGAGAGAGAGAGAACCTGAAAATTAGAGAGAGAGTCTATTAGTGGCGGTGGCGAGGGTTTTGGGCTAGCAACGACGGCGGCGAGCGGCATATTTAGGGAGGGCAGCGGCGGTTTTAGGATTTTTAGAGTTTGGGTGCGAGAGAAGGTGCAGTCTGGGCGGTTATGGGATTAAAACGCGATAACACTAGCCGACGACTTAAAAAGTTGTCGACTATAATTATAGCTGACGATCTGCATGTATAATATCGTCGGCTATAGTATAGCCAACAAAACGTGTCAAAGTCATTGGCTATAATTACGATAGCCGACAGCATATGTCAATGTTGTCGGATATAGTGTGAAAATAGTTTAAAAAATTAGTGTCAAGTGGAAACACGTTTCACACAAATAGCTATTAACTAATTAAGACTCATAATCAGAATCATCGATATATTTAGAACTGTGAAAATACTTTAAAAAGTTGGACTCATGTAAAAATAAGTTTAACACAAATTCCTGTTTATTTAGGACTCATAGTCAGAATCATCGCTTGAGTCTTCCTCGGTGTCCGAGTTTATTTCTGGAAATATGTGCCACTCCTTGTCACTGGAGTCTTTGTTGTCTTCATTTGGATTAACGTCAATTAGTTCAACATGTTTCTAGAAATTGTAAAGGATTCAGAAATACCAATTGCGTTCGGCTCTTGGTATGCAGTATCTTCTTCATTATCTACTGCCTCTCCAAGTGTAGCTACACTATATATGTTTCTAGGAACAACATGGCTGACTACTTTCCACGCGTCTTTGTGCATCAGATTATCAAGATAAAACACTTGTTTGGCCGTTGTGGCCACCACGCACCACTACCCCAAAATTCTGTGTTCTCCGTCTATCTTCTCTATTTTCACATATACATTGCACGCCATTGACCTTACACATTGGAGAAACTCTTGAAAGTTATCGGTTTCATCGCCAAAAGCCTCAATTTGTGTGACCATCAAATTGTATATGGTTCATCTGAAAAAATAATTGCAACTATTAACTTTAAATATGAACATAGAGAATTATGTATAGGAGTAAATATATATATATAGATGTACCCATAAGCCAAAATAGTTTGTAAACTTCCTATTGTGGTACTTAAGATCACCGGCAACTTCTGAACTGTAAAGATGCATGTCTTTTCAGTATTGAACTTCTGGACAGTTAATCAATACTCACCAGTGGGCAATGACTAGCTCATATGGTTCCAACTTGTACGAGTTTGGCAACCGTCCATAAACTTCAACAACATAGGAGATGATAGAAAGATTGAACTGTGGTTCATCTACCTGCATATGTTGTGGAAGGTCTTCCAACGGGGCTCCCAAATATAACTTGGTGTATGTTATGCACTCGTGTACAAGATATGCTTCAGCTATACATCTTTCAGGTGCGGATTTATTAGCCACGTAGTCTTTGTAATCCCCCAGTTGTCTATCAAGTTGCAATGTGCATGTTATGATTATTGAAAAATAATTTCATATAAAACATATTGCTACGGATGTTGAATCATACCTTTTGATGGGATACATCCAAGTGTAGTGTACTGGACCAGTAAACAATAATTGTTCGGGAAGATGGATCATCAGGTGAGGCATGATGCCAAAAAAATTTGGGGGAAATATCCTCTCAAATTTGCACATGATAAAGATGATGTCTTGTTGCATTTCCCTCAGGTATGATTTTTTCACTTCTCTAGTGCATAACTTCTGAAAGAGATGTTGAAGCAGCTACTAACGGTTCCACCACCTGACGAGGTAGGTATGATCGAATGAAAACAGGGAAGAGATGTTGAAGCAGTATATGACAGTCATGACTCTTTAATCCGTACATCTTATTGTCCCGAAAATTAACACACAGATCTATATTTCCTGCTTAACCTGAAGGATACCTAACATGACCTATCCACCTAAAAATTTCATTCTTCTGGTCAGGCTTGATTGTGTACGGACCTTGAAGCATTTTTTTTCTTCCCTTCTTTCAACCACAAATATTTTTGTATACCCATTCTTTTCAGATCAATCTGTGCCTTAGGGCCGTCTTTAGTTTTCCTCTCCCAATTCAGCACTATGCCCACCACACTTTCACACACATTCTTAATTTTCAATATACATGACACCTAGGTAGTGCCTGATTGGCAACTTACTCCAGTATAGGAATTCTCAGAATATGTTTTTGTGTGTCCAGAATTTATACATGTTGGGTCTGTCAGGATGATTATTGAGCTGCCCAAAATCATATTCATTCAGCACTTCCAAAATTTTATCCCCCGTCCATCTCCTGGGTTGCACATCCTTTTCTACAGTCTCATCAAATACCTTGGCATCCTCTTGCTATGGATGATAAAGTCCAAGCCAACAACGGTGACGTATCTGGACAATATTCCTGCAATGAAGGTTGTCGCACTCATCAGCCATGCACTCTGGATAAGCCTTGTATCCCCTGGTAACATTGCCTGACAATATCCCACGGGCACGAAAATCACTGATGGTGCTAACAAGCATGGCATGCATGTGGAACATCTTGTGCTTGTACTTGTCATAAGTGGGATGGCCAACGTTACTCAGGTACTTAAGCTCCTTAATCAAGGGTCTCAAATACATATCAAGACACTTTCCTGGATAACCCAACCCTGAAATTAACAGAGTCAGCATATTGTATTCCTTCTTCATGCACATCCATGGAGGAAGGTTGTACGGTACCAAAATAACTAGCCATATACTATATCGAAGACTCATGTTGCCAAAAGGGTTGAATCCGTCAGATTAGAGCCCGAGCCAGATATTTTGGACCTCTAATGCAAAATAAGAAAACTCCTTAACCATGTCCTTCCAAGCCTCTCCGTTAGTAGGGTGTATAAGGGTAACATCGTCATGTAAATCCCTCTCAGCGTGCCATCTCATAGGTTTGGCCGTGTGTGAAGACATGAACCTGCGTTCCAACCTATCAATCAGCAAGAAATACCAAAGTACCTTCACAACTTTTTTATTCCCTGCAGGAATCAACTTATACCTACCCGTGTGACATACAGGACATGCATCAAGATTTTCAAGATCATTCCCTTCAGGATCTTTACCCCAAAAAAGAAAGCAATCATATCTGCATGCATGGATTTTGATGTAGGTAAGCCCAAGATGTTTCAGGATATGCTGTACCTTACGATGAGTGGTAGGCAGACGATGACTGGGGGGAAGCAACAAAGCAGTAAACTCTAGATAATCATCAAGACCATGACACTCAATTTGTTCTCCAATTTGACCTTCATTACTCCCATGATCATTTCAAGAACAATCTTAATACACCCATTGTACAACGGGGTCTGTTGGTAGGCAATCGGCTTGTTGTACTTGTCAATACTGGCAGTTTTGATAGCTCTAGTGAAAGGACCCAACCCCGATTTAGCTCCCTAAACCGGAATCGAACCCCTTCGAAAACACAAACCAACAAAAACCGTAGAAATTTTGGCAGAGTTTCGTTACTAATGTGGAATTACCATTACCTGCACTCGGAAAATACACTTCATCCTATGCCACAAAAATCAAACCGTGGGCACCAATCCCATCCGGATTTCTCAATATATCAACAGTAAAGTAAAACAATAAATACATCTGTACTTTACTGAAATCAGGTGTAAAATTGTATAAAATATACAACAGAATACTCAGAGCGACCTCTAATGTATAATCATATACATATACCATAGTAGGTAGAACAATAAACCTACTGGAAGAAACAAGGTAGCTCGAGCACTATGCCTCCGACAACGATGTGCGACACCAGAGTCCGAACTGCAAACTGGGCACGCAAACTGAAAAGCCCAGGGGAAAGACATGAAAACTGTTAGAGTGAGTGGACGAAAATAAATGTCTTTCACCAGGTAATATATGTTATAAAAACATATGCGAGTCGAAATATAAATAAAACAAATCAAATAGTATACGAGGAGACACTGACTCCAACTCGTAAACAGAGCATGCATAGAAAATCTCACGGGGTCAGTCATAGATACGTCCGTGCTAGTACAGTCGGAATCACGGAGTCCCTGACTTCCATGTGATTCATAGCCAGAAAGGCCTCGGTTCCGGGGTACTACCCCTCGCCGATCAGGTAGGGGTACTGCCCCTCCTTGTAGGCCTACCATCGGGGATCATCCGAGAGGCAAGTGTATCGATACAACAACGTAACTGAGACTGTACTCTGTGTAAATCAAATCGTAAACAAGTCGACGCAAATGCATGAATCAATATATAAGTGCATATACGTAATATATACTGATATAAGCATATCGTATAACACATGCTCATAATAAACATAATCTCGTATGAAATCTCATGCTCGTAAAACCATGATCATACTACATGCTCAAGTTCGTAAAACGTATATAAAAGACTCGCAATCAATCCGTGAAAAGAAATTGTCCACTCACAGACTAGCGTAACGCAGTTCGCGTTAACCCGTGATCCGGCGGAAAGTCCCTCGCCAAATGAACGATCACGAACCCCTGAATAATCACAAAATCTATTTCTCAAAATCATAACTCGAAAATTCAAGACAAATCACGAGAAACCACCGTTCTCGGAAACACGTAATCCGATTACGACAAACTGCCGAAAATCCGAAAATCACACCTCAATACCTCACTGTAAGTTCGGACGCTCAACTCGAAAAACAAACCTCCCCACTGCGATCGGCGCGCGATTTCGAGTGAAATGACATGCAACTTGTCGAAAACCCCAAAAAGTCAAAGTTGACCACCGTTGACCGCCGTTGACCACCGCCAACGGCGGCGCCGCCACCAACCGTGAAATTTCTCGGCGGAGCAACCCCTATTCCACTCCAAATCACCCACTGAGCAACTTTGTCAACTGCATCGAAGGCCAATTCTCACTTTAACTAGTCCAATTTCAAGCAAAACCGAATTGATACACAAATTTCAAATCCAAAATTCTCCATCCACAAATCAAATTGGAACACCATACCTATATGGTTAGAATCATGGAGATGAGGGCTTCAAAACCCAGTGCTTGATCAAGCTCAATTCGAACGGAATCTTGCAACCCGAATTCATTCAAAAACTACTAATTTTGGCCGGAAAATTCCTCCTCCTCTGGCGAGCCTCGCCGTGCGTGGTGGCTGGAAATGGGATCGGGATGTCGAGGCGCACTGAATGGAACAAGTCCCACGCCTTGGGGTGGCCGGAATCATCGCGCCGCCGTGGAGCACCGTGGCTCCCGTCGCCAACTTCTCTCTCCACCGAGTTGACTCGGTCAACTCGGTCAACCACATAAATGGCAAGTGTTGACTTGCCTGAAATAGCAACCTTCTATTTATAGGCCTTCCATTTTTGGAAACTTCGTAATTATCTTTTCGACAAACTTCGAATATCCGTAACTTTCTCGTCGAAATTCCGATTCCGATAATTCTCGCGGCAACAAACTCGACTCGACGTATTCTTCAATTATCACCCGAAGTCAAACACAGTGACCAATCGGATAAAAAGTCAACTGTTCAAACCAACACATATTTAAACCGACTAAATAATCAACAATCGGAAATATTCACAACTTAATCTTCGTAACTCAGAATAATGCTCCGGAAGTTCCCACAAGGTTGAAATTAAATTCTCAACAACTTCCGTGAAGAAGCCGAAACCAAATTCTCGTCCGGTAATTTAGTCGCTAAGAGCATCACCATTTAAACCCGATTACGTCGAAACTTCAAATATTCATAACTTATTCATCGGTCGTCCAAATAACGATCCGGAACCGCCTATGAACTCAAGATCACACGTACAATGACTCTCGAGAAGAAACCCTGCTCCAATTCTCGGCCAATGATTTAGTCGTTAACAAACCTGGCGATTCAAACACTGTCGAACATCTGCGACTACGCAATAACCTCATGAACTAAACTGATTTCACTGCTGATTCTGTTCTGGGTCGTCACAAATCCACCCCCCTTAAAAAATTTCGACCTCGAAATTTCCAAGTCTGCCAACTGAAAGTAGAAGCACTGCCTCTGCATGCAGCTCAACTCACAAGTGGTAACCTCAACTAAACGACTCTTCAGTGGCTACGTTAACGGAACAACTCTAATAATAGACTCCACAATAGGAGATAGCTCCGTGCTGAATCTCTGTACCCTCAATCTCGAATCTGAACTGGCTCAATACAATCGCCAAGTGTTCCTGCATAAGGAACTGATAGGGTACAAAACACGCAACAAATCTGAATCATAGTTCCGCCACACGGAACACAACACACATAAAAGCCAACGCTATAGGCGATGCCGAACCATACGGCATAACACAAACTCGCCTACGACCCCATCTGGATCAAAACAATATGGCAAATCACAACTCAGTTTACACACATCAACATAACTCACACACTCATATCAACATAGCTCAAACATCGAACTCGGGCAATAATCAACCCATTTCCGCTAATCTGACAATCTGTGGTAGCACATTCCACAACATCAGAATCAAACGTCAACTCACATCGAACTCGCTACAACACAATGGAGTTCAACATCGTTCCTCAAAACGATATCAAGCAACATCAAAACTATAGTGGTTCACAAACTGATACTGCAAGCAAACTCAAACGGCTGAAACTGCTGGTCCCAAATCCTCCGGAACTACAATACCGAGGTCCACAATATGCCCTCCAAGGTCTGAATAGTCCTCAAAGATTGCCAACCAATCTAAGGATAAGAACCGGTACTAACTTGCAATCTGGTCTCCAATGCTCGCTGCAAAGCTTGCCAACACTCAGTCGTAGCTGACTATCTCGACCAGCAAACTGGGACACAGGTACACCACGTAGATGGACAACCTCCGTCAAACACAGCTATGCCAGCCTGCTACTGAAATCCTTTCCCGCAAATACAAGGAAACGTACTAAGTTCGTCAAATGGTTCACAATGGCCTGACAACTGGTACCACAAACCGAAGTGCGTACTGGCACACAAAACCACAGCGACAAATGCTACGTCTAACCGAAAATCTCAAATAACTGACACTTCTCGACAAGTCTCTGCCTCCTAGCCATTGCCAGTCGACTAGTGTGGCATCTGCACACACAAGCTGCTACATTACTCTCCATGTCGCGTCACGAGCAGTAAACTCGAAGTATCAGATACATCTTCGCATCACTAGCACCAAATGCGCGCAAAACAGTGAGCTTCAACATCATCACACTCAAACTCAGCTCCCGAAGCTCGCAACTCAGCTAACACGGAAACTCGAGCCATACACACACACATGAAATACTGAAGCTCCCGACTTCCAACTGAATGCATCAGCAACAACATCCCAGATGGGTAAACAAAGTACAACCTCTAGCCTTTCTCGAACAAGCTCAAAGGTGCAGCCATAGTCATTAGTCGACCCCATCCATCTACACTGACTCAAGCCCAAATCTGGCCGAAAATGCAAGTGGATGAAACTCAAGTGATCAGTGTACATCCTACACTACGCTGCACGCCATAGCAGTAGTATCTCAAACTCTTCGGTGCTAACATAAAAACAGCTACACCCAAACCACACATAGGATACGTAGCCCCATAAAGTTCCACGCTGCCTGAAACCATGAGCCATCGCTCTGCAAAGCTGCATCACGCATAACCAAATCCAATCCTCGATGCATCGCCGTAATCCATGAACTCATCACGATCATCAGGTAAGGTCAAAACCGAAGCAACAGCCAACAATCCTGCAGGAGTAAGTAACTTTCCTCGTGTACATCGAACCACTCGAACTTGACACCTTCT
The DNA here is from genome assembly GCA_946800695.1 of Geum urbanum. NCBI lineage: Eukaryota > Viridiplantae > Streptophyta > Magnoliopsida > Rosales > Rosaceae > Geum > Geum urbanum. The sequence goes on from OX327003.1 coordinate 9,587,536, forward strand.
TCGTCAATCCGGAAAGTGAAGTGGCAATCCGGGAAAATCCTGTACAAGCCGTCGGTAAAAGCCTGCCAAACTCAAGAGACTCCCGATCTCTGGTACAATGGTAGGTCAACCCCAAATCAACATGGCTTCTATCTGGTCAGAATCCACACTTACTCCCTCGGATAACATCACACAGCCACACAGCCCAACATCTTCACGCTAATCGGTCAAAACTCACACTGGCTGAACTTTACCAACAACTAATCATCTCGTAAGGACCGCAAAACCGCTCACAATTATTTCAGGTGCTGGTCCACACTCCTGGAGTAAATCAGGATGTTGCCAATGAACATGACCGCAACTCGTCCAGAATCATTTGAACACATGGTCCATCAAGTCCACACGATCTACAGGGCATTGGTCAACCAAACAGCGTGACCAACAACTCGTGATGCCCGCATTGAGATCCGAAAGCTGACCAAACCACATCTAACTCATCGATCCTCAACTGATAATATCCAGTCCCGAAATCAATCTTCGAAAAGACTGAAGCTCTCACGAGCTGATCAAACCAATCATCAATCCGAAGCAGAGTATACTCACTCTCCTCTGAAGCGAATCAGGCTTCGGTATTCAATGTACCACCTCGACGAACCATCCATCATCTATACAAACAATGCAAGAGCACACCACGCAAATACGCGGGGTCGCATGAAATCTCCCGAAACCTCCTCCCGCAACTCCTGGAGTCGAAACTGTAGCTCTATCAGCTCTGCTGGCACCGAACGACAAGATGCCGGTAAAATGAGTCCAGCGCTCGACATAAGCTCAATGGTGTAGTCAATCTCCCGAACTGGAGGAACACCTGGTAACTCCTCCGGAACACACCTGGAAACTCGGGAACCACCTCAACGTCTTCAATGTCGGGCACAGCAACCGTAGTATCCACAACATGAGCTAATCAAACAACACCACCCGTCTCCTTCATCCGCTCGACCATCACCGCGAAACAGTTTCTCGGGGAAAGTCTGGTCGTCGAAACACAACCTCCTTCTCGAGGTACTCGAACATAGCCAAATGCGTCGCCAAAAAGTCCATACTCATAGTCACATCAAAACCACGATGTCCAGCTAGAACAGATCCGCGGCTAAGCCATATCCTCCAACAAGGATCCCGCAACCTCCGGATGGATGCAACACTCTCCAAAACCTCGGAAGTGAAGATGCAGGTACAATAACCATGGATATCAAACAATAGTAACCTCGGAGAAAAGTCTGTCCTCAAACAAGGTCATGGCACGAACTCCAACATGCCCAACTTGCCGCCCATATCAATCGCGACTTATTGATTAACTCATCAAAAGGGTACATTGGTCAAACTTCAGGAATAGCATCATGACCTCCTCCTGAACTCTGAGCTGTCAAACCACAAACACAGCTGACTGAGGGCGCTCCCTCGCAACGTGACCCTCCTGGCCACCACAATAGTAACTAAGAGTGCTTCACGAACACAAGTCACTGCAACACCTGCTGCGTGATAGGATCACCAACGATTGCCCAAACTCATGCCACAGGAGCAAATCTGCTACTCTGTGATCTCCGCCATCGCCAAACGAATCCTCTGCCTGATCAGAAGACCCTCAACATAACCGAAAAAGCCCACAGCCTGATGACGTCACTGATCTCGAGGTGTCGGAACTCAACCTCATCACATATCTCAACTAAGTCCACTTTCCTCAAACCATCACATCGGAAACCGCGTACATCTTTCCTTCTCAATAGCCTCGCCACGGAGTGCAACACACTAAGCTCCTCACGGTTATCTCGAGGCATAACAATCAAGATCCCTCTGATGCTCAGGTTTAGACTTATCTCGAACCTCGTGCATAGCTCCCTCTAAAGCCACATAACATGTGCAAACAGGGACAAACATGTGAGCAATGCATCTCTGCCTCAGGTGGGTAAACACTCCTCATTCGAATGCTGGGTAGCCTGATAAAACCTTTACCGTATAAACAACACCCTGAATGTAGGCCATGGAGTCGCAACAGGAACTCACACAATATCAGCCCACCAAATACAATGATCTGACTCAGGCAAACATCAACTACCACAATTCTCAGCTCTGAAGCAACATATAGACGCTCATACACACAACCAAGCAAACCCTGCCACATAAATCTCTGAACTCAGAATGCTCATCCAAATCCACAGTTCTCTGGCAACTCACGCGTCGAATGATCCTCAACAGGATCCACAACCATACTGACATGGAAAACACGTCAAGGAGGCATCCTAATGAATAAAACATCGTTCACAACAAGTGGAACGTAATCATGGAGCTTTAAATATTTGAAAGTATACAACACCCTAAATATTGATGAGTATCCGCCGGCCGGTCGGGTCACCATTCCAGACATGCTGTACGTTCTCAAATATCCTTAGTAAACACGACTACAGAAGTCTACATAACCTATAACCTAATGCTCTAATACCAAGCTGAAAGGACCCAACCCCGATTTAGCTCCCTAAACCGGAATCGAAACCCTTCGAAAACACGAACCAACAAAAACCGTAGAAATTTTGGCAGAGTTTCGTTACTAACGTGGAATTACCATTACCTGCACGCGGAAAATACACTTCATCCTATGCCACAAAAAACAAACTGTGGGCACCAATCCCATCCGGATTTCTCAATATATCAACAGTAAAGTAAAACAATAAATATATCTGTATTTTACTGAAATTCGGTGTAAAATCGTATAAAATATACAACAGAATACTCAGAGCGACCTCTAATGTATAATCATATACGTATACCACAGTAGGTAGAACAATAAACCTACTGGAAGAAACAAGGTAGCTCGAGCACTATGCCTCCGACCACGACGTGCGACACCAGAGTCCGAACTGCAAACTGGGCACGGAAACCGAAAAGCCCAGGGGAAAGACATGAAAACTGTTAGAGTGAGTGGACGAAAATAAATGTCTTTCACCAGGTAATATATGTTATAAAAACATATGCGAGTCGAAATATAAATAAAACAAATCAAATAGTATACGAGGAGACACTGACTCCAACTCGTAAACAGAGCATGCATAGAAAATCTCACGGGGTCACTCATGGACACGTCCGTGCTAGTACAGTCGGAATCACGGAGTCCCTGACTTCCACGTGATTCATAGCCAGAAAGGCCTCGGTTCCGGGGTACTGCCCCTCGCCGGTCAGGTAGGGGTACTGCCCCTCCTGGTAGGCCTACCATTGGGGATCAGCCGAGAGGCAAGTGTATAGATACAACAACGTAACTGAGACTGTACTCTGTGTAAATCAAATCGTAAACAAGTTGATGCAAATGCATGAATCAATATATAAGTGCATATACGTAATATATACTGATATAAGCATAATCGTATAACACATGCTCATAATAAACATAATCTCGTATGAAATCTCATGCTCGTAAAACCATGATCATACTGCATGCTCAAGTTCGTAAAACGTATATAAAAGACTCGCAATCAATCCGTGAAAAGAAATTGTCCACTCACAGACTAGCGTAACGCAGTTCGCGTTAACCCGTAATCCGGCGGAAAGTCCCTCGCCAAACGAACGATCACGAACCCCTGAATAATCACAAAATCCATTTGTCAAAATCATAACTCGACAATTCAAGACAAATCACGAGAAACCACCGTTCTCGGAAACACGTAATCCGATTACGACAAACTGCCGAAAATCCGAAAATCACACCTCAATACCTCACTGTAAGTTCGGACGCTCAACTCTAAAAACGAACATCCCCACTGCGATCGAGGAGCGATTTCGAGTGAAATGACATGCAACTTGTCGAAAACCCCAAAAAGTCAAAGTTGACCACCGTTGACCGCCGTTGACCACCGCCAACGGCGGCGCCGCCACCAACCGTGAAATTTTTTGGCGGAGCAACCCCTATTCCACTCCAAATCACCCACTGAGCAATTTTGTCAACTGCATCGAAGGCCAATTCTCACTCTAACTAGTCCAATTTCAAGCAAAACCGAATTGATACACAAATTTCAAATCCAAAATTCTCCATCCACAAATCAAATTGGAACACCATACCTATATGGTTAGAATCATGGAGATGATGGCTTCAAAACCCAGTGCTTGATCAAGCTCAATTCGAACGGAATCTTGCAACCCGAATTCATTCAAAAACTACTAATTTTGGCCGAAAAATTCCTCCTCCTCTGGCGAGCCTCGCCGTGCGTGGTGGCTGGAAACGGGATCGGGATGTCGAGGCGCACTGAATGGAACAAGTCCCACGCCTTGGGGTGGCCGGAATCGTCGCGCCGCCGTGGAGCATCGTGGCTCCCGTCGCCAACTTCTCTCTCCACCGAGTCGACTCGGTCAACCACATAAATGGCAAGTGTTGACTTGCCCGAAATAGCAACCTTCTATTTATAGGCCTTCCATTTTTGGAAACTTCGTAATTATCTTTTCGACAAACTTCGAATATCCGTAACTTTCTCGTCAAAATTCCGATTCCAATAATTCTCGCGGCAACAAACTCGACTCGACGTATTCTTCAATTATCACCTGAAGTCAAACACATCGACCAATCGGATAAAAATTCAACTGTTCAAACCAACACATATTTAAACCGACTAAATAATCAACAATCGGAAATATTCACAACTTAATCTTCGTAACTCAGAATAATGCTCCGGAAGTTCCCACAAGGTCGAAATTAAATTCTCAACAACTTCCGTGAAGAAGCCAAAACCAAATTCTCGTCCGGTAATTTAGTCGCTAAGAGCATCACCATTTAAACCCGATTACGTCGAAACTTCAAATATTCATAACGTATTCATCGGTCGTCCAAATAACGATCCGGAACCGCCCATGAACTCAAGATCACACTTACAACGACTCTGGAGAAGAGACCCCGCTCCAATTCTTGGCCAATTATTTAGTCGTTAACAAACCTGGCGATTCAAACACTATCGAACATCTGCGACTACGCGATAACCTCATGAACTAAACTGATTTCACTGTTGATTCTGTTCTGGGTCGTCACATCTAGGGAATTGCTAGATTGGCTCAATAGCAGGGAAACCCTCAACGGTGACAGGGATATCTTGTACTTGAGAAAATACTCCGCTCTTATAAGGAAACACATCGTTGAGCAACCTTATTATTGGATCATTGGATGTACTGGCTATCTCAGGAAATTGCTCATGATCATGCTGACATGCTGATGATGTTTCACCGTGATAAATCCAACATGTGTACTTATCCCAAAACTCATTTTTTTTCAAGTGCTCCCATACCATATCAATGAAAAAACGATACAAATCGTTGCGACACAGACATTTTATACACTGATAATAATGAATTGTATTCCTGTTAGCATTAACCTTCACATATTCTACAAAACTCTACATTCCAACGCCATATTTTCGATCCCATTTTGGAAGGCAAATCTAACTCTTGTCCATTCTGAAAATTTCAACTGTATATATATATATTTACACACTAATTAAAAATTCATCATTATATCTATATATATCTTTAAACTCCAAATTACATTAATTCTTCTACTCCTTAATTACAAATTAACACACACACATATATGCATACTATATATATCAACAATTAACATATAATTATATATATTTTCATCGAATTCAATACAAAATCAACTCAACTCAATCAAAATCAACAATCAACACACATATATAAACGTACCTATATATGTAGCGGGATATAGCTTCACGAACTCTTTTTCAGAGCATTTTGTGTTTTTCTCACCGATTTTTTTTGAATGATTGAGCTGCTGCCCAGATCTGTAATAAAGAACTTTAGCCGATGACATTATTATGTCGTCAGCTTTAGTTTAAAATGTTGTAGGATTTAGTCGAAAAACTCGTTGTCTTTAGTCAAACTATAGCCAAGGATTTTTTTCGGCAAAAACCGATGAATTTTTTTTAGTGTCGGCTATAATACTATGGCTGATGACCAATGACTATAAAAAAAGTTATCGGCCTATTTTTCTTGATTTCGTCGGCTATAATGTTTTTTCTGGTAGTGCCTGTTAAAAGCAATTCATATTTACCAATGCTACATCAATATAAAAGGGTTTTTAAATTGTAACATTTTGATTAATTATTATGTGTTAATTTGATGGTTAGTTTAAGCGTTATCATGGCCCATGTACCTGTGTTTGATGCATCAAGTGATTCCTCTCAACCCGTCAAATATCATGCACTGGAAGGAAAAAAGGTTACTTTCGACATGTTGAATGACCTGTCTCGACCCGTCGAAAATAGTGCATCGGAGGGATAGAAGGTTACTTCGACCCATCGAAAATTCTACATCGAATGTCCAGAAGGTTACTCTCGACCCGTCGAGCCCTACTTCTTGACCCGTCTAACTGATAATAAAGAATTACCAAATTGCGCAACATCAAGATAGTACTGAAGAATTTGCTCTCCTTTCTACATCATCAACTGAGGTCTCTGTTTAGAGTGCTCCATTTGAGGTATGTAAATTAAACAAAAATATGAGCCTAGTATAGATGCCAAAGCCAAATACCTTATTGCTAACTATGTTTCCCACCATAGGTTGTTTGAGTGTCATGCACTTGTTATTAGTTAATTATCTTTGAAATTTATTTCTAGCAATGTACAAGAAGATTTGGCAGATCCAAAATAGAAGCAAGCTATGAATGAGGAGTTGAAAGCCTTGCAGAATAATGAAACTTGGGACATGGTTTCTATGCCACCTGGTAATAAGACTGTTGGAAGTCATTGGGTATTTACTGTGAAACTTAAAGCTGATGGAAGCATTGATTGCTATAAGGCTATGTTGGTTTCCAAGGGTTATACTTTGAAATATAGAGTAGACTACCAGGAGACTTATGCACTTCTTGCCAAGATTAATACTGTAAGGGTTCTTATTTCCCTTTTAGCTTGTTATGATTGGCTTCTATGCTAGTTTGATATGAAGAACGATTTCCTAAATGGTGACTTAGAAGAAGAAGTATACATGGATACGCCATCAGGAATAAGTTGCAAGCAATGTAATGAGGGAAATGTGTCATATGAAGAAGTCTCTATATGGTTTGAAGAATTCATCTAGGGCTTGGTTTGGGTGCGGGGTGCTTCTCAAAGACAATGAAGAAATTTGGGTTTCGCCAGTGCAACTTTGATCATACCTTGTTTGTCAAACGTAAGAATGGTAAGATTACTGCCTTGATTGTGTATGTTAATGATATGTTTGTTATAGGAGATAATCCATGCAAGATGGTGAATCTCTAGAAACAATTGTCACATGAGTGTGATATGAAAGATCTAAGTGACTTGAAATACTTCTTGGGAGTTGAAGTTTCAAGGTCCAAACAAGGGATTACATTGTCCCAAAGAAAATATGTTTTGGATCTTCTTACTGAGACAGGATTGCTGGATTGCAAGCCTGCTGCTATTCCTATTGAGCAAAACCATAGGCTAAAGCTTCTCCCAGGTCATGTTCCAGCAAACAAGGGTAAGTATCAGTGTTTAGTTGGGAGACTTATTTGTTTATCACATCCAAGACCTGATATTGTTATTAGTGTGGTACGTCACTTCATACATAATGCAGGAGTAGAGTACATGAGTGATGTGTTACGTATTCTTAGATACCTAAAAGGCACACCTGGTAAAGGATTTTTATTTGACAAACACAGTGAATTGGTTGTTTCAGGCTACAATAGTGAGATGCGTGTTTCAACCTACACTAATGCAAATTAGGATTGTGATCATACTAATAGGGCATCTACTTATGGATATTTTACTTTTATTGGTGGGAGTTTGGTAACTTGGCACAGTAAGAAATAGATTGTGATCGCCCATTCTAGTGCAGAAGCTGAATACTGTGGAATGGAAAATGGAGTATGTGAATTACTATGGATCAGGAATGTGCTGAATAATTGGGTTTCAAGCTTTAGAAGCTTACAGATTTGTATTGTGATAATACTGCTGCTATTGAGATTTCTCATAACCTAGTATAACATAATAGAACCAGGCATGTAGAGTCATAGGAATAATTATTAAGGGATAACTTTGACAAGATAATTATTCTGTTTCCCTTTGTGACGTCAGAGGAACAATTAGCTGATGTTCTTCCTAAATGATTGTCACATAAAGCCTTTAGTAAATGGTGGGATAAGAGGGGTATGATTGAAATCTACGCTCTAACTTGAGGGGGAGTGTTGACAAGTATTAAGCTTGTAGATATCTTAGATTCCTATTGTAATTAAAATTGATTCATTTTTTATTATAGATATTTTCTACCTATTAAGAATATGCCTATTTTTTTATTGATTCATTGAATAATATCAGATTTCTACTATACCTCTATAAGTTGTCTTTGAGATTTCATATTGTGATGAAATTTCATAGTGAGATGTTGCGCAGAGAAAGGGTTGCAAACCTTGGACAACATTACTGAGGCCTGAGGGAGATAGTGGACAGTGGCTATGAATCAGACGATGACATGGAGGTAGAGATGTTTTAGAATTTAAGGAAAAATCACTTGGGCAGTGGTGAAATATATTTTGGGTGGTTTGGATAAATTAGGGGGAAAAGAAACCGGGTAATTATTTACTTGAAATTATAATTATTTACTTAAAATTATAATTATTTAAGCATAATTGCCACATCATTTTGTATTATTTTTTGTACAACTTATTTGTATCCGTGGTACTACTCTTAACTAAAAACATTTTTTGACTTTGGCTACAGATACTCTATTAGAGCTGATTTTAGCTAAAAAATTAAAAATTTAATTTTTAGCTACTGTGTTGGAGATATCTTAAAGCATAAAATTAATAGTTAAAGTTCAAATTTTGTACCAACTTTCATATCCTTGGTCAAAATATATATTTGTAGTAATCAATTTTTAAAGATATTATTTATATTAAAAGTATTGACTATGAAAAAGCCTGTCATTCTGCCTCTCTCTTTGTAGCAACCCTAGCGCCGCCTAGGGTTTGCTCGGATCTTATGCTTCCATGGTGCCATCTTGCGCCAGCTTAGTGGATTATCTTTCGACGATCCTTGTTTTAAAATATTTTGTTTGCTAAGATCTGGTGGGGTGATATGCGGTGATGGCGATCGATTTTCTCTGATTGGCAACTTATCGACTTCACTCCTTCTATTGGCTGTCATCTTTGTTGGTCGATGGCCTAGATCATGTTGTCATGGTAGTCTCCCCCGAGGTGTTGGGATGTGTGCATCGACTGGTTTCTTGGCACGTGTCTCGATTCACTCTGTCTCTGTTTGTAAGCCCCTTAGTGGTGGAAGCAACTGCACCTCTGTTATTGGATATGCGGACAATGTTTACTACAAGTAAGGAGTAAAATATTGGATATCGAGGATATATCGAAGGTCCAAAATTTGGATATATCGATGGAAATATCGATGGAAATATTGATGAAATATCGATGAAATATTGATGAAATATTGATCCAGTGAAAATTCTGACGAAAAAGACGGAAACGAATAAAAATACATAGAAATTTGTAATGAAACTTTTAGAGGTTGTTATATGATCAATTATCTACCTTATGTGAAAAGAAAATATTCATCAGACATCGAGACATATGACTTTACTATATCACTATATGAATTAGTACGTGTTAAGTGCTAATAATTATTTAAAATATAATTTAATACTTCTAACATCATTTTATGATGGCGAAAAGGGGTAGGCCATCACGCTTTTTGTACAATATAGTATACATCATACATCACAAAATCAAATATATAAATACTTCAAAACCACGTAGAGGACTATGAGGTTCGAAAAGTTTTTGAAAGCTTTTGAAAGTTTCGGGATATATCGGGAAATATCGATAAAAATTGAGAAATTTTAGGAGATTTAGGGACGTAATGGAGGATTTTTCAGGTGATTCAAAAAACTGAAATATCGGCTAAATATCAACGAAAATATCGATTTTGCATTCCTTAGCTACAAGTGAGTTGTTTTGACCTTGTCAAGCTCATCTCAAATCTTGGCATGTCAAGGAACATGCTAGATCAACCATAGTCTCTTTCGATCTTTAGATGGTTTGTAGGTGGTGGTAGGTGGTGGCAACGAATCTCGGCAAGTCACGATGTTATTCTGCGGGTTATCGACTCGGCCTCATGTCACTACCCTTCGGCTTCGGTAGGGAGGCTGCATGTTTGGTTCTCTCGGGCTACTCCACTGGCTCCCACAAAGCCCTTCTGGTAATGGGCTAGTAGGGGTCTAGGTCAAATGTAGTTTTAGGTTAGGCCTTGGTTCTGCTTTGTGGTGCAGAGAAATATTGATGAGATGAGCATGTTGGGTAGATTGGGCTGATACTTCAATCTCTATGCACTTTTGACATTGGATTTAGGAGTCGGGCATATGTATTGTATTTCACGATTGGACAAGATCATTTGTTGAACGGCGGGTCTACCCCATTATTTGACGGCGGGTCTACCCCATTATTTGCGTCTTAAGTGCACTTGATGATGGACAATCGAAGAGGTATATTGGGACTCTAGGATAGGTCAAACAACAATTATTATAAAAGCACAGACAGTTCAAATCAAATTACTGTCGTCATTGGATCACGACCTAAGTCGTCTGATTTACCCGATGAATGAAGAAGTCCAATTCTAAATTGTAGAGTATTATTCTCGAGTTCATGTACCTTTATTCTAAATTGTATTTTTATCTTCCTTATTTGATTATATTAAATTTTCATGTTAGTATAAATGATCGTCTACCTCAAAAAAAAAGTGTCCACCATGACACCATGCATCTTGATGATATTATTTATTTCGTTCATTCGTTTAGTTCATTTTCAATTTTCATATAAGAAATCGTCTCAATTATACTTCAAGTACAATAACATCATTTTCTTAGTAACAGACCAGCATTAAAAAAATTATTGACCAACATAGCATACTCCTAATGAAAATATTTATACTTTATCACCATTTGTCCAGGTTGAAAATGAATGTTGTAAAAAAAATGAATATGTTCTCTCTGCTAGGGTTGGGTAGCCGCCTCTGTGGCTCATCTCCAACCGTCATCTCTTATCTCTGGAGTTCTTTTGTTTTGGCGTCTTCATTGACGTATAGAATTAGGTTGCTTGCTACCCCATTTCTCCTTCCAGTTGGATCTCAGATTTGTCGCCCCATTGAAGTGGCTCAATGTGGTTGCTCTCCACTGTGTTGTCTGACGATGGAGGCACCTTATTTGGATGGTACTCAAGATGGAGGCGTATGCAACTAAACTGTTGCTTCAATAAATGCGGGAGGAGGCTCAACCTTCAAGATTTTGTCGAGGCTATTTATTCGATGGTCAGAACTAGAGGAGGAGATCGCATGTCAGTGCCCGCGGCAAGTTCTGGATCAGCTAGGAGTTCGCGACATTGACGGCGAAAGGTGTGAAAGTGGCAGGAATGGAAACTAAAGGGACCACGTTGATGTTGATGCATCCGTCAGTCATTCATCATGTAAGGACTAGCTTGGCAACTGGATTGATCAAGCAATTCACCCGTCTTTGCATTGGTGAAATGGATTTTAGGCTTGGACCAGGAAGAGGGATTTTGCTGGGCCTTCAATCTACTGGTGGGATCCTAGCGAGCTACTGCAACCTTTTGATCCTCCAATTATTCGATTATTTCTTTGCTTGAGATTTCGGTGACATATGTTATGTCTTACATTTTCGTGATGCATGTTCTCTTGTGTTCCTACGGTGTTCACCAGTACTTTTGTTTTAATCGTATCACAATTGCATGCCTTTACAAGAAACTCAACCGGTTCAGTTGGCATGAAGACTTCTTTCACCAGAAGGTGAATGGCTTTCACTAGTGTTTCAATGTGGATATGCATGCAGCTTCTGAATGTAGTTTTATGTTCCCAATTTTTCTAGAAATGTGCTTCAATTATGAAGAAGAACAATCGATTAGCTTGCTACGGTATTCTTATGCTTTAGACATTGTTATTAACATGCTAGAAGGATGCCCTAACAACGATTGTAAGTGTTTCAAATTATTTCTAGTAAACATTTTCTCTCTCAGACCCCTCTCGGGGGAGTGAACTTCAAAAAAATAATTGTTAAAATTAATTTTCAATATTTAGTTGTATAACTATCGACCATTGGATTCTCAAGAAATATTTGTTAGGGCTAAGAATATTATTAGAACCCAACTCCGATTTAGCGGCCTAAATGAAGATTAGATCATAATGACACTACCAACTGGGGTTTTCTATCATCATTCTAAACAAAACCTCTAATAGAACAACGAAGCCAAAACTAAAACTAAACCTTTGTTAAAATCAACAAATTGTGAATCTACGAAAGCAAAGAAGAATGCTTGACACCAGAACTGCTACATATTCTTCACTAGTTAACTGGCTAAGCTACAAGCCTATAGGATCAGCCGTGGATCCTACAGTGAGGTACTATTGTAATGACCCGAACCTAAATTAATGATTTAATCATCGAGATTCATCGCGACTAAAAATTGACTATTTATCGGTTATGGTTTTGGATTCACCTTCTTCACGAAAGTAATAGGAGATATTATTGTGAGCTTGTGCATATTTTTATTAAATTTTTCGAAGGTCCGAGCTAATTGTGATGAATTTTGGAAGTTTCAAGGGAAAAACAATAAAATAGTAAACCTACTATTGCGTAAATTTTGTGAACCATCAAATCTTGACCAAAACTAATTTGAGCCATCCATCCAATGAGGTTAATTGTTGGACATTTCACCTGGGTTGGGAAAAAACCCAACTCACTCGACCCGACTCTCTTATCTCCCTTCTCTCGTGACTGCTTGCGACGTCCAGCGACATTTTCATCGTCGCTCGATCCCAAATTGGAAGCTCTCATATTCCTCTTCCATGCCTAATCCATATATTTTCCCTGACATAGAATGCTGGGTTATGATGAGGACTATTTGATGGTCTTTCCACAAGATCAGTTATGTCTTTCCTGAATTCTTTCTAATCTTCTTCCTTATACTGAGCGATTGCTTTTATGTGATAGAGTTCATGTCATGTAGCTTGAACTCATAGAAAACTGGGTTTTTTCCCAAAATTTTAGTGGATTGATGTCAATATTTTGTTTTAGCATTTCCTTAATCTCTCCAAGGGTATGCATCTTATATTTCTCAAGCTTAGCCTTGAAGTGCTTGAGATTATGCTCTTTTATAAAGGTGGCTTCAGACGTCTCTTCATCTTCTTCTTCATCTTCTAATGATTCTTCAACATGCAACTCTTCTTGTTGCTTGTTGTTGCTTGTGATGGTTTAGCAGAATTATAAGACACATAGTAATGATACTTGTCCTAGTCATGAAGTGGCGCAATGATAAAATCCCCATTCTCAAACCTTGTTTTCATATAAGGCTTCTTAGAATTCTTTACTTTCTTCTTGAAGATTTTTTCGTGTTTACACTTGTCACAACCCCTCTTGGGCATGTTGTAGACCGTATGTTCTTTGAGTTGGATTCTAGTAGGAGCATTAGATGGAGCATTATGATGCTTAATTTATGTTGCCATGAATCTTATAGAACTCCATACTATTCAAGTCTTCCCCTTCCTCTAAAGATTCCTCAATAAGCAACTCCTCTTGTTACTTGTATTGCAATATCATTTTGTATTTTAGCATGTATCCACTACTATTCTACTGTGACCTCTGATATTGTGATGTAAATCCTGGACAGACCACACTTTGCTTGTTTTAGTCTCTCTATCTAGAAGATCTTTTTATTCTTTTTGAAGGCTAGTAAGTTCACTTCTAGTTTCTGGACGAATATCTGTTGTAGAAGAAAATCATTGCGAATTAATATATCTGAGTCTTGGCTTTCTTATTGCCAAAGCTCTTCAATTATAAAGGTTCCTCCTCCAATCAGGATTTGAACTTTTTTGGCAGCTGTATTCATGAAGATCTTTCTTCCTTCTACCATTTTCCCAATTGCACCTCTCTTTGGATTATTAATCTAGAGTTCTTCATGTGTAGCAAACTTTTGTGCTAAGCTGAAGCGAAAACCATTATCTACATAGGCATGTAGATGATACTTCTTGTATCCTAGAAATTTTAATCCAATTTTCATGTAGTTATTGCACTTACTTGTATAAGCAGTTACTATTTTGCACAAATTTTGTTTCAAAGAACCTTCTTCTTCTACTATCTTTGTGAAAGGACTGCATTGCTCTTGTTCACAAGTTGAGTTTTCTACAGATACTACTTCATCTTTCTTAAGCTACTTTCATCCTTTCTAGATCTTTTCTAGATTTTTATTTCTTTCTTCTATCTAATAGAAGTAGTCTTCATATTCTTGTTCAATAATCTGATTTATTGAACTATTCTTTGTTTTTCTTCTTGCTTCAGCGATGAATCTGTTTCTGATTCTTCTGATATTTTATCGTCCATCCAGGCTGAATAGACAGATACATCATCATCTTTATCTTTTGAATAGACTACTTCGTAGCCTTTTACATTGGTCAGCTCTATGAGCTCTTCATATTCTCTTAGAAAGGCTTTTGAACTTCTCTTATCCCTCTTGGGACATTCGTTAGTATAGTGCCTTTCGACCTTGCATAACCAGCATCTGTATGTTCTCTTCTTTTCTTTTTCTTAAGAAAATCTTTTTCTTCTTAAAGAATCTCTTTTTTGGGTTTTGTTTTTCTCTCCTATAATTGGAGTTTTTCTTAAATCTCCAATTCTTTCTTTCGTTTCCTTTAAAAAATTTATGGAACTGCTTCCCCGTAGTTTTCAGCTTATGTTCATCGCATCCCCAGTTGGTTGGGTTATCGGCGATTCTGGTGCAGAAATTGTCGGATCCTTTAAGTTGCTTCTTTGTAGCTTTTGCTTTTATGTTGGCTTTGCATTGTTCTCGCATCAACTGTCTAATTTTCTCTGCCACTCCTTCTACTGAGAGAATTTCTAGGAGTATTTCTTCTATGCTTTCCCCCATGGCTGCCCTCCAAGGTTCATGAAGCTTTCTTTACAAGAGATGTATCATATTGCTATTTTTTAGTTCTCCTATTGTGTAGTAGGATTCTTAGAATTCATTTAGAGATTCCTCGAAATACTTCATGTTACATATCTTGAAAGTATATATGTTAGTTTTTGCTAACTCTTTAGCTTTATTCCCAACATATGAAATATCTTCACATAATTGTTCATAGATTGGAGTTGCAAATGTGTGTGGAGACTTATCAATTTTAATTTTTTTACTACAAGAAAAACGCACTTAGACAACGGAAATTATTTTCGTCATCTAAGAGACACTTAGACCACGAAAAGAAACTTTCCGTCGTCCAAGTGGCCACTTGGACGACGAAAATAACTTAAGTCCGTCGTCTAAGCGAAGCATTATATAAGGTCCATGCCGAACTCTCTTCGTCTCTGCTCGCTTGTCTCAACTTCATCCTCATATATATCGATCATTCTCTCTCTTGATCAGACTCTCCTCACGCGTACATGCATGCATGCAATTCAAACTAGCTAGCTAGCTAGCACTATATATATATATATATATATATATATCTCTGGCTCCGACCAACGATTCGCCATATATCGGAGAAAGCTAGGTACGTAAGTAATTATTTTTCCAACACCATTAACGTTTATATATATAATTAATTGTACATTTGATTGAATTGATTGCATTGTTAATTAATTAGTACGTCTAACGTCTAATATATATTTATAATTAATTTAGGTAATTGATGATATATATATTAGTTAATTAATATAGACTAGTAGTACGTATATATGCATGGATGTTTAAAAATTTGGTTAATATTTAGTTAAAACGTATGTACATGCATGTAGGGGTCATCATTTGGCCCGTTGGCCTCGTGGGATGGTGGAGGCCCGCAAGTCCGGCCCGGCCCGCAAAAGCCCGCCAAGGTGGTTGGTGGGCCGAACTTGGTTTAGAGATCTAAAACCCTGCCCGGCCCACCAAAAACCCGTCAAGGCCCGTTAGGCCCGGCACGTCAAAGCCCGCAATTTTTTTTTTATATATAAGATAGTAGTACATATATCATTATACCTACACTTATATATATATAATATAGTGACTAGTACTATATAGATATTTATTTTATATTTGTGTATGTTTATATTAATATATTACATATACATATATTGATCAAATATTGGAATTCCATATATAGTTATATTTGTGTATCTATTTTACTATTAAATCATTGTTTAGAGTTTATGATAAGTTAGGGTTTAGGTTTAGGGTAAGTTAGGGTTTAGGGGATTGAGATTTAGGGTAAGTTAAGGTTTAGGAATTTTGAGGTTTAGAGTAAGTTAGGGTTTAGGATTTAGGGTTTAGGGTTAAGGTTTTAGGTTTTAGGGTTTCTTTGTGATTTTTTTTATCGATTTACCTTACACAGTAAAACAGTAAATATAATAGATGGTTCAGATTAGATCTTGTAATTTTTCAAAGGTGAGAGTTTAATTGAGAGTGTGTGAAATGACATCAATACCCTTCTCTTATATATTGCTTATTTTTCCATGGAGAAACTAGATAAATCAAATTTTTATGTCAATTTTTTTGACACTATGAGATAGATATGTAATTTACAAGAATGTGTGTTAAAATTTTGATCTTAAAAAATTCCTTTAGGAATTGGTAATTTACGTTTTAGTTGTAAGGGTACTACGGTCACATTTAGTAAAGCTCATAGATGTAGGTCTAAATCAAGTCCAAAATTTATAAAATTTTAACGGCATGCTTAGAATATTATGAACAACCAATCTGACAGTCAGTTTTGTAAAATGATGATACATGATCGATTACGTTTCACAAAGGTCTTTCAACCCATATAACCAAGGAATAAAGGTAAGAACATTAGTGTGCATGTAGAGAATTCAAGCAATATAAGAATTAAAAATGTTTTTACAATAAAGAAGGCCATATATAATAGTTCACCTTGTAATAAAATACACCGTACGTAAAAATTAGCCTAATCGAAGTACGTTTGGATCCCAGTCAATACAGTTAAACAAAATTTGTGAAAACACTAAAATACACTCATCTTATTTTCCTTATTTTCCTATGGGGGGAGTAGATAAATCAATTTTTTATGTCAATTTTTTTGACACTATGAGATAGATATGTATACCATAAGAATATGTGTCCAAAATTTGATGTTAAAAAATTATTTTCGGGAGGGGTAATTTCTGTTTTAGTTGTAAGAGTACTACGGTCACATTTGGCGAAATACATGGATCGATGTCTAAATCAAGTCCAAAATTTATAAAATTTTAAAGGCATGGTTATAATATTCTAACCAATCAATCCAACGGTCAATTTTATAAAATAAATAAACATGTCCGATTAAGTTTCATAAAGGTATTTCATTCCATATAACAAAGGAACAAACGTAAGAACATTAATATACATATGGAGAATTCAAGCAATATGATAATTAAATATGTTTTAATGATAAACGAGGACATGTAGAAAGGTCCATCTTATAGTGATAAACACTGTACGTAAAATTTAGACTCGTCGGAGTACGTTTAAACCCCGGTGCATGGATGAAGGTTACGTTTATTTTGAAATGTCTTAATTTTTTAATAATTAAAGCCCGATAGGCCCAGCCCGTAAAAACCCGCAAAGGCCCTCAAAGCCCGCTTGAATGGGCCGGGCCCAAATCCTTATATAAAAGATAAAGCCCGGCCTGGCCCGGCCCGCAAATATTAAAATGTTGTTGAGGCCCGGCCCGTGCCGGCTATACATGGGCCGGGCCCGGCCGGGCTTTTTGCCGACCCCTACATGCATGTTAGACATATTAAAGTAATTGATGTAGAGTACGTATATTCACCAATAATTAATAAAGGTAATTATTGAAGGTAAATAATTAATAATTTAATTTAATTATGGTAGTTGAAAATTTGTGTATATATTTAATAGTTTAATAATTACTTGAAAATCTGTATATATATATATATAGAATAGTTAATTGACTAATATGATAATTAATTATTAAATTTCGTAGAAGTATGGACAAGAGTTGGATGAAATTATCGAATTTGTGAATTTTGTGATAAAACATGGTCAGGGAAAGAAGCGTTTTAGGTGTCCGTGCCAAAAATGTCTTAACTGTCAGTATATGGAGGTAATGTTATGGTGTAACACCTGTATGAAAATGGTATGATGTGGAGTTACACTACGTGGAGTGAGCATGGTAAAGCAGTACACTTCAGCTCAGTAGACTTCAGCTCAGGGTACAGTTACCATGGTGCCTCATCCAGCGGCAGTGGTGGAGGCCCCCCTGCTTGGAACCCAACTGCAGATTTGGTCCATGATGCGTTTCCGGGATTTAGTCATGGTGGACACCAATATCACTCATGGGTATGATGACACATTCCCCGCTGCTAGCTTGGCCACTAACACTAGTGAAATGGATAAGTACAACAGGATGCTACTTGAAGCGTAGACCCCGGTGTACCCTGGATGTCGAGGGAATGTGTTGCAATATGTGATGGAGCAAATGAAGATAAAAGTGAAGTACAAAATGTCAGTAAGTGCTTTTGACGAAATTCAGGAGCAAATATGTAAGTTGCTTCCTGATGATCACAATCTTCCTAAATCCCATTATAAGGTTAGAAATATCTTGAGCAGCTTCGGCCTAAAGTACAGGATAATTGACACATGTCCAAATGATTGTGTGTTGTTTTACAAAGAGTATAAAGATTTGGACCATTGTCCCGTATGTAGGCAGTGTAGATATGAGCTGAATAAGAAGAGTTCGAAAAAGAAAATTCCATTAAAGGTTCTTTGATATTTTCCATTGATTTCCAGATTGCAGCGTCTGTACATGTCTCTATACACAGCAGAGGCAATGCGATGGTATGCAAAAAATCGAATAGACGACGATGTGCTGAGACACACCATCGATGGGGAGGCTTTCAAACATTTCGACAGGAAATTTGGAGACTTTGCCGCAGAGGTAAGAAATGTTAGACTCAGACTATCTACATACGGATTGAATCCTTGGGGTAGTAATAGCTCTGCCGTCAGCACTTACCAGTTATTCTGATGTCGTACAACTTGCCTCTGTGAATGTGCATGAACAAGGAATTTAAATTCCTTACTCTGCTAATTCCAGGTCCTAAATCTTCGGGGAAGTGCTTAGATGTTTACCTCAGACCTTTGATCAACGAGCTGAAACTGTTGTGAGAAAATGGAGTCCAAACTTATGACAAATTCACTGACACGATGTTCATAATAAGGGTTGGCGTAATGTGGATGATCAACGATTTTTCAGCATATGGGATGTTGGCAGCCTGCAGGACGAAAGGATACAATGGATGTTCTGTATGTTTGGACGACGTGAACTCTAGTTGGCACGCGGGGAAGGTGTGTTACTTGAGTCACCGTAGATGGCTTCCTCACGACCACCGGTGGTGACAGGATGAAGTTCATTTCGACAAGACAGTATAGAATAATCCTAAACCCTGTAGTTGGCCGGGCGAAGAGATTTTAGAGAGGTTAAGCTATTCGACATTGGTGTGTTGACCAATGACAAGGATATAAAGAAATGCAATCCAATACCTCTACATGATCTCAGCTATTGACATCACAAGAGTATATTCTTTGAACTCCCTTATTGGTCGAAGTTGAAGTTGAGGAACAACTTGGATGCGATGCACATAGAAAAGAATGTGTGCGACAGCGTGGTGGGAACAATTCTCAGTATTAATTTCAAGACTAAAGATACTCCCAAAGTACGCAAAGATCTAGAATCTATGAATCTACGTCGTCCCTTGTGGTTGAGGAGGGATAGGAGAGAAGTGTACAACAAGATGCCAGCTGCACCTTACACAGTGAAGCCGACACTTAGACGCTTTGTATTTCACTGGTTTAAGAGCGTTCGTTATCCGGCTACGTATACAGCTACTATAATTGGAGCATTGGACGAGGTAAAACACAAGTTTGTTGGTCTAAAGACACATGACTATCACGTTATGCTGCAACGTCTGATTCCAGTAGTAATTCGGCCATATTTGCCTCGTGACGTCGTAGAACCAATAGTGGCATTGTGCACATGGTGGCAGAGGTTATGCACCAAAGAATTAAAGAAGTCAGATGTGGTGGAACTGCAACAACAAATTGTGCACATCATTTGCAAACTAGAGAGGATTTTCCCCCTTCTGTCTTTGACATCATGATTCACCTAATGATCCACCTGCCCGAGCAGGTGCTCATTTCTGGTCCGATCTAGTAAACTTCGATGTATCCTCAAGAAATGGACGTACAACAAATTAATTATATAGGTTTTTCAATCCATTATTTGTTCTATTGGAGATTACTAGCTATATGTACTTATTCTACAATGTATTAATTGAACGTCTGATTTTGTAGACAACTTGGACAGTATAAAGGATTCGTCAAAAACATGTCGACCCCGGATGACTCCAAAGCAGAGACATACCTAATGCATGAGTGTGTTACTTACTGCAACAGGTACCTCAAAGATCCACCACCTCCCACCGCCTCTGATCCCAGTGCCCGTATCAATCTTTCTGTCGTCACAAATGTCGTACGACTGTTTAGAGGAGTATTAAAGAAATCGTTAACACGAGAAGAACTTATTGAGGCACATTGGTTAGTGTTGCGAGACTGTGACGAAGTTGAGCCGTACATGATTGGGTACAGGGAAAGGCCTCAGACGTTAAATCCAGACAAGAGTTCGGCGTGGTTTGAGAAAATAGTTAAGAAGAAGTTCCCCGATTATTTTCTCCAATGGGTACGTAAGTATGTCTCGGTATTTAGTTTATATACATGTTTGTAGAAAGTAAACCCTTTAATTATATATATATTTCCCATTTTCCCAGATGATTGATCTACAAAAATCTGAAAACCACGGGAGGTGGTGGTTCAGGCCAAAGCACTTGCTAGCAGGGAAGCCGATTAAACACTATATTTACCCCGGATATTTTTTGAACAGTGTAAAGTTTCGTTTATGGCCTGAGATGAAGGAAGAAGAACACAAAATAGTTGGGTAGCAGTTGGAAAATACAATGATCTATATTACGGATTATTATATATGTCGTTCAGCTATGTTACGGGAATGATGACAACGTTTTCCTATTCAAATGCAAATGGTTCAAGCGTACAAAGGAAGATCTGAGACTTTTATCAATCGATACAAACTCAAGCTGGTATGAGGATGAGTCTTTTGCTCTTGCCACCTTAGTTAGGTAGGTGTTCTATCTCGATGATCCGAAAGCTGGTGAACGATGGAAAATAGTGAACCATATCTCTCATCGAGGAATATGGAATACTACGACAACTGAAGGGACACCGACGACTAAAGATGCTGATGAACCGGAAAGAGACATTCCTGCCTATCAAGTGCCTAATATTTTGGTCATCTGCTCCGACATAATGGACCTAGTTCAAGTTGGTGAATGCTTACCCATGCCTAATGGTTGTACGGATATAACTAAAGATGAGATTATTGATGTAATTAATGAGATCGATGAAGAAGAGGCGCAGGATGACGAGGAGGACGAGGACTCAGGATATTCGTCGAACGATGTTGAGCATGATGATGAGGAGGAGCAATCGGATAACAGCGGTGAGGAGGATGATGACGATTATGACGAAGAGTACAATGTAACGACGAGGAATATTAATTGATAATTAATTATTGTAATTAAATTTGTTTGACTTAATGATGCATGATTAATTATATTATGAGGAGGAGTAGATACAATTATTAATTCTGTACTTAATTTAATAATTAATTAATTATAACTTTTAACTTTTTCGCATAATTAACTTCAAGTTAATTAAAGAGCGAGGTCGCTTCGACGGACGGAAATACAAAATTAATTCGTACGACCAAGAATCACATTTTCCCTAAACCCTAAAACCTAGCTAGACGACGGAACGACTTTTCATAGTCCATGCCAAGATAAACACAATTACTTATATAAAACCCTAAATCCTAAAAATAGCACTTAGATAACGCAACATGATCAAACCGTCGTCTAAGTAGACCATAAACCCTAACCCTAAGACCCTAACCCTAAATTATGAAATTTTCACTTAGACGATGCAAAGACACGTTTGCGTCGTCCAAGTACTCACTTAGATGACGCAAATGTGTCTTTGCATCATCTAAGTGCTTACTTGGACGACGCAAACTTGTCTTTGCATCGTCTAAGTGAAAATTTCGTAATTTCATCTAAAACAACGACCATCTAAACCATGTCCCAATGCATATTCCTTTCGTTGAGACCATAGAGTAAATAATTCTCGGAGTGTGAGCGTCGACCTCGCACTTTAATTAATTTGAATTTAATTATACGAAAAAGTTAAAATTAATTAATTAATTATTAAATTAAGTACAAAATTAATAATTTTACCTCTTCCTATTCAGCTCATATATTATAATTAATCATGCATCATTAGGAAAAAAAATTTAATTACAATAATTAATTACCAATTAATATTCCTCGTCGTTATATTGTACTGTTCGTCATAATTAATTAACTAATCTAGAGGATTGGATCAAGAATCACATTTTCCCTAAACCCTAAAACCTAGCTAGAGGACGGAACGACTTTTCGTAGTCCATACAAAGGTAATTAAACACAATAGTAATTAATTATATAACCCTAAATCCTAAAAATTTATCTTAGACGACACAAAAAGATCATACCGTCGTCTAAGTATACCATAAACCCTAAATCCTAAGGCACTAAACCCTAAACCCTAAAATAAGCACTTAGACGATGCAATGGTCTCTTTGCGTCATCCAAGTATTCACTTAGACGACGCAATGACACATTTGCGTCGTCTAAGTGAATACTTGGACAACACAAAGAGACCATTGCGTCATCTAAGTGCTTATTTCGTACTTTCACATCTAAGACAACGTCCATGTAAACCATGTCCCTATGCATATTCTTTTCGTCGAGACCATAGAATAAACAATTCTCGGAGTGTGAACGTCGACGGTTCCAAAATAAGAGTTACGAATTTTCGTGTATCCACTTTTCCGGTTTGTAAAAATTTCGATTTTGCGGTTGACTGTGCCGATAAAACCCTTAACAAACTTACTATTTTGTGAAAATTATTCTATTTATATATTGTCTTATGGCGAATGTATCCAACAGTTGTTATCGATATGCAATGAGCCTGTACTTAATAACACTTCAGTTATACAGATTAGTAGATACTTAACAAGTTTAAAGACGTAAGAATATTCGTCGTCTTAAATTCAATTGTTTATATATATGATTCTTTAATCGATATTTTACAACTATTTCATTCAAATAACAGATTGGAAACTTCCTTGCGAATTATTTTTAAAAATTAATTTTACAGAAATTTCACGTGGACCACGGAGATGGACCATCTCCATCGTCCAGGTGACACTACCAAAATTCTTCTCATAGTCGACGACTTCAAGAAAAAAAGGCCGACGACTTTTGTTGTCGTCGGCTAGTGTACTATAGCCGACGATAACACCAAAAATTGTCGGATATAGTACTATAGCCGACGATTTTTGCAACAAAATCGTCGGCTATACTCTTTGCCAACGCTTTATAGCCTACAGAACTATAGCAGACGATTTTTACGCAGTCTAGGTGCGTTTTTCTTGTAGTGTCTCCAACCATTCTTATGCCCTGAAAGTTTCACTACAAGAAAACAACACTTAGACCACGGAAACGTAATTGTTCCGTGGTCCAAGTGACACTTAGAGGACGGAGATGGTATTGTGGTCCGAGTAACTTCCACTTAGACGACGTACCGACACCTCCGTCGTCTAAGTGAAGCATTATATAAGCCCGATGCCAAACTCTCTTCATTCAATTCCATCCTCTGTCCCGCGGGAAATTTTAAAGATCAAAGAAGAAGGAGAAGGATTAGGATCAGGATCAGGATCTCCGCTGACTAGCTAGCTAGCTTAATTAACTGATATCGAGAAGGCCAACAGGTACGTACGCAGTTAAAATTTGCTTAATATATTTAGTGAAAACGTACATACATGAAATGTCATTAGCCTATATATACAGATTAAATTATGTACGGAATTGATGGATCGATGTAGATCGAGTACGTATAATTAAGTGTAAATTAATGGACTAATATATACATATATATATGTAATAATTAATTAATTATAATATTTTATAGCAGTATGGACAAGAGTTGGATGAAGTTGAAGAAAAGATGTGATGTCTGGTATATGGATGGAATTAGCGAATTTGTGAATTTTGCGATAGAACTTGGTCAGGGAAAGAAGCGTTTCAGGTGTCCATGCCAGAAATGTCTTAATTGTCAGTATGTGAAGGTTAATGTTATGGTGCAACACCTGTACGAAAATGGTATGATGTGGAGTTACACTACATGGAGCGAGCATGGTGAAGCAGTAGAGTTCAGCGCAGTAGACTTCAGCTCAGGGTACAGTTACCATGGTGCCTCATCCAACCGGCAGTGCTGCCGGACCCCCAGCTTGCAACCCAACTGCAGATTTGGTCCATGATGCATTTCCGGGATATAGTCATGGTGGACACCAACACCAAGACGGAGGTTACAGTACCACTAATGAGCATGATGACACATTCCCCGCTGCTAGCTTGGCCACTGACACCAGTGAGATGGATAAGTACAACCGGATGCTACTTGAAGCGCAGACCCCGGTGTTCCCTGGATGTCGAGAGAATGTGTTGCAATATGTGATGGAGCAAATGAAGATAAAAGTGAAGCACAAAATGTCAGTGAGTGCTTTTGACGAAATTCAGGAGCAAATATGTAAGTTGCTTCCTGATGATCACAATCTTCCTAAATCTCATTATAAGGTTAGAAATATCTTGAGCAGCCTCGGCCTAAAGTACAGGATAATTGACGCATGTCCGAATAATTGTTTGCTATTTTACAAAGAGTATAAAGATTTGGACTATTGTCCCGTATGTGGCCAGTGCAGATTCCAGGTGAATAGGAAGAGTTCAAAAAAGAGAATTCCTGCGAAAGTTGTTCGATATTTTCCCTTGATTTCCAGATTGCAACGCCTGTACATGTCTCTACACACAGCAAAGGCGATGCGATGGTACGCAGAAAAGCGAATAGATGACGATGTCCTGCGACACGCCGCGGATGGGGAGGGTTTCAAACATTTCGACAGAGAATTTGGAGACTTTGCTGCAGAGGTTAGAAATGTTAGACTCGGCCTATCTACAGACGGATTCAATCCTTGGGGAAGTAATAGCTCCGTCGTCAGCACTTGGCCAGTTATTCTGATGCCGTACAACTTGCCTCCGTGGATGTGTATGAACAAGGAATTTAATTTCCTTACTGTACTAATTCCAGGTCCTAAATCTCCAGGGAAGTGCTTAGATGTCTACCTCAAACCTTTGATCGACGAGCTGAAACTGTTGTGGGAAAATGGAGTCCCAACTTATGACAAATTCACTGACACGATGTTCACGATGAGGGCTGCCGTAATGTGGACGATCAGTGATTTTCCAGCGTATGAGATGTTGGCAGCCTGAAGGACAAAAAGATATAATGGATGTCCTATATGTTTGGACGACGTGAACTCTAGTTGGCACGCTGGGAAGGTGTGTTACTTGGGTCACCATAGATGGCTTCCTCACGACCACCCATGGCGATAGGATGAAGCTCATTTCGATGGGACGGTAGAGAACAATCCTAAACGCCGTAGTTGGTCGGGCGAAGAGATTTTAGAGAGGTTAAGCTATTTCGACTTTGGTGAGTTGACCAATGACGCGGATGTAAAGAAATGCAATCCAATTCCTCCACATGATCTGAGCTATTGGGATCACAAGAGTATATTCTTTGAACTCCCTTACTGGTCGAAGTTGAAGCTGAGGAACAACTTGGACGCGATGCACATAGAAAAGAATGTGTGCGACAGCGTGGTGGAAACAATTCTCGGTATTAAGTTCAAGACTAAAGATACTCCCAAAGCGCGCAAAGATTTGGAATCAATGAATCTACGTCGTCCCTTGTGGTTGAGGAGGGATAGGAAATGAGTGTACAACAAGATGCCAGCTGCACCTTACATAGTGAAGCCGACACTTAGACGTTCTGTATTTCACTGGTTTAAGGGCGTTCGTTATCCGGCTACGTATGCATCTACTATAACTGGAGCAGTGGACGAGGTGCAACACAAGTTTGTTGGTCTAAAGACACATGACTATCACGTTATGCTGCAACGTCTGATTCCAGTGGTAATTCGACCATACTTGCCTCGTGACGTCGTAGAACCAATAGTGGCATTGTGCAGATGGTGGCAGAGGTTATGCGCCAGAGAATTAAAGAAGTCAGATGTGGTGGAATTGCAACAACAAATTGTGCACATCATTTGCAAACTAGAGAGGATTTTTCCTCTGCTTTCTTTGACATCATAATTCACCTAATGATCCACCTGCCCGAGCAGGTGCTCATTTCTGGTCCGGTCCAGTACACTTGGATGTATCCTCAAGAAAGGTACGTACAACTAATTAATTATACAGGTTTTTCGATTCTTAATTTGTTCCACTGGAGATTACTAGCTAGCTATATGTACTTATTCTTATTGTACGTTTGATTTTGTAGACAGCTTGGACAATATAAGTCATTCGTCAAAAACAGGTCGGCCCCGGATGGCTCCATAGCAGAGACATACCTAATGCATGAGTGTGTTACTTACTGCAACATGTCCCACTGCCTCCGATCCCAGTGCCCGCATCAATCTTTCTGTCGTCACCAATGTCGTCCGACCGTTTAGAGGAGTATTAAAGGAATCATTAACACGGGAAGAACTTATTGAGGCACATTGGGTAGTGTTGCGAGACTGTGACGAAGTTGAGCCGTACATGATGTCATACAGGGAGAGGCTTCAGGCGTTAAATCAAAACAAGAGTTCGGCGTGGATTGAGAAAATGGTTAAGAAGAAGTTTCCCGATTATTTCTTCCAATGGGTACGTACGTACGTCTTGGTATTTAATTAGTAATTTATATACATATCGATCATGTTTGCCCTTATATTAATTTGCCCTTTTTCGCAGATGATTGATCTGCAAAAATCTGAAAACCACGGGGGGTGGTGGTCATGGCCAAAGAACTTGCTAGCAGGGAAGCCGATTAAACACTATATTTATCCCGGATGTTTTGTGAACTGTGTAAAGTTCCATTCATTGGCCCGAGATGAAGGAAGAAGAACACAAAACAGTGGGGTAGCGGTTGGGAAAGACAATGATCTATATTACGGGGCTATTGTATATGTGGTTCAGCTATGTTACGGGAATGATGTCAACGTTTTCCTATTCAAGTGCAGATGGTTCAAGCGTACAAAGGAAGACCTGGGACTAATATCAGTCGATACAAACTCAAGCTGGTATGAGGATGAGCCTTTCGCTCTCGCCACCTTAGTTAGGCAGGTGTTCTATCTCGATGATCCGAAAACCGGTGAAGGGTGGAAAATAGTGAACCATATCTCTCATCGAGGAATATGGAATACAGAGACAATTGAAGGGACACCGGCGACGACTGAAGATGCTGCTGAACCAGAAAGAGACATTCCTGCCTATCAAGAGCCTAATATTTCTGTCATCCGCTCTGATATAATGGACCTGGTTCAAGATGGTGAACGGTTGCCCATGCCTGATGGTTGTACAGATCTAACTGAAGATGAGATTATCGATGCCATTAATGAAGAAGATGAAGAAGACGAGCAGGATGAGGACGCGGACGAGGACTCAGGTTATTCGTCAGACGATGTTGAGTATGATGAGGAGGATGAGCAATCGGATACCGGGGACGAGGATGATGACGATTATGATGATGACTACTTAACTAAGACGAGAAAAATTAATTGGTAATTAATTTATGTAATTATTGTAATATATAATCGATGTATCATCGATCAATAATTAATATAAATATTATAAGGAGGAGAATGTATATATGTACGTATATCTTTGAATTTTTGTACTTAATTAATTAATTACACGCGTCCATGCTCGATCAGATCGGATCGACCGACGTACGTAAACTAAATTAAATTAATTAATTAATCCGAATTATATATCCTAGACAACGGTGAAATTAATTGCAGATTGTCGCCTTTTGGGTATTTTGGCTATCTCCCTAAATCCTCGACCCTAAATCTAGCAAATCAGATTGATCGATCATTTTTTTAATTACATTCTTGAATCAGAATAATTGAACGGACACACAAATGACCGGGGACGACCTAAACCCTAAACCCTAAGGCCTTAACCCCTGAATTCAGGGTTTGTACACTTGGACGACGGAGATGGTCATTCTCCGTCGTCCAGGTACTCATTAGGACGACGGAGAAGGGAATTTGCGTCGTCCAAGTGAAAAACCCTAAACCATAAACCCTAAGGCCCCTAACCCTGAATTCAGGGTCTCTGCACCTGGACGACGGAGAAGCTCATCTCCGTCGTCCAGGTGCAGAGACCCTATGCCCTAAACAGTAAGGCCCCTAACCCCTGAATTCAGGGTCCCTTCACCTGGACGACAGAGAAGCTCATCTCCGTCGTCCAGGTGCAGATTTCGTAATTTTTTCTAAGACAACGACCATCTAGACCTTCTTCCAATGCATATTCTTTTTGTCAAGACTTTAGAGTAAACAATTCTTGGTGTGTGAGCTTCGACGGTTCGAAAATCGGAGTTGCAAAATGTCTTGTATCCACGTTTCCGGTTTGTGAAATTCTCGGTTTTGCGATTGACTGTGCCGATGAAACCCTTCCCGAACTTATTATTTTCAGGCCCCTTATTGTAATTATATATTATGTTATGACGAACATATCCAACAGTTGTTTTGTCCAAATTCAATTTCGTTAATACTCTGCTGCAAATGAGCCTATACTCATGAACACTTAAGTCGTAAAGATTAGTCGATACTTAACAACTTTCAAGACGTAAAATTATTCGTCGGTTCAAATTTAACTGTTCATATATACGATGCGTTCATCGATATTGTACGACTATTTCACTCGAATGACAGATCGCTAAATTCCTAGCGAATTAATTTTAAATTTTTTTTTTACGTAATTTGAACCTGGACGACGGAGATGGTAATTACAGGTGAACACCTAGACGACGGAGAATGACCATCTCCGTCGTCCAGGTTCAAATTACCATGGCGGTTCAAATTAATTTTTTTATTTTTTTTTCATGTAAATTGCACTTGGACGCCGGAGATGGTCATTCTCCGTCGTCGAAGTTACACCTGGACGACGGAGAATGACCATCTCCGTCGTCCAAGTTGAAAATTATGGCGGTTCAATGTGCCGCCTCAATTTTCGGCACCGCTTGAAATTTCACTTAGACGACGGAGAATCAATTCTCCGTCGTCTAAGTTCAAATTTATGGCAGGTGAAACGTCCCGCCCATTAATTACGCGTCGCTTCAAAAAAATTTAACGCTTCAGTTAGACGACGGAAAAGCCCGTTTCCGTCGTCCAAGTGCACTTAGACGACGGAAACTAGGGCTCCGTCGTCTAAGTGAACGCCTATATATAAAACAGCACCCCCCCCCCTTTTCTCATTCCATCTCCTCTCCTCTCCTCTGGCGATTTTCCTCCTCCGGCGACGCTCCGACGACTAAATTTCCGGCGTGGTTCCTCCTCTCCGACGACTCAACTCCGGCGATATTCCCGATTATTCTCGCGAGGTAAATTTCTATTTTTTACCTTATTAACATTATTTTTATTTAATTAATTAATTTCTAAATATAATTAAATAATTAGTTTTATTAATATTTAGTAATCATTTAGTTATTATAATTATTATAATAATCATTTAGTTGTTATCATTTAATTATTTAGTTATTATAATAGTTATTTGGTAAATAATAATTATTGTAATTAAATAATAGTAATAATAATTATTGTTAATAATAATTAATTATATTGGTAAATTAATAATTATTATTAAATGCATGCATGATAAATAATAATTCATTATTGTCATTATTTATTGTTTTAATTAATTGATAATTACGTGAATTTTCTAGTAAATTGCATGGTAGTACGTCTTTGATTTAAATTTAGTACATAGGCTTGGTTTATTAAGTCGCACTCTTTGGAATAGATGGCGCCTCTTTTCCTAGCTTATCTCCTTAACCCCTCGTGATGTGTGGATTTCATCACCGCACACCATAATCTAAGTGAAGTTATGGACACAAAGTTGAGGGCGGAGTTTGCAAAGGACTTGAGGGAGTGTAAATTTTCGAAAAATTGGCCGAATGTCAGACATGGTGTCTAGAAACGGGTTATGACTGGTGACAGGTTTTTGATCTAAGAAAGACGACACCAATAGAGTATATACCATTCATTTGGTTAGCCTCGGGGTGTTTTGTCGAAATTAGTCCTGCCTCTCGCGTTATCTCTATCCCTAACTAGCCATGTTTTTCGATTTAACCAAGGCTGATTAATTGAAAATTTACACTTTATCGCGCGGGTCGCACGTCCATTGAACGACCGAAAAAGCCAAGCTAGTGTACTCTATTTAAATCTTAACCGTACTTAATTAGCGTAAATTTTGCACTTGTAATTATTATGGTAAGTAGGTATTTTAACAACGTACTCCTAGGTTTAAATGGCTCCATCCTGCAAGAAGAAAGCCCAACAGGAGGCAGAAGATGCTATGCTCCGCCGCTTGGCGGACCAAGTCAGTTGGGTTGAACAGGAGGGCAACGACGCCCTCAATCCGGACCCTTCATCTGGTCCGGAGGCAGCGCCTTCTGGGGAAATTCCCGCTGCCCCATTTATCTCCAGCAGTGATGACGTCGACCCCTTTTCAACTCCGACGCCCAGTACCGGTTCAACGGCAAGTACTCAGGCGTCCTCGACCGCTGAATCTATCATGTACAGCGCCCGGCGTAAGCAAAGGAGGGCCCCCACTGACCCGGAACCGAAAAGGACTCCCAGTCTCGTTAAATGGGGCAAAGCGGAGAAAATTTGCAAAGCGACCGGGAAAAAGATCGACTTGCCCTACGACGAATTCACCGGTGGCCCTCCCACAGCTCAGCTAGCAAGTCTCTCGGCACATAGCATAGGGTCAATCGTTCGTAGCCGGGTTCGTCTCACTGCCCCTACTTGGAAGGAGGTGCCGGATGATGAGAAGACGAAAGTCTTTAAAGAACTTTCGGTACGTAATACGTACAATTTTAGTTATTATATAATATTATTAATATTAGTTATAATTTCATAATATATACGATTATAATTTTCTATTTATTTCTAATAGGAACAATTTGCGGTGGATCCGACACCGGCGATGTTGAGGCATATCAACCAAACCGCCAACTCTATCTACCATGATTGGAAGTACAGGCTCCATCAGTACTTCGAAAATATCGGTCCCATGCCTGCCCCCGTAGAGCTGTGCGGGGATAGAGAAGATGAGTGGCAGTGGTTGTGTAAGCACTTTCAGAATGATGAATTTAAGGTGTTTACTTTTTTTTATTTCAATTAAGATAATTGAATTATTTAAATTTTAGTTACTTATTAATTTTTTAATGATTTAATTATGTTGTCTAACAGAAATTCTCCAAAGTCAACAAAGTCAACCGGGGGAAGAAGGACAAACACCATACTTCCGGCGCCAAGCAACTCATTCAAATAGCCAAGGAGCACAGGGATAAGGGCTCCAAACACCCTTATCTCGATGCAAGCATAAGCGCGTACGTGACGCCTGGGCTCGATAATGAAGCGAGTCAATACGGCGTAAGTGATATATATATATGTGCTTTTAATTGTAGTAATTATTATTTAAATATTATTTCATTATAATTTTTTAATTATTCTTTTGTAGGCAAGGGTGATAGAGCGTGCGCAGGAAGAATTAGCTAACACTCAGCTTGCGTTCCCAAATGTGTCGCCGGAAGACCTGCCTGCTCTATCCATGGAGAGCCAAATTGCAATCGCGGATGAGGTCTACGGTCGTAGAGCTGGCAAGGAGGTTAGGCACTTCGGGCCTAAGGTGGTTCAAGATTTGTCGACGACCTCCGACTCATCATCTACGGGAGGTTCGGGGCGGCGGAAAAGGACTCAGGCTGCGGCCGTCGAAGCAGCCATTCAAGAGGCTCGACTGGCACGAGTGTAAAATCAATCCATGCGTCAAAGACTTGATGAGCAACAAGTACAAATAACCCAACTCATCGCCCTCATGCAACAATCTCGAGGAGAATGTCAACCTCCTCCGAACCCATACCCCGACGACGACGACCCGGCTGGAGGCGGGGGACTCGGTGGCGCATCTGCTCCTCCAGTGTGTTAATTAGCTAGTAGTTTATTAATTATCTCATTTCTGTCCGCATTCCGAACAATATTTTAATTTTTATGGGTTTTTTGGATGTGTATGTACAAATTAATTTTAATTATTTAATTAAGTAATATTAAAAATTTAGTTTATTTAATTAATTTTAAAATTTTTCATTATTTAAATTCAATTAATAATAAATTAAATTAATAATATTTAATTACAATTTAATTTTAAAAAAAATTAAATAAGCACTTGGACGACGGAGAACTTAATCTCCGTCGTCCAGGTGCTTACCTGGGCCACAGAGATTGGCAGCTTCTCCGTGGCCCAGGTAAGCACTTGGACGACGGAGAACTTAATCTCCGTCGTCCAAGTGCTTACCTGGGCCACGGAGAAGCTGCCACCTGGACGACGGAGATTAAGTTCTCCGTCGTCCAGGTGCTTACCTGGGGCACGGAGAATGTCCGCGGTCCAAGTACAATTGGACGACGGAGATTAAGTTCTCCGTCGTCTAAGTGCTTGGACGACATCACTTGGAGCACGAAACTTGGACGACGGAGGTTCCGTCGTCTAAGTACTTAGACGAAGACGCTCCGTCATCTAAGTGCGTTTTTCTTGTAGTGTTTGTTTGAAGGCTACATAGAACTTCTTTGTCATTCTTATGAGGGTTGATTCCTACACTACCTACAAATCTGGAACTTCAAACTTTCCAAAAGTAGTACATGCTTCCATAACTAAGCTAGAAGCCCACTCATCTATGGTCTTCTTTTTGTCTGGAGATTTGTCTAGATCAAGCCATACACCAAATTGTGTAATTGACACTTTTGGTGTACTGTCCTGGGGAATAAATTTTTGAGAACTTTTTTTCTCTTTTCTTCCTTGTAGGACCTTTCATGTTTCGATGTCTTGGATTTCTATCAACCTTGATGATATTGATTCCTGAAGATTCTCCTTATTCCATTTTTACTTCTTGATAAGGAAAGACTTTTCTTTCCTTTTTTATTGTGAAACTTTCGATCTCTTTGATCAATTGTTCTAGGCGAGAGGGATCTTTGCAGCTTTCTGCTTCTTCATAGTGCTCAAAGAGCTTTTCTGGTTTTTGTGTTTCAGGTTTTAGCATGCTGATATCTCTTTCTAATTCAGCATCTAAATTTACTTTTATTTCTGGGTTAGTTTCTTCCCTTATTGAGATTCTGGTACTTCTAGTACCTTTTTCTCTGGAAAAGCTGCATCTTCTTTGTAATCTAGAGCTTTCACCTCTTAGACTTTCGAGGGATACATCACTGTTCCTATGTCCTTCTAATTTTAAGTTGACTTCTCCAATTCTTCTATTCTCATAAATTACTTCTTTTACGCGTTCTGGCTTTTCTTTTGGGCCAGACAATTTCCATTCCAATGGATAACTTACTTCATCCCATAAAACCTTATGAATTTATTCCAAATGATTTTTTGAATTTGTGAGAAATCCAGTAGTAAGACCAGGAATGTTTGTTATTTTGGTCTTTAGTTCTACGTACTATTGTGCTCATCAGTTTATAGTCAACTCTATAAACCACAGCAAGCTTTTGCATGTCATCTTTCATTGAGGTGTCATCTGTTTTGACTCTTAATCATAAACAGTGGGCTGCATTAGTCAGGCTAGTTAAAAAGTTTGGGAAGCAGTTGAAATAAGCAACTTGGTTGCATAATGATGCTTGGAGGGTTCCCAATAGACTTTTCTTGAAGTCAATCAGTCTATTTACTGTAAAATACATAGGACTGAGCAATTTATGTCTTCTCTAACTATTAATTTTATGCCGACTTGGACTGCTTCTATATGCATAAATTTGAAGTTTCTTTTTCTTACTTTAGCAACTTCCTCAGGTGTTATCAAAAGGAGGTATGTTTTTCCTGTTGTTGCTAAAGTGATGAACTCAAGTATTTTGAACTGATGGCTATCCAACATTTCAAAATTTCCTCTTTTGTAAATTTGATTGAATTCAAACTTAGGAATTGAAGAATTTCTAACATTTACTTCAAGTTCATTAAATTCAAATTCTTCAGAATTGACCAACTGTACCGCATTTTTCTTTCCAAAGATGCTTAACATATTCATGTTACGAACATTTTCAGTTTTGAATTTTGGAAACCTTATACTTGGCAGATTTGTTGTTGAATCCAAGAGAAACGGTATTAGTGAAGGGTTCCCCCTTGGAACGTCTAATGGTTTAAAGTCATTAGTTTTTCTTATGACTGTTCGAGGTGGACTTTCTCTTGACACTTTGTGTTCTCTGGCTATCCTTTGAGCATAGTCAAGAATTTTCATCTATTGAAGATTTAGTCCCTCGATTTTACTATTAACCTTTGTTAATAGTTCTTTCTTGTTTTTCGGGTGATTTTGGATATAATCTATTTTAGCTTCAAATTGGTGGCATATAATTGGTTACTAATCACCGGAAGTATCTCTAGATATTCTCTGTTTCTAGAGATTTCTGTTATGCATTCTTGATACGTTGCATCAGTTGAATTTAATAGATAATCTAATTTCTCCATTATTTTCCCATAAGGTGTTCCCATATGTGGGAATCTGTTGAGCTATAGCAAGCTATGATACCCGTAATCTGTGGATCTAAACAAAAAGCTCAAATAGATAGTTTGTGTAAAGGTTGTTCGAATCTTGCTCTGTCCTTTTGACAATTAGCTAAATAAATTTGCTCTGCAACAATTTTTATTTCAATTGTTGCTCTGTTTTGAAGAGGAACTTCACTCGCTTTATCTCAAAGTCTAATTTTTTTGTTTGCAGTTGTCAATAAAATCTCAAATTAATCTAAGATTTCTACTTAATTTTCGAGTAACTTGACAATGAGAAGTTTTTATAGTAAGAAATAAATGTTTATCTTCGAATATCTTCGAATAGATCTTTAGCTGCAAATGTTAGAACAAACAAATTATGGACCCACTACGCTTTCAAAAACATAAACGTAAAATAAGAGTATTATTCACTATTCACTAAAAAATTTGTGATCTTTTTGTCTCCCCACATATTCATGCGCTGCACACCGCAGAATCACTCAATGTCCAGTGGCTCAAGAGATATTAGGGGCAGCACCTTTTCACCTTAATACTCCGGGTACAAACTCTTTTGACTTTAAAGAGTGGATGCTTGGTATGGCGACATCTCTTTCCCAGGAAAGGTTTGCTCAATTACTCATGATTGTGTGGTGGAGTCTTTGGTATAATCGCAATGACAAGCTCTGGAATGATTCATCTAAAGCAGCTGGGATAACTGTGACTCTAGCTATGTCTCGTTTGGAGGAGTATCAGAGACATGGCGGCCACCAAATCCAACCAAAAGCAGTGTAAAAACTGGATACCTCCATGTACAAGTGCTCTTAAGTTAAATATTGGTAGAGCTTTTGTAACAAATGAGGTGCATGGAGGAGGAGGAGGAGGTATAGCTCGGGATCATCAAGCAAGGTTTGTTGCTGCATTCTCTTCTTTTTTTCCCGGCAATGCAAAATGCTACACATGCAGAGCTACTGGCTATTAAAAGTGGCATTGAGTTTCTAAGTGCCTCGGAGATCCCAAGAGCAATTGTTGAAACATATTGCCTTATAGCAGTGCAAAGGTGTACGGAAAAGAACCAAGAACTATACGGAAAAGGACCAAGACCTATCTCCTCTAAGCGCGGTAATTGAAGACATCAAGTCTCTACTTCAAGATACGGGATTTAAGTTAACTTCTGCTCCTCGTGCTTTTGTAATAGAGTAGCTCACCATTTAGCTAGCCATGCTTATGATTCTTGTACCTCCCTTGATTGGGGTCGTAGTAGGGTTGGGACATTGAAATCGAAAATAAAAAAAATTGAGCCGAAATCGAGCCGCAACCGAAAAAAATGGAACCCGATACAAACTAAACCGGAAAAATTTGAAACCGAAAAAAACTGAAATATTTGGTTCGATTTTGGTTTTTGATTTACAAAAATCGAACCGAACCGAACCGAAAAACTAAAGTATGCAAAAAATGACATCATTTTGTGTATTTTGTAATATATTATATAAATATATGCAAACTAAAAACTTTAAACTCCTAAAATCCTAATTTATTTTTGCATAATCCTTATCAAATTCTTTCATAAAACGAATCAAAATGTTTGGCGATACAATATAAGGTTTTTTAGAGACAATTGTTTGGTTTTTTTATTTTAAAAAAATAGTTTTTATACATCATGTAAAAAACCGAAAGAAACCGAAAAAAAAAACCGAACAAAACCGAACCAAATAGTCCCAATTTTTTGGTAAAAAATAAAAAACTTGACCGAAAAAAATATTACGGTTTAATTTAATTTTTACCAAAAACTGAACCATTTAACCCCTAGTACGTACAGCTCTGGAGTTCATTTTAGATACCATTGCCTACAACATTAGTCACATCAATGAATAAATTCTTTTCCCTAGAGGGGTTTTTGTTCTCAAACAATAAAATGTAGACTCTAGAGTATCCTATATATTTAGGTGTATTCTACTGTTCTCATCGTTGAGTTTTCATTGCTAATAATAACGGGGTAGAAATACTTGTCATCTCTTGAGAAATACAAATGGCTAAATTATGAGCAATGACAATGGTGCTCGTAGTTATCTTCATGCAATGCAATGCATCGGTTTGTTCTTTAGCAGTTCATATTTTTAAAATTACATAATTTTTTGAGTTGTATTGGACACACTTTTCGACCTCCTTTCATTAAAGTCATCGTTTTGTTTTTAAGTATCATTGAATAAATTCCTTACACAAATTTTAAACTGAGCTATATCTAGTTAAGGTCTTGATAATAAATTTTGGTTTGTCTATATTGTATATACATATAATGTGGTTTATCATTATTTTCAAAAGTCTTATATAAGAAGTGTGTTATATGTTTGAATTGACCTCCACATCTAATGAAATTTTTAATTCATGATTGTATAGTTATATTAACGTATGATCTACTAACATTTTGTGATACAGATTTTTAGGCAATAACAACTTAATATAATTGTTGCAAAATCCATCCTGAACTTGAAAAATGTATTCTTGCAGGTGTAAATTGTTGAAAAATGGTGGTTTTCCACCATTTTGAAGTGACAATTTAAACAAAATAATTAAATGTGTTGCACTTAATTTTGATGTGTGGGAAACATGGATTTGTAATCTCCTATAAGAGTACATAAAGATTATGTATTCATTTGTTTAAATTGGTTAAGGGGTGAATGAGAAATTGTCACCTAAAGATGGCTACTTGAGACAAAAGGAAGGAATGTGATCCCACATGGGAGAAATTATGTGGTAGTCTTTATATATGATTGCATCCTAGTCTCTCTTGAGTAAGTGAGTAGAGAGGCTCTCTCTCACGCGCGTGGGCTCTCACGCCCGTGTCCTACGGACACGAATGTCGTTCCGATTTGGGCCGGGCCACACGAGTTTCCTTTTGCACTCAGGAAAGACTTTTTGCATTCCTCGAGACCTTTCAACTTTTCCGGTTACACATTTTAGTAGCCGGTTTTATGGTGGGTTTTTGATGCAGTCATGACAGAAGATAACTACCTAAGGCTACGAAACAGAGCCATCCAGAGGGAGCAGCAAGCTTGAGAAGTTACGTTTCCTAATGTGCTTTGGTTTAGCATTTCTTTTCCTAATGTGTTTTGGTTTAGCATTTCTTTTCCTTCCCGTCTAGGTTTTTCTATTTTCTTTCCTATTGTTCTGAGAGAACCAGCTCTATATTAAGCCCACTCTCTCGATAGAAA
Source organism: Geum urbanum (assembly GCA_946800695.1). Classification (NCBI taxonomy): domain Eukaryota; kingdom Viridiplantae; phylum Streptophyta; class Magnoliopsida; order Rosales; family Rosaceae; genus Geum; species Geum urbanum. The sequence continues at coordinate 9,625,563 of OX327003.1, forward strand.
AGTAGCTTGGAATATCAATACAATTGAGAGTCTTTCTCACAACTATCAACTCTGTTATTCTGCTGGAATCAACGAGGTATAGAATTCCTATCAACTCGGATATTCTTTTGAATCAACGAGGCATAGGCAAACCTTCTTCCTTGGCTATTCTTGTGTAAGAATCAACAGGGACTTAGGCTTACTCGATTATCCCTATCCTTAACATTTGCTAAATACCTTAAGTTCCCACCACGTACTGCATCAGTTGGTATCAGGAGCTTAGGTCGATCTTCTTCCAACAATCATGCCTGTCAGGAAAGGTACGAAGGTTGGCGGAAAGGGGTATAAAAAGAAGGAGGAAAATCTTTTACACATTTATTCTAGAGAGAGCTTTGAAGAGATGCGACGCTATTTGGATCAAGCAGTCAGGCAACAAGTAGCTGAGGGAATTGCCAAAGAGAGAGCAAGAGGGAAAAGGAAGGACGAGCCCCAACATGAAGTTAATGATGATGAAGATAGTCACGACGAAGACAGAGGAGATGACAATCTCTCAAGTTTTTCAGAGGACAGGCGGCGGGGTAAGCATGACCCTGGACGCTGGGAAGCTGGAATAAGGACTGATATTCCTGAGTTTCATGGAGGAATTCAGCCGGAGGAGTTTCTTGATTGGCTAGGGGCGATTGAAGAAGTCTTTGAATTCAAAGAGGTCCCAGAAAAGAAAAAAGTCTCTTTGGTGGCTACAAGGCTTAGGGGACATGCGTCTGCTTGGTGGCGGCAAACAAAGGGGTTGCGTGAGCGTCAAGGAAAGAAGAAAATTGACTCTTGGGACAAGATGAAGAAGCATATGAGGGCAGTCTTCTTACCTCCCAACTATGCTAGGTTGATTTATCAACAGCTTCAAAACCTTAGACAAGGTAGCCGCAACGTTACTGAGTTCACAACTGAGTTTTACCAACTGGTTGCACGCAACGACCTGTCTGAAACAGACGAACAGCTGGTAGCTCGATACATTGGGGGATTACGTCCTCAACTTCAAGACATTCTTAACATGTTCGATATTTGCACTGTGGCAGAAGCCTTCTCTAGAGGCCTACAGATAGAAAAACAGATGAGTAGAAGGGTGATTGGAATTGGTGGTGGGTTTGGTACTGGCACTAGTGCACGAGGTGTGGCCAGCTCTAGTACACCACCAAAAATGGTGGCGTCTCAGGCTTCTCCAACAGGACCAAACAGTAGCGGGCAAAATGTAAGGGCGAGATTGAGGTGCTTTAAGTGTGGGGAAGAAGGACACCGAATGAGTGAGTGTAAAAAAGAGACTAAGGTGAATAAAGGGTTGCTTATAGAGAATAACAATTTGCATGATGACTCTACACCACTTGAGGAGGACACTTGCTTTGATGTGGCTTATGGAGAGGATCTAGAGGAAGAAGTTGTGTATGGTGATAACGGCCCGTTGTTAGTAGTGCGCAGAGCTTGCCTCACACCCCGAGCTCCTGAGGGGGATGGTTGGTTACGTACCAACATATTTCAGTCCTCATGTACTATTGGAGGCAAAGTATGTAGGATGATCATTGATTCGGGCAGCTGCGAGAATGTCGTGTCTGAGGAAGCTGTTACCAAATTGGGTTTAGAAACTCAAAATCACCCGCAACCCTACCGGTTGTCTTGGCTGCAAAAGGGTAGTGAAGTCACCGTCTCAAAACGTACGGCTGTTTGCTTTTCTATTGGAAACAACTATAAGGACAAGGTATGGTGTGACGTGGTGGCTATGGATGCTTGTCATATATTATTAGGAAGACCTTGGCAATTTGACAGGAATGTCTTGCATGATGGGAGAAAGAACACATATAGCTTTGTCTTCAACAATGTCAAGATTACATTGGTCCCTGCAAAAGACCAAGTTCCTAAGCCACAAGGGAAGAATGTAACTAGCCTACTTTCTATGGGAAAATTTGTAGATGAAGCAAAAGAAACAGGGAGAGTATACCTATTACTTGGAAAAGAAGCGGCAGCAGCTACCAATTGTGTGCCTGAACCCGTTCAAGACTTACTTAAGGAGTTTCAAGATGTCTTTCCTGATGAGATACCTGTAGGACTACCACCGAAGCGTGACATTCAACACCAAATTGATTTGGTTCCTGGTGCATCATTACCTAACCGACCTCACTACAGGATGAGTCCTAAAGAACACGAGGAGTTAAGGAGACAAGTGGAAGAATTGCTTGAAAAGGGTCACATCAGGGAGAGCTTGAGCCCTTGTGCCGTACCTGCCCTCCTCACTCCAAAGAAAGATGGTTCATGGCGTATGTGTGTTGATAGTAGAGCCATCAATAAGATCACAACTCGCTATCGATTTCCCATACCCCGGTTGGATGATTTACTTGATCAACTAAGTGGTGCCATGATGTTTAGTAAAATTGATCTCAAAAGTGGGTATCATCAAATCCGAATCCGAGAAGGAGATGAGTGGAAGACGGCATTCAAAATCCGAGAAGGGCTCTATGAGTGGTTGGTAATGCCCTTTGGGCTGTCTAATGCCCCAAGTACTTTCATGAGGGCCATGAACCAAATGTTCCGTCCTTTTATCGGCAAGTTTCTTGTGGTATATTTTGATGATATACTTATATATAGTGCTACACCGGAGTTGCATTTGGAGCATTTGAAAGCAGTGTTAGAGGTCTTACGAAAGGAGAAGTTTTATGCTGGAATTAAAAAGTGCTCTTTTATGACCAACCAAGTGTTATTTCTCGGCTTCGTGGTGTCCAAAGATGGCATTAGCGTGGATGACTCGAAGGTGGAGGCCATACGGGGTTGGCATATACCCACTTCGTTGCACGAGGTTCGGAGTTTTCATGGATTAGTTTCTTTCTACAGGAGGTTTATCGCCAACTTTAGCACCATAATGGCTCCCATCACCGACTGCATGAAGGATGGAAAGTTTGCTTGGAATGATGAAGCCACAAAGGCATTTGAGTTGATTAAACAGATGATAACAAATGCTCCAGTTTTAGTTCTACCAGATTTTCACAAGCCTTTTGAGCTGCATTGTGATGCATCAAAGGTGGGAATTGGGGCCGTGTTAAGTCAGGAACAGAGACCCGTGGCTTTTTATAGTGAGAAGCTTGGAGGAGCTAAACTTAATTATAGCACCTATGATGTTGAATTCTATGCAGTAGTGCGGGCATTAAAACATTGGAGCTCCTACTTAGCTTATAATGAGTTTGTGCTATTCTCAGACCATGATGCACTCAGACACATCAATACTCAGGATAAGCTTTCTTCTCGGCATGCAAAGTGGGCTTCGTACCTGCAGCAGTTTACATTCTCTCTCAAGCACAAATCTGGAACATTGAATAGGGTGGCAGATGCCTTGAGTAGGAAAACTAATCTTCTTACCCTTGTGCAAACTCAGGTAATAGGTTTTGAATCCCTTAAAGATCTTCTGGCTACTGATTCCTATTTCTCCGGTATCATGGAGGATGTGAGAGCAGGATTAAGAGATGATTATACCTTGCATGAGGGGTTTCTTTTCAAGGGTAACCAACTATGCATCCCGGATTGCAGTTTACGACCCAAGATCATTAAGGAGCTGCATACAGAGGGCCATATGGGACGGGATAAAACTGTACAACTGGTGTTGAGTTCGTATTTTTGGCCATCTATACGCAAGGAGGTTGCTAAATTTGTGAAGGGTTGCTATATATGTCAGATGGCTAAGGGGCAAGCATCTAATGCCGGTCTCTATATCCCCTTGGCTATTCCTACACGCCCTTGGCTAGACGTTAGCATGGACTTTGTCCTCGGCCTCCCTCGAACTCAGCGCGGTGCTGACTCTATTTATGTAGTGGTTGATCGATTCTCCAAGATGGCTCATTTCATTCCTTGTAAGAAGACCACAGATGCGGTCAATGTAGCTCAACTATATTTTAGGGAGGTTTACAGGTTACATGGTTTCCCCAGCTCCATTGTCTCGGACAGGGATACTCGCTTCCTTAGCCATTTTTGGAGGTGTTTGTGGAAACTCGCTGGCACCAAGCTAAACTTTAGTAGTGCTTATCACCCACAGACGGATGGGCAAACGGAAGTCGTCAATCGTTCATTGGGAAATCTGCTAAGGAGCCTGGTAGGCAAGAATTTGAAGACTTGGGACCAAAGATTGTGTCAAGCTGAATTTGCCTACAACAGGTCTGTTAACAGGAGCACTGGTCTTAGCCCCTTCTACATTAACTATGGCTATGACCCTAGGTCACCTATTGAACTCTTACCCGTCCTTGACTCTAAGAAGATCAATGCAAAGGCCGAGGATTTCATGACACACCTCCTGGACGTGCATGAACAGACCCGCCAGCAGTTAGAAGAATCTAATGCCAAGTATAAAGCAGCTGCGGATACGAAACGGAGGCATGTCGAGTTTGACGTCGGCGATCTTGTGTGGGCTGTTTTGACAAAAGACCGTTTCCCTGTTGGTGATTACAACAAGTTAGCAGCTCGAAAGATTGGACCTGTGGAAATTGTTGGGAAGATAAACTCTAATGCTTACCAACTAAAGCTGCCTCCACATCTTAACACCTCTGCAACTTTTAATGTCAAGCATTTGATTCCCTATTATGGCAACAGTTCTGACGAAGATGATTTGAATTCGAGGGCGAATTCTTTCCAACCCGGGAAGGATGATGCAGTCATGACAGAAGATAACTACCTAAGGCTACGAAACAGAGCCATCCAGAGGGAGCAGCAAGCTTGAGAAGTTACGTTTCCTAATGTGCTTTGGTTTAGCATTTCTTTTCCTAATGTGTTTTGGTTTAGCATTTCTTTTCCTTCCCGTCTAGGTTTTTCTATTTTCTTTCCTATTGTTCTGAGAGAACCAGCTCTATATTAAGCCCACTCTCTCGATAGAAAAGTAGCTTGGAATATCAATACAATTGAGAGTCTTTCTCACAACTATCAACTCTGTTATTCTGCTAGAATCAACGAGGTATAGAATTCCTATCAACTCGGATATTCTTTTGAATCAACGAGGCATAGGCAAACCTTCTTCCTTGGCTATTCTTGTGTAAGAATCAACAGGGACTTAGGCTTACTCGATTATCCCTATCCTTAACATTTGCTAAATACCTTAAGTTCCCACCACGTACTGCATCAGTTTTTCACTCATTAGTGGCCGGTTTATGGTGGGTTTTTACCCATTAGTGGCCGGATTAAAGTTGCATAGTTAAATGGTGTGTAACTCACAACTTTTTGGTTTCAAAGCAATGATGATCAACTCATTCCCAACGTGTATAAATAGAGGCATTCCACACCCTCATTCTTCATCCCATTAGAAGCAATCTCCTCTTCTGATTACTTCTCTCCCTCTCTCAACTCAAAGAAAAATTCGGTGATAGAGAAAGGTATTCCTCAGTTCGAAGAGAAGTTCTTGTGCTGCGGTACAAAACTTTGAAGTTGTTTTATCCTGGGAGAACAACACCACGCAAGCCTGTGGGCGGCGTAAAAGTTCTTAAAGAAAGCGTGTGATACACGTGACTCAACTTAATTCATATTCTTACCTAAATTCTGTTCTTCGTACATGTGTTTGTAATTTACTAATTATTTAATTAGTATTTTGTTTATTGTATTTAATTTAATATCACTTACTTTTCCTACATAGACACGGGTCTGAAACTTTACCAGATGGTAACCGGTGGACATATTGCATAAATGCACTTTGTGATTGAGGTATATGCAAACAAGGAAAAGATCAATCATCATGGGTGTCATTGTCTTTACTGATTGAAAATGTTATGTTTGAGTCGTCCTTTGTTGAACCATATCTATTGTATTAAGAGTAATATTTTTTAGTTACCAACATTATTAATATTAAAATTAAAATAACACAATATCAATTCAATCACTTTGGTTATGTCGTAATTCTTCGTTTATGTGATCAAATAGAGACACTAAAAAAGTAACATCAATGATACGTTACATTGATTGGGGTCATCAAACTTAGAAAATTATAACTTTCGATTTAAGAGCTAAGTTTCAATGTTCAAAGTCGGTTTTTGGTGTAACATAATATTGGCAAATTCATGACATAGTTTCGCGTGAATTTTTCCTCCCCATGGAATTCTAGGTACATCCACGTGGATCACCTCACCTAGAGCTCAGGATATAAGTCTCATTTCTATCGTGGTGATTAAATCCAATTTGAGGACTGATGATATAGATATAACAAATTATAACCACTGCAAATGACTTAGTTTTTTTTTGCTTAATTGGATGTGCTTCCTAACTTAATTAGGTTCGAACCTCAAGATTTTCGAAGTGGCTACGCACTTATATACAATGTATAGTCTTTTGGCCTAGAAAACTTTTGCAGTATAACAGTGGAGAGTGTATTTCATGTAATCTACCCAGTTAAGTACTCATTTTTGCGCCAATCTGATAATTTTATTCTCAAAAGTAAAGGTCATTATTTGGCATATGGGTCCAAAAATCTCGTGGATGACCAGCGACACATTGAGTTCAAGCTCGGTCCAAATTTAGGCCTAAAAAATCTCGGCACTGTGGGCAAGATCAAGGTCTCAAAGCCCATATATCTGAAAAAGCTGAGCTCGTCAAGGCCCATCGAGATCCGCCGTATACCCCAATATTATAGATTACTTTATCATTATAAAATTCTAAAACCTCTGCCTTAATATCATTTATTTATGTATAAATTATTAATTTTTTAGGCTTATATTTATTTATTGTGTATAATTATTAATATATTTGATTGTTAAAAATTATTAATTTTTAAATTTTTTTTTATACATTAAAAAACTCGGCCTGACCTTATGGGCTTAATCTAACTCGGCCCAAAAAAGTCTTCTGTTTTGATAAAGCTCAGCCTATAATGGTTCGTGGGCTTTAAAATTTAAAAAAAAAAATACCCGACCCAAATTTTGAAAGCGTGAAATGTGTGATGCTCAAATCTGATCCAGTCCGGCTCACTGCCGACCCTACTCGAGAGTTTTGGTGGAGTGGAGAGGTCGGCATCATGCGCAACGCACGTGAACCTCATCTAGTGTCGCGGTGTCGCATAGAAGTTTATTGTGTGAAATTAGTCGTTCTCACTTCTCAGTTTCTGACGTATGAAAAATTGAGAATGAGATAGGCAGCATTTGATTATCTGTGGCCAATAAGCAGTGGTTGTTCTCCGTCCACTCTCGTCAAGCCTCAAAAAGGAAAAGACCAACTTACAGACACAAACTAGCTAGCAGTCGAGAAAAACAAAAGACATGGACACCGTCGTCTCCAATTCAGCATTACTATCCATGCCACCACAGCTCCTCCGCCATGTCCCCCGTACAGTCACTTCTTCCACCTCGTACTCATTCCACCACACTTGTCGTCTCACTCTCTCTTCTTCAAAGAAGCTCTTCTTCTCCGGCCACAACAAACGAGTTGGTCGTCGTCGAAGCTCTTCTTCTTGTTCCAAGTTTTCGGTTGTTACTTCAAGTGCTGCTATTCAAGAAATAAACCAGACCCAGTTCCGGGATTCGGTTCTTAACTCTGACCGGCCTGTTCTGGTCGAGTTTGTTGCCAGTTGGTGCGGTCCTTGCCGCTTAATTTCTCCCGCTATGGAATGGATAGCTCAGGTTCAATTCTTTGTCTCAAGTATATAATTTATATGACACCATTGAAATATACTTCTTTCTTTTTCCTCTGCAGTCAAAGTTTGCTACATATTAAAATTTAATACTGGTAGACTAGTTTTATACAATGGATAGACCATGTAGATTTGAAATGAGGGAATGGAATTGTGAAACTAGGATTAGTTTGGAGGACTATTGGTGTATAGTGTTTGCAACGTTTCTTAGGAAATAGAGAAGTTAAGAAAGTTTGAGGCTTTAGGAAGAGAATTGTGTTTATAAAAGAGTACTGGTATTGTGTGTATCATATACAGCATGTTAGATTTTTGCCCAGGTGTTTACATTTTTGAACATTAGTTTTCTTTACTAGATTCAAGAACCTTTGTTACCACATGTATTCATTTGCACAAGCTTTCATTTTATTTTATTTTCAATATTATGGGGTATTATCTCCTTGGAAGCAGGACAATGCAGGGATTTGAGGGTTGGACAAGTTAAATTTGGGCGTAACCGTGCAGAATTGATATCTTAAAATTGGGATGCATCTGGAATTAAAGTAATGTTAAGGAACCAATATTTCTGATTACAGGTTTAAACATTAGTTTAACTGGACATAACAGTTGTGTGCTCAAGATTCAAAAACTGTTGGAAGATAAGAAAGTAAGATTATAGAAACCTCGTTTCTGTCGAGCTATTAAATCTTTGAGCATTTCATCTGAGTCTTTGAAAACCAGCATATGGAAATCACATCAGTTTTAAACTTTAATTGTGACTGGTTAGTGGCTATTAGAATTGTTTTAATTTTGTTCAAGTACCTGAAACATGAGTTTATTTGTTACCCTCAGGAATATAAAGACAGATTAACAGTTGTTAAGATTGATCATGATGCAAACCCACAACTAATTGAAGAATACAAAGTTTATGGGTTGCCTGCGTTGATCCTCTTCAATAATGGAAAGGAAGTTCCAGAAAGCAGAAGAGAGGGTGCAATTACAAAAGTAAAGCTCAAAGAATATGTGGATGCTTTCTTGGAGTCAAATTCACTTGCCTAGTCCAATTCCATTTGGATAAGCAGACATGCCTATACAATCAATTCAGTTTCTGTAATATGTGGTAGTCCCTTTCCTTTTTTCTCCCTCTTTTGTGATGTACTACATTCTTACTGTATTTGAGCTGTATATCTCCAAAATTTATCATGGCCATTTTCTTTTTTGGATTTGTTACATACCTCCACCTCATTTTTTTCTTTCTTTTCTCTTATGTCCGTCAAACGAGATGGGTGGTTTGGTACGTGATTGATTACGTGTAATGAAATGCGAAGAAGTTATTCTTCATGTAAATCATGATTCTAGTATTGGAGTTCAGTAAACATACAACATTTTCATCGAGTAATGTTCTCTTGTGAATCAAACTACAGCTTTGTCTTGTTTATCAAGACCAATGACAGCCTCATCAGGGATGTACTTCCTCCAAATCCAGTGTGCTTTCCACACTTTATTCATCTCTTCAATGGGGACATTCTTTGTCTCGGGTAGGAAGAAGGCGATGAAGATGGTCATAATGGTCACCCAACATGCAAAGAAAAAGAAGAGACCAAACTTCAAGTGGCAAAGCATGGTGAGGAAACTTTGGCCGATGAGGAAAGTAAAGAACATGTTAACTGAGATATTGATTGCTTATCCCACGGATCTGATCTCTAGAGGAAATATTTCACATGGAACCAACCATCCCAAGGGACCCCAAGTCCATGCAAATGCTGCAACATATCCACAGATGAAGAACAAGACCCAATTAGCTTCAGACTTTCCAAATGCTCCTAATCCGGTCACACCAAACTGCCAGCCAACCATGCCTCCAACCGCAATCTACAGGTGTAAAATGTACACAATGTTGGGAAATGTGTGTTATATTAGTTGTATTGATAGAAAATATGGCTAAGCTGAATACAAACATACCTGACAAATGATCATTTGCAATCCACCTTGGAGGAACAACGCTCTTCTTCCAAACTTATCAACTGGAACCATGGACACTACGGTACCTACAACGTTAACAGCACCAGTGATGACTGCCGACATGAGAGAAGCTTCGTCTCCAAAGCCCAAAGTCTTGAATAGAACAGGTGCATAAAACATGATGACATTTATGCCAGTGAGCTGCTGGAAGAACGAAGCGAGAACACAGATGACGAGCTGAGGCCTATATTGCGGTAGCATGATGTTTGTCCATTGGTTCTTGACTTTATTTGCAGCCTCAATTGCCTCTACAAGGTCTTGGAACTCAGCATTGACGTTGTCAGTGCCACGAATTTTTTCTAACATGTTCCTAGCCTTCTCAGAATATCCTCTTTCTATCATTGAATTTGGCGTGTCGGGCAAAAAGATTGCAGCAACAGTTATCACCAAGGAAGGGACAGCTGCAAGAGCCAAAGAGATTCTCCAACCGTACCCACCCTTGATCTTGGCAGTGCCGAAGTTAACAAGGCCAGCCACCAAAATGCCAATGCAGATGGCCATTTGGAATCCCATGTTAAGTGCTCCTCTAATCTTTGTTGGAGCCATTTCCGCAAGATAAACTGGAACATACTGCAAAAAAGAAGCTTGAGCTGTAAGAAGACAGGCCTGGGGAGAATTACAAATCCACAACAACAATATACGTACCTGATTTGCAAATCCAACACCAACCCCAAGCAAGAGGCGACTAATGATCAGAACTATGATGTTATTTGCAACACCGTTTAGGATGGAGCTAATCAAAAACACAAGTCTTGCCACTAACATGGATATTCGTCGACCAAATCTCTAGTTACTGATGAAGCAAAGAAAGATGCCACCAGCGCCGCCATGTACAGCGAAGAGGTGAACAATGTAAGTAGTTGGCTGTCGAACTTGCAGTACTGGTTTTGGTCAGCAGATGCATTCTTCATCTTGTGGTACACAGATGGGAAGAACTTGCTCAAGAATGACTCCATTGATGTCACACCTCCTGAGATGCCAATATCATATCCAAAGAGGAAACCACCTGTAGCAGCCACCATGCATGTGAATACCACAAAGACGGTGACACCTCCTTCTTAGTTCCTCCCTCCATTCTGTGAAGAAAAACCACCTCCTGCCGTCGATCTCCCTCTAAGTTTCTTAGTCTTCTTTACAAAGAGAAATGAAACTTCTACGTCTTGCTCCTTGTATCTCAAATCCCAAACTGCATAAATTTATAAAGACACTAAAATGTGATAAGCACAGCTTTGTTTCAACAACTTGAAGAAGTTTTTCCATACTTAGCTTTGAAATGTAGAAGCTGTTATCGAGGATATAACCATAGCAGCATAGAAGTTGTTATCGAGGATATAACCAGAGCAGCATAGTTTCTAGTTTCACAGAGATATATAAGTAGTTGATTTATTACTAAACCATTCTAGTTTGGGGTTAAATTTAGAAAATGTGAGTTGGATAAAAATTTAGCTCCTCCAGTCATAAAACGGACATCACTGAATAAACAAAAACAAACAAAAAACAAGAAATCTAAAACACTACACTCATATTTTATATTATTTACCGTGTACAATAAAACGGATAAATGATGAGCATTGGGGTTACTCTTTTGATCAAAGCGTTAAACTTATGCGCTGACGAACAAGGTTTGAATCCCAGTACTTCCAATTTAAAGAGTATTTTCTCTAAAAATAGCTCATTGAGAATTGAGGTTGCTCCATGGTCAAGATGTTGACCTATCCATTGATGAGCCATGTTCAAATCCTAATCCTCCTTTCTATCAAAATAGCGCATTGAGAATTTGGGTTGTTCTATGGCCAAGGTGTTGAACTATCCGCTGACAAGCCAGGTTCAAATCATAATACTCCCTTCTATCGTCCAAATTTTTTATTTCAAGCTAAAGACTTAAAAAAACATATCTTTGGAAAATCCTCCTAATTATGCTCCTCTCCCTTATTGAACGGCGGCAAACCCTAGGGTTTTGCTTGTGGAGAACGGGCGACTTTGATATCGATGCATCTCCTTGCCTTTGCCTTGCCTTGCGATCGTCTTCCTTAGAGACGTGTATACCTCATCGTCCTTGGATGGATTGTGGCAGTGGGATCCGCAATGTGAAGCGTTGATTCGTCGATAATAGATCTCGACCTCAACGTGTGGTGAGATCTCGTCGGTGGTATTGGGATCGCAGCCTATATGATAGGGTACTGGAGTCAGGCGATGGAGGAAGGGCAAGGGCTTTTGCTCCGTTGTGGGTTTCCATGTTCGGCTCCACACGGAGGTCTACCACTCTGGTAGCCACTGATTGAGATTTGTCAACCGACTTTGTTGTAGGATGTTGACCAGAGTTGAGTAATCGACAAGGTCGGCTTGCTATGTTATGTGGTTGTCGTTAGGAGTGGGACATTATAGCCGAAAATCGAAAAAAAAATCCAAGCTGAAACTGAACCATGGCCGAGAAAAATCGAACCCGATATAAACCGAACCGAAAAAAAAAACGAAACATTTGGTTCAGTTTCGGTTTTTCATTTATAAAAACTAAACCGAACCGAAAACCCAAAGGATGCAAAAAGGGACATCATTTTGGGTATTTTGTAATATATTATATAAATATATGCAAAATAAAAACCTTAAACTTCTAAAATCTTTATTTTCTTTATGCACAATTCTTGTCAAATTCTCTCATAGAGACGAATCAACATGTTATGCAACTCAAAAAAGAGTGTTTTATAGGAAACTTTTTATTTAGTTTTTACAAAGTTTGCTTTTATGCATTATGTAAAAAACCGAAAGAAACTGAAAAAAAAAATTGAAAAAAAACTCGAACCGAACCGAAAAAAATATTACGGTTTAGTTTTAGTTTTTACCAAAAACTTAACCAAACCGCCTGAATTTCACTACTAGTTGACTTTATTTGGATGATCGGTTCCGACAGAGAAGGTTGATAGTGATGGACGACTAGTGCTAGTCAACTTTGACACACTTGATTGCTATTGAGCTTTGCTTGGTGGTGCAGGTTTCAACCCTAATGATAGTTGGGCTTGGAGAGTGTATGGGTTTGGATCAACCCGGTTGTTGATCCGTTTGATCTGTGATCCAGGAGATTTTCTATTGAGTTGTGCTTCTTGGGCCACAGATGTCTCCAAAGAAATTTAATTTCTCATGCAAAATAAGTTCGAGCGAGATTTATTGTTCATCGGCCCATTTTATGCTAAGTGTTGGTTACTGGTTACTTGGTTACATTTTATTTTTTTAGCTTATTGTTGGTAGGATTATTTAGGGTAAAATGGCTAGATAGATAACTTTGTTGTGTAGCTAGTGTAGATTGCAGCTTCTTAGCCTATAATGTTTTCCTTTGTTAAGAGTAGACGTTAGTTGTAATCTGTCTTCATCTTTATTTATCAATGAGAACTAATATATAACCTTTTTTCCATTAAAAAAGAAAAAATAGAAAGGACAGATGGTCAAGAAGACAGTATGCCTACTCGTTGACCACCCAAACTTAACTAATTTCCCATCTATTATTAAGTCGCTTACATTTCCAGAACTCAAAAAAATCCTAAATTAGTTTGGAGCATGTTTATTAATTGGGAATGAGAATCAAATTTATGAGAATGATTCCGGGATGAGAGAGTTCCAACATTTACTTGCACATTTGGGAATCAGAATGAAGGTGGGTCCTACCTCCTTATCAGGAATCATTCCCGAATAAACCTGTAATTAGATTCCCAAGATGGGAGGTGGGTTTGAGAATCATTCCTCCCAGAATCAACTTTTGTACCAATAATACCCTTATGTATATATTTTTTTAAAGAACCTTATGTATTATTAAATGACTCTAATTTCTTTAGGCATGATATTTTAATTTATTTTCTAAATTGCTAATGGTAATATTTCAATTTTTTTTAAATGTATAATGATTATTATTTTGATGATTTTGAAACTTTGTTTAACTATATAATTTGCTAGATTTGACGTTTGGTTTTCGTTTTTTGTTATTTACTTAGCTCATTTGATTTGTTCTTATGTCGGTATCGTTTTAATTATTTTTCCAATAAACTTTGCTCAAATTCATAAAAAGATAAAAAAGAAAGTTACTGAATAAGAAAATATTGTTATTGTTTTGTAGGGGTAATTCAGTAATCAAACTAGTTTTGATTCCAATTCTTGTTATAATTTCAAATGGTAAGTAAACAGCTCAATAGAAATGACACATTCTTATTCCGATTCTTTGTAATTCTGATTCCTGGTGATTTCAATTCCAAATAAGTAAACGTGTCATTGGTCTCTTTAGTTTCCCCTCATCCAATTGAAGAGAATCTAATTAAATCGAAGTGCTAAGGTTTAACACGGTTTAGAGAACTTGATTTTTGGCTAAAAAGTTTTGATATCTTAGCGTTTGAGACAATATATTTATAGTGTAGACGAAACGAGTCAAATGGCCATATTATCTTTGAATTTAAATCGCGCGCATGCCGCATCATTAACATTAACAGATTTATCACAAGGAGTTTTGATAAGTCGTATGATTTTTCCGTAACATTAACGAAAAAAAGGACAAATTTCAATTTACCTACTTGTAGTTTGCTTTAAACATCATTTTAGTATCTGTAGTTTCAAGATCATCAATTTACTACTTTGATATCATAAGAACGAAGCATAAGAAGCTCGTTTTTTTTCCTCCACCTGGGCTCCAATGATGCCTTCCTTTCCATTCTCATATCCCAACTGATCTCTATATACTTTTATTGAATTAAAGAGTGACACTTAACAGATTTTTGGGATGAATTTTAAAAAATAATGAGATTTTATAACCCTTAAATGGTAAACTGATAACCTTTAAACGACGAGTTGTAACATGACGTTTAAAGCATCCCTTAAGTGAAATTTTCTTAAACAAGAACATCGTAATAGCATATGCACCCTGGCAGGGGTGGTGCTCGAGCTGTTGGAGGACCCGGCTGAGGTGGAGCTCGAGCAAAATCAAGGAAGAATGCAGCAGTGAGATTTCGATCGAGACCGCCGTTGACGGAAAGCTTGCTCGAGCAAAAGGTCGAACAAAATTTGGACGATCTGTTGCTCAAGCTCTTCGAGTGGATCCGACCGGTCTTGCTCGAGCTATTATTGCTTTGCGGATGCTCTAATGCTCTAATAATTAGGCCTCTAAAATGACTAAAATCTCAGGTGGTCGTGAACTCGTAAACGAGATTATGCACAGAAACCTCTGAAGTCCAAAACCCACAATTTGCACGGATCAGACATCCCTCTATGGCTCTGTTGCTGTTTCCCCCTCAATTATTTTCTTCAATTTATTATTTCTGCACGAGTTCTCTAACCTGTGGTTATCTGGAAAAACAATCCCATCAAATGAACCACTCTTTTTAAAGGTACGATTCACTTGGAACTAGTGAGTTTTCTCTGTTTTGATCACAACCTTATTGGGTTTCTGGGTTTTCAATAATCTATGCTCATACTTATTTGAATGAACTGATCGAAGCTAGTGAATTACAATTCAAAATCGGGTTCAATGGCGAAAAAACCAAGTACCCTTTTTCTTGAAGATTGGTTGAGAAGTGTGAGTGGCTATGGCAATAGCTTCAGTAGCTCCACAAGCAACAACTCAGCCTCATCTGCGAGAGCTATAATTCAAGCTTGGTCTGAGCTTAGAGACTCACTCCAACACCAATCCTTCCAAACCCATCAACTCCAATCTCTCAAAACTCTTGTCAATTCCCAGACTTCACTTCATGTAGCCGAGCCTCAAGCAAAGCTTGTGCTTTCGATTCTTTCCTCCCCAAGTCTTCGTCTTTGTCTTCCTCATGAATCCCTTACTCTATTTTTCAGACTTCTTTATATATGGGTCAGGAAATCTGCAAGACCCTCTTCAATTCTGATTGATTCAGCTGTGGAGGTTCTTTCTGACTTGTTTAATTCTGCCCAATATGGCTCAGAGAAGACTCCGAGCTTCTTTTCTGAAGCTTTACTGCTTCTGGGTTCCTTTTCTTTTTCGCCTTCGGCGTCTGAAAAGTTAAAAGCTGTCTGTTTAGAGCTGACGTGTAGGTTGTTGGCTGAGGAGGAGTACCAAGTGGTAGGATCATTTGGGGGACTAATTCCAGAAGTGCTTGCTGAAGTTGGGTATGCTCTATCTTCGTCGAAAAGTGATCATGTTGTTACCATTTTGGATTTCATGTTGAGTATATGGGGTAAGGGAAGTGGGGCTCAGGGTAGTTTCTGAGGGACTCATGATTCTGCATTTGATGGAATGGGTGATGTCTGGTTTGGGCAGTTTTCGTTCTGTAGAGAAGATTAATACTCTGTGTAAGGAAGCTTTAGAGATGCCAAAACTGCATCATGGTGCGTTTGCAGTTGTCATGGCTGCAGCGGGAGTGCTGAGGGCTTTAAATAGATCGGTTGTGAGTGGTGTTGGCCTGGATACGATTTCCAAGCTGAGGATGTCTGCTGAAGATCGGATGGAGTCTGTTGCAAGGGAGTTGATTTCGCGAACAAGAGGATTTACCCGTTCAAGTGTTGATCCCACAGATAGTCTTTTGCTGCAGTGCATTGCAGTAGCATTGGCTCGAACTGGTGCTGTTTCTTCTCATGATCCTTTGTTTGTATGTCTTGCTTCTGCATTGTTGAGTGAAGTCTTTCCGTTGAGTCGCTTGTACATGAAGGTATTCGAATTAATGCATGGCAGATCCGGTGTGCTAAGGATCAATGAGGTTAAAGACCACCTTGAAAGCATAACGTTTAAAGAAGCAGGGGCAATAACTGGTGTGTTCCGCAATCAGTATGTTTCAGAGGGTGAAAAAAGTCAATACATAGTGGAGAACGTTATATGGGATTACTGTAAACGTATATACTTGGAGCACCGACAGGTTGCGATGGTTCTTCGTGGGAAAGAGGACGAATTACTCGGAGATATGGAGAAAATTGCTGAGTCTTCATTTCATATGGTTGTACTCTTTGCTTTGGCAGTCACAAAACGCAAGCTGAATTCACAGTTTAACTCAGAAACTCAGATGGATATATCAGTCCAAATTCTTATTTATTTTCTTGTGTTGAGTATTTCCGGCGCATTCATTTACCAGAATACATGGATGCTGTTCGGGGTATTGTTTTGAGTGTCCAGGAAAGCGATTCTGCGTGTGTGTCTTTCGTACAATCCATGCCAACATATGTTGACTTGACACATGGTCCAGGTACAATTTAGTTACCATAAAAAATCTATGTTACACTTTGACTTTTTAGCAATGAAATTTGGTTTTTCTCAAACTTGTTTTTCTGTAATATTTCCATTTGACTGTATTTATCATGTGATCTGTCAGACTTTTCTTTCCTGAGCTAAATGGAATATGTGTGGTCCAGTGATGAGGTTCAAACTGCTCGCGTTCTGTTTTATTTACGAGTCATTCCAACTTGCATTGGACGCTTGCCGAGCTCTGTATTCGGGAAACTGGTTGCTCCAACCATGTTCTTGTATCCTGTACTAAATAATTTAATCTTTGGGTGCTTTCTGTATTGTACATATTGAAGTTTATTCCTTATTACAAATTCAATCAGATATATGGGACATCCGAAGAAAAAGTGGCTAGAGCGTCACATTCTATGTTTTCAGCATTCATATTTTCTGCGAAGGATTCTGAAGAAGATGAAAGGGTGTCTTTAAAAGAACAGCTTGTTTTCTACTACATACAGAGATCACTAATGGTATCTAACGAAATGACTACATCTTCCTGAGATGTAAATGAAAATATAACTCTACCTTCATCAATTAGAGATAGAAGAAAGCTAAAGTTTTATTTGATCTGAGTGCAGGAATATCCTGAGATTACTCCGTTTGAGGGATTGGCTTCTGGAGTTGCAGCTGTGGCTCGACATCTTCCTGCTGGTAGCCCGGCTATATTTTATTGTATCCATAGTCTGGTTGAGAAAGCTAACATGTGCAACAAAGACTTTGCTCAGCTGGCGGATATGTGGAAGAACTGGCAAGGAGATTCAGAACCTTGCAAGAAAATCCTAGACTTGCTTTTAAGGCTGATTTCTCTTGTTGACATACAGGTAAGCTGAATTCTTTGTGTTTTAGTTTGATGTGCTACGGTTTTCACAGGAAAAGATATCGCTGGTTCTCCTCTTGACTTTTGATCCCATGTCTCCTCTTTGTTTTTAAACCTTCAATGTCCTTATTTTTCTTGCACAAAAGGTGATACATGAGTATTTGTTATCACAACCTCAATATTTAAGAGGGGACTGTTCAGAAATCACTATACACCCTGGGCAATTCCTGCATAGTTCAGGATGCATTGCTGGAAAAAAAAATTATATCAAAGATGTAACGCCTTTCTTATCCGTCAAAGTTGATTTAAGCTTACTGAACATTAGTACTTGTTCAGGTACTACCAGACTTGATGAAGTTGTTGGCACAGCTAATTGCCCAACTGCCAAAAGATGGCCAGACAATGATTCTAAATCAGTTATATTCACAGGTCACTGAATCAGATGATGTCACATGCAAACCTAGTTTAGTTTCGTGGCTGCAGTCATTATCTTACATTTGTGTTCAAGAAATGAGTGGGACGGTCTCCAAAAAATATGGAAATGATGAAATAAACGCTTCTATGCAGAGTTGCAAACTCCAGATTGATTAGATTATACCAGCCTAAATGCTCGACACTCTTTAGTGTACTTTTGGTCATTCTATACTTAAACATGATCATGAACACATGTTTTTTCAATGTTTTACTGTAATACAATAATTGGAAGTACCACTTGCAGCTATTGTGATATTATATAAACAGTTATCTTCTCATATGCAGTTTGTAATGTTGGAATCTTTTCTCTTTTTTTTTTATAACAAAAAGGCCTTAGTTTCTAAATACTGGGTATTTATTATCTTGCATATAATTCACAGGTTCTCATATAGTTACTTGCAGAAGCCTTTTACTTGGAGGAAGCCATTCATAAAATAGATCATTTGTTGGTGCTGTCGTTCATTCGGAAATATTCTGAGCTCTGTGTCACTACTTGATGTACATTCTACCTCTAAGCTTTACCATCAAAGCCTGTCTCTTTCCTTGTCAACCAGCTTCTACAATTTATGCCTACCAGCCTGACAGCAGAGCGTGCAAGAGTTGGCATAACAGAGCCTCTTACTTGTGAAGTACATGAACATCTGTAAAACAACTGGAGGAGGCTTGAAGGGGGAACTCGAGAAGGCTTATCAAACTGGTATACATTCAAGTTTTTAACAGTTGTTTGTTTTGTACATTTACTTCTGGGTCTTGTTTTTGATATCGAGAGTCGTATGACTCGTGTCTATAAAAATATTAGTTGACTACTATTTTTGTTTAGAATGTATTGTTTTAGCAGTCTTCTGCTTTTTGTTGCTGCATTTATATATTGTTTGGTCACTTAAATTGTTAAATATAGAAAACTGTTGCTGCTGCTATTTCTCTATTTTCCCCGCACCCCTTTTACCTCTATTTTTCCCTGTGTATTAACGCAAAGCTTTTGCTCTAGTATTTGTGGATGGTCCACAATTTCAGAGTTCATAATAGGATAAATTGTTGTTGCTTAGGCATCAATACATGAACTTTATGTAATCTGTTACAGTTAAGCATATTGCATGTTTGTATCGTTATTGCTTTCTAAACTTGGGTTCAGTAGGTACTAGTGTTTATTTTATTTTCCAGTAATGTAAATCAATGAAAGTTGGAGTGATGCTCACCAAGTATCCTAAACTCTAATGAAATTGAACATAAAACTCAAAATTTTATATTACGCCTTTAGAGATCTCCTGTAAACCATGCTATTTCCGTTATTTCAGATATTGTGTAGTACAAAGATGAGTTTTTTTGGCAGAGTATAAAGATGAGTTCAAGAAATCTTTCGTTGTGTGAACTCTATTGGTGCTTTAATTATCTCTCTTGTTCTTATATTATTTTATTTTGAAGAACTTAATCACGTGCAGAGCGTAGATTTTCTCAACCTCATTGTATGACAACATGCTTAAGAAAATTCGATCTATTGATTCTGCCAATATCTAAACATTTGTCAAGATAATCTTGGTTTTTGGATTATCATCGTCTTACTCAACCTTAAAGTTTGAAGAATTGCTATTTCTTCGCAAACTATAT
Organism: Geum urbanum; assembly: GCA_946800695.1. Lineage (NCBI taxonomy): Eukaryota > Viridiplantae > Streptophyta > Magnoliopsida > Rosales > Rosaceae > Geum > Geum urbanum. The sequence goes on from OX327003.1 coordinate 9,645,279, forward strand.
CTTCAGATGAAGAAGAAATGAAATAATGAAACTACGAATAATTTGAATCCAGATTACCATCTTGTCAATCAAATGGATATTGAATATTAATATAGGAGACTTCTGTGGTGCTGGAGTGCATGCCATAAACATCTATAGGCAGGAAGGTGTTCACTGTTGAATGAAATCAAGTGTTTGATCTTAACTGGCTGTGATATTCTTGGCCGGAGCAGTACTAGTAGTAATGATCACCCTCAGCACTGATGCAAGATCGTCGGAAACTTTTAAAAAGGCATGGGGGGGAAGACCTGAGTGTTCTAGGTTTTATAGAAAATCTTGGAGGCGACAAAATAATTTTAAGGGCCCTTCCAGCAAATTTTTAAGGCGGATTACATATAAGGTCACTTATAGAAAATCTATCCCAAACAAGATTACTTAACATTTTTATCTTAAATTAGGTCACCCTCATAATAAACATAATCTTAAATTTAACATTATTTATAGACATGACATCCTATATAACTGAAATCAAACACCCAAAACTCTTCTCTTTTTCTTTTCAGTCGACACAGACTATCATTTCAACCCTAACCTCCGTCGCTATTGCTTCTCTACACCACCGCATCTCTCTCTCTCTCTCTCTCTCTCTCTCTCTCTCTCTCTCTCTCTCTCTCTCTCTCTCTCTCTCTCTCTCTCTCTCTCTCTCTCTCTCTCTCTCTCTCTCTTCCTAACATGATATGATCGTTGCCTTTCTCTCTCTCAATAGCTCCGGCCACGGCGAACCACCACACTCAACGAAAATCAGTGTGCTCATCTCTTCCTTTAGGTTCTCTTTCGCCTAATTTATGCCTGAAATTTTGTTGTTATGTAGTCAGGGCTGGCCCTGAGAAATAAGGGGCTCTATGCGAAAAAAAATTGGGGGCTCAAACGTTAAGCGCTCATGAACATATACATAATAATGATAATATATAACAAAGGAGTGGCGCTCTTCATCCGGGATCTCCTCCGGTTTAGGCGCGCCCGATTTCTTCTATGATTTTGGCGCGATTGCTCTGAGTTCTTCTCTGGTTTAGGTGCCTACTCTTCTTTTTGGGTCTAGGGTTTGTGCTCTATAAATACCTTCTTATTGGTATTGTTTCTCCTTATAGCTTGGCTCTAGTCCCGTTCTGTAAGTTTGCTATCATCTATCTATGGATTCTAATTTATGGGTATTATCTTATTTATTTTGTTTGACTCAATTTTTCCAGCAGTTAGTTGTGACTAAAAAATCACAAACTGTCTCTTTTAATGCGTGCTTGGCGTGCCACTGCTGAAGGCAGAATGTTGATGTGTGTTGCGCCTGACGATCTTGCTTCCTTACAAGCGATTGGAGTGAGGAGAGCACCAACCTCGCCTGATGAGTTCTTCTTGCCTAAGTGTTTCAAGACTTAGATTTCGTGTCTCGCTGTTGAGCTATGAAAATCAATACTCTGTATACCCTATCTGATACAAAGCAGAGTATTTTTCTTGGCAAGTGTTGAGAACACTGGATAAAGGGTGACTTCTTGAACATCCAAAACCTTCACGCTCTATCTAGTGAAAACTCCTTTGATCGCCGTCGTCTAACAAAAGAAAACCTTCAAATCTCCATGCTCTGTCCGGTGAAAACCTTTTATTTTGCAGTCGTCATTTGTTTCTCGTGAGATAAGGCTTGTTTTTTGATAGCAAATTTGCGTATGTGCGTAGAGGTCTATAATTCGTCTTGAATTTATCTATTTATAATGGTTTGATAACCTCTTCATCAAGCAAGGAAACTGAATCCTAGAAAGATTATAGATTCGAGATTTCATCAATCTATGCTTTCCTTATTTTACCAAGAATCTCGCGCTAACCAAACTTTCTGTTTCGCACTGAAATAAAAATTGGGCCACGGGAGTCAGCCTATAATAAACTTAGCCCATTATTGAAAACGAAACGTTATTTCCATTTTGGACCCAAATATTGCCCCCCAAACCTCGAGATAAACTCCTGCTGCAATCGAAGAGGTTTTTAGAGATGTGACATGTCGCTCCCTCCCAAACGGTAATACTGGCCTTGCTTAGGTCTTTCAAGTGTCCTTCTGAAAAGTCGCGCCTTCCTCCCATGCCACTACTTAATGTTTAATTATTATACCTGCATTTTCTATCTACAACCCTTCTTTACCTAATTCCATTAGCCTCAAAACTCAAAAGAAATCTATTTCAAACTCTCAATTCAGAACTATGGCCCCTTACAAGAACAAAATTCTTGACGAACTAACTGGGGAAGCTGCTACTAATTTCGTCGCCCTAATGCAAGGGTGATTAACCGTAAGAGTCCTAGACCCTACACCACTCTTGCATTGCAGCAAGGGGATAACGTCATCTTCGGTCCGAAATTGGAGACCCACAAAATTTCTTCTGCACTCGCTCGACCAGTGAGGTGCACTCCCTTGGTAGTTTGGCATGAAAGCTGAACCACTCGATTGGGATAGCAAGGAGACTGAGGTAAAACTGGGTAAGTGGCCCACTACTAAGGCAGACGAAACAAAGTGGTACGGAAGCTCTGAACCTAGGCTTCAATCTACCTGTTGATGCCAGCAAAGCCCCAATTGCTGCTTCACTTTGCTTCTAGTATTCTAGTAGAAATACCTTTGCTTTTCCATGTGGCGACATGAGCATTATGCTGCTTGATATTGTCACGATTATTGGTCTGCCTATATGGACCGCCCATATATCCCAGGAGATCCCGACGAAATAACCTTCCCCCTCCAAGCCAACTCTGACTGTGGTCAACACAGCAAATCATATACTGCCTAGTACAATTTCTACAAGAATGACCACAACGATGCGGGAGGTATAGCATTCCTTGAATATTGGCTTTGTAAATATGTATTCTGTATTGTTGAGGACAAAGTCACCAGCAACCTTACCAAAATGGCATAAGCAATAATCAATGGTCGAAAGCTTGGTTTGGCCCAACTAGTCCTTGGTTCGCTCTATCGAAGCCTGGGTTGGATGTCCACAGATCCCTTCAAGTATAAAGTGGGTGGTCCTGCTTAGATTTTGGTGCTATGGATCCAGGCCTATTTCTTGCACTTCCGCATTTTGTTGCTTAAGGGTTTGATGATGAAGAGCTAATGGGAAAGACTCTGATCAGAGCGAGAAGTTTCAATCCTCCAGGTTATCTCGAAAGCTTTTGTCACTTTTTCAACTTGAGAGAATTTCTCCAAGAGATTGCGAAAGTGATTTTAGCCACAAGTACCTAGCTGATTTGAAAATCGGGTTTATTATCTCCCCTCATCAGGAAACACCAGCGAGGAATATCTTTCTTCAAAGCATATCTTGTGCGGATTTTCGTATCCCTTACGCTAATCTTTGCTTTGAGCTTTACGCACTAAACCACTTCGCTCGCCAATTTGGTTTGACACAAGGTGTGCTCTATTCTTTGATCGAGTCTCATAACATATTTACCTCGTGGCGAATAAATATCAAGAAACCCTCTAAAGCCAACCCTACTTTTAGCCTTTATCGTACGACGCACTTGTCTATGTTGGCATGATGATCTGTACTGACTAAGGTATTACTAGATCCTTCCATAAATGGCGGAACCAACACTTCAGAGACATATGGAAACAAGATGTCTCCACTATCTTTTGAAAGATTTTCACAACGACATTCGAAGAATTTTTCAGGTATGCCGCAGACAAACTCGTCGTTAGGGTTCCTCGAGAACGCGTTATCACTGCCTAAGAGAATAAAAGAGCTATGAAAAAAATTGGCACTCCCTCTCAGCGAGCATCCAAGAAGAAGCTTCTCGATACGAGTATAGCAGCTGTCAATCATGTCATGAGGCAAACGAGGACCTCCACTCGTCTAGGGAAATAGAAAGAAGCCACTCTTCCTCATAATCCCAGAGAAAATTGGGGTAACAGTGAGCCTTCAAAAGGGAAGAAACATGAATGGTAATCACACATCAAACTTCCTTATATGTTTCCTTTTTTATTTAAATTCGTCTTTTGCAGTAATGTCCACGAAAGCGCCTAGTCGTCAAAAATTTTGAAGATGATACCACAATGACTATCCGTCCAATGCAACAAACTGATGTAGGCCCCTCGTCTTAACATCCACCAATGGAAGAGAGTGAAGAAGCCACCTCCAACTCTCAAAATTTTCCTTCAGAAAGCTCGCACAGAGAACCTGTTCCTCTTGGGAACAATTCACACAATGCTGATCAAATTTCTATGCCTAGCACTAGTTCTTCTGAAGATACTGTGAGTGATCATCCTCATAACACCTCAGCATCTTCCATAGTGAACGGATCTGAAGGACTTTCGTAGTTCAGGGTCACTACGGTAGAGAATACTTCTGTAAAACCCAACCTAGTCCTAGCTTAGTGGTATTTCTTTCCTTAACTCACCCTTTTTTATATTTGGATCAAGCCATTTTTGTCTAGTGAACTGAGCTCTTTTTCCAGGTTTCAGAGTCTTCTGTTTTGGAATCTGCCATTTCAGTAGTTATGCCCTTGACATGTTTATCTATGGCTAATGAAGCCAACAAGACCCCCGCTGCTAGAGAGATGGAAGAAGAACCTGTTATTGAAGTTACTCTGAAACTTCCCACTAACCATGTTTGGAAAATCTTGTTGCATTGAATCTGACCACTTGTTTTGGTCTTTGCATAGGTTTCAAATGTCCACCAAGTCCAAACTGAAGCCCAGATTACGAACCAATCGCCTCCGGGTCAAAGTGATCATGTTAATGTTGCAACAGAGATTGCAGCTAAAGAAACAATTACCCTATCTCCTGAAGAACAAACTCACACCGTAGAAACTAACAATCCAACAGAGGTAATTTTACTTAAAAATCACCCTCTGTTCACCTCTGGTTCTTATCTTGACTTGTTGCTTATTATGCCCTGAACTTTCAAGACATCTCTGCCTCTTGAAACGTGATACCCCCTGAAAATCTCCTTTATCAAGAAGTTGAAGCTAGGCCCCAACCAACAATGGTGTGTTGCACATTCCCGATATTCCCTATGCCATTTTATGTTTTTGATTTTCCTAGCATATAATCATACTGTTTTTAGCAAGAAATTAATGAGGACGGCCTAAGCACGGGTGAAATTTCTCTAACATCTGGAAGATTGGCACTGGGCTGTTTTGAGAACACCTTGCACGGTTACTCCCTCAATGATGTTCCCGAGCAAGCCTACCTTCATCCTCTGCCTATGAAGCCAATCCAAGGGACCGCGAGCCCGAAATGGCAGCGACACTTGAAGAAGTTGCAAGAGTTTATCAAGATCTGGTTCAACCGCCTACAGAGCTTGACAAAGTTTGCACTACTCTAGCCTATCTTCAAGACTTGTGGGGCTTTAATCTAGATAACCCCAAATCATTGTAGTGGTACAAGCACATATCCAAGTTGCTCGCAGTGCTATCACTTCCATCCCCCTTCATGTTCTGGATTAAATGGAGCTGAAATTGAATGAACTCACTACTCTGTATCTCAACATTGATGAGGCTGAGAGAGTGGAGGGAGAGGCAATCTCTCTACACCGTGAGAGGAACCGTAAGTGGAGAGGTACTAAATAGCAAATCGAGTCTCTTGCAGAAGATTTTGAAGCTGACATCCAGCAAATCAAGGACAAGAAAGTGGCGATTGCTCAACTTCAAGATGAACTGGCAGTAATGGAAGCTAAGTTTCAAGAAAAATGACTCTTTGCCCTGCGAGTGCTGAAGGAAGCCCAAACGTGTCTAAAGTATGTTGAAAATACTCGCGCCACAGCTACGGCCTCTATTGCCAAGCGTTCTACTGTCAATATTGACTATGAGCGAGCGAAGATAAGAATTAAAGAATTGGGCAACTTCTTAGGCTAAGTGTTTGTGTAACTTTGACTCTAGGCCCCTAGATTACGTTTATTTTGTAAACTACTCCCTCTAATTTACTTTAAACTAGGCCCACTTAGTGATCCGTTTAAGTAATTTGTATGCAAATATATTTGTCTTCATTTTCTAGCCCCCAAAAACCACGCCCGTTCCCTAAACTTTTCGAGAATAAATGTCACTTAACTGTATTTATCGAAAAGAACAGCCTTCTGGTTTGAATGAGGTACGTGAATCAGTGCGGCGTGTCTATACCCCTTAATTAGTGCATTGAATTGATGCAATTATGCCTTGTTTCAGTGGAGAGCCACTAGGGTTTGGATCCTATAAATACCAACATCTACTTAATGCTTTGATCATCAGAGAAAATATTCCAATTTTTTAGAAGCCACAATGTTGATCCTGTTCTTCTTTCTTCTTCTTAACCTCAAAGCCTTTCCTCCAGATTACTCTCCGCCCTGCTAAGCAACACTATGTAGTAATACCTAACCAAAACCTGGTTTAAGTAGTAATACTTAAGCCTAGGTATTTCAATGGTGTGCTCATCCCAAGACTCTTGAGGTGAGCCAGGCTCAGACGTTGGGGGATCCTCACTGACTCCATCCCTGAACGCACAGACGCAGCGACTCTGCAGCTGTGCGTTCCACAAATATTTTCTTGTAGGGATTTTATTTTTAGAGGAGCAAAGCGGCGGTGATGACTAGATGGTTTGAGGAATCATTTACCCTGCTGACCAGAACCAACACCATCAAAGACCGATCTAGCATCCATCAACTCCAATGATGCCTTGGGCAGTCGCTGACCAAATGATGATTGATTCTTTTTCTCGATGTACATCTCTTAAGGCCACTGAATTTGGCCATATTGTATTTTAGTTTGATGTATGGTATCAGATCTCAAGGCCGCAAAGCCTCAATATAATAAAATTTGCCTTTTGCATCATCACACTTTGTATCTTCTTTGTTTTATTTTTATAATAGCGAGAAATATAGGCGTAAACCACCAAATTGGTTTCAAAACAAAAGTTTATAAAAATCAAAGATTTTACTATAGCACAATGTTGTCATACAAAATTTGGCCACAGGTATTGGTCGTCTATGCTAATGGTTGCCTTCTAGTTTTGATAGGTGAACGAACAAGAATAAACGAACCTCTGGAATAGGCTATGAGTAAACATAGTAAAACTAAACTTTAGGGTCTATGAGATCATTGTACTCCCAAACAGGTTGAATATACTTGTTCAGAAAATGGTCGTTAATGGGGTTTCGGTGAATTGTGCTATCAACGTCTCGTAGGCAAAAATCTCTTTTTCCTATAATTTTGTCAATGACGTATGGTCCTTCCCACTTTAATGACCATTTACATCTGCCATCAGTCTTCTCGCTAATAGGCAAAACAACTTTCCACACTAACTCGCCCTCCGCATAACTTTTGTATCTCGTACGTCTATTGTAAAGCCTAGACGCTTTCTTCTTCTCTGCGAGCAAACTATTGACGGGCGTCCAGCCGCTGCTCGTATAAGTCTTCATGTTTCTACCACATTGTTTGAACATAGTCTTCTTTAATAAGATGATGCTGATCCATGACTCACAGTGATTGCACGTTAATTTCTAATGGTAACACTGCATCGTGTTCGAACATGAGAGCATAAGGTGTAGTACTAGTCGGACTTCGTTTGAAATTCTATAAGCCCAAAGCGTACTGAAAAGATCCTGATGCCATAAATGAGGGTTATCTGTGAGAATCCACTTCAATATATACAAGATAAGCTTGTTGCTTGCTTCTACTTGACCGTTATACTGAGGATAATACAGTGAAGAATGTAAAAACTGGGTATCAAAGTCTTGCATTAACTCCTCAACTTCACTGGATAAGAATGCTCACCCTGTCTAAGACGAACACTCCAGAATTCTAAACTGACAAATAATGTCCTCGTATAGGAAATGACGAATCGTCGATGTAGAAGCCCTTCACCTGGCTGGTACACAATACGACGAGCGTCACTTCTGGCATATCTTCTTTCTCTTTACCCTTTCTACATTTTCTAGACGTTGCCTGAACTTCACTAGTTTTCTTAAGGTCTACTATTTGTCGCCTCTTTGCTTTGTTGATTCACGAGACTTCCAATATTTCTACTAGGAATGCTCCTCCCTCAGCGGGGATAGTCTGATTTTTTAGTTTCTGGTATCACAATCTCTCCTCCGTCGACCCATTGTTGGATTTGTCTTCATAGTCCAATACATTGATCCGTACCATGGGTCCATACATGATGAAACTTGTAGTATGGTTTGCCTCTAACCATTTGAGGGTTTGGTTCTGGACCGTATAGCATCATTGCTACTCCTTCTTTAATGAGGTCATCTAGAATTTGGGGATTCTATCCTCACGAAAGGTATTTGTAGCCACTCCTCCTAGCCGTAATGTCTTTTTCTTGCTTCAAGGATTCGTTTATCCCTAGGTCCACCATCCCCACATTTTTGTCAGCAAATGCTTGGCAGTCAACCAGTGCGAGCGTGGGTGTTGAATCCACTACAAGCCTCCCATCATTGATGCACCTTTTGATCTAGTCCTTCAGTTTGACACAATATTTGGTGGTATAGTTCCACATGTTGTGAAACTTACAATACATCTTCCCTTTCATCTGCTCCATAGTAGGGTACCAAAATCTGACTTTATCATCTTTTTCTCGATCAAGTCCTCAACGATTTCATGTGCTAAGTTGGCATCGTACTTATAAGTGTCAACCTCTGGTTTAGTGAATGCACTTGTCAGAACTTTGATTGTTCCCTTGTTTGGAATTACTTTCTTAGATTTTACCAAGTTTCGTGACATCAACTCCAATGCTTCCACATTTTCATCCTTTGAGTCGGACTCTTTCGTTGCTAGCTCCTCTACGTAAGCCGCCGACACATATTTGTGTATCTTTGGGATATATGGTGCCTTTAGAGCGTAAGTACATTTTGATGCATTCTGCATATTATCCCTTTCCTGGAACGCAAGATGATCCCGAGAAACTGCATCAATTACTTCATTCAGGGATGCAAAATTCATGCATTCAAACTTGTTGTGCATTCGTTCTTCCAATCCTCCAATGGCGATGTCTACTATTTCTGCCATGGTCAGGGATATCTTGCTCTTAGTATATTCGTCCCTAAACCGGTGCAGATATGCTACGGGTGATTCTAATCGTTGTTGGATCATTTGGCATAATGTCGTGATTTTCACATCCAGTTCCATCCCGCCAAAGTGATTTGCAAACAAACTTTCCAAATCTGTCCAAGTTGGGACCGAGTTGGGTCGCAGCCCCATGTACCAAGATAGTGTCGATTCCGAAAGTGACAAACCAAAGACTCTGAGTTTAAGATTTGGATTGTCCCTTCAAGACCCACGCTGGAGCTTAAAATGAGCCATATGTGTTGAAGCGAGCTCTGTCTCATTGCCGCTGAAGGTAATGAAACTAATCAGCTTGTAACTCCTTGGTCATTCCCATGACCGCTCATATGGGAAAGGATCAGTATAACCAACTAGAGCTTTTGCCGCCCCAAGCATTCTCTTGTCAATGAAATTAAGAACTGTATGTTCCCACTCCTTGAGGGATGGGAGTTCTTTCCTTTCTTTCTCACCGTTTATCGACATTTTGTATCAAATGAACATGTTTAATTGAATGTTAGTAATCTACAGCTGCCGGGATCCTCCCAAGTCATGAGAAAGCATAAGTTCAAAATTAGAGTTATACAATTATGTCTAATTGGTCATTTTATATAATCATTGTATTTTCACGTTAGAGTTACCAAACACTCAGACTGTGCTTATTTTCAAAGAAGCAGTACTAAATAATTGGTTTACCAACCACCAAATAGATTAAATTTATAACTAATTTTTCTCACTGCTGAGTTTTTATATAGCTGTTGTTTCTCACTTCAATGCCAAACTAGGCCTAAGCTTTCTCTCCTTAAAATTTTAAACACAAAGTCACAAACTATCACATACTATATCTGAATTTTCTGAAACTATAACTACCTGTAATGAGAAAGACAATGTCATACGTACAAATTTAATACAAATCCAACAAAGTTTCATGAAGTTTCAATTCGTAACCCATGAATAAAAATGCTTCGGCCCAAATGAGGACTGAAAAAATACAAAAAAGACAAGGAAGTCATTCAGATGATTTATCCAAATCAATTTCCCTATTTCTGGCCAAAAGAATTTCAAACGCAGCAATTGAGCCCTCTTTTATTAAGGTTTGAATTATCTTGATCAAGGTATGACCAAGAGATCAACAATTATAGAAGAGAGACCAACTCCACTATTGATATCAGCAATTTTAGAAAGAAAGAGCCTGAATTCTCTATTTTGCAGGTTGAATGTTTGAATGATGATCGTCATCTTCTTTTTCCACTGAATAAGCTAATATTCCTCTTAGTTTCAACTTTCAACCATTATGTTCTCTCTATTAGAACCATCAGTAGCTGCAGCTTCTGAAAAAATAGATTGGGTTCTATTGGAGAGTGGGCATGCACATGGATGATGCTGCTGAATCAAATTGATTATGAAAATGGAGCACAAGAGTAAAAGGAAGAAATAAGTGCAGCAAGCTATGGCGATATTATGGAAGTTGTCGCAGCGAACAGAGAATAGAGAGCTGTGACAGATGAAAGATGAGGCAGGGCATAACTAGAACTTGGAGGAGAGAAAGATTAGTAGGAATGTCAAATGTAAAAGAGGGAGTGTGTTTATCACTGCCCTTTCAAAAATGTCAAATAGGCGTGGTGAGTCATTTAGGAGCTTTGGGCTACTGATAGATCACTTAGAGCATCTGCACCGACAGTAAAACCTGCTTGAGCAAATGGTGGAGTCAGCTGAAACCAGCAAGAGTAAAGAAAAAGGATGAATGCAACAGTGAGAAAGGAAGAGTTGACCTCATGTTGACCTCTTGTTTTAGCAAGAAAATGAGCAAACTTTGCTCCAGTGATTGTTTCAGCACTTGGCAAAGCCCACACCTTGTAGGTGATGTCAGGTGAATTGTATTTTTTGTTTTTTGTAGTAAATTAATGAAATAAAAATTTAACACCGGAATGAGATGTTGCCATGTGTATTAACTGTCTCCCATTAAATTCCCAATGGTTCACTTCATCTAGACCGTTGATTTGAAACCAAAATTTAATCCTACAGTTCAAGTTTAAACAGAACGGATACTTTTCTTTTTCAACGTTCCAAAAAATTCAATCCTACGATTCAAAAAATGTGTTTCCTTTCGAAGATTTATAAATGTGCATCTATTACGCACGTCATAACATTGATGAATATAACGGTAACAAACAAAAGAAGGATAAATTATGGGAGACAATGCATACCCATTATTTGTTAAATTGAAGTCAATATAAGGTGAATCTACTAAGACCTAAGTCGCGCTTTCGATAATAACACGTGACAATGACATGTGTTACATTGTTATTAGTCGAAAATCTATGCAGAAAATAACATATTAACATTTTACAACATGATAAATAGTAAGTGCTTTTTGTGTATGCATGGCTACATTCAAAATTTGATTTACTTTTACAATTGATGAATTTGGGTTGCTCTTGTTATACGGACCAATTGCTGGAACAACCAATGCGGATTCTCTTAGATCAGAATGCTTAGGTCATCCAACGATTGAAACAATGCGCGGTAGTAGTTAACTCTGTAGATTTGAAGTAATGCGCCGAACGTCGACCATATTCCGAACACGTGTGGTTCAATTCCAGCAAGAGAGCGAGCAAGGCAAAGCTTATATATAGATCATTCAGTGTTAAACAAAAGGTACATGGCCATATGTTGTGAAGAGAAATTATTTTAATTTTAGGCCTCATCAAGGCCATGGAGGTCAAATCTTACATAGTACATTGCCTCATCAAAGTCGTGCCACCTCATATCTAACAAACGAGACTATTATTTAATATTTATTTATCTTTAAACTTATCTATAACTTCTTCTTCTTTTTAAATAAACCTTGTCTATATGAAGAAGTTCATATTATGCCTATCAAAATTTTCAATTAGGTACGTACGTGTTCATGCTCATCAAATTCTCAGATTGATCTATATATATCTCTCATCTATTTATATGTAGGTTAGACACAATATTGATATATCCAGAATAAGTCTTATGATACAAAGGTCAGTTAACACTACAAAAAAATCAACTTAGACGATGAATCAAACTCGTCGTTTAACAGAGGTATTTCGTCGTGTAAGTTTCGTCATATATATGTCGTGGGCTAAGTACTTAGACAACGAAATACAGATGTTTTGTCGTTGAAGTAAGAGCCAAGGCTACAAAATATACTTGGTCATCTAACAATCAATCCGACGAATAGTTTAACCCCAAAACGACAAAAAAATTTGTCGCATTAATGATCTAAGACGATGAAAACCATCATTCGTCATTTAAGTGTTTAGCATTTAGACGACGAACAATATCATTCTTCGTTTAAGTGTTAAACACTTAAACAATAAATGTAAAAAATTTGTCGTCTAGGACTAAACACTTAAACGACAAAAATTAGTTCGTCATTTAAGTGGTTACGCTAAGACGACAAACTTGTCACATTCATCATCTTGTCGTATTAATATTGAAAAAAAATGGCATAATTAACAATATTACAAAATAAATGAAAAATATTTAATTTGTACATAAGTTTCAAAACATAAACTATGGAACTAAATAGAAGCCGCATCAGGAGTTGTAATCCCGCCAATTCTCCCGCCAGCCGGATCGAGGTCTTCGTGTCCCAGACCCTGATGCATGACAATTGGATGACAAGTTTGAGGAGGAATCCAGCCTAAACTGGTGATCCCTCTGCGCTACAGTCTCCATCTAGGCCGCTCGAGCCTTTTCGTCTGCCGCTCGGGCCTTCTCCTCAGTAGCATGGACCCGATCATCCATCCCACTGACCACCTACTCGACGACGTGGAAGACTGGCTCAAATATCGCATGCTTTCCTGTCCAAAGCCATGAATCTCCTTCTCTGGTCGGCGGCCAAGTGTTTGATCGTGAATCTGGATTTGAGTCTCCACGAGTAGAGGTGGTAGCTCATCAAGCGTCATCTCCGGATTCTTTGCATGTTTGCAACTAATTTGCTCTTAGGCTAATTTTTTCCTCTTCTCCTGCATTAAAATAATATATTAAGGTTAATTTCTATCAAAAATTTGGCATAGTTACCCCTAAAAAAAGAGGAAACCAAAATCTTGCACCAGAGAAAACACTTCGAATAACCAAATTCCAATACAACAAACTGTGGGCACCGATTCTCATCCGGATTTCTCAAGTTCAAAATAATGAAAAAGTACTATTGTGTTAGGAAAATTATCTTTCTTAATTCTACTCTGTTTTAGTATTACATTGGGTCTTGTTGTTGGATTAATTAGCTAGTTGGTTTGAACCGAAAGTTTATGTAGTTTCTTAAACTTCAATTGAACCAGTTTTCTTAAACTTGTAAAAATGGTTACTTACATGATTTTGACTCGCAATATTGTCTACCCCAGGTCTCACGTAGCAGTCTCGTAGCCATCAACATAACAGTGCTTTGAACTTCTCCAAGTGAGCCTTTGCCACATAAGAGAACAATTTCGGACCCATTTGATGATGCAACGCCTTCTTATCACGGTTACGCTTGTTGGCCTCTATCTTTTTCTATTTCACAACAAATAAATTAAATAATAATATATTATTTTAAAACTAGTAATTGATTACCTTACAAATAACTATTACCTTAAACTTATCGGACTCAAAGTGTGTCACCAACCAATCCCACTGTTCAGGCCTTTCCTTCAACTCAGTTGGGATTGTTTCAAGGACTTTCTCGATGTAGAATTTATGTAGATGGTGCTTCCACTACTTATAAATCTTATGTGCTTCATCCTCTATGAAGTTATGAAGCTCCCTATTTTCACCAATCTCATATACATTCTACGAAAAAAATAAAAAGAATAAAAAATAATTTAGAAATTAAATTAAATAGACCGAAACTCTTACCGAGAGTTCGCGGTATAATTGGAACCTATCATTCAGCTCTAGATCGATCTCTCCAAGTCGCCGCCTTCAAAGGTATCTTGTTGCGTATGATAGAACCGTTGATTGTCATAAACAACTGTTCATATTGGACGTTGATGTCCATATGAGCCTTTGGTCGTATTGCACATTGAGCTCCTCCCCCCTCCCCCCGAATGACTTTACTATCACATCAACTTTAGCATTCTTCTGTGACGACCCGAACCAGAACCAGTAGAGTAATCAGTACGATTCACGAGATTATGCGTAATCGCGATTAATCATTAATTAAGTGATTTGTCGGATTAGTTCGCGACTTAAATATCGGTCGAGAATTTGAATTGAGTTTCTTCACAAGAGTTGTAGAGCACGTGATTTCGAGCTCGTGGGCGGTTCCGGATGAATTTTCTGAAAGGACCCAATCCTGATTCAGTTACCTAAACCGGAATCAAACCCTTTCGAAAATACGAACCAACAAAAATTTTTCTAAATTTCGGCGGAGTTTCGTTACTAACGTAGAATTGCTTAAACTTGCACCCTGAAAATAACACTTCATCCTATGCCACAAAAGCCAAACCGTGGGCACCAATCCCATCCGGATTTCTCAACATCAATATAATCAACAACAGTAAATAAACTGTACTATGTATATATGTATATCCGTGAAAATCCGCATAACATGTATCAGAATGTATCAGAGCGACCTCTAAAGTAAAACATATACAATATGTACATCAGTAGGCGAAACAAGAACCTACTGGAAAAACACAGGTGACTCTGATCACTAGCCTCCAAACCGCGACGTGAAACACCAAACCTGAACTGCAAACTGGGCACAGAAACCGAAAAGCCCAGGGGAAAGACAATAAACACGTTAGACTGAGTGAACGAAAATAAATGTCTTTCACCAGATTATATATGTTATAAAAACATATGCGAGTCCAGGTAAATAGACATAATAAAAGTACACGAGGTAAAACCGTGATCCTCCAGCGTACTGAGCATGCAAGTAAAAATCCCACGGGGTCACTCATGGACACACACCGTGCTAGTACAGTCAGAATCACGGAGTCCCAGACTTCCACGCGATTCTAGCCAGAAAGGCCTCAGGTCAGAGGTCTGCCTCCCCCCGGTACAGGTCACAGGTCAGGAGTCACAGCCTCCCCCGGTACACATCCTCGGGGATCAGCTGGGATGCGAGTGTATCGATACAACAATATATAACGACTGTACTCTGTGTAAACTAAATCACAAACATTTCGATGCAAATGCATGGAACAACATATAAGTGTATATATATATATACTCATATACGTATATTCGTATAAGTATATCGTAATATCGTAAAACACATGCTCATATATCCGAAATCTCAATACCCATGCTCGAGTTCATAAATCATATCAAAGACTCGCAAGAATTTCGTGAAAAGAAATTGTCCACTCACAAGTGAGCAAAACGCGCACACGCGCTAATCTCGAGAACCGGCGGAAGATCCCTCGCCAGAATCCCGATCACGATCCCGATCTCGATCTCGATCTCGATCCCCTGAATATATTCATAAAATACAACTGATCAATATCGTAATCCTTAACACTGTACGGATGCACAGAAACCAACTGTTCCCGAAAATATGCAATGCGGTACCAAATGAATTACGGAAATCCCGAAATCCCAACTCGAAACCTCGACTGAAAATCGGCTACTCAAATCAACCCGAAAACCTCCGTACGATAACCAGGGCGTGATTACGAGAAAAATGACACTAATTACAATAAAATCTGAAAAGTTGACTTTTCCGGCCGTTGACCGCCGTCAACGGTGGAATTCCGCAACCAAATTTTCCAGTTAAGACCATCTCGACCACACGAACAACTTTTCCTTCTATCACTAAGCCCAATTCCAACTCTATCCCTTCCAAAATCAAGCAAAACCGAACGGAAACCAAATCGGAATTCCAAATCGGGTTGCATCAAAAACCCCTCCCCAACTCCAATTAACCACACCATTAGACTCAGAGTGATGAGGGGAGTCAAATCCCCCTAGTCTCCCCTTCCAAAACTCGCCGGAACCATATCACCCATCACCGTCGACCACCACCAATCGGTCCTTAATCGAACTCCCTCAAACCTTAATCAATTCTCCTCAAACCACAACCCAACCTACTCGAAATCAAGAGGGGAAGAAAACCTTACCCTTGCCGGAAGCAGAGGTGACCGGAAAATGGGTCGTCGGACGGTGGTTCCCAAACGGGAATCTTCCCCTTTTTGTCCAAAAAGTCAGTTTACCAAAAACAGAAAGTCAACGGTGGTCAATGCAATTTCGTGTTTTACGACTATTTCCCGACTTTTCGATATTTATACTCATCCCTCGGGTCGATCAACGGTCCGGAATGAATATACGATGTGATTCGGATAAGCTCGAAACAATCGGATAAACTCGTCGGAACCCGAAACTTCAAATAATCATAAAATATTCCTCGGTTATCGGAAAAATCTTCCAAAACCGCCCACGAGCTCGAAATCACGTACTCTACAATTTTCGTGAAGACACTCAACCCAAATTCTCGACCGAAAACAAAGTCGCGAATCGAATCGGTAAACCACACAATATCGTAAAACTGCGACTATAACCAAATCTCGAGAATCGTGCCAAACACATATCTGATTCTGGTTCGGGTCGTCACAAATCTACCCCCTTTAAAGAAATTTTGACCTCGAAATTTACGTACCTGTCAGGTGAACAGATGAGGATACTGCTCCCGCATACGCTGCTCGGTCTCCCAAGTGGCCTCCTCCACTGAATGGTTCTGCCACAAGACCTTCACCAGCGGAATCACACGGTGTCTCAACTCCTGCTCACGACGATCAAGAATCTGCATTGGCTCCTCAACATACGATAAATCCTCTCTGATCGGCAACCGCTGTGGGGCTATCACATGTGAAGGATCTGAGATGTACTTCCGCAACATCGAAACATGGAAGACATCATGTACACGAGCCATCTCTGTCGGTAACTCAAGTCTGTAAGCAACAGCTCCAACCCTCTCCGTAATCTCATACGGACCAATGTACCGCGGTCGAAGCTTGCCACGCTTCCCGAAACGCACCACTCCCCTTGATCAACGCATTTCATACTTGATTCTTAACGCAATTCTCTCTACATTTAACTTTGTTTTATGCTTAATAAATATGTTTCTAATTTACTTTATGCTTTTAGGTAGAAATAAAGGAGAAAATAATAAAGGAGGAGTTTTGGAGCTAAAAGCGTATTAAGGAGGAAGTTCTCAAATCCGGAGAAGAAATGGTCCGAGGAATGGTCTTCAAATGGTTACTAAAATGCATTCCCATATGGTGTCAAGAATTGAAGACCAAATGCCAAAAGAAATGGATACCAAAATGGTGGACAAAAAGATGAAGACATTTCTCCTGCGCGACCCAGGAAAGAGCAAATATGGCGGAATATATGGAGCATATAATGGACGAATTTTGGAGGATATTCCATGAAGATAAATACCTGATTTGAGGGCCAAAATATGTGCAAGAATATGGTATATTCGGCCAAGAATTATTAGGGAATAAGGAATGCAAGATTTGAAGATATGAAGATTTCCTTTTCCTTGAAGAAGAAGAAAACAGGGCAGCCAGGTCACTTAACTTCTAAAATCCGTAGTAAATCCAATTCAATTCCAAATATGGCGTTCCTTATATGGATTTTATAGCCCTTTGAATAAGCTTTCCAATGAAACAAGAATCGGAATTTTCCAAGATCTGAAACTCCGGGAAAACGCGTTTGAAGATAGACTGTCAGATTTGCCCGGGTACATAAGGAAAGTCTTGTTTTGGTAGGAAAAGCCCTACTCTTCTCCTATATAAAGGGGAGCTCGACTCATTCATTCTCATCACTCATTCTAGACTTCTAAGCTTGCCAAAGATCAGCTCCTCAACCTCCAAACACTCGGCCATCCCCTCAAAACCCGAAACACCACCAACTTCATCCCGTAAACACTCTCCTCCACCTCAAGAAGGACTTTGCTCGCTTTGGCTGGAAATTCTTGGGCTCGTCATCAACTAAGGAGTAGCTACACTTGAAGATTTGCGGTGCGCTTTCACGGAGTCTAAAAGTGTAACATGACCCCTTTTTATTTTGTTTCGGTTTTTGTTTGGATTTCCTTTGTTTGTATTTTGAGAACAAGTTTTGATAAGAGGCTTTATATTTCTAAATTCTTCTAAGTTTCTTCCATGTGTTTTTAACTTTGATTCGAATACATGTGTGTGCTTATATGTTCTTAATGCTTGAAACTGTTTTTAAGAAGATACTCGCTTTGGTTCTCTTTTAAGCATGTTTCACGAACTAATAACAAAGATAAAATTGGATTAGAGAGTTAGCTCGCTTTGGTTGCTGTCTTGTTCAATTATAAGCATGTGTGTGTGTTTTGATTAGAGTTAGGAATTTCGTTGACACTTAGGGAGTCTAGGTATAAAACGGCAAAGGATGAAAGAATGAGTCGATCACATGTATATAATAGTTTAGTGTTTATTTTCGGTTTAGTAAGCATGTTTAGGGTTCTTTGTTCTTGTTTGTTTTCTACTTGTCTATGAGTGAAGCATGATAGAACCTAGGATTTCTCTATATGTTTACTAACCATTTTCTGTCTTTAAATTCGTAGGAATTAGTAAAAACCAACCTTTTCAAACCCCCCTTTCAAACCATAGCGTAAATATGCATGCACCCTCAATCCCCGGTTAAGAACGATACCCTATTTACCAATGCTACATCTACAACAAAGGGTTTTAATTGCTTATGCGTTTTTGTTGATTGTTAAGTGTTAATTTAATGGTTGCAAATGCGTGTATCAATTTTGGCGCCGTTGCCGGGGATTGTAAAGAATTGTGTGTTTATGTTTGTAAATATGTGAAATTGTGTAAATAAGTATATATATGTAAAGTGTCGAAATTTTCATACATGTTCATAATACGTTCCATTCTAACTTTTTTTTTTTTTTTTTTTTTTTGCAGCCATGTAAATAGGTACATATTAAAGGAAGTCTTCGATTTACATTGAGTACGCAAGTTTGGGCGATTAAGTCTCACTCATTGGAATAGATGGCGCCTCTTTTTCTTGTTTATCTCCTTAACCCCTCGTGATGTGTGGATTTCATCACCGCACACCATAACCTAAGTGAAGTTATGGACATGAGGTTGAGGGCGGAGTCTACAAGAACTTGAGGGAATGTCTTTCTCGAGATTTTGGCTGAATGTCGGACATGGTGTCTAGAACGGGTTATGACTGGTGACAGGTTCTGGATCTAAGAAAGACTTGCATCAATGGAGTATATACCAATGATCCGGTGAGTGGATGAATACTTGTCTTTTAGTAAGAAATCTTTGGTAACTTGGTGTCTAGAAGGTGACGGTTTCTATGACGGGTTCTGGATCCGAGATCTCAAATCGGTCCTGCCTCTCGTGGTCTCTCTTGCCAACTGGCCAAGCTTATTAAAGTTGCCCAAAGAAGACAAGGACTAAATCTACTTTCCATGATCGGTAAGCCTCGGGATGCATCGTCGAAATTAGTCCTGCCTCTCGCGTTATCTCTATCCCCAACTGGCCATGTTTTTCGATTGAACCAAGGCCGATTGATTGAGAATGTACATTTTATCGCGCGGGTCGCACGTCCAATGAAAGACCTAAAGGCTAAATGAACGTATTCTCTTTAAATTGAGGGCGAAACTCAATGAACAAAATACTTGTGCATATTACTTGTAAATTTCGTGTGCATTTTAACCTGTAAAGAATTAATCACGTTGCATATAGCTTGCATAACCTGCCGGCGGCTTTGTGATGCTCGGATTTCATCACCGGGTACCCTAACCTAAGTGAAGTTAGGGACATGAGGCCAAACGTATGGTCACGTTGCATCATGTATTTAGCACGTAACTTTGTGTGTTTTCTGCAGGTTCTAACATTTTCTCTTATGCACTCACTTCATATTTCACTTAGGTTCTTGTTTGATGCATTTGAATGACGATTTAATTGTTTTGAGCATGAATTTGAATGAAACGTGGTGTGCTTGCATTACTTTACTTGTATATATGTGTTTCTAAGTCTTTGCATTATATGCTTAATTTTGCAGAAAACGTGTAAATTGAGTCCTAACTTATCTATGCATTCATTTTAGGGTGTCTAAAGCCTTGCATTCACGTTTACAATTCTTGAAGTGTCTTAACTTAGTGTTTTACAGCTTTCGTTTGTTTTTGGTGTGTTTTTGGTTTGTTTTTCTTCGTGTGATTTGTTTTGGTGTGATTTTGTGTGTTTTTATTGCTTTCTTTTAATTTTCAACGTTTTTGGTTAGTATCTTGTATTACTTGTATATTCTTTTGATACTAACACTGTTTAGAAGAAGAAGAATGTGGCTCCTCACGCCACTAAGGCACAACCCTCATCATCACAATCTGCCCCAAACAAAGGTATTAACTCTATCCCTTCAAGTTTGGTTAATACTAATGCTTCGTTTGCTCGTGCACCATTCCCACATAGGTTGACGAAATCTAAGAAAGATGATCAATACGAAGACATTTTGGACATCTTTCGGAAGGTGCAAGTAAATCTGCCCTTGATCGAGTGCATAAAGCAAGTGCCTATCTATGCGAAATTTCTCAAAGAGTTATGCACCCAAAGGAGGCAAACGAGAGCGAAGGAGGTTGTGAAGGTGAATGCAACCGTTTCAGCGGTTTTACAACGTCGGTTACCCCCCAAATTGAAGGATCCGGGGAGCTTTTCTGTTCCTTGCGTGATTGGTGACAACAAATTCGAAGATGTTATGCTAGATCTTGGTGCATCCATCAACGTAATGCCTTATTACTTATATGCATCCATGGATTTAGGCGAGCTCAAACAAGACAACGTCATCATTCAACTAGCCGACCGTTCGCATAAGTATCCTAGGGGATACGTTGAAGATGTTCTTGTGCAAGTCAACAACCTAATCTTTCCCGCTGATTTCTACATTGTTGACATGGAAGAGAGTTCATTGAACACCACGCCATTACTTCTTGGACGCCCTTTCATGAGGACTGCAAGAACGAAGATTGATGTTTTCGAAGGAACGTTTTCCATGGAGATCGATGGAGAAAAGATTGAATTCAACATCTTAGATGCCATGAAGGTTCCCACGGCAAGTGTCAATGCAATATTTTCGATGGATATGGTAGAAGAAGCTGCTCAACAACACTTAGACACCATTGGAGATGATGTGCTCGACATTGCCATACAAGAAGGAGCGGGGCTGACTCGACTCGGGAATGAAGCCCTTTTTGATGCACTCATCGAAATTTTGGAGCCAAGGATCCTCGCGATGGCTATGGCATTCAATGAAGCTCCACGGATTGCAAATAGGCCACCTCCAATTCCGTTGGCCTATGGAGAAAACAAGCTTGTTCCATCCGTAATCAAGGCACCAGAGTTAGAACTCAAAGTGTTACCGGCCCATTTGAAGTATGCGTACTTGGGAGAGAATGACACTTTGCCGGTTATCATTTCATCCTCATTAGAGGAAGAACAAGAAGGCAAGCTCATCAACATGCTCAAACGTCATAAAACAGCAATTGGATGGACCCTTGCCGACATCAAAGGCATCAATCCGGCCACTTGTGTGCATCAAATTCTACTCGAAGATGAGGCTAAACCTTCGAGAGAAGCTCAAAGAAGACTCCATCCACCGATGATGGAAGTTGAGAAGAAGATAAGCTAGAAGATCCAGCCATCTCACACACATGAAGAACTATCACGTCTAGGCTGTAAGACGTTAAAAAACAAGCGCTTCTTGGGAGGCAACCCAATGGAGGAAATCGCCAAGGATTTGTTCTCTCCTCCCTTATCTTTTTAATTTCATTGCTTATTTACTTTCCTTAGCTAAAATTTTCGTGGGTCTCTCCCTTCATACGAAATTCTATGATTCCCTTAAATACATTGAGGACAATGTAGAGTTTAAGTGTGGGGGAGGGGTTTACAACTTTATTTGAGTCTTAAAATCATAAAACCGGGCGGACAATGGAACTTTCCGGCGGATGATGCCCTAAAAAAAATTATTTTATGTCTTTCTATTTAGCTTAAGGTTTTTAAAGAGTCTTTTTTCATTTTTAGGATGCCCTTAGTTAGTCTATGATGAAAATGGACCGAAAAAGAATACATATGGCGATGAATAAGCACAAAACTGTTTTCGTGTGATAAGTGAGATATTTTGATTGTCATAACATGTAGTGGATATGGTTTGATTAAACATGGTATAGATTTCGCATGTTAGAATAAGTTTTAAATCATACAAACCTAAAAGTGAGTTTTTGAGCCTACATTACTTCATTTGAGAGTGAATTTCGTGCATATGGTGTCTCAAAAACAAAACATGCTTCATCTAATTACTTGCCATAGATTTTAATGAACTAGAGATTACTAGAACTTACTCATGTAGATTTACAACGCTTTTAAGTTGATATATGCTCTGATTTTGGATATGATTAAAGGCAAATTAGGTTACCACCACTTAAACCAAATGGCCTTGTGTCCCATTGTGCGCACGAGTTGCGACACCCCTAGATTAACCCATTTGAGCCCACGTTTAGCCTTTCTTTCATTACCACATTATATCTAAACACTTAGCCTAGTGTAGAGTTCCTACCCTTGTTCTAAAAGACTTGGTGAAGAATTTCGAAGCTAGCACAATGAAAGTGGCGTGAAGATGATGAAAAGATGTGTGTATAGGGATAGACTTGTCCAACAAATTTTGTATTTGAATGCCAAAATTTTCGAGATAAAAAAAAAAAAATGTATAAAGATCTCGAGGCATTGTGTTTAGATTGTATAAGTTTGGATTAATGTCCCCTATACTTATGAATTTGGAGATTGCTACGAATTGAAGGCCCAAAAGTGAAGAAATATGGCCTTTGTCCTGTTCATAAAGCTCAAAGGAAGTTGAGAATGAAGTTAGGGCCCAAAAAGATGAAAATTGGCCCCCGATCTTGAAGTTTGACACAAGGAAGTGTGTGGAGAGGATGAGCCACGAATTTGAAGGATTCTAAGTGCTAAACTAAGTCTTTGGAACGTTTTTACACCACCACTTATCTAAATTTCGAATGCCTTAGCCTTAGCCCCATTACAACCTTTCTAAAGTCCTTTATGATCCTTAAGATGAGTAGCCTTCGATTGGTTGAGTAAGTTACATGAGTAAGCATATGGTTTGGTTCATTTGTGCAAGTAATTATGAGGTATTTCGATAAAATGCATATATATTTTGAGTGAACCTCTTTTCATGAGAGAAAATATGATGAGTGCATCCATGTGAGATTGATTTAAACTTTTTCGAAACATGCATAGCTTTAACTTCACCATTGTTTTCTCCAAGTCCTACTTGTTCATGACATGATCATATTTCTCTTATCTATCGAAAATTGTTGAACTTTAAATTCTAAAATCGTGTGATTCCATCGCCATATACTTAAGAAAATTTCTGAGACAAATTTTGCTAAGGGCTTAGAAGTTGTTTTTATTTTATTTGAGTCCATGAATTTTGTTCAACGTAAAGGCTAGCCTCATCGTTGGAATTTTGTTGCTTGCCTTCTCGTTTCCTTTATTTTAAGTTTTTGCTAGGGACTAGCAAAGTTTAAGTGTGGGGGATTTTGATCAACGCATTTCATACTTGATTCTTAACGCAATTCTCTCTACATTTAACTTTGTTTTATGCTTAATAAATATGTTTCTAATTTACTTTATGCTTTTAGGTAGAAATAAAGGAGAAAATAATAAAGGAGGAGTTTTGGAGCTAAAAGCGTATTAAGGAGGAAGTTCTCAAATCCGGAGAAGAAATGGTCCGAGGAATGGTCTTCAAATGGTTACTAAAATGCATTCCCATATGGTGTCAAGAATTGAAGACCAAATGCCAAAAGAAATGGATACCAAAATGGTGGACAAAAAGATGAAGACATTTCTCCTGCGCGACCCAGGAAAGAGCAAATATGGCGGAATATATGGAGCATATAATGGACGAATTTTGGAGGATATTCCATGAAGATAAATACCTGATTTGAGGGCCAAAATATGTGCAAGAATATGGTATATTCGGCCAAGAATTATTAGGGAATAAGGAATGCAAGATTTGAAGATATGAAGATTTCCTTTTCCTTGAAGAAGAAGAAAACAGGGCAGCCAGGTCACTTAACTTCTAAAATCCGTAGTAAATCCAATTCAATTCCAAATATGGCGTTCCTTATATGGATTTTATAGCCCTTTGAATAAGCTTTCCAATGAAACAAGAATCGGAATTTTCCAAGATCTGAAACTCCGGGAAAACGCGTTTGAAGATAGACTGTCAGATTTGCCCGGGTACATAAGGAAAGTCTTGTTTTGGTAGGAAAAGCCCTACTCTTCTCCTATATAAAGGGGAGCTCGACTCATTCATTCTCATCACTCATTCTAGACTTCTAAGCTTGCCAAAGATCAGCTCCTCAACCTCCAAACACTCGGCCATCCCCTCAAAACCCGAAACACCACCAACTTCATCCCGTAAACACTCTCCTCCACCTCAAGAAGGACTTTGCTCGCTTTGGCTGGAAATTCTTGGGCTCGTCATCAACTAAGGAGTAGCTACACTTGAAGATTTGCGGTGCGCTTTCACGGAGTCTAAAAGTGTAACATGACCCCTTTTTATTTTGTTTCGGTTTTTGTTTGGATTTCCTTTGTTTGTATTTTGAGAACAAGTTTTGATAAGAGGCTTTATATTTCTAAATTCTTCTAAGTTTCTTCCATGTGTTTTTAACTTTGATTCGAATACATGTGTGTGCTTATATGTTCTTAATGCTTGAAACTGTTTTTAAGAAGATACTCGCTTTGGTTCTCTTTTAAGCATGTTTCACGAACTAATAACAAAGATAAAATTGGATTAGAGAGTTAGCTCGCTTTGGTTGCTGTCTTGTTCAATTATAAGCATGTGTGTGTGTTTTGATTAGAGTTAGGAATTTCGTTGACACTTAGGGAGTCTAGGTATAAAACGGCAAAGGATGAAAGAATGAGTCGATCACATGTATATAATAGTTTAGTGTTTATTTTCGGTTTAGTAAGCATGTTTAGGGTTCTTTGTTCTTGTTTGTTTTCTACTTGTCTATGAGTGAAGCATGATAGAACCTAGGATTTCTCTATATGTTTACTAACCATTTTCTGTCTTTAAATTCGTAGGAATTAGTAAAAACCAACCTTTTCAAACCCCCCTTTCAAACCATAGCGTAAATATGCATGCACCCTCAATCCCCGGTTAAGAACGATACCCTATTTACCAATGCTACATCTACAACAAAGGGTTTTAATTGCTTATGCGTTTTTGTTGATTGTTAAGTGTTAATTTAATGGTTGCAAATGCGTGTATCACCCCTCCACGGAGATAGTTTCAGGAAGACCCAATCACCAACCTCGAACTCTAAGCTCTTCCTCCTCACATCCGCGTAACTCTTCTGCCGATCCTGGGCAATCTTCAGTCGATCCCGAATAACCTGAATGTCCTCCATCGTGGTTTTCACCAGGTCAGGACCAATAAGCCAACGCTCGCCCACCTCACTCCAACACAATGGAGTGCGACACTGCTTCCCATACAGAGCCTCGTACGGTGCCATCTCAATACTGGCCTGATAGCTGTTGTTGTAGGCGAACTCAATCAAGTGCAACTGCTGATCCCAGTTTCCACGAAACTGCAACACACACGATCTCAGCATATCCTCAAGAGTCTGAATGGTCCGCTCGGACTGCCCGTCAGTCTGAGGATGAAAAGCTGTACTAAACCACAACCTCGTGCCCAACGCTCGCTGTAAAGCCTGCCAAAACTCAGAAGTGAACTGACTATCACGGTCAGAAACAATCGACACAGGCACACTATGCAAGCGAACAATCTCGGATAAGTACAACTTAGCCAGTCTGCCCACTGAAATCTTCCCTGGAAGTGCAAGAAAGTGTGCAGATTTCGTCAATCGATCAACAATAACCCAAATGCCAGTGTTGCCCGCCGAAGTACGCGGCAGCTGATAGATGAAATCCATCGTGATATGCTCCCACTTCCAAACTGGAATCTCAAGTGGCTGTAGTTTCCCTGCAGGTTTCTGCCTCTCCGCCTTCACCTGCTGACAAATCAAACACCGACTCACGTACGCGGCAATCTCCCGCTTCATGTTGCGCCACCAATAGTACGCTCGAAGTGTACGAAACATCTTCGTACCTCCGGGATGCATCGCATACGCTGAACTGTGGGCCTCGTCCAGAATCTCCTTCTTTAAGTCCTCGTCCCTGGGTACACATAACCTGCCCCTGAACAACAACGTACCGTCGTCGCTCAAACGGAACTCTGTAGGCACACCATTCCGAATCATGGTCTTCTTGCCCAGCAAGTAAGGATCTGAATCCTGTGCTTCCCGTACCTGATCAACCAGTACCGGTCGAACCTGAAAGCTGGCCAACAAGGCTCCATCATCATCATACCCAAACACAGCACCTGTAGCCCGAAGCTCGGCTAACATCGATACTCTGGCCACACACATGTGAAACAACGAAGCTCCAGATTTCCGGCTAAGTGCATCCGCTACAACGTTGGCCTTCCCTGGATGGTACTCAAACGTGCAATCATAATCATTGATCAACTCCATCCATCGGCGCTGCCTCATGTTCAGATCCGGCTGCGTCCGCAAGTAAGTGAGACTCTTATGGTCAGTGAAAATCTTACACTGAGCACCATACAGATAATGTCTCCAACTCTTCAACGCTAACACAATAGCGGCTAACTCCAAATCATGCGTCAGATAGTTGACCTCATGCGGTTTCAGCTGTCTGGAACCGTATGCCACAACTCTACCATGCTGCATCAACACACAGCCAAGGCCCAACTTCGACGCATCGCTGTACACAACAAACTCACCACTGTCGTCTGGCAATGTCAGAATCGGTGCGGTAGTCAATCTCTCCTTCAAGAGCAAATAACTCTCCTCGCACGCATCAGACCACTCAAACTTGACGCCCTTCTTCGTTAATCTGGTCAGTGGTGTAGCTATCCGGGAAAAATCCTGTACAAACCGTCGATAATAGCCTGCTAACCCCAGGAAACTCCGGATCTTCGGCACAGTAGTGGGTCGACTCCAATTCAGCACGGCTTCGATCTTGTCAGGATCAACACTAACTCCCTCGGCCGAAATCACGTGGCCCAGAAACTTCACACTATCCAACCAGAACTCACACTTGCTAAACTTCGCGAACAGCTGTTGGTCCCGCAAAGTCCGCAACACCGCTCGCAAGTGCTTCTTGTGCTGGCCCACACTCCTCGAGTATATCAAAATATCATCAATGAATACTATCACGAACTTGTCCAGGAATCGTCGAAACACTCAATTCATCAAGTCCATGAAAGCTGCGGGGGCGTTGGTCAACCCAAACGGCATAACCAAAAACTCATAATGCCCATACCGCGTCCTGAATGCTGTCCTGGCTACATCTGAATCCCGGATCCTCAACTGATGATATCCGGATCAAAGATCAATCTTCGAAAAGACTGCTGCTCCCTTCAGCTGATCGAACAAGTCGTCAATCCGCGGCAACGGATACTTGTTCCTCACTGTAATCTGATTCAGCTTCCGATAGTCGATGCACAAACGCATGGACATGTCCTTCTTCCGCACGAACAACACTGGAGCACCCCACGGAGAAACACTCAGTCGAATGAATCCCTTCTCCAACAACTCCTGAAGCTGAATCTGCAACTCTCTCAACTCTGCAGGCGCCATCCGGTACGGTGTCTAGGAAATCGGTCCAGTACCCGGCAATAGCTCAATGGTAAAATCAATTTCCCGCACAGGGGGTATACCTAGTAACTCTGCTGGAAATACATCCGGAAACTCAGACACAACCTCAATACTGCCAAGATCCGGCACTGCAGCTGTAGTGTCCACAACATGTGCTAAGTACGCAACACAACCCTTCTTCATCAACCGATCCGCCCTCATTGCGGAAATCAAACACGGTAGGGAAGTGTTCTTCTCACCACGAAACAGTATCTCAGGGAACCCAGGTCGTCGAAACGCGACCTCCTTCTTGTGGCAATCAAACATGACCCAGTGCGACTCCAAAAAGTCCATACCCAATATCAAATCAAAATCCACAATATCAAGAAACAACAGATCAGCGGCTAAACCATGGCCATCAACAAACACCTCACAATCTCGGTAAACCCAACCGATGCCCACAACCTCACCTGACGGATACAACACTCTCCACAACCCCAGAAGTGGAGATGCAAGTACCGTAGCCAATGATGACAGTCTAAATGATATGAATGAATGTGTGGCACCTGGATCTAGCAATGCAACTACAGGAATACCAAAAACATGTAACGTACCGATAACGACCTCCGGTGATGCTCTGCCCTCACTTAGAGTCATAGCATGAACTCTCGCCTGTCCGGCTGGTCGTCCTCGCTGGGACTGTCCCTGCTGCCTACCCTGATCTGCAAACTGTGCTGGTCGAGCTCCCGTAGTAGCACCTCGCTCAACTCTAGAACTCTGGGCTGCCTGTCCGTCACCGCAATATAACTGAGGACACTCCCTCGCATAGTGACCCACCTGGCCACAACGGAAACAAGTGACAGGGCTTCGCTGACACGGTCCCAAGTGATGCCTGTTACAGAAATTGCACAACGGGTATTCTCGCGGTACAGCAAACGTGCCACCAGTATGCCGCGGATAACTAGAACCGCTAGAACTCCCACTAGCCTGTGGTCGCTGCGGTCGATCTCTCCTCCATCCCAACCTCCGTCTCGATGCACCAGCTGGTGATCGATATGATCCACCACCTGAAGATGAGGCTGAACCGGAAGTATCGGAACTCTGCCTCTTCGAAGGCCCCTGACTCGGTTCACCTTCCTCAAATCGTCTCGGCTGGTACCTCTGCCGCTGTCTCTCCTGCTCAATATCCTCACCTCGGAGAGCTGCACTGACAAACTCATCAAACTTGTTCCTCGGCATCGTAGTCAACGTCGCCTTGATGTTCAGATTCAATCCCAGCTCAAACCTGCGACACTTGGCTTCCTCTGTAGCCACAATATCCTGCGCAAAACGAGACAATCGAGTAAACCGATCCCGATACTCAAGTACAGACAAACTGTCCTGCCTCAAGTTAGTAAACTCCTCGTACTTGCGCTGCTGGGTAGCCTGATTAAAATACCTCCGCATAAACAGATCACGAAACAATGTCCACGGAGTATCCACAGGAACTCTGTCAGTGCTGACCCATCAAAAGTATGCATCACCCTCAAGTAAACCAACTGCGGCTACTGACATTTGCTCAGGTGTAAACTGCAGACGCTCACAAACCCGCTCAATCTGAACCAACCATGCCTCGCATATCTCTAGATCAACTGAACCCGAAAACACAGTAGCACCCGCAGTGCGAGCCTTGACCATAGGGTCAAAACGCTCCTCCAAACGCAGCACTCGCATCAGCAAGTCGCGCGTTTGGCGATCCTCATCAGGATCATCATCCCGATCAACACGGGGACCACGTCGAGGAGGCATCCTCCTGATACAAGACAAGCATTAGGTACAAGCAGAAATAACGTAATCATGAAACCGCAGATATTTGAGGACACACAACACCCGAAGTATTGATGAGTACCGCTGGCCAGTCGGGTCATCACTCCAGTCATGCTGTATCAACTCAAATACCCTAAGCGTCACAACTACAAGAGTCTACAGAATCTGACAACCTAATGCTCTGATACCAAGCTTAAAGGACCCAATCCCGATTCAGTTACCTAAACCGAAATCAAACCCTTTCGAAAATACGAACCAACAAAAAATTTTCAAAATTTCGGCAGAGTTTCGTTACTAACGTAGAATTGCTTAAACCTGCACCCTGAAAATAACACTTCATCCTATGCCACAAAAGCCAAACCGTGGGCACCAATCCCATCCGGATTTCTCAACATCAATATAATCAACAACAGTAAATAAACTGTACTATGTATATATGTATATCCGTGAAAATCCGCACAACATGTATCATAATGTATCAGAGCGACCTCTAAAGTAAAACATATACAATATGTACATCAGTAGGCGAAACAAGAACCTACTGGAAAAACACAGGTGACTCTGATCACTAGCCTCCAAACCGCGACGTGAAACACCAAACCTGAACTGCAAACTTGGCACAGAAACCGAAAAGCCCAGGGAAAGACAATAAACACGTTAGAGTGAGTGGACGAAAATAAATGTCTTTCACCAGATTATATATGTTATAAAAACATATGCGAGTCCAGGTAAATAGACATAATAAAAGTACACGAGGTAAAACCGTGATCCTCCAGCGTACTGAGCATGCAAGTAAAAATCCCACGGGGTCACTCATGGACACACACCGTGCTAGTACAGTCAGAATCACGGAGTCCCAGACTTCCACGCGATTCTAGCCAGAAAGGCCTCAGGTCAGAGGTCTGCCTCTCCCCGGTACAGGTCACAGGTCAGGAGTCACAGCCTCCCCCGGTACACATCCTCGGGGATCAGCCGGGATGCGAGTGTATCGATACAACAATATATAACGACTGTACTCTGTGTAAACTAAATCACAAACATTTCGATGCAAATGCATGGAACAACATATAAGTGTATATATATATACTCATATACGTATATTCGTATAAGTATATCGTAATATCATAAAACACATGCTCATATATCCGAAATCTCAATACGCATGCTCGAGTTCATAAATCATATCAAAGACTCGCAAGAATTTCGTGAAAAGAAATTGTCCACTCACAAGTGAGCAAAACGCGCACACGCGCTAATCTCGAGAACCGGCGGAAGATCCCTCGCCAGAAGCCCGATCACGATCCCGATCTCGATCTCGATCCCCTGAATATATTCATAAAATACAACTGATCAATATCGTAATCCTTAACACTGTACGGATGCACAGAAACCAACTGTTCCCGAAAATATGCAATGCGGTACCAAATGAATTACGGAAATCCCGAAATCCCAACTCGAAACCTCGACTGAAAATCGGCTACTCAAATCAACCCGAAAACCTCCGTACGATAACCAGGGCGTGATTACGAGAAAAATGACACTAATTACAATAAAATCTGAAAAGTTGACTTTTCCGGCCGTTGACCGCCGTCAACGGTGGAATTCCGCAACCAAATTTTCCAGTTAAGACCATCTCGACCACACGAACAACTTTTCCTTCTATCACTAAGCCCAATTCCAACTCTATCCCTTCCAAAATCAAGCAAAACCGAACGGAAACCAAATCGGAATTCCAAATCGGGTTGCATCAAAAACCCCTCCCCAACTCCAATTAACCACACCATTAGACTCAGAGTGATGAGGGGAGTCGAATCCCCCTAGTCTCCCCTTCCAAAACTCGCCGGAACCATATCACCCATCACCGTCGACCACCACCAATCGGTCCTTAATCGAACTCCCTCAAACCTTAATCAATTCTCCTCAAACCACAACCCAACCTACTCGAAATCAAGAGGGGAAGAAAACCTTACCCTTGCCGGAAGCAGAGGTGACCGGAAAATGGGTCGTCGGACGGTGGTTCCCAAACGGGAAACTTCCCCTTTTTGTCCAAAAAGTCAGTTTACCAAAAACAGAAAGTCAACGGTGGTCAATGCAATTTCGTGTTTTACGACTATTTCCTGACTTTTCGATATTTATACTCGTCCCTCGGGTCGATCAACGGTCCGGAATGAATATACGATGTGATTCGGATAAGCTCGAAACAATCGGATAAACTCGTCGGAACCCGAAACTTCAAATAATCATAAAATATTCCTCGGTTATCGGAAAAATCTTCTGAAACCGCTCACGAGCTCGAAATCACGTACTCTACAATTTCTGTGAAGACACTCAACCCAAATTCTCGACCGAAAACAAAGTCACGAATCGAATCGGTAAACCACACAATATCGCAAAACTGCGACTATAACCAAATCTCGAGAATCGTGCCAAACACATATCTGATTCTGGTTCGGTCGTCACATTTTCCAATAACCGAGGAATATAATATGATTATTTGAAGTTGCGGTTTATCGACGAGTTTATCCGTTCGGTTCGTATTTATCCGAATCATAATGGTTATTCATTTTGAACCGTTGATCGTCCCAAGACGCGAGTATAAATATCGAAAATAGTCGAAAAATTGTCGAAAACACTGTTTGAGGTTTGACCAGACGTTGACTTTCCATTTTGGGCAATTTGACCGTTGACCCGTGAAGGAGAACTTTCCCGTTTGATTTTCGCCGGCCGACTTGGATTTTCCGGCCACCTCCGGCCACGTTTAGGGTATAAATCTCTTCCTCTTGAGTTCTAGAGTTGTTTTGTAATTGGAATTTTGTGATTTGGTTGTGAATTGGTTGAGTTCGAATCGGGTCAGTTTTTAGGATTTCGCCGGTGACGGTTAGGGGTGTTCCGGCGAGCCACGGTGGCGGGGGAGTGAGGGTTTCGACTCCCCTAGCTGCCGTGATGCTTCCTAGGTACTTGGTTTTGATCGAGGAGGTGGATTTCGGTGAACCGTGGTGGTTGCCGGAGTATTGCTCCGTTTCAGTTTCGAGCTGATTTGGAGGTGTTAGGGTTTGAATTGGGTGTTGTCCTAGTTGAAGAAATGGTTGGGCTTGAGGAGATCTTGAAAACTGGAGCTTCCTTGCCGGAGAAACTCTTTGTTGACGGCGGCGGCTCTCCGGCGAGAAAGTTGACTTTTCAGTTTTCGATGATTTTAATGTCATTTTTCTCGTAATCGCGCCCCGATTATCACCTTGAGGTTTTCGAATTTATTTGGGTATCAGATTTTTAGTCGAGGGTTTTGAGATGAGATTTCGGAAATTCAGTTGATTGTTTTATACAGTTTTATGTGTTTCCGGGAACGGTTGGTTTCCGTGGTTAAGTACAGAGTTGTGGGCTATAATTTTGATCAGATATGTTTTATGATTATTCAGGGGATCGAGATCGTGCTTCGAGCGAGGGATCGTCTACCGGGCCACGTGATTAGCGCGAGTGCGCATTTTGCTCACCTGTGAGTGGACAACTTCTTTTCACTGTTAATCGCGAGTCATTATATACGTTTTACGAGCATGAACAGGCATACGAGATTATGTTTACTATGAGCATGTGTTATACGATTATGCTTATATCATTATATATTACGTATATGCATTTATATATTGCTTTATGCATTTGCATCAACCTATTTACGATTTGGTTTACACAGAGTACAATCTCAGTATATGTTGTTGTATCGATACACTTGCATCTCGGCTGATCCCCGATGGATGCCTACCAGGAGGGACAGTACCCCGACCTGACCGGCGAGGGGCAGTACCCCGGAACCGAGGCCTTTCTGGCTAGAATCACGTGTGGGTCTGGGATCCTGTGATTCGGACTGTACTAGCACGGATGTGTCCATGAGTGACCCCGTGGGATTTTTCATGCATGCTTTGTACGTGAGTCGGAGCCAGCACCTCCTCACATACCATTTGATTTTCAAGCATTTGACTCGCGTATGTTTTTATACCATATATTATTGGCGAGAGACATTTATTTTCGTCCACTCACTCTAACAGTTTTCATGTCTTTCCCCTGGGCTTTTCGGTTTCCGTGCCCAGTTTGCAGTTCAGGTTCTGATGTTTCACGTCGTGGTTGGAGGCTAGTTGTTCGAGCCACCTGTGTTTTTCAGTAGGTTTCTTGCTTCACCTACTGATGTATATATTGTATATATTTACACTAGAGGTCGCTCTGATACAATTTGATACATGTTTTATACGGATTTTCTCAGATATATTATATATTACAGTTATGTTTACTGTTTATTGATATTGAAATGATATTGAGAAATTCGGATGGGATTGGTGCCCACGGTTTGGCTTTTGTGGCATAGGATGAAGTGTTAATTTCTGGGTCTAGGTAATGGCAATTCTGTGTTAGTAACGTTACTCTGCCGAAAATTTAATGGTTTTTGTTGGTTCACGTTTTCAGAAGGGGTTCGATTCCGGTTTAGGCAACTAAATCGGGGTTGGGTCTTTTCATCTTCACCAAGCCCCAAGTGTGTTTCGGCGCCGGTCCTGATATGTCATTCCTAACTTTGCATCATGTATTAATGCACACTGATTCATTGGTAGATGGTGAAGGATGTGATGATCCATGTTCGGACAAGTAATTCACTGGCATGGCAATCGATGATGTGACTGGCACTTATGTCGGGGTTATCGTCACTTCAGAGGGAGCATGAGGAGCAATCCTTGCCCTCTGAGTAGGCATAACAAGGTCCTCTAACATGGAGACCCCATGCAAACGCCACATCAATATGGCATATTCATCCTTCACCTATTCTGCGGCATGCCTCTTCTTCCCGCAAGACATCTTTATCGCTAGAACCAACATCAATCATATGAAATCACTATTTCTATACGAAATCAACATCATAAATCATACAACAACATCAACCACTCTACACTGTCCAAAATTCACTCTCTTTTATTGTCATTGAATCAGTACAAAATCCTACTAACTGTCCATATATTCGTCGCTCAATCCTACTTACTATCCGATTATACATCAACATCAATAAACAATTTCTTCTCCCGATTGACCTTGTTTACGTTCGATTGCGTATGTTCGACAACATAAATTATTAAAAAAACTAATAAATGACTAAAAATAAATTATTCAATTTTGTCAATTTAAATACAAAAATACGAACCCGATACAATTCTTCTTTGAAGTGGTTGACCAACCACTCCCACTCATCTTCCATATCCCCACGCAACTCTACGGGGGTAGGCGAGCGGACGAATTGGAGGTAATACTTGTGAAGTCCGTACTTCCAATCACGGTAGATAGTGTTGGCAGTGGTGTTGATGTGCCTAAGCATCTCCGATGTGTCATCCACCGCATATAGTTCCTACAAGAAAAGAATAAAAAAATTATAATCGTATATATTATGAAATTACGATTTTTATTGGTTATTAAAAAATGAATTTAAAATTGCATTACGTACCAAGAGTTCTTTAAACACCTTCCCCTTCTCCAAGTCCGGCAACTCCTTTCAGCTAGGTGCAACCATACGAATCTTGTTGCGAATAATTGCCCCGATATTGTGTGATGAGAGACTAGTTAGCTGCGAGGTGGGAGGGCCATCGGTGAAATCGTCGTACGGCAACTGGATCTTTTGCCCGGTCGCCTTGAAAAACTTCTCGGATTTTCCACCCTTTCCGAGTCCTCGGGTACTTTTCGGTTGAGGGTTTGACTGGGCCCTCCTAACCTTGCACCGCCTACTGTAGAGAATAGACTCGGAAGCCGACTCTTGGGCAATTTCTGACATCGATGATCGGTCGGATAGGGCATTATTGTCATCGGTCTGTATAACTGGGGCATTAGAAATTTTCCTAGTCGCCGCAGCCGAGGAACCAGCTGAAGAGTCTGGAGAAGGCGCAACGTTGTCCTCCAAGCTCTGCCAACCCACTTACTCGGCAAAGCGTCGAAGCTAAACATATTCCGCCTTTTTGTGCCTCTGTTTACTCTATGAGGCCATTTTAACCTATGAGTTGTAAAAATTAACTATTAAATCTGTTTTATCATTAATTATAGCTACTTTATCATTTACTATTTTTAACAATTTTTACTATGTATTTATTCTTTTTCATATTTACCACAAAAATTACTATTTTTAATATTTTTATTTGTAAAATTGACCATTTTTTATATTTACCATTTTTTAATATTAACCAATTTGTAATTTTTATCTTTTTTAACAATTTAAAATTTTTATTATTTACTATTTGTTTTATCATGTTTCTATTTTACCATTTTTTCATATTTAGTATTTTTAAATTTTAACATTTTTAATATTTACCTTCAATTTGTATATTTTTACATTTTTATCAATTTAATATTTTTACCCAATTTAAAATATTCACCAATTTATAATAATTACCAATTTATAATTTTTACTAATTTACAAAATTTACCAATTTATAATATTTACTTAATTTATAATATATTTAGCAATTTATTATTTTTACCCTTTTTTAATATTTACTAATTTACAATAATTACTAATTTACAAAATATTTACCAATTTTTTATTTTTACTAATTTACAATTTTTACCAATTTATCCAATTTATCAATTTATAATTAAACATAAATTTACTGTATTATACCTAAATACATAGTATTATACCTAAATATATATTAAAAAGAAATTATAAATACGTATGTAAGTAAAATAAAATTTACCGGCGGTGGATGTGCGGCGATGGGACTGGCCAGGCAGTGGGAGGCATCAGAGGTGGAGGGAGGGAGGGAGCAAGGAGGATCCACGTACGAGGTGGAGGGAGGGAGGAGAGGCCGACAGTGGAAGAGATAGGACGCAGCGGAGGAGGTGGATGCCGCCGAAGAGAGACGTGAGGGCGCCAGAGTTTGAGAGAGAGAGAGAGAGAGAGAGAGAGAGAGATTGAAACTGCCCAGAAATTGCAATTATACAGTTTCACTTAGATGACGGAGGTGGGTTTTCCGTCCTTTAAGTGACCACGATCTCACCTAAACGACGGCAACTGATGTTGTGTGGTCCAAGTGTGCACTTAGACGACGAAAAACCTTATTTCCGTTGTCTAAGTCAATATCGGTTTCTCCCCCAATTAATTGGCCGGTGGAAGTTGACTACCATATTTTTTGGGAACCATTCAAAATTTGAACTTAGACGACGGGGATGGCCATCTCCGTCGTCCAGGTCAAATTTTGAGTGGTTCCCAAAATAAATGGCGGTGAAATTTGGACCGCTTAAAATTTGAACTTAGACGATGGAGATGGTCATCTCTGTCGTCTAAGTGCTAACTTGAACAACGGATAGTCCTCCTACTCCGTCGTCTAAGTACAATTTCTCGAAAAAATAATATTTAAAAATAATTCGTAAGGAAGTTTCCGATATCTTATTTGATATTTTTTTTCCAAAAAATATCAAG
Source organism: Geum urbanum (assembly GCA_946800695.1). Classification (NCBI taxonomy): domain Eukaryota; kingdom Viridiplantae; phylum Streptophyta; class Magnoliopsida; order Rosales; family Rosaceae; genus Geum; species Geum urbanum. The sequence continues at coordinate 9,682,214 of OX327003.1, forward strand.
TAAAGAATCGTACATATAAAAAGTGGAATTTAAGACAACGAATTAATTTACGTCTTTAAACTTGTTAAGTATCTACTAATGTGTATAACTTAAGTGTTATTAAGTATAAGCTCACTGCACATAAATATTAACGAAATTGAATTTGGACAAAACAACTGTTGGATACATTCACCATAAGACAATATATAAGTAGAATAATTTTCAGTAAATAGTAAGTTCGTTAAGGTTTCATTGGTACAGTTAACCGCAAAATCGAAATTTTTACAAACCGGAAACGTGGATATACAAAAATCCGTAACTCCTTTTTTTGGAACCGTCGACGTTCACACTCCAAGAATTGTTTACTCTATGGTCTCGACGAAAAGAATATGCATTGGGATATGGTCTACATGGTCGTTGTCTTAGATGTGAAATTACGATATCATGACTTAGACGACACAAACGTGTCATTGTGTCGTCTAAGTGCATACTTGGACTACGTAAACGTGTCATTGTGTCATCTAAATTAAAATTTTAAGTTTTAGGGTTAAGGCTTGGGGTTTAGGATTTACTTAGACGACTGTATGACCCGGTTGCGTCGTCTAAGATAAATGTTTAGGATTTAGGGTTATATAATTAATCATGTTTACCTTGGCATGGACTACGAAAAGTCGTTCCGTCGTCTAGGTTTTAGAGTTTAGGGAAAATGTGATTCTTGGTCGTACGGATTAATTTTGTATTTCCGTCCGTCGAAGTGACCTCGCTATTTAATTAATTTGAAGTTAATTATGCAAAAAATTTAAAAGTTATAATTAATTAATTAATTAAGTACAGAATTAATAATTGTACATACTCATCCTCATAATATAATTAATCATGCATCATTACGTCAAAAACGTTTAATTACCAATTAATATTCATCGTCATTACATTGTACTCTTCGTCATAATCGTCATCATCCTCCTCACCACTGTTATTCGATTGCTCCTCCTCATCATCATGATCAACATCGTCCGACGAATATCCTGAGTTCTCGTCCTTGTCGTCATCCTGCGCCTTTTCTTCATTGACCTCATTAATTACATCAATAATCTCATCTTCAGTTATATCCGTACAACCATCAGGCATGGGTAAGAGTTCACCAACTTGAACCAGATCCATCATGTTGGAGTGGATGACAAAAATATTAGGCTCTTGATATGCAGTAATGTCTCTTTGCGGTTCAGCATCTTCAATTCCCGGCGTCCCTTTAGCTGTCGTGGTATTCCATATTCCTCGATGAGAGATATGGTTCACTAATTTCCACCCTTCACCAGCTTTCGGATAATCAAGATAGAACACCTGCCTAACTAAGGTGGCAAGAGCAAAAGGCTCATCTCATAATAGCTCGAGTTTGTATCGACTGATAAAAGACCAAGGTCTTTCTTTGTACGCTTGAACCATTTGCATTTGAATAGAAAAACGTTGACATCATTCCTGTAACATAGCTGAACGACATATACAAGAGCCCCGTAATATATATCATTGTCTTTCCTAACCGCTACCCCACTATTTTGTGTTCTTCTTCCTTCATCTTGGGCCAATGAATGAAACTTACACCGTTCACAAAACATCCGGGGTATATATAGTGTTTAATCGGCTTCTCTGCTAGTAAGTGCTTTGGCCAGAACCACCACCCCCGTGGTTATCGGATTTTTGTAGATCAATCATCTGTGAAAATGGGAAGAATATATATATATATATATAATTAAAGTGTTTAATTTCTACAAACATGTATATAAATTAAATAAGTAAACATATGTACCCAGTGGAATAAATAATCGACAAACTTCTTCTTGACCACTTTCTCAAACCACGCCGAACTCTTGTCCGGATTTAACGCCTGAAACTTCTCCCTGTACCCAATCATGTAAGGCTCAACTTCGTCACAGTCTCGCAACACTACCAAATGTTCCTCACTAAGTTCTTCTCGTGTTAACTATTCCTTTAATATTTCTTTAATGGTCGTACGACATTTGTGACGACAAAAAGATTGATGCGGGCGCTGGGATCGGATGCGGTGGGAGGTGGTGGATCCTTGAGGTACCTGTTTTGTAAGTAACACACTCATGCATTGGATATGTCTCTGCTATGGAGCTATCCGGGGCCGACCTATTTTTCACGAATCCTTTATACTGTCCAAACTGTCTACAAAATCAAATGTTCAATTAATTAATTGTAGAATAAGTACATATAGCTAGTAATCTCGAGTGGAATAAATAATGGATCGAAGAACCTGTATAATTAATTAGTTGTACGTACCTTTCTTGATGATACATCCAAGTTGTACGTACATTTCTTGAGGATACATCCAATAATAGAAAACTTGCAACACATTCTCTCGACATCCAGGGTACACCGGGGTCTGGGATTCAAGTAGCATCCTTTTGTACTTATCTATCTCACTAGTATCAGTGGCCAAGCTAGCAGCGGGGAATGTGTCATCATGCCCATGAGTGGTATTGTAGCCTCCATCTTGGTGTTGGTGTCCACAATGACTAAATCTCGGAAACGCATCATGGACCAAATCTACATTTAGGTTCCAAGCAGGGGGGCCGGCACCACTACTGCTGGATAAGGCACCAGGGTAACTGTACCCTGAGCTGAAGTCTGTTGAGCCGAAGTCTACTGCTTCACCATGCTCTCTCCATGTAGTGTAACTCCACATCATACCATTTTCGTACAGGTGTTACATCATAACATTAACCTCCACATATTGATAGTTAAGACATTTTTTGCACGGACACCTAAAACGCTTCTTTCCCTGACCATGTTCTATCGCAAAATTCACAAATTCTCTGATTCCATCTATATATCGGACATCACTTCTATTCCGCAACTTTATCCAACTCTTGTCCATACTTCTATGAAATTTAATAATTATTATATGAGTCAACTATTATATATACATATTTTCAAGTAATTATTAAACTATTATATATACAAATTTTCAACTACCTTAATTATTAACGTATAATTATTTAAAATATTTATTAATTACCTTTATTAATTATTATATCTAACATGCATGTATGTTTTAACTAAATATTAACCAAATTTTTAAACATCCATGCATATATACTAGTTAATTAATCAATATATCAATCAATTACCTAACTTAATTATAAATATTAGATGTACTAACAATGCAATCAATCAAATGTACTATTAATTATATATATATATAAATGTTAAGATTGTCAGAAATTAACTACGTACGTACTTAACTTTCTTTGATATATGGTGAATCGATGGTCGGAGCCGGAGATATATATATATATATATATAGTGGTAGTTGTACGTACGTGTAAGGAGAGTCTGATCAAGAGAGAATGAGAATAATGATATGAGAATGAAAATGAGATGAGCTAGTGAAGAGGAAAAGAGTCTGGCACAATATATAATGCATCACTTAGACGATGGAAATGAGTATTTGTCGTCTAAGTGGATACTTAGATGACGGACTGAGTGTAGTTTTCGTCATCCAAGTGAGGAATGAGACAACGCACTGACGTTGCGTCGTTTAAGTGGTCACATAGACGACGACGTGTCAGTGCGTCGTATGATCTCTAACTTGGATGACACAGACTCATTTTCGTCGACTAAGTGTCACTTAGACGATGGAAAAATGCTTAAGACGACACAATTTATTGGTGTTGTCTAAATTCTACTTAGACGACGAAACCTTTATTGTTTTGTCGTCTAAGATAGTTCTTCTTGTAGTGTCTATGTTTTTCTTTAGGAAGATAAAACCATCTACATTTATTCTTAAATCATTCATGTTCAAAAGACATCCAAAACCCCATTCAATTCCTGTAAAACATTAGAACACTATTACCAGTTCAATATTAATTAACACTCGATCATAACTACTATATATTACTATTTAATTACAAACGTACTAATTATTACAAACAATATTAATCATCAATCACAGCCATCATAATCTGCATCGTCTAAATCATCCTCATCATCATCAGACTCATCTTACTCATAATCCTCATATTCATTGTCATCCTCCGGCTGCTCATCAGAGGCATTGATATTCGCTACTTGTACGATCTCAATTGGAGAAAGATTTGTGTAACCTTGAAGACTAGGTAAGTCCTCATTCAAGCGAATAAGTTGATCTATTTCGGGGATTGCATCAGTATAAGTTGTCTCGTCGAACTTATCCTTATCCATTCACCATTCATAATCCTCAGGAACCCATCTACGGTGACTCATGAAACACACCTTCCTCGGAAGCCAACTAGAGTTGACATCGTCTAAGCATACAGAACAAGCCTTGTACCCTTTATTTGTGGTAGATGTCAACATCCCATAATCAGGAAAATCATTAATGGTCCACTCACTGTTGCTTTCATCATTAAGATTGTTCCAGTGAACCCTGTCATAAGTTAGGACCCCATTTCTCACAATTGTTTTAGCTCATCGATCAAAGGTCTCAGGTACACATCTAAACACTTTCCACAAGACTTTGGACCTAGAATTAACAGAGTAAGAAAATTAAATCCCTTATTCATACACATCTATGGAGGTAGGTTGTATGGCATGAGAATAACTGGCCAAGTGCTGACTCAAATGCTATTACTACCCCAAGGATTGAACCCATATGTAGAAAGTCTGATCTAACATTATGAATCTCTATTATAAAGTCTGGAAATTCTCTGCCAAAAGCTTTAAAAGCCTCCCCATCTACCACATGTCTAAGCGCATTATCATCTGTTCTATGTTCCATGTAGCATCTCATCGCCTCAGCTATGTATAGAGACATATACAAACGTTGCAGTCTAGGAATCAAAGAAAAATAGCGAAGCACCTTGACTAGAGACTGCTTCCTTTTCTTATTCTTCCATCTGCACGCGTTAAATATAGGACAATAGTCTAGTTCTACATGCTCTTTGTAAAATAGAACACAATCATTTTTGCATGCGTGAATTTTTTTGGTAAGAAAGACCAAGTTTGGCCAAGATCTTTCTTACCTGATAATGGTTATCAGGAAGATTGTGATGAGGAGGAAGCAGCATACATATATGTTCCTGTACCTGGTCAAAATAATAATATGACATTTTGTTCTTCACTTTTATCTTTATTTCCTCCATTATGGCATGCAAGACATTCTCTGAATATCCAGGGTACACAAGGGTCTAGGCTTGAACTAGCATCATGTTGTACTTATCCATCTCAGTAGTGTTAGTGGCCAAGGGTAGAGAGACGGTGTCATCATGAGGAATATCATAACCTCCATCTTCATGTTGGTGTCTACGAGAACTAAATGTCAGAAAAGCATCATGTACCAATTCCACAGTGGGGTTCCAAGGAGGGGCGACAATATCGCTAGATGAGGCACCCTAGTAACTGTAACCTGAGTTGAAGTCTGGTAGTTCATCATGCTCAATCCACTCAGTGTAAGTATACATCTTACCGTATCGGTCTGTACAAGTGTTGACCCATATCATTAATCTCCATAAACTCGTTAGTACAGCATCTTCTATACGGACACCTGAAACGTGTCTTTCATTGACTGTGTTTCCTCACAAACTCATTAATTTCGTTTAGATACTTTGCATCACATCTATCATTCAACTGCATCCAGCTCTTGTCCATATTATACTTAAGCGAAACAATAATTAACAACCTAGCTAGCTAACTAATTTTAGGAATTATTAGCAAATTCTACATAAGTTTTGGACAATTCAATAACCTAGCTATCTAGTCATCATGCATTTGTGCATATGCCATATATATATCCTCAAACATTAGGAATCATCTTATCATTCTTAACATATTCATCTAATGTACTTAACTAATACTTATCATTCTTACCATATAACTAAATACATAATACTATAATTATCAACTAATTAATTATTAATTAAACAAATTCACCATATATAATCAACACAAGGTAGCTAGCTACCATGCAAGAAATATAAGCAATATAGTTAACAAACAATGTTATAGCAAACAAGACCGGGTTGACGGAAATCCTTCGCTGAAAAACTCACCAAAAAACTCACCGTACGTAAATTGAACAAAATAATTGTCGAAAAATAATTTATACCTTCAAAGATAAGAAGAGAGGTGGGTAAACTAGCTTTTGGAGGCCTCAATCGAAGCTTCACCGTTATGATTCATGATTGAATATAGAAAGATGAAAGGCTAAATATGTTTGATCTGGAAACTGGAAACAAGTCTAAATAATTGAACATATTCAACCTTAAAATGAACATATTTCGTCGTCTAAGTGACATATTTCGTCGTCGGTGCGAAACTTAAAATGACAATCATGATTCGTCGTGTAAGCAATAACTTGGACGACAAATATGTTAAATTCGTCATCTAGAGTAATCTCTAGACGACGAATGTTATTTTCGTCGCCTGGGTTATCTTCTTAGTCGACGAATTATGATTTCATCGTCTACGTTGTATATCTTAGACGACGAAACAGATTGTTCGTTGTCTAAACTTTTTCTAGACAACGAAGTTTTCAACGGAAGTTTGTTTCGTCATGTAATTGTATACTTAAACGACGAAATGTCGAAAAATTTTAGTTCCGTCATTTAAGTAGTTTCTAGACGACGAATGTGTTTTCTTAGACGACAATTAATTTTTTCGTCTTATAACCTCTTCTTAGACGACGAAACCTTATACGGTTCATCGTCTAATTTTTTTTTGTAGCGTTAATAGTTCTCATAGATCCCCTAGATCAATTATGTATGTATTTACTTCTTATTGATCTTAAAATCTGAGAATCAAGTGAAGGGCTAGGGCAAAAACGTTAAAAGAAGAACCAACAGCCGTATATTTTTTGTTCTAAATGAAGACGTACTATAACAGTTCCTTGTACGTACATATATAATTCTAACATAAGATGCATTCACCGTACTAGAAAAAAAACAACAATTGCAACATAATGATCAAGATTTAATCTCAATTCAAGCTAGGACTGACGATGAATGCGTACTTTTTCCAATGCTTCTTCAGCTCGCCCTTCCACTCCTTATACCTATATATATTTAATAAAATCAATCCTTAGTAACTTACAACATTGTATGAACATAATCAAAAGAAACCAAAAAATTGAAACAAATGCCGGTCTGCAAACCTGCTCCCATGCATTTCATCCGCCCACGTGGGTCTAATGTCTGCATCCACGCGGAACCACCTCTGCAATGCATATATATATATATATATCAATAATATTAAAAATTTATTTAGAAAATTTACATAATGAATATACAATTCAACTCACCGACAACGCATTATTCAGCTCATATTTGACGGATTGCGGCACTGAATTCCAATCTGGCCACAACATTGGGACTCTATCCCGTATGAGGCTGCCCGCCATCCCCGCGTACTTTCGAGTGACCTTTCCCTCGATCACCTGCCCTCTATCCCCGGTCGGAATCATAACTTGGCCACCACCGCTAGCCTGAATGGCGTCGACCAGTAACTTGCCGACGACGGGGCCTCTGGTTCTCTTTTGTTTGTCACCGGGCACGATCTCGCCTATCACATATATATGTAGACAATTTTTAAAACATCAACACCTAATTAAATTTAAATATTACTAAGTAAAAAGATATTACTAATTAATATTTACCTGATTCGTCGGTGCGTTGTCCCGGAATCCTCACACTCCAGAGAGGTTCCGGGAAGGGTACATACGCATATGCCTGGTCCGGGGTAATGAACCCTAGCTGTCCCGGAACAGGCATCCCGTCGGAATCGACGAGAGGTATCGTCGGGATTTCCAATGGTAAGAATAAGGTAGACGGCGGGCATAGTCGCATCCTCGCCGAGGACTGAGTCAATCCACCAACCTCCTCGGAAGAATGAAGAGCTGTCTGGTGGGTGAAGGGGGAAGGGTCCTCGCGATGAATCTCCGGCATTCGGACCGAGGCTTGAGTCGCACTATCCGTTTCCGGCGTGCGACTGACCTCATGAAGCCTCCTCGAGCCTGAGAATCGAGCAGGCTCGAGCTGCTGCTGCTGAGGTTGTCCCTCGCCCAGCAGTGTATGGTACCGGTGTCGAGAGGTCTACGGAAGACTGTAAGTGTGGCCGACGCTGGTGGATCCTGATGCAGACCGACTTCCGGTGCCCTCATCTCCACGTCCTGATCTCCCTCTCCCCCTCGACCTCCCCCTCGATCCCGACCCCCCTCGGGAAACACCGCAATTTAACCAATTCATCGTTGCTAAAATTAAAATTAAAATTAAAATCCTTCCACTCACATAAAATTTCCATTATATCACCTAATTTCATTATATATTAAGAAACTACATATATAATTCCACTAAATTACCAAAAATTCAAAATAATTCCAATTAATCCAAAAATTCCACGTTCAAAATAATTCCACTAAATTACGACAATCCCAAAAATGAGCACTAAAACATTCAATAATATCCAATAATAGCCAATAATTAATATTTAAGCTCATCTATATATAATCCAATAATTCTAATTAAAAATCCAAAAAATCAACAATAATTCCCAATATAATCAAATAATTCCAACAATCCAAAAAATCAACACTAAAAAATATATTCAATAATATCCAATATAATTAAATAGGCTCCTCTATATATATATGTATGTATATAAACCAATAATTCTAATCCAACAATCCAAAAATTCAACAATAATTCTCAATATAATCCAAATAATTCCAACAATCCAAAAAATCAACACAAAAATTACCACAATATTAACAATAATTCCCACAATATTAACAAAAATTCCCACAACATTAACAATCCAAAAAATTAACAATAATTCCCACAATCAACAAAATTCAAGAAAAATCCAATATATATTCACACAATCAACACAACATCCACATTATCGATAAACAAACTAAACAAATTAAAATCTAACCTAAAAAAATTGAAATTGGGGATTTAGAGATTTAGGGATTTAGAACCTGTTTTTGGTTTAGGAATCTGAAAATGTTGATGATGGAGGGCTTGATTGAGATTGAGAGATCCTTCCTCTTGCTTGCGGCAGAAATGGGATGATGGAGATCGATCTGAGGAGAAGAAAATGAATGCAGAAACGAAACTGCCCGAAACGGTGCCAGTTCTGGAATATAATGCTAACTATAGCCGACGATATAAGTATTATCGTCGGCCATAGTATACCCGAAACTATAACCGACGATATTTTATATGAATATCGTCGGCTATAGTATACCCGAAACTATAACCGACGATATTTGATATGAATGTCGTCGGTTATAGTTTTTTTATTTTTTTTCATATATGACAGTTATATATAGTGTACTTATTATTTATTAATACGAAATTATTATTAAAAAAATGGAATTTATGTTAAAAGCCTAATTAAATTACAATGACATTTAATTTTTTGGGCTATATATATATGTTTATTAATTAATATTTATTAATATTTAATAATACGATATTAATTCGAATATCGTCGGTTGGAGCAATTTAATCGACGCAATTTAAAGTCGATCATCTGAATATAATTCATTTAATTTACATTGCACGTTCAAACTCAAAATAACATACATACGTACACTAAGGCGCATAGTCAGAATCATCGCTTGAGTCTGACTCTGTTTCCGAGTTAATTTCAGGTAAGATGTGTATGCCCTCGTCACTTGAGTCTTCATTGTCTTCATTTTGATTAACATCAATAAGATTCGGTTAAGGAATTCGTACAACACTGCCCTGTCTCACATTATTAAGGCGAATTGTTGAGGTTTCAGGAATACCAGTTGCGTTCGGCTCTTGGTATGCACTAACTTCTTCATTATCCGAGGTCACACCAAGGGTTGAGGCACTGTATATGTTTCGTGGAAGAACATGGTTAACCACTTTCCACGTGCCTTTATGCACAAGATCATCAAGATAGAACAATTGTTTCACCGCCGTGGCCAAAACAAACGGATCATCTTCATACCAGCTTGTAGCAGTATTCACCGAAAAAATGCCGTATTGATCGGTCCTTATGTTCTGAGGGTCGGTATCAAATCATCTACACTTAAACAAGTGCACGGTCATGCCTTCCCCATATATTAATACGACAACTGAATGGAGAACACCGTAATAGTCAACTCCATTCTGCCCACCATGCACCATTACCCCAGAATTCTGTGTTTTTCATCTGACATCTCTATGTTCACAAATAAATAGCACGCCATTTACCTTACACATAGGATAAACTCTGGAAGATACCGGTTTCTGCGCCAAAAGCCTTAATTCGTGTGACCACTGAGGGAGACCATCATCTTGTACATGGTTCATCTGAAAATAATCATTTTTTAACTTAACTATACATAGGATACGAGACATGCACTTAAATTCATATACCAGTCAATATATCTATATACGTACCCATTTGCCAAAATAGTTTGCGAACGTCTTGTTGTGGTACTCAACATCACCGGAAATAGCAGGGCAGTAAAGATGCAAATTTTTCCAATATTGAACTTCTGGACAGTTAATCAATACCGACCAATGGGCAATGACTAGCTCATAAGGTTCCAAATTGTACGAGTTTGGCAACTTTCCAGAAACTTCAACATCATCGGAGATGATCGAAAGGTTGAACTGCCCTCCATCTACTGGCATATGTTGTGGAAGGTCCTCCAACGCTCCCAAATACAACTTGGTGTACGTTACGCACTCATGCGCAATATATGCTTCAGCGATACACCCTTCGGGTGCAGATTTGTTCATCACATAGTCTTTGTAGTCCCCTAATTGTCTGTAAAGTGGTAATTACAGATCGAGCATGTTATGCTTATTGCAAAATAAGTGAATAAATAATATTAAACATCGACATATATAGCCAGATTCAGAGATGCATTACGTACCTTTCCATAGGATACATCCATGTGTAGTGTACTGGACCAGTAAGCAACAATTGTTCCAGAAGATGGAGCATCAGGTGAGGCATGATGTCGAAAAAGTTTGGAGGAAATATCCTTTCGAATTTGCACATGATAAAAATGATGTCCTGTTGCATTTCCAACAAGTCCGATTTCTTCACTTCTCTCGTGCATAACTTCTGAAAGAATCTTGACAAAGCCACTAACGGCTCCACCACCTCTTTGGGCAGGTACCCTCGAATGAAAACAGGGAAGAGGCATTGAAGCAGTATATGATAGTCATGACTCTTTAGTCCGTACATCTTATTGTCTTTGAAGTTAACACATCGACTTATATTTCCAACATAGCCTGAAGGATACCTGACATTACCCATCCATTCAAAAATTTCATTCTTCTGGGCAGGCTTGACGGTATAAGGAGCTTGTGGCATTTTCTTCTTCTCATCTCTCAACCACAAATGTTTTCGCAGTCCCATCCTTTTAAGATCAATGCGTGCCTTCGGGCCATCTTTAGTTTTTCCCTCCCAATTCAACACTGTGCCGACCACACTCTCGCACACATTTTTCTCTCTGTGCATGACATCTAAGTAGTGTCTGATCAGCAACTTGGACCAATACGGAAGTTCCCAAAAAATACTTTTGTGTGTCCAGAATTTATACCTGTCGGGTTTGTCAGGTATTGACGCCACTATCTCAGGATGATTGCTTAGCTGCCCAAAATCGTATTCATTTAGCACTTCTAATATTTCATCCCCCGTCCATCTCCTCGGTTGCTCACCTGTTTCCACAGTCCCATCAAATGCCTCCATATCCTCCCGAAATGGGTGATCATGTGGAAGCCAACAACGATGACGCATCTGTACAATCTTCCTGCAATGAGGTCTGCAACACTCAACCGTCATGCACTTTGGACAAGCCCTGTATCCCCTGGTAACGTTGCCCAACAACATCCCGCGTGCAGGAAAATCGCTAATGGTGCCAACAAGCATGGCATGTATCTGGAACATCTCATTTTTGAACTTGTCATAAGTGGGATGACCATGCTCACTCAAGTACTTAAGCTCCTCAATCAAGGGTCTCAAATACACATCGAGACATTTTCCTGGATAACCCGGCCCTGGAATTATCATAGTGAGCATACTGTATTCTTTCTTCATGCACATCCATGGAGGAAGGTTGTACGGTACCAAAATAACTGGCCATATACTGTATTGAAGACTCATGTTGCCAAAAGGGTTGAATCCGTCAGATGAAAGCCCCAGCCAAACATTTTGAACCTCTGATGCAAAATAAGAAAACTCCTTCACCATGTGCTTCCAAGCCTCTCCGTCAGCAGGGTGTATAAGCGTATCACCGTCGGGCAAATTCCTCTCGGCCCACCATCTTATAGCTTCAGCCGTGTGTGCACACATGAACAACCATTCTAGCCTATCTATCAACAGAAAATACTGAAGTATCTTTACAGCTTTCTTGTTTCCGGCAGAAGTCAACTTATACCTATCTGTACCACATACCGGGCATTCATCAAGGGATTCAAGATCATTCCCATAAGCATCTTCACCCCAGAAGAGAACACAATCATATCTACAAGCATGGATTTTGATGTAGGAAAGGCCAAGATGTTTCAGGATCTGTCGCACCTTACGATGAGTGGTAGGAAGACGATGACCGGGGGGCAACAACAAACCAGACCACTTCAGCCCATCATCAACAGCCTTCACACTCATTTTGTTCTCCACTTTGAGCTTCATTTCTCCCATAACACTTTCAAGAACAGTCTTATTACACCCGTTGTACAACGGGGTCTGTTGGAAGGTAATGAGGTTGTTGTACTTGTCCATACCAGCAGTGTTGACAACTGTAGGTAATTGCTGGACTGGCTCAATATGAGGGAAGTCTCCAACGGCGGGAGGGATATCCGGTGCTTGAGCAAATATACCGCTCTCATGAGGAAACATATCGTTGATCAACCTTGTTGTTGGATCATTGGATGTACTGCCACTCTAAAAAAATTGTCCGTGATCATGTTGACCAACTGATGAGCTCTCACCGTGATAAATCCAACATGTGTACTTATCCCAAAACCCGTTTTGCTTCAAGTGCTCCAATACTTTATAGATGTGAAAACGATATCGCTCGCTGCGACACTGACATTTCGTACACGGAAAATAATGAATTGTCATCCCTCCACAATTAACCTTCACATATTCCACAAAACTTCTAATTCCACGGTGATATCTTACATCCCATTTTGGAAGACACATCCAACTCTTGTCCATCCTGAAAATTATAACTGCATGTATACCCATGATCTTATTAATTAAAATTTCATAGCTAGATATAAATATATATTATTATAATTCCCATAATTTTAATATATATATACACACACATACACCCTAACTATATATATATAATCGATCACAAAAATCTAAATATATATATATAACCACGTACACTAGCTAGCTATAATTAATCCTATAATAATCACAATATATATAATGCAATATATTAATTAAATTAATTAATCACCCTAGCTAGCTATATATATATATATTCACAATAATCAAAATTAACAACAATTAATATATATTTACGTACTACTCCAACTCGATCAACTATCAATCACGTACTCAAAATCAACCATCGATCAATTACTCAAACTCAAGAATCAATTAACTCGATCGATCAATATATATATATATATATATATATATATATATTCAAAATCAATATCGATCAATTCAACAAAAGCAATACATGCATGCACAACACATATATTAATTAAGTACGTACCTATATATAATGCATGAATCATCACGAACTCATTCTCGACATCACCCAAAGATCGATTTCAGAGCATTTTCAAATTTCAAGGGAAATTTTTTTGAATGATAGATCGAGCTGCTGCCCAGATCTGAAATAAGAAACTATAGCCGACGATAGAAAAAAATCGTGGCTAATAGTAAAAAAAAATCGTCAGTAATAGTCGAAAACTATAACCGACGATTTTCCGGCGACTATAACCGACGACAAGAAAATCTCGTCGGTCAAAAAACTATAACCGACGAGGTAATCCTGTCGTCGGTTATAGTTTACTATAACCGACGAGAACCCTTCTCGTCGGTCATTTTTTGGGACTCTCGTCGGGTATACTGCTTCTGCTGGTAGTGTATTGTGTAATTTCGTGTGTTTGAAGTTGAAACTCTAATGGATATTGTTCGATGCAAAAATATCTCTCACGGAGAGATCCTTCCGCGAAGCAGTCTCTTTTATTGGCCTCGGATAGTTTAACCGCAGGTATCGGTTTATCCTATATGTGCTTCGTATGCTGGCATGCCACCGTTCTTCAGCAGAATATAGAATGTAAAGATGCCTGAGTTCTTGATAAGCGATTAAGACAAGGAGAGCACCAACCCTGTCTGAATAGGTCATTCTCGCCTAGTAACCTAGGACTTTTGATATGTGTCTCTAGCAGAGCCTTCAAAATCGATACCTCACACTCCCTTATCAGTGCAAAGCAGAGCAATCTCTCTGACGATGTGTTGACAGTGCAAAGCAGAGCTTTCTTTGAGTATCCAAACTCTCACTTGATAGGTGACAAGCCCTCCAACCGTCCAGTCGGAATTGCTTCCTTCTGATCGCAATACTCTCACTCGATAGGTGACAAGCACTTTGATCTGCTGGTTGCAAAGAAGATAGAATCTCTTGACGAGATGTCTGTCTAGGTGTACTTGCGTATAGCAAATGTATATATTTGATCAGGGACCTTTTCACAAAGCTCTTACTTTCCTTATATAATGCTTAGTAGTTGTCTTTCAATTACTTTGAACTTCTTCTGTTCTTGCTCTTTGAATCTCAATATAACTCCGACACCAGCATACGGGTTTTTAATCCTTTTATAGAACTTCAATGCTATCACAACTCTTTTATCAAAGAAACTCATCTGAAACAGAAAATGTATGATAGACATCCAAGCCACATGGAATCAGCTAATTAATGAATTATAGTTCTAACCAAACTCTACTTACCACACTTGGCCGCTCGCCAAGCTCCTTATAAAACATGAGCCGCTCGCCAAAACTTCAACCAATCTTGGGCCGCTCGCCAAGACTTCAGCCATTCAAGCCCAATATGAAATATTTATTTCAGGCCCAAACATTGCCCCTCAAGTCTTGAACTTGAATTACCTGTACAAATGAAAAGACTTGAATATTACCTGACTGAGGCGCTGTTAAACCAAATGGTAACATAACACCCAAGTGCCACGTTACACAACCCTTCCAAAAAGTTGCATCATTCGGCTGACGTAATATAAAAGCACTAGTCCACATCAACAAAATCTCACTCCCCAACGAGACCTTCTCACTTGCCTTGATCCTGTACTCTTAACCTCCTTAGTCAAAAACTAAGACCTTTCATTCTCGCTGCTGTCCATCTTTTCCGACCTAGAAAATGCCTCCACACAAAGACATCTCCATCCCTTATGAAAACCGTAACGTCGAGAAATTCTCGAGACACCTCAAGGCGCTTGCCAAATGACAGAACCCAGAAGCAATTATCACCCTTGCTATAGACTCAATCGAAGGTACTGGCCTTCTTGGTCCCTTTCTGGATATTCCAATCAATCTAGAGCTCTTCAATATCCTTCGCCATCCCATTTGTAAATCATCTCTAATAGTCCAAGGGAATCCTAGGGCAGACCCAAATGAATGGACTAGCAAAGACACCCTTTGTCTAATTGGGAGATGGCCGCACCCAAACGTAGAGGATCTCGCTTGGTACCGGCACCGCTGCGAACAAGATATCAACCGGTGGGAAGTAGTTGGAATCGCTCAACTCATCGACTTGTGCTTTTCTCTCCCAGCTGGTGGCAACAAAACACCGTTCGCCACAACCATGTGCTTTTGGGATTGCATCGCCAACTGTTTCCGTCTCCCCTGTGGTGATGTGAGCATTACAATGCTTGACTTGTATACCATTTTTCGAATCCCTGCATTTGCAAACCCCTGGTCGCTCAACCAACACAATGGGACACCAGTTCAAGCCTCCCTCAATTGTCCTTCCTCCTACTCTTTCTCGGTAAAACATTTTGCACAGGAGGAAAAAGACACAGACCAAGGAGGAATAGCCTTTTTGGAATACTGGCTATCGAAGTACATCTTTTGTCCTTCTTCTGCAAATGTCAACAGATGTTGGACTAACCTTTCCGAACGCCTCTTCAATTGTGAACAATTGGGCTTGGTTGAATCTGTTCTCGCCTACATCTACTATGGCTTAAGGTGAGTCACACTTTCAAAGCTCGACCTTAATCAACCAGGACCGCTCTAGTTGGTGGAGCTCTGGTTGCGGATGTACTTCCCCTTTTTCTGCCCCACAACACCTCCTGTCTTTGAAGACCAGAAGCTGCTGGGCCAAACGTTGGTTTCTACACCAACTAAGACTAGGTTATGGTCCTATATAAACTGCTTCAACTACCTCTGCATACAAAAAGATTTTTCAACTGCAGCAGTTGAAGTAATTCTGAATCGTCGCCATCCTGGCCTCCTCGCGAGTGGATTTATGCCCTCGCCAGAGCAAGACGCTCTTACGAGGAACTTCTTTCTTCAGTGCAACACTTGAAAAGACCTGCCAGTTCCAGATTCAGCTAGCCCTGGGTATGAGCTTTATGCCCCAAACCACTTCTCAAGACAATTTGGGCTCACTCAGGATGCTCCCATGCCCCTCGCCTGTTCTATAAACAAGTATACTCTCTGGCGAGGAACAAAGCATCCCATCGCAGCAGAAGTACAGAATGAGCACTTTGGCTTCCCAACAGTAATGCTTCCCATCATAACGAAGCCACTAGTGATTTCTCATTCGGTCACCGAGTCGTACCAAGCATGGTGCTCCTACCTTTGGGAAGATATACGACACAAGGGACCGCTTGCATGCTTTGCCACTATATTCTATGATTTTGGCAAGAGATTTTCGATGAAGAAGACTTTGCTGTTATCAGTAAGTCTTACATGACCATAAGCACTACTCCGTGGCCACAGGTATGCTTCTTTCATCCAAAAATGCCACATGTATTAGCAATTCCTTATATTGTAACTGATTAACCTTTCTTCTTAAAAAACAGCACGCCCCTGAACCAGACGTGACTGTTGCCTTGCAATCATTCAAGAAGAAAAGGTCCAATCCTTCTGGGTAATCCGTAAGTGTTTGCATTTTATTTACCCAGAACAAACTGTCTGATTTTGTCACTGAATTGTAACTAACCCCAAACTCTTTTGATAGTCTCAGAAACGCTGGAAGATCCACTCAAAGCCTAAGGAGCCTCCAAGCGAAGTTTGGTTAGCTACAGAGATCACAAGCAGGGACAAACAAGCAAAGCATCAAGCTCAAGTCTTCCATGCCTCATTTGATCAAAGGAGTTACAAAGCCTCTGGGGCAAGTGCCTTCTCAGCATTGGTTTTCACCATTGTACACTGGCTATGTGCAAATCCAAACAGCATGCCCACGGTCTCCGAATTTGATGACCTCCTGATCCAAGGTTCTAAGGAGTGGCAAGAACTATGCAAGGATGAAGCCCTCGCAAGCTCTTACCCAGATCACCATTTTGATCTGGAAGTTATTTCGAAGGCCGACATCAGACCACTGAAGTTTTCATCTGATGACTCCTTCGTTGGGTATTTCAACCCAGAGATGTTTACAGCCCTGGATGGCCTTCCATCTTTTGATACGTCGTGGGAGCAAATCAGCAAGAGCCACAAGCCTCAAGTATATATAGTGAGTTGGAATGACCACTTCTTCGTCCTCAAAGTTGAAGACGAAGCCTATTATATTATAGACTCACTGGGAGAAAGGCTCTCTGAAGGATGCTGTAAAGCCTACATTTTGAAGTTCGATGATTCCAACATCATTTATGGAACTGAAGATCATGACACAGGACATGAAGTCATCAACAACGGCAAAAAATGCTGCAAAGACTTCATAGCCCAATTTCTGCCTGGAATCAACCGAACAGAACTTGAGGAAGAAGAGAAGAAAAAACCTGTTGATATTGCCATTCTATTCCGGCGCTTGCAGATTGAATTCCAATCTTACTTCATTCCTTCCTCTTCTGGCGAGGGCACAAGTGCTCAAAATGACCAAGTCATTTTAGAGCAAGAACAACAAATTTCCTCCCCACCAGAGCTCTCAGTTGCCAAACCACAGTTATTGGTCGAGGTCAATCCAGAACACAAGGACCCAACTCCTTCCTCGCCAGAGCCTCAGCTTCAAGCAACTGAAGGAACACAGTTATTGTCTCTCATACAAGTAAGAACTTCTCTACTTACTTCATTCTAGTTTATCAATTCTAATTGATCCTGACAACTTGCATTATTGTTTTATGAAAGGACCCAACCCCGGTTTAGTTGCCTAAACTGGAATCAAACCCCTTCGAAAACACGAACCAACAAAAACCGCAGAAATTTTGGCAGAGTTTCGCTACTAACGTAGAATTACCATTACCTGCACGCGGAAAATACACTTCATCCTATGCCACAAAAAGCAAACCGTGGGCACCAATCCCATCCGGATTTCTCAATATATCAACAGTAAAGTAAAACAATAAATATATCTATACTTTACTGAAATCCGGAGTAAAATCGTATAACATAAACAACAGATTTCTCAGAGCGACATCTATTGTATAAACATATAAGTATACCACAGTAGGTAGAACAATAAACCTACTGGAAGAAACAAGGTAGCTCGAGCACTATGCCTCCAACCACAACGTGCGACACCAGAGTCTGAACTGCAAACTGGGCACGGAAACCGAAAATCCCAGGGGAAAGACATGAAAATCGTTAAAGTGAGTGGACGAAAATAAATGTCTTTCACCGAGTAATATATGTTATAAAAATATATGCGAGTCAAAGTATAAATAAATCAAATAGTATACGAGGAGACGCTGACTCCAACTCATAAACAGAGCATGCAAGGAAAATCTCACGGGGTCACTCGTGGACACACCCGTGCTAGTACAGTCAGAATCACGGAGTCCCTGACTTCCACGTGATCCATAGCCAGAAAGGCCTCGGTTCCGGGGTACTGCCCCTCGCTGGTCAGGTCGGGGTACTGCCCCTCCTGGTGGCCTACCATCGGGGATCAGCCGAGAGGCAAGTGTATCGATACAACAACGTAACTGAGACTGTACTCTGTGTAAATCAAATCATAACAATTCGATGCAAATGCATGGAACAATATATAAACGTATGTATACTCGTGTACGTATATTCGTATAAGTATAATCATATAACACATGCTCGTAATAAACATAATCTCGTATGAAATTTCATGCTCGTAAAACCATAATCATATTGCATGCTCAAGTTCATAAAACGTATATAAAAGACTCGCAATCAATCCGTGAAAATAAATTGTCCACTCACAGACTAGAGTAACGCAGTTCGCGTTAACCCGTGATCCGGCGGAAAGTCCCTCGCCAAAAGAACAATCACGAACCCCTGAATAATCACAAAATCTATTTCTCAAAATCATAACTCGGCAATACAAGACAAATCATGAGAAACCACCGTTCTCGGAAACACATAATTCAAAGTCGACGAATCGTCGAAAATCCATATATGTACACCTCAATACCTCGCTATACGTTCGGACGCTCATCTCGAAAAACGAACATCCCCACTGCGATCGGGGCGCGATTTCGAGTGAAATGACATGCAACTTGTCAAAAATCCCAAAAAGTCAAACTGGACCGCCGTTGACCGTTGACCGCCGTCCACGGCGCCGCCGCCGCCGAACGTGAAATTTCTCGGAGGAGCAACCTTCATTCCATGCAAAATCACCCATTGAGCAACTTTGTCAACTGCATCGAAGGCCAATTCTCACTCTAACTATGTCAATTTCAAGAAAAACCGAATGTACACACAAATTTCAAATCCAAAATTCTCCATCCACAAATCGAATTAGAACTCCATACTTACATGGTTAGAATCCTTGAGAGGAGAGCTACAAAACCCAGTCCAAATCATAGCTCGAATCGGCCCGAAACACCAAACCCGAATTCACCTAAAATCTTCCATTTTCTCGCCGGAAATTCTTCCTCCACGGTGAGGCTTGCCGTGAAAGGAGGCCGAGGCAAGCTTCGGAACACCAAGACGAAAAGAATGGGACAAAAACTGGGCCGTGAGGTGGCCGGATTCGGCTCGCCGCCGGCGAAGCCGTGGAGGTCACCGCCACCGTCGCACCTCCATGGTCAAACTGGGTTGACCCAGTCAACTCAGTTAATGCCATATGTTGACTTACCTGATTAGGCAACTTACTATTTATAGCTCTTCCCAAAAAGGAAACTCATATTTATCCATTTCGACGAACATCAAACCCACGTAACTTTCTCGTCGTGATTCTGATGCCGATAATTCTCGCGGTAACAAACTCGACTCGACGTACTCTTCAATTATCACCCGAAGTCAAACACATCGACCATTCGGTTAAAAAGTCAACTGTTCAAACCAACACATATTTAAATCGACTAAACAAACAACAATCAGAAATATTCACAACATAATCTTCGTAACTCAGAAAAATGCTCCGGAAGTTCCTACGAGCTCGAAATTAAATTCTGAACAACTTCCGTGAAGAAGCCGAAACCAAATTCTCGTCCGATAATTTAGTCGTTAAGTACACCGTACCACCATTTAAATCCGAACTTCAAATATTCATAAATAATTCCTCGGTCGTCCAAATAACGATCCGGAACCGCCCACGAACTCGAAATCACATGTACTACGACTCTCGAGAAGAGACTCAGCTCCAATTCTCGGCCAATAATTAAGTCGTTAACGAGCCTGGCGATTCAATCAACTGTCGGCAATCTGCGACTATGCGATAACTCACGTATACAGCTGATCATACTGCTGATTCTGGTCCGGGTCGTCACATTTTAGTCCAAAAGCGTTCCTGTGGACACCAATGAGATGATTCCTACCTTACAAACAAGTCCAAAGGAACAATTGAGCTCGCCAGTCCAAACTTCTGAACCCTCTGAAATGGCCACCAAAGATCAGCCTAGCAGTTTTTAAGGTGTTAGTGATGATGACCCTAAATCTATAATTGAAGAAGTTATTGCATCGTCTTCATCACAAAGAGCTCTCTCTCAGTCACTCAGAACACAAGAAACAACAATAAAGTTGCAAGAACTTTACAGCAAACTGAGCACACTGAGCTCTCCTTCTGCCACTGATGTCACTCTTCAGGACATCCTTTCTGGGGATCTGGATTCTCCTCAAGACATTCGAACTCTCTGCAACCAAATCAAGAACTTGAAGGCTACTGCCCCAGTAGATTTTATTCCTCGCCTTCGCGATCTTGAGGGGAAATTTTACCAACTCTTGAGCCAAAGTGAAGCCTACCAATGTCTAAAACTCGAGACCGAGCGTAAGAGCGTCAAACTCAAAGAGAGAAAGAATGAATCCAGGACATTCTGAAGGACACATCTACCCAACAAGAAACTTTGGCAACCAAAAATACTAGAATAGCTATTCTTAAAGCTGAACTGGCTACCCTTGAGGCTGAAATAGATGGTCTGCAAGCTGATGCCCTCAGATATCAAGACATTGCATGCCAAATCATGATAGAAGGCGAAAGCCAAGATCAACTCATGCAGGAGGCACGGGAAGAAGCCACCAATACCCAACAAGCAATCCACCAATCCTGGCTGGCCTTGGAAATCGCAAAGGTATCAGTGAGGAAATATTCCCTCCCATTGTAATCTTTGGGCCTCAGAATTCAAGCCCCATTTAATTTATTCCAAAACTCTTTAAGTGTTTATTTGTTCAATCCAAATTTTAGAAACAAAGTGTGAATTCGGCCCAATAACAAGAATGGGCATCAGATTTAAGCCTTTTTCAAACTTGTTCTAATAAAACTAGCCTCATTTATAGGCTGTAACCGTTCTCTTGCTCTGATTGTCCAACATTAAATGGAATTTAATTCCATGCTTGGAATCTGTATTGCGTCAAACAATCAAATCTTCGAAATACGTTTTATCTGCCCCAAAAATCTTCCATTTATCATGCTCTCCTTTGGGGGTAGATAAACCGCAACGTGGCCCAATTCCAGTTAGACGCGTGTCCTCTATTAACGAGTGCAATTACTCTCGCGAAGCCTTACCGTTGTGACTCCTTTCTATAAAAGGTTTCCCTTTTCCTTGTCTTGTGAACAACCTTCTAAACTTCTTTGCGAGAATGAACTTCTCTTTTGTACATTTGCTCTGGTTCTCCTACCTAAAGAAACCTCCAGATAAAATCTTCCATGTTGTGTTCCTTAAATAGCAATATCCACGTCCACACCTGGACTAGATAGCAATATCTACGTCTGGGCGTTGCCTTGGCTAACCCAACTTGTGCTTCCATAAGAAGGGAAAGCCACAATCTCGTGGTTGAAAACTCCTCGTCTTCCTCCGGTACACCCGCTCAGTTTTGATATGCATAGAGACCGCAAGCCCTATGGACATGGCTGCACTGAAGAGGAAAGATAAGAGCCTCATCCCGGGGACAAAGGCAACAAACGCCAAGTCTAGTGTAAAGGGTCTTCTGATCTGATGTACTAGCTTCCTTAGCGTTTCAAATCCTTTCCATCTCATCGCTGATGTCGATCTCACTTTTCAATGTATCCATATTTGATACATAGACCCAAGGGATGGCTATCAACTATGAGGATTTGGAAAAACAAATTGTATTTATCTTTATGTTTTGTTGCTGATTTGTAGTTTGTTTCTCATATGGTATCAGAGCTTGAGGCCGCAAAGCCTTTGTATTCTTCTAAATAATGTAATTTTCATTTAAAGCAAAGAGTTCCTTATGTAAACAAGAATTTTATTTTGATTAAACTCAAATGTAGTTTGTACATAACTTTGGTCACAGTAATTGGCCAACATAAACTCTCTTGACTTAGAATAAATACAGAAATTGAAAATTTGGAAATTTGGCCTCAAATATAAGCCCTAACTAAATTTCTAGCCCCAAGTACAGGCTACAATGATGTACATAATCCCTGTGTGTTGCCCCTGCAGTTTACTCATGGGATGAGCATGAATAAACTGGATTAAGCCACAGTTGAAGGATCTTCATACTCCCAGACTGGTTGTATGAACTTCTTAAGGAATCGACCATTTATAGGAATAGAGTGTATTGTACCATCTCGATCTCGTAAACGAACTTCTCCTTTACCCAGAAGTCGATCGACAATGTATGGTCCTTCCTATTTGTCTGACCATTTTCCTCGTCCTTCAGTCTTCTCGCCAACAGGCAAAATGACTCGCCAGACCAATTCTCCTTCTGCAAAACTCATGCCCCTAGTACATCAGTCATAGGCACGAGCCACCTTTCGTTTTTCAGCACATAGACTGTCATAAGCTTGTATTCTCTTTTCATCCAAGTCTTTATGCTCTTGCCATATTGCTTGTACATAATTTTCACCGATCAGGCTATGTTGTTCCATCACCCTTAAAGATTGAACATTGATTTCTAAAGGCAAGATTGCATTATGGCCGAACATTAATGCATAAGGAGTGGTACATGTGGGTGTCCTTTTACTTGTTCTATAAGCCCATAGGGTGTTAAATAATTCTTCATGTCACAGTCTGGCATTGCTCGCAAGCATCCGTTTAAGGATATGGATAATAATTTTATTGCTTGCTTCAGCTTGACCATTGGATTGGGCATAGTATGGAGAAGAGTGTAGAAAATGTATTCCAAAATCCTTCATAAGCTCATCTACATCTCCAGACATGAATGCTGCCCCGCGGTCTAAAACAAAACTCTCAGGAATGCCAAACCTACAAATGATATCTTCAAATAAAAACTGGCAGATGGCCTTTACTGATGATACCCTGAGAGGTCGAGCTTCAACCCATTTTGTGAAGAAATCAGTAGCCACTATGATGAATTTGTGCCCCTCAGATGAATGAGGATGAATCATTCCAATTAAGTCTAAAGCCCATCCTCGAGCAGGCCAAGGCTTGATTATAGGCTGTAATGGTATTCTGGGCATATGGTTGATTGGACCATGTTTCTGGCATTCTTCAAAACCTTTAGCGAACGTGATGCAATCTCTAAGCATTCCTGGCCAATAAAAGTCATGTCTTCTTATTAACCATCTCATCTTAGGACCGGCCTGATGTGCCCTGGCTATCCTAAGATGGACCTCCCTCATTAACCGCTTAGCTTCACGTCCAAAGACACACCGTAAGAGTATGCTTTCCTCTCCTCTTCTATATAACTCAACGTCCTTGAGTACATAATTAGGAGCTAAAAAACGAATCCGCTTTTCTACCGGACTATTAGGATTCTGGAGGTAAGAAATAATGTCATGCCTCCAATCCACATCAATATGATCAAGTGTAGCAACGTACCACTCATTTTTATCTTCTTGGCGAGCAAAGAAAGATGGAAGGGTTTTTCGTTCAACCTTCAATATCCGTTCGTGTACTCCATCTTGCAAGCTCACCCCCGTTGCTAGTTGAGCCAAATCATTTGCTGCATAATTCCTCTCGCGAGGAACATGACTCAACTCTACCTCTGTAAACAACTTGAGTAAATCACAGGCTCGTTTAGCATATGGTTCTAGAAATGGTCCAGCTATATACTTAGTTTCAAGTTGTCTGATCACTAATTGGAAGTCTCCAAATATATGCACATCAGTAATCTCCATATCTAAAAGAAGTTCCAATCCAATGATTAAAGCTTCATATTTTGCTTGGTTATTTGTGCATCTGAAGTCCAACCTGAAAGAATAAGAAAAAGTTTGGCCGCGTGGAGAAACTAATGCTACTCCTGCCCCAGCCATAGTACTCGTACTTGACCCATCAAAGTATAAACACCAAGGGGCCAAATCGATACGAGCAAGGTCCAGTTCTGGCCCCTCGTTAACATCCTCCATTGGATGATGGGCCAGAAAGTCAGCCACTGCTTGGCCTTTAACCGCCTTCTGGGGAACGTACTACAAAGAAAACTCTGACAAAGCCAAAATCCACTTCCCAATGCATCCCTCGAGAATGGGTATGGACAACATATACTTCACCAAGTCTGTTTGTGCTATGATGCACGTGGTGAAGGAAAGCATGTAGTGCCTCAACTTACACCCTGAAAAATATAAGGCTAGGCACATTCTTTCCATTGGAGAGTATCTCGTTTCACACTCATTCAGGGTATGACTCAGATAGAAAATAGCACGTTTAGTTCCTGATGTGTCGTTCTGAGCTAATAAACTTCCAATAGAAAGGCCAGTAGCTGAGATATACAGCTTAAGAGGAACCCCTGGCCTTGGAGGAACCAAGACTGGCGGGTTCGTTAGATATGCTTTGATGGTCTCAAACGCCTCTTGGTGAATAGGCTCCCATACAAAGTCTTTCTGATTTTGAAGCTTGAGCAAAGTTGAGAATGGTTGTGTTTTCCCAGTAGCATTGACAATAAACCGTCGTAATTGATCTTTCCTATTAAACGTTGTAGCTCCTTCTTACTCTTTGGTGGGATTGCACTAAGAACCGCATGTTTCTTGTCGTCCGGTATATCAATCCCACGCTGATGAACCAAAAAACCCAAGAAGTCTCCTACCTGTACTCCAAATACACATTTGGCTAGATTCATCTTCAGTTGATGTTGCCTCATTCTGAGAAACACTTGCCGTAAGTCTTCAAAATGGTCATTCCTGCACTTCGTTGTAACTACCACATCCGATATACACTTCCATAGTCTTGCCAATAAGATCATGGAAGATTAAGTTCATTGCACGTTGGTATGTTGCCTCTGCATTCTTGAGTCCAAATGGCATGTCCACGTACTCAAATACTCCTGCAAATCCTGGACGACGAAATGCAGTCTTATATCTATCTGATTCTGCCACTGGAATCTGATGGTAGCCAGCAGTTCCATCCATGAATGTTAACGTCTCATGACGAGCCACTGAGTCCACCAACAAATCCGCTACTGGCATTGGGTAAGCATCTTTTGGAGTTGCAAAAATATCTCCCACGGAAAGATCCTTCCGCGAAGCAGTCTCTTTTATTGGCCTCCGATAGTTTGACCACAGGTATCGGTTTATCCTCTATGTGCTTCGTATGCTGGCGTGCCACCATTCTTCAACGGAATATAGAATGTAAAGCTGTCTGACTTCTTGATAAGCAATTAAGACAAGGAGAGCACAACCCTGTCTAAATAGGTCTTTCTCGCCTAGTAACCTAGGACTTTTGATATGTGTCTCTATAGTCAACACACACTCGCATTTTTCCATTCTTTTTCTTGACTGGGACTACGTTGGACAGCCACTCATTATACTTGGCTACCCGTATAATCCCTTACTTGAGCATCTTCTCGACCTCTTCCTTGACTAAAATTGCGGTATCTGTATTCATCCGACGCATTTCTTGTTTCACGGGCTTCTTCCCTCTATGATGGGTAAGTTGTGACAAACCAAGTCTGGCGACAGACCTGGCATGTCGTCATACTTTTCTACAAAACAATCAGCGTATTCATGCAGCAATTCAATGAGCTTTAATCGTTCTTCAGGCTCTAGGAAGGTACTAATGGCCACATAAATTGGCTCTTCATTTGTCCCAAGATTGATCTGTTCAATGGGATCCTTGACTTTAGGAGGTAAATCATCCAAGGCTATTGAAGCTAATTTAATTTCTTCCTCCTCTTCAAAGTCATGCAATACCTCTTCATCCACATATTCCAATGCTGCAATCATTGGAACCTTCTCATAGGCTTGACTCTCCAACAGAAAATTGTGAAAGTGCTCGTGTAAAAAGTAACAAGCCTCGGTCTCTATGCTTGATAGAGACTCGATCATTGAGAACGTTTGGGTGGTAACTCAATGGTGTAGGGTCTGCCACTATCTTGATTTACTTGAATTATACCCCACTGAGCTAGTTCAGAGGCCGTAACGCCAACTGGGTGGCCTTTGTTATCAACGCCACATACCTCCAATGGCCTAAGGTCACTGTGGTAATAGCTGGCTTCTAACGAATTAGCAGAAACAGAATACGGACAAGGATCAGCATCAACAATTTCTGCTTCACCCGACTCCATATTCCAGAGTAACATCTGCTGATGGAGGGACGAAGGTACACAATAGCTCATGTGGATCCAATCACGCCCCAGAATTGCACTGTATGGAGCTGTACACTCTACTACAAAGAATGTATAAGTACTAGTGGCTGGACCAATGTGTACCTTCAAAAAGACAATACCCAAAGTCTTGGAAATGCTACCCTGAAAATTTCTAACGTTTAGTGTGGTCTCTTGGATAGTAGACTTGGGAACGCCTAATAAGGCCATTGCTTTGACTGTGATGATGTTCACTGGTGCCCCTGAGTTCACTAAGAGTTTGTTTAATTAAATTCCCTGGACTTTTCCCGTGACATATAACGGCCGCATGTGCATGGCCATGTCTACAGTAGGCTTGACGAACATCATATGTCCCTGTGTTGATGATGAATCAGTCTTTGGTGTCTTGGCGAGTGCTAAATTATCTTTCAATATTAGTTTGTCTTCTGGCACCACCAAGTTGTTGACGCTTCCACTCGTGATTGATTCATCCATTGATGTTGGTGGAGGTAAAGCATATTTGGAGGACAAAATAAACACCATGTTAACAGTGGTATCCTCCTCCTCAATGTATTCTTCAGCTTCTTCATCTTCACCCTCACTGTAATCCAACAACTACTCATCATCTTCACAGTTGTTACCCTCAGCCTGTTTACCCTCAGAGTCTAAAGTTGTAGTGACCTCGAGAGAAGCAACATGTTGCAATTGATCCTCAGGGTTAGGATCTATGGTTACTGGCATGAGTGGTGCTGGATCGTGCTCCTTTGGACGGGAAACGGGTTGTCGGACCCTCTTCTGTTCTTCTACAATTAAAGGTCTCGGTCTCCATTGCAAGACCTTGGGCTCGCTTGGAGTGTTTTGTTTTTGAATGTTTTTCCCTTCCTTTGGAGGTGTATGTATCCCCATTGTTTTCATCGTTTCATCCTCAAAAGTGAGACGTCTTCTCACTGGCCTTCGTTGTGTGATTTCACGATGATCCTCAGGAATAGGTTCGGGTTGTTTCCCTTTAGACCCCAACTTTGGGTTACGGTCAAAGACACCTGGACGTTGTGCTCTCACTTTGGGCTCGCGAGACATCTTCCTGAAAACCACTAAGGGGTTTGCTGCAAGGGCATTCATTCGCCTTTGTAGCGTTTCTGGAGAACACACCAGTTTTTCTTCTTTGAGCATGGCTGCTTCATAAGCCTCTAATGCTCTTTTGGCATCTCCAAAGCGTCGCTAAAGATTTCTTCTTCTACTTGGAGTTACCTCAATTGTTTTCCCCTTCTCCTTCACGTACCATACGTTCTCCTTTATGATATTTCTTGAGGTTGGAAGGACGTATGGCCTTGCGAGCGCGTCAGTAACTTCTGATTCAGATTTCTTGACTTCACTAACCCTTCCTGTTGCTCGCGAGCGCTTGGGAGCTGGAGAATCCCTTTGTCTTGCTCGTTGGGGTTGATGATCAGTTTGTGAAAATAGCTCTGGGAAGAATTTAGCTGCTTCAGCCAATTCTTCATATGAAATTTTCAACCCGCTTTTGAGTTTGCAATGAGCACAAAGGGCTACTGGCGACTCCGCTTTTTGGTCCACTTCTTATTTTCCTTTATTTGTTTTTGTCGTTTGCTTGCTTCGAGGACTTTTGCCAGTAGTTGGATGACTGTTGGTCTGTTTCCGTTTGTTGGATTTATCTCGTGTTAGCTCTAACATTCCAACCGTCAATGATAAGTCAGTCGCCAAGCTTGGCGAGGGCTCTTGGTCTATCATTATTTCTCCCTCGTCAATCCACTGTTGTATCCTGAATTTCAAATCACGACAAGCACTTGTGGAATGGCGACCCCATCTGTGATGGTATCGACAATAGAGTAGACCCCTGACATCCTCAGGATGTGGGTCCGGAGTTCCCCAATTATCAGGAACTGTTGCTATTCCTGCTTGGACTAGCTCTTCAAATATTTCCTCTCGCCTAGACGCATCATATGTAATCTCAGTCCGCTTAGGCCGGAAAAATGCAATATTACGTCTAGACCTCCGCCTTGATCTCTTCCTTTTATAGGTTAGTTTAGATTTATTGCAATTGGAAGAAGTGTCGATGGAAGGAAATGATGTGTCGGGAGGAGGTGATGCCCTATGAGGATAACGTGGATGCCATTCCACCTCTCCCTTGTAATCGATTTCAATCACTTCCCAGTTGATCAATCCTTGGATCTTATTTCTCAAGGTCGAACACCTTGCTGTTCGATGACCAAATTGATTATGAAATCTGCAGAAATGCTGAGCTGGACCTTCATACCGTAATTGTCTGAGTTCAAGTACCGAGTAGTAAAAGATCAAACTCATGTCCCTTAGCCTATCAAGGATCTCCTTCAACTTGTCACAGTTGAAATAATAGGCCAAAAAGACATATTGATTCCAGTCTTCCACGCCTCTAATGCAACTATCGGGTGATAACCACTCGACGTCAATCATATTTACTTGAGGTGGTGGGATGGGCTTAGAATCCACTAATACTGCTGTCTTGAATGCTCCCTCCAGCTCTAATCTTCCTTTATTGATCCATTTCTGGATCTGGTCTTTAAGCTTGATGTAGTCTTTTGTAATGTGGTTCCATGCTCCATGGAACTTGCAGTATTTTTTACCTTTTAACTGCTCAACTGTAGGAAGAGATCCAAAATCTGTTTTGACAGCACGCATATTATATAGTTCGTCCAAGATCTCATGAGCTATATTGGCATCATAAGTGTATGTTTCAAACTCTGGCTTAGTAAAAGCCACTGTTGAGAGTTTGATTGGACCCTTATTCTTCTGAAGCTTACGGGGCTTTAAAACTTTGTTTGTTGATAAATCCACAGCTCCCACTTGCTCGCCATCAGAGTCCGATTCTTGGTCGCCTATATCCTCAATATAAGCCACCGTTTTTGGCTTTAGCCTATCATAAGACTTAGCATTGTACGTTCCCTTGGATGCATTCCTTCTATTATCTCTTTCTTGCATGGCACTGTAAGCTTTAGTTATAGCCGTGATAAGCTCATTCAAAGAGAAGTACTTGCTATTTAAGAATAGTTGGTGGTACGTGTCCTCCAAACCATTCTTGGCCATTTATACCACATCTTGTTTACCGAGTGGAGTCTTACATAGGTTATACTCTGACCGGAAACGGTGCAGGAATGTGACTGGACTTTCTGTTGCCGATTGGCTTAAGGAAGCCAGCTTTCCAACACTGGTTTCAGGTTTTGCCATTCCAAAGTGATCTATGAATAAGGCCTCCATATCCTTCCACTCACTGATCGAACCATTTTCTAATCCCGTATACCATACGAGGGCTGACCCTGACAAAGTTGATCCAAAGACTCTTAGTTTGAGTCCCTTGTTATCGGCAAACTGCCCCAATTGCAGCGTGAAATAAGCTAAGTGTGTTGCCTCATTAGAATCATCGTCGCCAGAGAAAGTCTGGAAGGTCTGATGCCGGTAAAACTTTGGCCATTGCCAAGCCTCAGGATCATCCTTCTGCATAGGAGGAAATGGTGTCTCACATGTATCGTACATCTTGGCCAAATGTATGTCGCAATCGTTTAAGAACCTGTTTAACCGTTGCTCCCAAGCAGGAGTAAAAGACTCAGCTCGTCTAGTCTTTCTGGCTAGGTCAGATACGGATTTAGTTAGAGATGTTATGTCCATGTCTGTCCTCTGAGACAGTGTCGCCACATGTCGGTGGTATTCATCAAAACTTGTTCCCAAGTGTTGGAAGATATCTATCTGTAATTTATCTTGACCTTCCACGAAACTCGTTACCTGGGCTCCCATGGCCTCTCTCTCCTCCCGATCTCTGTTGAATTCTACCCGTATTGATTGAATTCCAGGTATCGTCGTGTCTATTAAGTTACTTTGGGTAGTGCGAAGAGTTGCTTGCTGCTCGATCCTTTCATCGAGAGCCGTGTAATAACTAGTCTGGTGGCTATCGCGTCTAGCCGCAGAACCTAGGTACTCTGGGAACGTAAGTTTCGCTATCTCCGCTTCACTTAAAGATTTGAACGTAATGGTGTTAAAGTCTTTAGCGAGGATAATTTCAACCGCTTGATTACTCAATGAACGACACCGAGTAGATGTATATTCACGGTAAGCCGGTTGTGGGTGCTTGCAACACTGAGGGTAATTCCTTCGGTAAGGATCCCCAACTGTCACTTAGAGACACAAAGATATGTCCCACTGGGCGTGCCAAAGTGTTTGATACAAAAATATCTCCCGCAGAGAGATCCTTCCGCAAAACGTCTCTTTTATTGGCCTCGGATAGTTTGACCGCAGGTGTCGGTTTATCCTGTATGTGCTTCGTATGCTGGCATGCCACCGTTCTTCAACGGAATATAGAATGTAAAGCTGCCTGACTTCTTAATAAGCGATTAAGACAAGGAGAGCACCAACCCTGTCTGAATAGGTCATTCTCGCCTAGTAACCTAGGACTTTTGATATGTGTCTCTAGCAGAGCCTTCAAAATCGATACCTCACACTCCCTTATCAGTGCAAAGCAGAGCAATCTCTCTGACGATGTGTTGACAGTGCAAAGCAGAGCTTTCTTTGAGTATCCAAACTCTCACTTGATAGGTGACAAGCCCTCCAACCGTCCAGTCGGAATTGCTTCCTTCTGATCGCAATACTCTCACTCGATAGGTGACAAGCACTTTGATCTGCTGGTTGCAAAGAAGATAGAATCTCTTGACGAGATGTCTGTCTAGGTGTACTTGCGTATAGCAAATGTATATATTTGATCAGGGACCTTTTCACAAAGCTCTTACTTTCCTTATATAATGCTTAGTAGTTGTCTTTCAATTACTTTGAACTTCTTCTGTTCTTGCTCTTTGAATCTCAATATAACTCTGACATCAGCATATGGGTTTGTATATATTTGATCGGGGACCTTTTCCACAAAGCTCTTACTTTCCTTATATAATGCTTAGTAGTTGTCTTTCAATTACTTTGAACTTCTTCTGTTCTTGCTCTTTGAATCTCAATATAACTCTGACATCAGCATATGGGTTTTTAATCCTTTTATAGAACTTCAATGCTATCACAACTCTTTTATCAAAGAAACTCATCTGAAACAGAAAATGTATGATAGACATCCAAGCCGCATGGAATCAACTAATTAATGAATTATAGTTCTAACCGAACTCTACTTACCATACTTAGCCGCTCGCCAAGCTCCTTATAAAACATGAGCCGCTCGCCAAAACTTCAGCCAATCTTGGGCCGTTCGCCAAGACTTCAGACATTCAAGCCCAATATGAAATATTTATTTCAGACCCAAACAGATATAAAGCTTGCAAATGTTTCTCATATTTATAGGGCGATCACTACCACATTTCTTCCTATTGCCGACGACTTAAAGTCGTCGGCCTTTCATAATATCTCGTCGGTGATACTTATAACCGACGACATGTCGCCGGTTATAAGGTCGCCAGAAACCAACCATCGGTGAAAGTATCACCGACGAGATATTGATTATATCGTCGATGATACTTCCAAGGTATCACTGACGATATCTCATCGTCGGCTATAAAAAAATCATCACCGACGACATAACTCGTCGGTGATGAAGCTCCGTCGGGTCAACATATTGACCATCACGTTTATGGCCAACGATTTTTTGAAGAAAATCGTCGGCTATAAGCAAGCATCTCGCCGGAAATTGGGAATTATTGCCGACGAGATAGGTCCTTCTCGTCGACTATACTCGGTGACATTTTACAAAAAAATACAGGTTCTGGATTGGGCCCAATTCCAGAACCTACAGTGAAAAACACAAACCGTACAAATACACATCCAACAGTACACACATATTTGTTCAACAGTACAAACAGCAACAATACAAAAATAAAATACAACTACACTAAGAGTCGACGAAATCCATGTTTACGAAATCATTTGAACTCCAGCGGCTACCCTGGTCTTGCTGCGACGGCTGCGGTTGTGGAACACTGGGGAACACAGGTATCGGTGGAGGTGTGGGGAGCGGGTGTCCGGTAGTCTGGAACTCGTACATCATCTGCATCCATGTCATAATTTGTGTTTGCTGCTCAACCATAACTGGGTGTTGCTCAACCATCGTCCAGTGCTCGGCCTCTCTGGCTGCCTGCTGCTCGGCCAATTGCCGCATTTCCTCCACCACCCTCATTTGCTCCTCCAACTCCCTCTGCGTCCTCTGGAGCTCCGCTGCTAGGTTAGAGTTCCTAAAAGAAGTTCTTGACCCGCTAGAGTATTCCGAAGTGTCCTTCAATACTCCTTCGCCCGCCGAGCCCATTACCCTACAGTAGTGGATATTCCTCCCAGTCCTGCACGCTTTTGCCATGATCTGAGCCGTTATAGGGCGATCAAGTGTATCAATCTGAGAGGCATACTGGGTCACTTCCTCCTCCGAGAAGTCAGGATGGTCGTTTCGAGCTATATTCATGGTGACCTCTGTGATCGCATCCTCCACTCTCACCTAATTGAAAAGCGAATATGAATAACGTATTATTAAACAAAATAAATTAATAGAGAAAAATAGTTTTATTAACACATGCATATGTGAACTAATTAATGAGGCCAAAGACTTACCGCTTGTTCAGGGCACTGCGAATAGAACTTCTGATGAACAAACACCAACAGGTTGAGTGAACTTGCATGATGGGACTTGGTGTTTTTCAATCTGTTCTCACTGTTCATCTTGGAAATCGCCTTGTTGGATAAACATATGTCAAAAAATTAGTAACTAACTATTTCAATGTGATATGATACATTAGGGTTGTAAAATATATTCAGGATGCATACCTTCATTTTAGGGTGCTCGAAGTGGGCTACCAGCCACAGCCACTCGTACTCCCTAAACCAGAGTTCGCTAAGGGTAGCACCTCGGCCTAGATCCTTGTACTTTGTGTAATGTTTTGAAAGCTCGTTCTTCCACTCTTTATACCTATATTAACACCATAAACAAATGTTAGAGATATTAAAACACTTGATAAACAAAAATCTAACTCGATATATACTCAAATAACTCGAATCACATCACCTGATATGTAGTTGACGCTCTGTCCACGTTTCAATAAGGCATTCATCCACGTCAAACCACAGCTGCAAGATGAATATATAAATGGTAAAATTATATATTTCTTCGAACTTAATTAATAAATGTCAAATTTACGTAATGAAAATACGATTTAACTCACAGTCAGTGCATTATGCACTTGCCACTTCACGTAGCGAGGCACAGCACCCCAATCTGGCCACAGCATTAGGACCTTGTCCAGTACGACGACCCCGGACATGCTGGCATACTTTCGCATGGTGTTTTCTGTTTCGATCACTTCATCACGCTCATTGGCCCTAATGATCGTTTTCTTTCCCCCGGTGGCCTGCTCAAGATTCTTCCCGGTTACGGAGCCTCTAGTCTTTCGTTTTCCATTGGCATTTACGAGATTGCCCAATAATACAATGTCAAAAAATTAAAATTATTAATTGACACTATTTATAGTCTTAAGTAATAATTAAGTAATCAATCTTGTTAAATAAAATTTACCTGCATCGTCCGTTTGCTGGTTCATACACCTTGCACTCCAAAGATACACGGGGTCGAACGGCTTAAACACGTACGCTTCCTCCACGGTCAGGAACTCCGGCTGTCCTTCAATAAAAATAACCCTCCACCTAGCATCGAATTGAGGGATGACAGGAATCTCATCGGGCACGAAGAGACCGGACGGCAGAGATAGACGAGGCCTGGACGATGAGGCGCCTGCACCATCTGCCTCAGATGATTGCCGTGAAAGGGGAGTAGGCACCGGGCCAATAAGGGGCATTCGGATGGAGGGAGTTTCTGATGCGCCCGTTGAGGGTCGCTCGCCTGAGTGTCTGCTGCCTGAGGGTCGAGGCTGGACTGAGGGTTGCAAGGATCCGGATTGTGCAGCTTCCTCTTATTCTCGCGCACGTAGCAAAACTTGTGTGCGAGCATTCATAATAGGGCCGCTGCGCGTGTTGCTGATTGCGGATGAGGATGTTTGACTACTGCTCCCTCCACTGGATATAATCGCTCTCCGTTTGTTGGCCCCAAGCCAATTTGCCGCAAAACCTCCTACACATCCAACAATTAAACAGAACAACAACAATTCAACAACTACATCCGTGACAACAACAATAACAAAACAACATGTTGATAGCAAAAATTTTGCTTATATATATAGACTTTTATACATCAAGTTTATGCAAAAATAAATTGCCAACTAATTAAACCAGCAGTATATACATGCCAAAAATATATTCTACATGCCAAAAATATACTACAAAATATATTCTACATGCCAAAAATTTACACCAAAATATATTCTACAAGCCAAAAATATATTCTAACCAATTCTTAATTAACCAACACAATAATATCATTACCAAAATATATTCTACATATATACACAAAATTATATTCTAGCTACATCTCACAACTCCATCAACGATATTTAATTAACAGAAATTATATTCACCATGCTATATTCTACAAAATGTATTCTACACAAAAACATATTCTACAAATATATTCTTAATTATACCAACACAAAAGAATATACACCAAAATATATTCTCACTACAACATTTTTACCCATTGTCGGCGACTTTTAAGTCGCCGGCAATGTTTTTGGACATTACCGGCGATTTTTGCCGGAAAAATCGCCGGTAATGTCTTTTTTTTTTTTTTTTTACATTACCGGCGACAAAAAATCGCCGGTAATGTCCGTCGCCGGCAATGCCTCGATGGTAATGTAAAAAAAAAAAAAAAAATACGACATTATCGGCGACATACATTTATGTCGCCGGTAATGTAAAAAAAAAAAAAAAGACATTACCGGCGACATTAATTATGTCGCCGGTAATGTCTTTTTTTTTTTTTTTTTTACATTACCATCGAGGCATTGCCGGCGACGGACATTACCGGCGACAAAAATCGCCGGTAATGTAAAAAAAAAAAAAAAAAGACATTACCGGCGATTTTTCCGGCAAAAATCGCCGGTAATGTCAAAAACATTGCCGGCGACATAAAAGTCGCCAGCAATGGGTAAAAATGTTGTAGTGTCTACATACACAGAAATGTATTCTACATCTCACAACTCCATCAACGATATTTAATTAACCAAAAATATATTCACAAAATATATTCTACAAAATATATACTACAAAATATATTCTACACAAAAATATCCTACACAAAATCATATTCTACACAAAATATATTCTACAAAATATTTTTTACACAAAAAATTATACCAACACCAACTTAATTATACCAACACCAACTTAATTAAATTTACACCAACTTAATTAAAATGCCTACACAATAATTAGGAGAATTTCATGTAATTAAAATTGAAGATGATAAAATCGAATTGAGAGAGAGAGAGGGGACCTGTCATTCTGCATCAGTGAGAGAGAGGGCGGCAGCGGTGCTCGATTTTCGGTGGCCAGAGGGAAGGGAGAGGGTAATTTATGAATTGGGGTTTTTTGGGGGAGAAGAGATTTGGGATTTTTTGGGGGGGAGAGGCGAGAGGGGAGAAGGGGAGGGGAGAGGCGAGGGGGGAGGGGAAGAGGGGTGATTTCGGCACGGTCGGCGGCGAGAGGCGGAAGGGGGCGATTCTAGGGTTAAGGAGTTTTTGACGAAATGAGTCCCTGCCTCATCGGGCTGGCATATAAGGACAGGGTTATCACCGACGAGTTTCTTATTAACTCGTCAGTAATAGTATAACTGACGAGTTAATAAGAAACTCGTCGGTTATAGTATCACCGACGAGATTGCCGAAAGTAAATTGTTGAACAAAATACCTCCACTTTCAAGCTTGGTGTGAGCAGGAGTAAACACCAGACCTTGCTGCACCACCATCTCACTAGTATGCACAAATATCAACACTCTATAAGAAACTCAAACGAAGTAGCTGGTCGACCAAGGCCAACATCTAGAAAACGGAGCAGAGTAGTGCCACGATCACCCACGTAGTGAACTTCAATACATACCAAGTATACCCAAAGTGATAAGACAACAGTGACATTGCAATCGACATTCCAAATCTTGAGATAAAATAGGTCACTAATATGCATCACACCTTTAACTTGAAGACGTCTTTTTATCAATTGTCCATGGTTGCACATAAATTCAAGAACTGAGTTATAAGCATTAGTCTCCAACTTCATAGTACTACGAGGGCTTGTAATTCGTTCTTTCTCAAAGAGAATAGCCAGCAAATAAACTGCTTGTTCATAAACACAACCCTTGCAAAAGTTCTCAATTAAGATACCATAAGGACTAGCCTCTGTCAGAATTTGCAGCGTAATCAACACCTCTAGAAGCAATGTCAAGTTTCTTTGTATCGTGGTCAAGTGTGAGATAACAGCTCAGAAAGGCAAAAAATCTCGTTTACAAACTTCATCACCATAATAGCTTTATTTGACAGCCCCATCACCACTATAACACATACACACAGCCTCAATCTGGTGGCACAAGTTTCAAACATGGAATTGCCTTTTGAGAGGGCTGTACTAATAGGTTGCAAATCCCACCCCCAAAACATAGCACTCTCTTTGAATCAATATCAAACCACAAACTGTAGTTCTGGGATGATAGACTACCCTTTGGAAACTGTATCTCGTTAATCTTCTGAAAGAAGCTAACCAAGGAAAAAACTGGAACATGATAACGATTGACATTTGTACCTAGCTCCTTTCCTGCAAGCAGGTTGTCAAAATTGGAAATTGCTTCTGCACGCTGAGATTTTGGAGCAAGTTTGGTGCTTCAATATTCTGAGCATCAATCACAATGGTATTCTCCAAACAAGTAAGAAACATGCTCATGTGTGCACAAACAAATTTGAACAAGTGGCCAGATTTAACGAAGATTGCAAAGAGTATCTGGCTGCAATACCTTCCCACTTTGAAGGAAACTCCATATACGCATCTGTGGACATGTCCTCACACCAATCTTTAAACTGTAACATCATCCGTTCGCAATCAAATTTCAGCAAGCCATTATATAGAACTAAATGGAATGCACTGGGAAAGAGAGCACAAGGCATAATGCAATCCCCTCCCATAATTTCATCAGGAGGTTTAGTATGATCCATGAGCAGCATACGCATCATCGTGTGTGCATTCTTTGACTTGTCATTGGAAGTAGAATTAACCGTGTAACTCCATTCTTGGTTAACCACTTCAGATTTCCTAGAGGCATTGTCACATACAGCTTTAGTGGTCTCATTAACAGTCAAAATTGGAGACCCCCAATTCTGGTCACCACCATCGTTGTAGGTACTCATCACGAGCGAATTATCTGCAAACCCATTGTATGCAAGCTTCACCGTGGCCTCTTTGACCACATGAATTTCTCTCTCATAATTAAAGACATCTCGTAAATCTTGGCAACTCATGAGATCAACACTAGCACTATCATGAGTCGTACGTACGCTGAAGAAGTGAGAATCATCAAAGAGTACCTTTAATTGCATTCCAAAGTCTGCATTGCTGGTCACGAGGAGCTTCTCACTCTCAGGCAGCAAGAGAGCATCCTTTGAGCTGAAATCATGTTTGACAAGCACCTCTTCATCTGCAAAAATTGAATCTGGAAATTGCTGGACCCCGTCGAAAGGTGTGGTCTCTTTAACAATCTCGTACACAGTGGGGTTTGGAGTCTCAACAGCTAGAGGCTTGTCCATATTTGACTCAGTATTGGAATTCAATGTCACGGTTGTGACACTCTTCACCGGTAGAGTGCTCCAAATTGATGAGTGCGGGTCACCCAAAAGGAATATTAGAGCATCTTGGCTGGGAGCAGGGACGAAAGCAACAGAGTGGCTTTCTAAATTGTCACGGTGCTGGATTTGGCCGAGTTGTGAATGAGGTTTCCTTTTCATTGGCATAGGTGACCACTTCCTGAGGTTTCGTTTCTACCTCATCGATTGGAGATGCAATCGTTGGACTGAAGGACCCAATTGCGGGATATGGGTTGTGACTGGGTCGTTGTGGAATCGAAATGGAGAAGAGGGTTGTGTGTGGCTGTGTAATGGTGATGATATTTGTGGGTGTGAAGAGATGGGATAATCAGAGGTGGTGAACGTCGATGGGTAAGGTTTTTTGTAGTGGGTATGGTTCGTCTTGGTGTTCCAGTAATAAAACAACCCAGTTTCTGCATCAAACAAACCTTTCCAAGGAGGAGGAAGCTAGGGTTGGGTCTTCGGGGGCATACCAAGGGCCAGAAGCAGGAATTGAGGTTGCTAGGGTTTCCATAGCCAAGCTTTGTGCGTTGAGTGTCTCTTGTTCTCTACGACTCTGCGCCATGGGATCTGCGGTCAAAACCATCATAGCGTTGATGAGTCTTTCCATCTAATCGATGGTGCGGCCTTGCACCACCGAGAAATCCACCTCGCCCACGTGGATCCAAGGGCTCTGATACCAAATTGTTAGGTACCAAGAGAAGAGAATAGAAAAGAGAGACAGTGCAGAGAAATTAGGGGAGAAATAGATTAGGTTTTCATTTCATTCATACCAAACATTACATTTCATTACATTACTTGGAAATATAGGTGGTGTGGACCGAGGAGAAATAGGTGGTCTAGAGATTTGTACCGGTGCACCTTGTATTAGAGCCACTGATTTTTGCCGATGACTCCTTCATGTTCTTTAGAGCTGCGAAGGAATCTTGTGTTGCCATGAAGACCATCTTGACAGAATATGAAAGAGTCAGTGGTCAGCTGGTCAACTATCAAAAAAGTGATAGTTTCGTTTTGCAGGAATGTAGAATTGACGGTTGAAGAGGAGTATGCAGCGGTGTTGGAGGTACAGTGGAAAAACACACAAATATCTTGGTTTACCAACAGAGATTAGTTATTCTAAAGAAGAAGCTTTTGGGTACATCCATGACAAGCTTATAAGTCGTACAAAAGGATGGAAGGAGAAGCTTCTCAGTATTGCAGGAAGGGAGGTGCTTATCAAGTCTATT
Source organism: Geum urbanum (assembly GCA_946800695.1). Taxonomy (NCBI): domain Eukaryota; kingdom Viridiplantae; phylum Streptophyta; class Magnoliopsida; order Rosales; family Rosaceae; genus Geum; species Geum urbanum. Next base: position 9,722,181 of record OX327003.1, read on the forward strand.
GCGCAAGCGGTGCCGACATATGTTATGAGCTGCTTTGAACTTCCTCAATACATGTGTGAGGTGATGCATAGAACAAAGACGAGGTTTTGGTGGGGTGGTAGCGCGAGCAAAGAAAGATTCACTGACAATCATGGGAAAAACTCTGTGCCCCGAAGTGTGAAGGTGGTATGGGTTTTAGGGATATGCACTTGTTTAACTTACCTCTCCTAGCTAAGCAAGGATGGAGAATTATCCAAAATCTGGATTCTCTCTTAGCTCAGTTGTTGTGGGCCAAATATTTTCCCAACGGTACGTTTATGGATGCAGAGATTAAGAGTGGTGCTTCATTCACATGGCGAAGCATCATGTCGGGAAGACAAGTATTGAGGCTTGGTTTGAGATATCACATTACCAGCGTAATTATTATAGTTTTTAAAAATTATAGCCTACACTACTGCCGCAAATACTATAGCCGACGATATATGTAAAATTATGGCGGACGAGATTTTTATTTCGTCGGCTATAGTGGAAAAAATGAATATTTTTAAAAAAAAAAAAACTCAATGGATAAAAACCTCGTCAGATATACTATTACCGACAGGTTTTAGCCAGCCGACTTTAGCCGACGACCCTTAAATATCGTCTGCTAAAGTCCGTTGGTTAAAACCTGTCGGTAATAGTATAGCCGACGAGGTTTTTATCCATTATCGTCGGCTATAGTACTATAGCCGACGTGATTTTTATCTCGTCGGCTATAGTTTTACATATATCGTCGGCTATAGTATTTACGGCGGTAGTGCTACGAGTTTTTTTTCGTCGGCTATAGTACTATAGCCGGCGATTTTTTTTTATTTTTTATTTTTATAAAAAGTCGTCAACTATAGTACGTCGGCTATAATCCGTTGGGTAAAACTCGTCGGTAATAGTATAGCCAACGAGTTTTTTATAAAAAGTCGTTGGCTATAATACTATAGCCGATCGACGACTTTTTATAAAAATAAAAAATAATAAAAATCACTCGTCGGCTATAGTTTTTTTAAAATCGTCGGTTACAGTGATTACGCCGGTAGTGCCAAGTTGGTGATGGTAGGCAAATCTCCTTTTGGCGTGATCCATGGATACATATGCCACATAATTATAAACCTTATACTGCTATCACTACTGGAGGAGGAAATCGGGGCGACGTAGAAAGGTGGTCGCCTCGTATGAATTTCACGTCGCCTCGATTTCTTGTGACTAAAACTACGTCGCCTCGTCTTGTCGCTTCAGATTGATCACGCCACCATTGGGGCGACGTAGATACAATCTACGTCGCTTAGTTTCATTTCACGCGTCGTAAATAATGTTACGTCGCTTAAATTGAAGCGACGTAGATTGATCACGTCGCTTCAACTCAGGCGACGTAGAATGATCAATCTACGTCGCTTAATTTTATGTATTTTTTCTTTTTTTAATAAATTGAAGCGACGTATATTGATCAATATACGTCACTTCAATTTAACTAAAATTTATTTAATTTTTAATTTTTTTATTTTTTAATAAATTAAGCGACGTAGATAGAACAATATACGTCGCCTCATTTATTTCTAAATAAATAAATAAATAAATATTAAATACATTGAGGCGACGTATATTGATCAATGTACGTCGCCTCAATGTATTTAACATTTATATTTTTTTATTTTTTTAATAAATTAGGCGACGTAGATTGTTCTATCTACGTCGCCTCAACGTATTTAATATTTATTTATTTTTTATTTAGAAATAAATGAGGCGACGTAGATAGAACAATCTACGTCGCCTCATTTATTAAAAAATAAAAAAAATAAAAATTAAATATTATTGTACCAAGTCACGACCTATCGCAATTTACAAACACAAAAACGCATTCAAATTGCAGATACGCATTCAACCACAAAAACGCATTCAATCACAAATCAAAACGTTAAAAGTTTATACAAATCAAGTTTACACAAATCAAGTTTATACAAATCCTATATACAGTTTACGAGCCGGGAGGTGGTGGAGGAGCTTGAGGTTGTTGACTCGCAGCCTGGAATGATCGCATCATGGCCTCCATTTCTTGCATCCTTTGGGCGAGCGCACTCGCTTCCGCTATGGCCTTCTGCGCCACCTCTTTGGCTTCATCGATCTCCTTTTGCATTTGAATTTGGCGTTCCTGTACCCGGGCCCCTCCTCTCGGTTTGGGGTCGCGTGTGAGAGCACGCCCCACCCCTGTAACGTCGAACAAGAACAAATATTAGTAAACTATATTGTAAACCAAAATAAAGCAAAACGTAAATCGAGATATGCATCGACGGAATCGTTTTGGAGATTTATTACCTCTTATAGAGGTCCCGTGCCTTGAACCCACATCTTCCTCTATGATATTTATTTGTGTATCAAGAGGAAGAGGCTGGGGTTGGGAAACCTCTTCGCCGTCAACTGGGCCCGCAGCACTATCTTGTTGCGACAAGACTTCATCGAGTCGACGCTTCACTGCCGCCTGCTCAATTAAAATAGATAAAATAAATAATATTACAATTTAGTAAACAAAAATAATTGAAATAACGTAACGTGAACCTATTTGAGCTTACCACTTTCTCAGCCGCATTCCTCTCCGGCTGGTATACGTTAATCCACGTCTGGACGGCGGGCGCTCTATGGCCCTCCTTCTCCAACACCTCGCTTCGGTACGAGAGGGCGAGGGATCCCGAATGGTGGTTGAGCTGCTGCTCCTTGTTCTTGTTTCGGTTTCCTCGGTTCCGTTCGCACAATCGCTGCCACACACACACAAAAATCATTTTAAAATAAGAACAGATAAACATGCATATTGTTCGAATGTTGGCTACCAAAACTGTAGGTTCGTTTATGAAACTCACCAAGTAAGCAGGGTCTTCGAAGTGGGCTTTTAACCACGCCCATTGGTTTTCCCTCCCGAGAAACTCGGCCGGAGTCTCCTGGCTGACGTGGAGATAATGTTGATGGCAATCGTACTTCCAATCCTTATAAATTGTTTGCGCCGTCCTATCAATGAAGTTCCACATCTCCACATCAGTCGCCGGGATGTCGTAGTTCGTCTAGCACAACACATTTAAATTCCGTTATGTAAAAGTTATATTTACATTTACTACAAGTATGTAAGTAAGCTAAGGCCAGCAAGTATACCTCAAGACTGTTACTGACGATATCGCGATGCAAATCGCTAAGTCCCAAGAAGCTAGATGCAAGCATTGGAACTTTTCCGCGGATGATGCTACCGATGTCTCGGCACATCAGACTCCTCATTTCCCTCGTCGCAGGCCCCGCATGCCTCGTAGAGTAAGCGACTTGTAGTCGCCTATTGTTGTTCATCCGGACGAGGTACTCCGTCTTCGTCCCGACAACGATTCCGCGCTGTTCCGTCGTCGGGTCTCCGGTTGCCATGTCGACCATGTTGGGGAGTTTGGTCTTCTTGCACCGGATGCTGAGGGCGGGAGGGTGCTGTGACGCCGTAGTGGCGTCGCTGCTGTCATCCGCTCCTTGCGGAATCGCATCCTCAAGTGGAGGGGCGGGCGTTAACATGGGAGCTTCTGGAATCGACGGGGTCGCCGATTGTCCCGTGGGGTAACCAGACCCGGAAGCCCCATCTCGGCTGAATACTCGCCACCCCACCTCCGCCGCCTCTGCAGCTGCCGCCGCGGCCGCCGCTTCCGCTTCACAACGCTAGATCGCCGCTTTCCTCCTCTTGTATGCAGTATCTCCGGGAGCCATTCTATTAAAACTAAACTGTTATGTATTAATTAGATGATTTACTCGTTTGTACTTCTATAATGCTATAGTTACCTAGGTTACGCATATTATCATCACATATAGCTTATCATCACAAAACACATATAACTTATCGCATTCGCACAGGAAGAATCACATTCATATGTTTTCGGGAAACCAAACCCTTAATCCTTAATCCCGAGAATACTACAATCATTACGCATATGTTTTCATTTAACCAAACCCTTAATCACACATGCTAGCTTAATGTCACATGAAGCAAAAAAATATCACGCTCAATTCAGTGAGATTGCCAAGAAAATACTAGAGAAAGCATGTAACTTTAATCGGTTTACCATAAAACTAAACCAAGCAAAGCTCCATAAGCACTGTATCTGGTCTTACATTCCCTTATGATCGATTCCCTTCAAATCTAACAACATCAGTTTCCCATCGAATCAAACAGACCCACTAAACAAATCAAATTTCAATGCAACACGATTTCGGAATTTGTCCAAATTTTGCTGTAAAAAGGAAAAGCTTTTGATCTTTTATCAACATATCAACATCACAACTCCAAAACTTACCACACCTAAACAACAACATGATCACAAACTAGTTGACGACTCCAAGTATGCCCACACCTAAACTCCACGGTATTACTCAAAAATGCCCACACCACAATTATAACCACACCTAAACAACTCACGGTATTACTCAAAAATGCTCACGGTATTACTCAAGCAAACAACAACATAATCACAAGTTCAAAACTCCAATTATAACCACACCTAAACATATACATTATGTAAATGCAGGAATTTGACGAACCTGGAAATGAGAGGACCGAACCTGTGAACAATTTGACGAAAAACCGAACCTGTGAACAATGAAAGCACAATACAATTCAGATGGTTTCGAAATGAAGTTAGTGAAATAGAATGAGAATGGAGAGAGAGTGAGAAGAGAGAGAGAGAGAGAGAGAGAGAGAGAGAGAGAGAGAGAGAGAGAGAGAGAGAGAGAGAGACGAACCTGTGAAGATTGAGATTAGGGAGGAAGAAGATGGTTTCGAGATGTTGGGATTAATTAGGGAGGAGGGTTGAGATGGAGGGTTGAGATGGAGGAGTTTAGATGAGGATAGGTCGATTAGGGATTTGTGGGTTAGGGATTTGGGGGCGACGGCGCGAGGAAGAAGAAGAAGTGTGGACGAAATGAGAAGAAGAAGAAAGCAATCTGTGATTCTGGAATTATAAAGGAAACGAGGCGACGTAGATTACATTCTTCGTCGCTTGGTTTCATTTTATTAATCTACGCGACGTAGAATGTTCAATCTACGTCGCTTCATAATTTTTAATTTTTAATTTTTTTTAATAAATGAGGCGACGTAGGAATGAATATACGTCGCTTGGATTAGATTTTTAATTTTGTTTTTTTGAATTAATGAGGCGACGTAGATTTCTCAATCTACGTCGCTTCAGTCTATTTAATTGTTTATTTTATTTTTTTTTGGAATAAATGAGGCGACGTAGATTGATAAATCTACATCGCTTCATAATTTTTAATTTTGTTTTTTTGAATAAATGAGGCGACGTAGATTGATCAATCTACGTCGCTTCCTTGTATTTAATTTTTTATTTTGTTGTTTTTATGAATAAATGAGGCGACGTAGATTGATCAATCTACGTCGCTTCCTTCTATTTAATTTTTGATTTTGTTTTTTTTTAATAAATGAAGTTTAGAATTATAAAGTTAGTAATATTTTCTCGTATACATAAATTATGCTTTAAAGAAAATACGAATTTAGGTTTCAAATAGATAATAATATTAGTTTAGTCCTCGTCTTCGTCCTCCTCCTCCTCCTCCTCCTCCTCCTCCTCCTCGTCTTCGTCCTCGTCCTCCTCCTCCTCCTCTTCGTCCTCGTCCTCGTCCTCGTCCTCGTCCTCGTCCTCGTCCTCGTCCTCGTCCTCGTCCTCGTCCTCGTCCTCGTCCTTGTCCTCGTCCTCGTCTCCTTCTTCGTCCAAAAGTAGTTGAAAATCTGGGTAAAATTGTATCACCGTGGGAGTGTCCTCTTGGTAAGGCTCGAAGATATGATCTCCGGTACGCGATATGTTTTCATCTATGGCCAGAACTTCGGCGCTGTAGACATTGCGGTGCGACATTTCTTGTACTACCTTCCAAGTACCACCAGCCTTTGGATCGTCTATGTAGAATACCTGTTTTGCTTTGGTTGCAATTATGAAGGGTGAATCATCATAGTAACTGTTGTTTGTATTCATTGATATCAGTCCATGATCTTTTATAAGGGTGTCAAGATCTTCAGGGTCCTCGGAGTTGTGCCATGTGCACTTAAACAACACCACTGGCATACGGCCTGCATATAATACTTCGACCACGTAGTTAACATGGCCATAGAACTTGGATGAACCCATGTCTATCATGACACCGCTATTTTGAGTCACGGTTCTTTGATCTCTATCAAACGATGTGAACTTGACACCGTTCACATAACACGACTTATAAACCCGACATTGCTGAGGTCCTTGAGCTAATGACTTTATTCCTGCAACCAAGCTCGGGTCCGAGTTTTTTTCTTTAAGGGACACCTGAGAGATAAGTGTTAAGAGGAGTTAAAGATAAGTGTTATAAACCCTCAAAGAACCTTACAATAATTAATAGGCATATGTACCCATGTTAAGAACCATCGAAGAAAACTCCTCCTCCGCTACCGCTCGTCGAAATCTTCACCATTTTTAGCATCGAACCTTCTGAGATGTTCTTCTAGGTAAGGTTTGACTTCGTCTGTTTCCACCAAGACTTGCCGGTGAGCCTCAGCAGTCTCTGACTCAGTCAACCTGAACTGGCGACGAGTCTCGATAATATCTGGTCTTACTAAGAGTGAAACACAGCTGACATTCCACCCAGATATGGAAGTGTCGATATCTTCGTTGTCCATCCGTCTGAGATAAGCCTTACAATACGTCACCGACTCATGTACGAGGTACTGTTCAGCAATACTACCTTCCGGGTACCGTGTATTCCTCATTGACTTTTTATATTTTCCTAATTGCCTGCATATTACACAAGATTAGTACAATATTTTCCTAATTGTCGACATATTACACAAGATTAGTACAATAATATTAGTACAAACATATTTTCCTAATATTAGCAATAACAAAAAATTTTACCTTTCAATTGGATACATCCATGTATAGTGTACTGGACCTGTAAGGAATACTTGTTCGGGCAGATGAACCATGAGATGAACCATAGATGTAAAAAAATGTGGAGGAAATATGAGTTCCAAATTGCAGAGAATCATCACTATCTCAGTTTCCATGTCACGCACAACCTCCTTCTTAAGGTTCCTACTGCATAGTTGACGAAACCAATTTGACAATGCTATCAATGGCTTGACAACGTTTTCTGGCAGGAACCCTCTTATAACCACAGGAAGAAGACGTTGAAGCAAGACATGGCAATCATGCGTCTTCAATCCATAAAACTGTGACTGGGAACTTATTTTCACCTTACTTCTCAAACTACCTGCATAACCAAGAGGATACTTAACATCCCTGAACCACTGGAACACATCTTCTAGATCATCCTTTTTAACTAAAAAAGGTGCATGAGGAACTTAGGGTAAACGAAGTCACCCGCTCTTTGCCACTGGTTTTTTCGCACATTCCTCTTCTTCAAAGCAGCGCGAGCTTTTGGACCATCCTTAGACTTCGATTCAATCGAAAAAATGGTTCCAAGGATGTTGTCACACACATTTTTTTCAATGTGCATGACATCTAGGCAATGTCTGATCTTCAATGATGACCAATACGGCAGCTTCCACAATATGCTTTCGTGAGTCCAACACTGTCTGTTATTCGGATTGTACGGCACCTTCAAGTCTTCATGTTGGCTAAGAATAGGGTAAACGTTTGACCTAACGTCCTCCAAAATTTCATCTCCACTCTTACGATAGGGTCTTCCGCCAAACTCCTCCTTCCCGTTAAATGCCTTGCTCAATCTCCAAGGGTGATCCTGGTGGAGCCATTTTCGATGACCTTCATAAACTATCCTCCCACATAACATGCCTTGTACCCTTTCACAGTTGACCCCGCAAGCATCCCTAAACCTGGAAAGTCGCTAATAGTCCACATTACTGCTGCCTTCATCAAGAATACCTCATTGTCTACTCGATCAAAAGTATGGACTCCAACGACCCATAAATGTATTAGCTCCTCGATCATCGGCTCAATGAGTACACTAAGGCACTTTCCGGGAGATTTAGGGCCTGGAATCAACACTGATAACATGTTATATTCCTTCTTCATGCACATTGATGGTGGTAGATTGTACGGCATCACAACAACGGGCTATGTACTATGCAAAGTTCCCATTGTTCCGAATGGATTGAAACCGTCTGTTGCTACTCCAAGGCGCACATTCCTGCAGTCCCGTGCAAAATCTGGAAACGTTCTGTCAAAATGTTGAAACGCTTCTCCGTCAGCTGGGTGGCTGAGGCTACCAGCCACGCATATCCGCTCCCCCAGCCATCGCATATGCTTGGCAGTGTGTGGGGACATAAACAAGCGCTTCAACCTTGGTGTTAGAGAGAAGTTACGAATTATTTTTTTGGGAATATCATTCGTATTTGGCTTATATATTTCAGAATAACACACTGGACAAATCCTCTCGTTTACAAGCGCCCCCCTGAACAACACACAGTTAAACTCACACGCATGAATTCTTTCGTAACCCAGTGAAAGATCACTCAAGATTTTTTTTATTCTCGAGTATGAACAGGGGAATGTGTGCCCTTTAGGAAGAAGTTTATTAATGTAAATACATAAAGAGTCAACACTTGTGTCCGACCATCCATTTTCATTTTTCATTTCCATTGCATCTAATATGGCACTCAAAACAGTTTCCTCACTGCCTTCATATAATGGGGTCTGTGACTCCTTCAATAATCTATCGTACTTTTCATAATCATCGTCTACCATGTCATTGAAGTTCATGCCCGAATTATCTTCCACAAATTGTTGGGGTGCATCTGCATGGTATCCAGGATAATAGGGATATGCATCATGTAGAATCTCCAACTGCGGGTTCACTGAAGGACCGGCACCACTAGAAGGACCGACTCTGTCTTGAAGCCACTGTCTTCGTTGACTGAGCATTGCCAGTTCACCAGAAACTTCCCCGTGAAGGTGTCAGACTGTATAAGTAAGACTCAAACCATTGTGTGATAAGTAATGATACATCTGATCCATAGTAACCTTGAACGGACCGTTCTTACAACGTTTGCACGGGCAGAAGTGATAATCGGCTCCGTTACTATGTAGCCGGGCAAAATTCATGAACTCGAATATGCCTATGATGTACCTTGGATCAGCACGATGATATGTCATCCAAGTTTTGTCTGGGAGTCCGTCCATGTTTCCTGTCAACATAAACAATCAATATGAACAAAGTTACCACGCCACAATTGCGATTCAACCAAAACCCCACACTTCTTCGCCTTATGCCTCCGGGTTGGGTCCTATCCCCTTCAGAGGAACACGACATTTGTCAACGCTTTTGCACCCATGCGTTTCAGCTCCAGTTTAGGGAAATTTCGGCAGCATCTCCCTACAGTTCCCCGAGTGCACACATATCTAATCAACCTAATTTGCACTCGGGGAACATTTAAAGGAGACACTGTCGAAACCATATCCCAAAACTGAAACTGAAATCACACGAATAGCAAAAGGATCAACAAAGTCATGTTCACCTAAAGTGTCCAAAAATGGGACAATTCGAGAATCAACAACTCAACTCGATCAACTAGATGAGTTGTTGATTCTCAAACGGGAGTTCTAAGTTGATAAACACCAAAATTATATATAGCCATACGCTCAAAATCATGATTAACACTAATAACACTACTAATTAAGGCTCGAATACACATAATCTACACTAATCATCAATTAATTTCACTAAATTTAACCAAATTTCAAACATTAATCATGAACCCATAACATGATTTATCACAATTCAATGCTTAACACACTAAAACTACAACATAACACCAAATTCAATTCAACTTCAAACATTTCACCAAAACTTCAATTTCACTTCTAATCATCAATAAATTTCACTAAACTTAACCAAATTTCAAACATTATTCATGAACCCATAACATGATTTAACACAATTCAATGATTCAAACACTAAAACTACAACATAACACCAAATTCAATTCAACTTCAAACATTTCACCAAAACTTCAATTTCACTTCTAATTTAACATATTATGGTCATAAAGAGGGTTAAAGAGATACAAATCAAACTAACCTTACTCAAGAATCAAATCAATGGCAAGAACAACCTTCTTTCTCAATTTCCTCTAATTTCTCCCCAAAATCGCCCAAAACAGCTGCAGAGCTCGGGGAAACTGTTTTTCTAAAATACCACCTTTATGAACGGGTTGACTTTAAGAAGAAGAGTAGATTAAGATTTGAAAAAAACTAGGCGACGTAGATTGATCAATCTATGTCGCCTTGATTTCATTCGAAGCGACCAAAATAATATACGTCGCTTCGAATAAAATATAGGCGACGTAGATTGCTCAATATACGTCGCCTAGTTTTTATTCGAAGCGACGTAGATTAGTTTGGTCGCTTCGAATGAAAAACTAGTCGCCTCAGTTTTTTTAAGCGACGTACTTCAATCTACGTCGCCTCAATTTTTTGAAGCGGCGTACTTTTTATCAAAGCCAAAGTACGTCACCTTATCTAAAATCGGAGCGACGTAGAAATATAACTACGTCGCCCCGATGCCCTCCTCCAGTAGTGTATAATGGAGGGTACTGAAGATTTCGGTGTGGCGGATGTAATTGATCAAGTAGAGAAAGAATGGTTATGGCCTATGTTAGAAGAGTTGGTGTCACCTGAAGAGTGTCGAGTTATTTCGGCAATTCCACTAAGCCTGAGAAGCACTGAGGATAGGTTGGTTTGGCATTTTAACAAAAAAAGTGTTTATTCAGTTCGGAGCGGCTACCATGCTATTAGGAATGGTCGACAGTATACTACCAAGGCCTCGTCGTCTAGTAGCAGAGGGCTAAGTACGTACTGGAACAAGGTGTGGCATGCTAGTGTCCCGCCTAAGGTCAAGGTCTTCGTGTGGAAGTTATTGCAAGGTATTGTTCCTACCCGTGCAAATTTATTTCGAAGGCATGTGTCGATTCCAGATATGCCCCGTGTATTTTACAAAGCAGATGTGGAAACAGATGTGCATGTTTTTATGGAGTGTAAAGCTTAGGCTTTGTTTTGGAAGGAGATTGCACTAACCATGCATGTAGGTCAACAATATGGCACGGGTCTTTGTGAGAGAGTTTGGGATTTGTTTGATGTGCCAACGTTGGATCAAGTGGATGTATTATGCATGGGGTTCTGACTTTTTTGGTGCACTTGAAATAATATAGTATGGAAGTCAGAAGGTTTTTGTGCTACTAGTATGGCTCACAGTCTACAACGACAGCTGATGGAATTTAAGAAATATCATAATAAAGTTGTGGGTAAGGAGAAGAGGGTGAAGACACGGTGGGAATGCCCTCCTTCCGGTAGGCTAAAAATTAATGTTGACGGAGCTTTTAATATTATTGATGGATCAGCAGGCGGAGTTGGTCTTGTAGTAAGGAATGAACAGGGTGTCGACGTCGCTGCTTTTGCTAGGCCTTTTGTGCATGCTATCTCAGCCCTTTATATGACAGCCGAGGAGTGCAGAGCGGGACTTTTACTTGGTATACACCAAGGGTGGACGGAAATAGAGATTGAGAGCGACTGCACTACTTTGGTAGTGGCCCTGCGGAGGATGAAGGTAGGTTATTCGGAGGTTGGTCGAATAGTGGATGATTGTGAAGCCTATTCAGAGATTTTTCAGTTTGCTAGTGTCCGACATATCTACCGGGAAGTAAATGGTGTAGCTCATTGGTTAGCTAACCTTGCCAGACTAGGTGGTGTTAACGAGCTGTGGTTAGAGGAGACTCATATTATTATTTGGAGTGCTCTCTATAAGGATCATTGTAACATTAATGATGTAGCCCGAGGTCCAGATATTATGTCTCCCTCGGTGCAAAATTATGTTTCAGTTTTAAATAAGAATAAAAATTCAACATAAGGATGAGCCGTCTAGCATGACACTTGGCTAGGTTCTAAATCCCGCTCTTTATGCAAAAAAAAAAAAGGAATATAAGCTCTCTCCTACATGAGAGGACAAACTAGCAAATAGACGACAATAGAGATGAGCTTTATACTGGGCTTGGATCAAAATAGTAAGTGGGTTACAACAAGAAGTGCCCAGGCTTAGGGACTTTAGAGTTTCGAAGTTCGTTTTTCTCGTCAAAATCTTCCTTCCCCCTTCACCTTTGTCTTCCATTTTCTCTATAAAATTTGCAGTTTTGAGTTTTTGGTATGCTTTGAAATCAAACTAAACTTTCAACATATTCGAATCCATTATTATGAACAACCTGTTGTAAAAATACAAATGATTATTTAAACATCATCTCAAACAAATCCATCAACATTTCAGCTCTCTAGGTTTATGAACATCGTCTAAGAGTGATAATGACAAAAGGAGAGGAGAAACAAATATTTAATTTGAAATTTATAATAAAAAGGGAAAAGCTAGAAAATAAATTAAAACGACACTTAATATGCCACATGGCTATAATATGTACCATTGAATGCTATATATATATATATATATATATCAATGGTCTGATTTTTGTGTAAAAATTTGTGTCAAAAAGAGTAGTCATTCAACCTGTCCCAAGTTCAGGTACCATATACTAAATTTTTCCCAGCTAATATTGTGTAAGTGAATTTAAACTATGTATTCGGCCTGATATTTGGGGGACAATCGACCAACCCGCCCCTTACCACATATTTAGAATCTAATAGGTGAAAAATCACCCGCAAAGATAATCATATTCTCAAGTCAAATATATCAATGTAATAAATGGAAAATAATGCTCATTACCCATAGAGGATTTGTGAAACTAAAACTTAAAGACACAAGAAACACAAACAAACGCAGAAGCCAGAAATCTGGCAGTCTCGACCACTGGATACAAAGTAAACTAATATGGCTTTCTTTAAAGCATCTTTCTCAATTGAGTATTGGATATATTCTTGCATAAAACTATCAAACTGATCAATTGAATAACAAGAATAATCACTATCATTACCCAGATACTTCATTGCTTCAAAAATGTTGAAGCGAATTTTCCTCTTATCAACCCTCATGATGAGAGTCTCCTCATAACAATTAAGTTATCTGCGGGCGGTCCTCAAGAATGGACAACCTAAAATCAATGATAACTCAGATGGCATTGATTCTCTTTCCATCTGTAATATGAAGAAATCAGCTTGGAAGATAAAATTACAGACATGCACTAAAACATCCTTAACAACACTAAATGGGTAGTAGCTAAATCTGTCAGCTAATTTAATGATTACCAATGTGGGTTTCCATTGGTGTGCAAGGTTCAATTTATTATAAACAGAATAGGGCATCAGAAACCCGTTATCACCAACAATACATGGAACAATGAAGCGCCCTGGATCTTTCATCTAGGGAGATGGTTTTCTTTGTAGCATAGCAGAAACTTTCTCACTCAAAGCTATCATCTTGGTTGGCATATACTTCCTCTTAGTTGTCACTACAAGAAAACAGCACTTAGACCAAGGAAACGTAATTGTTCCGTGGTCCAAGTGACACCTGGACCACGGAAAAGACTCAGTGGTCCAAGTACCACCTGGACGACGGAGAAGACTCCGAGGTCCAAGTGATCACCTGGACGACGGAGACGGCATTATCCGTCGTCCAGGTGATCACCTGGACGACGGAGATGGTATTCTCCGTCGTCCAGGTGATTACCTGGAGGACGGACCGACACGTCGTCGTCTGAGTACGTAACGTACTTCCACTTAGACGACGTACCGACACCTCCGTCGTCTAAGTGAAGCATTATATAAGCCCGATGCCAAACTGAATTCATTCCTCGATCTCTTCATTCCATTTGAAGAAGAATTGAAGGAGAAGGGAGAAGGAGAAGGGAGCTAGCTAGCTAGAAGGCCGAGAAGAATCAGGATCGATAAGGGATCTCCGCTTACTAGCTAGGTAGCTTAATTAACGTACAGATATCGAGAAGGCCAGCATGTACGTACGTACGCAGTTAAAATTTGCTTAATTAATATATATTTAGTGAAAACGTACGTACATACATGCAAGGATGTTAGCTATATATATATGTACAAATCGATTAAATTACGTACGTACGTACGTAATTGATGGATCGATATGTAGATCGAGTACGTATAATTAAGCGTAAATTAATGGACAAATATATATATGTAATAATTAATTAATTATAATATTTTGTAGCAGTATGGACAAGAGTTGGATGAAGTTGAAGAATAGATGTGATGTCCGGTATATGGACGGAATTAGCGAATTTGTGAATTTTGCGATAGAACATGGTCAGGGAAAGAAACGTTTCAGGTGTCCGTGTCAGAAATGTCTTAATTGTCAGTATGCGGAGGTTAATGTTATGGTGCAACACCTGTACGAAAATGGTATGATGTGGAGTTACACTACATTGAGCGAGCATGGTGAAGCAGTAGAGTTCAGCGCAGCAGACTTCAGCTCAGGGTACAGTTACCATGGTGCCTCATCCAGCGGCAGTGGTGCCGGACCCCCAGCTTGCAACCCAACTGCAGATTTGGTCCATGATGCGTTTCCGGGATGTAGTCATAGTGGACACCAACACCAAGACGGAGGTTACAATACCACTAATGAGCATGATGACACATTCCCCGCAGCTAGCTTGGCCACTGACACCAGTGAGAAGGAAAAGTACAACCGGATACTACTTGAAGCGCAGACCCCGGTGTTCCCTGGATGTCGAGAGAAAGTGTTGCAATATGTGATGGAGAAAATGAAGATAAAAGTGAAGCACAAAATGTCAGTGAGTGCTTTTGACGAAATTCAGGAGCAAATATGTAAGTTGCTCCCTGATGATCACAATCTTCCTAAATCTCATTATAAGGTTAGAAATATCCTGAGCAGCCTCGGCCTAAAGTACAGGATAATTGACGCATGTCTGAATGATTGTGTGCTATTTTACAAAGAGTATAAAGAGTTGGACTATTGTCCCGTATGTGGCCAATGCAGATTCCAGTTGAATAGGAAGAGTACGAAAAAGAGAATTTATGTGAAAGTTGTTTGATATTTTCCCTTGATTCCCAGATTGCAGCGCCTATACATGTCTCTACACACAGCAGAGGCGATGCGATGGTACGCAGAAAAGCGAATAGATGACGATGTCCTGCGACACGCCGCGGATGGGGAGGGTTTCAAACATTTCGACAGAGAATTTGGAGACTTTGCTTCAGAGGTTAGAAATGTTAGACTCGGCCTATCTACAGACGGATTCAATCCTTGGGGAAGTAATAGCTCCGCCGTCAGCACTTGGCCAGTTATTCTGATGCCGTACAACTTGCCTCCGTGGATGTGCATGAACAAGGAATTTAATTTCCTTACCGTACTAATTCCAGGTCCTAAATCTCCATCGAAGTGCTTAGATGTCTACCTCAGACATTTGATCGACGAGCTGAAACTGTTGTGGGAAAATGGAGTCCCAACTTATGACAAATTCACTGACACGATGTTCACGATGAGGGCTGCCGTAATGTGGACGATCAGCGATTTTCTAGCTTATGGGATGTTGGCAGCCTGCAGGACAAAAGGATATAATGGATGTCTTATATGTTTGGACGACGTGAACTCTAGTTGGCACGCGGGGAAGGTGTGTTACTTGGGTCACCGTAGATGGCTTCCTCACGACCACCCGTGGCGACAGGATGAAGCTCATTTCGACGGTACGGTAGAGAACAATCCTAAACCCCGTAGTTGGTCGGGCAAAGAGATTTTAGAGAGGTTGAGCTATTTCGACTTTGGTGTGTTGAGCAATGACGCGGATGTAAAGAAATGCAATCCAATTCCTCCACATGATCTGAGCTATTGGGATCACAAGAGTATATTCTTTGAACTCCCTTACTGGTCGAAGTTGAAGTTGAGGAACAACTTGGACGCGATGCACATAGAAAAGAATGTGTGCGACAGCGTGGTGGGAACAATTCTCGGTATTAAGTTCAAGACTAAAGATACTCCCAAAGCACGCAAAGATTTGGAATCAATGAATCTACGTCGTCCCTTGTGGTTGAGGAGGGATAGGAAAGGAGTGTACAACAAGATGCCAGATGCACCATACACAGTGAAGCTGACGCTTAGACGTTCTGTATTTCACTGGATTAAGGGCGTTCGTTATCCGGCTACGTATGCAGCTACTATAACTGGAGCAGTGGACGAGGTGCAACACAAGTTTGTTGGTCTAAAGACACATGACTATCACGTTATGCTGCAACGTATGATTCCAGTGGTAATTCGACCATACTTGCCTCGGGACGTCGTAGAACCAATAGTAGCATTGTGCAGGTGGTGGCAGAGGTTATGCGCCAGAGAATTAAAGAAATCAGATGTGGTGGAATTGCAACAACAAATTGTGCACATCATTTGCAAACTAGAGAGGAT
Source organism: Geum urbanum (assembly GCA_946800695.1). NCBI lineage: Eukaryota > Viridiplantae > Streptophyta > Magnoliopsida > Rosales > Rosaceae > Geum > Geum urbanum. The sequence goes on from OX327003.1 coordinate 9,738,543, forward strand.
TTTCCCCCCTGCTTTCTTTGACATCATGATTCACCTAATGATCCACCTGCCCGAGCAGGTGCTCATTTCTGGTCCGGTCCAGTACACTTGGATGTATCCTCAAGAAAGTTACGTACAACTAATTAATTTATTTGTTCCACTTGAGATTATATATATACTAGCTAGTAGGGGTGGATTGGTAGGTATACCAATTACATTTTCCTAGTACCATGTACCAGCCAATATATAATTGGTAGGAAAAATCCACCATTTCTACCAACCAATAACGTTGGTATACCAACTACTTGGTACGGTTGGTACTCGGTTGGTACGGTTGGTACTGGGCTTCTACCAACATATTTATGGCCCAAAAATTTAAAGGCCCAATCCAAATAAGTAACAACAAATCACAACACAAATCCATAGTCTTATACAACTTCAACCAAATTACCAAATAAAAAGTCACAAACTGAATGCCAAAGTACAAATACCTAAACTTCCAAAGTACTAACAAGTCAAAAATTCACAAAACGATTGAAAAAAGTACAAATACCCAAACTTCCAAAGTACTAAATATATATATATTTTATATTTAATAATTTAATATAGGATAAGTCGGTAGGTACGGTATACCACGGTAGAGGAAAAACTTGTACCACCTACCGTACCGTATTTTGAAGTTGGTACGGTATACTGTACCGTGTACCATGTACCGACTTTCTAGTATACCAAATTATTTGGTACGGTTGGTATAGGAATTGGTTGGAATGGAATTGTGTACCATTGCCAGACCTACTAGCTAGCTATATGTACTTATGTAATGTGTACGTTTGATTTTGTAGACAGCTTGGACAGTATAAGTCATTCGTCAAAAACAGGTCGGCCCCAGATGGCTCCATAGCAGAGACATACCTAATGCATGAGTGTGTTACTTACTGCAACAGGTACCTCAAAGATCCACCCCCTCCCACTGCCTCCGATCGCAGTGCCCGCATCAATCTTTCTATCGTCACCAATGTCGTCCGACTGTTTAGAGGAGTATTAAAGGAATCGTTAACACGGGAAGAACTTATTGAGGCACATTGGGTAGTGTTACGAGACTGTGACGAAGTTGAGCCGTACATGTTGTCATACAGGGAGAGGCTTCAGGCGTTAAATCAAAACAAGAGTTCGGCGTGGATTGAGAAAATGGTTAAGAAGAAGTTTCCCGATTATTTCTTCCAATGGGTACGTACATACGTCTCGGTATTAATTATTTAAATACATATCGCTCATGTTTGTATAAAGTAAACCCTTATATTAATTTGCCCTTTTTCGCAGATGATTGATCTGCAAAAATCTGATAACCACGGAGGGTGGTGGTCATGGCCAAAGCACTTGCTAGCAGGGAAGCCGGTTAAACACTATATTTATCCCGGATGTTTTGTGAACGGTGTAAAGTTCCATTCATTGGCCCGAGACGAAGGAAGAAGAACACAAAACAGTGGGGTAGCGGTTGGGAAAGACAATGATCTATATTACGGGGCTATTGTATACGTGGTTCAGCTATGTTACGGGAATGATGTCAACGTTTTCCTATTCAAGTGCAGATGGTTCAAGCGTACAAAGGAAGACCTGGGAATATTATCAGTCGATACAAACTCGCACTGGTATGAGGATGAGCCTTTCGCTCTCGCCACCTTAGTTCGGCAGGTGTTCTATCTCGACGATCCGAAAGCCGGTGAAGGGTGGAAAATAGTGAACCATATCTCTCACCGAGGAATATGGAATATAGAGACAATTGAAGGGACACCGGCGACGACTGAAGATGTTGCTGAACCAGAAAGAGACATTCCTGCCTATCAAGAGCCTAATATTTCTATGGTCCGCTCCGATATAATGGACCTGTTTCAAGATGGTGAACGGTTACCCATGCCTGATGGTTGTACAGATCTAACTGAAGATGAGATTATCGATGAGGTAGATGAAGAAGACAAGCAGGAAGAGGACGCGGACGACGACTCAGGTTATTCGTCGGACGATGTTGAGTACGATGACGAGGATGAGCCGTCGTCTAACGGGGATGAGGACGATGATGATTATGACGAAGAGTACGGTCATACGACGAGGGAGATTAATTGGTAATTAATTACTGTAATTATTGTAATATATATATGATCGATGCCGGTTTACGGTAAGAAATTAATCCGAATTATATATCCTGCACAACGGAGAAATTAATTGCAGGTTGTCGCCAAATCTCAATCTCATATAAAACGTACCCTAGCTAAATCCTGGACCCTAAATCTAGCAGTTCAGATCGATTGATCAATTTTTTAATTATATTTTTGAATCAGAATAATTGAACGGACACACAAATGACCGGGGACGACCTAAACCGTAAACCCTAAGGCCCTAACCCCTGAATTCGGGGTTTAGAACTTGGACGATTGAGAATGGTCATTATCCGTCGTCCAGGTACACACTAGGACGACAGATATACACATTCTCCGTCGTCCAAGTTTACAAACCCTAAACCCTAAACCCTAAGGCCCTAACCCCTGAATTCAGGGTCTATACACCTGGACGACGGAGAACGTCATTCTCCGTCGTCCAGGTTAGAACCTGGACGACGGATAACTTCATATCCATCATCCAGGTTTATACCTGGACGACAAAAATGCTCATATCCGTCGTCCAGGTGCAGATATCTTAATTTTTTCTAAGACAACTACCATCTAGACCTTCTTCCAATGCATTTTCTTTTCATCAAGACTTTAGAGTAAACAATTCTTGGTGTGTGAGCTTCGACGCCACAAAAATCGTAGTTGCGAAATGCCTTGTATCCACGTTTCCGGTTTGTGAAATTATCGGTTTTGCGGTTGACTGTGCCGATCAAACCCTTCCCGAACTTATTAATTTATGGTCCTTTGAAGACAATTATATATTATGTTACGACGAACATATCCAACGGTTGTTTTGTCCAAATTCAATTTCGTTAATACTCTGTTGCAAATGAGCCTCTACTCATGAACACTTAAGTTGTAAGGATTAGTCGATACTTAACAACTTTCAAAACGAAAATCTATTCGTCGGTTCAAATTTAACTGTTCATATATACGAAACGTTCATCGATATTGGACGACTATTTCACTCCAATGACAGATCGCTAAATTCCTAGCGAATTAATTTTAAACTTTTTTTTTACGTAAATTGAACCTGGACGACGGAGAATGACTTTATCCGTCGTGCAGGTGAACACCCGGACGACGGAAAACGTCCTTCTCCGTCGTCCAGGTTCAATTTACCATGGCGGTTCGATTATTTATTTCTTTTTTTTCCAATGAATTTTTCACCTGGACGGCGGATATGTGGTTGTCCGTCGTCCAGGTGATAACCTGGACGACGGAGAACGTCAATATCCGTCGTCCAAGTCGAAAATCATGGCGGTTCGTTTTACCGCCTCAATTTTCGGCGCCGCTTGAATTTCCACTTAGACGACGGAGAATCAATTCTCCGTCGTCTAAGTCCAAATTTATGGCGGGTGAAACGTCCCGCCCATTAATTACGCGCCGCTTCGAAACATTTTAACCTTTCACTTAGACGACGGAAAACACTGTTTCCGTCGTCCAAGTGCACTTAGACGACGGAGAATAGTGCTCCGTCGTCTAAGTGAAAGCCTATATATAGGCCGAGCCTCATCTTCTTTTCCTCATCCCTTACAACTTTCTCTCCTCCATCTCCTCTCTCTCTCTCTCTCATTCCGGCGATTCTCCTCCGACGACATTTTTTCCGGCGTGGTTCCTCCTCTCCCACGACACAACTCCGACGATTTTTCCGAAAACTCCTGAAAAACTCCGATTCGGTAAATTTCTATTTTTCCCTTATTAAAATAATTTTTATTTAATTAATTAGTTTTAAATATTTCTTAAATGATTATTGTAATGTTATTAATTAATTATTGTTATTAATACTAATTAAATGAATTATTGTAAATTTATTGTTATTAATTATATTTAGATTAATTATTGTTATTAATTAAATAAATGATTACATATTTTTATTAATTAATTAAATGGTAAATTATTGTTATTAATAATAATTAAATGAATAATTGTAATTACTTGATAATTTATGAAATGAATAAATATTATTGTAATTATTTATTAATTAGTTGCATGATTAAATAAATATGAGATTAAATTTATTATTAGTACGTGTTCGATTTAAATTTAGTACATAAGCTTGGTTTATTAAGTCGCACTCTTTGGAATAGATGGCGCCTCTTTTCCTAGCTTATCTCCTTAACCCCTCGTGATGTGTGGATTTCATCACCGCACACCATAACCTAAGTGAAGTTATGGACACGAGGTTGAGGGCAGAGTTTGCAAAGGACTTGAGGGAGTGTAAATTTTCGAAAAATTGGCCGAATGTCGGACATGGTGTCTAGAAACGGGTTATGACTGGTGACAGGATTTGGACTAAGAAAGACTTTTGTCGAAATTAGTCCTGCCTCTCGCGTTATCTCTATCCCTAACTGGCCATGTTTTTCGATTTAACCAAGGCTGATTAATTGAAAATTTACACTTTATCGCGCGGGTCGCACGTCCATTGAACGACCGAAAATGCCAAGCTAGTGTACTCTATTTAAATCTTAAACGTACTTAATTAATTAGCGTAAATTTTTAAGTTGTAATTATTATGGTAAGTAGGTATTTTAACACCGTACTCTTAGGTTTAAATGGCTCCGCCAAAGACGACATCCGGCAAGAAGAAATCCCAACAGGAGGCAGAAGATGCCATGCTCCGAATGTTGGCGGCCCAAGTCGGTTGGGTTCAACAGGAGGGCAACGACGCTCTCAATCCGGACGGATCATCTAGTCCGTCTGTAGCGCCCTCTGGGGAAATTCCCGCTCCCCCATTCATCTCGAGCGGTGATGACGTCGACCCCTTCCAATCTCCGACGCCCGGTACCGGTTCAACGGGAAGTACTCAGGCGTCCTCGACCGCCGAATCAATCATGTACAGCGCCCGCCGTAGGCAAAGGAGGGCCCCCACTGACCCGGAACCGAAAAGAACTCGGGGTCTCGTTAAAGGGGGCAAAGCGGAGCGTATTTGCAAGGCGACCGGTAAAAAAATCGACTTGCCGTACGACGAATTCACCGGTGGCCCTCCCACAGCTCAGCTAGCAAGTCTCTCGGCGCATGGGATAGGGTCAATCATTCGTAACCGGGTTCGTATCACTGCCCCTACTTGGAAGGAGGCGCCAGATCATGAGAAGGCGAAAGTCTTCAAAGATCTTTCGGTACGTAATACGTCCAATTTAGTTATTATATAATATTGTTAATCTCAGCCTAAAATTTCATAATATATACAATTATAATTTTCTATTTATTTTTGATAGGAACAATTTGACGTGGATCCGACACCGGCTATGTTGAGGCATATCAACCAAACCGCCAACTCCATCTACAAAGTTTGGAAGTACAAGCTCCATAAGTACTTCCAAGATGTCGGTCCCGTGCCTCCCCCGGTAGAGCTGCAAGGGGAGAGAGAAGATGAGTAGGAGTGGTTGTGTAACCACTTTGCCGATGAACAATTTAAGGTATTAATTTTTTTTTTATTTCAATTAAGATAATTGAATTATTTAAATTGTAGTTATTCATTTTTTAATGATTTAATTATGTTGTGTAACAGAAATTCTTCGGTGTCAACAAAGCCAACCGGGGGAAGAAGGAGAAACACCATACTACCGGCGTCAAGCAGTTCATTCAAATAGCCAATGAGCACAAGGATAAGGGCTCCAAACACCCTTATCTTGATGCAAGCGTAAGCGCGTACGTGACGCCAGGGCTCGATAATGAAGCGAGTCAATGCGGCGTAAGTGATATATATATATATATATGTGTGTGCTTTTAATTATAGTAATTATTATTTAAATATGATTTCATTATAATAAATTAATTATTCTTTTGTAGGCAAGGGCGATAGAGTGTGCGCATGAAGAGTTGGCTAACACTCAGCTTGCGTTCCCAGATGTGCCGCTGGAAGACCTGCCTCCTCTATCCTTAGAGAGCCAAATTGCAATCGCGGATGAGGTCTACGGTCGTAGAGCTGGCAATGAGGTTAGACACTTTGGGCCTAGGGTGGTACGAGATTTGTCAACGACCTCCGGCTCATCATCTACGGGAGGTTCGGGGCAGCGGAGAAGGAGTCAGGCTGCGGCCATCGAAGCAGCCATTCAAGAGGCTCGACTGGCACGAGAGGAGAATGAATCAATGCGGCAAAGACTTGACGAACAACAAGCACAAATAGCCCAACTCATCGCCCTCATGCATCAAAATCGAGAAGTATGTCAACCTCCTCCGAACCCACACCCCGACGACAACGACCCGGCTGGAGGCAGAGGACTCGGCGGCGCATCTGCTCCTCCAGTGTATTAGCTAGCTAGTTAATTATCGCGTTTCTTTATTTTCGAGTTCCGAACAATATTATATAATTTTTCTGGGTTTTTAATTTGGATGTGTATATATGTACAAATTAATTAATTATTTAATTAATACATTAATTAATATTAAAAATTTAGTTTAATTAATAATTTTCGACTATTTTTCATTATTTAAATTAAATTAATAATAAATTAAATTAATAATATTTAATTTCAATTTATTTATTTTTAAATTAAATATTCACTTGGACGACGGAGATTATGTTCTCCGTCGTCCAGGTACACAAACCCTAAACCTAACCCTAAACCCCTAACCCCTAAACCCTAAACTCTGCCATTCTCCGTGGCCCAGGTGTTCACTTGGACGACGGAGAATTATTTCTCCGTCGTCCAGGTGACTACATGGGCCACGGAGATTGCTCATTTCTCCGTGGCCCAGGTGTTCACCTGGACGACGGAAACGCTAATTCTTCGTCGTCCAGGTGAACACCTGGGCCACGGAGAAACGAGCAATCTCCGTGGCCCATGTAGTCACCTGGACGACGGAGACTTAGAATTTCCGTCGTCCAGGTGCATACATGGACCACAGATAATGTCCGCGGTCCAAGTGAACTTAGACGACGGATCATTAAATCTTCGTCGTCCAGGTTCTTGGACAACAGCACTTGGAGCACGGACCTTGGACGACGGAGATTCCGTCGTCCAAGTACTTGGACGACTGAAAACTGTACCTAGACGACGGAAATGGTCCGTGGTCTAGGTGCAGTTTTCTTGTAGTGTGTACAAAGTTCTTTGAGAAACTTTGCACATTGTGGAATTTGCTTGAGTGCTTCAAGTAGATGAATGTTTACTGGGACCTTTCAGAAGATATCCAAGATGTCATTGGCTTTGTCCTCTTTCTCTTTTTCTCCAACCTATTAGCAAAATGAACTGGAATCTCTATAGAAGAGGAGGGTTTAGAAGACACCTGCCTAATTTTTTGAAATGGTCTGAACGTTGGCTCCATATGCCTTTTGACGGGTCAAGTGTTTTTCTAGACAGGTTGAATTGGGATCCCTAAAGTGTTTTTTGATGGGTCAAAAAATGTTATTGCCCATCTCTGGGTTGATTTTTTACGGGTCAAAGTTTCCTTCAACATGTCAAACTGGAGTTGTTGTGGAATTTATGACGGGATACCAAACATTATTTGCTCAATTACCAGCTCCTCCAACGTTGTTGACCTCTTTTTAGGCTCTTGAACTAGTCTTGAAACCACCTCACTCTTCAATTGCATAGCATTGACCTAATGCTCATTTCTTAAGTTAGGTTCTGTCTTGCTAGGAAGTGATCCAATGTTTGTTGAGACAACAGTTGTTGCACTTGTCTCATCTGACGCTCAAGAAGTTCAATAGACTTTCCATGTTGCTAAGTTGTTGCCTTGATTTCTTGGTAGAAAGCACTATTCTCCTCTCTATGTTTGTTGTTATCAAACATCATCTGTTGTATCATTGCTTCAAAGGTTGAAAACTTTGTTGCTTATTGAGCTAGAGGTGGTAGAGCATGATATTGCTGTTGTGAGGCTTGCCTCTGACCAAATTGTTGCTCATCCTCTCTAAGCTGTCTTGGCAGAAATCCGGGTTGAGTAGCTGGAAGATTGAGCACATTGTTGCTTTTGTACCTAAGAAGTGGATGATATGTATGCCCTCCATTGTAAGTGTTAGGCTGCCTTTGAACAAAATTCACATCCTCTCCTCATCTGCTCTAAACTTAGGGCAATCTACCGTTAGATAGTTTATAGCTGAACATATAGTACATATTACTTGAGCTGCAGCAACTGTTGATTTCTTGGCTACCTTCAAAGAGCTGGTAATCAAAGCTATATCATTCTACATGGAAGTCAAACTTTTTTCCATGGTTCCATCGATTGTAACTGTATTTAGAGATTTTTTACTTGGTCCCATCAATCTATCTCTAGAATGAAACTGCCTTGAATTATCCTTGATTTTCCACAACTTCTTTGGCTTTATCGCCAGTCATATTTCACCAATTTCCTCCACAAGCTACATCAAGTTTTGACATGTTGAATGACTCAAGTATTTCATAAAAGTACTCCATCTGAGTGTTGAGATCAAACTTGTGATGCGGGCATTGGCAAAATAGACTCTTGAAATGACTCTAAGCTTCATACAATTCATCTCCATCATTCTGCTTGGATGTATTGATCTGCTTCTGATCTTCGAGTTCTTGGTGCGAGAAGAGGAGTAGAATTCTTTCATGAATGCCACACATCTTTTCTCATGTGTCAATTGATAAAGGATCTAAAGAGTTGTACCAAGCAGTTGCTTGCTCCTTCAGTGAAAAAGAGAAGAAGATTAGTTTGACCACGTCTTCATCCAGATTATTAGACTTTTTTATTTTGCACAACGCTCCAAACTCATTAAGATGATATGAGGGTCTTCAGAAGGAGTGCCTCAGAAGTGTGGTAGATTCGAAATAAGGGATGGAGGAATAGAATAAGCCCCCAAGTTTTTTGATAGCATAATCAACGAATCTTCTGCACTTGTGGCTGGGATAAAGGATTCCCTAAGCTTCTTATTGTTTGCAATTGGTGATGGAGGTGGTATTGGAATTTCGTACTCCTCAAAACTCTAACTCAGAATGTGATTTGTGCTCAAAATTTACACCACCACTATTGCATGTGCTTGTCAACTGTTGCCTTTGTTGTTTCTAGTTATATCTTATTGAGTGCTTAATTTTTTAATCAAGTAACAAAGATTCAGAACTTGTAGTGCGTCAAGTATGTATGCACAATGCTCTTGCACACAGAAGTTACTTGTAAGCCTCAAAAGAAAAAGAAAACTAAACTAAACTAAAAACAAAAGATATAATTTTTAAGACTTAGAATTAAACAATCTCCAGAGACACGACACCGAAATTTGATAGGTGAAAAACCACCATATTCTCTAGTCAAATATGGCAAATAGGGGTCATTACCGGTGGAAGGTTAGTGAAGCTAAGACTTAAAAATACAAGAAACACAAACATATGCAGAATCCATAATTTTACAGTCTCGACCACTAGACACAAAGTAAACTTCTATATATACTTGAAGCAATGAAGCATCTGGGTAATAACAGTAAATTATGAACCTAACCTATACTAAAAGAAATGTCACAAATTTAACACAATACACTAGACTGAGTGTTGGACTACCAAACAAAATATGAGGGTATTCGGAGTTGATTTGGTTGTTGAAATATTTCGGCAAAATTATAGCTAATGTAGAAGAAAGTAAATTTCAAAAAAGTAAATTTTTGATGAAATCAAATAGAGATGCATGTTAGGAACTTATCTTCACCCTACACACCTTACGAATACCCCAACCCAATTTATATAACCATGGATGAATATTCCCCACGCATAAGCTATGGTTAAGTCACCTTACGTATTACACTTTCTTACTTGGCATGAAAGAGAAAATGAGCATTTTCTGTAACTTGATCCTCAATTACCCGACTTATACATACGGTGATGTAAGCCTAGACAACTAAACTCATTAAATTATAAGAATTTTTTAGGAATAACAAACCTTCAAGAGTTGATTTGATCGTCACCCTTACGTCACTAAGAAAGTATTTCACACAAGAGCTTGTTTCATCTCTACAGAACATGCCATAATATGGGTGTAAACACATTGAAGACACTAGACTCTACAACTTGCAACTAAGTTGGCCACCAAAGAATCTCATAGTAGAAATCATCAATGAAATTACAGTTATGTAAAACTCATCTAAATAACCAATAAAATCACAATGGGTTCAAAATCATAAGCATGTCTAAAGCTCTGATCAGCCTCTAACTAGAAAAGTTTAGCTACTCATAGTCGAAATTAAAAAATAGCAAAACATGATGGAGAAAGAATAATAAACCAAAAACCTAGAATTCTCGACAGAGGAATTTTGACGAGTCAAAATGGGACGGCTGGAAATCCTTGATAGCGACGCTTTTTTCTTCTAGGTATTCTCTTAAACTCAGCAACTCTTGCTCCATCAACGAGTTAGGCTTATATATATATATATATATAAGATTTGGTCTTTCCTCATCAATTTAGGATTGACTTATCGTCACTTGGATTATTCATGTTATCGATCGTTATTCCAATAAAATTATCAGTTTATGCTCCTTTATGTATTTTTTTCTTTCAAATTACCTAATAAAAAAATACATAATAAATACTGAAAATCAAAAAAATTAGAATTATTAAGCACAACATAATTGCATATATTAGAATCCATCCAACCTGCTTATTTAATTCAAAGGATCTTGATGGAGAACTCATTAATAACTCATTTGTTAATGGGTGGGTTACGAATTTCTAATGGTCATGTTAAGTCCCACAAATAAAACATCTTAATTTTATCATATACAATAATTCATGTCTTCTTCTTTCTCTCATTCACATCCACCACCTACTCACTTAGCGTCTCGACGCCAACGAGCTTGGGCTAGCTAGTTTGTGCCCAAGTCTATTTTAGGGATGGGTCAGATAGGTTTTGGCCTTTTGAGCTATGAGGGACGATACGATCTTAGACGACTGAGAGTTCTTGGTCTATTTATGTTGGGTCCTGGTTTCAGATAATGTGGTTCGTTATATATTTACAAATTGTGTTCGTTATATGAGGTGGGTTGAATGTTGTGCGATTTGGTTTTTGATTTATTTTGGTGGGTGTGTCTTACTTTTCAGTGCGGTTGGGGTGAACCCAGTTCCCTCAACTCAATTTGATTTGCTCATAAAAGAGGGGACCACATGTTGGGCACATCAGGGGGTGGCTGGGTTTTGTGCTGGGTTCACGGTCAACTCAATTCACCCAAGAAATTTCGCTTACTTTTGAGGCTTGCCTTACATGAAATTTATCGAATCTTTCATGCTACTCATTATATCGGTGGGAGCGAGGTCCTTCTTTTAGCTCGGTCATACCGGCACTAACATTAGTAAACAATTACTCTCTTTTTTTTCGATGTGTGCTGTGAGACGGTCATATCACTAAGAGCAACCGCCCCAGCGAGCACCCGGAGAGGTTTTGCTCGAGCTTCAGGTGGGGTCGGCCAGAATTGCTCGAGCAGCTTGGTTTTGGAGCGCGCACCGGCGAGCAGCACGCCGAGCAGTCGTCGTTGACGATTTGCTCCGGCAAACGGTCGAGCAAGAATTGCTCTGGTGCTTGCTCGAGTGCCTGGCAGATCCCACGACACGTGGGTGACGCCAGGCGAGTGATTTTTGTTTTTCTATGCACGCACCAATTAAAAAGTTTTAAAAAAATTAACGGACCAATCACACGCTGACACGTGGCTTACCGGCTAGTAAATCAAACCTCAACGGTCCAATTCATCTGGACCATTCATTTTGAATCAGAAAGAAGCAATCCAACGACTCAGATTTGAATGAAACGACTACTGAAAAATCAGAACGGAAATAAACTTAAAAATCTCCAAAAAATTAATAAAAAAAATCCCAAAAATTCTCAAACTCTCCCAAATATTTGCCTATAAATACAACTTCAATTTTTGCTCAACTCACACCAATTTGTGCACAACAAATTGCACTTCTCCTTCCATCTCCTCTCTCATTTCGTTTAGCATTTGTTCCAAAATAATGGGCACACATTGGCTTCCTTCTGAAGATTTACAAATGTGTATCTCTTTTGTGGTTCATAGCATTGATGAATACGACGGCAACAAACAAAAGAGGGAGAAATTGTGGGAGACAATTCATGGGGATTATGTGAAAAATTGGAAGCCAACACAAGGTGAGTATCCCCCGAAAGAGCCGAGGGCCCGAATCGCGCTTGCGTCTCACTACAACAAGTTCAAGCTACTCTTGCAAAAATAGGGCGTATGTTTGTACGCGGCACGACAAAGTATAGCTAGCGGCACTTCGCTAATGGATGAAGTAAGTTTATTTTTTTGTAGCATACATTATATAAATTTTATTGTAGCATAATGATGAATTAAATTATGTAGCATACATTATTTTTTTTAGCATACATTATTTTTTTGTAGCACACATTATTTTTTTGTAGCATAATTTATATATTTAATTTGAATAAAATATGTAGCATTGTGAAATAGCTAATATAATTAGTTTATTAGGTCAAGCAAGCTCAATCATGTTACTATAAGGAAAAAAAGAAAGTATTTACACACTTTGAATGTTGGGAAGTGATTAAGAATCATCCATCTTTCATTTCGGTGCTACCAAGTACTCCATCTCCATATGCAAGTAGTTACCAACTTACTCCTTCCGCCGCCGAATCATCTCCAACCATTAATTTGGATGACGAAAAAGTGAATGAGACACCTCAAAGCCAGGTGGCGGCTCCCTCGAGTCTGCCTAGACCAATGGGAACGAAGGCGGCAAAGGAAGTGAGGCGACAAAAGAAATAAGGTAAGACTCTTGTTGAGCAACGAGTTGAGGTTTTGCATACCATTGCTAGTGACCAAGCATCATGGTAATCCAAGAGGATAAAGCATAATGAAAGTGAGCTTAATTATTACGCGGAGTACATAAAAATTCAAAGGCGGAATGAAGCAAGGGCGGATGAAGAGTTACGATTGAAGAAACAAGAGGAGGAAATGAGGATCATGACAATGGATTTGGAGGCAATGACCCCAATCTCAAAAAGATATTTTACAAAGAAGAAATTAGTCATCCTTAATGAAGGAGAACCTAGTCAAGATCAACTTACCGATGAAACATATTCGGATTGTTATCACCCAAGTCGTGTGCTCTTTCCATAGTAGTTGTAGTATTGTACTAAGAATAAATCTGGGCTTGGCTCGTCATTTTCTGTAATTTAAATTTATAAGAAATAAAGATGTAATTTATTTATTAAGATGAAATTAAAAAACACATTAAATTAAAACACACTCTTAATAATTAAACACACATACAAAAATTAAACTAAAATTAAACACAAGCTTAATAATTAAACACACATATTTAGGATAATATTTAGAGTATCTCGTCGGTTTCCAACCTCCAATTGTGCTTTACCAAGTCCTTCTGAAGCTCTCTATGGATGTAACCAGATTCAAGATCGACAACACGGTCGTGAAATCGTTGTATATTGGCTCTATCTCTACTAATTGGCTCAAAAGGAATTAGATTCCCTTGTTCATCCACCGGCCCATCATAAACCCGAAAAGCCCTTGATGGATTTTGCACGTCTTCTTCTTCCTCATCCTCATCCTCATCCTCCATGTACTATTCCTCAAAAATCATGTTATGTAATATGATGCAAGCTAACATGATGGTAGTCATTACCGATTTGTGATGCAATGTAGAACTATGACGAATAATTGCCCATCGAGATTGCAAGATACCAAAGGCCTTCTCTACATCTTTCCCGTATGCCTCTTGTTTCTTTGCGAAGAGTTTATCTTGCAACATATGGGGATTAGAAATAGTTTTGACGAATGTAGAGTACCTTGGATATATTTCATCAGCCAAATAATAAGCGTGGTTGTACCTCTCTCCATGGACTTCATAGACGGCAGTTGAGCCTCTTCCTGCAAGGACCTCTAAAAATACATTCGATAGGTGGAGCACGTTAATGTCATTTTTGGCTCCAAGACACCCAAAGAAATTGTGTCATATCCACGTATCATACGAGGCCACCGCCTCCAGAATAATAGTTGGGCGACCCTTTCGACCTGAGTATGCCCATTGATAGGCGGTTGGGCAGTTCTTCCACTCCCAGTGCATGCAGTCAATACTTCCAATCATGCCTGGAAAGCCTCGGCGTTGGCCTTTAGTTAGGAGTCGCGTGAGGTCTGCCGGTGTTGGACTGCAGAGGTATTTTGGACCATAGATTTGATACACTTGGCTGCAAAAATCCTTCATGCATTCCAGGGTAGTTGATTCCCCCATCCTTGTAATTTCAGTGCACTGATCCGCGGCCGCCCCATACGCCAACATTCGCAGAGCACCGGTCAGCTTTTGTTCGGGAATAAGCCCTAGCAATCCAGTCGCGTCTGGTCTTTGATGCCAAGATTGGTCGTAGTTGCAGAGATTTGTCATGATAATGTTGAATTGGTTTCTGCTCATCCTATACCGTCGACGAAATTCTGCCGCCTCGAAGTTGGGACGTTCGATGAAGTAATCAGCCATGAGATTGCGTCCCCTAGATAGCCTCTGTCGTGGATGATTTGGTTTTTTACCGCGACGTGAACCGCTCGGTCATGAGGGTTCATCGTCGTCTTGTGCTTCGCCATGACCACCTGATTGATGAATGATTGCTCCATATAGTCATCCTCTTCTTGTTGACGACGTTGTCTCCGCCTGAAAAAATTGGGGAAGCTGAAAGGATCCATCAGAGTGATGAACAAAGAAATGTTGCTAAGTGTTTAGAGAGATGAGTTATCTGCTCGGATTCTTGTAGATGGTGTAAGTATAGAATGAGTGATAGATGAACATTTTATAGCCAATTGTAGATAATCCGATCATTAAAGATGAACACACGTGTCGCATCGTAATTGGTCGAAAATCTTACCGGAAATCTGGTTCAATTATTTTGTCGACGACGCTATCTCGCAGTGACACGTGTCGCATCGTAATTGGTCGAAAATCTTACCGGATATCTGGTTGAATTATTTGGTCAACGACGCTATCAAGTAGCAACACATGTCGGATCGGTATTGGTCGAAAATCTCATCTGAAATCTAGTCCAATTATTTTACCGACAATGACACATGGCGGTGACATGTGTCAATTTTTGATTAGTAGGAAATCTTTTCGGAAATCTTGTATAATTACTACCGATAAAGACGCGTGTCACATTATTATTGGTGGTAAATCTATCCGATAAATAATTTTTAAACATTTCACAACATGAAAAAGCTGATTTGCTTGAAGTAAATAGTAAATGGGTGTGTGCAAAACTTGATTTTCTTGAACAAATCTTGGATGTATTTTGCTTGAAGCGAAATACGCTCTTACTCTGCTTCTTACTCTACTCATAGGTGCGGATGCTCTAATTACCCCGTTTGTACCAGATCTTTTCTCTTGTAGTTTTTTTTTTTGTATTTTACTTTTAGATCTTTGAATGTTTTAATTTTTTTTTTAATGTGAGGGGGGGAGGGGGGTTAAATATATTTATGACAATAAAGGCAAAAAAATGTATTTTAAAAGTTTTACCTGTAAAGAAAATTTCTTTAATTAATATTAGTCTCAACACACTCGTGTATACATAAACGGTTCTAATTTATTCTATATCTAATTTATACAATTTTAAAAATATTTTAAAAAGTTTACATCGTTGGATGTCGATGATACCGAAGACAGATACTTTCCTTTATTACTGTAAAAATAGATTTTAGTTTTTATTATTTTCGTATAGACTTTATCTTCTCCATTTGGGACCTTGCCTATTGCTTAAATAGCCTGCGAGTCTTCTGACCCAGTGACATCCACGCAACCAAAAATATGAAAATAAAACAACAAATCTCACAGTCAACGAACACACAATCATGCAATAGCTGTCATGGGCCCAAACCCAAAGAATAGTTCCATTGACTATCTGCAGATTAAACGACACCATAATATAGAAAAAGAAAACGATTATTCTATTCTATTCTTAATCCCACCCCACCCCACTTCCCACCTCCTTTTGACTTTTAGCCCCCGTGACCTAAATTTCAACCTAACAACGAATCCCATACTCCACTATTTTCAGATCGCAATTTTCAAAAAAGAAGAAAGCAAAGAATGAATTAATAAATATCCAAGATCCACAAAATCATATACTTCTCCAACCCTTCCTTTCTTTTATAATTTACATCAACCCCTCCATATATTTTGACTTTGACAATTTCGTCGCTTTTTTTTTATATAATTTCTCGTCTTCCGCTTCAGCTCTGGCGTCACGGTGGGCTGGACGGCTACGATGAGATTGTGATGCATCCAAAGGTGCTACATATTCCTCATCAGACTGATTGGAACACGAGACCGACAACGCCGGCGGGGACGGAGTTGGACTGGTGGTGAGGGTGGCGGTGCTCAGCTTCGTATGTCACGACAAGCATAGTTGGGTCGTCTAGTGCTCGCTCCACGTGTTTCCTCGCTGGACATCCTTTAACACTACTACACTTATAATATCCTCTGCGATATTTAAATAAAAATAAAAATTATTAATTTTGAAAGAGCCTCGAGATCCATGTTTGACTTTAAAATTTTCAACGTGATTTGTAGTAAAAGAGGTAATAAGGAATATATAGAATAGTTACCGTGGGTATGGGGAGCCCTTGATAGGCTTTTGACCGTACTTCCTCCACGAAAACTCGTCGGAAGGTATATCGGCGATTTTTGAACTCACCGCCGGGATTCGGACGGTCCTCTTCACTTTCGTTTTTCTGTAAATTTTTAACAGATTAGATTAGTCAAACACTTTTTGAAACAAAAATAAATT
Source organism: Geum urbanum (assembly GCA_946800695.1). Classification (NCBI taxonomy): domain Eukaryota; kingdom Viridiplantae; phylum Streptophyta; class Magnoliopsida; order Rosales; family Rosaceae; genus Geum; species Geum urbanum. Next base: position 9,755,391 of record OX327003.1, read on the forward strand.
GTTGAAATTAACGTATATGCTGTATCTATGGTGTATGTGTAGCTATGTACCTTCTTTTAGAGCAGTGGCAGGGTCCGGACGACGTCGTTTTGGCCGTCAGTTCGTCGTGGCAGCGCTTCCGGTGAGATTGGGAGAGAGGCGGTTTCCCGGCGGAGAAGGTCGGCGCCGGTGGTACGGCGGCTGAGGAAAATACTTTACCGTTGGAAACGCTGCCGTCTCCGGTTGTGACGGAAGACAAAAACGACGACGTTGTGGACATGGGAGGAGACAACGCGAGGCTGTCTTCCTCTTTGGAGTTTTTGGAAGACAAAACCGGCAGAGGCTTTGGTGGTGGGACCGTAGATTCTTCGATAGATGGCTTGTTAGGCGCCGGTCCTCGGCGGAACCGGGCATGGCCGGTCCGGTTCAGGACGGAGATGAACTGTTTGAACTTGGCGACGGTGAAATCGGTGATTTCGCGGCAGTCGAGATTGGTTTGAGTTTGAGTTTGACTAGAAGTTTGACTGGACAGGACGCGGATCAGGTGCGCCATGCTCTTCAACCCGGCGGAGGCGGCTTCTTCCATGGCGGTCCGATCGTCCATAACGGAGAATCTGACTAGATCAATTGCCATCTGAAGAAGAGAGCTTTTGACCTCAAAGCTAGCTAAAGAGACTCACTTGGAGAATTGCAAGAGAGGCAAATGAGTCGAGTTTTGGGGTCTGAATTCGAAATTGTGAAGGGTGGACATTGGTTTATAAAAGAAACGGTAAGAGGGAGCAAAGTCAAAGGTAGGTTCGGACGGTGGAGATCTGCTTGGAGTTTTTGTATTACCATTTGCATGCCACATGATGACATGAAAGATAAAATAGGAGAGATCTGGATTAATTGGTGCAAAGTCTAAAGTCTAAAGGAAGAGTGGGGGATGGGGTCACAACTCACAAGGGCTCTCTCTCTCTCTCTCTCTCTCTCTCTCTCTCTCTCTCTCCTGCACGTAACGCACTGTGATTCAACTTTTTTGGTGAAAATGGTCAATGGTCAATGTGGCTTGTGATTCAAATTTGATTTGATTATCATATCTTCATTAACTTTATGGTCCGGTTTGCATACCGAAGAATAATCATTAAAAAGTATAAAATTAGTAACTCGAGAAAGAAATTTAAGAAATAACTTATTATTAAAATTTTGACTTTGAAGCGAGTCAAAAAATTACACACAAACTTTAGAGAAAGTGCCTCTCACGCGTACGAAAAAAAATCTTTTTATTTGTCTTTGTTTTGTCCGGCGCCCCTAGGGCTAGCGGTGGCCTCTGGTCTCGTCGGCATCGTCAGGGTTTGGTCGAACAGGACGATTGTGCTCGTTTATCGGAGAGGGTGTGCGCACCGGTCAGGTTAGAGGTGGTTCTACTTTGGCTCGGCGTTGGGGGAGAGTTCGTGATGTTTTGGGTATGACCGGGAAGCAGATTTGTGGCTTTGGAAAACGGTGTGGTGATCTCCGGTCGACTATCATCCTTGGCTGAGCATTGGTCGCGACGTATTTCGCGGTCGATATGTTGGAGTATGTTGGATATGGATTCCAAATACTCAGGCAGTTGATTGTTCGTGCGATCGATTCTTGGATGGTTGGTGGTCTGTGGAAGGCCTTGGTGTAGCATGGGGTTGGCCCTGGCAAATCGGAGGTTTCCCTCAGGGGTTTACCAGCGGCGAGCAGATATGGGGAGGAAGGGTATCAGTGGGGGAGATGAATTTTTTTGCAATGGTGGGCTGGGCTTACAGCTCACAGCCTGGCTATTGTGGTGGTTGGGCTAGGCTTATGGGCCTTAGCCCGTGTGTTTTAATTATTATGTGTTATTTTATACTTTTATTTAGAACTGTTTCTTTGTTTAAGTCAATAATAATGCTATATCGGTATGTAATAGGACTAGGTGTCTGACAATCAAGATGATTTGCCAGTGTGTCCACTCTTTGTGCCTGGTCTGTCCTAGTGAGGATATGAGTTATGGTAAGATGGCCACATCCTCCTAGTGGTGGAATGAAACATAGTGTCGACGACATACTTGTCGTTCGGCAGCATACTAGGAAAGCTAGTCAAAATTGGGTATGGATGGAATGGTTTCATGGGGGAAGCAATATGATCTTTTCAGTATGTCGCCATAATTGTAAAGCAGATAAAATGACGTGTATAGATTTCTCTGCTAATTGGTGCATGTTTGGCTACATAGTTATAGTAGGATTTTCTATATGTGTTCATTGTGATATGGGGTTCAAATTTTACATCCCCCTTATGTACTCAACAGTTCCAGGCTTGAGGGTTGCCACACCCGCCCTTATTTCAAAAAAATAAAAATTGACTTTGATTTATATATAATTCGACATTCTGGACCCATTGTTTTTGTAGAATTTTATAACTCTCATGGAGGACATCTTTGGTGTCGGCAATACCACTTTCATTGACGACTAAAGTGTGTCCAATTCGTATGACAAGAAATTATTCGTGGATGTGATTTTTTTTGTGAAGTAACGATCAACAATTTAAGTGGTTACATTTTTTTCTGTTGCCCTGAATTCGAAAATAAGTTTGGAACTGATAGTCAGTCTGACTATTTAAGTGGTTACATTTTCTTCTGTTAGTGCTATTAACTTCGAATCTTCAATTGTTCCTCCTGTCAAAGCTCTAGCTCTTAGAGAAAGTCTTCTCCAAGCTAAAGCTGCTAGAATTAAAAAGTTAGTGGTTAAAGGAGACTCTCTTCTAATCATCAATTATATTAACCAAAAGTGCACTATTTCTTGGCGGTTGCATATGATTATACAAGATATCAAGTACATTGTCACTGCCTTTGATTCTATCTCATTCTCGCATGTTCCTAGCGAAGCAAATTTTTTTGTTAGCGTTGGCCACTTAACTACCTCCACCAAGATTTGGACCTACTCTCTTCCAGTTATTGCTACTCGTGTTCAATTCTTTTATATTGCAGGCAACAGATTGTAATTTTCTTTTTCAACCAAAAAAATATAGTTAGTCAATCTGTCTTTCGGACTATATTAATTTTTATAGAAAATTACATATGAAGTCAATTAGAGACCTTATTTCACACATAAAGTCATTTATACTTTTTATCCTAATTAATATCATTTTTTTTAATTCATGTTTACTGTCTTTCCAATGTTGCCCCTTTATATAATTTTTTTTCTTCGTCTTCTTCAAAATTTCAAAGAGAGAGAGAAACAATGGGGGACTACTGTTTTGTACCACAATATACTAGTGTTGTCTCTAGTAAGCATTACTCCAAAATATTTAGGGTACTACTTTAAAACATGGTAAGTATTACTGTTCTGTAACACAATGTACTATTGTTGTCTCTAGTAAGCATTACTCCAAAATATTAAGGGTACTACTTCAAAACATGATAAGTATTATTGTTCTATAACACAGTGTACTACTACTGTCTCTAGTAAGCACTACTCCAAAATATTCAGGGTACTATTTCAAAATATGGTAAGTATTACTGTTCTGTAACACAATGTACTACAATAGACCCTAACAACATGGTACTAGCTACATCATACCCTAACATAACAGAAAGCACTATACTACTACTTAGACTTTGATGCTTTCGGTTGTCTTCTTCCTGTTCCGTAGTCGACCTGAGCATCCTGGATCGTCGTCTTCCTCTTTTTACCCTTCACAACTTTGACCAACGAAGATGGTGATTTTCCTTTACCTTTTTCGACTACAGTAGCATCCTTCTGGGACCTCAGTTGGCGTTTCACTGGTTATGCCGGCCTATCATGTCTTTTTCCGACCTCAACTCACGCCTGGCATCGATAGATTCTTCCACCCTATCGTGTTTCCTTTTCGACTTGAATTCATGTCTCTGATCATTATCAGTAATGCCCTACATGTCATCGCATTATTATAAAAAAGAAAATCAATTTTTCGCAAACAACCAAAGCACACCAATTTGTATACACTACTACAGACTAATATACACACAACCACAGGCTATCGTAGACACTACTGCATGTCAACCAACATTCATCAATCTGTATACACATAGAATAACATACATACTACCACATACTATCATAGACACTACTGCATAACAATCAAAGCACACCAATTTGTATACACTACTACAGACTAACATACACACTACCACATATTATCATAGACACTACTACATAACAACAAAGCACACAAATCTGTATACACTACTACAGACTAACATACATATTACTACATACTATCGTAGACATTACTGCATAAACACACAATCTGTATACACTACTACAGACTAACATACACACTACCATAGACTATCGTAGACACTACTGCATAACAACCAAAGCACATCAATCTGTATACACTACTACAGACTAACATACACAGTACCACATACTATCGTAGACACTAGTGCATAACAACCTAAACACACCACTGATTTCCAACACAAACAAAACCTAGATCCAGCCACATAATTTATCAAAGCAATCCAAGTAATAATCTATATATTAGAGAGAGAGAGAGAGAGAGAGAGTTGTATCGGTCGATGAGCTTGGCGACAGCTTCACAGTAAATAGGGCGACGAAGGCGTGGTCGAGAGGAGAGCGAGATTGTTGTAAGTCAAGGAAGCCAAGGAGACGAAGGCTGAGGTTCTAAGCGAAGGAGAAGTCACTTCTCTTAGCGGTGATGGCGTGCTGAGGCGGCAGTGTGTGTGGTGAGGGCAGCGAATGAGGAGGAGAGAGAGGGATTTGCACTACTAGGGTTTTGGCACTACAAGAAAACTGCACCTAGACCACGGACCATTTCCGTCGTCTAGGTGACGTTTTCCGTCGTCCAAGGTCCGTGCTCCAAGTGCTGTCGTCCAAGCACCTGGACGACGGAGAATTATTTCTCCGTCGTCCAAGTTCACTTGGACCGCGGACATTATCCGTGGCCCAAGTATGCACCTGGACGACGGAGAACTGATTCTCCGTCGTCCAGGTGACTACATGGGCCACGGACATTGCTCGTTTCTCCGTGGCCCACGTGTTCACCTGGACGACGGAGAATTATCGTCTCCGTCGTCCAGGTGCATACATGGGCCACGGAGAACGCTAGCTTCTCCGTGGCCCAGGTGTTCACCTGGACGACGGAAACTCTAATTCTCCGTCGTCCAGGTGAACACGTGGGCCACGGAGAATGGCAGGGTTTAGGGTTTAGGGTTTAGGGGTTAGGGGTTAGGGGTTTAGGGTATGTGCACCTGGACGACGGAGAACATAATCTCCGTCGTCCAAGTGAATATTTAATTTAAAAAAAAAAATTGAAATTAAATATTATTAATTTAATTTATTATTAATTTAATTTAAATAATGAAAAATAGTCGAAAATAATTAATTAAACTAAATTTTTAATATTAAATAATTAAATAATTTGTACATACACATCCAAATTAAAAACCCACAAAAATTATAAAATATTGTTCGGAACTCGGAAATAAAGAAACGTGATAATTAACTAGCTAGCTAATACACTGGAGGAGCAGATGCGCCGCCGGGTCCTCCGCCTCCAGCCGGGTCGTTGTCGTCGGGGTATGGGTTCGGAGGAGGTTGACATACTTCTCGATTTTGATTCATGAGCGCGATGAGTTGGGCTATTTGTGCTTGTTGTTCGTCAAGTCTTTGCCGCATTGACTCGTTCTCCTCTTGTGCCAGTCGAGCCTCTTGAATGGCTGCTTCGACGGCCGCTGCCTGACTTCTTCTCCGCTGCCCCGAACCTCCCGTAAATGATGAGCCGGAGGTCGTCGACAAATCTCGTACCACCGTAGGCCCAAAGTGCCTAACCTCCTTGCCAGCTCTACGACCGTAGACCTCATCCGCGATTGCAATTTGGCTCTCTAAGGATAGAGGAGGCAGGTCTTCCGGCGGCACACCTGGGAACGCAAGCTGAGTGTTAGCCAACTCTTCATGCGCACGCTCTATCGCCCTTACCTACAAAAGAATAATTAATTTATTATAATGAAATCATATTTAAATAATAATTACTATAATTAAAAGCACATAATTAATATATCACTTACGCCGCATTGACTTGCTTCATTATCGAGCTTTGGCGTCACGTACGCGCTTACGCTTGCATCAAGATAAGGGTGTTTGGCGCCGGTAGTATGGTGTTTCTCCTTCTTCCCCCGGTTGGCTTTGTTGACACCGGAGAATTTCTGTTACACAACATAATTAAATCATTAAAAAATGAATAACTACAATTTAAATAATTCAATTATCTTAATTGAAATAAACAAAATAAATTAATACCTTAAATTGTTCATCGGCAAAGTGGTTGCACAACCACTCCCACTCATCTTCTCTCTCCCCTTGCAGCTCTACCGGGGGATGCAAGGGACCGACATCTTGGAAGTACTTATGGAGCTTGTACTTCCAAACTTTGTAGATGAAGTTGGCGGTTTGGTTGATATGCCTCAACATAGCCGGTGTCGGATCCACTTCAAATTGTTCCTATCAAAAATAAATAGAAAATTATAATTGTATATATTATGAAATTTTAGGCCGAGATTAACAATATTATATAATAACTAAATTGGACGTATTACGTACCGAAAGATCTTTGAAGACTTTCGCCTTCTCATGATTCGGCGCCTCCTTCCAAGTAGGGGCAGTGATACGAACCCGGTTACGGATGATTGACCCTATCCCATGCGCTGAGAGACTTGCTAGCTGAGCTGTGGAAGGGCCACCGGTGAATTCGTCGTACGACAAGTCGATCTTTTTACCGGTCGCCTTGCAAATATGCTCCGCTTTGCCCCCTTTAACGAGACCCCGAGTCCTTTTCGGTTCCGGGTCAGTGGGGGCCCTCCTTTGCCTACGGCGGGCGCTGTACATGATTGATTCGGCGGTCGAGGACGCCTGAGTACTTCCCGTTGAACCGGTCCCGGGCGTCGGAGATTGGAAGGGGTCGACGTCATCACCGCTCGAGATGAATGGGGGAGCGGGAATTTCCCCAGAGGGCGCTACGGACGGACTAGATGATCCGTCCGGATTGAGAGCGTCGTTGCCCTCCTGTTGAACCCAACCGACTTGGGCCGCCAACATTCGGAGCATGGCATCTTCTGCCTCCTGTTGGGATTTCTTCTTGCCGGATGTCGTCTTTGGCGGAGCCATTTAAACCTAAGAGTACGGTGTTAAAATACCTACTTACCATAATAATTACAACTTAAAAATTTACGCTAATTAATTAAGTACGTTTAAGATTTAAATAGAGTACACTAGCTTGGCATTTTCGGTCGTTCAATGGACGTGCGACCCGCGCGATAAAGTGTAAATTTTCAATTAATCAGCCTTGGTTAAATCGAAAAACATGGCCAGTTAGGGATAGAGATAACGCGAGAGGCAGGACTAATTTTGACAAAAGTCTTTCTTAGTCCAAATCCTGTCACCAGTCATAACCCGTTTCTAGACACCATGTCCGACATTCGGCAAATTTTTCGAAAATTTACACTCCATCAAGTCCTTTGCAAACTCCGCCCTCAACCTCGTGTCCATAACTTCACTTAGGTTATGGTGTGCGGTGATGAAATCCACACATCACGAGGGGTTAAGGAGATAAGCAAGGAAAAGAGGCGCCATCTATTCCAAAAAGTGCGACTTAATAAACCAAGCCTATGTACTAAATTTAAATCGAACACGTACTACTAATTAATTTACTAGAAAATAAACGTAAATATTAATTAATATTTTTTAATTAGATGCAATAATTTATATTTATTTATCATGCATTTAATAAAAAATTGATTCATTTAATAAATTATGAATAATAATATATTAATTTAATAAATTTAATAATAAATTCATTTAATCATGCAACTAATAATAAATAATTACAATAATTACAATAATTATGATTTAATAAATTAATAACAATAATTAATCATTTATTAAATATTTAAACTAATTAATCAATTAAATTCTACTTCTAAATTATATTTAGAATTTAATTAATTAAATGAAAATAATTTTAATAAGGAAAAAAATAGAAATTTACCTCACCGGAGTAATCGGGAATATAGGCGGAGTTGAGTCGTTGGGGAGGAGGAACCACGCCGGAAAAATTGTCGTCGGAGCGTCGCCGGAGGAGGATCGCCGGAGGAGAGGAGAGTAGAGGAGAGAAGAGGAGGAGATGGAATGATGAGAAAATGAGGGGGGGTGCAACTCTATTTATAGAGTTGCACTTAGACGACGGAGCACTATTCTCCATCGTCTAAGTTCACTTGGACGACGGAAATAGTGTTTTCCGTCGTCCTAGTGGCGGTTTCAAAAAATTTCAAGCGGCGCCAATTAATCGGCGGGACATTTTGAACCGCCATGATTTTGGACTTAGACGACGGAGAATGAATTCTCCGTCGTCTAAGTGAAAATTCAAGCGGTCCCAAAAACGGAAGCGGTAAATTGAACCGCCATAAACATTGGACTTGGACGACGGAGATGGTCAGTCTCCGTCGTCCAAGTGAAAATTACATGAAAAAAATAAACAAAAATAAATTTGAACCGCCATGGTTTTTGAACCTGGACGACGGAAAATGACCATCTCCGTCGTCCAGGTTCAAATTACGTAAAAAAAATTTAAAAAATAATTCGCTAGAAATTTAGCGATCTGTCATTCGAATGAAATAGTCGTACAATATCGATGAACGCATCGTATACATGAACAGTTAAATTTGAACCGACGATTAATTTTACGTATTGAAACATGTTAAGTATCAACTAATCTTTACTACTTCAGTGTTCATGAGTAGACGCTCATTTGCAGCAGAGTATTAACGAAATTGAATTTGGACAAAACAACCGTTGGATATGTTCGTCGTAACATAATATATAATTGTCTTCAAAGGACCATAAAATAATAAGTTCGGGAAGGGTTTGATCGGCACAGTCAACCGCAAAACCGATAATTTCACAAACCAGAAACGTGGATACAAGGCATTTCGCAACTCCGATTTTCGAACCGTCGAAGCTCACACACCAATAATTGTTTACTCTAAAGTCTTGATGAAAAGACTTTGCATTGGAAGAAGGTCTAGATGGTCATTGTCTTAGAAAAAATTACGATATCTGCACCTGGACGACGAAAATGAGCGTTTCCGTCGTTCAGGTAATCACCTGGACGACGGATATGAAGTTATCCGTCGTCCAGGTTCTACCCTGGACGACAGAGAATGATGTTCTCCGACGTCCAGGTGTATTGACCCTGAATTCAGGGGTTAGGGCCTTACTGTTTAGGGTTCTAACCTGGACGACGGAGAACGTCATTCTCCGTCGTTCAGGTAATCACCTGGACGACAGATATGAAGTTATCCGTCGTCCAGGTGTATAGACCCTGAATTCAGGGGTTAGGGCCTTACTGTTTAGGGTTTAGGTTTTGTGAACTTGGACGACGGATAATGACCATATTCGTCGTCCTAGTATGTACCTGGACGACGGATAATGACCATTCTCCGTCGTCCAAGTTATAAACCCCGATTTCAGGGGTTAGGGCCTTAGGGTTTACGGTTTAGGTCGTCCCCGGTCATTTGTGTGTCCGTTCAATTATTCTGATTCAAAAATATAATTAAAAAATTGATCGATCGATCTGAACTGCTAGATTTAGGGTCCAAGATTTAGCTAGGGTTTTATATGAGATTGAGATTTGGCGAAAACCTGCAATTAATTTCTCCGTTGTCCAGGATATATAATTCGGATTAATTTCTTACCGTAAACCGGCATCGATCATATATATATTACAATAATTACAGTAATTAATTACCAATTAATCTCCCTCGTCGTATGACCGTACTCTTCGTCATAATTATCATCGTCCTCATCCCCGTTAGACGACGGCTCATCCTCGTCATCGTACTCAACATCGTCCGACGAATAACCTGAGTCGTCGTCCGCGTCCTCTTCCTGCTCGTCTTCTTCATCTACCTCATCGATAATCTCATCTTCAGTTAGATCTGTACAACCATCAGGCATGGGTAACCGTTCACCATCTTGAACCAGGTCCATTATATCGGAGCGGACCATAGAAATATTAGGCTCTTAATAGGCAGGAATGTCTCTTTCTGGTTCAGCAGCATCTTCAGTCGTCGCTGGTGTCCCTTCAATTGTCTCTGTATTCCATATTCCTCGGTGAGAGATATGGTTCACTATTTTCCACCCTTCACCGGCTTTCGGATCGTCGAGATAGAACACCTGCCGAACTAAGGTGGCGAGAGCGAAAGGCTCATCCTCATACCAGTGCGAGTTTGTATTGAATGATAATAGTCCCAGGTCTTCCTTTGTACGCTTGAACCATCTGCACTTGAATAGGAAAACGTTGACATCATTCCCGTAACATAGCTGAACCACATATACAATAGCCCCTTAATATAGATCATTGTCTTTCCCAACCGCTACCCCACTGTTTTGTGTTCTTCTTCCTTTGTCTCGGGCCAATGAATGGAACTTTACACCGTTCACAAAAAATCCGGGATAAATATAGTGTTTAACCGGCTTCCCTGCTAGCAAGTGCTTTGGCCATGACCACCACCCTCCGTGGTTATCATATTTTTGCAGATCAATCATCTGCGAAAAATGGCAAATTAATATAAGGGTTTACTTTCTACAAACATGAGCGATATGTATTTAAATAATTAATACCGAGACGTACGTACGTACCCATTGGAAGAAATAATCGGGAAACTTCTTCTTAACCATTTTCTCAATCCACGCCGAACTCTTGTTTTGATTTAACGCCTGAAGCCTCTCCCTGTATGACAACATGTACGGCTCAACTTCGTCACAGTCTCGCAATACTACCCAATGTGCCTCAATAAGTTCTTCCCGTGTTAACGATTCCTTTAATACTCCTCTAAACGTTCGGACGACATTGGTGACGACAGAAAGATTGATGCGGGCACTGCGATCGGAGGCAGTGGGAGGGGGTGGATCTTTGAGGTACCTGTTGCAGTAAGTAACACACTCATGCATTATGTATGTCTCTGCTATGGAGTCATCCGGGGCCAACCTGTTTTTGACGAATGACTTATACTATCCAAGCTGTCTACAAAATCAAACGTACACATTACATAAGTACATATAGCTAGCTAGTATATATATAATCTCCAGTGGAACAAATTAATTAATTAATTGTACGTACCTTTCTTGAGGATACATCCAAGTGTACTGGACCGGACCAGAAATGAGCACCTGCTCGGGCAGGTGGATCATTAGGTGAATCATGATGTCAAAGAAAGCAGGGGGGAAAATCCTCTCTAGTTTGCAAATGATGTGCACAATTTGTTGTTGCAATTACACCACATCTGACTTCTTTAATTCTCTGGCGCATAACCTCTGCCACCACCTGCACAATGCTACTATTGGTTCTACGACGTCCCGAGGCAAGTATGGTCGAATTACCACTGGAATCAGACGTTGCAGCATAACGTGATAGTCATGTGTCTTTAGACCAACAAACTTGTGTTGCACCTCGTCCACTGCTCCAGTTATAGTAGCTGCATACGTAGCCGGATAACGAACGCCCTTAAACCAGTGAAATACCGAACGTCTAAGCATCGGCTTCACTGTGTAAGGTGCATCTGGCATCTTGTTGTACACTCATTTCTTATCCCTCCTCAACCACAAGGGACGACGTAGATTCATTAATTCCAAATCTTTGCGCGCTTTGGGAGTATCTTTAGTCTTGAACTTAATACCGAGAATTGTTCCCACCACGCTATCGCACACATTCTTTTCTATGTGCATCGCGTCCAAGTTGTTCCTCAGCTTCAACTTCGACCAGTAAGGGAGTTCAAAGAATATACTCTTGTGATCCCAATAGCTCAGATCATGTGGAGGAATTGGATTGCATTTCTTTACATCCGCGTCATTGCTCAACACACCAAAGTTGAAATAGCTCAACCTCTCTAAAATCTCTTCGCCCGACCAACTACGGGGTTTAGGATTGTTCTCTACCGTACCGTCGAAATGAGCTTCATCCTGTCGCCACGGGTTGTCGTGAGGAAGCCATCTACAGTGACCCAAGTAACACACCTTCCCCGCGTGCCAACTAAAGTTCACGTCGTCCAAACATATAGGACATCCATTATATCCTTTTGTCCTGCAGGCTGCCAACATCCCATAAGCTGGAAAATCGCTGATCGTCCACATTACGGCAGCCCTCATCGTGAACATCGTGTCAGTGAATTTGTCATAAGTTTTGACTCTATTTTTCCACAACAGTTTCAGCTCGTCTATCAAAGGTCTGAGGTAGACATCTAAGGACTTCGATGGAGATTTAGGACTTGGAATTAGTACGGTAAGGAAATTAAATTCCTTGTTCATGCACATCCATGGAGGCAAGTTGTACGGCATCAGAATAACTGACCAAGTGCTGACGGCGGAGCTATTACTTCCCTAAGGATTGAATCCGTCTGTAGATAGGCCGCGTCTAACATTTCTAACCTCTGAAGCAAAGTCTCCAAATTCTCTGTCGAAATGTTTGAAACCCTCCCCATCCGCGGCGTGTCGCAGGACATCGTCATCTATTCGCTTTTCTGCGTACCATCACATCGCCTCTGCTGTGTGTAGAGACATGTACAGGCGCTGCAATCTGGGAATCAAGGGAAAATATCGAACAACTTTCACAGGAATTCTCTTTTTCAAACTCTTCCTATTCAACTGGAATCTGCACTGTTCACATACGGGACAATAGTCCAACTCTTTATACTCTTTGTAAAATAGCACACAATCATTCGGACATGCGTCAATTATCCTGTACTTTAGGCCGAGGCTGCTCAGGATATTTCTAACCTTATAATGAGATTTAGGAAGATTGTGATCATCAGGAAGCAACTTACATATTTGCTCCTGAATTTCGTCAAAAGCACTCACTGACATTTTGTGCTTCACTTTTATCTTCATTTGCTCCATCACATATTGCAACACATTCTCTCGACATCCAGGAAACACCGGGGTCTACGCTTCAAGTAGAATCCGGTTGTACTTTTCCATCTCACTGGTGTCAGTGACAAAGCTAGCTGCGGGGAATGTGTCATCATGCTCATTAGTGGTACTATAACCTCTGTCTTGGTGTTGGTGTCCACTATGACTACATCCCGGAAACGCATCATGGACAAAATCTGCAGTTGGGTTGCAAGCTGGGGGTCCGACACCACTGCAGCTGGGGGTCCGACACCACTGCCGCTGGATGAGGCACCATGGTAACTGTACCCTGAGCTGAAGTCTGCTGCGCTGAACTCTACTGCTTCACCATGCTCGCTCCATGTAGTGTAACTCCACATCATACCATTTTCGTACAGGTGTTGCACTATAACATTAACCTCTGCATACTGACAATTAAGACATTTCTGACACGGACACCTGAAACGTTTCTTTCCATGACCATGTTCTATCGCAAAATTCACAAATTCGCTAATTCCATCCATATAGCAGACATCACATCTATTCTTCAACTTCATCCAACTCTTGTCCATACTGCTACAAAATATTATAATTAATTAATTATTACATATATATATATTTGTCCATTAATTTACGCTTAATTATACGTACTCGATCTACATCAATCCATCAATTACGTACGTACGTAATTTAATCGATCTGTACATATATATATATATAGCTAACATCCTTGCATGTATATATGTACGTACGTTTTCACTAAATATATATTAATTAAGCAAATTTTAACTGCGTACGTACGTACATGCTGGCCTTCTCGATATCTGTACGTTAATTAAGCTAGCTAGCTAGTCAGCAGAGATCCCTTATCGATCCTGATTCTTCTCGGCCTTCTAGCTAGCTAGCTCCCTTCTCCTTCTCCCTTCTCCTTTGAAGAAGAATTCAGTTTGGCATCGGGCTTATATAATGCTTCACTTAGACGACGGAGGTGTCGGTACGTCGTCTAAGTGGAAGTACGTTACGTACTCGGACGACGGCGTGTCGGTCCGTTGTCCAGGTAATCACCTGGACGACGGAGAATACCATCTTCGTCGTCCAGGTGATCACCTGGAGGACGGAGAAGACTCCGAGGTCCAGGTGATCACCTGGATGACGGAGAATACCGTATCCGTCGTCCAGGTGATCACCTAGACGACGGAAAAGACTCCGTGGTCCAGGTGACCACATGAACGACGGAGATGGTATTCTCCGTCGTCCAGGTGGTACTTGGACCACGGAGTCTTTTCCGTCGTCCAGGTGGCACTTGGACCACGGAACAATTACGTTTCTATGGTCTAAGTGTTGTTTTCTTGTAGTGTGGGTAGAAAATGACAATTTTGGGACTGAATTTTGGAAAGAGGGATTCTTATGTTTATAAACAATGACATATATGTAAATAGATTAAATTTAAAGCTTCTATCTGTTTTTAGTTTTATGTCATGTGACTTTATTTGGGATAAAATTGTGGAGTGACCTTATCTAGTATACATTTTATGTATATGATTTATATGTAATTGTACTTAATTTTTATTCTCTACAGTTTATGTTCACATATACTGTATATTGGGTTGATAAACATGAGGAATCTATACGAATCTTGACTGAATCGATTTTCTGAGCTTATATATTGAGAGTTGGGAAAAGAAAAATATTTGGTTTCATTGCTTTGTGCAAAAGCGATTAGTAAAGATTCTTGGTCACGGTGAAAGATTATTTCTTTGTAATTTTCTGACTTTATTGTCTCAGTAATTTAACTTTAGTATTGTCCAATGGCTCCAATCATAAGGGGATATCCTTAGTTGTCCATGTTGTCAACGTACGCTTTCTGTTTTTTCTATTAGCTACATTGTTGACATTTTAATTTAGTTCCTCCTCAAATCATTTTTATTTTTATGTCTGTCTATCAATTCTCATATCGTATGTTTGTAATAAGCACTACAAAGTTAGAGGTTTTGAATTGGTTTTCTCTTTATATATGTAGCTTTTGCTTAGAAGTGTTGTGAAAATAGTTTCGAACTCGGCCTTTGCTTTCTTTGGGTAATGACCCAAAGTGGAATTTACTTTGACTTAGCTTTCTTTGTAGCTTCTACGTACCATTGAGTTTCCGTTTGCGGTCAAAAGGCGAACTTGTCGACCACCATGTAATTCAAGAAAGAATTTCCACTAAAAAGCTCCATATGGAAAACGCTTAAATCTGCTTTCTTCCTTCACGAGTATTTGACCCAACCTAAACAAAAACAAGACTTTTCCACCTACTATTGAATTGACAAATCTCACCCACAGTTTCTAACCTCGCAAAACCACAAAACAGAGAACAAAGCGTACGCAGTTGTATGAAGGTGCTGGTCAGCGTGGTAAACGTGATGGAGTAGGAAACCTCAGTTGTGGATCGGAGTTTAGAGAACGGTATGAGATGGGTTTGACTTTTACGAAGGAAGTGAAATTGTTGACCAAATTTGCAAATGTCAACTAGAGTGGTGGGGTCATTTGGGAAGTTTTGGTCCACTGTTAGATTAGAATGCTTGGATCATCCAATGGCTGTAACACGGCGCTCGTTGTAGTTGACTCTGGATTTTGAAGTAATGCGCTGGACGTCGACCTTCATTTTCCGAACGCGTGTGGTACAATTTCGCCGAAATAATTCTGAGTTATCTTAGATTTTTTGACCGAAATATTCCGATATTTCGGGAATAAATTCGATATTAACGAGATTGTAACGATATATTAATTTTTGAAAATGTAGACCAGTTGTCTAATTTTTTGGCCCATTTATTTTAGCTCACGTACTCAAACTCATTTCTGAATATAATTCCAAAATATTCTGAAAACTCTAGACATGGGTGGGAATCAAATCTTCATTCTCATGCAACAACTAGCAAAGCCTTTGCCAAATGTGTTAAGCCGTTATTCATTATATTACTTGCTTCATTATATATTTAATCTATTTCAATATATACATGTAAAATTAATTTTATTGTAGAGCCGTGATTATGGTTATTCTTCATGTTACACACATGATGGAAAATGCAATGTAAATTTTGATTTTTCATAGGTTTTATAAGTTCTAACCTTCCTTAGAGTTTTAGAATTTTAGCCATTAAAATAAATTTGATAAGAATCAAATTATATTTCAATAACTATCAGCACTCAACAGACAACACATAGTAATTCATCTAACATTGTTAATGAATTCATACGTTTTAATGTTTAACCAATATTCTTTTCACATAAGGTAGCTAATTAATCATATAAAAGTCATATAAAATTTCAATACAAATTTTCATATATTTCATTTAATTTTTATCGTTTCCGTTGAAATTTTTACTTGATCGATATTTAGTTGATATTTTTATCAAAATAACAATATTTTAAAACTTTGATATTTCTTTGATATTGGATATTTTACTACGTACCATAAATCTCAAGGGTGCTTGCTTACAGATGTGATGACGAAGATTCCTCCCAAGAAAATGGTGCGAGTGCTGTAGACGGTAAGGGAGCTGTCAGTTGAGTACTTGGAAAATGACATTGACATCTTTCAGACTGTTGCAAATTAAATGATTGGGACGGTAAGTTTATTCTAGTAGTACTCATGATTGTCGCAAGTTAAATGTGCTGATCATCTCACACTTGCAGTTAGCTGTGGGGGGAGTTTTTCGGACAGTCCCCTTGTGATGATTTGAATATGAGAAAAGAAGCTGCGTCGGAGATACCGGATCTGCCGAGTCAACCTGAAGAAAGACGAAGACTTCTGCAGCAGCCTTTAGAGAAAGGAGTAACTATCATATATGTTCCGGATGATGTTACTATGCACCCTAAGATTAGATTCTTATTTTCTTAAGTGACAGGTGTCATAATCTTATTGAATGGTTATTTTAACTCTTTTCAATTTTGACTGAACTTATGGTAAGTTGAGTCAACGTGAATATCCTCGTCTTCGATCTCGCCGCCCATCTCCTCCACGTCTAACGTCTTCCACCTTCACCCCTCTTGCCCCGATGGCCTCCTCATCCCCCCAATTTCAATCTTTAATTTTTCCGGTTAAGAAGTCATGGAGAGGCAACTCGTGAATACAACTACGAGAGTTCGATCTACTTGCACCCATCTCTAATTTACGGTAATGGTTGCTCCCATGCCCATCTTTATCATGGTCGACTTCGCTGTCGACAAAGAAGAAGACGTATTCATCAAAGGATGGAGAGAGAGCTAACTCGCAGAGAACACCAAAAAAGAGTTATGCAACAATACCTCCTCAACAACTAAACAACCTAAGCAAAAAAAAGAAAAAAAAAATGGACCAGAGCTTGCACAATTGCGAGATCTGATTGCCACCGAGTGCAAAGCCACAAAATCAATCCTATTATATGATTATGATCATTGTAATATAGAAATATAGTTTTCCGCACAATATTGTGATGTGTTTCAAATTCGTCACAAAATTTGAAAGAGAGAAATGGGTTTGCTCGTTCTAACTATACAAATCAAAACAAAAAATTAGATTAAAGAAAAACAGGCTCCGATGAATACTCCTTTGTCAATGTTGAGTCCATCCCCAGCCCCATCCTCAATGCCTCCTCCTCCGGCGTCCTCAAGATCGCCGCTCCACATATTTTCTTTCGATATGTTTCTCGATCTCTTTGTGGAGTTGGCGAGCAGTAGTTGTAGTTGTAACTCGCCTTTTGCTTCAGTGTAATAGGAGAGAGAGAAAGAGAGAGAGAGGAGTGTCACTTAATTGCACCATATTTGTCCCCACCCCAATTTTTTTTTAAATTACAGCCATCATTCATTCAAACTCATTTAGTCAAACTGAGCTTAGGATGAACTCAGGGCACAAGATCCTCGTCATGGCCCAGAAAGCTCAGCCCCTCCCGCCGCCGACCTCTCTCCTTTCTCTTCTCCGGCCTCCTCCTCCTCCATCCCTCCGTCACCCTCAGCCTCTTCTATGGGCTCCCAGAAACTCCGTTGTCGGAAACCTCAACGAACGTCGATGCCATACACCTCTTCACTCCCTCCGGCCTCCTCCTGCCCTCGTTGACGACATGGCCTTCCCCTGGAGCAAGTTCGGCTGCTTTCCGATGGGTCAGGCGAGAAACAACACGTCAGAGTAGACGAAGACACCGTTGTCTCCATGGCAGTTAACGCCAGATCAAACAAATCGATCAGCCTGAAATTTTACCGCTCACACGAGGAGCACAGGTGTTTATTCACCCTGTAAATAGTAGATCTGAGCGAAATGGATTTGCGAGCTCGACAGAGCTTAGAGTTTAGGGTTTGCAAAAATTAGAGCTGGTTAGGTAGGGGATGGAGACGGCTCCGATTTTGGTTGATTGATTGCTGAGATTGAATAGGCGGAACGGTTGTGAGCGACGGTCGGATGAGCTTGTGAATTTGTATGGCATTATTTTCATAGCGCCAAGGCGACAAGGCCTATGTCTTAGCAACTGATATTCGAAATGAGCTTGTTCAGGTCAGTTCTGTTACCGCCTTGTTGTGAGTCAATCGTGTTTCGCTTGTTCAGAATTCAGTTTCTTGCTTGGGACACACAACTTTTTTTTAGGCGGGCAACATGGTAATTGATTCGTGCTTATGGTAAACTTTTTTTCTGTGATATGGTTCAAGGGAGGAGATCTGCGCTTCTTTATCTTCGTGTTTGTGACTGTGTAAACACCTGGTGCATCTTTTGAGCATCTAATCTAAAGTTTTTAGTTACTTGTCTCACATGTAGCTTGATTTTAGCATCCTCCTTGCAGTGTAATTCCATGGGGAAACATAGTTCACTTCTTGTTGATGAAGTATATTCTTTTGGGAGATAAAGAGATTAGCCATTGTTGGGGGCGTAGTTTTGATCTCTAGTCGGGTAATTTAGGTCTCTAGTTTTGGTCCGACTTGGTTTATCCTAGGATTAGTGAGTGGTTCAACTCAAGGCATTGGTTGAATGACCAAAACGTAGTCTGCTGGACAAGCTTTCTAACTAGGTAGTGTATTATGAATATGTGGTATTTTCTTGCGTTTGACACTTCTACAATCTTTTTATTTGGTTCCTAAGCATTATTTGAGTTTGTAAATGCTTTGTTAAGCAGTTTGCTGTAAAGTAAGCCTCTCTCTTTCTTTTTTGAAACAAAGTAATTTCGTGTTTTACTATCGTGTTACTGAAGCAACCTAGTGACAGAGTTTGAAGCACATGAAAGAATTCATTAACAAGTCAAATATGCTTCTCAAGTACTCTTTCAGAAGTCAAACTATTGATGATCCCCCAAGAATGATTAATATAGTTAGGATTCAAGTATTACTTCTTTAAACAGCAATCAGATGACGGGCGCATACGAATTCTCTTTCATCTAAATTGGGTACTGGAGACTCCCTTGACTACCGTTATATAAAAACACAAAAGAGTAGAGTGGCCACAGAATTAGTAAATTCATTTACGGTGCAGCTGCTTTATAAATCTGCTTCCCAAATGCATTCATACCATTTATATGCTTACATTCACGCATCAACCATAATCCATGTGTGTACTGTAAACTGTATGCCATTTAAACATGTATAAATAGCCAGGCCTATACAGTTATCTGCAACTCAATCCCATCCATTTCAATTCTATCTTTAATAATAATCTCTCACTTAGTTCTTCTCTCATTTCTAGCTCTTTGTTAGTTCTCACTTTTAGCTCTCAGGCTGAGGAAAAAAAAACAAGTTACCTGCTGTTTACTTATTGTTCTTGCGTGTTTGTATTTATTGTTCTATATATCTTGCAACAATCACCTGCTGCAGCTGATGACAATACAACTGTTTCTTACAATGTCATAAGCTTTTTAGCTAAGGGTAATGGTGTAACAGATTCCACCCAAGCGTTTCTTGATGCATGGGCTGCAGCCTGTGCCACACTAGATTCAGTTGAGATAAATGTACCGAAAGGGAGGTATCTGCTCAACTCTATGGCCTTTCAAGGTGACTGCAAGAGCCAACAAATCACTTTCCGAATTG
The DNA here is from genome assembly GCA_946800695.1 of Geum urbanum. Taxonomy (NCBI): domain Eukaryota; kingdom Viridiplantae; phylum Streptophyta; class Magnoliopsida; order Rosales; family Rosaceae; genus Geum; species Geum urbanum. The sequence goes on from OX327003.1 coordinate 9,775,322, forward strand.
ATGGAACGCTTGTAGCTTCACCTGATTACAGAGTGCTGGGTCAAGCCGACAATTGGCTCGGCTTCAAAGGAGTAACCGGGGTTGCAATTATTGGAGGCACACTTGATGGCAAGGGTCCTGCGTTGTGGGCATGTAAGAAAAGGGCTAAAGCCAAAAACTGTCCAAGTGAAGCCACGGTTAGTACATTATTCACCTGAATCCTCAACTAGTCCAACCATTAATTGATATCTCGACTAACTCACTATTTCTATATGATCGCAGAGTTTAGTTATTTACCGAATTCTAATTGTTATGTAGTGTTGAATTCTTAAACCGAGCTCATGATCAGTTGCATTTATATTTCGATTGTATTGATGCTTATATGAGAAGCTATTGTTTGCTGAGCAATATGATGAGCCTGTTGATTTAGAGAGAATGCTTCTGTTTATATTGAGAGTTCCAAACTCGTAGTATATTGTTTACGCTTGAATCTATTTGCACTTGTGGTGCCCTTCTAGGTTAAGTTGTACATTTGTTCTCGGCAGAGGAATGCCGTGTTGCTACTGTACCTCTAGAAAAATTAGTGATGGACCAACCGTAGTTTAACACTGGAGCCCGAGAGGAAGCTGTGATAGTTAATAAACTCTAGGATTAGTTATAAATATCTGAGACTCGATTCGTTTACAGGTGGCTTATACAAAGTATGCTTGCTTTCGTTCGAATTCTGATTATGCATCTGTTGCCAAACTGTATCTGCGTCTAAACTTTGTATTACATCTTCAGTGATTGGCCATGGATGTTCAGAGATTCATTTATGTGTGTCTAGAACGGAATTTATGACTTTAAGATGCTGCATCTGTTGTTGCAGTGTGATCTAATTTTAACCTGTCTACGGGTTAGTACCCTTCAGCATGTTACAATCTCTTTTGGGATTTAAGTTTAGCTTTTGTTGGATCTTAATGGTATCTTTTGGTGGCAGGTTATGTGTGGGGAATATTGTCAGATGCCCAAAATTCCACACTTTTTGTGAACATCCTTGTGATTGAGATCTTTGGTAGTGCACTGGGATTATTTGGAGTAATTGTTGAAATTATAATGTCAGCTCAAGCAACATGGCCTACAAAGTGAACATGATTCAAGGCTCAAAATGTTGGCAGGACAGTAAGAGAGGGTAATACGGCTACATTAATTCTGTAATTCGCTGGTTACATCATTAGCTAGGAATGTTAAAACTGTTGTGGAAATATTTGTTTTGTTCTAGTGTATCAATCGTAGTTTTAGGCTGTATTTATCTGATGGGAATGGATTGTTGGCGAGTTGGTTCAATCTTGTATAAGAATGAGTACAATACCTCAATCTTGGTGGCAGACAATATTATGAAGTGTTTGAATGAATAACATGATTTGTTTGGAGGACCCCCTTTTCAATTCCAAGCGGATAGTTCAATAGCCTATAATACAGTTCTGGTTGAATGTTCATTTTTTGTTTGCTGAAGTTTTCATACCAGATGAAGTTTCTCTAAAGCAGTAGTTGTTTGGGGCCAAAATAAACATTACATTAATTTTAATATTTTTAGACCTCAGAGGCAAATGGACCGGCCGCATGCGGCCGGTTGGAGTTGCGAATCAAGAACGGGAATGTCTATACGATTTCTAAATGATTTAGGGGAATCTAGAGGCAAAATAATATTCCTTTCTTTCCTAGTCAATAATGTTACCTTGTCAAGCCAGGAAAATCAGAGTACCAGCCTCTATGAATAGAAGAGTCAAAGAAGATTTTTGGACCTCTACACATACATATAATTTGCGCACAAACAAACCTTACTCCGCTGCGAGTAGACAACCAATGAACAGCGAGCTCAGGATCTAGGCCATTCGACAGAGTGTGGAGATTCTAAAGATCTACGAAGTCACCATATCCTGTGTTCTCAACACTTTGTCCTTAGAATTGCTCTGCTTTATACTCGCTCGAGTGTGTAAAGTATCGATTCTTTGTGGCTCAGCAGAGAGACACGAAGCTTACGTCTTGCGTACCATCAAGACAAGTAGTACTCAACGAGCGAGGTTGGTGTTCTCCTCACTCCAATCGCTTGACAAGAAGCAGAGACGATGCGGCGCACAACACAACAACATTCTGCCCTCGGCAGTGGCACGCCTCGCACATAGCACACTCACAACCGCGGATCAAAAAGAGATAGTTTGCGACATCTTCAATTGTAGCAACCTGACTAGAGAAAAATCGAAGCCAAAAATTTTGGCACGCCCAGTGGGACTGAGGTTTAGTGTCGTATGATCATTGATCCATATCGGAAAACTTTCATAATTTGCCTAAAACATCCAACACCTACATTCCAGAAACACAATTCAACCACTTGTAGGTAAGCAACAAGGAAGTACTACAGAGGTTTGGAGCAAAAATGACTAAAGGTAGATCATCATCGTCAGAACCTAGAACTATTGAGGAAATCAAGGCCATGGACTTTGAGGCCTATAAGGATTACTTGCTCGAATAAGAGCAACAGAGAAACGCTAACATTGAATGAGTACTGAGCAATATGGAGGCTAGCGACAAGATGGTGTCTAAAGTCTAGAATAGGCTGGATAACCTTTACGAGGCTCAGAAGTCGACCACGCTGATAACAACAAAAAGTTCGATACCCTTATTGCAGCTCTTGCAAATCTCATTACCACTATGGCAGCTAGCTTTGCTCTGATCAATGGCAGACTCGAAGAGCGAGAACCTCTATTTCATGATGATGAAGAGGTCAAAGATGACGATATACCAGCTCCACCTCCTCTTCCGCCCAACCTAGAGCGAGAGTTGGAGGAAAGGATTAATCACATCATTAATTAGAGGATGCCAGGTGCAGGAGGAGCTCCAGTAGCCTATGATGAGCTATTTCCACCACCACCATTCGGATGGAAGTGGCCAAAGGGTTATCGACCCATCTCATTCACTTGCTTCATGCACTATGGATGAATTGGTGGACATCGTAGTAGGAAGACTCGAAGAGCGTCTGCATACAAAGTACATGGATGTGAAGTTCACATTGTTAAATGCTTTCATCGATGCTGTAGCTCAGACACAAGCCATGTATGAGGAAGTCGACAATAGGCACAACGCATCCAGGGGAACATATACTCCAAAGACTCCATACTGAGAACGTCCTAAGATAATTGCAACAGTGCAAGAAAAAAAGGAATCTGACAGATATGATTCCAACGATGCGATGGTGGCTGGTTTGGAATTAATAGCCAAAAATACGGTCAAGTCTAAGAAAATAATCTCCTCAAAGGGACAAGTACAAGTTTTGACCAGTGCTTTCACAAAACTAGAATTTGAATCATATACATATGATGCAAATGCAACTCATGAGATTATAGAAGACTTGATTGACAAAAAGCTGACCAAATCTGACTTTGGTGCATACCCTACTGCGGGGCAATTAAAGGGAAATAAATACTGTAAGTTTCACAACATGTGGAACCATACTACAAAGGATTGTATCAAACTGAAGAATCAAATCCAAAAGTGGATTAACGAAGGAAAACTTGCAATAGATGCATCACCACAGATTGCATTACTAGATCGTCAACCTTTCGCAGATACTTCGGCAGGAGCAGTAGAGCTCGTAAACTCAAAGGCCATCAGTACGTTCCACAACGATAAGACAGAGGAAATCTTGGATGAATTAATCAAAGCAGGCATCACAAACGTACCTAATCTTGCGGCTTCATGTTCACAAAAAAGGCTATACTGTAAGTTCCATCACACTTGGACACATAACACAAACCAACGTGTAGCTTTGCGAGAACAGATCCAATAGTGGATAGATGAAGGGGATATCGTGCTTATGGGCTGCAAGGAAGAAGAAACTGTTGGAGGAGCATTTATTGTCGGTACCCTTGAAGTATCTAGCCGCGGAGGAGCGAAGCAAACATTAGATCTAAAAATCACCAATGAAGTAGTCCTTAGCAGTAGCAACAAAGAAGATCCCAAAGAGAAAAAAAAAGAGGTATGCAGAGAGGCAACTCCGGTAGTGCTTTGTACTCGATGTAAGGCAAAGTGTGGCCTTAGGATGACCTATGAAGAGTTCGTGGAAGCAGTGCTAGCAGGATCATCAGTCAAGTCTCTACTTGAGAGCTACCAGCCAGTGAGCCCAATGGAATTACGCACAATTACCAGGGAGTCTAATCTTTTCAAGCGAATACGAATGACAAGGAAGAAAGTTGAGGCAGTTGGTGAAAGGCAGCATACAGGACTGACCAAACCTTACATCCCTCTAACAAGTAGATCTGTGATTAGAAAAGACGTGTGGTATGTAAAGTCAGAAGGGAAGGCTGTGGAGGTTACCCCCATTAGGAAAAGAAAGCTATAACGTCAATTCAGAGCAGCGAAGAGGACTTTGGAGGTCTTGGACAAAAGTTTGATCAAACCAGAGTAGTTAGTGGAGTTGCCAGAACAAATTCAGAGAAGAATGAATAGGCTCGCCGCTACCCCGATGATTATGTTCGACAAAGGATCCAACAAACCGAAGATGCGAGCAACCAAACCAAGTGTGTTTTCCCGGATAGACAAAGTAAAACCTGATATAGAAGTACAATGAGTGCCAAAAAGAACCCGAGAGATGGTTGAAGACATGCCAGTACGGAAATCAGTCTTCCAACACATTGAATCAAAAGCAAAATTGGTCACGGAGCCAAGAAAGAAGCTGGTGCTACGATGGAGGCCAAAGTCTTTGGTCATTGAAGAAGAAAAGAAGCTTGCTAGCTCTTCCTCCAAACTCAGTCTCAAGGAAGTCACGACTAGTGAGTCAGAACTCATTGCGAGGGTAGACTCTTAAAAAAGACCTAAGTTAGAGGTCTACATAAGAAAGCAACGGAGCTCTTCTAGCAAGGACCAACAACAAGAGCCACTGTTAGTTGAGACAGAGGCAGATAACTACGGAGATCAGCAATTAGTCGACTACGGGGAAGACAATGAGGACTTAGAGGAAGTCTACACCGAAGACATGCACATAGGCATGGTATACATATTATCGGCCAAATTTACCAAACCAGTCAAGGCAAAGCATGTGGCCGGCGTAAGCAAAGTAGTTCAAGGAATAACCCTGGCAGAAATAGAAGAGCCGGAAGAGCGAGGATCGATTGTGGACCTTGCTATGCAAAAATCTTACATGATGTTCTCCAAACCAACAGCTACAATGACATCGCAATTGAGGCCATTGTACATTACTGCAAGCATGAGGGGCATCCAGCTTAGCAAGGTCATGGTGGACACCGGAGCAGCAGTGAATGTCTTGACTACTCGAGCAATGACACTATTAAGTATCCCTAGATCGGTCATTCAAGCGACATCCATGACAATCAAGAACTTTGCAGGGATAGTCTCGCAGACACTAGGATTTCTATTCATATAAGTAAAAGTTGGACCTGTGATAGGGGTTCATACCTTCTTTGCCATTGAATGCAATTCATCCTTCAGTGCAATATTGGGCAGAGATTGGATCCACAGGAGCTACTGCGTACCTTTATTGCTTCATCAACAGCTCCTTATCTGGGACATGGAAACATCGGAATCGCACATTGTCAACGCAGACCCACAACCTTATTCAATTTCTCCGAATACATTGGATGCCGATTACTACAATGGAAATCTCCGACCATTGGAAGTATGCGGCGTCGATAAGAAGGACTGACTTGTCAGAGTAATGGCCTCCGAATTAGCTCGATGGGGAATAGTACAAGCGAGAGAAGACAAAGCGCGCCTTATTTCCTCGAGCTAACCTCCATAAACCATCAATGATACGACCGTCTAAGGATGAGGAGGCAGAGACTTGTGCTTCTCTATATGCAAGATTGCAAACCTATGTGATAGAATCACAAGCCTATGATTGTCTGCCCACTATCACAATGGAAGAGTGTATCAATGAAGATGAGCAACAAGAAGAGATTGAGGAGGATATCATCCAGCTCGCACCTGCATCCTTGGATGACACACCACATATAGTAAGAGATTCAGTTAAGAAAATTATCCTCAGAACTCTGGATGAGCCAATAGAGGTGGCTATCAGTGCCTTTTTAGTGCCTGAAGAAAGAAAGAGGCTTATGGACTTGTTGTTCGAGTACAAAGATTGTTTCGCAGAAAATTTTGAAGAGATGCCAAGACTTTCACCAGAACTGGTCGTCCATAAACTTCCAATCACAGAGGGGAAAAAGCTAGTACAACAGTAGATGTGACAGATGAATCCAGAGACAGCAACATTGGTCAAAGAAGAAAACGAGAAAATGTTGAAGTCCTTAGTCATCCAAGTGGCTAAATACACAGAATGGATATCCAACATAGTCCCAGTGCAAAAGAAAAATGGGAAGATTAGAGTATGCGTGGACTACAGAAACTTGAACCAAGCTACTCCAAAAGATGCTTACCTAATGCCGGTAGCTGACTTGCTCGTTGATGCAGTGGAAAGACATGAGATGATTTCATTCATGGATGACACGACAGGATATCATCAAATCCCAGTAGCTGAGGAGGACAGACAAAAAAACTGCATTTAGTTGCCTAGGGGTGTTAGGAGTATTTCAATATGTTAATATGCCATTTAGATTGAAGAACGCATGGGCAAAATATCAGCGAGCTATGCACTATATCTTTCACGACCTAGCATGTGATACAATGGAAGTTTACATTGATAATGTTGTGGTCAAATCAAAGGAGAGGTCAAGCCATATGGAGGACTTAAGACAGGAATACATATGAATGAGAAAACATCAGCTTAAGATGAATCCTGCCAAGTGAGTTTTTGGAGTATGCACTATATCTTTCACGACCTAGCAGGTGATACAATGGAAGTCTACATTGATGATGCTGCGGTCAAATCAAAGGAGAGGTCAAGCCATGCGGAGGACTTGAGACAGGAATACATACGATGAGAAAACATCAGCTTAAGATGAATCCTGCCAAGTGCGTTTTTGGAGTACAAGCAGGAGATTTTTTGGGCTTCTTGGTGCATCAACGAGGAATAGAGGTGCCGAATGACAAGAAAGAAGCGGTTATAAAGGCTCCTCCTCCAAAGAACAAACGAGAGCTCCAACAGTTACTTGGGAAGATCAATTTCTAAAGAAGGTTCATTACTAATGCCGCGGGAAAAACCAAACATTTTGCGGCTTTACTCAAATTACAAGGATAAAAAGAGTTTGTATGGGAGCCGGTTCACCAAGAAGCATTCGAAATGATCAAACAGTACCTGGTTAATCCTCCAATATTGGTGCCACCATGAAAATGTGTGCCACTTAAGCTTTATATTTCAGCAACAGAGTCATCCATATGAAGCTTATTGGCACAAGACGATGAGGTGAAAGAGGAAAGAGCAATTTTCTACCTAAGCAGGACTCTCACGGACTGCGAGAGTAGATACACACTGATGGAGAAATTGTATCATGCTCTTTACTTCTCAGGCTGCAAGCTGAGGCATTACATGCTTTCCTTCACAATGTGCGTCATAGCATAAACAAATTTAGTCTGGTATAGGTTAGCCCGACCTATACTTCGAGGACAAATAGGGAAGTGAATTCTCGCACTGTCCGAGTTTTCACTACAATATGTCCCGCAGAAGGCAGTAAAATGCCAGGCAGTGGCCGATTTCTTTATACATCACCCTATAGAGGAAATCCCAGAGCAGAAGGAGTTAGAATTGTTGCACATCTCATTGGCTCCTTGGAAACTCTACTTCTATGGTTCCAGCACGAGCGCTTTGTAGGAGCAGGGATAATGTTAGTAAATCCTCATGGTGAAACATTTGCCTATTCCTTCTGACTCGAGTACAACTGTTCCAACAATGTGGAAGAATATGAAGCCCTAATTATTGGACTGGAGCTTCAATGGGATCTTGGTGCTACGGATATACAAGTTTGGGGAGACTTGCTGCTTATGATTAGACATCTCCAAGCTACATTCAAAATAGGACTCATCCTAGAACCATATGTGAAAAGAGCTAGTGAATTATTGGAGTTGTTCACAGATGTGTCCCTAACTCACATCCCACGAGGAGAGAACATTGCAGCGAACAAGTTAGGTCAGCTTGCTACGGGGAAAGAGCTTGTTGATGGTGTACATGAGCGGCTGATGAAGGTAGAAGTTCATACTCTCCCATCCTTCATGACTAGAAAGGAGGAAAATGATGAATAGTACATCGCGGCTCTGGGAACAATCGACGATGATTGGAGACAGCCAATTATCACGTATTTAAAAGATCCTAGCTCTATCGTAAACAAGAGGATCAGGTACTTTGCTCCAAACTACATTCTCTGGGGAGATGAATTGTTTAGATGTGGAGAAGAAGGAGTGGACCTGGTTTGTGTATTCAGAACCGAGGCCAAATGATTGCTGCGAGAAGTACATCTTAGGATCTGTGGAGCTCACCAATCTGACCCAAAAATGAGATGGGTCAGATTGGTGAGCTTTATTTTCGTAACTCTTCCCCATCGTTGTAATTTTCTTCAAGTCACACTTCCACCTAGGGTTATGATCTACACGATTGGAGATAGCTTTATTTTTCTCCTGGATGGCAGAGACTACGGTGTTAAAAAGGGTAGGAAGTTCTCGCAATAGCTCTTCCATTTGATCCAATACGACATGATCTGCTCCTTACATAGCACGGCGAGCTATTTGAATATGAACGGCCAATTCTTAACGAATAGTCTCGTTCTCGAAATTCAGAGTCCATAGATCACGAAGATAAGCAATTGTGAGTTGGACTTCAGGAGGTTCTTTTTTAGAGAGAGCTAAGTCTTTGTAGATTTGCACCGCCTCTCGCAGGGTCTTTGCCATCCCCTCGTTACCCCGGGTAGGAGCTCGAAGGGTTAGAATCACAGACTAGGGGGCAGCTGGCTCGCTGCAGCTACAAATGGTGTTAGAAAATTTCTCAAGCCTCCGTCGACCCTCGGTACGAGATAGCTCCTGAGTACCTGGATCTTTCTGCAGAAAAACTTATACCCAGAGAGTTATGAGATGATCAAGAGACCTACACGGGAGAATTATACTCGAGAAAAGTCAGAATATACCTGGGATAGATGAGGAGGAGATTGATCATCATACAAGGCAACATTGATTCAAGGAGGGGAGGACACTTCAGTAGCAAACTACGTAGAACAAGTAAAGGTTAAAATCGGCTTAAAAGTAAGCAAACCAGAGTTAGAAGTTTAAAGGAAGTGTCGTACGATTGACTCTACGTGGCCAAAATGGTGGAGGGAACATCCAAAACACGGGGATGCTCTTCATTCACAGTGGTAGGAGTATGTACTTGTGCTTATTGGGCAACCTCCTGGGGCAATGTAACAAGAAATAGTGGTTAGAATAGCACAAAATTAAAAAAATAACAAGGTCAGGACAACGAATACCTCAGCAGCAGTGGTAGCCTGTAAGGTAACAGTATCAAGAGCCTCAATATCTCTTTTGTCCTCAGCAGTCCTTTCAAGAGGCTTCTCACCAATAACAGTAGTAGTTATTTCTTCCACAGTGGCAGTCGCAGCAGCATAGACTAGTTGATCAAAAGGTTGTTCATAAACCTGCTCAAGAAGTCTCTTCATTTACTGCATTGGAAGGACCTACGCCCAGAGGTTTAGAAGAAGAAGGCTCCCCAGACACAATCGCAGCACTGGAAGATGACTCAGGAGTAGCAACTAGTTGCGTAAACTTCCCCTTGTTCCACGCAGCTCAAATGATTAAATCATTTTCCAAGGACTCACGATTGGGAACCAACTCAACAGAGGGATAATTCTCACTCAAATCACCTTCCAATGGCTGCCCGGGTTCCCTGATGACACGACGATGGGGGTGGGGGGGGGACTAAACCATAAAAGAACAGGGTTAAAAGTAGAAGATAGAAGGTTGAAAAACTAAGAATCTTTGGAAAGATCAAAACCATACCAGAGGAAACTCATCATTAGAGTCTTCGTCCTCATGATCCTAGGCTTCAACAATATTCTTCTTCTTCTTCTTTTTCTTGGCAGCAACAGCTTTCGCAGCATCTCTCGCAGTAGGATAGGCATCCGCAAGACTCGCACCCATCAACTTATTACGCTTCGAGACAGAAGCAGAAGAAGTACTAATCTCTCGATGCTTCCTTTTCTAACTCGTCTCCCTTTGGACCTTGGGACCCACAACCTGCCTATCCACAGTTCTCTTGAAATAATCAAGGAAAGAGGCTGAAAAGATAGTGCAAAAGACTTCAGATTTGGACTGCTCCCAAACATCACCGTAATGGTGCTTATTCCACTTATGATAATCATTAACAACAGAATAGGTTATACAAAGAGAACGCCGACGGAACTCTGATAAGTCTAGCAATGGGAAAGTTGGAGTAGCAAGGTCTTGAAGAATCGCTGCAGAAGGCTTCTCTACCCAATTCCTCCATGAAGTATAGCCATTGCGAGATTCTATCAAAGGACAAGGAAGACCTTGTTTGCACCCAAGCTAACGAGCAAAGTGATTGAGAACATACAACTCAATCCATAAGACCACATCAGGAACAATTATGTCTACACAAGAGACACATTGAGAAAATAGCTTCCTCGCCGCAGGAGCCTGGTGTGGAGTCACTATGAACCCAGTAGGCAGCTCGACAGGGAATCTCCTCGTTACCATAAATTCATCCATATATTTGGGGAAAAGCTTCTGACCCCAAAGATAATTAAAACACTGTGAATAACTCAGAGTTTCCGTTTCTCAAGAAAGAGCCAAGGACCTTCCTAATAGCTCCTCAACGTCAAATTCCTTATGATGGGGACTGCAAAATTCAGGAAAACAAACTTGCAGCCACAATGATAAAATCCAAACAGGATATGCAAACTTAAACTTGAATGGATTAAGCGAAATCAACCCAAGGCCACGGTACAAAGCACCCAAAGCAGGATGTGTAAGGCCAAGGCAGTGGCCATTATACAGTGCCTTAGCTGCCTTAGTGAAAATGTTGGTAATCATGTCTGCAGCAATGCAAAATACATAGCGATATAGCCAAAATTTTAAAAAAGCAATGCCACCATATGCATTCGTCACTCGCTGAGCGTCAAAAGCAGGAGTAGCCTCAAATTCCTTCGTATTGTAATGTTTACGCCAATTAGAGTATGCAGAGCTGACAGACAAACGTGCAGAGTCCAATGAAAAAGGAAAATCTTATTGTCTAAAGCACTGAGAAGAAAAGGCTCATCCGCAGTGGGTAAACTGGTAATTGTGATGACATCAATTAAGGTAATTTCTAAATAACCAAATGGAAGGACAAAGCTGTTACTACTGGTTTCCCAAAAGTATAAAGCAACAACGGTGGCAGCACGATTCCCACATGGGGGAAGATGAAAACATAAACCCAGAATGTGTGAAATACCAACCTATTGTCAGAGGTCCTCATCAAGGGACTTCCACTCCTGGTACCATTGGAGTTCCTCAACTCTAGTGCTGGGCCATTTCCCCAACTTGACTTCAAGCTCCTTTTGATCCCATTAAAGAAGAGCAGTGGTTTCACCTTGTGCGACCAATGGAGGATGACACACAGCCGAATCAAGGGCAGGAGAGGCCCTCATGGTTTTGGTAGTTAGACCCGTTATAACCTCATCTCCCTTCGTTAGATCAAGCCATGCATACGGAAGGTCTTGATCCCGATGAAGATGCTGGTCCATATAAGCACGAAAGGCTTCCATATCCTTCTCAGAAACGTTTGGGCATAACCTTTGATAATGGGCCATTTTCAAGGAGAAGGGAAAAGGAAAGTAGGAATCTTGAGAGATTGAAAATTCAAAATCTTAGATTGCAGAACTTTGGAAAGAGAGTAAAGAGGGTGAAGACGACCGAAGAATATAAAGGGTTGAAAAAAATAGACGGTGCGACTTTTGAAGGAAAACACTTGGGTAGCCTATGCGAGGCTATTTCAAACCACTGTTCAGGAAGCAACACGTCACATCAAAACGCTTCTAAAAAGACCATTTCGATTGTCCACGGGTTAATCTCGAGGTCTAGGGGCAATGTCTGGGCCCAAAACAAACATTACATTTATTTTAATTCTTTTGGGCCTAATAGGCAAAACGGGCCGGCCGCATGCGGCCGGTTGGAGCTGCGAATTAGGAAAGGGAATGTCTATACGATTCCTAAATGATTTAGGGGAATCTAGAGACAAGATAATATTATTTTCTTTCTTAGTCAATAATATTACCTTGTCAGGCCGGGAAAATCAGAGTACCAACCTCTATAAATAGAAGAGTCAAAGAAGACTTTTGGACCTTTACACATAAATACAATTTGCGGACAAGCAAACCTTACTCCACTGCCAGTAGACAATCAACGAACAACGGGCTCAGGATCTAGGCCACCCGACAGAGCATGGGGATTCAAAGGTTCAGTCAAGCTATCCAACCGGCAACAACGAATTCAGAATCTAGGCCACCCGATAGAGCGTGAGGATTCGAAGATTCACTCGAGCTAGACGAAGGAAATTGGAGGAGTTTAGGCCACCAGACAAAGCGTGGGGATTCTATAGATCTACGAAGTCACCCTATCCTGTGTTCTCAACACTTCGTCCTTAGGATTGCTCTATTTTATACTCACTCGAGTGTGTAAAGTATCAATTCTTTGTGGCTCAGCAGAGAGACACGAAGCTTATGTCTTGTGTACCATCAAGACAAGTAGGACTCAACGAGTGAGGTTAGTGCTCTTCTCGCTCCAATCGCTTAACAAGAAGCAGAGACTACGCAGCGCACAACACAACAACATTCTTCCATCGGTAGTGGCATGCCTCGCACACAACACACTCACAACCGCGGATCAAAAAGAGACAGTTTGCGACATCTCCAATCGCAGCAACCTGACTGGAGAAAAATTGAAGCCAAACATTAGTATTGCAGACACTTCAACACATGGTAGTATTACAGACGTACATGTTTCAAAGAACAACTCAACAGTATACAAGGCAATCTAACGGAACTGTTGAGTGTTGAACGAGGAACAAATTGGACCAATGGTAGACTTATTCTGCAAAATAGTAAAATGGTGATTTTTAGACATTTGAAATTAAAATAGTCTAATAAAAATCATAACATAATCATACGTCCACCTAGTTGTAATGTGTATTGTTTGTTTGGTATAAGGAAATGTGAACCTTTGTGATACTAAATCGGATATAAAACTTTATTTTGTGAATTCGACCATAGAGTGTGATGGCTGAGTTGATCTAAAAATGCTGTGAAAAATTTAAATTTTTTGACTTGAATTTGATCTCGATCCGTGCGTTTGACTGTTGTGACCGCAATGCCTTAATGACTAAAACGAGAATAATCAGTCCTTAAAAAAATAATTTAAGACCAATTTTCATACACACATTCTCGTGGGGTTTGCATCTATCTCGTCATGTCAAAATATTTGACCAAAATAATCGACTTAGGTGTGACGACCCGAACCAGAATCAGCAGTACAACCAGCTATGTACGTGAGTTACCGCGTAGTCACTGGTATCCGACGGTTGTTTGGAATCGCAGAGCTTGTTAACGACTTAATTATTGGCCGAGAATTGGAGCTGGGTCTCTTCTCGAGAGTCGTTTTACGTGTGATTACGAGTTCGTGGGCGGTTCCGGATTGTTATTTGGACGACCGAGGAATTAGTTATGAATATTTGAAGTTCGGATTTAAATGGTGGGCTACTTAACGACTAAATTATCGGACGAGAATTTGGTTTCGTCTTCTTCACGGATGTTGTTCAGAATTTAATTTCGAGTTCGTGGGAACTTCCGGAGCATGATTTGGAGTTACGAGGAATTAGTTGCGAATTTTTCCGTTTGTTGATTATTTAGTCGATTTAATGTGTGTTGCTTTGAAGGGTTGACTTTTTATTCGATTGGCCGATATGTTTGACTTTGGGTGATTATTGAAGAATATGTCGAGACGAGTTTATGGCCGCGAGAATTATCGGAATCGGAATCACGACGAGAAAGTTACGCGCGTTTGAAGTTCGACGAAAAGGATAAACATGGAGTTTCCGTTTTGGGAAAGCTATAAATAGTAACTTGCTCTTTTGGGAAAGTGTTGACTGGAATTAATGTGTTGACTTGGTGGTTGACTCGGTTTGACCGAGTTGGGAGGGTGAAGCGCGACGGTGGCTCGGCCTTGCCGGCGGCGAGCTTGCTCCGGCCACCTCCGGCCTCAACTCCGGTCCCTTCCTCTTCGGCTCGACGTCCTCATCATGATTCCGGCTTCCTTTTCCGGCAAGCTTCATGGTGGAGAGAGAAAACTTGAAGCAAAGTTCAAGGTTTTTGGGTTTAATGGTGACTTTTGATTCGGGCCGAGTTGAGCTCAAACAAGGACTGGGTTTTGTAGCCCTCTTCAAGGTGATTCTAACCATATAATCATGGTGTTCTAATTCGATTTGAGCATGGAGAATTTTGGGTTTGAATTTTGTGTTTCATTTCGGTTTATCATGAAATTGGATGTGTTAGAGTGAGAATTGGACTTCGGTGCAGTTATGGAAGTTGCTCAGTGGACGATTTTGAGTGGAATTGGTGAAGCTCCGCCGTGAAATTTTCCGGTCAACAGTGGCGCCGCCGTGGACGGCGGTCAACGGCGGTCAACGGTCAACGGGTTGACTTTTTGACTTTCGACAAGTCGCATGTCATTTGACTCGAAATCGCGCCCCGATCGCAGTGGGGAGGTTCGTTTTTCGAGTTGAGCGTCCGAACGTAAAGCGAGGTATTGAGGTGGTATATATGAATTTTCGACGATTCGTCGTATTCGAATTGTGTATTTCCGAGAACGGTGGTTTCTCGTGGTTTGATTTGTATTGTCGGATTATGATTTTGAATAATGAACTTTGTGAACATTCAGGGGTTTCGTGATCGTTGTTTTGGCGATGGACTTTCCGCCGGATCACGGGTTAACGCGATACGCGTTACGCCAGTCTGTGAGTGGACAATTTCTTTTCACGGAAATGATTGCGAGTCTTTTATATGATTTATGAACTTGAGCATGCGTATTGATATTACGGATTACATGAGCATGAGTTATACGATTATACTTATACGAATATACGTATACGAGTATACATATACTTATATGATGTTTCATGCATTTGCATCGAAATGTTTATGATTTGGTTTACACAGAGTACAGTCGTGGTTACGTTGTTGTATCGATACACTCGCCTCTCGGCTGATCCCCGATGGTAGGCATATGTCAGGGGAGGCTGTGACTCCTGACCCGAGGTCTTTACCGGGGGGAGGCAGACCTTTGACCTGAGGCCATTTCCGGCTAGAATCACGTGTGGGTCTGGGATCCCGTGATTCTGACTGTACTAGCACGGAGGAGTCCATGAGTGACCCCGTGGGATTTTACTTGCATGCTCAGTACACTGGAGGAGTATGAGTTTTACCTCGTGTACTTGTTATTTTATTTACCTGGACTCGCATATGTGATTTTAAATATATATATTAACTGGTGAAAGACATTTATTTTCGTCCACTCACTCTAACGTGTTTATTGTCTTTCACCTGGGCTTTTCGGTTTCCGTGCCCAGTTTGCAGTTCAGGCTCTGGTGTCGCACGTCGTGGTCGGAGGCATAGTGCTCGAGCTACTTTGTTTTATCCAGTAGGTTTATTGTTCTACCTACTGTGGTATGCGTATATGGTTATGTATTAGATGTCGCTCTGAGCTTTCTGTGGAATATGTTATACGATTTTAAACCCGGATTTCGGTAAAGTACTATTATATGTATTGTTTACTTTACTGTTGAGATATTGAGAAATCCGGATGGGATTGGTGCCCACGGTTTGCTTTTTGTGGCATAGGATGAAGTGTATTTTTCCGCGTGCAGGTAATGGCAATTCTACGTTAGTAGCGAAACTCTGCCCAAATTTCGAAAAGTTTTTGTTGGTTCGTGTTTTCGAAGGGGTTTGATTCCGATTTAGGAAGCTAAATCGGGGTTGGGTCCTTTCAGCTTGGTATCAGAGCATTAGGTTATAGGTTCTGTAGACTTCTGTAGTCGTGTTTACTACGGATATTTGAGAATGTACAGCATGTCTGGAATGGTGACCCGACCGGCCGGCGGATAATCATCAAATTCCGGGTGTTGTATGCTTTCAAATATTTGAAGTTCCATGATTACGTTCCACTTGTTGTGAACGATATTGTATTCATTAGGATGCCTCCTGACGTGCTTTCCGTGTCGTTTCGGTTGTGGATCCTGTTGAGGATCATTCGACGCGTGAATTGCCAGTGAACTGTGGATTTGGATGAGTATTCAGAGTTCAGAGAATGTGTGGCATGGTTTGCCTGGGGATGTGTATATGAGCATCTATGTGTTGCCTCAGAGCTGAGATTTATGGCAGGGATGTGTGCCTGATTCAGTTTGTTGTAATTTGTGGGCTGATATTGTGTGAGTTCCGGTTGCGACTCTACGGCCTACATTCAGAGTGTTGTGTATACTGTAATGTTTGATCAGGCTACCCAGCAAGCGTATTGTGGAGTGTTTACCCACCTGAGGCAGAGATGCATTGTTCACATGTTAGTCCCTGTCTGCACGAGGTTCGAGATGAGTTTGAACCTGAGTATCAGAGAGAGAGTCTGATTGATGTGCCTCGAGACAACCATGAGGAGCTTAGTGTGTTGCACTCAGTGGCGAGGTTATTGTGAAGAAAAGATGTACACGATTTTCGATGTGACAGTTTGAGGAAAGTGGACTTAGTCGAGATTTTGATGAGGTTGAGTTCCGATACTTCGGGATCAGTGATTTCATCAGACTGTGGTCTTTTCGATTATGTTGAGGATCCTCTGCTGAATCCGTTTGACGATGGCGGAGAGCGCAGAGTAGCGGATTTGTACCTGTGGCATGAGCTTGGGCGATCGTTGGTCATCCTATCACGCAGCTGGTGTTGCGGTGATTTGTGTTCGTGGAGCACTTTCAGGTACTGTTTCGATGGTCAGGAGGGTCACGTTATGAGGAAGCGCCCTTAGCCAGCTGTTGTAGCGGTTTGACGGCTCAGAGTTTACAGGGAGATCCTCGTGTTGTTCCTGCAATCTGATCAGTGTATCCTTTTGACGAGCCATTCTGAAGTCGCAATTGACGTGGGCGACTAGTTGGGCATGTTGGAGTTTGTACCATGACCTTGTTGAGGACAGACTTTTCTCCGAGGTTACTGTTGTTTGATATCCATGGCTATTGTACCTCCATCTCCATTTCCGAGGTTTTGGAGAGTGTTGTATCCATTCGGAGGTTGCGAGATCCTTGTTGGAGGTTATGATTTAGCCGCGGATCTTTTAGCTGGATGTTGTAATTTTGGTGTGTTTGTGAGTACGGACTTACTGACGAAGCATTTGGCTGTGTTCGAGTGCCTCGAGAAGGAGGTTGTGTTTCGACGACCAGGTTTTTCCCGAGATACTGTTTCGTGGTGATGGTCGAGCGAATGGTGGAGACGAGTTATGTTGCTTGTTTAGCATATGTTGTGGATACTTCGGTTGCTGTGTCCGACATTGGTGACAGTGTGGTGGTTCCCGAGTTTCCAGGTGTATTTTGGAGGAGTTACCAGGTGTTCCTCCAGTTCGGGAGACTGACTACACCATTGAGCTTGTACCAGGCGCTGGACTCATTTTACCGATGTTTTTGTCGTTCGGAGCCAGCGGAGCTGATGGAGCTACAGTTTCGACTCCAGGAATTGCTGGAGGAGGTTTCAGGAGATTTTGTACGACCCCGCGTATTTGCGTGGTGTGCTCTTGCATCAGTTGTGCGACGGTTTGTATGGTTCCATAAGGTGGCGCATTGACTACCGGAAGCCTGATTTGCTTCAGAGGAGAGTGAGTATTCTCCGCTTCAGATTGACGATTGGTTTGTTCAGCTCAATGGAGCTTCAGTCTTTTCGAGGATTGATTTCGGATCCGGATACCATCAGTGGAGGTTTGATGAGTCAGATGTGGCTATGTTGGCTTTCGGATCTCGGTGCGGACTTCATGAGTTCTTGGTCACGCTGTTGGGTTGACCAATGCCCGTAGAACGTGCGGATTTGATGGACCAGGTGTTTGGACGGTTCCTGGTCAAGTTTGCGGTCCTGTTCGTTGGCAATATCCTGATTCACTCCAGGAGTGTGGACCAGCACCTGAAGCAATTGTGAGCGGTTTTGCGGACATCGCGAGATAATCAGCTGTTTGCGGAGTACAGTCAGTGTGAGTTTTGGCCGATTAGCGTGAAGATGTTGGGCTATGTGATGCTAGCCGAGAGAGTCGGCGTGGATCCTAACCAGTTAGAGGCCGTGTCGATTTGGGGATTGCCCTACTATTATACCAGAGATCGGGAGTCTCTTGGGTTTGGCTGGCTATCACTGACGGCTTATGCAGGATATTTTCCTGGATTGCCACTCTACTTTCTGGATTGACGAAGAAGGCGTCAAGTTCGAGTGGTTCGATGCACGCGAGGAGAGTTACTTACTCTTGCGGGATGGTTGACCGTTGTTTCGGTTTTGACCTTACCTGACGATCATGATGAGTTCGTGGGTTATGGCGATGCATCGAGGATTGGATGTGGTTATGTTTTGTTGCTGTGTAGCAGAGCGATGGCTCTTGGTTCCAGGCGGTGGAAACCTTATGTGGCTACGTATCTTATTTATGATTTGGGTGTAGCTGCCTTATCTTGCATTAGAAAGTTTGAGATATTACTGTTGGCGTGCAGCGCAGTGTAGAACGTACACTAATCACATGAGTTTCATCTACTTGCATTTTCGGCCAGATTTGGGCTTGAGGCAGTGTCGATGGATGGAGTCGACTGACGACTATGGCTGCACATTAGAGTTTGTTCGAGAAGGTTAGAGGTTGTACTTTGACCATCCGTTTGGGATGATGCTGTTGTTGATGCATTCAGTCGAGAGTCAGGAGCTTCAGTGTTTCATGTGTGTGTGGCTCGAGTTTCCATGTTAGCCGAGTTGTGGGCTACGAGAGCTGAGTTCGAGTATGATGGTGTTGAGGCTCATGATTTTGTGCGCGGTTGGCGCTAGTGGCACGGAGATGTGTCAGATACTTCGAGTTGTCTACTCGTGATGCAGCCTGAAGATGAATGTAGCGGTTTGTGTGTACATTTGCCACTTTTGTCGACTGGTGATGGCTAGGAGGCAGAGACGTGCCGAGATGTGTTAGCCATTCGAGATTTCCGGTTGGACGTGGCGTTTGTCGCTGTGACCTTGTGTGTGTTTGTGTGCGTTTTGATTTGTGATATCGGTTGTCAAGCCATTGTGGACCATTTGACGGACTTGGTACTTTTCCTTGAACTTTCGGGAAAGGATTTCAGTGGCAGACTAACATAGCTGTGTTTGACAGAGGTTGGCCATACACGTGGTGTGCCTATGTCCCGATTCGCTGTCCGAGATAATCAATTACGACTGTGTGTTGGCAAGCTTTGCAGCGAGCATTGGGGACCAGATTACGAGTTAGTACCGGATCTTATCCTCGGATTGGCGAGTGATCTTCGAGGACTATTCAGGCCTAGGAGGGCATGTTGTGTATCTCGGTATTACTGTTCCAAAGGATTCGGGACCAGCAGTTTCACTTGTTTGAGTTTGCTTGTTGTACCAGTTTGTGGACCACTATGGTTCTGATGCTGCGTGATGTCGTTTTGAGGAATGTTGTTGTACTTCACTGTGCTGGAGCGAATTTGGTTTGAGTTTGAATTGATGTTTGATTCTGATTTTGTGGAATATGCTACCACAGACTGTCAGACTAGCGGAAATGGGTTGATAATTGTTTGAGTTCGATGCTTGAGTTACGTTGGTATGAGCAGGTCCTGTTGTGATTTGCCTTGATGTTTTGATTCATATGTGGCCATAGGCGAGTTTGTGTTATGCCGTATGGTTCGGCATCGCCTATAGTGTTGGCTTTGTGTGTTGTGTTCCGTGTGGCGGAACTGTGTTTCAGGTTTGTTATGTGTTGTGTACCCTATCTGTTCCTTATATAGGAACACTTGGCGGTTATGTGAGCCAGTTCAGATTTGTGATTTGAGGGTACAGGGATTCCAGCACGGAATTATCTCATATTGTGGAGTCAGTTGCCAGAGTTGTTCAGTTGATGTAGCCACTGAGCAGTTGAGCAGTATGCAGAGGAAGTGTTCCTACTTTTAGCCAGCAGACTTGGAAATTTCGAGGTCGAAATTTTTCTAAGGGGGGTGGATTTGTGACGACCCGAACCAGAATCAGCAGTACAACCAGCTATGTACGTGAGTTACCGCGTAGTCACTGGTATCCGACGGTTGTTTGGAATCGCAGAGCTTGTTAACGACTTAATTATTGGCCGAGAATTGGAGCTGGGTCTCTTCTCGAGAGTCATTTTACGTGTGATTACGAGTTCGTGGGCGGTTCCGGATTGTTATTTGGACGACCGAGGAATTAGTTATGAATATTTGAAGTTCGGATTTAAATGGTGGGCTACTTAACGACTAAATTATCGGACGAGAATTTGGTTTCGTCTTCTTCACGGATGTTGTTCAGAATTTAATTTCGAGTTCGTGGGAACTTCCGGAGCATGATTTGGAGTTACGAGGAATTAGTTGCGAATTTTTCCGTTTGTTGATTATTTAGTCGATTTAATGTGTGTTGCTTTGAAGGGTTGACTTTTTATTCGATTGGCCGATATGTTTGACTTTGGGTGATTATTGAAGAATATGTCGAGACGAGTTTATGGCCGCGAGAATTATCGGAATCGGAATCACGACGAGAAAGTTACGCGCGTTTGAAGTTCGACGAAAAGGATAAACATGGAGTTTCCGTTTTGGGAAAGCTATAAATAGTAACTTGCTCTTTTGGGAAAGTGTTGACTGGAATTAATGTGTTGACTTGGTGGTTGACTCGGTTTGACCGAGTTGGGAGGGTGAAGCGCGACGGTGGCTCGGCCTTGCCGGCGGCGAGCTTGCTCCGGCCACCTCCGGCCTCAACTCCGGTCCCTTCCTCTTCGGCTCGACGTCCTCATCATGATTCCGGCTTCCTTTTCCGGCAAGCTTCATGGTGGAGAGAGAAAACTTGAAGCAAAGTTCAAGGTTTTTGGGTTTAATGGTGACTTTTGATTCGGGCCGAGTTGAGCTCAAACAAGGACTGGGTTTTGTAGCCCTCTTCAAGGTGATTCTAACCATATAATCATGGTGTTCTAATTCGATTTGAGCATGGAGAATTTTGGGTTTGAATTTTGTGTTTCATTTCGGTTTATCATGAAATTGGATGTGTTAGAGTGAGAATTGGACTTCGGTGCAGTTATGGAAGTTGCTCAGTGGACGATTTTGAGTGGAATTGGTGAAGCTCCGCCGTGAAATTTTCCGGTCAACAGTGGCGCCGCCGTGGACGGCGGTCAACGGCGGTCAACGGTCAACGGGTTGACTTTTTGACTTTCGACAAGTCGCATGTCATTTGACTCGAAATCGCGCCCCGATCGCAGTGGGGAGGTTCGTTTTTCGAGTTGAGCGTCCGAACGTAAAGCGAGGTATTGAGGTGGTATATATGAATTTTCGACGATTCGTCGTATTCGAATTGTGTATTTCCGAGAACGGTGGTTTCTCGTGGTTTGATTTGTATTGTCGGATTATGATTTTGAATAATGAACTTTGTGAACATTCAGGGGTTTCGTGATCGTTGTTTTGGCGATGGACTTTCCGCCGGATCACGGGTTAACGCGATACGCGTTACGCCAGTCTGTGAGTGGACAATTTCTTTTCACGGAAATGATTGCGAGTCTTTTATATGATTTATGAACTTGAGCATGCGTATTGATATTACGGATTACATGAGCATGAGTTATACGATTATACTTATACGAATATACGTATACGAGTATACATATACTTATATGATGTTTCATGCATTTGCATCGAAATGTTTATGATTTGGTTTACACAGAGTACAGTCGTGGTTACGTTGTTGTATCGATACACTCGCCTCTCGGCTGATCCCCGATGGTAGGCATATGTCAGGGGAGGCTGTGACTCCTGACCCGAGGTCTTTACCGGGGGAGGCAGACCTTTGACCTGAGGCCATTTCCGGCTAGAATCACGTGTGGGTCTGGGATCCCGTGATTCTGACTGTAGTAGCACGGAGGAGTCCATGAGTGACCCCGTGGGATTTTACTTGCATGCTCAGTACACTGGAGGAGTATGAGTTTTACCTCGTGTACTTGTTATTTTATTTACCTGGACTCGCATATGTGATTTTAAATATATATATTAACTGGTGAAAGACATTTATTTTCGTCCACTCACTCTAACGTGTTTATTGTCTTTCACCTGGGCTTTTCGGTTTCCGTGCCCAGTTTGCAGTTCAGGCTCTGGTGTCGCACGTCGTGGTCGGAGGCATAGTGCTCGAGCTACTTTGTTTTATCCAGTAGGTTTATTGTTCTACCTACTGTGGTATGCGTATATGGTTATGTATTAGATGTCGCTCTGAGCTTTCTGTGGAATATGTTATACGATTTTAAACCCGGATTTCGGTAAAGTACTATTATATGTATTGTTTACTTTACTGTTGAGATATTGAGAAATCCGGATGGGATTGGTGCCCACGGTTTGCTTTTTGTGGCATAGGATGAAGTGTATTTTTCCGCGTGCAGGTAATGGCAATTCTACGTTAGTAGCGAAACTCTGCCCAAATTTCGAAAAGTTTTTGTTGGTTCGTGTTTTCGAAGGGGTTTGATTCCGATTTAGGAAGCTAAATCGGGGTTGGGTCCTTTCATTAGGTACTCCACCCTTAGAGGAATGAACAAAACACATTAATGGGTATTTAAATAATTACACAACAACAAGTTTGATCTCGTTGACCGAGGTCTAAAGAACTCCAACGAAGTTAAAGTTTTCACATAATACACATTACAACTAGGTGGACGCATGAGTGTGTGATAATTTTTCATTAGAATATTTCAAATTCATACATGTCTCAAAGTCACCATATAACTACTAATGTTGTTGACTTTGTTAGTTTAGTATAAGGAACAAGTTTGATCACCTAAGGGATACTATTTGAGGGACAAAAAGAGATGGCAAATCACAACCATCCATTCTTCAAGTGTAACCCTATTATTTTCTGAAATGAGGAGAGAGTGTTAAATAGATGGTTGTGATTTGCCATCCCTTTTTGTCCCTCAAATGGATCTCTTAGGAGATCAAACTTGGTATAAGGAAAAGTGAATCTTTGTGATACCAAATCAGAAACAAGACTTTATTTTGCGAATCCGACCGTAGAATGTGATGGTCGAGTTAATCTAAGAATGCTGTGAAAAATACAAAATTTTTTGACTTCAATTTGACCTCGATCTGTGCGTCTGACTGTTGTGGCTGTAATTCCCTTACGTCTAAAATGCGAATAACCACTCCTTAATAAAATAATTGAAGACCAATTTTTATACACACATTCTCATGGGGTTCGCATCTGCCTCGTCATGTCAAAATATTTGTCCAAAAAAATCGACTTAGGTACTCCACCCTTAGAGGAATGAGCAAAACACATTAATGGATATTTAAGTAGTTACACAACAACTTTGACCTCGTTGACCGAGGTCTAAACGACCTCCGACGAAGTTAAAATTTTCACATAATACACATTACAACTAGGTGGATGCATGAGTGTGATGATTTTTCATTAGAAAATTTCAAATCCATACATGTCTCAAAGTCACCATATAATTACTAATGTTGTTTACTTTGTTTGTTTAGTATAAGGAAATGAGAACCTTTGTGATACCAAATCAGAAAAAAAAAACTTTATTTTGCGAATCCGACCATAGTGTGTGATGGTTGAGTTAATCTAAGAATGCTGTGAAAAATTCAACTTTTTTTTACTTCAATTTGACCTCAATCCGTGTGTCTGACTCATGGGGTTTGCACCTACATCGTCATGTCAAAATATTTATCCAAAAAAATCGATTTGAGTTGTGCGTATGACTGTTGTGACCACAATTCCCTTATGACTAAAACGCGAATAACCACTCCTTAAAAAATTAATTTAAGACCAATTTTTATACACATTCTCATGGGGTTCGCATCTACCTCGTCATATCAAAATATTTGTCCAAAAAAATCGACTTAGGTACTCCCCCCTTAGGGGAATGAGCAAAGCACATTAATGGATATTTAAGTAATTACAGAACAACAAGTTTGACCTCGTTGATCGAAGTCTAAACGAACTTCGACGAAGTTAAATTTTTCACATAATACACATTATAACTAGGTTGACGCATGAGTGTGTGATGATTTTTCATTAGAATATTTCAAATTCATACATGTCTCAAAGTCACTATATAACTACTAATGTTGTTTACTTTGTTTGTTTAGTATAAGGAAATGTGAACCTTTGTGATACCAAATTGGAAACAAAACTTTATTTTGCAAATCCGATCGTAGAGTATGATGGTTGAGTTAATCTAAGAATGCTTTGAAAAATTCAAAATTGTTTGACTTCAATTTGACCTCAATCCGTGTGTCTGGCTCGTGGGGTTTGCATCTACATCGTCATGTCAAAATATTTATCCAAAAAAATCGACTTAGGTACTACACCCTTAGAAGAATGAGCAAATCCATCAGAGGGCCATATAGGTCGTTTCAAAATTAATTTTAATCTCCACTCATAAGAAATAGAAAACTTTGAGGTTGTTTTAACCGTTGAAAACAACAAATTCAATCTGGGCCCTCTAATTTCATTCCATTTAAGATAGATTATTAATTAATCCAATAGTTTGTTACTTCCAAAATTTATTTAAAAACAAATTTACCGTGAGTTTTGGGATACAGAATTCCTAAATCAAAATAAAATCGTCAGAAATACATCGCAGAACAAAAGTCAATATGCTTGACTGACCGTATATAATGAAAATAAGGGCATAAATGACCGTTCATATTGACTGTGTGAATCGCGGTCTAAACGATGAGTAAATCAGCTCAAATTTTTACACTGCGTACACAATAGTTTTATTTATTAATCCTATGGTCGATTTTTCCATTTTAGTTTATTTCTACTATTTTTACTTTCATAGAGTCATATTGGTTCTAAGCATTTTAAAAAAGCTATACAACACTAGTGGACACACTGTCAACATGTTCATTCTTTTGAGATGAATTCGTGAATTTCTAAATATAATATATTTCAAATGATAATAGGCACCAATGATCGTAGGCATTTTTAAATAATTTTTTCAACGACTGGACTGTTTTATTTTTATTTTTGAGAGTTTTTATCGACAATTTCATTCAAAATAACAGTCAACTATGTTGATCGAGCTCAAAACGGTTACTGAAATTGCTCAAATAGTTTTTAGCGGTGCCAAATAATCCATTGATATAATCCTACCATTCATACAGTAGGTTTTGTCCATTTTATTTTTAAACTCCTAGTAGAATTTTAAAAATTTATATTTCATCACAAATAATGTATCATAATTGAACGACGCATTTACACTTGATAAGTTTACACTTAATAACTGTAACGACCCGAACCGGAAATTGTATGTTAATTTGTTTGATTTGCGTATTTCACCATTAGTCGTGGTTTTGTCATAATTGGTCGATATGACGGGTTTGTTCACGACTTAATTATCGAGTAAGAACTTGGTTTGAGTTCCTTCACGGGAATTGTTGAGGATTTGATTTCGAGTCCGTAGGAGGTTTCGAAAGATTTTTCGGATAATCGGAGAATATAAAATAGATATTTAAAATTATCGTCGAGTTAGTCATACTTATCCGTTTGGGTTTGAGTTATCTGAATCGTGAATTTGGTCGGTTCGCGACGTATAAATATCAAATAGTCGTAAAATTGTCGAAAAATCACATTTGGACCGAGTTGACCGAGTTTGACCGAGTTGACCCGTTGACCCGTTTTTAACTCCACTGACCCGGTTTGCTTCCGTCGTCGGACCCGGTGTTTCCGGCCACCTCCGGCCACGATTTTGGTATGGTTGGAAAGCTCTTGACTTGTACTATTGATTTGTGTATTCATTTGTTGAAATTGGTTGAGAATTGAGGGAGAACGAGCTTGATGAAATTTGGGAATTTCGCCAGAATCGGGTGGCGGATTCCGGCGAGTTTTGGTGTCGGGGTGGGGGGATTAGCTTCCCCTCAACCCCTTGAAGATTTCTGGGTGTTTTTTTTGGAAATTGGTGGAGGTTTGAGGTGGTTTGGGGGGGGTGACCGGAGAGGGAATTCCGGCGAGATTTTAGGCCAAAATTCCGGCCGGTGTGTGTTGAATTGACCTTGGTGGTAGAAGGGAAATGTGTTGGGCTTGAGTAGAGGAAGAATTTGAGGTAAGGGTCACCGGAGTTGGTCACCGTTGGCGCCGGTTAACGGCGGAGCTCCGGTGAGGTTGATTTTTTGGGATTTTTGGAGATTTTTATACTGTTTTGCTCGTAATTGCGTCCCGATTGTAGTCGTGAGGTTTTTGAGTTGATTTGTATATTATATTTTGGGACGAGGGTTGTTTGGGTGTATTTTGGGAATTTTGCTATCCTCGTCGATATTTCGAGCGATACGTCTTTCGAGAACGCGGGGTTCTTGACGTATTAGCTCTGTATGTTGTGTTTCAATATATATTGATCGTATCCCTGTTATTCAGGTGATCGTGATCGAGTGTTTGGTGAGGGATCTTCCGCCGGACCTCAGAGTTAGGTTTGTACTGTGAGTGGACATTTTATTTTCACAATTGATTTGCGAGTCTTGATTATTACATTCACGTTATGCACTTTATGATTATGCTCGTACGAGTATGCATTTTATGATTATGCATTTTACGATTATCCATGTGCATGGAAAGTATTTATGATTTGGTTTACATAGAGTACAGTCTTAGATATAGAGGTAGCATTGATGCTTTGGCTTCTCGGCTGATCCCCGAGATGCTCCAGGGGGGGACAGATATCCTGACCCGAGGTCTTTCAGACTTATAATCACGAGGGGGTCTAGGATCCTGTGATTAGACTGTACTACGCGGAGGAGTCCATGAGTGACCCCGCATGATTTTATGTGCATCTTTATGGATCAGGGAAAATGCACCTGGTCAGGATTTTCATGTGCATTGATTCGCATTATGCTTTTATGAGCATATATACTTATGTTGGGAAAGACATATTATTATTTTTGTCCATTCACTCCAACGATTTCATTTGTCTTCCACTGGGATTTTCGGTTTCTTTTGCCCAGTTTGCAGTTTGGGTTCCAGTGTTGCACGTCGACGATGAAGGCGTAGAGTTCTGGTCACACTTCAGTTCGAGTATGTTCTTTATTTAACCTACTGGTTGTATATGATGTATATAGGAGTCGTTCTGAATACTTATGTTTGTTTTCAGTTGAGTTTACTCCTGAATGTTTCTGGATTTCTTGTAAATCTTGTGGCTTATTATATATAATGTTGAGAAATCCGGATGGGGAACGGAGCCCCACGGTTTGGCTTTTGTGGAATATTTGAAGTGTGATTCTCTTTGCAGGTTCTAATATTAGCTCACGCATTTCAAAGTAAACTCTGGCAAAAAATTTTTAAGGTCGTGTTTTCGAAGGGGTTTGATTTCGGTTTAGGCAACTAAATCGGAGTCGGATCCTTTCAATAACTTTTTGAGTTCATTAATTTTATCATGATAGACGTCAAAATGGTTATGTGAAATTTTTCATAGAATATTTTGAAAAATTAACCTATTTGTTATAATTTAAAGAAAGGTATTGAATTAAAGAAATTTATATTAAAAAATGAACAATATTTTCGAGCAATTTTTCGTCCATCCGACCCATCTGAGCCATTTTTTTTCCAACTATCCAAGTCTTGATATGTGCTCAACTTTTCTACCATACTATCGTATTTCATTGAATACAACAAATTTTATTTTTTATTTTGTACCTTATACCCATCTCATTTTGATGGACAACCCCTACTTGCAACACACCGGAGCAAAGTAATTTTGGGGTTTTATATTTACAACAAAACCGCATTTGCACAGCAAAACAAACCATTTGAGTATATATGTACCTACAAATTGATCAACTAAGACATCTGAATTGTCAAGATGGGCATGAACTTAAGGGATTCACCATTCTGGCAAGGACATGCTGGAATCTGTCTGTGTTATTACTTATTAGAATAAAAGTCTGTTATTAGAATGAACAAAATCTCCAGGTTTCAACGGAATCATATAAGCAGGGCAACATGTCCTCTCTATCTCTGGTATGTCTAACAATCCGATCTTCTCCAACCTCGGTCAAGGAGATCTAGAACATAGCAAAAAATATGAAGATAACACAGCATCATAAGACCGCTACGATAGTCATGGATCCACCAAAAACCAACCTTAATAGTCATTGATCGTAATGCTATGTGCCCACAGCTGCAAAAACATTGAAATCGAACTTAAACAAATGCAATGTCCAACCCATAAATCAAATATGCACAATAACTTCAAGCAGCATTCAAAGCACAATTCAAATCGTAAACTCTTCAAACAAATCGATAAGCGTAATTATAGACTTCTAGACACACTAAACCGTCAATCGAAACATATCAAGAGAATGCCATTTTTATCTTCGTGAGAAGCCAATTAGTTTGCCAGCACAAGAATTTCAACTCTTATTACAATTTTCCTCCAAGGAGACACAAGTTTACTGCATATGTTACAAATATATTCCGAAAATAGGGTAAAACCTAAAAATACTTATGATTAAACAAAGACAAATTATTCAACTAAAGAAGAAAATAATACAGCTTAGTATCTGTTCAAGTATTAAGAGATATATACACACACACACACTTTAATGTTAAAAAAAGAAACGAGAGTTTTAAAAATGGAGAGAGAAACCCATGTGCCTTTAGAACGTCTTGCTTATTAAAGAGCATATGTTGCTTTTAGATATTTGATTATTTCTGCATTTTCAAACATCTTCGCCCCAGTATTGGGGTCTTCCAAGTATGGCGCATGTCAAGCACAATGAATTAAGATTAATGGTTGTATCCACTTTTTCAGTCAAGCAAGAGCCATCAATTTTTCCATTATCATACAGCCAAAATCAATTTTCTGACAGCACAATATGAAAGTACTTGAAAGCATTCGACTATTTCATATAGTATCTGTCGTTTGGGGCTGCCACGAGCTCAGCTGAAAAGAGGTATTGATAATGTCTGAGTAACAAATTGTATATTTATGTACAGAGATACAGAAACAGATATACTAATAAGCAGGCTAAAGAAAAAGCTCCCAAAAATTTGTGAATTGCTCCAAATGAATTAAAACAAAAGAAGTTATCATTTAGAAAGATCCAATAAATTGGTGTATCCACATATCGGAGAAATGCACGATAAACCCCTAACCCTGAGGCAGTATGTGTTAGTGCAGATATAAGTGAGGCAGTTCTAACTCTACGAGTACTTTACATACAAGTTTAAAGAATGAAGATCCCTGGAAGGAAAAGAAAAAGTCATAACTAAAGCTCAGAAGATCACAGATGAGTGTGCATATGCGTGTACAATAGCCTGATATGTGCATATGAAATAGCAACAATTCAGATTATGGTAAGAGCATTATTATGCATATCTCTACAAAGGACCCAATTCATATGCCTCTAATATCTTACTGAGGGACATCATCTCAAAGATTTGAAGTTAAATTTAAAGATCATGATAAATTTACCTCATAAGCCCATACTTCAAGGGGGTTTGGATGGTAGTCTTGATGGCGTATAGATACTTCCCTGAATAGAAAGAGTACAAATGAGAACGGCCAACAAACTTCATAGAGGATTGGCATATATATCGTAGCAAACTGTAAACAATGTAGCATGTGTATACAAAATAACTATAATTTGGATTCTAATAACCCGACAAGATGCAATGGAGTTGAAATTCAAAATTATAGGTATCTTGACCATGGTGAATCTTTTGTTTCCAGAAGGTTTAGTTAGAACAAAAAGACAAATTGGAAATTTTACAATGATATTAGTCAAATTACTTTTTATGATCATAGGATAGCTATGGCCCACAAACTAAAACTTTCAAAAAAGGGACCAATTTATATCCCACAATCTTTCTTCTGTTCAACCAAAAAAAATTAAGGTTTAACTTTTCTTGTATCAATACATGCAGAAGTAGTGTCCCTATTGAAACAGCTCTGTTGGATCTGAATTGTCAATGTAAAATTATTCTAGACTTATTATGATAAAAAAATGCCACTGCCTTGGACTAATATTAGGCTTGTACAATTTTTGGTTGTACATCATTCGCATCTACATTTCACTTTGTTTTATAACAATCTTATTATCTTCTAACATAAACTTCACTCCATAAAATTAAAGATTCCGAATACACCTCCAGCACCTGTCTTCACATTACATTTGTAAGAAGCAAACTGTATATCTGTTCTGTAGAGGAAACTACATTCTTACTAGTCAGCAATAAACCAAACCACCAAATAACGCAAACAAATTCTCAATCTTTCGGATAGTATTTCATACAGAACTAGTAAAGTAAGGTCTCTAGACTTGAATTTTAAGATGGAACTCAAACAATTCAGCATAAACTCCAAGTTGACAAACCACAAAATGAAAGATGGAAACTTATGCCAGACCTTACCAATGGTCTTACAGCTCTCTCAAATGTGATATTATATTAATCTGCTACCTGCACAAGTAAAGTTATCAAAGTTAAGTCCAAAAACAGAGCTGAGCGATCAAGTACAAATTGATGAAAACTAGCATATCCATCAGTGAATTCACACCTCATCTTTCTGAAAAAGTCACTCCACAGTAGTGAAGTCTCATATTTTGTGCTAGCCGAATAGTGACATTAAACTCTTTAATTTGCTCAAAAATCTCGAAATGATCCTTGAACTTCGGCGAGGTCTCTTTAAACTCCAAGTCTATCTTGAACTTGATGAAATTCTTCTTAATTTTAACCGGAGAAGAAAAAAGAGGCATCACCTACTCAACCCAGCACCCCAGAACAAATTGTACTAATAATCCTAATCAAAATGCTCAACACTCGAATCTAACAGAAACTCTATAGTATATAATTCAAAGCAAATAGAGGTATACCTTGGCTTTAGCTCCGCAAATCAGTTTGACGGCGTCGGCCTCAGCTTGAAATCTCGATGCAGCGTAATCGCCGTTTCACATCCATTCCGAGTTGTCAATGCAGATCATAGCCGCCTTTTCAAAATCATAAAAATCAACCATTTTTACCACCGAACCCAATTTTTTTGAATACTAGAGCAAAATTGGGGGACTTAGAAATTGTAGCATGGGGCAAATTAGGGTTTCGAGAAAACTGACCTCGATCACCATGGTTGCGGAAAGTAAAGAGGTCAGAGTGGAAAGAGTGAGATGCCACATCATGATTTCGGTAAAAAAGGACGAAGAATACAACGTTCTCTTTTGGGTCAACGTGGACCAATACCATTTCTTCTTGGCGTGTCTGCATCACCAACGAGCTAGGGGGAAGAGGAAGGAGGAGGCCGAAGGGAGATAGAGAAGAGAAGAGAGGGGAGAGAGAGAGAGAGAGAGAGAGAGAGAGAGAGAGAGAGAGAGAGAGAGAGAGAGAGAGAAGATGGATGGTGCCGGCATTCGGTGAAGGTTCCCATAGACGAAGTTTTTGCGTACCCAGAGTTAAAGCAGAAGGCGATGAAGAGAGGGAGGAGGAAGCCAGAAAAGAGAGAGGGAGATAGCTGCGGGGATGGTTTCCGGCGAAGTTTTCAGGTGTCAGAGCATGGTCGCCGGCGACTGAGAGTGGCTGGTGATCTGGGTAAGGATGAATATCTTGTGGGCTGAGCTCATCGTGAGCTCATCGAATATTGACTTTATTAACCAATCCAGTGATGACATGTGTAAAGTTTTACAAAAATATTTCAGTGGGGAGAACTGTCGTGCAATTAAGTGGTATAGTGAGGGAGTAATCTGGGCAAAAATGAGAATCCCATGAGATGAGTTTATCATAAGCTCAGTCAACTTTGCAACATTTTGACAAAAGAACCAATCGTTTTATGACACGTGACACATTTGAAAATTAGACCTGGGTGCTTAAGCCATCTCCAACCCAGGGGCAAGGGCTTGATATAGCCTTAAAATCAGCTAAAATTCGTCTCCAACCCAGGACTGGGATATACCAAAAATGTTATAAGTAGCCTGATCGGGCCAAATACTGGGCTCTATATGGCCATTGGTATAGCCCTGAGCTATATTTTTGCGGGGCCCACAATTGTAATATTAATTTTAATTAATATTCATGTCAATATAAACATTATGGTTGCATCATTTAATTAATTAATTTATTTTAATTTCTCAACTCCAATAATAATCACAATATTTTTGTAAAATAATATAATCAATATAATAAATTTATCATCTGTAATACATTAAAAACATTGAAATATATATTTTAGAATTTCAATAAATATAATACATGCAACGATAATATAGTAAATAAATAAATAAAAATATAATATTTTAAAATAATAATAATCATTTATTAAATGAACCATCAATGAATATAATAAATACAATGCAATTAAGACATTATAGTGACATCATTCGATTAATCAATTTATCTTAATTTTTTAACTCTAATAATAATCACAATATTTTTGTAAAATATTATAATCAAAATAATATCAGTATAAATTAATATCAACCATAATATTTTCAATATCAATATAAATTAACATAAAATATTAGTATAAATATCAATAGTAATATTTTCAACAAAGAGTATTAGAAAAAAAAATATAGGATATATAGTTGGTTTGAAACCGAAGTAATTGATAAAGTAGTTGAGATGGTGAAAGTAGTTGATTTTGAGTACATATAGTGATATGATCATATTTATCTAAAACAAAGAGTATTAGAAAAATATAGAATAGTTATCTTCAAATCTCATAAAAAAAAACTTTCTATAAACAACACATGTAGAATAAATCATATATAATATTCAAAATATATTTTTTAGAATATATATATGTTCAAAATTTTGAATTAATAAAATAATATAAAAATTCAAATTATAACTCATAAGATGGTACAAAATATAGTCCTCACTATTCATTAAAATAATATATTTTGAGGATTAAATTATAGCTCATGGCCGAATATAGCTCCTCAAGACTGGAGATGGTCTTATCCTTGGGTGTATTCCAGAAATTTTCATATGTTCCTACTAGAAAAGAGACATTAAGAATTACAAGCTATCTTTGTAGGTGTACAGGCTGCTGCCTACAAGGCAGGGGTATGCTATGCAAACTGTTTCCTTGCAGTCCATTTGGGGAGAATGGGGGTGATCCTCTTAATCTCTTTGCTCTGCCTACTTAGCAAACCTCTAAAGGTCCCCGACACTTTTTTTTTTCTCACTATACACATTGTAGGTACTGAATATACGGGTTAAATTTGCTGACTTTACAGTATAAATGGTATGGGAAGGCAATGAATATACGGGTTAAATTCGCTGACTTTACAGTGTAAATGGTATGAGAAGACGATGGATGGTGAAATTGGGTGCATCGACTGGAAATCACAGTTAATACATACGCTTAAAGATGGACTGCTATGCTGATTCATTCTTTCAGTTCTGTTGATTATCTAATCGCTAACTTAATTATTTCGTGCTACTAAGCAACTTATACGTGAGTAATGTTTCTGCAGATGCCCAAGTCACGTCTAAGGCAGGTTCACAAGATGTTTCATGACAATACCGCAGAGGTATGATCTTTATGATTATGGAAGATACTGGAAATGTTGAATTTAATGCTGCTCTATGCTTTAATATTTCCTTTAAATATAAATTTGTTTTCCTGGCTGCTAGGTTGTTGTGGCTAGGTCTCATCATTTGACCCTTCAGCCTCGAGCCTCATTCTATCCCGCCTAGTCTTTAGGGTGAAAGCCCAACCCAGCTTCAATTTAGGCTGGGCTAGCCCAACCTCTTTTGAAATATGATAGGGTCTGGGCTATATATTTGAAGTCTAGTTCAGCCTCTCGGCCCATACCATTTTAGCCTCTTCGACCTAGCCCTAACTTCGGCCTCATAAGCCTTGTTTACCAGTCTCTTTTTAAATAAAGAAATTAATTAATATGTAATTATATTTATATTTCTTTAAAGGCCTAGAGCCCAAACCTGGTCTGACTCATTTTGGCTCTTTTTATTAGAAAAAGTAATATAATTCATGATTATTATAATATATTTTCTTATTTCTTTCATTTTTCCTCTTATTCTCCCCAATGTTCTCTCCACTTGAAAAATATATATTCAAAATAAATATCTTACATCAATAATATCAATACATTAAACTTTTCATAATTTAAAATTTTCTCAATTTAAGGCCCATCTTGGCTCGGCCTATAGAGGTCGGTCCGATCTGGCCTCTTTAGCATCATTGGCTTAGTCTTAATAGGCGGGCTAGGACTTCTAAATTGTGGCCTCGGGCTGACTCGACCCGACATCTTTATGTTTAACCGTTGACCAAGCCCAACCGTAAACCTTAAATTTAGGGCCGAAGTCGGCCTAGCCCAACCCATGATGAGCCCTAGTTGTGCCAACGATTGGTTTTGGAATATGATTTGACAAATTAAATGTACGACGAATCATCCACTATGGTTGGTCGCAGGTAATCCTCTGCGTCCTATTTTGGTTCAAACTTTGATGCATCGTCATTCTTTGGCTCGATATAAATAAGTGGTTAATTCTTCGTTTAGCAACTACAAGTCTACAACTGCTGATTATGTCGTTTAATGCATTCCCTTTATTATTTTTGTGAGTTTCCTATAAGATTTTGGGCTGGTACAGAGCTTGGAAGCATATTATCAAGAAGCTGGTTGGGCTGGAAGGGATGAAAAATTGGCAGACGACAGTATGTTTGACACAAAAAAACAGAAAAGAATCGAAATAGGTGTAGGTCAGTAGACCACACTTCATTGTCCGAATCGATTTTTGAATAACTATTAACTCGATATTTAAAATGAGACATGAGGTATACGACCATGTTCGATATCTTTTACAAAATTTCAAAACAGCTTTGTAAAACAAAAGTGAGAGAATGCATTTTACATTTCGAAGAAGATACAAAAACGTGTCTGATAGGTTTATTACAAATCTCTTTGCTTACGCGTCTGGTACATATATAAAATCTACAAAATAATGAATTAAAGTAGGTTGGATTTCAAATCTCAAATGAAAAAAGAAAATGCTAAATTACCTAAAATAAGTGTATGCAATTATGTATATACTATATAGTGGCTTAAAAGTCAAGTAAAACTAATATACAGTATATAAGCAAGCAGCAGTGTCATTGCATCAATATTTCAACTCTTCTTAAGTTATTAACTTATTATCACTAAGTGGATGCCCGCACCCTTGGTGCGGTTGATTGCAACATGTAAATTCAAAAAAACTTGGATTTATATAGGTTTTGTCATAGGCACATTTATAATTACACAGATTTATAGAAGTCATACGTTACATAAACACATGAGAATCCAAATTACATTTGGAAGTTATAGTTTACTAAGTAAAAGAAGATTCAAATAATTTGAAGAATGTAAGTTCAGTCTAAGTACTTCGGAAACCCAATGAATCCAAAGTCATACTCATCACTTCTGAATTTTTGGGGCTTTTACATTGTTTAACCGCATAGTGTGATAGTAAAGCAATTGTCGTAAGGGTGCATGTCCCTTATCATCGTTATGAGAATGTTTGTTGAATCTAAAAAAGACAGAAATAATGAATAAGAACCTGCTGACCAAGAAAAAAAATACATGTTTACATAAGAGAATAGAAATATCATATAATTCATAAAAATACGTAGATTGATTCATTTATAATAGACAAACTATACAATTTGCAATAGTAAAAGTTTATCTATGTTTTCACCGGTGTGTCAATTTTATGAGTAATTTATTTCCTACCTATATGTAATAAAAGTACCCATAAAATTAAGGTTCAGGTGCTCTGTCCCCTACACAATATAAATTTTAATAGCTCTCTCCATCAAAATCTTCAAACTGGAAAATAAAAGAAATCAATTTTGATAGCGCATGATCTAATTAATAAATTAATCAGAAATTAAGATTATCAATTGAACACTCTTTCGATTCATATGTTAATTCCTTCTTTTCCTCTATCTTCTCTTCATTTCCAGTGTCACATTAGATTGAAACATGATCTGGGTCTTTTTATTTCTCATGGCCAGGTCATTAACTCAAATTTATGTGTAGTCTTTAGATGTAGTTGATGCACTGAGATCTTGATGGCTCTATAGCCGGTAATGAGAAAGATGACGACCTTATACAATGTAATGCAAGAAATTAACATCATCAATAAAGGTCGATATGAGAAAATAAGAAATATGCATAGAAATAGTGAAGACATACTAAGATTAACTAAACTAAAATTTCTTAGTATGTATTCTGGTAGGAAAAAGTTGAAGCTAACTTTGTCGCCATAAAAATATTATGCTTAAAATTCATGAAGGCATTCAGCCTTGGTCAACATCACTTCTACACGAAGACAGAAACAAAATTACACCACAAAGAAATCATCACTGTTACATATTTGATATTGACTGTAGCATTAAAGAATTTAAACATACATTTTACTATACCAAATTGAACTATAATACAGAAATAAAAATTAGAAGAAACAAATGAAATAAAAAAAAACTAAGAAGTGATTAAGTGATGACATAAATTGTAATGAATAAGTATTAAGCACTGAAGTTTACTGAAAATTAATTAAAAGCTCAGTGTTTTAGAGCTTACTTGATTTCAAGTCATCTAGCTTGCTGCATGACTGCTAAAGTGTTATCTTCAAACAATCTGTAACCATTGAAGAAACCTAAGCGAATAATAATAAAATATTGTAGGAAATTGACAATTGACATTTATCTCAAATTTTATAGAGAGATACCTCAAGCACGCATGTACTGTGTCATTTGTGTACTATCTGATTCAAAGACATGACATAATTTATGTTATTTTGATTACATGGATTGACTTTCATGGATTTGTACTATTCAGGTGTCTCATTACAGTGACACTCAACAACTAAACCAATCAATACCAAATCAGGAGAGCTACTCAACTAAAAGTGGTGGCTACATTGACATAATTCCATCATTCTTGAATTCCCAGACCTGTAACAATAGAAAGCGAGCAAAGTCTTCTCCTGAATTGAATAAAAATGAGCAACAACAAAATTGACCACAATAATCAAATAAAAATGTTACCTCTTCTCCTGAAGATTGAAAATTTCAGATCCCCAAATTAGAAATAGGGGTGGAGCTATTAAGCTAAACCCAGGAGAGAATAACAAAAGAGGAAACATGAAAATGGGGCTTTGGATGATGCGTAGGAACAAAAGAGGAAAGCTCTCATTCAACTCCTATTGTAACCAAAACATAAACAAATAAAGGATCAAAATTTGTAATAACTGAAATGGTATTACCTCCAACTTTTCACTTAGATACTTTACCAATATTTTCTTCACCAAGGAAATGTGTGGCGCTTTGTTTGTAGCATACAACACCTCCATTATAGGAACTTTTGGACAATCTGGCTCCTTTAATGGCACATCCTTGAATGTGCACAATTGAGTTATACCTAAAATTAACCAATTCTATAGCTTAACGGAATAAAAAAATGATTAAGAAATACAGTAACTAAGAGTGAAACAACATGAGATTGAGAATTACCATGAGCTTGTCCTAGAAGGGGAAGCTCTGCATTTGACGAATGGCATTAGTGGCACATCCAAATCCACCCTTCACCAGGATATTACTCTCCATAAAATTGCCAGAACCATTTTCCAGTAGCTTATATTCAATCACCGTAACAAACCCTTTCTTTTCTATCATCTTTATGGGATCACATATACCGATAGAACTGAGACACTGCCAGCTCCCTCTTAGCATCTTCCAATACACAAAAAGATCAATCCAAGAAAAAAGTTCATACACAACTAAACTCACAAAATTTTGAAGTGCAAATTTACAAAAAAGTAAGAGTTTTAAAAAGTCAAATACCTAAGCTCCGGGACTTATGGGACATGTACTTCTTGTGATATAACCACCAACACTAAGTGTAGCACAAGTCACAATAAGAGAAATCAACATTTCCTATGTGGATCCATTGGATGTCCTTCACTTCCTTGTTGAAATCCAAACATATAGCGAGCTCAGACCAAATGGATCATAATCATATCATTGAAAGCAACAGATTTCATATACCAATTTGTGAAAGAGAACTAAATTAGGTATACTGTGTACTAAATGCAAGAAACTTGATGGTGCCTTCTTTTGAAATTCAAATTTCAAAAATTGGTGAATTACCCACGACCCTCTTAACAACTAATAACCAAGTGACCAACATTGAAAATTGAAGAACCTAAAATGTGACAGTAGAGCAGAAAATGTGTATTTGGAGAAAAGTAAGCAACAAATGAAACAATAGGAGAAATGGGTAAGCTTGGCAATGGAAGAGGAGCTTCTATCGAAGAAACTAATGGTGGGTTAGGTACACATCCAAAACCTTCCCGAGCTGCAAGAACACAACCTTGAACGTGTTCTTAAACTTCTCCAGGTTGATTTTCCCGTTCAGGTTGTTGATGTAGATGGTCTGATTCACTAGAACTTTGCCGCCTCCACTGCCGTTGTTCTCTCCCATGGTTCCAAACTCAGTTTAGCTCTGCCGATTTTTGATTTGGAAGAAAGGGGTTTAGCTTAGTCTTTGGTATCGACTATCAAAGTATCGGGAAAGCTCCAGGGAAAATGCAACCCTTGTAGGACTGCCATGTTTTGGGCTAGCGTCTTGTAAATTTCATTAAAGCCTTGATCGGGTCATCTCATGTCTTAGCCAAACAATGAATTATCCAAATTAAAATAGATACTTTGTATTTTTTTGACACAAAGCTAAAATAGATGTGTTATATGTACTATCCTATGCTATATAAATTGTGTTATATATTTTGCAATACATCTTTATAGACTATATTTTTCGTATTATAATTAGGCAGATCATTACTATTTTGTATTATTATTTTAAGACCTTTTTTCGACGCCACTCTTGATAATGCCACATATAACTGTCCGTGACAAAAATATTCTGACCTTACTTAATGATAGACCTCGGCTTTTGTTCATTGTCATTGCGTAACACGGTCTAACCGGAAATTGTCATCTTTTAAATGTAAACGGTCATTTAGTTTATGTTGCAATTAGTACTATCCTTAGCATATGAACTTTTGTCCGACGTTGGTCCCGGTAAGTATTTTTGTTTCTATAAGTTTTTCAAACAATTTTGTCACAATCAACCTTGTACCATTACACAAATCACATATTTTATCTAAATTTCTCTATAACATAATGAGCATTCCAATTTTCAATATGAGTTTGTGTGTAGGCAATCCGCTAAACTCAAGCTTATTCAAAAATTCCATAGGATATAAAACATTAATGTTATCGTTGGTACCTGAATTATATGAAATTGAATCCGAAGTAAAATATGATTTTTTATTTTCAGGTACTAATTTAATTGCATAATTATTGATTCATGATCAATTACATTTTTAGGAGTCACAATAGCGTGTTCTTTTAAATAATTTGTATTACTATATTGGGTATCAAAATTGGGATAGGTTGCTTCAAAAAAAGATTTTATGGGATCAACTGTAGCATCTGCAAGAAAATATTTTGGTATATCAATCCAACTTACATCGGGATCATATACGAGCAATTTTGATTTCAATCGACCCTCACCTATTTGTAGCATCCATTCAGCAAAATCTTTAATTTTATTTTTTTCAATAGGGGTTAAACCAATCATCGACAATCTCATATTTTCAGTTAGATAAAATACTGTAATCTTAGGCCACAAATATGAATTATTAAATGATCTTTGAATGACTTGTTCTTTACTGTCACCTTGTATGACTGACAATTTTTGTCTAAAATCTTAACCGAATAGAATAATCTTTCCTCCAAATAGTTTTTTTTTTGACAAAATATCACGCAATATTCTATCGACTGATTCAATACAATATTTATTACACATGGGAGCTTTATCCCAAACTATCAATTCTATCTTTTCAATTAAACTTGAAAGATTTGTCTGTTTATTAATATTACACGTTGAATCTTTATCTATAATTGATTTTATTTTGAAATGTGAATGAGTTATTCTGCCTATCGGAAGTAATAATGAAGCAATGCCTGATGAAGCAACGACCAAAATAATTTCACCTTCAAATCTTAATCTAAAAATTATAATATTCTATAAAACAGTTTTTCTTGTACCTCCGCTACAATAAATAAAGAATGATCATGGATTCTTTTGTTCCACGGCTTTGATCACCTCATTGTATATCATTTTTTGAGAACTATTTAGTTTAGTGATTATGTTAAAATATTTTTGTTTCAGCACATCACAATCAAAATCCAATTCTTCTCTGATAAGCCTATTGTCAAGTTGACGTATTTGTTGTGTCTTTGGCATTGGTAATTGTTGTGTCTTTGTGTGATATATCATCAGATATACTAATCCAATATGCATCAAGTAAAACTCGAGGATATAAGACATTACAAAATAGAATAATCGTAACGAATAAATAATGAATTTGAGGAGAAGTAGCAGCAAAGTAGATTCCAACAATGTTTCAACCCATTCTTTATCATCACCTAGTAATCCCAAATCTCGACATACTTTTTGATAAGTAGAGTATACTATCTCATTGACTATTCTTATTGCCTCAAAATTGATACATTCTTTCTGAACATGTAAAAAAATTC
The DNA here is from genome assembly GCA_946800695.1 of Geum urbanum. Classification (NCBI taxonomy): domain Eukaryota; kingdom Viridiplantae; phylum Streptophyta; class Magnoliopsida; order Rosales; family Rosaceae; genus Geum; species Geum urbanum. Next base: position 9,816,056 of record OX327003.1, read on the forward strand.
TAAGATAATACAATTCACTGTCAATTGGTGGCACATGTGCTATTCAACCGAGAACACAATATTTTTTTCTTTGGGTCAATAATTTTTCATTATCATTCCACACAAATTTAGTAGGAAATTGAGTATATGTTAATTTTTTCGTCTTCTTATAAGTCTTGTTTGCACAAAACCAATAAGTTAGCTTTGTAGTTTCTATATTCGGATTTCGTAACACATTTTCACAAGAATTAGCTTGATGAAAACAAACAGTTTGTTCAATGGGTAAATGAATCTTTAAATATTGAACCACAAGAATCAAATAAATGCCATACAGACTCATGATGAGTTAAATATCGACAATTGAGATAATTTTGGATTTCATTATTTATATTGTCACGAACCAATACGCGAGTTCTATCGGGTCCTTTATTTATGTACTTGAATAAATAGTCCATTAACATAGATTGAGAATATCATTCAACGTTTATATGAGCATTATATCTCGACAACAAATTAGCATTGTATGGAACAACATAATTACTACGAACATGAACTCCTTTTTTAACTACAAATTGTGATTCATCAGCACGACGTCTATATTGAGGAGAGTTAATTGGTTGAAAAATTGTTTTAGGAATAAATGACTTTGGAAAATGTTTCGTACATGATTTTTCTCGCATACATGCACGAAGAATATGGATTAAGTTGACCGCAAAGACCATGAATCATAAATTAACTAACTATTTTAAACAATTGTGGGCTAATATTTTTATCCGATAATTCTGTTGAAATTATGTAATCTATATCGTCTGCTGTATAACATTTATATTTATCTTTAAGCCAAAATACTAAATGAGCATGAGTCAACCCTCGCTTTTGGAATTCAATCGTACATACATGAACATGGACTTCTCCAAAAGGTTTTCTAGTTTTAATATAAGCAATCATATCATCTATTTTTATTTTAAACATTTGACACACAAGATTAGGACGATCTTTTGGTTTGTACCCTGCTTTTTTCCGAAATATCTCAAAATTTCTGGGCAATTCACATTGCACGTGAAAGTAATGAACAAAACAGGAAGAAAAACTCTTTTTTCGACATCAGAACCTTGGACAATTCTACCCGAAATAAATGTAGATATATTATTCCATGTTTCACACCTTAGTTCTAGTTGATGATGTTATATATATATTAAGTTCAATTTACCCGGAAATGAGTTTTTATGGGGAATTAAACCCCTGACCTCTAAACGTATGAGAGTAATATCAGGGTGGCCAACCACTGGACTACCAGTAGCTGGTTTTGATGCCTTATATATTCTAAACGATTTTCTTCAATAATTGCATATGTATCTACCAAATATTGTTGAAAATAATCTTCCACATTTTAACAAAGTACTCGATTGATTTGCTTTATCATGAATTTGGTGACATACCAGCATGTGTAAGCGTCATCGCCAGAATCGTTATAATCGACAATCACACCTGCAATTACAATGATCAAAATCTATGTTAGATTTTTGATAATTAATAATGATTGATTAATAGTTGATTGATGATTAATAATCGATAATAGTGTGTCACTGACCTTCATGGCTTATCTGATATGATGTCTGCCCAAAAATAGTATGTCCAAGACCTACATTTGATGGAGAAAATTTATTGTTAGATTGATTGTGATGAATGCTGTAATGATTATGTTGCAGATTAAGCTGCTATATATATGCATACAATACCTGATATAACTTGATGAACATCTTCATTATCACTGCTGTCCTCTTCCAACGTCTCTTGACATGCTGCAAAACAACTAAAATAAATGCAAGTAAATGATACAAACCATGTGCATCACTGAAATTGATATTAATAAAGCAAAATGATTCTCATCTAGGAAAATCATTAGTAAAAAAACCAAGTGTATAAGGGTATAACTAAAACATATTTCTGATATACATTTCAAAGCAAGAACAAAAAAACCCATCAAGAGTATTAAAGCCACTGTTATGAGACAGTTGTCACCATCATGTATCCTCTCTATACAATTATAGTGTATATTCATAGAATTGTAGTGTATATGAAACTTTAAAATGCTAAGAATTGAAAAGTTTTCTACTAGTGCACCATATGGTCTGGTTACATAATTGATTCACATCGAGATGGTCCATGGCTACATTCGATCTGCTTCCATCCATATCTTCAGAACAATGCAATAGAGTTGTTAGTTGAAGGTCTGGCAAGCCAAAACAAGAATAAAAAACCCATCAACAGTATTAAAGCCAGTGATATGAGATGATTGTCACCATCATGTATCCTTTATACAATTATAGTATTCCTACTAATGTAGCATATTGTGAGGTTACCTGATTGTTGATTGATTCTCATTGACATGGTCCATGGCTACATTCAATATGGTCTGGTAAGCCTTGCTCAAAATTTTGAGGTGGTCGAAAAAAACACTTCCTCTTGGTTAATTTCAACAGTGGATTGGATCCACTTGAACCTTAATCTTCCAAATAGTGTCACACCGCCATTGTCTCGTGGCCTTCCAAGCATTGTTCAAAATTTTACTGGTCTTCAAAGAATCGCTTTCTCTTGTTTAAATTCTATTTGGGCCTCATAACTGGAAATGAAAAACAAAACATTATATGTAATAGTTAGATAGTCACTCATAAGAAATTGCAAATAATGCATACATTAATCGATGAATTGTGTATACTACACGACAATTTGTCCTTACAATTGAAGTCTCATATTTTAATAAAGTAACACAATAGTGATAAAGAACAGGTTTGGGATGAAAACAAAACAAAATTGTGTACTGCTATGAAACTAAATTCTCACTATTATGAAAGGTTTTTTTTAAAAAAAAAAAATTACTGAGATTACATGTAACCCATAGATTAACGAATTCAAGTCTTAAAGTGTAATTTTCATCATTTCAATTGCCTGCAACTTTAATTTTGTACAGCTTACTATTCTAAGGAAAATTATGAAAGACCATGTAGTTTAATTTGATGGCTAAAATAGCATACATGCTTGTCAGCTATTCTCTACGGATAAAGTTGTCTCTTATTATTATTATTATTATTATTATTATTATTATTATTATTATTAATATTATTATTATTATTATTATTCATAGACAGATAAATATACATACCTGAAAATTTGAATGAGTGATCGCAACAACGATTGACAACAACCACAAAGACAACAACAGAATGGCACAACTAAGAGCTTTTCGCATAAAACCTGCATAAACAAACCAAACTCAATGTATTAATATCACTTCAAATCTACGAACTAAACTAACTGAACAAAATGATTCCATACTTGCTCAATCTCAAACAATCATATTACATCAATGAATACTCACGCAAAATGCTATGCATATCACCTAAACCCTATTATCAGATATTGGAAGCAACATTTCCATGCTAGTATTATGGAAAATTCTGAAAGACCATATTACATTTTAAGCAGAATTCTAAAAGACCATGTTCCACCAAAATAGAAAAGAAAAAAAAAACAACAAATGGGAAGCATGAAGAAGTGAATTTAGATGAGAATCAACCTATCAATCTATGAGATGCAAGCAACAAAATTCAACCCCCATAAACAAAACAAAAAAGAAGAAGAAAAGTTAGATACTTGATGAAGACCAAGACCAAGAGATCACTGTTTTTTATAACACACAATGAATTAGCTAACTCATCTTGGTATAACTTATAACTTAGGTGTAAGGATAACGATTAGCAATAAACTATTTCAATTATTAGATAACCAATGCGGCTAAAATTACATCAGTTAACAATAATTTAAACACTTTATATGAACCAATGTATCAAGGTTAACACAATTTGATCATGCCAATTTCTGTTCTCTTCAACTATTAGTTGCTCAAATTATTAGATAGATAATTGTTATAAGAGCAAAGCGACGGATGTAAGTACAATATATGACTATATTAATCTATCATCACTATGAAGACAAATAGAGACTAATAGACTATCGTTCCCAATTTTTCCTCACTCACCTCCTAAATTCTGGATATTTGCAATTATGATGGACTAACCCCCACTTTACTCCCATATTTCCAGGCATGACTCATAGACTGCTGGTTCTTCGATTATAACGAATCAATGAAATATAAAATTTGGGCTTGGGTACTAATTACGTTTGAATATGACTCTTGGACTAACCTTCACTGATCCTATTTGACAATCAGAAACCTAGATAGAAATAAAGCTTAAAGTAGGGACAAATTGATTAAATGTCTCTCATTATAAACAACTCAAGTACTCAATTTTCACACATAATCATAAGGAACATACTCATTGTCACAAACTTATGCACAAAGAAAAAAATGAAAATATTTATAGGTCCATACCTCAACTACTAGCACAAACACTTGCACAATAAACACAGGAACACCTGTAAGCAAGAAACCAAATCGAAACACAAATTTAAAATTTAAATGAGACATGAGAGATGGCAAAAAAATAGTGAAAAGCAGGTTTCATCATATAGCAAAAGCTAAAACCGAAAATGTAAACTCCGTGGCTAGAAAGAGAAGGTAGTATGATGCTAACTGAAATGGACACCTAATGTTAGCAGTTCAATCAAAGACAACATATCCCAATCAAAAACATGTAAACAAAGAGATGAACTTTTGTCACCACAATGCATTAACCAAGTCAAACAACTATCAACTTCTTTTGTAATTGATTCCTTACCTTCAAGACCCAACTCTATCAATTTGAGATAGCCCTAAGGCTGCAAAAGCTCACCAACAATTCTGTCTGGCTCACTCAAGTCTCTCTCAATCACTTGTACACGTCATCCTTCCTATAACACAAAGCAAACACAAACTTAGCTTAAACGCTCACATCACATCACTACCGGATTATTAACCATTGCCGGCGACTTTTAAGTCGCCGGCAATGTTTTTGGACATTACCGGCGATTTTTGCCGGAAAAATCGCCGGTAATGTCTTTTTTTTTTACATTACCGGCGACAAAAAATCGCCGGTAATGTCCGTCGCCGGCAATGTCTCGATGGTAATGTAAAAAAAAAATAAAGACATTGCCGGCGACATACATTTATGTCGCCGGTAATGTAAAAAAAAAAAAAAAAAGACATTACCGGCGACATAAATGAAGTCGCCGGTAATGTCTTTTTTTTTTTTTACATTACCATCGAGGCATTGCCGGCGACGGACATTACCGGCGACAAAAATCGCCGGTAATGTAAAAAAAGAAGAAGACATTACCGGCAATTTTTCCGGCAAAAATCGCCGGTAATGTCCAAAAACATTGCCGGCGACTTGGACTTACAAGTCGCCGGCAATGAGTCAATTTCCAGTAGTGCATATTTAGCTCCAAACAACAAAAATTCTCAATTCCAAAGTTTCTCCCTCCTAGCTTGAAATGTTTATTGTAAATTTGAGTTCAATAATACTCTACCTATAAAAATTGAAACTTTAACCATACCATATTCTAATGATTCAAACTTTAACTATTCCAAATCATCAATATTGAGTTTCTGATTGTGGACGCCCCGTCATATTACAACTCCATCATCAGGTGCAACACGCTCAGTAGAATCAACGCCATCATGTTACAGCGGATGCTGCTTATGAAGTTCCCTACACCTACTGGTATATGCATGCTTCGAGGAACAACGCCTATGTAGCTAGGATCATCTAACGATGCCAACTACCTGGCGAGGGAAGTGTGTTTACTCACTAGCGACCCATCGATCAAAATACCATATGACCCAAGGGAGGGGCCCCTAACGGTGAGGCCTGTCAGCGATGAGTCCACTAAGCTCATCCCAATATCTGACGAGCACCCTAAGTGAATGGTTAGAATCGGGGCAAACCTAGATCTAGCAGTCGAAACCACCCTTGTCAACATTCTCAGAAAGTGCAGCAATGTCTTTATACGGTCTTACGCCGACATGTCGGGCACATCAACGGATATCGTATCACATAAGTTGGGCATCTCGCTGAAGGTGGTACCAAAGAAGCAGAAGCGTAGAGCTTATAATGAGGAGCAATACGCCTCCATGCCAGAAGAAGTAACAAAGCTTCTCAATATAGGTTTCTTCAAAAGGTCCAGTATCCAGCATGGGTCTCAAACATCGTCATGGTCAGAAAACGCAACAACAAATGGAGGATGTGCGTTGACTACACCAACGTCAACAAAGCTTGCCTAAAGGATTCTTTCCCGTTACCAAGAATAGAACAACTGGTGGATGCAACCAGCATCCACAAACATTTATCCATAATGGATTGCCACTCAAGGTACAATCAGATAAGAATGGATCCAGCAGATGTAGAGGTGACATGCTTCATAACGGACATAGGACTCTATTGCTACGTCATGCCGTTTGGAATGAAGAATGCAGGGGAAACCTACCAGCGGTTCATGACAGATTTGCTAGCCCCGCTGGAAAGCGACACGATAGCAGTCTACATCGATGACCTCGTGGTAAAAAGTAGGCACATGTAGAACCATGTAAAGGACTTGAAGGAGGTACTGGACATCCTTATCTGTAGCAGAATGAGACTCAACTTGGCGAAGTGTATCTTTGGAGTCTCAGCGACAAAGTTTTTGGGGTACATGGTGAACCAGAGGGGCATTGAGGCCAACCTAGAAAAGATACAAGCTATCCTCAATACAATAAGGCAGCTAAAAAAGCAAGACCTCCAAGCCTTGACCGGGAAACTCGCATCACTGTCGCCATTCATCTCCTGCTACATTAACAAATGCATCCCGTTCTTCAAGGCAATAAGGATAACAAAAAAGAAAGTTGTAGAGTGGACCGATGAATGCGAAGCGGCCCTAATCTGGATTAAGCAGTATCTCACTCATATCCCATTCTTATCAGCCCCAATACTGGGTGAGATCTTTTACATTTATTTGCCTGTTTCATTAACCGCCGCTAGCTCCACTTTCGTCAGGCTAGAGGTGGAAACAGAATTACCTGTATTTTTTCCAGGCAAGGGTCTAGATAAACCGGAGACAAGATACCCGGTGCTTGAGCAGCTAGCCTTAGCGCTAATCATATCAGCAAGGCGACTAAGACCACACTTCCAATCACACACCATTCATGTTCTTACGGATCAACCGCTTCGACAGGTACTTGAGAGCTCGGACCACTCCGGAAGACTAACTAAATGGGTAATAGGGCTCAACGAGTTCGATATCAAGTACCAGCCAAGGACGACGACCAAGGGCCAAGCGGTGGTTGATTTTATAGCGGAGCTCACACCAACATCAGGCGACCAAACAGATTTTCCAACACCCGTATCATTTGCTACGGCATCACCAATCGCCCGTACAGTCATCTGATTGGAACTTATACATTGATGGCTCATGGACGTCCGATGCAGCAGGAGCGGGAGCAATCTTGACTGGGCCAGGAAAAGTCTATGCCGAAGATGCTCTTCGATTCCTCTTTCCAGCCTCAAACAACGAGGCCGAGTACAAAGCGTTAATCACCATCTTGCAACTCGCCACCGATTCGGGAGCAAAGAGCGTTAATTTTTTTAGCGATTCTCAGCTCATAGTAAGCCAATTCACCGGGGACTTTAAAGCCAAAGGAACGCAATTTTCGGCATACCTGGGGTACGTAAAGGCATTTTTAAATAAGTTTTCTTTTTATAACATAACCCACATCCCCAGGGAGAAAAACACAAGAGCAGATGCCTTGGCAAGGCTAGCAACGACATCGCTGCATACCGCAAGAGGACATACCATGGTGGAGACACTGGAAAAGCCTAGTATCTCCAAGAATTTCCTGGGAGTATTCACCCTCACATTAGCTATCTCGCCGCCAGCAGAGGACTAAAGAACGGGCTTAGTCAACTATATACCAACGGGACACTACCGATAGATCGGGTGGAGGCAAGGAAACTAAGTCAACAGGCAGCGTTCTACGCCATGCACAACATCTAGCTCTACATGAGTAAGGGGTTCCCCATGCTCAAATGTGTCATGCGAGAAGAGGGGCACAGGCTGCTAGAGGACGTCCATAGGTGTAAATATAGGAACCACAGCGGGCCAAACACCATCATCCACAAGCTCTTCCGTTACGGATTCTATTACAAGAAAATGAGGGAGGATGCAAGAGAGATTGTAGACATGTGAAAGTTGTGTGCCCAGTATGCAACTGCGATACACGCCCCTGTAGCCCCAATGTTAATAATCGTCAGTCCTATCCTGTTTACGCAATGGGGACTCGACCTTATTGGGCCGTTGAAAGTGTCGTCATGCCAATTCAAGTACATCATTGTCTGCATTGACTATCACACAAAGTATATTGAAGTAAGACCACTAGTGCTCGTCACCACGTAGAAGGTAATTAACTTCTTATGGAAGGATATATATTGCCGATATGGAGCACCACTCACTATCATCACCGACAACGAAAAGCAGTTCAACAACGATGAAATGAAGAAAATCACAAGTGATTTGAGGACTCGATTAGTATTTGCGTCGGTGTACTACCCCCAGACTAACGGTCAAGTGGAAGCGACCAACAAAAAGATCAAGGTGAGACTCAAGAAAAGAATGGAGGACTACAACCACAAATTGGCTGAATGTCTCTATAAGGTGCTATGGTCAATCAGAACAGCGCTGACTGAAGCAATAGGAGCTTTACCGTTTTCACTCGTATATGGAGCAGAAGCGGTGCTGCCATTAGAAATCATGCATCGAAGCCCCTGTTTTGAAGGGTATGATGAGGACACCAACAATGAAAGACTCAACATGATAAACGTATTGCGAGAAGAGCGAGAGGATGAAATCCGAGTTGAACTCTTGGCAAAGAAATAGCTGGTCGCTCGACACTTTAACCGTCGAGTCAAAGCACGAAAGCTCTTGGTGGGGAACATGGTAAGGAGAGAGGTCATCCCAAAACCAAAGAGACTATTACCAGTAGGGGAGGGACTGTTCAAAATCATCGAGAGCCTAATTCCAACCACGTTCATCCTCGAAGACAAAAATGGAACCAAAGTACAGAGAACATGGAACGCAAGGCATCTTCGATATTGTCACCTTTAAGCAGGTTATACAATTTTGGTATTTCTGGAGTTAGAAAATTTCCTCCACTATACTAGGGGACTAAACCCACTTTTGTGTTATTAAATATATCGTAATCAATGAAAAAAAAATTCAAACATTTTCTTGTAAAAAAAAAGGACTACTATCATCTACACATTTTGTATGGCCATTTGTTCTATCTAGCACTTCGATAGAACGGGCAAACGTTACAAGCAAACGAATTTCCTTCAGACATTTCATTGATCAGCTATATGTAATAATACTTGGAGAAATTTCCACAAAATATACCTTCTCATTAGCAACTCCTTGGTAAGTCAAGTAGAGTAGCATATAAGTCAGGTTCATGACCAGCTGACTGGAGTGCGTCACAATACTCGGCGCTGAGTTTGAAATCTTTGACGGCGTAAGTCATCTCCTGCATCCCCCAGCTACTTGATTGGGCCCCTGAGCACAGTAACTTGACCATCCGTGGCAGTGCGCGCCATCTCGGCAACCTTTAAACGTTCCCTTACCTCCTTTAGCTCCAGCTCAAACTCTTTGGCATGTTTTACCGAGTCTTTCAAGAAACCGTAGGCCTCCTTCAACCTCTCCACCAAGAGCTCGTGCTTACGTTCCAGCTCTTGCCACCTCTCACTGGCTTGCACCAGCTGTTCCTCCTTCCTACCCAACTCCACACTCACTTGAGCAAGCTCTTCCGATGACGCCACCATAGACTGCTGTTGGTGACACATCAGCTGGATGATGACGACAAAGGACTTGAGGCACTCATTGGCACGAACAACGATTTCAACCACAATGCGCACCTCTGCACAACACCCATCTCTAAATCATCCCTGCCATATGGTTCATTTTCATAGCCACCAGGATCACGGTCTAATAGAGCGTTGATGTCATCAATAGGTCGAGTGGTTGGAACAGTCTCCACATTGATGGACCAGAGCCTGTCAGTGCCCAGCTGGCCGGCAACTGTAACAACGCCTTCGTTAGAAGGGGCAGTCTTCTTCGGAGGTCTTTGCGACCCCCCGGCTTCAGCGCTCTTTCGATTCTCACCCCAACCGGTAGCCTTAGTTGAGGTCGTAATGGACTTCATCTTAGGAGGAACAATGTCACTCCCTATCCGATTAGTCTCCTCTTCATCAGGAGGATTGATGGCGAGTGGGACACTGAGGGTGAGGGTGTTGCCCGTCTGAACGTCGAGATCAAGCAACATGGCTTTGTTTCCCTCCTCTTCAGGATCGGCGATTAGATCATCAATACTGCCAAAGGACTCCATCTTCTTATCCCGCTTAGTGTTACTATAACCAACTGTAAATTTACGAACAGAAGAAGTTAAGATAAAGGAACAAGAAAGAAAATTCTACATAAGAACAACGCCATTAGAAAAACACAAGCGGCAGACCACATACTAAGCGTTTTGGCAAGGTCGATCGACTCTAAAATCCGGTGGTCCTTCAAACGGTACACATTCCAAAATTTCTTACTATAACCTTGTTCCACTCTATGGCAGTACCGTTTTTCCGTAGCACAAAGATGATAATGGTGGGTAACTACAACAAAGGAAATGGAAAATAAGAACAAGAAAGATAAGTACATAGGTAACATTCCCTAAGGTAATGACAAACATCAAACTGTCCTCAGCACCTCGGGGATGAAACCTAGTAGGCATGCGGGCCCGGGCCACAACACCCTTTGATCGGAACCAAGCGCCACCGACAAGAAAATTCCCAGACCGACACTTAGGGTTGGACATCTGCAAGTCGTGTAGGGTAAGGAGACTTCCGTGCAGTTGAACTAAGCAGAGCATCTCTCGGCGTCCCTTCTTCCTCGAGTACAACACGTCGAAGTATTGCAACACTTCATTCCGAGTTGGGTAATCCAACCCGACAAGTTTCCACAACATGAACATGGCGTTTAGGGACTGAAGCATTAGCAGGGAAGCTTGCCCGATGGTGCACCGCAGCTCACCGAAAATGTATTGATGAAACGGGTGAAGCGGCAACCGCACACCAAACTGTAGCTGAGCGTGATCTAGAGTGATGTGACCAGCAGAAGGCCTGGTAAAGAATTCACCATTACCTAAGGGTCTAAGGGTAACTGTCTAGGGGATTTGAAACTTCGTCTTCATCTCCTTAATAGCAGAGTAGGATATCAAGTTAGCGGGCTCATCTACCTCTTGCGTGCCGCTCAGTGTTCAAACTCTTGACCCGCCTAGTCCAAGCATTAGTGGGTTGGGAGGAACAACGGAGGTCGTGCCCAAGGTTGACATCGTCGGCTCGGTTTTACCCCACTCAGGTTGGGAGGATGACACCATGTTACATGCAAAACATTTATGGATAAGGTTAGCCCAAGGTTTGCCCATTTCAGCTTCCCAATTCCGTAAATGACTTCCCAAGAAACATGCCCGATCCCCCCAACGCCGAAGCAGAATTTCTGGCAGTTACGGACCTAACACTAGACAATGTGCTCAACGCCATTAACTCGTCCAGCAGCGCTCTCATAGATGCGGAACTCGAGGAGTCACCAGAACTGGAGACTTTGCTACTATCAGAGGACACCATTATGGTCTTCATGCTTAACCTACATAACCCATAGTAGGAGGAACCAGTAACATCACGCCGGTTTGATCAGACATAACAAAGACATCTCTACAAACCCATTGGGCCTGGGGACTGGATCCAAGCCCAAAGACATACATAATGTAGCTACGGCCCAAGGGCTGGAGGACTCTAAGAACTCAGCTATAGCGAAGATTCCCCTGGCCACCGTGAGCGACGGTAATACGGTACTAGTCTATCTACATTCACTTAAGGCAACAAAACCACTATCAGGGACACAAACAAGCACAAGGCATGCAGAACCGACCCAGAAATTCAAAAATCACTTAAAGAAAAGAAGCACGATAAACACGGCTCAAGGAATGGAATAAACAGAAGTAAAAAAACTGAGCATAGTGGTGGAGTAAGGCTTGACGCAACAACGAAGATACGGTGGCGACAGATAAGTTCAACCTCTCTCTCTCTCTCTAAAAAATTCATTTCAGATTCTACTCAAAGAGTAAAGTGTGGGAAGAGAAGAGAGAGATGTGGGTTTAAATACGCCACCTTTGGGCATGATCGCCATCGTTCAAAGGGACACGTCGGTTCCACAGATGCAGGCACATGTCTGTAAACATCATTAACCATGGAAGAGTCCGGAGAATGAAATGGCACGTACCATCTCCTCAATTGTGATTTATAAGGAAAACGAAATGATCACACTTTAACCTACGACGGGACATTTGGGAAACCCAAGATGCCCTAGGGCAACACGTGGCGATTACATATTCAACGACATTTAATGAAGACAGCAAGTGGTTGCACCTACCAACTCGGGACAAGAGCATAATGGCGACGCGAATCACAGGCTTCCAATAAGGAGAAACTTTCCAAGACGAGAAAACTTAGCATTAACTGCCTCAACTTACTATAACGCCCACACTAGCGGTAGCTGTCAGCATCGTCAAAATAAAAGGAGCTACGTCATAAGGCTGGAAGGGTTCCGTTATCGGCCAAAGAGCTGTAAAGTCGCACTGGGGAAATAAACTCGGAGACTTAAGGGTTACCAACTCAAATGAGTTCCACCTACCGTAGCGCCCCCACTGGAATAGCTACCAGCGTCCAGCAGTACAAGCTATCAGATTGGGCAGAATCGAGTGTTTGAACGCCAAAGAGCACATCCCTTAGTTGGTGCAATCTAGCCGTTCATTGCATCCCCTGACACTGAATAGTTACGGAGGAGTATTTCAGTAACCAGGAAGGGCTTGATTGGGAACGGGCCTACTGGGTTAAACCGTTACTTGAAGGAACCCCGATATGACGTCATGCCTCATTCGGGAAGAAAACAAGCCTAAAGGCATTACCAATCATACATTTTTCTTACCCGGTAAATGGTAACCTAGCTACTTACTGGTCTCATCGATGCTAACAAAAGCACCCTCTTATTGTCTTGAATACATGTACCAATATCATTAGCAGAATAACCTTGGTCGGCGAGCTGGGGAACTGTATGGCACATATCCGGCTCTAGTAGGTAACACCACCCGTTAAATACGTATGGATAGAATTGCCGGTATCCAGTTTTACAACGTACCAACCAAGATTGATCCCCTTGGCTGAGTAAGTTGGGGGACTTGTACATATACCTTGCTAATTATCCTATCCCGTACGTACTTAATGCTACTTGTCAAGTTATAATTATATCTCACCGCCAGCATAACAACACTTATCAGCAAGAGACTTACAACTTTGATGACTAGCCCGAGTTCTATCTCAGTGTGGTTATCACTCACGCGCCCACTAAGGAACCCATCAGAAAATACTTCAGCAAAATAGTAAGAACAATGATCCCACATCGAAGAATTGGTAAGAGCTCTGGCCTACTACCTTTATAAGCCTGGTGGTTTAGCATTAATGGTACGTATTCATTACTCTTTTACGCCGCCACTCTGTTTAAATCATATTTCATTTCTGACTTAGGCATCGAAGGGTTGAAGGCAGGCACATTTGGTCTCTCCTTAACGGTTGTTAATCTTAGCAGCGAGACTGATTGGATAAGAGTCATCATAAAGCGGTAGTGAAGGCAAGAGCAAGTGGTCATTGAGAGCGATACCGATATTGATCAAGCAACAGTGATATACAGAATCTATAGAGTAAATAAGTATTAATCATTTCTGTTAAATATCAACTACCCCTTGGTGGTTTTGGATATTAACACTATATGAAATATCAAGTTTCGATAGAGTTGTAATTGGGACTAGGATTGATAGACGATGTAGCTTGGATGGATCTCCGAAGTTGATATGTCTGAGATCATCGTCTGTATTTAGCAAATGAGAAAGGCGAAAGACTTAAAATAGTTACTCATATTTTGTGAATTAGACACTTTAGTCACTTAAGTTTTGAAACTATAATTTTGGTCACTTAAGTTTTATAAAAGAGACACTTTGGTCACTCCACTTTTGAAAGTATAACTTTGATCGCTCATTCCACCCCATAAAATTGAGTGACCAAAGTTCTATTTTTAGAAGTTAAGTGACCAAAGTGTCCATTTAGCCAAAACTTAAGTGACCAAAGTTATAGTTTGAGAAGTTAAGTGACCAAAATGTCTAATTCACCAAACATGAGTAACCATTTAAGAATTTTTGCCGAAGCCAATGAGGAAGACGACTTGAGTTTATTCTCCGGATGACACATAACATGAAATTGGGTCTTCATTTTTCATTACAAATAGTTTCAACAAAACTAACGGTGAACTCGTCAAAAAATAAAGGTAAATGGATCCCAACCCGTTGTAATTCACTGATTTCACTCCATTATATTCCTAGTCCAACCAATTGCCATGCCCACGCTGTATGGATATGAAATTTGCAAATATATTTCTCATTTGTAATAAGTGACTTGTGAAAAAAAGAGAGGGAACTAACTCTGATATGTAGAAGTGCGAGGAGTTGTTCATTGCATTTTTCCACCTTCAAAAGATAAGAATGTTAATTTTTTTCCACTTCTTATGTGTCAAAAGTTTAGTTAATGTAAAGGGGGTGTATTGTATTTGAATTTGGATGAACTTTTTTCAAGTGATGAATTTCTAAACTATTTGTAGATTGTATAGGATTTTTCAAAAACCTCACAAATCTACGGATTTTGTGAGCTAGCTTTTGGAAAACATTTGACAGATTTTCGAAAACTTTTCCATGATATTTGCTAGACTTTGTTACACTTTATTTTTATATCATCATGTCATTAACGTATGTCTACACATTCCAAAACCCAAAAATTCAAATGATAACAATAAATAAATAAAATATTTATATTATTCTGTAGGTTTTTTTAGGTGTTAAGGGTAATCCACAGACTTCCTAAACCTAGGACAAATCTCACCCATATGAAATAATTCAACAATGTATTGCATCAAAGTGCCTAGGCATATTTATTATTCATCAAACACATTTTGATGTCGTCAACGTTCAAATGCATGACGTGGGTGACGAGATATGTTAATTTACTATGCTTGTGTGCTGCTATGTAGTTTATGGTAATTTATTTTGTAAAAAAAAAACAACATAAAAAAAACAATGATGATCGGTGAATATAGTTTTTACAATGTAAATTGATTTCCAATGACAAAAAAAGAATTCGCAAGTATAAAGCTTTATGATGCATGATATAAAGTAAAGAATTTTTTTTGAATATGAATTGATTTTATAATGTTTGATAGTGAAAAAACAAAATAATTTGATGAAGATCCAAGTTGCAACAGAAAAAGATGAGAGTAAATGAAAGTATTCGAAAAATCTTTGGTTTGGAAGTTGGATTTGTATTAAGATTTTGTAGTTATAATTGAAGCTTAAAAACCACAAAAATCCAGTATTTAAGAATTTTATAGATTTTGCAGAGTTTTTGAATACCCCGGAATTTTCGTGGACTTAAAATCTTTATCTAGAAATCCAAAATTGAGTACCTCATCACTTTCATGAACTTTTTAAAAGTCTCAATAAATCTTAATTAAATACCATTTAACTTTTAACTTATTTAAAAATACATAAAACACCTTACAAATACAATACACCTCCTAAATGTAATTGAATAAAAGAGTTCACCACGACGTGGTCTGTCAAGAATTAACTCCTTTAAAGCACCCAAACTAGGGCTACACATAACATAATAAACTTAGAGGGAGCTAAGATAAGATTAAAAGATGTGTAGTCGGGTCCCCCATTTTATTATGCTCTTACTACTTCTATGTTGCATATGCTGAACGAGAAACGTCATTCAAGCAAGAGACTCCAATTCAGATATAAAGTCGCCCAGAACAACAACCCTTCATTCGCCTCTAACCACCGTTCAAATATGTTGACTGAAATGAATCAAGTACAGGGGATGATCAAGACTTCAAGGTGAGAGACATCTGTGAGAATTTGACATCTGAGGTATATTTTGATGAATGACCTTTAGTTGAGAGGTACTATTGCTCAATATTTTTCAACTCAAATCATAATACTAAAAAGTAGATGAATCGTTATTTCATTTAATTGACGTCCTCGTTACATTCATCAAATGCATAATTTTAGTGAATTTTCTCTTGAAATTATCGTCGTCCTTGAATTTTTTATCAAAATATCTAGTCCCCCTAACATGGGTAGTTACAAAGACACATTGTATACTGACCAACATGTGCATGAGTACAAACTCCAGTGCTATACTTACTAACTGTAGCTAAACACTTTTGCATGCAGCATTCATCACTGCAGGTGTTGTTGCAAAGACCATAGGGAATAGTACATCTTGATGATGTTATAGAAGATCCAGAATCTAGTATCATACTTGGTTTAGATCTAGATTCTTGTGAGCTTCGTTTAGATTTAGATTCTGGTATCGACCTTGATTTTGGCGGACAAGGAAAATAGCATACGCACTTGTTGTCTATATCATTACATCTTCCCGCGCTTAAAGTATACTTGGCCATGCATAATACATTGCAGTTAGAGGTGCAAGGACTAATAGTTTCAGAGCATACTCCTTGGGCTTTCACTATGATCCCCATTATTGCAACTGTATAACATCACAAGAATTGCGATATATGATTTGATGCCAATATAATAAACCTTAAAGCTAGCCAAGATAACAACTTAAAATCTAAAGAGAAAAATTAATCTAACCAGATTAGTGGAAGGCCGACCTACTTACCTGATGCAAAAGCAAGTAAAAGAAGTTGAGTACACGATGTGACGGCCATTGAGAGAGCTTTGCGTTAAAATTGAATAATTTCTTGTGTTTGAAGTTGAAACTCTGATGGATATAAATCTCACAAATGTTTGTCATATTTATATGGTGATCGAAGGAACAAATATTGGAGCCAGATGCGATGGATAGAAATGTGTGTACATGTTCATTACATTTTTCCACAACTACAAGAATACAAGAATAGAATGTTTAATTTTTAATTTGTACAACATAATTATATATCTAATTTCAGAAATGTAATCAAACTTTTATCAATCAGGATCCACTATAATAGGTATATGGATGTTGAATATTAATATTCTAGTATTTATATGGATATTTATATTTGGGAAAATGATTATCATAAATATTTAAATATTTATAGGATGACTAGATGCATGGAATAGATAAAAGTGTGAGCTGTTGTTCATTGTATTTTACACCTTACGAGAATGTTAAATTTTCTCATATTTTTTTGATAGGTAAATGAGAGGCACTGTATTAATCAAGAGGAAAAATATTTCTTACACAGTAGGACGTTTATTGGGCTCGAGAGAATTGAACTACCATCACACTAATCTAGGAGACCTAAACTAATACAAGAACAAATGTTTAGTACATTAAGCACCAAATAAAAGTAACCAAGTAACCAAGTCATTGTCTCTCATAAGACGAATACCAACACGGATAAACCAAGGTAATGTATGCATATATCACAGAGCTTCAAGCACCGGGCTCCCAAATTCGGTTCCAAAAGTAGTCTGAACTATCCGGAGCTCCAAGGAGACAAGTAGGAACATAACCCGCTACCCTTAAGGCCCTTTTCCAAGACCAAGGTACAAAGCCCAAGTCAAGAAAAAATAAGTACTAAAGACCATTTGATGCACACTGGACCTTAGAACCAACCCGGCCCAGCATATATAGCCCACTGCTGACTTACGACTTCCAACGGTCTCGGATTTGGGTCGCACCCATCTCCGACAGAGCCCTAAATTTTGATGTGTTCAATACGTATAATATATTTTTATACAACTGACATGTCAAGAAGAAATGTGTTTGAATTATATATGAATCTGAATATATTATAGCAGCTATATGGGTATAGAATAATTAAATGGATAATTTTGTGTAAATAAATTTAAACTCTATATTACACCTAACAATTTGGTGGATGATCTACTAACCCGTCATTACTTGTTTACAAACCCACCCATTTAATTGAACGGATATTGATGGACCACCCATTAATAACCCATTTATAAATGGGTGGATTATAGGTTTCCAATGGTCCACGTTAAGTCCCACGAATAAAAACTTCTTAATTTGTCTTATACACCAATTCATGTCTTAGTCTTTCTCTCCTCCTATCTCATACACGAACAAACTAGCCAAAATCCTCCCCGAAAATTAAGTTCGCGTTTGATATCATTTTACAAATTTTTTGTTTTGTTTTTTAGTACAAAAATGGAGTGAAAATGTGTTTGGTTACTGTTTTCAGAAAACGATTTTCAAAAACGAAAAAACACTGAAAACAGAAAATGCACTACTTTCTGTAAAACGTCAAAATGAAGTTTTCACTGTTTTCTGAAGAAAAAAATCTGAAAAATATTAGAAAAAAAATTAAGATTAATTTTATATTGAATTTCACCCTTTAACTATACATATGTAATCTATTTGAATTGAAATTTAAAATTAAACCAATATAAATTTGTGTTTTATAACCTCGCGTAAGTATACAAGACACGTTTTACTGTTTTAAATTGAAAATATAATTATGCAATTTAACTTACTAGACACACGTTTTTGAATCTTAGAAATGCGAAATTTAATACTAGACGTGTTTTTTAATCTTAGAAACAATTTTTTAAAAACTGTTTTGTAAAACGATACCAAACGTGACCTAAGTGAATTGACCCGCAAACTTGTTGTATTGACCGATATAATCTATCAAATATAAAGTCAAATGGACTCAAACCCGTTTGTTGCTCCGTTCCATTGTAGTCCGCCCCATTATCTTCCGATCTACCCAATTGCAAGGCCAACTCTTTATGGATAATATTTTTCATATGTACACGGTGATTTGTGAAAAAAATTAAGAGGGAAATTAGCTGCGAAATATAGAAATGCGAGAAATTGTTTATTACAATTTACCATCTTCAAAAGAAAAGAATGCTGATTTGTTTTTTCTTCTGATCCTATGAAAAAAATTAATTGATGTAATTATAGATTAATAAAAGAGTGCGACAATGTGGTCCGGCAAAATTAATCTCTTAAAACACCCCACTTAAACTAGGCCTACGCATAGCATAATAAACTTAGAGGAAGATAAGATAAGATTAAAAAATTGAGGTCGAGTCCTCTCATTACTACACAAAATGCTTCACATGACGCTCATTGTGCGTCGTCTAAAATATGTTTTGTATGTCGTCTATCCAAGCGACGTTTGATGAAATGGCTTCAGATGACGTTAAAAAGACTAAAATAACTGTCGTATACTGATCATAGGGATGGTAGTCATATAGTTCAGACGACGGATGATATTCATAGTGCCAACGAATGACATCCATGCATGCGCCTCCTTGTGTCTAATGACATGCATTCACAAGACATGCGTCTGTCATATCTATGATTTTTAGTCGACGGACGTAATGACATATGTCGTCTGAGTATGCTTGTTTCGACATATTTATCTTATTTGACTGACGTCTAAATATGATCGAATGAACAATTTTTAGCAATTTTTATATGGTGAGCAAGCATTTGATTTAACAAATAAAAAATATATCAATATGCTTTCAACAATACCATATGAACATTGATTTGAACATTATTCCTACAAATCTCAAATTTCTACACAACTACAATTATCATGAAGTTACAAGTACAAAAAAACTACTAGCAAGTATGGTAGTATCCATAATTGCCTTAGTCTTGGTAACCAGAACATCTGCCTTAACCTAACTCATATCCATAACATCAAATTCAGTTTTCAGCGTTTCTTTAAGGTTTGCCTCTTTGACTGTTTCTTCTTCATCGTTTGATCGACTCCAACCAGAGTACTTCCTACCCCACTCAAAAGTTTTGGCAATGAAGGGGATGGTCTTGCAAGCTCCACAAGTGTAACCTTGAATAAATGGAGAAAACAGAAGAAAAGTTAGTACATAGCACTAATACAATACCTAGCTAAAGTCACATACAATTTCCCCCCAAAAAAATATAATGGTGGGGTCAGTTTTCATTACCACCAATATACCCATTATTATCACCAATATACCCATTATTACCACAAATATATCTATTTTTACCACCAATATATCTATTTTTTCCAATACTATACATATTCTTGCCACAAAAAATGTGAATTGCCACCCCTCTATTGGCCACAAACAACATATTTGTGGCAACTTGTTTCCAAGGCTTAATAGCCACTAATTTTGTTTGCCACTCCCTTATTGGCCATATTGCCTTATATTTTAGTAGTGTAGATTATCATACAAGTTAAATAGCATGTAGTGACTTTTTTGTTACTCAAACGTAGATCAACCATTCACTATAATGAATGCTTATTCTTCATATCTAGCTTGCGTAACTAAATCTCCACAAAACACATGCACTGTTTCTTGAAAATTATACCATTTGAATTTGAGAAATAAAAGACCAAATACAGAGAAAAGAAGAATTCACTTGAGAAATTTTGTGCTTACCAAAAGTAAAGTATCAGCCATAGACTCCACATCAAACACATGTATATCTGCACACCAAAATATAGATGATCAAGAGTTTATGAAATTACAAACATTGAAAGGCTAAATGTAACAAATGATTTATGAACACCAAGATGCAAAATATATCGACAGAAATTCATTTATGTTTTCTTCTAGACTTTCCTACTTTCCTACTTCAGTTGCAATACACTAGTGTAACAATAATTGGTAGTATTTGCTTAGCATCTATTCTGCTATCCAACACACCCACTATGCATCCAGTTGGTTTTACACCATTTATGTAACTGCATGGTAGGATTTATGGATGATTAGGGATAAAGAATTACCTTCTTCATCAAGAAAATTTGCATCATTTGCTTCAATCAATCCTCTGTAAATCGAATGAGCAGCAAGTTTTTGACGAGGAATTTCTTCTGCCCGGAAGAGTAAATAAGCCATCAAAACAATCAAAAGAAAGCCAGTAAGATAAAAACAAATTGGTCGAAAAAGTAAAGACATGTCATCTTAAGTGGGGGAAATACAAACAAATTCAAGATAATGCTAGAAACTAATCCAACACAACACAACAAAACACCACAAATCCAAACAAATTCAACACAACGCTAGAACCCACAAATCAATATGGAAGAAACTAAACCCAAATCGAATTAAAAACCCTAGAAACCCAAATAGTTTTAAGTATTCAGAACTTGGGGAAGATGATATAAACAAAACCTAAGCAGATCAGAGGCTAAGAGAGACCGAGGCGTCCTCCATCTTCTCCAATCGTACTCATCATTGTTATCAGGCTAAACTTAGAGAGGCCGATGATAGAAGGCACACCGGATTTGATGAGTTAGGAACCCAATAGACCATGGCGGAGAGACTGTTGTGACAAAGGGAGAGGCCCAGATATGTTGAAAGTGGCATCACGATGCCAATGATAAACCCCAAGGAGCTGTCGAATATGGATTGCAATAACCGTGGGTCGAGTCATGTGGAGGATGGTGAGCACCAAGGACGACGTCAGAGCTACGAGCATGGAGTCTGATTGAGCGCGATGTCAGAGTTCGAAGGTGGTGGCGTTGAACTGCTACTATGTTCTCTCTTTGATGCAGAGAGAGAGAGAGAGAGAGAAAGAGAGAGAGAGAGAGAGAGAGAGAGAGAGCACTACCAGCATAAGTACTATAGCTGACGACATGAAGTCGTTTGCCTGTTAGCCAAAACTCGTCGGCTATAGTATGGCCGACAACATGGTGTCAGCTATACTGTCGTCGGGAAAAGGTTATCGACTATACTATAGCTGACGACCTTTGGTGTACCTTGTCGGCTATAGGTCCAAACTATAGCCGACGACTAAAAGTTTTCGGCCATAGTTACACACAATAACCAACAACTTTTGAATAGAAAGTCGTCGGGCAAACCTTCCCAGTCCGGTCAAAATTGTTTGACCAGAGGATACTATTGCCGACGACTATTTTTGGCAACCATCGGGTCTAGTTTCTCAACCCGTCAGGTATAGTTTCTCAACCTGTCGAGTATAGTTTTGGCAACCGTTGGGAATTTTAGACTATAGCCAATGTCGTCGGCTATAGTATGCAATTTTCTGAAGAAAAAAACTGCAGATTCTGGATTTACCATTCTCAGAACCTGCAATTTCAAAATAGCTAACAAACATATATTTTCATTTCTATAATGTCCAACAACGCATAACAGTGTCACAATAAACACAAAACACAAAATTATAAAAGTTGCGGAATAATTTTGAAACACATGCATATAAACTAAATGTTGCCAAAGTCAAAGTTGCGGAAGTAAGATGGGTCACTACCATCATCATCGGGCGGATCCTGCTACTCATGTGGGGCATCGTGAGGGTGCTGGTTAGATGGAGTCCAACCTTGGGCTGAGAAATTTATTCCTTGCACTTGAAGGGTTGAGCTCATGCCTTCAAAATTCCTAGCCATTTTAGCTCGCATCCGAGCTAACTCCTCAGCCTGCTGCCAGGCCATCTCTTGATGCATCTCCTCTATCTGCTGGGTCATCCGTCAATGAGTCTCTTCTATCTTGCTCTGATACTCCCCAGTCTACCTACGAAGTTGCTCCTCTAGCTGGACCTTGGAAGAACACGATTTGCGTTGGAAATCAAGCTTGTTCTTCAATATGCCATCGCCTTGCCATCCTAAACCCTTTCAATAGTAATTACTCCTTCGTGGTGGGAAGCGTTTTCCATGATTCTCGCCCAAACTCTTAAATGAGATTGATCGATCTGAGATATGCCATGGGGAAGCTCATCATCCGAGATATTAGGGTTTCGCTCTCTCGCAATTTGAGTCAATACCTCCTCAGTTATTTTCCTTAAATGAGCCTAATTGACAATGAAAACAAAATAACATATTAGTAATCATACATTAAGAAAAAGTTAGGAAAAATACATATGTAAGCAATTTGTAAAGCTTGTTCGTGGGATTGGGTCACTGCCTCCTCCCTATAAGACACATAGGGTCTAGAACCGCTGCGATGGTTGTCCGTGTTCTTTGCTTGATTCCTCGCGTTTATGGAGGAAATGGCCTGGTTTCATAAATATATATTAAAAAAATTGATTTAGAAACTATCAACACAAAATTATCCACAAGTAAATACATATGATGTTAAATATATACCTCAAATCGTGGGGCATTGAAGTGGATTAGAAGCCACTTCCACTTGTACTCCCTAAGCATGAACTCCATAGGGGTACCCAAACGGTCATTGAGCATGTTATTATTCTTCCAAAACTTGCAGAGTTTATTCTTCCACTCTTTATACCTATATATGCGACACAAATGTTAGAAACACATTACCTGATCCCTCTAATATCTAAATATATATTATATAACTCCCGTCACCTTCTTCCTTGAACCTCACTTGCCTAGGTGGATTTAAGTTCCTCCCAAACATTGAACCACACTTGCAATGTCCCATTTTTTATGTTAACATATTTATATTTTAAAAGAATTAATTAATATAAGTAGACATACACAATGAATATCTAATTCTCCGACATCATATTGTTCACTTGGTCCTTCACGGACTGAGAGACTGAGGACCACTTTGACCACAGAACAGGGATTTTGTCCCAGCTAATGTTTACAACCATGCTAGAGTAGCTCCTACAAATAATTCTCTCTCTCACTGATACTTTCTCATCGGTCTCTATGACCAGTGGCCCATAGGCCTCGACATCCTTCCGAAGTTGCTTCCCAACAACATAGCCTCTGGTCCTCACATTTTTCTCTCCTCTGATGTCTGTTGCATAAAACAAAGTAAAAAAAATTAAAACAGGATAACCCAATTTAATATACAAATTATTGGAAAATTTGAAATTAAATAATGCATATATATATATACTATTTACTCGATGATTCTGATGTGGATGCGTTTGCTATCCTTGCACTTTTCAGAGGTGTATCAAACCGTTGAAAGACGTATGCTTCCTTCGAGTGGATGTGAATAAGGTTTCTCTCGTCATCGACAGCTAGTATATGGTTTCCCACTTTATCGATATCTGGCAAGACAGGTATCCTCTGCGAGGGGAAATAGAGGTGAGAAGGGAAAACACCTCTTTGTTGTCTGGATGACGATGTCCCTGAACCACCAGCATGACCGGAAGAAAGACCTGGAGTTGGTTTTGACCGGTTCATTTCTAGCATATGAGGACCCGAAGGAGCATGACCCGTATAGCTGGGCATACCTGATAAGTGGCTCGTGTCTGGCATACGGTGACGTGAAGGGTCAGGACCCGTAGAGCCGGGTGTAGACGTTTAGCTCCTGTTGGAGAACAAAAGCTGCCTCACGCTCTGTGGTCGTTAGGGGTCGGCCACATCATCATGCACAAGCGTCTCCTGGGTGCCTCAACGCAGTTGCCGACGAGAATTGTTGTACGAGCCGCCGTAAGGCTGGTAAGGCCGGTTGTTCGAGCCGGACCCGCAACTATCGTCGCTGGACCCATTTTCTTGATTCTTAGATGTCGCATTCTTTCCTCTACCCAAAAACAAATGCATGATTCCTAAAATTCACATAATTTCAATATCTTCAACATCAATACATTCAATCTACATCTGATTACTGTATTTCTTAGACATCATTATTCATCCACATCAATCAATTAAACATCATTTCTAAAATTTAATAATTCATCATCAACCTTAACAAACCTCAATAAACCAAAATAGAACCTAAATGTCATCATCAATCAACATTAACATAAAACAAACCTATATCATCATCATCATCATCAAGATATAAACATATACATTAACATAAAATAGAACCTAAATATCATCAATCAACATTAACATTAAACACTAAATATCATCATCATCATCATCATCATCATCATCATCAAACATATAAATCTTTTCATCATCAATCAACATATACATTAACATCATAAATATAACCGATTCATCCAAACAGTTTATTGTAATTGAGAGAGAGAGAGAGAGAGAGAGAGAGAGAGAGAGAGAGAGAGAGAGAGAGAGAGAGAGAGAGCTACTGTTTTTTAGGAACTTTTTGAAAGAGAGGAGGTGGCTGGCGGCAAGAGGCAGAGAGAGGTGGGTGGAGGAGAGAGAGGTGGGTTTTAGGTTTTTAGGGTTTAGGAGGAGGAGAGGAGAGAGAGGTGGGTTTATGGGTGATTTGGTGGCGGAAGGCAATCAATTAAAGGCAGTGGCAGCGGGGGAGGGAGATTTTGGGAGGAGTAGGGTGAGAGAATGGCACGGGCTGCTCCATTTTCGGGCTAAAATGGAAAACTATACCCGACGACGTCTCACTTAAGTCATCGGGTATACTATACCCAACGACAAGTCGTATGAACGTTGTCGAGTATAGTATACCCAACGAAGTGTCGTATGCAAGTCGTCAGGTATAGTATACCTGACAAGAAATGGTAAAAATAGTCGGGTATACCCTGAAAATATTTAAAAAAATTAGCCTCGATCATTTGAAAACACAATTCACACAAAACCTATTTAAGTAATTTTGGATCATCACCCTTTAACAAACACGTAAATTTAACAAACACGTAAATTATGATATCACAAACAAGTAAATTTAACACATTCATTTTTAACTAATCAAGGCACGTAATCAGAATAATTGCTTGAGTCTGATTTAGTGTCCGTGTTAATTTCTGATAATATGTGCCTCTCCTTTTCACCAGAGTCTTCGTTGTCTTCATTTGGATTGACATCCAAAAGTTCTGTTCGAGGAAGCCGAACCACAATACTCGGACTCACATTGTTAAGGCGAATTGTCGAGGAATCTAAAATATTAATTGCGTTCGGCTCTTGGCATGCAGTAACTTCTTAATTCTTTGCGGCATCACCAAGTGTAGCAGCACTGTATATGTTTCTAGGAATAACATGGTTAACTACTTTCCACGCGCCTTTGTGTACATGATCATCAAGATAAAATACTTGTTTTACTGTTGTGACAAAAACAAAAGGGTCATCTTCATACCATGTTGTAGAAGTATTCACCGAAAATGTTCCGTAGTCATCGGTCCTTATGTTCTAAGGGCTAGTATCAAATCATCTACACTTAAAACAAGTGCACTGACATGCCTTCCCCATAAATTAGTTCAACCACTGAATGGAGAACGTTGTAATAGTCAATACCATTTTGTTGATCATGCACCATTATCCCAGAGTTCTATGTTTTCTGTCTCGCGTCTCTATGTGCATATATAAATTGCACGACATTGACCTTACGCATCGGATACACTATTGAAGTTATTGGGTTCATCGCCAAAAGCCTCAATTCGTGTGACCAGTTTGGGTTACCATCATACTCTACGTGGTTCATCTAAAGCAATAATAACCGACATGTTAGATGACAAATGTCATGATATTAAATTATATATATCGATAAGTAGATAAATAGACGTACCCAGCAGCCAAAATAGTTTTCAGACTCCCTATTGTGGTACTCAAGATCACCGCCAACTTGAGGACAGTATAGATGAAAGTTGTTCCAGTATTGAATTTCAGGACAGTTAAGCAATACCCACTAGTTGGCAATGACTAGCTCATATTGTTCCAACTGGTACGACTTTGTCAAATTTCCACCAACTTCAACATCATATGAGAGAATAGAAAGTTTGAACTGTGGTTCATTTACCAGCATATGTTGTGGAGGGTCCTCCAACGCTTCTAAATACAATTTGGTGTATGTTACGCACTCGTGTGCAAGATATGCTTCAACTATACATTCTTCAGGTGCGGATTTATTAGCCACATAGTTTTTGTAGTCCATCAGTTGTCTATCAAGTTTAAAAGAGCATATAATGATTATTTCCAGATAATGTTAAAAAAAATTAGAGCCAAATTCTGATGTTTAATCTTATGTACCTTTCTATAGGATACATCCAAGTGTAGTGTACCGAACCGATAAGTAACAATTGTTCAGGAAGATGGATCATCAGGTGAGGCATGATATCAAAAATATTTGGGGAAAATATCCTCTCAAATTTGAACATGATAAAAATGATGTCCTGTTGCATTTCTCCCAGGTCTAAGTTTTTCACTTCTCTAGTGCATAACTTCTGAAAGAATCTTGACAACGCCACTAACGGCTCCACCACCTCTTTCGGCAAATACCCTCGAATGAAAACAGGGAAGAGGCGTTGAAGTGGTATATGGAAGTCATGACCCTTTAATCCGTACATGTTACTGTCCCAAAAGTTAACACACCGGCCTATATTGCCTGCATAGCCTGAAGGTTACCTGACATTACCCATCCAATTCTTCTAGTCAACCTTGATAGTGTACGTAAGGAGCTTGAAAGATTTTTTTATTTCGTTCTCTCAACCAAAAATATTTCCGCAAATTCATTCTTTTCAGATCAATGCTTGCCTTACGAGCGTCTTTAGTTTTTCCCTCCCAATTTAGCACTGTGACCACCACAGTTTCGCACACATTCTTTTCTATGTGCATGACATCTAGGTAGTGCCTGATTGACAAATTGGGCCAGTACAAGAGTTCTCAGAATATGCTTTTGTGTGTCCAGAATTTATACATATTGGGTTTTTCAGGTATTGACGCCACTATTTCAAAACAATTGTTCAGCTGCCCAAAATCGTATTCATTCAGCACTGCCAAAATTTCATCTCCCGTCTATCTCCAGGGTTGCACACCCGTTTCTACTGTCCCATCAAAAGCCTTGGGATCCTGCCGCCATGGGTGATCATGTAGAAGCCAACAACGGTGACCCATCTAGACAATCGTTCTGCAATGTGGTCTGCAGCACTCAACAGTCATGCACTTTGAACAAGCTCTGTATCCTCTGGTAAC
Organism: Geum urbanum; assembly: GCA_946800695.1. Lineage (NCBI taxonomy): Eukaryota > Viridiplantae > Streptophyta > Magnoliopsida > Rosales > Rosaceae > Geum > Geum urbanum. Next base: position 9,843,902 of record OX327003.1, read on the forward strand.
GTTGCCCGACAACATTCTGTAGGCAGGAAAATTACTGATGGTGCCAACAACTATGACATGCATCTGGAACATCTGGTTTTTGTACTTGTCATAAGTGGGATGGCCAAGTTCACTCATGTACTTAAGCTTCTCAATCAAGGGTCTAAAATACACATCTAGACACTTTCCTGGATAATTCGGCCCTGAAATTAACAGAGTGAGCATATTGTATTCCTTCTTCATGCACATCCATGGAGGAAGGTTGTACGATACCACAATAATTGGCCATATACTGTATTGAAGACTCATGTTGCCAAAAGGGTTGAATCTATTAGATGAGAGCCCCAGCCAAATATTTCAGACCTCTGATGCAAAATGAGAAAACTCATTGACCATGTTCTTCCAAGCCTCCGTCAGCAGGGTGTTTAAGGGTATCATCGTCAGGAAAATTCCTCTCAGCCTACCATCTTATAGCTTCAGTCGTGTGTGCACACATGAACAACCGTTGCAGCCTATCAATCAATGGGAAATACCGAAGTATCTTCACAGCTTTCTTATTCCCTGCATGAGTCAACTTATACCTATATGTGTGACATATCGGGCAGACATTAATGCCCTCAAGATCATTCCCGTCAGCATCTTCAACCTAGAAGAAAACGAAATCATATCTGCATGCATGGATTTTGATGTAGGAAATGCCAAGATGTTTCAAGATATGTCGCACCTTACAATGAGTGGTAGGAAGATGATGACCGGGGGGGGGGGGGGGAGGGGCAGCATCGAAGCAGTCCACTTTAGCGATTCATCAACATCCTTGACACTAATTTTATTCTCCACTTTGAGCTTCATTACTCCCATGACACTTTCAAGAACAGTCTTATTACTCCCATTGTACAATGGGGTCTATTGGAATGTAATCAGGTTTGTTGTACTTGTCTATACCGATAGTGTTGACGGTTGTAGGAAATTGTTGGACTGGCTCAATATGAGGGAAGCCCCCAATGGCGGGATCATTATCTACTGCTTGAGCTAATACACTGCTCTCATAAGGAAACACATCGTTGATCACCCTCGTTGTTGGATCATTGGATATACTGGCCATCTAAGGATATTGCCCATGATCATGTTGGCTCCCTGATGATGTTTCACCGTGATAAATCCAACACGTGTACTTATCCCAAAACTCGTTTTTCTTCAGGTGCTCCCATACTGTATCAATGGTAAAATGATACATATCGCTCCGACACTGACAGCGTTTACATGGACAATAATGAATATCATTCACATTAGAATTAGCCTTCACATATTCCACAAAACTCTTCATTCCAATTTTATAATTTTGATCCCATCTTGGAAGCAAAATCCAACTCTTGTCCATCCTGAAAATTTCAACTTAATTTATATAGATATATATATATATATATATACACACACATCTTTAATTCGATCGTCTACTAGCTAGCTAGCTACATAATTACAAAGTTACATATATATATGCATACTGGCTATATATCAACAATTAACATATATATATAAACACACATACATATATATTTTCATCTAATTAAATAAACTCAATCTCCAAAATTCATATATATATATATAACACATAAATCAACTCAATCTCCAAAATTTATACATATATATTTTCATCTAATTAAATCAACTCAATCTCGAAAATTCATATATATATATATATAGAAATATAACTCACATAAATCAACTCAATCTCCAAAATTTATATATATATAAACACTACAAGAAAATGAAACATTACCGGCGAGATTCCGGCCAACAAGGCCGGCGACAGGAAAAGTCGCTGGTAATGTCCATCATTACCGGCGACTTACTCCGTCGCCGGTAATGTCGCCGGAATCTCGCCGGTAATGTTCCAAAACATTACCGGCGACTCCAACCGTCGCCGGCAATGTCAAGCCGAACATTTCCGGCGATTTTCCGGCCGGAATTTCGCCGGAAGCTGCACGATCAAGAGCCGTGCAATCGGAAGTAGAGGCTCGAGCCTCAGTCTCCAGACGCTCAATCAGCAGACGTCCCTCCGGTGGCAGAGCCTCAGACGAGCGACAGTCAACGGGGGCATCAGAAACTCCCTCAATCCGAATGCCCCATATTCGCCCGGTGCCTACTCCCATTTCACGGGAATCATCTGAGACATATGGTGGTGCTGGCGCCTCATCGTCCAGGCCTCGTCTATCTCCGCCGTCCGGTCTCTTCCTACCCGACGAGATTCCTGTGATCCCTGAATTCGATGATAGGGGGATGCCTATTTATGTTGAAGGACGGCCGGAGTTCCTGACCGTGGAGGAAGCGTATCATTTCCTCCCGTTCGACCCCGTGTATCTTTGGAGTGTGAGGTGCACCAACCAACAAACGGACGATGCAGGTAAATTTTATTTAACATCAGATTGATTACTTAATTATTACTTAAGACTTGCGATAGGTTCAATTAATGATATCAATTTGTTGACATTGTATTATTAGGCAATTTCGTTAATGGGACTGGAAAACGGAAAGGGGCTAGAGGCACCTGCACCGGGAAGAGACTTGAGCAGGCCACCGGCAGAAGGAAAACGCCCATAAGGGCCAATGAGGATGGCGAGGTGATCGAGGCATTCGACACCACGCGCAAATATGTCAGCATGGCCGGTGCGATCGTGCGGGACAAGGTCCCAATGCTTTGGCCAGATTGGGAATCTGTGCCTATCTACGTGAAGATGCAAGTGCATAATGCACTCAGTGTGAGTAAAATCGTATTTTCATTACGTAAATTTTACATTTATTAATTAAGTCCAAATAAATATATAATTTTACCTTTTATATATTCATATTGCAGGTGTGGTTTGACGTGGATGAAGTTCTTATTCACACGTGGGTAGAGCGTCAACTACATATGAGGTGATGTGCTTCGACTTATTTGAATATATATCGAGTTAGATTTTTGTTTATCAAGTGTTTTAATATCTCTAACTTTTTTTCTATGTTTTAATATAGGTATAAAGAGTGGAAGAACGAGCTTTCTTCCCATTACACTGTATACAAGGAGCTAGGCCGAGGTTCTACCCCTAGCAAATTCCGGTTTAGGGAGTACGAGTGGCTGTGGCTGATAGCCCACTTCGAGCACCCCAAAGCTCGGGTATGCATCCTTAATATATCTTACAAGCCTAATGTATCGTATCAGATTGAAATAGTTAGTTACTAATTTTTTTCCATATGTTTATCAAACAAGGCGATTTCGAAGACGAACCGGGCGAATAGATTGAAAAACACCAGGGCCCATCATGCAGGTTCACTCAACTACATGGGTTGGTCGACTAAGGCGCAGCAACAACAAGAGGTGAACCCGTTGGTGTATATTCATCAGAAGTTCTACCCGCAGTGCCCTGAAGAAGTGGTAAGTCTTTCGCCTCTCCATGTGTTAATAAAACTATTTTTCGATATTAATAGATTTTGTTAGCTAATACGTTGTTCATTTTCGCTTTTCAATTAGACGAGAGTGGAGGAGGCGACCGCAGAAGTGACCATGAGTATAGCTCGGACTAACCATCCTGACTGCTCTGAGGAAGAAGTCACCCAGTATGCCTCTCAGATCGATCCGCTTGATCCCCCGATAGCGGCTCAGATCATGGCAAAAGCGTGCGGGACTGGAAAGAATACCTACTACTGTAGGGGAATGGGCACGGCGGGCGAAGGACTATTGAAGAACACTTCAGAATACTCTACAGGGTCAAGAAGTTCAACTTCTAGTCGTAACCTTGCAGCGGAGCTTCATAGGACGCAGAGGGAGTTGGAGGAGCAAAAGAGGCAGATGGCCGAGTACCAAATGCAGCAGACACAGGTGCAGGCTCAGATGTACACATGGATGCAGACGATGTACGAGGCTCAGACTACCGGACAACCGTTCCCCACACCTCCCCCGGTCCCTCATATCCCTAGCTATCCACCACCACCACCGCACCAGTCAACGCCAGAGCAAGACCAATGTAGCCACCGGAATTCAAATGAGTACATGGATTACTTCAACCCTGATGACCCGCAAGTTCCTGGACCTAACCTGTAGTTGTAGTTAATTTTCGTATTGTCGTTGCTATTTGTACTGTACGTTGGACATTTATGTTGAACTTGTATTACTGTCGTTGCTATGTGTAATGTTGAACTTGTATGATTGTACGGTTTATGTCTTTCAATGCAGGTTATGGAATTGGGCCCAATCCAGAACCGCGTTTTTTTTTCAAATTTTTTCCCCACATTGCCGGCGACATGGACTTGAGTCGCCGGCAATGTCTCACATTCCGGCCACGGCGGCGCCGCCATTGCCGGCCACGGCGTTTCTCGTCGCCGGCAATGTCAACACCGACGTGGAATCTCCGGCGACGTCATTGCCGGCGACTTGTCGCCGGTAATGTCAATTCCGGCGAAAAAAAAAGGCAAGGCCGGCGACGGCAGGTCGCCGGTAATGTCTCCATTTCTGGTAGTGATAACACATAAATCAACTCAATCTCCAAAATTTATACATATATATTTTTATCTAATTAAATCAACTCAATCTACAAAATTCATATATATACGTACCTATATAGCGGGAAATAGCTTAACGAACTTATTTTGGATAGCTATCGAGAACACCCAACAATTTGAGAGCTTTTTGAGTTTTCCTCCAATTTTTTGAATGGTTGAGCTGCTGCCCGATCTGTTTAGATAAGGAACTATAGTCGATAAAATAAAAAAAACGGTCGTCGGCTATAGTTGATCATATCGTCAGTGTTTTGCAACACTGATCATTGGCTATCGTAAAACTATACCCGACAATGATTTTTACCTATATCAGACGGTTCATTTCTGTACCGTCGGCTATAGTAATTTTTTACCGACAACAGTTTGTACCGTCGGCTAAAGTCCACTATACTCGACGGTTTGAAATGTCGTCGGCCTGTTTTTTCTCTTTTCGTCAGATATAGTGCTTATGCTGGTAGTGGTGAGAGGTTTTTAGTTTTTCTGAGAGAGAGCGAATTGAAAGACAAAGGAGTAGTTTTTAATTTTCCTGAGAGAGAGAGCGAATCAAAAGACAAATTAAGGAGACACTGATTCTTTTTGTTTAAGTGTTAACGTTGGCATGACCTAGCTCGAAACATTTTGTTTGTACTATTGTTTTAGGGTTTAGGGTTAAAGTTTAGATTTTTTTTGTTTTGAAAAAGGGATTAGGATTTAGGGTTTAGAAATTTTCTTTTTTTATATGAAAAAATAGATATGAATTCCACGAGAATGCGTGTGAGGTACTTGGTCTCACATTATTTGTTATGAAGTGGCAAATCGTGTTTTATTCTTAAAGGCAATATAGTCACAATGGTAGGACATATGGATCGAGGTCGAATTCAATTCGAAAAGGTCTAAATTTTTCACATAGTGCTTAGATTAGTCTGATCGCTTCATCCAACGGTCACATTTACAAAATGATTATGTGATAGTGGTTTAGTTTTATAAAGGTTTGGTTTTCATATAACCAACAAACATTGTAAGTAACATTAGTAGTTATATATGGAATTAAAGACATACGAGAAACTGAAATGTTATAGTGAAAAATGTGTCCATACACATGCGTTATCCTCATAATAAAAGGGGTTTCCCATAAAAAATAGCATCATCAGAGTTCGTTTAGATGTCGGTCAATAAGGTCGAATACTACCAAAAGACTAAAATAATTTTTTCAAGGATTTTGCTCATTCTCCTATAGGAGTACCTAAATTAATTTTTTTGTCATATGATAAGATAGATATGAACTCCACGATAATGTATGTATGAAACTTTGTCTCAAATTAGTTTTTTACGAAGCTGCAAATCGATTTTTACTTCAAAGAGTTTTAGCGTCACAACAATGACAAGCACAGATCGAGGACAAATTCAAGTAAAAACATTTAATTTTTAAACAGCGTCTTAACATTATTCCGATCATTCCATCCAAGGGTCAAATTGACGAAACTGATTATTTTTAGGCATTTACGATGTTTGTCGTTTAAGGTAGTGACAGAAATGTCAAAGCATAATTAAACGACATACTACTGTCATTTGCTTTATGCATATGTTAAAACCATCAAAAATTTAAATGCCCACTACTAAAATTTGGAAATTTTGGGTGCTCATTGAGATAATTTTGGTGAGAAATTTGCCTCTCAGTTTATTTCGTAACTCAGATGACAAACGACCGTCTTCTCATAAAAAAATCAATCTAGTAAGGTCCTTTGGAGAATTTCCTACAACTCCTCATTTGTTTTAATTGGCGAAAAAAATTATAAAGTTTTTACAAATATTCAGACGACAATCGACCGACGTATGATGGAATGACATATTGCACAAAATACTCAGATGACGGACAACTATCGTCCGACTTTAACAATATTGTAAGACAACCAAACTTTGAGATGGGCATCCATGAAAATTGCAACTCAACGATTCACAACATTTGTGCTAAATATTCAGACGACGGACATCCATCGTCTGACTTGAGCAATATTTCAAAACCACCACAGTTTGAGGTACTTGCCCTTAAAAACTATAAATTTTGGATGCTCACCGTTGAAAACTAAAAATTATCATCGTTTCAAGCTGCATGACATGACACACATTTTGGTATGTCGTCTCTCTCTTATGAAATTAGTCAGAAGATGGACTTTTCAGTTATGTCGTCTAAGGGGCGTCGTATGATGTTGTTTTTGTACTAGTGACCAATTTACTATGTTCTTACTACTTATATGTTTCCTATGCTGAATGAGAAACCTCATTTAGCAAAGAGTCTATAGTTAAAGAATTAGAAGCTGCCCATAATGACACCCCACCATTCATCTCTAACTATCGTTCATTATATGCCAACTGAGAATGAATTGAGGAACTTAGTGTCGATAAATAGTAGCAGAGGGCCAAGATTTGGAATGGGTCTCTAAATAGTAACTTTAGAGAGACATCACTTGTTCTCATGATCACGATGACCATAACCATGACATGCGCATGTAACTAACTTGGTTTAAGGTTCCTCACGGATAAGTATGATTTGAAGATAATCGATGTGGAATGGTTCATGTTTATCTACACATCACCATGCCGTGGCATCCATGTCTTGACCACTCGGCCATGACCTTCTTGGTTTCATGTTGGCGCCACCTAGCTCCCACTAGGTTTCGTCGGTGTGTTTCTAGTTTCATGGTTATGTATTAGCACGTAGTAGCGTGGTATGCATGAGAAGAACGTAATTTCGTTTCAAACATTGCAATTCTGGGATCTTAATGAGACAATATGGGGTTTGACCACGATAATTCCAGTTGTTTTAATTTAGAACTTTGTTCCTATCTCCCCATAAACGGTGGAAGTCTGGCTCATTAAAGTAACTTTGAGTATATCGAATGACTCGATCTTATTTTACAATAAATAGTGCGGATAAGGATGCCCTACTCTAGATCAAGTGCATTAGAATGCTTCACGCATATATTTTGACTAACTAATAGTAGGTTAAAGATTTGTACCTTATCATCAATGCAACTTGGAATGTCTTATCTCCAATCCCTTTCAATGCAAGGCGGCTTGAACAGAAGGCGCTTTATTAAGACATTGTACATAATTATGATTTAGTTCATTCTCAATCCATGAAAACATCCGCAGAATATGATTTTCCATTATGAAAAGTAGTGCTCACCACCAAAGACGTCGGAGACCAAGGTCCATCCAGAGCTTCATTTTTGATTGGTGAGTCACAAGGAGACGGTCATGATCGTGGTAACCCCCAAGAGCATCTCAATCCGCTTGATCCACTTGGTTTGCAACAGGCCACCGGAGAACCGACCTGAAACCGGTTAGACATGGACCCAAGCAGTACATTTTGCCACCGGGACCTGAAAAGAATTGGCCAAACATTCGAAACTTTTAACCACCACCGTTGCCTCGTGATGGTACCACAACCATGATCAACATCCCTCTTATGGTCAGCCTTTTATTAGAATTTACACACAAAGCGGTCTTCCTCAATCCTATCAAACCCAATGTTGCCGGATCTTGATATATCGCGCCTAAGACCCAACATATGCATCTTGAAACCTTGGACCTTTTCCTACTCCAAGGGAGACAAAAAAAAACCTCACCACCGCGTACAATCTATCATCACCCTCCTCATCATCTGACACGGCAAGATCCACTGCATCGAAGACCTCAAAAGTGACATACAAAGGGATAAGGATAATCAGCTCGAGATGGGGATCAAGAAGGTGGTGAACTCCGATTTGAAAATGAAGGAGAAATAAAGGAGATCAAATCAAAAAAGAAGAGGTAGTGGCTAGGGTTTTTAGGAGAAAAAGGAGAGAGTCAGCTTGCCAAAATAGATCGGATTTTAATGTGTATTTTAGAAGGGAAAATTGCTCGGATGATCACTCAAGTATGGCACGTTCTAAACTTTGCTCACTCATGTATGACAACTATCACTTTGCTCACTATCGAAATACACTTTTACTCACTTTGCTGAATTCTGAAAAAAAATTTGAATTCGAGTTATAATCGGCCAAGGAAATCTATTGGGCATTGTAGCTCTCTTCCTTATGAGTTTTTTCATACTAAAGTTAAGCCTCAATTCAACCCTTGGAGGAAGAATCGAAGATTTGAAGTTTTGGGTGTTCTTGACTTCAAAGGCCAAATTCAACTACTTCCATGATGAATTGAAATTAGGTGTAGCTGAAAAAATTGTTGTTTGGTTGATTTCGCAAAGATTGAGCTCTAGTTCGCTGGAAATTGAAGTGGTGCTGTCAATTTCTCCTGTTCGGAGTGATCAAAGTGAGTAAAAGTGTAATTCGTTAGTGAGCAAAGTGATATTTGTCATACATGAATTAGTAAAGTTTCGAACGTACCATACTTGAGTGATTATCCGAGCAGTTTTCCCTTTTAGATATGATTATTTTGATCTTTGAGCCGCGGCACACAATAAACACGACTCATTGATAGGGTGTGCTTGCACGGGACATCGAGAATATGGGCCGACGAACCCTGGTACAAAACTGTTATCTTCCTTCTCTACGTTTGCATATATGCAAGACCAATATTGGGAGACATACACTGAGAATCTGTAACTGCAGTGTCCCTTCATTCGCTATCAATCTCAATTAAATGTGTCACAACCGATCATGCATGGAAGTGAGGACTGATGACTTTAGACTTCAGAGAAGAACAAAGAAAGTCTTCATGTACAAGTTCGAGAAGAGGGAGGAGGTTTCGACTCTGAAAGTAACGGACAGATTTCGCGGTCTACCTGTGTGATCTAGGAAGCTTAAATTTAAGTCGAAGAAGATAGACCCAAAATTCTCTAGTGCTCTAAAGTACAAATTTTTTTCTAATTTAATGTCGACCTAGACATGTACATTTTCCATAAACCAAAATAACGTGCATGACGAAATATCGGTGTGATATATCAAAACAGTCTTGACCGACGTAACTAATTAGCCCGAAATTCTACATCCCAAGTCTCTCAACAAATTATCAAATGTCAATTGCTAGCTCTTATGGTTTTACCAGTTTATTTATTATTTGTTCAAACAGTTAGACTATCTAGTCTTGTATCTAACTGTATTTTATTTTAGTAATTGACTTTTGTTTAAAAGAAGTAATTGATTCATTTGAGTGTATAATACATCCTAGTATTCAAAATAATTTCATTAATTTTGTTATTGCATACACAAGCGATTCGCCGAATAAACTGAAAAAGCCCTTGCAGGGCTAGTTCTCTCTTGTGACCGAGATCAGCGATCGAAATTTTTGTCCCGTAGAAATTATCGATTAACATCGTCCGAGCCCTAAAGGTAACGACTAGTTATCTAGATTCAGAAGTGATCGTTTACTATGAGGCACTTAGCGATCCTATCGTGGAATTGTCGAGTTATTCTGAATGGTGCAACTCAGAATGCTCTGGTGACAATGGCTAAACAGAAGCAACCACATTTGATTTTCTTGATGGAAACGCTGGTAGCGTCAAAGGAAGCCCTAGAACCAACTCGTCCTGCCTTAGGGTACAAAGGATTGTTCGGTGTTCCTCAGTCGGCGGAATGTCGAGCACTGGCTATATTTTGCAAAGAGGAAATCCAATACAATCAAAAGACCTATTCCGCACATCACATAGATGGGGAGGTGGTGTTAAGGAATTCGAGTGAGAGGTGGAGAGCGACAAGAGTCTATGGATGGCCGAAACCAGAAGACCAGGAACTATGATTTGAGATTTAAAAGGCCAAAGTTATGAAGCTTGGGTGATGTTTAGAGATTTCAATGAGGCCCTTGTGCGCGCAGAAAGGTCAAGAAGAGAACTGCAAAGCAGAAGGGTAGTGTCAAGGTTCCAAAAAGCTTTAGAGGAGTGTGGTGTACAGAACATGGGATTCTATGGAAGCCGTTTTACCTGGGCCAATAAATTCACGAAGGAGAGGCTTGATAAAAGTACATGCAAACAGGCATGGCGGGAACTATTCTCGTTATGTAGGGTCACGACATTAAATCCAAGCACCTCTGACGCAGTCCAATATTTAGTATAGGATTTTCTATAAACTTGAGGCATGGGCGTCAACAAAAACTATTTGGTTTTGAGGAGACGTGGACTCAACATGAGGAGTGTTCAAGTATGATATAGAAAGGGTGGGATTTGATAACACATGTTGATCCTAGAACTAGGGTTTCGGAGAAGATCAAGTCTACAAGAAGGGTTTTACTGGAGTGGCATGAATGTGTGTTTCGGCAAAATGCGAATGAGATCAAGGTAGTGAGGGAACAATTGGATGACGTGATGAGGGCACCATTCCAGACAACCCAACATGAAATCCTTAAGGAGTTACATGCGAAGTTACAAGCTTTGTTGGGGAGACAGGAAACGTATTTGAGGCAAAGGTCAAGACAGATGAATCTAAAAGAAGGTGATATGAATATGCCCTATTTTTCACTGAAAAGCTTCCAAACGGAGGTCTGGGAACTTGATTGTGGGTTTAAATGATGACAATGATCAGTTCCAAACTCAACCAGACAAAGTTCAGTAGATCCTCTTCGGTTTCTTCCAAAAAGGGTACACTTTCGATGACATTTATCTTGAGGCTTTGGAGGTTATCCTGCACTGTATAAATCTCAGGGTAAGTAAAGAGATGAACACTGACTTACTTCGAGAATTTTCAGATGAGGAAGTTAGGATTGCTCTTGATAGTCGCATATTTATGCGTCTATTCGGTATTTAATTTGTTCCTCATATTTACTTTATTGTTATTAATTGAGTGAATTAATTATGTTTATTTGTTTTTAGGTATTTTGGAGATTAATGAAGAAAAAGAGATTAAATAATATATTTTGAGAGTTATTGTGGAAGAGGAAGACTTACGAGGTCAAGGAATCCTAATTTGAGAATAATACAAAATGCAGCAGTTTGGCGAGCATGTAATGAAAGAGTGCGTGAGTTAATTGAAGACGTACATATATATTGTAGCTTGGAGTTGTGCTTTGGCGAGTGAGAGATGCTTGGCGAGTTGGACAAACAAGAATTTCAATTGCAATTGGATTCTGCATGCATGTGATGATTGTTTGCATGTGGGTTCTGCTAGATTAATTACCTAGCTATTTGCATATATATATATATATATATATATATTGATAGCTGAACGTCCTTGGTGAGAGAGGAGATTAATTAAGGAAGTGGTGTTTGACTTAGACTTTGAAAGGAAGTGGAGTTTGATTAAGAGTCCTTTTGCATGTTGGATTGCATGCACGTGGGCTAGCTAGTTTGCCCTAGCTATGTTATATATATATATATATATATATATATATAGAGCTAGTTAAAGGAAAATGGGGGGACGGCTGGACAGAAGAAGAGAATTAGAAGAGGAAAAGACAAAATAAAGAAGAATAAAGAAAGAAGAAGAAGTTGAAGAAAAGTAAGGAGCTGTATTGCGAGCCTGCGATCTCGATGGGGATCAAGAGCTCTGTTCCAGATGCATCCCTCAAAAGCTCCAGACCTGGATGGTATGTCACCTTATTTTTTTAAAAATATTGGAGCATTGTGAGAGCTTATGTATGTGCTGCTGTAAGAAGCTTCCTCGGGATAGGGTAGATTTTAGCTAAATCTAATTTTACGCATCTTCTCCTATTCCCGAAGATCCAAGAGCATAAATTACCAACACACTGTCGGCCTATTGCATTATGTAATGTAGTATACAAGTTATGTTCAAATGTACTAGCTAATTATAACCGTTTAAAAGGTTATTTAACCCACATCATTTCTCCTCTGCAAAGTGCTTTTGTTGTAGGTCGAATGATTTCGGATAACACCCTTGTAGCGGCGGAAGTTACACACTTTATGGATCACCTGGAAAAGAAAGATGAGGGTTTCTCTGCATTGAAACTAGACATAAGCAAAAATTATGATAGACTCGAATGGAGATTTTTAGAAGACATCATACAAAAGATGGGATTTGCTTCAAAATGGGTGAGCATGGTGATGATTTGCCTCACCACGGTGAGCTATACAATCTTAGTAAATAGAGAACAAGCAGGCTATATTACTCCAACAAGAGGAATCTGTCAAGGACATCCACTTTCACCATACCTTTTTTTACTATGTGTTGAGGGTTTATCGGCCATGATTAGTGAGGGGATACAATATGAAAGAATTGAAGGCTTTCAAATGTTCCCAGGTCCTCCTATAATCCACAATTTATTGTTTGTTGATGATAACTTTCTGTTTGGTAGAGCCACTGAATAAGAATGTGATCGATTCCATTCAATCTTGAATACGTATGAAAAGGCCAGTGGACAACATACATGTGAATCTCCAAAAAATTTGCGTGGTGTTTAGTAAAAACGTGGGGGAGGACAAACGAGTTCAATTATCAAACTAGCTTGGAGTGACTTTGGTTGATCGTATTGAAAAGTATTTTGGGCTTCTGATTCATGTTGGTAGATCCCAAGTTCAACTTTTTGACTTTTTGAAGGAGAGATTGTCGAAGAATTTAATTGGTTGGAAAGAAAGTCTACTAAGCATAGTTGGAAAGGAAATTTTATTTAAATGTGTTGCACATGCTATGCCTCAGTATGTGATGAATTATTATCTTATCCCTAAGGGAGCTAGTGTGCGAAGATCTCCAACAGGTTTGTGCTGATTTCTTTTGGAGAAATATGGAGGAAAAAAAGAAGTTACATTGAAGATCCTGGGACAAGACACTACCGGATTATTAACCATTGCCGGCGACTTTTAAGTCGCCGGCAATGTTTTTGGACATTACCGGCGATTTTTGCCGGAAAAATCGCCGGTAATGTCTTCTTTTTTTTTCACATTACCGGCGACAAAAAATCGCCGGTAATGTCCGTCGCCGGCAATGTCTCGATGGTAATGTAAAAAAAAAAAAAAGACATTGCCGGCGACATACATTTATGTCGCCGGTAATGTAAAAAAAAAAAAAAGACATTACCGGCGACATAAATGAAGTCGCCGGTAATGTTTTTTTTTTTTTTTTTTACATTACCATCGAGGCATTGCCGGCGACGGACATTACCGGCAACAAAAATCGCCGGTAATGTAAAAAAAAAAAAAGACATTACCGGCGATTTTTCCGGCAAAAATCGCCGGTAATGTCAAAAACATTGCCGGCGACTTAAAAGTCGCCGGCAATGAGTCAATATGTGGTAGTGAGATGTGCATTTCCAAGTTTGAGAGAGGTATGGGTTCTAAAGACCTATATGCTCACAACTTAGCAATGCTAGTTAAACAAGGCTGGCGGCTTATTACACAACCGGAGTCTTTGATAGCAAAATTGTACAAGTCTTTATACTACAAGGATGAGAACTTTTGGAATGCAACTTTGGGAAACTCTCCATCATATGCGTGGAGAAGTATCTTGGAGAGCCGACCGATCCATCAAGCAGGTTGTTATTGGCGAGTTGGGGAAGGAAACATAAATATATGGGAAGATAATTGGATTCCGGATTTTCCATATTATACTTTTCAAGAGCCTACTACTACTCAAGTCACTAAAGTATATCATCTTTCGAATCCAATTCCCGATCGATCTTGGAACAGAAAACATGTTCATGCTTTGTTTCCCACAGAGGTAGCTAAACAGATATGTAGCATGCATTTATCCAGGACGACACATGATACTTTATGCTGGAAACTTGAAAAGAGGGGAAATTTTTCGGTACGAAGTGCTTATCGAGTTGCAAAAGATTATGTTCTTGGTGATGTTCATGCGTCTTCTTCAAGAGGACCTATCTATAAAGATTTGTGAAAGGTGATTTGGTATGCCAATATTCCTGGGAAGGTGGCGATCTGCTTGTGGAGAGCATGCCATATTTTACTTCCAACAAGAGAGGCACTTACCCGTAAAGGATACACATAAAATATAATTAAGTTGCGTGGTTTGCAATTACGCGTGGGAATCGACTGGTCATGTTCTTTGTGAGTGCAAGGTGGCGCAGGACATTATCATAGCTCCTTCCTTCCTTTTGAACCTAGTAGTTGGCCCATTCTTTATCTTCAAGGAATGGCTTCTCGAAACTTTGAAAACATTAGCCAAGAATACTTTTGCACAACTATTGATGATCTTGTGGGGTTTGTGGAGGAATAGGAATTAAGCCCTATCGAAAAACGCCAAGGAAGAAGCCAACCACGTCATCGTTCGTATTTTGTCCTACCATGATCAATTTCTACAGGCCAATGCAAAGCCGGTCAAGAGACAACCTAACCGGAATATATCAAACTGGAACGCTAGCTCCACCCCTGGGGACCCTAAATTTCAACGTTGATGGGGCATATGAGCAACAACAAGCCACTGGAGGAATAGGCGGAGTAGTAAGGGATCACTTGGGATCTTTTCTGGCGGGTTTTGCACAGAAAATAGAGTTTGTGTGGTCGGCCCTCCATGCAGAGATGCTTGGTATCCTCAAAGTGTTGGAGCTCTCCACCACATTACCTCAAGTTCCAATATGTGTGGTATCCGACTGTGAACATGCAGTTAGAACAATTACAATTAATAAGAAGGATCGTTCGATCCTAGGATGTTTCGCCCACGAGGGGGTAATTGAGTGGCTAATCTACTACCTAGATTTGGAATTGATTCACTCATGTCATACTTGGATTACTAACGCTCCTGATTTCGTACAAGATGCCTTAGCTTTTGAATCTAGATTACAAGATTGATGAAATGTTTCTTGTTTTCGTAAAAACAAAAAACGATTCGCCGAATTTTATTCCTATTTGAAGCGATATCCCTCATTTATATAAGGTAGGGATAGGGATTGGTAGAGAAAGGCATTATTTAGGTTAAATTCTCGATATCATCACTTGCAAGAAAGGGTTACCTGGAATGACACATTTTCCAAACTCATGCATGCCTCAAATGGAGACATCTCGGCAATATTCTTGCATACTAATTTTAAATGCAATAAAGATTAAACTGAAAGAAAGAGAATAAGTGAAAGGCATCGAGACAAGATCCTTGCTGCTACCGTGGATCACAGTAATTGTTCAGAACATGTGCCTCAACGACTACAGTGGCGCTTACCAAGCTTCATCTCCCTTCCATCTTCAACGTACACCCAAATCCCTCTATAATCCAACCCATCCATTCACATTTTAGTCCAAAATCTAATCCTCCTTGCCAATAATAAATGTAGTTGATTAACTTAGCATTAGTAAGAGTTTCATGCCTATATAAACAATGGCAGCTTGCACAGATTTGCAGAACACAAACTTGCTTGTAAAAACTATTCCTATATATTGTTTGCGGGTCAGAATAATCTACCAGAGTTCTACCGTTTCTTCTACATTTCACAAACAGTCAAACACTGACTTACAATAATATTTTCTTCTCTGTCTGTTGTCGACTTGATTAACCCTAAAAAATAAAGTGACTTCTCCATAAGAGAAGAGAAGACAAACAACCCTTTTACAGTTTACTCTTCCTCTCCATCACTCTTCCTAATTCCTTTCTTTCCTTTTCACTAGCCTTCCAGCACCGCAGATCATGATCACCGGAAAGGACATATACGATGTGTTCGCGGCCATTGTGCCGCTCTACGTGGCCATGATCTTGGCCTACGGCTCGGTCCGGTGGTGGAAGATCTTCACTCCGGACCAGTGCTCCGGCATCAACCGGTTCGTCGCAGTTTTCGCTGTCCCCTTGCTCTCCTTCCACTTCATCTCCTCCAACGATCCCTACGAGATGAACTACCAGTTCATCGCCGCCGACTCTCTCCAAAAGGTGGTGATCTTAGTTGCACTGTTCATCTGGCAGACCTTCACCAAGCGCGGCAACCTCGAGTGGATGATCACCCTCTTCTCCCTCTCGACTCTCCCCAACACTCTCGTCATGGGAATTCCATTACTCAAAGCCATGTACGGCGACTTCTCAGGGAACCTCATGGTCCAAATCGTGGTTTTGCAAAGCGTGATATGGTACACTCTCATGTTGTTCATGTTCGAGTACAGAGGCGCCAAGCTATTGATCTCGGAACAGTTTCCCGAAACCGCGGGGTCCATCACCTCGTTTAGGGTGGACTCTGACGTCGTTTCGCTCAACGGACGCGAGCCTTTACAGACAGACGCCGAGATCGGAGAGGACGGGAAGCTCCACGTGGTGGTGAAGAGGTCGGCCGCGTCGTCAATGGTGTCGTCGTTCAAGTCGCATGGTTTGAACTCGTTAAACTCAGGGATGACTCCTAGGGCTTCTAATCTCACCGGAGTCGAGATATACTCGGTGCAGTCGTCACGTGAGCCGACGCCGAGGGCGTCGAGCTTCAACCAGACTGACTTCTACGCCATGTTCAATGCCAGCAAGGCGCCGAGCCCTAAGCACGGCTACACCAACAGCTATGGAGGTGGGTTCGGCGACGTTTACTCCGTTCAGTCCTCGAAAGGCGTGACGCCGAGGACATCGAATTTCGACGAGGAGATGATGAAGATTAATAACAAGAAAAGAGGGGGTAGGAGTATGAGTGGGGAGCTGTTCAATGGTGGCACGGTCACGGCCTCCTACCCGCCTCCGAATCCCATGTTTTCGGGGTCTACTAGCGGCGTTCCGAAGAAGAAGGACGGTGGTAGTGGTGGAGCGGCTGCGCCAAATAAGGAGCTACATATGTTTGTTTGGAGCTCGAGTGCTTCGCCGGTTTCCGATGCGCATATGAAAAATGCAGTTACCCGAGCTGCCTCTACGGATTTTGGGGCTGTTGATCCTTCCAAGGCTGCTCAACATGATCATCATCCAATTGCTGGCGCAAAAGGTGAGCAACTAATATAACACACTTGTGATCTCAATCCCAAAACCATATTTGTTTCCTAGTAAACTTTTCTGACATCACCACTTTCGATCAAGATTCAAGTTTAACCGACAGTCAATCAACTAAATTAACAACAGATTTCACTTTTACATAGACAGAAGAATACAAGATCCTTCGTCCATTTTTCTCGGGAACGATCTGTTTGTTTATACACTTTTTCCTCAATCATGTTATTTCAATAATTCGAGTGTCTAGAGTCTATCAATTTTGTTCACCAAATAATGCGTCACTAGTCACTACCCGTACCTTAGTGTACTCGATCACATTGATCCTTAATTCCTTATCCGTAAATCCGTAATGTATATCTGTAATCATCATTTCATTGTCCTGAAATGTGCAGGGATGCATGAATTAATTCAGAACATGAGTCCCGGAAGGAAGATGAACGGAGACACGGAGCTTGAAATAGAAGAAGGAACAAAGTTTCCGGCAAGTGCGTCTCCATATAGTAGCTGCCAGAAGAAGATGAACATGGAAGATGGAGGTGTGCCAAAGAAGCAACAAATGCCTCCTGCTAGTGTAATGACTAGACTTATACTCATCATGGTTTGGAGGAAGCTGATTAGAAATCCCAACACTTATTCTAGCCTTCTTGGCGTCGCTTGGTCTCTCGTATCATACAAGTACATCTCTCTCCCTCATTTCATATCTCATATGTTGTTTAGCTCGATTTTTCCCCAGCGAGTAGATGTGTACTGGTTCTAGGTAAACCACAAACGGTCTCTTTTATGCGTGTTTGGCGTGCCACTGCTTAAGGCAGAACGTTGATATGCGTTGCGCCGCTACTGAACTTTTAAGAAGCAATTGAAGCGAGGAGAGCACCGACCTTGCTCGATGAGTTCTTTTTGCCTAAGTGACTTAGGACTTGGGTTAGTGTCTCGCTGTTGAACCACGAAAATCGATACCTTACAGCTTATTCGGTGCAAGGCAGAGCAATCTTCTTGGCAAGTATTGTGAACACTGGTTTGTGACTTCTTTGACCGCCGAAATCTTCACTCTCCTTTGGGTGAAACCTCATTTGATCGCTGTCGTCTGACAATAGAGAATCTTCAAATTCATCACGCTTTGTCGAGTGAGAATTCTGGACGCACCATCACCGATTCTCTCGCGAGGAGAGTTGTGTTTGCCGAGTGCAACTTGTGACTGTAGAAGTCTGCAAGTGTAGAATGCATTTGATCTGTTCATGAAGCCTCTATTTATAGTGATTACTCAAGTATATCTCTCGCTGATAAGGGTAAGAAATCAGAATCCTTGAAAGACTTTAAATACCAGATTCGCTAGATTTCATTGTTCCTTGCTCAACAAGGTATACAACAAGATAATCTTGATTTTCTTCCCAAACTAGGCTTATTAAGTGGACGATAGGAATCAGCCTACTAAAATATTATTTTATAGTCCAAACATAGTTCCCCAAGCCTTGAGATTAGGCCCAAGCGACGTTATCGAAGAGGCGTTGTCAAAATGCTATGTCGTTTCGAACCAAACAGTAGCTTTGACGAAGACGGCTTTATTCTCCAACCAATCTCCTGGGATACTACGATTCTCGCGAGACAAACCACTCAACCTGACCTTTGAAATAGAAGTTTGTTGCAGAAGGACTCACTACACCTTTTGGTTAAGCTTAATCTGATGCAGGATGTAATTCATAAGGAGCTTCATCCTGAGTTGAATTTCCTGGTCAACCTGCCCTTTAAAAGAGAAGTTGATACTGACAAAGTAGCCGGAAGCAACCCAAGCGGGAAAGCGGTGTACGAGGGAAGATCAGCGAGAAAACGACCAGCAAGTGGAATTCAGGCAAAAGACAACCAAGCGAGAGAAATCCAAACGAGAGACACCTAGGTGAGAGAAACTCCTTGGCGAGAGAAAGCCAAGCGAGAGCCACCCAAACGAGAGAAACTCCTTGGCAAATGGCGACTCTCACCCTTGTTCTTGACGTCTGAGGTGGATCTGGCCACAATCGGAGCAACCCTTAAAGTATTTTCCGATGCTCAAGCATCAGAAATGGTTCAAAGTGGGCTCCTCCATTCCATCCTTTCCAGCGAGTAAAGTCTAGCGAGGAAAGCAGAAAGCCCCCTTCATGTTGTGGGTTCGATAGTGGAGACGTCTGCGAGTCCCGATGAGTAGGCTGCTTCAGAGACATTTGTACCTCACGTTAACACCACTAAGGTAATAAAAACTTGCATAAATCATGAGAATTATACCAAATTTTGGCCACAAGTGATGATCTTCACGGTAATGTTTGCTAGCCCCCCGATTTTGGAAGGCGAGCGAGAAAAAAGACAAGCCTCTGAAATTGGCTGCTTACGAATGCAAAAAGACTAAGTCACTTGGTCCGGTATTGGATGTTTGTTGCAACTAGGACACATCTATTTGTAAAGGTCCCTTATTTTTGCAATGAGACACTAAAACCTTTGTCCCACTGGGCGTGCCAAAATGTTTGGCTTAATTTTCCCCCAGCGAGTAGATGTGTACGTGCTGGTTCTAGGTAACCACAAACTATCTCTTTTATGCGTGCTTGGGGTGCCATTGTCTAAGGCAGAATGTTGATATGCATTGCGCAGCTACTAAACTTCTAAGAAGCGAATGAAGCGAGGAGAGCACCGACCTCGCTCGATGAGTTCTTTTTGCTTAAGTGACTTAGGACTTGGGTTCGGGTCTCCTTGCTGAACCACGAAAATCGATACCTCACAGTTCTTTCGGTGTAAGACAGAGCAATCTTCTTGACAAGTGTTGAGAACACTAGTTTGTGCATTCTTTGACCACATAAATCTTCACGCTCCTTCGGGTGAAACCTCCTTTGATTGCAGTCGTTTGACAATAGAGAATCTTCGAATCCATCATGCTCTGTCGAGTGAAAATTCTGGACACGCCATCGCCAATTCTCTCGCGAGAAGAGTTGTGTTTGCGGAGGGCAACTTGTAACTGTAGAAGTCTACGACTATAGAAGTACCTTTAATCTATTCATGAAGCCTCTATTTATAGTGATTTCTCAAACATATCTCTTGCTGTTAAGGGTAAGAAATCAGAATCCTTAAAAAACTCTGAATACCAAATTTGCTAGATTTCATTATTTTTTGCTCAGCAAAGGATGCATCAAGATAATCTTAATTTTTTTTTTCAAACTAGCCTTACTAAATGGGCTGCAGAAACGGACCTAAAAAAATATTATTTTATACTCTAAACATATGCTTCCGATTCATACATTTCATACAACTCGCTCATAACAACTTGTGTGAAATGTGTGATGAATAATACAATAATACTATCGGTAAATATGGAAGTTGTATATATTATTTTTTGAACTCAATTTTTCTTCAGTCTAATTTACTCAATTTTTTTTTCCAGGTGGCACATAAAAATGCCCACAATAGTAAGTGGATCCATATCAATATTATCTGATGCTGGCTTGGGAATGGCTATGTTCAGTCTTGGTAAATATCATCTCTATTGACTGTTTGACCACCTAAATCTTCTGATTATTAATTTTTTTTAATTAGTGAGACTTTCCTTGTGTGCATCAACTAATACCTTTTTCTTCTTCTCTGGATTCAGGTTTATTCATGGCTTTACAACCAAAGATCATAGCTTGTGGAAAATCAGTAGCAACATTTTCAATGGCTGTTAGGTTCTTGACAGGGCCAGCAGTGATTGCTGCGTGCTCGATAGCCGTCGGTCTTCGTGGGGTTCTTTTGCACGTTGCAATTGTTCAGGTTAATTAAATAAATCTTCAAATTAACTGTGACCAATCTTTGCATCATAATTCAGTTAACTAAAAGTTTAAGACTATACCATTCCACTTCACTGTGTTACCCTTCCCGTCGATTCTCGAATCTCGATTAAATGTTTAACATAAACAGATTTTTCTATCCATTTTTCACAGGCTGCTCTTCCTCAAGGGATTGTTCCTTTTGTATTTGCGAAAGAATACAATGTGCACGCTGACATACTTAGCACTGCGTAAGTAATCAAACCCAGAAGTAGTTCATTACAATTTACAAGAAATAGGAAATATACAAACCCTAACCTGTACTTGCGGTGTTGCAACTATTGCAGGGTCATTTTCGGAATGCTGGTTGCGTTGCCTATCACAATACTCTACTATATTCTTCTCGGACTCTAGTTTCTGAAAAAATCGAAGGCAGAAGGAAAGTAGCTAATTAGTAAGCTGTAAATCCAAGTCAGGCTTAGGTGGATGAGTGATTGATGAAATGTATTGAACAGAAAATCATATGCATATGCATGCCTTGGGATTCGGTACGTGCGTGTTGAGCAAAACGAAGAAAAGAAGGGAAAAATTCATTTGTTATATATATAGGATTCTCTGCGTCAAGTGACAACGTTCACTTCACTGGTTTTTCTTCATGTTACTGTTAGTATGATACTATTAATTATGTTTCATATACTGGAATGGATAGTGTTTGTACAGTAATCCGAGCGGATACCGGCAAAAGACAAGGAGGAAGTGATGTGAGCGAAGTCATCTGTTATGCTTATATTGGGCTGCTGAGATGAAACAAGAGTGACAAAAGTTTAGGTGGGATGACCTGTCTATCACACTCTGATGTTTAAGTAAGTAATGATAAAGAGGAATCAATGAAGATGTACTTGAGGCGGAAGTATCGGATCCCTTATTTAATGACGATTAATATATTATATACTTATATGGAAACACGTTTTCTCATTTTTCCTCGATGTGGGACTTGGCATACCTCCCCTGTGTTCATTTTTAAACCAAGTGTATATAAAGCGGCGAGCATAACTGCGTGCCTATGCTAACAAGTCCCCCAAGTCCTCATGTCAAGATTATTCTTGATTTGGGAGTTGAAAGTAAATATGCTTGCTTTGTATACACTTGACGTTCTTCGTTAAGTATCAGAGCGTACCCCATAGTCCCCTTCAACTCCACAATGAAAAATGATTGCCTGAATAACAAAAGGAAAAGTGCAATGCCCCATATAGAAGAGCAATGCACATTATTAGCTAGTGTCCTCCCGCATAGCCAAATGCTACCTATTTGTGGCGGATATTTGGTTTGTAGATGTTACACATGAGTGCTACCCATTTGCGGCACACACTATGTAAATATAAACGGGTGTATCACTTTTGTGAATATACATCACGTTTTACAGAGTATCATTTTTGGTTATATTCGAGCGGGTCACCCGGAAGTAGAGATATCGATATTAATTACTCGAACCTAACAAGGAGTGTCACTTTCTGGTGAATTTGTAATGTCATATCGCACTTACTTCATAGAGTAGCATTTTTGAGGGATACATACATGATGATCAGTCATGTGGTTCGCTCAGATGGTGTGTTTCTTAAGCGCCCAATAATTAAGATGGTGTTGCCCATTTTGGCTCACGCATAGGTAAAAAGTGACAATGAGGTATCATGAATGCATAGTGATGCGTAATGATCATGTCATGTGTTATGCTGCTTGAAGCGCATGACAGGATGGACAAACGCCAAGTGAGCGTGATGCACATTATGGTTAACCCGTCTAGTCCCCTAGTTCTTATGTATATAAGTGTATATATGATTGACACATAAATGAGCGAGCGGACATTATGTGATGTAATTACTGTAAACATGTATGATTTATTGAATGTGAGCGGTAATATTTGGCATTTAACAAAAGAAGAGGAGAAGAAAACTTATCTCGTGGCGGACTCCTTCAGAATACAATAGTGAATTGTATGAGGATGAGCAGAATGTTTAGGGCTAAGCATTTTTATTTTATTTTTTTATGTTAACTCTTATTGGTGGAGCAAAGTAACCAAACTCTTGGTTCCACTCACCTCTTTTGGTGAGGAATTATAAGGTGGTCCGGACCATCCCGCTTGCTTCCCTTAGTACACCCTGCTTCTTCCTCTCTTGTTTTTTTTTTTTTTTTTTTGCTCCTCATTCACTTTTGTTGGTTGGGCTAAACAAGCTAAAAGAAAACGGACATATACCATTTTTCTTGACAGATATACAATCCTTTTTTTTTGGACTGAGATACAATCCCTTTTTTTTGCACCGCCCTTTTTTTGGATTGAGATAAAATTCCCTTTTTTTTGCTCCGTCCATTTGTTGGCAGATGAGAGTCCCCAAATATGAGCGGGGTTGGAAGGCCGCGCCCCAAAGTAGTGAACTTTGGCAAACAAAGCGAGGGCGTCCAAGATTGAATCCGAAGTGGGTATCCTAAGGGTAGTCCCCATGAACCACTACAAGAAAAACGCACCTAGATCACGGACCATTTCTGTTGTCTAGACTAGTGTTTCCGTAGTCTAAGTAATTAGACTACAAAATCTCCGTCGTCTTTGGTCCGTCGTCCAAGTGCCTTCGTCTAACCACTTGGACGACGAAAATGGCCAGTTTTGTCGTCCAGAAGGTTACTTGGACGACACAAATGGCCCGTCGTCCAAGCTATGATGAGACGACGCTACTGTTTTTTCCGTCATCCAAGTACAACTTAGACGATGCAATAATTCTGTAATCTAAGTTGTATTTGGACGACGCATACAATATGTGCGTCGTCCAAGTGATCACTTAGAAAATGATCACTTAGACTAGGAAATTGTTGCCTGGTCTAAGTGATCACTTAGACCACGCAACAACTCTGTAATCTAAGTGATCGCTTAGACCACGTATGTGTAGATTAATTTTCTGTAGTGTAAGTGATAACTTAGACTATGAAACATATATGGTTTCGTAGTCTAAGTGAAGACTTAGACTACAAAAGTATATATACTTTTGTAGTCTAAGTGAATATTTATTTTTATTAATTAAAATTTGAATTAAAATTAAAATATTAATAAATTAATTAAAATACTAAATTTAATTTAAATAATTAAAATTTGTACGTACATCAAATTAAATCGTTCGAAAAATACGATATCATAAACTACAGACAAACTACTAAAATACAGCAGGAGAAGACGCGCTATCGAGTCCCCCGCCTCCAGCCGTGCCGTCGTCGTCGGGGTGTGGGGTCGGATCGGAGCAGGATGACACTGTTATTGAACCTAGTTTTGCATGAAGGCAATGAGGTGGGCTATCTGTGCTTATTTCTCATCAAGTCTTTGACGCATAGATAGCGTTTCCTCCCGTGCGAGTTGAGCCTCCTTAAGGGTTGTTTGGACCGACGCATCCCGAGCACCTTTCCTCGCCGAACGTCCCGTAGATGAGTCAGAAGATAAATCTCACTGCACCTTGCATCCCAACCCCCTAACCTCCTTACCAGCTCAACGACCGTATACCTCATCGGCGATTGCAATTTGGCTCTCCATCAATAGAGGAGGCAGGTCTTCCGGCGGCAAATCCGGGTGTGCAAGCTGCGTGTTGACCAATTCCTCATGCGCCCTTTCTACCAACCTCGCCTGAAAATAATAATAAAAATTAAATAATTATAAATTTGTACGACAGTTTAATAAATAATAAATAATAATTACGTTAACTGAGAAAAATATATATATATATATGATACTTACGCCGATTTGACTCGCTTCATTGTCAAGCTCAAGTGTCACGTAAGCGGTGACGCTAGCATCCAGATAAGGGTGTTTGGAACCCTTATCTATGTGCTCCTTGGCGATTTGTATCATCTGCTTGGAGCCGGAGGTATGATGTTTGTCCTTCTTCTCCCGATTGGCCTTGTTGATGTTCAAGGTTTTCTGTTGGACAACATAAATCATGAAAAAATTAATAAATAACTAAAAAAATAATTCGATTTTGTCAATTTAAATAAAAAATACAAACCCGATAAAATTCTTCTTCGAAGTGGCTGACCAACCGCTTTCACTCATCTTCCCTATCCTCACGCAGCTCAACGGGGGTAGGCGAGCGGCCGAATTCTTCGTAATACTTGTGAAGTTTGTACTTCCAATCACAGTAGATGGTGTTGGCGGTGGTATTGATGTACCTAAGCATCTCTGTTATGCCATCC
This sequence comes from Geum urbanum, assembly GCA_946800695.1. Lineage (NCBI taxonomy): Eukaryota > Viridiplantae > Streptophyta > Magnoliopsida > Rosales > Rosaceae > Geum > Geum urbanum. The sequence goes on from OX327003.1 coordinate 9,869,145, forward strand.
ACCGCATATTGTTCCTACAAGAAAAGAATAAAAAATTATAATTGTATATATTATAATATTACGATTTTTATTGGTTATTAAAAAATAAATTTAAAATTGTATTACGTACCGAGAGTTCTTTAAACACCCTCCCCTTCTCCTCGTCCGACAACTCCTTCCAAGTAGGCGTAACCATATGAACCTTGTTGCAAAGAATTGCCCCGATGATGTGCGATGAGAGACTAGATAGCTGAGAGGTGGGAGGGTCATCGGTGAAATCGTCATACGACAATTGGATCTTTTGCCCGGTCGCCTTGAACAATTTCTCAGATTTTCCGCCATTTCCGAATCTTCGGGTCCTTTTTGGTTGAGGGTCTCACTGCCCCCCCCCCCTGACCTTGCGCGCTGCGCGCTGTAAAGAATAGACTCGGAGGAGGCCAACTCCTGGGCACTTTCTGACATCGGTGTTGAGCCGGAAGAGGTGTCATCGTCATCGGTTTGTATAGCTAGGGCATCAGGAATTTTCCCAGTCACCGCTGCTGAGGGACCAGCTAAAGGGTCTGAAGGAGACGCGATGTTGTTCTTATAGCTCTGCCAACCGACTTGCTCTGCAAAGCGTCGGATTTGAGCATCTCCCGCCTCTTTTTGTGCATTTTTTTTACCCCACGGGACGATCTATATTTTTCATATTTACCATAATTACGATAAGTTACGATAAACCTTTTTTGATATTTATCATTTATTTATATTAAGTACCATAACGTACTTACCATATATAATCCATACTAAGTACAATATATAATTACCATAATTATAATAATTACCATGATTAATAATTTATCGTAATTAATAATTTACCATAATGACAATAATTACATAATTACTGATTTATTATTTTTATATATTAGTAATTTACCATAATTACAATAATTTACCAATTTATTATTTGTACTAATTATTATAATTTACTAATAATTACAATAATTTACTAATTTATTATTTTTACTAATTTACCAATTTAATAATTTATTGTTAAACACAAATAAACTATATTTATACCTAAATACATGTATTATATGTAAATACATATTAAAAATAAATTTAAAATACATGCGTACGTACGTAAAAAATTAAAAAACTTACCCTCGGTGGAGATGGGCGGCCGGTGGCGGTGACGGTGGAAGGTGGAGGAGGAGGGAGGGAGCAAGGATGATCGACGTACGTCGTGGAGGGAATGATTGAACGACGGTGGAAGAGGTGAGAGGCGGCGGAGGGAGGGAGTACGTCGTCGGAGAGGGGAGTCGCCGGATTTTGAGAGAGAGAGAGAGAGAGAGAGAAGAGAGAGAGAGAGAGGAGAATTGAGGGGATGAGGAAAAATGATCGAATCTGCCTATTTATAGACTTTCACCTAAATGACGGAGGCCTTTTTTCCGTTGTCTAGGTTCACATAGACGACGGAAACAACGCCTATTTCCGTCGTCTAGATGAATCGCCATAATTTTTGGAAACGGCACCCAATTAATTAGGCGGGTGGGAATTAACCGCATTAGTTTTGGGGAATGGTTCAAATTTCACTTAGACGACGGAGAAGGCCTTCTACGTCGTCCAGGTCAAATTTGAACCGTTCCCAAAAAAATGACGGTGGAATTTGTACCGCCAAAATTTTGAACCTAGACGACGGAGATAGACCATCTCCGTCATCCATGTTCAATTTCCATAAAAATAATTTTTAAAAATAATTCGTAAGGAAGTTTCCGATCTGTCATTCGAATGAAATAATCGTAAATATCAATTAAAGAATTGTATATATAAAAGTGGAATTTAAGACGACAAATAATCTTACGTCTTTAAACTTGTTAAGTATCTACTAATCTGTATAACTTAAGTGTTATTAAATATAGGCTCATTGCACATCAATATTAACGAAATTGAATTTGGACAAAATAACCGTTGGATACGTTCGCCATAAGACAATACATAAGTAGAATAATTTTCACTAAATAGTAAGTTCGTTAAGGGTTTCATCAGTACAGTCAACCGTAAAATTGAAATTTTTACAAACCGGAAACCTAGATACATGAAAATCCGTAAGTCCTATTTTGGAACCGTCGACGCACACACTCACTACCAAAAATGGAGACATTACCGGCAACCTGCCGTAGCTGGCCTTGTCTTTTTTTTTCGCCGGAATTGACATTACCGGCGACCCGTCGCCGGCAATGACGTCGCCGGAGATTCCCCGCCGGTGTTAACATGGCCGGCGACGGGAAACGCCGTCGCCGGTAATGTCCGAGACATCACCGGCGACATGAGTCGCCGGAAATGTCAAAACATTACCGGCGACTCATGTCGCCGGTGATGTCTCGGACATTACCGGCGAGGGCGTCGCCGACAATGGCAGCGCCGCCGTGGCCGGAATGTCAGACATTGCCGGCGACTGAGGTCCATGTCGCCGGCAATGTGTGGAAAAATTTTGAAAAAAAAACGCGGTTCTGGATTGGGCCCAATTCCAGAACCTGCATTGAAAGACATAAACCGTACAATCATACAAGTTCAACAGTACACATAAATGTCCAACGTTACAGTACAAATAGCAACGACGATTACCAAAATTAACTACAACTACAAGTCAGGTCGAGGAACTTGCGGGTCAGGGTCGAAGTAATCCATGTACTCATTTGAATTCCGGTGGCTACCTTGGTCTTGCTCTGGCGTTGACTGGTGCGGTGGTGGTGGTGGATAGCTAGGGAACGGAGGGACCGGGACCGGGGGAGGTGTGGGGAACGGTTGTCCGGTAGTTTGAGCCTCGTACATCGTCCGCATCCATGTGTACATCTGAGCCTGCACCTGTGTCTGCTGCATTTGGTACTCGGCCATCTGCCTCTTTTGCTCCTCCAACTCCCTCTACGTCCTGTGAAGCTCCGCTGCGAGGTTACGACTAGAAGTTGAACTTCTTGACCCGGTAGAGTATTCTGAAGTGTTCTTCAATAGTCCTTCGCCCGCCGTGCCCATTCCCCTATAGTAGTAGGTATTCTTGCCAGTCCCGCACGCTTTTGCCATGATCTGAGCCGCTATAGGGCGATCAAGCGGATCGATCTGAGAGGCATACTGGGTGACTTCTTCCTCGGAGCAGTCAGGATGGTTAGTCCGAGCTATATTCATGGTCACTTCCACGGTCGCCTCCTCCACTCTCGCCTAATTGAAAAGTGAAAATGAATAACGTATTAGGTAACAAAATAAATTAATATCGAAAAATAGTTTTATTAACACATGGAGAGGCGAAAGACTTACCGCTTCGTCAGGGCACTGCGGATAGAACTTTTGATGAATATACACCAAGGGGTTCACTTCTTGTTGTTGCTGCGCCTTAGTCGACCAACCCATGTAGTTGAGTGAACCTGCATGATGGGCCCTGGTGTTTTTCAATCTATTCGCCCGGTTCGTCTTCGAAATCGCCTTGTTTGATAAACATATGGAAAAAAATTAGTAACTAACTATTTCAATCTGATACGATACATTAGGGTTGTAAGATATATTAAGGATGCATACCCGAGCTTTAGGGTGCTCGAAGTGGGCTATCAGCCACAGCCACTCGTACTCCCTAAACCGGAATTCGCTAGGGGTAGAACCTCGGCCTAGCTCCTTGTATACAGTGTAATGGGAAGAAAGCTCGTTCTTCCACTCTTTATACCTATATTAAAACATAGAAAAAAAGTTAGAGATATTAAAACACTTGATAAACAAAAATCTAACTCGATATATATTCAAATAAGTCGAAGCACATCACCTCATATGTAGTTGACGCTCTACCCACGTGTGAATAAGAACTTCATCCACGTCAAACCACACCTGCAATATGAATATATAAAAGGTAAAATTATATATTTATTTGGACTTAATTAATAAATGTAAAATTTACGTAATGAAAATACGATTTTACTCACACTGAGTGCATTATGCACTTGCATCTTCACGTAGATAGGCACAGATTCCCAATCTGGCCAAAGCATTGGGACCTTGTCCCGCACGATCGCACCGGCCATGCTGACATATTTACGCGTGGTGTCGAATGCCTCGATCACCTCGCCATCCTCATTGGCCCTTATGGGCGTTTTCCTTCCGCCGGTGGCCTGCTCAAGTCTCTTCCCGGTGCAGGTGCCTCTAGCCCCTTTCCGTTTTCCAGTCCCATTAACGAAATTGCCTAATAATACAATGTCAACAAATTGATATCATTAATTGAACCTATCGCAAGTCTTAAGTAATAATTAAGTAATCAATCTGATGTTAAATAAAATTTACCTGCATCGTCCGTTTGTTGGTTGGTGCACCTCACACTCCAAAGATACACGGGGTCAACTTCCTCCACGCTCAGGAACTCCGGCCGTCCTTCAATATAAACAGGCATCCCCCTATCATCGAATTCAGGGATGACAGGAATCTCGTCGGGTAGGAAGAGACCGGACGGCGGAGATAGACGAGGCCTGAACGATGAGGCCTCAGCACCACCATGTGTCTCAGATGATTCCCGTGAAACGGGAGTAGGCACCGGGCGAATATGGGGCATTCGAATTGAGGGAGTTTCTGATGCCCCCGTTGACTGTCGCTCGTCTGAGGCTCTGCCACCGGAGGGACGTCTGCTGATTGAGCGTCTGGAGACTGAGGCTCGAGGCTCAACTTCCGTTTGCACAGCTCTTGATCGTGCAGCTTCCTCCTCAGCTCACGCCTCTAGCAAGGCTCTCGTGCGAGCACTCATCATTGGCCCACTGGGCGTGTTGCTAACTGCGGGCGAGGAGGAAGCTTGACTACTGTGCCCTCCACTATTTCGGGAACCTCTCTGAAGCCAATTAGCAGCAAAACCTCCTGGCATGGACACTGTAATAGTCATGTATTCGGTTCTATAACAAATCGGAACCGGAACGGTTTGGAACCGGAACCGTTTGGAACAGGAACCGTTTGAACCTGGAACCGTTATATTACAAACGGTTCGGGTTACAAACAGTTCCGGTTTCAAACGGTTCCGGTTCCAAACCGTTCCGGTTCTATAACAAATCAAAACCGGAACGGTTTGGAACCGGAACCGTTTGAAACCGGAACTGTTTGTAACCGGAACCATTTGTAACATAACGGTTCCGGTTACAAACAGTTCCGGTTCCAAACCGTTCCGGTTCCAAACTGGGGTTCTATAACAAATCGGAACCGGAACGGTTTGGAACTGGAACCGTTTGAAACCGGAACTGTTTGTAACCGGAACCGTTTGTAACATAACGGTTCCGGTTACAAACAGTTCCGGTTCCAAACCGTTCCGGTTCCAAACTGGGGTTCTATAACAAATCGGAACCGGAACGGTTTGGAACCGGAACCGTTTGAAACCGGAACTGTTTGTAACCGGAACCGTTTGTAACATAACGGTTCCTGTTACAAACAGTTCCGGTTCCAAACCGTTTCGGTTCTATAAAAAATCGGAACCGAAACGGTTTGGAACCGGAACCGTTTGAAACCGGAACCGTTTGTTTTCAAACGGTTCCGGTTATAAACAGTTCCGGTTTCAAACCGTTCCGGTTCCGATTTGTTATGGTTCCAATATCACCTATTATACGTTAAATTAACAACTATATCACCTAACTTAACATATATACATACATCATTTCCGGCTTTAAACTTTTCACACATATATACATCAAATATACACTTTGTATACATCGATCATGCATCTTAATTTCACCTTAATTCACACATATATATATACATCACATATTAATCCAATTCACCCTAGCTAATTAATTTTCCACATTTTTCAAACATACGTATATATATACATTTCATATATATTAATTAATTTTTCACATATATACATCACATATATTGCTCCTTCACCCCACAATTATCCACATTTTTTTCCCACATTTTTCAAACATACCTTAATTACATTTTACAAATATTGTCCACATGCATACATATATACATCCCACAATTATCACAAATTAATTAATTAAAATACACAAAAAAAAATTGTGGAATGAGAGAGAGAAAGAGGGAGAGAGAGAGGGAGAGAGAGTGAGCTCAAACCTGGCATGGTGGAGCTCGACCCAACTGTGCCGGCGACGGAGGTGAGGGGAGGAGGAAGAGGAGGAGAGAGGGGAGGAGAGAGGGGAGGAGAGGAAGAGAGGGGAGAGGGAAGAGAGAAGAGAGGATTGAGGAGAGGGGAGAGGTGAGAATTTCGTGCTAAGAGAGGGAAGAGGGAAGAGAGAATTGAATTAGGCCGAAGAGAAATGGGGAGGAGGAGATCGAGCTCGAGTTATACCGCCACCATTGCCGGCGAGGTAGGTCAACGTCGTTGGTAATGAAATTACCAACGACGTACGTCGTGGGTAATGTCATTACCAACGAGTTGCTTATCAACTCGTTGGTAATGTCATTATTTGTCGACTATTATCCGATCGACCAATTTCCGACCACACAATTTCCGACTACATACAATTTCCGAGTACATTTTCCGACTACAATTTCCGACTACATTTTACTACGTACATTTTACTACGTACATTTTCCGACTACAATTTCCAACGTACTAAGGATGATAATCGTAATCATCTTCATCACTTGAGTCTGACTCGGTTTCATAGGTAACCTCTGGCAATATGTGCCGCTCCTCGTCATCTGAATCAGCGTCAACTTCATATGGATTAACATCGAGAAGTTCTGCTCCAGTAATTCGAACCACACTCCCAGATCTCACATTATTAAGGCGAATCGTAGATGATTCCGGAATGTCAAAAGCGTTCGGCTCTTGGTATGCAGTAACTTCCTCATCATCTGCGGTATCACCAAGTGTGGCAGCACTGTATATGTTTCTATGAGCAACATGGTTAACCACCTTCCACGGGACTTTGTTAAGAAGATCGTCCAGGTAAAACACTTGTTTTACTGATGAGGCAAGAACGAAAGGGTCATCTTCATACCAGGTAGTAGCAGTATTCACCGAAAATGTTCGGTACTGATCGGTCCTTGTGTTCTCCGGGCTAGTATCAAACCATCTACACTTGAACAAGTGCACTTTCATGCGGTTCCCATAAATTAGTTCAACAACTGAATGAAGGACACCGTAATAGTCAACGCCATCCTGCCCACCATGGACCATCACCCCACAATTCTGTGTTTTCAGTCGGTCGTCTCGATTTTCACATATAAATTTCACGCCATTGACCTGACACATCGAGTACACTTTTGAAGCAATCGGTTTCATCGCCAGGACCCTCAATTCGTTTGACCACTCTGGGCAACCATCATCTGCTACATGGTTCATCTGAAAACGTCCATATATTAATACGTACAGAAGAAATTCTGTCATCTTGAAACCACAAAACCACGTACATACATACATGCTATATAAGGATATATATAAAAATATACATATACACATATACTTACCCATTGACCAAAGTAGTTTGCAAACGTCTTGTTGTGGTAATCAACATTTCCGGCAATAGCAGGGCAGTGAAGATGATAGTTTTTCCAATATTGTACTTCTTGACAGTTAATCAGTACCGACCAGTGGGCAATGGCTACCTCATTTCCATCCAACTTGTACGACTTTGGCAAGCTTCCATGTACTACCACGTCACTGGAGATGATAGAAAGGTTGAACTGGGGTTCATCTATCGGCATCTGTTGTTGGGGGTCCTCTACATTTTCGAGGTACACTTTGGTGTACGTTACACACTCGTGCGCAAGATATGCTTCAGCGATACACCCTTCAGGTGCATATTTATTCTTCACATAGTCCTTGTAGGCTCCCAATTGTCTACAAGTTAACAAGTGCATGTTAACTTACTTAAAAAATAAGAATTTACATATAAAAACATAGGCAAACCAAATTTATAAATCATTTGTACCTTTCCATGGGATACATCCAAGTGTAGTGTACGGGACCGGTAAGCAACAATTGTTCGGGAAGATGGATCATCAGGTGCGGCATTATGTCGAAAAAATTTGGGGGAAATATCCTCTCAAGCTTGCATATGATAAAAATGATGTCATCTTGCATCTCCCTCAGGTCTGCTTTTTTAACTTCCCTGGTGCATAACTTTTGAAAGAATCTTGACAAGGCCACCAACGGCTCCACCACCTCTTTGGGCATGTACCCTCGAATGAAAATAGGGAAAATGCGTTGAAGCAATACATGGCTGTCATGACTCTTTAATCCGTACATCTTATTGTCCCGGAAGTTAACACACCTGCTTATATTTCTTGCATAGCCATAAGGATACCTGCATATATATAGATAAAGCCATATATATGGACCAATTATATTTCTCGCATATAACCATATATACTTCGCTAAAAATTTAAGGCCAAATTCCTACATAGCCATAAGAATATATACCTGACATTACTCAGCCACCGAAAAATTTCATGCTTATGCTTCGGCTTTACGGTGTATGGAGCTTGCGGCATTTTTCACTTACCATCTCTTAACCACAAATGTTTCCGCAGACCCATTGCTTTCAGATCAATGCGTGCCTTAGGGATGTCTTTTGTTTTCCCCTCCAAGTTAAGAACTGTGCCCACCACACTTTCACACACATTCTTCTCTATGTTCATGACATCTAGGTAATGTCTGATAGGCAACCTGGGCCAGTAGGGGAGTTCCCAGAATATGCTCTTGTGTGTCCAAAACTTATACCTTTCGGGCTTGTCTGGAATTGACGCCACTATGTCAGGATGATTGCTCAGCTGGCCAAAATCATATTCATTCAACACTTCCAAAATTTCTTCCCCTGTCCATCGCCTGGGTGCCACACTTGTTTCCACAGTCCCATCAAACGCGTCTGGATCCTGCCTAAATGGGTGATCATATGGAAGCCAACAACGGTGACGCATCTGAACAATTTTACTGCAATGAGGACTGCAACAATCAACCGTCATGCACTCTGAACAAGCCCTGTAACCCCTGGTTACGTTGCCCGACAACATACCGCGGGCAGGAAAATCACTGATGGTGCCAACAAGCATGGCATGCATCTGGAACATCTCCTTTTTGAACCTATCGTAAGTGGGGTGGCCACACTCACTCAGGTACTTAAGCTCCTCAATCAAAGGCCTCAAATATACATCGAGACACTTTCCTGGATAACCCGAGCCCGAAATTAACAGAGTGAGCATATTGTATTCCTTCTTCATGCACATCCATGGTGGAAGGTTGTACGGTACCAAAATAACTGGCCATATACTGTATTGAAGACTCATGTTGCCAAAAGGGTTGAATCCGTCAGATGAGAGCCCTAGCCAAACATTTCGGACCTCTGCTGCAAAATGATCAAACTCCCTGACCATGTGCTTCCAAGCCTCTTCGTCGGAAGGGTGTATAAGGGTGTCATCGTCAGGCAAGTTCCTCTCAGCCCACCATCTCATTGCCTCGGCCGTGAAAGCACACATGAACAACCGCTCCAGCCTATCAATAATCGGGAAATATCGAAATATCTTCACAGCTTTCTTGTTGCCTGCAGGAGTCAACTTATACCTTTCTGTAAAACATACCGGGCAGGCTTCAAGGTCTTCGAGATCTTTTCCCCAGAAGAGAATACAATCATATCTGCATGCATGGATTTTGATGTAGGAAAGCCCAAGATCTTTCAGGATATGTCGCACCTTATGATGAGTGGTAGGAAGACGATGACCGGGTAGCAGTAGCGAAGCAGTCCACTTCAACCAAGAATCAACAGCTTTGACAGACATTTTGTTCTCCATTTTGAGCTGCATCACTCCCATCACACTTTCAAGAACAGTCTTACTACAACCGTCGTACAACGGAGTCTGTTGCAATGCAATCAGGTTGTTGTACTTGTCCATACCGCTTGTGTTGACATGACCTCCAGGTAATGGTTCGACTGGCTCGATATGGGGGAAACCCTGAACGACGGGAGGGACATTTGGTGCTTCATCAGCAAATACACCGCTCTCATGAGGAAACATATCATTGATTAACATCGATGTTGGATCATAGGATGAACTGCCCCTCTCAGCAAAATCTCCATCATCATAGCGTGGACTGGCCCTCTCACCAAATTGTCCATGATCATGCGGACCCGCTACCGATCTTTCACCGTGATAAATCCAACAAGTGTACTTATCCCAAAACCCGTATTTACTCAGGTGCCTCTGGACTTTATCAATGGGAAATCGAAATCGATCGCTGAAACACTTACATTCTTTACACGGGCAATAATGAAGTGTAGTGTCTCCACAATTAGCCTTCACAAAATCCACAAAACTCCTAATTCCCTGGTGATATCTGACATCCCATCTTTCGAGGCTCATCCAACTCTTGTCCATCCTGAAAATTCTAACAATTTTACGTATTAATTATATATATACACACATTCACTACTAATAATCGACGTGATCTCTCAATTCAACTCTAATTAAATCAACACATGCATGCATATGTATATATATCTAATCTCTGAATTCGATTCAGTACTCGATGATAGTATTCTCCTTTTTTCAATTCAAAACGTATTTGACTGGGTAGGAGGAGGCTCTGTTAAGCCTGGCTCCGATAACAATACGATAATACCAGTCATTGATTCAGACACAAGATTAACTACAAGCTGTTTTCTCGTTTCGGTGACCGTACATCAACAACATTTCATATATATCTCACGAATTGGATTTGATCAACACACACACATATATATATACCACATATACGTATATATACACCTACCTATATATATATAGCTTCCCGAGTGATCGAGTTTTCAACGCGCGCCTTAATTTTGACAATATACCGAATGATCGATTTCAGAGCGTACGTACGTTTTCCTTCTTTCGATTTCTCTGGATTTTTTTCGATCAAAATGATTGAATGATCGAGCTGTCGCACCCGGCATCTAATATAAGACACATTGTCGGCGACGGAGTAAGTCGCCGGAAATGAAGACATTACCGGCGACTTTACGCCGGAATCTCGCCGGTAATGTTCCAAAACATTACCGGCGACTCCAACCGTCGCCGGCAATGTCTAGCCACACATTACCGGCGAAATTCCGGCCGGAAAATCGCCGGAAATGTTCGGCTTGACATTGCCGGCGACGGTTGGAGTCGCCGGTAATGTTTTGGAACATTACCGGCGAGATTCCGGCGACATTACCGGCGACGGTGTAAGTCGCCGGTAACGATGGACATTACCGGCGACTTTTCCGGTCGCCGGCCTTGTCTCCGGTGATCTCGCCGGTAATGGGCACAAATGTTGTAGTGACTCCAAGAATTTTTTACTCTATGGTATCGACGAAAAAAATATGCATTGGGACATGGTCTACATGAACGTTGTCTTAGATGTGAAAGTACGAAATAAGCAGTTAGACAACACAATGGTCTCTTTGCGTAATCTAAGTGCTTATTTTAGGGTTTAGGGTTTAGGGCGTTAGGGTTTATGGTATACTTATATGACGGTATGACCCTTTTGCGCCGTTTAAGATAAAGTTTTAGGATTTAGAGTTATATAATTAATTACTATTGTGTTTAATTACCTTGGTATGGATTACGAAAAGTCGATTCGTCGTCTAGCTAGGTTTTAAGGTTTAGGAAAAATGTGATTCTTGATCCGATCCTCCAGATTAGTTAATTAATTTTAATTTATATTTCCATCTGTCGAAGCGACCTCGCTCTTTAATTAATTTGAAGTTAATTATGCGAAAAAGTTAAAATTAATTAATTAATTATTAAATTAAGTACAAAATTAATAATTGTACATCTTCCTATTCAGCTCATAATATATATAATTAATCATGCATCATTAGGGAAAAAATTAATTACAATAATTAATTACCAATTAATATTTCTCGTCATTATACTGTACTATTCGTCATAATCATCATCATCCTCCTCACCACTATTATCCGATTGCTCATCCTCTTCATTATACTCAATATCGTCCGGCGAATATTCTGAGTCCTCCTAGTCCTCATCCTGCGCCTCTTCTTCATCAACCTCATTAATTGCATCAGTAATCTCGTCTTGAGTTAGATCCGTACAACCATCAGGCATGGGTAAGCGTTCACCAGCTTGAACCGGGTCCATTATATCGGAGGGGATGACAGTTCTATTAGGATCTTGATATGCAGTAATGTCTTTTTGTGGTTCAACATCTTCAGTCGCCGGCGTCCTTCAGCTGTCGTGGTATTCCATATACCTCGATGAGAGATATGGTTCACTATTTTCCACCCTTCACCAGCTTTCAGATCATCAAGATAGAATACCTGCCTAACTAAAGTGGCGAGAGTGAAAGATTCATCTTCATACCAGCTTGAGTTTGTATCGACTGATAAAAGTCTCAGGTCTTCTTTTGTACGCTTGAACCATTTGCACTTGAATAGGAAAATGTTGACATCATTCCTGTAACATAGCTGAACGACATATACAAGATCCCCGTAATATAGATCATTGTCTTTCCTAACTTCTACCCAACTGTTTTGTGTTCTTCTTCCTTCATCTCGGGCCAATGAATGAAACTTTACACTGTTCACAAAATATCCGGGATAAATATAGTGTTTAATCGGCTTCCCTGCTAGCAAGGGCTTGACCAGGATCACCATCCCCCGTAGTTTTCAGATTTTTGTAGATTAATCATCTGGGAAAATGAGATATATATATATATATAATTAAAGGGTTTACTTTCTACAAACATGTATATAAACTGAATAATTTTTTATTTATTTCTATTAATCAATTGAATAAGGACACAGGCGGTGGGCTCCCACAAATTAGTGGACCCTTCCTTCGGGTTTGGGGGTGAAACTTTGTTCCTTAGATTGTTTACTTTCGAGGAACTAATATCGCCCAAACCTTATTCTAAATTAATTAAAAAAATATTTATTTTTTTCCGTATTGTGTTTATCTGATAACTTGAATATGTTTATATAAATAATTTCAAGTACTGAAGTTGTACATCCATTAATCATTGTGGTCAGAGTCCGAGCCAACGTTAGGCAAGGAATTGCCCTCCCTTCAATACATGTAATTTAATGTTATAATTAATATATATTGTAAATATAATACAATTATGTATGAATATAGCCATTTATTTCCTAATTTTCTTTCAAATTCTCTTTCTTTTAGTCTCCTAATACTAATCAATGTCAATTAATACCAATTGATACATGATTCTTTTCTCAATTAATATTTTATCTTTCACGTAAGTATATTATTCTCAAACTCACGCACAGATCTCGCAATTCACTAGACCGATTAGAGTCCATTCAACTTCTCATAATTTCTTTCTTTTCACGACAAACTAACAAGTTAATGACTATAGTCCATCCATCTTCTCATAATTTCTTCTTTTTTTTCACTACAAACCAACAAGTTAAAGTGATTTCTTAATTCTTCTCTCAATTCCTTTATTTTCATGATATAACATTATAACACTATGAATTTTATCAATATTTGTGTTTCGATTTGTTTTATCTTGCTTGAGTTCTCTTCCATGATTGAAACTTTTTATAAAAAATATGAAAAGATATTTCAAAAATTTGACACCGGTCACATCGTCAAACCCTGATTCATCAAAATCAGTGCCTGCAAAGGTTCCAAAAGAAACTGATAATTATTATTAATTTTATCAATTTTTTTTCTTAGATGTATAGTTTTATATTAATTTTAAACTTCAAAAAGTTTGCCATCCCTCGCCAAATTTTTTTGGCTCCGCCCGTGACTATGGTCTGGCTTTTTTGTGTGCATGGAAAAGATCTGTAGTCTGGAAATACCGTATATAACTTCGTTTAAGTACTACAAAGGCTTCTTTCATACTTCATTTAATTTTCCCAAATACTAAGAAGTCATACTTATTGTTTGGATATTGCTGTATCCTTGTATTTTTTTTAAATTTTTTTTTTTGAGCAAGCAGATTGGCTATTTATGTCTCAGAGGTGTTGCCACTACTGCTCATCAGCGGTCAATATTCCAACTCTCTTCCTTATCATCTCTTACCGGGTAAGCTTGTTACTTGTTAGGGTTCTGTCTACCCCTGACTTCGTCTTTGTTTTTAGATATATGCAGCACCTAAACAATTGATCTAGTATTTTAGGCACCTCTTGTGTTGGTTGTTGTTCTGGAATGCGATTAATAAATTCCTCAAGTTAGTGGTTAGTTGCCACTTGCCAGAAGGGGCTTTGTCTCATTTTTCAACTGATGCAAACTCTCTGTCACTCTGTGCATGCATGTTCAATCTAGTAGTTTCATCCAGAGGGGGCTTTGTCTCATGCATGCTTGGTCATTTTATAAATGGGGAACCATTTTCCTCCTCCAATCTGTTGAAGAAACTGTGAACGAAATTGCCCAACACTTTCTTAATTAGGACAAAAAGACTAAACAATGCCTCTTCCCTACAACTTGATTAAAACTAATTGGATGCATGGGCATCTATGTCATGGACCAAGAAATTCAAAAATTGACTTGGTATGCAGGGTATGTATTTTTTTTTCTCTTCCATTTTGATCTCTGCAATCTTTTAGTTTAATTTACTTCATCAAGTTCTTGATCAGTTGATCTGATAGTGGGACGTGCAATTTCAATTCATCTATCCACTACATTTTCGTGGGCAGCAGTGTGGGAGACTGGGAGCACTGACAGGATTATGCAAAAATCATAGTGAATGATCAGGGAAGCTCGCAGCATTTGATTAAATCCTGAGAAACTCAACCAACTCGGTCTTTGGTAAGATTATCTCCAATATGGGGCTTTGCTCACATCATATATAGTTATATATATACATGCAGCTTGTAACATTGTGCCCCAATCCACTGAATATGGATCCATAGTATTCGGATCTGACTTGTATCGTGAAAATTTTATATTTTTATTTGTCTACTTCCTGTAGACTTGTGTAGACCGTCAGCATTAGCTCTTCAAATAATTGTAACAAGTCGGCCATTCAAAAGTTCTATAGAATAAATGCCTGTGGACTTCAATCAAATGAAAAGGTTTCTCCTTTTCGTTCAAGAAGACTGACGAGTGATTGTTATCACATAGGACCTCTATAGGACCTCAAGGAAGGGAGCAAATTGAAACGTAAGTTTGTATACATATATATACCCCCCCAGCAAAGGAAGTTTCAAGCTTTTAGAGTTTCCACTACAGATTCAGCTGCCTCCTAATAAGGTCGAGTCTATTACTTTGTAATAAGAACTGATTCTATGTTAGTGTGATATGCTTGCCTTTTATTGGTATGAAATGGTTACGCCTATTGAAAATAAAGGTTCCTTGCTTAGAGAGTCGGAAATATTTAATTTAGATGATTTTAGCTTTGTAGAAGTAGCCAAACGTGATACTTATCAGTGATGTTATGATGGACGATAGATGCAGTTTTCTTCTTGCTGATTTTAACCCTGATGTCATTTTCAGCATAAGCTGGAAAAGCACATTTCAGTTCCTGGTAAGGATTGAAAGGTATGGAGAATACAGTCCAGGTCATGACCCTGAGTACATTGAAGACTTATGAAGTGATCTCACTGAGCAAGCAAGAAAATTTGATCCGATCATTGGCCGAGACCTGGAGATAAGGCAGGTGATTCAGAATCTCTCGAGGAAAACAAAGAACAATCCAATGCTGGTTGAAGAACCGGGAGTTGGTAAAACAGCTATAGTTGAAGGCTTGTCTCAGAGGATATTAAGAGGTGATGTCCCAAGTAATCTTGCCAATGTGAGGATCATAGAACTGGATATTGGTGCTTTGTTGGCGGGAACAATGTATAGAGGACATTTTGAGGAGAGATTGAAGGCCGTTTTGAAGGAGGTGGAAGAAGCTCAAGGAAATGTGATTCTATTCATAGATGAGATCCACCTTATTCTTGGTGGAAAAGCGGGGGATTCTAGTATGGATGCAGCCAATCTCTTAAAGCCAATGCTTGCAAGAGGTCAGCTTCGGTGCATTGGTGCAACAACTCTTGAGGAGTACAGGAAATATGTGGAGAAGGATGCTGCATTTGAGAGAAGGTTACAAAAGATAATTGTAGCTGAACCTAGTGTTGAAGACAATTAGTATCCTTCGAGGGCTGAAAGAGAAATATGAGAGTCATCATGGTGTAAGAATTTTGGATCAGGCCCTGGTGTTTGCCGCGGAGCTTTCTAGCCGATACATTACAGGTATGAAATGTTGCCGACAAATTTAGTATGTCATATTCGTTCTTATTTGAAGAAAGTGTTGAAAAGAATGTTGCATTAGATGTGTTGTACGAATTCTCTACAACTGAAATTCACTTTTGTTTATATATATACTATAGGGCGACGTCTCCCTGACAAGGCAATTGATCTAGTTGATGAAGCTTGTGCAAATGTTAGAGTCCGGCTTGATAGTCGGCCTGAAGAGATCGATAACCTTGAAAGAAAGATAATGCAACTGAAAGTTGAAGTTCATGCACTTCAGAAAGAAACAGATAAAAATAGCAAAGCTCGTCTTGTTGAAGTAAGTGTTCTGTATTATTATTGTCTTTTTATTTTATTTGTGATCGTCTTTAACAGGTTGTGCTTTCCATATATTGTTGTTAATCTTTGTGCGTTCTCTACCTTAATATATTCAGGTGCGAAAAGAGCTTGATAACTTGAGAGGTAAACTACAGCCTTTGATGGTGAAATATCAAAAAGAGAAGGAAAAGGTTGATGAAACACAAAGGTTTAAGCAGAAGCGAGAAAAGCTGTTATTTGCATTGGCAGAGGCTGAAAGAAGAAGCGACTTTTCCAAGGCTGCTGACTTGCGCTATGGAGCTATTCCGGAGCTGGAAAATTCCGTTAAAGAGCTTGAAGAGAACAGTAATGCCAACACGATGTTGACAACTATTGTATCACCAGAGCACATTGCAGAGGTTGTGAGCCGTTCTAGTGGTATACCTGTCACAAGGCTCGACCAGAATGGGAAAGAGAAGTTAATTGGACTTGCCGAGAGGCTGCATAAAAGAGTGGTTGGCCAAGAACAGGCAGTTTCTGCTGTCGCACAGGCGGTGCTGAGGTCAAGAGCTGGGCTAGGAAGGTCAGAACAACCAACTGGTTCATTCCTATTCTTAGGTCCAACTGGCGTTGGCAAAACTGAGCTTGCAAAGGCTCTAGCTGAGCAGCTCTTTGATGATGAAAATCTTATTTTGAGACTCGACATGTCCGAGTACATGGAGCAACACTCTATTTCGTGCTTGATTGGTGCTCCTCCAGGGTATATAAGTGCATTAATTCAACTCTTCTTCTAACATAGACAACTTTCCTTCGTTGATGCTTAATTAACATTATAAATTTGTCCTCTTGCAGGTATATTGGTCATGATGATGGTGGGCAACTCACTGAGGCCGTAAGACGAAGACCTTATAGTGTTGTATTATTTGATGAAGTTGAAAAGGCACACATCTCCATTTTCAATATTCTCCTACAAGTATTAGACGATGGAAGGTTAACTGATTCGCAAGGTCATGTTGTTGATTTTAAGAATACTATGATTATTATGACTTCTAACCTTGGAGCAAAGCATCTCCTATCTGGTCTAGTAGGAGAATGTTCAATGCAAGTTGCTCGTGATCGTGTGTTGCCAGAGGTAATTATAGTATCTTGCTCAAATCCTGACATTTGAAGGTCTTTTTGTTTGACACAGTACGTAGTTTTTTAAATGATGTTGTGATAATTGGATAGGTGAGAAGTCACTTCAGTCCTGAATTTCTGAATCGGCTCGATGAGATTGTCATATTTGATCCTCTTTCATATGAGCAAGTAAAGAAGGTGGCCAGGTTGCAACTGAAAGATGTTGCCGTCCGACTTGCTGACAAGGGTGTTGCTTTGGAATTGACTGATACAGCATTGGATTATATAATGGAGAAGAGTTATGATCCGGTTAGTTCTACTTGCCCTGAGTTGAAATTGCTTCTTCCACTGCTATTCAATCTCTACACTATTCTTTTACATGAAACACTAAATTAGTGGTGTCGTTTATATGAAGGCTTATGGTGCTAGACCGATAAGGAGATGGCTTGAAAAGAATGTGGTGACAGAGTTGTCAAGAATGCTGGTTGGAGAAGAGTTGACCGAGAACTCAACTGTGTCAATATATAAAAAGCCATATGGAACTGAGTTGGTGTATCGGGTTGAGAAGAACTGACAACCAGTTAATGAACTCAAAAGGTATCCATCTTCCGGCAAGTTATGATGATGAAATTAAACTGAGGATACATAGATGACCACACATTTTTTTTCCTTTCTCCTTTGGTCAAAAGTACAATAAGATTGATTGTGTAAGTTATGCATGAGCATCCTCACTCTCAATGCAACAAAGTAAGTCCCTCATATCCTGAGCCCACTTTTCACTAAGCATACGAAACAATCTTACCTGAAGGAGCTTTGTTCAAGGAAACCAATGCACCTCTTATCTATGTAATTGAAGTTGAGAAGGAATTCGGAAAGGTTTGATTTAGCTTGGGTTCATTGGATCAACCATGTATAAGCCTGTTTTAAGTCGCTGACTGTGTTTGTGTATTCTAAGAAAGCCGCTGCTTGCATCAATGTAAGACTGTAAAGAGTACTGATTATTTACATTTGCTGCATCTTTTGCTTCTCAACACCCTGCATAATGTATGTAATTGTTTTCATTGTTTTTAAGAGCATGTTGTCCATTTCGCAATTCCAATTCAGAAAACCTGACCTGCTGGTTGATCTAGTCTTATGGTTGGCACAAATCTGAGTTGGTAGTACTCCTCTGCCTTTGGCTTTTGGCTTTTAATTACGTTGGAAAAGAATACAGATTTTTAAACCATACGAATGGGTCTTGTATATATGCTGATCTCAATATGGTCCTTGTGTAATATGGATTTTGTTTCCTTATTATGGAGCTAAGTTGTGCACCTAAACTAAAAGTCTATTCTGATCCCAACGCTTTTCCCACAGTTTATATTTCTTCTATTTAGAGTCTCTCACGTACTGAGATCATCTTCACATTTTGGTCTTTGATCTTTCTTTCTTTTTCTTGCTGAGAATGGGCGGAGGAGAAGGGTCTCATGCAATTGGGATTGACTTGGGAACAACATACTCGTGTGTTGCTGTGTGGCAGCATGGTCAAGTAGTGATCATAGCCAATGATCTGGGAAACAGAACCACTCCATCTTATGTTGCTTTCAGATAATGAGCAGATGGTTGGAGATGCAGCATTCAACCAAGTCATCAGAAATCCCTCCAATTCTATCTTTGGTATGTTTCTTTCAACACCCTTACGTTTTATGTTTTTCTTTGGATATTAGCTTTGGCGGCGGTTTTGAATATTTAGATTGATCAAAGTTTGTCAACAATTTATTGTAGATGCTAGGAGGCTCATTGGTAGGAGATTCAGTGATACCACTGTTCAAGATGATATAAAGCATTGGCCTTTCAAGGTGATCAAAGGTACTGATGAAAATCCCATGATTGTGGTTACTCAAGACGGAGTAGAGAAACAATTTGCTGTAAAAGAGTTTCATCTATGGTTCTTGCAAAGATGCGGGAAATAGTTGAGGCCTATCTTTGCTCACATGTGAAGAATGCAGTTATCACCATCCCTTCTTACTTCAATAATTCTCAGCGCGAGACTACCAAAAAAGCCGGTATTGCTGCTGGCCTTAATGTCATGCGCATTATTAATGAACCTATTGCAGCAGCCATTGCTTATGGGATTGATAAGAAGGCTGGTTGGTATAGAAACAGAAATGTTCTCATATTTGATTTTGGAGGTGGTACTTTGGATGTGTCTCTACTTTCCATAGCTGATAGTGTCTTCGAAGTACAGGCCACTGCTGGAGATACTCACCTCGGAGGTGAGGACTTTAATAACAAGATGGTGGATTACTGTGTGGCCCAATTCAAGAGGAAGCACAACATTGACATCAGTAAAATTTCAAGGCTCTCAGGAGGTTGCGAAATGCATGTGAAAATGCAAAGAGGAAGCTTTCTTATATGTCTGAGACCGACATTGATGTTGACTGTTTGGACAAGGGTGTTGATTTCTTCTTGTCAATTACTCCTGCTAAATTTGAGCAACTCAATATGGATTTGTTTGAAAAATGTATGGATCCAGTAAAGTAGTGTTTGGAAGATGCTAAAATAGAGATAATAAGCGTGCATGATTGATAAGCAGAAAACCATCTCTCAAACCACCTCTAAAAAGAGTATTTATAGTCTTGATTGGGCATCTGCTTATTCACTTAGGCTTTGGGCTCTGTTCTTTGACAAGTCAAACTTCTTAAAATCATTTTAGCTCTTGACTTCTTTTCCATAGACCACATCACTAATTAATTGGATTCTAAAGCGCAAATTTGTCATTGGGCTCCTTGATGTGATTTGGGTTTCTAAACACAACTTTCTCATCAAAGTCAGATTTCCGAGTAAACTGACCTCTGTGGACTAAATCGGCCATAAATTTTTCTACACACATGATAATCACGTTCTGGAAAAAGGTATGAAAATTAGACACCCGGGGCTTTCTAAGATAATTTTCTGGTTCATCTTGAGTGATAGTCGCATATTTATGGGTCTATTCGGTATTTAATTTGCTCCATATGTTTAGTTTATTGTTATTAATCGAGTGAATTAATTATGCTTATTTGTTTTTAGGTATTTTGAAGATTAATGAAGAAAATGAGATTAAATAATATTTTCTGGAGTTCTTGGCAAGAATGCAGCTTGAAATTGGCTTTGGCGAGTAGCTTCGAGAGAGATTAAGGCAGACATAAATAGCTTGGCAGGTCAGCTGTTGATGGAGGAAGACTAATTTGAGTAGGAGTTGAATTGCATGGCACGTGAGCATCAATTAAGATGTTTGACCTGGTCCTAGCTATATATATATTGCTTGAGAGAGTCTTGGCGAGAGAGGAGATTAATTAAGAAGGGTTTGGACTTTGGATGGAAGTAGAGTTTTACTTGGAGTTGGAGATGTACTGGAACACGTGGTCATCTTGTTAGGTTAATTGCCTAGCTATGTTACACATATATATAGCTAGGGACGACGGCTGAAGATTAAGAAGAGAGAATTAGAAAGAGAATAAGAGAAAGAAAATAAATAAGAAGAAAGAAGAAGTTGAACGTGGGGAAGAGAAGATCCATACTGCAAGCCTACGATCTCGACAAAGATCAAAAGTTTATTTCTTCTCCTTCTTAGTTCATCTTTCATGAATTCTTTGATATTATTATTTAAGACTATGAGTAGCTAAATTCATTTTGTTAGGGGCTGATTGAAGCCCTAGATATGCTTACGATTTTGAATCCCTTTTGATTCTATTAACTATTTGGATGAGTTTTGTTTCACTGTTTTCTCACCGTATGATTTCTATGTTCATGTTTCTTTGAGTGCACGCTTAGATGCATGGCTTAGGATCTATAGTCTTGATTATGTACATGACCACCTTATCATTACATATTCTCTAGAGACAAACATTAATTTGTGTGAAACAAGCCTTAGTGATGTAAGGGTGACCACCTTATCAACCCTTGAAGTTTTGTTATTCTTCAAACATTCTTAGAACGTAATGACTTCAGTTCTCTAGGCTTACATCACCATATGTATAAGTCGGTTAATTGAGGATCAAGATCGAGCGGATTGTCTCTCCCTCTTTCATGCCAAGTAAGAGAGTGTAATACACAAGATGACTTAACCAAAGCTCTTGTGTGGAGAGTATTCATCCTTGGTTATTTCAATTATATTGGGGAGGTCGTAAGTATGTCTAGGGTGGAGAGAAGTTCTTAACATTCATATCTCATTGATTTCCTACAACAATTTACTTTCTATAATTTACTGATTTCTGCATTAGCTGTAGTTTAGCCGATTTATTTCGGTAACCAAATCAACTCAGAAAACCCTCTAATTTTGTATGGTAATCCACCACTGTGTGTAGTTTAATATGTCCAATTTTCGTATCATTTGGGTCTGTCTAGAGTAGGTTCGTCGTGTCATTAGTGTACTGTAGTCGAGTCTGTCAACATTTTTGTCTAGTGTTAGCATTTAGTTTCACCAATTCCTTGTGTTCGACAACCCATATTTATCTTACTATATTGATATATCCAGGTTGTAAATATGGTATTTTTGAGAGGTATTTACCCGCCTTGTCATTGAGCTACTCTCAAATCTCTGTCAAAGTTGAATGACCTGTATAGATAGATTTCCTAAATTAAGCCTTAAACCCCTTTTTTAACTTATTTTCTCCCTTATTGACTTAAAATACCTAAAAACAATAAAGAAACTAATATTGCTGAATAAATAACAAAAGAATAAGTATATGAGCATCAATCAATAATATAGAGGTGCATATTTATGCATCGATCAAGAACCCCACACTTATCTTTTGCTAGTCTTCGAGCAAAACACAAAACAATGACTCACGACTCAACAACAAAAACAAAAAAACAAAACATTAACACTAATGCCCTTAACATATGTCTCCATAATCTCCCTAATCTTGCAACACCAAAATCACATGACTTCACAATTCAATCCAAAGAATTTCGAAGGTTAATTTCAATGCATAACACACATGTAATTTATAGAATGGAGACATAATCATAGTGGATGGAGCTGCAGCATGCAATAAACAACTTAAGAATCAACCTCATATAGATATGCTCTGATAAGTGTTTCTCTCAAAGTATGTTTAAGGTATTCACTCAACTCAATTAATTGTCAAATAGACCTAACCATATGCTCAACTCTTGTAACTAATCTCCACAGATCAAGGACTACACATCTTAAGGATCAAAAATGTCTTTCCAATGTTGTAATTAGGCTAGGTATAAGGCGTTGGAAATATTTAGGATAAGTGGTGATAGAACAGTTCTCCAAAGATTTGGCCAAAATCCACCATCTTCTTCATAGTCACCATGGTCTTCTTTTCACACATCCTCGAGGTTTGCAAATAGGACAAAGGCCAAATTTTCATTGTTGAGCCTTCAATTCAAATCAAACTCCAAATTTTCAAATATAAGGGACATTAATCCAGATATTTAACAAATACAAACATATTTCCACCGAGAGTACACAATATTTTTTGTAATCTCTCAATTTCTTTTCTTCAGGCAATTACATCATTCTATGTATTCTGGACAAGCCTATCCCTATACAAATATATCAAGCACACCATCTTTCAGCTCCTCAAAATAAAGAAACACATCTCCTTCTATCGACATTACTTCCCACTAAGTCCCAGCCGAAAACGTAGGGTAAGGAATTTCTACACTAGGCTAAGTGTTTAGATATTCATTGGTGATGAAAGAAAGGCTAAATGGAGGCTCTAAGTGGATATCTAAGGGATCGCAACTTGTGCGAACAAAATATAGGACACATGACAATTTACCAAAGAGGTGGTACATTTTAGATGCCTTTATCATCTCCTCAATCAGAACATGTATTGATTATAAGCTTTAAAAAGCATAAGACAAGTTCTAGTAATCTCTAGAGTCTATTAACTTAAGCTGTGGCAAGCAATTGACACTCAACAAAGAAAGCATGTATATAACATATATAAGGCTCAAAAGCTCAAAAGGTTAAATGAATCTCAACAAAGTTTAAGCATGCTCATAAATCTGACCATGTTAACTTGTTTCTACATCCACTACACATTCTCATATGCATCATACATCAAGTTTAACCAAAGAAATTCATATCACTTAGTAGCATGTTTCTCTCTTAGTCACAATTTCGGAAGATATAATCACATCATGGACTAGTTAAGGGCTCCTAAGACTCAAAACAAAAAATCAAAATACTCTTTTTGTGTTACTTTTCTTGACACTTTTTACTTTTGTATTTTTTTTTATCTTCATATAAAGACTCAAAAATACACAAGAAAACAAAGAAAAATTCAAAAATGTCAAAAACTGATGAAAATACCCTTCCACGACCAGACCCGTACCTGAATAGAGGCTGGGGTGGCCGCCGCCTCAGGTACCAAATCGTTTGGGGGCCTCATTTTTTTAAATATTCTATTATATATAAAATATATTAGAATTATATCAATAATATTTATATAAAAAAGAAAGAAAGAAATTAATTTGGCATATATAATATTCGCCTCTGATACTGCAAGACGGGTAATATTTAAGTAACTTGTGATGTTTTAAGAAAGTAATTTAGGATCTAAGATTTTTTTTTCTTTTTTAAATTCTTTTGAAATATTAAGTTTGTATTAGTTTGAAAATTTTCAGATTTTGAAGTACCGAATTTGCTCCTTTTTTTTTTTTACCGCCATGAGGGACACCATTTTTGGTTCCCGCCTCGGGTCCAAAAATGTCAGGTCCGGCCCTGTCCAAGACGAACTAGTCGTCGGAAAAGATCTCATCATCATTCGACGGGTCGAGACACACCTCGACGGGTCGAATGCATGCTACTTCCCAAAAATTGACTCAAACTACAATTGGTCGAATTACACTCCCTGGACAACTCACAAAACTCGAAAATTGAAAAAATTGAGCATACCCACTTGTAGAATTTATAAAGAATTAATTACACATCGGAACAAGCTGAAATTTTAGTATCATAAACTACACACATAAATAAAAATTACCTACAATTGTTGGAATTTTCAAAGATCTGTAACTATATCAGATAAATCACACAAAAAATTATACTGCAAAGTTCCGAATTAACACTAAAAATACAAAACATTTATACATAGACACTAAAAATATGATATAAACCCCACCCCACATTTGAAATTTGCATTGTCCTTAATTTAAAACAAAACTAAAGTATGCAATACATCAAACAAGTATGGAATGAAACACACAACACATCACAAAATACACTAAACATGGAGAAAAATAACTAAGGAGAATAAAAAAAAATATAAAGGAGAAGGGGTAAGAGAGCAAATCTAGTAGCCACGCTTCTCCATCAACATGGGTTGCCTCTTAAGTAGCGCTAAGTTGAACGTCTTCAGCCAGACATCTTCAAAACCATCAGGTGGATGTGGTCTTGGCTCAATCAAGTGCTTGGTCCTTAACAATGATGCTCTATGAGCTCTGCCAAGCAACTTATATATCTTTGGTATCCCACACATACGAGACTGAAAGTACCTTCTTCTTTTCTTCCTCTTTTTCCAAAACCTCCTATTTTTGAGTCCAACAAACAAGCTAAATAGAATCTCCTTGTTGGACATATGGTGATCAGGTATCACCATCTTAATATGCTCCAGAAAATAAGGGGACTTGGTAGGTGAATCTTCAAACTCAAGTGTTTCGTTGGTGCATGAAACAAGTGTGGAACTTGAGTTTGGCACCGATAGTTCATGTGGTTGTTCGTGTGGTGATAATACCATCTCAATATAAGGAATTTTGATGGACTCCTCCTCAAGGAATTCGCCCATCTTATCATTATCAAACGATGCATCTCCTTCTTTTATGCCAATACCAACCTCATAATGATACTGCTTCGAAAGCATTTGCAACACCGGTTTCAACTTGCTCATAAAGGTCGGATGATACACCTTATACACACATTCCTCACTTGAGTGACCTTCCATGTCACATATAGAACAACCCACAAAATTAGACATTGTTAAAAATATTAATTATAATATATAAGTTAAAGCAGTTAGACTATTAAAACTTAGAATTAAGCAATTCCCAGGCAACGATGTCAAAATATGATAAGTAGAAAACCATATACCTCTTCAATTAAGATATAACATTGTATAATCAGTAAATAGAGATTATCGAATACAAGAAA
Source organism: Geum urbanum (assembly GCA_946800695.1). Taxonomy (NCBI): domain Eukaryota; kingdom Viridiplantae; phylum Streptophyta; class Magnoliopsida; order Rosales; family Rosaceae; genus Geum; species Geum urbanum. The sequence goes on from OX327003.1 coordinate 9,894,832, forward strand.
TGGTGAAACTAAGTCTTAGACACTTGACAGACGTGAATGTCAGAAAGTTGACAGACTCGATCAACGGATACTAATGCAGTCACAAACCTAACATATACTACTCTAAATGCCACGAAATTTATACACATGTAACTAGACTCGGTGGTGAACTACTATGCAAAAATACAGAGGGTTTACATAAGATTTGGTTATCTAACTTAATCAGAGAGCTACAGCTAAATGCATAAACGTAAATGCTGAAAAGTAAAAGTGAACCAACAATGGAAAACAATCTAAGGGCAACTACCATCCACCCCGACACGAGTAAGAATATGAGACACATTCAACCTAACACACTTAACCTTAAAATGAAAGTTCCCGGGAAGGGTTGATCGTTGCAACCATATTCTATTACCTAATTCTTATACTTATATGAGTTTGTCATGGACCTCTCACACATCTATCTTTCTATTGAACCCATAGTCATGGACCCCAAGGTTTATAAAAAAGAAAGAATTAAGTTCTAGAAAAGATTTGAAAATGTACAAGGGTTCACATGTACACTATGAGCATGTCCTGCTAGACCTAGTATTTCAATCACCCAACAGTTTCTCACCTCCATTGGTGTACTGATAGTCGCATATTTATGCGTCTATTTGATATTTAATTTAATCCTTATATTTAGTTTATTGTTATTAATTGAGTATTTTAATTATGTTTATTTGTTTTGTAGATTTTTAGAGAAAATAAATTAAAAGGAATTAAAAGGAGCTTTCCTAGTGCCATAAGGATTTAATTGATGGACTAACAATAAAGTGGAGTCCATATGCTTGTTTCTTGAAGTCTATATATATATTTGCAGCTAGCACGTGAGGAGGAGCTATGTTAATTAACTTAGCTTGGAAAGGCAAGGGACATGATTAGCTAGAAAAAGAGTCCATGTGGGATTGTGAGAGAGAAAGAGGAGAAGACGTGATTATAAGGGAGGGGAGCACGTGAAGATGTGATGAACTAGAAGGAGAAGTATAAAAAAAAAGAAAAAAAAAGGAGAGTTAACAGTTTGGAAGGAGAGGAAGAGAAAACGTTAGGAAGAGAAGGGAAGGAATGAAGAGAGAGCAATTATAGCCAAGTTCTTCCAGCTTCTACCGTTTCGTTTGTACCAATTTTTTCCATAGATTATTTTGGTTTTTGTTTCTATACTATATAAGTAGCTAAATATTTTGTTAAAGAGCTATTTTGAACCCTGTACATGAAGTTTAGATAATATATACATTTTGACCTAATTTTATTATGTTTTTGGATGAAGTTTTTTTGTTAATTTTATATTGATGATTTCTATATTGTATGCTTTGAGTGCACGCTTAGTATGCATGTTTAGGGATCTAAATCTATGAGAATTTGATGTCTGTTAATTGTATTTGATCTTCCTCAATTTCTCTTGAGTAGAAACTGAGCTTTTCGGTTATAAGAAATCCTAAGTCTAGCAAGGCACGCCCTTAGTGTACTTGTGATGCTTTGTTGATTCTCACACATTTTCTAGATCATAATGCTTCTCTCTTAATAAATCCGAGTCCGTAATTTTTGGGTTTTTTTAGAGATAATCACCGGTGATAAGCGAACTTTTGTCATGTTGCAGCTCCTTCCACCATGATTATGTCTTTGTCCTACATATTACATGTGTATCATATATTGAAATTAACTTTCGAAACTTTGTGGAATTGAATTGAGAATGAGAATTAATCTTGGTGTTACATTTGTAGGAAGATTGCTGAGACAAATTGTTAAGGACGTTAGAGTTATGTAGTTAGAGTTTTTGAGTTGTTTTAAAGTTTTAGTTTAGTGCATTGCTCGAGGATTAGTAATGTCTAAGTATGGGGTATTTTGATAGTCGCAAATTTATTCGTCTATTTGATATTTAATTTAATCCTTATATTTAGTTTATTATTATTTATTGAGTATTTTAATTATGTTTATTTATTTTGTAGATTTAAAAAAAAAATTAAAAAAATTAAAAAGAGTTTTCTGTGCCAAAAGGAATTAATTGATGAACTAACAAATAAAGTGGAGTCCATGTGCTTGTGGAATTCGGTGGACTACATAGTAGGCTACAAGGAAGAAGTCTATATATATATATATATATATATATATATATATATATATATATATATATATTTGCAGCTAGCACGTGAGGAGGAGCCAAGTTAATTCTTGGAAAGGGAAGGGACATGATTAGCTAGAAAAAGAGTCCATGTGGGGATTGTGAGAGAGAAAGAGGAGAAGACGTGATTATAAGGGAGGGGAGCACGTGAATATATTATGAGTAGGTAAATATTTTGTTAATGGGCTGTTTTGAACCCCTTTACATAAAGTTTAGATAATATATATACATTGACCTAACTTTGTTATGTTTTTGGATAAGGTTTCTTTGTTAATTTTATATTGATGATTTCTATCATGTATGTTTTAAGTGCATGCTTAGTATGCATGCTTATGATCAAAATCTATGAGAATTTGATGCCTGTTAATTGTATTTGATCTTCCTCAATTTCTCTTGAGTAGAAACCAAGCTTTTCGGTTATAAGAAATCCTAAGTCTAGCAAGGCATACCCTTAGTGTACTTGTGATGCTTTGTTGATTCTCACACCTTTTCTAGATCATAATGCTTCTCTCTTAGTAAATCCGAGTCCGTAATTTTTGGATTTTTTGAGAGATAGTCACTGATGATAAGCGAACCTTCACCGGTGTAATCTTTAGGATTAGGTAATAGATTGTGTTCTAAGCGTAATTGAATTTTCCTGAGAACTTTCATCCATTGGCATAACATTGTTAGGTTGAGCATATATTGTCTAGTTGGAGTGACGGTGGTTGTGACGACCCAGAACAGAATCAGTAGTATAATCAGCTTAATTCGTGAGTTAGCGCGTAATCGCAGTTCTCTGATAATTGATTGAATTGCCGGTTTTGATCACAATTTAATTATTGATCGAGAATTTGAGTTGAGTTGAGTCTCGAGAGTTGTTGTACGCGTGATTTCGAGTTCGTGGGCGGTTTCGGATTATTATTTCAACGATCGAGGAATATAATATGAATATTTGAAATTTCAGAATATCGTCAAGTTTACCCGTTCGTATTCGAGTTTATCCGAATCGTGATTGTGATCCGTTTTGGACCGTCGATCGACCCGAACCGTAAATAGAATAGTTATCGACTTAATTTGCGAGTTTCGCGATTAGTCGCGATTTCGACGTAATTTGTTAATATGGCGGCTTCGTTAGCGACTAAATTTTCGGGCGAGAATTTGAATTGGGATCCTTCGTGAAAGTTGTAGAGAATTTAATTTTGAACTCGTGGGAACTTCCGATGGGATTTTTCGAGTTACGAGGAATAAGTTGTGAATATTTTCGTCCGTCGAATATTGTCGTATTTATCCGTTTGGGGTTCGATACGCATACCGTATAAATACGGGAAAATACTTGCAGTTTTTGGAAACTTTCCAAAAGGAGAAACCTGGGTTGACTCGCGTTGACCGCGGGTCATGGGTGACCCGTTTGGTTCTGTTTTGCCCGTGGATTTTGCGCCTCTGTGGAGGCCGATTCCGTCCACTGTTGGCCGGCATCCCTTCACAGAATTTCTTGGGCTCGAGCTGCTCTTCAGTTTGAGAGTTGGATCACCCTCTATGGTGGCCGGAGGAGGAAGATATGGCTCGGCGAAAATGGGTGTTTTCTGGCGAAATTTCACTGGTTTCGGGTGACAACTTAGAGGCCGAGATGGTGGTGCAACCTTGAGGGGTTTTGTTAGCCTCGAGGTAAGGAAGCTATTGCAAGTGGTCTTGAAGGTTGCCGTGGCCGGAGGAAGGAGATCGGTCGATTTGAAATTCCGGTAAGGGTTTGGAACTTTTAGTTGAAATTTGGAGGTTTTCCGATCAAATTGACCTTAACTTTGAACTGGAATGTTGTTGGAAATGTCGAAATCTTCAAATCCATGTATAGCATGAAATTTTCTGGGCAGGTTGGAATTTCTGGCGGCCGGCGAGAGCGACGGTGGCGGCGTCGCCGCCGTCTGCTGCGGCGATTTTTCCGGCGACGTGTTTTTCGACGAGTTATATGTCGTTTCACTCGGAATCGCGCCCCGATCGCAGTGGTGAGGTTTATTTTTCGAATTGAGCATCGGAAATTATAGCGAGGTTTTGTGGTGTGATTATCGGATTTTCACAATTTCGTCGTTATTGAATTATATGTTTCTGGGAACAGTTGTTTCTCGTGATATGATTTGAGGTTTCGAGTTATGATTTTGAGCGGTGGATTTTATGATTATTCAGGGGTTCGTGATCATTCATTTGGCGAGGGATTTTCCGCCGGATCGCGGGATTAACGCGTATTGTGTTACGCTCACCTGTGAGTGAACAATTTCTTTTCACTGATATTCGCGAGTCTTTATACACGTTTTACGAGCATGAGCATGCATATGAGATTATGATTTATATGAGCATGTGTTATACGAATATGCCTATATAATTATACATTACATATATGCATTTATATGTTGTTTTATACATTTGCATCGAACTATTTATGAATTGGTTTACACAGAGTACAGTCACAGTATATGTTGTTGTATCGATACACTTGCATCCCGGCTGATCCCCGAGGATGTTTACAGGGGGAGGCTGTGACCCTTGACCCGAGACTTTTACCGGGGGGGCAGACCTCTGACCTGAGGCCTTTCTGGCTAGAATCATGTGTGGGTCTGGGATCCCATAATTCTGACTGTACTAGTGCGGACGTGTCCATGAGTGACCCCGCAGAGTTTTACGCTGCATGCTCCGTACGCGTGAGGAATTTGAGTCTCCTTCGTGTACTATGTTATATTCATTTATATAGACTCGCATATATTTTTATAACATATATTATTCGGCGAAAGACATTTATTTTCGTCCACTCACTCTAACGGTTTATATGTCTTTCCCCTGGGCTTTTCGGTTTCGGTGCCCAGTTTGCAGTTCAGACTCTGGTGTCGCACGTCGCGGTCGGAGGCTTAGTATTCGAGCGATGTTTCTTTTATGGTAGGTTCTTAGTTTGGCCTACTATTTGTATATACATACTAGAAGTCGCTCTGAGCATTCTTATGTTATACTTTTATACGATTTTTCCCCGGATTTCTGTAAAGTATAGTTTTATTGATTACTTTACATTACTGTTATGATATTGAGAAATCCATATGGGATTGGTGCCCACGGTTTGGCTTTTGTGGCATAGGATGAAGTGTATTTTCCGGGTGCAGGTTAATGGCATTTCCGCGTTAGTAGCGTTACTCTGCCGAAATTTTTATGGTTTCTGTTGGTTCATGTTTTCAGAAGAGGTTTGATTCCGGTTTAGGAAACTAAATCGGGGTTGGGTCCTTTCAGTGGTGTAGAACATTCTCCTTAACTCTTTTGTTTATTGATTTTCGTCACTTTTTACAAAGCTGAATTCCTTCATTTATCTGTTTTGTTTATTTTTGTTAGTATAGAAAATCAACTCCGAATCTATTAAAATTTTATGTGGTAGTCCTTCACTGTGTCTAGTATGTCCAGTATTATTTTCGTAATTTTTAGTTGATTCTAGGTTAGGTAATTAATTATTTTAGTGTCTATGGGTCGAGTCTGTCATGAAACTGATTTTAGTGTTTGTTTGCGTCTAACACTTAGCTTCATCAATCTTCAGCGGGTAATGACCCCTATTTGTCATACTACTACATTGATAAATATTGCATAATAATAGGAATATCTTTGAGGGTGTAAAAATCCGTATCATGTACCACTGTAGAGAATCCTGTGGAAAAAGTTATCTTTAATCGCCCGTATCTCATGATATTAGAATCCTAGCATGCATACTAAGTTGCGCATCAAAGCAAACATAGTAATTCATACGGTGAATTACACAGAGAAAGAAACCTCATTCAATAAACTTAACAAGTTAGGTTAAAATATGCATATCATATAAATCTCATCTACGGAGTTTCAAGGCAGCCTCTTAACTAAATAGTTAGTCCCTTATAGACAAAGCTAAACTATAAGAATTCATAAGAAAAACAAAAACAGAATAGATGAAGAATAAAAGTTTTTGTCGCTTCTTCTCGCGGCTCCTTGCACTCTCTTCCCTAGTTGTTCTTCCTCCCAAAACTGATTAACCTTCACCAAAACTCTAAAAAGAGTATTTATAGAGTCTTGATTGGGCATTTACTTGTTCACTTAGGTTTGGGCTCTCTTCTTTGACAAGTCAAACTTCTTAAAATTATTTTAGCTCTTGACCTCTTTTTCATAAGTCACATCAGTAATTAATTTGATTCTAAAGCGCAAATTTGTCATTGGGCTCCTTGGTGTGATTTGGGCTTTCAAACACAACTTTCTCATCAAAGTCAGATTTCCGAGCAGACTGACCTCCGTGGAATTCCTCCAACTCCTGCAGGTCAAATTAAATCTGATGTATGCTTTAGTATCAATGCGAATGGAATTCTCAGGGTTACTGCTGAAGACACGTCCACTGGCCAGAAGGGAGAGATCACAATCAACTTTGACAGAATAACCTCAGGACAGCATTGAGAAAGTTACGTAAGAAACTACTTATTACAATGCCAAGACTAAAGTCGATTATCATCAAGAAAAACATGTCTAATTGATTATTACTTTTTCCGCAAAGAAGTCAGAGCTGTGTTACGTTTTAACGTATTTTTTCACACTACTGCAGTTCTACTACATAATTTGAGTTCTCTGTTGCTGATTCAATCCTTTTTAATCTTCGGACAGTTTTGATCTGGCTAAATTTATATAGCTATATAGTTTTGTAGTACGTTTGGCTATAGTATGGTGTATTAGTGTAGCACATAATCCATGTACGTCCTATGCATGTAAAAAGAATAAACTCTACTCTCTTCCATGTATTAAAGAAAAAGAAAAAAAAATTGGGCCCAAGAAACACTTTCGGTTTTCGTAAAAGCCCAAAAAAATGCCTATTTACAATTTTACATTAATCAGGATTCGTACCTACAGCCAGCCTTCCCACATTTTTAAGTTTCAACCTTTCAAGGCAAAGGAAGGAACTTTCTTTTTTTGAAAGTCTGGAGAGTATTAAGACAAGACAATGCTTAACAACAGTAACACGGGAACTGAAACCGAACTACCATCTAAACCAAGAACTGGTCAGGGCAAAGTAGAAGCCAGCAAAGAAAAAAGATTACAAGCCATGAGGTTGGGCACAGACAACCGTAATTCCTAAGAACACTGTTAATATTCAAAATCACAAAGGGGTAATTGATATTAAACGGATGGGATTAATACAAGTTTGCTCCAGGTTCAGTATACTGTTGTCGCTTGACTTTGATCTATACCGTTGTCGCTATATCAATATCTCTTGTCTTATCGCTCTCGCTCTCAACTGATATTGGTTTCTTCTTTTGATAACGCTCCACGATCGCTCTTTTTCAATCGCTCTAGCTGCTAAGAATGACAACCGTTAAGGAGAGGCCAGGTGTGCCGACCTTCAACTCTCCGATGCCTAAGTCAGAAACGAGATGCGATTTAAACAGGGTAACAGCGTAAAGGGGTAATAAATGTGTACTATTAATGTTGAACCGTCAGGTTTATAAAGGTGGTTGAGTTCAACGCTCTTATCAATTCTTCGATGTGGGATCAGTGTTCTTACTCTTATGCTGATCGAAGTGTCTTCTGATGGGTTCTTTGATGAGCGTGTGAGAGCTAACCACACCGAGATAGGACTCGAGCTGGCCAGCGAAATTGTAGGTCTCTTGCCGGTGAATGCTGCTATGTTGGCAGTAAGATATAATTATAAAGTAATGAAGGGCGTTAAGTACGTACGGGATAGGGTAATTAGCCATGTATATGTATAAGTCCCCCAACTTTCTCAGCCAAGGGGATCAATCTTGGTTGGTTAGTTGTAAAACTAGATACCGGCGATACTATCTATACGTACTTAATGGGCGTTGTTACATGTTAGAGCCGGATACGTACCAGATAGTGAAAGGACCCAACCACGATTTAGTTTCCTACACTACAAGAAAAAGTGACTTAGACGACGGAGAATTTCCGTCGTCTAAGTGCCTATCTCCGTCGTCTAAGTACTTGGACGACGGAAAATCCGTCGTCCAAGGTACGTGCTCCAAGTGCTGTCGTCTAAGTACTTAGACGACGGAGAATTTAATCTCCGTCGTCCAAGTTCACTTGGACCGCGGAGAACGTCCGTGGCCCAGGTGGTTACCTAGACGACGGAGACATTAATCTCCGTCGTCTAAGTCACCACCTGGGCCACGGAGATTGTTAGCTTCTCCGTGGCCCAGGTGGTGACTTAGACGACGGAGATTAATGTCTCCGTCGTCTAGGTAACCACCTGGGCCACGGAGAAGCTAACAATCTCCGTGGCCCAGGTGGTGACTTAGACGACGGAGACATTAATCTCCGTCGTCTAAGTCCCTACATGGGCCACGGAGATTGTTAGCTTCTCCGTGGCCCAGGTGGTTACCTAGACGACGGAGATTAATGTCTCCGTCGTCTAAGTCACCACCTGGGCCACGGAGATTGTTAGCTTCTCCGTGGCCCATGTTGGGACTTAGACGACGGAGACATTAATCTCCGTCGTCTAAGTGAAAAATTAATTTAAAAAAAAAATTAAATTCAAAAATATTATTAATATTAATTGAAAAAAAATTAATTAAATTAATTAAATACACTAAATTAATAAAATAATTAAAATTAATTTGTACATACATAATCGAAAAAACCTATAATTAAAAATGAAAATATTGTTCGTAATGCGGAAATTAAGAAACGAAATAATGAACTACTAGCTAGCTAAAACACTGGAGGAGCAGATGCGCCGCCTCGTCCTCCGCCTCCAGCCGGGTCGTCGTCGTCGGGGAATGGGTTCGGAGGAGGTTGACATTGTCTTTGAGCTTGTTGCATAAGGGCGATGAGTTGGGCTATTCGCTCGTCTTGCTGGTCCATTCTTTGGCGCATGGCAATATTCTCCTCCCGTGCGATTCGAGCCTCTTCATAGGCTGCCGCAGCTTGAGAACTTCTCCGCCGCCCCGAACCTCCCGTAGATGATGACTCAGAGGTCGACAAATCTCGAACCACCTTAGGCCCGAAGTGCCTAACCTCCTTGCCAGCTCTACGACCGTAGACCTCATCCGCAATTGCTATTTGGCTCTCCACAGATAGAGGAGGCAGGTCTTCTAGCGGCACATCTGGGAACGCAAGCTGAGTGTTAGCCAATTCTTCCTGCGCACGCTCTATCACTCTTGCCTACAAAAGAATAATAAATTTATTATAATGAAATAATATTTAAATAATAATTACTATAATTATTAGCGCACACACATATATATATATATGACTTACGCCGCGTTGACTCGCTTCATTATCGAGCCCAGGCGTCACGTACGCGCTTACGCTTGCATCGAGATAAGGGTGTTTGGAGCCCTTATCCCTGTGCTCCTTGGCAATTTGAATGAGTTGCTTGGCGCCGGAAGTATGGTGCTTGTCCTTCTTCCCCCGGTTGGCTTTGTTGACACCGGAGAATTTCTGTTACACAACATAATGAAATCATTAAAAAATTTATAAGTAACTAAAATTTAGAGTATTCAATTATCTTAATTGAAATAAAAAAAGTAAATTAACACCTGAAATTGCTCATCGGCAAAGTGGTTACACAACCACTCCCACTCATCTTCTCTATCCCCACGCAGCTCTTCGGGGGGAGGCACGGGACCGTTAATTCGGAAGTACTGATGGAGCCTGTACTTCCAATCTTTGAAGATGTTGTTGGCGGTTTGGTTGATATGCCTCAACATCGCCGGATCCGGATCCACCGCAAATTGTTCCTATCAGAAATAAATTGGAAATTATAATCGTATATATTATAAAATTATATATAACTAATATTAAAAATAGTATATAATAACTAAAATTGTACGTATTACGTACCGAAAGATCCTTAAAGACTTTCGCCTTCTCCGAATCCGGCACCTCCCTCCAAGTAGGGGCAGTGATACGAACCCGGTTACGAACAATCGACCCAATGCTATGAGCCGAGAGACTTGCTAGCTGAGGTGTGGGAGGGCCACCGGTGAATTCGTCGTAAGGCAAGGCGATCTTGCTCCCGGTCGCCTTGCAAATTTTCTCCGCCTTTCCACCTTTAACGAGACCCCGAGTCTTTTTCGGTTGGGGGTCAGTGGGGGCCCTCCTTTGCTTACGGCGGACGCTGTACATGATAGACTCGGCCGTCGAAGACGCCTGAGTACTTCCCGTTGAAGCGGTACCGGGCGTCGGAGTTGAAAAGGGGTCGACGTCATCACCGCTTGAGAGAAATGGGGCAGAGGGAATTTCCCCAGAAGGCCCCGGATTGAGGGCGTCTACCTGCGGTTGAACCCAACCGACTTGGGCAGCCAACATTTGGAGCATCTCATCTTCTGACTCCTGTTGGGCTTTCTTCTTCCCGGATGTGATCTTTGGCGGAGCCATTTAAACCTAAGAGTACGTACGGTGTTAAAATACCTACTTACCATAATAATTACAACGACGGAGAATTTACGCTAATTAATTAAGTACGTTTAAGATTTAAATAGAGTACACTAGCTTGGCATTTTCGGTCGTTCAATGGACGTGCGACCCGCGCGATAAAGTGTAAATTTTCAATTAATCAGCCTTGGTTAAATCGAAAAACATGGCCAGTTAGGGATAGAGATAACGCGAGAGGCAGGACTAATTTCGACAAAAGTCTTTCTTAGTCCAAATCCTGTCACCAGTCATAACCCGTTTCTAGACACCATGTCCGACATTCGGCCAATTTTTCGAAAATTTACACTCCCTCAAGTCCTTTGCAAACTCCGCCCTCAACCTCGTGTCCATAACTTCACTTAGGTTATGGTGTGCGGTGATGAAATCCACACATCACGAGGGGTTAAGGAGATAAGCAAGGAAAAGAGGCGCCATCTATTCCAAAGAGTGCGACTTAATTACACCAAGCCTATGTACTAAATTTAAATCGAACACGTACTACCATGCAATTTACTAGAAAATACATATAATTATCAATTAATTATTATTTATCATGCATTTAATAATAATTATTCATTTACCAATATAATCAATTATTATTATTACTATTATTTAATTTTAACTAATAATTATTCATTACCAAATAATTAACAACTAATAATGATTACTAAATAATAATAATAACAAGAAAATAATTATTATAATTACAACTATTTATTATTTAAAACTAATAAATTAAAAGTATTTAGAATTTAAATAATTAAACAAATAAAAAAATTGTTAAAGAGTTAAAATTTCGAATTATTACCTCGTCGGAATTTCGCCGGAATATTGGAAGAGTAGAGTCGTCGGAGAGGGGGAACCACGCCGGAAAATTGGTCGTCGGAGCGTCGCCGGAGGAGGATCGCCGGAGTGAGAGAGAGAGGAGAGGAGAGTATAGAGGAGGAGATGGAATGATGAGAAAATGAGGGGGGGTGCTCCTCCTTATATAGAGTTTCACTTAGACGACGGAGAACTATTCTCCGTCGTCTAAGTGCACTTAGACGACGGAAACAGTGTTTTCCGTCGTCTAAGTGAAGGGTCAAATTTTTTCGAACCGGCGCCAAATAAATGGGCGGGCCGTTTCACCGCCATAAATGTTGACTTAGACGACGGAGACAGTGTTTTCCGTCGTCTAAGTGGAATTTCAAGCGGTGCCGAAAATTGAGGCGGCAAATCGAACCGCCATGTTATTTCGACTTGGACGACGGATATGTCGTTTTCCGTCGTCCAAGTGAACACTTGGACGACGGAAAACGACATATCCGTCGTCCAAGTCAATATTTACATCGAAAAAATAATAAAAAATTATTCGAACCGCCATGGTAATTTGAACCTAGACGACGGATACGGTAATTTTCCGTCGTCCAGGTGAACACTTGGACGACGGAAAATGACCGTATCCGTCGTCTAGGTTCAAATTATGCAAAAAAAATATTTAAATTAATTCGCTAGGAATTTAGCGATCTGTCATTCGAGTGAAATAGTCGTACAATATCGATGAACGCATCGTATATATAAACAGATAAATTTGAACCGCCGAATAATTTTACGTTTTGAAAGTTGTTAAGTATCGACTAATCTTTAAGACTTTAGTGTTCATGAGTAGTTGCTGATTTGCAGCAGAGTACTAACGAAATTGAATTTGGACAAAACAACCGTTGGATATGTTCGTCGTAACATAATATATAATTACTATAAAGGACCAGGAAATAATAAGTTCGGGAAGGGTTTCATCGGCACAGTCAACCGCAAAACCGAGAATTTCACAAACCGGAAACGTGGATACAGGACATTTCGCAACTCCGATTTTCGAACCGTCGAAGCTCACACACCAAGAATATACTACTCTAAAGTCTTGACGAAAAGAATACGCATTCGAAGATGGTCTAGATGGTCGTTGTCTTAGAAAAAATTACGAAATTTACACCTGGACGACGGATACGACATTCTCCGTCGTCCAAGTAGACACCTGGACGACGGAGACGCTAATATCCGTCGTCCAGGTGTGTACTTGGACGACGGAGAATGTCGTATCCGTCGTCCAGTTGAATATACCCTGAATTCAGGGGTTAGGGGTCCTTAGGGTTTAGGGTATAGGGTTTTTCACTTGGACGACGGAGACAGTCATTCTCCGTCGTCCAAGTGTGTACCTAGACGACGGATAATGCCTGTCTCCGTCGTCCAAGTGTAAAAACCCCGAATTCAGGGGTTAGGGCCTTAGGGTTTACGGTTTAGGTCGTCCCCGGTCATTTGTGTGTGCGTTCAATTATTCTGATTCAAAAATATAATTAAAAAATTGATCGATCGATCCGAACTGCTAGATTTAGGGTCCAAGATTTAGCTAGGGTTTTATATGAGATTGAGATTTGGCGCCAAAGGTGAATCTGCAATTAATTTCTCCGTTCTCGGTTAGGGGTCCTTAGGTTTAGGGTATAGGGTTTAGGGTTTGAAGGGCTGCGTGAGCGAAATGTAGAGCAGCTTCAGCTTACTTTTAATAAGATCAGAGAATACACCGATGAAGTTGAAAGCAAAGAGAGGGGCCGGGACTAGAAAAACAGTCCAAAGACATTCAATTGAAACAGAGAGAAGTCGACTTAAAATCTGAGGAAGTTAAGCTGGCGGAGATCGATGTTAGTCCAGGTACAAACAACTTTTATATATATATACTACAATATTTGTGCTCTCAATAATACTATCACAAGTCAATATATATAATCATATATAGGGACCCATAATTAATCCAATTTATACATAAATAGTATTTAAAAACAATAAAACCAACCAAAGCTGGACGAGGAATCTTAAAGTCTCGACATAATAGAAATCTTTCACCTTTTTACGATGCATCGATCGATCATATATATATTACAATAATAAATTAGGGTTTACCAAGTAATGATCCTCGTCGTGTGACCGTACTCTTCGTCATAATCGTCATCATCATCATCACCGTTATCCGATTGCTCATCCTCCTCATCGTACTCAACATCGTCCGAGGAATAACCAGAGTCGTCGTCATCGTCCTCATCCTGCACGTCTTCTTCATCTACCTCAATGATCTCTTCTTCAGTTAGATCTGTACAACCATCAGGCATGGGTAACCGTTCACCGTCTTGAACCAGGTCCATTATGTCGGAGCGGATGACAGAAATATTAGGCTCTTGATAGGCAGGAATGTCTCTGTCTGGTTCAGCAGCATCTTCAGTCGTCGCCGGTGTCCCTTCAATTGTCTCTGTATTCCAAACTCCTCGATGAGAGATCTGGTTCACTATTTTCCACCCGTCACCAGCTTTCGGATCGTCGAGATAGAACACCTGCCTAACTAAGGTGGCGAGAGCGAAAGGCTCATCCTCATACCAGCTTGAGTTTGTATCGACTGATAAAAGTCCCAGGTCTTCCTTTGTACGCTTGAACCATCTGCACTTGAATAGGAAAACGTTGACATCATTCCCGTAACATAGCTGAACCACATATACGATCATTCCGTAATATAGATCAGGGTCTTTCCCAACCGCTATCCCACTGTTTTGTGTTCTTCTTCCTTCATCTCGCGCCAATGAATGGAACTTCACACCGTTCACAAAACATCCCGGATAAATATAGTGTTTAATCGGCTTCCCTGCTAGCAAGTGCTTTGGCCAAGACCACCACCCCCCGTGGTTTTCGGATTTTTGCAGATCAATCATCTGCGAAAATGGAAAAATGTAAGGGTTTACTTTCTACAAATTAAACATGCATGATCTCAATATGTATATAAATCACTAAATACGTACCCATTGGAAGAAATAATCGGGGAACTTTTTCTTAACCATTTTCTCAATCCACGCCGAACTCTTGTCTGGATATAACGCCTGAAGCCTCTCCCTGTATGACATCATGTACGGCTCAACTTCGTCACAGTCTCGTAACACTACCCAATGTGCCTCAATAAGTTCTTCCTGTGTTAACGTTTCCTTTAATACTCCTCTAAACGGTCGGACGACATTGGTGACGACAGAAAGATTGATGCGGGCACTGGGATCGGAGGCAGTTGGAGGTGGTGGATCTTTGAGGTACCTGTTGCAGTAAGTAACGCACTCATGCATTAGGTATGTCTCTGCTATGGAGCCATCCGGAGCCGACCTGTTTTTGACGAATGACTTATACTGTCCAAGCTGTCTACAAAATTAATCAAACGTACAATAAAAATAAGTACATGCATATAGCTAGCTAGTAATCTCCAGTGGAACAAATTATGAATCGAAAAACCTGTATAATTAATTAGTTGTACGTACCTTTCTTGAGGATACATCCAAGTGTACTGGACCGGACCAGAAATGAGAACCTGCTCGGGCAGGTGGATCATTAGGTGAATCATTATGTCGAAGAAAGCAGGAGGAAAAATCCTCTCTAGTTTGCAAATGATGTGCACAATTTGTTGTTGCAATTCCACGACATCTGACTTCTTTAATTCTCTGGCGCATAACCTCTGCCACCATCTGCACAATGCCACTATTGGTTCTACGACGTCGCGAGGCAAATATGGTCGAATTACCACTGGAATCAGACGTTGCAGCATAACGTGATAGTCATGTGTCTTTAGACCAACAAACTTGTGTTGCACCTCGTCCACTGCTCCAGTTATAGTAGCTGCATACGTGGCCGGATAACGAACGCCCTTAAACCAGTGAAATACAGAACGTCTAAGTGTCGGCTTCACTGTGTACGGTGCAGCTGGCATCTTGTTGTACACTCCTTTCCTATCCCTCCTCAACCACAAGGGACGACGTAGATTCATTGATTCCAAATCTTTGCGCGCTTTGGGAGTATCTTTAGTCTTGAACTTAATACCGAGAATTGTTCCCACCACGCTGTCGCACACATTCTTTTCTATGTGCATCGCGTCCAAGTTGTTCCTCAGCTTCAACTTCGACCAGTAAGGGAGTTCAAAGAATATACTCTTGTGATCCCAATAGCTCAGATCATGTGGAGGAATTGGATTGCATTTCTTTACATCCGCGTCGTTAGTCAACACACCAAAGTCGAAATAGCTCAACCTCTCTAAAATCTCTTCGCCCGACCAACTACGGGGTTTAGGATTGTTCTCTACCGTCCCGTCGAAATGAGCTTCATCCTGTCGCCAAGGGTGGTCGTGAGGGAGCCATCTACGGTGACCCAAGTAACACACCTTCCCTGCGTGCCAACTAGAGTTCACGTCGTCCAAACATATAGGACATCCATTATATCCTTTTGTCCTGCACGCTGCCAACATCCCATACGCTGGAAAATCGCTGATCGTCCACATTACGGCAGCCCTCATCGTGAACATCGTGTCAGTGAATTTGTCATAAGTTGGGACTCCATTTTCCCACAACAGTTTCAGCTCGTCGATCAAAGGTCTGAGGTAGACATCTAAGCACTTCCCTGGAGATTTAGGACCTGGAATTAGTACAGTAAGGAAATTAAATTCCTTGTTCATGCACATCCACGGAGGCAGGTTGTACGGCATCAGAATTACTGGCCAAGTGCTTACGGCGGAGCTATTACTTCCCCAAGGATTGAATCCGTCTGTAGATAGGCCGAGTCTAACATTTCTAACCTCTGCAGCAAAGTTTCCGAATTCTCTGTCGAAATGTTTGAAACCCTCCCCATCCGCGGCGTGTCGCAGGACATCGTCATCTATTCGCTTTTCTGCGTACCATCGCATCGCCTCTGCTGTGTGTAGAGACATGTACAGGCGCTGCAATCTGGGAATCAAGGGAAAATATCGAACAACTTTCACAGGAATTCTCTTTTTCGAACTCTTCCTATTCACCTGGAATCTGCACTGGCCACATACGGGACAATAGTCCAAATCTTTATACTCTTTGTAAAATAGCACACAATCATTCGGACATGCGTCAATTATCCTGTACTTTAGGCCGAGGCTGCTCAAGATATTTCTAACCTTATAATGAGATTTAGGAAGATTGTGATCATCAGGAAGCAACTTACATATTTGCTCCTGAATTTCGTCAAAAGCACTGACTGACATTTTGTGCTTCACTTTTATCTTCATTTGCTCCATCACATATTGCAACACATTCTCTCGACATCCAGGGAACACCGGGGTCTGCGCTTCAAGTAGCATCCGGTTGTACTTATCCATCTCACTGGTGTCAGTGGCCAAGCTAGCAGCGGGGAATGTGTCATCATGCTCATGAGTGGTACTGTAACCTCCGTCTTGGTGTTGGTGTCCACTATGACTAAATCCCGGAAACGCATCATGGACCAAATCTACAGTTGGATTGCAAGCTGGGGGTCCGGCACCACTGCCGCTGGATGAGGCACCATGGTAACTGTACCCTGAGCTGAAGTCTGCTGCGCTGAACTCTACTGCTTCACCATGCTCGCTCCATGTAGTGTAACTCCACATCATACCATTTTCGTACAGGTGTTGCACCATAACATTAACCTCCGCATACTGACAATTAAGACATTTCTGGCACGGACACCTGAAACGCTTCTTTCCATGACCATGTTCTATCGCAAAATTCACAAATTCGCTAATTCCATCCATATACCGGACATCACATCTATTCTTTAACTTCATCCAACTCTTGTCCATACTGCTACAAAATATGCAAAAAAAAATAATTATTACATATATATATATTAGTCCATTAATTTACCATTAATTATACGTACTCGATCTACATCGATCCATCAAATTACGTACGTAATTTAATCTGTATATATAGCTAATTAACATTCATGCATGTATGTACGCACGTACGGTTTCCCTAAATATATATATATTTAATCATGCAAATTTTAACTGCCTACGTACGTACCTGCTGGCCTTCTCGATATCTGCAGTTAATTAAGCTAGCTAGTGATCGAACACCGGAGATCCGATCCTTTAATTAATTTCTAGCCCCGGCCTAGCCTAATCCGGCCTTCTCCTTCTCCTTCGATCTCAAAAATTCCCCACGGGAGAAAATATAATGGAATGATCGAAGCTAAGAGAGTTTGGCATGGCCTATATATATAATGCTTCACTTAGACGACGGAGGTGTCGGTACGTCGTTTAAGTGGAACTTACACCACGACGTGTCGGTCCGTTGTCCAGGTGATCACTTCTCCGTGGTCCAAGTCACACTTAGACGACGGAGAATTACATCTCCGTCGTCTAAGTGTTACTTGGACCACGGAGATTTCTCCGAGGTCCAAGTAACACTTAGACGACGGAGATGTAATTCTCCGTCGTCCAGGTGATAACCTGGACCACGGAGAAGTCTCCGAGGTCCAGGTTCTTACCTAGACGACGGAGAAATTTCACATCCGTCGTCTAAGTGTTACTTGGACCTCGGAGATTTCTCCGTGGTCCAAGTAACACTTAGACGACGGAGAATTACATCTCCGTCGTCTAAGTGTGACTTGGACCACGGAGAAATCTCCGAGGTCTAAGTGTAACTTAGACGACGGAACTAATACTGTTCCGTCGTCTAAGTCCTCTTTTCTTGTAGTGCTAAACCGGAATCAAACCCCTTCTCAAAACACGAACCAACAAAAACCATTAAAATTTCGGCAGAGTAACGCTACTAACGCGGAATTGCCATTACCTGCACCCGGAAAATAACACTTCATCCTATGTCACAAAAGCCAAACCGTGGGCACCAATCCCATCCGGATCTCTCAATATCATATCAATTGCAATAAATAGTAAGCATAACTGTAAAATCTAGGAAAATTCAGGAAAATCCATATAAAACATGTATCAGTAATGTATCAGAGCGACCTCTAGTGTATATATATACAAAATATACAACAGTAGACGAAACAAGGAACCTACTGGAACACACAGGTAGTGCGAACAACTAGCCTCCGACCACGACATGAAACACCAGAATCTGAACTGCAAACTGGGCATGGAAACCGAAAAGCCCAGGGGAAAGACATGAAAACCGTTAGAGTGAGTGGACGAAAATAAATGTCTTTCGCCGAATAATATATATTATAATAAAATATGCGAGTCTAAATGAATGAGTATGATATAGTACACGAGGTGAACTCAAACTTCTCCAGCGTACAGAGCATGCATAGAAAAATCCCACGGGGTCACTCATGGACACATCTGTGCTAGTACAGTCCGAATCACGGGATCCCAGACCCACATGTGATTGCCAGAAAGGCCTCAGGTCAGGGTATCTGTTCCCACCCGGAAATACATTGACACAAGAAACAGAAATTTGTACCCACCCGAAAATACATCGGCACAAGGTACAGTTCCCCCCTGGTAGACATCCTCGGGGATCAGCTGGGATGCAAGTGTATCGATACAACAACATAAACTGTGACTGTACTCTGTGTAAATCAAATCATAAATAGTTTCATGCATACGTATAAAGCATAATGTAAATGCATCGTAAAACACATGCTCGTATAAGTCATAATCACAAACGTATGCTCATGCTCGAAAAATGTAATATAAAGACTCGTAATCGATCAGTGAAAAGAAAGGTCCACTCACTGATGAGCAAAACGCGCACTCGCGCTAAGCACGTGGTCCGGCGGAAGAACCCTCGCCCGAAGCACACTCTCGATCCCCTGAATAATCACAAAATATATCTGATCAAATAATAGCTCACAACACTGAACCACACCTCGGAAACCAACCGTTCCCGGAAACATATATCGCGGTACAAAATAATCGACAAAATTCTCAAAACTCTCCATATAAACCCTCAACTAAAAATCCAGAACCCAAATCAACTCGAAAACCTCACGACTGCGTTCGGAGCGAAAAATGAGTCAAAATCATATAAAAACCTCGAAAAATCGGACCTCGCGGGACCACCGCCGGCGGCGGCGGCGCGGTGGCGACAGCGTCCAATCACAGTCAAATTTTCATGAAATGTACATCTCCCCAAGCCCAACAACTTCCCTCAAATGACCACCTCCATCCAACCACCACAGTGGCCGGAAAATGCCACGAAAGTCATGGAATCCATGGATTCCGGTGACTTTCCAGCAAGTTTCAAAATGGTAACCAACCATCAATTCCTTCTACCCAAAGCATCTAGAGCTTGAGGGGAAGCTTTCCCCCCAAAGACCCGACCTCAACTGTCGCCAGAACACCTAACCCGAATCCGGCAAAAATCCCATTTTTCTCCAAGCTCGTTCTACCTCAAATCAACATCAATTCAAGTGAAATCAAGTTCCAATCCATAGGAAATGAAGAGAGGAAGCTAACCATACTGGTTTCAAGGTCTAAGGTGGCCGGAAAATCAGAACCCGATGGTGGCAGTTCGGCATAGCGACGGTGGAGCTCGGTCAACGGAAGTCAACGATCAACCCAAGGTCAAACGACGGTCAAACTTCCTGAATAGTGATTTTCGACAATTTTCGACTATTTCTGATATTTATACTCGCGTCTCAGGACGATCGAAGGTCCAAAACGGATAACCATAACGATTCGGATAAACTCGATACGAACGGATAAACTCGTCGATATTCTGAAACTTCAAATATTCATATTATATTCCTCGGTCATCGAAAAAATCATCCGAAACCACCCACGAACTCGAAATCACGTGTACAACAACTCTCGAGAAGAGACTCAACTCAAATTCTTGGCCGATAATTAAGTTATAATCAAAACCGGCAAACCACAAAATTATCAAAAAACTGCGATTACGTGATAACTCGAGAATTACACTGATTACTCTACTGATTCTGGTTCGGGTCATCACAAATCTACCCCTCTTAAAAAAAATTTGACCTTGAAATTTACATACCTGTCAGGTGAACAGATGAGGATACTGCTCTCGCATACGCTGCTCAGTCTCCCAGGTGGCCTCCTCTACTGAGTGATTCTGCCACAAGACCTTCACCAGCGGTATAACACGGTGCCTCAACTCTTGCTCACGCCGATCGAGAATCTGTACCGGCTTCTCCACATACGTCAAATCCTCTCGGATCGGTAGCTGCTGTGGCGCTAACACATGTGATGGATCAGGAATATACTTCTGTAACATCGAAACATGGAAAACATCATGAACACGAGCCATCTTAGCTGACAACTCAAGTCTGTAAGCAACAGCTCCAACCCTCTTGGTGATCTTGTATGGACCAATGTACCGTGGTCGAAGGTTGCCACGCTTCTCGAAACGCACAACTCCCCTCCACGGAGACAGTTTCAGGAAGACCCAATCGCCCACATCAAACTCGAGACTCTTTCTCCTCACGTTCGCATAACTCTTCTGGCGATCCTGGGCAATCTTCAATCCATCCCGGATAATCTGAACGTCCTCCATAGTGCTCTTTACCAGATCAGGGCCAATAAGCCATCGCTCGCCCACCTCACTCCAACATAACGGAGTGCGGCACTGTCTCCCGTACAGGGCCTCGTACGGTGCCATCTCGATACTGGCCTGATAGCTGTTGTTGTAGGCGAACTCAATCAAATGTAGTTGCTGGTCCCAATTTCCTCGAAACTGCAAAACACAAGACCGTAACATATCCTCAAGAGTCTGTATAGTCCGCTCAGACTGCCCGTCAGTCTGAGGAAGAAAAGCTGTACTAAAATGCAACCTCGTGTCCATAGCTCGCTGCAATGCCTGCCAGAACTCGGAAGTAAACTGATTGTCTCGGTCAGAAACAATAGATACAGGCACACCGTGTAGTCAAACAATCTCCGACAAATACAGCTTGGCCAATCTGCCCACTGATATCTTCCCCGGAAGTGCGAGAAAATGAGCGAATTTCGTCAGTCGATCCACAATGACCCAAATACCAGTGTTGCCAGTCGAAGTACGCGGCAACTGATAAACGAAATCCATAGTAATGTGCTCCCACTTCCAAACCGGAATCTGCAGTGGCTGTAATTTCTCTGCAGGCTTCTGCCTCTCCGCTTTAACCTGCTGACAGATCAAACATCAGCTCACATATGAGGCAATCTCCCGCTTCATGTTGCGCCACCAATAATATGCTCGAATTGTACGAAACATCTTCGTACCTCCGGGATGCATCGCATACGCCAAACAATGGGCCTCATCCACAATCTCCTTCTTCAGACTCTCGTGGCTTCCGGCGAGCTTCAAATTGGTAACCAACCATCAATTCCTTCTACCCGAAGCATCTAGAGCTTGAGGGGAAGCTTTTCCCCCAAAGACCCGACCTCAACTGTCGCCGGAACACCTAACCCGAATCCGGCAAAAATCCCATTTTTCTCCAAGCTCGTTCTACCTCAAATCAACATCAATTCAAGTGAAATCAAGTTCCAATCCATAGGAAATGAAGAGAGGAAGCTAACCATACCAGTTTCAAGGTCTAAGGTGGCTGGAAAATCAGAACCCGATGGTGGCAGTTCGGCATAGCGGCGGTGGAGCTCGGTCAACCGAAGTCAACGGTCAACCCAAGGTCAAACGACGGTCAAACTTCCCGAATAGTGATTTTCGACAATTTTCGACTATTTCCGATATTTATACTCGCGTCTCGGGACGATCGACGGTCCAAAACGGATAACCATAACGATTCGGATAAACTCGATACGAACGGATAAACTCGTCGATATTCTGAAACATCAAATATTCATATTGTATTCCTCGGTCATCGGAAAAATCATCCGGAATTGCCCACGAACTCGAAATCACGTGTACAACAACTCTCGAGAAGAGACTCAACTCAAATTCTCGGCTGATAATTAAGTCGTTTTCAAAACCGGCAAACCACACAATTATCGAAAAACTGCGATTACGTGATAACTCGAGGATTACGCTGATTACTCTACTGATTCTGGTTCGGGTCGTCACATATAGTCCCCCAGCTCGCCGACCAAGATTGAAGCTGAGGCCTTGTCTAAGATAAGGGGAGCATAGGTAAAGAATTTTATCTGGAAGTTTATAATATGCAGGTTCAAAATCTCACAAACGATCATAGCAGACAATGGCCCTCAGTTCAATTTCTAAGAGGTTAGGATTACTACACCAATCACAACATCAAGATCCGGTTCTCAACCTCGAGGTACCCTCAAGGCAACGGTCAAGCAGAGGCTTCGAATAAAATAATACTGCAAGGTCAAAGGAGAAGGCTTCATCAACTGGCGAAGGGGCAGTAGGTGTCCCAGCTCCCAAACGTACTTTGGGCATATAGAACGACCAAGAGGAAACCCACTAGGGAGACTCCCTTCGCCTTGGTTTACTGAACAGAAGCCGTCATCCCAATCAACCATAAGATCTCAAACCTTAGGCTGGTGGAACGGACAGAGGAAAGCAATTCAGAAAGCCTGAGGAACGAGTTGGACCTACTAGTGGAACGAAGAGAGCAAGCTCAAGTAAGGGTGACTTCCTACCAGCAGAAGATAAAAGCTTATTATGACAGAAAGGTTCGACCTAGAGTTTTCCTCCTTGGAACCTTAGTGCTACGCAAGGTGTTCGAAAATACTAAGGTCCCAGGGGAGGGAAAATTGGGGGAAAACTGGGAAGGGCCATATAAGATCATTAGAGAAGGCTATAATGGGTCGTACGAGCCGGAGAACCTTAGAACCGGAGCCTTGCTGGATAAATGGTGGAACTCCCTATACCTAAAGGAGTACCGCTCAGGACGGAGCTAAAGGCTTAGCGCCTGAAGGGGCATGTACTCTTCCTAACCAGCTTAGTTTTTGGTACGATTGTTTTACAAGCTGATAGGTCTAACAAGGTATATGAGACACTTCCTTGCTCGATGTGATTGATATTATACGATATGCTCGATTTGATAGAAGTTGTACGATGTGATATACATTATACAATACTATACGATCATTCAATAAAAGATTCTGTTTTCAGTAGCCATGCTTTTTTGAAGTACGATTCTATGTGTTCAATTTTTTTAGTACGATTCTATGTGTTCAATTTTTTGAGTATGATTCTATGTGTTCGATTCTTTGAGTACGATTCTATATGTTCTGTTAGAGCTCATAGATCAATGTATACGATTAAGGGGGAGCTTAAAGCCCAGGAAATGCAACGAGCTTGAGCGAGGCAGGTGACGTTGGTTCCCAGGGAAGGACCTTCACTCTGTGAGCTAATCAGTACTCCCAAAGGTAAAGCATCCCAAGGGGAGGAAGGATTAGGGCATTGAGAAAGATGCCCGTGGATAGACCAAAATATTCAGAGTAAAACCCTGCGAGAGCTCACAGTAATCTTGGGTCAGTAATGTCCTTGAGGTTAGATTTAATGGAGTTAGAATGTACCTAGTAAGATTAACCAACACCCCAGTGGTGGCTTGGCTATATTCTGACAAATTGGACATTCTAAGTCCCAAGCCTATACACTTGACAACGCCTTAGGGATAAGTCAAAGTCGATGAGAAGAGTTTTGGCAGACCCCATCTTAACACTGCAGACAAGCCCCCTTGGTAAGAATTGAGCTCGAGGGGCAATCCTGATGTGGTCTTTCTGATAGCATCAGGTGTCCTTGGGGCTAAGATCTCCCGAGACAAAGGGACTTAGTCGAGGGAAGGGTCTGGAGTACGGTGATCTTTATACAGACCGAGGTAGGCATGCATACCCCCCCCCCCAATCATTAGGGAGGCAGTCTCAAAATTGCGAGCACCTCTCAGGAGACCTTAAGGTTACCAAGAGAATCTCCTTAAGCCTCTTTCGAGATTATTTAGTACAAGCGGGGGTTCGAGAGTCGCACTGAGGCCATAGTAACTCAGAGGAAGATCCCCTATGTCCCATAAGCAAGATCGATGGGCATGGAATAAAAAGCATGAAACAGAAATGTACAAAATAGTTTAGCAAGATGAGCTAAGAACGATAAAGCGAAGTACGATAAGCTGAAACATAAGAGATTAAAGCATGATATTTACTCTTGGCATAAGAGTTTTCTAAGCTAAAGGCCCAGGCTAAGATTAGCGAAACTTACGTAAGATAAGAAAGATATTGTTCGAAAAAAGGTCATAAAAGCTATTACATAAGCTACACCCCAAAGATAAGTTGGGGGCTTCACTTAGACTCGGTTTCCAAGGTAGCGACATAAGGGTCGTAGACATGGATCAGCTCTACTCGTTCCTACTCCTAGCCTACTCGTTCTGATTCAAGTTGAAGCCCATAGGTGGCCTCCAGAGCAACCAAACAATCTTCGCATTCCCTATCCTTGGCATCTAAAACCTCTTTGAGCTTGGCATCAGCAATCTTTGCTGCTTCTCTTAACTCATATTGGGCCTACTCAAGTTCAGACTCCGGGTCTTTTTTCACTTGATCGATCATACGGCAGGAAAGTTCTTGGGTTTCCCCGAGCCCCTTCACGTGACCCTCAAGCTCCTTGACCTTGTCTTTGGCCTTCCTAGCCTCAGTGTGCAGGCATCCAAAGGCCACACAGAGGGTGGCAGAAGACTGGAATAGAGAAAAGAACGATGTGTCAGATAGAAAGCAACGATTGAGTAAACCGCATGAAAAGATGTCAGATGTACGAAAAGAAAGAAAGATTACCCGGTTGAGGGAAGTCCAGAATGTCGTCATCAAGTCCTCGGTCTCCAAAGATCCAAGGTCCTCAGCATCTTGCTGGAGGATTATACCAACCAGGGATGGGCAGCAATGTCGGCACGAGCCAGGCCCGACCAAAATTGGGAGAGGATGAGCTTCCCCACTCTAGGGAGTATGGTTCCCTTTCCAAGGGCCTCTATCTCCTCCTCAGTAAGATCGCGAGGGGGTTAAACGATGTATCCCTAGTCTGATTGAGACCTTTTGAAGTAGACCCTGGGGTGGTCAGGTAAGATCCCTTCAACCACCTTCCAAGGGTACCTGTATGATCAATAATATAACAATTCACACACATTCAGTAAGCCTGACATAATTAGATAAAAGTGTGACAAGATCATGAAGGTATGCAAGATGATATAAGAGTAACATAGTACGATTAATGAGAGTAAAGTTACGAGAGAGCGCAAGCCTACCAAAGGAGAATTATTTGGGCCTGGGTGGCTCTGGGCCAGTCCTCATCTTCTTATGGGGAGGAGACGTTGGAAGAACGGTGGAAGTAGTAGTAGTAGTGACAGCAGCAGTAGTGGTGGTAGTATGAGCAATAGGGAAAAATAGATCTTGAGCCTCTTGAGGCTCCACAACGTGGGCCGAGGCCTGAGCTTTGTCCTTGACAAGCACGGAAGCCTTCACCAGCCTCTACTTCCGAGACTTGGAGACCTCCCCATGCTCGGTGAGAGCTTCGACATGTATGGGCTTGGGGGTGGGGGCTTCTTTCTTGTGGACCTGGGGGGGACCCGAGGGACTTCCATCACCTCTTGGCGGTTCTCGTGCTGAATGGGCATAGTGCCTTCCAGGCCTCTAGGTCTAAGGCATTCCTTTCTCCATAGCCACCGGCACTTGCAATACTTAGCTGGGATGGCTAGGGTGTCATTGATGAGATCATGGCGGAACTCGGTGGCCTTGGTCAGCTCCTCCAGTAGCATGGGAAGACAGTTGATGTCTGTACGGACCTTGAAGTCGGTCTCCCAACCAAGTTTCTCCCAGTCCCCGAAGATAAGGATGGGGATCTTATTCTAGTCCTTTAGAGAGTAAGGCGAGTCGATCAGCAGCGATTCCTTGACATACATAATCCGTTGGGAGAGGTAGAATTGATTGACTAGAATGGGCTTGACCTGGACTAGGAGTCTGAACTCCAGCAGACCCATACGGCAGTCGAACCACCGATTGAGCCGGTCAAATAAAACTAGACAGTGAAAGCTATCTGAGCACCATTTATCCACAGTGATGCCGTAGAACTCAAGGGCCGAGCCGATGAAGGCTGGGATTGAGAAGGAGAGCCCGTAGACGATTTGGAAATGATGAACGAGCAGGCCCGGGCCATGAGTTTTTTCAAGCTCTAACAATCTCTTTTTGTCTTGGATGAGGGCGAACCAGAAATTATCGTTGTCCCCCTGGTGGAAAGTCTGAATGAATGAGGTAAGGGGTAGAGGCGAAAGTGTTGTTGGAGGCCATAGACTGTTTTTGGGTTTTTAGAGAAAGGTTTTAAGAATTTTCTGGGTTGCAGGGGAAAGTTCTTCTTCTAGGTTCGATGGGAGAATTTTACAAGTGTAAAAAATGAAAAGCAAGATGGGATTCGATTTATATACGGTGAAGAGGTACGAAGTGATACGAAGTGGCCGTTTGAGGAGATAAGCAGCTTCAGATTATAGGGATATGATTGATTTTTTGAAAAAGAGTTAGACGTGGGAAAGGTTGCGTTGGATGGGTAGAGACGTAATGACTTATGAGGCATGATGACGCACGGGTCATGATGAAGGTGGCGCAGTGCAAGCATGTGCTTGGGGTTTCATGTGTTACTTGATGAGAAGGACAGAAGGATTTTCAAAAACTGGAGAGCTTAGACAAACAGCAGCGTGAGTCCAACACGTGTCGAACCTCACACTACTGTGGGGGTATTTATGGGAGTCAGTTTTGGCCACCCGAGCTGGAGAAGCATAAGCTCGAGAAGAATGGTTCTAGATGAGGTTCGATGAGCCAGTTATGGGCTTGGTCTTGGATGATTATAGGTTCGATTAAGAATGATTTGAGGGTTTCTAGAAGTCTCTGGAATGATGTAGAGTCTTCCGGAATGTTCAATGGGCATGACAATCTTAAGTAAGATCGAACCTCGATCAATGAGGCTGGGTAATCTGACCTTGAGGGATTGTTCGATCGGACCTTGGGAGGTTGACAGAATCCAAGGAGGAAAAGGAAAGATTAGTACGTATCCTAACATGATTATGCCAAAGGACCTATGGTAATCATGCATGAGATCTGATTGGCCCTGGATATGGAGATCCATTCCTTAGTGGATTCCTCCTATCCGAAAGTAAAGTAATCCTATTCGATATGGATTATGCTTAGACATAGCTCGATCACTATATATAGACCATCTCTACATTGTCTGAGGTAACGTTTTTTCTGCTCTATTCACTATTCGATTCTTAAGGCAAGTACTAACTTAAGCATCAGAGGGTCTAAGCATGGTACCACACTGTGCTTCGTCTTATTTTGCATGTTCGCGGAGATCTAAGCTGAAGCAGGATAAATTTTCTCTCACACAACCAATCCTTTCGTTCCTGCAACTCCTTAAGATTTGCAAGATTCTCTAAAAAGAGATGAAGAATAGGTACAAGTGTCTCCAAGGCATGTTACTGCAAGTCTTCCATCTCCTTCAGAGCTACCGCCAGGACGAAAGGATTATCGAGGTTCACCTCGTAAAGAATCACGGCTTTGGCAAGAACAATCTCTCAGAGTTCAGGGGCAACCGAGGAATTTTTTTCAAATTGAGCTTTCAAATCGGCAAGTTTGTGAGGGTCACCAGTGGTCGAAAAGCTAGCTCAGGCTCAGGTGGACACAGAAGCTGCTAGAACTAGAGGCCCTAGAGAAAGGGTTTGAGTGACACCACGGTCAAAGGTAGCAACAGCTTCCCGTACAGCAGCCGCGACAGTTTCGCGCTTGACGGTCGAGGGGAGGGCGTCAGGCTTATTAGCAGCTCTTGCAGCAGGTGATTCTTCAAGATTGGTGACGGGAATAACTTTGACATGACCCATTGATTCTGGAAGTTCAGCTTTTGGGGTTGGAGAGTTGGTTGTCTGCATAGAAATGAATGATGAGACAAGGGAATCAACACATGAACAATGAACTCCTAGAGTAGACATACAAACCTCTTGGGCAGTAGGAATTTCTTCACTCGCCTAAGCGTTGGCGTCTTAGGCACTGTTTGTCAGAGGTTCTTGGTGCTTATTGTCCATGCTCGCTCGGATGTCTTGGACAGGAGTCATCTCCGCTTGGCCTTCCTCAAAGGCGAATGTACCAACAACTTCCGATTCAGGATTGGGGGTCTGTTTAATTTGGAAGGAAGGTTATTTCTAACCCAAAGGGAGTGATAGGAAGAAGAAAGAATGGTAACTACCTTAGTTAGAGGAATGGATGGGTTTCACGCCTGGGCTGTTTTAGGTTTTGGCGTTGCCAAGTCACCTCTCGCCAGAGGATTACTCGACAGAGTCTCATTTATCTGAAGTTCATCTGTGAGACAATTCAAATATGGAACAGCTTCCATGAGATCCGGGCTCGTCTTGATCTCTTCAGCATGCCCGCTAGGGGCATGAGTATCTTTTGCCAAAAGAAAAGACTCTTTGGCGGAAGGCTCCTAATTTGTACCAATTGCCACTTCAAGGGGGATGCTGGCCGTAGAGTTGGCCTAAGGCTGAAGCTCTTCAGGGATCATCGCCTGCAAACAGTGAAGTCAAGCTAAGGAAAATACACACAACCATCGTATCAGGGAGGATCAGGGGTTACCTCGAGTTTGTTGCTCAATGGGGAGTCTAGTGGTGGTGATCTTGATCGGATGAGGCCATGAATCCCACATCTGATCAAATCATCATGCTCTTCACTAAGCATAGGGGAGTGAAGAGTAAAAAGATGGTCATTCCCAAAGGGGAATTGGTAAGTTCAGTGTGGCCTCTGCCTAGTCAAGGGTGCTTCTTCTTCTTCTTCTTCTTCTTCTTCTTCTTCTTCTTCTTCTTCTTCTTCTTCATTGTTGTCCAGTGATAGGCGGGAAGGCTGGCGAGAAGAGCTTAGAGTAGTATAGGGGAAAAAACGGCCTCCGATTTTCCACTGGCTGATCGGGATGTCATCGTCTTCCTCAGGGAAATAGGCTTGTCGCCGTTTATGGGGAGGCTAAAGGGAACAGAAGTTAGAATTACTGTCTATTTGGTAAATTGATTTAGTCAATATCTAAGTATATGGTTGCTTACTGAGTGGGTTTTGTCTTCTTCTCTGTTCTTGTTTTCCGCGACAAGGCAGAAATCTGCCAAGAAACTTCACTTAGCGAGGAGGGATTTACGTTTGCTGCCAGAGGAACCCATATTGGGACTTTCATTAGCATCACCCATTTACGGAAGGGGTTACTAAAAAGTATTAATAAATAAGATAAATGCGGTCAATTAATGTTGCATTAGTAGTTCATTAAGAAAGAAAGACTTTTACCTCTGGCCAGCATGGAGGCAAGTTAGGAGCTTGGGTCTTTTCATCAGTTGGAGCAGTAAAAAGTTGCGAGAAATCTTCAAAGATCCTCACGAAAAGAGTGACATATGTAAGATGGTGGATTCTTTGCCAATGACGATCCCGCCAGAGGATATAGTTGTGTGTCATCCCAAAGGCTGTAAGCAGAGTGCGAGTACAGAAAGCCTCGGCAGGAATTGCCGAATTTGCAAGGCCAAAGTGGATATCCTTAGTTGCATTAACACTGGGACGAGCGGTAGACCTCCAAGAGGTATAACAGTTGACAGAGCCGATGAGAGGAAACGATGCTCCTTGAGTCATGTCGAGTTGCCGGGTGAAGTGGTTAAGAGGGTAGAGCTCATAAGCTACACCTGGCTCAGAAATCTGCAGGTCTGTAAAAGTATTGATCTGGATGAAGATGAGCCTCGTTAGATCAACTTGATTAGGCGAGGGACAGAATCCAGTGCTCAAGTCCTCAAGACATTGTCAGCCCAAGATGAGAAGTGCGGTTTCCTCAGGAAACGCTTTTAGCGAGCAGAAGTAGGTGAAGTTGTTAAGGTAGATAAACGAATCATCATGAGGAGGACAAGTAAGGGTTAAACCCAACAACTTGTCTTCCATGAACGAACTCGCTTGCGGATGGCAAAAGATGGGGATATAGACTTGAACCCAATGGTCTAGCATCCACAATGGCCCATCGAAGTCGAACGTCAGGGGGTCCAGTCAAATCCACCCTAAGCTGTTGTAGCGACAGGCGAGAACAGGTTGGGCAAGTCTAACTTTGCGGCTGTCGTACAACACCTCGAAAATTTGAGTCCATCTCCCTATGATTTTGTTGGATGAAGAACAGAAAACAAACTTACAAAGCCAATATTCAAGGAATGCAATACCACTACAACATTTTTGCCCATTACCGGCGAGATCACCGGAGACAAGGCCGGCGACCGGAAAAGTCGCCGGTAATGTTCCCGGCGACTTAGCCCGTCGCCGGCAATGTCGCCGGAATCTCGCCGGTAAGGGAGACATTACCGGCGATTTTCCGGCGGGAATTTCGCCGGAAATGTCTCCCTAGACATTGCCGGCGACGGTTGGAGTCGCCGGTAATGTTTTGCAACATTACCGGCGAGATTCCGGCGTAAAGTCGCCGGTAATGTCTTCATTTCCGGCGACTTACTCCGTCGCCGGCAATGTGTCTTATATTAGATGCCGGATCGGGCAGCTCGATCATTCAATCATTTTGAGCGAAAAAAATCCAGAGAAATCGAAAGAAGGAAAACGTACGCTCTGAAATCGATCATTCGGTATATTGTCAAAATTAAGGCGGGCGTCGAAAACTCGATCAGTCGGGAAGCTATTTATATAGGTACGTAGGTGTATATATACGTATATGTGGTATATATATATATGTGTGTGTGTGTGTGTTGATCAAATCCAATTCGTGAGATATATATATATATATGAAATGTTGTTGATGTACGGTCACCGAAACGAGAAAACAGCTTGTAGTTAATCTTGTGTCTGAATCAATGACTGGTATTATCGTATTGTTATCGGAGCCAGGCTTAACAGAGATTAGATCGATATATCATTGAGTACTATCATCGAGTACTGAATACGTACTATCATCGAGTACTGAATCGAATTCAGAGATTAGATCGATATATATACATATGCATGCATGTGTTGATTTAATTAGAGTTGAATTGAGAGATCACGTCGATTATTAGTAGTGAATGTGTGTATATATATATAATTAATACGTAAAATTGTTAGAATTTTCAGGATGGACAAGAGTTGGATGAGCCTCGAAAGATGGGATGTCAGATATCACGAGGGAATTAGGAGTTTTGTGGATTTTGTGAAGGCTAATTGTGGAGACACTACACTTCATTATTGCCCGTGTAAAGAATGTAAGTGTTTCAGCGATCGATTTCGATTTCCCATTGATAAAGTGCAGAGGCACCTGAGTAAATACGGGTTTTGGGATAAGTACACTTGTTGGATTTATCACGGTGAAACATCGGTAGCGGGTCCGCATGATCATGGACAATTTGGTGAGAGGGCCAGTCCACGCTATGATTATGGACATTTTGCTGAGAGGGGCAGTTCATCCTATGATCCAACATCGATGTTAATCAATGATATGTTTCCTCATGAGAGCGGTGTATTTGCTGATGAAGCACCAAATGTCCCTCCCGTCGTTGAGGGTTTCCCCCATATCGAGCCAGTCGAACCATTACCTGGAGGTCATGCCAACACAAGCGGTATGGACAAGTACAACAACCTGATTGCATTGCAACAGACTCCGTTGTACGACGGTTGTAGTAAGACTGTTCTTGAAAGTGTGATGGGAGTGATGCAGCTAAAAATGGAGAACAAAATGTCTGTCAAAGCTGTTGATTCTTGGTTGAAGTGGACTGCTTCGCTACTGCCACCCGGTCATCGTCTTCCTACCACTCATCATAAGGTGCGACATATCCTGAAAGATCTTGGGCTTTCCTACATCAAAATCCATGCATGCAGATATGATTGTATTCTCTTCTGGGGAAAAGATCTCGAAGACCTTGAAGCCTGCCCGGTATGTTTTACAGAAAGGTATAAGTTGACTCCTGCAGGCAACAAGAAAGCTGTGAAGATACTTCGATATTTCCCGCTTATTGATAGGCTGGAGCGGTTGTTCATGTGTGCTTTCACGGCCGAGGCAATGAGATGGTGGGCTGAGAGGAACTTGCCTGACGATGACACCCTTATACACCCTTCCGACGGAAAGGCTTGGAAGCACATGGTCAGGGAGTTTGATCATTTTGCAGCAGAGGTCCGAAATGTTTGGCTAGGGCTCTCATCTGACGGATTCAACCCTTTTGGCAACATGAGTCTTCAATACAGTATATGGCCAGTTATTTTGGTACCGTACAACCTTCCACCATGGATGTGCATGAAGAAGGAATACAATATGCTCACTCTGTTAATTCCGGGCCCGGGTTATCCAGGAAAGTGTCTCGATGTGTATTTGAGGCCTTTGATTGAGGAGCTTAAGTACCTGAGTGAGTGTGGCCACCCCACTTACGATAGGTTCAAAAAGGAGATGTTCCAGATGCATGCCATGCTTGTTGGCACCATCAGTGATTTTCCTGCCCGCGGTATGTTGTCGGGCAACGTTACCAGGGGTTACAGGGCTTGTTCAGAGTGCATGACGGTTGATTGTTGCAGTCCTCATTGCAGTAAAATTGTCTCGATGCGTCACCGTTGTTGGCTTCCATATGATCACCCATTTAGGCAGGATCCAGACGCGTTTGATGGGACTGTTGAAACTGGTGTGGCACCCAGGCGATGGACAGGGGACGAAATTTTGGAAGTGTTGAATGAATACGATTTTGGCCAGCTGAGCAATCATCCTGACATAGTGGCGTCAATTCCAGAAAAGCCCGAAAGGTATAAGTTTTGGACACACAAGAGCATATTCTGGGAACTCTCCTACTGGCCCAGGTTGCCTATCAGACATTACCTAGATGTCATGCACATAGAGAAGAATGTGTGTGAAAGTGTGGTGGGCACAGTTCTTAACTTGGAGGGGAAAACAAAAGACATCCCTAAGGCACGCATTGATCTTAAAGCAATGGGTGTGCGGAAACATTTGTGGTTAAGAGATGGTAAGAGAAAAATGCCGCAAGCTCCGTACACCGTAAAGCCGAAGCATAAGCATGAAATTTTTCGGTGGCTGAGTAATGTCAGGTATATATTCGATCTTATGGCTATGTATGAATTTGTCCTTAAATTTTTAGCGGAGTATATATGGTTATATGCGAGAAATATAATTGGTCCATATATATGGCTTCATCTATATATATATGCAGGTATCCTTATGGCTATGCAGGAAATATAAGCAGGTGTGTTAACTTCCGGGACAATAAGATGTACGGATTAAAGAGTCATGACTGCCATGTACTGCTTCAACGCCTTTTCCCTATTTTCATTCGAGGGTACATGCCCAAAGAGGTGGTGGAGCCGTTGGTGGCCTTGTCAAGATTCTTTCAGAAGTTATGCACCAGGGAAGTTAAAAAAGCAGACCTGAGGGAGATGCAAGATGACATCATTTTTATCATGTGCAAGCTTGAGAGGATATTTCCCCCAAATTTTTTCGACATAATGCCGCACCTGATGATCCATCTTCCCGAACAATTGTTGCTTACCGGTCCCGTACACTACACTTGGATGTATCCCATGGAAAGGTACAAATGATTCATAAATTTGGTTTGCCTATGGTTTTTATATGTAATGACTTCTGGTTAAGTAAGTTAACATGTACTTGTTAACTTGTAGACAATTGGGAGCCTACAAGGACTATGTGAAGAATAAATATGCACCTGAAGGGTGTATCGCTGAAGCATATCTTGCGCACGAGTGTGTAACGTACACCAAAGTGTACCTCGAAAATGTAGAGGACCCCCAACAACATATGCCGATAGATGAACCCCAGTTCAACCTTTCTATCATCTCCAGTGACGTGGTAGTACAGGGAAGCTTGCCAAAGTCGTACAAGTTGGATGGAAATGAGGTAGCCATTGCCCACTGGTCGGTACTGATTAACTGTCAAGAAGTACAATATTGGAAAAACTATCATCTTCACTGCCCTGCTATTGCCGGAAATGTTGATTACCACAACAAGACGTTTGCAAACTACTTTGGTCAATGGGTAAGTATATGTGTATATGTCTATTTTTATATATATATCCTTACATAGCATGTATGTATGTACGTGCTTTTGTGGTTTCAAGATGACATAATTTCTTCTGTACGTATTAATATATGGACGTTTTAAGATGAACCATGTAGCAGATGATGGTTGCCCAGAGTGGTCAAACGAATTGAGGGTCCTGGCGATGAAACCGATTGCTTCAAAAGTGTACTCGATGTGTCAGGTCAATGGCGTGAAATTTATATGTGAAAATCGAGACGACCGACTGAAAACACAGAATTGTGGGGTGATGGTCCATGGTGGGCAGGATGGCGTTGACTATTACGGTGTCCTTCATTCAGTTGTTGAACTAATTTATGGGAACCGCATGAAAGTGCACTTGTTCAAGTATAGATGGTTTGATACTAGCCCGGAGAACACAAGGACCGATCAGTACGGAACATTTTCGGTGAATACTGCTACTACCTGGTATGAAGATGACCCTTTCGTTCTTGCCTCATCAGTAAAACAAGTGTTTTACCTGGACGATCTTCTTAACAAAGTCCCGTGGAAGGTGGTTAACCATGTTGCTCATAGAAACATATACAGTGCTGCCACACTTGGTGATACCGCAGATGATGAGGAAGTTACTGCATACCAAGAGCCGAACGCTTTTGACATTCCGGAATCATCTACGATTCGCCTTAATAATGTGAGATCTGGGAGTGTGGTTCGAATTACTGGAGCAGAACTTCTCGATGTTAATCCATATGAAGTTGACGCTGATTCAGATGACGAGGAGCGGCACATATTGCCAGAGGTTACCTATGAAACCGAGTCAGACTCAAGTGATGAAGATGATTACGATTATCATCCTTAGTACGTTGGAAATTGTAGTCGGAAATTGTAGTCGGAAATCGTACGTAGTCGGAAAATGTAGTCGAAATTGTAGTCGAAAATTGTAGGGCTGAGAAATGCATAAGAGGATAATCAACTTCTGCATTATATCTTCTCACAGCGGGAATTCATTTTGAATTGTTGATTACTTGATTGTTTGTGGTTTAGTCACTTTAATGCTATCTTATTAATTTATTTTGAAGCATTGATGACAAATCTGTTGAAGCATTGATTGTTAGACACTTAAGACTGGGTACTAATGTTAGATAACTTAGTTTCTAGTGATATGAATTCTGCAAAACTCATGTTAAGAACATCTGTGTTTATAGAATGAAAACAAATAGAACTTACAGGGACTGAATCAATGTGAACCAATGTGAACCAATGTGAACCAATGCATCAGTGTGAACCAATGTGAACCAATGTGAACCAATGTGAACCAATGTGAACCAATGCATCAGTGTGAACCAATGTGAACCAATGCATCTGTGTTCAGAAACTGATCTGAACAATGTGAACCAATGCATCAGTTCAGGGACTGAATCAATGTGAACCAATGTGAACCAATGTGAACCAATGCATCAGTTCTGTTGAACTGATGTGCCTTTTGAAGTTACTGCAATATATACACAGATATAACTATGTATTCGAAAACATAGATTGGTCTATGACAGATCCTCATTGAATTCCTATACGGAAATTATAGTCGTTAATCGTAGACGGAAATTGATAATCGAAATTGTAGTCGGAAAATGTGCATAGCTGGAAATGGTACGTACGTATACGGAAAATGTAGTCGTTAATCGTACGTATACGAAAATTGATAATCGAAAATGTAGTCGTTAATCGTACGTATACGGAAATTGATAATCGAAATTGTAGTCGGAAAATGTAGCCGGATATCGTAGACGGAAAATGTAGTCGTTAATCGTACGTATACGGAAATCGTAGTCGTTAATCGTACGTATACGGAAATCGTAGTCGTTAATCGTAGTCGTTAATCGTACGTATACGGAAAATGTAGTCGTTAATCGGACGTATACGGAAAATGTAGTCGTTAATCGTACGTATACGGAAATCATTAATCGAAAATGTAGACGAAAAATGTTGTCATTAATCGTACGGATACGGAAATTGATAATCGAAAATGTAGTCGGAAAATGTAGCCGGAAATCGTAGACGGAAAATGTTGTCGGATATTCTTCGGGAAATAATGACATTACCAACGAGTTGAAGTCGTTGGTAATGACATTACCAACGAGTTATAAGCAACTCGTTGGTAATGACATTACCCACGAGTTAACTCGTCGTTGGTAATGTCATTACCAACGAGTTGCTTATAACTCGTTGGTAATGTCATTACCAACGAGTTGAAGTCGTTGGTAATGACATTACCAACGAGTTATAAGCAACTCGCCGGTAATGTCTTCTGGTTTGTGATTTTATCTAGCCCGAGCCTTTCATTTCTCCTCCTCTCCCTCTCCTCCTCCTCTCCCTCTCCTCTCCCTCTCCTCCTCCCAAATCGGTCCGGTTAGTGTCCTCCTCCTCCTCTCCCACTCCTCCTCCTTATCCTCTACTCCTCCTCTCCCTCTCCTCCTCTCCACCGATCCCCTCTCCTCTCCTCCTCCGAAAATCTCCTCCTCCCCTCCTCCCCTCCTCCCCTCCTCTCACCATTGTAGGTGGAAGAAAATGGCAGGTCCGATCCTCTCTCTCTCCCTCTCTCTCTCTCTCTCAATTTTTAATTATTTTTTTGCATGTGTATGTGTATGTGTATGTGTATGTGTATGTGTATGTGTATGTGTATGTGTATGTGTAAATTAATTAGGGTGCTAAGTTGGAAATTAGGGTGATAAGTTCTAAATTAGCATGTATGTATATATGTGATGTATATATATATTTAGGTATGTGAATATGAAGTGATGTATATATATATGTGAAAATTATGTATAAATGTGGTTTTGATGAATATGTGATGTATATATATACGGAAATTAAACCTAATTAAGATGCATGATATATATATATGTGTGAAAAATGTGGAAAATTAATTAGGGTTTGTGATTTGGATGAATATGTGATGGATAAATTTAATTAAGATGCATGATGTATATATATATACACATCGAATATGTATAGTCGTTAATTTAGGTGATATAGTTGTTAATTAATCGTATAAATGAAGGTGGAAATCGGGATCGGGACGGTTTGGAACCGGAACGGTTTGGAACCGGAACGGTTTGGAACCGGAACGGTTTGGAACCGGAACGGTTTGGAACCGGAACGGTTTGGAACCGGAACGGTTTGGAACCGGAACTTATTGTAACTGGAACCGTTATGTTACAAACGGTTCCGGTTACAAACAGTTCCGGTTTCAAACGGTTCCGGTTACAAACAGTTCCGGTTTCAAACGGTTCCGGTTCCACACCGTTCCGGTTCCGATTTGTTATAGAACCGGAATGGTGTGGAACCGGAACTGTTTGTAACCGGAACCGTTATGTTACAAACGGTTCCGGTTACAAACAGTTCCGGTTTCAAACGGTTCCGGTTCCACACCGTTCCGGTTCCGATTTGTTATAGAACCGGAACGGTGTGGAACCGGAACTGTTTGTAACCGGAACCGTTATGTTACAAACGGTTCCGGTTACAAACAGTTCCGGTTTCAAACGGTTCCGGTTCCACACCGTTCCGGTTCCGATTTGTTATAGAACCGGAACGGTGTGGAACCGGAACTGTTTGTAACCGGAACCGTTATGTTACAAACGGTTCCGGTTACAAACAGTTCCGGTTTCAAACGGTTCCGGTTCCACACCGTTCCGGTTCCGATTTGTTATAGAACCGGAACGGTTTGGAACCGGAACTGTTTGTAACCGGAACCGTTATGTTACAAACGGTTCCGGTTACAAACAGTTTCGGTTTCAAACGGTTCCGGTTTCAAACGGTTCCGGTTCCACACCGTTCCGGTTCCGATTTGTTATTGAACCGAATCCATGACTATTACGATGTCCAAGAGGTTTTGCGGCTAATTGGCTTCGGAGAGGTTCCCGAAATAGTGGAGGGAACAGTAGTCAAGCTTCCTCCTCGGCCGCAGTTAGCAACACGCCCAGTGGGCCAATGATGACTGCTCGCACGAGAGCCTTGCTAGAGGCGCGAGCTGAGGAGGAAGCTGCACGATCAAGAGCCGTGGAACCGGAATTCGAGGCTCGAGCCTCAGTCTCTAGACGCTCAATCAGCAGACGTCCCTCCGGTGGCAGAGCCTCAGACGAGCGACAGTCAACGGGGGCATCAGAAACTCCCTCAATCCGAATGCCCCATATTCGGATGGTGCCTACTCCCGTTTCACGGGAATCATCTGAGGCACATGGTGGTGCTGGCGCCTCATCGTCCAGGCCTCGTCTATCTCCGCCGTCCGGTCTCTTCCTACCCGACGAGATTCCTGTCATCCCTGAATTCGATGATAGGGGGATGCCTGTTTATATTGAAGGACGGCCGGATT
This sequence comes from Geum urbanum, assembly GCA_946800695.1. Lineage (NCBI taxonomy): Eukaryota > Viridiplantae > Streptophyta > Magnoliopsida > Rosales > Rosaceae > Geum > Geum urbanum. Next base: position 9,933,440 of record OX327003.1, read on the forward strand.
TCCTGACCGTGGAGGAAGTGTATAACTTCCTCCCGTTCGACCCCGTGTATCTTTGGAGTGTGAGGTGCACCAACCAACAAACGGACGATGCAGGTAAATTTTATTTAACATCAGATTGATTACTTAATTATTACTTAAGACTTGCGATTGGTTCAATTAATGATATCAATTTGTTGACATTGTTTTATTAGGCAATTTCGTTAATGGGACTGGAAAACGGAAAGGGGCTAGAGGCACCTGCACCGGGAAGAGACTTGAGCAGGCCACCGGCGGAAGGAAAACGCCCATAAGGGCCAATGAGGATGGCGAGGTGATCGAGGCATTCGACACCACGCGCAAATATGTCAGCATGGCCGGTGCGATCGTGCGGGACAAGGTCCCAATGCTTTGGCCAGATTGGGAATCTGTGCCTATCTACGTGAAGATGCAAGTGCATAATGCACTCAGTGTGAGTAAAATCGTATTTTCATTACGTAAATTTTACATTTATTAATGAAGTCCACTTAAATATATAATTTTACCTTTTATATATTCATATTGCAGGTGTGGTTTGACGTGGATGAAGTTCTTATTCACACGTGGGTAGAGCGTCAACTACATAATCGGTGATGTGCTTCCACTTATTTGAATATATATCGAGTTAGATTTTTGTTTATCAACTGTTTTAATATCTCTAACTTTTTTTCCTTGTTTTAATATAGGTATAAAGAGTGGAAGAACGAGCTTTCTTCCCATTACACTGTATACAAGGAGCTAGGCCGAGGTTCTACTCCTAGCGAATTCCGGTTTAGGGAGTACGAGTGGCTGTGGCTGATAGCCCACTTCGAGCACCCCAAAGCTCAGGTATGCATCCTTAATATATCTTACAAGCCTAATGTATCGTATCAGATTGAAATAGTTAGTTACTAATTTTTTTCCATATGTTTATCAAACAAGGCGATTTCGAAGACGAACCGGGCGAATAGATTGAAAAACACCAGGGCCCATCATGCAGGTTCACTCAACTACATGGGTTGGTCGACTAAGGCGCAGTAACAACAAGAAGTGAACCCCTTGGTGTATATTCATCAGAAGTTCTATCCGCAATGCCCTGATGAAGCGGTAAGTCTTTCGCCTCTCCATGTGTTAATAAAACTATTTTTCGATATTAATAGATGTTGTTAGTTAATACGTTGTTCATTTTCGCTTTTCAATTAGGCGAGAGTGGAGGAGGCGACGACAGAAGTGACCATGAGTATAGCTCGGACTAACCATCCTGACTGCTCCGAGGAAGAAGTCACCCAGTATGCCTCTCAGATCGATCCGCTTGATCCCCCGATAGCGGCTCAGATAATGGCAAAAGCGTGCGGGACTGGAAAGAATACCTACTACTGTAGGGGAATGGGCTCGGCGGGCGAAGGAGTATTGAAAACCACTTCACAATACTCTACCGGGTCAAGAAGTTCAACTTCTAGTCGTAACCTCGCAGCGGAGCTTCATAGGACGCAGAGGGAGTTGGAGGAGCAAAAGAGGCAGATGGCCGAGTACCAAATGCAGCAGACACAGGTGCAGGCTCAGATGTACACATGGATGCGGACGATGTACGAGGCTCAGACTACCGGACAACCGTTCCCCACACCTCCCCCGGCCCCGGTCCCTCCGTTCCCTAGCTATCCACCACCACCACCGCACCAGTCAACGCCAGAGCAAGACCAAGGTAGCCACCGGAATTCAAATGAGTACTTTGATTACTTCGACCCTGACCCGCAAGTTCCTCGACCCTGACCTGTAGTTGTAGTTAATTTTCATATCGTCGTTGCTATTTGTACTGTACGTTGGACATTTATGTGTACTGTTGAACTTGTATGATTGTACGGTTTATGTCTTTCAATGCAGGTTCTGGAATTGGGCCCAATCCAGAACCGCGTTTTTTTTTCAAAATTTTTTCTGACATTGCCGGCGACATGGACCTCAGTCGTCGGCAATGTCACAAATTCCGGCCACGGTGGCGGAACCATTGCCGGCGACGCCGTTTCCCGTCGTCGGCAATGTTAACACCGGCGGGAGATTTCCGGCGACGTCATTGCTGGCGACTCGTCGCCGGGAATGACATTTCCGGCGAAAAAAAAGACAAGGCCGGCGACCTCCCGTCGCCGGTAATGTCTCCTTTTCTTGTAGTGTACCTCTCTAAGCGCTGGATACATCCTTGTAATAAATCTGCTAAGAGGTGTAAGATTTGGCGAAGCCTACACGACATGCACAAGCTGTGTTCTTGGGGGTGTAGTGGTTCAAGGAACCACGAGTATAGGGCTCCTCGACAATTGGAACTCCAAATATGGCTACCATGTGGAGCAAAATGGTGCTCATGTCGCTATAGGGTCATCGAAAAACGTTACAGCTTGAATCCCAGAAGCACATAGTGACAGCAAACGATGCTAGATTACTGCCGGAAGGAAGAGAGAAGCACATAGTGACAGCAAACGATGCTAGATTACTGCCGGAAGGAAGAGAGAAGCACAATTGCAGGAAGCGGGAAATCCCAGTCATCTCCTAAAGCACAGAATTAGTTTTAGCATAAGCTATGTACCAGCTCTTGTCATCCTCTATGAGGGAAGGCCATTTCACCAGTTTGCATTCGATATGTTTTCGGTCCCAGTGCTGCGGCGAGGCTTTTTCATCCCGAAAAATGAGCGTTGGACGACATACGGGAAAGTGAAGAGTTTGGTGGACTACTGGGTTCAGCGGAGATTTAATGAACGAGCCCTATCACGCCTTTTCATTATTGGCCAAACAGAGATTAAGATTATGGCCAGGTCTCTTACACGACGTGACGAAGCAGATGGTGGCCTCGAAAGCTTTGGCAACATCCTTAGTTAGAAGAGAGTTGGATTTGACTTGATGGGGAGGCATGGTTCGGGGTAGATTATTTGAAAATTTGGTTGGAATTAACAAGCTTCACAAAGAAGTTTAAGTTGATTTGGAGACTAAGATTGAATGGCAACGAAAGTGTTTGGGTAATTGTGCACTATTGACAGTCATGCGGGTTTAAGTAGGCCTCATATCATAAGGCGCGACTTGTCATAGTTTCAAACGAAGTGACATCGCGAAGGGAAAGTTACCATTCGGTCCGAGCGACGTGTCATAGTTTCAAATCTCTTCTATACATCTGGGCCTTATCTCAAGGCTTGAGGGGCAATGTTTGGGCCCAAAATAAACATTCTTTATTTTTAGGGTTTTTTAGTATTGGGCTGATGCCTGCGGCCTATGCGAGAAAGAGATTTCCTGAAAAGGAAAGGAATCCTGAACAATCTCAATGGATTTCAGATTAATTGGGAGAGTTAAGGATGCAAGATATTTGACATTTAGATTAATTGAGTGAGTCTGATTGCTAGGATCTTATGACAACTACGACAAGTCATTGCATGATGCCTATAAATAGAGGAAATATTTATGCAATCAGGACCTCTACATCTCATACACAACTTTTGCTCTAGGCAAAAACCCTTCTCTTCTCGAGAAACTCTGGCTACCGGTGATCCGACAATTTTGCACCAGATAGGGAGTGTACCAGAGATTGCTCTTCTTTGCACCGGATGGGGTGTGTGGAGTATCGATTCCCGTGGCTCAGTAGAGAGACACGGAAATCCAAGTCCTAAGTCACTTAAGCAAAAATAATCCAGCAGGCGGGATTGGTGCTCTCCCCATTTTAATCGCTTCTTAGAATTCCAATAATAGCCAACCGACGCTCAACGTTCTATCCCACAGTAATGACACGCCTAGCACACACACACACACACATACACGCACACGCGAGAGAAAAGAGACAGTTTGAGACTTCTCAGAACTCTTGGAATTCTGCGAGCCAAATATTTGGCACACCCAGTGGGACCAGCTTTCGTGTCTTAACATGAAAATAGAGGACCTTTATCATAAGAAGTACCCTAATTGTCCTACCAGCTTTTCGAGAGCATAACTCTGTAGCTTGTCTCAGATTATCAGCGGATGGTTGAACAAAAATCTGGACGGAGACTGATACAAACACCAAGGGGGATTGAACTGACTAAGCTTAAGTAAGAATGGGCAAGAGGGATAAAGTGAGTGAAGCGAAGAGTAAAGTATTAATGAGGGTAATATTCTATGAAATTGTATTAATGACATGACATTTGCTTTATCCTCTGGAGTGAGACGCATTTCTTGTCATTCTTCGATGTAAGACTCGTTCCACTTAAGCTCGTGTTTACTTGTTCCTTGCTTACCCAAGTCTGTATGAAAGGGTGTACTTACCAACATATACCAACAAGTCCCCCAAGTCCCCATGTCAAGATCATTCTTGATTGGGGAGTTGAAAAGGTATACACCCATTTCATACATACTTGGAACCGCCTAGACAAGTATCTGGGAGTACCCCATAGTCCCCTTCAACTCCGCAAACAAGAATGAATCGACTAAGTGATTATAAGGAATAAAATTAAGCGGAGAAAAGATGTGTGTGGATAATTAAGGGCCTATCTGGGCGGGGCATCGTAGATAGGGCTTTGGAGAAGCCACTCAACCAGGGCATGGAGTATCACTTGTTGGTGATGAGCGGGGGGCCGTGTAGGCAACTTAATAAGGGTTACACGAGTTATAATGATGAGTTATAAGGGGCCAGTCATATTTTGTGGTGCGGTCAACTTTCATATTTAGGCGCCTAATTTTAAGGAGATGTCTAAGACACTTAGTAGCATAAAGTTGAGTGGATTATAATGAAGATACCGTAGTGTTGCTCATTTTTGGCTCACACGTAGGTGAAACTCAGCACTGCCCATTTTTGGCACACACTTTGATATCAGGAATGTGCAGTGATGTGTAGTGATCATGTCATGTCTTATGCGCCCAGTGAGCATGAGGCATAAGAGTGTAACATGATGCACATTATAGTTAGCCCGCCCAATCCCCTAGTTCTCATGTGTATAAATTTATATATGATTGGCACATAAATGAGTGAGCGGACATCATGTTTATGCAATTACTTAACATGTGCAATTAATTGAATGTAAACGGTCATTCTTGATATTTAGGAAAAAGAGAGGAAAAGAAACCTTATCTCGTGGTAGACTCCTTCGGAAGACAATAGGTAATTGTATGAGAATGAGCGGAATGCTTAAGACTAAGCCTACTTATTTTTCCCCGTTTACTCTTGTTTGGGGAATAAAACAACCAACTTCTCGGTCCCTCCCACTCTTCTCGGTACACCCCACTTCTCCCTTTTTTTATGTTGACAAGCGGAGAAGACATGTTACCCTTCCTCCTCCTTATTATTATTATTATTATTATTATTATTATTATTATTATTATTATTATTATTATTATTATTATTATTATTATTATTATTATTAGCCTACATCCATTTGTTGCTCACTGGCCAATCATACACGTTCGTTTGTTGCTCTCGTAATACAGATCGACAGGCTGCGCCTTCTCTTTTATATATGGATCATCTGCTCCATATGACAAAGTAAGTGATGCTCCTCTTTCATAGTCCCCCATTCCTTTAGTGGGCGTTGTTGTGGAAGCTCCTTGATCCCGCTTGTATTCTGATCCGCTTGGTTGCCGTCAATCTCTCGGACTTCGAGCGTCTCTAAGTGTGTTGGCGACATGGGTGAATCTATTCACTAGCTTTGAGGGCTTAAGCCCTGGTCAGATTTTCAATTTTCATATAGTACTCATATGTAGTCAAAAGAAGAATTTGGGTGGATGGGGGAAGGGGGTAGAATTCGATATGCAGATGTGACAGATTTTACTAAATAATAAAGGAGTATCTTCCTTTGTTCTAAAAGGTATTTAAATTTCAAGGACGAAAATTTTGTAAGGAGGGTGGATTGTTAAAACCCGAACCGAAATCACGCGCTAATCGGATTATATTACTCGGTATCGCGGATCAGTTACGTTATCGAAATTGTTAATGACTTTTCATCGGGCGTGAATTTGGCTTGGCACTCTTCACGAGAATCGTAGAGTATTTAATTTCGAGTTTGTAGGAATTTTTGGAGAACTTTTTTGGATAAGCGAGCTATTTTTTCTATGATTTTTGGAAGTTTACGTGAAAGAAATATTAATTAAAGAATTAAATTAATTCAGTTTGATCTGAACTATTGGATCTTGAACAGGTCAAATCTGGGTTGATGATCTGATCAAGTATTTCGGTGGTATATATACAGTATTATTACATGAAAATAAACCAGAAAAATTGAAAATACTCAGGACCCGTATGCTCTGCAACCCATATATCAACCCGACCCTATCCATTTTCTCGACCCGACCAGAATTTCTCCGGCCGGCCACATCTGAAGCCGAGACGGGTCTGAATCACATCCTCTTCTCATCCTCGACCTCCCCGTGTACTTATTTTAGTTAAACAATGATAAGCTAAGGAGAATCGAAACCTTGAATTCGAGGGTTTTTCTTGAATTCGGTTCCGTCACCGATAGCAGTTTCTAGCGAAGATTTGGCAGCGACATCTTAAGGATTTTGAAGCCCATAATGGTAGGACTTAATTGCCACTGGTCTCGAGCCACGCCGTGGCCAGACGACGCCGATCGGTCGAGGGCGATTTCTTGCCCGAGTCTGCCACCTTTCAAGGTAAAATCTGACCACCTCCGGTCGTTTTCTCGGCTTGGTGTAGTTAGGAGATGTGTTTTACTCAATGAAATCTTTTGAATGGTATATCATTTGCAGGTTTTGGAGCATTGTTTGATGCATCATATGGTTAGCGAGATTTCCCTACCTGACCTACTTTCCTCATCTTGAATTTGTGTTATTTAGTTTCTGCATTCTAGTATAATAATTACCCAATCAAACTTCGTTAATCACTCATCTTAATCTCACCATCCCTCACAATGCTAAGTCTCCAAAGGACTTAGTGGTGTGAGATTCACTTTCACTTTTTATTTATTCTTAGTGTCAAGTATTGTTTAGTGAGTCGTAGTTTTCGTGCTTTTAACCCCGAGCTAAGGAATCTAAGTACTTACTCCTCGTGGGTTCAACACTCGATTTCATTTTCTATACTATTACTTGTCCCCGTATACTTGCGGGTGAAGATCGTTCTTGCACTTATGAGTTAGCAAATAGCTCACTACATGTGGGGGTGTAAATCTTCCAACAAGTTTTTGGCGCCGTTGCTAGGGATCGAAAAAAAGAAGAGAATATGAATACCAAAGAAAAGAAAAGAGAAAAGTAGAAAATAGAAAAGAGTTCCACAAAAAGATGGTAGTTGTACATAAGAAATAAGTGTTTTTGGAAAAGAATCGTTTGAAAAAAAAAAAGAGGAAAGTTAGTAGCACCTAGAGTATGTTGGAAATTCAACATGTGAGTTGCTTGCTAGGTTGCTTAGTTCTCGAACTCCTATACCCTTCTTTCATGTGACCCCTTTCCTTAAGCCCCGTTACAATACGAATAAAAGTCCTCTTGATTTGAAATACTTATGATTTTTGGATTGTTTGAGCATTGGTTGAAAATCGAGCCTATGGAGAACATGTAATTGATGCGATTTATGAGTGCAAACACTAACCCTCAAACACTTGTGTGCATTGAGTGGTATCTAGTGAGTTTTATGGTTAGGAAACATATTAATTTGAATACATCTTATTGTGATGTAGTTGGCCTAGCATATCTCATTTTGGCTTATTACATATGCATTAATTTCATGTTTTAAAAGTGTTTCTCAAAAGTAGTTCAATCCATCTAGCCATGATTCTTTGAGGGAAAACAATCTACCATTTGGGACACTTACATACTTGTGTATTTTAATGCTTTGAGTCTAGCTTAGCTTAATTCTTTTCCTCTTAGTTTGCTCGAGGACAAGCAATGTTTAAGTGTGAGGTAGTTTGTTAGGACCATAATTATGTTCTAATTATGTACCTAATCTTATGCTTAAAGCTTGCCTTCTTGGAATAAAGCATCATTTTTAATATGTTTCCTTGTTATGCTAGGAAATGGAGAATTTGCGAGGAAACAAACTAAAAGATGGAGATTAATCACTTTTTGAAGAAGCCAAGCAAGTTTCCTAAGCATTTGGAGAATGAGAAAAATCGAGAAATGGACGAAAAGTCAATTGCCAGTCAAAGTCAACTTCGGGCGGTCAACGGTCAATTCCGATGAATCCTTGCCGGAAGGTGTCAAGGCTCAAGACTTCAAGTCCAAGCCTACAAGCCTAATTGGAGAAGATATTTTGAAGAGTCATGTGCCACTCACATGTTGGGTGAGTCATCCTTGGACCACCAACATGCCCCTAAAATTGTGGATCGTGTCTTAAGTTTTTTTTGAATTATTTCAAAGCAAAAATACCTCTCCAAAACCCCTAGGGTCGAGCTCCCTTGGAGACAATAACATAACTTACTTCAATTTTTAGATTTGGATAGTTTTACTCTCTCTCTCTCTTAAGCCTCCGTCCTTACCCAATTCAAAAAGTCATCTCCTCTACCTCTCAAACACCCATAACCTCTAAAAAACTTAGTGGTGTGAGATTCACTTTAACTTTTTATTTCGTTTTAGTGTCAAGTGTTGTTTAGTGAGTCGTAGTCTTCGTGCTTTTAACCTTGAGCTAAGGAATCTAAGTGCTTACTCCTCGTGGGTTCGACACTTGATTTCCTTTTCTATACTATTATTTGTCTCCGTATACTTACGGGTGAAGATCGTTCTTGCAGTTATGAGTTAGCAAATAGCTCACTACGTATGGGGGTATAAATCTTCCAATACAAGCCTAGAAAACTAGAGTCATTACGTTCTAAGAATGATTGAGGAACCAAAAAGTTTCAAGGGTTAATTTGGTGGTCACCCTTACGTCACTAAGAAATTACTTCACACAAGAGCTTGTTTTGTCTCTGAAGAAAATGCCATAATATGGTACGGTAGTCGTAAACAAATTCAAGACACTAGATTCTACAACATGAAACTAAGTTGACCATCAAAGAAACATGTAGTAGAAATCATCGATGAAATTATAGTGAAGTAAAACTCATCAAAATAGTCATTCAAATCAAAAAGGGTTCAAAATCATAAGCATGTCTAGGGTTTTGATCAGCCCTTAACTAAGGAAGTTTAGCTACTCATAGTTGAAATTGCAAAATAGCAAAACAAGATGGAGAAGAAAGAGTGAACCAAAAAACCTTAGAACTCTAGGTAGAGCAATTTCGACGAGTCGAAGGCTAGCTTCGAAGGGTCGACAGACGACGACTGGTATTATCTTGGGTATTCCAAAGAAAGACAACACTTCTCGATAGTGGCACTTCTTCTTCGTTGGTATTCTCTCTTTGAAATTGAACAGCCTTTGCTCAATCAACAAGTATGATGGGCGCAGTTGTCAAAAGCTCCTTAAGCTTATTGAATGCCTTCAAGCATTCATCAATGAAGTTGAAAGCTACATCTTTGTGGAGCAGTACACATAATAGTCTGGATATCTTAGAAAAATCATTGACAAACCTACGATTAAATCCAGCATATCCAAGAAAAGATCTCACCTCCTTCATAGTTGAAGGAGGGGATAAAGTATGCACAATATCAACCTTAGCTTTGTCAACTTCAATACCCCTAGTAGATATCACATTTCCCAAAACTATACATTGTTCTACCATAAAGTGACACTTTTCTCAATGCAAAACAAGGTTAGTCTCAACATAATGTTTCAAAACCATGGATAAATAATGCAGACACATGTCAAAAGAATCACTAAAAACTGAAAAATCATCCATAAATACCTCAATGATTTTCTTAACCATGTCTAAAAATATGCTCATCATGCATCGCGGGTGCATTACACAAGCCGAATGGCATCCGTCTATAAACAAAAGTGCCAAATAGACATGTGAAGGTGGTCTCCTCCTTAATCATCTCGATGGATGGTTATCTGATTGTACCCCGAATAGCAATCCAAGAAGCAATAGAAGACATGACCTGCAAGACGCTCCAACATTTGATCAATAAAAGGTAAAGGGAAGTGATCCTTACACATGGTTGCATTTATTTTGCGGTAATCAATGCAAACTATCCATCCGGTTTGGGTTCCTTGTGGCACCATCACATTCTCATCATTTTTTACAACTATGATGCCAGAACATTTTGGAACAACCTGTATAGGACTAACTCACTTATTATCAGAAATAGCATATATAATACATGCATCCCGAAGCTTGATTACTTACATCTTCACAACATCCATCATTGGAGAGTTAAGCTAGTGTTGAGCTTCCCTTGTGGTCTCCCTCCTTAATATATATCCTATGAGTACAAAAAGTAGAGCATATGCCCTTGATATTTGCGATGGTCTACCCAATTGTTTCTTTGTGTTCCTCGAGAACAATTAGCAATTCTCTTCCGAAAATTTAGTTAGCTTTGAAGAAATAATGACTTATAAAGTATCATCGGTTTCTAAGAATGCATACTTCAAATGTTCAGGTAATGGCTTAAGTTCAAGTTCAGGGGCTACCTCAATGGAAGGATGAAGAGTCTCATCAGAGACCGGTAATGGAATGGATTTTGAACCCCTACCTATTGGCACAAATGGTCGGGACTCTAGTTCAGCAACCTCTTCATAGAATTCATCCTCCATGTCCAAATCCTAAAAGGAATCAACCCTTAGACACTCATCATCCTTAAACCCCACACTTGAAGGTTTGTATTTCAGCTGTGCTTCAAGTTCGTTCAATTCTTCTCTGATCCGGTCAGTTTTGACAGGTTAAGACCTTCTTTCGACCCATCGAAAAGGAGCAGCTGAAATTTCTTCACCACTAACTTCTATGCCTCCTTCAAAGCATCTTCCTCAATTGAGTATTGGATATATTCCTGCATAAAACTATCAAACGTATCAATAGAATAACAAGAATAATCATTAGCATTACTTGGATGCTTCATTGCTTCAAAGATGTTGAAGCGAATCTTTCTTTCATCAACTCTCTTGGTAAGAGTCCCCTCATAACAATTAATTTTTGTGTAGGTGGTCCACAAGAATGGATGAGCTAGAATCAATGGAAGCTCGGAGGGTATTGATTCTCTTTCCATCTCTAAGATGAAAAAGTTAGCTTGGAAGATCAAATCACCTACCTGCACTAAAACATCTTTAACAACACCTAAGGTGTAGCAGCTAGATCTATCAGCTAATTTGATGGTTACCAATATGGGTTACAATTGTTGTGCAAGGTTCAATTTATTATAAACAGGATAGGGCATCAAATTAATCGAAACACCTAAATCTAATAAAACACCAGAAAATCTGGCATGTTATCACTAACAATGCCTGAAACAGTGAAGCGCCATGGATCTTCCATCTTTGTAGGTAGCTTTCTTTGTAGCACAACAGACATTTTCTCGCTCAAAGCCACCGTCTCGGTTGGCCTATACTTTCTCTTAGCCGTACAAAGTTCCTTCAGAAAATTTGCATATTATAGTATTTGCTTCAGTGCTTTGAGTAGAAGAATGTTTACTTGGACCTTCCGGAAGATTTCCAAGATGTCATTAGCCTTGTCCTCCTTCTCTTGTTTTCTTAATCTATTAGGAAAATGAACTGGAATGTCAGTAGCAGAAGAAGGTTTAGAAGATACATGCCCAATTTTTTAACTGTCTAAATATTTGCTCCAGATGCATTTTCGACGGGTCGAGAGTTTTCCTCATTGTGTTGAATTAAGGTTCCTGGAGTGTTCTTCGATGCGTCAAGAGTGTTTCTCGACGTGTCAAATCATGCACTGTGAAATTATAGTGAAGTATAATTTGTGTGTTGAATTTATCAAATCCTTCATAGAAGTTCTCCATCTGAGTGTTGAGATCAAACTTATTGTCACGCCCCGATTTTTAGTTTATAATATTCATAAATAAACCATATCTCAGAACATGAATCACTCAAACACCGGGTCAAAAAATTTCTTTTAAAAGAATAACCAGCTACAATTCCACAATGTAAAAATATGATATTCGAATTTCGAATCTCTTATTACATATGTCAAATAAACTATCAAGTCAAATTTCAACTAAACAATATACTCAAAAGAAGGACACATAGCAAAATGTCAACACTCAAAAGAAAACATCGCCTGATTCTCACCTAGTCGACTGTAAGCATAAATATGCAAATATATAAATCCTTTCAACTGCAAAAAGAAGTCTCCAACACACAAATACACCACTCACATATTACAATGTTTATAAAAGAATGAATACATAATCAACTTCTTTCAGCATCACAACAAAATGGATACTAGTAACAAAGTAACCACACGGATGTAGACAGACTAGAGCTCTAAATTCTACACTACGATCACGAAGATCCGACCACGAAGGTCCAAAAATTTGCAATTACACACAATTCAAAGTGTACTAAAAGAAAACCATCACAAGCCATACATTTTTCCATCAAGAATACATATTAACAACTTTCTCTCACTTTCAACAAGACATGGTCACAATTTTAAAATCATAAATCAAAACTTGTTTCCACTTACCCATAAACCGTAGACGATCAAGTTCATTTATTTCAAAACAGTTAGTTGAAAAGAAAATAATTTTAAAAGTACACTACTGCACATAGCATCAACATAGTGAATTTTATTCACCTCAACAAAATGTAAAAATTACTCACCTCAAGTCCAGCTGTATCTTTTCTTGCTAAATTCAAACACACAACAGCACTCTATCAAGTTTGTCTGCCTGAACGATCACAATTCTCGCTTAACAACATATTTTAAATCGCCCAAATGCCTATGGCTTAACAAATTGACTCCTGATATTTTGTTAACCTCATTTCCCAAGAAGTAACTTAACTATCTCTCCTCAAAACCTTTTTATATTCCATTGTTTAACAGTAAAACAGTACCAACTATCGTACATAGACAACTAGAAAATATACCCGCTCGTTGCTGCGGCTAAGAATCACATGAAGACGAAATGCATAAGAGAGAGGGAGAGAGAAATAGTTATTAAGATGCAAATGATAGCAAAATGGCTATTCTGTCCTAAGTTGAATAGTTAAAAAAATAGAATCGATCCATCTTTGTTATATAAGAAATAACCCAAATTCTAGCATGTGTGCGTACGTAGTAATCCACAGTAACTCCTATAACAGAACCAAACATATAAGTTCAATCATCTAGCTAATCTTAGCTATCTAGCATAACCAAACCGTAACTTCTAGGACTGAGCTCTCACTAACAATCCCAAATACAAAACCAACATCAAACCATTTTCTAGGATGAAAACCCTTACCAGCCGGAATTATAATTGATCCCGGAAAGAGGTCGTCAAATTTCGATATGTTCGTTGTTCGTTCGATGTCAGCAGCCAACACCGGAACTCGGTCACCTTTGTCCGTTCGTAGCACCTTGACTCATCGAAACCCAAGAGAGAAAAGATGATATCGTGTCCTTGGCAATGTGCGTGAAGTTTCAGTTCTCACTCTCGCAACAAACAAAATGCGTCGTCGTTTCTAAGTCTCTCATCGCTCTGTTTCTTTCTTTCCTCTCGCTCCCTCTCTCGTTCCTTTTTTTTTTTTCTCTTCTCTCAACTGGGCAACACCCTTAGCTTAACTAACAATAATAATTTGGTCTAACTCCCAAAATTGGCCGTTCTCCTCAAGCTTATTTATGGATCTTTTTTTTGTACTTCCAAAATAAATAAAAAGAAACTCTAACATTTACTTCTTTTTAATTAATTTAGGCAGATCCAAAATTTATTTCGACACCACCATCCTACACAAACACACCAATCACAAACAGAAAAACGAACTAAGACGACGAAATGGTTTCGTCACCTAAGAGGCATTTTTCGTCATCTAAGTCCTTAGACGACGAAAATTTCGTCATCTAAGTGTCTTCATGTAAGTACTTAGATGGAAAAAAAAAATGTGTCGCTTAAGTTACATCTTAAATGACAAAACTTACTTCGTCGTCTAAGTGTTTACACAACGAAATTTTCTGCAAAAGACGACGAAGTTTTTTCGTCGTGTACCATACTTTAGATGACAAAAAAGTTTTTCGTCGTCTGAGGTATCACACTTAGACGACGAAACAGTTTCGTCGTCTACATGTTGTAACTTAGACGATAAACTTTTTTTTGTCGTCTAAATGAACCACTTAGACAACGAATACTAAATTTTGTTGTCTTAATGTTCTTGCTAGACGATGAAATATCCCATATTTCATCGTCTAACATGTCCACTTAGACAACAAAACATAGAATATTCCATCGTCTAAGTTGTAGTTTTTTTTAAATTATTTCAAAAATATAAATTGAATTAAAAATTAAATAATAAATTAAGAAAATACTCATTAAATATATTAAATAGTTTGTACATAAAAATTGTACTGTTCTGATCAAAATATAAACATACCTACATACGAAACTAAACAGAAATATCAACATCTGCGGGAGTTTGGACCCCACTGATTCCTCCGGTGCTCGAATGGTCGTCATCATGTCCAAACTTCCGAGGCGTGACAATCAAATGTTAAATGGAATCAGTATCCATGCCTAGCTTAATCTCGAGGAACTTGAGTATATGATCCATCTGAGACTGTAATGAAGCAGTTCAAGTTTGGGCCGCACATTTACAAAATAAATAAAAAGAAACTCTAACATTTATTTCTTTTTAATTAATTTAAGCAGATCCAAAATTTATTTGGACACCACCATCCTACACAAACACACCGATTAAGAAAATAAATCAATACTCCCAAAATAATTGAAATAACTCGACAATAATAGCAAAACTAATTTCTGATCATTACACTAATTATGAGGGCATTGTCAAAGTAGACCCTTGAATTGACTTCAGGCTTCATGCAATTCATCTTCATCTTTATGCTTGAATGTACTGATCTTCTTCTTCAAGGTCATGGTGCAGGAAGCAGAGTAAAATTCTTTCATGAATGTCGTACACATCTTATCTCATGTGTCAATAAATAAAGGAGCTAAAGAATTGTATCATGCCTTGGCTTGCTCCTTCAGAGAAAAAAAGAAGATGATCAGTTTGACAACATCTTCATCCACATTAGTTGACTTCTGAATTCTGCACAATACTGCAAACTCATTGAGATGATCCTGATGGTCTTCAAAAGGAGTACATCTGAAGTGCACCATATTCGAGATAAGAGATGGGGGAATAGGATAAGACCCCAAGTTTTCTAGTAGCACAATCGACGAATCTGCTACACTTGTGCCTGGGACAAAGGATTTCTGAAGTTTCTTGTTGTTTGTCATTGGTGATGGTGGTGGCGTTGGAATAGATTGATGATACCAACTGAAAGGACCTGACCCCGATTTAGTTGCCTAAATCAGAATTAGACCCTAATGACTCTACTAATCACAGTGTCTACTCATAATACACAAGAATTAAACTGAAGTTCCAAAACTCAAAAGTCATAAATGAAGGAATTAACTAATTTCTTTTATATCAATTGAAAGCTATAAATAGAAATTATAAGCTATTTACAACATTAGAGTAGCTAGACATTCTAAACTAACTACACTTATGAGAATAATAACCCGTAAGATCCTGTTCTTCAAACTATGAATCAGACTCAGAATGTTGTTCACGCTCAAAATCTTCACCGCCATTGTTACTTGTGTTCAACTGTGGTCTCTATTGTCTCCACTTTGTCTTACTGAGCGCTCAATTTCTAGATCAAGTAACAGTGGCTCAGACTTATGGTGTGTCGAGTATACATACATAATGCTCCTACACACAGTAGAGATTATAAGACTCAAAATAAAAAGTTAACTAAAAAAAACTAAACTAAAAATAAAAGACACAACTAAGACTTAGAATTAAACAATCCCCATCGACACAGCGCCAAAATTTGGTAGGTGAAAAACCACCTAACAAAGATAACCATATTCTCAAGTCGAATATTTCAATGTAAAAAATGGTAAATATAGGTCATTATCTATAGAGGATTGGTAAAACTAAGACTCAAAGACACAAGAAACACAAATAGACGCAGAAGCCACAAATCTGGCATCCTTGACCATTGGACATATAGTAGACTACGAACCTAACCTATACTAAACCAAATGATACGAAACTTTGATAAAATATACGAGACTCAGTGGTGGACTATCACACCAAAGTTGAGGCTATTCAGAGTTGATTTTTTTGCCTAAATAATTCGGTCAAGATACAGCTAATGCAGAAAAATGTAAATTTCAGAAAAATAAATATGTTGATGAAAACAAATAGAGATGAATGATAGGAACTTCTTTCCACCCTAGCCACCTTAAAATTACCCAAACCCAATCCAAATAACCATGGATGAATGTTCCTCATGCATGAGCTATGGTTAACTCATCTTGTATAATACACTCTCTTACTTGACATGAAAGAAAGAATGGTCATCTGTTCTAACTTGATCCTCAATTAACCAACTTATACATATGTTGGTGTAAGCCTAAAAAACTAGAGTCATTAATTTCTAAGAATATTTGAGGAATAATAAAACTTCAAGGGTTGATTTGATGGTCACACTTACATCACTAAGAACTTACTTCACACAAGAGTTTGTTTTGTCTCTCAGAACATGCCATAACATGGTGGTCATAAACACATTCAAGACACTAGATTGCAACATTCAACTAAGTTGGCCATCAAAGAAACACATTGTAGAAATCATCGATGAAATTATAGTAAAGTACAGCTCATCCAAATAGTCATTCAAATCAAAAGGGGTTCAAAATCGTAAACATGTTTAGGACTTCGGTCAACCCCTGACTAGAGAAGTTTAGCTACTCATAGTTGAAATTATAGAATAGAAAAATATGATGGAAAAGAAAGAGTGAACCAAAACCCTATAATTCTCGACAGAGCAATTTCAACAGGTCGAAAGATGACGACTGGGATTTTCTTAGGCAGCAGCACTTCTTCTTCTTAGGTATTCTCTCTCTGAAATTCAACAAAATTTGTTCCATCAAAAGTTAGGCTTATATAGGTACGAGATTGGGCCTCTGCTCATTAATTTAGGGTTGACTCATCATCGTTTGGATCATCCATATCATCACTCCTTATTCCAATAGAATTCTCCTTTTATACTCTTTTTTTTATTTTTCTCCAAATAACCTAATAAAATAAAAATATAATTAATTACTCAAAATAAACAAATAAACCAAGTATTTTTGGAATTATTAAGAACAAAAGAAAACCACTCATGCCATTGTCTACTCGAATGTGTGACTCCTCACTCATTGATTTCTTCTCTTTTGTTAAACCCCGCAAGGAATTTACTATGTGTAAGGGAGAGCCTAAATCAAGCCAAAAGGTAGTTGGCTCTACGTTTATTAAATCAACTTCACAAAAAAAAAAGAGATGGAACCAAAATAGTTTTAGGTAGGGTTAGAATTTTATCCTTCTTAATCATACATGCCTTGAATCTAGAACGATCCTTCTTAATATGTCCGGGCTTCTTATAGAAGTAGCACTTAAACTTTAATGATTGAGGACTGGGTGGACCTACTATTGTTTTGGCTGAATAAGGTTTAAAGTTGGTCTTTTTGGCTCCTAGCTTCTTCTTCCACTTGTTTTTGTTCTTGCCAACCAGATTGATTGTTGCTTCTTTGGTTAAGGCCTAAATAGTCTCATAGCTTGGATTCTCTGCCTTAATCCTACTTTCTTCCTTAGTGGCTATAGCAATTAGATCATTAAGACCCCATTTTGCTTTCTGAGTATTATAACTTGTCTTCAGTTGGTTAAAGTTATGAGGAAGTTAATAGAGTGCTTTATGAACCACATATTCATACAAAAGGCTCAAGTTTAAATTCTTGAGCTTCAGGGTGATGTTCTCAATCTCAGACTCCCCCAACTCAATTATACTTAAGAGAGTTGAGCTGATTAGATAGGACTGCAGCTTTAAACTTATCTGTCTTCTTGAATTTTTCATGAATAAATTCAAGTAGATCACAAGCATATTCCAGTTCCGGAATTATCCCAGGTATGGTTTCTGACATCGTGGCCCTAATGATATTTTTGTAGGTGCCATTTTTCCTATACCAAGGATGTTGGTAGTCCCAACCAACCTTGTTGATCTCTCTATCATCTGCTTCTACACGTTCTGGTACTTGATCATAAAGGCATGCATGTGTCAAGGACATTGTTGAGGGAGAAATACATGTATATTAATCTGTCTCCTCCAAGTTTTGTAGTTTGAACTAGTTAAGAGTTCAATCTAATTTAGGGTAACAACTTGGACACCTAACTAGAGAGCAAACAAAAGATATTTTAAAATTAGTTCTTGTTTCTTAAGTTTGTAGGAATGGGATAGATGTTTTCTGTATTTTATGTGTATAGCTTAAAAACAACGAAAATCATAGAAAACTCAAAATCAAACATACAACATTAACACAGCAATATATCATGAATATCCCCAACTAAATTACATATCTAACTACAATTGTATAGCAGTAGATAGACACACTGAATTTTCTGGATCCACATACCACAATAATTAAACTCACGTTTATAAGAGAATTCATAGATAAATTACCATGAAATGTATAGGTACATCAATAATGACAGAAGAAAAACTTCTAAAATAACAAATTTTAAGTCCAAAAACTTGTATGCAGCTGTCTTAGTTTTTAAGCTATGCACCAACACTTATATGGAAGACAATATGTGCATGTTTTAAATTTTATAGACACAAGTTTTCGAGTCCATTACTTACTGATTTCTTGAAAATATGAGAAAGTTTTGCTATGTGCAACATGCTTAGACATAGAAACAGAAAAACAAAGACTCAGGATCATGGGTGAGTAAGGTAATCTACAATTCACTATAGGTAGCTGAAGGGAACTACAAGTCACTGTTCTTATTAAATTTTCACACAATTGACCTACATTAGCCTCTGCTCACAGCACTGCAAGTTTAGCCTAAGTAAACACAATATGTAACACACACAATCCAAAAATCAAACAATCAAGAGCACAAAGAACTTGAAAACGTAAATTTCATCTGATCAAACATCTGTCCTATCTTAATTACACACCGGGAGTGATCTAGGGTTCTCTAATTATTCCTAATCTTACCTAGATTGTGAGCAAGAAGACTTGAATCCCATCGAATTCATGAAACAAATTAGCGTGTCTTCCTTCCAAGCAATGTTCAAGAAGGAGTTATGCAGTATTAGGCGGTGGAGTTACTGCCTAGCGCCTAGCCACCTAGGCAAAGATTAATTGGATTCTAGGTGGACTATTATTTTTATATTTTAAATTAATTATATAATTATATGGTATATTATATATAGATACAGTAGAACTTCGATAATTTAATATTCAATTAATTAATAACTTCGCTAAAATAATATTTTTTGCCGGTCCCAACTTTGGGATAACGTGCTAAATTAATAATTCGCTAAATTTATTTAATAATAGAAATTTGAGAATTCATATAGACCCCATACAATATATAAATTAATAATGACTTAATACATATAATTAATTATTTATTTATGCTGACTTCATAAAGAATGACTCAATTGTGACTTGTTGCTTGTTCAAATTAATGTCACATTGAATCTCATCTTAGACTTTTCTTAACATGGTAAGAATTTTTTGCATTGTCTTCTCATAACACATTTAATAATGTATACAAAATAAATATTTTATAATTTTCTTAACATAGTAAGAATTTTTAGCGTTGTCTTCTCATAGCACATTTAATAATGTATACAAAATAAATTGAAAAATGATGTAAATTCAACAAGGTACAGTCAAACTATGGCAAGTGTGGCATATGGACCCTCAATATAACCGATATTGTCCCAACTTGAATCACCTTTAATGTATTGAGTTTTATCCAAAATGTCTCTGTTAATATTGGGTATAATCATTTATTTATAAGTCATATTTTACTTGTCACTTTTTTTATGTGGGACCTTTCTTCTCTAACAGGTACAACAATAATAGTTCTATAAATTAATAAGTTATTAATTAACAAATAAATTATTAATTTATCGATTATTTAATATCTCACTAAATTAATAAAAAAATTCAGTACCGACGCTTATAGAGGTTTAACTGTATATTATGAATAATATAGAAAAAGTAATAAGGAAATGTCATCAAAATACATTGTCTTCAAATCCTCTAACTTATTTTTTTTGTCAGTTATCATCTTCAATCTCAAGTAAGTCAAAAACTAAAATGCAGAGGTTTAAGTTTTGCCTCTTTTTTAGTTAGGCAGTCACTTAGGCGTATTAAGTGGCCAAAGCAGTCGTCTAGGCGTTGACTAGGCGGAGGGCTGCCTAGGAAAGGAACCTAGGACAAAATTTAGGCATTTTTGCTATTTTCAGCAC
Organism: Geum urbanum; assembly: GCA_946800695.1. Classification (NCBI taxonomy): domain Eukaryota; kingdom Viridiplantae; phylum Streptophyta; class Magnoliopsida; order Rosales; family Rosaceae; genus Geum; species Geum urbanum. The sequence continues at coordinate 9,953,719 of OX327003.1, forward strand.
CCGCTGCATAGGCGGGGTAGGCGGATGCCTTTTCGAATTGTGCTCCAAAGCTTGAAACCCTAAAATCCCAATTCTAACTATTGTGATATAACAGTCGCTTAATTTTGGATTTTGACTGAAGGGGTAATTGTGGGCTTTGTGCTACGCGGCTCACAGACCCAGGTTGATAAGTCAACGACTGAATTGTTTTAGTTGACCTAATTTTCTGAAATTTTGTTCACAAAAACGCATAAATCCTAATCGTTTTTATATTGATTTACAAGCATGATAATAAGCCAAAGCTCTGAGACCGATTGAAAACATATATTGAGTACCTTAATGGACCTAATCGTTTTTATATTGATGCCCATAAAAAAAATACTTATTACACTCAATTGCGATTCACAAAAGATATTAGATCATATATGTACCTTAAATGGATTCTTTGACAATAAGGAACCATATATTATTCACTTATTTACTTAAGCAATATCACAATATGATTCTCATTACGAAGATAAAGTTCAATGCATTGCTTATAACTGAAGTTACATACCAAAGTATAAGTCCATCCTTTCAATGTGAACGAAGGCCTTGTTCGTAAAATGAGCAAGATATTTTTTTGGTTCGGTTCGGTTCTTCATTTTTTCAAAGAAAAACCGATTCGGTTCGGTTTGGTATTTTTTTTCCGGATTTTTTCGGTTTCTTTCAGTTTTTTACGTAATGCATAAAAACTAATTTTTTCAAAAAAAAAACTAAAAAGTTGTTTATATTGGGTCTACTAATATTTTGATTCATCTCTATGAGAGAACTTGACGAAGATTGTGCATAAAGTAATTAAGATTTTATGAATTTAAGGTTTTTATTTTTCATATATTTATATAATATATTACAAAATACCCAAAACGACGTCGTTTTTTTGCGTAATTCGGTTTTTCGTTTCTGTTCGTTTTTGGAAATTATAAACCAAAACCGAGTCAAATGTCTCGTTTTTTTTTGTTTCGGTTTTTTCCAATTTGATTTGTATCGGGTTCGGTTTTTCTCCGCCGCGGCTCGGTTTCTGCTCGGATTTTTTTTCGATTTTCGGTTACAATGTCCCACCCCTAATAAATATCCTCTATCTGCTGAGAATCTAGATCAAAATCCTCTTTCTAAAAAAGATACATACACATTAACTTGAAAGCAAAAGAAAAAATACACAATAAATATTGATATCTGACTCAAATAAGTCAAACTAGTTTCAGTACCAGTACTCTTCTATAAATTGAAGGCTCCCGATCGACTCTTTAACCTGAGATTGTATTGTATAATAACTTTATATTAAGAAAGAAGGAACTCAAGGAAGAGATATAGGCCAAGCTATAAGCTCTGTTGCAATGGAAAGAAGAAGTTCCGGGAATCTTGTGCGTGTACTTGTAGCAATGTTGGTCTTGCTGTTGGTGGCGGAAGTTCAAGGTCGGGGTTATGACCCTGAATGCCGAAAGAACTGCGAGAACAAACGTAAAGATGTAAAGCTCAAGGAACTTTGCGTGGAGATGTGTCTGAGAACGGATTGTATGCCGCACGCGGCCATGTCAAACCAAGAGGCTCTCCGCTACTGCAACCTTGGTTGCACAGCTTCAATGTGCACCAAAATCAGCTCAGCTGGTATGTGTATTTCAGTTACTTGCAAGTCCTCAAATATGTGGTTCTTATTACTTAACTAAGCTTCTTACATTTTACTTGCAGAATCAAGTCAAGGATGTGAAGATTCGTGCTTCAAAGAGTGGAAAAGTTTATGCTCTCAACTAGCACTACTTCAAAAATGAATGCTTTTAACTGTACTATCTGAATGTTTAAATATATAAATAAACGGTGACATGTAATGAAGTTTCACCAATCTATGTAACCAACGTTTGATCAGCAATCTATAGCGGTGTCGTATTCGATTGCTGACTGTGTACAAGCTCAGGAAGGTTGATGAACAAGAAACAGTGATAACGAATTGATGACTACCTACTCAGAAATGTCACCATAGTAAGCAATCGGAACTGTGACCACAAAAGCTGAAAACGAAAAGCACGATTGTGTTGTATTCAGTAAAACAAACATCTGACCTCCAACTCTTAAATATATTTACAATGTTCAATTTGCGGCCAAGACAGTGTTGAAGCACCCAGGAGAATCTACAAAAAGATGTCCTGTAGCTGGTAATCTCATGTAATACTCTATAAGAATACAAGATTAGCAACCTAACATCAAACTCTAATTCATCGTAAACGTGGAATAGGTCTAACTTCAAGACCTTAATTGAATATTTTCTGACTACAAGCAAACAACTGAAATAATGCCCAAGTTAGTGATGAGTTAGATCTTCACATGTGCCTAACCTGATTATTTGTGTTAGACAGATTCAGCACCATACTCTCCATCACGGTTGCCGTTTTCTTTACTCAGTTTAGATTTTGGTAATGTAGAGGCTTGTCGTGGGGGTGTTCTGCTTGATTGCTGCTTCAAATTTAGGTAAGTATAAATGGACATTCCGGCGATTGCTGTGAAAGCCCCACATATACTGATCATCCCTGGGTTGGAACTAAACAGGTAGTAGTTCCCAAGAAGAATGACACATGTTTTGAACTGACCAAGAACAACATGTGTAACAGCAGATGTAGCCCTGTCAAGTAAGAGAAGGATTCAAAATGAGGATGAGAAACAAAACCAGCTAAAATAAGATTGTGTGATTAGCTAACAAAGTAAAATAACAACGGTGATGAATGATGCTTGTTACTTGGTACAAAATGTGGTATGATCTAGTTACATGACTATGTTCGAACTAGTTATCAGCAGAAAGGAAGTTGCTAAATGAAATTGATCATATCTCAAACTGACTCAAGGTTTATACTTATCCAGGACCACTCTCACCGTACGCTGCTGGCCTAGTGTTTTTGGCCTTCTTGTGTACTCATAGTTATTTCTGTTCCAAGTAATCTTCAATCCTCTCACAGTTAAAAGTTATGGGGGGTTAGAGCCTACCATGTATAATACTAATCACCCTCAGCTGTGCCCACCAATCAGCTACAGTATAGCTCAATGACCACAACTAATTTGCATAATTATAATGCTGCTAACGAGGTGTTATTTTGGCTCAATTGATAACCATTTGGAACCACAAATGCAGAAAATTAAGTGATCTATCATAATGATAAACTCATGGTATGCATCATGTTGCTAGAATAGGCATTATATTTAAACACAATACCCACTTTTAATCAGTTAAACTCATCAGCTCAAATTTTTAAATAAGATATTTCAGAAAATTCTTTAAATAAAAAAAATTGTTACAGTTTCTGAAAGCTCTGTTCTATAATCATGAGGTCGTAGAAAATGTTTAATAAATAATTTAACAAAAGTTTATTCATGAAAATGTTCAAGCAAAAGGTTAGTAAAGATGCATCCCAAAAAGACGATTCATATTTCTGTTCTCAGTTTGAAAGGTAATCAAATATCAGAATCCGCAAATAATAATGTGAAGTTTCTCACTCCAACAGAGAATCTATAATAGAAACATAAGCAAGTAGAAAAGAAAATGAGAATGACAGACACAAAGAGACACAGATAGATACGTTAAATGGATGTGTGAGGCAGGAACTACTAGATATATTACACTTTATAGTTAGAGTTAAATAAAATTATGTAACTATATTGATACCTGTTTTCCTGGCCATAAAATCATACTTGGAAAGTTTAGATGCAAAGTACTTAAGATACGGTTCAATGAGCCTCGGGATCCATATCTGATCTAACGTAAATTCACATGTTTTGCTACTGATCTATTTAAAATAAAAACCATAAATGAAAATATAAATGGAACTAAGCAGGTCATATTGTAGGACAGCAACACAGGAAAATGAAATTGTATAGGACATACCCAAGTGCTAGGGCACCAGACCACTGAAGCAGGAACCCAAGAACAGCTGACATAAGAATTGCTACAGTACTGTTAAAATTCCAATTAAAGGAAAGAGCACCGGGTGGATCTAACCAGGGTATCAATGCGACGAGAAAACATAATGTGATTGGTGTCGTCTTCCACATTAACCTGTTCAATGAATCACATTTGAAGTAGAAGTAGATATAGATTCATTTGTGTAGAAATGAAAGAGGACATTCGGATAGATACTGAAGAGTTACAAATGAAGCATCACTTACGCCAATGCTGTCCAATTCTCCTGCTGTTGTAAACTAGACCAAAGAATCTTATTGATTGCACTAGGTATTATCCAAGCTAATGCTATACATGCACCAAAGAGATGGAATTGCAAATCTGTTACTGTTGCTACAGCGACACCAAAAGATACTACTGCTAGTGTTAGAACCTGAAAGATTTCATATCAAGGAGTTAGAACAGAAAGGAGAACTTGATGTATATAATTTGTTGTGCAGTAATGTCAATTAAATTGCATGGTTGTACCACTGATTGAAATAGATAAAGTGACAAAAGTTGGAACAGCACATTTGGAAAGAGGTAATCAACTCCACCTATGAGGACCAATAGAAACATCCCAAATACAGAAGTGGGATGTTCAAAAGATTAACAGCAAAAAGTAGCACGGCAGCACTTTGCAGAGAGACAGTCAGAGACATACACAAACACATAGAAGCAGAACTAATGAAGACATACAGATATGTAGATATTACAGGATGTCTCCATAGATTTGATACAAACAATCTGACATTATGGTTGAAATGGGGCTGGATACATCAACTCGAAATAATTCACTGATGCAACAGTAAATATTTGAGATACTCTCTTAATGCTTTATTTATATTTTTTTTAAGGCTAAAACGTGAGGCAATATATTGATCAATGCAATAATGCAGTATACAATGATACACACACAGTACACACCCAAAGGGTATGAGAAAAAAGACCACTACTAAGCTAACCTAGAGAAAATCTCTATACTAGCTCACGAGCATTGTAATAAAAACTAAGCACAAAGTAACCAGGGATTGCCACACGAACAAGACAAACACCAACACGGGTACACCAAGGTAATGTTCACCTAACTTACTGTACCACCTATTGAGATACCACAGGAACCGGTATCTCACTATTCGAATCCCGGCCACCTGGATCCCAGATCCTGATCCAAATCAGACCAGATTCTATCACCAAACCCAAAACTAGACCAAGCCCAACTTTATACAAAGAGTTAGATCAGGCCCAAGCAGGATTGGTAACAAGGGTTAGGGCCCAAGGAGAAACACTGCCAGAGGAAGCTCAGGAACCACTCCCCTCCCCATGTATGGCGCCGCCACCACTGACCAAACAAACCGACAACTAAAAGCAGAGAGCCGACCAGCCAGCCGATCACAATGGACGATTGGGCTCCATGCGCGCAGCCTAGAGTGTGCACGCTCAGAACTCCGACGAACCTTCTCCATAACGCATACAAACCCACTATGCCTCCATATCGGTTCCACCTTCTCTGGAATATGCACCGACTCTACTGCCATCGAATGAAGTCGACACCACCACCAAACTCTCCAGGTTTGAGCGACAATGCCTTGTGCCCCAGGGCTACCACTATCCCAGATCCAGCACTGCTCCCTAGGACGATGTTGTCGTCCTGCAAAACGAGCCAGAGCGGTGCCGCCATCCAAAGCCTCACCCCCAATCCGACTGGAAGCACAAAACTCCTCCCCGGCACAAGCATAGAGGGATAGACTGCTCGGAGATGAACTCAGGAAACACGGCCTCTGAAGTGCCGAAAGTGGTCTCCCGCAAAGGAGGGTGCTGCGCATCCTAGAGAGAAACCCTAGCATCGCCTTTTCACTAAATTATTCTTTCATTGTATCTTTTGATGGCTATTGACATATTATATGCTTTATTTATATTTAGGATGAAATCAACAATGCCTTTTTTAGAGAATACACAAACTGAATTGGGGAGCTCCGTAAAAGCAGGAAGTCTAGGGTTTTTTCTTCCTTAAGATTACATGCTCGTCCGGCGGCAGCCGCTGCGTTGGTGTCGGCTTAAGGCCATCTTGCGGAGCAGTTGGTGCTGCCGGATGGGTGCTAATGGTCAACATGGTCGGAAAGTGTGGAGGTATGGCTCAAAGGAGGTTTTGTCAAAGGTGGCAGTCGATGGGCTAGAACTCGGAAAAGATGATTTTGGGTTGTTGGATGGTTGCCTTGGTCGACACAGCTTTCACAGCGACGGTACTATTCGAAGGCTTGTTGCAGGGAAGGGATGGAGCCATATGGGTTTCCACTTGTCCGATCTCGAATCCATGTACATGGATTTTGGTTTGGGTGATAGCCGGACTGTTTTCATCTCACTATGGCGGTTTTTGGAGGGATGTCTCGACGTTGTGAGTGTTATCGGCGAAAGCGGCGTGATGCTGAGGCGGAGATGCCGCGGCAGAGATGGTTTTTTCTGGATTTTGGTTTGTTGACTTGTGGCTTTGGTTTGACTTTTTTTGGGCCTGGGTTTGGGTTTGATTTAGGCAGGGCCTGGGGTTTTTTCCAGTCTTGTGGTTGTAGTTTCTAAGGGCTTTGACCCGGGTCAATTTCTTTTAGTTTGTTTTGATTTAGTTTGCGTTGTGGTAGTTTTTTGGGGTCTTTTTTCATAGTTACTGGGGTTTCATTTTGGTTCTCGTTCTATGTGCTTCATACCAAGAGGTGCATCATTACCTAGTATAGATTTGCTTCTTCAAATGAAAGAAGGTTATTCTAGGTGTGTTGATGTACTCGACAAGTTTCAAAATATGGCACCGTGAGTGTGCTGTTTATCAAAAAAACAATGCCTCTTTCAATGTAATACAGTTTTCCATACAGGAGCTTGTTCACCATGCAGAGACCGATATATTATCCTACACCTGAATAACCCTTTATACTATTTGATGACAAGTAAACTGTACATGAATCATCTCAATTTCACTTTTAATTTTCTCTACTACATGTTAGTTGCATTACTGATATTTAAGAGGCAAAAAAGAAACTTGGTACCTTGGTAAAAGACACTCTCTTATAGTAGAGTATAAATTCTGCGAGAACAATTGATGGTGTAACCGCAATTTTAGACATCTGATAAAATCCCACACTGCAGAAAGAGATACCAGATTTGATGTTCAAAGTCTACATTTAACTAGGGAAAAGAGTAGAGAAGTATCATACCTGTTATACTTTAAGCTAACATTAGCAAGGCCAGTCGACAGAGCCATAACAAAGCCAAGAGTAAATAATGTAGATAAGCGGGCCGATTTTGGGGGAGATGCAGGGAGGATAGACAGAGATTTTAGAATCGCCATCAATAACCAGCTTACAACATAATGGATAAAAGTGAGATATATAGGATACTGGAACCCCACAACTTTGAGCACCTGAAGAAACAAAAATAAAGAAAGTTACCAGCTGAAAAGCTACAATTTAAAAGTCCAGTCAGGTCAAATATAGATAGATTATTAATGGTAAAAAGTTCAGCAGACGAACCAATTTGTTCATGAAAATTATACCAACAGCAACTACAAAATTGAATGTAAGAGCAGTTGCTGGGCCACATAGTTGTTGCTGTTGACGCTTTGCTCCTTCAGGTGAGTGAAACACATTAAATAGAGAAGACCGCAAATCCTCAAGAGCTTTTCCTGGATTAACAAACAAGACAGATGGATAACAAGAATTACATGGCTATCCAACATATACAGATCCATTACATTGTTACACTTCACAAGATTTCTCGATATATAAGAGAATTAGATTTTGTCATTCTAACAATCCCCTAAGTTTTACTATCAGGCTTTGTAAAGCAACTGCATTTAAGGTTTAAATAATATAAGTTGAATAGAATCGAACATATCACCTCAAAAACAATGTCTGAGATACTATGCATAATCAAACTCAGAACTTAACCTCCCAAAGTTTAACGAAACCATTGCTATCCATCATTAGGTAGTTAGATGTCAAAACACAAAACAAGAGTAATATAGACTCCTTCGAAGAAGAAGCAATCAACTCATATAGATATGTACTAATTATCTATGTGGAAAAGATCACAATTCTGAACTCATGTTTGAAAATTGTTGTGAACAAGTGCAACTTTCTTACAATAAAAGAGTCTTCATGTAACATAAGTACCTTCCTTTCCATTGTACTTTGTGACCAAAAGTTCAGTTGCCATAAAATAGCTTTTGCTTAGAACTAAATGAATTATGCTACTACAAAAACCAAATGTCAATTTATACAATTAGCTCATCCTAAAACAAAGTCTTTACTTATCTACGCAGGATATGGTGCAAGGGTGGATCCAGGATTTTAAAAGATGGTGGACTGTATAAAATTGTGCAATGCACGATTTTTTTTGAAAAGTTCATGGGACTAGAATACACAACTTAGACAACGAAATAATTTAATGTTTTTGTTATAAAAAAATGAAAAGAACATACATCGAAAGAAATTTTTTCAACTCATATGCGTCTTTGACTACTACTACATCAAAAACGAAAACATTAACTCATGCAACAATCAGTAAGCAGATAGGGGCCAAAAACATTCAATGATTTTATATCATGAGAAATCACTCCAAAAAAAAGTTGAAGCTATAAAAAAAACATAAAAATAGAGGAAAACAAATGTGCAGAGCATCAAATAGTGCGTTAGGGGAGAAAGAAAACTCTTATATAAGATAGTGCGTTAGGGGAGAAAGGAAACTCTTATATAAGGGAGAAAGATTGACAAAGATTGAGTAATCGAGACTGCAGAGGCGAGAAAGTTATAAGAAGATGCGCGATGGGCAAGAGATTAACTATAAATATGTACATAATTTTTTTATTTTTAAAAATACCCCAAAAATCTAGGTGGGCTGCAGCCCCTCACTTGCATCCGCCCCTGATATGGTGCTTATCAATAAAACAGCTATATGCGGTACCACCAAAAACTGAGATGTTTTAAATTGCAGCAATTGCAGAAATATCTTGAGTTATATTCTACACAGAAACTATAAACACATTAGAGTTGGAAGATCGAAGTTGAGAAAAGAAAAAATAAAGAACTAATAAAGCAATTAATCCAAAAAAAAATGGGGAATATTTTCAATAAATGACTCATGCAAATTGATCAATGTAGTCATAAGTAATCAGGTATTCATCTCTACTAACAGAAAAACCCGCAGGCAATTAGCATAACTAACATGCAAGTGACTGAATCGAAGTACCAAAATAAATGAAGACACCCTGAAACGCACGCCAAACAGTTGACCAAAACAGACAAACAAATTTCTGAGACACCAGTAAAACACAGTGTAATTGCTTCAACCCAACGCATCTCCCTTCCTCCAAATCAAAACAAACCAATTGAAACAATGAAAACCAAGTTCTCAGATTAGCTACCCCGAATGGTCTAAAATTACTATTGAAATACCCAAAGATTACCTCTTTCGCCAGCATCACTGTCCTTGCGTTTTAGAATTTTCCTGACATCTTTTCTGACGAAGAAGTTTAACATTGTAAAGCTGCAAAAGCACAAAGCAGCTTTTGGATCTCTTTCTTTTAAGTGTATTTGATGAGAAACAGGGTAGATAAAAGAAGTTGTGTTTGGTCTGGAAGAGTGGGTGTGTTTTAGGGAGAGTGAGAGCAGTGAGAGTGGAACTGGATTGAGTTGAAATGGAAAGACGAGGACTTTAAGGAGGAGGAGAAATGGGTATCGGCCATTTTTGAGAGACACGTGGTTTGAGGAGAGCGGTGATGGCGGAAATTTGAACCTTTTATTTCTCTCTCTCCTTCTCTTCTCTGTTTTCACGAGAGAGAGAGAGAGAGTCTGAGAAATCGAGGGAAAACAAAATGATGGAGAGACATCGAGGTCGAGGTGGACCAGAATCACGCGTACTCGAGGGTGCCGACAAACAGTTGAGCGATGTTTATTCGCTTTTTCTCTTCATATCTCTGTATTAAGAGAGACCGAAGTTTTTACGGTTATAATCATCAAATACTGATGCACATCTAATAGGTGTGTACTTGTGCCAAATCATTTTGTCAAATAGTGGAAAAAATTTAGGGATAATTATTATTAGATACATGAATTATAGATTAGGGAGCAGTTTTGTTCTGTATGTGGTAAGCGCAATCTCGATCTACTCTGTTATTTTTTTTGTATTTTACTTTGATATTCTTAGTTTTTTTTTTTAAACATATTTATGACAATAAGGACAAAAAATGGTATTTTAAAAATTCTACCTCTATCTGCCTTAAGATAAGTTCCTTTAATTAATAAAGATCATAAAATGTTCCTAATAATATATAAGGTGAATGTAATAGAATCTAATAAAAAAAAAGTAAGAGTAAAATAATATAAATATTTACTGATAAATATAAACTGAATATTTACAGTTTCCATCTCTCAAAGAAAAATTACATCCTTTCACATTCATCGTACCTATTTTCTAGTATTTTTATTAATATATATATTTTTTTCTCTTTAAGATTTGATGGTAACATACTTTTTCGACTCGGTTCGACTCTACTAAGATGAATCGGTTATGGTTAGTCTCCTAAACTTGTTATCTCATCACTCTTATCTACGACGGAATATGCATGTGATTCTTTTTATGATTTTTAGAAATCAGATTTAATTTTGGTTGTAACTCAATCTATTCCATATTTTCTTTTAAATTGGTGGTTTCATTTGGTTTGTGTGGTCATTGATGAGATATTTTTCATTGAAAGAGTTGCAGGTAGTATTCAAAGAAGAAATTCCTTGAGTCTCGGTGGAAATCAAAATCAAGAAGAAGACCATAGTTTTCCTCAATGGCTTCCAACTTACAATGAAGTGATAATGTTTGTTACTCTAAAAGTCCTAGAAAAAGTCTAGAAAACACCCACAAAATCAAATATGCTGACTCCATTCCTGCCCAGATGATTTTGGTCTGCAGATATGCCTCACAATCTGATGTGAGACAATTGACAAAAATGAATATATAGGACAAGGCAAACTCGACCGGTCTTTGTTAAATAGCAAATGAATTAGTCTCCCCAGCTTGATATGCACCTTTTAGCTTAAACAACTTAGAGTCTCTCCAACATTAAAATTATAAATTAAAACTATTCTAAGTTAAAAAGTTAAATGTAGCTCACCCAAATTTGACTTCAGTTTTAGCAGTGAAAGTTATAGCTAAATAGAACCATTGAAAAAATATAACTTTTGAGTCATTTTCTCTCTCCTCCCAAGCTAAATATAACTACTCAAAATAGCTTTAACTACATTTAATTTTAGCTTTAGCTATTCTGTTGGAAAGCATAAAAGTTATAATTTTTAAAAATTATTGTTTTTAGCTACTCTGTTGAAGATGTTCTAAAAGATGGGTTTTTGATAGTCTTTGCTTTGCTTTATCATCCTTTGTTAGTGTAGGTGTTGTTCCACGTAATTTCTGAGTGTGATGTTGATGTATGACTTCATTTTATCGGGCGGATGATTTCATTTAGTCTTGCAATGATCTACCATATTTGTATAATAAATTAACGACAATCTCAAACAAAAAAAAAAAGATTCAGATTATGCTTCAACCTAGCCACCATTCCGTGGGTAGTATATTTACGACGATAGAAAGAAAAAACACCGACAAAAAACCCTGGCTCCTGGTTTCCCATGTGACTTTTGCGTGCAGCCTCCCTTCTCTAGAAAGACATTCATTGTCGTTGTTTCACGTCAGTTTTCACCGTCATGTCAAGGAAGAGAACATCTAGTTCGACGCCAACCCAGGAGGTTGTTGAGGCAGTCACAGCAGCCTTTGCGCGATCTTTTGCTCTGGATTCCCTTCCCCTAAACGTCCCACACATGGTGGGAGATTCTGTCCTACGCCGCTCACAAGAACTTCTGCTTGGTAAGATCCTGTCGCCCAAGCCAATGGACTTGAGAGAATTCTAATCCCAGTTCCGGCGAGTTTGGTTCCTAGGCAAGAGTTTTAGGATTTAGGAAAGATCACCTCATATTCTTCTCTTTACGTTTGAAGACAACAAAGACAATAAGAGAGTTCTCCAAGGGGCCGTGTCACTGTTATAATGAATATAAGAAATAACACATATTTACGTGGTTCACTAACGATATGTTAGCTACGTCCATGAGTAGAAGGATAACAATTTTATTATCTTGAGGAAACTATATATATTACAGATTACAAAAATACCACACTAGGTCAATAACCTAAAAGATATATACATATACACACACACACACACACACTTCCGAATGGAAGGCCCAACAGAAAACCAAAGTTCAATATGACTCAGATTACATTTAGCTTTGGGGGCGTTGCCCCCGGTGGGGGTGCGTCGCCCCTGGACCCCGACTCGCTGACCAGTTAGCAATATCCCCGTATGCTACTGGCATACAAATCTGATTCAAGGCATATTAACAGTCACTTTAACAAGGCGCCGATGGTGATCGAGGACTATGACGGTATTGCTTCAATGTCTCGCTTTGGTTTTGACCAACTGATTTACTGAGTCCGAATTTGTAATCTCCCTCTGGAATTAGATGTCAAGGAAACTATTCCTCACATTGCCTCGGTGGTCGCCGAGTTCTTGAGTCGGAGCTTCTCAAAGGAAAAGTGCGTGTTTGAGTGGCTCATCGAATCGACGAACCATTTGTTCTCAAGAAGGAGAAGTTCCTAGATGATGATTGTATGGAGATGATTGAGTTCTTTTATGAAAACATGAAGGGTTACTGCCTTACTTGTGGATTGATATGACACTCGACGAGTGGATGTGCAGTGGGAAAGGAAAAGGATACTCAACATGTTTTCAACAAGGCTTCACCATTTGTGAGACCCGGCTTAGAACTTCGGGCATTTGTTCCGCAATAAGAAGCTATAGATCCACTTGCTTCAAATCTTACCGTAATTGATGGTGCTCAGTCTAGTGCTAAAGTTCAACTGGATTTCAGTTTCAGGGAAGTTCTTGGTCTCAAACACAAGGCATGAGACTTTCGCTTTGGGGAAAGTTCCATGATTATGTCTCCGCAAGTTTGGTCTACTCTTGATTCTTTGTAGAATGTGGATAAGCGTACCCAAAGAACAGGGCCTCTTGTGATTCGATTATACCGTTCTGAAATGCTTGAAACTGCATGTTCAGAACTCGAGGAGGCTACTGGGGATGAAGAGGCAGTTGTCAACAGGGTGAAGCGTTCTCGAGTTGAGGAGGTCTTTGAATCTCTAAAGAAGCTGAAGACTAATGCATGGTCGGTGCATAAATATGCACCTATATGCTATATATTGATGCACATATATTTATTCTTTTATTATGTATTCAGCAAATATATTTATGTTTCATTATTTTGTAGGTAAATGGAGATAAATGAAGAAAATGAGAGAAATAAAGGATTTCTAGTGCAATATGGAGTTAAGAGGTTTGACTTGTCAAAGAGGAGAGTTCAAAACCTAAGTAATAAAGGATTAAAAGCTTAAACCAGAAAATTCATGTGTAGATTCGTCAACTTCGACAGAACATTTAGAGCAGCTCAGAATGAACCAATACCGATCTTTTTATAATGGAAAGCCCTGGATGTCTACTTTCCAGAACTTCTTCAAGATCATGAATAACACTTTTCTAGAGGAAGTTCTGGCCATTTTAGTACATAAATATCAATCTACTCGGGAATCTGTCTTTGATGAGAAAGTTGTGTTCGGGGGCCCAAGTCACACCGAAAGCCCAATCCAAAAGGTTCTAACAAAAATACACATTCAACACCTTATAAATACTCTATTTTAGGGTTTTATAAGGAGAATCAGATTTTGGAGAGCACACAACTAGAATACAACAAGGAGCTGCAAACCAGATTCTTCTTCTTCTCCTCCTCTTTTATCTTTGTTTCCATGGATTGTTGTATTGTAGCTTACTTGTCTATGAGTAGCTAAACACTTAGTTAAGAGGCTGTTTTGAAGCCCCGTACATGAAGTTTACATGATACATACTCGTTAATCTAATTTTGCATATTGATTGAATTAGGTTTTCTTATATTGCTTTATCATTGATGATTTCTTTACATGTTGCTAACGAGGGAAAAATCTTAGTATGCATCTTTAGGAGTTTACTCTAGGAGAGTTAAGATAAAGGCACATTATACCTTCCATGATCTCTCTATGATAGGAACCAATGGAGATGAGAAACCATTGGATATATGAAAGGACCCAATCCCGATTCAGTTACCTAAACCGGAATCGAACCCCTTCTGAAAATACGAACCAACAAAAAAATTTTAAAATTTCGGCAGAGTTTCGTTACTAACGTGGAATTGCATAAACCTGCACCCTGAAAATAACACTTCGTCCTATACCACAAAAGCCAAACCGTGAGCACCAATCCCATCCGGATTTCTCAACATCATAATATAAGCAATAACAGTAAACATACTGTACTATATATAGTATATCCATGAAAATCCGTATAAACATGTATCAATATGTATCAGAGCGACCTCTAGTGTGAAATATATACAATATACACATCAGTAGGCGAAACAAGAACCTACTGGAAAACACAGGTAGCTCAGATCACTAGCCTCCAAACCGCGACGTGAAACACCAAACCTGAACTACAACTGGGCACGGAAACCGAAAATCTCAGGGGAAAGACATGAAAACTGTTAGAGTGAGTGGACGAAAATAAATGTCTTTCACCAGTTGATATATATGTTTAAAATAACATATGCGAGTCCAGGTAAATAAACATAGTATAGTACGCGAGGTAAACTCACACTCCTCCAGCATACTGAGCATGCAAGTAAAAATCCCACGGGGTCACTCATGAACACCTCCGTGCTAGTACAGTCTGAATCACGGGATCCCAGACCCATACGTGACTCTAGCCAGAAAGGCCTCAGGTTAGAGGTCTGCCTCCCCCCGGTAAAGGCCTCGGGTCAGGAGTCACAGCCTCCCCTAGCACACATCCTCGGGGATCAGCTGGGATGCGAGTGTATCGATACAACATCATATATAAACTGTACTCTGTGTAAACCAAATCATGAACAGTTCGATGCAAATGCAATAAACAGCATATAAATGCATATACGTAATATATAATGATATAAGCATAATCGTCTAACACATGCTCGTATAAATCGTAATCTCGTACGCATGCTCAAGTTCGAAAATCGTATAAAAAGACTCGCAAACAATCCGTGAAAAGAAATTGTCCACTCACAGGTGAGCAAAACGCGCACTCGCGCTAATCTCGTGGTCCGGCGGAAGATCTCTCGCCTGAAGCACGATCACGATCTCGATCTCCTGAATATTCAATAAACACAACTTATCAAAATCATAGTCCACAACTCCGTACTGAACCACGGAAACCAACCGTTCCCGGAAATATGCAATGCAGTACAAAATGAACAATGGAATTTCCGAAATCTCCACTCGAAACCCTTGACTGAAAATCGGCTAACCAAATCAATCCGAAAACCTCTGGACGATAATCAGGGCGCGATTTCGAGAAAAATGACATTAAAAACGTCGAAATCTGAAAAAGTCAACCCTCGCCGGAGCTCCGCCGTTGACCGCCACCGCCGTCGGCGGCGCGCCGTCAATGGTGAAATTCCACAGCGAGATTCTCCAGAATTAAAGACCACATCACGCCCAACCATTTTCATAACTGACACAAGACCCAAAACTGACCGGAACCTCATCAAATCACCTGAAATCCAACCGGAAAACCAACTCCGGCAACCCATTCGGGTTCACCGGAAAACTCAACCATACATCAATTAAACCATATGGGAAGCTTCCTTGGGGCAAGGGGATTCGAAACCCCCACTCCCCCGCCACCAAAGCTCGCCGGAAAACCTCCCCCCATTAACGGCGAACTCCGGTGACCTAACCCAATTCGGGTTCACACCATACTTAACCAATTTTCACAAATTCAGTCACCATTCAACTCGAAATCACACAAGGAATCGAACCATACCCTCGTCGAAGTCGTAGGTGGCCGGAAAATAGGTCGTCGGACGGCAAGCCGAAACGGGAAAGTTTTCCCCTCGGGTCAACGGTCAAACCTGCTATTTTTGGAAAGTCAACAATGGTCAACGCCAAATAGTAATTTTCGACGATTTTACGACTATTCCCGATATTTATACTCGCGCCTCGGGTCAATCGACGGTCCGAAATGAATATTCGAAATGATTCGGATAAGCTCGAGACAATCGGATAAACTCGTCGAAAACCGAAACTTCAAATAATCGTATTATATTCCTCGGTTATCGGAAAAATCTTCCAGAACCGCCCATGAGCTCGAAATCACGTACTCTACAATTTTCGTGAAGACATCCAACTCAAATTCTCAGCCGAAAACATAGTCGCGAATAGAGTCGACTAACCACATATAAAACATAAAACTGCGACTATGACCAATCTCAAGAATCGTGCCGAATACGCAACTGATTCTGGTTCGGGTCGTCACAAATCTACCCCCCCCCCCCCCCCTTAAAGAAAGTTCGACCTCGAAATTTACGTACCTGTCAAGTGAACAGATGAGGATACTACTCTCGCATACGCTGCTCAATCTCCTAGGTGGCCTCCTCAACTAAGTGGTTCTGCCACAAGACCTTCACCAGCGGAATCACACGGTGCCTCAACTCCTGCTCACGACGATTGAGAATCTGCACTGGCTCCTCCACATACGTCAAATCCTCCCTGATCGGCAACTGCTGTGGAGCTAATATATGTGAAGGATCTGAGATGTACTTCCGCAACATCGAGACATGGAAGACATTATGCACACGAGCCATCTCAGCTGGTAACTCAAGTCTGTAAGCAACAGCTCCAACCCTCTCCGTAATCTCGTACGGACCAATGTACCGCGGTCGAAGCTTGCCACGCTTCCCGAAACGCACAACTCCCCTCCACGGAGATAGTTTCAGGAAGACCCAATCACCAACCTCGAACTCTAAACTCTTCCTCCTAATGTCCGCATAACTCTTCTGCCAATCCTGGGTGATCTTCAATCGATCCCGGATAACCAGTATGTCCTCCATCGTACTTTTCACCAAATCAGGACCAATAAGCCAACGCTCGCCCACCTCACTCCAACACAATGGAGTGCGACACTGCTTCCCGTACAGGGCCTCGTACGGTGCCATCTCAATACTGGCCTGATAGCTGTTGTTGTAGGCGAACCCAATCAAATGTAACTGCTGATCCCAGTTTCCACGAAACTGCAACACACATGATCTCAGCATATCCTCAAGAGTCTGAATGGTCCGCTCGGACTGCCCATCAGTCTGAGGATGGAAAACTGTACTAAATCGCAACCTCGTGCCTAAAGCTCGCTGCAACGCCTGCCAAAACTCAGAAGTGAACTGGCTATCTCGGTCCGAAACAATGGACACAGGCACACCATGCAAGCGAACAATCTCTAATAAGTAAAACTTGGCCAATCTACCCACTGATACCTTCCCTGGAAGTGCAAGAAAGTGTGCGGATTTCGTCAGTCGGTCAACAATAACCCAAATGCCAGTGTTGCCCGCCGAAGTACGCGGCAACTGATAGACGAAATCCATCGTAATGTGCTCCCACTTCCAAACCGGAATCTCAAGTGGCTGTAGTTTTCCTGCAGGTTTATGCCTCTCCGCCTTCACCTTCTGACAGATCAAACATCGACTCACGTACGCTGCAATCTCCCGCTTCATGTTGCGCCACCAATAGTACGCTCGAAGTGTACGAAACATCTTCGTACCTCTGGGATGCATCGCATACGCTGAACTGTGGGCCTCATCCAGAATCTCCTTTTTCACGCTCTCGTCTCTGGGCACACATAGCCTGCCTCTGAAGAACAACGTATCGTCGTCACTCAAACGAAACTCTGTAGGCACACAATTCCGTATCATAGTCTTCTTGCTCAACAGGTAAGAATCTGAATCCTGAGCCTCTCGTACCTAATCAACCAATACGGGTCGAACCTGAAAACTGGCCAACAAGGCTCCCTCATCATCATACCCGAGCATGGCACCTGTAGCTCGAATCTCGGCTAACATCGATACTCTGGCCACACACATGTGAAACAACGAGGCTCCAGATTTCCGGCTAAGTGCATCAGCTACAACATTGGCCTTCCCCGGATGGTACTCGAAAGTGCAATCGTAATCGTTGATCAACTCCATCCATCGGCGCTGCCTCATGTTCAGATCCGGCTGTGTCCGCAAGTAGGTGAGACTCTTGTGATCAGTGTAAATCTTACATTGAGCACCATACAGGTAATGTCTCCAACTCTTCAACGCTAACACGATAGCGGCTAACTCCAAATCATGCGTTGGATAGTTGACCTCATGCGGTTTCAGCTGCCTGGAACCATATGCCACAACTCTACCATGCTGCATCAACACACAGCCAAGCCCCAACTTCGACGCATCGCTGTACACAACAAACTCACCACTGTCGTCTAGCAACGTCAAAACCGGTGCGGTAGTTAGTCTCTCCTTTAGGAGGAAATAACTCTCCTCGCACGCATCAGACCACTCAAACTTGACGCCCTTCTTCGTCAATCTGGTCAGTGGTGTAGCAATCCGGGAGAAATCATATACAAACCGTCGGTAATAGCCTGCTAACCCCAAGAAACTCCGAATCTCTGGCACAGTAGTAGGTCTACTCCAGTTCAGCACGGCCTCGATCTTGTCAGGATCAACACTGACTCCCTCAGCCGAAATCACGTGGCCCAGAAATTTCATACTATCTAACCAGAACTCGCACTTGCTAAACTTTGCGAACAACTGATGGTCCCGCAAAGTCCGCAACACTGCTCGCAAATGCTTCTTGTGCTGGCCCACACTCCTGGAATAGATCAAAATATCGTCAATGAATACAATCACGAACTTGTCCAGGAACCGTCTGAACACCCGATTCATCAAGTCCATGAAGGCTGCGGGGGTGTTGGTCAACCCAAACGGCATAACTAAGAACTCATAGTGCCCATACCGCATCCTAAATGCTGTCCTGGCTACATCAGAGTCTCGGATTCTCAACTGGTGATATCCGGATCGAAGGTCAATCTTCGAAAATACTGATGCTCCCTTGAGCTGATCGAACAAGTCATCAATCCGCGGCAACAGATACCTGTTCCTCACTGTAACCTGATTCAGCTTCCGATAGTCGATGCACAACCGCATGGACCCATCCTTCTTCCGCACAAACAGCACCGGAGCACCCCACGGAGAAACACTCGGTCGAATGAATCCCTTCTCTAATAACTCCTGGAGCTGAATCTGCAACTCCTTCAACTCCGCAGGCGCCATTCGGTACGGTGTCTGGGAAATCGATCATGTACCCGGCAACAACTCAATAGTGAAATCAATCTCCCGCACAGGGGGTATGCCAGGTAACTCCGCTGGAAACACATCCGGAAACTCAGACACAACCTCAATACTACCAAGGTCCGGCACTACAGCTGTAGTGCCCACAACATGAGCTAAGTAAGCAACACAACCCTTCTTCATCAACCGATCCGCCCTCATCGCGGAAATCAAACACGGTAGTGAAGTGTTCTTCTCGCCACGGAACAGTATCTCGGGTAACCCTGGTCGTCGAAACTCGACCTCCTTCCTGTGGCAGTCAAACATGGCCCAGTGTGACTCCAAAAGGTCCATACCCAAGATCAGATCAAAATCCACAATATCAAGCAGTAACAGATCTGCGGCTAGTCCATGACCATCAACAAACACCTCACAATCTCTGTACACCCAACCGATGCTCACAACCTCACCTGACGGATACAACACTCTCCACAACCCCGGAAGTGGAGATGCAGGTACCGTGGCTAATGATGACAGTCTAAATGATATGAATGAATGTGTGGCACCTGGATCTAATAATGCAAGTACAGGAATACCAAAGACATGTAACGTACCGATAACGACCTCCGATGATGCTCTGCCCTCACGTAGAGTCATAGCATGAACCCTCGCCTGTCTGGCTGGTCGTCCTCGCTGGGGTTGTCCCTGCTGCCTACCCTAACCTGCAAACTGTGCTGGTCGAACTCCCGAAGTGGCACCTCGCTCAACTCCGGAACTCTGGGCCGCCTGTCCGTCACCACCATACAACTGAGGACACTCCCTCGCATAGTGACCCACCTAGCCACAACGAAAACAAGTGACAGGACCTCGCTGACATGATCCAAGGTGATGCCCGTTGCAGAAACTGCACAATGGGTACTCCCGCGGTACAACAAACGTGCCACCGGTACGCCGCGGATAACTAGAACCGCTGGAACTCCCACTAGCCTGTGGTCGCTGCGGTCGATCTCTCCACCTTCTCAATCTCTGCCTCGACATACCAACTGGTGGGCGATAGGATCCACCGCCTGAAGATTAAGCTGAACCGGAAGTATCAGAACTCAGCCTCTTTGAAGGCCCCTGACTCGGTCCACCTTCCTCAAATCGTCTCGGCTGGTACCTCTGCTGTCTCTCCTGCTCAATATCCTCGCCTCGAAGTGCAGCACTGACAAACTCATCAAAGTTGTTCCGAGGCATCGTAGTCAAAGTTGCCTTGATATTCAAATTCAATCCCAGCTAAAACCTGCGACACTTGGCTTCCTCAATAGCCACCATATCCCGCGCAAAACGAGACAAACGGGTAAACCGATCTCGGTACTCAAGTACAGACAAACTGCCCTGCCTCAAGTTCGTAAACTCCTTGTACTTGCGCTGCTGGGTAGCCTGATTAAAGTACCTTCGCATAAACAGATCACGGAACAATGTCCACGGAGTATCAGCTGGAACTCTGTTGGTGCTAACCCACCAAAAGTATGCATCACCTTCAAGTAAACCAACTGCGGCTACTGTCATCTGCTCAGGAGTAAACTGCAGACGCTCACAAACACGTTCAATCTGAACCAACCATGCCTCGCATATCTCTGGATCAACTGAACCCTAAAACACAGTAGCACCAGCAGTACGAGCCTTGACCACAGGGTCAAAACGCTCTTCCAAACGCAGCACTCGCATCAGCAAGTCGCGCGTTCGGCGATTCTCATCAGGATCCTCATCCCGATCAACACAGGGACCACGTCGAGGAGGCATCCTACTAATACAAGACAAGCATTAAGTACAAGCAGAAAGAACGTAATCATGAAACAGCAGATATTTGAGAACACACAACACCCGAAGTATTGATGAGTACCGCTGGCCAGTCGGGTCATCACTCCAGTCATGCTGTACAAACTTAAATACCCTAAGCGTCACAACTACAAGAGTCTACAGAATCTGACAACCTAATGCTCTGATACCAAGCTGAAAGGACCCAATCCCGATTCAGTTACCTAAACCGGAATCGAACCCCTTCTGAAAATATGAACCAACAAAAAAATTTTAAAATTTCGGCAGAGTTTCGTTACTAACGTGGAATTGCATAAACTTGCACCCTGAAAATAACACTTCGTCCTATGCCACAAAAGCCAAACCGTGGGCACCAATCCCATCTGAATTTCTCAACATCATAATATAAGCAATAACAGTAAACATATTGTACTATATATAGTATATCCATGAAAATCCGTATAAACATGTATCAGTATGTATCAGAGCGACCTCTAGTGTGAAATATATACAATATACACATCAGTAGGCGAAACAAGAACCTACTGGAAAACACAGGTAGCTCAGATCACTAGCCTCCAAACCGCGACGTGAAACACCAAACCTGAACTGCAACTGGGCACGGAAACCAAAAATCCCAGGGGAAAGACATGAAAACTGTTAGAGTGAGTGGATAAAAATAAATGTCTTTCACCAGTTGATATATATGTTTAAAATAACATATGCGAGTCCAGGTAAATAAACATAGTATAGTACGCGAGGTAAACTCACACTCCTTCAGCGTACTGAGCATGCAAGTAAAAATCCCACGGGGTCACTCATGGACACCTCCGTGCTAGTACAGTCTGAATCACGGGGATCCCAGACCCACACGTGACTCTAGCCAGAAAGGCCTCAGGTCAGAGGTCTGCCTCCCCCCAGTAAAGGCCTCGGGTCAGGAGTCACAGCCTCCCCTGGCACACATCCTCGGGGATCAGCCGGGATGCGGGTATCAATACAACATCATATATAAATTGTACACTGTGTAAACCAAACCATGAACAGTTCGATGCAAATGCAATAAACAGCATATAAATGCATATACGTAATATATAATGATATAAGCATAATCGTCTAAGACATGCTCGTATAAATCGTAATCTCGTACGC
This sequence comes from Geum urbanum, assembly GCA_946800695.1. Lineage (NCBI taxonomy): Eukaryota > Viridiplantae > Streptophyta > Magnoliopsida > Rosales > Rosaceae > Geum > Geum urbanum. Next base: position 9,975,892 of record OX327003.1, read on the forward strand.
ATGCTCAAGTTCGAAAATCGTATAAAAAGACTCGCAAACAATCCGTGAAAAGAAATTGTCCACTCACAGGTGAGCAAAACGCGCACTCGCGCTAATCTCGTGGTCCAGCGGAAGATCCCTCGCCTGAAGCACGATCACGATCTCGATCTCCTGAATATTCAATAAACACAACTGATCAAAATCATAGTCCACAACTCCGTACTGAACCACGGAAACCAACCGTTCCCGGAAATATGCAATGCAGTACAAAATGAACAACAGAATTTCCGAAATCTCCACTCGAAACCCTCGACTGAAAATCGGCTAACCAAATCAATCCGAAAACCTCTGGACGATAATCAGGGCGCGATTTCGAGAAAAACGACATTAAAAACGTCGAAATCTGAAAAAGTCAACCCTTGCAGGAGCTCCGCCGTTGACCGCCGCCGCCGGCGGCGGCGCGCCGTCAACGGTGGAATTCCACGGCGAGATTCTCCAGAATTAAAGACCACATCACGCCCAACCATTTTCATAACTGACACAAGACCCAAAACTGACCGGAACCTCATCAAATCACCTGAAATCCAACCGGAAAACCAACTCCGGCAACCCATTCGGGTTCACCGGAAAACTCAACCATACATCAATTAAACCATATGGGAAGCTTCCTTGGGGCAAGGGGAGTCGAAACCCCCACTCCCCGGCCACCAAAGCTCGCCGAAAAACCTCCCCCCATTAACGGCGAACTCTGGTGACCTAACCCAATTCGGGTTCACACCATACTTAACCAATTTTCACAAATTCAGTCACCATTCAACTCGAAATCACACAAGGAATCGAACCGTACCCTCGTCGAAGTCGTAGGAGGCCGGAAAATAGGTCGTCGGACGGCAAGCCGAAACGGGAAAGTTTTCCCCTCGGGTCAACGGTCAAACCTGCTATTTTTGGAAAGTCAACAACGGTCAACGCCAAATAGTGATTTTCGACAATTTTACGACTATTCCCGATATTTATACTCGCGCCTCGGGTCAATCGACGGTCCGAAATGAATATTCGAAATGATTCGGATAAGCTCGAGACAATCGGATAAACTCGTCAGAAACCTAAACTTCAAATAATGGTATTATATTCCTCGGTTATCAGAAAAATCTTCCGGAACAGCCCACGAGCTCGAAATCACGTACTCTACAATTTCCGTGAAGACATCAAACTCAAATTCTCAGCCGAAAACATAGTCGCGAATAGAGTCGACAAACCACATATAAAACATAAAACTGCGACTATGACCAATCTCAAGAATCGTGCCGAATACGCAACTGATTCTGGTTCGGGTCGTCACAATATAAGAAACCCTAAATCTAGCAAGTTATGCCCGCAGCTAGCTTGTGAACCCTTGTAGTTTCCCAGACACTCTTAAAACATATGACTTTGGTTGAATAGATGAGGACTCACCATAGTACCAAGTTTGCCAATTAGAGATCACAGTAAGGCAGATGACCATTCCACTTAGTATGCCCAGTAAGAGATGTGTGGAGCCATATTTCCATGTGTCCCTATTGGTGCGCATGAGTTATGACCCCTTAAATATCCACTTTGAGCCTACTTTTAGCCTTTCTTTCATAACCAATGAATATCTAAACATTTAACCTAGTGTAGGACTTCTTTACCCTATGTTTCTGGCCAGGACTTAGTATGAAGTAATGTCGACATGTGGAGATGTGCTTCTTTATTTTGAGGATTTGAAAGAAAGTGTTCAATGTATTTGTATAGACATAGACTTGTCCAGAATGCATGGAGTGTAATTGCCGAAGAAAATGAAAGAAAGAAAAATGAAATTCAAGAGATGGAAGGAAAAGAAAAAAATTGTGTACTTTCGAAGGCAATAGGTTTGTATTTGATAAATGTATGGATTAATGTACCGTTATTTGTAAATTTGGAGTTTGATTTGAATTGAAGGCCTGACAGTGAAAAAATGGCCTTTGTCCTGTTTGCAAAGCTCAAGGATATGGAGAAGAAGACCATGGTGATTATGAAGATGATGGAGTTATGATGCGATTTGAGTAAGTCTTAGAACTGTTTTATCACCACTTATCCTAAACATTTCCAATGCCTTATACTTAGATTTCTAAATAAATTAATTCTTTGTATGTCGGTCGAGTCTGCTAGATTTCTGGCATTCGTATTTTAGTTGTTTAAAGTAATTAGTCTCATCGGCTCTCTACGGAAATGACCCCTACTTTCATTTAACTATATTGACATATTTTGACCATACTTGGATTAGTATGGACTATCTTTGATAGGTGATTTTCTGTCTATCAATGTCTCTCAAGCTCTGTAGGTTCTTTCGCCAGTGCATGGTAAGTGGGTTAAGGTACCTTCCTTTCCTAACCAATTTAGAGCTGCATCGATTGGTTTGGTCGAGACTCCATATGGTATTATCATAGAAGCACAAGAAAAGAAGAAAAGTGGTCGACCAATTGGTTAGTATATTTGTCTCATCTTTGTATCCTTACTTCTATGACGGATTTACATTTGCAATGAGATGTATATATTCCTTAAGACTTGTAGGCTTATCTATGAAACCTTTTTTTTGTTGACAAAAATGCATAATTTCATTAGATAATTGACAGATATCCCACACTACATTATTTCTTTCGCACCAAATTAGCCATAGAGAAAAGCAAAACGTAGTCGACTCAGTATTCTCATTAGTACTTGAAGTTCATGTTTTGTACAAACTTTTATATACGCCCGTTAAAATATGTATTTTACTGATATTATTTATTTGGCTCATTCTCTCCCTTCGTTTTGCTTTAAGTACAATAACATCTATCTTCTTCCTTTTTTAGGGAAACAAGTAATATTGTATTAGATTATTAGTTAAATACATCGAAAAACACATAGTTTAACCCTCCCTAACTTAATGAGAGACAAATATAAACTAAGCAATGGTGTATTATTAGTACATTAGAACCCATAGAAAATTGAAATCCTAGCTAGGTTAGAGGATACCAAACTCGGATCAAGTTTGCTAGAAAAAAGTGAAAACTAGACTATTAGACAATGGGCCGAGACAAAATCTACAAACCGACACGATCAACCCAAAACTAAAAGCCCAACAAATGGCCCAAAAGGTCAAGCCCAAGTACACATCAAACAAGCCCAACTAAACCCATCAAATGGAGCCACCAATAACAACCAAACATTACCTCCCACCTCCGCCACCTGCCACCAACCAACCAGAAGGTCACGCAAACATTGTGCAACCCCCATCAAGCCTTTGTCGTCGGAAAAAACTGCATCGTCACCACATTGATAGATCACCAACCCCACAGATCTCATCAATGAAGAAAATCGGACGAACAACTAAGCTCGGCCCCAACTAATCAACGTTGATGTTGACCAACCCAAGAATTGAATCATTGACCGCAATCGATGCTCAGAAACCCCTACAAAACCACACTGCTTGGACCTCACCGCAAAACTTACAAAGCCTGTACCTGAAGAAAAAATCTCTTAGGAAACACCAGCCTTGACATCTCGTCTTGTCAAGGTTTTCTCTAGAGAGGAAACGTCTTCCATAATCGCAAAAAAACTAGACATAACATCTATCTTGTTAGTAACTGACCAAAATATTTATACTCTATCACCCTGTTTCAAGTGTATGAAATTGTTGAAATTATAATATGTTGTTTCAATTGTCTATATTTTCACCATTGGATCTCATCACATGGTCGTTAAATATAAATTACATGGTAAGTTACTGGCCATATATGTAGGCACTAGTGTATACCATATATTCAGATGCATGCTCAGTAGGACTCAGCAATGTGCCGGGCCGGGTCGGGCCAAACTTTTTCGAAAATTTGAAGCCTACATGCTTTTTGGGCCCCGGGCAGTCTCCTAATATTCGTTGTTTAAGTGTTTAGACTACGAAAAACATCTCTTAGATGATAAACTTGACTCGTCGTCTAAGTTTTTTTTTTGATAACGTTAACTAATTATAAGTTGACACTTGTCATTGTCTTGCTCTATTTTTATCAACCTATATGTTTTTTTAATATGATTTGTGGTTCCCAATTATTTGGTCTAGGCTAACCAAATGGCTAAATATAGCTATTTCTTTAACCCTTTGGCTATTGTCCGTTATTAGAGATTAAAATAAGATTAAATTATAGCATTTGACCCATTAGTCCCCCTTGATAAAAATAGCCCAAGTTTCTTTCTATGAGTTTTCATCACTAGTAACCGAGTAGAAAAGCCGGCTTGCCTGTCTTGAGAAATAGAAATGGCTAAATTAGGAGCAATGACAATGGTGTTCTTGGTTATTTTTATGCTATGCATCGGTTCGTTTCTCAAAGTCATTCTCTCGTAGACCTTTTGTAGAAAGAAATCTTCAATCACAATTAACATTTTTTGAATATAATAATTTTTTATTTAATAATAAATAGAGATGAGGTGGTTGAAGGGCTTCCCTGGGTACAGCAAGCGGGAACCCAGCCGATCGAGAAATGTGTGTCACAAGCCGTATGCTTAACACATGCAAGTCGAACGTTGGAAGCTCTTTGATATTCCGTAAGTAACTTAGTGAGGCTTGGAAGAAGAAAATGAAATACGAACAACCGTGCAGGTCGTAATACGATACCATGATACCTATTGAATCACTTCTACTAACTCTAAACTTAATCAGATATGGTTAATGTCTCCATGGTTTGTCTAACTAGTCACTGAATGAGAGGGAGAGATTAGATGGGTTGGTCTTTGTGTTCATAATCGAAATTTGGAGCAATTAGTTAATAACTCTGAAAAATTCCCCTTGCGACAGCCTAAGTCTAAGGCGGCCGGGAGGCCTAGCGTAGCTAGGTGTTGAGAGGGGGTCGACTCCGTCGGCGACCGACGTGTTGAGATGGTTTTATGTGTTAAGATACTTGTGGTTTTGCAATTCCTTATCGAATTCGGTGGTGGCACCAACGGGATTAGGAGCTGGTTGCTGTTACTCGGTCTAATTATGCCGGATCTAGTGACAGGGAGCTAGTGTACACCAAGGTGGAAGCGGGGTTGTCATTGCCCAAGCCACGGCAACGATAAGATGCAGCGGCCAAGGCGAAGCAGACTCGAGGAGGGAGCCGAGATCGCGACAGAGTGGACCAGGATTACCCTGTTACGGTGCAGATCGGGCGGTGCTGGACCTTGGCTGAAGTGGAGAATGCGACGGCGGGGGTGGAAGGAAGGGGGCCGGCGATGACCAAAAGACGGCGGAAACCAAGCGATGACTCTTGGCTGCCCGGAAAAGGTGAACGACAAAGCCCTGGTTTGGAAACAGACCTTTGGCGGCGCGGCCTGCTTTCATTGCTCGGTCAAACTGGTCAACACAGGCTTAGGGTAACTTTAAGACCCTTGGGCCTGTGGGCCTGGCTTAGTCTGGACTCTGGCTCTCTTTGGATAATTATAGATTTCTGGTATTGGGCCTTTCCTCTCAATAGCCTGTTGGACTCTATAATACTCGAGAGAGTTTGGCTTTGGATCGGGTGGCCAGCTGTCCATTTTTGGTATTGTGTATGGCAACCAGGTATTGGCTCTGAACATGTCCAGCGTCATCCCGCGCAAGGAAAATAGACCCCAAGGGGTACGGTGCTATTGACTCCGGTCGTTGAAAAGGCGGCTAAAGAGCAACATGCGTTATTGTAGTTTGGGGTGTATAATTAAGTAGGATATGAGACTTAGATTTTTTTTAATCATTTCTCTACATCTATCACGTTTAGTTATGTCATGTAGTAGCATTATTGTGAGCACGATGTAGTATATGTTGTTATAGGGAGTTCTTTCTATCATGCCGACAATCAGTATTCTCTTTTGTAACTTATCGGATCTAATATATTTCTATTTTTGACCTCAAAAACAAAAATTATTCACTGAATTATATATGCCAATAATATGGTTTATTTTATTATTATAAAAGTCCTATAAGAAGTGTGTTTTATTTTTGACCTAAAGTTTTTTATTCATGATTTTAGTCATATTGATGATCTTCTAATATTTTGTGATACAGATTTTCAAGCAATAACGGCTTAATCAAAATGTTGCAAAAATCATCATGAACTTGGAAAATGTATTCCCGATGTAAATGACAGACACAGGTCTGAAACTATCTCTATTAATCTCTATTAATTAAGGGATATTTCCTTACGTCAGTTACCAAAGGTAGAACATTGGTAATCCCGTAAAATACCCCTTCTCCGATATAAATCTATCAACTCAAAATCAAATAACCCGAGGATAAAAAAGGAACAATAATCTGAAAATTTGATAAACTGGTTAAGAGTTCTCGCGTCTCCAAAAGTACAGTCTCATTCTCTCAACAATCCATTTCTCTGCCTTGTCCAGAAATACTATCTCTTTTTGGAACTACTCTTCTTTCTCTAGAAGGGAAAACGCTTAACCCAACCCCGGAGTAGAAGGCAATTGGTTCGGTGGAGAAGCGAAGCAGCATGAAGAACTTTATTCCCTCTCACGTATTCATGTAGTCTGTCATTTTTTTATATATCAATATTAGAGGTTTCAAATGAATGATGTATAAACTTTATTTTTTCTTTTCCTAACAATTACTTGTTTAAACTTATTCGAGTAACTTATTTGAAGTATTGATAGTTTACAAATTTGATATTTTTATTTTTTTTGCTATTTGGTTTAAGTGCGAAATATATAAAGCATAGTCAATTTTGTAACCAAAACCGCACCGAAACCGAACCGATGTTAGGTTAACAAACAAGAGCGGTTCTTATATATTTTTATCAGTTTTCGGTTCTATTAAATAAAAATTGCATATTTGGTTTCGGTTATCGATTAGTGTCTAAAAACTGAACCGTGGAGATCGAGTCCACCCCTACACCAAATTGTCAATCAGGCAAACTTGTTACTAAGGGGAGTATATTCAATTAGGATTTTTAAGGATTTCTCAGAATCCGTGGATTGTTGCTGATTGTTTTAAATCCACTAATTCTTTTGAATCTACATGGATTAGAAATGATTTGTTTGTATTGTTTTATCAGGATTTACTAGGATTTGTAGGAATTCTGCAAAATAAAAATATATCAACCAAAATCAAAAATACAAAGACGAAATTCATTGATACTTCAAAAGATTTTTAACAATCTTGATTTTCAATCTCATGATAACACCATATTTTCAATTCACGTCCTAGTTCTTTCAATTCTCATTGCCATGATTCTCATTAATATGCTCTTGATTTTCATCGTCTTCATCATCTCCACCATCACCTTCAGGATGTGGTCTATAATGCCACATAGCATTAGCAATGCTAAGCCTCCATGCATTAGCTTCATTTCTTTGTTCTTGTTGACTTTCGAAAAGTAATTCAAGATTTTCCACTTCCATGTATAGATGTGATAACGACTCTTCTTCAACTTCAATAAGAAATTTATCTGAACGACACTCTTTATGAAGAATGTTGTGTAATCCTGCACAAGCTAGTACCAACTCTGCTTGTATCTCAAAAAGAAATATGTGCAACTTTAAAAATTGTAAATCAGGATTTGAAAACACCAAAGAGTCTCTCAATCACGTTCCTCAATGATAAATGACGATGATTAAACAACTCAATTACATCTCGTGGATGACGACCTTGGCCAACATATTCTTTTTGATGATATCGAACACCTCGCCGTGGAGCTAAGAATTGACGTCGATTAGCAAATCCACAATCCACTAATTTTTTTCCTACAAATATATATACAAACAAATGTTAGCATCACATAAATATGGAATCAAATGTAGGTAGTATAAATAAAACTAACAAGATAAATAAAAAGAAAAAAAAAATATATATATATATCTTGAGGCACTTGTAGTCCATTTCTTCTTGATAATTCATCATTTAATACTTTTGAATCATTTGCCGAACCTTCCCACCGACTAAGCACATATATGAATTCCAAATCAAAGTTACAAGCTGCTAATATATTTTGGGAGTTAATTCCAGGATGATTATGATAGCTACATACGTAACATCCTCTGATCGACGCTGGAATATGGGTGCCATCAAGAGAACCTATACAATCCTAAAATACAATATATATATATATATTTAATATAACCTTACAAAATTCAGAGAAACAAAAGGATAAAATCAGGTTGATTCTCTTATTTTAGATAGCACTGAGGATCCAGGTTTGACCATCATCAATGGTGCTATAGTGTTCAATGCCTATAAAACTTTGTTAAAGTTTTGACTTGTACAAAAATATGAACGATGATACCTTGTGCAAACATTGCAAAATCAATCATTGTGGCCCACAATGAGTAAGAATGTTGATACATCTCTTCAACGCATATATACCTTGTATCCTCCAAATGTGTTCTCTCTCGAATAATAGCACACAACTTTCAAACACATCCGGATACATTCAATGCAACTCCTGAAAGCTTTCTGGATCACCATTCAACATTTCATATACATAATCACGTCCTTTGTTGGTAACTGGTCGTCGTTTTAGAGGACGCTCTATAGGTCGAGACACTATGATCTCTCTTAGCACACTCATTATTGTTTGAGTAGCCATTAATAAGTATCTAATCATTTCTTCTTCTTTTCTCTCAACTAATCCTACTTCTTCATTCTCCTCCATTGTTGAAAATGAGGTAATTTATTGCATTATAAGAACACATTTAACACTTGGAAATGGAGAAAAATATTTAAAGTAAAACACAATAACTTCATGCATAATTTATCCAAAGAAACATAAGATACATAATAAAAAAGAGAGTTATGATCTTACAATAATTCAACAAAAATACTTAGCAAGCCAAATGTAATGAAAATTGTCAAATTACCTAACAAAACACGAGTTACTTAAGCAAACCAGTTTAACTCAAACATGATCTAGTCCATGCGTTTTATAGTGAATCCATTTATATTGCTCATCGAGAGACATTTTCATAACCGCATCTTTTTTTCCTTGGGTATCGAGCAACTCCACCGCTTTGAATTGAGTTTCCTCTTCCATGTTTGGAACCTCTTTTATAGCATCCCAAATTGTATATTCCTTCTCTTTTTCCATTTTATGTAGTAGGCTATAAATTTCTTCAAAACTTGTTGAAATCTTGTCAAACTTATCCACTAGTACTCCTCTTTCAAACTTTTTCTACATTTTTTTGGAGGGACTCTCGGTGTAGGAACCTCTAAAGTCTCCGAAGTTTGAAGGGGAGATGTGAAGTGAGGCAATAGATTGTTTTGACTAGGTTGCATAAATGCCCTTGCATCCAAATCATAATCAAGATCCTCTATGCGCACATTTTCATTGTCTTCAACATCAAATATTCTTGCATCGGTAATGCTATCCAACCGAATTGATTTTTTTTAACGCCTACACCGTTCCCAATAAAAATTTTCAAAACCTCATAATCTTCAAATGTTTCATACCGTATAGAAATATCCTTTGGATGTGCCTAGCAAAATATGAATTTTTTAAAAAACTATTATTATATTATTTATTCTAAATAAAACCGATCTAAATTTTTTTATATAGTAAAAAAGGAGAAATGAAAAAAAAGTTCAAAAGAACATAAGATTTCCAAACAAAACTAACTGATGACACCAAAGTAAAAAAGACCAAACTTATGACACCTTTTTTTTTTCTAAAAAGACCCAGCTGACATCATTTCCTCCAAAAAAGATCAAACAAGTTATAAAACCTATTATTTTCTACCTATATTTCCATTCTTTCCTAATTTGAATTCTAACAGTCCTCAATAGCTCTCTCTCTACCTATTTTTCTACCTATTTTGCTTTTTTTTTATCCAGACAGCTACCAAGACAGATACTTAGACAACTACCCAGATAGATACTTAGACAACTACCCAGACAAATACTTAGACAGATACACATACAGATACTTAGACGGCTACCCAAACAGATACTTAGACAGCTACAACCATAAAATAATGGATAGAGGAATATATTGAATAAAAGATCCGTACAATACCAAGAGCTTCCACTTTGGATATGTTCACCGTAGTAAAGGCGAGCAACCAATTTACTTGTATAATATCCAAAGAAAAGAATAAGTTGAAATGTTAGGTCTAATCAGTGTAGTATTTTAAGTGACAGGGGTATGTATACACTAAACCTACCTCATTATATCACACACATGTACAGTACCAGTATCCACAAAAAGGTAGAACTGTAAAAGTGTAGCAAACACTAGAGACGGGGTATGTATAAACATCTACTGAAAATAAACTGTCATTGCTGATTATCAAATGGAAACCTTCCAGTCTGATGTGAGCTTCCAGTTGCAGTATGAGATTGGGCACAGTAGTCTTGTGCTTTACGGTTAATTGCCACTTCCTTGGGACATTCAGAAGATGAAGTCACTAATCTGAATATGTTTGTCTTTCAGGGAAGTCCTAGCGATGATATATGCATTGTCCTCTACACCAACATTGAAACAGTTCATACGATGCCTGCAATATTAACAGACAATTAGAAAGATGAGCGGCCTCACTTCAAAGCTATAACAATGAAAGGGAGAAGGTAACACACTAATACACTTTACCAATCACAATGATCTTCACAGCAAATGGAACCTGATATGATCAAAATGTCAGTGCGTGACAAGACCAAAAGCTATATGGTACATGGCAAGGACACATGATCTAAAAGCTTCCACATGATTAAAGCTTTTCTAATATCTTTTGGAACCCAGAAATTCCATATCCCACTTAATGATCCCTAGGAAGACCTACAACCTTTATCACACTGCAAGCTCTAGTACATATCTTTATAGCTAGGTAGGTGCAGATCCCATACCACATAGGTGCAAACAATGGCCTTGCCTCTCATATTAACCAAACTTGTTGGTAGCAACAGTGAGATAAGTTCAAACCTATTAACATCAACTACCGTTGGTTTCTTCTTTTTACTTACATAAACAGCAAGGAAAAGTGAGTACCCACAAGACGAGAGAGTTTATGAGAATAATATTGTTGATGGGATGGATGTCTCTGTATATGCTCGTGCAAATGACCTGCACTGGAAATTAGTTTTATCAGTCGATAAATCCTACAAGTAAGCTGGAGCATGGAGCTTGATTTATCAAAACATTATAAACATATTTCCACTGTGACTATAATAACATATAACTACCGTTACTATGTTGATGAAGTTTAAGGAAACACTATATTTTGGCGAATCAATGACTTGTTCCTTAAAGCATGGCAACTAGTGTTTCAAGCTCAAGGTTTAAGTCTCATATATTGTGTTTGGGAACCAAGAAATCACTCATCCTTTATTTTTCACAGTTAATATATCCCAAAGCCAGACTTCCCTTCACATACGAATTATGTAGCACATTCATATATGAACCTAAAACCAATAACACATACACAAATGGAAATTCAGTAGCACAATATCAAATTAGAATTGAAATTCAGCAGCAGCATTGTTAGTATTCAGACGATTTACCATGAGCAATGTGAATCCCTAGAGAATACAAAATATGCGAAGCGTGTGATACGCAACACAATGCAACGAGAGTCCAAGCCAAAATGATTCAGTTCCTACTCTTGAAAAGCATCTCCTCTTTCTTCTTCACCGTCTCCTTCCACTTCTTCACACTCTCCGCCAATCCCATCCCGGAGCTCCTCATCTTCTCTGTAAACCCGCACTCGGTCAGCCTCCCCGCTACCTCCTATGCTGCTTTATCTCCAAATTCTGACCTCAGCTTCACTGCCATCGTCTCCGTCAACATGTTGACCGCCACCGAGTGGCCCCGGTCATCCACGGACAGCACTGACTTGACTCGCGACACGCAGCCGCCGCACATCATATCGGAGACATCGAGCAGAGCCGAGACGGCGCTGTACTCGTTGATCAGAATCTCAGCCTCCACCGCAAGTTGATTTGGTGCGGCGCCTGGAGAGAGTGAATTTGTTATGGTTCAATTGGAGGCCGCGGCTGCGTTGAGTGAAACAATGGTGTTTGAGGAGGTGAGGCTTGAAATTGATGAAGGCGGACGAACGGTCGACATTGGAGTTGGATGAGTAGCTAAAGTGGAGGAGCTTTGGGTAAGGTGAGAGAGAGGCTCTGAGAATAATATTGTTCATCACTGAGAGAAAGAGAGAGAGTTTCGCACTTTCACAAATCAGTGGTATCTGTGTGAGAATAATATTAGGTTGTTACATGTTTAAAAGCAGAATGAGTCTTTTTGGAATTGAAAACTTATGATGGATTTTTGAGGAAAGAGAAAGTCTAAATTGTGTTTTTTTCTTATTTTCCCTAAAAAAAGACGCACCTTAGAGTAATCCTCCTATACTTCATCTAGAGCGGTGAATTTTTTTGTAGTGGAGTCAAAATCAAAACCGGAGCTAAAATGCATAAGTTTTAAGTAAGAAGTCCATCGATTTTTAAACTATCTTAAACGACTTTCATAATTAGAGAGTGTTTTTTGACATCCAAGTTTTACATTAAGAACCGGAAGTATACTGGTTTCCATGGTCTCTTTCAAAAAAATGTTACTATTATCACGTCATCCCTGACTAGTGCCATTAACCATGAGCTCTAGCAATAAATCACTTTCTTCCTTGGTCCACGACACATAGTTTCTTCCCTTGGAGATCTTTTTTTGTTGAATCACTATCACCCATTATACTACTATAGAAATCATAAAAAACTGTTTATTAATATTTATATTATTTTCTATTCATGTAACAATGATGATCAAACATAAAAAATAGAGAGAGCAATACAGTTGAATTATAAATATAACAATGATGTACATTTATAAATTTATAACTAATTCTAAAAAAACTATTTCGAAGTAATTAGAAAAATGATATGTTCATTAGCATGTTCTCTACAACTCTTATGAAGAAGATAACTTCAAAATCCTAACATAGAATGCACGTATATATCAAGCAAGAGGACAATCAGAAAACTGAAATGTATATATATCAATCATATATGTTAACGTAAAAATCATAACTAATTCTAGAAAAACTCATTTTAAAGTAATTCAAATTCTGGTATATTCATCAATGTGTCCTCTATAAGTCTTATGAAGAAGATAACTTCAAAATCTTAACATAGAATTCACGTATATATCAAGCAAGAGGACAATCAGAAAACTAAAATGTATATATATCAATTATATATGTTATCGTAAAAATTATAACTAATTCTAAAAAAACTCATTTTTAAGTAATTTAAATTCTGGTATATTCATCAATATGTCCTCTATAACTCTTATGAAGAAGAAAACTTCAAATTTCTAACATAGAATGCACATATATATCATGGAAAGTACATATATATCAAATAGCGCACATATAGCAAATTAAACAAGCGATAGTAGCAAATATAACAAAATTTCATCGAGAAAGCGGTCTGACCTTCATAAACTTTTGATTAAAACTACGTGATTCTTCCTCTAAACACTTCACGCATTGTTTGTCAAATTTGTAAAATATACACAATACATAACAAACTATAGCATATACAGTATACAAGTAATCATACTATATACAGTATACAGGTAATCATAGCATATACAGGAAACTATTAGTTCCACGTCCCAAGCTACTAGAACTAGGACTCATGAATCCAATAGTGACTACATTCTACCCATGATTCTAGAATTGTATAGTTTGATATTGTTAGATGCTTGTTTTGTATTACAATTGTAAAGCATTCATACTATTGTACATTATTTATAGATATGGACCTCAATGAATGAATAGAATCATCCACTTCTAGAACTTATACACAAACCCACCCAGAGTGTAACCATTACGTACATTAACGCAAAACTAGCTAGCTAAAGAGTGAAAGGGGCAAAAGGGACATGTACATGAAAATGCAAAGAATCATAACAAGGAGTTTAGGTACATTGTTGATGCCAGGAAACAAACAAACTAGCAATTCATGGGAGGGAGCTGATCGATCGACCAACGGAGAGAGAAGATAACATATATAGCATAAATCATGTCGGCAATCAAATATAATAAGATAGCATATATAGCAACAGAGATTGAGCTCGTCAATCTCTTGAAGCATATTCAACAAAAGAAGATAGAATATAGCCGAGTCAATGAAAAATGAGCTCTTATGATTTTAATTTTTTTTGAGTTCAATATGTTATTTTTTTTGCTCAATCGAATTATAAATCCTAATAAGTGAATACCATTAGGTATGACCACCACACTATTAAAGAAGATCGATTACCTTGGTTAGTCAAAAGAAGGTAGAAGAATGTCCTTCATAGTCATTAGGTTGTCTGTTCATCTTCTGATAAAGAAAAAAAAGATTCCGTGAAAATCTAGTAGGTGGGAGGGGTGATTTTTTATTAGGGTTGGTATTTATACCAGCACCTCAAAATCTTATAAAATCAGAAATTTATAAAAATTCATTCAAATTTATGAATTGTTTTAATACCACAAGATGTAAAAGGATCGTTTAAAGTCTAAATTAAATACATCAAAAATTTTAATTTTTTTAAAAATCCTGATTAAATATATCAGAATTTTAATATGTTCTTGAAATGCAAAACAATCAGGACCGAATATACCACCCTAAATACCGAACACACGTTTTACTCTTTTAGCTGCTCGACTCTCAAGTCTCAACACTGCCCAACCAAAACAACTCTCAGTAGTACTAAGAAACCCGAATGCGATCCGATCCAGCCAAAATGCGTCCGAAATCCGAAACACAGTCGTCGCCCACCGCATCAACCACCGCCACCCTCTCTGACACGTCCTCCGGCTCCATCGATCCGATCTTCCACGTCATCCAGATTCTCCCTTTCAGCTTCCTCCGACCACCGCGCCTCCGCCTCAAGCTCCCAACCCTAACCCTCCCTTCTCCGATGACCGTCTTCGCCCTCGTCCTCCTCACCTACTTCATGGTCGTCTCCGGCATCGTCTATGACGTCATCGTCGAGCCCCCCGGCATCGGGTCGACCCAGGACCCCCGCACCGGGTCGGTCCGACCCGTCGTCTTCCTCCCGGGTCGGGTCAACGGCCAGTACATAATCGAAGGGCTCTCGTCGGGATTCATGTTCGTGCTCGGCGGCTTTGGGATTGTGCTCTTGGATTTGGCTTTGGATCGCAATCGAGCTAAGAGCGTCAAGGTCTCGTACGCAACGGCTGGGATCTCTTCTATTGTTATTGCCTACATGATGAGTATGCTCTTTATTCGCATCAAGATCCCTGGTTATCTTCATTAGCTTTTTCAGTTTTCGTTTCAGTAAGACCTTAATTATGCTTCTATGTAGACATGATTAATCTATATACTACTGAGACTTTGATGAGATTTTATAATATGCCTGAGTTTATGATATGCTGTAGTGCTTGATTTGGTTAACAATGAATTGAAGCTTGAAAGACATGTGAGTATGAACATCATGGAGGGGATTGGTATGGGTTAAATCATGAAAGAAGACATGAGATACTTGTTTGAAATTGTAATGTTTAATGACATTGATGCATTGCATAAGATTAGAGTTTGCTACATTTTACTTGTCAGGTATCTCTCTTTTGAATAGTGAGATGAACCCACCCATGTAGGACTGCCCAAAGCGGATAGTATATAGGTCCGGCATATGAAATCTGTGTAGAACTTAGAATATTAGCTAAGATGATCTATGGAAGACAGTTAGACATGATTATGAATTGCAGGAAGGACTGTTTGATAGTATCCTGTGGTAAGCTGCCAACCTATAGTCTTAGGAATACAGAAGTCTATTTTTCAGCCAAGATCAAATTTTGTTTAGTACGAATTTGAACACTTCACCATCATTCCATATCAATACATCTTGCACCTTTCACATATTATACGATTGTGGCACCAAACATTCGTAACCCTCCTCTCTTCCCTGTTTTCCTCTCTGGAAGGAGGGGAAAATGGGGTTTGAGGATGACTTCCCACTATTTGTATGAACCCTTGAATATTAGGGTGACATATAGCACACATTCCTTCGCTAATTGCTGTAAGCACTCAGTGACTTATAGTACACATTCCTCTGTGAGCCCGTGATTCCATTGTTAACCGGGGGGGGGGGGGGGGGGGGGGGGGGGGGGGGGGGGGTGTTCTTGGTGTTTAAGTCGCTTTTCTACTCTCTTCTACTTTTCCATTTCCCACTTGGTTTAGACTTTCCCACTTGGTTTAGACTTTAGACTGCTGCTATATCTTACCCTGTTGAAGTGTGGTTTCCATCAACAATTTAGGTCAGGAGGTATGGTTTCGATTATAAAGTTGAATTATGCAAATTCATAATGAGGCCAAGTGAGGTACTAATTCTGTAATTTTTCCTTTGAAATAAATGACCGGAAATCTTATATGTGACCGAGAACTTCTTCACATACTTTATTAACAAAAGTTTTAACAAAGATTCAACTTGGATATGAAACATTGAAACTTAGAAACTCAATTTACAGACCAACGCAGGAGCCTAATCACTACTACATTGTAACTACAGCAATTAATCTAAATGATCGATCTGCTAGTTCAAGGACTAACACAGAAGACCCGACCATGCAATAATCTACTAAACATAATAATAATCCCAGTATATCCTACAAAGGTAGCATTCTACTATTACAATTAATCACGACAAAACACAAAACATGTATTAACGTCATCCTCATGAGTCTGATTCATGATTCATGCCGACCAAGGGACTTTTTTTTGCGTGTACATTTTCTTTTCCTTAACCATGTTTTCTTAATTCTTCTGACTTCCATGCATGCATGTCATCTATACCGACTCTCACTGCCCTTACCGACTGAAGTAATGATGAGGCGAGAAGAGGCGGCGGGGTGAGAACATGCCCATGGACCTCGGCGAAGCAAGGCCGTCAATGGAGCGGTACTCAGGCATGATGTAACCATCTGTCTCCTCCCTAGAGACACTTATGTTGGCACCGTTGAACGTACCATACTTGACCAACTTCCCCATCCATGATTTCTTCTTGGTTGGAGACTTGTGTCCACCGTTCATTTTCTCGCTAAGGTATTCCTTCACCGCATGCAAGCCTTGCTCAAAAACCTCCACGGGAGGCGAGACCATAGGGTTCCCTTCTACGATGAGCTTCTGAAGCTTCTTGAGGCATCCGACCGAGTCCGGTAGGGCAGTGATCTTGTTGTAGCTGACGTCGAGTTCGACGAGGGACATGAGGAGACCGATGGAGTAAGGTAGGGTTTCGAGGTACTGGAAGTTTTGGCTGACGTTGAGAACTTCACTACTGGAGGAGAAATTCGAGGCGACGAAGAAAGATGGTCGCCTCGTCTGGAATTCTCGTCGCCTCGATTTCTTGTGACCACAACTACGTCGTCTCGTCTTGTCGCTTCAGATTGATCACTCCACCATTGGGGCGACAAAGAACCAATCTTCGTCGCTTCATTTAATTTCACGCGACGTAAACAAATTTACGTCGCTTCAATTTATCGCTCAATGAAGCGACGTAGATTGCTCAATCTACGTCGCTTCATTTTATTTATTTTTTAATTTTTTTTCTTTTTCGCTCAATGAGGCGACGTAGATTGCTTAATCTACGTCGCTTCATTGTATTTAATTTTTATATTTCTTTCTTTTTGAATAAACGAAGTGACGTATATTGATCAATCTACGTCGCTTCAATGTATTTAATATTTATTTTTTTTCTTTTTGAATAAACAAAGCGACGTAGATTGATCAATTTACGTCGCTTCATTGTATTTAATATTTATTTTTTTTCTTTTTGAATAAATGAGGCGACGTAGATTGCTCAATGACCTCAATCTACGTCGCTTAATTGTATTTAATATTTATTTTTTTTATTTTTGAATAAATGAGGCGACGTAGATTGAGAAATATACGTCGCCTTAATGTATTTATTTTTTATTTTTTTTCTTTATTTACACAATGAGGCGACGTAGATTGATCAATCTACGTCGCCTCATTTATTCAAAAATAAAAAAAATAAAAAATAAATATTATTGTACCAAGTCACGACCTATCGCAATTTACAAACACAAAAACCCATTCAACCACAAAAACGCATTCAACCACAAATCAAGTTATATAGAAAAAATTGCCACAAATCAAAACGTTAAAAGTTTATACAAATCAAGTTTACACAAATCAAGTTTATACAAAGCCTAGATACAGTTTACGAGCCAGGAGGTGGTGGAGTAGCTTGAGGTTGTTGACTCGCAGCCTGGAATGATCGCATTAGGGCCTCCATTTCTTGCATCCTTTGGGCGAGCGCACTGTAATCCTCTATGGCCTTCTGCGCCACCTCGCTCGATCTGCGCGCCTCCTCTCTGGCTTCAGCGATCTCCCTTTGCAGGGTTTCAGTTGCCTGTACTCGGACCCCTCCTCTCGGTTTGGGGTCGCGTGTGAGAGCGCGCCCCACCCCTGTAACGTCGAACAAGAACAAATATTAGTAATGGAATAGTAAACCAAAATAAAGCAAAACGTAAATCGAGATGAACGACGGTGGTTTAGGAGATTTATTACCTCTTATAGAGGTCCCAGGCCTTGAACCCACCTCTTCCTCTATGATATTTATTTGTGTATCAAGAGGAAGAGGCTGGGCTTGGGAAACCGAATCGCCGTCAACTGGGCCCGCAACACTATCTTGTTGCGACAAGACTTCATCGAGTCGACGCTTCATTGCCGCCTGCTCAATTAAAATATATCAAATAAATAATATTACAATATAGTAAATAAAAATAATTGAAATAACGTAACGTGAACATATTTTCGCTTACCACTTTCTCAGCCGCATTCTTGTCCGGCTGGTATACATTAATCCACGTCTGGACGGCGGGCGCTCTATGACCCTCCTTCTCCAACACCTCGCTTCGGTACGAGAGGGCGAGAGATCCCGAATGGTGGTTGAGCTGCTGCTCCTTGTTCTTGTTTCGGTTTCCTCGATTCCGTTCGCACAATCGCTGCCACACACACACAAAAATCATTTTAAAATAAGAATAGATAAACATGCATATTTTCAGAATGTTGGCTACCAAAACTGTGCGGATAGTTTATGAAGCTCACCAAGTAAGCAGGGTCTTCGAAGTGGGCTTTTAACCACGCCCATTGGTCTTCCCTCCAGAGAAACTCGGCCGGAGTCTCCTGGCTGACGTGGAGATAATGTTGATGGCAATCGTACTTCCAATCCTTGTAGATTGTTTACGCGGTCGCATCAATGAAGTTCCACATCTCCACGTCAGTCGCCGGGATGTCGTAGTTCGTCTAGCACAAGACATTTAAATTTCGTTATGTAAAAGTTATATTTACATTTACTACAAGTAGGTAAGTAAGCTAAGGCCAGTAAGTATACCTCAATATTGCCATTGACGATATCGCGATGCAAATCGCTAAGTCCCAAAAAGCTAGGTGCAAGCATTGGAACTTTTCCGCGGATGATGCTACCGATGTCTCTGCACATCAGACTCCTCATTTCCCTCGTCGCAGGCCCCCGATGCCTCGTAGAGTAAGCGACTTGTAGTCGCCTATTGTTGTTCATCCGGACGAGGTACTCCGTCTTCGTCCCGACAACGACTCCGCGCTGTTGCGTCGTCGGATCTCCGGTTGCCATGTCCACCATGTCAGGGAGTTTGGTCTTCTTGCACCGGATGCTGAGGGCGGGAGGGTGCTGTGGCGCCGTAGTGGCGTCGCTGTTATCCACTTGAGGAATCGTATCCTCAAGGTTTGGGGCGGGCGTTAAAACCCCGCCTGCTTGGGTCGCAAATTGTCCCGTGGGGCAACCCGACCCGGAAGCCCCATCTCTGCTGAATGCTCGCCACGCCGCCTCCGCAGCCTCCGCAGCTGCCGCCGCGGCCGCTTCACGACGCTGGATCACCGCTTTCTTCCTTTGGTGACTCGTACTGCCGGGAGCCATTCTGTTAAAACGTACGTTAGTTAAACAACATTCACAATAAGACCTAGGTTACCCTTCCCTTAGTTAAACAGACGTTAGGAAAATATGTCGGCTCAAACAGGAAATGGTCCGATTTCGGCATAAAGCGAAAACATGAAGCTCTGGGGTTTGCCAGTTTTAGTAGAATTGTTACGGGGAAAAAGATAAAATAAAAAATAAAATATCGGGAGCGGGAAATTTATAAAAGTAAGGAGAGAGAGTTCAGACGAGTGATGTAAACTAATAAGCATCAAACATATTTTACACGAGCTCTTTCATTTTTAACCCTCTTCCCTTTTATGTTTACAAGGTTTTTTCTTTGTTTTTTTAACTCATATTTTTAGGTCCACATTACAGTCATTTTAATTCGCATCAATAGTTCAATTTACGCAGAGTAACTTCGAGTTATGGCTCGCTAGAAATGGATTCACCGTGAATCAGCCTCAATCTCATATGTTTGTTGTCCATATCATATGAACGGTCTATAATTCACGCTGTATTTTAAAGTTTTGTGTTGTTTTACAATAAATCTGGTTCGCATGATAACTTCTTGTATCTTTGTTTGTTATAAACGACTACACGCATAATAATTTGATTTGACTAAATAGATAACTTTGTTTTATTGAATGATAAATGTCAACTTATTACACACAAAACACATATAGCTTATCGCATTCGCACAAAGCATCATCACATTCGGAATCATCATCATCACAAAACACAAAACACATTCGGAATGTCGCATCATCACATTCAGTTATCGCATATAGCCTATCAATTTTCAATATATCCTTATCATCACAAAACACAATACACATTCGGAATCATCATCATCACAAAACACATTCGGAATCATCATCATCATAAAACACAATACACATTCGGAGTTGGCACAGTATAAAACATAAAGCTCCATACCTTCTCGAGTTGGCTCAAATCGTTTGCTTTAGCTACACGGAGTTGGCTCGGAATCGGTTGCTTTAGCTACACAGATTTCGCCAATGCTTACATGAAAACAGATTGAAAACAGATTAGCTACACACGACGAATGTGATTGAAAACAGATTGGAAACACATTCAAAACAGATTGGAAACACATGAAAACAGATTGGAAACACATGAAAACACATTGGAAACACATGAAAACAGATGTGTGTAAACAGATTAGAAACAGACGTGTGTAAATAGATGTGTGTAAACAGATGTGTGTAAACATTTCATACCAAACAGATGTGTGCTTACATGAAAAGAGATTGGAAACAGATTAGATGGGTCTTAGTAGATCGAGTCAGTCCTTGTAAACATTCAAAATACATATGCAAACTCATCCAACATATGCAACTGAATCAAAACAGGAGCAACTAAATCAAAACCCTAAAATTAAAACTCATCCAATTGAATCCCTAACCAAAATATGCAAACCTTACAAGAGTGCCCGAGTAGAAACGGAGAAGATGGTTTCCAGAAGATGGTTTCGAGATTCGACGGTGAGGGAGGGGGAGGAAGAAGATGGTTTCGGGATTCGACGGTGAGGGAGGGGGAGGAAGAAGATGGTTTCGGGATTAGGGATTTGGGGAGGTGGATTTGGTGGAGGGAGCTTCAATTTGGGTTTCAATCGATTTGGTTTGGGGATTAGGGCTTTGGGGCGAGGTCGAACAGAAAGGAAGTGAGAAGGAAACGAAATGAGAAGAAGAAAGCAACTGTGATTCTGGAATTATAAAGGCAACGAGGCGACGTATATTGCTTTCTTCGTCGCTTGAATATGTTGAAGCGACGAAGATCTCAAACTTTGTCGCTTCCTATAATTTAAAGCGACAAATAATGAGTATCTACGTCGCTTTAACATATTCAAGCGACGAAGATGGAGTTCTTTGTCGCTTGAAATTATTGGAAGCGACAAAGATCTAATCTACGTCGCTTCATAAATAAACAAAAGTTATTCAAAAATAAATACATTGAGGCGACGTAGATTGATCAATCTACGTCGCTTCAGTTATTCAAAAATAAAAAAAAATAAATAAATACATTGAGGCGACGTAGATTGATCAATCTACGTCGCTTTATTTATTCAAAAATAAAAAATAAAAAATAAATACATTGAGGCGACGCAGATTGATCAATCTACGTCGCTTAATTTATTCAAAAATAAAAAATAAATACACTGAGGCGACGTAGATTGATCAATATACGTCGCTTAAAATTAGAGATACTAACAAAGATTGAATTCTTCGTCGCTTCAATTTATTAGTTGAAAGATAATGAACTGAATATGAAAGAAACGATGAAGTTTAGAATTATAAAGTTAGTAATATTTTCTCGAATACATGAATTATGCTTTAAAGAAAATACGAATTTAGGTTTCAGATTCATAATAATATTAGTTTAGTCCTCGTCTTCGTCCTCGTCTTCGTCCTCGTCCTCGTCCTCCTCGTCCTCCTCGTCATCCTCGTCCTCGTCCTCGTCCTCGTCTCCTTCTTCGTCCAAAAGTAGTTGAAAATCTGGGTAAAATTGTATCACCGTGGGAGTGTCCTCTTGGTAAGGCTCGAATATATGATCTCCTGTACGCGATATGTTTTCATCTATGGCCAGTACTTCGGCGCTGTAGACATTGCGGTGCGACATTTCTTGTACTACCTTCCAAGTACCACCAGCCTTTGGATCGTCTATGTAGAATACCTGTTTTGCTTTGGTTGCAATTATGAAGGGTGAATCCTCATAGTAACTGTTGTTTGTATTCACTGATATCAGTCCATGATCTTGTATAACGGTGTCAAGATCTTCAGGGTCCTCGGAGTTGTGCCATGTGCACTTAAACAACACCACTGGCATACGGCCTGCATATAATACTTCGACCACGTAGTTAACATGGCTGTAGAACTTGGATGAACCCATGTCTATCATGACACCGCTGTTTTGAGTCACGGTTCTTTGATCTCTATCAAACGAGGTGAACTTGACACCGTTCACATAACACGACTTATAAACTCGACATTGCTGAGGTCCTTGAGCTAATGACTTTATTCCTGCAACCAAGCTCGGGTCCGAGTTTTTTTCTTTAAGGGACACCTGAGAGATAAGTGTTAAGAGAAGTTAAAGATAAGTGTTATTAACCCTCAAAGAACCTTACAAGATTTAATAGGCATATGTACCCATGTTAAGAACCATCAAAGAAAACTCCTCCTCCGACGAAGCTCGTCGAAATCTTCACCATTTTTAGCCTCGAACCTTCTGAGATGTTCTTCTAGGTAAGGTTTGACTTCGTCTGTTTCCACCAAGACTTGCCAGTGAGCCTCAGCAGTCTCTGCCTCAGTCAACCTGAACTGGCAACGAGTCTCGATAATATCTGGTCTTACTAAGAGTGAAACACAACTGACATTCCACCCAGCTATGGAAGTGTCGATATCTTTGTTGTCCATCCGTCTGAGATAAGACTTACAATACGTCACCGACTCATGTACGAGGTACTGTTCAGCAATACTACCTTCCGGGAACGTGTATTCCTCATTGACTTTTTATATTTTCCAAATTGCCTGCAAAAACACCACTCAAGATTAGTACAATATTTTCCTAATTGCCGACATATTACACAACGAACATAATATTAGCAATAACAAAACATTTTACCTTTCAATTGGATACATCCATGTATAGTGTACTGGACCTGTAAGGAATACTTGTTCGGGCAGATGAACCATAGATGTAAAAAAATGTGGAGGAAATATGAGCTCTAGATTGCAGAGAATCATCACTATCTCAGTTTCCATGTCAAGCACAACCTCCTTCTTAAGCTCCCTACTGCATAATTGACGAAACCAATTTGACAGTGCTATCAATGGCTTCATAACGTTTTCTGGCAGGAACCCTCTGATAACCACAGGAAGAAGACGTTGAAGCAAGACTTGGCAATCATGCGTCTTCAATCCATAAAACTGTGACGGGGAACTTACTTTCACCTTACTTCTCAAACTACCTGCATAACCAAGAGGATACTTAACATCCCTGAACCACTCGAACACATCTTCTAGATCATCATTTTTAACTAAAAAGGGTGCATGAGGAACTTTCGCCGTACCCAAGTCACTCGCTCTTTGCCACTGGTTTTTTCGCACATTCCTCTTCTTCAAAGCAGCGCGAGATTTTGGACCATCCTTAGACTTCTTATCAATCGAAAAAATGGTTCCAAGGATGTTGTCACACACATTTTTTTCAATGTTCATGACATCTAAGCAATGTCTGATCTTCAATGATGACCAATACGGCAGCTTCCAAAATATGCTTTCGTGAGTCCAACACTGTCTGTTATTTGGATTGTACGGCACCTTCAAGTCTTCATGTTGGCTAAGAATAGGGTAAACGTGTGACCTAACGTCCTCCAAAATTTCATCTCCACTCTTACGATAGAGTCTTCCGCCAAACTCCTCCTTCCCGTTAAATGCCTTGCTCAATCTCCAAGGGTGATCTTGGTGGAGCCATTTTCGATGACCTTCATAAACTATCCTCCCACATATATGCTCTGAAGTTAGCTCATCTAGACAGATTGGACATGCCTTGTACCCTTTCACAGTTGACCCCGCAAGCATCCCTAAACCTGGAAAGTCGCTAATAGTCCACATTACCGCTGCCTTCATCAAGAATACCTCATTGTCTACTCGATCAAAAGTATGGACTCCAACGACCCATAAATGTATTAGCTCCTCGATCATCGGCTCAATGAGTACACTAAGGCACTTTCCGGGAGATTTAGGGCCTGGAATCAACACTGATAACATGTTATATTCCTTCTTCATGCACATTGATGGTGGTAGATTGTACGGCATCACAACAACGGGCCATGTACTATGCAAAGTTCCCATTGTTCCGAATGGATTGAAACCGTGTGTTGCTACTCCAAGGCGCACATTCCTGCAGTCCCGTGCAAAACCTGGAAAAGTTCTGTAAAAATGTTGAAACGCTTCTCCATCAGCTGGGTGGCTGAGGCTACCAGTCACGCATATCCGCTCCCCCAGCCACCGCATATGCTTGGCAGTGTGTGGGGACATAAACAAACGCTTCAACCTTGGTGTTAGAGGGAAGTTACGAATTATTTTTTTGGGAATATCATTCGTATATGGCTTATATCTTTCAGAATAACACACTGGACAAATCCTCTCGTTTACAAGCGCCCCCCTGAACAACACACAGTTAAACTCACACGCATCAATTCTTTCGTAACCCAGTGAAAGATCACTCAAGATTTTTTTTATTCTCGAGTATGAACAGGGGAATGTGTGCCCTTTAGGAAGAAGTTTATTAATGTAAATACATAAAGAGTCAACACTTGTGTCCGACCATCCATTTTCATTTTTCATTTCCATTGCATCTAATATGGCACTCAAAACAGTTTCCTCACTGCCTTCATATAATGGGGTCTGTGACTCCTTCAATAATCTATCGTACTTTTCATAATCATCGTCTACCATGTCATTGAAGTTCATGCCCGAATTATCTTCCACTAATTGTTGGGGTGCATCTGCATGGTATCCAGGATAATAGGGATATGCATCATGTAGAATCTCCAACTGCGGGTTCACTAAAGGACTGGAACCACTAGAAGGACCGACTCTGTCTTGAAGCCACTGTCTTCGTTGACTGAGCATTCTCGGTTCAGCAGAAACTTCCCCGTGAAGGTGCCAGACAGTATAATCCGGACTCAAACCATTGTGTGATAAGTGATGATACATGACATCCATAGTAACCTTGAACGGACCGTTCTTACAACGTTTGCACGGGCAGAAGTAATAATCGGCTCCGTTACTATGTCGCCGGGCAAAATTCATGAACTCGAATATGCCTGTGATGTACCTTGGATCAGCACGATGATATGTCATCCAAGTTTTGTCTGGGTGTCCGTCCATGTTTCCTGTCAACATAAACAATCAATATGAACAAAGTTACTACGCCACAGTTGCGATTCAACCAAAACCCCACACTTCTTCACCTTATGCCTCCGGGTTGGGTCCTATCCCCTTCAGGGGAACACGACATTTGTCAACGCTCTTGCACCCATGCGTTTCAGCTCCAGTTTAGGGAAATTTCGGTAGCATCTCCCTACAGTTCCCCGAGTGCACACATATCTAAACAACCTAATTTGCACTCGGAGAACATTGAAAGGAGACACTGTCGAAACCATATCCCAAAACTGAAACTGAAATCACACGAATAGCAAAAGGATCAACAAAGTCATGTTCACCTAAAGTGTCCAAAAATGGGACAATTCGAGAATCAACAACTTAACTCGATCAACTAGATGAGTTGTTGATTCTCAAACGGGAGTTCTAAGTTGATAAACACCACAATTATATATAGCCATACGCTCGATTTCATGATTAACACTAATAACACTACTAATTAAGGCTCGAATACACCTAATCTACACTAATCATCAATTAATTTCACTAAATTTAACCAAATTTCAAACATTAATCATGAACCCATAACATGATTTATCACAATTCAATGATTCAAACACTAAAACTACAACATAACACCAAATTCAATTCAACTTCAAACATTTCACCAAAACTTCAATTTCACTTCTAATCATCATTAAATTTCACTAAACTTAACCAAATTTCAAACATTATTCATGAACCCATAACATGATTTACCACAATTCAATGATTCAAACACTAAAACTATAACATAACACCAAATTCAATTCAACTTCAAACATTTCACCAAAACTTCAATTTCACTTCTAATTTAACATATTATGGTCATAAAGAGGGTTAAAGAGATACAAATCAAACTAACATTACTCAAGAATCAAATCAATGGCAAGAACAACCTTCTTTCTCAATTTCCTCAAATTTCTCCCAAAATCGCTCAAGAACAGCTCCTGAACGCGAATGAACTGTTTTTCTAAAATTCTAACTTTATAAACGGTTTGACTTTAAGAAGAAGAGTAGATCCAGATTTAAAAAAAACGAGGCGACGTAGATTGGGCAATCTACGTTGCCTCGATTTTATTCGAAGCGACCAAATTAATCTTCGTCGCTTCGAATAAAATCGAGGCGACGTATATTGCCCAATCTACGTCGCCTAGATTTTATTCGAAGCGACGAAAATTAATTTAGTCGCTTCGAATGAAAAAGTAGTCGCCTTATTTTATTGAAGCGACTAACATCAATCTACGTCGCCTCAGTTTGTTTAAGCGACGTACTTTTTATCAAAGGCAATATACGTCGCTTCATTGAAAATCGGAGCGACGTAGAAATGTAACTACGTCGCCTCGTCTTCGTCCTCCAATAGTGCTTCGAGGTTGATGAGGTTCTCCATGTCTTCCGGAAGAGACCCGAGGCAGTTGAGGCGAGCATCCAATACGCGAAGATTGGTCAGGTGAGTGAGAGAGCGAGGCAGGAAGACAAGCTTGTTGGAGTTCACTGATAGCTTCTTGAGGGTGATGATTTCGAACCCGATTGTGTCTGGAAGCACGCTCAGTTTGTTGAAGTTGGCATTCAACTCCTCAAGTGCCCTGAGTAGTTGTAAAACCGCAATCAGCAATCTCATTAGTTCCCCCATAACCAAACTCGACTAAGACTCATTGTGAAACCATGCATGTTGTGCTTGTTTTGTTGACCACATTAATGTGCGCATTTCAACTATTTCATTATCATATTGTGCCGATTGTACGGTCTAGGGTTTCACTATCCGTGTAACTAATACTTGATAATCAACCTCACAATGAATAGACATTTTGACTTTCTATTTATTTGTTTCTCTAGTTCCCTCACCAACAATTCGAAAAACCCAATCATGAACCAAGATGAATAAACTGCCAAAAATTAGCAATTTGATCAATTTATTTTTTAAACACAAAGCAAATATAATAGTTACGTACAATAGCTTTCTGTATGTTGCTTTCCTAGCCTAATTCTTATTCGAAATATTAATCTCAATCTCGATTACTGAGATGAAAATAAAATATCTCACATATTAACTAGAAAATGTTGTCATGTATGAGAACACAGAAACATGGAAAGGATATGCTAGCTTTGAATAAACTGTATTGTTATTAAGATGTTTATATTCAGTTTTCAAATCTAATTAATCATGATATGGACTGTTTTGTTTTAACTTGATATATAGAAATACCTTTAAGTAGAAGATATTACAAGAAAGGGTCACATTAATATTAGCAGAAAAATATGACCGAAGCAAGCTAGCTGTTCTTGGTGTTTAAGTCGCTTTTCTACTCTCTTCTACTTTTCCATATCCCACTTGGTTTAGACTTTAGACTGCTGCTATATCTTACCCTGTTGAAGTATGGTTTCCATCAACAATTTAGGTCAGGAGGTATGGTTTCGATTATAAAGTTGAATTATGCAAATTCATAATGAGGCCAAGTGAGGTACTAATTCTGTAATTTTTCCTTTGAAATAAATGACCGGAAATCTTATATGTGACCGAGAACTTCTTCACATACTTTATTAACAAAAGTTTTAACAAAGATTCAACTTGGATATGAAACATTGAAACTTAGAAACTCAATTTACAGACCAACGCAGGAGCCTAATCACTACTACATTGTAACTACAGCAATTAATCTAAATGATCGATCTGCTAGTTCAAGGACTAACACAGAAGACCCGACCATGCAATAATCTACTAAACATAATAATAATCCCAGTATATCCTACAAAGGTAGCATTCTACTATTACAATTAATCACGACAAAACACAAAACATGTATTAACGTCATCCTCATGAGTCTGATTCATGATTCATGCCGACCAAGGGACTTTTTTTTGCGTGTACATTTTCTTTTCCTTAACCATGTTTTCTTAATTCTTCTGACTTCCATGCATGCATGTCATCTATACCGACTCTCACTGCCCTTACCGACTGAAGTAATGACGAGGCGAGAAGAGGCGGCGGGGTGAGAACATGCCCATGGACCTCGGCGAAGCAAGGCCGTCAATGGAGCGGTACTCAGGCATGATGTAACCATCTCTCTCCTCCCTAGAGACACTTATGTTGGCACCGTTGAACGTACCATACTTGACCAACTTCCCCATCCATGATTTCTTCTTGGTTGGAGACTTGTGTCCACCGTTCATTTTCTCGCTAAGGTATTCCTTCACCGCATGCAAGCCTTGCTCGAAAACCTCCACGGGAGGCGAGACCATAGGGTTCCCTTCTACGATGAGCTTCTGAAGCTTCTTGAGGCATCCGACCGAGTCCGGTAGGGCAGTGATCTTGTTGTAGCTGACGTCGAGTTCGACGAGGGACATGAGGAGACCGATGGAGTAAGGTAGGGTTTCGAGGTACTGGAAGTTTTGGCTGACGTTGAGAACTTCGAGGTTGATGAGGTTCTCCATGTCTTCCGGAAGAGACCTGAGGCAGTTGAGGCGAGCATCCAATACGCGAAGATTGGTCAGGTGAGTGAGAGAGCGAGGCAGGAAGACAAGCTTGTTGGAGTTCACTGATAGCTTCTTGAGGGTGATGATTTCGAACCCGATTGTGTCTGGAAGCACGCTCAGTTTGTTGAAGTTGGCATTCAACTCCTCAAGTGCCCTGAGTAGTTGTAAAACCGCAATCAGCAATCTCATTAGTTCCCCCATAACCAAACTCGACTAAGACTCATTGTGAAACCATGCATGTTGTGCTTGTTTTGTTGACCACATTAATGTGCGCATTTCAACTATTTCATTATCATATTGTGCCGATTGTACGGTCTAGGGTTTCACTATCCGTGTAACTAATACTTGATAGTCAACCTCACAATGAATAGACATTTTGACTTTCTATTTATTTGTTTCTCTAGTTCCCTCACCAACAATTCGAAAAACCCAACCATGAACCAAGATGAATAAACTGCCAAAAATTAGCAATTTGATCAATTTATTTTTTAAACACAAAGCAAATATAATAGTTACGTACAATAGCTTTCTGTATGTTGCTTTCCTAGCCTAATTCTTATTCGAAATATTAATCTCAATCTCGATTACTGAGATGAAAATAAAATATCTCACATATTAACTAGAAAATGTTGTCATGTATGAGAACACAGAAACATGGAAAGGATATGCTAGATTTGAATAAACTGTATTGTTATTAAGATGTTTATATTCAGTTTTCAAATCTAATTAATCATGATATGGACTGTTTTGTTTTAACTTGATATATAGAAATACCTTTAAGTAGAAGATATTACAAGAAAGGGTCACATTAATATTAGCAGAAAAATATGACCGAAGCAAGCTAGCTGTAATATATTGTCAACGACTTACACTGGTGCATGTGAAAATATTTTTCGCCAACAAATTAGGGATCCGTAGTCAATTGAAACTTTGAAAGAGAAATGTTGTAGCTAGGGGATCGACCATTCTGTAATCTGTACGTACTATACTAACACGCACGGACATAAAAAATTCTTTGGGATCTTTCTACCTTCGCAATTTCCAGAAGAAAAGAACAAAAAGAAAGTACAACCCTTGTGGAAAACGTACATACAGATAAATAATATCAAACAGCTATCAAAAGATTCATCATCTTAATAAGAAAAATTGGAAAGCTAAAGAAACGAAGACGAAATAACATAAGAACATACGGACCTGCAATTTTCAATAGGTTTGGGAAGACATTCAATAAGGTTTCCAGAAACGTTGAGAATCTTGAGCTTTGATAAACACCCGATTGAGTTTGGTAGGGATTTCAGCTGATTTGAGTGCACGTCCAACACCACTACGTTTAGCAATCTTGCTGTCAACGACTCTGGTATGTTCTGTGTATAAATTAAACAAAACAAAATTATATTAGACAAATTAACCCGGTTAACACTCACACTATATGTAATGGTTATATGACTCATATATATACCGATTAACAGCCTATATCAGTGTTCTAATTTCCCAGCATATACCGATAAACAGCCTGACTAGTGAAAAAACAGTTTAGAGTATATGATTGAAGAATAACCTTTAAAAATATGAATAGCTGCATAAAAAATAGAGGAATTATCACCGATGGTACCTTACAAATGGATCATTCATCACTTTGGTACCTCATTTTTGAAAACTATTATTTCGGTACCTCACATTCAAATCCTTACTAAGGATCACTACTTGCCGTTACTAACACTGTCAACTTATTGAATTTGTTTTTTGAAAAATATCAAATTTTAAGGGATGAAATTTCTATTCCAATTGTTTTCTTTCTAGTTTTTGTATTATGTTCTTTTTCGATAATTTTTTTTTTCTGCTCATTAAAAATTGACATTTTTTCAATAATTATTTAATAAGTTAACGGTGTTACTAACTGCAGATACTAATCTTAGGTAAAGATTTAAAAGTAAGATACCGAAGTGATAATTTTCAAAAATGAGGTACAGAAATAATGAATGATTCATTTGCGATATACCATTCATGATAAAAACTCTAAAAAATCTTTAATATAGTCTGCCTACGCTCTTCACCTTATAATCCTATGGACTAGCTAGGCCTCCTCCTTACCGCCGGACAAATGTCTAGCGATTTTTAGAATCACAATTTGTATGCGGCCGTAAACATAAAATTGTAACGATCCAGTTCATCATATCCGGCCACTACCACAAATGAATTTACGTACCTGAAGATTGTTATTGGAAAGATCAAGCTTGCAAATGGTCCCCAAATTGAGTGAAGGATTAGGCA
Source organism: Geum urbanum (assembly GCA_946800695.1). Taxonomy (NCBI): domain Eukaryota; kingdom Viridiplantae; phylum Streptophyta; class Magnoliopsida; order Rosales; family Rosaceae; genus Geum; species Geum urbanum. Next base: position 10,007,462 of record OX327003.1, read on the forward strand.
AGGCATCAAGAGACATCCCACTCAAATCCACAATCTCAAGTCTCTCTTCTTCCGTTATCGACCTCCTCCTCTCATGACCTCCCCTCTTCCGCATATCGATCCTCACCTGCTGCGTCTGCGGCTGCTGCTCGTACATCATCTTTAATTCCACAAGAATGAGAGATTAATCTTATCCGATCAAAATCCTAGCTTCCAGGGACAATATGATCCAAACAAAAGAAAACCAGAAGCTAGCTTCAGCTAAAGAAAGAAAGAAAAACTAATTAAAGGGCGTCTGTTTTTTTTTTTCTGCGGTGTTGTCGATCACTTTTGTTGTTTGATGTGCTTCTGGTTTTTGGTTTGAAGAAATGAAGGTGATGAGAGTACGTTATATTTGTAGAGAGACGAGTGTAAGGACGTACGGAAAGAGAAGCCGCCACGTGGGTATGACGTATGTCAGCAAGTACAAATCGTCCGTATTGTTATGGTTATGGAGGAGACTTAGGGTTGCGTGGAGGTGTCTCCGACTCAGTCGAAGATAATGTCAACGGTTAATTACCAGTTATATATATCCAGCCCACCCGCCATTGTCTCTCGCTCTCCCAATTTCGGCTTTGGCCTATTTGCTTTTGCCCTATTCTTATCTCCCTCGACCTTATGGTGGACCAAATCCACAACTAGGGTTTTCTTTATGTGTGACTTGTTTTGTATTCTACATTTCTACTGTTTATAAAATTGTCATCTGGGTATTGTAACCGCTATTTAAATCATATTTGTTTGGAAAACAACAAGGAAATTAAGTAGAATATAATCCGATCGATCAAGCTAGCTAGCAACCCAGAAGGTTCCTCCATCGACATAATCCAATGCATAAAAACCTCGAGTAACTTAAATATATATATATGTCATGAATTTGCAGAGGTACGGTCATCTTCCCCCACCTATTAACCTTCCCATATTGTAATATTTTAGAAAGTAGAAAATTCATAATTGGCTGATGAACGAATAGTCGTACCTGGCCGGACTGTTATATATGGGACAAAGGACATTAATTATATATACAATTTTATAAATCGATGTTGATAAGAGAAGTGGCTTATAGCTAGCTAGAGATAGAAGATATTTTTCAAATGTGATGGTCTAGCCGGAACGTACCTGTTAAACCATACTGTTTGTTAGTTGTATCCATAGAATCGAAGACTATTGATTATTGGTTAGGTTTAATTTCTGTTGGATTGAGTTAATGTATGTCCAAGTCTAGCTAACCACTCTTTTGGAACTTGCCATAGATTTTAGCCCGCGCATCCATTGTTGAAATAGATCAATATTATGTTTGTACGTACGTACGTAATTGCTAGCGATGGCTAGTTCCTTTTCGATCTTCATGTTTTCTTTATCTTTTACATGAAAATATTATTGAATGGGATCAAGAAGTGCAAAAAGATGGAGAAATCCTTAATCACAAGTACGTCTAGTCAGCCTGATAATTCTGATACTGTAAACACAAAGCTAGCTAGGTTCGGAAGAAAATCGGACCGGGTGCATGTTCATCGATCTTATGTTTAGATGGCTAGCTAGATGCAAAACCGCCAGCTCGCTCATGAGTGAATTATCTATGAATTTTTTAGGAATTAAATATGAAGGTATATAAGTATTGGCTATTCCTTGCAATTGGACAAAACACAGTAGATGAAGGATCATCAATGAAGATGTTGACATAGCCTAGCTACTAATCTCAAATGACAAATCAGGTAGTTCATTCATATGCATATCATGATGATTTTCACTGAGGATGACACCCTTGTCATATATCCCAGCAATTTCTGGGTTGCCCTAAAACATATAACCGTTAGTGGCTTGTTTTGAAATTTTTCAGTAGCTCGTTTTCAAAACTTCTCTCCAGTTGAAAAAGGCTCTTTAGGACAGCTGTAATCGTTGACTTACTTCTCAATTTGGATTAGATAGCTTGTCACTCAAATTGTGTTGGTTAACTTAAACCCGTTGACATTTCTCCTCGGTTTTGTTGAAAACCTTTTTCAAAAATTGGGTTTTCGAGTTGACCTCTGTGCATGGGTTGATTACTTTGGTTTCTAGGAAAGAGCTTATGTGTTCCTATGGTATAGTCTTTTCCTTGAGTATGTGACAATCATCATTCTTATCTCGGTCTCCGTCTCGAACCGGTGGTTCTTGCAAGGCAGGGTTTTTCCCACTGATTTCTTCTGGTAGCCGCACACGTGCTTGTCACTTCGTGCCTCTACTTGTGTGGGCAGCTGTTGCACATTTTCCTTGGTTTGTGTGCTGCTTCTTTTCAGCCTACATGTGCTCATCCATAGCCTATTATCCCCTGCTTGTGACTAACGTACAAAACATGGCTGTTGGGTTTCTGCATGGGTATTCATTATGCATGGTTGTATCATCTATATAAGGACTAGGGCTTCCTTAGTTAGATGGTTGGTTAAGTGAGTATTAATTTGGGTGATTCTTTGAGAGCACAAAAATGTGTAGTTTTCTCTCTTCACTTCTCATCCCTTTTTGTGTCTATGCTTACTCTTTGATGTGCATGTAACCTGTAGATTATCATTCATAAAAACTGTTTTCAAAACCCATATGCATAATTGCATAAGTGCATTCCATTGAGGTAGGTATGGAGATGCTCAACCCGAAGAAGTAGATCAAGAAGATTTAACTTACAAATAGTCAAGATCTGAGTTGATGCTTCTAGATACGTACTCTCCAAGTTGTAAACACAAAAGTCAAAGTAGTGTAGCTCTGTTTAGAACTGGTAGTCAGACTAGTTAAGGATAGCATACGGGCTATGTATCCCCAGAGTACAAAAGTCTTGTAATTGTGTGTGTTACTTTATAGTGGAAATGTTTGTCCCTCAAGAGTTAGGGGCACGCAGTTTTTCCCCTTGATTGTAGGGTTTCTACGTTAAAGAAAAACATCCTCGTGTTATTCTTTACTTACTGCTTTTTACATTTTAAACACTCGTATTTTGTAATTCAGGATAGGTTGCCAATCTGCTATCTCCGAGTATAGTTTAAACGAAAAAGTTGTACAAGGCCTATTCACTCCGTGGGACCTTTAAAATAAATGATTGAAATATACACTACAAGAAAACAGCACTTAGATCATGGAAACGTAATTGTTCTGTGGTCCAAGTGACACTTGGACGACGGAGAAGTCTCCGTCGTCCAAGTACCACCTGGACGACGGAGATGGTATTCTCCGTCGTCCAGGTGATCACCTGGACAACGGACCGACACGCCGTTGTCCGAGTAACTTCCACTTAGACGACGTACCGACACCTCCGTCGTCTAAGTGAAGCATTATATAAGCCCGATGCCAAACTCTCTTCATTCTATCCGATCCTCGATCAATTAATTCATTCCATTCGAAGAAGAATTGAATGAGAAGGAGAATGAGAAGGGAGAAGGCCGAGAAGGATCAGGATCAGGGATCTCCGCTGACTAGCTAGCTAGCTTAATTAACTGATATCGAGAAGGCCAGCAGGTACGTACGCAGTTAAAATTTGCTTAATATATATTTAGTGAAAACGTACGTACATACATGCATGGATGTTAGCTATATATACAGATTAAATTACGTACGTACGTATGTCACACCCCCAAATCCGGGGTCAGTATTATATTGAAATATGGTGTAAGGATTTGTGATGTGAATAAGAAATCCAAATAATTTCAAAAATCAAGGTGTCTGAATAATGCATTTATTGAAAAGAAAAAGTGCTAATATTACAATACCGAAGTTTTTGAAAATAATAGTCATTACATTTATTCAATTCAAAATACAAGTAGAAAATAATTCGTTTATTTAGTATGCGACGTATCCCATTTTCCCCAAGCATTCTACTCATCACCTGAAAAGGAGAAAGATGTAGTACCATGAGTCACACTGACCCAGTAAGTACAGCTTACAAGCATATACTAAATTATCTCTAAGAAACATCAAACCGAACAACCAATTCAAAAAGGTGAAATATTGAAACCGGTTATTCTTCCATACTTATACTTGCATCTTTGTAATATATACAATTAGGTACATAATATATATATATATATATACACACTTGTATAACTTCACATCTACACATAACCACGCCAATACTTCCGAAGTGAATTCTTTTAGATTAACTGGTAATTACTCAAAAGAAATCATGTGTTTAGTTTCACAACACTAATACTTACACATATAAAGCCACAGCATTCTAAGGCCACCTGCCAAAGCATGTATACTCCCGGTTTGACACAATTCATTCCTTAGAGTATAATAGTGCACTATCTGTAAGGGACTAGGGCCATTGGCTAACTCCCACAATAACAAAATAATTTACCAGCAATTCACTTAAGCACGAGTTAATTCATACTATACACCCGACTTCACACTTCAACCATAACGATCACAATAAGTCTTTAATTAAGACTATGTATATAGATCATAGAGTATATATTTACATCATAATTTTGTAATGAATATATACGTAATAGAATTTGTAAAGGAAGAAAGATCAAACTCAAACGTATTTCATTAATTAACAATTTTGGTCCAAACGTTTCATTCGGCGGTAGTCCGCTCGAAATCCTCCATTTGTTCCAAATTATATTTGAGAGTAAATAGATAGAGCGATTAAGTAGATAAACTTGAAATAAAAATTAGTTATCATTGGTTCAAAAGTTTCATTCGGCGGTAGTCCGTCCGAAATCCTCCATTAGTCCCAAATCAAACTTAAGAAGTAAATAATGCGAGTAAGTAAATAAAAATAAAGTACAAATGCAGAAAATAAAATTATTAATCCTTGGACCAAAAGTATCATTCGGCGGTAGTCCGTCCGAAATCCTCCATTTGATCCGTTTTATAATTAATCCATATTATGTCCAAATCAAAGAAATGAGTACACCATCTCGAAGTGTTTTTCGAGAGGAATCCAATGGTAATAATCACAAAGTTCAGTAGAGAGTTCTCAAGTCCAGAAACAAAAATGTTTAGCAACTGTCCAGAAATGGTTACGCTCTCTATTAAGCTCATTTGCACGAATTAATTAGTTAGTAAGTATTAATCAATGCCTTTTAAACTTTCCAGATTGATAGTTGAACTCCTAAGCTTCTTTTTGATATAAAGAACACTAAATTTGGTTAAGAAATGAGTGAAATATGAATATTTCAAGTTAAGAGCACATTAAGAGGATCCGAACATGATTAAGGAAAATATTAACAAAACTTGTTTTAGCCATAACTTTCTCATTACTTAACCTTTTTAAGTGATTCAAAAGCCAAAGTTGAATAACTTTTTGTGTAGAATCTGAATATATAAAAATATTTGACTAATTAAAACTTTCACAGAAACGAAAATATTAAATTTACACTAAACCTCATTATTTCTCTTTTATTCTTAGCCATGAACTTTGATGTAATATTAAAGATAAAGAAGTATATGAATGTACTCATGTACTTACTCAAGAACTTCAGTAGGTGATGGAGGTATTTGATTAACTCAAGTGACCCTCTTGAAGCAAATGAATTAACTACTAAAGTATTTGGAAGAAATGTAGTTTGGTGTGGGATTTTAGGGGAGTTGCATCACAACTTTTGGGAGGACTTCAAATCAGTACGTAAGGGGAAGATTGAAGTGGTGCAAAAATCAGATTGAACTCAAGGGTGATTTATATAGACATGGGAGGAGACATGGGAAATAAATTCATAACTATTTTTGTAGACTTTTGTAGACAAGTTGACAATGGAATAGTTGGGCTACTAATTCTAGGGTTAAAATGCACTTGTAAAAACAATAGTAATGTGGTTGGAAATCTGATTGAAATGTTGAAATGTGATTATGTATGCATGTGAATGTAATATGTAATGTGATGTGTGAAAATGTATGGTTTTACTAATAAAGTGTAGTGTAGTGTAATATATATATATATATATCTATCAACCAATAATAATTAGCACCAAATTGATATATGAGCATGACCTTTAAAGGTATGAATTGCAATCTTAAAATACAAAGTTCGATTCGGAGAAGAGATTCGAATAAGGAAAATTTGGTCGTTTTGCTAAAATTCCATTTCCGAAAAATCGGCTAGTTGGAATTAGAGTTTCTTACCGTTTCTAACTGGAGTAAAAATATTTTTATTATTTTTACTAACCTATAAAATGGAATGTTTCACGATTCCAGCTCGTGGCCTCGAACCCAAGACCAGGGAGTACCTGACTTGAACTTGAGTATCCATTGGACCATTTGCCCCACTCCGTTAATATTTCTCTAAACCTCGTTTTTATACATTGTCTACCCCATCGAATTTCTAAAACCTCTAAGGTCAAACTAAATTATGGTCATTTCTAAGTTTAATGAGTCATACGATAATCTAAACTATTAAACTAATTTTTGGGGTATTACAGTCTACCCACCTTAAAAGAAAATTCGTCCCCGGCGATGTTGAGGCATATCAACCAAACCGCCAACTCCATCTACAGAGATTGGAAGTACAGGCTCCATCAGTACTTCCAAACTTACGGTCCCTCGCCTCCCCCCGTAGAGCTGCGTGGGGATAGAGAAGATGAGTGGCAATGGTTGTGTAACCACTTTGCCGATTACTCCTTTAGGGTGTTAATTTAATTTTTTTATTTCAATTAAGATAATTGAATTATTTAAATTTTAGTTATTAATTTTTTAATGATTTAATTATGTTGTGTAACAGAAATTTGTCATCAAAGCCAACCGGAGGAAGAAGGACAAACACCATACTACCGGCGCCAAGCAGTTCATTCAAATAGCACTACAACATTTTTACCCATTGCCGGCGACTTTTAAGTCGCCGGCAATGTTTTTGGACATTACCGGCGATTTTTGCCGGAAAAATCGCCGGTAATGTCTTTTTTTTTTTTTACATTACCGGCGACAAAAAATCGCCGGTAATGTCCGTCGCCGGCAATGCCTCGATGGTAATGTAAAAAAAAAAAAAAAAAAAACGACATTACCGGCGACATACATTTATGTCGCCGGTAATGTAAAAAAAAAAAAAAAAAAAGACATTACCGGCGACATTAATTATGTCGCCGGTAATGTCTTTTTTTTTTTTTTTTTTTTTACATTACCATCGAGGCATTGCCGGCGACGGACATTACCGGCGACAAAAATCGCCGGTAATGTAAAAAAAAAAAAAAAAAAAAAGACATTACCGGCGATTTTTCCGGCAAAAATCGCCGGTAATGTCAAAAACATTGCCGGCGACATAAAAGTCGCCGGCAATGGGTAAAAATGTTGTAGTGTAGCCAAGGAGCACAAGGATAAGGGCTCCAAACACCCTTATCTTGATGCAAGCATAAGCGCGTACGTGACGCCTGTGCTCGATAATGAAGCGAGTCAATGCGGCGTAAGTGATATATATATATATATGTGCTTTTAATTATAGTAATTATTATTTAAATATTATTTCATTATAATAAATTAATTATGTGCTTGTAGGCAAGGGTGATAGAGCCTGCGCAGGAAGAGTTGGCTAACACTCAGCTTGCGTTCCCAGATGTGCCGGTGGAAGACCTGCCTCCTCTATCCTTAGAGAGCCAAATTGCAATCGCGGATGAAGTCTACGGTCGTAGAGCTGGCAAGGAGGTTAGGCACTTCGGGCCTAAGGTGGTACGAGATTTGTCGATGACCTCCGACTCATCATCTACGGGAGGTTCGGGCCAGCGGAGAAGGACTACGGCTGCGGCCGTCGAAGCAGCCATTCAAGAGGCTCGACTGGCACGAGAGGAGAATCGACTGGCACGAGAGGAGAATCAATCCATGCGGCACAAACTTGACGAACAACAAGCACAAATAGCCCAACTCATCGCCCTCATGCAACAAAATCGAGAAGTATGTCAACTTCCTCCGAACCCATACCGCGACGACAACGACCCGGCTGGAGGCTGGGGACGCGGCGGTGCATCTGCTCCTCCAGTGTGTTAATTAGCTTGTAGTTTTTTAATTATCTCGTTTCTTTCCGCATTCCGAACAATATTTTTATTTTTATGGGTTTTTTGAATGTGTATGTACAAATTAATTTTAATTATTTAATAATTAAGTAATATTAAATTAATTAGTTTATTTAATTAATTTTATTATTTTTCATTATTTAAATTCAATTAATAATAAATTCAATTAATAATATTTAATACAATTTATTTTAAAAAAAAAAAATTAAAAAACACTTGGATGACGGAGAACTTAATCTCCGTCGTCCAGGTGATTACATGGGCCACGGAGATTGTCCGTGGTCCAAGTGAACTTGGACGACGGAGACCTTAATCTCCGTCGTCCAAGTTCCTGGACGACAGCACTTGGAGCACGTACCTTGGACGACGGAGATTCCGTCGTCTAAGCACTTAGACGACGGAAGAACTCACTTAGACGACGGAAACGCTCCGTCATCTAAGTGCTGTTTTCTTGTAGTGATATATTGTTGCCTTAAGCCTTTGATCCCATCCTAAAGCTGTCCATCGGTTCCCCTTCTTTTCATGTACCACGCACTTGCACGGACAACACTTCAAAATTGCTGAAACGAAATCTTTGAAAAAAGAGCAGTCCTATATGTTTGTTTTCAAAGGCTACTGATCAAACGTGTACAGTCAATTACAAAATGTTGTATATGACCTTATAAGTAGCTTTAGGGTTTGGAGGTGATGAAAGTACGTGTTTGGGCCTGAAATAAAGTATTTCATTTTGGACTTGGATGGCCGAGGTCTATGCGAGCGGCCCATTATATTAGCGATGCTTGGCGAAGAGTCAAGTAAGCAACGCCTGGCGAGCGTTCGCAAGAAGCATACTTTGAGTTATATTAGAACTGTGTCTTATTAGCTGGTTCTATGCGGCTTTGTTTCTATCATAACTGGTTTATTTTAAATAGAACTCTTAGAAGAGTTATGATGGTATTAGAGATCTATGAGTGATACGACACATATGCTGGTGTTGGATTCAGACTGTGATTACAAGAGCAGAAGGAGTTTGAAACATAATGAATGACTGTTATTAAGCGAGTATATAAGGAGAGTAAGAACTTTATGAGAAGCCCCCCCCCCCCCCCCCCCCCCCCCCCCGATCAAACATACAACTTGCTATACGCAAACAAACCTAGACGGACATCTCGTCCTCGAGATTTCTATCTTTCTTGCAACCAGAAGGTCAAAGTGCTTGTCACCTATCGAGTGAGAGTATTACGACTCCAAGGAAGCGATTGCAACCGGAAATTTGAAGGGCTTGTCACCTATCGAGTGAGAGTTTGGATACTCAAAGGGAGCCAGTGTTCTCAACACTCTGTCAACGGGATTGCTCTGCTTTGCATGAGTAAGGACGTGTGGAGTATCGATTTCAAGACTTAGTTAGAGATTCACATATCAAAGTCCTAGGTTTCTAGGCGAAAAGGACCTATTCGAGCAGGGTTGGTGCTCTCCCTATTCTAATCGCTTAATATAGAAGTCAGGCGGCTGTAATCAGTCCATATTCCGTCGAGAGACGGTGGCACGTCAGCATACGAAGCACAAACAGGATAAACCGGCTCACGCGGTTAAAACATCCGAAATCGATCATAAAAGAGACTGCTTCGCGAGAAGGATCTCTTCGCGAGAGATATTTTTGCATCGAACATTTTGGCACGCCCAGTGGGATAATATCTCTTAGCATCTCTAAGCGACAATTGAAGATCCCTATCGAAGGGTCTACCCTCAGTGTCGCAAACATCCACAACCGGCTTACCGTGAACACACATCTAGTCAGTGTCGTTCATTAAATAATCAAGCGGTTGAAGTTATTTTCGCTAACAACTTCGATACCATGACGTTCAAATCTTTGAGTGAGGCGGAAATAGCAGGACTTACGTTCGAACAGTACCTGGCTTACGCGGCCAGGCGATTTAGCCATCAGGCTAATTACCATCTGGCGCTCGAAGAAAGAATCGAGCAACATGCAACTCTTCTCACCACCCAGGCCCACTTAATTGATACAGCGACAGCTGGTATCCAAGCAATACGGGTGGACTTAAATCAGGATCGAGAGGAGAGGGAGGCCATGGGAGCCCAGGTGGCTAGTTTGGTAGAAGGTCAAGACAGACTACGGATAGATATCCTTCGCCAAATGGACAAAGGTTTGGAGGAATACCGCCGGTATGCGGCGACTCTATCACAAAGGGTAGACAAAGACATAGGATCTTAACCAAATCCGTATCGGACTTGACTAGGAAAACTAGGCAAGCGGAGTCTTTTCCTCTTGCTTGGGAGCAACGATTAAATAAATTCTTAGATGATTGTAACATACAATTGTCTAAGATGCATGAAACTTACGAAACACCGTTTCCTCCGATGAAAGACGATCCTAATGAGTGGCGTTGGCCAAAATTCTACAAACACCAGACCTTCCAAACTTTCTCTGGTGACGATGATGCAAATGCGGCAACTCACTTGGCTTATTTTACTCTGCAGTTAGGCCAATTTGCCGAAGATGAAGGGCTCAAATTAAGAGTTTTCGGTTCATCGTTGTCAAGATCAGCCCTTGTATGGTATACTGGAATAGAGAAGGGTTCGAACAGTGACTGGAAGGACATGGAGGCCTTATTCATAGATCACTTTGGAACAGCAAGACCAGAGACTAGTGTAGGAAAACTGGCTTCCTTGAGCCAATCAGTGACAGAAAGTCCGGTCACCTTCCTGCACCGTTTCCGGTCAGAGTATAATCTATGTAAGACCCCTCTGAGTAAGGAAGAGGTGGTCGAGATGGCCAAAAATGGTCTGGAGGACACGTTCCATCAGCTATTCTTAAACAACAAGTATTTCTCCTTGAATGAGTTCATCACGGCTGTGACTAAAGCTCATAGCAATATGCAGGAGAGAGACAACAGAAGGAATGCGTCGAAAGGGACGTACAGTAACCGAACCTATGATAGGTTGAAGCCAAAGACAGTGGCCACTACAAGAAAATATCACTTAGACCACGGAAACGTAATTGTTCCGTGGTCCAAGTGACACTTGGACGACGGAGACTTCTCCGTCGTCCAACTACCACCTGGACGACGGATAAGTCTATCTCCGTCGTCCAGGTTACCACCTGGACGACGGAAAAGACTCTGAGGTCCAGGTGGTAACCTGGATGATGGAGATAGTATCGTCCGTCGTCCAGGTGATCACCTGGACCTCGGAGACTTCTCCGTCGTCCAGGTGATCACCTGGACAACGGACCGACACGCCGTGGTCCGAGTAACTTCCACTTAGACGACACCTCCGTCGTCTAAGTGAAGCATTATATAAGCCCGATGCCAAACTTTCTTCGATCATTCCATCCTCTCCCGAGGGAAATTTTAAAGATCGAAGAAGAAGGAGAAGGGAGAAGGAGAAGGATCAGGATCAGGATCAGGATTTCCGCTGACTAGCTAGCTAGCTTAATTAACTGATATCGAGAAGGCCAGCAGGTACGTACGCAATTAAAATTTGCTTAATATATATTTAGTGAAAACGTACATAGATGCATGGATGTTAGCTATATATACAGATTAAATTACGTACATAATTGATGGATCGATGTAGATCGAGTACGTATAATTAAGCGTAAATTAATGGACTAATATATATATATATATATGTAATAATTAATTAATTATAATATTTTGTAGCAGTATGGACAAGAGTTGGAGGAAGTTGAAGAATAGATGTGATGTCCGGTATATGGATGGAATTCGCGAATTTGTGAATTTTGCGATAGAACATGGTCAGGGAAAGAAGCGTTTCAGATGTCCATGCCAGAAATGTCTTAATTGTCAGTATGTGGAGGTTAATGTTATGGTGCAACACCTGTACGAAAATGGTATGATGTGGAGTTACACCACATGGAGCGAGCATGGTGAAGCAGTAGAGTTCAGCTCAGCAAACTTCAGCTTAGGGTACAGTTACCAGGGTGCCTCATCCAGCGGCAGTGGTGCCGGACCCCCAGCTTGCAACCACTCTGCAGATTTGGTCCATGATGCGTTTCTGAGATTTAGTCATGGTGGACACCAACACCAAGACGGAGGTTACAGTACCATTAATGAGCATGATGACACATTCCCCGCTGCTAGCTTGACCACTGACACCAGTGAGATGGATAAGTACAACCGGATGCTACTTGAAGCGCAGACCCCGGTGTTCCTTGGATGTCGAGAGAATGTGTTGCAATATGTGATGGAGCAAATGAAGATAAAAGTGAAGCACAAAATGTTAGTGAGTGCTTTTGACGAAATTCAGGAGCAAATATGTAAGTTGCTTCCTGATGATCACAATCTTCCTAAATCTCATTATAAGGTTAGAAATATCTTGAGCAGCCTCGGCCTAAAGTACAGGATAATTGACGCATGTCCGAATGATTGTGTGCTATTTTACAAAGAGTATAAAGATTTGGACTATTGTCCCGTATGTGGCCAGTGCAGATTCCAGGTGAATAGGAAGAGTTCGAAAAAGAGAATTTCTGTGAAAGTTGTTCGATATTTTCCCTTGATTCCCAGATTGCAGCGCCTGTACATGTCTCTACACACAGCAGAGGCGATGCGATGGTACGCAGAAAAGCGAATAGATGACGATGTCCTACGACACGCCGCGGATGGGGAGGGTTTCAAACATTTCGACAGAGAATTTGGAGACTTTGCTGCAGAGGTTAGAAATGTTAGACTCGGCCTATCTACAGACGGATTCAATCCATAGGGAAGTAATAGCTCCGCCGTCAGCACTTGGCCAGTTATTCTGATGCCGTACAACTTGCCTCCGTGGATGTGCATGAACAAGGAATTTAATTTCCTTACTGTACTAATTCCAGGTCCTAAATCTCCAGGGAAGTGCTTAGATGTCTACCTCAGACCTTTGATCGACGAGCTGAAACTGTTGTGGGAAAATGGAGTCCCAACTTATGACAAATTCACTGACACGATGTTCACGATGAGGGCTGCTGTAATGTGGACGATCAGTGATTTTCCAGCGTATGGGATGTTGGCAGCCTGCAGGACAAAAGGATATAATGGATGTCCTATATGTTTGGACGACGTGAACTCTAGTTGGCACGCGGGGAAGGTGTGTTACTTGGGTCACCGTAGATGGCTTCCTCACGACCACCCTTGGCGACAGGATGAAGCTCATTTCGACGGGACGGTAGAGAGCAATCCTAAACCCCGTAGTTGGTCGGGCAAAGAGATTTTAGAGAGGTTGAGCTATTTCGACTTTGGTGTGTTGACCAATGACGCGGATGTAAAGAAATGCAATCCAATTCCTCCACATGATCTGAGCTATTGGGATCACAAGAGTATATTCTTTGAACTCCCTTACTGGTCGAAGTTGAAGCTGAGGAACAACTTGGACGCGATGCACATAGAAAAGAATGTGTGCGACAGCGTGCTGGGAACAATTCTCGGTATTAAGTTCAAGACTAAAGCTACTCCCAAAGCGCGCAAAGATTTGAAATCAATGAATCTACGTCGTCCCTTGTGGTTGAGGAGGGATAGAAGGAGTGTACAACAAGATGCCAGCTGCACCTTACACAGTGAAGCCGACACTTAGACGTTCTGTATTTCACTGGTTTAAGGGCGTTCGTTATCCGGCTACGTATGCAGCTACTATAACTGGAGCAGTGGACGTGGTGCAACACAAGTTTGTTGGTCTAAAGACACATGACTATCACGTTATGCTGCAACGTCTGATTCCAGTGGTAATTCGACCATACTTGCCTCGTGACGTCGTAGAACCAATAGTGGCATTGTGCAGATGGTGGCAGAGGTTATGCGCCAGAGAATTAAAGAAGTCAGATGTGGTGGAATTGAAACAACAAATTGTGCACATCATTTGCAAACTAGAGAGGATTTTTTCCCCTGCTTTCTTTGACATAATGATTCACCTAATGATCCACCTGCCCGAGCAGGTGCTCATTTCTGGTCCGGTCCAGTACACTTGGATGTATTCTCAAGAAAGGTACGTACAACTAATTAATTATACAGGTTTTTCGATTGATAATTTGTTCCACTGGAGATTACTAGCTAGCTATATGTACTTATTCTTATTGTACGTTTCATTTGTAGACAGCTTGGACAGTATAAGTCATTCGTCAAAAACAGGTCGGCCCTGGATGGCTCCATAGCAGAGACATACCTAATGCATGAGTGTGTTACTTACTGCAACAGGTACCTCAAAGATCCGCCACCTCCCACTGCCTCCGATCGCAGTGCCCGCATCAATCTTTCTGTCGTCACCAATGTCGTCCGACCGTTTGGAGGAGTATTAAAGGAATCGTTAACACGGGAAGAACTTATTGAGGCACATTGGGTAGTGTTGCGAGACTGTGACGAAGTTGAGCCATACATGATGTCATACAGGGAGAGGCTTCAGGCGTTAAATCAAAACAAGAGTTCGGCGTGGATTGAGAAAATGGTTAAGAAGAAGTTTCCCGATTATTTCTTCCAATGGGTACGTACGTACGTCTCGGTATTTAATTAGTAATTTATATACATATCGATCATGTTTGTAGAAAGTAAACCCTTATATTAATTTGCCCTTTTTCGCAGATGAATGATCTGCAAAAATCTGAAAACGACGGGGGGTGGTGGTCATGGCCAAAGCACTTGCTAGCAGGGAAGCCGATTAAACACTATATTTATCCCGGATGTTTTGTGAACGGTGTAAAGTTCCATTCATTGGCCCGAGATGAAGGAAGAAGAACACAAAACAGTGGGGTAGCGGTTGGGAAAGACAATGATATATATTACGGGGCTATTGTATATGTGGTTCAGCTATGTTACGGGAATGATGTCAACGTTTTCCTATTCAAGTGCAGATGGTTCAAGCGTACAAAGGAAGACCTGGGACTATTATCAGTCGATACAAACTCAAGCTGGTATGAGGATGAGCCTTTCACTCTCACCACCTTAGTTAGGCAGGTGTTCTATCTCGACGATCCGAAAGCCTGTGAATGGTGGAAAATAGTGAACCATATCTCTCATCGAGGAATATGGAATACAGAGACAATTGAAGGGACACCGACGACGACTGAAGATGTTGCTGAACCAGAAAGAGACATTCCTACCTATCAAGAGCCTAATATTTCTGTCATCCGCTCCGATATAATGGACCTGGTTCAAGATGGTGAACGGTTACCCATGTCTGATGGTTGTACAGATTTAACTGAAGATGAGATTATCGATGCCATTAATGAAGAAGATGAAGAAGACGAGCAAGATGAGGACGCGGACGAGGACTCAGGTTATTCGTCGGACGATGTTGAGTATAATGAGGAGGATGAGCAATCGGATACCGGGGATGAGGATGATGACGATTATGATGATGACTACTTAACTAAGTCGAGAAAAATTAATTGGTAATTAAATTAATTGGTAATTAATTATGGGTCCCTATATATGATTATATATTGCGAGAGATTAATGAAATAAATGTTTCAGAAATTATACTATATTATTCTATGATTGATTATATATGTCGACATGTGATAGTATTATTGTGAGCACAAATGTAGTATATATATATGTTGTTTTAATTATGGCGTTAAATCTATATATCATGCAAGAAGGAAAGTCCATACATAAATACATTGAACTATCTCCCTAAATCCTCGACCCTAAATCTAGCAGATCGGATCGATCGATCATTTTTTATGATTATTCTTGAATCAGAATAATTGAACGGACACACAAATGACCGGGGACGACCTAAACCCTAAACCCTAAGGCCCTAACCCCTGAATTCAGGGTTTTTACACTTGGACGACGGAGATGGTCATTATCCGTCGTCCAGGTACTCACTAGGACGATGGAGAATGACATTTGCGTCGTCCAAGTGAACAAACCCTAAACCCTAAACCATAAGGCCCCCTAACCCCTGAATTCAGGGTTTATGCACCTGGACGACGGAGAAGCTCCTCTCCGTCGTCCAGGTGTAGATTTCGTAATTTTTTTCTAAAACAACGACCATCTAGACCATCTTCTAATGCATATTCTTTTCGTTAAGACTTTAGAGTAAACAATTCTTGGTGTGAGAGCTTCGACGGTTCGAAAATCAGAGTTGCGAAATGTCTTGTATCCACGTTTCCGGTTTGTGAAATTCTCGGTTTTGCGGTTGACTGTGCCGATGAAACCCTTCACGAATTTATTATTTTCTGGTCCTTTATTGTAATTATATATTATGTTACGATGAACATATCCAACGGTTGTTTTGTCCAAATTCAATTTCGTTAATACTCTGCTGCAAATGAGCCTATACTTATGAACACTTAAGTCGTAAAGATTAGTCGATACTTAACAACTTTCAAATTACCTTGACCATCTCCGTCGTCCAGGTTCAAATTACCATGGCGGTTCATTTCAGTTTTTATTTTTTTTTTCAATGTAAATTGCACTTGGACGACGGAGATGGTCATTCTTCGTCGTCCAAGTTGAAAATTATGGCGGTTCAATGTGCCGCCTCAATTTTCGGCGCCGCTTGAAATTTCACTTAGACGACGGAGAATCAATTCTTCGTCGTCTAAGTCCAAATTTATGGCGGGTGAAACGTCTCGCCCATTAATTACGCACCGCTTCGAAAATTTTTAACGCTTCACCTAGACGACGGAAAAGCGTGTTTCCGTCGTCCAAGTCCACTTAGACGACGGAAAACAACGCTCCGTCGTCTAGGTGAAAGTCTATATATAGCACAGTCCCCCCCTCCTTTTCTCATTCCATCTCCTCTCCTCTCCTCTCCTCTCCTCCGGCGATTTTCCTCCTCCGCAACGCTCCGGCGACTCAATTTCCGGCGTGGTTCCTCCTCTCCGGCGACTCAACTCCGGCGATATTCCCGATTATTCCGGCGAGGTAATATTTCTATTTTTTACCTTATCAACATTATTTTTAATTATTTAATTAATTAATTTCTAAATATAATTAAATAATTAGTTTTAAAAAATTAATAGTTGTAATTATAATAATTATTTAGTTGTTATTATTAATATTTAGTAATCATTTAGTTATTATAATTATTATAATAATCATGTAGTTGTTATCATTTAATTATTTAGTTATTATAATAGTTATTTGGTAAATAATAATTATTGTAATTAAATAATAGTAATAATAATTATTGTTAATAATAATTAATTATATTGGTAAATGAATAATTATTATTAAATGCATGATAAATAATAATTCATTATTGTAATTATTTATTGTTTTAATTAATTGATAATTATGTGTATTTTCTAGTAAATTGCATGGTAGTACGTCTTTGATTTAAATTTAGTACATAAGGTTGGTTTATTAAGTCACACTCTTTGGAATAGATGACGCCTCTTTTCCTAGCTTATCTCCTTAACCCCTCGTGATGTGTGGATTTCATCACTGCATACCATAACCTAAGTGAAGTTATGGACACGAGGTTGAGGGCGGAGTTTGCAAAGGACTTGAGGGAGTGTAAATTTTTGAAAAATTGGCCGAATGTCGGACATGGTGTCTAGAAACGGGTTATGACTGGTGACAGGTTTTGGATCTAAGAAAGACGACACCAATAGAGTATATACCATTCATTTGTTTAGCCTCGGGGTGTTTTGTCGAAATTAGTCATGCCTCTCGCGTTATCTCTATCCCTAACTGGCCATGTTTTTCGATTGAACCAATGCTGATTAATTGAAAATTTACACTTTATCGCGCGGGTCGCACGTCCATTGAACGACCCAACAAGCCAAGCTAGTGTACTCTATTTAAATCTTAACCGTACTTAATTAGCGTAAATTTTTAGTTGTAATTATTATGGTAAGTAAGTATTTTAACAACGTACTCCTAGGTTTAAATGGCTCCATCCGGCAAGAAAAAAGCCCAATAGGAGGCAGAAGATGCTATGCTCCACCGCTTGGCGGACCAAGTCGGTTGGGTTGAACAGGAGGGCAACGACGCCCTCAATCCGGACCCTTCATCTGGTCCGTCGGCAGCGCCTTCTGGGGAAATTCCCGCTGCCCCATTTATCTCCAGCGGTGATGACGTCGACCTCTATTCAAGTCCGATGCCCGGTACCGGTTCAACAGCATGTACTCAGGCATCCTCGACCTCTGAATCTATCATGTACAGCGCCCAGCGTAAGCAAAGGAGGGCCCCGACTGACCCGGAACCGAAAAGGACTCGCGGTATCGTTAAAGGGGGCAAAGCGGAGAAAATTTGCAAGGCGACCGGGAAAAAGATCGACTTGCCCTACGACGAATTCACCAGTGGCCCTCCCACAGCTCAGCTAGAAAGTCTCTCGGCGCATAGCATAGGGTCAATCCTTCGTAGCCGGGTTCGTCTCACTGCCCCTACTTGGAAGGATGTGCCGGATGATGAGAAGGCGAAAGTCTTTAAAGAACTTTTGGTACGTAATACGTACAATTTTAGTTATTATATAATATTGTTAATATTAGTTATAATTTCATAATATATACGATTATAATTTTCTATTTATTTCTGATAGGAACAATTTGAGGTGGATCCGACACCGGCGATGTTGAGGCATATCAACCAAACCGCCAACTCCATCTACCGTGATTGGAAGTACAGGCTTCATCAGTACTTCGAAAATATCGGTTCCGTGCCTGCCCCCGTAGAGCTGCGTGGGGATAGAGAAGATGAGTGGCAGTGGTTGTGTAACCACTTTCAGGATGAAGAATTTAAGGTGTTTACTTTTTTTATTTCAATTAAGATAATTGAATTATTTAAATTTTAGTTACTTATTAATCTTTTAATTTTTTAATGATTTAATTACGTTGTCTAACAGAAATTCTCCGAAGTCAACAAAGCCAACCGGGGGAAGAAGGACAAACACCATACTTCCGGCGGCAAGCAACTCATTCAAATAGCCAAGGAGCACAAGAATAAGGGCTCCAAACACCCTTATCTCGATGCAATCATAAGCGCGTACGTGACGCCTGAGCTCGATAATGAAGCGACTCAATACGGCGTAAGTGATATATATATGTGTGCTTTTAATTGTAGTAATTATTATTTAAATATTATTTCATTATAATTTTTTAATTATTCATTTGTAGGCAAGGGTGATAGAGCGTGCGCAGGAAGAATTGGCTAACACATAGCTTGCGTTCCCAGATTTGCCGCCGGAAGACCTGCCTCCTCTATCCATGGAGAGCCAAATTGCAATCGCGGATGAGGTCTACGGTCGTAGAGCTGGCAAGGAGGTTAGGCACAAGGTGGTTCGAGATTTGTCGACGACTTCCGACTCATCATCTACGGGAGGTTCGGGGTGGAGAAGGACTCAAGCTGCGGCCGTCGAAGCAGCCATTCAAGAGGCTCGACTGGCACGAGAGGAAAATCAATCCATGCGTCAAAGACTTGATGAGCAACAAGCACAAATAACGCAACTCATTGCCCTCATGCAACAATCTCGAGGAGAATGTCAACCTCCTCCGAACCCATACCCCGACGACGACGACCCGGCTGGAGGTGGGGGACTCGGCGGCGCATCTGCTCCTCCAGTGTATTAGCTAGTAGTTTATTATCTCGTTTCTTTCCGCATTCCGAACAATATTTTAATTTTTATTCATTTTTCGATTATGTATGTACAAATTAATTTTAATTATTTAATTAAATAATATTACAAATTTAGTTTATTTAATTAATTTTAACATTTTTCATTATTTAAATTCAATTAATAATAAATTAAATTATTAATATTTAATTAAAATTTAATTTTAAAAAAAAAATTAAATAAGCACTTGGACGACGGAGAATTTAATCTCCGTCGTCCAGGTGCTTACCTGGGCCACGGAGAATGTACGTGGTCCAAGTGCACTTGGACAACGGAGAATAAATTCTCCGTCGTCTAAGTGCTTGGACGACAGCACTTGGAGCACGGAACTTGGACGACGGAGGTTCCGTCGTTTAAGTACTTAGATGACGGAAAAACGCAGTTAGACGACGGAAACGCTCCGCAGTCTAAGTGCGTTTTTCTTGTAGTGGGCTTATATTGAAGGTGTAGATGATCAAGAGTCAGGCTCTGATGGCGAGCAGGTGGGTGCCGTTGATTTATCAACAAACAAAGTTTTAAAACCCTGCAAGCTTCAAAAGAGTAAGGGTCCAATCAAGCTCTCAACAGTGGTTTTCACTAAGCCAGAATTTGAGAAGTACACCTATGACGCCAATATGGCTCATGAAATTTTGGACGAGTTGTATAGTCTGCGTGTCGTCAAAGCAGACTTTGGACCACTTCCTACAGCTGAGCAGTTGAAAGGTAAGAAATATTGCAAGTTCCATGGAGCATGGAACCACGTTACAAAGGACTGCATTAAGCTTAAAGATCAGATCCAGAGATGGATCAATAAAGGGAGATTAGAGTTGGAATGGTCGTCCAAAACAGCTGCGTTAGTGGATTCCGAGCCGTTCCCTGCTGCACAGGTGAATATGGTTTAGGTGAATTGGATATCATCTAGTAGACACTTCAAAGGTGTGGAGGCCTGGAATCGACCATCCTTTTCAGCCTATTCATTCATACTGGATATGATAGAAGAATTCTTTGATGGGCTAAAAGTCATGGGGCTGATCTCTTTTTACCCAGTTAATGAGCTTAGACAATTACGGTATAAAGAGCCAGTCCAGCACTTCTGCAGATTTCACAATCACTTTGGTCATCGAACAGCAATGTGTTCCACCT
This sequence comes from Geum urbanum, assembly GCA_946800695.1. Lineage (NCBI taxonomy): Eukaryota > Viridiplantae > Streptophyta > Magnoliopsida > Rosales > Rosaceae > Geum > Geum urbanum. The sequence goes on from OX327003.1 coordinate 10,028,113, forward strand.
TGAGAGATGAAATCCAAGGTTTGATCAACTGGGAGGTGATTGAAATCAACGACAGGAGCGAGGTGGATTTTCACCCACGATATCTTCACAGGACACCACCTCCTCCAGTCACAACTTCTCCTGCCAGTGGCACTTCTTCAAGGGGTAGTCAAACTAAACCAACCTATGCGAAGAAGAAGTCAAGACGAAGGTCTAACCGAAATATAGTGTTTGTCCGACCTAAGCGGACTCGAATAACATATGACGCGTCTTGGCGAGAGGAGATATTCATTAAGCTATGCCAAGAAGGAATAGCTGTGGTTCCTGACAACTGGGGAACACCTGACCCACATCCTAAGGATGTTAGGGGTTTGCCTTATTTTCGATACCACCACAAATGGGGACGTCACACCACAAGTGCTTATCGAGATTTAAAGTTCAAGATACAGCAGTGGATTAACGAGGGAGTAATAATGATAGAACAAGAACCTTCGCAAGGCTTGACGACCCCTATGCCAATGATGGTGGGAATGTTGGAACTGACACGTGACAAGTCAAATAAAAGAAAACAATCCAACGACCATCCAACTGCTGGTGAAAGTCCATCTTATACACCAAGGAATAAAGGAAAAGAAAAGGTGGACCCCAAGGCGGAATCGCCAGTAGCCCTTTGTGCACATTGCAAACTGAGAAACAGGCTGAAGATCTCTTATGAAGAGCTGGCTCAAGCAGCCAAGTCTTTCCCAGAGCTATTCTCGAGTACAGATCATCAGCCCCAGCAAATAAAACAAAGGGATACTCCAACTCCCAAGCGCTCGCGAGCAACAGACCACGCCAGTTTGGCTAAAACACCTGAGTCTAAAGTTGCAAGTACACTCGCGAAGCAATATATACCTCCAGCTTCAAGAAATATTACAAAGGAGGATGTCTGGTACGTGAGGGAGAAAGGGAAAACCATTAAAGTAACTCCAAGCAGGAGGAGAAATCTTCAACGACGCTTTGGCAGAGCCAAGAGAGCACTAGAGGCTTATGAAGCTGGCTTGATCAAAGAAGAAGATCTGGAGTTTCCTCCAGAAGTGTTGCAATGGCGAATGAACACCCTTGCAGCAAACCCATTGGTGGTCTTTGGGAAAAAGTCTCGCGAGACTAAAGTGAGAGCCCAAAGACCATGAGTCTTTGAACGAAACCCAGAGTTAGGGTTTAAAGGCAAAGAGCCCGAATCTACTCCTGAGATTCATCGTGAGCCTGCACAACGGAAGCCAGTCAGGAGACGCCTCACTTTTGAGGAGGACAAGATGAAAACAGTAGGGCTACAAACACCCGCTCAGGGAACAAGGGACATGCAGAAACAGAACACTCCAAGCAAGCCCCCAGTCTTGCAATGGAAACCCAGGCCTTTAATTGTGGAAGAACAAGATAAGGCCCAACAATTGTTTCCTGTTCCCAAGGAGAAAACTCCACCACTACTACTGCCAGCAGCTATTGATCCTACTCCTGAGGGTCTGTTACAACAAGTAGCCCATCTCGAGGTAACTGCAACGTCGAATGAGGATGGACATAAGGCTGGAAATGATAACTACGACGACGATGAGCAGTTGGTGGATTACGGTGAGGACGAAGATGAAGAAGCACTTGACTGCATTGAGGAAGACAGTTCCACCATTAACATGGTGTATGTCTTATCTTCCAAATACGCTTTGTCTCTGTCAGCATCAACAGATGAATCCAAAAACATCAATAACGTGGTATTACCAGAAGAAGAACCAGAGCTAACAAGTGGTTCAACATCAATTGAGGTACCAGAGACGGATTCATCACATACTACAGAACAGATGATGTTCTCCAAGCCCACTATAGACATGGCCATGCACATGAGGCCGTTATATGTCACAGGACAAGTCGAAGGGATTCAGTTGAACAAATTCCTAGTGGACTCAGGGGCAGCGGTCAGTATCAACACCGTCAAGGCAATGGCCTTAATAGGCATTCCCAAGTCTGCTATCCAAGAGACATCGCTGAGTGTCAGAAATTTTCAGGGTAGCATAACCAAGACCTTGGGCATTGTCTTCTTACAGGTACACATCGGTCTAGCCTCAGGCACTTACACATTCTTTGTAGTAGAGTGCACATCTCCATATAGTGCAATTTTGGGGCGTGACTGGATACATCGAAGCTATTGTGTACCTTCTTCACTTCATCAGCAGATGTTACTCTGGAACATGGAGACAGGTGAAGCAGAACTTGTCAATGCTGACCCTCGTCCATCTTCCGTTTCTGCTAACGCATTAGAAGCCAGATATTACCACAGTGACCTTAGACCATTGGAGGTATGTGGCGTCGACAGTAAGGGCCGCCCAGTTGGTGTTACGGCCTCTGAACTAGCTCAGTGGGGTACAATTCAAGCAAATCAGGATAGCAAAAGACCCTACACCATTGAGCTACCATCCAAACGTTCTCCATGAATGGGTCTCTATCAGATATAGAGGCCGAGGCTTGTCATTCTCTACACGAACGCTTTCATAATTTTCTGTTAGAGAGCCAAGCCTTTGAGAAGATTCCAATGGTTGCAGCCTTGGAATATGTGGATGAAGACGTTTTACAAGACTTAGAGGAGGAGGACGAGATTAAATTAGCTCCAGCAGCTTTAGATGATTTACCTCCTAAAGTCAATGATCCCATTGAACACATCAATATTGGGACAGATGAAGAGCCAATCTCTGTGGCCATCAGTACCTTCCTGGAGCCTGAGGAGAGACTCAAGCTTATTGAATTGCTACAAGAATATGCAGATTGTTTTGCAGAAAAATACGATGACATGCCTGGCCTGTCACCAGATTTGGTGTGTCATAATTTGCCCATCATAGAAGGGAAGAAACCTGTGAAACAAGAGATGCGTCGCATGAATACAGAAACGACAATTCTAGTCAAGGAAGAGGTCGAGAAAATGCTCAAGTCAGGGATTATACGGGTAGCCAAATATAATGAGTGGCTTTCCAATATAGTCCCAGTCAAGAAAAAGAATGGAAAGATGCGAGTATGTGTCGACTACAAAGACTTGAACAATGCAACCCCAAAGGATGCATACCTAATGCAAGTAGCTGATTTGTTGGTAGACTCAGTTGCCCGCCATGAAATGTTGACTTTCATGGATGGCACTGCTGGCTATCATCAAATTCCAGTGGCTGAAGCAGATAGACATAAAACAGTGTTTCGGTGCCCAGGATTTGCAGGTGTTTTTGAGTACGTAGATATGCCGTTTGGACTTAAGAATGCAGGGGCAACTTACCAACGAGCAATGAATTTGATTTTCCATGATCTTATTGGTAAGACCATGGAAGTATATATTGATGATGTGGTAGTCAAGACGAAATGCAGAAGTATTCATTTTGAAGACTTAAGGCAGGTGTTTCTCAGAATGTGGCAACATCAACTGAAGATGAATCCAGCCAAATGTGTGTTTGGCGTCCAGGCAGGAGATTTCCTGGGTTTTTTGGTTCATCAACGTGGGATTGAGATACCAGATGACAAGAAACAAGCAGTTCTCAATGCAGTCCCACCAAAGAGTAAGAAAGAACTACAGCGTTTATTAGGAAAGATCAATTTCTTACGACGGTTTATTGCCAATGCTGCTGGGAAAACACAACCATTCTCAACTCTGCTCAAGCTTCAAAATCAAAAGGACTTTGTATGGGAACCTATACATCAAGAGGCCTTTGAAACCATTAAAGCCTACTTAACGAACCCACCTGTCTTGGTTCCCCCAAGACCTGGGGTTCCTCTTAAGCTGTATATATCAGTTACTGAACTCTCCATCGGAAGTCTACTAGCTCAGGACGACACATAAGGAGTTGAACGTGCTATTTTCTATCTGAGTCGTACCTTGAACGATTGCGAAACAAGATACTCTCCAATGGAAAGACTGTGCCTAGCATTATACTTTTCAGGGTGTAAGTTGAGGCATTATATGCTTTCCTTCACTACGTGTATTATTGCACAAACAGATTTAGTGAAGTATATGTTGTCCAGACCGATGCTCCATGGAGGCATTGGAAAGTGGATTCTGGCTTTGTCAGAGTTTTCTTTGCAATATGTTCCCCAGAAGGCGGTAAAAGGCCAAGCAGTGGCTGATTTTTTGGCTCATCATCCCATGGAAGAGGATGTTGAGGGGCCAGAACTAGACCTTGCTCGTATTGATTTGGCTCCTTAGTGTTTATACTTTGATGGGTCCAGTACGAGTACTATGGCTGGGGCAGGGGTAGCTTTAATTTCCCCATGCGGCTAAACTTATTCTTATTCTTTCAGGTTGGACTTCAGATGCACAAATAATCAAGCAGAATACAAAGCTTTAATCATTGGATTAGAACTTCTGTTGGATATGGAGATCACAGATGTGCATATTTTTGGAGATTCCCAATTAGTGATCAGACAACTTGAAACAAAGTACAAGGCAAGCCCAATATTAGAGCCTTGTGCTAAACGGACCTATAACCTGCTCGAGTTGTTTACAGAAGTGGAGTTGAGTCATGTTCCTCGCGAGAAGAACTATGCAGCCAATGAGCTGGCTCAACTAGCAACGGGTGTAAGTCTGCAAGATGGAGTAAGCGAACGAATATTAAAGGTTGAAAGAAGAACTCTTCTATCTTTCATTGCACGACAAGAAGATAAAAATGAATGGTACGTTGCTACACTTGATCACATTGACAAGGATTAGAGACAGGAAATCATTGCTTATCTCCAGAATCCTAATAATCCGGTAGACAAGCGGATTCGATTTTTAGCTCCCAATTATGTGCTCAAGGATGCTGAGTTATATAGAAGGGGAGAAGAAGGCATACTGTTATGGTGTGTCTTTGGACGTGAAGCTAAACGGTTAATGAGAGAAGTCCACCTTGGGATAGCAGGGGCACACCAGGCTGGTCCCAAGATGAGATGGTTACTAAGAAGACATGGCTTTTATTGGCCAGGAATGCTCAGAGATTGCATCACGTTCACAAAAGGTTGTGAAGAATGCCAGAAACATGGTCCGGTCAACCATATGCCCAGAATACCATTACAGCCAATAATCAAGCCTTGGCCAGCTCGAGGATGGGCTTTGGACTTAATAGGAATGATTCATCCTCATTCATCTGAAGGGCACAAGTTTATCATAGTGGCTACTGATTTCTTCACAAAATGGGTTGAAGCTCGACCTCTTAGGGTATCGTCTGCAAAGGCCATCCGCCAGTTCCTATTTGAAGATATTATTTGTCAGTTTGGCATTCATAAGAGTTTTGTTTCAGACCGTGGGGCAGCATTTATGTCTGGAGAAGTGGACACACTAATGAAGGATCTTGGGATTCACTTCCTTCACTCTTCTCCATATTATGCCCAATCCGATGGTCAAGCTGAAGCGAGCAATAAAATCATTATTCATATCCTAAAACTGATGCTCGCGAGCAATGCCAGACTGTGGCATGAAGAACTGTTTAACACCTTGTGGGCTTATAGGACAAGTAAGAGGACACCCACAGGTACGACTCCTTATGCATTAATGTTTGGGCACGATGCAGTCTTGCCTTTAGAGATCAATGTTCAGTCTTTACGTGTGATGGAGCAACACAACTTGATCGGTGAAGACTATGTACAAGCAATGTGGCAAGAGCATGAAGACTTAGATGAGAAACGTATACAAGCTTATGATAGTCTACGTGCTGAGAAACAAAAGGTGGCTCGTGCTTATGACCAACGTACAAGGGGCATGAGTTTTGCAGAAGGAGAACTTGTCTGGCGAGTCATTTTGCCTATTGGCGAAAAGACTGAAGGACGAGAAAAATGGTCAGAGAAATGGGAAGGACCATACATTATCGATCGACTGTTGGGTACAGGAGCAATTCGTTTGCGAGATCGAGATGGTACCATACACGCGAACCCAATAAATGATCGTTTCCTAAAGAAGTTTATACAACCAGTATGGGAGTATGAAGATCTTCCAACTACAGCTTAATCTAGTTTATTTATGCTCTTGCCTAAGTAAACTACAGGGGCAACACATACCGAGGATCATGTACATTATAATAGCCTATTCATGGGGTTAAAAAGCTAGAGCCTGTACCCGAGGCCAAATTTTTAAATTTTTATGTTTTTCTTCCAAATCAAAAGTTCATGTTAGCCAGTTTTTGTGGCCTAAGTTTTGAGCAAACTGTATATGAGTTTATCAATATAAGGAACTTTTACACTTCAAATAAAATATTACATTCAATACATGGAAGAATACAAAGGCTTTGCGGCCTCTAGCTCTGATACCATATGGAAAAACAAACTCTGAATCAGCAACAGAGAAAAAAGATAAAACAGTTTGTTTTTCACAAGATCCTCTTCGTTGATTGCCATCCCCTGGGGTAGATGTATCTAATATGTACACATGGAGATCGACCTCGGCGATGGGATGGAGAGGATTTGAAACGCCAAGGTAGAAGGTGCATCAGATCAAAAGACCCTTTACACTTGCCTTGACGTTTGTTGCCTTCTTCCCAGGGTGATGTCCCCATCTTTCCCCATCTATTGCATGTCACATTGAAGAGGTCTACCACCTCCAATGCTTATGGACACCGAACGGGTGCACTGGGGAAAGGTGAGGGGGTCTTCACCTCAGGATTGTGGCTTCTCCCTTCTTCTACTGACACAAGTTGGGATAGCCAAGGCAACGCCTGGACGTTGATATTGCTATCTAAGGAACACAACATGGAAGGATTTATCTGGGGGTTTCTTTAGATAGGAAGACCAGAGCAAAGAAACAAGGAGGTAATTCATTCTTGCAAAGGTGTTGGTTCATAACACAAAGGAAAGGGAAACCTTTTATAGCCAGGAGTCACAACGGTTTGGCTTCGCGAGAGTAATTACGCTCGAAAATAGAGAACACGTGTCCAAATGGAAGTGGACAGCAAGGACGGTTTATCTACCCGTAAGAAGTGCATGATAAATGAGTAGATTTCTGGGGCAGGTAAAACTTACTTCAAAAGATTTTGATTGTTTGACGCGATACGGATTCCAAACTTAGAATTCAATTCCATTTATTGTTGAATAGTCAGAGTAGTCAAAATTAGTTACAGCTTAAAACGAGGCTGGATCGAAGATAGAAAATGGCTTATTGGAGAAGCCCAATGTGGTCTTTGAACCCAGTTCTTTCTTTGTCGTCAAAACGATTTGAATGCATAAATAGTTTAATTGTTTGTGACAAATAGATAAGGCCTACATCTGAGGCCCAAAATTTTACAACTGGAGGAAAAAGTTCTTTAGTGAGATTTTAGCCGTCTCTGAAGCCATCCAGGCCTGGTGAGCTGCTTGGCGAGCATGATTGGCTTCGTCGCGTGCCTCTTGCAGGAGCTGAGCTTGGTTCTCGCTTTCCATCACAACTTGATGCATTTCGTCCTGATGCCTGGGGATGTCAGTTTCCAATGCATTTATTTCAGCTTCAAGGGATGAGAGTTCAGCTTCGAGAGCAATTTTTCTGGCACATTTGGTTGCTAAAATCTCCCCCTGAGTAAATTTATCCTCCATTATTTTCTGGGTTCTCTCTTTCTCCTTATGAGTTAGTCGCTCCAAAGTTTCTGCTGCTTCGTTCTTACGCTCAACCTCGAGTGTTAGGCGATGGAAGGCTTCGTTTTGGCTCAGGAGTTGAGAGAGATTCTCTTCAAGATCATCCAGGCGAGGGATGAAGTCCACTGGGGCAGTGGCCTTCAGGGTTTTCACTTGTTTGTGGATAGCCTGAATGTCTATTGGAGAATCTAAGGGCCCACAGGTGGCACGTCAGTACACGAAGCACAAACAAGATAAACCGGCTCACGCGGTTAAAACATCCGAAATCATAAAAGAGACTGCTTCGCGAGAGATATTTTTGTATCGAACAGTACGAATATGAAAAAAGGACATTTGTGAGTCTTCCTTAATTTCTTTAATTTTCATTTGATCTAGAAACCATTTGAAAGAAACAATTTAGAACATCTGTTGGAAATGATGACAAGGGGAAATCTGGTCTAATATAGTTTCAAACCAAATACCACTTCGAGCTGAGTAAGTTGTTGCAGGCATGGCTTGTTGATTATAATTAATAAGTTAGCAATTGTTCTTTCCAACAGTCCTTCATTTCTTTTTTGTTAATTCCCACATTTATTCTGTGAGCAAATTAATCTGATCGATTTATATGCAATGCTGGTGGCTTAGAGAGATTCTTCAGCCATCGCACATGCATGTACATGCACAATGTCCGGAAAATCTTATCTGTACCATCTCATGCATGGATAGATATATATATATATATATATCACTTGCAGACTTTCTCAACGTTAACAATCCCAGTGGTTACGCAGAACTTGACCTAGCGCGTAGCCGTTAATGGACAACTCGGAAATCAAACAACCATCGTTTACTATATATTATTGATATTTCCTTATAACCTAGCCTAGCTAGCCCAATAATTATGCTCTTCCGAGAATAATGGGGTTTATTCCTCACAAAAAATACATATATATGTAGCTGCCTTTGAATGTATTGCTGCATATGCTGATATGCTTCCGCCCTCAATTTGACTTGAAATCATAATTATAGTGAGTGGCAACAGCAAAGAGACAAATAAAGTCAGAAGCTGAATTTGAGATTGCTGGTATTGTTTCAAGAAGCTAGCTCTAGCCGCCCACAAGATTGTTAATTAATCTGGGTTTATTAATTTAGAACAATTTTTATTTCTTCGGAATTTCTTTTGGAGCCGTACGTACGTTCAACTTTCTGGGTTGATAAGGTCGTACGCACAAGATAATGATCGATAGGGGTGAAGGAATTTCAGCCAGGTTGCCAACTTGCCATCGATGGATTTAGGTTGATAAGGTTGATCATTTTCACCAGTTTTAAATGTGGGCAATTCAATGTCAATTAGGTGATCTATATATTTCGTGATGATGAGAGAAATTGGGTACGTGGCATGGAAGCAACATTTGTGAAGTCAAGTAAAGAGCGCTTAATTTCTTACAAGGAAGAAAAGCTGGACCAGATATATATAACACACTAGGTGAAGCCCCGCGCTTGAGCGCGGTTGAACGTTAAGGTGAAACGAAGAGTTGTTTGAAGATGATGTTATTGGGAAGGAAGGAGGAAGATATTAGGATATGATACAGAACTTAAAATGTATTGCATATATATATGTTACAGACATTGGAGTGCAGAGTACTTAAAATTCAGAAATCACCTATATACAGACACTACATTTATCACGGATAGCGTTATTGAAAAGCAGGAATTAACCGATTATCTAGTGTTCTAAAAATACAGAAATAACTTATATATTACACACATTACATTTGTCCTGAATAGCATTCTTGAAAATCAGGAATTAGACGATTATCTAGTATGCACAGTAGTCGCAAAACATGGGCAGTACATCACATCTTAGTCAGTTGCTTTCAGTGGCATCTGTTCAACATTGGAGGTCTTCTTGGTCTTCAATTTCATCAAAAACTTGTTCCAGAGAGGGTTTATGGCTGGCAAATTTGAGGGTGTGATGAAGAAGTTTGTCTTATTGCTCTTGAAGAAGTGAAAATGAAAAAGAGAAATGATATGTGGTACATGAACTCAAGAAAGTGCTCTCGAAAGGTGAATATGAATCGCGGAGAATTTGCTTCTAGTTCTTTCCAGATCAACCCCACAATTTTTTATCTTCATGCACCCAATTTCTCTCATCAATCATAGATCAAAACCAACCCAGAAATCCCCTACAATATTGAACCCAAAATTGATCACAACTGCAGAACTAAAAACCTAAGTCCATAAATTAAATACTCACCTTTCTCACCACGATCTCTTCTTCTTGATCAAGAGGTTGGGATCATGTGCTTCCGATCGTGACCCAAAATTAATATTCGTGTACTTCAATTGCGACCCGATCAAAGCATGCACCCTGTCTTATATAGGAAATAAGCCATGATAAGGCTGTGGCTCATGTCAATGGAGCCTTGACTGGCTATCTCAAGTCGTAGCCCAAATAATGAATTATCAAATTAAAATGAATCCTTTGTATTTTTATTGATACATAGCTAAAATATATATTTTGTATGTATTATCTTGTGTGTTATATATTGTGTCATATATTTTGTAATACATCTCTGTAGACAATATTTTTCGTATAGTTATTAGGCATATCATCACCATTTTTTATCACTATCTTAAGACCTTTTTTTGACGTCACCCTCGACATTGCTACATATAATTGACCATGGGTGAAAACCGGTTCCGACAAATATATTCCGACTTGATTTAATGATTGACCTTGACTCTTATTGATTGTCATTGCATAACAGGGTCTAACAGGAAACTGACGTCTTTTAAACGTAAAGGCCATTTAGTTTCAGTTGCATATAGTACTATTCTCGGAATATGTACTTTTTCTCCAATGTTACATCTAGTAAGTATTTTTGCTTCTATTAATCTTTCGAACAATTTTGTCACAATTAACCTTGTGTCATTACACAAACCACGTATTTGATCTATATTTCTTAATAACATAATGGGCATACCAATTTTCAACATAAGTTCGTGTGTAGGCAAACCGCTAAACTCAAGCTTATTCAAAAATTCCATGGGATACAAAAGATTAATATTATCGCTATTACCTGAATTATATGAAATAGAATCTGAACTAAAATATGATTTATTATCTCCGGGTACTAATTTAATCGCATAATTATTGATTTCATGAACAGTCACATTTTTGGGAGTTACAATAGCACGTTCTCTCAAATAATTTGTATCATTGTATTTGGTATCAAAGTTGGGATATGTTGCATCAAAAATCGATTTTATGGGTTCAACTGTGGCATCAGTCAGCAAATCTTTCGGTATTTCAATCCAACTCACATCAGGATCATCCATGGGCAATTTAGATTCTAATCGACCTTCACCTATCTGTAACATCCATTCAGCAAAATCTTTAATTTCAATTTTTTCAAGAGGAGTTAAACCAATCGTCGCCAACCTCATATTTTCAATTAGATGAAATACTGTAATGTTAGGCCACAAATATGAATTATTAAACGATGCTTGAATGATTTGTTCTTTACTACCACCTTGTATCACCGGCAATGTTTGTCTAAAATCTCCACCGAATAAAATTATTTTTCCTCCAAATGGCTCTTCTTTGTTTGACAAAATATCACACAGTGTTCTGTCCACCGATTCAATACACCATTTATTGCACATAGGAGCTTCATCCCAAACTATTAATTCAGCTTTTTCAATCAAATCAGAAAGATGAGTTTGTTTATTTATATTACAATTTGAATCTTTGTCTATAATCGGCTTTATTTTGAAACGTGAATGAGCTGTTCTGCCTATCGGAAGTAATAATGAAGCAATGCCTGACGAAGCAACTGCTAAAACAACTTTGCCTTCAGATCTTAATCTTGAAATTATAGTATTCCATAAAAAAGTTTTGCCTGTACCTCCGCTACCATAAACAAAAAATAATCTTGGGTTCTTCTGTTGTACGGCTTTGATCACCTCATCGTATATATTTCTTTGATTATTATTTAGTTTGGTGATCAACTCAGAATGTTCTTGTTTTAATATTTCACAATCAAAATCTAATTCTTCTCTGATAAGCCTATTGTCGAGTTGATGTATTTGTTGTGTCTTTGGCATTGGTAATTTATGGTCTTTTAAACTACTTGACGACATGTTAAACAATTTTTCAAGTTCAAGTAGAACAACATTCTTTAATTCGTCATCAGGTATGGTAAGATTTAGCATATTAAAATTTAATTTCATTCTGTGTGATATGTCATCAGACATTTTAATCCAATATGCATCAAACAAAGCTTGAGGATCCGAGACGTTACAAAATAGAATAATCGTAACAAATAAATAACGAATTTGAGGAGAAGTGGCAGTAAAAGTAGATTCCAACAATGCTTCGAGCCATTCTTTATCATCACCTAGTAATCCCAAACCTCGACATGCATCTTGATAAGTAGAGTATACTGTTCCATTTACCGTTCTTATTGCCTTAAAATGGATACATCCTTTTTGAATATTCAAAAGTATTCTAAGATAGTACAATTCACCCGCATTTGGTGGCACATGTGCCATTCTACCAAGAACGGCATATTTTTTCCTTCGGGTCCATAATTTTTTATTAGTATTCCACACAAATTTTGTAGGAAATTGAGTATATGTTAATTTCTTTGCTTTCTTATAAGTCTTGTTAGCAGTAAACCAAGCAGTCAGCATTGTAGTTTCCATACCCGGACTTTGTAAGACATTTTCAAGAGAATTAGCTTGATGAAAACAAACATTTTGTTCGTTTGGTAAATGAATATTCAAATATTGAACTGCGGGATATCTAGAATGAATGAAAAATTCAAATAAACGCCAGACGGACTCATGAGGAGTCAAATATCGACAGTTGAGATAATTTTGGATTTCATCATTTATGTTATCGCGGACCAATACGCGTGCTCTATCGGGTCCTTTATTTATGTACTTGAATAAATATTTTATCAGCATAGATTGAGAACATGATTCAACATTTATATGAGCTTTATATCTCAATAACAAATTAGCATTGTATGGAACAACATAATTATTACCAATATGAATTCCTTTTTTAGTTACAAAACGTGAATCATCATCACGACGTCTATATTGAGGAGATTTGATTGCTTGAAAAATTGTGTGAGGAATAAATGATTTCGGAAAATGTTTTGTGCATATTTTGTCTCGCATACACGGAGAAGATGGATTAATTTGACCGCAAGGGCCGTGAATCATAAACTGACTAACTATATCAAACAACTCTGGATTAATATCTTTATCCGGCAATTCCGCTGAAATTATGGAATTTACATCTTTTGCTGTATAACATTTGTATTTATTTTTAAGCCAAAATAACAAATGAGCATGTGGCAACCCTCGCTTTTGAAACTCAATTGTACATACATGAGCATGGACTTCTCCAAAAGGTTCACCATCATTAATATAAGAAATCATGTCATCTACTTTTATTTTAAAGATTCGACAAACAATATCAGGACGATCTTCTGGTTTGTAGCCTGGTTTTTTTTCGAAATATCTCAAAATTTCTGGCCATTTCATATTGCACGTGAAAGTAATGAACAAATCAGGATTACCGTATTCTCTACAAATTGCCATTTCATCTTGATAATTATTTATCATATCTCTTGGACTACCAGTGTGAGAACCAGGAAGAAAATTTTTTTTTCCAACATTAGAACCTTGGACAATTCCATCCGAAACAAACGTTGATATATTATTCCATGTTTCATATCTCAGTTCTGGTTGATGATGTCTTATATAATCTAAACGATTTTCTTCAACAGTTGCATATGAATCGACTAAATATTGTTGAAATAATCTTCCACCTTTTAACAAAGTACTTGATTGGTTTACTCTATCATGAATTTGATAACATACAAATTTATTCATTGTTAATTTTCTATCTTGATTGACACTTTTGTTTGCAATTGGTTTTAATTTCATATTTATTTTAAATCCATCTTCTCCATATGGAAAAAGAAGCGGATATTGTAATAACATTAACTTTGGATGAATTTTAGATATTCTTTTAAGCTGCCCTTCATTTGATCGAATAATTATATCTCTATTAGAATTAAATTCACCTATGTTACCCACAATTAATCCACCAATTTCAGAAGCAGGAGGTAATTCATATTGTTTGTTGTCAGTCTTTTCACGATCAAGTATAGTCACATCAAAATTGGGCAATGATTGATTCTCAAAATCATCTCTCACAGATCGATACACTTTGGTTAATTCATTACATTGATCTAACAATTTCACTAATCCTTTAACAATATCAAAATCAATCTTGTAATTTGCTTTATTTGGATCAATAGCAGTTATTCGGTTTTCAATCTCATTTTGAGTATCGTATACATATAACTGAGCGTATTTAGGACATTCTCCTTCCGAAGGTAAAACAGAACCCATCAAATGATGAACTTGTCCGCATATTTTAAAGACATAAGGAGCTCGTCCATTGTTTATGGTATCCTCAATTTTAGCCCCCATAGAAGTAAAAGCAAACATGGAATTATAAACTCGAATATTATCACGAAATAATATACTTTTTCTACCATTATCTGGATTTAAAATTCATCAAGAAAAGTTGGAGTTGAATATGACATAGGAAGTTGGATTTGTCCTTTTTCACAACAATAACTATATATCAATTGATTTTTCACTTTTTTTTTCAATGCTTCGCCTGACCAAAATAAAGCAGTGCAATGACTGCATGTGTAAGCGTCATCTCCAGAATCATTGTAATTGACAACCACACCTACAATTACAATTATCAAATTTGTGTTAGATTTTTGATAACGAATAACGAAAATATGATAAATGAATAACTGATTGATGATTCATAATTTTAAATAGTGCCCCTTACCTGCATGGTTTCCTTGATATGATGCCTGCCCAAAAATAGTTCCTTGAAGACCTACATTCGATGGAGAAAATTGTCAACTTATCACACCAACTTAACTCTCAAATTTAAGAAGCGATAACACATATAATTGAATCCTAGCAATCAATAATTGTGGTGGAAAATGGTCACACGCTTAGAAAGATTCCGATACATTACAATTGATGGGGACAACTGATCCCACATGAATTATGGAGATTTGAACCCTAAAAATCTCATAATACCCGTGGCATCAATTGTCCCCACCAACTTGTGCATACATATCAACTATCTCATCATAGCATTCATCAATATTGCACCAAAAATTATAGACGCAAAAAGACGTTTTCTATAGAAAAAAAGAACTCAAAACTGAAAATACATGCTAAACTAATTGAATCCTAACAGTCAATACTCATGGGAGAAAATGGTTATACGCTTAGAAAAATTCGGATACATTACAATTGATAGGACAACTAATCCCACATGAATTATGAAAATTTAAACCCTGAAAATCTCATAATACCCGTCGCATCAATTCTCCCCATCAACTCGTGCATAACATTCATCAATATTAAACCTAAAATTATAGATGGAAAAAAGATTCTACAGACAAAATGAACAAAAAACTGAAAATACATACTGAACTAACTCACATCCTTGACCAAAAAGCCCTCATCATACCGACAACATATCAGAAATTGACTACGTATCAAAAGATATCCTAGCAGACATTCATCACAATTTATAGCTCTAAAGTACATTTGTAATGAAGCAACCATATTAAGTTCTAGCGATCATATATCTAGTCAAGAGCCATGCACATTGCAAGGGAATACTGGAATGATTATACTCCAAAATAAGCTACTATATACATTCGTACCTGATATATCTTGATCCATGTCTTCATCTTCACTGCTATCCTCTTCCAACGTCCATTGACTCCCTGGAAAGCAAGAAAAATAAAAGCAAGTGAATGATAGAATCCATGTGCATCATTGAACATGATATTTATAAAGCAAAAATGATCCTAATCTAGGAATACCATCAGTAGAAATTCCAAGTGTATAAGCAACAATTGATAGAATTATATTGTATACAAAACTATAAAATGCAAAGGAATGTTTCCTGCCAATGCACCATACAGCAAGATTACCTGATTGAGCCTCCTGAACATGGTCAACATTTTGACATTCTCGAAAAACAGAATTCCTCTTGCTTAATCTCTGCACTGGATTGGATCCGCCTGAACCTTCACCTTCCAAATACTGTGACTCTGCTATTGTCTCGTGGGTTGCCATGTCCCCTTCAAAAAAAATTTGTGTTTTCAAAGAATTGCTTCCTCTTGTTTCGATCTTTTGTTGACCTCATAACTGGAAAAATGAAAACAAACATAACAGCCAACAATTCAATAATCATTCATATGAAATTCCAAACACTGCACACATCAATGCATAAATTGTATAGACCACACAACGATTTATCCTTATACAGAATATGAAATCAAACAACACAGCAGTCATTATTAACATGTTTAAGACAAAAACAAAACAAAATTGTATTGCTGTGAAACAGAACTCTGACTATTGACAAAGACTATAATTAGAACCAGACTCCATGGACTCTATTCGATATAAAAACAGTCCTCCTCATAAGGTAGGTCTCCTGCCTGCAACTTCACCGAAAATGCCAACAACCCACCCAAATTCATATCTAAGTCCACAACACTCCTATTATGCGCCAAAGCTTAAAGACTATAGTACTCTCAATGCCGAACAAAACAATATGAAAATAATTCATGAACACAATCCGCATCAATACAGGACAAAAAGAAGGAACACAAATTTATGAAAGATACTCACATGATTCATCTGATGTTTGATCCGTAAAGATCAATATCAGCCTACGGCTTAAAAGTAAGTTAGATGAAAGAACAGTGCTTATGAATAAGAAAACACGTTATGTATACAGTAAGGACCACGAATGTTATATAAGAAATAGCTAGATGAAAGAACAAAACGAAATTAAGGATCGGAAGAGAGCTCAACTGCGATTTGGAATTCGGGAGCTTTCAACAAAGACTATATCGGTTGAAAACATCGGCAACATGATGACGAATAGTATCATCAAGCACGCAACAGAGGCCTTGTAAACCATTTCCAACGATGTAAATTAATATGCAGATTGATACACGCACAGGTATGATATATATATATATATTATATATGTTTATATTCTCTTCTCTCCTTAATATTTATATATACCAGCAGGTCCAGTAGTTACTATATATACATATAGTAGATGAGTATGGTTTACTTTCTTAAATTCTGAGATGTGGTTAGTAGATGAGCAATGTGCTCCATTTCATAGAATCTCTATTTTGACGTGTAGACTTTCAATTTATACAACAAACTCAATATCGTACACTTATATGTATTTTTTTTCTCTGAGTAACTTAATCCACAGACACCATTGTTCCACTTATGCAACTAAGAAAGATAATTACTGCTAAGCAGAACAAAAAAGACAAAACAGGCATAAATTGAAACACAACAATAATAACACAATATGCAAACAATTATATTATGAGAGAACTAAGGCAATTGAAAAGTGAAAACCCAGAGGAAGTAATGACGAAGAACTTTGAATCTGAATTTTAGAAAAACCAAACATAAAACCTGGCTCATAAGCAAGTCAATAAAAGATCATATTCCAAGTAATCAAAATCTCAGCGTGAACACTCAAATGTTCATATAAAATAGATTTACAAAGCAAGTCACATATAAATTTACAAAATAGATTTCAAGAGAAGCATCTTTGAATTTTCTAAAACCAGGTTTTCAGAGACATCGTATAAACCAAACAAATGTTCATATACAACATATAAGCCAACTTATCAAACGGAAAAATGGCCAAGAGAACAGTCATCCTACACCAATTCTCTGCCAAAATAAACAGATAAACCTTGATAAATGAATTCATATGATAAAAAATGAAGGTCATACACCACATTCCACCAATTACATACCGCTATGTTGATATAACTATAGAAGCAATCAATATCCCAAACCAATCCAATCAAACCAACACGTACAATAAAGAACATACATACTCACAACTAAAAAGAAACCTGAAAAAGAAAAATGACTAATTCATTGTGAAGATAACCGATAAACTTAGATGATGCAATGCAAATACATTAATTGATCCAAGACATCAAGGACATGAACCACGTGATGACGTCGATGAATCACAGACGTACTCATACTTCTATTGCTCAGATTTGAATCCCAACAACAATGTACATTTCAATTTTTATTGCTCAAATTTGAATCCAAACAATAAGGTACATTGTAGTAGGGACATTTTTGGTTGTAGGTGGATCATTCTACTCGTTTAGGACATCTTAACTAAATAGTACGTTAACAATATGACTTATTATCTCTGAATCTACTGAAGTTAGTCAAGGTCTTCCGGTCTTCCCTCACGTGTTTTTACATGTATGATTATATGGAGACTGCAGATACTGCACATGTGAATTTTCTTCTGTAATATTTCTCCAATGGAATTAATTTATTGCTCAAGACTCCAAGATGTCCTACGGAATATTACAGCAGAAGTCTTGCTCTTCCGTTGTATTAATTTCTGTGATCATGGTTCTGCAATTGACTAAAGAAGAAGATGGGGCCACTCTCACTCCATAGTTCGACATTGGAAACTGGAATATATGTGGGTTAGATCAAAACAAAGTGGAGATTACGGAATTACATAGGTGCTTGGTTGTTTACTGTTTTTTCTGAAAGAAGAGTGGAAACTGGAAGGAAACATGTGGTCCTTTTGCTCAGTATACATGATCAAACTGAGCATTGACTATATAGTTAAAGTAAAACTTGATAACTGTGGCTTAATTTGTTTTGATATCTGCCAGACATGTTATCAAGTCTGAAACCAAACTGATAGGGACAAATGTCTAAGCTTTCTACATAGACAGATTAGAGCAAACCAAACACTAAAGCCAGGTCTAAAGCAATGTACTCTTCCATTCTAACTTAACATCTCAACATCTCCAACAGGACAGCAGAGCAGCATACATAAAAATTGAAACACAACCAATCAAGACAGTTGATATCTCTGGATTACCTGTAAGTGTCTGAAACCCAGCCAGACATATTAGAATGGATCGAACCCAGCGTTCCAAATCTCAGCCATAATGAAACCAAACTAAAGAAACAAACCGACGATAATAGATCGCCTAGACACAGTCAAACAAAAAAAAAGATCGCCTAGACAATAGATCGCCGAAACCAAAGGGGAAATAGATTGCCCAGACACAGCCAAAAAAAAAAGAAACAAAACCACACAAACCCACCGATGATAATAGCTCTTCATAATCTGTTCATACCCAAATTTCAAAGCAAAACACTCTTGATAAAAAAAGAGAGGAATAGAGACTACAAACCTGCGATAAGCAAGACGCCGGAGACTATCTAATCGAAAATAGATCCGATCGGTCCTGATCCAGAACAATGGTAGGAAGAACAATGTATCTGATCGAAACTATCTGATCGTTTCTATCCAAAATGATGGTAGGACGAACAATCGGTACAAAGGAATTAGAAATCTAGTTTCTTATATAACATTCGGGAGAGAAGGCAATCAAAAAAGCTGAGCTTGGGAGAGCAGTAGATATTCGGGTAGTTTCTTATATAACATTCGGGAGAGAAGGCAATCAAAAAAGCTGAGCTTGGGTTCTTATCCAAAGCATACTCGGAGAGAGAGTCCAAAGCAAGAGAGGAGATTTTCGCACGGTTCGCGTGCCCAGCACAGTGAACAGTGCTTATGAATTGGAAAACACGTTATGTATACAGTAAGGACCACGAATGTTATATAAGAAATTTGGTACGTCTACAATCTTGTCTTCTTTGGATATACATATAGGATGCTATTCTAAATTAATATCGCAGCCGATACATATATACGTGTATACATTCATTCAAATATTGATTATATATGTTAATTAGTTTCATGATCATTCGAAATGTTTATCTAGAGTACGTGGCATGGCTTAATGGTTGAGTCTCCTGTCGTAGAATCTTCGTTTTCGCCAAGTTGAAATCATGAAGTTGTCAAAGTGTGTTGGAGATCGGCTCGGTTTGATATCTTGGTGTTGTTGCGGTGGTGGTAGAACGCGAGCAATCACATTGAGAAGTTTATGGGCGGCGTGGTGACGCCTCAGATTCGGCGAGGTCACGAGATGGAAGGTTGTTATGATCAATGACAACGCGGTCAACTGTCAACAGGTAATCGGTTATATGTGGCATTGGTTCAGATAATCCTACATCTCGGTTGTCTTTAATTTTGCTAGTTCTGTATGACCAATTCTGATGGTGCTTAAGCGCCTTAGTAAATGCGTAGATATACTTAGATAATGGCTCTTTTTGACAGCTCGTAGTTGAATGATCAGTTATGTGTATTATTTGTTGATCATTTAATGAAGTGATGTATTGCTAAAACAAAAAAAAAGAGCATTTTTGTCGAAAAAAAGGGAGCATTACTTAAAAAGAAGAAATACTCCTTGGTCTTTGCTAGATTTTTGGGAGAGCAAGAGCTTTCTCCATAACACCCCGTCTCATCCTGTATACAATGGATGAGCTAGAGCAACTTCAATAACTTCGTCATATTTGAGTGTTTCGTCATTTTAGAAAATATTTTAGTTGTTTTGCTAAAACAGATTTCCTAAACACATTCCCTAAAATAAAGAATATGATGAGAGAGAAAATAACATTCACTATATTTACAACAATTTCTACATTTTTAGGGAGGAAAATGGAGAAGAATAATAAAATCAAAAAAATGGATAATCTGGGGGAGATAGAGGAAAAAATATAACGTAAAAATTGTGTTTTTGCTACCCTGTAATAAAGAAATAATAGAAAAGTTGTTGGGAAACATCTCCTTTTTCGATGTCGAGTATCCAAGCCGGGTGCTGGGTGGAGTTTAAACTGCTACTCTTTCTCTTCCACCTATTCTTTAATACGGCTTCAATACAGATGGGCTAAAAAATGACAAACCTCAATTTCTTGGTTGCGATCGTGTTCTCTATTGATATCGTATTCTCTTTATAAATGCATCTTGATGATTCTTGTGTTGATGGGATGCGCATGGGTTCATCATTTTAGGGTGTCTAAGTAGTATACTACCACGACATGCATTATTAAAGATGATATTGGGTTTGAGATCAGGTATGCAACAAAATCGATCATGGCCTAAATTAGAGTCGGTTGATTTAGCTATTGTGGGGCAGTGAGATTTTGGTATTGTTACGAGGATATATCTTTTCTCTTATTTAGATCGACGACAAGTGGATCAATCAAAACTAGATTTGAGCACGAATTAAGAGTAATTTTACAATGGGCAGAACACAAATATGTAAGGAATTAATCTACAGTCTAATTTCTCTCATGCATTATTTATCTAAACCCAACACAGTTGACATTGTAACAAATATCTCGTAGACTTATGTGCCGCACACTATAGGTGCACTCACGAATTAGGACCCGAGTGATCTTGATATTTTTGTTTCACCTCCTACACATATTGGTGTTGGCGTTGTCATTCGGGTTGAATTAGGGGAAGATCCACTTGAAGGGCTGTGTGGGCTGCATCCCATGGAGAATCTGAGATCAAACTAGATAAATACATGTATATGCTATTAATTAACATACCTGTGTGTTGGTTCCGTTGGCATATTTTGGTTAGGTGTTTGTTGACCATGTACTCATGTCTTAGGTTCGATTCTCTATAGAGGCAAATATGTATGTTTTATGGTCCTGTTTCTTGCCACCACCCAGTCTTCTTTTCTTCTTATTTTATGGTCTTTTTGGTCTGTTTAAGGAATTCCTTCTATCCCATTTTCTTTCTTACTGAATAATTCTTTTATTTTATTGCAAAATTCCTAGGTTTGTTTTGTTTGTTGTAAGTTTCTTTTGGATGTGTCTACTAGCTAGTGTTGCCCTTGCCCCTGCACACAGTAAAAGCCTTAAAAAAATGTGTTACACAATACAGCCCACTCTGTTTCGATATCCTAGATCCACCCCTGGGTTGAATGGATAAATTTTTCATGGGGCTAATAGGTTTCATGAAGAGTGTCTTTTTACCACACTACAAGAAAACAGCACTTAGACCACGGAAACACTAATTCTCCGTCGTCCAAGTGACACTTAGACGACGGAAAAGACTCCGTGGTCCAAGTACCACCTGGACGACGGAGATGGTATTCTCCGTCGTCCAAGTGGTAACCTGGACCTCGGAGTCTTCTCCGTCCTCCAGGTGACCACCTGGACGACGGAGATGGTATTCTCCGTCGTCCAGATGACCACCTGGACCTCGGAGTCTTCTCCGTCCTCCAGGTTACCACTTGGACGACGGAGAATACCATCTCCGTCGTCCAGGTGACCACTTGGACGACGGAGATGGTATTCTCCGTCGTCCAGGTGATTACCTGGAGGACGGACCGACACGCCGTCGTCCGAGTTCACAAAACGTACTTCCACTTAGACGACGTACCGACACCTCCGTCGTCTAAGTGAAGCATTATATAAGCCCACGTACTGCCGGCCAAACGTACTGATCGAATTCATTCCTAGCTAGCCTCGATCTCTTCATGATCGATTCCATTTGAAGAATAATTGAAGGAGAAGGGAGAATGAGAAGGAGAAGCTAGGGAGCTCGATCGAGCTAGGTAGCTAGAAGCTAGGGAGCTCGATCGAGCTAGGTAGCTAGAAGCTAGCTAGGCCGAGAAGAATCAGGATCGATAAGGCCGGGATCTCCGCTGACACGCTAGTTAGCTTAATTAACGTAAAGATATCGAGAAGGCCAGCAGGTACGTACGTACGCAGTTAAAATTTGCTTAATTAATATGTATTTAGTGAAAACGTACGTACATATATATATATACATGCAAGGATGTTAGCTGATGTTAGCTATATATATATATATATGTACAGATCGATTAAATTACGTACATACGCACGTAATTGATGGATCGATATGTAGATCGAGTACGTATAATTAAGCGTAAATTAATGGACAAATATATATATATATATATGTAATAATTAATTAAGTATAATATTTTGTAGCAGTATGGACAAGAGTTGGATGAAGTTGAAGAATAGATGTGATGTCCGGTATATGGATGGAATTAGCGAATTTGTGAATTTTGCGATAGAACATGGTCAGGGAAAGAAACGTTTCAGGTGTCCGTGTCAGAAATGTCTTAATTGTCAGTATGCGGAGGTTAATGTTATGGTGCAACACTTGTACGAAAATGGTATGATGTGGAGTTACACTACATGGAGCGAGCATGGTGAAGCAGTAGAGTTCAGCGCAGCAGACTTCAGCTCAGGGTACAGTTACCATGGTGCCTCATCCAGCGGCAGTGGTGCCGGACCCCCAGCTTGCAACCCAACTGCAGATTTGGTCCATGATGCGTTTCCGGGATGTAGTCATGGCGGACACCAACACCAAGACGGAGGTTACAGTACCACCAATGAGCATGATGACACATTCCCCGCAGCTAGCTTGGCCACTGACACCAGTGAGATGGAAAAGTACAACCGGATGCTACTTGAAGCGCAGACCCCGGTGTTCCCTGGATGTCGAGAGAATGTGTTGCAATATGTGATGGAGCAAATGAAGATAAAAGTGAAGCACAAAATGTCAGTGAGTGCTTTTGACGAAATTCAGGAGCAAATATGTAAGTTGCTTCCTGATGATCACAATCTTCCTAAATCTCATTATAAGGTTAGAAATATCCTGAGCAGCCTCGGCCTAAAGTACAGGATAATTGACGCATGTCCGAATGATTGTGTGCTATTTTACAAAGAGTATAAAGAGTTGGACTATTGTCCCGTATGTGGCCAGTGCAGATTCCAGTTGAATAGGAAGAGTTCGAAAAAGAGAATTCCTGTGAAAGTTGTTCGATATTTTCCCTTGATTCCCAGATTGCAGCGCCTGTACATGTCGCTACACACAGCAGAGGCGATGCGATGGTACGCAGAAAAGCGAATAGATGACGATGTCCTGCGACACGCCGCGGATGGGGAGGGTTTCAAACATTTCGATAGAGAATTTGGAGACTTTGCTTCAGAGGTTAGAAATGTTAGACTTGGCCTATCTACAGACGGATTCAATCCTTGGGGAAGTAATAGCTCCGCCGTCAGCACTTGGCCAGTTATTCTGATGCCGTACAACTTGCCTCCGTGGATATGCATGAACAAGGAATTTAATTTCCTTACCGTACTAATTCCAGGTCCTAAATCTCCATCGAAGTGCTTAGATGTCTACCTCAGACCTTTGATCGACGAGCTGAAACTGTTGTGGGAAAATGGAGTCCCAACTTATGACAAATTCACTGACACGATGTTCACGATGAGGGCTGCGGTAATGTGGACGATCAGCGATTTTCCAGCTTATAGGATGTTGGCAGCCTGCAGGACAAAAGGATATAATGGATGTCCTATATGTTTGGACGACGTGAACTCTAGTTGGCACGCGGGGAAGGTGTGTTACTTAGGTCACCGTAGATGGCTTCCTCACGACCACCCGTGGCGACAGGATGAAGCTCATTTCGACGGTACGGTAGAGAACAATCCTAAACCCCGTAGTTGGTCGGGCGAAGAGATTTTAGAGAGGTTGAGCTATTTCGACTTTGGTGTGTTGAGCAATGACGCGGATGTAAAGAAATGCAATCCAATTCCTCCACATGATCTGAGCTATTGGGATCACAAGAGTATATTCTTTGAACTCCCTTACTGGTCGAAGTTGAAGCTGAGGAACAACTTGGACGCGATGCACATAGAAAAGAATGTGTGCGACAGCGTGGTGGGAACAATTCTCGGTATTAAGTTCAAGACTAAAGATACTCCCAAAGCGCGCAAAGATTTGGAATCAATGAATCTACGTCGTCCCTTGTGGTTGAGGAGGGATAGGAAAGGAGTGTACAACAAGATGCCAGATGCACCTTACACAGTGAAGCCAACGCTTAGACGTTCTGTATTTCACTGGTTTAAGGGCGTTCGTTATCCGGCTACGTATGCAGCTACTATAACTGGAGCAGTGGACGAGGTGCAACACAAGTTTGTTAATCTAAAGACACATGACTATCACGTTATGCTGCAACGTCTGATTCCAGTGGTAATTCGACCATACTTGCCTCGGGACGTCGTAGAACCAATAGTGGCATTGTGCAGGTGGTGGCAGAGGTTATGCGCCAGAGAATTAAAGAAGTCAGATGTGGTGGAATTGCAACAACAAATTGTGCACATCATTTGCAAACTAGAGAGGATTTTCCCCCCTGCTTTCTTTGACATCATGATTCACCTAATGATCCACCTGCCCGAGCAGGTGCTCATTTCTGGTCCGGTCCAGTACACTTGGATGTATCCTCAAGAAAGGTACGTACAACTAATTAATTAATTTGTTCCACTGGAGATTATATATATACTAGCCAGCTAGCTATATGTACTTATGTAATGTGTACGTTTGATTTTGTAGACAGCTTGGACAGTATAAGTCATTCGTCAAAAACAGGTCGGCCCCGGATGGCTCCATAGCAGAGACATACCTAATGCATGAGTATGTTACTTACTGCAACAGGTACCTCAAAGATCCACCCCCTCCCAGCACTGCCTCCGATCGCAGTGCCCGCATCAATCTTTCTGTCGTCACCAATGTCGTCCGACCGTTTAGAGGAGTATTAAAGGAATCGTTAACACGGGAAGAACTTATTGAGGCACATTGGGTAGTGTTGCGAGACTGTGATGAAGTTGAGCCGTACATGATGTCATACAGGGAGAGGCTTCAGGCGTTAAATCAAAACAAGAGTTCGGCGTGGATTGAGAAAATGGTTAAGAAGAAGTTTCCTGATTATTTCTTCCAATGGGTACGTACGTACGATTCGGTATTAATTATTTAAATACATATTGCTCATGTTTGTAGAAAGTAAACCATTATATTAATTTGGCCTTTTTCGCAGATGATTGATCTGCAAAAATCTGATAACCACGGAGGGTGGTGGTCATGGCCAAAGCACTTGCTAGCAGGGAAGCCGGTTAAACACTATATTTATCCCGGATGTTTTGTGAACGGTGTAAAGTTCCATTCATTGGCCCGAGACGAAGGAAGAAGAACACAAAACAGTGGGGTAGCCGTTGGGAAAGACAATGATCTATATTACGGGGCTATTGTATACGTGGTTCAGCTATGTTACGGGAATGATGTCAACGTTTTCCTATTCAAGTGCAGATGGTTCAAGCGTACAAAGGAAGACCTGGGACTATTATCTGTCGATACAAACTCGCACTGGTATGAGGATGAGCCTTTCGCTCTCGCCACCTTAGTTCGGCAGGTGTTCTATCTCGACGATCCGAAAGCCGGTGAAGGGTGGAAAATAGTGAACCATATCTCTCACCGAGGAATATGGAATACAGAGACAATTGAAGGGACACCGGCGACGACTGAAGATGCTGCTGAACCAGAAAGAGACATTCCTGCCTATCAAGAGCCTAATATTTCTATGGTCCGCTCCGATATAATGGACCTGGTTCAAGATGGTGAACGGTTACCCATGCCTGATGGTTGTACAGATCTAACTGAAGATGAGATTATCCATGAGGTAGATGAAGAAGACGAGCAGGAAGAGGACGCGGACGAGGACTCAGGTTATTCGTCGGACGATGTTGAGTACGATGACGAGGATGAGCCGTCGACTAACGGGGATGAGGACGATGATGATTATGACGAAGAGTACGGTCATACGACGAGGGAGATTAATTGGTAATTAATTACTGTAATTATTGTAATATATATATATATATATGATCGATGCCGGATTACGGTAAGAAATTAATCTGAATTATATATATATCCTGGCCAACGGAGAAATTAATAAATATTGGCGCCAAATCTCAATCTCATATAAAACGTACCCTAGCTAAATCCTCGACCCTAAATCTAGCAAATCGGATCGATCCATCATTTCTTTAATTTTTTTATGGTCATTCAAAATAATTTAACGGACACCTGAATTCTGTCCACGTTTATATTAGGTCCCCCGCCATATTCACCCTAAACCCATATAAAACCCTAAATCTTGGACCCAAAACCTAGCAGATCGGATCGATCGATCAATTTTTTAATTATATTTTTGAATCAGAATAATTGAACGCACACACAAATGACCGGGGACGACCTAAACCGTAAACCCTAAGGCCCTAACCCCTGAATTCGGGGTTTTTACACCTGGACGACGGAGATGGTCGTTCTCCGTTGTCCAGGTACACACTAGGACGACGGAGATGGTCATTCTCCGTCGTCCAGGTACACAATAGGACGATGATGATTATGACGAAGAGTACGGTCATACGACGAGGGAGATTAATTGGTAATTAATTACTATAATTATTGTAATATATATATATATATATACATATGATCGATGCTGGTTTACGGTAAGAAATTAATCCGAATTATATATCCTGGACAACGGAGAAATTAATTGCAGATTCACCTTTGGCGCCAAATCTCAATCTCATATAAAACCCTAGCTAAATCTTGGACCCTAAATCTAGCAGTTCGGATCGATCGATCAATTTTTTAATTATATTTTTGAATCAGAATAATTGAACGCACACACAAATGACCGGGGACGACCTAAACCGTAAACCCTAAGGCCCTAACCCCTGAATTCGGGGTTTTTACACCTGGACGACGGAGATGGTCATTTTCCGTCGTCCAAGTTCACAAACCCTAAACCCTAAACAGTAAGGCCCTAACCCCTGAATTCAGGGTCTATACACCTGGACGACAGAAATGAGTGTTTTCGTCGTCCAGGTTCTGACTTGGACGACGGAAATGAAGTTATCCGTCGTCCAGGTTCTGACTTGGACGACGGAAATGAGTGTTTCCGTCGTCCAGGTGCAGATATCGTAATTTTTTCTAAGACAACGACCATCTAGACCTTCTTCCAATGCAAAGTCTTTTCATCAAGACTTTAGAGTAAACAATTCTTGGTGTGTGAGCTTCGACGGTTCGAAAATCGGAGTTACGAAATGCCTAGTATCCACGTTTCCGGTTTGTGAAATTATCGGTTTTGCGGTTGACTGTGCCGATCAAACCCTTCCCGAACTTATTATTTTATGATCCTTTGAAGACAATTATATATTATGTTACGACGAACATATCCAACGGTTGTTTTGTCCAAATTCAATTTCGTTAATACTCTGCTGCAAATGAGCGTCTACTCATGAACACTTAAGTCGTAAAGATTAGTCGATACTTAACATGTTTCAATACGTAAAATTAATCGTCGGTTCAAATTTAACTGTTTATATACACGATGCGTTCATCGATATTGTACGACTATTTCACTTGAATGACAGATCGCTAAATTCCTAGCGAATTTTTTTTAAAATTTTTTTTTACGTAATTTGAACCTGGACGACGGAGATGGTCATTTTCCGTCGTCCAGGATCAAAAACCATGGCGGTTCAAATTTATTTTTGTTAATTTTTTTCATGTAATTTTCACTTGGACGACGGAAACTGACCATCTCCGTCGTCCAAGTCCAAAATTATGGCGGTTCAATTTACCGCTTCCGTTTTCGGCACCGCTTGAATTTTCACTTAGACGACGGAGAATTCATTCTCCGTCGTCTAAGTCCAATTCAATGGCGGTTCAAAACGTCCCGCCGATTAATTACGCGCCGATTGAAAATTTTTAAACCGCCACCTAGACGACGGAAAACACTATTTCCGTCGTCCAGGTGGACTTAGACGACGGAGAATAGTGCTCCGTCGTCTAAGTGAAACACTATAAATAGAACAGCACCCCCCTCATTTTCTCATCATTCCTCCTCTCCCTCTCCTCTCCTCTCCTCTCCTCTCCTCCGGCGATCCTCCTCCGGCGACGCTCCGACGACATTTTTTCCGGCGTGGTTCCTCCTCTCCGACGACTCAAGTCCGGCGAAATTCCCGTAAACTCCGCTTCGGTACATTTCTATTTTTCCCTTATTTAAATAATTTTCATTTTATTAATTAATTTAATTCTAAATATAATTAATTAGTAGAAATTAATTTAGTAATTAATTTTAAATATTTAATAAATGATTAATTGTTGTTATTTATTAATTAAATCATAATTATTGTTATTGTTTCCTAATTAAATGAATAATTGTAAATTTGTTGTTATTAATTAAATAAATAAATAATTATTGTTATTAATTAATTAAATAAATAATTATTGTTATTAATTAATTAAATGGTTAATTATTGCATGCTAAATGGAAAATAAATTATTGCATGTAATTACGTGTATTTTTTAGTAAATAAATTAGTAGTACGTGTTCGATTTAAATTTAGTACATAGGCTTGGTGTAATTAAGTCGCACTCTTTGGAATAGATGGCGCCTCTTTTCCTTGCTTATCTCCTTAACCCCTCGTGATGTGTGGATTTCATCACCGCACACCATAACCTAAGTGAAGTTATGGACACGAGGTTGAGGGCGGAGTTTGCAAAGGACTTGAGGGAGTGTAAATTTTCGAAAAATTGGCCGAATGTCGGACATGGTGTCTAGAAACGGGTTATGACTGGTGACAGGATTTGGACTAAGAAAGACTTTTGTCGAAATTAGTCCTGCCTCTCGCGTTATCTCTATCCCTAACTGGCCATGATTTTCGATTTAACCAAGGCTGATTAATTGAAAATTTACACTTTATCGCGCGGGTCGCACGTCCATTGAACGACTGAAAATGCCAAGCTAGTGTACTTTATTTAAATCTTAAACGTACTTAATTAATTAGCGTAAATTTTGGACATTGTAATTATTATGGTAAGTAGGTATTTTAACCCCGTACTCTTAGGTTTAAATGGCTCCGCCAAAGACGACATCCGGCAAGAAGAAAGCCCTACAAGAGGTAGAAGATGCCATGCTCCGCCGCTTGGCGGACCAAGTCGGTTGGGAATTACCACCGGAGGGCAACGACGCTCTCAATCCGGACGGATCATCTGGTCCGTCCGTAGCGCCCTCTGGGGAAATTCCCGCTCCCCCATTCATCTCGAGCGGTGATGACGTCGACCCCTTCCAATCTCCGACGCCCGGTACCCATTCAACGGGAAGTACTCAGGCGTCCTCCACCGCCGAATCAATCATGTACAGCGCCCGCCGTAGGCAAAGGAGGGCCCCCACTGACCCGGAACCGAAAAGGACTCGGGGTCTCGTTAAAGGGGGGAAAGCGGAGCGTATTTGCAAGGCGACCGGTAAAAAGATCGACTTGCCGTACGACGAATTCACCGGTGGCCCTCCCACAGCTCAACTAGCAAGTCTCTCGGCGCATGGGATAGGGTCAATCATCCGTAACCGGGTTCGTATCACTGCCCCTACTTGGAAGGAGGCGCCGGATCATGAGAAGGCGAAAGTCTTCAAAGATCTTTCGGTACGTAATACGTTCAATTTAGTTATTATATAATATTGTTAATCTCGGCCTAAAATTTCATAATATATACGATTATAATTTTCTATTTATTTTTCATAGGAACAATTTGACGTGGATCCGACACCGGCTATGTTGAGGCATATCAATCAAACCGCCAACTCCATCTACAAAGATTGGAAGTACAGGCTCCATAAGTACTTCAAAGATGTCGGTCCCGTGCCTCCCCCGGTAGAGCTGCAAGGGGAGAGAGAAGATGAGTGGGAGTGGTTGTGTAACCACTTTGCCGATGAACAATTTAAGGTATTAATTTAATTTTTTTATTTCAATTAAAATAATTGAATTATTTAAATTGTAGTTATTCATTTTTTAATGATTTAATTATGTTGTGTAACAGAAATTCTCCGGTGTCAACAAAGCCAACCGGGGGAAGAAGGAGAAACACCATACTACCGGCGCCAAGCAGTTCATTCAAATTGCCAATGAGCACAAGGATAAGGGTTCCAAACACCCTTTTATTGATGCGAGCGTAAGCGCGTACGTGACGCCAGGGCTCGATAATGAAGCGAGTCAATGCGGGGTAAGTGATATAAGTGATATGTATATATATATATATGTGCTTTTAATTATAGTAATTATTATTTAAATATGATTACAAAATTATAATAAATTAATTATAATTTTGTAGGCAATGGCGATAGAGCGTGCGCATGAAGAGTTGGCCAACACTCAGCTTGCGTTCCCAGATGTGCCGCCGGAAGACCTGCCTCCTCTATCCTTAGAGAGCCAAATTGCAATCGCGGATGAGGTCTACGGTCGTAGAGCTGGCAAGTAGGTTAGGCACTTTGGGCCTAGGGTGGTACGAGATTTGTCGACGACCTCCGGCTCATCATCTACGGGAGGTTCGAGGCAGCGGAGAATGAGTCAGGCTGCGGCTGTCGAAGCAGCCATTCAAGAGGCTCGACTGGCACGAGAGGAGAATCGACGGACACAAGAGCAGAATGAGTCAATGCGGCAAAGACTTGACGAACAACAAGCACAAATAGCCCAACTCATCGCGCTCATGAACCAAAATCGAGAAGTATGTCAACCTCCTCCGAACCCACACCCCGACGACAACGACCCGGCTGGAGGCGGAGGACTCGGCCCCGCATCTGCTCCTCCAGTGTATTAGCTAGCACGTAGTATATTATCTCGTTTCTTTACGCATTCCGAACAATATTTTAATTTTTAATTTATGGGTTTTTTCGTATGTACAAATTAATTTACTTTGATTATTTAATAATTATATATATAAGTTATTAATTTTAATATTCAAAATTTAGTTTATTTATTTAATATTAGCATTTTTCATTATTTAAATTAAAATAATAATAAATTAAATTAATAATATTTAATTTCAATTTATTTTTTTAAAAAAATTAAATACTCACTTGGACGACGGAGATTATGTTCTCCGTCGTCCAGGTGCAAAACCCTAAACCCTAACCCCTAACCCCTAACCCCTAAACCCTGTTGTTCTCCGTGGCCCAGGTGTTCACCTGGACGACGGAGACTTAGTGTTTCCGTCGTCCAGGTGAACACCTGGGCCACGGACATTGCTACCATTATCCGTGGCCCAGGTGTTCACCTGGACGACGGAAACACTAAGTCTCCGTCGTCCAGGTGAACACCTGGGCCACGGATAATGGTAGCAATGTCCGTGGCCCAGGTGTTCACCTGGACGACGGAAACACTAAGTCTCCGTCGTCCAGGTGAACACCTGGGCCATGGATAATGTCCGAGGTCCAAGTTCACTTGGACGACGGAAACACTAAGTCTCCGTCGTCCAGGTGCTTGGACGACAGCACTTGGAGCACGGACCTTGGACGACGGAGTTTCCGTCGTCCAAGTACTTAGACGACGGAAAACTGCACTTAGACGACGGAAATGGTCCGTGGTCTAAGTGCATTTTTCTTGTAGTGCCAGCACATGTTAAGATTTTGGCGGCTAAGAAAATATGCAAGTTGTTGTGGTCAGCATCTTTGTCACAAGAAGAGATAATATCAGAAACTATGAAAGACACAATTGGACTTGATTCTGACGTCAACTACATCATTTCTAACTTTTGAAGAAGTCTAATATAGAGAGTTTCTATTTGAACCTCCATCTTAGTTTTTTTTTTTTTTTTGACAAAAGGAAATTCGATTAAGGGAAAACCAAGCTATCAACCATCATCATGAATGCCAAGAACAAAATCTTGGGTTAAGAGATGGGGAGAATCAGAAATAAGAAGACTAAGAAAAGAGGAGGAAGATTTACAAGCTAATCTGAGGGACACATTCTCTTGTATGCTAAAGTCGCGATAAAATCAGCAGCCATATTAGCATTTCTATTGGTCCAAGATCAATTAATAATAGTAAAGAAAGGGACCATGGTAATAAATTGAGCGATTAAGGGTGCAATAGTCATGTCTGTCTCCACTATAGGATTCTTGATAGCCAAGATGATCTGGAGAAAATCATATTCCATAAGGAGAGAGAAAATATTAAGGGATAAGGCTAATTTGACCCTTTTAATAATAGCCATCGCCTCCGTAGCAGCAGCTGAAAGAGCATGAATAGAGCTGGCAACTCCAGAGATGAGGACTCCAAGGGAGTCACGAACAATAACCGCATTACCACCACACATTGTTAAGGATATCTAGGCCCCATCAGTGTTGAATTTAAATAAGCCAATTGGAGAAAGGGACCAAGTAGACGGAAACGAAGTCAAGGTAGTAATGCTTGAATGATTCTTATAAGTGGAAGGATGGTGAAGATACTCTCGAGCCAAATAATCCGCTTGGTTAAAAACCAAAGATGGGTTCAGGCAAACTTGATCAAAGACGCAGGAGCACCTGTGTTTCAAAATATGCCAGAAGATGAAAACAATGTTAGTTACCATAATATGAAAAATCTCCGATCCAGACCTGAGAGAATTTAAGAATGGTTCCAGCCATTTATCCAGAGACGTGATATCTCTAAGATTAAACTAGATACCAAGACGATGACCAAACCAAACGCTTCTAGTCCATGGACAAGTAAGTAACACGTGCTCAATAGTTTCCGGGCCCTCAAGGAAAATAGCTAGGGTACATCTTGGTTCTGCTAATATGCTGTCGAAAAAGGTTAGCTTTAGTGAAAATGCAATTAGTGAGATCTCTCCACATGAAAGATCTAATTTTTGGGAGGCACCTTATTTTTCGCATAAGCTTCCAAAAAGAAGGCCGGATAAAATGAGATTGGTGAGGGTGAGTTCTGGGATCTGAGAAATTAGACTACAAATGACATGATATCCTGATCTAACAGTAAAATTTCCATGTTTTTCCGCAGGCCAAATAAGTTTATCCGGATAAGGGGGATAAATAATCAGAACCGTCAAAATAGTATTGTTTTGGGAGATGAAAATGGGGGGGGGGGGGAATTCCCCTTAAATTCCATTGTTGATGCTCGAAAACAATAAAGTCGGTCATCTTTGGGTTATAGGGAAGCAGGGAATCAAAAAGATGCTTAGAATTAATGAAGGGAAGACAATTATCGGTCCAAAAGTCAACACTTTTGTCATCCCCAATTTTCCAGATAGCCTCATTTTCAATGATGTGTCTAACACCTAAAATACTCGACCAAATCTACGAAGGGGAAGAGCCTTTTGTAGCCATGGAGAAGGATTTATTGGGAAAATACCTCGCTTTAAGGACTTTAACCCAGAGACCATCATGATTATAAATTAATCTCCAACATTGCTTAGCAAGCAAGGCGTCTTTAAAGTTTTCAAGGGAATGGAACCCCATACCAACTTTTCCAATGAATAGCCGAAAAACTAGTAGATCCCCACTAAAACTTGGCCATTAAGGAGTTTAATTGAGTGCACAGAGATTTAGAGAATTTATAGCAAGACATGAGATAATCCGGGATAGTAGCAAACCACAAATTTAATGAGAATTTCTCTACCTTGGAACATAATTATGCTGCTTGCTGGGCCCTGATGGTGGAACTGGCATTTTTTGGGGGAAGAAAGCGGCCCCCTTTTGCGGCAGAGTGGGCAGCATCGCTTTCTCTCGTGTAACTATGATGCCATTCAGATCCATAAGAACAAGAAGAATAAAAAGTATTTCGCAGATTCTTGCCATCACTGGAAAACAAATTGAGTTGTAGGCATCAAGGTAAGGGACCGAGATTATATACTGTTGCAGAAACGGAATCGGAGGGGTTAATTGAAAGGTAAGGATAGTGTGATTGGCCGATTGGTTGGA
This sequence comes from Geum urbanum, assembly GCA_946800695.1. NCBI lineage: Eukaryota > Viridiplantae > Streptophyta > Magnoliopsida > Rosales > Rosaceae > Geum > Geum urbanum. The sequence continues at coordinate 10,062,320 of OX327003.1, forward strand.
AGGTAAGGATAGCATGATACATAAGACAAGGCAAGGGATTTCCAGTTAGCCAATTTCTTAAGGACATAATCATTTATATTGCCCAGAGCAGCAACCTTAGAACGGCTCCAAACAGTAGGGAGACCAAGATATTTCTCTGGATCCCATACCACCTTCATCTGGAGGATGGCACTACGAAGGTAAGAAACAATGGGATGAACATTGGGACTAAAATAAAGAGATGATTTCTGATGGTTGATCAGTTGACCAAATGCCAGATAGTACAACTTAATCATATCAATAAAGACTTCGCCATTAGCCAAATTAGCTTTAAGGAAGAAAATAGAGTCGTCGGCAAAAAGAAGATGACTAATTATAGGACCATTTAAGCCAATCTGGATACTTTGCAAAAGATTAGAGGTACACATCCTTCTAATCATAAATGACAGGACATCATGAACAAAGAGAAAAAAGTTATGGGGAGAGTGGATCTCCCTAGGGAATTCCTCTAGATGGGGAAAATAAAGGACATGTCGTACCATTAAACACAACAAAGAGAGATATAGAGCAGACACAAATCATAATTAGATTAACCCAGTTTTGGTCAAAACCTATTTTGAGAAGAACAACATTCAGATCAGGCCAAGAAACCCTATCATAGGTTTAAGACATATCAAGCTACATAGCCAAATTCCAATCAATTCCCAAATTTTGAAGTTTCAAATGATGGAACATCTCATGAGCAATAATAAGATTATCTTGAATCTGGCGACCCCCGACCAAAGTCGATTGATTTTTGGAGATAAAGTTAGGCATAAATGGCTTAATGCGATTGGCAATAACTTTAGATAAGATTTTACACGAGAAATTGCAAAGACCAATTGGACCGAAATCAACCGCAGATTCAGGAATGAGGATTTTTAGAATAAGAGCAATATGAATACGATTCATCGAGGTTAAGATAGTACCTGAGGTAATGCTACTGGAAATAGTACCAAGAATAGCATCATTAATGATACTCCAGTAATGTTGATAAAAAATACTCGAAAAATCATCCGGACCAAGAGCTTTGAGGCCACCAAGATAAAAAAATATAGCTGATTTAACTTCATCCAAATCAACAGGGCCTCAAAGAGAACTATTCATCTCCAGAGTAACTAGCTTGTCCACAAAACTGAGAGCATCTGACATATCAGAGCAAGAATCCGTCGTAAAGGCAGATTGGAAATGAGAGTACGTTAAGGTGATTAATGATATCAACTTCCTTCTCTAACCAACAACCATTGTAATCTTTGAGTCGTAGAATCTTATTGAATTGTCTCTGTCAGAGAGCAGAATGGTGAAAGAAAGTCGTATTATCATCACCCAGAGAAAGTCAAACAACTCTAGACCTTTGCTGCCAGAACATTTCTTCTAGCTTCAAGATGGTGACAATTTTATCCGTAACACCAGAGATTCTAATAACAAAATTTGTGTCCGTATAATTTTGCAAAGAACATAACTCAAGTTTTAAAGTGGATAATTGTTTCCCTGTATTTGGGAAAGCAAATTTTGCCTAATTTAAAAGTGCGGAGCGGTAAGGGTAAAGATTACTCATCAGTTGAGAAGCAAGGGACGACCCTGGGAGATAATTCCAGCTATTATTTATGATATCTCCACACTCAGGCTTAGTAAGCCACATTTGCTCAAATTTAAACGACCGATGGGGTTTAGATTCATCGAGGATAGTTTCAAGTAAAATAGGACAATGATTTGAGCCCATACGGTCAAGATGGAAGACTTGCGTATGAGGAAAGGTAGTCAACCACAAGGGGTTACCAAGAGCCCTATCAAACCTTTCTTTTTGTTGATAAGGAGCCATGATGGTAACAAAACCAAGTAAAAGCCAAGCCATTGAAGCCAAGGTCTTGGAGATTTGAGTGAAGAAGAAAGTCTCATAATAGATTTAGACTCCAAATGGGGTGGGGATTCCCACCCCATTTTTCAGATTGCCAAATTAATTCCTTAAAATCACCTAAACAAAGCCAAGGAAAATTAGATGATAAAAAACGGGACTAGACCGAACACCAAAATGCAGATTTTTCATTACTATGTGGGGTACCGTACATCCAAATAATATTACAAGAAAATAATTCAGAAGGGAAACACACATGTGTATGAATAAAATTGACAGAATTTGAAATAAAGGAAATACTAATAGTAGAATTCCAAAAAATTGTGAGACCACCGCCGGTGTGGACAGGTTCCATGGTGAAAATGTGATCAAAGTGAAGTGTTTTATTTCAATTCAACAAGACTTTCTCTGGATGCCGAGTTTTCATTAGAAAAAGTATGTTAGGCTGATTGCTCGTATAAAGCTGCTTGAGAGAACTTCTTGTCAAGGAGGGCCCTAACCCCTGACAATTCCAATAGATGAGCCTCATTCTGGCTCGGCGGCTGTATCCGGTCATTCACACACACCGTCATCAAAAACTTGTGAGTCCCCCACAGTCACAATATCTTCCTAGTGCACCACCAAGGGAGCAACAACACGAGGAACTAAAAGAGGTTCTCTCGGATCTTCAAGGATTAGATTAGAATCTATGAAATGAGTATTTTAGGCCCAAAATTTATAATTTTCCTCAAAGGAATGATTGATATGAATCGGAACAGAAAAATTACCTCATGGATGAATAAAATTACCTCCTGAATTCACAAAGTTAGTATCAGAGACGTACGTAGCCCTCAGTTGACTTGAGGATAACTGGAGTCTGAATAATAGCTCCCTAATCCGGAATCAGAATGATGCTTCCCCATCAACCACTGGTCAGGCGTTGTTGAGGTCGAGATCCTCTCTTAGATTTGGTTTTAGAAGACTTCAATTTCAACACAGATTTAGGAGAGGAATGAGGCACAAAAACTTGGAGGTCAAAATCGGAGGAGACGGACTAAATCGGAATACGACACTACTTATTAGAAGTGATCACTAGATCTGGATTCGAAGCCAAGATAGAATCAACCATGGCCTGTTTTAATCTCAAGCGTTCTAAGTAGGAGGAGATTCTGGCTTCCTCCGCCTGTGGAAGAGCCACCAGAGTTACCACCACCGCACAGTGATCATGGAAAGCAGCCTCCCTAGAGAGTTGAAAAGGGATAATCTCTTCTTTGATCTGAATAGCCTTTGAAGAAGAGGCACTATCACATGTGAGGTTGGGCTCCAAATGCATTGGGCCTTTGCCTTAAAGGGAAACAAGCCTGTCAAGGTTGGAAGGCTCAGCATGAGTGTTATGGGCTGGAGGCTCCCATGAGTTTTGAGCCTGAACCGAAGAGGAATTATATATTGACCTGCATAGGCATCAATGACTGATCTGACAATGAAATCTCCTCTAAGGTTGCAAGCTTGGTCGAAAGAGGAACTGCACCATTCCCTAGATTTTTATTGAAAGGCAGAGCAAGTTGAATAATAGAATAGAGAGTACCATCCACCGCATCAAAGTCCGCATATAAGTTCAAGTCTGCTTGAATTTGAAGAGGATGAGACAGAGATTTCGGAGAAGTTGGTGCTTGCAGGTTTGGAACAATTTGAACTTCCAGTTAGTTCATCACAACATCTTCTTCAACAGCAGCTGGTAGAAGAGCTAGAGGTAAGAGGTTTTCCCAAGAAAATTCCTCAATGATATTATGAGGAGGATTTACAACCCTAGCTGAACAGGTTATGTGGTTAGAATCCAACTAGTTATGCCTGGGGAAAGCCGGAAGCCTACACGATCTCTCCAAGTGACCAAGGCGACCAAAGTGTTACAATAGGAATAAACCATTTCATAACAAAATTCAACCCACATCGCCGGCCTTTGGAACCAAAATCCAGGAATGATAGGGTTTCTAGTATCAAAATGCACTTGAACACGAAGGAAAGATCTCCATTGAACCGGATGTGTTGGATCCTCAGTGGCCAAGAGTTGGCTGGCTTGAACACCAATACGACGAGCATTTTCAATAGTCATTTGTCCCCTTGGAATACCATGAACTTGAACTCAAATCGCCATTAGGTGAAGAAGGATGTCGATGATGCATTCTGCTGCCGGCCAAGGGTGTGTAGTCACCATAACCCCATGACAGACCATAGGCTACGAATGTGAATAGCTGCCTCAGTAGCGGCATCGGCAGTACTAGTGACACCGAAGGTGTTATTGTTGTGAAGCTTTTCAATGAGAACCACACCAAATTCTTCCCAAGCACGAGTAAGGATATGGATCACAGCATTAACATTGAGAGGGCGAGCAACAATAACATGAGCCAAAAATTAGTTTGGGACAGCCACAGAGAGTTCAACTCCAACCAAGTCAATGAAAAGATCATTGATATCTTGATCAAGTGGAGGATTCATGATGTCATAGAAGGGGTTATGAAAGGAGAGGGAGATAGCTACTTGTGACTAGGACTTGATATGAGCAAAAAGGAGGAGGCAGTGTTTAAGGTATAGAAGATATTCTCCAGAGAACAGTTTGAGTAAGGAATAAGAATGAGACTTGCTTTGTTTAAATATAGGAGCCGAGAACATCTCAGACCTACTATGAGTATGGAGCTTCACATATAACCAAGTATAGGACGGGTGAGTCAATTAAAGATGGAGGAGAAGATAGGGTGAGGGAGAGCTAAAAGAAGCACACTAAAAGAGAACGGCTCTTAAACCAGAAGTGACCGGCGGCCTCAAGGAAGATGGCTTAAAGATCAAAGGTATGGTGCAATCTTGAGTAATATTGAGTAATAACTTTCAACAATAAAATTTATAGTGAACGGACGTCCGAGAAACATGAAGGAAGTATGGTGAGAAGGGCTGGGAGATATGATGGCATGATGAAGCTAGAAAGCACTCTGCATGTATAGGGAAGTAAGGAGAAAGAACACAGCTATCAAACCTCAGCAAAGGGGAGCTAGAGAGAGTAAAAGCAAAGAAGAACAACCAAAATAGAAATGGAAAGGCATTTGAAATCTGGAGGAGGAGGAGAACAAAAGAAATCGAGCTTCAAGGCAAAGGAAAAGCAGGCTTCAACAAAGAAAGAATGAATAGACAAGAATAATAGATTAGAGGGTTTTGATAGAGAGATCAGGCTTAGTATCCGAAGATGGATTGGACTCTAGAAGAACTAGAGAGAGAATTCTCAAGAGTCCATCTTTGTTTAATTGATCTCCTTATAATTTAAAATCTAATTCTCCCCCTTGAGCCAAAAACAAATTAGGTTAAATCTTGCAATAACAAAATGTCATCATCAGGGCCATTCACAAGAGCTAATTGCTACTGCTTGTTGGTTAATCAATTACGGGTTAGGGTCATGTCCCAAAAGAAAAACTATATATGGATTTATGATTATGTTCCACTTAGCCCAGCTATATGGCTTTATTTTTCTCAAGATCTAGTAATGGGAATGAACCATAAGAATGGTCGACCATGCTAATTAAACCCAAAGTTTTCCTGTTGGGAGGGAAGATATGTATGCTCCTTCTTTAAAAATTGTTTTTTTTTTTCTGCTAGAGGCTTGTACGTACGTGGTTGAGATTCTTAATACTAATCTATCTCCGAGTCTTATTCTGGTGGTAAATGAATTCTGTAGTCAATCGTGGTCAATCATCGTTAGATCTGCATCCAACGACGGTTAATTAAAATATAGCTAAAAATAAATTAACATCATCCATTAAATGCAAATCTAACGGTGATTAACCACGATTGATCACAGAATTCATTAACCATCAGAACATGACTCATCTACCTCCTCTCATATGGTTGTATTATTGTGTATATATATTTATCTAATACAGTAAAACATAAATTAATAACCTTGGGACTGAAAATTTTTATTAATTTAACGAGATTATTAATTAATCGAGTATTAAATTAATACTCAAGTTCCTAAGTTGGGACCGACAAAAAATATTACTTAGTATTAAATTATCAAAATTTTACTGTAATTAACTTTTCAGATTTATAATAACTTCACTTAAGATTAATATGAGAAAATTTGGAGAAAAATTGAAAATGAAGGTTCAAATAGCAAATATAAATGATAATTAAGTTGATTGCGTCTGCGCCTTTATGTCTAAAAAAGACATGATCGATATCTTTGCATTGTAAGACACAATTCCTGATCCTGTTTTAATACGTATGTAGTTTGAAAACAAAATGCAGCTAGAGAGCTGCATCATTTCATCCATAGGCTTGGAATAAATAAAAACATAAACCTAACTTTCTTGATGGGAATCTTAACTTTCAAAGAGAGAATTAAATTGTTCAGTTGAGCAGGCAAACTAGTGTCAGCCAAGATTGTATTCAATATTTTGCCAAAAAAGGAAGACTGTGTTCAATATATACGGTCAGGGCTGGCCTTGCGCTAAAGCAGACTTGGCCCATGTTTGAAACCTCCAATCCAACGGGACCCCAAAAATCGATAAATACAGCCCAAAATAAGTAAAAGATAAAAATTAAGTGTTTAAAACAACTCACATACGCATGGTTGCCAAGAAAGGAAATTAAAAGCTGGCGTGAAACATAAAATAAAGATCATACGTGACAATGAGGGACTGTTAACATGTGTATTTTGCAATGAGGCTGATCCTTCCATAATTCATAATACCCTCCATCGTTCACATACTCAAGCATGTGGTTCAACACTTCTAACTTCTTTTCTTATCTAATTTAAAAAAACTCATTTGTTTCTTTATCTTAAAAAAATTCTTTGTTACATTTTTTCTTGTGTCAAATATATACTTTTGAATACAAAGCCTCGAAGTAATCTTGTCTAATTAATCTAATTTTTTTTACCGAATAATTAATCTAAATTCTCATGAAACTTAGTGATGTTGCAAATATTTTTTTTATTAAATATTTTTTGATTAGAATTAATTGAAGATGTATAGATGTAGTATCTTTTTTTTCATTACTCGATAAATATGTGTGTATATATATTTTTTGAAATACTGGGGCTCCAAATTTTATTTCGCCTTGAGCTCCAAAATTCTCAAGACCGGCCTTGTATACGGTACTGAAGGATTGACTATGACTTCTACTCGACCGATCAAAATCAGTTTATCTGGTACGTAGTTACGTCTGTCTATGTTTAACCTTAAAGTCTCATTTTATTGTCCTTGATTATGTACGTAAATTGGAGTAGGTTGGAATTCATTTTCATATTATAAAGCAATGTTTTAAAACGTGACACGTTTTAAGCCTTAAGGCATTTTTTAGTGCGAGACGTTGCCAAAATGCATCAAACATTGAAAAAAAGTGTAAAATGCGTTTTGGGGCTTAAAACGCGTGAAAATCATCTGTTTTACAACGCGTCACAATTTTTTTAGGGGAAATGAGAAAAAGATCCAATTTAGACTTTCTCTTTCCTCAAAAACCCACCATAAATTTTCAATTCCAAAAAGTCCCATTTTATTTTTTGAATAGATAACATACATGTTGTTTGAATTATTTACAAAAATTGCCACCGTATTTTTCAGACCTAATCACCTAAGGCTCTCTCTCTCTCTCTCTCTCTCTCTCTCTCTCTCTCTCTCTCTCTCTCTATGGCGCACGACTCAATCCAACTCCATACCCGATCTGGACAGCACCTACCAGAGGCTCTCCTCCATCCTCAACAATCTGAACAGCTCAACAATGACATTTGGGCATGTTTACAGAATTCTCCAAGTATAGTCTTGACAAAAAGTAGTGCAGTTTAAGTACGTAGTTGAATGCTTGATCTACTCTTTTTGTTCAAACTCATTCTCTTTCTCCATTGGAATGATGTCTGGAGTGGCAGAACAAGGGGACATAGATGATGATGATGTTAAATTTTATATGAGGAGGTGTGTGGAGCTTGCAAGAAAAGCTATTGGGTGTACTAGCCCAAATATTATGGTCTGTTGTGTTATTGTCAAGGATGGCAAGGTTGTTGGTGAAGGTTTTCACGTACCCTAAAGTTGGCCAACCACATGCTGAGGTATTAAAATCTTCATTTTCTGTGTTGTTTTGATTTTTCATGCGGAATGTGTATTTCTTTAAGTGAGGTGATGAGTCTGTTGGAATTTGGCCAAGTGTGTTTGGTTGCAAATGCATTTAGTAATGAAAAATCTGTTATTTTAGTGGCATTTAAATGCAGGAATCGATGTTACAACTGGTGTAGAAGAAGAATTATGTAAGAGATTAAATGAACAACTCAATAATATCTAGGTATCTATTTGGGTATCTGTCTAAGTATTTGTATGGATAGCTAGCTGTCTAAATATCTGTCTGTGTAGCTGTCTAAGTATCTGTCTGGGTAGCTGTCTAAGTAGTTGTCTAGAGAATTGTCTTTGTCTTAAAAATCAATTTCATTTGAATTAATGACATCATATACTACCCTGCACTTCACTTAATTGACTCCATAATTTAATCAATTAATCATATTCTTTCCCTTTTAATCTCTTCTTCTTCATGATTCACATGCATATATATACAAAATAAAGTGAGCATTTTTTCTTGAGAAATTATATATGATGAGAAAGTAATGTTGAATCTAATTATGAGATTTTTATTCAATGTATTTCTCCATCATATCATTTTTTCCCATGATTTATGGTTGTAGCTGTCTGCATAGCTGTCTAAGTATATGTTTAGGTAGTTGCCCAAGTAGCTGTCTGCAGAGCTGTCTTTGTCTCAAAAATTAATTTTCATTTGAATTAAATGGCGCCATATATTACCATACACTTCACTTAATTGACTCCATAGTTTAATCAAGAAAAAAAATTCACCCACCATACTTTAACTTATGTGGTCAGGTCAGCTTGATACCTGAACTTTTTTTCGTATGAAAAACGTACTCCAACTTATTTTTTAGTACCGTCGGGGTACCCACGTCACATTTCTGATCAATTTCAGTCAAGTTTGCTGATGTGGTACCTCCGTTTATTCCAAATGTCCTTATTACTCTCCCTCAGTTTTCCACCAATTTTCAATTATTGGTCGACGTCGGAAATGATCACTCCAGATATGATCCCGAGCAGAACCAAGCCCACTCCAGGCAACATCGCCACCGCTACTACTAAGGGCCAACACTGAGGGACTGCACAACTCCGAAACCACTCCGGCAAGTCCACTGCCAAGGGCCAACACCGGTTCCACTACAAGAAAAATGCACCTAAACCGCGGAGCGTTTCCGTCGTTTATGTGCGTTTTTCCGTCGTCTAAGTACTTAGACGACGGAACCTCCGTCCTCCAAGTTTCGTGCTCCAAGTGCTGTCGTCCAAGCACTTAGACGACGGAGAATGAATTCTCCGTCATCTAAGTGAAAACTTAGACCGCGGAGTCTTTTGCGCGGTCCAAGTTTTCACTTAGACCGCGGTCTAAGTCTCACTTAGACGACGGAGAATTCATTCTCTGTCGTCTAAGTGATTACCTAGACCGCGGAAAACGTCCAGCTCCGCAGTCTAGGTAATCACTTAGACGACGGAAATGTTGTTTTCCGTCGTCTAAATGGGGATTTTGTAAAAAAAAAATTAACTGAAAAATTCATGAAATGCTAATTAGTAATTTAATAATTAGCATTTCATGAATTTTTCATTTAATTTTTTGTATATCAATATTCATAATATTGCAAAATTTATTGAATATTAATTATTAATAATATATAATACGTACAAAATTCATAATGAATAAATAATTTAAATTATTATGGATTTAAAGACAAAATTCATAATGTAATAAAATAAATTAATCTAGCCTAAATAAACTAAATTAACCTAAAACTAAACTAATTATAGGCGGCGGTGGTGGTGGCGGCGGCGCCAGTGGTGGTGGCCGGAATGTGGAGGCCGGTGGTGGAGGCGACGTTGTAGGTGGTGGTGGTGGTGTGTGGTGGTGGCAGCGACGGTGGTGATGTCGGTGATGGCGACGACGGTGGTGATGTCGGTGGTGGCGGCGACTGTGGTGGTGGTGATGATGGTGGTGGATGGTGATGGTGGTGGTGATGATATATGGTGAGTGGTTTGATTGGGGGGGGGGGGGGGAGAGGGAGAGAGGGAGAGGAAGACTGGATGGGAAAAAATGAAGAGAGATTGAGAAAATGATGAACTTAAAGGGTTTTAAAACACTTAGACGACGGAAAATCAGTATTTCCGTCGTCTAAGTGCTTTAAATTTTTTTAAAATGCCACCAATTATTTTCACTTAGATGACGGAAATACTGATTTTCCGTCGTCTAAGTGTTTTAAATTTTAAAAAAATGCCGCCAATTTTTCACTTAGACGACGGAAAATCAATATTTCCGTCGTCTAAGTGAAAATAATTGGCGGCATTTTTCAATTTTCTCCAAAATAAATTTTTCAGAAATTTAATTGAAAAAATTCACTTAGACCACGGACATGGTCATCTCCGTGGTCTAAGTGAATTTTTAAAAATTTTCAATTTTGTCCAAAATAAATTTTTCAGAAATTTATTTTAAAAATTCACTTAGACCACGGAGACGGTCATCTCCGTGGTCTAAGTGAATTTTTAAAATTTTTTAATTTTCTCCAAAATTAATTTATTTTTAAAATATTTTAATTTTCTCCAAAATAAATTTTTCAGAAATTAATTTAGTTTTAAAAATTCACTTAGACCACGGAGATGGTCATCTCCGTGGTCTAAGTGAATTTTTAAAATTTTCTCCAAAATTAATTTTTCAGAAATTAATTTAGTTTTAAAAATTCACTTAGACCACGGAGATGGTCATCTCCGTGGTATAAGTGAATTTTTAAAATTGTTTAATTTTCTCCAAAATAAAATGTTCAGAAATTTATTTTAAAAATTCACTTAGACCACGGAGATGGTCATCTCCGTGGTCTAAGTGAATTTTTAATTTTTTTTAATTTTCTCCAAAATTAATTTTTCAGAAATTAATTTAGTTTTAAAAATTCACTTAGTCCACGGAGATGGTCATCTCTGTGGTCTAAGTGAATTTTTAAAATTTTTCAATTTTCTCCAAAATAAATGTTTTGAAATTTAGTTTTAAAAAAATTCACTTAGACCACGGAGATGGTCCATCTCCGTGGTCCAAGTGAAATAGTCGTAAAATTAATTTTTAAAAATAATTAGCAAGGAAGTTTCTGATCGGTCATTCGAATGAAATAGTCGTAAAATATCGATTAACGAATCGTATATATAAACAATTGAATTTAAGACGACGAATAATCTTACGTCTTTAAACTTGTTAAGTATCTACTAATGTGTATAACTTAAGTGTTATTAAGTATAGGCTCATTGCATATCGATATTAACGAAATTGAATTTGGACAAAATAACCGTTGGATACATTCGCCATAAGACAATGTATAAACCGAATAATTTTCACAAAATAGTAAGTTCATTAAGGGTTTCATCGGCACAGTCAACCGTAAAACCAAAATTTTTACAAACCGGAAACGTGGATACATGAAAATCCGTAAGAAATATTTTGGAACCGTCGACGCTCACACTCCAAGCATTGTTTAGTCTATGGTCTCGACGAAAAGAATATGCATTGGGACATGGTCTAGATGGTCGTTGTCTTAGGTGAAATTACGAAATTTTCACTTAGACGACGCAACTGCACGTTTCCGTCGTCTAAGTAAGAACTTAGACGACGCAAATACACGTTTGCGTCGTCTAAGTAAGCACTTAGTCGACGGAAACGTGCCTTTGCATCGTTTAAGTGAAAATTTCGTAATTTAGGGGTAAGGGCCTTAGGGTTTAGGGTTTAGGGTTAAAGTACTTAGACGACGGAGATGTCTTTTTCCGTCATCTAAGTGTCACCCACACCGCAGAGACCCTAAACCCTAAACCCAAATTAATTGGGCGCCGGTTCTAAAAATTCAAAATTTTCACTTAGACGACGGAGATGGTTTTTTCCGCGGTCTAAGTGAACACTTAGACCGCGAAAACTTTATCCGCGGTTTAAGTGAAATTTTTGAATTTTTGAAATTTCACTTAGACGGCGGAGATGTCTTTTTTCGCGGTCTAAGTGACACTTAGACCGCAGAAACTTTCTCCGCGGTCTAAGTGAGCACTTAGACGACGGAAAACGTCTAAGTGCAATTTTTTTGTAGTGTGCAATCGACAATATCGGAAGAGATTGTTCCGGTGAGATTAGCGCCGGAGATGAAGAGTTTTTGGAGGGAGTGAAAGGAAGAGAGATTGGATGGGATTGGAAGGTCAAGATGGATAGAACGAATTGTGATCTCTGTGACAAAGCCATTTGGAGAACATGAGATGAAGGACCAGTTACATGGACTAGAGTCCAGAATGTTCCAATCAGAAAAGGAAGAAGAAGGAGTCGAGGTGTGTAGCCAAGAGAAGAGAAGAGAAAAGAAGAGAGGCTTCATGGTTTGAAACAGAGGCAGGGGAAATGAGAAAGAGAAATATAAAACAAGTTAATGTTAAAGAAGAAGAACAAGAGAAGGAAGAGAAGGATTGCCTCGACCTGAGTATCGATGAAACCGACGACATTTGCCTCAATTTCCAGACTTTCCTTCTCGGGTTTGCATCATTTGGGTTTTGCAGCCATTCCTTATCTCTCTCTCTGTTTTTGTGTTTTTTTTAACTTTCTTGGTTTGAACTCAAGCTCAAGACAGAAGCACTGGTGTTTCTTTTTCTATACTGTACTCTCTCCAAAGCAAAAGCTCGAGACACAGAGGGAGGCAAAACCTAAAGAAATAAACAAAGTAGAACCATTGCCTTGAGATCGGCAAAACTGCACCACCACCTCAAACCTATGACGAGGCCCATCCATTTATACACAAATATTTCTGCATCTCTATGCATGAATATGTAGAGAGCGAAACAGAGAGCTAGAGAGAGAGGAGAGAGATATTGGAATAATGTTGAATAAAATAGTGTAGATTTGACTCCATTGGAGTAAAAGTATTAAGCAGTTAGATTGGTAGCTACAAACTCCAAGTCAGTGTGTGTTGTTTTCCTCTCAATCTCCACTTGGCCTCAAAGATGTACCAGCTCTCACCACCAGAGGTATGTAATTATAAACATGCACGTATACATATTTTGCTCTAGCTATCACATTCTGTATTCCAAGAACCACAATGAAATAGGGGCAGTCCGGAGTGGTTTCGGAGTGCGCATTTCCTCGGTGTTAGCCCTTGGCAGTAGCGGCGGTGATGTTATCCGGAGTGGGTTTGGTTTTGCTCGGGCCCTCATATCCGGGGTGATCATTTTCGGTGATGACCAATAATTGAAAATTTGTGAGAAATTAAAGGAGGGTAATAAGGATAATTTTGAACAAACAGAGGTGTCACGTAAATAAATTTGTCGAAAATTGACCAAAAATATTACATGAGTACCCTGACGGTATGAAAAAATAAGTTCGAGTACATTTTTTCGAATGAAAAAAAATCTAGGTATCAAACTAACCAGGCCATATAAGTTGAAGTATGATGAATGAATTTTTTCCTTTAATCAATTAATCAGATTCTTTCTCTCTTAATCTCTTCTTCTTCATGATTCACATACATATATATAAAAATTAAAGGAAGCATTTTTTCTTGAGAAAGTAATGCTGAATCTAATTGTGGAGTCTTTTATTCAATATATTCCTCCATCACATCATTTTTTTCCATGATTTTATGGTTATAGCTGTGTGGGTAGTTGTCTAAGTATATGTCTAGATAACTATTTAAGTAATTATCTGGGTAGCTGTCTAAGTAGTCTAGATAGTTGTTTAGATAGCTGTCTGGATAATTGTTGATTTATTCACCCATTTTATCATTTCATTTTCCGTCGACCCGAGACTTATTCTGTTCAAAGTCAAACAACAAACAACTTTCTCTTCTACAATATCCTCCAATTCTAACCACAAAACGTCAAATTTACCTTTGAACATCTAAATCTCAAAATCTTCAATTCTTCGATTCGAAAAATACCGATTGAATTAGGAAGCAACCAAGCTATAATTTAGCTTCGTAGAGGTAAGGGGCTACAAAATCCAATGAATCTTGCCGTGCAATTCGGCTGGAGAGAGAGAGAGAGAGAGAGAGAGAGAGAGAGAGAGAGAGAGAGAGAGAGAGAGAGAGAGAGAGGTGAACTCTTAAAGATGATAGTTACAATTTAAATTAAGAAAGAATAACAAAATAAAAAATAAATTTTATAACTTATTGAGTTTTTTTTGGAAGAAATAATGTCAGCTAAATTTTGTTAAATAAAAAATATTATAAATAGTGTATTTTTTACTTAGTGTCATAAATTTTAATTTTTTTAAAAATCTTTTCTGTTTTTGAGTTTTTTATTTACATTTCCTCTTTTCTTTATCACCAACTTTTTGATCGCCTATCCCAAATCGTTCTTGTGTGGGCTTCATAGTTCTGATCTTCGGTAGAAAAGTGAGTTCACATCTGGGCAGATGCACGGAGGGATGAAATGAGTTTGGATTGGAAGCTAAGAAACTAAAAGAAGATGTGATCGGAAAACACAAGAGTCTTGCTACTCACAGATCGCCGGTATTGCAGCACCAAAGAAGACAACTTTTTATGTCAAAATTAATTGGGAGTTTTTTCCTCGGATGAAAGAAGTCGTGTAGTAATAGTAAATGGTTTAGTGGTTGTTTGAAAAGATGAAGATGAGTCTCACGAAGAGCGAGGAGAAGATGAAGAAAAGAGACGAATGAGAGTATTTAATATAACGAAAGGATTTAAACTTCGATAAGGATCGTGTAAAATGCAGTCGAAAAGTGGGAGGTGGTGGAAGGTTTTAGACTTGGATAAGGATCGTGTAAATTACGGGAGGGTCCATTGCATTTAATATAGGTTTACATGATTAAAATGTGACACCTGTCAAAACTTAATGCATTTTTTTCAAAATTTTAAATATATAACGAAAAAATAGTTTCATACGAACCAGAAACAACTCTAAGATTTCAAATTTGGATGGGTTGTAATTTATTGTGCAGTGTACGATTCTTTGTTTTTTTTTTAGGTTTGTAACCGATTGGAAGACTCATCCTCACGCCTTTATTATTATATATAAGAAAAACATACATCAAAAGGGACATAAAACTAAATTCCGTGAATTAAAAGTTCTATATTATTACTAACTAAATCTCATCCTCCGAGGTCCGCTAACTTCAAACTCATCAACAACCGAATCATTATCAATATTATCAGCATACTGTCTTTCAATATAGAGAACCATGCTATCATCAAGAAACTCTTCACACATCTTATTTCGAATAGCATTTTTCAAGATCTTTATAGATGAAAATGATCTCTCTGTTGTTGCAGTAGACACAGGAAGAGTCAACATAAGATATATTAATCTATAGATCATCTGGAAGAATGCATACTTTCTTGTTTCTACCAACCGTCGACACAAGTTTGATAAAGATGATGTCATGTTGAATCATACATCCCTCTGAATATCTTCAAGAAAATATCCACACTCTATCTCAAGAGAAAGTATATCAATAGATGTAAAATCTCCAGGATAAAACTTCACAACAAGAGTATGAATATCATCAACATTGAAAGATCAAAAATTATCACGAGGATCAAATGTTGCACTAAGAACAAGGAGCTCCAATGAAGTCACTGTATATCTAGTATCAAACTCTGCTAACTGAAAGTCTATCATAGTATTTAGAACACTAATTTTATAATAATGCTCATTTGTAATAAAATTTCTTTGTTGGCACATTCTTGGGGTTGTACCTTTCATGTAATGAGCACACATATCTAGCATAACAATATCATGCTCTTCACAAAACAATATTGTCTTTGCAATCAATTGGTCCCAACCATTCTCTCTCATAGCCTGAAGTTTAGATTTGTTAAACTGAGAAAGCTTAAAGCATTTAAGATGCCTATGGCTTTCTGTTGCAATGCTTGACAAAAAAACTTAGTAATCTTTATGACATCATGCATCAACAATAAACAAAACACAAAATCAAAGTCCTTCAAAATCTTACCAACACTTCTTGTTTGGCCTTTCACCTTTGACGGTCCATTTGCTTTCAAATCTGCATAAGTCATTTGAGTAGCTCTAAACAACTTTATCAAACCTGATATAGAGCGATGGTGTGAATCTCAATGAGTAGCTTCTGCTCGTTGTAAACCACTAATCTGGTTGACTCCTGAACCTGTTTTAAGTATACCCGCAACTACTAACTCTGCAATTTCTTCTTCTCTGATAGATTTTAGCATCGAATGTCGTTTTGCAGAAGAATCTACAAAAGTCACTACCAAATTGAGTTTAGAGAAAAACTCCCAAATATCATCAACTCTTATAACAACAGCATTCAATGTCAGTTGTAACCGATGGGCAAAATAATACACATAATAAGCATATAGACATTGTTCTAAAAACAATGCTTGGAGACCATGAAACTCACCCATCATGTTGTTAGCACCATCATATCCTTGACCTCGCATATTTTTCACTGGAATATCATATTGAACAAGAACTTTGGAAATCTCAGTTTTCAAAGTTAGAGAACAAGTATCTGAGAGACTAACAATTTTGAAGAACCTTTCAATAAGCAAACCATCACGATTAACAAATCGAAGAATGATAACCATTTGTTCCCTTTTAGAAGAATCAACCGACTTATCAACAAGAATGCAATACTTTGCATCTCCCAATTCTTCACAGATTTTGGTTCTGACTTTGTTGCCAAGTATATTCAAGATCTACTTTTGGATTGTTCTTAGATTGTTGGAGAAATATACTTGGCATTCCCGAGAGCATTCTGCTTGGCAACCTTCTTGACTTCCACGTTTACTCTTGAAAATGAATTTATAACTGCATCAAAGTTACCCCCATTTAACGAGTCAACTGATTCATCATGACCTCTAAAAGTACATCCTTGTCTTGCTAACAACCTCACTGCCTCTATGGTGGTAAGAAGTCAAAGTCGGTTATCCGTAATTTCCTAAGCTGACTGGGCACTAATCACTCTTCCAATATGTACAAATAGGTTCTTTAAGTTTTCCAATTTGAGCATAGAAGTTTTATGCACACTATTAATGTCCATCCTGATATGCTTGAGAGCAATAGATTGCTTAGACATCATATTCTTCCAACCTCGGGCTTCTTTCTCAGTGAATGCAGGATGTTGAGATGGATAAGAATCAAAGAGAAAACAAGGAAAGCAATACACTGCATCTGTTATAAAAGAATACTCAAGCCAAGGCCAATTTTTAAACTATTTAAAATTGAATCTCCGACCTTGACTCCCACTCTTAGTAGAGACCTGATACATACTTAATTCGGGTTGAAATGGTCCCATAACCACATATGCACTTCAGATATTTTCACGGTTGTTCAAAGGATATGAACAAATTGGTCTTCCCAATCCTGGATCACGCTCAAGGCAACTCAAATCAAAATGACCTTCTTCTGATGGGAATGATGACAAAGGATCAACATGATCATCATTTACAAAATTAGGGATATCATTAACCGAATCTTCTATCAAGGGTACACTCCCTCCCTCATTCCTAATCTCATTATCATTCCTTTCACCTGACGAATTATTTGTTGTAAACCATGAAAAAAGATTTTTGTAACATTTGGGTTTACGGTGATCTGCCATTATAGTTAATATGTCAAACCTATAAAATTTTATATATTTAGTTAGGACATTATAATTTTATAGATCTGCACACAACACCCACATTCCATATTCCACTTCAACATTCAAAACCGAAACTCATAAAAAGCATAGCTAACCAAATTAGTTTAAACACTAAAAACATAGACTATATTGTATTCTTGTACTTGATCGAAATTGAATTTGAACCCAACTACCCATAACAATATATCATTCATACAATGCTCTATTTAACCATTATTCCATTAATCCAAGTTATCCAACAAAAATTACAAAATCAAATTGAAATTGAAAATTTGAAATTAAAATTGGTAACAAAGTAGGGGGAGAGAAAAATGGAGATACCCGGGAGGGTCGGTGGGCCGAGTCGGTGGTCGGAGTATTGGCAGTCGGTGGCCAGTCGGCGATCGAAAGGTCAGTGACGAAGGCTATCGTGGAACTACCAAACTGAGCAAGTGAGTAGGGAGAGAAAAGATTAATCGAAGGAGGAGATCGAGTTCCCAGCTTGGGCATAGTACAGATGGGCGTGGGCTAGACTGGCTGCATAGCTAAATTATTATTTTTTAATTACCCAAAAATTGGGGTGGACTACAGCCCATCCTCCCATTGGGCTGGGTCTCCCCTGTTATGAACTCCACTTCTCATCCTCATTTTTTTTTGTTTTTATATGAATTTAATACTAATTTTTGCATTATTTTTACAGAATAATCTTTTTTTAAAAGCATACGCATGTTTATGCATAATACGATTAACTATCACATGTGTGATGCTGTCAAAAAACTGGATCCCGTTCACATTTATGTTTTAAAACACTGTTACAAATTAAAGAAAATAATCAAGTAAGATCGATCAGCTGTGGGTATATATAATCTTTACTAGATATCTTTGTAGGTTGTAAACATGGAGAATTCAAAATCCAATGATAATCAATAAGGTAAAAAAAACTTATTCATTTGAGAAGTAATTGTTACAAAAAAAAAACATAGGAAGGTCAAGTCGACACTCCTTTTTTCCCAAAACTTATTGAGACATTTCATGACTAATGTTTGCAAGATGGTCGGCTAGGAAGTTCGCCTCCCGAAGAGTGTGGTTAAACTCATAAACTAGATGGATACGAAGTTATTAGCGAGGCTTTGGATATTTATGATACTTGATAAGAAGTCAAAGTACTTGAATCTTGCTTATTGACAAAATCGATAATCAACTTGGAGTTTCCCTTCCCATTTGGGTAGCCGTTTCCTTTTAGCTTGATTGAGGCCATTTTTAAGTGAACAAGTCTTCGCAATGGGCACCGAGATTTCCCAAAATATTTAACTCCAACAATGCTCGGAGCTTCCACATTAGAAAAGTATTTGGGTTTAAACTCTATTGGACATCATCGTCCAAATTATTCTATTTATATAACTTTTAATTTATAATTAAAAAAACAGACGAGATCAAGGAATATTTCAATAATACTAATAAACCAAGTACAACAATATTTAGAAAACTAAAAACATGGACTTAAAGCCCAAAACGTAGTAACAGTGGCTTGATCCATTAAACATACAAAAATAAAAAATTTACCCTCTATTTATAATTAAAAGGGGAAATGAGAAAAAAACTCAGTTTAGACTTTCTCTTTCCTCAAAAACCCACAATAAGTTTTTCATCCCAAAAAGTCGCATTCTGATTTTAAGTTTGTAATAGACAAGAGTTTTTGTCATATTTACGTTATTTGTCACTCTCTATCTCCCACGTATTACATAATCTATGTCAATTTTCTTTCTTATATATTTCTCTCTCTTCATTTAAAAATTGTCGTTGGTGTGTTCGCCGTCGTTTTCGTGTTTCATCTAGCTGTTCGTTCTCTCTGTTGCCTTCACAGTTTTCGTCAGAGTTCATATTGTTCTTTGAAAGTAAGGAAATCTCTGTTTGAAAACCCTAGATTTTTGTTTTTCTCTGTTCTAAGCAGTTTGCATGCTCCTTTTCGTGGTTCGTATTTATGCTCTCTGTATTTTCGATTGTTGTTGTTGAAATTTTTCTATGGTTTTCAATTTGATTTTAGGTAATTTTTTCCTTTTTTCATGATTTTTTTGTAGAATGTATGTGATGTAGTGTGTTCAAAAGGATATTTGTTTGTTGTATTAGTTGATGTTGTTGTTGTGTTTGTGATAAAAGTCATTTTTTCTGGATATCTTTGAAGTATCTGTCTGAGTATCTGTTTGAGTATCTATCTGAGTATTTGTTTGAGTATTTAGCTGAGTATCTGTCTGTGTATCTGTTGAATTATCAGTCTTGATATCCTATCAAATTTTCTAAAATGAATGTTGTTGTTGTTGTTGACATTTTTCTAAGGTTTTTATTTTGATTTTTGGTTGTTGTACTAGTTTGCTGCTGTTGTTATACTAGTTTGATTTTTACATATTTGTCTAGGTATATAACTCTATGTGTATTGATCATTTGTAGTTATTCTATATTTAATGGGGAAACACAGTAGAGCACACCAAGATTCAGACATTGAATCTGAAAGAAGATCATCTAGGACGAGATGAAAAAAGTATGTTGAATTTTCAGAATCTGATAGTCTTGCTTCATCTTCTTCTTCTTCCGAGGCGGAGCAGGTTGTTTATAAAAAAAGGAGCAAGAGAAGAAGAGTGGCTTCCTCTTCATCTAGTTTTGCTATTTTCGATGATCGTCTTATGAGATTGTCAGGGAAGCTCTAAAGAAGAAGAAGAAGAAGAAGAAGAAGAAGAAGAAGAAGAAGAAGAAGAAGAAGAAGAAGAAGAAGAAGAAGAAGAAGAAGAAGAAGAAGAAGAAGAAGAAGAAGAAGAAGAAGAAGAAGAAGAAGAAGAAGAAGAAGAAGATGATGATGATGATGATGATGATGATGATGATGATGATGATGATGATGATGATGATGATGATGATGATGATGATGATGATGATGATGATGATGATGATGATGATTTAGAAGACTAAGGGTATCAAGAGGCAGGATATGAAAGTCAAAGGCAAGAAGAAAGTTGAATCTTCTGAATCAACTTCTGATAGTGATTCAGAGAGTAAGAGTAATGTCGAAGTACCTGTTAGACAACAGCAACAAGTAGTGGATGAGCCGAAAGTTGTTCATGTGGTAGAACGAACCTGGAAATGTCAATTCTAGTGCTATTTGCACAATTTCCAGAAGTTCATTATTAAAAACCAGAATAAAATCAACGATGATGTGAAGAAGAGGCTGAAGGATACACCCTTCAATGAGATAATTCGTGCATTCATTGACGGTGATATTAATCAACAGGACTGCTTGAAGTCGGATGATTCTATTGCTGTTATGGCTAATGCATACAGGAAGGAGAATAGGTAGTTTCATTTCCATCTGACGCATGTTCACCATATCACTCCTTCTTTTTGCGGATATGTGTTGGGTTTGAGCACGATTGGAAAACCAATTCCATTCAACGATAAGAAGGTGAAGATTATAGAGTGGTTGTATGGCTTGTTTGGGGATGTTTCAATCAAGAACAATAATATCAGCAGTATGTTGGAGAAAATACTTGGTGACAAGGATAGGGTTGCTGACTGTGTTCGTCTATTGATTTTGCTTCTTTTGGCCTCTGTTCTATTTCCTAATTCCAAAGGAACTTTGGCGCTTGGCTTTGCAAACTGCGTGTCCAGTATTGAAGGAATGAAGGAATATGAACTGTTGTCTATGACGACCTATTCAGTGCACTAGACATTTATGCAAAGAACTTTATTCCAGAAGTAGCCATAGAGGAGGAAGCAAAGAAGCTAAAAAAGGAGAAGGCAGAGAAGATGAAGGAGCAGAATTCGAAGGCGGTGAATGATGATGATGAGGATGAGAAAAAAATCTGATCGAAGCAACGCGATTAATATTGGTGGTTGCACCATTATTATTCCGATAAATTTTCTTAAGCATCTGTCTGTATTTCTGTCTGAGTATCTGTCTTTGTATCTGTCCCTTATTATTTCTTTATTATTTTTTGTATCAGTTTTATCTTGCTTCAATCCTTAACATTGTGAAACCAAGAGCTGGCAATGATTCAAAGATTGGCATGGTCAAGTACAGCCTCGGTGATATTCTAGATCATTTTTGAAACATTATATGCTTGGGAATGCTGAGGGTGAGTATCTAGTTGTTGTTGTTGTTAATAGCTATCTTCTGGTTATGTCTAAATAGCTGCTAAATAGCTGTCTGTGTATATCAAAATAGTTGTATGGGTATCTGTCTAAATAACTGTTTGGATCTCTTTTTCACATGCCAATTATTTTTTGCATTCGAGGACCAAGAAAACTAAAGCTAGTTGTGATATAGTTCCTGTCCTGGCAAGTATCAATGATATGGCCCAGGATGACTATGCCAAGTTTGAAGCCGAGTTACATGCCAAGGATGTTCAGTTGAAAGAGAGTGAAGAATTTGGTGAGCAGTTGCAAGAAATTATCATGCAGAATGATTAGCAAATCTCAATCAAGCATTCTCAATATGAGGAATTGTAGAAAGCCAAAGTAGTCCTTGGGCATGTAGTTATTGTTTTAAAGAAAGATTTTATTTCTTTGAAGCAAGAAAATGCAGACTTAAAAGAAAATCAATATGTTTCCAACAATAAGGAACTTGTTAAGTTGTGAATGGAGCTTGGTGGTCAAAAGAAGGAGAATGAATACCTTGAGTTTAGATTGGGAATTGTGGAACGGTAGAATGAGTCTCTTAAGGATCAATTATCAATTGCTGATGATTCTACGGATGTGATGACATTATTAAAGGCAGAGAATGTGGATGCCCAGAATAAACTTGTTACAGCTGTGCAAGAGAAAAGTGTGTTTGAGACTAGATTAATAGAGATGAAGGATGTTGCTGCTCAAATTGCTTCTGGAGAAAATATGATGCAGAAGAAATTAAAGGAAGCACAATTGCAAAGCAAGGAAGCTCAAGGGAAGATACAAATTGCTGTTAAAAAAATAGTAAGTTGAAGATGGTGCTGAATCACTTAATTAAATCGTTTCAAGCAAGGAATGAGGAGCTTCAGATGAGATTGAATGCTTTGCAAAGTCAAAAGGAGGAGCTTGTGAAGGAAAAGAAAGAAGTTGAAGATGCAAAGCAGAAACTTGAGGTCATCAATCAGCAGCTTGTTGAAGACAATCAGAAGATGAAGAATGTTGCTCCATTTACAATTTCACTAGCTGATATCGATTCTGAAATTTGAAAAGAATAGATCTCTGTCATTTCATTTTGTATAGTTTTCCTAATTTTAAGTAATAGAACACAATCCCCTACTTTTTGTGGGGCGATTTTCCTTTGCAGAAAACTGAAATATCTATTTATTTCTCTGAGTATCTGTCTTATTATCTGTCTATGTATCCGTCTCTTTCTAGGTATCCGTGTCTTTTTGTGGGGCGATTTTCCTTTGCAGAAAACTGAAATATCTATTTATTTGTCTGAGTATCTGTCTTATTATCTGTCTATGTATCCGTGTCTTTCTAGGTATCTGTCTGGGTATCTGTTTTGAATATTTATGTGTTTTTCTCTGAACATGTAGTGTAATCGATCTTTTGTCTTTCATCGAATCCTTTTTTCTTTTGTATCTCTATTAGGGAATTTGTTGAAAACGAAGAAGGGTTTCCAATTGGTAGAGTCTGCACCATCTTTCAATATAGGGATTATACCTTCTCCTAGTCTAGTTCCATTGTGTGTTACTACATTTATGTCTCCAGAGGTAGTGGAAATCCTTATGACTCCTCCTCATCATGTTGGTGATTCATTTTCTTCGTCAGTCCGCACGGATTTGATTTCCAAGAAACTTCTTGGGCCTAGTGTGAGACTCAACAGAGAAAACACTTATCTATGCTTGTATGTTAAGAGTTCAAATGATAAGTCCAGGAAGCTCTTGAAGAGGGACAAGATCTACTGGTGTCCTCTCTATGATGAAGTCAAGGGAAAGCGTCTGACTCGAAGAGGGAACAAAAATGTTGACGTGGCGGAAGTAGTGCTGAATGGAGAGTTTCCAATTATCGAAGTATCTTTACCGTTGATAGTGAAATTGCACAAGAAGAACAGGGGCGAGCCGGGAAGTATTTGTACGAGTTTGACTGATGAGTAAAAGCGGGTCATACCGTTTGTTGATTATGAGGTTTTCAAGTACATAGGAGAGAGCTACCAGAGTGAGTTGGTGAGGTATTGGATGAAAAACAAAAGGTGAGTATCTGCTTAAGTATCTGTGTGTGTATCTGTTTGTTTATAGTAATTCGACAACTGACAGATACTTAGACAGCTACTTAGGCAGCGAATTCGACAGATACCCATTGTTGTTCAGAAACGACATTTTGTTTTCTGTCGCGTCTGTTCATTTTGAACTAACTGACAGATACTTAGATAGATACTCTTACAAATACTTGAACAAATACTCTAACAGATACTTGAGCAGACAGGCTTTGAAAATGGCAGAATTGATGCTAAAATAGATTCATTGATAATATGAAGAAAAAAATACAATAGTAGAAATTATAAAAATACATAATAAACTAGAATTCTTCCTCTTCAAAGCTTTCTCTTCTTACTGCTGCTTGGTCCATCAAATCCTGGCGGTGGGAGAGGCAGTATCTCAAAGATTTAGCGAAGAAGTTGAAGGATTGCCTCATCATTCTTCTTGATGAGTTTCTATTTTGCCTTGAGATCCTTGAGGCCATCCTCAAGCTCAGTCATCCTAGTGGATAACTGTTGCAGCATAGTTGGAGGTGGAGAAGTTTCTTATTGACTGGGACGGCGCGATGTTTGTTTTGCTTGCCTTCCCAGACCATTTCTTATATCATCTCTTCAACAGAATCTTCAGGTTCCTTCTTTGATTTTTTGGACTTGTTCTTTTTGGAGGTGTTGGCCCTTTTTGGACTTGTGATGAAGGATTTATGTTCAATGCATTTTTATTTATAAAGCATGAAAGGTTGTGTTGAGTGAGTGGTTGCGTCTTTTCTTTCTTAGACGAAGGGTTGCGTATTAATGTTGTTCAATGTGATTATGCACTCTTTTTGGGAAAAGAAAGAGAAAGTGGAAGCGTCTTTTCGTAAAAAGAGAAGGAAAAATGAAAAGACGCAGGAATAAACCATTTGAACCAGAAAAGATACAGTGGTTCATTCTCTATAGATAGGAGTGACTTCCCATATTCTCCATAACGTGTTTGTATTTCATTATCAACTCCTTCTACTTAAGTCTTCTTCTCTCCAAGCCTTTTATCAACAGACAATACTACAGAACCAAGGAAGAAAAACTCAAACAACTCAG
Organism: Geum urbanum; assembly: GCA_946800695.1. NCBI lineage: Eukaryota > Viridiplantae > Streptophyta > Magnoliopsida > Rosales > Rosaceae > Geum > Geum urbanum. Next base: position 10,087,135 of record OX327003.1, read on the forward strand.
ACACCTCTGGTCATTCAACAGATGTTGATTTTGATCAATCAAAGTCCAAGTCTTCCTCCTTCTCCTCTTCCTCCTCCTCTTTTGAAGACTCTGTATCTGGCCCTCCTCCCCCTGCTGCTAAACCTCCTATAGGTTTTGTTCCTGATTGCCCTCTTCAACCTTTGGTGAAGACGATGGGTCGTATGAAGCATTGTATGGATACAATGAAGAAGAAAGTAGATTTGGTCTTTGCCAAACAGGACCAGATGCTTAATTTGCTTATGGGCATCACATCTCGTCTTTCACCAAGTTCTGGAGGGGAAGCAGCAAGAAGGTCAAGATGTAAAGCATTTGATTTTCTTGTGTTTGTTATTAATTGTTATTTTTTGTTGTTAATAATTGAACCTATATTATTAATGAAGTTTATGTTTCTGTATCTTTGTTCTTCATTTCATGTTTTTGGCAATAGATTTGATTAATGAATGTGTGTATGATGTGATTGAAATCATCAGCCAGGTCCAAACAGCTACACAAACAGATACTCAAACAGTTATCCTTGAATTTTATTGAATCAATTCATTAATCTATGCAATACTATTTCTGTATCTTTTTGTTATTCAGTTTTATATTTTGAAATGAAATTTATGAATGAATATATGAAGCCACTGAATGATACAGCTTCATTAGACTGGTCTAATCAGATACTCATACGGATATTTACACAGATACTTAGACAGCTATCCTTGAATTTTATTGAATCAATGCATTAACCTATGAAATAAAATATTTGTTTTTCCCTTCTTTACCATGAAGTATAAAACAAAAAAACAAGAGACCCAAAAACAACTTCAATTTTGTGTTTGTATTTGCAACTAACAAGTTGTAGATTTGAAATTCGTATACAAATATCCAGATAGATACTTCAACAAATATCCAGACAGGTATTCAAACTTTTAAAAAATTATTCTAAGAACATCTTTAATAATCCACACAGACTTGTATGTGTCAATCGATAGGGTTGTTGCATGTTCTTCTATTGTGACCAGTTTGGTGACATCTCGAGTACTCTGTGGGCATTGTTTGTTTTTCTCCCTTCTTTCTCATTCTTTTTTTCTTTGGTATCCCCGGTTGTTTCTTTGTTAATGGAGGCCTGACATTCTGTCTGTATTGTAACAAGTCCTGAAGCGATTTCTCAATGTTTGTCACTGAATTGAGTGTGAATGAGTAGGCTTGTCTATACTACTGAAATTTGTACAAGTTGTCCATGTAATCATAAGGTTCTTTTCCTATCTCTTGAATGATAACAAAGGCATGAGCGCAGGGAAACCTCAGCAAGTGCCATTGTCCACATGAGCAGGTCCATGTCTCTATGTTGACTGTACCACTGTATTTTTCAGCCTGAACTTCGTAGACAAGACCATTGGATGTACTATCCAACTATTCAAGCACTCAGAGATGTACTATCCAACTATTCAAGCACTCAGAGATGTTGTTTTTCATTTCGCCAAGCCTATCTCTTCTGAAGAATGCAGCACACCATTTTTCCTTAAGGAAATCTTTGAAGAATTATGTTATCTCTGTATATCCACCTTCTAGCTTAAGCTGGTTAAAAAGGAAGTTATATTGCATTTTGCTTCTAGCATATCCACATTTCATGAAGAGTTCAGAAATTCTATCTTTCAAGTACCCTCTGTAGTTGTCTTTGATGTTAGCAACCAAGTACCGAAAATAGTAGTCGTGCTCATCATCGAGGAACACCTCTGAAAGAGAACTCATGACTCTATTACCACGGTCTGAGATGAATGTTATTTTCCTCAGAGTATTAGTTTCCTAGTTTATGCCGTGTCTATCCATCTCATCTCTTAAATTCATCAAGAACCACCTCCAGTTGTTGTCATTTTCGGCATCAACTATGGCAAATGCAATTGAATAGTCCTGGAAAAAAAAAACCAAAAATGTGAGGTTCCTAGTTGTATAGTAAGTACTGAAGTGCAGTTTATAAACAAAAATATATATGCAAACATAGACTCAGTCAGCTACCCAGACAGCTACTCATATAGTCATATCTTTCATATGTCTACATTACCTTGATCTGTATTTTTTGCAGAGGCCCCCATGATTTGTCTTTTGTATTTATTTTTTAAGAAACTTGCATCAACGAAAATCATTGGTCTGCAGTATTAAAATCCTTGCATGCAAGCACCAAATGACACGAAAAAGCACTAAAACCTTTGTGTTTCCGGATGAATATCGACAACAACTTTTGAGCCAGGATTAGTTGTGACGACCCGGAACAGAATCAGTAGTATAATCAGCTTAATTTGTGAGTTAGCGCATAATCGCAGTTCTCCGATAATTGATTAAATCGCCGGTCTTGATCACGACTTAATTATTGGCCGAGAATTTGAGTTAAGTCTCTTCTCGAGAGTTGTTGTACGCATGATTTCGAGTTCGTGGGCGGTTCCAGATTATTATTTCGACGACCGAGGAATATAATATGAATATTTAAAATTTTGGAATATCGTCGAGTTTATCCGTTCGTGTTCGAGTCTATCCGAATCGTGATTGTGATCCGTTTTGGACCATTGATCGACCCGAACTGTAAATGTAATGGTTATTGACTTGATTTGCGAGTTTCGCGATTAGTCGTGATTTCGACGTAATCGCTTAATATGGCGGCTTCGTTAGCGACTAAATTATCGGACAAAAATTTGATTTGGGATCCTTCGTGAAAGTTATAAAGAATTTAATTTCAAACTTGTGGGAACTTCCGGAGGATTATTCCGAGTTACGAGGAATAAGTTGTGAATATTTTACACCGTTGATCGTCTTATCGGATAAGCTTGTGTTGAATTGAGCCGTTGACTTTTTATCAGATTTGTCGAAGTTGTTTGACTTCAGCTGGAAATTGAAGAATTTGTCGAGATAAGTTTGTTGACGTGAGAATTGTTGAAAACGGATTTATGATGCGAAAGTTACGTTTGTTCGAAGTTTGTCGTAAAGTTAATTTGGAAGTTTCCAAAAATAGAAGATATTTATGGTGGGTTTCTTGTTTGGGAAAGTCAACTGGTGCATTATGGGTGTTGACCGAGTCAACTCGGGGGGAGGAGGTGCGACGGCGGGGTGGTTCGGCTCGCCGGCGGTGAGCTGCCGTCCGGCCACCTCAGACCTCGGGGTAGGACTCTTTCAACTCGCATCGACGTCCCCGACGTGTTCCCGGCCACCATCGACGGTAAGGGCGCCGGAGGAGGAAGAATTTCCGATCAAAAGTTCATAGATTTTGGGGGTTTTGAGTCGACACTTTTCCGGCCAAATCGAGCGGCGTGAAGCACTGGGCTTTGAAGCCCTCATCACCACAAAGCTACCTATGTATGTATGGCCTTTCAATTCTACTTGTACATGGTGAATCGTTCGATGGAAGTTTTTGTGAGAATTTGGTTTTGCATGAAATTGGACTAGTTAGAGTTAGAATTGGACATCGGTGTAGTTATGGAAGTTGTTTGTTGGATGATTTTGTGTGGAATAGGTGTTTGTTCGCCGGAAAATTTCACGATTAGAGTCGCGCCACCGCCGCCGGCGGTGGTCAATGGCGGAGCTCCGGCGAAAGTTGACTTTTGGAGTTTTTGAAGAGTTATATATCGTTTCGCTCGGAATCGCGCCCCGATCGCAGTGGTGAGGTTTATTTTTTGAATTGAGCATCGGAAATTATAGCGAGGTTTTGTGGTGTGATTATCGGATTTTAACGATTTCGTCGTTATTGAATTATATTTTTTCGGGAACGGTTGTTTCTCGTGATATGATTTGAGGTGTCGAGTTATGAATTTGAGCAGTGGATTTTATGATTATCCAAGGATTTGTGATCGTTCGTTTGGCGAGGAATTTTCCGCCGGATCACGGGATTAACGCATATCGCGTTACGCTCACCTGTGAGTGGACATTTTTATATTTTCACAGTTGTTGCGAGTTCGTTATTTTTCGTGATTTTCCGTATTTATTTATATATGATGTTGAGATTATTTATTATTATTTTCGGAGGTATTATTTTATATTTTATGGTGATGGCATTACTGCATCGATGTTTCTGCTACTCGGCTGATCACCAGTAGTCTGCCAGAGTTGAGAGATTCCTCTGAGCAGGGTTGAGAGATTCCCCTATTATGCCGCCGGGGTTGAGAGATTCCCCTGACCTATCACCGTCGGGCTTGAGAAATTCGCCTGACCGTCAGGCTTGAGAGATTCATCTGGCAACCTCCACATATGTTTTCCGAACTCGCTATACTTGTTTATTGTATATGAAATTGGTGAAAGGCATATGTTCATTTTCATCCACTCACTCTAACATTTTATTTGCCTTTCCCCTGGGCTTTTCGGTTTTCATGCCCAGTTTGCAATTCGGACTCTGGTGTCGCACGTCGTGGTCAGAGGTATAGTGTTCGTGCTACCTTGTTTCTTCCAGTAGGTTTCTTGTTTCCCTTGCTGTGGTATATTTATATAATTATACACTAGAGGTCGCTCTGAGCATTCTGATGTATACTTTTATACGATTTTCCCCGGATTTCTGTAAAGTGTAGTTTTATTGATTACTTTACATTACTGTTATGATATTGAGAAATTCGGTTGGGATTGGTGCCCACGGTTTGGCTTTTGTGGCATAGGATGAAGTGTTATTTTTTGGGTGCAGGTAAAGGCAATTCCGTGTTAGTAGCGTTACTCTGCCGAAATTTTTATGGTTTTTGTTGGTTCGTGTTTTCAAAAGGGGTTTGATTCCAGTTTAGGAAACTAAATCGGGGTTGGGTCCTTTCAGCTTGGTATCAGAGCATTAGGTTTTAGGTTCTGTAGACTTCTGTAGTCGTGTTTACTAAGGATATTTGAGAATGTACAGCATGTCTGGAGTGATGACCCGACCGGCCGGCGGATACTCATCAATACTCCGGGTGTTGTATGCTTTCAAATGTTTGAAGTTCCATGATTATGTTCTACTTGTTGCGAATGATGTTTTATTCATTAGGATGCCTCCTTGACGTGCTTTTCGTGTCAGTATGGTTGTGGATCCTATTGAGGATCAGTCAACGCGCGACTTGACAGTGAGTTGTGGGTTTGGATGAGCATTTTGAATTCAGAGATTTGTGTGGCATGGTTTGCCGATTGTACTTGTATGAGTGTCTACATGTTGCCTCAGAGCAGAGAATTGTGGTAGTTGATGTTTTTCCTGAGTCAGATCGTTGCATTTGGTGGGCTGGTATTGTGTGAGTTCCTGTTGCGACTCCATAGCCTACATTCGGTATTGTGTGAGTTCCCGTTTATACGGTAATAGTTCAATCAGGCTACCCAACAATGGAAATATGGAGTGTTTACCCACCTAAGGCAGGGATGTATCGTTCACATTTTTGTTCCAGTTTGCACGTGTTATGTGGCTTCAGAGGAAGCAATGCACGAGGTTCGAGATGAGTTTGAACCTGAGCATCAGAGGGATTTTGATTGTTATGCCTCGAGACAACTGTGAGGAGCTTGATGTGCTGCACTCAGAGGCGAGAACATTGAGAAGGAAATGTTTACGCGGTTTCTGATATATCAGTTTGAAGAAGGTGAACTTAGTCGAGATATTTGATGAGGTTGAGTTCAGGCACCTCGGGATCAGTATCTTCATCAGGCTGTGGCCTTTCCGATTTTGTTGGGGGTCATCTGAATAAAGCAGAAGATCCGTTTGGTGGTGATGGAGATCACAGAGTAGTGGACTTGTTCCGTGGCATGAGTTTGAGTGATCGTTGGTGATTCTTCCACACAGCAGGCGTTGCTGTGACTTGTGTCCGAGGGGCACTCTCAGATGCTATTGTGGTGGTCAGGAGGGTCACGTTGCGAGGGAGCATCCTCAGCCAGCTGTTTTAGTGGTTCGACGGCTTAGAGTTCAGGAGGAGGTCGTGATGCCATTTCTGGAGTTTAATCAATGCAAACTTCTAGACAAGTCAGTTAGTAAGTCGTAATCGACGTGGACGGTTTGTTGGGCATGCCGGAGTTCGTGCCACAACTTTGTATGAGGACAGAGTTTCTTTGAGGTTACCGTCGCTTGACATTCATGGCTATTGTACCTGCATCTCCACTTCCGAGGTTTTGGAGAGTGTTGTATCCATCCGGAGGTTGCGGGATCTTTGTTGGAGGATATGTGTTTGCCGCGGATCTGTTATTGCTAGATATCGTTGATTTTGATGCGATTTTGGGGATGAACTTCCCGACGACGCATTGGGCTTTGTTCGATTACCACAAGAAGGAGGTTGTGTTTTGATGACCAGGCTTTCCTCGAGATACTGTTTCGCGGTGAGAAGAATATTTTATTACCATGTGTGATTTCAGCGATGATGGTCGAGCGGATGGAGGAAACGGGTTGTGTTGTTTACTTAGCTCATGTTGTGGATACTACAGTTGTTGTGCCCGACATTGAGGTGGTTCCCAAGTTCCCAAATGTGTTTCCGAAAGAGTTACTGGGTATTCCTCCAGTTCGGGAGACCGACTACACCATTGAGCTTTTATCGGGCGCTGGACTCATATCACCGGCATCTTGTCGTTCGGTGCCAGCGGAGCTGATGGAGCTACAGATTCAACTTCAAGAGTTGCTATAGGAGATTTAATCCGACCCAATGTATCATAGTGGCGTGCTTTTGTACTATTTGTGCGGAAGAAGGATGGTTCGACAGGGTGGTGCATTGACTACCGGAAACTGAATCAGGCTTCAGAGGAGAGCAAGTATCCTCCACTTTGAATTGACGACTTGTTTGATCAGCTCACGGGAGCTTCAGTCTTTTCGAAGATTGATTTCGGGTCTGGATACCATCAGTTGTGGATCAGAGAATCAGATGTGGCCAGGACAACTTTCGGATCACGGTGCGGGCATTACGAGTTCTTAGTCATGCCGTTTGGATTGACCAATGCCCCCACATCTTTTACGGACTTGATGGACCAGGTGTTCAGACGGTTTCTGGACAAGTTTGCGGTCGTGTTCATTGGCAACATCCTGATTTACTCCAGGAGTGTGGGCCAGCACCTGAAGCATTTGCCAGCTATTTTGCGGATTTTGCGAGATGATCAGTTATTTGTGAAGTTCAACCAGTGTGAGTTTTGGTTGATTAGTGTGAAGATTTTAGGCCACGTGATACCCGCTGAAGGAGTCAGCGTGGATCCTGACCAAATAGAAGCCGTGTTGAACTGGAGTTGACTTATCATTGTACCAGAGATCAGGAGTTTCTCAGGTTTGGCAGGCTACTATCGACGCCTGTGCAAGATTTTCTCGGATTGACCACTGCACCGGTTTAGACTTTACCTGACGACCGTGGCGAGTTTGTGGTTTGTAGCGATGCATCGAGATTTGGATTTGGTTATGTTTGATGCAGCATAGCAGAGCGGTGGATCATGGTTTCAGGCAGTGGAAACTTTATGAAGCTATGTATCCTATGTATGATTTGGGAGTTGCTGTCTTTATGTTAGCATCGAAGAGTTTGAGACACTATTGTTACGGCGTGCAGCGCAGTGTAAGATGTACACTGATCACTTGAGTTTCATCTACTTACATATTCAGCCAGATTTGAGCTTGAGGCAACGTAGATGGATGGGGTCGACTAACGACTATGGCTGCACATTTGAGTTTATCCGAGAGAGAGGCTAATGTTGTTGTTGATGCATTCAATCGGAAGTCGGGAGCTCCATTGTTTCATGTGTGTGTGGCTCGATTTTCCGTGTTAGCCAAGTTGTGAGCTACAAGAGCTGAGTTAGAGTGTGATGATGTTGAAGCTCCTTGTTTTGCGTACGTTATGCACTAGTGGTACGGAGATGTATCTGATACTTCGGGTTTACTACTCGTGACGCAGTATGAAGAGGAATATAGCAGCTTATGTGAGCATATGCCACATTTTTCGGCAGGCTAAAGCAAAGAGGCAAAAACTTGCTGGGAAGTTACAGCCATTGGAGATTTCCGATTAGAAGTTGGGGCTTGTCACTGTGGATTTTATGTATCTGTTCTTTTCCTTATACTTTCAGAAAAGATTTCGGTGGCAGGCTGGTATAGCTGTATTTGGCGGAGATTGTCCATTTTCGTGATACGCCTGTGTCCCAGATCGCTGATTGAGATAATCAGTTACAGCAGAGTGTTGGCAAGCATAGCGGTGAGCATTGGGGACCAGATTACAGTTTAGTACAGTTTCTTATCCTTAGATTGGTGGGCGATCTTTGAGGACTATTCATACCTTGGAGGGCATATTGTGGTCCTATGTATTGTAGTTCAGAGGGATTTGGGACCAGCAGTTTCAACTGTTTGAGATTGCTTGCAGTACCAGTTTGTATACCAGTATAGTTATGGCAGTGTATGAAGTCGTTTATGAGAATCAGTGTTGCACTCCATTGTGTTGGAGTGAGTTCGGATTGAACTGACGTTTGATCCTGATTTAGTGGAATGTGTTACCACAAATCTTCGGATTAGCGGGAATAGGTTGATACTTGCTCGAGTTCGATATTAGAGTTATATTGATGTGAGCAAGTTGAGTTATGAAATTGCCACGATATTTTGATCCGTATGTGATCACAGGGCGAGTTGGTACTGTGCCGTATGGTTTGGCATTGCCTATAACATTAGCTTTTCTGTGTGTTGTGTTCCGTTTAGTGGAACTACATTTCAGATTTGTTGCGTGTTTTGTACCCTATCAGTTCCTTATACAGGAAGACTTGGCATTTATGGAAGCCAGATCAGATTCTGGATTTGAGGGTGCAGGGATTTCGACACAGGGATATTTCCTATTGTGAAATCTGTTGGCAAAGTCGTTCAGTTGAGGTTGCCACTGGAAAGTTGAGCTATATGCAGAGGCAGTGTTCCAACTTTTCAGTTGGCAGACTTGAAAATTTCGAGGTCGAAATTTTTTAAGGGGGGTAGATTTGTGACGACCCGGAACAGAATCAGTAGTATAATCAGCTTAATTGGTGAGTTAGGGCATAATCGCAGTTCTCCGATAATTGATTGAATCGCCGGTCTTGATCACGACATAATTATTGGCCGAGAATTTGAGTTGAGTCTCTTCTCGAGAGTTATTGTACGCGTGATTTCAAGTTCGTGGGCGGTTCCGGATAATTATTTCGACGACCGAGGAATATAATATGAATATTTGAAATTTTGGAATATCGTCAAGTTTATCCGTTCATGTTCGAGTCTATCCGAATCGTGATTGTGATCCGTATTGGACCATTGATCGACCCAAACCGTAAATGTAATGGTTATCGACTTGATTTGCGAGTTTCGCGATTAGTCGTGATTTCGACGTAATCGGTTAATATGGCGGCTTCGTTAGCGACTAAATTATCGGACAAGAATTTTATTTGGGATCCTTCGTGAAAGTTGTAGAGAATTTAATTTCGACCTCGTGGGAACTTCCGGAGGATTATTCCGAGTTACGAGGAATAAGTTGTGAATATTTTAGACCGTTGATCGTTTTATCGGATAAGCTTGTGTTGAATTGAGCCGTTGACTTTTTATCGGATTTGTCGAAGTTGTTTGACTTCAGCTAGAAATTGAAGAATTTGTCGAGATAAGTTTGTTGACGCGAGAATTGTTGAAAACGGATTTACGATGCGAAAGTTACGTTTGTTCGAAGTTTGTCGTAAAGTTAATTTGGAAGTTTCCAAAAATAGAAGATATTTATTGTGGGTTTCTTGTTTGGGAAAGTCAACTGGTGCATTATGAGTGTTGACCGAATCAACTTGGGGGGAGGAGGTGTGACTGCGGGGTGGTTCGGCTCGCCGGCGGTGAGCTGCCGTCCGGCCACCTCAGACCTCGGGGTAGGACTCTTTTGTCTCGCCTTGACGTCCCCGACGTGTTCCTGGCCACCATCGACGGCAAGGGCGCCGGAGGAGGAAGAATTTCCAGTCAAAAGTTGGTAGATTTTGGGGGTTTTAGGTCGACACTTTTCCGGCCAAATCGAGCAGCGTGAAGCACTGGTCTTTGAAGCCCTCATCACCACGAAGCTACCTATGTATGTATGGTCTTTCAATTCTACTTGTACATGGTGAATCGTTCGATTAAAGTTTTTGTGAGAATTCGGTTTTGTATTAGACTAGTTAGAGTTAGAATTGGACATCGATGTAGTTATGGAAGTTGTTTGTTGGATGATTTTGTGTGGAATAGGTGTTGATTCGCCGAAAAATTTCACGGTTAGAGTTGCGCCGCCGCCGCCGGCGGTGGTTAACGGCAGAGCTCCGGCGAAAGTTGACTTTTGGAGTTTTTGAAGAGTTATATGTCGTTTCGCTCGGAATCGCGCCCCGATCACAGTGGTGAGGTTTGTTTTTCGAATTGGGCATCGGAAATTATAGCGAGGTTTTGTGGTGTAATTATCGAATTTTAACGATTTCGTCGTTATTGAATTATATTTTTCCGGGAACGGTTGTTTCTTGTGATATGATTTGAGGTGTTGAGTTATGAATTTGAGCAGTGGATTTTAAGATTATCTAGGGATTTGTGATCGTTCGTTTGGCAAGGGATTTTCCGTCGGATCACGGGATTAACGCATATCGCGTTACGCTCACTTGTGAGTGGACATTTTTATATTTTCACAGTTGTTACGAGTTCGTGATTTTTCGTGATTTTCCGTATTTATTTATATACGGTGTTGAGATTATTTATTATTATTTTTGGATGTATTATTTTATATTTTATGGTGATGGCATTACTGCATCGATGCTTCGGCTATTCGGCTGATCACCAGTAGTCTGCCAGAGTTGAGAGATTCCTCTGGACCAGAGTTGAGAGATTCCTCTGGACAGGGTTAAGAGATTCCCCTGTTATGCTGCCGGGGTTGAGCGATTCCCCTGGCCTATCACCGTCGGGCTTGAGAGATTCGCCTGGCAACCTTCATATATGTTTTCTGAACTCGCTATACTTGTTTATTGTATATGAAATTGGTGAAAGGCATATGTTTATTTTCGTCCACTCACTATAACGTTTTATTTGCCTTTCCCCTGGGCTTTTCTGTTTTCGTGCCCAGTTTGCCGTTCGGACTCTGGTGTCGCACGTCGTGGTCGGAGGCATAGTGTTCGAGCTACCTTGTTTCTTCCTGTAGGTTTCTTGTTTCGCCTGCTGTGGTATATTTATATAATTATACACTAGAGGTCGCTCTGAGCATTCTGATGTATACTTTTATACGATTTTTCTCCAGATTTCTGTAAAGTATAGTTTTATTGATTACTTTACATTACTGTTGTGATATTGAGAAATCCGGTTGGGATTGGTGCCCACGGTTTGGCTTTTGTGGCATAGGATGAAGTGTTATTTTCCGGGTGCAGGTAAAGGCAAATCCGCGTTAGTAGCGTTACTCTGCCGAAATTTTTATGGTTTTTGTTGGTTTGTGTTTTCAGAAGGGGTTTGATTCCGGTTTAGGAAACTAAATCGGGGTTGGGTTCTTTCATTAGTGTTCATTTGTTCGTCTTGGAACCAGAGAAGGTTTATGTAGGTTTTGGCTCTGTTTCCATGCAGTGAATTTATTGCTAATTCTTTGTCATACCATACCATCTTGTAGGGGATTTTCAGGCCAAAACTCTCTCTGATTTTTGTCTGTAAGGCCTTAGCTCCCTTATTAGGATCAGCCACAGTTTGTCCTTAATGATTGAGCTGAGTTTTGAATAAATGATAAGTTTTCAAGTATACAAAACAATTGACACAAAAGCAATGAAGAACTCTTTATACATATATTTTCACAGCTAGTGATGTTAGAAAATGTCTCGTACCTGACAATAGAAGATCTCATCATCTCACTAGTTTGTTTCTGGACTTTTTCTTTGCGTGTATGCTTGTTGTTGATTTCAGTGATGTAAAATGATCTATTCACCCGATATAGTATTGCTTTAACAAACTATTTGCATTTATCGCGTTCTTTGTTTCTACAATATACACTTACACGTGTGGACTCATTCTTCTCATATGTAAACTTGAATTCACTTTCAATTGAGTATTTTTTAAGTTTCATTCTGAATTTAGTGACACCGCCTAAGAATTTTTTTTCCCTTTTTCTTGTATTAGTTTAACCCATGGTTTTGTCAAGTAATCATTTGTATTGAAAGCATCCAAAATCAACATCAGCAACATTACTTATTTCCATGTAGTCATCCATCTGCACATCCAGCTCTGAGTTTTCATTCTGCGTGCTACTACAAACCGCCAATTGGTTGGAGCTGATATTTTTTATTTGCTGGAAAGAGGAAACGTCTACAGCGTGACATAATATGAAAGTAGATACCCAAACAGATACACAGACAGATATTCAAATGAGTTTTGGATGTTCTATCTCATTTAGGTCAGTGATTTTGATCTCAATATATTTTGAATTGAGTCTTTGTAGAGAAAGCATCATCAAAATCACATCACGATCAGTTTTCAGGAAAATGTGTTCATCCTCTGGTGGGATACAGTATTTATATATCAAGATTGAGTTGTCGAGTGATTTGAATCGTTGACGGACAATATCCACTATGTCAGTAAATGTGATACCAACACTTAAAATATCCATCACAGCTTCTTGTCTGTGAATATATTTCACAATGATTGGAGATGGTGTTGTTGCCATTGAATATACTGCAAAGAAAACATTAAAAAGTTGTTAAAGAGTTGAAGAAACATATGTAAATGCTTTGGTTAAATAATAGAATAAATAAAGAAACAAATACTCAAACAGATATTCTAACAGATACTTAGATCGACACACTGACAAATACTCAAACAGATACCTAGACAGATACTTAGACACATCTTCAGAACCAAAATCATATCCAGACTTAATTAAGTAGATTTCGATCTCGCAATGTTTATAATTTGAGGAGCAAAGTAATCAATACTATCATGAAATCGATTAATACAACTACGAACTGAAACAATTTCGTACAAAAACAGAGTGAAATTGTATATACAACAGAACTTAACATATGAAATCATTGATTACGAGTTAGAGAGAGAGAGAGAGAGAGGGAGGGAGGGAGGGAGAGAGAGCATTGAAACTTACAGCGCTTGAAATTTTCAATTTCGTACGACGTCTAGATCGAACAGAGTTTTCGTTCTGACGAGATTGTCATCGCGATCGCAAGAGAGAGAGAGAGAGAGATTGAGAGAGCAAAGGAGACTTCTGGAGGGAGAGAGAGAGAGAGAGAGAGAGAGAGAGAGAGAGAGAGAGAGAGAGAGAGAGAGAGAGAATTGAATAGGGAAGAGAGAGCTGGGAATAGCTCTCTCTTAAAGAGGATAGTTAGAATTGAAATTAGAGAAGAACGGCAAAATCGGTAGAAAAAAAATAAATTATATAACTTTTTAGGTTTTTAGGAGAAAATGACATCGGGTGGGTGTTTTTGGGAAAAATGTGTCATAAGTTGGACATTTTTTACATTGGTGTCATAAGTTGATTTTTTTTAGAATTCTTATCATTTTTTGAGTTTTAAAATAATTTTTCCTAATTAAAAACCCTAATTTCTCAGATTAAATTCCCCTTTTTTTTCTCTCTCTCTCTCACCTGCTGGGACGAACACAGTACCAGTTGCTCAACATTTCGCCGCCACCCCCTCCATCCCGCCGACGCCTCACCACGGCCTCGCCGTCTAAGTCTTGTCTGCCGCTGCGCCTTATTCACTCACTCTTTCTCTCTGGTGCAAAGTTGCAGTAGCAGCCAACATTACCCGTGCTTTGGTCTCAATCGCCACAACACCCGTAAGCGCCGCCGAGCCTCCAACGTCGTACCTCCATAGCCACAGTCGTAGTACACCTCCTTCGCAGCCCATCTGCGTCGCTCTAGTTTTCCCCATCGTCATGTGTCTCCACCTCATCGCGACTCGTTGCCGCAGTCCATCGATTTCGGGCTCTGCTGCCGCGCATAGCAGTTGACCTCAAAGCCTCGCCCTCCGCCACCTGATCTCCTCGGTCTCTCATCAACGTACGCCACCGGCTACACAGGTTTACTCGGACCTCTACTGCATCATCAACCTCCGGTTACACACAGGTTTCATGGTCGTCTGTTGTAGTGCTTCAACCGCCGAGCTTCTCTATAAGATTGGCATGATCGCCAAAAAGGTGAAATCGACAGTAGCATCTAAGAGGATTTTGTATTTTTGTATATATTATTCGGTTAAAAAACAAAAATAAATAGCATTAACCTCTGAATTGATATATCAAAACAATTTCAATACTAAATTTGAACGAGTTTATGGATTTGAATTTTTTTAGTAGCAGCCTGTAGTTTTTCGGACATTTTTCTATTTTTCTTCTCATTTTGATTTCAAAGGATAATGTTATTGACTTATGACTGGATTATTTTAGTTTTCAATTTTTAGTGATATGGTGAGTTTTTTAAAGGTTTATTGTGTTTATTGAAACTACTACTAGATTTTGGTTGAAACTACTACTGTGTTTTACGATTGCTAGTGCATTCTTTAAATTGTTGCTGATATTATGTTTTTTTGTGGCTGTTACCATTTTTTTTAGAGTTATACTGCATTTATCAATATTTCGAGTTGTCGATGCATGTTAGTGTCTTAGTACTACTGCAAACAACTGTTATTGAATCATTCGTCGAGCTGTTACTGAACTGTTCGTCGAGCTTCTATTGAAGTTCTTTTCATCTGCTACTGAAGTTTGTGTTAGGTTACTACTGCATTTTTAGGGACTACTACTACTACATTTTGGTTAAATGACTGTTATTGTATTTTTAGAATTTTCTAATAACTATATTCATATTTTTGGTTGTTGATTTTCAGTAGCAGCGCCATATTTTTCAATAGCAGTGTCATATTTTTCAATAACAATGTTATTGATTTTTAAATAGTATTATTATTTTATTTGTAGGTAGTAGTGTTTTCGATGTTTTTGTAGCAGTGTCATATTTTTTTAATTTTCAATAGCATTGTTTTTGAGGCTGTTAATGCATTTGAGGACTGCTATTGTATTTTTGGGACTACTACTACGTTTTTGGGATTGCTACTGCATTTTTCAGTTCGAGGACTGCTACTACGTACATTTTTAGGACTGTTACTGCATTTTCGGTTCGAGGATTGCTACTGTAATTTTGGGACTAATATTGCATTTTTTGTTCGAGGACTACTACTATGTTATAGGGGATTGCTACTATTATTTCAGGGAGTGAATTGTATTGGAAAGTGTTATGGAATGTGCATCAAAATTGCTATTGAGTTTGTATCGAAGTTGTTACTCAATTTGTATCGAAACCTCTAGTGAATTTGTATCAAAAATACTATTAAATTTATAATTAATTTGATATTGAAACTTTATTGGTAATGCTAATAAATTGAATAATCAATTCAAGTTGAAAAAAATTTGAATACAATTTTTTTTTAATGAACGAATAATGAGACTAAAAAGTATTAAGAAGAAAAGGGAAAATTATTGGGATGATCACTCATCTTTGTCACGTTCGACGCTTTAGTCACTCTACTTTTCAAAATATCATTTTAGTCACTCAACTTTATTTATATATATATCACTTTGGTCACTCCGTCAATTATATACATCAAATTTTTTATATATAAGGGGTAACATAGTGACTAAAGTGATATATAGACAATTAGTTTAGTGACTAAAGTGATGTTTATTTTAAACATAGTGAGTAAAGTGATATATAGATAATTAGTTCAGAGACTAAAGTGATGTTTTGAAAAGTAGAGTGACTAAAGTGTCGACCATGACAAAGATGAGCGATTATTTGGATAATTTTTCTAAATGAAAAAATAATAATTTTAAGTATTTTCGGATAAAATAAATATTAAAATAATTTAAAACACAAAAGAAAACGAGGCAGGGTATAAAAGTAAATTTATTCCTGCCACATGGCAACCTACAAACAAATTGTCCATATTTGTAAGATTTTGTCATTTATTGTCTAAAATAAGGGACATTGTTCTTAAGTGTATTTGGTTCCTCCAAACTGTCCTTAAGAGCAGTTTGCTATATAATTTTCTAATCTGGACTTTGAACAATGATATTCTATTGAATTTAGACCCAAATAATGTCTCTCACATTATTCTGATCACAAAACCATAACCCACATTTCTCATTCCACTATTTTGGAGTTCAGACATACCCATCGAATTTCTTTTTGTTATGTTATTGGGCTCTTGGAAATCGTTTGTAAACAAAAAAAACACATTTACAGAACATCGAAGAAACACATGACACTTGACAATTGCAGTTATTAAGACTGAGTTTGAGATTTAGATGAAAATATTTAATTTTTATAAAACATAGTTCAAAATAAGTAACTGTTCTCTTACTTATTTAAACTCAAAAAATAAAAATAAGCAGTTTTTATAATTTTATCAAATTTTTATTCTATCAAAATAATTAAAAATAAGTTGATTTTGTATCAAAAACTCAACCCAAACAGAAGCAAGAAAAAAAGTAGAGTCAAACCACCGAAGCTGAGAGCGCGGAGCTTCCCAGTTCCCAAGCATAGATACTATGATGACGACTATCACTGTGGCTGCTCTCAAACCCAAACCGATAAGACTCAAAATCCCAAACCTTCCCAACTCATTAAACTAGAGAAGAATCTTCATGTCCTTGTCTCCCCAATCCTTCTTCAGTCAAAGCTCCAACTCTGGTGGATCAGTTCGACCCAACAATCCCAATAGAGCGAGCCATGACTCCACCCAGCTCATGGTACACAGACCCTTCCTTTTACGCTCAGGAACTCGACTCTGTCTTTTACCGTGGATGGTGTTTCTACCGGATTACGCGGGACGTAACCAAGCAAAAGCAAGTACGAGTAATCTTCTTCTTCTTATCCGAACGGTCGGGCTGTTCGGATGATCGATGCCTTCTCTTCTCGGGTGTTCGAGTGTTCGTCTCCTACTGTTAGAAGAATACAACAACAAACGGCCAGCCTTCAACGCTCCGATGCCTAAGTTAGAAGATGTATTGGATATAACAGTCGAGCGAACGTATAAGAATGTAGGTTGGAGTATTGAATGTGATGGAGTTAATTGCTGGGTTGAATTCAATGCTCTTACCTGCAGTAAATGCCTTACCTATATAGGTGGGTGAGATTGTTGCTTACTTGTGCTCTTCGATGTGGGATATGGCAGCACTTGCTGTCATGTGGGCCGAGTATTCGGATGTGCATTTGTCGGGCGCGTGCCCGATCGGATGGGCTTGGTCTTGCGGGTGAAGTTGTAGCTCGCTAGGTGGTCTTTCGGGTGGTCGGGTAGGTGTCGATCACCTTCTTAAGTGGGTAAGTATGTTTAATTAACGAACTAATGGTGCTATACTAACAAGTCCTCCAAGTCCCCAAGTCAAAGAGACCTTTCTTGATTAGGGAGTTGAAAAAGGGTTCGTGCGATTAAACAAATACTTATCTGATTGAGCAGTGATGCATGGTCCTGTAACCCCCAAGTCCCCTAACTCTCCGGTCAAGAAAGAGCTCGCCTGACAGAGTGGATACCTGTGCGTCCGATCGTGTACCTGTTCGCGTGGTTCTTTACCGGGGTACCCGGCTCCCGAACGAATCTTGCTATTTGGAGTCGTGTGCTCGGGCGTGCGCCTGTGGAGTTTATGTGAACAGATATGTATGTTGTGTATGCGAATGTATGCCAGTATGTAGGAGTGAATGTGGATGTATGCGGTACAGATATACAAGTAGGTATGGGTGAATGAGTATGTGAATGTATGCGGATGCGATTGAGTCAATGTGTTGATATATGCGTGTATGTAGATGCATAGATGGTTCCGAGCCACTTATCCGGCCCCGCAACGAATCTTGCTGTCCGGAGTCCGCCAAGGATAGGCCTTTCTTGAAATGCATGGATGGTTCCGAGCCACTTACCCGGCCCCGCGACGAATGTTGCTGTCCGGAGTCCGCCAAGGATAGGCCTATGGAACGGCCTTTCTTGATGCATGAATGGTTCCAAGCCGCTTGCACGGCACTCCCAAACGGATCTTATTGTTCAGAGCCGTCAAGAATAGGCCTCGGAACGGTCGTGCTTAGGTGCCTGAGAGGAGATCCTCACTCTCGGCGCCGACATAACGTAGCGTCAATGGTGGGGCCCCGACCGTTACGTACATGTGTTGCAGCGCGCATGGAGGGATGGACAGCATGCACGTGCCGCTCTTCAGTTTAGTGCACGCACGAAAGGAACTTGCCGCTATCGTGCCGCCTA
Source organism: Geum urbanum (assembly GCA_946800695.1). Lineage (NCBI taxonomy): Eukaryota > Viridiplantae > Streptophyta > Magnoliopsida > Rosales > Rosaceae > Geum > Geum urbanum. The sequence continues at coordinate 10,105,282 of OX327003.1, forward strand.
ATTCGGCGAATGGTAGCGTTACGCCCTCGGAAGAAATGGGGCCACTCCCGAGTCGCCCATCATTCGGTGCGCGCTCCGAAAGGTGCGTGCCGCTTTCGAGCCGCCCGAATGGTCCTGCTGTTTTCGCGCCCCGAAAGGTAACGAGTGACATTAGCCGTTTCCGTGCCGCGTAGCCCGAACGGTGGGTCACCTCTTACTGGGTGTCTAGGCGCGGACTCACAAGCGGCCGCTTGTGCTACGGCTTCGCCAACAGAGTCAGGGAGACGATACCACGCGCCGCCTACGGTACATTTAGCGTACGTACGCCGAAAATGGGACGCGAATCGTCAGCCTGTTTCGGGACGCCTAAATGGTCTTGCTTTGAGCGCGCACACGCCGAAAGGAAACGCGTGACGTTAGCCTCTTTCGGGGCGCCTCAATGGTTTTGCACTAACCTGGTGTGGTGGCATTTACTTGCCCGTGAGATTGAGTGGCGCTTGATCGAGCTGGTGGTACGGGCGGTGGTCCGAATGGCGGGAATCGTGACGTGCGTGTGCGTGCCTTGGGTAGGGTGATCTGACGGACGAGACGCTTGAGGTGACATTCTTTCGACTTCTTCTCGGGAACCGGTGATGTAATAAATGCTAGCCGGCCCAATAAATACTGGCGTGCCCTGCATAATCAATGCTGGTGACGTAGTAACTGCTCGAAGGTCAGGCGTCACGCGCGTGGGAGCGTGGAGGCTGCATGGCTGACACGTGGTGAGTCGTGGGAGTTCGTGGTAGGGTTTGAAACCGAGGCGAGAAGGCGAAGGGTGAGCGCGGTTACTTAGGCGGGTAAGTAAACCGCCTCGTGGACACGTGTCATCATCTGACGATGGACACGCGAAAAATGAACGGCAGGTGTTCGTTCGCGTGTGTCGTCGAATCAGTATAAATAGGCTCTCGTAGTGTCGTCTTCTTCCATCATTTTTTACATTCACTGAAGTTCTACCAAAAAATTACCTTGCCCACTGTTCATTGCTTTCAATTTCCGTTCGTGTTCTTGCCGAAGTTCATCGTCAACGTACCTTTTCAAGATTCAAATATCAACTTCTGGTGAGGTTCTAACCTGTTTTTGTTGCTTTTCCGTTTCGTTTTTGGTTTTTCCGTTTTTTTTGCCGTTGCCGTGCTTCATGTTTCTGGGTTTTTTTTCTGGGTTTTCGTCTCAAGAACAAGGCGTGTTCTTGAGGCGAGCCTGTTTTGATCTATTTTGGGGTGAATTTCTAGGGTTTTTCTTGTTTTGGTAGGATTTTTCTAGGTGTTTGGGTTTTGCGTGCGTGCGTCTAGGAGATGGAACCGATAGAAGTTTCGAGCGACATGTCGCGTGAACGGGTGTACATTCCGGGGGCGGGGTGGTTTAGCTGTAGACCGTGCGCGAGCGCGTCCGACTCCTCGTCCGACTCCATGATGAGTGTGACGCCCTTGCGTTATATCCCTAACGATGATTCTCTTGTCGTGCAGCCGATGGAGGAGGAACGAGCGCAGACTGCTGCTAAGGTTGTCGGATTGGGGGATTCGTCCGAATAGTCGGGCTCGTCGGGTGGGTCTTCGTCTTCGGGGCCGCAGGGTAAGGAGCGTGCTCAAGGAGAGAGTGCGGTGCCTCAATTTGTGGAGGGCGGGCGCATGCACTGGGTGTTACTCGATGGAGTGCCTGTACAAGAGCCCGAGCGTGCACCCTCGGTGAGGGAGATGGCGCAATGGACGCGCGACTACCACATCCCTTCATCTGTGAAGCTAAGGATCCCTAGGAAGGCCGAGACGTTCATGCAACCTCCGCCTGGCCACGTCTGCGTGAGCGAATTCCATTTGAAGGCGAGCATCAAGCTTCCCCTGCACCCCTTCTTGCAGTATATGCTGACACTACTGCAGATCTCACTCGGCCAATGCGGGCCCACGCTGACCAGCACGTTGGTCGCATTTTTTCAATATCTTCCATTTGAGTGGCCTGGATCACCCGACTCGGGCGGAGTTCTTGCAATTCTTCCATCTGAAGCATTCCACCCGTCGAAGGGACTCGGGTACCTTCACCATGGAGCCGCGGGTGAAGTGGTGGTTGGTCGACCCGCCAAGCTCGTCGACCTCATGGCGCACGATCAGCTGTTTGGTGGAGGCGACTGGGAATTCGGCTCTTTCTCTCCCGAGTATGCGGCCAACGCGCACCACATCGATCGAGTCCCCCAGCGCTTTTATCCACTCAACAAACAAGTACCCGATGACGCCCGTGGAAGAGGCCAGGGTTGCTCGCTTAAAGTAGGTCTTCGACCCGGCGCCCGAGGCGAGACACTTCTTGGTGGCGTGCCATTGGGATCTGATCGAGCGCACGCGTCTTTCCCGAGCACCCAGTCTGTTCGGGCATCTAGTACCTGTTTCATTTTTGCATGCTTTACGTACGTATATTTGATAATTGTTACTAACCTTTCGCTCGTGTTTGTTTTGTAGCCAAAATGACCAAGTCAAAGGCCACCGAGAAGGATGAGGTCCTCCAGCGCCGCATGGAGCTTTTTCTTTCGAGTGCCGGGACCGTGCGCCGGGTCGTGGATGATGGGCACGGTGGATTGGTTGTTGGGGACACCGTTCAGGCGAGAATCCCAGCGCTGAATGTGTCTGATCACGCATCTGCCGTGAGGACGCCTGCTGTCGTAATCCCCCGATCGCGGGTCACTGGTGCTGCTGCTGGTGCTCCTGAAAGGGTTATCCGTCCGCCCCCCGGGTTGTCTGCTGCTCGGAGTCAAGACCGGGCTAAATGGGATCGCCTCACCCATGAGAAGGAGCAGAGACAATCAGAGCGCGACCAGAGGCGCATGGAGCAGAGGGACCGGTGGGAGGCCTCCCTGAACTCGGGCTCGCGGAACTGGGCCTCCCAGTCTAGTGGTGCAGATCTCTCTGCCGGGTCGCCTGTTCCTGAATGTGAGCTCTCCCGTCCTCTGAAGCGTGCTCGGGCGGATGTTGCCGGTGCGGTGGCGGAGGGTGGGGATGTGGCTCGCGCCGTCCTTGGTCTTCGTCAGTCTCTGGGTGATGGATTGTCCTCGCTCCAGCTGCTGCTCCAGTCGGGCTCTGCCCCTGTTCCCTACAATCTGGACCGGGTCTTCAACACGTGCGCCAAGCTGCAACACCAAATCTTCTTTCTGCGCGCGTGGAAGAGCTCGGAGGAGCTGACAAGGCTGAGGGTCGAGTCCCGCCAGGCTGTTGTGGCCCACGAGAAACTGCAAGCCGGTCTCGCCAAGGCAAATGAGCTGGCTGAACGGAAGTCTACCCAGGTAAACGAACTAACTCGGGAGCTCCGGGAGGTTGCTGAGCGGGAGGCCGTGCTCAAGGCCGAGCGTTACAGTGCTCTTGCTGAGGTGGAGCGCGTGCACGCGGAGGCTGCCAACCGCGTTGCTGAAATGGAGTCCCAGTTGATGGAGGCCGAGCGCTGCACCTGGACTATGGATCAGGTCAAGTTAACCCAGGCTGAAGCTATTGCTGCCTTCAAGGAGTCTGACGATTTCTTGGAGTTGGTGACAGCTGAGGCGGAAGAGCAGGTGACTGCTTTCCGGTTGGCTGTGGCCCCGTTCGTAGACCTGACGCGCTATCGGGCTGATCTGCGTGAGCACGCGGGTGGAGCGACTGGTCTTTCCACCGAGGTCGTGTAGCAGCAGCCTGAGCATCCCGAGGAGCCGGTCGAGCATGCGGATCAGGCTGAGCAGCCTCAGCAGCCGGAGTAGCCCCAGCAGGTGGACGCTGAGCAGGTGGTGGTGGTAGAGGAGGCGGATGTAGAAGTAGCAGTAGAATAGTTTTTTTTGTTTTTTAACTTTGTAGGATTTTGTAATTGGCCGTTCGTGCCCTTTTTGATCAATGAAGTTGTCTTTTTCTTCCGTATGCGTGTGCTTGCTCTATATATTTTTTTGCCATCTTTTTTTTGTATGGTATTTCATCGAGTGTTACATCAGTGCGAATAGTCTATCCCTAGTCCCCGAGTGTACGGGTGGGCGGATGAAGAAGACGCATAACGCGACGTAGCAAAATAACTTAATGAAAGTACTTCCGCAAGTGTTGGATGTTCCATGGGTGTCATAGTCGTTGACCTTGCATATCCCAAAGGTAAAAAGTGTTGGGGCTGACCACCTCATCCACGACATACGGGCCTTCCCACGATGGACGGAGTGCCTTGACCTTCTGTTGTATTGCCTTCATGACTCAGTCCCCCTGTTGGATTGGTCGAGCCCGAATGCGCTGGTTGTACAATCGAGCGATTCTCTGCTTGTTCGCGGCGTTGTGGAGATGTGTCATATCTCTCCTTTCTTCTAGTAGATCGCTGTTGAGTCGTAGCCCTTCTTCGTTCGTGTTCGGATCGTACTCCTCGATCTGTAGGCTCTTGTGGGTGATTTCTAGGGGTAGTACGGCTTCGGTTCCGAATGTCAAGATGAATAGGGTTTCGCCTGTGGCCGTGTTGGTAGTGGTTTGGATAGACCATAGGATTTCTGGGATTATCTCGGGCCAGTGCCCGTATCCTGCCTCCCCGAGCTCGATGTCTTCAATTTTCTTCTTGATGCCTACTTTGATGATTTTGTTTGCCGCCTCTATCTGCCCGTTTTTCTGAGGGTGCGCGAGCGATGCGAATATGAGCTCTGTTCCTTGTCGTTTGCAGAAGGCCGTGAGCCGAGGGATGTTGAACTATGGCCCGTTGTCCGTGATGATGCTGATCGGGGTCCCATAGCGACAGAAGAGGAACCGCCAGAGGAAGCGTTCAACCTTTTCTGTCGTGATCTTTATCATTGGCTGGGCTTCGATGAACTTGGTGTGGTAGTCGATAATGATGATCAGGTACTTGTACTGCCCTTTAGACTTTGGGAGTTCTCCAATTAAGTCCAATCCCCACTGTGCGAACAGTACGGGCGATAGGAGGATTGAGAGCGGGACGGCGGGTGCATGGTAGTGGTGTGCGTGCAACTGGCACTGGTGGCACTTGCTTGTCAGTGTCTTGGCGTCCGCATGGATGGTAGGCCACCAGAATCCACACCGGAGGGCCTTGTGCGCGATTGATCTTGCTCCCGCATGGTGGCTGCACGTGCCCGAGTGGATCTCTTGTAGAATTGCTTTGCCCCTCGTCGAGGTGACGCACTTGAGGCTCGCCCAAGTCTTTCCCCGTCGATAAAGCATGCCATCTCGCATGCTGAAGTTTGCTGCTCATGCGACGATGGTCCTGGCCTCTCGCTTGTCTTCTGGTAATTCCCCCTGGCTTTGTATGCAATGAGTACGTCCATGTAGCTTCGTTCGTGTGGTTCGATCACTAGGATCTGTTCTGCTCCAGAAATGCTTGGTCATCGCAATACCTCGACGATCCGCTGTCCTGGTCCAGAGTGGACGGGGGCCGTGGCCAATCGGGTATGCGTTGAGTCCCCGGTGTATGTGGTTGACATTGACGTAGTTGAACTTGCCAATTAGCGCTTTCGCGTGCTTGGGGTAGGCGATCTGGCTCACCACCAACTGTGAGTCGCTAAATATGTTTAGGTCGGGTGCTCCCGAGTTTTTGGCCAATTGTAGCCCTGCGATGAGCGCCTCATACTCGGCTTCGTTGTTGGTCGTCTTGAATTCAAATTTGAGGGCGTACTCTGCGTTTACTCCTCCTGGCCCGGTTAGGATGATCACGGCGCCCCTCGTCTTCTTTATACAGGATCCGTCGACGTAGAGGTTCCACTCCGACAACGGTCCTGCTTTGATTTCTGGCTTATCAGATGCATCTACCTTCGGGCCGATCGGCGTTGTCTCTGCTTCCGTGTATTCGGCGATGAAGTCTACTACTGCCTGTCCCTTTATTGTTGTTTGGTACTTGTACTGGAAGTTGAACTCGCTAAGCTCGACTGCCCACTTCACCAGGCGGCCGCTGTGATCGGGCGATTGCAGGATCTGGCATAGAGGCGCGTTTGTGAGGATGTGGATGCTGTGTGCTTGGAAGTATGGCCTTAGTGATCGGGCAGCGGTGATGAGTGCGAGCGCCATCTTCTCGATCATGGGGTACCTGGTTTCGGCCCCCGTCATGCCTTTTCCTAAAAAGAAGAGGGGTAGTTCCGTGTAGTCCTCCCTACGGACGAGGGCTGAGCTGACGGCTGTGAGGGAGGCAGCCAGGTAGATGTACAGTACCTCCCCCTGGATTGGCCTGGATATGAGTGGGATTGAGGCCAAGTATTCCTTGATCTGGAGGAAAGACGCCTCACATTCGGTCGTCCATACGACCTCTCGTTTGTTCGTTGTTCGGAGGGCTTTGAAGAACAGGGCGCACATGTCCGAGTAGCGAGATATGAACTTGTTTAGCGATGCGAGTTTTCCTGTGAGGCTCTGTAGGTCCGCCTTCTTGATGGGCGGCTTCATGTCGATGATCGCCTTCACCTTGGCGGGCGAAGCCTCGATTCCCCTCTGGCTTACGATCTACCCCAAGAATTTGCTATTCGCGACCCCGAACGTGCACTTGGTCGGGTTCAACCTCATGCCTTTCTTGATTAGGACATCGAGCACAGTCCCCAAGTTTTGGACGTGGTCGTCCGTGCAGACGCTCTTCATAAGTATGTCATCCACATAGACGTCCACGATGTCGCCTATCATGCCATGAAACATCGCGTTCATGAGCCTCTGGTACGTGGAGCCTGAGTTCTTCAATCCGAAAGGCATGACGACGTAGCAGTACAGGCCCTTGTCCGTGACAAAGCACGTCGCCTCCTAGTCTGCGGGGTCCATGGAGATCTAGTTATATCCCGAGTATGCGTCCATCATCGATAGAAGCTCGTGTCCAGCTGTCGCGTCCACCAACTGGTCGATCCTCGGTAGAATGAAGCTGTCCTTAAGGCATGGCTTGTTGAGGTCGCTGTAGTCCATCATCAATTTCTTGTTGTTCTTCTACACCATTACAGTGTTGGAGATCTACTTCGGATAATCCACTTTCCGGATGAACCCAATGCCTAGTAGTCGGTCCACCTCTTCGTGCATCGCCGCGTAGTGTTCGGCTTTGTATGCTCGTCGCTTCTGCTTCACCGCCCTCGCGCTATTGTTGACGCTTAGTTTATGGGATATGATGTTCGTGCTGATTCCAAGCATGCCCCTATACGACCATGCGAACACTTCCTGCTTTTCCTTAAACAATGCGACTAGCCGTTCGGCTATCGCGGGCGCCAGTCCTGCGCCGATCTGGATCGTCCTCTCCGGATGTTTAGAGGATAGCTTAATCATCCTCAGCTCTTCGCGTTCGGGGACGGGGGATACTGCCATCAGCCCGTCGCGCGGTCATCCGGTATTTCTGCTTTGAGCGCCAGTTCTTCCAAAGCCAGGATCTCTTGCCTATTCCCGAGCTTTGCCGCCTCTTCGTAGTTGTAGCCTCAGACGTGCCCGACCCTGTGCGCCGTCGGGAATCGGCCCAATAGCATGTGCCCTGCAATGATCAGTTTCAGCCTGCTAATTCTCGGCCTTCCGAGTATGGCGTTGTATGGGGAGGGCGTGTCCATGAGGATGAAGTCCGTTCAGACCTCGCTATGTGGGGAGTCGGGGCACCGATCCCGACCCGAATGTTGTCGCTCCCGATTGGATATGATGTTTCACCCGTAAAGCTAGCGACGCACTCGTGGTCCTGCGTCATTTTGTGTGCGGGTCTGCCCAGCGTCGTGTACGCATCCAGGTAGATCACGTTCACGGACGCTCCGTTGTCTATCAGCACTCTCTTCACAACAAATCGATCTATGATCGCTTCGATCACAAATGGTAGGGTGCTGTTCTTCGGACTCCTTTCCTCGTCGTCAGCCGTGAAGCTGACGGTTGGTGGTTCTCTTCTTCCCGTTTTGTTCGTTCTTCCTGTTTCGATCATCAGCACCTCCTTGCTCGGGCGGTCGGGCGATGACGTCCCCTCCTTGCGCTTTCTTCTGGATATCGTGCTGATAGTCCCCCTGGTCTCGATGTTCGTCTCACGTGGGCGTTCCTCGGCTCTTAGGAGGGCGATCCGTCCGTCCCCCTGCATGTCCCTGAGTACCTTCTTCAGCATCACGCAGTCGTCGGTGTGGTGGGTGATGGTGTGGTGGTATTCGCACCATTTGTCTGGGGTTCGACCGATCGGGGCCCTTTCCTTCGACACGTTGTTCGGCGGTTGGATTTGTTGTCGGTGTTGGCGGAGTAGCTGCTCGTTCGACTGTCGATCGATTGCGTAGACTTCCTGCTCGGCCGGTCGGTACCAGGGGGCCTCTCGGGAGTGGATTCCCTGTGGCGTTGGTGCCCCTCCTCGGTTGTGTCGGACGCTTCGGTAGCCACGGGGGGACGGCCTCTGGTTGTTCTGCCCGTGCATTTCTCGACTTCACTTGTAGCCTCCGCCCGATTCTCCCCTATCGTCGGTGCTCTGTCGTGGTTGGGCGTCTGCGCTCTCTGGTTGGTTGGTGTTGGATTTGAGGGTGGTCCCGTATACTCGCGTCTCTACTAGTGCATTTTGTACGATCAAGTCCATGATCTCGTCGTAGTCGAGATGCTCCTTCCGTACTAGTTTTTCTACGAATGGTGTCGCGAGCATGTTGTCCATCAGGGCGACCTTAGCCACCTGCTTGTCAAGGCTCCTGCATGTGCTCGCCAGCGCCCTCCATCGGTTGATGTAGCTAGATAGGCTCTCGTCTGCCCCCTGACGGACCTTGAGGAGGATGCCCGTGGTGTTGTACTTGCCCTGGAGCCTGTAGCATCTTTGGAAGCTCTCCGCCAGCCCAAGGAACGAGTGGATGGAGCCTGGCGGGATCTCGTAGAACCAGCTCCTTACCTCCTCGGACAGTGTCTCCTGGAATAGAAAGCACAAGGTTGAGTCCGAGTACCTGGTTCCGTCCGTGGCGGACCGAAACTCGTCGATATGTGTGCGGGGATCTCCGCTTCCGTCGAACCGAGTGACCTTCGTTGTCTTCGCGTTCAGGTCTCTGCCTCTCTCCAGTATGTGCGCCGAGAACGGACTGACTCGGGGGGTGAACATCCCACCTTGCCCGGCAAGCTTGTCCTTCCGTAGGCGTGATACCTCTTCTGCTAGTTCTTCCATCCTCCAAAAGATCAGGGTGTTGTCCATCGGGGGTGTGGGTTCTTCCGCTTGTGTGAGCGTTCGGGCCGCCCGAGGATCGACCCTGCCGAACGGGTGCTGCTCTTCGGCGTTGGTGGCTTCTCGGATGGGACCCCGCCCTATCTGCTACTGGTTGACGAGCGCGTCCAGCCGCTCTTCCAGCCTCTGCCGAACCTGGCGCTCGTGGTCCCGCTCGAACGCTGCCTCTCGCAGCTCCTGGAGCAGGCAGTCGACACGTTCCTCGCCGCTCAGTCCGGGGCTGCTGCTCCTCCCCAGCTCCATCACTTGTCGCGCCCATGCGCTTGGGGGTGTTTCTTCGATGGGCGTGTCGTTGATGTTCGTCTCTTGGGTATGCATGTGGGCTTTTGGTTAGTGGTGTTTATACGAGGTTTGCAATTTGTAAGAATTCCCACAGACGGCGCCAACTGTTTCTACCGGATTACACGGAACGTAACCAAGCAGAAGCAAGTACGAGTAATCTTCTTCTTCTTATCTGAACGGTCGGGCTGTTCAAATGATCGGGTGCCTTCTCTCCTCGGGTGTTCGGGTGTTCGGCTCCTACTGTTAGAAGAATACAACAACAAACGGGTGGTCAGGTGGTCAAGACAGGGTCGGCCTGCCTTCAACGCTCCGATGCCTAAGTTAGAAGATGTATTGGATATAACAGTCGAGCGAACGTATAAGAATGTAGGTTGGAGTATTGAATGTGATGGAGTTAATTGCTGGGTTGAATTCAATGCTCTTACCTGTAGTAAATGCCTTACCTATATAGGTGGGTGAGATTGTTGCTTACTTGTGCTCTTCGATGTGGGATATGGCAGCACTTGCTGTCATGTGGGCCGAGTATTCGGATGTGCATTTGTCGGGCGCGTGCCCGATCGGATGGGCTCGGTCTTGCGGGTGAAGTTGTAGCTCGCTAGGTGGTCTTTCGGGTGGTCGGGTAGGTGTCGATCACCTGCTTAAGTGGGTAAGTCTGTTTAATTAACGAACTAATGGTGCTATACTAACAGATGGCAAGCCGTAGGTAAGTTCCTCATTTACTTTTTATCCTTTTGATTTCTGTTTGGTAAATGATCTCTGTTTGAGCTTTTGAGTGTTGTTTTGGATTTTCAGGTTATACTGAACATGTAAAACAACCTGGGGACTTTTTCGCCGGCAGGTATATGAACTTTGCTTTTGTTGGTGACTAATTAGTTGTTTTGGATTATTATTTTTATTTGTTGTTACATTTTTTGAATTGGCAGATTGGGGAACGTAGAGTTTGTTGTGTGTCAAGATGAGAATGGCAAGCTTCAAGGCTTCCACAATGTGTGTCGACATCACGCGTCGCTTCTTGCTTATGGAAGTGGCCGCAAGTCTTGCTTTGTGTGTCCTTACCATGTTAGTTGGAATTTCTCTATGTTCATTTTAAGTATCTACTTTGACTACTTGCACTTGAAAACTTGCATTAGAAGAATCACATTGTGTTGTTCCTCAATGAGACAATGACTAACGAGTAGCAAAATATAGCATTGGTTCTGTTGTAATTTTTTGCTTTGAACGATAACAAGAAACACTTCAACCCAATTGCAGGGATTTACATATGGATTAGACGGTGGACTTCTCAAGGCAACTAGGATAACAGGGATACAGAACTTTGATAAGCATGTACGCCGTTAAACTTTTGTTTCAGTGTAATTACATTCCTGCTGATCATTTGTTGCTAAATGGGACGATAATCTACCTGATTCGTCTGATCATGAAGGGTAGGAGTTTGGTCTTGTACCAGTCAAGGTAGCTACTTGGGGACCGTTTGTACTTGCAAATATGGAGAAGAATGCTGACAGTGATGTAGGCATAGTGGAGAACGAATGGCTCGGCAGCTCTTCTGATATACTGCAAAACAATGGAGTTGATTCATCTCTGTGTAATGTTTGCAGACGTGAATATACAATCCAGTGTAACTGGAAGGTACAGCATTTTACTTCTCATTTAAAAATTTCTACCCTACATGGTCAGCTGTATCATAATCATCTTGCAGGTCTTTTGTGACAACTACTTAGATGGGGGATATCATGTGCCATATGCACATAAAGACCTAGCATGGGTCTTAAGCTCGACGGTTACTCTACAACAGTATGCTTACTTTTTGACCTTTGTAATTTAGACTTTTCGTAACTCTTTGTTGACCAAAGATTATACAACTGAAGTACTTAGTTCTCTGGCATCTTGTCGCTGTTTAATATAGGTATATGAAAAGGTCAGCATTCAGAGGTGTGAAGGTGGCTCGGCTGAAAATAAAAATGACCATGATCGACTTGGGTCTAAAGCTCTTTATGCTTTCATTTATCCCAATTTTATGATTAATAGGTAATTGACAAATGATTTAGATGGCTGAGAATAATTCAAGTATTGTGTCTTAAATTCATTGTCCTTTACGTTGTTGGGTTGTTACTTAACTTTGTCAGTTTCCAATAGGTATGTGATTACTTTCTTGAAGCTTCAGTCAAGGTAATATCGTTTCTTCTACTAATGCGTATACCCTTATACTAGTAGGTCTCTGTATATTGTGGTGCCACCATGTCAATATAAATTAGGAGCTACGTGAGGAAGTTAGTACACAATCGAGATACGGAATGAAAATGTAAAAAAGAAGACACAAAAATTTACGTGGAAAACCCCAAAAGAAATCGGGGAAAAACCACGGGCAAGTAGGAAGATTTCACTAGGAGAATAAGGATTACAAAGGATACAACTCTCTCTAATTGATACTACAACTCTCTCTTTAACACTAGAGGAGTTTCCTAGAGGAGTTAACTAGCTATAACAAGGAAGAGGGATTGAGTGGCTTGGTTTGGATGAATGTTGTTCCATTGCCCAAGTGAAGAGGTGAGCTCTCTATTTATAGAGAGGAACTCACCGACTTAGTTCCCTGCCATTCCCTTCTTGAATAAACTTGATTAATCTAGAGTGTTCCACTCTCTCCACCGCCTCTCTTCTTCTTCTTAATATTTCCAGAACTTTCTTGTAAGCTTGATTGATCAAGCTTCTTCTAGTTCCTTTATCATCACCGACTTTTCCATCTCTCCATATTCTTTATCTCAAATCTTCTTCTTTCTTCTTGAGATTTCTAGAGATCTCATCAACCCACAAAGTGGACTTTACATATAACATTCTCCCACTTAAAGTCACTTTGTGGATCCTTTCATCCTTCCTACACTTGCCATTTCCATGCTGCTTACGTTTCTGCTAGGCCAATAGAGGATCGACACCAAATAAACTTGTTCGCGTTGATCGGCTTCGTCAGAACATCCGCTAGGTTGTCATTTGTATGGATTTTCTGCATATCCACACATCCGTCTTCCACCACCTCACGAACAAAGTGATATTGAACTCGTATGTGTTTGGTTTTCGGATGAAATGCTGGATTCTTTGCAAGGTGCAAAGTGCTCTGACTATCGCAAAACAGAGTAATTTTCTCTTGCTTGCGTTCGAACTCCTCCAGCAATATTTGTAACCATATTGCCTCTTTGCTGGCTTGTGTAGCTGCAACATATTCTGCTTCTGTCGTAGACGTTGTTACGAGCGGCTGCAGTTTTGAAACCCAGCTTACAGCACCTCCAGCAAGAGTGAACACATACCCTGTGGTGGATTTACTATTTTCCTGATCACCTGCGTAATCTGAATCAACATAGTCTCTGACGGTAAACTCCGATCCTCCGTAACATAGTGCAGCATCTGAGGTACCCTTGATATATCTTAGGATCCTCTTTACAGTGTTCCAATGCTCTTTGCCAGGATTCGCCATGTACCGACTAACTGCTCCCACTGCTTGTGCAATGTCTGGTCATGTACAAACCATGGCGAACATCAAGCTTCTCATTGCTGATGCATACGGCACTCGAGACATCTCCATCCTCTCCGCTTCATTGCTAGAACACATACTTGAGGATAATTTATAATTAGTAGGAAGAGGGGTAGAGATTGGCTTACAGTCTTGCATGTTGAAGCGGCTCAAGACTTTCTTCAAGTAGTTCCTCTGTGATAGCCAAATCTTCCTACTTTCTCTGTCTCGGTGAATTTGCATCCCTAGAATCTTGTTTGCTGGTCCCAAGTCCTTCATTTCGAACTCCCTAGCCAACTGAGCCTTCAAGTCTTCAATACGATCATGGTTGGGGCCTGCTACCAACATGTCGTCAATGTACAACAGCAAGATGATGAAGTCACCATCACCAAATCTCTTGTAGTACGCACAAGGATCTGCATGGAGTCTGTTGTACTCAAGGCTCATGATGAAGGAATCAAATCTCTTATACCAACATCTCGGCGCCTGTTTGAGACCGTATAGAGATTTGTTCAACCTGCAAACCAAGTTCTCCTTGCCTGATTCAGCAAAACCTTCTGGTTGGAGCATATATATCTCTTCTTCAAGCTCTCCATGAAGAAATGCAGCCTTCACATCTAACTGCTCCAGATATAGGTCGAATGTAGCACACATCGCCAAGACTACTCGGATAGTTGTGAGTCGAACAACAGGAGAGAATATTTCGTTGAAGTCAACACCTTCTTTCTGAGCGAACCCTTTCACCACCAGTCTAGCGCGATACCTCTCCACTTGATCATTGCCATCTCGCTTGATCTTGTAGACCCATTTGTTACCAATGGCTTTCCTTCCTTGTGGTAGAGGAACAAGATCCCATGTCTTGTTTTTATGTAGAGCTTCAATTTCTTCTTGCATTGCTGTCATCCACAAAGCTGCATCTGAACTGCATTTGGCTTCATGGAAAGTTGACGGCTCTCCATCCTCCGTTAGAAGACAGTATGCAACATTGCTCTCTGTAACATACTCAGACTGCCAAGCTGGTGGCTTCCTCGCACGGGTAGACCTGCGAACTTCTTGGTCCTCCATCTCAGATGGTTCTTCATTCTCGTGCTCGGGTACTTCAGAAGAAGAACTTGAATTCTCCTCCTCTGGTTTACTATCGACTCGTATGACTGCAGTCTTCTCACTTGAACTGCTATCATCACGACATTCTTGTAGTAGTTGATCTTCTTTAAAAATCACATCCCTGCTGACAATAACCTTGCGGGCAGTGGGATCCCACAGGCGATACCCCTTTACTCCGTCAGCATTCCTCAAGAATATACACCTCCGAGATTTAGGATCCAACTTTTTCTTCTTCCTTTCTAGAACGGTGTACATTACATATGCAGGGCATCCAAACGAATGTAGATCAGAGTAGTTAGCGGGCTTACCAGTCCACATCTCCATCGGTGTTTTAAGTTCAATTGTCGTTGATGGAGACCGATTTACCACGTGACAAGCGGTCTTGGCTGCTTCCGCCCAGAATGAGTTGGGTAATCCTGCAGTCCTTAGCATGGCTCTCATCTTTTCTACGAGAGTTCTGTTCATCCGCTCCGCAACTCCATTTTGCTGAGGAGTGTACGTGGTTGTGAACTGTTTCTTGATACCTTCTTGCTTGCAAAGTGCAAGAAACTCGCCGTCCATGTACTCTGTCCCATTGTCAGTCCTCATGCACTTGATCTTCTTTGCAGATTCAAGCTCCACCTCTGCTTTGAAGGCCTTGAATACCGAAAATACATCGGATTTATTCTTGATCGGGTACACCCAGCATCTCCTGGAGTAATCATCAATAAAGGACACAAAGTACTTTGCACCTCCTAGGGACACAACCGGTGACTCCCAAACATCAGAATGTAGCAAGTCTAGGATGCATTTACTTCTGGAGACCGACCTATCAAACTTCAATCTACTCTGCTTGCTTGTAACACAATGCTCGCAGAAAGGTAAATTTACCTGCTTGAGCCCTGGAAGTAGCTTCCGATCAGAGAGAATCTTCAAACCTCGTTCTAACATGTGACCAAGTTTAAGATGCCACATCATTGTCGATTCTTCTCCATTGTTGGCTGCAGCAGAACATGCGTCAGCTTCCTGATATGTCTCTCCTTGAAGCATCCATAGATTTGCCCCGATCTTCTTCGCCTTCATAACCACAAGTGCACCTTTTGTAGCCTTCATGATCCCATCTTGACTATTCATCTTGTACCCGCTGCCATCTAATTGTCCCCAGGACAATATATTTTTCTTCAGGCCTTTCACGCGCTGTACCTCCGGAATACTACGAACTGTACCATCAAACATTTTTATTTTGACGGTACATATCCCAACAATCTCCAAGGCATGGTCGTCTCCCATGTACACTGATCCACCAGAGATAGATTCATATTGATGGAACCAATCTCTCCGGGGAGTCATGTGTCATGTTGCCCCCGAGTCTATAAGCCAGACATCGGCAAATTTTCTCCTGCCTTCAAAAGTTGTTGCCTCGCTGTATAAAATTTCAGCGTCATCGGAGATACTTACCACGTTCCCTTGAGCGTTTGATGATTCAGGGTTTCCGCTCTTCTTCAGAAGTTGACAGTCTCTTTTGACGTGTCCCTTCTTGCCACAGTGATAACACCTGAAATTCTTTTGTGGCCTTGACTTCGATCTACCGTGACCTTGGCTCCCACTTGAGCCACGCTCCGTTGATCTTCCTCTCACCATCAAAGCTTCCGCTTGCTGCGAACTTGCCTGCCTGTCCTCCTTATTTCTGATACAGCAGCTGCAACTTCATCGAAGACTAGGTGGTCCGTGAAGATATTGTTTGTTAGATTAATGATGAGTTGATCATACAAATCGGGTAAACTCTGAAGTAGAATCTCCGCCCGTTCACTTGAATCTATTTTCTGCCCCATATTTGTGAGCTGTGAAAATAGAGTATTCAAAGTGTTGATGTGCTCGGTCACTGATGTAGACTCCGCCATACGAAGAGTATAAAGCCTTCTCTTCAAGAAAATCTTGTTGTGCAGCGACTTCGCCTCGTACAGCTTTGTAAGCATATCCCATATCTCCTTTGCCGTCTTTTTCTCCTCCACGCTTGATAACACCCCATCGGCTAATGCAAGGTGAAGATCCTCCATGGCGAGGGCGTCCATCTCATCCCACTTTGCATCATCCGTGAAGTCTGCGGGCCTTGTCCCAATTGCAGCTAAGCAATTGTCCTTCCGCAATAGTGCTCTCATCTTCATTTTCCATAACGAGAAGTTAGTCCCGTTAAACTTCTCGATATCAAACTTTGTCGCCATCTCGAACTGAATGACTTTCCTCTAGAACCAGCTCTCTATATGATCGCACAACCAGTGCTCTGATACCACTATTAGGAGCTATGTGAGGAAGTTAGTACACAATCGAGATACGGAATGAAAATGTAAAAAAGGAGACACAAAAATTTACGTGGAAAACCCCAAAAGAAATCGGGGAAAAACCACGGGCAAGTAGGAAGATTTCACTAGGAGAATAAGGATTACAAAGGATACAACTCTCTCTAATTGATACTACAACTCTCTCTTTAACACTAGAGGAGTTTCCTAGAGGAGTTAACTAGCTATAACAAGGAAGAGGGATTGAGTGGCTTGGTTTGGATGAATGTTGTTCCCTTGCCCAAGTGAAGAGGTGAGCTCTCTATTTATAGAGAGGAACTCACCGACTTAGTTCCCTGTCATTCCCTTCTTGAATAAACTTGATTAATCTAGAGTGTTCCACTCTCTCCACCGCCTCTCTTCTTCTTCTTAATATTTCCAGAACTTTCTTGTAAGCTTGATTGATCAAGCTTCTTCTAGTTTCTTTATCATCACCGACTTTTCCATCTCTCCATATTCTTAATCTCAAATCTTCTTCTTTCTTCTTGAGATTTCTAGAGATCTCATCAGCCCACAAAGTGGACTTTACATATAACAATATAGCTTCACTCTTGAAATAATTCCTGTCATAAATTATGTTTGCTCTTCTAGCCATTTGTGGGTAGAAAAAGAAAAAGAGCCCACAAACGAATGTTATCAATTCCATTATTTGATTTCTTAAATATACTTCCTTTTGGGTTCTCAGGGGGACAGAGATTACGTAGAAAAGAGTTTAAAAGAGTGACAAAGTACAGGTGATCATTTTATAACAAGCTCCATTTATGTATTTCATTAATAGTTCCATCCCTAATGCATACATGGTTCATTACAATGATACAGATGGAAGATGTCATGCTGTGTGAAGGTGTTCAAAGAGGTCTTGAATCACCTGCCAACAACATTGGCAGATACGCTCCAACAGTTGAAAATGCAATGCATCATTTTCACTGCCTGCTCCATGAGAACTTAAGAAAGTCATCTGTTTAGCGTCCTTGTTTATTTACTATCCTCGAGTAGATACATTGTGAAGAAATGTTTTACTTGCCCTCTCGATCGTCATAAGGTATTTAGATGTTCTGTTTTCTACCATCAAGTTAGTTTGGCAAGTATTATTCTATCGCTTTAAACCTAGACCCTTATTATGTTGCAAAGGGAAATGTACACTGCAAAATTCTTGTATGGCTAGAAAAACTAAAGGGCTTTCCCCGACACTTATTGGGACTGTTGTCCCCATCAGAAACGCATGACTAATAGTGTGGACCGGTCTCAGTGCTAAACAGCAGCTGATTTGCCAACTGCAAGTTAAATATGGGATGAGTCCGGGAGCGAGGAGTTGAACAAAAAGCAAATAAATGGATCGAAGCGAACAATGAAGACCACATTAGCCACCATAAGTACGAGGAAAATTGCAACATCAGGCAATTTCAATACAGGGATAACCCAGTTTCAATGTAAAAACCAAACAGCCCAACAGGGACGCAAATTGTTGAAAGGAATGCAGAACCAGCAGTAGTAGTGATCGGGACCAATTAATTACGAAAAAAGACGCAAAGCAAAGCTGCACACCGTTTGACATATATTTTGTATGAACATTTCTGAAAACCGCAAACCAATCTATAACCTTGCAACAACTGCACAAGTAACCAGTCTAACTAACAGTTTTCTGTTTTTTTAGCATCCTTTGGTAGATGGGGGACATCCGACAACTGCTTAGAATCCTAAAAACATCCTACTCAACAAAAGATTTGTGAGTTCCGTGAGATATATGTTTCCGCCCTGTTAGCCAAAAAACAAAAGAGGATGCGGATGCCCAAAAACTATGCAAAGGACTGACTACCCTGAAAGACAATAACCCAAATAACATCAGAAGAAGGTAAACACAGAAATAACAATTTGAAATCTCGGAAAGTAGATATGGCTCAATGTTTCTCACCTCTGCTGCTGCTTTTCGCCTACGGAATAATCTGGTGAAAAACTTAAAGACAGGACTCCTGGTGAAATACTTATGGAGAGGGGTTTCAGGTACTGGAATAAACTTTCCAATCACAGCAAGAGGCCAACTGCAACAAGAAAGGGAGTTCAGCGAACTCAAAATGTATGTATATATGACCAAATACAGCTAGCAAATATGTTCTGTTCTGTGAAGAAAAACAAAACAAATTTCTACCACATATTGGATTTTATTGAGATAAACAATGCATCTTTTTGGTACAAATATATCCATGTAGCACGAATCAAACTTCAGTCAATACCAATTTCACCATGAAATTACCTGATAGCAGCAATAACAACAGAGATCAACCAATACTTCCAGTTAAGGCGAACTGTTGTAGTAAACTTCCCCAGGAACTCGATAATGAGAATCTTTGAACAAACCAAGAGAAGTATTAGAAACTGCCAGGACTATACAAGGCACCAGAACAAAAACAAGAGAATATTGGTCTCACCTGAAGTACAAGGGTCACCGCAATTATTCCCATAAAGAGATAGTTCTGAGTAATTCCTTTGAATATGTTGAATTGATCTGGCTTCCTTGCATTGAATTCATTGAAAAGCTGCAATTCAAACAATAAGATATTACTCCAGTGCAACAAGTGAAAGAATACAAGTATAACTTAATCACGAAGTTAAACAACCAAAACAAGAGACAGGGTACCTAATTTACAACAATGATATAAACCAATGAATCATTTCAAACAAAGAAAAATGATAGAATACATGTGCAAACGCCAGGTTACAATGAATATAAACTTAGAGTAAGGACTTACTTGACAAAGGACGAAGGTATTGAATATCAGTGTGTTCTTCAATTTGTTAGCATCAACAGCATGTTCCAGATTGAGAATACTTTTCCCTTCGAAATTGAGGATAAGCAAGACGGTAACTTGGTAGATAGCCTGTATTGGAACGACAATTTGAGAAGATCACATTAATGGACGAGGGAATGCATAGAGAGAGAGATAATCAGGAGTAATTACTCTTGCATAGAGAAAATTAGGAGAAAAACATGTACCTGAATCAATAAGTTCCTCCACATTATATTTGTTATGAGGGGTTCCCTGTTAAGAAGTAACATTATAATCAGGAAGGCAAAAATGCTGGCCAATTCTGGGTTCCTAGATTGCCATTAAAATATTGCTCAAGTGGTACATGCAAAGCAGGCGAATGTATTTATATCGTTGGGGACTAAAATAAATGTCCAAGAAAGGCATATTAAAATTCGTACAATAGCTTTTCTGGTTGCTCTACATTTCAAATATGGGAGAGGAGATAATCCTTTCCAAACACGTTCATCAAGCAAATTCTTTCTGCAATACATTATACTGTTCTATACTTCTTCATTTTTCAGGACACTGGATGTAAAAAACTTCGAAGCTATCTAGCTTATAAAAAACAATGGTGGACTCACTTTCGACCAACTGGAGGTCTGTCCATCAGATGATTTGTGGGGGGTTCAGTAGCCAAGGCTAGTGCTCCGAGAGTATCCATGATGAGATTCACCCATAGAAGCTACACAAAGCAGAACCGAAGGGCAATCAACAGGTGTAAACATGGAAATGCGAAAATGTGTGTCACAAACAGGGAGGGAGGGAGGGAGACCTGAACAGCATTTAATGGAACTTCACCAGCAGAAAGAGCTGCCACAACATTGATAGTTAGTGCGGCAACATTGACAGTAAGTTGGAACTGGATGAATTTCTGAATATTTGCATATACAGAACGACCCCATCGAACGACCTGCAGACATCAAGCAAACTGCAAGTTTATAGATGATAACTATATGAATGAGATTTAGAATCACCGTAACGGTCAACAATAATAACAGCAACAAATGACCAATTAATTTTCCAACTTTTTCACAGTAAGGAAAATTGAAACTAAACAACAACATTGAATAATGTAGATAACTTGAAATTAAAATTGAAATGCGAACCTTCACAACTGAAGCAAAGTTGTCATCCAAGATAATGATATCAGAACTCTCTTTCGCAACTTCAGTACCAGCAATGCCCATGGCAAGACCAATGTCGGCCTGAACAAGGCAATTAAAGATCTTAGAAAACCATTAAAAGTTAAAGCACTAGTGTGAAAAGGAACAATGCGACTTGGCACTCAAAGAAAGAACTGAAAAAAAATCAAGTAACTACAATTGAAGTCGACGAAAATGAATCGAACCTCATGTAGAGCAGGAGCATCATTAGTACCATCTCCAGTAACAGCAACAACATGTCCTCTTCTCCTTAGTGCTTGCACCAGCAGAAGCTTATCATTGGGAGAAGAACGTCCCATGACCTACAGACAAAAACAAAAACAAACCCAAATTTAAAATGATTACTGAAACCATCCTTTTAAAATGCAGAATTGCTGGTTGATCCAAAAGAATAAACAAGCAAGTTCATCTGTTCTTACCGAGATCTTCTCCGCAGCATCTTCTCTCGCCCTTTCAGAAAGCTCACGGAACACTTTCCCTTCAATCAGAGTTGACTCATCAAGATCTGAATCAGATGCAAGTATTCCACATTCCAAGGCTATTGCCTTTGCGGTCTGAACATTATCTCCAGTGACCATGCGTACCTACAACATATATAAAATTGGAAAGGAACATAAATCTCCAACTCGACCTCCAGGTACAAAAGCCATGCCACTAATTACAATTTTTTTTTTACTTTGTCAAGGCTAACTCAAAGGCTTCCTAAACCAGGAACAGCACATGTGAAATGCTCCAACTGGTTTCAAATTATAAGTGTAATTTCTTGACTAATTTTAGAAGCCAGAGAAGCTAAAGAAAGCTGCATATTCTGGACCCTGAACCTTATTTAAATCAGATGTAAGCATCCCTTAGTTCACAAACATTCATACTGTAATTTCACATGTTCTGGCGTAATATGACTGTAAAAAGATTGAAATGCTACTGGACAAACCTTAACACCGGCCTTTTGGCATAGTCGCACTGCATCCCCGACACCTGGTCGACAAGGATCCTGCATTTTCCAAAATATATTTGAATAAATGAGATGAGCATAACTGTGACATCTTGGCACAAATGGAGAAACCAGCTAAACTGTGCTTTCAGTTTATTTCTAGGAATTATTATAATACTACTAACATGTATCAAATAAAATCAAGTGGAGCATCGGAGCACGAAACCTAGGCTAGCGAGAAGATATCAATCCATAACTCATACCAAAACAATTCAATTTGCAAAATAGTGGAAAACAAGCTAAAGATGCCACTCTGCAATAGCAGTAAACAGGCTAACATGTACTATCTCTCCACCACCCTTACCAAAACCATCCAATTTGCCAAGATAGTGAAAACAGGCTTAGCGACCCTTGAAATATAATTGAATATAGCAGTAAAACTCTCGATTGGCATTTAAACTTGCATCATCTATGTGTCTGCAATATGCATTTGTGCAGGCTATACCTTTATACCAACAATAGCTAGTAAAACAAGGTCATCTGCAGGCAATGCCCAATCAGCTAGTTGCTGTTCATCAGTTGGAACTTTCTCCGATTCATATGGTAAATATGCTATAGCAACACAACGCAAACTTCCGGCAGCCATGTCCTCAATAGATGTCTTGAAAAACATAAGCTGCAAACAAAGCAATGAAGTCAACATATTAAAAAAGTGAAGCGAAACAGAATCATGAAGACATGTATTTTATAGCTCAAGAATATTGTTGCCCTTCACAGTAATATTGTATTCTCTTAAAACCACTCTTTAACTAACCTTGTCGTTGTCCATTGTTGTCAACTGATCATTCCCATCAATGTACCTTGTGCACGAGGCCAAAACGATTTCAGCAGCCCCTTTCCAATGAACATGAACTTCAGAGTTTGACTGTATATTGCAAGACAGACAGCAAACACCAGTTTATGGGAATATAAAAAAATCCATCATTTAAGAAAATATCCAACATAAAGATAATTTAACTTCAAACAGATACCCAATAGGAACAAGTCCGAACAACAATGCCGTGTTGTGAAATTACTGTATAACTGAACTTTTACAAGCCGTATATCTATAGCGCATGACTGAAATACAAGCATGCTACTAAAATAATCTGAAGCAGAAAAATCAAGCAAGAGAAACTACAAAAAGTGAGTTACCTACCAATTTAACGGCTACACCGCCTTTTTTCTTCTCAGAGTTGAATGGGAACACGTGAAGAATCGAAGACTGAGTCCTAGCGGCTTCAAAATTCATCCCAAGCTGCAAATAAGGTTCAATATGCATTAGTTATTAAAGCTAAACAACGAGAACCAACTGGACATGAAATTCAAAACCTGAACAGCAAGTACCTTAAGAGCCCACTGCAGAATTGCCTTTTCGGTTGGTGATCCAGTAACCTCTACATCACCACCAGTCTACAAAAATGTTGCAGCCATAAATAGAAAATTACTTTACTCAAAATCAGTCAAGTTAATATTTTTAGTAGAGCTTTCACACACAAATATGAGACAAATACTTCTAAGATTACCTCAGGCACATAAACATTTCCCGTTGTATTCTGAGCAACGCCTTCAATAATCAAAGATGATAGCAATGGTGACAACTCTGGCTTACCGTCAGATATGTTAACTTTCTTCAAACACGCATAAGACTCGACCACAGTCATCTACACTCCAACAACAACAAAATGATCCGATTTGGGTGACATAGCTCAAACCTTCGATGATATATAACAAAATCAATCAGAGCATAGTATAGCCCACCTGGTTCAATGTTAAGGTACCAGTCTTATCACTGCATATAGTCGTGGCCGAGCCCATTGTTTCACAAGCAGAAAGCCTACGCACCTACATATTTATTTTCATTTCTACATAAGATATATGCTTACAACATAAATTAAGGTATAGCTGTGAATCCAAAACTGCACATACCAACGCTTTATCTGCCATCATTTTTCTCATGGAGTATGCAAGTCTGTAAAGGAAGAAACAAGGAAAGATGATATCGTAATGCACAGTAAACTACTTGGTAAACATTTAGTGGGGTTTGACTACATAAGTGACACACATTACTTTAAGAGTGACCACCACTTAAAAAATTTAGAATGAGTTGTATACACTTACGTTAAGGTAACAGCTAATGGAAGGCCTTCAGGAACAGCAACCACTACAATTGTGACCTACATATTTTTACATTACTCAGGAACGCACATGAAAACAAATGTATTGGTAAATAACAAGGACACAATTCACACATAATTGTTGACATACTGCAATAGTGACTATTTTGATCGCTCCATCTATGGCTTTCCCAATTTTAGTTGTTCCAGCTATAAACTGAGGAGTTCCATCAGCATTTGTTGTATGGCCGGTAAAGTATCTACAGAGAATGAAATTATCATAAATCTTGTGACAATATGTATTGACCAGGTACTGGTTATAGCATTATCCAAAGAATTAGTTATACTGAAGACATGATACAGCAATTACGGATACATATTACAAAAATATGTAGATTATGAAGAAGTTAATATAAACGCAGCACATAGTCCTTGATGCCACACAAAATCAAGTGCAAATGAATTCTTATCCAGGAAAAAACTGACTACAAATTTCATTTACAGATAAATCAACTAGGCCTCGTATCCATGCCGTATTCTGAATATATCAATCTCAATTCTGACATGGATATAGCATAACGGACATTACAGATATAGAAGATGTATCCACTCCAGTAAATTGTATATAAGGTTGACAAGATAGAAACTCACCTGATCAGAAGGACAACCAGGACTAGAAAGGCTACTGAGAGTCCAACAACACCAATGAAGGTAGCAACCCCATTCAACCGCACCTATTAAGAGACATAACATAGTTTAATACAGCATCCTATGTACCCCAATCAAAAAAACATTTTATATAAAAGTTGTATACCTGCAATGGTGTTTCTTCACCAGTGTCTTCTGAGATGCTAGCCATGAGTAATCCCCATTCAGTATTAATCCCAACACTGGTTACCTGAATATACATATTAAGAAAAAATAAATGATGAAAATTATAGAGCACTACTTTTGAAAAAGCATGACAGCTAGGTGCCTGCCTAGGCCTTCTGCCTATGCACAAAGCTCCAAGCTCACCTACCTCCTAACCTAACAGTTTTATAGACCTGGACAGTAACTTAACAGTATCAATCATAGTCCAAGATCAAGCAAATCTTTCAAACAGCGCGTAAGGACATATATTGGAGGAAAGTCTAAACCTAAACCCGAACTGTAAACCATGATAGCACTCCAATCAGTGTTTTCAAAAAAAAAAAACAAATAGTACTCCAATCAGTGTTGGCATCAAATGCAAATAAAAGAAGGAATTGATAAAACATCAAAATCCTTACCAGCATAAGACCATTTCCATCTGCTACTTTGCAGCCTGACATTAGAAATGGCTCCTTGGTGTCCTTACGAACCTTCAAAAAGCATCAAAATACAGATTTAGATGAGAGAAACAGTACTGATCACAAGATACAGAGAACAGGGATAAAGGCTCACAATCTTAGATTCCCCAGTCATGCTGGATTCATCAATTGAAAGTGAATGACCAGTAATTAAAACACCATCAGCGGGCACCTGTGAATAAAATCAGATATAATTTTAAAATTAAAAATTAAAAATAAAAATAAATTGGACAGCATTAGAAGAACAAATGACACAGAAAAATTACTGGAAATTACAAATACCTGATCACCGATGTTAAGGGGTATAACATCACCAACAACAAGATCATAAATTGAGACCTCAACACGTCTACCACCTCTAATAACCTGCACATAACCTAAAAATGTAAATTTGCCACAGAAAAGAAAACGTTGAGAAACACATGATATAGTGAAGCCATGAAAACACACCTCAATTTGTATATTTCTCTTCTCCTCATTTAGATTCTGGAACTGAAGAGACTGGCGATAGTCACTAATGGCTGTAGGTTATAGAAAACGTCCAAGAAAATCTCATCAGACAGTCGTTCATCAGTTCAAAGAACAGATCCCCTAATGTAATAAAATATACTAACAGCAGTACCTGTCACGACAATGACCAGCAGAACAGCAAAAGCAATGCTGCCCCCATCATACCATCCCTCCTTAATTCCCTATCAAAACGAAGTAACAGAAGCTACACATTTGGTACTGTCCAAAACAAATACACAGTCCTACAATTATTTCTCATCTTTATTTCCTTCTTTTTTTTAGCTGAGGCTCACCTCTGTTTTAATACCCAAAGCTAAAGAGGCCACCGCAGCTACCATCAAAATGATAAGAGTAAGATCTTGACAAGCTTCCCAGAGAAATCTCTATAAGGAGAAGGGGGGAAAAGTAAGTATATATTTCATCAGAAAATTAAATGTGCACATGAAGCTTAAATCTGGACATGAAGTTTATTTGAATTATAACAGATGCAAATTCACAATCTGTTACAAAATTTACCCGAAAATTCCTAAAAGTAAGTTTATATTTCAACAGAAAATTTAATATGAGCATGAAGCTCCTTAAATCTGGACATTAAGCTTATTTGAATTATAATAGGTGCAAATTCAAAATCTGTAACAAAAATTACCCAGAAACTCCTTGGTTTCTTCTTGGGATATGTGTTGGATCCATATGCATTCTTTCGTTTCAGTAAATCCTCGTCACTTCCAGAAATTCCCTTCTCCAGACTTGTTTTCAATAAATCTCCTAGGCCTTTGACCTGATTTAGAGAATCAACAAAAGAATAAGTCATATAAGAAACATCATTGATCTACAAAGCCAGATAGCGAAACAGGTTTCTTGGTAAAGACTTGCCCCTCCATGTTGCTGCAGACTAGTAAAATTATGATCTCTTGAAATCGAAGCTAGTTCTTCTTGTCCAATCGCAAATTCACCGGCGGTACTTGGTTTTGGTGGCACAGTTCCTAAAAATAAGAATCACTGAATCGATTATACAAGGAACAGTTTCACATTATATTGTACAGTCTTTACAAAAAAACAAGCTGAAAGGAATTCCAGATGAGAAGTACCATTTTCCTGTGGCACGGATTCTTTGAAGAGAAACGCAGCCTAGTACAACAATAAAACATTAGAATACAAATATCACATGACGGATGTTCAGTACTGTCCTTTTGAAATATATTACCCGGATAGCTTGCGCATGTGCTCTAATCTTCCTTAGTGTTTGCTTCTTTTCGTCTTCCTTTTTCAAGTCCAACGTGTAACGGAATCTACGAGAAGCATTTAGCACAAGTGCCGCTTGCTTTAAAGATATAAAACAAAGTTTAGACCAGGCATTAGTTAAAAGAAAACTATATATTCACAAGAAACCAGGTACACTGAGCAGAGGTAACCAGGGCACTAAGACTGGCTGTACAAATAAGCAGCATTGACATATACAGATCGGCTGGAAGTACTAATGCATTGAGGTATAAATGAGGAGAAATTAGACAAACACCACCAGAATGCCTCCAACCATATACATCATTATAGGAGAAAGAAAGTGGAATATGCTTGCTATATCATTACTGAGTTTTCAGATTATAGAATAACTCTCCGTTTTGGCTACATCCGAACCGAATCTAGGCCAAAGTAAGGCCTCCTACCTTGTAGTATCAACCTAACTATACAGCTCATTAACTTTATGCACACACTCTCGTTATATTTTAAGGTAGAGTGATTTTTACACGTCTACCTCACTACATCCCAAGCCCAGCAAGTTGTATTCAGATAATTTTGTACATCAATTTGTTTCTCTTTTTTAGTTCAAAAATATCGGTCCCCCGACGGTCCATATATGCAAGAACTCTGAAAGAACTAACCTACTCAGAGGAGCTCATCTTAGGACAAATTAATTACTATTTTGATATCAAAACTACTGAAATCTGCAGTTTGTTCTTCGTGGCCAAACGTAGAATATACGGAACACTTTCTTTTTCACTCAGCAAACCTCAGAAACAAATCTGAAAGCCAAAATTTGACAGAAATAGAAACCTAAACGAAATTGAAACAACACATGGCATTAAATGGCAGAAATTAGATGTACATTTTGACCAATATAGCAACGACAGAAACGGAAATTAAATTAAAATTAAAATCAAACAATTATGATAAATAAGAATACGTACTCTCCAGCGCCGGAGACGCTCCACCGAGGCGTGCTTGGTTCTGGTGATTTCGAAGACGTTGGAGTCGTCATCGTCGTCGTCGCCGGAGCGGTTGCTCACGACTCCTCCGGCCTCCACGTCACGGTGTCTGTGGTACGGCGAGCCCGCACCACCAGTCGAATGACTACTCATCTCTGATGAGCAAAAAGTAACCTGTCGCAGGAGAGATGGCACCGTCAATTAAAAGCTCGAACAACACCGATTCATCAGAAAACGCAGACGAGGCTCCCAAATCTGACGAGTCTCGCACTCCAAAAACCACAACAACAACACTAATTCCGAGAACGCTCTCTACACCATCTCAGAATTCAAATTTCCAGCTCACTCGTACTGTGCTACTCTCTCTCTCTCTCTCTCTCTCTCTCTCTCTCTCTCTCTCTCTCTCTCTGGTATATTGCGTTTACCGATAGAGACAAAAATAAACGAAGCTTATGGAGTTATGGGGTTTGAAAACGAAGGGTTTACTGTTTTTTCTTCTTGTTTTGTCGCCCTCGGTAAAGTAAGGATAAGAGAACTGTAAACGCCGATGTACTTTTGCGGAGATCGTCAATGGAGATTTGTAGAAAGGTAGAAGAAAACTAAACCCTAGTAAGTACTACAGCGCAAAGATAAAAGGTTCGTTTTACACTTCTATTATGGATCGGGAATTTAAAACAGTCGGATCAGCAGAAATTACGGAGGCAGTAAATTTCCGCGAAAGTAAAATGGAACCTTCTTGGAAGGTGAAGGAACGAGAGTGAGCGAGTTTTTTTTTTTCCGTTTTAGAAAACAAAAACGCGTGTGACGTTATTATGGACGGTTTTGGGTGAAGAATCCCAAAGTCTGTGGGTCTCTTTCAGGTCCCCACGATTTGTAGGCACCGCGAAGAAACAGAGTGGTTAGTGCAGCCACATCGAGATTTGTGGGGTACTGCTTTTTTTTTCATTTGTTTCTCTTGTTTTCCTTTCTTTCTTTATTATTTTACTAGTTTCCAGTGGAATTTTTCCTTTCTTTTGAAAGTTGTTTAGTTTATGCGGTGGACTACACTTTGTGGAATAACGTGCTTCCGTTGAACTGTCTGATGACCTGTTATTAGTTTTTCAGTATTTTAATTTCGATGTTCTTAATATAAACTAGGAATTATTGTATTTTCTCACCAACTAAATAAGCCTGACTAATTTCTCACTTACAAAACAATTATTCTCATAATAATAATAATAATAAATTACTCAAGAACACGTTAATGTTTGACAATTAAAATAGATTAGTCACTCATATTTGACATATATCGAATTGGTCACTTATATTTTATATTGTCATTTAGAATGGCCATTTTGTCCGTTTTTATGTTAAAAAATAAACGTGTAATACACACGTATTTTACATGAATTAATATATTTTTTTCATTGCTAAGTTAATAAACATGTTTATATGCATTTTACGAATAAAAGAACTTATTTTTTAATGTCCAAAACGGACAAAATGATCAATCTGAATGACAATGTCAAACAAGAGGAACCAATATGATATTTATCAAATATGAGTGACCAATATTTCTTAAGTGTCAAACGTGAGTGATATCTTCATCAGTTTTTTCATAAAAAAAAAACATATTTAGAGGTCGACTTATGTGAAGAATCGACATCAATTTTATCGTTCATTTTACATGGATAATGGATGATTACGACTTCCGTAAACCAAATTTACGATGAACTAACCTCAATCATACCGTTCAGATTATATGGACGATTGATGATTGTTATGATTTTTTAAGAATTGATCTCGATTCACGGTGAACCGAATTTACTTGAAAACTTCACAATATTACAAGCTCGATACAATATTTCTTGAAATAGTTAAACCGACATGGGAAGAATATTTTACGTTTAATAGTCTAGTTTAGATTTTAGAGTTTTAGATGAATTATTACTTGGACCAACTATCTTGCACAATTTTTATATAGCATTTTTATTATATAGTATAAAATCAATCGAGAAAGATATAGGAGGACAAACTAAGTTTTAAAACTACAAATAAATCAACCACAACAATATTTAGACAACAAAAAACTGGGCCTGAACCCCAAACGTAGTATCAGTTATACCCAACCTATTAAACAAGTCAAAAATATATTTTTACCCATCTATATATATATATAAACATACTAGAAAACATAGTAAAAGACACCTCTCTCTCTCTCTCTCTCTCTCTCTCTCTCTCTCTCTCTCTCTCTCTCTCTCTCTCTCTCTCTCTCTCTCTCTCTCTCTCTCTCTCTCTCTCTCTCTCTCTCTCTCAAATTTAGTAGCAGTGGAAGTTGCCTCCCATCGCCGCCTCTAACCTCCGGTTGTGACCTCTTCGTCGACGCAACCTGTTCTCGCACGGCCTCCGTAGCTCGTCCTCGTCGTCGCCGGCCTCCAGCAGCAAACAACAGCAGTCGACGACAAAAAACGATAGCAATCGATTGTCGATGTTGTCTCTACTTTCGCCGCTGCCGCGCTCGGCCTCACGAGCGTCAACAGCTTTGACGAGGCACCATCGCAGCCTCGCGAGCATGCCACCTCACCATCACATCCTCGCTCGCCTTGCTATAGGAGCATCGTGCCTCCTCGCCTAGATCCGCCATCTCCAGAGCCTCGGCCTCTCACTCTAGCTCGCTTGACACCGTGACCTACACCTCATGACCTCCAAATCATGGTCGACGCCTCAGTGCCTTCCCATTCTTTGTCGTCACCGCTTTGACTCATGTAGCACAAGATCTCAGATTTGCATCTGAGCCGGAACAAAACTAGATTTGCATCTATTCAATCTACAAATTGAGTGTTGTTTTTTTTGTGATTTTTTCTGATATCTGCAAATTTTTGTGAGTGTTGTGGCTTTTTTTGAGTTGATTATGACGATTTGATCACGATTTGATTTTGTTTTGTGGCTCTACTTGTGGATTTTTATAATTTTCAGTAGCAATGTTTCGAATCTCTTAGTAGTTTTGTTCAAATATCAACTCCTACTTTGTTTTACTTTTTTGGATTGTATTTATTTTAGACTAAATCTATTTGTGCCTTTGTTTGGGGTGATATTCTCGAATTAACTTTAAAATATCAATTGATATTGTGTTTTTGTATTTTGTATTTTGTTTTCCTCTTTTTCATGTTTTTGGAGACTAATACTGCGTTTTCGAAGACCAATATTGCATAGGTTTGTAGACTGCTACTGTATTTTTGGTTTAGAGACTTCCAATGTATTTTTGGTTTAGAGATTGTTTAGCATTTTTGCATTTTTTGGAGACTTCTACTGTATTTTCGCAGACTGCTACTGCATAAGTTCATGGACTGCTATTGCATTTTCAGTTCAGAGATTGCTACTGTTTTTTCAGTTCGGAGTTTGATCTACGTTATTTCAATGTCATATTTTTCAGTAATAGAAGTGTTATTTGATTATTCAGTAACATAATAGTTGTGTTTTTCAATTTTTCAGTAGCAGTGTCGTATTCAGTACAGTCGTACTCGATTATTAAGTAGCAGTATTATTCGATGATTCAGTAGCAGTGTTTTTTGATTTTTTTTTGGTATTGTTACTCCAATATTTAGGACTGCTACAGTAAATTTTGGGAATGTTACTGCATTTTTTGTTCAATGCTGCATTTTCGAGGCTGCTACTATAATATTCTGGGTCTGTTACTGTAAAAAAAATTAATTGTTACTGTATTTTCGGTTCAAGGCCTGCTACTACGTTTTTGGGCCTGCTACTGCATTTTCGGCTCGAGGACTGCTATTGTATTTTTGGGACTGCTACTGCATTTTTAGATTTTCGGTTGAATGACTTATACTGCCTTTGTAGGACTGCTACTGCATTTTTGGTTTGATGACTACTACTGCATTTTTGGGACTGCTACAACATTTTCCGATTCGATGATTGCTACTACATTTCTAGGACTGCTACTGCATTTTTGAATTTTCGGTTCGAAGGCTGCTACTGCATTTTCGAGTTTTCGGTTGAAGGACTGCTAGTGCGTTTTTAGGACTGCTACTGCATTTTTTATTTTTCGGTTGAAGGACTGCTACGACATTTTCGGGGCTGTTACTGTAATATTTTGGGTCTGCTATTGCAAATTTTTGAATTGCCATTGCATTTTTGGTTCGAGGACTACTACTACGTTTTTGGGACTGTTATTGCATTTTCGATTCAAAAACTACTTTGGACTGCTACTGCATTTTCATATTTTCAGTTGAATGACTGCTACTGCGTTTTTGGGACTGCTATTGCATTTTCAGATTTTCTGTTCGAGGACTGCTACTGTGTTTTTAGGACTGCTACTTCATTTTCGGTTCAATGACTTCTACTGCGTTTTTGGGAATGTTACTGCATTTTGGGTTGGAGGACTGCTACTGCATTTTCAAATTTTCGATTGAAGGACTGCTAGTGCGTTTTTGAGACTGCTACTGCATTTTTGAATTTTCGGTTCGAGGACTGCTACTACGTTTTTAAAACTGCTACTACATTTTCGGTTCGATGAATACTACTACTTTTTTGGGATGCTACTGCATTTTCGGTTAAAGTACTGCTACTAAGTTTTTGGGACTGCTACCGCATTTTCGATTCAAGGACTGCTACTGTATTTTTGGGACTGCTACTGCATTTTCAGTTGATGATTGCTACTAAGTTGGGACTACAACTGTATTTTCGGTTCGAGGACTGTTATTGCGTTTTTAGGACTACTACTGCATTTTTAGTTGAAGGATTGCTACTGCATTTTTAAGACTGCTACTGCATTTTAAGTTGAAGGACTGCTACTGCGTTTTTAAGACTGCTACTGCATTTTCGGTTCAATGACTGCTACTGCATTTTTGGGATTCAAACTGCATTTTCGAATTTTTCGGTTGAAGAACTACTACTGCATTTTTAAGACTGCTACCGCATTTTCGGTTCGATGACTAGTACTGCATTTTAGGGACTGCTACAACATTTTTGGTTCGTTTTTGGACTGCTACTGCATTTTTGGTTCAAGGACTACTACTATATTATCGGGTTGAAAAATGTTATGGAATGTGTATTAAAATTGCTATTGAGTTTGTATCGAAATTGTTACTCAATTTGTATTGGAACCACTAGTGAATTTGTATCACATTTACTATTAAATTTCTGATTGAGTTGATATTAAATGTTTATTGATAGTGCTAATAAATTGATTAATCAATTTAAATTGAATAAAATAAATTATTGTACAAATAATCAAACAAAAAGTATTAAAATTAAAAAAAAATCAAGTAATTTCGAATAAAATAATTTTTTTTGAAAAATCAAAAACAAAAAAAATATTAAATACTCAAAAAAAATAAGGCAGAGTATAAAAGTAAATTTATACCTGTCACATGACAGCTTACAAGTAATTTGTCCTTGTTTGTTAAATTTTGTCTTTAAATGTCCAAATAATGTGCCCTTATTCTTAAATGTATGCAAACTCTCTAACTTACCCTTAAGAGTAATTGGCTAAACAATCAAACTTTCTCTTCTCCGACTTAGACTATCAGTTCCACATTTTCTTCAAGTCTACTTGAAGAAATTGTAATATTGTATGTTTGACTCTAATAAAGTCAGTTTTAAACAATTAGTCATTAAAATCATTACAGTAAAACCTATATAAATGAATAATTTTGGGATCAGAAAAAAATATTAATTTAACGAAATTATTTTATCGATAAATAAATTATTTATTTATCTATCGAGATTTTTATATATTTTATAGTTAATGAAAATGATATGATGATGAAATCACCTATTGATTAAGAGATAATTACAAGACAATGAATCTACATGATGAATTTAATCATGATCCAGATGACAATTATGTTATATCGATAGTTTAAAAAAACATTTGAGGCAATATATAACTAACTAATTATCTTGATTAAATTTTTGCTACAAAATAAAAATAATTTACTAAATATGATGCACTAATTGCTAAAAATTAAAGACAAAGTTAAATTTTGGACTAAAAACAAAGAAAAAAATTACAATAAAATCTTTTTTCCAAAAATAACAAAGTCGATAGAGAAAATAAACTCTCAGCTGAGAATTTAATTTTTATGAATTTTAATATATTTTTATGTTTTTAGAATTATATTATTATTTTATATATTCGTAGGACTATAAAGAATTAGAAGAAAAAAATATTATATTATGTATTTAACGATGTTACTAGTAATGTGAACTGATCCCCAGTCGAGATTGAAAAAAATTATTATTTTAACGAAATTATTAATTTATCAAAATTTTATTATATCTTATAATTCGATAAAATCGTAGAAAGTATCATAATTTGTTAACTTATTATGTGGGCCGTGAACGCGAGTGTTTCTCCAAATTTTGATATTTAAACTTATCAAGTCAACATAGGTTTACTGTATACATATATTTTCAATACGGAGTCTCATATCAATCAATAGAAAAACCATGGAGACATGGTTATCTCCTATCATATAAAAAGGTTCAAAAGACGTCAAAGCACATAGAACACGGAGGTATAGTTTTCGATTACCAATCAAAATAGTCCACAAATAATTAATCATAACAAAATTAGCAATATAGGCAGATATATAGCGAACTTTTAAATATTCGATCAAATCGGCCGAATTGTTTTTCTCTTGTTCAAATTCTGTTTCTATTATATTATATTCAATTTGGCAATTTGTTTGCAAAATCGTGTCACTTCTCCTGTTATTTCGGTGGGAGCATGTGTATTGGCTAACTCAAGCGGCAAACTCTGCTACTGCCGCGTGGCCAATATACGTCGGTAACACCATCCATCGCAAACATACACGTACGTTAGAGAAGGTGGCTCCTGCAATAATTTCAACATCCATCTCATCCCCCCACGTCAAAAGCTCTCTCTCTCTCTCTCTCACACATATATGTGTGTGTGTATGGAAGATATTTTTGTGTAAGGGTGTGTGTGTGTACTTGTTTATCTATCAAGGGTTACCTCTTACGTACCCCTGAAGCAAAGTATTGATCCATCTGGGTGACGTATGAGTATTACACCGTTGTGGAAAGATCATAATACTCGTTGAGCCAAGGTAGTTGTGTATTGAAGGAAAGATCATAATACTCGTTGAGCCAAGGTAGTTGTGTATTGAAGTAAAGATCATACTTTCCTCCCTTTTTTGGTTTGGTATTCAGGTTTCTCGATTCCGCTCTGTGGACTCCACAGTGTTAGACATATTCATATTTAAGATTACGATTGTATTTGACTTACAGGGGAATTATTCACTTTCATCTTTACTTTTCCCATGGAATACGATACTACCCAAGCTTTCACCTTTTCTTTTATCAGATGGGAATCCGATTACAGTTTACTTCTAGGAGTTAATTATATTTGTTCTATGGCCTACCTAAGGAGGGATCGGTTGCATGTCGGAGCGAGATGCTTAACTTCCGAATAGAATGTACAAACTTTGCTGACGAATATTGACTAGCTCGCTCGATCAGATCGATCGACATCAGAAGAGTTTGGTCATATGAACATTAATGACGAAACATAGGGGTGGACATTGTAACCAAAATTTAAAAAAATTTGAACCGAAATCGAATCGTGGTTAAAAGAAATTGAATCCAATACAAACCGAATCGATAAAAATCAAAACATTTGGTTTGGTTTGGTTTGATTTTTGATTTACAACAATCAAATCAAACCGAAAAATAGGTATTTTGTAATATATTATATAAATACATGTAATATAGTAAACTTAAACTTCTAAAATTCTAATCTCATTATGAGCAATTCTTGACAAATTCTCTCATATAAACGAATTAAAATGTTATGGAACTTAAAAATAAGACTTTTATAGATAACCTTTTAGTTATTTTTGACAAAGTTAATTTTTATACATCATGTAAAAAACCGAAAAAAATCAAAGAAAAATACGAACAAAACCGAACCAAATAATCGCGATTTTTCTTTTTAAAAACCGAACAAAAAAAAATATTACGATGTAGTTTAGATTTTATTAAAAGTCGAACAGTTAGTCCGATTCTCGGCCCTAATGAAACATTTATATAATTACTTGTCGACCAACAAGAACACCAACAATAATGATGAAATATACTGGCCAGTACGTACGGAAATTCCTTTTCCGAGCGAGAATAATCTTCAACAATAATCTTCGTAACCGTCCTCGATTGATCTCGTGCAAATGCAGAATAATTTAACGTCACTCAATGTTGCTTGGATGATTAGCGATCGGAAACTAAGATATTTGGAAACTATATCATTTGATATCGTTAATATATATACACTATATTTTTTTAAAAGAGGCAGGGTATTCACAACTATAACTATTTTTTATTATTGTTTTATCCTTTTAAGTTAGTATTTTGTTAATTAAATAAGGACAAATCGGTAAATAACAAAATTCAAATAGAAATAAAAAATTTAAAATAACAGTTATATGTAGAAAAAGTTACTCAAAGAAAAAAAAACTTCCCTGTTGCTTATCATATATATATATACATATATATATATTAACGATGATCACGTAAATTAGACTTTGTCACTTTGAACAAAGGCAGGCTAGTTGGCATATACTGAAGAACAGCTAGAGCCTGGTCGATGATCATCTCCGACAAGATCAATCGAAGGCTCGAGGCCAGATATAGCTAGATTAATTAGGAAACAATCCTAGTACATATGGAAAGAAATTGCTATAAAATGATATTAGTGAATCACAGATTGCGTACCTGGGAAACTTTGCACTTGCTGCTGTGGTTCTTCAACTATTATCTCGATCCCTCTGGCTCTACCGATCGATGTAGCTACTAGCTATGTTCCTCTTTGAGTTTGAAATGATATTCAATATATACCGCACCAACAAGAATGAAATCGACACTTCACGTCGGCTGCATGATACTTTTGAATTTGCAGCGCTGTAAGCATGATCAATATAGGTGTGAATTAGTAAGATTAATGCCAGAAGCTATTATCCATGTTAAAAGCATGAATCCTTTCACGATCGATGGGAAAGTTGGCGCGTTAAAATAATGAATCAGATGCTCTGTTGGTATCTATATTCTAGCTTCATATTGACAAAACACGTTTAGGGTGGTCAGATCAAGCTTTAGATGGATTTTAGTGAGTTAGAAGTTGTCGACTCGACTATATCTCCCTCTCGAAGTCGTCCCGCCCTTTGCTTCCTATATACTTTTCGAATCTCGAAGGGACAGTATAATCATAAAGGCAGATAAAACCAAACTAGTTAAACCACGTCGGGGGGCGGATTCAGCCTGAGGTAAATTGGGTTGGAGCCCGCCCAGATTTTTGGGTATTTTAAAAATTAAAAAAATTAGGTATATATTTATAATCAATTTTTTTGTCTACTTATGTCTCTTCTTGTAACTTTCTCGCCTTTCAAAGTTTTGATTACTAAAGCTTCGTTCATCTTTCTCTCTTATATAAGAATTTTTTTTCCACCATCACGTTCTCCGGTGCTCCTCAGCATTTGTTTTTCTCTGTTTTTATGTTCTTTTATAACTTCAATTTTTTTGGGATGATTTCTCAAAGATACAATCACTGAATGTTAAATTCGACCTATATCTACTTACCGGTTATTGCATGAGTCAGCGTTTTCATTTTCTCATGTAATAGTAGTCAAAGACACATACATATGCAATATTGGCTGGTTTAATTTGTATTTTGTTTCATATATGTCGCTTTACTTGGTGAGTTTTTGGAACAACCAACAGCGTAATCTTATGAATAGACCAATATTATCAAAAGTATCATTTATTAGTAATTTAGAAGAGCTCTCTATGTCCTCTTCTTTTTATGTATGCATGTGCGTATGTTTAATAAAAAAAATTATTTATGAAAACCAGGTTTTATTTTATTAGAGATCATATGTGTGAGTTTTCCATATGCTTTTTTGTTGATGCGATACTTGTGTGTAGATATAAGGCTAAAATATCATAATTTAAAAGTATAAAATTCACGGAATTTTTTTTTCTTTCGATGTATGTTCTTTTTATATTTTATAATAAAAACATTAAATCATTTTGTCGTTTAAGTTGTGTATTCTAAAGACTTTCCAAAAAAAATTATGAGTCGCACAATACTATACAGCACACTATTTTAAAATCATGAACCTGCATTTGAACCACGTACTATTAAAAATCTATCGTTTAAAGTAGTACGTTAAAGCAAAACCCACAATTGGTTTTTTGAATAATTAGCTGGCTCTAATCCCCGCACTAAATATTACAAGGACAGTGGAAACACTATTAAAATCTTCTTTTAAGCTAGCGATGAAAAATTGCATTAATAAACATCACACGTACAGCCGGAAAAAAAATAAAATATCGATCTAGGAATACTGTACATAAGAATAACCTCTTTATTGTGATTAAAAAAATTCTATCCCAACTCGAGATCAGTTATAAATAGGAATAACATCTATATTGTCACAAGTTATAAACTTTTTCGGTCCCATATATAGAAAAATTACCTCCATATAGTAATAATTATCAATAATAATAAAAATATAATGTAATTTAAAATAAAATAAAATACATCTCTATAATAATTTGAGGAGATAATCTATGTTTTATAACTACCATCATATATTTGAGATTGTAGGTATCTTATAACTCATGTTTCTGCTTTATAATTACTATCACATAAATTTGTGCGATATTTGTAATTTAATTTTTAAACATTTATTGAAGAATAACCTCTATATAAGAATAAATTATGTTATACCCAACAATATGACTGTGTAAGATTTTACTGTACATATTACCCTCTATAATTAAGTAGAGACCTAACTGGACTAAATTAGGACTATCATTATCCACACTTGAATTACTCAATTTTGACTAGCACATTTTTTTTAATAAAAATTCAATCACCAAAAACATCTCGTCTTCTCATCCGGCGGCCCAGGCGCTGGTTATGGCCTCCGACCTTACTGTCGCTCTATGGGTGTGGCCGGATGGAACTGTGGTCGCCTTGTGGTTGATGAGTCTGGTGATAGGCAATAGTAGTAATTGGAGTTCCAGGGAGGGCGAGTTGCATGATTTGGTATGGAGTTTTCGCATTAGGATCAAGGAAAATCAGTGGTGTGCAATTTGGGGTACAGTGATGTGCTCTCATCTCCTCTCTCTTGGTGAGGCGTCTCAGACGTGGTGTGAGATCCGTTCAGTAAGGTTCCAAGCGATGTCATTGGTTGATGAAGATATCGAGAGGGAGGCAGCGGCTGAGCTAAATCCGCCCTATATCTTGCCAAGTTGGATCAGGCCTGGTTTGCCCGAAGTTGGCGGCGGCGTGCCTAGACTATGCTGGGCTTTAGTGTAAGCGGGCTAGGGTTTAGATCTTAGGCCCAATTTATTTTATTTTATTAATTTATTTGTTTTATTTTATTTTAGTTATAATTAAGTTTAATTTTATGTCAAAACTAAAACTTCAGTGTGTAGGGGTATGTAGATGTGGGATTTGTCCCAGGCTGTGCACCTTTGGTGCCTTATCTTCTCTAGGTTGGAATTGGTTCGTCGAGTGGGTGCACTCTCCTAGTGGCAGGATGAGATGTGTGCTGACAAAATTTTTGTTCGGCAGCATATTTGGGAAGCTGTTCAAAATGAATTGATGCGTCGTCATTATCACGTTGTCTTACCGTAACTGTGTGGCCATTTTTGTGAACCAAATGGAGTAGCCAATGTTGCACTCTTTACTAATTGGCCCTGTTTAGAATACAATATCTTGGTTGAGTCCCTTGATAATATTTCAGGTTGTTCTCTTCTTACGAGGTATAGGCTTTATGTCTCCCCCCTCCATTGTATTCTACTGTTTCATTAATCAAGGTTTAAGGGTTGCCGCAATCCCTTATTTAAAAAAAAAAAATCAATCACCAAAAATTATTTTTATAGAGAATTGAACCTAGGCTGAGAAAGGTAATATCAGGGCCAGTTCAATTTTAACTAGCACGTGACTAGCCTAGAAATAAATAAGACCATATCCATATGCATGGTCCTAATAGAGAA
Source organism: Geum urbanum (assembly GCA_946800695.1). Taxonomy (NCBI): domain Eukaryota; kingdom Viridiplantae; phylum Streptophyta; class Magnoliopsida; order Rosales; family Rosaceae; genus Geum; species Geum urbanum. The sequence goes on from OX327003.1 coordinate 10,144,707, forward strand.
TTGGAAATACGACGTCTCCCTTGGAAAAAAAACTCTATTAACTCCTTCGAAACCCTAGCTGCCCTTTTCACCATTTTTATCCTATCTCCCTCCCATCTTCGATAAGATTTTTCAGCCTAGATTCTTCTTTCTCTCATCCCAATCTTCTCCCTTATCTCTTTGAATGTCGAATTAGATTTGGGGGACGATTTTGTCCCACCCAATGAAGCAATTGTGGAGCTGCATCAACTAACAACGCTGTTCGGCGAGGTTGATTTGACCTTGTTAGATGAGGACAACAGTGATGAACGGGTGTACGTAGTGGCGAGCATCTATTCTCTCATCCCCCTTGGCAACGGAGAAGATCCAAGCCTTCAAAATGAAGATGATACGCATGTGGCGAGATGCCACCGACTCCGACATCATGGGTCTTACAAGGATCTTGGATGACCGATTTGTTTGCAGGTTTTGGTCCTTGGTTGAAAGATAAAGGGTCATTTTCAGTGGCCCATGGTATTTCCATTTGGCTAGAGTTATTTTGGAAGGGTTTGATGGCATGATAAATCCATTTGGCGATCCCGGCACCGTTGGGCTGAGCTTGGGTGGTGGTGAGGCCGATCATGGGCCGATTTGCTATGGGTGCTTTCCAGGAGAAGTGGTACTCAAGGGTGAGAACTGCGATTGGTAGACCCGATCCTACCTCAGGGTAGGCAGGGTGACAACCCAGGGACCAGAATTTTAAGGGGCCTAACATCGTGATTTGTTAAATTTTTATTAATATTTAATTAAAAATTAACGGTGAAACTTTCCACTTTCCGAGATCGTTCTCTTCGTGTGATCACTCATCCCAGTTCTTCAATTTCCAAAACTTCAATATACCCATTACAAATTAAAGTAGAATACGATTCATCTTCTTCAAAATTATATAGCGTGTTACTCTTATACCTTAATCTCTTCATAGATAACTAGCAATCCTTTTGAATCTTCCATCAATCATCATCTCTATTGGCTCTGCAGTTGCATTTGTTCCAGACATAGTTCTTTTTCAATTGGCTCTGTAGTTGCATTTGTTCCAGCCGTAGTTCTTTTTCAAGGTAAATGGCTATTTTCCTAGGGTTTTTAATGTATAATTAGCTATGAATAAGGTTTTTTTTTTTCTATTTATGATTTCAATTCATTTCTCTGTTTGAAGTTTGCAATTTTCAATTCCAGTGCAGGCTAATGCGGGTGTGGAAAGTGGACTCAAGAAGCTAGTTCATTATAAGTTGTCCTATTTTTGACAAGGTTTTGATTGGAGTTTGTATGGCGAGTTAAAGCTTGATTGAATCTGGACAAGATATCAATTGAGTAACCAAGGAATTAGAGGATTTCTTGTTGTGGTGCAGGAGATACATTGTTGATATGTTCATTATGTAAGTCATTTTAATTACTAGTTTAGAACTGATTTTACAAGTTACTAATATTAGAGGAATTTGAAACTTGTAGTGTGAAATTGTGAATGGCGTACTGGTATTGTTGAGGATATGTCGAGGATGATTTTAATTTCTTGTTTGCATATAAAAATTCAAGAAATCATTTAGATGAGATTTGATTGAATTTCTTTTTTGTGAGTGCTAAAAATTTTATTCTAAAACGAATGTGAATTTTTATTGTTCTGGGTATTGATTTCATGGTCGCTAGGTGTGATCTTTATTGTTCGACCTTTTGAAGATTGTAATTGAACCATTTATATAAAGGGTCCAATTTTATTGTTTCCCGGGCCTCAAATATCTCAGGACCGAGTAAGGCGATTGGGACTTAATAGGAGTATGACCGGCATGCGCTCTTCCATCAATTGGAGATGAAGATTCGGGTGAAACTTGATTTTCGTTGACCCTTGGTAGTAAGGACTAAATTTCGTTATTCTGCTACTTATATTGTGGATGTGATGATGACTTATGAGAAGAAGAAAAAAATTGTGGAGATTGTGGAGCCTTTGTGCATGGGGTGGAGGGTTGTTTAGGTACTGTTGAGGAAAAGTAGCCGGAGGGGAAGGTTGTATAGAGTGCTTCGGCCATGGTTAAGAGGGGAGGGGGTCCTAGGGTTGGATCCTCGATGGTGACGGCTTCTGGCCCACGTTGGGATCTGGGATCGGTGCATGCCAAGCCAAGGGAACGACCAGGATTTAGAGATCAGGGAGAATCAGGTGAAGGTTTTTGGTGTAACCAAGTTGCGTGAGGATAAACCTCCTATATGTTAGATTTGTTGGTAGCGGTGCATCATTATGGGACAGTGCAACTAGTGCTTAGAGAAATTAGGTGCTTTCTCAGCCACCATCCCCAGCTGGACAACCCCCTCTATTAGGAGGGGGGCGTCTCACTGACCATGTTCTTCTTTTGCAGGTAGACCCTCGGGGTGAGTAAATAGTCTCAAGACCGTTTTGTTCGAAGGTGCAGAATGTGGAGTCGCAAGCGATCACACTAGATGTACTAGATTCTCATGTGATTATGCATGCAGATGTTAAATTATCTATACATGTACTACTATTATGTCTGCAGGGTTCTCTGGGCCATCAGTGGGATTAGCGAAGCCTTGTGGAGTAGCCAGTCCACCAAATGAGAAAATAGAATGTACATTGGGAGGACATCAGGAGATTGTTGAGATGTCTCCTAGTACGATAGGGAGAAAGGGCGGACCACATCATTGTTTTGAGGAGAAGAAGGCTCGGGCCAGGCTGGGTTTGGCCCCGATAGTCACAAAGAAGGAGTCATCGAAGAAGAGGGTGGTTTTGCTTCTGCCAGATATGGATGCATATGGGCTGTAGATTAATGCATCTTAGTAGAGATGGTGCCTATATAACCAATGAGTGGTGCACACCAAATTTTTTGACAATTCTTGTGATACTCTGGTTTGTTTATCTATATTTTTGGACAAGTATTTATTTTTAGTATAGTAGTATGTACCGATAGTGAGAGCTCACTTTTGCTTTCTCTATCGGTTGCGCTTCATTATGAGAGAGAGTGTGGCGGCTATAGTACCCCGACAACATAGGAGAGCGGCTAATTTTCTAGGTAAAATTTTTCATAAGAAGGTTATTTCATACCGTGAGCTTATCATAAACACAGTGATGAAACGAGAAAAAAAAATTGTGATTGTTCCACATCACCTTTGAAAAAAGAAGAAGTCAATTTGGGTGCTTAAACCTGGGACGCATTTCAGCATAATCCTCCAAATTTATTGAAAACTTGGAACTAGAATTATAACTACAATTCCTTTCAAGTTGGATCCGCTCTCACTTTCGATGTCACATGACCAAAGAGGAAACTAACCGACCAGAGAAGAAAAACAATTTGACTTAATTGACATGTACAAACCGCTTAATTATTTCCTCTCACCTTCTAATACTAATAAAGATCTAAATGGGTTACAAAATTCTAGCTAACCTCTACCGAACTAGCACTGAGTTACCAAATTAGTTAGAATAACTATCACAATAAAAAGCCACATTGTCTCGACCATATTCCAAGTCCTTAAGCAAACCACGAGAAGCACTATGTCTCGTTTTGGGGCTATGGAAAGCTACGATCAACAAGATTTTCCTAATCCTACTATGCCTTCCCAAAAGGAAGAACTTTAAATTATTTTCCTTTCTACATGGACCACAAGATTTGATTTAGTCGTAAGAAGAATGTTTGGCTAATACTCACCTCACTTATTGGTTTTAGACCTCTTTTGTCACTACGAACACCCCACCCATAGGTTTGGGCAATGAGGGTTTCTTAACGCCTTCTTTTCTCTTCTAATCAGAGTTATTCATAAAGACTTGTCATGATAAGGAAGAATAGAGGAACAAACACACTTGGAGAGTGCGGTACAACAAGGAGTTGTATGTTGCGTTTGGAAAGGATAAATTACTCTTATAGTAATCTATTGATTCTCTCCCCATTGGCTGGACCGTAGTTTCTATAGTCGACAAAGCAGTAGTATGTTGTAAATTGCTAATTCGATTTCCCACTCACATACCTATCAGCTAAACTAAACACATATTAAATTCTGGATATCCAAGAACACATTGACTCGTCTTATATTTCTCAAAAACAAATCCAACATCTATAGTACCAAAAACATATCGTAGAATCCAGTGTTGTTTTCTTGGGTTAAGCATATATCTTCTCACCACACTCAAAGCATGTGAAACTTGGTCTTATACACACATTAAAATACATCAAGCTACTAAAAACACTCGCATAAGACATTTTGTCCATATCCTTTATAAGACGTAGTAGACTTGAGCTTGAAGCGAGAGATAAGAGGTGTACTTACAGGTTTGGTTTGTCATCCATGCCAAACCGATGTATTCCCTTCTTCAAATATTGTTTTTGAGACAAACAAACTCTTTGATCTTTGTCTTTCAATCTCCATGCTCAAAATCTTCTTAGCATCTCCCAAATCCTAAGATAAAGTTCTAGAATGAAAAGAAAAAACTAGACTCGACTAGAGATAATTATTCATTTTGAGATACTTGATATCAAATCTTGGCAAGGGAATCATGTTTTTCAAAAATAATAACTAGACAGTAGCAAGATATAGTGATGTTGATAGGGCTGATAACATCACAGATCAAAGTTTAATTCTAGCCACTTTACTTTCATGGGAGGTGATCTAGTCAATTGGAGGAATAAGAAGGGAAAAAAATGGTTGCTACATCAACTGTAAAAATTGAAAACAGATAAATGGCTCATGGACTATATGAGATGTTATGGCTAGAAAATTGTGACGACCTGATTTTGCTTAAATATCATAAAAATTGATAAATAATTACATAAATCGAAGAAAAACTCAATTCGAAGTCAACTTCGACTAATTGAGTCGAAAACTCTTTCAACTAAACTGTTACGATGAAACGGTTATAACAATATAAGACACAGCTAATTTCTTCGTCGTTCGCACTGTCACTGGTAGTGACACGTGTCACCACCGCCCACCCACTGGGACGATGAAGTCTAAATATTAAAAAAAATCTTATGACTACGTTTGTATCGACGATATGAACCTAACAACATATAACACGACCCGTTCAGGAAAGATTTTTCTTGCAGACACGCCACCACATATGGCAGAGTCTGTAGCTGACATGTGTAGCCCACGCACCTCCGCTGGCAACCACCGAGAGCGGCTAATAACACACTGCTGGAAATCTCTCAGCGATCCCAACACTTCCTTTCATTGGACCCATATCAAATTTTGGCTCGTTTGGCCGCAATCAACCTAGAAACAAACTGGTCCAAGATCTCTCCACCGACCCACCTCCACCATGGAGCGATCTCTGGGCTCGAGCTTAACCCAATCGAAGAAGGAGAAGGGCTTCAAAACTCCCTTAACCTTGCCGTTGATTAATGCCTACCACCATGGCTGCGGCCGCGACCAATTTGGCGAACGAAATCGAACAAAAATAGGTTTGATTCCATCGATCTCAACTTGCACTCAACAAAACCAATACACCCTCAAATAGAGAATACAAAGAGCTTTCAAATCATACCAAAAGATCAACCAAAAGTCCCCCAAAAATGCACCGACGACGATTTTGGCAATGAAACCCTACTACTCCATCACTTCGATTCTCCTTCTACAAGTCTCAATTTGTCAAACTGAGGCCATGGAAAGCTAGATGGCGTCTATAACTTCCATTTTCGACCAAGAACGACCTTAAATAGTGGTCGAACGACGTCACACTGTCGGCCGAAAGCTAGCTCGACGATGATTTTGGTCACCAAAGCTCTGTCAAGGCGCTTAACCATAGTCAACTCCAAATGGAAAGTCTCCTTTTCCATTTCAGGCAACTCTTATATTTACTCGCGTAGTTACAACTCATTAATTTTCAGCAAACTTCTATTGACCATAAATTTTTCGTCGTAACTCTGATTTTGACAATCTGCATGTCTATGAACTCGTCTCGACAAATACTACGGCTTTTACCTGAAGTTAATTGACATTATTAAACTTTTACAAATTCAACGAGAGTAGAATTATTTACCGCGTCTGCAAAATCGAATTCAAAAACATCCCTAAATATTAACAATTAGATGAAAATATCGGGTACTACAAACATTTATTGAAGGACTCAGGCTTGAAACTCAAGCATACTTGTCACGAAGTAAATCAACATAACAGGACTAGACATTGCCGGACCAAACATTTTAAAGTGGATCAACACTTCATCAAAGAGAAATGAGTCAAATACATATCATGACATGGCATTTGTACAAACTACAGATCAACTTGCAGATAATCTGACAAGAGCGGTATCTGGTTAAGTGTTCCAAAGCTCATTGAAGAAACTAAAAATTGGAGATATTTGTTACCTAACTTAAAGAGGGGGGGGGGGGGGGTGTTAAGTGATCTATTGTGAACATAGCTATTCCACCAGCCTACAACATCTACCATCCTCGATACAGAGACTTTAACACCTACCATCAATATTGACATAGGATCCACCTCATCAATTTAATGTCTTTAACTTTCCTAGTTAATGTAATTATAGTTAGAATATGTTAAAAATTAAATGATTATAATTTACTGTTTGAAGGCAGGATCTAAGGCATATTAGGAAGCTAGAGCTTCTAACTTTAGTCAAGATCCGAAGCCCAAACAATTTGATCATTGTTTTGTTTATAATCGAGGAGAAAAGGGACAAAATGGATGGAATAGTCTCATATATGAAATGTTATAAATTTTGGTTCTTGAAGTATGACGTACATATATAACTTTTGTCCCTCAAATTTACTTTTAGATTTTATTTTGGTCACTTTATTATAACATATATGACTTTGCCTTGCCACCTATTGCCTCGGAAAAAATGTTGTTTAGAATTATCATTTTGTCATTAAGAATATTATTTGCTAGGACGTTTTCATTTTTTGCTACGAGATTCCTCCCTGAAAAACTGAAATTTTTTTTATCATTAGAAATCCTTCAGGGTCTACAGTATTTCTGGCTTCTGCTAAAACATTTCATAACTATCGTGTTATATAATATGAAGCTTTGGCTATGAGAGCGAGAACTCAAGCACCTGCTATTCATGGTTTCAAAGAAATTATAGTAGAAGGTGATTCCTAGATCCTTAGGGTATCTTTAAGGGCATCTCCAATGGGAGGTGCTAAAAGCTAGATAAATAGCTTTGGTGATAAAATGTCATCTCCAATGGTTGAAATCAGAGGTGCTAAACCCTATAAATATAGGTCTGGGGGTTATAAAAAGTGCTAAACTAGATCTTTGTTTAGCACTTGTCCTATACTGATCGGAGTGGGTCCCAGTGACAGAGGAGGGAGGAAATGTAACATAAAACAAGATTTTTTTTGAGAATATAAGACTTTACCATTGGAAATGATTGAAGTCCTAAATGAAAAATCCTAAATTGAAGTCCTAAATATAGGTATAGGACTCCATATAGGACTTCACCATTGGAGATGCCCTAATGGAGAGGAGATCTAAGATCTAGGGGCTATAATTATAGCTTTTCTTCATAAAAGTCTTCTCCAATAAAGAAAAATTGAGGATCTAGAGGCTAAAAATCTAGACCCAAGTGCTAAATGAAGTGCTAACATAGAACTTGGTATAACACCTCTAGCATGTGGGACCCACACATAAAAAGTAATAACATCTCTATTACAATTTTGTTATAGAACCTTAACCATTCGAGACATTGAAGTCCTAAATGAAAAGTGTTAAATTGAAGTCCTATATATAAGTTTAACACCCCGTATATGACTTAATGATTGGAGATGCTCTTATCTCTTGTCTAAAGGATAATTAAGAAGGTTTTATGGCGAATTAAGAATCTAATCTACGACATACATTTGTACAGTAATAGTTTTGTCAGATGTCACGAGTCAGCCTATGTTTTTCGTTTGGAGTTTGAGAGATTCAGATGGCGTATTTTCTTTTGTGTGAGGACGGGATGATAACGATTGGTGCCACGTTTGGCCGAGGTTGGCCTTGTCCGTTGGAGGCGGTCGGACGTATGAGTGGAGGGCTTGTAGTGTGCCGGCTCGTGACGGGACTGCGGTGTTCGTTGGCGACTCAACCTTGGATTGCAGACGTGGATCAGAAGGCGACATGGCTCCATATATGGTTTGCAGATACCACTACCTTCCTAGGGTTTCAGCATTCTGCTCATTGTCAGTAGCGGGAAATGGTCGGCGATAGGTGAGGGATGGTGCCTAGTGGGCGACCACCGGTGTTGGTTGAGATCAATGGTTGTTGGGGATGGGAGCAGCATCAGACTGCTACAAAATGGAGGAAACTTCTCTGTTGTATGCTAGCTCTAGGCTTAGTGAGCTTGGGCTACTGGGTCACTCCATCAATGGGTTTGAGCTGCTTTGGCTTTGGGTGGGTTTTGGATTTGCATATGTTTTGAGCTGCAACATGGGATACATAGTTAAGTAGAGTGGGGGAATTTGAAAATTTGTTGTTCATCTTACGTTTAGCCCATTCAATTATGTTATGTACTTTGTCGAACTCTTTTAGTATAGTTTATTTTATTGGTAGGAACACCATTTTATTGGTAAGAACACTAGTGAATTCCATATATTCTATCATTTTCATGGATGACTATGGTTTACCTCAAAAATAGAAAAAAATAGAAAAAAAAAATACTTTGAAGGGTAATCGATGAGCACGTGTGGCCATTGGCATCGTGCTAATCTTCCACTTCTATCAGTCCTATGAAATATATCAGTTGACTATAACTCCAAAAGCTTTTGAAGATAACTAGCTCGAAGAAAAACCATATAAAAGCTTTTCAAGATCAGTTTGATACTTTTATTCATTTCAGCCAGGGAGATGAATCGACCACTGAAGTACTGATCGAGCTAGCTAGTAAACAAGATTATCAAGGAGACAATGAGCAAGATAATTCACGAAGGCGAGTTATACGATCGATCATTTTCAGATCTCACGAGCTTCATCACTTCACATATATATAAAATATGCAAATTTATAGTTGTAGATGCTGCTTACCTTATTGGGAAAGCTTTAAGCCCGCAGAAGTCTGAGGACTGAGCTGTGGAAGTTTCCTGGAAAGTTCCAACAGCCAAGTGGCTTCAAAGGAGGATAGTGACTTCAAATTAAAGATATCGAATATTTTTCTGGCTGCCCTGAAATGAGAGATCTGGATAAGCTTGGGCCTTTATCTTGATACCAGTTGTCGTGTAAAAGACGGAGCAGCTGGGAATAAAGGTTTGCAGCAGGAAGAGCATCAATCTCGATCCACTATTTAGAATATAAGATATACAAAATCGATCTTGTTCTCGATCTGTTGTTTTAGACTACTATCAACTTTATACCCTTGTCCGGCAATACGTCGTGAACCCTAGCCTGCCTTGTTCTGCAGGCCACGCGTTTATGCAGTTGTAATAATCAAGTAGCAAGGATCGATGAGGATTGAGGATGCATGATGAACAGGCATGGTATTGAGCTAGCTCGCTAGCTTTGGCATTGCTGCTTAATTAATGTATATCATTGATCGACATATGGCTAGTCTCATGCTTCCATCCCCTTTTATACGCCTTGATATATAAATATATATATTGATGAGTAAATTATTTTTATAAATTTTTATCTAATTAAAAATTATTAAGGTATCGAACAAAATTAAATTAATAGACGAGCTAAAATTGTCAAACATACATCGTTCATGTTCATAAGTAACAAATCTTGATTATGAATGACTTAACGATTTTCAATTTTTGTGAAATTTTACATGAGTGATCTACTCATCATTATCTATCTAACTAACGTACGGTGGATTTGCTAAAATATAAAGAAAAAATTGGTTTAATGAGAATGTACTCACCAAGTTCTCATTATAAGGCTCCTCAATAGAGAAATTCCCTATATAGATAGGGTAATGCTAGGGGGGCTCAATATGGCTATGAGGTGTAGGTCTCAACCTAACGTAGTATGCCATGTCATACATATAATTTTTTTCCTCATAAAATTATGAGAAAATATTCAACTTACAAAATCAATTTTACTATTTTAAATATTTAATTAAATGTATAAATTATTAATTGAAAACATAACCTAACAACATCAAATTGAAAAATCCTAGAAAACAAAAAACATTCAAATTTGCCGGATGTCAATGTTAGCCCTTTTTTTTTATGTAAGATCAACTTTGACATTAAATTTTTTGTATGTACGTACCTTTTTTCTTTCTAGTTGAACTCCTTTGCAACATATATACGATATTACCAAGTTCTAGTAAAAGTTTTTATTCTACATATTCCAAAACCCTAAAAACCATAGCTAGTGAGAAGAAGAAGAATTGAATAAGAAGAAAAAAAAAATTTGTCATTAAAGTTTTGATGAACATTAACTAATTTCCTTTTTGAACACAATTAATGTGTAATTAAATCAATATTATCTTCTTCATTTTGATGAGCATTAATTGATTTTTTTATACAAAATTAATTAATTTATTTCTATAATCATATATATAAGGAATTGTTATTGATAATTTTTAAATTTTTACATATGAAAAATTAACTGCCGTTAGATATAAAAGATATGGTTATTTTTTAATAAATTTGAGGTGTCATAATACTAATGATGTAGACAAATAAAACATGTCACATAGAATTTGAGGGCCTACACCTCATGGCTTTATTAAACTTAAAATTATTTCTCATATATGTTAAGTAATATGGAAATTCTAGGGGAAAGTTCGTTTGTTGGATTTTGCGTAGTGGTGCTTGGTCTACAACTAATATGGGATCCCACTTCATCGTCACCTATCGTCTAATTAATCGATCAAGTAGCTAGCTATCTACAAGAGAAAGTTCGAGGAAATTGTTGCCTAGCTAGTGACCCGTGCATGCATGTCCACCATCATCCGGTGCCACCCAAGAAATTGAAATTGGATGGATTACGTTCTACACAAATTTATTTATTTTTTAATTTATATCCATCCAGATACTGTGACGCACAATTTTATATCGATAATAACTACTCAAATTTCACCTTTTAAGATCTAATTTTTTTTCAAACTCAACAAAAGCGGAATCATCGTCGAAACTTCTAGCATGCAATTTTTTCTCCCCATTGTAATATCAAGGTGGTCAACCACTGGACTATCAACATACCATCTTTCAATATAAAGACAATGAGTATATATGTAAGAACTTTGAAATTTAGTATTTGGAGATTAATTGATAAAGTGATTGTAGTTGACCAAGAGGTGAATAAGTTATTATTTTATATTTTAATAAATTATATAGTTAAATGTATATTCATTTTTTTTCATTTTGTAATCAACCAAAAATTAGGGTGGGTTACAGCCCATGCTGCCAAAGGCTGGATTCGCCCTTGCATACATCACACTTAAGCACCTTGCCATGTATATATATGCAAGGGCACTGGCGGAGGGAGAAGTTTTTTCTTGTGGATGCAAGAACTATTTCTTATCACTATCACAATTCTTCTCATAGCCGACGATTTCAAGAAAATAAAGGTCGACGATTTTTGGTGTTGTTGTCGGCTATAGTACACGACAACACCAAAAATCGTCGACCTTTGTTTTCTTGAAATCGTCGGCTATGAGAAGAATTGTGGTAGTGTATGTGTAATAAAAAAACACACATGACACATCTAAAGACAATTTTATTTCAATTTTGAAAATTTTTATCGGTAACTTATGGAAAATAAATAAATTGGTGAGATGAAAAAGTACCCCATTCACATGAGAATTAAAAGAATCTATGAAGCACTCAGTAATCAAGTTGGAGAGCTATTCCCCATCATTTATATCTTGAAGTCGAGAAACACAGAGGTGAGGTCTGAAAAAGGGTTTAGGTAAAAAAGGAAAATTGGGAGGCTGAATTTTCTTCAAGGATAGATACTGGAGCAATGGAGCTTCAAGGATAGATAAAGAGCACAAGAGATGCTTTGCGTAGGTACACAGTTTGCTTTTGCTGTGAGACATTTACACACTTACGCGGACTTGGATCCTCTCCTAACTAAAAGAACCTAACCATTTGCCTAGTTGCACAACTCTCTCTCTCTCTCTCTCTCTCTCTCTCTCTCTCTCTCTCTCTCTCTCTCTCTCTCCCTCCCTCCCTCCCTCCTTTGACTCCATGGTCCAGTCTACATTATGACATCAAGCTCTGGCGCTGACGACACAATTGTCAAACCGGAAATGGTTTTTCATAATGTTTTTCGGGCCATTGGCCAATAGTAAGTCAGACACAATTGAGACAGAAGATGCTTTGCTAGATTGTCTCCATTTTTGGTATGTCCAGATCGGCAAGACATCGATCTTAGCACCAAATGAAAATCCTTAAAATTGAGTTTTGCTTAGCAGCAACTGGAAAGCCTTCAAATTGATCTGAATTTTTTTTTCCAATTATAAAAACTCATCGTCTATTCATTTTGATTGTTGTCATCGCGTCGTTGTTCCCAATCTGTGTCCTTTTCTTTGTTTTGTCGATTAGTTTTGTATCTTTTTCAGATTCAATTGAAATGATCTTCATAGATGATCACCTTAATCTTCATAGTTTATTATTGTTCATTTGTTCCTTGTTCTTAGTCTAATCTGTTAGAATATGCCTTGAATCTGGTATGGCGTCGGCGTACGCAGGTCTCGCTAAGACAGATGTCTTTGGTGAGAGGGTCGCAAGGAAGAATCTCTGGCAAGAGAGTCTCTGGCAAGCAGTCTTTGGTGAGGAGAGTTAGAGTCTCTGGCGAGCAGGACTACTACTCAGGTTTCCGTAAGCAATAGGGATTCCTCAGTCATTCTGGTTAAGGTTTCCTCAGACGTTTGGGTTTGGGATTCCTCTGATATTCAGGACTCTGTTAGGCTATATATACAAGGGTATTAGCTATAAGGGGTAGGTGAATGAAATCTGGTTCTATCCTGTAGATTAGGCTTAATCTAGTGTGGTAGAGATATTATGGTTCTGTAATCCTAGGTTGGCTAACCTAGTGTGATACTCTGTAATCTGGTATTCTCAAGATAATAAATCTGTTCTCCATCTGCCGTGGATGTAGCTAACTCACGTTAGTGAACCACGTAAATCTGTGTTTGTTCTTACATTCAATTGCTTCCGCTATAACAAACTGGTATCAGAGCTTAGGCTCAGGATGTCTGGGGTGAATGTGAAGATCGAAAAATTCACAGGGAGGAACAGTTTCAGTTTATGGCAGATCAAGATGTGTGCCTTGTTAAAACAACAAGGGTTATGGGCACCGCTAATGAAGAAGGCAGTAGGTCCTGAATCCGCTGAGATGGCCAGTCTGGAGGAGAAGGCACACTCGACAATCATGCTGTGTCTTGCAGATGATATCATCACCGAAATCGCAGAACAAGAATCTGCATCTGGTTTGTGGTTGAAGCTTGAGAGTCTATATATGACGAAGTCTTTAACCAACAAGTTGTTTTTGAAGCAACGTCTGTTTGGTCTGCGTATGCAAGAGGGTGCACCTCTGAGAGATCACTTGGATCAGCTGAACACAATTCTGTTAGAATTGCGTAATATCGATGTTAAAATCGATGATGAGGATGCTGCTCTAATTTTGTTGGTATCTTTACCGTTATCATATGAGAATTTTATGCAATCCTTTATTGTTGGAAGGGATACGGTGACTCTTGAAGAGGTAAGATCGTCTCTTCATACCAGAAAACTGCGTCATAAGGCGATTAGTATAGGTTTAGATAATCAGGCTGCTGGGTTAGTAGTCAGTGGAGGTAAAGGACATGGAAACTCGGATAAGAAGAAATTCAAGAAGCCAAGTTTCAAGGGTCCTAAATCCAACGATGTCTGTAACTACTGTAAAGAAAGGGGGCATTGGAAAAGAGAATGTCCAAACAGGAAGCAGCAAGAGAAACCATCAGGTACTGCTGCTATAGCAGAAGATGACACCAATTTAGAAGAGGATACGACCCTAGTTGTTGATGAACATGCACATCACAATGATGTGTGGGTTCTAGATTTCGGGGTGTCTTATCATATATGTCCGCACAGGGAGTGGTTCTCAACCTATGAGCATGTAAATAGAGGAAATGTCTCCATGGCCAACAGTGTTGCATGCAAGGTGGTTGGAATGAGCTCAATTAAATTACGGACACATGATGGTAAATTTTGTACATTGAACGAAGTTAGGCATGTTCCACGCATGACTAAGAATCTGATATCTCTGGGTTATTTGGATAACAAGGGATTCAGTTTCAAAGGAGAAGGCGGAGTTCTTTGTGTCTGCAAGGGTTCTAATGTGGTTCTAAAAGGTGTCAAGCGGGGTACTTTATATATTCTACAAGGTTCTACGCAGTCGGGTTCTGTTGCTGTTGCATCTTCGGAAGTTCGCAAGGAGGATATGACCAAGCTATGGCACATGAGACTCGGTCATATGAGTGAACAAGGGATGCAAGTTCTGGCTAAAGAAGATTTTATTGGTGGCCACAAGGTAAAGGACCTTGGATTTTGTGAACATTGTGTGTTCGGGAAATTACATCGCAGCAAGTTTCCCAAAGTAATTCACAAGATAAAAGGCACACTTGATTATATCCATTTAGACTGTTGGGGTCCGTCTCGCGTTGAATCTTTAGGAGGTCACAGATACTTTGTGTCAATGATTGATGATTTCTCAAGAATGACTTGGGTGATTATGATGAAGCATAAAAGTGACGCTTTTAAGAACTTCAAGCAGTGGAAGGCGTTAGTTGAAAATCAAACTAGGAAGAAGATCAAAAGGTTGCGAACTGATAATGGTCTGAAATTCTGCTGTTATGATTTTAATGAGTTCTGCATGAATGTAGGGATTGCTAGGCATCATACATTCAGGGACACACCGCAGCAGAATGGTGTGGCAGAACAGATGAATCAGACACTTCTGGAGAGGGCAGGGTGCATGCTCTCTAATGCTGGACTAGAGAAGAGGTTCTGGGCAGAAGCTGTGAGTACAGCTTGTTATCTGATAAATCATGGACCTCACACTAGTATACATCTCAAGACTCCTCTTGAGATGTGGTCTGGAAAGTCTGCTGATTACTCAAATCTGAGGGCTTTTGGCTGCACTGTTTATTATCATGTAAGTGAGGGTAAACTTGAACCAAGAGCTAGAAGGGGAGTATTTGTAGGCTATGGAGATGGAGTTAAAGGGTATATGATCTGGTCTCCATCTGAGATGAGGGTTATTCTCAGTAGAAATGTAGTCTTTGATGAAAATTCTATGTTTAACCCTACTGTGAAGTCCATAGTTGTATCAGAGAATGGTAGTGTTGAGAAACAGGTGGAGCAGCAAGTTACTCAAGATGAGAGTGAACCACAGCAAGGAGATCAACACTCACATTCAGAATCAGAGCCACTAGTAGTTAACCAGCATAGTTTGTCTCTTAATCGGTCGAGGAGAGCAAACTTCGGGAAACCGCCCACGAGGTATGATTTTGAGGACATGGTGGCTTATGCACTTCAGGTTGCTGAAGAGGTGGATCCTCACGAGCCATCCACCTACAAGGAAGCAGTTACATGTACTGAGTCTGCTCAATAGATTGCTGCAATGGGAGACGAGATAGAGTCACTTCACAAGAATCAGACTTGGGAATTGGCTAAACGACCTCAGGAGAGAAAGGTTATTACTTGCAAATGGATTTTCAAGAAGAAGGAAGGGATGTCACCTATTGAGGGTATCAAGTATAAACCTCGGGTAGTTGCAAGAGGGTTTCATCAGGAAGAAGGTGTAAACTGTAATGAGATTTTCTCGCCTGTGGTCAGACATACATAAATCAGGGTGCTACTAGCCATAGTTACACATCAGGATCTAGAACTTGAGCAACTAGATGTGAAGACAGCTTTTCTAGCATCGAAAGTTGGAGGAGGAGATATACATGACTCAACCAGAGGGTTTCCAAGTTCCTGGAAAGGAAGATTATGTTTGTAAGTTGAAGAAATCTTTATATGGACTAAAACAGTCACCGAGGCAGTGGTACAAGAGGTTTGACAGCTATATGATGGAGATTGGCTACAGCAGGAGTCTGTATGATTGTTGTGTTTACTATAACAAGGTTTCAAATGAGTCTCTCATTTATCTGGTCATGTATGTAGACGATATGTTGATAGCTGCAAAGGACAAGTCAGAGATTCAGAAGTTGAAGGATCTTCTCAGTGCTGAGTTTGAGATGAAGAATTTGGGTGCAGCTAGGAAAATTCTGGGAATGGAGATCTACAGGGATATGAGTCAGAAGAGGGTGTTCTTATCACAGAAGGATTATATTCAGAAGATATTGTCAAGGTTTGGCATGTCTATAGCAAAATCTTTAGATACTTTAAGTGCAGCAAACATTCACTTGTTTACTGTGTTTGCACCTAAATCTGCTCAGGAGAAGGAGTACATGTCTCGAGTTCCCTATGGTAGTGCAATAAGAAGCTTGATGTATGCTATGGTCTGCACTAGACCAGATCTTGCACATGCTGTCAGTGTTGTCAGTAGGTTTATGGGTGAGCCTGGAAAAGAGCATTGGCAAGCTGTGAAGAGGATCTTTCGTTACCTTAGAGGTACGTCTGATGTTGGTCTCATTTATGGAGGTGATACATGGTGTTTAGTAACTGGTTATTCAGATTCAGATTATGCTGGAGATGTTGACACGAGAACATCTATGACTGGTTATGTTTTCACTCTTGGTGGCTCCGTTGTTAGTTGGAAAGCTACTCTGCAGCCTTCAGTGACTTTGTCTACAACTGAAGCAGAGTATATGGCATTGACAGAGGCAGCCAAGGAGGGAATCTGGTTGAAATGACTGGTTAGTGACTTGGGTCTACATCACGATCAGGCTATAGTGAATTGTGATAGTCTGAGTGCAATTTGTTTAGCCAATGATCAAGTTCATCATGAGAGGACTAAACACATCGATGTCAGGTATCATTTTCTGAGAAGTGAGAAGAGAATCAGGGTGAACAAGGTGGGTACTGCTGATAATCCAGGAGACATGTTCACCAAGCCGGTTTCGCATAGCAAGTTCCAACATTATTTGGACTTGCTGAATGTCAGAAGCTGTTAGTTGCCCGTTGGGGGCAACATCTGGGTCATTCTTTGGGAGGGACAACATCTGGGTTCCTTCTCTGGGAGAAGGCAACATCTGGGTTTTTTTTTTTTTTGGAGGAACGACATCTGGGGCAGAGGAGAGTCTGGTACTTCTGGTACATCTGGTTATCTGGAAGAGGATTCAAGTCAAGGTGGAGATTTGTTAGAATATGCCTTGAATCTGGTATGGCGTCGGCGTACGCAGGTCTCCTTAAGACAGATGTCTTTGGTGAGAGGGTCGCAAGGAAGAATCTCTGGCGAGAGAGTCTTTGGCGAGCAGTCTTTGGCGAGGAGAGTTAGAGTCTCTGGCGAGCAGGACTACTACTCAGGTTTCCGTAAGGAATAGGGATTCCTCAGTCATTCTGGTTTAGGTTTCCTCAGACGTTTGGGTTTGGGATTCCTCTAGTATTCAGGACTCTGTTAGGCTATATATACAAAGGTATTAGCTATAAGGGGTAGGTGAATGAAATCTGGTTCTATCTTGTAGATTAGGCTTAATCTAGTGTGGTAGAGATATTCTGGTTCTATAATCCTAGGTTGGCTAACCTAGTGTGATACTCTGTAATCTGGTATCCTCAATATAATAAATCTGTTTTCCTTCTGCCGTGGATGTAGCTAACTCACGTTAATGAACCACGTAAATCTGTGTTTGTTCTTACATTCAATTGCTTCCGCTATAACATAATCAATTAAGCTCACCACCTAAGCCTACTACAATAGAAGAGCATAATCCATAATCAAGAGCACAACAACCATTAACAAATTGAAGAATTTGACACAGACTAAAAGCTGAGAAACCATGGAAGTTTGAGAACGAGTATTAGATGATTTAGATGGACAAATTTGATGCGGCTTTGTTTGAGGACAAAAAGAAGCTAAAATAAATTTGGACTACAACAGTGAAATGGATGGCTCAAATTAGCTCGTTAGATGAAAGTTAGACAACTCTCAGTTAGGAGAAAATCTGGATCCCACTTACACGCGGATTTAAACAAAGTCAACATAGCCAATTATTTATTTTACCACAAATTTATATTATTTAATATGATAGTATAATATTATTTCAAAAAAATATGAATATATCTCTGCTGAAATCAACCTCGATCTGCGCAAGCTAGACTCCATTGCGTCCAATTTTTTCGTGATATGAAACAGATGGCACTCGCAGGTGCATGCATGCATAAAGAAGCTTATTAGCTTCTGTAACTAAGGGTTAATTTCTGCTTCTCGACATTGGAGAGCATATAATATAAAGAAGAAATTTAGTACGTAATTTCCATTTTAGTCCATTTCCACAAGATGACGAACAAAATCACATGCATACTTACCGCTAGCTCGAAAAAACTGACAAGTTTACGGGTTCCACACTTAATTCCTCGAATTCAGAACTTTATATGTAGTATGTTATACATATATAAACATGTATAGTACGTGTCTGTTTCATTCCTCGATCAGTCATTCACTGCCTTTACTTTTTTTTTTAATGCAGAAATCTGAAAGACAAATTAAGTAAACGAAAAAGTTCATACCCTCGTTTACTTGAAGCATATTGTCTCGCAAAATAGTCCAATTTGATTTAGTTTTTTTTAGTTTTTTTGCTAAGCCAATTTGATTTAGTTAAACTTCTTCAAATTGATTGGGTACTTCGATCAGACATGCATGTATTGTGCATGGATAGTATAGTGCATGCTGCTATGTAGTCAGGGACACAGCCAAAATTTGTTTTGAGTGGGGTCCAAATATATATATATATAAATTAAAAATATATAAAAATAAATAAATTATATAGATAAAGACAAAACATCGAAGAATTTTAATTTTTACCGTATAAAAAGGAAGAAAAATATTTTTTTTGGAAATAGAAGAAGCAAATAATTATAAAAAATTAGACAAAGAAAATATATATACTATATTACAAAGGAGAGAGAATCAAAAGGAAAGAAAAACATGAAATAAGACAACCAGAAGGATCGAACCCAGGTTTGAGTGTTATGTTGCACATGCCATACCATCATGTCAAGTCTGATTCTATGTATTCTTTGAAATTTGTTTGAATATATTTAATTTCAAGGGGGGCCTGGGCCTACCCTGGGCCTATGGTGGCTTCGTCCCTGCCTGCCTGACTGCATGTTGTTGACTTCTGGATATATATTATCGATCGAATCCACGATCTTTTCTTTTATAATTTGTTTCGCCAACCCGATTCTTATTTATCTTTTCAGTAATTTCTGCTCATTTACATATTTGATTTTTCTAATTCAACTATGATCCAGGGGCGGAGGCTTTCGGTAGGCTACTCCGGATGCAGCCGGACCTATAATTTTTTCTGGTATAAAAAAAGAAGAAAAAAGATATAGAAAAAAGTCTAAATTGGAACAGCATCGGAAGCTCACGTTTTCGATATAGAAGCGTGCTATTGTGATATGCGGAAGCGTATAAAATATATTATGGAAAATGAAGCCGATGAAACAACAGATCGAGAGGTGTACTCCTTGTTAATTAGATTTAGATCTCTTAGAAGGGTTTGGTGTCACGCCCCAAATTATTTTGGTTTACAAATTACCATTAATAAACCAAAATTCAGAACGTGAAAACTCACTTTAAATACCTGAATTCTTTTTTTTCCTGTATGTTTACAACCTGAAACCAATCAATGTCAATAATGACTCAAAGGTTGAATCATATATTACATTCTATATATTTACAAATTCAAATCGAATAGTCAACAAATACGTTATCCAGCGGAAGTGAGATAAACAATTATAAAGTCTATCAAATCACCACCACAACAATACTAAGAAGCTTCTGCTCGGCTGCGAGTCGCAACTAACCTGCAAGATTATCCCCTACACCATTGAATAATGCACCTAGTTGAAAGTAACAAACCCGGTAAGGTTTTGCAAGCCCGTATGAGTAACCACAATTTAATGTAACACTTAACATTTAAATTCTACTAAATGCTTACATTTAATCCAAATTAAATTAAATTTTATTTCGAGACATCAAAAAATCAATGTTTCAAGTTTAAGTTAATCTCCTGCTTGAAAATTAGTTCAGAAGATTTTCTTAGACAAAATAGCTCACTACAATCAATATCACATAACATCTCAAACTCATGACTCTTACATCAATTTTCAAACACAAAGAATCACAACATCTTTCTTCTCTCGTAGATCACAACACGACTCACAATAACATCAGAACTCACAACAAATAAAACAATAGAACTGAACCACGCACTCAAGAACCATAAAAGAAGAATGTATTGAAGACTCCTTTTAAACAACAACAATGTTCATGTGGCATACATACTAGAGCTCTAACTGATTGGATCTCCTAACTTTCATAACCATCGTCACTTGTGAGCTCACAGCCCGGACACAAGTAACAGACACTCATGACCTCACAACCCAGAACATGAGTGACAACCATCTCAAAACTACACTGGTAACCTCACGACACGGAAACGAATGACAATACCTCAACTGATGACACTCATGACCTCACATCACGAAGCATGAGTGACAAACAACACAAGACTACACTTGTAACATCACATCACAGATACAAGTGACAACACCTCAACAATTATAACATCTCAAACTACACCAGTAACCTTACATCATGGTTACAAGTGACAACACAAACAACTGACTCTAGCAACATCGCATTGCAGTTACTAACGATACACCTCAAATCAATCACATAATGATATCTAAGAATGGAAACACAAGACTCATCGTATTTTAGACATCACACCAGACCATTCACCAACTAATGTCATCTTAAAACAAAATGGGTTTTCACTTATATATGCACTGTAGACGATCAAGTTCATAATTTTAAATATAAAAACTTAAATTTTCTTTTCAATGACTATTCTTTTCCACAACAAAAACACACGCTCCAACGAATAAATCAAGTGAAATTTATTCACAACATAAACACAGTGAGATTACTCACCTCAACTCCAGTTGCGCCTTTAAAAGCAAACAAACAAACAAAATCCCCCAGCATTATCGAAACATCTCGTCACCTAAACAAATAAAATTCTAGCTTAGCAACAAGATTTAAGTCGTCAAATTGTCTACCACATAGCGAATTACCCGGTCTCTCTTTCACCCAAGACTACTATAAACACACCAACACTAAAGAATTTTATCATTACAACAAAAGCTTATGCCCACCTGTCAAATCAAACTAACAGTACCTATTTAGCATTAACATCAACCCACACCTCCAACCATCTACTTCCAAGTTTTTTCAAGGGCAAAGTTGGAATGAAATATGAAACAAAGAGAAAAATGGGTTATTGGGAAACATGTGTAAAGAGACAATTGGGTGAGTGGGAATTATTAAAACTTTTCATGACTAGTGGGAAATTCTTCCGGGTAAGGTAAAAACCCTATAACATATTCATAAGGACAAATTTCAGTTTACATACCTGTGATTTGGTCCGATCATCATTTCAGTACTTGTACTCTAAAAAAATTGATCACTTTGGACGGTTCGTTAAGTTTTACCTTTAAGTGTCCACATTGACGCTTATGTAGGCATTTTTTATTGGATAATTGACTCCATGTGGGCCCCAATACACGAGAAATATTTAAAATACCCTTCCACAATTTCATTGAATAAAATATTTTAAACAACTCTAAACCTATACTTAAATCTGATTAAAGTGCAAAATTATCTATATTTGTGTTGGATATGAATGTAGACATTTTTGTTATTTGATTTTTGAAATGTCTACATCCACATCTAAATGATGAATACAGTCAAAAGTCGATAAATGAAAATTTGATAAATTAATAACTTCGCTTAAGTACTATTTTTTCCCATCTCGACTCGGGATCAGTTTATATTACTAGCAACCTCGATAAATGCATAAGATAATAATTTTTTCTAATTCCTTTAAGTTCCTACGAATATATAAAGTAATAATTAAACAAAAATCAATAAAAATAATATATTTGTTGAAGGAGAAAAGTAGAGAAGATATGCAATAGACTGAAACTGTATTTTATTCATTGATAGATGACCTTATATAAGCATTACAATCTGTTACAAATTCATATCCCTATATATCAGGGATTATGAAAATATCTACTTCTATTCTAATTAGGACAAGACACACACCGAGATACCGGAAATATTATTTTCCCTAATGTATGGTGCATAAACTATTGCCTAACTAAAAATCTTGCCAAGCAAACAAAAACCTCTTGTGTAAAAATAAAGTTTGGTCGAAGGAAAAAAGAGTACAACGCATCAACTACAAAAGTGACCACATGTGCTGTAGACTCCCCCTGATGTCTACGAAATGAACTCCCCCTGATCAGTAACTCAATCTAAAAGTTTAAACAATCTTCGCATACAAATGCATCTCACATGCTTAGCAAATGTAGATTTAGGCAATAACTTGGTAAAAAAGCATGCAGCATTATCTGTCGAATAAACCTGATTCACATGAATGTTCAATAGCTGATGTTGTTGCTGATTGAAGAAAAACTTCAGTGATATATGCTTGGTATGATCACCCTTAATGTATCCCAACTTCATTTGTTTAATGCAAGCCGCATTGTCCTCAAAAATACAAATTGGTGTTGTAATAGTGGATGGTAATCCACTAGTTCCTCGAATGTGGTGTATGATTGACTTAAACCAAACACACTCATTAACCGCTTCATGTAAAGAAATGATCTCATAATGATTCGAGGAAGTAGCAACCAGGGTCTGCTTAGTTGATATCCAAGAAATCATTGTGTTCCCCATGGTGAATACATAACCTGTATGAAAATGTCATTTGCATATGTGGGTCAGAGAGATACCCAACATAAGCAAAACCAACCAAGACATCACAAGGTGTCTCTGAATAGGGGACTACGCTAAATTGATGAATAATGCTTGCAACCGGATCTCTGTTCGATGGATCGAACATACCCTTCGATGGATCAAAAATATTCTTCAATTCATCGAAGCCATGGCTCGGGTCTGTCCATGGTGCAACCTTCGATGGATCGAGAATTCCTCTCAATGGATCGAAGGGTGCCTTCGAGCTTGTCTCGGATGCTTCTTTCGATGGATCCATATTCATTCTCGATGGATCGAAATCTCTGGATCCTGCATGTTGCGACTCAACCATTCATTTTCTTTGAATTTCATGCTTATCTATGTATTATTTGTAGGGAAAGAACAAGCTCAAGTGTATGGAACCCTTCAAGTACCTGAAGATGTGCTTTATAACATTCCAATGACTTTGCATAGGCGCAGACAGAGAATGCAATGTCTGAATGTATGCACTGAGCTAAATTCAACCAAGCTCTAATCGCACTAAGATATGGAATCTCATCTCCAAAATTTCCTCACCATCATCTTTTCAGATGAAATTGATCCGTTTGGGTTCCAGACTGCAAACAACCATTAGTGTGCTTTGTCCATTACCTGATTTATACATAAGCAGATTGGTGAATAAGAATTCAACTAACTCGATATATCATTTCTAAACCGCTAACAACATAGATTTCAACCAAAACAAAATCGAGTCCTACTAAGGTCTATCATCTCAAATAACTTGTTCATCTACAGAACACACATGGGCATAACTTTTCATTCTTGTATCATTTCCCAATCAAGTAATCACTTAGAGTAGTGAATGTCTCAATCTTATCTCATAAGCACTCTGTGGTTTAGAGTTACTTGAATTAGGTATAACCATGCCAATTAACACTCTCATGTTTATCTCTGAATCAAGATCTTTGTAGAGATATGCTATAACCACATCCATCAGCTGCATACTTAGTTTTCCGAACTCTACCAAACTGATAAGGTAGAAGGAGGTAATGACATACATGACCAGAGAATACATCTCCTCATAATCAATACTAGGGCGTTGAAAAAATTGTTGCGCCATAAGATGTTCTCATTGTGCTTCTAAACAAAGACTCATTTTGTGTCTAACTGGCTTACCATTCGGTGGTTATAACACTACCATACCAAAAACTTGTCTTTTGTAAGAGAGGCTAGCTCAACCTAGATTGCAACTTCCCATATTGGTCAATATGCTCTATGTTAATCATTGACAATCTGTAATAGAGCAATGTTTCACTTCATCGACTTCAATTCCTAATCGGTAGAATAAGTAATGCATCATCAACTACCATGGAAGAACCATTCATATAACATTAGCATTTGTTTAACTTTGTGAGATTTCTTTGCTTACTAACATTGTCATTGACTCTGAGGCGTCCTCCAATGTTTGTCAATGTCGACTTTTAGACACATTCGCAGTCAGAAACAATCTCATGTGTTGATGATGAGTAGTTGTGTCTTGATGTCTTGCTTTTCCCCAGCAACTCATCATTGGATTTTGACCGACGCTACACCCCCACTATAGGTAGGAGAAATACTACATTGCCCACGTGTTGCGTTAACTTGCCCAATGCTAGGAACTTTCAACCTTGCAAGATTTGCAGCATGTATAACCAATCTCGTCACTCTCATGATATCATTAAAGGATTCAGGTATCGAATCTGCTACTTTTTGAAGATCAAGAATACATTACACTTCAATCTCACACTGAGATGTACGGGGATCAAGATGAGACATAGTGGGGGCATATGAAAGGACCCAACCCCGATTTAGCACCCTAAATCGGAATCGAACCCCTTCGAAAACACGAACCAACAAAAACTTTTCGAAATTTGGGCAGAGTTTCGTTACTAGCGTGGAATTACCATTACCTGCACGCATAAAATACACTCCATCCTATGCCACAAAAATCAAACCGTGGGCACCAATCCCATCCGGATTTCTCAATATATCAACAGTAAAGTAAAGTAGTAAATATATATACACTTTACTGAAATCCAGTGTAAAATCGTATAACGTATTCAACAGGAAGCTCAGAGCGACATCTAATACATAATCGTATACGCATACCACAGTAGGTAGAACAATAAACCTACTGGATGAAACAAAGTAGCTCGAGCACTATGCCTCCGACCACGACGTGCGACACCAGAGCCTGAACTGCAAACTGGGCACGGAAACCGAAAAGCCCAGGTGAAAGACAATAAACACGTTAGAGTGAGTGGACGAAAAATAAATGTCTTTCACCAAGTAACATATATGTTATAAAAACATATGCGAGTCGAAAGTATAAACAATAAATGGTACGCAAGGGAGACTCTAACTCCTCACGCGTCCGGGTACACGAGGGAGACTCTAACTCCTCCCGTATACGTACATGAGGGAGACTCTAACTCCTCACACGTACAGAGCATGTGTATAAATCACACGGGGCCACTCGTGGACATATAACAACATATAAATATAATCACATAACACATGCTCAATATAAACATAATCTCGTTCGAAAACTCATGTTCGTAAAACCATAGTCATACTGCATGCTCAAGATCATAAATCGTATATAAAGGACTCGCAATAATTCCGTGAAAATAAACTGTCCACTCACAGACTGGCGTAACGCGTATCGCGTTAACCCGTGATCCGGCGGAAAGTCCATCGCCAAACAAACGATCACGAACCCCTGAATAATCACAACGTCCAATATTCAAAGTCATAATCCGACAATTCGAATCAAACCACGAGAAACCACAGTTCTCGGAAATACACAATTCGAATACGACGAATCGTCGAAAATCCATATATACCACCTCAATACCTCGTTTTACGTTCGGACGCTCAACTCGAAAAACGAACCTCCCCACTGCGATCGGAGCGCGATTTCGAGTCAAATGACATGCGACTTGTCGAAAGTCAAAAAGTCAACTCTGACCGTTGACCGCCGCCGTTGACCGCCGTCCACGGCGGCGCCACTGTTGACCGGAAGATTTCTCGGCGGAGCTACCTTTGTTCCACTCAAAATCACCCACTGAGCAACTTCCATAACTGCACCGAAGTCCAATTCTCACTCTAACATGGTCAATTTCATGAAAAACCGAATGAACACACAAATTTCAAATCCAAAATTCTCCTTCCACAAACAAAATTAGAACTCCAAACTTACATGGTAGCTTGCTAGTGATGAGAGCTACAAAGCCCACTCAAAGTTGTAGCTCAATTCGGTTCGAATCACCAAACCCGAATCACCAAGTTTTTCTCCATTTTCAATCGGAAAGTTCTTCCTCCACCGTCCACCCCGCCGTGAACGGTGGCCGGCACGGAGAGAAGGGCGCCATGGCGAGCTGAACGAGCCACGGGTCGAGCCCGGAGGTGGCCGAACGGCCAAACACCACCAAGGACCGCCATGAACATCGCACCACCCTTTTCTCCACCGAGTTGACTCAGTCAACTCGGTCAACTACAATTAAACCCAATTGTTGACTTCCAAAAATAGAAGGTTTACTATTTATAGCCTTTCCCAAAGAGGAAACTTCGTAATTATCCATTTCGACGAACTTCAAACACGCGTAATTTCCTCGTCGTAATTCCGATTCCGATAATTCTCGCGGCCACGAATTCGATTCGACATAATCTTTCATAATCACCTGAAGTCAAACACATCGACCAAACGGACAAAAAGTCAACCCTTTGAACCAACACACAATTAAATCAACCAAACAACAATCGGCAAAATTTGCAACTAATTCCTCGTAACTCCAAATCATGCTCCGGAAGTTCCCACGAACTCGAAATTAAATTCTGAACAACTTCCGTGAAGAAACTGAAACCAAATTCTCGTCCGGTAATTTAGTCGTTAAGTAGCCCACCATTTAAATCTAAACTTCAAATATTCATAATTAATTCCTCGGTCGTCCAAATAACAATCCGGAACCGCCCACGAACTCGTAATCACACATACAACGACTCTCGAGAAGAGACCCAGTTCCAATTCTCGGCCAATAATTAAGTCGTTAACAAACTCGGCGATTCCAATAACCGTCGTACAACTGCGACTACGCAGTAACTCATCGATCAAGCTGATCATACTGCTAATTCAGATCCGGGTCGTCACAAATCCACCCCCCTTAGAAAAATTTCGACCTCGAAATTTCCAAGTTTGCCGACGAAAAGTAGGAGCACTGCCTCTGCATACTGCTCAACTCACCAACGGCAATCTCAACTGAACAACTCTGATCACAAATCTGAACTGGCTCCAAACAATAGCCAAGTGTTCCTGTATACAGAACGGATAAGGTACACATCACGCAATAACCTGAAACATAGTTCCGCCACGCGGAACACAACACACACACAAAAGCCAATACTATAGACGATGCCGAACCATACGGCATAACACAAACTCGCCTATGGCCACATATGGATCAAAACATCAAGGCAAATCACAACACGACCTGTTCATACCAACGAAACTCAAGCATCGAACTCAAACAATTATCAACCCATTTCCGCTAATCTGACAGTCTGTGGTAACACACTCCACAAAATCGGAAACAAACATCAACTCAAATTCAAAACAAACTCACTCCAACACAATGGAGTACAACAACATACCTCAAATTAACATCAAACAACCTCAAAATCATAGTAGTCAACAAACCGGTACTGTAATACCGAGGTCCACAACATGCCCTCCAAGGCCTGAATAGTCCTCAAAGATCGCTCGTCAATCCGAGGACAAGAACTGGTACTAGCTCGTAATCTGGTCCCCAATGCTCGCTGTAAAGCTCGCCAACACTTGTCGTATACCTCGACCAGCAATCTGGGACACAGGTACACCACGTAGATGGACAACCTCCGTCAAACCCAACTATGCCAGCCTGCCACTGAAATCATCACCGAAAGTACAAAGAAATGTACCAAGTTCACCAAACGGTCACAAAGACCTGACAACTGGTATCACCAATCAAAGTGCATACAACATACACAACACAGCAACAACGGACACGTCAAACCGGAAATCTGAAATGACTGACACTTTTCGGCAAGTCTCTGTCTCCTAGCCATCGCTAATCGACAAACGTGGCATCTGCGTACACATGCTGCGCTCGCAGAGGCTGCTATATCGCTCTTCATGTTGCGTCACGAGTAGTAAACTCAAAATATCTGATACATCTCCGCATCACTAGCGCCAACTGCGCGTAAAAACAATGAGTTTCAACGTCATCACATTCGAACTCAATTCTCGTAGCCCATAACTCGGCTAACACGGAAACTCGAACCACACACACATGAACCACTGAAGCCCCCGACTTTCAACTGAATGCATCAGCAACAACATTCCAGACGGATGGTCAAAGTACAACCACTAACCTTCCTCGAACAAATTCAATTGTGCAGCCATAGTCAATAGTCGACTCCCTCCATCTACAATGCCTCAAGCCCAAATCTGGCCGAAAATGCAAGTGGATGAAACTCAAATGACCAGTGTACATCCTACACTGCGCTACACGTCCTAGCTATAGTGTCTCGAACTCCTTAATGCTAACATAAAAACAGCTACACCCAAACCAAACTCCGGATACATAGCTTCATAAAGTTCCACTGCCTGGAATCATGAGCCACCACTCTGCTACACAACATCAAAACACAACCCAAATCTATACCTCGATGCATCGCCATAACCCACGAACTCGTCGTAGTCATCAGGTAGGGTCAAAACCGATGCAACGATCGATCATCCCGCAAGAGTCAGTAACTCTCCTTGCGTGCATCGAACCACTCGAACGTGATACCTTCTTGTCAATTTGGAAAATAGAGTGGCAATCCAGGAAAATCCTGCACAAGCCGTCGGTAATAGCCTGCCAACTCAAGAGACTCCTAATCTCTGGTGCAATGGTAGGGCAAACTCCGAATCATCACGGCTTCGAACCGGTCAGGATCCACGCCGACTCCCTCGGCTAGTATCACGTAGCCCAACATCTTCACGCTAATAGACCAAAACTCACACTGGCTGAACTTACAACAGCTAATCATCTCGTGAAGTCCACAAAACCGCTCGCAACTACTCCAGGTACTGGTCCACACTCTCGGAGTACATCAGGACATTGCCAACGAACATGACCGCAACTCGTCCAGAAACCGTCTGAACACATGGTCCATCACGTCCACACGATCTACGGGGCATTGGTCAACCAAATAGCGTGACCAAAAACTCCTGATGCCCGCACTGAGATCCGTAAGCCAACAAAGCCACATCTGACTCACCGAACCACAACTGATGGTATCCGGTCCCGAAATCAATCTCCGACAAGACTGGAGTTCTCGCGAGCTGAACAAACCAATCCTCAACCCGAAACGGAGGATACTCACTCTCCTCTGAAACGAATCAGGCTTCCAGTAATCAATACGCCACCTCATCGAACCACCCATCATCCGTACACACAATGCAAAAGTACACCACGCAAATACGCTGGGTCACATGAAATCTCCTGAAACCTCCTCCAGCAACTCCTGGAGTCAAAACTGTAGCTCCATCAGCTCCGCTGGCTCAGAACGACAATGTGTCGATAAAATGAGTCCAGCGCCTAGTACAAGCTCCATAATGTAGTCGGTCTCCCGAACTGGAGGAACACCTGGTAACTCCTCCGAAACACGCCAGGAAACTCGGAAACCACCTCAATGTCACCAATAACGGGCTCAGCAACCGAAGTATCTACAGCATGGGTTAAGCGAGCAACACAATCAGTCTCCATCATCCGCTCGACCATCACCGCGAAACAGCATTTCGGGGAAATCTGGTCGTCGAAACACAACCTCCTTCTCGAGGTACTCGAACACAGCCAATTGCGTCGGCAGTAAGTCCATGCTCACAAACACACCAAAACCACAATATCCAGCTATAACAGATCCACGGCTAAGTCATAACCTCCAACAAGGATCTCGTGACCTCCGGATGGATGCAACACTCTCCAAAACCTCGGAAGTGGAGATACAGGTACAATCGCCATGGACATCAAGCAATAGTAACCTCGGAGAAAAGTCTGTCCTCAAACAAGGTCATGGCACGAACTCCAACATGCCCAAGTGGCCACACACATCAACTGTGACTTGCTGACTAACTCGTCAACAGGGTGCATTAGTCAGACCGCAGGAACAACATGAGGATCTCCTCGTAAACTCTGAGCTGCCGAACCGCTACAACAGCTGACCAAGGGCGCTCCCTCGTAACGTGATCCTCCTGGCCACCACAATGGCAACAGAGAGTGTACCACAAACACAAGTCACCGCAACACCTGCTGCGTGAAAGGATCACCAACGATCGCCCAAACTCATGCCACAGGAGCAAATCCGCTACTCTGTGATCTCCGCCATCACCAAATGGATCAGCAGAATATCCTCAACATAACCGAAAAGGCCACAGTCTGATGAAGTCACTGATCCCGAAGTATCAGAACTCAATCTCTCACTACTGAATCCACTTTCCTCAAACCGTCACATCGAAAACCGTGTACATCTTTCCCTCACACTAGCCTCGCCACTGAGTGCAGCACACTAAGCTCCTCACGGATGTCTCGAGGCACAACAATCAAACTCTCTCTGATGCTCAGGTTCAAACTCATCTCGAACCTCGTACTCTGCTTCCTCTGAAGCCACATAACTCACGCACATAGGGACAACATGTGAACAATGCATCTCTGCCTCAGGTGGATAAACACTCCACATTCAATTGCTGGATAGCCTGACTAAACCATTACCGTATACACAACACACTGAATGTAGGCCATGGAGTCGCAACTGGAACTCACACAATAACAGCCCACCAAATACAATGATCTGACTCAGGCAAACATCACTGCCACAAATCTCAGCTCTGAGGCAACGTATAGACGCTCATATACACATCCCCAGGCAAACCGTGCCACAAAATTCTCTGAACTCTTAATACTCATCCAAATCCGCAGTTCACTGGCAAATCGCGCGTCGATTGATCCTCAACAGGATCCACAACCGAAACGACACAGAAAGCACGTCAGGAGGCATCCTAATGAATACAATATCGTTCACAACAAGTGGAACGTAATCATGGAACTTCAAATATTTGAAAGTATACAACATCCGGAATTTGATGATTATCCGCCGGCCGGTCGGGTCACCATTCCAGACATGCTGTACATTCTCAAATATCCTTAGTAAACACGACTACAGAAGTCTACAGAACCTATAACCTATGCTCTGATACCAAGCTGAAAGGACCCAACCCCGATTTAGCACCCTAAATCGGAATCGAACCCCTTCGAAAACACGAACCAACAAAAACTTTTCGAAATTTGGGCAGAGTTTCGTTACTAGCGTGGAATTACCATTACCTGCACGCATAAAATACACTCTATCCTATGCCACAAAAATCAAACCGTGGGCACCAATCCCATCCGGATTTCTCAATATATCAACAGTAAAGTAAAGTAGTAAATATATATACACTTTACTGAAATCCAGTGTAAAATCGTATAACGTATTCAACAGGAAGCTCAGAGCGACATCTAATACATAATCGTATACGCATACCACAGTAGGTAGAACAATAAACCTACTGGATGAAACAAAGTAGCTCGAGCACTATGCCTCCGACCACGACGTGCGACACCAGAGCCTGAACTGCAAACTGGGCACGGAAACCGAAAAGCCCAGGTGAAAGACAATAAACACGTTAGAGTGAGTGGACGAAAAATAAATGTCTTTCACCAAGTAACATATATGTTATAAAAACATATGCGAGTCGAAAGTATAAACAATAAATGGTACGCAAGGGAGACTCTAACTCCTCACGCGTCCGGGTACACGAGGGAGACTCTAACTCCTCCCGTATACGTACATGAGGGAGACTCTAACTCCTCACACGTACAGAGCATGTGTATAAATCACACGGGGCCACTCGTGGACATATAACAACATATAAATATAATCACATAACACATGCTCAATATAAACATAATCTCGTTCGAAAACTCATGTTCGTAAAACCATAGTCATACTGCATGCTCAAGATCATAAATCGTATATAAAGGACTCGCAATAATTCCGTGAAAATAAACTGTCCACTCACAGACTGGCGTAACGCGTATCGCGTTAACCCGTGATCCGGCGGAAAGTCCATCGCCAAACAAACGATCACGAACCCCTGAATAATCACAACGTCCAATATTCAAAGTCATAATCCGACAATTCGAATCAAACCACGAGAAACCACAGTTCTCGGAAATACACAATTCGAATACGACGAATCGTCGAAAATCCATATATACCACCTCAATACCTCGTTTTACGTTCGGACGCTCAACTCGAAAAACGAACCTCCCCACTGCGATCGGAGCGCGATTTCGAGTCAAATGACATGCGACTTGTCGAAAGTCAAAAAGTCAACTCTGACCGTTGACCGCCGCCGTTGACCGCCGTCCACGGCGGCGCCACTGTTGACCGGAAGATTTCTCGGCGGAGCTACCTTTGTTCCACTCAAAATCACCCACTGAGCAACTTCCATAACTGCACCGAAGTCCAATTCTCACTCTAACATGGTCAATTTCATGAAAAACCGAATGAACACACAAATTTCAAATCCAAAATTCTCCTTCCACAAACAAAATTAGAACTCCAAACTTACATGGTAGCTTGCTAGTGATGAGAGCTACAAAGCCCACTCAAAGTTGTAGCTCAATTCGGTTCGAATCACCAAACCCGAATCACCAAGTTTTTCTCCATTTTCAATCGGAAAGTTCTTCCTCCACCGTCCACCCCGCCGTGAACGGTGGCCGGCACGGAGAGAAGGGCGCCATGGCGAGCTGAACGAGCCACGGGTCGAGCCCGGAGGTGGCCGAACGGCCAAACACCACCAAGGACCGCCATGAACATCGCACCACCCTTTTCTCCACCGAGTTGACTCAGTCAACTCGGTCAACTACAATTAAACCCAATTGTTGACTTCCAAAAATAGAAGGTTTACTATTTATAGCCTTTCCCAAAGAGGAAACTTCGTAATTATCCATTTCGACGAACTTCAAACACGCGTAATTTCCTCGTCGTAATTCCGATTCCGATAATTCTCGCGGCCACGAATTCGATTCGACATAATCTTTCATAATCACCTGAAGTCAAACACATCGACCAAACGGACAAAAAGTCAACCCTTTGAACCAACACACAATTAAATCAACCAAACAACAATCGGCAAAATTTGCAACTAATTCCTCGTAACTCCAAATCATGCTCCGGAAGTTCCCACGAACTCGAAATTAAATTCTGAACAACTTCCGTGAAGAAACTGAAACCAAATTCTCGTCCGGTAATTTAGTCGTTAAGTAGCCCACCATTTAAATCTAAACTTCAAATATTCATAATTAATTCCTCGGTCGTCCAAATAACAATCCGGAACCGCCCACGAACTCGTAATCACACATACAACGACTCTCGAGAAGAGACCCAGTTCCAATTCTCGGCCAATAATTAAGTCGTTAACAAACTCGGCGATTCCAATAACCGTCGTACAACTGCGACTACGCAGTAACTCATCGATCAAGCTGATCATACTGCTAATTCAGATCCGGGTCGTCACAGCATACCACGTTAATTTTTGATGTTTAGTTATATTATAACACTACAAGAAAAATGCACCTAGACCACGGACTATTTCCGTCGTCTAGGTGCAGTTTTCCGTCGTCTAAGTACTTAGACGACGGAAGCTCCGTCGTCCAAGCTCCGTGCTCCAAGTGCTGTCGTCCAAGCACTTGGACGACGGAGATGGAGAATTCCGTCGTCTAAGTGATACTTAGACCGCGGACATTCTCCGGGGTCTAAGTTTTCACTTAGACGACGGAGAATTCAGAGATGGAGAATTCCGTCGTCTAAGTGATACTTAGACCGCGGACATTCTCCGGGGTCTAAGTTTTCACTTAGACCCCAGAGAATGTCCGTGGTCTAAGTGCTCGCTTGGACCGCGCAAAATTTTCCACGGTCTAAGTTTTCACTTAGACGACGGAGATTCATTCTCCGTCGTTTAAGTTAACACTTAGACCGCGGAAAACGTCCATCTCCGCGGTCTAAGTTTGCACTTAGACGACGGAAATCGTCCATCTCCGTCGTCTAAGTGATGATTTTGTAAAAAAAAATTAAATGAAAAATTCATGAAATGCTAATTAATAATTAGCATTTAATGAATTTTTTATTTAATTTTTTTGTATATCAATATTCATAATATTGCAAAATTTATTGAATATTAATTTTTAATAATATATAATACGAACAAAATTCATAATGAATAAATAATTTAAATTATTATGGATTTAAATACAATGAATACAAAATTCATAATATAATATATAAAATTAATTAATCTAGCCTAAATAAACTAAATTAACCTAAAACTAAACTAATTATAGGCGGTGGTGTTGGTGGCGGCGCCGGTGGTGTTGGCCAGAATGTGGAGGCGACAATGTAGGCGGTAGCTAGTGGTGTGTGGTGGTGGTGGAGGCGACGTTGTAGGTGGTGGTGGTGTGTGGTGGCAACGACGGTGGTGATGCCGGTGATGGCGGCGACGGTGGTGATGTCAGTGGTGGCGGCGACGGTGGTGGCGGTGATGATGGTGGTGGATGGTGATGGTGATGATATATGGTGGGTGGTTTGATTGGGGGGGGGGAGAGATGGAGAGGGAGAGAGGGAGAGGGAGAGGGAGGGGAAAAAATGAAGAGAGATTGAGAAAATGATGAATTTAAAGAGTTTTAAAGCACTTAGACGACGGAAATTCAGTATTTCCGTCGTCTAAGTGCTTTAAATTTTCAAACAATACCGCCAATTTTTCACTTAGACGACGGAAAATCAGTATTTCCGTCGTCTAAGTGATTTAAATTTTTGAAAAAAATTTAGCGGGAAAAGAATACCGCCAATTATTTTCACTTAGACGACGGAGATGACAATTTTCCGTCGCCTAAGTGGATTTAAATTTTTGCCAAATTTTTAGTGGGAAAAACACCGCCAGAAATTAAAAATTTAAAAATTCATTTAGACGACGGAAATACTCATCTCCGTCGTCTAAGTGAATTTTTTAAATTTTTTATTTTAAAAAATAATTTTTTATTTTTATTTTTTAAATTTAAAAATTTAAAAATTCACTTAGACAACGGAGATGAGTATTTCCGTCATCTAAGTGAATTTTTTAATTTTTTAATTTTTTTTAAAAAAATAAAAAAATAATTTTACGGAATTTTCACCTAGACCGCGGAGATGACAATCTCCGTCGTCCAAGTGAACACCTGGACGACGGAGATGGTCATCTCCGTCGTCTAGGTGAAAATTTCGAAAATTATTTTTTAAAAATAATTTGTAATGAATTTTTGGACCTGTAATTTGAATGGAATTGTCGTAAAATATCGATTAAAGAATCGTATATATAAAAAGTGGGATTTAAGACGATGAATTAATTTACATATTCAAACTTGTTAAGTATCTACTAATATGTATAACTTAAGTGTCGGTACGTATAGGCTCATTGCACATCGATATTAACGAAATTGAATTTGGAAAAACGACCGTTGGATATACTCACCATAACACCATATATAAGTAGAATAATTTCCACTAAATACTGAGTTCGTTCAGGGTTTCATCGGCACAGTTAACCGCAAATCCAAAAATTTTACAAACCGGAAACCTGGATACACGAAAATCCGTAAGTCCTATTTTAAAACCGTCGACGCTCACACTCCAAGCATTGTTTACTCTATGGTCTCGACGAAAAGAATATGCATTGAGACATGGTCTAGATGATCGTTGTCTTAGGTGAAATTACGAAATTTTCACTTAGACGACGGAAATGCACATTTCTGTCGTCTAAGTGAAAACATGGTTTAGGGGATAGGGCCTTAGGGTTTAGGGTTAAAGTACTTAGACGACGGAGATGTCTTTTTCCGTCGTCTAAGTGTCACCCACACCGCGAGACCCTAAACCCAAATTAATTGGGCGCCGGTTCTAAAAATTCAAAATTTTCACTTAGACGACGGAGATGTCTTTTTCCGTCGTCTAAGTGAAAACTTAGACCGCGGAAACTTTCTCCGCGGTCTAAGTGAAATTTTTAAATTTTTGAAATTTCACTTAGACGACGGAGAAAGACATCTCCGTCGTCTAAGTGCATTTTTCTTGTAGTGTAATGAAATCATTCCTATCTCTCCCTAACGACGAGAAGTATGTCTCATCATAGTGACTATTTGCAAAACTAACAGTAAAGAGATCTTCTGTCAAAGGTTCTAAATAACAGACAACAATTGGAAATTCACAACCAACATAAATGTTTAAAACCCATTTTAGTACACAGTGGAAGCGTAGTAGGCACATGTATCATGCAGCCAAAGATGCATAGATGTGAGATATCAAGCTCATGTCCAGTTACCAACTGGTACGCACTGAATGGTTGACGATTTACGGGTCTCAAAATGAATACGCATATCTGCATGTAATGTTGCATATCCTCAAGAAGATACTGATAAATTTGTATACATTACCAAATCTCTGGCCACAAGCTTTAACCGCTTAATTTGTGCCTCTGCTAAACCGTTATGTGAATGAATATAGGGAAATCCTGCATTTTTCAATCTAATAAACCTGATTAGATTATCCGGGTGGTGAGCCAGAAGCTGAATAATATGTACTAAGAGTTTTGTAAATATGTGACCTATGAGTCGATGCAGCAATCAAAACCATAATATAATCCGCATATCGGTTTGATTTTCCACAAATATATTATTTGGAATCTTTGGATCAATGAAATTTGTGTCTACAATAAAAGACCATCATGCATGTAAACAACATTACAAACATGGACAAGCTTTACAAACAAAGCAGTATGCATTGGATTTTTCCATAAAGACATTCGGTGGGAAGAATGCACAAGATTGTGTTGTGCTTGTCTTGGAGACCAAGCCTAGACCGAGTGGATTTAATCTCACTCCCTCTCATTTAAACCGATGATTAAAGATATTCTCACATGATTCTTTTCTCTTAAGAACGATGATTATGAGAATTTCTCAATATCTTTGATCATCATAATGCAAAACCTTATATGAGGCAGAATCACACACATTGTAATATAAGTGATTGCGTTGAATTCAATGATCTAAATCGTACTAAAAACCACAAAAGATCCTCATAAACATCACTAGATTGCGCCGTTAGTAGCATTCAATGGAGATTATACACAAAACTCTTTTCCATTCTCACAATATTGTTCCAATTGAAAATCGTTGGCACAAAAGTGTTCAAAACATCACATTGTTTGATTAGAGTGCTGATTATAGTAACATCAAATAATTGATGTATAATGACATTTGACCGGTCAAGATTACCCTTCTAAATTACATCTATGACATGACAAAAATCGATGTAAAACTTCATCTGGTGTAGAATTTTAGGTTGGTCATTTATAAACTGATGTAAAATACATCAAAAACACCATTTTTAGGGTATAACCTTTGATGGATGGAGATAAATCCTTCGATGCATCGAGTTTTTCTCTCGATGGATTGAAAATGTGCATAATTTGAATCTGAGGACTTCCTTTGATGGATCGAAGGGTAAACCAGCAGAATTTTTTATGAATCGAAAAAAAATGCCTACAAACGAATCAAAGATCCCTTCAGCGAATCGAAGAGTTTCTATGATTAAACCATCCTCTATTTGTCTCATTTTTATGATGCTTTAGTGTTATAATGTCATAGTATTTTGTAGATTTTGAACCTTGTAAGCAATGTATATGAACATAACCATTCTTAAAACTTTCAAATACCAAAAAAAAGAACTTTTATTACTTTGCCAACATCAAAACTACATCAAAAGATTGTTCTTATTCAATGATCATGACTAAAAATAAATTCAAATATAAATCTAAACTTGATTACATAGTAGATATATCAGTCTAATATATAGACTAAGCAAAATCTGTAGTCTCTGGGTTTGCATTAGGGATATCTGCTACAATTAGATTGGCTTCACCGCCATCTTCCATCTCATAATCTTCAGCATAGTTGGTCTCCTGTGCCAAGTAGTGCTAACACTTTTTGTAGGGATCTTGGACATTCTTAGGTGCACGATATTGCTTGTGCATATGCTTGTTAGAACCACACCTATAGCAAGGTATCAAGCTAATCGTTGAAGGAGCACACTCTAAAGAATTTCCATTATTCCTATAACCAGAACTTGATGGATTCTTGTTAGAGTTGTCTTGGCGAGTCCAATTCATATTCCGACTATTTCCTCCTCTACCACCACGAGTTTGATAAAGTTCTGAACGTTTGTTCTACTTATCCTTTCAAGCATTTCTAGTATGATGAGCCTCATAGACTTTCTTTGTATCAG
Source organism: Geum urbanum (assembly GCA_946800695.1). NCBI lineage: Eukaryota > Viridiplantae > Streptophyta > Magnoliopsida > Rosales > Rosaceae > Geum > Geum urbanum. The sequence goes on from OX327003.1 coordinate 10,183,002, forward strand.
TTGGCTTATCATTATTGTGGAGAAGGATCTCCTAGTGCCTTTATTTCTTAGCCAGCACACTCATAAGATCACTGAATGATCTAAGTCTTCCTTGCTCATAATCAATTTGATACTGGTGAGAAAAGATGTCCATTGAGGTAGGAAAGGTAGTCAAGGACTTCTCGACCATGGCCTTGTCGTTCTTGACAACGCCACAAATGACAAGCTCAGACTGTATCTCTAGCATATCCTGGTAAAAATTATTGATTTTAGGATAATCTAATAACTAAATTTGATCTCATTGTTATGTCAGTTCAGGAAGCTATGCGTCATGCCAATTGTTAAACTGTTCTTACAAAGTCACCCACAAATCCGCGGGGTCGTCCTTTAGCAAGTACTGATTCCTTATAGCAAGATGAATATGTCTCCTTAGAAATATAAGAGCTTGAGCTTTGTGAGCTATGGTATCATCATCGGCTTAATGCTAGGTGGTAGTGGTTGAATCGTATCCATGAGTCTTTTATCAATGAGGGTATTCCTCACATCTGAGACCCATCTGTGGTACTCTGCTCCTTGAAGATTAAGGATGTCAATTTCTCATCTACAAAAGACAAAGGATGAAATTAGTTTACCGATCAAAAAACCACGATCAGTAATTAATTTTAGGGAATAAGAAACATGATCTATTGATGTCTGGTCACAAAGATCGATGCAATAGCCGGTGGTTTCATACAACACCTCATAAATTCGTGACTAACTCAGAATCACAAATTATCGACTTTTTTCTTCATGTATACCGTGACTCCCCCAGAACCGTTACTATTGTTTAAAATTTGAGGAGGAGGATTTAATCCCCTCTCACTCATACCTGCAGTAATCCATAGGAACTAGAGGCATATATAAAATTCACGGTATTTAAACTTAAATCTAGACATAAATCAATGGTGTTGCGGTAATTAAGTTGCAACCTAATTCTAAATCAAAGGAAGTTAGTCGATTTACCTCGAGGGTGTTATGCTTGGTATGAAAACTTCACTGAAATAGAAGTTTGAAGAGGAAAAGTCCACGAAAGTCGGCGAGAGGAAGCTCTGGCGACGTCAAGGTGGTCGGCGGCGGTGGTGACTTTGTGCAAGGGAGGAGGTCGGCAGTGGAAAGTTGTAGTGTTTTAGGTTTTTTCCTTTTACGGGTTTGGGTTGGCTATCAACTCAAGAGCTGCTGATAACGTGTTGAAGGAGAAAAGTAGAGAAGATACGCAATCAAATGAAATTGTACTTTATTCATTGATAGATGATCTTATATAGGTATTATAATCTGTTACAAATTCATACCCCTATAAATCAGGGATTGAGATTATATCTACTTCTATTCTAGGACAAGACACACACCGAGATACCAGGAATATTATTTCCCTTAAACAATATTAAAACTCATAGGATACTTAAATAATAAAAATTCGGCTGAAAATTTATGTTCTCCTGATCAATTTAGATATTTCTTTAAAAAAATATTGTATTGTGATATGTTTCTTCTTTGCATCGACACTAAATTTAAAATCATCCTTAATTGTTCGTAATGCGTATATCATGTAATGCGTATATCATATTTCGTAAAAATAATTTATTTGGTAACAAAGAGGTAAAAAATAAACATAAAACGTCTAAGAATAAGAATAAGAATAAAATATATAAACTTGATTTTATAAATAAATATAAGCCTACAATTTACGATAAATTAATAAATTAATTATTTATCGATAAATTAATTAATAATCTCGTTAAAATAATAATTTTCTTTGGTCTCGACATTATTCATTTTTGGAGATTTTATTGTAGAGGGGAAGAATAATAGGTTTAAATACATGTCTAAAATATTTTTTACAATTTCATAGACAATGGTATTTCATACATACTTCACGCATTTGGGGCCCACATTGAGTGAATTATCCAACATGGAACGTCCACATAAGTGCTGATGTGGACTCTTAACGGCAAAAATTAACGAACCGTCTCAAGTGATTAACTTTTTAGAGTACAAATACTGAAATGATGAAACTCAAAAATATATGTATTAAAATGATGATTTGACCAAAGCACATGTATATAAACTAAAGAGAAATTATCACCAATGGTACTTCACAAATGAGTCATTCATCACTTTGGTACACTTTTGAAAATTATTACTTCGGTACCTCACATTCAAATTTCTACCTAAAATCAGTAACACAATAATAATAATTGCAAAAGAACCAATAAAAGGTCATCAAGCGCATAGTAAAAATAATTACATAGTAAAAGGTCCAAACCCAAAAGAACATATTAGATTGGGAAAAAAAACCATAAGTACATACAAGCACACAAAAAACACACACACAACTAGATTAAAGTAGCAAACTTAAAATAAGATCATCAACTAAATCATGTATATAAGGAGTATTTGAGATTGGTGTAGTGGCCAAGGCAGTGAACCGCAAGTTCAAACTCCAATAACCCTCAGCCTTTCTATCGACTTGTTAAAAAAAATTGGGTGTATAAGTGATGGAAACAAATAAAATCAAGATCAATAAAGGAAAAAATACCGCAAGATCAATAACCATGGTTTAACATTAATTGTAATCATAATAAGTGTCAAATATTAAAGGGAGTGTGATGCTTATATCTTAACTAGGGGTGTGAACAAAAAATGCACTAGTTGATTATTGCTTTTCAACTCATTATTACCATTTCACATTGCTGCTTGCTAGCTTGCAGATAGATTAAGATTCTACCTGAAGTCGTCTTCATACAGTAGAAGTTGAGGTTTCTGAAGTTGTATTATCGAGATATTTTCAAATCAAATGAAACTTAATTCCTTTATTTTTTTCATTTTTTTTTTCAAATCAAATTCGAGGCTTGCGGAGTTGCGGTAAAGCGAGTTATTCCCTGTAGAGTCTCAAAATTCCGGAGCTTGCTTGGATTGTAAGCAAAGCGAGGTATTAGTCGATCAGGACCCTTTTCGATCAATTGTTGTTGACATTGTCATGAAGCAAGTCATGAAGTCATTGAAGTGTTTTTGACCAAGACATATAAGCTTGGTAATTGATGAGCTCTGTTGCCATCAGTAGCTTATTGCTTGGTGCTTAAGGCAGGTTCGTTGTCGATTCAAACTGGGTTTCCAAAAGTCCTCATGAGTGATGCAGATGCTTGGACGAAATAGGTATCAGGATGTTGAGGACTTTGGGTGGAGGACTAAAAACCTTCTTTTTCCTCATGACGCGTTGGAATGGAATGTTATCCCATCTTTACTTTACTACAAGTCCTAGTTTCCAAGAAGATATTTGTGTTAAATCAGTGATCTCACGTCAATGTAGAATAAAGTAAATTACAAATTAAAGATGAATTATTTTTAATTGTATTGTGACTCTTTTAGATAGAGCCTAACAGTCGAGCACTTGAAAGACAATCAAGTTAAGACAATATATGTATAATGTCGAATGTGGTAGATGTTCAACTAAAACTAAATTTAAGGGTGGACACGAATCCCTCAAATTTCGAACACGATTTGATCCCGTCCCGATCCCACTTAGGATGGACTGGACGAAAAATAAAAAGTTTACTATTCAGTTCCGTCCTGATCCGTTTTTTAGGAATGTGATCGAGTCTTGATTTTGAAATCCCGATAGACCCGGCCTGTCTCGCATAATATATTTTATCATTTGTTTTATTAAAAGTTGACATATTAAATTATGAACAATTAATATTATTCAACAAAAAAATAAAACTACCTTGATAATATGAATTAAATGTATCAATTAAACATGAAACAAAATTACTTGTAGTTTTACTTCTTTTAATTAAATATTAAGTAAAACAATATTATTTTGTGTAATTGTAGATTTTTAAGTCTTATCAAATTATATTTATTTTATATTAAACCCGAAATTTGATTCATCTCATCTCATTCAATTTTTTTTTGTTAAATACTATATTAAATGTTCATTTAAAATTGAGCCCAAAATTAGAGCCATCATGTCCTGTCTTATCCCATTCAAGTTTCGGGACGATCGAAACAGACTTTTAAAATACCTCATCCCATCTTGTTTGGAATAGAGATAGACTGCCAAAAACTGGACCCGATCCGTCCCGTGCCCACCCCTAACTAAACTATTTGCTTCCATTTTAGTCAAAATCCCATTAAAAAATGACTACAAGTAACTAGAGAATATCTGCAAACATGTGAATGAAATTCAATAAAATCAATAATGCTTGTGCTTTCTGCAAACGCCCTGGTTCCATGCTCGTACAGACTTCTTTACATACTCGAGCGGTAGGGGGTAACGACTTCGTTACATACTCGTACGTACAACACATAAAATGTAGATACCCATGAGCTTCATTAGCAATTAACACGTAATCATGACCTATCAAACCTTCATCAGAATTTAATCACTTTATAAAGTCAATTCAATGACACAAAAAACATTTCTACGTCACACTACTTACACATATGAATGACTGGTACTCAAAACCAAATGCGATTGGGAAATACGCATTGACCTTGACCCGAGTTTTGGCTCTACTAACCTGTATTTCAAAGTCTCATGAGCTAGGAAGTCCAATGGTCCATAGTACCCTTGCAACATAAATAGATTATCCAAACAAAAATGGAAGGGCCTTTTTCAACCCGAGCGAAAGAGAAGAAAAAAAGGAGGGGCCAAAGAAGTCTTGAATGTGTGTAATTCATCTAGTCAGCTCGAAATTCAATAATTGTGACCATTCCATTCCAGCAAAGACAATGTTTTCGCATGTGTATTACCAAACGTGAGAAAAACCACTTCAATCTTCATCAGAATAATTGAACTTGACTGAGTGTGATTGCAGATCAATCTGCCCTCCCCTGTATGTCCCTCGCTTCTTCTTGGTCTTTTCATGCCGAAAGTCCCTGTATGAAGAGCCATTAAGAAATAAGTTTCTACTGAGTGCAAATGATTCAAGTTTCTGCAAAGTGGATTTGATCAGCTAGCTTGACAAGGGCAAAGGGTAGTTGTGTGAGGGAATAATTTCTGAGTCTATAGGATGCATGCAGCACTAATCTATAACCCTTCTTTGAAACATTTTGGTGGTATGGTATTTTGGTTAAGTTTGCTATTAATGATTTATAGAATTATAGATGACCCAAGAGCTCCTTTATCGACCCTTCATCATTTCTACACTCTTTCACTGATGGGAGAGGCCCATCTTGTTAAAAGCACATCCATTTCACTACTTATTTCTTGATTGAGATTGTAGAGTTTCAAGAGTAAAGATAAGAATGCGTTATAAATTATGTCGTGTCTGGTGTCTTTAGATCTATTATCTGTTTCAACTAAAGAACAATCAGTTGGTTCAAACAATATCTTATAAGATTCCATTTCATACGGGTTTCACTATATCATTATGCTGCAAACTGGTTACCTCGATGATAAGCACTATACAGTACTATATTTAAAATAACAGACGAATGGAGAACAGCACACATACCTTCCTCTGACTTGCCCAAGAATTTCTTGTGCTTTGGCACCATAGCCAATATCTGCACCATCCTGCACAGTGGAATCAAGAATTAGTCATAAAATCAAGACCAGACAGAGGAATAAAAAAACAAAAATGGTAGTTAGTCTCAAACCTTTCCCCAGTAAGAATTATCTTTAAGCCTCTCATCGGTGAAAACCACCTCTTCAATTTTCACCCTTTGAAATACAGTCTTTGGCTGCAATAAAAGCATTAACATTGTCTCATGTATGAGAAAATAAAAGAGAGAAAAAACTGCAAAGAAATCTGCTACAGCTATCGAAAACACACAACTAGTCCAGTAGGCAGTTTCAGCTGTGTTTCTCCCTTGATGATTCATAGAAGAAAAATGGGTTGAGAATAAGCAACTATAATATAAAGACCGAGAAGAAAAGAAAGCCTGAATGTCAAGTAACATGGATCAGACTATGGGAGCCAAACAGCTCAGTTTGAGAAAGTTTGGCGTGACTCATGAATAACGAATATCAACAGGACGGTTACTAACATTAAAAGAGGTAGAATTAAACTAATTAACATAAACAGAATAGATTGTTTTGAGTATGCATTGTATTTTAAGTGTAACGGTTACTAGCATTAGAGGAGGTAGAATTAAACTAATTAACATAAACAGAATAGATTGTTTTTGAAATTATGTCTCCTCCCATTACCTTATACTTCAATCAGAGCAACACGTCAATCGACAAACCCCAGACATTTTAAAAATAAAAAAAACATTAAACTGCCTCAGCTATACATCAAATCTTTGTACTATATTATAGAACCGTGCAAGAGCGATGCACCTTATATGAACATAACAAAATAAAAGTTTCTGTGAGGGAGATAAATATAAAACATGAAGGTTACATTGTAAACCTTTCCAACAATAAATATGACTTGGCTCATGGCAACCAAAATCTATATATGGGATATCTTTGCAACACCAGGATACAAATAGTAAAAACCAAAAAATATGACTTATTCTGGAATTTTTGCTATATTCTTTTGTGTGGAGACATGGATTCAGTTACAGATTTATAGCATTCAACCAGAAAATGAGAGTGACAGCTAGTTCAATGAATAAAGCATCAAAATTTGACATTGTTTTTTTGGTTGAAAGCTATACATTGTTGATCACAAACAAACGTAATTACTTAACAAGAGAGCATAAGCTGTGTTGTGAGAAGTAATGAAATGTTCTTCCCAAACACTACCTTCCCAGGAACCCATCGTGGTCCGCTTATGAGCCTCTATTTCTCCCCTATGGACTTAAGGTCATATCCCCATGGACATTCAAACAGATTTTCTCAAATACATATCCAAGGTAACGAAATGATGCTGAATATATGAAAAGAAAACACGTGAGGTGCAACCCATCCTTTTGCAACTCCAAGATATTTGAACAAAGATTAGTGAATAAATTAACCCTGCTGAAGTTTACTGTATAGAAGTCAGGTCTTAACCATGCTTGTGAAACAATTCTATGGACTAATGACAACACATCATCTTTGATGTCAAATTGTATCAAGTTAGTAAAAGTAAATAGCAGTTCAGAAGGGAAATGACATTTCATTTCAAAATAATTCACAAGCATCCTTCTGTAACAAAGATTAAGAAATTACCTCCGCTGGACCATTGCGTTGCTTCTTCAAGCTTTTCTGTGCCGAGGACTTCTCATTAAGCTGTTCATCATCCCCTAGGGGCATGTCATTATTTGCTGGTTGTTCACTTCCCTTAGATTCTTTCAAATCTTCTACCTTTCTTCGCTTGATTTCTTCATCTTCCTTGTTGTTTGCAGGCTCTGAATCATTTCCAACAGAATCCAATCTTTTCCTTTTTTTGGAGCCTTTGTTCTCCTTATTATCTATAGCATCGACATCAGATGTCTCGAAATTTTCCTTTTTCAAAACAGTTTCATTTATATCCCCTGACGCAACCACCTTATCCTCACCTGAACTTTCCTTCTTTTTCTTTTTACTTTTAGGTTTAACATCCACTATATCTTTATCGACAATGGATTCACTAGCTCCACTTGTATCTTGTCTTGCTACCAAGCTACCCTGCTCAACAGAATCATCATTTAACTTTTTTTTCTTTCTTTTCTTATCCATCGATTTCTTCTCTGTTTCTTCAGCATTGTCGACTTCTTTTCCATTTACAGAGGCATCTTGAATACTTTCTTTAGTTGCCCCAGACAATGGCTCCACTTTACCTTGTTCTACAGCATCAGGAGTATCAAAAACTATTTTTCCCTTTTTTTTCTTTTTTGCCTTGTTATTCTTTTCAGCCTCTTTCACTTGTTCTTTTGCAGTATTTTCAGGTGCTGGATCACATCCTACACATAGAATTGAAAGAAAAAAAAATGAATAAACTCTGCTCTTTCAGACAACAAAATAGATGGCCAACACATTTCTTATATAACAACCACCAGTTACTGTTACTTCTACTGTTCATAATAGGGCATTTTCATCTTTTTTGGCTGAAGGCTTTCATAATTAGAAATTTGCCACCTCTCCCTCCCTCCCTCCCTCCCCGCAGCAACGCGGCGGCTACTTTACTAGTTTATAACATTTAGCTTACCATTTTCCCTCTGGGTGTTGGCACTTGTCTTCCCTTTATTACTGCAAAACATAAATTTCACATATATGAGAATACAGTAGCAAACTTCACATTTTACTCAGCAGCAATATGATTTTAATTGGGATTATAATTAACCAACCATACAAACAAACAAATAGATTATATGAATACATCAAAATAAGCCAGGATGTTGATCCCAAAACCTAGTAAATTCTCGTGCATCACAAGTCATCCCTTCACAGTCGTTCAAAGGGTAATTTGTATTAATTAACTAATTACAAATTATGCAAAAGTGCTATAACACTTGATGTAACTAGAGTTTATTCGGCCAACATATCCAAAGTTGGACAAAAGGTCTGAATAACAGCACAGTACAGTATTGTAGTTGCATACTCAAATACAAGAGCTTCCATAAATAGAACAAAGCAATTACACATCACAGGAAGGAAAATAGAAAATGAATGTGTCCTGAACTTATCACAGCAGAGCACTGATACTTTACAGTTTACACAAAATCTAGACCATCCAAATGATGTCAAAACATTTCAAGTCTTATGCTTTATCAAAGAAATCATTTCAAATAGGTGCAACAGTTAAAAGAACGGCTAGCAATGCATTAGCAGAACTGATCAACCTACCACATCTCAGTATATCTGCAGTACATCTCTTCCAAATCCAATGAAGACTCCTTCAGCCCATTTTTCTGCAGAAACGAATTCATTTCACAATACACAAACTTGGGTCATAATGGAAACAAGTCAGAAATCTTAAACCAACACTAGTGTTATAGAATCTAGGAAATACTTTATGGAACTTTAATAAAAATTGAAACAGGTAGCAGCAGAGATTACCCACCTCGATTTGAGCTTCAGATAGAAACCTTTTGAGGGTTTTAGAGAGCCCATTGCCTTGAAGGAACCTAGCCACGGCGTGGAGAAGAGGATCCTTCTGGTCGGAAATTAAGGTAATGGAGTTGCTCTGCTTCATCTGTAGGTTTGCTATTAGAAGTTGGCGAGGCTTGAATGCTAGAAGGGAAGGGTTGAGAGTGTCCTGCGTCCTCGTTGGGGATTTGGGCATGCGAGGAGGAGGAGGAGGAGGAGACTTCTCAGCTTTATTTGGAGGGAGGGAGGGAGGGAGGGAGATGAAGAAACAGCTCTCGAGTCCGACCGAGGGTTTACGAGAAGGTATGGTATTAGGGTTTTTGTGGCTGTGAAATTACTATCCCGACACCGAAGGGTAACCTATTTTGTATTTTATTTTGAGGAAAATCTAATATTAATATTGATCAATAACACAACAACAGATTTATTATAAGGGATATTTGGGTACGTAAACAAACTCATTTTCTCTCGATCACCTCTCCATTTCCAAAGGCTATGATATTAAAACAACAGGATTAGCTCAAATCTCAAACTTTATTTATTTTTGAAGTGTTTACAATAGTATTATAGATTAAGCTTTAGTTACAATGGATGGAGATGGAGAGAAGGTAGAGAGAAGGTGGAGCTAGAGTATTTGAAAACTAAAACTTATGGAAATCTGAAAGAGAGTTCCACTTAAAAAGATCCGAAAAGGAGGGCAACCGGCTACCGGAGGCTATTCCAAGATTCGGTAAAAAGAAAAGACAAAAGGCCTTTACTAAATGGCCAACAAAGAAAAGTAAAAGGAATCACTACTTTACTAAAAAAACGTCAGGTGCTCAAAGGGCCCCATCAAACACGTGAAAAACAAAAAAAGATCCCCACAACTATTACAAGAAATTAAAAGGAAAAATATCCCTAGGGAAGGTGGCTGGAAGTTTCACTTGTTTTCCACCTTGGTCTTGCTCTTCTTTTTCATAGAGCTCTGAGTCATCTCATCATTCAAAGAATCCAAAAAAAAAATTGGAAGGGTCTGCAAAGGGAACTTTGCCCAAATAATCTTCCATGTCTTCATTCTCTTGGGTGAAGTCTTCTTCTTCCTCTTCACCATCTTCTTCTACTTCTTCGTCTTCATCCATCATAGATGCTGGAGTTGAGGAAGCTTTGGAAGAAGTTTCCTTGAATATGACAGCTACATTGTCATCAATTTGTGACGAGAGCTGCTGCAACAATTTTTCCTTAAGCTCTTTAGGAGAAGCTAAGAGAAATGCGGCCTTCAAATCTGCCAAGGAGGGAATCACAAAATCCTTTTTGGTGTCTTTTTGAGGAGAATATTCATTTTCTACATTTTCAAATGCAACAATACATTCCTTTATTTTGATTAAAGGAGGATTATAATCGAATCTTGACCACCATTTATAATGGAATTGGCGGTTAAGGGATACGACCCCTATTTCTAGGGAGGCTAAATCTTGCAATAAAGTGGAGAAGGTTACTCCCACTTATTACCCTGATTCCATTATACTTAGGGTTTTTCATAATGTATTCTTCATAAGCTTTTGAGAGCTCTTTGGGAAGGAAGTATTCGCCTGTGGATTATTTGAGCAAAGTTCCCTTTGCAGACCCTTCCAAAGAATTTTTGGATTCTCTGAATGATGAGATGCCTCAGAGCTCTAAGAAAAAGAAGAGCAAGGCCAAGGTGGAAAAAAAGTGAAACTTCCAGCCACCTTCCCTAGGGATATTTTCCCTTTTAATTTATTGTAATAGTCGTGGGGATCCTTTTATGTTTTTCACATGTTCGATGGGGCCCTTTGAGCAAAGAGAGTAGGAATGCCTACAATGAACTTTTCCTTCCAGAAGTCAGCATTGGCGTCTGTCCTGATCATAACTTTGGACAAGAATACATCCTTATACCACATGAACTGAGTTAAGGTAGGACATTTAAGGTTGACTAATAAGTCTTTGTTTCTTTCAAAGGATACTAGGTTAGATCTAACGAAAGCTAATAGAATGGAAGTAAGCAGTGTATAAACTGCATTAGGAATAAGAGTTTCAGTATATATAATACTGTCATGACCTTGTTCATCTTTCATGATCACTGGAGTTTGAATAAATTTTGTTGCATTTAGAATTTGTTGATGTTGTTCTGGGGAAATAATATTATCCCACCAACCACGAAGTCGGCCAGCAAATCCTGCAACAATATATTCCGCGATCTACTTATCTGTATTATGAACAGATATGTAAATAGTAGAATACATAGTCATTCTATGGAGTAAAGTGATTATCTGATATTCAGACAATCCATCAATATTCCATTCATATATAGTTATAGCACTAAAGCTAGCTGTAATATTCAAATTTTCTTCTTTGAATAATAAGTCCTGAGGAGTAAGACGAGTATAATAATGTCTGATTGAAGCAGTAGGAATTGATTTTCTGCCAAAAGCAGTGCTTCTTCCAAAAAAATTTGGGTTATACTAGGAGTCTGACCTATATGGTCTTTTTTAAGGTCATCTTCCATTACAAGAATTTATTTTTTAAATTCATTAATATCTGATTCATTATCTGAATCAGAGAATGTTTCTGAGATAGTAGCTATTTGAGCTTTCTTCTCACCAGATTTATGATTATCAAGTTGCAAGGATTTAAGTGCTGGGTTAGAATAGATACAATATCAATATCTTTTTTGTTGGGCATAGTGATATTAATACTTGGCTTTAGAATAGAAGGTGCTACTACCTTTGGAGTAGAATGAATAATAGATGAAGATAATATGGATTTAGTATCCTTTAATACTGGAGGTTGTGTAATTTTTTCTAATTTTTCCTCCATTCTCCCAAGTTGGGAGCACATAGTTTGTAGAGTCAGGTTTGTATAATTATGTTGTCTTTCATGGCTGAAAGCAACTGACTCAACAATAGTCTCTCCCGCTTTTATTTTCAGATGTTCTGAGGGTGGATGAATATAGGTAATTAGGGCTGGGACCGGTTCGGTTCCATCCATTATTTTCAGGAACCGGAACCGGAACCATTCAATGTGCATACGGTTCGGTTCCTTGTATTTTTTAGGAGGAACTTATATGGAACCGAACCGCAACAAACTGGTTCGGTTATACAGTTCTAACAGTTCCTAAATACATAAAGAAAAATCAATAAATAGCCTATTTTGGAAGAAAAAGAACAAGAAACTAAAAAATGAGAAATTAAATATATCCACAAATCACTCAATCCGCAAGTATCCAACAATCATCGAGTCCTTTTAGTTCAAATATATTATAAATTGCAAGCTAAATAAGTTATGTCAACAAGTCTTTGAATTTCTTGTTGAATAAAATAATTAAATGCAGCAACTATAGTCCACGAAAACTTATGAACCAAAGACTGCATATGTACCTCAAAGTTGCATTCTATTTAACAAACTATTTTTTGGTAACTTTTGTTGCCCTTGCATCATCCGCATTTTTTTTAAGCGTGAGAATTTTTTGGTGAGAGTGTGAGGGTTGTCGACTAGGTAGATTAACAAAATTTAGCATTTTGAGAGCTTTTTTTTCATATACTTTATAGTTAGAAATGAATGGTCCTCTATACCCATGTCTATAGTACATAATAGACTTTACAAGACTACCAATAATATATTGACATGTGTTATTTTCATATTACCAGTTCTTTTTGGTTCCTTAAAATTTTGTAACTTAGGAACCGGAACCGAAACATTTGCACTTGGAACCGAACCATCAATATTACTTTACAAAATTCAAAGAACCGAACTAAACCTAGCGGTTCCGGTTCCGGTTCGATTCGGTCCGGTTCGACGGTTCTTCGTGGAATCAGTCCCACCCCTAGAGGTAATCACATTCCCTTTTGCTGTGGTCCAATCATTTTCTAAGGATTTAATCACGTTTAAGCATGGAGAATTCTTACTGATAGAATAATCTAGAAACCAAATAGGGAAAGAAATGACTTTCCTTTGAGCATCAATAGTGCCATAATAAAGAGTTTTATAATTTTGCTGTTCTTCTTTTATGAAGTTAGAGAAGAACCATTTTCTGAAGGACAAATATTTGTCTTGCGTAAAATCTTTAACGCAAGTTTGTTGATCATAAGCAAAAGGAATATAAATGACATTTATTGAAGAAATATCATTGAATTCAGACAACGTCTCAGGTTCTTCATGGTAAATTCCCTAAGGAATATGTTGAGACGAAGTACAAGTTCCGTCAAAAACCAGGTTTCTCTCCAGGAGAGAATTAGTTTCTTCTTTACAATATTCAATTAGCTCAGCATTCATTTGAGCTGGCCTGACTTTATTAGGGATATTTTGTTCCTTAAAGTCAGGTTCATAAGGGAGAGTGATAATATGATTTTTCCTTTCCCAGAAAGCATTAGGTAAATCACTGCATATTTCCCTTTTGATAATATCAGATAAAGATTTGATCTGATTTTGGCGAGAATTAATTTGGGTTATAATACTCATAATTTTTAAATCAGATTGGATAAAATTGATCTGATTCTCTTTGAAAATAAGAGTATTTTGATCATATCAATTTCACGAATTTGAGGCTTAGTAATAAAGCCAAAAACTATCATTTGACCTTTAATATCACAAATTATGCTTTCACTTGTCTTCATAAAGGGCTCCAAAAGACTAAGGAAATGAGTTCCCAAAATAATTTGTTGTGTCAGACCTTTGACCATAACAAATGGGGTTTTGAAACACATGCCTGAATTACAAATATAGGCATTAAATAATTTATACCTGATCTTTAGTCTTGAACCATCAACCGTGTTTAACGATTGTGATGATTTATTCAGATGAAGACATTTGGGAATGGAGAGTTTAAATCTGAATATGTTCAAATCTGAATATGAATATGGACCCTATTGAGAGCTGATTTTTTCATAAAGTATTCTTCATAAGCTTTTGAGAGCTCTTTGGGAAGGAAGTCTTCACCTGTCGAGAGCTGGTCCTGTTGTTTAACGATTGATCAATAACACAACAACAGATTATTATAAGGGATATTTGGGTATGTAAAGAAACTCATTTTGTCTCGATCACCTCTCCATTCCCAAATGACCCTAGTTCCATATCATGGGTAATATATATAGGTCTAGTAAGGATGGCAGTAGGTAGAGCAGAGTATTAATATTAAAATATTGTATCTATATTTGAGTCCGTATTTTATATTCATATCTGTCCCAATACTCATAATATTATATTGGGTATTACTAGTCTCCATATCTGTTGAATGCTAGGGTATCCGTACCTACCCGTTACTTGTAAAAAATATGTTAAAAAATAAAATAAAAAACTATTATAAGCAAATCCATCAATCCAAAGATATAAATTGATTTTGTGCAATAATTTTCTAGATAGTAGTAATATACAAGTCTAGCTTATTTAAAAGTTATAGCAAAATAAGTAAATCAAGGTACTAGGTAAATAAATAATTGTTTACCTCAAAAATTTATATAAAAAAATAAATTATTATACATAATATTAATTCTAATATTATATTTATATATTTAATATTCTTATTGAGTAAGTATAGGTACGAATATTGAAATACCATACTTATCTCGTATCCATTCTAAAAAATTGAGTATTGGGTACAACCGTATCTCTTATCCGTTTTTACCGAAAATTCTATCTTGCTCGGCTGTTCCGAGTACAGGCCAGTCACGTGCGGGATGCACGTGACATGGTATTTAATCTATAGCCATCAAATTTGGATCCTACTGCTTAGAGAATGTGACCGGCTAAAACAGTAGCCTTTAATTTGATCGTACGACCGTCAAAACCAGTTCGTGCGAGATTGAAAGAGATGAGTCCTGTCTGTCAAGGCAGCTCAATATGCTCGAAAATCAACCGGCGGTAAAGCTTCATCCTTTAATTTCCCTTAATGGGTTTGCTTCTTGTTACATAATTTATTCCATTCTTAGTTTCTTTCTGTTGTGGTGTGAACTTGTGATCCTATAAAACTAAAGCCTGATAGGAAATTAGCAAATGTAGAAAGCTCAACGATGAAGCCTCCACCACCCAAAACCCCAGTAGTGAATACTAGTCAAGTACCTGCATTTGGGGTTGGAGGACTTGTAAAGCCCTGTGTATCTTAGAGCTGGGCTTGCCCAGTATTCTGTTTCTGTGAGTTTGCATATAAGCCATTTCCCTATTTGGGTTTTAGCACATTTCACATTTTTATTTCAAGTTAATCCATCGAAATGGGTATATTGTTCAAGATTTGCATTTGCAGCTAGTTATTTCAATTTTACAGTTATTTATGCTCCGTTTGGAAATGTATTGGATCTTAACAAAGTGTTAACATTTCAATTAACTAAATTGAATGCGTTAGAAGTTTATGGTCTTGTGATAGAGCTTTCAATAGTAATGCTGATTGACTTCCTGCATTCGTTTTATACGAACATGCAGTTGTTGTTTTAAGTCAGTAGAATCTTAGGTTTGGTACGCGCTTGTGTTTCTCTGCAGGTTGGTGCTTATGTGAAGGTCATGTGTAGGGGTGATTAAGCTCTTAACTACTTTTAACTAAAAATAATATAAGATTGTTGTCAGGGATAACAAGGTGTTATTCTATCTTGATAACAGTTTATCAAAGCAAACAAATCGTGTTGTATGTAGATGAAACTAATAACACAATTATGTTTTTCTCTATGGAAGAAACCCCTGAATTCAGGGATGAAAACTGCCAAATCTTTTCACTATGTAACAACTCTTTTTACAAGACTATAGTTCTGATAATAACAAAGTTTCGGTGCTATCCTTTCACTATACTCGCGCACTAGATGTAAGAGCTATACTCCATCTTGTTTTACAGAGATTTATCATAGAAAGATATACAAGTTTCAGACATGAATCTAGTTATCGCGCAATTAACTCACTATGAATACTTGAGAAGCTTGCACCTACCAATCCAACCTCATGGTATGCAAGATGTATGCATAAGTTTAAATGGTGTTTTGTGAAAACTTTAATACAAAAAGATCAACACAAAAGAGGTTGTATAAACAGACTCAGTTTTAGAAAGAAAATGAACAATGACAATTTTCCTAACTAAGTAAAATATCAAGCTAAAACCACCAAGGATGACAAGGGGTGCTTGTGCCTTCCCAACAAGAGCTTGGAACTGTGTAAGAAGCAACATGAGGTTGAGAAGAGAAAGTTGATTCAAGATTTAACGCAGGACTTCCAAGAACAACTCTTAATGTCAGAGAGCCAGCACTACAGTGTTGGATACAGCAATTGCTCTAAGGGTAAATGCCACAGACTTGGGTGGAGTTCGGAGCAGGTTGAAGGGTTTGCTGATCAGCTCTACTTCGGTGACATTGAGGAGGAAGATGCCTAGCTGATGATTCCCCACTCGCATTTCTAATCTTTTCGGAAAAATTCAGTGAGTGACCATCTAACTTAACTTGATGATGCCTTTGTAGAGCACATATGTCAAAGTTTTAATCAATTCAGCCCTGTAGTCGTGATCATGCTTGTTTAGAAAAATTGATCCTCCATGTACAAAATGTTTACGGATAAGTGGCAAGACTTGCTGAATTTCACATGTACTTCACATTTCACATCTCCGATTTTAGTGATGGTCACAGAAGGGGCACAGTCTAGGGTAAATCTTGGCTAATATTGAAGTTAATTTATTAGGCCCTGGTGAAGCTAGCTTGAACAACATACAAAAGATGCAATCTATAATATCTTTCGATTACTACATATTTAAGACATATAAGGTAGAAACTTAGTGCAAATATAGCTTAATCCAAAAGTCCCATATTCAGATACTACATATTCAGATAGCTTAAACTACATACAAAAGATGCAATCTATAATATCTTTCAATTACTACATATTCAGAGAGTTTCCTATTTTCAGAATAGAGCATCTTTCTTGCTCGTTCCTGGTTCCTGTCATTTCGTGTTTGTTGCAGAATTGAATTCCCCTTCGACTTTCTGCATGCCATTAATACTACTTATATAGGATTATAGGTGATGGAATTTAGACTAACTAGACAAAACCTCTGCTTCTCTGTTAAAACGTAACACCTCTTCATGTGATTTCTCAACCTGAAAAGATTTTGGTTCGATCAAATTCTTAGAGACCATTGTTCTTGAGCTTCTGCTTTTGGACTCAAAAAGGAGGTAACTACAGTACTACCAGAGATTATGTGCAAACTAAACAAGTTTGGAATCCTATTCCCATCACTAATTCTATTGAGAACTTTCTAACTTGATTGGAAGAATTGAATTGATTCTTAATTGTATTTGAACAACGTGAATACGAAGAAAACAATATGTGTTACTGTTGCTTCCATTAAACCACTGGTAAGCTTATGTTCTCAAAATTTTGTGCTTTATACAAGTATAATTTGCTTAAAGAGTACAATTTTAGTGGCAATCGCCAGAAGATTTACTTCTTTCCCTGATAGGTTCCATTACAGTTGATAGTCAAATGAGTCATTCAATGATGTGCAATTGTACTTATAGTGATCTTTTGTCTGTTGCTGCTTTGGTCCTGTGACAATTTTTATAGTGATAAGGTTTTATGCATTAATTAAGTGTTAATGTGATGAATTATGAGGCTAGTGAACGGAGGGAATCATTTTCTTCTGTGCAGATTCTTGTCGTTTTATTGCTGCTAATTAGAGCATACTTTTACAGGTTAAGGGTGTTGCTTCTGCAGCTGTGGGACAACTCCTTCAGCAATGGCATCCAAGCATCCTACCTCACAATTCTGTATTGTTTTAAGAAGAGGTAAATAAGTATGCAATGTGATAGTGAGTTTTCCAGGAGCTATCCTCTGCTGAAGTTTGACAACTGAGTTTACTTATGTTTTTCAGGAGCCAAGTCTGTGTGGGAGTGTTAATGAGTTTTTCAGAAGCTTTCCTTCTGCTGAAGCTTAGTAACTGAGTTTTGCCTTTATAATTATTGTGCTTTGGTTGATTAATGCATCGTGTCACTGTTGACATAGTACTTTGCCATCAAATTATATTAAATCAAGGGCCTCTAGTTTGGTAATGCTACAGTACCAACTAGCTAGAACGTCAAATTGGTGCGATTTTGATCGTATTTGTGGTGGTTGGTTTGAAAATACTTTTGATGAGCTATTTTTGATGGTTGGTTTGAGCAGGTCTATATGTTTACTGTTGTAGTATTCTAAATCTTTCGTATAATTAGAAGTATTCAATGTTTATTTGGCTAGCGCGATCAATAATATTTATGGTTAGTGATAGTTGCGAGATTTGTAGATGACTTTCTAATGAATTTGTTATCTTGATGGACCTTGTTGACTTTCTAATGAATTTGGTGTAAAGTCATCACACCGATTACTAATGTTTGCTTTATTTATTAGTTATATGAAATTTGTAAACTTTTGTCAAATTAAATCGTGAATAAATAATTATTTTGCGTAATTGATCATAACATGTGACGATAAAAATAATCTGTGCACGTTGTTAAAAAATTAAAAAGTTTTGACTAAAATTTGATCACGATCCGTGTGTTCATTCACTGTGATCTTTGTCAGAAAAAATGTTAGAGTATCTGCAACAGTTTTTTTTTTAAATAATTTTTCTATTATAGGAATGCAAACGTCGAAATCTCTAAAAAAACTATGTCTCCAACTCCAACAGTTTCTCTATAATTTTCTCTATATTTTAATAATTTTTTCATAATTTAATGAATACTATAAAATTCAAATTTAATTAAGTCATTATTTAGGAAAAAAAAGAGCCAAAGAAGAGAGAGAAGAGGAAGTGTGGGAGAGAAATCATAAATATTAGGTAGTAAGAGCAACTCCAGCAGATCTCCTAAAAGTCAATTTTATCTATAATATAAGGTTTTTGCTTTAAAATCAGCTCCAAGAGATCCCCTATCACATTAGCTATTTTAGGGATTCCCTATATTTCATGTTTTCATCCCCTATCCCCATACCTAAAACTTGAATTTTAGGTGATGTAAAAGTCAACATTGTAATTAATTGTTTCCTAAAAGGTTGTAAATGTAATCAATTTCTAAGTTAATAAATGTTAATTATTTTTATTAACCAATCAAAACAAAGTATTTATTCATATTTAGCTAAATTATGAGTAATATTGTTGGAGTAAATTTTTACAAATGCTTAGCTAAAATATGTGTGAGCTATATTTTGGAACAAAATAGGAAAATTTTAAGTGACATTGTTGGAGATGCTCTAAGCATTGAATTATAGAGAGTTTTAGAGTTTTTTATTTTTCTATAGATATAGATTTTTTTTTCTTTTTTACCGTTTTCTCTAAAGTAGAGAATAGTTTAGAGTATCTATTGAAGCAAAAAACATCTTAATTTTCTCTAATATGACTAAAATCTCTATTATGAAGTAACTGTTGGAGACCATATGTGACAT
The DNA here is from genome assembly GCA_946800695.1 of Geum urbanum. Taxonomy (NCBI): domain Eukaryota; kingdom Viridiplantae; phylum Streptophyta; class Magnoliopsida; order Rosales; family Rosaceae; genus Geum; species Geum urbanum. The sequence continues at coordinate 10,202,338 of OX327003.1, forward strand.
TCTATGGACGTTTTATGACATTCTATTACCATTATCTGACATTCTATAATATTTTATGAATTTCTATGACGTTTTATGACATTTTATGGACATTTTGTGACATTCTATCGCCATTTTACGACATTCTATGACGTATTAAGACATTTTATGGACATTTTGTGAAATTCTACGACGTTTTATAACATTATATGATCATTTTGTGAAATTCGATGACATTTTGTGACATTTTGTGATCTTTTATGGACATTTTGTGACATTCGATGACGTTTATGACAATTTATGACTCTATAAACATTTTGTGACATTCTATGAACGTTTTATGACATTCTATGGTCATTATGTGACATTCTACGACGGTTTACAATATTTTATGACGTTTTATGACATTCTACGATTATTTTGTGATATTCGTCGACGTTTTATGAAATTCTATAACATTTTATTGACATTTTGTGACATTCAACGACACGACACTATGATTATTTTGTGTTATTCTATGGATATATTGTGACATTCTATGGTTGTTTTATGACATTAAATGACCATTTTGTGAAATTCGACGACATTTTACGATATTCTATGATGTTTTATGAGATTTTATGGTCATTTTTTGACATTCTATGACATTTTACAACATTCTATAGACATTTTTGTGACATTCTATTATCATTTTTTGACATTATATTGTCATTTTTGTGACGTTTTATTATCATTTTCTATTGTCATTTTTATGACATTCTATTACCATTATTGTGACATTCTATTGTCATTTTATTGACATTCTATATATATATATATATCCATTTTTTGACATTCTATTGTCATTATTGTGACATTTTTGGGTCATTTTTGTGACATTCTATTGCTATTTTTATGATATTCTATTGTCATTTTTGTGACATTCTATTATCATTTTTATGACATTCTATTGCCATTATTGTGAGATTTTATTGCTTTTTTTATTACATTTTATTGCCATTTTTGTGACATTGTATTGCCATTATTGTGACATTCTACGGCAATTTTTATGACATTCTATTACCATTCTAGAGAAGGTGGCCAAAAGCTTTACTTTATTTCCACATTGGTCTTGCTCTTCTTCTTTTTAGAGCTCTGAGGCAAATCATCATTTAATGATTTCAAGAATTCTTTGGAAGGGTCTGCAAAGGGAACTTTGCCCAAATAATCTTCCATGTCTTCATTTTCTTGAGTGAAATCTTCTTCATCTTCATCTCCTTCACCATCTTATTCTTCTTCATCTTCATCCATCATAGATGCAGGAGTTGAGGAGGTTTTAGAAGAAGTTTTCTTGAATAAGACAGCTACATTGTCATCAATTTGAGACGAGGGCTGCTGTAACAATTTTTCCTTAAGCTCTCTAGGAGAAGCTAAGGGGAAAGCGGCCTTCAGATCTGCCAAGGGGGGAATCACAAAATCCCTTTTGGGCTCTTCTTGAGGAGAATATTTTTTCTCTTCCTTTTTAAAGGCACCAATACATTCCTTTATTTTGAGTAAAGGAAGATTATAATCGAATCTTGACCACCATTTATAATGGAATTGGCGGTTAAAGGATAAAACTCTTATTTCTAAGTGACATACTGAATAAGTCTATTGCCAAATCCAAGGGATGCTAAACCTAGCAATAAAGTGGAGGAGATTACTCCCACTGATTACCCTAACTCCATTATACTTGGGGTTTTTCATAATATATTCATCATAAGTTTTTTAGAGTTCTTCCTTCCACTGTGATGATTTATCATAATATCTCGTAGGGATTACCCCTTCACTGATACAATTTAGATATGCTCCACTGTCAATGAGAGCGATCCCTTTAATGACATAGTCTTTGTCTATGACAATAGTAACATTAGAATATCATTTTTGGTATGTTACTTGGTTAATGATGTTGAGAAATTTCTCTTCATCCTGAATAGAAGATTCTCCTTGTTCAGGAATAATAGAAGATTCTCTTTGTTCAGAAATAATCTTGCTAATAATTTCTCTGAGAAACTTGGTTTCTATTTATAAGTTATTTATTTATGCTCTTAAATCATAAATAGAAATTTCTCTTTCTTTGAAAATACTTACCTCCATTTTTATGGAGTTAATCTCTTCCTGTAAGTCAAAAATAGACAATTTCTTGGAAGAGTGAGTTTTTAACCCATCAAAGACTTCTTTTAAGGAGTATGATTCCTTAGGAATATAAGGGGGGAATTCTCTCTTTTTATTGTTTCTAAATAATGCTCGATCATATTCTTCTTGGTTTCAGGATCTTGGATCCCAAATCAAGTCAAGAATAGATCTTTATTGGGATGTAAGCACATTTATGCTTAATCCGTTCATCTCAAGAATAGCCTTGTAATGATTTGCATTACAACCACAGTCTGATGAGGATGAAGACTCAGACTTAGAATTAAAATTGTCAGAATTTTGATCAATAATATTAACCTGCTCTTCTGACTCACTGTCAGAAGGGTTCAGAAGAATAGCTAAAAGTTACTTTTTTAGATCTTCATCAGAAATCTCATTAATTTTCTTTTTGGTCCAGCATTTATTGGCATAGTAGCATGTTTTGCCACATTTTCTACAGATAATAGTGCTGGTAGAATTCTGGGAATAATTCTTCTTATACTATGGTTTTGAATTTCATTTTTTCTTCTTTTCGTGAGGGGGCTAAGATTTCTTAACAAAGCGTTTCTTTTTCTTTAAATAGGATTTTGAATCCGATCCCTTATGCTTATGCTTATTCGGGATTTGGAGATCAAAACTAAATTGGTCACAGAATTCTCTAATTTCTTTTTTGCCAGTCAGATGTTGGCGTTTTAATTGAGCTTTTAGTTTAATATCATTGCAAAGGGATAAGCCTTCAGCAACGCATTCACTGGTAAGTTGACCATATGTATATTCATAATAAGGAATGGAGTTTCCTCTATGCTTTCTCAAAATACAGTTTTTGACCTTTTGAGCAAAAAGAGTATGAATGCCTGCAATGAACTTCTCCTTCCAGAAGTCAGCGTTGACCTCTCTCCTGATCATAACTTTGGACAAGAATACATCCTTATACCAGCTGAACTGAGTTAAGATGGGGCATTTAAGATTGACTAATAAGTCTTTGATTCTTTCGAAGGATACTGGGTTAGATCCAACGAAAACCAATAAAATGGAAGTAAGCAGTGTATAATCTGCATTAGAAATAGGAGTTTCAATATATATAATTCTGTCATGACCTTGTTCATCTTTCATGGTCACTGGAGTTTGATTAATTTTAGTTGCATTAAGAATTTGTTGTTGTTGATCTGGAGAAATGATATTATCCCACCAACCACGAAGTTGGCCAGCAAATCCTACACCATGTATTCCGCAATTTGTTTATCTGAATTATGAGCAGATATGCAAATCGTAGAATACATAGTAATTCTATGAAGCTAAGTGATTATCTGATATTCAGACAATCCATCAATATTCCATTCATAGATGGTTCAAGCACTAAAGCTAGCCGTAATATTCAAATTTTCTTCTTCGAATAATAAATTCTGAGGAGTAGGATGAGTATAATAATGCCTGGTTGAAGCAGTAAGAATTGATTTTCTGCCAAAAACAGTACTTTTTCCAAAAAAAAAAATTGATTTATGCTAGGAACCTGGGAAATTGATTTATGCTAGCAAAAATTGATTTATGCTAGCAAAAATTGATTTATACTAGCAGTAAGCATGAGAAATTCTTATTGATAGAATAATATAGAAACCAAATAGGGAAAGAAATGACTTTCCTTCGGGCATCAATAGTGCCATAATAAAGAGTTTTATAATTTTGTTGTTCTTCTTCTGTGAAGTTAGAGAAGAACCATTTTCTGAAGGGCAAATATTTTTCTTGCATAAAATCTTTAACGCAAGTTTGTCGATCATAAGTAAAAGGAATAGAAATGACATTTATCGATGAAATATCATTGAATTCAGGCAACTTCTTAGGTTCTTCATGATAAATTCCCTGAGGAATATGTTGAGATGAAGTACAAGTTCAGTCAAAAACCAGGTTATGAACCTTGGTGCCTGACGAAGAGACTTTTATAGATTGGTTTGGAGTATAAAACCTTTGAGATTGAATATTCTCACATCTTTTTGATGAAATAGAAGATAGACTATCATCCGAGAATGACAATCTAGTTGATCTTCTACTGTTATCAAATTTGATAATAACATCTCCATCATCATGCTGTAAAATTTCTTAGACTTTTTTGTTTTCTATAGGTTTAGATGGAGTGACGGATTCAAGCATGCATTCATAATATCCTGCCATTGAATAGTCTGACGAATAGATACATCTGATTTTAAGAGATTGGTCTCAATTAAGACTGTTTTTCCCTTTGTATCATAATTTTTTTCCTTTGGGCTTAGGGTATTCATTGCTTTATAATACACCCTATATGTAATATTTAGTTGCTCAGATCCTTATTTTAGATTATAGCCACTAGTTTTAACATTTAATGCTAAAACATCAAGAATATTTCTGTCTGTCAAAGAGACACAGAAATTAAGGAAGCAGTTAAAATAAACCTGGTCATTACATAGGCTTGTTTGAATGATTCCTAAAAGGAGTCATTAAAATTTAGGTGCCTGCAATCTCTTAAGGCAACTAATAATGAGTCATTTAAGCTTTCTCTGGAAAGCGGTTGAATAGCTACTTGAACCATACCCAAATGAAAATATCTGTATTTATCTTTATATCTCCTGATTTCTTCAAGTTGGAATAACTGAATAGTTTCATGTTCTTTTCCTATAGGAATAGTTTGTTCAATTGTTTTGATGGTCATAGCCATATTCAAATTGAACATATTCATAGAATATATCATTGAAGGTTTAACCTTCGAGAGACTCCAGCTATGAAGTTGATTCTCAATATTAGAGAATTCAATATCCTCTTCATTTTTAATATGATTGATAATATTTTGAGGAATATAACTCCTCGAGTTGGAATTACTGGATTTAGAAGAACTTATTCTTGATAATTTAGACAACATTTCAAAATAAATAAAATACAAGAATTGAGCAGATTCAATGAATGAAATCGAAAGAGACTTTGCCTTATACGGTTGTCAACGATTTACGAAAACCTACCATGTACCGCTTCTTTCACGCAATGGGTGCTCTTCTACGCGACTTAGGTGCCGTCTGATAAGGTTCCGGCTTTGATACCAAACAACAGGACCAGCTCAAATCTTTTTGTGACATTTTATAATGACATTTTATTACTTTTTTGTGACATTCTATTGCTATTTTTGTGACATTCTATTGCCATTATTGTGACATTCTACGGCAATGTTTATGACATTCTGTTACCATTATTGTGACATTCTATTACCATTTTTATGACATTCTATTACCATTTTTTGACATTCTATGGTCATTTTTGTGACATTCTATTGCTATTTTTATGATATTTTATTGTCATTTTTGTGACATTCTATTGTATTTTTATGACATTCAATTGTTATTTTGTGACATTTTATTATCATTTTTATGACATTCTATTGTCATTTTTATTGCTATTTTTATGACATTCTATTACCATTTTTATGTTATTCTATTGTCATTACTATGATATTTTATTGCCTTTTTATGACATTCTATTGCAATTTTTATAACATTTTATTGTCTTTTTTGTGACATTGAATTGCCAATTTTTCTGACATTATATTACAATTTTTATGACATTTTATTGTCTTTTTATGACATTATTTTGACATTTTATAACTTTCTTTTGGCATTTTGTGACATTCTATTACGTTTTATGACTTTCTTCAACGTTTTGTGACTTTTAAAGAAGTTTTAAGTTTTTCTTTGACGTTTTATGACATTCTATTCCCATTTTGCCTCATTCATTAATTTGCCATTTTACGACATTCTATATCGTTTATAATATTCTATTGCCATTTTATAACATTCTATGGCGTTTTAAGACATTCCATTGTAATTTTCTGACATTCAATTATTTTTTTATAACATTCCATTGCCATTTTTATGACATTTTATTGCCGATTTTTGTGTCATTCTATTATCATTTTTGTGACATTATATTGCCATTTTTGTGACATTCTATTGTTATTTTTATGACATTTTCTATTGCCATTTTTATGACATTCTATTGTCATTTTGTAATATTTTATTATCCTTTTGTTGACATTCTATTATCATTTTCTATTGCCATTTTTATGACATTTTATTGTCATTTTTGTGACATTCTATTGTCATTTTTATGACATTTTATTGTCGTTTTGTGACATTTTATTATTATTATGACATTTTATTGTTATTTTTTTGACATTCTATTGCTATTTTTATGATATTCTATTACCATTTTTGTGACATTGTATTGCCAATTTTTGTGATATTCTATTGTCATTTTTATGACATCTTATTGCCATTTTATGACATTATTTTGACATTTTATTACGTTTTATGATTTTCTTCTGACGTTTTGTGACTTTTAAAGAAGTTTTAGGTTTTTTTTTTCGACGTTTTATGACATACTTTTGTTATTTTGTTATATTTTATTGCCATTTTATGACATTATACGACGTTTTACTACATTTTATGGTCATTTTTGTTATATTTTACAACCTTGAGACATTTTGTGATATTTAAGGACATTTTATGACATTTTTCGACGTTTTGTGACCTTTTAGGAAGTTTAGGTTTTTCTTCTATGTTTTATGACATTCTATTGACATTTTGTGACATTCTATAACGTTTTATGATTTTCTTCTACGTTTTATGACATTCTATAGGAATTTTTTGACATTCAACAATATTTTACAACATTCTATGACATTTTATGACCATTTTGTGACATTCGACGATATTTAACGACATTCTATGATGTTTTATGACATTCTATGGTTATTTTGTGATATTATGCGACGTTTATGACATTCTATTGACATTTTGTGGAGTTTTATGACATTCTTCAACGTTTTATGACACTCTATGTCAATTTTGTGATCTTCGACGACATTTTTTAGACATTCTATGACTTTTATGACATTTATGACCATTTTGGAACATTCGACAACATTTAACAACATTTTATGACATTTTATGGATATTTTATTACATTATACGATGTTTTGTGGCATTCTATTGACATTATGTAACATTTTATGATGTTTTATGACATTCTATGACTTTTTATCATATTTCATGGTTATTTTGTGACATTCAACGATAGTTTATGACATTCAACGACAATTTATGACATTCTGTAGACATTTTGTGACGTTATACGACATTTTATAACAATCTATTGACATTTTAGAACATTCTTTGACGTTTTATATCTTTCTTCGACGTTTTATGAAATTCTATGAATATTTTGTGACATTTGATGATATTAACGACATTTTATAACGTTTTATGACATTGTATGGACATTTGTGACACTCTACGACGTTTTATGACATTCTATTGACATTTTGTGATATTGTACGGCGCTTTATGACATTCTATTGTCATTTTGTGACAGTTTGTTATCATTTTTATGACATTATATTATCATTTTCTATTGCCATTTTTATGACATTCTATTGCAATTATTGTGACATTCTATTGTCATTTTTGTGACATTCTATTGTCATTATTGTGACACTCTACGACTATTTTATGACATTTTAGTATCATTATTGTGACTTTTTATTGTCATTTTTATGATATTCTATTGCCATTATTGTGACATTCTACGACTATTTTTATGACATTTTATAACCATTATTGTGACATTCTATTGTCATGTTTATGACATTCTATTATTATTATTGTGACATTATATTGCCATTTTTTGACATTCTATTGCTATTTTTGTGACATTTTATTAGGGCCAGCCATGAGAAATTGGGGCCCTAGGCGAAAATTTTTTTGGGGCCTGAACTTTTCAAAAAATATATATTATTTAATAAAATAACGATGTACCGAAAAACCTTTGAATAAATACTACAGTATATCAATTGAGCAATGGATCGAATATATTTCAATCAAAATAGATATTGTTATGGAGTTACTTGATCAAAGTCTTCCAATAAAATCCAAACTTCCCAAGCAAATCTGCAAGAGATAACGTACACAAGACTAACATATAAACAAATTAACATATAACAAAAAAAAGGAAGTAGAGAACTGATCAAAAATTATGAGTATACTGAGTAATTGACAAAAAAACAAGGAAAAAAAACTGATATGGTGAGAGGACTTGTCGATCGACAACCTTAATTAATTGAATGAAAGAGTTCTATCATCTCATTCATCTGGTATGGAAGTATGAAAGGAACGTTCAAATGAGTTGGAACGAATCAATTCTCAAGCCAATATTTGTCATCTCAAGCTCTCTCACAGAGTTTGGATTATTTTTTTCAGAAGGTGAAAATAAATCACAGATTTGGGTTGAACTTTAATTTTTTTTTAGGTTTGCCTTAGATAACGTGATTGACTGACGTGTTTAATAGTCTTTCTATGCAGACGTTGATAGTTGAGAAGCGTTTAAGCCATTTGATTTTTTTCTTATAAATATACATATATGAGTTTGGATTTTGGGGTTCCTATTGGGCTTGGGGGCTCTTGGCGTGGCTCTAGCCCGCCTTGCCCCAAGGCCAGCCCTGCATTCTATTATCATTTTTATGACATTCTATTGTTATTTTTTGATATTTTATTATTATTTTTATGACATTCTATTACCATTTTTATGACATTCTATTACCATTTTTATGACATTCTATTGTCATTATTGTGACTTTCTATTGCTAATTATATAACATTCTATTGCCATTTTTGTGACATTATGTTGTCATTTTATGACATTCTTTTGGCATTTTGTGACATTCTATTATGTTTTATGACTTTCTTCTGCGTTTTGTGACTTTTTAAAAAGTTTTAGGTTTCTCTTTGACGTTTTATGACATTTTATTGTTATTTTGTTACACATGTTGTTATTTTATGATATTCTACAATATTTTATAATATTTTATTGTCATTTTATGACATTCTATTGCCATCTTTGTGACATTTAATTACCATTTTTATTACATTCTATTGTCATTTTGTGAGATTCTATTGCTATTTTGTGACATTCTTCGACGTTTTATGACATTCTATTACCATTTTTGTAACATTTTATTGTCATTTTTATAACATTCTATTATTATTTTGTGACATTATTTTTTTTTGTCATCTTATGACACTCTTTTGGCACTATTTGACATTCTATTACCTTTTATGATTTTTTTCGACGGTTTTGTGACTTTTTAAGAACTTTTAGGTTTTTCTTCGACGTTTTATGATATACCATGGTTGTTCTGATACAAAAGGTTGTCATTTTTGACATTCTACAACGTTTTATGACATTCTACTTTTATATTGTGACATTTTATGACGTTTTATGACATTTTATAGCCATTTTTGTTATATTCTATTGTCATTTTTGTGACATGCTATTGATATTTTTTTGACATTCTATAGCCATATTTGTTACATTCTATTGTAATTTTTGTGACATTCTATTGACATTTTTATGACATTTTATTTCTATTTTTGTGACTTTCTATTGCCATTGTATGACATTTTATTGTCATTTTTGTGACATTCTATTTCAATTTTTATTACATTCTATTGCCATTTTGTGACATTATTTTGTCATTTTATGACATTCTTTTGGTATTTTGTTACATTATATTATGTTTTAAGGTTTTTATTTGACATTTATGACTTTCTATAGTCATTCAATAACATTTTACGATATTTTATGATATTATATGACATTTAATAACTTCCTATGACCATTTTGAGACTTTCTATGACATTTTGTAACTTTTTATAGCTATTCAATGACTTTCTATTACGTTGTATGTTTTTCTTTGACATTATATGACTCTCTACCGCATTTTACTATAATATATGATGTTTTATGACTTTCTATGATGTTTTATGATTTTTTATGAGCTTTTTTGATGTTTTCTATGATTTTTTATGCCTATTGTCGCCGCAATCGAAGCTGGTACGATCTCTATCTCTCGTGAAGCTGGTACGATCTCTATCTCTCGTCACTTAACTTGGTTCTATTGATCCGCTTTGTCTTCATTTTCTCACTTACAATGGAATTCAAATTTTTATCTTCTTTCTGCAATAGGTATTTTATTCGATCGTCATCCACATAAGAATACAATATCCAAAAAAATAATGCTCAAATCATACTCTCCAGTTATAAGCCAAGCTTAGACTGTGATATATGAGTAATAACTAATCTTATAGTAACATAACCAAGCAGAACAATCATGACAATTTAATTTTGTCAATAGAAACTACGGATGAACAACTTATGAAATTTAAATATACTGTATAGTAATCTTGACCTTTGTACATGAGAATCAGAAGGTGACTCGATCTTAATTGCAATTTACAAGTTGCATTCGTATGCCAAACAGAAAGAAAAAATTGCTATTTCAGGCAACTATTACCGAATGTGAAGGTGAATCTGCCAATTGCATTAGTTTAAAAAGTTTTCAAACAGGAATTAACAATTGCCATTTCGACCAGAAAATTGGCGAATGCATTTGTATGTTTGATTTCACAATTGCATTTATATGTTTGATTGCCGAATAGGAAGGAAAAATGCTATTTCCACAAAAAAAATGATGAAAGGGAAGGCGACACTACAACACAAAATACCTTTTTCAACAATAGAATTTTGTCGGAAATGACTCTTTGGTCGGAAAAAGCGATTCCCGAAGAATTTTTATTGTCTGAAATGCTATTTTTTCAGACGATTTGTCAAAAAAACAACATTTCGGACCTTAAATTATCGTTGATTTTGGTCAGAATAATTTCATTGATCTGTCAAAATATTTTAGGCCTGAGACGGTTCGGGTATATGTAACAGTTGTTAGGAACCAAACCGAATTGAGAAAACGTTATTTCGGTTCGGGTTTACAAAGTTAAACATTAGAACTGAAATAAAACCGAATCGAATCAGTTCGGGTTGGTTTCACCGGTTCTTTCGATTTTTTCCCTGCATATTTCAAAATAGAAAAAGCATAACTTATACTCAGTTGAGCGTCAACTGACTATCAGTTAATGCTCAACTGGGTATCAGTTGATGTCAACTGACACTTATTTTAGGTTCAAATAATACTCAGGTGCATATCTTATTCACTGCACTATAAAAAAAAAAGAATTCAGACGCTGATATATGTTTTCTCTCTACCTTGTGGTTCGAGCAAACTCTTCAAGTGTTGGAAGAAATACAACCAATTATCGTCTGTCTCAGAATCACATACACAGATTGCTAAGGGAAAGAAGCCTACACACATTAAACACAAAACATAAACACAAAAAAGTTCAGTTAGTCTATTCATCAACAGATAATGTTCAACTGACACTCAGTTGAGGGTCAACTGACACTTAGTTGAGGCTAAAACACATTAGGTTCAACAAAAACACAACACAGCAGCCTTCAACTGACACTCAGTTGAGGGTCGACTGAGTATCAGTTGAGGCTAAAACACATTATGTTCAACAAAAACACAACACAACAGCCTTCAACTGACACTCAGTTGAGGGTCAATTGACACTTAGTGAGTGTCAACTGTGTATTAGTTGAGGGTCGACTGAGTATCAGTTGAGGCTAAAACACATTATGTTCAACAAAAACACAACATAGCAGCCTTCAATTGACACTCATTTTAGGGTCAACTGTGTATCAGTTGAGTGTCAACTGAGTATCAGTTGTACTCAATCTCACATAAGCTCAAATTAAAGCCAATAATATAGCGACACGTGTACAACAATAGTGAAATTCGGTTATTCTCGGTTTTAGGAGATCCGAAACTGTAAAAACTGAACCGAACCAAATTTTATTCATTCGGTCTGGTTCCTCCTTCATGTCTCACCTTATTTTCAAAAACCCGAACTGAACTGACCATTTCAGTTCGGTTCGGTCCAGTTCTTCGGGTTTTCGGTTAATTAGTCCTAGGCCTAAAATATTTCATCATAAATAATTATTTTCTATTGGAAAATTGTCATCATGGACCAAATTTACTTCATATAGCATCTTGGTCACAGTCATTCTTCCAACTAAGCATAATAATTAACTGTACAATACTTTTATTGCAAAATCACATTTAGTACATGAACATCAGTCACAAATTAGAAAGAAAACTACACTGCGTTTAGAAAATCAATACGAAACAGTAAACAAGGATGCAAGAGGATCTACTTCTATAAATTTCTTGTTTCTTAAAAACTTTGTAATATAGAGAACTACAATCATCCATGTAATATTCCAGTGCGGTTTGTCATTCTTCACTGTCTAGTAAACCCATCCAAATGAGATAGCATTATACTAACATGTCATCCCCAAGATGTTGATAGTCTAACTGAGAAGCATTCCCACTCTGCTGGAAAAGAAATGCACAAGTATGATATTTATAATTCACTACTAAAATACTTTTAGATGACTAAACAAAACATATTATAAACATAGCACTATTCATGGCCCGAAAAACGGATACTTCTACTTTTCTACTTTAATGTAGGCTCATTCTTAATATCAAAAACCTAAAAATAAGACCTAGTCATACTTTACCTATAAAAAGAAGTGCACCATTTGCATTATTCAGGGCCTTCCATCAAAGTTCATATCTGTACCTATAGATGGTTTATAAAAACTAAAATTCTAGCAAACCAGGTCGTATTGCATACTTGGGTAAGTAATTAATACACTTAAGAATATAGATAGATATTAGAATATCTATAACATTAACGTTTCTATGCAAGTATATAAAATAGCTCAGTGAGTTAGAAGGGCATACTTGAAAATGTTAAATCCCGTTCTGCGGCTAGTGGAAAGCATTTACACTGATCATAAGCATTTGAATCCCATAAATTCCTACAGATTCCAACACATCACATTGTCAAATCACAACAATTATTAGCACTGGTTTCGAGACTCATCATTGAAATATACAACAAAAATCGTTAACATAAGTAAACTACAACAAAGTTAGCACAATACTACTAAATTTCAGGAAAACACCAATGTTTTAATTTACCAACTACTCTACCAAGTTAAAACGTCTCATTCACCACTAGAATTTAAACAAATTGAATGGTAGTCTCAACTTTGTAAAAGATTCTTCTTCGTCATCTCAGTATGCAGCATTGCCTTGGATACAGTATAAAGACAATACTCAACACACAAAAATTATTAAAACCCCGTACCTTCCTTGTGCAGTTGATTCCTTAAATCACTTCGATGCTGAGATATCAAGAGGACACCATAATTTAATCTAGCTTGGCCTTTACTCTTGCAAGTCTACATATATGAAAAAGAAAAGTAAAACTCTATGGTGCAAAAATAGGGCGAATTTGTAGAAAATAGTAGTATGCAGAACATGATTATGAATCTAACTTTTAGAAAAACTAGAGGAAACAAAACTGACATTTATATCAACTTTCAATAAGCTATATATCAAATATTCCACCTTTAATCATGTAATTTAATTTCATATCAATAGATGCAGTTGGCATAGAAACTAATCTGCTAGCACCTTGAACATATCATCTCAGCTTGCCTTAATTTGTGTTCGCCTATTTGATTCCACTTATACCAGCCCAAACAAAACAAATAATACTTACATCTACAATCACACTATCCCCAATCCCAAAGCCTAATTTTTCAAAATGAACCTGTGTAAATCTAGAGAAGAGAAAGCAAAGAGTGAGGAATTGACCTTCGCACTAGATGGTTTTTTCAACTCTGGCGCGGATTGAAGCTAGGAAATCCAAGATGACATTTTTTGCATGTAATAGACTGGTTGAGATAACAATTAATTAAACAATGATCAAGTTATAGTAAACAACCAAATAACCCAACTTTGCCTATTCCCAAATAACAATCGTTGACTACGGATTTAAAAAGAAGTGAGATTTATAAAGACGTAATACTAGCCTATAGAATCAAAGAGATTAAATGGACATGTTGATCTCCTTTGCAGATTTGACAAAACATAAATTAACATAATTCTCAACCAAACAATGAACAAAAGATTGGGGTTCAATAATGGCAAGGCATTACAGTAGCTTTCACTCCTAACTCATGACTAGAACGACATCTCGTTTTAATTTTCGCAATCGTTGTTGGAACAAGTTTTAAATGACTGAGAACAAGCATGAACTAGCATCTGATACATCAATTCGTACAATGACTATACGTTGGCCTCAGATTAACAACAAGCACAGTGTGTAATTAAGTGTCAAGTCTTCCAAATATTAAGTAAATTTCTCCTCTTAAACACTTCTAAACCCGAGGAAGAACCATCCAATTAGACCAATATGTAGTGAGATGTTAGTTTTCCCTTAGACAAGAGATGCTTGCAGTTGAATTAATTCTTCAGCTGCCTTAATCCATTTTAGTCGATTGATACAAAAAAAGGTAGGTTACTCTCTTGAGCTTGAGGATGGAAGTGAGGTTAATGCTGAGATAGAGCCTACATGCCGCCCAGGTGGCCCGAACCGCCTGCCATAATCAAAAAGTAAAGAAATCTCAAAGGGAATACCAAAGAAGAGCAGAATAAGTCTTATATTATACTCAGTGGAAACCAAAATTAGAACGCCCTGCAACAACATCAAATTAATCCAACATAAAAATAAAACCCAACAAGGTACGAATAACTTTCTCCCAGCACCAGTAAAGGTACCAGAAGATTATTCAAGAAAATCCAGTATGTGTTACTGTGGACTTGCATCAGTTGAGTTTCGGGGAAATAAATAGCAAAAAGCCACTTCTGAGTCAGTTTTGATAAAAAAATATTCTTGTACTCAACTTCTGGTAGGAAACAAGCACAAGCTTTGATAACCCTATAATGAAAGCAATTATATCTATATGATGCTACATGTCAGTCTTCGTAAAAACAAGTGTTAGACTTCAAACATTCAAACATTTGCGCACTACGGTAACGAGAAGTGTGTTCATGAGACAAGTAGTCCAAAAATGATACTATAACATAAACAACAAACCAATGCTAAGACATAGACTATTATAGTAATGCGTATGCCGAATTCTGATCTCCAATGAATTTAGAACATTATCTACCTTGAATGAAAATCTAAATTTACCTGAATCCACAGCAGAACCTTGTATAACTTCAAGTGCATTCACACAGTAATCACTTCGATCAGTCTCCCTTTCTCCACCACCAAATACCTTATGCCTTTAAACAAGAGTGAAAAGTATCAGGCCGACTAATATTCACTTTGTTGATAAACCTTAACAAAGATTGCATCTTCAAAAAGATTAGTTGGCTTCACAATATGTGATGTAAACATTATAGGATCTAATTTCTTTCATCATAGGTAAAAAAATATACTAGTTACATGAAAACATGAACTATAAATGAAAATAAGAGGTTTTCTAGTATTCACCTATGAGGTACCATGCCACTTCCCTTTAGATCAGATTATGTTGAATGACCATCTCAGGTATCCAATTGCATCAGCAACGCAGATGCTAAATCTTGATATGTGTAGTGCATTACACTTTCCTAAAACCCATCACAATACCCCAACGTTAACCCCCACATCTTCAAAGCAATTCATTTGCCTTATAATTTTTCAAACATCATAACAACTAGAGGAAAGGGCACCAAAAATCTCAAAGACTTTTTATGATGAATTATAGTAGATGTGAATGTGCAAATTTTTTCTGGGGTGATATTATTGATCACAGGTAGATTTACTAGTGTATTTGGGATGTTATGTACTTGGGTCTCGAAATCTGTTTGCATTTAATCTAGCTTTACTTGCCAAACAAGTATGAAAAATTGTACAATAATAAGAGTCGAGTGGGACAAGTGTATCAGGCCTGATATTTTGACCATATTTCTATTTGGGATGCGACGTTGGGTGGTGCACCATCCTATACCTATCATAGCTTTATGCATGTCAGCAAGTGGGACAAGTGATTAGATTGGCCTCTGAGAAGACAAGTGGTTGCCTCAACCTACTCGTTTCTTGCCTGAGGAGGAGCTTTGATGCCCTACTATGCTGAGACGGGTTTGGTAGCTTATGACTATAGAGCGTACATGGGATATGGCATCAATGGAGAGGTATTTATCCCTTGCTGGTGTAGTATATACCATTGAGGCATACTACATGTGTTGATAGACTTGTTTGACATTATACGGCTAAGGAGGAGTATAGTGTTGGAAGTGCATACCAGCTAGCTTTGCAGTTGCTTGTGCGTATAGTAAGTTTTGGAAGTTATTTTGGAGATTGAGAGCAGCTCTAGTATCCAAAATGTTTGTTTGGAAGGCTTGCAAGGGTTATATACATATGGGCCCTTGCTTCCGAGGTCGTATTTGATGTAGATGGTATATACTTGTTGTGTGAACATGAAAGGAGACAAGGCTACATCAATTCTGAGACTGCCCTGATGTTCAGCCTATAGTTACGTATGTGGTGTGTGGAGTTGGATATGGATGTTGGCCATGTTAATAGTTTTTATCTAGTTCATTTGGAAAGGGAGAAATGTTAAATTGTGGAACATGAAACCTTTCGATGGACAAGCTCTACGGGTGTTGGCAGGGGTTTGATATGATAATCATGTTTTGATGAACAAGACCCTATACCGCCCAATTAGAGTTTTACAGTTATGGAGTAGACCACATGTTGGTCGGTATTGTGTGTGTATGGATAGAGCTTTTGATGCCTCATTTCATTGGGGTAGAGTTGGTATTATGGTGCGAGACTGGTATGACCAATTTGTGATGGCGCTGGCATGTATGGTGGAGGGTGTCTACTCAGCATTAGCTGTGAAGATTACAGCTGCCTGAGAATCCTTACGATTATGGATGAATGATGGATTTAATCTCATATTGTGGTAAAGGCAATGTTTGATCCAGATACAACTTCAACCATATTTAGAGATTCATGTTGCGACCTGCATGAGGCTTTTAGAAATTTTTCTAATTCCCAATTATTCATTTAGGTAGATAAACTAATGTGGTAGCTCATAATCTAGTTAAATGAGCCTTGCAAAATGCTTGGACTCCAGTTGTTTTTTATTCGGCCCTCCTTTTATACAGACATGACTAACCGCTGATTGTAATGGTTGAGTTTTATCAATGATATTCTATTGTTTCACCTTAAAAAAAAATAAAAAAAATAATACATAACAAATTAATAATTTAGTTAACATCACAATTTTATCCAAGACACATCTACAACTCTAATAAGAGTGAGGCATCTACATAAACACGCACTAGCTAGGGATTTTTAGAAGATTGGTCGCAATTACTAATGCATGATCTGTGGCATGTACATAATGAAAACATCATTTTTTTTATTCTACGCAAATTAAATGAAAGCCTTTTCATCTGCTTATCATTAATGAAAGTTCAATTTTCTCAAAATGTATCCAAAACTTTTGGCCTAATTCTTCTTCCCTTTTTTCCGTATATTGAGAATTCGTAATGTTTTTCCTTTAGCCTCTCATGGATAAGAGAAGGGTAAAACACAGCCCTCTCATTCGCTTATGCATTTTTATCCATCTCACCACTTAGTTTTCAAAGCATTATTTTCTTCCTTTTTGTCTTCCATGATCCATTAATGTCTTTGTCATTCTCTCTCAGGGTATAAAATTTCTCTGCCTTCTTGGATCCTAAAGAGGCGGATTCCCTTCTATAGAGCTAGAGGAATCACATCATTGTTGGTTGGTACAATAGAAGGCCACGTCTGATATCGATTTACAAAAATATTTTTGAAAAACTGTTTTGTAAAACGAAAATAATAAATTGAATTTTATATTGTTATGATTTGAAAATGTCTATAGTAAATTAAATTATAATTTTTTTCAGTATAAAAACAGTAAAACATGTCTATTATACTTAGACAAGTTCAAAACATAAATGAATATTTATTTGATGTTAAATTTCAATTGAAGTGGATTATATAGGTATATTTAAAGGATAAATTTCAATTGAAATTAATCATAGTTTTTTTTTACCTAATTTTGTTTGAAATTCAGTTTTTAAAAGAAAACAGTTAAAACTTCATTGTGATGTTTTACAGAACATGGCGTATTTTTTGTTTTCAATGCTATTCGTTTTCTGAAAATAGCTTGACAAACATATTTTTATTGCATTTTTGTATTCACAAAAATAAAAAATTATTTCGTAAAACGATACCAAACACAGCTTAAAAATTCTAAACGTTCCATATTATGTCAATTGAGTCTAAACATCTTACAGTACGTATCAACTTTCTTAGTCTCGTCCTACTTTTCCTCTATCCTCTTTTAATTTGATAGTCATTTTGTCAATTTCCCTTTTGTCAATTCCAATAATCTCTAACATGTACTACTTTAAACATTTTGGACATACAACATGATGAGGTGGTATGACTAGTATCTGTTGGGATTATGGGCTCAAATACACAAAAGATAGTAACATTTATTTTCTATGCTAACTCCATGAATTATTTAAAAACAATACATAATCATTCCCCCGAACTTTAGCCCTTAGAGTAACAGGATTAAACTCAACCCTTTTGTTCTATTAATTAGACTCATTCACAGGTTGAAGGAGATTCAAAGCTTCTTATGGATTGTGTTAACATCAATTCTTATCCAAACCATTTTTGTTGTTGATGCTATACCAAGGTTTAGGTCATGCGTGAGACTGTAAAACTTATTACTCCTTTTTCGGCTCCTTATCTAAGGCTTTTTATTTTGTAGTATTTGGGTTAGGGTATGTGTAAAATAGGGGATACCACTAGCTTTTGTTGTACTTTATTTCTTTGATTTAAAGGAAAAAGAGATACTCGTGAGTTTAACATTGAAATTGGTCAAGTTAACCAAAGTTACATTTATATTAAAAAAGAATTAAAAAAAACAGAAATTTTGAAGAATACTCTTGTTTGAGGACTCAAATGTTCTTACCTTCTTTCAGTAAAATATTAAAACTTGACGAAAAGACAATATAAAAAGACTTTAATACCCCATGGGTGCTCAAGTTCTTCATTCTTCGATTACAATCTATAATAGTTACACGATTCAGAAGACTACTAACTAACTTATTAACCAAGCCTTGAATTCCGAATTGCATGAATAAAAAGAACAACCTGGCTATAGTGAGGGAGCCATGGCTTGCCGCCTTTGCTGGGGAGAGTATGGGCCCAGAACTAGAAGAGCGCCGGTCTCAGCCTCGTCGTTGCAGTGGTCATCACGGTCCATGGGTGATGTTACTGATGTATCAATGGTATTTGTAGAAGAACCAAATACCAATTGAACATCTGCATGACCAAAAGTCATGGCCTCAAAATAAGATCACAGCCAACAAATCCCATCTAATAAAAAACAGAGCAATACCATAAATTACAAAGCAGAGCCCAAAAATCAACTCCTCCTTCCCCCTTCTTGTTCCAATTCGATTCTGCAACACTCCCAAATTATTCTGTCACGCATAAACTCGGTGTCTGCAAATTTCACTCACTCTTCTTCTGTGATTGTGTTTTTTCATGTAGTATTAAGGACTTGTATCAATGGTTCAGTACGTGTATGTGCTCATATATGTTTGGAGTGAGCCCACAAATAAATCTTTTACTCTTGGTAGAACTATCTCCTATGTTTCTCAATCTCTGTGCATGTATGCGATAAAAAAGAAAAGAGAAATGCTTTGTTGCTCCTTGAATTTTTTCGCTACTATCGTTAAGCCGTTGAAGTATAGTTAGAAATCGTGAAAGGTTGATCAAACGAGGATACAAGAGACTTTGTCTCCCGGTCACTTTTCAACAATTATCAAAGAAAAGGTTAAAAATTATTTTGGGGACCCAAATGTGATATTTTTCAAAATTTCTCAAATAAAACTCGTGGGTGGGTGTAATTTGGCCAGAAACACAAATGTAGGGCAAAGTGGAAAACAAGGGTTCATACAGGGAAAGCGTTTGCAATTAACTAAATTTCACAGCTATACACAGTGGAGGCTAGTTCAGACATTTAACCAGTGATAGTAAACCCTAGTAGTATCTTTAAAAGGGAAGTGAGCCGCGAGCAGCAACTCTTCTCTCTCGAGACAAAAACACCAGCACTTTTCCTCTCCGACGAGATCTCAGACCCAACCAATCGCACCAGGTCACTCCTTCTCTCTCTATTCTCTTCGCCGTTTGTTTTTTGTCAAGAATTTATTAACGAAGTAGATGAAAGATTACATTCTGAGTTGTAATTACGGAGTTGAATCGAGTCTTTACACTGTTTGTTGTTGTTTCTTTGGTTTCTGAGTAGCCTATATAGAGTTGTGCAGATTGAATTATTAGGGTTTTATATGATTTTATTATCTTGTATGAAGTGCTCATGTTTCAGTTTGAATCAGATTGCATTGTTGTGATCGATAAAAGAAATGAATTTATGAAATATAGTATCGAAAGACCAATGTCTGGGTCCAGTTTCTATATCATTTTGATATACTATACGCTTGCTGTAAATGATTTGATCTACAGGCATTGCATTCCTTTTTGACTGATTTACTGGGTTTTTGTTTAGAGATGGGAGAAGTCAAGGGAGCAGCCGCAGCTGTGGTTCCAGAATCTGTTTTGAAGAAAAGGAAGAGGGCTGAGGAATGGGCTCTGGCCAAACAGCAAGCTTTTGAAACCGCAAAGAAGACTAACTGTGAAAACCGCAAGTTGATTTACATCCGGGCAAAGAAATACGCACAGGAGTATGATGATCAGGTATACACATTAACATGCATTGATCCAGCTACCTCGTAATTCTTGCTTTAGGGCATCAATTGTTCTGATGGGTTTGTGGTGAACTATCTTTTTTTCAGCAAAAGGAGTTGATTCAGTTGAAGCGTGAGGCAAGGCTGAAGGGAGGGTTTTATGTCGACCCAGAAGCCAAGCTGCTCTTCATTATCAGGATCCGTGGGTACGTATTTGGAACATAGTCCCAAATTTGATTGTATGTATTACTCTGTTGAGATGATGCTTATGGTTTCTCTTCCGAAATGTTCAGTATCAATGCCATTGACCCCAAAACAAAGAAGATTCTCCAGCTTCTTCGTTTAAGACAGGTAACACCTTAATCTGATTCAATATTCTTATTATTTATTTTATTTACAGAATTTAATGATGTATTCTTGAAATAGTAAAAGTGTATGACTACAATCACATTCTCACGTTTGCTTCTGGCTGCAGATCTTCAATGGTGTGTTCTTGAAAGTGAACAAGGCAACATTGAACATGCTGCACAGGGTTGAACCTTATGTGACCTATGGGTAATGCCTTTTGTTTTTTTGCTCGTATACAGAGTCGTGGTTATATGCATGTTGCTTTTTTGGTGGACATCTTTGTTTATACTATGTTAATGACTTCAGGTATCCTAATTTGAAGAGCGTCAAAGAGTTGATCTACAAGAGGGGCTATGGAAAGCTCAACAAGCAGAGAACTGCTTTGACCAACAATTCTGTCGTTGAACAGGTTTGTAGTCAAGTCTCTGTGAATGGTAAATTGTGTAGTAATGGTATTGGGTGCTTATCAATACATTGGTTTATCAATTTGTGCAGGCATTGGGAAAGCATGGAATCATCTGTGTGGAGGACCTTATCCATGAAATCTTGACTGTTGGACCCCACTTCAAAGAGGCAAACAACTTCTTGTGGCCATTTAAGCTCAAGGCACCCCTTGGTGGTTTGAAGAAGAAGAGAAACCACTACGTTGAGGGTGGTGATGCTGGCAACCGCGAAGATTTCATCAATGAGCTCATCAGGAGGATGAATTAGGTCTTTATAATGTTTTTTCTTTTGAAATTTTGTGGTCATGACCTTATCTTTAACAGACTTTTAGTACCCTCTATTTATGTTCAAATTTGTGCCATCTTTCGAGAAGTTTTGTTAGGCCGTTGTCACTTTAATTCTGGATACCCCTTATATTTTCGCAATACTAGTCATTCTGAGATTGTTAAAAATTTGAAACGTAGTTTGCCTGCTTACTGCTTTGCTTATAGAAGCATCCCTATCATACGTTGTACGCAAGTCAGTTTGGAATGAATGTGCATTCTCTTGGGCAGTTCCAGTCGATGAATTATATGAGCCGAGTCTAGATCAATACTGGTTTTCTTCTCCCTGACCATGAAATGGAAGTGGTCGAGTTTAGCTACAGTGCTGAATCAACTCATTAGAAATGGGTCAATATCCACTAAAGAGGAGTCTCTTGGGCAATGACTAATTGACGACCTTTAAGTTCATTATCCACTAAAGAGGAGTCTTATACTTGCCAGAGAAGTTGTTCAGCGGCAGATTGGGGCTACAAAGTGGGATCCTAGAAGCGGGATGGACAATTGTCTGCCTCTATCCACCATCCGACTACCTCTTATCCGAGTATGGGTTTAAAGAGTGTGCCGTGACTCTTTTTAACGATCTGCGCCGTGACTCTTTGAGTAGTGTGTGGAGCATTGTAGAATCTACCTCGGTTTTATATGAGTGCATACTCGGTTAGCAAGCAGGAAGCATGCAGCAGCTAACTGGGGTCCCTCTCGTACGTACGTGTAGGTTCCTGCTCTTTGGCGCATAAAGAAGAGATATTGGTTTGCCACCTCTTCCCTCCATATCTCATCGGAGGACACGTGTTACTATAAGTCACCATTATAAGAGAACCAAGTCCGTTCATAAATATGGAGACGACGACGAATACTGACAAGTGTTACAACATAAGTCGACGCTACAGAGACAACCATGGAGGCTCATAAGGAGAGGAGAGAGCAGATAGAGAAGGAGGGAAAGAAGAGTGCTAGTTATGCTACCTCTACCACAAGTGAAGGCCACGGAGGAGTTTCGGATCCGGTGACTAGGGCGGTGATTCGAGAATCCATAATCAGTGACGGCGGGGATGTTAATGAGAAAGGTCGTCATGATGATGATGATGAGGGCGGGGCTCAACAGCCCGTAGATGTTCTTGCATTTTCTCGATGTGTTCACAAGATTGACTCTTCGCTTGAGTAAATTATTTTCTTTTAGTTGTTTTGATTGTTTTTTTTTTCTACTTTTTATTTTGATGCATGTATTCTATTACAAATTGATATGTATGAATTAAGATCGAGGGACTCGGATCCTCTCTTAATCGAGAGTTTCCTAACTTTTGTCTAATCGGTTATTTTTGATTGTCCATCTTAATCTTGTGGCGAAGATTCATTTTAGCCCAAATTCCATTCTAAACAAATTCGCATCAAATCAACTATGTTCTGAACCAAACTCAAGAGTCCCAATCTCCACTGCCATTGCAGCAATGCAGCAATTTTCTTCCCTTTTTTACAACCATATCAACGTTTATGTATCAATCCCACGAACACACTAGGTTTGATCATGGATATCAAATGGACAATTATATGTCTGAAATGGGTACCTTATTACGTACGCACATGCATTGATGTTTTTGATTCCATATTCTTTTTTTGCTTAAATTGGAGAACGAGTCCCAGATGTCCAGATGTTATTGAAAGGTCAATTTGAACCCATCCAAGCTCAGAGTTTTATTCTGATTTTTGGTTCTGAAAATTGAGAAAATACGGAGAAGATTTTTGAGATACCCAAATTGAATTGTCGAGACTTGAGAGGTTATTTCAGAGTTGTTCTTACAGCTTCAAAATCCTCAACTTCAACAACTCTTCTCCGCATACCCATAACCAAGCTAACATGTTCCTCTTCCCCTCTCCTTGAATACACATAGATTGTATGTGACTGTAATTTGATGACTTTGGCTCTTCAAATGGGTTTACTTTTTGGAAACAATCCCTCAATTACAAAGTTTCAGAACCGATCGATAGTTGCTAGCATATGTATATAAATCAACTTCGATCGAAGAAGTCGGGAATGAGGTCGTCAAAAGAAAGTAAAATTTGGAGATGTGGTCGTGTAGCGGCGTGGTTGTAGTCTTGTAGGTGAAGAAAGTGGAGACGAGAAGTGAATCAGATTACTCCACTACAGTTAAGTGTATGGAGAAGAAAAAAATAGCAATTGAATCCCAACCATAGAAATGAAATGGACGACTCAAATTATGGTCAAGCAAAAGTTAGAAAATTCTCGGTTAGGAGAGGATCCGAGTTTAGGTTTTAGAGGGGTGAATAGACTTTTAACGATATTTTTTTTATAGTGTAGTCATCAATTATGAGGGATATCTATATGTGAGACTATCCTGATAAAATAGATGAACTAAAGTAAATAAATGTGATAAATAAACGAGATTGGCGCATCTTGCTTGGTCTAGTTCTGTTAATGATTTATGGATTGACGAGGCACCTGTGATTATCCAAGATGTTTTCTTTGATGATTTATATTTAATTTGTAGGCCGAGGT
Organism: Geum urbanum; assembly: GCA_946800695.1. Taxonomy (NCBI): domain Eukaryota; kingdom Viridiplantae; phylum Streptophyta; class Magnoliopsida; order Rosales; family Rosaceae; genus Geum; species Geum urbanum. The sequence continues at coordinate 10,226,714 of OX327003.1, forward strand.
AAAGACTCTATGTTCCTCTCTGGTCATAGTTCTTAGGAAAAAAATTCACTCATGGTGTCTGAACTCTTTCGAATGTATCGATGTGATGCACGACTTTTAAATCTTATCAAAGTGATGGTCAGACTTTATAAAGTCTATCAAATTGATGTCTAAGCTTATTTTCCATCAATGTGCTGTTAACGGTGATGACATGACAACGATAAATTGGAGAAAAGTCTATTATATCCTTAACCAGTAATGCCTGAACTCTTTCAAATGTATCAATGTGATGCCCAGACTTTATAAAGTCTATCAAAGTGATGTCTAAACCCATTTTTCTTAATTGCATGGTTAGGATTGATAATGTGGCAACAAAAAAATTCAAACTGGAGGGGTATTAAAGTCTTTTAACACATTCATCCACTTAAATTTTTTTGGTTATTTTTTTAATTATTACTGAGGTTGATCTGGTATACTAAACTTATTGTAAGATTAGCTTGACTAAAGTCTAGTTGACCAGATCAATGCCTGAGATTTAAACTCTCTGCCTGAGATTTAAACTCTCTCTCTCTCTCTCTCTCTCTCTGTGAACTGCTTCTCCACCTCTCGCCTCAGCCACATCGCCATTTTGACGTTGGTCTCTCTGAAACTCTTAGACAAACTCGTACCCGACACAATGGAAACCTCTCTGAGAAGAGAGACCAACCTAACCCTAAACCCTCTCCCTTGTTCGAATAGCAGAAGCATAAGCAACACTAACAGAAACAATAATGGACTCCTTCTCACTCCTCCAACGACCCCGACGGCTCAACAACAACAACAACCGAAGCCCATGACCCACCGATTCAGCCAACCCGTACCCGACCACCTTCGTCGTCTCGGCTTCCAAACCCGACAACAACAGCAGCACAACATCATCAACAAAACAAAACATTTGATTTGGGCGTCGCCAAAAACCATCGGCGACAGAGGAACTGAACATCGGCTTCACTAAATCTCCACATCCTCACCTCTACATCACTTAACCCAGACTCGATTAACAACTTGATAAGTCGCAGCTGAAATCACCGTCAAGCAACGCCGCCTCTATGGCCCACGCCTCTCCTCTACGAGCCCTCACGGTAGTGCCGCCACATACGCTTGCTCCACCATGTTTCTCATGGCCGCCTAACCTACTTCGACTCCGCCGAATCACTGCCCCCATGTGGTCTTGTTATCATGGACCCAGGCTCGAGGTCAAGTGTCGAGCCTGGAACTATAACCCCATTGATGTGACTGGAGAAGATGAGGGAAAAATTAGGAATTAAGATTTGGGAATTGGGGGAAAAATTGGCAAAGGAGAAGATGAGAGCGGAGGCGGTGTCAGAGTGGTGGAGGTTGGAGACGGGGAAGAAGAAGTCGAGGCCGGCTTGGTGCAAACAAAGGACGGGTTCGAAGCTCGACGTCGAGGTCGGTGTAAACAGAGGATGGGTTGGGAAGAAGAAATCGTGAAATGAGAGAGAGAGAGAGAGAGAGAGAGAGAGAGAGAGAGAGAGAGAGAGAGAGAGAGAGAGAGAGAGAGAGAGAGAGAGAGAGAGAGAGAGAGAGAGAATGAGAGAATATATATATAATAGAAAATAAAATTATAAGGGTACTATAGTCATTTTAAAAAAATCGAACAAAACAATGACACATCATCAATCCTAACCGCACAGTTAAGAAAATGGTTTTATGCATCACTTTGATAGAATTTATAAAGTCTGGGCATCACATTAATAGGATTTAAAGGTCGGGTATCACATTGAAATATTTGAAAGAGTTCAGGCATCGTTGGTTAAAGGTATAATAGACTTCTCTCAAATTTGTCGTTGCCACATCATCACTGTTAACATCGCACCGACGGAGAATAGGCTTAGGCATCACTTTGATAGGATTTAAAGGTCGGGCATCACATTAATACATTTGAAAGAGTTCAGGCATCACTGGTGACTTTAATCCTAATTCTTATTCATCAACTTATTAATAAGACATAGGGATAATACCCCGATTTCAAAAAAAATAAAATGAGACAAATAATACAAGTATGTTTTTTATTCGCAAAAATCTTACAATCAAAGAGAAAAAGTGAAAAATTGCTTGACCCTTACTCTGGAAGTCCAAACGTTTTCAATATGTAACTAACACTTAAAGACTATAGTTCTAATAATAGTAAGAAAACGATGGTATCCTATCTAGACTCATGTGCTAGACTAAGAACTATATTTCATTTTGTCTCTTAAGAGTATTACAAAAGAAAAGAAAAATGTTGGAATGCACCCCAAGACAATTCACCCTAAGGCTAATTTTAAAATCGACACGTGTCACTTCCTAATTAGTTCTCATTGTTAAAATTATCAAAAGTTGATTGAGCTTATGGTGAGCTAAGCATGTGTGATCATGTCTATGCCAGAGAGCAGCTACTGCAAATTCTCCTCCATCGTCGACGATGCTGCCAACGCCGCAAAAATAATATATATATATATATCTCTCTCTCTCTCTCTCTCTCTCTTTCACCACGCACACACACACACACACATATCTTGCACTGCCTTGCTAATTCCCTGTGCCACCCTCTCACGATGACGCGGATTGTCCTCGACTTCTGGGCACCAAAGCTTGCGCAAACCCCGATATTTGACATTGGCGTCGACCGACGAGAGAGTTCCTCAGTGAGGCGAGGGTGACAAAGGTTGATTATCCACCCGATGAGGTGGGTTTTTTCTATCTCAGTCATGGAGGTTGATCACAATCGGGGTGGAATCCTCCTGCTTGTGGCTGTCGATGAGAGGTGATCTTCGAGGCCATCGTGGGGTATTGGGCTTGTTCGAGCTTAGCCATGGAGATGGAGGTGATGGCTGATGTTCGCTATGGTGCCGATTCAAATCAAGGCCTCGACTGCCTCAGTGTTCGATATCGATCGAATCAAAGTTCGATCTCGATCTCGATCGAATCAAAGCCTCGGTGCCCAGAGTAGATCTAGGTCAAGAGGCAAGGAGAAGAGGGCGAGCGCGACAAAGAGGGAGGATGAGGGTTTTCAAGGTGGCAACAGTGGCACATCGGCGGTGGGTTGTAAGGTGCTGTGTTCTCCCATAAATACTCCATTGTAAGCTCAGTCAACTAAGAAAGTGTTGACAAAATTAACCAATAATAATTTGACAAAAAGCTTAGTCACCCATTTGAAAAATAGCCTTGGGGTGCTTAGACCCAGGGTGCACAACAACTTGATCCAAAAGAAAGATACATAAGTTTCACTTGGAAACTTAGTTATCTCACAACTAATTTACTTTGAACACTTTGGATTGTTTGCATCTACTAACATGATCTCATGGTATGCAAGGTATATGTATATGAATTTAAAGGTTTTGTGAAGACTTTAAAACATAAAACACAACACAAAGTACAAGCACAAGTTTAGATTCAGTTTATAGAAAATAAACAATACAATTTTCACAACCAAGAGAGTGAATGCAAGCTTGCTCTTTATATATGCCATTTAAAGTGGCCTACAAGTGAAGCCAAAAACATATCAGTCATGTATTTGAAAAGAGTATTAAAAGAACTTTAATCCTAAACCAAGTAAAGCAAACTTGAAAGTCACACACATACTTTTTACTCTTAAAAATCTTCCCTACATTAAGGAAGAGGTAATTTAAGAATTACATGTTTTCTTGCATAAATTAAGTTTAATTGTTTTTATGGAAAAACAAACTTATTTCACTTATTAATACTTTGTCAGATCGAGATATGTTCGTGAAGGAGTTCACAAACAATCTGGAGCCATGAGAATTCTGGACACATATAATTTTTAAGGCAGAGACTCAGGGATAGAAGACTAAATATGTATCCTCAGTAATAATAATAAGATGCATATGCATGTTTTACTTCAGTCCATGAGTTCATCATGATGTATCATTGATGATCTTTATCTTTAGACTTCACTTATTATTTCTTCTAATCCATGTTTTGTTCACAATGGGAAATCCCAATAATGATATACCAATATTCTCCCGCTTTGGCATTCTTAAACAACACACATATTTTACAAACCAATATTCTCTTTGTGGAAGCTTGAAGAGTACCTGCACAAAATTCTCAACAAGGCAAGACACAAGTGAAGTAAAACAAGAATAGTAGAGATTTGCAGATGGTTAAATAACAATATGCATAAACATAAGAGTTTTGAACCTACAACAAACAACTAAAATACAACAACAAAAGCTCACAATCTCTACTAGTTTCTCCCTCTTTTTGTCATAGAAGGACAAAGGTCCAAAAGATGCACACCAACCAAAAGGCATCTTGTAAAAACCAATTATGTTCAAGAGAAGAACATAGAGGAGAATGGTCCTACAAAGCATAAATAACTAGAATATAATAAACATAGGTGAAGATCAGTCTTCATCAGTGTCAACATTTTCATTAGGATCATCATCTTCATCATCAGAAGCTAATTCCTCATGTTTATAGTCCTCATCAATATCTTTGTTTCCTCATGTAGATTCATTGTCAGCCATGGCTTCTTCAGAGTCCTCATCCAAGTCACTAGCAGCTTTCCTAAATGTGCCTGAACCATTGTCAGGTCAGTCAAGAGAGGATCCAACTATCCCAAGATGCTTAGCTAGTTCAACTATGACAACTTCCTTAATGTATACAATGCCTTGAGCAATCATCTCCTTGACATATGTCTTGAGGAAAGTATACTCAAGAGGCTCAACATAGACTGATGATTGACTCGAGGATTTGGTGAGAGTGCTCTTGTCCACAGGGATTTGGTCTTTAGCAATCTCATCATCATCCAGGAATGAGACACCAGTAGCCGTGCATAACATGGTAATCACAACAAGAAACACCAATGATTTTCTGTTATGTTTTTGTTTCTTAATAGCACCATCAAAAACTTGTTTGAAATAGACTTTAGATGACTGAGTATTAGGCATGATAAGAGACCAAATAAGGAATCGTACAAATTTGTACCACTCAAACATAAACTGGCTGCTTCGATATGGACCAGTAAGTGATGTCATGATAAGAGATGAATAGAAAGTCTTAGCAAGATCCGCAAGAGTGAAGGTTGCAGTGAAAGATTTAATATTCTTTAAGACATGTTTCTCAGTTAAAGGCAAAGAGAAAACTTCCCTAATCTTAGGAAGATAGATATCAACATTACAATTTCTGACCTTAATAAGCATAGGAGAAGGAGAGATGATTTTGACTTTGGTAGACATGTTTGAGAGAAAATTAGCATAAAACTCTGACAATAGACAAGTTACCTTAGGTAAGGAAGCTAAGGCCTCAACCTAACCAAAAATTTCTCAATTAAATCAAAGCATTCAGAGGGTAATCCTTCCACTACAAGAAAACAGCACTTAGACCACGGAAACGTAATTGTTCCGTGGTCCAAGTGACACCTGGACCACGGAAAAGACTCCGTGGTCCAAGTACCACATGGACGACGGAGAATACCATCTCCGTCATCCAGGTGGTCACCTGGACCACGTAGTCTATTCCGAGGTCCAGGTGATCACCTGGACCACGTAGTCTATTCCGAGGTCCAGGTGATCACCTGGACGACGGATACGGTATTCTCCGTCGTCCATGTGATCACCTGGACCTCGGAGTCTTCTCTGTCGTCCAGGTGATCACCTGGATGACGGAGATGGTATTCTCCGTCGTCCAGGTGATTACCTGGACAACGGACCGACACGCCGTCGTCCGAGTACGTAACGTACTTCCACTTAGACGACGTACCGACACCTCCGTCGTCTAAGTGAAGCATTATATAAGCCCGATGCCAAACTGAATTCATTCCTCGATCTCTTCATTCCATTTGAAGAAGAATTGAAGGAGAAGGGAGAAGGAGAAGGGAGCTAGCTAGCTAGAAGGCCGAGAAGAATCAGGATCGATAAGGGATCTCCGCTGACTAGCTAGCTAGCTTAATTAACGTACAGATATCGAGAAGGCCAGCAGGTACGTACGTACGCAGTTAAAATTTGCTTAATTAATATATATTTAGTGAAAACGTACGTACATACATGCAAGGATGTTAGCTATATATATATGTACAGATCGATTAAATTACTTACGTATGTAATTGATGGATCGATGTAGATCGAGTACGTATAATTAAGCGTAAATTAATGGACAAATATATATATATATATGTAATAATTAAATAATTATAATATTTTGTAGCAGTATGGACAAGAGTTGGATGAAGTTGAAGAATAGATGTGATGTCCGGTATATGGATCGAATTAGCGAATTTGTGAATTTTGCGATAGAACATGGTCAGGGAAAGAAACGTTTCAGGTGTCCGTGTCAGAAATGTCTTAATTGTCAGTATGCGGAGGTTAATGTTATGGTGCAACACCTGTACGAAAATGGTATGATGTGGAGTTACACTACATGGAGCGAGCATGGTGAAGCAGTAGAGTTCAGCGCAGCAGACTTCAGCTCAGGGTACAGTTACCATGGTGCCTCATCCAGCGGCAGTGGTGCCGGACCCCCAGCTTGCAACCCAACTGCAGATTTGGTCCATGATGCGTTTCCGGGATGTAGTCATAGTGGACACCAACACCAAGACGGAGGTTACAGTACCACTAATAAGCATGATGACACATTCCCCGCAGCTAGCTTGGCCACTGACACCAGTGAGATGGAAAAGTACAACCGGATGCTACTTGAAGCGCAGACCCCGGTGTTCCCTGGATGTCGAGAGAATGTGTTGCAATATGTGATGGAGCAAATGAAGATAAAAGTGAAGCACAAAATGTCAGTGAGTGCTTTTGACGAAATTCAGGAGCAAATATGTAAGTTGCTTCCTGATGATCACAATCTTCCTAAATCTCATTATAAGGTTAGAAATATCCTGAGCAGCCTCGGCCTAAAGTACAGGATAATTGACGCATGTCCGAATGATTGTGTGCTATTTTACAAAGAGTATAAAGAGTTGGACTATTGTCCCGTATGTGGCCAGTGCAGATTCCAGTTGAATAGGAAGAGTTCGAAAAAAAGAATTCCTGTGAAAGTTGTTCGATATTTTCCCTTGATTCCCAGATTCCAGCGCCTGTACATGTCTCTACACACAACAGAGGCGATGCGATGGTACGCAGAAAAGCGAATAGATGACGATGTCCTGCGACACGTCGCGGATGAGGAGGGTTTCAAACATTTCGACAGAGAATTTGGAGACTTTGCTTCAGAGGTTAGAAATGTTAGACTCGGCCTATCTACAGACGGATTCAATCCTTGGGGAAGTAATAGCTCCGCCGTCAGCACTTGGCCAGTTATTCTGATGCCGTACAACTTGCCTCCGTGGATGTGCATGAACAAGGAATTTAATTTCCTTACCGTACTAATTCCAGGTCCTAAATCTCCATCGAAGTGCTTAAATGTCTACCTCAGACCTTTGATCGACGAGCTAAAACTGTTGTGGGAAAATGGAGTCCCAACTTATGACAAATTCACTGACACGATGTTCACGATGAGGGCTGCCGTAATGTGGACGATCAGCGATTTTCTAGCTTATGGGATGTTGGCAGCCTGGAGGACAAAATGATATGATGGATGTCCTATATGTTTGGACAACGTGAACTCTAGTTGGCACACGGGGAAGGTGTGTTACTTGGGTCACCGTAGATGGCTTCCTCACGACCACCCGTGGCGACAGGATGAAGCTCATTTCGACGGTACGGTAGAGAACAATCCTAAACCCCGTAGTTGGTCGGGCAAAGAGATTTTAGAGAGGTTGAGCTATTTCGACTTTGGTGTGTTGAGCAATGACGCGGATGTAAAGAAATGCAATCTAATTCCTCCACATGATTTGAGCTATTGGGATCACAAGAGTATATTCTTTGAACTCCCTTACTGGTCGAAGTTGAAGCTGAGGAACAACTTGGACGCGATGCACATAGAAAAGAATGTGTGCGACAACATGGTGGGAACAATTCTCGGTATTAAGTTCAAGACTAAAGATACTCCCAAAGCGCGCAAAGATTTGGAATCAATGAATCTACGTCGTCCCTTGTGGTTGAGGAGGGATATGAAAGGAGTGTACAACAAGATGCCAGATGCACCTTACACAGTGAAGCCGACGCTTAGACGTTCTGTATTTCACTGGTTTAAGGGCGTTCGTTATCCGGCTACGTATGCAGCTACTATAACTGGAGCAGTGGACGAGGTGCAACACAATTTTGTTGGTCTAAAGACACATGACTATCACGTTATGCTGCAACGTCTGATTCCAGTGGTAATTCGACCATACTTGCCTCGGGACGTCGTAGAACCAATAGTAGCATTGTGCAGGTGGTGGCAGAGGTTATGCGCTAGAGAATTAAAGAAGTCAAATGTGGTGGAATTGCAACAACAAATTGTGCACATCATTTGCAAACTAGAGAGGATTTTCCCCCTGCTTTCTTTGACATAATGATTCACCTAATGATCCACCTGCCCGAGCAAGTGCTCATTTCTGGTCCGGTCCAGTACACTTGGATGTATCCTCAAGAAAGGTACGTACAACTACTTAATTAATTTGTTCCACTGGAGATTACTAGCTAGCTATATGTACTTATTCTTATTGTACGTTTGATTTTGTAGACAGCTGACAGTATAAGTCATTCATCAAAAACAGGTCGGTCCCAGATGGCTCCATAGCAGAGACATACCTAATGCATGAGTGTGTTACTTACTGCAACAGGTACCTCAAAGATTCACCCCCTCCCACTGCTTCTAATCGCAGTGCCCGCATCAATCTTTCTGTCGTGAGAAATGTCGTCCGACCGTTTAGAGGAGTATTAAAGGAATCGTTAACACGAGAAGAACTTATTGAGGCACATTGGGTAGTGTTGCGAGACTGTGACGAAGTTGAGCCGTACATGTTGTCATACAGGGAGAGGCTTTAGGCGTTAAATCAAAACAAGAGTTCGGCGTGGATTGAGAAAATGGTTAAGAAGAAGTTTCCCGATTATTTCTTCCAATGGGTACGTACGTACGTCTCGGTATTAATTATTTAAATATATATCGCTCATGTTTGTAGAAAGTAAACCCTTATATTAATTTTCCCTTTTTCGCAGATGATTGATCTGCAAAAATCTGATAACCACGGAGGGTGGTGGTCATGGCCAAAGCACTTGCTAGCAGGGAAGCCGGTTAAACACTATATTTATCCCGGATGTTTTGTGAACGGTGTAAAGTTCCATTCATTGGCCCGAGATGAAGGAAGAAGAACACAAAACAGTGGGGTAGCGGTTGGGAAAGACAATGATCTATATTACGGGGCTATTGTATATGTGGTTCAGCTATGTTACGGGAATGATGTCAACGTTTTCCTATTCAAGTGCAGATGATTCAAGCGTACAAAGGAAGACCTGGGACTATTATCAGTCGATACAAACTCGCACTGGTATGAGGATGAGCATTTCGCTTTCGCCACCTTAGTTCGGCAGGTGTTCTATCTCGATGATCCGAAAGCCGGTGAAAGGTGGAAAATAGTGAACCATATCTCTCACCGAGGAATATGGAATACAGAGACAATTGAAGGGACACCGGCGACGACTGAAGATGCTGCTGAACCAGAAAGAGACATTCCTGCCTATCAAGAGCCTAATATTTCTGTCATCCGCTCCGATATAATTGACCTGGTTCAAGATGGTGAACGGTTACCCATGCCTGATGGTTGTACAGATCTAACTGAAGATGAGATTATCGATGAGGTAGATGAAGAAGACGAGCAGGAAGAGGACGCGGACGAGGACTCAGGTTATTCGTCGGACGATGTTGAGTACGATGACGAGGATGAGCCGTCGTCTAACGGGGATGAGGACGATGATGATTATGACGAAGAGTACGGTCATACGACGAGGGAGATTAATTGGTAATTAATTACTGTAATTATTGTAATATATATATATATATATGATCGATGCCGGTTTACGGTAAGAAATTAATCTGAATTATATATCCTGGCCAACGGAGAAATTAATTGCAGGTTGTCGCCAAATCTCAATCTCATATAAAACCCTAGCTAAATCCTGGACCCTAAATCTAGCAGTTCGGATCGATCGATCAATTTTTTAATTATATTTTTGAATCAGAATAATTGAACGGACACACAAATGGCCGGGGACGACCTAAACCGTAAACCCAAAGGCCTTAACCCCTGAAATCGGGGTTTAGAACTTGGACGACGGAGAATGGTCATTATCCGTCGTCCAGGTACATACTAGGACGACGGATATGGTCATTATCCGTCGTCCAAGTTCACAAACTAGGACGACGGATATGGTCATTATCCGTCGTCCAAACCCTAAACCCTAAACAGTAAGACCCTAACCCCTGAATTCAGAGTCTATACACCTGGACGACGGAGAACGTCATTCTCCGTCGTCCAGGTTAGAACCTGGACTACGGATAACTTCATATACGTCGTCCAGGTGATTACCTGAACGACAGAAACGCTCATTTCCGTCGTCCAGGTGCAGATATCGTAATTTTTTCTAAGGCAACGACCATCTAGACCTTCTTCCAATGCAAAGTCTTTTCATCAAGACTTTAGAGTAAACAATTCTTGGTGTGTGAGCTTCGACGGTTCAAAAATCGGAGTTGTGAAATGCCTTGTATCCACGTTTCCGGTTTGTGAAATTATCGGTTTTGCGGTTGACTGTGCCGATCAAACCCTTCCCGAACTTATTATTTTATGGTCCTTTGAAGACAATTATATATTATGTTACGACGAACATATCCAACGGTTGTTTTGTCCAAATTCAATTTCGTTAATACTCTGCTGCAAATGAGCGTCTACTCATGAACACTTAAGTCGTAAAGATTAGTCGATACTTAACATGTTTCAATACGTAAAATTAATCGTCGGTTCAAATTTAACTGTTCATATATACGATGTGTTCATCGATATTGTACGACTATTTCACTCGAATGACAGATCGCTAAATTCCTAGCGAATTATTTTTTTAATTTTTTTTTACGTAATTTGAACCTGGACGACGGAGATGGTCATTCTCCGTCGTCCAGGTTCAAAAACAATGGTGGTTCAAATTTATTTTTGTTAATTTTTTTCATGTAATTTTCACTTGGACGACGGAGACTGACCATCTCCGTCGTCCAAGTCCAATTTTTATGGCGGTTCAATTTACCGCTTCCGTTTTTGGGACCGCTTGAATTTTCACTTAGACGACGGAGAATTCATTCTCCGTCGTCTAAGTCTAAAATCATGGTGGTTCAAAACGTCCCACCGATTAATTGGCGCCGCTTGAATTTTTTTGAAACCGCCACCTAGACGACGGAAAACACTGTTTCCGTCGTCCAAGTGGACTTAGACGACGGAGAATAGTTCTTCGTCGTCTAGGTGAAACTCTATAAATAGAGTTGCACCCCCCCTCATTTTGTCATCATTCCATCTCCTCCATCTCCTCCTCTCCTCTCCTCTCCTCTCCTCTCCTCCTCCGGCGATCCTCCTCCGGCGACGCTCCGACGACATTTTTTCCGGCGTGGTTCATCCTCTCCGACGACTCAACTCCGGCGATATTCCCGAAAACTCCGATTCGGTAAATTTCTATTTTTCCCTTATTAAAATAATTTTCATTTAATTAATTAATGAAATTCTAAATATAATTTAGAAATAGAATTTAATTGATTAATTAGTTTAAATATTTAATATTTAATAAATGATTAATTATTGTTATTAATTTATTAAATCATAATTATTGTAATTATTGTAATTATTTATTATTAGTTGCATGATTAAATGAATTTATTATTAAATTTATTAAATGAATAAATTATTATTCATAATTTATTAAATGAATCAATTTTTTATTAAATGCATGATAAATAAATATAAATTATTGCATCTAATTAATTAATATTTAAGTTTATTTTCTAGTAAATTAATTAGTAGTACGTGTTCGATTTAAATTTAGTACATAGGCTTGGTTTATTAAGTCGCACTCTTTGGAATAGATGGCGCCTCTTTTCCTTGCTTATCTCCTTAACCCCTCGTGATGTGTGGATTTCATCACCGCACACCATAACCTAAGTGAAGTTATGGACACGAGGTTGAGGGCGGAGTTTGCAAAGGACTTGAGGGAGTGTAAATTTTCGAAAAATTGGCCGAATGTCGGACATGGTGTCTAGAAACGGGTTATGACTGGTGACAGGATTTGGACTAAGAAAGACTTTTGTCGAAATTAGTCCTGCCTCTCGCGTTATCTCTATCCCTAACTGGCCATGTTTTTCGATTTAACCAAGGCTGATTAATTGAAAATTTACACTTTATCGCGCGGGTCGCACGTCCATTGAACGACCGAAAATGCCAAGCTAGTGTACTCTATTTAAATCTTAAACGTACTTAATTAATTAGCGTAAATTTTTAAGTTGTAATTATTATGGTAAGTAGGTATTTTAACCCCGTACTCTTAGGTTTAAATGGCTCCGCCAAAGACGACATCCGGCAAGAAGAAAACCCAACAAGAGGCAGAAGATGCCATGCTCCGCCGCTTGGCGGACCAAGTCGGTTGGGAATTACCACCGGAGGGCAACGACGCTCTCAATCCGGAAGGATCATCTGGTCCGTCCGTAGCGCCCTCTGGGGAAATTCCCGCTCCTCCATTCATCTCGAGCGGTGATGACGTTGACCCCTTCCAATCTCCGACGCCCGGTACCGGTTCAACGGGAAGTACTCAGGTGTCCTCGACCGCCGAATCAATCATGTACAGCGCCAGCCTTAGGCAAAGGAGGGCCCCCACTGACCCGGAACCGAAAAGGACTCGGGGTCTCGTTAAAGGGGGCAAAGCGGAGCGTATTTGCAAGGCGACCGGTAAAAAGATCGACTTGCCGTACGACGAATTCACTGGTGGCCCTCCCACAGCTCAGCTAGCAAGTCTCTCGGCGCATGGGATATGGTCAATCATCCGTAACCGGGTTCGTATCACTGCCCCTACTTGGAAGGAGGCGCCAGATCATGAGAAGGCGAAAGTCTTCAAAGATCTTTCGGTACGTAATACGTTCAATTTAGTTATTATATAATATTGTTAATCTCGGCCTAAAATTTCATAATATATACGATAATAATTTTCTATTTATTTTTGATAGGAACAATTTGACGTGGATCCGACACCGGCTATGTTGAGGCATATCAATCAAACCGCCAACTCCATCTACAAAGATTGGAAGTACAGGCTCCATAAGTACTTCAAAGATGTCGGTCTCGTGCCTCCCCCAATAGAGCTGCAAGGGGAAAGAGAAGATGAGTGGGAGTGGTTGTGTAACCACTTTGCCGATGAACAATTTAAGGTATTAATTTATTTTTTTTATTTCAATTAAGATAATTGAATTATTTAAATTGTAGTTATTCATTTTTTAATGATTTAATTATGTTGTGTAACAGAAATTCTGCGGTGTCAACAAAGCCAACCGGGGGAAGAAGGACAAACACCATACTACTGGCGCCAAGCAGTTCATTCAAATAGCCAAGGAGCACAAGGATAAGGGCTCCAAACACCCTTATCTTGATGCAAGCGTAAGCGCGTACGTGACGCCAGGGCTCGATAATGAAGCGAGTCAACGCTGCGTAAGTGATATATTAATTATGTGCTTTTAATTATAGTAATTATTATTTAAATATGATTTCATTATAATAAATTAATTATTCTTTTGTAGGCAAGGGTGATAGAGCGTGCGCATGAAGAGTTGGCTAACACTCAGCTTGCGTTCCCAGATGTGCCGCCGGAAGACCTGCCTCTTCTATCCTTAGAGAGCCAAATTGCAATCGCGGATGAGGTCTACGGTCGTAGAGCTGGCAAGGAGGTTAGGCACTTTGGGCCTAGGGTGGTACGAGATTTGTCGACGACCTCCGGCTCATCATCTACGGGAGGTTCGGGGAAGCGGAGAAGGAGTCAGGCAGCGGCCGTCGAAGCAGCCATTCAAGAGGCTCGACTGGCACGAGAGGAGAATGAGTCAATGCGGCAAAGACTTGACGAACAACAAGCACAAATAGCCCAACTCATCGCGCTCATGAACCAAAATCGAGAAGTATGTCAACCTCCTCCGAACCCATACCCCGACGACAACGACCCGGCTGGAGGCGGAGGACCCGGCGGCGCATCTGCTCCTCCAGTGTATTAGCTAGCTAGTTAATTATCGCGTTTCTTTATTTCCGAGTTCCGAACAATATTTTATAATTTTTGTGGGTTTTTAATTTGGATGTGTATGTACAAATTAATTCATTATTTAATTAATACATTAATTAATATTAAAAATTTAGTTTAATTAATTATTTTCGACTATTTTTCATTATTTAAATTAAATTAATAATATTTAATTTCAATTTATTTTTAAAAAAAAATTAAATAGTCACTTGGACGACGGAGATTATGTCTTCCGTCGTCCAGGTGCAAAACCCTAAACCTAACCCTAAACCCCTAACCCCTAACCCCTAACCCCTAAACCCTAAACCCTGCCATTCTCCGTGGCCCACGTGTTCACCTGGACGACGGAGGATCAGTGCTCCGTCGTCCAGGTGAACACCTGGGCCACGGAGAAGCTAGCATTATCTGTGGCCCATGTATGCACCTAGACGACGGAAACGCTAATTCTCCGTCGTCCAGGTGAACACGTGGGCCACGGAGAAACGAGCAATGTCCGTGGCCCATGTTGTCACCTGGACGACGGAGAATTAGCGTTTCCGTCGTCCAGGTGCGCACATACATGGGCCACGGATAATGTCCGCGGTCCAAGTTAACTTGGACGACGGAGAACTAATTCTCCGTCGTCCAGGTGCTTGGACGACAGCACTTAGAGCACGGACCTTGGACGACGGAGATTCCGTCGTCCAAGTACTTAGACGACGGAAAACGTCACCTAGACGACGGAAATGGTCCGTGGTCTAGGTGCAGTTTTCTTGTAGTGTTCAAATTTCAGTGGTCTTTCAAACACAATGGGTCGAGATGAAGTTAATGAAATATAGAGTCCTAGCTCTAAGAGACACAAACCTACTTAAGGGAGGAATATGAATAGTTGCAACCTTAGCTGGACACATGCTTAGGCACATTACTTTTTTGGCAACAAATCGTCGGCAATACTCTATTATTGCCGACGACTTCAAAAATCGTCGGCCTTTGTTTCTATAAGTCGTCGACAATGAGAAATTATGTGGTAGTGAACACTTGGGGTTGCTTGCACCTACCCACATGACCTTATGGTATGCAAGATGTATGTATATGAGTTTAAAGGTTTTGTGAAGACTTTAAAACATAAAGCACAACACAAAGAACAAGCACAAGCTTAGACTCAGTTTATAGAAAATGAACCATACAATTTTCACAACCAGGAGAGTGAAAGCAAACTTGTTTTTTATATAGGTCAAACAAAATGGCCTACAAGTGAAGACAAAACTTATCATCCATGTATTTGAAAAGAGTATTATAAGAACTTTAATCCTAAATTAAGTGAAGAAAATTTGAAAGTAACACAAATACTTGTTACTCTTAAAAGATCTTCCCTACATTAAGGAAGAGGTACGTAAGATAAGGATCACATGCTTTCTTGCTTAAATTAAGTTTAATTATTTTTTATAGAAAAATAAACTTATTTCACCTATTAATACTTTGCCAGAGATATGTTTGAGAAGGGGTTCACAAACAATTTGGAGCCATGAGAATTCTAGACACATAAAATTTTCAAGGCAGAGATTCAGGGATAGAAGACTAAATAGGCATCCTCAAGAAAAATAATGAGATGCATATACATGTTTTACCTGAGTGCATGAGGTCATCATGATGTATCATTGATGATCTTTGTCTTCAAATTTTACTTTTTATGTTTTCTAATCCATGTTTTGTTCACAATGAAAAATGCCGATAATGATCCTTCATTATATTCAAATTGTGCACTTTACGGTAAAAATTAGGCATAAAATGTCGTCCTACGAAACTAAATCAACATATTTGAATGAAAGTAAAAACAACAAATGTTATTCACTTGATGAAATTAACCTACAAGTCCAAACACAATATCACCATACAGCTATGTATGGTATTGTCATTGCCACGCAAATGGAAATTTAAATAGCTAGTTTGGCAGTTTGTATTTATCATTTTATGCATGCCAGTGGTAGGTGATATCATACCGGCTGGTACCATCATATTTGTGCAAAATTAATTAAGACTATCTCAAATGGAGCTCCTTGGGGTTTCTTACTTAAATTATAGAGAAAAATTAATTTTGTTTTTTTTAATCATACTCTCTATTGTACTCCTAGAATAAGAAAATATTAGGAACTCATAAATCTAAATAGAGAAATGAGCTCTAGACATTTTTGTAATTAATTAAACTAATTTTGTTATTTATTTTTTAATAAAATAATATAAACACGAATTTTTACTCCCTACTATTTTAACAGAGTTGTAGTACAAATTTTTTTGCTTTCTAAATTTTTCACATTTTAGTAATATTTTGAATAAATTTATTGAAAATATAAAAAGTATCATCGAAGATAGCTCTAAACAATTTGAAATAATATGAGACTCAAATCATGAGGGAACTCATACTTCATTATGAGTTCTCCTAAAATTACTATTCATATGAGTTCTTTCTCATCTCTGACAATAAGGTCTCATATTTCATCCCAAATTTACACTATTTCTTTTCTTTTGTCGTGCATGTCTCACCAAAAAATTTGAGTCTCAAGACTTATATTGAGACTTATGTTGAGTGTTCATTTGAGGTATATGTTATTATATTCTCGGACATGAGGTTAATACTTTGCACATTGGGAGAACCAAAATTAAAGAAGGTCTTCTTATGAGATATGAGATTGAGGAATCCTAATCTGGTGGTCAATAAACTATGTGGTCAATTGTTGTTAAATCTACATCTAACGATAATTGATCACGATTGACCACAAAATTTATTGACCACCACATTAAACCTGTGAGATTAAGATGGTCAGAAATAGTCTAATGTGACTCAATTTCTCATTTACAAAAGACACGAACAATCCCGTGGAACAAGACCAACTCCAAAACCATGTCAATGGGACAACTTGGATTCCAGACCTGGACCCTAATCTGGTCCAGCAAACACCATAAGCCTAAGTAGGAAAGCTCGTATGAGACCAAGAGCTCAGATGACGTAACGACCCAGAAAACACCAACTTAAGACCTAAAGCCTAACTAGGCTTAAATCCTAGCCCGTGCACCAAACTTTCCACTGACCACAACAGAAAAACACGTCATTGACGTCAAGCTCCGATCCCCATTTCTAACTCCGACTGCCAATCATCGGAATTTAAACTTCCAAGCTCGATCAGAATCGCATCAGGAGCGCCGGTGCCAAACAAGCTCGATCACCAAAGCTACAAGTCTACAAGATCGTTGTCGACACTCGACACCCAAGAAGAGGCAATGCCGCCTTCAATATCTCAGAATCTACGAAAGTCCCTCGGCGCGGCAGAACATGCAGAACGATGAAAACCTAGGTAAACACCCCACTATTTATTTTCTCAAATCCCCAAAGAAACATAGTAGTTGAACACTCGAGCTAAAATAATATCTGCAGCTATATATTCAACATATATATGTATGTTAGTTAGATGGCCTCGTTAACTTCTGTGTCTACGAGTCAATCATTTTGACAATCTGTGGGAATTATAATTCCTTTTAGCTACTTTTGCATGCATTTCAGCTACTGGTCAACGATCCTAAATTCCTGAGATGGCTTATGGGTACGACTGTTAAAACTAAACTGGACATTAGATTAGCATATGCTCTTTGAATAATCCTCAAGTGATCAGAAGGAAACCAATACGATATAGTTAAGAATCCCTTTCCATTACCGCATTGAAGTCGAATGTTTATATTATGTTGATTGGGTTCCTACTTCCCACGCACTGTGACAAAACTACTGTCGGCTGTTCTGGAAATGTCATCTTCATCTCTACTAATAAAACGAGGGACGGAAAAGTTTTGGGATCATCATATGTATCAAAATTTGAAATAAAAAAAAACTCTCAATCCTGTTCTGTTACTCCACACACATTGAGTGTAAGTTTCTCTAGTCTTACTAAAGTCAAGCGATGAGTTTAGTCTCATCGATTATACCAAATTTTAAACTTTCAAAATTATCTTTAATAATAAAAAAATAAAAAAATCAGAAAAATAAAATATAATTGTTATAAATATGTTTCTATCTCTCTAGACATTTGCAATATGTTTTAGATTTATTTTGAAGGTAGTTATTGACAAAATAAGTAGTTATTATCTTATCTGGTGTAGTGGGAAGTTTTTTTTTTTATCTTTTATATTTTTATTTTGTCTATTATTGAAACACCTTTCATTCATTTAAGTAAACCTATGTTTAAATGGCAATATAGGAAGAAAATAACAAAGGTGAGAAACAAAGGGTCTTTCTTTAAAGAAAGTGTGTGTGTGTGTCTATATACTAGAATAAAATAGGGGTGAGCACGGGTTAAGTCGGTGCGGTTTGAGCTTCAAACCGTCCCACCTCACTTATTGTAGTTTGTTAAAAATACAAATCACAGTCGTTTTACTTATTCAGTGCACCACATATTCGGTGCGGAGCGATATAGTTTCAGTATTTAATTAACTCATATTTAGTAATTTTGAAATAACAGGTAAATTTAAAAATTTGAATATTACGTAATTAATGTCTAAGAATATCGACAATTTAAATATTACATAATCACTAATTAACTTAAACTTGGTGAAAATGGATAATTAAGTGAGTATAGCATCTTTTATATTTATTTTTTAAATCTTAGAACTATAAAGAAAAAAAGTGACTAGAGGGTTTAATAGTTTTGATATTTATATATATACTATTAAAATTTTGGGTCAGGTTTGTTCTATTCTCATTTTCAAACAAAAAAAATGGTTAAAATCAAAATTAGATAAATGTAGATACACATAAGCTCTATTAAATATACCAATGAAATATAAACATAATGAAAAATTACTTTATATATATATATATAAATTACGGTGCGGTGCGGTATATTCGGGTGATTTGGTTGTTCAACTTGCAACCACCCCGTTAATTCAGTTGTGGTGCGGTTCGTCGGAGAATTTATAGCCACATTATTCGGTCACTACCAGAACAAACACTATAGCCGACGAATTTAAAAAAAAACAGGCTGACAAATTTTTTTTTCCGTCAGCTATACTATTCTTTAGCCAACGAAGAAATGTATCGTCGGCTAAAGTATTTAAGCCGACGAGAAAAAAATTGTTATCGGCTTTAGCTCACAAAATCGTCGGCTAAAGTCATCGGATTTATAACGCGCAGAAAACCGCTCCTCTCTCAAAACCCCTATTTTTTTTCTCTCCCTCTCTCTCTCAGACCTCCACCTCCGCACCGCCTCGCCCTCTCTGTGGCCGAGATCTGTCCGCTGCCTCTCTATCCCGGTAAACCCAATTTACTCTTTGACCTCCATTTCTATATTTATACCACTAAAGTGCCTTAATTACCCCCAGAAAAATAAATAAGATGGTAAAATTTAAAGAAACATAGAAGAAACGATAACCAGACTCAAGGTCAGGTCAATGCTCCTTCTGGCCGGAGTCCCCGAAGTTGGCAATGGGGAAAGGATGTCGACCCCGACTCAACACTCATAGTTCTGTATAAATATACTTGGAATCTAGAGTTGATTATAGTGTTGACATATATCACATAACTGATCTGGGTTTGTAACTAATAATTGGAACATAAGAATAAGCAAGCCAGTAGTGATATGATCATGAGTTTGATTCCCATTATTAATCTGCGCTATGTTGAGATTTTATTCTTCATGGTCAATACACATAGAAATAAGGAGAAGCTTAAAGCTGCTCAGATGCAAGAGATCGTACATCAATGGTGAATTGTGTTCCAAACTAGACTCAACATCCCCTTTATATTTATCAATTGAACAATTAATCATGAATGATTATTTCAATGATTAAAAATCATTGGTGATTTATTCTAAATTTGCAACGATAAGAGTAATGGATGATGCTTAGTGCTGTGAAGTTAGGAAAACTAATGATCGATTTTATCTCAACTTTTTCTTATGAAAGAGTAAATTAGTATTTAGCAAGAAATAAATATATAGTGAATGAGGTCTCATGAGCAAATGAAGAGGTCCAATAGAGACTCTCTCTCGAAGAAGAAGAATAACAATCAGGGTGGATAAGAAACTTGAGATAGTTTTTTCTTCTTCTTGTTTTCTCTCATTTTTTTATACACACTGGATGAAGCGTGCATACACACACTGTGTGTGGTGTGTATATATTATCGAACCAAAAAAAATTAGTCATAAATATTTATTAAAAATTATATAGTACATGAAAAAATAAAAAGAAAAATATTTTCTATAACAGTTAAAAACTTCAAATTGTTAATGTTAGTCGTGAGATTAGGAAGAAAAAGTGGTGCAACAGTTTTCAATTTACAAATTTAAAATTCATAATTATTCAATAGTTATTCCATCAGAAAAATTCTTGTATGTTTTAATACATGACAGACATCAACTTTTAAATTAGTTCTTAAAGTTGTAAAATGAGTAGTTTAACTAGTAATTTTGTTCTAAAAGTTGTAAAAATATTTTTAATCAAGTGATTACTACGTTTGAACTAAAATTACAAAAAAAAATATTTATTTTACAACTTTTTGAATAAATTTGCAAGTTGATGCACGAATGGAGAGAGTGAAGAACTCGAAGAAACGGCTTTAATTTGCTGAGAATGGGGAGGAAAATAGGTTTCTTCCTTTTTTCTATTTTTATTTGTAATTTTTCAATTATTATAATAACCTTAAATTATTTATGTTTCTCTAAACTAACGGTGTGTCTGGATGGAGTATTTTTTATTCCTATTGAAATTCACAATTGATAAAAATTAGATTTCATCATTTTAAATTTCATGATTCATGAATTTGAAGTTCTTCAAGTAGAAATTTAATTATGACAAGAATTTTAAAATTTTATGAATAAGTTGAGGAAATTGTAGAATAGCATCTATTTTTGAAGGAATTGATACAAAGAATTTGGGTCTCCAATTCCCCTAATTTTAAAATGATAAAAATTATAAAATCCTCAAGAAGATTATCCAAACACATGAATTTAAGTGATGAAATTTTAAATTGCTGAAATTTAATTAAATTTCAAGGATTTCACTCTCATCTAAATACATCGTAAAAGGACAAAAGTGGATGATTTGGACAACTTGGATAATTTGAAGAAACAATGTGGTTTTGCGTAAAAGATAATATAGATATTATTTTTCTTTTCTTATATTATTTTTTGAATTACTGCAATGCCCTTAAATTATTAAGATAAACCATGGTGAAAAGGTTATAATTGGAAAATTTTACAAAAGTGAGGAAGCAACCCCTCTTCTCTTAAAGAATATATATATTAAGATAAACTAAGGTGAACAGGTTATAATTGGAAATTTTTACAAAAGTGAGGAAGCAACCCCTCTTCTCTTAAATAATATATATAAATATATATATATATATATATATATATATCAGTTCTTATCCAGACCGGAGTTCCGCTTTAAAAAACAGAACGAAGTTTCGATTTTCACAAGATTTATAAAGTTCTTCGACGATTGAAATTAATCACCATTTAGATTATTATTAGACGATCATCTTTACAAAAATATTAGACTAATCGGAGATGATTTGACCATTTGATCATCACATTCAACTATTAAGCAATATCGGATGAACTGTATTCATCAAAAGTTTCATGTGAAAATTAATGACCAAATCATCTCCGATTAGGATGATTGTTTGCAAGTGTGATCTCCCAATGATAAACTAAAAGATGATTGGTTTCAATTGTCGAAATTTTTATAAATCTTGTGAAAATCAAAATTTCGTTCCATTTTTTCAAAGCAAAGCTCCGCTTTGGATAGAGACTGTATATATATATATATACACATATATTACGGTACGTATTTGATTTTTTTTTTTTTGTAAAATTTCTATTTGAGAAGAAAGTGATTTCATATTGGGAAATGCTATGGTATCCAAGGGGTATGTCATACCTTCATTTATCACTTTAAGAACAAAAAATACAATATACTTGAGTAAAAATTTACAACATTTAAGACAATATTACCACAATGACCACATTTTTTAGGATTATTTATAATGTTTACACTAATTAGATCAAATTTACAACTTTGAGAATAATTTGTTCAAAAATTGTAACTAAGTCTCTAAATAAAGTAATTATCTCAAATACAACTAAATAACTCAAAAATAACTCATATTATCACAATGACTACCAAATTTATTCTCAAGTGATAAAATAAAATTATTATACCCCTTGAGTACATAAGAATAATCCTTTCATATAAACCAAAAAGTTGCTTATCTGATAAAATCGACCACTTGTTCATACTTTGATTTGGAATCACCTCACTTAATTATGTGACTGTGTTTGCATGCACATAATTATGACGAATCTGTTTGCTTCTTAAAAAGCCAAAAAAATATATTTGGAGCTCAGAAAATAATAACAATAACTATAATTATCGTTATTAATAATTTTGTTATTATGGAAAAAGGTATTTTATTAATTTCTGCAACTTTTTTTATCAAATTGAACATCATTAGGATGTCAAATAAGTTAAATCAATGAACAAACCAAGCTTGTTAAACTTGATTTTTTTTGTTTATATCACTATTATGAACGATACGCTTATAAATATTTAAGTATTTCACGTTGATTTGTCAATGTAGTTTAAATATGAGTGACAAAAAATATCTCGACAAGTCAACCTTATACCATGTGGCTTGCTCTCTAACATTATATATAATTTATCATTTTCAAATGGACAAATATGACGTCTCTTGTAATAGTGTCGGATAATTGGAGTGTAGTTTCAATTGTCGCTCATTTCCTTCCTCTTTTTTAATTCTTGCTCGATTCTAATTGAGTTGTTTCTAACTTTGGTAGAAATATTTGGAACACCATTGCCATAATTTTTTTTCATACGAACACCTTTATCACACTTGTGCGTGTATTTTTACTTTGTTTTCAGTTGGTTTCTTCTTCTGTGGGAGCTTTTCTTATTTCATATTGTAATTGAATATCCAATTTACTGAATAGATTACTAATCGCATGAAAAGAAAATATGGAGTGCTAGCTCGGATTCAGACAGGCTTTGTGAGAAGCGAGTACATTGCTCTCTATATTAAACAAGTTTTCGATGGTACACCAAGTCATTAAAAGTTGGCCGGCAAATCCTTTAGTCGAGCTAACACAAAGTATAGACCAATGAGTAAAATATCGGATATCGAAGATATATCGATGTTCCAAAATTTAGATATATCGACGTAAATATCGATTCAGTGAAAATTCTAACGGAAATGACGGAAACTAATAAAAATACATGGAAATTTGTAATGAAAGTTTTGGAGGTTGTTACATGATCAATTATCTATCTTATGTGAAAAGAAAATATATATTGATCAAACATCAAGACATATGAATTTGCTATATTACTATATGAATTAGTACGTGTTTAGTGCTGATAATTATTAAAATATAATTTATTAGTTCTATTTTTATTTTTTGATGGCTAAAACTTATAGAAGGCTAGGCCATCACGTCTTTTGTACAATATATTACGCATCACACATCACAAAATCAAATATATTAATACTTCAAAACCACGTAGGGGATCTATGAGGTTCGAAATTCACACTATTTTCTCCATCTCCTTGTGCATAATCATGTGTGTATTCACTGTATTGTGAAGAATAACTATTAAATGATTGTTCTCCCATGTAATTCTGTATGTATTGGACATGTCACGTGAATGGTGGATTGGACATTGAGCATGTGAAGATTGAACATTTACTAAACTAAATGTTAAACGTGAAAAGTTTACAGAAATTTTAGAAATTTCGGAAAATATCAGAGATATATCGAAAATATCGATAAAAATAAAAAAATTTCAGAAAATTTAAGGATATATTTAAGGATTTTTCAAGTAAGTCCAAAAAATCAAAATATCGGCAAAATATCACCGATAATATGAATTTTACACATCATTCCTTAACTTGGATGTTCTGTTCTCAGGTCTCAGCTTCACTTTGTTTAATCTCAGATTCTCATAACTTAAAACTAATATAATTTGAAGATCATTATTAGTTTCTTTTGTGATGTAGTTTAGTTTTCTTTTACAGGGTTCGCACTTTCTTATGAACTCGTATTGTTATGAGTAAATGGTAATGGTCATTTATAGAAAAAACTCACCCTGAAGTCCTATACTCATGTATTATGTATAGTAGCTACGGTGAAAGTGCAGAAGCCTCAACTTGGACCACGGGTACTTCTACATTACGTGATTCACGAGTCTAGAGATTTCCATAAGCAAATATTTTCTGCATAAATGGAAAAAGAAAAGACGACGAGAAAGGTTGTTGGATTAACATTTCTTTTTCTATTAAATGAAAGTGGGGACTTGCATTCCCCTCCAGAACACATCTGTCATAAACTACATCCACTCCAAATAGTTCATCCAATATTCTTAGACTAAAATTTAACTTAAATAAATCCAAGAAATATAATTTAAATCTCAAATATCTAAATATGATTTCTCCTAAACTATGATATCAAAGTGGAATTCCGAAAGTAGGTACTGAAGAAAAACCAATCTCAGAACAAGATTAAAAACCTCATAATAATGATTAAAAAATTTGAGTACAAGACTCAAATGGAAGAACAATGGAATTAACCAGTCAAATGTCAATGGCATTGAAATCAAGAACCCACAACCTAACGATCTCTTTGTACAAAACCCAACTCCCTTAGCTACCTGGATTTCCTGAATCTCATTCTACCCAAAACCAGAATCACATCACAAACACGCACACAGAGATGAGAGAGGGAGAGAGAGAACATGAACAGATGAGTAATCACAACAGACAGAAAGAGCAGCCGGGTCCCAATTGGAGCTGGGTTTCTGTTTATGTCTTCCTGGGTCTCATCAATAGTACAAGACCAAGCGCCTGGAGCAGAGAGAGCAGAAGTACTTCCTCTTGATCTTGAAGCACATGGGGAGAAAGCAAAACTTCCATTGAGCCTCAACATCCACAGCTTCCACTTTGCCTCCACAGTGAGGACATGACCCAGGAGCTTGTTGCCTCCCTAATTCCTTCTCTTCCTCGTCGCACACACACACCAACCACATTTTTCTCCTGAATCCTGCAAACAAAACCAGATGATTAAAGGGTTCTGTGCTGCAATTTGAGGAGTTGGGTGTGATGGGGAGGGATGGGGGAGTCTTGTTTGATCTGAAAGTATAAGGAGAGAGAGCTCTGTGGCTTCTGTTCTGTTGGGTTGGACAATTTAATGTGAATGGGAAAAGAAACTGAACCACTTCCAAGTCCTGTCAGAGTACTACTTATATAGGAGTTAAGGAGAAACGAGAGAGAGAGAGAGAGAGAGAGAGAGAGATGGAGAATATTCTTTTACTGCTAATATGAAATATTAACCTTTTTACGAATTACCGCGGGGTTGTTATTCTTTTACTGCTAATATGAAATAGTTTGGATAGGATAATTCTCGTGGGCAGCCCCTCCTACAGTCCAACCCACATCTCATCAAAGCCTCACACGTTTCCTTCAAAAGAGAAGTAGAAAAAAGAAGATTAAAATCACTCATAGTATTTTACTAAAAGAGATTTCGAATTTTAAAATCTATTTGAATGATACTTAAATTTTAAAATTGTATTACCGTGATACTTATATCAATTTTTCGTACATTCACCGTCACTTATGCTAACGTGACATTTTTTTTTCTTCAATTTTTTAAAAAAAAACCTTAATGCCCTTATTTTAATTTTAGATTAAATTCACTCATAATACCCTGACTTTTGGTGTTATACCAAAAAGGGTCCCAAACTTTAAAACTTATCATAATGATACTCACACTTTAAAATCGTATTACCTTAGTACCGACGGCAATTTTTCGTCCATTCACCGTCACTTATACTGACGTGGCAATTTTTTTTAAAAGGTACAAAAAGACCTTAATGTCCTTATTTTAATTCTATCTCTCTCTCTCTACACTCCAAATCGAGACAGACGACAAACTCCGTCAGTATCACCTCCGGCATTTGACCGCCACTGATCACTAGCCTGGTCGGAATTGCTTCCCCTTTTCACCCTCGAGCTTCCCATACCACCATCGCAGTCATGCATCGACATAATTGAGAGAACGATGAGAGAGAAACTTCTAGAAGTTTCAGTTTACTATTGTCGTCAACGACAGTGATATGGTTGATGATGGGTGGCACTCCTATGGGAATTTTGAATCCCACCGTCCAAGGAGCCGAAGGCGACCGGTCTCAGGTAACGTTGTGGCTTGACGACATCGGTCGGTCGACCCGAAATCCCGGTGAGGGTTTCGAACTTCTAAGGTAGCTTTCGATATTTTCCGGCCAGTT
Source organism: Geum urbanum (assembly GCA_946800695.1). NCBI lineage: Eukaryota > Viridiplantae > Streptophyta > Magnoliopsida > Rosales > Rosaceae > Geum > Geum urbanum. Next base: position 10,253,188 of record OX327003.1, read on the forward strand.
TTTGACACTGTGGCTTTCAGGAAAATTGTTGTGCTTGGAATAAGCTTTCGATTGATGTATTATTTGCAAGCATCAGAGTTGTTTGGTGTTGGCCGCCAACTGTGGTGGTGCGTGGGCCCACGCGCCGCCGTATGCGATGGAGCCGGCAATCAGAAAGCCATTTTCTTCACGGGAAGTTTCCTTAGTAGATATGTTATGGTTCTTGTATAGTTTCATAGGTTTTGGAAAATTTGCGTAATGTTTCGATGTATGTATAAGTTTTTGATGCGAGTCGACACTTTCGACGCACTCCTTCGTCGTGTGTCGAGTCGAGGCTCATTTTTCTATAGAGCTTGGGATGTCGAAACATTACAAGGATTTCTATGAAGATGTTGAAAGAGATCTATTGTAATAAAAAAATATATTCATCGACCTAGCCTAGCCTCTGGTGGTGGTTCACATTGTGTTATGGTGGAGGTTTTTTCACCAGATATTTTGGGGATAACATTGATATCATAACTAAAGTTTGGGTATCACACTAATATTCATTAAGTTATGACAGACGTAAATTGACTAATCTATCCCTTGCTTACAAATAAAAAATTGTCACGTCAGCAATAGCGACGGTGAATGGACGAAAAATTGACGTAGGAACCACGGTAATGTGACTTTAAAGTTTGGGTACCATTATAATATATTTTAAAGTTCGGGACCCTTTTTGGTATAGCACCAAGAGTCTGGGTACTATGGGTGAGTTTAATCCAAAAAAAAATATCTGGTGAAGTTGGTGCCAACCCTGAGCTTGTGATCATCGTCAATCAAGAGCATGTTGGAGTCGAGGTAGATGACTTGAAGTTGTTCCCAAAGTCGTTGAGAAGGTATTTCAATGGAACCCAGTAACCAGATTGACCTTGAAGGGAAGGTAGATTGTACGAGTCGGGTAAGGACTCAGGGTTGGCGTTGAAGTCGTCAACGATGATGTTTTAAGGGGCGTGCTTTTTGCACCTTCATCGCGGCGGCGACGGAGCCGTGAAGGTACTGCTTGCACGATCGAACTAAGGAAGATGGATTTACACTTTGCAGAAATTAAAAGAAAGAAGAAAAAAATAAACGTGTGAGGTTTCTATTGGGTGTGGGTAAAAAAGGTTGTCCATGGCTGGGTAGCCAAAAATTGTCAGTTTGGATTCACCTTTTTACCAATTAATAGGGGCTCACTACAAGAAAATGAGTCATCACCGGCGAGATTCCGGCCAACAAGGCCGGCGACCGGAAAAGTCGCCGGTAATGTCCATCATTACCGGCGACTTACTCCGTCGCCGGTAATGTGGCCGGAATCTCGCCGGTAATGTGGCCTAGACATTGCCGGCGACTCCAACCGTCGCCGGCAATGTCTAGGGCACATTACCGGCGATTTTCCGGCCGGAATATCGCCGGAAATGTGCCCTAGACATTACCGGCGACTCCAACCGTCGCCGGCAATGTCTAGGGCACATTTCCGGCGAGATTCCGGCGTAAAGTCGCCGGTAATGTGTACATTTCCGGCGACTTACTCCGTCGCCGGCAATGTGTCTTATATTAGATCGATGCCGGATCGGGCAGCTCGATCATTCAATCATTTTGAGCGAAAAAAATCCAGAGAAATCGAAAGAAGGAAAACGTACGCTCTGAAATCGATCATTATTCGGTATATTGTCAAAATTAAGGCGGGCGTCGAAAACTCGATCAGTCGGGAAGCTATTTATATAGGTACGTAGGTGTATATATACGTATATGTGGTATATATATATGTGTGTGTGTGTGTGTTGATCAAATCCAATTCGTGAGATATATATATATATATATATATATATATGAAATGTTGTTGATGTACGGTCACCGAAACGAGAAAACAGCTTGTAGTTAATCTTGTGTCTGAATCAATGACTGGTATTATCGTATTGTTATCGGAGCCAGGCTTAACAGAGATTAGATCGATATATCATTGAGTACTATCATCGAGTACTGAATACGTACTATCATCGAGTACTGAATCGAATTCAGAGATTAGATCGATATATATACATATGCATGCATGTGTTGATTTAATTAGAGTTGAATTGAGAGATCACGTCGATTATTAGTAGTGAATGTGTGTATATATATATAATTAATACGTAAAATTGTTAGAATTTTCAGGATGGACAAGAGTTGGATGAGCCTCGAAAGATGGGATGTCAGATATCACGAGGGAATTAGGAGTTTTGTGGATTTTGTGAAGGCTAATTGTGGAGACACTACACTTCATTATTGCCCGTGTAAAGAATGTAAGTGTTTCAGCGATCGATTTCGATTTCCCATTGATAAAGTGCAGAGGCACCTGAGTAAATACGGGTTTTGGGATAAGTACACTTGTTGGATTTATCACGGTGAAACATCGGTAGCGGGTCCGCATGATCATGGACAATTTGGTGAGAGGGCCAGTCCACGCTATGATTATGGACATTTTGCTGAGAGGGGCAGTTCATCCTATGATCCAACATCGATGTTAATCAATGATATGTTTCCTCATGAGAGCGGTGTATTTGCTGATGAAGCACCAAATGTCCCTCCCGTCGTTGAGGGTTTCCCCCATATCGAGCCAGTCGAACCATTACCTGGAGGTCATGCCAACACAAGCGGTATGGACAAGTACAACAACCTGATTGCATTGCAACAGACTCCGTTGTACGACGGTTGTAGTAAGACTGTTCTTGAAAGTGTGATGGGAGTGATGCAGCTAAAAATGGAGAACAAAATGTCTGTCAAAGCTGTTGATTCTTGGTTGAAGTGGACTGCTTCGCTACTGCCACCCGGTCATCGTCTTCCTACCACTCATCATAAGGTGCGACATATCCTGAAAGATCTTGGGCTTTCCTACATCAAAATCCATGCATGCAGATATGATTGTATTCTCTTCTGGGGAAAAGATCTCGAAGACCTTGAAGCCTGCCCGGTATGTTTTACAGAAAGGTATAAGTTGACTCCTGCAGGCAACAAGAAAGCTGTGAAGATACTTCGATATTTCCCGCTTATTGATAGGCTGGAGCGGTTGTTCATGTGTGCTTTCACGGCCGAGGCAATGAGATGGTGGGCTGAGAGGAACTTGCCTGACGATGACACCCTTATACACCCTTCCGACGGAGAGGCTTGGAAGCACATGGTCAGGGAGTTTGATCATTTTGCAGCAGATGTCCGAAATGTTTGGCTAGGGCTCTCATCTGACGGATTCAACCCTTTTGGCAACATGAGTCTTCAATACAGTATATGGCCAGTTATTTTGGTACCGTACAACCTTCCACCATGGATGTGCATGAAGAAGGAATACAATATGCTCACTCTGTTAATTCCGGGCCCGGGTTATCCAGGAAAGTGTCTCGATGTGTATTTGAGGCCTTTGATTGAGGAGCTTAAGTACCTGAGTGAGTGTGGCCACCCCACTTACGATAGGTTCAAAAAGGAGATGTTCCAGATGCATGCCATGCTTGTTGGCACCATCAGTGATTTTCCTGCCCGGGGTATGTTGTCGGGCAATGTTACCAGGGGTTACAGGGCTTGTTCAGAGTGCATGACGGTTGATTGTTGCAGTCCTCATTGCAGTAAAATTGTCTCGATGCGTCACCGTTGTTGGCTTCCATATGATCACCCATTTAGGCAGGATCCAGACGCGTTTGATGGGACTGTTGAAACTGGTGTGGCACCCAGGCGATGGACAGGGGACGAAATTTTGGAAGTGTTGAATGAATACGATTTTGGCCAGCTGAGCAATCATCCTGACATAGTGGCGTCAATTCCAGAAAAGCCCGAAAGGTATAAGTTTTGGACACACAAGAGCATATTCTGGGAACTCTCCTACTGGCCCAGGTTGCCTATCAGACATTACCTAGATGTCATGCACATAGAGAAGAATGTGTGTGAAAGTGTGGTGGGCACAGTTCTTAACTTGGAGGGGAAAACAAAAGACATCCCTAAGGCACGCATTGATCTTAAAGCAATGGGTGTGCGGAAACATTTGTGGTTAAGAGATGGTAAGAGAAAAATGCCGCAAGCTCCGTACACCGTAAAGCCGAAGCATAAGCATGAAATTTTTCGGTGGCTGAGTAATGTCAGGTATATATTCGATCTTATGGCTATGTATGAATTTGTCCTTAAATTTTTAGCGGAGTATATATGGTTATATGCGAGAAATATAATTGGTCCATATATATGGCTTCATCTATATATATATGCAGGTATCCTTATGGCTATGCAGGAAATATAAGCAGGTGTGTTAACTTCCGGGACAATAAGATGTACGGATTAAAGAGTCATGACTGCCATGTACTGCTTCAACGCCTTTTCCCTATTTTCATTCGAGGGTACATGCCCAAAGAGGTGGTGGAGCCGTTGGTGGCCTTGTCAAGATTCTTTCAGAAGTTATGCACCAGGGAAGTTAAAAAAGCAGACCTGAGGGAGATGCAAGATGACATCATTTTTATCATGTGCAAGCTTGAGAGGATATTTCCCCCAAATTTTTTCGACATAATGCCGCACCTGATGATCCATCTTCCCGAACAATTGTTGCTTACCGGTCCCGTACACTACACTTGGATGTATCCCATGGAAAGGTACAAATGATTCATAAATTTGGTTTGCCTATGGTTTTTATATGTAATGACTTCTGGTTAAGTAAGTTAACATGTACTTGTTAACTTGTAGACAATTGGGAGCCTACAAGGACTATGTGAAGAATAAATATGCACCTGAAGGGTGTATCGCTGAAGCATATCTTGCGCACGAGTGTGTAACGTACACCAAAGTGTACCTCGAAAATGTAGAGGACCCCCAACAACATATGCCGATAGATGAACCCCAGTTCAACCTTTCTATCATCTCCAGTGACGTGGTAGTACAGGGAAGCTTGCCAAAGTCGTACAAGTTGGATGGAAATGAGGTAGCCATTGCCCACTGGTCGGTACTGATTAACTGTCAAGAAGTACAATATTGGAAAAACTATCATCTTCACTGCCCTGCTATTGCCGGAAATGTTGATTACCACAACAAGACGTTTGCAAACTACTTTGGTCAATGGGTAAGTATATGTGTATATGTCTATTTTTATATATATATCCTTACATAGCATGTATGTATGTACGTGCTTTTGTGGTTTCAAGATGACATAATTTCTTCTGTACGTATTAATATATGGACGTTTTCAGATGAACCATGTAGCAGATGATGGTTGCCCAGAGTGGTCAAACGAATTGAGGGTCCTGGCGATGAAACCGATTGCTTCAAAAGTTTACTCGATGTGTCAGGTCAATGGCGTGAAATTTATATGTGAAAATCGAGACGACCGACTGAAAACACAGAATTGTGGGGTGATGGTCCATGGTGGGCAGGATGGCGTTGACTATTACGGTGTCCTTCATTCAGTTGTTGAACTAATTTATGGGAACCGCATGAAAGTGCACTTGTTCAAGTGTAGATGGTTTGATACTAGCCCGGAGAACACAAGGACCGATCAGTACGGAACATTTTCGGTGAATACTGCTACTACCTGGTATGAAGATGACCCTTTCGTTCTTGCCTCATCAGTAAAACAAGTGTTTTACCTGGACGATCTTCTTAACAAAGTCCCGTGGAAGGTGGTTAACCATGTTGCTCATAGAAACATATACAGTGCTGCCACACTTGGTGATACCTCAGATGATGAGGAAGTTACTGCATACCAAGAGCCGAACGCTTTTGACATTCCGGAATCATCTACGATTCGCCTTAATAATGTGAGATCTGGGAGTGTGGTTCGAATTACTGGAGCAGAACTTCTCGATGTTAATCCATATGAAGTTGACGCTGATTCAGATGACGAGGAGCGGCACATATTGCCAGAGGTTACCTATGAAACCGAGTCAGACTCAAGTGATGAAGATGATTACGATTATCATCCTTAGTACGTTGGAAATTGTAGTCGGAAAATGTGCATAGCTGGAAATGGTACGTACGTATACGGAAAATGTAGTCGTTAATCGTACGTATACGAAAATCGTTAATCGAAAATGTAGTCGGAAAATGTAGTCGTTAATCGGACGTATACGGAAATTGATAATCGAAATTGTAGTCGGAAAATGTAGCCGGATATCGTAGACGGAAAATGTAGTCGTTAATCGTACGTATACGGAAATCGTAGTCGTTAATCGTACGTATACGGAAATCGTAGTCGTTAATCGTAGTCGTTAATCGTACGTATACGGAAAATGTAGTCGTTAATCGGACGTATACGAAAATTGATAATCGAAAATGTAGTCGGAAAATGTAGTCGTTAATCGTACGTATACGGAAATTGATAATCGAAATTGTAGTCGGAAAATGTAGTCGTTAATCGTACGTATACGAAAATTGATAATCGAAAATGTAGTCGGAAAATGTAGTCGTTAATCGTACGTATACGGAAATTGATAATCGAAATTGTAGTCGGAAAATGTAGCTGGATATCGTAGACGGAAAATGTAGTCGTTAATCGTACGTATACGGAAATCGTAGTCGTTAATCGTACGTATACGGAAATCATTAATCGAAAATGTAGACGGAAAATGTAGTCATTAGTGGTACGGATACGGAAATTGATAATCGAAAATGTAGTCGGAAAATGTAGCCGGAAATCGTAGACGGAAAATGTTGTCGGATATTCTTCGGGAAATAATGACATTACCAACGAGTTGAAGTCGTTTACCAACGAGTTATAAGCAACTCGTTGGTAATGACATTACCCACGAGTTAACTCGTCGTTGGTAATGTCATTACCAACGAGTTGCTTATAACTCGTTGGTAATGTCATTACCAACGAGTTGAAGTCGTTGGTAATGACATTACCAACGAGTTATAAGCAACTCGCCGGTAATGTCTTCTGGTTTGTGATTTTATCCAGCCCGAGCCTTTCATTTCTCCTCCTCTCCCTCTCCTCTCCCTCTCCTCCTCCCAAATCGGTCCGGTGAGTGTCCTCCCTCCTCCTCTCCCACTCCTCCTCCTTATCCTCTACTCCTCCTCTCCCTCTCCTCCTCTCCACCGATCCCCTCTCCTCTCCTCCTCCGAAAATCTCCTCCTCCCCTCCTCCCCTCCTCCCCTCCTCTCCTCCCCTCACCATTGTAGGTGGAAGAAAATGGCAGGTCCGATCCTCTCTCTCTCCCTCTCTCTCTCTCTCAATTTTTAATTATTTTTTTGCATGTGTATGTGTATGTGTATGTGTATGTGTATGTGTATGTGTATGTGTATGTGTATGTGTATGTGTAAATTAATTAGGGTGCTAAGTTGGAAATTAGGGTGATAAGATCTAAATTAGCATGTATGTATATATGTGATGTATATATATATTTAGGTATGTGAATATGAAGTGATGTATATATATATGTGAAAATTATGTATAAATGTGGTTTTGATGAATATGTGATGTATATATATACGGAAATTAAACCTAATTAAGATGCATGATATATATATGTGTGAAAAATGTGGAAAATTAATTAGGGTTTGTGATTTGGATGAATATGTGATGGATAAATTTAATTAAGATGCATGATGTATATATATATACACATCGAATATGTATAGTCGTTAATTTAGGTGATATAGTTGTTAATTAATCGTATAAATGAAGGTGGAAATCGGGATCGGGACGGTTTGGAACCGGAACGGTTTGGAACCGGAACGGTTTGGAACCGGAACGGTTTGGAACCGAAACTTATTGTAACTGGAACCGTTATGTTACAAACGGTTCCGGTTACAAACAGTTCCGGTTTCAAACGGTTCCGGTTCCACACCGTTCCGGTTCCGATTTGTTATAGAACCGGAACGGTGTGGAACCGAAACTGTTTGTAACCGGAACCGTTATGTTACAAACGGTTCCGGTTACAAACAGTTCCGGTTTCAAACGGTTCCGGTTCCACACCGTTCCGGTTCCGATTTGTTATAGAACCGGAACGGTTTGGAACCGGAACTGTTTGTAACCGGAACCGTTATGTTACAAACGGTTCCGGTTACAAACAGTTTCGGTTTCAAACGGTTCCGGTTCCACACCGTTCAAACGGTTCCGATTTGTTATTGAACCGAATCCATGACTATTACGATGTCCAGGAGGTTTTGCGGCTAATTGGCTTCGGAGAGGTTCCCGAAATAGTGGAGGGAACAGTAGTCAAGCTTCCTCCTCGGCCGCAGTTAGCAACACGCCCAGTGGGCCAATGATGACTGCTCGCACGAGAGCCTTGCTAGAGGCGCGAGCTGAGGAGGAAGCTGCACGATTAAGAGCCGTGGAACCGGAATTTGAGGCTCGAGCCTCAGTCTCTAGACGCTCAATCAGCAGACGTCCCTCCGGTGGCAGAGCCTCAGACGAGCGACAGTCAACGGGGGCATCAGAAACTCCCTCAATCCGAATGCCCCATATTCGGATGGTGCCTACTCCCGTTTCACGGGAATCATTTGAGGCACATGGTGGTGCTGGCGCCTCATCGTCCAGGCCTCGTCTATCTCCGCCGTCCGGTCTCTTCCTACCCGACGAGATTCCTGTCATCCCTGAATTCGATGATAGGGGGATGCCTGTTTATATTGAAGGACGGCCGGATTTCCTGACCGTGGAGGAAGCGTATAACTTCCTCCCGTTCGACCCCGTGTATCTTTGGAGTGTGAGGTGCACCAACCAACAAACGGACGATGCAGGTAAATTTTATTTAACATCAGATTGATTACTTAATTATTACTTAAGACTTGCGATTGGTTCAATTAATGATATCAATTTGTTGACATTGTTTTATTAGGCAATTTCGTTAATGGGACTGGAAAACGGAAAGGGGCTAGAGGCACCTGCACCGGGAAGAGACTTGAGCAGGCCACCGGCGGAAGGAAAACGCCCATAAGGGCCAATGAGGATGGCGAGGTGATCGAGGCATTCGACACCACGCGCAAATATGTCAGCATGGCCGGTGCGATCGTGCGGGACAAGGTCCCAATGCTTTGGCCAGATTGGGAATCTGTGCCTATCTACGTGAAGATGCAAGTGCATAATGCACTCAGTGTGAGTAAAATCGTATTTTCATTACGTAAATTTTACATTTATTAATTAAGTCCACTTAAATATATAATTTTACCTTTTATATATTCATATTGCAGGTGTGGTTTGACGTGGATGAAGTTCTTATTCACACGTGGGTAGAGCGTCAACTACATAATCGGTGATGTGCTTCCACTTATTTGAATATATATCGAGTTAGATTTTTGTTTATCAACTGTTTTAATATCTCTAACTTTTTTTCCTTGTTTTAATATAGTTATAAAGAGTGGAAGAACGAGCTTTCTTCCCATTACACTGTATACAAGGAGCTAGGCCGAGGTTCTACTCCTAGCGAATTCCGGTTTAGGGAGTACGAGTGGCTGTGGCTGATAGCCCACTTCGAGCACCCCAAAGCTCAGGTATGCATCCTTAATATATCTTACAAGCCTAATGTATCGTATCAGATTGAAATAGTTAGTTACTAATTTTTTTCCATATGTTTATCAAACAAGGCGATTTCGAAGACGAACCGGGTGAATAGATTGAAAAACACCAGGGCCCATCATGCAGGTTCACTCAACTACATGGGTTGGTCGACTAAGGCGCAGCAACAACAAGAAGTGAACCCCTTGGTGTATATTCATCAGAAGTTCTATCCGCAATGCCCTGAAGAAGCGGTAAGTCTTTCGCCTCTCCATGTGTTAATAAAACTATTTTTCGATATTAATAGATGTTGTTAGTTAATACGTTGTTCATTTTCGATTTTCAATTAGGCGAGAGTGGAGGAGGCGACGACAGAAGTGACCATGAGTATAGCTCGGACTAACCATCCTGACTGCTCCGAGGAAGAAGTCACCCAGTATGCCTCTCAGATCGATCCGCTTGATCCCCCGATAGCGGCTCAGATCATGGCAAAAGCGTGCGGGACTGGAAAGAATACCTACTACTGTAGGGGAATGGGCTCGGCGGGCGAAGGAGTATTGAAAACCACTTCACAATACTCTACCGGGTCAAGAAGTTCAACTTCTAGTCGTAACCTCGCAGCGGAGCTTCATAGGACGCAGAGGGAGTTGGAGGAGCAAAAGAGGCAGATGGCCGAGTACCAAATGCAGCAGACACAGGTGCAGGCTCAGATGTACACATGGATGCGGACGATGTACGAGGCTCAGACTACCGGACAACCGTTCCCCACACCTCCCCCGGCCCCGGTCCCTCCGTTCCCTAGCTATCCACCACCACCACCGCACCAGTCAACGCCAGAGCAAGACCAAGGTAGCCACCGGAATTCAAATGAGTACTTTGATTACTTCGACCCTGACCCGCAAGTTCCTCGACCCTGACCTGTAGTTGTAGTTAATTTTCGTATCGTCGTTGCTATTTGTACTGTACGTTGGACATTTATGTGTACTGTTGAACTTGTATGATTGTACGGTTTATGTCTTTCAATGCAGGTTCTGGAATTGGGCCCAATCCAGAACCGCGTTTTTTTTTCAAAATTTTTTCTGACATTGCCGGCGACATGGACCTCAGTCGCCGGCAATGTCACAAATTCCGGCCACGGCGGCGGAACCATTGCCGGCGACGGCGTCGCCGGCAATGTTAACACCGGCGGGAGATTTCCGGCGACGTCATTGCCGGCGACTCGTCGCCGGGAATGACATTTCCGGCGAAAAAAAAAGACAAGGCCGGCGACCTCCCGTCGCCGGTAATGTCTCCTTTTCTTGTAGTGGCTTGTGCTTCTTTTTTCTCAAGTTTACCGTTAAAATTGTTTCTTTTTAATGATTTCTTTCATATTTGTGTAAGTGTTCGGGTTCGATAGCATCAATGTGTTATTCACAAGCTTTTCATGCCTTATATATATAATTTTTTTAAAAACAATGGCAGTGTGGCATCCCTTAAGGCTTCATTGATGAAACTATTGAATATATACCAAGAGGGGACATGATTACATAAACTATGTATTACAATAGATTTAATAAGAACATCTCGAATAATTAACAAGACTACTCCTAATACATATGCATTCAAGCACACACCAATTAGAAGAGAAAGTAATATAAGCAACTCCATTTGCTTTACAAAAGTAGCGTCATAGTATGAGAAAGATAACACAAAAATGACGCATTAATACAAATCTAACAGTTTTTCTACTATGCTACCGAACGATTATTAAGGCATCGACTCTTTGTTTTATCCTGCTAGTACGAGGAAGTGCCCATTGAATTATGACATACCTCCTCCTAATATCAGACAAAGCACACAAGGTGCATACACAGACTGATCGTCTGGATTACCAGACTAATCTTAAAATCCATAACAACAAACAATAGCATACAAACTTAAAACACTTTGGAAAATTGAAAAACTACCATCCAAACTCAACTACTATCAAGATGGACAACAAGAATGAGAATCCAAACCCAACTCTGCCACCCTGCATTACCTCGGCCTCCATTCCAGTACTGACGTACAGAACCCAAATGATGTCTCTCACTTCCCCGTAGACCTCATCTTACAACCACCTAGATCACCCAACCAGATCTAGCCATTGCGCCATCAGCCCGTCGTCGAAGATTCAATCATGTCGTCCATCGCCAATTAGTGAGCCTATTTTTTCCATTTTTGACAGCCTTTTGAATTTGGAACTCATACCTCATCGAACATCTTGATTTGTTTCTAAAAATTGAAAAAAGAAACAAATGACCCCTAACTAGGGACGGTAACATCTCGGCAAGCAACACCCACGGCGAGGCGATGCTGCCATTGGCCGGCACCTGCACCTTAAACAATTGAACAAGTCGCTCGCAATATTGTACGTAACTAGTTTTTTGTTTTTGTAACCATTACAAAGAGAAAAAGACGTGGAACCGACCGTTCCACAAAGGTTGATATAATGATTGTATGGGAAAAGAAAGAGGTTAGAGTCTCTCGGACTATCAACACTAATTTGGACAAAAACAAAGCATGAACAAAGTATGTGGAGATTTTGGTCTTGGTGACCTTTGTTTGCTAGCTATGATTTTACATAAGTGGTGGTCGATTGTACAACTTTAAATGGTAGAGATGCTGTTATACGTACTAATTAATTATATATGTGGTAGTTTTAATTGATTTGAAACCCTAAGAGCTTCTCAAAAGAAATTCTATTTTAATTATAAAGTAAAACCTAGCTTCAACCGATGTCCTAGATAAACATTAAATATAACGTGTAATCAAATCTATATTTATATTTGTCAAAGAGTTTAACAGAGTTTTCAACTTCCGCCTCCACTTTTTAAGTTTTTTTTCCAATTTTTTCAGTTTGTTAAAATATCAATATTATCACAGTAAACTACAAAGACAATGTAAATAAATTTAAATTTTAGATAGATATAGCTTTTAAATTTGTTTATACTTTTGTTTACCACGATTACGTTCCTCCCTAGTCCAGCCTTCACGACACATTTCCACGGCGTAGTATCAAATCTCTTAAGGCCAATCAATCAAAGTTTCGTTGGGAGCTATGTTTGAGTTTCCATGGTATGGCATCCACTTTGGGTCGGGTCTCAAAGGGTAGGGCACGACCGAGTCAGGCTCGTTTGAAAGGCGTCATCGGTGGTAGGTGTTGGCCATATGAGTTGTGCCGTCGTTGATGGCCGATTGATACAGAACAGATTGGGCAATTGGCGCAGTGTGTGTGCATCGCGGATCATGGGAGTCGTTGTGGGACAGTGCAGGTGGCCGACGATATGGACAGTTTACTTTGGGCCTCTAATTTTGAATGTCGGGGAACTATGTCTTGGTCTGTGGTTGTGAGGAATCTAGGTTCGTTGTGGGCTTGGGTTAACCTATTTTTTAGGTTTGGGATAATGGGCTTGTTGGCTTTGTTGTGGAAACCCATTAAGGATTTGGGATAGTGTTCCAGAGCATTTCTGGTACCGAATTTGGGATCCAGGAGAATGTAATTTAAGTCATTTTCTCCTCAGGTATGGTGGCGTGCCTTAGGTGTTTGGTTGAATTTGGCTAATTTTGGACTTTGAAGCAGGAGTCATCATAGGCAGGGCTGGACCAGCCTCGACCCTAAATTTAAGGGTTAGGGCAGGGCTGGGCAGAGCTTGGTCAATTTTCAAACATAAAGAGACCCAGCTGAGCTGACCCGATGCCACACTTTAGAAGTCCTAGTCCACATATTGTCGCTAGGCCAATGAGATTAAACAGGCCGGGTCGGGTCAAGATGTGTCTTAAATTGAGAAATTAATATATAAAAAGTTAAGACATTGTAATTATTGATTCATGATTTTTATTTTGAAAATGTATTTTTGTGTAGTGAGAAGACTAAGAGAATAAGAGAAAAAAAGGAAAGAAATAAGAAAAAACTTGATAACAATCATAAGTTATATTACTTTTCTAACAAAAAAATGCCAAAAATTGGTCAAGCTAGCTTTGACCTCTAGGGTTCAAAGAGGCCAGGCCGAAGGGTCGGGCTTCACTTACTTAGCCTAAGCTCTATTCTATTTTTAATGAGGTTAGGCCGATCCGCCATAACACGAGGTTGGGCTAAACTTTGGCTTCATGGGCCAGGCGGGCTCAACAAAAGCTTGAGGCTTTAGGTCCAAATGGTGAGAACTACTTTGAATTGCTCTGAGAAGAATTAGTCGCATTGAATTACTTTGGTCTTACTTTTGTAACATTTGTGGGTGATTTAGGTTACCTAAGTAGTAGCTTTTTTAGGATGTGCCCTATGAGCGGGTCACTACTTTTATTGTTGTTTATTATTATTAATAGAATTGATGCTCCAGTTTTCTTATATGGAACTAGCTAGATGCAATGTTACAAGGTTTATTTTCAAGCTCGATTTTTTTTTATTTGTTGAAAATAGAAAGTATATACAATGAGTACACCAAAACCACTCGAAGAAAAAAGGTTCACAGGCCTACTCAAAATATCAAAGTAAATACAACTAAAAAACAAGCAAGTTATGGAGCACAAAGGTTTAAACCATGGCTTTCCGTGTCATAATAAGTAATAAACTAAATCAAGGTTCTAAAAGACGCCAGGTGGAATTAGGCAGTGGAGCTACTACCTAACGCCTAGGTGAGGTTTAATCGGTAAAGGTCCTGTACAAATCTTGAGATGACGAGCTTCCAAGCCCAATTGGTGCACTAAACCCATTGTGATACTTGCCGATGATAATGAAGGAACCCGGGATGCCCTGACCACCTCAGTCGGGCCTCGCACTCGATTCGCCCTCAGGCTCACCTGTCGACCAGCCGACACAATCCACCCCAACGGCGGAGCAAGATCTACAGATCGATCAGCTCGACGCAAGGGTTTGACGCTTAGGAGATGCGGAGTAGAGGGATGAAAGCATCCAGAGAAAACCGGAGGATATTTTAAGATCAAGTGAGGATGAATTTGACGGCGGCTCAACGAGGAAGAGATAGATCAAAGAAGGTGGGGCGTCGGCCAAGTCGAAAGCATACTGGGTTTGTTACCTTTTAATGTTTTTTTAAAAACAAAATAGAAAAAAAAATACCTAGGTGCCGCCTAATCGCTAGACAGACCGCCTAATCACCCACCACCCAATTAGTCTGCCCACACCCAACATTCATCGGTTGCTTGGTTTTTTCCGCCTAGACGGCCGTTTTTTTAGAACAGAGGACTAAATTACTTTGACAGTGTCTCAACTTTGGTTGACTAGGCAGTGTGGTACCCGAACTTTCAAAGTTATCAATGTGGTACTCAATTTTGTTTTTCGCTATCAACTCGATAAAAAAATTAGTTTACCATCTCGTCTTCATTAATGACATGGCAAACGCGTAATTCAAAAATGAAGGATACTATTGTTTTGTGGCATGGATTATATTTTTTCCTTCCTTTTTTTAGTTTATTTTTTTTCTTCTTCTCTCTCATGCCAACAACCCAACCAATTCGACGACATTCTTCTCACTTCTCAGACCTCGATAGTCATGCCTCTCGACCTCGTGATTGCGCCCTCTAATATCAGAATTGATCCAAACCCAGAATCCAAAACAGTAGGCATATACCAACACAACCAATACATTCAAGATCGATCTAAAGAGTGATTCAAAATCAATCCAAAGAGTGATTCAAAATCTATAGGTCTCAAACCCAGAATCGTTCCAAACCCAGAATCCAAAATAGTAGGCATATACCAAAACAGTAGGCATATACCAACACAACCAATACATTCAAAATCGATCCAAAGAGTGATCCAAAGAAACCCTAACGTATAATCATAGCTAATTTAATTTCCAACAACCAAAACAAAAAGCATACTAAAAAATCAATGAAACCCAAAAATCAGTTAGCTTCGGCCCTCAATTTCTTCCCAAACATAAAACCCACAAACAAGACTCTGCCTTTCAGCTAAATCTCAATAGTCGTCATCCCCATCCTCAGGTCAAGACCGCCTTCCACGATGGCGAATATTTGGTTGAGAATCATCGCATTTGTAGATGTGGAAACCCCCTGGGTGCTGACGATGATGCTCGCACGGTGATGGGGAGTCAGGTTTGGTTGGATCAAGCGACTTTCGAGCTTCAGCCGGCCAAAGCTCTCTCGATGATGCTGAGGCTGCATCATTTAGGGCGTGTCTGGTACGGCTGTGCTTTGTGGAGAAGCTGGCTTTTGCTTTTTTCTGTGAAGAAGCAGTTGAAAAGCAAAGCAGGCAGGTGTTTGGTTAATCTGGCTTTTAATAAGTGCTGTGAGTGATATAAGTGTTTGGTAAACCTAATCAGAAAGTGCTTTAATTTGTATAATTACCAATTTAGACATGTAATCATTTTTTCCTTTAACAATTTGGTAATAGAACTTATTATAATTTTTTTGTGTTTTACTTGCCTGTGATATCTTTTTCATTCGACATTTTTTTACGAATATTAATATTAGACAATCTAAAAATTATCTTATAAATTGATAACATATACCCTTCAAGCATGTAAGTCATTCTAATAAAATAACAAACGATTATGGCGTCTACATGATTAATAATAGACATATCTTAACATCTCATAAGATAAATAACAATTATCTTTCAAATAGATAAGAAACTTTGACGATAATTTGTTTTCAATGATCGAAATAAGAAAATTTTAAACAACTTCAAACATTACGACCATTTCGCGCCCTCATCAAACTTTGAGCAATACCATTTCTTATTGCATCCATCTCTTGTGCACCATGGCCATGATATTCTTCTGGAGCATCATTATCCATATCCATCATACCATTTGACATGTTACGCGAACCTTCTCCAAACCGAGTAAAGTCTTTATCACGACTTGCATGTCTTCTTATATAATTATGAAGTGCCATGGTCGCAATAACAATCTTTACTTGCCTTTCAATTGCATAACCTTGCATGTCCTTTAAGACTTTCCATTTCTTTTTCCAAACTCCAAATGTGCGTTCTATAACGCCTCTAAGAGAAGAGTGTACTTGGTTAAATACCTCTTTTTCATTCCTTGGTTCTTGCCCTCGTCCTCTATATTGTTGAAAATGTTGTTTCTGACCTTTGTAAGGTGTCAAAAACCCACTCATTTGTGGATAACCCGAATCTACGACATAATATTTTCCTATTTATAATAATAAATCAATTAGATTTAATAAAACTTAAGGAAAACAATAAAAGTTGTGACAAAGTACAATTAGAATCTTACTCGGTGGAGGCATAGGCAAGTTCATTTCAGGATTTCGAAGAACCGATAGGAACACTCTTGTATCATGAGCCGATCCTTCCCAACCCGCACATACAAAAATGAATTGCATATGAAAATCACATGCTGCCATAATATTTTGTGTGGGTGCTCCTTTCCTACCAATGTATGGTACTTGATCTTCGGGAGGTACAAAAGCCGGAACATGCACTCCATCAATAGCACCAATGCAATCCTTCAAATAGTTATGTTATTTGTCTATAAATACAGATAGTCATATCTTAAAAGGAAGAAAAAAAAAACAAATGAAAGATACCTTAAAATGCGGCATATATCTTTTATCCCTTAATATCTCCGGAATAACACCATTAAATTGAGGATCAACCGGCTTGATTATTAATTTGGCCAACTCATTCAAAATATCAATTGCTATATTATAATACCGCCAAATAGTTTCAAGAGAATGTTGAAACCGTTCCGCTGCCGTCCTAAGTCCACATCCTTGTCCAAACACATATACTACCAATGCTACTACTTCAAGATGACTTATTTGATTTGAACCCAACACTCCAAAGTTCACCTCCAAATCATGTAATAAATTGTAAAAAACTGGCTTCTCCATTCTAAGGGCACTATAAAACCTATTATCATTCCCATGTATTATTTCCATCAACCATTTGTTACCTGTTTGGGAAGATGTCATAGAAGGATTTTTATGAACATATCTCATGTAATAACTATGAATAAGGCACGCGGTAACGCCTAGAGTCTGTATGAACACCTCCTCCTCAATTCCATCATCTTCCGAATCAGTCATATTTGATTAAAAGCCTGCAAATTTAAACTAGAATATTATAAATCCAAAAAACTTCATTTAAATTTAAAAGAGACAATAATAAAAGAAAAACCAAACATTATTGTAAGAAAACACAGCATGATAATATCCAACGTTGTTGTCTACAACTTAAATCAAGATAACATCCAACATTATTGGCTACAATTTAAAACAAGATAATATCCAACATACAAACAAAGTCTTAAATATGGAACTCTTAAAACATAACCAAACAATTTTGGCGCTCAAACACACCATAGACTTATTTGTTCTTAAACTCAAATTCCAGCCACCCCACAATGTCTTTTGGGTCATCATCCGCCATAGTGCTAAACATCTCTCTGTTGACTGGATCACGAAAAAATCGACAGGAGAAATAATACAATTCAGTCCCAACCTCAACCCCAGGCAACGTTCTGATCACCTTCATCACTTCTTTAACACCAGTGCCGCTACTTTCCTTTTGGGCAACTAAAGTGGCAGTGCTTCTGCTATGAATTGCCTCAACCATTTTGCTTATTTGGTTAGCTAAATGAGCCGCACCTCCAACCTTTTCCTTTTTACTAGGTACTGATCCTGTAGATAATCTTGTAGCTACTCCTTGACCCTTCTCACCTTTTCTTCTTTTGGTTGGCGTGGCTGAGGCTTGAGGGCTGTCATCCGAATCACCACTACCCTCTAGAAGAATGGTGTTGTCACCTCCTTTGGAACTACTTGGGAGAGGCAATGAAGATGATGGGGCATATGCATGCACACCAGTGGCTGAAGTACCACCAAACATCCTATCCATCTTGGCTTCGAATTCGGGTGAAATTCCCTTCTTCTTAAACTTGGCATACTCAGGGGTTTTCTGCCAAAAAAAAAATCAATTCATAATTAATATGTAGAAGTACACAACATATGAAACAAAATCTAAGAAAAGTGTATAGTCATATTACAAACCTCAATTTTGGCGCTCCACCACTCATCTGTTGCAACAATATTATGGAGCGTGGAATCCCGCCCAAGACCAGTCTCTTTTCCCTTCAAGTCCCTCCATAATTTCCATTGCTCTTTAAGGGAATCCCACTTATTTTTCAATTGTTTTTTGGTGTACTCTTTACCCGTTTGTTGCTTGAAACCAGCAATCAAATTTTCCCATCCAAATTTGTTGAAATGAGTATTTGGATGATAATTGTTGTCCACTTCCTTGATACATAAGTCGCAAAATACATCTATTAAGGGATCGGTCCAAACAGCTGATGATTCTTTTCCCATCTAGCATAAATTTAAAAAGCCAAAATCACATGACCAATATGCCCACACATCATTTAAACAAGTCTTTTCTCATCTAGCCCAACTTAAGGATGTCCTATTCTCAACTCAAATATCTCAGCAAGCACTAATCCCCACAGCTCAAATATACAATTAGACACACACAAACCCTACTTTATTGATTCTGAACAAATCGCGAACAACTATTAAAATGCATATCCATACAATACCAGATGTGAATCGGCAATACACATCCAAATGCATAAACCAAAGCCACAAAAAAGGAAATCAAACGAGAAATCCAAGATGAACAGGCGCTGTCATATCCAAGAAAAATAAGTCATGGTACTCAAGATTTATACGGAGATGACATACCTCGTCCTTCTTGCCTTTGTTGCCGGTGAAAACCTTGTACCCACTAAGAATAAGCACACCCCAACCAGCCAAAGAGACAATTACAAACTGCAAAAGTACAAAATGTCATACATATATGATTTAATTACTGGCACTGAAATGCTACCTAGTTGAAACAAATGTTATCTACGTATGACTGGAAGTGGTTTACCAAGGACATAAATATCAGATGCTAAATCCAACAGATAAAAACAAATGAAGAAAAAGAGAATGTCAAATTGGTTATGCATACCTCAATTCCAGAGAAAGACTGAGAAAGTTGCAGGCTTGCAGCATTTGCTCTTCAATCCTAGCTAGACATCCTATCAACTAGTTCACCTTTACTTGTCCTGCGTCCCCTAGCCTGCCAATTACATATCAATCAAGTAGAACTATTAAACAACCATAAAAATCTGACCAATCATTAGATTAGCAGTCATGAGTACACATTCCAAACATTCAATTTGTCAAGTTTAGTAGTTTACTCTGTGATCTGAATTTGTTCCCGGTCATCACCACATCCTCTTGCTGTTCTCAAATTCAAGCACTAGATTCCTTAATTTTTATTTTCTTCTACATACTCAATACCAAGTTCTAATGAGTAGAATCTTAAAAGAAAAAAAGAAGCAGCAAAGATCAAGAACGAAACAACATACCCAGATTCGTGTCCGTCTTCTGTCCCTGGAATCAGCAAAGATTCAAACTCATCGGAGTTTTGAGAGTACGAGAGAGATCGACTGGGGAGAAGAAGCGTCCTAGTCCAGGTCGTGCTCAGGTGGAGAGATATCTGGTCGTGGACATGGAGAGAGATCTGGCGCGCAAGAGAGAGGTCCAAAGGCGGAGGAGGCGCAATGAGAAAAGAAGAGAGACGCAAGGCTAGGGTTAACTGAAGTCAGTGGCATTTTTTGTAATTTTATTATGGTATTGTCCGTAATTTCGTGATATTGTGAAGGATACCCAATGGAATAAAACGAAAATTTCATTAAAGAGTTCGCCGTGTTTTTTGAGAAGCAGCGAAAAGCCTGCCTTCGGAGGCTTTTGCTTTTGGTCAAAAAAAAGGGGCGCTTGGAAGCAAAGCAGGTTATTTTTTTCTTAACCAAACACTTTACCCTGCTTTGCCCCAAAGCAAAGCCGCTTAGAAGCTGAAACAAACACACCCTTAGCGAATCGGGTTTTCAGATCCAGGTCTTCGAGAAGCAGATCGGGGTACAAAATAAGAGGAGGACGATGGGGAGGAAGAATAAGAGGGAAGCAAAAAGGAATTCGTAGATGAGGAGATGGTGTCGAGGCGGTGGCTCTGCAAATTCGTTCTGGGTTTAGGCATGTGGTGAGGGAGAGGAAAAGGGAGAAGGAGAGTGCCACATCAGTTTTTTCTTTTAACTGATGTTAAAAATAAAACATAGGGAGATATTTAGGTATTTTTGCCAATCACTTGCTGAAATGGATTGTCAAGTCATCAACTTAACGAAGACAATATGGTAAAATGATTTTTTTATCGAGTTGATAGCGAAAAAAAAATTTGGGTATCACATTAATAACTTTGAAAGTTCAGATACCACAATTTTTGGACAACCAAAATCAAGACACTGTCTAAGTAATTTAATCTATGTAATAACAGTGCAACGCCGAATACAGATTTTCGGTTTCAGTTTTTGTTTTTTGTTACAATTTTCAGTTTCAGTTTTGGTTTCATCTTTGCTGATGGTATGTACCTGTTCCCAAGTTAAAACCCTACATCACTTTCTCTGACAATATTGGAAGGATCACCATCACCTATCGTCCTATCTACAGATTTTATTAGGTGTGCCCGGGGCCAGAGTACCAGACCCTACCCACCAATATCAATTAGTTTTGCCGTTTTTGGTGAGTTTTGAGTCTTTGAGATCCAATAAAAATTACGGACCAACTACCCAAATTCAAGTCACGACACGTTATCTAAGTTGTACAGTAAAACTGAATAATTTTGAAACTGAAAAAAATTATTATTTTAATGAAATTATTATTTTATCAATAAATAAATAAATAATTTATTTATTGAGAGTTTTAAATATTTCTTAATTAATGAAAATGATATGATGCTGAAATCGCCTATTGATTAAGAGATAATTAATTGCAGGATAATGAATCTACATAATGAATTTGATCATGATCCAGATGACAATTATACTATAAGATAGTTTTTTTTTAAATATATATTTGAGACAGTAATTAACTAATTACCTTGATTAACTTTCTGCTACAAAATAAAAAGAATTTAACAAATATGATGCATTAATTAAAAAAAATCAAGGACGAAGTTAAATTTTGGTCTAGATGCAAAGAAAAAAAGCTACAATAAAATCTTTTTTCAAGAAATAGCAAAGCTGAACGAGAAAATAAAAACTCTTAGCTGAGAATTTAATTTTTATGAATTTTAATATATTTTTATGTTTTTATAATTATGTTATTACTTTATATAATCGTAGGGATTTAAAGAAATTATAGAAAAATTATTATATTATGCATTTAAGGAGGTTGCTAGTAATATGAACTGGTCCCAAGTTAGGACCGAGAAAAAAATATTATTTTAGTGATTATTAATTTATCAAATTTTTATTTATTAAATTTTTATTGTACTATGAAATTAACACATAAATTAAGATATGAACAACGTTTTTATTAAAGAAACGACTTCCAATCCAAGTAAAACTATTTTATGATGAGTAATTAAAAGAAAACTATATTATGAGGAGCACGTGGAACCGTCATTGAATTGGTACACAAATTAGTCTATTGTTATTATTATTTTTTTGATGCTACAAAATGTACGCTTATGATATTCTTTAACCCATAAATTTCACATGTTATAATCATTTCATATTATGTGATTTGGAATTCGGCGGTCTTTGGCTGTGGGATAATTAATGAAATCTTTGAAAAGTACATTGATGGCCATCAAAGAATCTCTCTTGGGTCTGATGTCTTCGGGAAGAATTGTTCGTGCTGCACATCGAGGCAGAATTCGCCGATTACATCTTAGCAAGGGACCAGAGCAGTGAGTACGAAGTAGTTACCCCAACCTAAACATAAAAAATGAAATCGCTAGATTTGTTGAAAATTAATAATCGGTCATTATCTTTTACCCAATATTTTTTTTGATAAATCAATAATAATAATTGAAGTTTTGAATTTGAATGGTGAACAGGGACCACTGGACCATTACCCAAATCAGACATTAGCTCAAAAAACTTCTACTATCGTAATTACAAGAAGTCATTATAATGTGAGGGTTAGGAATTAAAAGTATTTTTCTTTATTGATACAACCACTGTCCATATTTTAAAAACAGCACACAAGATAAGTATATTTATTTGACGTTTTATTTTATATGAACAAATTCAAGAAGAAATATCCAGCTAGGATGGATCATTATCCACAATGAAGCTTAGCTAGGATGCAAGGATTGCGAGAGCTGTCTTTTCCATTTAACGTTGGTTTTTGATGAGAGAAGAGAACAAGCTTATCTGCTTTATTCTGCTAGCTAATCTGCTACAGTGAAATGACCCCGTCCCCTCGCCCCTCCGTCCTTCAATTTCAACTTTCAAGACCAAGATCCCCACAACGTCTTTGGGCCCCCCATTGACGCCGACAGGTCAGCCCCGGTGGCTAGCTACCTTCCTACTCTCCCCGGAGCGTGGAAAATATTTCAAATGTGGACGCGGCCGACTCATTAAGCGTCGGAGAATTGAAAGCATGTGTCATTGTATCTCTGTCGAGTGTTTACTAATTCATATGGAACGTACGCAAGTACGTAACTGTGGAAAAGGTTTTATCCGGCCACTTGGGTTTTTGCAGTGTCGGACTTGGGGAGGTGCGATTGTTTGCACATGCAATCGGGATCTCTCTCTCGGGTTTCTTATGCATGTGGCCGGGCAGCGACTCTTTAATATCGATAAAGACATCTCCAATTCTCACCATGATGTACAAAGTTAATTAACTACTTGCATGTTACCTCTTGGTATATATATATATATATATATCGTAAATTCAATAAATTGCGGTTATTTTTTTTAAACTGTATGTAAAAGATTTATAATTTTTATTTATTTTCATATTTATTTTGTGAAGAGTAACTCAAATTTTTTTAGGTCTAGAACAAATCTTTTGACACGTATAAAATATTTAAACTATATATTGCAACATAATGTCTAACAATTTTGACAATTCGTGTTGAACTCGTGTGTGAGGATTCCGAACCTGAAAGCTTAACTATTAGGTCACTTGCATCAGTTCAAAATTTATAAAGTAATATTTTGAGACTGAGATAAGATAAAGTTCTCAATAGAAAATTCTAACCAAACGGATATTTTGACAATGTTGTAAAAATTAATGTTTCTAGTGAAAGTAATTTCCAAGTGGATAATTTTGTGGATCGGAGCTCCAAAGCTTGCATGATAAACAACAATGTAGGTGCACTGGTTAGTTAAATTCTTATTTTACCCTCAACGCCAAACCTTCTCTCACCCCGATCCAAATCAACTGCGCTCAAAGCTTTACTAGTCATGTGCTCGTCCCCTACCTCTGCTGCCGGCAGTGTGCGGCAGCGAAGTCGACCGTGCGATCGAGGAAGAGTGATTATCGTCGATTGCCTAATGCATCCCAAGCTTTCTTCACAGTCTTTCAAAAGTTGATGACGACGAAGCAGCAAGTCTCAGACCACTTGGATCCATGGTGCTACCTAAACGACAAAGTCGTCTTAGTAACTAGCGCCTCGTCCGGCCTCGGCCGTGAATTCTGTTTGGATATGGCCAAAGCTGGCTTCCAGATTGTAGTTCCGGCTCGCCGAGTCGACCAGCTCTGGTCCATCTGTAATGAAATCAACAACCTCACCACTACCGTCGTTGCCTCAACATCCTCTTCTTCGTCTTATTCGAATTCTGTGAGAGTTGTCGTAGTGGAGCTCGACGTCAGAACTATTGAGAAGACTATGAAGAAAGCTTGGGATGCGACGGTGTCAGTTAAATAAACACCAATGGGAAGCATCGTCTGACGTGCGAGGGAGAGCAACCTCGTTTGTGCTGCGGCGTGATATGGGGCGAGGGAGATGGAGATAGCAAAATTTGAAAGTACCATTTTTATTTTATTTTTAATTATTAACTTAGTTTATTTTCGACTAATGAAGGTGTTAGTCTATGCCTTGAATCTTGAGTCGTGTCGGCGTACGCGAGGCGCGTTGGCATACGCGTGGCACGTTGGCATACGTGTGGTACGTGAACAAGGAAGAGTCTCTGGCGAGAGAGTCTTTGGCGAGCGTTGACTTCTGGCGAGGAAGTCTCTGGCGAGGAAGTCTTTGGCGAGGAGAGTCAGAAGTCCTTGGCGAGCAAGACTTCTACTCAGGATTTCGTTAGGACTAGGATTCCTCAGGCATTAAGGAATTTGGTTTCCTTAATCATTCTGGTTTTGGTTTCCTCAGACGTGTGTGTCTGGGATTCCTCTGGTATTCAGGACTCTGTTAGGCTATAATAGTGTGGTGGAATATCTCTGTAATCTGGGTCTATCCTGTAGATTAGGCTTAATCTAGTGTTGGTAGATATTCGGTATACTGTAATCCTAGGTTAGGCTTAGCCTAGTGTGTTATACTGTTGTAAACCAGGTTCTCTCCAAGATAAAGTAATATGTTCTCCTTCTGCCGTGGATGTAGCTAACTCGCGTTAGTTAACCACGTTAAATCTGTGTTTGTTCTTACATTTATTTGCTTCCGCTATAACAAACTAGTATCAGAGCATCGGCTCAGGATGTCTGGGGTGAATGTGAAGATCGACAAATTTACGGGGAGGAACAGTTTCAGTTTATGGCAGATCAAGATGCGTGCCTTGTTAAAGCAACAAGGGTTGTGGGCGCCGCTGATGAAGAAGGCAGTGGGTCCCGAGACCGCTGAGATGGCCAGTCTGGAGGAGAAGGCACACTCGACTATCATGCTGTGTCTTGCAGATGATATCATCACCGAGGTTGCAGAAGAGGAATCTGCATCTGGTTTGTGGTTGAAGCTTGAAAGTCTATACATGAAGAAGTCTTTAACCAACAAGTTTCTTCTGAAGCAACGTCTGTTTGGTCTGCGTATGCAAGAGGGTGCACCACTGAGAGATCACTTGGATCAGCTGAACACAATTCTGTTAGAATTGCGTAATATCGATGTTAAGATCGAGGATGAGGATGCTGCCCTAATTCTGTTGGTATCTTTACCGTTATCATACGAGAATTTTGTGCAATCCTTTATTGTTGGAAGGGATACAGTGACTCTTAAGGAGGTAAGATCGTCTCTTCATACCAGAGAGTTGCGCCATAAAGCAACTGGTACAGGTTCAGACAGTCAGGCTGCTGGGTTAGTAGTCAGTGGAAGTAAAGGACATGGAAACAAGGATAAGAAGAAATTCAAGAAGCCAAGTTTCAAGGGTCCTAAATCCAACGATGTCTGTAACTACTGTAAAGAAAAGAGACATTGGAGAAGGGAATGTCCGAAGTGGAAGCAGCAGGAGAAACCATCAAGGACCGTTGCTGTAGCAGAAGATGACACCAATTCAGAAGAGGATACGACTCTAGTTGCTGATGAACATGCACATCGCGATGATGTGTGGGTTCTAGATTCCCGGGCGTCTTATCATATATGTCCGTGCAGGGAGTGGTTCGCGACCTACGTGCAGGTAAATGGAGGCAATGTGACAATGGCCAATAGTGTTGCTTGCGAGGTGGTTGGAATGGGCTCAGTTAAATTACGGACACATGATGGTAAATTCTGTACATTGAACGAAGTTAGGCATGTTCCACGCATGACTAAGAATCTGATATCTCTGAGTCATTTGGACAAGAAGGGGTTTAGTTTCAAAGGAGAAGGCGGGATCTTGAGTGTCTACAAGGGTTCAGATGTGGTTCTGAAAGGTGTCAAGCGGGGAACTTTGTATATTCTACAAGGTTCTACGCTGTCTGGTTTTACTGCTGATGCATCATCGGAAGTTCACAAGAAGGATATGACCAAGCTATGGCACATGAGACTCGGTCATATATGTGAACGAGGGATGCAAATTCTGGAATTCTGCTGGTCTGAGTTTAATGAGTTCTGCAGGAATGTAGGGATTGCTAGGCATCATACAGTCAGGGACACACCGGGGTAGAATGGTGTGGCAGAACGTACGAATCAGACATTTCTGGAGAGAGCTAGGTGCATGCTCTCTAATGCTAGTGTTGTATCAGAGAATGGTAGTGTTGAGAAACAGGTGGAGTAGCAAGATGAGATTGAACCACAGCATGGAGATCAACACTCACATTCAGAATCAGAGCCACTAGTAGATAACCAGCATGGTTTGTCTCTTAATCGGGTTAGGAGAGCAAACTTCGGGAAACCGCCTACGAGGCATGGTTTTGAGGACATGGTGGCTTATGCACTTCAGGTTGCTGAAGAGGTGGATCCTCGTGAGCCATCCACCTACAAGGAAGTAGTTACATGTACTGAGTCTGCCCAATGGCTTGCTGCAATGGGAGACGAGATGGAATCACTTCACAAGAATCAGACTTGGGATTTGGCCAAACGACCTCAGAAGAGAAAGGTTATCACTTGCAAATGGATCTTCAGAAAGAAGGAAGGGATGTCACCTGCTGAGGGTTTCAAGTATAAAGCTCGCTTAGTTGCAAGAGGGTTTCATCAGGAAGAAGATGTAGACTACAATGAGATTTTCTCGCCTGTGGTCAGACATACATCTATCAGGGTGCTACTAGCCTTAGTTGCACATCAGGATCTGGAACTTGAGCAACTAGATGTGAAAACAGCTTTTCTGCATGGAGAGTTGGAGGAGGAGATATACATGACTCAACCAGAGGGTTTCCAAGTTCCTGGAAAGGAAGATTTTGTTTGTAAGTTGAAGAAATTTTTATATGGACTAAAACAGTCACCGAGGCAGTGGTACAAGAGGTTTGACAGCTATATGATGGAGATTTGCTACAGCAGGAGTCCGTATGATTGTTGTGTTTACTACAACAAGGTTTCAAATAAGTGTCTCATTTATCTGGTCCTGTATGTAGACGATATGTTGATAGCTTCAAAGGACAAGTCAGAGATTCAGAAGTTGAAGGATCTTCTCAGTGCTGAGTTTGAGATGAAGGACTTGGGTGCAGCAAGGAAAATTCTGGGAATGGAGATCTACATGGATAGGAGTTAGAAGAGGCTGTTCTTATCACAGAAGGATTATATTCAGAAGATATTGTCAAGGTTTGGCATGTCTACAGCAAAATCCTTAGATACTCCAAGTGCAGCGAACATTCATTTGTCCACTGCATTTGCACCGAAATCAGCTCAGGAGAAGGAGTACATGTCTCGAGTTCCCTATAGTAGTGCAGTAGGAAGCTTGATGCATGCTATGGTCTGCACTAGACCGGATCTTGCACATGCTGTCAGTGTGGTCAGTAGGTTTATGAGTGAACCTGGAAAGAAGCATTGGCAAGCTGTGAAGAGGATCTTTCGTTACCTTAGAGGTACATCTGACGTTGGTCTCATTTATGGAGGTGATACAGGGTGTTTAGTAACTGGTTACTCAGATTCAGATTATGCTGGGGATGTTGACACAAGAAGATCTATGACTGGTTATGTTTTCACTCTTGGCGGGTCTGTTGTTAGTTGGAAAGCTACTTTGCAGCATTCAGTGACTTTGTCTACAACTGAAGCAGAGTACATGGCATTGACAGAGGCAGCCAATGAGGGAATCTGGTTGAAAGGACTGGTTAGTGACTTGGGTTTACATCATGATCAGGCTATAGTATATTACGATAGTCTGAGTGCAATCTGTTTGGCCAAGGATCAAGTTCATCATGAGAGGACTAAGCACATCGATGTCAGGTATCATTTTCTAAGGAATGAGAAGCGGATCAGGGTGAACAAGGTGGGTACTGCTGATAATCCAGCAGACATGTTCACAAAGCCAGTTTCGCATAGCAAGTTCCAACATTGCTTGGACTTGCTGAATGTCAGAAGTTGTTAGTAGCCCGTTGGGGGCAACACTTGGGTTGCTTCTCTGGGAGAAGGCAACGTCTAGGTCCTTTTCTGGGAAAAGGGAACATCTGGGTTTGTTTCTTGGAAGAACGACATTTGGGGCAGAGGAGAAGTCTGGTACTTCGAGTACATCTGATTACTTGGGAGAGAGAATTCAAGTCAAGGTGGAGATTTGTTAGTCTATGCCTTGAATCTTGAGTCGCGTCGGCGTACGCGAGGCGCGTTGGCATACGCGTGGCACGTTGGCATACGTGTGGTACGCGAGCAAGGAAGAGTCTCTGGCGAGAGAGTCTTTGGCGAGCGTTGACTTCTGGCGAGGAAGTCTTTGGCGAGGAAGTCTTTGGCGAGGAGAGTCAGAAGTCCTTGGCGAGCAAGACTTCTACTCAGGATTTCGTTAGGACTGAGATTCCTCAGGCATTAAGGAATTGGGTTTCCTTAATCATTCTGGTTTTGGTTTCCTCGGACGTGTGTGTCTGTGATTCCTCTGGTATTCAGGACTCTGTTAGGCTATATATATACCAGTTGAGTATTAGCTAATAGTGTGGTGGAATATCTCTGTAATCTGGGTCTATCCTGTAGATTAGGCTTAATCTAGCGTTGATAGATATTCGGTATACTGTAATCCTAGGTTAGGCTTAGCCTAGTGTGTTATACTATTGTAAACCAGGTTCTCTCCAAGATAAAGTAATCGGTTCTCCTTCTGCCGTGGATGTAGCTAACTTGCGTTAGTGAACCACGTTAAATTTGTGTTTGTTTTTTACATTTATTTGCTTCCGCTATAACAGAAGGCATATTGGGGTCGTTCTACAGTATTTCAGAATACTAAAATTCTCCAATTTTGGAGCGTTAGATCATTTTATTTCTCTAAAAATGAGAACCACAGAAGTTATCCAATGTTGCAAAACTGAAGAGATTTTTGTAGTCCGAAATATTATAAAATTTCCGGGCATATTGCCACATATGTCATCTTGCTGGTTTATGCCCAATAATTTTCCAACAAACGAATTCGTAGGCGCGCTTGTTGCAAGTTGCACGCAAGAAAGAAGAGGACGACGTACGTGCTATCAGCTTGTAACCTACTGTACTCTTGCTCTTGGATACTCGTAGGCGCGCGCTAGCTTGTTTTGACTTCAACATCTTTGTTCTAATCCATTGCATCTAATTCCAATTTTCTTTACTAATTTGTTCGTTTTTTTTATTGATACACGTTTCGTATTGCAAGTCACACTTAAAGTCAATTGGATACACGAATGTGTGTATGTATATATATCCAAAGACTTATTTATGTTGCAGATCGAATTAATCTTGACATCTTTGTCCACGTTGGTCGATAAATCGATATAAAAGGTTGAGATTGTCTCCGGACCAACCTAATAATTAAGCATATACATAGACAGTAAGACGGAGAGGTCACCATCGACGGAACGACGGCAACGATCGAATTCGGTGGGGTGGTTTGTTAACAAGCTGCTTGAACTTGAACAAAATTGGAGGAGCAGTCCAGAATTGAGTTTTGGTATTAGCCTCCGTCGGCTTAGTCCAAAACTCCAAATAGCGCAGAGTTTTAGTCGTGGAAAACATGCACTAGTATAGAGTACGTAATTTAAATTTCAGAGCCGTCGGGTTGATGTAGAACGAGCAATCCGATTGGCTTGAATAGGAAAATAATGTAACGGCTAACGAATATACCGATCGAGTGAGAGGTCGACGTTTCAAGTGATTGAAGTGAACGGGTACGTGATAAGGCACACGCTACTCATAATTAAGCTCGCAAGTCGCAACTAAGATCATGCTATTAATTAATTAGTAGGTGCATGTAACGTATATATCACCTAACCTAGCTTATCGGTTGTACGTATGAGGTTTTGAACTTGTGATATCGAGCTTCATCATCTTTTTGGGCGGTAGATAGACTTCAAAAGATAATAGTTTATAAGGTCGTCGGATCATCACGCTTGATAAAACGAAACTCGAAAGCAAACTATACTATGAACATGAATCTAAACCCCACCTAGCTAAGCTAAACAAGAGTATAACAATATAACAGCGACTCAGACAAAAATATATAAGTGACTCAGAGACTATCAAAATGTGAAAGACCTCATTCCCTAACCAACTAAGCACCACATCTACTGAAAATTTTACAGTGTCTACTGAAAATTTTATAGTGCTCCGAAGTACAAAAAATTTCCCAGTTTTGGAGTGTCGGATAACTTCTGCGGTCTCTATTTTTGGAGAAATGAAGTGATCCAACACTCCAAAACTAAAGAGTTTTGGTACTCCGAAGTACTGTAGATCTACTACATTAAAGTAAGTTGCATTTCTCAACGGTCATATCCACTTAAGCTGTCTTCATTTTAGGTGACTTCCTTCTTGGACACCCTTGACTCGAAGAAAAGAGACACCGTTCAGGCTTTTCTTCTAGCATTGAGCTCTACCAAAATGTGTGTGTGTATATATATATAATTTTTCTTTTGAGGGCGATAATTCATTGAATGATAACATCAATATAGAGCATCACCAGATTACCCGGCCTGATAAAAGAAAACACTATAAGCATCACTGTTGTGAAGCACAGTTTGGTTATACCTAGACCAACAAATCAGAGTAGCACTAGACTAAAAAAATTCAGGCGCACCACTCCTTAGTTGTCTAGGCACCATCTCTAGAAAAGCACACTCGCTTGCATTCTCTTGATCTGCCACTTGGGGGAGCCATGCTTTCCGATACTCCGACACGACCCCAGATTGAATCAATCCTTATTCTTCAGCATTGGACGTTTGCACCGCACCCTTAGAGATCCACTGATAGGAACTGACCCATCCCCAGTTCCAGAAATAGCAGAGATGCACAAAGCAGCTTCAATGTCCCATCCAGCTAGTGTCCCTAAAGCTCCAGACGCCGTATTGTAACAAACTCTGTATGTTCAGAAACCTGGATTGGCAGCCCAGGAACCTGAACGTCCAAGTCACTAACTTCAGCAGGTAGACCCAGATCTACAGCAAGAACAACAAAGACACCTGCAAGTGTCATAATACAAGAATCCGGTACGTCGAGCATGTCCCCTACCAGTTCCACCTCGTGTACTAGCGGACCAGCCGGTCTTGAAACTGAATTACCGCAAGAGTAATCCTTCTTCGAGCAGTAATCCACATCCATAGGGATAGTAAGGTGTGAGAATGAATCCCAAGCCTGAGGTAAAGGAAGAAAACCTTCCTTCGGCCCCAAACCTAGGACTTGCTCGACAGAAGCACCACCCTCATGATCAAAGCATCCACTTGTTATCGAAAGAAAAAATCCATGGCCATCCATTGGTTGCTCGGAGCCAATCGACTTTCGAGATGAAATGACACACAAATCGATCTGGGGCCACCCGCTAAAGTGGGATCCACCCTTGACCATCACCGGATCGCCACAGCCAAGCCATCCTGGATTGAAGAGACAACACCTTGACCGGTGCAATAGGTACCAACGAGAACACGCGGGCTATCACGAAGAAAAGCTCCTCCGCCTTGTCACGTGCTACTCCAAGGGTGAGATCAATCTTGTCCTCCATAACCATCACCGGGGAGCAGAACGAATGAAGAAGAGGAGGGGGACAATCACCGAAAAAGGTGAAGGAAAGTGGTATGCAATGATATGGGGTTGTAGGGCTCGATGCGGAGATGAAGAATATATAGTTGAATTAGGAAGATGGTGAATAAACTAGACGGGATTAGAGAAATAAGCTGAAGGCTATAGAGAAAACTAGGTATTTTCACCGAAAGAAACCAAAGGGGAGAGAGAGTTTTAGTTTTCTCGGAGCACCAACAATAAGATAAATTTTGATCCACCAAACTGTACATTTAATCACACACACAGACACACATATTTGTAATTCTCGTAGAAGATAAACACAGATAGAACAAACGTAGACTGAAATTGTATTTTTATTCATTAATAGACGACTTTAAATATAAACATTACAATCTGTTACAATCATTATCCTTATAAATCATGGATCGAGAGAATATATACTTTTACACTAATTAGGACAAAACATACATTGGGATACCAGGAATATACTTTCCCTAAACACTCCCTCTTGTGTCGCACCCCTAATGTATGATGCACAACCTGTTGCCTTATTAAAAATCTTGCCAAGCAAACAAAAACCTTATGGGTAAAATAAAAGCTTGGTCGAAGGGAAAAAAAAGTACAACACATAAACCACACAAGTTACTACATGTGATGTAGACTTCCTCTGATGTCTACTAAAATGTGACTCCCCCTGATCGGTAACTCAATCTTGCAGTTCAGATAAATGTCACGTGCCAATGCGTCTCACATGTTTCACACATGTACATTTTTGAAGTAACTTGGTGAACAAATCTGCAACATTATCCGCAAAACCAACCTGGTTCACATGGATATTCAATAATTGGTGTTGTTGTTGATTAAAGAAGTATTTCGAAGAAATGTGTTTAGTATGATGACCTTTAATGTAACCCAACTTCATTTGTTTAATGCAAGTTGCATTGTCCTCAAAGATACAAGTTGATGCTGTCGTAGTAGATGGTAATCCACTAGACCCTCGAATATGGTGTATAACTGACCTAAGCCAGACACATTCTTTAACCGCTTCATGCAAAACTATAATTTCAGAATGATTTGAGGAAGTAGAGACGAAGTTTGCTTTGTTGATCTCCAATAAATCGCTGTATTCCCCATGGTGAATACATAACCTCTTTGGGAACGTCCTCTATAAGGGTCAAAGAGATACCCAACATCAGTAGATCCAACCAATACATCACACAATATCTCCTAGCAGAGGACTACACTGAAAGATGGTTCAGTGCTTGCAGTCGAAGCATTCTTCAATGAGTTGAATGAATAATGCTGATTTATCTAGGGTGTTCTCTTTGATGGGTAGAGAGAATAGCTTGACGGATCAAAGAACCTAGTCTGATCCGTCCAGGGGCTAATCTTCGACATGTTGAGATCAAAGCTCAACGGATCAAAAATTTCAGGATTGCTTTAATTCATATGGTGAACGTCTTGAATCCCTTCAACACATGGGCACAAATCATCGTTCTTGTATCCCTTTCCAATCAAGTAGTCATTGAGACGTGTATACCACATCCTATCAGATTGCTTCAATCCATATAATGAAGTCTCAATCTTATAACATGAGTATTCCATGGTTTAGAGTTACTTAAATTTTGTATAACTATGTCATCTGACACTCTTATGTATATCTCTGAATCAAGATCACCGTAGAGATATGCTGTAACCGCATCCATTAGGTATATATTTAGTTTTTCTGACACTACCAAACTGACAAGGTAGCAGAAAGTAATGATGTCCATAACATGAGAATACATCTCCTCATAATCAATACAAGGGTGTTGAGAAAATCCCTGTGCCATAAGTCTACCTTATATCGCAAGACTTCATTTTTCTAATTATGCTTTCGAATAAAGATCCATTTATGTCCAACTGGCTTAACATTCGGTGGACA
This sequence comes from Geum urbanum, assembly GCA_946800695.1. Classification (NCBI taxonomy): domain Eukaryota; kingdom Viridiplantae; phylum Streptophyta; class Magnoliopsida; order Rosales; family Rosaceae; genus Geum; species Geum urbanum. The sequence goes on from OX327003.1 coordinate 10,286,857, forward strand.
TACACTACGCCAAAAAGGACTTCACACAATGGTTTCTTGCTCATTGTCTGATATAGGCATGTGGTGTTGTCTATTGAGCTGAGGAGCGACGTCATATCAAACAATGGTCGGCAGACCATTTTACAAAGAAGAATCAATCAACACATTATAGTTATAAAAACTATTATGTGAGTATAAATGAGACAATAATTTACTTCAATAAAAACCATTGTCTGATTAAAAGTGAGACAATATTTTTATTTCAAAATTCTTATGTATGTCCTTATTTTAGTCAATAGACATTTATTGTATAACATTATTTCAAGTTCTATCACACAATGGTCTTTTAAACCATTTTAGTTGTTGTAGTGTACTCTCAAACAATGTTTTTTTCGATGTCTGCTTTTGTTTTGTGCATAGATACAATTGTAAGAAATACAATTTTGTGCTCTAACATATATTAAAATTCAATTCAAACGATGCATCAAATATCCAATCATTCATAATTAGAATCTAAAAATATCCATAAACATGCATTACAAGAACTCACTAGAATGTATTCTATTTCTTATCTAAGTACATATCAAGTTAGAGAATCCAAATATACTACTTCGAATTAGTGACTCATCTACTTCTCTTCTCTAATGCTTCAATCTTTAAAAGGACCATACTTTAACTTCTTTGACTCCATTAGAACCTTGGGACACAATTTGGGACTTTAGCTTCATTTTAAACTTCTTCAAAATTGCAGCACTAGTACCAACAACAACCTCTCTAACAAAAAGACAATAGAGATCATCAAGTTTTTCATGTACCTGGCCAACTCCACTTTCATTGCCTGAAGCAAGATTGAGCTTTACATATATACTTTATGTATGTGATATCAATATGCAAATTACATTAAAACAACTCCACTTCCATATATAGTCATTTCTGGCATCCAAAATAAAATAAAACATATACGATTGATGCAACATTAAACATATGCAACATATATAGATATACGTCGGGTATCATCTCCTAACTGTTAGATTTGCAATACGAACTCTCGAGCACAATTGAGAGATTAGAATGCCATAGATATGTTCACAAAAGTATAATGTCTGCATTCTCCAAGCAATTAAGATAAAAGGTTTAAAGTCTGCAAACAATATATGCTACTTCTAGCTTTCACATTATAAAAATTACTTCAAACCTCACAATTCCACCATTCACGAGCAGCTCATTCCTCACTTTCACATTTGCAACACATTCACAAAATCAAATCAATTATCCCATCATAAACTCAACAAAAAAAAAAACGAAACAAGATCACTACTTACGCGGCCCTTGTTACCAATGTACTCAATATCATACAAAACAATAAAATCTGATAACAAATGCAACACACAGCTAGTAATGCAATAACAATCAACCCAGTCCTGTGAAAAACATAAACATCCAATTCAACATAGCAAATCCAAGAAAAACAAAGCATCTTAAAAACAACGAGTCTAATCCATCTCATTTCATACAGAACCACCTCAATAAACATGGAATTGAAATTCTGAGTTTACTTGAGGCACTAGCTTCATGATCATCATTGGAAAATCAAATAGCATTAGCTTTAGATACATACACAGCACAAAGTACCAATCTTTTTCATTTTTTTTTCTACCAAAAAATTAAGAAAACAAAGTTACCTTGCATTGTACGAAACCCATGAATCTCTGAACCCACGAGCGGTCTATCCATCTTCAAAGTTCAAAACTTTACGCAGAAATTCTTATTAGTCAAAGCTTAGACCCATGAAACAGCTATACTCAGAGAGCATAGAACAAGCATTCCGAGCATATGCACCCATAAAATGAGTGAGAAATTCTTATTTGAGAAATTCCTTTCCAAAATTCTCGAATAAGAAGTCATATTTCTGTTTTGTGTGCAGCGGTGCCCAAAATAGAACTTCCTATTACTATTCATTATTATTTAAAATTTTAATTTTTTATTTCCCGGTAATATTTTCAACCAATAACTAGCCGACACGTGTCATCTGATACTTGTCATTATTATCTGAAAAAATAGACGTGTGTTAACATGCCTTGAATTAGATTTTTTATGTCGGTAGCATACGGTGGTCTCACTGTTAACATGCCTTGAATTTGTTAAATGTAATCCGAGTCATGTTGGACTTAGGTTTTCTATTAGGCCTACATTCGTAATTACAACGTGTTTATTATGATTCTTTATTTCGTCACGATTCAAAATTGACATTTTTAAATAATAATTTTTGACTCATTTTCTTCACGAAAGTTATAGAGCACATTAATATGAACTTGTGCGTATTTTTATTGAATATTTCGGATGTCTGAGCTATTTATTATGATTTTTTGAAATTTTAGAGTAAATAGTTTATTTAAAATATTACAAATGATCAATTTTCTCAGCCGTCAGTTTGAAATTTCCAATGAAAATGGACGACTCAGATCGATCTAGCCGTTGGAGTCAGCTGTCCCACTTTGTCACGTGTCGCCGTTTGATTGGTGAGTTAATTTTTTAACTGTTTTACAGCGCGTGTATTACACCCATGTGCGTGGGGACCACTAAGGAGGACGTTCTCCAACTTGGTTGATTTGGGGACGCCGGCGAGGACGTTCCCTTGGTCAATGTCTGGTAGCGGCTCCAAATCCCTCCCGCTGCACCGTTTCTCGACGCCGGGAGTCCTATTTTGGCGGGCCCCCAGCGAGGATGTTCCGAAATCCCCTTCCCGCTGCGTATGCTCTAACAAAGAGAAACATCATAATAAAAACATTGAACTGAAGACAATCAAGATCAAATTCTGAAACAAAAGGAGAGTTACTTAATTGAAACGGAGAGTCAGATAGAGAGCTTTGAATATGTCCCTCTTACTCTCCTCATTCAAAACCACCAACCTCCCTTTACTCCCATCCAACCCTTTAGCAAAGTTTAACCTGAAATCACTACTCAAATCAAACTCTTGCCCAAGGGCCTCCAGAGCTCTAACCTCAATGGGCTTCTTAGTAGTACCCTCTTACATTCTCATCTTCTTCTTCTTGATCTTAAACTATTACAAAAAATATTGATTAGCTACCGAAGCCTAAGCTTCCGAGCTGAATGGCATCAATGGCCTCCGTTGCATCACGTGGTCATCGTAGAGGCTGTTGGGGTCATTGTTCTTCATTACGGCCTGAAGAGATATGAATGTGGCATAAGGGAGAGAGGCTTGAAGTGGTGCGCGAGTGGAGGGTGAGAGCGAGGCAGAAGCTCGACGGACTGCAAACCGGTGATGGGAGTCACGAGTTGGAGCATGTGTCGCGATTTGAAGCGTTATGCAACTTGGAGATGGACTCGGCTCGGGTGGTGTAGGTCGAGGTTGCACAATGGGATGAACAATTTCTGTGTTTGAGAGAGAGAGAGGAATAAATGAAGAAGGATGAAGAATAAGTGAGGCAGATGGAACAGAGGAGGGAGTGTATAAGACAGGTTAGAGTTTTTTTAGAAATGGAGGGTTCAAATGCTATTTTCATTTTAAATTGACGGTCTGATGAAAATGAAAATATAAATGAGAAAGAGGGAAACCAATTTTTTGCAAAGTGTAGGGAGGGAAACCAAAATATCTCCCACCTAGACAATTGACTTAAAAATGAGCATTGCGTAAATGAAATTCAGACAACGGACAAAAGAACTCATTGTTTGAAATGAGACAATGGAAACAAAAAAGAATTGTCTGAAATTCTTTGGATCAACAAACAAATAGCCATTGATTTGAGAGATATCACACAACGCTAGAAATATAGGTATTGTCTGATTTATGTATGACAGACAACACTAAATTTAGACCCATTGTCTGATTTCTTTTATTACAACGATCAACTTATTTCTATTGTCTGTCCCGGGCTATACAGATAATGGTTTTGTTTTGGGTGTTGATTGAATTTTTCAGACAATGGTTGAGTAGCTAGCTATTTTCTGAGAGGTATTGTTTATGCCAGTTTTTGGCGTAGTGATAGCACTACCGGACCAAAAACCTTTCTTTTTTTAGAGAGACTAGTTTAGCTTATATTGGAACTTTCCATATCGGTCAATTTCCTTTACGTTGACAATCTGCAACTAAACAAGGTTCTACTTCATTGTCGTCAATTCATGAGAGACAAAATAAGTAAATGCATCTTCAATGGACAAGTAAGAACTATCCATAGTACCACTAGCATTTGTTTAATTTGGTGAGATTTCTTTGTTTACTAACATTTTCATAGTTTGTCAATGTCAACCTCTAGACACAATTGCAGTCGTTAACAATCTCAAACGGTTGTGCCTTAATGGCTTGCCTTTTCACCGGCAGCTTATCTGTGGATTTCGACCGACGCTACACTGGTGTTGTGTTAACTTGCCATATTTCTGGGACTTTTAACCTCGTAGGATAGTTTGCAGCATGTATAACCGATCTCGTTATTTCCACGATATCAAAAAAGGAGTAAGGCATCGATTCTGCTACTTTCTGAAGATCAAAAATATATTGTACTTCAATATCACACTGAGATGTGGCGTGGATCATGATGAGACATAGTGGGGATATACCACGTCAATTCCTGACATTTAACCAGAATGGAACAATTCCTATCTCCCCTAATGTCGAGAAGTATGTCTATCACAGTGACAATCTGCAATACTAGCAATAAAGAGAATGGCTTGATGAACAGTTATGCCTTGATGGTTTTCCTTTTCACCGACAGCTCATCCATAGATTTTGACCGATGTTACACTGGTGTTATGTTAACTTGCCCTGTTCTAGGGACTTTCACCCTTGTAGGATAGTTTACAGCATGTATAACCGATCTCGTTACTTTCACGATATTAGTAAAGGAGTTAGGCATCGATTACGCTATTTTCTGAAGATTGAAAATACATTGCACTTCAATATCACACTAAGATGTGTGTGGATCATGATGAGACATAGTGGGGATATACAACGTCAATTTATGACATTCAACCATAATGAAACTATTCTTATCTCCCATAATGTCGGGAAGTATGTCCATCACAGTAACAATCTGCAAAATTAGCAATAAAGAGAATGGTTAGCGTGCATTACTAACAGAAAAAAACTAACTTAGAAATGCTAGGATACATGCCCTAATAATTCCAATAAGAACCAATCTGGTTCAGGTTCCAAGCATGAAGGAAATCATTCACACTCTGCTCCATCTGACAAGCATCCATACTTCAAGTGTGGCTCCACTAAACAGATGCATAAGCAATATTGTGCAAGCAAGAACGTCCGGAATATCTACAAGACACACACGTAATATTTGGCACAAGGGGGCTAACTTTGCCAGAGGGGATTATGAGATGGATGGCGACTATGATGTCAATCTCATTCTAGTAGCTAACAAGAAGGAGAACCTTGACACTGAACCTTACAACTACTACGATCTATTCCACGTCCTCCTCTCCCACTATGGTTGTTGTAAGGTTCAGAATGATTGTTCTTGTTGTCGTTATGTGCCTTTCCACCAGTGTTGTAATTCTCTGTATTTTCTTTGTCCCATCGGGCCTTGCATTACTGTTGAGAATTATCTCATGATGTCTCTCTTTTTTAGCTAGGATATTCATGAGATCACTAAAAGTGGTAATTCTTCCTTGCTCGAGCTCGATCCGATACTGGTGAGCAAGAAGACTTATGAAAGAAGGGCAGGTGTTCAAAGACTTCTCTATCATAGCTTGATCAATCTTTTCAATTTCACATATGCTCATTTCCGATTGTAGCTCTAACATAGCTTGATTGAAGGAATCAATCTTCGGATAATCCAACAAACGGATAGTATCCCATCTCCCAGTCAATTCTGGAAGTTGTGCGTCATGCACATTGTTGAAGCATTGCTTCAAAACATCCCATAAATCTTTGGGATCATCCTTTTTTAAATGTTGCTTCTTCACAATTGGATGGATATGAAATCTCAGAACATGAAGGCTTAAGCTTTACGAGCTGGAGTGGGTTAGAGCGCATTCACACCGGTTGGTGGGTGGATAGTATCAGTGAGTTCTTTTCTGATGAAAGTATTCTCTACATCGGAAACCCAACAATTTTACTATTTTCCATTGACATTAAGGACGTCAAATTTAGGCCTAGCTGGCTTAGTTGAAGTCATCTTCAAAAGAGACAAAAGAGCTAATTAATAACGATCAAATTACCACGATCAGTATATCAAGTTTAATGAATAAGAACCAAGATATATGGTCGCAAAAATTGATCCTCAATAAACGGTGGCTTTATACCACACCCAGAAACCATTACAATCAAAATCAGTCACAACTATCGATTCCTTTTTTTCTTCTTCTTTATACCGTGACTCTCCCATGACTGTCATTAAATCAAACTTTTAGAGAAAAAAGGTGATGAAATCCTCTAACTTGACATATAATTTCAATATATATCACAATAATAATCAACCTAAATTTAGTCTTCGATTTAGGGTGTTGCGGTAATTAAGTTTTACAACCTAATCTTTAAATTCAAGAAGGTTAGAAAACTTACCTCGACAATGCTCGGTATGGGTAAAGATTTGGAACAAGGAAGAAGAACGCGTCGAAACGGGATGCAGGAAGATGACCAATCATGAAAAATTTGAAGGAACTTTGGAATCACCAATGTGAAAGAGGTTTCCGGTGAGTGATGGCTGACTGAAAAGCTGAAGGTCGTGTAGGGTGGCGACAATGGTTGTGGCGGTGAGGAGTTGTAGTGTTTTAGGGTTAGAGTTTTTTGATGGCTATCAACTCAAGAGCTGTTGATAACGCGTTGAAGGATAAACATAAAAATAATAATGGTAGATTGAAACTGTAGATGACATTAAATACAGACATTACAATTAATTACAACTAGTATTCCTATAAATCTGGGATTGTTAGAATCTATACTTCAAATTTAATTAAGAAAAAACACGCATCGGAAGATATAGAATATACTTTCCTTAAACAGAGAGTAGAAATTACAGCATTCTAAAAATGATGCAATAGACAATTGGCATCAGGTGCTACATTAATGCACCACCAGTTTTGTCAATTGGCATCACGCAAAGTCTTTAGAATCACATTGCACTCTTCAAGTGGTTAATTAATCATCATTCGATAAAGACAAGGGCGGCCATGAATTCGTGCCATCTATGTAGCTGCATATAACCTCAAGTTTCTGGAGGCCTCAATAATTTTAGAATTTTGTAAGGAAAGTATATTCCTGATATCCCAGTATATGTCACATCCTAATTGGGATAATGATTGTAACAGATTGTAATACATTTATTTAAGGTCATCTATCAATATATAAAGATACAGCTTTAGTTTACGTTTATTCTTCAACATGTTATCAACAGCTCTTAAGTTGATAGCCCTCAACCCTAATCCTAAACAGAAAAAAACCCATAACACCACCATCAACATTATCACCACCGCCAGAGTTGGACTCTGACCACCACCGACCACCGTTGCAAGCGGCTTTTCCTCCTTGGTTACAGATTTTTCATACCGAGCATAACACCCTCGAGGTAAATTTTCTAACCTTCTTTGATTTAGAATTAGGTTGCAAAAATTAATTACCCCATCACCCTAGATTTAAGTTGATTATTACCGTGATTTTTATTTCAATTATATGCACTTGTTCCTATGGATTAATACATGTTATCAAAAGTTTGATATTAGTGACGGTCCTCGGGGAGTCACGGTACATTGAAAAAAAAATGAGAAATCGATATTTTTGACAAATTTTGTTAGTCACGGTTTATGGGTGTGGTATGAAACCACCGTTTACAAGAGCATCAATTTTTGTGGACATACATCTTGGTTCTTATTCCCTAAACTTGATATTAATTATTGTGGTTTTTTTATTGATACTAATTACATCTTTTGTCTCTTTTGTAGATGATTTCAATAGAGCCAGCTACTTCTGAATTTGATATCCTTGATCTCAAAGAAGAAGAATATCACCGATAAATTTCTGATGTAGAGATTATTTTCATCAGTAAAGACCTCACAGATACTATTCACCCACCACCACCTGGTGAAAACGTGATACAACCCACTACAGCTCGAAAAGCTCAAGCCCTGTGATGACCCAAACCTAGTCGAAAATCGTCAAAAATAAAAAAAATCAAACACACTAATCGAGGAAAGGTACTCGATCCAAAAAATCAACATCGACTAAATTAGTTGAAGAACATATTCGACAAACTTGTTACGACGAAACGGTCGTAATGATATAATACAAAACTAAGTTCTTCGTTGATCGCACTGCCACTAGTAGAGATCCTCGTCACCACAGCCCACCCACTGGATCGACGAAGTCTAAATGCCAAATAAACCTCACGACTACGTTCGTATCATCGATACGAGCCTAATGACATATAGCTCAAGATGTTTTCTGAAAATATTTTCCGGTCACGCGCCGCAACAGGGGCGCATGAACCCCACGCGCCACCGGTTACCACCATCAATATTGGTGATTGACCCACCGTTGGAAAGGTCTCAATGTGCTCAATATACTCTCACAAAGGACCATAAATAGATTTTGGCTCGTTTAGCCTGAATCGAGCCCGAAACTATTTTGGCCGAAAATCTCTCCGGCGACACAACTTTGCTATCGAGCCACCAATGGGCTCGAGACTGAACTCAAACGAACCAGAGGGAGGAGAGGAACCAAAAACCCTTACCCTCGCCACCCAATTTCCACCGGAAACCCCCGTACATGGCTAGTCCCAAAAAATAGGTTTGACGAAAATCGATTTGATTCTGTCCAACGTCACCTGCAACCAAAATATGCAATACACAATCACAATGTACAAACCAAGAGGATAAGAACCATACCCAATTTGTCGCCATAGGCCTCGCCAGCGACGGTGACGATATTGGCCGAAATCCTCAATTTATCCTCCTTTTGATTGGGCCTCCTTGAGGCACCATCACTGAATCTAAGACCATGGATGGAACGAGGATGATGAGGGCTCATGATTCCGACCAAAATAGTGGCCTGACGCTGCCTTGCTGCTGGCAGACATCAATAGACCCTAAATGGGTCAATTCATTTTCTCTCACTCGAGAGAGAAAGTTGACTGGAAATCAACCCCAGAATGACTTCCAAAAAGGGAAACCTCCCTTAAATACTCTTCCTTTAATGGAAAGTAATTTTCGATAAACTTCCAATAGTCATAAATTTTACGTGGTAACTCCGTTTTTGACGATTCTCACGTCAGCGAATTAGTCTCGACAAATTTTACATTTCTATCTAAAGTCAACCAACTTCAACAATTCAATAATAAGTCAACCTTTGACCACAACCATTTACTGTAGCTACTAAATCGAACTCGAATTATTCATAAATAGCAAAAGTTATATAAAAAGATCGGGGTATCACAAGCCCTCACGTTTTTGAGGTGGCATATACATCCAATTCGGAAGAAATAATACTTGCAAAAGAATGATCCCAAATATTTATGGAACATGTTAAAAGAAAGATTCAACAATGTACATGACGCATAACTTCCAAAATTGCAAGAGAGATTGGAGCATGTGTGGAGCAACAATTAAGAGTTAGAGATTTTGTGGCGTTGTCAAGACTGATCAGGCTATGATCAGGAAGTCTTTAACTATATTCCCTACTTTCATGGATATTCTCACGCACCAATATCGCTCGGATTGAGTACGAGCAAGGAGAAATGATTACATTCATTGATCTCATCAATGTTATGGCTAAAAAGGAATAATATCATAAGATAATTCTCAACAACAATGCAAGACCCACTGAGACAAAAAAAAAATACCTAAGAATTACAACATTGGTGGGAAGCCATGTAAGGACAAGAAGAAACACCGTTCTGAGCCTTACAATAAATGTGGTGGAGAGGAAGACAAGGTAGATGGCAGGGTAGAGGTCATAGTTGGAACTTGACTTGGAATCTCCAAGATGCAGGCCTTAATCTCTCCAACGAGAATCAATCCAATTCAAGTACTAGGAATAGTGGAAATTCTTCTCGCTTTGCTCTATCTGACTTATACCATTGATATAGGTGTGATCTACAAAGCTTATATACAAACAATGTCATGCAAACAAGGATATCCAGAATGCCTACAAGAAGTGCAAGTAATACCTCGCATAAGAGGCAAATTTTACAGAAGATTATGAGATGGAAGATGGCGATGAAGCCAATCTCATTGTAGGAGACAATAAGAGGGAGAGCATTGAGACTACGGATTTTGAGTAGTTTATGTATTAGGTTTTTATTTCTGCTAAGTAATCAAGTTTAGTTTATTTTGGCTTGTTTTAGTCATGTTTTAAGACTTTTTTTTAGTCTTTGTTTTTGAATAAGGCATCTTTGATGTAAGTTTTGTGTTGGCAAAGTAATGAAATTTCTTTCTTTCAGTATATGAAAGTGTCATAGAATAATATTTTACTTTATTATACATGAATAGTTCAAAATATACAAAGTTACATGGCAATATGACACCAAAAGTACCAGAAAAACGAGAAAGAAAAGAGAGGACATTCTGATCCCAGGCATTTCGACCTATCGAGATTTTCTCTCTATCTGTTGAGACAACGCTTCTAGATCAATTTTGGCATGCTTTCGACCAGTCAAAATTTTTGCCTGGTTTCTCTTCGACCCATCGAAGGATGTACTCTGTCTTTGGTTCAAGCACTTTTGACACGTCGAGTCGAAATTGGGTCTCGACTCGTCGAACCCTTGTAACTGTCTAGATTTTCAAACTTTTATGACCTATCGAGGTTAATTTTTGATCCGTCGACCACCGATATCAAAAATCGTTTTGTTTTTAGTTTTACTTCGACCCATCGAGATGTATTCTCGACGTTGAACAGCTTGATCTAGATTTGATTTGAACTGGCATTCGACACGTTGAAGATTCTTTCAACCTGTCGAGGTTCGCGTCAATTTTGGTGTTCTTTTGATGTTGTTTACATATTGGTTTTTGTCATGTCATGTCAAGCACTCTATAAGGGTCACAATCCTTATGAAAATCTTTAAGTATCCACTTAAAGTGTTCGCCATGTATTGAGTTCAAAGAATGACTGATTCATATTATTTTATAGATGTCTGAAGGCGGTATTGAGTATTTAGAAGATAGTGGAACTACCCACACTACACTGTAGAATAGACAATTGTTTATGAATTTATGCCATATAGTTCTTCAATGGCAACCATGATTGGTTCATCGTCGGTTATTGAAAGGCGTGGTTAAACACAATTCTTATTGCCACATGGTACAAGAATTTATATCATTGGTGCATTATATGCTTCAAAGGCCAATCAAACCTTGTTAGTTTTAAAGACATCAGAGCCAACTGTTTTCACTTGGAATAATATTGTGAGAATGAAAAAAAGTTTTGTGTGCAATCTCCATAGATATCGCGAACGGTGCAATATGGAGATGTTTATGGGGATTTGTAGTGGTTTATATCTTACTACAGTTCAGATTATTGAATCCAATGCAGTCACTCACACTACTACGTATGACTCAGACTTATATAAGCTTTGACATTTTCGACTGGGACACCTAGGTCAGGATATTGATCAAAATATTGAAAAACTCTCATGGTCATCCGTTTTTCAGAGTAAAGAAGCATGTGAGAACACCCTAATTTTGATGGGGCGGCTGACAATATTCCTCTCAGTCTGGGCTTAGTCTCCAAGACGAGTACAACACAATCCCAGCAACATACTGTTGCACATAATGTTATCCCACATGATTCCTTCGTGGTAATCTCTGATGCTCACCACTATTAGGACCATAATTATATGCCTAATATGCTCCTAAATTTAGGTTTATTACTTGTTTTTCATGAATACATCATCGCTCTTATGACGTTTCCTATTCATGTTAGGAAATCATTGTTTGACAAGGAAATAGGCTAAAAAATGAGGATTATGCCACAATGTTGTGAAAAAGATGAAAAATGGTTTTCGGAGCTTCGCCGAAATATTCCAAGATCCCGGTACCGGAAGTCAACTCTGACGGTCAACACGGTCAACTCTGGCGGTCAACTCTTGGTCAAGTTATTAAGCCACCATTAAGACATTTGAAGCCAAATGCAAATGTAAATTCAAGAAAAATGAAGAGCACATGCAAGTCACATGAGTTTGGGACAATTTGGTAATGAGTTTGAGGACCACTTAGGACTAATTTTTACGATAATGTCTCTAGCATTTTTATTTAAATTTGAAAGCCAAAATATCTCCCTTGTCCACACATTTTCGAGCTCCCCTCTTACCCTAAACACAACTCACCTCATTTCAAATTTTTTCATAGTTTTAACATATTTCCTTAGCTCTCATTCTCGCTCTCCCAAACCCTCAAACACTCTCTCCTTACCTTTTTACCACCAAAAGGTCTAAACTTCTCCATAACCACCACCATATTCTCACGTCCATCATCTCACCTAAGCCTAAGGTAGTGTTCATCCTCTTTGTTGGAGCTAGAAGTAAGAAAGGAGAAAGAAGTGGAGAAAAGAGCTCGAAGATCTTAGATGCTTGACTTTGGGGACTCTTGGGTTATTTCTATTCACTTATCTCTCTTTATTCATATATCTATACTATTTTATTTATGAGTAGTGAGTAGTTTCCCTATGGGAGGTTAGAGGTCAAACTCTAGCCATTTGATGTAGAACAATGATGATTTGATTTATGCTATTGAGTATATTTTGGGTGTTTTATGCTCTTGAATGAGTTTGCTATGTGTGTGATGTGATTGTGGCAGGTTAATGTGTTTTTGCTTAATGATTAGTTTCACTTAAGCATGTCTTAGCTTTGAATAATTTAGTATTTGTCTAAGGGACTAAGAAATGACACTTAAGGGAACTAACCATTCACTTAGAAAATAGATGAGCATGTAACATGACTTAGGCTTAGACTTAATAGTTTAAGCTTAAAATTTGGTTTTCTTGTGCTTGAGAATGAATCGAGATACTTTTGAGGTCCAAGTGACTCAAGAATTTTTGGTTAAGCTTACATTGAACTGAGAGGCTTTGTCGATATTGTTGATTCTTTTGACTCGTAACCCAATAGGTGTGAGTTGGGAGGATTCATTAGAACCCATTCCTAAGTGCTTCAAAATAAGTCTGGGAAGACAAGCCATCCATAATCATCACATGTATTTGCAACCAAACTCATGAAGCGTGAAATGCATTAGGAGTCAAGCACCAAAAGTCTAGATCCTAATCTTGGTTTACTTTGTACTTCATGGATGGACCGAAACCTTCTAGAATCCAAAAAGGCCCAGGAGTTTCGACCCATAACCAAGCGTGATCGATATGGTATGATTTGGACAATGAAATGATTTGTTCTTATGATCCAAAAGACTTTTGAGCATGTAAACCGGACTAAACAACTCATGACATTAAATTAGACATTATTTGAGCATCAAATGGTTAACGGGGGCATCCTTAGCCAACCATTCATTTATCTTGAATTTTTGATCATTTTTATTTACTATCTTTGCATTAATCGTAAACAACCAATCAACATTTCTTTAAATCACTCACTGTAGTTTAATCATCACTTGCAATGATAAACCTCCAAAGGGTTTAGCGTTGTGAGATTCACATTTCCATCGTTTGTCTTTTTGCATTACTTGTTTGTGTGTCACGTAATTAAAGGACTTATTCAGAAAAAGCTATAGAATCGGGTTAATCAATTCTCGTGGGTTTGACATTCGACTTCTATACAAATTATACTACTTGACCCTGTATAGTTGCGGGTAAGGAAAATTCACTTAGCCTTAGACTAACTAATAGTGAAAAGGTTGAGGAAGTAAATCTTTTCTTAACAACCGCTCATTTTGCAAAGTTTGTTTATTAGCAAAGTTACATGCATGACTTGTTTTGCTGTCACACAACTTCCATTCCTCCATAGATTTCAAGAATATATTTTTGGACCAATCAAATAGGTATGCAAACTAAGTTATGGTTTTGGTTGCTGCATCGATGCATTGGTCACACGTTGATTTGCTATCCACAAGGAATGCTACATTTACAAAATTCCTAGCACACGTTAATAAGCTTCAGGATCAACACCTGGAAAATCCGATAATGATTATTAGATTGGATAATGCAGGAGAGTTTATATCAAAGTCTTTTGATGATTACTGCATGTCAGTTGGGATTGAGGTTGAACATCCTGTTCCACATGATCATTCACATAACGGTTTAGCAGAGACACAAATCAAGTGGTTATAGCTTGTGGCCAGAGCTTTGGTAATGCATACTAATTTATCGGTATCTGCTTTGGAATATGCAGTATTACATGTAATTATGCTTATTCGTTTGAGACATATAGCATGCCAACTATTCAGTGTGTACTAGTTGGTAACTATGTATGAGCCTTATATTTCACATTTATGCATCTTTGGTTGTGCTTTGCATGTGCCAATTACGCCTTCACTGCGTAGAAAAATGAGTCCTCAACGATGTTTAGGCATTTATCTTGGTTATGAATCTCCAACGATAGTCCGTTATCTAGAACATTTGACAAGAGATCTCTTTATTGCTAGTTTTGCAGATTGTTAATGTGATGAGACATACTTCATGTTGAACATCAGAAATTGATGGGTATATCCCCATTATGTGTCATTATGATCCACGCACATCTGAATGTGAGATTGAAGTGCAATGTATTTCCGATCTTCAAAAAGTAGCAGAATCGATGCCTGACTCCTTTACTGATATCGTGAAAGTAACAAGATCGGTTATACTTGCTACAAACTATCCTTCAAGGTTGAAAGTCCCTGGAATTGGGCAAGTTAACACAACACCGATGTAGTGTTGATCGAAATCCACTGATGAGCTGCCGGTGTAAAGGCAAGCCATCAAGGCACAACTGTTTATCATAAACATATGAGATTATTTCTAACTACAATTATGTCTAGAGGTCGATATTGATAAACACTGGGGGCCGCCTAAGAGTTAGTGGCAATGCCAGTAAACAAAGAAATATAACCAAGTTAAACAAGTGCTAGCGGTAGTATGGATAGTTTTTAAATGTTCGTTGATGATGCATTTACTTATTTCGCCGCTCATGAATTGACGATGATAAAGTGGAACCTTGCTTAGTTGCAGATTGCAAATGTAGAGCAAATTGACCTATATGGAAAGTTGCAATACATGCCGAACTAGACTCTCTGATGAAAAGATAGGTTTTCGATTCGGTAGTGCTATGCCCACCGAATGTTAAGCCAGTTGGACATAAATGAGTTTTTATTCAGAAGCGTAATAAGAAGAATGAAGTCTTGTGGTATAAAGCTAGACTTGTGGTGCTAACATTTTCTCAATGCCCTAGTATTGATTATGAGGAAACTTATTCTCCTGTAATGGGCATCATTACTTTTTGCTTCCGTGTAAGTTTGGTAGTATCCAAAAAACTAAATATGCAGTGAATGGATGTGGTTACAACATATCTCTATGGTGATATTGATTCAGAGATATACATGAGTGCCAGATGACATAGTTATACCTAATTCAAGTAACTCTAAACCACGGAGTGCTCATGTTATATGATTGAGAAGTTCACTATATGAATTAAAGCAATCCGATAGAATGTAGTATACATGTCTCAATGAATACTTCATTGGGAACGGATACAAGAATGATGATTTGTGCCCACGTGTATTCATAAAATGAACATTCAGGATTTGCCATTGTAGCGGTCTATGTAGATGATATGAACATCATCGGGTCTCTTGATGAAATTAATGAGACAGTTGGCTACTTGAAATCCAAATTTGTGATGAAAGACCTTGGTAGGACTCAATTTTGTCTCAGTTTAGAGCTGGAACATTGAGTTGGTGAAATTTTTATTTACCAGTTTGCCTATGTTCAAAAGATGCTAATGCGAATTAACATGGACAAAGCGCATCATCTTAGCACACCAATGGTCGTTCGCAGACTAGAACTCAAAAAAGATATGTTTTGTCTGAAAGAGGATGATGAGGAACTTTTGGGAGTTGAGGTACTATACCTTACTGTGGTTGGAGCTTTGTTGTATTTAGCTCAGTGCACACATTAAGGCAATGTATTCTCTATATACTTGTTAGGTTTAGCTCTGAGCCAACACGACGTCATTGGAATAGAGTAAATCATATCTTTAGGTACTTGAAGAGATCCATTGACTTGGGCTTGTTCTTGTTCTTCCCCTATAAAGAAGCTAAAGAGAGACTTGACATTTTGGTAAAAGGAATGGTTGAAATGCTGCATTCTGATCCTAGGATTTTTGACCCGTCGAGCTCTTATATCGACCTATCAAAGGTTAAACTCTGAACGGATCAGACTAGGTTCTTTGACCCATCGATCTATTCTCTCGAACCTTAGAAGAGAACACACTGGACAAATAATTTTGATTCATTTGACCCCTCGAAGAATGCTCTGACTACAAGCACTGTACCCTATTTCAGTGTAGTCCCATACTCCCAGACACCGTGTGATGTGTTAGTTAGATTTCTTGATGCTGGGTATCTTTCTGACCCTCATAGAGGACATTTCAAATAGGTTATTTATTCACTATGGGGAACACGATGATTTCTTGGAGATTAATAAAGAAAACTTTGTTGCTACTTCCTCGAATCATTATGAAATTATAGCTTTGCATGAAGCGGTTAAAGAGTGCGTCTGGCTTAGGTCAATTATACACCTTATTTAAGGGTCTAATGGATTACCATCATTTCAGATCTATAACATGCCAACCATTGAGTGTGTACCAGTTGGTTACTAGGTATGAGCTTGACATTTCACATATACGCATATTTGGTTGTGTTGTGTATGTGCCTACTACACCTCCACTGAATACAAAAATGGGTCTTAAATGATGATTAGACATTTATATTGGTTATGTATCTCGAACGATAGTGTGATGACCCAGAACAGAATCAAGAGCGTAATCAGCTTAATCCATGAGGTTATGCGTAATCGCAGATTTCCGACATATAATTGAATCGCCAGCTTTGATCATGACTAAATTATTGGCCGAGAATTTGAGTTGAGTCTCTTCTCGAGAGTTGTTATACGCGTGATTTCAAGTTCGTGGGCGGTTCTGGATCATTATTTGGACGACCGAGGAATATAATACTAATATTTGAAATTTCGGTATAGTGTTGAGTTTATCCGTTCGTGTTCGAGTCTATCCGAATCGTGATTGTGATCCGTTTTGGACCGTTGATCGACCCGAACAGTAGATGGAATTATTATTGACTTGATTTGCGAGTTTCGCGATTTGTCGTGATTTCGACATAATCTGCTAATATGGCGGCCTTGTTAGCGACTAAATTACCGGATGAGAATTTGATTTGGGATCCTTCATGAAAGTTGTAGAGAATTTAATTTCGAGCTTGTGGGAACTTCCGGAGGATTTTTCCGAGTTACGAGGATTAAGTTACGAATATTTTCGATCGTTGATTATTTATTCGGATAAGCTTGTGATGGTTTGAACCGTTGACTTTTTATCGGATTTGTCGAAGTGTTTGACTTCGGGTGGAAATTGAAGAACATATCGAGATGAGTTTGTTGCCTCGAGAATTGTTGGAAACGGATTTACGACGCGAAAGTTACGGGTATTCAAAGTTTGTCGTAAAATGTATTTTAGAAGTTTCTAAATCGGAAAAGTATTTAATGAGGTTTCCTGTTTGGGAAAGTCAAAGCTAGCAATTACTTTGTTGACCGAGTCAACTCAGCTGTGGGAGGAGGTGCGACAGAGCTCGACGGCTCACCGGTGGTGGCACGCCGTCCGGCCACCCCAAGGCTCGGCCTTGGTCTCTTTCAACTCGCATTAGCCTCCCCAAGGTGACTCCGGCCACCTTTCACGATAAGGGACGCTGGAGGTGGAAGAAAATTCCGGCCAAATTTTGTGGTTTTTGGGGGTTTTTGCTCGATCTTATTCCGGCCAAATTGAGCTACAAGATGTAGTGGGCTTTGAAGCTCTCATCACCATGAATCTAACCATATAGGTATGGAATTCCAATTTGATTTGTACATGGAGAATTCATGGATTGAAAAGTTTGTGTAATTTCGGTTTTGCTTGAAATTGAACTAGTTAGAGTGAGAATTGGACTTCGGTGTAGTTATGGAAGTTGCTTGTTGGATGATTTTGAGTGGAATAGGCTTTGGTTCACCGGAAAATGTCACGGTTGGATTGCGCCGCCGGCGGCGGCGGTGGTCAACGGCGGTCAAGATTGACTTTTCGGGGTTTTCGACAAGTTGCATGTCGTTTCACTCGGAATCGCGCCCCCATCGCAGTGGTGAGGTTTGTTTTTCGATTTGAGCATCGGAAATTATAGCGAGGTTTTGTGGTGTGATTATCGGATTTTCGACAATTCGTCGTAATTGAATTATGTGTTTCCGAGAACAGTTGTTTCTCGTGATATGATTCGAAGTACTAAGTTATGATTTTGAGAAATGGATTTTATGATTATTCAGGGGTTCGTGATCGTTCGTTTGGCGAGAGATTTTCCACCGGATCACGGGATTAACGCGAACTGCCTTACGCTAGTCTGTGAGTGGACAATTTCTTTTCACGGAATGATAGCGAGTCTTTATACATGTTTTACGAACTTGAGCATGCATACGAGATTATGTTTTATCTGAGCATGTGTTATACGATTATACTTCTACCATTATAAATTACGTATATACATTTATATGTTGTTTTACGCATTTGCATCGAACTGTTTATGATTTGGTTTACACAGAGTACAGTCTTAGCATATGTTGTTGTATCGATACACTCGCATCCCGGCTGATCCCCGAGGGTGCCTACCAAGGGGAACTGTTTCTTGTGCCGATGTAGTTCCGGGTGGAAATAGATATCCTGACCTGAGGCCTTTCTGGCTAGAATCACGTGTGGGTCTGGGATCCCGTGATTCGGACTGTATTAGCATGGATGTGTCCACGAATGACCCAGTGAGATTTTCCATGCATGCTCTGTACGCGTGAGGAGTTAGAGTCTCCCTCGTGTACCATTTGATTTTTATGCATTTGACTCGCATATGTTTTTATAACATATATTATTTGGTGAAAGACATTTATTTTCGTCCACTCACTCTAACAGTTTTCATGTCTTTCCCCTGGGCTTTTCGGTTTCTGTGCCCAGTTTACAGTTCAGATTCTGGTGTCGCACGTCGTGGTCGGAGGCATAGTATTCGAGCGATGTTTCTTTTATGGTAGGTTCTTAGTTTGGCCTACTATTTGTATATATATACTAGAAGTCGCTCTGAGTATTCTGATGTATACTTCTATACGATTTAAAGTATAGTTATATTTATTACTTTATATTACTGTTGATATATTGAGAAATCTGGATAGGATTGGTGCCCACGGTTTGATTTTTATGGCATAGGATGAAGTGTATTTTCCGGGTGCAGGTAATGGCAATTCCGCGTTAGTAGCGTTACTCTGCCGAAATTTTGATGGTTTTTGTTGGTTCGTGTTTTCAGAAGAGGTTTTATTCCGGTTTAGGAAACTAAATCGGGGTTGGGTCCTTTCAGATAGTCCGTTATCTAGAACCTTTGACATGAGATCTCTTTACTGTTAGATTTGCCGATTGTCACTTTGATGAGACAAACTTCTCGTCATTAGAGGGAGACATGAATGTTTCCATTCCAATTGAACGTTAGGATTTTGCGTGATCAAGCCCCACTATATCACATCATGATCCCCACACATCTCAGAATGAGATAGAAGTGCGACGTATTCTTGATTTTCAGAAAGTAGCAGATTCAATGCCTGACTCTTTTACAGATATGGCGAAAGTGACTATCGAGATTGAATATATCTGCTAAAAATGTTCCTGCAAGGTTGGAACTTGGAAGTCCCCAGGAAGGGGCGAGTAAACGTTACACTAAGGCAATGAGCGATTATTCAGTCCATGGTGGAGGTGTGGCATCCACCTCGGTTCCCACCATGGAAAGGAAACGAATAGATCTTTCATGTTAGTTGATGATGCATTTGCTTATTCTGTCGCTTAGAGATGACGACGATGAAGTGGAACTGTGCTCTATTGCGGAATGTCAACGTAGAGCAGATTGGCCGAAATAGAAAGATGCAATCTAGGCTGAACTAGACTCTTTGAGATAAATGCAAGTTTTCGGTCCGGTAGTGCAATACCCACCGAATGTTAAGCCAGTTGGACATAAATGAGTCTTTTTTCAGAAAGCACAGTGAGAAGAATGAAGTCTTGCGGTATAAAGCTAAACTTGTGGCACAAATATTTTCTCAACACCCTGATATTGATTATGAGGAGATGTATTCTCCAATCATGGACATGATTACTTTCTGCTACCTAATTAGTTTGGTAGTATCCAAAAAACTGAGTACGCAGTTGATGGATATGTTACAACATTTCTCTATGGGGATCTTGATTCAGAGATGTACATGAGAGTGCCAGAAGGCATAGTTGTACTTAATTCAAGTAACTCTGAACCATGGAGTGTTCATGTGATAAGATTCAGAAGTTCACTTTATGAATTGAAGTAAACCTTTCAGATGTGGTACAAACGTCTAAGTTACTACTTGATTGGGAAGAGATACAAGAATGATGATTTATGCCCATGTGTGTTCATTAAACAAACAAGTTCAGGATTTTCCATTATAGCAGACTATGTAAATGATATGAACATCATCAGGTCTCTTGATGAGATTAATGAGACAGTCGGTTACTTAAAATCTGAGTTTTAGATGAAAAACCTTGATAAGACTCGATTTTGTCTTAGTTTAGAGCTGAAACATCGAGTTGGTGGAATTCTTATTCACTAGTCTGCTTTTGTCCAAAAGACGCTAAGGCAATTTAACATGGACAAAGCACACCCTCTTAGTACACCAATGGTTGTTCACAGCCTAGAACCCGAGAATGATTCATTTCGTCCGAAAGATGATGATGAGGAACTCTTGGGAGCTGAGGTTCATATCTTAGTGCTAATCGAGCTTTGGCTCAGTGCGCATGTCCAGACACTTCCTTCTCAGTGAACTTATTTGTTAGGTTTAGCTCTGCACCTACGCAACATTATTGGAATAGAGTAAAACACATCTTCATGCATTTAAAGGGATCTGTTGACTTGGGCTTCTTCTTCCCCTATGAAGAAGCAAGAGAGAAAATTGAAATTCTGGAAAAGGAATGGTTGAAACGCAACTTTCTGATTCTTGGACTTTTGACTCGTCGAGAGCATCTCTCGACCCATCAAAGGTAGCTCCTTGGATTAATCAAAGTATTTCTCTCGACCCGTCGAGTTATTCCCTCAACTCGTCGAAGATGGCATCCTAGACGGATCAACATGATTCATTTGACCCGTTGAATAAGACTTTCAACCTATCAAAGGATGCTCCGGCTATAAGCACTGAATCATCTTTTAGTGTAATCCTCTATTCCGAGACACTGAATGATGTGTTTGTAGGACTTGATGATGTTGGGTATCTCTCTGACCCCTATAGATAATGTTCCCAAACAAGTAATGTATTCACCATGATGAACACATCGATTTCTTGAAGATCTACAAAACAAACCATTGTTTCTACTTCCTCGAATCATTTTGAGATCATAGCTCTGCATAAAGTTGTTAAAGATTGTGTATGTCTCAGGTCTATAATACACCATATTCGAGTGTCTAATGGATTACCATTTTCTATGATAGCACCAACTTGCATATTTGAGAATAATGTAGTTTGTATTGAACAACTGAAGTTGGGTTACATTAAGGGTGACAATATTAAGCACATTTCGCCGAAGTACTTCTTCAATCAATAATAGTAGCAGTTATTGAATATCCATGTGAGCAGATTGATTATGTGGATAATACTGCAGACTTGTTCACCAAGTCACTTCCCAAATCTACATTTGTCAAATATTTAAGGCGCATTTGAATGCAAAGATTATCTGAACTTCGAGATTAAATGAACAATCAGGGGGAGTCACATTTTTGTAGAAATCATGGGGAGTCTACATCACATGGAGTATCTTTTGTAGTTGATGTGCTGCACTCTTTTTCTCTTCGACCAAGCTTTTGTTTTGCTTATGAGGTTTTTGTTTACTTTACAAAATTTTTAGTGAAGAAATAAATTATGCATCATACATTAAGAGCTCGACACAAAGGGGAGTGTTTAAGGAAACAACAGTAGCAGTTATTCCATATATTTCTATTTGTGTCTTGTCCTAATTAGATTAGAAATAATTTTTTTAGGAATTTCTGACTTATAGGGATATTGATTGTAATTGATTATAATACCTGTATTTAAAGTTATCTATTAATGAATAAAGATACAGTTTTAGTCTACTATTATTGTTTTACGTTTATTCTAAACACTCTTTTTGTAGTAAAAACACTTCCTCAAAATGCCGCTTTTAGAATTATTTTTTGAAATACTTATAGCGACGTTAATTATATATAAGCTATTACTAATTTAGTTTGTGCGATAGGACAAACACTAGTGTCAGATATGTATACATAACAAATTCACACCCGTTCGAAATACCACAACATTAATTTAGGTGTTGATAAAAAAAATTCATTTATGTTTTTGAAACTTTAAAAAGAAAAAGAAATATGCTTTCGTAGAGCATATACACCCATGAATGGCGAGATGAAGTTTTATTCATGTTTTTCGTGCAACGGTGTTCAAAATAGGACTTCCTATTACTATTCATTATTATTTAAAATATTTTCCATTTAAATCCGAATAATACTTTCACCCAATAACTAGCTGACACGTGTCATTTCAGATCATATAATTGGTAGCGGATTTCCGATAAGATTTTTGACCAGTAATTTTGAGACACATGTCATGTCTACGTGGCGGCGTCCGCAAAATTATTGATTAAAGATATTAGGTAAGATTACAAACCAATGAGAATGTGACACGTGTAATGTCTACGTGTTGGTGTCGGAAAAATTATTGGTGAAGATATCCAGTAAGATTTTCGGTAATATTTTCAACCAATCGACAGTCGACACGTGTCGTTATCTAAAAAAATCTGGTAATTCAAAATGGCTATAAAAGAAAGAGCTATGGGAGATGTAGACTCACACCAACTACACATCACTTATAAATCTCATCGTATTTAAGCCACTATAAACACTTCTTCACATTTTGGTTTCATCAAGATGAATCCCATGGGTTTCGGTACTTTTTTCAGTAGGAGGCGACAACAACGCCGGCGAAATGAAGAAATTGCCAATCAATTCGTTATCGACGCGGTGGCGGTCGATGCAGCTTTTGTTGATGAACCACCACCACGCCGCCGTGCAAATCAACCAAGGATGAGGGAGTCCAGGGGCCAAAATCTTATGGAAGATTACTTCATCGAACGCTCAGTCTTCACCGACCATGACTTTCGTCAACGGTTCCGAATGAGCCAAAATATATTCAACTGTATAATAACGGACTTCTGCAACAATGACCCATTTTGGTATCAAAGAGCCGACGCCACTGGAATGGTCGGACTACTTCCCCAACAAAAGATGACCGGTGCTCTTCGGATGTTGGCCTACGGCTCAGCTGCTGATCAGTGTGCCAAAATCACAAGGATGGGGGAATCAATAACTCTGTAGTGCATGAAGAAGTGGTGCACCCAAGTAGTAGAGCTTTATAGTACCCGTTACCTCCGTGCTCCAGATCAGACAGACATCACTCGACTTCTAAGAAGGGCTAGACATCGAGGATTTTCTGGTATGATCGGAAGCATTGATTGCATGCATTGGGAGTGGAAGAACTACCCAACTGCTTGGTCCGGGGCGTACTCAGGGAGGAATGGTAGTCTAACTATCACCTTAGAGGCAGTGGCCTCATATGACACGTGGATCTGGCACAGTTTCTTCGGGGTACCAGGAGCTCAAAATGATATCAACGTGCTCTATTAATCAGATGTCTTCGATGTAGTGCTTGCTGGAAGAAGTATGGCTGCGACTTATAAAGTGAACGGTATGACATACCGTAACACTTATTAACTTGCTGACGGGATATATCCGAGGTACTCCTCGTTTGTCAAAATGATTTCTAATCCTCAAGAGCTTCCACAAAACCTTTTTGCAAGGAAGCAAGAGTCGTACCGCAAGGATGCGGATATGTGCTTTGGCATCTTACAAGCTGGTTGGGGGATAATTCGTCATGCAGTTTGGTGTCACCGCCTTTCGATGTTAAAAAGCATCATGTTGGCGTGCATCATAATGCACAACATGATCATTGAGGAGGAATTCGTGGAGGATGAGTTTGAGGAGAACACAGAAGAAGATCTCTAAAACCCATCTACCGCATTCACAGCTTATGATGGGCCAGTGGATGAAGGGGGGAACCAGATTCCTTTCGAGCCGGTTGGAAGAGATGGACAAAATGAACAACGGTTTAATGATCGTCTTGTAGATCCCCAATCTGCTTACATCCATGGAGAGCTTCATAATGACTTAGTTAAGCACAACTAGTTTCTTGAGACCGGTGAACAATTATAAATATGTTGTTTTAACTGTTTGTTTGCATTGTTGTGTGTTTGAATTATGTATTTTTATTATGTGTGTTTCTATTTTTGTAATGTGTGGGAACTTGATGGAAATAAAGAAAGTGCAATTTTATTTCTGTAAAAGGGAAACTACATAGTGTATAATTTAAATGCTTGGAAATTTAAATTACATAAACAATAATTTAAGTGTTTGGAAAAAATAAAGGGGGTAATTTAAGTGCTTGGAAAAAGGGGGCGATAACAATTGGAATACCCTTCTTCGCTAGCTTCTTCTTCAACCCCATCCAATTGAGAAAGGATTTATGCTTTCCTCTTTGTGAAATACCTCTTGGATTTAGGAGTCATGCTCTCGGTATCCATTGACATAATCCGAGTTTCCTCCACCAAAGCCCTCAATTGGATGTCTTTCTTTTGAAGGGCGATTTGCTCTCGCATAAGGGAAACCTCAATTGCATCACTATCTTTTTGATTGCGACCATAAGATTCTTGATTTGCCGCAATCCTATTCAAAGCCTCGGCTCTTTCATTTGTAGGTGTCATTCCCTTTTTCCCTTTTTTTTCTCGCTTCATTGGCCGCTTTCACTCCCATAGAACGCTCCGAAGAAGAGGGAGCTTGGTTGCTCATTGGTGTGGCAAATGCATCATCCTCCTCCAAGTTGACGGTAAGAGGCATTGAGCTTGCGGGATGTGATGATGAGTAAGACGGAGTAGATGATAAGTAAGACGGAGGTGTACTAGCCTCGACATGGATGAAGTAAGGATGATTCTTCACCACTTCCCAACAAGCAAAGTCTTTAAACTCTCTCTTCTTTTATTGCCACATAAATGATTGAGCACATCTCATCTAAAAAATTAAATAGATTAAATGGAATAAATAACTTGTAATTCATAAAGAACATGCCCTAAAGAAAATTAAATAAAATGGACATAGCTTATATTAAATAAAAGAAAATAAATAACTTGTAATTCATAAATATCATGAAATAAATAACATGTATTTCATAAAATTTAGACAACATAAGTTGAAACAATATTGTAAAAACTAAAAAAATAATTGGAGATCAAAAACATTACCTCATCGTGTATGTTGGAGCAGGAAAATGCATTCCTTCGTGTGAAAGAAAGAGCACTACCCCAAACTTTCAAATTTAGCTTCAACTTTGTGAAATGAGAGGATAATGCGTTTTGGGTCCTACCTTCCGGCACCGATTCACCATAACCTAGCTCCCAATTCTCCTTGAAATCGCCATAAACTTTTTTCCACAATTTGTCCACCTTTTGTCGATTTCTAGTGATGGAATCAATGCTAAAACGACAATAAGAGATGCTCAATTGTACATCTTTCGAAAGAAGCCAATTTGTTGCCATTTTTTCCCACAAAAAAAGGATTTAGAGGAGAGATGGAGAGAATGAATTTTTTGTGCGCAACTTAATGTGAGAAATAAATGAAATGAATGTGGTATTTATTGAAAAATGTAGGGGGTCATTTGCAATTATTTGAGATTTTTTTGCAATTTTTTTGGGTTTTTTTTTGTAATTTTTTCATTTCTGGCCGAAGTGGCCGTTACATTTAATTATGGGCCATTGGATGGCTTATATCCGTTTGAAATGGAAGGCCCAGATCAACTTAGCCGTTAATCTGTCCGTTGCTCAGGGCGTGCCACGTGTCGCCTGTATATTGGTGTGTTACTTTTTTACTGGCGCGTGTAATACCTCACCTCTAGCGTCACCCACGTGCAGTGGGGACCACTAGAGGACGTCCAGGCGAGCTTCCTCTGGAGAGGACGCGGGCGAGGACGTTCGAGACGTCAACGTCCGGTCGCCTCTTCCATTCCTCACCGCTGCACGCTGTTTCACCGGAGAACGTCCTCAAACGGCGGGCCCCGCCAGAGATCGTCCTCGCCGTCCCTCACTGCTGCATATGCTCTTAGTTCCTTTACAGGCTTCTCCAATCCTTCCAAATGCTAAACTGTAGTGGACTTTACTTCCGTCAACATGTTCAAACCACTTTTCATGGCTTCATGGAATAGTCCAAATCCATCCCCTTTCAAAAATAGGCCTAACCACATAAGTGGAGACGGCCCAAAACCCACAATTGGGTCTAATGACAAAATGAAAACCCGGCCCAAAACAACACTGACCCGTTGCCAGCTCTACCAGCTTCCTTGCCTTTCTGGCAAAAATTTCTGTTTCCTTTCGGTTCACTATTCTCACTAACGATGAGAGAATCAAACACCTCTCTCCCTCTCTCTCTCTCTCTCTGCTGCTCTGAGTCTCGATGCTGATTAAAACGCTGCGTTTCGTCGGCGATCTTCGAAATCCAAATCGGAATGCAATCAAATAAGTGAAAGGAGCTCCTGATTAACTTTTGTCTTCTGTGGAGAACACACAATCATGTGGCTCTCGTTTTGGAGATCCAGGGACCGATTCTCCTTTGACGAGCTCAGGTTCGTATTCATTTATGCTCAATTGAGTTCTGTGACTTTCATAACTTTTCCGATTTATGTTATGGTTGATTAGGGTACTGAGTCTGAGCCATGGATTTAGTTGTCTGTATTGATACAGCCTATAAAATTGGGACTAGAAAATCCGAAATATGGAGTATAGTTGATTCCTTTTGTTGTTTCAATTTCGTTTTTAAGAGTATAATTGGTGGGGATAGCATATTCTTAAAGAGTATAATTGGTGTGGGAAGAGTGACACAATTAAGTACTTTAGTGTTATTTGATTGAAGACTTGAAGATTGCATTGAGAGTAAGAACGAGAGGCGATGTTCCTTGGTTGAGAGGACTTTAGATGCCAAAAAGTTTTAACTGAATGTTCATAAATGTTTGTGGCCTCGATGTTACGGAATAGCATTATATAGGCCAGACTATACCGTTTGGACCATAGAGTAAGAAAAGGGTTTTGGTTCAGTTTTGTACAAGAACTCTCTAAGAACTTGCCTGAATGGCCATTAAAGCTGGAGCTTTTGAGAAGGTATGAAGAGTCTGTGCGGAAGATGTAAGATGGTTGGCAAACCAGTTAAAGTTTGATACTTGATGTGCTACATATAATTAAGAGTAAAGGGTTCTCAAGAATGATGCTGCCTCCTGTGAAATGGTATAGTCTAAAAAAATTCAAATTATGGAGCTGAGTCTTTTCCTTGTATTGCACTGTATGGTTTTAAAAAAATTGACGGGAAGAAAAAGAGTATACAATCTTGTTTACAAAGTCCCAAAAAGTATATTTTGTGTATCTTAACAAATTTAAGTTAATAAATATTATTTTTGTTTGGTTGAAAGCCAAGAAATGTACCTGAACCTCCTATTGTGGATGTTAACACTTTTGGTGGGTAAGTTGAGTTTGAAAGAAGTGATGTTCTCAGTTGAGGGTACCTCAATTAGATAATATGGCTTTGGATTGGAAATTGTGAAATGTTCACAGCTCAGTAGTGATGGAAAGCGATATGTCTTCCCGACAACGTTTGCTGGACTATGAGTAATGGAAGTATCATACCTTCAGAAAAGAAATTTGGATCACTTTTTTTTCAACATCTGGTGGATGCAGCACCATCTCCTATCTTCGTTGGTAATGAGATTGGAATTTTGGTGAAAAGTGTATTATTGGATCAGCTTGCGTCCGTGAGAAAACCAGTTAAATAATTGACAGCTGATATGCTGCGTTAAAGTACAGAGATACAACGAAGCCTACTGCTTTCTCTGACTAGCATGGTGAAGGTAAGAAATCCTGGTGGTGATAGTCAGGAGCCTGAACTCCAATGGCTACTGGGCTGGAAAGATGCTTGAAAAACTAGAGGGAGTTGCAACAGGGGTTTAATGTTCATGATTGAATCAGCATACTCAAGAAACATGTTTGTATATTTATGTACATATCGAAAATCTTTCTCTAAGACATTGGTGCTGGTGAACCCACAATTTAGTCCTATGATCTGATTGTTCATTTGTCAGTTTCTCCTTTAAAGTGAACCCTGCAAAAGAGTAACAATCTGAAATCGATTAGGCGTTTGACTGCCATCATCACCAATTTGGGGTCATGAATTACTGCAAAATTTCTTTGTCTCAGTTTGTCCCGTCATTGTGTCCCCTGTAGATCTTTTGAAGCATATTGTTTTTATCTGTCATTCAGGAGTAGAAGCTTGGTAGTGTTAAACTTGATTTTTTTACCTACATGTTTGTACTCTCTCCATATATCTATCTACATATATCTATAGCTATCTTGTGTGTTTGTTATTCAATATTCGCCTTCCTGGAGCAGGTATTTAACCGACCAGCTCTCCAAGATTCAAATTGTGAATGACGTGAACAAGGTAATTGGAGTCAATTTTCTGCCTCCTTTTGCTGAAGTTTTTATATTGGAATTTTATTTCAGTATACTAAAATTTACTCTGGTATGAAGCATTTCGTCATTGAAGCACTGAGATCAATTGCGGAGTTGATAACTTATGGCGACCAGCATGACTCAACCTTTTTTGAGTATGACTTTGCATTTGCTTCCTGTTTCTTCTTCTAAATGATTTATTGGTAGATTTTATATCATCTTGTCGGTTGTGTAGATTTTTTATGGAGAAGCAAATCATGGGAGAGTTTGTACGCATATTGAAGATTAGCAGAACTGTGAGTGTTTCACTTCAGCTGTTGCAGACAATCAGCATTATGATTCAGAACCTTAAAAATGAGCATGCTATATGTAAGTTTCCTTTAGAAGAACATGATAAATTATCTGTTGCTATAGTTTCTCCAGTTAGGTCATAACCTTGTTGATGGATTATTAATTTATACTTATCACTATTTTGCAGATTACATGTTCAGTAATGAACATATGAATTACTTGATAACCTATTCATTTGATTTTAAGAATGAAGAGCTACTGTCATATTACATATCCTTCTTAAGGTTTGTTTTTTGTATTTTTATTTTGTATATTTATTTAGTTTTGTAATAAGTGGTTACCTATATCCTTACAACTTCTCTTCAACAGCTACCTTTGTTTTCTATTTTTCACATTTTTTCCTCTGTTATTTTGTTGCATGTGCTATGGCCAATGAAGAGCAATAAGTGGAAAGCTAGACAGAAATACAATTTCTCTGCTTGTAAAGACCAATGAGGTAAGTAATATATCTTTATCGTTTATTGTGTTTTGATAGCACTTGCAATTTTTTTTCAGATCAAATATGCTTAAATTGTTTTGCTTACTTCTATTCAGTAACATTTAAGGTTTGACACAATAATAATAAACAGCTAATTTTAAATCTTGTAGAGGGCTCGACTTTCAAACCATATTAGTTGTCACTATATGACGTGCTTGATGTCACATGCAGAGTACTATGCTGTAACACTCAAAACAACCAATGAAAAATTACAAATACAACAGATAGATCCTTTTTCAAATGCCTATCCCTTGTGGCCGATAAATTTATTTTGATTAAAAAATGTTTTCGAGTCCATTAGCTGTTATGCCAAAGTATGATGTATGAAATTTTGAAACAATAAATATAATTGATTAGATTGGATTAACTATTGAGACTAAATATTTTCTGGTTCCTTCAAGAAGTACTACATTGTCGACCAATTTTTGTTCTCGTCACTTTGTTAGCTTGTGGACTTGTTTAATCTCTCTTTACAATTTTTAAGTCTTGGTGAATAATAGCCGTAGATTTACCACTCTGTGTATCTAGGATGAAGTTGTTTCATTTCCGCTGTATGTTGAGGCAATACGATTTGCTTTTCATGAGGAGAACATGGTCCGCACTGCTGTACGGGCTTTGACACTTAATGTTTATCATGGTTAGTTTTGGTTGTTCTCTCTCTGCTTAATAGACTTGGTTTACACTCGCCTAAACTACAGAATGCAATGTTGTTCACTGCAATTACTCTGCCCTAATATAAAAGTTTTGATTTTCAGTTGGAGATGAATCTGTCAATAGATATGTCACCAGTGCACCTCATTCGGATTATTTTTCAAACCTCATTAAATTTTTCCAGAAGCAGTGTATTGATCTAAATGCATTGGTTTCTGGAACTACAAAGTAAGAGTCATAGTATTCTGATTTTACTGCGAGCAAATTGAGTTTATTTCTCTAAATTGTTTCATTTTTTATTTTGACTGAAGTGTGGGTGTGGACACAACCTTGTCAATTCCTGCTGCTGTTGATGAGATTGAGGATAATCTCTACTATTTCAGTGATATTATATCTGCAGGAATTCCTGATGTTGGGAGATTAATCGCAGACAACATATTGCAGCGTTTAATATTCCCATTGCTTCTACCTTCTCTTGCAGTAAAATCGGTGAAGGTATTGACACATACCCTTACTGCTGTCTATCTTGAATATTGCAGTTGGGAAGGGAGGGCAATCTGTATCCTGTTGGTAGTTGGTGCATTTGGTAATTTTCAGAAAGCAACTGCCTCTTGACCTTTTGTTCTTTATAAACCCAGGGGAAACAAATTGATGCTGTCACGTCTTTGTACTTGATTTGTTGTATCTTGCGTATAGTAAAAATCAAGGATCTGTCAAATACTATTGCTGCTGCTCTGTTCTGTCCATTGGAAGCTTTTGTGTCAACTTCTGATTCTAAGCCCAATGGCAACATGTCTGGTCATGAGATTTTCCATGAAAGCCACCCATCAGACAGTAATAATCTAACCAAGGCAGAAGCGGGAAAATTAAGTGTTGATGTGACAAATTTGTCAATCTCTCCTCAAATCCAACCAGTGGATACCAGTATCGCAGCAGAAAATGATAATTGTGATGGTGACTTGTCTTTGAGGTAACAAGATGTCGTGTCATTACCACTTATCCACTTTTTCTTACAAGATCCATTATATGGTCCTTTTAAAATGCCTGTAAGAACACAGTGTCTACTCTCTAGACTATGCTTTTTCTAGTGTTGTTTTATTAGCTGCTCTCTGTTCTTGTCATATACGATGCTGAATGAAAAAGTCGGCTTTCTGTTTTCTATCTTATCATTTTACATGCCTGTGGGATATTTATTTTTTTCCTTATGGCCTGGAGCTCTTTCCTGCCAGTTACTTCTTAGCTTTTCCAGTTGAATTGTACCTAATCCTATTTAATTTTTTTTTCTGCATTAAATATGATACAATAAGCTCTAATTTTAATAGAAATGGATAACTGTGTAAAAAGAACCAAATTTGGAATAAATGTCTGAAATAAGATGCGGTGCAGGTTTCGGCCTTCAGGAAGGTTCATAGGATGCTTATGTAGAAATTAGATTATTTGAATACTTCTCTGTTTTGGTTCAAGAAAAGTCCATGAAATACCATGCCTTACTATGTTTTGATTCTTCCAGGTGTACTAACTCATGCATATGTAATTCCCTGGTACAAATTGGAAGTATCATAATTCTAATTGTGATGGACTTCATGTGTGCAGGGAGGCTTTGCTTTCTTACCTTACAAGTGGGGACGACGTACAGGTTTCAGGTTCATTGAGTGTGCTAGCTACTTTGTTGCAGACAAAAGGTTATATTAATTGCAGATCTACTCAGAACCTCTTCTCATTGTTGCTTTTCATACACTACTGGTTCATGTCTCTGTGTCTTACTTGAGATTCAATTCTACAGAATTGGATGAATCAATGTCCGATGCTCTTGGAATTCTTCCTCAACGCAAACAACATAAGAAACTCCTTCTGGTATGCCTTTGGAAATAGCTTCTTTTTTTCTTTCTTATTCTCTCATTTGCGTCAGGAATGAGTTATATATGCAAATGATTGCAGACTGGGAACTTAATCAGTAAATGATAATATGTGTCCGTTAAATGGGACTAGGTGGTGTGTATTATGTTATGCCACTACTTTCCTGTTTATTATGGTAGATCTATCAGGTGCATCGCTTGGGTTAATTTGATAATATTTTATTTTCAAGTTTGGAAAATATATTTTAGGATCTAAAATTCAAAATATAGGTCAGACCAATTATGCAGAAAAAGTGGTTGCTTTAGGAATTTTTCTAAGAAAAATACCATTGTAAGCATGCTCGTCATTCAAGTACACCATAGTGGTTTGCATCGAACTGTTATTTAAATCTACAATCGTCATTTGAATTTTAGTTGCACCAAATAGGTTCCTTTGTTATGCATTGTTGTTGTAATGTTGCAGCAAGCTTTGGTTGGTGAAAGCTCAGGTGAAGAACAACTCTTTTCTTCGAAAAGTGGCTCAGTAAGGAATGGAATTGAATTTGACAGTGAGCTTAATGGCTGTCTACAAAACCTTAAGGTAGAATTCTATTCTAATACTATTATCTATTAGATCTAGCCTATTAACTTTTTTAAGATGTCAGATATTTTACATGTTTCACTTTCTTTAAGATTAAGCATGTATCTGTATGACTTTTGTTGATTGGATAGCCGTTTCTTCCTTTAACTAACAGGAGAAGTATGGTGTATCATGGTCTACTCTGGAAGTGAGAGCAAGCCCTCGTGCACATAGATTTCAGGTACCTTGGGTAGAGAATTTGAGAAAGTCGCACCGCTATAATTGTCCACCTGTCTTCCTCATTCTGTTTACTTCCGAGAACTAGGTTTTTATTTGAGTAACTTAACCGTTCTAGCTAAATATATATGCATCATAACGGAAAATATTTATTATTCTTACTTTGGTAGATGACTTATCTGGGTTGTCTAGACGAAAGGATTAACATGAGTAAGATGTTACCTTGTATTGTCATGAAACCATACTTTTCATGAGTAAGCTGTATATCTGGGTTGTGTAGAGTAAGGTTTAATAATTGTCAGCTATAACCATTTTTACTATGTCCCCCTAGGTGCTTGATGCATTAGTCAGTGTTTTCTGTCGTTCAAATATATCTGCGGAGACTTTATGGGACGGAGGTTGGCTTTTGCGTCAGTTACTTCCTTATAGTGAGGCAGAATTTAGCAGCCATCATCGGAAGTTGCTGAAAGTAAGTGTGTTATCTTCTCTTTGTCATAGATGTCTTAATTTTCTCTTCTTAGTCTAATGGAAATGATTTTAATATCCACAGCTTAACACAGCTCTTTTCCAGTTTAGGTTAAACAGGATTGATTAGTAACATATGGATCTTGAAGTCATATTTATTTATTAGCTAGTAGATTGAAACTTGACTGTATTCCTGTCTCAGTGGGTTGGTTTGGGACTGTATAACATTCACAGGTTTATGTACATTATTATCATTTACTGGGTTATATCATGCTGAGGTTTACTCCTTGTTTCTGTTATACAGGAATCCTACAAAAACTGTGCTACTGCTCTTATTGAGGAGACTAGAGGAATCTGGCGGGATATACTTATAACAGTCCTCTGTGATGAATGGAGAAAGTGCAAGAGAGGTAATACATCCCATGTTTGTTATGACTAATGAGTTGTTTTCTTGAAAGTTTTTAATGATCTGTTCGAAAACTTGTAGGAATAGAGGCCTCATCCCCTCGTAAAGAGCCCAAGCACATTTTATTTTCATATAAAAAGCTCTCTTGTGAAGGTAGTATTGTTTCTCAGTTGTGGAATTTGAATTGAAGTATTCTATACTCTCCAATCATTTCATGTTTTTCCTTTATTTAAGTGGAGCTAATGTTTCTTCTTTGCTGACAGATGGTATAACAAGTGATTCTTCATTTGCTGCTGGTGAAAGGATGTGTGAGTTGGTGAAGGTTTGTGTTTGTATTGTTCATGTCCTTTAGATATTATTATCATATCAGCATAACACCAATAAATCCGTTTCTTGTTACTTTGAAGCTATATTGATCAGGTGGGAAATAGCTTCTTGAATCAAGAGGTAGTAGAGCATTCATTTATCTGGTTCATAAGAAAACCTCCTCGTTCGTCAAGTGATTGTAGAGTTCTAGCTGATAGGAAAATCTACATGAGAATGTTGTCATTAGAAGCAAAGTTGGAATTAAGGGAAATGACTGGGATGCAAATATGGCTGCAAGATGATCAAAATGTCCTCGGAAGAATATTCCTCAAGGATAAATATTACAGAGGTATTCATGAGTGCTGAAGTAATGTGCTATGGGAGGAGGGTGGGGTGCACTTATGGCTGAATCATGTGGTGGTTTGCAACCCGCAAAATACCATGATTACAAAATTGCTGCTTTAAAGCCCACAACAGCTCATTCTAATCTTTAGTTGGAAGCTGAAATGGTCTAGGAAGCTCCAGAGAGTTGTTATTCTCTGGTAAGTGCCGCCGCGGGGGGGGGGGGGGGGGAGGGATGTTGGGATTGCAGCTGTGTGAAATTGCACAGTTGTGGTGATTATATGGGTCAATAGTTTACAAGAGAGTTGATGAAATTATGAGGAACAGAGAAATGACTCTAGGGTTCTGTTCACTAGCTTTAGGGAATTTAGATTGCCTTTTGTTTGTGGTAACTGGAAGGCAGCTATCAGCAGGTTTTAGGGAATTAAGATTGTCTCTTGATGCTTTTCTAGTGTAAATGTCTTGTAAGTTTGTTTGTTTGTTTGTTTTTCCTGCCTAACCAAAAGTGTAAGCAAATTTTGTTAATACATCTCATGCGTGGTGTTATATAGCCGCGTGGGTAAAGATCATTCTGCTGGTGCTAATACATTTGATATTTTAGGTATTTGTACTTCTGCATCAACTTCAAATCTTTTCCCTTGGTAGACCTTTGCCTGAGCAGCCTCCTATTTATCCTCCAGCTGACTTCTTAGAAATTTCCCGTGCAAGAAGTGCTGGAATAGAAGGTTCAGATCTGAAGCTTGGTATTGAACTGAGGCTTGGTCAGTTTTCTATCCCACACATCTAGATACATTCATGCTTATTTTGTGCACTACAACTTCTATACCGGTCAGTTTCTAATAAATACTCTCTAGATCCTGCAGGAAGCTCTTGATTACTGCTTAGTTTGTATCTTTGTATTTTTGGTGGAGGGATTGATGTATTCTGGTCTGTTATATGCAGTTGATGCTGTGCCTTGTAGAATTGCATTCGAGAGGGGTAAAGAACGCCACTTTTTCTTTCTAGCAATATCTTTAGGAGAACGTGGGTGGGTTGTTTTAGCTGAAGAATTACCCTTGAAGCAGCATTTTGGTGTAGTTCGTGTGGCTGCTCCTCTGGCTGGTTGCAATGTAAGTTAGAGCTCTACTACATTTTATGCTTTTTTAAATCTTCTTTATTCTATACAACTATATGACGTCATGGTTTCATAAACAATGTATGTGAAATTTGTATAATATGTTCGATACTCCCTTCACAGTTCATAAAAAGCACAATATGATTTTGTCAAAAAAAAAAACACTATGATTTGCTGTTGAATGTTGACATTTGGGACTTGATATTTAATTTGTACTTCTATCGGATACTAAAGTTTCATAGATATCTAATTGTTTAGTCTCTCCTACAGCCAAAAATGGATGATAAACATTTGAGATGGTTACACTTGCGGATCCGTCCATCAAATTTACCTGCGGTGGATCATTCTAGATCTGGTGCACATGTAAAAGTAAGGACAAAAGCGTTGGTTGATGGCAGATGGACTCTTGCATTCAGGGATGAAGAGTCTTGCAGATCTGCTTTAGATATGATATTGGAAGAGTTGAAGCTACAATGTAATGAGGTCAACAGAAGATTAAGACCTTTACTCGACCTCGAAACCGTTGTAGAATCATCAAACATGTCTCTGATAAACGCAGAGGATTTGTCTACTCATTCAACGGTTTGTAATTCCTTATAGTTTGCCTGCCTTGCTTGAGTTTTGCACGAATAGTTTCTTTTGCTCATGGGGTGGGAGTCTATTTTGTCCTGGTCACCCTTTGTACATTGTCTAGCCAACCTTAGGTATACATAGAAGTGTAGAGTAGTAGTACCTTCATCTAGTACCATTCTTTTGTACGTATGCTATTGCTTATCCGCCTCCTTGTATTGTTGTTTTGGAGCGTTTCCGCCAACTCATTCTTTAGCAGCTCTAATCTCCGGGAAGGGTGTTAAGCTTCCTTCCATAGTTTGATATCTTGTAACAACATTGTATAAATGAGGCAAGTCCATGGCTTTTTGTGTAATCACTCTGTGTATACTTGTTTGCATATAAATTGCAATACTACATGCGCGAGAAGAGAAAGTGGGAAATGAAACCGGTGTATGATGCAATGATAAACAATGGAGTAGTCAAAAAAGTAAATTAGTCGTGTCAAAATCGAAATCTTAAAATATTAAAAAAAAATTGTACAAGAAACTATCATATTTTTTTTTACTATAAGAGAACAAATAAAATAGACTAGTGCATTTTAAATCGCTCGAAAATATTTTCATTTGTCATCAACGAGTCTTCATATTTTAGAATATTCTCATAATCATTTCATTGTCAATACTATTGAAAGAGATAATTTCGATATATGTTATCATGTTGCTATTCATTCACTTGTCTTCCATTCGATTTCGCAAATCAATTTTGATGATCCTTATTGTAGAAAATATTCTTTCTATGATTGCAGTAGCTACTAATAGGATTAATGCGAGTGATGACAATATAATTGTGTTCGGTTGAAATAAAATAGTCAGGTATATTTACTTATATATAGAGAGAAAGTATTTAATCTAAATACATTAATGAAATTGATTCGATAATCAAGAAGATATTAATTATTCCGTATTTGAATCAAAGGAACTAATCAAAATACAAACTTTATTTCGAAATACGAGTATAATTAGGAATGATTTTTTAAAATACAAGAAAATTATTTTAAACTATTAACTAATCAATTTGAACTAAAAAATTTGAAGCCGTGTCAATCTCTTATTCAAATTTTCATAAACTTAATTAATTATAATTAAGAGTTGAGCCGTGGTGTTATCTGACACTGTTCAACTTTAATTAGCTACGATGATAAAGATAATGTATATATTTTTATTCAATGCCTCGCATTAGAATTCTACTTGTCAGAATCCAATAACCATCTTTGCTTCACTCTTTTACGTCGAACTGTGAACAGTCCTCTTGGACACAAATGGAGGCACAGAAGCCTTTGCACACACACTGGACGTCTCCATTTGAAGTTTTTAGACGGACCCCTAGGCTGTGACAATCGAAGGCTTTTTGGTCTTGTGCGGTTGCACCACCAGCACAACCGCCCCTTCCTAATGCTATCAGCGCGCTTCTCAATACACCCAATGACCCTCCCAAATGTGATGTGATGTGATGCGATGAGTTGAGTTCTAATTAGACTAGGGTTTAAGTGGTAAGGGTTGGAGTGAGATTATTAATTATTATTTTTTTGAAAGGGATTTTGACCTAATTAATGTTAACAGATTCATTCCCACGCTCTAGTCTATTATTACTGAAGAAGAAAGAAAACAATGTGAGGGGTATAGGGCCAAAACTTCGTGAAATTATACAACCATCTTCAACTCCGGTACGTATCTCATCCAACCAATAGATGTCTAAGCTACTAATACTAACTACAGTAGCATAGTCAAAAATATAATTCAGCAGTGTCAAAATTTAAATTTAAAATAAAATTTTTATTTATTAAATAACACAAATAATGGTCAAATTTTTTACACATACAAAATATGTATCAATAAAACAATTTTATAGTTTAAAACCGATAATAATAGGAGAATAAATTAAGTTCTGTATGAATATAAAAGTAAGAATATATTAACGATTACTGTTTACAACCTTCCAGATAACTAAATTTGATGCCATATAAGAATCAAAGTATAGTAAAAATGTTCATTTTTATTTTCAACCTAGCTATATACTTAAAGTGGATTTGTGGTTAGTCATTAAAGAAAAATTAAATATGGTTTCTAATTGTAACATCCTACTATGTCCAGCCGTGTCATTTCCTCTATGAATCCATAATCTAAGTTTGAAAAGTCGAACTTCTATATGATTTATTGACTAAAATTTAAGATTGAGGCGTGTCACTTGACATTCCTCAATCTCACCTAGCGACGCCACTGACTAGCTAGTAATGTGTGCTAAACGATGTGCAACACTATTTGTTCACGATATATATGATAAATGTGCAATATATCAATATCCTATCAATATCACGCATATAATGACAGCAATCCACAATAATGCTAGACTATAGTTTCGAGTGGTGGATTAAGCTTCTTCTACTTGTTAAACTTGTATCGAGTCATAAATTCAATGACGCTATTCAGTAAATAGCTGTCTCCATTGTTTGATAGGATGATCTCTATCCTTTCAAGTATATATACGGATCGAAGTGCTTCTTTCTTTTTTCTTGCTTTTTTGGAAAGGAAGCGTTTCTATATTTTGAGCTAAAGATTAAATGAAGTTAGTTGGTTCTTTGATCAATTTATGGTCCACTAATTGCACTAATTGCATGGGCCATGTGAGTGTTATTATGTTCCACTAATTGTATGGAAATCTAAGTCCATCATTCCCCTATTATAGAACAGCCTTTTATACTTCATAATGCTAGAATCTAGAGAACTTTAGCAAATTAGTGCAAGAATTTAATTATCACATCTAAAGGATGAAAATTATGATCACATATGTTGTATAATAGGAACAGTCCCTACATCCGCCGTTCAATACAATCATTTGGTTTGCTATAATGAACCCTTTTAGGTCAAATTAATCATATAGTATCCAAAGGAAAAAGAATTTTGCAATTGGACTCTTGTGAAGATTAGAGAGTAATGTGCTTTTTGTGACTAAGCCTAATGAAATATAAATGATTACTCATTTTCAGCTTGGTACAATGACTGAAGTATGAAAAATACATTGATTGTGGTCAAAAGTTTAGAAGATCGAGTAGTATATTATACTATTATTAAGGTTAAGGTTGTAAAAAAATGGGAAGTTCTCATGGGAACTGAATTTATTGTGAACCTAAAAAAAATATTGAAAAGTAGCCGTAATTATCAACCATTCATGTGATTTGAATGATGAAATTGAAGATAGTTTAAAATGAATTCGGTTCACTCCAGCCATACGATCGTAACCATTAAGCTATAAATATTCTACAAAAAGGTCATGCCCAATGGGGGATTGTAATGACTTGAACTCAAATTTGGGCATTAAACATCATTAATTACCGAGCTAATTGTCGATCTTGACTTTTCGTGGCATGTTTTCTGAGATCAGATGCGGGCTAATTATCAACATTTTATAAATTACGAGTTTGGAGTTATGTTTCTTCACGAAGCTATAGATTTTGTTGAGATGAGTTTGTGACCACGTCAAACGTCAAAATTGGAGTTACGTGGAAAAAGTTATGGATATTTAAAATTCATAAAAAATTGTCACGATTTTTGTTGACCATTTTATAAGTCGTGAATTTGGACACATTCTCTTCACAAATGTTGTAGGGAATTTAATTTCGAATGCGTAGGAACTTCCGGGAAACTTTTCTGATAATTGGTGTGTTACTTACGAAGTGTTGAATTGTCT
Organism: Geum urbanum; assembly: GCA_946800695.1. Taxonomy (NCBI): domain Eukaryota; kingdom Viridiplantae; phylum Streptophyta; class Magnoliopsida; order Rosales; family Rosaceae; genus Geum; species Geum urbanum. The sequence continues at coordinate 10,326,693 of OX327003.1, forward strand.
TTAGTGGATAATGTTGTGTTGGGTTGGGCCGTTGACTTTTTTATCGAATTTGTCGAGTTGGTTGACTTCTGGTGGAAATTGTTGAACTTTTCGAGTTAAGTTCGTAGTCGCGAGAATCGTTGAAAACAGAGTTACGACGCGTAAGTTACGATCGACCAAAGTTTGTCGTAAAATAAATACCGAAGTTAATTACCGAAAATGGAAAGTATAAATAGGAGATTTTCCAAAATGGTAAGTCAGACTTTGACTTGGCTGTTGACCGAGTCAACTCGGGGACAAATGAGCGACGACGACGGCGAAGTGGCTCGCCGGCGGTGGGTCGCCGTTCGGCCACCTTCGGCCTCGGGGTATAGCATTTCTGGTTCGTCTCGATGTCCCCGATGTGTTTCCGGCCCTCATCGACGGCAAGGATGCCGGAAAAGGGAGGGATTTTTGGCCAAAAGTTGGAGAATTTTGGGGGTTCTGGGTCATCCATTTTCCAGCCAAATTGACCGGCGTGAAGCACGTACTGGGCTTTGAAGCCCTCATCACCCCAAAGCTAACCATGTAAGTATGACACTTCAATTTCACTTTTGAGTGGAGAATCGTTGAGTTGAAGTTTTTGTGAGATTTCGGTTTTACATGAAATTGGACTAGCTAGTTAGAGTTGGAATTGGACTTTGGTGTAGTTATGGAAGTTATTTTTGGGTGATTTTGAGTGGAATAGTGTTCGGTTCGCCGAAAAATGGGGGTGCCGCCGCCAGCGACGGTGGTTCACGGCGGAGCTCCGGCGATGTTGGTTTCGACGTAATTTTTATGTCGTTTTACTTCTAATCGCGCACCGATTTCAATAATGAAGTTATTGTATTGAATTGGATACAATAGGATAAGTCGAGTGATTAATCGGAAATTAAATAAACATATTTACAATTTTTTTAATCGGCGGATTAATTTATCGATTTGATCACGAGTCACGTAACGATTAAATATATTGGATACGAACTAAATAGAAGATTTAAAAATTGGGAATTGGAGTCCGGTATTATTTTGGGAAGCGCGTTTGTCGAGAATATGATTTTCTCGACGGTATTGCTCGTGAGTTACGAGCTTAGCTATTCGATATGATTTTCGACGAGTATTTATTAAATAATAATCGTTGTTTCAGGACGACATATTAGCAGCCAGTGTCAGACGTATAGAACGCCAATTTATAGGCTTCGGTTGGTGGAAATCACGGTACAGTACTGTGAATAGACACTTTATTTTCATTATCGATTTGCGAGTCTATGATTATACTTTTACGATTATGCATTGACGAGCATGCATTTATGATTATGTATTTTATGAGCATACATTAGCTTGGAGGCACATATGATTTGTGTTTACACAGAGTATGTTTATAATGGATGCATCGATGTTATGGCCTCTCAGCTGATCCCCGAGATGCTCCGGGAAGGTTATGAAAAACACCTGACCCATGATTACATAGTACCCAGGAGGGTTATGACAAACACCTGACCTGGGCTTTATTGTAACTTTGAGAAAAATGTACTTAAGTTACTGCCTCCACACACATAGTACCCAGGAGGGTTAGGACAAACACCTGACTTGGGCTTGTTTATTTTCAAACTCGCCTTATTTTTATATGTATTATTTATGAAAGATATATTATTTATTGTTTCAGTTAAAAAGTGAAATTTTATTTTCGTCCACTCACTTTAACAGTTTTTATTATTTTTTGTGCCTTTTTCCTGGGCTTTTCGGTTTTAATTGCCCAGTTTACAAAGTTTCCTTCTGAGATCGAGCATAGCAGTATCTACCGTAAGATTCAAGGTTGATCCTGCGAGTTAGTATTTTACTTTACATTGTCAGCTCAATTTGTCTAACAGCTCTGATATCGAAAACAGTCATGATTATTATTTGTTTTAGTAGTGAATCCTTATGTACGGAAGTTTATTATTTCGTCATTGTTGAATTTTATTTCCCTGCCTTGGCTGACAATTAGTGAGTAGTAACTAAGGTTAGCATAGTCGTTAGGGCTTAATTTCGATTTAGGCAACTAAATCGGGGTCGGGTCCTTTCAGTTGGTATCAGAGCATTAGGTTATAAGTTCTGTAGATAGTACTTGGTTTCTTTTGTTGCTATGTTCGATTACACTCAACACTTTTGGAGTGATGGCTCGACTGCAGCGGATCCCCATCGAATACTCACGGTGTTGAACGTTGTTGAATACGTGACGAATGTGACTAAGTACGAATTTCAGCCTGTGAGTCAGTGTGCCTTTGGCAAAAAAATTGGTGTGAAAAAATGCCAAATTTTTAGACTTAGACGACGAAACCTAATAGATTCGTAACCTAAGTGTTTAAAATTTTCCCCAAAAAGTTTGGCGAAAAAAATTAATTTTTAGATATTTTAAATAAAATAAATTAAAATACACTTAGGCGACGAAACTCTATAGTTTTGTCGCCTAAGTGAATGTGTTTTTTAAATATATAAAAATTAATTTTAGGTAGTTACTTAAAAATAAAATAAAAACTCAACCGTCAGATGTAACAAATATATTTATACGATATTGTGGAAAAAAATTCAACCCAATTCAATTCGTATTAGTTTAGGATTCGATCAAATGAATTTAGTGATTATCGAAAAATAGTTCAAAGACGGAAACGGTCGTAAAATCAAGCTATTTTCCCTTTATATAAGTTGTTGAAGTAGCTCAAGAGTTGTCATCGTGATATCTGTTAGGGGCAGATCCAGGATCTTAAACTTGGGTCGGTAGGAGTTGAAGAAAAAAAAAACAAAAAAATTTCTAAGAAAATAGAGGGAAAATGAGAGAAATTGCCCTATCAAGTACGATAAAAAAAGAAAATAGGAAGAAAACTTGAATAACATGTGAAAAATTAGCTATAGCAAGATTTGAACATGAGTTGGGAGTGAGAAACTATACAACTTGGTCAACTGAACTCCAATTTAGTCTCCATCAGGTGTACCTATAATTTATTTATATATTAACCAATTTTTACCCTAGTTGCAGCCCAAGAAAAAAGAGGCTAGATCCGCCCATGTTCTCTACAACATACAAGTCCAAAGGATCTCCACATTCATCATGCTCTAGTATTCAACAAACCCTGGAATACCCGAAATTTTGTCATAGAAAAATTGCACCATAGTTACACTCCCACTAATCTCGAAAGCCTCTGGCGGATACTTTTGTTTGAAATGCTTTTTGGTGTCGTGCCATATGCGAGTACTTATCTTCTTCCCACTTTTGATGTCAGGTTCATCTAGACGAACAATTACGATTTCCCAAAGTCGTGGCAATATATCCAACAAAGTATGTGGTTTTCAAGTGTGGCGAAAGGCTGAATTTTCAAAATAATACCTGAATACGAGTCAGCGCCACCGCCTCAATGCATCCCATACCATGATACTCATTTGACACTAGATTTGACCTCTCGGAGAATCAAGAACCATCAGACAATATTCGCTTGCGTTCTTCCCGCACATCAAATTGAGTGGCCTCGCTTAAGGTCCCAGACCCTTGCAATTTTTTTCTTAAAAGGTTTTTGGGTACGTTCACGCCACCTTCTTCGACGATAGAAAACATCCCAGAGCGTATGTAGGTATTTTTATTTACAATGTCTGAAATGCGAAAAGGGGTCTTCCCCTTTCCGAGATAGGGAAGACCGTTGAACGACTATTTGATTCATATGTCGTGCCTCCTTGATGTTGCGACATTGGTTCAGGTCGAAACCCTAGCGATGACTCTCTAGTGTTTTGTAAAGTGTATGTTTTTTTTGTTATGTAGTCAAGAAGATATGACACTTTTATCTACTTGGCATGGCTTGATATAGTTGATATATATGTATCAATTTAATTGTGTAACTAAGTAATAAACCCTTACAATTGTACATCAAATGAACTGATTTAAACTAGTGTACCTCAATAGCAAAGTTGTGGGGTTGGCTGTGGGTGATTCGATGGCGCAGGGATCTTCCAGTGTTGTGGGGGTTGGCTACTCAGCATGTTGTACAAGGAAAATTGGTCGACACCATAGTATTACATCAGGTGAGTCCGAATTCTATTACTATTGATGAGATGGATTACTGTCTTACTATTCCAATTACTACAACTGTGATAGAGGCTTTGTCTGTGGAAGATGGTCACAATATTATTACAGTGAGAGCTAGTGAAGGTACAAACTTGTGTACTAATGATACATCCCCTACATCGGAGGGTACCTTAGTATGAGAGGGGGAAGTTACTACAAAGATAGAAGGAGTGCTTAATGGCACTAACAACTGGCCTAAAACAGCTGCCAGGGGACAATGAATACAATATCATGAAACTGTCAGAGGTTTGGGAAGACTATGAAAGTTCAAATATTTCGGGAGTTGTCGCTCTCATTCTCTTAATGTAGGTTTCATTTCGGAAACACATCAAAAAGAGCTGTATGTTAACAATGTTTGCAAGAAATTGGGTTTTGATGAGAGATTTAATGTGGAACCAGTTGAAACAGGTGGTGGCCTTTCTCTTTGGTGGAAGCCAATGGTGGAAGTGAATATTATTGATCACTCTCACAATTTCATTGATACTCTGTTGACTAACAAAGAGTTTGGGTCCATAGTTAGAGCTACATTTATTTATGGCTCTTCTTATACTAATGAGAAGGAGGAGTTTTGGAGAGGAAGAAAGATCTAAAGTAGAGACGACGGCCTCCCTTGGATTGTCATTGGTGACCTTAACAAGTTGTTGTGGCATTTTAAGAAGCTGGGAGGTGCAAACTGGCATAGTAATAGAGGTGGGTTACTCAGAAGATATATTAATGACAACGCGTATTGGATATTGGATACTATGGTCATAATTATACTTTGGCAAAGAAAGAAGAGGGAGTAGTGGTGGTACATGAGAGACTTGATCGGGGTTTGTACAATGAAGATTGGTTATTGAAGTGGCCTGAAATGACTGTCACTAACTTGAAAAGGATCGCCTCGAATCACTGTCCACTACTTTGCGTGTGTGCTCCTAGCTATCATATGAGACTATTTTCTTTTAAATTTGAGGCTTTTTGGGACGAGGATCTTGAATGCTTTGACATTATCAAGGGTTGGAGCTATCACAGGTTGATTTCTAACTAACAACGGTGGGTGAAAAATCTAATCAAGTGCCGAGCCAAATTGATCAAGTGGACTACTTCTCGATTTCCTAATAATCAGATGGAAGTTATTGATTGCCTGAAAGAGTTAAACATGTTACAAAAGAGTAATCCTAGTGGGGATAATGAGCGTAATGGGATATTAATTAGTGACTAAGTGTGACGACCCGAACCAGAATCAGTAGAGTAATCAGCGTAGTCCACGAGTTAGTGCGTAATTGCGATTAATCGATAATTGTGTGGTTTGCCGGTTTAGTTCGCGAATTAATTATCGGCCGAGAATTTGAGTTGAGTCTCTTCTCGAGAGTTGTAGTACACGTGATTTCAAACTCGTGGGTGGTTCCGGATGATTTTTCCGATAACCGAGGAATATAATATGATTATTTGAAGTTTCAGTTTATCGATGAGTTTATCCGTTCGTATCGAGTTTATCCGAAACGTAATGGTTATCCGTTTTGGACCGTTGATCGTCCCGAGGCGCGAGTATAAATATCGGAAATAGTTGAAAAATTGTCGAAAACACTGTTTGAAGTTTGACCAGCGTTGACTTTTACTATTTTGGGCCGTTGATCGTTGACCCGTGAAGGAATAGCGACCCGGTTGGATTTCGCCGGCCGACCCGAATTTTCCAGCCACCTCCAGCCATGCTTTGGGTATGGTTCGACTCCCCTTGAGTTCCTAAGTTGATTGGTAGTTGAGTTTGTGAAAATTGATTGAGTTTTGGTTGAGTTCGAATCGGGTTGATTTCGTGAATTTCGCCGGTGACGGGGGGAGGTCCTCCGGTGAGCCACGATGGCGGGGGTGAGGGGGTATCGACTCCCCTTGCTCCAGTGATGCTTCCTATGTAGTTAATTTTGGTTGAGGATGGGTTTTTGGGTGAACCCATGGTGGTTGCCGGAGTTGTACTCCGATTTAGTTTCGAGCTGATTTCGTGTTGAAACAGTTTGAATTGGGTCTTGTGGTAGTTGAATAAATTGTTGGGCTTGAGGTAAGCTTGAGGACTGGACTTTCCTTGCCGGAGAAACTCTCCGTTGACGGCGGGCCGCCGCTGCCGGCGGCGGTCAATGGCGAGAACGTTGACTTTTTGGTTTTCGATGATTTTAATGTCGTTTTACTCGTATTCGCGCCCCGATCGTCGCCTTGAGGTTTTAGAGTTGATTAGGGTATCGGATTTTCAGTCGAGGGTTTCGAGTGGAGGTTTCGGGAATTTCGTAGATTAAATTGCACTGTGTTGTATATTTCCGGGAACGGTTGGTTTCCGAGGTGTGGTACAGGGTTATGGATTATGATTTTGATCAGATATATTTTATGACTATTCAGGGGATCGAGATCGTGCTTCGGGCGAGAGATCTTCCGCCGGACCACGTGATTAGCGCGAGTGCGCATTTTGCTCACCTGTGAGTGGACAATTTCTTTTCACTGATAATCGCGAGTCTTTATATTACATTATACGAGCATGTGTTTTACTATTATGCATTTATATTATGCTTTATAACGTATGTATGAAACTATTTATGATTTGATTTACACAGAGTACAGTCACAGTTTATGTTGTTGTATCGATACACTTGCATCCCGGCTGATCCCCGAGGGTGCCTACCAGGGGGGAACTGTACCCTGTGCCGATGTATTTCCGGGTGGGTACAGTTTTCTGTTTCTTGTGCCGATATATTTCCGGGTGGAAACAGATACCCTAACCTGAGGCCTTTCTGGCTAGAATCACGTGTGGGTCTGGGATCCCGTGATTCGAACTGTACTAGCACGGATGTGTCCATGTGTGACCCCGTGGGACTTTTCTATGCATGATCAGTACGCTGGAGAAGTATGAGTTTACCTCGTGTACTTTATTATATTTATTCATCTGGACTCGCATATGTTATTATAACGTATATCATCTGGTGAAAGACATTTATTTTCGTCCACTCACTCTAACGATTTTCATGTCTTTCCCCTGAGATTTTCGGTTTCCGTGCCCAGTTTGCAGTTCAGATTCTGGAGTCTCACGTCGTGGTTGGAGGCTAGTTGTTCGAGCTACCTGTGTTTTCCAGTAGGTTTCTTGTTTCACCTACTGTTGTATATTTTGTATATATTTACACTAGAGGTCGCTCTGATACATTTTGTTACATGTTTTATACGATTTTTCCCAGATATACTATATATTATAGTTATGTTTACTGTTTATTGTTAATGTTACGATATTGAGAAATCTGGATGGGATTGGTGCCCACGGTTTGGCTTTTGTGGCATAGGATGAAGTGTTATTTTCCGGGTGCAGGTAATGGAAATTCCGCGTTAGTAGTGTTACTCTGCCCAAATTTTTACGGTTTTTGTTGGTTCACGTTTTCAGAAGGGGTTTGATTCCGGTTTAGGAAACTAAATCGGGGTTGGGTCCTTTCACTAAGCTTATTAAGCTGTGGAGACGGGATGAGACTTTTTGGCACCAACACTCTAGAATAGGATGGCTAAAGTATGGGGATTCAAATTCCAAATTTTCCACCTTACAACCCTACAGAGAAGATACCGTAACAAAATTACCAAAATCATCAACGATGATGGTGTGGCTTTTGATGGTATTCTAGTGGTCTAATTGGAGTTTGAAAGTCATTTCAATTTTTTTTTATACTAGTAGTCACGTTAGGCAGTGGGTGATGCATTGGCATGGGTAAATATGGTTATTTTTAGGGAGACAAATTGCTCTCTGACTGCTGAGTTTTCAATAGAAGAAGTTAAGGAGGCTGCACTGCAATTGGGAGCTCTTAGAGCTCCAAGACCGGATGGCTTTCCTGGGTTTTTTCTACCACACATATTGGGATATCGTTGGGAGCTTGATTAAGGATATTGTTATTGAATTTTTACACAGGGAGGTGGATTTACAAGCAATCAACAGAACTCACATTGCACTTATACCTAAGGTACCAAACCCAGACTCTACTTCTCACTCTAGACCAATAAGTCTCTGCAATAATACGTATAAGATATTGTCAAAGCTATTGGCTAATTGATTGAAGGTCATCCTACCTAATCTTATATTTATAAACCAAAATGATTTTGTTCCCAATTGGTTAATCCAAGACAACATTTTGGTGGCTCTCGAGACATTTCACTATCTTAAGTTGAAAAAGGAGGGTGGGAAGCATGAGTTAGCCCTCAAACTTGACATGATGAAAGCTTATGATAAGGTTGAGTGAGATTTCCTTGAGGCCACCCTTGTTGCAATTGGTTTTGGTGAGAAGTGGATCACACTTATTATGGAATGTGTCAAATCTGTGTCATATTCGGTTATTCTTTATAGAAGGCATGGTAGTTTTTTTCAAACTAAGGAGGGGTCTCAGAGAAGGAGACGTCTTATCTTCTTATTTGTTCTTACTGGTAAGTGAAGTGTTATTCCTCAGAGTGAAGAAGATAGATGATGAGGGATCATTATTAGGGATCAAACTGGGAGGTAATTGTCCAATGATTTCTCATTTATTCTTCGTGGATGATGAAAAGTTTTTCTTGATAGGAACACTCAATAATTGTTTGATCTTTTATAAGATTATGGAAACTTACTGTTGCGCTTCCAGACAAGCTATCAATTTTGAGAAGTCCAACCTTTTTTTCACTCCAAATACTCCAGAACAGATGAAACTTTAATGTGGCTTTGTTAGCTAAACAAGCCTAGCGCCATGTCAATGAGCCGAATAGTTTTTGGGCAAGAGTGATGAAGGCTCGTTACTACCCAAAAAAAGAGTTTTTGCAAGCATCAAATAAATATATATCTTCTAGGGGCTTGTCAAGTATCTTGAAAGCAAGAGATGTCATTACTAAAGATGGATGATGACACGTGGTAAATGGGAAAAATGTAAGTAAATGGGATGGTGCCTGGTTTAGAGGCAAGGAGCGGGACCCTTTAGGAGTGGATGAGGTCCTTAGGGGCACTTTTCATAGGAATGTTGATGAACTCATTGAAATGGAGTCTAAAACCTAGAATCTGCAATCCATTGCTCATAATATTGATGAGTTGACATGCTCACTTATTAACAAGGTGCCAATAGGGATTTGGATCAAACTGATAAATTAACCTGGCCATGAAACAAAAGTGGTTTGTATTCGGTGAAAACTGGGTATCATTGGAAGCATCAGCAAAATACTTTAGATTGTCTATTACAATGACATTCCTCTTACACCGTTGACAAGCGAGTATGAAAGGAGGTATGGAGGTGCAACACTCTACCGAAAATTAAATGCTTCATATGGAAGTGTCTTGCTAATTCTATTGCTTTCAATCTTAGTATGTTTCATAGAAAAATTAGGGACAATCCTATGTGCACCTTATGTGAGGATGGAGAGGAGTCTATGGAGCATGTTATTTTGTTGTATCCATGGATAGATACTGTGTGGTTTGGATGCTTGTTGGGATTGAGAATTGAGAAGCAGAGTGTAACTACGCTGGCAGATTGGTTAAAGTGTTTCTTGGAAAATCTAGGGAAAATTAAAGAAAGACAGAGAGCTGGCCTTTACTATTTAGAGTTTTGTGGCATGGGAAATTTGGAAATCTCGGTATTACGGAGTTTTTCAGCACTCGTCAGTAGCTCCGATGGGTGTGATTATACGATCAAGGGCGGCAATTAGTGAATTCCTAGAAGCTTTTGGAAGACCAACTTTGGAGAGGGTTAAGATTCGGCCTAGTGTCCAAAGGGATGTGGAAAAAGGTAGAGAATTAGTGAGGTGGCATTATCCACCTGTTGGTTTTTATAAAATCAATTGTGATGCTGAGTGATGTAGTACTATGGTGAGAGCCGTCATTGGTGTGGTGATTAGATGTCATGGTGGGAGTATGTTGGCGGGGTCTTCCATGGTGATTCAATGTGAGTTGGCAAAGTTAGCTGAGGCTAGAGAAATTGATTTGGGATTGTGGCTTACCAAAGACGTTATGCTACAAGACGTGATTGTTGAGTCTAATGTGAGGGAGGTGATTATGGACTTACAAGCACGTGGTAAGTATGTGTTGGAGAACATACCCAATTATTTGTGAAATTAGAAAGAATGGTAGATATTTTTCTAATCTCACCTGGAATTAGGTTCCTCGAAAAGTGAACTATGTGGCTCATGTGGCAGCGTCACTAGCGGTTTGGATGGTGGGTCTCTTGAGATGGGATGCGATGCTACCATTGAACCTCACTTCAATTTTACATAATGATAGGTGCCCTTGCCCTCATGTTAGTGTGTGATTGATTGACTGACTATCTTTTGGGGTCTCTACATATTCATGTACCTCCTCTGCGTAGGAAGGTGGAGTATTTGTAGAGCTTATTTTCTTGTATTCGCTAGTTTTTTATTTATTGTGTGGTGTTTGTTTGAGTGATCTGGCTTTGTCTTGCCCACTGACCTTGTTTGGCTTTAATGAAGTTAAAAAAAAGGTTACTTTACTTATTTATCAAGGTACAAGAATAGATTATTTTAAACTAGTCTATCGTTATAAAGTTATATCACTTTAATATATACTAATACAGCAAGTCTAATGTTATCGGAATAGTGGTTTTCGAAAACTTTTTTTTTTCTCTGTTCTCTCTTCCCAATTATCCAAAGTTTTCTAAAACACCAGCTGTCATACATCTTTTTTGATCCTATATCTTTACAAGTTTGACACTTTCTAATTCAAAAACAATATTTGATTTCTTCTCATTGTTCTCTTTCTTTAAGTATTCTTACATGTGGGATCTGGGTCGGGAGAGAGGACTGTTGATGTCATTCCCGACTATCGGGGAGTTCTTCAGTTGAGATTGATCTTTCTGACGATGTGGAGGAGGGGAATGATGAATTTTTGTTTGTTGTAATTCGGGTATTCTCTCCGAAGGTGCTATTGTAGGAGAGGGCTCATGCTCTCAAGCTTTAGTTAATTCAACTTTGGTGAGGTGTAGCAACTCTGGGTTGTGATTAGCATCTAGCGTCGAATTAAGAATCAGTTTGTTGGGCGGTTTTGAGAGAAGATGGATCTTTACCGCAGTGATGCGAGGTCCTTGGTTTTTTGAAGCTGTCACAGTGATGGTGGAACAATATGATGGGTTAGCTCCAATCCGACTACAAGAAAACAGCACTTAGACCACGGAAACGTAATTGTTCCGTGGTCCAAGTAACACCTGGATGACGGAGACTTTTCCGTCATCCAAGTAACACCTGGATGACGAAGATGGTATTCTCCGTCGTCCAAGTGATCACCTGGAGGACGGAGAGGACTCCGAGGTCCAGGTGGTCACCTGGACCTCGGAGGTACCATCTCCGTCCTCCAGGTGACCACCTGGACCTCGGAGTCTTCTCCGTCCTCCAGGTGATCACCTGGACCTCGGACCGACACGCCGTGGTCCGAGTAACTTCCACTTAGTCGACGTACCGACACCTCCGTCATCTAAGTGAAGCATTATATAAGCCCGATGCCAAACTCTCTTCATTCCATCCGATCCTCTGTCCCGCGGGAAATTTTAAAGATCGAAGAAGAAGGAGAATGGAGAAGGGAGAAGGAGAAAGAAGGATCAGGATCAGGGATCTCCGCTGACTAGCTAGCTAGCTTAATTAACTGATATCGAGAAGGCCAGCAGGTACGTACGCAGTTAAAATTTGCTTAATATATATTTAGTGAAAATGTACATACATGCATGGATGTTAGCTATATATACAGATTAAATTACGTACGTAATTGATGGATCGATGTAGATCGAGTACGTATAATTAAGCGTAAATTAATGGACTAATATATATATATATATGTAATAATTAATTAATTATAATATTTTGTAGCAGTATGGACAAGAGTTGGATGAAGTTGAAGAATAGATGTGATGTCCGGTATATGGATGGAATTAGCGAATTTGTGAATTTTGCGATAGAACATGGTCAGGGAAAGAAGCGTTTCAGGTGTCCGTGCCAAAAATGTCTTAATTGTCAGTATGTGGAGGTTAATGTTATGGTGCAACACCTGTACGAAAATGGAATGATGTGGAGTTACACTACATGGAGCCAGCATGGTGAAGTAGTAGAGTTCAGCGCAGCAGACTTCAGCTCAGGGTACAGTTACCATGGTGCCTCATCCAGCGGCAGTGGTGCCGGACCCCCAGCTTGCAACCCAACTGCAGATTTGGTCCATGATGCGTTTCCGGGATGTAGTCAGGGTGGACACCAACACCAAGACGGAGGTTACAATACCACTAATGAGCATGATGACACATTCCCCGCTGCTAGCTTGGCCACTGACACCAGTGAGATGGATAAGTACAACCGGATGCTACTTGAAGCGCAGACCCCGGTGTTCCCTGGATGTCGAGAGAATGTGTTGCAATATGTGATGGAGCAAATGAAGATAAAAGTGAAGCACAAAATGTCAGTGAGTGCTTTTGACGAAATTCAGGAGTAAATATGTAAGTTGCTTCCTGATGATCACAATATTCCTAAATCTCATTATATGGTTAGAAATATCTTGAGCAGCCTCGGCCTAAAGTACAGGATAATTGACGTATGTCCGAATGATTTTGTGCTATTTTACAAAGAGTATAAAGATTTGGACTATTGTCCCGTATGTGGCCAGTGCAGATTCCAGGTGAATAGGAAGAGTTCAAAAAAGAGAATTCCAGTGAAAGTTGTGCGATATTTTTCCTTGATTCCCAGTTTGCAGCGCCTGTACATGTATCTACACACAGCAGAGGCGATGCGATGGTACGCAGAAAAGCGAATAGATGACGATGTCATGCGACACGCCGCAGATGGGAAGGGTTTCAAACATTTCGACAGAGAATTTGGAGACTTTGCTGCAGAGGTTAGAAATGTTAGACTCGGCCTATCTACAGACGTATTCAATCCTTGGGGAAGTAATAGCTCCGCCGTCAGCACTTGGCCAGTTATTCTGATGTCGTGCAACTTGCCTCCGTGGATGTGCATGAACAAGGAATTTAATTTCTTTACTGTACTAATTCCAGGTCCTAAATCTCCAGGGAAATGCTTAGATGTCTACCTCAGACCTTTGATCGACGAGCTGAAACTGTTGTGGCAAAATGGAGTCCCAACTTATGACAAATTCACTGACACGATGTTCACGATGAGGGCTGCCGTAATGTGGACGATCATCGATTTTCCAACGTATGGGATGTTGGCAGCCTGCAGGACAAAAGGATATAATGGATGTCCTATATGTTTGGACGACGTGAACTCTAGTTGGCACGCGGGGAAGGTGTGTTACTTGGGTCACCGTAGATAGCTTCCTCACGGCCACCCATGGCGACAGGATGAAGCTCATTTCGACGGGAAGGTAGAGAACCATCCTAAACCCGGTAGTTGGTCGGGCGAAGAGATTTTAGAGAGGTTGAGCTATTTCGACTTTGGTGTGTTGACCAATGACGCGGATGTAAAGAAATGCAATCCAATTCCTCCACATGATCTGAGCTATTGGGATCACAAGAGTATATTCTTTGAACTCCCTTACTGGTCGAAGTTGAAGCTGAGGAACAACTTGGACGCGATGCACATAGGAAAGAATGTGTGCGACAGCGTGGTGAGAACAATTCTCGGTATTAAGTTCAAGACTAAAGATACTCCCAAAGCGCGCAAAGATTTGGAATCAATGAATCTACGTCGTCCCTTGTGGTTGAGGAGGGATAAAAAAGGAGTGTACAACAAGATGCCAGCTGCATCTTACATAGTGAAGCCGACACTTAGACGTTCTGTATTTCACTGGTTTAAGGGCGTTCGTTATCCGGCTACGTATGCAGCTACTATAACTGGAGCAGTGGACGAGGTGCAACACAAGTTTGTTGGTCTAAAGACACATGACTATCACGTTATGCTGCAACGTCTGATTCCAGTGGTAATTCGACCATACTTGCCTCGTGACATCGTAGAACCAATAGTGGCATTGTGCAGATGGTGGTAGAGGTTATGTTCCAGAGAATTAAAGAAGTCAGATGTGGTGGAATTGCAACAACAAATTGTGCACATCATTTGCAAACTAGAGAGGATTTTTCCCCCTGCTTTCTTTGACATAATGATTCACCTAATGATCCACCTGCCCGAACAGGTGCTCATTTCTGGTCCGGTCCAGTACACTTGGATGTATCCTCAAGAAAGGTACGTACAACGACATCTCCGTCGTCCAAGTGAAATATTCATTGAAAAAAAAAATAAAAAAAAATCGAACCGCCATGGTAAATTGAACCTGGACGATGGATATTGTCATTCTCCGTCGTCTAGGTGTTCACCTGGACGACAGAGAACGTCATTATCCGTCGTCCAGGTTCAATTTACGTTAAAAAAAATTTTAAAATTAATTCGCTAGGAATTTAGCGATCTGTCATTCGAGTGAAATAGTCGTCCAATATCGATGAACGCATCGTATATATGAACAGTTAAATTTGAACCGACGAATAATTTTTCATTTTGAAAGTTGTTAAGTATCGACTAATCCTTACGACTTAAGTGTTCATGAGTAGAGGCTCATTTGCAGCAGAGTATTAACGAAATTGAATTTGGACAAAACAACCGTTGGATATGTTCGTCGTAACATAATATATAATTGTCTTCAAAGGATCATAAAATAATAAGTTCGGGAAGGGTTTCATCGGCATAGTCAACCGCAAAACCGAGAATTTCACAAACCGGAAACATGGATACAAGGCATTTCGCAACTCCGATTTTCGAACCGTCGAAGCTCACATACCAAGAATTTGTTACTCTAAAGTCTTGACGAAAAGAATATGCATTGGAAGAAGGTCTAGATGGTCGTTGTCTTAGAAAAAATTACGATATCTGCACCTGGACGACGGAGATGAGCTTTTCCGTCGTCCAGGTTGGTACCTGGACGATGGAGATGATCTTATCCGTCGTCCAGGTAATAACCTGGACGACGGAAAAGCTCATCTCCGTCGTCCAGGTGTATAGACCCTGAATTCAGGGGTTAGGGCCTTACTGTTTAGGGTTTAGGGTTTGTGAACTTGGACGACGGAGAATGACCATCTCCGTCGTCCTAGTTTGTACCTAGACGACGGAGAATGACCATCTCCGTCATCCAGGTGTAAAAACCCTGAATTCAGGGGTTAGGGCGTTAGGGTTTAGGGTTTAGGTCGTCCAGGGTTATTTGTGTGTCCGTTCAATTATTTTGAATAAAAAAAATTAAAAAAATGATCGATCGATCCGATTTGCTAGATTTAGGGTCGAGAATTTAGGGAGATAATTCAAGGTACGTATTTATGTATGAAATTTCCTTTTCGCATTATATTTATATTAATTATTGATCGATGATGCATCATATATTAAAATAATTACATACTCAACTACCAATTAATTTTTCTCGTCTTAGTTAAGTAGTCATCATCATAATCGTCATCATCCTCGTCCCCGGTATCCGATTGCTCATCCTCCTCATCATACTCAACATCGTCCGACGAATAACCTGAGTCCTCGTATGCGTCCTCTTCCTGCTCATCTTCCTCATCTACCTCATCGATAATCTCATCTTCAGTTAGATCTGTACAACCATCAGGCATGGGTAACCGTTCACCATCTTGAACCAGGTCCATTATATCAGAGCGGATGACAGAAATATTAGGCTCTTGATAGGCAGGAATGTCTCTTTCTGGTTCAGCAGCATCTTCAGTCGTCGCCGGTGTCCCTTCAATTGTCTCTGTATTCCATATTCCTCGGTGAGAGATATGGTTCACTATTTTCCACCCTTCACCGGCTTTCGGATCGTCGAGATAGAACACCTGCCGAACTAAGGTGGCGAGAGCGAAAGGCTCATCCTCATACCAGCTAGAGTTTGTATCGACTGATAATAGTCTCAGGTCTTCCTTTGTACGCTTGAACCATCTGCACTTGAATAGGAAAACGTTGACATCATTCCCGTAACATAGCTGAACCACATATACAATAGCCTCGTAATATAGATCATTGTCTTTCCCAACCGCAACCCCACTGTTTTGTGTTCTTCTTCCTTCATCTCGGGCCAATGAATGGAACTTTACACCGTTCAAAAAATATCCGGGATAAATATAGTGTTTAACCGGCTTCCCTGCTAGCAAGTGCTTTGGCCATGACCACCACCCCCCGTGGTTTTCAGATTTTTGCAGATCAATCATCTGCGAAAAAGGGCAAATTAATATAAGGGTTTAATTACTTTCTCCAAACATGATCAATATGTACGTATATAAATTACTAATTAAATACCGAGACGTACGTACGTACCCATTAGAAGAAATAATCGGGAAACTTCTTCTTAACCATTTTCTCAATTCACGTCGAACTCTTGTTTTGATTTAACGCCTGAAGCCTCTCCCTGTTTGACATCATGTACGGCTCAACTTCGTCACAGTCTCGCAACACTACCCAATGTGCCTCAATAAGTTCTTCCCGTGTTAACGATTCCTTAAATACTCCTCTAAACGGTCGGACGACATTGGTGACGACAGAAAGATTGATGCGGGCACTGCGATCGGAGGCAGTGGGAGGTGGTGGATCTTTGAGGTACTTGTTGCAGTAAGTAACACACTCATGCATTAGGTATGTCTCTGCTATGGAGCCATCCGGGGCCGACCTGTTTTTCACAAATGACTTATACTGTCCAAGCTGTCTACAAAATCAAACGTACAATAAGAATAAGTACATATAGCTAGCTAGTAATCTCCAGTGGAACAAATTATGAATCGAAAAACCTGTATAATTAATTAGTTGTACGTACCTTTCTTGAGGATACATCCAAGTGTACTGGACCGGACCAGAAATGAGCACCTGCTCGGGCAGGTGGATCATTAGGTGAATCATGATGTCAATGAAAGCATGGGGAAAAATCCTCTCTAGTTTACAAATGATGTGCACAATTTTTTGTTGCAATTCCACCACATCTGACTTCTTTAATTCTCTGGCGCATAACCTTTGCCACCACCTGCACAATGCCACAATTGGTTCTACGACATCACGAGGCAAGTATGGTCGAATTACCACTGGAATCAAACGTTGCAGCATAACGTGATAGTCATGTGTCTTTAGACCAACAAACTTGTGTTGCACCTCGTCCACTGCTCCAGTTATAGTAGCTGCATACGTAGCCGGATAACGAACGCCCTTAAACCAGTGAAATACAGAACGTCGTAGCGTCGGCTTCACTGTGTAAGGTGCAGCTGGCATCTTGTTGTACACTCCTTTCCTATCCCTCCTCAACCACAAGGGACGACGTAGATTCATTGATTCCAAATCTTTGCGCGCTTTGGGAATATCTTTAGTCTTGAACTTAATACCGAGAATTGTTCCCACCACGCTGTCGCACACATTTTTTTTTATGTGCATCGCGTCCAAGTTGTTCCTCAGCTTCAATTTCGACCAGTAAGGGAGTTCAAAGAATATACTCTTGTGATCCCAATAGCTCAGATCATGTGGAGGAATTGGATTGCATTTCTTTACATCCGCGTCATTGCTCAACACACCAAAGTCGAAATAGCTCAACCTCTCTAAAATCTCTTCGCCCGACCAACTACGGGGTTTATGATTGTTCTCTACCGTCCCGTCGAAATGAGCTTCATCCTGTCGCCACGGGTGGTCGTGAGGAAGCCATCTACGGTGACCCAAGTAACAGACCTTCCCCGCGTGCCAACTAGAGTTCACGTCGTCCAAACATATAGGACATCCATTATATCCTTTTGTTCTGCAGGCTGCCAACATTCCATACGCTGGAAAATCGCTGATCGTCCACATTACGGCAGCCCTCATCGTGAACATCGTGTTAGTGAATTTGTCATAAGTTGGGACTCCATTTTCCCACAACAGTTTCAGCTCGTCGATCATAGGTCTGAGGTAGACATCTAAGCACTTCCCTGGAGATTTAGGACCTGGAATTAGTACAGTAAGGAAATTAAATTCTTTTTTCATGCACATCCACGGAGGCAAGTTGTACGGCATCAGAATAACTGGCCAAGTGCTGACGGCGGAGCTATTACTTCCCCAAGGATTGAATCCGACTGTAGATAGGCCGAGTCTAACATTTCTAACCTCTACAACAAAGTCTCCAAATTCTCTGTCGAAATGTTTGAAACCCTCCCCATCCGCGGCGTGTCGCAGGACATCGTCATCTATTCACTTTTCTGCGTACCATCGCATCACCTCTGTTGTGTGTAGAGACATGTACAGGCGCTGCAATCTGGGAATCAAGGGAAAATATCGAACAACTTTCACAGGAATTCTCTTTTTTGAACTCTTTCTATTCACCTGGAATCTGCACTGGCCACATACGGGACAATAGTCCAAATCTTTATACTCTTTGTAAAATAGCACACAATCATTCGGACATGCGTCAATTATCCTGTACTTTAGGCCGAGGCTGCTCAAGATATTTCTAACTTTATAATGAGATTTAGGAAGATTGTGATCATCAGGAAGCAACTTACATATTTGCTCCTGAATTTCGTCAAAAGCACTCACTGACATTTTGTGCTTCACTTTTATCTTCATTTGCTCCATCATATATTGCAACACATTCTCTCGACATCCAGGGAACACCGGGGTCTGCGCTTCAAGTAGCATCCGGTTGTACTTATCCATCTCACTGGTGTCAGTGGCCAAGCTAGCAGCGGGGAATGTGTCATCATGCTCATTAGTGGTATTGTAACCTCCGTCTTGGTGTTGGTGTCCACCATGACTACATCCCGGAAACTCATCATGGACCAAATCTACAGTTGGGTTGCAATCTGGGGGTCCGACACCACTCCCGCTAGATGAGGCACCATGGTAATTGTACCCTGAGCTGAAGTCTGCTGCGCTGAACTCTACTGCTTCACCATGCTCGCTCCATGTAGTGTAACTCCACATCATACCATTTTCGTACAGGTGTTGCACCATAACATTAACCTCCGCATACTGACAATTAAGACATTTCTGGCACGGACACCTGAAACGTTTCTTTCCTTGACCATGTTCTATCGCAAAATTCACAAATTCCCTAATTCCATCCATATACCGGACATCACATCTATTCTTCAACTTCATCCAACTCTTGTCCATACTGCTACAAAATATTATAATTAATTAATTATTACATATATATATATATTAGTCCATTAATTTACGCTTAATTATACGTACTCGATCTACGTCGATCCATCAATTACGTACGTACATAATTTAATCTGTATATATAGCTAACATCCATGCATGTATGTACGTACGTTTTCACTAAATATATATTAAGCAAATTTTAACTGCGTACGTACCTGCTGGCCTTCTCGATATCAGTTAATTAAGCTAGCTAGCTAGTCAGCGGAGATCCCTGATCCTGATCCTTCTCGGCCTTCTCCCTTCTCATTCTCCTTCTTCTTCGATCTTTAAAATTTCCCGCGGGACCGAGGATCGGATGGAATGAAGAGAGTTTGGCATTGGGCTTATATAATGCTTCACTTAGACGACGGAGGTGTCGGTACGTCGTCTAAGTGGAAGTTACTCGGACGACGGTGTGTCTGTTCGTTGTCCAGGTGATCACCTGGAGGACGGAGAAGACTCCGAGGTCCAGGTGATCACCTGGACGACGAAGATTACCATCTCCGTCGTCCAGGTGGACACCTGGACCTCGGAGTCTTCTCTGTCCTCCAGGTGATCACCTGGACGACGTAGATGGTATTCTCCGTCGTCCAGGTGGTACTTGGATCACGGAGACGTCTCCGTCATCCAAGTATCACTTGGACCACGGAACAATTACGTTTCCGTGGTCTAAGTGCTGTTTTCTTGTAGTGAAAGGCATTCAGGCCCGAATCAGCTCGTTCTTTCACCAATTTCCGATTAATCGGGTGTGTAGGCTATTTTTTCAAACATTGGACCCATGTTAGTGGTTGTTTTTGACTTGACGATTCGAGGTTTCTGCATGGGTTGTGGTAGTTTTGACCACCAATCGGAGGGTTGCCCAGCCGATTGTAGGGAGGCAATGAATGTTGAGGAATTCAACCAGTTTGGCCTGGAAATTGAGTTGGTGGTGATGGTCAAAGTGGGTGGTAGTGTTGGCAATCAGATTGAGAAGGTGATATATAGTTGGGCTGCTGATCCGTCAGGTGAGACTGGTAGCCCGAGGAAGGTGTTGGAGGAGGAGATGCATGAGGCTTTGCTTCAAGAATGTTTTGAACGCTTGCAAAGTCTTAGAGTTGTAAAGAAGAGGACTAAGAACCATATCTGCAAGATATGCTCCTTGCCTGGTGCTTAGCTCAAGTTGTCACGCCATCAGGGTGTTGCTCGTCACTCTAGGGAGAACAAGGGTCTTGTAGATGTGAGTTATGGTTTGGCCTTATCCGGCTCTAGTGAAGAAGGGGAGGGACAAAGTCCATTAAAGAGGGTTCAGACTTCCATAACTCAATTGGAAAACCTGGTCATATTTGGTTTTCATGACACGAGTGAGGCTTTACTAGACTCAGGTGGGGCATTAGAGGAATGTTCTTTGAAGGTGCAACTCCATACCCGAGTGCATCCAAGTGGTAGAGATGGTGCCTAGCTAGTTAAGAGATGATGCATTATGAAATTTGACAGTAGTGGGGTGTAGCCAGAAGTTTTATTTAGCGGTGTCAAATAAAAATTTAATTTTAAAAAATAAAAATTAAATTCATCGGCACTCATCGCTCTAGGGAGAACAAGGGTCCCGTAGAGGTGAGTTATGGTTCCACCGTATCCAGCCTTAACGAAGAAGGGAGGGACATCGTCCATTGAAGAGGGTTCAGACTTCCACAACTCACTTGGAAAACCTGGTCATATTTAGTTTTTTTGACATGAGTGGGGCTTCACCAGACTCAGGTGAGGCATTGGAGGAATGTTCTTTAAAGGTGCAACTCCATACCCGAGTGCATCCACTATCAGAATAATGATTATTTTTCATCGACTTGTTAGAAGAAGTCATCGGCTATAGCCAACCCCGACGATAATTCGTCGGGTTTAGCCTCATCAGGAGAAGGTCGTCGGTAAAAGTATAGCCGGCGAATTTTGTGGTTGTCGCCGGCTATAGTTTAGACTATACCTAATGAAAAAAAAAGTCGCCAGCTTTAAGGTAAAACTTTTGCCGATGATAATGTCGACGGCAAAACTTTCCCCGGCGGTCAAAATGGTTGACCTGAATAAGACTATAACCGACGAGTCAGAAATCATTTCGTCAGCTATAGTATTTGAACATCGTCGGCTATAGTATGTAAATCATCGGCTATAGTATGAAACTGTAATTTTTATTAAACACTTTGACGAGTGGGACTAATGTCGTCGGCTATAGTTGGTGATTTATGAAGAAAAAAAATGCAGATTCTGGATTTCTATTCCTAGAACCTGTAATTGCATAATTGTATTTACACAATAACCAACAACATATATTCACCCATATTAGACCTACACTAAGGGTTATCGAAATCTATGTTATTGAAAACAGAGACGTTACTACCAGGAGCTTGAGGATCCTCCTGCGGCTGTGGAGTAGGAAAAGGGAATAGAGGTGGGGCCAGGACCGGGATTTAAGAAGTCTGAAGCTGTGCAGTCTAATCCTGAAACTAGAAAGCCAAAGTAGTCTGCTCGGCTAATTTCGCCCGCTCCATCTTCTCCATCCATCTTCGAGTGTCTTCCATCTCCATCTGATGCTCCATCGCCTGCCTCTAAAGCTGTTCCTATAGCTGAGAAGCCTTGGAAGTTTCCGACTTGCGTGAGAAATCGGGAGTGTTCTTCAAGATCTTGTCGCCCTTTAGTCCTAGATCCCTGCAGTAGTAGGTGTTCCCTCATGGTGGGAAAACGTGAGCCATGATCCTCGTTGCTACCATTGGGTCAAATTGATCAATTTGAGAGATGACCTAGGGGAGGTCTTCATCCTGGATCTCAGGCCATTGCTCTCTCAAGATCTGAGTCAACACCTCCGGAGTCACCTCCTGCATTCTCGCCTAATTGACAATGAAAACAAAATAACATATTTGTAAACATACGTAATTTTTTTTATAGAGAAAATACATATATAAGAAAATATGTTAATTAAGTTATAAGGGCATAAGACTTACAATATCTTCGGGGCATTGAAGATACGCTTTCTCTAATGTATACTCAAACGGGGAGATTTCAAGGTGTTGGGCGGCCTCCTCCATCCAACCCGGCATGATGGTTCTTCGTATTTTTTCCCAGTTCACCGCATTTATTGCAGAAATGGCATTGTTGGATAAAGATATATCAAAAAAATATTAATTAAGAAACTACTTTTGCCAAATACGATACAAGTAAGCACAAATATGATATTGCATACCTCAAATTTTGGGTTATTGAAGTGGGCTAAAAGCTAATACCACTCATACTCCCTATACATAAACTTGCTATGGGTAACCCCCACAGAGGTTTCCGTGGTTCTTTCAGTACTTTTTGAGCTCACTTTTTTACTCATTGTACCTATATTAATGCAACACAAATGTTAGAAATTGACAATGCATGATCATAAAAATATAACTCAATATATAAAATATAACTCGGATCCCATCACCTTTTTCCTTGCACGTCATTTGTCCACGTGCATTTGAGCACCTCCAGTACAATAAATCACACCTGCAAATGTATATATAAATGATAATATTTATATATTTATTCAGACTTAATTAATAAGGGTAGACATACATAATTAATGAATATATAATTAACTCACTGACATTGCATTATTCATCATGTCCTTCACACATTGTGCCACGGAGGACCAGTCTGCCCACAGAACTGGGACTCTATCACGTATGATACTTCCTACTTGACCGAAGTACCTGCGTGCATTTTTTTTTCAAAATCGTTGATCCATCCTGCCCGGCCTCTATGACCACTTTCCCATTGTTGCAGATCGTCATCTCAAGTAGCTTGCCGGTGACGGGGACTCTAGTCTTTTTTTCGTTGCCTCCAACGTCTGTTTTGGCTAAGACAAGGTAAAAAGATTAAAACATAAGCACCCAATTTAATATACAAATTATTAATAAGTTTAAAATTAAATAACCAAGGTTGTTAATATTTACCCGATTTTTATGTCGATGTTTTTGATACCCTCTCACTATATAGAGGTGTATCAAACGTCACATAGACGTATGCTTCTTCTGGGATAGTAAAACCAAGCTGTCCTGTAAAAGGCACTCCCTGATCATCGAGAGTAGATATGGCAGGTATCTCCTGGGGCAAGAAGAGGTGAGGCGGTGGACCACGTACCCCACCGAGGAACTACCTGAAGCACCAGCCTCAGAGGAATGTGGAGCCTGAGCCGTAGAGGGAGAATGCTTTGGCCGGCGAATGTGTGGCATATAGACGCCCGAAGGAAAGGGACATGTAGAGCCGGCCAGTGAGGGCCTGGAGGGGCTGTCTTTGTTCCAGTGCTGCCTCATGCTGGCGGGTCGGCCGGCCACTACATCTTGCTGCACTGTTTTCTGAAGTAATTGGTGGTGTCGAGAGGTCCTAGGGCCACTATAAGTGTTGCCGATAAAGGCGGACGAGTAACTATCGTCGCTAGACCCATTTCCTTTCTTAGATCCCTTCGAATTCTTCCGGCTTAACCAATTCATGATTCTTAAAATAAAAACCACCCATAAATCACATAAATTAATACATCAGCCAATACCAATCTAATCAAATATAACACAACCATACAACACTTTCAAGCATACACAATATTATTCACATACCTCAATCACAATGCTAACATAAAATTCACAAAATCACATCTCAAATTCATAAAATTCACAAAAATTCACAAAATCACAAAAATTCACATCTCAAATTCACAAAATCACGTCTCAAATTCACTTAACCTATATATAATTTCATAATTACATAATTAAATAATCACATAAGTCATATATAATTTCATAATCACATAACCCTAAATAGTAGGTGTTTACATTGCTAACACAAAATTCACAAAATCACATCTCAAACCCTAAACATATATAATTCACAAAATTCACCCATATATAATCAAATTTCACCTATATATAATTCACTAATATATAATTCACCCATATAGTATAGTATAGCCGACGACAAAAAAAAGTCGTTGGCCTGTTTTTTTTCATTTCGTCGGCTATAGTACTTATTTTCGTAGTGATCAAAGTGGTAAAGATAGTGCCTAGCTAGTTAAGAGATGATTCATTATGAGATTTGACAGTAATGGCGTAGCCAGAAGTTTTATTTAGCGGTGTCAAATAAAAATTTAATTAAAAAATAAATAAAAATTAATTTATTGATAAAATAAAAGAAATTAAATTCGAGATCGACACAAATTAAACTTACATATATAAGAAGGGGAACTGTCGCATTAATGAATTTTATCGATTATCTCAAGAAAAAAAATAATTAGTCTATCTACTAATTAATATATCAATGTATTAATATACCTAGTGTGTAACTTTTTCTAATCCGAGTGTATCGGTTCACTCGGAACTTCGTAGACTTATATACCATAATAGAAGTTAATATTACAAACTAGATTGCCCTTGCTATTTTTATATTAAATCGCAATGTTGGTAATTAACCACCTTTTCTCACTATCAAAATAGTAAGGAAAAAAATAATAAGAAAAGGTCTTATTTAGCAAAGATCACTAAGAAAAGTTGGCAGTGACTAGTGAGTGGGAAGTGGAACTCAGCTCCCTATGCTAAAACGTTCCACTTTGATAATCTTGTATATTATAAGTTAAACTAATCAGTTTTTTTTTGCTCGAAGTTAAACTAATGAGTTTGGGGTTGTAAATTGTCTCCAAAAGTAATCATTGCCTTGAGGGACAGTGGCATTCTTTTCCCCAACAATTCTTTTTATTTTGGTTATAGTGTTGTTGATATGTGATGACGATTATTATAGCCTAATTTTAGAATAACGATGCAATCATGAACAAGATGAACGGTTGTGCTGCATAATATGCTTGATAATATATATGGAAGAAAAAGCTAGCATCTTTGATGAGAAATGAACCGAAGGTGTTTTATAATCACTGAAGAATCAAATCTCTTTTGAGAGAGTGGTGTGGAACTGCGGATTCAGATAGCCTAAATAAGCTCTTAATAGATAGCTAGGTTTATACATTACATTCGTCAAAGAAAGATTTGGAAAATATTTCTGCAACTTCCTCAAAAGCCTAAAAAGGTTCTCGCATAAGCATGCTTGAGTTGAGTTGAAAGAGTACGTTGGGATTCTGGGTTCAATTGGATGCTACAAGTCGCGGGACCAGTTCAATATGGATGGCTGCTTCTATAAACAAAAGCAAAACGACGAGTATGCTCAATATTGGAGGATAAATGAAGCAAGAAATCAATTAATGGTGCAGGACTGCAGGGTACATGCCATAGAAGTGTTTGAATATTCCACGTATTATATATTTTAGGGTAAAAAATGTGAAATTAAGATGTTTCATAACACGTTTGAAAATGTTTAGGACTGTTGAGATAGATTGTTCGACAAATTAGTGATCGATTCACGTATGCATGTCACCACTATTAATCATATGATGGGGTTGTCAGTTTGTCTCATACATATACATATACAAGACGAGTGATTCTTATTGTTTTTGTTTTTTAGGTATGAATGTAGGCAACGTAGATATGCATGTTTCTTGTTTCTTCCTTTGCAGCGTCCCTGGTTTATTTTATGTTTCCCTAATTCCCTTCGATCTAAAAAAAGAAGAAGAGAAAATGGAAACCAAGGGTGGAACCATGGAAGTACAAACTAATTTGCATTGGAAGTGGAACGTACATATGACAGAACAGAGAGAATAACATTGTTACTAAACAAAGGAAATACACATCCTATTTAGAAAATTAGCAGTACAGTTACCCAAACATAGCCTTACCAGTAGTTACTACAAGTATACCAACACCAGATTACCTTCAATTTCCAAGTATACCCACACCAGATTTACCTTAGCTCCCAAGTATACCCAAACCAGATTACCTTAGCTTCCAAGTTAACAGAGCCTTGAGATCAAGTGACATAGTACATATGATCACTCCCTACCTCAAGAGATTTGGATTTTCTTGGGAAGACAAGAACCCCAGAAACCCTCCTTAATAATGCCTTCTTCTTCTTTACCCCCCAAACAAAGCGTTATACTCAGTATACCCTCCTCCTCTACCTCTTCCTTCCCGCCAAATTTAACAGATTTTAGGCTCGTTTGAAATATGTCTTTCAGCCATTTTTCAAACAAGCTGTTGGGGAAAGAACCAGAGCCAACACATATCTCCTCTAACACCCTCTTATCCACACTAAAACTAACGCCATTTTGTTTCCCATGTACACTCTCGAAACATCCTTCAATCTTCGACAGGAAAAGCTCGGTGGCCTCTCGATCTCTCGCCGGGCTGCGGTTGAAGACCAAGAGATTCTCGATTGACTCGAGAAACCCCAGTGGGGTTTGGACATCCGTGGCCGAGTCCCGAGTTAGATCACTTGAAATAGGACTGATTTCCCCTACATTGTCTTCGATATTGAGATTCAGATCAAGATTACTGTTGACGCTAGATTGCCTTGAGAAGCCCTTCTTGCTATTCACATTATTCTCTAGACTTGGATCGACCTCCTTCTCTTCAAATCTTGGTGACTTGGTCTTGTTTTCAAGCTCCCATTCAGCTTTTCGCTTGTGATCAAAGCTACATATCCCACCAAAACTAGGACTAGTACACTTTTCATCAACCTTCAACCTCATTTGGATTATAGAACCCAGACAGTGCTCATTACTTGTCGACTCACCCTTTGTCAAAAGGAATATCGCTTGGCCTCGACTCGCTTCTCTTGCGCTAACTTCTCCAAATTTTCTAGCTTCAAAACCATCAGCTAGAAATTTAGCGAACTGGGTGTCCGCCAAATCGACATCCTCTATCAAGACAACAACTTTGTCACCAGAGTTCAAAGCTCTTTTGAGTTTTTGCACTCCTGCATCTTCTCTTTTGTTCATGTTGATATGCAAGAGTAAATCAGCAGATCCCAACACTAACTCTGCTGTTGCTTGAGCCAACCTTCTCTTTCCAATCGAGTCATTCCCATCGATGAGAAACCAAGTCTCCGAACTTGGTTTGGAGCTGATTATGGCTTCTACTATTGAAGGAATGGACTCAGATTGCCAAGGCACATTCTCTTTCAAAAGCTTGCACATGTCAGCTCTCTCCACCACTGATTTCCCTGAATCTGCAGAAAATGCGGAGTTGCCAAGAGCAAGTGTGATCTTCACTTCCTTTTCTTCAGATGGTTCCACTCCTTCATGCTTTTGAATCCCATTATCGAAATTGAACTCAATTGTACTACACGACTGCTGTCGCCTGAAGAGAGGCAGCAGGCTCGAGCCATTGGCAGCTGTGTCTGAATTCAGATCAGGAAAGATGCCGTTTCTGGTTGACGACCATGGATAAGATGAATTACTATAAGAGTGGCTCTTCCCAACCAAACTTTGATGGTTGTACAAAGCTGTATGCCTTCCTTGGTGCAGACTGTAGCATAACCTGTTCCACTTTCCCTTCAATTTAGTCACTTCATCCTGATGAGAAGACGATAATTAAGAAACTGATGTCATATATCACATCACATATTTTAACATCAATTTATCGGCTCTAGAAATTTTTGTTAGCCTAAAGTAGTGAGGCGCTAAGTCAAAAGTTAATTGATAAATGTTGGGCACCTTTTGACGGGATTGAGTGCCATGAGGTTGAAGCCAGGAAGGCAGTTTTTGCTGGCCAGATTTGAGCAAGTGAGCTTCTTTCTCATAGTTTGAGGTGCATTCGTCACAGCAAGTGAGCTTACTATGATCTTGTTCATCATCCTTGCTGCTACTGAATGGCTTCGTTTCCACTAGTTGGGATTGGCTTTGCGAAAAGATGGCTTTCGAGTCATGGACACTGTCAAACATAAACAACGTACAACATGAAACACATTAGCTAATTTTTCATCATCGTTACTCTTGAATTTAACACGAGGCAGTTAGCAAAAGATAAGACCTTTAAACCTGATTTCCTTTTGGTTAATAGAAATTACCGCTTACAACGACAGGACCATGATGTTCGTCGATTCAATAGTACTTATACGTGACGTTTTGCTTTTTTGTTCCCTTGACAATAAGACAAATTGATTCAGAGACACATCTTCTTTTATGTTTGCTATTCCTTTACCTTTACTAGTGAATCCTAATCCTTTGAAACAAAGACAACCCAAACATGCAAACAAGGACTTGATGTATAATTTGCGAAAGAAAAAAAAGCTAGTTCAGAAAAGGTGAAGTGATGAACAAGGGGGAAAATTAAATTTTAAAAGGTGTGTTACTGTGAAGTCTATGTAATTTGGATCAGCAGGCACATGCTGACAAAAGAAAAGATAAAAACAAAATAAAGCCACTGTCGTTTTGTACATTTGTGTCTCACTTTTCCACAGTGGTTTTCTGCTTTCATGCAGATTGCAGACCATGTATAGGCTGTGGACTGTGAAGCAATGTAGGCGCAAGTAGCAGCACCACAAAACTGGGTTGTAGTTTTTTAATTTAACTACTCAAAGCTTCTAGCATGGTGGCCATCAATGGAGGATATATCTCTAAACATGTTATGTTATACACAATATGAACAATAAAATTTACCTGGAAGCATGAAGACTCAAACCAAGGCCTCCAGATGGAACAGAAACAGCTTGAAGAGCCCACTGAAGCTCAAGAGAAGGTTGCCTCATTTGGCATCTCATGTATGTCTGATAGCTAGCAGTAGCCATTAACCAAATCTTTGGCTTTGTATTTGAGATCATTGAGCTGCTCTCATAATCTGAAACCAACCTTGAGATTTCTGAAACCAAATGCTCAACTGGACTGTACACACCAACTCCTGCTTCTCTCTCATCACCAATCGTCCATTTCAAATCACCTGTGTAAACAATAGCACCACCAGCTCCACAGTGATCAAGCTTCCTCTTGAGCTCTGCAACATTTGACTCCACATCTTCTCTTTTCATGAACCTCAAAGAGACAGGTGGGAAATGAAACTTGATGAAATGTGTTGATTTCAGTTCCTCAGGAACCTCTGCTCTTCTCTCCAACCTCCCCATGATCTCGGCAACAAGGCCTTCGGTGATCGACGCAGAGTCGCCCACAATCACAGTGTTCCTCCTCTTGTTACTCTTCCTCAGCAAAACCTCAAAAACCAACTTCACATCGTCCTTGGAAAAAGAACCAGACTGATCATTAGTACTAGTACTAATGGTGCTGCTGACATTGATGGGAAGAAGAAGTTTCTTTGGCGGTGAAGAAAACACAAGTGGGTTTTGGTCAGAAGCGTATGTCAAGAAATGGGTCTGCCAGAAATTCGGAGAAGTATTGATATGGTGGTGAGTTGGTGAGCAAGGAGAAGAGAAAACACCGCCGGAGCTATTGTAACATTGAAAAACAGAGGAAACAGAGGAAAGAGAGGAGGTGGTGTTGTCCTCAAGATTGTTCTTGACAGAAGTACTGGAGAATCCAGCTTCTCTCATGACCCTGCTAACACTAGGATCGTCCAAGATGGAGATCATGAGCTGTTCTAGCTCGACTTTGATCGTCAAGAGAGGCTGCTGTTGATTCTGCTGCTCTATGCAGCCCCTCCTCTGGTGGGCTTGGGCCCTTTTGAGTGCGGCGACGAGTGCATTGGAGAGAGAAGGCTGCTGTTGATTTGGCTGGCTGTGATGGTGGTGATGATGGTGATGAGCCATGAGGGGCGCACCAGAGGAGGAGGGAGGAGTAGTGGGGAGGCGGTTGAGGGCGACGTTGAAGCAGAGCTCAAGGGCTCTGCATTGGAGAGGGTGGTGGTGCTGATGTGGAGGGTTGTGATTGGCTGCTGCTTTGAGACAGGCGCGGCGGAGGAGGCTGGTTCGTGAGGCGAGGAGAGTGGCGGCCACGTGGAGAGGAGTGACCTGAGCATGGCCACGCCGCCTGGCGAGGCTAAGAGAGTGCTTCAGAACCGAAGCAGCCTCCGCTGTGAGGGTCTGCTGCACCGCACAACCTCCTGAGCGCATCACTCGATCAAAACCCACCCCCGTATCCCTCCCCTGTTGTTGTTACACTTGTTATGTCTCAAAGCCTCTTCCACAACAACAAAGACCAAGTCTTTATCTCTACCCCCCTCTTAGTTTTGATTCTAACTCAACAAAGATCAAGACTTGCTGAGAGAAGAAGAAGAAGAAGAAGAAGAAGAAGAAGAAGAAGAAGAAGAAGAATGTTAAAGAAGTTGAGAAAAGGTTGGCTTTGAGTTTGAGCTGAGAAAACCAGGCTAGAGTTGAGACTAGCGAGACTGGCTTCTTTATACTTCCTGGCATTGGGGTTTTTTGTTTTTTTTTTTCAATTTAGTTCTTTGTGTTTTTTTTTTTTGGTGAGTAGCTTTTTTGTGAGCTGCTTTTTCTCTTTCTTCTTTGCTTTGGGTTACAGTTGATGAGAGACTGAACTCATCTTTTCATGATCATCACCCATTTGTTCATTTGTTGTGTCACTCACTCACTGCTTCAATAAAAGAGAGAAAGAGAGTAAAGACCAGATCTTTGTTTTGGAGGGAGGCAATTAGTACAAACAAAGATGGTAACTTTTTGAAGCATTAATTTTCACATATCTCTGTTGGAACTTGGGAAAATAAATATCAAATCAGTGTTGTGCATTTGCCCTGAATTCATTATTATTAGCCATGATCATCAAAAGCTGCAAAAGAATTATGAGTGGGATTACAGAACACAAAGATCAAAACATTATAGACCTGGGGCTTTTCTGTTTTACACCAAATGGTAAAACTAGTAGCTCTAGTGGGTAAGTCCTTTCTGGCTGCAGTAATTTTGTCATTTTGATGCAAATAGAAAAGGTCTACACCACTGGTAAGGACCCACAGTTCAAAGTTTTCACAGATGAAAAAGAAAAGAGAAAAAGAGTGGGACAAGCTAGCTTGGCTAAGTAAACTTGAATTCCTCTCCCTTTTATTTTCACAGCCTTTGAATGAACAGACAAAGCCAGCAGAAATTCAAAACACACAAAAACTAAAGAGGAAAAAGAAGTTGGAATTGAAAAAAGCAACTCACTGCAACACTCCACACTGCAATTTTTCTTTTCTGTACTCCATCTGTTGCTGCTTTTGTTTTCCATTGTTCCATTTTCATGTTTCATTTTCTGGAATTTTCTTTGTTTTTGTTTTCTTACAGATGTGTACAAATTTATATTTGGCTTATTGTTTGTATTCTCTTCTCGTTTTCTTTGTTCTCCTTCACGCCAATCCTTGTAGAGAGACAGCATTGCATTTTATTCCCCAAGTATGCAAAAAGTAACTCTCTGTCTGCTAATCCTACACTATCTCACCACCATTATTTGCTCCTTTCAATTCTCAGTATCTCAGTCTTGTGCAAACTTCAACATCTGCCTTTCTGGTTAATCTCCCTAGCTTAATATCATTTCCCCACCAACCCACTTAGCAAGAAGCTTAATGCTTTATCAAATAAAGCAAAGTACGTTGTAAAGATTAATAAGCCTTGCCTGCTATACTACTGGTACTGTTGCAATGCACAACAAAAGTGTGGTTCACATTCTTAACTTGTTTGTGTAAAACATGAACAAGGCCTGCATTTAATGAAAGAAAGAATTTCCCTTTTGCTAAATTTAGTGACTTTTTTGACTGGGGTTAGCTCATCATCTTTTGCTACACTTTTTACTGAAATGATCAGTTGCTTTCATTAAAACTAGAATTCATATTTATCTGATCTCATTTGGGACAAGTTAGACAATTGAACTCGATCATATATATCTGATTTCGTTCACTTTTAATGTAGTTCAAATTAATTCGTAAAGTCAAAACTGATCTGAGTACCACTATGTACCAAATTAAAAACAAAAGCTGCAACTAGTGAAATTAATCTCTACTTTCCTAGACCAAACTGGTTTAGGGTTTAGTCAATTAAAAAAAGAAGAAAGAAGACAGAGCTAGTTTCTGACATGTCTGCTTTTGAGATGAGAAAATGGAACCAAAACAAGGGTTTTATTTAATTTCTTATATTACGTACGTATATTAAAAGAGTTCATTTCGATTGGCAACTCTAACTTGGAATTGAGAAGATCATGTTTCCGAAACTAATCTCATTGACCATCATGGTATATATGCATGGCTTGTATTTTTATGTTGTTTAGATGGGTGCTTAACTAAGAGCTCGATTACAACTTAAGGACTATACAGATTCGGCGTATAATTAAACATTATCAACTTCGTATTAACAATACTGTAACTATGAGACATTGCTTTTCTTTGCTCGAGTTTAGTTAAATCAAGTCTCACGAAAGCTACAGCAGATCGCAGTGGTCTTCATTGTAGAAACTCTTTTGATCTAGGTGTGTACAGCAAGAATGGCATCCAATTAGTTGGTAAAAGGAAGATCGAATTCAAGAGTACTTTCTCAACTTAGCTTCTATATATTCTGCCCTAAAATCTTCATTTTAGTGTACTGACAATTTTTTTTTCTTAATTACTACGTACAAAATCTTTGTCAAACTGCTATATACACTTTGAAGACGTACTGAAATTAGAACCAACTGGAATCTTTGTTATAAAATTCATACCGAGAGTAACAGTAGTACTAGTTAGTCATGTTATATCGAACTGCAAATTCATATGTTCTTGACTGTATATTAGAGCTATCTGCTAGACATGTGGAGCTTCTTTTATACTTAAATAAAAGTGCGCACTTTTTGGGTCAAAAAAGTAGCTGATATGGATCGAACAAGGTTTATCGGATCGAAGGTTTGAACTTTTGAGCTTATATATATGTAGTTAAAATTTAAACAACGAGCAGCAACACCAGTTTTCCAGTCAAAGTCATACATATCGTCTCCGGCTAACTCATCCATGGAAATTAGCCCAACAAGAAACACAAAGAAAACAGTAACTAATTAATTAAGTCATATTTTACATCTATCTCGCGGTTAATTAAAAGATGAGATCGATATCGATCATACTGTAATGATGTTCAAAGATAAAAGCTAATGATAGAGCTGGGGCATTTGTGTCTGCTCCATGATCGAGCACCCATCTCTATATTAATCTAGCATTTATATAGAGCACTAAACATTTCCATCCAAATGATCGAAATTAATATGCAGATCGATCATGATGAAAGGAACAAAATTGGTGATCGAGTTTGATTAAATGGGAGCCCCAGGGTGCCCAAATCATTGCAGCATTATTCTTCAAAAGTTAGAATGAGAATTTGGTTTACTCTAGTTTGAAGAAAAGTATCCCCTTTACGAATTAATTGAGATTACGAAATTACATTGTTTGAGAGTGAAAGCGTCATCTGATGATTTGGTTTGCATTTTCTCTAACACGATTTCAACAAAGCAACAAAAGCATAAATTGCAAGCTAGGTTTAGATGTAACATTGTGGCCTACATCTCTAAAAGCCAATTTGGCCACATGATATGATTGATTTTTCCTTTTTCACCACCTTAGTAACTTACTTGCTAATTAAGGTCATGCATGGCACATTTAAATTACGTACTATGATCAATTTCAAACGAACTGGCCGGTTAAATGGCTTAAATGTTTAACAATAATTGTTTGCTAACCATTATTTCCTCTTGCATGTTGGTGGAGAAGTTTCTATATATCACAAAAACGATGTCGATCATCGATCTAATCCTTCCCTGAGATTGCACACCAGTCATCAAAAAGTGTTGATCGAGAGAGACGAGATTACTACAAAGTAAATTGCCTAAACAAATCAAGGCAAAACTAATCAACCTGCAGCTAGCAAAATAAGAAAAAGTGGTGAGATGGATATATATATGAACTTCATCTCATGCTTCCCATCTATTCGAAGCCCGTATCACAAGAAAAAAATTTAAAATTCTCACTAGTCTAGCAAAAGATTTAAAATTCTAACTATCTCACTAATTAAGTAAAAGACTAGCCTACCTTCATTTTACCTAATGAATTACCTAATACCGTTACTCTCTTATCACCTCTTCATTGATTGTTGACTTGACTCCGGTAGCATTGACTGTTGACCACCGGCGTTGACCGTTGACCAGTCATCGGATTCCGGCAACTTTGGCCGGATTCCGGCGACCGGTGACCGAATTACGTTGACTTTTAGCATTGACCAGTTGACTTTGACCATTAACTGTTTTTCCTCAACTAAGTATTAGTTTACCCTAAACAAATAAATAATCATTTGGCGTTCAACTAATACTCAGCTGAGGTTCAACTGATACTCAGCTGAGATTCAACTGATACTCAGTTGAGGGTCAACTGACACTCAACTGAGTTGATGTTCAACTGATACTCATTTGAGGGTCATCTGAGTATCAGTTGACGTTCAACTGAGTGTTAGTTTAGGTTTAACTAATACTCAGTTTAGGGTAACCTGATACATGATTTAACATTTGTAATTACTTTCAGCACTCTCTTTGGGTCTGTTGGTCACATAAATCATGGTCATCGAGCGAACATTGGCCAATATCAAGCTAAACCCGTTGTACTGATTTGCCTCCATTGATCTCTTTCTACCCTGCAACCATATAACCATTGGCCAATACTCAGTTGACCGTCAACTGATACTCAGTTGACCCTCAATTGATACTTAGTTGAGCCTAAACTGATACTTAGTTGAACGTCACCTGAGTTCAACTGATACTCAACTGAAATGAGAATTCTATTTTGAATATCCGAGAATGTCTTTACATTTATTCCCCATAGCATGTTATTAAAAAAAGTAGTATGAATTGACCAGATCACAACTAGTCACTACTGACACTACGTTAATAAGCAAGCTCTCAATCTACTGCCAAATTTGTTGTTGGTGGTAGATGTAGTAGTAGGATTGTGTCGAGGGCTACAGCTGAAATTGAAATTCTTCGAACCTGGGGGAGCATCAGCTTCACCGCTTTCTGCTGCTGCTGCTTCAGATTGATGATATTAGTACGAGTGTCACCCAGGATTCCTCCTCTAGGACTCCCAGTTGCAATAAAAAGTGTTAGCTTTTGTGGCTAAGTCCATGAAGATTATTGAAGAAGATTAGGCCAAGCAACTATACATTCAACCAAGTGTCACTTGAGGTTCAACTGAGTGTCAATTGACCCTCAACTGACACTCAGTTGACGTTCAACTCAGTGTTATAATGCTACAAGAATAGTCTTAATTACACAACACGGCTACAATGTCAAGCCTGAAATACAACACAACACTTCCAACTGCACAAGAAACACCTAAAAAATTAAAACTCATATATTCAAACAAGATAATCTGAGTCAAGCATTTCGTCAAATGCGACGCCGCTTGGTCAGTTATGGTCAAGAGGACTAGACCGAGCCATAGAACCAAGGTCGTCATCGACATTTTCAAACAAGCTTCTACTACTTACTTACTGTGTACTTACTAGAACTCTAGAGCATAGCGGCGAGATTAAGTTAAAGTTTTGTTGAGCTCGATTGAGAGAGAGAGAGAGGGGCTAGTTCTGGGCGGTCGGATTCGGATCGGATTCCGACGAGGATGAGAATGGGTTTATTGGGCTTGATTATTCAGATGATGAGTCGGTGGTTGTGACTCAGGAGGATGTGGGTAAGGCAAATGAATTAAGAGGGTAATTCTGGAATTAAAAAAAAGTTTGTAAGTGGGAATAAATCTCTTTAAATCTCTTAGAGTTAGTTGGCTAATAGTAATATTGCAATCTTATTTAGGTTAGTGAGATCTCTAAAATTAGGGCTGATGGGAATAATCTCATTAATTTATTCTCATTAATTAACGAACAAGTACGTACACTAGCCCATTGCTTAGCTGATGAAGCTGATCGATCCAGTAACGGGTGCCCCCTCTTAGCACTCTAATAATTGAAACCTCTTGACAACTAATGAATACGTGATTGGTCTCCATCGCTACTGCATGTTGCTGCTGTTAGCTTTCAAATAGGCTATAGGCATAGCAATGGCCCCGACCTAATTAACATCAAAGCGGAGGACCTGAGCGAACTACTCAGTACAAGTAGATCAACGTTCTCATAAGACCATGACGCAAGAAAAGCTATATATATGTTTACAGATCGAGGCAGGTCCATCATCGATGTCCAGGATAGGGCAGAAAGAACAGAAGCAATAAGTGAATACTACAAGTTACTGTGCTATCTAGCTTGGCTGCTATGGATCCTATGATATAGGATCGATCGTGAACAAAAATAAAACTCTCTACGTACCTTTCTGGTGGGAATGTTAATAGTGATCGAAGGAAAAGAGAAGAGAATGTTGGTTCAATATGGGTCACACACACTGTGTTTGATCGATAATTTGAGTGAGGGGACCCTTTGATGATTCACGTGAACAATTCATCTTCCCTAGCTTAACAAACTAGCTTACACACCCATGCACATGCACAGAAAAAAGAGAGTAATTTAATACTACAGTAACGTATCATACTGTAAGATTAAATAGTTTAATTAACCAATTATGTACTGGAAATCTGGAATAATGTTCAAGTAGATAGAGTTTCGGGTTTCAAATATGACTATACGAACTTTGAACTATGACTCTATGAGTATATGAATAATGTCCGAGTAGATAGAGTTTAGCGTTTAGAACATGGATTTTCCTACCAACACGTACATGAGTTGCATTTGGTAAAGCAAAGTTAAGATCGAGAAGATATCTGGAGAATATGGTGTTCTTGTACGTAGTTGTGCCTGGAAAAGAAGATGAAGAACTGTCCATGTTAAGAGGGAGACCGGGTGAACGATCATCGCTTCTTCAATGCCTAAGTCTGGGAAGATGTTCAAGCAGAGAGAACTTCAAATGGTCGAACTTATCTGAATTAGTTCGAAAAGATCGATGTTAGTTAAAGATTGATCTTACGTACAAACTGATTCCAAACAATCTTGATAAAGTTCTCGTAACTAATGGCATTTGCTTGCAATTTGCAAACTATATATAGACGTCTTAAAATTGCAGTCAAACAGTTAAAGACGACTAAAAATGTAAATATAGGGAGAATGGAGGAGAGGAGACAGAGAGATGTTTTGAAGAGGTAGTGAAAAGAAGAAAGCGTGCACCTTTATACAATAAATGTCGTGAACAGCTTCAAGAACATCCAATCCGATCATATATATATATGGCTGCTTCTCGATTTCCTTCATTCTCATTCTCATTCTCTTATCGACCTTTCTTTCTTTCTTCTTTTGCTTTTTGGCTCTTCCTTTATTTTTCTTTTCCCAATTCCCCACTCCTTTTTACATACTCACATTTACATTCATTCCAATCCCTCCTTTTCCTCGGAGACTGCCCTGCCCTCCTTTATTTCCATTCTTTCGTCCTAATAATTGTTACTTCTTTATATATGCTAAAAAGAAAAAGAAATAGATGAGGAAAAAGATTTGTGTTCTCCTCTTCGTCTGGTGGTGATGGAGATCTTGGTTCTTTGGAATCTCTTCTCTCTTCATCCTTTTCACTCGTCTTTTCCCTATCTTTGGCAGAGGTGGGATTGAAAATTTGGGAATGATGGTGATGGTGATGAGGTTGTAGATGGCCGAGGCTCGATGGTTTACTGCGGTGCATATAGAGGAGGAGTGGTGGTGTTCAACAACGGTCTTGATGGAGGCGACACAAATGGTTATGGCATCTTTCATGGAGGCAAGTAAGGTGTCGACGGCTGAAGAAAAGTTTTGGAGGCTATGATTTTTTATTTTTTTTGAAATCGTAGAGTTTTTCTTCAAGATTGGTCTAAGTGGCCCAATTGGTTTACTAGTAGTTTGGGATGCATGCATAACTAAATAGGATATAAAACTCAGATTTTATTAATTAGTATTTTACACTACGTCTAGTCCGTCTAGTTATGATATACTTGGGTTAAACATGTAATAGGGTAGTTTACTTTAAAGAGTTCTTTCTATCGTGCAGGTAATCAATGTTCTCTTGTAACTTACTAGATTCAATATATTCTATCGCTTCATCTAAAAAGAAAAAGAACCTAGCTCTTCCTTAGGTTTATTCTTGCCTCCCCTTGAACAGCCTGCTATTTATTTGTCACTAAAAAAAAGAATGTGGGCTGAAAAATATGGACTGACCAAGTTTAGTGGAAGCATTATTGGATTATTTTTTTGTAAGTAAAACGGTAGAATAAGGAGCTAGTAAATTACAAAGGGCTATGTCGGTCAACGACATGATAGGAAGAACTCTCCACAAGCAATCTACACTATTTACATTGATATTCTGGTACCCATCATTGCTAAATGTTCTAGGTGTAAGATAAAGACTAAAGAAATCGGAGGCCCCACCCTACCTGGCTATGCACTCCAAACCATATTAAAGTCAGACAACGCTACTTTCTGCTTGTATCTTAGCGAGTGACACCAGATCCATCACCACCTTCTTCTGTGGAGACTCATGCTTGAGTGCCCCTTTTTTGCCTTCATTCGCCGTATTTCTTGGCAGAGGAGTTTATTCATGAACAAATTGCTTCCTAACTACCAAAGATACTCCATCTGCATTGGAAACAATACCATCCCCATGAGACGGATGGGAAACACGTCGTCGTTCCAATCAGACATAAGAAATTTTGACATTTGAGACGTCCGCCTGATCATACCGGGCTATGGCAGATGCCCTGGATGAGCCTAAGAGTTTGCTACTAGGCAAACCTGTAACCTACAAAAAAATAAAAAGTCAATGGGCCCCTTTCAAATAAATGGTTGCCATACATGTAGGACACTTGTCCCAGCTTCTCTAGTTAAGGCTCTTTCATGTCAGCCGCATGGTTAACATTTTTCGCCTTAAACCTCACCACCGCCTCCAGAATTGCACCACCAGCCAGGTTGGTTCCCACTTTTGTTGCGGCTGCCAATGGCCCCGCTACTACCACCAAGCTCTCTGCCACTACTAGAGTCCCTTCTAGACCCAAGGCTGCAGTTTCAAAGTCTGATGGGGCTAACGGTGGTAGGTCAACTCGCATTCCATCACCACCATCAATTGCGCCTTTCGCCACCTTTTCATCTTTTTGGGCCTATAAAACCCGGCAACCTCCATCCCTATGCACAAGTTGTCCACAGAAATTGTTAAAAACCCAAATAGCGGGATAATCAAAACCAATCAACAAAGTGTATGAAAGAGAAAATCAAAACCACTTTCTTACCATAATTCCCTGTTGAAGATCCAATCCCACCATAATCTTTATTTTTCCCAATTGGGGAAAAAGTTCTTCGTGGATCTTAAAGGTGCGGATAGAGTTACCAATCCTCTTCGCCCAACTCTTGTCCAATGCGACGTTCGGCAGGTCTTGGACCATCACTTGTAATATCACCCTTGTCGTTGGCACGACCTCCAAAGAGGAGAACCCATTTAACTCTTCCATGACCACGAAGAACTTACTGTAGTACCATGCACCACGAGTCTTCGCCCTCTTTATTTCTACCGGATCCTTGATTTTGCAAAAATGTTATTCAGCCCCCGGCTTTGGAGTGAAATCCTCCTTGAATCGAGCGGCGCGTGCAACAAATGAACAATTGCCGCTTTGAACGACTGTTTTTGGACCTTCGACAAAGCATTCATCCCGAACAACCATGCCACAACGTAGCGACACACATCCTCAACCTCAGCATCGATCTCCGAGGCACGATCAATGACCTCGAGTTCGTCGAGTTAGGGGTCAAACCCTACTGCGGTCAAATGGTCAACCATGTCATTGGTGTCCTTTGCCATTGAGGTGGAAATGACTTTGGTTAAAGAAAAGGAAGGAAATCCAAGCAAAGTTGGTGGCGGCGTTGTTAGGGGTTTTAACAAAAAAGGTGAAAGACGAGGGGGTATCAATAGGGGTTCTAAACTCTTTTTCTTTCAACATTTTTAGTTTGTGATAAGAACTTGTATTTATTATTTGTAATGGAAGCATTATTGGATACTAGAAGCAAGCAAGGCTAGGTTAACTTCTTAATTAGATATCTAATTCATATTCTCAACCATTGCCTTAGTGTTTATCCGGAGTAAAATCACAAG
Organism: Geum urbanum; assembly: GCA_946800695.1. NCBI lineage: Eukaryota > Viridiplantae > Streptophyta > Magnoliopsida > Rosales > Rosaceae > Geum > Geum urbanum. The sequence goes on from OX327003.1 coordinate 10,366,766, forward strand.
TATTTTAGAATCGCCCAACCCGACGTTGTGGTAGGCTTATCACAATCAGTGATGTAGTCTATAATCTCATTTACGAGTTATCATAATTATATTGTAATAATACATTATTATAAGTTTATGTGACTTTAGTGCTCTGAGTCTCTCTCGGTGAGGATATCCCGTGGAAAATAATCTTGTTTTTTCCCCAAATAAACCCTAGCCGCCCGACCACATTTCTTCACCGATCTCCCTATCCTTTACTCTGATCCTAGATTTGATTTCAAATTCTTCTTCCAATCTGATTCCCTTTATCCTAGTCTCTTTGCATGTGGACTTCGACATCTAAAGCTGACGACAAGGGCGGATTCAGGAATTAAAATAGGGTGGGACTTAGCTTTTTGACTTTAGAACCAAAATTTGATTGTGTGAGCAATTTATATATTGGAAAAAATACACCAAGACCAGGGGCTAGCTTTACACCTTACCTCTCAAAATAAGATTTTTTTTTGAGATGACGATAATATTCATTGAATGATAACAACAATACAGGGTTTCACCGAATTGTCCGGCTTGATAATAAAAAGCACTATAAGTATCACTGTTGTGAAGCATAGTTTGGTTATACCTAGACAAACAAACCAGAGTAACACTTAGAGTAAAAAAATTTGGCACACCATGTACTCCTTAGATGTCTAGGCACCATCTCTAGGAAAGCACACTCGCTTGCATTCTCTGGATCTGCCACTTGGTGATGCGGCAAATCGGTCCTCTCTTGCAACGATCTTTCTTATTCCCTAGTGGGTGTTTGTACCTTACCCGTCCAAATCGACCAATGGGATCCTCCCCATTAGGGCCATCATTTCCAACCTCAGTAAGGACGCTTGAAGCAGCTCCAGTGTCCCATCTAGTTAGTGTCATTGAAGCTCCAGACCCCACACCTGCAACAAATTCAACCTGTTCAGGCTCCCAGACTGGCAGCCCAGGAACCTGAACATCCAAGTCATAATCTTTGACTGGTAAGTCTAGAATGCCTGTAAGGACACTAGTTGGTGTCAAAATATAAGAATCCGGCACGTCGAATGTGTCCCCTAATGGGTCCACATCGTGTACCAGTAGACCAGAAGGTTCGAATATAGATTTACCACTTGAGTAACTCTCGTTTGATAAGCCATCCAACTCCATGGGGCTGGTCAGGGACAGAGATGAGACTAATACATAAGGCAAAGAAAGAATGCCATTCCACAACTTCGGGGCCAAAGTTAACCCCATATATGCACCATCATCATGAGCAAAACAAGCACAACCCGAACACAATCCTTGGATCGCTTCATACCTAAACTCCACAGGAATCACACAATCTGTAGAGATAGAAGTCAAATCACGTACCAATACTGGTTTAGATAAATCCATCTCCACTCATAGCCACATGTGCAGATGATAACCAAGTGAAAAAGGATCAAACCCATAATATGCACCAAGACTGTTACCAACAACACGGCACCAAAAGTTTCAAATTATTTTTGGTATAATACACGGTAAGGTAGGGACCATTGAGATCCAAGAGAAACCCTTACATGCGAAAATCTTCAATGGATCCATGAAGCCATCGAATGCCTCCACAACCACCGTTGTCGATTGAAAAAACCATAAGCCACTCCAAGTTGCACGAGCCTGATCACGCTCTGAACAAAATCGGCATACAAACCTATCAGGAGCCACTTAGTTGAAGAACACTCGGCCTGACCCTCCAACATCATGCCAAAGGTACGTCATCCGATTATTGAAAGATTGTACCTATGATGGTGCAATTGGTTAGGAGGAGAAGACGCGCACCACAGTAAGGAACGAATCCCCGCATCATCGCCATCGTCCCCCATGGTGAGGTTGGCCTAACCCTCCATGAATGCCATCACCAATAGAGAGGAGTTAAGTTTTGGGAAGGGGTTGGGTATCGGAACAAGTAGCAAAATAGACATGCAAAGAGATGGGTGAATAGATCTCAAAGAGGGGAGTAAGAATATGGTTTCAGATTTGGGATCAAATAAAAATGGGATCGGGATCGGGGAAATAAGCAGGGAAGAAAAATCACCGAGATAAAATAGAAGGGAGAGAGAAAGGCGTTTTTCTCAGAGCACTTCTTTATTTCTTAGATATAAGAACCCTCTCGAAATAAGCTAAATACAAAAAAAAGTTGCATTGATTAATACTTGCAGACTTATAGGTTGTAGCAAACAACCAATTAACTAAAAACACATGAAACAACTAGAAACTTAAGAAAAAAAAAACTAAGCCTAAATATCCAGCAAATTAAAAAGAAAGAAAAATTAAAATAGTTGTCCAAGAGAAACAAAGAGTCAATAACATAAAATGTCATCAAATTTATTCAAACATGCAAATATAAACTATCGAACCTAAGTCCTGGCCCTATTTCATCGATTGATTATAATTGAACAAAATTGAACTAGCTAGGTATGTATAATTTAGCTGAAGGAGTGAAGAAAAATTAAAACTTTATCACACTATTCACATAAAATTAACCAAGGCAAAGCACTGAAGAAAATCAAGAGATTGAGATTAGATTGCAAACGATGTTATGATCTCGAGATTAATTGGACTAGATTTTTAGTTGAACATTTCTATAATGTATTTCTTCTAGTTAGCATATATGTAAGTTTTTTTTTCTCTTAGAAATTTGGGTGGGACTTGAGTCCCACTCTCTAATACACTGCTTTCGCCCCTAACTGACGGTGTACCTCTCGACGAGGAGAAGTTCGAGGAGATGGATCTCGCCTTGTCGGACGATGACTAGGAGGAGGAGTGGATATATATTGTTACGCGTGTATTCACTCTCCCACCTTTAGCACTAAAGATGCAATCCTTCAAGATCTGGATGGTCGGGCTTTAGCGCGATGCTCTCGGATCTGGCAAGATCATCTTTGATCGAGTGGCAGATGACTAGTTCGTCTACAAGTTCCGATCAACAGGCGATAGCAAGTGGTCCTTGGTATTTTCATTTGGATACGGTAGTGGTCGAAGCTAGCCTATGATGGGATGTCAGATCCCATGTTTGTCCCAGCGGCTTTTGGATGTGCTTGGATGGTGGTGAGGCCGGTGGTGGGCCAGTTGGCTGTTGTAGCACATCAAGAGAAGTGGTGTCTCTAGATTGGAAATAATATTGGTGAGTACATAGATTTTGAGAGTCATACGCTTTACTACCAATCAGAGATAAAGATCCGGGTGAAGCTGGAATTCCGATGTCCGTTGGTGGTAAGGAAGAAAAATATTGTTTTAATGCATGCATCTTATTTTATGGATGTGGTTCGTTTTGATGTATGAAAGTATTTGGAGTTTTTGTCTATAGTGTGGATCCTTTGTGCATGGGAAGGAGGGTTGTGTTGTTTTGAGTGAGGAGATAGGGGTGGGAAGAGAGAGCAGTGTGCTGAGAACGGCTATGGCTTCGGGTAGATAGGGAAGGAAGTAGGACTCGGGCAGGGGTTGCAGCTTATAGTCCGCATTGGGAGGACGGTTCGATAAGAGGGGTGCCAAGGACACCTCCTCGGTATGAGAAAGGGAGAGTTATGGGAGGTTTACACCAAAGAGGGGGAGATACGGCTCCGTTGATGATAGGGCTACTTCAAGCAATGCATAACTACGGTAGTACACCATTGGTGAGTGTAGAGCATAAGGAGGTAATTTCACAACTTCCGTCGCCGGCTATCGAGGATAATTAAGAAGAGGCTGAGGATATGACGAAGGAGGTCCAGGAGACTCAATCAAACCAATTAGGGATTATGACAGATAACCCTCTGTATTGGGGGGGGGGGTGAGATCCTACTAACCAAGTTTTTCTTTTACACATAGACCCTCAGTGTTACATTCCAATTTTAGGACTTTTTTTTTAGGGGGGGGGGAGTGAGATCCTACTAACCAAGTTTTTCTTTTACACATAGACCCTCAGTGTTACATTCCAATTTTAGGACTTTCTAGTTCACGCGTATAGGATATGGAGCCACATGTGGTCACATCAATTATACAATGTTCTATTATGATGCAGCCTTCAGGAGCTGACGGCTAGCTAGCAAGCGCTACTGTTATGTCAACTTGGGTTGTTGGGCCAATTGCCCTAGTTCCAGAGCTCCTTGTGGGAGCTTCAAGGAAATTTGCAGGATCATATGCTTCAGTAGCCAAACAGGTGGAGGTGCATATAGATATTTTTATGCCATCTGGACTAGCGGAATATATGGTGGGCGGATTCGTTCCCCTTGTAAGGGGTTCCACCAGTACCTCTACGGGGAAAGGAGGATCAAAACGTGAGGTAGATAAAAAGAAAAGTAAGATAAAATTGGGACTAGTTCATGTGACAATCAATGAGTCACCCAAAAAAAAAACTAGATTTCTTGCCAGTGGTATGCTAAGGAACTACGGCACAACACTGCTCAATAGAGATGGCACAAAATAGCTAAAGTGTGATGCTCAAATTGCATTATGTGACCAGTACGTGACCACGTACAATGATTAATGATTATATATAGCATTATGTCTTACTCAGTTCTTCATGTAATTATTTGATCATTTTTCTTTTTAAACAAATTGTGACCTAATAAACGTCAATCTCTTTCGTTCACGTCCTGATAATGCATGTTTAGTTATTCAGACCTTTTAGTTCTTTCATCATCCTCTAAATATATGGTTTGCAACATTCTTTTAATCGCGATCGATCATGATGAGAGGCAGATGTCTGCATGGCAAACTGGACATGATTTCTGTTTGAACCACAAGTCATACTCTGAATATCATTGGCCGAGGAGTTCTAGCGCGCTATAATTAAATGAATCGCTATAATTATACTCTGATTTCATTGAAACTATACGCACAGGGAGAAGAAAATATGTCTTTCGATCAAAAGGAAATTAAACCATCAGCATTTATATAAGCAGACAAGCAATAAGTTATTCAGTAATTTCACACTTTTGATTTCATTCACAAACATTTTTCATGTTCTTTGTATGTGCTCAAAACATCCTTAATTGAAATCAAGATCACACATGACTAACTTTGACCTCTGCTCATAGAGCTACAGTATTAGCAGAAGTATAGCTATTTCATACACAACAATTATTCAATATGAATCGAAACAATCCACAAGTGCACAAAATCACAATTACAACACGTAAATTTCATCCGGTCAGATCTATCCTAACTTATTGGAACACCGGGAACATTTTTCTAGGGTTTTTTGCGATTTACAAAAACTGAAACAACTAACTTGATTGCGATATAAGGATTTTGAATCCCTTCCGAATTCGTTAATGAATTCATGCACCTTGCCGTACTGAAATCCCAGCCAACGAATTGAAATTTTTTGGCCGTTGGGTTCAACGGTCAATTGAATCCCCAAAATTTGGGGTTTTCCAAATTATTGATCTTGGGCTTCGGCTTGTATGCGTTATCACACGCCCAGTCTGTTGATTTCGAGCATTTACTGAATTTTGGGTTTTGGCCCGAAAAGCTGAAGTTTTGAATTATTATTTTTGTTCAAACTTAAACCATAATGTTTTTACGTATGAGTTTTTACTTTATCAATTTATATGATTAAAGAGCCAAAGCTCTGATACTAATTGAAGAACATAAACTGAAGTTTGTCTCAATTATATAAACACATTAGACTCAAACATGAACAAATTAAAACCAAAAGAATCAGAATAGCTTACCAACTGCATTGATGGAAATGGACATCTTGATAAAATGAGGATAGCAAGCGGGCTTCTGTTCTCTACTGCAAGGATACTTCTCTAATGGGAAGAACTGAATGTAAAATCGCCTAGAGACACAGGGACCTCACATCTTCTATATATAAGTTCAACTTGTGCCTACCCATTTTCAGAATACAAGTTGAACACTAATTAAGTTCTATTACAACATAAAGAGTACCATATCAGTGTACAAGATAGACTAAGACTTGTAATATTGATGTACTAATGCTGCAAGCAATCTAATAAGCATTCAATATTGATTCTAACTAGTTGATCACATCACTTGTGAGCACCAAGTAATGTGCATGATTTTAAGTGTCAATCTAACATATATGTTATATATAGCTAGATAGCTATAATATTGGAGATAAGGTCCAAGTATCGATCAATTCGAAATTATATTCCAGCAAACTCATTTACATACAGATTTCTTAATACCACCCAGCTGTGTAAGGAAAGAGCTAGATAGTGTGAGTAGTTTTATTTGTTTTGGTGTATGCGAAGCCAAGGGTATAAATCGATCATGATCAGATAACAATTCAATAATTTTCACTTTATGAACAAAACGACCTAAACCTTAATGAAGTAGATCGATCTACTCAATAACTCAAATGTTTGGCGTCCGGGGGATCAAGCTAGCCATTCAACATCTTCAACATCGATCGACTGAGACACACTAGCTACTAAATTTTTGGATTCAGTCATGAGTCATTAACAAACCTAGGCAGGTTCCCAATTGCATCTATAGATTAATCATAACTTGAGTATATTGATTAACTAATCGACAATGGATATATGTATTATGTACAAAAATCACAATAGCGAATAATTCATGAAAAGGTGTAAAGGAGTAGAAAGAGATCAACCTACAGGATAAAGCTCTTGTTACTGAAATCTAAGAGACTGATTAAAGTAGGTCATCAGCCATTCCAAAGTAAAAGAAAGTGAAAGAAAGAAAGAAAACATAGAAAGAAGCTAATTGCTTGCTGTATTTGAACTCGATCTCTTTCTCTTTCGCTTCTTTTCTGCACAGTATTTGCTTGCCTATTTTGCATGCCGATGACAACCCCAACCTCATCATTACTGCCACTCCATCGAGACATCTTTCCCTTTCCTCTCTAATCCCCATGCAACCTGTTTGATTGTTTTCTCTCATTCCCCTCCTTTTTACGCTTCGAAAAGAAAGAATACCATGCATACAGTTTGGAACAACTTCTTGACGGGCCAGGTAAACCTTGACCATAGATGAAAAAGAGAGACTCAGATCGCCGATGTAAATTGCCACGTCAAAGAACTTCACCGAAGAAAAGGTTTAACATCTCTTCTAATTGAAGAAATCCTATTGCTAGGTTCTTGTGAAAGGTCGTACCCACCTACCACATAATTGAGTATTGCCGACGACTTCAAAAAACAAAGGTCGACGATTTTTGAAGTCGTCGGCAATACTCTATTAAAAATCGTCGGCAATATCTTATAGGCTAAAAAGCGTCGGCAATTGAGTATTGCCGACGATTTGTTGCAAAAATCGTCGGTAATAATACTATTGCCGACGATTTTGGCAACAAATCGTCAGCAATAATAAAGTATTGCCGACGATTTTTGAAATCGTCTGCCTTTGTTTTTTGAAATCGTCGACAATACTCAATTATGTGGTAGTTATACGTACTACTGGATGTTTCTAAACTATTTGTTTGAGAGTTTCTATATGTACGTCACTACAAGAAAACATCACTTAGACCACGGAAACATAATTGTTCCGTGGTCCAAGTGACACCTGGACGACGGAGTCTTTTCCGTCGTCCAAGTACCACCTGGACGACGGAGAATAAAATCTCCGTCGTCCAAGTGACACCTGGACGACGGAAAAGACTCCGTCCTCCAGGTGGTCACCTGGACGACGGAGATTGTATTTTCCGTCGTCAAGGGTATAACCTGGACCTCGGAGTTTTCTCCGTTGTCCAGGTAATCACCTGGACGACGGAGATGGTATTCTCCGTCGTCCAGGTGATTACCTGGACAACGGACCGACACGCCGTCGTCCGAGTACACGAAACGTGCTTCCACTTAGACGACGTATCAACACCTCCGTCGTCTAAGTGAAGCATTATATAAGCTGATCGAATTCATTCCTGGCCTCGATCTATTCATTCCATTTGAAGAAGAATTGAAGGAGAAGGGAGAAGGAGAAGCTAGGGAGCTAGCTAGCTAGAAGCGAGCTAGGTAGGCCGAGAAGAATCAAGATCGATAAGGGATCTCCGCTGACTAGCTAGTTAGCTTAATTAACGTACAGATATCGAGAAGGCCAGCAGGTACGTACGTAGTTAAAATTTGCTTAATTAATTAATTAATATATATTTAGTGAAAACGTACGTACATATATACATGCAAGGATGTTAGCTGATGTTAGCTATATATATATATATATGTACAGATCGATTAAATTACGTACGTACGTAATTGATGGATCGATGTAGATCGAGTACGTACGTATAATTAAGCGTAAATTAATTGACAAATATATATATATATGTAATAATTAATTAATTATAATATTTTGTAGCAGTATGGACAAGAGTTGGATGAAGTTGAAGAATAGATGTGATGTCCGGTATATGGATGGAATTAGCGAATTTGTGAATTTTGCGATAGAACATGGTCAGGGAAAGAAACGTTTCAGGTGTCCGTGTCAGAAATGTCTTAATTGTCAGTATGCGGAGGTTAATGTTATGGTGCAACACCTGTACGAAAATGGTATGATGTGGAGTTACACTACATGGAGCGAGCATGGTGAAGCAGTAGAGTTCAGCGCAGCAGACTTCAGCTCAGGGTACAGTTACCATGGTGCCTCATCCAGCGGCAGTGGTGCCGGACCCCCAGCTTGCAACCCAACTGCAGATTTGGTCCATGATGCGTTTCCGGGATGTAGTCATGGTGGACACCAACACCAAGACGGAGGTTACAGTACCACTTATGAGCATGATGACACATTCCCCGCAGCTAGCTTGGCCACTGACACCAGTGAGATGGAAAAGTACAACCGGATACTACTTGAAGCGCAGACCCCGGTGTTCCCTGGATGTCGAGAGAATGTGTTGCAATATGTGATGCAGCAAATGAAGATAAAAGTGAAGCACAAAATGTCAGTGAGTGCTTTTGACGAAATTCAGGAGCAAATATGTAAGTTGCTTCCTGATGATCACAATCTTCCTAAATCTCATTATAAGGTTAGAAATATCCTGAGCAGCCTCGGCCTAAAGTACAGGATAATTGACGCATGTCCTAATGATTGTGTGCTATTTTACAAAGAGTATAAAGAGTTGGACTATTGTCCCGTATGTGGCCAGTGCAGATTCCAGTTGAATAGGAAGAGTTCGAAAAACAGAATTCCTGTGAAAGTTGTTCGATATTTTCCCTTGATTCCCAGATTGCAGCGCCTGTACATGTCTCTACACACAGCAGAGGCGATGCGATGGTACGTAGAAAAGCGAATAGATGACGATGTCCTGCGACACGCCGCGGATGGGGAGGGTTTCAAACATTTCGACAGAGAATTTGGAGACTTTGCTTCAGAGGTTAGAAATGTTAGACTCGGCCTATCTACAGACGGATTCAATCCTTGGGGAAGTAATAGCTCCGCCGTTAGCACTTGGCCAGTTATTCTGATGCCGTACAACTTGCCTCCGTGGATGTGCATGAACAAGGAATTTAATTTCCTTACCGTAGTAATTCCAGGTCCTAAATCTCCATTGAAGTGCTTAGATTTTTACCTCAGACCTTTGATCGACGAGCTGAAACTGTTGTGGGAAAATGGAGTCCCAACTTATGACAAATTCACTGACACGATGTTCACGATGAGGGCTGCCGTAATGTGGACGATCAGCGATTTTCCAGCTTATGGGATGTTGGCAGCCTGCAGGACAAAAGGATATAATGGATGTCCTATATGTTTGGACGACGTGAACTCTAGTTGGCACGCGGGGAAGGTGTGTTACTTAGGTCACCGTAGATGGCTTCCTCACGACCACCCGTGGCGACAGGATGAAGCTCATTTCGACGGTACGGTAGAGAACAATCCTAAACCCCGTAGTTGGTCGGGCGAAGAGATTTTAGAGAGGTTGAGCTATTTCGACTTTGGTGTGTTGAGCAATGACGCGGATGTAAAGAAATGCAATCCAATTCCTCCACATGATCTGAGCTATTGGGATCACAAGAGTATATTCTTTGAACTCCCTTACTGGTCGAAGTTGAAGCTGAGGAACAACTTGGACGCGATGCACATAGAAAAGAATGTGTGCGACAGCGTGGTGGGAACAATTCTCGGTATTAAGTTCAAGACTAAAGATACTCCCAAAGCGCGCAAAGATTTGAAATCAATGAATCTACGTCGTCCCTTGTGGTTGAGGAGGGATAGGAAAGGAGTGTACAACAAGATGCCAGATGCACCTTACACAGTGAAGCCGACGCTTAGACGTTCTGTATTTCACTGGTTTAAGGGCGTTCGTTATCCGGCTATGTATGCAGCTACTATATCTGGAGCAGTGAACGAGGTGCAACACAAGTTTGTTGGTCTAAAGACACATGACTATCACGTTATACTGCAACGTCTGATTCCAGTGGTAATTCGACCATACTTGCCTCGGGACGTCGTAGAACCAATAGTGGCATTGTGCAGGTGGTGGCAGAGGTTATGCGCCAGAGAATTAAAGAAGTCAGATGTGGTGGAATTGCAACAACAAATTGTGCACATCATTTGCAAACTAGAGAGGATTTTCCCCCTGCTTTCTTTGACATCATGATTCACCTAATGATCCACCTGCCCGAGCAGGTGCTCATTTCTGGTCTGGTCCAGTACACTTGGATGTATCCTCAAGAAAGGTACGTACAACTAATTAATTAATTTGTTCCACTGGAGATTATATATATACTAGCTAGCTAGCTATATGTACTTATGTAATGTGTACGTTTGATTTTGTAGACAGCTTGGACAGTATAAGTCATTCGTCAAAAACAGGTCGGCCCCGGATGGCTCCATAGCAGAGACATACCTAATGCATGAGTGTGTTACTTACTGCAACAGGTACCTCAAAGATCCACCCCCTCCCACTGCCTCCGATCGCAGTGCCCGCATCAATCTTTCTGTCGTCACAAATGTCGTCCGACCGTTTAGAGGAGTATTAAAGGAATCGTTAACACGGGAAGAACTTATTGAGGCACATTGGGTAGTGTTGCGAGACTGTGATGAAGTTGAGCCGTACATGATGTCATACAGGGAGAGGCTTCAGGCGTTAAATCAAAACAAGAGTTCGGCGTGGATTGAGAAAATGGTTAAGAAGAAGTTTCCTGATTATTTCTTCCAACGGGTACGTACGTACGACTCAGATGAGATTATTTAAATACATATCGCTCATGTTTGTAGAAAGTAAACCCTTATATTAATTTGCCCTTTTTCGCAGATGATTGATCTGCAAAAATCTGATAACCACGGAGGGTGGTGGTCATGGCCAAAGCACTTGCTAGCAGGGAAGCCGGTTAAACACTATATTTATCCCGGATGTTTTGTGAACGGTGTAAAGTTCCATTCATTGGCCCGAGACGAAGGAAGAAGAACACAAAACAGTGGGGTAGCCATTGGGTAAGACAATGATCTATATTACGGGGCTATTGTATACGTGGTTCAGCTATGTTACGGGAATGATGTCAACGTTTTCCTATTCAAGTGCAGATGGTTCAAGCGTACAAAGGAAGACCTGGGACTATTATCAGTCGATACAAACTCGCACTGGTATGAGGATGAGCCTTTCGCTCTGGCCACCTTAGTTCGGCAGGTGTTCTATCTCGACGATCCGAAAGCCGGTGAAGGGTGGAAAATAGTGAACCATATCTCTCACCGAGGAATATGGAATACAGAGACAATTGAAGGGACACCGGCGACGACTGAAGATGCTGCTGAACCAGAAAGAGACATTCCTGCCTATCAAGAGCCTAATATTTCTATGGTCTGCTCCGATATAATGGACCTGGTTCAAGATGGTGAACGGTTACCCATGCCTGATGGTTGTACAGATCTAACTGAAGATGAGATTATCGATGAGGTAGATGAAGAAGACGAGCAGGAAGAGGACGCGGACGAGGACTCAGGTTATTCGTCGGACGATGTTGAGTACGATGACGAGGATGAGCCGTCGACTAACGGGGATGAGGACGATGATGATTATGACGAAGAGTACGGTCATACGACGAGGGAGATTAATTGGTAATTAATTACTGTAATTATTGTAATATATATATATATGATCGATGCCGGTTTACGGTAAGAAATTAATCTGAATTATATATCCTGGCCAACGGAGAAATTAATAAATATTGGCGCCAAATCTCAATCTCATATAAAACGTACCCTAGCTAAATCCTTGACCCTAGCCGGCCTAAATCTAGCAGTTCAATTGGATCGATTGATAATTGAACGGACACGTACACAAATGACCGGGGACGACCTAAACCGTAATCCCTAAGGCCCTAACCGCTGAAATCGGGGTCTATGCACCTGGACGACGGATAATGGTCATTATCCGTCGTCCAGGTGCACACTAGGACGACGGAGAATGGTCATTCAAGTCCAAAATTGTGGCGGTTCAATTTACCGCTTCCGTTTTCGGCACCGCTTGAATTTTCACTTAGACGACGGAGAATTAATTCTCCATCGTCTAAGTCCAATTCCATGGCGGTTCAAAACGTCCCGCCCCTTAATTACGCGCCGTTTCAAAATTTTCAAACCGCCACCTGGACGACGGAGAACACTGTTTCCGTCGTCCAGGTGCACTTAGACGACGGAGAATAGTGCTCCGTCGTCTAAGTGAAACTCTATAAATAGAGTACGGCTCATCTTCTTTTCCTCATCCCTTACAATTCTCTCCATCTCTCCTCTCATCTCTCTCTCAATCTCATTCCGGCGATATTCTCCTCCGGCGACGACGCTCCGACGATACAACTCCGGCGTGGTTCGATTCCTCCTCTCCGACGACACAACTCCGGCGAAATTCCCGAAAACTCCGATTCGGTAAATTTCTATTTTTCCCTTATTTAAATAATTTTCATTTTATTAATTAATTAAATTCTAAATATAATTAATTAGTAGAAATTAATTTAGTAATTAGTTTTAAATATTTAATAAATGATTAATTGTTGTTATTAATTAATTAAATCATAATTATTGTTATTTAATACTAATTAAATGAATAATTGTAAATTTGTTGTTATTAATTAAATAAATAAATAATTATTGTTATTAATTAATTAAATAAATAAATAATTATTGTTATTAATTAATTAAATGGTTAATTATTGCATGCTAAATGGAAAATAAATTATTGCATGTAATTACGTGTATTTTTTAGTAAATTAATTAGTAGTACGTGTTCGATTTAAATTTAGTACATAGGCTTGGTGTAATTAAGTCGCACTCTTTGGAATAGATGGCGCCTCTTTTCCTTGCTTATCTCCTTAACCCCTCGTGATGTGTGTATTTCATCACCGCACACCATAACCTAAGTGAAGTTATGGACACGAGGTTGAGGGCGGAGTTTGCAAAGGATTTGAGGGAGTGTAAATTTTCGAAAAATTGGCCGAATGTCGGACATGGTGTCTAGAAACGGGTTATGACTGGTGACAGGATTTGGACTAAGAAAGACTTTTGTCGAAATTAGTCCTGCCTCTCGCGTTATCTCTATCCCTAACTGGCCATGTTTTTCGATTTAACCAAGGCTGATTAATTGAAAATTTACACTTTCTCGCGCGGGTCGCACGTCCATTGAACGACCGAAAATGCCAAGCTAGTGTACTCTATTTAAATCTTAAACGTACTTAATTAATTAGCGTAAATTTTTAAGTTGTAATTATTATGGTAAGTAGGTATTTTAACCCCGTACTCTTAGGTTTAAATGGCTCCGCCAAAGACGACATCCGGCAAGAAGAAAGCCCAACAAGAGGCAGAAGATGCCATGCTCCGCCGCTTGGCGGACCAAGTCGGTTGGGAATTACCACCGGAGGGCAACGACGCTCTCAATCCGGACGGATCATCTGGTCCGTCCGTAGCGCCCTCTGGGGAAATTCCCGCTCCCCCATTCATCTCGAGCGGTGATGACGTCGACCCCTTCCAATCTCCGACGCCCGGTACCCATTCAACGGGAAGTACTCAGGCGTCCTCGACCGCCGAATCAATCATGTACAGCGCCCGCCGTAGGCAAAGGAGGGCCCCCACTGACCCGGAACCGAAAAGGACTCGGGGTCTCGTTAAAGGGGGCAAAGCGGAGCGTATTTGCAAGGCGACCGGTAGAAAGATCGACTTGCCGTACGACGAATTCACCGGTGGCCCTCCCACAGCTCAGCTAGCAAGTCTCTCGGCGCATGGGATAGGGTCAATCATTCGTAACCGGGTTCGTATCACTGCCCCTACTTGGAAGGAGGCGCCGGATCATGAGAAGGCGAAAGTCTTCAAAGATCTTTCGGTACGTAATACGTTCAATTTAGTTATTATATAATATTGTTAATCTCGGCCTAAAATTTCATAATATATACGATTATAATTTTCTATTTATTTTTGATAGGAACAATTTGACGTGGATCCGACACCGGCTATGTTGAGGCATATCAATCAAACCGCCAACTCCATCTACAAAGATTGGAAGTACAGGCTCCATAAGTACTTCAAAGATGTCGGTCCCGTGCCTCCACCGGTAGAGCTGCAAGGGGAGAGAGAAGATGAGTGGGAGTGGTTGTGTAACCACTTTGCCGATGAACAATTTAAGGTATTAATTTATTTTTTTTATTTCAATTAAGATAATTGAATTATTTAAATTGTAGTTATTCGTTTTTTAATGATTTAATTATGTTGTGTAACAGAAATTCTCCGGTGTCAACAAAGCCAACCGGGGGAAGAAGGAGAAACACCATACTACCGGTGCCAAGCAGTTCATTCAAATTGCCAAGGAGCACAAGGATAAGGGCTCCAAACACCCTTATCTTGATGCAAGCGTAAGCGCGTACGTGACGCCAGGGCTCGATAATGAAGCGAGTCAATGCGGCGTAAGTGATATATTAATTATGTGCTTTTAATTATAGTAATTATTATTTAAATATGATTTCATTATAATAAATTAATTATTCTTTTGTAGGCAAGGGCGATAGAGCGTGCGCATGAAGAGTTGGCTAACACTCAGCTTGCGTTCCCAGATGTGACGCCGGAAGACCTGCCTCCTCTATCCTTAGAGAGCCAAATTGCAATCGCGGATGAGGTCTACGGTCGTAGAGCTGGCAAGGAGGTTAGGCACTTTGGGCCTAGGGTGGTACGAGATTTGTCGACGACCTCCGGCTCATCATCTACGGGAGGTTCGGGGCAGCGGAGAAGGAGTCAGGCTGCGGCCGTCGAAGCAGCCATTCAAGAGGCTCGACTGGCACGAGAGGAGAATGAGTCAATGCGGCAAAGACTTGACGAACAACAAGCACAAATAGCCCAACTCATCGCCCTCATGCAACAAAATCGAGAAGTATGTCAACCTCCTCCGAACCCACACCCCGACGACAACGACCCGGCTGGAGGCGGAGGACTCGGCGGCGCATCTGCTCCTCCAGTGTATTAGCTAGCTAGTAGTATATTATCTCGTTTCTTTCCGCATTCCGAACAATATTTTAATTTTTAATTTATGGATTTTTTCGTATGTACAAATTAATTTACTTTGATTATTTAATAATTAAGTTATTAATTAATATTCAAAATTTAATTTATTTATTTAATTTTAGCATTTTTCATTATTTAAATTAAAATAATAATATTTAATTTCAATTTATTTATTTTTTAAAATTAAATATTCACTTGGACGACGGAGATTATGTTCTCCGTCGTCCAGGTGCAGAACCCTAAACCCTAAACCCTAAACCCCTAACCCCTAACCCCTAAACCCTAAACCCTGCTGTTCTCCGTCGTCCAGGTGTTCACCTGGACGACGGAGACTTAGTTATCCGTCGTCCAGGTGAACACCTGGACGACGGAGATTGTTAGCTTCTCCGTGGCCCATGTATTCTCCTGGACGACAGATTACTATTTATCCGTCGTCCAGGTGAACACCTGGGCCACGGAGAAGCTAACAATCTCCGTCGTCCAGGTGTTCACCTGGACGACGGAGACTTAGAGTTTCCGTCGTCCAGGTGGCTACCTGGGCCACGGATAATGTCCGAGGTCCAAGTGAACTTGGACGACGGATCACTAAATCTCCGTCGTCCAGGTGCTTGGACGACAGCACTTGGAGCACGGACCTTGGACGACGGAGTTTCCGTCGTCTAAGTACTTAGACGACGGAAAGCTGCACCTAGACGACGGAAATGGTCCGTGGTCTAGGTGCAATTTTCTTGTAGTGCGTGCTATTAACTAAAATATGAAGACACATACACATTCATTTGTCTCAATGTTCATATACTTTTTGTTTCATAGATTTGAAACCTATACTACAACCTTCAAGAAAGAGAGGACAAAATCTTCCTTGAATTATTCTCGATCTAGTGTATTTTAGTCATTTGTACATTATTATTCGATTTTCGGGTTAGGACTGTTAACCATTTTATTTGTGAAGAGATTAATTTTTGTAGAAATCAACGAGTGATTGGTGAAAAACCACGTATCAAAGATAGTCCTCACAATATTTCTAATATGTAAATGTCGTATAATAGAAGTAAGGATCATTACCTTTATAGGATTAGTGAAACTAAGATCTCAAAACAAAAAAAATATTGGACGCCATAAATTTGGCTGCCTCGACCACTTGACACATACAAGACTACGAACTTAACTTACACTAATCTAAATGCTACAAAAATTTAACACAATGGACTAGACTCAGTGGCGGACTAGCCACCACACAAATTTTGAGAGGGTTTTGAGTTTATTTGGGTACCGAAATAAATAGGCAAACCTACAGGTAATGCAAAAGAAGTAAATATGCTGAAAAGTAAATTTGTTGACGATCATAGATATAGTTGAACGTTAGGAACTTCTCTCCATCCCAGACAACATACGATTACCCCAACTCAATCTAAATAACCATGGATTAATGTTCCCCTCATACGAGCTATGGTTAAGTTATCTTATGTATTACACTCTCTTACTTGGTATGAAAGATGAAATGGTCATCTTCTCTAACTTGATACCTAACTAACCTATACGTATGGTGGTGTATGTCTAGAAAACTAGAGTTATTACGTTATAAGAATGTTTAAGGAACAACAAAGCTTCAAGGGTTGATATAGTGGTCACCCTTATATCACTAAGAAATTACTTCACATGCGTATGTTTTTCCTCTATAGAACATGCAATAATATGGTGGTTATCTACACATTCAAGACACTAGACTCTACAACTTGCAACTAAGTTGACTACCAAAGAAACATATAGTAGAAATCATCAATGATATTATAGTGAAGTAAAACTCATCCAAATAGTTGGAAAAAATTACTAAAATGATCACTCATCTTTGTCACGTTTGACACTTTAGTCACTTTACTTTATGAAATATCGCTTTAGTCATTGATCTAGTATTTTACATATCACTTTAATCACTGCTCCTAAAGCTGACGTTAAGTTTCATATTTCTGTTAGTTTGTAGGGGTACTTTTGTCTCATTAAAAAATTACGACTCTCTTCAAAATCTCTTACCTGACGTCAACCTAACTCACGCTGCAGTTCGTCGATCAGAACGGAGAATCTTCATTAAAGACCTAATTCGGAGGCCCAATTCTACTGAAATAGAATCCTTCTTTAATCAATTAGCACTCCAACTCATCTCACTTCGATGCCTTTAACCACAAAAAGTTGCTTACTTTATCACTCAACGACCACGACTCCCCGTCCGTGATCGCCATGACGTCGTTCGTCTCCGTCCATGAGGCGCACAAGAGCAAAGTCACGACCTTCAACTGGTCGCTGAGGAAGAAGTCGATGATTTTGATCGAGCTCACCATTGTGGATTCGATGCTCGCAATTTGGTCGGTAAAAATAGTACTAGTTGTAAAGAAAATATTGAAACTTTCTTCAATAAGTAATGGATTGATTGATTGATTTGACTATTCGGATCAGAGAAAACCTAATCATTTTTGTCTTTGAGCTTTTAATATTCTAGAGCTAGTTGTGTTCTTCTCCATTCCTATGTTTGGATTCAGTTTCTCAACTAGTACATGTCCTACATCTCTCTCTATTTCTTTGGTTTGTTTTAGATATGTCTTTGTTGGTTGTGTTGAGCTTTGACTGAATGAATGTTGTTACATACGGTTTGTGTAATTTACAATGTGAAGTGATGAGAAACCAATTGGGCAAGGAAAAGTCTGTGAACAAGTCTTTTGAGAGGAATTGTGATTGTTTCATGGGCAACACATGTCATGGATCTTCTAGAAGAACAATCCACTGCTGCCAATTCCAAACATAACACCAAGAACTCGCCAAGGATATGGAGGAGATGGCCGGTTCTAGTAGTCAATCTGCAGTGCTCTCAAACCCAGAACTCGGATGAGAGATAGAGAGAGAGAGATAGAGAGAGAGAGAGAGAGAGAGAGAGAGAGAGAGAGAGAGCCCAGAACTCGCCAAGGATATGGAGGAGATGGCCGGTTCTAGTAGTCAATCTGCAGTGCTCTCAAACCCAGAACTCGGATGAGAGAGAGAGAGAGAGAGAGAGGCTAAAAAGACCAAATTATCACTCAAATTTGGTCACATGTGCTGCACATGCAAGTTTTTATTTTTAAAAATTAACAGCCCCTAATTAAGAGAGTTTAGCTACTCATAGTCGAAATTACGAGACAACAAAACATGATGAAGAAGGAAGAATAAACCAAAAATCCAAAAATTCTAGGCAAGCGGATTTTGACAAGTCGAAGAAGATCTTCGATGGGTCAAACTGGGACAACAGAGACTCTGGTAGCAGCGCTTGGAATGCTCTCATTCTCTAGGTATTTCTTTCCCTAAAAATCAACAATCTCTGTTCCATCTTTAAGAGAGCTTTATATAGGCATGAAATTTAGCCTCTCTTCTTCTCAACTCATTAGTCTTGACTTCTTCAATTAATTAGCCAATCCATGTCATCACTTCTTAATTCACTAGGATTCCTCTTTTAAGCTCCTTTTTATATTTTTCTCCAAATAACCTAATAAAATAAATGTATAATTAAATTACTAAAAACTAAACAAATAAACCAAGTATTTCGAATTAAATTTTTTTAAAAATGAATCCACCCTGAAATCAATTTTATGGGAACTTGAACATCTAACCTCTCAAAGTGTTTGTTGAATTATAAGCATGGTCAATCACTATGCTGCAATGCACCGTTGAACAATTTCATATGTGCCGAGGGATTTGTCTTGGGCCTAGGAAGTGTTTGGGTTACCTTTAATTAACATCTAAAAACAGACATCTGACCTCTGAGCCTATGAGAATAACCAGTGTAGGGGGGGGGGGGGTGTTGGTGCCCCCACTAAAATTTTGGGTGCATGATAACCAGCGCCCCCCCCCCCCCCCCCCCCCCCCCGAAATTTTGGGTGCATGATAAAATACATGTCATTTTCCAACTAATTTTAAATTTAAATTGGTATATGTCCCGCTGGCTTCAAATTTTCGTATTTCTTTGTATTTTGCACCTACATAAGTAAATTTTTGGGTCCGCTACTAAGAATAACATCAATGTAATTAACCACTGCACTACCAACAGCTAGTATAAATGAATTAAGCACAAGAGAATTGTACAATTATTCAACTATCAACGAGATTAAACATAATAACTCACTCAAGTGGAGCTGTCAAAATAGCTATTACTACACGACTTATAAACCAATGAAAAGTAGGTTGATATAATCGTTTGGTGACGAACCTCAAATTGTAGAATCGGAGTATTGATTTATGCCTTAAATTATAGTCTGTGTATTAAGCCAATATTCAATAGACTTGGAGTAAAGTCTACGTGACCTAATTAAATAAGGTTAAGATGTATTAGAATCCTATTAGGATTGTGGTGGTAAATGTGGAACTCACGCCTTTGTTATATGTCCTTCTATATAAGTTTGTTGTACGTTGTTGACAGAGGTAGAGAGAAGACTACGCGGCCGGCCTTACGTACGTAGCAACCAACCAGTATAGTGCAATTTGAGATTCCTCTTCGACCGACCATATTGGTATTTGAGTTTGCTTCATTTATTTTGGCATTATATTTTATATTACTTGTTTTAGTCTCTCTCTTTTGGAGCAAGAGTATATTTGTATTATTGTATGTTCTTGGCTCTTTGATCATTGAGTGTATTCAGGTGTAATTGGGTTTTGGATTTGACTGTGAAATACCTTGTAATCTACTTTTGATATTAGTGAAATTTTTCTCACCGTCTCCGTTCGTGGATGTAACTCAATTTGGGTGAACTACGTAAATCTGTGTCTTATAGATTTTCTATTTATCTTTACATACTCGTCGATACTTCATATTGTTTGAAGCTTCCACACAACAAGTGATATCAGAGCTCAAGCTACGTCTGGGTTGTGATTTTGAGTATTATTATGAAGTCTGCTAATTCGGCAAAATATGAGATCGATAAATTCACAAGAATGAATGATTTCAACCTTTGGCATTTGAAGATGCGAGTCCTTCTAGTTTAGTAATGGTTACTTAAGGCGCTAAATGGTAAGAATGATTTGTCAACTATTTTGTTAGATGAGGATAAATAAGACATGTTAGAGAAGACACACAGTGCGATTTTGTTATGTCTATCTGATAAGGTTCTGCGTGAAGTTGCTAATGAAGAAACAACATCTATTTTGTGACTAAATCTAGAGAAATTATATATGACCAAACTCATATTGATGAGTTTAATAAACTTATGTATGATTTGCATAACATGGATGTCAAATTTGATTAATTATGAAGATCATGTTTTGATTTCACTATGTTCTTTGCCAAATTCGTTTGAGCATTTTGTCGACACTATACTGTATGGAAGAGCTATCTATTTGGAAGATGTCAAAGAAGCTTTGAGTTTAAGAGAACTAAAGAAGAAGGTGTCTGAGAACTTGAATGTGACTCAAGATCATGGCTTAATAGTTCGGGGAAGAGACTCAGATAGCAACATAAAAGGTAATTCGAGATCCAAGTCTCGAATGAAAAAAAGTACATGCAACTATTGTCATATGACAGGGCATTGGATCAATGAATGTCCTAAAATTAAGGACAAATATAGATCTTCTGAGCAGTCGTCTAGTGATGATGCAAATTATGTGGAAGCTGATACTTCTACTTTTGCTTTTGCATTATTTGCTGGTAATTTATCTGTTGATGCTTGGTTGCTTGATTTGGGTTGCTCACATCATATGTGCTATAATAGATATTGGTTTGACACATATAAGTCTATTGATGGAGGTTTTGTATTTATGGGAGATAATACTCCTAATTAAGTTATAGAGATTGGAACAGTTCAAATTAAGATGCATGATGGAATTATGAGGAGCTTGTCAAATGTTAGGCATGTCCTAGATTTGAAGAAGAATTTGTTATCTTTGAGTCTCGTGACTCACTAGGTTACAAGTTTTCATCTGAAGGTGGAGTTTTAAGAATTTGCAAGGATGGTCTTATGGTGATGAAAGGAAATTTGATCGGTTTAACCTCTACATCCTTTAGAGAAGTACAGTTGTTGATACTTCATTTAATCCATTATCATATTCTGTGACTGGTGTATTTATTAAGGGCCAATTTGATCGGTTTTGTGAAGATGTGATAGTGAGACACCACTTACAACTATAACACAACATATTGGTGATTACATCTTGGAGAAAGCAGTCCGCATGCTTTCTATTAAGTCTGCGAACTTCAGGGCTAAATTTGGTTATTTCTGTTACATGGTGAATTGGTCTCCATCGTCTCCAATATGTGTGAAGACTTTTTTTGAGGCATGGTTTGATACTCATGCTAGTTATTTTTATACTTTTTCTTTTGGTGCTCATATGAGTGATGGTAAACTTGAGCTGAGGACAAAATTGTATTTTCATGGATTTGTTTGTGGGGTGAAGATGTATGACATGTGGTGTGTCTAGTTTGAGTCGCCTAAATTTGTAATCAGCAAAGTTATGCACTTTGAGGAGTATGACATGCTATGTGTAGAAGAGTTTAATGATGTAGACTCAAATCACGGTGTTAGTAAGTATGTGGAGCTTGTTTAAGCTTTTATTTAGCCTAGTCAGGATGTACTTGATTTTTTGTTGAAGATATTGAAGAGAAGCAGCTTCGGTTTTACATTGTTGCTTTGTTTGAAGAAATTTGGTCTATTCTTTTGAGTCATCATATTGTGATCAAGTCAGTTCATATTTGCAAGTTCAACCGTTGCTTGAGCTATATTACTACTCGCAATTAGTACATTTGGTGCATGAGACTTTTGAAGGAAATTCAACTTTGAAGAAAAACTTCGATAATTTAAGTCAAGGTGAAGAATATTGATTTATACCTTAAATTATAGTCTGTGTATTAAGCCTATATTTGATAAACTTAGAGTAAAGTCTACGTGACTTAATTAAACAAGGTTTGGATGTATTAGAATCTTATTAGGATTGTGGTGAACGTGGAACTCACACCTGCTGCTATATTTCCTCATATATATGTTTGTTGTACATTGTTCGGTTGTTGGCTCAGGTAGAAAGAAGAGTGCGCAGCCAGCCTTACGTATGTACTACGTAGCAACCAGTATAATGCAGTTTGAGATTCCTCTTCGACCATATTGGTATTTGAGTTTGTTTCATTTCTTTCGGCATTATGCTTTGTATCAGTTGTTTTAATCTCTCTCTTTTGGAGCAAGAATATATTCGTACTATTGAATGTTCTTGATTCTTTAATAGTGAGTATATTTAGGTGTAATTGGATTTTGGGTTTGAGTGTGAAATACCTTGTAATTTGTTTTCGATATTAATGAAAATTTTCTCACAGTCTCAACCCGTGTATGTAACTCAATTTGGGTGAATCACGTAAATCTATGTGTTATAGATTTTCTATTTATCTTTACATACAAGTTGATACTTCGTATTATTTGAAGCTTCCGCATAACACAGAGTTCCCCCTTGAAAAAAGAGTGGGCCCTCCCTCTCTGTCTGAGCGCAGCTCTCCATCTCAGCGTCCTCCCTAACCGACACTGCCTCAAACTTTGCCAACCCTAATGCAATCTTAATTTCCTTCATCAGTGATTGTAAACGCCGCCAAAAATTGCTGAAAAACTCCATCAAACACAATTGACTAGTTTGAACTTTGAAGTACAGAAAGAAGAGAACAATAAAAAGCGTACCTTAGTAAGCTCTCAGAGTCTCACTTGTAGACCTGTCAATGGAGCAGATTTGGATCTGTATCCGCTCCGGACCCGTAGCTATAAAACAGGTATGGATCTAATTTTAGGGCTCGTTGATCCATTTGTTACTCGGACCTATTGATCCATTTACTTAACGGATCAAATCCGGATCACAAACGATTCGATGCGTTTATGATCCGCCCCATTTATTTTATTAACTTTTAAATATAATATACTTTATTTACATATATGAAATGTATGTAATATAAAATTTTATTTTAAAAATAAAATATAAATGTCTTTATAAAAGTTATATAAATATATTAATAAATTAAATGATTGAAAACACAAAATTATTTGTTTATTGTCAAGTTCCTCGATGTAAATTGGATTTTTTTTTTGTCTATTTAGTTTGGTTGTAAAGAAATATTTTGATTATAAAACGGTGTCATTTGAAATATTTGCAATAATTAACATATTAATAAATGAAATAAATTTAATACTTAGGACATTGATAAACGGATCCGGATCCGCTCCGTTGATCCGCCGGATCCACCAGATCTGGATTTGATTATTAAAGATCTGTCGGATAAACGGAGTAGATCAGGTCTAAATTTTTCTTTCTTTAAACAGATTCGGATCTAAGTTGATCTGGTCTGGCTCCGCCCCATTGACGGACCTACTCACTTGTCTCACTTGGTTGTACTTTGAATTGATGGTGTTTACGTACTAATATTAGTGGGCTTCCCTTGGATCCATTAGCACACCGATAAATTACAGGTAGTGTGCCTCATGAAACACATGGATTGACCTTGTGAAACAAGTCTACTTGTTTTATGAGCGTTTTATGAGGTCAACTTTCTTATTTTACAAGATATAGTCTATTTATCAAAGCGTTAATGCACCTAATCTCTTCTTTATATTAAGGGTGGTAGAGTTGACACCCCTTTTTTTACAAAGCTCCTCGTTGATCCGTTGCTCTGCTGGATCCGCCAGATTCGGATCTGAATTTTATTATTAAATATCCGCCGGATAAACAGGAAGGATCGGATCTAACTTTTTCTCTCTTTAAACGGATCCAGATCTAACTTGATTTGGTCTAGCTCCACCCCATTGACAAACATACTCACTTGTCTCACTTAGTTGTCTTTTGAATTGGTAGTGTTTTCTAATATTAGTGGGCTTCACTTGGATCCATTAGCACACCGATAAATTACAAGTAGTGTGCCTCATGAAACATATGGATTGACCTTGTGAAATAACTCTACATGTTTTATGAGCGTTTTATGAGGTCAACTTTCTTATTTTACAAGATATAATCTATTTATCAAAATGTTAATGCAACTAATCTTTTCTTTATATTAAGGGTGGTAAAGTTGGAAACCCATATTTTACAAAACTCCTCGCTGATCCGTTGATCCGCCGGATCCATCAAATTCGGATCCGAATTTTATTATTAATGATTCGTTGGATAAAAGGGGAGGATCGGGTCTTACTTGTTCTCTCTTTAAACGGATCCGGATCTAGATTGATTCGGTCTAGCTCCGCCCCATCGACAGACCTACTCATTTATATCAATTGGTTGTACTTTGAATTGATGTTGTTTACTAATATTAGTGGACTTCACTTGGATCCATTAGCACACCGATAAATTACAGGTAGTTTGCCTCATGAAACATATGGATTGACCTTGTGAAACCAGTCTACTTGTTTTATGAGCATTTTACGAGGTCAACTTTCTTATTTTACAAGATATTGTCTATTTATCCAAACGTTAATGCACCTAATCTTTTCTTTATATTAAGGGTGGTAAAGTTGGCACCCCTTTTTTTACAAAGCCTCTCATTGATCCGCCAAATCCGCCAGATCTGGATCCTTATTTGATTATTAAAGATCCGTTGGATAAATGGGGTGGATCGGGTCTAACTTTTTCTCTCTTTAAATGAATCAAGATCTACGTTGATCCGGTCTGACTCTGCCACATTGACAAACCTACTCACTTGTCTCACTTGGTTGTACTTTGAATGGATGGTGTTTACTAATATTACTGGGCTAAACTTGGATCCATTAGCACTTTTATGAGCGTTTTATGAGGTCAACTTTCTTACTTTACAAGATATAGTCTATTTATCAAAACGTTAATACACCTAATCTTTTCTTTATATTAAGGATGTTAAAGTTGGCAACCCCCCCCCCCCCCCCCAATGGACCTAACTTTTCTTTATATTAAGGGTGGTAAAATCATCAAAAATTTATAGACACAAAAGCACCTAACAAAGATACCTTATTCCAGTATAGCTAGGATAAAAAAGACTTTGTTTAGATGTTTTGGGTGTTGAGAGCTCCCGATATTCAGGATCGATGTTGAAAAACCCTAGCATAGCTAGGTTTTTGAGATCAAAGCCGCCACTACACATGGTGTGCTCTTACTGGAAATATTCTCCACTCGATGTCGCTCCTACTTGGGGAAAAAGGTTGACTAAGATGAAGGAGGCGGTTTTGGCCTCGTTTGCAATACGTAGCTCAGGATTGGATTCAAGGACGAGTGAGAGGGGTGCAGGGCTGCGATCCCCGCGTGCAAGATTACAACTTCAGTAGCAGGTTTTGGTCATCATAGGTCCTGTTTCGAAGGCGGCTTGCAATGGTGGGGTAAAGATGATGGTGCGGTGGAGGCAGCAACCAACTCTATGTTCAAAGTTTTGGATTAGGAGGTTGCGACCACGGCGAGCTCGATTTTGGGTTGGGTGGAAGAGTGCAGTCCTGGGTCGACGGTCACTGGACGACAGTGCTGGACACTAGAAGCACGCCTGGCCCGCAAGACTTTGTCGGCGGGAATTCAAGGTGGCAAAGGGTGGGCTTCGTCTGTTCTAGAGTGGGGGGTGGGCTTAGGCTTTGGGTGCCCTACTTGCTAGAGCGCAGAGTATGTTTAAAGCTTGTCTTTATTTGGGCTACCTTCTCACTGATCAATAGATGGCATTTTCTTGTCTCTTGGATCTGGAATCT
Source organism: Geum urbanum (assembly GCA_946800695.1). NCBI lineage: Eukaryota > Viridiplantae > Streptophyta > Magnoliopsida > Rosales > Rosaceae > Geum > Geum urbanum. The sequence goes on from OX327003.1 coordinate 10,392,835, forward strand.
AGACCTCGTCCCATGGAATTGTGCGCAACACCCCACGCAGACCAATTCTTGTCGTACTCGCGATGAAAAAAACTGAGGAGTGCTAAACTAGATATGGTGACATAACTAGATAGGGTGTAGGGTCACTGATTTCTTTAAACGTAGCTTTTAGCTACTTGTTCTACACCTAGTCACGTTTAACTATGGTTATATACACTACCACATTTTAACCCATTGCTGGCGATTTTTAAATCTCCGGCAATGTTTTATCATTACCGGCGATTTTTTCCCCAAAAATCGCCGGTAATGTCTTTTTTTTTTTAATCATTGCCGGCGATTTTTCTGGCAAATCGCCGGCAATGTTCCGCCGGTAATTAAAAAAAAAAAGACATTGCCGGCGACTTACATTTAAGTCGCCGGTAATGTTAAAAAAAAAAAAACATTGCCGGCGATTTTTGGGGGAAAAATCGCCGGTAATGATAAAAAACATTGCCGGCGATTTAAAAATCCCCGGCAATGGGTTAAAATGTGGTAGTGATATTGAACACCCGTTTGAACTGTAATAGTGTATGTTACTTTTGGGAAGTTCTTTCTATCGAGCCGGACACTGGCATTCCTCCTTATAACTTATCAACTTCATATTCTACCGTTTCACTTCAAAAAATAACAAAAAAAAAAACCTTTTTCCTTATGAAAATATGTCAATTTAGTTTAATGGAAAATAAATCCAGGTCATTACCCACAGAGGATTGATAACATTAAGAACTTAAAGCACAAGCAGACGCGTAAACCCGAAATCTAGCATACTCGATCCAGAGACAGAAACCTAAGTAATTAGCTAATCTAGACTCAACCAAAAATCACAAAAAAATTAAATGCACATATTCTAGTGGCGGACTACCACATAAAATTTGAGCAGAGTCGGAGTTGGTTTGATAGGTGAAAAAGTAAGAAAAACAGAAGTACTGCTAAAAAAAATATCAAAAAGTGAATATGAATGTAAATATGAAAGAAACAATAGCTAAGAACTTCTCTCCATCACTATATATGCTTCAATCACTCAAATACAATCTTAATAACTATAGATGAATGCACTCACAATTAAGCTATTGTCGTTAGGTCATTAATCGTATTACGTTCTCTTACATACCATGTTAAGCGAAATGTCATTATCGACTTAATTATATTCTCAGTTAATTGATCCATGAAATGTCAGTATCTAGACCAAAACAACTGAAATCATGCAAATCTAAGAACGTTTGAGTAACACAAAGAATCCAAGGTCAATGTCGATAGCCATATATTACTAAGGAATCACTTCACACAAGTACCTGTAAGAAACTCGCTATCTCTCATAGAATATGCCACAATATGTCGGTCATGTACACATTCAAAATAATAAACCTTAAAACATGCATCAAAGTGTCGACCCAAATAAATACGTAATAGGATTATTAATGAACAAATAATGAAGAAATTCTCATCTAAAAATTATATTAATAAATTGTGGTTCAAAATCGAAAATATATCTAAGATTTCGATAAGCTCTTAATTAACTACTAAAGAATTTAGTTACGCACAGTTTTAGATAAAAATATCAAATAGTACATGAACGATGAACTAAAGAAGAAAGAAGAAAAAACTCTAATGATCAGTAAGATGTATTGCTGTGTCAGACTACTGTTTCTCTTGCTCTATCTTTCTTTTCGTCTCTGCCAACCCTTATGTACGAATCTTTCTTTTGTTATATAGCTGGGTTAATTAACCAATTAACCTAGCAAATTGTCACGTACTCTGTAACCCAAACTATGTACGGGATGATTTCCTCTCAAGTTTTAGGATTCATCATATGTAACTCTTCTGTTCTCCAAATTCAATAGCCCATTTGCAATATTTAATCTCCTCTTTTTTATTCAACTCCAAAATACTTAAAAATAAATAAAATTAATTAATAATAAGAAATACATAATAAAATATCTAAGTAATAAGAATAATTAACATAATAAAAGTTACAAAATATGCGACTATCAAAAATTAACTGTCAGATGTCACCATTATATTTATACAATACTGTACAAAAAAATTCAACCTAATTCGGATTAGTTTAGGATTCGATCGATTGAATTTAATGGTTATCGAAAAATAGTTAAAAGACGGAAACGATTGTAAAATATAATTCGGAAAAATGTTTCTGAAGTTATGCGTATTTATCTTGTCATAAAAACTTAATTTATCAACTAGATAGAAATTAATTTAAATTTAACATAAAAACTTAATGTAAGACTAAAAACTTGTTATACTAATGTACGTTATGTAACTTAAGTGTTCGTATGTCTATATTCACTTCACATCAATATTAACAAAATTTAATTTGGACAAAATAAGTGTTAGATATATTCATCACAACATGATATGTAAGTGAATAAAATTTTAATCAATACGACGTTTGGTAAGGGTTTGATCGGCGTAATTAACTATAAAACTGAAAATTCAATGAAACGAAAACGTTTATAAAAAAATCTTCGTAACTCCATTTTTCAAACCGTCAACACTCACAGTCTCAGAATTGTTTACTCTCTGCCCTCGACAAAAAAAATATATGTATTTTAAATAAATTTTTTTTATTATTTTTGAGTCGTTTGTCATTTTAATTGTAATTCCTAGTAAAATATATAATTAATTATCTAAAAATAAAGATAAATACCTAAAAGATGACCATATATATTACACCAATGAGGAATTGAGGATGCACATTTTGTTTAGTCCAAATTTAAAAATCTACTAGAATTACTCCACCCTATATTTGTACAACAATATAACCCAAGTTCCCAAATTTATGACAGCAGGGTCAGATAAACTTTGTATATGTAGAGTTTTTTTTAGGCAAAATTGCATGAATGATCACTAATGTTTGCTCAAAATGACAATTTGGTAACTATCGAATGTCATATATCAAAATGCTCACCATCTTCGATTTTCGTCTATCAATTTAGTTATTTTGTCTATTTTAGACGTTACGTACTTGATATGTAAGGGGTAAAAATATCTCTCGATACTTTAATTTTATATATTTACAACAATGCAATTAATACATCTTTCTCTCTCTCGGCAATCCCCTTCTTCATCACATCTACTTGCTCCGGTGTCGGAGCCTCTATCAAAGCCCACATTTCTTCTTCCTCTTCTTTCAACTCAAACCCCGCACACTCCAACAGCTCAACACCCGTCACAGCCCTCTGTGGCGGTTGTGATGTTTTTATTTACACAGGTGTCGACGTGGACGAAGACCTCGTCTTCGGAGCGAATCAGAAAGGTTGGTTGCAGATTGGGCACTCAAAAACAATGAGGGTGAAGCCAAGATCTCTACCCTGGAATGATGAGAGTGTCGAACGGGTCGAATCCTTCTTGAGGTTTCTGGGTCGGTAAGTCGGGTCGGGTCCGATCAGAGATCTAGGGTTGTAAGTCAGCGGAGGAGGAGTTGGTTTGGGCTTGGGTTGGGGAGGAAGCTAAGAGAGGCGGTTGAGGATTGGAGAATTATCGGGATCGGTGGAGGAGGAGGTGGTGGAGCGCAAGACTTCCTTGGCCTTTGAATTTGCCAGAGGAAAGAGAAAATATACCGTTAGGATGGAGAGGAATGCGAATTAGGTGTGGTGGTGGGTTTTGGGGGAGAATGTATTAGCCGGTGAAGGAGATGAGGTTGTTGGGTGGGAGAGGGTTTGGGGGGTTTCGGAACCAGCACGATGCTAGACAGGCCACTCGAGGGCGACGGAGATTCCAGCGACGAGCTGAAAGGGATGACTCGATCACGTTTTCCCTGTCTCGAGCTCAGCCGCTGTTCAAAATTTTGCAGTCGCGACTGGCTAACTCAAGTCGCGTCTGTAATTAATAAATGAAAATTTCATAATTTTTTTTGTCCAATGAGGATAAAAAGACAACAATATCCCTGAAAATAAATGGAATATTTCTTTTTTAACGGACGTTTAAGCCCGAATGACTAATTTGAGAATTGAACATTAGCAGAAGTGACCATTTTGACATATGTCATATGATAGTGAGCAAACTATCGTTTTGAACAAAGATTAATGACATTCATGCAATTTTACCTTTTTTTAATTCTCTTCCGGTCAATTCCTTCTCACATTATTCTGACAGTTGGAAGAAAAAAAGAATGCCAAAATAGATAATAATTGATGAACAAAAGCTTCCTTCAATGTCCGATCATGAGAGAGCTCAGAGTTTATCGATATGATATGCAAAATAATTGATCGACCAGAACAGAGGCAGAAGAGATATATCGCTCGTAGCAGGTACATAATTATTGGGATTCTTGCTTAGCTAGCTAGCTCTTTTTCTGTACGTGTTTATATATAGGTCAATAAGGCCACACAATACAAACAAAATTTTCCTGCTGAACCTGAACGAGAGCCTGAGACTGATTGAGATGGCTAGCTGCGCTGCCTGCTGATCATGATCAATACTCGGTACGTGCTAGCTATATATGTGGTGGCATGCAGAAGATGAATGCATGGGTTCAACTGAACTTAGATATATCGATCGCAGAGTCACAATGCATGAGTTTAAATATTGCTTGCTCTGGGTTCGACTATCACGGGTTAAACAATCACATTCTCACATTATTTCAGCAGTTTGCGGGTGATCGATCTTTACTGTTCGTTTAGGGTTTGTTGGAGGATATCGAAACTTTGAGACATGGAGTGTAGCTATTGTCGATCAGAAGTGAGTTTGCACAAATCATATTAGAAGCTTTGTCTAGTATTAATATGATATGGTATGAGTAATTGCGACTTTATGTAATCGTTTTTGTATGTCCAATTTTTGGCAAAGATAATTTAATTTGCTCGTATATATTTTCAGAATATAATCTATTAATTAAACTCCATGAGGTGTTTGCACATTCACATACGTACGTACACACAATAATACACCTTAATTAACTCATGAGCACTAAACCAAATTAAAAAAATATTCTCGTTCTTCAAGTTCTAATATTGTGAACATTGTCTATCCCAAATTTTTTATGTATGTGCATACATTGATGGTTCATACCTTAATTATTTTTTCTAGTCGTGGCCGTGGGTGGTTTAAACTCAATAATGACCGCGCGCGCGCAGAGCTGAGTCTCCTTACTAGCTCCAAAACCTTTTTCAGATGCATAACTGCAATTCGGTCTTAATGCTTCAAGCATGTTAATATTTTACTAAGATGTGAATGAGAATAGATGATTACTCTATTGCCTAATGAGAATTTTGTCCATGAGTAGTACGTAGCTCCAGAAATTAAATGTGCAACATATAACATGGATCATAGGTACGTAACTAACCTATTTTGGATATATGGTCAATTGGACGTGAAGAGAGAAAGCCAAAAAAACTAAAACATGTAAATACCAAGCTCGTCTCTGACGGAGAGATTCAAATGATGAGTTGTCTGATTGTCTCTCGTAAAGTAAGCAATATATCTAAACAAGAATGAAACCAAACTTAGAGATCGAGCATAAAGTGATAAAACTCCAAAAACTTGTGGCTAGCGACATCTTGTTTCACTCTTCCAGGACCTAGCTAAGTTATTTTTCCGCTAAGCAAGACTTAATTAGCTAGGTAATTATCTCCAAGACCTGATAAAACTAATAGTAATAACCAGCACACTACTGCTGCTACCTAGCTTCTGAGTGCTGATCGACGACCCTTTATCAATTTACCCCATACTCTCAGGGAATATGATGCTTTTTGGTCGAGGCAAAGATATGACATCAACTCCAGTAAAGAATTGAAGTATCAATATGTGACGACGACTCAACTCTTTCATATAAGCTCTCGATGTTCTGAACCATTAGTCCTCGATCTTGTAATTATGATATTTAGTTAATTAGTACTTGATTTTCTATTGTTTTCGTACCTTTTTATCTATGAATTCTGGAGAAGAAGAAAAAACCATAAATTAGAGGAAAGTTTTGAAGTTTCATTGTCAAGAAAGGAATAAGATTTATAGCTAGGCCTGTATGAATATATGATTGTAGTTAGTCTTTACAGACACAGCAACCTCTTTACAATTAAAATTTCAAGTTGATCGAAGAGTCGAAAGTGCGTATCAATTGCATCTGTGCTACTTAATGTGTTACCACATTGCCTATGTGATACTTAATGCGTATCAATTATATCTAACATACGTTGTTGTTTCATGACCATAATAGCATCTCTAACACATATTCTAAAACTGAAATTATCTCCATTTTAAAGTAAAAACATTTTTTTATACTCCAACAGTCTCTTTAAACCTTCTTTATAATAGAGAAAGTGCAAAGAAAGAAAATAAAAAACTCTATATTTGTAGAAAAGATAAAAATTCTAAACTTTCTCTAAAATTTAATGCACACTTTTTTTTTCATTTTCTTTCTATCTTTTTTTTCTTCTCTTTTCTAGTTTATATAAAATGTATTGGAAGCATAAATTTATATTAAATTAATTGAATTATGAATAGATTAAATTTTAGAGAAAAATTTAAAGAAATTGGTGGAGTTGAAAAGAATTTTTTATAGAAATTTTAGTTTTTGTTATTTCACAATAGAGATATTATAAAGAAACCGTACGTTGAAGATGCACGAATCGATCATTGCATGTTCCGTTTGTTTCGATCTCAATTTAGCTGGTTCGAATCTAACGCTGATCTCAAAACATTCTCAATGCAAGATGAATTCGAAGGCAGGGTGAATAATATATAAGAATGTGTAACAGTGCATGTCCATGCTCAGGCCATAATTTATTCAAACCAGTTGGCGTGACATGCATTGACAAAGATTTGAGAGCTAGTGATCAGTACGTATATATAGTACGTACCAAGCATGCATAGTAGTGATGGTACCAAACTCTTCGATAATTTTTTTATTTTTATATATATTTACTTTCTTTTCCTTCATGTACGTGAAATGAAACAAATTAAAACTGCAGGGTACATATATACTTACTTATATATAGAGGAGATCTACCATAAAATTTTATTTATAATTAATTAAACAAAATTATAATTTATTAAATAAAAACTTATTATATTTAGAACAAAATTACGATAAAATATTATTTACAAACTATTAAACTAAATTATAATATTGACAACAATTTGTTTTCAGATTAGTAAAAATGCATGCCCTTTTTTTTGTACTTACAAAAAATTGAACAAAATTACACAAAAATGATCTCATTTTACAACAATAATAACAAAATTATTGAATATAATTTAGATAGATGCACTCTACCCTAAACTTTTTCATATATAAATATATATTATCTCCCCTACTATAACCCACCCTATATTTATTATCCATCTAGGAAGATCATGAAAGATTTGAAACACAACAACAATTCTATATCCATTCTTCGTTTAGGTAATTCAGCAGTCCTTCAACTAATAGTCTAATTAAGAACATTAGTAAGGATTTAATTAGGGTTTAGCGAGCTTCTACATGGTCTCCATTTGGCAATAAATTTGAGGCAAGTTTATGCAGAAAACTTTGAGGTCATTGATCACGTTATTCAATTAAAACTAAAAGGTACTGTAAGTGGTACAGACTACAGACCACTAATATAGTCAAAAGTTTCTACGTTCACCTTTTTACATCTGTTTTTGGATCCCTTTATATCGATCTGCACCAGCAGTACTCCAGCAGTACTGTACTAATTCTAAAACATTTCGATCAATTCGTTCCTATATATATATATATGCTGATCAATGCATGCATACATTTCTTTATTTCAAACGTTGGGTAGAGGATCGAATCCAGAAAAGCTTCATTCGTATCTCTCACATTTTTATGTCTTTGAGGCTATTGCTCCATTGGCCTCAGCTCACTCTCTCTTAATTTCTTGCCCTAGCTAGATGATCTCTCTCGATCTCTCTCTCGATCTCTTTCTCGATCTATTGCATTAATTTAAACAAACAAGACATTAACCCATTTTTGGTTATGGAAATTAGGGCTTGTTCCCAATAAATCAGATGCAGACAAGATGAAATTATTAAAGCCTTGACCTGAGAGAGAATATATACAAGGGAATGTGAGAAAACGCCAAAGGGAAAGAACCCAGTTCCTCTGTTCAACAGACATTCCCTTAAATTCTTTTATTAACGTGAGCATATATATATATATATATATATATATATATCTATTTGATGCAACAAATTAAAGACAAATAAATTAGTTCCTTTGAAGTTCGAAGAACGCATGCCTTCTCAAGCTGACACACAAGCACATTAACCATGCATCTTTATCTCTCTCTATCAATTAGTCACTGATAATATTCATGGCTCACCTTTTGAAGCTCACCAGACATGGATTCCCTTTGTCAGTACAAAACCCATCACCTCTCTCAAGAGAGATAGTACTAGATTCTATTACCGCACTTTTTCTCCTTTCATCACCTTTGATATATAACACTCTAGCTAGCTACATGGAGAGAGAGAACTTCTATATGTATTAGTGTCTGCTTGCTACTTTCATTTTTGCATGGGAATTAAAATAAGGCCTTTGGGAGTCATATATTAGAAATTAAAGCTTTTCGTATAAGGAGAGATGAGCTCTACTCCCACTCTTTCATGTCATCATTGCAAACTGACGCGGTGGGGATCATGGGCTGCTTTTTTATTTTTATGCTTTGTTCGATCATACATACTTTTCTTTTTTACTCAATTAAAAAGAGAAAAGTTTCTTGGTAGGGTTGAAGGAATGTCTCTTTGCTTGGGCCTGTGAATTTCCTCGATCTTCATCTTTTGTGCCTCCACATTCCACTTGTCTTAAAATTTTGACCACCTCCATGGAGCTGAGGAACATTCAGGCACAAGCTCTGTTTGTCTCTACCCTAATTATTCTTTCATTAATTTCTTTTATCAGTTCTGCATAACGCATATCTACGTACGTACCCCTTATATATCGTTAAGAGAACTAGCTAGATATTGTTTTAAAACCTCGATCTTCTGCAATCTGCGTTAAGACACCAGCTAGCTGTACGTATGAGTAGCTGGGGTTCTTATCTTTAGCTCCCACGATAAGGCTGAACATTGTCGATGGTATGGAGTCAAAGTTCAAGATTTTGTAAACATGTAGTTAGGGCATTTCTAACAGAGTAGCTAAAAGTTATAATTTTCGAATTCAAAAATAATAGCTTTTATGTTTTCCAACAGAGTAGTTAAAGCTAAAACTAAATGTAACTAAAACTATTTTGAGTAGCTATATTTAGCTTGGGAGGAGAGAGAAAATGACTTAAAAGTTATATTTTTCTAATGGTCTTATTTAGCTATAACTTTTACTGCTAAAATTGAAATCAAATTTGGGTGAACCACATTTAGCTTTTTAGCTTAAAATAGCTATAACTTATAGTTTGACTGTTGGAAATGCTCTTAGAGCTTGCACCCCAGTTATCACTTCTGTATCATATATTGAACGTACATAATATGGTGGAACGTACTGCGCGCTGGTATACATATGTGTCTCCGGAAATGCTCAACCATTATAATGTTGCATAAATTAAAGAAATAACAAATGTTGGACAAACCTGTAAAATGCGTGTTTCATCTTTATTTGGAGTATTTGCTAATACAAATTAGGAAAAAAGTTACTTACAGGGTATCAAAATGATATACGAATTTCAAAAATGATCAAAGTGATGACCAAACTTCCGAAACTATATCCACTACAAGAAAACAGCACTTAGACCACGGAAACGTAATTGTTCCGTGGTCCAAGTGACACCTAAACCACGGAAAATACTCCGTGGTCCAAGTACCACCTGGACGACGGAGATGATATTCTTCGTCGTCCAGGTTATCACCTGGACCTCGGAGTCTTCTCCGTCCTCCAGGTGATCACCTGGACGACGGAGATGGTATTCTCCGTCGTCCAAGTGATTACCTGGAGGACGGACCGACACGCCGTCGTCCGAGTATACGAAACGTACTTCCACTTAGACGACGTACCGACACCTCCGTCGTCTAAGTGAAGCATTATATAAGCCCGATGCCAAACTGATCGAATTCATTCCTAGCCTCGATCTCTTCATGATTCCATTTGAAGAAGAATTGAAGGAGAAGGGAGAAGGAGAAGGGAGCTAGGTAGCTAGAAGCTAGCTAGGCTGAGAAGAATCAGGATCGATAAAAGATCTCCGCTGACTAGCTAGTTAGCTTAATTAACGTAAAGATATCGAGAAGGCCAGCAGGTACGTACGTACGCAGTTAAAATTTGCTTAATTAATATATATTTAGTGAAAACGTACGTACATATATATATACATGCAAGGATGTTAGCTGATGTTAGCTATATATATATATATATGTGTGTGTGTGTGTGTGTGTACAGATCGATTAAATTACGTGCGTACGTACGTAATTGATGGATCGATATGTAGATCGAGTACGTATAATTAAGCGTAAATTAATGGACAAATATATATATATGTAATAATTAATTAATTATAATATTTTGTAGCAGTATGGACAAGAGTTGGATGAAGTTGAAGAATAGATGTGATGTCCGGTATATGGATGGAATTAGCGAATTTGTGAATTTTGCGATAGAACATGGTCAGGGAAAGAAACGTTTCAGGTGTCCGTGTCAGAAATGTCTTAATTGTCAGTATGCGGAGGTTAATGTTATGGTGCAACACTTGTACGAAAATGGTATGATGTGGAGTTACACTACATGGAGCGAGCATGGTGAAGCAGTAGAGTTCAGCGCAGCAGACTTCAGCTCAGGGTACAGTTACCATGGTGCCTCATCCAGCGGCAGTGGTGCCGGACCCCCAGCTTGCAACCCAACTGCAGATTTGATCCATGATGCGTTTCCGGGATGTAGTCATAGTGGACACCAACACCAAGACGGAGGTTACAGTACCACTAATGAGCATGATGACACATTCCCCGCAGCTAACTTGGCCACTGACACCAGTGAGATGGAAAAGTACAACCGGATACTACTTGAAGCGCAGACCCCGGTGTTCCCTGGATGTCGAAAGAATGTGTTGCAATATGTGATGGAGCAAATGAAGATAAAAGTGAAGCACAAAATGTCAGTGAGTGCTTTTGACGAAATTCAGGAGCAAATATGTAAGTTGCTTCCTGATGATCACAATCTTCCTAAATCTCATTATAAGGTTAGAAATATCCTGAGCAGCCTCGGCCTAAAGTACAGGATAATTGACGCATGTCCGAATGATTGTGTGCTATTTTACAAAGAGTATAAAGAGTTGGACTATTGTCCCGTATGTGGCCAGTGCAGATTCCAGTTGAATAGGAAGAGTTCGAAAAAGAGAATTCCTGTGAAAGTTGTTCGATATTTTCCCTTGATTCCCAGATTGCAGCGCCTGTACATGTCTCTAAACACAGCAGAGGCGATGCGATGGTACGCAGAAAAGCGAATAGATGACGATGTCCTGCGACACGCCGCGGATGGGGAGGGTTTCAAACATTTTGACAGAGAATTTGGAGACTTTGCTTCAGAGGTTAGAAATGTTAGACTCGGCCTATCTACAGACGGATTCAATCCTTGGGGAAGTAATAGCTCCGCCGTCAGCACTTGGCCAGTTATTCTGATGTCGTACAACTTGCCTCCGTGGATGTGCATGAACAAGGAATTTAATTTCCTTACCGTACTAATTCCAGGTCCTAAATCTCCATCGAAGTGCTTAGATGTCTACCTCAGACCTTTGATCGACGAGCTGAAACTGTTGTGGAAAAATGGAGTCCCAACTTATGACAAATTCACTAACACGATGTTCACGATGAGGGCTGCTGTAATGTGGACGATCAGCGATTTTCCAGCTTATGGGATGTTGGCAGCCTGCAGGACAAAAGGATATAATGGATGTCTGATATGTTTGGACGACGTGAACTCTAGTTGGCACGCGGGGAAGGTGTGTTACTTGGGTCACCGTAGATGGCTTCCTCACGACCACCCGTGGCGACAGGATGAAGCTCATTTCGACGGTACGGTAGAGAACAATCCTAAACCTCGTAGTTGGTCGGGCGAAGAGATTTTAGAGAGGTTGAGCTATTTCGACTTTGGTGTGTTGAGCAATGACGCGGATGTAAAGAAATGCAATCCAATTCCTCCACATGATCTGAGCTATTGGGATCACAAGAGTATATTCTTTGAACTCCCTTACTGGTCGAAGTTGAAGCTGAGGAACAACTTGGACGCGATGCACATAGAAAAGAATGTGTGCGACAGCGTGGTGGGAACAATTCTCGGTATTAAGTTCAAGACTAAAGATACTCCCAAAGCGCGCAAAGATTTGGAATCAATGAATCTACGTTGTCCCTTGTGGTTGAGGAGGGATAGGAAAGGAGTGTACAACAAGATGTCAGATGCACCATACATAGTGAAGCCGACGCTTAGAAGTTCTGTATTTCACTGGTTTAAGGGCGTTCGTTATCCGGCTACGTATGCAGCTACTATAACTGGAGCAGTGGACGAGGTGCAACACAAGTTTGTTGGTCTAAAGACACATGACTATCACGTTATGCTGCAACGTCTGATTCCAGTGGTAATTCGATCATACTTGCCTCGGGACGTCGTAGAACCAATAGTGGCATTGTGCAGGTGGTGGCAGAGGTTATGCGCCAGAGAATTAAAGAAGTCAGATGTGGTGGAATTGCAACAACAAATTGTGCACATCATTTGCAAAATAGAGAGGATTTTTCCCCTGTTTTCTTTGACATCATGATTCACCTAATGATCCACCTGCCCGAGCAGGTGCTTATTTCTGGTCCGGTCCAGTACACTTGGATGTATCCTCAAGAAAGGCACGTACAACTAATTAATTAATTTGTTCCACTGGAGATTATATATATACTAGCTAGCTAGCTATATGTACTTATGTAATGTGTACGTTTGATTTTGTAGACAGCTTGGACAGTATAAGTCATTCGTCAAAAACAGGTCGGCCCCGGATGGCTCCATAGCAGAGACATACCTAATGCATGAGTGTGTTACTTACTGCAACAGGTACCTCAAAGATCCACCCCCTCCCACTGCCTCCGATCGCAGTGCCCGCATCAATCTTTCTGTCGTCACCAATGTCGTCCGACCGTTTAGAGGAGTATTAAAGGAATCGTTAACACGGGAAGAACTTATTGAGGCACATTGGGTAGTGTTGCGAGACTGTGATGAAGTTGAGCCGTACATGATGTCATACAGGGAGAGGCTTCAGGCGTTAAATCAAAACAAGAGTTCGGCGTGGATTGAGAAAATGGTTAAGAAGAAGTTTCCTGATTATTTCTTCCAACGGGTACGTACGTACGACTCAGATGAGATTATTTAAATACATATCGCTCATGTTTGTAGAAAGTAAACCCTTATATTAATTTGCCCTTTTTCGCAGATGATTGATCTGCAAAAATCTGATAACCACGGAGGGTGGTGGTCATGGCCAAAGCACTTGCTAGCAGGGAAGCCGGTTAAACACTATATTTATCCCGGATGTTTTGTGAACGGTGTAAAGTTCCATTCATTGGCCCGAGACGAAGGAAGAAGAACACAAAATAGTGGGGTAGTGGTTGGGAAAGACAATGATCTATATTACGGGGCTATTGTATACGTGGTTCAACTATGTTACGGGAATGATGTCAACGTTTTCCTATTCAAGTGCAGATGGTTCAAGCGTACAAAGGAAGACCTGTGACTATTATCAATCGATACAAACTCTAGCTGGTATGAGGATGAGCCTTTCGCTCTCGCCACCTTAGTTCGGCAGGTGTTCTATCTCGACGATCCGAAAGCCGGTGAAGGGTGGAAAATAGTGAACCATATCTCTCACCGAGGAATATGGAATACAGAGACAATTGAAGGGACACCGGCGACGACTAAAGATGCTGCTGAACCAGAAAGAGACATTCCTGCCTATCAAGAGCCTAATATTTCTATGGTCCGCTCCGATATAATGGACCTGGTTCAAGATGGTGAACGGTTATCCATGCCTGATGGTTGTACAGATCTAACTGAAGATGAGATTATCGATGAGGTAGATGAAGAAGACGAGCAGGAAGAGGACGCGGACGAGGACTCAGGTTATTCGTCGGACGATGTTGAGTACGATGTTGAGTACGATGACGAGGATGAGCCGTCGTCTAACGGGGATGAGGACGATGATGATTATGACGAAGAGTACGGTCATACGACGAGTGAGATTAATTGGTAATTAATTACTGTAATTATTGTAATATATATATATATATGATCGATGCCGGTTTACGGTAAGAAATTAATCCGAATTATATATCCTGGACAACGGAGAAATTAATTGCAGATTAATTGGCGCCAAATCTCAATCTCATATAAAACCCTAGCTAAATCCTGGACCCTAAATCTAGCAGTTCGGAACGATCGATCAATTTTTTAATTATATTTTTGAATCAGAATAATTGAACGGACACACAAATGACCGGGGACGACCTAAACCGTAAACCCTAAGGCCCTAACCCCTGAAATCGAGGTTTTTACACCTGGACGACGGAGATGGTCAATCTCGGTCGTCCAGGTACACACTAGGACGACGGAGATGGTCATTCTCCGTCGTCCAAGTTCACAAACCCTAAACCCTAAACAGTAAGGCCCTAACCCCTGAATTCAGGGTCTATACACCTGGACGACGGAGAACGTCATTCTCCGTCGTCCAGGTTAGAACCTGGACGACGGATAACTTCATATCCGTCGTCCAGGTGATTACCTGAACGACGGAAACGCTAATTTCCGTCGTCCAGGTGAAGATATCGTAATTTTTTCTAAGACAACGACCATCTAGACCTTCTTCCAATGCAAAGTCTTTTCATCAAGACTTTAGAGTAAACAATTCTTGGTGTGTGAGCTTCGACGGTTCGAAAATCGGAGTTGCGAAATGCCTTGTATCCACGTTTCCGGTTTGTGAAATTATCGGTTTTGCGGTTGACTGTGCCGATCAAATCCTTCCCGAACTTATTATTTTATGGTCCTTTGAATACAATTATATATTATGTTACGACGAACATATCCAACGGTTGTTTTGTCCAAATTCAATTTCATTAATACTCTGCTGCAAATGAGCGTCTACTCATGAACACTTAAGTCGTAAAGATTAGTCGATACTTAACATGTTTCAATACGTAAAATTAATCGGCGGTTCAAATTTAACTGTTCATATATACGATGCGTTCATCGATATTGTACGACTATTTCACTCGAATGACAGATCGCTAAATTCCTAGCGAATTATTTTTAAAATTTTTTTTACGTAATTTTAACCTGGACGACGGAGATGGTCATTTTCCGTCGTCCAGGTGTTCACCTGAACGACGGAGAATGACCATCTCCGTCGTCCAGGTTCAAAAATCATGGCGGTTCAAATTTATTTTTGTTTATTTTTTTTCATGTAATTTTCACTTGGACGACGGAGAATGACCATCTCCGTCGTCCAAGTCCAATTTTTATGGCGGTTCAATTTACCGCTTCCGTTTTTGGGACCGCTTGAATTTTCACTTAGACGACGGAAAATTCATTTTCCGTCGTCTAAGTCCAAAATCATGGCGGTTCAAAACGTCCCGCCGATTAATTATGCGCCGCTTGAAATTTTTTAAACCGCCACTTAGACGACGGAAAACACTATTTCCGTCGTCTAAGTGAAAGCCTATAAATAGGCTGTGCGCCATCTTCTTTTCTCATCATTCGATCCATCTCCTCCTCTCCCTCTCCTCTCCTCTCCTTTCCTCCGGCGATCCTCCTCCGGCGACGCTCCGACGACATTTTTTCCGGCGTGGTTCCTCCTCTCCGACGACTCAACTCTTCCGATATTCCGGCGACATTCCGACTCGGTAATAATTCTATTTTTTATGAGATTATGTTCTCCGTCGTCCAGGTGCACAAACCCTAAACCTAACCCTAAACCCCTAACCCCTAAACCCTAAACCCTAAACCCTGTCGTTCTCCGTGGCCCAGGTGTTCACCTAGACTACGGAGAATTAGTTCTCCGTCGTCCAGGTGAACACCTGGGCCACGGAGAAACGAGCAATGTCCGTGGCCCAGGTAGACACCTGGACGACGGAGAATTAGATTTTCCGTCGTCCAGGTGTCTACCTGGGCCACGGATAATGTCCGCGGTCCAAGTGAACTTGGACGACGGATCACTAAATCTCCGTTGTCCAGGTGCTTGGACGACAGCACTTGGAGCACGGACCTTGGACGACGGAGATTCCGTCGTCTAAGTACTTAGACGACGGAAAACTGCACCTAGACGACGGAAATGGTCCGTGGTCTAGGTGCAATTTTCTTGTAGTGATCTACGTGATGTCTAGAGTCATTTTCTGTCACAACACCGTCTATGTCGATAACGTGACTTTTTAAAAAAAAAATAGAGAGGAAAAACTGTAATACCCTTGTAATTTTATTTTTATTTTTTTATTTATTTTCTTTTTTCCTTTTTCTGATCTCTTTCTCTCTCCCCTCTATGTCTCTAGCCTCTTAGCTAAACAACAACTACCAAACCCAAACCCAATTCACCATCCCCAAATGACGACGCATTTCAACACATTATTTTCCGATACCGGCGCCAGAAAACACGTCCCCAAACCCAATCCACCAAATTCACCATCCCGTAAGGGCTACCCGGCTCTCTCTCAATCAACATCCTCCCACACGCCAACTCAATTATCACCACCGAAACTGAAAATATCAGTCTTCTTAGTCGCCTTCCCATACTGCAGATACAATAATCCAATTTTGCATTCAAATTCCCATCCAACAACACATTTTTTGCATTAATATCACTATGAATCACCTGTTGTTTACCCGAAATTTTGAGTTTTTGGATTGAACATCCCACATCAAAATAGGGCAATGAAATACAATTTAAATAAAGGTAGACTATTCCTAATTATACAAGGTCTTTTGTAGATAAAACTCAACATCTTAAAGGTGGTTAAGTTGGGATAATATCGGTACATGACGGACCCTACGTGTCACGCTTGTCGTCTCGGTGGTCTCGGAGAAGCCGAGGTACATGGTCTCTTTCATATACGCTGACAAGTCGATGTCGATTTCCAGAACCGGGTCGTCAGGTTTCGAGGTCGGGTTGTACTCGAGTAGATTTTAATCATTTTTGTTGCTTGTTCTTGTAGGCGATCAAGGCCTTAATGGGTGACCAAAATTTTAGAGACATTATGGATTTGATATCTAGGCTAATCGGGTCTCAACCAATTAGAGATTGAGAAGACGATGCCATCTCTGCACTCCGCGAAGTCGACGGTGACCCGGACAAGGCCGCCGAGATTCTGGTCCAAGCTCTTTCCGATGAACTGGGATCCACGGATACAAGTACCAACGAGCCGTTCACGAGCGACATTTTTGAGTCCGATGATACAACTTCTTCTTCACTATTTCCTTCACTCGATCAGTTGAGTTCAGTTTCTTTGATCTTATGTGTTTCATCTTCTAGTTGAGAGAGAGAGAGAGAGAGAGTACGTTGAAAAGAAAAAAAAGTTAAAAATTCAAGGGTATTAAAGTTTTGTTTTCAAACAAAAAAAATGACACGCCATCAGTGTTAATAGAGCCGTGACGAAAAATGGGACACATCATCAGTGTTAATAGAGTTGTGACGGAAAATAGTTTTAGGCATTACGTAGATATAGTTTCAGGAATTTGGGCATCACTTTGATAGTTTTGAAGTTCGGACATCATTTTGATACCACGACGAAATTTCAAACTCTGTGGGTGATATTTTTCCTACAAATTATTGACAAGAAACTAGCTGTTTTGAGCTTTATGAAAACTATATATCTATGATCCATAAATTGATAAACTAATGAGAATTTCTATTTGGACCTCCATATTT
The DNA here is from genome assembly GCA_946800695.1 of Geum urbanum. Taxonomy (NCBI): domain Eukaryota; kingdom Viridiplantae; phylum Streptophyta; class Magnoliopsida; order Rosales; family Rosaceae; genus Geum; species Geum urbanum. The sequence goes on from OX327003.1 coordinate 10,410,672, forward strand.
ACTCAGTTGACCTCCTTATCAGTTAAAATTAATAAAAATCTAACTTTACCGTAGAGTAGAAGAATGAAAAACGTGAAACTCAATACCGGACGGATGAGCGCGCATTGAGCATTTGCTATCTTCATGTCATTAATTAACTATCCAAGATTCAAAATTGAAGTATGAAATAGTCGTTCATATCTGAATTGTAGAAGAAAGAGATCTAGCTGTATTTTACTTATGACTTTGCGCATGAGTTTTTTTTTTTGCTCTCTTCAACTGTATCATGCATATTTACTTCCTCAATCTTTCCTAAAGAGGGAGTAAAGAGCTTTTACTATGTCCTCAATCCCGAGAAGCTTAATTAAGTTTTCTCCATCTCTAGGTATACCAGAGAGCTAATAAAGCTAATGTATCATATACATATCATAGAAATGCCACAAGAGCAGGTGTCTGCTTGCTTTATAATTTTTCTATACCTTTTCTTCTCTACTTTGAGACCACCCCATTGGGGACTCACAAAGATTGTTGATCTTCCTCTCTGTTTCGTAAGCTCCCATTTCTTTACTGGGCACAATAAAGAACCTCAGTTCGCAAGAATTAAAAAATATTGTATCTACCAATCTTAGTAAGAAGACATTTTAAAAAACTTTTGGCATATCAATGATCAAGCTATCTTAACTATCATATACTGAAACCTGAGAATGATAGAATTGGTTGCAGTTCTCTCTCTCGCTCTTGTACATGGTTGTGAGATTCTTCGTGTATTGCAATTTCAGTTTTATATCACTTAGAGGGTAATGTGGGAAATATAGAGTGAAAATTTTGATAGGGAGGTACAAAAGTAAATTGGGAGGTCCCAATAGAAATTCTCTAAAGTAATCTCCTTATAACCCACTAGCAAGGCCCCCGCACGTATGGCGACATCTTAAGCCAAACATGTGGACAACATATATGGGTGAGAAACTAGCAGTTTTGAGCTTTATGAAAACTATATATCTATGATCCATAAATTGATAAAGTAATCTGAAGTAGCCATAATCCTTATTAACCCACTAGCAAAGTCCACGAACGTATGGCGACATCTTAAGCCAAACACGTGGACAATATATATAGGTGACGGTGAGCACGTGTGGCTTACATTCGACAACACACATGGGAGAACATACTTTGATACCATGATAAAGTAATGTAGGGTTTCATACCAAAACCAATTGCATGACAATAGTAGGAGTATCCCAAATTCTTATAACCCACTAGCAAGACCACTCACTTCCAATGTGGGAAACTTTCTTCATTCACATTCTCAACATAAATGACGAATTGCAATTCCAGAAATTGAGGTTCAAATACCAGGGTTTAGGGAGTACGTTGATCGAGGTTCAAACATTACTATTTACTGTTCAATATGTAAGAAAACACCATTCATATAGTAGAAAATTGATCGATGAAATAAGTTTTAAGAGAACTCACTGAGGGCACAAATAGAACTGTTATAGTTTAATCAGTTCCTTGCTTCGGAGCTGAGCATTTCATGCAGTACGCATATATGGTGGAACACAAAGTGACTCTTTTTCTGCATCAAGAAAGGGGGAGAAAACAAAGTGACTTCTTTTATTGCAAGTTCCAGTTGTGAATCATGCCTTCAGTCATGCAGTACTGATTACGGATTTAACAGTTTTTGATTCTTGCACAACTTTATACTCATAAAAAACATACACATTAAAGATATAAAGCTGTATCTTCATCATGAATGTTCTATCTTTCTTATTTTTCGATTGTTTCACACACAAACTCTAGCATGGATTCAAATACGAGCTGATCAATCGAGTTTCTTTATTCATAGTTTCACAGTTGTCTCTTTACGTATTGCTAGTCGATCATTAGATAAGAGTACGTAGCAGTGATAGTCTTAAGACGAAAAGGAGATCAGGGAAGGAGAAAACAGAAAGATGGCATGGCCTAGCTTGTTGCGATACTTGCTTTTAGCAGCAGTAGTTGCTTTAATTTGGAGCATATACACTGTTCATTACATTCCATCTAATCGAATCCAATTGATTGAAATACATGTGGATGTGAAATACAGGCACCAAAAGGATACATGCAATTTTTAAACTAATTTAGTTCTGTGTTCATGCATCATGTAGAGACCAAGAAATCTGTAAGGAACTCCAAAAACAATATACAACATCACTACATCAGGTAGATCCAAATGATTTACCTTATAATTAAATACAAACCATAAACACAGTTGGGCCAATAATTTACGCAGTGCCGAATTAACATGAACAGCCTCTTAAGATTATACATTGATCTACCCCTGGCAATTACATGTACTTTTTTAATTAATGAGTACAATTACATGCTATTTGATTTTAAAGATTGATTATTTCATCCAAATAATTTGATAGCTTTAGCCTTATATGCAATTCAGTCCATAGGTTGCTCAGTTGCTGAAGCTTTAGCTAGTCCGTCTTATGGTTAAAGAACAAGGTTGGTCTCCATGCCAGTTCCCTTGGAGTCAGATAGCCAATCTTTGGTCCATACGATTTTTTTTTTGAAAACCTTGGTCCATAGGATTAAAACTGGTGATGGAGATACATCTACAGTCCAGTTTTGTATTGGATACTAGTTTACTTCTTTATTCTATTCCTAGCTCGAGACTCTCGTGTTTATAGAGAGGTTATTGGGGTAGCTCATAAGCATGCTTGACTTGGCTTTCTTCAGCAAGTAGAGATAGAATGAATGGGTAATTCTCCCTTAGAGGTGGAGGCCTTTGTAAGCAGTATTTGCTCGTTTACTCTGAAACATAAATAAAAATGATTTGATGGCCATCCAAGGGTAGACATCTAGAAGTACAAATATTTAGCTAGATACAAAAGAAGGATCAAGGAATTGCACTGCACACTATTTCAGTGGCAAAATTGTGTTTATGCATGGCCAAAACAATAAATCATGATAGGGTTTACAATTTCAAGTAACTTAAAATTGGCTATATATATGATCATTTGGGATTAGTAGAAGTGACCAAGGCAGCGTGTTTCCTACTGACCGTTCAAGTCCAAGTCCAAATCACTTAACCCCCCACTCTATATATACATAATACATCATCTTTTCTTTTGGCCATAAACACAATAGCAGAACAAAAACACCGTATACGTACAGAAATTTTACTGGCTCTAATGTTCTACGATCTATTGTTACATACCATGTAGAAACCGAGAGGCAGCCATCCGCTTTTTAGCACATCCTTTCACCATCACTGACAATTTCTGTTCAATATCATTTTGATGGAAGTAATTGTTGTCTGGCCTGGATCTTATCTACTGTCAAAGGCATGGTATTTATCAATAGTGGAACTATTTAGTCATATATGGCTTTTTCTACAGTCAAATCTTACTGGTTATCTCTCGTGTCCAGTGTTAATTACTCTAACTTTGGCCATTATCGTGTCCGAGTCAGAATCCTTAGTGGATGGGCTTCTGTGTTAAACACCCATTCATCCAAAGAGATGAATGACGATGGCGAAAAGAGGAGGTAGAGATACTTCAGCGTTTCTGCAAGGAAGAAGCTCTGCATCACATTGTCTTTATCACCGGTACTAACCTGAGCAAGATGGCTAAAACACTTCAGTATCAAACTTGAGATTAAATTTCCAAATGGAGACAAATTTAACTCGGGATGATGAAATCATTCAGTGTGAGTGCTGTTTCACAACCTAAAGAACTTGAAAATTAAAAAAAAAAAAATCAAATTCAAGTTGTGAATTGTTCTTACATCTTTAAGCCCACTATATCCTGTATCTGTACGAGAGTTATTTTCAAAAGCTTGAAAAATGTTCCAACCCCATTCTTGGTAAGTTTTGTTCCCAGTCAGACGCCATAGGTAAAAGAATGACTCAATAGTCTCAGGCCTCAAAATGTTCCATGATGTTCCAACGGCCATGTCCTACAGAATTTTCTGAAACCAAGTCAATACACTTTCCACAAAAGCTTAGATTCATGTATAAGAAGAAGAGAGGTTGAAGACCTGTCCAGCTGGAAAGAAGTAGTTCTCCCCAGCCAACTTTGTAGTTGTTGTTTGATAGAAGTTATAACATGTCCATGCGAGCTACATAAAAGATAGCCATTTAAGAGATGAGCTAATGGATACATGATAAAATGATCAATGACTATTACTTGTCCAAACTGGACTAGGAAATATGCAGAAGCTGTGAGACTCGGCCAGCCAAATTAGATATAGTCTGAAAGTGCCTCTGGTTATATTATAGATAGATAACAATCAGACTCGTGTCAATAGTATTTCTCTACTTCTCAACTGAAATTTCTGATTCTAACCCTCAGGGAAAAGGAAAATTTCCCATAAAACAAGTGCGAAAAGGTTAAATTTCAAGCTTTATATGTTGCGTTGGAATCTTATGATGTACAAACAATTCTATCACCTATACAAGATTGCCAATGACGGCAATCCTATGATGCAAAAACTTATCAGAATTGTATTCCTTACTTCGCTTGCATGAATCAGTCTTAACCCAACATTCTTAACTGTGAAGCACCAACAAGATTTAACAATACAGTTTATGACTAAGCTTTAATTATAAAAAAATGACATACTTTTGTTTTCTTTGACTTCTTTGAGTTGTAGAAGAAATATTCATATCTCAGAACTTGCATACCCAATAGTCTAAATTACGTTCATGTCAACATTACCTCTTCAGCAAGTGATAAAAGCCTTTGAGCTTCGCCGGGGCCATAACCAGAGGATCCTAAACCCAGCATGCCAGGAGCAAAGCAAGCTAATTCATCCATCTGCATACACCCCAGGCGCAGCCGTCCAAATTTTAACTACTCATTTGGCATACTTTATAAGTTTATATTGTGATTATTTATACACTACCTTGTCAGTCAGTGAGCTTCCAATCTTCTCACATATATATGCAAATGAGGATGGTGTTGTCCTCCGGATCAAGCTTTTTAGACCTTCCATTGATGTCTCCCACATTTCTCTGATTGCAAAAGTCATAGATAAATATTTGGCCAGAAAATCAGAACAAAAAATTTACATCGTTTAGTTAATACTTATATTCCCTTGTTAAATCTATAAAATATCATCATGATTTATAACACAGAAAGGCCTTCAGCATTTTGAATATATCTACAGATTAACAATACTGATGAAGAGGTTTCACAGATAATTCAAAACATATTATTGAATAAATATAAGGATTGCCCAACCAATGTTAAGAAAAATAAATTTCATCCCATCAGATGTAGAGGTGTAACAGTTCTGCTAATAGGTGAAAAGGTTGCAACCGCTAAAGAAACATGTGTTCCTAGTAAGGAGGACAGTAAATCCATATATTATTTTACAAAAACTCACAAGAAAAGTGTTACGTAAAATGCCAAACCAACACCAAAGATGAGAGAAAGTTCAGTACACCAAAAGAAAAAACTAAAACTTTGCTTCCTTCTCTCTCAGGCAAATAAAAGAGGACTTAGTATGGAACTTGGCACTCATTTAGGCAAGCATTAAAGAGTAGGTTTTGGTTTTTGCAGTAGAGTTGAGTACACCAAATGCTACTTTTAGTTTTGACATGGTTGGCTGTGGGCCCAAGGATCAGATCATCAGAAGCTAAGTAGTGTACTCACCCAAACATCAAGGCATTGAAGTAAACAAATACTAATTACTACATGTATACACACATTCGGATTGGACTGTGGCATTTAACCATTCAGAAATCTTGGTAAAATCAGAGCATAACTGGAAGTTTCATATTGCATGAAAGGAGTAATCACTATAGTGACAATAAATTGCAAGTATTGAAAACTTTAGATCAGAGGAACAATCTTTGCCTCCAACAAACGTTTCTTCAGTATTGATATAACAAGTAGCCTATTCAAGGTTGAGTTTGGCTAAGTTTGCAATCGACCAAAACAAATTTAGTCACTGTGTTCATAATACATCTCAAATGGGTATTTTGCATTATAATAATTGATACCTAAGCTTCTCACCTGTAGTGTTTAACAGCTTCTGTCTTGTTTCCTTGTATCCAAGCCTTGAGAAGATATTCATAAAAACTGCGCATAAAGATATTATGGAAATTGATTGGCCATACATATGGATATCATCCATGAATACATTATCCTAAACTTATAAGATAATGTAGGCATGTAATTTACATAAACTAAGAAAACACTACTATTTAAACAGAAATTAAGGTGATGTTAACAGTGATGGTTCCTTTATGTCGACTCTAACTCACATATTACACTTTCGAGATAAAGGTGATTGACCTAAGTGCAAGCTTAAAAACATTCATAAACAGAGTTCAACAGCCATAGCTAATGAGAATCTGCAATCTGTCAAGCAATAGTATATTGTATAATCGCCACATAAATTGTGACATTAAGCACCTATGGCTCTGCTTCCTTTAATAGTATGATATTCTCAAACTCAGACAATAGTTATATTTATACAGAATGCTTCGGCCTACCTATCACCCATTGCACCGAATGTAATTTTTGAGTATGATGATGTTCCAGTGTGAGGATCAAGATAAATAGGAAGCAAACCATCGGCAGGGAAGCTTTTATGAAACTCGTTAATGACATACTCCACCTGAAATGTTGGCATGCAAACAATTTATATTCAGAAAATATAGCAAAAGTTGGTTACTCTATCAATTATATCTGTTTTTTGTTTGTCAAGACAATAGAGACATGATGACAATAATAATGATTTTAACTTGACACAAATATAACAATATTTCTCAGTTAATATGTTGAAACCAACAAAACCACCTTCTGCTGGTACTTGGGATCTTTTGTCCTTTGAGATAGAGCAATAAATTCCAGCTGCTCTGAAGCAGCATCTGCCAGAATACTTCTTCCCTAGCAAAAAGAAATACATTTAAATAAATATATAAAAATATGCTGATATTGCAAAACGATTCTTAAGGGTGCTATTTAGATGCCTAGTTCAGCATTAATGGATACTCCTAAATGAGAAAGATTAATTGTAACCAGGACCACAGCTAGGAATTATCAAGCAGCGGTCAAGTAAATTAGAAAGTCAAGATAAAATTATCAAATCATAGATAATAAAGTAGCAAAGATCAGCAATAACTCACATGTCCTGTGACAATTGTAACCCACATTTAGTTTCATTATGCAGTTTGAATTGAGAAAACAGCAGAGATAGATTTTATACTTTATACTAAAATTTCAGATAGAATGATCCAGAAAACTAATTGTCAGTAAAGCCATCCCAGTCATATATCTTAAATGGGAAAGGGAAGCTACCAGAATCCTAGCAAGAAGTTATCTACTCACATGTATTGATCTATACCCCTTAAACTTTTGCAGACATTTTGTACTTAGCATAATTATATGCAGAACTGAACAATGTCTTGATCATTCTTGAAGAGAGTACATGATATCGTTCAGTTATTATTCCAATGTACAGTTTCATGAGGAGCATAAAAAGAAGGAATTTAGTCATTTGACTTAATTTCTAAAATGAAGAATTAAAGGAACCAACAGAGTAGTAGATTGTCTATTAAGAACAATACAGAACAATCAAACTTACCCCCGTCCACTTGGGATTCTGAGCATTGCCATACATCAAATTAATTATATTATAGGGGATTCCTGAAGGTGTATTCCAAGCTGGCAGTAACCTATCTGCAATATCCCTAGCCTTTTCAAGAAAGATTTTGTCACCTGACAGATCATACGCACTAAGAAGTCCACCTAAAACTCTAGATTCAACAAATTAACAACGAAATAGGTAGTCAGTAGATGGAGCTCAGGAACAGCATAAACTTAACTGTCTCTTGCAAAATGAAATTAAACCTTCTAATGCAACCTTATGGTTGTCTCAAAAACACTAGCCTCGTAATTCTTGTTGAAGTCCAACGAGTTTGCCACCCACCTGCAAGTACGTATGATCATCAACACAAAAGAAAAAAAGCTATTAAGTTCGTAAATAGAAATGACAGCTTGAAAACTCACTCTCTAGCTCTCTGGAATTGCTGATCAAGACCCATTATATACAATGTATCAAGAGAGTCAACTAGAGTTGCCCCTAGACCACCGAAAGTATCCACAGCGTCTTTCGTCTGCGGCTGTTTATTTGAAAAGACAAGCTTGAGACCACAAAATTACCAAACAGCATTGCACATTACTCAAGCATCGATCAAGAATTGCACCTGCAGCTCATCACGACCCCACGCATACTTCTCGTAACAAGTCCAAGCATGAATCATGGCATCTTTCACCGCTTTTCGTCGTTCTGCATTGAGAGGATCAACCTCTTCAGCAATGCCCCAACTTGTTATATGCGTCTTCACATTTTGTAACTACAATTTAAAATTTTATCAACAGGTAAATCATCACTCTCAAATCCTCCAACACTCTAATACTAACAACAACGAACTTATCGTACCTGATTCTTCAAAATTTTGAATTCTTTACTCAACCCGGACACCACTACCTAAATAGAAAATCAAAATTGCAAACATACATTACACATTTTTCATTTTCTCATGAAATTAATGGTTACATTTTTTTTTCAATTAGAAATTATTGGAAAACCTGGTGCTGGTGGTCGCAGAGCTGCCATGTGAGGGCCAAAAGGGAGACAATGACGGCGGCTGCCAATCGGTGATGCCGCGGGCAAAGACATATCCACCACCGCGACGGCGACGGCGACGGCGATTTCTTTCCCATATAATTTTTTTTTTGGGTAGTTTTATTTATATATGTTTGGAAATTGAAGTAGGGAAAAAGAAATGAGGGAGACTATTAAGATTTGAGGAAGAAGAGAAGGCCTTTCTAGTAGGGGAGAGGAAATGTCGTTGCTTCACTTGCTTGATTTGAACTTGAAAAGCTGGAAGAAACGTGAATTGTGAACAAGTGGAGCGGGCGGAGCCTACGTGGATATTCCGCTGCTCATTGGGCCTTTAGGAAATTCCGTGATTGGTCTTGTTCAACACTTCAAATACAAAAAGAAAAAATTATCACTCATATTTGTCAGGACATTTTATTTTATAAAATATTACTTTAGTCACTATGTTTGAAATAGATGTGAATTTTTTTTTTCTGTTAGTTTAGAAGGGTGTTCACGTCTTTTGTTTATTTAAATTTTGTTCTTTTTTGAAAATATTATTGAAATAATCACTCATCTTTGTCACATACTCACGCTCAACACTTTAGTCATTATACTTTCCAAAATATCACTTTAGTCACTTAACTTTACATCCTTATATCATCTTAGTTACTTAACTTTACTTTTGTGTATCGCTTTGCACGTCAACGCTCTGGCGCCTTGAAATCCGTCCAAGTGTGCCAGCTGCTCGAATATATCCGACATTGGAATGATTTCAATCACATTGATGAAAGCATATGATTTAGTGGTGACGACAGCGTGAATGTGATATGATGTTGAGGTTCTATGAAGCTACATAAGTGAGCGAGAATTACTTGACAATGTCAGTCTGCGTGAGAGCCTCGACTGTTACGAAGTTGTAGAAGTTGTTAAAGAGAGTGAAGCCGTTTGCTACCACGCCGAAATAGTCAATTTCAACGATGTTGTTGTTGTTATTGAAGCAAGGGTAGAAATGAAGTTGGAGGCAGAGGCAATGCTTTGGTGAAACAGAGAACTTGTACGATGATGAACCGTCAAAGATTCTTGCAGACATGTAAGGGTAGGGTGGGGTTGGGGGTTGGGGTGAGGGACAAAGAAATCGATGGGTTTTGATGCTGGGCTGTGGCTATCTCGAACTTTCTGGAAATAGACTAGGGATCCAATGACCATTTTCAGCCATTTGAATCGGTGTCATTGTCTGAAAAGCCAAAGGAAATAACATAAAGATTGGAAGAAGTTGATGAGTTTGTACTACAAACTTAGATTGCGTTTAGGGATAACAAGATTAAAGGAAATAAGATTCAGGTATTAGAGATCAAAATGAGAAACAAAGAGGTAAGTAAAATACTGGAAAACAAAGATCTGTCAATGGTAAATTTGTTATTTTTAAGAAATTTGTGATAATGTCACTTTTGTAAATAATGAGAAGTTTGGGATAACAATACATATTTATCCTTCACATATCAAAACTTTAAAGTATAAAACTGACAAAATGACCAAAATAATACACAAAGTCAAAGTTGAGTGACTAAAGTAATATTTTAGAAAGTAGAACGACTAAAGTGTTGAACGTAACAAAAATGAGTGATTATCTCATTAATTTTTCCAAAAAAAAAGATGACACTACTTTATATTTTCACCAAAAGAAAAAAGATTATTTCAAAATAAATATAGAGATAATACCGGTTTTATAATCTATCTTTCTCACTACTCGAGGTTCAATTTCATGATTGGATTAGTAATAATTGAGGTACATTGTATTCAAATTAAAATGTAACATTATTCTGACTCTTCTATTCATTTTGCATATCACAATTATCTCGTAAAAAAATCGAACAGGGAAACAATTTAGGACAATCAAATAGAAAGTGTTTTTGCTTTTCTTATGCCAAACAGTAGCATCATGAAAATTAGAAACTAAAATACACTCGTTTTGTCTCTCTTCAGTTGCTCTTTGAATCACGTCTACTTTGAGCTAAAACTGTTAGTCTAAACAGTTAAACATGCCTCTAAAGAAAAGCCTTCATTCTCATCGTTTACTTGACATGAAAAATGCTTACCGAGTCTGAAACAAAAATTGTGCACTTTTTCCACCGATATAACAGTTGGAAGTTTCGAATTTCCAAAACCTCTCTGTCTCGAGAAGAACTAGGCATCATGACCTCCAGGAGACCACATCAAACTTGCATTTAACTATACACTACAAGAAATTTGTGATAATGCCGTTGATTCACGAGACCAGATGCTTCAATTTCCACATATAGCAACCCTTACTCTCAAGTTCTGATGCAGACAAGACTGGCCGAGATCATGATCCAAACATTTTCCACCACCATCTAGCCCTCATCGGAATGTCGTTTGCGCTTTAGGATCTCATTTTCCTTCCTCAGCTTCATAAGCTTTGTCTTAAGAGTTTCAACCTGCCAATTTGAGTTCGAATCCCTTTGCTGTTCAACGAGCTTTGATCTACTAATCAGCACTGAGTACACAACAAAACCATTTGGCATATAAGTTATGGCTGGCCAAGATAAGCACAGTAATTTGAACACTAGAACCTAGTAGCAATCTTACGTACTTTGCTTCTCCAAATCTTGCACTTTTCTATTCAACTCATTCTTCTCCTCTTGTTCAATTGCGAGACAGTCCTTCAGATCCTGAATCTCAAATGTATCTGTTACATGTAAAATTTACCGAATCCATCAATATATTCTAACTACTATTTCTAACAATCTGACCATAAGCAAATGAAGTTCTTAAAAGAACTCACATTTTGTTTCCGCATCCGATTGAACTTGGTCCAACCTGCTTGCCATAACATGCATGTGAGACTTGTGTGCTGCTAAGTCCTGTTGAAGGCGATTAATGGTTGCTTCGTTTTTCGCCTTCTCAACCAGAAACCCTCTGATATCACACAATATGAATTAGTTTCGCTCTTCGCGAAGTAACCTCACACATGATACGGTATATCAAACAACCAATCGATATGCTCATCAACTATCCATATCAACGAGTTCAACAACTTCATAATTAGCATGAAAATTCAACTTTGCAAATTTAGCCCCAAATCACTATGTTGGTAAATTTTCAGGAAAATGTTTTATTGACTGTAAAGTCTGACCTGATTTGAGCCTCCAAATCATCAACCTTAGCTGCACAGTCTTGCTTAACCAAATCCATAGCTTTTCTGTGCTCTTCGTCTTTACCGAGGCATTCGTCCCTAATTTTCTTCACCTCGTCTTTCAAGCTCTGAAATGTACTACGCCGCTCAAGCTGGTCAGCGATGTCGTTCAAAGATTCGGTGTACATTTTGGTCAGTCGCTCATTCTCTGCACCAAAAAGAACAAGTTACTCGTCGGTTGTAAAATTTAACATAGAAAAAATCAAAATTGAAATTGACGGTAAGAATAAGCAATTTGGGGGTGTCTCTGACTCTGACCTTGTTTGAGACTGTTGCAGGAGAATTCGAGAGCTTCTCGCCTCTGAGACTCGGCGTTGCACGTGGCCTTCACCGATTGGATTTCCGCGACGCCGTTCTTGAAGTCCTGAGAGGCTCTAGCTGTTTGGTTAGGGGTTGAGAGAGAGAGAGAGAGAGAGAGAGAGAGAGAGAGAGAGGGAGAGAGAGAGAGATTTACCAGGTAGATTTGATCGACGGTGGAGAGCAGAGAGTCCATCTCTTCGTCGGTGGTTGCCGCCATTTTCAGACTTTCTTCTCCCAATTGCGGCACTTCAACACTTTCAGCGCCATTTTAATTTTCTCAGAGGGAGATCATTTTGTGACGTGTAGTCTGTATGGTTAAGTTTGGGCTGGGCTCGAGCCGGGTTGAGATCCGACCCGAATCTCTCCTATTTTTCCTCCTCTCTTTTTTTCTCAAAAGCTAAACACTCAACTTGTTCCATTGTATTCATGATCAACTGTGCTCAATCACTGAACCTCAAGGTTCAATCGGATCAACTTTGAGTGTCTTTTTTTCGTTAAGAGGTAAAACTTTGAAAATTAATTGCAATGGAATTATAACCTCACACTAGCAAATGACACCAGAGGCTTTGTTTCCACAAAACAAAACCCCTCGAGATAGGACAATGCAACTGTTTTTGTTTTGTTTTTTTCATTTCTTTTCTTCATTGTTGATTTACACATGCAACGGGTGAATTTGACCGGTCTTAGGCAGAGTTACAAGATTATGCACCAAAATCATCAAGATTGAAACAGTGATACACCAAACAACAAAATGGAGAGAAAGGATATACAACAAACTTCCCTGTGCCGGTTCCTAATAGTGATATACCTGCAAGAAAGCAACTTGGTTGATCATGATCGCTGATGTTCCCATAAGATCTGCTCATCAATCTTGCTCAATTTATCATCATCGAGTCGCTTCCATGTCCTAATCCTCTCAACTCCCATCCAGCTGCCTTTATGCCCTTTCACAAGTTCTGCTGATATGACCCTAGCTCTTCTCTGCCACCCTTTCTTTCCATAGCCATGGTATCCAAAGCCCCCACCATAACAGAACCATATACCATCAAGATTCCCGCAAAAGTCATTGGTATGATCATGTCCCATGAACACAGCTTTCACATCTCCCATGGATACAAATGTCTCCAACACTCCCGAGTTCACCCATGAACATGCCACTGCCTCCTGAAATTCGCCAACAATGTCTTTGTTCCATAGCTGCCTGATCTCAGGAATTGGGATATGGAAAAATGCAAGAGCTGGTGGTTTCTCTGGAGCAAAAGCATTTTCTGAGTGAACTGGACCCTGTCATTATGTCACCTGCAACATGTTAATGAATAAATCTACAACTTGATGCAAGTATGGGAGTGTGATTTTCAACAGCATAGGATTTAATGAGGTTAACAACATTGAATATAAAGTCTACATGATAATGTCCATGTTTTCGTTAAAATCATTTCAATAACTTCAAATGAGCCAGATGCAAAGCAACAATAAAGTGTTGATAATTCTGTAGCATTTTGTTTGGTGATTCAGATATTGTATACCTCAGAAACACCACGAAGCCAACGGAGTTGTGATTCCCTAATCCAACCATAAGTTCGTAGTCCATCAACCATCTCTCTGTCTCCAGTGTCAAGAAAGAAAAGATTTAGGATGCTGCTATTTACCAAGTATGAACCTGGGGTACCATATACTTGCAGATCATAATTGCCAAACCCATCAATGACTTGCATTGTTTCTCCTTTAGAGAGATCACCAGCTAAAGGATTAACTTGTGAAACTGAATAGTCCATAAGGGAGATAAAGGTCATGAGCTCTTCACGAGTCATTGTAGATTCTTGGTCATGGTTTCCCAAGACTGCTGCCCAAGGAAGGCCAGATTCAATGGCTGGAGCAAATGCTCGAAGCATTGATTCAGCAGCATCCGCAGAGCTTGACCCAAATATGTTATCGCCTGTTTGCATGAGCTAAACCAAAGTAAATACTTGAGAGAAAAAACATCATTTTAGTACCAAACAAGGATAGTGTGTCATACTCTGACTTAAGGACAAAGACATCATATTTCAGATATGGCTACATGCACTGTAAAGCCAGATTACCGGAAGAACTAAATGAACTGGATTGTGTAGCATGACTCTGGCTATAGAGGATGCCTAACTGATCAGCTGATCCTATTTTTAACCTATCCCCAATTAAACTTTGGCCGAAAAAGGTTAAAGCTTGATACCGAAATTTTGGTGGCTACAGATCTACTTATACACTACATAGAAGAACCTCCAATAGATTCTAGGTTAATACTTGCAAACTTCGGGGCCTGAAAACAAAAATGTTCTTGCATATATAAAGGTTAGTTGGTCCAGAATAAAATCATCATCTAAAGCTATAATCGGCTACGGGTGTGAATTTTCTATTTTTATTATTATTATTTCCTTATTGTTGTAGGCACATTTCTATCACCAAATCTGTACAATCCGAGATTAGTATGTATGTCAAATGCGCTTTACATTTTAAGACATTCTATATAAATGTGGCAAGGCTTCCTGTAGTATACCCAACTGTGAACTGTCCATAGCTAATTCTGGAAACAAACAAACAAACAACACTGTTCGTAGCTAAAAACTACCAGGAAGAATAAAACGTCCACAAGTAATTAAAAGCAAGAAAATTAATAACATGGAAATAGTTGTACACACCTGTAAAAGCAATGAAATCCGGCTTCTCAACTTGAATCATCTTCTTGAGAAACACCGACGTGTTGTGATCGGAACATTGCCGGAACTCAGACTCCGCCACATCCCGGCACCGAGTCAAACCTCCATTCCCATAATGCATATCAGCCACCTTATTTAATTAATTAATTAACTCAAATCAATCAAAACCCACCAAAAATCAAGATTACTAATTATATAACTCGCCGGGTGAAGTGTATATATACCTGGAGAATCTTGAAGGCCCCATCGGAGCCGAACCGCAGAGGAAGATTTGGGTGGTGCTTCTTGACCACGACAGGTGCATTCCCGACGAGTAATCTGTGGGCGATTTGGGTGTGGAGCAAGTAGAGAAGAGCGTAGAGGAAGGTCAAGTAGAGGAAAGAGTGTTTCCAATTTGCAGGTGACGACGATGACGAGTCCATTGTTGCTGCTGCTGATGATTGCAGTCTGCAGCTTCAGACGTATTTTGTTGAATCGGGGTCGTCTGCTGTTTATTTTTTGGGAAATGAATATGAGGGTGATTGATACGTTGATACGTTCTAAACTTTGCTCAGTCAAATATGTCAAATATCACTTTGACAGCAGTTTATTCATTTTGATCACTCAAATATCACTTTGCTCACTAATGTATGATCAATTTCTCCGATTCAGAGTGATCAAAGTGAGTAAAAGTATTATTCGATACTGAACAAAGTGATATTCAATTATGAGGAAAGTGATATTTTACTCATTCGATAGTGAGCAAAGTGATATTTGTCATACTTGAGTGAGTAAAGTTTAGAACATGCCATACTTGAGTGACATTCCTAGCCATTTTCTCTTCTTTCTTTATAAACGAACTTTTAACTGCTAAATTTGCACCATGTGACAGTTTTAACTATGACAGTCTTAAATGTTTTTAACCAACTCTAACAAATTTTCCTTTTATCGGTAACGGTAATTAGCGAATTTAAAAATAAGCAGTTGGGGTAAGTAGCTGTATTTTAATGATAGTCATAATCTGGTAGTCAATAAATTTTGTGGTCAGTCATGGTCAATTATCGTTAGATCTTCATCCAACGGTTGATAATAAATTATCTTCCAACTGTTTTTTAATCACTTACCGTTAGATGTAGATCTAATGGAATTTGACCACAATTGACCACATAATTTATTGGCCACTAGATTAGTAAAATGTATAACATAGACTTGCAAATCAACAGTGAAAATGAAAGTGTCCACTCACCTGGATTACCAGTAAATAGCTAGCTCGACGACCCACTAACCCAAAAGTCCTACTCGGTGTTCCTAAAACAACCCAAAAATCTTCCTCAATTAATACAGATTCTATCGTGCGACTAAAATGGATAAAGTATTCCACGACGAAATGTTGATGGAAACTAATATTTATTATCAATATTCTTCAAACGTAATCCTACTCACCCACGTAATCGAAAAAAAACACTACCTTGGTCACATTCTTTGTGTCGCACAACCCAAGTTCCTTAGCAATTAAGTCTCGAATCGCCACACACACAGTCAGTCACGTTGAATGTCTCGAGTCGTCCCAAATTCTAGAAAATAATCGAAACACTGAAAATAAATATGCCAAGCTATGCGAGACTATACAAAAATGACTACAAATCAGTTCAGAAGACTCCCCATGAAAAAGTAGGTTCTCTAGTCGCCAGAGCTTTATCGTGCACGGCGGCGCGTAAGGCCTATGCATCACCATAGGCGGCGGCCCAAACTGACCATCATTGATGCCTACAAATGATACATCATTCGAAAGCTCATTCTAAGCCCAATAATTTTCATCAAAGCCACAAAGTCCAATTCAGAATGAGTAAGCCAAAATTTACCTCGAGAAGTCAGGAATTTTGCCAGAAATTCAAGTCAGTACCATGACGGTTATCAGCGATGACGAGGCTCGGGACAAGTTGCAAACGCTTCTACGGTGTAAAGGCAACAAACCCCCAAGAGGTGGTGGCGAGATATCGTCGGTGGCGTCGCTGGCGGCAGAGGTCGAATCGGCATCAAACCCTAGGATTTTGCCTTGATTTCTAGCTTCAATCGATAGGAATTGGATGTTAATTTGTTGGGGGAAAGGAAGAGGAGGTCGAGGCGAAGGTTTTGACACCAAGGCCGACCAATGTAATGGTCGGCCGGTAGAGCTTTGCCGACTTCAACCATCACGGGGAGAAAGGGAGTTAGGGAGAGAGAAAAAGGGATAGGGTTGACCACGTGTTGAAGAATTTTCTAAAGGAAATTTTCTAACTTTTCAAATTCGAAAAGTGGGTATTTATACCTCGATACTTATCGAAACGTAAAAATTTCTGACAAACTCCGATTGATCATAACTTTCTTGTCGTAACTCCAAATTTAACATTTAACGAGTCCACATACTTGGCTCAACAAGTTCGACATAAACTTCCTTCACAACATCCCTAAAGAAAACGAGCCCCAAAATCATAGCTTATAAAATGTCGATTTTCATGTTATGACTAAAAGTGAATCTCAATAACCGTATTGAAATAGAAGTAACTCATCAAAACTCGACAAATAAGGATTAGCTCGTTAATCTGGGTACAGGTCGTTACAGGAAAGTTGCACTCCATGCTAAACTAGACTCTCTTGGAAAAATGCAAGTTTTTTGTCCAGTAGCGT
Source organism: Geum urbanum (assembly GCA_946800695.1). Taxonomy (NCBI): domain Eukaryota; kingdom Viridiplantae; phylum Streptophyta; class Magnoliopsida; order Rosales; family Rosaceae; genus Geum; species Geum urbanum. The sequence continues at coordinate 10,428,114 of OX327003.1, forward strand.
TATGCCCACCGAATGTTAAGCCGATTAGAGATAAATGAGTCTTTATTTAGAAGTGCAATGAGAAAAATGAAGTCTTGTGATAGAAAAATGAAGTCAATGATTTTCTCAACACCCTAGTATTGATTATGAGGAGATGTATTCTCCGGTTATAGATATGATTACTTTTCGCTACGTAGTCAGTTTGGTAGTGACCGAAAAATTGAGTATGCAGCTTGGGGATGTTGTTAGAACATATTTCTATAGGGATTTTGATTCATAGATATATATGAGAGTGCTTGATGACATAGTTTTATCCAAATCAAGTAACTCTAAACCGCGGAGTACTCATGTGATAAGATTGAGAAGTTCACTATATGGATTAAAGTAATCCGGTCAGATGTGGTACAAACGTCTAAGTGACAACTTGATTGGGAAAGGATATAAGAATGATGAGTGATGCTCATACATGTTCATTAAATGAATAAGTTTATGATTTACCATTGTAGCAGTATATGTTAATGATATGAACATCATCGGGTCTCTTGATGAGATTAATGAGACAGTTGGCAACTTGAATTTCTAGTTTTAGCTGAAAGACCTTGGTAGGACTCGATTTATCTCAGTTTAGAGCTGGAACATCAAGCTAGTGGAATTCTTATTCACCAGTCTACTTATATCCAAAAGATACTTAGGCGATTTAACATGGACAAAGCACACCAATGGTTGTTTGTAGTATAAAACCCAAAAAGGATTCATTTCGTCTAAAAATGATGATGAGGAAATTTTGGCTGAGTTTCCATATCTCAGTTCTATTGGAGCTTTGTTGTATTTCGCTCAGTGCACACACCCAGACATTGTCTTCTCAGTGAACTAATTAGCTAGATTTAGCTCTATACTTACGCAACGTCATTGAAATAGATTAAAACACATCTTTAGGTACTTGAAGGGATCCATTGACTTGGACTTATTCTTTCCCTACAAAGAAGCAAGGGATAAACTGGAAATTCTGGTGAAAGGAATTGAACCATAAACACAGCATTCTGATTATGCACAGTTCGACCCATTGAACCATGTCTCCTGGACGGATATGCTAGAATCTATCAACCCATCGAAGAAAGCTCTTGACCCATCGAAAGCTGTCAGCAATGAACCATCTTTCAGTGTAGTCCTCTATTCCAAAATATTGAATGATATGTTGGTAGAATTTGCTGATGTTAAGTATCTCTCTGACCCGCATAGAGTACGTTCCCAAACTGGTTATGTTTTCACCATTGGAAATACATCGATTTCTTGAATATCTACAAAGCAAACATTTGTTTCTATTTCCTCGAATCATTCTGAAATCATAGCTCTGCATGAAGTCGTTAAAGAGTGTGTATGGTTTCGGTCAGCAATGCATCAACCTGCATCTTTGAGGATAATGCAGCTTGAATTAAGGAGGTGAGATTGGATTACATTAAGGGTGACAATACTAAACACATTTCACCAAAGTTCTTCTACAATCAACTATAATGACAGTTCCTGAATATCCATGTGAGCCAAATTAGTTATGCGGATAATGTTGCGGACTTGTTCACCAAATCACTGTCCAAAGCTACATTTTTGAAACATGTGAAGCGCATTGGCATGCGAAGATTATCTGAACTTTGAGATTGAGTTAACAATCAGGGGGTCACATCTTGGTAGACATTAAGGGGAGTCTACATCACATGTAGTATCATTTGTAGTTGATACGTTGTACTATTTTTCCCTTCGACCAAGTCTTTATTTTTCCCATGTAATTTTTATTTACTTTGCAATGTTTTTAGTGAGACAACAAGTTATGCATCATACATTAGAAACTGAACACAAGAGAAAGTGTTTAAGGAAAGTATATTCCTGATCTTCCGGTGTGTGTTTTGTCCTAATTAGATTAGATATAGAGATTCTAGTAATCCCAAAATTAATTACTGAGACATTTATTATAATTGATTATAATGCTTATATTTAAAGTCATCTATCAATGAATAAAAATATAATTTCTAGTATAAAATTATTGTGTAATGTCACGATAAGAAAAAAAGCATTTTGGTAACAAAGCTGTTTTATCACCAATGTTTGATATATTGTCACCCATTTTCATTAGTGACAAAATAAGTTTGTCACCAATTTTGTCACTGAAAATTGTAACTGAAAGGACCCAATCCAGATTTAGTTTCCTAAACCGGAATCAAACCCCTTCTGAAAACATGAACTTGCAAAAATCACAAAAATTTCGGCAGAATTTCGTTACTAACGCGGAATTGCTATTAACCTGCACCCAAAAACATACTTCATCCTATGCCACAAAAGCCAAACTATAGGCACCAATCCCATCCGGATTTCTCAATATCATAATAATAACGTAAAGTAATAATCAAAACTGTACTTTACAGAAATCCGGGGAAAAACATATAAAAGTATAGCGACAAAGTAATCAGAGCGACCTCTAGTGTATATATATATATAAAAATATACAACAGTAGGCAAAACAAGAAACCTATTGGAGAAGAAAGGTAGCTCGAACACTAAGCCTCCGACTGCGACGTGAGACACCAGAATCTGAACTGCAAACTGGGCACGGAAACCGAAAAACTTAGGGGAAAGGCAAATAAAATCGTTAGAGTGAGTGGACGGAAATAATCATATGCCTTTCACCATTTATATATATCATAAAACAAAGCGAGTTCATAAAATGAATGGAGGTGTCAGGCGAATCTCTCAAGCCCGACAGTGATAGACTAGGCGAATCTCTCAAGCCTAGTGGGCACATCAGGGGAATCTCTCAACCCTGGATCTGGACTACCGGTGATCAGCCGAGTAGCCAATGCATCGATGCTAAGTAATGCCATCACCATATAAAATATAAAATATAAAATAATACCTCCAAAAGTAATAAATAATCTCAACATCGTATCGTAAATAAATACGGAAATCAAGAACTCGCTACGATAGTGAAATAAAAAAGGTCTCCTCACAGATGAGCACAGCGCGCAAACGCGCTAATCACGAGATCCGGCGGAAGATCCCTCGCCCAACGTACGATCTCGATCCCCTGAATAATCACAAAATATAATTGATCAAAATCACAATTCACTACTATGTATCACACCTCGGAAACCAACCATTTCCGGAAACATATAACTCGATACAAAATAATCGTCCAAATTCCCCAAACTCTCCACAAAAACCCTTGACTAAAAATCCGGCATCCAAATCAACTCTAAAACCTCAAGGCGATGATCGGGGCGCGATTACGAGTAAAACGACATAAAAATCATCAAATTCCAAATAGTCAACGGGTCGCCGGAGCTTCGCCGTTGACTGCCGCCGCTGCCGGCGGCGGCGCGCCGTCAACCGGAGGAATTTCCCGGCGGCCAAGCTCACCGAAGCTTCTCCTCCTCAAGCCCAACACATCTCTCAACTGTGACAACCATCAATTCCGCCGCGATTAGCCGGAATTTAGCTCGAAACATCCACGGCCGAGAATTGCCGGAAAACTTTCCCTGCCGATTCTGGCGCCGTCACGCCACCTCGTCCCTCAAAACCAAAGGGGAAATCATCCTTGAGCAAAACCCGATCGATTCCACCCAAGAACCTTACCGGAAAGTCACCGGAGCGCCGCCCCCATCAAACCCGATTCCGACCAGAAAACAATGAACTTTAACTCACTCGTTCTCCCTCAAATCCTCATCAATTAACACAAATCTAAGTTCTAACTATAGAAAATCAAGAGGAGAATCGATTCATACCCAAATCGGAACCGGAGATGGCCGGAAACGAATGGTCACCGGCGAGTCAAACGGTGGCCGGTTTTCTCCTCGGTCAATGCGGGTCAACGCCAATTATCTGGTCAAACGACGGTCAACCTTCCCTAAACAGTGTTTTCGAAAAAATTTCGACTATTTCCAATATTTATACTCGCGGCTCGATACGATCAACGGTCCAAATCGAATCACAATAACGTTTCGGATAACTCAAATCCAAACGGATAAACACAACGGAATTCCACGATTTCAAATATTCATAACATATTCCTCGGTCGTCGAAATAATTATCCGAAACCGCCCACGAACTTGAAATCACGCGTACCACAACTCTAGTGAAGAGACTTAACTCAAATTTTCGCCCGATAATTAAGTCGTAATCGAAACCTCTAATTCAATTCATTTACGGAAAACTGTAATCACTCGCTAACTCGTGGATTAAGCCGATTATCGTGCTAGCTTTGATTTGGGTCGTCACAAATCTACCCCCCTTAAAAAAATTTCGACCTCGAAATTTACGTACATGCTAGGTGAACAGATGAGGATACTGCTCCCGTATACGCTGCACAGTCTCCTAGGTGGCCTCCTCAATCGAATGATTCTGCCACAAGACCTTCACCAACGGTATAACACGGCGCCTCAACTCCTGCTCATGCCGATCGAGAATCTGTACCAGCTCCTCCACATATGTCAAATCCTCTCGGATAGGTAGCTGATATGGTGCTAACACATGTGATGGATCTGGAATATACTTCCGCAACATCGAAACATGGAAAACATCTTGTACACGAGCCATCTCGGATGGTAACTCAAGTCTGTAAGCCACGGCACCAACCCTCTCGGTAATCTCGTATGGACCAATGTACCGTGGTCAAAGCTTTCCACGCTTCCCGAAACAGACAACTCCCCTCCACGGAGATAGTTTCAGGAAGACCCGATCGCCCACCTTGAACTCGAGATTCTTTCTCCCCACGTCTGCATAACTCTTCTGGCGATCATGGGCAATCTTCAACCTGTCCCAGATAATCTGAATGTCCTCCATGGTGCTCTTCACCAAATCAGGGCCAATAAGCCATCGCTCGCCCACCTCACTCCAACACAATAGAGTGTGGCACTGCCTCCCGTATAGAGCCTCATACGGTGCCATCTCAATACTGGCCTGATAGCTGTTGTTGTAAGAAAACTCAATCAAATGCAGTTGCTGGTCCCAATTTCCTTGAAATTGCAAAACACAAGACCGCAACATATCCTCGAGAGTCTGAATAGTCCTCTCAGACTGCCCATCAGTCTGAGGATGAAAAGCTGTACTGAAATGCAATCTAATACCCATGGCTCGCTGTAATGTCTGCAAGAACTCTGAAGTAAACTGACTGTCTCGGTCAGAAACAATGGATACATGCACACCGTGCAGACGAACGATCTCCGCCAAATACAGCTTTGCCAATCTGCCCACAGAAATCTTCCCCGGAAATGGAAGAAAATGAGCGAATTTCGTCAATCGATCTACGATAACCCAAATACCGATATTACCACCGAAATACGCAGTAACTGATACACGAAATCCATGGTAATATGCTCCCACTTCCAAACCGGAATTTCCAAGGGCTGCAACTTTCCCGCAGGCTTCTGCCTCTCCGCTTTAACCTGCTGACAAATCAAACATCTGCTCACATATGCGGTAATCTCCTGCTTTATATTGCGTCACTAGTAATAAGCTCGAAGTGTACGAAACATCTTCGTACCACTGGGATGCATCGCATAAGCAGAACAGTGAGATTCGTCTAAAATATCTTTCTTCAAACTCTCGTCCCTGGGTACACATAATCTGCCTCTGAATAGCAACGTACCATCATCACTCAACCGAAACTCTGTTGGCACACCATTCCGAATCATGGTCTTCTTGTCCAACAGGTAGGAATCTGCATCCTGAGCTTCCCGCACCTGGTCAACCAACACCGGTCGAACCTGGAAGCTGGCTAACAAAGCTCCATCATCGTCCCACTCGAACTCAGCTCCCGTAGCCCGAAGCTTGGCTAACATGGAAACTCTGGCCACACACACATGAAACAACGAAGCCCCAGATTTCTGACTGAGTGCATCAGCAACGACATTAGCCTTCCCTGGATGGTACTTGAAAGTGCAATCATTGTCGTTGATCAACTCCATCCATCTGCGCTGCCTCATATTCAAGTCTGGCTGCGTGCGCAAATAAGTGAGACTCTTGTGATCGGTATATATCTTGCACTGAGCTCCATACAAGTAGTGTCTCCAACTCTTCAACGCTAATACAATAGCAGCCAACTCCAAATCATGGGTAGGATAGTTGACTTCATGTGGTTTCAGCTGCCTGGAACCGTAGGCCACCACTCTACCATGCTGCATTAGAACACAACCAAGTCCCAACTTTGATGCATCGCTGTAAACCACAAACTCACCACTGTCGTCAGGTAAAGTCAGAACCGGTGCAGTAGTCAACTTTTCCTTCAAGAGCAAATAACTCTCCTCACATGCATCATACCACTCGAACTTGACACATTTCTTCGTCAATCTGGTAAGTGGAGTGGCAATCCGTGAAAAGTCCTGCACAAAACGCCGATAGTAACCTGCCAAACCTAAGAAACTTTTGATCTCTGGTACGGTGGTAGGTCTACTCCAATTCAACACGGCTTCAATCTTGTCAGGATCCACGCTGACTCCCTCAGCTGATATTACATGACCCAAAAACTTCACTCTATCCAACCAAAACTCACACTTGCTGAACTTCGCAAACAACTGATTGTCCCACAAATTCCGCAAAACAGCTCGCAAATGCTTCTTGTGCTGGCCTACACTCCTGGAATAAATCAAGATGTCGTCGATGAACACGATCATAAACTTGTCCAGAAACCATCTGAACACCCGGTTCATGAAGTCCATAAAAGCTGCGGGGGCATTAGTCAACCCAAACGGCATAACCAAGAACTCGTAATGTCCGTACCGTGATCTGAAAGCTGTCTTGGCCACATCTGACTCTCTGATCCTCAACTGATGGTATCCGGATCTAAGATCAATCTTCGAAAAGACTGAAGCTCCCTTGAGCTGATCAAACAAGTCGTCAATCCGCGGTAATGGATACTTGTTCTTCACAGTGACCTGATTCAGCTTCCGGTAATCGATACACAGTCGCATGGAACCATCCTTCTTCCGCATAAATAGTACAGGAGCACCCCACAGTGATACACTGGGTCGTATGAAACCCTTCTCCAGCAACTCTTGAAGTTGAATCTGTAGCTCTTTCAACTCTGCTGGCGCCATACGATAAGGTGCATGTGATATGGGTCCAGTGCCCGGTAATAGCTCAATGGTGAAATCGATCTCCCGAACTGGAGGAATACCCGGTAACTCCTCCGGAAATACATCAGGAAACTCGGAAACAACCTCAATATCACCAATGTCTGGCACAGCAGCCGTAATATCCACAACATGAGCTAAGTAAGTAACACAACCCTTCTTCATCATCCTCTCGGCCTTCATCGCTGAAATCACACATAGCAATGAAGTATTCTTCTCACCGCGAAACAGTATCTCTGGAAAGACTGGTCGTCGAAACACAACCTCCTTCTTGTGACAATCGAACATAGCCCAATGTGTCTCCAAGAAGTCCATACCCAAAATCACATCAAAATCGACGATATCCAGCAATAACAAATCCGTTGCTAACCCATGACCTCCAATAAAAATATCACAATCTCTATACACCCAGCCAATACTCACAACCTCACCGGACAGATATAACACTCTCCACAACCCCGAAAGTGGAGATGCAGGCATAGTAGCTAAAGATGATAATCTATATGATATGAATGAATGTGTAGCACCTGGATCTAGCAATGTAAGTACTGGATAGCCAAAAACATGCAACGTACTAATAACAACCTCCGGTGAAGCTCTGCCCTCGCGCAATGACATGGCATGAACCATGGCCTGCCCAGTTGGTCGCCCATGCTAAGGTTGCCTCTGTTGTCCGCCCTGGCCAGAAGACTGTACTAGTCGAGCCCCAGAAGTGGTACCTCGCTCTCCTCCGGAACTCTAGGTCGCATGTCCACCAACACCAGCAAGCTGGAAACACTCCCTCGCATAGTGACCCTCCTGGCCACAACGATAACAAACGACAGGGCCTCGCTGACATGGACCAACATGATACCTGCTGCAGAGACTACACAAAGGGTACTCCCTCGGTACGGAAAAAGTGCCACCGGTATGTTGAGGATAACTGGATCCGCTAGAACCCCCACTAGACTGTGGTTGCTGCGATCGATCCCTCCTCCATCTCTGCCTCTGTCTAGGTGCACTAGCTGGTGGTCTAAATGGTCCACTGCTCGACGATGATGCCAATCCGGAAGTATCATAACTCAGCCTTTCCTTCTCGATATCCTCACCTCGAAGTGCAGCACTCACAAACTCATCAAAGTTGTTCCGAGGCATCGTAGTCAGTGTCCCCTTGATGTTCAGGTTCAAGCCCAGCTCAAATCTTCGACACTTGGCTTCCTCTGTAGCCACCATGTCACGAGCAAACCGAGATAAGCGGGTAAATCTGTCCCGGTACTCAAGCACAGACATACTGCCCTGCCTCAAATTAATGAACTCCTCATACTTTCGCTGCTGTGTAGCCTGGTTGAAGTATCTCCACATAAACAAATCCCGAAACAAAGTCCACGGAATATCAACCGAAACTTTATCGGTGCTAACCCACCAGAAATATGCATCTGACTCAAGTAAACCAACTGCTGCCACTGTCATCTGCTCAGGGGTGAAACGCAGACGCTCACAAACACGTTCAACCTGAACCAACCATGCTTCACAAATCTCTGGATCAGCTGAACCCGAAAAGACAGTCGCTCCAGCAGTACGAGATTTGACCACAGGGTCAAAACGTTCCTCCAAATGCAATACTCGCATCAGCAAGTCATACGTCTGGCGATCCTCATCAGGATCCACATCCCGATTAACACAGGAACCACGTCAAGGAGGCATCCTACTAATTCAAGAAAATCATTAGTTACAAGCACTAGGAACGTAATCATGAGACTTCAGATATTTGAGAATACACAACACCCGAAGCATTGATTAGTAACCGCTGGCCAGTCGGGTCATTGCTCCAGACATGCTGTACATACTCAAATACCCTAAGCGTCACAACAACAAGAGTCTACAGAACCTGAAACCTAATGCTCTGATACTAAGCTGAAAGGACCCAATCCCGATTTAGTTTCCTAAACCGGAATCAAACCCCTTCTGAAAACACGAACTTGCGAAAACCACAAAAATTTAGCAGAGTTTCGTTACTAACGCGGAATTGCCATTAACCTGCACCCGAAAACACACTTCATCCTATGCCACAAAAGCCAAACAATAGGCACCAATCTCATCCGGATTTCTCAATATCATAATAATAACGTAAAGTAGTAATCAAAACTGTACTTTACAGAAATCCGGGGAAAAACATATAAAAGTATAGCGACAAAGTAATCAGAGCGACCTCTAGTGTATATATACAAAAATATACAACTGTAGGAAAAACAAGAAACCTATTGGAGAAGAAAGGTAGCTCGAACACTAAGCCTCCGATCGCGACGTAAGACACCAGAATCCGAACTGTAAACTGGGCACGGACACCGAAAGCCTAGGGGAAAGGCAAATAAAATCGTTAGAGTGAGTGGACGAAAATAATCATATGCCTTTCACCATTTATATATATCATAAAACAAAGCGAGTTCATAAAATGAATGGAGGTGTCAGGCGAATCTCTCAAGCCCGACGGTGATAGACTAGGCGAATCTCTCAAGCCTAGTGGGCACATCAGGGGAATCTCTCAACCCTGGATCTGAACTACCGGTGATCAGCTGAGTAGCCAATGCATCGATGCTAAGTAATGTCATCACCATATAAAATATAAAATAATACCTCCAAAAGTAATAAATAATCTCAACATCGTATCGTAAATAAATACGGAAATCAAGAACTCACTACGACAGTGAAATAAAAAGGTCCACTCACAGATGAGCACAGCGCGCAAACGCGCTAATCACGAGATCCGGCGGAAGATCCCTCGCCCAACGTACGATCTCGATCCCCTGAATAATCACAAAATATAATTGATCAAAATCACAATTCACTACTATGTATCACACCTCGGAAACCAACCATTTCCGGAAACATATAACTCGATACAAAATAATCGTCGAAATTCCCCAAACTCTCCACATAAACCCTCGACTAAAAATTCAGCATCTAAATCAACTCGAAAACTTCAAGGCGATGATCGGGGCGCGATTACGAGTAAAACGACATAAAAATCATCAAATTCCAAAAAGTCAACGGGTCGCCGGAGCTTTGCCGTTGACCGCCGCCGCCGCCGGTGTACCGTCAACCGGAGGAATTTTCCGGCAGCCAAGCTCACCGAAGCTTCTCCTCCTCAAGCCTAACACATCTCTCAACTGTGACAACCATCAATTCCGCCGCGATTAGTCGGAATTCAGCTCGAAACATCCACGGCCGAGAATCGCCAGAAAACTTTCCCCGCCGATTCCGGCGCCGTCACGCCACCTCGTCCCTCAAAACCAAAGGGGAAATCATCCTTGAGCAAAACCCAATCGATTCCACCCAAGAACCTTACCGGAAAGTCACCGGAGCGCCGCCCCCATCAAACCCGATTCCGGCCGGAAAACAATGAACTTTAACTCACTCGTTCTCCCCCAAATCCTCATCAATTAACACAAATCTAAGTTCTAACTATAGAAAATCAAGAGGAGAATCGATTCATACCCAAATCGGAGCCGGAGATGGCCGGAAATGAAAGGTCACCGGTGAGTCAAACGGTGGCCGGTTTTCTCCTCGGTCAACGCCAATTCTCTGGTCAAACGACTGTCAACCTTCCCGAAACAGTGTTTTCGACAATTTTTTGACTATTTCCGATATTTATACTCGCGGCTCGATACGATCGACGGTCCAAATCAAATCACAATCACGTTTCGGATAACTCAAATCCAAACGGATAAACACGACGGAATTCTGCGATTTCAAATATTCATAACATATTCCTCGGTCGTCGAAATAATTATCCGAAACCGCCCACGAACTCGAAATCACACGTACCACAACTCTCGTGAAGAGACTTAACTCAAATTCTCGCCCAATAATTAAGTCGTAATCGAAACTGCCAATTCAATTCATTTACGGAAAACTGTAATCACTCGCTAACTCATGGATTAAGCCGATTATCGTGCTAGTTCTGATTCAAGTCGTCACAGTAACAAATTATTATAAGTGACAAAATACGTTTGTCACCAAAAAAAGATTGAGTGACAAACACAGTTTGTAACCAAATTCATTACTTTTTGTCACATATTCTCTCTCGAAATTGGAATATGGCGCCAGAAGTACTTTTACGGCCCATTGTTAAGACTGGGTCGAATTACTTGAAAATCTTCTAAGATATTTGATTAAACATCTCGGTATGGAACGAGTGGAATTATAACTATGATTCATGTATTTATTTGCTTAACTGAGAGGATATTAATGTATATACATTAAACTTTGATCCACTTCTCATTCTATACAAGTAACTAATATACCTAATGACTAATGCATTACTCATGATCTATGAAAACAAATGACAAATACAGATTCAAAACGTCATTCTCAACAGTGAGGCTTGAATGCCTTGACCAGTTTAAGCTCAACCTCCTCCAATAAAGTACAGCGAGAATCAACCTACTTCTACTTGGTCTTGCTCAAACTCCTCGTCCATGTAGTCATACCTGTCCAAATGTATATATTCAATAATCATGTAACTTTCAAAAAGCCTTGTCAAATATTTGACCTCAATGGTGGATAAGGAATATGCAGAAGTTTCGCAATTGCTTTAAACTTTTTATTCTAAGCATGATACAAGCGACCAATTGCCCAATGTATCTCTACTAGAAAAAAGGAGTTTGAAACATTAAAGAAAAGCAACTAATGTCTTAAATTGACATCTGACCTGTTTCACATGCTACACATATTACATTCTTTTCGAGGCACCAACGTCTAGCAATCATTGTTCTTAAGGATCTCCACAACAAGTATAGTCTAAATGCTGCCAATATAAAGTTAAGAAAATAAAAGGAAATAGATAAAACCAGAAATTATAAACACATGAATTAAATGTCTAATTCTGAGAGCCGTACTAATGAAAAAGGTATTCATTCTACAATTTTAAGATACCGTGGAACATAAATGAGAAATAATAAACCTTCAATTGTCTGCACAACAAACCTTGACATTATACGAAACTGATAGAAACCTAAAATTAAACTAGAAGTCGGAAAGTATCCCAGATGTTAGACTAGTAACAAGTTTTTTTCTTGACATGTAAATCTTGGCAATATTAAAAAAAAATATAATTATCTCATCACTATTGCAATCAGTAAGTGTGTAGATTGGAACTTATATGAAAATTCTCGACCTTGTCCTCGAGATTAGTCATTGTGACCGAATCAGACATCTTCAAGTCCTAATGTCTTAATCGAACTGCTAAGAAATAATTGCAGCATATTCATCACTCTTAGCCTTTCGCTACAAACCAATGAACCATACATATACATATATACATAATCATATATCTACAGAATATTGTTGACCAAAACAAACATTTCAGCAAATTGAAGTGGGCATAGAATTTTACCCACTAGTTTTGAATAAATCATCCTCTGTATACCTAAAAAATAATGAAGCACACATACAAATAATCAAAAAGAAACTCTATACATAAGCCTGAAGAAAAAACAAAAAACAGTAGGCTAATTAGGCATAGACAAAGTTGCTGAATGAGAGTCTGTTCCATGTTCAGAAGAAACATATGAAAATAACATAAGATTACTGAAATGTGAAATAAGGTTATACGAACTTTTAAATGAAGTTTAAAAATTAAACTTAACAGTAACATACAACATCGATTGGCTCATCTGCAGAAAAAGAGAAACCAAATAGTGAGTAATAAGATGACATTCTGTCATTCTCCATTGCTAACACAGATAATCCTGAAAAAAAATGGAGTGGTAGCACAAAATAGTCGCTGACCAACAGAAACCATTACAGAACTGGTTCAGTTTGAGTTTGAAATTACTAATTTTTATTCTCAAGCACACTTCTATGTTCGAATTTATAAACTTCACGATTGAAATTTTGCTCACAAGCGACTGCCATGCCAGAATTGTCACTGCACAAAACTAAAAACCCAATGCTTAATGAATTGCAATTCAACTAAATAAAAATTTGAATATATGATCGGAAGTATGATATCTTAAGGTGCAAACACTAGATATTTCCTGTTCGCTAGCTAGCTGTATCTTTCATGCAATCTTCTTATCCTATACCTTGGAAAATTATATTCACTCCCTCGATGATGTCTTAATGTCATGATCCCTTGCTTAGTATGTTGCTTTCGATCTTGGGTAATGCTACCACTAATTATTTCAATATGCATTGCCAATACTGCAAACCACAACATGCATAAAATGCAACTTAACATGCAAACAAAAGTTTTCATACCACAACAGAAAATTAAGATCATAGCTAGCCTTGAATATCTAGATACTTGGACATTGTACTAGAATACGAGACAATATTTCATCAATAAGTCGAAAGGTAATAATTATCCTCGTCGTGGCTAAATAATGACACAAACTTTTCCTAATCAGTATCTTAATATGTGTACATACTACACAGGGTTACTCACTTCCACGAGCTCAAATATGAAAACATCTTCTACTCGTAGCCGCTTTTCTTTCATAAATGGACTCGGTTTTGTAAGTCTAGACCAATCATGGACGTGCGACGATTTCATTCTCTATTATATAATAGACTGGCAGTAAAAATTACTTACACTCCCAAGAACACAGTAGCGACCATATATATATAGAGAGAGAGAAACTACGTACAATGAGTAGAGGAGGCGAGACAAGGAGAAGCAATTGCAGACTTGCGGGGTTTCGATCTCAATTTGACCACCGACGACCGAAATCGGACCAGATATTTTGGTTCAGAACGACAATCTTATCGTTGGGCAATAAGGGTTGGATAGCGTCGGAGTGCAATAGAGGGTTTGGGGAGATGAGGACCCAAACTAAATCGTGAAGGTAATGACGTCGATGAACCCTCCGGCGAGGGAAGTGAGGCGACTGGCGCCGCATAAGGAGAAGGAACTAAAGGCGACATCGTTGTGAAATTGAGGCCGATATTGTGGATGGATCCGCTTCTTTTAGAGATCAATGATCTCAGCAAAGCCTCTATGGAGAACAACACAAGTTTTAACTTTCAACCGTGGAGCAATTGGAGAAGATAACTACTTGCATTTTGGGATCTTTTTTACGTAATTAACCCTCTCTAAGGTACACTAGATACAGGCAATTTACGGGAATTCAATTATCCAGGACATTAGTGACAAAAATATTTGTCACCTATTCTTGAAGTTTTGTCACGTAAACATATTCTAAATTTAACTTTGTAATGACAATTTTTAAGTGACAAAAAAAAATTTGTCACTAAAAATACCAGTAAGTGACAAAATCATGTTGGTCACCTATTGTTTTGTCACTGAAACATTAATTTCTTGTAGTGTGCATGTGTATCCTTCAACAACTCTATAATTTTTTATTTTATTAATTTAAGCTTCATGCTGTGAAACTTATATGTAAATGAATAACATCTAGACCGGATAAATTTATTATATAATTATTTTATCGATAATAAATAATTTATTAATTTATCAATATTTTTATATATTTTTCTAGTAAAATTATATTTATTAGTAAGATTTGATTTATGTATTGTGTTCCTAGTTTGAGATGACAGAAGTTGTGGATAAGTGTAGTTTCTTGTCTACGTTGTAGATAAAATTTGGATCTATTTAGCATGAAACAAGTTTATTTGATATTTTGCATCTATCGTCTAACTGCGGTGATCTGAAGCACTTTATATAATTGTGACTAGAGTTGATGTGTATAGTCCATTCTATTTGGAGCCGTTGTGTATTTTTTTTCATTCATTTTGGCTTCTTTGCCTGCATTGTTCTTGCCTTGACTCGCAAGAACCACGTAGAAAGGAGTAAGAAAAAGACGAGCAAGCGGTTGTTAAAAGGATGCCTTCATTTTCTTACAATTAATGTACAGAATATATATGGTGACGTGGTGTTCGTACCCCATGAATAAAACACAGCACTTAGTCAACATTTGAAATAATTAATCTACTCAACTTAGCACCTAAAAGTTAATCTCATGTTAATTGACTCGTGATCGAGCTAGCACCGGGTAGGAAAATCATAAATGATTTACGTACCATCCATTTACTGTTTCGCCGCTTTCCATCAGGTTCGTTAATATTATTATTTTCCTCTCGTGCGGTGAACACAAAATATATATAATTTTTATTCAGATCGAAAATTTTGTTTTTGAAGTTTCAATTTTTACAAGATTGACAAAGTTGTTTGACAATTGAAACTACTCATTATTTAGATTACTATTAGACGATCATGATTACAAAAAATCAGCTCAATCGAAGATGATTTGACCATTTAATTATCGCATTAAAATTTTAAGCTATATCGGATTAACTTTATTTAGTAAAAGTTAAATGTGATGATCAACTGGTCAAATCATCTCCGATTGAGATGATTTTTTGCAAGCGTGATCTTCCTTTCATAATCTAAATGATGATTTGTTTCAATCGTCAACAACTTTATCAATTTTGTTAAAATCGAAACTTCGCTATATGTTTTTCAGAGCAAAGCTTCGCTTTGAATAAGACATATATATATGTATCCTATCAAATGCGAAGCTTTGTACTGAAACTTCGGTGTGAAGTTCCATTTTACACAAAATCGACAAAACAATTCGAAGATTAAAACAACTAATCCTTTAGATACCCATGCAAGGATAGTGTTTGCAAAATTTCAGCTCAATCAGAAATATTTTTACCATTTGATCACAACATCAAATTTTGAGCTAAATCAGACAATCTATGTGCATTGTTAAACAACACGACAATCAAATTGTAAAATTATCTCCGATTGAGCTAAAATTTTGCAAATACGATCCTTACATAGGTATCTAAAGGATGGATGGTTTCAATCTTCGAATTATTTTGTCGATTTTGCGTAAAATAGAACTACACACTGAAGTGTGTATATATATATTATCAATGCTCTTCTCCCCGTGTATCTCTTTTTTGTCTATTTTCATTCAAGTATAAGATATTATACCAACTTTTATATCATATTTTGACATCTACACCGTTCATATTTTAGTTTCTAATGTGTAGATCACTTCTCCAAATTTTTAGCCAAATTGATTATTGTTAAAGTATTCAAAACTGCAATTGAAATTTATAAGTATGAACGGTTCAAGTTTGATAGATATGGTCCGTCCCTTGATTTAATATAGTTCAATACCTTAACGATCACCATTTTGGCTAAAAATTTACAGGAATGATCGACTCATATATTCCTAATAATTGGATGGTGGAGATGTTAAAATGTGATCGAAAAGTTGGTGCAATGTCCTATACCTGAAAATAAACAAAAAAGGGATACCTGAGTGGAATTGCCCTCTATATAATATTATACTCAATTGATCGATGAAATATATATATAAATATAGTATTAGTTCCTATCAAGTGTGAAGCATTGCACCGAAACTTCTAAGTGAAGCTGCATTTTACAAAAAATCAACAAAATAATTTGATCATTGGAATCACTCATCTTTTAGATGCTCATACAAGGATTCTACTAGCAAAATTTCAGCCTAATCATATATCGTTTAGCCGTTTGATCACCACATTTAAGATTTGAGCTAAATTGGATAATTTGTATGCATTGTTAAACAATCTCATGATCAAATGGTTAAAACATCTCCATTTTAGCTTAAATTTTGCAAGCACGATTCTTGCAATGGTATCTAAATGATGATTGACTTCAATTATCGAATTACTTTCACGAATTCGTGTAAAATTTAACTTCACACAGAAGTTTCAATGCGAAACTTCACACTTGATAGGAATTGAGTATAGTATAATTTATGAGAACTATTACGATCAGGTGCCAGAATAAGAATGAGAATCATTATGATATGATTGATATCATCTACTTACCATATAAAATCGAATGAAAACTAATATCATTATTAAAATACGGAAAATAATCATATTCCACGTACTCCTTTCAAAGAGTTGAAATAATTAAAGCATATTTAAATCAACCAGAAAACTAGCTAGACATATATAAAAAAAATTGAGAAAATTATTGAAATTATCACTCATTTTTGTCACGTTCGACATTTTAGTCACTTTATTTTCCAAAACATTACTTTGGTCATCCAACTTTAGTTCTATCTATCACTATAGTCATTTTGTCTATTTCATAAGTTAAATATTTGACACATAACGGGTAAACATGACTTTCTATTCTCAATTCTTTTTATTTACATAAATGCCATTATTAAAAATTTCTCAAAAATTACAATCTCGCTCCCTCCCTCGCTCCCTGAATCCATTAAAGCTTCAACCATTAAGCCCATTTGACCCACCTTAACTCATCTGCCAGTGCTCAAATTCCTTCCCTCACTATCCAAGTTATCATCTTTCATCCATACCCAGAATCCCAAATCATCATAATCATTTGGGCGACTCTTGATTAGAGGTAGAGATTGGCTCATCTGGGCTGCTAGTAGTCTTGGTTATCTATGTGGGTTAAAATACACAAACAATTTTGTGGGCTGGAAGGTGGCGGCGCCGTATTGGTCTCCGACGACAAACTCATGGCCAAGATGCAGCTCGATGTCTAGATGAATTTGGGTGTGAATTTGGGGGCCTAGATGTATTTTCTTGGTGCCCGGATAATTTTTTTGGGTGCTTAATGTAATTTTTGAAAAATAAACAAGTAAAACAAAAAATAATAAGCAGAAGACCTAAGACGGGAATACCCTCTTAAAGTAACAGGGAAAAAAAATGTTAACGTTTATTTCAAATACAGTGACTAAAGTGATACACGCGATATTAGTTTAGTGACTAAAATAATGTTTAGAAAGGGGAGTGACTAAAGTGTCGAACGTGACATAAATAAATAATCATTTCAATAATTTTCTCTAAAAACATTGTTGAAGAGCTCCGTTGGTTTTAGTATTTATGTTTCTGGGATTAGGTAATTTGAAGTTATTTATTGAATTTACATAAGGTTATATATATTTTATGTACAAAAATTTAATTTTAGAAGGGTTGATTCCTAAACTCATCTCCCTCTACGGAATACAACTCCGGGTTTAGTCCGGAATTTTTCTTGGTAAGAAGATGGGATCCACCTTCTTTCACATTCTCTTAAATATAAGTGAACACCGGAATATGAGAGAATGAGAATAATTCCTACACTTTTTATTCATGATTCATAAGACTCAATTTTTTTTATCAAAATTTGACAAATCAACCACTAGATGTTTAGCTATATATAAATAGATCATTTCTACAAAGTTTCAACAAAATCAAGAATGGTTATGGGCGGGGTTCATAATCATGATTTATCAAGTATGAACATGAACAGTTCAAGTTTGACATATTTGGTACATTCATTGATTTGATCTTACTCGACACCTTAACGATTTTCACTTGAGATGAAAATTTAGAAAATTGATCTACTCATATATATCTAAATTGTTAACTGTTGATCTTCTCAACTGTGGTTGATCTCTACTCATATAAATCTAAACATAGAGATACTCAATAGACAATTTCCCTTTTATTTCTATTTCAAGTAAGTAATTACCATGCCAATAATGTGTTCCTCACTAAATCGAGATAGTTCAAATTCTTCTATCTTATAAAAACATGCAAATGATTTGAGTGAGTTATTAAGAATAGCGAGTTGGGGAAGGAAGAGACTTCGGGCAAAACCCAACCAAAAACATGAAACTTGCGAAAGAGTTCACAAACCTAGCGACTTAAATGGCCGCCTTCTTCTGACATTGTTTGGTATTGTAGCACCCATCGTCTACTCTGGGCATCTCACCTTCACCTCCTTTTAGATTTCATTAAGGTCAAGGAGAGGATGGCTTTGATCGACGACTATTGGCGGTCGGATCCCTACTACATCTATGTAGCGATGGGCATGGGGATGTTTCTCGGCCAATTAGAGATGGTGTAAGCTGACCGACTTGGGATCGAATGAAATTTTGGCCAGAGGGGATAATTTCAAAGAATGGGAAAGCATCACCGGTGCTCTTCTGGTAGTGGGAGTCGACGCGCGGACGATTGGCACAGTGCCCGAGTTACTAGTTTAGCTAGGCCAGGCCCTTGGACGGCTATAAGCTGATATTTGGCAGTGAGATGATCTGATTTGCCATATCTTGATTACCGTCTAGGACATTAGTGAGCTTCTGACAATGCGGCCCCAAACAGCATGTGGTGGACTCATGCATATGGTCCACTCATGGATTATGGGCCACTGCTTTGAGCTTGGACTTTTGGGGACTATAAGACCTATCATGGGATAAGCTTCTTTTGAAGAGGATATTGGGCTTCAAATTCAAGCATAAAGGACACGCTAGTGTTGTTCATCTCTGGGAGAATGTGGTAGGGGTGGAGCTCCTTATGATGGAGCAAGCAGTTCCGCAGGAGTACTTGGTTTTGGTCAGTCAATTGTGTGGTTTTGTTTGTTTACCATTGATTGAGGTTCTTTTGAATTACCAATTATAAATAGTGTTGCATAATAGTTGTATGAAGTTATTTTAAGCTAGATTAAGCAGTGATCAATATTGTCGTAGCCTATCGATGGTGGTTATATATTGTATACTTTATTTATTATTCCAGTAGTGAAACAGTTCTCGTTTGAGTTTAAAAAATACAAAAAAAATCTTGCTGATTTTTTCGGTGAGTTGTAGTTCAGTGGTAATGACTCACATCGTGGCTCAAGGTCACGTATTCAAATCTCACAAGACATCAATTGTCGTCCAATCTCAACAAAAAATTGCAAGTTAGGTATTGGACATCTCGATCAATTTGTTAGTTCTTCGATCACTTCTTCATAAATACAACTTTTTGCACTCTTTTAAACTTCTAATCTAAAATATAAAAACTACAGTAAAACTTTGATTAATTAATAACCTCGGGACTGACAAAATTTATTAATTTAATGAGGTTATTAATTAATCGAGTATTAAATTAATACTCAAGTCCCTAATTAAGTTTGACAAAAAATATTATTTTAACAAAATTATTAATTAATTGAATATAAAATTATCGAAGTTTTACTATATTCTGAATAATTTAATCTAAAATTTATCCGGCTGTGTACGGCTGTGTGCCTTAGGTTAGAGACTTGGGAGTAACTGGATCAAGTATGAAAGTATCACATATGAGCATGAAAAATTGGAAATCATGGCATAAAGACACAGAGTCGTCGGATTCCCATGAATCCATTATCCATATATAATAGCTTCGTCCTGGCCGGTGATATATATAATGAAAGACTTGGACAACTGTGAGTCAATTATGCCAAAGTCGCAGGCAATTTACTCGTGCCACATACAACTGCAGGC
The DNA here is from genome assembly GCA_946800695.1 of Geum urbanum. Classification (NCBI taxonomy): domain Eukaryota; kingdom Viridiplantae; phylum Streptophyta; class Magnoliopsida; order Rosales; family Rosaceae; genus Geum; species Geum urbanum. Next base: position 10,448,476 of record OX327003.1, read on the forward strand.
AGGGATGGACTCGGACCTAATCTTGAGCATAAACCCATAAAGCTAGTATGGAAATGTTCCAGACGAGTTTTCTGACGTCAGATATAAAAGAATAGGTGACGTTGTAAAAAGTGATATAAGCTAAACGGGTAATAAAAGATCCAAATCGTCTCTTTTTTATTTTTCGATTAAATGTGAGAACTTTTATTAAAACGAAATAGGATTACAAGTTGTTGCTTCGAACTTAATCGACTCCATGAGCCATAGTGACACATTCTTAATATACGACAAGTTAATGTTCTCATTAAGGGTAATTTTCGCTAAATTATGAGCGATCGTATTGCACTCATGGGGTTGAAAATCAACAGGATCAATACTCACAAGATGGAGCAAAGACTTGATTTCCTCTCCAGACTGCCTTCCTCTACCCAACAAACTTCAGGGTCATTTACCATGAATGAATCATGTTGTGTGAGAGGTTTGAATCTAACCAAGTAAATATTTGTGCACAAAATATAATCTCACATTCTCAATCTAACATATTTAATAATTTTGTCAAAAATATAAAATCAAACTCAAGCCTCATATTCGGATTATTCATTTAAGATCTATCTAACATGTATAATAACTAAATATATAATAGAAAAATGATATTAGGCCTTAAGAAATGTCACACACTTTTGTGGACTTAAATATAGGTGGTGTTACACCTCGTCATATTTTTATTTTTACTTATATATAAATTGCCACATCATTATAGTTAAATCACTACCAGAATAAGTACTATAGCTGACGAAATGATGAAAAATAGGCCGACGACTTTTAATGTCGCCGGGTATACTATAGTATACCCGATGAAAAAAAGGGTTTGTCGGCCATAGTTTCCGGTCGTCAGGAATAGTACTATAGCCGGAGACCGAAAAAATGTCGTTGGTGTTTGTGATGGGACTGTCGTCGGCTATACACTACCAGAATAACTGCTTTAGGCAACGATCTCAAATCGTTGCCTAAAGTTAGAAAATCGTTGCCTATAAGTATAGGCAACGAAAATTCGTTGCCTATACCGTCGTTGCCTTTTCATCGTTGACTATACTATAGGCAACGAAAAACCAAACAGATTCGTTGCCTATAGTTCAGGGTTTAGGGGTTAGGGTTTTCAACTATACGCAACGACTAGGGTAAATCGTTGCCTATAGTTGCACTATAGGCAACGACTTCTTCGTTGCCTAAAACCCACCGACAGGTCAACTTTGACCACCTTTCAAACTATAGGCAACGACTTCGTTGCCTATACTGAAGAATTTCGTTGCCTAAAATTAAGAATTTCGTTGCCTATAGTCAAGAACGTCGTTGCCTATAGTTTGAATTTTTGTATTTCTGGCAAACTATAGGCAACGAAATTGGTCCATTTCGTTGCCTATAATTTGTGTAATTTTTTAAAAAAATACTTGATTCTGGATTGGTCCATTCCCTAGCTATATATCTACTCCGGCGATTCATGAACATCAATTTGTGCAAAATGGAACATACATAAGTCTAGTAATTCATTCAATTCATTTTTTACCAAAAGTGCGCACATACAATAGTCATTCATCAAAATTCATGAACATCTATTTGTGCAAAATGGAACATACATAAGTAAAGACACTAGTCAAATATCACTATCGTACATGAACTGCCACCGAGCGAAGACTCTAATCTAATATACGAGAGCGACTGATATGATGTGCTGAGTGATACATTCATCGTCATCTTTCCCTTTGTCCAAACATAACTGATAATGGTCACACCAAGTGATTCTCTGTTTGAATACCAAAGTCACAGAAAAAGAAAACAAGGATTCCCAAATATGGCCAAATAAACAAATATGAACATACCTTAGGGTCATTCACCCATTTGCTACCAATCCATTCCATGTGGAGTCTAAGGTCAGACTTATTGAATTTCCTCGCAAGTTGAAACAGAGGGAAAATAAAGTAAGAAACACATAAACTATGAAAAGAGCTAAAAACTGTAAAGGGAACCACTCAGTAGAATAGCAGAAACCAAATTATATAGACCATGATATATCAGTTGCCTTCAGCTACGTAAAATCTGAGCATATTGAAGTTTGCCATCCTATTTCTGCATGTTGTTATTTCAATCACAAATAATGGTAATAATGGTGTTAGAATAAGATTACACTTTAACACAGAGTATAAGACCCATATAGCGGACAGAGTCGTAGACTCCACCCATCTAGTTACCAAGTTATTTATTAGGTACCATAACTAGTGCAATGAATTTCCAAAAGAAGTTTGATTAAAGCCCAAAAGCTGCTTGTAAACAGATCACATATGATTCTAAACTGTGCTACATGGACATGCACAGAAACATACTTTCAATATATAAATACAGAGATCACTAACACAGATTGTGGTACATTTCGTAGTAATTCTGTACAGAAAAGTACATACCTCTCAACAAGCTAAAAGTTACACGTTCATCAATGAGCTTTTGTCGAGCAATATCAAGTCTCCCATTTACAAAATGCTTCTTGAGCTTGGCCCAATAACTCCCCACACATTATACCCATCAACAAGTAACACATGCACCGCATTCTCGAAACCCTGATTTGCACTGCAAAAAGTGCGAAGCAGCAATAAGAAGCTTGGAAAAAAATAAAAATACAAGATAAGATATGATATAGAAGAAAAGGGGAACCTGGCAGCAGAGAGAAGCATTACTAGTAGAGAGTGGTGGTGGGATCACAGTAGAGTTCCGGGAACACTCATGATGACAAGTTCAGAGAAAAAATTGTACCAACTTATGAAGAACACTGCTGGCTTCTTTAGCATGATGACAAGTTCAAAGAAAAAATTGTACCTACTTAAGAAGAACACTACTGGCTTCTTTAGCGTCATCTTCAGGCTCATTTGGAACTCTCAAACTTCCAGAAAGTTCACTTTGATCATCGAACTGTTCTCTCTTCCTTCTCTTGCTACTAAAAGAAAAGGTCAAATTCAACCACAATGCAAACAAACTGTAAAAATAAATCTCTATCTTATATGTAAATCTACAATAACACAATAAGTAGACACATTTACAATACATAACGGAAAAAAGCATACCAAAGAACGAAGATTTAGATGCAAACAATTAAGCAGGTACAAAAAATACAATCTTTACACAAACCCAACAAAACTTACACCAGAAGAGGCCCAGATCTTCTGATCTTGGCAAAGAAGAGGTTTGAGAGTTGGAATAAACTATAATCATATCATAAACTTCCTCACATAATACTAATTATTGTAATGACTTTGCATTTTATCGAACATATTATAGGTAAAACAAATGACAATCACTTTAAGCAAAACAGTTATATGCACTATATGCCGCATTAGTTCGCCATCCATTTCATCCAAAACAGTAGCCATTCTATTCAATTTTAATAGTAACTGGGCTTTATTCAATTTCTAATCATTGTATGCAAACACACCAGTTACAGAGAGCTGGTGGAAGCAACTATACCTTTCTTCAAGTCCGCAATGAATGCCCAGGCTCAACATGATTTTTAAGTGTCAGCTCCTCCCGTTTCTCACCCCATGACCTCACCACAGTATTATTGGCCTACAGGTACAATAACAATACATTTCAAACTAGATATGAAAAGGAGGCCCAGTCAAGAAAAATATGTGCCAAGACATTACCTCATCATCATGGATAGGAACACTATCGTGCACAAGGTTTCCAACAAGTTCTAGCTCAGAATTTAACAGGTTTAGAGCTTCACGAACTTCAACCTCCTTCTCAGCAGCCAACTTCTTATCCTCCTCCTTCTCCTTAATCACCTCAGTTTAGTCTTGCCCCGACTATTATACCAAAAAAATTTTCAGGCTCAGTTCCATATATAAGAAAATCAAGCTAAACTTTCGACACTCAGTTCCACTGCAAATTCCCCTAATCTATTTATACTTTTATAGAATTAGGAAGACACGTACTTACACAACCAAATCTCTAATGTAAATAAAGACTAAATAAAAGATAAAATGTTCAAGAGGTAGAGAAAATACTGACAATTCTGAGCTGCGCAATTCTTTTGTCGATCTTCTTCAACTCTTTCCAGAGATTGTCCTGCTCGAACTTGCCTAAAATTTCACACTAGAACAAAGCCTAGTCAATATTCAATCACTAACAGTTACATAGTGAAAAAAAAAATCTAGAAGAGAGAGATTGACATTACGTCGACGCGATTCTTTGTCAAGCGCGATGATCTCGTCGACGATCTCGATGATTGGTAGAGCCACACTAGATGAAACATCTCTGACAAGTATGCAAACACACCAGTTAGTCATATATGACTAATAAATCCTGAAAACTAGTGATTAATGCATCTGAATGATCACAAATCTGTTTTTAGAAATCTCGTCAGTATGATGCATGTGTGTTAACATAGAGTATGTGCCAGCAGTGTTTTCCCATACCTGAAATTGATGATTATATAGTCAGTAAAGACTAAAGAGGAGCTGAAATGAAAGCTTAGTAGTCCAATACAAGCAATACCAACACTACTACACCAAAGGAAGCAAGAAATTGTGACATCTGCTTACCGAAACTCTCCAAAAGCTTGAGTGAACATATTAAATTTGTGCGAACATATTAAATCAAACCGAGGTTAAACAAAAGAAGTGACATAAACATTCATCTAAAACTTGAAACCAAGAGTGATTGAAACCATGAATACGTGTATAGATCTATAAAATTGCAGTGAGCAAAATTGAGAATTGAAAAACTTGAACGAAAATAAAAAACGAGTGAAGGTTGAGTAGCTTACGCTTGTTGTTGACTTCGAAAAGCTCATCCTCTTCGCGTTCGACGAGTTGGACACACACACACACACACACACACACACCATGCTTGGCCATCTTCGGCTCGGCTCCACCGTCTGCCACATCGTCGACTGAATCGACAAGCTCCATAGCATCATCAAAATCACGACCGGGCTCGGCTCCACCGTCTGCCACATCGTCGACTGAATCGACAAGCTCCACAGCATCATCAAAATCACGACCTCCCTTACCACCCAAAACCTCGCCGCCTCTCTCGACATCCCTCTCTGACCTCGACTCCCACCCCGTCCTCGACCTTACCACTAACGGTGCTGACGAGTTCGAACCTAATCCCAATCCTGGTATGGATTTTGCAATTTAGGAATGTCGATTTGGGTGGAGAGGAGATCAATTCGGAGAAAGGGCGAGACAAAACTCACGGGAGTGAAGAGAAAGGACGATGTGAGATTTCTTAGGTCATGGTCGATCTAGGTTTCAGAGACGAGGCAGATCCGAAGTTGGAGTGTCGAGTTAGGTGAAGAGTTGGGTTAGGTGTTCCTTCGCGTATTTGGAACCAAGTTTTCTGAAGAAAAAAACTAAGTGTTTTGGACTGTGTTCTGAAAAAAACTATTGTTTTTCGTTGCCTATAAAACTATAGGCAACGATTTTTTCGTTGCCTATAACCATACTTTAGGCAACGATTTGAATAGGCAACGATTTTTTTCGTTGCCTAAAAACCAGACATTAGGCAACGATTTGATTTCTACAGGCAACAAACTCGTTGCCTATAGTTCACAATAGGCAACGAAAACCCTTGTCGTTGCCTATTGTGAACTATAGGCAACGAATTTACCAGCTCGTTGCGCGTTGTTTTAAAATTCGTTGCCTAAAGTGTTTATGTTGGTAGTGATAGTTATGACAAACACCGACGATATTTTTCAACTATAGACGACGGCATGACTAAGTCGTCGGCTATAGTTCTTTATTACAGATTGTTCTGGGCAGCAGCTCAATCATTGAAAAAAAATTCTGTGAGAAAAATTCAAAACGCTCTGAAATTGTCGGGTGTTGTCGGAAGCTATCCAAAATAGTTAAGCTATATAAGTACGTGTATATATATGTGTGTGTGTATGTGTGTTGATTATTGATTTAGAGTTGATTGTTGATGTAGAGTTGATTGTTGATTTTGAGTAATTGATTGTTGATTTTGAATTGAATTGAGTTGAGTTTAAATCGATGAATATATATATATATGTAAATTATTGATATATATATGTGTTAATTAATTTGTAATTAAAGAGTAGAATAATTAAATAATGTAATTTGTAGTTTAAAGATCGATATATATAGATATAACGATGAATTTTTAATTAATTAGTGCATGTGTATATACATACATATACAGTTGGAATTTTCAGGATGGACATGAATTAGATGTTCCTTCCAAGATGGGATCCAAGATATGCCCATGGAATTTTAAGTTTTGTAGAATATGTGAAGGCTAATTGTAGAGGGATGAAAATTTATTATTGTTCGTGTAGGAAATGTCAGTGTCACAGCGATATATATCGTTTTCCCATTGATAAAGTATGGGAGCACCTGAAGAAAAACGGGTTTTGGGATAAGTACACATGTTGGATTTATCACGGTGAAATATCATCAGCGAGCCATCATGATCATGAGAAATTTTCTGAGAGGACTAGTATATCCAATGATCCAACAACGAGGTTGATCAATGATGTGCTTCCTTATAAGAGTGGTGTATTTGCTCAAGCACCAGATATCCCTCCCTTTGTTGGGGACTTCCCTCATAATGAGCCCGTCCAGCAATTATCTAGAGCTGTCAATACTGCCGGTATGGACAAGTACAACAGCTTGATTACCTTCCAACATAACCCATTGTACAATGGATGTAATAAGACTGTTCTTGAAAGTGTCATGGAAGTAATGAAGCTCAAAGTAGAGAACAAAATGAGTGTCAAGGTTGTTAATGATTAGCTGGAGTGGACTACTTCGATGCTGCCCCCCCCCCCATCGTCTTCCTACCACTCATCGTAAGGTGAGATATATCTTGAAACATCTTGGCCTTTCATACATCAAAATCCATGCACGCAGATATGATTGCATTCTCTTTTGCGATAAAGATTCTTACAGGAATGATCTTGAGAGCCTTGATGCATGTCCGGTATGTGGTACAGATAGGTATAAGTTGACTCCTGCTGAGAATAAGAAAGCTGTGAAGATATTTCGGTGTTTCCCGCTGATTGATAGGCTAGAACGGTTGTTCATGAGTGCACACACGGCTAAAGCTATGAGATGGTGGGCTGAGATGAGTTTTCTTGACGATGATACCCTTATACACCCTGTTGACGGAGAAGCTTGGAAGCACATGGTCAGGGAGTTTTCTCATTTTGCATCAGAGGTCCGAAATGTTTGGCTCGGGCTCTCATCTGAAAGATTCAACCCTTTTGACAACATGAGTCTCTAATACAGTATATGGCCAATTATTTTGGTACCGTACAACCTTCATCCATGGATGTGCTTGAAGAAGGAATACAATATGCTCACTATGTTAATTCCAATGCTGGATTATCCAGGAAAATATTTCGATGTGTATTTGAGACCCTTGATTGAGGAGCTTAAGTACCTGAGTAACGTTGGCCATCTCACTTATGACAAGTACAAAAATGAGAATTTCTAGATGCATGTCATGCTTGTTGGCGCCATCAGTGATTTTCCTGCTCGCGGGATGTTATCGAGCAACGTTACCAGGGGATACATGGCTTATCCAGAGTGCATGATTGTTGAGTGTTGCAGACCTCATTGCAGGAAGATTGTTCAGATGCGTCACTATTGTTGGCTTCCATATGATCACCTATTTCGGAAGGATCACGAGGCTTTTGATGAGACTGTAGAAACGGGTGTGTAACCCAGGGGATGGAAAGGGGATAAAATTTTAGAAGTGCTGAATGAATACGATTTTTGGCAGCAGAGAAATCATCCTGAAATAGTGGCGTCAATACCTGACGGACCCGACAAGTATAAATCCTAGACACACAAAATCATATTCTGAGAACTCCCGTACTGGTCAAAGTTGCCGATCAGGCACTACCTAGATGTCATACACATAGAGAAGAATGTGTGCGAAAGTGTGGTGGGCACATAGCTAAATTAAGAGAAGAAAACTAAAGACGACCATAAGGCATACATTGATCTGAAAAGAATGGGACTGTGGAAACATTTATGGTTAAGAGAAGGTAAGAAAAAAATGCATCAAACTCCTTACACAATTAAGCTTGACAAAAAGAATGAAATTTTTGTGTGGACGGGTAATGTCAGGTATCTTTCATGCTATGCAAGAAATATATGATGGCATGTTAACTTCCAGGACAATAAGTTGTATGGATTAAAGAGTCATGACTTCCATATACTGCTTCAACGCCTCATCCTTGTTTCATTCGAGGGTACCTGCCTAAAGAGGTGGTGGAGTCGTTAGTGGTGTTGTCAAGATCCTTTCAGAATTTATGTACTAGAGAATTGAAAAAATTATACCTGTGGGAAATGCAACATGACATTATTTTTATCATCTGCAAATTTGAGTGAATATTTTTCCCAAATTTTTTTGACATCATGCCTCACCTGATAATCCATTTTCCTGAACAATTATTGTTTACCGGTCCAGTACACTACACTTGGATGTATCCCATGGAAAGGTACATACGATTCAACGTCTGAATTTGGCTATGTTTTTATATGGAAATACTTAGTTTTCAATAATCAGAACATGCACTTTGCAACTTAATAGACAACTGGGGAACTACAAAGACTATGTGATGAATAAATCAGCACCTGAAGAGTGTATCGCTGACGCATATCTTGTGCACGAGTGCGTAACATACACCAAGTTATATTTGTGAGCGATGGAGGACCCTCGAAAACATATGTCGGTAGATGAACCACATTTCAACATTTCTATCATCTCCAATGATGTTGAAGCATATGGAAAGTTGCCAAACTCGTACAAGTTGGAACCATATAAGCTAGTCATTGCCCACTGGTGGGTATTGATTAACTGTCCAGAAGTTCAATACTGGAAAGACATCCATCTTTATTTCCCTGCTATTGCTGGTAATCTTGAGTACCACAACAGGACGTTTGCAAACTATTTTGGCAACTGGGTACGTGTGTGTGTGTGTGTATATATATATATACACTTCTATATATATAAATTAATATCAATGTTCATATTTAAAGTTAATGGTTATACACATATAATTTTTCAAATAAACCATGTACAAGATGATGGTGACTCACACTGGTCACACGAATTGAGGCTCTTGGCGATGAAACCGATAACTTCAAGAGCTTATCCGATTTGTAAGATTAATGGCGTGCAATTTATATGTCATCATAGAGACGACAGACGAAGAACACAAAATTCTGGGGTAATGGTGTATGGTGGGAAGAATGACATTGACTATTATGGTGTTTTCCATTTTGTGGTTGAACTAATTTATGGGGAAGCCATGACAGAGCACTTGTTTAAGTGTAGATGGTTTGATATTAACTCTGAGAACACAAGAACCGATCAGTACGGAATATTTTCGGTGAATACTACTGCAAACTGGTATGAAGATGACCCTTTTGTTTTTACCACATCGGTAAAACAAGTGTTTTATCTTGATGATCTTGTGCACAAAGGCGCTTGGAAAGTAGTTAACTATGTTGTTCCTGGAAACATATACAGTGCTGCTACACTTTGTAAAACTGCAAATAATGAAGAAGTTACTGCATACCAAGAGCCGAATGCAACTGGTATTCCTGAATCCTCTAAAATTTGCCTTAATAATGTGAGACCGAGTAATGTGGTTCGAATTTCTCGACCAGAACTTATTTATGTTAATCCAAATGAAGACAATGAAGACTCCAATGACGAAAAGCGGCACATCTTACCTGAAATTAACTTGGACGCCGAGTCAAAAAGCGATGATTCTGATTAATTATGAGCCTTAGTTAAAAATGTAGTTGAGTATAAACGTGTATGTTTGTTGGTCGTGAGCCTAATTTTGTTAAGTATTTTCACACTTCTAAATATAGCGATGATTTAGACTATGTTCTTTAATTAGTTAAATAGGTATTTGTGGAAAACATGTTTCCCATTAGAGCCTACTTTGTCAAAAAAAATTAACACTATAGCCGATGACATAGGCTCATGTCGTCTGTTATACTAATTATAGCCGATGACATAAGTGTATTGTCATCGGGTATAGTATTTTACATGAATGTCATCGGGTATACTGGGTATAGTATTTTACATGAATGCAATCGGCTATAGTTCTCCACTTTAAAAGACTCGAGTTGCCAGCCCGCGCCACCCAACACGAACCAAAACACCCAAACCCCTATTTTTTCGATTTCCGGTGGAATTTCACATCGTTCTCCACATAGCTCGCTGCCGACCAGCCCTCCGCACACCGCACGCCGTTCGCCGTCTCTCTTTCTCTCTAAAAAACCAGAAAACAGGTTATCTCTCTCTTTCTCTCTCAATAATTGAATTCTGAAATTTTAGGGTTTTGCTTCAGATTGAAACATATTGGTTTTGGTATGTGTGCTGATTAAATGGTTGTGGTGATTAAATGGTATTTTTGGGAAATTTTGGGAGTACTGTGATGATATGGTTTTTGACTAGGTTGTGTTAATTAGGTGATGATATGGTTGTGGTGATGATATGGCTGTGTTGATTAGGATTTAAAAAATTTGTTAATTTGATTATTGTTTTAGTTAATTTGGTTATTATTTTGATTATGATATTGAGTTTTTGATTAATTGAATTGAGTTATTGCTAATTAAACTAAAGTAGTGATGGTTTTGAAATATTAGTATGTGTATTGAAACATATTGGTTTTGGTATGTGTGATTTTGGTTTATGTACTTCAGATTGGTTATGATATTGATTATGGTTTGTGATGTGAAATTGATTACGAACCATGAATTGGTTAAGATCGGGTAATTCGTCGAGATCCAAAGGTGGAAAAGGGACTAGCGCCTCAAGTTCCAAGTCCGCCACTATCGGCAACACGTATAGCAGCCTTGCCACCTCTCGCCACCTTCAACTACTTCAGGGGGCGACACTGCAGTAGGAAGTAGTGGCCCGCCGACCCTCCAGCCGGAGGCAGCTATGGATGGAAGGCGACAACCACACGCCCTTAACGGGTCATGAGACTCAATCCTTGGTCTGTATGCCAGACATTCGCCAGTCAGAGTCTTCTCCCTCTATGACTTAGGCTCCTCATTTATCTGAGGCTTGTGCTTCAGATAGTTCCTCGGTCAGGATACGATTATGTCCACCATCTCACCTCTTCTTACCCTTGGAGATACCTACCATACCTGCCCTTGATGACGAGGGAATGCCTATTCTAGGATAGCAAGGTTTCACTATCCCGAAACAAGCATACGTGTATGTACCGTTCGGTACACCTCTCTAGAGTGAGAGGGTTCCGGGATAATCGACGGACGAATCAGGTAAATATTAATTAACAACCTTGGTTATTTAATTTCAAACTTATTAATAATATGTAAATTTAATTGGGTGCTCATATTTTAATCTTTTTACCATATCGTAGGCGAAATCGTTGTCGGAGATAAACAAAGAAGTACTAGATGCCTTGTCACCGGCAAGGTACTTGACGATGCAATCCGGGATGGTGGGAAAGTGGTCATTCAGACCAGGGACGGAAGCGAGTTGATTGAGGGAAAGATTACGTGCAAGTATGTCGGCCAAGTGGGAAGCATCATACAGGACAGAGTCCCTATGCTGTGGCAATATTAGAATTCTGTGTCGCACTGCGTGAAGTACGAAATGAATAATGCATTGTCGATGAGTTATATTGTATATTCATTATGTATCTTTTCCACTTATTAATAAAGTTCGAATAAATACATAATTTTTACCATTTATATATACATTGCAAAGGTGGTTTCATGTTCCCAACAAGCTCAAAAGCACGTGGGCAGATTAGGTGCAAGGGGGCAGGTGATGTGATTTGAGTTATATTGTATATATCGAGTTAGATTTTGTTGATCAAGTGTTGTCAATGTATAACATTTGTGTTGCATTAATATATCTACACGGAGTGGAAGGCCGACCTCAAAAAATACTGGAAGAAGTACGACGACGACCATTTGGGTACCCCTAGTGAGTCTTGGTATAGGGAGTACGAGTGGCGATGGCTTGTAACCCATTTCAACAACCCAAGATTAAAGGTATGCAACTTTGAGTATATTTGTGTTGTATCGTATTTGACAAAAATAGTTAGCTAATATTTTTTTGATATATGTTTATTTACCTAGGCCATTTTTGAAACAATCTCGAAGAATCGGGGTAAAAACACCAAGAACCATTATGTCGGTTCTAGATCTTATGCGGGTTAAATGAAGGAGACCGCCCAACACCCAGAAGTCTCCCCGTTGGTGTATACGATACAGCACACATATCTATAGGCCCCCGAAGATGCTGTAAGTCTTGAGCCCTTATAAATTAATTAACATATTTCCTTATATATGTATTTTTCCCGGGATAAATTATTTTGTCTGTTTACTAATATGTTATTTTGTTTTCCTTGTCAATTAGACGAGAGTGGAGGAGGTGATGCCGGAGGTGTTGACTCAGATCGTGAGAGAGCGATATCCTAACACCCAGGATGAGGACCTCCCGATTGTTCAGATTGATCAATCTGATCCTATTGTAGTGGCGAGGACCATGGCCACCGCTATCCCACCACGGCAGAACACCTACTACTGCAGGGGTGTCGGAAAAAAGAGCGAAGGGGTCTTAAAGAACACTCCCGAATTCTCACACAGGTCGGAAAATTCCAGGAACACTAATCGAGCTACACGAGCAGCTTCAGAGGCAAGCGATGGAAGAGACTCGGAGGATGATGGAAGAGATGCAGCGGGCGAGATTAGTTGAGCAGGCATCTATGGCGACATGGATGCAGGAATGTTTTGCACAGCTTCAGGCTTCTGGAATCCAAGTCTCGCCCCCGCCTTCGCACATTTTCAGTGCTCCACAGCCGTAGCCGTAGCCGCATGCGCAAGATCATGGTAGTCACTTCTCTGATTTCATAAACAACATAAATTTTGATCACCTTTAGTGTAGGTGTATTGTAGGTGAATGTGTGTTTTGTTTGTATGGATGTGTACGTTGTTGGAATATGTGTTATTGGATAGCTATTGTGTAAATACAATTTTGCAACTATAGGTTTTGGTAGTGAAAATCTAGAATTTGCAGGTTTTTTTTTTTAAAAAAACACCAACTATAGCCGACGACATGAGATAATGTCGTCGTGTATAGTGTTCCAGAAACTAATATTTTGCAGACTATAACCGACTACTTTCAAACTATTTTCGACGACATTCTTACATTATAGCCGACGACATGCTTCCATAGCGTCGTCGACTATAGTCTGATTCGGGTCAACTTATTGACCACGGGGGAGGGCTTGGCCGACGACTTGTATGTCGTTGGACATAGTTAGGACCATGGCCGACGACAACCCTAATATGTTGTCGGCTATAGTATGGCCGACAACCATGTTCTGACGACGCTATACCCGACGACATGTCATTGGCTATAACTCTAGCAGACGACTTTACCTAACAGACCGACGACTTTTTGTCGTCAGCTATAGTGATTCTTCTGGTAATAAATGTCTATCATATCCTTTGTAATGTAATGGCTTGAGAAGCTCTCAGTTTTTATAAAAGATCCTGGAGGTTTAATTTCAGTTTTCCAGAAAATTAATGATAATGTCGATCATTACAGTATGGGCCGGGGCTTGATGCAATTCTCTTCAAAACACTGATCAGTATGCCCACTCAATAGTCTGCAAATTAAACATAGTACAATTTAACGTGTATTTTTAATATATAGGTTATCGATCATCGATTTGGAGTTAGGTTTCATCAAAAAACAAATTGGATTTGATCGTACCGTATCGATATAGAATTCGAATTGTTTTTCAGATCTACCATCTTCCATTGAAGAAAGATTTCTAGGTTGAATTTGTTAAACCTTGATCTAATTAAAGTTATTTTGTTTTTAATTAACGCGTTGCCTCCCATTGTTCATAGATCGAAATATGATGGAAGCTAGATTAGACCATAACAGTTGATTCAATGCAAAGGGAGATATATATAAGAAGGCCGAATTGGAATTTAGGTCTTTCGAGCTTTGCCTTCGAATTGTATTCCAGAAGAAATTTTAATTTAAAATCCTATTTGACAAGATTAAAACATAAGAAGATCTCTGTATATTGTTTTAAAATAGGGTTGCAGATCTGAGTTTATCGTTTCTAATTGTTAGGGTTGCAGACATGGTGAAGAAGATTTGTTTCAATTTTCTTTGAAATTGATATAAATTTGCAAGGGTAATATTGGTTTTATGGCGTTGAAATTTGGGTCTACAATAATAGAATAATAATTTATTTAAAGACACGTAAATGCCACCTAAATTTAAGGCCTTTCTTAATATCCTATTACTACTCTATATAATATTTGGTTATATAATCACTACACTGTGTAAGTAAATTGATAGTGCAACTCTAATTCACAAAGTATAGAACATAATAAAATTTAATTACTTTTACTGGACCGATTACGCGCGTTTGTATATATATAATTAAACCCAACTCAATCAATAAACAGGTTATATGGGTTCGATCATTTCAATGTTGGAGGGGTTGAAGCATCACTTCACGCATGAGGTCAAATTAGTTTTCATTTTCAGTTTGGACCACATTTATATTTGGTTTCAAATTTAGCAAACCCAATAAAATCAATTTAGCCCTATATATATATATGTGTTCAGTCATTTTTGTCTAGAAGTATCCCTTGGTTCTTTTTCGTCCCGTTAGTCCCTCTTTATTGATGTCAATAAGTCTAATGAACCATATGCATGATTATCAAGAACATGTGAAGTGGACCAACCCTACCATATAGTACCACAAATCTGTGCCTCTTTAGGGAAAAGCTGAAGGACCCAACTGTTGCTATGATGATGTGCTCACTACATAGACGTGCATATATATCTAATGGAGGAGACGATGACTTGCATATATAAAAGCCGAGGATTTTTGTTCATTTAATTTTGTGTGATTGATGTGTCAAAATGTAAGTCGCTGATAATGGATCCATCGATGGAGGAGGATTCAAAGTAAAACTAAAACGAACTTCAATTCTATATGCATGTCTGGGCCTCAATAATGCGAAGCACGCAACTTATTGTGCCTAATACTGCAGAGAAAGACCTACTGTGAAGTCTGAAGGCTCACAGAATGTGTCTTTTAGGGCATAGTCATATTCACATACTGATAATGTCTCCCAACGCGGCCTTGTAGACCACACACATTTTTCATTTCAATTAATTTGGACGGCTCAGATTTCTCATCTGGAAGAGGAAGGAAGGAGCATAATGTCTTCCCTATTTCCTCATGTGGTTAAATTTAAATCCCCACGGCCACTTTTTATATATATAATCCCCCCAACGTACTCCCTCACTTCCACCAGCGTTGAAAATCCTTTGCTTCTCTTCAACACAATCAATCTCTCTCTCTCTCTCTCTCTCTCTCTCTCTCTCATCATGGACAACATTGATGACGAATACAAGCATTACTGGGAAACCAACATGTTCCTCCAAACTGAAGAGCTCGACAGGTACATGCACTATTTAGAACGCAGAACCATTTCTGGGCTTGTTTTCTATATTTTCTTCACAAATTAAGGGTTCGAGTTTAATTTTGACACCAATTTTTCTGGTTACGTATGGTAGCTGGGGGTTAGATGAAGCATTTTCCGGTTACTACGATTCGAGCTCGCCGGACGGAGCGGCGTCCTCCATGGCGTCCAAGAACATTGTTTCAGAGAGGAATAGGAGGAAGAAGCTGAACGAGAGGCTCTTTGCTCTTAGGGCAGTTGTCCCCAACATTAGCAAGGTGGTTCATATAATTAATTAAGTAAAACCATAACACGTACTTAAACTAATTATTGCTTGTTGCTAACTTTAAATAAATTAATCTGCCCTTTATAATAATGTGCGTAAACAAACGAGTGGTTAGTGCTAATTAATGAATCTGCACCACCTGTTTTGATTAATTAATTTAAGGAATTAATTAATTAATAAGATGGAGTGCTCGATGGTTCTTGTTTTTGATTTTCTAATTGATTTTGATTTGATTTGATTTGTTGTGTTTGGAACAGATGGATAAGGCTTCTATAATCAAAGACGCCATTGACTACATTCAAGAGCTTCATGATCAAGAGAGAAGAATTCAAGGGGAGATCATGGATTTGGAATCCGGAAAATCGAAGAAGAATGCGATGACTTGTTCCGATTTCGAGCAAGAGCTGAGATCGAAGAAAAAGAAAATCGAGCACCTGTATGATTCCGGAGGTTCAAGAACTTCCTCTGTCGAAGTCCTCGAAGTATGTCATGCATGCGCAATTAACTCATTTGGGTCGTTCCTTATGCAAATTTGACCGCCGTCTAATATAATAATAACACATCTTACATAGTTGTATTAAAATTATGTTAATCATCAATCATTAAGGCTTAATTTGTGGATTACAGCTTAGGGTTACATACATGGGGGAGAAGACAGTGGTGGTCAGCTTGACTTGCAGTAAGAGAACTGATACAATGGTGAAGCTGTGCGAAGTCTTTGAATCTCTGAAGCTTAAAATCATCACAGCCAATATCACTGCCTTCTCTGGTAGAGTTTTGAAAACAGTCTTCATCGAGGTAAATCACTTTTTCGCTTTTACTCTCTCACTCACTCACTCTCTTTCACTAATTGGTAACTTAGCATCTTATCCTTCCTTCATTAATTTAAGTGTTGGAGTTTTGGGTGGCACCCGAAAATGTGGGAAAGGACTAAAGACACGGCCTGTACCCAACTCCACATGTTTATGTTTGCCAAAACGATAAAAATGTCAGACCTGTGATTGGTTGGCTCCAATAGTAGCTTAATTTAATTTCAGGTCAATAGACAATAGTAGTAACGTTTAGTTCACAAAAATAGAAAACACAATAATACTTCCAATCTATGACTTTTACAATTATCTTTGAAAACGATTGGTAAATATATCACTTCAGCATCTTCAAATTTATTCTAGGAAAGGAAATTCTCTATATAGTTCATGTTATCGATGAATCGATTTTAAAATTTCAAGACTTGATCCATACGTGCACCAATATCATCTTGATTCCTTTTTCTTTTAATCAGAGAGTATACGTACATAGCTACTTAGACAACTTCTGATTAACAATGCAAGATAAAGAATTAATAAGAAATTTGAATACACACTAGCTAAACTTTAGTTTCAATTCCCCGGCCTAGTGTTCGATTAAATTTGGAATATACTAATCTTGATGCGAGCACGAAGCGGTTAGTCGGGCATAAACTTTTGTTGAAGAAGTAGAGCACAATCGTCAATTAAACTGAAACGATAATAGAAGAAATGTAATTAGCTAGATACGGTCCAATAGCACAAGATAGGGAGCACTTTAAAAAAGAAGTGAAAGATACCATGTCCCCAATATTATGTGATACGACTATATATTAGATAAGAAGAAGAATGATGATGATTTGTGCAATCCAGAGTGTCCGAATAATACGAGTCGATGAAAAACGTGAGACCAAATACGACCCCATGAAGATTTCCACTTCAACATGTTTTCCTTTTCCCCTCCAAGTGAATTTGGTACTTCGGCGACCTCTCACTTTATGGATTTGCTTCTTTTCTTTGTTGTTCTTCAAGCTTCTAAATTGCCCATATATAATCAAAGTTAATCCACCCAGTACAAACCTGAAGGTAGTTGTTGATGTTCTTGAATCCCTGAATATTGATTGTGAGGAGGAAGTTTAACGCACACGACGTACGTACGTAGCAGTCGTAGCTAATATTCCTACCAACATGCCCAACCCATAAAATGACCTAGCCCGCAGTAGAAGATTTGTTATATATTCTTGTGTCTTACCCGTGTAGGCTAAACGTACGTGCTTCAAAACTGCACTGAATCTTACCGTCGAATTGGTTTAGCTCAATAGTTTACCCATCCCAGAAACATGTTCCTTGCTAGAAAACAAAACATAGATGGTTGAGAACAAGATTCATTATGACTTTTTAATCACCGGCGCGGGTTGTTGAGAGTGTGAAACTGACTTTTATATCAACGTCTTCGGAATATTAGATCACCAGGGTAAATCTTTTAGTCTCTCAAAAAGATTATGTGCCACCAGTTTCTTGCTTTTGTTTGCATTCATAATTGAGTGGCCGGCGAAACATACATTGAAACCCACACCACGTATCCATGCACTTTTAAAAATAAGGGACCTATATGTCTTATTAATTCTCTCTTCTTCTTACTCAAATATTAGTACTTGAAATGACTAAATGACAAAGATTAATTAATTAAATCAAACACGCGTTGGATAATTAAAATTCATTAGAAATTTGAGTATTAGAATAGGACATGCCATTTTTGTACAAGACCGAGGTACGTGTCAGCTGATCAGATATTATTATTTCCGCATCATAAGTATGATCATAACATAGTCTAAATAGTAAATGACATTATTGCTTTTAATGTTTATTATATATAAATATTAAAAGCAATAATGTTATTTATTTATCCTAGGGACAAGATATGAGGAACAAAAAAGGACGAAAAATCTCAGCCATATATTTAAGAGAGTGGGGGTTAGTAGAGTTAGGTTTTAACATTGGAGTAATCTCAACCCTTCCTTTTCCTTTTGGCCATCCCATTTTGTCCCGTAAGTGATCTCCCACAGGAGAGCGAGGCTCTTTATATATAAGATAGCTAGCTAGCCTTTCTATTTAAGTTCTATTTTAGATATTGTGTGCTTGACGATTAAGATTTTAGATTTGTGTGGGGAAGGAAATCTGCAAGGAAATCCCTCGAAATTAATATATATAGAATATCCTCATAACAAAATATATTACAAACTAATTATATATATATAATCAACATCCGACACACGTGTTAGTGTTGGGTTAAAAGTCACAATCTGATTACGTATATATATAGGTCATATATCAAATTTGAAAAAGAGTAGCCAGCTCTCATACGAATGCAATGTCACTAATCAAATCTGGATATTTTTGGCAGGCAGAGGAAGAGGAAAAAGATGAGTTGAAGGTAAAAATTGAAACAGCTATTGCAGCTTTGAATGATCCAGAGAGTCCGATGAGCATATAACGTCACTAGTTTGTCGTTTCCAATGAATTTTAGATTTATCACAGCAATTAATCAGTAGGTTTGTCCCAAGTTGTTCTTTCCCGTATGTTGGGTTTTTACTTGGTGGATGTTTTCTTTAGGTCATGTTCAGATCGGAAATGCTAAAATTGACTCATGAGTTATCAATTCAAATGTCAATTTTTTTGTCCCGGCGATAAATTTCATTGATAACATTTATAATAGAATATAAGAAATTCATCACATAATGACATGATCATATAAGTTACCTTGGCGAGGTTCACTCATAAAAAGTTTCTCTGTGTGTAATAGACTAAAAGGAAGTTGAGATAACATTAAAAATTTAAGGGAGCATTTTTGCTCACATGTCCCAGGAAAGTTATATTCACCCTCTTCTCTTTGGTTGCCATCTGTCCCAATCTCTCATAAATGCTAACCTTTTTTTTAGAAGGTAAATGATTGCATTAAAACTCGAAAGTTATGTACACACGGGAGAATATGATCCCGTAAATAGGTAGGGATTAATCCATGTCAATCTAAAGTAAAAGACTCATGCAAGGCTAGTTGCCCTAAGGTATGAGTGACTACGTTTGCCTCTCAAAAAACATGCATGTCGAACTTTTGAGCCTGTGAGCAATGTAAGTAGTGTACTTATATCATAATCGATCCTAGCATTCTGTGAGTCATCATCTTCGCTGTCTTCGAGCCGCGAGACTAGAAGTTTGCAGTCCGTTTCGAACAACACCGGTTGCAGGCGTAGTTCAATTACTTTTTCACATGTCTTAGGTAGTGCTAGGGCTTCTACAATTAAGGGAGACGAAACATGTGTCACTGGAAGGCAGACACCTCCCAAAATATCTCCTACGACATCACGCCACACTACCCCAATACCCCTACATGAGAGTTGGCTTTCCATGCACTGTCATTGTTCACTTTAATCCATCCAAGGGGAGGTCGAGACCATACCTAAGGCAGATGCTTAGGTTTAGGAATTTTTGTCACTTGAATAGAACAATATAGCTGGAATGCAACACTGGCTTGATAGAACACCCTACTTGAAGACATGACTTGATTGGACCAATTTTTTCTGTTGCGTTCTTTCCAAACCGACCACATAAGATAGCATAACCAGGTAGCTGTTTGTTTTGGAAGGATCATTAGATAGGCTCCAAACCAGCTAGCAAAGTTCCTAGAGATATTGTTAGGGAAGCATTCTATTAACGATGGTGATAGTTTGATAACTTCTATAACAAGTGTCCAAGAGGATGGTTGAACAGTCGAGCTACTAGCCACATACTCATTACAGATTAGAGAACCAAGCCCCACACGATAAGTTGATTTTGTAGAGAATCTACCCCAATTATCATACAACCAAACCGGTTTGTCTTCCACCACGCAAGAACAAAGGGAATTAGAAAGGATGGCTGCAGCTTCTTCCTAGTCAAAAGGGAAACCACACGGTCTTGGTCCCACTGCCCCGAACTTGTTATAAGGTCAACATCAATTGATTATCTTGTGCCAACACTCCATATCATTCCCTTAGACAAGAGTTTCCTTGCCTCCAAAACGCTATGCCAACATGGTGAAGGGGAATCCAAGAGGTTTGCATCCCAAAAGGAGGAATTAGGAAAATACATTGCCTTGTATAGCTTGCTAATTAGTGAACTCGAATTTCGATCTATGCGCCAACCCTTTTTAGCTAAGAGAGCTAGATTGTGAAGGTGAAGATTCTTAAATCCTAGACCTCCCTCCTCTCCTGGTAGCTATAGACACATTTTGTCCTACAACATCCAATGTATCTTCTTATTCTCTGATGTACTCCCCGATCAAAACTTTGCACACATTTGTTGTAAAGCTTCACAAAAATCAGTAGGCAGAAGGAAGAAACCCATGGCATATGTGGGAAGTGATTGTGTGACAACCATAATTAAAAGATCCTTACTGGTGCTGCTTAGGGGTTTACCTTGCCAACCCTCCAATTTTTTGCTCAACTTTTCTTTGATGAACATAAATGTCACAGTCTTCTTTCTCTCGATATAGGTCGGTAGACCCAAGTATTTTTCATGCTTTTTGACGATTTGAACTCCCAATATAGAAGCTAGTTCTTGTTGAAGAGAAGCCTCAACTCCTTTGCTGAAACAAATACTACTCTTGTCAAAATTAACTTTCTGAAGCCGATTCATAATCCTCCAACATATTTTGTATTTGTCGAATCTCCTCTAAGGAAGCTTTACCAAACAGTAAGCTATCGTTTGTAAAAAGGAGATGAAAAATCGTAGGAGCACCCAGACATACCGTTATTCCTTGCAATCGAACCTCTAAAGCTCTAGTCTCAAAGAGAGCAGAAAATGCCTCAGTCCCAAGCAGGGAATTAATAAGAATGGGGAGAGCGAATATCCTTGCCTAATTCCTCGAGTAGGTGCCAAATAGCCCTTGGCTTGGCCATTTACCATGAAAGAATAACATACTGTTGTGACACACTGCATGACCATATCTATCCATTTTTTCTCAAACCCTAGCCGGAGAAGAACTGTCTCAAGAAATCCCTATTCTATGAAATCATAAGCTTTTCTCATATCAAGTTTTAGAGAGAATACACCCTCAGACCGCGAAACACAACTGTGGAGGTAATGCGAGATTTCATTAACCACCAACGTATTCTCTAAGATAAGCCGCCCTGGGACGAAGGCACTTTAGAAGGGCGAGATGATCTTATCTAGAATCTTCTTAAGCCTATTGACAATGACCTTCAAACAAATTTTGTAAAGTACATTGCATAAGGCTATCAGACATAGATCTGTCATCCTCTTCCAGTTAGCAACTTTAGGAATCAAGAAAATATGAGTATAATTAACTTGTCCAAGTAAGATACCCGATTCAAGGAAACTCCTCACCGCTGCTGTTACCTCGACTCTAATTGAGTCCCAATATTTCTGAAAAAATAATGGAGGCATACCATCCGGATCGGGAGATTTTGTCGAGTACAGTTGGAATAAAGCTCGTTTCACTTCACTATCCACATACAGAGCTGTCAATAAGGCATTCATATCTATAGTAACTTTCGGTTGTATAAGGTTGACAACCTCATTGTTATAATGAGAATCATCTCCTGCCTTGAACATGGAAGAGAAGTAATCAACCACTACATTCTCTAATCCCTCGGGAGGTTTTTTGATTCTCGTTTTCATCATATAGTGCCGCAATATGATTTTTTGATCTCCTATTAGAAGCTTTCATGTGAAAGTATTTCATATTGTCTTCACCTTGAGTAAGCCAGGTTATATGGGAACGTTCCTTCCAGTACTCACACTTTGCCAACAATAAGGAGTCAAGCTTCTCCGATAAGGTTTTGTATTCCAATCGGTTAGGATCAGATAGAGGAAGCCCCAACATTGCATTCAAACAATTTTGTATGCTCTCTATCTCTCTCTGCATATATCCCAAAGTTTGCCTCTGCCATTTGCTTATGACAAATCGAGAGTTTTGGATGTATTGGATTGCTTCATGTATTAGAGTTCCAACCCTAGATCAATGCCAACTCTCTGAACTACAACCTCACACTGTTCATGAGAGGACCATAAGCTTTCAAATTTGAAGCCCATGTGTTGCCTAGAAGTAGCCAAAACCACTAAGCTATGGACTCCTAATAGGATTAGGATATGATCTCCATGTACAGGTAGGAGATATTTCACATATGCAAGTGGGAAAACATCAATCTAGGATCTCGTTGCTACGGCTCGATCCAAACAACAGCGTACTTCTCCACCGCTCCATGTAGTGGTTTGTTTTGTCCCGTAAACCCTAGATCGATTAGTTCCCCATATGAGAGAGCATTTCGAAACAGTTGCATTTGGCCCTCACTAGGGTCCGAGCCACCATCCTTCTCATCATTGCAAACTATCTCATTGAAATCCCTTATGACAACGTACGCATGGAAGTGATGATGCGTCGGTCAAAGATTTGAGAAGATCCCATATCCGATGTCATTCAGATGTAGTTGGGTGCCCATAGAATCCAGTAAGCCTCCATCTACCAAAACCCTTATTTGAATGAATAATAACATCAATATGGTGTTTCGATTTGGTGAGAAACTTCACATTGACTTCATTGTTCCAAAACTTGATTTGGTGAGAAAACCGATGCTTCTTCATAAATTCTCCATATATAAAGGATCAGAGACCTTGGTTTCCGTAAGGAAAATCAAGGATGGTTTGTCCTATCGAATGAGAGTTTTCAATGCTTCCACAATTGCATCGTTCCCTTCCCTTCGACAATTCCACGCCAACACTTCCATCATTACTAACGGTTGTCGAGATCAAAACCCTAGAAAAAAACCCTAGCGGCGTCGCTCTCCTTTTTAATGTTGTTTCTCTTCATAATTCAACGAATTCTCATAAATGCTGACCTTGGTTAAAGGCATCTTGATT
This sequence comes from Geum urbanum, assembly GCA_946800695.1. Classification (NCBI taxonomy): domain Eukaryota; kingdom Viridiplantae; phylum Streptophyta; class Magnoliopsida; order Rosales; family Rosaceae; genus Geum; species Geum urbanum. The sequence goes on from OX327003.1 coordinate 10,471,965, forward strand.
TGATTTGATTTTTGTTAGAATATACCAATTACCAAGTAAAAACTATTTTGTAACCTATCTCCAACCCAGATGAGCTCAACTTTGTGCAGTGTTTTAAAAAGCAGCATATAACGCCTGTCAAAATGCGCCTCGGCTCGAAGCGAAGAGAAAATGCTGCGTTATTATTGGGAAAAAAAATGTAAAAATCACGGAATGCACAAGAAACGTAAAAGGCGACCCCAAAAAATGTAAAACGTGTACACTCCATCCCATGTATGGCATGTCGCGATATCCTGAATTCAATCTGATCATGTCCAATTCCTAGTGATATTCATCCCATCGAACACGGTTACAACCCAACAAACAAGCAGCACCACCACATTACAAAAACACCATTACCACAACCTACCTAGCAAGCTCATTACAGAATTCGTCAACTATCAACAAAGCACCACCCACGTCCACCGTAACATGCATCACTCCGCCTCCTCCATAAGCTGTCGACCAATCACACGGACATCCACTATTGTTCACACCCACCGCACATCTCATATCATTCGAACTATGCCCCGCTGTAGCTCAACCAGAGACAACAACCTTAGCATAAGCCGGTTGTCACCCACATCGAGCAACCCTGATCGATATACAACCACGAACACGTAGGCTCGTCGTAGACAAATCAAAGAACCCCTATAAAGGTCTCGAATGATGCTACAAACACACAAATCCCTGGTGTACCTTTGAAATCATCGCCATAAAACTTACATAACGACCCACATCTTGAGCCAAACAACCCGGCAAACTCAGGTCCAGATCGTCTGTCTGGCATTAAACCCATTAGGTCAGCCCAGACACACGGCACTACTGAAAAGAAAGGATGGAGAATAAGGAAGTCATCATCGTCTCTCTCTCTCTCTCTCAATACATTCCATTCTTTCAAATTCTGTTGCAACAGATTAGCTTCTTTTGTCATACAAGCGGTAGCTACACCTTTCAGTATAGTTGAATAAATTTCTTCGTCTGGCACGCACCGACTTGCGGTCATCACTTCCGGAACTCGTATTGCAATACTTAGTCTATTGTGTCTACAAAATCCATGGATCACATGTAGGAAAATAATGTAATATTGAATAAATTAAAAAATGTTAATTAAATAATTAGTAGATATATAACCATTTGTAATGAAAAACTTTGGAAATTCATTACCGTTTGGTTGAAGGTTGAAGATGAAGAAGTAAGTTGAATCATGTGTATCACTCGTTCTCCTTAAGAACTTTCACGTCGCTCATAGGCTTGTATAACGTTGTTCTCCCAGGATAAAACAACTTCTGTATTTTGTACTTGCGACACAAGAACTCCTTGTTGAACTTGAAAGCACATTTGTCTATCACTTGAAGAGAGGGAGAGAGAGAGTTGATCAAAAGAGGAAGATTGCTGCTTTTTGATAGTGTGTCGAAATGAGAAGAAGATGATTGCTTTATATAGGCTTCATTGGGGAATAAGCCACATATTGTTGAGTTAATACAAAAGCCATTTCTGGTCATTATACTCTCCATCAAGTGACAGTTACAAACTCTTTAATTTTTCGTCACTAATGTTTATGATCGGTTACAAACAATCCATTTAGTAGGCTTCAGTTATATATCATAACTAAGGTTTATGAACGGTTACAAAACCATTTCAAACCATTTAGTTGATAATCCAATTGCATGCCAATACTAAAGTTTATTAGCCATCATAAATAATTTATTGGCAAATCGAAAGCCTTTAGGTTTATTTGGGTGATAATTTCTCATTCACTCATTTAACCATTTGAACAACTAAATATCCTAATTTATTTGCCTCAAAATGGTTAAGTAAAATAGTATTACAACACCTATTTTTCTAATAATTTCCCACATGAATGAAGTTGGCGATCAAAGACTCGATAGACTTGGTGATAAATTATGCGGTTGAAAACCTGCATAAGATAGGTAGGGGATAACCCTTTGAATCTTCCCTTGTGAAAATATACTTACTTTACTAACTATGCAGTATATGCGATGTCTTTTAACTATTCATCATTTATGTAAATGATAGCATACCTCAGACATGTATCTTTTTGATACTTTCAGTTTTCACTATTATGTTCATTTCGGCCCTGGACATGGGCGTGATTCTGTAAGAGCTTATCAGGAATTGTTCCTTAAACAATTCCCTAAGAAGCGGCCCAATTCTCTCTTATATATGTGATTTCTTAATTAGGAGTAAGCCTCATTACTCCACTCGAATTTTTGATGCATCAGAATCATTAAAAACTTTTAGCTTAACCTCATTCCTTACGGGTATCACTGTTTTCATCATAGGAATGGACATGGGGAAGATCTCCATAGTGATCCGACATAGTCTCTACAATTTAGTTATCCATTTTGAACCTTGATCTTGGGATCTCCTGTCAGCTAGGTTGGGTATCCACTGTAAAGACTTTAAGTCATGGACTTTAATCACATTCCCCTCGATGATTTGTCAACTAACTCTCTGTTTAACCTTTTGGTCAATGGATCCGCTATGCTATCTTTTGACTTCACATAATCAACGGAAATAACACTAGTAGAGAGTAGTTGTCTAATTGTTTTATATCTTCGATGAATGTGTCTAGACTTACCATTGTTTGTATTGCTCTGTGCTCTGCTAATTGCAGATTGACTATAATAATGTATGCAAGTTGCAGGTAAAAGTTTTGTCTATTTTGGTGTATCCTCTACAAATTGGGTTAGGCATTCTGCCTCATTCCCACATTTTTCTAGTACAACAAACTCAAATTTCATAGTGGATCTAGTTATAGCAATTTTTTTGGAAGATTTCCAAGACACTGCCGCACCCCCTAGTGTATTTATTAGCAGACATTGAGTTTTTCGTGTTAAATATCAAGTTTGCATTGTTGTATCCTTCTAGGACAGCTAAATATCTCGTATAGTGCATCCCATAGGTAAGAGTATACCTTAAGTACTCTTACAATTTCTTACTAATGTATTCCTCTAGGATTACTAGTGTACCTACTTTGCGTGTTCATAGCATAAGCTAAATCTTGCCTTGTACAAGTTGTTAAGTACTTTAGACTTCTGATAACTCAAGAGTCTAAGAAACACTTTCTCATTTATTCTTCAAAAGATGAAGAGTCAAGTCTATCGGAGTTCTGGCAACTCCATAATTCTCCTTGTCATATTTTCCAAGGATATTCTCCATGCAATGTTTCTGATTTAATATAAATCCATTTAACATTCTTGTGACGTTTTCTAAGGATTCAAACGCTTTTGCAATCCCAAATAGTACATAAATGACTTTGCTTATAATTATGACATCTATAATTGTTTAAGTAACTCTTTTCACTCATAACCAGCCTAGGAGAAATCGATATAGGTGGGGCGAGACCCGCTCAAGTATACTATTATCAAAAGTCTCATTTTCTAAACATTATGAGCTACTAAGATGAGCCGTATTAGAGAATAGAACTGTAACATCCCATCCCGAGAATTTTCTTTTTAAGATTTGTTTAAGGTTAATCGAGGAAAGGTAGTTAGTTTTTACCGTCATGAATTTATTGATGACTCTTTTTATCGAAATTTTATCGATTAAGTTTTTCGAAGAATTTCTTTGGAAAAAGTCATAAAGTTTATCGAGACGAGTTCGTGGGCATCAAGTGTTTCAATTGGAGTGACGATGAAGAAATTAGGATCAGGGAAAGTTTTTAACGATTTATGAAATTAGTTAGTCGCGAGTATAAATTGGACTTTCCAAAAATGGAAAGTCAAAACTTTCCTTTTTGATCAGACTTTTTCTCTCTCCTCTCTCTCTCTCTTTTTCCCGCACAGTTTCTCTCTCCACCGTGGCAAGCCGGCGTCGAACCACCGGCCGACCACCAAACCCGGAGGTCTTGGTGTCAAAATGTTCATCTCTCCTCCCTCTTCCTTTCCTCAATTGTCTCCACCACCAATTCGACCGAAGGTAGCCAGAATTTCAAAAATAAAAACAGAGAAATTATGGGTTTTGGGTTGATTTTTTTTGGACAAATTGACCAGCGACACCTATTGCGCTTTGAAGCTCTCCTCACCACGAAGCTAAGGACACCAATAACACATTCTAGTTCAACTGGAGCAAGGAGAATTGAAGGATTGAAGTTTTTGGGGATTTCGGTTTCAAGGTAAATTGGACTATTTAGAGAATGAATTGGACTTTACTGTAGTTGAGAAATTTATTTGTTATGTAATTTGGAGCAGAATAGGCCTCGGGTCGCCAAGAAAAGTCGTCGGCGGTCCACATAGGCGCTCTAGTGAAGGAAATGTCGGCATTATTTTTATGTTGTTTTACTGGTAATTACGCACTGAATGTAACCAAGAGGTTATTGAGTTGATTTGGACATTGATGATTAAGAGGTGTGGTTAATCGGAGTTGGTCACCGTTGGTGTCGCGCCGCCCGCGGCAACGGCGATAAACGGCGGAGCTCCGGGGTTGTTGACTCTTTGGGATTTTTGGGGATTTTTATACTGTTTTGCTCGTATTCGGGTCCCGATCGTAGTCATGAGGTTTTTGAGTTGGTTTGGGTATTCTATTTTGGGACGAGGGTTGTTTGAGTGTATTTTGGGAATTTTTCTATCCTCATCGATATTTCGAGCGATACATCTTTCGAGAACGCGGGGTTCTTGTCGTATTAGCTCTGTATGTTGTGTTTCAATATGTATTGATCGTATCCCTATTATTTTGGTGATCATGATTGAGTGTTTAGCGAGGGATCTTCCGCCGGACCTCAGAGTTAGCTTCTTACTGTGAGTGGACATTTTATTTTCACAGTTGATTTACGAGTCCTTATTATGCCTTTACGTTATGCATTCATGATTATACACTTTACGATTATGCATTGTATTAGTATGCATTTACAATTATTCACATATAAGTATGCATTTTATGATTTCATTTTACGATTATGCATGTGCATGGAAATTATTTATGATTTAGTTTACACAGAGTAAAGTCTCAGATATAGATGTAGCATCGATGCTTTAGCTTCTCGGCTAATCCCTGAGATGCTCCGGGAAGGACAGATATCCTGACCCAAGGTCTTTCAGACTTATAATCACCTGTGGGTCTGGGATCCCGTGATTAGACTATACTATGCGGAGGAGTCCGTGAGTGACCCCGCATGATTTTATGTGCATCTTTATGAATCAAGGAAAATGTACCTGGTCGGGATTTTCATGTGCATTGACTCGCATTATGCTTTTATGAGCATATATACTTATATTTTGGGAAAGACATATTATTATTTTCGTCCACTCACTCTAACGATTTCATTTGTCGTTCCCTGAGATTTTCGGTTTCCTTTGCCCAGTTTACAGTTTAAATTCCGGGGTTGCACGTCGACGGTGGAGGCGTAGAGTTCAGGTCACATTTCAGTTCGAGTAGGTTCTTTGTTCGACCTACTAGTTGTATATGATCTATACAGAAGTCGCTCTGAATACTTATGTTTGTTCTCAGTTGAGTTTACTCCTGAATATTTTTTCTGGATTTCTTGTAAACCTTGTGGTTTATTATATATATGATGTTGAGAAATCCGGATGGGGAATGGAGCCCCACGGTTTGGATTTTGTGGAATATTCGAAGTGTGATTCTCTTTGCAGGTTCTAATTTTGGCTCACGTTTTTCAAAGTAAACTCTGACAAAAAAAATTTTAAAGTCATGTTTTCGAGAGGGTTTGATTTCGGTTTAGGCAACTAAATCGGAGTCAGGTCCTTTCATTTTGGCATTAATTTTATGTTGTTTTACTCATAATTATGTACCAAATGTAATGAAGGGGTTATTGAATTGATTTGGACAGTGATGATTAAGATATGTGGTTAATCGGATATTAATTAAACGATTTTACAATATTATTAAACTTTTGAATCGATTGTCGATTCGACTTCGAGTCGCGTATCGTTTGAAGAATATGTTGCGAATATAAAAAAGATTCAAGAATTTGAATTTGGAATTAGATTAAACTCGTTATTAGTTCGGAAAACATGTTGTTCGAGAATGCGTGGTTCTCGATGATAACACTCATTGTTATACGAGCTTAACTATTCATTATAATTTTTGACCACTAGTTAATAAATAATAATTACTGTTTCAGGCTGACGTTTTAGCAGCAATGACAGATGTTTAGAAACTTCAACTGAGAGACTTTGGTTGGATAAGGATCACGCCACAGTACTGTGAGTGAGCTTTTATTTTTATTTTTACAGTCAATAACGAGTTCATTTTTTTTGTTAACACAAGAACTAAAGAAACGATAGAAGTGTATCTCACCCTACCAAGTCCTTTGGAGACTTGGCATAGCAAGGGATGATGACATAAAGGTAAGTGATTAATGAGTTCGTTGATGGTTGATTGATTACACTTAATGCGAAAACTAAATGACACAAATTCAATATAAGGGAAAATAGGTCAACTAGAGAAATCCCCACTAACCATATGATGCACCAAACAATGTCCCGGTTTACATTAAGTCCGTTCACGAGAATGAATGTCTAAGTCGTGACCTTGTGAGTCACGGTTGGTTTTAAATCTAAGCTCCTAGGCCATTATGGGCTCTAGCCTACTCAAACCTAACATTGAAGAATATCGTGAAGTGGAACCAAGACCCAAGCTATCTAGACTTGAATCCCAATAGTACGTTATGTTGTGAAGTCAACAAGTAGATTGTGTGATAGATGTGGAAAGGTTCCCCTCTCGAATCTTGATTGGAAGATCTGAGGGGTTGTCTAGTGAATCCCTCAACTCGTAATTAGTAAGTTACGAGCTAAGAAGTTCTACAATGTGCCTCAATAACCTTTTTGATTAATGTGTGCTTGACTAGAGTTCCTCAAGTCTATAAAGACCCAAAGAAGCTCTAGTCCATGCTAGGTGCTAGGGAACCAATTCTCAAGGTAAATCTTATAGAATAATACCCTAATTATGTTTATATCTTTCTTAGGTGAGTGACTAATTCACTTAAGTCCATTATTAGCTTTCTTAAACATATCTCAACTTAGTCTTAGCTTAGACATTCATACAAAACTAGACATGAGGCTCAAACACATAAACATCCACAAACACACAATAGCTTATTCACAATACAATTCAAGAGTCATACATAACCAACACATAGTTTGTTCATCACATGGCTAGGGTTCTAACCCTAGCCTCCCAAAAAAGACTACTTATTAAACATAATTAAATACAAGATTTGATACATGTTTAAGAGGTAAAAGAGAGTAGAAATAACCAAGGGTCCCTAGCAAAGCTCCAAGTGACTCTAAGCTCTTCTAGCTCCACTTCTTCTTCAACAAGCACCAAGAGGAGGAGAGACAACCTCTAGGACTCAAAGAAGCCAAGGGGAAGAGGGATTACTTCCCACTTTTTCAAGCTCTAGAGAATCACACACTCCTTGGAGGCAAATATGTGTGACAACCCGAACCGGAAATGGTATGTTTATAGGCTTGATTTGCGAATTTCACGAATAGTCGCGATTTTGTCGTAATTGATCAATATGGCGGGCTTGTTAACGACTAAATTATCGGGCAAGAATTTGATTTGAGATCCTTCACGGAAGTTGTAGAGAATTTAATTTCGAGCTCGTGGAAACTTCCGGAGAATTATTTCGAGTTACGAGGAATAAGTTACAAATATTTTCGGCCGTTAGATTTAGTCGTATTTATCCATTTGGTTTTGATATGTGTATGATATAAATACGGAAGGAGTACGTGACGAATTGGGAAACTTTCCAAAAATGGAAACTGGATGTTGATCGCGTTGACCGCGGGTGGGTTTCGACCCGTTTGAGGCCGAGCGGTTCTTGCCGTGTTTGTGTTCGATTCTGGCCACGGTTGGTCGTGGTCTCTTGACTGAAAATGTTGGGTTCGTGCTCCTCTTCAGATTGGTAGGTGGATCGCCCTCTATGGTGGCCGGAGGAGAGAGAATCGACGTAGCAAAGATCAAGGAATTTCGGCAAAAATCGGCGGCTTGGGTGGCGGCAATGACGGCCGAGATGGTGGTTGAACCTATAGGTGTTTTGAAGCCCATGTTGAGGTGAGTTAAACCCAAGTGGTCTTGCACCTTGCCGTGGCCGGAGGAGGGAGATCGAAGGTGGAGAATTCCGGCGAGAGTTTTTGACTTCAAGGTGAGATTTGGACCTTTTCCGGTCAAAATTGGGCTTAACTTTGAACTAGAAAGTTGTTGGAAATGTCGAGATCTTCAAATCTATGTGTAGGTTGAATTTTTCTAGGCCGAAGGAATTTTCCGGCGGCGGTGGCAGTTTTCTGGCCGATGTGTTTTTCGACAAGTTTTATGTCGTTTTGCTCGGAATCACGCACCGATCGTAGTGGTGAGGTTTATATTTTGAATTGAGCATCGGAATTTGTGGCGAGGTTTTATAGTGTGATTATTGGATTTTTGACGATTTCGTCAATATTCGGATTATATGTTTTCGGGAATGGTTGGTCTTCGAGATGAGGTTCAGGATTTTAAAATATGATTTTGAATAGTGGTATTTGTGATTATTCAGGGGATCATGATCGTTCGTTTGGCGGGGGATTTTCCGCCGGATCACAGGATTAACGCGTTTTGCGTCAAACTTATCTGTGTGTGAACTTTTATTTACACTGTCATAGCGAGTTCTTGATTTTAGTATTTATTTTCAGTACAGTATTGAGATTATTTATTGTTTTTGGAGGTATTGTTTTATATTTTATTGGTGATGACATTTACTTAGCATCGATGTATTGGCTACTCGACTGATCACCGGTAGTCCAATTCCAGGGTTGAGAGATTCCCCTGATGTGTCCACTAGGCTTGAGAGATTCCCTAGTCTATCACTGTCGAGCTTGAGAGATTCGCCTGACACCTCCATTTATTTTAAGAACTCGCATTGTTTTTATATTGTATAAATGGTGAAAGGCAAATGATTATTTTCGTCCACTCACTCTAACGATTTTATTTGCCTTTTCTCTGGGCTTTTCAGTTTCCGTGCCCAGTTTGCAGTTTGGATTCTGGTGTCACACGTCGCTATTGGAGGCTTAGTATTCGAGCTATATTTCTTTTATGGTAGGTTCTTAATTTGGCCTACTATTTGTATATATGTACATACTAGAAGTCGCTCTGAATACTGGATATGTTTATATTTTCATATGATTTTCCTGGATTTCAGTAAAGTACAGTTTTGTTTATTACTTTACATTATGATATGTATTTGAGAAATCTAGATGAGATTGGTGCCCACGGTTTGGCTTTTGTGGCATAGGATGAAGTGTGTTTTTGGGTGCAGGTTAATGATAATTCCGCGATATAGAGAAACTCTGCCGAAATTTCTATGGTTTTTGCAAGTTCGTGTTTTCAGAAGGGGTTTGATTCCGGTTTAGGATACTAAATCGGGGTTGGGTCCTTTCAATATGAGAGGAGAAAGTGAGTGATGGTGATGAGGGAGAGTGGAAGAGGTTCGGCCAAGGAATTCAAGACTAGGTCTCTTGGATTTATAGAGAATTGGAAGAAATGATTAAGGATAGAGAAATATAGCTTCTCTCTAGAGAACTTACCAAGAACCCTAGAGAGAAGCTAGAGAGAAAACTAGAGAGAAATGAGGTCTAAAATTGTAAAGACGGGTGAAATGAAAATGTGGTATCTATGGGTGCAAGGGGGAGCTCGAATTTGGGCTGAATGATGATGTAAATATGGACCCTTAGATGATAGGAAATGGTGAGATGGAAGATCTAAAGGTTAACTTTAAATTAGGGAGACCATGATCCACTATTTTAGGCTATGGAAGGCTAAACTCCAAAATAGTGACATCATGTGGTCCAACTTCATCTCTTCCTCTCTAAATCAGATTGGTAAGCATAGATGGTCTCAATGGGCCTCCATTGGGCTAGACTCCATGTGATTGGGCCGTCCAAGGTGGGCCGGCCAGCCGTGCTAAATTCTGGCAGTTTTCGGGCAACTTCCGGAGACTACCGGTGAAGCTATTTCGTCATTTTTCCAAAATTGCTCCAAATTATCTCTTGACCTCAAAAATGTATACGTCTTCTCCAACAAGTATCTAATTCTTCATATTTAATATATTTCTGAGCCAACTCCACGTTTCCTAGCAAGAACAGGAAACGTCATAAGAAGAATGCTTTATTCATAGAAAACAAGCTATAAGCATAAAGTGAGGAGCGTAATAGGCACATAATTATGGTCCTAACAACCACCTCCATCAGGATTCAGATTTATGATATTTGAACTTGCATTGTTTCACAGAAATCAATGAAAAGGCAGATAGTTATAATTTTACATATTTATATAGTTTTTGATTTTTGCCCACTCTTTCTAATATTTTATGTTTTTATGCCTTTCCATGGGCCATTTGTTTTAATGTTTTCCAGCTGAAGTTGTGACCGTCCAGAGTACGAGGTATGACAGTCCACAACTTCTATTTTTCTCAGTGTAGGTTCTCAGTTGAGGTTCAAGGTTGCTCGTGTTAGGGTACCTGGTACCAATTAGGTGGTGCTAGATACTCTAATACGGGCCCCATAGAACTTATCCTGAATTACTACGATAATCTAGGGCGGGTCTTTTCGAGAATTATAATCACTACAAATGAAGTACTTTATAACATTGTCTTGTTTGATCATCATATCATCTAATCATTTCTTCCAACAATAAGCATGTCATTTACGCATAGATACATAGATAAATATCCACTCTATGTATTTGGCATATAGTCGTATACAAATTTGACATATGGTTTTGAAACCATTGGTGGTCCTGTTTGTCAAATGTTCCATGTCATTGCATTGGACTTGTTTTAAGTCATATAATAACTTCAGCAATGTACATACTTTTTCTTTTTGACCAGGTGCCAAGAAACCCTCTGGTTCTTCTATATATAAATTTTCTCTTCTATATCTCCATCCAGGAAAATTATTTTCATATCCATTTAATGTATTTCAAAAAATTTCAACATGGCAAAAACAGTACCATTCTGATGGAAATTGTTTTCGTCACTAAAGAGTAAGTATCGAAATAATTCAAGCATTCTTTTTGTATATAGACTTTAATTACAAGTTTTGCCTTGTATCTTGTATATCATCACATCTGCTTTCATTTTTCTCTATGAAAAGCCACTTGAAACTTTAAAATTTCATAACCAGGTAGGAAATCCATCAACTCCCAAGTATGATTCCACAAAATCAGAATTGTATTTATGTTTAGTGACTTCTTCCTAACAAATAAAGTAACAAAGTAACTTTCCCTCAAGGATTCAAGTTTTACTTTTAACTATACTTGTTAAGAGTCGTAATCTAAGGATTTTCCAATCCATATCTCAATTATTTTATTCTAAAAGGTCACTATTACCAGTCCTTCTAAGATCGAACCCGTAATAGTACCCAAAAAATGGTTTCCCATGTGCTCCGAGTTCTTCGTTTAACTCGCGAGTGTGAGATCGAACTTGCAAGTTCCGATCATTGACGTGACTTTGCTAATGGTTTTCTCTTATACCACTAAGTCCCTCTTTCTTCCCATCTACTCTCTTCGACCTTTCCTTGTTTTGTCTATCGAAATGACGGCAAGGTAAGGCAAGAACCATCGCACCCTGCGCTTAGTGGAGCATCAGCCTCGGCGCAGTTTGGTGGCTCAGAGATGGCAAGGAACGACTACACCAAGTGCGGTTTAAGACATATGGTGTAGGCAGTCGTCGACCTTAGCAAGCGCGGTCCAAATGGGATAGTGGCGACCGACGTGCAGCGATGGCGGGAGTGCGCAACACGGTGATTCTTTGGAGTGGAGGGTGCGTTCCACGCCGGTGTTAAGCTCTAGGGTCCAAATCATGCTTCACAATAGTGATTCTATAGGGTTTCTTTTTTATTAGGCTGAGTAATCCGGTGAACCTCTGTATTGTTATTATCTTCATTGAAATTAACGCTACCTCAAAAAAATGGTCACTATTTGGTATGCTTCATGGGAAAACACAACATTGATTACCACAAAATTATTTTTTTGTTGATGACTTTTAACTCGTCTGTTACACGCATTCATTCACCAGTTTATAAGTCATTAAATTGGTCATCAGCTAACAATTAAATGGTTGTTCTAAACGTTTTACATTGATGGATATTTAGCAAATTTTTGTTATAAGCTACTAATTTAGATATTATACTCCATTATCAATGACAATTCAACATAGTACCATTGTAATCACCAATAATAAGTTGGATAATATATTCGAGAATACATCTGAAAAGAACTATGTAATTTTCATATTTCCTTATCGTGTCTTGTGTTTATTTAATTTTCACGTAAGAGATTATTAATTGTTACAATTTCATATCAAATTCAATTAATTGTTTCTACATATTTTTCTCTTTTAGGTGGAGGAATCTCCACCTTGACAAGACACCCCCATATTCTCAAGTAATTGTAGGATAACTTTCATCATTTCCATAATTCATATGGAATTTTCTCTTCTTCCTTTTGGGTATCTTATTTTAAAAATAATATTTAGCCGATAAAATGCTTGGTGGCAAACCATAACTCAACAGCATTGTACTCATCGTATCCTTTTAATGTATAATTCTTTGGTTCAGCCACACCATTTGATAGTAGTGGATAAGGAGTTGTTGTTTTATGTATTATCCTATGTTGCGCACAGCAAATGGTGATTTATATTCACCTTCTTGGTCACTTCTTATAATTATTTTGTTGAGTTGATTCTCAACTTCGTTTTTTGTAGGAAAAAAAAAATTCTCTATAGCTTCATCTTTACTCTTAATAAGGTACACATAGCAAAATTTTGTGCTATCTTTAATAAAAAATAAGAAAATGCTTACTACCACTTTTTGTTTGTATTGACTTTAAATCACATATATCACTATGGATAAAATCAAAGGGTTCATTGTTTCTTTCAATACTCTGTGAAAGATGATTTTGTTAGTTTTGTCTCAATACAAGTTCCACACTTGTGTTTGAAACATTGGTTAGCTTTCTAAGATAATTAACCTCCACAGAGTATCATAATTAACATGCATTTGCCTACCATATCATAGATTGGAAGACACAAAGGTAGAAGTGCAACCTTTATTCAAATCATTGAGCATTGTCATTACATTTCAATTTGAAATTTTCACCACTTATGAGTCTATTAACAACTTGCATTCTATGTTTGAAACTAGAATTCATTTTTCTTTAATAAATAAACAAAATCATCATCACTGAATCTTGACTCAGTCCTCAAGAACATATAATATATTGTTTAGTTCCTTTCTAGAGATCAACATTCAAACCTCATTTCTTGACATTTGATTGTTCATCCAACTTGGCTTGGTCCACTACAAGAAACATGAACTTAAACGATGAAACCATTAAGGATTCGTCGTCTAAGTATCACTTAGATAATGAAAAAAAATACTTCGTCACCAAAAATAAAAATTTCGTTGTTTAAGTAACACTTAGAGGACGAAATATAAAGCGTCGCCTAAGAGAAAAAATTCGTTGTCTATGAAAAAATTAGATGTCGAAACCATAAATCGTCGCCTAATAGAACAAATTTTGTCGTCTCAGAAAAACTTAGACGAGAAAATCCAAAAGAGTCACCTAAGTAAATAATTTCGTCGTCTAAGTAGAACTTCAAATGACGAAAAATTTCGTCACCTTAGTAACCGTACTTAAACGACGAATTGGTACCATTTCGTCGTCTAAGTCCATACGTACCCTAACATTAACCCCTAAACCCTAACCCATAAATCATGACCTATAAACACTTAGAAGACAGATATATATATATATTCGTTGAATGGTTACCAATGGTTGGGGTTTAGGGTTTAGTGTTAGGGTATAGTCTTCGAGGACAAAATGGTTACCAATTCATCATCTAAGTCATACTTAAACAATGAATGGTGGACAAATTCGTTGTCTAAGATGAATTTCATTGCCTCAGAGAAAAGAATACGACTATGTATACCATCGTAAAATACATTTTTTTTTTCGAGGGCAAAGAGTAAACAACTCTGAGACTAAGAGTGTTGACGGTTCAAAAAATTGAGTTACGAAGATTCATTTATGAACATTTTTGTGTTTCATTGAATATTCAGTTTTATGGTTGACTACGCCGATCAAACCCTTATCAAACTTCGTAATGATCAAAATTTTATCCACTTACATATTATGTTGTGATGAATATATTTTATGGTTGTTTTGTCCAAAATCAATTTTGTTTATATTGATGTCGAGTGAATATGAACATACGAACACTTAACTTATACAACATTAGTAGATATATAACAAGTTTTTAGTCTTGCATCAACTTTTTTTGTGCAATTTCAATTAACTTGATAAATTAGGTTTTTACGACAAGGCAAATACCTATAACTTCGGAAATGAATTTACGAATTATATTTTACCATCATTTTAATTTTTTAACTATTTTTCGATAATCAATAAATTCAATCAATCGAATCCTAAACTAATCCGAATTGGTTTGAATTTTTTTGTACAACATCGTATATATGTAATGTTACATCTGAAGGTTGATTTTTTATTATTTTTAAACAACTGTCTAAAATTAATTTTACAGATATTTTAAAAAAAAAATTATACCTTATACGACGAAACTATTTAGGTTTCATCGTCTAAATAGTACTTAGGCAACGAAATCTAAATAGTTTCATCGCCTAAGCCAAAATTTTGGAAAAAAAATTAAAATACTTAAACGAAAAATCTTTTAGGTTTTGTCGTCTAAGTCATAAAAATTGGCAAGATTTTTGAAAATTTAAAACACTTAAATGACAAATATATTAAGTTTCGTCGTCTAAGTCATAAAATTTGGCGGGTTTTTATTTTTCGCCAAAATTTTTGGCAAAAATTCAAACTTAGAAGACGAATCTATTAGGTTTCGTCATCTTTTAAAACTCAGATCGATCAATCACTCTCTCTCTCTCTCTCTCTCTCTCTCTCTCTCTCTCTCTCTCTCTCTAACCACTACAAGAAAACAGCACTTAGACCACGGAAACGTAATTGTTCCGTGGTCCAAGTGACACCTGGACCACGGAAAAGACTCCGTGATCCAAGTACCACCTGGACCACGGAATCTTTTCCGAGGTCCAGGTAATCACCTGGACGACGGATACGGTATTCTCCGTCGTCCAGGTGATCACCTGGACCTCGGAGTCTTCTCCGTCCTCCAGGTTATCACCTGGACGACGGAGATGGTATTCTCCGTCGTCCAGGTGATTACCTGGACAACGGACCGACGCGCCGTCGTCCGAGTACGTAACGTACTTCCACTTAGACGACGTACCGACACCTCCGTCGTCTAAGTGAAGCATTATATAAGCCCGATGCCAAACTGAATTCATTCCTCGATCTCTTCATTCCATTTGAAGAAGAATTGAAGGAGAAGGGAGAAGGAGAAGGGAGCTAGCTAGCTAGAAGGCCGAGAAGAATCAGGATCGATAAGGGATCTCCACTGACTAGCTAGATAGATTAATTAACGTACAAATATCGAGAAGGCCAGCAGGTACGTACGTACGCAGTTAGAATTTGCTTAATTAATATATATTTAGTGAAAACGTACGTACATACATGCAAGGATGTTAGCTATATATATGTACAGATCGATTAAATTACGTACGTACGTAATTGATGGATCGATGTAGATCGAGTACGTATAATTAAGCGTAAATTAATGGACAAATATATATATGTAATAATTAATTAATTATAATATTTTGTAGCAGTATGGACAAGAGTTGGATGAAGTTGAAGAATAGATGTGATGTCCGGTATATGGATGGAATTAGTGAATTTGTGAATTTTGCGATAGAACATGGTCAAGGAAAGAAACGTTTCAGGTGTCCGTGTCAGAAATGTCTTAATTGTCAGTATGCGGAGGTTAATGTTATGGTGCAACACCTGTATGAAAATGGTATGATGTGGAGTTACACTACATGGAGCGAGCATGGTGAAGCAGTAAAGTTCAGCGCAGCAGACTTCAGCTCAGGGTACAGTTACCATGGTGCCTCATCCAGCGGCAGTGGTGCCGGACCCCCAGCTTGCAACCCAACTGCAGATTTGGTCCATGATGCGTTTCCGGGATGTAGTCATAGTGGACACCAACACCAAGACGAAGGTTACAGTACCACTAATGAGCATGATGACACATTCCCCGCAGCTAGCTTGGCCACTGACACCAGTGAGATCGAAAAGTACAACCGGATGCTACTTGAAGCGCAGACCCCGGTGTTCCCTGGATGTCGAGAGAATGTGTTGCAATATGTGATGGAGAAAATGAAGATAAAAGTGAAGCACAAAATGTCAGTGAGTGCTTTTGACGAAATTCAGGAGCAAATATGTAAGTTGCTTCCTGATGATCACAATCTTCCTAAATCTCATTATAAGGTTAGAAATATCCTGAGCAGCCTCGGCCTAAAGTACAGGATAATTGACGCATGTCTGAATGATTGTGTGCTATTTTACAAAAAGTATAAAGAGTTGGACTATTGTCCCGTATGTGGCCAGTGCAGATTCCAGTTGAATAGGAAGAGTTCGAAAAAGAGAATTCCTGTGAAAGTTGTTCGATATTTTCCCTTGATTCCCAGATTGCAGCGCCTGTACATGTCTCTACACACAGCAGAGGCGATGCGATGGTACGCAGAAAAGCGAATAGATGACGATGTCCTGCGACACGCAGCGGATGGGGATGGTTTCAAACATTTCGACAGAGAATTTGGAGACTTTGCTTCAGAGGTTAGAAATGTTAGACTCGGCCTATCTACAGATGGATTCAATCCTTGGGGAAGTAATAGCTCCGCCGTCAGCACTTGGCCAGTTATTCTGATGCCGTACAACTTGCCTCCATGGATGTGCATGAACAAGGAATTTAATTTCCTTACCGTACTAATTCCAGATCCTAAATCTCCATCGAAGTGCTTAGATGTCTACCTCAGACCTTTGATCGACGAGCTGAAACTGTTGTAGGAAAATGGAGTCCCAACTTATGACAAATTCACTGACACGATGTTCACGATGAGGGCTGCCGTAATGTGGACGATCAGCGATTTTCCAACTTATGGGATGTTGGCAGCCTGCAGGACAAAAGGATATAATGGATGTCCTATATGTTTG
The DNA here is from genome assembly GCA_946800695.1 of Geum urbanum. Taxonomy (NCBI): domain Eukaryota; kingdom Viridiplantae; phylum Streptophyta; class Magnoliopsida; order Rosales; family Rosaceae; genus Geum; species Geum urbanum. The sequence continues at coordinate 10,489,092 of OX327003.1, forward strand.
GACGACGTGAACTCTAGTTGGCACGCGGGGAAGGTGTGTTACTTGGGTCACCGTAGATGGCTTCCTCACGACCACCCGTGGCGACAGGATGAAGCTCATTTCGATGGTACGGTAGAGAACAATCCTAAACCCCGTAGTTGGTCGGGCGAAGAGATTTTAGAGAGGTTGAGCTATTTCGACTTTGGTGTGTTGACCAATGACGCAGATGTAAAGAAATGCAATCCAATTCCTCCACGTGATCTGAGCTATTGGGATCACAAGAGTATATTCTTTGAACTCCCTTACTGGTCAAAGTTGAAGCTGAGGAACAACTTGGATGCGATGCACATAGAAAAGAATGTGTGCGACAGTGTGGTGGGAACAATTCTCGGTATTAAGTTCAAGACTAAAGATACTCCCAAAGCGCGCAAAGATTTGGAATCAATGAATCTACGTCGTCCCTTGTGGTTGAGGAGGGATAGGAAATGAGTGTACAACAAGATGCCAGATGCACCTTACACAGTGAAGCCGACGCTTAGACGTTCTGTATTTCACTGGTTTAAGGGCGTTCGTTATCCGGCTACGTATGCAGCTACTATAACTGGAGCAGTGGACGAGGTGCAACACAAGTTTGTTGGTCTAAAGACACATGACTATCACGTTATGCTGCAACGTCTGATTCCAGTGGTAATTCGACCATACTTGCCTCGGGACGTCGTAGAACCAATAGTAGCATTGTGCAGGTGGTGGCAGAGGTTATGTGTGTTACTTAAAGAAGTCAGATGTGGTGGAATTGCAACAACAAATTGTGCACATCATTTGCAAACTAGAGAGGATTTTCCCCCCTGCTTTCTTTGACATCATGATTCACCTAATGATCCACCTGCCCGAGCAGGTGCTCATTTCTGGTCCGGTCCAGTACACTTGGATGTATACTCAAGAAAGGTACGTACAACTAATTAATTTGTTCCACTGGAGATTATATACTAGCTAGCTATATGTACTTATTCTTATTATACGTTTGATTTTGTAGACAGCTTGGACAGTATAAGTCATTCGTCAAAAACAGGTCGGCCCCGGATGACTCCATAGCAGAGACATACCTAATGCATGAGTGTGTTACTTACTGCAACAGGTACCTCAAAGATCCACCACCTCCCACTGCCTCCGATCGCAGTGCCCGCATCAATCTTTCTGTCGTCACCAATGTCGTCCGACCGTTTAGAGGAGTATTAAAGGAATCGTTAACACAGGAAGAACTTATTGAGGCACATTGGGTAGTGTTGCGAGACTGTGACGAAGTTGAGCCGTACATGATGTCATACAGGGAGAGGCTTCAGGCGTTAAATCAAAACAAGAGTTCGGCGTGGATTGAGAAAATGGTTAAGAAGAAGTTTCCCGATTATTTCTTCCAATGGGTACGTACCTACGTCTCGGTATTTAATTAGTGGCATTATATACGTACATATCGATCATGTTTGGAGAAAGTAATTAAACCCTTATATTAATTTGCCCTTTTTCGCAGATGATTGATCTGCAAAAATCTGAAAACCACGGGGGGTGGTGGTCATGGCCAAAGCACTTGCTAGCAGGGAAGCCGGTTAAACACTATATTTATCCCGGATGTTTTGTGAACGGTGTAAAGTTCCATTCATTGGCCCGAGATGAAGGAAGAATAACACAAAACAGTAGGGTAGTGGTTGGGAAAGACAATGATCTATATTACGGGGCTATTGTATATGTGGTTCAACTATGTTACGGGAATGATGTCAACGTTTTCCTATTCAAGTGCAGATGGTTCAAGCGTACAAAGGAAGACTTGGGACTATTATCAGTCGATACAAACTCAAGCTGGTATGAGGATGAGCATTTCGCTCTCGCCACCATAGTTCGACAGGTGTTCTATCTCGACGATCCGAAAGCCAGTGAAGGGTGAAAAATAGTGAACCATATCTCTCATCGAGGAATATGGAATACAGAGACAATTGAAGGGACACCGGCGACGACTGAAGATGTTGCTGAACCAGAAAGAGACATTCCTGCCTATCAAGAGCCTAATATTTCTGTCATCCGCTCCGATATAATGGACCTGGTTCAAGATGATGAACGGTTACCCATGCCTGATGGTTGTACAGATCTAACTGAAGATGAGATTATCGATGAGGTAGATGAAGAAGACGAGCAGGAAGATGACGCGGACGAGGACTCAGGTTATTCATCTGACGATGTTGAGTACGATGAGGAGGATGAGCAATCGGATACCGGCGACGAGGATGATGAGGATTATGATGATGACTACTTAACTAAGACGAGAAAAATTAATTGGTAATTAATTTATGTAATTATTGTAATATATAATCGATGCATCATCGATCAATAATTAATATAAATATTATAAGGAGGAGAATGTATATATATATGTACGTACGTATATCTTCGACTTTGTATACTTAATTAATTAATTACACGCGTCCATGCTCGATCAGATATATCGGATCGACCGACGTACGTAAACTAAATTAAATTAATTAATTAATCCGAATTATATATCCTGGACAACGGAGAAATTAATTGCAGGTTGTCGCCTTTGGGTATTTTGGCTATCTCCATAAATCCTCGACCCTAAATCTAGCAAATCGGATCGATCGATCATTTATTTAATTTTTTTTTTGATTCAAAATAATTGAACGGACACACAAATGACCCTGGACGACCTAAACCCTAAACCGTAAGGGCCCAACCCCTGAATTCAGGGTTTTTACACCTGGACGACGGAGATGGTAATTCTCTGTCGTCCAGGTGCACACTAGGACGACGAAGACGTTCATTCTCCGTCGTCCAAGTGAACAAACCCTAAGGCCCTAACCCCTGAATTCAGGGTCTATACACCTGGACGACGGAGATGATCATTCTCCGTCGTCCAAGTGAACAAACCCTAAACCCTAAACAGTAAGGCCTAACCCCTGAATTCAGGGTCTATACGCCTGGACGACGGAGATGAGATATTCCGTCGTCCGGGTAATCACCTGGACGACGGAAACGCTCATCTCCGTCGTCCAGGTGCAGATATCGTAAATTTTTCTAAGACAACGACCATCTAGACCTTCTTCCAATACATATTCTTTTCGTCAAGACTTTAGAGTAAACAATTCTTGGTGTGTGAGCTTCGACGGTTCGAAAATCGGAGTTGCGAAATGCCTTGTATCCACGTTTCCGGTTTGTTAAATTCTCGGTTTTGCGGTTGACTGTACCGATGAAACCCTTCCCAAACTTATTATTTTATGGTCCTTTGAAGACAATTATATATTATGTTACGACGAACATATCCAATGGTTGTTTTGTCCAAATTTAATTTCGTTAATACTCTGCTGCAAATGAGCCTCTACTCATGAACACTTAAGTCGTAAGGATTAGTCGATACTTAACAACTTTCAAAACGAAAAATTATTCGTCGGTTCAAATTTAACTGTTCATATATACGATGTGTTCATCGATATTGGACGACTATTTCACTCGAATGACAGATCGTTAAATTCCTAGCGAATTAATTTAAAAAAAAATTTTAACGTAAATTGAACCTGGACGACGGAGAATGACATTCTCCGTTGTCCAGGTTCAATTTACCATGGCGGTTCGATTTTTTTATATTTTTTTTTCCAGTGAATATTTCACTTGGACGACGGAGATGTCGTTCTTCGTCGTCCAGGTTTTCACCTGGACGACGGAGAACGACATCTCCGTCGTCCAAGTCGAAAATCATGGCGGTTCGATTTACCGCCTCAATTTTCGGCGCCGCTTGAATTTCCACTTAGACGACGGAGAATCAATTCTCCGTCGTCTAAGTCCAAATTTATGGCGGGTGAAACGTCCTGCCCATTAATTACGCGCCGCTTCGAAATTTTTTAACTCTTCACTTAGACGACGGAAAACACTGTTTCCGTCGTCCAAGTGCACTTAGACGACGAAAATTAGGTCTCCGTCGCCTAAGTGAAACTCTATATATAGGACTGCTCACCCCCTCCTTTTCTCATTCCATCTCCTCTCCTCTACTCTCCTCTCCTCCGGCGATCCTCCTCCGGCGACGCTCCGACGACTAAATTTCCGGCGTGGTTCCCCCTCTCCGACGACTCTACTCTTCCGATATTCCGGCGAAATTTCGACGAGGTAATAATTCTATTTTTTAACTCTTTAACATTTTTTTATTTAATTAATTATTTAATTTCTAAATAGTTTTAATTTATTAGTTTTAAATTCAAAATAGTTGTGATTATAATAATTATTTTGTTGTTATTATTATTATTTAGTAATCATTATTAGTTGTTAATTATTTGGTAATGAATAATTATTAGTTAAAATTAAATAATAGTAATAATAATAATTGTTAATAATAATTAATTATATTGGTAAATGAATAATTATTATTAAATGCATGCTAAATAATAATTCATTATTGTAATTATTTATTGTTTTAATTAACTGATAATTACGTGTATTTTATAGTAAATTGCATGGTAGTACGTCTTCGATTTAAATTTAGTACATAGGCTTGGTTTATTAAGTCGCACTCTTTGGAATAGATGGCGCCTATTTTCCTAGCTTATTTCCTTAACCCCTCGTGATGTGTGGATTTCATCACCGCACACCATAACCTAAGTGAAGTTATGGACACGTGGTTGAGGGCGGAGTTTGCAAAGGACTTGAGGGAGTGTAAATTTTCGAAAAATTGGCCGAATGTCGGACATGGTGTCTAGAAACGGGTTATGACTGGTGACAGGATTTGGACTAAGAAAGACTTTTGTCGAAATTAGTCCTGCCTCTCGCGTTATCTCTATCCCTAACTGGCCATGTTTTTCGATTTAACCAAGGCTGATTAATTGAAAATTTACACTTTATCGCGCAGGTCGCATGTCCATTGAACGACCGAAAAAGCCAAGCTAGTGTACTCTATTTAAATCTTAACCGTACTTAATTAGCGTAAATTTTGCACTTGTAATTATAATGGTAAGTAGGTATTTTAACAACGTACTCGTAGGTTTAAATGGCTCCATCCGGCAAGAAGAAAGCCCAACAAGAGGCAGAAGATGCCATGTTCCGCCGCTTGGCGGATCAAGTCGGTTGGGAATTACCGGAGGGCAACGACGCCCTCAATCCGGACCCTTCATCTGGTCCGTCCGTAGCGCCCTCTGGGGAAATTCCCGCTCCCCCATTCATCTCGAGCGGTGATGACGTCGACCCCTTCCAATCTCCGACGCCCGGTACCTATTCAACGGGAAGTACTCAGGCGTCCTCGACCGCCAAATCCATCATGTTCAGCGCCCGGCGTAGGCAAAGGAGGGCCCCCACTGACCCGGAACCGAAAAGGACTCGGGGTCTCGTTAAAAGGGGCAAAGCGGAGAAAATTTGCAAGGCGACTGGGAAAAAGATCGACTTGCCCTACGACGAATTCACCGGTGGCCCTCTCACAGCTCAGCTAGCAAGTCTCTCGGCGCATAGCATAGGGTCAATCGTCCGTAGCCGAGTTCGTCTCACTGCCCCTACTTGGAAGGAGGCGCCGGATAATGAAAAGACGAAAGTCTTTAAAGATCTTTCGGTACGTAATACGTCCAATTTAATTATTATATAATATTTTTAATATTAGTTATAATTTCATAATATATACGATTATAATTTTCTATTTATTTTTGATAGGAACAATTTGCGGTGGATCCGACACCGGCGATGTTGAGGCATATCAACCAAACTGCCAACTCCATCTACAAAGATTGGAAGTACAGCCTCCATCAGTACTTCCAAACTTACGGTCCCTCGCCTCCCCCCGTAGAGCTGCGTGGGGATAGAGAAGATGAGTGGGAGTGGTTGTGTAACCACTTTGCCGATGACTCCTTTAAGGTGTTAATTTATTTTTTTTATTTCAATTAAGATAATTGAATTATTTAAATTTTAGTTAATAATTTTTTAATGATTTAATTATGTTGTGTAACAGAAATTCTCCGGTGTCAACAAAGCCAACCGGGGGAAGAAGGACAAACACCATACTACCGGCGCCAAGTAGTTCATTCAAATAGCCAAGGAGCACAAGGATAAGGGCTCCAAACACCCTTATCTTGATGCAAGCATAAGCGCGTACGTGACGTCTGGGATCGATAATGAAGCCAGTCAATGCGGCGTAAATGATATATATATGTGTGCTTTTAATTATAGTAATTATTATTTAAATATTATTTCATTATAATAAATTAATTATTCTTTTGTAGGCAAGGGTGATAGAGCGTGCGCAGGAAGAGTTGGCTAACACTCAGCTTGCGTTCCCAGATGTGCCGCCGAAAGACCTACCTCCTCTATCCTTAGAGAGCCAAATTGCAATCGCCGATGAGGTCTACGGTCGTAGAGCTGGCAAGGAGGTTAGGCACTTTGGGCCTAGGGTGGTACGAGATTTGTCGACGACCTCCGACTCATCATCTACGGGAGGTTCGGGCCAGCGGAGAAGGACTCAGGCTGCGGCCGTCAAAGCAGCCATTCAAGAGGCTCGACTGGCACGAGAGGAGAATCAATCCATGCGGCAAAGACTTGACGAACAACAAGCACAAATAGCCCAACTCATCACCCTCATGCAACAAAATCGAGAAGTATGTCAACCTCCTCCGAACCCACACCCCGATGACAACGACCCGGCTGGAGGCGGAGGACTCGGCGGCGCATCTGCTCCTCCAGTGTATTAGCTAGCTAGTAGTTTATTATCTCGTTTCTTTCCGCATTCCAAACAATATTTTAATTTTTAATTTATGGGTTTTTTCGATTATTCATGTATGTACAAATTATTTTTAATTATTTGATAATTAAGTAATATTCAAAATTTAGTTTATTTAATTAATTTTAGCATTTTTCATTATTTAAATTCAATTAATAATAAATTAAATTAATAATATTTAATTACAATTTATTTATTTTTTAAATTAAAAAGTCACTTGGACGACGGAGAACTAACTCTCCTTCGTCCAAGTGACTACTTGAGCCACTGAGATTTATACGTTCTCCGTGGCCCAGGTAGTCACTTGGACGACGGAGAGTTAGTTCTCCGTCATCCAGGTGTTTACCTGGGCCACGGAGAACGTATCAGTCTCGGTGGCCCAGGTAGTCACTTGGACGACGGAGAACTAACTCTCCGTCGTCCAGGTGACTACCTGTGCCACGGAGAACGTATCAATCTCCGTGGCCCAGGTAGTCACTTGGACGACAGAGAACTAACTCTCCGTCGTCCAGGTGTTTACCTGGGCCTCGGAGAACGTCCGCGGTCCAAGTGAACTTGGATGACGGAGAACTAAATCTCCGTCGTCCAAGTGCTTGGACGACAGCACTTGGAGCACGGACCTTGGACGACGGAGATTCCGTCGTCTAAGTACTTAGACGACGGAAAACGTCACTTAGACGACGGAAATGCTCCGTGGTCTAAGTCCGTTTTTCTTGTAGTGAAATGAGTGGAGCATCAATGAAAATTGTTGAGGTGGTTGTCAATGTCTACCCAAATCAAAAGGCTGAGAGCAAAACCTCGGTAGTATTAGTGAATGATGGAAATATCTTAGAAATAGAGATAGAATTGAATTTTCAAGTTAACACTCGAGATTTTACCATGGAAGAGGTGGAAATTGTGATAACACACAAAGTTGTTCCCTATCGGGGAGAAGTTTTGTGAGATCGTTCATTCGAATTACACACTTCGATATGAGAAAATTCAAATGGTGGATTAATGTTTGCACCATTTATTATAATGCCAGGTATACCCATTTTTTGGAAGGCACTGTCTAGGTACAAATGTTATTAGTAGTCTTGTTCAGGGCGCCATAATGAAATGACATTACAGCCCAAACCAACCCATGATGTCATCATTATCGATGATGATGATGAGGAAGTCAATCAAAAGGCTGAAGCGGGCAGACTTCCAGAATGAAGACAATGCAAGCTATGAGGGTCTTGCACCTGATGAAGTCATACATGACGGACTAGGCATGAAAGCTCAATAGAAGACTTGGAGCTGTGGTGTAACCAAGTCAAGCTGGCAAAAGGATCAAGGGTCAAGAAATGAAGTCTCAATTATGATCCATGTAAAAGAACTAAATTTATGTATTTAATGTTCCTATGATATGATTCTAGGCTCAATGATGATGTCACTAGTTTAGGGATTTAAAATGAAGTTTCAGTTTTGTTTAAACATAAAATAATGTTATGTATGTTTGCCAAAATAAAATATGAGAGAATATATTTTCTTTATTTTATGAAAACATCAAGTTGAAAGTTTGTTGAGCAAACGACTTCATATGAATTATGAAAATAAAGAAGGCCATCCTACAATTACTTGAGAATGTGGGGATGTCTTGTTAAGGTGAAGATTTCACAACCTAAAAGGGAAAACACATAGAAACAATTATTCACATTCGATATACACATAATTGTAACAATTATCGATCTCTTGTGCGCAAATTAAATAAGCACAAGACATGATAAGGAAATCTAAAAAATTCATCGTTCTTTGAAGATGTATTCTGGAGTATATTATCCAACTTATTGTTGATGATGGAGTGTAACAGATGAATTAGTACCTTGTAACAATCGGCTAAAATAACCATCAATGCAAAATGCTTGGAACAACTATTTAATGGTTAATTTATGAGCAATTTAATATCTTATAAACCACTGAATAAATGCGTGTAACGGACGAATTAAAAGTTGTCAACACAAAAATAATTTTGTGGTAATCAATATTGTATTTTCCTATTAAGCATAATAAATGGTGACATTTCATAATCAAAGAACTGAGATGAGGATTGGAAAATCTTTAGGTTCTGACTCTTAACATGTATGGTTAAGAGTAAAACTTGAATTTTTAAGGAAAAGTTACCTTGTTTACTCTCCTTGTTAGGAAGAAGTCACTAGACATAAATATGATTCTGATTTTGCGGAATCATGCTTGGGAACTTATGGTTCTCCCACCTGGTTATGAAACTTTAAATTTCCAAGTAGGTTTTCAAGAGAAAAATGAAGGTAGATGTGATGATAAACGAAATACAAGGCAAAGCTTGTAATTAAAGTCTATAGACAAAAAGAATGTCTTGATTCTTTCGACACTTGCTCTCTAGTGACGAAAATTATTTCCATCAAAATGGTACTTGCCATTACCACATTGAGAAATTTAGAAGTAGATTAAATGTATTTGAAAATAACTTCCTGGATGGAGATATAGAAAAAGAAATCTATATAGAAAAGAACTTGAGAGTTTCTCGGCTCATGGTCAAAAAAGAAAAGTTATGTAAATAGGTGAAGTCATTATATGGCTTAAAACAATCTAATGCAGTAACGTGGAAAATTTGACAAACATGATCACCAATGGTTTCAAAACCAATAAAGGTGATAAATTTATATATGTCAAATACACAGAGAGTGGATATTTCTTTGTATGTCTATATGTAGATCACATGCTTATCGTTGGAGGAAATGATAAGATGGTAAGATGGTCAAATAAGACAATATTGTAAAGTACATAATTTGTAGTGCTTATGACTATTATCTTATTTGCCTCACATTAGTAGCTCATAATGACTAAAAAATGAGGCTTTCGATAATAATGTACTTGAGCGGGCCTCGCCCCACCTACATCGATTTCTCCTAGCCTGGTTATGAGTGAAAAAAGCTACCCAAGTGATTATAAATCCCATAATTACTAGCAAAGTAGTTTATGTACCTTTTGGGATTGCAAAAGCGTTTGAATCATTAGAGAACGTCACAAGAATGTTAAAAAGGCCGATATTAAATTAGAAACATTACATGGATATTATTCTTGGGAGATATGACAAGGAGAATTCTGGAGTTGCTAGAACTTCGATAGACATGACTCTTCATCTTCCGAAGAATAAATGAGAAAGTGTTTCTCAATTAGAATACTCTAGAGTCATCAAAAGCCTAAAGTAATTAGCAAATTGTATAAGGCAAGATTTAGCTTATGCTATGAACAACCTAAGCAGGTACATAATCCAAGAGGAATACACTGACAAGAAATTTCAATAGTACTTAAGGTATACTCGTACCTATGGACTGCACAATATGAGATATCTAGTAGTCTTAGAAGGATAAAACAACACAAACTGGATATCTAACACGAAAGACTCAATGTCTACTAGTGGATACACTAGGAGGTGCAATAGTGTCTTGGAAATCCTCCAAACAAATTCTATAACTAGATCCACTATGGAATTAGAGTTTGTTGCAGTAGAAAAATGTAGGAATGAGACAAAATGCCTAACCCAATTTGTAGAGGATATACCAAAATAGACAAAACCTATGCCTGCAACTTGCATACATTGTTATAGTCAATCTGCAATTGGCAGGGCACAGAGCAATACAAAAAAATGGTAAGTATAGATACATTCGTCGAAAACATAATACCATTATACAACTACTCCCTACTGGAGTTCTCTCCATCGACTATGTGAACTCAAAACATAGCGGATTTGTTGACCAAAAGGTTAAACAAAGAGTTAGTTGACAAATCATCAAGGGGAATGTGACTAAAGCCCATTAGTTAAGTTTTTTTTACAGTGGATACCCAATCTAGGTGACTAGAGATCCCAAGATCTAGGTTCAAAAGGGACAACTAAAACTCGTGTTCCTATGATGAAACAGTGATGTTCGTAAGGAATGAGGTTAAGATAAAAGCTTTTAATGATTCTTATATGTCGAAAATTCATGCGAAGCAATTAGGGTTACTCTTAATTAAGAAATCACATATGTAAGAGAAAAGTGGGGCCACTTCTAAGAGAATTGTTAATGCATAATTCCTGTTAAGCTCTTACATAACCACTCGCATGTCTAGGACCAAAACAGATACAATGTTGAGAATTGAAAGAATCAAGAAGATACATGTGTGAGGTATGCTATCATTTACATAAATGATGAATAGTTCAAAGATACCGCGTCTTCTATATAGTTACTAAAGTAAGCATACTTTCACAATGCAAGGTTCAACTGGTTAACCCATACCTATCATATGCAGGTTTTCAACCGCAGAATCTATCACCAAGTCTATCGAGTCTTTAGTCACTAATTTCATTCACGTGAGAAATTGTTGGAAAAATAAGTGTTTTAACACTATTTTGATTAACCATTTTGAGGCAATTAAATTAAGATATTTACTTATTCATATGGTTAAATGGGTGAAAGAGAAATTATCACCCAAAGCAAGTTAAATGCTTTCGAATTTTCAATTAAATTATTTATGACGGTTAATAAACCTTAGTAATGACATGCAATTGAATGACGAATTAAATAGTTTGTATCAATTTTGTAACCGCTCATAAACTTTATTTATGATACACAATTAAAGTATACTAAATGGATTGTTTGTAACCGATCGTAAACATTAGTGCCGGCAAATCAAATAGGTTGTAAGTGCCAATTGATGGAGAGTCTAATGACGAGAAACAGTTTTGGTATTAACTCAACAATAAGTGGCTTTTTCCCCAATAAAACATATATAAAGCGATCATCTTCTTCTCATTTCAACACACCATTAAAAAGTAGAGATCTTACTCTTTTGATCAACTTTCTCTCCCTCTCTTCCGATGATAGAGGAAGGTATTTTCTAGCTCGTTGAGGAGTTCTTGCGTAGTGAGGACTCAAGAAGTTCAAAGTCATTATATCCTGGAAGATAAACACCAAAGAGGCCTTATGCACTAATGGAGGAAGTGTAATTTTTTTAAAGAGAGTTTGTGATACACACGTCTTGACTTCATCATCACCATCAACCTCCAATTCTATTTGGTATTATTAATTATAGAATTATATATATATTATTTACAATTTTATTGTAATTATATTAATTATATTAATTCTATTTCAGATTATATATTCAATATCACAACCATTTTTCCTACAGAAGATGAAGAAGTAAGTTGAGTCACGTGCATCACACGCTCTCCTTAAGAACTTTCACGCCGCTCACAGGTTTGTATGTTGTTGTTCTCCCAGGATAAAATAAATTTTGAGTTTTGTACTTACAACACAAGAACTCTTTATCGAACTTGAAAGCACTTTTTTCTATCAATGGAAGAGATGGAGAGAGAAAAAGAGTTGATCAGAAGAGGAAGATTGTTGCTTTCTGATGGTGTGTCGAAATGAGAAGAAGATGATCGCTTTATATAGGTTTCATTGGGGAAAAACCACTTATTGTTGAGTTAATACCAAAACTGTTTATGGTCATTATACTCTCCATCAATTGGCAGTTGCAAGCTCTTTGATTTTCCATCATTAATGTTTATGATCGGTTACAAACAATCCATTTAGTAGGCTTTTATTGTAAGTAGCCAAGGAACGTCAAGGATGAAGTCTGTGGTGGCAGATTTGAATGCCTCTGATGCCGCGAAAGCCTTGAAATATCTAATCGCCTCCATTTTTGTTTCATGAACTCTCTGTGAGTCAATTGTAGGACTCACTGTGAGTTAACTATAGTTCACTGTAGGTAGCTATGAGAGTTCTTTGTGAGTTAGTTGTAGGTACCATTGAGAATTCACTGTCCTCAACTTATTCATTACAGACTCAATGATCAAAGGGTATTTGAGGATCTGGTTATGAACTAATTTGTTCCTCGGTAGTGCACTAATGCATGATTACAGCTTAACACAACTTATTGTAACTAACCCGTTATTACCGCGATAGTTAATCACAACTAACGTTATAACTAACTCTGATAGTTAACTACACCTCACCCGCAAAGTTAACTACAATGAACATTGTAGCTAACCCGACATCTAATCATGTAGTTAACCGACAGTTAACTACAACTAACTAATAGTTAATCTTGTAACAACCTGACAGTTATCCCTACAGTTAAACCACAACTAATCACAGCAAACCCACATTTACTCTATTGTTAACCCACAACTAATCCTCAGCTAGTCACAACGAACCACAACATTTAAATATGAAATCTTTACAAGTTAGAAAATCAAATCCTTGAATCAATATTTGATACTAGTACACAATTTTGAGTAGTTTAAGAACCAACATACATGTGAACTCCGACAATCTTCGACAATGATAATTGATAGTGAAGGCATTGTGTGCCTCACTTCTCTGTGTAACAAATTAAAGAGTTTCTCCTAAACCATTATGAGCTTGCAATGAGGCTTTATAAGCAAGAGCTCTTCTACATGAATTTCCATTAAGTGAAAATATTAAAGGGTATTTCCAAGTTCAAACGGCATTACAAAAAATATCCACAATTCAACTTGTAAACTAAACCTCTGTATCACCATATGTACGCACATCAACATACAAAAGAAAAGACAAGATGCATACATATTCTAGTAGACTTCAAATTGCAGATGACTGCTAAACTGCAACTCAATCATCATCATATCCACAAAAATTCTAAGATAAGTACTAAAAAATTGGTTGTCATTATCAGGCAAGTCATTTGCCTTGCAACCATACTAATTTCCATCAAGCATAATAGTTGACCATTCCATGTTATGATATATCATAATGTATATATCCAAACTTAACACATGTCAAACTTCTAAATCTTGCAATCCCACCTACACTTATTAATTATTCAACCATAAAGCTTCATTCAAACTTATCTTTTTTAACTACATCAACAATATCGAATACACATCAATTGCTAATCCACCAGTCCAATACGAACTTTGGTGTTACAAATCGGAAACTAGTGCTTACTAGAACAAATAACAATGGCCAACTCCAATTATAAATTTGTCAATGAAAAAAGTAGTAAAAAGAATATTTGTCATCTCTTTCCTCCTAAGAGATGACTTCAACCCAATACTCCTTGCTTCCATCGTTCTCTCATCTCTATCAAACCCCAAAATTCACATTAATTAACATACGAAGCATCTAAATCGAACCAAAGCAAGAACAAATGAACTAATTTTGCTCATACGATGTTCCGTAAGATACAGTTGAGATCGTTGGAAACAACAGAGGAGGATGAGTCCTGATATGTTGTCGGAGAGAATTTCGGTGGATTCCATGGTGGCTCTGAGATTGTTTAGAGTCTCCTAATGCTAGAACAAAAAGCCTTAGTTCTCATCGAAAATTTTATGCTAGTTAATTATTGGTAAATCCATATCCGATTTAAATCACATGAAAATTAGTAATTGGTAATTTTTGTATCATATAATCGATATTTGTGTAATATTGAGCTTGATTATCGGAAGAACTCACTCGAAAGTGGACGATTTGGTTCAAATAAACATTGTTTCGAATATAGATGTCACAACAAGCCATTTGCAAAATAAATAATATATATTTTTCCAAAACGTTGACTACGTTTCATGTTGACCAAGCAGTTTTTTTTTCATATAATTTTTTTCTGAAAATACCAGTGTTATAAATGACTTAAACAATTAGAGACTTTCAAGATTCTTTTTTTTTGAGGAATTTCAGGACCTTAAAATGACATTTAAGACGTGTTTATTTACCTAAAATGAATTAGTTAATGAATAGGAATCAAAATCAATGAATATTATAAAGAATTGGTAAAGGAATAAGTCATTTTCATTCATTGTTTACCATCCATATGAAAATGGAATAAGAATGTTCTAGCTTTCATTGGTGTTGTTTACATATCTCATGCTTTGGAATGAGATTTAAGTAAATTACTACTATATCCATCATATATACGTACATAGCAACATGTCTACATATCATCACGAGTCTTCCACCAAAATTATAAATTTACAGTAACAATCATTCAAAATATAAAAATAATAAGTAAACCAATATTATAAGTCAAAATAAAATATTATAAATGATTTTTGTTTTAAAATTGAAGGACAATTTGAAAATTATGAATTTTTATTTGGGTAATATTGGTATAAAAATTTGATTTCAGGTGATTACATTCCAAATACATACCCCCACTTGAGTATCAAGTCGAGGGTTTCTTCAAAATTCGATTCCTGATGAAAGTGTGGGTCTCATTTTATTGCAAATTCAATTAGCACAAGTAAACGCAGTAATACTCATCAATTTTTGATTTTCCATACTCACTCCAGGTTAGTAAACACGCCCTTAGGCTGTGTTTGGATGAAGAAATTTTGAGTTACAATTCCATTGTTTAGATTTTTTTTTGAAAGGATTGTTCAGATTTTTAGTAAATAAGTTTTCTGGTATTTGGATAGTCACATAGATTTTCATTGTTGAGATATAATAATTTGGCCTCATTTGGTATTGAGGAAAGGAAATTAATTTGTTTCCTCTCCCTTTCCTTTGGGAATGGAACTAAAATTTTGTTGTAGCTTTCCTTTCCGGTGTTTGGTTGGTGTTAGGAAAAGAAAATAAATTGTTTGCTAATTTTACACTAATATCCTGATGTGCCATCATTTCAACCTTCTAAAAAGGTTAATTTGGTTAAAAAATATAATAATTGTTTGCAAGTGGGAGGGAAAGAAAATCCTAAGTTGAGTGGAGGGAACCACTTTCCCCTCATTTCTCTCTTCCTTGGGAATTTGCTTCCTTGTCCCAAACATTAGAATCTAACTTTCTTTTCCTTTCTTGCCAAACCAACAAAGTTAGTGAGACCGAATAGAATTTGAAAATAACACATATTTATATGGAATTTAAAGTCAGAATTTTGGGCCAACAAATTCCTTTTTATTTTCCACAAAAATTTCTAATTTTCTTAGTAGTTATTTGCCGAACTAAGAACTTTGTTAATAGAATTTGACAAATTTTAATTTTAAATCAAATCTCATATCTTTTGAGGAATAATTCTCACACTTCCATTTCCCTCTTCTCCTTATTTCCACACTCCACTTTTTTTTTCTCTTTTCTTTATTTCATTATTTATTTTAATTTACCAAAATGACAATTGAATAAATAAATTAAGAAGAGAAATGATAAGGATAATTTGATAAATTATTGGTAAAGAAATAATATAATAAATAAAAGAGAAAAATAAAGTATAGAAATAAACACAAAAGAGAAAGAAAAAAAGTGAGAATCACTCTCCTATCTTTTTTCTCTGGTCCAAACACAACCTTATAGTTATAGAAAGATAAACAAATACGTTTATTTGTCATGCTCTGTTATTGTCCCTTCCCTAAAATTTATATTACTTTCGGTAAAACAAGTCATAGAATTAGGGTTAGGGTTTGTTTTAGATTTAGATTTTATTTTGGGGGGAACATGGGCAAGAGGGAGAAGCCAGCCAACAAGTTCCGATGGGAGGAATTAACTGAAGAAGAAGAAGAAGAAGCTGAATTAGCTAACAGAAACAATGCTTCGAAATCAGTACACGACAGTAGCGACGACGAAGCCAATGAGGATTTCAGCCTCAAAATAGTCGAGAAAGCTATGCTCAGGCGCGCCGCCGTTTCTGCTTCGGAAGCCGAGCCCACCGATTCGGATGCTAAGAAAGTTGCTAAGAAGGACAGGAAGGACAGGGCGAGGAAAACTAAGAAGAGAAAGATTGAAGAAGATGAAGCTGTAAGTAATTTGAAAATCGATTATAGTACATTTTGTCGAGTTTTACTGCAGAAATTTAGTTTTAGTGATACATAATTTGTTACCAGATTATTTTGTTATCGGAGAATGTAGATATAGGAAGCAAATGTCAGTTAGTTTTCTTATGTGAAGTTATGTTTGTTTTGGGAGAAAAGGCCAAAGTGCCATAAAGATGTTCTCTTGTGTATTAGGTGGTAGTTCCTAAAGAAGACGTGGAGATACAGGAAGTTAGAGGCTTAGATGAGACGAATGAGCCCAACGATGTTCAAATCAACGATAATATTGTGCTGCGGAAACTTCTTGTGAGTTTGGATATATCCAATTGGAATAGGCAAAGCTTTATGGAGGCCTTAATTTGGTGCTTAATTTGGTGTCTATGTTGTTTCTGTTCAATCAGCGGGGACCGAGGTATTTTGATCCTCCGGATAAGAGCTGGGGGGCATGCTTTAATTGTGGCGAAGAAGGACATGCAGCCGTGAACTGTACTATGGCTAGGCGGAAGAAGCCGTGCTTTGTTTGTGGCAGTTTGGAGCACAATGCCAGGCAATGCGATAAGGTTAGTTGGAAGAGGAAACTTAGACACTGGACTCAAATGGGTTGTCAATGCTATTACTGTTAAACATTTATTACTTGTCTTCAGTGATTGTGGTTTGAACAACAAATTCATCTCTGCAGCAATTTCAGTCTTAATTATTTCTGTTTCAATTTTATATTTCTATGTGATGAAAATGTTCTGGCAATAATTCGAAGGATCTTTGTCTTTTCTTTATATGCCCTGTTATATTTGGTTAGATCCACTCCAAATATAATGAATCATTTACCAATTCTTGTTTGCTTACTTTAGTTAGATCCACTCCGAATCATATGCCTTGTTACTTTTCTACATAGCTACACTAAGTTAGGTTTTACATTTCCTACCCCTGTTTCCTCTTACTATACCTGCTATATATATTTACAGGGACAAGATTGCTTTATCTGCAAAAAAGGTGGGCATCATGCTAGAAACTGTCCAGAGAAATATGGCTCCTTGAGTTCCAAAATATGTTTAAAATGTGGAGATTCTGGGCATGAGATGTACTCCTGCAAGAATGATTACCCATCTGATGACCTCAAGGTATCTGATGGGTTACTTTGCACATGATTTTCTGATTTGTAATAGCAATAGTATCATTTTAAGTTGGATATACCGATAAGATTGTGTGTTGTTTCTTGATAATATTTCTTATTGGTAAACAGGAAATCCAATGTTATGTCTGCAAGGAATTTGGTCATTTATGTTGCATTAAGTGTGTTGATAACACCCTAAAGGAATTATCTTGCTACAAATGTGGTCAACTGGGACATACTGGCATGGTAAGTCTCAATGCTTCTAAGGCCCCTTGTGTGTACCACTCTGTATGGAGTTTGACTTTACGAAGGTATATAATGCTTAACTTACATGTCTTTTAAGGATCTTGATAAAAAAAAAGATTTTTTATGTGTTATTATTTCTTTATCGCGAATACTTCCAACCAAAAAAAATATTCATCTTACATTTCTGTTTTGTGGACCTAAAATGGCTTTGTTTTCTGGTCTGTTCATGGAAAAAAAAAGTCTATTCGTGTAATCTTGTGGCAGAAGTCAACATTATTCCTTGGATTAAGAGATTAGAATCTATGCATGCAGGCATGTATAGGCCTACGTCGTGGGGAAACCACTGTTTCTGGATCTTCTCGTTTATGTTACAAGTGTCATGAAGGTGGTCATATTGCTCGAGAATGCATAACCTCCAGCAGTGTAAGCTTCTGATTTGCAGCTCCCATCTTCATTATCTGCAATGTTTTTCTGATGTAAATAAAATTTTGAATTATGGGATATCAACTTGTACTTTATGTAAGTTGCAGGCTCGTAAGGGGTATGATTCTCCGACTCTGAGACCTCATAAAGAAACGAAAGACTATCTGGGAGTGTATTCAGCCCCTCATGATCCAAATAAGTTTAGAAAGAAACATACTCAATATGGTGAAAGAGATTTTACAACTCCACGAAAAGCAAAACCAAGAGGTGGGTGGTTTGTGGATGATCCAGAGGACTTCTCCCCTAGAAAAGGCAAGGAAAGCTGGAAGCCTCCTGCATCGCCATCTAGTAGGAGCCATAGGATTTCAAGTTTCACTGCAGGTGCTCGTGCTTCAAGTTCGAGGTCCTCTAAAAAGTCGTGGAAGATTTCTGGAGGAACTCCAATCTCACAAAGATCCTACAAGTCTGTTCAGCATAATTATTCTGCATCAAGGTTTGGCCACTCTGGTGCAGATGGTAGTAGAAGAAACAGTGAATGGTGATAGACAAAGAATACAATATTTATACACAATTCTGAAATTTGCTTTCAATGGCAAGTGTGCGCATCCTCACTGGTATGTACTGTCTCCATCTTGAATGATCTTTTCAATCTGTTGTTTTGTCTGCTCTCGAAATGTGTTGCTACCTTTTGTTTCCTTATACACACCAATCAACACTTTTTTTAATTTGCGGGGAGGGGGATGGTTTGTGTGATAAGCGAATTTAGTTTTTTGTTGGCCGGATTTTCCCAAGCGTTTTATGCTTTACAAAATAGTACAGTAGAAAAGAAGTCACCGTTATTAATCTTTTTATCCCATTTTTAGATGTATGCATGACCAGACATTATTATCTCACTGTTTCGCTTATTTTTTATACACAGATTTCACACTGAGGAATTATCACTTGTGTCCTTGTCGCTGTACATTCTCAACAAAAAAATCCATAATCTCAGAATGTTGTAATCTTCTAACATCAATTTCCTATCTGATTCTTTTCGTTTCATTGAAAACTCATTTATTGTTTTACTCGGTTGTAATATTTGGATTTACTGTTTACCGTTGTCTGGGTCGTAGTGAACTACTCTCAGTTCTCTGAACTTTTTACAAACGCAAATGACTCCTGCTATTTCTATGAACAAGAACGTGGATGGTCATCTTTTTGGCATAAAAGTTCGTTTAGTTCGATCTTGCCTTAATGGTGACAAAAAGCTTTTGAAGTTGGGCCTGTTGATATGGTGACTAGGTTCAATTGGACAGGCCAAGCAATGTGTACTTGATTAACAACTGGGGATCTCATAAGGCTCTCAGCCCTTTACACCACAAGCCTGAAGATGCAGCATTGACACCATAGCCAAACAACTACCTTTTCCAGAGGTTTATTCCATCTCTCCATTCCATAAAACAAATCTTAACCCTCATCCCTTACACCTTCAATCTTGATGTGGTCTCACAATTGAGACGAATTAGCTTATGCAACGATTCCATGAGAAGTTATACTCAGCTGAAAAAACTTGTGATAAATTCATTCCAAGCGACGAGCACTTTTTGTGACATATCCTACGTCTTACAAGATTACGTATTTTACAAACTATCACAAACCAAATTTATTAATTTAGATAAGTTAAAATCTGTTTTTTAGTATAACGGAGCGGCACCTTTTATTAAAAATAAAATAACGATTAATTTGTTGGAACATAAGAATGGTTTCATTCTGAATTAAGACATGAGAATCATTGAGTTAAATCGTGTTTTCCTCTGTGATTGTTCAGAGTTTTTCCGAGCGATCGGAAAACTGAGCAATGGTGATTGGTGTGTTGAGATTGTTAAGTTACTTATTTGGAAAAGAGTTTAGAGTGACAGTGATTCGACAGTTGCACTGGCGTTAGAAGGCAACTTGGATGAGACTATTGTTCTGGTCGTCGTGACTGGACTAGCGGTGACCAGGAAGAAAAGGTGCAGGGTCCCTCTTGGTCATCTCGGCGACACTATACAACCAACGGTTCGGGGACGGAGAAGAAAGCTGGCCTCGGTTGCTTGCTTCAGTGAACAGGTAGGGCCTACAGTGAACAGGTGGCGGCAGCGGCTCAACGACGGTCCTGGGCCTTTAGGATTCAAGGGATGGTGGCGGCAGGTGCTGGTTGACCAATTGATTGAGAGTCTAGGGTTTCAGCCATAGTTTGGGCCCAAGTTTATTCAGACATCTCAATTCATGGTTAGGAACTGGGCCTCACCAATTGGGCTTTTATTATTGGTGGCAAATGATCCAGCCTCACTGGTAGTGCTGCATGATGAAGAGCGATGCTTATTATTGTTATAGCTTTGGGCACTGTTCGTGAGATTTAGACCCTAACCTTTTGACTATTGATTATTAGTCTAAGGCTAAGTGAATTTCTCTTACCCCGCAAGTATACGGGGTCAAGTTATAGTATTTATAAGGTAGTTAAGTGTCAAACCCATAAGGATTGACCACTTAAACTCCTTAGCTTGACTCGATTAAGCACTTGAAATCACAGATTAACTAGATACAAGACATGGCACTAAAACTAAAACAAGATGTGAAAGTGTACCTCACAAGACTAAGTCCTTTGGAGACTTAGCATTGGCAGGATGGTTAAACTACAATGAGTGGTTAAACGAAAAGTTGATTGAATGTTTACTACTAGCTAAATTAAGTGAAAACATAAAGTAAGAGCAAAACAAAATGTAAATGTTTGGTCGGCTAGAGATATCGCCATTAGCCAACTTAATGTACCGACAATATATGTCCAAGTTATGAGTTTAGTCCGATTGACACGTGATTGTCCAATTCGTTATCTTTTCGATTCACCATTAGTTGTGAACCGAATCTCCTAGGTCATTAGGACACTAGAAGTGTTCCGGTCCAACGTTCAAATTTAAAGCAAACCGAAACTAAAATGCAACTCAATTACGAATCGTATCCTAATCATACTACATGCCTAATAAGTTCAATATGTGTTCACTTATGATGAATGTGTATAGCTTTCCTTCCTAGGTCTCTATTAGAGGACATAGAAGTAAGTTCTAATGAGTGCCTAATACTCTTCGATGGATTGAGAGTAGCATAAGGTTAGGCTCGATCATCTTCTATCAAGTATTAACTACCTCTCAGGTGATTTTTATTTCTCATGGAAGAAATGAAACATCAATAAAAGGAGGAAGGCTCTGATTTTGATTGAAAAAATTAAACCCACTTTTGAAGTTAGTGCAAATTTCACAAGAACTTAAAAGAGAAGGTTAAAAAGAAGGAAAATGTTGATCATCTTGAGGCATCTCTTTGCTTTTAACTTATGTGAAGAACAAGAACCCCAGCTCCGGGTGTAGAAGCAGTTTAACGTTCATGTTTCTCTCTTCATTCCTAGTTGTTTAAAAAATCAATAGGCAACCTCTTGGAAGTTGAATTTTTGACTAATCAATCATGACCTACCCTACTTCAACTAACCTACCCATATCATCGAATTATCGCAATAAGCACCAAGACGAGTAACCAATGACATAGAGGAACATTAAACGATAAGAAATACCTCCCCCTTGTCCAACTGTAATTTCAAAACAACAAGTTGTAAGAATACAAAATAATATGCAGAAATAAAACACAAAAGTAAAATTCTAAGATACCGACAGAGCAACATCGTTGTCGCCTCCGAAGACCAATCACCAGAGTCCCAAGGCAGAGCCTGACCCATAAACAAAAGTCCCCTATTAGCAAATATTCAAAATACGTGTTAATCTCATGTACCATTTTTTTTCTTCTTTTTATAATAAAGGGTCGCCTTAAAAGAAATTCTCTCGATATTAGAAGGCCTTACAAGAAGTGAAAATAAATTATTTTTTATGTGAAACAATAGGAATTCATTCAATCTTGGAACCAAGTACAATCAAGTTAAGCTAATCCTGCATGAAATCAAGTATTGCATGAAACCTATAAGCCACTCTAGCATAACGTAGAGTCCATTTAGCAAGGTTATGAGCTACTACATTCGCCTCTCGCAAAGCTAGAATTTGAAAAAAAAACAACTTGAACGCCTAATGCAAATCGTCACAGGAGTCTCTGAACATGCTAAATGTTGTACTTGGATCTGTCACTGCTATTACAACAATGAGACTATTCTAACTGACTCTAACAGGTTGCACAAAAAATGAAAATAAAATTACTTCCTCTATTATTATTATTATTATTATTATTATTATTATTATTATTATTATTATTATTAAAGTACACACCCAATGTGTCTGTTGTACTCATTGTACTGCATAGGAAAAATAACTATATATTAGGCTTGCAATAATTTTCTGTTTACAATGATGAAAATGAAAAAGTAAAAAAATTGTTTGTTCCTTATGGTTATTAAACTGCTATTAGAGCAGCTGCAGCGGTTCAAGTTTTTGGGGACGATATCCGGCGGGACCCGCGGTTCAAGGACGTTCTCCGGCGATTTAGCGTGCAGCGGTGAGGAATCCAAGAGGCAACCGGACGTTGACGCCTCGAACGTCCTCGCCGGCGTTCTCTGGAGAAGAAGCTCGCTCGGACATCCTCTGGTGATCCCCACTGCACGTGGGTGACGCCAGAGGTGATGCAATTTTTTTTCTACTACACGCGGCGGTAAAAATGAGAGAAAGTAATGCACCAATCGCTTGGCGACACGTGGCACGCCATGAGCAACAGACAGATCTACAGCTAAGTTGATCTGAGCCGTCCATTTCGAACGGATATGAGCCATCTGACGGCCCATATTTAAATGCAACGGCCACTTCGGCTAGAATTGAAAAAATTACAAAAAAAACACAAAAATTTGCAAAAAAATTCCAAAAAATTGCAAATGACCCCCTACATTTTTTCAATAAATTCTACCTTTTATTTAATATAAGCTATGTACATTTTATTCATGATATTTATAAATTACAAGTTATTTATTTTCTTTTATTTAATATAAGCTATGTCCATTTTATTTAATTCTCTTTAAGGCATGTTCTTTATGAATTACAAGTTATTTATTCCATGTTATAATCATTATTATTTAGATGAGATGTGCTCAATCATTTTATGTGGCAAAAAAGAAGAAAGAGTCTAAAGACTTTGCTTGTTGGGAAGTGGTGAAGAATCATCCTCATTTCAGCCATGTCGAGGCTAGTACACCTCCGCCTTATTTATCATCTACTCCGTCTTACTCATCATCACATCCCACAAGCTCAATACCTCCCATCGACAACTTGGAGGAGGATGATGCATTTGCCACACCAATGAGCAATCAAGCTCCCTCTTCTCCGAAGCGTCCTATGGGAGTGAAAGCGACCAAGGAAGCGAAAAAAAAAGGGAAAATGGCATGATACCTAAAAATGAAAGAGTTGAGACTTTGAATAGGATTGAGGCAAATCAAGATTCTTATAGTCGCAATCAAAAAGATAGTGATGCAATTGAGGTTTCCCTTATGCGAGAGTAACTCGCCCTTCAAAAGAGAGATATCCAATTGAGGGCTTTGGCGAAGGAAACTTGGATTATGTCAATGGATACTGAGATTATGACTCCTAAATTCAAGAGGTATTTCACAAAGAGGAAAGCTGAAATCATTTCTCACTTAGATGTGATTGAAGAAGAAACTAGCGAAGAAGGCTATTCCAATTGTTATCGCCCCCTTTTTCCAAGCACTTAAATTACCCCCTTTTATTTTTTTCAACCACTTAAATTATAAGTTTATGTAATTTCAATTTTCAAGCATTTAAATTGTGTACCATGTACTTTCCCTTTGAAAGAAATAAAAAAGTACTTTCTTTATTTCCATCAAGTTCCCACACATTACAAAAATTGAAACACACATAATAGAAATACATAATTCAAACACACAACAATGCATACAAATAATTAAAACAACATATTTATAGTTGTTCACCGGTCTCAAGAAACTCAAGAAATTAGTTGTGCTTAATTAAGTCATTTTAAAGCTCTTCATGGATGTAAGTAGATTGGAGATCTACAAGACTGTCATTAAACCATTGTTCATTTTGTCCATCTCTTCCAACTGGCTCGAAAGGAATCTGATTCTCCCCTTCATTCACTGGCCCATCATAAGATGTGAATGCAATAGATGAATTTTGGAGATCTTCTTCTTCGTTCTCCTCAAACTCATCATCCACGAATTCCTCCTCAACGATCATGTTGTGCATTATTATGCAAGCCAACATGATGTTTTTTAACGTCGAAAGGTGATGACACCGAGCTGCATGACGAATTATCCCCGAATGAGCTTGTAAGATGTCAAAGCACATCTGCACATCCTTGCGGTATGACTCTTGCTTCCTCGCAAAAAGATTTTGTGGAAACTCTTAAGGATTAAAAATTATTTTGACAAACAAGGAGTACCTCGGATATATCCTGCCAGCAAGGTAATAAGTGTTACGGTATGTCATACCGTTCACTTTATAAATTGCAGCCAGACTTCTTCCAGCAAGCACTGCATCGAAGACACCTGATTGATAGAACACGTTGATATCATTTTGAGTTCCTGGTACCCCGAAGAAAATGTGTCAGATCCACGTGTCATATAAGGCAATTGCCGCTAAGATCGAGTTGAGATGAGAGAAAGCTCGATTTTATGAGCTGACTTGATATTGTGACAAAAATACCCCCTTTGAACAGTAGACGGAACCGACGCCCTAACCCGCTATTGTTATAGGTAAATATCCTATGCAGAGCCTGAGGCCTTGAAAAAAAAGGTGCATGATCAGAGCCTTTTAGTCGATAAAACTGTTCGGCGGGTTTGATTCTAGCATTGCTTCCTGTAGTGGAACACTTATGGCATGTTCTTGAGTGACTTTGAAAAACCGCCTCACAGATCCGTAATTTGTATCTGAAAGAAGAGAGCTTCTCTGTAACTGGTGCAAATGGGATTGGCCTCATTGATACTGAAGCTAGTGCAACATCCTGGTTTACAAGGAAAACAGTAATATTCAAGCATCAACAACATTGAAGGGTATATTTATACATAAAATTGACCATCAACACTAGATTCATGTCATATTTCAAGCTTGTCATAGCATAGTGTCATACCTTTGCTGGACTTTGATTGAACAACAGGTCTTCGGTGAATTTCTTGCTGAGACCAATAGCGGTAGGAGGCTGATCCTTCCCATTTGCAAACAAAAATATCTGGGCCTGTCGCATCAGGTCGTTCGAGCCTGTCTGCATTAACGTGAGACAGTAGTTGAATTATGTTAAGAACACACACAAAAGAGAAACGTAGGAAAATACTACAGTATATTACACTGTGGAGTAAATGACGTACCTGTTGAGCAAAAGAATTAAGAGTACTTTGTCCACTAGTTAACATTGCGGCAGATATGAATATGGCTTTTGCAATTTTAGATGGAAACAACTCCATTGCATATGAGATACATGTACCACCAAAATCATGTCCAACCAGAATCACCTGCATTTGTCATTGAAATGAGTCCTAGATGTGTATCCTATGGAAAGCATTTTTTATGGCAACAGATGAGAGCGAAAGAGAGAGTACAAACCTTTTTACCGTCCTCAAGATTCTCAAGAATTTGAGTAAGTGGCTTCACATATTGTGCAAGACTTGTAATGCTGTTTGTGTCGAATGAGTGGATTCCCGAACCAGTTAAGTCGACTGCATCAACTTTGAACCCACTCTCTTCTAGAAGTGTCATTGTTTTGTACCAGCACCAAGCACCAAAGCCACCTCCATGGACAAGTATGAAGTGATTCGTTTCCAAGCCATCAATCTTTACATCCTGTACAGAAAATTGAATAAAAAAGTTTTAAAACGGGATGGTGTATTGACTATTGAGCCAACGTACAAAGTTCCTCACTTTCGAGGCCCTGCTTCTGAACTTAATTTGTTGCTAAACACATATATTGAGCATTATGTATAGTGATTTGAACTAAAATAGCATCTGCTTTTTGTAAGTGCAACGCTAAGAAAAGTCTAACTTGTTGCTCTCTTTACTTAAGGTGTTGCAGCATCCTATACTGAAATCTTAAAAGCTGGCTTGGAACCCACCAAGCTAGCATCTTACATCAATTGTTTACAACATGTAGCTTAGCACAAAAGAAATTAAAAGCTTTCATAAACATGTAGCTTGTTAAACACTATTCCTAAGCAGCAAACACTAACATATTGTATCCTAAACCTTAAAACTAGATCATACGTACAAACAATCTAAAAGAACACGATTTACCTGTCAGTTACTTCCCATGATCATTAACTGTAATGAAAGAATTACTGCACAAAGAAAAAAGAAAAAAAGAGGTGTGGCCAAGTCAAACCTGCTTGTCAACAAGCTCAAGAGGCTGAAAGAGAGTATCTGAACCCTGAGGCTATCTAGAACTGGAGCTCTTTGTAAATCGCCGACTGTGTTTTGGACCAGGAGCAGGATACACAACAGAAGTAGACCGGTTGAAGGCTTGCGACGAGCCATTGCTCTTCTGGTGGTTCTCGTATAACAAAACCACCTCTATAGCTTGTTGTTGGATAAGCAAGTCATCAACAATAAAGGTCTCTTTCTTCTTGGGAGGAGAACCCTTTGTTCTTCTAGTACTAGCTGAAGAGCCAAAGAAAGGCGAAGCATATGGTGATCTTTTGGAGGGTTTTCTTGACAAGTTGGTGTTCTGTGATGTGTGTGCAGGTGAGAAGCAGGCAATTGAGTTTCCCATTTGGTATGGAATAACTGAGAATGAACAAAAAGCCTCAAGAATACTAAGTATGCATGGTTCAGGCAGGCACAAAACTAATAGTCAGGATAGTTTAGATGACTTTGAATATTAAGCTCATGATGGGGGGATGTAGAACGGATGATGCATACAACTTGAACTAGTACATCTAGTATCTAGCTCATAACACTGAACTCTTGAACTCAAAAACGACAGGATCACATATCAATGTTTAAACATATATAATTGGCGTGTTCAAGCAACTTATGGATTCTCCATTAGACTAGATGCTGGTGCTTAAGTTTTCTTAGGAACAACGGGAGCCAGAGTTATACCCCATCTTTTTCGAACATCCTCCAAATCCTCCTGAAAGTGACGCTCATAGTACATGCACATGAGATCTGTCGAATCCATACCAGCACGAATGGCCCAGGGACAGTAGTGTTGGAAGAACAATTTCCTTTGCTTGTCATTGAACCTCAGCGAGCCTCCTACAACGGACATCAAGCACATAGGAAGGTACATTTGCTGAAACTCTATTACTTTGAGCGCAGACTCACCCATCAAGTTCGTCGGAAGATTAAAAAGTGTGTGCCAGAAGTCGTGCACCTCCCGCACCCTCATGGCTACATATGCAAGCTCATCCGATTCCAAGAAACGCACCGGTGGTCGATCATCGGGAGAAAAGTTCCTGGATCCCATGAACTTTGAATAGGCCGCACCAAATGTGTTCTCTGGTAGATCCCATGCATGACCCACGTTTGCCGATATAACTCGGGGTTGCTCCAGCAGTACAGCCTGAACAAAAGGAATCCCATTAGTCTTATAATACCAATAAGACGACCACAAAATTTTCAAGAAATCCAACATATCCAACACTTAAATTTTTACCTAAACAAAACTAGCAAAGTAGAAGCACAAAAAAGAACAACAACTACTACAAGGAAGAGGTAGCAGAGAAGAAGCATTACTCTGCCTTCCGGGCTACTTTTCATTCGTTGCAGAACTCTTTCAAATGCAGGCTTCCCAGTTGTTTCGCCCAGAGCTGCTATAAGGTCAGCTCTTCTTGGGTTCAGCAACGCCCCAACCGCAGACCCTACCGCAACCGCCGCCTGCTGCCATCGGTTCAGCCGAACACGAGCACCTCCGATCATGATGCCGACTGTCTTTTCCTACTTCAAATCCTTAACAATTAACAAACAAATGTTCACAGAGACAGTTTCACAAACAGGTTCTGGGCATGAATAGCATTTAAATGATTACTGATAGCACATAGACATCGAGAGCAGAAAATTCACAACAGAAATAGAAGTGCGCCGAGTAAAATCTGCTTACCGAAAAGTATGCGGACCTTTACTGAGGAATTTTGACAAAAGAAATTTAAAGGTGTTTAAATCTGAGAGATGTTCTACTAATTGAAAAACTGAATAGAGTCGAGTAAATATCAGTCTTCGTAGGCCATATTTGGGCCTTGTGTGTTGCACTCATTTAATTGGGCCGAAAAGAATGGGCCACTTGGAGCTTGCATTTCACATTTTATTCTTGTTTAGATTCCGAATATGAAACTTGTTGAATTGTGCCATTGGTGCATGCAATTTCACTAATCTAAGTTTGAGAACGTTCATCCGAGTCACTAGGAACAAAATTGAACTAGTTCAAGATATACTAGAAACAAAATTGCATGTACAACTTTTAATGACAATAACTCTGTTACATGTAGATGGGTTACAACGGATATTTAGAAAAAGAAATAAAATTATGTGCGCAACTCCTAATAGGCTAATAGCCCACAAAGACGATCAGGTTCCACTATACATGACTTTATTGAGTTAACACCTTAGTTTCTTACTAACAGCATACATATAAAAATAAACTAGAATCAAACAAAACACATACAGTCAATCCAAGAAAGAAATAATAAATCTCAGATTCTGCGTAACCAACTTGATCACAGATCACAGACTTCTGCCTTCATAGCGGAAAAGCTAAAAGGTATTCCCTTGGCCTTTTATTTTAAAAGTTTCTGCACTAAAAAGACTCATCGTTTTGTTTTATTATCCCCCCTTTTTTTCTTGACAAATCTTCCTTCTCTTTCTAAATGTGAATTTTATTCATTTCCGAGAGTCCCACTACTAGAAATGATATCAATTACTTGGTAACCTTAGATTTTGACATCTGAAGTACACAACACTACATTCCTTGAAAAAAAAAATCAGCTAACTATCTTTTACTACACATCCAGTATACTTTAGACACGTACAAAAGCTATCCACCAAGTCACATTACGGAACAAGAGAAAACTACAGACATAACTAACTTTCCAAATCCAAAGCCTTCAACATTTAGGCAACCATCTAAGATAGTCACTGGTCCATAAAGATGACATATTCAACTGGTCCTTGCAAAACTTGGCTCCAGGTATTCAATAAAACCTAAACAATTTTCAGACTTGAAACGAATAAGGAAAAACTTGAAGGCAGGAAGCACAGCTCCCACAATCTTATACAAAAACTATCATAACCAATTAATCATCCCTCCTCCGCACCACACACTGAAAAATCGACTGAACTACAGCAACAAAACATTCCATACAAACTTACTTTCATTCAAAACCTTTTTCTACATGTTTTTCACCGAAATGGCATTCAACACCAAATTTCAGTCATCGAAAAGACATTTAAGACCTAATTTCAGACAGATTTAGCTTCCATGCAAACAAATCTAGACAGATAAAGCAAGCATAAATATAGGTACGCATGATCAAATCAAAGCGTGAGAAAATTTCACGATGAATATACACTAATACAGCAAGCAACAGATCTACCAATAGAAATGCGAAACGATTTCGGTACCTAAATTTGAATCGCCGACAGAAGGAAGAGAGGAATCAAAATCAGGCACAGTGGAAATTGGCTAAAATGGCGTAAATTAAGCGCATAATTTTAGTGATTGAAATGGTGAAACGTAAATCAAGGCGGAGATCTAGGGTTGGGGTTAGGGTAGAGGCCGGTAGAGTGGCGTACCTGGTGGCTGAGATCGGGATAGCTCCGAGCGAAGAGAGAGTATGAAGAAGACTGTAAACCTCAGCTCTCTCTCTCTACTTTTATCACCAAATCCACAGTAATATCTATCACCAATTCACCTTTCGCTACAACTTTTAAAGAAACAAAACTGCTTCTTTTGAATAATTTTTAATGGAATCGCTGACAACTGACCACTAATATTACTTCTTTTTTTGAATCTGTGCAACCTTTCATTTATAATCAAATCAAGGGGGTCAATTTATAGAAAAACGTATTCTTCAATTCCAAACGAGGCCTAAAGGTATCAAGTATGAACAAAATAGGGAGTTGAATTGCTATTTAGTATTTACATTTTCAGACGTCCACGACCATTTGGTCTAGTGACCGACTTAACAAATGTTTTGTACATTTGACAAACTAACGACTTAACAATGCGAGATTGTGTGTATATATATATCA
Source organism: Geum urbanum (assembly GCA_946800695.1). Lineage (NCBI taxonomy): Eukaryota > Viridiplantae > Streptophyta > Magnoliopsida > Rosales > Rosaceae > Geum > Geum urbanum. The sequence continues at coordinate 10,519,571 of OX327003.1, forward strand.
AGTATATAACACAGAAGGACAAAAAGATGAGCAACATATTTATGCTCAATCACAACTATATACACAGTAGCGAACAGTAATGAAAGCCTATTTTTATGTGCTAGACTCTTTGACATGCTATAAGTATACCAAGTTGAAGTTCAGCTCAAGGGTGGAAGCTGAGACATGTCTACCAACAAGAATGGAGCATTAATAATATACTATAATACTCAAGGCTAGAAACGACATTACACCCTAATTTTTACACAAAAGCCCATATTCATTAGTTGAAATATTATATAAGATTAATTCATCTTAAATTGGGAAGAGGTCTAGGAGACCTGGTCCTCACATTCACAGGCATTCGGTTCACTACCGAAGAACTTCACAAAAGTGAAATGGTAGTGGCAGAGTTACACATAGAATATGATGGACAAATATAATGGGTCTGCATAGAAAAGAATTCTACTGATGACTACATATAGACATATATGGAGTGAGCTTAATTAAAAAAATCAAATAGGCTATAGATGAGTCATCAGGTTTTTGGTTTTCAGCCACAAACGCTGATGAAATTTCAGCAAGTTTTCATCAGAAAAGAATAACCACAAAACACAGAAACAATAACTCCATTACAAATGATGAACGCAAACCAATCCATTACAGAGACTCATAGAAAATAACACTATACCATGATCTCTCATATGATCATCACAAAATTCACACAATAAAAAATACCAAACAATAAACCAAAGAAAAGAAGATTATATAATAAAATGTAACGATTAGGAGTAAGGTGTACAATTGACTACCATAGACCCAAAGCATAATCAAACACACCCAAGCACACCATTACAAAACCCCTTCCATATATCCATTCACAGCAAACAACCCATTCATAGAACCTTGTCAACCCGCAATCACAAAAAAAAAACACACACAAAACTTATGTAAACACAGTTCCAAAGCGATGATCTTTACATTAAATGCATACCCGATGATGAAAAAGCTGATGAATTTGAGAATCCAGATGCCTAATCCAATCCTTGCTAGAAAACAACATACAATTGGTTAAGAAAGGCAGAATAAGCATATAACATAAGCTCAGCTTAAATCATAGAGATGCATTATCAGCCAACCACGTACTTGTAAATTTTACATGCACAAACTAAACAGCATATACCATTTTAGAGCGGATGCGTTCAACCCCAGATAAATTGACTCTCCAGCTGCTTTAACTCTTGCACGCCCAACACTAATAGCTCTGTTCCAGCTAAGTTCCTATACATAAATTAAGAATCGTGCTTACTGATCAATATAATATATGTGGAAACCATATACAGATAGCTAGATCGATTGATGCAGTTGCTCATCATATATATATGTAACCTACTTGAGCCTTATTTCTAGGTTCTATATCAACCTTCTCAATTCCTCGGTTTCATTCAAAGAAGAATATTAAAACTCTATTCTTGCAAGATACAATAACTGATATTGGTTGTAGAGATCTGAAAATGACATCACAAAATAGATACATGAAAATTCAATTAAACTGTACTTTTACAGTAGAATCTACAATAATGGCAGACACTAAAAGCAACCAAATTGTCCCTTCCTTGATTATTCTTAACGGTGAAAAGGAGGAGCAAAAACTCATATCAATCCAATACCCCTAAACTATGAAAGCTTTCATCTTCAAACCCAGATTTACAACACCAAACAATAAAAGCCTCAAACTTTAAACTTACAGATAATAAATGTACACACAAGTAACCAAATTGTCCCTTACCATATAGTTTTCTCAACTGCGAAAATGACTGATACCGATTGAGCAAAAACTCATATCAATCCAATACTCCTAAACTATGAAAGCTTTCATATTTAAACCCAGATTTACAACACCAAACAATGAAAGCCTCAAACTTTAAACTACAGATAATGCAACATTACTCAGATCACCAAATTGAAAAATCCAAATCAATCAATAAACACATAGGCCTACCCACCTACACCAATATCAAATCCCAGTCTAAGAGAAATTTATATACAACAAACAACAAATTTGGACAATTTAGCAAAAACTTGTATCAACACAATACCTTCTTAGGTAAGCTACATCAGGGAAAAGCTACATTCATGTATGCGACATTGTGCAAATGAGTTGCTCAAGAAAGTATTGAGCATTGAATAAGGACATCATTTTATGTTTACTTTGTACAAATGGACTATATTTCTACTCTATTTATTAGTAGAAACACCATTCTGAATGCAAACATAATTCGTGCTAATACTACCATAATCATGTTATATTTCCCTAAATTAGACCAGGTTCGTCAAAAAATAATACTTGAGAATGGTATCGTATAAATTCATCTTAAGCTGAGAATAAAGCATCAATATTATATCACTCGGACATCATAGCCCAATTAGATTGAAATTGACAATCAGAATGAACAAACCCCAAAAAATAAAGCAGAAGAAAAATATATCAATCAACGAAGAAGAATAGTAATCAGATTGAGGGAATTGCAATTTATGGAGCACACAAAAAAAAGGATAAAGAGATATCAGTCTATCATCAATTGGTTCTTTTGAGAGAAGCGAGAGATCCCAACAAAAAAGAAAAAAAAATACATCAATCCTACTCTACTTTTTTGAGTAGGAGCTAACCAGGTTATACAGATCCTACTAAAGTAGCAAGCCATTCCCATCACCCGCTAGCAAAGGCTATACTCAACAAAAAAGAAATTTAATCAGCTTATAAGTTTCACTCGCCGGAAACACAATCTTTCGGCATCCTATACTCATTTCCTATACTGCAAATACATAAAAGGTCCAACAATCGAAACCAAAACGAAAATCAACAAAGCTTCTCAGAAAATCAGAACTAAACATTTTCGATTTCAAAAAGCGTTCAATAGAGCAGCATACATAGTAGCTGGTACCTTAACATCTCAGTAAACATAAGTTTCCAACATGAATGCCATGCAAACTCATCAATCAAACCCTTCTCAAATTCAATCCACGCAGTTGGGTGCTTGGATTCTATCAATTCATTAAATGACACCCTGAACATTATCAAATGTTTTATGTTAACCACATCATGACAAATTTCTAGCACAAAAACAAATAATCACAATGCTAAAGAATTGAACTTTACGCCAAACATACAACCAAACACTCCCCAAAGCTCCCAACTTTCCAAATAGTTATTCAGCTACACATTGAATCATCTACATAACAAAAAGTTGAAACCTTTGAAAAGCATCGAAACTTGATCAATGAACAGAAAAGAGACAATCCAATACAATTCAATAAGAAAAAGAAAGAGAATTGCATTAACCTGAAGAAGGCAGGGATGTCATAGTAGAAAGGGTCGAGAACAATGGTGTACATAATGTCAAAGAGCAATATGGGAGGCTTTAGAGAAGTAGTAGTACTGGGTAAAGTGGCCATGATAGTATTGGAGTAGGCATTTAGAGCCATTCAAAATCGTGTAGTGGAATGAAGTCCAAAGCAGCTATTCTATGTGAAGTCCAAAGCAGCTAAAAGCAACCACTTTATTACCCAAAACCAGGGAAAAAAAAAACAATGTCATAGATCCAACCAATAAGCACGAACAGATCAAACCCAGAACCACAGATCCAACGCCGTTTCAGTACAAACCCACAAACGATTCATCACCAATGCAACACTAATTAAACTAAAGCGAAGAAAAGGGTCGAGGAATTTGAGAACCCCAACAGAAAAAAAACAGAGCCAAAAAAGAAAGAGAGTGGGGATCTTACAGTGTGGAAATCGCGAGGAGCAACGCCGGGAAGATAGAAGCTCTGGGCGGCGGAGGAGATGAGGAGCAGCACGGCGAGTAGTAGCGACGAACGGCCGGAGATCCGACGACCCAGAGACGAAATTGAAAAAGGAGTTACCTTTGGAATTGAAGGAAGCAGATGCTATAGAAATTGGAGGACTTTTGTTTCTGGGTTTCCCTCTTCCTCCTCCTCCGTCTGTAGTGTTCGATACCTCACCCAATTTGAAACCATAAACCCTCTTCGAAATCAATGGAGATAGAAACGGGTCAAAATGAATTTTGGAGAGCAGATTGAGAGATAGTGATCGGTAAATGAAAACAGTGGCGAAGATCAGAGAGAGAGAGAGAGAGATTAGGATTGAATGATGAGAGGAGCTGATCGAGTTGAGATGAGAGAAAGCTCGATTTTATGAGCTGACTTGGTATTGTGACAAAAATACCCCCTTTGAACAGTAGACGGAACCGACGCCCTAACCCGCTATTGTTATAGGTAAATAAATATCCTATGCAGAGCCTGAGGCCTTGAAAAAAAAGGTGCATGATCAGAGCCTTTTAGTCGATAAAACTGTTCCGGCGGGTTTGATTCTAGCATTGCTTCCTGCAGTGGAACACTTATGGCATGATCTTCTTGAGTGACTATGAAAAACCGCCTCACAGATCCGTAATTTGTATCTGAAAGAGAGAGCTTCTCTGTAACTGGTGCAAATGGGATTGGCCTCATTGATACTGAAGCTAGTGCAACATCCTGGTTTACAAGGAAAACAGTAATATTTAAGCATCAACAGCATTGAAGGGTATATTTATACATAAAATTGACCATCAACACTAGATTCATGTCATATTTCAAGCTTGTCATAGGATAGTGTCATACCTTTGCTGGACTTTGATTGAACAACAGGTCTTCGGTGAATTTCTTGCTGAGACCAATAGCGGTAGGAGGCTGATCCTTCCCATTTGCATACAAAAATATCTGAGCCTGTCGCATCAGGTCGTTCGAGCCTGTCTGCATTAACATGAGACAGTAGTTGAATTATGTTAAGAACACACACAAAAGAGAAACGTAGGAAAATACTACAGTATATTACAATGTGGAGTAAATGACGTACCTGTTGAGCAAAAGAATTAAGAGTACTTTGTCCACTAGTTAACATTGCGGCAGATATGAATATGGCTTTTGCAATTTTAGATGAAAACAACTCCATTGCATATGAGATACATGTACCACCAAAATCATGTCCAACCAGAATCACCTGCATTTGTCATTGAAATGAGTCCTAGATGTGTATCATATGGAAAGCATTTTTTATGGCAACAGATGAGAGCGAAAGAGAGAGCACAAACCTTTTTACCGTCCTCAAGATTCTCAAGAATTTCAGTAAGTGGCTTCACATATTGTGCAAGACTTGTAATGCTGTTTGTGTCGAATGAGTGGATTCCCGAACCAGTTAAGTCGACTGCATCAACTTTGAACCCACTCTCTTCTAGAAGTGTCATTGTTTTGTACCAGCACCAAGCACCAAAGCCACCTCCGTGGACAAGTATGAAGTGATTCGTTTCCAAGCCATCAATCTTTACATCCTGTACAGAAAATTGAATAAAAAAGTTTAAAATCGGGATGGTGTATTGACTATTGAGCCAACGTACAAAGTTCCTCACTTTCGAGGCCTGCTTCTGAACTTAATTTGTTGATAAACACATATATTGAGCATTATGTATAGTGATTTGAACTAAAATAGCATCTGCTTTTTGTAAGTGCAACGCTAAGAAAAGTCTAACTTGTTGCTCTCTTCACTTAAGGTGTTGCAGCATCCTATACTGAAATCTTAAAAGCTGGCTTGGAACCCACCAAGCTAGCATCTTACATCAATTGTTTACAACATGTAGCTTAGCACAAATGAAATTAAAAGCTTTCATAAACATGTAGCTTGTTAAACACTATTCCTAAGCAGCAAACACTAACTTATTGTATCCTAAACCTTAAAACTAGATCATACGTACAAACAATCTAAAAGAACACGATTCACCTGTCAGTTACTTCCCATGATCATTAACTGTAATGAAAGAATTACTGCACAAAGAAAAAAGAAAAAGAAAAAAAAAGGTGTAGCCAAGTCAAACCTGCTTGTCAACAAGCTCAAGAGGCTGAAAGAGAGTATCTGAACCCTGAGGCTGTCTAGAACTGGAGCTCTTTGAAAAACCCCGACTGTGTTTTGGACCAGGAGCAGGATACACAACAGATGTAGACCGGTTGAAGGCTTGCGACGAGCCATTGCTCTTCTGGTGGTTCTGGTATAACAAAACCGCCTCTATAGCTTGTTGTTGGATAAGCAAGTCATCAACAATAAGGGTCTCAAGAATACCAAGTATGCATGTTGAAGGCAGGCACAAAACTAATAGTCAGGATAGTTTAGATGACTTTAAATATTAAGCTCATGATGGGGATGTAGACAGGAAACGCACAAAATTTGACCAAGGAAAGGACTTGTAAACGTGTTAGACTATTGTGGCCGTTTGAGGGCTCCTGCATTCTGCAACTGCCTACAGAGCCATTAAACAAACAGTAAGTGTCGCATTCTTTTCTTCTTTAATTGCTTTGACCCGAGTTTCACGTGGAAAATAAGAGAAAGAAGAAGAATTCAGAAGCACTGGCGAGCCCCTATACGTTCTTTTATTCTTTGTCATACTCCTTACATATTGGTAAGGTTTAGAGTTTCAAACAATCAAGAAGACATTGCAGCTCTCACGTCAGCGTTCGACTCAGTAGCCCAAATCAGCTTGTATATGTTTCTGGAGTCAAAGAATTGCACTTCAAACTATTTCAATTTTACATAAATTGCAAACAAAAGTCAATAGATACTCTCTATTCTCTCCGGTTTCCTTCTGAATAGGTCATCTGCTCGAATATATGGGATACATCAGTGTACATAGGCCTATGCCTCTTTGTGTACATCAATCGCCAAGTAAGATTGAGCAGCTCTTCAGAAATCTGCTTTACTTCACCGGTTGACAACAGAAAGACCTTCAATAAGGCATCACTGATTCACAATCAGAGTCCACATTCCAAGTAACTCTTCATAGTGTTTCTTCTTGTAACATTAGACAACGAAAATGTTACGTATGCCCAGTTGCCCACTCAAACTCCAGCAATCACTCCCCTTGTTGCAGTATCAGATACTGAAATTAGAGATTTGCAGTAGAGCTCTCCACCAACAAATTGTCTTACACTGCCGGCTTGTAACTTGCAGTTGAAAAAACTCAGATCTATCCAAAACCTGTACAGCAGAGCACGAGATTAGAACTAGAGGTCAGATTATAAAATGGAGAAGTCTAAATCAATAATGACGAAACAAGCATGCCTCTTGGCACTAGATTTAATTCTGCATGGCATAGAAATGAGGAGCAAGCTCGTGTAGCCATAAATAACCGATTTTAGTTGTGTTGCGAACGTATTTATGATTAGTTTCAACTAGTTCATTGAAAACTAAACACTCTGGTTTCTCATGGAACAAAGCAGAAGACGGGTGGATCCAAACCACCTTACCATTGGCTAAAGCCCTGCCACAGAGAATTGATAATGAGCATAAGAACAAAATATACAAAAAATGTGGAACCTCGTGACTAACTCAATATACCGTACCACCATACTTGAGGTTATCTTACTAAAATGGTGATATATAGTGTAAGGAACCAAAAGAAGTTCAAATTATGTCAAGGTAAAAAACCTGTATGTTCCCTCGGGCTGCTTTAATGTTGCATTAAGGAAGAAAGAGGCAGCAAGACATCTTCGAAACGGAAGCATGTCATCCCCACATGAAGCTACACAAAGGCCCATTTGTTCAACATTTCCTCGGATTTGGCTGTGGAAAGAAATAACAAATTAGGAGACAACTTTGTGGGACCTACACCATTGGCAAGGATACATATTCTGTAAAGGTTGGCATCAAATTTACAACATGGACAAGGAACATGTAGTGTAAAGGTTGGCAACAAATCTAGTGTGACTGGCAGAAACATGTTTAACAACAAATAGAGATTGCTCACCTGTGAATGTCACGAGCATGCTTCAGGGAGCGACTATTAATGAAATTGTCCTTGCACCATTTCCCGAGACTTTTTTCATGTTTATCTTTACTGAGATCTGATTTCTTCTGCGAAAACTCATTAAACGCTCGATATACATTAAGCAATGTGATGTGGTCCCCATCTGGACTTGCAAAGCATTTCATTGCAGTTCTAGCCTGGCCAGAAAAGTAGAAATATATTGGTGATTTTAACTTAAAAAGTAGTAGTGTGTGTGACAACAGGAGGAGATAGGCAATGAAAGTCTGGACTGGTATAGTAGCATACGAATAAGGTGGGTTTCCAATTTAATTCCATCTTACTGTCCAGTTTCCATCTTTATTTATCTATGAGAAACATAAAAGAGCAATATAGGAGAAAATCCATACTTATATACCTCACTTAATTTCTCACGGGGAGCAAAAAAGATAGACTCAACTGACAGCATTGCAACAGTTATTAACATTTCTTCCAGGCAATTGAAATCATTTTCACTTGCTCGTATTAGAGCTTTTGAGTATATAGGGTCTAGGGGAAGGCTTGCCATCTGACGTCCAACAGGATCGGAAAGTTTACACTCATCTGTTAAAGCACCTAGTAAGTACAATTGCTCCAATGATTTGACAATAGCCGACCTGATGAAAGGTGTAAGTAACAGAGTCAGTACCAATTCCAAAAGTATGTAGACACGACAAACACAAAACGTATCCTGCACTTTACCTTGAAGGTTTATCTACAAAGTCAAACCCAATGACATCATCAACACCCAGAACCTTGAGTTGCAAAATTATACTGGCCAGGTCACACCGCTTGATCTCTGGTTTTGTCGAATCCTCTAGTTTCTCAAATTGATTCTCTGGGTAAAGGCGGAAGCACTTTCCTGACCTCTCTCTCCCTGCACGCCCACTGCCCAGAAAAAGAAAAAACTGTTGACTGAATGGGCTTCCTAAGAATCTAAATAGTTGAAATTACTTAAACTAGATAACTCTATATTCCAGCCTGAGAATTATATTCATAATAGTGGTACTTGTTAGACCTTCAAGAATGACCAGCTGTACATACCTCCTTTGAAGAGCCTGTGCTTTTGAAATTGGAATGACATTCAAACTTGATAATCCTTTATTTGGATCATAAGTACGTGCTTTTACAAAGCCAGGATCTATAACATACTTGATGCCAGGTATTGTCACAGATGTCTCAGCAATGTTTGTTGCCAATATTACCTAAAGAACAATTCAACAATTAAAGATTACCCAAATTATCAACTTCAAATGTAGTCTGACTATGCTGTCTGCAAATTATTGCTCTTTTCAGAACCCAGACAATTGATCTAGCCACTTTCTTAGGGAGTCACATTGTAAAACAAAAGCAAAAGGTCCAAGCTTTAAAAATCAGTATGCCAAACAATCATAATATATCTGAATGCTATTACCACCCTTTAAACACTTGAGTTAAGGAATAACTGAAACTTGTCAGGTTACCTAACGAAAACCATCAGGAGCTGGGGAAAACACTTGCATTTGCTGTTCTGACGGAAGAGATGAGAATACGGGAACAGGCAATAGTTTTTGACTGGTTTCAGGTAACTGTTTAAATCTTTCTTTAACTAGTCTCTGTACGGACTCAATTTCTTCCTGGCCAGTCAAAAATACAAGTATATCACCAGGGTCCTCCTCCATATGAATCTGATTGCAAAAGAAGAGACATATATTAGAACATGAACAACATCTAAGGTCTAAACTGAAAACTGATTGAGAATTAGCTCAAGAGATAAGCACTACATCAAAACATTTGAAAAGGAAAGAGAGAAGAAATGGACACGTGTTATTGTAGAAGCAAAAAGTTTACTCAGCAAAGATACCTAAAAAGGCACTAAATACCTGAAATATGGAAGTAATCGAAGCATCTAGATAATCTTGTACATTACGATGAGTATAATATATATCGACAGGAAACTGACGACCTTGGATGTGAACAGCTCTTGCACCACCATAGTACTCGGAGAAAAATTCGTGCATCCAAACTAGCAGACATAATAACTAACTTCAACGGACTCCTTCCTTAACATTTCTTAAGGAAACTGAAAGACTGGGAACCATTTTCTTTATCCAACTGCATGTCATTATTAGTTTTCTTGTCTTTTGTATCTTGATGATTATTGACAACTTTTGACCTTGCATTTTGTACATTTTTAAGCAAGCCCAGTAGCACATCAGTCTGGACAGTTCTCTCATGAGCTTCATCAACAATGATGACAGAATACTTGGAGAGATATGGATCCAATAGTGCTTCCCTGAAAGTGCACCAACATGAAGTTTTAAGAGCAAGGTGGGGTACATTTGCATATGATATAAAGCTTGATGGAAACGAATGCTAGCTCTGATCTAACTCTACTAAGCCAACATCTGCATTATCTCATTCCTAGTCATATATTCCATTTTTCCTAGAAAGCACCACTCACATTTATCTCCTCAAAGTCCCCCTTATGTTTCTTTTTTAACCAGAGTCTCTGGATTAGGTAGCTAAAGAAACAAGTACTGAGCGTACATACTACAGATTCCGGATGGAAACACCAGCCAGTACATCTTATCTCTTAACAACGGTCTCCAAAACCAAACTCTCTTATAGACAACATCGTTTCACTAGTAAAGTTGAGACAAAACATAACACGTCACAAAATTGTGAAGTATTCTAAAAAAAGATTAAAACACTGTAAAGAGTATACCTCGGTAGCAATCCATCTGTCATATACTTGATGCTTGCTGAACTAGAGGTCACATCGTCAAATCGGACAGAGTAACCAACCTTTTCACCCAAAGCAACCCCACATTCCTCAGCAACTTTTTTCGCCACAGTCATAGCAGCCACACGCCTAGGTTGAGTAACCCCAATGACTTTCCCACCCCCACAAAATCCAGCATTGAACAAAAACTGCGGCAATTCTATTTTTTTTTAAAACATATAAATACCATCAAAACTAAAGCGGCTGTGTATTCACAATGCAGTTCAGCAAATCAAATCAATAAAATCAGATACATACGCGTTGTTTTTCTGCTTCCGGTTTCACCAACAATAATCAAAATGTCATGCTTACGAACTTCGTCTACGAGACGCTTCTCAACTAAAATTCATCAAACAACTCCCTCATTACATCACAAATATCAACGACGAACACAAAAGCAGTAACAGAATGATAATTTAGTGAGGTGGTCTCAGCTCATACCAGAAGCGATCGGCAGAGACTTTCTGTGCTGCAAAAGCTTTTGCCTCCTGAAATCAAAACCGCACAATCAAATTCTGTTTCGTATAAAATTTCTACCGAAAATAATGAGAGCTCTCAATTCAGCTTACTTGGCAAAAGCGTCAGATTTACGATTCTCGTCGGAGAAGTTGCGTTTGAGGCCGTTGGTAGAGTTATAGAGTCATCCGTGAGCCATTGAAGCATAGAGAGAGAGAGAGAGACGACTTCTTTAGAATTCTTATAATCGGAGGCGGTGGCCGCGACGATATCCGCGGCGAGCTGAGACTTCAAAGACTGCGCTTAGGAGCGAAACGAGCTTCGTTAGGTTTTGAAGAAAGTGAGTCGAATTTGCAGCAACCGAGTTTGTGTGACAGAAAAATTGGGAGTGTTGCAGAATCGAATTGGAAGAAGAGGGAGGGAGGGAGAGGGAGGGGCCAAACGGGAAGTGTAAAAATTGTGCTGTTGCGGGAGAGAGCTGGGGTTAGTTATTAAGCACACTGCTCCGTCGAAACTAACTCCCGATTTACAATTTTAGATGAAAACAACTCCATTGCATATGAGATACATGTACCACCAAAATCATGTCCAACCAGAATCACCTGCATTTGTCATTGAAATGAGTCCTAGATGTGTATCATATGGAAAGCATTTTTTATGGCAACAGATGAGAGCGAAAGAGAGAGCACAAACCTTTTTACCGTCCTCAAGATTCTCAAGAATTTCAGTAAGTGGCTTCACATATTGTGCAAGACTTGTAATGCTGTTTGTGTCGAATGAGTGGATTCCCGAACCAGTTAAGTCAACTGCATCAACTTTGAACCCACTCTCTTCTAGAAGTGTCATTGTTTTGTACCAGCACCAAGCACCAAAGCCACCTCCGTGGACAAGTATGAAGTGATTCGTTTCCAAGCCATCAATCTTTACATCCTGTACAGAAAATTGAATAAAAAAGTTTAAAATCGGGATGGTGTATTGACTATTGAGCCAACGTACAAAGTTCCTCACTTTCGAGGCCCTGCTTCTGAACTTAATTTGTTGCTAAACACTATGTATAGTGATTTGAACTAAAATAGCATCTGCTTTTTGGAAGTGCAACGCTAAGAAAAGTCTAACTTGTTGCTCTCTTCACTTAAGGTGTTGCAGCATCCTATACTGAAATCTTAAAAGCTGGCTTGGAACCCACCAAGCTAGCATCTTACATCAATTGTTTACAACATGTAGCTTAGCACAAATGAAATTAAAAGCTTTCATAAACATGTAGCTTGTTAAACACTATTCCTAAGCAGCAAACACTAACTTATTGTATCCTAAACCTTAAAACTAGATCATACGTACAAACAATCTAAAAGAACACGATTCACCTGTCAGTTACTTCCCATGATCATTAACTGTAATGAAAGAATTACTGCACAAAGAAAAAAGAAAAAGAAAAAAAAAGGTGTAGCCAAGTCAAACCTGCTTGTCAACAAGCTCAAGAGGCTGAAAGAGAGTATCTGAACCCTGAGGCTGTCTAGAACTGGAGCTCTTTGTAAAACCCCGACTGTGTTTTGGACCAGGAGCAGGATACACAACAGAAGTAGACCGGTTGAAGGCTTGCGACGAGCCATTGCTCTTCTGGTGGTTCTGGTATAACAAAACCGCCTCTATAGCTTGTTGTTGGATAAGCAAGTCATCAACAATAAAGGTCTCTTTCTTCTTGGGAGGAGAACCCTTTGTTCTTCTAGTACTAGCTGAAGAGCCAAAGAAAGGCGAAGCATATGGTGATCTTTTGGAGGGTTTTCTTGACAAGTTGGTGTTCTGTGATGTGTGTGCAGGTGAGAAGTAGGCAATTGAGTTTCCCATTTGGTATGGAATATCTGAGAATGAACAAAAAGCCTCAAGAATACTAAGTATGCATGGTTCAGGCAGGCACAAAACTAAGTCAGGATAGTTTAGATGACTTTGAATATTAAGCTCATGATGGGGGGATGTAGAATGGATGATGCATACAACTTGAACTAGTACATATAGTATCTAGCTCATAACACTGAACTCTTGAACTCAAAAACGACAGGATCACATATCAATGTTTAAACATATATAATTGGCGTGTTCAAGCAACTTATGGATTCTCCACTAGACCAGATGCTGGTGCTTAAGTTTTCTTAGGAACAACGGGAGCCGGAGTTATACCCCATCTTTTTCGAACATCCTCCAAATCCTCGTGAAAGTGACGCTCATAGTATATGCACATGAGATCTGTCGAATCCATACCAGCTCGAATGGCCCAGGGAAAGTAGTGTTGGAAGAACAATTTCCTTTGCTTGTCATTGAACCTCAACGAGCCTCCTACAACGGACATCAAGCACATAGGAAGGTACATTTGCTGAAACTCTATTACTTTGAGCGCAGACTCACCCATCAAGTTCGTCGGAAGATTAAAAAGTGTGTGCCAGAAGTCGTGCACCTCCCGCGCCCTCATGGCTACATATGCAAGCTCATCCGATTCCAAGAAACGCACCGGTGGTCGATCATCGGGAGAAAAGTTCCTGGATCCCATGAACTTTGAATAGGCCGCACCAAATGTGTTCTCCGGCAGATCCCATGCATGACCCACGTTTGCCGATATAACTCGGGGTTGATCCACCAGTACAGCCTGAACAAAAGGAATCTCATTAGTCTTATAATACTAATAAGACAACCACAAAATTTTCAAGAAACCCAACATATCCAACACTTAAATTTTCACCTAAACAAAACCAGCAAAGTAGAAGCACAAAAAAGAACAACAACTACTACAAGGAAGAGGTAGCAGAGAAGAAGCATTACTCTGCCTTCCGGGCTACTTTTCATTCGTTGCAGAACTCTTTCAAATGCAGGCTTCCCAGTTGTTTCGCCCAGAGCTGCTATAAGGTCAGCTCTTCTTGGGTCCAGCAACGCCCCAACAGCAGACCCCACCGAAACCGCCGCCTGCTGCCACCGGTTCAGCCGAACACGAGCACCTCCAATCATGATGCTGACTGTCTTTTCCTACTTCAAATCCTTAACAATTAACAAACAAATGTTCACAGAGACAGTTTTACAAACAGGTTCTGGGCATGAATAGCATTTAAATGATTACTGATAGCACATAGACATCGACAGCAGAAAAAATTCACAACAGAAATAGAAGAGCACCGAGTAAAATCTGTTTACCAAAAAGTATGCGATCCTTTACCGAGGAATTTTGACAAAAGAAATTTGGAGGTGTTAAAATCTGAGAGATGTTCTACTAATTGAAAAACTGAAAAAAGTCGAGTAAATATCAGTCTTCGTAGGCCATATTTGGGCCTTGTGTGTTGCACTCATTTAATTGGGCCGAAGTGAATGGGCCACTTGGAGCTTGCATTTCACATTTTATTCTTGTTTAGATTCCGAATATGAAACTTGTTGAATTGTGCCATTGGTGCATGCAATTTCACTAATCTAAGTTTGAGAACGTTCATCCGAGTCACTAGGAACAAAATTGAACTAGTTCAAGATGTACTAGAAACAAAATTGCATGTACAACTTCTAATGACAATAACTCTGTTACATGTAGATGGGTTACAACGGATATTTAGAAAAAGAAATAAAATTATGTGTGCAACTCCTAATAGGCTAATAGCCCACAAAGACAATCAGGTTCCACTATACATGACTTTATTGAGTTAACACCTTAGTTTCTTACTAACAGCATACATATAAAAATAAACTAGAATTAAACAAAACACATACAGTCAATCCAAGAAAGAAATAATAAATCTCAGATTCTGCATAACCAACTTGATCACAGATCACAGACTTCTGCCTTCATAGCGGAAAAGCTAAAAGGTATTCCCTTGGCCTTTTATTTTAAAAGTTTCTGTACTAAAAAGACTCATCGTTTTGTTTTTATTATCCCCCCTTTTTTTCTTGACAAATCTTCCTTCTCTTTGTAAATGTGAATTTTATTCATTTCCCAGAATCCCACTGCTAGAAATGATATCAATTACTTGGTAACCTTAGATTTTGACATTTGAAGTACACAACACTACATTCCTTGAAAAAAAAATCAGCTAACTATCTTTTACTACACATCCAGTATACTTTAGACACGTACAAAAGCTATCCACCAGGTCACATTACGGAACAAGAGAAAACTACAGATATAACTAACTTTCCAAATCCAAAGCCTTCGACATTTAGGCAACCATCTAAGACAGTCACTGGTCCATAAAGATGACATATTCAACTGATCCTTGCAAAACTTGGCTCCAGGTATTCAATAAAACCTAAACAATTTTCAGACTTGAAACGAATAAGGAAAAATTTAAAGGCAGGAAGCACAGCTCCCACAATCTTATACAAAAACTATCATAACCAATTAACCATCCCTCCGCACGACACACCGAAAAATCAACTGAACTACAGCAACAAAACATTCCATACAAACTTACTTTCATTCAAAACCTTTTTCTACATGTTTTTCACCGAAATGGCATTCAACACCAAATTTCAGTCATCGAAAAGACATTTAAGACCTAATTTCAGACAGATTTAGCTTCCATGCAAACAAATCTAGACAGATAAAGCAAGCATAAATATAGGTACGCATGATCAAATCAAAGCGTGAGAAAATGTCACGATGAATATACACTAATACAACAAGCAACAGATCTACCAATAGAAATGCGAAACGATTTCGGTACCTAAATTCGAATCGCCGACAGAAGGAAGAGAGGAATCAAAATCAGGCACAGTGAAAATTGGCTAAAATGGCATAAATTAAGAGCAGAATTTCAGTGATTGAAATGGTGAAACATAAATCAAGGCGGAGATCTAGGGTTGGGATTAGGGTAGAGGTAGAGTGGCGTACCTGGTGGCTTCGATCCAAACCATATACCCAATCAAGCAAAATAGACATGGTGTGGTGCAATACCTTTAGCAAAATAGAATATGCAATAGAGTACAGAGATAGCAAAATAGGCATGATGTGGTGCAATACCTTTAGTAGCAAAATACGTTTGGAAGGGCTGATTTTCAATATGCCTGCCACGTATGCCTGCAACAAAACCCCATTCACCATAGCCAGAAATTAACATCAACATTAACACACGTTTTTCGTTCAGTTCTAAATCTAATCTAAGAAAATATTGAATTGTATATATACAAATCCCAGAGAAGAGACCCAGAGCCGAGGACTGACATAAGTTGGGCTTCGATGTAGGTTAGTGAAGGTGAGAAGCCCTGAGATCGATCGAGAGAGAGAGAATGGAGAAACAGTATGCGAGTTAGGTTTCATTTCCCTCGAACGGGTCGCACGCGTAGTTTTATATTAGGGCGTCTGTAGGGTTTTTTTTTAGATTTAGATTTTATTTTGGGGGGAACATGGGCAAGAGGGAGAAGCCAGCCAACAAGTTCCGATGGGAGGAATTAACTGAAGAAGAAGAAGAAGAAGCTGAATTAGCTAACAGAAACAATGCTTCGAAATCAGTACACGACAGTAGCGACGACGAAGCCAATGAGGATTTCAGCCTCAAAATAGTCGAGAAAGCTATGCTCAGGCGCGCCGCCGTTTCTGCTTCGGAAGCCGAGCCCACCGATTCGGATGCTAAGAAAGTTGCTAAGAAGGACAGGAAGGACAGGGCGAGGAAAACTAAGAAGAGAAAGATTGAAGAAGATGAAGCTGTAAGTAATTTGAAAATCGATTATAGTACATTTTGTCGAGTTTTACTGCAGAAATTTAGTTTTAGTGATACATAATTTGTTACCAGATTATTTTGTTATCGGAGAATGTAGATATAGGAAGCAAATGTCAGTTAGTTTTCTTATGTGAAGTTATGTTTGTTTTGGGAGAAAAGGCCAAAGTGCCATAAAGATGTTCTCTTGTGTATTAGGTGGTAGTTCCTAAAGAAGACGTGGAGATACAGGAAGTTAGAGGCTTAGATGAGACGAATGAGCCCAACGATGTTCAAATCAACGATAATATTGTGCTGCGGAAACTTCTTGTGAGTTTGGATATATCCAATTGGAATAGGCAAAGCTTTATGGAGGCCTTAATTTGGTGCTTAATTTGGTGTCTATGTTGTTTCTGTTCAATCAGCGGGGACCGAGGTATTTTGATCCTCCGGATAAGAGCTGGGGGGCATGCTTTAATTGTGGCGAAGAAGGACATGCAGCCGTGAACTGTACTATGGCTAGGCGGAAGAAGCCGTGCTTTGTTTGTGGCAGTTTGGAGCACAATGCCAGGCAATGCGATAAGGTTAGTTGGAAGAGGAAACTTAGACACTGGACTCAAATGGGTTGTCAATGCTATTACTGTTAAACATTTATTACTTGTCTTCAGTGATTGTGGTTTGAACAACAAATTCATCTCTGCAGCAATTTCAGTCTTAATTATTTCTGTTTCAATTTTATATTTCTATGTGATGAAAATGTTCTGGCAATAATTCGAAGGATCTTTGTCTTTTCTTTATATGCCCTGTTATATTTGGTTAGATCCACTCCAAATATAATGAATCATTTACCAATTCTTGTTTGCTTACTTTAGTTAGATCCACTCCGAATCATATGCCTTGTTACTTTTCTACATAGCTACACTAAGTTAGGTTTTACATTTCCTACCCCTGTTTCCTCTTACTATACCTGCTATATATATTTACAGGGACAAGATTGCTTTATCTGCAAAAAAGGTGGGCATCATGCTAGAAACTGTCCAGAGAAATATGGCTCCTTGAGTTCCAAAATATGTTTAAAATGTGGAGATTCTGGGCATGAGATGTACTCCTGCAAGAATGATTACCCATCTGATGACCTCAAGGTATCTGATGGGTTACTTTGCACATGATTTTCTGATTTGTAATAGCAATAGTATCATTTTAAGTTGGATATACCGATAAGATTGTGTGTTGTTTCTTGATAATATTTCTTATTGGTAAACAGGAAATCCAATGTTATGTCTGCAAGGAATTTGGTCATTTATGTTGCATTAAGTGTGTTGATAACACCCTAAAGGAATTATCTTGCTACAAATGTGGTCAACTGGGACATACTGGCATGGTAAGTCTCAATGCTTCTAAGGCCCCTTGTGTGTACCACTCTGTATGGAGTTTGACTTTACGAAGGTATATAATGCTTAACTTACATGTCTTTTAAGGATCTTGATAAAAAAAAAGATTTTTTATGTGTTATTATTTCTTTATCGCGAATACTTCCAACCAAAAAAAATATTCATCTTACATTTCTGTTTTGTGGACCTAAAATGGCTTTGTTTTCTGGTCTGTTCATGGAAAAAAAAAGTCTATTCGTGTAATCTTGTGGCAGAAGTCAACATTATTCCTTGGATTAAGAGATTAGAATCTATGCATGCAGGCATGTATAGGCCTACGTCGTGGGGAAACCACTGTTTCTGGATCTTCTCGTTTATGTTACAAGTGTCATGAAGGTGGTCATATTGCTCGAGAATGCATAACCTCCAGCAGTGTAAGCTTCTGATTTGCAGCTCCCATCTTCATTATCTGCAATGTTTTTCTGATGTAAATAAAATTTTGAATTATGGGATATCAACTTGTACTTTATGTAAGTTGCAGGCTCGTAAGGGGTATGATTCTCCGACTCTGAGACCTCATAAAGAAACGAAAGACTATCTGGGAGTGTATTCAGCCCCTCATGATCCAAATAAGTTTAGAAAGAAACATACTCAATATGGTGAAAGAGATTTTACAACTCCACGAAAAGCAAAACCAAGAGGTGGGTGGTTTGTGGATGATCCAGAGGACTTCTCCCCTAGAAAAGGCAAGGAAAGCTGGAAGCCTCCTGCATCGCCATCTAGTAGGAGCCATAGGATTTCAAGTTTCACTGCAGGTGCTCGTGCTTCAAGTTCGAGGTCCTCTAAAAAGTCGTGGAAGATTTCTGGAGGAACTCCAATCTCACAAAGATCCTACAAGTCTGTTCAGCATAATTATTCTGCATCAAGGTTTGGCCACTCTGGTGCAGATGGTAGTAGAAGAAACAGTGAATGGTGATAGACAAAGAATACAATATTTATACACAATTCTGAAATTTGCTTTCAATGGCAAGTGTGCGCATCCTCACTGGTATGTACTGTCTCCATCTTGAATGATCTTTTCAATCTGTTGTTTTGTCTGCTCTCGAAATGTGTTGCTACCTTTTGTTTCCTTATACACACCAATCAACACTTTTTTTAATTTGCGGGGAGGGGAATGGTTTGTGTGATAAGCCAGTTTAGTTTTTTGTTGGCCGGATTTTCCGAAGTGTTTTATGCTTTACAAAATAGTACAGTAGAAAAGAAGTCACCGTTATTAATCTTTTTATCCCATTTTTAAATGTATGCATGACCAGACATTATTATCTCACTGTTTCGCTTATTTTTATACACAGATTTCACACTGAGGAATTATCACTTGTGTCCTTGTCGCTGTACATTCTCAACAAAAAAATCCATAATCTCAGAATGTTGTAATCTTCTAACATCAATTTCCTATCTGATTCTTTTCGTTTCATTGAAAACTCATTTATTGTTTTACTCGGTTGTAATATTTGAACTACTCTCAGTTCTCTGAACTTTTTACAAACGCAAATGACTCCTGCTATTTCTATGAACAAGAACGTGGATGGTCATCTTTTTGGCATAAAAGTTCGTTTAGTTCGATCTTGCCTTAATGGTGACAAAAAGCTTTTGAAGTTGGGCCTGTTGATATGGTGACTAGGTTCAATTGGACAGGCCAAGCAATGTGTACTTGATTAACAATTGGGGATCTCATAAGGCTCTCAGCCCTTTACACCACAAGCCTGAAGATGCAGCATTGACACCATAGCCAAACAGCTGCCTTTTCCAGAGGTTTAATCCATCTCTCCATTCCATAAAACAAATCTTAACCCTCATCCCTTACACCTTCAATCCTGATGTGGTCTCACAATTGAGACGAATTAGCTTATGCAACGATTCCATGAGAAGTTATACTCACTGAAAAAACTGCATTTGTGATAAATTCATGCCAATCGATGAGCACTTTTTGTGACATATCCTACTTTTTACAAGATTATGTATTTTACAAACTATCACAAACCAAATTTATTAATTTAGATAAGTTATAATCTGTTTTTTAATACAACGGAGCGGCGCCTTTTATTAAAAATAAAATAACGATTACTTTGTTGGAACATAAGAACGGTTTCATTCTAAATTAAGACATGAGAATCATCGAGTTAAACCGGGTTTTCCTCTGTGATGGTTCGGAGTTTCTCCGAGCGATCGGAAAACTGAGCAATTGTGATTGGTGTGTTGAGATTGTTAAGTTACTTATTTGGAAAAGAGTTTAGAGTGACAGTGATTTGGCAGTGGCAGTGGCGTTAGAAGGCAACCTGGATGAGACTATTGTTCTAGCGGCATGTGAGGAAGATGAGAAGTGAAGTCGTCATGACTGGACTACCGGCGACCAGGAAGAGAAGGTGGGGGGTCCCTCTTGGTCATCTCGGCGACACTATACCATCAACGATTCAGGGATGAAGAAGAAAGCTAGCCTCGGTTGCTTGCTTCGGCGAACAGGTGGGGGCCGACGGTGAACAGGTGGCGGCAGCGGCTCAACGACGGTCCTGGGCCTTTAGGATTCAAGGGATGGTGGTGGCAGGTGCTAGTTGACCAATTGATTGAGAGTCTAGGGTTTCAACCATGGTTTGGGCCTAAGCCTATTCGGACATCTCAATTCATGGTTAGGAACTAGGCCTCACCAATTGGGCTTTTATTATTGGTGGAAAATGATCCAGCCTCACTGGTAGTGATGCATGATGAAGAGCAATGCTTATTATTGTTATAGCTTGGGGCGCTGTTCGTGAGATTTAGACCCCTAACCTTTTGACTATTGATTAGTCTAAGGCTAAGTGAATTTCTCTTACCCGCAAATATACGGGGTCAAGTTATAGTATTTATAAGGTAGTCGAGTGTCAAACCCATAAAGATTGACCACTTAAACTCCTTAGCTTTACTTGATTAAGCACTTGAAATCACAGATTAACTAGATACAAGACATGACACTAAAACTAAAACAAGATGTGAAAGTGTATCTCACAAGACTAAGTCCTTTGGAGACTTAGCATTGGCGGGATGGTTGAACTACAATGAGCGGTTAAACAAAAAGTTGATTGAATGTTTACTACTAACTAAATTAAGTGAAAACATAAAGTAAGAGCAAAAAAAATGTAAATGTTTGGTCGGCTAGAGATAACTTAATGTACCAACAATATATGTCTAAGTTATGAGTTTAGTTCGATTCACACGTGATTGTCCAATTCGTGATCTTTTCGATTCACCATTAGTTATGAACCGAATCTCCTAGGTCATTAGGGCACTAGAAGTGTTCCGGTCCAACATTCAAATTTAAAGCAAACCGAAACTAGAATGCAACTCAATTACGAATCGTATCCTAATCATACTACATACCTAATAAGTTCAATATGTGTTCACTTATGATGAATGTGTATAGTTTTCCTTCCTAAGTCTCTATTAGAGGACATAGAAGTAAGTTCTAATGAGTGCCTAATACTCTTCGATGGATTGAGAGTAGCATAAGGTTAGGCTCGATCATCTTCTATCAAGTATTAACTACCTCTCAGGTGCTCTTTATTTCTCCTGGAAGAAATGAAACATCAATTAAAGGAGGAAGGCTCTGATTTTTGATTGAAAAAATTAAACCTAATTTTGAAGTTAGTTACTACAAATTTCACAAGAACTTAAAAGAGAAGGTTAAAAAGAAGGAAAATGTTGATCATCTTGAGGCATCTCTTTGCTTTTAACTTATTTAAAGAACAAGAACCCTAGCTTCGGGTATAGAAGCTGTTTAACGTTCATATTTCTCTCTTCATTCCTAGTTGTTTAAAAAATCAATAGGCAACCTCCCTCTCGGAAGTTGAATTTTTGACTAATCAATCATAACCTACCCTACTTCAACTAACCTACCCATATCATTGAATTCTCGCAATAAGCACCAAGACAAATAACCAATGACGTAGAGGAACATGAAACGATAAGAAATACTTACCCCTTGTCCAACTGTAATTTCAAAACAACAAGTTGCAAGAATACAAAATAATATGCAGAAATAAAACACAAAAGTAAAATTCTAAGATACCGAAAGAGCAACATTGTTGTCGCCTCCGAAGACCAATCACTAGAGTCCCAAGGTAGAGCCTGACCCATAAACAAAAGTCCCCTATTAGCAAAAATTGAAAATATGTGTTAATCTCATATACCATTTTTTTCTTTTTATAATAAAGGGTCGTCTTAAAAAAATTTCTCTCAATATTAGAAGGCCTTACAAGAAATGAAAATAAATTATTTTTTTATGTGAAACAATAGGAATTCATTCAATCTTGGAACTAAGTACAATCAATTTAGCTAATCTTGCATGAAATCAAGTATTGCATGAAACCTATAAGCCACTCTAGCATAACGTAGAGTCCATTTAGCAAGGTTATGAGCTACTACATTCGCCTCTCGGTCTAAGTGTTCAGAGCTAGAATTTGAAAAAAAAAACAACTTGAACGCCTAATGCAAATCGTCACAGGAGTCTCTGAACATGCTAAATGTTATACTTGGATCTGCCACCGCCATTACCACAATGAGACTATTTTAACTGACTCTAACAAGTTGCACAAAAAATGAAAATAAAATTACTTCCTCTATTATTATTATTATTATTATTATTATTATTATTATTATTATTATTATTAAAGTACACACCCAATGTGTGTGTTGTACTACATAGTAAAAATAACTATATATTAGGCTTGCAATAATTTTCTGTTACAATGATGAAAATGAAAAAGTAAAAAAATCATTTGTTCCTTATGGTTATTAAATTGCTATTAGAGCAGCTGCAGCGATTCAAGCTTTTAGGGACGATCTCCGGCGGGACCCACGGTTCAAGGACGTTCTCCGACGATTTAGCGTGCAACGATGAGGAATCCAAGAGGCAACCAGACGTTGACACCTCGAACGTCCTCGCCGGCGTCCTCTAGAAAGAAAGCTCGCTCGGACGTCCTCTGGTGGTCTCCACTGGACGTGGGCGACTCTAGAGGTGATGCAATTTTTTTTCTACCAGGAATTACACGCGCCGGTAAAAAAAAAGTAACGCACCAATCGCTAGGCGACACTTGGCACGCCCTGAGCAACGGACATATCAACAGCTAAGTTGATCTGAGCAGTCCATTTCGAACGGATATGAGCCATCTGACGGCCCATATTTAAATGCAAATGCCACTTCGGCCAGAAATGAAAAAATTACAAAAAAACCTAAAAAAAATGCAAAAAGATTCCAAATGATTGCAAATGACCCCCTACATTTTTTCAATAAATACTACCTTCATTTCATTCATTTCTCACACCAAGTTGTGCACAACAAATTCATTCTCTCCCTCTCTCCATCTCTCCTTTAAATCCTTTATTTTTTGTGGGGAAAAATGGCAACAAATTGGCTTCTTTCGAAAGATGTACAATTGAACATCTCTTATTGTCGTTTTAGCGTTGATTCCATCACCGGAAATCGACAAAAGGTCGACAAATTGTGGGAAAAGGTTTATGGTGATTTCAAGGAGAATTGGGAGCTAGGTTATGGTGAATCGATGCCGGAAGCTAAGACCCAAAACGCATTATCCTCTCGTTTTGCAAAATTGAAGCCGAATTTGAAAGTTTGGGGTAGTGCTCTTTCTTTCGCACGAATGAATGCATCTTCCGGCTCTAACATACACGATGAGGTAATATTTTTGATCTCCAATTTTTTATAAAGTTTTTACCATATTGTTTCAACTTATGTTATCTAAATTTTATGAAATACATGTTACTTATTTCATAATATTTATGGATTACAAATTATTTATTTCCTTTTATTTAATATAATCTATGTCCATTTTATTTAATTTTCTTTAGGGCATGTTCTTTATGAATTACAAGTTATTTATTCCATGTTATTATTATTATTTTTTAGATGAGATGTGCTCAATCATTTTATGTGGCAAAAAAGAAGAAAGAGTTTAAAGACTTTGCTTGTTGGGAAGTGGTGAAGAATCATCCTTACTTCATCCATGTCGAGGCTAGTACACCTCCGCCTTACTTATCATCTACTCCGTCTTACTCATCATCACATCCCGCAAGCTCAATGCCTCCCACGGTCAACTTGGAGGAGGATGATGCATTTGCCATACCAATGAGCAACAAAGCTCCCTCTTCTCCGGAGCGTCATATGAGAGTGAAAGCGGCTAAGGAAGTAAAAAAAGAGGGAAAAGGGCAAGACGCCTACAAATGAAAGAGCCGAGGCTTTGAATAGGATTGCGGCAAATCAAGATCTTATGGTCGCAATCAAAAAGATAGTGATGCAATTGAGGTTTCCCTTATGCGAGAGCAACTCGCCCTTCAAAAGAGGGATATCCAATTGAAGGCTTTGGTGAAGGAAACTCAGATTATGTCAATGAATACCGAGATTATGACTCCTAAATCCAAGAGGTATTTCACAAAGAGGAAAGCCGAAATCCTTTCTCAATTAGATGGGGTTGAAGAAGAAGCTAGTGAAGAAGTCTATTCCAATTGTTATCGCCCCCTTTTTCCAAGCACTTAAATTACCCCCTTTTATTTTTTTCAACCACTTAAATTATAAGTTTATGTAATTTCAATTTCCAAGCATTTAAATTGTGTACAATGTACTTTCCCTTTGAAAGAAATAAAAAAGCACTTTCTTTATTTCCATCAAGTTCCCACACATTACAAAAATTGAAACACACATAATAGAAATATATAATTCAAACACACAACAATGCAAACAAACAATTAAAACAACATATTTATAGTTGTTCACCAGTCTCAAGAAACCAATTGTGCTTAACTAAGTCCTTCTGAAGCTCTCCATGAATGTAAGCAGATTGGAGATCTACAAGACGGTCATTAAACCGTTGTTCATTTTGTCCATCTCTTCTAACTGGCTCGAAAGGAATCTGGTTCCCCCCTTCATCCACTGGCCCATCATAAGCTGTGAATGCAATAGATGGATTTTGGAGATCTTCTTCTTCGTTCTCCTCAAACTCATCCTCCACGAATTTCTCCTCAACAATCATGTTGTGTATTATGATGCAAGCCAACATGATGCATTTTAACGTCGAAAGGTGGTGACACCGAACTGCATGACGAATTATCCTCCAACGAGCTTGTAAGATGCCAAAGCACCTCTCAACACCCTTGCGGTACGACTCTTGCTTCCTTGCAAAAAAAATTTGTGGAAGCTCTTGAGGATTAGAAATCGTTTTGACAAACGAGGAGTACCTCGGATATATCCCGTTACCAAGGTAATAAGTTTTACGGTATGTCATACCGTTCACTTTATAAGTCGCAGCCGGACTTCTTCCAGCAAGCACTGCATCGAAGACATCTGATTGGTAAAGCACGTTGATATCATTTTGAGCTCCTAGTACCCTGAAGAAACTGTGTCAGATCCACGTGTCATATGAGGCCACTGCCTCTAAGATGATAGTTGAACGACCATGCCTCCCTGAGTACGCCTCGGACCAAGAAGTTGGGTAGTTCTTCCACTCCCAATGCATGCAATCAATACTTCCGATCATACCAAGAAATCCTCGATGTCTAGCCCTTCTTAGAAGTCGAGTGATGTCTGTCTGATCTGGAGCGCGGAGGTAAAGGGTACCATAAAGCTCTACAACTTGGGTGCACCACTTCTTCGTGCACTCCAGAGTTGTTGATTCCCCCATCCTTGTGATTTCGGCACACTGATCAGCAGCTGAGCCGTAGGCCAACATCCGAAGAGCACCGATCATATTTTGTTGGGGAAGTAGTCCGACCATTCCAGTGGCGTCGGCTCTTTGATGCCAAAAGGGGTCGTTGTTGCAGAGGTTCGTCATTATACGGTTGAATATATTTCGGCTCATTCGGAACCGCCGACGAAATTCGTGATCGGTGAAGACTGAGAATTCGATGAAGTAATCTTCCATAAAATTTTGGCCCCTGGACTCCCTCATCCTTGGTTGATTTGAACGGTGACGTGGTGGTGGTTCATCATCAAATGCTGCGTCGACCGCCACTACGTCGATAATGAATTGATTGACAATTTCTGCACTTCGCCGTTGTTGTTGTTGCCTCCTACTGAAAAAAGTACCGAAACTCATGAGATTCATCTTGATGAAACCAAAATGTGAAGAAGTGTTTAGAGTGGCTTAGATAGGAGTAGAATTACAAGTGATGTGTAGTTGGTGTGAGTCTACCTCTCCCATAGCTCTTTCTTTTATAGGCATTTTGAATTACTAGATTTTTTTAGATAACGATACATGTCGACCGTCGATTGGTCGAAAATATTACCGAAAATCTTACCGAATATCTTCATCAATAATTTTGCCGACACTGACACGTAGATATTACACGTGTCCCATTCTCATTGGTTTGTAATCTTACCAGAAATCTTACCGAATATCTTCAATCGATAATTTTGCCGACACCGACACGTAAACATGACACGTGTCTCAAAATTACTGGTCGGAAATCTTATCGGAAATCCGCTACCAATTATATGATCCGGAATGACACGTGTCGGCTAGTTATTGGGTGAAAGTATTATTCGGATTTAAATGAAAAATATTTTAAATAATAATGAATAGTAATAGGAAGTTCTATTTTGGACAACGCTGCACGAAAAACATGAATATGTCTTCCTATTTTGAGGAATTCCTCAAATGGGTGAGGAATTCCTCAAAATAGGACTTTCTCTTCACTTTCATAGGTGCGTATGCTCTTAGAGATGAGCAGTGTACGTGAAAGGAAAAAAACAGGAAAAATGGAGTTTTATCTTTTTATATTTTTAAATTTAATTTATTAATTACAATTAATACCTTCAAATATTTAATTTCACATAAGATAAAAGATAAAAGAAATAGAACATTTGGTTAATCAGTCATCCCAATTTGAAAGTACATATAAGTTGTAAACTGTAATTTTTATTATTTTGTTAATTAATATAATGATTATTATCTATTAAATCTATAAAATAATATATATATATATATTTTTTTAAAAAAAAAAAAATAGTATACATATATAATTACAATTACAGATGTATAGATCTTTATTAATTAAGAGAGTTGTGACTTTTATTAACTATTTAAGGTCAATTATCTTTAGTTTATATTAATCAAGAAAAAAAATTAAATAAAAAATAACTGTAAAATTGAACAAATTAACAAATAAAATAAAATAAAAAATTGAATTTCTACTTTTTCTCTTTCCATAACTTCTCTACAATAACTACCCTTTTTAGCACCCACAATTTATTTTTTATCTCTCTGGAAAGAAGAACTCTCCTATATCACACATCCACGTCAGATGGACTTCTTCATTCTCAAAAAGGAAAAGAAGATTATAATTACAGTTTCGCTTCGTGTCTCTCTCTCTCTCTCTCTCTCTGTGATGGATTCTCTGTTAGCAAACTACGCCTCTTCCGACGAAGAAGAAGCAGAAGTTCAGAAACCACAGCTCCAATCTCAACCCTCCTCTCTTTTCTCGTCTCTCCCTAAACCCAATCCCAAACCTCCCTCTTCCTCCTCCTCCTCTCTCTTCAGTTCTCTTCCTCCACCAAAACACGAACCACAAGAATTCCAAGACGACGAAGAATCAAAACCCCCCATCTCCAGATCATCTCTATTTTCTTCTCTCCCCAAACCAAAACTAGAAGACCCAATTGATTCAAAACCCCCCAAATCCCAATTCCCTAAAAAGCCCCAATCTTTATCATCATCTTCTTCTTCCCAAAACCCTAAAAAAAAAGTTGTCCAATTCAAGCCTCCCGTCTTCGTCAATCCAACCCAATTCGACGATGAAGACGATGACGACGACGACGAAGAAGAAGAGAGGCTGAGAAGGCGAAAGGCCGCCGAGGCCAGCTCAGCGCAGCCTCTGTCGGTGACGTCATTCTTGTCTTCGATTCCGGCCCCCAGGAACTCGGCCACGTTGGGTGTGAGCTCGGGTTTGGGCTCGGGCTCTGGTTCGGGCAGAAGGGCCATCGTCGAAACCGAAGCCATTGTTCCCAAAGTGGAGACGAAAACGGAGACGGATGTCGTGGGTGTGAGTTATCCTGATTCGGAGTCGAGTTTCGATCATAATGCAGTTGGTTATGGAGGCTATGGTGGTGGGTATGAGAGTTACCAATACGGCATTGATCAGAATGTTGAATCTGGTGGGGCTCAATTGCAAGCAGGATTCCACGGCAATGCTTCGAGCTATGGGAATTACAGCGGTTACGGTGAGAGCGAATGGGCGGATGGGCCTGCGGCGGCCGCGGCCCCAGTTGAATTTAAAGGGAGTGGGAAGAGAAGGAGGAATGATGTTCCAACTGAAATAGTTGAGGTTAAGCAGGATGAGTTGATGAAGAATCGGCCGAGGGAAGACCAGGCTAAAGTTACTGGGATTGCTTTTGGGCCTTCTTATCAGGTACATATCATCTCCATATGTTTGCATAAAATTTCATACAATTGCAGCCATAATAGATTATGCTTTTCGCCTTTTGTTTGTTTGTTTGCTTTTCATCTGTGTACTTTGCACATAGAGACATTGTGTTGCTGCATTTTAATGTGTACTTGACCTATTAGTATTGTGCAAGAATCTGAGTATAAGTTTGTGGGGTTTGATATCTGTGTAAAGTGAGATGCATACTTTTTAGTTTAGTAGGTTTGACAAGAGACTGTCTACTCTATTTTTATTGTTATGGAATACGTTGCAATCTAATCAGTTGTGTGCATTAATATTGAACCTGGCAACTTGAGCACATGTGTGTATATAAGTCAGCAGCTGCATAGAAGCTCAATGAAATGGATAGGGGTAAGGAGGGTTTTTGCCTTTTTGATAAACTATTGGAGTCTGTCGAGTTAAAGTGACAAGTGAAGGGTACTGATTTTATATTTTTCTATGTAATATAGAAATAGAAAAAAAAAAACTATGTTATAATTGTTTGGCTGCTTATGCAAGTACAATCAATACTCTTAACATTACGCTGGGAAGTCAACAGCGCCTTCCTATGATATATGCAGGGGACATTTAGTGCTACTTAGCCTAGGTTTGGGCATCAGTTAGAAATTAGGATCAAGGGTCAGTTGGTGTTTGAGCTTATGTGTGGAATATGTATGACCAGTGGGTATTTGATCAAGGGTCAGTTGGTGTTTTAGCTTAGGATCAAAAGTCAGAATAAGAAATTATTTGAAGGATAATTTGAAGGGAAAATAATCTCTATAAAGATGATCCTTAATTTGTAAAAGAGAATACCCTGGCAAAATTACGAGTTTAATTTTTCCTAAAAGCTTATGACCTTGTGGGAATGAGTGTATGGTCTGTCTCATACGCTGGAGTCATTCCTTGGAATGCAGTAGTTATGGTCTGTTGGTAATCAATTTGCTGTTGAAATAGTTCCAGTTGGGATGTGCATTCTTTCCTAGATTGAGTCCATTGAGTCCTTATGTGATGCATTGTTTAGCATCATCTATAGCTTATAGGTGGCCATTATCCTATATGTTATGTTTTATTAGCAATTTTGTAGAAACATTATTCTACTGTTAGTTTATGCATTGACATATTGTTTGTATTTTTTCTTCTAAAGCCTGTTGCGACAAAGGGGAAGCCCACAAAACTGCATAAGAGGAAGCATCAGATTGGTTCTTTGTACTTTGACATGAAGCAGAAGGAGATGGAACTTACAGAGCGGCGTTCAAGAGGTTTCCTTACAAAAGCTGAAACACAAGCCAAGTATGGATGGTGATCATGGGACAGTTTCATATTCTCCCAATACTGGACAAATTCTTTTCATTTTGTATTACAGAACTGTATTTTGAAGAAGTGAGATGGAATTACACAATGTAGGAGCTTCTCTGTTTCAGCTCAAGAAATAGGAGAAGGTAACCAAGCCTGTATTTGGTGCAATTCCAAAAGAAAAATTAACTGTAGATTGAAAATGATGTGGATATTCTTTGAATTGTATGTGTGAATCCGGATGTTGTATGTCAGAATTATCTGCAGCATTAGTTAGAAATTGGAGCGCTCCAAATTTGAGCCTCCATTGTATATTGCAGTTTTAGTAATGGTCGAGGCTTCAGAGCAGGAAAAGAAATATGATATCACCATGGCCTTCAAATGTTATCAAGATGACCTCTCAAATGCTATTCTTATCAGTATCAAAATACTGATAGGGTTTAGGTTTAGTAACATTGAAATTCGACAAATATACATCGCAGCCATTAACTTCTGTCGATCCCTTTTTTTACAAAATCAAATAGCATATTATTGTTGCTATCTGTTCACGGAAAAAAGAAGAATAGTAATATACAACATATATTAACATACATATTACAAAAGATGAACTGCAACTCTCCACCGACTCCTATACATACCAAGCCGTCAAGAATCCTTAAGCAGCTGATTAGCAAGATCCTTGTAGCTAACTCTCTTTTTCTTTGGAGGCTCTGAACCCACATCACCTGGTGGCTTCTCATCCTCTTTACTAGTTCGTGCAGCTTGAACATTCTTCATTCCAATTTTTGGAACCAGTTCTACTTGTGGCTTTTCGGCCTCACTACTCATATTTGTGGTTTGGACATTCTTCATTCCAAGACTTGGAATAAGATCAAACAACATGGCTTGAATTGGATCAGACATTACTCCAAGTTTCTCCTGTTTATCACTGCCTTGACTAGCTTCTTTCTCAATCATTTCAATTTCGGGATCAGAGTGCCCATCAGAGCTAATGTCTCCAAAGACCTGGTGTTCATCTGCCTTACTACTTTGTAATGATATAAAATCTTTCATATCCTCAATTCTGTGCATGTCTGAACTGTTGTCACCTGGCATTTGATGATTTCCTTCAAAGGTATCAACCTCTTCCCTAAACGATGTGTGATCATGAGAACCACCTTCATCTGAAGCATAGCCAGATATTTTAGCAGGCTTCCTAACAATACGTGCTTGTGTTCTTCGAGTTTGGGTGGTGCCTGTTTTCCCTTTGGTGTTTGCTCGTACAGGTCTACCTCTTTTCCGTTTGCCACCCCTCTCGGGTGAGGGCAAGATCCCATCGTTGTCTGGAGCTGCCTTCCTCCTTTTCGTCCCTTTGTTAGAAAGAGAAGATATATTCTGGTTTTCCACATTGTCACATGGCGGTTCTTCCAAAACCATCTCATGATTGCTAAATATATCAAGGCAAAACAAAACAAAATAAGACAGCCGTACAAAATCCCTACAGTGCTCTGTTATGATAACACACTACATCTGTCAGAGATGCACAATCTCTTCCGAAAAGAAAAGAAAAGAGATCTTCTTTGCTACAAGGAATTTAGTCTTTTCAGAAAATTCGTTGCCATTTACAACAACATATATGAACTTGAGAACTTCCCGCTGTTTCTTTCGCTACCAGTTTACAGACTGGTAGTTACTATCGACAGTGATAGCCTAACCCAGAAGTGTTTCCATCATGAAATGGGAAAAGAAGTTCCAGAAAACAATAAAAGATAACTGGTATAAGAACTTTACACAACATTTCCTAGAAATAATGGAGTCACTGTGCATTGACAAAACTCTATATATCATAATATTTTATAAGTCAAACTCTGAGTTATCATATCTAACATTTAGTCTCCATTAGACATGATATAGTCTGAAAAGATGCTATCATATCGGACTTAAACTCTTAGTTATCAAATATATGATATAGTCTCCACAAAAACTCCACACGAACACACCCAAAAACATGCTAATTTATCTGCAAACATTATTTGACATATCTGAACTCACCAGTCTTCGATGTCAAATTCTTCCCAACCATAAGGTTTCAGGCTATATGTTTCCTCTTGCAGTCTTTGGTTCCTCTCCAAGCAGTCTTCCAACCATTGCAGTCCAACAATATGCAACCTTTTTTTATGCAGAAATTGTTTTTCTGCTTCTGTCACACTGTAACAAAGGGAGACCAAAGAAAAAAAAGGAAGATAAGATGTAAAAGTTTAGGACTTAAATATCAACGAAAGATATAATGAGTGCGGATACATATAGAAAGCTGCAGTGAAGCACAAAAATACAAGAACTATTGAATGGAATAGAGTACAATAGTCTGCTGTACAAATGATCACTACATCTCCTTTCAAAAAAAATGATCACTACATCAAAATCAGAGTACGGAGTATATTATTAAGCATTCCAACAGCATTAAATAAAATTAAACCTTCAGGTATACGCATAACTTAAGCTTAACTATCTATAGATCAAAATTACCAATTTGATAATAACATCAATATAATACCTATTACAAGGGTTGTTCTGAAAACCAAGCATGAAGATAAGTTGAAAAACAAATTGAAATTGACACTACAAATCGTACTACAGAACCATAATGCACAAACCTATCAATCTCACATAAAAAGTATGTAAGTTCATTATTAACACATCTTATTTAGCAAGAGATGCTAGTCATCATTCTCCATTAAAGAAACGTAATAGATCGTGTTATTCGCAAGTTTTTCAGCCACCGGGCACTGGGTTACCTTTGTAGAAAAGTATCAAATCCCACATCACAACCCTGAATTGACAACAGTACCAAATGAGTGGCATCAACAAGGTTGTCACTGACTATGCCACCACCCATGAGAACTTCGATCTTTAATCTTTTTACTGTAACTTCTAATAGGACTTTCCAATCCGGTTTCCTTTGAGAAGAGGTTAATAAGAAAGCAACAGATATCAATTTGATAAAATGAACAAAACAAAAAAACCCAAATATAATCCATTCCAAGAGAGGTAAATAAACAGAACTTACAAACAAGGAATTGTTGTGTTAAAGTAGATGCAGCAGCCATGAAATCGAGCCCATTTCTCCATTGGACAATATTTTTTCTTGTAATAGTTGACATGTTTGGCATCCTTTGATCCAGGGACATTGCTTAAAAGCTGAAAATAACAGAGTACACAAATGATCTCATTCTCTTAAAAACTTATCTATCATACCTCCATTGGCAACAAATGCTAAATTTTTCAACCTTGTCTAACAAACTTATCTATGTAACCTCCATTGGCAACAAATGCTAAATAATTCAACAGTAAAAGATAATCATTTCAAGCTCAATCAAGTTGCTTCGATCCTTTCTATGGCACCATGTACAATACAGCAAACTCACTCTGTTCTAGTTCACTAGGAATTGCGCATACATACCTGCTTAAATTCTACAAGGTCAAGGTCCCAGAAGTACGAGTCAGAAAACTCATCAATTTCTTCTTCTAACTTCTTCTTTGTAGAGTCAGAAATGGAGAGGTAGAACCTTCAGAAGAACATGGAAAAAAAGTGACAGCATTTTACG
This sequence comes from Geum urbanum, assembly GCA_946800695.1. Lineage (NCBI taxonomy): Eukaryota > Viridiplantae > Streptophyta > Magnoliopsida > Rosales > Rosaceae > Geum > Geum urbanum. The sequence goes on from OX327003.1 coordinate 10,553,023, forward strand.
ATCGTATCATTCGCATTTTACAACTTTCAACGCAGTAGATTTAGTAGTTACTAACTTTGGCTGTAAAGGAAGGAGTTTCATTTGAGAACAACAATCCAAGACCCAAGGAAGATGAATGACATCTCCATGACGCTTCGCAGCTTGATATTTAATCCCTGTCAGCTGAATTAATTAGTATCACATCCAGTCAAACTTGTTTTCGTTTAGATGAGTGAGATTCAGTGTCTATGACTCAGTAATGCAAATTCAAATACAGAGACCTTTTCTATCAGCTGCAACACAGTGTGTGACTGTGTTATTCAGATTCATCGAGAAAGTACCCCCATTCTCAGCAACAATTTTGTGCAAAGAATCAAGCGAATGAGTTGGAGGCACATTAGCAAAGTCTGAATGTGTCAAGGACAACAGAGTAAATCACAGGACAAGGAATATACAGAGTAAAAAGTGGATATATAATGAGATGCACTATGAGGTCCCTGTTAAGCTGTATCCAATTTTGATTACTGCAACTGCAACATGCATGTCATTCACATACTTTCTTTATCTGCATAACCACATTGTGGAAAGTATGAAATCATTTTTTAAGAAGTGTTTGTTCCTGAGAATCCCATCCCATCCATGGAGCATGGAGTTTCAGAACCTCGTGATTCTCATTCCAGTGTTGGAGAGCTGGTTAGTGAAATGCTGTTATCAGAATAATTTCCCCATCCCCATTCTTATGTATAAAACCAATGAATAAATCGGGAAAGCTAGATCACCCTAGATTTTTACAGAAGGGTCATACTCAATCAGACAAAGGAATCTCATACTTGTACTGAAGTGTCAAAATCACAGACAATAAATTACCGGAAAACAAAATGCAAACAAAATGTCGAACATAAAACCAAGAAAGAAAAGAAGATAAAAACATTACATTGCTTCTTTACTGTTTATATTACTACCCACTATTACTATTATTTATCATTATAGTGAATATCTAATGCACAATGCAGAGTGATAGAGCAGGTAAATTTGTCAATTAGTTCAATTATAAATATAGCAATCAATTAGTGGAAACCTCAAAGGATACAGAACATCATTTTCGAGAATATCAAGGAGTCCTCCTTAACACCAGAAACATCAGTTTGAACTAAATGAGAGGGAACAAGGGACAGATTTCTTTTTGCTTCCTTTTTTGAGGATCTCTTGTTTTTCTTTTTATCATCCTGTGGGCCCCTATAATCTGTCCCCTTTTGAGTGGTACCATTGCCAGAATTTACAAGCTCTACGAATGCTGCAAGTAGATGGTAATTCAAAGTTTACATCAGCTTTAAAAAATGTGAGGTAAGAAACTCCCATTTTTGACCGCTGCAACAAGCCATATACATATGAATCGAGTGAAATGAGAATTCCAGGATACATATATAATAAGTTTCATCCTCTTACATTGCACATCAAGGCATTCGTGCCAAGGTTTATCATAACGAATTCGATCAATACGTGGAAATCTCAAGCTGTATGGTGCAGCAAAAACCTGTACGAATTAAAAGCAAACTGATAAAAAAGATGACCAAGAAATAAGATGATCTATACAGTAGAACTACAATCAAATGTCTGAACATTAATCAAATAAATTATTCATAATACTAGGACAAACCTCGGACGTTATCATTCGGATGTCACTCGTTATGGAAAGAATTATTGATCTGCAATACATATGAGAAAAGGATAAATTAGAATAAACTTAAGTAGAAAATGAAAAATGAAAAATCATACCTACAGAGAAAATCCTACTCACTTCTCAGGGCTTTCAACCCAAACATCTGGTCTCTCTTTTGGTTTGTTCGTTACTTCATAAAAACTTGGTGGTGCCTTTTTGGGGTAGTCATATTTCCTGAAATTTAGAGGCAGTTTAATATGTAATTGCAAGAGATATGGAAACACAAACACCGGATCCTTGTATTAACAATCTATATTGTTAATACCAGTTGTTTGAAAAACAATCCATATTTGGTGTCAACTCCAAGCATTCTACCAATCAACACTATTTCTCTCACTCATGGTAAAAGTGATCGGTCCTAATTTAACAGACTACTGAAATCACCATTATTATCTCAGGTCCAAACCATCAGTTGAGTGGCCATCAAAACAATTAGTAAAACCATGTTGCTCCTCTGAAATTTTTTTAAATAGTAATGCAGAGCTACAACAGTGGTTAAGTTACAAAATAAAATAGCTTGTTAAGTTACAAGATAAAATACCTTAGATAAGGTTTAAGTTTGGTTGCAACAGCACTTAACTCCTCGTCAGTAAGTCCAGTACCCACTCTGCAAAAGGACAGAAACCTGCAATAGAGAACACAATTAGAATCATTCACTTACTTGTAGAGGACAAGGACAATAAGAACTAATGATGACTCAGGTCCTAGTATTCCAAAGTACTGTATACCATATTCAATATGCATCTAATATAAAAATATTAGCAGCAAGATAATAACCTGATCCATAAAGGCCAGACAATGGAAAGTAGCCAACTTACTTATTTATACTTTAAAGAAAAAGTTGCAGTAGGCTAAAAATTAGTAAGCTTCATCAACATTAACTACCATGTATGACGCAGGTAAGAAATCAAGCTGATACTTACAGGCCAAGCCAAGGACCAACTGAGGTCAGGCCTATAGTGTGGTCCAATGAAGTCTGGGATTCGATCCCCTTCAAGTACCTACCTAGCTACTGGCTACAATTTCCTGTCTCCTAAATATTGTAGGATTCGGCAGGAAAACAGTCAACTTGTTTATGTAAAGATGTGTGTGGGAGCAAGCTTAACAAGAGGCTTAACAAGAGGCACAGTAATTCATACTTAAAAGTAGGACAAAGTAGCCAAGGTAAGAATCCCACCCAATCCATATATAAATCAAAAATTGAATGCAATGATCAAATGGCCGGATCATTTCCAATTGGGCTGATTTTTTGTAACCAAATCATTGGACAATAATCTACACGACAAGTGGTTTCAATGGTTGGTAAATTTGTCAATCTTGAGAGAATTGAAACTTTGCTCTGTTTTTTTTTATAGCGGAGCTCCACTCTGGATAGGGACTGTATATATAATATGTACTTATATATGTATATTAATATGTTAGAAATAGTCGGGACAATATGATATTCCATAGGAAACAGTTCAGAATGACTGAATCAAGTAGATGTGTAATATTTTTCTTAACTAGGACAATATACAATCCAAGTTGCTGGTTGATATTTGATTAATTAAAGCCAATCAATCTTCAGTAGAGAGAGTAACCAGCCATTAAGTAATTTTACCTTCTAGGATATGTATTTGCAACTGGGCGTTCAGCAAGACCTACAAGGAACTGAGCTACCTGCAACGATAAGAATCTATAAGCTAGAACTCCATAACAAACTATATTCAGCAAAACACACATCTGTCTCTCCTATAATCCTGTATATTCATGTCTTGTCTGTCATAACGAACTGACATGTTTGTCATCCACATATGATATAGACCAAGATCTTTTTTCGTTACAAAAAGTTTTGGTGAGAGCTTGGTTGGACTACACCACCAGCACCAGGGCATATCTACAACCTCGATCCTGTAGGCGTTACGGGTGACACGTACCTGTCACTCCACCCTACAGGTATGTATACCGCAGGAGTATAGATCACGCACCCAACATGAGACTGCTGGCAGCGGGGATCGAACACGGGTGAGGGTACCAACACTTGTCCGTCCTTACCAACTGAGCCAACCCATGCGGGTATATAGACCAAGATCTTTATCTAACGTATTTCATTACAAACCCCAAAAGAGAATTTTCAACTAATATAAACAAAGGTGGGGATAATTGCAAAGATTACAAACTTACCTCACCTCCACGACGTCCAGAGCCATAGTAACCTCCTAAAATAAAAACATGAACATTTAACTAAACAGCGAAAGAAGATATGATGTATATAATATGATACTTTTAAGAAAATGAAAGTTAACAAAGAATAAGCACAGACCTATGATAAGAACATCCAGATCAGAACCAGCCCGAATGTAATCTGGCTTTAACTTCAACCACTTTCCACTACGATCACTAGGTTCCCATTTAGAACCAAGGTCCTTTAAGACAATTCCCTCATCTCTGATGACATGACAAGAACACATTAATATAAAGTACACAAGACACAGAGTGCTAAGAAGGACTATACATTCAATCCATGGAAGAAGACAGAAAGATGCTAAAGTATTTTCAAAGTATTTGGATTTTGATCCTATGATTTTATCAGATGAAACTGATGCTTTACATGACTTCAAAGTAACTAGAATTATAACAAGAAAAATAATTTTAAATAGCTTCTAATTTAATCTTCACAAGAACCAAAAACTGGTACCTGAAGACGTTAGGAGAATGCTTGGGTTCAAAAGAACTTGAGCCTAAGTATCTAAATTATCTGATTTGAAAATTTGTTCCAGACTTCCAGTATATACCCAAGCATTTCTAAAAATCGGAAAAAATGTCTTCGTAAAAGTGTTGTGGTACCAAAGCATTTCCAAATACTAAGCTTGCTTTTTCAAAAGCCGATGGTAGTGTTTTCACCAATATAAAAGAGGGCGAAGGGAAGAAGTAAGATGGACGAGGACAAGAATAAAATTTGATGCAACCTTTAACAACATATCTGTCCCAAATTAAGATGTAATAAATAGCAACCCTCCACTTATAACCAGAATGCTGAAGGTAACATTAGTCTCACATTGTCCTGAAGTACTACCCTGGAATGCTTACCTGTTCTCGATGGTTTCTTTGAAAAACCTCTCAACATCATCCACACTATGAGCAATAAGTGACCAACAAGGTTCCCCTGCACGCCCGATCAGATAATAATTCAGATGCTGGGAACTACCAATGGGGATTGACAAAAGGAAATTTCTAGACCCACTTGAATCATACAAGTTGACTTCAGAAGGATAAAGATGATTCTTAATAGAGACATCTCTCACAAGTCACAAGTTTCTTCCAGAATCATTAATGTCATTTGACCAGTCACACTGCAGAGTGCAGATGAATTTAGTCTATTTAACAAAAGATATACAGAAACTCTGAAAACACTTTTACCTGACGATCGGTGAGTATTAAGGCCACCATTAGGTACTAGAATCTCTAAACGACCTGTCAAAGGCTTCACTACTTTCTGGAGGAACTCATGCCGTTCCTTCAAGCTCTCATGAATTACACTAGTATCTCCAACATATAGGATGTCGAAAGCAACATCTAGTCATTACCATATCAAGGTACACATACGCGTCTGGTTTAATAGTTGTCCGTTACATCTTGATTTATAATGTTCAATGATTTTTCACCATCTATTTGCATCAGATCAATTGAAAAGATGAAGTTGGACCCAAACTCAAAACAAAGCAAAGAGACCAAAAGGATACAACACAGCTGCATGAGGAGAGAAAAAAGAAAGAGTAAGCTAAATTCTACTTTGGTTGTTACTAACGAATTGAAAAACCAAAAGATTAATTTTAAACCTGCTTATCACTGTCAAGTCCATCCCTCGCCGCCTTTGCTGTATAGCAAGGAAACCACACTTAGATATATGGGAACAGGAAATCACAAGAAAAGTGGTAATTAATAAAGAAACAAAAGCCAAATTCTAAAATTTAGATAGAAACCTATTTCCTGATTTGAACCAAACTCAGCAAAACGCTTCAAAGATGTGTCCCAGACCAACATCTCACCATCAAGAATGCACCTGCTCAAATTGGCCGTGGAAGAACAAACATTTGCTTCACGAAATTACAAAAAATCACCGAAAAAGGTAATCTGACATGTAGTTTAGTGTTTCTCATGCTAAATTGTATAAAATTTGAATATCAATGTGCTTTTGAAGTAGTTTGACATTATGGATAATGAGAACAATGTAAGGTAGCCACTTTATGCAACATGAGTTAGCTTAACAGGAACTCTAAAGATTCTGAGAGAGTAAAACAATCCAAAAGAAGACACCAAATCATGGCTGGACTTGTCAAGGTACTGTACACTTAGGTGCCAAGAAGGAACAAAATGGGTCAACATAAAAGCAAACCGTATGCATACCTAGTGTAGATTCCTTCAAGGATACAAGAGACAGAGTAATGCAGACAAAATGACTATAGATATATACCTGTCAGCCTGAATATTTTGTATAATGATATCTGACATTGCATGTCCATACTCGGAGTGATCAAGAAAATTTCTGCACAAGAAAAAGACTTATAACTAAATTTTTAGTTAATCAGTTTTCTTATACTATCAGGTACTACTATCAGTTTAGAGATTTAGATATAATTCTACTGGAGTTCTGGTCTTAGTACATTTATAACTAAAAATTAATGTGGAACATTTGTAAGCATAGCTTAAGGAAACCTGTCAGGTAATGATTCCAGAGCAATAGATTTTTAAAAGACTTCTGATCTTTGGTAAGGGGCATTTACCTTGAGAAGTAATGTATTTCGGTTCCATTCTTGTGAATTTGGATCCGATCGCCGTCAAACTTACACTCAACAACTACTTCTTTACCATGAAACTAAGACAGTGAAAGGAAAAAATATTACATCCCTATAATCTGCAATAACATGAAGGTTTGTGTGCACAATTTTTGTAATCACTCTTATAAAACCTTCTTCCATGCACCAGTTGCGTCACCTACTCTCATAGCTAGCTGAGGCCGCACAGCTTTTCCAACTTCAATGTCCTGCAATTGATACACAGATCCATATCTAGCTTGTTAATAGCATTTTGAAAAACAAATAATACCCCGGTATACAATAAATTTTCTCCATAGGTACTGCAATTTAAACATTCATAACATCAAGAGCAGATCTTTAATTCAACGAGAGCTTCTTAAGTTATATTGTTCGCAAGCAATTCACAAAATTGACTAGCAATTTAATCTTTAGCAAGCAATAATAGCTTAAAAATAGTTTTTCTCATAGTAGTTTAAAAGTATTTATTTTTCCCATGATAGTAGCTTAAAGGGATGAATATTGAATTCTAGGAACAATGCTAGATCAGTTACAGACCTGTCGTTTATGTCGTTGACTTCTATCCCTCAGCTTTTCACAAACCAATTTCAAGTCACAGGTTACATTAAACAAGTCTTCAGCATCTGGATGAAATTCACGGAAAATGCTCTTTTCGCTAGTTCCCAATTTCAGGTCTGAAGAAAATTTAGAACTATAAAACATTGAAGCTTAAATAAGAAACAGACATCGTGGAGCTCCTTAGAGAACACCTTTAAGAATGATCATGACAATCCACTTCATCTCTTGTGCATTTGTCTTTTGTACCAAAGTAGAAAGAATTGAAGTCTTCTCTGCCCTGTTTGCATGGTCAATCGTTTTTACCAAAGCCAAATAAAAGAAGTGAGAGAGAGAGAAAACTGAAAACGTAGGTGTCACATCAAGGTGCCATCAACATTAAGATGCTATCTACACATAGTAGATCCATTAAAGTCTTGATAAAATATAGCTGAAGCCAACTGGGAAGAAAATTTTAAACATAATTTATTTGAACCAACAGTTTTAACAAAAGCATATAAACATATTACGATTATTACCTATCCATGCATATGAGTAAACTAAGACATATTAATGTGGAAGATAACTACTTAACATAAACATGATTTTGAGTACGGTAATCTATTCAGCTACATAAACCCCAAGTTCTTTTCCATTTTCTTCTGGTATAGAGAAGAGTTACAACCAAAGAACAGTTGAAATACAAACCGTGACAGAAGAAGGTAGCTGGGTAGAGAAAATTAAGAACTTTCTGGTATAGATAAACACAACTGCGGAAAGCAACCTAGGTGGACAAGTCAGAGAAAGAATGTTCATTGTTTGATCTTGTCATGCAATGATATACTAACTAGCGCAAGACTGTTTGGTCCTGAGAGCTTATATTTTTGCCTCACTTCAACTCTCCATATTAGAAGCAAACTTAAATGCGTGTTTGTGAGAGAGATCATATGAAGAAAAAAAAATCCTTTCAATTAGTGTTTAGCACAAACCAAACCAAAACTAATAATGTGCTTCATAATTCAAATGAAAAAGTTCACAAGCTGATTCAGATTTAGAGCTATGGTACCATACCAACATACCTGTTCTCTGCTGATGCTAAACGATCAAGCAAATCATTCAACTCCATAATTGTTAGTCCACCTGAAATAATCCCCTGTCTTCGTTGCAGCACCTTAACCACGCACACGCACACACAAATTGCCAAAAAAAAAATCAAACAGAAATCACACTTACGAATTCAAATCAGAAATGCAAAATCTACACAAAATCTCAATCATTTTTGTAAGTCAACATTGACCTAAATAACAGAATCAACAAAAATGACTGGCGAAACCCTAACCTCGGCGGCGACGAGGGCGAAGTTACCAGCGTTGGGGCCGGTCTTGGCGCCACCCTTGCGCCAATTGATGAGGCGGAGGGCGTCGTCGGAGTCACGGGAGATTCCAAGGGCGTCGATGAGACACGTGGCGAGGACGGACTCTTTGAGGCCATAGCTGCCGCGCTCGCGGTCGAGGCTTGGGAGGATGAGGCGGAGGGCGGCGAAGTAGTCGGAGGGTTTGCAGAAGTTGTCGAGGAATTTGCGGAACTTGGAGCGTTTCAAGGCGGAGGTTTTGCTTCGCTGCATCCATGTGTAGAGACTGCACAGCACACTGAACTTGGTCTCCTCATTGCTGCTGCTCATTCTTCTTCTTACAGCGGTTTTGAGTTTTGAAACGGTGAAGCTTTATATATAAACAGAACCAAAGTCAAACGTGCCAAAACTGGGCCTAGTGGCCTATATCCATTCTAGGCTCCGTAATAAGCCCATTTTCACTTTACAGACCATTCTAGGCCCAGCTACAATCTCACAGTAAATTATCCAACTCTGACAATAGATTATCCAAATGATGGGAAGGTCTTTTTTTTTAAATAAGGACGGCTGCGGCTGCCCTAAAAGTCTGTACTAATGAAACTGTCGTAAACATAGGGGAGACATGAAACCTGAACTTCATATTACAATGAGCATATATAGAACATCTCGGATAATCACAAAACATTCTACAATAAATATGTAATCAAATATGCACCATTTAACATAAAATGTCACACAAGTTATTCTATCCACTTTACAAATATGGTGACATACTAAAAAGGTCAAACTGTTGCCTTTCCCGCGAAAACATTCCATTGATACTCATTTAGAAACAACTTTCCTAGAATATTGCCAAATGACAATCGAATTGTCGGCACTATATTTCATTCTGCCACTAGGAGGGTATGACCATCTTGCCATGTCTCACATCCTCACTAAAACAGACAAGGCACCAAGAATGCACACCCAAACAAATTGCCCGACTACCCCTACTTGTAGAGAAAGGGTTTTATTATCGACTACCCCTACTCACTTGAGTCTTTAATTATAGAGAATTTCTCCCACTTTTTTATGACGAGATTCCCTCCCTCCATCGCCCCTGATGCTTCACAAATCTGTCTTACATTCCTGTTATTTTTGGTAATATTAGAAATGGTAATATTAGAAATGGAAGTTGGTGGTGAAAGATCAGAACAAGTGGAAGTGAGGGGAGTAAATCAAGGGCCATTGTTAACTCTGGTGGCTTTGTCGTTCAGAATTCTACTACGAATAATTGTATTTGGCTGAATTGCATAATCTATAAACTAGGTTTATGCTCATCTTTTCCCATCTTTCCCAGGTTTCAGTATAGCGCCCCATGATTTTTCAATAGATTTCATAATAAACACCTAAACAAAAAATTAAAAGGGAGAACTCATGTAGAAGGATTATTCTGTAATCATAGATTTATAGTAGTCGATTGCTTATGAGGGAAGGTCATTTAGTAAGTAGAGGCAATATTTACAAGGATGACTTGATTATAGGAATAGTCTATTGCTACACCAAACATAGGATTGTACTCTTAATCCTAAAAAAGCTACGCTAATGGAGTCACAATTCTAGCAATACTAGGGAGTAAAATCCGAGGAGTAACAGACCTGCCCTTCCAGCCACAAACCGAGTCCCCATAACATCAAGGTAAATAGGTAACTAACTGTGCATAGAGCGCAACTGAGCCAGTAAGCATAATACATACTTTGACAGTTAAGCTTGACGGGTAGTGTATGAAAATGGTACTTTACAAGATAATGTACAAAACATAATGTACAGATCAACAAATTAAGACTATCAATACAATTCACAAACTCCACACGTACTAATCATTTTGGAAAAACATCCGAAAACAAAAATTCATGGAAGGGTGGACCTGCATGAAGGGAAAAGTAGAAGTCCATGATACATAAATAAGAATACAAAACACAGTTGATACTAGAATATCACGCCTAATTTTTTATATATGATCTGTTATATCAGTCACTAAGGAAAGCTGATCTTGAAATCCAAAGAAAAAAATGAAAGAATTCTTCCAACTATTTCAAATATTCACTATCCAAAAAACGAGTTCGAAAGATTAAAATAGAATGACTGACCTTCTTGTTCACCAAGAATATAGAATGGGATGTGTGCAATCATCTTCGTAGCGCCGTCGCTCCACTTGACAGTACCCGGGCTCTGCATTTGGCCATGTGAAGGTTGTGAAGGCCCCAAAACAGACGAGGAAATTGTAGGTTCATTGATTAAACCCAAATAATCACAAGCCCGTCTCCAGACCCTCACATCCGATGTCCGAGATCTAACTACCTGATGATGCAAAAACCATGCACTTAATGCCAACTGATGATAGAGAGTTGCTCCAGCATATCATACTACAGAGAAACCTCAACCCTTTCTCTAACATGTGGAGATATTTAGTTGGATCACAAATTTGTAGCACCAAATATAGATGCACTATTATGGTCGGGAAATGGTAGCAGCTTGTGATCAAAACTATCAACTAACCTTGCTCAAGGAAAAGCGTGCCCTGGGAAGCAATTCTCTGTGGTGTGTTGCCAGCTTTGCAATGGCTGTAATAACAAAACATAGAAGCCTTGATTGGGATGACTTTTTTGAAGTTTGGTTATCTAAGCTCAAGGCAGACTCCTGCCGCAAGCCTACACGACTTCAATAGAAAACAGAGAAAAAGATTCAGTCACCAGATTCGGTTATGATAAGAACATATACCACACATAACAATAGGCTGTTTGTACCTCGATGAAAGGCTTTCATACAGCAGTAACTCTAAACTCTCAAAAAGCTCACGAGCTGCATCTTTGTGAGATCCTCCACCCCCACCATACTCTCCAATAGCCCAACATAATTGTAATGCCAACTCTTCCTATGATACCACAATAACTTCAAGAAAAAGGTACAATAGCTGAGACATAAAAAAACAGGGAGGTTTTAAACTGACCTTCTCAGGGCTGTCATAAGCTTGTCCACTATAAGCTTCCGCAAGCCTGTCCATTATAGGCTTCTGCAAGTATTAAAATCAAATCCGAACACTGTCAATGTACCAATAGAAAATACGTTGGGAATGAATGTCTTACAGTTTACTATTTTCTTAATCAAACCATGTAACATTTGAGCCAAGACCTAAAAAAGAAAATCGAAGTTCACACTAACCATGCCAATGATTGCTATAATATTGGAAAAATCATGCATAGGTTTAAACAAATGGGAACTTAATAGTAATCAAAGCAGATATTGTAAATCCAATACTACCTTCAAAAGCGCAATAAAATCTGGGGAGCGATGAAAGGCTGCAAGCATGAACTCTAAAAGCCTCTTTTGAACCTATACCAAAGTTCAAAATTTTACATATATAAGATTCTCCGTCACTTGGATGCTCCAATAACTTGTAACTTCATAACGATTCAAAGTGACAACTCAAGAAATTACTATCACATTTAAAGCATTTGATCAGAAAAACAAAAAATAGCTATATAATGACTGGACTTAATTTCTTTCAAATCATCATTCTGAAACCTTAATTGGAATTTGAACTACATGAATTTGTATCACCCAAGATATGAGCAGATACTAGTCATAATTGTACAAATGTAGATAACACCAGTATTAAAAGAAACTACTAACACCAACTTATACAAGATTACCATCAGAACTACTACTTAAACCTTAAAACCTTGTTCTTCACATAAGAAAATCATGCTGAACCCAGGATCCAAATCATCATTTTTATGTTTATGATGGGTCAAGTCTCACACACTTCACAAGACACAGTCTTATGACCCTATTATGGATGCCATGATGCCAGCGATGACCCCTCGAAGAACTATTTATGGCATGAGACGGTTATTCCACTATAAGGTATCAACAACACATGATTTGTACACAGATAAGTTTACCTAGAAAAGCAAGGGATTACCACAAGAGCAGGAAATGCATACACACCTCATAAGAATAAACTTTGTCAGGAAACATTGTGCCATTCCTAGACATGAGTAAGGGAATCAATGCACAGATTAAAGCTGAAACAAAATAGAGAATTATATATGAGGATAGCCAAATGAAAGAAGTATCCTTCTACAAAAATATTCTGCATATATAAAGTTTCCTACGTTAATAGCAAACTCAAATGTTAAATCAGAGCTATATCTTTTAATTTTCTTCTAAAAAGCTTGATCAACTTACAATTATTGACATCATGCAATGCTATAGCAAAATACACATCAAGAAGACGTGGTGCCATCTGAAGTATATATTTTAGCCTATCAGATCGAGGGGTATTTATTGCTGACCGTAAAGCTGCGACTATACCCGGAGAGGTCAGATGGCGTTCCTGCAATATGAATAAACAATAAACAAAAGTCAAATTAGCATTTTTCTCAGACTTAAATTATAATAAATAAATGCCTTAGTATATGATGTCCATTATTACCAAATTTCAAGTCACTATGAGAACACCATGATTTTATGAGGTCAACTTTCACTTGGATTTTGTTGAAATGTTTAAAATTGCTGTTCTTTTTCATAAGCATGCAGCCGTGCCCCATTCATTTATTTAAGACAAGCAGGTACAAATAACAGGGATTCTCCTTGGCTACTGAATGATTAAATCTTACAGCAATGCCATCATTTTCATCCTTTAAAAGTTCAAGGAACATAGGGTCAGCAACATCTATTGCGTTGGTGTCCTCTGACTCAGAATCTCCTCCTCCATCTCCTATTGTTGAACCAGTATAAGCTTCATCCATTAGAGCCAGCAGCATCTACATCCACATAAGAACAGATATAGACAATTGCATCATAGGATGGGTGAGGAAAACTCTTTTAGTCTCAAGTGTTTCAAACATTACCTCAGGAGCTGAACTCTTCTGCATTGATGCTATACTGTTTCCGACTAATGCTCCAGAGCTCCTTTCTACTTTCTCCAATGCTACTACCAAAACTACCATAGTAACAAAAACCATCACTCTGAAGTTCCTTTAAGCGAGGCCAAAGACAACTACTTTACCGTAGGACAAACAAAAGGGAAAAACTAATAAAATAAAAACTACGATCGGAAAGAGACAGAAAGTGACTATGACCAATTGTGCATTCCATTTCACACTGGTGCTTCCTGAGGAGATTTAAGTATATGACTGCAAATCATTAGAAGGTAAACCACCTTGTACTAAATTTTCGAATCTTGCACTTTACATATGACTTGACAACTCTAATATTTACATATGTGTTTTGGCGAACTTGAAGACTTCACGATAATTTATGATAGAGCAAACTAAGATGTTGGTGTCGACATCTTTTTTTTATTTTTTATGTTTCTTAAATTGTGCTCGCAATAATTCTCATGTCAATATTTCTCTGATGACTAATAATAAGGAATTTGGATTAAACAATCATATAACTAAAATGGAATTTGAGAGACCAAGTATGCATCCATACATGATCCGACCAAAGTGGAAGCTATGGATCAATAGATAATGTGCCATCACAGAAATTAGAGGTACACAAAGGATGAACGTGTGCAAGAAAAAATCAAACTCACTTGGCAAGTCTACTAAAGATGGAAATAACGGAAGAAATGACCCTGGGGACATCATTCCAGGAAACAGCTTCAAAAATGATTTTTCTAATCTGCAATGCACACCACATACATGTTATTTGAGAAAAATCATCTATAAACACATTAGGGTAAGCTGCAAAGGGAGAAACCAGGCCTGTTAAAATCAGATTAGATGAGCAGGCCATCAAGCCACTCATAGAAGAGACCTGAACTAGCAAACATACGACAAAGACAAGAAAGTGAACTGCAACTAGTAATTGTAGATAACACCACACTCAGTGCTACTACGCCTTTTTATATTTCACACCCCCCTCTCCCGGTGATGAAAGGACTCAAGGGACTGTCCTTAAGAGAATAACTACAATGGAGTTTGGGGTCTATCAACACATGCATCTGGCTTCAACTTCTGCCTGACAAGTGAGGCCAAGAAATCTGCTCCTTGGTTCAATTCATGGCTCACTATAGGTGATGTGATAGTACACCATCCAAGAAAAACCCCAGATACAAGGCCAAGGTCTAGAGAGGACTGCCAAATATCTTTTTGCAGATGTCCTCTTAAGGCACAGGCTGTTTACATGTGTGTGTGCAACAAAGAAATGTGTCTTCCCGGCACTAAATCAAACTAGATGTACAAAAGAACTCACCGTTCACCATTCCATGCAATCAGCTTCAACAGTAAGGGAAAGAACTGCAAACACAATTTTCATGTTAGAGTTATACAAGGTAAAGCTATTTGACAATAGATACTATGACAACAGTACAACTCTTTCTGTTTTACACATTTAAGCATTCGGGGATGTATTCCAACTTTTGACATGTTCACAATTTTTTTGAGAACACACGTATGATTACAGATAGCTGAAAAGTTACTATACAAATGAAATTTCCGGTTCACAAATCATGTATAATGTCATGAGATTGACTTCTTCAACACTAACATATTGTATCTAATAGTTTCAAACATACTAAGTTTTCGTACAGGAAATGCTGTAGATCTCAATTTTTACCTGAGGCAGTAAGGTAGGAAAAGACGTTAAAAGCTTTTTCTTGTTTACATTCAGAAAGTCAATGGTGGCTTCTGCAACAACAGGATCTGCAAACTCACTGCAATCAAATTAGAAAATTTGAATGCCTGATAACCAGCATATTTATAGTTAAATGTTAAATGAAGAGGAAACAGTAAATAAAAGGAGTAAAAACAGAAATCATTTCAAAACAAAATTCCAGGTTCAGATGATACAGTTAGTGATTAATGTTAAGGTTTACGTAAGTATTTTCAATTAATCTCAGGCTTTCTCCAGTAAGAAGGTCCACACCATGTGAATTCCATCAAGTTAGCTTTGTTTAAAATTAAAGCCTGACAATCAAAACCCAACATATTATAAAGAAAAAATTGCATTCAAAATAATATGTGAAATGGAGTTCATCATTTACCGGCTCAAGCATGAACGGAAAAATGTCCTGAGACTGGGATCAGCATCATGCAGAACCAAATCTCCAAAATCAAGGCAAAATTGAAGAATGGCCTGTCGAACAAAATCAGAGGAAAACATGTAAGCAAGGCATCCTCAAAAGAAAAGGTCACGATACATATTTTGCGAAGGAAACAGTAGAACTGTAAATGAATAAATTGACAGATGGTCGATCTGACACAACATGTTACTTACAAAACCTGTCTATTCTCATTTTTGTCACTCCTACAAATAATCTAGTAGAAAGCACAGATCTCTGGTTTCTCTTACTACAAATGTGTATAGCACAGATCTCTGGTTTCTCTTACTACAAATATCATACACAAAGGATTCCATATCTGAAAGTCAAATGTGATATGAAACCTCAAGCATCACCTACATTTTCGCCCTAATCATACAACAAAATACTACTTCACAATCAATATCAAGCAAGACAAATCGAAAGAGAAGAGCCGCATAGAGTTAAACAAAATAAAGTTACCGTTAGCAGTAAAAAACAACAAAGAGTAAAAAGACAAACCAGCAAGAGAAGGCCATTAGAGGTAACTCGAGATTCAGAGAGCGAAGCGATGGAGCGATGAAAGAGCTTGTTAATCTGCGGGTAAACTCTAGCGACCAAGTCCTCTGACTTCTCAGCTTTACACAGTTCATATAGCTTTTTAACCTAATCACAAATTCCAATTCAGTTTTGTGGAGAGAGAGAGAGAGAGAGAGAGAGAGAGAGAGAGAGAGAGAGACTAACGGCGTGAAGCAGAGCGGGATCGGAAGCAGGATTGTTGGCGGCATTGGAATCTCTGGCGCTGCTTGATAAGGTTCTCAGATAGAAATCCCAATCGCGGTCCCTGTCCGCCATTTTCTTCTCAGCTATCTGAGAAAAAAGTCTCGACTGAAATTAATCGGAGGAAAAACTGGCACTACGACACTAAAAGCAACCGCATCGGTGTTTTAGGATTCCTCGTGATATTTGAGGTGGAGCAGACACTGTTTCAGATGCAGCAGTCACTGTTCATCAAATAGGAGGTGCAGTTTCTGGTTTTTCGCGCAGCGGTGCCAAAAAATAGCACGTGTTATTACTGTTTATTAACTAATTTTTTATTAAAATTTTTTTTAATTATTTTCAACTAATCCATAAACGATACATGTCGTTGTCGTATGAATAATTGAATAAGATTTCGGATAAAATTTCCAACGAATGGCAAGTTCGTGTCATACCGACAGAACATTATCGGATAAATAATTGTACAAATTTTTGATAAAATTTTCAACCAATCACGAGGCAACACGTGTCATGTCCACGTATCGTTATTGTCCTAATAATTGGTATAAGATTCCCGGAGAGATTTCCGATCAATTGAAAGCCGACACGTGTCATCATCTTATATAATCTGAATATCTACACTCGGCTATATATTTGTTGATCGGTGCTCATCGTTCATTCACACATTTCCAACAATATATTCTACATTCCGATAAGATGAATCCTTTTAGTTTTGAGATTTTTTTTCCGGAGGAGGCGATAGCAACGTCGGCGAAATGCCGAAATTGCTAATACTTTCATCACTGAAGCGGTCGTGGTCAATGCAATGTTCGATGATGAACCACCTCGCCGCCGACCAAATGAAGAAAGAATGAGAGAGTCAAAGGGACATAATCTGATGGAGGATTACTTCATCGAACGCCCCGTCTGCAACGAACAAGCCTTTCGTCGAAGGTACCGAATGAGTACCAATTTATTCAACCGTATAATGACGGATCTTTGCAACCACGACCAATTTTTGCACCAAAGAGCTAATGCCACCGAATTGGTTGAACTTCTTCCACAACAAAAGATGACTGGTGCTCTTCGTATGTTGGCGTACGGCGCAGCCGCAGATCAGTGTGCTGAAATAACAAAGATGGGTGAATCCACAACACTACAATGCATGAAGAAGTGATGTATGCATATATACGAGCTTTACGGTGACCTCTATCTCCACACTCCAAATGTCACAAACGTAACCCGACTTCTAAAGAGAGCAAGGCATCGCGAATTTCCTGGTATGATCGGAAGCATTGACTACATGCACTGGGAATGGAAGAATTGCCCCACAGCTTGGCAATGGGCATTCTCGGGCCGGAAGAAGCGTCCAACTATTATTTTAGAGGCGGTGGTCTCATATGACACGTGGATATAGCACAGCTTCTTTGGGGTACTCGGATCACAAAATGATATCAACGTGCTCCACCAATCGAACATATTCGATTCGCTCCTTGCCGGAAACAGTCCCCGAGTGCAACTTATAAAATCAACGGTATGACTTACCACAATACTTACTATCTAGGTGACGGTATGTATCCCAAGTACTCCTCGTTTGTGAAAACAATCTCCAATCCCCAAGAGCTTCCACATAAACTGTTTGCCAAGAAACGAGAAGCATACCGCAAAAATGTAGATAGGTGGTTTGGGATTTTGCAATCTTGTTGGGGAATTATTCGGCATGCAGCTAGGTGTCATCACCAATCGACATTGAAGAGCATCATGTTGGCTTGCATTATAATGTGTAACATGATTGTCGAAGAAGAATTTGTGGAGGAGGAGTTGGAAGAAGAAGATCTACAAAACTCATCAACTACTTTCACATTTTATGATGGACCAATGGATGAACAAGGTAATCGTATTCCTTTTGAGCCTGTTGGAAAGGATGGACAAAATGAACAACGATTTGCCGACAGTGTTGTAGATCTCCAATCTGCATACATCCATGGAGAGTTGAAAAATGACTTAGTTAATCACAACTGGTATCTAGAGACCGACCAACGACTTTAAATGATGTGTGTGTGTAATTTTAATTAACCTGGTTTGCAACCTGTTTGCTTTATTTGTTTTTCCTTTTGGTTGTTTTAGTGAGGTATGTTTGATTTTAAGTCATCATGGTTTATTGTAATGTGCGTGAGCTTTGATGGAATAAAAAAAGTCCGTTTTTATTACTTGGAAATTTAAAGTACATAATTTCATAATGGCAAACAAATACCAAACTATTGAAACAGTGGGCGATAACAATTTGAAAATGCTTCATCGCTACCATCTCCTTCCTCTTCCTCCATTTTCTAAAGGATAGTCTCTCTTTTTTTTCGAAAAATACCTCTTCGATTTTGGTGTCATAGCATCCGTATCCATTGCCATAATCATTGAATCCTCTGCTTCGGCCCTCAATTTATAGTCCTTCTCCTTAAGGGCGAGTTGTTTTTGGTATAAACCTAGCTCGGTGGCATCACTTTCTTTTTGCCCGGCGAGATGCATTCTTTGATTTTCCATCATGGTTTTCAAAACCTCATCTCTTACCTCATTTGAAGATGTCATGGCTATTTTCCCCTTTCTTTTAGCTTCCTTGGCCGCCTTCACTCCGATTGGTCTAACCGGACTAGAGTACACTTCTTCTTCGTTGCTTTGTGGTGTTGCAATGACTTTATCATCCTCCACTTTGACGGGGGGAGGCATTGAGGTAAAAGGAGGAGTAGTTGTGGAGTTGGAATGTGAAGGAGGCGGTATACTAGGTTCGACGGCCCGAAAATTTGGATGGTTCTTCATCACTTCCCAACATTCAAACTTGGTAAACTCTTTCTTTTTTTGTGCCACGTACCATGATTGAGCTTTTCTTATCTAAGGTGTAAAAAATTTATATGTCAAAATAATATCTAGGAAATGGAGATGTGAACATTGATTAAAATAAATGTAATAAATAATTTATGACAAAATTATTAACACTTACCTCATCTTGCAAATTTGAGCCGGATTGTGCATTCCTTCGTGCATATGCAAGAGCGGCACCCCAAGTTCTAAAACTCGGGTTCAACTTTGTAAAACGAGAAGAAACTGTGGTTTGGGTCCTAGGCTCCGGCCTTGATTCACCATGCGCAATCTCCCAATTTTCCTTATAATCGGTATAGACTTTTTCCCACAATTTGTCGGACTTTTGCATGTTTCCGGCAATAGGGCAAACACTAATGCGACAATAAGAAATACAAAGTTGTAAATCTTCGGAATCAAGCCAATTAGACATTTTTTTTTGGAACTAAAATACAAAGGGATGATAGGAGGATGAAAAATAAGAGGAAGGAGAGAATAAATTTGTTGTACACAAATTTGTGTGAGATGTGAATGAAATTGATGTAGTATTTATAGAAAAAATATAGGGTGTTATTTGCAATATTTTTGAAATTTTTTGGGGGTTTATTTTACAAAAAGGCAGAAAATTCAGAAATAGCCATTTCGGTTGAATCTCAGTTATCTGATAAGAATTTTTGATTTGAAACGGACGGTCCAGATCAATCTGACCGTTATAGATTTTTATCCATCCGGCGTGACACGTGGCACCTCCCTATTGGATGGTAATTTTTTTAACCTTTTACTGGCATGTATTACACGCGCTAGGTAGAAAAAAATCGAACCGGCTGGCATCACCCATGTGCGTGGGCTCCGCCAGCACAGCTCGTGCTCCAGCTCAAGCAGAAGCTGCTCGTGCAGCTACTCGTCCGGCCGGTCAATGAGCGGTCGCTGGAGCACGTTGTTGTCGCTGCACATCCACGATCGAGCTGCTCATGCTACCGGAGATGGGGCCCCGCCATTTCAAGCTGCTCGAGCACCCACCGGTGCAGCTGCTCTAACGCGATCACCCTCGGGTTGCTTTTTTCTTTGGAAATAAAAATAACAAAATTGTTTTCAGGCAAAAAAAATTTGAAACGGATGCGGAATCTATTGTCACTCAATTACTAAATTGTTGAAAATATAATATTTAGTCGCTCAATTTTTATCAATTGAATTAATCAATATTTAATACTTTTTATCATTTTTATCCAAAAAAATTATTGAAGAGATCACTCGAAAATGACAATTAAGGCGCTTTGGTCACTAAATAATGACAAACATCGATTTGATCAATGTTTTACCATGTCCATTAAGACAATATATCAGACGTCAGTTGTTTAACTGTCGTCTGATGCCTCCAGTATATGTCGAGAATCGCCGTGCCGTCTGAGAAGTCACCAAACAACAGTTATTACCAGTCATTTGAAAAAATATCAAGCGACGTAAAAGACAAATATTATATGTCGTCTAAAGGGCTTCTAGATGACCGATTTAAGAGAGGCATATTCGTCTTAAAATACCTTCACATGGCATATAATAATGACAAAAAAACTAAAGCACACCTAGACGACATATATGTTGTAGTTAAATGTCGTTTTGGATGACTTTGGATAATAGAACTATAACAGTAATGTTACTGCAATATGCACAAATCTTCAATCAAATCACCATCGCATAAGTTCTTTCATGTTCCATACGAAAGATGTATCCAAACAACAAATTATCATCATCAAATCAATATTGGCTATAATGTCTTGGTTACTAACGGTTACTATCTAGTGCCTATTCTATACTGGGACATGAGAATGTAGAACATATCCAAATATTGTCTTGGTCAGCTATCACCTCTCAACTTGGAGACATGGTTCCAGAAGCCATAAACCCAGCAGCTACTCCATGAATACAACACAACAAAACTCTTGCACTAGTACAAAAACTACTTCACATGACGCCTCTCAAACGATAGAAAATAAATGTCCATCGTCTGAGTGATTTTGAAATAAACAGACGTTGGTAATTCCACTATGTTCGTCATTGCATGATCTCTTATACAATACATTTTTTCAATTTTTAAGGGGGACATCCAAAATTTACGATTTTCAAGGGTAGGCATCTCAAATTTTGATTGTTCAAAAATTATATTTAAGTCAGACGATGTTTGTCTGTCATGTGAGTTTTTGGCGAAAACCAAACAAGTAGGTAATCTTTCGAGGGGGTTCACTTGAATAAGTCCTTCACTCATACGACGGTTAACTTTCGTTTGAATATTGGCTAAAACTTTGTAATTTTTTCCGCCAGTTCAAGCAGATTTGGCGAAAAATGCATGTATGAACTCTCCCAGGGAGCTCACAAGTTTGAGTTCTTCAATGAGATGGCAGTCGCCTATCGTCTGAGTTATGACATAATTTAAATGTGAATTTTTCACCTATACCGGCTCACATGCAAAATTTGCATAAGTATGTTATTAAGAGTGGGCATCAAAATTTATTATGGTTTTGAAATATGCGTTAGCTTAGATGACAGTCGTATGTCGTCTAATTAAACTTTGACATTTCTTTTGCTACTAAGATAAATACGCGTTAAGGAGAGATCGGGTGTGCCGGCCCTCAACCCTTCAATGCCTAAGTTAGAAACAAGTAATAGATTTAAGAGAGTAATGGTATGAAAGTGTAGAAAGCGTACAATTAAATGTTGAGCTACCACGGTTTTATATATGGTTTGGGATGGAAACTTGTTATCATTCTCAATGTGGGCCAAAATCAATTACATTTCTGTTGCAAGTCTTTTGGGGACATCTTTGACAGGCGTGTGAGCAGTTTACAAACCGCGTATGAAGGAACTCCGATCACGAATTTTTCTGATCTCGTTGCTTACATCATGCTCATGTAGGCGGTGTGGTTAACTTAGGTTGTGATTATTGGTTAAGTGCGTACGTAAAGTGAGTGTTTATGGAGGTATATATACAAGTCCCCGAACTCGGTCAACAAAGGGGATCAATCTTGGTCGGGGAGTTGCGAAACTATATATTGGCGAACATACATACTTATTGCTTTAGCTTTTCCTTTAGCTGGGTATGGACCCTGTAGTCCCCCCACTCCCTAGTCAAGGTTTATCCACAAATAGAACTTCGTACGTGTACTTAAACAAAAAAAAATTGTAATCAATGGCAGCGGAAACGACAAGTAGCGAGCTTGCCATTCCCCTCGTAGGCGATCCCGTGCAGGACCCCCTCTTACTAATGTACTCTCACGTATTGCTCAATAGGGGGGCAGTAGTGTGTGGCACTCGAAAGAGATCATAGTCTCATAAAAATAATAAAGCGAGTAATGACATGTTTTTGTGTCTGCTAGTATACTTATTCGTAACTGTAGCGAGAAGTAACACTCTCGAACGGGCATGAAGTCATTTTGAGGTTCCTCCAAGTGATGAATTGGTTAGGCCTGCATAGGCTTAGCCACTTTCTTAATACCCGTGTACTCCTTCGTAGCTTTCGATAAGGAGACGCAAGCTGTTACATCGCTTGCGTTGATCTAAACGGGGTACTCCTTCGTAGCTCCCGTCTTAACCTTATCTATCGGTCGGTGTTCGCTACACTAAATCGATAGTGGCACGACCTATAGCAGAAACTCAATATTAGAACAATGAGGCCCACAAGAATTGCAGAGGCATGACTTATAACAGTTGCAAATCAAAAATTTAGAAATAAGCAAAAATATCTTATGCTTTTGTGCGGTAGCGCTACTTGCGAGGCCCCAGGTGCATATTGTGCTTTTAGGTGGATTGTAATTTTCTAAGCTCTCGCTCGTGTTTTACGCTAGTGACCCCCAACTTATGTTTGTTGTAATAGTGTATGTTAGTCATGACTAAGGTAGAGTTTGTATTGAGCTTGGTCACCATTGTGTGCAGGGTGTACCAGGCAAGAGTGCAAAGCTCTTGTGTGGTTACCTGCGCTAAGTGATTAAACATTACAGGCATATGTAGGTTAGCTTATGGAGCCTATAGTGATTTCCACTGAGTTTAGCAACTTTACTAGCTCAGTTTCCATCTTCGGGTTGTTAAGGGATACCACGTCACCTAGACCTAGGGCTGAGCCTATTAAACTAGCAGTCCCCATGTCACAGCTCAGAGATACATTGTTAGGCAGGTCGATTGCGGCATGGATGGCTGAAAGGGGTCAGAAGTGGGTGGTTAATGTTATTTGTGCCCTCGCAGGTAAGATGAAGCCTACCGTAGGCAAGGAACTAAACTCACCATCCTCATCTCCATCTACATCCGAGAACGCTACTGCGGGGATCCCTATAGGATTTCATCACCTCTGGCTGCTTCCTGACGGGCAACTGGTCGAGGAACCATAGAAATCGATGACCTATACATAGATAGATGAGCACTGGAGGAAGTACCACATTCTTGAGCACGTGACACTGCATCCGCTAGGGAAGGTCGAGGGTTTTACTAACCCTTTAAAAGGGTTCATCACCATGAGCGAGGCTCACTTGAAGCTTATGACGAGGTTACCACTACATCCCCTCCATCAGCATGCCTTCAGCGCCCTCAGATGTGCAGTAGGTTAGGTGACGCCCGCGATGTTGCAGATTTTGAATGCCATGTTCGTGTTGTGTCATTCCGCGAGTTTAGAATGGCTAACGCGGAACGATATACTTTACTACTTTTATGTGAAGTACTCTGAAAAGCAATATTGCGGCAGCACACTGCGTCTCATGAGCAGGTTAGGGAAGACCCGGGTTTGTTTATTTTCCTTGGTGCCTAAAACAAACGTTCCTTGGTGCAACACTGCCATGCTTGCCGGGGGTGCTTGGAAGTGGGGGACATGGCCAGTCCCCAAGTGCATTGTTCCCGCTAGGTTCCACACTAGAGGTAGTCTTGACGATTATATTGGTGTGTTTACTAACGTATGCTTGTTTCTTGTGTTGGATGTTTTACCTTTTTGTTGTGTTTGTAATTAACCACCGATACCAACTCTGCCCTACTGAGACTAGGCGCTGCTACCACATAGAGGGTGTTTCCTAACGAGCTTCGCCAAGTTCTCCAGCTAAAAGAATTATACTTCCTCGAGTGCTCCGGTCTCCTCACCGCTCCCTATGAGTGCGTTGTGTTGCTCGCCCTTGTCCTTGCAATTTTTTTAACTCACATTAGCTAATGTTCACAGGAAATAGAAAGATGGTATATTACAGTGATTTGGAGGATATGATCACGGGTTGGGGAACCTGCCAGAGAGAAGTGCGACTAACCAATTACGACGTTGAGGCCCGGGACAAGGTGAAGCTCGAAAGTCCTTGCTGGATCAAGCCTCCACCCGAGAGTGAGATGGACAAGGTTGGGGAGGAGTACAATACAGGCTTCTGCAAGCTGTCCTCGAAGTAGAAAGAGCCTTGTGCCACCGTTATGGTGGCCAAGTCTGCCAGCATCTCGAGCTCGACCGAGAAGAGTGTAACACACTAGACACTACACTAAAGGAGAGGGTGAACGAGGTGATCATGGTGGCCAAGAAGCCACATCGCGGGGAGAAAGTTAAGGAGAAATCCAAGGCTGCCCCCTCCGTGGATGTGGTATTGGTCTACAACTCCAGCTCAACCGAGCGAGAGGTGGCTACCACAGACGTGCTCCAACTGCAAGTACCATTGTTGGAGGAGATTATTGTGCTCTTTTCCACCCATGTCACCCCCGAGGTAGATGACGCGGCAAAAGAATCGCCATGAGGTCTCTTGCCTCCTTGTTGTAGCTACTGTGCCAACGCCACAAGCAACAGAGTGCGACCAGCCAGAGTGAGCTTGCTCGAGTCAGGGACACGTTAGCTTAAAGGGCGAAGAAGATGAATGCCGCAGGGGAGACCTGGCTTGCCCTCTCCACCAAATTTCAAAAGCAGGAGAAGAAGTTGGAGGAAGCGCTCGCCCTTCTTAGAGATACGCAAGGCCGAAAAAAGGATCTTAAGCAGCAATCCTTTAGTACCAAGACTAAGGTGTAGGAGTTGCATCTGCCCATGACCCTGACAGTAAAGGAGCGGGAAAATGCTCAAGCTATGGTCAAGTCCTTATGGAGCCAACTCAAAAAACTAGAGGCACGACACGATTAAGAGCTTAAGGATGTCGTGGAGGATTACAAGAATGGGGCGGAGTGCAAGGGGGTGTGCAAGGAGCAGTACCAGAAAGGCAACCGGGACATGATTTCCCTCTACAAGGAGAAGGGCTAGTTGAATGAAAAATTGGACGAAGACTCCCGGCATCTCCACGAGGAGAAGGAGCAGAAATCCAAAGAACTTCAGGACAAGCTGAAGAAAGAAGAAGAAGAGGAAGCAGTCACCAAGTCTTGCCACAAGAATGCCAGCTGGGGTTGTCGCTCGGTGGAAATCATCCATCGACTCCTTCCACAACTACCCCCTGCCCATACTCAACCTCAATAGAAAGAAGGGAGAGAGAGCTGCAGAGCAAGGTGATGCAGAACCTCATTGGAAGTTATAAGGACCAACAGGAGGTAGGAGAAGAGGAGTAGGATTAAGTTTGTTTATTGTTAGTCTTATTTTTTTCTCTCTTGTTTTGTTAGTATGAACAAATTTGTGGTTAACTTTGCCAGCGATGGTCTTTGGGCTATTTTTTGTTAAACTTATAGCCTTGTGTTGCTTTTGTGACTTCGTTAGAAGCGCGACTGGTGGGTCACGGTACTGACCAGGTTTTTTTTATGCAATGGTTTAACGAGTTACAAGTTTCAAAATTGTTATCGCGGTTTCCACTATTGGTGTTTGTTTAATTCAATGAAAAGTGTGAAGAGAATTTGTTTGCTTATCTTTTTTGGGTGACATGCCCAGGCTTTGTATTGAGCAGTAAAACAAGATTGTGACGAGAATAGTAAAATAAGCAAAGGTATAAAGAATTCTCATTTCTTTGAATGCGCCGTTGGTGTTATACAAAATGTTGGGGGGTCATCCCAGTGTACATGTTTGTTTTTGTTTTCAATCTAAGGAAGTAAAGTAGTTGTATAACTATAGAACCAGTTTCACTGGTGGTAGTATCTTAGATACTCCGCGTTTCATGTTTTTGGAAGAGTAGTGTCGGTTCTTAATGTACAATGTCGTGGTTCCTACGCTCTCCACGATCTCGTACAGGCCTTCACATTTTGTGAGAGTAGATTTTGCCAACCCTCAAGCTTATGCCTTTTTATATTGGATAATCGACTTCCCTATCATTTTGAGGGTTGAAACCTCCTTCCTTGAGCTTTATTGTTGATGTAGACCTTTCGTAAGCTGTTATCCTTGAGCTTTCGTCCCTCAATCCTGCAAAATAAAGTCAGTGCACGGTATGGTATCATGCAAAGACCCTTCGACGAACATGTTAGTAATGATATCCAAATAATAGTATATTCGGGTTAAGAGCGTTACATGAATGTCTCCCCAAACTCTCTTTATATAGAGAAGAGATGTAGAGATGTCTTTGCTTTCTTGAATAAGGAAATGGAGGTAGATTAGGAATCAGATTCCTTTCCTTATTCAGGACCAGTTTGGTTTTCCCAACTACCACAAGCCCTTTCACCAGTACTTCTGCCAAATTTATGACCATATCTCGAGGATTCAGGAATCCTCAATGTCCCAAGGATTCCTTTTTCCTAGAGGATATGGTGTCCTGCTGTTATGGACCTTGATGGAATATCCTGTTGTCACATACCTCGAGGGAATGTCTTGGTGTTGCGAACCTCAAGGGAATGCTTTGCTGTCATAGAGACCTCGAGGGATTACATTGCTGAGACACCCCACATCAGTGATTCACTTGGAATACTCTAACTTTTAAGGATGGCCAAATGCGATGCCCACACACTTGGGCATGAGTCCTTTTGGTTTGGAGATCACCTCATTCCAGACAAGATCCCCAGTAAGTAACTTTCGCACCTTGACTATGTGGTTGTAGTGTCGTGCAACCATTTGCTTGTTAGCGGGGAGTTCAACTCAGATTTCATCCTCCTCCTCCTTTCGCAATATGTCCGCTAGGTCAATTCCTTCTTGGTTTGTCTCTTCTTCGAATCCTTTGACTCACGGGCTCTTAAGCATGATTTCCAAAGGCAACACCACTTCTGCTCCGAACACTAGCAAGAAGGGTGTAGCTCATGTTTCCCCTAAAGGTGTTGTTTGGATGGACCAAAGAACCTCGTACAGATGCTCCACCCACTTGTGGGAGAAACCTTCCATCAGTTTCATCAGTTTGTCCTTGATCTTCTTGTTCGCTGCTTACACTTGACCTTTTGTTTGAAGGTCCACGACAGAGGCAAAAATCAATTAAGTCCCAAATTTGCTCGTGAACTTCTTCATTTCGTCATTGTTGAACTGCGTGTCATTAACAGTTATGATTGTGAGAGGTGCCCCATATCGATAGTAGATGTTTTGCCAAAGGAAGTGAATAATCTTTTCCATAGTGGTTAGTACGAGAGTCCCCGCTTTGACGTATTTGGTGTGGTAGTCGATGCAAACCATGATTGTTTCTACCAGAATATGGGCAGACCTTGATGAAATACCAAACTAGGGGATTATGTTGTCTTCTGAGCGAATTACTCTGCTTGATTGAGGTTGTGCGGCTAATACATGAAACAAGCATTAGAAGTGAAGACGGGGTGACCTGTTTATCATACTTCGATGCCTAAGTCAGTGCAAAGTCGAGGGAAAAAATGAGAGTTATGAATGAAACGTATTAATGACGGGAGTTATTTACTTCAACCTATTGGATAATAAATATTTTAACTTTATACTTACTTTCGAGTAACCTTCCTTTCCTCCTCGATGTGGGATTCAGTCTACTTTAATTTCCTTTTACTCGCACGCTACCCGTTCTGGGTTCTCTATCAAGTGTGTACAAAGAGCTAAGCTAAAACACTTATGCTAACAAGTCCCTCAAGTCCCCATGTCAAGATCATTCTTGATTAGGGAGTTGAAAAGACCAGCTCCCTTCGTACACACTTGACGTCGTCTTTGTCAAGTAACGGAGCATACCCCAGAGTTCCCTTCAACTCCACAAGAAAGCATGATTCACTCAGATCTTGTGCATAAGAAAAATATGTGAGCGGCACGCCCATATATTGCACGCTTGGAGCGCTTTAGGCCTAACAGGGGAGTATCACCCATTGGCAATGTAAATTATCTGAGCGGAACACTCATATGTATGCTTTTGGACCGATCGAGCCAAACATGGAGTATTACCTATGGGCAATGTCTGGTGCCATAGCGCGCATAAAATTGTGATTTTAAAGGACACTATGCTTATGGTGATCAGTCATGGGGGTCAATTTAAGAAAGATGGTGCACTGGTAGCACTCATTTAAAGAGTGGCGTAACCATTTCGTATGAGTTATGAAAGTTAGGCGTGACCAAGTATGGCATGCCGCCCAAGAATCTGGATAGGAACATGCCTAGGCATTGTAAAGAAGACATAATACATAAATATGATTTTTAGCAAGGGACAAAGTAAGTGGACATTTTCAAGAAAAAGAAACACGGAGCCTTGTAGTGACCAAATGACAGTTGATAATGATTGTGAAACATGTGTCGATTGGCATGATTTTCAAAAGGAGAAAAGAAAACGTCACATCGTTTTGTCATAATGGCGTGAGCCATTATGACCTCTCAAAACTACGTGAGACACTTTGGATTTTAGGTAGTGGGAAATTCAACGGGAATCAAGAGTTGCAATTGTGCCCTATGTACGAACCAGTTTACCCCAAAGGTTGTGAAGAGGGATAAAAGAAAGAGGAGGCAGCTAGTTTCTCAGTTTACACATTACCAGTTGCAATATAGTTGAAGAGAGAAAGAGAGATTTAAGCAGAGAAACAAGGAAAATAGAGGGAGAAGAAATCCAAAGTAAATGAGGAAATAGGGAAACTGATCTGGGCAAAGGAAGAGTAACCAAGGCAAACCTAGAACAACAAATAGATAATTTTCCTACCAAATAGATATGCTTTGAATTTCTATAAAAAGTTCGTAGAATTTGTAATAGAATCTGGAAATAAAGCAGTGTGATAGAGTAAGAGGGATTATGCATGCATGATTCTGGGTGTGTATTTTGATGAGAACTATAGATAAAAGGTTAAGAAGTAATGAAAACCAATATGCATACTGTCGTTGAGTGTATCTTAGGGTAAAAATGCAACCAAAGAAAATAAAATAAGTAGAAATCTAGGTAGGAAATGAAAATAGTAAGAACAGATGAGGAATACGACAAGAATGTGAGAGGACAAGTGATTGATCGGTGTGGAATGAGAACATAGGGTTGAAGAGTGTTTTGTGTGAAAAATGAACGGGTGTGACGTTACCTCACCACCAAAAAAACTCACTTAGACGACGAAACTATTAAGGTTTCCTCGCCTAAATACCACTTAAATGACGAAATCATATTTCGTCACCTAAGTAAAGATTTTTATCGTCTAAGTGTACTTAGATGACAAAACATAAAG
Source organism: Geum urbanum (assembly GCA_946800695.1). Classification (NCBI taxonomy): domain Eukaryota; kingdom Viridiplantae; phylum Streptophyta; class Magnoliopsida; order Rosales; family Rosaceae; genus Geum; species Geum urbanum. Next base: position 10,582,563 of record OX327003.1, read on the forward strand.
CATCACCTAAGAGAGCAAAAACATTTTGTCTAAGAAATGACTTAGACGACGAAATTTATTTTCTTCGCCTAAGAAATGTTTAGAATTGACTTAGACGACGAAATTAGTCATTTCGTCGCCTAAATCCCGAACCCTAAGTCTTAAACCCTTTCCCCTAAACCCATAAATTCTTAGGCGACGAAACTCATTTTTCGTCGTCTAAGTAGTACTTAGACGATGAAATTCAACCAATTTCCTCGTCTAAGTAGAGTTTCACAATCTGACCTCTAAGAGCACGACCATGTATACCATCTTAAAATACATATTTTTTTCATTGATGGCATAGAGTAAACAATTCTTAGACTGTGAGTGTCAATAGTTCAAAAATTGGAGTTACGAAGATTCGTATATCAACGTTTCCGTTTCGTTGAAATTTCAGTTTTATGGTTGACTACGCCGATCAAACCCTTAACGAACTTCATTTTGAATAAAAATTCATTTACTTACATATTATGTTATGATGAATATATCCAGCGTTTGTTTTGTCCAAATTCAATTTCGTTAATATTGTTGTGTAGTGAATATAGACATACGAACACTTAAGTTACACAACATTAGATATATAACAAGTTTTTAGTCTTAAATAATTTTTTTATGTCAAATTTTAATTAATTTATATTTAGTTGATAAATCAAGTTTTTACGACAAGATGAACATCCTTAACTTCGGAAACAGGTTTACGAATTATTTTTTACAATAATTTTTGTCTTTTAACTATTGTTTGATAATTAATCACTAGAATTTCATTCGATCGAATCCTAAACTAATCCGAATTAAGTTAAATTTTTCTACAATATTGTATAAATGTAATTGTTACATTTGACGGTTGATTTTTGATGATTTTTAAGAAACTACACAAAATTAATTTTCATATATTTTTAAAAAATAATTCACTTAGACGACAAAATCTATTACTTTTGTCGCCTAAGTGAAATTTAAAAAATTAAAAATTTTAAAAATTAAAAAATTAAAAAATTAAAATAAAAATAATTCACTTCGGCGAAGTTTTCGTCGCCTAAGTGAATTTTAATTTTTTTTAATATTTCATCGCTTAAGTCCAAAATTTTGGTGGTTAATTTTTTCCGCCAAATTTTTTTACCAAAAATTGAAAATCATTTAGGCGATGAAAATGTATAATTTTGTCGCCTAAGTTCAAATTTTTTGCGGTAATTTTTTTACCAAAAAATTAAATCACTTAGGCGACGAAACTTTTTGGTTTCGTCGCTTAAGTGGTTGTGTATAAAAAAATTCATCTACTATTTTTCACAATCTCTTATTCTCTCAAACTCTCTCTCAAACCTTACAACACACCACTACCACCAGCACCACACGCCGCCACCACGACACCTCCTCCACCTCGGCACCACTATCACCTCCACCACCACCACCACCACAGCACCACCACCACCTCGGCATGCACCACCACCACCACCCCTTGAGCACCACCACACACCGCCACCAGGACACCACCACCGTTGCACCTTCGCACCACCACACAAACACCGCTACCACCACCATCATTAAATTAATTATCTCCGAATTACAAATTTTGTATTAATTAATATTTAACATTTAATTACAATTTATAATTTATAATTAACATTTAATTAATTTTCATTAATTTTTTTAAAAAAAAAACACTTGGACGACAAACCAATAGTTTCTCGTCTAGGTTCTTTATTTATTTATTTTTATTTTTTAAATTAAATTTTACCACTTAGAAGGCGAAAAACTTACGTCGTTTAAATGGATTATTTATTTTTTTAATAAAAAATTCAACACGTTGGCGACAAAAATCCTAAAATTTCGTCGTTCAGTTGTAATACTTAGGTGACAAATTACGAGTTTCATCGTCTTAGTTCGCACTTAAACGAAGAAAATTTTTGTCATTTTTTCATTAATTTTTTGTCGTCCAAAAATCTAGACGACGAAGTTTATTTCGTCTTCTAACTGGCTACTTAGACGACGAAAAACAAAAATTTCGTCGTCTAAGTACTTAATCTACGATTGTTAGGCAACGAATCTTAGGTGACGAAAAAAGCTACTTAGTTGACGAAGTTGCTTCGTCGCCTAAGTGCAATTTTGTGGTAGTGCCTGGACGGGCCTGCTGACATGTATACTTTCATTTTAGGTTGCCTGGGTGAGATCTTGAGACCGGGCATCAAGGTGGTGGTAGAAGTTTCTATTGGAGATTATAGGATAGTGAACGGGAAGAAGCGCCGCCCAAAAGAAATGATTTCTTTCACATGAATGGGCTTAAGAGATTTAAAACTAAGATCATATAGAGAGAGTGTAACCACAATATCATCCGATTCAGAACCCAGCTATTGTAGTGCGTTGCCACTTAGGTGTAGAGACAAAGCTAACGCATCTCTACTTTTGTTGTCACCACCGCCCATAATGGAGGATGCAGCCATCAACGCATATATGGTGGCTGAACCTAGGCATTCAAGACATCATAAAAACAATACGAATGTGGGGACATCAACAAGAGGAGAAATGAGGGAACAACCATCAAAGCTGGTAAAGAGAAGGATATGAAACGTGAGGCGGCTGAAAACCACGAAGAAGAAAACGGGCATTGTTTCTCCTCCCATGGGGTCACTGAAAGAATCCGACTCCGATTTAGTTGCCTAAACCGAAATCAAACCCCTTCGAAAACACGACCTTAAATTTTTTTTGCCAGAGTTTACTTTGAAATACGTGAACCATTCTTAGAACCTGCAAAGAAATACACTTCGAATATTCCACAAAAGCCAAACCGTGGGGCTCCGTTCCCCATCCGGATTTCTCAACAACATATATATAATCAACTCAAAGGTTTACAAGAAATCCAGAATCATTTAGGGGAGTATACTCAACTGAAACACAATATAAGTACTCAGAGCGACGCCTATATACAACATTTACAACGAGTAGGTCAAACAAGAAACCTACAGAAACTGAAGAGTGATCCGAACTTTATGCCTCTACCAATGATGTGCAACACTGAAACCCAAACTGCAAACTGGGCAACCGAAACCAAAAAACCCAGGAGAAAGGCAAATCAAATCGTTAGAGTGAGTGAACGAAAATAAACATATGCCTTTCACCATTTATATAGTCATAAAATAATGCGAGTTCTTAAATGTATAAAATTCGCCACTCCGGCGGATTTCCCTACCAGAGTAGTAGGTCAGACAAATCTCTCAAACCCGATGGTGATAAACTAGGCGAATCTCTCGAGCCTAGTCGGCATATCAAGCGAATCTCTCAAGCCTGATAGATGGACTACCGGTGATCAGCCACGTAGCCAATGCATCGATGCTAAATAAATAAATGCCATCACCAATAAAATAAACAATGCTTTCAAACGATAAATAATCTGAACATTGTACTGGAAAAAAAATACTGAAATCAAGAACTCGCAACAACAGTGTAAATAAATGTCCACTCACAGAGCAAAGCCGATCGCGATCACCTGAATAACAAGGATACGATCAATACATAAAGAATCACAATATACGGAGCTAATACGTCGAGAACCCCATGTTCTCGGAAGACGTACCGCTCAAAATATCGACGAGGATTACAAAATTCACAAAATATACCAAATTAACCCTCATCCCAAAATATAGTACTCAAATCAACCCAAAAACCTCAAGACTACGCTTGGGACGTGATTACGAGCAAAACGGTATAAAACTCCCCAATGTTCCAAAAAGTCAACCTTCGTCGGAGCTCCGTTGCTGGCGGCGCGGCATCAACGGTGAGCTTTTCCGGCGGGGAAAACCCAGAACTCTACTCCTCTTCAAGCCCAACAACTTCCTTTTCATCACCATCTTCCAATTCCAAACGCATCGGCCGGAAATCGGCTCGAAACCCACGGCCTCCATGGATTCCGGCGAGTTCCAAACGGCGTTAAATACCAAAATTTTTCCACCCAAAAGCATCTATAGGTTGAGGGGAGCAAAACTCCCAACCCCAAAGACCTCAAATCATGCCGGAAACCACCACCCGAATTCGGCAAAAATCTCAAAACTTCACCGAGTTGGTTCTCCCTCAAAACTCCATCAATTCTCACAAAATCAAGTTCAAAACCATAGGAAATCACGAGAGGATTCTAACCATACCAAGATTGTGGCCGGAATCAGCGGGTCGGACTGTGACAGTTCGCCGTCACGGTGGAGCTCCGGTCAATGCGGGTCAACTTCGGTCAACGCTGGTCAAACGGCCCAAATGCGACTTTTTGATAATTTTACGACTATTCCGATATTTATACGTGCGACCCAAGATGATCAACGGTCCAAAACGAATTGAAACCAAAACGGATAAACACGACTAAATCCAACGGTCGAAAATATTCATATCTTATTCCACGTAATTCGAAATAATCCTCCGAAAACTCCTACAAACTCAAAATCATGTACACTACAACTCTCGTGAAGGAACTCATCTCACATTCTCGCCCGATAATTTAGTCATAAACAAATCTGCCTTATCGACTAATTCCGATAAACTGTGATTATTCGAGAATCTCGTGAACCAAGCCAATTAACATACCATTCTGATTCTAGTCGTTACATCATTGATACCTACCCTCCCACAATATGAAACAGGCGGACCCTACTTCCATCGTTTAGATGATGGTACTACCACTTGAGAGCCGATAAGCGCGCTATTGGATAAAAAAATCGAGGGTCTGTGCAAAGACTACTGCATTCCCACGAATGTGATTCTAAGGCGTTTGAAAGATTGTGAATCGGCAGTACGCCCACCAAAAGGATTCACGTGTATGCACATTTATCAATTCCATCAGGGATTGGCATTGCCATTGCACCCTTATATATAATATGTGTTGGCAAGGCTAAACCTGTCTGTAGGACAATGTGGCTCACTCATTATTAAGATTCTTCAAGCATTCTACGTGCTATTTAATCTCTTTGGGTTCGGTCGTCCAACAACCATGGAGCTAATGTCCATATGTGAGCTACTGTATTTGAATAGGGTAGGGGGACAAAGCTACGGCCACCTTCACATATAGGATAAAGTCATGGTTTTTTGATGACATGCCGACGTCTGCACCCGTCTGGCAACGGGGGGCCATTTTAGTAGGAGGAGAATGGGAGTTTGGAGTAGATGTGAGTCAGGAGGTGAGAGTCACCATACGCTGAGTCCCTTTGTCATTTCAATAAATAGGTAGATAAACTTTGAAAGATTATATATAGAGTGGCTTCACAGATTTAACTGATACACCATATAATGCGCCTGCTTTTATTTCGTAGGTAAATAGAGCTTCCCTCACTGTGGAGAAGAAAAACAACGCTTACTGAAGATTTTGTACGCTTGGGGAGGTGAACGTGATTGCCGTTCTCTTGTCGCGCTCAACCATTGGGACATACTAGAGCAAATGGGTCAAAGCTGACGTCCGAGTAAACAGGTTGAGTTAGGGAGAATTTTTGTAGTTTCATATACTCTTGTTCATATGATGTCATTAAATGAGCGATGCTTTGTGCAGGAAGAATACCAAAGACTTCTACCATCAAAACAATGGACGATATGGGAAATGAGTTGGAGATGATGATGATGCAAGCACTGCTGGAAAAAAGGCGCATGCGAAAGAGGGAGGGAATTTTGAGGAAGGCAAGGTGGCACAGGATACACCTATGCCTACTGAGGCGATGCATAATGAGCCAGTGGTGATACTTGCAACCACCGACCCAAACGAAGTAGTGGCAGAAGAGCGAGTGGATGAGGAAGTGGGCGATCTAGGTGATGGCGGCGAGGAAAACCAGGTGGCGGACCTGGGAATACAAAAGGAAGAGAAGGGTCAATCCAGCCATCAACGCGCTTACATCCTTTGAAAATGAGCGAAGCCGAGAAAGAGCTATCCTTTCAGCTGAGGCGAACAAAGAGGAAGAAATCAAAGATTGACGAGAAACTCAGGAAGAAGGCGGAGAAGCTCCACTCTAGCTCGTCTAATTCAGAATCCCGTCCATTTAAAGTACTAAGGTGTAATGAGGATACTGAAGACCTGGAGGATGAAGCATCCACCTCGTAGCCAAGGAAGAGTCTATTTAATGGGGAGCCCATTGGGTATGCCACGATTGCATTTAAGGGCACGACCACTATCTGCTCGGGGTATGTGAGACGGGTGGTAGAAGCTATAGACAGCGGAACATAGAGTGTGCATCAAGTCTGAAACCGGCCAACTCCACCCAAACAAAACCTCTAGTCCATTCTGTCGGAACACATTCGGATAGGCCACAAGCTGTACCTTGCGTTGGAGAATGAGTACATGGAGTCACAAATAACAAAGCTACTTGCGCTCCACCTGAAACATGAGCTTCTTCAAGGCGACTTTAAGAAGGTTGAAGATTCGGAAAAGTGCCCGAATAAGAAGTTGAAGAAGGTGGAGGTTCTTGTGGAAAAGTTAAAGGTAGAGAAGAAGACCGCCGAATATGACTGGGTACAACTAAACAAGGAAAAAACGGAGGTAGAGCATGCCTTGAGGAGCAAGTATGCCTTTTCAAAAAGGAACGAACACAGTGGGATACTGAGAAAAAGAGACTTGAAGAAGAAATCTGCTCCCTCGCTGCACATATTGAGAGCTTGGGAGGCTTAGTGTTGAGTGAGGACGCTCAAGAAAGGATGAAAGCAGATGCTGCGGAAGCATATAAGGCAGGAGTCGACCAAGAGGAGAAGAAAAAGACTTAGGCAGAAGCTCAGAGTGCTCTGTTCATACAAATGCAGAAATTCCCCTACTTCGACTGAGATAAGTTTGCTAAGGAAAAAGGGCCTCTAAGCTAGGCGGAAGTGGTGTTCTGATCTTGTTGTTTCTTTCTCTTGTTTTTGTTTACCTTGGCTAGTAAAAAACTATGTCTAGGAGATTCTCTCTTTTATTTTTGTTGTTGCTTTCTGTTTAGATTGTGCTTGAGTAGCCCACAGTGGCAGATATCATTTTGCTTATATAAGTAATCTACTAACTTTGCTGTATGTGAAATATATTTAATCTGTGAATCGCATAATCATGTCAAGATATCGCTCACTTTTATGGGAAGAATTTTTGGTAAATAGGTTTTTAGCGATAGTTTTTATAAAAGCCGACAAGTGATGCATACTTCATTGATTTGAATATTATCTCAATACAAAAAATAGTGAACGGGAATATAGAAAACATCACGTCCACCCCTTGTGAATACACACATCTCAAATCACTAATAGTATTTCCTTAAGTGCACCGAGTTCCAGGGATGTGGCAAGATATGCCCTTTATTGCCTTTCAAGTAAAAGGTTTATGGATAGTGTTTCTCCATAATCTGATAAGGACCTTTCCAGCTTGGGTGGAGAGACTTGACTATGGTTTAAATAGCCTTCATTATCCAGCCCCTACTTGAAGTGGGCGGGCTTTGACACGCTGGTTGTACAAAAGGGTGACATTTTACTTGTTGGCTGTGTTGTGAAGGTGAGCGGCGTTCAACGCTCTTCAAGTAATTCGTTATCCAGGCGGAGGCCATTGTCATTTGTCGTTGGGTCAAAAGCAGTAATTCGAGGGCTTTGATGAGTAATTTCGAGTGGGAGCAATGCTTCAAAACTAAATGTCAAAGTGAAAGGGGTTTCTCCAATTGCCTTGGTAATAATTGTGTGAATGGACCATAAAATGATAGGTAGCTCACATACCCATCTGCCAAACCTTGGATCACCCTTCCTAATGTCATATATCTTCTTTCTCAACCCATCTTTTTTAATTTTGTTCTCTGCCTCCATTTGGCCATTACATTGAGGGTGGGCAGGGGAGGAAAACAAAACTGTAGTCTTCAATTTCGTACAGAATTAGATGAACTCATTGTTATTGAGCTGATGTTCATTATCAGTGATGATGTTGATGTGGGCGCCGTAACGGCAGTAAAATGTGCGCCATAAGAACTTGATGATCTTGTCAATAGTAATTTTCACAAGCGGTTATGTTTCAATAAATTTAGTATGATAATCAATGATGACTACAATGAATTTGTATTGACCTCTTTTTTTGGGTAGCTCACCAATGAGGTCGAGTCTCTACTGGGTATAGGGTATATGCCATATGATGATGGAGCATGGGACGGCGGGCAAGTGGTACTTATGAGCATGCAACTGGAATTTATGACACTTTTATGCTATATCAGTAGAATCTACATGTAATGTCAACCACCAAAAGTCACTTCGAAGAAATTTATGGGCAAGAGATCGAGTGTCGATGCGATGTCCACATTTTTGCTCTGAAATTTCAATAATATTCCGCACCCAGTTTTCAGAGTAACACGCTTCAGATTTGGCCATGTGCGCCCATATTTGTAAAGTAGTCCGAATTAGCCACCCGAGCTATGATGGTACGTGTTTTGGTTCTGTTGGGCGGGAGAATACATTTTGTTTTATACAGATATGGCTCGGCAGGAGTCACCTACAATAGTCCAGAAAAAATCTTGGCAGTACTTGGCCTTACTAAGGTTTCAACCCTCTTATTTGAAGATGTGGAATGTGCCGGCGTGGTAGCTAATCGGGCGAGAGTGTCAACTTTCATGTTCTAGGCGTGAGGGATATGAGTTACTATAAAAGATTTAAAGTTTTCGAGTATGAATCGTCCAACGGCCAAGTAGGCGCTCATCTGCTTGTCTTTCACCTCGAAGTCTCCTATAACTTGGGTTACCACCAATTGTGAATCACTGAATATATTGATGTTTCGAGCGTCTAACTGGTGGACTAGCTGGAGTCCAGCTATGAGAGCTTTAATTCTGCCTTATTATTTGAGGCTGGGAAATCGAATCAAAGGGCATACTCCACATGAACGGTCCTAGGTTCTGTGAGAATTACCGCTGCATCGCTTGCTTCTTGATTTCTAGATCCTTCAAAAATAAATTCCATTCAAGTTTTTGAAGGCTGGGGCGGGAGTAATCATATCTCTACTGGGCGTGATTATCGTAGACTAAGTGGGCTCGAGATTGATACATTCGGCAATGAAATCCGCCGCAGCTTGGCCCTTAAAGGCAGTACAGGGATTTTACTCAATGTTGAACTCGCTGAGCTCGATAGCCCATTTGCTCAGGCACCCACTATGGTCGGGGATTGAAAAATCTATTTGAGCGGCAAGTTGGTGAGTACGTGGATGTTATATGCCTGAAAATATGGGCGGAGTCTCCTAGCGGCTATGACCAATGCTAATGCTACTTTCTCTAAGGCAGGATATTGAGTTTCAGTGTCTGTCATACCCTTTGCATAAAAAACTGGGAGCTCTTTGTCGCCTTCTCTTCTAATTAGAGCAGAACTGACAATGGTCATAGAAGCAGTCAGATATAGGAACAAGATTTCCCCTTTTATTAGGTAGGAAAGAGTAGAAATTGAGGCGAGATAGTGTTTCAAGTGAACAAAGGCAGCTTTACACTCCGGCGTCCATTGTATTTCATGCTTGTTAGTAAGCCGGAGTGTTTTGAAGAAGGGTTCACACTTGTCTGAATATCGAGATATGAAATGATTTAAGGTTGCTAACTTCCCTGTAAGACTCTACAATTTTGTTTTGGTAGACAAAGCTTTCATTTCCATGATCGCCTTGATTTTGTCTAGGTTCGCATCTATTTCTTGTTGACTCACAACATAGCCAAAGAATTTACTTGTCGTGACACCAAATGTGCATTTCGCTGGGTTTCGACGGACACCCCCGTGCTAACAATATCTGAAATATAATACGGAGGTTAGTGACATCCCCCTATGCAGTTTCACTTTTTACCAGTATGTTGTCTATATAAACTTCGACGATGACCCCATTCATTTCTTCCATTATGAAATTCAGGAATTGTTGATATATGGAACCAACATTCTTTAAACCAAAGGGCATAACATTGTAGCAATACAGTCCCTTGTTTGTGGTGAATGTAGTAGCTTCTTGGTCGTCTAGGTGCGTTTTAATCTGATTGTATCCAGAATATGCGTCCATCATAGAGAGTAGCTCATAACCAGTTGTGGCGTCCACTACTTGAACGATGTGTGGCAATGGAAAAGTATCCTTTGGGAATGCCTTGTTTAAATTGGTGTAGTCGACGCACAAGTGCCAAGTGCCATTGCTTTTCTTGGCCATCACTGTATTTAATATCCACTTGGGTTAATTTATTGGGTGAATAAAACCAATTTTAAGCAAGCGCTCTAGATCTATCTGCATAGCTGCATAACGCTTTTCATCATAGGCACGCCTTTTTTGCTTTACCGGGCGGGCACCTGGATTTATGTTGAGCTTGTGAGAAATGAGATTGACAGGGATACTGGGCATGTCAATGTATAACCAGGTGAAGACCTCTCTATACTCTTGTAGAAGGGCAGTGAGGTCCTTGGTGATCTCAAGATCCAATTGGGCGCTTATTTTTACTGTCCACTCAGGGTGAGTTGGGTCAATCTGGACCTTAACTAAGCTTTCCTTGTCACCGACCGGAAGGTATGTATTAATACCATCCCTTGGGTCATCCGGAGTTATGTAGACTGCGTACTTATCCTTGAGGCTCAGAATCTACTGGCGGATGACGTCCTCTGTGCTAGGGTTAACCGGGTGCTTAGCAGACTAGTAACCTCGCACAAAGCTACTACCAAAGTTGGTAGGGAATTGAAGATAGAGCATGTACGTGGCCAGTAGTACTTTTAGCTTCATCAAAGAAGGGTGTCCCAGTATGATATTGTAAGAAAAGGGTAGGTCACAAACTACAAACTCTGTAGTGACTTCTTTTTTAGGCGTCCCTAGACATAGGCGTATGGAGTCACTGCCTAACAGGTAAACAACATCGCCCCATTAGATTTTCATTGTCTTTTATTAGCTTGCTTTGAGGGCGACATAACTACTTATATACGGGTAGGAATATTATGTTTGCTGTGCCTCTTAAATCGATCAAAACGTGCTGAATTTTGAAGCGATTGACTATGGTGTCAATGACAAAAGGCATGTCCGTTGGGCGCGTACTACACTCATTTGCTTCTGAGAAAATAATAGGGTCCCATGAGTGTCTCTGAGCTTTGGCACCACCTTCTGCCGACAAACTAAACATTTTGGCATCTCATGTTATTCTTTTCTCACCAAAAATAGTGTTAATAGTCCTTTTGGTTCTATGAACGAAACCTGGCATGGGGCTGACCGCCTTGTACTAGTCCAGTTTACCTTCGTTGAACAAATTCTAGATTACTTTCTTTAGAGTTGAGTATTCCTCTGTATTATGGGATTCATTAGAGTAAAATTCGCACCATGTGCAGGTGTTGCGCACGGGAGTAGCACGTTGTCTGGGCAGGGGCGGAGCTGGAATGAACGCATTGTTATTGGCTAGGATCTCAGTGTATGTTGCATTGGCTACAGTGAAAATCATTTGAGTTGAGGCCTGTTGCCGTGTCTGCCTGTTGTGGTTAGTGGTCAAATTGTGTTAGTGATAAGGATTTTCACGCGGAGTGGGTGAAATCTCACGATGCTTGATGTTGTGGAATTTATGCCGCTTATGTTGGTAAGATTTCTGAGCCTTTTCATGGGAGGCTGGAATGGTGCGATCGTTCCTTGGGAGGGGCTGACCGGCGTACATGAACTTGCTTATTTGTGCTTTTTCCACAACTATATCAATAAGCTCCCCATAATCGAAGGAATGATGGAGTTTGACAATTCTCTCTTTGAACTGGGAGGGTGCTAATCCTTGTATTAGAGCGACAACTACAATCTTTTTGTCCAAATACCTACAAAGCTAGGCAACTGTTCTGAATCTGCTAATGAAAGTAGATGAGCATTTGTGCTCCGCCCGACGAACAACGAATAATGCGTTTGTGTTATCATATCTGCCTTGTAGCCTGTATCGCTTGAGAAAAGCGATGCAAAATCAACAAAAGAGTCAATGGATCCTTCTGGAAACTCGAAGAACCATTTCAACAACTCGCCCATTAGGGTTTCGAGGAAGAGATAAGACAGAGTATCATCGTTGAGGTGACGCCCAGCTGTAGTGGACAAGAACTTGTCTAGGTGCACGCTTGGATCATTCCGCCTAGAATATCGTGAGCTGTTTGGAGCCTTAACATGTAGATCACGCCCAATACGCGTTATGGATGTAGAAAACAGAGTTGTGCCGGGTGTATAGATTATGTTTATGCCTTGTTGATGTGTTAAATGCCCGTGGTGAACCTCGACTTCCAATTCAGCTAGCCGGGAGAGAATTTGAGTGGCTGCATCGGGCGGCAGGTTCGTGAGGAGAGGGTGGACCAGGAAATATTGGGTGATGAAGCAGGGTCATAATATGCATGATCGAAGGCTCGCAACGAGTCTGGATGATGTGCGTAGCAGAATCTTGCTCGAAGCGGCCCTGCCGTACTGCGTCCAAAGCATTCTGGAGTTCTTGTCGTGCCGAGTGCTCTACGTCACTCTCGTGTCATTGGAGCTCTAATTTTTTTAGGAGGCTAGTGGAGGCATCCTCACTTGCCTTCTTAGGGGTGGCTGGGGTTGGTATGGTTGAGCTGGACAGGATGTCCCCACTAGGGATCCCCATGTGTTGGGCAGCTGGAGTGGTGAAGCCAAGAACAGATGTCTTTTCAATAAATGACGGAAGAGCGAACGAGTTTTTGTTAATGCGGGGGAGAAAGAACCCGTAGATGGCGCCAAATGTTGCTACTAGAATCCGGGCGGACCTTGATGAAACACCAAACTAAGGGATAATGCTATCTTCTGAGCAGATTACTCTACTTGATTGAGGCTGTGCTACTAAGATAGAAAACGAGCGTCAGAAGTGAAGACGGGGTGGCCCGTCTGTCACAATTTGATGCCTAAGTCAGTGCGAAGTCAAGAGAATAAATGAGAGTTATGAATGGAACGTATTAAAGATAGGAGTTATTACTTAACCCTAATGGATATTAAATGTTTTACCTTTATACTTACTTTCGGGTGACCTTCCTTTCCTTCTTTGATGTGGGACCCGGTCTACTTTAATTTCCTTTCGCTCAACCGCTACCCATTCTGGGTTCTCAGTCAAGTGTGTACAAAGAGATAAGCTGTAGCGCTTATGCTAACAACGATGTATTTGAACTTTCATGCGGATGCCTTGAGTGGACCGACTAGGTCTAGGCCCCATTTTGCAAGAGGGATGGGGCTCACCATTATTGACATTGGTGCATCTGGTGCGAAGATATACACTCATTCGTGATTCCTCTTGCATCCATTTGCATCTTCTTTTAGTAGAACCTGTAGCGCAAAATCTTGTAAGTTAGGGTTCTTGGCCCGACATTGTTCCCTCAGTTGCTCATATGCATGTCCTCTATGATCTTTTGTCCATCCTTGCGAGATATACACTTCAGCAGTGTGAAGCCTTGCTCACTCATGTAGAGTTTTCCTTTGTGCATGCTGTAGTGAGTGGCCTTCCGGATGAGCTTCTGTGCCTTCAGTCTATCCTGCAGCAATGTTCAATTCTGCTTGTATTCGATTATATTCGTCTTCCAACCCTTTGTTGGTGGTGTAGCGTTAAGCATTAGAAAAAAGACTTCCATGAAGTTCTTTAAAATGCTTGGGTTTTCCATAGTCTCCATGATATTCTGCTCGCACTCGGTATGTACTGCGGTTCTGGCCAGTCTCGCTAAGGCATCTGCCTTTGTATTTTCCTCCCTAGAGATATGAGTGATGTTATAGAAAGAAATTTATTTAGAAGTGCTTTAAGATACCCTAGATATGCCACCATCTGCGTGCCATTCGCCTCGAAGTCCCAGGTGACCCAGCTTACCACCAATTGTGAGTCACTGAAGATGTTCACATCCTTAGATCCGGAGTCTATCGCGAGCTACAGTCCCAAAAAAAGAAAATCTGAGCACGTACTCAAAGTTGATACGACCTGGGTCAGTTAGAATGACTCATGCTCCCGTTGTGTCTGTTGTTCTAGATCTATCGAAGTAAAGGCGCCACTCAGATGACTTTAACTCGATTGGCTCCGCGTCGACTATCATGGCTACTTCAGTTATGAGTGAAGGTCTGAGTTCTGCGATAAAGTCCGCAATTGCCTATCCCTTCATTGCAGTGTATGGATGGTATTTGACGTCGAACTCGCTCAGTTCGATTGCCCACTTAGTCAATCTTTCAGAGTGACCCGGGCTTTCCAGCACTTGGCGGAGAGGATGGTTGGTGAGGATATGTATGGTATGGGATTGGAAGTAAGGCCTGAGTCGACATGCCGCGACTATCAGCGTGAGTGCCAGCTACTGTAAGGCCGGGTACCTTTGCTCTGGTCACTCCAAACTCTTTCCTGCAAAGAAAATTGGCAATTTTGTGTCTGCTTCTCACCTCACGAGGGCAGAGCTGACTGCCGTTAGTGACACCGCTAAATAAATGTAAAGTACTTCACATGTAATAGGAGCAGCTATGAATGCTATAGCTGAGGTACTACTTGATTCCCTCGAATGCCTCAACACAATTCGCGGTCCAGTTTACGAACTTCTTGTTGGTGATGCAGATTGCCTTGAAGAATGAGTGGCACTTGTTGGTGTATCTGGAAATGATGTAGGAGAGTGATGCTAGATTCCCTGTGGTTTGCAATGTACTCGAGAAACTTGGATGTCGTGACCCCAAAGATGCACTTTACCGGGTTCAACTGCATGCCTCACTTGATGAGGATGTCAAGCACAGTTCTGAAGTCGTTGACATGGCCGCCTTTATACTTGCTCTTCATAATGATATCGTCCATATAGACCTCTACCGTGTCCCCAAGGAGCGGTTCCAGGATAGTTGTCATAAAATGTTGGTAAGTGGCACCCACATTCTTCATTCCAGATGGCGTTACGGTGTAGCAGTGAAGACCCTTATCCGTGGTGAAGCACGTGGCTTCTGCATCTGCTGGGTCTATCTTGATTTAATTGTACCCAGAGCAGTTATCCATGGTAGATGTAGCTCGTACCTGCTAGTAGCATTGACCAGATGGTCGATCCTCAAGAGCGAGAATGAGTCCTTTGGGCATACATTGTTCACCTTGGAGTAATCAACGCACATCCTCCATTTCCTGCTACTATTCTTTACCATGACCACGTTTAAGACCCATTGTGGGTATTGCACCTTTCGGATAAAGCCAATGTCTAGAAGCTTTGCTACCTCCTCCCTGATAGCCACATATTGCTCTTCCCTATATTCCCGACGCTTTTTCTTGTGCAGCACCACTTCGGGCGAGATCCCCAACTGGTGTGAAATAATATTTATGGCTATTCCTGCCATGTCAGCGTATGAGTAGGGGTTATCATTTGGCTCATATGCCAAAAAAGCCCATGGGCGGCTCGAATTTAGGCCTGAAAATCCCAAGCCTAGTCAGACTTGAAAAAGCCTGACCCTATATGCATAAGGCCGGGCTCGGGCCGAGGTCCCAAAGTTCATGGGCCCAAAAAATCTCGACCTGTAAGGCCAAGACTATCAAGCTCATCATTTGTATATTATAGATAATTATATCAATAGAAACTTCTAAACTCTCTAATTTACCTTAATATCATTCAATATATACTAAATATCAATTTTTGGGCTATTATATTATTTAATGTATATAATTGTTGATATATTTGATAGTTAAACACTTATAATTTTTTTAGTTTTGTTACTTAATACGAAGAAAAAAAAAGTCCGGCCCGACCCCTGGTCGACCTCTATGTATGACCATGCAAAGACTCCACTGCACTCTCTCAATATCCTCGTAAGGGGTTCTTCTACATCCAGGTCTAGGTTGGCACCAATGTAGACGGTCTTCTCTGGATGTTCCTCCAAGAGCTGTACAATCTTCAACGACTCCTCATCTATTGGCCTTGCGGTATATGGCCGCTCTCTGGGATCCTCCGGCACGTAGGTGTATGTGCTAGTGGCTAGCGAGCATATTTCTCTGTGTGGGTACGGATAAGGCTCATTACCAATGGGCGAGATCGGGGTCGTGCCTCTCAGCGTGCCACTTTTCGATGGCGTTGGAAACTTTATCATGTGTTGAGATAGGATGACCTTGAGGTGGCTGAGCGCATTGCACCCGATTATGGCATTAGAGTACGTGGTGTAATCAACTACTAGGAAGTCTATGTACGTCTACGCATAGCAGTTGTTTTGGCCTAGTGCTAACTGTCGGTATCACTGCCCATGCATGGGTTATACTCGGTCACTAGAGAAACTCATGAGAGATCATGGTCCTGCACTAACTTCTTTTCCTATCGCTCGATTCCCTTGTATGTTTGCAAAAAGATGACGTTCACCACAGATCCCGTGTTTACGAGCACCCTTCCTAGGTTGCACTGGTCTACCATCACGTCAATGAGGAAAGGATAGTCCTCGCTGATGCTGGGTCCCCCCTGCTCCTTGAACTCGTAGAAAGTGATTGATCCCCAGCCCAACTTGCTCACCTTTGCCGGTCCTTGACGTAGGATAACCACCTCTCACTCGGGCCTCCGTTCGGGCTTTAGTTCTACTCCGATCGGGCTTTAGTCCTCCTCTACTGATTGCATTGATTCTTTGAAGTATGGCGATGCCCTCAACTTATTGTGGTTCACCCCCCACTATGTAGTCGTTTAACTTACCATCCATGAGGTGCGTCTCGACCAAGGCCTTCACGTTGTTGCACTTCTCTATGTCATGAGATTTGTTGTCGTAATACTTATACCAATTTCCTGTAGGGCGCAGCGGAGTTGCACAGTCTCAATGTTCTGTTCGAGGAACAAGGTAGGGTTGTTAGTGACGATGTTCGTATAGCTCGTATTGAGCACACTAAACATCTGCTGCACGTGACATAGGCCGGTATCCTCGTGCCTCAGCTGATCTTATGGCTCATCCCTCTGCCTCTTGTCACGGCCCTCATAATTGTTGTTTCTGCCCCCATGGTTGTTTCCGCTTGCACAGCTCCTGCTGCGGCAACCATTATTTCTGCCATATGACTGCCCTTGCTATCTACGACATTCCTCATTCTGGTATGGCTCGTACGGCTCACGATGGGCTACTGCAGGAGCCAGAGCTTTGTCTGTGATTAGGACCTGCACAGGGGTAGCAGTTATATTATAGAATATGTTTACCTATTGTGTTGGCAGTAGGTTCATGTCGAACATCAACAATTCCAGTTGGGCATGTGAGGTGACAATGTCCAACAGGGTTAACTTTAGAGAGATCCGTCATCCGTCATTGAGCTTCCAGGAGGGATCCAGCCCACCGGGGTTGCACTTTAGAGGCTAGGCTTAACTTTTTTCGATAGTGGTCTTGCAATTATTTATTCTTAAAATTTGAAATTTTTTTTTGTCAAATCATCAAAAGTGAAGGAGATGAATGATAAATGTGTTCTAGGTACTTGTTAGGAACATAATTATATGCCTATTACGCTCCTAACTTTATGTTTATAACTTGTTTTCTATGAATGAAGCATTGTTCTTATGACGTTTCCTGTTCTTGCTAGGAAATGTGGGGTTGGCTCAAAAATGCATTAAAAATAAAGAATTAGATACTTATTGAAGAAGACAGTATACATTTCTGAGGTCAAGAGACAATTTGGAGTAACTTTGGGAAAATAAGGAAATAGCTTCATCAGAAGTTGTCTGGAACCCGCCGAAATTTGCCACAACCGGCCGGCCCACCTTGGGCGGCCTAATCATATGGAGTCCAGCCCAATAGAGACCCACTCAGCCCATTTATGCTTACCAATCTGATTTGGAGAAGAGAAGATGTTGGACCACATGATGTCACTATTTTGGAGTTTAGCCTTCTATGGCCTAAAATAGTGGATCATGGTCTCCCTAATTCAAAGTTAACCTTTAGATCTTCTATCTCACCATTTTCTATCATCTAAGGGTCCATTTTTGCCTCCCCAACTCAGCCAAATTCGAGCTCCCCTCTTCCCACTCACATAACTCACTTCATTTTTCAGATTTCTCATAGTTTTACATTCTCTCTAGATCCCTTATCCATACCAAAACCAAATAGCTATCTCCTCCACCTCAAAAACTTACTCTAGCACCACCTAAAGGCCTAGAAACCTCTATCACCACCACCAAACTTTCATCTCCACCATCTCATCCTAGCCTAAGGTGGGTACATCACTTTTGAGAAGCATAGAAGCATCTTTGGAGCAAGAAGTGAAGAAGGAGCTTGAAGAGCTTTGAGCTTTTGGGACTCGTCGGTTATATCTTCTACTATTTGTCTCTAATCCATGTATCTATACTCTATCTTAGCTAAGTGTAGTTAGTAGTCTATTTGGGAGGCTAGGGGTAGACTCGTCGGTTATATCTTCTACTATTTGTCTCTAATCCATGTATCTATACTCTATCTTAGCTAAGTGTAGTGAGTAGTCTATTTGGGAAGCTAGGGTTAGAACCCTAGCCATGTGATGAACAAATGATGCATTGGATTATGTATTATTTATGATTTTAGTGTATGTTATGTGATTGTATGTTGTGAATGAGTAATTATGTGTTTATGGATGATTATTGTGCTCGAGCTTCATGTCTAGTTTCACTTATACATGTGTTGACCCCTAGCTATGTTAATGTATGCGTAAATAGACTAAAAATGGGTCTTAATTGAATTAGCTACTCACTTAAGGCTGGATGAGCATGTAAACATGATGAGGGTATTTTCTAAGAGGTTTACCTTGAAACTTGGTTGCCTTAGCACCTAGTGTGGACTACAATGGACTTGAGAGACTCTAGTCAAGCACACATTAAATCCAAAAGGCTATTGTGGCTATTAGTAGCTTCTCTTGACTCGTAACCTAATAGGTACGAGTTGGGGGAATCACATAGACTTTCTCTCGGATTCTCCAATAGAGATTCGAGAAGGGGAACCTTCCACATATATCACACGATATGCTTGTTGAATTCACAATGTGACATACAATCGACATGCAAGCCCAAAATGGCTTGGGTCTTGGTTCCAATTCACGAAATACTTCAATGTTGGGCTCAAGTCATCTAGAGTTTAAAACGACCTAGGAACTTGGGTTTAAAACCAAACGTGACCCAAAAGGTCACGATTTGGACATTAACTTGTGTGCAAAGAATTTAATCCATTACATAAACTAGGACATTGTTTGATGCATCATAAGGTTAGTGGGGATTTCTCTAGTCGACCATTTTTCCCTTATATTGAATTCGTGCTATCTTAGCTTTCACACTTTAGTGTAATCAAATCAACCAATCAACTTCGTTAATCACTCATCATAATTTCACCATCCCTCGCAATGCTAAGTCTCCAAAGGATTTAGCGGTGTGAGATTCATTTCTACCTTTTATTTTAGTCTTTGTGTTCAGTCGTGTCTAGTTAGTCATAGTCTTTGTGCTAAACATTGTGAGCTAAGGAGTCTAAGTGCTTAATCCTCGTGGGTACCACACTCGACTTCCTACATTTATACTAAAACTCGACCTCGTGCACTTGCGAGTGAAGAACTCTTTTTACTTATGAGTTAGTCAATAGTTCATATGTTTAAGGGGTACAAAACCTTCCACAGTACTCCGATGATACTATTTTCAAAGTTGAGGTATCACAGTGATACGTTTTAAAGTCCATATCAACTTGATAGGGACGATAAAGTTTAGGTATGGTTAGACTTGTCCACAAAGCGTATTTTGATCCGGACCTGCTCCGGATTTGTACATATTAAATAGATGTAGATCTAATTTTTGGACACAATGACCCAATTCTGACTTAGATCCGTTGATCCATTTACTTAACGAATAAAATCTGGATCATCAGCTATACAATTCGTTTATGATTCGCCTTGTTTATTTTTTTAACTTCTTAAATATAATTTATTTTTATTTACATATTCGTTTATAATTTATTTTTATTTTTATCTAAAAGTCATTTTATTCATAAAATCTAAATGTCTTTATCTTAGTTATATAAAAATATTAATCAATAAAAAAAAATTGAAAATCCAAAATGATTTGTTTCTTGTCAAGGTCCTCGATGTGAATTGTTTTGTTTATATTTTGGTCAATTTAGTTTGTTTTAAAAGAAATATTTTGGTTATGTAATGGGGTCATTTGACATATTGATAATAATTAACATATTGATAAAAGAGATAAATTTAGTAATTAATATATTGATACACGGGTCCGCATTCGCTCCATTGATCTCCCTAATCCGGATCCAGATTTGAATATTAAATATCTGTTGGATAAATAAGGCAGATCGGGCCGGGTCTAACTTTGCTCTCCTTAAATGGATCCAGATCTAGGTTGATTCGGTCTGGCTCCGCCCCATAGACAGGCTTAGGTATGGTTGAAAAAATTTCTTATTTTTATGCAAAACCAAAAACATATTTATATATTTGCATCAACGTAATTTGAACAAAACAAGTCAACTTCAAGCTAGAAAAACTACGATCTTCAAACAAAAATAATTTATATTTGTAGTTTGTTTTAAAAACAAGAATGTGGTCAATCTAGACTTTTTTCTTCGTATTATTAGAAAGGGGAAAAACACATATCACTTTAATGAATTTATAATAGTTATCGAATTGATATATTCTCCTTTATGTAGCTTTCTCAAATGCTCGATAAGATCTTGTTAGAGTTTAAAATAATCATATTTATCTCTAATATGATGATTAGTGTTAACAAATTCAAGGGATACATGTATGTGTTCATGCGACACCTTCGAAAAAGAATTCTCATCAACACCTTCAAAATTGAAGTCGACGTCTCTATTGGTTGCTCATCTTCAATGATCATATTATGCAAAATTACCCTTGCTATCATGGAAATAATTTTAAAATTTGTACCCAAATTTCAGTATGTTTGGAGCTCAAAAACTTTGGCTCCTTATAAGTTTAACTTTTAGCTATCTTTGTCAAAAAATAGACAGCATCTTTGAAGACGCTCTAACTACTTGTAACTGATTTCGAGCTAACTATGTAGAGTATCCTAAATAAATGTTTTACTGAAACAGGAATTGTTACACCATTTCGACTTAATTCAGCAACATTACACCGATGATTCAATAAAAGCATTATGTACGTTTCACACCTAATTTGTCTTTTATATAGACTAACATATTTGGAGGCTATTCTCCAAATATCTCGACATTCTTTTTTCAATACTTCTTTTGGAAGTGGTCGATTAACTCCTTACAGAGCCAAAACTCTTTGGTATGCATAATTGTATTTCATATGCTTTAGATGTCTTAGATTTTATATTATTTTTAACCGAATCGGTCTTTTCTTATTTTGATATCTTGCCAATTTAAATAAAAGTTTAGACGTTTGGTGAACCAAAATAATGAATAATACACTAATCTCTACAACTTTAGAAGAGTGTTATGAAAATTGATCGATCGTTTATAATAAGCATGCATGTTGCACTCGTTCAATCGACTTACAAATGTATTTGAATGTATTCGTGAATGAATAACACGAAATTAACATAGATTTAACTTTTAACAATATTAATCAGTTTGTTGTTAAATAAATGTACATACTACTCGTACATTAGATGTTTTTATCGATTTTTAATATTAAACTTCTAAATACATTAAATACAAACTTATGCAAATAAGGACAATGTCATATATATAACTAAACTATGACCCACTTAACTATACGCACTACAAGAAAACAGCACTTAGACCACGGAAACGTAATTGTTCCGTGGTCCAAGTGACACTTGGACGACGGAGACTTCTCCGTCGTCCAAGTACCACCTGGACCTCGGAGTCTTCTCCGTCCTCCAGGTGATCACCTGGACGACGGAGACGGTATTCTCCGTCGTCCAGGTGACCACCTGGACCTCGGAGTCTTCTCCGTCCTCCAGGTGATAACCTGGACGACGGAGATGGTATTCTCCGTCGTCCAGGTGATCACCTGGACCACGGACCGACACGCCGTCGTCCGAGTAACGTACTTCCACTTAGACGACGTACCGACACCTCCGTCGTCTAAGTGAAGCATTATATAAGCCCGATGCCAAACTCTCTAAATTCATTCCATCCGATCATCGATCTCTTCATTCCATTTGAAGAAGAATTGAAGGAGAAGGGAGAAGGAGAAGGCCGAGAAGAATCAGGATCGATAAGGGATCTCCGCTGACTAGCTAGCTAGCTTAATTAACAGATATCGAGAAGGCCAGCAGGTACGTACGCAGTTAAAATTTGCTTAATTAATATATATATATTTAGTGAAAACGTACTAACGTACATACATGCATGGATGTTAGCTATATATACAGATTAAATTACGTACGTACGTAATTGATGGATCGATGTAGATCGAGTACGTATAATTAAGCGTAAATTAATGGACTAATATATATATATGTAATATATAAATAATTAATTATAATATTTTGTAGCAGTATGGACAAGAGTTGGATGAAGTTGAAGAATAGATGTGATGTCCGGTATATGGATGGAATTAGCGAATTTGTGAATTTTGCGATAGAACATGGTCAGGGAAAGAAACGTTTCAGGTGTCCGTGTCATAAATGTCTTAATTGTCAGTATGCGGAGATTAATGTTATGGTGCAACACCTGTACGAAAATGGTATGATGTGGAGTTACACTACATGGAGCGAGCATGGTGAAGCAGTAGAGTTCAGCACAGCAGACTTCAGCTCAGGGTACAGTTACCATGGTGCCTCATCCAGCGGCAGTGGTGCCGGACCCCCAGCTTGCAACCCAACTGCAGATTTGGTCCATGATGTGTTTCCGGGATGTAGTCATGGTGGACACCAACACCAAGACGGAGGTTACAGTACCACTAATGAGCATGATGACACATTCCCCGCAGCTAGCTTGGCCACTGGACACCAGTGAGATGGATAAGTACAACCGGATGCTATTTGAAGCGCAGACCCCGGTGTTCCCTGGATGTCAAGAGAATGTGTTGCAATATGTGATGGAGCAAATGAAGATAAAAGTGAAGCACAAAATGTCAGTGAGTGCTTTTGACGAAATTCAGGAGAAAATATGTAAGTTGCTTCCTGATGATCACAATCTTCCTAAATCTCATTATAAGGTTAGAAATATCTTGAGCAGCCTCGGCCTAAAGTACAGGATAATTGACGCATGTCCGAATGATTGTATGCTATTTTACAAAGAGTATAAAGATTTGGACTATTGTCCCGTATGTGGCCAGTGCAGATTCCAGTTGAATAGGAAGAGTTCGAAAAAGAGAATTCCTGTGAAAGTTGTTCGATATTTTCCCTTGATTCCCAGATTGCAGCGCCTATACATGTCTCTACACACAACAAAGGCGATGCGATGGTACGCAGAAAAGCGAATAGATAACGATATCCTGCGACACGCCGTGGATGGGGAGGGTTTCAAACATTTCGACAGAGAATTTGGAGACTTTGCTTCAGAGGTTAGAAATGTTAGACTCGGCCTATCTACAGACGGATTCAATCCTTGGGGAAGTAATAGCTCCGCCGTTAGCACTTGGCCAATTATTCTGATGCCGTACAACTTGCCTCCGTGGATGTGCATGAACAAGGAATTTAATTTCCTTACCGTACTAATTCCAGGTCCTAAATCTCCAGGGAAGCGCTTAGATGTCTACCTCAGACCTTTGATCGACGAGTTGAAACTGTTGTGGGAAAATGGAGTCCCAACTTATGACAAATTCACTGACACGATGTTCACGATGAGGGCTACCGTAATGTGGACGATCAGCGATTTTCCAGCTTATGGGATGTTGGCAGCCTGCAGGACAAAAGGATATAATGGATGTCCTATATGTTTGGACGACGTGAACTCTAGTTGGCATGCGGGGAAGGTGTGTTACTTGGGTCACCATAGATGGCTTCCTCACGACCACCCGTGGCGACAGGATGAAGCTCATTTCGACGGGACGGTAGAGAACAATCCTAAACCCCGTAGTTGGTCGGGCAAAGATATTTTAGAGAGGTTGAGCTATTTCGACTTTGGTGTGTTGAGCAATGACGCGGATGTAAAGAAATGCAATCCAATTCCTCCACATGAGTATATTCTTTGAACTCCCTTACTGGTCAAAGTTGAAGCTGAGGAACAACTTGGACGCGATGCACATAGAAAAGAATGTGTGCGACAGCGTGGTGGGAACAATTCTCGGTATTAAGTTCAAGACTAAAGATACTCCCAAAGCGCGCAAAGATTTAGAATCAATGAATCTACGTCGTCCCTTATGGTTGAGGAGGGATAGGAAATGAGTGTACAACAAGATGCCAGATGCACCTTACACAGTGAAGCCGACGCTACGACGTTCTGTATTTCACTGGTTTAAGGGCGTTCGTTATCCGGCTACGTATGCAGCTACTATAACTGGAGCAGTGGACGAGGTGCAACACAAGTTTGTTGGTCTAAAGACACATGACTATCACGTTATGCTGCAACGTCTGATTCCAGTGGTAATTTGACCATACTTGCCTCGGGACGTCGTAGAACCAATAGTGGCATTGTGCAGGTGGTGGCAGAGGTTATGCGCCAGAGAATTACAGAAGTCAGATGTGGTGGAATTGCAACAACAAATTGTGCACATCATTTGCAAACTAGAGAGGATTTTTCCCCCTGCTTTCTTTGACATCATGATTCACCTAATGATCCACCTGCCCGAGCAGGTGCTCATTTCTGGTCCGGTCCAGTACACTTGGATGTATCCTCAAGAAAGGTACGTACAACTAATTAATTAATTTGTTCCACTGGAGATTATATATATACTAGCTAGCTATATATTTTCCTTTTATTCTTATTGTACGTTTGATTTTGTAGACAGCTTGGACAGTATAAGTCATTCGTCAAAAACAGGTCGGCCCCGGATGGCTCCATAGCAAAGACATACCTAATGCATGAGTGTGTTATTTACTGCAACAGGTACCTCAAAGATCCACCACCTCCCACTGCCTCCGATCGCAGTGCCCGCATCAATCTTTCTGTCGTCACCAATGTTGTCCGACCGTTTAGAGGAGTATTAAAAGAATCGTTAACACGGGAAGAACTTATTGAGGCACATTGGGTAGTTTTGCGAGACTGTGATGAAGTTGAGCCGTACATGATGTCATACAGGGAGAGGCTTCAGGCGTTAAATCAAAACAAGAGTTCGGCGTGGATTGAGAAAATGGTTAAGAAGAAGTTTCCCGATTATTTCTTCCAATGGGTATGTACGTACGTCTCAGTATTTAGTAATTTATATACATATCGATCATGTTTGTAGAAAGTAAACCCTTATATTTGCCCATTTTCGCAGATGATTGATCTGCAAAAATCTGAAAACCACGGGGGGTGGTGGTCATGGCCAAAGCACTTGCTAGCAGGGAAGCCGGTTAAACACTATATTTATCCCGGATGTTTTGTGAACGGTGTAAAGTTCCATTCATTGGCCCGAGACGAAGGAAGAAGAACACAAAACAGTGGGGTCGCGGTCGGGAAAGACAATGATCTATATTACGGGGCTATTGTATATGTGGTTCAGCTATGTTACGGGAATGATGTCAACGTTTTCCTATTCAAGTGCAGATGGTTCAAGCGTACAAAGGAAGACTTGGGACTATTATCAGTCGATACAAACTCTAGCTGGTATGAGGATGAGCCTTTCGCTCTCGCCACCTTAGTTCGGCAGGTGTTCTATCTCGACGATCCGAAAGCCGATGAAGGGTGGAAAATAGTGAACCATATCTCTCACCGAGGAATATGGAATACAGAGACAATTGAAGGGACACCGGCGACGACTGAAGATGTTGCTAAACCAGAAAGAGACATTCCTGTCTATCAAGAGCCTAATATTTCTATCATCCGCTCCGATATAATGGACCTGGTTCAAGATGGTGAACGGTTACCCATGCCTGATGGTTGTACAGATCTAACTGAAGATGAGATTATCGATGAGGTAGATGAAGAAGACGAGCAGGAAGAGGACGCGGACGAGGACTCAGGTTATTCGTCGGACGATGTTGAGTACGATGACGAGGATGAGCCGTCGTCTAACGGGGATGAGGACGATGATTATTATGACGAAGAGTACGGTCATACGACGAGGGAGATTAATTGGTAATTAATTATTGTAATATATGATCGATGCAGGTTTACGGTAATTAATTAATCTGAATTATATATCCTGGACAACGGAGAAATTAATTGCAGGTTGTCGCCTTTGGGTATTTTGGCTATCTCCCTAAATCCTCGACCCTAAATCTAGCAAATCGGATCGATCGATCATTTATTTAATTTTTTTATGGTCATTCAAAATAATTGAACGGACACCTGAATTCAGGGTCTATACACCTGGACGACGGAGATGAAATATTCCGTTGACGTTTATATTAGGTCCCCCGCCATTTTCACCTTTGGCGCCCCGCCAAATCTCAATCTCATATAAAACCCTAAATCCTGGACCCTAAATCTAGGAGATCGGATCGATCGATCAATTTTTTAATTATATTTTTGAATCAGCATAATTGAACGGACACACAAATGACCGGGGACGACCTAAACCGTAAACCCTAAGGCCCTAACCCCTGAATTCGGGGTTTAGAACTTGGACGACGGAGAATGTCATTATCCGTCGTCCTAGTTTGTACCTGGACGACGGATATGGTAATTCTCCGTCGTCCAAGTTCACAAACCCTAAATCCTAAACAGTAAGGCCCTAACCCCTGAATTCAGGGTCTATACACCTGGACGACGGATATGAGCTTTTCCGTCATTCAGGTTATCACTAGGACGACGGATAACGGCATTCTCCGTCGTCCAGGTGCAGATATCGTAATTTTACCTAAGACAGTGACCATCTAGACCTTCTTCCGATGCATATTCTTTTTGTCAAGACTTTAGAGTAAACAATTCTTGGTGTGTGAGCTTCAACGGTTCGAAAATCGGAGTTGCAAAATGCCTTGTATCCACGTTTCCGGTTTGTGAAATTATCGGTTTTGCGGTTGACTGTGCCGATCAAACCCTTCCCGAACTTATTATTTTATGGTCCTTTGAAGACAATTATATATTATGTTACAACGAACATATCCAACGGTTGTTTTGTCCAAATTCAATTTCGTTAATACTCTGTTGCAAATGAGCCTCTACTCATGAACACTTAAGTTGTAAGGATTAGTCGATACTTAATAACTTTCAAAACGAAAAATTATTCGTCGGTTCAAATTTAACTGTTCATATATACGATGCGTTCATCGATATTGGACGACTATTTCACTCGAATGACAGATCGCTAAATTCCTAGCGAATTAATTTTAAAATTTTTTTTAACGTAAATTGAACCTGGACGACGGAGAATGACAAGATCCGTCGTCCAGGTTCAATTTACCATGGCGGTTCAATATTTTTTTTATTTTTTTTTCAATGAATATTTCACTTGGACGACGGAGAATGACGTTCTTCGTCGTCCCGGTGTTCACCCAGACGACAGAGAACGTCATTCTCCGTCGTCCAAGTCGAAAATCATGGCGGTTCGATTTACCGCCTCAATTTTCGGCGCCGCTTGAAATTTAACTTAGACGACGGAGAATCAATTCTCCGTCGTCTAAGTCCAAATTTATGGTGGGTGAAACGTCCCGCCCATTAATTACGCGCCGCTTCGAAAATA
The DNA here is from genome assembly GCA_946800695.1 of Geum urbanum. Taxonomy (NCBI): domain Eukaryota; kingdom Viridiplantae; phylum Streptophyta; class Magnoliopsida; order Rosales; family Rosaceae; genus Geum; species Geum urbanum. The sequence continues at coordinate 10,610,099 of OX327003.1, forward strand.
TTTAACCCTTCACTTAGACGACGGAAAACACTGTTTCCGTCGTCCAAGTGAACTTAGACGACGGAAATTAGTGCTCCGTCGTCTAAGTGAAAGCCTATATATAGGCCGTGGCTCATCTTCTTTTCCTCATCCCATACATTCTCATCCTCTCCTCTCTCTCTCTCTCACTCCGGCGATCCTCCTCCGGCGACGCTCCGACGACCAACTTTCCGGCGTGGTTCCCCCTCTCCGACGACTCTACTCTTCCGATATTCTGGCGAAATTCCGACGAGGTAATAATTCTATTTTTTAACTCTTTAACATTTTTTTATTTAATTAATTATTTAATTTCTAAATACTTTTAATCTATTAGTTTTAAATAATAAATACTTGTAATTATAATAATTATCATTATGTTGTTATAATTATTATTTAGTAATTATTATTAGTTGTTAATTAATTATTTGGTAATGAATAATATTATTAGTTAAAATTAAATATTAGTAATAATAATAATTGTTAATAATATTAATTATATTGGTAAATGAATAATTATTATTAAATGCATGATAAATAATAATTAATTGCTAATTATGTGTATTTTCTAGTAAATTGCATGGTAGTACGTTTTCGATTTAAATTTAGTACATATGCTTGGTTTATTAAGTCGCACTCTTTGGAATAGATGGTGCCTCTTTTCCTAGCTTATCTCCTTAACCCCTCGTGATGTGTGGATTTCATCACCGCACACCATAACCTAAGTGAAGTTATGGACACGAGGTTGAGGGCGGAGTTTGCAAAGGACTTGAGGGAGTGTAAATTTTCGAAAAATTGGCCGAATGTCGGACATGGTGTCTAGAAATGGGTTATGACTGGTGACAGGATTTGGACTAAGAAAGACTTTTGTCGAAATTAGTCCTTCCTCTCGCGTTATCTCTATCCCTAACTGGCCATGTTTTTCGATTTAACTAAGGCTGATTAATTGAAAATTTACACTTTATCGCGCGGGTCGCACGTCCATTGAACGACCGAAAAAGCCAAGCTAGTGTACTCTATTTAAATCTTAACCGTACTTAATTAGCGTAAATTTTGCACTTGTAATTATTATGGTATGTACGTATTTTAACAACGTACTCGTAGGTTGAAATGGCTCCATCCGACAAGAAGAAAGCCCAACAAGAGGCAGAAGATGCCATGCTCCGCCGCTTGGCGGAGCAAGTCAGTAGGGAATTACCGGAGGGCAACGACGCCCTCAATCCAGACGGTTCATCTGGTCCGTCCGTAGTGCCCTTTGGGAAATTCCCGCTCCCCCATTCATCTCTAGCGGTGATGATGTCGACCCCTTCCAATCTCCGACGCCCGGTACCGGTTCAACGGGAAGTACTCAGGCGTCCTCGACCGCCGAATCAATCATGTACAGCGCCCGCCGTAAGCAAATGAGGGCCCCCACTGACCCGGAAATGAAAAGGACTCGGGGTCTCGTTAAAGGGGGCAAAGCGGAGCGTATTTGCAAGGCGACCGGGAAAATGATCGACTTGCCCTACGACGAAATCACCGGTGACCCTCCCACAGCTCAGCTAGCAAGTCTCTCGGCACATAGCATATGGTCAATCATCCGTAGCTAGGTTCGTATCACTGCCCCTACTTGGAAGGAGGCGCCGGATCATGAGAAGGCGAAAGTCTTTAAAGATCTTTCGGTACGTAATACGTCCAATTTAGTTATTATATAATATTGTTAATATTAGTTAAAATTTCATAATATATACGATTATAATTTTCTATTTATTTTTGATAGGAACAATTTGCGGTGGATCCGACACCGGCATGTTGAGGCATATCAACCAAACCGCCAACTCCATCTACAAAGATTGGAAGTACAGGCTCCATCAGTACTTCCGAGATGTCGGTCCCGTGCCTCCCCCCGTAGAGCTGTGTGGGGATAGAGAAGATGAGTGGGAGTGGTTGTGTAACCACTTTGCCGATGACTCCTTTAAGGTGTTAATTTAATTTTTTTATTTCAATTAAGATAATTGAATTATTTAAATTTTAGTTATTAATTTTTTAATGATTTAATTATGTTGTGTAACAGAAATTCTCCGATGTCAACAAAGCCAACCGGGGGAAGAAGGAGAAACACCATACTACCGGTGCCAAGCAGTTCATTCAAATAGCCAAGGAGCACAAGGATAAGGGCTCCAAACACCCTTATCTTGATGCAAGCATAAGTGCGTACGTGACGCCTGGGCTCGATAATGAAGCCAGTCAATGCGGCGTAAGTGATATATATATATGTGCTTTTAATTATAGTAATTATTATTTAAATATTATTTCATTATAATAAATTAATTATTATTTTGTAGGCAAGGGTGATAGAGCGTGCGCATGAAGAGTTGGCTAACACTCAGCTTGCGTTCCCAGATGTGCCGCCGGAAGACCTGCCTCCTCTATCCTTAGAGAGGCAAATTGCAATCGCGGATGAGGTCTACGGTCGTAGAGCTGGCAAGGAGGTTTGGCACTTTGGGCCTAGGGTGGTACGAGATTTGTCGACGACCTCCGAGTCATCATCTACGGGAGGTTCGGGCCAGCGGAGAAGGAGTCAGGCTGCGGCCGTCGAAGCAGCCATTCAAGAGGCTCGACTGGCACGAGAGGAGAATCGACTGGCACGAGAGCAGAATGAGTCAATGCGGCAAAGACTTGACGAACAACAAGCACAAATAGCCCAACTCATCGCGCTCATGAACCAAAATCGAGAAGTATGTCGACCTCCTCCGAACCCACACCCCGACGACAACGACACGGCTGGAGGCGGAGGACTCGGCGGCGCATCTACTCATCCAGTGTATTAGCTAGCTAGTTAATTATTGCGTTTCTTTATTTCCGAGTTCCGAACAATATTATATAATTTTTATGGGTTTTTAATTTGGATGTGTATGTACAAATTAATTAATTATTTAATACATTAATTAATATTAAAAATTTAGTTTATTTAATTAATTTGGACTATTTTTCATTATTTAAATTAAATTAATAATATTTATTTACAATTTAATTTTTTTAAAAAATTAAATAGGCACTTGGACGACGGAGTTTATGTTCTCCGTCGTCCAGGTACCCAAACCCTAAACCCTAAACCCCAACCCCTAACCCCTAACCCCTAAACCCTGCCAATCTCCGTGGCCCATGTGTTCACCTGGACGACGGAGAATTAGTTCTCCGTCGTCCAGGTGAACACCTGGGCCACGGAGATTGTTAGCTTCTCCGTGGTCCATGTATGCACCTGGACGACGGAAAAGCTAATTCTCCGTCGTCCAGGTGAACACATGGCCCAGGTGTTCACCTGGACGACGGAGAATTAGCATGTCCGTCGTCCAGGTGCATACATGGGCCACGGAGAATGTCCGCGGTCCAAGTGAACTTGGACAACGGAGAACTAATTCTCCGTCGTCCAAGTTCTTGGACGACAGTACTTGGAGCACGGACCTTGGACGACGGAGATTCCGTCATCCAAGTACTTAGACGACGGAAAACTTCACCTAGACGACGGAAATGGTCCGTGGTCTAGGTGCAGTTTTCTTGTAGTGACGATGACATTCTATAAATATTAACAATTAAGTTAAATTAGTAAGGTTGTGTGGTCCCACTGTTCTTTCTTTGCGACTCATGCCCAGTTTTGAGTTACTCACGTTTACAGAGAAGGTAATAAACTTGTGGATGTTTTAGCAAATGTTGGTGTGTATGGTGATGGAAAAGCTTGGTGGTTGTCACCACCTTCTTTTCTTCTTCGTTTACAAGCTCATGAGTATGTTCCTACGTATTGGATCTCATAATTGGTTACTGTTTGTTTTTTTTTAATGTTTCGTCATAAAAATAACTTCTTTGTATCTCTTTGGGATGGTTTTGGTAGTTGTCCCCCAGCTTTTATATTGTTCTCTTTTTATTCAATAAATTTTTTAGGTTAAAAAATAGTTAAATTAGTTTTTTTATAGGAAGTTCAACATAATTTATTAGTCAAAAATGTAATTCAAATAATGATTTTGACTAGAAAAAAAAGTCTAATCAAAGTTTAATTTGACTAATATAGTTAATTCGTGCACTGTACATCTAAACAGAACTATACTTATTGTCTATATAAATTTTATTTCATTGTCGTTGATGTTCAATTTCAGAGTGACTTTTAAAAGACTAAGGAAAAGAGTGTGGTTTCGTAATATTGTCTAATTCTTGTGTAGTTGCATACAGTGTTGAAACATCACAATGGTAAATTAAGATTAACACTTTTTTATTGACCTCTTTTCTTCTGTAATACAAGTTTGATAGTTACAATTTCTTTTTATTTGTATAGAGACTATGTTCATTCGACATTGTTCTGTTTCTATGCGTTGTTGCTTCATATGAATTTGACATTGTGCGTGGCCAAATTGAGACTCTCAACATTTTTGACTTTGGTGCCGTCGGCGATGGCATAAGAGATGATTCCCAAGTAATTAATTTATCTTGTATTGAACTACCTTTTTATAATTTTAACTATGATATAATAGCTCACATATTACAATAAGTTTTAGTACAATCGATTGACACAGTTACATATAGTTTATGCCAAGTAATATTTCTAGAATATTCTTATATGAGTCTAAACTAGACTTCCCTTAGCAAAAATAAATAAATACCTAAACTAGACTTTTCTCAAAAAGAAATTTTTTAAATATGATATATATATATTGTGCTAATCAAATAGTGTGATAGTATATACTACTTCTTAATGGTAGTAACCACATGATATATATTACTTCTATAAAAATGTTGAGAGTTCAATCACCACAAAATCTGTTTTATTGTTATTCAAACTATAAAATAAAATTATGCAATATGTCTTTTTCTTTCTACCATGATTACATTGTATAAATAACTTATATTCACTTACATGTTTATTTCAGATTGATGGTACAATTGTTGGTCCACCAACTCTTGATGAATGGTCACAATCGTGTAAAAGTGGATGTTGGTTGTGCTTTCAAAATGTTAAGGGCCTTATCATAAAGGGTCAAGGAATTATAAATGGCAAAGGTTCAATCTGGTGGAGTAATAAACTCCAATCTATAAATGTAATATTTCTTGCTTATTTATTTAACTTTTAGCGATTTTTTTTCTTTGATAAGAATATAAGTATAGAAACAATTACACTAGATTTGAAATCAACTCTATCTTCTTATTTTTGTACAAAAATGTATTAACTCTATCTTCTTATTTTTATTTAAAAGCTTCGTTCTTTTTTTTGTTGTTCAGGAGACTAATGCAAGTTGCAGAGCACCACAGGTATTATTACTATTATTATTATTATTATTATTATTATCTAAATTAATTAAATTATAAAAAAATACAAAGCTAAGTGTGCTTATAGAAATGCTTTTTACTTTATATCATAAATCATACTAAGCACTATTTTTCTTTCTCGAAGACTCTACACTTTCATGGATGCAACCAACTTCAGCTAAATGGATTCACTTCTCACGACAGTCCTAGACATCATATCTACATACACAGTTGCAATAACGTGCATATATCAAATGTTCATTTGAATGCACCGGAAACTAGCCCGAACACTGATGGCATCGATATTTCTTTATCAAACCAAGTAACTGTACAAGACTCTTATATTAATACTGGTAATATAACTTGATTTTTTTTATTTCTAATCAAGTCATCGTAAATCTTAAAATTCTAAATTTGGAGCATAATTATTTTACTTTAATATTACAGGTGATGATTGCGTTGCAATAAAGGGAGGCTCTTCTTATGTAAACATAACTCATGTTATATGCAGATCAGGTCATGGTTTCAGGCAAATAAAATTTGAGCTTTACGTAGTCATTACATACTTATAAAAGATCAACATATTACTTGCTTATGATTTTAACCTATTATGTTCATATGCTTGAAGTTTAGGGCCAAACTCAAGTGTTGTAGATGCAGTCACGCAAGTATTTGTTCAGAATTGTGTATGTTATAAAACTGCAAATTGTGCTAGAATCAAAACATGGATGGTAATAATTGAAATCTCATTTTTTTCTAATTGAAGTCTCATTAGTAGATTCAAAATCTCTTAATTAATATTATATATCATATTGACATTTTGAAAATCTTTTTCTTGTTTGCTCAAAACTAGGGAGGATCTGACATAGCTAAGGAGATTTTCTACAAACAAATGACACTTAAACAGTCAAAAAATCCTATTATAATTGATCAACACTATTGTGGTGGTGGAGCTAACTGTATCACTAAGGTAAACCTAGTTACCATCATATATATCCAAGATTTAAATCAAATCATTTCTAATACATTTGTAGACGTTTTTTGTTTTTCAGTTTTGTAATACCTTTAATTTATCCCTCTTTTTTTTTTCAATAGTTAAGGATGCATGGTTCATCTAAAATAAAAATGGAGTAAAGATTATGTCTAGTTTTATGTAACGAAACATCTTCTTCTTTTTTGTAGTACATAAGTCAATGTACCATGACCAATAAAGATAAATGACGCCAAATATAATCGAATATTTGTGATATATATATACATACTTATTAATAACACAATAACTCACGTAAGACTTATATCGTTAAGAAGACATTAGTCATAGTTTCATTTTAATGCATATTTTTTGTTACAATATGTCCAACCTTATTATTATTATTATTATTATTATTATTATTATTATTATTATTATTATTATTATTTTTGTTTGCCTTTTTGTAGTCAGGTACAATTAAAGTTAGTGATATAACATTTAGTAACTTCACGGGAACTTCTGCTAGTGAGCAAGCAATTACACTTGATTGTGATGGTGTAGGTTGCAATAACATTTTTATGGATCATATAAGTTTAACCTCTGTAGTGTCTGGAAAGCCAATTCTTCATTCTTTTTGCAACAAAGCAAGTGGAAAATCAAGGGTTACTACACCTCCAGTTCCTTGCTTGTCCTTAAAGCCACTCACATCACAAATAATTTCACCAGCGATGACACCAATCTCAGCACAAGCTTAAATTTAAATCGGTTAAATTATTCTTATAGTTACACACATACCATTAGATCACATTCAAAATTTCGCTATACTACTATACACAAGGATCCATTCATATGCTGGATGATTCAAAAAATATGTTTTAGCCAATTAACACAATACATTTGAGACTAAGGAATATAGTTAGAAGCTCTGGATACGCATCAAAAGTCATGTTGTTGATCTTTATAGAATTTGAAAAAAAAAACATGAAAAAATTTTGATCACACAACATATCTAACTGAGTTCTTAAAATAAATACGACTATTTTAGTGTGTCAAATTCATGCAAATAAAGCTCTCTTTTTATTTGTATAGAGCGGCAACAATTAATGTAATACTAAAATACTCCCATGCATTATCCATATTGCTGGCAATCTGGCATAATTGATAAGCATAAAATCTTTGTAACCTTTCGAGAAGTAATACACGAGGTCCAGCATTATGAAAATCTCTCACCAATCATTTTCTATAATTAACAATTAACAATTTGACTATTAATTAATGACAACTTTTTATTTGCATAACAAAATATGATGTACTAAAATTTGATAAATTTTCTTAATGGGAGATTACGAGAATTGAAGTTAAAACACTGGGTAGATACGATCTATTTTGGTGTTGCACCAGTTAAATACCTTGCATAAGAGCATCTTCAACAGCTCTTAGCATCTCCAACAGCTCTTGTAAAAACACAAGAATTGCTATTTTATTGAAAAAGTACATCTTTTTGGCTCCAACAACACTTGTAAATTGTCTTGTATTCTATAGAAAATAGATAAAGAGGAGAGATAATCCCTATATCTATAGAAAACTCAAAATTTGTATAACCATCTAAAAATCTCTAAAATTTATTGCTCACCTACACAATTCAACATTCTCTCCTCAAAATATGAATAAAAACACATCAATTTTTTTTTCTCTCCTACAATTTATTGACTTGATTTGAGAAATATCCCTATACTCATTAAATTATAGAGATTAACATTTATTTTTTAAGAATAGAATAGAAGAGCTGTTGGAGTTGATCCCAAACAATTATACAAATTTTGTGTTTTAGTCTTCTATAATAGAGATTTTATACAAGAGCTGTTGGAGATGCTCTAAGAACACAATCTCTATTTATGCATTTAAAGCCTTCATAAATGCATGAAGAACATGGGCATTTGGTGTTATAATCTCGAGTTCTTAGGATCAACAACTAGATGTGTTTAGAAATTGACTCTTCAATTATTTGCATTGCGTTCAAATAAAATCTCTTCGAAGTGTCCAAACGCTAGTTGTCTGGAAGTTCCTTCTTGGACCAACATTTTCTACTTCTTCCTCATTTTATTTCTTAGAACAAAGAGAAGTTGCACCATATAATGAACAAGAAAATACTCTACTTCCAAACATAATCATCACATAATAATTATTAATTGAATTTTATAACAACAAAGAAAAAGAATAAGTTAAGAAAAAAAACAAAAGAACGACTACATCAAATCAAAGTTAAACGTCATTTGTACAGGTCTCGACAGAAAACTGAAGCGAGTTAATATTGTCATTATATGTCACCCTCAAATTTTGTTGATGCCATGCTCAAAGTATATTCTTTCCATTTTCAAGCAACAAGGCCACACAGAAGTAGCCTCCTTGCTCATCAGAGAAATGCACATACTTGGAATTCACAACATAATCCGCATCTTCAAAATGATACGTCAAGGTCAAAAACTGTTTGAAATGTGGTGTATACCTGTAACACATTGCAAACCCTTGAGGCACTTTACCAATCCTCTGAAGCTTTAAAGAGTAGTAAAAATCCAGAAATGCCCTCATCACCTCCTTGTAAGTATTGCGTTCGACTTGGGGTATCTGATTAATATGAGGGATGAGAGCACCAGAGTCGATGATGCATCCGCCTGAACCATCTGGCCTAGTATCAAAGGTACCCGGCGGAAACCCTAGCTTGTTAAACCCAACACTAATGTCCAAGAGGTTTAAGTTGAAGTAATGGGATCTGGGTGTTGGTGCAAATTGAGTTATGTAGATATTGGAGGATGGGTGAGGAAGAACATCTCCAAATCTCTCCAAATCTCAACAAGACTCAGTGCCTTTTGTGCTTCAATGAAAGGTACTAAACAATATGAGAAACGTTTTTGTGTCACCTCGGATAATTTTGACGTCAACGAATCTGGAGACAAACTCATTCCCAAGATCCCTGAAATGACACCGTTTTTGGCAAACTGAACATTTTGGTTAACTTTAGAGTAACCAAAGATGATTTGCTCGATTTGCGTAGTGGTGGCGTCGTCGGTAGAAAATGTGAACGTCTCCTTGGAAGAAATCCCTGCAGTTGACGCTCCTCCGCAGTAGTTAATGTTGTAGATACATTGGTTGTTAACACACTGATACGTACAAGGGATGGTCACCTTGACAAAAAGGATGTATACATTCAAGTATTTTATACGTGCTAGATTGTCTGGTGTCAAACATGGGAGTTTTTTGTGGGTAGCAATTTATACATGGTTGACACTGCGTCCATATTAGGCCACTGTCCGTGTCTAAAGGCAGGAAGACTCGTGCCACCGGGGTTCCAAGAGCTACTTGCACCATGTAGAAGAAGTTGTCACGTAGATAAGTGAGACATATATGACTATTAAATTGGTACCAGGTGGTTGCGAAATTGGGAGACGAAGTTAGTTCCACATAGTGAGCCCTGTCATGGGAGAATTTAATAGGTCTTTCAATCGTTTGATTATGGTGAGGTTTCCAGGGTAGAGAGGCGATTCAGGGGAGTCTCCAAGGATGATCTTTAAAGTCAAACCAATATGTTTTGAATGTGTTTGATGGAAAGCAAAGACTGCAATGAGGAGAAGAAAAAGAATGGATTGAGAAAGTCGTCCCATTTTTGTATGTGAGAAAGCAGATATATATGAAAGTGAAGTACTTGAGAACAGTATATAAAGGATGAGAAATCTACACAAGTATTATTTTTGCCATTAGTGCATTTGTTGTTTTTCCTTTCATGTTTTCTTCTTTCAATTATGTTCCTTTTTTTCGTTTCTATTCTTTTCTTCTGAAAAGAATCGATTATGTTCCATTTTTTCTTTCAATGTAGATCAATTATATTCCTTTTGTATATTTGAGAATTCAACTGTTGTTTGCTTTATATGTCATAAATCTGAATCACGAACTGTTACCTACTTTAGGTCAACATTAATTGGATACAACGTATTGAAACATAGGTACATTTTATTAATTGGTAACCTATAAAAATAAGGTGAATTACTACATTTTATTAAAACAAATCAAAATATGGTACATTTGGGTAGCAAATCTCTACTACAATAAAGGGAAACCCCTATTTGGTGTCATCGACATACCAAATTATGCACTTTCCAAAAAGCCACTACAGTAAAATGAAGTCACGGTAAAGAAAAAAATTAGAATGAGGGCAATAGTGTCATAACAAAAGAAAAACAAGAAAATACTAATATATGTGTGCGATCAGGTCGGAAACGAAGAAAGAACGATTGTGAGAGCAGTTTTCACCGACTTAGAAGGCAACCACTACGAACTACCATGGCGCATCAGTTGACGACGTGGGAGTTGGATTGAGTGTTGCATATATATCGATTATTCCTTTTCTCAATTTTCAATCCGCAAACAAACGAGTCCCCCACTGAACGATGATATTAGAGTCACCGTTGTAGATCCACAAACTCTGTGCCTCGGCTTCAATGATGTATTGATTATATGGTTTCTCTTTGGCTGGGTTTTGTTATTAGCCCCATGGAAATGTTTGCGTCATTTGGAACTTGCTTGAATTTGTCTATGCTTTGGGTCCATACATTTTGGGTTGCTCAGTGATTACGATTTCTATATTTGTATCTTTTATGTCTAACCAACCTTGTTCATCTAATTTTGGTATCAAACTATGTAGGCCTGGCTTGTTGGACCCGAGTACCTTAAAAACCTAAATCGAATTACCCAAAATTTACGGGTTCAAGTCAGGTTCCAGAAAAAAAAAAGTCCAATAAATTGAATTTTGATTCAAAGTTCGGGTTCGGGTATTAGTTTCGTAAAATAGTTAAACCCGAATAAAATATCATTAATACACATATCACAATTTAATTGAATATTACTTCTCTTTAATCTTTACAACATCTTTTCAATATAGTTCACCTATATAATATAGCCTAGCCCATTACAAAATAGTTTTTTATTGTTCTTTTTAGTCTGATTTCTATTTTCTAACACACCTATATATTCTCTTAAACCCTAATTCATTTTGTTTCTATTTCAACTTTAAGTATTGCATTTTTTATTTGTGGATTTTACGGCTACTCTAACTCTATTACTATATTTGTGCACTAGAAGTGCTTTAAAATACTATAACGGTTTAATTTTTAGTATGGACTCTTGGGCTATCTAATATGGGTTATAAATTATGTACTTTTAGATTTATGAATCTTCATTTTTTTAGATCTATAATTTTTCCGGAACCCAAAAATCCAGCTAGCACACGAGAATCCGAACAATTCGGGTTGGGTTACGTTTGGATTTGATTAAAAAAAATATGAACCCAACCCGTATTTTATAATTCTGATTTGAGTCTTATTATTTTTTACATAAACCTGAACCAAACCAGCCCTAAAACTATGTTTGGACAATGCCACAATGCAATTGTGAGATTCGTATGCTATGGCTTTGACTGAGTTTTTTTTTTAAAACCGATTTGCATATTCTAATTCTGTTTTTTGATTATATATATATATATATATATATCTATTACCTTATTGTTTATAGTAGTTAAGACGTGGGTGTGAGCATAGGAATAAGAGAAATGATATTTGGATTTCGGGGTGCTTAAGTATCATACATGTGCAGGGGATTTTATTTGTCCAATCATGTACAAATCTGTATATGATCTATATCTGAGTTTTTGTTTTTGTTTTTGTGTTTGTTTTTGTTTGTTTTATGTTCTTCTCGCTTTGGTCTTTAAATCTTTAATAGATTCATATTTGCTTAGTTTTTTTTAGAACTGGATTCTTTTCCTTATTTGATTCATGAGTTTTTACATTTAAGATGAAAAAATTTAGAGAGACTTTCGTGAATATAGGATATGTGGAATGACTGTTTATGCATCAGGACAGACTTATGATCAGAAGAAGTATAGATTCAGAAGATGAAAGGAATATAGGGATTATAGGCTAGCTTAGAAGATTGGGGAGAGTTCACCAGATTGAGAGAGATAGTTTTGCACGTCATCAATAAGTGTTGGGGTGTGTTGGACTTCACCAACAAAGTTTAGAATAGTATATGTATATCTTTTTATAATAATTGACTTTCATCAACAAGTGGCTCCTCGAAATACTATCGTATTTTTTTTATCATCAAATGAGAGGTACTTTATTAATTAAAATGGAACATTGTTACACAGCAGACGCCCATAGAGCTCAAAAGAATTGACTACTGTTAAACTAATCTAGGAGATCTAAACTAGTTCACTAATAAATGCTCAGATAAGAACATCAAGTAAACAGGACATGTCTCTCACAACCAAGACAAACATCAACACAGGTAAACAAATGTAATGTTTACCTAACAAGTAGGTAAACACCTGCTGCTAAGATGCCACAAGAGCCAACACCTCACTACTCGAAATCCAATCACCGGGGTCCCAAATTCTGATCCAAATTAGACCAAAAGCTAAACCGAAGCCCAAAAATGGACTAAGCCCATCTCTAAAAAAAGAGATAGACTAGATCCACTCTGAATTGGTCAAACGATTTGGGGCCCATGCAGAAACCCTAGGCCCAACAACGTAGAGGGAGAAGTTGTCCCACGCCACAGCAACATCACGGCGCTCCGCCACCAACACTTGACCATCCGACAAAGGCGACGTCTACAACAACTGACAATCCCAGACCACTGATGGATCACGCCACTGCCTTAGCAACAACATTGGAAGAACCCGCAGAACTTCAAAGTTTGACATATAAAACACCAAAACAGGTAACAAAGTCCGCGGTCGGGTAAGACCAAGAAGGAAAACAGCCGTAATCATGAGATTAGAGCCTCCATTGTCCCATACTAGGCGTGCTGCTAAAGGTCGTCAACGTGTAGCATCCCGGACAACTATAGAAAGTAGGCAACCTGACCACCATCCATCAAAGACGACCGATGAGAAGCGAGTGTGCTCAATAGTGAGCCAGGACGATGCTACACTGGAGACTAGCGTCTGAGAGACAACTCTAGGAGATGCTACAGAGATTCCGGATGGACGCCAAGGAGTCATCGCCGCCGCAACTAGGTTACGAAGTAGAGAGAGTAAAAGCTCTCTCTTCTTCATGTTGCTTCTCTGTTCTCAACGTTGGGTGAATTTAATTCATTGTGAATCAACTTCATACCATGGTATTGTTCATTTGGAGTGGTAATCAAAATGAGAAACATGTTTGTTGTGATATTGCATAGAAGAAGATAAACAAGAAGAACAAAGAAGATAGATATCATTGGGATTATTAGAAGTTGAGTCAATGTTTTCATATAAACTTACGAAGAGATTAGAAAAGAGAAAAAACTAACAGTTTGCATGTTTGAGTACAACATCTTCCAATTAATTGATCTTCAAAGCAATTGGCTCGGAGAGCAAATAAGATGTATTGCTCAATGTCACTGTCACTGTCACAACGGTCATCTGATGCTTGATTGCAAGTTGTTGTGGCATAGGAAATCACATAAATTATACATTCCAAAGTTATGAATATCATGAATTTTAGACATGGATGACATATTAATATAATATAGAATAGATAAGTGACATATACGATGATCAAGTAGAGTCGCTGCGATGATAAAAATATTACAAAACATAATATGGTATGCACGTATGAACGCGACACATCTACATTAAAAAACAATTGACAATACGCGAAAGCACGAGTACGATGCACTTCTGCACGTGCATGTACACGTGAAGGATGGCTAATACTTAGAATATATAGTATGCGACATGTTAAGTATTTACTCAAAATTCTCCTGAAAAAATAAAATAAAATAAAAAAACATACCAGGCAAGAAACATAAATTTTAATAATACTAATATAATAAACAACCTACTATAATATTTGAACAACTAAAACGACGTGCTTAAAACTCAAAAGTCAAAACGTAATAGCAACGACAACAATTTAATAAACAGACTAAAAAGTCAATTTTATCTCTCTATATATATCAAAAACTCAAAATCAGAAACATCTCTCCCCCCCCCTCTCTCCAGAATAACGAGAGAGAAAATTGTAGTAGCAGCGGCTCGGGATAACCCCGCTATCCTCTCCCGACCTCGCTGCTAATGATGCTTCGCCACCAGCCTATTGTCGCGATTCGCACCTACCACCCTCCCTTGTGTTGCGCTGCTGTCATCACTCACCTCCCCCTCGCCCTCGCGTTGCCGTCTCTCGTCGCGTTGCACCGCCATGTATCGCTCGTGACTTCAATGGCTTCCTCTGGCAGCCGCTTTTTCCACGATAACCTTGAGCTCCGTCAAGCATTGCCCATTTGCCTACCACAACAACCTCCTTGTCGCACATCGCCTCAAGCGCCGCACTTCCGCATAAAGGTGAGGCTCGCTTCGGCCTCGTCCATTGTGGCCTGTCCGGCATCCATCTCTCATGGCTGAATCCTTTCGAGCTCTATTACAAGATTTTTTCACTGTCTCTGCTTTCGCAAATCTGTTCACCCACATCCTCACATCTGTCTCTGCTACTCCAGATCTCCGACATTGGTGAATTTTATTCTTTTGTGAAATTTTGTGATTGTTTAGGCGTTGGTTCAGCAGATCTAGCTTTTCAGTAGCAGCGATTTTGAGTTTAGTGTGTTTCGTAACTTTTCAGTGCAGCCTATTTTCAATGCAGAGCGTTTTTGGAGTTATTCTGTGCCACTTTTTTGTGTTTTTGAAAGTGTTACCGATCTTTTTATAAAAAAAAAGTGTTACCAATTTGTTTCGAGGCTATTATTGTCGTTAATTACCACTGCATTATGTGATACTAAATTTTTAAACTTGTATTTTATAAAGGGTAAATTACGTATAAGGTCACTTACATAATATCTATACTATATAAGGTCACATAATATTTCTTTTCCAAATAAGGTCGCCTAATTTAAAAAAAAAACTCTCTCGTTCAAACTATTTATGCTAATGCCATCGTATATAAAGCTTGTTTCTCTCTCAGTTTCAGACTAAAGCCATTTTGATCCCAAATTTGGAGAAACTCTAGCAGAGCTCTCTCCTCCGTCACCCATCTCTCCGTCTTTTCGTCGTCGTCCTCTCTCCGCCGCTCTCCCTCTCTCCGAAGCGTTTCTCTCCGTAGTTATTCTCTCTGTCACGTTTCTCTTTGCCATGCTTCTCTCCGCTATGCAGAGAAGAACAACGATAACACTCTCCGTCGTAGCTCCACCACCTCCCTCACTGACGGCTCTAAAATCTTCGGCCAGTCAACATGTCATCAGGTGAGCCTGGATCTAGGGTTTGATTCATCTATAGATTATTACCTGGATTGCTTTGATAAATCATGTGATTTCTGGATCTTGGGTCTGTACGTTTGTGTTAAAAATTAGTGGTGTGCTTTGGTTGTTATGCAGTAGTGTCTACATTAGTCTATGATAGTGTGTATGTTAGTCTGTAGTAGTGTATACAAATTGGTGTGTTTAGGTTGTTATGAAGTAGTGTCTGCGTTAGTCTGTGGTAGTGTGTATGTTAGTCTGTAGCAGTGTATTTGTGAAAGTGCTAGTGCATTTGTGAAATAGTGGTAGTAGTACATTGGTGAAATAGTAGTAGTGCATATGTGAAACACTAGTAGTGCATTTGTGATTTAATGGTAGTAATGCATTTGTGAAATAGTAGTAGTGCATATGTGAAACAGTGGTAGTGCATCTGTGGAACAGTAGTAGTGCATTTGTGATTCAGTGGTAGTAGTGCATTTGTGAAATTCTAGTAGTGCATATGTGAAACAGTGATAGTGCATCTGTGGAACAGTAGTAATGCATTTGTGATTTAGTGGTAGTAATGCATTTGTGAAAGTGCTAGTGCATTTGTGAAACAGTGGTAGTAGTACATTGGTGAAATAGTAGTAGTGCTTTTGTGATTTAATGGTAGTAATGCATTTGTGAAATAGTAGTACTGCATATGTGAAACAGTGGTAGTGCATCTATGGAACAGTAGTAGTGCATTTGTGATTCAGTGGTAGTAGTGCATTTGTGAAATAGTAGTAGTGCATATGTGAAACAATGGTAGTGTATCTATGAAACAGTAGTAGTGCATTTGTGATTTAGTGGTAGTAATGCATTTGTGAAAGACTAGTAGTACATGTGTGAAACAGTGGTAGTGCATATGTGAAACAGTAGTAGTGCATTTGTGATTCAGTGGTAGTAGTGCATCTGTGAAATAGTAGTAGTGTATATGTAAAATAGTACTAGTGCATATGTGAAAAAAATTGTAGTGCATTTGTGAAACAGTGGTTGTGCATTTGTGAAACAATAGTAGTGCATTTGTGATTCAGTGGTAGTACATGTGTTGTTAAGCAGTAGTGTCTAAGTTGGTGTGTGGAAGTGTCTGTGGTAGTGTGTAATAGTATTTTGATGTCCATTTTGTTGTTTTACAGAGGAAATGCAAGTAAAAGTAAAAAAACCGTCAAAAGTACAAATTCGGTCTACATTTCGAGGCTTCTTCAACCTGATATAGCGATGGAAAAATGATTTGCCCGATGAAACGCTGAAATTACTTGGAGATACACCCTTTGGAAGACTGATATGACTATTTGCTCAAGGCACCATGTTATCCGAAGATATGCACAAGTGTGTGGATGACATTGTACTACTTACATTGTGTTAAAGTAGTACCCTAGATATTTTGAAATAGTAGTTACTAGAGATAGTAGTAGTATTAGTATACTAAATATTTTGAAGTAGTACTTTCTGTTGTGAAAAAGTAGTACATACCATGTTTTGAAGTAGTACACTAAATGTTCTGTAGTAGTGCTTATTGTAGACAGCAGTAGTGTTAGTACACCAACTGTTTTGAAGTAGTACTTTCTATTGCGAGTTAGTAGTGATTGCTAGAGAAATAAATAGTACGCTTTACATTGATATAATGTGATGAACCCATGTTTTTAATAGGAGTAGTGCTACTTTTGTTGTATGATGAGTGTACCACTACTATTGTTGGTTTCAAACACAAAGCGTTGTCATATACAAAAATACACAATTGACCAACACAAAATCGTAAACCGAAGAACAACAAACTCGAATTAGTATGTTAAACAAATTGCACAAGGGAAAAGTACATTACATTAAAGTAGTATGTATTATATAATGAAGAATCACATTGTATGTTTGTTTATCAAAAAATATTTGATGAAAGAGATTCGGACCAAGTACCAATGATTTGTATGGTTGTACCAACTATATCTTGTGACTAATATATTATATGTAAGGAAAATGGGCATGCCTCAGCAAAATTATCTGTTCAGGAAGAATGTACTATTGTAGACTAGTGAAAACATTACCTATGACAAATATAGACACTAGTTAGGAAAATTATCTGTTCAGACAGAGTATACTACTGTAGACTGGTCAATACACTAACAGTGAGTAATATAGACACTAGTTAGCTGCTGATGACTTTGATACATGTCAATCTGTTGTGTCTTCCTTTTTCGCCACAACGACCACATATGATTGGCCTCGTCGCCTTCCCACCTTCAACATAAGACTTCATGCAAGTATCATTTGGACGACCAGATGAGATTCTTGTTAATGGAGACTTCACAATGGGCGGTTCATTAAGAGCATCATGGTAAAACTTCTTAATGTTTGGTATTGGTTGAATACCATACTCATAGGCAGCCCTGTAACTTCTTACCTCATAGAAATTCTTGATGTAAGAGTATATAGGCTCAATACCGGCATGTTGTATAGCAACAAGTGTATGGTTGTTGCAGGTGTACTTCGCATACAAATCCAAATCAATGGCTACCAATCTGCAAATCAAACAAAAAATGCTTACAGAATAGAAATAGTATCCTTAATAGTCATCAATAGTGTATTCACTTAACGCTAATAGTATAATCAAGTACAAATACATACAGAACACGCAGAACAGCTAACTAGTGTATTCAATGGGATGCAGTAGTGTACTCACTAAACACTAATAGTACTATTAAGTCAAAACACACACAGAACAACTAACTAGTGTGTTCAATGGGATGCAGTAGTGTATTCACTCAACAGATGTAGTACTCACATTCTGTAACATCTCATAATTTATACAAAATATCAAAACACACAAATCAGCCACATCAATCACATACAAACACATAAATCACAAGAGAAAACATATAATAATATCACTACAATGCGCCATACATAATCCAAAATATCAAAATCAAAATCGAAAAACCGAAATTTGAAATCGATGTGTGCTTAGGAAATCCTTTATCACAGCTCAAACAAAAGCATCAATCGAACAACATAAAGCAAAAAACATCTACAGGAAAGCGGAATCGAAGCCTTACCTAAGCTTATCTCGTTGGAATCCTCTGATTCACCGGCATCTTCTACTCACAGAAGCATATTTGGCATGCTCTCCAGCACGGCTAATGGAGCTCTCTTTCTTTCTAGCACGGCTCTCTCTTTCTCTCTCTCTCTAAAAGCTGCCGTTATGTAGTTTGAATTTGAACTAAACAGCTCTATTTATAAAAGAGGGTAATTTTAGAAACTCAAATATATTAGGAAAGGGAATAATGACCTTATGTGTGTAAAAAATTTATAATGACCTTATGTGTGAAATATGGTCTCTAATTAACCTTATATGTAATTTCCTATTTTATAAACTATTATTGTGTTTTTCAAACTTGGTATTGCATTTTTTAAAGATTAAATTATTTGGACAGTGTCTTAACTTTGGTCGTCCGCGCAATGTGATACTCGAACTTTCAAAGTTATCAATGTGGTATCTAGATTTTTTTTGGCTATCAACTCGATAAAAAATCAGTTTAACGTCTCATCTTTGCTAAGACAATGACGTGGCAAACTTGTGTTTCAAATATGAAGGGTAAATTAGTCTTTTTACCTTTTTTTCTCCCCATCTCTCTTCGATCCTTCGCCAACAACGCAACCATCTCCTCCTCCGCAACTTCTCTCACCCATTTCTCCTCTCTCTCTCTCTCTCCGATAAGACCTGGAACTCGAGCAGCCACTGCTCAGAATAGGGTCGCCTGAACTTCCCTCGCATCGCCTTCATGGTTGCGCCGCCAAACCTGCTCACTCTCCTTCGCATGATGCACGGCATAGCAAAAATCATTGAGTATCCAATTGATTTGGGCACCAATTGATTTGAGCACCCAAATCCTTTGCCGGCGAAATTGAATATGGTACAGATCAGAGAGTAAATGAAAAGGATACCTGAGATGCTAGAGCACCCCTTCGCACTTCTGATCAAAACCCATATCTCGATCAAGTCACATTCGCTAGTCTCTACTCCTTCATATAATCAATTAAACCAAATGAGTTTCTAGTTTCAATTGAATTTTCGTTAGATAAATCATTGTAAAATCAGATTAATCACACAAATGAAGTATATTAATTACTAGATTTCAGGAACTATAATTAAATTGATCAAGCCAAGGACCGACCACTTTGGAGGTTGAAATGAGAGAGAGACCAAATTTTTGGGATTGGTATAGTGAGGAGATCAACCTCGGTTTCGTTCTTCCATTCCAACCCAATCTAATTTTTATTACACTAAACCAGAACTTACTTCATATAATTAGTTATTCAATTGTACTAATTGTTTTCCGCCATATCATTTTGTTAATGGAGCAAGATGAGATCGTCTCATCCCAGCAGCCTCCATTCGATGAGGAGGAAGAATAAAAGGGGGGTGAAAGATAGTTGGCGAAAGGGAATTTGCAGAGGAGGAGATGGCAGCGAGGCGGTGGCTCTGCAAGTTCGTTCTGGGTTTGGGCATGCGGTTTGGGAGAGTAAAAGGGAGAAGGAAAGTGCCACATCATTTTTTTTCTTTTGACCGGTGTTAAAAATAAAATGTCGGGGTATTTAGGTATTTTTACCGATCACTTATAGAAATGGATGGACACATCATCTTAATGAAGAGACGGTAAGCTGATTTGCAAAAAAGAGTCTAGATACCACATTGATAACTTTCAAAGTTCGGGTACCACACTGCCCGGGCAACCAAAGTCGAGATACTATCCAAGTAATTTAGTCTTTTTTAAATTGTACTGATTGCATTTTTCAATTTGTTGAGACTGTATTTTTCAAGTAGCTAAGGCTGCATTTATCAAGTTGTCACTACTAAATTGTTAGTGCAGCTACATTGTTCATCGAGTTGTTACTAGAATTTTTTCGAGCTGTTACTGAAATTTTGTCGAGCTGTTACAGATTTCTTCTCTAAGTATTACTGAATCGTTTTTCGGGACCACTGCTAAATCGTTTGTTGGACTGCTACTGAATCGTTCGTCGCGCTACTACTAAATCATTCTCGAAGAGCTACTGAATTGGTTGTCGAGACGGCTACTAAATCTTTTGTCGGACTGATACTGAGTTGCTCGCTTAAGTTTTATTGAGCTACTATATCATTTTCGAAAATTTATTGTATTTGTATCGAAAATGATACTTAATTTTTTTTAACACTGCTATTGAAAATATGTTATTGAATGTAAGGAACCGAAATATTGCTGGAAATTTTATCCAACAAAAAATGATATTGATTAAAGGTATTACTGAAGCTAATACTGATAATAAAAATGCCTTAGAACAAAAAAGTTGAATGAAAAAACAAAAAGAAAAAATTGAATTAAATAAAAAGTTGAATTAAAAAAATAATATTTATTTAACTTTTGTTGAAATTAAAATAGAAATAATTATTCTGAAGAAAAAACACATGAAAAACAAAAGAGGAGCAAACATGTAAAATTGTAATTGCCACATTACAACATATAAGGCTTTTTTTCTTATGTATAAATTTTTTTTTTTAAATGTCTAAATATAAGTACTTTGTCCTTAATTGTATATGACACCTCCATATTATCGTTACATGTAGTTTGCTAAAGAAATAAAGGAGCAGAAATCTAAAGATATGCTCGGCCTGGTTTCTGAGCTACAGTTGGCAAAAGTTCCTGGTGAAAGACTTTACTTTAGAAAGAGATTTTTAACGTTGTAACAGGCTAAGGGCATCTCCACCAGATATCTTATTTAAAAAAAAAGTTAAAAAATAACTAATTTTATAACTTTTTCTCTTCCAACAGCTATCCTATATAAAAGTTTAAATTGTTGCAGGAGAAATAATCATATTATATTCCTCGGTCGCCGAAATAATCATCCGGAACCACCCACGAACTCGAAATCACATGTACAACAATTCTCGAGAAGAGACCTAACTCAAATTCTCGGCCAATAATTAAGTCATGATTAAAACCGGCAATTCAATCAATTATCGAAAAACAGTAATTACGCGCTAACTCATGAATTAAGCTGATCACTCTACTGATTCTGTTTCGGGTCGTCACAAATCTACCCCCCTTAAAAAAAAAATTCAACCTCGAAATTTATGTACCTGTCAAGTGAACAAATGAGGATACTTCTCCTGCATGCGCTGCTCAGTCTCCCAGGTGGCCTTCTCAACTGAGTGATTCTGCCACAAGACCTTCACCAGCGGTATAACACGATGCCTCAACTCCTGCTCACGACGATCGAGAATCTGTACCGGCTCCTCCACATATGTCAAATCCTCTCGGATAGGTAGCTGCTGTGGCGCTAACACATGCGATGGATCTGGAATATACTTCCGCAACATCGAAACGTGGAGAACATCATGAACACGAGCCATCTCAGCTGGCAACTCAAGTATGTAAGCCACAGCTCCAACCCTCTCAGTGATCTCGTACGGACCAATGTACCGTGGTCGAACCTTGCCACGCTTCCCGAAACGCACAACTCCCCTCTACGGAGATAGTTTCAGGAAGACCCAATCACCCACATCGAACTCGAGGCTCTTTCTCCTCACGTCCGCATAACTCTTCTGCCGATCCTGGGCAATCTTCAATCTATCCCGGATAATCTGGACGTCCTCCATAGTGCTCTTCACCAGATCAGGGCCAATAAGCCATCGCTCTCCCACCTCACTCCAACACAACGGAGTGCGACACTACCTCCCGCACAGGGCCTCGTACTGTGCCATCTCGATACTTGCCTGATAGCTGTTGTTGTAGGCGAACTCTATCAAATGTAGTTGCTGGTCCCAATTTCCTCGAAACTGCAACACACAAGACTGCAACATATCCTCAAGAGTCTGTATAGTCCGCTCAGACTGCCCGTCAATCTGAGGATGAAAAGCTGTACTGAAGCGCAATCTCGTGCCCATAGCTCGCTGCAATGCCCGCCAGAACTCAGAAGTAAACTGACTGTCTCGGTCAGAAACAATAGATACAGGCACACCGTGCAGTCGAACGATCTCTGACAAATACAGCTTGGCCAATTTGCCCACTGAAATCTTCCCCGGAAGTGCGAGAAAATGAGCGGATTTCGTCAGTCGATCCACAATAACCCAAATACCAGTGTTGCCAGCCGAAGTACGCGGCAACTGATAAACGAAATCCATGGTAATGTGCTCCCACTTCCAAACCGGAATCTCCAGTGGCTGTAACTTTCTCGCAGGCTTCTGCCTCTCCGCTTTAACCTACAGACAAATCAAACATCGGCTCACATATGCGGAAATCTCCCGCTTCATATTACTCCACCAGTAATGCGCTCGAAGTGTACGAAACATTTTCGTACCTCCGGGATGCATCGCATACGCTGAACAATGGGCCTCATCAAGAATCTCCTTCTTTAGACCCTCGTCTCTGGGTACGCACAACCTGCCTGTAAAAAGTAACGTACCGTCGTCACTCAACCGAAACTCTGTTGGCACACCATTCCGTATCATGGTCTTCTTGTCCAACAGGTAGGAATCTGAGTCCTGAGCTTCCCGAACCTAATAAACCAACACGGGTCGAACCTGGAAACTGGCTAACAAAGCTCATTTATCGTCCCACTCGAATTTGGCTCCCGTAGCCCGAAGCTCGGCTAACATAGATATTCTAGCCACACACACATGGAATAACGAAGCTCCGGATTTCCGACTGAGTGCATCGGCAACAACATTGGCCTTCCCTGGATGGTACTTGAAAGTGCAATCATAGTCGTTGATCAACTTTATCCACCTACGCTGCCTCATGTTCAAGTCTGGCTGCGTCCGCAAGTAAGTGAGACTCTTGTGATCGGTGTAAATCTTACACTGGGCTCTGTACAAGTAATGTCTCCAACTCTTCAACGCTAACACAATAGCGGCCAACTCCAAATCATGGGTCGGATAGTTGACTTCGTGTGGTTTCAGCTGCCTGGAACCATAAGCTACAACTCTACTATGCTGCATCAGCACACAACCAAGTCCCAACTTCGACGCGTCACTGTAAACCACGAACTCACCGCTGTCGTCTGGTAAAGTCAGAACTGGTGCAGTAGTCAACTTTTCCTTCAGGAACAAGTAACTCTCCTCACATGCATCGGACCACTCAAACTTGACGCCTTTATTCGTCAACCTGGTCAGTGGAGTAGCAATCCGAGAGAAATCCTGTACAAAACGCCGATAGTAGCCTGCCAAACCCAAAAAACTCCAGATCTCCGGTACGGTGGTAGGTCTACTCCAATTCAGCACGGCCTCGATCTTGTCAGGATCTACGCTGACTCCCTCAGCCGATATCACATGGCCCAGAAACTTCACAATGTTCAACCAGAACTCGCATTTGTTGAACTTCGCAAACAACAGATTGTCCGGCAAAGTCCGCAACACCGCTCGCAAATGCTTCTTATGCTGGCCCACTCTCCTGGAATAGATCAAAATATCATCGATGAATACGATCACGAACTTGTCCAGAAATCGTCTGAACACCCGGTTCATCAAGTCCATAAAAACTGCGGGGGCGTTGGTCAACCCAAACGGCATAACCAAAAACTCGTAGTGCCCATACCGCGATTTGAAAGCTGTCCTGGCCACATCAGACTCTCGGATCCTCAACTGATGATATCCGGACCTGAGATCAATCTTCGAAAAGACAGAAGCTCCCTTGAGCTGATCAAACAAGTCATCAATCCGCGACAACGGATACTTGTTCTTCACAGTGACCTGATTCAGCTTCCGGTAATCGATGCACAACCGCATGGATCCATCATTCTTCCGCACAAACAAAACCGGGGTACCCCATGGCGAAACACTAGGTCGTATGAAACCCTTCTCCAGCAACTCCTGGAGTTGAACCTGCAGCTCTTTCAACTCCGCTGGCGCCATATGATACGGTGCCTGAGATATGGGTCATGTACCCGGTAATAGCTCAATAGTGAAATCAATCTCCCGAACTTGATGTATACCCGGTAACTCTTCCGGAAACTCGGAAACTACCTCGATATCACCAATGTCTAACATAGTAGCCGTGGTGTCCACAACATGAGCTAGGTAAGCAACACAGCCATTATACATCATCTGATCCGCCTTCATCGCGGAAATCACACATGGTAATGAAGTGTTCTTCTCGCCGCGATATAATATCTCCAGAAAGCCTGGTCGTCGAAACGCAACCTCCTTCTTGTGACAATCAAACATGGCCCAATGTGTCTCTAAGAAGTCCATACCCAAAATCACGTCAAAGTCGACGATATCCAGCAACAATAAATCCGCAGCTAAACCATGGCCTCCAATAAAAATCTCACAATCTCGGTATACCTAGCCAATACTCACAATCCCACCGGATGGATACAACACTCTCCACAACCCCGGAAGTGGAGACGCAGGTACAGTAGCTAAAGATGATAGCCTATACGACATGAATGAATTCGTAGCACCTGGATCTAACAATGTAAGTACTGGATAACCGAAAACATACACATACCGATAACGACCTCTGGTGAAGCTCTGCCCTCACGCAAAGTCATGGCAACAACCCTGGCCTACCCGGCTGGTCGTCCATGTTGAGGCTGCCCCTGCTGTCCAACCTGCCCCACAAACTATACTGGTTGAGCCCCTGAAGTGGCACCTCGCTCTCCTCCGGAACTCTGGGCCGCCTGTCCACCAGTACCATCAAGCTGGAAACACTCTCTCGCATAGTGACCCACCTGGCTATAATGAAAATAAGTGACACGGACCAACATGGTGTTTGCTGCAGAGACTACACAACGGGTACTCCCTCGGTACGGCAAAAGAGCCACCGGTATGCCGAAGATAACTAGAACCGCTAGAACCCCCACTAGACTGTGGTCGCTGCGGTCGATCTCTCCTCCATCTCTGCCTCTGTCTCAGTGCACTAGCTAGTGGTCGATATGGTCCACTTCCCGAGGATGAAGCCGAACCGGAAGTATCAGAACTCTGCCTCTTGGGAGGCCCCTAACTCGGTCCACCCTCCTCAAACAGTCTAGGCTGGTATCTCATCTGCCTCTCCTTCTTGATATCCTTACCTCGGAGTGCTGCACTGACAAACTCATCGAAGTTGTTCCAAGGCATCGTAGTCAGAGTCCCCTTGATGTTCAAGTTCAAACCCAGCTCAAATCTACGGCACTTGGCTTCCTCAATAGCCACCATGTCACGCGTAAAACGAGATAAGCGGGTAAACCTGTCCCGGTACTCAAGCACAGACAAACTGCCCTGCCTCAAGTTCGTGAACTCCTCATATTTCTGCTACTGGGTAGTCTGGTTGAAGTATCTTCGCATAAACAAATCTCGGAACAAAGTCCACGGAGTATCAACTGGTACCCGATCGGTGCTAACCCACCAGAAGTATGCATCTGACTCAAGTAATCCGACTGCTGCCACTGTCATCTGCTCAGGGGTAAAACGCAGACGCTCACAAACTCGTTCAACCTGAACCAACCATGCCTCACACATCTCTGGATCAGCTGAACCCGAAAAGACAGTCACACCAGCAGTACAAGGTTTGACCATAGGGTCAAAACGCTCCTTCAAACGCAACACTCGCATCAGCAAGTCGTGCGTCTGGCGATCCTTATCAGGATCCACTTCCCGATCAACACGGGGACCACGTCGAGGAGGAATCCTAATGATACATGACAAGCATTAGGTACAAGCAGAATGAACGTAATCATGAGACCTCAGATATTTGAGAACACACAACACCCGAAGCATTTATGAGTACCGCTGGCCAGTCGGGTCATCGCTCCAGACATGCTGTAAAAACCCAAATACCCTAAGCGTCACAACTACAAGAGTCTACAGAAACTGACAACCTAATGCTCTGATACCAAGCTGAAATGACTTAACCCCGATTAAGTTTCCTAAACCGGAATCAAACCCTTTCTGAAAACACGAACAAAAAAAAACCATAAAAATTTCGGCAGAGTAACGCTACTAACGCGGAATTGCCATTTACCTGCACCCAAATAACACTTCATCCTATGCCACAAAAGCCAAACCGTGGGCACCAATCCCATCCGAATTTCTCAATATCATAACAATAGTAATAAACAGTAAACATAACTGTATAATATAGAAAATCCGGGAAAAACCACATAAAACATGTATCAGTATCGTATCAGAGCGACCTCTAGTGTATATATATACAAAATATACAACAGTAGGCGAAACAAGAACCTACTGGAAAAGACAGGTAGCTCGAACAACTAGCCTCCGACCGCGACGTGAGACACCAGAATCCGAACTGCAAACTGGGCACGGAAATCGAAAAGCCTGGGGGAAAGGCAAATAAAACGTTAGAGTGAGTGGACGAAAAAAAACATATGCCTTTCACCAATTTCATATACAATAAACAAGTATAGCGAGTTCGGAAAAGGTTTATATGGAGGTGCCAGGCGAATCTCTCAAGCCCGACAGTCAGGCGAATCGCTCAAGCCCGACGGTGATAGGCCAGGGGAATCTCTCAACCCCGGCGGCATAACAGGGGAATCTCTCAACCCTGCCCAGAGGAATCTCTCAACTCTGGTCCAGAGGAATCTCTCAACTTTGGTCAGACTACCGGTGATCAGTCGAGTAGACAAGCATCGATGCAAGTATGCCATCACCATAAAATATAAAATAATACCTCCAAAAATAATAAATAAGCTCAACATCGTATATAAACAAATACGGAAAATCATGAACTCGCAACGACTGTGAAAATATAAAAGTGTTCACTCACAGGTGAGCAAAGCGGGCACTCGCGCTAATCACGTGGTCCAGCGGAAGATCCCTCGCCCGAAGCACGATCTCGATCCTCTGAATAATCATAAAATATATCTGATCAAAATCACAATTCACAACACTGTACCACACCTCGGAAACCAACCGTTCCCTGAAAGGTATAATGGATACAAAAACAATTAACAAAATTCCCGAAATCTCCACTCAAAACCCTCGACTGAAAATCCGGTACCCAAATCAACTCGAAAACCTCAAGGGGACGATCGGGGCACAAATACGAGCGAAATGACATATAACTCGACACATTTCCAAAAAATTCAATGGTCGCCGGAACTCCGCCGTTTACCGCCGGTGGCGGCGGCGGCGCGCCGTCAACCGGAGAGATTTTCCGGCGGCCAAGCTCACCGAAGCTTCATCTTGACGAGTACAACACATCTCTCAACTGTGACAAGGATCAATTTCGGTGGGATTGGCCGTAAATCAGCTCGAAACCCAAGAGTTTCCTCCACCGCCGGCGATCTTCGATCTCCTCTGTTCTCCGTCCACGGCGGACGGCGGCCTTCGAGACCACTCCCAAAAGAACCGCCGTGGCCCCACGAGTAGAAACCCCCAACTCTAAGGCCACCACCGTGGCCAGAGCACCTCCGTCCACAAAACCCAAAACCGGCCGGAATTCCACCGTTTTCAAATCAACATTTCTCCCTCAATTCTCAACCAAATCAAGAAATTCCAAGTTTTAAACAGTTTAGAATCACGAGGAGAACATTTTACCTTCCAAAGTCGTGGCCTGAAACGGCCGGAATCGGCAGGTTCGCCGGAGAATCCAAACGGTCAGAAAATTCCTCCACGGTCAATGGTCAACAGCTCGGTCAACGCCGGTCAAACTTCCCGAACAGTGTTTTCGACAATTTTTTGACTATTTCCGATATTTACACTTGCGTCTCGGAACGATCGACGGTCCAAAACGGATAACCATTTCGATTCGGATAAACTCGATACGAATGGATAAACTCGACGATATTCCGAAACTTTAAATATTCATATTATATTCCTCGGTCGTCGAAATAATAATCCGGAACCGCCCACGAACTCGAAATCATGTGCACAACAACTCTCGAGAAGAGACCCAACTCGAAATCACTTGCGTCTCAAATTTTTGGCTGATAATTAAGTCGTGATTAAAACCGGTAAATCAACCAATATACGGAAAACAGTGATTACACATAATCTAGTGAATTAAGCCGTTTACTCAACTGATTCTGGTTCGGGTCGTCACAAATCTACCCCCCTTAAAAAATTTCGACCTCAAAATTAACGTACCTGTCAGATGAACAGATGAGGATACTACTCCCGCATACGCTGCTCAGTCTCCCAGGTGGCCTCCTCAATCGAGTGATTCTGCCACAAGACCTTCACCAGCGGTATCACACGGTGCCTCAACTCCTGCTCACGCCGATTGAGAATCTGTACCGGCTCCTCCATATACGTCAAATCCTCTCGGATCGGTAGCTGCTGTGGCACTAACACATGCGATGGATCTCGAATATATTTCCGCAACATCGAAACGTGGAAAACATCATGAACACAAGCCATCTCCGCTGGCAACTCAAGTCTGTAAGCCACGGCACCAACCCTCTGGGTGACCTCGTATGGACCAATGTACCGTGGTCGAAGCTTGCCACGCTTCCCGAAACGCACAACTCCCCCCACGGAGATAGTTTCAGGAAGACCCAATCGCCCACCTCAAACTCGAGAATCTTCCTCCTCACGTCCGGATAACTCTTCTGGCAATCCTGGGCAATCTTCAATCTGTCCCGGATAATCTGGACCTCCTCCATGGTGCTCTTCACCAGATCAGGGCCAATAAGCCATCGCTCGCTCACCTCACTCCAACATAACGGAGTGTGGCACTGCCTCCCGTACAGGGCCTCGTACGGTGCCATCTCGATACTGGCCTCATAGCTATTGTTGTATGCGAACTCAATCAAATGTAGTTGCTGGTCCCAATTTCATCGAAACTACAAAACGCAAGACCGCAACATATCCTCAAGAGTCTGAATAGTCCGCTCAGACTGCCCGTCAGTCTGGGGATGAAAAGTTGTACTGAAACGCAATTTTGTGCCCATAGCTCGCTGCAATGCCCGCCAGAACTCAGAAGTAAACTGACTGTCTCGGTCAGAAACAATAGATACAGGCACACCGTGTAGTTGAACGATCTCTGACAAATACAGCTTAGCCAATCTGCCCACTGAAATCTTCCCCAGAGGTGCGAGAAAATGAGCGGATTTCGTCAGTCGATCCACAATAACCCAAATACCAGTGTTGCCAGCCGAAGTACGCGGCAACTGATAAACGAAATCCATGGTAATCTGCTCCCACTTCAAAACCAGAACCTCCAGTGGCTGTAACATTCCCGCAGGTTTCTGCCTCTCCGCTTTAACCTGCTGACAGATCAAACATCGGTTCACATATGCGGCAATCTCCCGCTTCATGTTGCGCCACCAGTAATACGCTCGAAGTGTACGAAACATTTTCGTACCACCGGGATGCATCGCATACGCCGAACAATGAGCCTCATCCAAAATCTTCTCCTTCTGACTCTCGTCTCAGGGTACGCACAACCTGCCTGTAAAAAGCAACGTACCGTCATCGCTCAACCGAAACTCTGTCGGCACACCATTCTGTATCATGGTCTTTTTGCCCAACAGGTAGGAATCTGAATCCTGAGCTTCCCGAACCTGGTCAACCAACACGGGTCGAACTTGAAAACTGGCCAACAAAGCTCCCTCATCGTCCCACTCGAACTCGACTCTCGTAGCCCGAAGCTCGGCTAACATAGATACTCTAGCCACACACACATAGAACAACGAAGCTTCAGATTTTTGACTAAGTGCATCGGCAACAACATTGGCCTTCCCTGGATGGTACTCGAAAGTGCAATCGTAGTCGTTGATCAACTCCATCCACCGGCGTTGCCTCATGTTCAAGTTTGGCTACGTCCGCAAGTAGGCAAGACTCTTGTGATCAGTGTAAATCTTACACTGGGCTCCGTATAAATAATGTCTCCAACTCTTCAACGCTAACACAATAGCGGCCAACTCCAAATCATGGGTCAGATAGTTGACTTCGTGTGGTTTCAGCTGCCTGGAACCGTAGGCTACAACTCTGTCATGCTGCATCAGCACATAACCAAGTCCCAACTTCGACGCATCTTTATAAACCACGAACTCACCGCTGTCGTCTGGTAAAGTCAGAACCGGTGCAGTAGTCAACTTTTCCTTCAGGAGCAAGTAACTCTCCTCACATGCATCGGACCACTCAAACTTGACGCCTTTCTTCGTCAACCTGGTCAATGGAGTAGCAATCTGAGAAAAATCCTGTACAAAACGCCGGTAGTAGCCTGCCAAACCCAAGAAACTTCGGATCTCCGGTACGATGGTAGGTCTACTCCAACTCAGCACGGCCTCGATCTTGTCAGGATCAACGCTGACTGCCTCAGCTGATATCACGTGCCCCTGAAACTTCACGCTGTCCAGCCAAAACTCACGCTTGCTGAACTTCGCAAACAACAGATTCTCTCGCAAAGTCCACAACACCGCTCGCAAATGCTTCTTATGCTGGCCCACACTCCTGGAATAGATCAAAATATCATCGATGAACACGATCACGAACTTGTCCAGAAACCGTCTGAACACCCGGTTCATCAAGTCCATAAAGGCTGCATAGGCGTTGGTCAACCCAAACGGCATAACCAAGAACTCGTAGTGCCCATACCGCAATCTGAAAGCTGTCTTGGCCACATCAGACTCTCAGATCCTCAACTGATGATATCCGGACCTGAGATCAATCTTCGAAAAGACTGAAACTCCCTTGAGCTAATCAAACAGGTCATCAATCTGTGGCAACGGATACTTTTTCTTTACAGTGACCTAATTCAGTTTCCGGTAATCGATGCACAACCGCATGGATCCATCCTTCTTCCGCACAAACAAAATCGAGGCACCCCACGGCGAAACACTGGGTCATATGAAACCCTTCTCCAGCAACTCCTGAAGTTAAACCTTTAACTCTTTCAACTCCGCTGGCGCCATACGATACGGTGCCTGAGATATGGGTCCTGTACCCGGTAATAGCTCAATAGTGAAATCAATCTCCCGAACTGGAGGTATACCCGGTAACTCCTCCGGAAACACATCCGGAAACTCGGAAACGACCTCGATATCACCAATGTCTGGCACAGTAGCCGTAGTGCCCACAACATGAGCTAAATAAGCAACACAGCCTTTCTTCATCATTCGATCCGCCTTCATCGCGGAAATCACACATGGTAATGAAGTGTTCTTCTCACCGCGAAATAATATCTCCGAAAAGCCTGGTCGTCGAAACGCAACATCTTTCTTGTGACAGTTAAATGTGGCCCAATGTGTCTCCAAGAAGTCCATACCCAAGATCAAATCAAAGTCGACGATATCAAGCAACAACAAATCCGCGGCTAAGCCATGGCCTCCAATAAAAATCTCACAATCTCGGTACACCCAGCTAATACTCACAACCTCACTGGACGGATACAACACTCTCCACAACCCCGGAAGTGGAGAAGTAGGTACAGTAGCTAAAGATGATAGTCTATACGACATAAATGAATGCGTAGCACCTGGATCTAACAATGTAAGTACTGGAATACCAAAGACATGCAACGTACCGATAACAACCTCTGATGAAGCTCTGCCCTCACGCAAAGTCATGGCATGAACCCTGGCCTGCCCGGCTGGTCGTCCACGCTGAGGCTGTCCTTGTTGTCCACCCCGGCCCGCAAACTATACTGGTCGAGCCCCCAAAGTGGCACCTCGCTCTCCTCCGGAACTCTGGGCCGCCTGTCCACCAGCATCATCAAGGTGGAAACACTCTCTCGCATAGTGACCCACCTGGCCATAGCGAAAGCAAGTGACAGGGCCTCACTGACATGGACAAACATGGTGCATGCTGCAGAGACTACACAACAGGTACTCCCTCGGTACGGCAAAAGAGCTACCGGTACGCCGAGGATAACTGGAACCGCTAGAACCTCCATTAGACTATGGTCGCTACGGTTGATCTCTCCTTCATCTCTGCCTCTTCCTCGATGCACTAACTGGTGGTCGCTATGGTCCACTGCCCGAGGATGAAGCCGAACCGGAAGTATCAGAACTCTACCTCTTGGGAGGCCTCTGACTCGGTCCACCCTCCTCAAATCGTCTAGGCTGGTATCTCATCTGACTCTCCTTCTCGTTATCCTCACCTCGGAGTGCTGCACTGACAAACTCATCGAAGTTGTTCCGAGGCATCGTAGTCAGAGTCCCCTTGATGTTCAAGTTCAAACCCAACTCAAATCTGCGACACTTGGCTTCTTCAGTAGCCACCATATCACGCGCAAAACGAGATAAGCGGGTAAACCTGTCCCGGTACTCAAGCATAAACAAACTGCCATGCCTCAAGTTCGTGAACTCCTCATACTTCCGCTGCTGGGTAGCCTGTTTGAAGTATCTCCTTATAAACAAATCTCGAAACAAAGTGCACGGAGTATCAACTGGTACCCGATCGATGCTAACCCACTAGAAGTATGCATCTGACTCAAGTAATCCGACTGCTGCCACTGTCATCTGCTCAGGGGTAAAAGACAGACGCTCACATACACATTCAACCTGAAACAACCATGCCTCACACATCACTGGATCAACTGAACCCGAAAAGACAGTCGCACCAGCAGTACGGGCTTTGACCACAGGGTCAAAACGCTCCTCTAAACGCAACACTCGCATCAGCAAGTTGTGCGTCTGGCGATCCTCATCAGGATCCACTTCCCGATCAACACGGGGACCACGTCGAGGAGGCATCCTACTGATACAAGACAAGCATTAGGTACAAGCAGAATGAACGTAATCATGAGACCTCAGATATTTGAGGACACACAACACCCGAAGCATTAATGAGTACCACTGGCCAGTCGGGTCATCGCTCCAGACATGCTGTACAAACTCAAATACCCTAAGCTTCACAACTACAAGAGTCTACAGAATCTGACAACCTAAAGCCCGGGGGAAAGGCAAATAAAACGTTAGAGTGAGTGGACGAAAAAAAAACATATGCCTTTCACCAATTTCATATACAATAAACAAGTATAGCGAGTTCGGAAAATGTATATATGGAGGTGCCAGACGAATCTCTTAAACCCGACGGTCAGGCGAATCGCTCAAGCCCAACGGTGATAGGTCAAGGGAATCTCTC
This sequence comes from Geum urbanum, assembly GCA_946800695.1. NCBI lineage: Eukaryota > Viridiplantae > Streptophyta > Magnoliopsida > Rosales > Rosaceae > Geum > Geum urbanum. The sequence goes on from OX327003.1 coordinate 10,643,635, forward strand.
AACCCCGGCGGCATAACAGGGTAATCTCACAACCCTGCCCAGAGGAATCTCTCAACTCTGGTCAGACTACCGGTGATCAGCCGAGTAGCCGAAGCATCGATGCAGGTATGCCATCTCCATAAAATATAAAATAATACCTCCGAAAATAATAAATAAGCTCAACATCGTATATAAACAAATACGAAAAATCACGAACTCGCAACGACTGTGAAAATATAAAAGTGTTCACTCACAGGTGAGCAAAGCGCGCACTCGCGCTAATCACGTGGTCTGGCGGAAGATCCCTCGCCCGAAGCACGATCTCGATCCCCCGACTAATCATAAAATATATCTGATCAAAATCACAATTCACAACATTGTACCACACCTCGGAAACCAACCGTTCCCGGAAACGTATAATGGATACAAAAACAATTAACGAAATTCCCGAAATCTCCACTCAAAACCCTCGACTGAAAATCCGGTACCCAAATCAACTCGAAAACCTCAAGGGGACGATTGGGGCGTAAATATGAGCGAAACGACATATAACTCGACACATTTCAAAAAAAGTCAACGGTCGCCGGAGCTCCGCCGTTGACCGTCGACGCCGGCGGCAGCGCGCCGTCAACCGGAGAGATTTTCCAGCGGCCAAGCTCACCGAAGCTTCATCTCGACGAGTACAACACATCTCTCAACTGTGACAAGGATCAATTCCGGCGGGATTGGCCGGAAATCAGCTCGAAACCCACGGGTTTCCTCCACCGCCGGCGATCTCCGATATCCTCCGTTCTCCGTCCACGGCGCACGGCGGCCTTCAAGACCACTCCCAAAAGAACCGCCGTGGCCCCACGAGTTGAAACCCCCAACTCTCCGGCCACCACCGTGGCTAGACCACCTCCGTCCACAAAACCCAAAACCGGCCAGAATTCCACCGTTTTCAAATCAACATTTATCCCTCAATTCTCAACCAAATCAAGAAATTCCAAGTTCTAAACATCTTAGAATCACGAGGAGAACATTTTACCTTCCAAAGTCGTGGCCTGAAACGGCAGGTCCGCCAGAGAATCCAAACGGTCCGAAAATTCCTGCACGGTCAACGGTCAACAGCTCGGTCAACGCCAGTCAAACTTCCCGAACAGTGTTTTCGACAATTTTTCGACTATTTTCGATATTTATACTCGCGTCTTGGGACGATCGACAGTCCAAAACGGATAACCATTACTATTCGGATAAACTCGACGATATTCCGAAACTTCAAATATTCATATTATATTCCTCTGTCGTCGAAATAATAATCCGGAACCGCCCACATACTCGAAATCACGTGCACAACAACTCTCGAGAAGAGACCCAACTCAAATTTTTGGACGATAATTAAGTCGTGATTAAAACCGGTAAATCAACCAATATATGGAAAACAGTGATTACGCATAATCTCGTGAATTAAGCCGTTTACTCAACTGATTCTGGTTCGGGTCGTCACAACATTTGTGATAATGTCGTTGATTCACGAGACCAGATGCTTCATTTTCCACATATAGCAACCTTTACTCTCAAGTTCTGATGCAGACAAGACTGGCTGAGATCATGATCCAAACATTTTCCACCACCATCTAGCCCTCATCGGAATGTCGTTTGCGTTTTAGGATCTCATTTTCCTTCCTCAGCTTCATAAGTTTTGTCTTAAGAGTTTCAACTTGCCAATTTGAGTTTGAATCCCTTTGTTGTTCAACAAGCTTTGATCTACTAATCAGCACTGAGTACACGACAAAACCATTTGGCATATAAGTTATGGTTGGCCAAGATAAGCACAGTGAAATCCGTTGGCACGAATATCCTTGAAAATTAGCAAGGTTCGATTGGCCTTTGGCGCATATAAGGCATCAATGATATATAATTTTGAACCATGGGGCAGCGGAAACTCTGCACTACCATGCCCCTAAATAATGGGTGTTGCACCAATCATGGTTGTCACTGAAGATTTGTATGGGAAAAGATCCACAAACAATTGCCTATTCCGTAGAATGGTATGAGTAGTACCACTATCTGCTAGACACTCAATTTCGCCTTGATACATCTACAAAATCAATGTAAGCAAGTGAGTCTTTATAGCAAAGACGAGGCGCACACTTCAAGTATATACTCGAAGATTTGAGAAGGGTGTGACCCTTGTTGAGTGTTGATATGGCATGGCATAAACCGATGTAATGACAACATCTGATGTTGAAATCCACGTTGGTCGATTTATTCGATGTTTTCCAATAAAACCGATGTATAAATAACATCATAAGCCAATGAAACATATGAAAAACTCATCTAAAAACACCACATTTATATTGAATTTTCGACGGGTCAAGGAAAGGCCTTGACCGGTCGAGAAAACCCAAAATAACTTGTGATTTTCCGATACCGAATTTCGACCGGTCGAGAAAACTTTCGACGGGTCGAAAATGGACCAAATTTGGGACAGTGTCATCGCATCGACCGGTCAAAAATTGTTCAGTTCAATTTTTCGACGGGTCGAATTTGGACCAAAGTCGAACAGAAGCATGGCATCGACCGGTCGAAAATTGTTTAGTTCAATTTTTCGACGGGTCGAAGCTGCTCTGTGCACTGCTTCAAAGAAATTTTCGACGTTTTTTTCTTTTCTTTCTTTTTTCAAAGTGGTATCTTGGCTTTGTCTTTTGCCATATGTGTAAATATCAAACTATACATAAGAATCATATGGAATAGAACATTCTCAAACATTTTCATATACCAAAAATAGAGAAACATTCATTGCTTGCCAACAAAAATTACATCATAGATGTGTTCTTATTCATAAAACAAAGACAAATGTTTTAAAAATTCTTCACCGAAAAGTAAGTCAAAAACAGAACTAAAACTTGAAAGATTATAGAGACAACTGCCTTTTACATAGGCTTAATCAAAATCCGGGGTAGCAAGTTCTTTCCCCTTGTCATCTGCTAGAACTAGGTTGGTGTCAACCTCCATCTCATATTCTCCATTGTAATTCGACTCTTGAGTCAAATAATGTGACGACCCGAACCAGAATCAGATGTGTGTTTGGCACGATTCTCGAGATTTGGTTATAGTCGCAGTTTTGCGATATTAGGTGGTTTGCCGATTCGATTCGCGACTTTGTTTTCGGTCGAGAATTTGGGTTGAGTGTCTTCACGGAAGTTGTAGAGTACGTGATTTCGAGCTCGTGGGCTGTTTCGGAAGATTTTTCCGATAACCGAGGAATATTTTATGATTATTTGAAGTTTCGGGTTCCGACGAGTTTATCCGATTGTTTCGAGCTTATCCGAATCACATTGTATATTCATTCCGGACTGTTGATCGACCCGAGGGATGAGTATAAATTTCGAAAAGTCGAAAAATAGTCGAGAAATAGTCGCAAAAACACGAATTTGCATTGACCATCGTTGACTTTCCCGTTTTGGAAAGTTTGACTGGTTGACCGTGGGAGGAGAGTTTCTGTTTCGGTCTTGCACTTCCGGCGACCGGATTCTGGCCACCATCGGCCACGGGACAGGTATGGTTCATCTCCTCTCTTAATTTCGAGTATGATAGTGTGAGTTTTGGAAGGAATTGATGCGATTATGTATGAACCCGATTTGGTCCGAGTTGAGCTACGTCGCCGGTAATGGTGACGGTGGTTCCGGTGGGTTTTGAGGGTGGAGGTTAGAGGGGTTTGACTCCCCTTAACCTTGTGAAGCTTCCCACATGATTTGTTTTAGAGTTGGTGAAGTTTTGGGATGAACCCGATTAGGGATTCGGTTTGGGATTTTCGATTTGGTTTTGAGAAATTGAGGTGGTTCCTTTGTGAATTGGGCTTAGTGATAGAAGGGAAAGAGGTTTGCATGGTTGAGATGGTCTGGTCTGGAGAGTTTCGCCGCGTGATTCCATCGTTGACGGCGAGCCGCCGCCGGCGGCGGCGGTCAACGACGGTCAACGGCGGAGAAAAAGTCAACTTTTCAGATTTCGACAATTTTAATGTCATTTTTCTCGTAATCGCGCCCTGATTGTCGTCCAGAGGTTTTCGGATTGATTTGATTAGCCGTTTGTCAGTTGAGGTTTCGAGTTGGGGTGTCGGGATTTTCGTAATTCATTTTGTACTGTATTTCGTATTTCCGGGAACGGTTGGTTTCCGTGCATCAGTACAGTGTTGTGGGTTACGATATTGATTAGTTATGTTTTGTGAATATATTCAGGAGGTCGAGATCGAGATCTGGATCGTAGTCGTGCTTCAGGCGAGGGATCTTCCGCCGGACCACGAGATTAGCGCGAGTGCGCGTTACGCGAGTCTGTGAGTGGACAGTTTATTTTCACGAAATTATTGCGAGTCCTTTATATACGTTTTATGAGCTTGAATATGCAGTATGATTATGGTTTTACGAATATGAGTTTTCGTACGAGATTATGTTTATATTGAGCATGTGTTACGTGATTATTATTTATACGTTGTTACGTGTCCACGTGTGGCCCCGTGTGATGTATACACATGCTCTGTACGCGTGAGGAGTTAGAGTCTCCCTCGTGTACGTATACGTGAGGAGTTAGAGTCTCCCTCGTGTACCCGGACGCGTGAGGAGTTAGAGTCTCCCTCGTGTACCATTTGATTGTTTATACTTTCGACTCGCATATGTTTTTATAACATATATACTTGGTGAAAGACATTTATTTTCGTCCACTCACTCTAACGTGTTTATTGTCTTTCCCCTGGGATTTTCGGTTTCCGTGCCCAGTTTGCAGTTCAGGTTTGGTGTCTCACGTCGCGGTTTGGAGGCTAGTGATCAGAGTCACCTGTGTTTTTTCCAGTAGGTTCTTGTTTCGCCTACTGATGTACATATTGTATATGTTTTACTCTAGTGGTCGCTCTGATACATTCTGATACATGTTGTGCGGATTTTCACGGATATACATATATACAGAGTACAGTTCATTTACTGTTGTTGATTATATTGATGTTGAGAAATCCGGATGGGATTGGTGCCCACGGTTTGCTTTTTGTGGCATAGGACGAAGTGTTAATTTCTGGGTGCAGGTTATGGTAATTCTACGCTAGTAACGAAACTCTGCCGAAATTTTGCAAATTTTTTGTTGGTTCATATTTTCGAAAGGGTTTGATTCCGGTTTAGGTATCTGAATCGGGATTGGGTCCTTTCAGCTTGGTATCAGAGCATTAGGTTGTCAGATTCTGTAGACTCTTGTAGTTGTGACGCTTAGGGTATTTGAGTTGATACAGCATGACTGGAGTGATGACCCGACTGGCCAGCGGTACTCATCAATACTTCGGGTGTTGTATGTCCTCAAATATCTGCGGTTTCATGATTACATTCTTTCTGCTTGTACCTAATGCTTGTCTTGTATCAGTAGGATGCCTCCTCGACGTGGTCCCCGTGTTGATCGGGATGATGATCCTGATGAGGATCGCCGAACGCGCGACTTGCTGATGCGAGTGCTGCGTTTGGAAGAGCGTTTTGACCCTGTGGTCAAGGCTCGCACTGCGGGTGCTACTGTGTTTTCGGGTTCAGTTGATCTAGAGATATGCGAGGCATGGTTGGTTCAGATTGAGTGTGTTTGTGAGCGTCTGCAGTTTACACCTGAGCAGATGACAGTAGCCGCAGTTGGTTTACTTGAGGGTGATGCATACTTTTGGTGGGTCAGCACTGACAGAGTTCCTGTGGATACTCCGTGGACATTGTTTCGTGATCTGTTTATGCAGAGGTATTTTAATCAGGCTACCCAGCAGCGCAAGTACGAGGAGTTTACGAACTTGAGGCAGGGCAGTTTGTCTGTACTTGAGTATCGGGATCGGTTTACTCGTTTGTCTCGTTTTGCGCGGGATATGGTGGCTACAGAGGAAGCCAAGTGTCGCAGGTTTGAGCTGGGATTGAATCTGAGTATTAAGGCGACATTGACTACGATGCCGAGGAACTTGATGAGTTTGTCAGCGCAGCTCTCCGAGGCGAGGATATTGAGCAGGAGAGACAGCAGAGGTACCAGCCGAGGCGATTTGAGGAAGGTGGACCGAGTCAGGGGCCTTGAAAGAGGCAGAGTTCTGATACTTCAGGTTCAGCTTCATCTTCAGGCGGTGGGTCATATCGACCACCAGCTGGTGTACCTAGACGGAGGCCAGGATGGAGGAGAGATCGACCGCAGCTGCCACAGGATAGTGGAGGTTCCAGCGGCTCTAGTTATCCTCGGCGTACTGGTGGTACATTTCCTGTTCCGAGAGACTACCCTTTGTGCAACCTCTGCAATAGGTATCATTTGGGCCCATGTCAGCGGGGTCCTGGTGCTTGTTATCGTTGTGGGCAGGTGGGCCACTTTTCGAGGGAGTGTCCTCAGTTGTATGCTGGTGATCAGGCAGCTCAGAGTTCCGGAGTTGAGCGAGGTGCCACTACGGGAACTCGACTAGCACAGTTTGCAGGCCAGGGCAGGCAGCAGGGACAGGGCCAGCGAGGACGACTAGCCGGACAGGCGAGGGTTCATGCTATGACTTTACATGAGGGTAGAGCATCACCGGAGGTCGTTATCGGTACGTTACATGTTTTTGGTATTCCAGTAGTTGCATTGTTAGATCCAGGTGCCACACATTCATTTATATCATTTAGACTGTCATCATTAGCTACGGTACCTGCATCTCCACTTCCGGGGTTGTGGAGAGTGTTGTATCCGTCAGGTGAGGTTGTGAGCATCGGTTGGATTTACCGAGATTGTGAGGTGTTTGTTGACGGCCATGGTTTAGCCGCTGATCTGTTGTTGCTTGATATTGTGGATTTTGATTTGATATTGGGTATGGACTTTTTGGAGTCGCACTGGGCCATGTTTGATTGCCACAGGAAGGAGGTCGCGTTCCGACGACCCGGGTTGCCTGAGATACTGTTTCGTAGCGAGAAGAACACTTCCCTACCGTGTTTGATTTCCGCAATGAGGGCGGATCGGTTGATGAAGAAGGGTTGTGTTGCGTACTTAGCCCATGTTGTGGATACTACAGCTGCAGTGCCGGATCTTGGTAGTATTGAGGTTGTGTCTGAGTTTCCAGATGTGTTTCCAGCGGAGTTACCTGGTATACCTCCTGTGCGGGAGATTGACTTTACCATTGAGTTGTTGCCAGGTACTGGACCGATTTCCCAGACACCGTACCGGATGGCGCCTGCAGAGTTGAAGGAGTTGTAGATTCAGCTTCAGGAGTTGTTAGAGAAGGGATTCATTCGACCGAGTGTTTCTCCGTGGGGTGCTCCAGTGTTGTTCGTGCGGAAGAAGGACGGGTCCATGTGTTTGTGCATCGACTATCGGAAGCTGAATCAGATTACAGTGAGGAACAAGTATCCGTTGACACGGATTGATGACTTGTTCGATCAGCTGAAGGGAGCAGCAGTCTTTTCGAAGATTGATCTTCGATCCGGATATCATCAGTTGAGGATCCGGGATTCAGATGTGGCCAGAACAGCATTCAGGACGCGGTATGGGCACTATGAGTTTCTGGTTATGCCGTTTGGGTTGACCAACGCCCCCGCAGCTTTCATGGACTTGATGAATCGGGTGTTCAGGCGATTCCTGGACAAGTTCGTGATAGTATTCATTGATGATATTTTGATATACTCGAGGAGTGTGGGCCAGCACAAGAAGCACTTGCGAGCAGTGTTGCAGACTTTGCGGGACCATCAGTTGTTCGCGAAGTTTAGCAAGTGTGAGTTCTGGTTGGATAGTGTGAAGTTTCTGGGCCACGTGATTTCGGCTGAGGGAGTTAGTGTTGATCCTGACAAGATTGAGGCCGTGCTGAATTGGAGTCGACCCACTACTGTGCCGGAGATCCGGAGTTTCTTGGGGTTAGCAGGCTATTATCGACGATTTGTTCAGGATTTCTCCCGGATAGCTACACCACTGACCAGATTGACGAAGAAGGGCGTCAAGTTTGAGTGGTCTGATGCGTGCGAGGAGAGTTATTTGCTCCTGAAGGAGAGATTGACTACCGCACCGGTTCTGACATTGCCAGACGACAGTGGTGAGTTTGTTGTGTACAGCGATGCGTCGAAGTTGGGCCTTGGTTGTGTGTTGATGCAGCATGGTAGAGTCGTGGCATATGGTTCCAGACAGCTGAAACCGCACGAGGTCAACTATCCGACGCATGATTTGGAGTTAGCCGCTATTGTATTAGCATTGAAGAGTTGGAGACATTACCTGTATGGTGCTCAGTGTAAGATTTTCACTGATCACAAGAGTCTCACCTACTTGCGGACGCAGCCGGATCTGAATATGAGGCAGCGCCAATGGATGGAGTTGATTAACGATTACGATTGCACGTTTGAGTACCATCCGGGGAAGGCCAATGTTGTGGCAGATGCACTTAGCCGGAAATCTGGAGCTTCGTTGTTTCACATGTGTGTGGCCAGAGTATCGATGTTAGCTGAGCTACGAGCTACGGGTGCTGTGTTTGGGTATGATGATGATGGAGCTTTGTTGGCCAGTTTCCAGGTTCGACTAGTGTTGGTTGATCAGGTACGGGAGGCACAGGATTCAGATCCTTACTTGCTGGGCAAGAAGACCATGATTCGGAATGGTGTGCCTACAGAGTTCCGTTTGAGCGACGACGGTACGTTGTTGTTCAGGGGCAGGTTATGTGTACCCAGGGACGAGGACTTGAAGAAAGAGATTCTGGACGAGGCCCACAGTTCAGCGTATGCGATGCATCCTGGAGGTACGAAGATGTTTCGTACACTTCGAGCGTACTATTGGTGGCGCAACATGAAGCGGGAGATTGCCGCGTACGTGAGTCGGTGTTTGATTTTTCAGCAGGTGAAGGCGGAGAGGCAGAAACCTGCAAGGAAGCTACAGCCACTTGAGATTCCGGTTTGGAAGTGGGAGCATATCACGATGGATTTTGTCTATCAGTTGTCGCGTACTTCGGCAGGCAACACTGGCATTTGGGTTATTGTTGACCGACTGACGAAATCCGCACACTTTCTTGCACTTCCAGGGAAGATTTCAGTGGGCAGACTGGCTAAGTTGTACTTATCCGAGATTGTTCGCTTGCATGGTGTGCCTGTGTCGATTGTTTCTGACCGTGATAGTCAGTTCACTTCTGAGTTTTGGCAGGCTTTACAGCGAGCTTTGGGCACGAGGTTGCGGTTTAGTACAGCTTTTCATCCTCAGACTGACGAGCAGTCCGAGTGAACTATTCAGACACTTGAGGATATGCTGAGATCGTGTGTGTTGCAGTTTCGTGGAAACTGGGATCAGCAGTTACACTTGATCGAGTTCGCCTATAACAACAACTATCAGGCCAGTATTGAGATGGCACCGTACGAGGCTCTGTACGGGAAGCAGTGTCGCACTCCATTGTGTTGGAGTGAGGTGGGCGAGCGTTGGCTCATCGGTCCTGACTTGGTGAAAACCACGATGGAGGACATTCAGGTTATTCGGGATCGCCTGAAGATCACCCAGGATCGGCAGAAAAGTTACGCGGATGTAAGAAGGAAGAGTTTAGAGTTCGAGGTTGGTGATTGGGTATTCCTGAAACTATCTCCGTGGAGGGGAGATGTGCGTTTCGGGAAGCGTGGCAAGCTTCGACCGCGATACATTGGTCCGTACGAGATTACAGAGAGGGTTGGAGATGTTGCTTACAGACTTGAGTTACCGACAGAGATGGCTCGTGTACATGATGTCTTCCATGTTTCGATGTTGCGGAAGTACATCTCAGATCCTTCACATGTGTTAGCCCCACAGCAGTTGCCGATCAGAGAGGATTTATCGTATGTTGAGGAGCCAGTGCAGATTCTCGATCGACGTGAGCAGGAGTTGAGGCACCGTGTGATTCCGCTGGTGAAGGTCTTGTGGCAGAATCATTCAGTGGAGGAGGCCACCTGGGAGACCGAGCAGCGTATGCGGGAGCAGTATCCTCATCTGTTCACATGACAGGTACGTAAATTTCGAGGTCGAAATTTCTTTAAGGGGGGTAGATTTGTGACGACCCGAACCAGAATCAGATGTGTGTTTGGCATGATTCTCGAGATTTGGTTATAGTCGCAGTTTTGCGATATTAGGTGGTTTGCCGATTCGATTCGTGACTTTGTTTTTGGTCGAGAATTTGGGTTGAGTGTCTTCACGGAAGTTGTAGAGTACGTGATTTCGAGCTCGTGGGCTGTTTCGGAAGATTTTTCCGATAACCGAGGAATATTTTATGATTATTTGAAGTTTCGGGTTCCGACGAGTTTATCCGATTGTTTCGAGCTTATCCGAATCACATTGTATATTCATTCCGGACCGTTGATCGACCCGAGGGACAAGTATAAATATCGAAAAGTCGAAAAATAGTCGAGAAATAGTCGCAAAAACACGAATTTGCATTGACCATCGTTGACTTTCCCGTTTTGGAAAGTTTGACTGGTTGACCGTGGGAGGAGAGTTTCCGTTTCGGTCTTGCACTTCCGGCGACCGGATTCCGGCCACCATCAGCCACGGGACAGGTATGGTTCGTCTCCTCTCTTAATTTCGAGTATGATGGTGTGAGTTTTGGAAGGAATTGATGCGATTATGTATGAACCCGATTTGGTCCGAGTTGAGCTACGTCGCCGGTAATGGTAACGGTGGTTCCGGTGGGTTTTGAGGGTGGAGGTTAGAGGGGTTTGACTCCCCTTAACCTTGTGAAGCTTCCCACATGATTTGTTTTAGAGTTGGTGAAGTTTTGGGATGAACCCGATTAGGGATTCGGTTTGGGATTTTCGATTTTGTTTTGAGAAATTGAGGTGGTTCCTTTGTGAATTGGGCTTAGTGATAGAAGGGAAAGAGGTTCACATGGTTGAGATGGTCTGGTCTGGAGAGTTTCGCCGCGTGATTCCATCGTTGACGGCGAGCCGCCGCCGGCGGCGGCGGTCAACGACGGTCAACGGCGGAGAAAAAGTCAACTTTTCAGATTTCGACAATTTTAATGTCATTTGTCTCGTAATCGCGCCCTGATTGTCGTCCAGAGGTTTTCGGATTGATTTGATTAGCCGTTTGTCAGTTGAGGTTTCGAGTTGGGGTTTCGGGATTTTCGTAATTCATTTTGTACTGTATTTCGTATTTCCGGGAACGGTTGGTTTCCGTGCATCAGTACAGTGTTGTGGGTTACGATATTGATAAGTTATGTTTTGTGAATATATTCAGGAGGTCGAGATCGAGATCTGGATCGTAGTCGTGCTTCAGGCGAGGGATCTTCCGCCGGACCACGAGATTAGCGCGAGTGCGCGTTACGCGAGTCTGTGAGTGGACAGTTTATTTTCACGAAATTATTGCGAGTCCTTTATATACGTTTTATGAGCTTGAATATGCAGTATGATTATGGTTTTACGAATATGAGTTTTCGTACGAGATTATGTTTATATTGAGCATGTGTTACGTGATTATTATTTATACGTTGTTACGTGTCCACGTGTGGCCCCGTGTGATGTATACACATGCTCTGTACGCGTGAGGAGTTAGAGTCTCCCTCGTGTACGTATACGTGAGGAGTTAGAGTCTCCCTCGTGTACCCGGACGCGTGAGGAGTTAGAGTCTCCCTCGTGTACCATTTGATTGTTTATACGTTCGACTCGCATATGTTTTTATAACATATATACTTGGTGAAATACATTTATTTTCGTCCACTCACTCTAACGTGTTTATTGTCTTTCCCCTGGGCTTTTCGGTTTCCGTGCCCAGTTTGCAGTTCAGGTTTGGTGTCTCACGTCGCGGTTTGGAGGCTAGTGATTAGAGTCACCTGTGTTTTTTCCAGTAGGTTCTTGTTTCGCCTACTGATGTACATATTGTATATGTTTTACTCTAGTGGTCGCTCTGATACATTCTGATACATGTTGTGCGGATTTTCACGAATATACATATATACAGAGTATAGTTCATTTACTGTTGTTGATTATATTGATGTTGAGAAATCCGGATGGGATTGGTGCCCATAGTTTGCTTTTTGTGGCATAAGACGAAGTGTTAATTTCTGGATGCAGGTTATGGTAATTCTACGCTAGTAACGAAACTCTGCCGAAATTTTGCAAAATTTTTGTTGGTTCGTATTTTCGAAAGGGTTTGATTCCGGTTTAGGTATCTGAATCGAGATTGGGTCCTTTCAAATACTATTTGTGCTTCTTGTAGATATTCTGGATTTCTCTACTAGCATGGCACTGTTTGTGCATATGTCTAGCAGAGCCACACTTGAAACAACCAAGTTTACCAGATTGTTGATACCGTTGACCATTAGGAACTGAACCAGACTGGTTCTTTGGAGTAGGGGCGTTTTGATCTCTATGCCAAGTCATGTTTTGGCTGCGGCCTTGGCCACGCTCACGCCCTTCTCTTCCCCCACGTGGAGCATGTCCACCACGATTATAAGGTTCTGGACGAGCAACCTTCTTATCTTTTCGAGCATTTCCTTCCGTATTATAACTCTCAGACTTTTTGGTACCAGCCGGTCTTGAGTTATTGTTCAAGATGATCTCATGATGTTTTTCTTTAGTCGCAAGACTGTTAATGAGATCACTGAATTTGGCAATCCTCCCTTGCTCGTACTCAATCCAATATTGATGAGCTAGAAGACTCATAGATGTGGGAAAGGTTTGTAACGCCTTCTTAATCATGTCTTCCTCAGATTTTTCCACACTACAAAAGCTTAGTTCAGACTACAGATCGAGCATAGCTTGGTTAAAAGCGTTGATCTTTGGGAAATCCACCATTCTGGTGTTGTTCCATTTCGCAGTCAACTCAGGAAGCTGTGCATTATGCACATTATTGAACCGCTTTTTTAGAACATCCCACAAACCATTGGATCTGTCTTGTTCAAGTAATGCTTCTTCAGAGATTGGTGAATATGACGCCTCAAAAACATGAGAGCTTGAGCTTTAGTCTCTTCAGTAGGTGGGAGGAGGTTTGTTTCAGGCCCAGTGGGTTTGATGGTGTTGGTCAGTCTCTCTCCGATGAATGTGTTCTCTACATCAGAGACCCAACGATGGTACTCCTTGCCTTCAAGGTCAAGGATCTCGAATTCCGGCCTTGTAGACTCATTCGAACTCATCTACAAAAACACACAAGGATGTTTTATTAGAAACGATCGAGTACTACGATCATGAAACTTTCAAGTTTAATTGAATAAGAACGTGATCCATGATGCATAGTCACAAAATCGATTATAAAACGGTGGTAAAAATCACACCTAGCGACTGTGACACAACAGTCACATAGAATCGATTTCCCTTTTTTTTTCTTTTTTTCTTTTCCAAACCGTGACTCCCCCAGGACCGTCACGTATACTCTATGGATATATGTCCATAAGAGCTAGGGTATAAACATGTAATATTCACAACTCATATTGCAATTATCATCAACTTAAAACTAGGGTTTTGCGGTAAGTAAGTTTGCTAGATGTAGAGACTGACGGTTTAGAAAAGTTTACATCGATAGGTGTTATGCTCGGTATAACCGCTACTCTTGATGAAGAAGAAATTCTTCTGAAACGATTTTTTAGAAGTCGTGCAATCTTGTCAACTTCTTGAAATTTCTCGGGATTTTGTTGGAGATGAAAAGAAGAGGCCGACTATGATTGGTGACGACGGCAGCGGCAGTGGCAGTGGTTTCTCCTAGTTTATAGTTTTTCTATTAATTTTAAGAGTCGTGCTGATAACGTGTTGCAGGAGAAAGTAGAATAGACATAAAGTTATATTCTTCTCATTGATAGAATGCTTTAAATACAGGCTGATACGATCAGTTACAATCACTATCTCAATATAACAGGGATTCTCTGTATCTATCTAATCAATAACCGTATCTAACTAGCACAAGACACACACCAGGATTAATGAGAATAAATCTCCTTAAACATAAATAACTTTTTGTTAAATTTTGTTGCTATATATAACTAAAATGGAGAGAGAAAATAACTTGACATTATTATAACTTTTAATTACTTGAATAAAAGTTAAAAAAAAAGTAAAAAATTTCTGTAACTTTTAATAATTTGACTGGAAAATCTAACATAACTTCAGCTCAAAATTAATGTCATATTCCCTTACATAGCGACGCCTAGACAAATACTCCTAACTAAGCCGTAACTTTATACAAGAGCAACTCTTTTACCTTCGTTCTGCCGAGGGGACTTCAACTCCTAAAGATATGGTCTTTGCTTTCCTTTGAGATGGAAAAGACTAGTTACAACCTGCATTGTAAAGAGGCATTCAGCAAAATTCCAAGTGTACTCTGTGCACATAGGAAGTAGCTGATCTTTGCCAAGCTAATGCAGTCCAGTCACGATTACTCGAACCAATTCCAATTCTACAATGTATTGCCAACCGAAGATGATACATTGATAAACTTTAGTACCAAAACGGCAAAAACAACCCATGAAATCTCACAACTGTGCTTTCTTTCTGTCTTCAAAGCATTTACAATAATAATCGCAGAGCCACTAAATCTTTTTGAAGTATTAGCCGGTGAACCTATTTGCCACACCGCTTCTCTAATCTCTTGGAAACACACTAGTTAGCAGAGAAGACAGACATTCAAGTTCTACAGTAAGACAAAGAACTCTAAGAAGTGTCTTAACATTAACCAATAACTGTCCAGCCCCACAGCAACAAGCAATTGATGAAGCTCAGTGTAACTCTTTCTTGGTAAGGACTAGAGAATAACAGTAAATCATCTGAGAGTACAATCTTTACATTGACTTGTCCTCTATCTAGAGAGGAATAACCTAAGCTGGAAAGTCTGAGGGTAAGAAAAAGCCAGTGACCAGAATGTAGTGGATTACCCACAGCAGTTCCTTGATCAGAATGTTGAGCCGTTAAAGCCAAAGAATGACCGCTGAAACAGAAAAGGATGTTTGCATACACTAATTAGTAAACAGTAAGAACATGCAGCTCCATGCTAGTTAAGACAAAAGCAGGCTATGGAGTTTTAAAACATGTGACATCCAATGTACCAACAGAGATATTCAAATTAAGTCTAATCACAAGTTTGTAAGTATACCCAATTCGGCCACTTGACCAACTAGGATTACATCCTGATCATAAGAGGTAGCTAAAATTTAGTTCAACTTGCTCTTTTGAAACTCAGGCTATTACACTAAATGGAAGCCAAAAACACTATCTGGAATGCCAGTTAGAAGCAATTATGTTTTACCCAACATGAAGAGTTATACATGCAAGTATAGTTGTATAAATAAAGCATTTTTGTACGGAAGACTAGTGGGATGGAGTTGCAAAGGTTTGTCTGTTTTTAAAGACCAGTAGAGACTGTACTTGGCAAAACTGAGGCATTCCAAAACAAAACTAAAATTGACTGCGTTGACCTGGACGTCATAAAACTTGATGTAGAAGCGGGAGCTATCTATTGAAAGCTTGGCCTCCAGAATCTCTGCAATAGTCGAACTCAGCTTCCCGTTAACACTCTGCCCAATGCCTCCGATGGAGATCAGTTCCCCATACGCAGCGGGCTCTTCGGTGCCGGCAAATGCAATCGGCACGCTCCCGTTGATCAAAATCATCACATACTGAAGAAAACCGAGCAAGTAAGCATCAGTACACAGCAGAAGTTACAGAAGTAAGCACTTAATATTGGGTCAGGACTTTCATCGAACACGTTATGTTCACACCCAGAAAGAGAGAGAAAAAAGAGAGAGACTTTACAGACTCCGGTTTGCCGATAATTTTGGCAACGGCTTTGGTGGCGTCCCTGAGAATGTCAGAGGCTATTACTGCATCCACCGGAACATTAGTGAACAGGTTCAGCGTCGGCATCTCTACTTGTGTTCTTCTTTTCAGTAAATGGACTTTTTGAGAGAGAGAGAGAGAGAGAGAGAGAGAGAGAAGAAGAAGAATGGGTGGCTTTAAAGCGTGTTGAGGATAACGCCGTATTTTATAGCCTGAGGCAGAGAAGCTGAAAAAAGTTGTCCTCTTCAGACTTCAATCACTAACTTACTTATGCAGCCGTTTATTGAGATTTTCACCATTTTTAACCTAGTCACATTTTATATGGACGTCTTGTTATCTGGTAAAATTCCTGTTTGAATTGATTTATTACGAGTGTCCATGGAAGTTCTATATTCTTCTCTGTCCGGATTTTTAAGTAAAATTGAGCATTTTCCGGCATAGTTCTAACAGGGAGCTTTCTCCAGGTACTTTTTTTTTTTTAATAAACTTTCTCCAGGTACTTTGATCCACATTATTGAATCATTAAGGTTGAGATGAAAGTAATTGTAATTTCTCTTGTTGAGGGAAAATGATTTAAATTGTACTGTCGTTTCTTACTGAAAATTAACACACTGTTACATCTTCAAAAGTAGGTCTTCAGAACAAGAGCTGGATATATTGAGTGACAAAAAAGATAAAAAAAAAATTATTCAAAATACGAGTGTTATAATAGAAATTTGGGTGTGCTAATAACTTCACCATTCTTTTAATAAACACTGAAGTTCTTAATCTCCATTCTCCCATAAGATGTATCACACACTACAAGTAGCTTCCCAAAATCTTTTAGACTTCATTGTACAAATCTGAAACAGTGAACGTTTCTCTTATCTTGTTGTGCTGATTTAATAATAATTTGATAATTTGACCAGTTTTTCAGGAGACCTTCATCATCCACAAACGCATCAAACTCATAACATTATTGGTGAAATAGAGAATTCAGGAATCTTTTGACAAGTTTTTTATGTAAGACTTCATTCATAAAGGCATAAATTCAGTCACTTATTAAAAAGAGTATTAGATTCCGAAGTTTAATTCAATTAAAGAGAAAATTATAACAGAACTGCAACATCCTTACGACCAAACTCCTGAAACACAGAAAGTTTTTACTCTTTCGTAACAATTTCCAATTATCCCTCTTCACGATTACCAAACCGGAAAGTACCAACAGATAAAATCTGATGATATGAGATGATATTAAGGGATCCCCACCCCGCTGCAACACTTAACACAACTACCAGGCACATAGAATTTTCTCTAATCAGAATAAATTGGAAATAAGTAGTCCAAGTAGAGAACCCACCAGTAGTGTTCAGTTACCATTTCAAAGCCTGAAGGTGTTGTAGCCTCCTCCTAGACCAGAAGATCCATAAGGTTGCCGTGGTGGTAGCGAAGATACATACGCATCATAAGGTTGCGAGGATACTGAAGAGGAAGGGTAAGAAGTAGGATCATACTGAGAGTATGACCTCAACCCAGTATCCATCCTCCCATAGCTACTTTGAATCTGATCCTTCGTACTGGTTGCTATAACTTCCTGAAGATATAGAAGAAAATATTATAAGCATGAATAAACTTTATCAAATTTAACTTTAAGATATTACTGAAATATGGAAAGTTTGCTTTGATCTTGTCAAAAGCTATATTAGATAATGAGTGATGAATAAGTTATAAATTACCCCAAAAAACAGAAACTTCTAAACCAAAAATATTTGTGATAGCTAATTATATAAATTAACGTGCACTTCTCATCTCTGCCATACAAAGGAGGAAACCCCCTTTCGTTTAAGTATTGATGAAATGAATACCTGAATTAGTTGTTGAGCCGCTTGAACCTGTGACGAGGTGCCTTTTATTTCCACGGTAATCTCATCAGGTAGTCCCCTGCTCTCCTGCACAGTTAAGAAGGCTCCACTACTACGACGAATGAATTCAATACTCCTCCCTTCAACCCCAATAATGTCCTCAGCATAGGATAGAGGTATTTGCATTGTTTGCGTAATCTGCATACAGAATCAGGCAGTGTTATTATGTTATGAAGATTGAATAAATAGAGCAACCAAATACGTACACCAATGTGAAGCAAAATCATATCACGACACTAAAGAATTTTGTTTCACGTGTTGCCCTAATGACACTGAGAATTGTTTCATGAACTGAAACAAGTATAAGAAATTGGCAAATGCAACTCATCTAGAGATATTGGCAATGCAGCACCACCTAAGGCAATACGTGCACTATGAGTTTCCAGTTGACACCAGTGTTTTACAATATGCCATACTTCTGGACCTTCCGTAAAAAGTATGCGGAAACAGACTGCAATTTTGTGAATATGAAAACTGAAGTCAAGACACAAATGAGAGACCAACCTGAGTAACAATAGGAGCACCAGGACGGCCAAGCCCTGAAGAACGAATTGAAGAAAGACAAGCCTCTTGTCCATACATGGAAAGTCCAGCGGAAGCAAGTTGTGTTTCCAATTGTGTCTCACGGCTGAGAAAAAGAGATTCACGCGAAGCTGTTAGAGGATAACTAGTGCCACCTCCAGTTTGAGTTACAGAATGAAGCAATGACTTGTCAGGCCAGGTATCCGATTGCCATTCTTGAGAAATTGGTGCAGCGTACTGAAAAAGGATCATTCAATAATCAATACACAGCAATGAAAGAAATGAAAGCACTGAATACATCAGCAGGAATTAGGCTTACAGTTTTCTCAAACAGAGGAAGAACACTATGATCAACCAAAAACTTCCTCAGGTGAGATATTACTGCTTCTAGAGCTTTCAGCACCTTTAAGGTTTCTCCCTGCATTTCAATGATCCTCTCATCGGCAGCAGCATAGAGAGGAACCTCTTCTGCCAGAATGAATATAATGTATCAAATACCTTGTTTAGGGACAAAAATGTATCATTGAAAGGGTCAAATAAGCTTGTGAGCTAATAGAAAAGGATTAGAGAATACATAATAAATATCTTACATGATACAAAAATATGTTCAAGGACTCAAAAAAAAGCTGATACAAAAATATGGTTCACAAAAGGCATTTACAAAACATGATACAAATAAAAGTTTAAGGACTCTAAAAAAAGCTGATACAATTATTTTAGGGAAGTGATTCCCACACTCCCCTTTTCTCTCTCTTCTTTATTTCATTATTTCTTTTTTAATTTTAAATTTCTGTTTATCAAAATGACCCTTGAATAAATAAGTTGAGAAGAGAAATTGTAAGGATAGTTTGGTAAATGATTGGTAAAAAAAGAGTATAATAAAAGGGAGAGAGAAAAGTGGAGTGTGGGAATACACATGAGAGAGAAAAGGACAGAAAACAAAAACATACGATGTAGTTTAAACTGCAGAAGTACAAAACTAAGCATGTAAGTTCTCTATTTGCACTCGAATTTAGACCATGATAGCTTCTAAGTCTAAAATAAAGCAAACAGAAAATACTTTAGATACAATAATCAATTTAGTTACACATCTCGGGATATAAGCCCTAACCAATCTGAAACAATTTGTTTTAATCCACATAAATTTGCCACATGATATCTTATACATGCATTGGAGAAATGAAGAGAAGCCTTGCAACTCTTGTAAAAACAATAAAGAAATGATTATTTCACTAACCAGATATGTGCAACACTAAAAGCATACCTCCAGATAATACTCGAACAGAAGCCGTAGTGCTCTCCTGTATAGACTTGATTAATGATCCTTGTTTTCCAATCAAATTAATTGCTTGAGTGGATGCTACCAACATACGTACGGAACAGAATGCAACTCCGGCAGCACCAGCCAATTTTGGATCCCCTTCACTCTCAGATAATCCAGAGACACGTTTGAAAATTCTTATTACAGCATCCATTGCAGGTGAAAGAGGAGACTCAGGCTCTTCCCTTCCAGAGATCAGCACCTAAGAAGAATATTGAATCAGAAAATTTGTCGCAAAGAATGATACCACTGTAAACATAATTCAAACTGCTAGTTGAGGTGACATGTACTGTATCTGTGGGAGGTACTAAATGTGCCATCTCAGAAGTAGAGCATGATAAGCATTCGACACCAATCATTACATAAGGTGTCATGTTGAAAACTATCGAAAGTATCTTATAAAAACATAAAACCTTATTATCATCAAGTAAAAAAGGCCTTTAAATAAATAGATTCCGTAATAATCATGAAGCTTACATGTCTTATGGCTTTTATATCAAACCTAGCCATGTGCCCGATGCAAAGAATTTATGGAGCAATGGCATCATAAAATAACAAGTAGCAGTTACTGATTCAGTCCGATTCTCAGAATTCATATTTTTCGTGCTTCTTTAAGATCGATAAGGCAAAAAATTTAACACTTCCCCACCAGAAAAGATCATTCCTTTCCTAAATTCAATTTTTCAGTTCGGCATTTCCACTACTTACAAGTTATGAGATAGCCACTAGTTTCCAAGAATTCAGGTTTTCATCTTCATGTCCTCAGACATGTTCCCCCACAACTATCAAAATACAAACCATGAACAATCTTTACTCCATTAGGCTGCAATTATTTCATCAACACATGCTCGTCGCAATCTAACCAAAGAAAGCTAAAAACGCATATACCCCAAAGCTAACAACAACGATCATCACAAACTGCTCTAACCACCAAAGCTTCATACTTCATATGAATTTTCAATTTACTGATTTGATTACGATTAAGAAGCCAAGCATAGTAATGGAATCATAATATAGCAAACCCTGGATTACAGAGAAAAGGAAGGAGAAGCACAACTCACAATGCGATCGGCGGTGCCTGCGGCGCCGTCAAGGATACGAATGCGAGCTCGCGTCTCCTCACACATCTTCTTAATGAGCTCGCCCTTCCGGCCAATAATGCTTCCGACCTTAACAACCGGCACAATCAGCCGGAAAACATTGTCGCCGGGCCACCCCGGCCATCTCTTATCGGCGTCGCTGCCAGACGACGACGTCGTCGTCGTCGCCGGAGCCTCGGTGTCCGATTTGGACTCCGGGTCAAGGTTCTGAATTGTATCGAATGCTGCTATTGCGGAAGCCGAGTCAGATTCGGGCGCGGTGGCGAGTTCGGGATACGGGGCCTTATCGGAGGGGTGAAGAGTGGCCATTGAGGCCTTGAGAGGACTAGGGTTAAGAGGTTTCGGGGGAGAAAGAGAGTGAGAGATGGCCAGAAATCAAGAGCAAAAGGGTTTTGCTTTTGTTTGCAGTCGGAGTTTTCAGCTATGAAGAAGGAGAGAGAAGGCCAGTGGAGGACTGGGGGAGGTTGATTTCGCCCTTGTAAATACTCGGCACGTGATGTGCGTGGGCACGCGCACACAATTTGAGATTTTTTAAGAGCATCTCCAACAGAGAAGTCTTATATGAAGTCCTAAACTTATTTTTAGGACTTGATTTTGACACTATTTATTTAGGACTTCAATTATCTTCAATGGTTAAGGTCCTATATGAAGTCCTAAACCTATTTTTAGGACTTCAATTATCTCCAATGATTAAAGTTCTATCTCAAAGTTCTAATTTTATATATTTAGGCTTTGTAAAATATAATTGTACATGATAATTAATAATTATATTAATTTAAAAAAATTAAAATTTTGAGTGACTTATGCATTATTCAAAAATCGGATATACTTTCGTTTCACATGTGTCAGTCGTTTCACTTATGCATTGTATAAATATCCGAGTTTGCGAGATTACGTTATCTATCACGTGTAAAGTATCAAAATATCGAACAAGATTTCAGACAAGATTACGATATCTGCCATGTAACTTATCGAGATATTGAACTAAATTTTGTGCAACACGTGTCAACGTCTAATTAGTTGACGAGATTACGTTATCTGCCACGTGTAAAGGTGGAGCTCTTCGAAGATCATGTTGATCTTCTATAAAATCGGAGCATTCACTCATTCATCTCTCACCAATTCACAAACACTTCTCCCCCCACACAAAAAAATTGTGGTTTCTTAGTAATTGTTTTCATACATTTAGTTTTGTTTTCCGTCATGAATAGGTTGTGGAAACTATTGAAGAAAGAGGAAGCCGAAGATGTTCCGAGAATGCAACATCAAGCCCTCTTGATGTCTGCGGCAACCCACCAAGTGGAGATGATGGAAGAAGATGAAGCCGAAGTCCAATGGGGTGGTTCTTTGGAAGGGCGGAAGTACATATTAAGGGAGCATGAGATGATGGATCAATGCTTAAAATCTCTATACTTCACTGAACCATGTAGGTTTGACGGCGACACTTTTTGAAGGTGCTTCTGTATGTCACCTTCTCTCTTTGACAAAATGATGTGTAGCGAGGCCAACCACAACCCGTACTTTGTACAGAAGATGGATGCCATCGGTAGACTCGGCCTCTTCACCAAACAGAAGCTAACATGCGCTATGAGGACGCTCGCATACGGTCTACCAGCTGACTTGACTGATGAGTTTCTTGATATTGCTGAATTCACTGCTCTTGAAGTGTTGGATCATTTCACAAGAGCGATATGGGCTGTGTACCGCAAAGACTATCTCCGCACACCAACAAAGGCAGATCTGCAGAGATTGACGAACAAAGCTGCAGAACGTGAATTTTCAGGTATGTTAGGTAGTCTTGATTATATGCATTGGTCGTGGAAAAATTGTCCGGCTGCTCATGTCGGGCAGTTCCAAGGCCACAAAGGAAAACCTACAATTATCTTAGAGGCGGTGGCTTCGTATGATACTTGGATTTGACATGCATATTTTGGACTTCCAGGTTCTCTCAAAGATATCAACGTCCTGGGAATGTCACCGTTGTTCGACGAGGTGTGCAGAGGTCAAGCTCCTCAAGTGACTTTCAAGGTAGCCAACAGTACGTACCATCAAGGTTATTATTTGGTGGACGACATCTACCCTAATTGGGCAACTCTTGTGAAAGCAATAAAAAATCCTACCACTCTGGAGACAAGATACTTTACAAGGATGCAAGAGGCGTTCAGAAAAGATGTAGAGAGAGCATTTGGTATCCTCCAAGCGCGTTTTGCAATTATGAGGGGTCCAGCTCATTTATGGAGTAGAGAGAGGCTCCAATATATCATGATGGCGTGCATTATTTTGCATAACATGATTTGTAGAGGATGACCGCGCCAAAGATGAGCAATATGATTTCGACATTGACGACATCCCAATGCGTCCAAGAAAAGCTGGTATATATGATAAACCGACTTATGATGATGAGGTGCATCGTAATCCCCAACTAATGCATGCATTTATATGTGATCGTTACAAGAGGACTCAGTGTCCAGTGATATGTGGGGAACTAAGATTGGATTTAGTTCAACACAGCTGGGCTTTGAAGAAGTGGCAAGAGCGCAACCGTGGCTAATTTGTGTCGTTAGCATGTGTCAATAAATGGCATCCGTTTGCTATCATGTTGTTGTTTGCATTTAATTTGTGTGTGGTTGTGTATTTTTAATTTGTGTGTGGTTGTATGTTTTTAATTTTGTGTGTGTGCATGTAATATTTTGAGTACTTGAATGCATTTAACTTTGTGTGTGTTGTATGCATTATATATTAATTTAAAACAACAATACCAATTAATTTATAAGACCATATAAAAATACACTTCAAACATAATTAGTTAAAATTAATTTAAAACAACAATATAAATTAAGCAATAGACAAGATAAAACAAACTAATCACTCTTGATCATCATTTTGCATCCAAGCCGTTTGATTGAGTAGAAGATAGGGGGAAGAACTTGATCCACCATAAGGAGGTGTAGATGCTTAAGGTGTACATGCGGGTGCCTCCAATTCCTCTCGCTCAAGTATCTTTCTTTGTTTCCTCTCCCAATATCCTCTTTTACATGGTGAATATATACTTGGATCCACCGCCATTGTGCGAGCATCTTTCTCCCTTTGTTGAGCCGTCATTGCCTCATGCATAAGTTGTTCCCTTTGTGCAAACTCTTGATCATTTTGATCGGAAAGCCTTTTCATTTGAGCATGAATACTCAATGTTAGCTCTTGATTAACCTTCTTCTTTGTCGCCTTGGCTACTTTTTGTCCCATTGGACGTTTTTGCCTTACTTTAGATGCCACGCTTGGAGTTGCTTCGTCTCCGGGCGAATTGTTATCATCCAAGTTGGTAGGAGTCTCACAATTTCTAATATCCTCATCCATTATTGGCGGACATGAAAATTTAGGTGACTCCTTCAAGATATCCCAACAATGCAAATATGTGAAATGCTCTCCATGGGAATCATCGAAGTAGTACCCCTTTGCATTCCTTAACTACAAACATAGTAGTGATTATTTAATTAATATCATGAATTATTACTATATTTTAAGTGACAAATAAAAATACTTACGTCATCTTGATCATTTTTGACACTCACATGATTTTTGATGGCTTGCTCCATCTCTTACTTGCGGGATTGATCTTCTTCCATCAAGATTCGACACTTATTTGGGTTTGCGTAGGTGCGTTGGTTGGCTTGATACTTTCAAAATGCTCATATATAGGATCCCACAAGGTTCCACCGGATTGATTAGTGCCGACGGCGGCATCTCCATCAATATTCAACATGGCCATGCACAAAGCTCTATCTTCTGCCTCTTTCTAATTTTCCAATCGTGGTGCCCTAGGTTTTGGTGAACCTCTCTTTGGACCCATGGTGTTGAACAAAAAACTAAATTTTCTATAAGAAAAGAGGAGGAAGGAAATTTTGAGAAGATGTAAGAAATGGTGTGAGAGAATGTAAAAAATGGTGTGAAATGAATGAAAAAGAATTTATTGTTCCAACGGACTGATTAATATTCCCAAAAAATAATTAAATTTTTTTCATTTTTTTTCTGACTGTTATATTAAAAATGGGAGTTTGATCGAATAATAACCGTTTGATCGATTTCAGCATATATTCTTTGTCGTTGGATCAGAATCAGAAATTTAAAAAAAAAATAGATTTAACTGAGATTGAAATCTAGCCGTTGATTTCAAGATTGAATCAAATCGGGCCGTCCATTTCATTTCGACCGTTGGTGCTCCAACGGACTGAAGCAGCATCACGTGGGGCGGGTCCCACTCTACAGCAGCTATCTGCTACTCGCCTCCTCGGTGGAGCGCGTCGCGCGTGATCATCCCTCCCTCTCTCCTCCAACGCGTCGCGTGGCTCATCTCTTTCTTCTCCGACGCGTCATCTTCTCTCCTTCCCTCTCTCCTTCTGCTGGCTTGGCCCCACATGCTCTCCCTCTCAATTGATAGATCGGGTCTTATATGAAGATCTAGTTTAGGACTTCATTTAAGACTTCAAGCTAGTTGGGCTAGGTTTTAGATCCCTAAAACACGCCATTGGAAAAGCTGAATTGGAGACAAAGCTAGAAAAATAGGGAATAAAACTCTCCATTGGAGATGCCCTTAGGAATCACCGAGGTTAATAAAAAAAAATTGACCATGAATCGTTTTGATACTAGCTATCGTTCAACTGAATATTCGGAGTTGTTATTTTATAATTTAAAACTAGTAATATGATTATTAATATATTACATATGTATATAAAATGTCATTAATTAAAAGATAAAATAATTAAAAGAAAATGACATTTAAGTTATTAAAATAAAAGCATAGTTTAATACTCAAATAAAAGCATAACAAAGTGTATTTAAAAAAAACACTCCATATTGTCGGACCCTCAAAATGCGTCCTCATTTTCTTCAACTTTGAATTAAAACTTTGGTCTTGTTTTGAGTATTTGGATGTTCTTAATTTTAGAAATTAGATTTTTTTTATAAAAAAACAAAAACAAAAAAGAGGGGCTGATTTGGGCCGATTCGGGCTTACTCGGCGATTACTCGGAGATTATTCGAGAATTACTTAGCTACCTCTCAAAAAAGAGGAGTAGGCCCAAAACGGTTCATGTTTTGACTGAATAGTGAGTGCTAGCTAAGTACTCGGCCGAATTTACGAACAGAAGAATCATGAAAGCTTCAAAGTAAATAACGTTTCAATCTTAGGTTTATAAATGTCATTGTTTTGGAAGTGCAAGATATCGATTTGAAAGCTCAAAAGTTTGAAGTTACTAAAAACCGTGAGCCACCAACATCAACGCAAGAATTTGCCTAGCCTCGACCTCTATCCCATATTTGGCCAGTACACATTCTGACTCGTTCCAATGGACTTTCCGCAACCACATTAATCATAGTCGAACCCTAGGCACCGGTTCCACTCCAACACCAACCTTTTGACAGTTGGCTTTACCTAATCGAAGTAGCCAAATCCTGAAATACACAATTATAAATAGCTCATTTCTCATTCACCTTTGTATTCACGAGTCAAAATATGTGCAACTAAAAATATTTGTATGGACTGACTCAATGTTGATTGACCTCAAAGACATGGATCTGTTTGGGCCTTACAAATATATTTCGTAAATTGGCTGGTCTAAGAATAGTTTGAGCCGATATATGCGGCCCATTTTTTGAATAAATATCAGAAAGAAAAAGACCTAAACAAGGTCGGCAATGCGGATTTATTTCCTGGTTGAATTTGGTTATCTCGTAGATGCAAGATTTACAATAATGGCGTATATTCGCGACCTATCTCCTTTTTGTGCATGTGAGCCTACAAATGGGGAACCTAGTGTTTAAGAAAGAAAGAAAAAAACACTTATACATATACACTTAAACACAGCTTATGTTCTACATCTCAATTATAATCTATCTTCTCCTACTACCAATGGAAAAAATTGAGATCGATGAGTTGTAATCTAGTTGTAAGAACTCATATCATGATCTTGAGGTCTCACGTGTTCAAAATCTCATTCGACACCAAATTCTATCGGTTCACCTCAAAAAAGAAAAATTGGAGAAAATTGAGCATAAAAATATTTGCCAACAATTCTAAAAGTTGGGCAAATTTATAAGGTTTACAAACCCTATACATTCATTTCAAATAATCAAAAACCAAAAGACTGTCGAAGGATAAATTAGATACACAAGTAGATATATCTGAAACTGTACTTTATTCATTGATAGATGACATTTAAATAAGCATTACAATCTGATACAATAAATCTCCCAGTAAATCAGGGATTGGGAGGATCTCTATATCTACTCTAATTAGGAAACGACACACACCGGGATACTAGGAAAATTATTATCTAAAACGTTTCCCCTTATGTCTGGGAACGTCCTTTGTGCAAGTAAGATAGATACTCAGCATCAGCAAAACCAACTAAGAAATCACAAGGTGTCTCTGAATGGGAGACTGCACTAAATGGAGTAACAATGCTTGGAGCTGGACCCGTCTTCGACGGGTCGAAGGTATGGCTCTAGTCCGTCCAGGGTGCAACTTTTTACGGGTCGAGAGGATCATTCGACGGGTCGAAGACCTTGGAATTAACATGCTGCATTTCAACCATCTCTTTTCGGAGAATTTCATGCTTCTCTCTGTATTCTTTATAGGGAACGAACAAACTCAAGTCTATGGAACCTTTCAAGTACCTAAATATGTGTTTTATACCATTTCAATGACGTTGTATACCCACAAAACTAAACCGAGCTAACAAGTTCACAGAGAATGCTATGTCTGGTCTTGTGCATTGAACTAAATACAACAAACCTCCAATAGCATTAATGTATGACATCTCAGCTCCCAATAGTTCCTCATCATCATCTTTCGAATGGTACAGATCCTTATTGGGTTCTAGACTACGTACAACCATTGGTGTGCTAAGAGGGTGTGCTTTGTCCATCTTAAATTGCTTGAGCATCTTTTGGACATAAGCACAATGGTGAATAAGTAGGCCACTAACTCGATGTTCTAATTTCAAACCAAGACAAAATCGAGTCCTACCAAAGTCTTTCATCTCAAACTCGGATTTCAAGTAGCTAACAATCTCATTTATTTCATCGAGAGATCTAATAATATTCATATCATCAACATAGACCGCTACAATGGCAAATCCTGAACTTGTTCTCTTAATGAACACACATGGGCATAAATCATCATTCTTGTATCCCTTCCCAATCAAGTAGTTGCTTTAAACCGCCCATTAGGGACTTCCAACCTTGCAGAAACATTTGCACCAAGAATGTGTGATCTCGTCACATTAGCAATATCAGTGAAGGAGTCAGGCATCGAATCAGCTACCTTCTGAAGATCAACTATACGTCGCACTTCATTCTCACTTTGAGATGTGCGTGGATCTTGAAACATAGTGGGAGGGGATTTTCACAC
Organism: Geum urbanum; assembly: GCA_946800695.1. Classification (NCBI taxonomy): domain Eukaryota; kingdom Viridiplantae; phylum Streptophyta; class Magnoliopsida; order Rosales; family Rosaceae; genus Geum; species Geum urbanum. Next base: position 10,671,546 of record OX327003.1, read on the forward strand.
TTCAATTCATGACGTTTAACCAGAATAGAGGCATTCATATCTCCCCCTAACGTCAGAAAATATGTTTCATCAAAGTGACAATCTACAAATCTTGCAGTAAAGAGATCTTATGTCGAAGGTTCTAAGTAACAGACAATTGTTGGATATTCATAACTAACATATATGCCTAATCAACGCTGAACACCCATTTTAATGTGTTGTGGTGGCGCAATTGGCACATACACTGCACAACTAAATATGCGTAAAAAAGAAATGTCAGCCTCATATCTAGTTACCAACTGGAGTGTAATGAATAGTTCGCGTGCTATAGGTCTCAAGCCAAGAACTATTGCTACATGTAATACTGTATATCCCCAAGCAGAAACCAGCAAATTGGTATGCATAACTATTGCTATGGCCACAAGCTATAACCGCTTAACTTGTGCCTCTACTAAACCGTTCTAAGAGTGAACATGAGGGACGAGATGTTTAACATACAGTAGTCATCAAAAGTCTTTGATGTGAATTCTCCTGCATTATCCAATCGAATTGACTTGATTGGATTGTCTGAGTGGTGAGCCTGAAGTTTAATAATCTATGCAAGGAGTTTTGCAAATGCAACATTCCTTGTGGATAGCAAAGCAACGTGTGATCATCGCGTTGATGCATCTACCAAAATCATGAAATATTTAAATTATTCGCATTCCGGTTTGATAGGTTCACAAATAAAACCATGGATCCTCTGTAAGAATAAAATGTTTTCAGTGTTATCAACCGCAAAGGGGGTGAAAGTACCTATTTGGCTTAACATTCAAAACATAAGTCAGCAAGTGGAACTGCTGACTTGGTTAATGAATCTCCTTAATTTCAGGTAAACGTCATGCATAATTAAGAAGGTGATTTGCAATGTGTTTAGTTTATTAAATTGATTGTTCAGCTATGTCATAGTTAGGAAGGTTGTGTTTGATTTGGACTGTAGTATCCTTTGTGATTAGTATACAGTCTATGTAATCCTAACTGATCCATTGGGAGATTGTTTGGAATATTGTGGGTATATCTGAAAGGACCCAATCCCGATTCAGTTACCTAAACCGGAATCGAACCCCTTCTGAAAATACGAACCAACAAAAAAATTTCAAAATTTCGGCAGAGTTTCATTACTAAAGTGGAATTACCATAACCTGCACCCAGAAAATAACACTTCATCCTATGCCACAAAAGCCAAACCGTGGGCACAAATCCCATCCGGATTTCTCAACATCAATATATGAATCATAAACAGTAAACAGTACTGTAGTATATATATATCCGAGAAAATCCGTATAAACAAGTATCAGAATGTATCAGAGCAACCTCTAAAGTAAACCATATACAATATATACATCAGTAGGTGAACAAGAACCTACTGGAAAGCACAAGTAACTCTGATCACTAGCCTCCAAACCGCGACGTGAAAACACCAAAACCTGAACTGTAACTGGGCACGGAAACCGAAAAGTCCAGGGGAAAGACAATAAACACGTTAGAGTGATTGGACGAAAATAAATGTCTTTCACCAGTTGATATATATGTTTAAAATACATATGCGAGTCCAGGTAAATAAAATAACAAGTACACGAGGTAAAACTCATACTCCTCCAGTGTACTGTGCATGCAAGTAAAATCCCACGGGGTCACTCATGGACTCCTCCGTGCTAGTACAGTCTGAACCACGGAATCCCTGACTACCACATGATTCTAAGCCAGAAATGGCCTCGGTTCCGGGAATACGCCCCTCACCGGTCTGGTTGGGGAAACGCCCCTCCAGGCGGCCCTCCGTCGGGGATCAGCCGACGAGGCAAGTGTATCGATACAACAACGTAACTGAGACTGTACTCTGTGTAAACCAAATCATAAACAGTTCGATGCAAATGCATGAAACAACATATAAGTGTATGTATGCTCGTATACGTATATTCGTATAAGTATAACCGTATAACCGTAAAACACATGCTCATATTAAACATAATCTCGTATGAAATCTCATGCTCGTAAAACCATAATCATGCTGCATGCTCAAGTTCATAAATCATATAAAAGACTCGCAATATTTCCGTGAAAAGAAATTGTCCACTCACAGGTGAGCAAAACGCGCACTCGCGCTAATCTCGTGGCCTGGCGGAAGAACCCTCGCCAGAAGCACGGCCACGATCCCGATCTCGATCTCGATCTCCTGAATATTCACAAAAACATAATTGATCAAAATCATAGTTCTCAACCCTGTACTGATTCATGGAAACCAACCCTGTACTGATTCACGGAAACCAACCGTTCCCGGAAATATGCAATGCGGTACAAAAATAATAACGGAAATTCTGAAATCCCCACTTGAAATCTTGACTGAAAATCGGCTAACCAAATCAACCCGAAAACCTCTGGACGACGATCAGGGCGCGATTTTGAGAAAAACGACACTAATTTCATCAAAATCTGAAAAAGTCAACCCTCCGCCGTTGACCGCCGCCGCCGACGGCGGCGCGCCATCAACCGTGAAATTTCACTGCGGAGAACTTCCAGAACTCAAGTTCACCGCAAGGCAAACCACATTCCCTTTTACCCCGAAAGCCAATTCAAACCGGAACCCATCCAAATCCAAGCAAATCCGAACGGAAATCAAATTCCGGTGACCTAACCGGTGACCCCAAAACCACAATCTCAGACCAAAATAATTACACCATGAGACTCAAAGGAGCAAGGGGAGTCTAACCCCCCTAACCCCCACCACCAAACCTCGCCGGAAGACGGCCAACCGTCACCGGCGACACAGCTCAGCTCGGCCCGATTCGGGCACCATGAAATCCCCATTAATTTTCACAAATCCATATACCAATCAACTCGAAATCAAACAAGGAAGCTAATTATACCTGTCCCGTGGCCGGAGGTGGCCGGAAAGTAGGTCGTCGGACGGTCAAACCAAATCGGGAAACTTCCCTTATCGGGTCAACGGGTCAGCTTTCCAATTTTGGAAAGTCGACGACTGGTCAACGAAAAACAGTGTTTTTACGACAATTCTCGACTATTCCGCTATTTATACTCGTGCCTCGGGTCGATCGACGGTCCAAAATGAATATACGAAATGATTCGGATAAACACGAAACAATCGGATAAACTCGTCGAATACCGAAACTTCAAATAATCATAAAATATTCCTCGGTAATCGGAAAAATCTTCCGAAACCGCCCACGAGCTCGAAATCACGTACTCTACAATTTTCGTGAAGACACCCAACTCAAATTCTCGACCAAAAACATAGTCGCGAATCGAATCGACGAATCACATATACGACATAAAACCGCGACTAAACTCAATCTCGAGAATCGTGCCGAATACGCAACAAGTTCTCGTTCGGGTCGTCACAATATCAGATCAGTCGTTGATTTGCTTTAAAAGTCTCTTGCGGGAAATTATCTAATCTGATATAAGTACCATGTGTTTTGACAAACGGTTGGTAAGGCAAAAAGAATATTTTTGAGTACCTTTTTCCTTTGTGTAAGCTGTTGTGTATGTTCATGATTTCTTAGTGTATTTTTAAGGCATCCTTGAAAAATTAAGATCCTGTAGTTATTTTCCCTTTAGAGGGTTTTTTACCGCGTTAACAGATTGCGTGTTCTTGTGTTCTTTTTCCTTACACTACAACTTTAAGAGATTATTATAATTTCATTCTAGTAATTTTAATTGGCATCAGAGCACGTATAATAGTGTTTAATTGTTTTCTGGGCAAAATGGATCGTGAAAGAGAGAAAGTTGCTACTTCCCTAAATATCCCTCCCTTCTTTGATGGAAACTGTGAGGACTTTTCCCTTTGGAAAGTCATGATCAAGGATTTTATCCTAGGTCAGGATCCTAGAATGTGAAGAAAAAAATTCAAGATGGCTGGAGTCCTCCTACAGTAACCAAACAGACAACAACAGAATAGGGTAAAGCTGGCCCTTCAAAAACGTTTCTAAAACCTGAAGCTTCTTGGTCTAAAGAAGATTATGTTGATCTGCAATTAGATTGCAAAGCCAAAACTTGCTTGTTTACTGCTCTATCAAAGAGAGGAAGAAGTAGAATAAATCACTTCTCCACTGCTAAAGAAGCATGGGATCATCTAGCACTGACCTATGAGGGGAATACTAGGGTAAAAGTTTAGAAGATGCAAAGGTTAACCAGGAAATTTGAGAGCCTCAAAATGAGTGATGATGAGTAAATTGATGAGTTTCACTCTAGATTTATTAATATCATTAGTCAGTATAGGGATTTGGGTGAACCAATTCCAGAAGATAGGGTTGTCAAGAAATTCCTTAGAGCCCTTACCAAACCTTATCTCCCTAAGAAAATAGCCATAGAAGAGTTTCATGATCTGAAACCTATTCTCTTAAGGAATTAGTTGGAAATCTCACGACTTATGAAATGGAACTTGATCTAGCTTCTAAGAAGCAAAAGAGTATAGCTTTTTCTTCTCTTGAGAAGGGACAAGCTACTGAAAAGGCCTCTGTGAAGGACAAACAGAAGTCCAAGAATAAGTCTGTGCTGGATTCTGATGATCTTGCTTTGATTACTAAAGAGTTCAAAAAACTTTTGAAAAATAAAAAGGACTCCGATGATGGTTCTTCCTCAAAGAAGTATCAAAGCTCTGAGAAGTATGTTGATAAAAATTCAAACTGTAATAAAAATGACAAGCCTAAATGTTATGAATGTGGTGACATTGACCACAACTCTACTGACTGTGGAAATTCTAAGCATGCTGCCAAGAAACAGAAGGCGCTGAACTCAACAACATGGAGTGACAATGAAGATGAGACACCTAAAACATAAAATCTTGCTCTAGTCTCCTCAGTTAATGTTGATGATGAAGATTTAGAGGTTGAATTTTGTTCCTCTAATGATGAGATTGAGACAAAGTACAAGCAACTGTACATTGTCTCTAATCAGGTTCAGAAGAAAAACCAACTTCTTGAAAAAGAGTTGAGTGCGGCCAAGTGCTACATTAGTGATCTGGAGGATGAACTTTCAAAAGCTCAACACAGAATTGTCAGGATTTTGTCTGATCAAAAGAAGTTATCTTGTTGTCAGTCAAACACTGGAGAGAATAAAACTGAACTTCTTGAAAAGATTCAGATGCTTGAGGTTGAGATAAAAGCTCATTCCGTACTTAATGTGTCTCTAAATCTTGAGGTTAATTCTTTGCAAGAACAACTGAAGCTTGCAAATGAGAAATTCAGCAAGTTTGAATCTAGCTCTTCAAGTCTTGCAAACCTGTGGAGAATGAGAATAGGCAACAACAAAGATCTGACTGTACTTGGTTATGAAGGAAATTCAACTTTATCGAGTCCAAAGTTTGTCAAAGAATCTGGAAGTCTGGAACACAAAGTAAAACCTGAATCCACTTCAGTTCCACTTGTTTCTAAACTTTATGGTAATATTTCTCCTCCTGGACAGACTTCTGCACAAGAGGTAAGGAATACTCATAGTTCATCTGATGAGTATCAAAGGTGTGATGAGAATTCCTTTGTCCTTATATGTCATCATTGTGGTAAGAAATGACACATCAAACCAAGATGTAATCTTTTGCGAATCAAAAGAGAAAGCTCTTCTAAACAAGAAATGTCAAGTTTGAAACATGAGTTTGTTGAATAGAAAGAACTTTTAAAGAAACTTACTGAGAAATTGAGCAGGATTGGAAAGAATATTTGAAGAGCAAAGCAAAATAAAAAATGCCTTCTTTCTAAAATTGTTTATTCTAACAGTAATGAGAATCTTGATTTTACTGGTGTAGGTTCTACTATGTGCAAAAGTGACAACTTAAAGTGCTTGATATCACTTGCTGCTCTTCAAGAAACGAACCCTACTATATGGTCTGTGGACAGTGGTTACTCTAGACACATGACTAAAAATAAACATTGGCTTTTTTCTTTGGATGAAGAGTTTACATCAGGAGGAATGACCTTTGGTGCTGGTAAAACATGTCAAATCATTGGTAAATGAATGGTTGTAGCACTTGGAATTCCAAAGCTCATGAATGTCTACTATGTGGAGGGCTTGTCTTCTAACTTGATGAGTGTGAGTCACCTTACTGATGAATATGAAGATGTTGGTTCAACAAGAAAATGTGCCTAGTGCTTGATCATTTTGGATGTTTCATCGTGAAAGGACAGCAATCACAAGACAATTGCTATCAGATAAAATCTGAAATCACCACACTTGTAGCAACATGTCTTATCTCTGGAAAAGAAGACATTCTCACCTTGTGGCACAAAAGATTGGGACATGTTAATTTTTAGGATCTGAAAAGGCTGTCAAACAAGAAATATGTGCGTGGTCTATCAGAATTGAAAGGAAGTACTGATCAGATGTGTGCTGGTTGTAAGATAGGTAAGCAAAATAAGCATGCACATAAGGTTGTGAATTCTGCCTTGACCACCAAGCCAGTGGAACTGCTTCACATGGATCTTGTTGGTCCAGCACAAAAGTCTAATTTTGGACACACATGGTACATTTTGGTTGTTGTTGATGATTTTTCTAGATTCACATTGGTGGAATTTTTTAAAACTAAAGATGAAACCTTTGATTACTTTAGAAATCTCAGCACACAACTTCTAACTGAAAAGCACTCATCTGGACTTAAAATTGTTAGAGTAAGATCTGACAATGGTACTGAATTTAAGAATTCTTCTTTCACTAACTACTTTAATAAGCTTGGTGTTTTTCATGAGTTCTCCTCACCCATCACACCTCAGCAAAATGGAATATTTGAAAGAAAAAACAGGGTCTTTCTTGATATGGCTCAAGTTATGTTGCACTCCTATGAAGTCAATACCAATATGTGGGCTAAGGCTGTCAATACAGCTTGCTACATCATCAATCGGGTATATCTTAGAGCCCACAATGAATCTACTCCATATGAACTATGGAAAGGTAAGAAGCCAAGTGCAAGTCATTTTCACATCTTTGGAAGTCCTTGCTATATTTTGAAAGATAGGGAAAAGCTTGCTAAATTTGATGCTAGAAATGACCCAGGTTTTTTTTTTGATACTCCAGAAACACTAGAGCTTATAGAGTTTACAATACGCGCACTCAAACTGTTATGGAATCATTTAATGTTGTTGTCGATGATGCATGTTATAGGTAGGTTGACTTTATCGTAAATAAAGATGTTGGATTCTTCGATGTGATGAAGAAATCTCTCTCTCCCACTGAAGATCAAGTCCAGCATATTACACAAGATCCAAATCTTGGAGATGATCCAATCTTCTGGCAGGGATACAAAGAGGTTCAAAAAGATCATTCAGTAGCTGATTTCATTGGAAATTCTTCAGATGGAATGCTCACAAGAAGACAAGTCTCCAAGATCTATAAAAATGAAATCATCCATGACACAACTCTGGTATGTTTTCTTACTCAAAACAAAGCTGACATCAATAAAATTTATTTCTATGGTTTTATATCGACCCAAGAATGTCAAGGAAGCCTTTCAAGATGATGATTGCATAAATGCAATGCAAGAAGAGTTCACACAACTCCAAAGAAACAAGGTTTGGAAACTTGTTCCTAGACCAACTAACTCCAACATCATTGGCACTAAGCGGGTGTTCAGGAATAAAAGTGATGAGTTTGGTACAGTGATCAGAAACAAAGCAAGATTGGTAGCTCAAGGCTACTCACAGGTAGAAGGTGTGGACTATGGTGAAACCTTTGCCCTTGTAGCAAGATTGGAATCAGTCAGATTACTACTAGCAATTGCATGCAATCTAAACTTCAAGCTGTATCAAATAGATGTCAAGACAACATTTCTACATGGAGAGCTTGAAGAACAAGTGATTGTTGCTCAACCTAAAGGATTTGAAGATCCTCATCTTTCTGACCATGTGTACAAATTACACAAATTTGTTTATGGTCTCAAACAAGCTCCTAGAGTTTGGTATGAGAAACTGTCTACTTATCTGGTCAGCCAAGGATACATCATAGGTATGGTTGACAAAACTCTTTTTGTCAAACGAAATGGTAAGCACATCATGATTGCTCAAATTTATGTCGATGATATTGTCTTTGGTTCTACTTGTACTAAAATGGTCGGTGAATTTACCAAAGTCATGCATAACAAATTTGAAATGAGTGTTTGTGGTGAACTAACCTATTTTCTTGGTTTACAAGTAAAGCAGACTGGCTCAGGTATGTTTCTTTGTCAATCAAAATATGCTGAGAATTTGGTCAAGAAATTTTGTCTTGCATCGACTAAGGCAGTTACTAATCCTATGAGTACTACTACAAAATTATGTGAGGATGAAACTGGCACTTCAGTTGACTCTACTCTTTACTGAAGTATGATTGGAAGCCTACTGTATCTAACTGCTAGCAGACCAAATATTGCTTAGAGTGTTGGTGTGTGTAAAAGGTTTCGGTCAAATCCAAAGGAATTGCATCTTGAAGCTGTTAAATGCAACATCAGATATGTTCATGGTACTACACACTGCGGAGTGTAATATACTTATGAGACCAATGTTGAAATAGATGGATACTGTGATGCTGATTGGGGAGAAAATCTCAAAGATAGGAGAAGCACTTCAGAAGGTTGTTTCTTTGTAGGAAACAACTTGGTTGCTTGGCATAGCAAGAAACAAAATTGCATCTCTTTTTCAACTATTGAAGCAGAATATGTGGCAACTTGTAGCTGTTGCACTCAGCAGCTGTTGTGGATGAAGAACATGATGAAAGATAATGGCATTCCCCAAGGTAAGATATCTCTTTTTTGTGACAATAATAGTATCATTCAAATCTCCAAAAATCTTGTACAACACTCTAGAACTAAGCATATTGATCTCCGATATCACTTTATCCGAGAATTAGTTGAAAATAATATACTTCAATTGGACTTTGTCTAATCTAAACATCAATTTGCTAATCTTTTCACTAAACCATTGGACACTACAAGGTTTGAGACCTTGAGAAATACCATTGGTGTTTGCTCACTCTAGTCAGTAAGCATCTCATTCTATATATATGTAGATAATGTATGTGTAAAACGAGTCTTGTGGTCTACATCTATACCTGTCTTTAGAGCATGATGCACTTCTGATTTCCCTGTGAGTTATTTGTGCCTTTCTACTCTTACTGCTCTATGCAAATTTTGTTTTAAGTGTCTTGCAAGTTTGATCACTCTCGAACTTGCATTAATACAACTTGTCCTCACTAGGAATTGGTTAATAGGGTCAATCTGTGAGATATGATTGAGGCATTAGGACAGTTTTATTCCACCATGGCCTTATATCTCTTATGTCCCTTATCTCTGATATCCTTTTAGATGCCCATGTTAAGCCTAATCCATTTGTTCTTTACCCTCTCAGACTAACTCTACTGCTCTACTATGATAATAGCTGCTCAGCACCATGACCATCTTACTTGAATGCTTTCTACTTGGTTGATGGACTAGACATACAATGGACATCTTTTATTGCTTAAGGTCTACGGACTCAGACGATCTTGTCATATCCAGATAGAATGCCTTCATCTATGGTTCTCACTACAAGTGACAAAGATTCAGAAAAGTGGTGGCTGATTTCCTACTACAAAAATTCAGTAGAATGATGAAGAAGAAAAAAAACTACAGCACAACTGCACAGTTCAGTACACAAATTGAAATGTTCTCATGCAAGGCTAACTATAGATGTCTCGTTCTGATGGTGAAGTGTCATCACTCTTGCCTTGTCTGTATTTCTCTGTGCTTCTTGAGCAGCCTCATCCCCATTGCTAGTTACACTGTGTCCTATATGTTTTACCTCATCCCTATCTCACCCTCTCCATTAATCCTCATGACTCACTTGTGACTCTATGTTCTCAAGATTCTGTTACAGGTTGTTTGACATTCATGCTTATGGTAGCTGATCCCTCACTGCAAGAGAGTGATTAAAGTACCTCCGCATAAACAGATCACGGAACAATGTCCACGGAGTGTCAGCTGGAACTCTGTCGGTGCTAACCCACCAAAAGTATGCATCATCCTCAAGTAAACCAACTGCGGCTACTGTCATCTGCTCAGGAGTATACTGTAGACGCTCACAAACACGTTCAATCTGAACCAACCATGCCTCGCATATCTCTGGATCAACTGAACCCGAAAACACAGTAGCACCAGCTGTACGAGCCTTGACCACAGGGTCAAAACGCTCTTCCAAACGCAGCACTCGCATCAGCAAGTCGCGCGTTCGGCGATCCTCATCAGGATCCTCATCCCGATCAACACGGGGACCACGTCGAGGAGGCATCCTACTGATACAAGACAAGCATTAGGTATAAGCAGAAAGAACGTAATCATGAAACCGCAGATATTTGAGAACACACAACACCCGAAGTATTGATGAGTACCGCTGGCCAATCGGGTCATCACTCCAGTCATGCTATATCAACTCAAATACCCTAAGCGTCACAACTACAAGAGTCTACAGAATCTGACAACCTAATGCTCTGATACCAAGCTGAAAGGACCCAACCCCGATTCAGTTACCTAAATCGGAATTGAACCCCTTCTGAAAATACGAACCAACAAAAACTTTTCAAAATTTCGGCAGAGTTTCGTTACTAACGTGGAATTGCGTAAACATGCACCCTGAAAATAACACTTCATCCTATGCCACAAAAGCCAAACCGTGGGCACCAATCTCATCCGGATTTCTCAACATCATAATATAAACAATAAACAGTAAACATACTGTACTATATATAGTATATCCATGAAAATCCGTATAAACACGTATTAGAATGTATCAGAGCGACCTCTAGTGTAAATATATACAATATACACATCAGTAGGCGAAACAAAAACCTACTGGAAAACACAGGTAGCTCAGATCACTAGCCTCCAACCGCGACGTGAAACACCAAACCTGAACTGCAACTGGGCACGGAAACCGAAAAGCCCAAGGGAAAGACATGAAAACTGTTAGAGTGAGTGGACGAAAATAAATGTCTTTCACCGAATAATATATATTATAAAACATATGCGAGTCCAAATGCATAAGTAAAGAAATGGTACACGAGGGAGACTCTAACTCCTCACGCGTACGGAGCATGCAACATAAAAATCGCGGAATCACTCATGGACTACCATGCGATAGCATAGTCTGAATCACGGGATCCCAGATCCACACGTGATTCCTAGCCAGAAAGGCCTCGGGTCAGGATATCTATCCCCCTCGGAGCGTACTCGAGGATCAGCCGAGAAGCCAATGTGTATCGATACAACAACATAACCAAGACTGTACTATGTGTAAATATAATCATAAATCCTTTTCATGCACATGCATAAAACATAATATGTACGTATGTATATTCGTATACGTATATTCGTATAACCATAAACATAAAACACATGCTCGTAAAATTATAATCAATCTACATGCTCAAGTTCATAAAACGTATATAAAAGACTCGCAATCCATCAGTGAAAAGAAATGTCCATTCACAGACTCGCGTAACGCGCACCTGCTCTAAACTCGTGGTCCGGCGGAAGATCCCTCGCTTGAAGCACGATCACGATCTAGATCTCGATCTCAATCTCCTGAATATTCACAAAACATAACTGATCAAAATCATAGTCCACAACTCTGTACTGAACCACGGAAACCAACCGTTCCCGGAAATAAACAATGCAGTGCAAAATAATTAACGAAATTCCCGAAATCTCCACTCGAAACCCTCGACTGAAAATCGGCTACCCAAATCAATCCGAAAACCTCTAGACGATAATCAGGGCGCGATTTCGAGAAAAATGACATTAAAAACGTCGAAATCTGAAAAAGTCAACCCTCGCCGGAGCTCCGCCGGCGGCGGCGGCGCGCCGTCAACGGTGGAATTCCATGGCGAGATTCTCCAGAATTAAAGACCACATCAAGCCCAACCATTTTCATAACTACCATCAAGGCCAAAACAGACCGGAACCCCTCCAATTTCACTGAAACCCGAACGGAATTCCACTCTCCGGTGACCTAATCGGACCTCAGCCAAACCTCAACCAAACCTCAAATAAATGACACAAATAGCATCCTTAGGCCAAGGGGAAGCGAACCCCCAACCTCACGGCCACAGTGGCTCGCCGGAGGACCACCCCCCATCACCGGCGACAACTACGAACTCGGCCCGATTTGAATCCCAACAAACCTCAATCAATTCCCAAAAATTCAAGTACCAATCGACTCGAAATTGAAAGGAGAAGCTAACCTTACCCTTCACTTGGCCGGAGGTGGCCGGAAAATGGACGTCGGACGGTGAAGACCAAAACGGAAACTTGCTCCCCTCGGGTCAACGGTCAAACCTTCCAAAACGGGAAAGTCAACTCCGGTCAAACTCAAACAGTGTTTTTCGACGATTTTACGACTATTTCTGATATTTATACTCGCGCCTTGGGTCAATCGACGGTCCGAAATGAATATTCGAAATGATTCGGATAAGTTCGAAACAATCGGATAAACTCGTCGGAAACCAAAACTTCAAATAATCGTATTATATTCCTCGGTTATCAGAAAAATCTTCCGGAACTGTCTTCGAGCTCAAAATCACGTACTCTACAATTTCGTGAAGACACTCAACTCAAATTCTCGGCCGAAAACATAGTCGTGAATAGAGTCGACAAACCACATATATAACATAAAACTGCGACTATGACCAATCTCGAGAATCGTGCCAAATACGCAACTGATTCTGGTTCGGGTCGTCACATATATAGATAAGATCAATAAACAATTGCATATTCTGCTGTATAGTATGATTAATACCACTATCTACTAGACACTCGATCTTGCCTTTAAACATCTACAAAACAATTTTAATTTTAATTAGTCTTCAAGACTTATTAACCACTTTAAGTAATGACTTAAAGATTTTTCAAGGAGTTGTGACCCTTAAAGAGTGTTGATATGACATAAGCAAACCGATGTAAACTACATCAAAAACACCATTCCCGGGTACCATCTTTGACGGGTTGAGAAGAACCACTCGACAGGTCGATGAAACCCAAAATAAAATTTGATTTTCCAATAACAATTTTCTCGACGAGTCGAGGATGATTTTCGACGGGTCAAGTGTTGGATAATTTTGTCACAAAGGCAAACATTCGACGGGTCGAAGGGTACCATTGAAAGGTCAAATAAAACCTAAAACCAATATCGATTTTCCGATATCTTTCTTGACTGGTCGAGTTTGTGATGAGTGGAGACAAAAGCAAACATTTAACGGGTCGAAGAAATGAAAAATCATTCCAGAGTGATACCATCGACGGGTCGAGGAAAAATCCTAACGGGTCGAAAAACTCTAGAATCAAATGATCCTTGATGGATTCTTGTTGTTTTAGTTGTCTTGGCGAGTCCAAGTCAAATTTTGACTGTTTTCTCCTCTGCCACGACCTCCTCTACCACGAATTTCTCGTGCCTTTCCAGTATGATGAGCCTCACCGACTTTCTTTGTACTGGTTGGCCTAGCTTTGTTGTGGAGAAGCATCTCCTGATGTCGTTCTTTCTTGGCCAGCACTCTCATAAGATCACTAGATGATCTCAGTTTCTCTTGCTCATAATCGATCCGATATTGATGAGCAAGTGTGTCTATGGAGGTAGGAAAGGTAGTCGATGACTTTTCAACTATAGCGTTGTCATTCTTTTCAACGCTATAAATGGCTAGCTCATATTGTAGTTCTAACATATTCTGATAAAAATCATTTATTTTTGGGTAATCAAATACCTGGATTTGATCCCATTTTTCAAGCAAGTCGGGAAGGTGTGTGTCATGCGCATTGTTGAACCGTTCATGCAAAGTCTCCCACAAATCCGCAGGGTCGTTCTTTAGCAAGTACTGCTTCCTTAAAGCATGATGTATATGTCTCTGAAAAAACATGAGAGATTGAGTTTTACGGGCTATAGTGTCATCATCGACTTGGGTGCCTGATGGTAATGGTTTGATCGCATCCGCAAGTCTCTTACCGATGAGAGTATTCCTTACATCTGAGATCTACCCGTGGTACTCTACTCCTTGAAGATCAATGATGTCAAATTCTGGCATCGTTGGCTCAGTCATCTACAAAAGACAAGAGATGAAATTAGTTTATCGATCGAAAAACCATGATCACTAATCAAGTTTAGGGAATAAGAATACATGATCCATTTATGTATGGTCACAAATATCGATGCAATAACCGATGGTTTCATACCACACCCCATAAAACTGTGACTAACTCAGAGTCACAAAATTATCAACTTCCCTTTGTTTTTTTTCACATATACCGTGACTCCCCAGAACCGTCACTAATGTTTAAACTTTGAGGAGGAGGAATGAATCCTTCACTCACTCATACTTACAATAATCCATAGGAACTAGAGGCATATATAAAATTTACGATATTTAAACCTAAATCTAGACCTGGCTTTAGGGTGTTGCGGTAATTAGTTTTGCAACTTAATTCTAAATCGAATAACTTTAAAAATTTAACTCGATGGTATTATGCTCGGAATGAAAACTTTGCTGAAAAAAGTTTGAAGCAAAAAAAACAAAAACAAAATCCGGCGACGAGAGGGATTCTAACGACGGTGAAGATGCTCCGGCGGTGGTGTACGAACTCTGGCGACTTCAAAGTGATCGACAATAGTGCTGACTTCGTGCAAGGGAGGAGGCCAGCGATGGAGCTTATAGTGTTTAGGGGTTAGGTTTTTTTTTTGGGTTTGAGTTGGCTATCAACTCAAGAGTTGTTGATAACGTATTGAAGGATAAATTGGATACACAAGTAGATAGATCTGAAACTATACTTTACTCATTGATACATGACCTTTAAATAGGCATTACAATTTTATACAATAAATTTTCCGATAAATTAGGGATTGAAATGATATCTATATCTACTCTAATTAAGACAAGACACGCACCGGGATGCCAGGAAGATTATTCCCTTAAACAAAGAGTAAATAAAGTAAAGTAAAAATTATCAAAACTATTCTTTTAGTTTTGATGGTAAAAAGTCTGATTCACAAATAAAGGTAGGGGAAGTTTAGGGATTTTAGATTTTATTTACCTTTACCTTTACTTGGGTAGAATTTTTTTGTTTGATTTCTCTAAAGCTGTACCAACTTAACATGATAAAGTAGTTTGACTCAAATGGTGAGAGTATCACTACCTATGAAGTATGCTATTAGGCCCTAAGTTCGAGTCATAGATGTGTAAACCTTTAATCATCTTTGAAAAAAACAATACTAACTTCACATTTTCTAATATTCTATTTGTTGAGTTGTATTTGCTCCTTGTTGATTTCTGTTTCCAACTTTTTTATTCCTTGTTGAGTTATCTTGTAGCCTATAAATAGGTCTCAATGTATGACATTTATTAATTAGTTGTGATACACTTTTAGTGATCTTAACCATAATTCTCTTAAGGTTGACTTCAGTAAGGCAGAGCTATATCGGGTCTTAGGCTAAAATTTAACCCTTGATATATTTTTTGTTTAAGTTCAACCCTGGACTACTTATTGTTGATGGTCTCCGGTAAGAGTGGGCTAAATTTGGTTAAAATTAGCTTTGATTGCCTACCAGGTCCACATTTTCCTTTGGTTTCAAATTTAGCTCCAATTAAATAAATGGCTACATTTAGCCCTCCATTTAACTATTTTCGTCTAAATGTTGGAAAATACAAAAATGCACTTGTAACGCCCATATTGTCACATCATCAAATCGAGCACATTATAGTGCCGCGTGTCCCTAAAACTTAAGGTAAGATTCTTAACTCAAGTCCTCAGAACCCGCAAGGCAACATGAGGAAGTAAAACTTATCTTTAAAGTAGATAAGAAATTTAACCTACGAAAACTTTTATTGAAACTGAGGTGAAAGAAAAAAAAACCATGAAGTGAAATACTTTAGAAACAATTAGTTATAAGTGTCAAAATAATTAGCAAATAGTAATCTAGTTCATGCCAAAGTCCAAATAATTGACAAGAAGAATTTTACAACCAAGTTATTCTCAATAAAGAAATCAAGCTAGTAGAAATGAAACAAGTAATCTGTCACGCGGATCTAACTCCGTCAATGACATACGAGATACAAGAAAAGGCGTGCCACACGACCATCAGCCAATTTTCCCGTCTTTGTACACAATACCTACATCCAAAAATGTTGTAGGGGTGAACTTTGGTCCTCACTGCTCAATAGGGTTGTACCTAGCTAGCTGTGAAAACAAATGAAATCATAGGTACCAACAAGTAAATAAAAAACGATGCATAAGATAAAATGCTCAAAATCACAAATCATGCAATTTGTAAAAACATAATAGGGCCTATATAGAAAACTCAAACCTGATGACCGACACTCTATACCAGCTACTACCTTACCACGATTAATATCGTCTACTTGGCAAGGTGTAGCGAGAGTGCCCACTCATGGCCGAAAATTTAGAGTTGGCCTAGAAGCAATGCCACACCTCAAAGGATGTCAGACACTCTTCAGTCAATACAGCTCCTCTGAAGGGTTTAGGGTATCAAAGCCCCAGGGAAGTCGCTATGCTCCTCTCATTTTCAGGTCATTAAACAAAAACTCATATGCATTGAAAACATTGTAATCATGCATAAAGAAACATAGTTCTTTTATAAAACCACTAACTGAGGCAAGTCCAAAATCCCCTACCTGGAACATCGTCGCTTTGACATCTACTCGCTTTCCTAGGCCGACACCACTATCTTTCGCGTCTCGGATAACTGGAGTCCTAGTCCGACATTCTCAATATCATTAAATCACTTTATATAAATTACACAATATCACCAAAGCTATGTCAAACAAGATTTTCGAAATGATACCAACTTATTCTTTAAAGCGATTGTCCATCCATTTACTAAGGACACCCATTTTCAAACCAAGTAACATATATCACTTATTAATCTTATAGAACAAAACTTTGGATAAGGAAATTATCTAATAATGTCAGTTCACTTAATAACTGTAATCTCCAATTAACATCGCTTAATTACTACTGCCAATGTATGCCTTTTTTTTTAGAGAAACGCTAAACTGCCAATGTATGCATGATAACAAATAAAACCATAATGCATATCTTTTCTAAATCACAGCACATAAATATAAAACCACATATAAACTCCTAATTTACCAATTCACAGTTTCATCGATTAAATAAAATAGAGCATCTAACCTTGTTTGGCAGTAAGAATCACCATCACAAATGAACAAAAAACATCATAGCATCTCCATGAAGAGAGAACTCCGTTGAAGGTATGAGACATCAAAAAATACAAACCATCAATCTTGATCAAATCCAAAACACAATTATTCTAGCATGAAAGGCTTGAAGAGTAAATCACGTTTCATACCTCATGCAAAGAAAATCACCGCCGGAAAGCACAAAGAAACCATCGGAGCTATTGGCCTTCGTTGACACCTTCTCCACTAACGAATAGATTAAATAATGCTATCAAGATAACCATGGCTAGAAAATGATGGAAATAGGCCTAGTGCGCCACCGCATCATGGTCGGATGAGAGAATTATGGTCGGATCTGATTGTGGGTCATCGGTTTCCAAAATGGGCCTCCCCCTCTCAAAACTAACTCAATTACTCAATCCCAATCAAAGAACATAACTCATAACCCAGATAATGAGAATTTGATAGAATGAAATGGCATGCAACACAAGTTAGAATCCATTTAATACTTTACTAAAAATTAGTTAGTTGTAATAAGAAGTCATCACATTTACCTTGATCCAGCATGACTCCACCATCGGATCATCACGAAATTTGGAAATAATACCGAAGACATAATTCTGAACAACTTTCATGAACAACTCAAAGAAAAAGAAGCAATGTATCCTATCGATTTTGGCCCTGGCTAACGAAAATTATGTTTGAAATGAGAAGAGAGTTGCTCAGCTCACTTCTAGTCCTTCCAACGATGGTCTGGGCTAAATATACTTATACATCCAACGGTCCAGATTGTCCAATAATAAACCTTTTAAATAAAAGTTTTTTCCTTATTTCCAATCTTCCAAAATTCAAAGTAGATAGCAAATGCTTCCGAAAAATGCCGAAAAAAATTACCACGGACTCGTGATGATGCATACTTATTTATTGAACTTTAAACTAAAGATTTCACTTCCTCAAAATTTCAAAAAAAAATTCTCATAGGTTCTTCGTAATCATCGAGATAATAAGTCAAGTGTCGCATTAATCTCCTTAAATATTTTTTGGGTCTCACAGCACCCAAGGTCTAAGCACCCATTAGACTTTTTTCAAATATGCCATATGTTACAATATATTTGGATGATTATGTCAACGTTTTTCTGTGACAACCCGAACCAGAATTAGTTGCGTATTCGTCACGATTCTCGAGATTGAGTTTAGTCGCAGTTTTACGTCGTATATGTGGTTTGCCAATTCGATTCGCGACTATGTTTTCAGTCGAGAATTTGAGTTAGGAGTCTTCACGAAGTTGTAGAGTACATGATTTCGAGCTCGTAGGCGGTTTCGAAAGATTTTTTCGATAACCAAGGAATATTTTATGATTATTTGAAGTTTCGGTATCCGACGATTTTATCCGATTGTTTCGAGCTTATCCGAATCATTTCGTATATTCATTTTGGACCGTCGATTGACCCGAGGCGCGAGTATAAATATCGGAAATAGTCGTAAAATCGTCGAAAAACACTGTTTTGCGTTGACCGACTTTGACTTTCTATTTTTAGAAAGTTGACCGTTGACCCGTGGGGGGAGAGTTTCCCGATTGGGCTTGCCGTCCGACGACCTGTTTTCCGGCCACCTTTGACTTCGAGAAAGGTATAATTAGTTTCCCCTTGTGATTTCGAGTAGATTGGTATAAGAATTTGTGAGAATTGATGAGGTTTTGTGAGGTTTCGAATCGGGCCGAGTTTCTTCATTTCGCCGGTGACGGTTGACCATTTCCGACGAGGCTTGGAGGTGGTGGTTAGGTTGGTTAGAATCCCCTTGCCCCTCTGAGTCTTGTGGTGTATTCAGTTTGGTCTGAGATGGTGTTTTGGGTGGAGTCCGGTTAGGTCACCGGAATTAGAATTCCGATCTTTTTTGAGGGAAATTGAGGTGGTTCTGGTTTGATTCGAGGTTCGTCGTAGTTATGAAAGTGGTTCGAAATGTCGAGACCTTGTGATCTGGAAGTTCTCCGCCGGTGAATCTCGCCGTTGACGGCGCGCCGCCGCCGGCGGCGGCGGTCAACGGTGGTCAACGGCGGAGGAGTTGACTTTTTCAGATTTTGATGAAATTAATGTCATTTTTCTCGTAATCGCGCCCTGATTATCGTGCAGAGGTTTTCGGGTTGATTTGGTTAGCCGATTTTCAGTCGAGGTTTCGAGTGGGAATTTCGGAATTTCCGTTATACATTTTATACCGCATTGCATGTTTCCGGGAACGGTTGGTTTCCGTGATTCAGTACAGGGTTGAGAACTATGATTTTGATCAGTTATGTTTTTGTGAATATTCAGGAGATCGAGATCGAGATCGGGACCGTGATCGTGCTTCTGGCGAGGGATCTTCCGCCGGTCCTCGAGATTAGAGCGAATGTGCTTTTTGCTCACCTGTGAGTGGACAATTTCTTTTCACGGAATTCTTGCGAGTCTTTTATATGATTTTCGAACTTGAGCATGCGTATGAGATTTCGGATTACATAAGCATGTGTTTTACGATTATACGATTATATTTATACGGATATACGTATATGAATATGCATACACTTATATGTTGTTTCATGCATTTGCATCGAATTGTTTGTGATTTGGTTTTCACAGAGTACAGTCTCAGTTACGTTGTTGTATCGATACACTTGCCTCTCGGCTGATCCCCGATGGTAGGCCATCCAGGAGGGGCGTCGTTATCCCTACCTGACCGGTGAGGGGCGTTCCCCCGGAACCGAGGCCATTTCCGGCTTAGAATCACGGGGACTAAGGACCTCGTGATTCAGACTGTACTAGCACGGTGTGTGTCCATGAGTGACCCCGTGGGATTTATACATGCATGCTCAGTACGCTGGAGGATTATGGTTTACCTCGTGTACTTGTTATTTTATTTCCTGGACTCGCATATGTTATTTTAAACATATATATTAACTGGTGAAAGACATTTATTTTCGTCCACTCACTCTAACGTGTTTCATGTCTTTCCCCTGGGCTTTTCGGTTTCCGTGCCCAGTTGCAGTTCAGGTTTGGTGTTTTCACGTCGCGGTTTGGAGGCTAGTGATCAGAGTTACCTGTGCTTTCCAGTAGGTTCTTGTTTCGCCTACTGATGTGTATATTGTATATATTTTACTTTAGAGGTCGCTCTGATACATTCTGATACTTGTTTATACGGATTTTCTCGGATATATATATACTACAGTATTGTTTACTGTTTATGATTCATATATTGATGTTGAGAAATCCGGATGGGATTGGTGCCCACGGTTTGGCTTTTGTGGCATAGGATGAAGTGTTATTTTCAGGGTGCCGGTCTATGCAATTCCACGTTAGTAACGAAACTCTGCCGAAATTTTGAAATTTTTTTGTTGGTTCGTATTTTCAGAAGGGGTTCGGTTCCGGTTTAGGTAACTGAATCGGGATTGGGTCCTTTCATTTTCGTAGTTGACTGAGCTTATGATAAGCTCGCTCGCTCTCTCTCTCTCTCTCTCTCTCTCTCTCTCTCTCTCTCTCTCTCTGATGCACCTCTTGCACTTTTGACAACCTCCTAAACTTACGCCGGGTCACCAATACATCTCGTCGTCACCGATGATGCACCTACAACTATAAAAATCACACTCCTCCAGCACTTGAAACCTAATTTTCAAATTTCAAACTCATCTCAAACTCGGAATGATGAAAATTGCTATATAAAGTGAAAGAGTATGGGTGAATCTAACTCACAGGTCGAACTGATTGTGACGACCCGGATCTGAATCAGCAGTATGTTCAGCTTGATCGATGAGTTACTGCGTAGTCGCAGTTGTCCGACGGTTATTGGAATCGCCGAGCTTGTTAACGACTTAATTATTGACCGAGAATTGAAAATGGGTCTCTTCTTGAGAGTCGTTGTACGTGTGATTTCGAGTTCGTGGGCGGTTCCGGATCATTATTTGGACGACCGAGGAATTAATTATGAATATTTGAAGTTTCGACGGAAATGGATTTAAATGGCAGGTTTGTTCGCGACTAAATTATCGGACGTGAATTTGGTTTCGGTTTCTTCACGGAAGTTGTTCAGAATTTAATTTTGAGTTTGTGGGAACTTCCGGAGCATGATTTTGAGTTACGAAGATTTAGTTATGATTATTTCCGATTGTGGACTGTTTAGTCGATTTTAATGTGTGTTGGTTCGAAGGGTTGACTTTTTATCCGTTTGGCTGATGTGTTTGACTTCCGGTGATATTGGAAGATTATGTTGAGATGAGTTTGTGGCCGCGAGAATTATCGGAATCGGAATTACGATGAAGGAGTTACGCGTGTTTAAAGTTTGTCGAAAATGATATTTATGAAGTTTCCAAAAATGGAAAGTCTATAAATAGAAGTTGCTACTTTGGGCAGGTCAGACCTTTCCTTTTTGGGTGTTGACCGAGTTGACTCGGTCAACTCGGTGGAGAGTGAGATTTCACGTTGGCTTCATGGTGGCTCCACGGTGGTGGATCGATTCCGGCCACCCTAGGCTTCGGCCTAGGGCTAGTTATGCTCGGCGTGGTTCCCTCGTGGTGGTGCCGGCCACCGTTTGCGGCGAGGCTCGCCGAAGAGAGAGAAAAATCCGGCCAAGTTTGCAAATTTTTGGGTTTAATGGTGAACTCTGATTTCGGCCGAATTGAGCTACAACTTTGAGTGGGCTTTGAAGCTCTCATCCCCTTGATGCTCCCCTGTAAGTTTGGTGATTCAATTCGATGTGTACATGGAGAATTTTGGATTTGAAATTTGTGTATCAATTCGGTTTTGCATGAAATTGAGCTAGTTAGAGTGAGAATTGGCCTTTGTTGTAGTTGACAAAGTTGCTCAGTGGGTGATTTTGCATGGAATAGGGGTGGCTCCGCCGTGAAATTTCACGTCCAGCGGCGGCGCCGCCGTGGACGGCGGTCAACGGTCAACGGGTTGACTTTTTGACTTTCGACAAGTTGCATGTCATTTGACTCGAAATCGCGCCCCGATCGCAGTGGGGAGGTTCGTTTTTCGAGTTGAGCGTCCGAACGTAAAGCGAGGTATTGAGGTGTTATATATGGATTTTCGACGATTTGTCGTGTTTGAATTACGTGTTTCCGAGAACGGTGGTTTTTCGTGATTTGTTTTGAAATGTCGAGTTATGTTTATGAGATATGGATTTTGTGAATATCCAGGGGTTCGTGATCGTTCTTTTGGCGAGGGACTTTCCGCCGGATCACGGGTTAACGCGATACGCGTTACGCCAGTCTGTGAGTGGACATTTTATTTTCACGGATTGATTGCGAGTCTTTTATATACGTTTTATGAACTTGAGCATGCAGCATGATTATGGTTTTACGAGCATGAGGTTTCATACGAGATTATGTTTAATATGAGCATGTGTTTTACGATTATACGGTTATACTTATATGAATATACGCATACGAGTATATGCATTTATATGTATTGTTTCATGCATTTGCATCGAATTGTTTACGATTTGATTTACACAGAGTACAGTCTCAATTACGTTGTTGTATCGATACACTTGCCTCTCGGCTGATCCCCGATGGTAGGCCACCAGGAGGGGCAGTACCCCTACCTGACCGTCGAGGGGCAGTACCCCGGAACCGAGGCCTTTCTGGCTATGAATCACGTGGTAGTCAAGGACTCCGTGATTCTGACTGTACTAGCACGGACGTGTCCATGAGTGACCCCGTGATACTTTCTATGCATGCTCTGTTTACGAGTTGGAGTCAGCGTCTCCTCGTAAACTATTTGATTTGATTTATTTATATTTCGACTCGCATATGTTTTTATAACATATATATCAACTGGTGAAAGACATTTATTTTCGTCCACTCACTCTAACGTGTTTCATGTCTTTCCCCTGGGTTTTAAGGTTTCCGTGCCCAGTTTGCAGTTCAGGCTCTGGTGTCGCACGTCGTGGTCGGAGGCATAGTGCTCGAGCTACTTTGTTTCATCCAGTAGGTTTATTGTTCTACCTACTGTGGTATGCGTATATGATTATGTATTAGAAGTCGCTCTGAGCGTCCTATTGTATATGCTATACGATTTTACACCGGATTTCAGTAAAGTATAGATATATTTACTGATTTATTTTACTGTTGATATATTGAGAAATCCGGATGGGATTGGTGCTCACGGTTTGCTTTTTGTGGCATAGGTTGAAGTGTATTTTCCGCGTGCAGGTAATGGTAATTCCACGCTAGTAACGAAACTCTGCCCAAATTTTGAAAAGTTTTTGTTGGTTCGTGTTTTCGAAGGGGTTTGATTCCGATTTAGGGAGCTAAATCGGGGTTGGGTCCTTTCACTGATCGATGACGATGAAGTAAGTGAAGAGTTGAGGGCGAAAAAAGAGCAGACGCGGTCGTAAAATCTGAACTTGGAGAAGGCGGGTCCAACAACATCGATGAAGCCGGAGAAATCAGAGTTAGGGATGAAAGGGAAATGCGACTTTTTAGCTTTCTCTTGGTACTTGCCGAGTATCTGTAAGTAGTTAGCGTAGTTCAAGCTCATTTCTTTCACTCTCACTTTCACCGACGTTGAAGTCTTCAATTCTGGAATTGGATAGCTCCAATCAATTTGTATTGCACTCTCTTTTGAAATCGGTGATGTTGGATTCGAAGTTTCTTGTAGACCAGAGCCTCTATTTTTTTTACCTAAGCCTGTTCTTGCCTCGGGGAACGTGACCAGACATTTACTTAAGATTAGGCGGCATTCAAGTAGAGTAGTGATTTGAGATGCTTCGGCAAATTACTGATCTAGTGGTTGAGTTCAAGGCCCGGTAGTGCGAGGCCGAGCTTCGGCAAGAGGTAGGGCGAGGTTAGAACTGTTGGTCGACAAGGTCGTGGTAGGGCGGCGAACGCTAAGAGGCGACTTGGAGGCAGACATTCGACGACATCCTGGAGGATGATTGGAGAAGGCGAGCTAGCATCTTGGAGAGAGAGAGAGAGAGAGAGAGAGAGAGAGAGAGAGAGAGAGAGAGAGAGAGGGGGGGGGGCTAAGCTCATCATAAGTTAAGTTAAACATAATAAAAGTTGAAAATTTAGAAGGCTGAGATTGTGCAACATGTCACATTTGGCAAAAAGTCTATTAAATGCTTAGACCTAGGGTCTATTCCATCATGATCCTTAATTGTAACCCCATAGCCCTTTAGCGATTGTTTGTTAGAGACCGTTATAGGGCTAAAATTTGGTATTTAGCTCTTCAACCTCTCTTAATGGAATCGACCTATGTAAGTGTCGTTCTGCGACCATTTTCTGCAAAGAGGTTCAAAAGGCCAAAGGCTAAATTATAGCCATATTTTCATCTCCAACAACAAATGAGGCCTACGCCAAATGACTTATTAAAGCCAAACATAGTCCTTTGGCTAACCATAGCCAAATAAATGAGGACCACTAATCAGATTGATTTTGCATGTGGGTTGATGAAAAAAGACAAATATATTGACAGGTGTCAAGTTTTTATGGGTTGACGTGAATTGAATTTGGGAGTATCTGAATATGGTAATTTGACCCTGCCTTACTGGAGATGGTTTACTAAAGCTCTTATCCCAGTTTTGGCGTGCCTTGCTGAAGATGACTTTACCATTTTGATAAGGACAATACTTAGGATCCAACACATGGGCAACTCTCTTACTCATCCATTATGTGTCACCACCAAATTGTGACACGTGGCTTTTTTTAATCTTTCTTTCTTGTATCCATGTTCTGGTTATTGTGTTTGTGTTTGTTGATGAAAAATACACGATAGTTAAGAAAATCTACAAGGTGAATTTAATCTAGTTTTCAGTCCAAGAATTTAGAAATTGATAGTCAAATTTGAGAATGATTAGAGATATAAAATAAAGAACAATCAGGTGATTTTGGTGTGTATGTGCCAAGATGATGGGTCGGTTGGAAGACAACAACAGAGAAGAGTTGGGTATAAGTTGTAGAAATGATTAGGTGGTTGTCAAAACTCAAACAAGAGTTCGTGTGACAATGGTTAACACTTTGAAAGTATATACACTTTAAAAGGCCCATTGAACTAGTGATTCTATGGAGTTGAATCTCAAAGATTTTTTATTCTATGAAATTTTGACCCAATTGAAAGAGTTCCACACATGAACTCTTATCAACTAAACCATGTATAACTAGAAGTCATCATTGTCCTTCACCCAAAAGATTTGTGGGCAGCTTGACTGCCCATTGCCATAGCATGGTTCGATACTAATTGGCAGCGGTACTAAGTCCTTGGGAGCGTAAAACTCAGTTTGGAAAAACACATTCCCCTTAGCTTTAATTCCCATTAATATATTTACATTAACAATTAAAATCTTTTTAAACTCTGATTTATCTTAATATCAACATCTTGTAGTTAAATTTTTAGTGACATACAGTAAAATCTCTATTTAGTTATATTGTTGGGCCAAACATAATTTATTTTTATTTAGAGGTTAAATTTTTAATGGAGGTTTTATATCAAAAATATCAAAAAAATATTTATTTGTGATATCAATTATAAAGCATAAATATGAGTTAGAAGATACCTACAAACTCAAATATGTGATAGCAACTATAAAGCATAGATCATCACTTCAAATTACTAAAGAAAAGTATTTTAATTATTCTTAAGTCATATTTTTTTTCTTATATATTATTAAGAATTATTACTATATGGCTGTAATTTTTCTATACAGAAAAACTTCTATACAGTCATATAGTTACGCCAAACATAATTTATTCTTATAAAAAGGAGGTTATTCCTCGATCAATGGAGGTTTAGTAAAAAATTGGATCACAAATTTTGCACATATATCAAGAAAATAATTTAGCTGCGATAGCAATTATAAAGCATAAATATGATTTATATGAATTGTATAAAGTTTAGATTATCACCTCAAATTACTATAGAATTGTATTTTAATTTTTCTTAAATCACATTATATTTTCTTATTATTGACAATTATTACAATATAGAGGTAGTTTATATATATATATATATATGAAACTAAAAAAGTTTATAACTTATTACAATGTGGAGGTTATTTCTATTTATAATTGGTCTATGTTAAAGGAAAGTATATTCCTAGTATCCCGGTTTGTGTCTTGTCATAATTAGAGTAGAAGTATATATACTCTCAATCCCTGATTTAAGGGGATATAGATTATAATTGATTGTAATACATGTATTTAAGGTCATCTATTAATGAATAAAGATACAGTTTCAGTGTGCAATTATTACATCTACTTTTCTCCTTCAACACATTATCATCAACTCTTGAGTTGATAGTCATTAGCTCATTCAAAACGTTGATTTGCTATCTACAAGGAATACTACATTTCCAAAACTCCTAACACAAATCATTAAGCTTCGGGCTCACCACCCGGACAATCCAATCAAGTCTATTAGATTAGATAATACATGAGTGTTTACATCAAACTTTTTAAGTGGTTATTGCATATTTATTAGGATTGATGTCAAACATCTCATTCCCCATGTTCATGTATTGAACCGGCTTGCAGAAGCACAAATTAAGCAGTTATAGTTTGTGGCCAGAGCTTTGGTAATGTATACAAATTTACCGATATCTTCTTGGGGATATGCAGTGTTACATGTAGCAATGCTTATTCTTTATAGATCGTAGCACTCCAACCATTTAGTGTGTACCAGTTGATAACTGGGTATGAGCTTCACATTTCACATCTACGTATAACTAGATGTGTTGTATGTGCCTATTACGCCTCCACCACGTACAATAATGGGTCATCAATGACGATTATGTATCTATTCTGCAACCTAGAACCTATGACAGGAGATCTCTTTACTGCTAGATTTGCAGATTGTCACTTTGATGAGACATATTTTCCATCGTTAGGGGGAAATAGGAATGGTTCCATTCTGGTTGAACGTTAGGAATTGATATGGTCTAACCCCACTATGTCTCATCATGATCCCCACATACCTCAGAGTGAGATTGAACTGCAACGTATTTTCGATCTTCTGAAAGACTCGGATTTGATGCCCGACTTCTTTACCGATATCATGAAAGTGACGAGATCAAATATACCTGCTACAAACAATCCTACAAGGTTGGAAGTCTCTGAAATTAGGCAAGTTAACGCCACACTCGGGCAAAGT
This sequence comes from Geum urbanum, assembly GCA_946800695.1. Classification (NCBI taxonomy): domain Eukaryota; kingdom Viridiplantae; phylum Streptophyta; class Magnoliopsida; order Rosales; family Rosaceae; genus Geum; species Geum urbanum. The sequence continues at coordinate 10,698,827 of OX327003.1, forward strand.
AGTGTTTCTCCTATCTATAGTAGGGATGTAGCGTCGGTCAAAATGCACTAATGAGCTACCGGTGAAAAGGAAAGCCATCACCGCACAAAATGATCCTTCCATCATCAAAACATGAGATTGTTTCTTACTATAGTTATGTCCAAAAGTCGACATTGACAAACATTGGGGGAAGCGTCAGAATCAATCACGATTCAGTAAACAAACAAATCTCGCAAAGTTAAAAAAATGTTAGTGGTATTATGGATAGTTCTTCCATGTTCGTTGATAATGCATTTACTTATTTCATTGCTCACAAACTTCAACTGAGCCGGTTGGGCCTGAATTCGGCATCCTTGATGATGATGGAAAATAGTATCATTGTTGAGTTTCTGATGTTAAAAATATATTCATCGAAAAAGATCTCACTGATACAATCATCCCACCAACTACAGCTCCTGGTGACAATGTTGTAATCGACCCACCATCTGTAACTCGCAAAGCTCAAGCTCTCATGTTTTTGAGGCGGCATATACATCCTCTTCTGAAGAAGTAATATTTATAAAAGGATGATCACAATGATTTATGGGACATTTTGAAGCAACGCTTCAACAAGCATGACGCACAACTTCCAAAATTAACCTAGAAATGGGAAACAATCCAGTTATTGTATTATTTGAAGATTGCTAATTACAACCAAGCTATGTTACAGCTACAATAAGATCTGAGCTTTTGTGGAGTTTTCAAGACCGATCAGGATATGATGGAAAAGACTTTGAACACCTTCTCTTCTTCCATGAGTGTTTTAGCTCATTAGTACTAGATTGAGTATGAGCAAGGAAGCATCACAACATTTAGTGATCTCATGAACATCCTGGCTAAAAAGGAGAAGTATCTTGAGATAATTCTCAACAATAATACAAGGCCCGCTGAGACTAAGAAAACCCATGAGAAATACAACACTGCTGGGAAGGCCGTAAGGACAAGAAGAGCAATCGTTCTAAGCCCTATAGCAATTATGGCCTGAGAGGATGACGAGGTAGAGGGCGTGTGATGTCTCAACCTTGGTCAAAAATCGTCAAAATTAATAATTACACAGATAAATAGATGAAGTACTCGATTCGAAAATAATTCGACTAATCTAATTGTAGAAACAAGTAGACAAATCTATTACGATGAAGTGATCATAATGATGTAAGGGAAAAATAATTTCTTCATTGGCCGTACCACCACTTGTGGTGACACGTGTCACCGCCGCCCACCCACTGGGTCGACGAAGCCTAAATGTATATTGAAACTCATGACTATGTTCATATCCTCGATATAAACCTAATGATATATAACTCGATAAGTTTATGAAAATAATTTTTTAGTCACGTGCCACCACCGGAAACCATCGCCGGCAGTGAAGATCGACACATCACTGGAAAGCTCTTGAAGATCCCAACAACTTTCCTCAAACCTAGACCTGATTACGACTTATTTGGCCAGAATTGACCTTGAAACACGTAGGCCGAAAAATCTTTTCGGTGAAACAACTCCACCGTGGAGACATCCCTGGGCTCGTGGTTGGTCCCAATCGACTCGCGAGGATAAGTGGAGCAAAACTCCTCTACCCTCGACGACCCAAACCACCGGCAATCCCCGCTCACGGTAGTGGCTGAAACAAACTCGTCGAAAATCGATTTGATTTCCTTGAGTTGAACTTTCACCCAAGAAATTCAACAGGTATACAACATCCAGACATCAAAGAGATTCAATCCTTACACAAATCCTTGCTGGCGACGTCGTCAAAATTAAACCCGAAAACCCCCCAAAATCTCTCTCTCTTAGATTCTCTCTCTTTAGGTCTTAAATCTCAAAATCAAAGCTAGGAACAAATAAAATTCGACGAGGATGATTGAACCCAACCAGTTTGGTGACCAGAGATGGCTGGACGATGCCATGCCTCCGAAGGACGTGAAAAGACCCTAAACGGGTCGAACCGAATTCTCTCTCACTCGAGAGAGAAGAAGTTGACCCAAGTCAAATTAGACTAAATTTCCAAAATGGGAAAGTTCTTTATATACTCTTCTATTTACAAAAAGATAATTCTCGATAAACTTCCACTAATCGTAACTTTTACGCTGTAACTCCGTTTCAACGTTCTTCGCTTCTACAAACTCGTGTTGACAAATTCTACGACTTCCATCCAAAGTCAACCAACTTTTTTTATTAAATAAAAAGTCAACCCAAGACTTCTCAATATTTACCGATGGTAAAAATCATTTGCCGCAGCCACTAAATCAAATGTGAATTATCCATAAATATTAACGATTGTATAAAGAAGGTCGGGATATTACACGGCGTAGTAGAGGTCATAGTTGGAATTTGACTTGGACTCGCTAAGATGCAAACCATAGTCACTCCAATAAGAATCAATCCAATTGCTATACTAGGAATGATGTAAATTATTCTCGCTCTGCTGCATCTGGCTTGTACCCATGCTATATGGGCGGTTCTACAAAGTATATGCACAATTAGTGTTGTGCAAACAAGGATATCCGGAATGCCTACAAGATGTGTCAGCAATACTTAGAACAATAGTCAAATTTTACTGGAGATTATGAGACAGAATTGGTGGCGGTGAAGCCAATCTCATTGTAGCATATAACAAGAAGGACCATATTGAGACTCTGGATATTGATTAAGTCTATGTATCAACATTTCATTTTTGCTATGTAATCAAGTTTAGTTTGTTTTTGTCTTGTTTTAATCATGTTTTAAGGCTTTGTTTTTAGTCTTGTTTGGACTAAGACATGTTTGATGTAAGTTTGGTGTTGGCAAAATAATCAAATTTCTATATTTCATTATTTGAAAGTGTTGAGAATGATATTTTATTTTATAATGCACTAAAATACTAGAAAAATGGGCATGAAAAAGAGAGCACGTTTTGATCTCAGGTGTCTCTTGACCCTTTGAGATTTCCTCTCGACCTGTCGAGATCATCACCCTAGATCATTTTTTGGCATGCTTTTGACCCCTTGAAATATTTGCGTCATTGTTCTTCGACCCGTCAAAGATTTTCCTTTGTTATGTTTTACGGGCATTTCGACCCTTCAACCAGTTGAAAGGATGCTACTACCACCCATTGATAAATTTTCGAGCCATCAATCACCGAAAGGGCCGAACCTTTATTTTTAGGACCCGAGGCAAGTTTCAAGAATGGTGCCCCTTATTTCTAAAATAATAATAATAATTAAAAAAAATTGTTTTGCGTTAGACCACAGTCTCGGGGTTGTGAAAAATATGGGACAACACATCTCTAAAGAGAACAAAGAAGATGAAAAGCTTAGCTGTGTACATTAATTCTCTCTAAACAAATATATATTAATCATATTTTCAATTAAAAAAATAGGCTCCCAAAATTTTGGGCCCGAGGCTGGGGCCTCATAGGCCTCTATTAAAGTCCGGGCCTGATCACAGATATCGAAAATTCATTTTGATTGTTCACATTTTTGACCCGACGAGTGGTATATCTCTATGACGTCCCAACCCTTGTTGAAAAAATCAAAATAGGAATTATTCGGATTATTCTAGCAAATAGTTGACAAGGATTAAACTCAATCGAAATGAATAGAAAACCTTGTCTATAATTCCAATACGACAATGTGATCGTAACAATATAAGGTACATCTAGTTCTCTATTTGCCCACACAGCCACTGGTAGTGACACTAGTCACTACCGCCCAACCACTAGGACAACGAAACCTAAATGCATTCTTAACCTCACAAATACGATCACAACATTGATACGAATCTAACGATATATAACTTGATAGATTTCGGTAACATTTTCTTGTTAAACAGCGATGCGTGGACCCCACGAGCCCACTGCTGACATCATAGATCAACACATCACTGGAAAGCTCTTAAAGAGCCCAACAACTTTCCTCAAATGACATATACCTGATTCTAACTCATTTGGTCTGAATTAGACCCGAAACCATTCGACCAACATTCTCTCTGGTGTTGATTCTTCGCCCTCAAGCCACGTCGTGGCTCGATGTTGGTACTAATAGACTCAGAAGGATGAGGGGAACAAAACCCCTCTATCCTTGGCGGCTAAACTGCCGGCAACCACCGACCATGGCGGAGGCCAAACGAACTCAAAGGAAATCGATTTCAATTTCTTGACTTAAACTTGTAAACATCCAAAACTCATTAATAATCACAAATAAGAGATAGAGATGAATTGATTTGTACCCATACCTTGGCCAGAGGTGGCCGGAAACATCACCGACATCGACAGAGAAAACCACCCGAAATCCTAAAACTATCTCTTTTTGAATCTACTCCCAACCGCCTTAATTCATCTAATTGAAAGCATGGATATGAAGAGGACATCAAGGCCTCTCGATTCCAACCTGAATCGTGACCGGATGTGTTCTGATGGCGCTGTGCCGCCAGCCAGTGTGAAATGACTCTAAACGGGTCGAACTGAAGTTCTCTCACCAGAGAGAGAAAAGGTTGACCTCAGTCTACACTTATGGATTTCCAAAAAGGAAAACCCCATTTATATTGTATTCCATTTTACTGAAAGTAATTCACGATAAACTTCTGGTAATCGTAACTTTCTCGTCGTAACTCCATTTTTTCCATTTCTCACGTCGGCGGACTCGTATAAAAAAATTCGACGACTTCCATCCAAAGTCAACCAACTTTGTCAATTCAATAAAAAGTCAACCCGAGACCTTGAAGGTAAATATTCATTTACTAAGACTTTGAAAATTCAATGAAAATTCTATGATGGTAAAAATTATCGCAACGTCTAAATCATACTCGAATTATCAATAAATATTATTGATTATATAAGTAAAGCACCTCTAAGTAAAGCATATATTCAGGTACTTAAGGGATCCATTGATTTAGGATTGTTCTTTCCCTACGAAGAAGCAAGGGAAAGCCTTGAAATTTCGGTACAAGGAATGGTTGAAATGCAGCTTTTTGATTCTAGGATTTTTGACCGGTCGAGCTCTTCTCTCGACCCGTTAAATACAACACCCTAAACGGATCAACATGATTCATTTGACCCATCGAAGGATGCTCCGGCTACAAGAACTGAACCATCTTTTAGTGTAGTCCCTTATTCCAAGACATCGTGTGATGTGTTGGTTGGATTTGGTGATATTTGGTATCTCTCTGACCCGCATAGAGGACATTCTTAAATTGTTTATGTATTCACCATGGGTAACATGATAATTTCTTGGAGATCTAGAAAGCAAACCATTGTTGCTACTTCCTCGAATCATTTTGAGATCATAACTTTGTATGAAGCGGTTAAAAAGTGTGTTTGGCTTAAGTCAGTTATACACCATATTCGAAGGTCTACTAGATTACCATCTACTATGACAGTAGTGACTTGTATCTTTGAGGATAATGAGGCCTGCATTGCAAATGAAGTTGGGTTACATCAAGGGTGATCATACAAAACATATTTCGGCGAAGTACTTCTTCAATCAGTAACAATAATAGTTATTGAATATCCATGTGAACCAGATTGGTTCGGTGGATAACGCTACAGACTTATTCACTAAGTCACTTCTAAAATTTATATTTGTGAAACATGTGAAACGCATTGGTATGCGACGTTTATCTGAACTTCGAGATTGAGTTACCAATCAAGCAGGGGCGGTCCTGAGCCGACAGAGGCCCTGTGCAACTTCAAAAAAAGAATAAAGTAAGGGAAAGAGGCATAGGCAGGATTCGAACATGGGTTGCAAAACTCTAACTCTTCATGTCTTAACCAATCAAACTACTTTGTCATTTGATTAAACCTGACACTTTTTTATTTTTTATTAATACCGAATAATGTAAAAATAAATATTGAGGCCCTCGAAAATCGGAGGCCCTGTGCGGCCGCCCGACCGATACGACCCTAGGGTCGTCCTTACGATTAGAGGGAGCCACATTTTGGTAGACATTATGGGAAGTCTACATCACATGTAGTAGCTTGGTAGTTGATGTGTTGTACTCTTTTTTTTTCGACTAAGCTTTGTTTTACCCATGAGATTTTTGTTTGTTTGTTAAGATTTTTAGTGATGCAACATGGTATGCATCATACATTAGGAACTCGACACAAGGGGGGGGGGTGTTCAAGGAAAGTATATTCCTAGTATATCGGTGTGTGTCTTGTCCAAATTAGAGTAGAAGTAGATATTCTCTCAACCCCTGATTTATATGGATTTAGATTGTAATTGATTGTAATGTATGTATTTAAGGTCGTCTATCAATGAATAAAGATATAGTTTCAGTCTACAATTATTACATATACTATTATCCTTCAACAGTCCCGAGTTTGGACTGAGATTTTTTTAATACTATAAAGAGGTTATTCCTAAATAGAGTATTATTAAATCGAGGTTTTACTGTATATGAGATTATAAAATTTTATAACTTATTACATTGTAGAAATTTGTCCATGTTAAAGGAACTCCACGCCATTTGTTTGACAGGCTTATAATATCATGACACATGTATTGTTATCAGCAAACTTCTAATCTCTTCCGTTAGCACCATTTGCCTTTTACTGAAATGTCTTTGTTCAGATTTTCTCATCAATGTTTATGTCATTTGACCAACATGCCTTCTTGGATGCGGACCTCTACATATATTAAAATATACGAATTTTCTTGATTTGGTTAATTTTTTCATCACATAATCACATCTCCATGGTTCAGTTTATAGATATATATGTATATATCAATTCTGTAAAGTTTCATTCAATTTGATGATTATTTGGGTTCTCATAATCATGATTTACTACTTATATACACAAACGGTTCAGTTTTTTACTGTTTTTTGTCCGTTTGTTAATTTGATCTAGTTAAGATAACTTAACCATCACCAAATTGGATGAAACTTTGCATTGGTGATATATCACGTACTAATACCTAAAATTTGAATAATGAAGATGTGAATATATAACCTAAAAGAGGTCTGCACTAAGAATTTCGACTTTAACCAATGCATCTGGCCTTTTTTTTCTTATCATCTGGAAGTAAACACTATGAGCCAAACATCCCCGTTCAGCTTCTTCAATCACATCCTTATTCATAAACCTTTTCACAAACCAATTTTTTTTTAAAAAAAATGCTACCAAGACTAACTCATCGTCGCAGTCCATAATTTTATTGATAACAAAAGGAAAAGTACATAGAATGGATGACTAGGCCAAAACCATCCAAGAGAAATTATAATAGTAAACTAGAACAAACACAAACTATCTAAATCGATAGTTCACAATCAAAATATGATCTCGACCAAACAAATAAGTTAAAAAATCGGGAATTACATCCCACCAATGACAACCAACATTAGAAGCAACAAAACTAACAAGCTTGTTAGCTACACAATTTCTTTCACGAAAAGTATGAGTAATTTAAAGCTGAATGGAATTAGCAAACCACACTCCATTAAGCCAAGCATTTCTCCACCTCCTAGGTACACACTTAGGGCTATTGAAATAATTAACTACTAAAGATGAGTCTGTCTCCAACCAAAGCCTTTCCCACCGGCATTCTTTAGCCACATTAACAGCTTCCAACACAACAAGCACTTCAGCATCAATAGCACTTGCAACATCGACATGTTTTGCAAAAGCACCAATAAACTCACATTCTGAACCACAAAAAATGCCCCCAAACTCAGCTACAGAATTATCAACAAAAGCTCTATCTGTATTAGATTTTATCCAACCTGGAGGAGGAGGACTCCAAAAAACCGGGATGAACTTTGGGGACTTCACATTTAAAAGAGAAAATCCAAGCAAACCAAAAGCTGACATTGTAACTAGCTCGCAAGGGTGAGAAATGAAGCATAGTTGAGTTCTTCCAAGCTAGAATGAAACTATGAATAGACAAAACCATATTGAAACGAACACCTTCATGTCGAACCTGATTTCTTGTCCTCCAAATGCACCACACAGCATTGCAAAAGGCATAACACCACAAGTTCCTATTAGCCTTCGGTAAGACCGTAGTGAAATCATGAAAAATAAGTTGATGAAATCTGAACAAAGCAAGTAACCACCTCCAGAAGACTTTAATTACCTCACAATCATAAAGCAAATGAGAAAAAGATTTTGAGGCATGCTGACAAAACTCGCATCTAGAGCATAAAGAAATCCCTCTCTTTTGTCTAAAATCATTGTAGGAAGCCTCCCCTGCATCACTTCCCATATCACTCGAGACTTCCTCAGTTGAATAGCTTTGTCCCAAATACAGGAGCTCCAACAAACCATTTGATTTTGAGATGCCACATAATCATAAGCTACCTTAGCATTCATTAATCCAATAGAAGCCTCTAACCATATTAGATGATCATCCGTGGCAACTAAAGGAAGAATCACTTGCTTAATTTCAGCGGCCAAATCAAGAAAACTCTCTTCAAAATAATAAGGCAAGCACCAATTATGATCATGAATATAACGACTCACCTTGTACTTCAAACGAGAAAGAGTACAAAGAGTGTTCCCTAACCAATTATCAGCCCCAAAACGAGCTATGCTCCCATCTCCAACGATTCATCGAAGTTGAGAAAAAAAAAGTTTTCCAATACTTATGTAAGCCCAGCCAAACAGAAGATTTCTGATAAGTGGAGTACGCCTGCAAGTTCTTGTCTAAAAACCGATCATAGATAAACTTTGCAAAAGGATTTGAAGCTTGAATAACATCCCAACGTCGCTCAATCAATAACGCCTTGTTTAGATGAAATAAATTCCGAAGATCCAAACCTCCTGAAGCCTTGGAAGTACACAAACCAATTGCTTCATTGTACTCCATTAATTCCAGATTTGCAGAGGTTTAAGCACCAGCAACTTTAATCTAATTAAATTCTAGGTCACTTTTATTCATCACTCATCTTCCCAAATTGAAGAATTTGATTGAACATCATAATCATCAATCTTCGAGGCATTTTGGTCTTCATAGATCATGGTGGAGCTATGAAATTTTCATATTTACTATGAAAGGTCCACCAATGGGTAAAATAGATTAGATTTCTCTGAGTTTCTCGAAATTCGTGAAGTGAAGGAATCCAATTTAAGTCACTGTTATTCCAATTTTTTCATAACTCATACGAGGGCGAAGGGGAAAAGTTGAAAGAGGTCAAATATATTTTGGGTTTTCAAATGGGTTCTCATGGCCGGAAAATTTGTAGATCGAATATCTTTATGAATTTCTTCCTCATCGTGTTCTTCATATGTTGGAAATCTGGAACAAACCAGTAGAATTGTAGAAGATAAGATAACAGCGAAAGAAAAATGGAGAGCAAAGTGTGTGATGACTAATCAATTGAAGTCCAAGTGTCATGCTATTACAACTGATTACCAGAACTCAAGATTTACTCGAAGTAAATTTGAAGAAGGGCATATGTTTTCTTGAAGACATTTGCTTGGTACGCTACTCTTTCTCTCCGCCATGCGCGGTTGAAAACCAAGTGTTCATCAGAGAGAGGTGAAGAAGAAGACAATTAATATGGCCAAGGACACTGCCTCACTTTAGCCAATTGATTTGTAGGAAAGGAATTTGGGTAATGTTTCATGAAATTTCTAAAACCCTAAAACCCTTGCTTGTTCTACTTCTACTGTGGCTTTTGAGATTTGTGTTTATCCGATTTTAAGGGCTCTGGAAATTCCAAGTCAGATTGGAAGATAAGGTGTGGTGGTCAGTAATCTTTCTTTCGAGGAGCATCATATGCTCTTCTAGTCCTCTTCCTCCTCTTGGCAGTTTTGTGGTCAGAAAATCATGGACATGCCCTCAACTCATTTGGCCTTTTCTTCTCGAACATTTTCTACTTCGTCAATTCTTGCACGCACAAAAAGTTACTTTGTTCTCGACTTATTACACACAGAATCAAGTGAGGAGGGGAGAAATGAAGGTTTTTCTATTTTCGGGTAAATGAGAGTCTCAGCTTTTACTAAAGAACAAGATATTTACAGGTAAAAAAACATGTAATGGAAAATGAACAAGATTTAAACTGGATATTTATGGGGAATATCTTTACCAAGCTAATCTAGTATCAGAGGATGAGGAATCTAAAAATAGTCCCATACCGGTTGACCTTTGTCCCTCCCCTCCATTTGATGATCATTTAAACTGTTATAGTGAAGAGTTAATTTAACTTCAATTTTTAGGATAGTTTGTTCTAGGTGATATTAGCCATATATACCTAAAGGAGGGCTCTAACTTTGAAAGCTCATGTGTTATGAGCCCAATGGAACGTAATCGTTAGATTTGAAGTGTACCAAAATCAGGTATTTTTATTATCGAATGACAAAATAACTAAATCAAACAAATAACAAATAATTTGAACAATTACGTCAAATAGTTGTGTTAAACAGCCGATAGACTTGATAATACATTAATAGGTAGTATCACACTATCACTTGGTGAGAATTTATGTAATCATTTACCATCTATATGATAAATTATCCCAATGTCAGATTATCTCAATTATCCAATACGCAAATCAGAACAACATATATCTCAATTATCTCGTGCAAGTACTATACAAAACGAGGAAAAATTAAACAAAAAAATACATGGAGAGGGTCCATCTCAATGATAGGAGATTGGTCGTTGATAAATCATCCATAGCGATTTGATATTGTAATCCTCAAGTAAATGAACCTAATATGCTCAACGTATGATTGCCATCTACCGCACATAGAGTTTGCAAAAGACACCGAAAAGGTTCAAATCATTGCATCCCATTCATTCCCACCACCTTATGGCTTATGATCGAGCAGATCCAAGATCCCACCTTATTTCTTGATAGACGTGAATATCCTTCAACCCATAAACCCTAAGAAAATCTAGACCCTCCAATCTTGTTCTGCCACATCATCAGATAAGAGAGCCTTTGCCATAAAATCTCTCTTGGGTAAACTTTTGCAGGCGGGTATGGCTAAAGAGAGCCAGAACAATAACACATCCATGCTTGTCCCATAGTTGGGATAAGAGTATCTGGATCCACCTAAGCCACACGATCCGCTTTGTGTTAAAAATAAAATTCCAAATCTATGTACTATTACTTCTTTCCATCCAAAATAACTTTGAACTAATTTTACTTCTTAAACTTCTAGACGTCCTATATTTCTTTTTCTTTTCTTAAAAAACTTCTAGTCATATAATGTCGAGAAACTGAGATTATTTGGAGTGAAAGAAGCTCTCTAAAAACAACTGCATGCACTCATTTCCATCATGAAGTTTTTCGAGCTGTTTATTTTTATAGATTATGATTTGCCTATAATAGAGGTACTTTTGTGCTTAAGTGTGGGACTTCCTACAAAAATTACTATGAGGAGATAATATGCTTAATTTCTGTTCTTTAATTATCCTGATCTATTGGTCCTATGCTTATATGAAAAATTTGAATCTAGATGGAACATATGAAACAATTTCTTGGACTACTCTCACATTATATTAGGACAATTAAACTTCCATATATATACCCCATGCCAAGCCATTAAATATATGTTGTAATATATGAAGATGTTTGTCATTTAGAATCTCAGTTAGTAAATTAACGAATAATTCGTGAATTATTCACAAAGATTCGAAAAAATGCATTTTTAACCATTATACGGTTTTTTTCAATAAGAAAATGTGAATTAAAAAAAATTATTTTTTATTGGAGTTCACTAGAACTCTTACTCTAAAACAATTTTTTTTTAAAAATTATGGCCAATTTTTTACGAATTATATTCATATAAAATTATTATATATACACTTACATATTTTTGACGTATAATTTGCATACCATTTTTTATTAACTAGGTTTAGAAAACAGGATAGGCCTAGCTAGACATATATCGTATGATGATCATCCGTTTTCCTTTCTCCCTTGCCCTATTTCTCTTTTCCCACAACCCTAGACACCTTTCTCGATTGGTAATGGTTCCCTTATGGCTTGTCACAAGCAGCGTTAACATGTGATGGGCGTCGGACTGGCTCTTTTCTCAAGGACTTAATTGTGAATTTGTTACCTTATAAATTTTTTCAGCCAATTTGTTACCCTAAAATTTATAATCTTATCAATTAATTTGCTACCTTGTTGTCTAATTACTTGAATTTTATCAATTTATTCATCAAATTATAAATATTTGAAAGCACTTTGGTACTCTATATCATCTATTCTATTGATTTGAATGAAAAAAAAAACTTGAGAGATTATCAAAAAATTTAAACCTAGAGTAGCAAATTGGCTAAATATTTTACCTAATTTGATGTATAGGTAGCTAGTTTCCAAAACTTATGGTAGCAAAATAGCAGAAAAAATTCCTAGGGTAACAAATTGACAATTATACACATCTTTCAAGTGCCAGTGATCCGAGGTAGCTTCAACTAAGAAATCTTGGGCCGAGCTCTTTTCTCACTTTCACCACACAAAAGATATCTTATTTATTTAAAAAACAAATAAGACAATGTATTACTGCAACTAAAATAATAAGCATCGCATAATTCAACAATAAATTATTAATTTGCTAATGAGTGAGGGACACTTGAATTTTTTTCCTTTGGCTGGTTATTATTGTACTATTTTTTTTTTCTATTTGATATATATATATATATATTTCAATGGACCATTTGATATAATTAGATAAATATGATACACTTTTAAGAAAGTTAAGCATGTTTCCATGTGAGTTGTGAACATATCCTACGAACACAAGTGGAGTGAGACAAATTCAAAAGAAAATAAATTGGTACGATTCCTTGTTATCACAGCATGTAAATAGTAACCAATGTATTTGGTTCCTTAGCAACAAAAAAAAAATTAAGGTATTTTGTTTGAACCCTTGTGAAAAACATCTCTTGGTGACAACTAAAATTGATCACGGCTAAGAAGTGGTAATTCACTCTTAACCACAACATGAACTTATCAATACGGTTGATTTCAGCGTAGCAGGATACAAATATGCTAGATTATGTCATCATCTTAGTTAATTTGGATCTAAATGATCGAACAAACACAAGAACTATGACAAGTAATTAATGGGAAACATTGCAATTGGATCTTAGCATGAGAACGTTAAACATATTGAACCATTATATCCAGCGCCAAACGCTAATGGTGTCAAAAAAATTGCATGATTTTTAATATATTCAAAAGGAATGTTGAAGTACTTGTTATTGACTATGACATAATGAATATTTAAGTCGAATAACTACAAAATGACATATTAGTTTTAAAAAAACAATAAATATACAATAGAACAATAAAAAGTAAATCGCTATTCTCATAATCCTCGACATTTTGTTACATGGACCGTATTATACATATTTTTTTCTTCATATACCTATAATCATATATAACTTTTGAAAGAGTTTGTTCTTTAAGGTCGGCAAATACTAACATAAAAAAATGAAACATTATAATAGTAAATGATTGAACGGGTAAAAAGATGGAGAAAAGAGTGAAAGAAAAAAAGGAAAGGAAAATGAAATTGGTCCCACATCAGAAGTGCTGAAACTGAGCATTGTCTCTTCCACTGTCTCATCTCCATCACTCATACATAGGCACTTCCCAATCTATCAGTCCCCTCTGCCCTCTCTGGAGACAGAGAAAGTTATAGAGTGTGTGAGTCTTCAGGAGTAGAAATCCTAATTCTAATTCTAGAGAGTATCTCTGGATCCCAACTGTTCTTTCGCCCTTTCCATTTTGGTTTAGTTTGTCCTCGTGACCTACTCTTCAAAACCTCTATCTCCCTCTCTCTCTTTCTCTATCTGTTTTATGCTAAGATACTGCAGCTATATACTCGGAGCTTCATTTCCTCTATTTGGCAACTTCCCTTTCTTATATATTTCCATTTCGATTTGGCCAATCGCACAGCCCTTGATGGTTCTCTGAATTTTTCTTTCTTCTGGGGCTACTTTCAGATTGACACAACCAGGAAGCGTCTAAACCGAGCTTTAATTTCATGGGATTCTGATTCCTCTGTTCTTGAATTGCCCAATTTCGAAAGTCTACTTCTAGTTTCTATTTTATTCCGGACACTTCTGGGCTTTGGCCTTTTCCTACTCTGTTTTTTCTTTATAGCCAAATTAAGACCTTCTTTTTGTTTGTTGTAGGGTTTAGGGTTTTTGTATCCCATTTCCTTTTCCGTCTTCCTCTCACTCGGAAAGTTTGGGCTCTTTTACTCATTTGGTGTACTTGTCTGGGTTTTAGAGGTTCCCTCTATGACTTCACATCCTCGGTTTCTTTCTCTGGGCTTAAACCCAAGCTGAATTTTGGGAATTTGAAATTTGTGTTTGGTCTAGTTGTTTCCTAGAAATCATCAAATGTCTTCGTGTTTTAGCGGTGGCGGAAGAAGCTATGTATTTGAGCTTGACATAGTCAAATCCCCTTCCTCTTCGACCCGGACATCCCAAACCTCTTCCCCTTCTTCAACTCTCTCGGAATCCAGCAACTCCGCCCTCGCAATCTCCACTCGAAAAGCCCGAACTCCTCGCAAACGCCCGAACCAGACTTACAATGAAGCCGCCGCATTGCTCTCCATCGCTTACCCCAACATCTTCACCACCACCAAAATCCTACCGAGCTCTCGCAGGTCTTCCTCCTCCGCAGCTTCTAAGCCATACGACTCCTTCCTCGACCCCTCGTCCTCCTCCGAATTGCTTCTACCTTTCAGAGTCCTCAACGATAATAACAACAACAAGAAGCCCGATTCTCGATGGTCACCCAGCAGCAAGGCCGCCGCCGTAAATTCGCCGGGGGAGTTCAATTCCCCAGTGAACTTGGACGACTGCTGCTCGATGGAGCTCTGTAATGGCTACCAAGATGAAGATGATTTCGATGCAGAATCCATGCTAGATGAGGAGGTCGAAGAAGGAATCGACAGCATCATGGGCACTACCAGCACCAGCAGTACTAGCTTGAGTGAAACTGATCAGAATATGTTGCCGAATTTGTGCTACGGATACCCAATGGGGCTAGGATTCGGCGGGAATTTCGAATTGGGTTTCGGAATCAGAAGAGGAGGAGTGAGGCCGCTGAGGCAGGTTGACGACGGCTGGAGCTTCCCCACCGTCGATGTGTTAGAAATCTCGCCGAGGTTCAACAAATCTCGGCCGTCCGTTCCTACGGGGAAGAAGAAGAAGAAGAAGATGGAGAAATTGACGGTGGTGGAGTCCAAGCTCGCGGAATTGCCGGCTAAGGAAGAAGAGAAGAGTCCGGAGGGTTCGGATTCGGATGCGGAACCGGGTGCGCTGATGCTGAAGCTGGACTACGACGATGTTTTGAGTGCTTGGTCAGACAAACCGTCGCCGTTTCCGGAGGAGTTGATGGGCGGCGGGGCTGTTGGAAACGACGTATCTGTATGTTTCTCATCTTTCGCCACCACCACTGCGAAATCAAATTCCAGCAAACCTTAAACAATTGTCGTCTCAAAGTCCAAGTTCCCTTTTGTGTATTTTAATTTCTTTTTCTTTTTAATTTGTCCGTACTTCAATAAGGTTGGTGAGAAACAAATCACACAAATGAAACCCATCTTCCTTTTTAATCTCATTTTTTCTTCACGTTTTATAACAAATCATGCTGAAAAGTTTTGTGCTTACCTTTTGGCTTAAAGTTCCCAACTTTTTAGTAGTATACACAAAAGATTTAAGAATGAAAAGAGAAATAACTTTTTTTTCTTCAATACGTTTTTTTTGGCAAAACAAAATTTAATATGTAGTAATGTTTTATTCAAAAGCATTCTAAAAGTTTGCATCAGTCATAGATAAATAACAAGATGTAATTTTTTCGACCACACAACAGAAGTGTGACACTAAATGTATGAGTCGAATCGTAAACGTTCCAATCCCAGCTGAAAAAAAAACCATCTTTTGTCACCAACCCAATTGAGTCATACTATTTAAATTTTTGTCAATTCTACTTCGTATTGCCGAGACGTCAAAGTATTTATTACTCAATCAATTATTCCTCTTTCCAAAATTCTTTATTACTTTATTTAAAGCGGCACTAGACTTGCCTAATTGTCCTTTGTGTATAGTACTATAGTTTAATGTTGAGTTTTGCGAAGTATAAGATTTAGCAGTACGCGAATGATAACTTATGTTGTGGTTGTGTTTTTGGGGCAGGCCAGGTTGGCGCAGATTGATTTGTTCACGGACGCGGGTGGGTTGAGAGAGGCTAGCGTCATGCGCTACAAAGAGAAACGCCGTACTCGCCTTTTCTCCAAGAAGATCAGGTACCAGGTCCGCAAAGTCAACGCGGATCGACGGCCCAGAATGAAGGTACTTCTTTTCTGTCAATTTCCTATTTTCTGTTTTCGCGTCCCATTTTATTTTGTCTATGGAATCTAGAGGATGGCTTGTAATAAGAGTCCAAGGCAAGAACAGAATTGCTCGTCGGGAAGTTTAGCAAAATATGCATGATTGATTCAAGTAAATGATTGGCATGATACCTTGTGATGATATGCTAATCACATGCCATGTTCTTTCGCAGTTTGAAATACTTTTTTTCTTTTTCTTTTTCCCTCATTCTTTGGTGTAGTAGAAGAAGTATCTGAAAATGGAGATGGATTTTTAAGAAAAAAGAAAAAAATGAATCAGATTACTATAGATTTCTCGGTATAATAGAAGAAAAACATAATCTTGTTAAATTGATTCGGATTATATTACGTAGTATCTACAAGTATTAGAAATCTAGAGTGTTTTTTCTTATCTTACTAAGTAGATAATGGGGGAGGGGGAGTTTTGAACTTTGGTGGTGAGTAGTGTGACACATTGCTTTGGCCACTCAATAAATACCCGATGCTCAATCTAGAGTGTCTCTTATGTGTACAAGTATTAGCAAGACTTATTTCTCTAAAAAATTCCCGTGAAGTTGGTAACTGTTAGATATTAGTCAAGAAACAAAGCATTGCTTTCTTGGTTTGTCATATTAAGTGCCTTTCTGTTGCAAAATGAATTGTTGGCGTACTCCTTACTCTTATAGTCAAGAACCAAGAACAAATTAGTAGATGCCTTTGTAATTCTGTCTCTATGGCTCTATCACCTCTATGAATGGTTTCAGGCTCACTCATGCGGGTTTTTCCTTCGGTTTTGTCGCAGGGTAGATTTGTGAGAAGGCCAAACTCTAGCACAAATGGTCAAAGACAAAAGGAAATGTGAATGGTTTTTGTTTTTGGATCCAAGGCCATGAGACTTCTACACGCTACCAGTTCATGTAATTTTGTTGTATTAATTAGATTTTGCATAAATTTCTTTTATTTCTTACACTAAGAAAGAAGCCCGAAGAGATGGAGACAAGGTGACTAGCTAATTGATCGAGAAAAGAGGAGGAGTATAGAGAATCCAATAACTTTTGGTCGAGGTTCTCATTTTTTTTGTATGTTTCTCTTTGTGTTCTTCTAGTCTTAAGCAAAAGAACACTTGGTTTCAATACTTTTTGGTAGATAGGAAGGTTTGTTGAGGCAAAAGTAATCATAATTCAATAAATCAGTTCTGTGTTACTTGAATTCCAATTTTAGTTGTTGACTTGTTGTAGTTATGTTGGTTTAGGATTTTGATTGCCGAGCTA
The DNA here is from genome assembly GCA_946800695.1 of Geum urbanum. NCBI lineage: Eukaryota > Viridiplantae > Streptophyta > Magnoliopsida > Rosales > Rosaceae > Geum > Geum urbanum. The sequence continues at coordinate 10,716,371 of OX327003.1, forward strand.
TTCTTTGCTAATAGCCTAATATTGGAATTGTAAAAGAAATAAAAGTATATTAGATCCCATACAAACATTACAAATTACAAATTGTATTTGGTTAGTGTTGAAATATGCACTATATTATGTGGTGTGATAATCCTATTGTGCGGAAACTTCGAACAATATGAAGTGTGGACGAGTACGAAAAGAAAAATAAAATATCTATAACACAGATTTACGTGATTCACTCAAATCGGGTTACATCTACGGGTGAAGACGGTGAAGAGATTCCACTAATATCAAAAGAAGATTACATGGTGTTTCACACTCAAACCAAAACTGAATTACACTTAAATACACTCACAGACAAAAAAAGACGAAAAAGATCAAAACAACTAAGTCGAAATATAGATGTACTAAAGAGATGGAACAAATCCTTCTACCGGTATAGTTGAAAACAAATCTCAGGGTGCAAATATATAAGTTGCATGGCTGCTCTCTTCGCCTCTGGCGGCTTCTTTTCTCTCTACCTCAGTTTGATCAAAACACACATTTATATTCTGTATATATAATATGGACGTGTTATAGAAACCAATTTGGAATAGAACTCCTAATAACCTACTCCGTGGCAGATATAAGTTCTAAAACTTAGGTGTGCCCCAAAAAAATTTCGTGATAGATATAACACAAATTCAAAAGTATATATTACATTAATAATGTAAAATATAAGTATCGACAAAATAATGTAAAAGATGAAATAGTTAAATTCTTGAATATAAAAGACTGAAATGAGGTGCTCAAAAGAGAAGTAGGAAAAACCGGGCATTTAACATTTTATGTGTGTTCATGTAATTTTATTCATGTATTCACACAGTTAAAAAGGAAAAAAAATTGCAGGTTTTTTAACTTGGAGTGTTCGCACAAAAAGAGGGAGAGGGTACAAAACTAAACAGAATGTGGCATCTGATAGGTGGTGTCTGTCGGTCTGCTAGTGCAAGAAGTTGAATTGGATGCTAGCTTTGCTTTGTTTGATTATATGTGATTTTTGCCTAGCAAAAAGAGACTTTAACACATGGACCTGTGAAAGCTTACCCAACGACCGCGGGGGTCTGCGATTACTAGGATCTGCCACTGAATCTACTGTATTAGGTTATGTACGTGGGCTGTAGGCATGGTCTAAAACTAATTGACTTGGGCTTATCGCAAACCAATAATCTTCACTTTGGCTTAAATTATCAAAAATTTCTAAAGGTGAATTTTCTCCAAAAGTCTCCTCCACCAAAACTATTAATTACGAGTAGCAATAAACCCAAACAACGCTTGAACTTCCAAACGAGAATTGGCTTGATCACAATATGATGACTCTGAAGAAGAGACCGAATTTTTTAAACAAAGCAGCAATATAGAACTAAAGTTGATTCTCTTCAATATCACCAAGAAAATCAAACACATCCTGACTAGGTTGAATAAAAGTTTGAACAAGTTCCACCAGCTTACTAACACCCATGGTCTGAACCTACATCATAAAATTCTTCTACACATAGCATGACATACTTCTTAAAGTGCATAACTTCGCTAATTACAAATTTGGGCGACATAAACTGGACACACCACATGTCATACAAATTCATCTCACACAAAAATCTATGAAAACCAAATTTTGTTCTTAACTCATGTTTACCATCACTCACATGAGCACCAAAAGAACAACAAATATCATAACAATCAGCATGCGTATCAAACCATACCTCAAATAGAGTCTTTCACACATAATGCAGGCGATGAAGATCAATTCACCATGTAGCAAGAATTACCAAATTCAACACCGAAGTTTGTAGACTTAATCATATTAGAAAGCATGCATACTACTTTCTCCATAAGAGAACCAATATGTTATGTAAAAATTGTAGGTGGTATCATCAAAATAGTGCAGTATCTCACTATTACATCTTCACAAATCATCAAATTACCCCTCAACAAATACACCAGTCACAAAATCTAATAATGGATTAGATGAAGCATCCACAACTATGCTAGCCTGAAGCATGTAGAGGTTATTCTGAATCAACTTTCCTTTCATTACCACAAGACCATTATTGCAAACTCTTAAAAAACTCCACATTCAAACGAATACCTGTAACCTTGTAAGTCAAGAGTACCAAAAGATACCAAATTCTAGGCTTGAGCTTGAGTCGGGTCGACCCTAAAAAAAGGTGAAACAAAAATCGAACCAAGTTAGGCTGATTCGGGTCAGGTTCTGAACAAAATTTTGAAAAACTGAGTTGGACCCGAACCCACAAATTCGGGTCGGTTTCTTCGGGTTTTCGGTTCCTGAAAAGAGAGAAAGCGGGTTGGGTTTTCTTTAAGAACCGATTTCGTTATACACTCGTCAGATTTCCAAGTGATACTTTCTTGTTTATACAATTCATTCTTTTGCTTTGGTTATACAGAATAATTCATATACTTCTTATATTCATCTATTCTTCCAATCTTAGAACATTGAAGTATCGGAGAGCTCAAAAATGGGACGGATTTTGCATTTTGAAGTCCAAGAAGCTTTCATTCTCGAATCAAACAACCAAGCATCAACATAAGAATTACCAGCAAATAATACAAAATCAAAAGTAGATTCCTCATCCACATAATTTGTATCATCACAGACGACTTCTTAGAAAACTTATCTTAATCCTTGAGTTTAGGACATTCATTCATCTAATATTTTGTCCTGTGACAATAGTTACATGTACCTCTTTTCATTCGAGATTTGGATCTCAAATTACTTTGATTGTTGCTTCCTAAATCTCTGTCTCGAAACTATTAAGCCATGATCTTGAGTCTCACTCAAGTTCTTAGACACTTTCTTCTTTAGTTCTCTTAAGCTCAAAGCTGCTTTGACATCTTCTAAAAAGATAGCTTCTCTTCCATACAACATAGTGTCAACAAAATGCTCAAATGAATTAGGAAAAGAACATAGCAAAATCAAAGCTTGATCTTCATCATCAATTTCCACATCCATGTTTCGCAAATCAGATATGAGTTTATTAAACTCATCAATATGAGTTTGAACAGTTGTACCTTCAGACATACGAAGAGTGTAAAGTCGCTGCTTCAAATACAATTAACTTATAATGGATTTGATCATATATAATCTCTCAAGCTTTAGCCACAAACCAGGTACAGTTTCTTCATCAGCAACTTCACGCAGAACCTCATCAAATAGATATATATAACAAAATTGCACTGTATGACTTCTCTAACATATCTTCTTTATCCTTATCTAACAAAGTAGTTGGCAAAGCTTTACTACCCTTCAGTGCTTTAAGTAACCCTTGTTGAATTAAAATGGCTTGCATCTTCAAATTCCAAAGGTTGAAATCATTCTTCCTTATGAATTTATCGATCTCATATTTTGCTAAAGTAGCAGACTTCATAATTGCAGATAAAAATCACAACCCAAATGTAGTCTGGGCTCTGATACCACTTGTGGTGTGGAAGTTTCAAACAATACGAAGTGTCGACGAGTATGAAAAGATAAATAGAAAATCTATAACACACAGATTAACTTGGTTCACCCAAATCGGGTTACATCCAAGGGGAGAGATGGTGATGAGAATCCACTAATATCAAAAAGAGATTACACGATGTTTTACACTCAAATCCAAATAAACCCAATACACTCATTGAGAGAGAAAGACGAAAGAGATCAAAACAACTATATTAAAATATAAATGCACTAAAGAGATGGAACAAACCCTTCTATTGGTATAGTTGAAGACGAATCTCAGGCTGCAAATATATAAGTTGCAGGCCTGCTCTCTTGGCCTCTGGAAGCTTCTTTTCTCTCTACCTCTGTTTGATCAAAAACATCACATTTATATACTGCATATATGGACGTGTAGTGTATACAAACCAACTTGGAATAAAACTCCTAATAACTACTATAATAGGTTACGTACGTGGGTTGTAGGCATAGTCCAAAACTAATTGATTTGAGCTTAGAATTTAAGCCACAAACCAATAAATTCAATTTTAAATAGAATTAGATGTAGAATATGGACTTGGTATGAGTTCCTATATATATATATGGATTTGGTATGAGTTCCTATATATTAGATGTAGAATAAGATAGAAGTAGTAGATTTCTATACTATATATGGACTTGGTATGAGTTCCAATATATATATATATATATATATCATGTATTCTACATATCAATGATAATAACTCAAGAGTTCTCTCTCTCTCTCAATACCGTTATATATTCCAACACGTCATCACTTGTCAACACGATATTCTAACCCAAAGCTCTGTGCCAAAAACCCTAAACACTTTTCCTTCTCCAAATTCTAGATTGACTACTTTGGTCTCATATCCTATATATGCAAATCAGCTGAATTCTACAAAGAATTTCAAACATCTCAGAATGAACCAGATGAAGATCATTATTTGAACGGAAATCCCTAGATGTTTAGTTTCTAGAACATCCTCTAGATCATCATTATTATGTCTCTAGAGAAAGTTATGGTCGTTTTAGTGCATGAAGGTTAGTCTGCTTGAAAAAGAAGAATAAGAAGAAAAATAAGTTTTTTTGTGATCGAAGTTTTCTCTTCTCCCTCCTCACAACTTTGCGATTCTTTTTTCCGAGGCTTAAAACACTCTTCTACTCCGTCTTTATGATTTTTTCAATCGTAGATGTTAAAGAGTCTTATAGTTTTTATGATTTGATCATAGACTTTAAAGAATCCTATAGTGGGATATCATCTTAGGAAGAAATTTCTAAGGATTGACCTACATAAATTTCCGATTTACATAATCCGGATTTAAAACCAAAACGCTCTTCTTTTGCATTTTAGAACATCATACCTGAATACATTTGGACTAAGAAGGCCATTTTTGGATTTTCCATATCCCTTATAAGAACTCAAAGAGAAATTTTCGTTCTAACGTAACCTGGAAGATCATGACTTGTAGTCAATTGATCTCATGAATGGAAAAAGGATAAACTGAAAGAATAGCTTTGATTAAGTTATTTCCTTAGCTAAGGCCGAGAACCCTAAATAGGAATAGATGGTTCAAAGAAAAGGATTTGAAAATATGAGATCTCGTAAGCACGGTTGTGTTCCTTGAGTTTTCCTCTTCGTTCCTCTTTTACTAATGTCAATTATTGATATAAAGATTGGGGTATTTTTATTTACCTCTTCCCGATTAAAGGAAGCACAAAGCAAAATTCATACTTGTATTTAAAAGTAAGAGTCGATATGACCACCTAGGATAAACATCCTAGAAGATAAAGATGCACACCACCATCAATTGATCAACTATCTCAATCAAGTAAAAGAAAGTACTAGAAACTAAATCTTTTACTATCGTAGTAGTTATGAGAATTAGTTTTCTCTTGATCGACGTTTTGTGATTAGCACAGTAGTTTCTTTATGTAAAAGCTTCAATCAAAGCTTGTTCGTATAACTCTAATTTCTAGTATGGCGCACCTTAGTAATTTATGATACCTAGAAAATGAAATTTTGATAAGTGCATTTGAGAGGGATTGCCCCGCCGACATCAATTTCCCTTGACTGGTCATAGATGAAAAGTGTTACCCGAACAATTGTCAGAAACAACAATGATAATGCTTTTGATTTGAAGATGTACTTTTAATTATCAGATTATGTATCGGTTTATCTTTATGGGCTTTGTGTACTTTGTTGGATCTTAAACGATCTATGTGTGATGTTTACACCATCGACTATTATTTTAAGTTTGATGACATGATTATTCCCAATATGTATTCTTGGTTTAAAGCATATGATCATCGCCAACAAAACTTGTGTTTTCTATAGAGTACATTTACTAAAACTATGTGTTTTAGTTCCTCTACAATTAGAAAACTTTAAGGAGGTCCATATGACTCCAAACACTTAATTATTTCGAGTTAATATCAAATTCTAGAAAAAGTTAAAGTACAGGGACTGAAACACAAAAGTTTCAGAAACTCAAAATTTACATCTCAACCCCTGAAATATTCTAGAAATTGTTCAAGGCACCTAGAAAGTATTTTCTAGGCACCCGAGCCCATCAGTGAACCTTCCTCCGGCCAATCATCTATCGGTGACCCCCACGACCGACCTTTGATCTTCGCCGGCTTACCCACCCTTCATTCACCACCAGTGGCGAAATTAGAGTTTTGACACGGAAAGAATCGAGATCTAATCAATCCCGAAACCCTCACGGGTTTGCATTAGTGCCGCCTCCACCCGACCGGAGTAATCTGCTTATATGACGACTGCGTACACACCGCACCGATAGACTTGCAACCTCGATCGAGAACGATTGAGGATCCATCGGAAGCCAAGGCCGTCTTGATCGATGTGACCAAACAAAACCTGAGCGCAGTGCTTTGTCGCCGTAACGATCCATGTTCAAGGTGTCCCTCGAAACCCTGCAAGGTCACACCTTATCATCAAGTAACAACTCTATCCCTACAGAGAGGCTACAAAGAGAGTGACGATGGAAATAAAGACACCATAAAGAGAGTAATGTCGTTTTCCCCTCACCCCCTATACCAAAGATCATTGTGATGTGTTGGCAAGTTTTCCTGAAGTTTGATATCTCTCTGATCCACACAAAGGTTGTTTCTAATTTGGTTATTTATTTACCATGGGTAACACCGCGATATCTTAAAATGTAGAAAATAGACTTTTGTCACTACATCTTTGAACCATGTTGAGATTATTGATGTAGCCCATCGGTGAACCTTCCTTCGGCCAATCACCTATTAGTGACCCCCACGATCGACCTTTGATCGTCGTCGACTTACCAACCCTCCATTCACCACCAGTGACGAAATTAATCGAGATCGAATCGATCCCAAGCCCCTCACTGGTTTGCATCACCTCCGCCTCCACCCGATCCGGTAAAGTAAAAAAAAAACTTAGACCCGATCTGTCCCGTTTATCCGGTGGATCTTTAATAGCCAAATCCGGATCCAGATCTAGCGGATCATCAGGTCAACGGAGCGGATCCAGACCCGTTTATTAATACGCTAATTATATAATTTATTTCTTTTATCAATATGTTAATTATTATCAATATGTCACATGCCCTCGTAACACAACCAAAATATTTCAGTAAATCAAACTAGATAGAGCAAAATAATAAATTTTCAATTTATAATGAGGAACTTGACAAGAAACAAATCGTTTTGGGTTTCATTCATTTAATTGATTAATATTTTTTATATAACTTTGATAAAGACATTTAATTTTTTTAAAAGAGACTTTTAGGTTACAACTATTTCATATATGTAAATAAAATAATTATATTTAATAAATTAAAACATAAACGGGACGGATCATAAACTGAACGAATCGCTTGTGATCTAGATCCGATCCGTTAAGTAAACGGATCATCGGATCCGGGTCAAAAATTGATCAATGGGTCCAAAAATCAGATCCAAATTTGTTTAATAGGTATGTGATCTAGATTGATTAATACTAACGTTATATCCCCCTTTAGCGTTGACTATTAATCCTAGTCTCCATTCACCTCACCCTGCAATCCTGATTTTATTTTCGCATTATGTAAACGATCTTGTTATTCCATATGAAAATCAAGACCATTTAATAAAATAGTGGAATCAGATTAAAGGACCTTCGTACACTATACAAATATGGATACGAGAGGATTTGATCTAAACACACAACATTGGTTGTCTGTTGCTCTGATATCCACACCTACATGTTAAACTTGTGGTTTAAGAGTATTATCGATTATGAGATGCACCACTCTAATCGTTAGATTATATCCGTAAAAGATATTCTTGGAAGGGTTTATATCTATTCTTATGAAAGTTTGTGAAGTTTATCGATAATTGTGTAATATGTTCATTTGGTGTTCTAGCTTACATTATTAAGCTTAGATGGCCTACAATATAAGCTTATGGGTGATTCATTTGTCTCTACCAAAGGGAAGTTGAAATAGACACGCGAATTTGCATAGCTTGATGGGTAATTATTCTCCTTCCATTAAAGGCACAGTCGAACTAGATGTAGACTAGTGTACTTTCCTCACCCGATCTACAGTATGACTACATTCGCAATATATATTGTATAATGAAAATTCATTGGTAACATATTCACTACAATGTGCCAGTCTTTCCTCATTTAAGGGGAGATAGGAACAAAGTTGTTAATGAAAATAAAAGGAATTATCGTGGTCCAACATCACTCTACCTTATTGAGATCCAAGATTTGCAGTGTCTCAAACTAAATCCATTTAGTGATATCGATGATTACTATTCTCATATACCACATTTCTACGAATGCAAAAAATACAACATCCACTACCATAAATTCTCATTTAGGCGCCGAAATCTTAAAGTTTCGTCGCCTAAGTACGCCTTAGACGACGAAAATTTATTTCGTCGCCCAAGATAATTTTTCGTCATGTAATAGCAACTTAGACAACGAATTATAAGTTCAACATCTTAGACGACAAATTATATAATTCGTCATCTAAATTTAACATTCTAAACGACGAAAATAATATCCATCTTCTAAAGATAAACTTAGACGACGAATTACACAATTCGCCGTGTAGATATGTATTTAGACGATGAAACTTTACACTTGGACGACGAATGATTTCGTCGTCTAAGAAAACTCAATTATTTAGATCATATTCTTTTTTCATATAGGGCATTTCTCATTCTCCTATCTCAACTTCTCTTTTTCTCTCTCAGTCAATACCCACCTTCGACTGGCTACAATTCAATTTATCAGTTTTCAACCCCCAGAGTTCTAGTTTACCCACTTATCTCTTTATCAGTGAAGGTATTCACTCGTTGCTCTCGATTAATTTTTTTGAATTTAATTACGTACGGTGATAGAGTTTTTGGTGAAATATTCCAGCGAATATATAGTTTCCAACGACCATGTTTGCATATATATTGCATTAACTACTTGTTTTATTGCATTGTTAAGCTAATTTTATAGGTTAAGCTAATTGTATGTTTAATTGCTTAGTTAAAAAATGTTAGATTAAGCTAATTGTATGTTTAATTGTTAAGCTAATTGTTAATCTTAATTATATGTTTAATTATTAATTAAGCTAATTATTAAGCTAATTATTTAATTAAACTAGTTGTATGTTTAATTAATTGTTAAGCTAACTAATATGTTAGAATAATTAGTAGAAAAATTATATAATATATAAATGCATATTAACTTAATAATATAATATAATATTTGCTATATTAATTATAGTATATTAGATTATATCAAATTAACTCTTTTTTTTGAGGTAACGGTAGAATTGCATTAAAGTAGTAATTTACAAGGAATCAACCGATTAACGGCGTGATAGAAATGATCCCCTAGAGTACATTACCTAAATTATAGTCAACTCATGTAGCTTGACAATAGGAGTAAGGCGGCGAGGTTCCCAAACATCGGACTAAAAAAAATCGGTGTCCCTGTCCCTAATCAAGCTACCTACCACAATACAGACCATGAATGCAACTTACCAACTCAACACAATCCTCGATACCCGAGAACTTATTTGCAACATACCTCACTAGCTGAGGATTAAGTTGCCACAGAAAACATAAAGGAAAACAAAACCAGAACAAAATAAAAAACCTAGAAAAATAAAATCTCAAAAGAAAACATGGCGGCCCAAAGTTGGCCCAATTTTGGTTGCCTAGAAGCAAAACCCTATAGACGGAAAGTTAAAGTGCCACCGCCACACCCTCTCACAAATAACACCCTCCTCCACTGCTACAATCCCCACCATGTACATCACCACCGCACAACAATCATCACCCAATCAAACCACACTCCACCGGTGAAGTCGATCCAGCCACGACACCAACACGGATGTCGAAACAAATCAACTTCACCAGCACTGTTGGCCACCAGATACCACACCGCCGGAGAAGAGCCTGCAAAAAAATCCAGCAAACCGGACCAAAACCTTGAGGAAACTGCTCGGGCCTCAACATCTCATCCAGTAGCAAACCAATGCACCTAAGACAAGGCCAACCGGCCAGCCCCAGCGCGGCCCGCTGTCTGATAAGAGAGAGGGAGGAAAAAAAGACCGTCGTCGCCCTAGGGTTTTACTTCCACTTTAGAGAATTTTTTCTTTCCAAGTCACAAGTTGACTTTTTTGTTGTTGTTATATTATATCATATTAACTTAATTGTGTTATGTAATTTGATAATATAGTATATTAGATTAATTAATTATTAGTTGAGAAATTATATAATATGATAATTAAATTACGTAAAAATATAAATAAGAGTTGGATACAGTTGGCGAATAGAAGTGATGAGAGGTATATAGATGGAATCAGAGAGTTTATGTTGCTTGCGATGGAACATGGTAAAAAAAGAAGCGTTACAGGTGTTCGTGTAGAAATGTCTTAATCATCACTTTTTGGAGATTAATGTTAAGTCTCAACACGTGCAAGATCATGATATGATGTGGAGTTACACTACATGGAGTGAGCACGGTGAAGTGGTAGACTTCAGTTCATAACCAGACTTCAGCTCAGGGTACAATTACCAGGGTGCCTCATCCAACAGTAGTGGCGGCCCTTCTTGCAACCTTATTGTGCATTTGGTCCATGATGATTTTCCGAAATTTAGTCAAGGTAGACACTAACATGAAGAGGGAGGCTATGATACTCCTCATTATGATACAGTCCCTGCAGGCTTGGCTACTGACACTACTGAGATGGATAAGTACAACATGATGTTACTTGAAGCCCAAACCCCGGTGTACTATCGAATGTCCAGAGAATGTGTTGCGATATGTAATAGAGGTAATCAAGATAAAAGTGAAGAACAAAATTTCAGACCGAGATTTTGACGAAATGTAAGAGGATACATGAGTTGCTTCCTGATCATCATAAACTTCCCGAAACCCATTATAAGGTTAGAAAGATCTTGAGTAGCCTCGGTCTAAAGTACAAGAAAATTCACGTGTGCATAAATTATTGTGTGCTGTTTTATAAAGAGTATGCACATTTGGACTACTGTCCTGTATGCAACAAGTGTAGATATTTGCATCGGGGGAATATGAGGAGTTCAAAGAAGCAAATTCCTGGAAAGGTGTTAGACTCAGATATTCTACAGATGGATTCAATCCTTGGGGTAATAATAGCACTGCTGTCAGCACTTAGCAAGATATTCTCATGCCGTACAACTTGCCTCCATGGATGTATATGAACAAGGAATTTAATTTCCTTACTCTGCTAATTCCAGGTCCTAACTCTCGTGGAAAGTGTTTAGATGTGTACCTTATACTATTTATTGACGAGTTGAAACTGTTGTGGGAACATGGAGTCTCAACTTATGACAAGTTCACTAACACGATGTTCATGATGAGAGGAGCCGTGATGTGGACAATCAGCAATTTTCCTGCATATGAGATGTTGGCATCTTGCACAACCAAATGATACAATGGTTGTCTTGTCTGCTTGGATGATGTCAACTTTAGTTGGAACGCGGGGAATGTGTGTTACATAGGTCACCATAGATGGCTTTCCATGATCAACTGTAGCAACATGATAAGGATCATTTCGACGTGATAGTAGAGAATAATCCTAAATCTCGACAGTGGTCTGGTAAAGAGATTTTTGAGAGGTTAAACAACTTCTATTTCGGTGTGTCGACCAATGATGTTGATGTGAAGAAACTCAATCCACACCATCCACACGATCTTAGCTATTTTCATCACATGAATATTTTCTTTGAACTATCTTATTGGTTGAAGTTGAAACCCAGGAACAACCTAGATGTCATGCACATAGAAAAGAATGTGTGTGACAACGTGGTAGGAATAATTCTCGGTATTAAGTTGAAGACTAAAGATACTCTCAAAGTGCAAAAAGATTTAGAATCTATGAATTTACGCATCCCTTGTGGTGGAATTCGATAGAAACATTTGGTGCCGTCTGTGGGAAGTGAGTAACCATCAACCCCGTACAAACACCACTAAACCAAAACCCCAACTAGAAAAAACCCAAGAGCAAGGATGGCGCACGAATCCAGAGGCACTTCTACAATAACGACGCCCTAGAGTGAGAAAACCTGACAGTTCCCCTTTGGCCTGGTCGCAAACGACATCCACGACATGACCGAGGATGAGGCAGCTGACCAGGTCTTTCAAGAATTGTGGAAGGCTAGAACCAAAGGGGATCAGGAATGACAAGCCCAATAAAGGCTGGAAGAGAGGCTCAACACTTTCATTCGGGGGCAAGAAGCCCGGAATGTGGAATATCCATAGAACCAGGAAAGATGGGAGATCGAGCATTATGTGGAGATCGTCTAAGTCAACCTACTCAAGGGACTCATCAATATTCAGCTACCCATGCCACTTCCTTTACCCAAAAGGGATCAGCAAGACGAGGACACCCCTTCGATCAATGACAACTCAGCAATACTCAAAAGGATGGAGGAGTTAGCAGCAGAGATTGACTACCTCTGAAAGGATAAGATGCTCAGGCAGATTGGGATGTTGACCCTGTGAATTAGCCCATTCTCAATACAGATACTGCAACATGGAAGAGACACGAATGCAAAGAAGATCAAAATCAACCGGTTAAATGGAAAGGGAGATCAGAGGATCCACATCGACGAATACCAGTCTGCCACCACTGGGACCCGATATTCAGGTCTGACTCTGTGTTTCTTGTTCAAGGAGACTCTGACTGAGGAGGCAAGGAATTGGTTCTACGAGTTACCCTATGGTGCGACACGATCATTCGAGGAGTTGACAGAGTGCTTCCTCAAGCGTTACCAACTACAAAGCAAGTATAACACTGTGAGCATACTCTTAAAAGTTTGCCAGGGAGAGACCGAGAGCCTATCAAGTTACGTCAACCAATGGAGGGCATTAGTTAGCACTTACAAGAACCTTGACAAGAAGGTGGCCTAGACGGCCCTGACGGAGACTATGATCAGAACACCATTCGTCGAGAAGTTCGGAAGGAACATCTCGACTACAACGAGATCATGGACTTGATCGTACAGAAGGAACTCGTTGAGACACGATTCTACGATACGTCCCATCTACCAAACTATCCTACCCTGCTAAGCCAAGTAAACATCCAACCCCTCCCACAACCAGCTGAAACACCACCCTACAATTATCACACCCCCGGCCAAAGAAACACAACCCTAGTTCAACAACCACAAGCGTGGAGGAGGGGGGGAAGGGGGGGGGGGGGGGAGAATCACCACCAAGAGCAGAAAAACCCGAAGCCCTTCCAATAGCCCAACAACCGTCCAAACAATACCCTGTCTCTATCGATATTCTCTCATTAGAAGGACCAGATCCCCCAAAGACTTGCCTAGACTTGACATAAGAATAGCATCACCAATTTTAGTGGATATGGGGGGGGGGGGGGGGGGCATACTATCGAACGAGGTGTCTGAATCTCTAAGGTCAGTCCTAGGCCTAGCTGATCCTATACTGAACATCTGGTCGGGCTGACTATCACCACTCGAGATCGAAATAGCTTCCATAGTCCTAGGGAACAAGAAAGTTGGAGTGTGTGAATGTTCAGATATACCTTACAGTTAAACTACTCTAGGTCAAAAAAAAAAACAATGACAACAACAAACTACCCTACGGCAGGAAAACGGATCAAACAGCTTAACCCTTAAGAACACGAGGTTGTTCTTCAGGAAAAACCCAGAAACTCATCTGAAACCACAAAAACCTAGAATTTAGCCAGTTAAAACAAAAAAAAATGTCTTGTTCTCCCCACCCCAAACAAACAAAACATGCAACAAATACCCAGAAAATAGCATCCGAAAAACAGTGCAATATCTACTTATCAAAACACAACACAAAGCAAGTAAAATGATAGTCGCATATTTATGCGTCTATTCAGTGTTTAATTCATTCTCAATACTTACTTTATTATCATATAATTGAGTATTTAATTATATTTATTATTTTTATAGGTTTTGTGGAGAAATAAAGAAAAAGGAAATAAATGAGGGTTTCCTAGCTCAATATGGATTCAAGAATGAGTTTTGTGTAATTAAAGAAACATATTCCAATATGGACTCTAGGAGATCCATTAGGAGACATATATAGACCTATTTTAGGTTTTTGGGAAGGCTAATCAGAAATTAAGGAGAGAAAACTCGAGCTAGAGAAGAGAGCAGCCGGAATGAGGGTTTCAGCCCAGGTTTCAATCAATTGAAACCTCAGCTTTGATCCATCCAAGCTTGACGCCAGATCATGTTCTTCTTTACTTGTTGATATGTAAAATCTATGCTAGTTCATATATTCACTTTAATTATGACTATGAGTAGCTAAATACCTTGTTAAGGGGCTGCTTGAAGCTCTGTACATGAAGTCTTTCTAATTCATACACTTTAATCTAGTTTTGCTTATTCAATTCAATTTAGGTTTCTTTCTCTATGTGACTCACCGTATAATTTCTTGTATGTGTACTTTGGTAGACAACTTAGTATGCATGCTAGGATTCTATTGTCATAAGATACCGGCGACTGAAGATTATGGTTCTTCTACTGGATTCTCTACAGTGATACACTGATTTTACTGATGAGTGATTGAAACCCTAGGCTTAGTAGGACACACCTATAGTGTACCTGTGAACCCTTGTAGATTCTCAAACCTTTTCTAGAGCGTAATTCTTTCCTCTTTGTAAACCTTAGGGTCCAATTACTATGGGTTCAATAGAGGGATAGCTGTCAGGGAGGTCTATGACAAAATCGCATAGGAACTTTCATTCATTGGATATGTGCATTGGATTAAGTATGTGTTAGATAGATGGAATGTCGGCGGTGAATTACATTTCTCTTAACTCTGTCGCCATATAGTTTAAACTCATCTACATTCATAATCATATTTACTTTCCGCATTAGCTGTAGCTTAGTCGATTTAGTTTCATACTCAAATTAACTCCTGAACACCCTATAATTTTGTGTGGTAGTCCGCCACTATGTCTAGTTTATTGCGTTAATTTTTTGTGTCATTTGAGTGTGTTTAGAGTAAGGTTGTAGTGTCATTAGTGTACTGTAATCGAGTCTGTCAGCATTTTAGTCTAGTTTTAGGATTTAGTTTTACCAATTCTTTGTGTTCGATAACTCCTATTTATCATACTACATTGATATATCCAAGTGGAGAGTAGAGTATCTTTCTATATGTGTTTTCTCGCCTATCAAATTTTGGCACCGTTGCCGGAGAATTGCTTAATTCTAAGTCTTAATAGTCTAATTATGTTAACTTGTATGTTGGTTTCTAACTTTTGTATATAATGTATTCTAACTTTGTGGTTAGTTCTACATGTTCAATGGCAGGTCGCTCGATCAACTGCTCAATGTGCATATATACCAATTCAAAGTTATCCCACCATGCAAGGTGACTACTTTACACCTCATTACTTTTTTACATGGGATGATCACTCCAACTATGACTATCCTCAACAATCAGATGATGCAGAGTAGAGATTGATGTGTATGTTGCAACAATTGATGCTCGACAAACAAAAAGAGAGGAGAATCATGCTTTACGGTAGAAGGATCGTGCTTTTATACAGAAGATGAGTGCTTTTCAACAAGAGATGAGGGTAACATTGTATGAGCGTGGTAAGACAATTGACATGGTGGAGAGACAAATGAGAAATACAGAAAACAATGGCTTAAGTCAACACATGAGGACTCCCTAGCATTACTCTTTCCAACCTCAAGGGACAATATGAGGCCCATGCTATGACTTTGAAGAGTGGGAAGGTGTTGGAAGAAGCTCCGAAGTCAAAAAGCCCAAGAAGGAAGTGGGAGGTGCCCATGCTTGAACAACTTGTTCCTTATCAGTCGTTGGATAAGTCGTCAGAAGATTCTGCATGAATCCCAATTTGAGTCGACGAAAATGCACCTGAAACAGAGAAACTGACAAATCATTAATCAGACCAGGTACCCTCTACTCCCTCTCCTTCGATTACTCCTAAATTGACTTTTCCTAGTAGGTTGAAGAAGCAGGTAAATGTTGACAAAGAGAAGGAGATGCTTGATGTGTTCAAAAAGGTAGGAGTAAACATCCCATTGTTGGATTTGATTAAGTAAATACCACAATATGCAAAGTTCTTGAAATATTTGTGCACAACAAAGAAAAAATTCTATGGTACTGAGACTGTAGCTTTGGGAGAGAGAGTATATGTAGTTCTTCAAAAAAAGCTCCTACCTAAGTTGGGTGATCTAAGCCGTTTTACAATCCCATGCGCTATTGGTGATCACAGGTTTGCAGGTGCTCTAATTGATTTAGGTGCATCAATAAATTTAATGTCATACACTGTTTATGATAGGTTAAAGATGGGAGAACTTATTCCCATAGGTGTCACCATTAAACTTGTAGATCGGTCTAACTGTTACCCTGGGGGTATTATTGAGGATGTCTTAGTGTAGGTGGGAGACTTGATATTCCCAGCATATTTCTTTGTGTTGGAGATGGAGCATGAGCCAATGCCATCAGAAATACCATTGATTCTTGGGAGACCATTTTTGAGAACAGCGCGTACACAGATTGATTATTTTGATGGATCATTGAGCATGGAAGTGGCAGAGGAGAAGATCCACTTCAACATCTTTGAAGCTCTCAAACATCCGAGTAGTGATGATACTTATTCTTGTTGTTCAATTGACGCTTTTGAGAGCTTTTTGCAGGAGTTTATTTAGTACTCATTGGATGATAATCATTTGAGAAAAGTCATTGAAAAAGTAGGTGAAAACAGTCATTCCAGGGTGCTCCCTTCGATGGATTGAAGTATTCCTTCGACCCATCAAAATAAATTGAAAGAAGCTCTATGGACACAGCTTCGATGCATCAAAGAAAATCTTCGACCCATAAAAGAAAATCCCCTGGATGACCCATCGACACCAATTTTTGATGCATCGAAGAGGAGCTTCGACCCATCAAAATGGAGCCAGTGTTTGAGAATGACTAGATCGGAGAGGAATTAGATGAACTTGAAGCTATGTTAGAATACAAGCCTCAAGTGTGAGGCTGGAGGAAGAGTCATATGAAGAAATCAATGAGCTTGAATCTCCACTGTTCATATAAACAGGTAGTATCTTATTAGTTAATGTTTCTTCAAAGCTAACACAATTACAGGAAGAGAAATTATTAACTGCCAACATGGAGCACAAGGCACCAATTGGAGGGGGAGTTCATAAGGAATATCAAAATCTGAATGCGACAAAGCATAAAGATCACTTTCATCTATCTTTTATTGATCACATGTTGGAACATTTTACAAGTTTTTATCATAGGTTGATTACAGATTCCTCCAAGATACCTCGACTGTTGAGTGCACAGCTTGAGAAAGACATAGCATTCAATTTCACTGAGGAATATCTACAAGCGTTCAACAAGCTAGAGGAGTTGTTGATTACAGCTCCCAACATCCGAGCAACATATTGGTGCCAACATGTTGATGCGGCATTGTGGGCCTACATGATAGCATATGAGTCCAACAAAATTTCAAAGGAAAAGACTAAAGCTTTTCATGATTGGAATATCAAGATGAAAGAATTAGTCATCGGTCAGAAAGTTTTACTCTGCAGTAGTCGTCTACGCTTGTTTCCAAGTAAGCTTGAGATTAGATAGACTAGATCTTATGTTATCACTAATTTGTCCTCGTGGTGCTATAGAGATTGTGAGTTCAAAAACAGGGAAAACAATCAAAGTGAATGGACAACGACTCAAACCTTTTTATGAGTCATTTGTGGAGCACATGTTTGAAGATGTGGACCTTCAGAATAAGCCTCCTATGGAGAATTGAGTGAATTCACCATCTGGCTGAAGACGTTAAACTTAGTGCTACTTGGGAGACAACCTATGTGGATGGAGAAGCTGGGGACCAGATTTGATTTCTTATACTTTCTCCTTTACTTTATTTTTCTCCACATAGTGTGTTTTGTGTGTAATAGGTGTTTTATGTCATACTTGGTTGGTGTATTGTATAGTTTAATTCAAGTTTTTACATTGAGGACAATGCAACTTTCAAGTATAGGGTGAGGTTATATCATATACTTAGCGTCTACATATAAATTTTCAGTTTCTGAGTCTGAATTTTTTATTTTTATGTGTAGTGTGAATTTTTGGACATAGCTAGAAGTCTCAGAAAATTCAGAAATTTTGGGTGAGTTTTGGTATATATGTCTAGTATATTCTCCAAAAATTTCAGCCTATTCTAACATGTGGTTAATTCTGTAAAAATTATGAAAGTGAGAGTGCGCAGTCTCTTTAGATTTTTCCGTTTTGCTTAAATGTCCAGGGTGTACCTTCGATCCATCGAAGGATATCCTTCGACCCATCGATGGATTGGTACAAAATGAGACCAGGGAGCTTGCCTCGATCCATTGATGCCATATTTTGATCCATAAAAAAGTCACAGTCAGTTTTGAGTTTTTCTTTGTTTTTCGTCAGTGTTTTAAGTGTCTTATTTGGAAAAAAAAATACAAAAGTGTCAAGAAAATCAACAAAAAAAAGAGTCTTTTGATTTATGTTGTGAGTCTTAGGAGCCCTTAACAAGTCAATGATGTGCTTATTTCTTCCAATTTTATGACTAAGAGATGATTATGTGACTTGAGTTTCTTTGGATAATTTTGATATATGATGCATATGTTAATATGTAGTGGATGTAGAAATAAGTTAATATGGTACAGATTTTTGAGCATGCATAAACCTTATTGAGATTCATTTAACCCGTGAGCTTTTGAGCCTTTATGTGAAATACATGCTTTCTTTGATTGAATGTCAATTGCTTACTGCAAATTAAGTTAATGGACTCTAAAGATTACTAGAACTTGCTCTTGTGCTATTCAAAGCTTTTAGTCAATATATGTTTTGATTGAGGAAATGATAAAGGCATTTAGGGGATACCACTATAGTCATATAAGCCTGTGTCCTGATTTTGTGTACACAAGATGTGCACCCATTAGTTAACCACTTTGAGCCTACATGTAAATCTTTATGTCATCACCCGCATAAAACTTAACCTTGAACCTTAGAATAGTTATATCTTTACCTTTGTTCTAGGACTTGGTAGAGCTATACAAGAGACAGGTATGTGAAGATGGCGATAATATTGACATGTGATACAAAGAAATAAATGTAGGGTATTAAGCTAGTTGATTTGTATTGAAAAAGAGTAAGCCGAATGAAAAAAAAAAGAAAAAAAAAAGAAAAGAAATCGGCAAGAAAAATAATAATTGTGATGTCTAGCTTGATACCCGAAGTTAACTGTTGATGAAAAAAATGATGTGAGGGCCTAACAATATGAAATCCGGCCACGATAATGAAAAAGTTCATGAATGTAAAGTTTGAAGAAGTCTTTTATTTGGTGTTCTACTAGGTTCTAGAGTTGTGTTTGAATTTCATACCCATTTATTCATTAACCTATGAGCCAAGCTTCATTACAACTTATGAAGTTCTTTTTTTCCTCAAGATGACAACATTTGATCTGTGGAGATTAGTCATAAGAGTTGAGCATATGATTCGGTCCATTTGGCAAGTAATTGAATTGAGTGATACCTTAAATATATTTTGAGAGAAACACTTATGAGAGCATATCGATGTGAGGTTGAATCTTGATTGATTTTGTGCATGTTCTAGCTCTTTATTCACCTTGATTATGTCTGTGTCTTACATGATACATGTGTGTTATATGTTGGAGTTAGCTTTGGTAACTTGTAGGTACATGAGATATGGTGTTAAAATTTTGTGGAAGAATGCTGAGGCAAATTGTTGAGGGCATTAGAGTTGTTTTTGAAGTTTTTAGAGTCTTAATTTAGTGTATTGTTCGAGGACTAATAATATTTACGTGTGGAGAATTTTGATAGTCACATATTTATGCGTCAATAAACTGATGGCTTCTGTGTGATATATTAGCTCGTTGATTTCTTGCATACCAGGCAAGAGCTGTGTCCAGAGAAAAGAATTGGTTCTGATTCTCTTCAGGTCCGCATAAGGTCATCCATGGGGTTGAAGGAAGTGCATCTTTATGTCTAGGGGTCGGCAAAAGCCCGGCCCGGCCCGGCCCGGCCCATGTATAGCCGGCACGGGCCGGGCCGGGCCGGGCCTCAACAACATTTTAATATATGCGGGCCGGGCCGGGCCGGGCTTTATCTTTTATATAAGGATCCGAGCCCGGCCCATTCAAGCGGGCTTTGCGGGCTTTTGCGGGCTTTTGCGGGCCGGGCCTTTGCGGGCTTTTGCGGGCCGGGCCTATCGGGCTTTAATTATTAAAAAAATAAGACATTTCAAAATAAACGTAACCTTCATCCATGCACCGGGGTTTAAACGTACTCCGACGAGTCTAAATTTTACGTACGATGTTTATCACTATAAGATGGAGTTTTCTACATGTCCTCGTTTATTATTAAAACATATTTAATTCTTATATTGCTTGAATTCTCCATATGTATATTAATGTTCTTACGTTTGTTCATTTGTTATATGGAATGAAATACTTTTGTGAAACTTAATCGGACATGTTTAATTATTTTATAAAATTGACCGTTAGATTGATTGGTTAGAATATTATAACCATGCCTTTAAAATTTTATAAATTTTGGACTTGATTTAGACATCGATCCATGTATTTCGCCAAATGTGACCATAGTACTCTTACAACTAAAACGGAAATTACCCCTCCCGAAAATAATTTTTTAACATCAAATTTTGGACACATACTCTTATGGAATACATATCTATCTCATAGTATCAAAAAAAATGACATAAAAAATTGATTTATCTACTCCCCCCATAGGAAAATAAGGAAAATAAGATGAGTGTATTTTAGTGTTTTCACAAATTTTGTTTAATTGTATTGACTGGGATCCAAACGTACTTCGATTATGCTAATTTTTACGTACGGTGTCTTTTATTACAAGGTGAACTATTATATATGGCCTTCTTTATTGTTAAAACATTTTTAATTCTTATATTGCTTGAATTCTCTACATGCTCACTAATGTTCTTACCTTTATTCTTTGGTTATATGGGTTGAAAGTCCTTTGTGAAACGTAATCGATCATGTATCATCATTTTACAAAACTGACTGTCAGATTGGTTGTTCATAATATTCTAAGCATGCCGTTAAAAATTTATAAATTTTGGACTTGATTTAGACCTACATCTATGAGTTTCGCTAAATGTGACCGTAGTACCCTTACAACTAAAACATAAATTACCCATCCCTAAAGGAATTTTTTAAGATCAAAATTTTAACACACATTCTTGTAAATTACATATCTATCTCATAGTGTCAAAAAAATTGATATAAAAATTTAATTTATCTAGTTTCTCCATGGAAAAATAAGCAATATATAAGAGAAGGGTATTGATGTCATTTCACACACTCTCAATTAAACTCTCACCATTGAAAAATTACAATATCTAATCTGAACCATCTATTATATTTACTGTTTTACTGTGTAAATCGATAAAAAAATTACAATGAAACCCTAACCCTAAACCCTAAACCCTAAACCCTAACCCCTAACCCCTAACCCCTAAACCCTAATCCCTAAACCCTAACTTACTCTAAACCTCAAAATTCCTAAAACCTAAAATCTAACTTACTCTAAACTTCAAAATTCCTAAACCTTAACTTACCATAAATCTCAATCCCCTAAACCCTAACTTACCTTAAACCTAAACCCTAACTTAATTATCCTAAACTCTAAACAATGATTTAATAGTAAAATAGATACACAAATATAACTATATATGGAATTCCAATATTTGATCAATATATGTATATGTAATATATTAATATAGACATACACAAATATAAAAAATATATATATAGTACTAGTCACTATATTATATATATAAGTGTAGGTATAATGATATACGTACTACTATCTTATATATATAAAAAATTGACTGTCGGATTGGTTGTTCATAATATTCTAAGTAGGCCGTCCCTAATTTTTATAAATTTTGGACCCAAACCCTTAACCCTAAACCCTAAAACCTAAACCCCAAACCCTAAACCCTAAAAAAATTATAATAAAATCCTAGAACCGGAACCTTAACTTACCATAAACCTCAAATTCCTAAACCTTAACTTACCATAAATCTTAATCTCCTAAACCCTAATTTACCCTAAACCTAAACCCTAACTTATGCTAAACTTTAAATAATGACTTAATAGTAAAATAGATACACAAATTTAATTATATATGGAATTCAAATATTCAATCTATCCATGTATATGTAATATATTAACATATATACACAAATGTAAAATATATATCTATATAGTATTAGTCTATTAGACTACTAGTCACTATATTTTATATATATATATATATATGTCAATATGTGTGTAGGTAAACATTAACTAGGTATAAATTGTATAATGATTAAAATTCATTAAATGATTTAATGATATATGTCAATATGTGTGCGGGCTTTGACGGGCCGGGCCTAACGGGCTTTAACGGGCCGGGCCTAACGGGCCTTGACGGGCTTTTGGCGGGCCGGGCCCGCGGGCCGGGCCGGGCTTTAGATCTCTAAACCATGGTCGGCCCACCAACCACCTTGGCGGGCTTTTGCGGGTTTTTTTGCGGGCCGGGCCGGGCTTTTAGCCCACGGGCTTGCGGGCCTCCACCGGCCCACGAGGCCCACGGGCCAAATGATGACCCCTATTTATGTCACGTGTTTGCTCATACACATTTGTCTTGGGATGCTGTGCTTGATGGTATCAGGTACCTTTATTACCCCATTCGCCTACTACTGTGGGAACAAAGGAAGACTCCTGTTTGTAGGAAGTCACAGAGAAAATATAAAGACCATATGCATAGAAATGCAAGTTTATCTCAAGAGAAATGAGCACTAAAAAGCAAATATGAAAGATGAGTTGTCATTATGAATATAGCTAGTTATTCTGCGTTAGTTGCATTTTCCCACTCTATTCTTCCGACAGTCGTATCTCTCTTAACTTTAGGATTGTTCTCCACATTCACTTAGATTAATAGCCACCACGAAAACATCTGAACCTTGTGAGTGAAATGGATATAGTTTCATTACTTTCGGTAAGAGGAAAGTGATTGAATACATTAGTAGGAGTGTTGTACACTTCCATATCAGTCTAGCAGTTCTTTTCATGTAGGGTGTTGCGATATGTAAATTCTTTCAACGATCTATGGATTTGTGGTGTTACCTCTCCACCCACAATCTACACCATATGAGGTTTGATGTATTGACATGCACTGTACAATGCAGGCATGTGCATGCTCCACTGGCTTACCCAAGAGAACGAAAGAAGAGAATGAATGGGGGTGAAATTTGGCTGCCCTTTTGTATCTATAGTAACGGAAAGTTGTCTAACAGGCTTTCGCCATGTTATTGGTCTAATTATTACTCTTCCACCTCAAGAACACCTCATAACACTGAACTTGCTCTTTGCCAGGTTTTATAACCGTACATGACAGTATAATAGATTTTACTTGAACGATCGCCCGCACGCGAGGCGTAGATTTGATTCCGTAAAAAAGAAAACAAAAGTTCAAGCCCTCTTGGCCACTACAGCAATTCGATT
Organism: Geum urbanum; assembly: GCA_946800695.1. Classification (NCBI taxonomy): domain Eukaryota; kingdom Viridiplantae; phylum Streptophyta; class Magnoliopsida; order Rosales; family Rosaceae; genus Geum; species Geum urbanum. Next base: position 10,739,930 of record OX327003.1, read on the forward strand.
ACTTTACTTAAAATTTGGACAGTTTTAGTCTGTTTATCTCTGCCAATTGTCTCTAGGGTATTAAGCATCGTCCTTATAGATTGTTTTCATGATCTGCATGTGGTATGATCAATAGCAGAACTATCAAACAATGTTTACTCTCTGAAATCGAATCTTAAACTACATGTGTTAGTATGACATTAGTTGTCCGATTAAATATACTTATCCACTTGAGCAGGCAATCAACACCTACCTGACCACCCGAAAGACCACCAGGAAGGCTACAACTCCACTCATAAGACCGACCCCATCCGAGCACGCACGCGCCCGCGGGGCGCACATCTGAATGTGCGGATCAGACATCAACAAATGCACCAGTCCCACATCGAAGAACACCATCAAGCACCAAGCTCAACCACCTATATATGTAAGGTATTTATTACAGGTAATGACATCTGATCTCATCCACTACATTCTACACGCTCACACGACTGTTATATCCAATACACCATCTGACTTAGGCATCGGAGCGTTGAAGGCGGGCCACCCTGTCTTGGCCCCTGACTGTCTGTTCATTGTTGTATTCTTCTAACAGCCGTACCCGAGAACGTGCACCCGAAGACCCGAAAGGAGAAGAAGCGCCCGACCATCCGAACAGCCCCAACGTTCGGACGTAGAAGAAGGAGGAGGAGTACTCGTACTTGCAAACAGTTGGCGCCGTCTGTGGGAAGCTTACAAATTGCAAACCTCGTATAAACACCACTAACCAAAAGCCCACATGCCTATCCACGAGACTGACGTCGGCAGCACACTATTCGAGGAAACACCCGCGAGCGCGCTGGTGCGACAAGCAGTAGAACCAGGGACGAGCGGCAGCGAGGAGCACGTCGATGGCTTACTCCGAGAACTGCGGGAGGCAGCGCTCGATAGGGAACAGGAGCGCCAGACCCGGCAGAGGCTGGAGGAGCGGCTGGATGCGCTCGTCGGCCCGCCGCAGGGGCAACGCGAGCGGTCCCAGGACACCACTGACGAAGAGCTACATCCGTTCGGCGGGGCTAATGCCCGGAGAGCCCGCTCGCCCACGCCAGAAGGGGAGTCGCTACCCCCGACGGATAATGCCCGGATCCTCCGAAGGATGGAAGAATTGGCAGAAGAAGTTTCGCGCCTACGGAAAGACAAGCTCGCCGGGTAGGGCGGGACGTTCACCCCCCGGGTCAGCCCATTCTCGGCACACATACTGGAGAGGGGAAGAGACCTCCACGCAAAGACAACGAAGATCACTCGGTTTGACGGGAGCGGGGACCCTCGTACACACATCGACGAGTTTCGATCCACCACGGACGGGACCCGGTATTCGGACCCAACCTTGTGTTTCCTGTTTCAGGAGACACTGACAGAGGAGGCACGAAGCTGGTTCTATGATATTCCGCCAGGCTCCATCCATTCGTTCCTCGAGCTGGCGGAGAGCTTTCAGAAGTGCTACCGGCTCCAGGGCAAGTACAACACCACCGACATCCTCCTCAAGGTCCGCCAAGGGAAGGACGAGAGCTTGTCCAGTTACATTAACAGATGGAGGACGCTTGCGAGCACGTGCAGGGACCTCGACAAGCGAGTGGCCAAGGTGGCCCTGATGGATAACATGCTCGCCACACTGTTCGTAGAGAAGCTGGTGAGGAAGGAATATCTCGACTACAACGAGATTATGGACCTGATTGTACAGAAGGCGTTAGTGGAAACGCAGGTGTACGGGTCCATCTCCGAATCTAGCACCAACAGATCGGAGGCAGCAAGCGCCCAACCGCGACAATTAGTAGACGAAGAGAAGCCAATCGAGGGCTACAAGAGGAGCTGGGACGCGCAGAGACAGAATCACCAGAGGCCACCCTCCCGCTATAACAACAATCGCTACAGCCAGACGAGAGGACCAGTGCAGCAGGAGGCCCGTCTACCACCTACACCACAATACTGACCGACGGTCCAGGGGATATACGCAATCAACCGACAGTCGAATGAGCACCTACTCCGCCAATACCAACACCAGCTCCTACCACCAAACAACATATCAAAGGCGAAGATCCCGGTCGGGCGAATCCCGAACGTCTGGTGTGAGTACCACAACGCCACCACTCACCAGACCAACGACTGCATAATGCTAACAAAGGCCCTAGCGGATATACAGAAGGACGAACGGGTAACCCCTCCCGGGGCAGGCGAAAGACAGCACGAGGCAGGCATCGAAACCCGGGGGACTATCAGTACCATATCCGGGGGAAAGCGCAAGGAGGGTACCTCGTCGCCCGATCACTCAAGCAGGGAGGTGCTGGCGATCGGGACAGGCCGAGCGCAGAAGGGAGGAAGACGGGAGGCACCCGCCATTAGCTTCACGGCGGAAGATGAGGAAGGTAGCCCGAAGGACAACACCCTACCGTTCGTGATCGACGCGATCATCGACCGTTTCCTCGTGAAGAGGGTGCTGGTGGATAGTGGGGCGTCTGTGAACGTGATCTACCTGGACGCGTACGCAGCGCTCGGCAGACCCGCCCGCAAGATGACACAGGATCAAGAGTGCGTGGCTAGCTTCACGGGCGAAACATCGTATCCGATTAGGAACGACAACATCCGAGTCGGGATCAGCGCATCCAACTCCCCGCACAGCGAGGTCCGAACAGACTTCATTATCATGGACACCCCCTCCCCATACAACGCCATTCTTGGGAGGCCGGGGATCAACAAGCTGAAAATGATCATTGCGGGACACTTGCTCTTGGGACGATTCCCAACCGAGCATGGGATCGGGTACATTCGGGGATACAACTACGAGGAAGTCGCGAAACCCCGGGACAGGCAGGAGGTTCTCGCCTTGGAGCCTACACCCGGAACGGAGATATCGGACGATCCACGCGACGGGCTGATGGCGGTGTCGCCCGTCCCCGAGCGCAAAGAACTGAGAACGATTCAGCTATCCTCCGAACACCCGGAGAGGACGGTCCAGGTTGGAGCATCATTGGCTCCCGCGATAGCCAAACGGCTGATCACACTGCTGAAGGAGAAGCGGGAGGTGTTTGCATGGTCGTATAAGGACATGCCCGGGATCGACACAAGCATCATATCCCACAGGCTGAGCGTCAGCGCCGGCGCCCGGGCGGTAAAACAGAAGAGGCGAGCATATAAAGCGGAGCATTATGCGGCAATGCACGAGGAGGTGAACCGACTGCTGGGCATCGGGTTCATCCGCAGGGTGGACTATCCGAAGTGGATCTCCAACGCTGTGATGGTGCAGAAGAGCAACAAGAAGTGGAGGATGTGCATCGATTACAGTGACCTTAACAAGGCATGCCCCAAGGACAGCTTCCCTCTGCTGAGGATCGACCAGTTGGTAGACGCGACAGCTGGACACGGGCTTCTATCCATGATGGACGCATATTCGGGCTACAACCAGATCTTCATGGACCCCGAGGACCAGGAGGCGACGACGTTTGTCACGGACAAGGGATTATACTGCTACGTCATCATGCCATTCAGGTTGAAGAACGCCGGCTCCACGTACCAGAGGCTCATGAACGCGATGTTTCATGGCCTGATTGGCAACATTGTAGACGTATACGTGGATGACATCTTGGTGAAGAGCGTTCAGGCGGTCGACCACGTCCATAACTTGGGGACTGTGCTCGACGTCCTCATCAGGAACGGCATGAGGCTAAACCCGGCCAAATGCACGTTCGGGGTCACCAACAGCAAATTCCTCGGATATATTGTCAGCCAGCGAGGAATCGAAGCCGCGCCCGCCAAGGTAAAAGCGATCATCGACATGAAGCCGCCAGTCAAGAAGGTAGACCTGCAAAGCCTCACGGGCAAGCTCGCGTCGCTGAACCGATTCATCTCCTGATATTCGGACAGGTGTGCCCCGTTCTTCAAAGCCCTACGAACGACGAACAAGCGAGAAGTCGCATGGACGCCCGAATGCGAGGCATCTTTCCTTCAGATCAAGGAGTACTTGGCGTCCATCCCGCTTCTCTCCAGACCCGTCCCGGGGGAAATATTGTACATCTACCTGGCTGCCTCGCTCACGGCGGTTAGTTCTGCCCTCATCCGCAGGGAGGACTGTACGGAGTTGCCCGTTTTCTTTTCAGGAAAGGACATGACGGGCGCTGAAACCCGATATCCGACGATCGAGAAGATGGCGCTTGCGCTCGTCACCGCCGCCCGACGATTAAGGCCATACTTCCAAGCGCACAGCATCCATGTTCTCACCAACGTGCCCCTACGCCAGATACTCCAATCGCCCGATCACAGTGGTCGCCTGGTGAAGTGGGCAGTTGAGCTAAGCGAATTCGATCTCCAGTACAAGCCTCGAACGACAATCAAGGGACAGGCAGTGGCAGACTTTATTGCGGAGTACACGGAAGCAGAGGCGACACCGGTCGGCGCATCCGATGTACTGACGGTTGAGGCAGCCGACAAACCAGAGGTTAAGGAAGGACCGTTGTCGGAGTGGAACCTCTACGTCGACGGCTCGTGCACAAAGAAGGTGAACGGCGCTGGGATCATCCTGACCGGGCCAGGAGGGGTAAACGCGGAGTACGCCCTCAAATTCGAATTCAAGACCATCAACAACGAGGCCGAGTACGAGGCGCTCATTGCGGGACTGCAGCTGGCCAAGAACTCGGAGGCGCCCGACCTCAATGTGTTCAGCGACTCACAATTGGTGGTGAGCCAGGTCAGAGGGGAATTCCAGGCGAAGGGGGAGTCCATGATCGCCTATCTGAAGCACGTCAGGGCCCTGATCAAAGGATTCAATTATGTCAACATCAACCACATTCACCGAGGATTCAACGCGAAGGCGGATAGGCTGGCCCGGTTAGCCACGGCACCCGTACACACAACAGCGGATCGTCGAAGTGTTGCGACGACCGAGCATCTCGGGTGCAGAGCAGGTCCTGGCAATCAAACCGCACGAGCACAGCTACATGGATGTGCTCATCGCTTATAAGACAAGGGGAGAACTACCAGAGGACAAGCGAGAGGCCAGAACCATTGTCGCACGGGCGGCCAACTTCAGCGTGCGGGATGGCGCACTGTATCGACAAGGGAGGACTTGGGCGAGCCTCAAGTGCGTCACTCCGACAAAAGGCGACTCGATCCTAAAAGAAATCCATTCGGGCACGTGCAGCCATCATGCGGGCGCCAGATCGATCGCACACAAGGCCCTTCGGTACAGATTCTGGTGGCTCACCATCCATGCGGACGCTACGACACTAACCAGCAAATGCCACCAGTGCCAGCTGCACGCACATCACCACCACGCGCCCGCTGTCCCACTGTCCATCCTACTGTCGCCCGTTCCGTTCGCACAGTGGGGACTGGACCTGATCGGAGAGCTCCCAAAGTCGAAGGGTCAATACAAATACCTGATCGTCATCATTAAATACCACACCAAATTCATCGAGGCCCAACCAATGGCGAAAATCACCACGGAGAAGGTGGAGCGCTTCCTCTGGCGTTTCCTCTTCTGTCGCTACGGAACGCCAATCAGCATCATAACAGACAATGGGACACAATTCATCAACCCCCGACTCATAGCCTTCTGCAAGAGGTAGGGAACGGACCTCGTGTTCGCATCACCAGCGCACCCCCAAACGAACGGACAGGTAGAGGCAGCCAACAAAATCATCAAGGCTGGTATCAAGAAGAAAATTGAAGATATTAAACCCGGAGATGCAGGTTATGGGCGCTGGCCTGAGGTCGTTCCAGAGATTCTGTGGTCCATCCGCACGACCGCCAACGCAGCCACGGGCGAAACTCCGTTCAGCCTGACATTCGGAACGGAAGCTGTGCTACCCCTAGAGATCACCCATCAGAGCCCACGGATTGAGGGGTACGATCCACGCACGAACGGCGAGGGGCTACGCCTTAGCAACGATCTGCTGGAAGAACGGAGGGACACGGCGTACCTCCACAACGCCGCGAACAAACAAAGGATCGCCTGGTTATTCAACCAGCGCATTCGAGCTCGACCAATCCAACTGGGGGACTGGGTGATGAAGGCAATCCAGCAAAAGGTGAAGACACTCCGTCCGTTATGGGAAGGCCCGTACGTCATCGACGTGGTGATAAGCGCCAACACTTTCTACCTTCGGGATATGCAGGGCCAACGACTACGACACCCATGGAACATACAACATTTGAGGAAGTACTTTCATTAAAAAAATTTTATGTTGTACTTGTGTTGTACTTTTTCATTTGCTAAGTCTGTGACATTATTGCGTTCGTTTGTCCTTACCCCGCCCGCCCAATACTCGGGGGACTGGGGATAGGCTGCTCGCACGAATGTGGGCGCACGTTCGCGCGAGTCATTCAAAAGATGCCAAAAAAAAATCGAGACAAGGCACACGTACGGAAAGAAAATACTTCATTGATAGTTAAGGCACAAGGCCCGACTACAAAAACCCTACTCTATTACAAAAAAAAGAGGAGAAATCCTACACTAAGCCCCCGTGTCCACCTCCAGCTCCTCCACTTCCTCCGACGATGCCGCCCCCACCTGCTCCACCCGCTCACCCGGATCCACCCGCACGATCACCGGCTCCAGCACCGTCCCAGCAGCTTCCCCAGCAGGCTCCACCCCTCCCTCAGGCGCAGGAACCTGTGCGCCCGCCAGTCTCTCATTTTCAGACCGCACGAACGCCCGGTACTCCTCCAGCTTGAGGAAAGGAATCACCGCTTCTTGGAACGCGGAGCTCGTCAGACTCCTTGAACGTCGCCACAACATCCATGCGAGCAACGCGATCAGCCTCCTTCAGCCGGGACTCCGCCAGCGCCTCCCGGGTGGCTGCTTCAGCACAGACGCGCTCCAGCTCGGCGCGCACCTGCTCCACCTCGGCCACGGCCTTGTCCCGCTCGGCCCTTGCTAGAGCTTCACGGGCAGCAGCTTCCACGGACCGAGCAGTCGCCTCCTCTGCACGGGCGGTGTACCACGTCGCCAGGCCATTGGCCCTCTCCAGGTTGGCCACCATCCGATCCACCACCCTCTGGTGCTTCAGCGCGTCGGCCCTGAGGCGTGCAAGTTCCAGATTCTCCCGCGAGCAGACACGGAAGAGCTGGTGCTGCAGGCGGGTGCACGCAATAAAGGCCGCGTCCAGCCCGTCGGGGGCGATATTCTCCAGCGGCTGCAGTAGGGGCCCAAGAGAGGCGGCGCCATCCACCAGCGCACGGCGCAGGGCATCCACAATATCAGCATTCGACCCAGGAGTAGGGCCGGGAGAGGAGTCTTCAGTCCGGGGGCGCTTCTGCGCACGCTCCTCACTTTCCCCCTGCTCAAGAGCTTGTGGAGGACTTGAAGGTGGATTTGAAGCCTGGGGCGTGCGGGCAGTGTCACGCCTGTCCCTCTGCTCCACCCGGTCGGACCGGCGCTTATCTCGATCCACCTGGCGTTGCTCCTTCTCGCGGTGGCGGTTGTCCTGCTCAGCCCGGCTGAAGCCCCGACTGGCCGACTGCGAAGGAGGAGGAGGTAGAACAGGAGAGGACGCTGGCTGCTCGACGTTAGCAGCAGCGGAAACATATGGGCCAGTGCCCGACGCACGCTGGCGGACAGGAGAGGCGTGCTCACTCACTGCAGGTGCACGAATGGTGGGCTGAACCTCCTCACCCACCCGCATTCCGCCCGAGCGATCCAGCACGACACGGCGTACGGTGTCGGCGCCATCCAGCAGCATGTTCAGCCGGCGCAGCTGCTCAGCATCCCGGTCACTCGCCTTGGACTTGGACATTTTTACTACAAGGACAGAACGTACAGGTTAGCAACAGTCGATCAAAGTTACACTACATACATTACAAATAAGCGCCACCCGACAGACCAGGCATGCGGGCGAGGCGATTCTGCTCGATCAAATCCCAGTGACACGCAGCCCAGAAGTGTCTCGCCTCGGGCCTAGGGTCAAAGACAAACTTCAGACGAGCTATCCTATTCTCCTCCTCGGGCATCAGGGGATACTCGTTCGTGTCCAACCAGTGGAAGCGCTGGGGGACTCGGTGGACATGGTGGGCGTTGGCCGCGATCTCAGGGGCGTGCGCGCCAAACTCCCAGTCACCTCCGACCAGGCAGTTGATCGTACGCCAGCTGGTGGAGGAGCTGGGAGGATTGATCAGCCACCACTTCACCCTTGGCTCCACGGTGAAGGTGCCCGAGTCTCGCCAGCGGGAGGAATACTTCAGGCGGAAGAAGTGGAGGAATTCCGCCAGTGTGGGGTGGTCCAGCCCGCTTGAACGGAAGATATTGAAAAATGCCACCAACGTTCGGGTCAGTGTAGGCCCACACTGACCGAGCGAGATCCTGAGGAGCGCCAGGATGTATTGGAAGAACGGGTAGAGAGGCAGCTTTATCCCCGCCTTCAGATGGAACTCACTGACGCACACGTGGCCAGCAGGCGGTCGGGTGAACGATTCTCCCCTCCCCGGAATCTTCAGCCTGACGGACGAAGGAATGTGGTAGTCCCTCGCCCATCGCGCCATATCTTTGACGCTCGGCGCCCGTTCAGGTTCTTGCACGGGTACTCCGTCGGGGAGCACCCAGTTGACTCGCCCGCCCTCCGGAAATTGGGCCACGGGCTGATCTTGTCGTACGCGCTCCTCACCCCACGGACCGGACGACGAGGATCCGCCCGACGATTCCCCTAACCCTGCGGCAGCAAGCGCTTGTTGGGGATCCATTTGCTGCACCACAGGAGAAGCGTTAGGGATGAATCGCAGGGGTGTCACACTCATCATAGACTCGCATGACGATGTGCTCGACCCGCTTGAACCACAACTAATCCACCCTACCCCTGGTACGTATATGCGCTCACGCGATTGCCTGCTTGATATTTCTATTGGCTCCATTCCTAAACGCACGCACACGACACCCACACTTAGCAAAAAAAAAAAAAGAAAGCAAACTACCAGAAACACCAAAAACCCAAAATTCCTACCCCAAAAAAATCAAAACCTGGCACACCTCAAGAACACGCCTTGTTCTTGAGATGCAAACCCAGAAAAAGCCAAAATACCCAGAAACCATGACAAACCAGAAACAAACAAACACAAACCAAAATGGAAAACAACAGAAACAGGATGAGAGCCTCACCAAATCGATATTTACGGTAGAGAGGATGAACGTCGACGAGAAATTCCGGCAAGAAACAAAGAACAGCAGATATCAAAGAGGAACAATGTACAAGGGTAATTTCTGCAGCATTTCGGTAAGTTGTAAAAAGTGATGAGGAAGAGGACACCACACCCCTATTTATACTGATCGCACGATGTACGCCAATGAACGCCAGCCGTCCATTTTCGCGTGTCCACCGTCAGATCACGACACGTGGCCCTGAGGCGGTTCACCTGCCCACGCAAGTAACCACGCTCCCCTTCAGCTTCCCGCCTTGATTTCAAACCCTAGCACAATCTTCCACGGCTCGACACGTGTCACCCATGCAACGCCACACGCGCCCACGCGCCTGACGCATGAGCTTCGAGCAGTTACTACGTCATCAGCATTTAATACCCAGGGCACGCCAGCATTAATTACGACGGCTCGCATTTATTACACAATGGTTCCCGAGGAGCAATCAAAAGGAATGTCACCTCAAGCGTCTCATCAGCGCATCACCCCACCCAAGGCAAGACACGACACGTCTCCCGCCATTCCGTGCTGGCGCACGCACCACCCGCACGACCAGCGAACCACGAACACCCGGTAAGAATTAGCAAGCCGGATTAGGCGGCACAGATATGGGGTCCGTCCCCTTTTTGCGCGCGCTAAAACTGATGGGCGGTACGGGTGTGAGGTTCGCCCTCTCCGTACGCGCAACGTTAACGATCGACTCGCCGACTCAAACGGCAGGGGTGTGGGGTCCGTCCTCTCCTTGTGCGTTCTGAGACCGATGGGAGGTACGGGTGTGGGGATCGTACCATCCGTATGCGCAACGTTAACGATCGACTCGCTGACTCAGCCGTCAGGGGTGTGGGGTCTGTCCTCTCCTTGTACGTTCTGAGACCGATGAGCGTTTCGGGTGTGGGGTCCGTCCTCTCCGTGCGCGAAATCTTCCCGGTTTAGGCGGCAGAGGCCTCTACGCGCGCTAAGTCTGAGGGGCGGCACGGGTACGCGTTCGTGCCCGCCGCAACATTGTACGTTGCGGTCTTGATCCCACCATTGACGCTACAGCGTACGCAACGGCATCTCCGTTGACGTGCGACGTACGCAACGGCATCCCAGCGTTGGCGTTACGACCAAACATTTGCATACATTCACGCATCATACCATACATTCACACATTTGCACACATATATATCTATGTTGTACTTATTTATGTTTACAAGGTAACACCCCACGGGCGCGCGGCTCCAAACTAGAAACATCCGTTTGGAGGCCGGGCCCAGAATACAGGAACAGGTACACGATCAAACGCGCAGGTACCCACTCCGTCATGCGAGCCCTTCCTTGACCGGAGAGTTGGGGGACTTGGGGGTTACAGGATCATACACCACTGCTCAATCGGATAAGTATTTTGTTTAATCGCACGAACCCTTTTTCAACTCCCCAGTCAAGAAAGTTCTCTTTGACTTGGGGACTTGGGGGACTTGTTAGTATGGCATTAGTTGTCCGATTAAATATACTTATCCACTTGAGCAGGCAATCAACACCTACCCGACCACCCGAAAGACCACCAGGAAGGCTACAACTCCACTCACAAGACCGACCCCATCCGAGCACGCACGCGCCCGCGGGGCGCACATCCGAATGTACGGATCAGACATCAGCAAATGCACCAGTCCCACATCGAAGAACACCATCAAGCACCAAGCTCAACCACCTATATATGTAAGGTATTTATTACAGGTAACGACATCTGATCTCATCCACTACATTCTACACGCTCACACGACTGTTATATCCAATACACCATCTGACTTAGGCATCGGAGCGTTGAAGGCGGGGCACCCCGTCTTAGTCCCTGACTGTCTGTTCATTGTTGTATTCTTCTAACAGCTGTACCCGAGCACGCGCACCCGAAGACCCGAAAGGAGAAGAAGCGCCCGACCATCCGAACAGCCCCAACGTTCGGACGTAGAAGAAGGAGGAGTACTCGTACTTGCTTCTGCTAGATTACGTCCCGCGTAATCCGGTAGAAACAACATGCTAATTAATTCAAAAATACGTTTTAGAAAATTCTGAAATCGAATCTTAAACTACATAACTACGTGCTAATTAATTCAAAAATACAATTTAGAAAATATTTCAGTTAAGACTGAAACAACAGAACTGTAATTCCCAACTTATGGTAAATCACATTTCAAATTACTTTCCTAGTCCAGATTTCAGACACAGTACTGTATATAAAACATAATCAATAAACATATCCCTGTTGCAGAGAAAATGTTCCATAAAAACCAAAAAGTTAAGAAAAACTACAAAACTAACATCAACCAAATTGATCAATGCACAAAAAGAAAAAATATGAATAAAAAATTAACCAACAGTGGAGGGGTAGAAACGTCGAGATGATTTCAACAGCAAGAAGTTTAAAGTTAAGCAAGAAGTTTAAAGTTAAGCAAGAAGTTTAATTTTTTTTTTTAAAAAAGGGAAAAAAAAGCTAGGAGTTACCGACTATTAATCAGACCAACAATTTATATACATTCCAGGTGACAATGAAAAACTATGTTTCTATGAACATAAGGTCGGCCTAGAAGTATAGAACAAACCAAAGATTCGTATATAAGAGCCAAACAACGTGGACAAAGAAGCAATTCGTTCTATAAACAACGGACACGAACACCAAATAAATATGAACACCGGATAATTCAAACCATCCAATTTAACCAGAAGCAGAATCACATCGAAACCAATCAAACTAATACCCAAACACCAAAACAACCTAAATGATCCAATTATTTAAAAATCTAATTTAAAGAATCAATAGAAGGTTGTGAATCTATCTGGCTGCGAACTGATGGGGAAGTAAGAAAGAAAGCAGCGTTCAGCTTGATGGAGGAATCATTAATCGGAGAGGCAGAGAAGTGACAAAAAAGGGCTTGCCCGACTTGGGCACTCGGCTCATTTAAAATTGCTGATCGGTCGTGCCGTGAAAGATAAAACTTTAGGAGAAGAACAGATAATCTTCCATGATCAGTTTGGATTCAAGCTGGACTGATTCGGGAGAAGAACAAAAATAAGTAGGAGAGAGTTCGCGAAACTAACGAATTGAGAGAGGCCAAAAGAGTGAAAGATGAAATAGCAAGAAAAGAAAACTAAATTTATAAAAACACCATGAAATGAACAGTGCAAGTAGCTGATTCGCAATTGTTATACAGTAAATATATAAGTCGTATAAATATTATAAAAGGCTAGCTAAGGTGACAAACGTGCATCCATTAATTATACCAAAGTCATTTTTAGATACAATGAAAGCAAATATAGTAAAGCCTGGATTAGATCGACTAGCTGAATATTTGTACGTCACTCATTAACTTTCATGTGAAACTGTTTCTTTTTAATTTAGGATGAGTATGTTGGTTGAGTTGGACGTCGATAAGCAGTTTGCCAAGGTAATGAAAGTAAACGTTTACATTGTGGAGTCATTCACTTTTCTTTTCTTCTCATTCTGTGTCATGTATCTTTTGGAGGTTGTATATACGTGTATATTCTACCATGCATGGTCTTTTCTGTCATCTGTTACATTATTTTCGAGTGGCTTGATTCATATTGGTTGGAGAAAGGTCTCCCTCCATCTCCAACCTCTCGCTCATTACAATACGTACACGTACGCATTCTGAAGCAACACTAATGTAGGCATATATTAAGCCATTAACCAATGCTTTATTTGTCATTTTTAAGAAGCAGAAAAGTGCATGTTAACGTCGATCAATAATGAAGAGTATATGCTTGGTTAGTTGGAGCATATATCCTATCTAGTTTAGACTTCAATCATTTGTGTTTGAACTTTGAACGTACATGCATGCAGGTTTGGATAATAGCTAGAGAACATTGATTTACTTTTAAGAATGTTAGTATTTTATTTTATAATAAATTATATATTTGTGACGACCCGAATCAGAATTAGTTTGTTAATCGGCTTGGTTTGCATATTTTACGAGTAATCACTATTTGTCGTAATTGAGTAGTTTTACCGGCTTTATTCATGATTAATTTATCGGGCGAGAATTTGGTATGAGTCTCTTCACGAGAGTTGTAGTATGCATGATTTTGAGTTCGTAGGCGGTTTCGGATAATTGTTTCGATAACCGAGGAATATGTTATGAATATTTGAAGTCGCGTGATTTGGTCGTGTTTATCCGATTAAGTTTGAGTTATCCGAAACGCGGATGTGATTCGATTCGGACCGTCGATCGTATCGAGCCGCGAGTATAAATATCGGAATAGTCGTAAAATTGTCGAAAATAACTGTTTTGGGAAGTTTGACCGACGTTTGACCGTTGACCTAGTCCATTTCGCACCACCGTTTGACTCGCCGTGGACTTTCCGTTTCCGGCCACTTCAGACCAAATCGTTGGTATGGTTAGCTTCTTCTCATGATTTCCTATTATTTTGCAATTGGTTTGAGTTGATTTGGTTGAGATTTGAGGGAGAACGAGCTCGGTGAAGTTCTTGGTTTTTGCCGGAATCGGGTGGCCATTTCCGGCCACTTTTAGGGTCGGAGGGGTTGGGGGGTTTTGCTCCCCTCAACCTAAGGAAGCTTTTGGGTGAAGAGTTTTTGAAATTGGTCGCCGTTTGGAGCTCGCCGGAAACCATGGATTCTGTGGGTTTCGAGGCGAATTTCGGCCACCGTGAGCCTTGGATGGTAGGGGTCCTTTGAGAGAAGTTGTTGGGCTTGAATAGTACTTGTGATCTGGAAAATTTGGACGGAATCCGCCACTGTTGACGCCGCGCCGCTGGCGGCGGCGGCAGTCAACGGCGGCGCTCCGGCGAAGGGTTGACTTTTTGGATTTTTGACAAGTTTTATGCCGTTTTGCTCGTAATCGCGTCCCGATCGTAGCATTGAGGTTTTCGAGTTGATTTAGTTGCCGAATTTTGTGTCGAGGGTTTATGTGGAGTATTTTGGGGTTTTCGGCGATTCTTTTGTATCCGAGTTATATATTTTCGGAAATGGCTGGTTTCTGAGGTGTGGTTCAGTGTATTGAGTTGTGATTTTGATCAGTGATATTTTGTGATTATTCAGGGGATCGGGATCGTACGTTGGGTGAGGGATCTTCCGCCGGATCTCGGGATTAGCGCGTCTGGGCGCTGTGCTTATCTATGAATGGACATTTGTTTTCACTGTCGTAGCGAGTTCTTGGTTTCAGTATTTATTTTCCTTTACAGTATTGAGATTATTTATTATTTTTGGAGGTATTGTTTTATGTTTTATTGGTGATGGCATTTACTTAGCATCGATGCATTGACTACTCGGCTGATCACCGGTAGTCCAGTTTCAGGGTTGGGAGATTCCCCTGATGCGTCCACTAGGCTTGAGAGATTCGCCTAGTCTATCACCGTCGGGCTTGAGAGATTCGTCTGACACCTCCACTTATTTTAAGAACTCGCATTATTTTTATGATTATGTAAATGGTGAAAGGCATATGTTTATTTTCGTCCACTCACTCTAACGATTTTATTTGTCTTTCCCCTGGGTTTTTCAGTTTCCGTGCCGAATTTGCAGTTCGGATTCTGATGTGCACGTCGCAGTCGGAGGCTTAGTGTTCGAGCTATCTTTCTTTTTCAGTAGGTTCTTTGTTTAGCCTACTGCTGTGTATTTATGTATATATAGACTAGAAGTCACTCTGAATACTCCGATGTTCATATTTTCAGATGATTTTCTCGGATTTCTGTAAATATTACAGTTTTTGCTTATTGCTTTATATTATGATATGATTTTGAGAAATCCGGATGAAATTGGTGCCCACGGTTTGGCTTTTGTCGCATAGGATGAAGTGTGTTTTCGGGTGCAGGTTAATGGAAATTCCACAATATAGTGAAACTCTGCCGAAATTTCTTTGGTTTTTGCAAGTTCGTGTTTTCAGAAAGGATTTGATTCCGGTTTAGGAAACTAAATTGGGGTTGGGTCCTTTCAATATTAGCTAGGGAATTAGTTCTTTGGAGGCAAAGGCTGAAGCTGCTGTCTAATTACTAGTTAATTAATCGATGAATTCTATCTAAACTATGAGATTATAGTTACCAGATTTGCATGCAATTGCCGGCCTTGAAAAAAGCTATGGTCCGGGTGTACGTGTACATTTATTTATAGTTCATATGCGCTGAGAAAACTACTAATTAACTTCTTAAGCTTTATTTATTTAATTTTCATAACAAGCTTACAACATAATCAGGACCGCTTGCACAAGCAAGCTTATTGGATCTACATAGAAAACAAAGTCTTGAGGCATTTACACAGACCAGTACGGCTCCAACCAAGGAGTCTAAGCAGGCATCATCAGTAGAAGTAAATCCACCAAATTATAGCCTTTTTATTTGCCGACTGAACTCGAGTATGGATCTCCGACCATTAGCTGGCAGCTAAGCTAACTAGATTGAGATGGCTCTCCCTGCCGCTTTCGGAGAAAGGCACATGCAAGCAGCTGGAGATACCGGAGTCAATGGTTTTGTACAGGCACATTCTCCACAAGTCTCTGTGCACTCTTTGTATGAAATAGAGTGTAGTTTTGCTTTAGTCCACAATACCATTTTTGTGTCATCTCCTGTACGCAAAAAGTAGACAATCAGCTGTAATTAGTAACTGCATGTATATATGAAGAAATTTAATCTAATTAAGCACGATTTGAAAATGATGAGTACATATTAAATTTAGTATGGTACGTTGAATGTGTTAGTTGACCATGGTGTTGACCATGGCAGCCATTAGAGGAAGGATAAGAATGTGTGATCTGTATTGATTGATGTGTGTGTTGATTACAAACGTAATACTGAAAAGTGACTTACGTATCTTACAAAAAAAACAGATCAGATAAGACAACTGGAGGAGAAGGATTGGACAGCTCATAATGAGCTAATAATGAGCTGTTCCTAGCTGTAATAATCAGAGCAGAATCTTCACTTAACACCTCCCCCCCCCCTCAGCTAGATGATAGGTACGAATCATCAAGCTGAAAGCACAGAAGATAAAGAGAAGTCTGTTGCTTGTGTGCTGTAAGGACTATCTAGCTGAAAGTACAGAAGATAAAGAAGAGTATGTTGCTTATGTTGCTGTGATCATTAGACTGTGCTTCAAGTAGTTGTGTTGAGGAGAACAAATACCTTTAGTAAAGAGATCTGCAAGTTGTTCATGAGTTGACACAAATTGCAGCTTAATAGTACCAGCCTTAACTTGCTCCCTTGTGAAGTGAACATCTACTTCAATATGTTTAAGCTTTGAATGATGCACATGATTGATAGCAAGAGCCAAAGCTGAGATATTATCACAGTATAATGTGGGAATGTATTGGAAAGTTATGTGCAGGTCCTTGAACAAATGTAGTAGCCACATCAACTCAGAAGTAGTGTCTGCCATTGCTCTATACTCAGCTTCTGTTGAAGACCTGGACACAGCATTTTGTTTCTTTGAACACCAGGATATAGGAGAGTGGTTCATCAATATCACAAAACCAGTAGTTGATTTTCTATCATTTGGATCTCCTGCCCAATCAGCATCACAGTAGGCATGGAGATCCAGTGAATTACCTCCCTTTCTGAATGTAATGCCATGATCCAGAGTTCCTTTTATATACCTTAGTATTCTTTTAACAGCAACAAAATGCTCATCAGTTGGACAATGTAGGAATTGACACACACTGTTAACACTAAAGGTAATATCTGGTCTGGTGAATGTAAGGTACTGCAAACATCCAACAGTGCTTCTGAAGAGAGAAATCTCATGATCAAATTCACTTTTTAGAGAGGATTTAAGTTCTGCAACAAGATCTTCATTACTCCCAGTGATAATAATATCATCTACATATAGCAGAAGATATACTAGGTTGCCATCAGCAGATTCCTTGATAAACAAGGATGGATCAGCAGATGAGCAAACAAACCCAAGTTGAGGTAAAAAACTTGTAAATCTTTCATTCCAGGCTCTAGGAGCTTGTTTTAACCCATACAAGGATTTATGCAGCTTGCACACATGAGTTCTGAGTCCTGCATTTTCAAATCCACCAGGCTGACTCATGTAGACTTCTTCAGAAAGAATGCCATGTAAAAAAGCATTTTTAACATCCATCTGATGTAAAGTCCACCCTTTATGTGCAGCAAGAGCCAGCATAACTCTTACAGTAGTGTGTCTCACAACTGGTGAGAAAGTTTCTTCATAATCTACCCTATATTCTTGAGAAAAGCCTCTAGCAACCAATCTGGCCTTATGTCTAGCAATAGTACCATCAGCATTTCTTTTTATCTTAAAAATCCACTTACAGGAGACAATGTTCTTATCAGGAGGCAGAGGTACTAGACTCCAGGTTTTTTTAGTCTTTAATGCATCAATTTCTTCCTGCATGGCAGCTTTCCATATTGGACAGCTTAGAGCTTGTTTATAGTTTGAGGGTTCCATGTTGGAAAGATCATTGTCAGTAGGATTAATAAGAGACAGAAAACACTTTGGTTGAAAAAATGCCTCTCTTACTTCTTGTGAGCATACTGTGATCATTTATGGCTGGATTAGTCATACCAGCTATTGGATGAAGTATATTGACATCAGATACTTCAGCAGTGGGTCTGGTAGGAGAGCATTCCAGGGATACTAAAATTCTACCATCACCAGGAGAGGTGTTAACATCAATATGACCATTGTTTTCATTAAAGTGAACTTGTGTATGGATGGTTGGATCAAAGGGCACCTCAGTAGACACAGAAGTAGCTGGAATGTTGCTTGGCATCCAGACCTGACTATGTGTGTCAGATGATGATAAAGGAATCAATCAGTAGGAGTATCATGAGATGGAGGAGTATCATGAGATGAAGATAATAAATCTGCATCAGAGTCAGAATTTGAAGGAGAATTAGAAGAGTAGGAAGGAAGAGATGGACCTGATTGTTGTTGTTGGACATGTGATGGGATATGAGAGAAGGACTGTGTAAGCTGAATGCATGGATGTGAAGGGCTGTGTTGCTGCTGTCTTGAACTATGTATATCAGGAGATGTAGACTGTACAGATTTCAGAAGTGCATAAGGAAAGACAGTTTCATCCATAAACACATGTCTTGAGATGATAAATTTTTTGCTGATAGGTTCAAAGCAAATGTATTCCTTATAGCCTGCAGCAAAACCTATAAACACACATTTTTTGTTTTAGGTTGAAGTTTGTCTTTCCTGTATGGTGTCATCAAGGGATAAGCTGCACAACCAAAAACTCTGATAATGTCCACAGATGGAATCTTGGCATATAATTTCTCAAATGGTGAGGAAAACTGTAGAACTGGTGTAGGCATTCTGTTGATTATGTAAACTGCCATAGCACAAGCATGAAACCAAAAGAAGTCAGGCAATGAGGCTGTTTGAAGCATTGTCACAGCTGTCTCCCTTATATGTCTATTTTTCCTTTCAGAAGTGCCATTCTGTTCAGGTGTATAAGGACAGGATAATTGATGAATCACACCCTTTTCAACAAGAAAATTCTTAAAGGCTTTACTAATGAATTCACCTCCTCTATCAGACCTTAGACACTTAATGGGAAGAGAAAATTGACATTGAGCAAAGGAATAAAGAGCTTGAAAATAAGCAAACACTTCTGATTTATTCTTCATTGGAAAAATCCATGTGTATTTAGTACAGTCATCCACAAAGAGTACAAAGTACCTATATCCATCTATAGAGAGATGTGGAGAGGGTCCCCAAACATCAGAGTGAACAAGTTCAAAAGGTTTCAGACTTTTTGTACTGGATGACACAAAGGGAAGTTTATGAAACTTTCCTAACAGACATGGTTCACACACCATAGACTCTACAGGTTTGCTCACAATATCACATTTATTCAGCATACAAGTAACAATGCTATCAGAGGCATGTCCTAGTCTCTTATGCCACAGGGAGTGACTCACACACTTGCCCAGAAAAGCTGTAGCACCAAAAACTGAAGAGGATGAAGATTGCCTGCCTGTCTTGTTGGAAGAAGGAAGATCAAAAGGAATAGGATAGAGCCCTTGCTTACACAGTCCTTGATAAATTGTTGTTCCCATCACCTTGTCCTGTATACAACAAGAAAATTCATCAAACCATACTCTACAGTTATTCTGCTTACATAACTGATAAACAGATAGAAGATGAGCTGCCAAATCAGGTATTAAAAGCACATTGTCAAGTTTTAATTTGCCTAGCAAACTACTGCCAGAATGAGTTATAGACAGTTGATCACCATTACCAACTTATACAGATTCATGAGAGTATAAGGTGCAATATTCTGCAGAAGAGATACTTCACTTGTCATATGATTGGTTGCTCCAGAGTCTGCAAGCCAGAAACTAGGTGTAGTAGCTGCTGAAGTAGATGTAGTTGGTGTGGCAAGCATAGCAGTAGGAACACTAATGTGACTATTGTTTTGAGAACTCAATAGTGCAGCAAAAGCTTGTTGAACAGCCTGAGTGACCTGAGTAGAGATGTCAGGTGATGATGATGATGCAGCTTGATTGTTTTGAGAGAGATGAGGAGCCCTGAAGCTATTATTGTAGCCACCATTATGTTGAGTCTGTTGATCAGGAAAACCTTTTAGAAAGTGACAATCATCAACATTGTGATTGGAGAGACCACAATATGTGCATCCTCTTCCATTAGTCTGAGGTGTGAAATTGTACTGAGATAGAATTCTGCATGTTCTGACAATATGTCCATTGCGACCACAGGTTGAGCAAAATGAGTTAGGAGCATGACCAAGAACATTATTAGAACTTCCAGTGTTACTGTAGTTGGTCCCAGCATTATGACCAGAATTATTGCCATTATATCCAGAGTTGTTATTGAAGCGTCTGTTGTTAGATCTTGCTCTATTATTGTTGTCAAACCTGTTTGTATTAGCCATCAAACCAGCTAATGCACCTTCAAGCAAATTAAGTACATTGCTGCTCTCAATTGTTGGTGTAGAAGCCTTAGTGCAATTGGTACTGGATATAGGATCTTCAGACACAGATGAAGCATGAACAGCTTGACTAGTAGAAGTACTACTAGATGCCAACATTGCAGTAAGTGGAGATGTAGAGATTTCCTCATTGGCCTCAGCCATATCTGATTCAGCAGCTTGTAAGAAGGACTTTAGCTCATCAAATGAGGCACTCACATAATGTGTTCTAATCTGACTTTTATAGTATGTATAGGTTGATGGGAGTCCATTAAGTACTGTAACCACAACATCCTCATCATCCATAATCACTCCTACAATTTCTAGAGCATCTCTTGCCTCCTTGATCTTATCTAGATACTCCTCAATGGAATCAGAACCCTTTTTGATTCTTTGAAAATTTGTCTTAAGTTGCAATATATTTCTCCTATCTGGTGTAGCAAATTTCATACGCAATTTGTTCCATACTTCCTTAGAGGTTTTACAACCAACCACAGCACGAATTGCAGCTCCACTTAAGGTCTGTCCAATCATATTAACAATAGACTTATCCTGGACCTTCCATGCCTCATATGCTGGATTTGGTTCATCATTACCATCAGAGCTACTCAATCGAGCAGGAGGACATGGAATTGTCCCATCAACAAAGCCATAGAGCTTTTGGCAACTCAGAAATGATTCAAAGCGAAATAACCATGAGGAGTAATTTGTAGAGTCTAGTATGATGTTAGGAAGATATACAGTAGTGTGTGTAGGAAACGAAGTAGCCATAGCAGTAATTGTTGAGAGGCTTAGGTTTGATTTTGTAAGAGTGAAACAATCAAGTACAGTAGTGAAAGCACAAAGATCAGATTATGAACACACACACAGACTGAGAGTTCTTGGCTACGATGTAAAATCTGAGAGCAATTCTTGAATCACAGAGAATTATGACTCAAGAAACACAGATCTGAGCAAGTGTAAAGTAGAAGATGAGCTTGATTAGCTTATCTGAGGATGATTGAAGCTGAGACGTGTAGCACAGCAGTGTTGATGAACACAATATCCAGAGTAATCGACCTGAGCTGCTGATACCATGTTAGTTGACCATGGTGTTGACCATGGCAGCCATTAGAGGAAGGATAAGAATGTGTGATCTGTATTGATTGATGTGTGTGTTGATTACAAACGTAGTACTGAAAAGTGACTTATGTATCTTACAAAAAAAAACAGATCAGATAAGACAGCTGGAGGAGAAGGATTGGACAGCTCATAATGAGCTAATAATGAGCTGTTCCTAGTTGTAATAATCAGAGCAGAATCTTCACTTAACAGAATGGTGAGTTTAAACCAGCAACGGTTATTGATTATGATCGAGAAGTTAAACTACGTACCGGCTGCTTTCGCGGTTGATGATTTAATTTTGATGGAGTCGTCGTCGCCGCAAACGCAGACTGATTCCTCAGGTGGCCAAATCAATGTACATGCGTAAGCACTCTTGCAGGTTTTCTCGCATTCTTCATATGGGATTACTTTTTGATTTCACTTTGGCAACTTCTTGGGCAGCCGGGAGCACCTTTGATGCAGCTTCACGTTTGATAGAAGACGTGCACACGCAGATGGCGCCTTCTAGGGGCCAAGGAAGTGTACACGCACAGATCCCTTCACATGTGCTTGCACACTCGTCGTAGGACATTGGCTCTAGTTTTGCGTCAGTCCACAATACCAATTGTTTATCACCTCCTGTTTGTATAGCATTAGTTGTCCGATTATTATACTTATCCGCTTAAGCAGGTAATCAACACCTACTAGACCACCTGAAGGACCACCAGGAAGGCTTCAACATCGTTCACCAGACCGACCCCATCCGAGCGCGCACGCGCCCGGAGGGCGCACGCCCGAATGCACGGATCACACACCAACAGAGCCACACCAGTCCCACATCGAAGAACACAAGAGAGCACCAATCTCAACCACCTATATAGGTAAGGCAGTTATGGCAGGTAAGGACATCAATTCAATCCGTCTCAACATCCCAAACACTACACTCACACGCACGTTCGCTTGACTATTATATCCAATACATCATCTGACTTAGGCATCGGAGTGTTGAAGGCTGGCCACCCCGTCTCAATCCCTGACCGCCCGTTTGTTGTTGTATTCTTTTAACAGCCGTAAGCGGAACACGCACACCCGATCATCCGAGAGAAGAGGAAGCGCCCGAAGGAGGAGTCGACCGTCGGAAGAGAGAGCCTGCACGCTCGAAGGAAGAGAAGAACGTCCGTCCATCCGAACAGCCCGAGCGTTGGGACGAAGGAAGAAGGAGTATTCGTACTGTCTTGCCAGATTACGTCCCTGCGCGTAATTCGGTAGAAACAGTTGGCGCCGTCTGTGGGAAACTTACAAATTGCAAACCTCGTATAAACACCACTACCCAAAAGACATGTGTTCCATCTGTTGCTGCTAAGGTCGACTCGATCACGCACGATCATCACGATCCCGCACGATCATCCCGAGCGACATTTTGGCGCCCGTCACTCCAAAAGATAAGTATTCTTGATTTCACACCAGTCTTATGTTGAAAGTGTATTCATACTCCACCCGCAAGGTCGTTCCGAGGCAAATCCTTTGACGGGCTCCAAACAGCAACATTCGTTTGGGAGTCCGTGCAAGCGGCTCGGATCCATTCATGCATCATTCGCAAGTCCGTCCCGAATCCCTGGCGGTTCCGAATAGCAACATCTGTTCGAAAGCCCGTTGCATGTGGTAGAACCATTCATGCATCATTCGCAAGACCGTTCCGAGGCTTAACGGCTCCAAACAGCAAGATTCGTTTGGGAGTCGGGGTCAGCGCTCGGAACCATCCATGCATCATTCGCAAGACCATTCCGAGGCTTAACGGCTCCAAACAGTAAGATTCGTTTGGGAGTCGGGGTCAGCGCTCGGAACCATTCATGCATCATTCACAAGGCCATATTCGCTCATGTGCATAGCACGATCATGCAAGTCAGGCATAATATGCAATATTCGTCAGGTACACGATCAGGCGCGAAGGCGCGCACGCGTGCAGATACACGATTGGCGCAGGCGCACAGTTACACGATTAGGCGCAGACGCGCGAGTACACGATCAGGCGCGCACACGCAGATGCACAGGTACACGATCAGGCGCAGACGCGCGCATACCCGATCAGGCGGACATGCACACGATTAGGCGCACATGTACACGATTAGGCGCAGGCGCACATGTACACGATCAGGCGCGCACGCGCAGATGCACAGGTACGCGATCATGCGCACATGCGCACGATCGGACGCACAAGTACCCACTCCGTCAAGCGAGCCCTTCCTTGACCGGAGGGGGGTCACAGGATCACGCACCACTGCTCAACCGGATAAGTATTTTGTTTAATCGTACGGACCATTTTTCAACTCCCCAGTCAAGAAAGTTCTATTTGACTTGGGGACTTGGGGACTTGTTTGTATAGCATTAGTTGTCCGATTATTATACTTATCCGCTTAAGCAGGTAATCAACACCTACCAGACCACCCGAAGGACCACCAGGAAGGCTTCAACATCGTTCACCAGACCGACCCCATCCGAACGCGCACGCGCCCGGAGGGCGCACGCCCGAATGCACGGATCACACACCAACAGAGCCACACCAGTCCCACATCGAAGAACACAAGAGAGCACCAATCTCAACCACCTATATAGGTAAGGCAGTTATGGCAGGTAAGGACATCAATTCAATCCGTCTCAACATCCCAAACATTACACTCACACGCACGTTCGCTTGACTGTTATATCCAATACATCATCTGACTTAGGCATCGGAGCGTTGAAGGCGGGCCACCCCGTCTCAACCCCTGACCGCCCGTTTGTTGTTGTATTCTTTTAACAGCCGTAAGCAGAACACGCACACCCGATCATCTGAGAGAAGAGGAAGCGCCCGAAGGAGGAGTCGACCATCGGAAGAGAGAGCCCGCATGCCCGAAGGAAGAGAAGAACGTCCGTCCATCCGAACAGCCCGAACGTTCGGACGAAGGAAGAAGAAGTATTCATACTGTCTTGCCAGATTATGTCCCCGCGCGTAATTCGGTAGAAACAGCTAGTTAATTACTCTACTACTTAGCGGCAGTAAAACAAAACTTAAATATATTGATCGAGGAGGCATGGATGAAATAATTAAGCTAGTTAATTAATTAGTTACCCGAATTCTGGATTGCTGGTTTCTTGGAGTTGGAGTCGGTTTCATTACCGCAGAAGCACCATGCTAACTCAATTGGGTAAATTTTGGTACAGGCTACACACACGTCACATTTTTTGATGCATTCTGGATATGGCATAGCGCCGTCAAGTAATTTTGCAACTGGTCTGGAGACCAAGTCCAACTCCCTGTACAATTCTTCTGCTGCTTGCACCTGCACTTTTTCTGCACCGTTCCCCCAAAAAAAATGTTGCGTACATACGTACATCGATTAGTTAATAATACAAAGTTACTAACTAATTATTTTTTACCATCTGCCTGTCATCCTTTCTCTCCAATTTTTAATGCATTTTATCAAGAACGGACACAGTGTAAATATATAAGTGCATATCTATTGTCCATTGGTTCTTCGAACAGAAGATTCCGTTGTGAATTTGTAGTAACTTATCTTCATGTCACAGTTTTGGACGGAAAATAGTCGGACTACTTCCTGCTCTTATATATCCCAACGAGTGGTGTACCATTATTCCATACGAAACATGTGATGAATCCAAACTCCGTCAGAGGCATCATTATGTACGTTAGAGGTAGATAGTTCAATCATGAATGTAATATATAGAGGTCCTTTGTTGTCCACTGTGATTTGCTCCCACATATATAATGTGGATGGTCCAAAATCTTTAAAGTAATGCTTGTCTATTAATTTGTCACCTTGCATATGAATTATTTTTTCAACGAATTATAATGATAACACATACCAGTTGGCATATATTATTTCATATTTCCATTTAATTGAGTTAGTTGAATTAATTAATTAACATTACCTGCAGAGTTGTGGAGTGGTGCTGCTGGTTTCTTGTAATCGTCCGCGCATGTGCACATTGCAAGCTCAGGCACTCTTCTATCGCAAACGCAATTTTCGCAGATTTGGATGCACTCTAAATATGGAATCCACTCTTCTCCTCGCAATTGAAACAACAGTATATATAATTAAGTGAGCTTGAGCATAAACAAAACAGCTATAATATGTTGAACTAGAACAAAACTCTAAATTATAAAGCAATCGATCGAGCTAGGTATATATAGCCGTGATATATATTGTTTTTACCGAATTACGCGCGGGGGCGTAATGGGGCAGAAGCACACTACAAGAAAAGGAATCATTACCAGCGAGATTCCGGCCAACAAGGCCGGCGACCGGAAAAGTCGCCGGTAATGTCCATCATTACCGGCGACTTACCCCGTCGCCGGTAATGTCGCCGGTAATGTCTTCATTTCCGGCGACTTACTCCGTCGCCGGCAATGTGTCTTATATTAGATGCCGGATGGGGCAGCTCGATCATTCAATCATTTTGAGCGAAAAAAATCCAGAGAAATCGAAAGAAGGAAAACGTACGCTCTGAAATCGATAATTCGGTATATTGTCAAAATTAAGGCGCGCGTACGTCGAAAACTCGATCACTCGGGAAGCTATATATATAGGTACGTAGGTGTATATATACGTATATGTGGTATATATATATATGTGTGTGTGTGTTGATCAAATCCAATTCGTGAGATATATATATATATGAAATGTTGTTGATGTACGGTCACAGAAACGATAAAACAGCTTGTAGTTAATCTTGTGTCTGAATCAATGACTGGTATTATCGTATTGTTATCGGATCGGAGCCAGGCTTAACAGAGCCTCCTACCCAGTCAAATACGTTTTGAATTGAAAAACACCAGAATACTATCATCGAGTAGTGAATCGAATTCAGAGATTAGATCGATGTATATATATACATATGCATGCATGTGTTGATTTAATTAGAGTTGAATTGCGATATCACGTCGATTATTAGTAGTGAATGTGTGCATATATATAATTAATACATGGTAAAATTGTTAGAATTTTCAGGATGGACAAGAGTTGGATGAGCCTCGAAAGATGGGATGTCAGATATCACGAGGGAATTAGGAGTTTTGTGGATTTTGTGAAGGCTAATTGTGGAGACACTACACTTCATTATTGCCCGTGTAAAGAATGTAAGTGTTTCAGCGATCGATTTCGATTTCCCATTGATAAAGTCCAGAGGCACCTGAGTAAATACGGGTTTTGGGATAAGTACACTTGTTGGATTTATCACGGTGAAACACCGTTAGGGGGTCCGCATGATCATGGACAATTTGGTGAGAGGGCCAGTCCACGCTATGATAATGGAGATTTTGCTGAGAGGAGCAGTTCATCTTATGATCCAACATCGATGTTAATCAATGATATGTTTCCTCATGAGAGCGGTGTATTTGCTGATGAAGCACCAAATGTCCCTCCCGTCGTTGAGGGTTTCCCCCATATCGAGCCAGTCGAACCATTACCTGGAGGTCATGTCAACACAAGCGGTATGGACAAGTACAACAACCTGATTGCATTGCAACAAACTCCGTTGTACGACGGTTGTAGTAAGACTGTTCTTGAAAGTGTGATGGGAGTGATGCAGCTCAAAATGGAGAACAAAATGTCTGTCACAGCTGTTGATTCTTGGTTGAAGTGGACTGCTTCGCTACTGCCACCCGGTCATCGTCTTCCTACCACTCATCATAAGGTGCGACATATCCTGAAAGATCTTGGGCTTTCCTACATCAAAATCCATGCATGCAGATATGATTGTATTCTCTTCTGGGGAAAAGATCTCGAAGACCTTGAAGCCTGCCCGGTATGTTTTACAGAAAGGTATAAGTTGACTCCTGCAGGCAACAAGAAAGCTGTGAAGATACTTCGATATTTCCCGCTTATTGATAGGCTGGAGCGGTTGTTCATGTGTGCTTTCACGGCCGAGGCAATGAGATGGTGGGCTGAGAGGAACTTGCCTGACGATGACACCCTTATACACCCTTCCGACGGAGAGGCTTGGAAGCACATGGTCAGGGAGTTTGATCATTTTGCAGCAGAGGTCCGAAATGTTTGGCTAGGGCTCTCATCTGACGGATTCAACCCTTTTGGCAACATGAGTCTTCAATACAGTATATGGCCAGTTATTTTGGTACCGTACAACCTTCCACCATGGATGTGCATGAAGAAGGAATACAATATGCTCACTCTGTTAATTTCGGGCCCGGGTTATCCAGGAAAGTGTCTCGATGTGTATTTGAGGCCTTTGATTGAGGAGCTTAAGTACCTGAGTGAGTGTGGCCACCCCACTTACGATAGGTTCAAAAAGGAGATGTTCCAGATGCATGCCATGCTTGTTGGCACCATCAGTGATTTTCCTGCCCGCGGTATGTTGTCGGGCAACGTTACCAGGGGTTACAGGGCTTGTTCAGAGTGCATGACGGTTGATTGTTGCAGTCCTCATTGCAGTAAAATTGTTCAGATGCGTCACCGTTGTTGGCTTTCATATGATCACCCATTTAGGCAGGATCCAGACGCGTTTGATGGGACTATGGAAACAGGTGTGGCACCCAGGCGATGGACAGGGGAAGAAATTTTGGAAGTGTTGAATGAATATGATTTTGGCCAGCTGAGCAATCATCCTGACATAGTGGCGTCAATTCCAGAAAAGCCCGAAAGGTATAAGTTTTGGACACACAAGAGCATATTCTGGGAACTCCCCTACTGGCCCAGGTTGCCTATCAGACATTACCTAGATGTCATGCACATAGAGAAGAATGTGTGTGAAAGTGTGGTGGGCACAGTTCTTAACTTGGAGGGGAAAACAAAAGACATCCCTAAGGCACGCATTGATCTGAAAGCAATGGGTCTGCGGAAACATTTGTGGTTAAGAGATGGTAAGAGAAAAATGCCACAAGCTCCGTACACCGTAAAGCCGAAGCATAAGCATGAAATTTTTCGGTGGCTGAGTAATGTCAAGTATATATTGTTATGGCTATGTAGGAATTTGGCAGGAAATTTTTATCGGAGTATATATGGTTATATGCGAGAAATATAACGGTTGCATATATATGCCTTTATCTATATATATGCAGGTATCCTTATGGCTATGCAGGAAATATAAGCAGGTGTGTTAACTTCCGGGACAATAAGATGTACGGATTAAAGAGTCATGACTGCCATGTACTGCTTCAACGCCTTTTCCCTATTTTCATTCGAGGGTACATGCCCAAAGAGGTGGTGGAGCCGTTGGTGGCCTTGTCAAGATTCTTTCAGAAGTTATGCACCAGGGAAGTTAAAAAATCAGATCTCATGGAGATGCAAGATGACATCATTTTTATCATGTGCAAGCTTGAGAGGATATTTCCCCCAAATTTTTTCGACATAATGCCGCACCTGATGATCCATCTTCCCGAACAATTGTTGCTTACCGGTCCCGTACACTACACTTGGATGCATCCCATGGAAAGGTACAAATGATTCATAAATTTGGTTTGCCTATGTTTTTATATGTAAATTCTTGTGGTTAAGTAAGTTAACATGTACTTGTTAACTTGTAGACAATTGGGAGCCTACAAGGACTATGTGAAGAATAAATATGCACCTGAAGGGTGTATCGCTGAAGCATATGTTGCGCACGAGTGTGTAACGTACACCAAAGTGTACCTCGAAAATGTAGAGGACCCCCAACAACATATGCCGATAGATGAACCCCAGTTCAACCTTTCTATCATCTCCAGTGACGTGGTAGTACAGGGAAGCTTGCCAAAGTCGTACAAGTTGGATGGAAATGAGGTAGCCATTGCCCACTGGTCGGTACTGATTAACTGTCAAGAAGTACAATATTGGAAAAACTATCATCTTCACTGCCCTGCTATTGCCGGAAATGTTGATTACCACAACAAGACATTTGCAAACTACTTTGGTCAATGGGTAAGTATATGTGTATATGTATATTTTTATATATATCCTTATATAGCATGTACGTATGTACGTGGTTTTGTGGTTTCAAGATGACATAATTTCTTCTGTACGTATTAATATATGGACGTTTTCAGATGAACCATGTAGCAAATGATGGTTGCCCAGAGTGGTCAAACGAATTGAGGGTCCTGGCGATGAAACCGATTGCTTCAAAATTTTACTCGATGTGTCAGGTCAATGGCGTGAAATTTATATGTGAAAATCGAGACGACCGACTGAAAACACAGAATTGTGGGGTGATGGTCCATGGTGGGCAGGATGGCGTTGACTATTACGGTGTCCTTCATTCAATTGTTGAACTAATTTATGGGAACCGCATGAAAGTGCACTTGTTCAAGTGTAGATGGTTTGATACTAGCCCGGAGAACACAAGGACCGATCAGTACGGAACATTTTCGGTGAATACTGCTACTACCTGGTATGAAGATGACCCTTTCGTTCTTGCCTCATCAGTAAAACAAGTGTTTTACCTGGACGATCTTCTTAACAAAGTCCCGTGGAAGGTGGTTAACCATGTTGCTCATAGAAACATATACAGTGCTGCCACACTTGGTGATACCGCAGATGATGAGGAAGTTACTGCATACCAAGAGCCAAACGCTTTTGACATTCCGGAATCATCTACGATTCGCCTTAATAATGTGAGATCTGGGAGTGTGGTTCGAATTACTGGAGCAGAACTTCTCGATGTTAATCCATATGAAGTTGACGCTGATTCAGATGACGAGGAGCGGCACATATTGCCAGAGGTTACCTATGAAACCGAGTCAGACTCAAGTGATGAAGATGATTACGATTATCATCCTTAGTACGTTGGAAATTGTAGTCGGAAATTGTAGTCGGCAAATGTACGTAGTAAAATGTACGTAGTAAAATGTTTAAGGAAATTGTACTCGGAAAATGTACTCGGAAATTGTATGTAGTCGGAAATTGTACGTAGTCGGAAATTGTATGTAGTCGGAAATCGGAAATTGAACGTAGTCGGAAATCGGAAATTGAACGTAGTCGGAAATCGGAAATTTAACGTAGTCGGAAATCGGAAATTGAACGTAGTCGGAACTGGAACCGTTGTCGGAAATTGAACGTAGTCGGAAATTGAACGTAGTCGGAAATCGGAAATTGAACGTAGTCGGAAATCGGAAATTGAACGTAGTCGGAAATCGGAAATTTAACGTAGTCGGAAATCGGAAATTGAACGTAGTCGAACTGGAACCGTTGTCGGAAATTGAACGTAGTCGGAAATTGAACGTAGTCAGAAATTGAACGTAGTCGGAAATCGGAAATTGAACGTAGTCGGAAATCGGAACCGTAGTCGGAAATTGAACCGTAGTCGGAAATCGGAACCGTAGTCGGAAATTGAACGTAGTCGGAAATCGGAACCGTAGTCGGAAATTATACGTAGTCGGAAATTATGTAGTCGGAAAATGGTCGATCGGATAATAGTCGACAAATAATGACATTACCAACGAGTTGATAAGCAACTCGTTGGTAATGACATTACCAACGAGTTAGCAACTCGTGGGTAATGTCATTACCAACGAGTCAAGTCGTTGGTAATGACATTACCCACGACGTACGTCGTTGGTAATGTCATTACCCACGACGTACGTCGTTGGTAATGTCATTACCCACGACGTTGACCTACCTCGCCGGCAATGGTGGCGGTATAGGCAGCTCGAGCTCGATCTCCTCCTCCCCATTTCTCTTCGGCCTATTTCTCTTCTCTCTTCCCTCTTCCCTCCCTAAACCCGAAATTCTCACCTCTCCCCTCTCCTCAATCCTCTCTTCTCTCTTCCCTCTCCCCTCTCTTCCTCTCCTCCCCTCTCTCCTCCTCCCCTCCTCCTCCCCTCACCTCCGTCGCCGGCACGGTATAGCTCGAGCTCCACCATGCCAGGTTTGAGCTCTCTCTCTCCCTCTCTCTCTCCCTCTCTCTCTCTCTCATTCCACAATATTTTTTGTGTGTATTTTAATTAATTAATTTGTGATAATTGTGGGATGTATATATGTATGCATGTGGACATTATTTGTAAAATGTAATTAAGGTATGTATGAAAATTGTGGGGGAAAAATGTGGATAATTGTGGGGTGAAGGAGCAATATATGTGATGTATATATGTGAAAAATTAATTAATATATATGGAATGTATATATATACGTATGTTTGAAAAATGTGGAAAATTAATTAGCTAGGGTGAATTGGATTAATATGTGATGTATATATATGTGTGAATTAATGTGAAATTAACATGCATGATCGATGTATACAAAGTGTATATTTGATGTATATATGTGTAAAAAGTTTAAAGCCGGAAATGATGTATGTATATATGTTAAGTTAGGTGATATAGTTGTTAATTTAACGTATAATAGCATGTATGTATTGGAACCATAACAAATCGGAACCGGAACGGTTTGAAACCGGAACTGTTTATAACCGGAACCGAGTTGTTTTCAAACGGTTCCGGTTTCAAACGGTTCCGGTTCGAAACCGTTCCGGTTCCGATTTGTTATAGAACCGAATCGGTTTGGAACCGGAACTGTTTGTAACCGGAACCGTTATGTTACAAACGGTTCCGGTTACAAACAGTTCCGGTTTCAAACGGTTCCGGTTACAAACAGTTCCGGTTTCAAACCGTTCCGGTTCTAATAACTTCCGGTTCTGATTTGTTATAGAACCGAAACGGTTTGGAACCGGAACCGTTTCGAACCGGAACTGTTTGTAACCGGAACCGTTTGTAATATAACGGTTCCAGGTTCAAACGGTTCCTGTTCCAAACCGTTCCGGTTCCAACCCGTTCCGGTTCCGATTTGTTATAGAACCCCAGTTTCCATGACTATTACGGTGTCCATGCCAGGAGGTTTTGCGGCTAATTGGCTTCGGAGAGGTTCCCGAAATAGTGGAGGGAACAGTAGTCAAGCTTCCTCCTCACCCGCAGTTAGCAACACGCCCAGTGGGCCAATGATGAGTGCTCGCACGAGAGCCTTGCTAGAGGCGCGAGCTGAGGAGGAAGCTGCACGATCAAGAGCCGTGCAACCGGAAGTTGAGCCTCGAGCCTCAGTCTCCAGACGCTCAATCAGCAGATGTCCCTCCGGTGGCAGAGCCTCAGAAGAGCGACAGTCAACGGGGGCATCAGAAACTCCCTCTATCCGAATGCCCCATATTCGCCCGGTGCCTACTCCCGTTTCACGGGAATCATCTGAGAGACATGGTGGTGCTGGCGCCTCATCGTCCAGGCCTCGTCTATCTCCGCCGTCCGGTCTCTTCCTACCCGACGAGATTCCTGTCATCCCTGAATTCGATGATAGGGGGATGCCTGTTTATATTGAAGGACGGCCGGAGTTCCTGACCGTGGAGGAAGCGTATAACTTCCTCCCGTTCGACCCCGTGTATCTTTGGAGTGTGAGGTGCACCAACCAACAAACGGACGATGCAGGTTACAATTATTTAACATCAGATTGATTACTTAATTATTACTTAAGACTTGCGATAGGTTCAATTAATGATATCAATTTATTGACATTGTATTATTAGGCAATTTCGTTAATGGGACTGGAAAACGGAAAGGGGCTAGAGGCACCTGCACCGGGAAGAGACTTGAGCAGGCCACCGGCGGAAGGAAAACGCCCATAAGGGCCAATGAGGATGGCGAGGTGATCGAGGCATTCGACACCACGCACAAATATGTCAGCATGGCCGGTGCGATCGTGCGGGACAAGGTCCCAATGCTTTGGCCAGATTGGGAATCTGTGCCTATCTACGTGAAGATGCAAGTGCATAATGCACTCAGTGTGAGTAAAATCGTATTTTCATTACGTAAATTTTACATTTATTATTTAAGTCCGAATAAATATATAATTTTACCTTTTATATATTCATATTGCAGGTGTGGTTTGACGTGGATGAAGTTCTTATTCACACGTGGGTAGAGCGTCAACTACATATGAGGTGATGTGCTTCGACTTATTTGAATATATATCGAGTTAGAATTTTGTTTATCAAGTGTTTTAATATCTCTAACTTTTTTTCCTTGTTTTAATATAGGTATAAAGAGTGGAAGAACGAGCTTTCTTCCCATTACACTGTATACAAGGAGCTAGGCCGAGGTTCCACCCCTAGCGAATTCCGGTTTAGGGAGTACGAGTGGCTGTGGCTGATAGCCCACTTCGAGCACCCCAAAGCTCGGGTATGCATCCTTAATATATCTTTCAAGCATAATGTATCGTATCAGATTGAAATAGTTAGTTACTAATTTTTTTTCATATGTTTATCAAACAAGGCGATTTCGAAGACGAACCGGGCGAATAGATTGAAAAACACCAGGGCCCATCATGCAGGTTCACTCAACTACATGGGTTGGTCGACTAAGGCGCAGCAACAACAAGAGTTGAACCCGTTGGTGTATATTCATCAGAAGTTCTACCCGCAGTGCCCTGAAGAAGCGGTAAGTCTTTCGCCTCTCCATGTGTTAATAAAACTATTTTTCAAGATGGAAATAGATTTTGTTAGCTAATACGTTGTTCATTTTCCCTTTTCAATTAGTCGAGAGTGGAGGAGGCGACCGCAGAAGTGACCATGAGTATAGCTCGGACTAACCATCCTGACTGCTCCGAGGAAGAAGTCACCCAGTATGCCTCTCAGATCGATCCACTTGATCCTCCGATAGCGGCTCGGATCATGGCAAAAGCGTGCGGGCCTGGAAAGAATACCTACTACTGTAGGGGAATGGGCACGGCGGGCGAAGGACTATTGAAGAACACTTCAGAATACTCTACCGGGTCAAGAAGTTCAACTTCTAGTCGTAACCTCGCGGCGGAGCTTCATAGGACGCATAGGGAGTTGGAGGAGCAAAAGAGGCAGATGGCCGAGTACCAAATGCAGCAGACACAGGTGCAGGCTCAGATGTACACATGGATGCGGACGATGTACGAGGCTCAGACTACCGGACAACCCTTCCCCACACCTCCCCCGGTCCCTCATATCCCTACCTATCCACCACCACCACCGCACCAGTCAACGCCAAAGCAAGACCAAGGTAGCCACCGGAATTCAAATGAGTACATGGATTACTTCAACCCTGATGACCCGCAAGTTCCTGGACCTGACCTGTAGTTGTAGTTAATTTTTTTATCGTCGTTGCTATTTGTAGTGTACGTTGGACATTTATGTTGAACTTGTATGACTGTCTTTGCTATGTGTACTGTTGAACTTGTATGATTGTACGGTTTATCCGGTTCAATGCAGGTTATGGAATTGGGCCCAATCCAGAACCGCGTTTTTTTTTCAAAATTTTTCCCCACATTGCCGGCGACATGGACTCGAGTCGCCGGCAATGTCTCACATTCCGGCCACGGCGGCGCTGACATTGCCGGCGACGGAGTTTCCCGTCGCCGGCAATGTCAACACCGGCGGGGGATCTCCGGCGACGTCATTGCCGGCGACAAGTCGCCGGTAATGTCAATTCTGGCGAAAAAAAAGACAAGGCCGGCGACTTTCCGTCGCCGGTAATGTCTCCATTTCTGGTAGTGGCAACACGAATACTGCTTCCTCCTTCTCCTGGTACGTCCGAACACTGGGGCTGTTCGGATGAACGGACGCTCTCTCTTCCTTCGTGCGTGCGGACTCCTTCCCTCGGGCGGTCGGATGCTTCCTCTTCTGTCGGGTGATCGGGTGCGCGCGTTCGGGTGCGGCTGTTAGAAGAATACAACAACGAAGCAGGCGGTCAGGGGTCGAGACGGGGTGGCCTGCCTTCAACGCTCCGATGCCTAAGTCAGATGATGTATTGGATATAACAGTCAAGCGAACATGCGAACATGCGAACGAGTAAGTTGGGGTGTTGAGACGTGAATGAATCCTCTTACCTATAATAAATACCTTACATATATAGGTGGTTGAGTTTGGGGTTCGATGGTGTTCTTCGATGTGGGACTGGTGTAGTTGCTGGTGTGTGATCCGTGTGTTCGGGCGTGCGCCTGGTGGGCGCGTGTGCGCTCAGATGGGGTGGGTCTGGTGAGTGAAGTTGGAGCTTCCTTGGTGATCTTGTGGGTGGTCCGGTAGGTGTTGCTAACCTGCTTAAGTGGATAAGTATGTTAATCGTACAACTAATGATGCAATACTAACATATATGTTGTATGTTATCGGACTTAGTAGGGTTTGGCTGGTTCTGGGAAGTAAGCAAGCCAAATAGGTCCAAGCGAGCATGACCACCAGTTGCTGCCAAAGTCATGGCAAGCAACACAAAGAGACTCACTCTGAACATTTTTCTCAAACTCATAGCTTTAGCTTAGCTAGTTATCGATATCTCTCGATCGATCGATGTGTGAGAAATGCTGGCAGCTGGGCCTATTTATAGCAAAACATGCATGTATGTACTGCTCCTTGAAGATAAGTGCAATCAATACATGGATAACACTGTACTGTCCTTGATATCGATCTCGTGAACATTATAGACCACGTTTTTAGTGTTTGCTACAGATCAATTTGGCTAGCTAGGGTTTAGATTTCTTTTATTTATATAAAATACTTGATGGATAAATTTGAATTCATAGGGCAGGCTAGGGCTCTCTGTTTCCACCAAGACTTGCCAGTGAGCCTCAGCAGTCTCTGCCTCAGTCAACCTGAACTGGCAACGAGTCTCGATAATATCTGGTCTTACTAAGAGTCACTACCACACTTTGCACTATTGCCGGCGAGAAAAAAAAAAAAGGCCGGCGACAGAGCAAGTCGCCGGCAATAATGAGCATTGCCGGCGACTTGCACAGTCGCCGGCAAAAAGTCCAAAACGTCGCCGGCAATGCTCAAAATTATTGCCGGCGACCTTCTCCGTCACCGGCAATAATCTCTCCACCATTGCCGGCGAAATTCCGGCTGAAAAATCGCCGGCAATGGTGAAAAATTATTGCCGGCGACTTTCTCCGTCGCCGGCAATAAATTTCCACAATTTCCGGTGATTTAATGAATCGCCGGCAATACCTCTTATATCAGATCCAGATCGCAGCAGCTCATTC
This sequence comes from Geum urbanum, assembly GCA_946800695.1. Lineage (NCBI taxonomy): Eukaryota > Viridiplantae > Streptophyta > Magnoliopsida > Rosales > Rosaceae > Geum > Geum urbanum. The sequence continues at coordinate 10,776,025 of OX327003.1, forward strand.
ATTTGGATAGAGAAAAATCCGGTGAAATCGAAAGAAGGAAAACGCTCTGAAATCCTTGGGTATTGTCAAGAGGCGTCGAAAACCCGTTCGGGAATTGAAGCTATATACGTAGCTATATATAGGTACGTACGTATATACGTATATATATATGTGTGTGTGTGTGTGTTTGTGTGTGTTGATTTAATTAGATCGATATAGAGTTGAGATATCGATTATTGGTTTGATATGCAAATAGAGTGGATATATTGTTGATTTCGAGTGATTGACTGTTGATTTTGAGTTGATTTGAGATTATTTCGATGAAAATATGTTAATTTGTGTATATATATATGTATGGATATAAAATTATTTTGTGAATATTAATTGTTAATATGTCTATATATATTAAGGCATGTTAATTTGTAATTGTGAATTGTTGGTATATATATATATTTTAATTTATATGCATGCATGGGTCAACTTTTGTTAATTAATCGGATGAATTCGATCGAATGTAATTAATGATGATTTATTGATTAATTAGTAGTGAATGTGTATATATATATATATTTATTGTATGTAATGTTAGAATTTTCAGGATGGACAAGAGTTGGATGAGCCTCAAAAGATGGGATGTGAGATATCACCATGGAATTAGGAGTTTTTTGGATTTTGTGAAGGCTAATTGTGGAGACACTACACTTCATTATTGCCCGTGTAAAGAATGTAATTAAGTGTCACAGCGATCGATTTCGTTTTCCCATTGATAAAGTCCAGAAGTACCTGAGTAAATACGGGTTTTGGGATAAGTACACTTGTTGGATTTATCACGATGAAACATCGTTAGCGGGTCCGCATGATCATGGACAATTTGGTGAGAGGGCTAGTCTATCCTATGATCATGGACATTTTGCTGAGAGGGCCAGTCCATCCTATGATCCAACATCGATGTTAATCAATGATATGTTTCCTCATGAGAGCAGTGTATTTGCTGATGAAGCACCAAATGTCCCTCCCGTCGTTGAGGGTTTCCCCCATATTGAGCTAGTCGAGCCATTACCTGGAGCTCATGTCAACACAAGCGGTATGGACAAGTACAACAACCTGATTGCATTGCAACAGACTCCGTTGTACAACGGTTGTAGTAAGACTGTTCTTGAAAGTGTCATGGGAGTGATGCAGCTCAAAATGGAGAACAAAATGTCTGTCAAAGCTGTTGATTCTTGGCTGAAGTGGACTGCTTCGCTACTGCCACCCGGTCATCATCTTCCTACCACTCATCATAAGGTGCGTCATATCCTGAAAGATCTTGGGCTTTCCTACATCAAAATACATGCATGCAGATATGATTGTATTCTCTTCTGGGGAAAAGATCTTGAAGACCTTGAAGCCTGCCCGGTATGTTTTACATAAATGTATAAGTTGACTCTTGCAGGCAACAAGAAAGCTGTGAAGATACTTCGATATTTCCCGCTTATTGATAGGCTGGAGCGGTTGTTCATGTGTGCTTCCACGACCGAAGCTATGAGATGGTGGGCAGAGAGAAATTTGCGTGACGATGACACCCTTATACACCCTTCCGACGGAGAGGCTTGGAAGCACATGGTCAGGGAGTTTGATCATTTTGCAGCAGAGGTCCGAAATGTTTGGCTAGGGCTCTCATCTAACGGATTCAACCCTTTTGGCAACATGAGTCTTCAATACAGTATATGGCCAGTTATTTTGGTACCGTACAATCTTCCACCATGGATGTGCATGAAGAAGGAATACAATATGCCGACTCTGTTAATTCTGGGCCCGGGTTATCCAGGAAAGTGTCTCGATGTGTATTTGAGGCCTTTGATTGAGGAGCTTAAGTACCTGAGTGAGTGTGGCCACCCCACTTACGATAGGTTTAAAAATGAGATGTTCCAGATGCATGCCATGCTTGTTGGCACCATCAGTGATTTTTCTGCCTGCGGTATGTTGTCGGGCAACGTTACCAGGGGTTACAGGGCTTGTTCAGAGTGCATGACGGTTGATTGTTGCAGTCCTCATTGCAGTAAAATTGTTCAGATGCGTCACCGTTGTTGGCTTCCATATGATCACCCATTTAGGCAGGATCAAGACGCTTTTGATGGGACTGTGGAAACAGGTGTGGCACCCAGGCGATTGACAGGGGATGAAATTTTGGAAGTGTTGAATGAATATGATTTTGGCCAGCTGAGCAATCATCCTGAGATAGTGGCGTCAATTCCAGACAAGCCCGAAAGGTATAAGTTTTGGACACACAAGAGCATATTCTGGGAACTCCCCTACTGGCCCAGGTTGCCTATCAGACACTACCTAGATGTCATGCACATAGAAAAGAATGTGTGTGAAAGTGTGGTGGGCACTGTTCTTAATTTGGAGGGGAAAACAAAAGACATCCCTAAGGCACGCATTGATCTGAAAGCTATGGGACTGTGGAAACATTTGTGGTTAAGAGATGGTAAGAAAAAAATGCCGCAAGCGCCTTGCACCGTCAAGCCGAAGCATAAGCATGAAATTTTTGGGTGGCTGAGTAATGTCAGGTATATATTCTTATGGCTATGGAGGAAATTAATAATTTTTTCTTCTTCTTATATATGGTTATATGCGAGAAATATAATTGTTGCTTATGGCTATATATGCAGGTATCCTTATGGCTATGCAGGAAATATAAGTAGGTGTGTTAACTTTCGGGACAATAAGATGTACGGATTAAAGAGACATGACTGCCATGTACTGCTTCAACGCCTTTTCCCTATTTTCATTCGAGGGTACCTGCCCAAAGAGGTGGTGGAGCCGTTGGTGGCCTTGTCAAGATTCTTTCAAAAGTTATGCACCAGGGAAGTTAAAAAATCAGATCTCAGGGAGATGCAAGATGACATCATTTTTATCATGTGCAAGCTTGAGAGGATATTTCCCCCAAATTTTTTCGATATCATGCCTCACCTGATGATCCATCTTCCCGAACAATTGTTGGTTACCGGTCCGGTACACTACACTTGGATGTATCCCATGGAAAGGTACAAATGATTCATACATTTGGTTTGCCACTGTTTTTATATGTAAATTCTTATTTTTTAAGTATCATAACATGCACTTGTTAACTTGTAGACAATTGGGAGCCTACAAGGACTATGTGAAGAATAAATATGCACCTGAAGGGTGTATCGCTGAAGCATATATTACGCACGAGTGTGTAACGTACACCAACTTGTATTTGGGAGCGCTGGAGGACCCCCAACAACAGATGCCGATAGATGAACCCCAGTTCAACCTTTCTATCATCTCCAATGACGTGGTAGTACATGGAAGCTTGCCAAAGTCGTACAAGTTGGATGGAAATGAGGTAGCCATTGCCCACTGGTCGGTACTGATTAACTGTCCAGAAGTACAATATTGGAAAAACTATCATCTTCACTGCCCTGCTATTGCCGGAAATGTTGATTACCACAACAGGACGTTTGCAAACTACTTTGGTCAATGGGTAAGGGTATATGTGTATATATCTATTTTTTAGCTCCTTATATAGCATGTGTGTACGTGGTTTTCTTTTTCTATGTTCATAATTTATGGTGTACCTAGTTTCTTATCGTTTTCAGATGAACCATGTAGCAAATGATGGTTGCCCAGAGTGGTCAAACGAATTGAGGGTCTTGGCGATGAAACCGATAGCTTCAAAAGTTTACTCAATGTGTCAGGTCAATGGCGTGAAATTTATATGTGAAAATCGAGACGCCCGACTGAAAACACAGAATTGTGGGGTGATGGTCCATAGTGGGCAGGATGGCGTTGACTATTACGGTGTCCTTCATTCAGTTGTTGAACTAATTTATGGGAACCGCATGAAAGTGCACTTGTTCAAGTGTAGATGGTTTGATACTAGCCCGGAGAATACAAGGAACGATCAGTACGAAATATTTTCGGTGAATACTGCTACAAGCTGGTATAAAGAAGACCCTTTCGTTCTTGCCACATAAGTAAAACAAGTGTTTTACCTTGACGATCTTCTCAACAAAGTCCCGTGGAAGGTGGTTAACCATGTTGCTCATAGAAACATATACAGTGCTGCCACACTTGGTGAGACTGCAGATGATGAAGAAGTTACTGCATACCAAGAGCCGAACGCTTTTGACATTCCGGAATCATCTACGATTCACCTTAATAATGTGAGATCTGGGAGTGTGGTTCGAATTACTGGAGCAGAACTTCTCGATGTTAATCCAAATGAAGTTGACGCTGATTCAGATGACGAGGAGCGGCACATATTGCCAGAGGTTACGTATGAAACCGAGTCAGACTCAAGTGATGAAGATGATTATGATTATCATCCTTAGTACGTTAATGATGTACGTATTTATAGTCGTAAATTGGCTTGGAGGTAAATTATAGTCGGAAATTATAGTCAGAAATTCTAGTGGAAAATTATAGTCGTAAATTATATATAGTCGGAAATTCTAGTGGGAAATTCTAGTCGAAAATTCTAGTCGTAAATTATAGTCGGAAATTCTAGTCGAAAATTATAGTCGGAAATTCTAGTTAGTCGGAAATTATAGTCAGTTGGAAATTATAGTCAGTCGGAAATTCTAGTCGCAAATTATAGTCGTAAATTATATATAGTCAGAATTTCTAGTTGGAAATTCTAGTCGTATTTATAGTACATCGTAAATTATAGTCGTAAATTAAAGTCGTATATATAGTCGGAAATTATAGTCGTATTTATAGTACGTCGTAAATTATAGTCGTAAATTAGAGTCAGAAATTATAGTTGTAAATTGACCGGGAATTGGCCGGAAATTGGTCGGAAATTGGCCCAGAATTGGTCGGAAATTGGCCGTAAATTGGTCGGAATTTGTCGGGAATCACTATCATTACCAACGAGTTGATAACTCGTTGGTAATAGTATTACCCACGAATTATCAACTCGTTGGTAATAGTATTACCAACGAGTTGCTTATCAACTCGTGGGCAATACTATTACCCACGAGTTAACTCGTTGGTAATAGTATTGCCCACAAGTTAACTCGTAACTCGCCGGCAATACTTCGATATTTCCTAGGATATAGGCAGCTCGAGCTGCCTCATTTCTTCTCCTCCCCTTCTTCCTTGAAAACCCTAAAATTAACCCCATCTCTTCCTCACCTCAAATCTCTCAAATTAACCTCTCTTCCTCTCCTGAAATCTCTCCTCCCCTCTCCCCTCTCCCCTCTCCCCTCTCCCCTCTCCCCTCTCCCCTCTCCACACAAAAATACCGGTTCCGGTTCCAAACGGTTCCGGTTTTTCATAGAACCGAAACCAGGACTAATTGTTGGAACCGAAACCGTTTGAAACCGGAACCGTTCGGTTCCGGTTTCGGTTCTAGCGGTTATCGATTTCGGTTCCGGTTCCAAACGGTTCCGGTTCCAAACCAAATGGTTTCGGTTCTGGTTCCTTAATTTTCATAGAACAGAATCCAGGACTAATTGTTGGATGTGCATGAGGTTTTGCAGCAAATTGGCTTGGAGGCATCAGATGGAGAGGGACTAGAAATAGTGGAGGGAGCAGCAGTTATGGTTCCTCAGCCGCAGTCAGCAACAGGCGCAGTGGCCCAATTCTGAATGCTCGCACACAAATGTTGCTAGCTGCGCGAGGAGAAGAGGAAGCTGCACGATCCGGATCCCTGCAACCCCCAGTCCAGCATCGAGCCTCAGTCAGCAGACGCTCAGTCAGCAGACCCACAGACGAGTGACAGTCAACGGGGGCATCAGAAACTCCCTCCATCCGAATGCCCCCTATTGGCCCGGTGCCTACTCCCGTTTCACGGGAATCATCTGAGGCAGATGGTGCTGGCGCCTCATCGTCTAAACCTCGTCCATCTCTGCCGTCCGGTCTCTTCCTGCCCGACGAGATTTCTGTGATCCCTGAATTCAATGATAGGGGGAGGCCTATTTATATTGAAGGACGGCCGGAGTTCTTGAGCATGGAGGAAGCGTACAACTTCATCCCGTTCGACCCCGTGTATCTTTGGAGTGCGAGGTGCACCAACCAGCAAACGGACGATGCAAGTAAATTTTATTTAACAAGATTGATTACTTAATTATTACTTCAGACTTACGATAGGTTCAATTACTGGAAAACGAAAGACTAGAGGCCCCTGCGCCGGGAAGAATCTTTAGCAGGCCACCGGGGGAAGGAAAATGCTCATTAAGGCCAATGAGCATGGTGAGGTGATCGAGACATTTGACACCACGCGAAAGTATGCCAGCATGGCCGGGGCCGTCGTGCTGGACAAGGTCCCAATGCTTTGGCCAGATTGGGAATCTGTGCCTCTCTACGTGAAGATGCAAGTGCATAATGCACTGAGTGTGAGTTAAATCCTATTTTCATTACGTATATTTTACATTTATTAATTAAGTCCGAATAAATATATAATTTTACCATTTATATATTCATCTTCCAGGTATGGTTTGACGTGGATGAATGCCTTATTCACACGTGGGTAGAGCGTCAACTACATATCAGGTGATGTGATTCGAGTTATTTGAGTATATATCGAGTTAGATTTTTGTTTATCTAGTGTTTTAATATCTCTAACTTTTTTTTCTGGTGTTAATATAGGTATAAAGAGTGGAAGAACGAGCTTTCAAAACATTACACACAGTACAAGGAGCTAGGCCGAGGTGCTACCCCTAGCGAATTCTGGTTTAGGGAGTACGAGTGGCTGTGGCTGGTAGCCCACTTCGAGCACCCCAAAGCGAAGGTATGCATCCTGAATATATCTTACAACCCTAATGTATCGTATCACATTGAAATAGTTAGTTACTAATTTTTTTACATATGTTTATCAAACAAGGCGATTTCCAAGACGAACCGGGAGAACAGATTGAAAAATACCAAGGCCCATCATGTAGGTTCACTCAACTATTTGGGTTGGTCGAGTAAGGCGCAGCAACAACAAGAAGTCAACCCGTTGGTGTTTATTCATCAGAAGTTCTATCCGCAGTGCCCTGAAGAAGCGGTAAGTCTTTCGCCTCATTATTTTGTACTTCACATATGCATGTGTTAATAAAACTATTTTTCTCTATTAATTTATTTTGTTTAATAATACGTTATTCATATTCGCTTTTCAATTAGGCGAGAGTGGAGGAGGCGATCATAGAAGTCACCATGAATATAGCTCGAAACAACCATCCTGACTGCTCGGAGGAAGAAGTGACCCAGTATGCCTCTCAGATCGATCCGCTTGATCGCCCTATAACGGCTCAGATCATGGCAAAAGCGTGCGGGACTGGAAAGAATACCTACTACTGCAGGGGAATGGGCTTGGCGGGCGAAGGAGTATTGAAGAACACTTTGGAATACTCTACCGGGTCAAGAACTTCAACTTCTAGGAACTCTAACCTAGCAACGGAGCTTCAGAGGACGCAGAGGGAGTTGGAAGAGCAAAGGAGGCAGATGGAGGAGATGCGGCAATTGGCCGAGCAGCAGGCAGTCAGAGATGCCGAGTACCGGGTGATGGTCGAGCAACACCGAATGATGGTCCAGCAGCAGACACAAATGTTCACATGGATGCAGACGATGTACGCGTGCCAGACTACCGGACAACCGCTCTCCACACCTCCCCCGGTCCCTGTGTTCCACACTGATCCACCACCGCAGCAGTCACCGCCACAGCAAGACCAGGGTAGCCACCGGAGTTCAAATGATTACGTCCACATGGATTTCCTCGACCCTGACGTGGGATTTCCTCGACCCTGACGTGTAGTTGTAGTTTATTTTCGTATTGTTGCTGTTTGTGCTGTACGTTGGACAATTATGTGTGTACTATTGAACTTGTATTCGTACGGTTTCTGTTTTTCAGTGCAGGTTCTGGAATTGGGCCCAATCTAGAACCGGCTTTTTTTTGACAAATTTCTCCGGGTATTGCCGGCGACTTGGACCTAAGTCGCCGGCAATACCCCTCATTTTCCGGGCACGGCGGAGCAACATTGCCGGCGACTCAAGTCGCCGGCAATGATGGGGGCATTACCGGAATCACCGGGGACTTGAGTCGCCGGCAATGACTTGAGTCGCCGGCAATGCCCCAATCATTGCCGGCGACTTGAAAATTAAGTCGCCGGTAATACTTTCACCGGCGCCAAATTTCCGGCGAGAGTATTACCGGCGACTTGTCGCCGGTAATGACTATCAGCAGCGACCAAAAAAGAAAGGCCGGCGACTTTAAGTTGTCGGCAATACCCTTAAATGTTGTAGTGAGTGAAACACAGTTGATATTCCATTCTGGGTAAGTGTCGATATCTTCGTGGTCTTTCCGTCTGAGATAAGACTTACAATACGTCACCGACTCATGTACGAGGTACCGTTCAGCAATACTACCTTCTGGGTAACGTGTATTCCTCATAAACTTTTTATATTTTCCTAATTGCCTGCAAAAACACATAGAGGGTTAGTACAATATTTTCCTAATTGCCTACATATTACATAACTAACATAATATTAGCAATGAAAAATATTTTACCTTTCAATTGGATACATCCATGTATAGTGTACTGGACCTGTAAGGAATACTTGTTCGGGCTGATGAACCATAGATATAAAAAAATATGGAGGAAAAATGAGCTCCAAATTGCAGAGAATCATCACTATCTCAGTTTCCATGTCACGCACAACCTTCATCTTAAGCTCCCTACTACATAGTTGACGAAACCAATTTGACAGTGCTATCAATGGATTCACAACGTTTTCTGGCAGGAACCCTCTGATAACCACTGGAAGAAGACGTTGAAGCAATACATGACAATCATGCGTCTTTAATCCATAAAACTGTGACGGGGAACTCACTTTCACCTTACTTCTCAAACTACCTGCATAACCAATAGTATACTTAACATCCCTGAACCACTGGAACACATCTTTTAGAGCATCCTTTTTAACTAAAAAGGGTGCATGAGGAACCTTCGTCCTCCCCTCGTCACCCTCTCTTTGCCACTGGTTTTTTCGCACATTCCTCTTCTTCAAAGCAGCGCGAGCTTTTGGACCATCCTTAGACTTCTTATCAATCGCAAAAATGGTTCCAATGATGTTGTCACACACATTTTTTTTTCCAATGTGCATGACATCTAAGCAATGTCTGATCTTCAATGATGACCACTAAGGCAGCTTCCAAAATATGCTTTCGTGAGTCCAACACTGTCTGTTATTCGGATTGCACGGCACCTTCAAGTCGTCATGTTGGCTAAGAATAGGGTAAATGTGTGACCTAACGTCCTCCAAAATTTCATCTCTACTCTTCTGATAGGGTCTTCCACGAAACTCCACCTTCCCGTTAAATGCCTTACTCAATCGCCAAGGGTGGTCTTGGTGGAACCATTTTCGATGACCTTCATAAACTATCCACCCACATATATGCTTTGATGTTAGCTCATCTAGACAAATTGGACATGCCTTGTACCCTTTCACCGTTGATCCCGCAAGCATCCCTAAACTAGGAAAGTCGCTGATAGTCCACATCATCGCTGCCTTCATCAAGAATACCTCATTGTCTACTCGATCAAAAGTATGGACTCCAACGACCCATAAATGTATTAGCTCCTCGATCATTGGCTCAATGAGTACACTAAGGCACTTTCCGGGAGATTTAGGGCCTGGAATCAACACTGATAACATGTTATATTCCTTCTTCATGCACATTGACGGTGGTAGATTGTACGACATCACAACAACGGGTCATGTACTATGCAAAGTTCCCATTGTTCCAAATGGATTGAAACCGTCTGTTGTTGCAACTCCAAGGCGCACATTCCTGCAGTCCCGTGCGAAACCTGGAAAATTTCTGTCAAAATGTTGAAACGCTTCTCCATCAGCTGGGTGGCTAAGGCTACCAGCCACGCATATCCGCTCCCCCAGCCATCGCATATTCTTGGCAGTGTGTGGGGACATAAACAAACGCTTCAACCTTGGTGTTAGAGTGAAGTTACGAATCATTTTTTTAGGAATGTCATTCGTATATGGCTTATATCTTTCAGAATTACACACTGGACAAATCCTCTCGTTTACAAGCGCCCCCCTGAACAACACACAGTTACACTCACACTCAAACCACTGTGTGATAAGTGATGATACATGACATCCATAGTAACCTTGAACGGACCGTTCTTACAACGTTTGCATGGGCAGAAGTGATAATCGGCTCCGTTACTATGTCGCCGGGCAAAATTCATAAAACTCTAATATGCCTGTGATGTACCTTGGATCAGCATGAGGATATGTCATCCAAGTTCTGTCTGGGTGTCCTTCCATGTTTTCTGTCAACATAAACAATCAATATGAACAAAGTTACCACGCCACAGTTACGATTCAACCAAAACCCCACACTTCTTCGGCTTATGCCTCCGGGTTGGGTCCTATCCCCTTCAGGGGAACACGACATTTGTCAACCCTCTTGCACCTATACGTTTCAGCTCCAGTTTAGGGAAATTTCGACAGCATCTCCTTACAGTTCCCCGAGTGAACACATATCTAAACAACCTAATTTGCACTCGGGGAACATTGAAAGGAGACACTGTCGAAACCATATCCCAAACATGAATAGCAAAAGGATCAACAAAGTCATGTTGACCTAAAGTGTCCAAAAATGGGACAATTCGAGAATCAACAACTTAACTCGATCAACTAGATGAGTTGTTGATTCTCAAACAGGAGTTCTTAGTTGATAAACACCACAATTATATTTAACCATACACTCAATTTCATGATTAACCCTAATAATACTACTAATTGAGACCAATACACCTAATCTACACTAATCATAAAAAAATTCACTAAATTTAACCAAAGTTCAAACATTATTCATGAACCCATAACATGATTTATCACAATTCAATGATTCAAACACTAAAACTACAACATAAGACCAAATTCAATTTTAAAAATTTCACATAAAATTAATTTTCACTTCTAAATTAACATGTATTATGGTCATAAAGAGGGTTAAAGAGATACAAATCAAACTAACCTTACTTAAGAATCAAATGAATGGCAAGAACAACATTCTTTCTCAATTTCCTCAAATTTCTCCCAAAATCGCAAAAGAATAGCTCCAGAACGCGAATCAACTATTTTTCCAAAATTTCAACTTTATGAAGGGTTTGACATTAAGAAGGAGAGCAGATTCAGTTTTTAAAAAAATTGGAGCGACGAAGATTGATCAATCTTTGTCGCCCCAATTTTTTTCGAGGCGACCAAGAATATCTTCGTCGCTTGGAATGTAAAAAAGTGGTCGCCTCATGGTATTGAAGCGACCAAGATCAATCTTCGTCGCCTCAGTGAGTTGAAGCGACGTAAGTAATTTCTGAGGCTACCATTTCATTCTTTGTCGCTTCATTTAGATTGGGGCGACGAAGAAACTTAACATCGTCGCTCCAAAGCTCTCCTCCAGTATTATGTGAGGGTGGTTTTGATGAGACCATGGAGCATGTCAGCAGGGATCGATTGTGCTTTTGTTGAAGATGTTCTTAGTTTGGTTCCTAGCTTACTTGAGAAGCTGGCTCGAGTGGCTATGTCACATACAATGCTAACATTTTCTAAATTCTATAGTAAAGCCGTGAAGTATGTAGCTATATGTATCTTTTGTAACACTTTGCACAGTTTGTTCTACAAGCAAATTAGATCATGATCGAGTCGCAACTTTAACATTCAAAACTGTATGATGCCTAGCGTAAATCTAGCTAGCTTAAGTAGTAAATAATTTTTTCTTCAAGCAGTAAGTAAATTAAGTTATTAATCAGCTCCACTCCATTGAAAATTCAGAACTCTAATTAATCTAAAGGATGATCGGCGTCGGATGAGATGACATGCATATATGTAAAAGTGTAATGATCTAGCAAGCTAGCAACCAAAAATATATATAAAAAGTGGTCCCAATAGTTAAAATGAATGGCGCATGTCATACGACAAGAAAGGTAGATATCAATTAAATATAAAAGCTCAGGGCACATTAAAACTCAAGCGGTTTATTGTTGAGTGGTAAATTGTTAATCAATCTATTGCAAAGGAGGCTATCGCTCCAATTGATTACAAGTGATGAAGAGGTGCTGTAAACGCGGCTTCATTAAACCTTAATTTCCATGATAAACCACTTGGGCAAACCCTAGGCAGGAGAAGAGTGCGTACCACGTACACACCCACAGCTTGATTACAGATCGAGAAACTTTTACATGGGAAATTTTATGTGGAGCTAAAACATGCTCCATTGTTCCCATCTATGCATACACTGCTAATTAATAATTAAGCTATATATATCCAATGAGCATCGACTCACTCATGCAACTATGTACGATCCTTCAATTCATTGCGGTCTAGGTTCTAAATCAATCTTCATGAAATAATTTCACCTTCTTCCCAATCACAAAAAAATTTATCCTCGCCCATATAGTCCAAGGCGTCCTCCTTCACCCAAACTCTTGAAAATTCTTGAAGAAGTGTACCTAGTGGCGCCACACAGCATCTCCAGTTCTTTGATATCCTGCAAGGGGTTCGTAATCTGAACATAATTTTCAATCTCCAAAAGCTTGATACGAGCAGACTATCTTAGTTTCTTCCTTCGTTCAGCCGCTTCATACGTCTTCTTGAGTGGAAAACCGAGATGAACGTCTTAGAGAAGAATCTGATCACCCACACAACATCTCAAAGTCTTCAAAAGCTTTAAAGTTATCCACAAACTCGACAGATGGTTTCATCTTTGAAAGATGATCACGAGCTGCTTCTCTTCGTTCCTGTCTTTGGCGTTCATTCATCTCCTGGTTTGAGTTCGTTGAACTCGAAGCGGATGTTGTCTCTTTACATAGTCTCTTTGGTGGCCTCTTGAATTGGGGAGCCTGAACTTTGGTGGTTTTCGTCTCTCTTTTTGTTTCATCAAGACTCAGAAAATTGCACGACGGTCGATTCTTGGCTTCGTCTTCCTTTGTACTCAAGACAACCACGAACCCTTCCATTGCTGATCTACTGCGCTTTTCAGGAAAAACCATTTTTACATCTTTATCATCGTTGTCAAAAGTCATTGACTGCTTCTTGGCTAGCTCCCTTGATACTCATAGCTTTCTTGGGATCATGGTGTGACAGAGTACTCTTGCACATAGGGGAGTCCACGATCACATCACAACACGGCTTGGTCTTGGAAGGATGCCCAGAATCATTGACCACATAATTTTTCTTCATACCTTCAGACTAGGGGCCGCTTCGTTATTCAGTTTCGTAGCAGATGGTTTTATGGGAGAAGTTGAAGAAGATCTCATAACCCGACGAGTCTTCAAGAGAGCTTGTTTGGGATTATTTTAGATTGCCCTAAAAAGGGCTTTTGAATTTTGAAGAAAAATTAGATATAAATAGAAAAAAAAATTCAAATAAATTATTTGATGAATGTCAGAAGTACTTAGAAGCGATTTGAGAAACAGATTATAGATAATTCTTAGTTTTAAATGTGCTTTTAGAAATTCACAAAAACATTTCTATAGTTCTAGGAAACAATCTCAAACATGTCATTTGTCTTTCTACAGGTCATCAACGCCATTTTTGATAAAAAAAAAAAGAGAAAACAAGTAACTTGAATTGATTGTGATGGATATAGAGTGAGAAATAGAAACCCTAGCCGCTAAGAGAGTAAAACCGTAGAAGTGAACTATTTATAAGAGTACGTTTGGTTTTAGATCGATGGAACTTTATTAGGCTTCAAGTAACAAATTAAGAAAGTGCCCACTTTCCTACAAGTTCGAGCTAGGGCTAGGCTATCTACTGCATTTAGATCTTTTATACTTCTTAATCCAAGTGAATCTCATAAGATCGATCATTGTATTCATTTTCACCTTGACAGCCGCCAACAAATAGAAGATCGAGAATTATGTATTATGGGATTTGAGAAGCTTCCTCATCTAGTTTGCTTAGTTGTCAGGTCTGAACTTGTGATCGATCAAACACTACTGGAGGAGGAAATCGGGGCGACGTAGAAAGGTGGTCGCCTCGTATTCATTTTACGTCGCCTCGATTTCTTGTGACCAAAACGACGTCGCCTCGTCTTGTCGCTTCAGATTCATCACGCCACCATTGGGGCGACGTAGATACAATCTACGTCGCTTCGTTTCATTTCACGTGACGTAAATAATGTTACGTCGCTTCAATTGAAGCGACGTAGATTGATCACGTCGCTTGAACTGACGCGACGTAGATTGATCAATCTACGTCGCTTAATTTTATTTATTTTTAATTTATTTTTCTTTTTTTAATCCATTAAGGCGACGTACATTGATCAATATACGTCGCCTCAATTTATTTAATATTTATTTTATTTTATTTTTTAATAAATGAGGCGACGTACATTGATCAATGTACGTCGCCTCAATTTATTTTATTTTATTTTTTAATAAATGAGGCGACGTACATTGATCAATATACGTCGCCTAAATTGATTTAATATTTTTTTTTTTTAATAAATGAGGCGACGTATATTGATCAATGTACGTCGCCTCATTTATTTAAAATTTTAATTTTTTTTTATTTTTGTAATAAATGAGGCGACGTATATAGAACAATCTACGTCGCCTCATTTATTAAAAAATAAAAAAAATAAAAATTAAATATTATTGTACCAAGTCACGACCTATCGCAATTTACAAACACAAAAACGCATTCAAATTGCAGATACACATTCAACCAAAAAAACACATTCAATCACAAATCAAAACGTTAAAAGTTTATATATACAAATCAAGTTTACACAAATCAAGTTTATACAAATCCTATATACAGTTTACGAGCCGGGAGGTGGTGGAGGAGCTTGCGGTTGTTGACTCGCAGCCTGGAATGATCGCATCATGGCCTCCATTTCTTGCATCCTTTGGGCGAGCGCACTCGCTTCCGCTATGGCCTTCTGCGCCACCTCGCTCGATCTGCGCGCCGCCTCTTTGGCTTCATCGATCTCCTTTTGCATTTGAATTTGGCGTTCCTGGTTTACCCGGGCCCCTCCTCTCGGTTTGGGGTCGCGTGTGAGAGCGCGCCCCACCCCTGTAACGTCGAACAAGAACAAATATTAGTAAACTATATCGTAAACCAAAATAAAGCAAAACGTAAATCGAGATATGCATCGACGGAATCGTTTTGGAGATTTATTACCTCTTATAGAGGTCCCGTGCCTTGAACCCACCTCTTCCTCTATGATATTTATTTGTGTATCAAGAGGAAGAGGCTGGGGTTGGGAAACCTCTTCGCCGTCAACTGGGCCCGCAACACTATCTTGTTGCGACAAGACTTCATCGAGTCGACGCTTCACTGCCGCCTGCTCAATTAAAATAGATAAAATAAATAATATTACAATTTAGTAAACAAAAATAATTGAAATAACGTAACGTGAACCTATTTGAGCTTACCACTTTCTCAGCCGCATTCCTCTCCGGCTGGTATACGTTAATCCACGTCTGGACGGCGGGCGCTCTATGACCCTCCTTCTCCAACACCTCGCTTCGGTACGAGAGGGCGAGGGATCCCGAATGGTGGTTGAGCTGCTGCTCCTTGTTCTTGTTTCGGTTTCCTCGGTTCCGTTCGCACAATCGCTGCCACACACACACAAAAATCATTTTAAAATAAGAATAGATAAACATGCATATTGTTCGAATGTTGGCTACCAAAACTGTAGGTTCGTTTATGAAACTCACCAAGTAAGCAGGGTCTTCGAAGTGGGCTTTTAACCACGCCCATTGGTCTTCCCTCCCGAGAAACTCGGCCGGAGTCTCCTGGCTGACGTGGAGATAATGTTGATGGCAATCGTACTTCCAATCCTTATAGATTGTTTGCGCCGTCCTATCAATGAAGTTCCACATCTCCACATCAGTCGCCGGGATGTCGTAGTTCGTCTAGCACAACACATTTAAATTCCGTTATGTAAAAGTTATATTTACATTTACTACAAGTATGTAAGTAAGCTCGGAGTCCAGCAAGTATACCTCAAGACTGTTACTGACGATATCGCGATGCAAATCGCTAAGTCCCAAGAAGCTAGATGCAAGCATTGGAACTTTTCCGCGGATGATGCTACCGATGTCTCGGCACATCAGACTCCTCATTTCCCTCGTCGCAGGCCCCGCATGCCTCGTAGAGTAAGCGACTTGTAGTCGCCTATTGTTGTTCATCCGGACGAGGTACTCCGTCTTCGTCCCGACAACGACTCCGCGCTGTTCCGTCGTCGGGTCTCCGGTTGCCATGTCGACCATGTCGGGGAGTTTGGTCTTCTTGCACCGGATGCTTAGGGCGGGAGGGTGCTGTGACGCCGTAGTGGCGTCGCTGCTGTCATCCGCTCCTTGCGGAATTGCATCCTCAAGTGGAGGGGCGGGCGTTAACTGCGGAGCTTCTGGAATCGACGGGGTCGTCGATTGTCCCGTGGGGCAACCAGACCCGGAAGCCCCATCTCGGCTGAATGCTCGCCACCCCGCCTCCGCCGCCTCCGCAGCTGCCGCCGCGGCCGCCGCTTCCGCTTCACGACGCTGGATCAACGCTTTCCTCCTCTTGTATGCAGTATCTCCGGGAGCCATTCTATTAAAACTAAACTGTTATGTATTAATTAGATGATTTACTCGTTTGTACTTCTATAATGCTATAGTTACCTAGGTTACGCATATTCTCGATAATATATTTCCATTGGTGCAGTTAACCAAATTCTGATCATGTCACTATGTCTAGTTTTTCTCCATATGAAAAAAAAAGAAGAAGCATGTAGATGACTAAGAACAAACTGATCGAACAATACAAAAACATTCATGCTTATCATCACATATAGGCAAGTCGCTTTTATCGAACAATACAGAAACGATAGAAACATCACGTAATGAGGACATAAGATGTACAAATTCAAAACAGTCTACGAGAAATCTTCCTTTCTAATTACAACCTTTCCAATCTCAATCAGTTCTCCACATTTGAGTGCTAAACAATTTCCACTAAAGTAACTCAAGACTATGCTTTGTTTAACTCCCATCAATTTTAGACACATTTCATTAGAAACGGCATATGTAAAATACACATATCTACCTCACCTAATCAGAACAGTAGCATATATTCAGTACAATTAAAACAACATTCTTTTCATATAAACCCACAGTGACTAGAAAATTACAGTTACAAAGTAACTAATGCAAAGTACTTAGCATAGTGACTACTCGGTGCTTCAATCTTACTACACACAAACGCATAACACCGTTCAACTTTTAATAGCATAACACAACGATGATAACACAAACGCATAACACCACGAACCTTTAACAGCATAATACGATACCGAAAACTACGAATACGAGCTAATATACACAGCTAGATACAAAACCTTAACTCTACAGATTAAAAAGCAAACAGCGTAATACAATAGAGAAAACTAACCACCAATGTTGGACTGTAAGTAGTGACGGTGAACTTGCACTCCAGACTGTAAGTAGTGACACCCCGAAATCCAAAACTAACCACTCCGGACTGTAAGTAGTGACACCCCGAAATCCAAAGATCTACAAAGTTCAACACAAAAAACAAAAGCATTAGATTCACAGAAATCAAAAACATATTAGATTCACAAACTTCTACCGCTAAGCAACCATCTCCTCTTATATATTTATGGCATCTCAACTCTCAGAGAAAAACAGTGTTATATGGAGACAGTTCTGGAATGGAAACAGTAAGGCATCATATAGATTACGTTAAAGTTTCTAACTATATTGAAAGAATCACATCAATTATATCAAAAGTTGACAACATAACTCAGTTACTAATATGCAGCTAAGAACAGAACATTCATTGTACTCGGAGACATTTCATCGAACAGTTGGTGGGCAACATTGATAAACACTGTAAATCCTAAACCACTGTAAATCCTAAATCACATCCCTGAAATTCCATACCAACTTCATTCCATATAATACACAAATCATCTCAAACTTAATACATTCCATAGTAATGCCGAATCAATTTGAAAATTGAAATAAAATCATACCTTGATTACAGATTTCGTAGCTCAAGATGGGGTGAATGGCTTCGAAGATTGATTTTACAATCCGGTTTGGTTTCGGGGTTGGAGTTCGATGGAGGGGATTGAAGATTTGGTTTCGGGGTTGAAGAGGTTTCGGGGTGGAGAGGTCTCAGGGTGGTCCGATTGAAGGAGACGGCGAGAGATGGGTGGTCGTGGAGGGGATTTACGAAGGAGACGGCGAGTTTCGAATTCGGGGTGGTCCGATTGAAGTAGACGGCGAGGTTTAGGAATCGAAGAAGGAAACGAAATGAATTAGGAAGAAGGAAACGAAATGAGGAACTGATTCCAGAAACTGTGAATCTGGAATACATATAACCATCGAGGCGACGTATTTTGACTTTTACGTCGCTTCGTTTCATTTTATTAATCTAAGCGACGTATATTTCAATATACGTCGCCTAGTTTTATTTAATTTTTAATTTTTTATTAAATGAGGCGACGTAGTTTGTTCAAACTACGTCGCATAGTTTTATTTAATTTTTAATTTTTTTTAATAAATGAGGCGACGTAGATTGATCAATCGACGTCGCCTCATTTTATTTAATTTTTAATTTTTTTGATAAATGAGGCGACGTAGATTGATCAAACTACGTCGCCTCATTTTATTTAATTTTTAATTTTTTTTAATAAATGAGGCGACGTAGATTGATCAATCTACGTCGCCTAGTTTTATTTAATTTTTTTAATTTTTTTTAATAAATGAGGCGACGTAGATTGATCAATCGACGTCGCCTCATTTTATTTAATTTTTAATTTTTTTGATAAATGAGGCGACGTAGATTGATCAATCTACGTCGCCTCATTTTATTTAATTTTTAATTTTTTTTGATAAATGAGGCGACGTAGATTGATCAATCTACGTCGCCTAGTTTTATTTAATTTTTAATTTTTTTTAATAAATTAGGCGACGTAGATTGATCAATCGACGTCGCCTCATTTTATTTAATTTTTAATTTTTTTGATAAATGAGGCGACGTAGATTGATCAAACTACGTCGCCTCATTTTATTTAATTTTTAATTTTTTTTAATAAATGAGGCGATGTAGATTGATCAATCTACGTCGCTTCCTTCTATTTAATTGTTTATTTTGGTTTTTTTTTTTGAATAAATGAAGTTTAGAATTATAAAGTTAGTAATATTTTCTCGTATACATAAATTATGCTTTAAAGAAAATACGAATTTAGGTTTCAAATTCATAATAATATTAGTTTAGTCCTCGTCTTCGTCCTCCTCCTCCTCGTCCTCCTCCTCCTCGTCCTCGTCTTCGTCCTCGTCCTCGTCCTCCTCGTCTTCGTCCTCGTCCTCCTCCTCTTCGTCCTCGTCCTCGTCCTCGTCATCGTCTCCTTCTTCGTCCAAAAGTAGTTGAAAATCTGGGTAAAATTGTATCACCGTGGGAGTGTCCTCTTGGTAAGGCTCGAATATATGATCTCCTGTACGCGATATGTTTTCATCTATGGCCAGAACTTCGGCGCTGTAGACATTGCGGTGCGAAATTTCTTGTACTACCTTCCAAGTACCACCTGCCTTTGGATCGTCTATGTAGAATACCTGTTTTGCTTTGGTTGCAATTATGAAGGGTGAATCCTCATAGTAACTGTTGTTTGTATTCACTGATATCAGTCCATGATCTTTTATAAGGGTGTCAAGATCTTCAGGGTCCTCGGAGTTGTGCCATGTGCACTTAAACAACACCACTGGCATACGGCCTGCATATAATACTTCGACCACGTAGTTAACATGGCCGTAGAACTTGGATGAACCCATGTCTATCATGACACCGCTGTTTTGAGTCACGGTTCTTTGATCTCTATCAAACGATGTGAACTTGACACCGTTCACGTACATAACACGACTTATAAACCCGACATTGCTGAGGTCCTTGAGCTAATGACTTTATTCCTGCAACCAAGCTCGGGTCCGAGTTTTTTTCTTTAAGGGACACCTGAGAGATAAGTGTTAAGAGGAGTTAAAGATAAGTGTTATAAACCCTCAAAGAACCTTACAAGAATTAATAGACATATGTACCCATGTTAAGAACCATCGAAGAAAACTCCTCCTCCGCTGCCGCTCGTCGAAATCTTCACCATTTTTAGCCTCGAACCTTCTGAGATGTTCTTCTAGGTAAGGTTTGACTTCGTCTGTTTCCACCAAGACTTGCCAGTGAGCCTCAGCAGTCTCTGACTCAGTCAACCTGAACTGGCGACGAGTCTCGATAATATCTGGTCTTACTAAGAGTGAAACACATCTGACATTCCACCCAGATATGGAAGTGTCGATATCTTCGTTGTCCATCCGTCTGAGATAAGCCTTACAATATGTCACCGACTCATGTACGAGGTACTGTTCAGCAATACTACCTTCCGGGTAACGTGTATTCCTCATTGACTTTTTATATTTTCCTAATTGCCTGCAAAAACACAGCTTTAAAGATTAGTACAATATTTTCCTAATTGCCGACATATTACACAAGATTAGTACAATAATATTAGTACAAACATATTTTCCTAATATTAGCAATAACAAAAAAATTTACCTTTCAATTGGATACATCCATGTATAGTGTACTGGACCTGTAAGGAATACTTGTTCAGGCAGATGAACCATGATATGAACCATAGATGTAAAAAAATGTGGAGGAAATATGAGCTCCAAATTGCAGAGAATCATCACTATCTCAGTTTCCATGTCACGCACAACCTCCTTCTTAAGCTCCCTACTGCATAGTTGACGAAACCAATATCAATGGCTTGACAACGTTTTCTGGCAGGAACCCTCTTATAACCACAGGAAGAAGACGTTGAAGCAAGACATGGCAATCATGCGTCTTCAATCCATAAAACTGTGACTGGGAACTTATTTTCACCTTACTTCTCAAACTACCTGCATAACCAAGAGGATACTTAACATCCCTGAACCACTGGAACACATCTTCTAGATCATCCTTTTTAACTAAAAAAGGTGCATGAGGAACTTTCCCCGTAGCCAAGTCACCCGCTCTTTGCCACTGGTTTTTTCGCACATTCCTCTTCTTCAAAGCAGCGCGAGCTTTTGGACCATCCTTAGACTTCGATTCAATCGAAAAAATGGTTCCAAGGATGTTGTCACACACATTTTTTTCAATGTGCATGACATCTAGGCAATGTCTGATCTTCAATGATGACCAATACGACATCTTCCAAAATATGCTTTCGTGAGTCCAACACTGTCTGTTATTCGGATTGTACGGCACCTTCAAGTCTTCATGTTGGCTAAGAATAGGGTAAACGTTTGACCTAACGTCCTCCAAAATTTCATCTCCACTCTTACGATAGGGTCTTCCGCCAAACTCCTCCTTCCCGTTAAATGCCTTGCTCAATCTCCAAGGGTGATCTTGGTGGAGCCATTTTCGATGACCTTCATAAACTATCCTCCCACATATATGCTCTGAAGTTAGCTCATCTAGACAGATTGGACATGCCTTGTACCCTTTAACAGTTGACCCCGCAAGCATCCCTAAACCTGGAAAGTCGCTAATAGTCCACATTACCGCTGCCTTCATCAAGAATACCTCATTGTCTACTCGATCAAAAGTATGGACTCCAACGACCCATAAATGTATTAGCTCCTCGATCATCGGCTCAATGAGTACACTAAGGCACTTTCCGGGAGATTTAGGGCCTGGAATCAACACTGATAACATGTTATATTCCTTCTTCATGCACATTGATGGTGGTAGATTGTACGGCATCACAACAACGGGCCATGTACTATGCAAAGTTCCCATTGTTCCGAATGGATTGAAACCGTCTGTTGCTACTCCAAGGCGCACATTCCTGCAGTCCCGTGCAAAACCTGGAAAAGTTCTGTCAAAATGTTGAAACGCTTCTCCGTCAGCTGGGTGGCTGAGGCTACCAGCCACGCATATCCGCTCCCCCAGCCATCGCATATGCTTGGCAGTGTGTGGGGACATAAACAAGCGCTTCAACCTTGGTGTTAGAGGGAAGTTACGAATTATTTTTTTGGGAATATCATTCGTATTTGGCTTATATCTTTCAGAATAACACACTGGATAAATCCTCTCGTTTACAAGCGCCCCCCTGAACAACACACAGTTAAACTCACACGCATCAATTCTTTCGTAACCCAGTGAAAGATCACTCAAGATTTTTTTTATTCTCGAGTATGAACATGGGAATGTGTGCCCTTTAGGAAGAAGTTTATTAATGTAAATACATAAAGAGTCAACACTTGTGTCCGACCATCCATTTTCATTTTTCATTTCCATTGCATCTAATATGGCACTCAAAACAGTTTCGTCACTGCCTTCGTATAATGGGGTCTGTGACTCCTTCAATAATCTATCGTACTTTTCATAATCATCGTCTACCATGTCATTGAAGTTCATGCCCGAATTATCTTCCACAAATTATTGGGGTGCATCTGCATGGTATCCAGGATAATAGGGATATGCATCATGTAGAATCTCCAACTGCGGGTTCACTGAAGGACCGGCACCACTAGAAGGACCGACTCTGTCTTGAAGCCACTGTCTTCGTTGACTGAGCATTGCCGGTTCACCAGAAACTTCCCCGTGAAGGTGCCAGACTGTATAAGTAGGACTCATACCACTGTGTGATAAGTGATGATACATGACATCCATAGTAACCTTGAACGGACTGTTCTTACAACGTTTGCACGGGCAGAAGTAATAATCGGCTCCGTTACTATGTAGCCGGGCAAAATTCATGAACTCGAATATGCCGTTGATGTACCTTGGATCAGCACGATGATATGTCATCCAAGTTTTGTCTGGGAGTCCGTCCATGTTTCCTGTCAACATAAACAATCAATATGAACAAAGTTACCACGCCACAGTTGCGATTCAACCAAAACCCCACACTTCTTCGCCTTATGCCTCCGGGTTGGGTCTTATCCCCTTCAGGGGAACACGACATTTGTCAACGCTTTTGCACCCATGCGTTTCAGCTCCAGTTTAGGGAAATTTCGGCAGCATCTCCCTACAGTTCCCCGAGTGCACACATATCTAAACAACCTAATTTGCACTCGGGGAACATTTAAAGGAGACACTGTCGAAACCATATCCCAAAACTGAAACTGAAATCACACGAATAGCAAAAGGATCAACAAAGTCATGTTCACCTAAAGTGTCCAAAAATGGGACAATTCGAGAATCAACAACTCAACTCGATTAACTAGATGAGTTGTTGATTCTCAAACGGGAGTTCTAAGTTGATAAACACCACAATTATATATAGCCATAATACTAATAACACTACTAATTAAGGCTCGAATACACATAATCTACACTAATCATCAATTAATTTCACTAAATTTAACCAAATTTCAAACATTAATCATGAACCCATAACATGATTTATCACAATTCAATGCTTAACACACTAAAACTACAACATAACACCAAATTCAATTCAACTTCAAACATTTCACCAAAACTTCAATTTCACTTCTAATCATCAATAAATTTCACTAAACTTAACCAAATTTCAAACATTATTCATGAACCCATAACACAATTCAATGATTCAAACACTAAAACTACAACATAACACCAAATTCAATTCAACTTCAAACATTTCACCAAAACTTCAATTTCACTTCTAATTTAACATATTATGGTCATAAAGAGGGTTAAAGAGATACAAATCAAACTAACCTTACTCAAGAATCAAATCAATGGCAAGAACAACCTTCTTTCTCAATTTCCTCTAATTTCTCCCCAAAATCGCCCAAAACAGCTGCAGAACGAAATGAAACTGTTTTTCTAAACTTCTCACTTTATGAACGGGTTGACTTTAAGAAGAAGAGTAGATCCAGATTTTAAAAAAACGAGGCGACGTAGATTGATCAATCTACGTCGCCTCGTTTTATTTCGAAGCGACCAAACTAATCTACGTCGCTTCGATTCAAAACGAGGCGACGTAGATTGCTCAATCTACGTCGCCTAGTTTTGATTCGAAGCGACGTATATTAGTTTGGTCGCTTCGAAAGAAAAACTAGTCGCCTCAGTTTTTTGAAGCGACGTACTTAAATCTATGTCGCCTCAATTTTTTGAAGCAACGTACTTTTTATCAAAGGCATTTTACGTCGCCTCGTTGAAAATCGGAGCGACGTAGAAATGTAACTACGTCGCCCCGATTCCTTCTTCCAGTAGTGAAATATATTTCCCTTATAGGCTTAATTAGACAGTCGCATATATACTTGGAAGAAATGAAACTTGATCTCCACTCCAGTACGTCTATCCGGCCAGGTCGGTTTTAAATGGTAACCGACCCTAAATTATTATATAAGATAAAGCATACATACTCCTTGGATTTTATCACTTACTTTCTTCTTCTTTTGAGAGAGAAACCCTAGCTCTCGTCGTTTCTCTGGTTACCAATTCCATCATCAACCAGCATGAGGTTCGTGAATCCAGCAAGTCTTATCAGCAAGTTGGGCAAAGGCAAGTCCATGAAGACGTACGCCTACGAGAGGATGGTGCATGAAGCAGATATTGATCTCAGCTGTTCCAAGAAGTAGAAGAAGCAAGGATCACCCGCAAGAGGTTGTATAGATTTGATTGTGGGGGAAGAGGAGAAGAAATATCAAGTCCCTGTCAAGTACATTTTGCACCCAATGCTCCAAGAACTCCTCAAGAAGTACCAAGAAGCCGTCTTCGATCCAAGATTTGGTCAGCCAATTTTTCTAGAGTGCTCGACGGAAACCTTTGAGCAGTGTCTCCATTATATCGCCAAAGATTGATAAGGAGTACGTGAAAGACATGCATGCTGCTACCTCGACTCGGCCGTTTTCTGCACTATGATCGATCGTTGCTGTTTGACCAACAAATACCAAGAATGGTTCAAATACACAGTTGCTCGATCGATCGTACATTCGTGAGTGAGATCGATGGACATTGGATAGATAGCTTAGTTCATTAGCAGATAGCAGTACTTGTATATGTATTTCTCTATAAGCTGTATATATGGGTGTGTGGTACTCTTCTCCTGCCTAGGGTTTGCCCAAGAGGTTTACTTAGGAAAGGTTTAAGGAGGCCACATTTAGAGCACCCCTTCGTCATTTGTAATCAATCGGAGCGATTGTCTCCTTTGCAATTAATAAATTGATTACCATTCAAAGAACAAATCGATTGAATCTGTATTTGCCAGCTTAATTCTCTTTTCTTCAAACTCATTATATTTTGTCGGTCGACATTTGAATTAAACAATGAGTATCTAGAAATGTGATTTCTCATTTTCTGGTAAACTAAAGAAGGCAGATTAAATTGCATGTCTGCCGAAATGTATATATGTCTTCCACCGGTTTCTCCTAGTTTATTCAATCAGCTTTTCCGGGTTGTTCGGCTCTGTGGGTGGTTTATAGAAGCCACGGTAAATTAATTAGTACCCGTAAGTTGTATTTGCATCTACATTCCAAGTTAACTACCTTTAACTCTACATAAATAGTGTCAAAATCTGATGGAGGTGAAGAAAAGTTTATATACTTGAAGGTGAAAATGAATACGATGATCTCATGACTCATCTATTGAGATTCATCAGCGACCTCCCATACTTCCATTTTCTTCTGAACATGAACTTTCTTTTCATTAATTGTCTGGTCACAAACCATATATACAAGGAGAGACGAAGTTAGGAAAGTCTACCAACTTTAGGCAGTCCAAACGGGAGCTGGGTTGCATGGAAATGAAGAGAAAATATTAAATGGTTTATTTAGGCAGTCCAAAAAAGCTAAAGTGGCTGAAGTGCACGTTTTGAATGATCCACCTCCTCCTGGTAAGCCTTTGGGCTCAAAAATCCCTTCTGGACTTGTTGGTGATATGTACCAAGTAATAACTGTAAATCACTGCAAAAATAATGTTTACTCGTTGTGTCTAATGAAAATGAGAGTATACATAATTTTTATGTTTTAGATATACATATATTTTCAACAACATACAACATGACTCATACCAAGCTATCAACATAGTACAAGTCAACTGAACAGCAGTTTCGTGCTGCAGTTTACTCACAGTGGTCATTCTACTTATTAAGTAAACAATCAAGAAGTCCTTGCTCTCTCAAGCCATGCCCATCACAGTTTAGCCAACTCCTTAGCCTTAAATCTCACACTCATGTTTCAATCCGCATAAAAACACATTGAAAAATGTCCTTAAAGAAACATATTGTTGCAAACCGTGGAAAACAACTAAACATTAAATCACCGTCTTCCTATATCAAACTTCCTCCCCCATAATGTCCACAAAATCAAAGTTCAAATTATTTTTCTACGACTAAAGCAAATAATACTAAACTTCCAACGAGAAAACAAAAGCATAAAAGCCGATACCTATTACCATAATGCAAGAAATAAAGCATCAATTAATGTTGAATAAGTATTAACCTAATTACAAATTCTAAGTTCCAAAATTACAAGGACCCAATTCTGCGCTAGTAATATGTGACGACCCAGAACAAAATCAGCAGTGAAATCAGCTCAATTCGCGAGTTAGCGTGTCAGCGTGGATTTCCGATAATTGATTTACTCGCCAGGGTTTGTTAACGACTTAATTATTGGCCGAGAATTGGAGCTGGGTCTCTTCTTGAGAGTCGTTGTACGTGTGATTTCTAGTTCGTGGGCGGTTCCAAATCGTTATTTGGATGACCGAGGAATAAGTTATGAGTATTTGAAGTTTCGGCATAATCGGTTTTTAATTGTGGCCTTCTTAACGACTAAATTACCGGACGAGAATTTGGTTTCGGCTTCTTCACGGAAGTTGTTGAGAATTTAAATTTGATCTCGTGGGAACTTCCGGAGCATTGTTCTGAGTTACGAAGATTAAGTTGTGATTATTTCCGATTGTTGGTTATTTTGTCGATTTAATATGTGTTGGTGTGAACCGTTGACTTTTTTTTATCTGATTGGCCGATGTGTTTGACTTCGGGTGATTATTGAAGAATATGTCAAGACGAGTTTGTGGCCGCGAGAATTATCGGAATCAGAATTACGACGAGAAAGTTACGGGTGTTCAAAGTTCGTCGAAATGGATAATTATGAGTTTCCAAATTGGGAAAGCTTTAAATAGTGGACTTGCTCCTTTGGGAAAGTCAAAGCTGAATTAAATGGGTTGACTGGTGTTGACTTGGTCAACACGTGGAGGAGGAAGGAGGCGCGTCACCTTCACGGCTCGCCGGCGGTGATCCCTTAACTGGCCACCTTCGGGCTTGATCCTTACCTCTTTGGACTCGGCTTGGTTGCCCCGTGTGGATGTCGGCCACCGTTCACGGCGAGGTGGACGGTGGAGAGAGAAAGCTTGAACCAAAGTTTGTGAATTTTGGGTTTAATGGTGGTTTTCGATTCGGGCCGAGTTGAGCTCAAACAAGGACTGGGTTTTGTAGCTCTCCTCTCAAGGATTCTAACCATGTAAGTATGGAGTTCTAATTCGATTTGTGGATGGAGAATTTTGGATTTGAAATTTGTGTGTACATTCGGTTTTTCTTGAAATTGACATAGTTAGAGTGAGAATTGGACTTCGATGCAGTTGACAAAGTTGCTCAGTGGGTGGTTTTGCATGGAGTGAGGGTTGCTCCGCCATGAAATTTTCTGGTCGGGTGGTGGCGTCGCCGTGGGCGGCGGTCAACGGCAGTCAACAGTTTGACTTTTTGAGTTTTCGACAAATTGCATGTCATTTCACTCGAAATCGCGCCCCGGTCGCAGTGGAGAGGTTCGTTTCTCAATTTGAGCATCCAAAAATACAGCGAGGTATTGAGGTGTGATTTTCGGATTTTCGACAGTTTGTCGTAATCGAATTACGTGTTTCCGAGAACGGTGGTTTCTCGTGATTTGTCTTGTATTGTCGAGTTATGAATTTGAGAAATGGATTTTGTAAATATTCAGGTGTTCGTGATCGTTTGTTTGGCGATGGACTTTCCGTCGAATCACGGGTTAACGCATATCGCGTTACGTAAGTCTGTGAGTGAACATTTCTTTTCACGGATTGTTTGCGAGCCTTGATATACGTTTTATGAACTTGAGCATGCATATGAGATTTTGGATTACATGAGCATGTGTTATACGATTATACATATACGGATATGCGTATACGAATATACATACACTTATATGCTGTTTCATGCATTTGCATCGAACTATTTATGATTTGATTTACACAGAGTAAAGTCTCAGTTACGTTGTTGTATCGATACACTTGCCTCTCGGCTGATCCCCGATGGTAGGCTTTTACCAGGGGAGGCTGTGACTCCTGACCCGTGACCTTTACCGGGGGGAGGCAGACCTCTGACCTGAGGCCTTTCTGGCTGGAATCACGTGTGGGTCTGGGATCCCGTGATTCGGACTGTACTAGCACGGGTGTGTCCACGAGTGACCCCGTGGGATTTTATGCATGCTCCGTATGCGTGAGGAGTTAGAGTCTCCCTCGTGTACTCGAACGCGTGAGGAGTTAGAGTCTCCCTCGTGTACCATTTGATTATTTACACTTTCGACTCGCATATGTTTATATATATATATTACTTGGTGAAAGACATTTATTTTCGTCCACTCACTATAACAGTTTTCATGTCTTTCCCCTGGGCTTTTCGGTTTCCGTGCCCAGTTTGCAGTTCAGGCTCTGGTGTCGCACGTCGTGGTCGGAGGCATAGTGCTCGAGCTACCTTGTTTCTTTCAGTAGGTTTATTGTTCTACCTACTGTGGTATACTTATATGTTTATACATTAGAGGTCGCTCTGAGAAATCTGTTGTTTACGTTGTATGATTTTACACCGGATTTCAGTGAAGTACTAATATATTTATCGTTTTACTTTACTGTTGATATATTGAGAAATCTGGATGGGATTGGTGCCCACGGTTTAATTTTTGTGGCATAGGATGAGGTGTATTTTCCGCGTGCAGGTAATGGTAGTTCCACGTTAGTAGCGAAACTCTACCAAAATTTCTACGGTTTTTGTTGGTTCGTGTTTTCGAAGGGGTTCGATTCCGGTTTAGAGAGCTAAATCGGGGTTGGGTCCTTTCATAATAATCGATCTTTTCATTTCTCAAACTAGCTCAGCAATGAATCGAAATGATAATAAAAAACAGCTCAACTGAGTACACACAACACTTCCATTTCAATCGAACAAAAAAAAAGTGAGTGAAGAAGAAGATGTACCTTAGCAGTGTAGGTGATGCTCTCGAGCTGAGAGTTCCAGTTGTCCTCGCACTCGATCAAGCTGCCTCTGTAAAGCTCACCGCTATTTAGCTCCACCGTAACGATGTTACCGCCGCTCGGATTTTGGTCTCGGGTTTTGGACACCGAGGGAGATGATGAGATTCGGGGAGGGTTGGATTAGTGTTTAGGGGGAGGGAAATTAGTGTTGTTTAGGGGATTCGACGATGATGATGGGGGCGGAGGCGGAGGAGAAACGAAAAAGAGAGATAAAGTGAGGAAGAAAGAAAAACTGAACCTAGATATAGAATTATAATCAAGACGAGGTGACGAAGATTGGTTTCTTCGTCGCCTGGACTGACTGAAGCGACGAAGAACTATTCTTGGTCGCCTCGAACATATGAAGCGACGAAGATTTATTATTGGTCGCCTCAAACATATGAAGCGACGAACTTTGATATCTTGGTCGCCTCATTTTGTATTATTTTTACAAATTCAAAAAATAGAAATAAGTTTTTCAAATACATAATGTATAATGTATGCTTTAAAGAAAATATGTATTTAGTTTTCAAATTCATAATAATATTAGTTTAGTCTTCGTCATTGTCCTCGTCCTCATCCTTTGGTTGCAATTATGAAGGGTGAATCCTCATAGTAACTGTTATTTGTATCCACTGATATTAGTCCATGATCTATTATAAAAATGTCAAGATCGTCCTCGTCGTCGAAGTTGTGCCATGTGCACTTAAACAACACCACTGGCATACGGCCTACATATAATACTTCGACCACGTAGTTAACATGGCCGTAGAACTTGGATGAACCCATGTCTATCATGACACCGCTGTTTTGAGTCACGGTTCTTTGATCCCTATCAAACGAGATGAACTTGACACCATTCACATAACACGACTTATAAACCCGGAATTGCTGAGGTCGATGAGGTAATGACTTTATTTCTGCAACAAAGCTCTGGTCCAAGTTTTTTTCCTTAAACCAGGAAAGTCGCTGATAGTCCACATCACCGCTGCCTTCATCAAGAATACCTCATTGTCTACTCGATCAAAAGTATGGACTCCAACGACCCATAAATGTATTAGCTCCTCGATCATTGGCTCAATGAGTACACTAAGGCACTTTCCGGGAGATTTAGGGCCTGGAATCAACACTGATAACATGTTATATTCCTTCTTCATGCACATTGACGCACTACAACAAAAAATTAGTTTTGCGACGGAAATCTACCGTCGCGAATACTTGTAATGCCGTAGCAAACGCGAATTGCCACGGCAAAAATTACATTGGCGACGACAATTTTTCCGTAGCTTTTGAAGGCGTCGCTATTGATATTTACTACGGACATTTCCGTAGCTAAAAGTTATTACTACGGCAAGTTTTCGCCGTAGTATAGGTTTATTACACTACAAGAAAAGAGGACTTAGACGACGGAACAGTATTAGTTCCGTCGTCTAAGTTACACTTAGACCTCGGAGATTTCTCCGTGGTCCAAGTAACACTTAGACGACGGAGATGTAATTCTCCGTCGTCTAAGTGTTACTTGGACCACGGAGAAATCTTCGAGGTCTAAGTGTAACTTAGACGACGGATGTGAAATTTCTCCGTCGTCTAGGTAAGTACCTGGACCTCGGAGACGTATCCGTCGTCCAGGTGGTGACTTAGACGACGTAGAATTACATCTCCGTCGTCTAAGTAACATTTAGACGACCTAAACCCTAAACCCTACGGCCCTAACCTCTGAATTCAGGGTTTTACACTTGGACGACGGAGACAGTCATTATCCGTCGTCTAGGTACACACTTGGACGACGGAGAATGACTGTCTCCGTCGTCCAAGTGACAAACCCTATACCCTAAACCCTAAGGACCCCTAACCCCTGAATTCAGGGTATATTCACCTGGACGACGGATACGACATTCTCCGTCGTCCAAGTACACACCTGGACGACGGATATTAGCGTCTCCGTCGTCCAGGTGTGTACTTGGACGACGGAGAATGTCGTATCCGTCGTCCAGGTGTAAATTTCGTAATTTTTTCTAAGACAACGACCATCTAGACCATCTTCGAATGCATATTCTTTTCATCAAGACTTTAGAGTAGTATATTCTTGGTGTGTGAGCTTCGACGGTTCGAAAATCGGAGTTGCGAAATGTCCTGTATCCACGTTTCCGGTTTGTGAAATTCTCGGTTTTGTGGTTGACTGTGCCGATGAAACCCTTCCCGAACTTATTATTTCCTGGTCCTTTATAGTAATTATATATTATGTTACGACGAACATATCCAACGGTTGTTTTGTCCAAATTCAATTTCGTTAGTACTCTGCTGCAAATCAGCAACTACAAGTGAACACTAAAGTCTTAAAGATTAGTCGATACTTAACAACTTTCAAAACGTAAAATTATTCGGCGGTTCAAATTTATCTGTTTATATATACGATGCGTTCATCGATATTGTACGACTATTTCACTCGAATGACAGATCGCTAAATTCCTAGCGAATTAATTTAAATATTTTTTTTTGCATAATTTGAACCTAGACGACGGATACGGTCATTTTCCGTCGTCCAAGTGTTCACCGGGACGACGGAAAATGACCGTATCCGTCGTCTAGGTTCAAATTACCATGGCGGTTCGAATAAAATTTTTATTATTTTTCGATGTAAATATTGACTTGGACGACGGATATGTCGTTTTCCGTCATCCAAGTGAACACTTGGACGACGAAAAACGACATATCCGTCGTCCAAGTCGAAATAACATGGCGGTTCGATTTGCCGCCTCAATTTTCGGCGCCGCTTGAAATTCCACTTAGACGACGGAAAACACTGTTTCCGTCGTCTAAGTCAACATTTATGGCGGTGAAACGGCCCGCCCATTTATTTGGCGCCGGTTCGAAAAAATTTGACTCTTCACTTAGACGACGGAAAACACTGTTTCCGTCGTCTAAGTGCACTTAGACGACGGAGAATAGTTCTCCGTCGTCTAAGTGAAACTCTATAAATAGGCCGAGCCTCATCTTCTTTTCCTCATCCCTTACAACTTTCTCTCCTCCATCTCCTCTCTCTCTCTCATTCCGGCGATTCTCCTCCGGCGACGCTCCGACGACATTATTTCCGGCGTGGTTCCTCCTCTCCGACGACACAACTCCGGCGATTTTCGCAGAAAACTCTCGAAAAACTCCGATTCGGTAAATTTCTATTTTTCCCTTATTAAAATAATTTTTTTTAATTAATTAGTTTTAAATATTTCTTAAATGATTATTTTAATGTTATTTATTAATTATTGCTATTAATACTAATTAAATGAATAATTGTAAATTTATTGTTATTAATTATATTTAGATTAATTATTGTTATTAATTAAATAAATGATTACATATTGTTATTAATTAATTAAATGGTAAATTATTGTTATATATTAATAATAATTAAATGAATAATTGTAATTACTTGATAATTTATGAAATGAATAAATATTATTGTAATTATTTATTAATTAGTTTCATAATTAAATAAATATGAGATTAAATTAATTAGTAGTACGTGTTCGATTTAAATTTAGTACATAGGCTTGGTGTAATTAAGTCGCACTCTTTGGAATAGATAGCGCCTCTTTTCCTTGCTTATCTCCTTAACACCTCGTGATGTGTGGATTTCATCACCGCACACCATAACCTAAGTGAAGTTATGGACACGAGGTTGAGGGCGGAGTTTGTAAAGGATTTGAGGGAGTGTAAATTTTCGAAAAATTGGCCGAATGTCGGACATGGTGTCTAGAAACGGGTTATGACTGGTGACAGGATTTGGACTAAGAAAGACTTTTGTCGAAATTAGTCCTGCCTCTCGCGTTATCTCTATCCCTAACTGGCCATGTTTTTCGATTTAACCAAGGCTGATTAATTGAAAATTTACACTTTATCGCGCGGGTCGCACGTCCATTGAACGACCGAAAATGCCAAGCTAGTGTACTCTATTTAAATCTTAAACGTACTTAATTAATTAGCGTAAATTTTTAAGTTCTAATTATTATGGTAAGTAGGTACGCGTATTTTAACACCGTACTCTTAGGTTTAAATGGCTCCGCCAAAGACCACATCCGGCAAGAAGAAAGCCCAACAGGAGTCAGAAGATGAGATGCTCCAAATGTTGGCGGCCCAAGTCGGTTGGGTTCAACCGCAGGACGACGCCCTCAATCCGGGGCCTTCTGGGGAAATTCCCTCTGCCCCATTTCTCTCAAGCGGTGATGACATCGACCCCTTTTCAACTCCGACGCCCGGTACCGCTTCAACGGGAAGTACTCAGGCGTCTTCGACGGCCGATTCTATCATGTACAGCGCCCGCCGTAAGCAAAGGAGGGCCCCCACTGACCCCCAACTGAAAAAGACTCGGGGTCTCGTTAAAGGTGGAAAGGCGGAGAAAATTTGCAAGGCGACCGGGAGCAAGATCGCCTTGCCCTACGACGAATTCACCGGTGGCCCTCTCACACCTCAGCTAGCAAGTCTCTCGGCTCATAGCATTGGGTCGATTGTTCGTAACCGGGTTCGTATCACTGCCCCTACTTGGAGGGAGGTGCCGGATTCGGAGAAGGCGAAAGTCTTTAAGGATCTTTCGGTACGTAATACGTACAATTTTAGTTATTATATACTATTTTTAATATTAGTTATATATAATTTTATAATATATACGATTATAATTTCCAATTTATTTCTGATAGGAACAATTTGCGGTGGATCCGGATCCGGCGATGTTGAGGCATATCAACCAAACCGCCAACAACATCTTCAAAGATTGGAAGTACAGACTCCATCAGTACTTCCGAACTAACGGTCCCGTGCCTCCCCCCGAAGAGCTGCGTGGGGATAGAGAAGATGAGTGGGAGTGGTTGTGTAACCACTTTGCCGATGAGCAATTTCAGGTGTTAATTTACTTTTTTTATTTCAATTAAGATAATTGAATACTCTAAATTTTAGTTACTTATAAATTTTTTAATGATTTCATTATGTTGTCTAACAGAAATTCTCCGGTGTCAACAAAGCCAACCGGGGGAAGAAGGACAAGCACCATACTTCCGGCGCCAAGGAACTCATTCAAATTGCCAAGGAGCACAGGGATAAGGGCTCCAAACACCCTTATCTCGATGCAAGCGTAAGCGCGTACGTGACGCCTGGGCTCGATAATGAAGCGAGTCAACGCGGCGTAAGTCATATATATATATATATGTGTGTGTGCGCTAATAATTATAGTAATTATTATTTAAATATTATTTCATTATAATAAATTTATTATTCTTTTGTAGGCAAGAGTGATAGAGCGTGCGCAGGAAGAATTGGCTAACACTCAGCTTGCGTTCCCAGATGTGCCGCTAGAAGACCTGCCTCCTCTATCTGTGGAGAGCCAAATAGCAATTGCGGATGAGGTCTACGGTCGTAGAGCTGGCAAGGAGGTTAGGCACTTCGGGCCTAAGGTGGTTCGAGATTTGTCGACCTCTGAGTCATCATCTACGGGAGGTTCGGGGCGGCGGAGAAGTTCTCAAGCTGCGGCAGCCTATGAAGAGGCTCGAATCGCACGGGAGGAGAATATTGCCATGCGCCAAAGAATGGACCAGCAAGACGAGCGAATAGCCCAACTCATTGCCCTTATGCAACAAGCTCAAAGACAATGTCAACCTCCTCCGAACCCATTCCCCGACGACGACGACCCGGCTGGAGGCGGAGGACGAGGCGGCGCATCTGCTCCTCCAGTGTTTTAGCTAGCTAGTAGTTTATTATTTCGTTTCTTAATTTCCGCATTACGAACAATATTTTCATTTTTAATTATGGGTTTTTTCGATTATGTATGTACAAATTAATTTTAATTATTTTATTAATTTAGTGTATTTAATTAATTTAATTAATTTTTTTTCAATTAATATTAATAATATTTTTGAATTTAATTTTTTTTTAAAAATTAATTTTTCACTTAGACGACGGAGACATTAATATCCGTCGTCTAAGTCCCCACATGGGCCACGGACGTTGTTAGCTTGTCCGTGGCCCAGGTGGTGACTTAGACGACGGAGATTAATGTCTCCGTCGTCTAAGTTCCTACCTGGGCCACGGAGATTGTTAGCTTCTCCGTGGCCCAGGTAGTCACCTAGACGACGGAGACATTAATCTCCATCGTCTAAGTCACCACCTGGGCCACGGACGTTCTCCGTGGTCCAAGTGACATAGACGACAGAGACATTAATCTCCGTCGTCTAAGTCACCACCTGGGCCACGGACGTTCTCCGTGGTCCAAGTGAACTTGGACGACGGAGATTAAATTCTCCGTCGTCTAAGTACTTAGACGACAGCACTTGGAGCACGTACCTTGGACGACGGATTTTCCGTCGTCCAAGTACTTAGACGACGGAGACTGTCACTTAGACGACGGAAATGCTCCGTCGTCTAAGTCACTTTTTCTTGTAGTGTTATTAGCGACGGCACATAACTACAGTCCATGCCGTAGCAAATTCATGTTTGACTGTTGACTTTATTTGGCTTTTCGCGACGGAAATTTGCCATGGATATAAATTCGCCGTCGCAATCATGTTAAGTTGCCGTAGCAATCCGGCAAATTTGCCGTAGCAAAAGGGACAATTTGCCATAGCAAAAGTGGCAATTTGCCTGCATAATTTCAGTAGCAAATAAGACACTTTGCCGTAGCTAACTAGTTCATTGTCCATAGCAAACTTTCTAATGCATTTAGGTTCCAGAATTTGTGCCAAAACAGTTGAAACCTAGAGTTGATGAACACAATATTCTTGTGCTAAAATTTATAGAAACTCAACATCTCATTACAGTTCAAATGCTCACAAATCTATACATGCATGTTCACTTTACGCCAAGTACCATTCTCATTAACAAAATATTGTGTTCTTTTATAGAAACTCAACATCTCATTACAGTTCAAATGCTCACAAATCTATACATGCATGTTCACTTTACGCCAAGTACCATTCTCATTAACAAAATATTGTGTTCTTAGAGAGCATTCTAGCTTGGAAAACAAAACATAAATAAGTTCAATGAGTGCATAGAAACATCTCTATTTGGAATGCACTCTAGCTACCAAAATATT
Source organism: Geum urbanum (assembly GCA_946800695.1). NCBI lineage: Eukaryota > Viridiplantae > Streptophyta > Magnoliopsida > Rosales > Rosaceae > Geum > Geum urbanum. Next base: position 10,812,320 of record OX327003.1, read on the forward strand.
GTGTGCTTGGCATGCATCACTTCTTCTTGTTGCTTGCTTCAATAGTCTTCATACCTCTGCTTGCTTTTACTTTTTTTGCCATAATAAGCTGTACATTTAATATACATTCATTAGTTAAGAAACCACTGTCATCAGTTGAATTGTGCAAAGAAAGAAATTCAGAACCTAATGACAGTGCAACAAAAGTTATAGCAAATCTGCAAATGACCTTAACTTTAGAAAATCATAACTAAATGTAGAAAAATCGCATCCAAATGATTCAAAGACTGAAGTGACCCTTAACATATATGCTATAACTTTTATGAAGAAAGCTACTTCAGAATATGATCTGAAAGGTACAGTTTTCAGCTAAAAGATGACAAGTTAAGAAATCCAGAACAACCAGTTTATGCTATATAAATCCTGAACTTTGAAAAATTATAACTAAATGTAGAAAAATCGCATCCAAATGATTCAAAGACTGAAGCAACCCTTAACATATATACTATAACTTCTATGAAGAAAGCTATTTCAGAATATGACTTGAAAGGTACAGTATTTAGCTAAAAAGTGATAAGTTCAGAAATTCAGAAAAACCAATTTAGGCTATATAAACCCTGAACCTTGGAAAATCATAACTAAATATAGGAAAAATCGTATCCTAATGATTTAAAGACTGAAGCAACCCATAACATATATATTATATCTTTTGAGAAGAAAGCTACTTCAGAATATGACTTGAAAGGTATAGCTTTCAGCTAAAAGATGACAAGTTAAGAAATTCAAAACAACCAGTTTAGGCTGTATAAACCCTGAATTTTGGAAAATCATAACTAAATGTAGAAAAATCATTTGGTTATAATTCCATATCTGACATGATCATAAACAGGTTATCTAAAACTTTCATGAAGACACTAACATCAGAAAATATATATTTCTACAGTAATTAACATAAGGGCTGCTGGATCAGAACATCAGTTTTAACACTACAGACCCCTTTTCAAGCATAAATTTAATGCACCAAATATGAATATAATCCTGCAAAAATGTATAGATCCTAAGCCTAAAATATGCAGCTCAAAGTATCCAAAATGTACAAGTGTAAACAATGAAACATGCATTCTTAAAAGTATAGGCAACTTACCCTTTGAGCACCATTTTGAGAAGAGTGTGATGTTTCAGCATTAATCGGGTTCAATGGTCGGCTACAATGTTCACTGGGAGCTTCTCCATCTCCTATGGACTCTCTTATAATCTCATGTCCACTGGTTGCATCTGGTTGCTGAAATACACAAGTGAAGACATACAAGTGATCATGTTTTACTAATGAATAAATCAATGCAGATTAGTAATATATATCACTAACCTGTATGGAACGTTCCGAGCCATGGTTTTCAAATCTGTAGGTACTTTCCCTTTCAATTGCTCAACTTCTCTTCAGAGTTCATCAATCTCCCCTTGAACTTGTCGATGCACTTGTGCTGTAATATTTGCAATTAGATCAGCAGTTTGGAAAGATGGTGCTTCCTTTGCATATATGAGAGAACGGGGCACTGAAGAACCAAATGTTCGACAGTAGCCATGACCATCATCACCCATCAGAGAATGAAATATTTTATCTTTAATAATGTTGTTTTGCTGGTCCTCAAGTGTTTCCTCACTAAGCAATTGCTCATATTGAATCTACAATAACAACAAAGCAAAATATGATTGTACTTCTATCTTAGAAACTCGGGATCAAATACATAAGTGCCAAATGCAACAGTAAAAGTAGTAACAGTCTTACAATGAATTCCTTCACATTTACGCACCAATGTTGGGGCAATATAAAATATGGTCACTTTGTACTTATCGAAAAATATCCCAGCAGCGCCCAGGATCAGGATAATTAGGTGCCTGCGAGGTAGTCATGGATGTGTTACTACTAAATTAAATGGTTAAATCTAAATCAAATTCAGTAAATTTAGAGTGAGCATATGCACATATGAGTGCCAATACGCATTAAAAGGCACTTATAGGAAAGGAACTAAGGTTCACATAAATTGACAGTAAAACAGCCAGAAATTCCAATTAACTGGTTATACCCACAAGTCAGAAGTCCCAACCACTGTTTCCCAATTTTGTTTCGTATTCAAATACACATTTGAAGCTTAATCGTATTACTCTTATGTCGACCAGTGGCTACCAAAGTACACATACAGCATTTCTTATCTTTTGACAACTTAACCATTTTTAGTTCTTAAATGTAATGATAATCTATCTGTAGTCTGAATATGTTACCCCTTCGAATATGACAACAGCTGCTCCATTTAGTAAGGGTCCATAAGTGACATAGCTATGCCCAGTAATCTAACCACAGTCGGCAGTACACCTTAACTTCAGATAAAATGTGTCAAGTCACACATATATCAGCAGCAAAACTGCTTGCACACAAGAGAGTAAAACTTAAATAAATGCTTGTCGTTGCGAATGGTACCAGTAGATGTCAGATGATTTGTAATCAAATGCATACTTAAACGTCGTCACAGTGTACACCATATATCCTCCAGTTGTGTGAAGAACTCCCGAATACAAATAGAATTATAAAAGTAAAAAAGACAAGCAAAGAAAATACTTAGGGCATATAAAGTTATATACTTTGGGCTTCCCAGTGCTCCGGCTGGTATAGAGCAGAAAAAGTGGATCCTCTGCATCAACCCACTCCACTCGTTGTTGGATATTTTGGTATGATGTCCTGGAAAATAATTAGGAGCCATACATCAACAACAGTTCAGATTGCAAAGTAGCAAACATACAAGTGATTCATAAGCATTTGATGAAGCACTAATACAAAAAGAACACATGAAACACTTACAAGCATGACTATTATGAAAGAGGAAAAGAAATTAAAAAACACCATCTTCATGGAAGTTAAAAGAAAGAGGTTCGTGTATTGTTACTAACCTGCCACCATATATCCCTTCCTTCTTCCCATTTAGTACTTCCCCTCTTCAAAGCAGATTCATTTTCATAAGTTAAGCATACATCTGCTCAAACAGGAAATTACATATCTATCAGATTCATATCATATCAAATCCTTTAGGTTAGTCAAGATTAATGCATGGTTTAACTACACTTTCAGTATCTAGCATTCTCAGCATCAGCCCACTAATTTTCTTGAGAAATACGAGGTGCTCTTTAGAGGTCCCAATTCAAAAAATAGCCTTGGCATAAAAGAATTATATAGCAATTTAATTATCTATCTAACCACAATCAGATAAATATAGAAACAGCCATATATGAAGTATACAATGAATCATCATGATGATAACTAACCAACTCTCCACACATCTATTCTTTTCGGGATTAATATTGCAATGGAGACATAAGTATCAGTTAGCAATAATTTACTATGAATAGCATTAAAGTCGGTTGAAGTCCACACCTACAGCAACCCCACTTTTAGTTGATTCAATAAGGGCAGCATCAACTATATCTTTGAGCTTGATGACCTTAGGACCCCTTTTAACAGCATTGCAAGTGATGAAAACTTTTTCTTTGCAATCTACAATCCTTCATGTAACAGATTCGGCAGAAAATCAAGCAAATACAACCTGAAAGAACGGAACAGCAGGAGTTATAAAGGAAGAACATGCTATGGATGTTGGTAGAGACTAAAGAGCTAGCTAGTAAGAGAGAGCGTTGAATATCGAGTGCACCGCACCGATGCGTGCACATACAAGCATTGTGATTGGAAGTTCCATTAACACGGGTAGGTAAACGATGACAGCATCACCCTTTTTAACTCCAATATCTTTCAAATAGTTTGCAAGCTGAGAGGATTACAAGTATAAGAGTGTGAGATTGGTAGTAGGACAGTAATGATGAGAGTGAGTGATAGTGATAATAATGTATATATACCTGGCAAAAAATTTGTAGAAGCTGTGTAAGTCAAGGAGGCATCAACACATGGCTCATTCCCTTCCCAGTATAAAGCAATTTGATCACCGAGTCCAGCTTCAACATTTTTGTCGAGGCAATTGTAGCAGATGTTGGTGATACCACCCTTGAACCACTGCACTTAGAATTGAGAACTGAGAATGATCGAGCATGAGAAATCCAATACACAGATAGCTCTGTCAATTGACAGATATAATCATGGCAATTTGTCATTTGTCAATATTGGAAACTCCAAAACTACTACATGTAACAAGAATCCCTAGAAGCCAAACTATAAACTTGAGCCACAGAGACTAGTCAGTCACAGACTTGGAAAGATTTAAGAACAAGGCATTGGCTACTCCACTCTTCACATAACAGCATCAAACAGGAAGAGCGAGAAGATAGCTGTATAGCTTTCTTTGTTTCCACTCCTACTTAGCTAGCCAACACAAAATTATACAGGAAGAGCAGATATGAGATAGTTATAGCCAAAAGAGGAGGAAAAGAAAAAGAAGCAACCCAAACCAAATCACAATCAATACCCAATCAAAAATCAAACACAAGAAGAAGAAGCTAGCATGGAAACATCGAACCAACACACCACAACCAAATACCCAATCAATATACTTCATCAAATCAGATAGCTAAACATATATAAAGGATAATTACAGACAACAAATAGATTAAAGAGAAAAGAGAGTGAGATCTAGACCTGACCTTACTGGAAAACTTAGATGGGGATCGACTCTACTTCAACCATTAAAGGAGTAGAGAGATAGAGTGGTTAGAGTTTACTGTATGGACCTCCATTGAAGCTTCATTCACTACAAGAAAAACGCACTTAGACGACGGAGCGTTTCCGTCGTCTAAGTGAGTTTTTCCGTCGTCCAAGCTCCGTGCTCCAAGTGCTGTCGTCCAAGCACTTAGACGACGGAGATTAAGGTCTCCGTCGTCCAAGTTCACTTGGACCGCAGACAATCTCCGTGGCCCATGTAACAACTTGGACGACGGAGATTGAGTTCTCCGTCGTCCAGGTGGTTACATGGGCCACGGAGAATGTAACAATCTCCGTGGCCCAGGTAATCACCTGGACGGCGCAGAACTCAATCTTCGTCGTCTAAGTGGTTACATGCGCCACGGAGAATGTAACAATCTCCGTGGCCCAGGTAATCACCTGGACGACGGAGAACTCAATCTCCGTCGTCCAAGTGTCTTTTTAATTTAAAAAAATATAAATTGTAATTGAATATTATTAATTTAATTTATTATTAATTGAATTTAAATAATGAAAAATGATAAAATTAATTAAATAAACTAAATTTTTAATATTACTTAATTATTAAATAATTAAAATGAATTTGTACATACACATCCAAAAAACCCATAAAAATGAAAATATTGTTCGGAATGCGGAAAGAAACGAGATAATTAAAAAACTTGCTAGCTAATTAACACACTGGAGGAGCAGATGCACCGCCGCGTCCCCCGCCTCCAGCCGGGTCGTCGTCGTCGCGGTATGGATTCAGAGGAGGTTGACATACTTCTCGAGATTGTTGCACGAGGGCGATGAGTTGGGCTATTTGGGCTTGTTGCTCGTCAAGTCTTTGCCGCATGGATTGATTCTCCTCTCGTGCCAATCGATTCTCCTCTCGTGCCAGTCGAGCCTCTTGAATTGCTGCTTCGACGGCCGCAGCCTGAGTCCTTCTCCGCTGGCCCGAACCTCCCGTAGATGATGAGTCAGAGGTCGTTGACAAATCTCGAACCACCTTAGGCCCGAAGTGCCTAACCTCCTTGCCAGCTCTACGACCGTAGAACTCATCCGCGATTGCAATTTGGCTCTCTATGGATAGAGGAGGCAGGTCTTCCGGCGGCACATCTGGGAACGCAAGCTGAGTGTTAGCCAATTCTTCCTGCGCACGCTCTATCACCCTTGCCTACTAAAGAATAATTAATTTATTATAATGAAATAATATTTAAATAATAATTACTATAATTAAAAGCACATATATATATATATCACTTACGCTGCATTGACTCGCTTCATTATCGAGCCTAGGCGTCACATACGCGCTTATGCTTGCATCAAGATAAGGGTGTTTGGAGCCCTTATCCTTGTGCTCCTTGGCTATTTGAATGAACTGCTTGGCGCCAGAAGTATGGTGTTTGTCCTTCTTCCCCCGGTTGGCTTTGTTGACACCGGAGAATTTCTGTTAGACAACATAATTAAATCATTAAAAAATTAATAACTAAAATTTAAATAATTCAATTATCTTAATTGAAATAAAAAAAGTAAATTAACACCTTAAATTCGTCATCGGCAAAGTGGTTACACAACCACTGCCACTCATCTTCTCTATCCACACGCAGCTCTACGGGGGGAGGCGCGGGACCGTAAGTTTAGAAGTACTGATGGAGCCTGTACTTCCAATCTTTGTAGATGGAGTTGGCGGTTTGGTTGATATGCGTCAACATCGCCGGTGTCGGATCCACCGCAAATTGTTCCTATCAAAAATAAATAGAAAATTATAATCGTATATATTATGAAATTATAACTAATATTAACAATATTATATAATAACTAAAATTGGACGTATTACGTACCGAAAGATCTTTAAAGACTTTCGCCTTCTCATCATCCGGCACCTCCTTCCAAGTAGGGGCAGTGAGACGAACCCGCCTACGGACGATTGACCCTATGCTATGCGCCGAGAGACTTGCTAGCTGAGCTGTGGGAGGGCCACCAGTGAATTCATCGTAGGGCAAGTCGATCTTTTTCCCGGTCGCCTTGCAAATTTTCTCCGCTTTGCCCCCTTTAATGAGACCTTGAGTCCTTTTCGGTTCCGGGTCAGTGGGGGCCCTCCTTTGCTTACGGCAGACGCTGTACATGATAGATTCAGCGGTCGAGGACGCCTGAGTACTTGCCGTTGAACCGGTACCGGGCGTCGGAGTTGAAAATGGGTCGACGTCATCACCACCGGAGATAAATGGGGCAGAGGGAATTTCCCCCAAAAGGCGCCACCTCCGAACCAGATGAAGGGTCCGGATTGACGGCGTTGTTGCCGTCCTGTTGAACCCAACCGACTTGGTCCGCCAAGCGGCGGAGCATGGCATCTTCTGCCTCCTGTTGGGCTTTCTTCTTGCCGGATGAAGCCATTTAAACCTAGGAGTACGTTGTTAAAATACCTACTTACCATAATAATTACAAGTGCAAAATTTACGCTAATTAAGTATGGTTAAGATTTAAATAGAGTACACTAGCTTGGATTTTTCGGTCGTTCAATGGACGTGCGACCCGCGCGATAAAGTGTAAATTTTCAATTAATCAGCCTTGGTTAAATCGAAAAACATGGCCAGTTAGGGATAGAGATAACGCGAGAGGCAGGACTAATTTCGACAAAACACCTATTGGTGTCGTCTTCCTTAGATCCAAAACCAGTCACCAGTCATAACCCGTTTCTAGACACCATGTCTGACATTCGGCCAATTTTTCGAAAATTTACACTCCCTCAAGTCCTTTGCAAACTCCGCCCTCAACTTCGTGTCCATAACTTCACTTAGGTTATGGTGTACGGTGATGAAATCCACACATCACGAGGGGTTAAAGAGATAAGTTAGGAAAAGAGGCGCCATCTATTCCAAAGAGTGCGACTTAATAAAGCAAGACTATGTACTAAATTTAAATCGAAGACGTACTACCATGTAATTTACTAGAAAATACACGTAATACTATTAAGTAAAACAATAAATAATTACAATAATAAATTATTATTTATCATGCATTTAATAATAATTAATCATTTACCAATATAATTAATTATTATTAACAATAATTATTATTTAAAACTAATTACAATAATGAATTATTTAAAACTAATTATTAAATTATTATAATTACAATAATGAATTTATTCATTTAATTAATTATCAACTAATTACAATTATGCATTTAATTAATTATTAATTACAATAATGAAATATTTAAAACTAATTATTAAATTATATTTAGAAATTAATTAATTAAATGAAAATAATTTTAATAAGATAAAAAATAGAAATTTACCTCACCGGAGTAATCGTGAATATCGCCGGAGTTGAGTCGTCGAGAGGAGGAACCACGCCGGAAAAATTGTCGTCGGAGCGTCGCCGGAGGAGAAAAATCGCCGGAGGAGAGGAGAGGAGAGGAGAGGAGATGGAATGAGAAAAGGGGGGGGGTGCTGTTCTATTTATAGGCTTTCACTTAGACGACGGAGCACTAATTTCTGTCGTCTAAGTGCACTTGGACGACGGAAACAGTGTTTTCCGTCGTCTAAGTGAAGAGTTAAATTTTTTCGAAGCGGCGCGTAATTAATGGGCGGGACGTTTCACCCGCCATAAATTTGGACTTAGACGACGGAGAATTGAATCTCCTTCGTCTAAGTGGAAATTCAAGCGGAGCCGAAAATTGAGGCGGTAAATCGAACCGCCATGATTTTTGACTTGGACGACGGAGAATGACGTTCTCCGTCGTCCAAGTGAAATATTCATTGAAAAAAAAATTTAAAAAAAATTGAACCGCCATGGTAAATTGAACCTGGACGACGGATCTTGTCATTCTCCGTCGTCCAGGTTCAATTTACGTTAAAAAAAATTTTAAAATTAATTCGCTAGGAATTTAGCGATTTGTCATTCGAGTGAAATAGTCGTCCAATATCGATGAACGCATCGTATATATGAACAGTTAAATTTGAACCGACGAATAATTTTACGTCTTGAAAGTTGTTATGTATCGACTAATCCTTACGACTTAAGTGTTCATGAGTAGAGGCTCATTTGCAGCAGAGTATTAACGAAATTGAATTTCGACAAAACAACCGTTGGATATGTTCGTCGTAACATAATATATAATTGTCTTCAAAGGACCATAAAATAATAAGTTCGGGAAGAGTTTCATCAGCACAGTCAACCGCAAAACCGAGAATTTCACAAACCGGAAACGTGGATATAAGGCATTTCGCAACTCCGATTTTCAAACCGTCGAAGCTCACACACCAAGAATTGTTTACTCTAAAGTCTTGACGAAAAGAATATGCATTGGAAGAAGGTCTAGATGGTCGTTGTCTTAGAAAAAATTACAATATCTGCACCTGGACGACAGAGATGAGACTTTTCGTCGTCCAGGTACCAACCTGGACGACGAAAAATCTCATATCCGTCGTCCAGGTGTATAGACCCTGAATTCAGGGGTTAGGGCCTTACTGTTTAGGGTTTGTGAACTTGGACAACGGAGAATGACCATCTCCGTCGTCCTAGTTTGTACCTGGACGACGGATAATGACCATCTCCGTCGTCCAGGTGTAAAAATCCTGAATTCAGGGGTTATGGCCTTAGGGTTTAGGGTTTAGGTTTTCCAGGGTTATTTGTGTGTCCGTTCAATTATTTTGAATAAAAAAAAATTTAAAAAATTATCGATCGATCCGATTTGCTAGATTTAGGGTCAAGGATTTAGGGAGATAGCTCAAGGTACGTATTTATATATGAAATTTCCTTCTCGCATAATATTTATATTAATTATTGATCGATGATGCATCATATATTAAAATAATTACATATTCAACTACCAATTAATTTTTCTCATCTTAGTTAAGTAGTCATCATCATAATCGTCATCATCCTCGTCCCCGGTATCCGATTACTCATCCTCCTCATCATACTCAACATCGTCCGACGAATAACCTGAGTCCTCGTCCGCGTCCGCATCCTCTTCCTGCTCGTCTTCTTTATCTACCTCATCAATAATCTCATCTTCAGTTAGATCTGTACAACCATCAGGCATGGGTAACCGTTCACCATCTTGAACCAGGTCCATTATATCAGAGCGGATGACAGAAATATTAGGCTCTTGATAGGCAGGAATGTCTCTTTCTGGTTCAGCAGCATCTTCAGTCGTCGCCGGTGTCCCTTCAATTGTCTCTGTATTCCATATTCCTCGATGAGAGATATGGTTCACTATTTTCCACCCTTCACCGGCTTTCGGATCGTCGAGATAGAACACCTGCCGAACTAAGGTGGCGAGAGCGAAAGGCTCATCCTCATACCAGCTTGAGTTTGTATCGACTGATAATAGTCCCAGGTCTTCCTGTGTACGCTTGAACCATCTGTACTTGAATAGGAAAACGTTGACATCATTCCCGTAACATAGCTGAACCACATATACAATAGCCCCGTAATATAGATCATTGTCTTTCCCAACCGCTACCCCACTGTTTTGTGTTATTCTTCCTTCATCTCGGGCAAATGAATGGAACTTTACACCGTTCACAAAACATCAGAGATAAATATAGTGTTTAATCGGCTTCCCTGCTAGCAAGTGCTTTGGCCATGACCACCACCCTCCGTGGTTTTCAGATTTTTGCAGATCAATCATCTGCGAAAAAAGGCAAATTAATATAAGGGTTTACTTTCTACAAACATGATCGATATGTATATAAATTACTAATTAAATACCGAGACGTACGTACGTACCCATTGGAAGAAATAATCGGGAAACTTCTTCTTAACCATTTTCTCAATCCACGCCGAACTCTTGTTTTGATTTAACGCCTGAAGCCTCTCCCTGTATGACATCATGTACGGCTCAACTTCGTCACAGTCTCGCAACACTACCCAATGTGCCTCAATAAGTTCTTCCCGTGTTAACGATTCCTTTAATACTCCTCTAAACGGTCGGACGACATTGGTGACGACAGAAAGATTGATGCGGGCACTGGGATCGGAGGCAGTGGGAGGTGGTGGATCTTTGAGGTACCTGTTGCAGTAAGTAACACACTCATGCATTAGGTATGTCTCTGCTATGGAGCCATCCGGGGCCGACCTATTTTTGACGAATGACTTATACTGTCCAAGCTGTCTACAAAATCAAACGTACAATAAGAATAAGTACATATAGCTAGCTAGTAATCTCCAGTGGAACAAATTATGAATCGAAAAACCTGTATAATTAATTAGTTGTACGTACCTTTCCTGAGGATACATCCAAGTTAACTGGACCGGACCTGAAATGAGCACCTGCTCAGGCAGGTGGATCATTAGGTGAATCATGATGTCAAAGAAAGCAGGGGGAAAAATCCTCTCTAGTTTGTAAATGATGTGCACAATTTGTTGTTGCAATTCTACCACATCTGACTTCTTTAATTCTCTGGCGCATAACCTCTGCCACCACCTGCACAATGCCACTATTGGTTCTACGACGTCACGAGGCAAGTATGGTCGAATTACCACTGGAATCAGACGTTGCAGCATAACGTGATAGTCATGTGTCTTTAGACCAACAAACTTGTGTTGCACCTCGTCCACTGCTCCAGTTATAGTAGCTGCATACGTAGCCGGATAACGAACGCCTTTAAACTAGTGAAATACAGAACGTCTAAGCGTCGGCTTCACTGTGTAAGGTGCAGCTGGCATCTTGTTGTACACTCATTTCCTATCCCTCCTCAACCACAAAGGACGACGTAGATTCATTGATTCCAAATCTTTGCGCGCTTTGGGAGTATCTTTAGTCTTGAACTTAATACCGAGAATTGTTCCCACCACGCTGTCACACACATTCTTTTCTATGTGCATCGCGTCCAAGTTGTTCCTCAGCTTCAACTTCGACCAGTAAGGGAGTTCAAAGAATATACTCTTGTGATCCCAATAGCTCAGATCATGTGGAGGAATTGGATTGCATTTCTTTACATCCGCGTCATTGGTCAACACACCAAAGTCGAAATAGCTCAACCTCTCTAAAATCTCTTCCCCCGACCAACTACGGGGTTTAGGATTGTTCTCTACCGTCCCGTCGAAATGAGCTTCATCCTGTCGCCACGGGTGGTCGTGAGGAAGCCTTCTACGGTGACCCAAGTAACACACCTTCCCCGCGTGCCAACTAGAGTTCACGTCGTCCAAACATATAGGACATCCATTATATCATTTTGTCCTGCAGGCTGCCAACATCCCATACGCTGGAAAATCGCTGATCGTCCACATTACGGCAACCCTCATCGTGAACATCGTGTCAGTGAATTTGTCATAAGTTGGGACTCCATTTTCCCACAACAGTTTCAGCTCGTCGATCAAATGTCTGAGGTAGACATCTAAGCACTTCCCTGGAGATTTAGGACCTGGAATTAGTACAGTAAGGAAATTAAATTCCTTGTTCATGCACATCCACGGAGGCAAGTTGTACGGCATCAGAATAACTGGCCAAGTGCTGACGGCGGAGCTATTACTTCCCCAAGGATTGAATCCGTCTGTAGATAGGCCGAGTCTAACATTTCTAACCTCTGCATCAAAGTCTCCAAATTCTCTGTCGAAATGTTTGAAACCCTCCCCATCCGCGGCGTGTCGCAGGACATCGTCATCTATTCGCTTTTCTGCGTACCATCACATCGCCTCTGCTGTGTGTAGAGACATGTATAGGCGCTGCAATCTGGGAATCAAGGAAAAATATCGAACAACTTTCACAGGAATTCTCTTTTTCGAACTCTTCCTATTTACCTGGAATCTGCACTGGCCACATACGGGACAATAGTCCAAATCTTTATACTCTTTGTAAAATAGCACACAATCATTCGGACATGCGTCAATTATCCTGTACTTTAGGCTGAGGCTGCTTAAGATATTTCTAACCTTATAATGAGATTTAGAAAGATTGTGATCATCAGGAAGCAACTTACATATTTGCTCCTGAATTTCGTCAAAAGCACTCACTGACATTTTGTGCTTCACTTTTATCTTCATTTTCTCCATCAGAAATTGCAACACATTCTCTCGACATCCAGGGAACACCGGGGTCTGCGCTTCAAGTAGCATCCGGTTGTACTTATCCATCTCACTGGTGTCAGTGGCCAAGCTAGCAGCGGGGAATGTGTCATCATGCTCATTAGTGGTACTGTAACCTCCGTCTTGGTGTTGGTGTCCAGCATGACTACATCCCGGAAACGCATCATGGACCAAATCTGCAGTTGGGTTGCAAGCTGGGGTCCGGCACCACTCCCGTTGGATGAGGCACCATGGTAACTGTACCCTGAGCTGAAGTCTGCTGCGGTGAACTCTACTGCTTCACCATGCTCGCTCCATGTAGTGTAACTCCACATCATACCATTTTCGTACAGGTGTTGCACCATAACATTAACCTCCACATACTGACAATTAAGACATTTCTGGCACGGACACCTGAAACGCTTCTTTCCCTGACCATGTTCTATCGCAAAATTCACAAATTCGCTAATTCCATCCATATACCGGGCATCACATCTATTCTTCAACTTCATCCAACTCTTGTCCATACTGCTACAAAATATTATAATTAATTAATTATTACATATATATATTAGTCCATTAATTTAATTACGCTTAATTATACGTACTCGATCTACATTGATTCATCAATTACGTACGTACGTAATTTAATCTGTATATATAGCTAACATCCATGCATGTATGTATGTACGTTTTCACTAAATATATATTAAGCAAATTTTAACTGCGTACGTACCTGCTGGCCTTCTCGATATCAGTTAATTAAGCTAGCTAGCTAGTCAGCGGAGATCCCTGATCCTGATCCTTCTCGGCCTTCTCCCTTCTCATTCTCCTTCTCCCTTCTCCTTCAATTCTTCTTCGAATGGAATGAATTGAGGATCGGATGGAATGAAGAGAGTTTGGCATCAGGCTTATATAATGCTTCACTTAGACGACAGAGGTGTCGGTACGTCGTCTAAGTGGAAGTTACTCGGACCACGGCGTGTCGGTCCGTTGTCCAGGTGATCACCTGGAGGACGGAGAAGACTCCGAGGTCTAGGTGATCACCTGGACGACGGAGAATCCCGTCTCCGTCGTCCAGGTGGACACCTAGACCTCGGAGTCTTCTCCGTCCTCCAGGTGATAACCTGGACGACGGAGATGATCTTCTCCGTCGTCCAGGTGTTACTTGGACGACGGAGAAGTATCCGTCGTCCAAGTGTCACTTGGACCACGGAACAATTACGTTTCCGTGGTCTAAGTGCTGTTTTCTTGTAGTGATTCGAGCTTCTCTGCGGGAGCAATTGAAAATTGAAACAGATGAAAATGGATAGTGGGAAAGGAAAAATGAAAAGAGAGTGAAACAAAGAGAGGGAAGATAAATTTTGTTTTGGCGCCATTAATTGGTATTCTTGGGTTTACTACGGCAATCAAATTGTTTTGGCGCCATTAATTGGCAGCATCTCCCTACAGTTCTCCGAGTGCACACATATCTAAATAACCTAATTTGCACTCGGGGAACATTGAAAGGAGACACTGTCGAAACCATATCCCAAACATGAATAGCAAAAGGATCAACAAAGTCATGTTGACCTAAAGTGTCCAAAAATGGGACAATTCGAGAATCAACAACTCAACTCGATCAACTAGATGAGTTCTTGATTCTCAAACGGGAGTTCTAAGTTGATAAACACCACAATTATATTTAACCATACACTCAATTTCATGATTAACCCTAATAACACTACTAATTGAGACCAATATATACACCTAATCTACACTAATCATAAAAAATTTCACTAAATTTAACCAAAGTTCAAACATTATTCATGAACCCATAACATGATTTATCACCAATTCAATGATTCAAACACTCACTACAACATTTGGAGACATTGCCGGCGACTTTTAAGTCGCCGGCAATGTCTTTAGACATTACCGGCGATTTTCGCCTGAAAATCGCCGGTAATGTCTTTTTTTTTTTTTTTTTTTAACATTACCGGCGATTTTTGTCGCCGGTAATGTCCGTCGCCGGCAATCCCTCGATGGTAATGTAAAAAAAAAAAAAAAAAAGACATTACCGGCGACTTTATTTATGTCGCCGGTAATGTCTTTTTTTTTTTTTTTTTTTACATTACCGGCGACATGAATTTATGTCGCCGGCAATGTCTTTAGCTTCGAGACATTACCGGCGACATAAATTCATGTCGCCGGCAATGTAAAAAAAAAAAAAAAAAATTACATTACCGGCGACTTAAGTCGCCGGTAATGTCCAAAAATCGCCGGCCTTGTTTTTGGACATTACCGGCGACTTAAAAGTCGCCGGCAATGTGTAAAAATGTTGTAGTGACTAAAACTACAACATAAGACCAAATTCAATTCAACTTCAAAAATTTCACATAAACTTCATTTTCACTTCAAAATTAACATGTATTATGGTCATAAAGAGGGTTAAAGAGATACAAATCAAACTAACCTTACTTAAAAATCAAATGAATGGCAAGAACAACCTTCTTTCTCAATTTCCTCAAATTTCTCCCAAAATCGCACAAGAACAGCTCCAGAATTCGAATGAACTATTTTTCCAAAATTTCAACTTTATGAAGGGTTTGACTTTAAGAATGAGAGCAGATTCAGTTTTAAAAAAATTGGAGCGAAGAAGATTAATCAATCTTTGTCGCCCCAATTTTTTTCGAGGCGACAAAGAATATCTTCGTCGCTTGGACTGTAAAAAAGTGGTCACCTCATGGTATTGAAGCGACCAAGATCATTCTTCGTCGCCTCAGTGAGTTGAAGCGACGTAAGTAATTTCTGAGGCTACCATTCCATTCTTTGTCGCTTCATTTAGATTGGGGCGAAGAAGAAACTTAACATCGTCGCTCCAAAGCTCTCCTCCAGTATTATGTGAGGGTGGTTTTGATGAGACCATTGAGCATGTCAGCATGGGTCGATTGTGCTTTTGTTGAAGATGTTCTTAGTTTGGTTCCTAGCTTACTTGAGAAGCTGGCTCGAGTGGCTATGTCACATACAATGCTAACTTTTTCTAAATTCTGAAGTAAAGCCGTGAATTACATAGCTATATGTATCTTTTGTAACACTTTGTACAGTTTGTTCTACAAGCAAATTAGATCATGATCGAGTCACAACTTTAACATTCAAAACTGTATGATGCCTAGCGTAAATCTAGCTAGCTTACGTAGTAAATATTTTTTTCTTTAGGCAGTAAGTAAATTAAGTTATTAATCATCTCCACTCCATTGAAAATTCAGAACTCTAATTAATCTAAAGGATGATCGGCGTCGGATGAGACGACATGCATATATGTAAAAGTGTAATGATCTAGCTAGCTAGCAACCAACAATGCATATAAAAAGTGGTCTCGATAGTTAAAATGAATGGCGCATGTCATACGACAAGAAATGTAGATATCATTGAAATATAAAAGCTCAGGGCACATTAAAACTCAAGCGGTTTATTGTTGAGTGGTAAATTGTTAATCAATCTATTGCAAAGGAGGCTATCGCTCCAATTGATTACAAGTGATGAAGAGGTGCTGTAAACGCGGTTTCATTAAACCTTAATTTCCATGATAAACCACTTGGGCAAACCCTAGGCAGGAGAAGAGTGCATACCACGCACACACCCACGGCTTGATTACAGATCGAGAAACTTTTACATGGGAAATTTTATGTGGAGCTAAAACATGCTCCATTGTTCCCATCTATGCATACACTGCTAATTAATAATTAAGCTATATATATCCAATGAGCGTCGACTTACTCATGCAACTATGTACGATCCTGCAACAAACGCTCATTTCCCTAACACATGGATCACTCATGCCGTCCTTCAATTCATTGCGGTCCAAGTTCTAAATCAATCTGCATGAAATAATTTCACCTTCTTCCCAATCACCAAAAAATTTATCCTCGCCCATATAGTCCAAGGCATCCTCCTTCACCTAAACTCTTGAAAATTCTTGAAGAAGTATACCTAGTGGTGCCACACAGCATCTCCAGTTCTTTGATATCCTGCAACGGGTTCGTAATCTGAACAGAATTTTCAATCTCCAAAAGCTTGATACGAGCCGACTATCTTAGTTTCTTCCTTCGTTCAGCCGCTTCATATGTCTTCTTGAGTGGAAAACCGAGATGAACGTCTTAGAGAAGAATCTGATCGCCCACACAACATCTCAAAGTCTTCAAAAGCTTTAAAGTTATCCACAAACTGGACAGATGGTTTCATCTTTGAAAGATGATCACGAGCTGCTTCTCTTCATTCCTGTCTTTGGAGTTCATTCATCTCCTGGTTTGAGTTTGTTGAACTCGAAGCAGATGTTGTCTCTTTACATAGTCTCTTTGGTAGCCTCTTGAATTAGGGAGCCTAAACTTTGGTGGTTTTCGTCTCTCTTTTTGTTTCATCAAGACTCAGAAAATTGCACGACGGTCGATTCTTGGCTTCGTCTTCCTTTGTACTCAAGACAACCACGAACCCTTCCATTGCTGATCTACTGCGCTTTTTAGGAAAAACCATCTTTACATCTTTATCATCGTTGTCAAAAGTCGTTGACTGCTTCTTGGCTAGCTCCCTTGATACTCATAGCTTTCTTGGGATCATGGTGTGACAGAGTACTCTTGCACATAGGGGAGTCCACGATCACATCACAACACGGCTTGGTCTTGGAAGAATGCCCAGAATCATTGACCGTAGATTGTTTCTTCATACCTTCAGGCTAGGGGCCGCTGCATTATTCAGTTTCGTAGCAGATGGTTTTATGGGAGAAGTTGAAGAAGATCTCATAACCCGACGAGTCTTCAAGTGAGCTTGTTTGGGATTATTTTAGATTGCCCTAAAAAGGGCTTTTGAATTTTGAAGAAAAATTAGATATAAATAGAAAAAAAAATTCAAATCAATTATTTGATGAGTGTCAGAAGTACTTAGAAGCGATTTGAGAAACAGATTATAGATAATTCTTAGTTTTAAACATGCTTTTAGAAATTCACAAAAACATTTCTATAGTTCTAGGAAACAATCTCAAACATATGTCATTTGTCTTTCTACAGGTCATCAACGCCATTTTTGATAAAAAGAAAGAGAAAACAAGTAACTTGAATTGATTGTGAGTGAGAAATAGAAACCCTAGCCGCTAAGAGAGTAAAACCGTAGAAGTGAACTATTTATAAGAGTACGTTTGGTTTTAGATCGATGGAACTTTATTAGGCTTCAAGTAACAAATTAAGAAAGTGCCCACTTGCCTACAAGTTCGAGCTAGGGCTAGGCTACTGCATTTAGATCTTTTATACTTCTTAATCCAAGTGAATCTCATAAGATCGATCATTGTATTCATTTTCACCTTGACAGCCGCCAACAAATAGAAGATCGAGAATTATGTATTCTGGGATTTGAGAAGCTTCCTCATCTAGTTTGCTTAGTTGTCAGGTCTGAACTTGTGATCGATCAAATATATTTCCCTTATAGGCTTCAATAGACAGTCGCATATATACTTGGAAGAAATGAAACTTGATCTCCACTCCAGTACGTCTATCCGGCCAGGTCGGTTTTAAATGGTAACCGACCCTAAATTATTATATAAGATAGAGCATACATACTCCTTGGATTTTATCACTTACTTTCTTCTTCTTTTGAGAGAGAAACCCTAGCTCTCGTCGTTTCTCTGGTTACCAATTCCATCATCAACCAGCATGAGGTTCGTGAATCCAGCAAGTCTTATCAGCAAGTTGGGCAAAGGCAAGTCCATGAAGACGTACGCCTACGAGAGGATGGTGCATGAAGCAGATATTGATCTCAGCTGTTCCAAGAAGAAGAAGAAGCAAGGATCACCCGCAAGAGGTTGTATAGATTTGATTGTGGGGGAAGAGGAGAAGAAATATCAAGTCCCTGTCAAGTACATTTTGCACCCAATGCTCCAAGAACTCCTCAAGAAGTACCAAGAAGCCGTCTTCGATCCAAGATTTGGTCAGCCAATTTTTCTAGAGTGCTCGACGGAAACCTTTGAGCAGTGTCTCCATTATATCGCCAAAGATTGATAAGGAGTACGTGAAAGACATGCATGCTGCTACCTCGACTCGGCCGTTTTCTGCACTATGATCGATCGTTGCTGTTTGACCAACAAATACCAAGAATGGTTCAAATACACAGTTGCTCGATCGATCGTACATTCGTGAGTGAGATCGATGGACATTGGATAGATAGCTTAGTTCATTAGCAGATAGCAGTACTTGTATATGTATTTCTCTGTAAGCTGTATATATGGGTGTGTGGTACTCTTCTCCTGCCTAGGGTTTGCCCAAGAGGTTTACTTAGGAAAGGTTTAAGGAGGCCACATTTAGAGCACCCCTTCGTCATTTGTAATCAATCGGAGCGATTGTCTCCTTTGCAATTAATAAATTGATTACCATTCAAAGAACAAATCGATTGAATCTGTATTTGCCAGCTTAATTCTCTTTTCTTCAAACTCATTATATTTTGTCGGTCGACATTTGAATTAAACAATGAGTATCTAGAAATGTGATTTCTCATTTTCTGGTAAACTAAAGAAGGCAGATTAAGTTGCATGTCTGCCGAAATGTATATATGTCTTCCACCGGTTTCTCCTAGTGTATTCAATCAGCTTTTCCGGGTTGTTCGGCTCTGTGGGTGGTTTATAGAAGCCACGGTAAATTAATTAGTACCCGTAAGTTGTATTTGCATCTACATTCCAAGTTAACTACCTTCAACTCTACATAAATAGTGTCAAAATCTGATGGAGGTGAAGAAAAGTTTATATACTTGAAGGTGAAAATGAATACGATGATCTCATGACTCATCTATTGAGATTCATCAGCGACCTCCCATACTTCCATTTTCTTCTGAACATGAACTTTCTTTTCATTAATTGTCTGGTCACAAACCATATATACAAGGAGAGACGAAGTTAGGAAAGTCTACCAACTATAGGCAGTCCAAACGGGAGCTGGGTTGCATGGAAATGAAGAGAAAATATTAGATGGTTTATTTAGGCAGTCCAAAAAAGCTAAAGTGGCTGAAGTGCACGTTTTGAATGATCCACCTCCTCCTGGTAAGCCTTTGGGCTCAAAAATCCCTTCTGGACTTGTTGGTGATATGTACCAGGTAATAACTGTAAATCACTGCAAAAATAATGTTTACTCGGTGTGTCTAATGAAAATGAGAGTATACATAATTTTTATGTTTTAGATATACATATATTTTCAACAACATACAACATGACTCATATCAAGCTATCAACATAGTACAAGTCAACTGAACAGCAGTTTCGTGCTGCAGTTTACTCACAGTGGTCATTCTACTTATTAAGTAAACAATCAAGAAGTCCTTGCTCTCTCAAGCCATGCCCATCACAGTTTAGCCAACTCCTTAGCCTTAAATCTCACACTCATGTTTCAATCCGCATAAAAACACATTGAAAAATGTCCTTAAAGAAACATATTGTTGCAAACCGTGGAAAACAACTAAACATTAAATCACCGTCTTCCTATATCAAACTTCCTCCCCCATAATGTCCACAAAATCAAAGTTCAAATTATTTTTCTACGACTAAAGCAAATAATACTAAACTTCCAACGAGAAAACAAAAGCATAAAAGCCGATACCTATTACCATAATGCAAGAAATAAAGCATCAATGTTGAATAAGTATTAACCTAATTACAAATTCTAAGTTCCAAAATTACAAGGACCCAATTTTGCGCTAGTAATAATCGATCTTTTCATTTCTCAAACTAGCTCAGCAATGAATTGAAACGATAATAAAAAACAGCTCAACTGAGTACACACAACACTTCCATTTCAATCGAACAAAAAAAAAGTGAGTGAAGAAGAAGATGTACCTTAGCAGTGTAGGTGATACACTCGAGCTGAGAGTTCCAGTTATCCTCGCACTCGATCAAGCTGCCTCTGTAAAGCTCGCCGCTATTTAGCTCCACCGTAACGATGTTACCGCCGCTCGGATTTTGGTCTCGGGTTTTGGACACCGAGGGAGATGATGAGATTCGGGGAGGGTTGGATTAGTGTTTAGGGGGAGGGAAATTAGTGTTGTTTAGGGGATTCGACGATGATGATGGGGGTGGAGGCGGATGAGAAACGAAAAAGAGAGATAAAGTGAGGAAGAAAGAAAAACTGAACCTAGATATAGAATTATAATCAAGACGAGGTGACGAAGATTGGTTTCTTCGTCGCCTGGACTAACTGAAGCGACGAAGAACTATTCTTGGTCGCCTCGAACATATGAAGCGACGAAGATTTATTATTGGTCGCCTCGAACATATGAAGCGACGAACTTTGATATCTTGGTCGCCTCATTTTGTATTATTTTTACAAATTCACAAAATAGAAATAAGTTTTTCAAATACATAATGTATAATGTATGCTTTAAAGAAAATACGAATTTAGTTTTCAAATTCAGAATAATATTAGTTTAGTCCTCGTCATCGTCCTCGTCCTTGTCCTTGTCCTTGTCTTCGTCCTCGTCCTTTGGTTGCAATTATGAAGGGTGAATCGTCATAGTAACTGTTATTTGTATCCACTGATATTAGTCCATGATCTGTTATAACGGTGTCAAGATCGTCCTCGTCGTCGAAGTTGTGCCATGTGCACTTCAACAACACCACTGGTATACGGCCTGCATATAATACTTCGACCACGTAGTTAACATGGCCGTAGAACTTGGATGAACCCATGTCTATCATGACACCGCTGTTTTGAGTCACGGTTCTTTGATCCCTATCAAACGAGATGAACTTGACACTGTTCACATAACACGACTTATAAACCCAGAATTGCTAAAGTCGATGAGCTAATGACTTTATTCCTGCAACCAAGCTCTGGTCCAAGTTTTTTTCCTTAAACCAGGAAAGTCGCTGATAGTCCACATCACCGCTGCCTTCATCAATAATACCTCATTGTCTACTCGATCAAAAGTATGGACTCCAACGACCCTTAAATTTATTAGCTCCTCGATCATTGGCTCAATGAGTACACTAAGGCACTTTCCGGGAGATTTAGGGCCTGGAATCAACACTGATAATATGTTATATTCTTTTCATTAATTGTCTGGTCACAAACCATATATACAAGGGGAGAAGAAGTTAGGAATGTCTACCAACTTTAACCTCTATGATCAATACACTATATGGTAAGATGCCTTCTACCTAAACTATCCAAGAAAGTGCTTATTTAGAAGAAAACAATCTGACTGATATTTTTCATGGTTCGCTTTCATATCCTCCTTCTGTGGGTGGCAAAGAATCAGAGGCCTCAGCGAGTGATTCAAGCATGTTGATCACTTCATTTGTGTCGTCCAGGAAATATTTAGCTTTGCTTGGCTTTTGTTGGACTGTGCAAGCAAAAACTGAAGGATTGTGAGAAAGGATATTTTTCAACTTTGCATCGCCAAATATCTCAAACATGTCCTCATCAGATCTGTCATCACCAATACAAAGAACAAAGTCTGCATTTTTTCCATTTGCAGCCAATGATGAGAAAATCTTCTCTGCGACAAGACCTTTACTGACTCCCTGAAATAAGAGACCAGCAAGCAAAAATTAGAAGACAGTCAGGTTCTTTCTATAGGTTGCACTCCAGAATAGAATTGCATATTAACTTGCTTGATGCATGAAATAAAAGCCACTAGTACCTATGCAAATTTCTATAACAGTTACCTATTATGGGAACCTAACAATAGAGTGAATGGAAAAGGAAAAATACAGACAGACCACGAAGAAACATGGAGCTTAGGAAGGGAAATTATTGGTAAATCATACGTGTAGGTAGCAAGAAATCGACAAACCAACGTATTGCCAAAAGAAAACAAAAGAAACTAAACAGGGACTACAAAAAGTTTTCTTCAAAAATGCCTAATATTTGTGTTAATAAGACAGTCTGGCTAAATGTAAATTCAAATGCTCAAGTAAAAAAAAAGAATTGCAGGAGTTTGGGGTTCATCATTCTTGTATGTACCCGAGGCTTTATGTCAACTATAAACTGACCCTGCTTAACAGTAACAGGTTCATTTGCCAAGACACTTAATTTCTAGATGATCGAACATCTCCTTTGCCTGGGAGGACCCAAATCCTGTGTCTGCATCTAGATAATGATAACATGATCATATTCATACATGATCACCTAAACACAGCAAGAATTGATGAACTACCTAGAGAGAATTTGAGAGTGAAATTGTATATTACTTGATTAACACGAAACTAAAAAAGGCTTGCAGTTCCTAATTAGCTCTAGATATTTATACAACCCTCTCCTCTGTAATGAGAACAAAGCCAGCTATATACAGCTGGAATAGTAATCACGTGTACGTAAAAGAATCTCTAGAAGATTCATAACAGAATCAACTAACGGCTTCCGTTATTACGCCCCCTCAAGCTCAGCAAGGGAGACCATGCTGAGATTGAAACTGTGAACACGAAACACAGGACCATGTAATCCCTTGGTGAAAATGTCAGCAGTCTGAGAAGAAGTAGGGACATATTGAAGCAAAAGGTCTTGCCTCTGAACTCGTTCCCGGATGAAGTGAAAATCATTATCAAGATGTTTAATACGAGAATGAAAGACTGGATTTGACGCTAAAGCAAGAGCAGAAAGATTGTCACACTTCAGCAAAGGAGGACGAGGAATGGTCACCTGTAAATCACAAAGCACATGACGCACCCATGATAACTCAGCAGCAGTATTGGCTAAGACTCGATATTCAGCTTCAGTAGAACTACGAGACACACTTCCTTGTTTCTTAGACTGCCAAGAAACTGGATTGTTTCCTAAGAAGACAACAAACCCAGTGGTGGACCTTCGATTACTTATATCTCTAGCCCAATCGGCGTCACAGTAGGCATGAAGACACACACCATAACGAAGAGAGTGAGGATCACTGTGACCATAGAAGAGTCCCTGATGTCTGGTACCCTGAACATATCTAAGAATGCGTTTAACTGCAATGAAGTGAACATCAGTAGGGGAGCACTACAACATTCTTACCCATTGCCGGCGATTTTTTAATCGCTGGCAATGTTTTTTAACATTACCGGCGATTTTTGCCGGAAAAATCGCCGGCAATGTAATTTTTTTTTTTTAACATTACTGGCGACTTAAATATAAGTCGCCGGTAATGTTTAAAAAAAAAAATACATTACCGGCGACTTAATGTAAGTCGCCGGTAATGTCATTACCATCGAGACATTACCGGTGACTTACATTTAAGTCGCCAGTAATGTTAAAAAAAAAAATTATATTGCCGGCGATTTTTCCGGCAAAAATCGCCGGTAATGTTAAAAAACATTGCCGGAAATTTAAAAATCGCCGGCAATGGGTAAGAATGTTGTAATGGAGGACATAAACTGACAAACAGTATTAACGGAGTAAGCAATGTCAGGACGAGTAAATGTTAGATATTGAAGAGCACCAACAAGGCTCCTGTAAATAGTAGGATTAGGTAAAGGAGTGCCTTGAGATTTAAGAAGCTGAATGTGAGGTAGGCAGGGTGTAGAACAGGGTTTAGATGTACTCATTCCTGCTCGAGCTAGGAGATCAGTAGCATATTTACTTTGGTGAATCATAAGGCCACGAGGTGTGTAGTGGACTTCCAATCCCAGAAAGAATGTAAGAGCTCCAAGATCTTTCATATCAAACACAGAACTAAGCTCAGAAATAACAAAATCCACACCTGCAGTATCTGAACCAGTGAGAACTATGTCATCAACATAAAGAAGTAAAATGACAACCCCTGCAGAACTGTATTTGATGAACAAACTAGGATCAGAATGTGAAAAGGTAAAACCCAAACTGGGTAAATAGCTTGTAAATTTCTCATGCCAAGCACGAGGAGCCTGCTTAAGTCCATACAGGGACTTCTTGAGTAGACACACATAATCAGGATGACTAGAATTTATAAAGCCTTGAGGCTGCTTCATATAGACTTCTTCCTTAAGATCACCGTGCAAGAATGCATTTTTAACATCCAATTGTCTCAGACCCCATTTATACATAGCAGCAAGAGCAAGCACTAAGCGAACTGTACTATGTCGAACTACTGGGCTAAAGGTCTCCTCATAATCCAAACCATGTTCTTGAGAGAAACCTTGAGCTACCAAACGAGCTTTGTATCTAGAAACAGATCCATCCTGGTTTTTCTTCACCTTATAGACCCATTTGTTACCGACTACATTTTTATTAGAGGGACAGGGTACAAGAGTCCAAGTACCTTGCTGATGCAATGCATTAAGCTCTTCCTGCATAGCAATATCCCACTCAGGCTTACCAGAAGCAGATTTGAAAGACTTGGGCTCATGAGGATCCAAGATATCAGTAACAGCAGTAAAACCAGCAAAGTC
Organism: Geum urbanum; assembly: GCA_946800695.1. NCBI lineage: Eukaryota > Viridiplantae > Streptophyta > Magnoliopsida > Rosales > Rosaceae > Geum > Geum urbanum. Next base: position 10,837,350 of record OX327003.1, read on the forward strand.
AGCATAGTCTGGATACATTTTATGCTGAGTAATAGCAGAAAAGGCACAGAAATCTGCAAAACTCTTCTTTTTCACAATTCCATTCTTTGCTCTAGTAAGCGTAGAATGATCATTGTAGTTTTGATTAGCAATAAACTGAATCTCAGGATCAACAACCAAAGAATCAACAACCAAAGGATCAACAGTAGAAGCAACAGGCTCACTAGGAGCAACCTGTGTAACAAGCTCACTAGGAGCATCCTGTGTAACAGGCTCACTGGGAGTAGGAGAGATGGCATTAGGATTAGAGGATAAGGGAGAGACAGCTGGAAGTTGAGAGGGGGATAAGACAGGGAGAGAGGATGAAGTTGAGGTGGAAGTAAAATGAGGAGCAAGATAAGAAGGAAGAGACACATCAAAGAAGGAGGCAAAAATAGGTTTGACTTGAAGAGATGGTATTGGAGAGGTTTTGGAGGCAAATGGAAAAGTAGATTCATCAAAAATAACATGTCTGCACATCCATAATTTGTTAAGATCAATGTTATAGCAGAATACTCCTTTATAGCCTAAAGCAAATCCCAGAAAAACACAAGGAACAGACTTGGGAGCAAGTTTATCAGAAGCATAAGGTTTGAGATAAGGAAAGCAAGTGGATCCAAAGATTTTAAGATGTGCAACTTTAGGAATACAGTTAAAGAGGAGAGAGTATAGAGAAGAGAACTTGAGAGTCTTACAAGGCATTATGTTGATCAAATAAGTAGCATGTGCTATAGCATGAAACCAAAAGGCTTTGGGTAAAGATGCAGCTGTCATGAGAGTTACTGCAGTGTCAATTAAATGTCTGTGTTTTCTCTCTGCTAAGCCATTCTGTTGGGGTGTGTATGGACATGAAATGTAGTGTAGTATTCCTTTAGAATCCAGAAAATTCACAAATGTCTTGCTGATATATTCACCACCCCCATCTGATTGAAAAATCTTAATAGTACTACCAAAATGATTGAGTACAAAGGCATGGAACTTAACAAAAGCAGCAAACACATCTGATTTATTTATCAATGGGAAAGTCTAACAGAATCTGGTACAATCATTTATGAATGTGACATAGTACCTGAAACCTTCTAGAGAAAGGCATGGTGAAGGACCCCAGACATCTGAATGGATCTTAGTAAAAGGGGAAACACTATGAGTGACAGACTCACTAAAGGGTAATCTGTGCATTTTGCCTTGCAAGCACTGAGTACACATAGAAGTAGAAGATTCTAAACTAGACTGAATATTGGAGATAGACATCATCTTTGCTGTAACTTCTGCAGATGGATGACCAAATCTTTGATGCCACAGATTGGATTTGACAACACCACCCAAGTAAGCTGAAAATTGTGAAGTAGTCTTTGGAGTTTTGAACAGAAACAGGCCATCAATATTACTCTTTCCTTGGTACAATAGAGTTCTTGTTGCCTTGTCCTGCACACAGATGTTAACATCATCAAGTGTAACGAAACACTTGTTGTCCTTGCACAATTTAGTTAGAGACAATAGATTTACTGCTAATTTAGGGACATGCAGCACATCCTGCAGTTTAAAAGTATGTGAGGAAGGTGTAATTGATGAGGTACCAATATGTGAAATATGAAGTCCAGTGCCATTACCAATGGTGATTTGATTCTCATTGGTGTATGGGGAAGCAATAGTGAGATTTCTCAGTTCTGATGTCATGTGGTGAGTGGCACCGGAGTCTCCAATCCACACATCAGAGCCACCATTGTCAAAGCTTTGAGAAGAGCTAGCTGTGTTCCCAGTAGCCATTGCTCTAGCATGAGCAGTCATTGCTGTAAGAGTAGATGGTGGTTCTGTCCCTTGAAAAGCATAGTTAGATCTCTGATTTAGAGCAACATGACCCCTGATTCCACATATCTGACAGACTATACTTGAGAAATTTCCAGAATCAGCTCCATCATTCTTCCTATAGAAACAATTAACAGCAGTATGTCCTTTCTTGCTACAAATTTGGCATTCTGGAGCTGGACCAATGTTGAACTGATAAGGAGTCGTAGTTCTACTGTTCTGAGAAGCATCACCTTTGTAATTAGGATTTCGAAAGCATGTATCTGCAAAGTGTCCCCGTTTGCCACAGATTGAACACGAATGAAGTTGATAACAAGTATCAGCAGTGTGTCCCTTTTTGCCACAGTGAGAACATACACTTGATGTGCTATCATTCCCTTTAAACTTGTTATTGCCTCTTGTAAACTTGGATTTACCATCATTTGATGTCCAGTTTCTCCTTGAATCACCATTTGGAAATTCTCTGGCTACCATGGCACTCATTGTAGTCTGAGCTCTGAAGACTGCTCCCTCAATATCTCTCTCAGTTGAAAGAAGTTGAGACCTTAAATCCCTCAAGGAGAGAGGAGTGTCTCTACCTCTCAGTACCATTCTTATTATATTATATTCATCTGGTAAACCATTCAGAGTAACAATGATAAGATCTTCATCAGCTATAACAACACCAACTGACATTAATTGGTCTCTAGCAGCTTTGATGCGTAACAGATACCTCTCAATACTGTCAGCACCTTTCTGAATGGTTTGTAGCTCAGTTTTCAGTTGCATAATATTTTCTCTGGATACTGTTGAATATCTCTCTAGTAACACAGTCCAAGCGTCATGTGAGGTTCTGCACCCAATGATGAGTTCCAAGACATCATCACTCAAAGTTTCCATGAGTAGACTGAGTAATGCTTTATCTGTCTTCTTCCAGAGTCTATATGCTTCAGTGATCACATTAGTCACTTCTCCCTCTTCAGTCAGGACAAATTTAGGAGGTTGAACTTCAGTGCCATCAAAGAATCCAAACAAATCATTACCCTCCAGCAGTGACTGAAATTGAAAACTCCATTTGATGAAGTATGAATCACCTAGTCTGACAGTTAACGTGCTTAGTAAAGCATTGACATCAGCTTGTGTCAATGCACGAGAGGACTGATCACCACCAGTTGATTGTGAAGACATAGTTGATGAAGATGCCATTTCCTTCCTTCAATGTAGTATTACAGCAAAGAAAAATTCACAACAAATTGTAGATAGCCACTAGATCTCAGACAAGTAGCAAAATTCACAACTCAACACTAGATAAGATTTGAGCCAGAAAAAATTCAGTAGCAAAATTCACAACTCAACACTAATCTTTTCCTAACTCCACAATTCACAACTCTTAGCACACATAATTGCTTTCTCAGAACTCAGAAATCACAGTTTCTCAACACAATTTCTACACACACTTCTGTTACAGCACATAGCAAATCACAATTCTTCACATATATCTCCAAAATTCAAGGCGCACACTTCTGTCACAGCACATAGCAAATCACAGTTCTTCACATATATCTCCAAAATTCAAGGCTTAGCAGACATCAAAACAATTATATACTGAATTCTCAGAATCAAACAGTAATGTTCAGAGAAAACACCTGAAATCAAAGACGAAGCAATACACAACCAAATTGAGTTATGCGAGTAGATCTGAGAGGCTGATCAAAACCCCTGAGCTCGATGCAAAGCAGATCTGCAATTCAACAAGTCTTGATGAAACCCTTAGCTTTGAAAAAGACCAAATCATATATGTAATTTTTGAGATAAAACAAATTCGGAAGCATCTCAGGAGCTATGTGAGCTCTGATACCATGATAACATGATCATATTCATACATGATCACCTAAACACAGCAAGAATTGATGAACTACCTAGAGAGAATTTGAGAGTGAAATTGTATATTACTTGATTAACACGAAACTGAAAAAGGCTTACAGTTCCTAATTAGCTCTAGATATTTATACAACCATCTCCTCTGTAATGAGAACAAAGCCAGCTATATACAGCTGGAATAGTAATCACGTGTAAAAGAATCTCTAGAAGATTCATAACAGAATCAACTAACGGCTTCCGTTATTAGATAATGCCAAACCATAGCACTCTCCTATTATCGATCGTTGCTGTTTGACCAACAAATACCAAGAATGGTTCAAATACACAGTTGCTCGATCGATCGTACATTCATGAGTGAGATCGATGGACATTGTTTATATATTTCTCTGTAAGCTATATATATGGGTGTGTGGTACTCTTCTCCTGCCTAGGGTTTGCCCAAGAGGTTTACTTAGGAAAGGTTTAAGGAGGCCACATTTATAGCCCCCCCTTCGTCATTTGTAATCAATCGGAGCGATTTTCTCCTTTGCAATTAATAAATTGATTACCATTCAAAGAACAAATCGTTCAATTGAATTTGTATTTGCGATATTTTTTTTTTTTTATTTTTTTATGAGATGGTGATAATATTCATTGAAGATAACAGTAATACAAAGTTTCACTAGATTGCGCGGCCTGATAAAAGGAAACCCTATAAGCATCACTATTGTGAAGCACAGTTTGGTTATACTTAGACAAACAAACCAAAGTACCACTAGACTTAAAAAATCGAGTGCACCACTCATTAGATGTCTAGGTACCATCTCTAAGCAAACACACTTGCTTCCATTCTCCAAATCTGCCACTTGAAGGATGCGTTCTTGGTGATACGCTGAGTCGGTCCTAGATCGAAGCCACCTTTCTTCTTCACTGGTAGGCGGTTGAAACGCACCCTCAAAAATCTACCAATGGGGTCATCCCCATCAGTACCACCATTTTCAGCTACTCTAAGGACACTTGATACAGCTCTAGCGTCCCAACCAACTAGTGTCCCGGAAGCTCAAGACATCGCACTTGCAACAAACTCGACCTGCTCGAGTACCCAGACTGGTGGCCCAGGAACCTGAACGTCCAAGTCATTATCTTCCGCGGGTAAACCTGGAACTCCAACAAGGACTTCAAATACACCAGTTGGTGTCATAACATTAGAATCCGGTATGTCGAGTGTGTCCCCTAATGGTTCCATACCGTGTACCAATAAACCAAAAAGTCCTGATATGGAATTACTGCTTGAGTAATCCTCATCCGATAAACCATCCAAAACCATGAGGTTGGTCAGGGGCATATGTGAGACTAATGCATGCGGTAAAGGAAGAATGTCGCCCCATAGCTGCGAGGCCGAAGTAAGCTCTAGACATGCACCACCACCATGAACAAAGCAACCACAATCCTCGGATTATTTCATGCGTAAATTCCATAGAAATCACATAATCTGAAGAAAAATGTATCAAATCATGTACCAAAAGTGGTTTAGATAAATCCACTTCCACTCGCAGATGATAGCCAAGTGAAAAAGGATCAAAACCATGATATGCACCAAGACTGTTACCAATAACTCGACACTAAAACTTGCAAAAAAATATTGGCACAATACACTGTGGTGTTGGCACCACTGAAATCCAAGTAAGACCCTTGCATGTAGGGATCTGAAATAGGTCCATAAATTTGATTCAAGCTAATTTTGAATCTGGTTACTCTCACTACCGGATTATTAACCATTGCCGGAAAAATCGCCGGTAATGTTTTTTTTTTTTTTACATTACCGGCGATTTTTGTCGCCGGTAATGTCTGTCGCCGGCAATGCCTCGATGGTAATGTAAAAAAAAAAAAAGACATTACCGGCGACTTCATTTATGTCGCCGGTAATGTCTTTTTTTTTTTTTTACATTACCGGCGACATAAATGTATGTCGCCGGCAATGTCTTTTTTTTTTTTACATTACCATCGAGACATTGCCGGCGACGGACATTACCGGCGATTTTTTGTCGCCGGTAATGTAAAAAAAAAAAAAGACATTACCGGCGATTTTTCCGACAAAAATCGCCGGTAATGTCCAAAAACATTGCCGGCGACTTAAAAGTCGCCGGCAATGGTTAATAATCCGGTAGTGTCTATTTATGGTAATAGCTGTAGTAACTATTGACCTGCATGGTAATAGATATAGTAACTTCTTATTTTCCAGAATTGTGATGTTTATGATTGACCAAATCAGGTCAAGGAACCAAAAAGCATTAGATTTACTTCGACATTTGGCTTAGCAATTAGACCAGAATAAGTATTGAGTTAGAGTAACCAGATTCCAAATCTTTCCTTGTAATCTATTTTACCAAGCATTTTTTTTAAGAAGCAAAAGTTAGAACATGGTTTGAAGTCAAAATATAACCATAAGGATCAACCAGTTTATGTTTTTGTTGGATATGCTATTTTCCCTAGAGAATTTGAAGCTTTCGTTTTATCTCATTTATCTAGATTAAATTGAATCATTAAGATTCTTGATGAACTATGTGCAATCTTTCAAGAGTAGAATGGCATGCTGGTCCATTTTAAATGTGTGATCTGAGTCTCACATTATTTTGGTTATTTATCTCTTTTATTTGATGTTCTTTGGATTAATGTCGCATCGTTTAGGTTCCGAAGGTGATGATTTTGAATTTGAACAATTTGAGATTCTTTAGAGATCTTCCAGCAAAATAGTGCAAGGACCTTTGATCTTCTCAAAGTGAATATGATGCCTAGGTGTTTGTTACTTTTGTAGAAGTACCTCTATTTGTTGATTTTGAAATTTTGCATAAGTCTAGGTTGATTTCAACGACAAGATGCCAGATGCACTTTACACAGTGAAGTCAACACTGAGAGGTTCTGTATTCAACTGGTTTAAAAGTATTTGTTATCCATCTAATTATGCAGCAAATATATTTGGAGCAGTCAATGTGGAGCAACACAATTTCATTGGTCTAAAGACTCATGACTATCACGTTATGCTACAATGTCTGATTTTAGTGATAGTTCGACCATATTTGTCTCGTGACGTCGTCGAACCTATAGTAGCATTGTGTAGATAGTGGCAAAGGTTATGCGCTAGAGAGTTGAAGAAGTCAAATGTGGTCAAATTACAATACGAAATTGTAAACATCTTTTGCAAATTAGAGGGGATTTCTCCCCTGCTTTCTTTGACATCATGATTCACCTCTTGATCTACCTTCCTGAACAAGTGCTGCTTTCTGGTCCGGCCCATTACAATTGGATGTATCCTCATGAAAGGTACTATTAATTATAACAGTTTTTCATCATATATATATATATATTATACTATTCGCCAAATAATTAATTGTATCATTTTGCAAACAACTTGGACAATATAAAGGATTCGTCAAAAATAAATTTGCTCCAGATGGCTCCATAACAGAGAAATATCTAATGTATGAGTGTGTTACCAACTGCAACAGGTACCACCAGGATCTAGTTTAAACCACCGCCTCCAATCCAAATGCCCGCATCAATTTTTCAGTTGTCACAGATGTTGTACGACCATTTATAGGAGTATTAAATGAAATATTAACTAAAGAAGAACTTATTGAAGCATATTGGGTAGTGTTGCGAGACTGTGACAAGGTCGACTTGTACATGCAAGGTTACAAGGAGAAAATTCAGAGACGCAAACCAAACAAGAGTCATATCTGGGTTGAAAAAGTACTTAAGAAGAAGTTCCCTGATTATTTCCTCTAATGGGTACGTATGCTTAATTAATTTAAATCATGCATATAGGTTTGTACTGTGATTTTTTTTTTAATTTGAGTAATCCGGATTGGAATAGGTGGCCACGGTAAATTCGAATGAATTTTGGTGTTTGCTTATGCTAAGTGTTTTTCCTTAGTTTGTGCATACAGGTTTTTTATATTTTTTTATAGAGGAAACTATGTCAAATTTTCGGTAGAACTTAAATATACATTCTATATCTTCTTCATATTTTTGCTGATGATCGGTCTAGAAAAATCAGGTAACCACGAGAGGTGGTGGTCATGAGAAAAACACTTATTGGCTCATAACCCGGTTCAACACTATATTTACCTCAGATATTTTGTCAACGATATAAAGTTTCATTTATTGGACTGAGATGAAGGAAGAAGAATACAAAATAGTGGGATCGTAGTTGGGGAAGGCGCTGATGTATATTTCAAGGTTCTTGTTAATGTCGTTCATCTACTTTATGGGAATGATATCAACGTTGTTCTATTCAAAGTGCAAATGGTTCAAGCGTAGGAAGGAAGATCTATGCCTTTTATCAGTTGAAGCAAACTCAAGCTGGTATGAGGATGAACCATTCGCTCTTGCCATCTTAGTTAAGCAGATGTTCTATCTTGATGATTCAAAAGCTGGTGAAGGTTGAAAAATAGTAAACCATGTGTCACCGAGGAATATGGAGTGCCACGACACTTGAAGAAACGTTGGCGATTGACAGTGAAGCGTATAATGACAATGCATATCAAGACACTAATACTTCTATCATCCCCGACATGAGGGAACTAATTCGGTCTAACGAACACTTACCCATGCCTGATGGCGCCATAGATCTGACTCAAGAGGAGATTAATGAGCTAGAGAAGAATGCCCCTGAAGAGGACCTGGAGGATGACGACGACGACGTCGGATACAATTCAGACGATAGAGATTATGATGATGAGGAGCATTAAGTTGAGAGTGAGGAAGATGATTCAAACGATGATGATTATGATGATGATGAGTGATGTACGGTCAATAAATTAAATATATGAAATACTCAATATATAATAATTATGTAATAGATGGAGATAATTTGATCCAATTTTGAACTTAATTAATTAGTTTGTACGTACGCACTAGCGTAATAAGCGCATTAATTAGTTAATTAATTAATTAATTATTAATTAATTAATTAAGACGCACAAGTTAAAAGAGGTTTATTAAGAGTGATGTACATACATTTGCATTGGTTATGTCTTACATGAATGATTTAGAATAAACAAATGCAAGATCATTTTACGGTAAAGATGACATTTTAGAAGATGAAATCATATAATTTCGTCGTCTAAGGTTCACTTAGATGACAAAATTATGTGAGTTTGTCGTCTAAGTCAACCCTTAGACGACGAACATATATTTCGTCTTTGAAGATCAACTTAGACGACGAAAATATAGTAATTTCGTCGTCTAAGTAAATGTATAAACCCTCCTAAACCTTCATCTCTTTCCCCTAAACGCTAAAAGTTTGAGACAACAAAAGTAGTATATTTCGTAGTCTAAATCGCACTTAGACGACCAAATTTTACCACTTTCATCGTCTAAGTAGATTTTCTTCAATCTGATCTCTATGCGTACAATTATATGTACCATGTTAGATTACAAATTATAATAGTTGAGGGTATAGAGTAAACAATTATTGGACCGTGGGTGTCGATGGTTTGAAAATCAAAGTTACGAATATTCATATATCAACGTTTTCGTTTCGTTGAAATTTCAATTTTATGGTTGACCACACCGGTCAAACCCTTAAAGAACTTTGTATTGAATGAAAATTTGTCTACTTACATATTAAGTGGTGATGAATATATCTAACGGTTGTTTTATTCAAATTAAATTTTGTTAATATGGATGTAGAGTAAATTTTGTTTTATCCACACTTAATTAAATCGTCAAACTAGTTTTTATGTCTATTTTACTTTAATTTACATCTAATTGACATTTAAAGTTTCGACGTAAGCTAGTGGAAGTGCTCGTAATGTCAAAAATGATTTTAATAATTAATAATGTTTACGATTGTTTTCGTCTTTTAAATTTTTGTCGATATTCACAAAACTATAACAATAAAATACCAAACTCTACCGAATTGGCGAAAATATTCTATAAACCTAATGATTACATTTGACGGCTAATTTCTTCATATTTTTAGGCAGGTAGCTATTTTTTTTAAACTGTCTAAAAAATAAAAAAATAAATTATCAATTAGACGACGAAATGGCTTGATTTTGTCGTCTAGGTGCATTCTTAGACGACGAAATCATCTATTTTTGTCGTCTAACCCAAAAAATTTGGCGGTTTTTTTGCGCCAATTTTAAAAATGACTTAATTTGTTTCGTACATTTTGTCGTTTAAGTGGACTTGGGTGACGAAACCCTAAGTTTCGTCATCTATGTCGATCAATATATTTTGATCCATTTTCCGCAAATTGAAACCAGACTGTAAAATTTTCCTCTCTCTCTCTCTCTCTTAATCTGAAGGGACCAAACCCCGATTTAGTTTCCTAAACCGAAATCAAACCCCTTCTGAAAACACGAACCAACAAAAACCATCAAAATTTCGGCAGAGTAATGCTACTAACGCGGAATTACCATTACCTGCACCCGAAAAATACGTATACTTCATCCTATGTCACAAAAGCCAAACCGTGGGCACCAATCCCATTCGGATTTCTCAATATCATAACAGTAATGTAAAGTAATACATATAACTATACTTTACAGAAATCCGGGGAAAATCGTATAAAAGTATACATCAGAATACTCAGAGCGACTTCTAGTATATATATACAAATAGTAGGCCAAATTAAGAACCTACCATAAAAGAAACATCGCTCGAATACTATGCCTCCGACCACGACGTGCGACACCAGAATCTGAACTGCAAACTGGACACGGAAACCGAAAATGAGAATACATCAGAATACTCAGAGCAATGTTTACGCCGCCGTGGCCGGAATTTGAAGACATTGTCGGCGACTTAGGTCCATGTCGCCGGCAATGGTTGGAAAAATTTTGAAAAAAAAAAGCCGGTTTTGGATTGGGCCCAATTCCAGAACCTGCATTGAAAGACATAAACCGTACAATCATACAAGTTCAACAGTACACACATAAATGTCCAACGTACAGTACAAATAGCAACGATACGAAAATAAACTACAACTACACGTCAGGGTCGAGGAACTTGCGGGTCAGGGTCGAAGAAATCCATGTACTCATTTGAAGTCCGGTGGCTACCCTGGTCTTGCTGTGGCGGTGACTAGTGCGGTGGTGGTGGTGGATAACTGGGGAACACAGGGACCGGAGGAGGTGTGGGGAGCGTTTGTCTGGTAGTCTGAGCCGCGTACATCGTCTGCATCCAGGTGAACATTTGTGTCTGCTGCTGGACCATGAGTCGGTGTTGCTCGATCATCCCCCGGTACTCGGCATCTCTGACTGCCTGCTGCTCGGCCATCTGCCTCATCTCTTCCATCTGCCTCCTTTGCTCCTCCAACTCCCTCTGCGTCCTCTGAAGCTCCGCTGTGAGGTTACGACTAGAAGTTGAACTTCTTGACCCGGTAGAGTATTCTGAAGTGTTCTTCAATACTCCTTCGCCCGCTGAGCCCATTCCCCTGCAGTAGTAGGTATTCTTTCCAGTCCCGCACGCTTTTGCCATGATCTGAGCCGCTATAGGGCGATCAAGCGGATCGATCTGAGAGGCATATTGGGTGACTTCTTCCTCGGAGCAGTCAGGATGGTTATTCCGAGCTATATTCATGGTCACTTCTGTGGTCGCCTCCTCCACTCTCGCCTAATTGAAAAGCGAAAATGAATAACGTATTATTTAACAAAATAAAGTAATATCGAAAAATAGTTTTATTAACACATGCAGAGGCGAAAGACTTACCGCTTCTTCAGGGCACTGCGGATAGAACTTCTGATGAATATACACCAACGGGTTCACTTCTTGTTGTTGCTATGCCTTACTCGACCAACCCAAATAGTTGAGTGAACCTGCATGATGGGCCCTGGTGTTTTTCAATCTATTCGCCCGGTTCGTCTTCGAAATCGCCTTGTTTGATAAACATATGCAAAAAAATTAGTAACTAACTATTTCAATGTGATACGATACATTAGGCTTGTAAGATATATTCAGGATGCATACCTGAGCTTTGGGGTGCTTGAAGTGGGCTATCAGCCACAGCCACTCGTACTCCCTAAACCGGAATTCGCTAGGGGTAGAACCTCGGCCTAGCTCCTTGTATACAGTGTAATGGGAAGAAAGCTCGTTCTTCCACTCTTTATACCTATATTAACACCAGGAAAAAAAAGTTAGAGATATTAAAACACTTGATAAACAAAAATCTAACTCGATATATACTCAAATAACTCGAAGCACATCACCTCATATGTAGTTGACGCTCTACCCACGTGTGAATAAGGCATTCATCCACGTCAAACCACACCTGCAATATGAATATATAAACGGTAAAATTATATATTTATTCGGACTTAATTAATAAATGTAAAATTTACGTAATGAAAATACGATTTAACTCACACTCAGTGCATTATGCACTTGCATCTTCACGTAGATAGGCACAGATTCCCAATCTGGCCAAAGCATTGGGACCTTGTCCCGCACGATCGCCCCAGCCATGCTGACATATTTTCGCGTGGTGTCAAATGCCTCGATCACCTCCCCATCCTCATTGGCCCTAATGGGCGTTTTCCTTCCCCCGGTGGCCTGCTCAAGTCTCTTCCTGGTGCAGGTGCCTCTAGCCCCTTTCCGTTTTCCAGTACCATTAACAAAATTGCCTAATAATACAATGTCAACAAATTGATATCATTAATTGAACCTATCGTAAGTCTTAAGTAATAATTAAGTAATCAATCTTGTTAAATAAAATTTACCTGCATCGTCCATTTGTTGGTTGGTGCACCTCACACTCCAAAGATACACGGGGTCGAACGGGATGAAGTTGTACGCTTCCTCCACGCTCAGGAACTCCGGCCGTCCTTCAACATAAATAGGCATCCCCATATCATCGAATTCAGGGATCACAGGAATCTCGTCAGGCAGGAAGAGACCGGACGGCGGAGATAGACGAGGCCTGGACGATGAGGCGCCAGCACCATCTGCCTCAGATGATTCCCGTGAAACGGGAGTAGGCACCGGGCGAATAGGGGGCATTCGGATGGAGGGAGTTTCTGATGCCCCCGTTGACTGTCGCTCGTCTGAGGGTCTGCTGACGGAGGGACGTCTGCTGACTGAGCGTCCGCTGACTGAGGCTCGAGGCTGGACTTCCGGTTCCACGGCTCCGGATCGTGCAGCTTCCTCCTCTTCTCGCACAGCTAGCAGGGCTTGTGTGCAAGCATTCATCATTGGCCCACTGCGCGTGTTGCTGACTGCGGCTAAGGAGGAAGCTTGACTACTGCTCCCTCCACTATTTCGTGTCCCTCTCCGTTTGATGCCTCCAAGCCAATTTGTCGCAAAACCTCCTGGACACCGTAATAGTCATGGATTCGGTTCTATAACAAATCGGAACCGGAACCGTTTCGAACCGGAACCGTTTCGAACCGTTTCGAACCGGAACCATTTGGAACCGGAACCGTTTGAACCTGGAACCGTTTGGAACTGGAACCGTTCTGTTTCAAACGGTTCCGGTTACAAACAGTTCCGGTTCCAAACGGTTCCGGTTTAAAACCGTTCTGGTTCCAAACCGTTCCGATTCCGATTTTTCACCTTAATTTATACGTTAAATTAAAAACTATATCACCTTAATCCAAACACGTTAAATTCCGATTCCGATTTTTCACCTATTATACGTTAAATTAACAACTATATCACCTAAATTAACATATATACATACATCATTTCCGACTTTAAATTTTCCACATATATATATACATCACATATATATACATCATGCATCTTAATTAAATTTAATTTTCACATATATATACATCACATATTAATCCAAATCACCCTAGCTAATTAATTTTCCACATTTTTCAAACATACGTATATATATACAGTGCATATAAATTAATTAATTTTTCACATATATACATCACCTTAATTAAATTTTTCAAATATTTTCCACATGCATACATACATCACATATATATATACATCACCCCACAATTATCAAAAATTAATTAATCAAGTTAATTAATTTGCATAAAAATAAAATTAAAATTGAGAGAGAGAGAGAGGGAGAGAGAGAGAGGGAGAGATAGTGAGCTTGTACCTGCCATGGTGGAGCTCGACTAGACTTTCCGGCGACGGAGGTGAGGAGAGGAGGTAGAGGAAGAGGGGAGGAGGAGAGGAGGAGGGGAGATTTAGGGTTTTTGGGTGTTTGTGTGGAGAGGGGAGGGGGGAGAGGGGAGGAGGGGAGGGGAGAGGGGAGGAGATAGAGATTTGAGGAGAGGAATAAAAATGGGGGGGGGCGAGGTGAGGAAGAGAGGGGGAGATTTTGGAGAGGAAAATGTGGAGGAGGGAGAGTGAGGGGAGGAGGAGGAGCTAGCTGTCCGATCTGGAAATAATAGAGGGGGACATTACCGGCGAGTTACTTGAACTCGTGGTTAATGACATTGCCCACGAGTTGAAGCAACTCGTGGGTAATGATAATGATTCCCGGCAAAAGAAGTTCCGACTACAAAGTTGATTAGAGTTTCCGACTAGAATTTCCGACAAGAATTTCCGACTACAATTTACGACTAGAATTTTCGACTTTAATTTCCGACTATAATTTCCGAGTAGATCGATCAAATTTCCGACTAGAATTTCTGACTACAATTTCCGACTAAAATTTACGACAAGAATTTCCGACTAGAATTTCAGACAACAATTTCCGACTAGAATTTCCGACAACAATTTCCGACTACAATTTACGACTAGAATTTCCTACTACAATTTCTGACTAAAATTAAAATACGTACATCATTAACGTACTAAGGATGATAATCGTAATCATCTTCATCACTTGAGTCTGACTCGGTTTCATAGGTAACCTCTGGCAATATGTGCCGCTCCTCGTCATCTGAATCAGCGTCAACTTCATATAGATTAACATCGAGAAGTTCTGCTCCAGTAATTCGAACCACACTCCCAGATCTCACATTATTAAGGCGAATCGTAGATGATTCCGGAATGTCAAAAGCGTTCGGCTCTTGGTATGCAGTAACTTCCTCATCATCTGCGGTCTCACCAAGTGTGGCAGCACTGTATATGTTTCTATGAGCAACATGGTTAACCACCTTCCACGGGACTTTGTTAAGAAGATCGTCAAGGTAAAACACTTGTTTTACTGATGAGGCAAGAACGAAAGGGTCTTCTTCATACCAGCTAGTAGCAGTATTCACCGAAAATGTTCCGTACTGATCGGTCCTTGTGTTCTCCGGGCTAGTATCAAACCATCTACACTTGAACAAGTGCACTTTCATGCGGTTCCCATAAATTAGTTCAACAACTGAATGAAGGACACCGTAATAGTCAACGCCATCCTGCCCACCATGGACCATCACCCCACAATTCTGTGTTTTCAGTCGGTCGTCTCGATTTTCACATATAAATTTCACTTCATTGACCTGACACATCGAGTAAACTTTTGAAGCTATCGGTTTCATCGCCAGGACCCTCAATTCGTTTGACCACTCTGGGCAACCATCATTTGCTACATAGTTCATCTGAAAACGATAAGAAACCACACAAGAAATTATGAACATAGAAACCACAAAACCATGTACGTACACACATGCTATATAAGGATATATATATATATAATAGACATATATACATATACCCTTACCCATTGACCAAAGTAGTTTGCAAACGTCCTGTTGTGGTAATCAACATTTCCGGTAATAGCAGGGCAGTGAAGATGATAGTTTTTCCAATATTGTACTTCTTGACAGTTAATCAGTACCGACCAGTGGGCAATGGCTACCTCATTTCCATCCAACTTGTACGACTTTGGCAAGCTTCCCTATACTACCACGTCATTAGAGATGATAGAACGGTTGAACTGGGGTTCATCTATCGGCATCTGTTGTTGGGGGTCCTCAAGCGCTCCCAAATACACTTTGGTGTACGTTACACACTCGTGCGCAACATATGCTTCAGTGATACACCCTTCAGGTGCATATTTATTCTTCATATAGTCCTTGTAGGCTCCCAATTGTCTACAAGTATACAAGTGCATGTTAACTTACGTAAAAAATAAGAATTTACATATAAAAACAGAGGCAAACCAAATGTATGAATCATTTGTACCTTTCCATGGGATACATCCAAGTGTAGTGTACGGGACCGGTAAGCAACAATTGTTCGGGAAGATGGATCATCAGGTGAGGCATGATGTCGAAAAAATTTAGGGGAAATATCCTCTCAAGCTTACACATGATAAAAATGATGTCATCTTGCATCTCCCTGGGATCTGATTTTTTAACTTCCCTGGTGCATAACTTCTGAAAGAATCTTGACAATGCCACCAACGGCTCCACCACCTCTTTGGGCAGGTACCCTCGAATGAAAATAGGGAAAAGGCGTTGAAGCAGTACATGGCAGTCATGAATCTTTAATCCGTACATCTTATTGTCCCGGAAGTTAACACACCTGCTTATATTTCCTGCATAGCCATAAGGATACCTGCATATATATATATATATATAGCCATAGGCAACAATTATATTTCTCGCGTATAACCATAATCCGGTAAAAATTTAAGGCCAATTTCCTGCATAGCCATAAGAATATATACCTGACATTACTCAGCCACCGAAAAATTTCATGCTTATGCTTCGGCTTTACGGTGTAAGAAGCTTGCGGCATTTTTCTCTTACCATCTCTTAACCACAAATGTTTCCTCAGTCCCATAGCTTTCAGATCAATGCGTGCCTTAGGGATGTCTTTTGTTTTCCCCTCCAAGTTAAGAACTGTGCCCACCACACTTTCACACACATTCTTCTCTATGTGCATGACATCTAGGTAGTGTCTGATAGGCAACCTGGGCCAGTAGGGGAGTTCCCAGAATATGCTCTTGTGTGTCCAAAACTTATACCTTTCGGGCTTGTCTGGAATTGACGCCACTATCTCAGGATGATTGCTCAGCTGGCCAAAATCATATTCATTCAACACTTCCAAAATTTCTTCCTCTGTCCATCGCCTGGGTGCCACACTTGTTTCCACAGTCCCATCAAACGCGTCTGGATCCTGCCTAAATGGGTGATCATATGGAAGCCAATAACGGTGACGCATCTGAACAATTTTACTGCAATGAGGACTGCAACAATCAACGGTCATGCACTCTGAACAAGCCATGTAAACCCTGGTAACGTTGCCCGACAACATACCGCGGGCAGGAAAATCACTGATGGTGTCAACAAGCATGGCATGCATCTGGAACATCTCATTTTTGAACCTATCGTAAGTGGGGTGGCCACACTCACTCAGGTACTTAAGCTCCTCAATCAAAGGCCTCAAATACACATCGAGACACTTTCCTGGATAACCCGGGCCCGGAATTAACAGAGTGAGCATATTGTATTCCTTCTTCATGCACATCCATGGTGGAAGGTTGTATGGTACCAAAATAACTGGCCATATACTGTATTGAAGACTCATGTTGCCAAAAGGGTTGAATCCGTCAGATGAGAGCCCTAGCCAAACATTTCGGACCTCTGCTGCAAAATGATCAAACTCCCTGACCATGTGCTTCCAAGCCTCTCCATCGGAAGGGTGTATAAGGGTGTCATCGTCAGGCAAATTCCTCTCAGCCCACCATCTCATAGCTTCGGCCGTGAAAGCACACATGAACAACCGCTCCAGCCTATCAATAAGCGGGAAATATCGAAGTATCTTCACAGCTTTCTTGTTGGCTGCAGGAGTCAACTTATACCTTTCTGTAAAACATATCGAGCATGCTTCAAGGTCTTCAAGATCTTTCCCCCAGAAGAGAATACAATCATATCTGCATGCATGGATTTTGATGTAGGAAAGCCCAAGATCTTTCAGGATATGTCGCACCTTATGATGAGTGGTAGGAAGACGATGACCGGGTGGCAGTAGCGAAGCAGTCCACTTCAGCCAAGAATCAACAGCTTTGACAGACATTTTGTTCTCCATTTTGAGCTGCATCACTCCCATGACACTTTCAAGAACAGTGTTCCTACAACCGTTGTACAACGGAGTCTGTTGCAATGCAATCAGGTTGTTGTACTTGTCCATACCGCTTGTGTTGACATGAGCTCCAGGTAATGGCTCGACTGGCTCAATATGGGGGAAACCCTCAACGACGGGAGGGACATTTGGTGCTTCATCAGCAAATACACCGCTCTCATGAGGAAACATATCATTGATTAACATCAATGTTGGATCATAGGATGGACTGCCCCTCAGCAAAATCTCCATGATCATAGCGTGGACTAGCCCTCTCACCAAATTGTCCATGATCATGCGGACCCGCTAACGATGTTTCACCGTGATAAATCCAACAAGTGTACTTATCCCAAAACCCGTATTTACTCAGGTGCTTCTGGACTTTATCAATGGGAAAATGAAATCGATCGCTGCGACACTTACATTCTTTACACGGGCAATAATGAAGTGTAGTGTCTCCACAATTAGCCTTCACAAAATTCACAAAACTCCTAATTCCCTGGTGATATCTCACATCCCATCTTTCGAGGCTCATCCAACTCTTGTCCATCCTGAAAATTCTAACAATATTACGTACTATATATATACACATTCACTACTAACAATCGACGCGATATCTCAATTCAACTCTAATTAAATCAACACATGCATGCATATATATATATATATCGATCTAACTAGATCGATCAACACACACATATATATACATACATACATATATACGTATATATATACGTACCTATATATATATAGCTTCCCGAGTGATCGAGTTTTCGACGCGCGCCTTAATTTAGACAATACCGAATGATCGATTTCAGAGCGTTTTCCTTCTTTCGATTTCACCGGATTTTTTTTGATCCAAATGAATGAGCTGCTGCGATCTGCATCTAATATAAGAGGAATTGCCGCCGATTCATTAAATCGCCGGAAATGGAGACATTGCCGGCAAAATTCCGGCGAAAAGTCGCCGGTAATGTTTGAAAACATTGCCGGCGACGGAGTAGGTCGCCGGTAATGTTTTCAAACATTACCGGCAACTTTTCGTTGACATTACCGGCGACGGAGTAAGTCGCCGGCAATGATGATCATTACCGGCGACTTTCCCGGTCGTCGGCCTTGTTTTTCCAAAAGTCGCCGGTAATGAGTGTATATGTGGTAGTGAAAAATAGTAGGCCAAACTAAGAACCTACCATAAAAGAAACATCGCTCGAATACTATGCCTCCGACCACGACGTGCGACACCAGAATCTGAACTGTAAACTGGGCACGAAAACCAAAAAGCCCGGGGGAAAGACATGAAAACTGTTAGAGTGAGTGGACGAAAATAAATGTCTTTAGCCGAATAATATATGTTATAAAAACATATGCGAGTCAAATGCATAAAAATCAAATGGTACGTGAGGAGACGCTGACTCCAACCCACGTACAGAGCATGCATCATAAATACCGCAGGGTCACTCATGGACACCCTCGCGATAGCACAGTTTGAATCACGGGATCCTAGACCCACACGTGAATCATAGCAAGAAAGGCCTCGGGTCAGGATATCTGTCCCCCCCCTCGGAGCGTACTCGGGGATCAGCCGAGAAGCCAATGTGTATCGATACAACACTGATAACTGAGACAATACTCTGTGTAAACCAAATCATAAATCCTTTCCATGCACATGCATAAAACATAATATATATGTATGTATATTCGTATACGTATATTCGTATATGCATAATCGTAAAACACATGCTCATAAAAATCATGATCATACTACATGCTCAAGTTCGTAAAACGTATATAAAAGACTCGCAATGAATCCGTGAAAAGAAATGTCCACTTACAGACTAGCGTAACGCAATACGCGTTAATCCCGTGATCCGGCGAAAAATCCCTCGCCAAACGAACGATCATGAACACCTGGATAACCATAAAATCCACTGCTCAAAATTATAACTCGACACCTCAAATCATATCACGAGAAACAACCGTTCCCGGAAACGTATAATTCAATAACGACGAAATCGTGAAAATCCGATAATCACACCATAAAACCTCGCTATAATTTCTGATGCTCAAATCGAAAAACAAACCTCACCACTACGATCGGGGCGCGATTCCGAGTGAAACGACATATAACTCGTCGAAAACCACGTTGGAAAAAAAGTCGCCGGCGCCGCCGTAATTCCAGATCTGCCCAGAAAATTTCATGCTACACATGGTTTCAAAGATCTCGACAATTCCAAAAACTTTCCAGTTATAAGTTAAGGCCAATTTTGACCGGAAAACCTCCAAAAATCAATTCAAAGTTCCAAACTCTTACCGGAATTTCACATCGACGGATCTCTCTCCTCCGGCCACGGAAACCTCCCAAACCACTTGCAATAGCTTCCTCCCATTCAGGCTAACAAAACCCCTCAAAGAGGAGCCACCAACTCGGCCTCCACGCCGTCCCCCGAATCGAACAAAACTCGCCGGAATTTCCCCATTTTCGCCGCCACTTTTCTTCCTCCTCCGGCCACCATAGGAGGGGATCCAACAACCAAACCGAAGAGCAGCCCAAGCCCATCAAATCTCGTGAAGGAACCTTGCCCAAATATGGCCGGAATCGGCCTCAATTTCCGGCAACCCATTCGGCCTCCAAAATGGGTCGACCCACCCATGGTCAACCCAGTCAACACCCAAGTTTCCCAATATGGCAGGTTTCCAAAAACGGCAAGTATCATTTCCGTATTTATACCGTACACGTATCGAACCCTAATCGGATAAATACGATAATAATCGACGGACGAAAATATTCATAACTTAATCCTCGTATCTCGGAAAAATTATCCGGAAGTTCCCACGATCTTGAAATTAAATTCGCTACAACTTCCGCGAAGAATCTCAAATCAAATTCTCGCCTGATAATTTAGTCGCTAAGGAAGCCGCCATATTAACAGATTATGCCGAAATCACAACAAATCGCGAAACTCGCAAATCAAGTCGATAATCATTCCATCTACGGTTTGGGTCGATCAACGGTCCAAAACAGATCACAATCACGATTCGTATAGACTCGAACATGAACGGATAAACTCGACAATATACCAAAATTTCAAATATTCACATTATATTCCTCGGTCGTCCAAATAATGATCCGGAACTGCCCACGAACTCGAAATCACGCGTACAACAACTCTCGAGAAGAGACTCAACTCAAATTCTTGGCCAATAATTTAGTCGTGATCAAAGATGACGATTCAATCAATTATCGGAAATCTGCAATTACGCGCTAACTCACGAATTAAGCTGATTACACCACCGATTCTGTTCCGGGTCGTCACAAATCTACCCCCCTTAATAAAATTTCGACCTTAAAATTTCCTAGCCTGCCAACTGGAAAGTAGGAATACTGCTTCTGCATACAGTTCAACTCCCAAGTGGCAACCTCAACTGAACCACTCTGACAACAGACTCCACAATAGAAGATATCTCTGTGCTGTAATCCCTGTACCCTCAAATCCCGAATCTGAACTGGCTCCACACAAACGCTAAGTATTCCTGCATAAGGAACAGATAGGGTACACAACATACAATAAATCTGAAATGTAGTTCCACCACACTGATAGCCACACACACAAAAGCCAACGCTACAAGCAATGCCGAACTATACGGCATAACACAAACTCGCCCATGATCATATACGGATCAAAATAACGTGGCAAATTCATAATTCAGCCTACTCACATCAACATAACTCAAACATCGAACTCGGGCAAGTAGTAACCTGTTTCCGCTAATCCGAAAGTCTGTGGTAGCACATTCCACTAAATCAGGATCCAACGTTAGCTCAGATCCAAATTCGCTCCAGTACAATGGAGTACAACATCGTTCCTCAAAATGACATCAAGCAACGTCAAAATCATAGTGGTCAACAAACTGGTACTGCATGCCATCTCGAACAGTTGAAACTGCTGGTTCCAAATCCCTCGGAACTGCAATACATAAGACCACAACATGCCCTCCAAAGTCTGAATAGTCCTCAAAGATCGCCCACCAATCTGAGGATAAGGAACGGTACTAAACTGTAATCTGGTCCCTAATGCTCACTGTAATGCTTGCCACCAAAATCTTTTCCCGAAAGTACAAGGAAAAGAACTAACTTTATCGAATGGTCCACAATGACTCACCAACTGGTACCACAAACCGAAATGCGTACTGGCACACAAAATCCACAGTGACAAGCTCCAATTTCTAATCGGAAATCTCCAATGGCTGTAACTCCCTGGCAAGTCTCTGCCTCTCTGCCATCGCCTGTCGACAAATGTGGCATCTGCACACACAAGCTGCTATAATACTCTTCATGTTGTGTCACGTGTAGTAAACCTGAAGTATCTGATACATCTCCGTACCACTAGTGCATAACGCACGCAAAAAAAATGAGCTTCAACATCATCACACTTTAACTCAGCTCTAGTGGCTCGCAACTCAACTAACACGAAAACTCAAGCTACACACATATGAAACAATGAAGCTCCCGGTTTCTGACTGAACGCATCAGCAACAACATCCCAGATGGATAGTCAAAGTACAACTACTAGCCTTTCTCAAAAAAACTCAAATGTGCAGCTATAGTCGTTAATTGACCCCATACATCTACACTGCCTCAAGCTCGAACCTAGCCGAAAAATGCAAGTAGATGAAACTTAAGTAATCCGTGTACGTCCTACACTGCGCTGCACGCCGTAGCAGTAGTGTCTCCAACTCTCCGATGCTACACAAGGACAACAACTCCCAAATCATACATAGGATACGTAGCTCCATAAAGTTCCACTGCCTGAAACCATGAGCCACCGCTCTACTATGCTGCATCAAAGCATAATCAAGTCCAAATCTCGATGCATCACCATAACCCACGAACTCACCACGATCGTCAGGTAGAGTCAAAACCAGTGCAATGGTCAACCTTCCTTCAGGAGTAAGTAATTCTCCTCACATGCATCGGATCGCTCGAACTTGACGCCTTTCTTTGTCAATCCGGAAAGTGGAGTGGCAATCCGAGAAAATCCTGTACAAACCGTCGGTAGTAACCTGCCAAACCCAAGAGACCCCTGATCTCTGGTACAATAGTAAGTCAACTCCAAATCAACACGGCTTCTATCTGGTCAGAATCCATGCCAACCCCATCGGCCGACATCGCGTGGCCCAAAATTCACATTGGCTGAACTTCGCAAACAACAGATTATCTCGCGAAGTCCGCAAAACCGCTCGCAATTGCTCTAGGTGCTGGTCCACACTCTTAGAGTAAATCAGGATGTTGCCAACGAACACGACCGCAACCTTGTCCAGAATCGTCTGAACACCTGGTCCATCAAGTCCATAAGATTTACGGGGGCGTTGGTCAACCCAAACGGCATGACCAAGCACTCATAGTGCTCGCACCATGATCCGAAAGTTATTCTGGCCACATCTGACTCTCTGATCCACAACTGATGGTATCCGGACCCGAAATCAATCTTCGAAAAGACTGAAGCTCTCGTGAGCTGATCAAACCAATCGTCAATCCGAAGCAGAGGATACTCGCTCTTTTCTGAAGCCTGATTCAGCTTCCGGTAGTCAATGCACCACCTCGTCGAACCATCCAACATCCGCACAAATAATGCAGGAGCGCACCACGCAGGTACGCTGGGTCGCAAGAAATCTCCTCAAGAAACTCCTGGAGTTGAATCTGTAGCTCCATCAGCTCCGCTGGCACCGAACGACATAATGCTGATGATATGAGTCCAGCGCCCGGTAAAAACTCAATAGTGTAGTCGGTCTCCCGAACTGGAGGAATACCTGGTGACTCCTCCGGAACA
Source organism: Geum urbanum (assembly GCA_946800695.1). Lineage (NCBI taxonomy): Eukaryota > Viridiplantae > Streptophyta > Magnoliopsida > Rosales > Rosaceae > Geum > Geum urbanum. Next base: position 10,860,815 of record OX327003.1, read on the forward strand.
CACCTGGAAACTCGGGAACCACCACAATATCACCAATGTCAGGCATAGCAACCGTAGTATCCACAACATAAGCTAAGCAACAACACAACCCGTTTCCACCATTCGCTCGACCATCACCGCGAAACAGTATCTCGGGAAAAGTCTGGTCGTCGAAACACAACCACCTTCTCGTGACCATCGAACATAGCCCAATGCGTCGTCAAGAAGTCCATACCCATCATCATACCAAAATCGACGATATCCCGCTATAACAGTTCCACGGCTAACCCATAACCTCCACAAAGATCTCGCAACCTCCGGATGGATACAACTCTTTCCAAAACCTCGGAAGTGGTGATGCAAGTACAATAGCCATGGATGTCAAGTGACGGTAACCTCAAAGAAACTCCGTCCTCATACAAGGTCGTGGCACGAACTCCAACATGCCTAACTAGCCGCCCACGTCAATTGCAACTTGCTGATTAACTCGTCAAAAAGGCTACATTGGTCAACTTCAGAATCAGTATCATGACCTCCTCCTGAACTCCGAGCTACCAAACCGCTAAAACAGCTCGATGAGGGCACTCCCTCGCAACGTGAACCTCCTGGCCACCACAATAGCAACTGAAAGTGCTCCACGAACACAAGTCACAGCGACACCTGCTGCGAGAAAGGATCACCAATGACCATCCAACTCATGCCACAGGAACAAGTCCGCTACTCCGTGATCTCCACCATCACCAAACGGATCCTCTGCTTGATCTGATGACCCACAACATTATCAAAAAGGCCACAGCCTAATGAAGTCACTGATTCCGAGGTGCCTGAACTCAACCTCATCAATTATCTCGACTAAGTCCACTTTCCTTAAACCAACACGTCGGAAACCGCGTATACCTTTCCTTCTCAATAGCCTCGCCTCTGAGTGCAAAACATCAAGCTCCTCGCGGTTGTCTCGAGGCATAACAGTCAAAGTCCCTCTGATGCTCAGGTTCAAACTAACCTCGAACCTCGTGTATTGCTTCCACTGAAGCCACATAACACGTGCAAACTGGAACAATCATGTGAACAATACATCTCTGCCTCAGGTGGGTAAACACTCTATATTTCAGTTGTTGGGTAGCCTGATCAAACCATTATCGTATAAACAACACCCTAAATGTAGGCCATGGAGTCGCAACAGGAACTCACACAATACCAGCCCACCAAATGCAACGATCTGACACAGGCAAAACATCAACTACCACAATTCTCAACTTTGAGGCAACATATAGATGCTCATACACGCACAACCAGGAAAACCATACCGCACAAATCTCTGAATTCAGAATGCTCATCCAAACCCACAACTCACAGGCAAACCGCGCGTCGATTGATCCTCAATAGGATCCACAACCGTATCGACACGGAAAGCACGTCAGCGAGGCATCCTAATGAATAAAACATTATTCGCAACAAGTAGAACGTAATCATGGAACTCTAAATATTTGAAAGTATACAACACCTGGAGTATTGATGAGTATCCGCCGGCCGGTCGGGTCACCACTCCAGACATGCTGTACATTCTCAAATATCCATAGTAAACACGACTACAGAAGTCTACAGAACCTATAACCTAATGCTCTGATATCAAGCTGAAAGGACCCAACCCCGATTTAGTTTCCTAAACCGGAATCAGACCCCTTTCTGAAAACACGAACCAACAAAAACCTTCAAAATTTCGGCAGAGTAACGCTACTAACGCGGAATTACCATTACCTGCACCCGGAAAATACACTTCATCCTATGCCACAAAAGCCAAACCGTGGGCACCAATCCCATCCGGATTTCTCAATATCATAACGGTAATGTAAAGTAATACATATAACTATACTTTACAGAAATCCGGGGAAAATCGTATAAAAGTATACATCAGAATACTCAGAGCGACTTCTAGTATATATATACAAATAGTAGGCCAAACTAAGAACCTACCATAAAAGAAACATCGCTCGAATACTATGCCTCCGACCACGACGTGCGACACCAGAATCTGAACTGCAAACTGGACACGGAAACCGAAAAACCCAGGGGAAAGACATGAAAACTGTTAGAGTGAGTGGACGAAAATAAATGTCTTTCGCCGAATAATATTTGTTATAAAAACATATGCGAGTCAAATGCATAAAAATAAAATGGTAAGTGAGGAGACGCTGACTCCAACCCACGTACAGAGCATGCATCATAAATACAGCAGGGTCACTCATGGACACCCTCGCGATAGCACAGTCTGAATCACGAGATCCCAGACCCATACGTGATTCCTAACCAGAAAGGCCCCGGGTCAGGATATCTGTCCCCCCCCCCCCCCCCCCCCAGAGCATACTCGGGGATCAGCCGAGAAGCCAATGTGTATCGATACAACCCTGATAACTGAGACTGTACTCTGTGTAAACCAAATCATAAATCCTTTCCATGCACATGCATAAAACATAATATATATATATATATGTATATTCGTATACGTATATTCGTATATGCATAATCGTAAAACACATGTTCATAAAAATCATGATCATACTGCATGCTCAAGTTCGTAAAACGTATATAAAAGACTCGCAATCAATCCGTGAAAAGAAATGTCCACTCACAGACTAGCGTAACGCAATACGCGTTAATCCCGTGATCCGGCGGAAAATCCCTCGCCAAACGAACGATCACGAACACCTGGATAACCATAAAATCCACTGCTCAAAATCATAACTCGACACCTCAAATCATATCACGAGAAACAACCGTTCCCGGAAACGTATAATTCAATAACGACGAAATCATGAAAATCCGATAATCACACCACAAAACCTCGCTATAATTTCCGATGCCCAAATCGAAAAACAAACCTCACCACTGCGATCGGGGCGCAATTCCGAGTGAAACGACATATAACTCGTCGAAAACCACGTCGGACGAAAAGTCGCCGCCGCCGTCACTGCTACCACCGTCGCCGGAATTCCAGATCTGCCCAGAAAATTTCATGCTACACATGGTTTCAAAGATCTCGACGATTCCAACAACTTTCCAGTTATAAGTTAAGGCCAATTTTGACCGGAAAACCTCCAAAAATCAATTCAAAGTTCCAAACCCTTACCGGAATTTCACATCGACGGATTTCTCTCCTCCAACAACGGCAACCTCCCAAACCACTTGCAATAGCTTCCTCTCATTGAGGCTAACAAAACCCCTCAAAGAGGAGCCACCAACTTGGCCTCCACGCCGTCGCCCGAATCGAACAAAACTCGCCGGAATTTTTCCATTTTCGCCGCCACTTTTCTTCCTCCTCCGGCCACCATAGGAAGGGATCCAACAACCAAACCGAGAGCAGCCCAAGCCCATCAAATCTCGTGAAGGAACCTTGCCCAAATATGGCCGGAATCGGCCTCAATTTCCGGCAACCCATTCGGCCTCCAAAATGGGTCGACCCACCCATGGTCAACCCAGTCAACACCCAAGTTTCCCAATATGGCAGGTTTCCAAAAAGGTAAGTATCATTTCCATATTTATACCGTACGCGTATCGAACCCCAATCGGATAAATACGACAATAATCGACGGACGAAAATATTCATAACTTAATCCTCGTATCTCGGAAAAATTATCCGGAAGTTCCCACGAACTCGAAATTAAATTGTCTACAACTTCTGCGAAGGATCCCAAATCAAATTCTCGCCTGATAATTTAGTCACTAAGGAAGCCGCTATATTAACAGATTATGCCGAAATCATAACAAATCGTGAAACTCGCAAATTAAGTCGATAATCATTCCATTTACGGTTCGGGTCGATCAACGGTCCAAAATGGATCACAATCACGATTCGTATAGACTCGAACATGAACGGATAAACTCGACAATATACCGAAATTTCAAATATTCACATTATATTCCTCGGTCGTCCAAATAATGATCCGGAACCGCCCACGAACTCGAAATCACGCGTACAACAACTCTCGAGAAGAGACTCAACTCAAATTCTCGGCCAATATTTTAGTCGTGATCAAAGCTGACGATTCAATCAATTATCAGAAATCTGCAATTACGCGCTAACTCACGAATTAAGCTGATTACACCACCGATTATATTCCGGGTCGTCACACAATCCTCTCAGCTTCTCCTTCAAATTCTCTCATCGCTACCGTGTCCTACAACTCGCCTCCGCCTCTCTCTCTCTCTCTCTCTCTCTCTCTCTCTCTCTCTCTCTCTCTCTCTCTCTCTCTCTCTCTCTCTCTCTCTCTCTCTCTCTCTCACTTGATCCTCTCAATGTTGTTTCTTCTTCTCTCATCACCACTATGAGATACGGGTCGCCTCCGCCTTTGCTCACCGGATACCACCTCTTCTCAACGACACTCTGCTTCTCCTTTCTCGCCTCTTGGTCAATCTCTCTCTCTCTCTCTCTCTCTCTCTCTCTCTCTCTCTCTATATATATATATATATATATATATATATGAATTTTTCTCTATTTGTTGAACATGTGAATTTGTTGGATGAATTTTTTATGCCGATGAATATATAATGAATATATGTATTTAAATATATATATGGATGAATATGTATATGTTGAATTTTGTGTATATATATATATGACGAATATGTTCAAATTTCTTGTATTCATTGTATTCAAATTACCTGGATTGTGGATTGTTGGATGTAAATGTTGTTAATATTCGATCTCGTACAGCTTAATCAAGATGTCTGGCGGTAGGAAAAGGCGCACTGAAGCAAAGAATGCAGTCGAATTCTAATCCATTAGACAAAAGATGGGTTGGGGTCAAACCTCAGAGGCGACCGTTACGGCTCCTCCGAGTTCTGCGGTTCATTAGGCTCCGGCGGTTTCTCAGCCAATACCGAATGCTCCTACTGAAGCGGCTACTGAATATATAGAAGACCCTGTGATTTTCGCTTCAGTAGCATCGTCACAAGTTCCCCAAAAATTTGTCGATGATTCTGTTCACTATAGCGCCTGACACAAGACCAGGAAGGAACCCTCAGACCCGGTCCCCAAATGCACTCTAGGACTCGGGAAGGGCATTATAGGCAAGCTGATAGTAAAGTCAACAGGAAGAAGATCGAGGTGTCGTTCGACGAGTTCACCCGAGCTCTTACGACCAAGGAGCTAAGCAGTTTGTGCTTGCACATTATCAGATCAATCATAAGGAACAACATACGTTTGATTGCCCCTTCTTGGAATGAGGTGCCTCAATCTAAAAAGTTCAGAGTGTACCGTGAACTCTCGATAATAGGGTCTATTGAATTTTATTTACTTCTATAATTAATTACAAAGCAAAGAGGCATGGGGTCAAAGAATTTATTTTTTATTTTTTTTATTCTAGGTACATTTTGACTATGAAGGAAGACGAAGATGTGGGAGTTCATAAAGGATACGACTACCCGCATTTACAAGGATTGGAAGTACGAACTTCACAAGTACTACAAGCAATACGACACCTCGCCTAGCCCAAAAAAGTTGCAGACGGAAAGGGAAGACGAGTGGTAATGGTTTGTCGAGCACTTTGAGTCCGAGAAGTTTAAGGTTCATCTTCATTTTCTTTAATGTAATGAAAATGAATAATTTCTTACATTTAAATATTTTTTTATTATTTAATATTTTTTTGTGAGAAAGATAAGGTCAGAGGCCAAAAAGGCTAATCGTGAGAAGAAGACCGACCACCATATTTTGGGCTCCAAAAGGTTCATCTACATGGAAAAGACTCACATAAATGTGGGTTCGAAGCATTATTTTTTGAATGCCAGCGTGTCTGCTTATGTCAAGCCCGAGTAAGTCAATGTCGTGAGTGAACGTGGTATAAGTAACTATTTTTTCAAAATTGATTGAATTTAATCGTTCTTCCAAAATTTATTGAACTTAATCTTACGATAATTGGTTTGAAGAAATTAAATTATGATTAGGACATTTAATTAGGTTGTGCTCTTGGAATTTGTTTTAGTTGGCTAAATTATGATTCTGAACTTGAGAAATCAGGACGAGAATCGATGCCCACGGTTAATTTGTTATGTTGGAATTGGTTATTCGAAGTGTTTTCTTTTGTGCAGGTTTTTGGTTTCTTCCAATTTTAGGGGAAACTATGCCAAATTTTCTTTAAAAATAAACATTTATATATTGTTCACATGATTAATTTCAGGAGAGTTTGATACAAATGGCCTATGAGGAAATGGCGCACGCATAGTGGCAAAACCCAGAGACGACGCCTGAAGAGCTGCCTCCTCTATTTCCGATGCAAATTTTTTCCGCCAATCTAAGAACGAGGTTTGTGGCCTTAGATGGGGGGTTAAGCAAGATTTGACCCAGTCATCCGCATCGACGAGTAGGCACAGTGCGGAGGATTCCGAGGCGGTTCGAGCCACCTAACAAGATATTATGTGGGGTGATAATCCTTCCTTAGATAGAATTAAATGTCGAATATCTTATGTAATAAGGATACTAATTACTTGGTGATCAAGTGGTAGATTTTCATACCATATATGAATTTGGTATGAGTCCCTATATATAGACCATATATTCTACACATTAATGACAATAACACAAGAGTTCTTTCTCTCTTAATACCGTTATATTCCAACACTTAGTTTTATTTTAAAGGGCATCAAAACCATGATGACTAATCAACCACTCATGTGTGTGTGTCTATATATATATATATATATTATTTTTTATATAGAAGATTATAAAGTTTCACTTTTACTCCCTCATTACTCGAACCAATGATCCAATAGTCTATTTCCTAGGTAGTGGAACTCTTACCACTTGAACTAACCCACTTTGTCAACCACTTATACTGCTTAGTTACGCTTGTGTATTCTCTTCGACACATGAGACCCCTGCCGTCTTCACATTTTTGGCTCATGTGGAATGCCACAACCAGACTAACATGTTCGCTACTTATTTGGAAGTTTGGCATTTTGAATGCTTACATTGATATAAAGGGAATTTGGGAAACATATAAAGAGGATAATTTGTGGAGTTGATATGATGTTATCGTTAACTTTGGCACCTCTTCAAAGGCAAAGAGGCAAGAAGATTCTTGGTTAACCAACTTGTTTGGACCCAAAATAAACAGTCTTTATTTTATGAATTTTTTATTATAATGGGTCGACACCTACGGCCCGCACGAGGAACAGTGACCTTTCCTAAGGAGGGAATGATTCCTTAATGATCTTATCATTAAGTCTTAGATTTTTATTGAAAGACCTAATAGGTAAGAATCCCGGGCAAGTAGAGCCATTAGGTGAGTCTAAGTGTAAGGAATCTTAAGATTACAACGACAAGTTATCATATTTTCCTATATATAGAGGAAATGTTTATGAAATCAGGACATCCATACATCATACAACTTTTGCTCTCGGTAAAACAACCTTCTTATCTCAAGAAATCCTAGCAATCGATGATCAAAGGAGTTTCACCCGAAGGAACGTAAGTATCTGGAGATTCAAGGACGCACCCATGTGCTTTCAAAACTCCTCAATGAGATTGCTCTGCTTCACACCAAAGGAGTTGTGGAGTATTGATTTTCATGGCTCAGCTAGAGATAAGAAAAAAACAAAGTCCTAGGCCTACTAGGCAAAAAGGATCCACTGGACGAGGTTGGTGCTCTCCCCGTCCTACATTGCTTCTTAGAAATCAGGTAGCAGTCAATGCTACAATCAGCATTCTGCCCCACGGCAGTAGCACGTCGACGCACACCTACGCACGATCGAGAAAAAGAGATAGTTTGAGGACTTCTCAGTACCCTGAGAATTTCTGGAGCCAAACACAACTATATTCAAAAGAAGAAGGAATGCGAATATAAACCCGAATGAAGTTGTCTGCAACTAGCATAGTCGGCCACTGGCGAGCCTCACTGAAAGTATGTTCTTCAACGACCTTGTAAGGTTTTGAGATTAGAAAAAAGACTACCATTTGTACAAAATTCGCTAAAAAATGTTACACCAAAAAAGGAATGTGAAGAAAAAGTTGTGATTTATATATTTGTTTTATTGATCATGTCAAATATCACTTCACCATAAGAAATCGTAAACAGATTAACATACACACGAGTTCATAATTGACTACTTATAACAAAAGTCATAACTAGTGCTCAACATTGACTTAGGAAATTGATAAGGACATAAAATGAGTTACAAGGAACAATGGTCAAAATAGACCGATGATTACTCTAAATCCGACAAACTGTCAAACAAGATTCGTAAAAAGGATGCCGGTATTCCAACCGGGTAATAGGCTCTCTCCGCAAGAATGATGAAGAAGTGCTGATTTTAACTCTGTTTCCTGAATTGTATATGCACGAGATAATTACGAGTTTAATTTGACATCACACATCAACGGCGTCGTCACCGTACCCATCACACATGGGTCATTTATTGCCGGAGAACCACAAAGGTAACAGAAGAACAAAGGAAGCCCAAATAGCACAAAAGGTTCAAATCTGGCCAACCCAAGACCAAGGTCCAAGGGATGATCCGAACCCCAAACCCAGAAGCCCAACGTACACCACAGACCCTCTTTTCGCCTGACACTCTCAACTCGAAAAACCACCGCTGAGATTTTCCCGTCGGAGAGGACAGCCAGCTCAAAGAGTTCAATTTTGTCAACAGGTTAAGCTGGATATATCTGCATTGCAATAATATAGGATTTTGTTATGGTGATGCTTATAAGGTGATGCACAGCTGGTAATGTTGTTTGCTCGTGGGGACGAGAAGAGGATGGATAGTTAGGCAATGCTGAAGCCGGAGACGGGATTTCACTTACACATTTTAGCACATTGTATGACCACGAAATAGTATTTGATTACTTACTCAAAACAACAAAAACAAAAAACCTGCGCTGCACAGTAGAGCACACAAGTGTTTTAAAATCCTGGATTCGCCATAGCAGTAAGTACCAGGCATTGTCTTTTCATAATGGGTCAGGTTTCATTTACCACTGAAGAAGGTGTCAGTGCAGTTATTGTTTGCCGGAAAATTAGACTAATTTTTGCAGTAAATGTCTTTTGTTTTTTGTTTGCTCTCAGAATAGATGGAAACTATTGGAGAAGAGAACCGTGACGATACCCTTAAATTTATGGCTCTTGCTGTTAAACAGGTAATGTTGAGACTTTATACTGTAATATCGTACTTTTTGGTGTTTTTGTGCTCAATCAATTTTTATTTAACAATTATATATTAGTAATAGGGGATTCCGTATGAGTGTATGTGATGTGACTTGAGTTTCATCTTGTCAAATGATTTCTATTTTTCAACCTAAAGTTGATTTCTTTGATGTGGATTGACCTGTTTTAGTTATTATCTGCTATTCACTGAGACTATCGAATAATTCTAGTCATCAGCAGCCATATTTTATGTTCCTTTTGCATGGTTCGTTAGTTGAGTTTGGTATTGTACTTGGTGGTGCTATTGGTAGTTCCATAATCTGACTAACATTTCCTATAAATAATAGAAACATGCATTCCGCTGATGGATTCTTACCCTTCTTCTGTGGTATTAAGTTTTCTTCTGTGGCAAGTGTTGTAACTTCTAACTTTGGTTTGGGTTTATCTAGGCACAGCTAGCATTGGACAGCTTGGAAGTTCCTGTTGGGTTAACAACTTGTAAATCTGATATATATCTGTATTGCTCTAACAATTCTATATACTTTGTTTCAAGTTCAACTGCTTAGCCCTTCTGTGTTCATATAATTTTTTGGACTAATCTGGTCATATACATTTTGACTACATTTTACTCGACAATATGCTTTGAATCTACTTCTTTTTCTAGAAAACATCACTGCACTCTTTACTATAATATTATTTTTATTGATCAGCTGTGTGATTGTTGAAGATGGAAAGGTCATAGCGCCTGGAAGGAATCGAACTAATGAGACGCGAAATGTAAATTCCTCACCTGATTCTTTTCTGTTTTTGCTTTATACTATGTAACTTGTATTCTGGTGTGTGTTTCCATTTGTCAGTTTCTCGTGACTTTATGTACAAGTGACCTTTTCTGGCATCTTGAAAAAAAACCCGTAATACATGGTTCTGTCAATCTGGTTTGCTTCCTATTCTGATAATATCTCACATTTTCAAATTATCTTCTTCCCAAATAGTTTCTTTTGAATCACAAAGAGAATATGGGACTCTTTCAATTCAAGTTTAAACATCGCTAAGATTGTTTTGGGGTGACCGAGACAACCTCAATAAGTTGGAACAACACTTTGTCAGATGCACTTTTGTGAATGGACTTGCTGTATATATTAATTAGATAAAACAAAACTTGGTTCGGTACATCCATCACATTACACTTCTCTGTGTGTGGCGCTTCTGCTTGGCACAACTTAATGGAGATCTATCAAGTCTGCTTCTTGCATAAAAATTGAATCTTTGGGAATTTGTGCGTGCCTCAAATGCAGGCCATCAGGCATGCAGAGATGGAAGCCATTGATACTCTTCTTCAGCAGTAGAGAGAAAAAAGGTTTTCAACATCAGAAGTGGCTGAGATTTTTTCTAGATGTAACCTCTATGTTACTTGTGAACCATGCATAATGTGTGCAGCGGCTCTATCAATTATTGGTATGCATTGTTCACATAATTTGCTAGTGAAAGTTTTTTATCACTTTTTTTTGTCACTTTGAATACTTCCCCTTTTTTCAGGAATCAAGGAAGTATTTTATGGCTGTGCCAATGATAAATTTGGTGGGTGCGGATCAATACTGTCGTTGCACTCAAGTAGCGCAGAGCCACTCCTCAGGTTTATATTTGTACTTACATTACAACCGATTGACTGAATGCTGTTAGTCTCTACTCTCTAGTGATTTTATGCCCATAAAGATTTCACATATTGTTTCCAAGGTTTGATGTATTTACCAAAAGTCAGTTTTTCGACAACAATAGACATGAACGCACAAAATTAATTAGGCAGACTAATTATTATAAAATTGTTTGGTTATTTTTGTTTTATAATGTCCTTCATGTAGTGATTGATTCTTATTGGCGAATTTATGAAGGTAAACATAATGCCGCCACAATCTCATACATAAACAGGATGCTGACTATTCAGTTAACTGCAGTAGCCGTGGGATTTTATGTTTTAATAATTTTTCTAATTGTGTTCAAGCTGAACTAGTAGATATATTATTATTCCTGTAATTGGTGTAGATATGTTAAGGATCATTGAGCTTCGGTAACCATGATCAAAAGTTACATCAGTACTATTTGTTAGACACCATGTGCTCATATATCTTTGAAATTTAAAATTCTGTTATAAGCTTCAAACTGTGTTCTCTCATTATCTACTCAAGAGTATCGTTGCATCACTCCTCTTTCTCTTTTTGTATAGTGGTGGTGCACCACCCGGAAAAGGTTTCAAGTGCACTGGAGGGATAATGGCATCAGAAGCAGTTTCTCTTTTTCGCAATTTTTACGAGCAAGGAAACCCAAATGGTGTGTGGTTTAGAAAATCATATATGGTCTCATTGTTCTGTTGTTGTGTATTCAGATGGGAAAAACATTTGTCCTTTTCGTTTTGAATTCTGCAACTCTTTTGCTCATTTGGGATCTCAAGTGACAAGTTGGAATGCATGCAACTCAATTACCCTATGAAATTTGATGTATGTAGTTCCTAGTTGACGTATTAGCTTCTGTTCACCTCTCTAATGCATATTTGTTTGGTTTCTTTTAGCTCCGAAGCCTCATAGACCTCTTACTCACCAGGCAGTAAAATGACTATCTACGGTTCTGGACATTTGGTAATTCTTTGATTTTTGTTCTAATTTTTTCTTTGGAAAAGTATAATTTGGTACCACTGTTGTCTGCCTCATTGCTGTTTCTGTTTCTTCAGTTGTTTTCTTCATTTATGGGAAGAAAATTTGTTATCATATTCCGGCCATTGTGATTGCAACCAATTTATTTTTCTTTTCTTCGACATTTCCAGCCCTAGTGTACTTAACTGAGGAAGCTTGGAGCTTGGGAAGGTAGAAGCTTCCGTCGAGTGTGGATCAATGTAGTTGCCGATTGCCTAAGCATACCAAACTTGGTACCGATCTTCGGCTCTATTGGGCTCACGAAGGCTTCTCTGGGTATAGACCTCAGACATTGATCCTCGATCGATTTATACCTTTTGAGATCACTATGTTCTTAGAGCATATACACCGGGGACGTTTTTCAGCACGAGCAGCCCTGGGGTCTGCCAAAGTCGTCGGCGACCGCTCGGCATGAGCAGAGCTGGGGCACGGAGTGGGTGAGAGGAGGGGAGGCGGGCCCGACCGGCGAGCAGCACGAGCAAGGCGTGCAGCGGTGCGTGCTGTTGTCGGCGACCGCTTGCTGACGAGCTCGGGAGCTGCTGCTCGAGCATTCCCAGGTGCATATGCTCTTACAAATGATTAATACAAGGAAAAAATGCAACATGAGCTCCTTGTGTCCTATGATACCTCTCAAACTTATCAAAAAGGTATTCAACTTTGTAAAACACTATCAACATGATACCTCCGTCTATTTTTTCGTGATTGCAACGGGTCTATTCGATGACGTTGCACAAATTTTTATTCATAATTGGGGATAAATTTGTCATTTTCCCTATCTTTAATTTAGAATCTGAAAAAATGAAGAAAAAAAAGAAAAAACTAAAAAAAATGTCAAAAAGAAAATGGGATCCAAACTCCTCACGATCTCATCCTCCGCCTCTTTCAGGAACTTGAATCGATGAGAGAGCGGAGGCCGCGGAGGATGGAGAACACGTTGTGGACCTCACTCAGGTTGCTACAATTAAGGCTTTTACATCAGTGCATCACAGAAGCTAGTAGAACAGTACACTAATATTAAAGAGTACAAATGCAGCTTGATCTGATATGACAATAGCTTTCAGAGACTTCAATTCACGATGCCGAATTCCCTAGAACAAGCTTGATCTTATTTTTTTCTTCTTCAAAAAATAAGCTTGATTTTATGAGTACCCAGTTCCAAAACTCACAAATTACCGGAACAAATCTTCTTAAATCTTGTTTTTTGTTTCTCTGTTTCACAGCCCCAAACCTTTAAATTCTCACTCTCACTCTCAGTGAGTTCCATAAGACCATAACACTCTGAAATATATTCAGATGCAGACGATGCAAGTAAGAAACGTGGTCGGCGCTGGTAAGCGGTAAGCGATGCACTCTTGGATCGTGGCCAAAGTTTATCGACCGCTGCTCCACTGCGATCGTCGACGACTCCGTTTTGCCTCCGTGCATTGATTCATTCCCAATCGGCGGTAGATAACGCTGGGGAGCCAGAAAGGAAGAAAATGAGCAGTAAAACGATCTTGGCCTCTCAACTAATTATCTATTGGTAAGAGTGTAGTAACAAATGTTTGGCTTTATTATGGGAGTGAGATTGGTGCAGTTTTTGGTGCAATACTTGGTCCAATCGTTGGTGGGGATGGCTCCGATGATAAATAAGGAATGATAGGCGTGGTAGAACCACTAGCATTGTTGCAAAAAGATTGAAGATTTAAGTTTCCAGGCACTGCAGAAGTTAAGTTGACATGATCCATGAAAATATTGCTGCAACCAAAGTCTGAGCAATTCAATGTTATCGCTAGTTTACTAGCTGAAGTTCCTGTGAAGTCGCTCAATGATACATGGCTAATATTTACTGCTCCTGGCTACAAAAGAAAAGAAAGTTAAATAAGTTCTAACACGTACATTTACTACTTGAGAAGTTATACAAAACATCATACGAGATGCATGTTTTTTTTACTCTCTCAAATTTGTATTCTTAATAGAAAGAAGCGAAACAATTTTCTTTCCGCTCCATGAAATTCAAAAACCAAACGAATCCTACAAGAAATGATATCATCAAGCAAATTTTATGATCAGGAGTACCTTAATTTCTTGTAGGATTTGTTTGGTTGATACCTTAATTTCTGTTCATAGGTTGTTACCTTAATTCATTCCCCCTTGATGACTAGGCCATTCACATTTTCGAAATACAACCAATGGACAGTTTTACACGATTCAGACCATTCGTCAAGAGTGGATGGACCAACGACATTACCGTCAATCTAGTATCATCAAATTTACGAGAAAAAAAATCATTTATACAGTTTGTTTTTATAGTAAATGAAGAGAAAAAGAGAAATTTCATTTTGTAATCTACATTAATGATCTTACTTGAAAGTTTCAGTTAAACAAATTTAAAGAGTTGAACATCATCAATAGCACATCATTGTAACCAAATTATGTGGATTATACAGTTTATATCCATATTGTTGTTTTACTTTGACCACGCTATAGTTCTGATGTTTCCTGTTGAAGAGTACAAGTTGAATGTAGCAAGTGTTGGTATATAGTAATAGAATATGGCTAAATCTGCAGGTTTAAATGAGAACATAGCAACCAGCATGATAAGTGTTATATATATATATATATATATATTAGGTGGCTGGCTGCCCGTTTGGGCGGTGTTATTCATACTGTTTCGGTTTGGCAAGGAGAAACATCATACAAAGAGGGAGAGCAACAACGCAAATTTTTATATACCATGCATGAATTACTTACATTCACAAAAAAAATGTTTATAGTATGAATTTTTTGATAAACAACTGGGTGCATCGCACTAAATGCAAAAAGTCTAAGAGGTTAATATGAGAATATGAGAATGACTACAAAGTCAATTGTGGAAATAAAATTTAAGTTGTAAGACTTGAATTGCTCTCTTGAATAGTTTCCACTTCCTTCATCTTCCTCTTGGCAACAACACATTTGACATATTGAAGCTGCTGTTTCTCAGTCTGATCAGGAGTACCACAACTAACTCGCTTAGCTTGAGGAAATCTTTCAAGAAACCTAACAATACCAACTTGATTGTTCAATGTTTTCTTAATGATGTAGCTAGAGAAAAAAATCAATAGCTTCTTAGAATCAAACAACTAAACGACAACAACTGAAATGCTCACCCAAGAAAAAAAATGCAATTATTCAAAATGTATATCATAGTTTGTATAGTTCTGCTGGATTGTATAATGGCCATCTGTTTCAGCCAGAAGCACATTATAAATCTGAATTCTAAAGTTCAAACTTGTTGAAACACCAACATTGTGCACACGAAGACAATAAGTTTTTCTTGCAAAATAGTATATTGGACAACTACTTTACAAACATGTGGCAGTAGCATATTGATCAAAGCTCAGACATATTAACAAATGTTGCAATGATAGAGAAACACTATTGTCGGATTGATTCAAATAAATATTGCAATATTATACTACCTAATAAACCATCATATGCTCACAATACCTAATATAACTTCTTCATCGTAACTACTGTCCTATGTCTCTATCTCTGACTCATGGGATGCCAAACATTCCTGAGAAGTAGCTTGAAATAAACACTTTCTTTTAGCCAAAGATTGTTTCGCCTGGTCTAACCCTGTCTCTTTCTTGACACACTCATAATTCATTTTCCGCACCATATCTAAAAACTAATTTCAGCAATGAAATCAATAGACATCATGCGCAGTAGTGATAAACCCTAAACCCAAATTCAACTATCAAAACTACTGCCACAAACCCTATTTTCATGAGCCAATGTAAATCCTCATAATAAAGTTTAACCATAGGCAGTTTTGTTATGATAGTGTATCATGTCAATCTCAGCCACTTCAAAAGCAGCCTATTCTTGATACAATTTTAGCCAACACATGCATATTTTGGATAATTAAATAAAACTGAGTATTATGATACAACGGATTTAGAGGTGAAACTAATAAGAGAGCAACCATACCCACACAACTCACTTGCTTAAACCAATAAAAAAATTAACTCCAAGAGCCAATGTAAATCCTTATAGTAACGTTTAATCCTAGACAGTTTTGTTATGATAGTGTATCATGTCAATCCAGGTACTTCAAAAACAGCCTATTCTTGTTACAACTTAATTTAGCCAACCCATGCACATTTTGGATATATAAAACTGAGTATTGTGATACAATGGATTTAGAGGTGAAACTAATAAGAGAGCAACCATACCCACACAACCCATTTGCTTAAACCAATGAAAAAATTAACTCAATCACGTCAAATTTCACCACACTTTAGGACAGACCAATTCATGACCAATTTGTTTAAAAGTTTGACTGTTATGAAAAACTCATAACCCAGAAGAATCGTTTAATTCAAATGCTATTAAATTCATTCAAATAACGACACACCAATTCATAGTACATAATAAGCTATTACATGTGTACACCACCTGAGATAACTTCGTGAAGATCATATGAAAACAAAGTTTTGATTTTCAAAACTACAAAATAATAAGTTTTGGCGTTCTATAATTGAAACAAATAACTGATAACCCAACAACACTATCTTTGTGACGACCCGAATCAGAATTAGTACGTTAATCGGCTTAATCTGTGAGTTTTACGAGTAATCACAGTTGTCGTAATTGAGCAGTTTTAGCGGGTTCATTCACGACTAATTTATTAGGCGAGAATCTAAGAAGTCTCTTAACGAGAGTTGTAGTATGCATGATTTCGAGTTCGTAGGCGGTTTCAGATAATTGTTTCGATAACCGAGGAATATGTTATAAATATTTGAAATCGCATAATTTAGTCGTGTTTATCCGTTTGAGTTTGAGTTATCCGAAACGTGGATGTGATTATTTTTGGATCGGCGATCGTATCGAGCTGCGAGTATAAATATCAGAATAGTCGTAAAAATTGTCGAAAATCACTATTTTGGAAGTTTGACCGTCGTTTGACCACCGTTGACTAGCTGACCCGCGTTGACCGAGAAGGAGGAGCACCACCGTTTGACTCACCATGGACTTTCCGTTTCCAGCTACTTCTGGCTACAATTTGGGTATGGTTAGAATCCTCTCTTGATTTCCTATGGTTTAGAACTTAGAATTGTGTGATTTGATGAGGTTTTGGGGGAGAACGAGCTCGAGGAAATTTAGGGATTTCGTCGGAATCTGGTGAGGTGCTCCGGTGACATTTGGGGTCGGGGTTGTGGGGGAAAAGGTTCCTCTCAACCCCTTGTTGCTTTTGGGTGGAAGGAATTTTGGATTGATTGCCGTTTGGAGCTCGCCGGAAAACTCACCGGATTCCATGGGTTTCGAGGTGAATTCCGGCCGGTGGGCTTGAATTAGAGCTTGGTGTAGAAGAGAGATGTGTTGGGATTGAGGAGTACTTGTGATTTGGAAGTTTGGCCGAAATCCGCCACTGTTGACGCCGCGCCGCCACCGGCGGCGGCGGTCAACAGCGGCCCTCCGACAAAGGATTGACTTTTTGAAATTTGACAAGTTATGCCGCTTTGCTCGTAATCGCGCCCCGAGCGTAGCCTTGAGGTTTTCGAATTGTTTTGGATATCGGATTTTAAGTTGAGGGTTTATGTGGAGTATTTGGGGGTTGTCGACTATTATTTTGTATCCGAGTTATATGTTTCCGGAAATGGTTGGTTTCCGAGGTGTGGTACAGAGTAATGAATTGTGATTTTGATCCGTGATATTTTGTGATTATTCAGGGGATCGAGATCGTACGCTTGGCAAGGGATCTTCCGCCGGATCTCGGGATTAGCGCGTTTGCGCGCTGTGCTTGTCTGTGAGTGGACATCTTTCTTTTCATTGATTGGTTACGAGTCCTTATTATACGTTTCACGAGTATGAGCATGCATACGATATTATGATTTATACGAGCATGTGCTTTACGAGATTATGCATTTACGAATATGCATCGACAAATATGCTTATATAATTATATATTACGAATACGCATTTACATTATGCTTAATACATTTGCATGAACTATTTATGATTTGGTTTTCACAGAGTATAGTCACAGTATATATTGTTGTATCGATACACCTGAATCCCGGCTGATCCCCGAAGATGTTTACCGGGGGAGGCTGTGACCCCTGACCCGAGGTTTTTACCGGGCTGATTTGATTTTTACGATGCATGCTCTGTATGCGTGAGGAGTTAGAGTCTCCCTCGTGTACTATATCATATTCATTCATTTAGACTCGCATATGTTTTTATAACATATTATTCAGCGAAAGACATTTATTTTTGTCCACTCACTCTAACAGTTTATGTCTTTCCCTGAGCTTTTTGTTTTCAATGACCAGTTTGCAGTTCAGATTCTGGTGTCGCACGTCGCAGTCAGAGGCTTATTATTCCCGCTACTTTTCTTTTCCAATAGGTTTATTGTTTAGCCTACTGTTGTATATTTATGTATATATATACTAGAGGTCGCTCTGAATACTCTGATGTTTATATTTTCATATGATTTTCCCGGATTTCTGTAAAGTACAGTTTTGCTTATTACTTTACGTTATTGATATGATATTGAGAAATCCGGATGGGATTGGTGCCCACGGTTTGGCTTTTGTGGCATAGGATGAACTGTGTTTTCGGGTGCAGGTTAATGGCAATTTCGCATTATGGTGAAACTCTGTCGAAATTTCTTTGATTTTTGCAAGTTCGTGTTTTCAAAAAGGGTTTGATTTCGGTTTAGGAAACTAAATCGGGGTTAGGTCCTTTCAATCTTAGCCAGTATTATAATCTCTATTCAAATAATAAAGCAACAGCTCATACTTTACACTACCTGAGATAACTTGGTGAAGATCTCCATCATTGTTACTGTCGCATGTTGTTGTTTCCGTCTCATGGCATGTCGAGGATTCTTCAGAAATAACTTGAAAAAAGTGCTGTCTTTTGGTTAAAGATCTCTGTCTTTAGAAGTTCCTGCAATAGACTCCAACGTTGTCGCCGACTTCTTTCTCTGACCCATACCTAAAAAATATTTTTTAGCAGACAAATAAATATTATTAGGTTGTTCTATAATTGAAAGAAAGAACTAATATGAAGCAAAAAAAAAACTAATAACATAGCAACAACAGAAGTGACATTTGATACATAAGAGTCATGATCTTAACCTATCACATAGGCATTCATACTTTCTCTTTCCCCAGGGGATCTTTTTTCAATATGAACAGTAGTCTCTATATCGTAATTAGCTTAGTTAGCTAGCTGAGATGTTAAGGGGAAAGATAGCTCACACCGGCACAAACGTTGTTCAATTGTGTATAGAAAAGTTTGACAGTTTTCATTTCAGCGATTAATAAAGCACATTCTTGACAAAAAGTTTAGAACAAACTCATCAATCGCAACATTATAAGCGTAAACCAGACGATGGGGACATAATTTGCTATAGAAATATATGAGTGCATTAAGCAAAAAACATCCCCTATTTGATTAGATTAATTGCATATAAACTGTTAAGTCAGGAAACACCAATAATGACCAAATTGGATTATCATTCCATTACATTTAGAAAATCTGCAGCTCCCTATGACAAATAGGGTTATAAGTCTGCATTCTATTTAGACAAAGTGATATAAAAGAACACATAAAGACCTAGTGAAATTAAGACACATAAATAAACAAACTATGATATAAAAGAACTTTGGTGCAATTTATAAGTCTGCAGCTCCCCTATGACAAAGTGAATCTCTCTCATAAGTTTACATTCCATCATTCGATTGCATATATCTCAAAAATATATGTTAGCAATCAAATTGTCAAAACTCATCTTTGTTTTGTTGTATGGAATCATGGTACTCTTGTTGGATATCTGTTTATTTTCGTGGGTTCCATATCATTATTTCAAGGATTTTACTAACCATTATATCCGTTATGATTGTGCACAACTATTAGGTTTTGATTTCACTAACCATTAATTCTATTAGCAGTCACATATGTGCAATTTAAGAGTATAAATTACTGAAGAAAGATGTTAAACTATGAGAAAGTTTTTGTTCACCTTTTGAACTTGGAGTTTATTGAACAAAAACTTTTCTTACTTCCCATATTTCAAACCAGCAAACACGCATACAGGTAATCAGGGAAAAATCAGCTTCCCAAGTTCAAAACGAACCAAAAAGGGTAATGTGATCCAACCAAGAGAGGAAAACACACACCAGAATTTCAACACTGAACAATTTTTTTTTACTTATAATGAAAGGAGCTTAAACAAAGCAATTAATCTAACAAAGAACATAATTGAGAGACCGAAGAAGAAGATTAATTAATAATAATAATCACAATCATGGTTTGAACTAAATAATTTAGCAGCTAGGCAGTGGAAATTGTCAACAAAACAAACTGTTGGCCTTGAAATTAATGCATGGCTTCCTATAAGAGCAAAGAAACAAGTGTAATTACAGTATATAGCCATATTAATCTATCATTGCTAAGAAGACAAATAGGGACTCATAGACTATCGTCCCCAATTTCTCCCTACTTACCTCTTAAAATCTGGATGTTTGCATTTAAAATCTATGACTCATAGACTGCTGGTTGTTCTTTGATTATAACAAATCAAAGAAATATAAAATTGGGGTTTGGGTACTAATCGGGTTTGTTTCAAGTCATACCTCGTTGATCCTATTTCACAATCAGAAACCCAGATAGAAACCTAGATAAGAGTGAAACCGAAAACAGAACATGAACAAAGTTGCAGAAATTACCAGGGTGTGGCTTAGATTCTTGAGCCTCTTAGAGATGAAGAGGATTGGAGCGAAAACAGAGAGCGAGAGCAAAATGAGGATGACGATCAGTGCAAAATTGATCTACCTGGAGAGTAGAGACGAACAACCCAGTGCGAAATTTATCAAAACATAGATGAAAGAACCCAGAATACAAACAATGAAGAAAGAACCTAGAATACAAACAATGAATAAAGAACCCAAAATACAAACAATGAACAAAATTGAAACAACCTAGATTCAAAAATCAATACCTCTCAAAATCGAGTGGGTAAAGAGGTCAAATACCAAGTGGGTCACGTTCGGATTCAACTGAGAGATTCAGTAAGCGATTCAGATTGAGAAGTCGGTGGCTTTGAAGCAGCGATGATTGATCCGTATAGGTGGCTAAGTCGCAATTGTGAAGCTTTGATGTCAGATACGTTTAGCAAGCAGAGAGCGAAGGAAAGAATGGATGGCGGAGACTCGAAAGAATGAACCGTAAGACCGCCTCTGTTATATAGGAAATTGCTGGAATAGCAACATTCAATTATTTTTTTAAACTAAACCTTTCCCAACAACGAGTTAGTGGGGAAACGACGGTGCAGCTATTGATGATGAAAGTGAAAGTGGTCTGAACTGATATTACCATCTGTTCAGCGAGATAAATTGTAGAGACTCCTTTAAATCGACCATTTTGACTCAGAGTGAGAGAAAGACTAAAAGAACACGAAGGCATTTGAGATAAAGGACTACTGGTATGATGACTGCTGCACCAGAAAAATGCTATATAACAGTTCAGAACATTTCAGAATATCAGACCTTTTCTTTTAAAACTGCTACTGGAACATAAATGACAAACTGTTCTTGCAACTGAGATTTTTTAGATTTCTTTGCCTTGTCTACTTGAAACTTTAGTAATCTCTGCCTCATATGTTCTAGCCTACCTTTGAGTGCACATAGTCTCTCCATTTCCAGTTCTTCAACTCTAGACTTACTTCCACATCCATCGATGATGCTGGATTGCAGTTTATTGATTGTACATTGTCTATCCACTTCCACTTCCACTTCTGCAACTTGACACTCACCTGCACCTCCCGGGTTGATGTTGGCTCGCCTATCATCGACTTTGGATAGTCCAACTCGAAACTCATCTCCACCTCCAGCAATGACGCTGGCTCGCTTCTCCTTTGTTCTTCCTTTCAAAAGCTTCTTCAAGCTCACATCATCACTCAAATCTATTCCATCCTATATGAAAGCAAACCAACACAGGAGTCAAAACTATCCAGTAGTTCAAGTCAAACCAACACATCGCATTGTTGTGCGATTGATTTGTATGAGATACGTGAATGGTGATATAAAGACTAATGAACTCAAAACATCAAGAGGATATTATGTAAACTTTAAAAAGCAAGCAGAAAAACCAAGAAAAAGAACTATGTCGTCATAGCGTGGTTAGGATGACGGACAACATATAGAAACTCTTCAGGCCACCATACTATCAATAATCCTAGAATACTCAGAGAATCTATCGATTATAACAGGTCAGGACCTTGTTGCTTTTGGCAGGTGACAAACATGAAGATCCTTTCGGTTGAATTTTATTCCGAGGACTACTTATTGACTTTGGATGCTTTCTCCGGAATAACTTCTTATTCCTTGGGGAATGGACCACAGTTTTAGCTGAGGTATCCTCTGAATCAGATACCATGAGATCACCAGATATTCTGGTCACATTTTCATATCTGGATTCCTTGTTGATTGCAGAAGTTGAAGTTTGAATGTTTGGGGTTCCCTCTGCCTGTTGTGCAAAAGACCCGTCAACATATTGTACACAAAGATTAGACCGATGAACTATATATTAACATGAAAAATGGACACAAATTGGTTATAAGTTTTGTTTTTTGAGTGGAGACATAAATTATATAGAGCATAGATCAGAGTACAGAAGAAACCAAGATGTAAGCGGCTATGAATATTCAGGATGATAGAAGTCCATTATAGCACTACAACAGATGGTTCAGAAAAAGTGAGGAATAGATTGATGATGGATGGTAAACAGAGATATATGTGCTACTAGCTCACCTTTCTGGTTTTAAGAGCCAAGTAACGTGTGTTCTTGAACCATTTACTAACCTGGAAATATCATTTCAAAAAGTATCAGAAGAAAAAGGACATATAAGAAAAGATATATAATTGTATAAGTAAAGATGTATAATTTTATAAGTTAACCATACACTACAAAACTCTTGTCCAGCATTCAATACGGTTCACTCCAATATTTCAGAACAAGTGAAATAAGTATATATTGTATATACTGCATGAGAAATGTTGTCGTGAGTACAACATCCCTTCTTGCAACAGGAGATTGATCACCTATTTACCTTCTCAGGATCAAGTCCCAATTCTTTGGATAGATTGTCCTTGACAGCTTTAGAAGGAAGCTCATTTTCAGAAAAGACTTGGCGGAGTTTCTGGAATAAAAGGTACATCACACAATCTTAGTATGAGATACATAAAAGATATCAGAGGTCACTGCCAGAAAGCACTGTGAGCTAATACCTCAACTGCGGTGCGTGGAATGCGGAAACATGACCTTCTGACTTTCATATCAGAACTAGGTATCTTTTTCACTTCTGCAGGGACATCATCTGGAATTCTCTCACTCTCATAGAGAGTCATAAGAGTGGTGGCTGCATCGGATTCTTTTTCTCTCTGCTTTTTTTTACGAGGACCCCAATCTTCATCATCACTAACTTGTTCAATCACAAGACCATCCTTTCCAAACATTTCCTTTTGAGAGAAAAAAAAAACAGATAAATGTTTCTGTGTCAGTGATCATTCGACCTTCAACACAGACAACATTAACGAGTACGAAACCGTATGAACCATCTTATAATTGACCAAACAAGATCCATTTCATAATTTACGCTATGTCTATGTCAAAATGATATGCAAATTTCAGAAGGTAACAATATGACATGACCTACATGCCAAGCATCCAAATGCAACCCCACAGAATACAACCATAAGATACTGACAAAACAAGAGAGTAAGAATAAGTTTACATTCTGTATGTAATTTTCTACTTGGAATTTTCCTTATGCCAGCCTTTAATTTGGCTTTCCACATTTAGTTAAAGGTACAATGGGAATACAAGTTTGATGTCAAGTTCTATTTAAATGGCCTTTTCTGGAAAAGTTTGAAGAAGAAAAAATTACTTTGCTTTTCAGGCTGAGCTTATAGGCCACTAGAGTTTCAAGAGCTTTAACTAGATTTATGTTGTTGAGTTGAAATTCTCCTCTAAATTGGAAAAGGAGTACTTCAAGAGTTAAAATTTCTTCTATTTAAAGTTTCCTAGCTGTAATGCATTCAAACCAATCAAATCAAACCCTGAGCTCTTAACACATTCAGATAATTTACTCAAAAAATCACCTATAATCCATCTCTACCTTATCAGGAAATAAGTTTGAAATTTCAGGATATTATGCATACTCACATCATATAACTTCTTATAATCAACACTACTTCTCTGTCTGCGGCCAGAAACAATATCCTCGTCAGTAGATTCACGTGAACCTATACTGCCATCAGTTGACAATCCGTCATCAGATCCATTATCATCACTACCTTCCTTGCTGATGCTACAGCTGTTTAAATTCCTATCGGGATTATAATCATCATCATCAGACTCATCCGAAGGCCATTCTCCATCTGGATTCAATAATAGGTTACCACCATCAGGAAAAGAAGCTTCTTCCTTGAAAACATCCTGTAACGTGAATTACCATAGTTGAGCAAACTAATAAAAATTTAGAAGTACAAAGGAAGGAAAAAGTATCACATCTAGATGATTCTGACATTCACTGACCTGCCAAGTACTATCCATGGAAAAGCAGGTCCCAAGATGAGCATTGACTACTTCCAGTATTTCCATTTTACACTCGCAAAATTTGCAAAACCAGCCTTGATCTCCTCGAGGAACTGCAGATTGTCCACTGAACATAATTAAATTTAACAGAGAAAGGTGCCTTGTCAGTGAACTGTTCGAAACAAATTCAGAAGAGACAAAGTCATTACTATTTTCAGTAGCCAGAGGAGGATCAAGACACTGTTGATGAAATGCAGCATTGCATGTCCCATCACACAATACAATATCATTATCAGGAAAAGCTTCATTCAACTTGCACTTTGCGCAGAATATCTAAAAGGTAACAAAACTGGAAAATTAATAAGGAAACCTAAAATGAGAATTGCAATGAATGAAATCACTTTCTAAACAGTGTCAAATTTGTTTATAGTACAGCCTTAGACAAGAATATAATGAAAGCAAGCACTAAAGCAAAGAGCTTCATGCAAAACTATCTTCATTAGTAAGCTATATGTAAGAGCAGTCTGAAAATCAGACATAATTCCCAACAATTTGGGACGCAATATTCAACAAAGCTACCCCATTCTTCATTTCTCTATTCTAAGATTTTTTATAGAAAGCTGTGGCAGTGACAACGTATACGCACATGTTCATGATAAACTGATCCATCTGGATCAATGACAGAGTCTGCAATGCTTCCCACTGAACTCAGTGAATGTAGATGACGAATAGCATCACGAATTCCAAGTTTGCACTTCAAAATCTGATTCTCAGCTCTCTGTAGTTCTTTTTCTGGCTTAATCTTTTCTCGGCTGTAGTAAGAGGAAATTATTAAAGCACTTCTATTTATTGTAGAAAAGAGCTCGAGAAAGTACAACAAGTCATCTCTATATTGTCAGATCATGTATTTCACAGCATCACTTGACATCATAAAAATGTATAGAAGTTTTCTTGTCATACCTCTGCCCCTTCCAACCTTCTCCAGAATAAGCATCAATCAAGTTCTGCTCCAATTTGATTTTAATCAACAGATACCTTGTTCTCCTCTGCAAGCGAGCAGTTTCATCTACGTCCACTTTATTTTTTTTGCTTGTCTTCTTTCTTCTCCTTTTCCTACTTTTGGTTTCCCCATCAGCATTTTCTCCCTTCTCATTGGAGCCATCTTGGGAGGGCTTCTCATTCTGAAGCTTCAACAATGACAACTTGTCTGAGGGTTCTGTACCATGTGCTTTATGCAATCCTTTTCCACTTGCCACCTTTTTACTTGTATCAATTTTCTTTGCGACTTTACTTAAGGAATTGGCACTTCTTCTCTTTGACAGGGATGAAGCAATAGTCGTCACGGACTTTGGTTTTACCTTTTTCACATGGGAAACTTTGCTGCTTTTCTTAAATTTCGGTGATGCTATTAGCTTTGACAAAGTATCCGAGTAACAAGATTTTCCCGACTCCTGAACAGATGATTTATTTCCAAGACCACGCATTCTGCTAGCCAATGTATGAAAATGCACACAAGGGATTACAAAAATGGATCTTGATAGTAAATAGAATAGAATAAAGAAAGCAATATCGAGACCTACATTCAGTTTCACTGCTTTTAAAATCTCTCACGTTTCATTCTTCATTTGAGAACTTTTGGGACCAAAGTGAGTGAAGTGCACACTAACAAAGTAACAAGTTAAGGAATAGATGAACAACAGAACATCACATTAAAAGAAACAAGCTAAGATCACTTCAACATGTGCACATGAGACTCATTGTGGAGACTGAGATCAAATATGACACAGAAAGGCAACACATTTAATATTGCTAAATATAGCTGAGATTTAACATCGACCATGAATGGTGTTTAAAAGCATCAAACATCAAGCATATCAAAATCTCAATACCAATTAGTATTAACCATTTTGAAGAAAAGATAATGACGACCCAGTAACTAAATAACCATAGTTATCAAGTGTGTCATCAACAACGATGCAATAGAGCAAATACCCAGAAACAGAATTCGACCCAGAATTACCAAGAAACAAACAAAAGAACCAAGATTGAAGGTATAAAAGCAAAAGAAGCACAAGATTTTAAAGAAATGGCGAAAAGGTTAACACAGAAAGCTCTCACCTGAAACAAAAGAGATTAGAGATCTGTCGAGTGTTGGGTTCTGAAGCTTTGTCTCTTGAGTTAATCTCACGTCAATGTTCGCCGCCGATATTAGGTCTCTCGGACTCTGTTAGTTGTAGTGTTGTTGGATTGGGAATGAATGAATGATCATGAGCAAAGTGTGTTTGATGAGAATGAAGACGAGGTGTCTGTTTCGAAATTTGGTAGTCAATAACTGGGGGACAATTTGAGATTATGTAATCGGGCATATCGATGATTAGTGGGGGACTCTTTGGCTTTTTACACATGATATTTATATAGTGCGACTCACCAAAAACCACTAATAATTCTTTGTGTGTCACATATTTATTTGTTTTTTTTATATTCAAAGTAGAAATTGCATTTCATTACGGGCACCAAGCCCAGCAAATGCATATCCTAAACGGGCTAAACGAAACATAAAATAGATCTCATATAGGAGAACAGATAGGACCCAAAAACTGGAAGCCCAAAACTAAATATAGGTCCAAAAATTATCTTTGTAGGTCATCTTCATTGACCGATTCTTTATGCCGCCACCGATGGGAGGAGCGCTGCTGAGTTTCAGATACAAGATCTAAGTCTTCAATCCGGAGCGGAAGAAGTTGAAGATCCCGCCAAGGAGATCCTAACTTCCCGCCTGTCATGGGGCTTGAACCCTGTGGTTGTCGTGATAACTGCCGACTGCCAAAGCGTTTCGGTAACATGCACAACCACTCAAAAAGAAGCTCATTGTGCTGGCTTGTGGAGGAGGGCGGAGGAGAGGTGATGGCTGCATAAAAGAATGGGTCGAAGGTAAGAGCTACATAAATGGAGTTTTGGGAAGACAAAGCTAAAACTGAAAGAAACTCAAACAAAATGTTGGACAAAGACCCTAACAGAAGACCCACGCCCAATCCCATACCCAAAGATCTAGATCTCGTCGGAGTAGTTCTAGATCTGGGAAGGAGAGGGGGAGGCGACGGGAAGACTTTTGGTTTTTCTAGAGAGAGGTTAGAGCTTCACTCTCTCCAAAACCTTGTGACATTCTTTTTTCTTTACATATTTATTTGTTAGCATATGATAATAAGAGAAATTCTATGATGTGCCACCCATGCATCGATGTAATGATACATTTTATGAGCAAAATGACATATATAGAAGAGAAAACAAATCCTCTTAAAAAAGACTAAGAAAGAACTGAAGTGATGTGTGTCTGAAGATTTTTTTTGTTCTAAAATGTGAGAAAATGTTATTAGGTTCTACTTTATCTAGAATTTAAGTTGATAGCTGTGAGATTCAATTTTATTATTACTGTAGATTCAACAAATCAACTGTTTGATAGTAGATAATTAAGTATGCATATGTTGCTATTTGTTAATCCAATTCATTAATGGTACAATAGACTAATATTTTTCCAAGAAAAAAACTTCAGTTAAAAGTTTAATTGTATGCACTTTATGAATTTTAATATATTATTTCAATGTTTTTGTTTAGTTATTATTTTAAATATTCGTAAGGAGCTACATGAATTAGAGAAAAATTATTATCTTATACTTTTAGCGATGTTGCTAGTCATATGAACTGGTCCCGACTCAAGATGGAGAAAAAAATTACTTAAACAAGGTTATTAATCTATGGAACATTCATTTATTTATTGAGGTTTTAGTGTACAACAATTGGAGTTAAAATGCATAAAATAGAAGTTAAGGACATAACCCAATGTCTACTAACTAGGCCTGTTGCTTGAACCTAACACAAGAGTTTGTGGAATAATAACTCCAAATTACAAAACCAATATCAAAGCCTTAATCAAAACATCCAAACATACAGCCAAGAACGAAGATAAACACGACATAAGCGGCCTCGTAAAATCCTTTCCGAAAATAATTCCCTGGTAATAAATTTCAAGACCAATACCCGATAGGAAGCTGATGAGGTAATTGCCTTTGGCTCCAAATTTTTAGGACGGCACTAATTTCTAATTTTAGTAACAATCTTTTTTGGCACATGCATTCATATATATAACTGATATATAGTTCATATCAAGTGCGAAGCTTTGCACTAAATATTCCGTATGAAGTTCCATTTATACAAGATATTTTGATCATTGAAATCACTTATCCTTTAAATTACCATTTGACAATCATATACACAAAAAATTAGCTCAATGGAGATCATTTAGATACTTGATCGACACATCAATTTTTGAGCTATATTGGACGAACAATATAGATAAAAAGTTGGATGTCGCGATAAAGTGACTAATCATCTTCGATTGAGCTAAATTTTTGGAGCCATGATACTTTAATAGTAATATAAGTCACGATTAATTTCATTTGTGAAGTAATTCCGTCGATTTTGTAGAATTTAGAACTTTACACTAAAAATTTATGTACAAAGGTTTGCACTTGATAGGAACGAACTATATATAATACACATATCATATCTAGAGTGGAGCTTCGCTTTCAAAAAATGGAGTAGAGTTCCATTTTACGCAAGATTGACAAAATTATTTGATCACTAAAGCCACTCATCTTATAGATTACCACTGGAGGATCAAGCTTGCAAAAAATCAGCCCAATCGAAGATGTTTTGGCCATCTGATCACCACATTCAACTTTTGATGCAACAGTTCATCCGATATAGCTTAAAAGTTTAATATCACGATTAGATGGTCAAATTATCTCTTAGTGAGCTAATTTAATGTAAGTATGATTCTTAGGCAGTAATTACATGATGAATAGTTTCAATGATTAAGCAACTTTGTCAATCTTGAGCAACTAAATATTAAATTGAAAACTGTAATACATATTGAAATGACTTTGAACTAAATTGACTAAATTGAAAACTTACTAATTCAAAAACCCAATATGCATGGAGGTTTCTAATAGTGGTTAACTATACTAAGGAACTGGTTTACTATGCTAAGACAGAGCTCTATCTCAACACATGAGTTGCTCCGTTTGAAACTAGAGAGAAAAAAAAATTGAACTTGTGATAACTGAAGGAGAGATGCTCTTTATATAGCCCTTGGCATCCGGAAATTACGGGCAGGGAATCTGCTTTTTTGAGAAAAGGCCAAAAAAAGGAAGCAACACAAATTAGCTATGTTTTTGCGTCGTGGATGAACAGTAAAAAGTTACTATTCATGAATAGTGGACTGTTGCCTTGGTCAGATTATGCATATCGATCTTGACTGTCTTGATAGTCGACTCATTTGACTGGATTACTGGGAGTCTTGTGATGAATGTGAGATGATTATGAGGACCAGGAAAAGATTTCTTCTTCATCATTACTTAAACTAGCCGCTTGTTCCAGGATTTTTTTGGCTAACTCTTTCAATTCTGATGACTTGGAGGCTTTCAGTTCTGATGACTTGGAGGATGTTTCTGAATTTGTTTTCCCTTTGGTCTTGGAAGAGGACCGTGTTTTGAGAGACTGTGACTGTGAAGTAGATGCTTGTAAAACTGTTCTCGTGATGGAGTGACCAGCAATATTGAAGAAGGCAGTTGTGATGGAATGACTGGAAATTCTTCATTGAATTAGGATAAAACTCTATCAAACTTGAACTTATCCCACCATTTGACTAGTAAGTGTCTTGATACTACCTGACCATTGAGCTCATAATGCCACTTAGAGATCCAATGTAGTTTGTATTTGGCCATAAAATGTAGAGGACTGGGAAATTCTTGTCATATGTTGTAAACTTCATGACTGTTGAAAAATGAGTGACTGCCTCTTTTAGAGGTTGAGGAAGGATATCAAACGGGCATCCATGGGTTGGCCACTAGCGAAGGAACTACATGGAAAATTGTCTATTGATTTTTTAGTCAAAATTTAAGAACTAAGAATGACTGAAATCTTCATTTTGGTGAAGGAAAATTTTGACCCTTGCTTCCATATAATCATAGTAATTGAATGATAAATCTCATAATTTGTGGTAGGTGAATGACGGATCACCCCATTGAGCCAAGGAGATAATGCGAACTATATATTATTGGGAATGATACAAGATTTTAGTTGGATCTTGCTGGTCTGAAATAGGTTTAATAGTTACTGATTGTAATTCAAAAAGAATAGCTCTCCTAAAAATTTAGTGACTAAGAAGAAGTGGAAATTAGGGGGGGTAGACAGATTTAACTAAAGATATTGAATTTTTAAGGTGACTCATAGTTGGCTCAACATAAAAAAGAGTATGACTAGCTTGCTGAAAATAAGGGAAGGATAATCAATTCTTAAAACTACAACATGCGCAATTCTTTTTCCTTTTTTTCTGTTTTTTTTCTTTTTTCTTTTTTTTTTCTTTTTTTTTCCCTTTATTTCTCTCTCTCTCTTCATATTTTCTCGCTATCCTCTCCATCTCTTACTCGTCGTCTAGCTCACCGGAGGCGAACCACCCAAAACGTTATCGATTAACTACGTGCTTTCAGAAAACCCTTCCAATTTTCATTTTTATTTTTATATATGTATATTTTTTTATATTTTTTCTTTTCTTTTCTAATTTCATTTTTTTTATTTTTTTTATTTTTTTATTTTTAATTTTATTTAATTTTTTTCCTTTATTTCTCGCTCTCCTGATTTTCTCTCTATCATCTCCATCTCTCACTCGTCGTCGAGCTTGCCGGAGGCGAACGACCCAAAATATTATCGATTAACTAAGCTCATTACCCGTCAGGAATATCGTACTCTTGAACTATGTAATTTATGAAAATCCAACAAATTTATCAACTATTCATATTATTATTCCGATAAATTATAAGTCTCAATCAAACTAAGTCAAATTAATTTGAGAACATCTTCAATGTGATCAATATGTAATTACAAACAAAACGATATTAAACATCTACTAAAACACATCAGCCGGATGCACCTTCGAAAATTACTGTCGGCGACAACGCTCCACATTCCGACGACCAGAAATCAAACCTGTCCAAAATTAATCCAACAAAAACTTTATCAACTACTTCTAAGTACAATTCCAAATAGAACTCACTGGATTACCTTTTGAATCCAAGAACACCTAAAATTCTCAAATTCAATTCGTCGATTCTCCCTCCTTGATTTGAATTGAAACTTGTCCTTGGTATGTAAAGACTCACAAGGAAGAGGGCTATAAAGCCCAGTAAGTCTCCTTGGCCGAATTGATGTCAAATCAGTTGACCCCAAATTTCTAGGGTTCTTGAAAATTTGAAACCTTTCTGTCCAAATTCGAACAAAGCAAATAAGAGATGAGTGCTGGGATTATGGGAAAAAGATAGAGGGGAATGAGATGGAGAGATTGATACATAACACTGTGTTTTGGGTGGTTCATCTCCGGTGAGCTCTACAACGAGTGAGAGATGGAGAGGATAGAGAGAGAGAAAGAGAGAGAGAGAGAGAAGAGAAAAACAAAAAAAAATGGAAAAAAAATTTTAAAAAAAAATCTGAAGGATTTTCAGAAATCAATTAGTTAATCAATTACATTTGGGTGGTTCGCCTTTGGCGAACTCGACAACGAGTGAGAGATGGAGATGATAGAGGGAGTAATAAAGGAAAAAAAATTTTAATGAAAATAAAACAGAAAAGAAAAAATAAAAAAATAAAAAAAACTTAAATTTTCTTAAAAATCAGAAGGGTATAAAAGTCTTTTTCTCTCTTTTTTTGAAAACAAAATTTTGCCACGTTATTATAGACGAAGCAGTGACGGAAAATAGCTCTAGACATCACATAGATATAATTTCAAGAGTTTGGGCATCACTTTGATAGTTTTTAAAGTTCAAGTATTATTTTGATACCATGACAAAAGTTCAGACCCCGTGGGTGACTTTTTTCCAAATAATTACTATAAATATGTTTTCTCTTCCAGACTGTTTGTACCGTAATTCGAGCAGATACTGGCAAAACACCAGATGAGGAATATTAATCGGAATGAGGATTGGCTTGTTTCTTCTGTACTGAGCTGCTAACATGGAAACGAGTGTCAGAAGTGAAGGCGGGGTTGCCCATCTAACACGCTCTGATGCCTAAGTAAGTACGGGGTAGTAGGAAGTAAACGAGTATTAATGAAGAGAGTGATTTCAGTAAGTGATCAAAATTATCCTTCATTAATGACAATTAATGCAGGACAAGCTTCAGTTTACCCTTCTTAAGTTTAGTTAAGACATCATGTTAGTCCATTTTGTTTCAAAGTTGAATATTCTACCCTTTATCTTTGTAATTGACATCAGTTTTACCTCTCCGTCAGTTTTTCATCCAATTTGACCATTAAGTCATGACTTGGCAATTGACACATCAACAATTGGGTCCTACTATCAAAAATAAATTTCTATTTTTATTTTTATTTTTTGTAAAATTTCATTTCTAATCTTTACTTTTCATTTTGATCGTCTAATTTTTATTTTTATTTTTTTAGTTTTTTAGTTGAATTTTTGTCTTTATCTTTTTCTTTCTTTCTTTCTCTAGCAACTTTTTTTTTTTACATTTTTTCATTTTTCTTTTGGGTTTTACCTTTTTTTATGAGATTGTAGTCAACCATGGGGTTACAAAAGAAAGAAAAAATAAAAACCTAAATGAGACAGTTAAAAATGAAAATGGTGATTAGAAATAAAAAACTATTATTTTTGAAAAATAATAGTTAAATGAAAAAATGAATTTATTTATAATAGTGGGACCCACTTGCTGATGTGGCAATTGCCATGTCAGCACTTAATGGTCAAATTAGATGAAAAACTGACGGAGAGGTAAGACTGATGTCAATTGTAAAGATTAAGGGTAAAACATTCTGTTTTGAAACAAAATAGTCTAACATAATATCTGACCCAAAGTTAAGGGGGATAAATTAAAGTTTGTCTATTAATGTATTATATATTTATCTGAAAACACGTCATCCCCTCCCGCCTTCGGTATGAGACTCGATGCGCCATCATTGTTCCTTGTGTTTCCTTTTGCCTGTGTTGTGCCTTTAGCAAGCGTGTATGAAATAGGGCAAGAAATGTAGTCTTATGCCAACAAGTCCCCCAAGTCCTCATTGCCAAGATCATTCTTGAATGGAGAGTTGAATAGGTCATCCCATTTCGTACACGCTTGGTCTTATCTTTATCGAGATTTTTGGGCATACCCCAAAGTCCCCTTCAACTCCACAGAAAAGAATAGTCTGCTTGAATTATGAAGGAGATACCATAGGATAAATGTGTAAACATAAACAGGCGCATCACTTTAGTGACTGTGCGACTATTTGTAGCCTAAGCAGTTCGCCCGAAATCATAGATATGACTTACTAATAACCAAACAAGGAGTGTCACTTGTTGGCGAGTGTAGTGTCACGTCGCGCTTACTTCATAGAGTAACGTATGGAGAGACATCACACATAATGATCAGTCATGGGATCCGCTCGAATGGTGCGTGCGTTAAGCGCATAGATAATAGAATGGCCTTTGCTAATGCAAGTGATAGAACTTTCCGCTCAAAACAAATCGAGTCTCGTGTTTTGAGCGGAGCGGGAACAATGAAACCATGTCCCAGTTTGAATGGAGTGAATCCACTTTTAGAAGATGTGTGTACCTAAAAAGTATTGCGGACACGTGTGTTCAAAGTTATGATGACAGAAAGAAAAACAAAACTCTATGCACCTACATTATGATGGCCTGAGTCATGATGATGTTTGTGTGAACCGAGTCGTCTAGGTGCATCAATCCATGTTAAGAGGCGTACTAAAGAATCTAACGGACCAAGTAGAGCCACGTGTAAGGTTATGTTCACTCAAGGGTTTCGTGCTGAAAAATATAAAAAAGGGGGAAGGTTTGTTTTCGCCATTCACTTTCATTGTTTGCAATAGAGAGAGAAGTTTTCACAGAGAGAGTGATAAAAGAGATCAAGTTCATATCATATCTTCAAAGGCCGGAGACTAGATCTAGATTCAAATCCAAGTTCAAAGAGACTAATTGAGTAAGCTTTCCATTCGTACGATTATGTTTTGATTTAAAGCATGTTCATTAAGTGAGTTTTGTATTGAGTTTGTATCGAGTATTGTTGGAATTTGATTGTTAGTATTGTGTTTTTGAGTAAACTGATTGGGTGAGTTTGTGAGTAAACTAAGTCCAAACTAGATGTGGAAACTTCAAAAACGTGTGGGGAGTTGTTGGGATTTGTTGGTCTAACACTGGGTTTTCTGGGTTGGATTTTAGGTTTTTGAGTAATCTGGGTTTGATATGATTGTTTAATAGGCATGAACTAAAATACCAAAATAAACCACGTTTAATCGAAATGGAGTGAAAGTTTTTAAAACCTGAAGTGTTGGTGGGAAATGGAAGAAGTGCTGGTATTAGTAAGGGAGGCATCTAATGTATGTGTACTTGTATTTTAAGCCGCCTAAGAGACGATATGGGGATGGGTGCAGAAGAAGTGATAGAGGTATCTAGTGGCGCATGTAGAATAGCAAACGGGAGAAAGCGGTGCCCAAAGGAGAAAACTTCTTTCACATAAATGGGCTTAGGGGTTTTAGGGCTTGATTCATATAGTGAGAGTGTAACTTCAGCGACGTCTGATTCGATGCCTAGTTTTAGTAATGCAATGTTTCTTATGCGTGGAGATGACCTTAACACGTCTCTCCTTTTATTGCCAGCCCCGCCCAAAATGGAAGATGCTGCTTTTGATGCGCACTTGGCTTTTGAACCTAGGCGGGCGGCACAACAAAGAGTTGAGTCGGGAACAGGGGCCTCGATGAGCGGGGCGGGACGGGAGCAAATGTTGGAGCCAGGAAAAAGGAAGAAAAATACGACGGGGAGATGGTGGGAGAGAAAACAGGCTGATGCTGCTCCTTCAGTAGAAAACTATTAACAGTCGCACTCCACCAATTTGGGACGGGCGGGCCGTACTTATATCGTCTGAGTGACGGGATTGCAGCTTAGGAACCGGTGAGCGCGTTATCAGATAAACAGATAGAGGCCTTACGACGGGACTACAAAATTCCTCCGAATGTTATTTTGAGGTGTCTGAAAGATGGTGAATCGGTGGTGCGCCTTGCAGAAGGGTTCACATGGATGCAGAGTTATCATTTTTGGCATGGGCTGGTTCTGCCGCTACACCCATACATGCAATACATGTTGGCCAACCTAAATGTGTCGATAGGGCAGTGCAGCTTGTTCATCATTAACATCTTGCAAGTCTTTCATACTGGTTTAACTTATCTGGGCTTGGGCATCCCATGATAGCAGAGTTAATGTCCATTTGTGAGCTGGGAGACTCTAGTAGGGGGGATAAGAGCACGACCACATTTACACATAGGGTTAAGTCGTGGTTTTTCACCAATATGCCCACGTCTGCGTCTGTCTGGAGGAGAAGAGCTATACTAGTGGGCAGGGAATGGAAATTTGGGGCAGCAGTGAGTCGAGAAACCTGAGCCAATAAGTAGCAAGTCCCCTTAGTTTTCCAAGCAATATGTATATGTTATAGATGTGAGTTGAGTCCCTTTCTACAGTATTTCTTGCATATGCTTGACATGTTTGTCTATTTTACAGTTAAGCTGTGCTTTCCTTGTTATCGAGAAGAGAAACAACGCTTGAAGAGGATTACATACGCTTGGGGAAACGAACGGGACTGTTGCTCACTCACCGCTTTAAATCACTGGGATTTGTTGGAGCGAACAGGTTTAAGACGTTGTCCAGGTAATAGAGCTGACCGAGTAAGGTTGTTTGTACTTCGTATATTTGGATTTGCAATAACTAATTTGAGGTGGGCGGCAATATATGCAATGAAAGTACCCAAGACCTCTACAACTAAGAAGATGAATGGAATGGGCAATGAACTAGAGCAGCAGCTACTGCAAGCGGTGTGGGCTGAAAAAGCTCACGCCATGGCAGATGGTAGTTTTGAGGAAGGGGAGGTGCCCCAGACCGTGCTTGTGCCAAGTGAGGCTGCTCAAGTACAACCAGTGTTGATCACGGCTGAAATTGAACTAGACAAGGATCGGGCGAAGGTTGCTGCAGAAAAAGGTAACTTAAGGAATGAGGAGGAAATGGCCAACCTAGAAACTGACCGGGTGACCGAGGAGGAAGTGAGCTGTCAGCATTAGCATACCTGAACAGAGTGATCTTGAGAGAAAGATGGCATATGAGAAAAGGGGGGCGGAAAGGAAGAAGGCAAAGATTGATGAGAATCTTTAGAAGAAGAGGGAGAAACTTCACTCCCGCTCATCTCACATGTGCATACTTCCCAACCACGTCTGACTCCGCCGCTCATAGGGACGCCCATGGCCCAGCCCACGCTTGCTGTAGAGGGTATGACTACTATCCACTTTGGATATGTTAAGCGGGTAGCTGAAGCAATTGACTGTGGGTACTACAACGTCCACCAAGTGCAAACACGCTCAACCCCACCCTTGGCAAATATACAGGCGATCCTATCCGATCATATCCGAACGGGTCATAGACTCTACCTTGCCTTGGAAGATGAAGGAATTTAGAGTCAATTAGCTGAGATGGCGTCCCTGCGCATACAGTATGAGAAATGCCTAGGTGAGCTAAAGAAGGCGAAGGAGACAGAAAGGTGCCTAGAGAAGAAGATGAAGAAGGTGGAGCTACAAGTGGAGAGATTGAAGGCGAAGAAGAAAACTGTTGAAGAATATGCAGGAAAAGCGAACAGGGAGAAGAAGGAGGCGGAGCAAATGTTGAATGAGTTAATGTAGGCGCTAGAGGTTGAGCAAGCGGAGTTGAGTGAGATGAAAGAGAAATTTGAGGAAGAAATTAAGGTGATGTCGTCCCGCATTGAAGGGATGCAAGATCTGTTGCTGACGAGGAGCAGACGGAGTAGATAAATACAGAGGTTGTAGAAGCTTTCAAAGCGAGGAAGGGACAAGCAAAAAAAAAAAAAATAAGGGCGGAAGCTGAGGCTGCTCTCTTCGAGCAAATAATAACTTCCCCTTACTTCAACTGGGATAAATTTAAGAAGGACAAAGGCCTATGAGGGATAGTGAAATGCATGGGCGGACGTCTGCTCTCTTTTTTTGTTTTGAGGATGCATGTTATTTCCCTTTTTTCTTTTTGTTGTTTGTTTTTTTTTGTAAGACAATACTTTTCTTATATGTCCTGCTTTATTTGCAGTATGGAATATTTATTCTTCTATGAACCGTATAATTAAGTCGACCGACCGCTCAGTGTTTCTGAAGTGTTTTTGTTTTTTTTGTTTTTTGTTTTTGAGCGATGTTTTGGAAAAATCGACGAAAGACACTTTTCATTGAGCGGAACAGTATTTCATATAGAAATAATGGGCGGGAATACAATCAAAGAAATTGCCTTCTACTGGGCGGGTATAGCTCAATGATAGTGCTTTCGTAGGTGGGCGAAATTCCAGGGGTGTGGTAATATACGCCCAGTGTCATCCTTCAAATAGAAGGTTCCTGGTCAGACTTCTTCCATGATCTGATATGAACCTTCTCAGCTTGGACGGACAGATTTGACAAGTGTCTATATAGATTTCATTACCCAGTCCCCAATGTAAAGTGGACAGGTCTTCACGCGCTAATTATACATGAAAGGACCAAATC
Source organism: Geum urbanum (assembly GCA_946800695.1). Taxonomy (NCBI): domain Eukaryota; kingdom Viridiplantae; phylum Streptophyta; class Magnoliopsida; order Rosales; family Rosaceae; genus Geum; species Geum urbanum. Next base: position 10,898,824 of record OX327003.1, read on the forward strand.
CTAGATTAACTAATAATCTAGAATCATGCCCTATCGATTGACCATAATTTATGAAATTCTGTAAAAAAAAAATTGACAGAGCTCCCCTTAAAACTGAGACAACCAAAAAACCTGCAAAAAGAATGACACTCCGCAGATAAATCCCACAAACAAACCATGGACCACCGATGTCCATCCAAATTTCTCAACATATAGCAGAAACTAAACTAGATGTAAAAATCAAGACTGAAAACATACTTTACAAAGTACTGGTTCTAACTACAAGAAAAAGAAAACTCGACGACTATTCGAGTAACAACCTATTCACAAGAGTCTCAATGTAACAACATTAGAAAACTGGTATCCAGAGCGACTTCTATATACATATGAAACAAACTGACAACGAGCTGGAAGCTATTGATGAGAGGATGACTGGTAGACTCAGAGTTCTCGATGATACCAAGCACGCTCTGGAATAACACTGCAACCTAGGCAATGAAAACCGAATAGCCCAGGAAAAAGAATTTAAAATATAAAACGTTAGCGTGAGTGGACAAAAATAATATAATAATATGCATAAATCGCTAAACTGTAATTTCATGCATTTCCGCTATTTTCTATGAAATAATGCAAGTTCTAAACTGAATAACTGAAATATAAATGGAGGTGCTCTCCCTGGCCACCTAACCTGATGCGTTAAACTAAAATGAAAAATATGCAAACATGTTATGGGATCGTCCCCAGGCCACCTAACCTGAGTCGATCTGGGTTAGACGAGGTCACCTAACCTCCCCTAACTAACTACCAGTGATCAGCCGAATAGCTAGAGCATCGATGCAAACTAAAAAAAACCATCACAAAGCAAGCCTTTGAATAAACGCTTTAAAAATATACCGTAAAACGTACTGCTAAAAGTAATGAACTCGCAATCAATTGTGAAAATAAAGGTCCACTCACAAGTCTGCGGCTACTGCTGGGATCCTGCGAAATTTCCTTCCCTGTTAGAGTCGTGATCTCGGTGTCCTATAAATATGGATCATTTGATATCAAAATATGCATAAAACTATGAAAGTCGACCCTAAAAACAAGCCCAGAATTCCTGCCGATAATTTCTGAAAGTTGACTCGCCGGAAAACCACCGTGGACGGCGGTGCGTGGCCCTCACGCGCTTCCAAAGGCGGCGGCGAGTGAACCACACGTGCCTCCTGGCTGAACTGCTCCAATGGGAGCATTCGATACATGGATGGAAAGATCTCACAACGCTCTATAACTTCCACAACTACCACATTTCATGATTCGTCGTCGTTTGGCCGAAAAATGGCCTGAAAGCTCGCGTCTCCCAAAATTAGTTTCTCGCCGAATCGCCGCTGTTGCCGCCCCTCAATCCACAAAACCAAAGGAGTTCCATTCCTGGGTCAAAACACAGTCAAACCCACCTAACCTCGTCGCTAGAAAATGGTCGGAGCGCCACTGCCCATTAAATCCGAAATCTAGCGAATTTAGCTAATCGATTCGATATCAAAATCGCACCAAAACTTAACAACAAATACATGAAACGAAAAAGGAGAGGAAGAGCTTTCTTTCCCTACCTTGAACGTCGTCGGAGGTGGCCGGAATCGACGGTACGGTCGGATCGAGCTCGTACAGTATTTCTACCAATTTTGGAAACTTTCTAGAAAAAATCACGTATTAATACCCCGTATACATACCTGACCTAAATCAACGATCCAAATTCATTCTGATATCGATCAAACGGTCACGATTAAACTGACCTAAAACTAATTTTTATTTAAATTATTCGTCATGTAAACTTCTAATAAACATTAAAAATAGCTCGCTTATCTGATAAATTCTCCAAAAATTCCTACAAAATCAAAATTAAATAATCTACAACTCTCGTGAAGAAAGTCAAGTCAAATTCTTGCCCGGTGAAAAATTCATTAACAACCCTAATAACGTGCTTAATTCGCAATAACGCGCAACGTGGTTCGATAAGTGTGTGATTTCGGTACGGGTCGTAATAGTACAAGCGGGCGATCCTTTTCTTGTTAGCTGTATTGCGAAGATGAGTTGTGTGTCTCCGCTCCTCGAGCAGATCATTGTCTAAGCGTAGTCCTTCACCATTTGTAATTAGGTCAAAGGCAGTTACACGAAGGCTTTGATGAGTGATCTCAAGCGAGAGAAATGCTTCGGAACTGAAGGTTAATGCAATAGAGGTTCCACCTGTTTCCTTGATAGCAGTTATGCGGATGGACCACAGGATACCATGTAGCTCATATACCCATCTACCAAAACGTGGGTTTCCCCTTTTGATATCGCATATCTTCTTTTTCAACCCGTCCTTGATGATCTTATAGGCAACTTCTACTTGGTCCTTACCCTAGGGATGGGTGGGAGAAGAGAATAAGACAGTAATCCTCAATTTCTTGCAGAATTGAATGAACTCATTGTTGTTGAACTGAGGTTCGTTGTCAGTGATGATATTGATGGGGGTGCCATAGCGACAGTAAAGTGTGCGCCAGAGGAATTTAAGGATCTTCTCAGTCGTGACCTTCACAAATGGCTTAGCTTCAATAAATTTGGTGTGGTAATCAATGATGTCCACAATGTATTTGTATTGGCCCCTCGTCTTAGGCAGCTCACCGATGAGATCGAGTCCCCATTGGGCAAATGGTATAGGTGAAATGATGATAGAGAGTGGGACGGCTGGTAGATGATGCTTGTGAGCGTGTAATTGACACTCGTGGCACTTCTCTGCCAAGGCAGTTGCATCTGCATTTATCATGGGCCACCAAAGGCCACTTCGAAGTACCTTATGGGCGAGCAATCGAGCTCTTACATGATGCCCGCATACGCCACTATGAATTTCTATTAATATTCCTTGCCCAGGTTTGGGACTAACACATTTCAAATTTGGCCATGTTTTTCAATGCTTGTGTACAAATGCTCGGAATACTAAAATTGGCTGAGCGTGGAATAATCGCATGTGCCTCTGTCTTAATAGACGGGAGGATGCCTTTAGTCTTGTACAAATATATGGGGTCGATATAACTTAGTTCAGCGAGTGCTACCGGGAGTAGCTCATAAAAAGGCTCGGGCAGTGCTTGGCTTAGATAAAGTTTTGACCTGCTTATCTCTTGAGGTAGGATGGGCGGTAACCAATCGGTCTATTGCATCGGCCTTTGCATTCTGGGCGTGAGGTACCTTTATGATCATATAAGATCTGAATATTCCAAGCATAAATTTGGTGAGTGATCGATAAGCGCTCATATGCTGTTCCTTAGCCTTGAAGCCCCCTGTTACTTGCTTCACCACTAACTGTGAATCACTTAATATGCTAATATCTGGAGCATCCGAATGATGGGTGAGTTGTAATCCTGCAATAAGATCTTCATACTCTACTTCATTGTTCGAGGCTGAGAAATCGACCTGTAGCGTGTATTCCACATGACCCCCTGGTGCCACTAAGGATAACTCCAACAAAGCTTGCTTGCTGCTTCTTAAATCCATCCACGTATAATTCCCATTTGAACTTCTGAGCGGTGGGGATGTCTATGCTTTTACTAGCTTTGTCGATGACTGTCTGGGCGAGTTTAGGACCAATGTATTCGACAATGAAATCAACAGTCGCCTGACCCTTGAGAGCAGTTCTAGGTTTGTATTCGATGTCGAACTCATTAAGCTCGATGGCCCATTTGCTTAGGCGCTCACTTTGGTCTAGTGATTGAAGAATTTGCCGAAGTGGTAAGGTGGTAAGTACGTGGATGCTGTGCGCTTGAAAATATGGGCGCAACTTTCTAGTAGCTGAGATGAGCGCTAAGGCGACTTTTTCAAGAGTGGGGTACCGAGCTTTGGCATCCGCCATACCTTTGCCCTCATAGAATACTGGGAGTTTTGTATCGCTCTCTCTCCTAACAAGGGTGGAGCTAACGGCAGTTGTAGAAGCAGCTAGATACAAGAATAATACTACCCCTTTCATTGGGTTGGACAATGTAGAAATTGATGCCAGATAATGCTTGAGATTGATGAAGGCGGCTTCGCATTCTGGCATCTACTGCAACTCGCACTTGTGGGTTAAATGAAGCACTTTGAAGAATGGCTCGCATTTATCTGAGTAGAGGGATATGAAGCGGTTCAATGACGCTAACTTGTCGATCAGGCTTTGTAGTTCTTTTTTATTGGACGGTGTGCTCATGTCCATAATTACCCTTATCTTGGCCGGATTCGTATCGATCCTCCTTTGGCTTACCATATAGCCTAAAAATTTGTTGGTTGTTATATCAAATGTGCATTTGGCCGGATTTAAGCAAACGCCTCGAGTTAACAAGACTTGAAACACTATACAGAGGTTTGCAACATGTCCTTGAGCGGTGATACTTTTAACTAATATGTCGTCCACATAAACTTCGACGATGCCCCCATCTACTTCTTCCATGATAAAATTCATGAACCTTTGGTATATGGAGCCAACATTCTTTAATCCAAAAGGCATGACATTGTAACAATATAGCCCCTTATCAGTGGTAAATGTGGTGGCCTCTTGGTCGTCTAGGTGCATCTTTATCTGATTGTATCCCGAGTACGCATCCATCATTGACAGAAACTCACAACCGGCTGTGACATCTACCAATTGATCAATGTGGGGTAGTGAGAAGCTATCCTTTGGGCATGATTTGTTCAGGTTGGTATAGTTTACACACATGCGCCACATCCCATTACTCTTTTTGATCATTACTGTGTTCGAAATCCCCTCGGGATAATTCACTAGGTGGATAAAGCTGATCTTTAGTAGGCGTTCTACTTCTGCTTGCATTGCAGCATATCGCTATTCGTCATAAACACGTCTATTCTTCTTGACCAAGCGGGCCCCTGTATTTATGCTTAGCTTATGTGATATGAAATCTACATAAATACTTGACATGTCAGTATAAGACGATGCGAAAATTCCTCTGAATTCTTAGAGTAAGGCGGTAAGGTCCCTGACAATTTTTGGACTTCACTGGGTGCCGATCTTGACGATCCCCTTAGGGTGATCAGGGTCGACCTGGACATCGACCAGGCTATCCTTTTCGTCAGCCGGGCGCATAGAGTTTGCACCATCCCTCGGGTCATTCAGAATTGTAATAGTAGGGTCATTATTTTTGAGTTCCAGAAGTTCTTGCTGGACGACTTCACCCGTATGGGGATTCACTGGACGTTCCACAAACTGGGAGCCTCGCACAAACCTGGTACCAAAATCGGTGGGAAACTGGAGATACAACATATACGGTGTAATCTTTGAGCTACATCAGAGTGGGGTGTCTGAGTATAATGTTATATAAGGATGGCACGTCGCAAATTATAAAATTGGTTGTGACCTCCCGTTGGGGTGACCCTGGATCACTCAAACATAGGCGTAGAGAGTCATAGCCCAGCGGGTACATAATGCGCCCAAAAAACCCATTAAATTCTCACTATCTTGCATTAATTTACTTTTTGGGTGGTCCAGTTAATCGTAAGAGGGTAAGAACATGATGTTTGCGGCTGCTCTAGAATCGATTAAGACGTGATGAATTTTTAAGGGATCAAACACAACATCAATGACCAACGGGGCATTCGTTGGTCGTGCACCACACTCGTCCACCTATGAAAAAGGTAATAGGATCCCATGAGAACTTGTGAGCCTCGATGCCATTGTCAGTGGACAAATTAAATACTTCCCGGGCGTCACAAGATTTTCGTTTTCCTCGAAATATTGTGTTGATCATCCCTCGTGGTTCAATGAGTGAGATCTATCGCGGTGGTAGGCCGCTTGCTTTATACTGATCCAACTTGCCCTCGTCGAATAGTTTATAGATGACTTTCTTTAGGGTAAAGCAGTCTTCCGTGTTGTGCGATTTGTTGGAGTGATACCCACCCCAGTTTTTAGTGTTGCGTAGGGAAGTCGTTCGGTGCTTGGGCGGAGGTGGAACATCAATGAGTGCCTTTCTATTGGCCAGGATTCAGCATACGTAGCATTGGCGTCAGTGAAAATTTTCTGGGCTAGGTGCCGCACCTGTCGGTTGTGATTGGTAGTAGTGTTACGTCTGTGATGGCCATTTTCATGTGGAATGAGCGGGGTTTCCCACTTGTCATCCTGAGTGAATTTTTGCCTCTTGAACTGATGCAGATGTGAGTTTTTGCCATGCGGTGCTGGTGTAGAGTTGTCATTTCGTGGGCAGGATTGACCATCGTATACAAGTTTGATGATCTGTGCCTTATCTACGACCATATCGACTAGCTCATCGTAGTCCAACGAGTGTTGTCGTTTGATGATTTTTTTTTCCTTGAACGAGGAAGGCGTGAGGCCTTGGATGAACGTTGCGATAGCTGTCTTCTTGTCTAGATGACGACATGATTGGGTGGTTGTCCAAAATCGATGGATGAAGCACGACTAGTACTCATGTTCTGCCTACTTAACAGCAAATAAGGCATCAATTATATCATACCTTCCTTGTAATCTATACCGCTTGAGAAAGACATCTGTAAAATCTATGAATGAGTCGATGGAACCCTCGAGTATCTCAAAGAACCACTTTAGTGACTCACCCGTTAATGTTTCCAGAAAAAGATAACACAGAGCAGAGAGAAATTCGTCCAGATGAACGCTCGGGTTGTCCTGTCCAGAATATCGTGGACCCTTGGGTGCCTTGGCATGCTAGTCCCGCCCGACTTTGGTGATGAATACCGAGAAAGGAGCTGTGCATGGTATGTAGATTGCATTCATGCCTTGCAGATGGCTTAAGCATCCCTGACGAACCTTAGCTTCTAACTAAGTCAGACGAGCAAAGATCTGGGCAGTCGCATAAGATGTAGCAAGCTCCAGGGGAGGAGGCGGCCCAGGGATAAAGGGGTGATGGAGCGGAGCCGAGATCTAGATGCCCGGGGGGTTTTGACTAGAGTTCGTGTAATTTTGAATGGATTCCCACTTCGAACTACCCTGTCGTTGGGCATCCAAGGTGTTCTGGAGTTCCTGCCTAGTTGAGTGCTCCATTTAATGCTCATGTCTGAGAAGTTCCAACTCTTGAAGGAGTCAAAAATATGTCCTCGCCTGCCTTCTCAGGAGCCCTCGGTGTCGGGATTACCGAGCTAGATGAGACCTCATTGTCAGGGTTGGGCAGAGGCGGAGGCTGAGGAGTTGGTGTTATGAAACCGGGGGTAATAGGATGCTCCAAAGCTGGGAAGAGACTTATGCGGGCTTTTTTTTATGCGGGGGAGAAAGAACCTGTAGACGGCGCCAAATGTTTGTACCGTAATCCGAGCGGATACGGCCAAAACACCAGATGAGGAATATTAAGCGGAATGGGGATTGGCTTGTTTCTTCTATACTGAGCTGCTAAGAGGGAAATGAGCGTCAAAAGTGAAGGAGGGTTTGATCGCCTAACACGCTCCGATGCTTAAGTAAGTATGGGTGAGTAGGAAGTAAACGAGTATTAATGAAGAGAGTGATTTCAATAAGTGATCAGAATTATCCCTCATTAATGACAATTAATGTATTATATATTTACCTAGAAACGCGTCATCCCCTCCCCCTTCGATGTGGGACTCGATGCACCATCATTGTTCCTCTTGTTTCCTTTTGCCTCTGCTTTGCCTTTAGCAAGCGTGTATGAAATAGACTTTCAGTTCTGTCGCTCCGCATACATCGAGTGCGGGATTTTGCTAGCCTTTTATTACATCATCGATCAAGTCCCAAAGAAACCATGTGTAAGATCCTTGATCTTATGCTATATGGCTTGATAAGTAACAGTCCGAGTTGCTCTAACCCAAGTTAGCCTCTATGTCATATTAAGGACTTCTTTCACACACACACACACACACACACACACACACACACACACACACACACACACACACACACACACACACACACACACACACACACACACACACACACACACACTTATATACAAATCTTATCCAAAATGGAGCTCCGCTTTAAAAAAAGAAAAGCGAAGTTTCGATTTTCACAAAATTGATAAATTTGCTTGATGATTGAAACCAATTATCCTTTATATTATCACTAGAAGATCATGCTTGCAAAAAAATCATCCCCCAATCGGAGATAATTTGACTATTTGATCATCACATTCAACTTTTGATGAATACAATTCATCCGATATAGCTTAAAATTTTAATGCGATGATCAAATGGTCAAATCATCTCCAATTGGACTAATTTTTTTGTAAACATGATCGTCTAGTAGTAATCTAAAGAATGAGTGGTTTCAATCATCGAACAACTTTATCAATTTTATGAAAATCGAAACTTCGTTCTGTTTTTTCAAAAGCTCTGGATAAGGACTATGTATGTGTGTGTGTATATATATATATATATTATAGCTATCATTGGTACGTACAACTTGTGCGAGTAAAGATTGAAGTCAACATGGCTAAGTTTTCCGAGATGACACCATGGTATTTCGTGGAGCGGTCTTCAGAGGAGTAAAGACGGTGACGTCAACCTGTGTGATTGACTCAGCTCTTGGCGCCGTCCGAACCCGCCCTTACGTAATTCGAAGTGGCTGGGCAAAGTTGTGGATGGAGACCGACTCGAAGTAGGTTCCTTTACCACAGAGGTAATGGTCAAAGCAACTCTTCTTCGAGCTTTACGATGGTAAGTTCATGGACTCAATAGATTCCGGGTCTCTATCAATAAATCAAATTTACCTATTCTAGAGTTTGTAACTTCTTTTTACATGTTGTTAATCAAGTACTTCCTTCGGCTTGTCAGACATCAAAAGATAAAATTCTAGTATAATGACAAAGAACATACACTTCGCATAAACCCTTCAAAATCTGGGAAGAGACTGAGTGAGTATTTAGAAATCAACTGCACCACATTATGTAGGAGGCAGCAAAACAGATAACAAAATCAGCAACAAAACAAATTAAAAGACAAAGGTTGCTTATTGCCTGTGACCGCCCATTCAATAGTCAAATTACAGAAGTAATAGGTAAGAGACCCAATGTCCAAGTAAAATTTATTGCACCAGAATGGTACGAAGAACTGCACCGAGACTTCATTACTAACCTGCGGAATTTATACATGGCTGTTAATTCCAAGCAAATATACAACAAATTAGAAAGGAATACCAACAGCTAGTACAAAGAAAAAAAAAAGGAAAAGCAAGCTTTCAGTAGCCAGTACACAGTATTGACAGTCAAGTCAAGCTATATATGTAGAGGGATGTCAATCATTACAAGCGACATTAATCACATTATTAGTAGCATACTATATTATCATTGAATATACGTAGGTTGACCAGTCTAATAACTTAGCAGTCTTGAATATTTTAGGTGCAACCAGGTCTTATCAGACAAACAAAATCACTTCAGGGAATGCAGTTTTCATAAACAGTTAAAGTGAAAGAGAAAGACTTGCCATTCACATAAATAAATAAACACACCCATCATAAGAATGAAAAATTTGAAATGAATTCGCAGATCTCTCCAACATGAACACAGTTTAAATCAATGATCTGGAATTAACTTTTAAGTTCAAATATTGTCCTTGCACAATTCCAGCTGCAAAAAAAATTAGGCATCTAACCATGAACAAACAAACAGTCAAAGGCAAATGCAAGATGAGTAGACAATTTTCCAATTTCCTGAATCCTTGCAAGGTGATGTAACACAAGGGGATACAGAAGTACTAGTTGTAGTGACTGTGTTCATGAGGCCATGAACAAAGAACAGCAGACATATTGGATGAGGATAAGGTGGGAACGAGTCGAAGGATAATGGGCTGATTGTATTTGACTATTTGCAAATAACAAGGATTCTAAGCGCAAATGATGTACAGAGACGTCATACAAATTTAGTATGCAGTCTCCTGCTTAACGCCAGAGGCAGACTTGGTGTATGGTTGCACCAGAGGCAGGGATAGATACTGAAGATCATGATCTCAGTAGCATTCTCAGCATTTGGACCATCCTGCCAGATAGCAAAACCAACATAAATAATTCACGACATCCCTTAAATCATCCCCTGGTTCGGCTCAACCAAAGCTGCTTTGATCTAGAATAATGGAGAGATATAGGAAGATTCTTCTTAATTTCTCTCACTTCATTATTATGTAGTAACATTTTGTACTTACTATTAAATGTGTAGTACTAACCTCTCTTCGAATGGGCATCAAGAGCATTTTAAACAGGAATATTAACAACCGATGAATTACAAATTCAGTAACAATAACAAGAAAAGTGGGTCAAGATGAAATTCATTGACAAGACTGGAACAAAGGCAGTTCACACAACTCAACACAAGTCTTTTATCCGCAGTAAAGCTTGCTGTTAACCCGAGACCCTACAATTTCAAAAGATTGGATCCTGCTAATCACCCAAATGAAATCCTAAAGCGGACACAAAACTAAATGTAACCACTTTAGGAACTAAATTATAAATGTTCTCTGCAATGGAATTACTTAGCATATCGTGGACACCATCAATGTTCCTCTTAATATCAAGAGCACTCAAATCGTCAAATCAATATACACTACCAACCATCTTTTAACACATATAGATCAAACAAAACACATCCCGAAAGTCGCAAACACCAACCAACAACCAAATCACATAACAAATTACTACATTGTAATACCAGCAAACAAATCCAAACATCTAAATCAGTACTCAACTGCCGATAACAAAGAAACACAAAATCGACCATCCTCAACATCTATACAAATACAATTCGGTACAAAAAAAGGAAAATGAAAAAGAGAATATACCGATCAATGGGCGGCGCCGCCGTGCTCCTTGGCGTGCTGAGCGTGCTCGAGGTGGCGGCGCTCCTCGGGAAGAGCAACGAGGTAGGAGAAGATCATTCCGCCGAAGCAGACGTGGAGGAGAGGATCGACGGAGTTGGTGACGATGTACTTGGCGTGGTAAGTGTCCAGACCCTTCTGCACAGATTTCTTCAAGAAATCCAAAGACAACATCGGCTTCACCACGTTCGGCAACTCTGTCACCTTCAGGCCCTTGATCTCATTGTAGAATCGCTTCGCCATTTTCGCCTGAAAACCCTAACCCTAGAATAAAATGGAGAGGGGAGATACCAGATTTGCGATGAATCGATGGAGAGAGAGATTTTGTGTATAATAAAACAGTGGACTCATTTTTGTTTCGGGGTCTGATGGGGCCTTGAGATCAACGGCCCAATGGGCCTTGCTTGCAATTGCACTAACATTATGCATGCATTTGATGGAAGTTGTCAAACATTTCTTGGAGGAATGGTGGCCATGAGGCGACTTTAAATAGTGAAAATACCAAGCATTCGAGAGGCTTTGTTTATGTTTATTGTTGTACGGGGAAAGAAAGATGAGGCACGTATGAGGTAGTTCGTGAGCTTAAGAAGAGTAGAATGATGACACTTTGTTTATGACCGAGGAATCAAGATATTCACATGACCGGGTTATCCAAATAAATTTTATTTTTTTAATTTAATTCACCAAAAAATTATTTTTATAGGGAATCGAATCTAATATGTGACTTCTCACCAAATATTTGCTCATTTTTTCATCAACTAATATAAATTTCTTATTTTTTTTTCTAGAGAATTACCCCTAACCTCTTAGTTATGAGTGCAAGATTCACACATTAGAGATTAATTATTCCGTCGTAAGAATAATTTCTTTGTATAACTCTTTGGGATGGTTTTGGTAATTGCCCCATGCATCTCGATGTATTTCTATCTTATTATTCAATAAATCTTTTTGGGGTTTAAAAAAATAAAATCTCTCGGGCAGCAACCACTAACACTATCGATATGAAGACTATTTCTACCACAAGCAAGACTCACATGATCCCAAATATGCAAATGGTTCGAGCCATGACCACAGCCAACAAGCTTGCCGCCACAAAATTGATTTCACGAAAACACATGATGGAAACGGGATTCTTAAAAAAAGCAGCAATGAATCTGTTTGGTGTAATAAACAAAATATTTAAAATAAAAAATCTGAACTAAAGACGAATAAACTAAGATTGGATAGCATACATGGCTAACATTGAAATGTAAATTAAGACCTAGAGTTTTGTCACACACCGAAGAATATTGGTGGGTGTTGGGATTCTTTGCGCAACGGTTTGGTCGACAAAATATAATATTGAGAATTCAAATGCTTTAGAAAAAATCATCACACAACAACACAAGATTTAACGTGGTTCCCTCATTTTTTGAGATATGTCTACGGGGCGTGATCCGACTCTTCACTATTAAGAATAATGAGAACAAAGTACAAGCTATATTATTCGGTGCTTATATCCCAAACCCAAATCCTTGAACCCTTGTACATCTATCTCAACTCAAACTCTCAATTCCCGTAAGCTAACTCAATACTTGCTAGAGAATGAGTTTCTCTCTAAACAAGCAATACACTTTTGTATATCCCAATGCCTTCTGCCTGACTTTAATGTCTAAACTTCATGACTATTTACGGCCAAATCTCTCATGCCAACACGTAGAGAATATGAAAGAAGAGAAGCAAACTCTCCCCTTTCCTCATTTCCCGTTCAATATTTATGTGCTAAATAGTATCAAACTATTTTCAATAGTTCTCACTATTATATGTCCTGCAGCATGCATGTTTATGATCCCTTTTACATTTCACATATTCACGTGCATACCTATAGAGTTGCAACATCAGCTCTAAATATAGGCTAGCTCACCATGTATTTTCTCTTGTTCATTTGCACCTTCTTCTCCTTTCAAACAATGTGACAACAAGTTGAACTTATAATTCTCCATGGCTTTAATTTGAGCCACGTCTCAACAGTGAGAACATATAAAATTATAGAAATCAATTAATAAATCAAGTGCAACATATGATTCTAATGATGAGAAAGATCATGGCTTCCCTCTTAAGAGTAAGTTTACCCGTTAAGTTATTGGGTCAAGGTCACTGAGGTTTTAAAAAAGTAGGTAAGTGACGTGTCATTCACTTTTTAAAGGTTGCTTCTACCCGCTTAGTCAAAATTCGGGTCAGAACTTTATTTTTTATTGATTAATATCTCATTATTCATTTTTAATAAATTTTAGTGATATATATAATTAATTTTAATGATATTAAAATTTAATTAAATAATATTTTGATGATTATATTGAAAAATAAAAAAATTAAAATAAGTCATTATTCAAATATGTCATATGACAACCAGGTCAAGGGAAATAACAAGAACTGACCTAATAGAGTTCTTGTCTAGACAAAAAATTATGGGTAGAAATTATATTTTCGAGAATTTTATGCTCTCTTCGGTAATGTTTTATGAAATGGTTTTTTAATTATAAAATAAATTCATAAAATGAAAACAATTGATTGAACTCTCCATTTTTGTAATTCAAGCGTGCGTCCGGTAATTATAAAAATTGAATTATCAAAAAAAGAACTGCAAAACAGCCATGTTTGTCCTATTCTTTCATTCTCTCTTTTTTACTCATGCACTTCTGCCATATGATGATCCTGATTCTTTACTAACACCTGCTATGTTACCGATTGTTACCCACACCTACAATTTTTTGCCATCTTTCAAGCACCGCCCGACTCATATATATGCACATGTGTCTTTAACTCGAAAATTATTTTATATCAATGGATCCACGAGGATTAAAACAAAATTCAGATCCGTTCATGTTTTATCTTGATTGGCCGCCATAGTTGCTTCCTCCATTCCTTTCGACTTACCAACAAAAACTCTTCGATGATCCATTTAGCTCAAATACCCATAAAAGATCAGAAAAGGCTCTGGATCAAGAAAACTTCTCTCGCATATATTTTTAGATCTAGTGAGAATGGGAGAAGGAGATCAGACCATGAAGTGCTGCAATAAGGGAATCAATTGAGAGGTGAGGACGAATGAAAGTTTGTCCTCCTTTAGCTTTAAAGGTTGCACCTGATGTCTAAAAACCTATTCATACGAGACTTAGAGAGTTGTATCCATAAAACTGTTTCGTGTGTTTTCAAAGTTCAATACACCAAATGCGTATTACGATCTTTTCCGTTTTCATAATATAGAAAACAGTTTTACAAAAGGATACTAAACAGGTTCTTAACTTTTTGGGACTAAATCTATATGGCAACTAAATGAGTGAACTTGCTCTAAGCGTCACCAAATTACAAGTATTTCAGAAAAGACACAACAATTAAAACCCTTTGTTGTAGATGTAGCATTGGTAAATAGGGTATCGTTCTTAACCAGAAATTGAGAGTGCATGCATGACTACGCTAATGTTTTTGGGGGGAGTTTATAGGTGATTTTTATTATCTACAAAAATTGAAGTGCAAAAGATGGCAAAGAAACACACATAGAATTCTTAAGTTCTAACATGCTTCACTCATAGACAAGTAAAAACAATTAGAGAACATAAAAGTCCTATACATGCTTACTAGACCGAAAATAAAATGCTAGGCTAATATATGCAAGTGATCGACTCATTCTAGGTACCTTTACTCATTCTTAACCTACAAGATAAACAATATTAATCGAAATCCTAACTTCTCAATTTTACAAAACACATGCTCATAATTTGTCGTGCTTGGGATCGCCCTATACACATACCATTGATTTAGACTCGGGATCGCCCTATATCTAAGCCAAAGCATTAAGCATAGATGAACATGTATAATAAAAACTAAGAAACTCGAACACATGAAAAACAGTTGAAAACGAAACAAGTAAAAAAAAACCGAAATACTATAAACTACTTTACTAAACCAATGGTTCATACAAGGAGAAGCTACAAAGTAAAAAGGATTCATGTTACACTTTTTAGTCTTCGGGATCGCCCTATGGAGCTAAGGTATAACTGAATCTTCTTTGGTGAAGGAGACACTCGGAATCGCCCTATATGTCAATAGAGGTTGTTGTGGTGGCAGACAGTGGTGTAGGCTGCTTCCTTGAAGAGTTTCTTGGCTTTGTGGAGAGGAGATAGTGTTTAGGCAGAGCTTTTGTGTCTAAAATGAGTGATCATTGAGAATGAGACCGAGCTCTTCTATTTATAGGTGAAGGATTGCATCTTTCCTCTCCAAACTAAAGATTCCTAGTGTACCCGAGTAAATCTTCCAGCCTGTCTTGAAACATCTTTTCCGGGAGTTCTAGACCTTAGAGAATTGTGATTTTGGATTCGTTGGAAATATCAGCTCGAGAGCTTAAAGAAGACATATATGATCACTATATTTGGAGTTGATTTGCAGATTCTGTGATCCGTTGAAGATTGATGAGCTGGTAGGCATGTCTTCCTCTTCCCACTAGGAGTAGAGAAATCTTGATCTTTCCATATCTTGTATTTCTTGAGCTCCAAGTCATTTTGGCCGAACCTACCATATATTGTAGGATATTTTGATCTTCAAATAAGGCACTTTTGAGATATACTTGATACATTTGATCCTCCATCTATTCGGTAATATCTCCTTGCTTGATTTCACCCAAAATGCTTGCTGATTTTTGATCCATCATTTGAAATGTCTTCATTTTACCTTGCGTCATTTTAGTAACTTGAGAAGACAATTTCAGATCCATATTTCGCCACTTCATTCCTAGTTGATTTAGGAAACTTCATTTTTTAGCTCCGCGAAACTTTTCGAGATGTCGAACCATTTGCATTCCTAATCCGAGTAGGAATCCTGGTCAAAGTAGGAAAAACCAATTTTCCTAAACGAACTAGGAAACCTCCAATTGCTGCGTTTTAAGCTCCATTTCACCTCTTTTATTGATCTCCTTTATTCGAAACCTAAAAACAATAAAGTAAGTAAGAACCGAGAATACTAAGGTAAAAACAAAGTTATATGTAAAAAGAATGACGTTAAGAATCACGTATGAAATGCGTTGATCAAATTCCCCCACACTTAGACTTTGCTAGTCCCTAGAAAAAACTAAAATAAAGCAAAATGAAAGAGAGAACATAAACTCCCAACGTTGGACATATCTCATGGACTCCAAAAGTAGAAACACTTCTAAGCCCTTAACTAAATTTGTCTCAGAAATTTCTTTAAGTATATGGCTATGGAATCACAAGACTTTAGAATCTAAAGTTCAACAATTTCGAGAGATAATAGAAATATGATCATGTTATGAACAAGTAAGACTTGGAGAAAACAATGGTGAAGTTAAAGCTGTGCATGTCTCGAATAAGGTTAAATCAAGCTCACATGGATGCACTCATCATATTTTCACTCAAGGGGTTCACTCAAAATGTATAAATTGAATCGAAAACCACATAATTACTTGCACAAATGAACCAAACCATATGCTTACTCATGTAACTTACTCAACCAATCAAAGGTTACTCATCTTAAGGATCATAAAGGTCTTTAGAAAGGTTGTAATGGGGCTAAGGCTAAGGCATTCGAAATTTAGATAAGTGGTGGTTAAAAACATTCCAAAGACTTAGTCTAGCACTTTAAAATTCTCAAATTTCGTGGCTCATCCTTTCTACACTTCTACTTGTGTTAAACTTCAAAATCGAGGGTCAAAATCCATCTTTTTGGGCTCTAACTTCATTCTAAACTTCACTTGATCCAACCTTTCACACTTTTAGAACATATTGCCAGAGAGCTTAACTATTTTTTCTTTTTCTTTTCATGCTCTCGAATTTTATTTTATTTTCTTTTTGGCAATCACACTTTTTTCAAACTGTTGGACAAGTCTTCCCTCTTTTTGTATTCTTTCATAATTCTCACGCCTCTTTTATTGTGCTAGCTTCAAATTCGTCACCAAGTCTTTAGAACAAGGGTTCGAAGTCTATTCTAGGCTAAGTGTTTAGATATATATGTGGTAATGAAAGAAAAGGTTTAACGTAGGCTCAAATGAGTTTTCTAAGGGTGTCGCAACTCGTGCGAAAAATGGGACACGAGGCAATTTGGTATAAGTGGTGGTAAACCTAAGTGCCTTTAATCATATCCAAAATCAAAGCATATATCAACTTAAAAGCTTTGCAAGTCTACATAAGTAAGTTCTAGTAATCTCTAGTTCATTAAAATCTATGGCAAGTAATTAGATGAAGCATGTATGATTTTTGAGACCATATGTACGAAATTCACTCAAAAAGAAGAATAATGTAGGCTCAAAAACTTGCTTTAAGGTTCGTATGATCTAAAACTTATTCTAACATGCGAAATCTGTACCATGTTTAATCAAATAACACTCAAAACATCTCAATTAGCACTAGAAATTGTTTAGGTGATTTGCAATGCCATATGTATTCATTTTTGGTCCAATTTCATCATGGACTAGTTAAGGGCATCCTAAGACTCTTAAAAACATAAAAAGACTCAAGACACTCAAACAAGCGTAGATTTAGTCCTTATCTTCTTTGGGCAACCAAATGAAATGGCTAGTTGGCGAGAGAGACCGAGAGAGGTAGGAGTGATTTTCGAGCTTGTCTTTTCTCACATCCAAAACCTGTCTTAGAAACCGTCCCCTTCTAGACACCAATCCACTCGGATTTCTTACTAAAAGACAAGTGTTCATCTGTTACACTAAATTACAATGAAATACACCAAGTATGACTTAAAAAAAAATTTAGGGCATCATCCGCCGGAAAGTTCCATTGTCCGCCCGGTTTTGTAATTTTATGACTCAAACAAAGTTGTAGACCCTTCCCCCACACTTAAACTCTACATTGTCCTTAATGTATTAAAGGAAACATAGAATTAAGTATGAAGAGAGAGACCCACGAAAATTTTAGCTAAGTAAAGTAAATAAGCAATGAAATTAAAAAAAAATAAGGGAGGAGAGAACAAATCCTTGATTATTCCTCCATTGGGTTGCCTCCCAACAAGCGCTTGTTTTTTAACGTCTTACAGTCTAGACGTGATAGTTCTTCATTCATTTGATGTGGCCGGCTCCTTGGTGTGTTGTATGGCCGGTTCCGTGAGTGTCATGTATTCTACGCCGTGCTCCTTAGAGGACTCATAATAGGGCTTTAACCGGTGGCCATTGACCTTGAATTCAGTTCCATGTGTTAATGATCGAATCTGAATAGCTCCATGGTGAAAAACGTGAGTCACAATGAATGGTCCCATCCAACGCGAGCGTAGTTTGTCTGGAAATAACTTAAGTCTCGAATGAAAAAGGAGCACTTTCTGACCGACTTCAAAACTCTTTCCGCGGCTCATCTTGTCATGTATTTTCTTCGTTTTCTCTTTGCAGATACATGCGTTGTCGAAAGCATCATTCCTTATTTCCTCAAGTTCACATAATTTTAGCTTTCGATGCAAACTAGCCTCATCACGATCCATGTTGAATTTCTTGACGGCCCACCATGCCTTGTGTTCTAGCTCAACCGGAAGATGACAGGCTTTCCAATAAACTACTCGATAAGGTGACATACCAATGGGAGTTTTGTAGGCAGTCCTATAAGCCCACAATGCATCGTCTAAACCTTGACTCCAATCTTTCAGGTTCGGCTTAACGGTTCGCTCCAAAATCTTCTTGATCTCACGGTTGGAAAGTTCAGCCATCCCATTTGTTTGAGGATGATAAGGTGTCGAAACCTTATGTGTAACATCATATTTCCTCATCAATGCTTCCACCATCTTGTTGCAAAAATGACTCCCTCCATCGCTTATTAGAACGCGCGGCATTCCATGTCGACTGAAAATATTTGCCTTAAGGAAATCTGCAACAACTCGCAAATCATTAGTATTTGTGGCTTTTGCTTCCACCCATTTTGACACATAATCTACAGTGAGTAAAATATAAGTATAACCGTTAGATGGAGGAAAAGGTCCCATAAAATCAATGCCCCACACATCAAAAATTTCGACATTAAGGATGTAATATTGCGGCATTTGATCGCGATGGCCTAAATTACCGGATCTTTGGCACCTGTCACACTTAGCACAAAATTCATGAGAGCCACGAAATATATTAGGCCAAAAGAATCCACAATCTAACACTTTTAAAGCTGTTTTTCGAGGGCCAAAATGCCCTCCACATGCATTGTTATGACAAAACTTAAGAATAGACTCAAATTCGTAATTGGGGACGCACCTCCTAATTACTAAGTCGGAACATTGTTTCCACAAGTAAGGTTCATCCCAAATGAAATGTCTAGAATTTAACCTAAGTTTATGACGTTGGACACTATGCATGGAAGGTGGAAACTTATCGGTGACTAAATAATTTACGATATCCGCATACCATGGAGTTTCCGAAGCACTTACCTGAATTCCGAAGAGTTGTTCATCCGGAAAATTTTCCTTGATGGCAATGGCTTCTCTCTCATGGACTATCTGATACTCACCATTACTAAGTACTAAATTAACACTTAACACTCAACAACAATGAATCAATTAAAACCCTTTTTGGTAGATGTAGCATTGGTAAATAGGGATCGTTCTTAACCGGGGATTGAGGGTGCATGCATAACTATGCTAGGTTTAAATGGGGATGCGAGTTTTTGGTTACTAAATTCCTAAAAATTTTAAGGTAAAACATCCTAAACTAATATATTTACAAGGATCGACTCATCTTTCACCTAACTCTTTAGAACCTACCAAATTACATGCAATCTATTAGTTCTAAGTCTTTAGCTACTAATTTCATGCATATCTTTCGAAAGTAAAGTGTAGGGATTGTCCTAACACTTTCATCGATTTAAGGTGGGATTACCCTGCAATAAATCAAAGCGTTAAGCACAAAATATCACATGAAAGCTAAACATTAAAACGTGGGAGGTCACATGAACTTGATAAAATTACAAACCAAAAATACTTCAACAAATTTGTCCATACAAACCAAGAAATAACACAAGAAGTAAAGAGTAGAAGTCATGGTTACACTTTTTGATGTCGGGATTGCCCTAGTCTACTTGATGTAATCGTGCCTTCAAAGGATGGAGAGAAGCACTAAGGATTGCCTTGAATACTTTGGTGGAGGAAGGTAGTTGATGAGCTTTGGAGTGGACGGCTTCTCAGTATTCCTTGGAGAGATTTTTGGACGTGAGGAGGTGTTTTAGGGCAGAGCTTCGGCTATATGGTGAGTGATAATGAAACCCTAGTCAATCCCTCTTTTATATAGGCCAAGCAAAGCCTAGTTCAACTCCTTTTAGAACTCTAACTACTCCAACCGGGTAACCTGACCCTTCTCCACTAAAATAAGAATTCCTCTCGTTCTAGGACTCCAAATCGCTTGATTCTAGTTGCGTTGGAAACTAGACTTCTAGATCTTTCTAACCATATGCTAATCGCGTCTAGATTCAACCGGATCTGTTCACAGTGGTCTTTCGAAGTGGGCTGATGTACAAAGGCTGATTTCTGATAATTTATTTTAATCCATCTTCTTTCTTTGGGCTTCTTTGGACATGTTTTTGGTCTTCAATTCTTGACACCATGTGGGAAAGCATTTTAGTAACCATTTTGAAGACCATTTCTCGGACCATTTCTTCTCTGGAATTATGAATTTTTCTCCTTAGCCAACCTTTAGCTCCGAAACGCCTCATTTATTATTTCCTCCTTTATTTCTACCTAAAAACATAAAGTAAGTTAGAAACATATTTACTAAGCATAAAACAAAGTTAAATATAGAGAAAAAGACATTAATAATCAAGCATAAAATACGTAGATCACTATCCTTGATAAATAGTCAGCTACCACGTTTTCTACTCCCCTTTTATCCTTGATTTCGATGTCAAAATCTTGGAGTAGAAGTACTCAACGTATGAGCCGTGGCTTGGCATCCTTCTTCGCCATTAAGTACTTGAGGGTTGCGTGGTCCGTATACGCAATCACCTTACTTTGCAGCAAGTATGAACGAAATTTGTCAAGTGTGAACACCACAGCAAGTAACTCCTTCTCGGTGGTCGTATAATTGCTTTGTGCATCGTCAAGCGTCCGAGAGGTGTAGTAGGTGGCGTAAGGCTTCTTATCTTTCCGCTGACCCAAAACAGCTCCAACGGCATAGTCGGAGGCGTTGCACATTAATTCAGACGACAATGACCAATCCGGAGCACAAAGAATAGGAGCACTCGTGAGGAGCTCCTTCAATTTTTCAAAGGATGCACGGCAATCATCACCAAATACGAAGGGAGTTTCCTTTTGTAGAAGCTTGCATAAGGGACGAGATATGTGGGAAAAGTCCTTGATAAACTGCCTGTAAAAACCTGCATGGCCAAGAAAAGAACGCATCTCTCTAACCGAAGTCAGAGAGGGTAAGTAACGCACAAGATCTACCTTAGTTTTATCAACTTCTATTCCCCTTTTAGAAACTATGTGACCTAAAACTATCCCTTGAGTTACCATGAAATGGCATTTCTCCCAATTAAGCACTAGGTTTGTTTCAACGCATCTTTGTAAAATTAGTTCTAAGTTTTCTAAACATGCATTGAAATTTTTCCCAAAGACACTAAAGTCATCCATGAAAACTTCTATTATCTTCTCTATGTAATCGGGAAAAAATGAAAGCATGCAACGTTGAAATGTACCTGGTGCGTTGCAAAGTCTAAATGGCGTGTGTCGATATGCGAACGTTCCAAAGGGGCATGTGAACGTTGTTTTCTCTTGATCTTCCTCAGCTATACTAATTTGGTTGTAACCGGAGTATCCATCGAGGAAGCAATAAAATGCATGGCCAACCAATCTTTCGAGCATTTGATCAATGAATGGCAAGGGAAAATGGTCCTTGCGAGTGGTGGCATTCAACTTCCTATAGTCGATGTAAACATGATGGCTGGTTATGGTGCGTTGAGGGACTAGCTCATTTTCTGCATTCTTGATAATGGTGATGCCGGATTTCTTGGGAACAACTTGTACGGGTGACACCCACCGGCTGTTCGAAATAGGATAGATAACTCTGCAATCAAGGAGTTTGATCACCTCCTTCTTCACGACTTCCATCATTGGCGGATGAAGTCTACGTTGAGCTTCTCACGAGGGCTTGGTGCCATCCTCTAATAGAATCCGATGCACACATGTCACCGAATTTATTCCCTTGATGTATGGAAGCATCCAACCTATGACGGTCTTGTATTTCAAGAGCACTTCAACCAATCTCTCCTCTAGTGCCGTCTCCAATGATGATGAGATGATAACCAGTAGCGTTTCATTTTCATCCAAGTAAGCATACTTTAAGTGAGCCGGTAACACCTTTAATTCTAGTTCAGGAGCCTTGACAATGGAAGGAACCAACGAGTTAGTACCATAAATAATGGGAATGGGAGGAGAATGACTTACAACTCGTGGTGCTTGGTTCAGTGCCATGGCCATCTCACGGATCTGTGGCTCCAAAATTTTGATCCAAGAATCAATAAGGGCTTCATCCCCGAGTCGAGTCAGCCCTCTCCCTCTTGGATAGCCATGTCGAGCTCATTATCTCGCAAAGTGTCCAAGTGTAGTTGCGCCATATCTTCGACAACGTCAACCAAACACAAATCCCCAACACTTGACGTTGGAACCTTCATTGCGTCGAGAATGTTAAACTCGATTCTCTCTCCATTGATTTCCATGGAGAATGTTCCCTCAAAAACATCAATCTTCGTTCTAGCGGTCCTCATGAAAGGTCGGCCAAGCAATAATGGCGTGGTATTCAATAAACTCTCCTACATGTCAACTATGTAAAAATCGGCGGGAAGGATCAAGTTGTTGACACGAACTAGAACATCTTCTACATATCCTCGCGGATATTTATGCGAGCGGTCGGCTAGTTGAATGATGACATTGTCATGCTTTAGCTCGCCTAAATCCATGGAAGCATATAGATAATATGGCATGACATTAATCGATGCTCCCAAGTCAAGCGTGACATCCTCAAAATTCTTGTCACCAATCACACATGGAACTGAAAAACTCCCCGGATCCTTCAACTTTGGGGGTAGCCGACATTGTAAGACCGCCGAAACGGTCGCATTCACCTTAATAACCTCATACGATCGAGTTTTCCTCCTTTGAGTGCATAGTTCTTTCAAAAACTTGGCATATATCAGCACTTGCTTGATACACTCGATTAAGAGAAAATTTACTTGCACTTTCCGGAAGATGTCTAAAATTTCTTCGTATTGGTCATCCTTCCTAGATTTTACAAACCTATGTGGAAATGGTGCAGTAGCAAATGGGGCTTAGTAGTAAACGAATTTAAAGGGATACGAATACTACTTTTCATTGGGGAGGATTGATTTGGTGATGGTGCCGTGACTTTCTTCTCGGCCTCCTTTATGGCCGGATCTTCCTCCACGAATTCTTATAAGCCGTGGGGCTGTGATGCTTTCTTCGATCTTGGTGATGTTTCTTCTAAGACTCTCCCACTTCGCGTAACGATTGCACTAACATTCATTGGATTTGGAAGTGATTGCGAGTGTAGTTGGCCGATTTCACGGATTTGACTCATAAAGTCCACGATTTGGCCCATTTGTTTCTTCATTTCGGATATGTCTCGGCCATGAGTGTCCAAAGTCTCCTTCTTATTTGCTTGTCCCTCTAGTAGAACTTGCGTTGAGGCTGAAAATTGAGCAATCATTTTGTCCTAGTCCAGATTTGAAAGTGATTGGACCGTAGGAGCTTGGTGCGTAGGTTGCATGGGTGCTTGAGGAAGTGGCGGCCTAGGTTGGAAGGGAGCACGTTGGTAGCCTTGATTAGGTGCCGGAGGGTTCAAACATCCCTCAGTACTACTCCACTTGAAACCTGGATGATCTCGGTTGCCAAAGTTGTTATTTTTATAATTGTTGTAGCGTTGGCTTCCTTGATAACCATCTCGGCCTCCATTGTATCCGCCAATGGCGTTGACTTGCTATGGTTCACTCTCTTTCTTGGCCATGCTAGGACATTGATCATTATGATGTCCTTACATATGACATACACCACAAACAGGTCCTAGGGCTGCCTTGGCTCGTTTGCTCTCAAGTTCAAGCACTTGTTCTAGCATCATAGCTAGCTTGTCGTACTTCTCATCCATGGCGTGCTTCGAACTCACTTCCGCAACTGTTTTTCTTGGAGCCATCCCATATTGAGCATCATGGTTGGCTCGATTCTCCAACAAAGTTCGTGCCTCCGTTTCATCTAAGTCCATGAAAGCACCGGCGGCAGCGGCATTGAGTAACTCGCGATCAATCGGTTTCAAACCGTCATAGAAGTAGTTCATGAGGTTTGTCTCTGAAAATCCATGGGAGGGGCAGGTGGCACATAGGACCTTAAATCGATCATAATATTGGCCGAATGACTCATCCGATGATTGTGTAATTCCGGTGATCTTCTTCCTCAAAACAGTAATCTTTAAGGCCAGAAAGTACTTTGCCAAAAATAGGTCCGCGAGTTGTTTCCACGTTGTGATGTAGTTTAGAGGAAGCTCCAAAAGCCAAGTTTGAGCTCTATCTACCAACGTGAAAAGAAAAGCCTTAAGCTTAAACAATTCATCATCCACCTCGGACGGCTTCATGCTTGAGCAGATAAACTGAAATTGCTTAAGGTGCATGTTCGGATCTTCATTTGAAAGGCCATGGAAGATAGGCAAACGGTGAAGAAAACCACTCTTGAGTTCGATGTCCTTCGGTGGAACAAGTTCGTTGGCGAAGTGGATTCGAAAAAACAATGCATGATGGACCACTACTCCATTCGGTGGAACAAGTACGTTGGTGAAGTGATTTGCGTTTGTTGTTTCCAGCCATTGGTACTTGCTCAGTTTCTTCTTCACTAAAATTCTCGGTGGAGTGTTGCGATGAACGTGGGGAGTCAAAACCTTCCTCAATGAGAGGTTGGTTGAGATCTTGCTGCCTCGGAACGTGATGAGCTCTCAAACTTGCAATACGGTCCGCGATAACTTGTAGTTCGACCTTAGAATACTCGCGAGCGGGTTCGGACATTCACAAGCCCAACATCCACCAAAGATCAAGTGTTAGTAAGAATACTCAATGAATGCAAGATACTAAGCCAAAAACGTAGAAAGCAAAGAAAAATTAAGAAAACAACATAAAACACAAATATTCGAAGAAAAAAAAATTGAAAACACACGAAAATTAAAGCAAGGTAAACGTGGTATATAATAAGTAGAATGCAAGAATGAATGCAATGCTTAAGAATAACTAAAATTGTATGCAATGTCATTAGAATGCAAAATGCGCTAAAAACACATATGTACACGTTTTCTGCAAAGTTAGGCATATATACAAGGCAAGACTTAAAAATAAGAGTTAGAACACATATATACACGAAATTAATGCAAGCAAACTATTAAGCATATCGAATGCATGTGTAACACACTTTAAATGTAATTTAAATGCATCAAACAAGAGCTTACGTGAAAAATGGAGTGAATGCATAAGAGAAAAACGTTAGAACCTGCAGAAAACATACAAAGTTATGTGCTAAATACATTATCCAACATGACCTATCTCTTGGCCTCATATCCCTAACTTCACTTAGGTTAGGGTACCCGGTGGTGAAATCCGAGAATCACAAACCCGCCAGAAGGTTATGCAAGCTAAATGCAGCGTGATTAGTCCTGTACAGGTTAAATGCACACGAAAATTTATAAGTAAATGCACACTTATTTTGTACATTGATTTGCGCCTTCCATTTAAAGAGAGTACGCTGGCTTAATTTTTAGGTATTTCATTGGACGTGCGACCCACGCGATAAAATGTACATTCTCGATCAATCGGCTTTGGTTCAATCGAAAAACATGGCCAGTTAGAGATAGAGATAACGCGAGAGGTAGGACTAATTTTGACAATACACCCCAAGGCTAACCTGGCCAACCGGTATTTACTCCATTGGTGTAAGTCTTTCTTAGATCCAAAATTGTCACCAGTCATAACCCAATCTAGACACCATGTCCGAAATTCAGCCAAAATCTCGAGAAAGACATTCCCTCAAGTTCTTTGCAAAATCCGCCCTCGACCTCATGTCCATAACTTCACTTAGGTTATGGTGTGCGGTGATGAAATCCACACATGCATCACAAGGGGTTAAGAAGATAAGCAAGAAAAAGAGGTCTCATCTATTCCAATGAGTGAGACTTAATCAACCAAACTTATGTACTCAATGTAAATCGAAGACTACCTTTAACATTTAATTATTTATATGGCTATAAAACAAAAGGTTAGAATGGCACGTAATATTAACAATTAAAAATTTCGACACTTTACAAGATTTATGTACATGCTTTTTATTTACACAATTTTACATATTTACAAGCGTAAACACACAATTCTTAACAATCCCCGGCAACGGCGCCAAAATTGATATGCAAAATTCTAACTACTAAATTAAACACTTAGAAATTAGAAAAGACACAACAATTAAAACCCTTTGTTGTAGATGTAGCATTGGTAAATAGGGTATCGTTCTTAACCGGGAATTGAGGGTGCATGCATGACTACGCTATAGTTTTTGGGGGGAGTTTATAGGTGATTTTTATTATCTACGAAAATTGAAGTGCAAAAGATGGCAAATAAACACACATAGAATTTCTAAGTTCTAACATGCTTCACTCATAGACAAGTAAAAACAATTAGAGAACATAAAAGTCTTATACATGCTTACTAGACCGAAAATAAAATGCTAGGCTAATATATGCAAGTGATCGACTCATTCTAGGTACCTTTACTCATTCTTAACCTACAAGTTAAACAATATTAATCGAAATCCTAACGTCTCAATTTTACAAAACACATGCTCATAATTTGTCGTGCTTGAGATCGCCCTATATCTAAGCCAAAGCATTAAGCATAAATGAACATGTATAATAAAAACTAAGAAACTAGAACACATGAAAAACAGTTGAAAACGAAACAAGTAAAGAAAAACCGAAATACTATAAACTACTTTACTAAACCAATAGTTCATACAAGGAGAAGATACAAAGTAAAGAGGATTCATGTTACACTTTTTAGTCTTCGGGATCGCCCAATAGAGCTAAGGTATACACTACCACATTTCTTATCATTGCCGACGACATAAAGTCGTCAGCCTTTCTCCATATATCGTCGGTGATACTTATAATCGTCGGTTATAAGGTCGCCGGAAGCAACCCGTCGGTGATACTATCACCGATGAGATATTCAAGAAGTCGTCGGTGATACTTCAAAGGTATCACAGACGAGATAACATCGCCGGCAATGGAAAAGATCATCACCGACGAGGCGCTGCTAGGTTAGAGTTCCTAGAAGAAGTTCTTGACCCGCTAGAGTATTCCAAAGTGTCCTTCAATACTCCTTCTCCCACCGAGCCCATTACCCTGCAGTAGTGGATATTCCTCCCAGTCCTGCACGCTTTTGCCATGATCTGAGCCGTTATAGGGCAATCAAGCGTATCGATCTGAGAGGCATACTGGGTCACTTCCTCCTCCGAGCAGTCAGGATGGTCGGTTCAAGCTATATTCATGGTGACCTCTGTGATCGCATCCTCCACTCTCATCTAATTGAAAAGCGAATATGAATAACGTATTATTAAACAAAATAAATTAATAGAGAAAAATAGTTTTATTAACACATGCATATGTGAACTACAAAATAATGAGGCCAAAGACTTACCGCTTCTTCAGGGCACTGCGGATAGAGCTTCTGATGAACAAATACCAACGGGTTGACTTCTTGTTGTTTCTGCGCCCTACCTAACCAACCCAAATAGTTGAGTGAACCTGCATGATGGGACTTGGTGTTTTTCAATCTGTTCTTGCTGTTCGTCTTGGAAATCGCTTTGTTGGATAAACATATGTCAAAAAATTAGTAACTAACTATTTCAATGTGATACGATACATTAGGGTTGTAAAATATATTCAAGATGCATACCTTCACTTTGGGATGCTCGAAGTGGGCTACCAGCCACTCATACTCCCTAAACCGGAGTTCGCTAGGGGTAGCACCTCGGCCTAGATCCTTGTACTTTGTGTAATGTTTTGAAAGCTAGCTCGTTCTTCCACTCTTTATACCTATATTAACACCAGAAACAAATGTTAGAGATATTAAAACACTTGATAAACAAAAATCTAACTCGATATATACTCAAATAACTCGAATCACATCACCTGATATGTAGTTGACGCTCTGCCCACGTCTCAATAAGGCATTCATCCACGTCAAACCACAGCTGTAAGATGAATATATAAATGGTAAAATTATATATTTCTTCGGACTTAATTAATAAATGTAAAATTTACGTAATGAAAATACGATTTAACTCACAGTTAGTGCATTATGCACTTGCAACTTCACGTAGCGAGGCACAGCACCCCAATTTGGCCACAGCATTGGGACCTTGTCCTACACGACAGCCCCGGACATGCTGGCATACTTTCACGTGGTGTTTTCTGTCTCGATCACCTCACCACGCTCATTGGCCTTAATGATCGTTTTCTTTCCCCTGGTGGCATGTTCAAGATTCTTCCCGGTGCAGGGGCCTCTAGTCTTTCGTTTTCCATTGGCATTAACGAGATTGCCTAATAATACAATGTTAAAAAATCGAAATTATTAATTGACATTATTTATAGTTTTAAGTAATAATTAAGTAATCAATCTTGTTAAATAAAATTTACATGCATCGTCTGTTTGCTGGTTCATGCACCTTGCACTCCAAAGATGCACGGGGTCGAACGGCTTAAACACGTACGCTTCCTCCACGGTCAGGAACTCCGGCTGTCCTTCAATAAAAATAACTCTCCCCCTAGCATCGAATTGAGGGATGACAGGAATCTCGTCGGGCACGAAGAGACCGGACGGCGGAGATAGACGAGGCCTGGACGATGAGGCGCCTGCACCATCTGCCTCAGATGATTCCCGTCAAAGGGGAGTAGGCACCGGGCCAATAGGGGCCATTCAGATGGAGGGAGTTTCTGATACGCCCGTTGAGGGTCGCTCGCCTGAGTGTCTGCTGCCTAAGAGTCGAGGCTGGACTGAGGGTTGCAGGGATCCGGATCGTGCAGCTTCCTCCTGTTCTCGCGCACGTAGCAAAATTTGGGTGCGACCATTCATAATAAGTCCGCTGCTCATGTTGTTGATTGCGGATGAGGATGCTTGACTACTCACTACCACATAACTTCTCATTGTCGAAGACTTAGAGAAACAAAGGCCGACGATTTTTGCAACAAATCGTCGGCAATAGTACTATTACCGACGCTTTATAGCCTACAGGAGTTTTATAATATAGTCAAGGAATGAAATATCCATAATATCTTAGATATTTCCGCGATATTTCCGTATTTTGGACTTTCTGATATTAATTCTACATATCAATATCTTTTGTCCGATATTTCTCGAAATATTCAATATTTTCCGATATATCGCCGAAATCCTCGACATTTTCGAACTTATCCGATATTTTGATTTTACACATATGTTGATCGCACTAAATCAAAAGCACAAAATCCTCCATGCTAATAATCCAAAGCTCAATCAAATAAACTTTATAAATGAAAAGACCCAACCCCGATTTAGCTCCCTAAACCGGAATCAAACCCTTTCGAAAACACGAACCAACAAAAACCGTAGAAATTTCGGCAGAGTTTCGTTACTAACGTGGAATTACCATTACCTGCACGCGGAAAATACACTTCATCCTATGCCACAAAAATCAAACCGTGGGCACCAATCCCATTCGGATTTCACAATATATCAACAGTAATGTAAAATAATAAATATATCTGTACTTTACTGAAATCCGGAGTAAAATCGTATAACATATACAACAGAATACTCAGAGCGACCTCTAATGTATAATCATATAAGTATACCACAGTAGGTAGAACAATAAACCTACTGGAAGAAACAAGGTAGCTCGAGCACTATGCCTCCGACCACGATGTGCGACACCAGAGTCCAAACTGCAAACTGGGCACGGAAACCGAAAAGCCCAGGGGAAAGACATGAAAACTGTTAGAGTGAGTGGACGAAAATAAATGTCTTTCACCGAGTAATATATGTTATAAAAACATATGCGAGTCGAAATATAAATAAACCAAATCAAATAATATACGAGGAGACGCTGACTCCAACTCGTAAACAGAGCATGCATAGAAAATCTCACGGGGTCACTCATGGACACATCCGTGCTAGTATAGTCGGAATCATGGAGTCCCTGACTTCCACGTGATTCATAGCCAGAAAGGCCTCGGTTCCGGGGTACTGCCCCTCGCCGGTCAGGTCGGGGTATTGCCCCGCCTGGTGGGCCTACCATCGGGTATCAGCCGAGAGACAAGTGTGTCGATACAACAACGTAACTGAGACTGTACTCTGTATAAACCAAATCATAAACAATTTGATGCAAATGCATGAAAGAATATATATATATATATGCATATACGTACTATATACTGGTATAAGCATAATCGTATAACACATGCTCATGATAAACATAATCTCGTATGAAATCTCATGCTCGTAAAACCATAATCATGTTGCATGCTCAAGTTCGTAAAACGTAAATAAAAGACTCGCAATCAATCCGTGAAAAGAAATTGTCCACTCACAGACTAGCGTAACGCAGTTCGCGTTAACCCGTGATCCGGCGGAAAGTCCCTCGCCAAAAGAACGATCACGAACCCCTGAATAATCACAAAAACCATTTCTCAAAATCATAACTCAACAATTCAAATCAAATCACGAGAAACCACCGTTCTCGGAAACATGTAATCCGATTACGACAAACTGTCGGAAATCTGGAAATCACACCTTAATACCTCGCTGTAAGCTCAGATGCTCAATTCGAAAAACGAACCTCCCCACTGCGATCGGGGCGCGATTTCGAGTGAAATGACATGCAACTTGTCGAAAACCCCAAAAGTCAAACTGTTGACTACCGTTGACCGCCGGCGGCGGCAGCGGCGCCACCAACTTGAACTTTTCTCAGCGGAGCAGCCCCTATTCCATGCAAAATCACCCACCGAGTAACTTCCACAACTGCACCGAAGTCCAATTCTCACTCTAACTAGGTCAATTTCATGTAAAACCGAATGTTCACACAAATTTCAAATCCAAAATTCTCCAAGCACAAATCGAATTAGAACTCCATACTTACATGGTTAGAATCATGGAGATGAGGGCTACAAAACCCAGTCCTTATTTGATCTCAACTCGGCCGAAATCGAAAACCACCATTAACCCCAAAATTTACAAACTTTGAACCGGAAAACACCCCCTTTCCGGCGACCCACGCCGTCGATGGTGGCCGGAGACGGACTCGGGAGGCCGAGGCGAAGCGGGAGGGACAAGCCCCGTGGCCGGAGATGGCCAGACGGCAGCTCGCCGCCGACCACCGTGAAGCACCGTCGAGCTTCTCTCTCCACCACGTGTTGACCAAGTCAACACGGTCAACTTCATTTAATTGCAGTTTGACTTTCCCAATATGGCAACCCCACTATTTATAACTTGCCCAAAATGGAAACTTCCGTATTTATCTTTTTCAATGAACTTTGAATACCCGTAACTTCCACGTCGTAATTCTGATTCCAATAATTCTCGCGGCAACAAACTAGACTCGACATGTTCTTCAATTATCACCCGAAGTCAAACACATCGACCAATCGGATAAAAAGTCAACTGTTCAAACCAACACATATTTAAACCGACTAAATAATCAACAATCGGAAATATTCACAACTTAATCCTCGCAATACAGAATAATGCTCCGGAAGTTCCCACGAGCTCGAAATTAAATTCTCAACAACTTCCGTGCAGAAGCCGAAACCAAATTCTCGTCCGGTAATTTAGTCGTTAAGAAGGCCACAATTATAAATCGATTATGCCGAAACTTCAAATATTCATAACTTATTCCTCGGTCTTCCAAATAACGATCCAGAACCGCCCACGAACTCGAAATCACACGTATAACGACTCTCGAGAAGCGACTCAGCTCCAATTCTCAACCAATGATTTAGTCGTTAACAAATCTGGCGATTCACATAACTGTCGGAAATCTGCGATAACACGCGAGCTCGTAGATTAATCTGATTACACTGCTGATTCTATTCTGGGTCGTCACAATAAATAATCTACAAAACACAATTTACAAGTTTCAAAACACATACTAATCATATAAGAATCTCATAAAGTTCAAACACAAATTTTCATATATTTATCTTAATTTTCGTCGATTTTTTATTGAATCGATATTTCGTCGATATTTCCGTCGAAATATCCGTATTTTAAACAGTCGATATATCTTCGATATTCGATATTTTACTCCTTGACTATAGCCGACGACTTCGTAAAAATCGTCGGCAATAGTCCTGTAGGCTATAAAGCGTCAGCAATAGTACTATTGCCGACGATTTGTTGCAAAAATCGTCGGCAATAATACTATTACGTACCGATGATTTTTGCAACAAATCGTCGGCAATAGTATACTATTGCCGACGACTTCAAAAATCGTCGGCCTTTGTTTCTCTAAGTCGTTGGCAATGAGAAGTTATGTGGTAGTGACTGCTCCCTCCACTAGATCTAGTCGCTCTCTGTTTGTTGCCCCCAAGCCAATTTGCCGAAAAACCTCCTGCACATCCAATAATTAAACAGAACAGCCAAAAATATATTCTATATGCCAAACATAACCAACACAAAAATATATACACAAAATATCCTACATATTATTACCAAAATATCAAAAATATCATTACCAAAATCATTATCAAAAATATCATTACCAATATCATTATCAAAAATATCAATTAACCAAAATATCAAAAATATCATTACCAATATCATTATCAAAAATATCATTACCAATATCAAAAATATCAATTAACCCAAATCTTAATTAACCAACACAAATAATTTTACCAAAATATATTCTACATATATACACAAAATATCCTACATATATTCTACATATATACACAAAAATATCCTACACAAAATCATATTCTACACAAAAAATTATACCAACATCAACTTAATTATACCAACACCAACTTATACAAATTTACACCAACTTAATTAAAATGCATACACCAACTTAATTAAAATATCATGTAATTAAAATTAAAGATTCAAAAATCGAATTGAGAGAGAGAGAGGGGACCTGTCATTCTTCGGGTTGAGAGAGAGGGTGGCGGCGGTGCTCGAATTCCGGCGGCCGGAGGGAGGGGAGGGGGTAGGGGAGGAGGAGAGGGGAGAGGAGATTTGGGATTTTTTTGGGGGGAGAGGGGAGAGGGGAGGCTAAGGGGAGTGATTTTGGCAGGGTTGGTGGCGAGAGGCGGAGGGGAGGATTCTAGGGTTTTTTGGGTGTTTGAAGAAATGGCTCCCTGCCCCGTCGGGCTAGGATATATGGATAGGACTATCACCAACAAGTTGCTTATTAACTTGTCGGTAATACTATCACCGACGAGTTAATAAGCAACTCGTCGGTGATACTATCACCGACGAGTTTAATAAGCAATTCGTCGGTGATAGTGTGCTTCCCAAATTTCTTCAACAAATAACGCCATTATCGAAGGCTCTGTGTTCATTTTCCATTTCAAGTCTAATGTAGTATAAACACTGATGTGGCTGATCGATATGACGTTGGCCACCTTTTTGTAATTTACGAAGCTGTGCGAGTTCTTCTATTTCGGTGATAGTATTTCTGACTCGTCGGTCATAACAAACATACATGCACATTTATATATACTAAAATACGTACATCATTAACATACTAAGGATGATAATCATAATCATCTTCATCACTTGAGTCTGACTCGGTTTCATAGGTAATCTCTGGCAATATGTGCCAATCCTCGTCATCTGAATCATCGTCTACTTCATTTGGATTAACATCAAGAAGTTCTGCTCCAGTAATTCGAACCACACTCCCCGATCTCACATTATTAAGGCGAATCGTAGAGGATTCCGGAATGTCAAAAGTGTTCAGCTCTTGGTATGCAGTAACTTCTTCATCATCTGCGGTCTCACCAAGTGTGGCAGCACTGTATATGTTTCTATGAGCAACATGGTTAACCACCTTCCAAGAGACTTTGTTCATAAGATCGTCAAGGTAAAACACTTGTTTTACTGATGTGGCAAGAACGAAATGGTCTTCTTTATACCAGCTTGTAGCAGTATTCACCGAAAATATTCCATACTGATCGGTCATTGTGTTCTCCGAGCTAGTATCAAACCATCTACACTTAAACAAATGCACTTTCATGTGGTTCCCATAAATTAGTTCAATAACTGAATGAAGGACACCGTAATAGTCAACACCATCCTGCCCACTATGGACCATCACCCCACAATTCTGTGTTTTCAGTCGGTTGTCTCTATTTTCACATATAAATTTCACGCCATTGACCTGACACATCGAGTAAACTTTTGAAGCTATCGGTTTCATCGCCAAGAGTCTTAATTCGTTTAACCACTCTGGGTAACCATCATTTGCTACATGGTTCATCTGAAAAAGATAAGAAACCACGTACACAAAAAATTATGAACATAGAAAAAGAAAACCACGTACACACATACTATATAAGGATATAAAAAAATATATATACACATATACCCTTACCCATTGACTAAAGTAGTTTGCAAACGTCCTGTTGTGGTAGTCAACATCACCGGCAATAGCAGGGCAGTGAAGATGATAGTTTTTTCAATATTGAACTTCTGGACAGTTAATCAGTACCGATCAGTGGGCAATGGCTACCTCATTTCCATCCAACTTGTACGACTTTGGCAAGCTTCCATGTACTACCATGTCATTGGAGATGATAGAAAGGTTGAAATTGGGTTCATCTATTGGCATATGTTGTTGGGGGTCCTCCAGCGCTCCCAAATACAAGTTGGTGTACGTTACACACTCGTGCGCAAGATATGCTTCAACGATACACCCTTCAGGTGCAGATTTATTCTTCACATAGTCCTTGTAGTCTCCCAATTGTCTACAAGTTAACAAGTGCATGTTATGATACTTAAAAAATAAGAATTTACATATAAAAACAGAGGCAAACACAAATGTATGAATCATTTGTACCTTTCCATGGGATACATCCAAGTGTAGTGTACCGGACCGGTAAGCAACAATTGTTCGGGAAGATGGATCATCAGGTGAGGCATGATGTCAAAAAAATTTGGGGGAAATATCCTCTCAAGCTTGCACATGATAAAAATAATGTCATCTTGCATCCCCCTGAGGTCTGATTTTTTAACTTCTCTGGTGCATAACTTCTGAAAAAATCTTGACTAGACCACCAAATGCTCCACCACCTCTTTGGGCAGGCACCCTCGAATGAAAACAGGAAAAAGACGTTGAAGCAGTACATGGCAGTCATGACTCTTTAATCCGTACATCTTATTGTCCCGGAAGTTAGCACACTTGCTTATATTTCCTGCATAGCCATAAGGATACCTGCATATATAGCCATAAGCAACAATTATATTTCTTGCATATAGCCATAAGCAACAATTATATTAATTTCCTGCATAGCCATAAGAATACATGACATTACTCATCCACCCAAAAATTTGATGCTTCTGGTTCGGCTTGACGGTGTAAGGAGTTTGGGGCATTTTTTTCTTACCATCTCTCAACCATAAATGTTTCCACAATCCCATAGCTTTCAGATCAGTGCGTGCCTTAGGGATGTCTTTTGTTTTCCCATCTCAATTCAGAACTGTGCCCACCACACTTTCACACACATTCTTCTCTATGTGCATGACATCTAGGTAGTGTCTGATAGGCAACCTGGGCCAGTACGGGAGTTCCCAGAATATGGGCCTGTGTGTCCAAAACTTATACCTTTCGGACTTGTCTGGAATTGACGACACTATCTCAGGATGATTGCACAGCTGGCCAAAATCATATTCATTCAGCACTTCCAAAATTTCATCCCCTGTCCATCGCCTGGGTGCCACACCCATTTCCACAGTCCTATCAAAAACGTCTTGATCCTGCCTAAATGGGTGATCATCTGGAAGCCAACAACGGTGACGCATCTGAACAATTTTACTGCAATGAGGACTGCAACAATCAACAGTCATGCACTCTGAACAAGCCCTGTAACCCCTGGTAACGTTGCCTGACAACATACCGCGGGCAGGAAAATCACTAATGGTGCCAACAAGCATGGCATGCATCTGGAACATCTCATTTTTGAACCTATTGTAAGTGGGGTGGCCACACTAACTCAGGTACTTAAGCTCCTCAATCAAAGGCCTCAAATACACATCGAGACACTTTTCTGGATAACCCGGGCCTGGAATTAACAGAGTGAGCATATTGTATTCCTTCTTCATGCACATCCATGGTGGAAGATTGTATGGTACCAAAATAACTGGCCATATATTGTATTGAAGACTCATGTTGCCAAAAGGGTTGAATCCGTCAGATGAGAGCCCTAGCCAAATATTTCGGACCTCTGCTGCAAAATGATCAAACTCCCTAACCATGTGCTTCCAAGCCTCTCCGTCGGCAGGGTGTATAAGGGTGTCATCGTCAGGCAAATTCCTCTCAGCCCACCATCTCATAGATTCGGCCGTGAAAGCACACATGAACAACCGCTCCAGCCTATCAATTAGCGGGAAATATCGAAGTATCTTCACAGCTTTCTTGTTGGCTGCAGGAGTCAACTTATACCTTTCTGTAAAATATATCGAGCATGCTTCAAGGTCTTCAAGATCTTTCCCCCAGAAGAGAATACAATCATATCTGCATGCATGGATTTTGATGTAGGAAAGCCCAAGATCTTTCAAGATATGTCGCACCTTATGATGAGTGGTAGGAAGGCGATGACCGGGTGGTAGTAGCGAAGCAATCCACTTCAGCCAAGAATCAACAGCTTTGACAGTCATTTTGTTCTCCATTTTGAGCTGCATCACTCCCATGACACTTCTAAGAACAGTCTTACTACAACCGTCGTACAACGGAGTCTGTTGCAATGCAATCAGGTTTTGTACTTGTCTATACCGCTTGTGTTGACATGAGCTCCAGGTAATGGCTTGATTGGCTCAATATGGGGGAAACCTTCAACGACGGGAGGGACATTTGGTGCTTGATCAGCAAATACACCGCTCTCATGAGGAAACATATCATTGATCAACATCGTTGTTGGATCATAGGATGGATGGCCCTCTCAGCAAATTGTCCATGATCATGCGGACCCGCTAACGATGTTTCACCGTGATAAATCCAACAAGTGTACTTATCCCAAAACTCGTATTTACTCAGGTGCTTCTGGACTTTATCAATGGGAAAACGAAATCGATTGCTGCGACACTTACATTCTTTACATGAGCAATAATGAAGTGTAGTGTCTCCACAATTAGCCTTCACAAAATCCACAAAACTCCTAATTCCATGGTGATATCTCACATCCCATCTTTCGATGCTTATCCAACTCTTGTTCATCCTGAAAATTCTAACAGTACTATATATTTATGTATATACATTCACTACTAATTAATTAAAAAATCATCATTACATGCATATATATATTATATATCATTAAACTAGCCACTAATTTAATTAATTCTTCATCTATATATATATATATATCTCCCTAAACAAAAGTTGACCCATGCATATAAATATATATATATACCAACAATTCCCAATTACAAATTTACATGTATATATATACATATTAACAATTAATCACAAAATAAATTTATATACATATATATATACACAAGCATATTTTCATCGAAATCATCTCAAATCAACTCAAAATCAACAGTCAATCACTCAAAATCAACAATATATCAACTCTATTTGCATATCAAACCATTAATCTCAACTCTAAATCAACACACATATACATCGATCCACATATATATATACGTACCTAGCTATATAGCTTCACGAGCGGGTTTTGGACGCCTTTCGACAATACCCAACGATTTCAGAGCGTTTTCCTTCTTTCTCACCGGATTTTTGTAAAATGAATGAGCTGCTGCAGAGTGGATCTGATATAAGAGTTATTGCCCACGATTCATTAAATCGTCAGCTATAGGGAGATTATCTCGTCGGTATTCCGGCCAAAACATCATCGGTCATACTACACATTATTGTTGGCGAGGAGAAAGGTATTGCCGACGAGTCGTCGGCAATAATGTCATTGCCGGCGATGAGGAAAAACAATTGCTGACGATTGAAAATTTCGTTGGTAATGCTTATTATTGCCGACGATATATGATATCGTCGGCCTTTCTTTTCCTATTTCGTGGGCAATGAGAAGAAATGTGGTAGTGATAACTGAATCTTCTTTGGTTGAGGAGACACTCGGGATCGCTCTATATGTCAATGGAGGTTGTTGTAGTGGTGAACAGTGGTGTAGGCTGCTTCCTTGAAGAGTTTCTTGGCTTTGTGGAGAGGAGATAGTGTTTAGGCAGAGCTTTTGTGTCTAAAATGAGTGATCATTGAGAATGAGGCCGAGATCTTCTATTTATAGGTGAAGGATTGCATCTTTCCTCTCCAAACTAGGGATTCCTAGTGTACCCGGGTAAATCTGCCAGCCTATCTTGAAACATCTTTTCCAAGAGTTCTAAAGCTCAGAAAATTG
Source organism: Geum urbanum (assembly GCA_946800695.1). NCBI lineage: Eukaryota > Viridiplantae > Streptophyta > Magnoliopsida > Rosales > Rosaceae > Geum > Geum urbanum. Next base: position 10,937,207 of record OX327003.1, read on the forward strand.
TGATTTTGGATTAGTTGGAAAGATCAGCTCGAGAGCTTGAAGAAGACATATATGATAACTATATTTGGAGTTGAATTGCAGATTCTGTGATCTGTTGAAGATTGATGAGCTGGCAGGCATGTCTTCCTCTTCTTACTAGGAGTAGGGAAATCTTGATCTTTCCATATCTTGTATTTCTTGAGCTCCAAGTCATTTTGGCCGAACCTACCATATATTGTAGGATATTTTAATCTTCAAATAAGGTACTTTTGAGATATACTTGATGCCTTTGATCCTCCATCTATTCGGTAATATCTACTTGCTTGATTTCGCCCAAAATGCTTGCTGATTTTCGATCCATCATTTGAAATGTCTTCATTTTGCCTTGCGTCATTTTAGTAACTTGAGAAGACAAATTCGGATCCATATTTCGCCACGTCATTCCTAGATGATTTAGGAAACTTCATTTTTCAGCTCCGCGAAACTTTTCGAGATGTCGAACCATTTGCATTCCTAATCCGAGTAGGAATCCTGGTCAAAGTAGGAAAGATCATTTTTCCTAAACGAATTAGGAAACCTCCAATTGCTGCGTTTTAAGCTCCATTTCACCTCTTTTATTGATCTCCTTTATTCGAAACCTAAAAACAATAAAGTAAGTAAGAACCGAGAATACTAAGGTCAAAACAAAGTTAACTGTAGAAAGAATGACGTTAAGAATCACGTATGAAATGCGTTGATCAATTGACTGCAATGACTGCAGCTACCTCTGATTCTATTGGAGCCAGTACCTCTCAGTCTCGAGAACTTGTCCATCCTAATGTGTGGATTGGTGACACTGGTGCTACACACCATATGACTTCAGAACTCCAGAATTTGACACTTGCTCAACCTTACTCTTCTTATCAACATATTACTATTGGTAATGGATCATGTTTGCATATTGCACATATTGGCAGGTCACAAATTAAACCTAATGATTATACTTTTCAACTTAAAAATGTTCTTCATGTTCCCAGTTTAGCAGTTAATTTGTTGTCTCTTACCAAATTGTGCGAAGATAATCGATGTTACATCACTCTTGATGAACAACATATCTGTGTACAGGAAAAAAGACAAAGGGTCTGCTATATAGAGGGTAAAGCAGTGATGGAGGCCTCTTTCTGTTCAAAACACCAAGTGTCCATGCTCTCCAACAATCTCCTATAGCTTGTCTTGGTGCTACTGTCAAGAATAAAGTGTGGCATCAACGTTTGGGGCATCCTACATGTGATGTTTGCTCAAAAATGTTGCCAGTCTGTAATATTCAACATACTTCTGATAGTTCTAGTCCAATGTGTACTGCATGTCTCAAAGGCAAAATACATAGGCTACCCTTTCCTGTGGCAGAATCTCATTCCACTAGATTGTTTGGTAAAATGCATTATGTTGTATGGGGTCTAGCTTTATGTTTGTCTGTTGAAGGGTATCGATACTATCTCACTTTCATCGATGATTGTACAAGGTTCATGTGGGTATATCCCTTGATCAATAAATCATATGTTTTTAGTGTGTTTACCAAATTCTGTGCTCTTGTAAAGAATCAGTTTGGTTAGTCTATTCAAATTCTGCAAACAGATGGAGTCGGTGAATACAGTAGTCATAATTTTAAAAACTTATTGGATCAAAATGGCATACAACATTATGTGACATGTCCTTATACACCGCAACAAAATGGTGTGGCGGAAAGGAAGAACATGCACATTGTTGAAACTGCAGTGACTCTACTTTCTGATGCGTCTGTTATAAAACCATTTTGGTTTTATGCCATTTCTCATGCAACTTATCTTATTAATAGGATGTCTTGCAAAGTTTTGAACATGGACTCTCCGTTTTCTAGGATATTTGGCACCATTCCTGATGTTCACAATTTTGAAGATCTTTGGTACTGCTTGCTATCCTTATTTGAGGCCCTACAATTCAGATAAGTTAGTTCCTAGGACACAACAATGTACTTTTCTTGGTTATGCTGCTATTTCGAAATATGTGCTTTGCTATGATAGAACTCTAAACAAACTATATCTTAGTAGACATGTTGTCCATGATGAATCAGTTTTTCCCTTTACCATTCAGTCTTTCTCTTTTTCTCTTTCTCACCAGCTCCCTCTTCCATTCGATATGTTAATATTTTTGTCTCTTTTCCTTCTTCCTCTCCCTTTACATCTCCACTTCCCTCTCCTGTTTCTTCTGTTCTTCCCGTCTCTGCACCCTTGGAGTCTCCTCCTATGGTTGAGGGGGGGATGTGTCTACAAATTTTGTATCAGATAGTGAGAATAACACTAATAGCTCAGATGGTACAAATAATGTTGCTACTGATGTTGTTCCACATGGTACAGATGAGACAGAATCTACTCAAAATGTGTCTGGTGAGAAAGAGTTTGATGGAAATTTTACTTTTCAAAATGGAGGGATAGTTGTTAATCAAGGAGCAGAGTTAGACATCAATAATCTTCCTCATGAGTTACGATTTGTTGTTGATCAAAATTATAATGATCATTCTATGCTTATAAGAGCTAAGAATGAGATTGTAAAGAAGAAAACATTTCAAGATTTATGTGGATACTCATCAATTATGCAGGTTAAATAGTATAAGGACTTGTCTGAGTATAGTGGCTTATCTGCCATTACTGACATCTGTGAAGTATCTGAGCCTAAGACCTTCAAGGCAACAGTTAATGTTCCAGAATGGACTCAGGCAATGCAAGAGGAAATAGATGCTCTAAGCAAACAAGGTACATGGACTTTAGTTGCTTGTCCTCCTCGGAAGAATATTGTGGGAAGTAAGTGGATATATAAGATCAAGAAAAACCTTGATGGAACAGTATCCAGATACAAAGCTAGGTTAGTTGCCCAAGGCTACGACCAATACAAAGGTCTTGACTATGAAGAGAATGTTAGTCCTATTGTAAGACATAGCACAGTAAGAATCATGTTGGCTCTTGCTACAATTCATGGCTGGTAATTGAGACAATTAGATGTAAAAAAATGCTTTTCCCATGGTGATCTTAAAGAAGAAGTCTACAAGCATCAACCACAAGGTTTTGTGGATCCTCAGTTTCCCCATCACGTCTGTCTCTTGAAGAAATCACTCTATGGTTTAAAACAAGCTCCTATAGCATGGCATGAGAAGTTCACAAGTTTTTTTCCTGGATTAGGCTTTAAGTTTTCTCATTCTGACCTGAGCTTATTCGTGAAGAAGACAGATAAAGGTGTGGTAGCTTTGCTATTATATGTTGATGACATAGTGGTGACTGGCTCAGACAATGATGGTATTTCAAGTGTAATCAAGGAACGTAGTGATGTATTTGATATGAAGGATCTTGGATCCTTGTCGTATTTTCTGGGGCTAGAAGTGAAACAGGATTCTGAAGGTATATTCATTAGTCAAGGAAAATATGCGTGTGATCTTTTAACCAAAGGAGGTATGAGTTCTACAAAACCTTGTACTACTCCTTGTCTTCCTCATATTCAACCACTGAGGAATAAAGGTAATCTTCTTCTTGATCCTACACAATATCGTAGTATTGTTGGAGCCTTGCAATACCTAACTTTCACTAGACCTGATATTGCTTATTCAGTAAACACTGTGTGTCAATTTATGACCTCACCAACTGATGTACATTTTGGAGCAGTAAAACGTATATTGAGATATCTTCAAGGTACGTTACTTCAAGGTACGTTGGATAATGGTATCATGTTTAGTGCATCAAAGAGTCTACAGACTTGTATCACTGCATACTGTGATGCAGATTGGGCAAGAGAAATTAATGAACGAAGATCAACCACAGGTTTTGTTGTATATCTTGGTCATTGTCCTATATCATGGCAGTCCAAAAAGCAGGGTTCTACTTCCAGAAGTTCTACAGAGGCAGAATACAGAGCTTTAGCCAACACAGTTGCAGAATCTCATGGATAAGACATATTATGTGTGATCTGCAGATGATGATACCCCAACCACCTTTATTTTAAGTGTGACAATCTTTCTGCAATTGCTCTAGCATCAAATCCTCTCTTCCATTCCAGGATAAAATATTTAGACAATGATTTCCATTTTGTTAGAGAACGTGTTCAGAAAAAGGATCTTCTACTTCAATATGTGCCTACACAAGATCAGACTGCAGACATACTCACCAAAGGTCTTCATTCACCAGCCTACCATCATCATAGTGTCAATCTCAAGTTGGTATCCCCAACTGAGATTGAGGGGAAGTGTTGACCGAGCCTGCATTTCTATCAAATACTGTTATCTACACGTGGCAAGCATCGCATGGTGACTTAAAAGATCCAGCGATTAGTTTTTCTTTTCGTGTTGTCCAAGTTGTGTGCTTAATTAGCTTCTGATTTGTACCATAAATAGATTAGCCTCTCTTTCGTTTTGTCATGCTTGATCCACTGTAGAGAAGCTCTGTCAAAAAAAATTTCAGAGGTTAATATAGAAAAGTTGTCATGTGTTCAATTGTGCTCTACTTCATTTATGTGCCTACTGTTACCATGTTATCAAAATGAGCATCACAACTATAATCAAATTGTGCGATGTGGTTAATATTTGTATGACAAAGAAGTGGATCTGGTAAAGAATAGACACGTAGATTTCTAGGTTGTTTTGTAGTTGTTGCTACTGTTATAGTTCTTTTGGTGATTTCTATTGCACTATCAGTGTTATTATCTTATGTTTAAGTGTATAAACTACTTTATTTTATGCTTGTAATAACAACTCGGCATTTTTTTTTGCTTGGTTTCGCTGGAGGAGCAAAAGTTGTGGAAATCAGTGTTGGCATTTTTATTTGTGATTATGCATTTATTCATGGCCGATCTAGTATGCACTTCGTGATTTGCATTAGTAGCAGTGCCAAACTCCATATTCGATTAGGAGACTTTTTGCCAGTTTATTGTCTGCAATTGTTGCATGAACGATTTAATCTTGCTCTTACATTTACAGTTATCGAGGTTTTAGTGTACAATAACATGCGTCTCTTTTGTTGTTATGAAATAATTGAGTTTTGTGGTGTTTCTTATACAGTAGCATTTGTTTCTTTTACAGCAATTGAGATTTTAATATACAATAGCATTTGTTTTGTGTTACAGTAGCAGATGTGGCTTTTGTTTGTTTCGATCTTTTGAAAAAAAAAATCTGACATTTTTCCTTCTCTAAGATTATGTTTTTTAAGTTGCAGTTATGTTACTAATCGATTGTTTTAGTTTCTGTCGATACAAGCATTTAAATTTTGTTAAGGTCATGTTTATGATTTTAATACAATAGTGGAACATGTATGTTGCTACTATTTTTTTGGTTCTATGTTTTTTGAACTACTACTGTTTCCAAGTTGTTACTGTGTTTATCAAATATTTGCTATTGCATTTTCATGTTGCTCTTATGTTTTTTAAATTGTTACTACTTTTTTCAAACTATTGTTACTGCATGTCAAATTGGTGTTATTGTGTTTTTCAAATTGGTGCTACTGTGTTTTTTCAACTATTGGTATTGCTTTTTCAAAACTATTGCTAAATCTTTCATGGAGTTGCTACTAAATTGTTATTTGAACTGCTACTGCATTGATCAGCGAGCTACTACTGAAGATTTGTTCAGCTGCTACTGAATCGGTTCAAGGACTATTACTATATTTTCGAGAATTGCTACTGCATTTTTGGGGACTGTTACTCCATTTCTGTTTGAGGACTGCTACAGCAAATCTATTCGAGGACAGCTACTGCATTTCGTTCAAAGACTGCTACTGCCTTTTTTTTAGGGTTGTTACTGCATTTCTTCATATGTCTGTCATGTTAAGGATTCTTTGTGTTGAGCATCTTTGAAGACTTGCGGCTATTGCCATGTTTTCTTTGTATGACATGATTGTTAGGACGCAGATAACATCTTGGACCATGGAAAGTTTGTCTTATCTTATTTAAGTAAAACCCTTTATATTTCAAAACTCATTCAACTGTGTCGGGTACATGTTTCTCCGAAATTTATGGGCATGTTTACATACTTGGAATGAGAATCAAAAGTGGGGGAATCATTTCAACTCCGCTCCATTCCAGTGTTTACTTGCATATAAAGGAATTGGAATAGAGGTGGGTTCCATCTCTTTATCAAGAATGATTCCCAAATAAGCCCTGAATTTAATTCCCATGAGGGGAGGTGAATTTGTGAATCATTCCTCACGGAATCAACTTTTGTACAATAATACGCTTACGTAATTTTTTTAAAGAGAACATTATGTACTATTAAAATAACTCCAATTTCTTTAGACTTGATATTTTAATATATTTTTTAAAATGCAACTACGAATTGTTATATTTCAAAAAAATTTAAAGGTATTATGATTATTATTTTGTTGAATTTGAAGCTTTGTCTAGCTATAGAGCTTGTTAGATTTGACGTTTAGTTTTCGTTTTTTGGTATTTAGTTAGCTCATATGATTTTTTTTATGTCGGTATTGTTTTAATCATTTTTCCTATAAATTTTGCTCAAATTCATAAATTTTTTTTATTGAATATGAAAATATAACTATTAATTTGTAGGGATATTTCAATAATCAAATTAATTTTGATTCTAATTCTTGTTATGATTTCAAATGGTTATTAAACCGCTAAATGAAAAAAAACATATTTTCATTCCAATTTTTTCTAATTTTAATTTCAATTGATTCTGATTCCAAATAAGTAAACCTACCTTATAATTAACACTTATAAGTAACATGAATCTATTTATTTCACTCACCATACAAATGTAGAGGACTCATATCAGTCATGTGTATTTTGTATGTGGTTGCAGTTGCTCTTATTAAGGAGGTGCCATATTTGTACTTCAACAGTTTGCGGGTATAAATGGCGTCCTTTACTTTTCATCATTGACTTTCCAAGATGTCGGTATTACAAGTAATGCTTTAGCGAGCTTGCTTATTGGAGTTACCAACTTTGCAGGCATTACATTTAGAAAAATTGTTTGGTGTACTAGGTGTACTTAAATCAAGAGTTATAATATAATCTCAACTAGGATCATCATTTGGTCCGTGGGTCTCGTGGGCCAGTGAAGGCCCGCAAGCCCATGGGCTAAAAGTCTAGCCCGACCCGAAAAAAAAGCCCGTAAAAGTCCGCCAAGGTGGTTGGTAGGCCGAACTTGGTTTAGAGATCTAAAACCCGGCCCGGCCCGCCAAAAACCCATCAAGGCCCGTTAGGCCCGGCCCGTCAAAGCCCACAATTTTTTTTATATATAAGATAGTAGTACATATATCATTATACCTACACTTATATATATAATATAGTGACTAGTACTATATATATATATATTTTATATTTGTGTATGTCTATATTAATATATTACATATACATATATTGATCAAATATTGGAATTTCATATATAGTTATATTTGTGTATCTATTTTACTATTAAATCATTGTTTATAGTTTAGGATAAGTTAGGGTTTAGGGTAAGTTAGGGTTTAGGGGATTGAGATTTAGGGTAAGTTAAGGTTTAGAAATTTTGAGGTTTAGAGTAAGTTAGGGTTTAGGTTTTAGGAATTTTGAGGTTTAGAGTAAGTTAGGGTTTAGGGTTTAGGTTTTAGGGTTTCATTGTAATTTTTTTTATCGATTTACCTTATACAGTAAAACAGTAAATATAATAGATGGTTCAGATTAGATCTCGTAATTTTTCAATGGTGAGAGTTTAATTAAGAGTTGAAATGACATCAATACCCTTCTCTTATATATTGCTTATTTTTCCATGGAGAAACTAGATAAATCAAATTTTTATGTCAGTTTTTTTGACACTATGAGATAGATATGTAATTTACAAGAATGTGTGTTAAAATTTTGATCTTAAAAAATTCCTTTAGGGATGGGTAATTTACGTTTTAGTTGTAAGGGTACTACGGTCACATTTAACGAAACTCATAGATGTAGGTCTAAATCAAGTCCAAAATTTATAAAATTTTAACGGCATGCTTAGAATATTATGAACAACCAATCTGACAGTCAGTTTTGTAAAATGATGATACCTGATCGATTACGTTTCATAAAGGTCTTTCAACCCATATAACCAAGGAATAAAGGTAAGAACATTAGTATGCATATAGAGAATTCTCAATTAATTTTTTAATAATTAAAAGCCCGATAGGTCCGGCCCGTAAAAGCCCGCAAAGGCCCGGCCCGTAAAAGCCCGTAAAGGCCCGCAAAGCCCGCTTGAATGGGTCGGGCCCGGATCCTTATATAAAAGATAAAGCCCGGCCCGGCCCGACCCGCAAATATTAAAATGTTGTTAAAACCCGTGCCGACTATACATGAGTCGGGCCGGACTTTTTGCCGACCCCTAATCTCAACCATTTATTTGATCTACCTTTTAGATAGCACTAGAATCAATATTAAGACCGTTAAGAGAATTTAAATATTAAATAGAAGTAAAAATTTAATCATGATAAATCGAGGCTAACAATCAATATGACATTAAATGATATCTTTTATTATTTATTATTAAATAGAACAATATAGCTTACACACCAAGGGTTGTTTGTTACGCAGGATTGGCGTAAACCTCCTTAGCCACCCTTAGCCATTAGGACTGTCCTGGATTAGTGTAGGATCCTTAGATGAGACGAACGTTAGTCCTATGTTTGTTGCTGCATGGGATTAGATGTTAAAATTTGCCCATTCTCAAATAGTGATGACCCATGTTTGGTGCTGCATGGGATTAAAAACGTGAAACTCATTTATTTTGGTTTGCAAAATTAAGTATATACTACAATAAACCAAAATAAACCAAAATTCTATCGCATTAATGATTCCAATAAACCAAAATTCTATCGCATTTTATTTATTTTGCCCTCTTATATATAAACTACAATAAACCAAAATTCTATCGCATTAATGATTCCAAATTCATCATAAGTGTAGTCATAGATGAACGACCACTACAATCACCACCGAGTTCAGTAGCATTGCCTAAAATTAACTATCACAAATTACAGCCACTTCAATACATATATTTGAAGTTGGAAGATTGGTAAAAAAATCATTTAGAACACCAAGCAATCCATCTTCCTCAAAGTTGGACCACTTACAGGCTCACACCGACCTTCTAACTACCTTAACTCGTTCTGTGTTATTCATTCTCTATCTTCCATTTCTGCAATTCAAACAAATAAATATTGGTACTTCAGTATATATAGATACATGGATAATGAGCTTAATCTTTTCACCATCGCATAATAACAACAATGTTGTAGAACTACAACAAAAATTGGATGCAATTTTATAAGTTGTGTAAATATATAATTGCAGACTATAATAATCAGTACACAAGAAGATGACGATGTAGCTTCAATTTTGGAGGTAGCTTCAAATCTATAAGAAGCATACATAATGAAACTTAGAACAATCAATGGAAACCAAAATCACTGTATCTATTCTCAATTCATACATCAACTTACTTATTCTAACAGCATACATTACGTTTTTTTCTGTCTTAATCAAATAAACAAATACACCAATTGAGACATCCTCTCAATGTATACAGCCAACTACCTTAACTCACTCCTATAATAAATCAACTAATGGCTTTAAAAGACTCCTATTAGGAAACAAAACACTATAATCATATTGTGATATGATTTAGTCCTAAAAAGAGACATATCACAAAGATCAATCTATACAAAAAATGCCATATTTTGCTCAGCACGATTGTTCAAGGAAACAACATCACAGCCACTAAATGCAGTAAGGTCTTTGATCAAATTTCATCAAGTAGCAGCAATATCAACGCTCAACTTACACTAGGACTTTGTACACAGGGAATGCCAACAACTCAACGCTCAAACTAACAAGAAGATATGAGGAAATTCATCAAAGAAAAAAATGAAAGAAATACCCAATAAAATTACCATTTCCTCAAAGGTTGTCCACAAGGACTGTGCAAGTAGAAATCGTCACTAACTGCCACAACTCTAACAATAAAGATCATCAACAACATCTTTCTTTGATCCATATCTAGTAATTCAAATAAGAAATCAACCAAATCACATGATTATAAACCCAGTAAAATCAATTCATATCAGAGGCAAGCAATCAGAAAGAAAAAAAAAATCAAATCCCTAGAAATTAAAATTCCCTTTGTCATCGGAGAAATCTTTTAGCCATAAACTCAATCTAATTAGAGAAGAGATGAGATGATTCATCAAAAAAGGAAGTGAGAGACGCATTGATGCAAAAACCCAAAGAAATTACCAATTTTATATGGAAGAATGCAGCCAAATCTAAGACTGATTAGAGAATAGATAAGAAGGAAAATAATGAAAGGAAGTGATAGAGAGGTAGAAGAGAAAGATTGTTGAAGCTTTTACCTGGTGCAAATCGACCAAATTTCCTTACACCCCAAAGCGAGACTGGTGTGGTGGTGAAGAACAAGAGTGAGAGATAACAACAGCTAAGGAGGTGTTATCTTGAGTCGCCCAAACGAGTACTCAAGATAACGAGGGCTAAGGAGGAGGTTGGTGCTAGCGTGGGTTAGTAAAGTTAGTACTTGTGAGCAACAAACCCAGTACTAACAGCTTTATACCTCTTATTTCATGCAATACCAGTCGATCCCAGTTATACGTCCCTTAATTTCAAAGCCCCAAACCCTAACCCTTAAATTCCAAACCCCTAACCCTATACCTCAAACTTTAAACTCCAAACCTTAAACCCTAAAGACCTAAATTTCAAACCTCAAACCTATACTCTTAATCCAACATGTAAATCCCAAACCACACATCCTCAAATATATCCTAGCCTAAAACCCTATATCCTCAAATTCTAAAACCTCATCACAAGACCGGATCAGACTACTATGCACCGTACCCCAGGATCAGACCACCACTATCATAGATCCAACACTGCTCCCTAGGATGAAATTGTTGTCTGGCAACACGAGCCAAACAAATGATGTGATCCAAAGCGTCGCCCCTATCTTGATCAAGAGCACAAAGATATTCCTCGATGTAAGCAGAGAGGAGAGGTAGACCGCTCAGAGATAGACTCAAGAAACACGGCCGCTGAAGCGCCGATAATGGTCTCCTACGTAAGAGGGTGTTGCACAGCTTAGAGCAAAACTCTAGCATCGCACTTAGATATTTCCGAAAAAAATATACGTTTATATATAGAAAATGAACAAGTTAACAACTAGTATGTTAATTTCATACGATTTGATTAACTGAACCATTACAAAAGAAAACAAAAGATTCGACATTAGCTAATAACTATATACCCATAGTATTATCGTAATACCCGATCTTGGGTTACATTTACTTATTTCATTTAAAATTAATATACAAATATGTAACTATTATATATCAATTAATCACTATACGTAAGCATGAAAAAAAAATCAAAGTATGTAAAATTCATTTAATTAAAGAAAGGAAATATCCAAATGGAAAAAGGCAAACGGCGTCGTGGCACACCGGAAGCCCACGAACATCTTCTTTCTCACCAGAACAGTGTATTTCTATCAAGTTTTCTGCCATTTTTGGCCAAAACTAACAATACCCAAGATATATTATCAAGCTAATTAAATAGGTACTGCAAATAGGTAGTGTTCATCTTCTTCATCAACTAACTTCAATTCTGCCCATTTGTGCCTGAGTTTGCAGCCAATATTGTTCAAATCAACCGAAATTAATCTGTAAAACCAAAGTACTTCAATGGGTACTATGCGCCGGTGGCCAAGGAATGGAGAAGATCAAAGTGTTGGGACTTGGGAGATCGACGCAGCTGAGGTCGACACGGAGGAGCGATGGTGGTTGGTCTTGAGCTCGGACGAGGACGGCGTGGCTCCTGCTTCGGAGAAGAGGGCGAGGGAAATTCAGCGGCAATAACTTCGAGGTGAGGCTGCCGGACGAGAGCTAGAGGCCATTGGAGAGAGAGAGAGAGAGATTAATCTTGGATACACGGCGGGGATTAGTCTTAGATACACGACGGGTTGGTTCACACCCGATTTTTTTTTGGTTAGTCTTGGATATACGGCGGGTTGGTTCACGCCCGATTTTTTTTAAATATCAGCCGTCAGATATTTTTCTAATCTCTAACTTATAATGAGCAAAAGCCACTAAAGCATCACCACCACCATCATAAAAAGAACCAAAGCATCACATAATTGTGAAAGGAATGCAAATAGAGACTGCATAGTATACTTTATGGATAGTTGCATAAATATTAGTCATAGATCAACAGAAAAATTCTAACCTAGAGTAAGAGAACAAAATCAGTCATAGACCAACAAATCATTGCTTGTTGATCTTTCCAACACGAATAGAAACAAATGGAATGCAAAAGAACCTTGCTAGCATTCCAACTTCTGCCAGCTCAAATTGCTATAACCATTCACAAATTACAAGACCATCAGTATACAGATACAAATATCAAATACAATATGCATAAACTCCAAAACTAGTCTCCTCACAAGCATGCAAATATCATTTCTAGCCTCATATATAAATCCAAATCTGCTGGATACAATACCTGTTGTTCTTCGTTCTCCATGCAGTACCATATATCCTCTATAGCATGGATAACCCAATGCTCCCTCCTCCATAACTAAGTGAAAGATGCCATCTTTTTTAGGTTAAAAGAGGAAATGTTGTTTAGGTATGACTGGATAAGTGAATCTTCAAAGAAAACCAGCAATTCTGTACCTCAATATTCAAGAATGACACATAAAGATATGAGCTTTAGATGTAAAGATACAAGCTTCACAATTAAAGAGTATGATCAAGTGAAAATGAGTGAGAGTAATACCAGTTGTTTTCCGAGCTCCGCAGCAGCAGCCTGGTAACTTGGCCTCTTCCCAACATTACTAACAACTTAACAATCAAAATATAGACTTTAATCATCAAATCCCTAAAATCATATCTAACTTTAAACTAATCACAGAAGACCAACCTATATCAAACATCATATCAATTGAACAGTAGCTAGAAACTGAATAACAAGAGTATAGAAATTATCATTGTTAGCTTAGAAACTATATATAAATCGTATGGACAACAACAACAAAAACAACGAGCATAACTCAAAAAATATTATGCAAAATTGAGTAAAATTTAGAAGGGTAGGCTGATCTAGCTAGCTTACGTAAGTTTCCAGAAGTGAAATCATCCAGACGCGTAGGCGAGCCATGAGGATTTCGAGCCCTAAACTCTAATCTCTTTTGCTCTGCATCGGGCATCAGAGCCTCAAATCTACTCCTTACTTCCTTACACCTGTACTCCTTGCGTGGGTGATAACTATCCATTTGTTTGGTCTGGCGTTAAGTGCCACGGAGACAACGACGTCTTCATCTACTCTGACGTGGTCATGGGACCCACTTGAATGTAACAGTATTCACGCGATGGGGAAGGGGATCGGAGCAGCGGAGACGATGTCGTCGACACGGTGAGGGCAGGAGGAAGGAGGAGACCAGAGGGAGAGGGAGTGAGGAGGTGGATGGCACTGGCATTTGTTAAGGTCTCTAGCGATGGAGTTTCTGGTGCCTATAATGGAGGCCGAGGGCGACGGAGAGATGGAGGAGAGAGTGAAGGTCGATGTTGGCGGCCGAGCTCTCGGTGTCCAGAGCCGAGATGACGACAAAAGGTAGAGGGAGGAAGAGGCCAGAGGGAAAAGAGAGCGGGGAATATGATCTCCAGCGGCGAGGGCTCCGGTGGCTTAGACTGGCGGAGTGACTTGGGCAGAGGCAGTTATCTTGTGGTCTTTCTCATTGTAAACTCCAGATGGGAGAAATATCCAACGACTGACATCTAAAAAAAACTTGGGCGTGAGAGAGAGAGAGAGAGAGAGAGAGAGAGAGAGAGAGAGAGAGAGAGAGAGAGAGAGAGGTGCGTTCACGCTTTTATTTTTCTTTTATTTTGTTAGAAATTTTCACGTGTCGTTTATTGATTAGATAATAAAGTCAAAAGTCAACGAGCTTATAATAAGCTTAGCCCACCAGATTTCCCAACTTGCACTCCGGTGAGTTGTAATTCGACAATGGCAAATCGACGAAATCAAGTTGTATGCCCGTTAATCACAATTTTTTGCCTTTATATTAAGTATTAAATTGATTAGTTTGTGTTTGTTTTGATATGTATTTCCTTCTTTTTTTAGATCTGTAGAGTGTAAACTATAGTTCTCGGTTTGGCTACAACTTTGCTCATATTGGTTTCAATACTGGTAAGCTCTCCTTTTATGAGATTTAAGTTTTGGTGAAAATGATTTAAAAATGTGTTTAAACCATCGGTGAAGGTTATGGTTCAGATTTCAAGTCGTTTAGTTGTTTTTCTTTATGATGATATTCTTCATTTTTTTGTACAGTCTAGATCTTGTTCATAAGCAGTAGAATCTTCATACTCATGATGGTTCTTTATGATGATGATTTCTTGTGTTCTTCTCTATAATTTTGAGTTTTTGATTATGCAGAATTCATACTCATGATGGTTTGTTCATTCGTAGGTGGTTGCTTCATAGAGGTATGATTTACATCTATTGATGATTATTTACAATTAGTTTGATTCATTAATCAGTGGTAAATGTCTTTCCAGAACTTGTGTGTTGTGTTCGAAGATTTGCTTTTGGAAGAGTATCATATGAGAAGTTCAATCTTGCTGGATATGAACCCATTTTTTGAGATTAGGAATTTTTTGCTTCTAGCATCAATAGATCATAGTTCATATTCTCGAGAGTCGAAGCTGAGGCCTGAGGGTAAGGCCGGAGGGTGATGAAGATATGGAGTCTGCGTGAGAAATGGAGGAGAGAGAGAGAGAGTGTGGAGGTCGACGTCGGCAAAAGGCAGAGGGAGGAGGAAGCCGAAGGGGAAAGAGATCGGCGGATAGAATCTTCGGCGAGGGCTCCGGTGACGGAGACAGGCGGAGTGAGTTGGGCCAAGGCAGTGATTTTGTGGCCTTTGCTCATTGTAAGCTCGAGATGAGAGAAATATCCAACGGCTGAAATTTAAAAACACTTTGGACGTGAACCAACCTGCCGTGTATTCAAGACTAACTCGAGAGAGAGAGAGAGAGAGAGAGAGTTTACTGCTGTTATAATTTTTGAGTCAAAATATATTAAGCAGACAGTGTTATAAAAGTGTTACTTAGTGCGAGATAGGATATTTAGCTTCTTCCTCACCTGAAATCTTACCGAAAATTTTCATCAATAATTTAAACAATAACGTCACATAGAAGTGACACGTGTCATATTATGACTCGTTAGAAATCTTATCAGAAATTTGATTCAATAACTTAGACGATAATGACACATGTCGGCTAGTTTTTGGATGAAAATATTATTAACAATTAAATAAAATAAATTTTTATAATTAATGAATAATAATAAAAATTACTATTTGTTGCACTGCTGCGCAAAAATCATCTCTTGAAATTGAAAATCGTAACCGTTCTCACTAGCATTAATAATAATGATAAATCAAAAACAACATAAGCTTCCATAAAATTTCTTTCAAAAATATAACAAAACCCTAGAATTTCTAGCAAATTCAAAAAAATAAAAATAAAAACAATAACTACATATTTCCAAAATGAAGTAGGGTAGTATCAGTACAACAAATCTCAATTTTTCTCAAGCAAAAATCAACATCCAACTCGAGTTGCTAGTGTGATCCATTCTGAGCTTTACCCAACATCAAACAAAACAAGAAACAAAACATGCATCAACAATACACAATAGATTACACAGTAGCTTACTTACTCCTACTCCATGATATATCAAGGCCAATGGCAACACTCCACATCAATTGCAATTTACAAACATTTTCAATGAAAATATAGCAACGATTTTTGTTCGAGACTGCTACTACCAAAAAAAAAATGAGATAAAGAAACCAGTACCAGTGGTGATGCGAGACGTGGTTGTCGACCAGGAGGGTTAGCTGGCGCAGTGGTGAAAGACGTGCGGCGGAGGCAAGCTATGGAGTAGCATCGAAGCACGAGGTCAGAGCGAGTGGAATCTGAGAACAAAACGGGCTTCTCATCGAAGCAGGCGTTGGACGAAGCTGGAGGACGAGAGACCGAGCGGCGGGACGTGTGCGTCTCAGGCAAGGAGGCGAATTGTCGAAGCACCGAGCATGGATGTAGCGGCACTGCGGGGCCGAGCGGTGCTTAAGGTCCAGGAGAACGAAGCTTGAGTTCGAGCGACGAGATGCAAACCGAGGGTGTGGTGGGAGACGAGTTCAGGCAAAGAGACACAGCGCAATAACGGCGCGAAAGGCGACGACGAGAAAGGCGATGCTCCAAGCGGCGGTGGAGCCACGGCCAAATTCGGCGAGGTTAGGACGTGTTGATGTCGTCGCATGGCGAGGCCGGCCGTTGATGAAAAAAAAGCATAAAGTTTCTCTATACACCAGCAATCTGTAACATCTTGCATTAGAATTACTGATCACTTATCTATATCAGTTGAAAGGAATATATAATAATGGCCATTACTTGTGCTCTAGAATCAAGTCTAATAATCCATTACGCTTTCCAATCAAGTATAATATAGCCCTTTAAGTATGAATCTATGCACAAAGAATTATTACGTACAAACAATGTACTGGTGATCCAACAATAAGAAAACTAGAAGTCTTACCTGGTTCCTGGTTAACCTGATATGCCTTGCCAGCATAATTTTTTCCTAATCCTTCGGGTAACTGACACCAGAAATCATGAAAGAATCAGTGAAATGAAGTTTGAAGGAAATTGGCAAGTTCCTATTTTCAGTAAAAGGAGAGAATGATTTTAGTCACATACGGGAGAAGGAAGTGCTCAAAGAGCCATGCGCGAAGGATTGCAACAGAGTTTTCGGGAAGTCCTCTTTGAGGTCTCCAAGAATGTTGCATCACACCATGCTGCTGAAATGCCCTCTGCTGTCTGAGCTGTCTGTAGCGGAGGCGTATTACATCTCCTTGGGATTCTGATGGAGTAACTTTCTCTCCCAGACTTTTTTGCGCTGCTTGAATTTGACCCTTGATGGCATCATGCAAACTGCGAAAAATGACGAGAAGTTGCTTGGAGAGCAAGTGTTGTGTATGGTACAGCTGCCCCATTCCCAGCTGCCTTGTCAAAAAATGACACCACATTTTGCATTTGATGATAATACTGCTTGTATCTTCTATCAACCTGCAGAAATGCACAGCAAATTACTAGACTTACAAATAAAGCCACTCATCAAAGAGATATATGATCAGTATAATGCGAGACAGTGAAAAGTTATCATTTGAATTATACCAAGTAACTCCTACCACAAACATAATAGTCTTTTCATCTAAACCATAGTTTTTTAAAAAGAAAAGTAGAGCTTAGTATTAGCCTGATTACCTTATCCAACATGGACAGAAGCTTAGTCTTCTTGTTCTGTTAATCCTGCCCTTCTGCAGGTGATAACTCAACAGAGGAGATGACACTTGACTCACTAGGATCCAATGATATCTACATCCCATCTGTTTCTTTCGAACCATCAAAACCATCACGTTTATGATGTTTGTTCGATCTAGACTGCTTCAAAGCCTTTCGTACATTTACCACTTCATCAAGCAATTCCTGGGCTGCCTTGAGGTACTTGGTGTTTGACATAGAGTTGGTAAAACCTATTGAGTCATACATGTATCCTTCGGAATGCATTTCCTTTGGCATCATGGAGCACATAGGATTGGAGAAATATTTTATAGGAGAGCCGGCGAGGCCGAGATCCGATTTAAGGCCTAATTCGAGGCACATCGAGCGTGGGCAGCGGCTCAACGGTGAGGTCGTGCGGAGGCGGTACGGGGAGGCTTGTGGATGCGGCGTTGTGCAACGGCGTGGCACGGCTATGGTTACCATCCAGAAGGTGACGGTAAACATAGCTCGAGCTGTCATGGACAACGGCGGAGGCACCGAGGCGGAGTGCCGCTAGCTGCTACTGTGTTTTCCCTCTTGGCAGAGAGAGAGAGAGAGACGAGAAAGAGTTATTTTTTTGGGCAAATTTTAATTTAGTACCTTTAGCTTTAGATTTAGGTCTTTTTTTTATGTCGTTACCTGATGTTTTAAATTTTTAAATTTATTATTTGAGATTTGAGTTTTTCTTCATGTAGTACCTAAGTTTTTATTTTATTTTTTTCAGTTTCCTACCTAAGATTTCATTTTCTCATCACTTTTTATTTTTGCCTTAAAAAAAAAATAATCTAAGAGGGTATTTTGGTCAAGTTATTTATTTTTAATAACAAAAAAAATTATCTTCTAAAATTGTTCTTCCTAACAAATAAGTTATATTAATTTTATAAAAAATGGTCGATTGGCTAAATATGTCATTCTCACCCTTGATTGGTTAGGGTCATATAAATATATTTCCTATATAACATTTATGAAACAACTGTAGCTAAGAACACTGTTCACTATTCATCTACATGCATCTCACGTGCTCCTCTTCTCACCACACATGCCTTCTCACCTCTTTCTCTCTCCAATTCACTGCTCTCTCACTCTTGCTCTCTCGATCTCAAATCTCAGCTCTCTTCTCTCTGTGCTCTCTGGTACTCTCTTCCAAAACTAAAACCTTGACCGGCTCCCGATCAATCTGAGGCTTAGAGTTTCCAACGTTTCTGATTTTATCTCTGCCAATTGGTATCGCTCGCCCTCTCTCCTCCTCCATCAGATCACTCACTAGGTACTCTCTCTCTCTCTCTCCATTTTTGTGTGCTGAAAAAGCGGAGTATTTGATCAAATCATTGCATTTTGTGTTATGGGTTAGTGTAGATGTGATTAAATTCAGTTTCTTTCTCTTATTCTCTTAATTCCCATATCCCCATTTTTCATTTTTTTGTTTTTTTTTTGTGTTGTTTTGTGTTTGATTATGTGTGTTCTTAAATGAATTAAAGAATTGGGTTTTTGTTTGATTTTTATTTAGGATGTTAATTTGAGCTATTCCTAACCAATTTATCGAACTCAATCCGGCAAAAATAGCAAAAATACTTCAACTCCTTAGATTCAATTTTGCAGCCACCGAGGAAACTGCAACTCCTTGGATTCAACACCATCGATATACTATTATATGTTTATGATCTATTACATTTTAATCCGGCAAAAATACTATGAGTTAACTAATCCGGCAGCCACCTAGACTATAATCCGGTGCAAGTATAAGCTTAATGGTCTTTGAAAAAAAGAAAATTGAGATATAAAAACTATGAGGCAGTACCCATAGTTATAAGAAGCAACATGGATAAGCATAGTTCGTGGAATAGCATAGCTGCTCATCTAATAGAGACCTAAATATTTAGGTTGATGCATACTATGAAAAGAGATTGTATTATGAACAAAGGATGGAACTGATGATTGAAAATCAGTAAGGAAAAGATGAAGTTGGGTTTTTATATGATTTTGATTTGGGTCTTTGTCATAGAAAACATGTTCATTTCTCATCAAACAATCACCGTCAGCAGAATTGAAATCGCGTTCAGGCACCTGTAATCGATGAAGTGATATTTGTATGCAAATTAAATCCTTATCAACCATGGAAGAGGAATATTTATGCTTTTCCAGAAATTTTGCAACAATTCCCTGTGATATAAACCAACATGAGAATTTTTATTTATTTTTTATTTTTTATGATTTTGTGATTCAAATGGAACTTAAATAGACCATGAAGGCCATCTGGCTGTAATCAAGAATACGATAGTTGGAACATGGCTTGGTCAAGATTTAGTTTTGTATTGAGCTCTTTGATTAAATATATGACTAATTACTGTACTTTGTTGTGTTTCGATTACTTATTTGGGGGTTTCTTAAATGTGTATAAGGATACCTTGCATTGGTTTGGTGTTAATCATTTGGATTGCTGATTTGGTGTCATTTCTAAGTTTTTCATCTCATTATTGTGTGTTGTTTCTTCAAAGGATCCACAAATGGTAAGTTTAATATAAAGACATTAAATTTAAGAATTGAGAATGTATACTTTTTCCCCAATATTAGTCCCAGGCAATACGCACATTTCCATTTTGTTAAGTTTTAGACCATGATGTAAGAAAATCAACTCGATCAAGTCATGTTGAACTTGGCAGCAGGTTAGACCTATCTGGTGTATAAGAACCATTTACTCACTTTGTGGTGGAAATGTAATTCAACAAGAACATTCACTCATTTAGCAACACAAAAAGAACACAGAAACAATTCAAAGAGTCAATATTGGCTTGGATGACTGGGCCAAGAAACAAAAATCATGATTCAATTTTGTTTTTGTCATCCATCCGTATCTAATAGTTCCATAGTTAAATGCATCAATACAATCAGAAATAATGATGTAGGAGATAGTTTACCAAGCAGTTTTAAACTTTTAATTGAGGATGTCTACATGGTACTATTATACAGCTTATTCTGGTGTATAACAATAATTGTATATCTGGTATAGAAAGAAGCTAGCAGTACAGATTACAGTTGTAGAATACAATAGCACATTCCTGATCCACAAGTTGATGACATATATATATATATATAGTATATATATTTTCATAACAGCTGATGAGGGAACTATTATAGTATATCCGATTTGCTTGAAAATCTCCCTCTTTTATGTTAATATTGTCGTCGTTGACTTTTTTGATCTTTCGATTCTCCCTATAGCACAACGATTCCGATCTCTCGAACGTGCTTTTCATCTTCGTCGACCGTCGCTCCACCTCAGTACCGATCCTTACCAGTTCTGACTACATCTGGTTTTGGCTCTCTCTATCCAGTAAGAGCAAAATTCAACCCAGAGTAGAGGAGAAGAAAGCCGTAGAAGCATAATACATACGTGTTATTTTGGTTGGTGAATTGATTCTTCCATTTTCAGGTTAGCATTTTTTATTAACTTCTCTTATGTTTGATTTATGTAATCGATGTGTTTTTGGATCGATTTGTATAAACTTAGGTCCATTTTGATTCGCTTACTCTTCTTCATTTTGCTGGGTTCTTACTCTTCAATTTTTTGTATGACAACTTTCTTTCTTTTTTGGCTCTGTTTTTTTTCTATTGGGGTTCTCAAATTCCTCGACCCTTTTCTTTGCTTTAGTTTAATTAGTGTTGCATTGGTGATGAATAGTTTGTGGGTTTGTGTTTGTTTGTACTGAAACGGCGTCGGATCTGTGGTTCTGGGTTTGATCTGTTCGTGTTTATTGGTTGGATCTATGACATTGTTTTTTTTTCCAGGTTTTGGGTAATAAAGTGGTTGCTTTTTGCTGCTTTGGACTTCACATAGAATAGCTGCTTTGGACTTCATTCCACTACACGATTTCGAATGGCTCTAAATGCCTACACCAATACTATCATGGCCACTTTTCCCAGTACTACTACAACTAATTTTGTGGTTGAGGACGTTATTATTGTGATGAGAGTGGTCTATGGATGAGTATAGTGAGGTCTTCTGATCACACAGTAACTTTGAGATTTCAAGGGTTTCAATTGTTAGGTTTCTGTTGCATCGAAAGTGCGCATCACATTGTTTGTATTCCACTCTTCCTAAGTGTGTAATTTAACAGGTTTAGTTTTTATGAATTTGAGAGAATAAGTTCATACCTTTGAATCTTGCATTGCATTTCTTGCTGAAGGATAGTTATTCAACAGACTGTGAAATCTTTGTCTCTCTTTCTCAGTCTAGATTTTGATTTAGTTTTTGTTTTTGTTTTGATTTTGTTTTCGATTTTCTATTATTTTAGCCGTTCTGAATGAAGAAGTTTATGGTTTTATAGACTTGATGTTGATTGAGCTGAGGTTTTCACTCTTTTGAGATTTTCTCATGGAGTTTGAAATGAGCCACAAGTGTGATACTTATATTTTTTTGTTTACCAACTGATTTGAGATTGTTATCACTGATGAGAGAGTGATGTATGCATGAGCTTGGTAAGGATTTTGGATTCCATAAGAATTTTGAGATTTCAACGGTTTGGATTGTTATGATTCCTGTTGGATATAAAGTCCCCATCACAGTGTGTATTACACTCTTCTAAAGTGTGTAATTTAATATATTTGGCTTTTGTAATTTTGAGTAAATGGTTTGAATCCTGGTCTTGCATTTCTTGCTGAAAATTAGTTATTGACCGTGATGTATCAATGTTGCATTTGATGACATTTTTCATGTGCATTCCTTCATGTAATATGATTGTTTGAGACTCAACAAATATAGAATCAGTTTTTTAGTTAGTTCAATTTTGTATATTTGAAATGGTATAATGATATATTAAGTTCGATTTATTTATACAGGTTTTATGCGAAAAGTTGTTAGCTGTGCAATTCTATTATTGTCTTTGTGGCTGTTCTCAAGCATTATTACAATCGATCATTACAAATTTTCAGGTATGTATATTTATGTCCATGAATAATAATAAGACAAATTTATTTGCAAGGAGTAGTTGATAAGCGTTTTTGACATTTTAGTCATCATGTGGTTGTTGCAAGCAATTAAAAGGATGAAACAACACTTTAACATTTGAATTCCTTAATCTATGTTTTCCATCTTATCTCAATAATAAAAAAATACACTTTTGTGATAGTAAGAGTTTTGTTTCACAACACCATTTTTTGTTTTGTTTCAAACCTGTTCTTTATTAATGTTGTGTCATTCGATTTCATATAATGTGTAAGACCAAATTGTTGTGTGGTGTGTAGAATTTATCCGCTAATATGTGCATTATTTGTAATTTTGTATAAATAATTATTTAACTGTTAGATGTTATCTTTGTTTTCACTTTCCAGTAATGAGGCCAAAAAAAGATCAAAATAAGAGAAAGCGATTTTTTGAAAACGCGGAAAATTTTGAAAAAGGCCTGGCGACCCATGAGACAGTAGTAGAGTCGCACTATTTCGAAGGTGAATGTTCGCACAGATCTGAACCATTGCAGAGATCAACCAAGAGGAAGTCTATTTTCGCAGAATGTCGAAATGTTGACCATGTCGAGAATGATCAATCAGGTAACCTAACCGTATGATGCATTAGTAGAAGATTTTTCTTAGCATTTTAGAGCTTTGTGTATAGTCTAATTCTATCATTTTTATTTGGTTTAAAATGTATAACACAAATATATGAAATGTGTAACATTATACATTTGGTTTTTCTAGATTAGGATCATTCTATTCTATCAACATCATATTCAGTGATGCACAAAGTTTCTATCATTCAGTTGCATTTGTTTCTTTTGCTTTCCAGTATGTCAAGGGACGTCAGAGGTGGACATCAGTGAAGATGAAGATGTGGATCAAGTTGTATCAGGTAGCGTATTGATATAGTAATTTTTTCTGCAGTATATGATTGCCAATACATTGAATCTAAGAATGCTGTTTTGATTATACATTATTGGTTTTTACAATCATTCATATTACTGAAATAGACTTCGCTTAATGAAAGAAATTGCTGATTGATCTGTGTTTAGTCTCTTATTTAGTTTGTCTCACATTTTGTTGATGTAATTTTTTTCCTTTTTGCCATATGATGCATTGTTTGTTCTTCATTAGCAGATGTAGAATCAAACTAACCATGGTGTTTTATATGAATTATAGGTCCACGTGGAACAATTTTTGGACAAGCATCTTATCAAGGAACCCGCGCAGGTGATGCCAGCTTTCAATTTCGATTCATAAAAATTATTACCTATCATTAGTTATCTAAAAACAGTTTTTTGTAATTTCAATTGTAGGTGTGGTTACCAAGTATAACGATTCTGGAGATGACGCTTACACATGCAGTCATTGCACTGCTTTATTTTGGTCAGCTGAAGCATTGAAAAGAAAAGTGAAAAATCAATATATATATATATACTCATTGTTGTGAAAAAGGCCAAATCCAACTTCCAATATCATATCCAACTCCAATTTTTCTTGATGAATTGCTAAATCCAAATAATGGTCGAAAAAGTGTATTATTTCGTGAAAATATTAGAGTTTATAATTTTATGTTTGCGTTTACTTCTATGGGAGCTAAAATTGAGCATAATATAAACAATGGAGGAGCTCCTTATGTCTTTAAAATATGTGGACAAGTGCATCATTTGATGGGTTCTGTTTTACCTTTGGAAGGAGAACGTCCCACATATGCTCAGTTATATGTATACGATACTCAAAATGAGATTTTAAACCGAAAAATTGCTATTGATCCAAACAATGTAAATAACAAGATTGATAATGATATTGTAAAAGGATTAGTGGAATTGTTAGATCAATGTAATGAATTAACCAAAGTGTATCGATCTGTGAGAAATGATTTTGAAAATCAATCATTACCCAATTTTGATGTGACTATACTTGATCGTGAGAAAAATGATAGTAAACAATATGAATTACCTTCAGTTTCCGAAATTGGTGGATTAATTGTGGGTGATATAGATGAATTTAATTCTAATAGAGATATAATTATTCGATCAAACGAAGGGCCATTAAAACGTATATCTAAAATTCATCCTAAATTGATGTCATTACAGTATCCACTTCTGTTTCCATATGGAGAGAATGGATTTAAAATTAATATGAAATTAAAACCAATTGCAAACAAAAGTGAGAATAAGGATAGAAAATTAACAATGAACAAGTTTGTGTGTTATCAAATTCATGATAGGGCAAACCAATCAAGTACTTTGTTAAAAGGTGGAAGATTATTTCAACAGTATTTAGTTGATGCATATGCAACTGTCGAAGAAAATCGTTTAGAATATATAAGACATCATCAACCAGAGCTAAGGAGTGAAACATGGAATAATATATCTACATTTATTTCGAATGGAATTGTACAAGGTTCTGATGTCGGAAAGAGAGTTTTTCTTCCTGGTTCTCATACGGGTAGTCCAAGAGATATGATAAATAATTATCAAGATGCAATGACAATTTGTAGAGAATATGGTAATCCCGATTTGTTCATTACTTTCACGTGTAATGTAAAATGGCCAGAAATTATGAGATATTTTGAAAAAAAACCCGGCTACAAACCAGAAGATCATCCTGATATTGTATGTCGAATTTTTAAAATAAAAGTGGATGATATGATTACTTACATTAATGATGGAGAACCCTTTGGAGAAGTCTATGCTCATGTATGTACAATTGAATTTCAAAAGCGAGGCTTACCACATGCTCATTTATTATTTTGGCTTAAAGATAAATACAAATGGTATACTGCAAATGATGTAGATTCAATAATTTCAGCGGAATTGCCGGACAAAAATATAAATCCAGAGTTGTTTGAAATAGTTAGCCAATTTATGATTCACGGTCCATGCGGTCAAATTAATCCATCTTCTCCGTGTATGCGAGACAAATTATGTATGAAACATTTTCCAAAATCATTTATTCCTAACACAGTTTTCCAAGCAATCAAATCTCCTCAATATAAACGCCGTGATGATGATTCACGTTTTGTACTTAAAAAAAGAATTCATGTTGGTAATAATTATGTTGTTCCATACAATGCTAATTTGTTATTGAGGTATAA
Source organism: Geum urbanum (assembly GCA_946800695.1). Taxonomy (NCBI): domain Eukaryota; kingdom Viridiplantae; phylum Streptophyta; class Magnoliopsida; order Rosales; family Rosaceae; genus Geum; species Geum urbanum. Next base: position 10,962,641 of record OX327003.1, read on the forward strand.
TGCTCATATAAACGTTGAATCATGTTCTCAGTCTATGTTGATAAAATATTTATTCAAATACATAAATAAAGGACCCGATAGAGCTCGCGTATTAGTTCGTGATAATATAAATGATGAAATCCAAAATTATCTCAATTGTCGATATTTAACTCCTCATGAGTCCGTTTGGCGTTTATTTGAATTTTCCATTCATTCGAGATATCCTGCAGTTCAATATTTGAAAATTCATTTACCTAATGAACAAAATATTTGTTTTCATCAAGCTAATTCTCTTGAAACCGTGTTACAAAATTCAGGTATAGAAACTACAATGCTAATTGCTTGGTTTACTGCAAACAAGACTCATAAGAAGGCAAAAAAATTAACATATACACAATTTCCTACAAAATTTGTGTGGAATGATGATAAAAAATTATGGATACCAAGGAAAAAATATCGCGTTCTCGGTAGAATAGCACATGTGCCACCAAATGCGGGTGAATTGTACTATCTTAGAATGCTTTTGAATGTTCAAAAAGGATGTATCAATTTTGAGGCAATAAGAACTGTCAATGAAATAGTATACTCTACTTATCAAAAGGCATGTCGAGCTTTGGGATTACTAGGTGATGATAAAGAATGGCTCGAAGCATTGTTGGAATCTACTTTTACTGCCACTTCTCCTCAAATTCGTTATTTATTTGTTACGATTATTCTATTTTGCAATGTCTCGGATCCTCGAGCTTTGTTTGATGCATATTGGATTAAGATGTTTGATGACATATCACACAGAATGAAATTAAATTTTAATATGCCAAATCTTATCATACCTGATGATGAATTAAAGAATGCTGTTCTAGATGAACTTGAAAATTTGTTTAACATGTCATCCAGTAGTTTAAAAGACCATAAATTACCGATGCCAAAGACACAACAAATACATCAACTCGACAATAGGCTTATTAGAGAAGAATTAGATTTTGATTGTGAAGCAGTGAAACAAGAACATTCTGACTTGATCGCCAAACTAAATAATAATCAAAAAATTATATACGATGAGGTGATCAAAGCCGTAGAACAGAAGAAACCAAGATCATTTTTTGTTTATGGTAGCGGAGGTACAGGCAAAACTTTTTTATGGAATACTATAATTTCAAGATTAAGATCTGAAAGCAAAATTGTTTTGGCCGTTGCTTCGTCAGGCATTGCTTCATTATTACTTCCAATAGGTAGAACAGCTCATTCACGTTTCAAAATAAAACCGATTATAGATAAAGATTCAAATTGTAATATAAATAAACAAACAAATCTTTCTAATTTAATTGAAAAGGCTGAATTAATAGTTTGGGATGAAGCTCCTATGTGCAATAAATGGTGTATTGAATCGGTGGATAGAACGTTGCGTGATATTTTGTCAAAAAAGGAAGAACCATTTGGAGGAAAGACAATTTTATTCGGTGGAGATTTTAGACAAACATTGCCCGTGATACAAGGTGGTAGTAAAGAACAAGTCATTCAAGCATCATTCAATAATTCATATTTGTGGCCTAACATTACAGTATTTCATCTAATTGAAAATATGAGATTGTCGACGATTGATTTAACTCCTCTTGAAAAAAATGAATTAAAAGATTTTAGTGAATGGATGCTACAAATAGGTGAAGGTCATTTGGAATCTAAATTGCCTATGGATGATCCCGATGTGAGTTGGATTAATATACTGAAAGATTTGTTGGTTGATGGCACAGATGAACCCATAAAATCAATTTTTGAAGCAACTTATCCCAATTTTAATACCAAATACAATGATACAAATTATTTGAGAGAACGTGCTATTGTGACTCCCAAAAATGTAATTGTTCATGAAATCAATAATTATGCGATTAAATTAGTACCTGGAAATAACAAATCATATTTTAGTTTAGATTCCATCTCATATAATTCAGGTAACAGTGATAATATTGATGTTTTGTATCCCATGGAATTTTTGAATAAGCTTGAGTTTAACGGTTTGCCAACACACGAACTCATATTAAAAATTGGTATGCCTATTATGTTATTAAGAAATTTAGATCAAATACGAGGTTTGTGTAATGGCACGAGATTAATTGTGACGAAATTGTTTGAAAGATTAATAGAAGCAAAAATACTTACTGGGAGTAAAGTCGGACAATTAGTACATATTCCAAGAATAGTACTGATAGCAACTGAAACTAAATGGCCGTTTACATTTAAAAGACATCAGTTTCCTGTTAGACCATGTTATGCAATGACGATTAATAAAAGCCAAGGTCAATCATTAAATCAAGTCGGAATATATTTGTCGGAACCAGTTTTTACTCACGGACAGTTATACGTGGCATTATCGAGAGTGACGTCAAAAAAAGGTCTTAAGATAATGATAAAAAATGGTAACGACGTGCCTAATAACTATACGAAAAATATAGTCTATAGAGATGTATTGCAAAATATATAACAAATATATAACACACAGGATAACACATACAAAATATATATTTTAGCTGTGTATCAATAAAAATACAAAGTATCCATACAACTAGAAAAAGAATTAGATTATGACTAGGCCGAGACTCTATTAAACCCTTCGACGCTTGCTGTCTCTGATTAAGGCCCTTCGTCGAACCCATGAGCTCTCAGAAAAGCCAGTCTTTTGTCAAGAGTGCTTGCTTTCCAGAATAAAGACATCTATCATATCGTTTTCCAGATACTTCAGCTTCCGTTATTTCATCTCTTAATTTCTTTTGGTGAAATTTTAGTGATAGTTGTATCTATCTCATTTACAAGTGACTTGGTACAGATTGATCTATTCCAATTCGAGACTTCTTTTGTATTAAGTAAAACTCAATTGTCTAAGTGACATAAGCTTTACGTTTTGCTTTTAGTTGAATTAATCATATGATTCATATATGAGATTTTCAAGTAAAGTCTTAATTTCATATATGAACTGTGATTGGCGAAACGAAATGCTGAAATAGAATAGAGTGACATAATTGTTTTGTTGGAGCTGGATGGAGTTTTTTTTTTATAACCATTGGATATACATTTAAAATTAGTATGGTTGTCTCTAGCCTTATGTTTAAAGTTTCAAAACTATTTCTTGCCTTCTGCAATAAATTAATTGCAAATTTATTTGAACAAATGCAGTTTTTTTATGCTTAAATAGCTTGAATTCTATCATTATATATCATCTCTGCCTCATGTTGATTTTCATTCTCGCGACTACATTAATTTTGAAATATGAAACAACTACATTCAAACAAAAACTATATTAATTTGTAATATGCAACCACAATATAATTGTAAGTGTGCAATTATATCTTTAAAAAAGTACGCAAATATATTGTATAACCCGCGCTTCGCGCGGGTACCACACCTAGTATTAAGACATATGGGTGACATAATTTGTGGGAACTCATAAATTTAGCTAGTTTGACAAACTCTTAGCTTTAAAAAAAATCTAAAATTATCTTTTTAGCAAAATAAGGGCAAGTAAAATTTAGAACATTAAGATCACTTATTTTGTTAAGAAAAAAAATTTATATATTTTTTTAAAAAAACTAAGGGTGTGGCATACGAGCCAACTTTACGAGTTTCCACAAATCATGTCATTTATATGTCGTAACATCCATACCGCGCTAACCAATCAAGGGTGAACATGATATATTTAACCATATATATTTTACAAAATTAACATAACTTTTTTTGTTAGGAAGAACAATTGTAGAAAATTAAATAAATTTCTCATTAAAAATAAATAAATTGACCAAAATACCCTTTTGCATTACATATTTTTTTAACGAAAAAATAGAAGTGACGAGAAAATGAAACCTCATGTAGAAAATTGAAGAAAAAAAAAGTTTAGGTAGTAACATGAAGAGAAACTCAAACGTCAAGTAGAAAACTGAAAAATTTAGAACTTTAGGTAGCGACATGAAGATTGACCCAAATCTCAGGGTACTAAAGTGAAATTTGCCCTATTTTTTTTCATAATAAATGTTATACATAGAAGGTAAGGGTAAATTGGTAATGATGCTTAAGACACGTATCAGCGGTCAGGTTAACTGTCCTTATTAGTAAGATTTTGTCTTTTATTGTTTAAAATAAAGAACATTGTCTTTAAGTATATTTGACATCTCCAAACTGTCCTAAAGACTAGATTGTTATAAAAAAAATAGGGAAATAACATAGAAGGACAATTATAGTATCAATACTACAAAAAACTTACCATCACTAGTATTTAGATAACAAAGGACACGCACCCAAATCACAAAATGAAGAACCAGAAACACAACCCATTAAGCATGTTAAAAAGATGATTTTACCCTCTTTTATATATATAAAAAAAACTTACGCCACTACACTAATCAGTAATCTCTCTCTCTCTCTTTCTCTCTCTCTCTCTCAGTGGCATCCGCCAACATCACACACCGACTTTGCTAGCCGCAACCATTCAACTCGCCACTGCCGCCTTGTGACCACGTCGCCGCCCCTTGCTGCCGCCACCGCTCCACCACGAGCCCACAGTAGCGATGCACACCGCTGCTCCTCGAGTCCTGCTGCTTCCTCTTCCTCTCCGCCGCTCTCCGTCGGCTTGCTCTGACTCTTGTCGCGCAGTCTCCATCCACGTCGAACAAGCCACTGCTCACCGTTGTTTCCTTTGTCTCGCGGCACATTAATTGAAGCCTCGCTAAGCCCACGCTGCCAAACTTCTCGCGAACCAGTCGCGCAAGCTTAGCCGCTTATTGTCGAGAATCAAGCGCGACTCATGCCGCACTATCCCGCCCTCTCTCTTGTTCTACCACGCATCTCGTCGACCTCCAGCAGACAACGTCGATTTGACCTCGAACACCGCTGCCCAAGCCTTGCGAGTTGCGACGCACTCAACCCCTAGAACAATTGGTGAATATTTTTGTGAATATTTTTGTGTATTTTATGGATATTTGTGAATATTTTTGGGCGTTGATTTAGGCTAAATCAATTAGCGGATCTAGATTTTTTCAATGGTGATAGTGTGTTTTTCAGGTGGATGATACTGTGTTTTTCAAGCTGCTACTCAATTTTTCAAGTTGCATTTTTGATTTGGAGACTGATGCTGCGTTTTTGATTTGGAGACTGATACTGTGTTTTTCAAGCTGATACTGTATTTTTAAGTGGTTGATACTGTGTTTTTCAAATGGTGATACTGTGTTTTTTAAGTGGCTGATACTGTGTTTTTCAAGCTCCTACTGAGTTTTTCAATTTGTGTTTTTAATTTGGAGACTGATACTACATTTTTGATTTGGAGGCTGATACTGCATTTTCGATTTAGAGACTGCTACTGCGTTTTCGGTTCGGGGATTGCTACTACATTTTTTGTTCGATAACTGCTACTACGTTTTTGGGACTGCTACTGTGTTTTTGGCCTGATATTGCATTTTCGGATTTTTGGTTCGAGGACTACTACTGTATTTTTTGGCTTGATACTGCATTTTAGGATTTTCAGTTCAAGGACTGCTACTGCATTTTTGGGCCTGATACTGCATTTTTGGTTCGAGGACTACTACTACGTTTTTGAGCCTGCTATTACGTTTTTGGGCCTGATACTGCATTTTCGGTTCAAGGACTATTACTGCATTTTTGGGCTTACTACTGCGTTTTTTGGTCTGATACTACATTTTCGGTTTAAAGACTGCTACTACGTTATCAGATTGGAAAATTTCATGGAATGTTTATTAGAATTGCTATTGAGTTTGTATCAAAATTGTTATTCAATCTGTATCGGAGCTCTAGTGAATTTGTATAAAAAATACTATTAAATTTGTGATTGAATTGATATTGAATGTTTATTGATAATGTTAATAAATTTAATAATTAATTCAAGTTTTAAAAAATTGAATACAGAAAAAATTTGAATAAACAAATAATCTAAAAATTATTGAGAAGAAAAAAGAAGAAAAAATTAAGTAATTTCATATAAAATATTTTTTTCTTGAAAATAAAAATAAATTAATGTTGGATAAATATTTTTTTTAAAATAAAAAATAAATACACACAAAAAGACAAAGAATGGTATAAAAGTAAATTTCTATCTGCCACATGACAGCCTACAAGCAACTTGTCATTCTTTGTAAGATTTTATCTTTGATCGTCCAAATTAAATAACATTGCCCTAATATGTATTTGAATCATTATATTCATCTTTTTAGTGTAATTTGCTCTTAAAACATATAGGGTATATATTCGGAAGAAAAAAAGAACAAGGAAAAGAAAACCTTTCAGTGTTGTCTCTCAATGATCAGACAACGTACAAAAAAAAGCTCAACTTTTATAAAGAGGAGGAAATTCCATATTTACGTGTACGAATATACCCTTATAATAATAATAGTCCTTCGTGTTGCGCACATTTTGGAGGAGAGAGAGGGTCGTTGGTTGTTTTTGTTGTTGTTGGAACGACTCGGTTGCACACAGAAGAAGAACATCATCACCATCATCATCTTCTTCTTCAATTAATTAAACCACCATGATCTCCTTGTTCTCCTTCTGTTTTCTTTTCTCTGCGTAGGAGAGGTTCAATAGCCAATAAGGAAACGGTGTTGGTGTTGGTGTTCTTGGAAAATAAATAAACAAAAGTTACACCACCATTTTATTAATGGCTACATTCTCTGGCTTCAGAAAGGCCTATGGAGCTTTAAAAGACTCTACCAAGGTTGGCCTCATCAAGGTCAATAGCGAATTCAAGGTAACCAAGAAAAAAAGGTTTCGTTGTTTTCGATCATTAGCTATTTTAATGGCTCACATTCTGTTCTTAAGATTGTTTTCGCAATTGTTTGATTTATGAATCTGTTTCAAGGATTTGGATATTGCCACTGTCAAGGCCACAAGTCACGTCGAGTGCCCTCCGAAGGAACGTCATGTCCGAAGTGAGTTTATGCATCTCAATTCCTACGTATAAGGTTCATTGTTCTTGTTTTCATGAATGCTGAGGTTTTGATTCTGTAAAACAAATGAGTTTTTGTCAGATTTGTGATGGAGTTCAATTTTTCTTGATGTTTTGAATGCCTTATATTTTGCATTGATGTTTTTTCATACATTAATCATATAGCTTATTCATTATTTCTGTGGTTTTTGGTTCTTCTGGATAGAGATTTTCTCTGCAACATCGGTGGTACGACCTCGAGCAGATGTGGCATATTGCATTCATGCGCTGGGAAAGCGATTGTCCAAGACAAAGAGTTGGATTGTAATGTTCTCATTTCTTCTTGTTTTTCTTTTTGTTGTTCATAGCTAATACAATGTGCAAGTGATGGAGCTCAGAAATCTTCAAAAGTAGAAAATAGGAAAAATTGATTTAGTAGCATGTGACAAGTAAATATTGTTTTCATGTTAGTTTTATCAAGTCTAGAAAACCACTTACCCTTGTCAGGAATTTACAATTCACAGGTTGCCATAAAAACGTTGATAGTTATTCATAGGACACTGCGAGAGGGTGATCCTACCTTTAGAGAAGAGCTTCTAAACTATTCGCATAGAGGGCACATTCTCCAAATTTCCAACTTTAAAGACGACTCAAGTCCTCTTGGTAAAATGCTTCTACCTTTCATGGCTGCTTTTATATGACATGTTGCAAATATTGTACCATTCCTTAATTTCTTAGACTGTAATCTACTTTGCAGCTTGGGATTGTTCTGCTTGGATTAGGACATATGCACTCTTTTTAGAAGAACGGCTGGAATGCTTTCGGGTTTTAAAATATGATATCGAGGCAGAGCGTTTGACAAAAACATCACCAGGATCAACCAAGGTGTGGTGTGTGTGTTTGTTTTATTAGTATTGTTAAATGTCTTTACTTTGAACTTTGTATATTATATTTAGCATAACAAGATGCTATCAACTCTATCAGGTGCATAGCAGAACAAGAATGTTGGGAGCTGATGAACTGTTGGAGCAGCTACCTGCACTGCAGCAACTTCTTTACAGACTCGTTGGTTGCCAGGTGATGGTTGATACAGATTCACCAATATTGTTCCTTTCTTATAGCCAAATAGTTATCTTGATCGATTTACTTTTCGCTGAAGTATGTATAGCTGTTCCATTTGTTAGGGGATTTATAGTTCTCTCTCATTTTGCAGCCTGAAGGAACAGCTTATAACAATTACCTTGTACAATATGCGTTGGCTCTGGTACATGCAAATGATACTTATTTCCATTTTTCCTTTTCATCAATGTACATGTGTCTGCAGTTTTTTTACAAGCTACTCCTTTAATTTTAAGTGTTCTTTTCTTTCAGGTATTAAAAGAGAGCTTTAAAATATATTGTGCCATCAACGATGGAATTATAAATCTTGTCGATATGGTAAGACTCTAAAAAATGCATGTCTATAGATTTAGCTAGCTTTTGGACAATTTCAATATCTGAACTTATGTTACATGTTCCTGCAGTTCTTCGATATGCCAAGACACGATGCAGTTAAAGCTCTAAATTCTTATAAAAGAGCTGGTCAACAGGTATGCTGTGGGAAGCTTCTTGTAAATCTGATCTTCTTTTCTACATTTTAACTTCCTTTTTGTACTTTAATTTTATTTCTTTGAGTTTCATTGCATTACAGGCCGAACATCTTGCCAAGTTTTATGAGTATTGCAAGGGTTTGGATCTTGCTAGAACTTTTCAGTTTCCAACACTGAGACAGGTTCCACTTTGCCTAATACTATAATGCTCAAGTAGATTACATCCGTACTACATGACTCTCTTACAAACTTCTTCTCTACATTAAACAGCCACCTCCATCATTTCTTGCAACAATGGAGGAGTATATAAAAGAAGCCCCGCAAAACGGTGCTCCTAACAAGAGACTGGTGAGATATTATCCACAGGTCTATGAACATGTGAATGTTATGTATACATGGACTGTCTAAACTAATGGAAGTTTCTCCTTGTATACGACTCTACATATAAATGTCCAATAAGCTAGTTTTGATAACAGGAGTACCCGGAGACAGAGGAACAGCCTCAGAAACCAGAACCACGGCCCCAAGAGCCTGTAAAAGAAGAAGAAAAAGTCGAGGAACCACCGGAAAAAGTTGAGGAAGAACCAGAACCAGAGGAGGAAGAGGAAGAGGTCGCGGAACCTCCTCCTTTGATCGAAACTGATTTGCTGGTATGTTGTTAAAATGTTACATGTGACAGCCATGCGTCTTTTCTCTAATGTTGGCTCGTTTGAACTTTTATCTGTTTTATGTTCTTTTTCTTGATCTTTGTTTAGGGTCTAAATGCAATAAATCCAAGAGCTGCAGAAATTGAAGAAAGCAATGCTCTAGCTCTTGCTATAGTTCCACCGGGTAGGTTTCATTGCAAGACACTGGATTGAGGAAATATGACAAATCTGTGCACTGTGGAATTTGATGAATATTTTTCTTAATAGGGAGCCAACCACAGTCTGGAGCAAGTTTGAACGACATTGGTGGGACTTCAGGTTGGGAGCTAGCCCTGGTTACTACACCAAGCACCAATACCGGCCCTGTAGTAGACAGAAGAATGGTTTGTCTTCTATGCTTTATAATGCTTCTACTTCACTTTTCTTTTTTCATTGCAGTGGTGTTACTTACATCGTAGATACTGGAAGGATAGACAAAATCCTGATAAGTTTAAATTGAACTATTAAACCATTCTCGCCTCTAGTAACTTGGGGATGAACATTTTGATTTAGAAAGAGGGCCAATTTTTCTTAAGAATGACGGCTTTAAGGAATCTATAATCTACAATTCTACATTGGTGTTTAATGTGCTATGGTCAGGTAATCAGATTACCTTGGTTAGTTTCATTGCACGTACACCTACATGGTCTCAGTGCTTCATTAATATTTTAGTTGTTTGTACTGTCAAATGAGCGCAAATAAGTTTCGGAGCCTTATGCACCTTCTTACTGTTTGGATTTTGGAGCAGGCTGGTGGATTTGACAAGCTATTACTCGATAGCTTGTACGAAGATGAAGGTGCAAGGAGACAGCTACAACTCCAGAATGCCGGGTATGGTTATGGCGCTACGAGCCTGCACAACCCATTTGAACAAGCACAGCAGCCAGTACATGACCCATTCGCAATGTCCAATGGCATAGTGCCACCAACGAATGTTCAAATGGCATTAATGGCCCAACAACAGCACCAAGTACATCAGCAACAACAGCAAATGCAGCAACAATATCAACAACATAATAACATGCTGGTACCTTACCCATATTACTCTCAGCAACAACAACAACAACCCGCAGGCGCTAATCCGTTTGGAGACCCTTTCAGCTTCCCTTCTGCTTCTAGCACTGCAATGCCAAACCAGGGACACCATCACTTACTGTAGAGCTCATTCATTTCCATACTTAAGTTTATTCCATTCATTCTTCAATTATTTCTTTGGAGTACGTAGTGGTGAGTTCCAAAATCTCGATTAATTTCATTCTTTGTTAACTGTATATTCTTTTGGAGGGTGAGTATGGAATGTGTACCAGTGGATGTGTAATTTTGGCATATTGTTCGGAGCTTAAGGATATAAGAAGTCATACATGTAACAAAAATAGGGAAAATGGTGGTTAATTTTATTTTTTGGATTTATTACTTCTCTTAGTTTCCTTTTCCTAGTTTAGCAAATACTTCATGTACAGTAAACACTAAAATGTGGTTTGAGTATGCTGAGAGAGCAACTGGGGAGTGTTGGTTGGGGTTAAAGTATACCTTTTCATTTCCTAATGTGTTCGGGAATATGTACGAGTCTCTCTAGTAAAGAAGAAAAGAGGAGGACCTGAAGGCTCGTGGAAGAAATCTATGATTGTTTGTCAGGGACGGAGTCAAGATTTAATGTGAGGGGCCTTAAAATATTGAAAAAATAACCCAGTTCTTTGCAACCAAGTTACTTTGTTCCTACATTAAACAGTTGAGGAGTTGAGGTTACAGCATAGGCTTTGAGCATGGGGAAGATGGTTTGGAGTTGTGCGTTTCCTTTCTAGTGTGGGGAGTTCTGTACTAGTGGTTAGTGATATCTGTGGTCATTTATGGTCAACTGTCTTTAGATCTGTATCTAACGGTAAATAATTAAATAATAGTTGAAAGACAATTTAATAACATCTGTTGGATGCAGATCTAACGGTAATTGACTACAGCAGATCACAAACTCACTAACCACTAGAACATGGCTCCTAGTGCGGGTATGAGTGTTTGCATGGAAGCTTCAAAGTGAAGTTGTTTCCCACTTCGGACGCCGAAGCTTGCCAGAAGCTCTTGGAAGCACGATTCAAAAAATATTCTTTTTGGAAGCATTTTACTAGGCACGATTTCAAAAATATATTCTTTTTGGAAACTTGATGTTTTATTTGGAAGCGCTAAATTGTATTTCACAAAAAATCATGAGAGAAATTTAGTATTTTTTTTATATTTGAATCATATTATTATGCATGTACTTGTTTGAAAACAATCAAATTGAAATTAAATTCTAACCCATGTTTTACGTTACTTAGCAAATTATATTTTATATATGTATAATTAATTTTTTATTATATATAGATGCTTCTTTAGCTTACCCGCTTCCACTAGTTTTTGAAAGAAAAAAAACCTTCCGCGTTTCTTCACGCATTTGTACCTGCTTTCATGCAACCTAGTCGTATGACATAGGGGTCACCATTTGGTCCACAATCTCAAAAAGCATGTGGGCGGTTTGAGCCTCATTGAACCTAAGACTTGACCGACCCGAATTTAGGTCCGAAAAAGTACGGGCCTATAGGCATAAGACCGGGCTAGGGCCGATGTCCCAAATCCTATAGCTCGAAAAAGCCCGGTCGGGTTGGATCTATTGTAACGACCCGAACAGGAAAATGGTATTGTGACGACCCGAACCAGAATTAGTAGAGTAATCAGCGTAATCCACGAGTTAGTGTGTAATCTCGGTTTATCGATTATTGTGTGGTTTGCCGGTTTCGTTTACGACTTAATTATCGGCCGAGAATTTGAGTTGAGTCTCTTCGCGAGAATTGTAGTGCACGTGATTTCGAGCTCGAGGGCGATTCCGGATGATTTTTTCGATGACCGAGGAATATAATATGATTATTTGAAGTTTCAGAATATCGACGAGTTTATCCGTTCGTATCGTGTTTATCCAAATTGTAATGGATATCCGTTTTGGACCGTCGATTATCCCGAGGGGCGAGTATAAATATCGGAAATAGTCGAAAATGCACTGTTTGGAAGTTTGACCGACGTTTGACCAAATTTGGTGAGTTGACCCGCGTTGACCGAGGAGGAGAACCGACCACCGTTTGACTCGCCGGCGACTTTCATTTTCCAGCCATCTCCGGCTTTGATTTGGGTATGAATAGATTCCTCTCTTCATTTGCAACTGTTTAGAACTTGGAATTGCTTGATTTGAGGGAGAAATTACGGTTTGAAAATTGGGGATTTTTGGCCGGAATCGACTTCGACGGTGGACGGCGTTCCAGCGACTTTCCGAGGGGGGTTTGTGGTGGAAAAGGTTGTGTTTGAGGTAGGTAGGTTACCCCTTGAAGTTAGGAGGCCGTGATGGCCTCACGGTGACGGAATCGGTCTGGGAAGTTTTCCGGCCGGTTTGGACCACCGTGGCTTTCGAGCTGGATTCCGGCCACGGTGGTGGTTGGATGGTGGTGGTCCCTTTGTTAAAGTTGTTCGCCTTGTTGAGGAAATCATTGTGGCAGCTCGGTCGCCGGGAAAACTCTCTGGTTGACGGCGCGCCGCCGCCGCCGGCGGCGATCAACGTCCGAGCTCCGGCGACCCGTTGATTTTTTTGGATTTTGATGTTTTTAATGTCGTTTTTCTCATAATCACGCCCCGATCGTCGCCTTGAGGTTTTCGAGTTGATTTGGGTATTGGATTTTCAGTCGAGGGTTTTGAGTGGAGATTTCAGGAATTTCGTCGATTATTTTGCACTGTGTTGTATATTTCCGGGAATGGTTGGTTTCCGCGGTGTGGTACAGTGTTGAGAATTGTGATTTTGACTAGACATATTTTGTGATTATTCAGGGGATCGAGATCGTGCTTCGGGCGAGGGATCTTCCGCCGGACCACGTGATTAGCGCGAGTGCGCGCTCTACTGATCTGTGAGTGGACATTTTTATATTTTCACAGTTGTTTGCGAGTTCGTAATTTTTAGTGATTTTCCGTATTTACTTTATACGATGTTGAGATATATGTTATTTTTGGAGGTACTATTTTATATTTATTGGTGATGGCATTACTGCATCGATGCTTCAGCTACTCGGCTAATCACCGGTAGTCCGCCAGAGTTGAGAGATTCCTCTGGACCAGAGTTGAGAGATTCCTCTGGGTAGGGTTGAGAGATTCCTCTGTATGCCGCCGGGGTTGAGAGATTCCCCTGGCCTATCACCGTCGGGTTTGAGCGATTCACCTGACAGTCGGGCTTGAGAGATTCACCTGGCAACCTCCATATATACTTTCCGAACTCGCATTGTTTTATATTGATTATGTATATGAAACTGGTGAAAGGCAAACGTTTATTGTCCTCCACTCACTCTAACATTTTTATTGCCTTTCCACTGGGCTTTTAGGTTTCCGTGCCCAGTTTGCAGTTCGGATTCTGGTGTCTCACGTCGCAGTTGGAGGCTAGTGGTTCGAGCTACCTGTGTTTTCCAGTATGTTTCTTGTTTCGCCTACTGTTGTATATTTTGTATATATATACTCTAGAGGTCGCTCTGATACGTTCTGATACATGTTTTATACGGTTTTTCCCGGATATACTATATATTACAGTTGAGTTTAATGTTTACTGTTCATGATATGATATTGAGAAATCCGGATGGGATTGGTGCCCACGGTTTGGCTTTTGTGGCATAGGATGAAGTGTTATTTTTCAGGTGCAGGTAATGGCAATTCCGCGTTAGTAGCGTTACTCTGCCGAAATTTTAATGGTTTTTTTTGGTTCACGTTTTCAAAAGGGGTTTGATTCCGGTTTAGGAAACTAAATCGGGGTTGGGTCCTTTCAGGTATGCTAATTGGCTTGATTTGCACATTTCACGATTAGTCACGATTTTGTCGTAATTGGTCGATATGGCGGGTTTGTTCACGACTTAATTATCGGGCATGAATTTGGTTTAAGTTCCATCGCGGAAATTGTAGAGAATTTGATTTCGAGTCCGTAGGAGGTTTCGAAGGATTTTTCGGATAATCGGAGAATATAAAATGGATATTTGAAATTATCGTCGAGTTAGTCCTACTTATCCGTTTGGGTTTGAGTTATCTGAATCGTGAATTTGGTCGGTTTGCAACCTATAAATATCGAAATAGTCGTAGAATTGTCGAAAACTCACATTTGGGCCGTTTGACCAGCTTTGACTTCCTTTAACCCGCGTTGACTTTGGTTGACTGGAGCTCCACCATGATCCATTTCGGGTTTGCCGTCCGACTCGGCGTTTCCGGCCATCTCCGGACACAATCTTGGTATGACTAGAATCCTCTTGTGATTCTCTATTGGTTTAAGCTTGATTTTGTGAGAATTGGTTGAGTTCGAGCTCGATGAAGTTTGGAGATTTCGCCGGAATCGGGTGGTGGATTCCGGCGAGTTTTGGTGTCATGGTGGTGGGGGGTTTGCTTCCCCTCAAGCCTATGGTGAATTTTGGGTGTTTAATTTTGGAATTGGATGAGTTTTGGGATGAGCCGTGGTGGTCGTCGGAGGGGTTTGGGCCGTGAGCTTTCGAGCTCAATTCCGGCCGGTGTGAGTTGATTCGGCGTTAATGGTAGAAGGAAAATATGTTGGGCTTGAAGAGAGGAAGATTTTGAGGTATGGGTCGCCAGAGAATGTCACCGTTGACGAGGCAGCGGCGGCGGTCAACGGAAGAGCTCCGGCGAGGTTGACTTTTTGGGATTTTGGAGATTTTTATACCATTTTGCTCATAATCACGTCCCGATCGTAGTAGTGAGGTTTTTGAGTTGAATTGAATATTCTATTTTGGGACGAGGGTTGTTTGGGTGTATTTTGAGAATTTTGTTATCCTTGTCGATATTTCGAGCGATACGTCTTTTGAGAATGCGGGGTTCTTGACGTATTAGCTCCATATGATGTGTTTCAATATGTATTGATTGTATCCCTGTTATTCAGGTGATTGTGATCGAGCGTTTAGTGAGGGATCTTCCGCCGGACCTCAGAGTTAGCCTCGTACTGTGAGTGAACATTTATTTACATTATCGTAGCGAGTTCTTGGTTTCAGTATTTGTTTCCAGTACAATGTTCAGATTATTTATCGTTTTGAAGGTATTGTATATTTTATAAGTGATGACATTTATTTATTTAGCATGGATGCATTGGCTACGCGGCTAATCACCGGTAGTCCATCTATCAGGCTTGAGAGATTCGTTTGATATGCCGACTAGGCTTGAGTGATTCGCCTAGTCTATCACCGTCGGGCTTGAGAGATTCGCCCGACATGCTACTCTGGCAGGGAAATCCACTGGAGTGGCGACTTTCATTTATTTAAAGAACTCGCATTATTTTTGTGAATATATAAATGGTGAAAGGCATATTATTATTTTCGTCCACTCACTCTAACGATTTTATTTGCCTTTCCCCTGGGCTTTTCGGTTTTCCTTGTCCAGTTTGCAGTTTGAATTCCGGGGTTGCATGTCGATGGTGGAGGCGTAGAGTTTAGATCACTCTTTAGTTCGAGTAGGTTCTTTGTTCAACCTACTGGTTGTATATGATGTATATAGGCGTCGCTCAGAATACTTATGTTATGTTTTTAGTTGAGTTTACTCCTGAATGTTTTCTGGATTTCTTGTAAACCTTGTGGTTTATTATATATGATGTTGAGAAATCCGGATGGGGAATGAAGCCCCACGGTTTGGCTTTTGTGAAATATTCGAAGTGTATATCTTTGCAGGTTCTAATAATGGTTCACGTGTTTCAAGGTAAACTCTGGCAAAAAAAAATTTAAGTTGTGTTTTCGAAGGGGTTTGATTTCGGTTTAGGCAACTAAATCGGGGTCGGGTCCTTTCAGTTGGTATCAGAGCATTAGGTTTTAGGTTCTGTAGACTCTTGTAGTTGTGTTACTAAAGAAATTTGAGAATGTACAGTATTTCGGGAGCGATGACCCGACCGGCCGGCGGATAATCATCAATGCTTTAGAGTGTTGTATGCTTTCAAACGTTTGAAGTTTCATGATTACATCCTTTCTGTTGTGTGACTAATATCTTTTATCCTTAGGATGCCTCCTCGATGTGGAGTCCGTGCTGAACGAACTGGGGATCCTGATGAGGATCAACGTATGCGTGACTTGCTTATGCGAGTATTGCGTTTGGAGGAACGTATTGATCCAGTGGCTAAGGCGAGGACAACGGGAACAACTGTTTTCTCTGGTTCCCCTGATCCTGAGGTGTGTGAAGCTTGGGTGGTTCAGGTTGAGCGTGTTTGTGAGCGCCTGCATTTTAATCCTGAACAATAAACCGTAGCAGTAGTGGGTTTGCTTGAGTTAGATGCCTACTTTTGATGGGTTGGTACATACAGAGTTCCAATTGATACTCCTTGGCCGATATTCAAAGAGATGTTCATGCGTCGGTATTTCAATCTAGCTACTCAGCAGCGGAAATATAAGAAGTTTACCAATCTGAAGTGGGGGAATATGTCAGTGCTTGAGTATCGAGATAAGTTCACTCGTTTGTCTCGGTTTGCACGTGATATGGTGGCATCAGAGGAAGCAAAGTGCAGGAGATTTGAGTTGGGTCTGAATCTGAATATCAAGGGAACTTTGACCACAATGCCTCAAGATAACTTCGATGAGTTTGTTAGTGCTTCACTCAGAGGTGAAGACATTGAGAGGGAGAGACAGATGCCGTTTCAGACACGTCGCTTTGAAGAGGGTGGACCTAGCCAGGGTGCTTCGAAGAGGTTGAGTTCGGGTACTTCTAGATCAGCATCATCTTCTAGTAGTGGACCTTACAGGTATCCTACTAGCACTGCTAGGCAGAGTCATAGATGGAGGAGGAGTCGACCGCAGAGACAGCAGTCGAGTGGGAGTTCTAGTGGGTCAAGTTATCCTCGACCTTTCTTTAGCACACCAACTGCACCGAGGGAATATCCTTTGTGTAATAACTGCCACAGACATCACTCTGGTCAGTGTCAGTATGGTCCCTCTACTTGTTACCGTTGTGGCCAGGTGGGTCACTTTGCGAGGGAGTGTCCTCAGCGTGGCACTTTTGGAGGTATTGCGGATCAGAGTGCTGAACCAGATCGGGGTGCTACTTCTGGTGATCTTGCAACACAGTCTTCTGGACAGGGTAGTTAGCAGAATCGTAGCCAACAAGGACGACCAGCTGGACAGGCTCGAGTTCATGCCATGTCTCTACGTGAGGGTATAGCTTCCCCAAAGGTTATCATCGGTACGTTGTACATTTTTGGTCATCCAGTTCTTACTTTACCAGATCCAGGGGCTACGCATTCATTCATGTCATATAGATTAGCATCATTGGTTACTGTACCTGCATCTCCACTCTCTAGTTTGTGGCGCGTGTTGTATCCATCTGGCGAGGTAGTGTGTGTCGGGTGGGTATATAAAGATTGTGCAATTTTTATTGGAGGTTATGGGTTAGCCGCGGATTTGATGTTGCTAGACATCGTGGATTTTGATGTGATTTTGGGCATGGATTTCTTGGAGAACCATTAGGCTGTTCTTGACTATCATAAGAAGGAGGTTGTTTTCAGGATTCTAGGCATGCCGGAAATCTTATTCCGTGGTGAAAAGAATACTATTTTGCCTTGTTTGATTTCAGCAATGAAGGCTGAGCAGATGATGAGGAAGGGTTGTGTGGCTTATCTAGCACATGTGATCGATACAAGTGTTCGTGTACCAGAAATTGGAGATATTGCCGTGGTTTGTGAGTATCCAGATGTGTTTCCCGAGGACTTACCCGGTGTTCCTCCAGTCAGGGAGATTGACTTCACCATCGAGTTACTTCCAGGTACTGGACCTATATTGCAGACACCTTATCGTATGGCACCAGCAGAGTTGAGAGAGTTGCAGATTCAACTTCAAGAGTTGATTGAGAAAGGCTTCATTTGACCTAGTGTTTCACCTTGGGGTGCTCCCGTGTTGTTTGTGAGGAAGAAGGATGGTTCGATGAGGCTATGCATTGACTATCGAAAGTTGAATCAGGTTACAGTGAAGAACAAGTATCCGCTTCCTCGGATTGATGATTTGTTCGATCAACTGAAAGGAGCTTCAGTCTTCTCAAAGATCTATCTCAAGTCTGGATACAATTAGCTACGGATTCGGGAGTCTGATGTGGACAAGACGGCGTTTCGGTTACATTATGGGCACTATGAGTTCCTTGTCATGCCGTTTAGGTTGACCAATGCGCCAGCTGCTTTCATGGACCTGATGAATCATATTTTCAGACGTTATCTGGATAAGTTCGTCATTGTGTTCATCGACGATATCTTGATTTATTCCAGGAGTATGGGGCAGCACAAGAAGCATTTGCATGCAGTTTTGCAGACCTTGGGAGACGCTCAGTTGTATGCCAAGTTTAGCAAGTGTGAGTTTTGGCTAGATAGTGTTAAGGTTTTGGGTCACATGATATCAGCTGAGGGAGTCAGCGTGGATCCTGATAAGATTGATGCAGTGCTGAATTGGAGCAGACCTACCAACGTGGCAGAGATACGGAGTTTCTTGGGCTTAGCAAATTATTATCGCCGATCCGTATAGGACTTTTCGGGGATAGCGACACCGCTTACCCGTTTGACGAAGAAAGGAGTCAAGTTTGAATGGTCTGATGCTTGCGAGGAAAGCTACTTGACTTTGAAGGAGAAGTTGATTACTGCACTAGTGTTGACTTTACCTGACGATAGCGGTGAGTATGTTGTGTATAGTGATGCTTCGAAGCTAGGTCTGGGTTGTGTCTTGATGCAGCATAGAAAGGTGGTGGCATATGGTTCTAGACAATTGAAACCACACGAAGTTAACTATCCTACTCATAATTTGGAGTTAGCCGCCATTGTGTTAGCATTAAAGAGTTAGAGACACTACTTGTACGGAGCACAGTGCAAGATTTACACAGATCATAAAAGTCTTACCTACTTGCGTACACAGTCAAATTTGAATATGAGGCAGCGGAGATGGATAGAGTTGATCAATAATTATGACTGCACTTTCGAGTATCATCCAGGGAAGGCTAATGTGGTTGCTGATGCTTTTAGTCGGAAGCATGGTGCTTCTCTTTTCCATGTACGTGTTGCTAGAATGTCACTTTTGACAGAGTTACGAGCAACAGGAGCAGAGTTGGAGTGGAATAATGATGGAGCATTGTTAGCCAGTTTCCAAGTTCGTCCGGTGTTGCTTGATCAAGTTCGTGAAGCTTAAGATTCAGATGCCAATCTGCTGAGCAAGAAGAATTTGATTCAGAATAATGTACCAACTGAGTTTCGGATGAGGAGTGATGGCACTTTGATGTTCATGGGGAGATTGTGTGTGCCCAGAGACGATGATTTGAAGAAGGAAATACTCAATGAAGCCCATTGTTCCGCATATGCTATGCATCCGGGTAGTACAAAGATGTTCCGGACACTTAAAGCTCATTATTGGTGGCGAAACATGAAGAGGGAAATAGCAATGTATGTGAGCAGATGCCTGATTTGTTAGCAAGTGAAGGCAGAACGTCAGAAACTGGCAGGTAAACTACAACCTTTGGAGATTCCAGTGTTGAAATGGGAGCATATCACTATGAATTTTGTTTATCAGTTGTTAGTGTGTGATCCCGTAACACACTATTATCGCACACTTAGTCACTAAGCAAACGGGTCAACACAACTCTGACCAAACGCATAACAACAATACAGGCTCCAACTCTAAACAAGAAAATTACTCCATCCGAATGTCTTCGCATTCGGTACGGCAAACGAAAAGATACCAGGACTGGCTATGTACAAAACATGATCCCACATCGAAGAACAACAGAAGACTCCACACTCAATCTGCGATATAAGCAACACACCTACAACATATACAAGGTACACCCGTTACTCTACCAATACTACTGTTACGCTTCATACACTAACTTGAGCATCGGAGAGTTGAAGGCGGGAACAACCCATCAAGGCTCCTAACGACCGTTTGGTGTATTACTCTTAACAACAGGTAAAGTACAACATATGCGCGACAGCTCAGATCATCCAAAGTGACCCCACCCGCACTTCTACTAGAATTCCTACGGAGTTTGGTAGAAACAATTGGCGCCGTCTGTGGGAAGTGAGCAATCGCAAACCACCCGAAACCATAGCAGCAAAGATGGCAACAGGCCACGCTACGCCCTAAAGCCGAAAGACGAGAGATGCACCCGTCGACGCGATCAGCAGCATCAATGACCTAATGGAGGATAAAGCAGCGGCCCACCTCGTGAAAGAACTCCAAACGGCCCGAGCCGAAAGAGACCAGGAACGCCAAGCCCGACAGCTCTTGGAGGATCGACTTGATGCTTTCATCTGTAGCCAGGAGACCCAACGAGAGAAATCAGGACCAACGGAGGAGCCAGGAACGAGTAGACAAGTCATCAGAGTCGACCCACCTTGAGGACTGTGAAACAACCGACTCTCGGAACCTCCACTACTGCCCGAAAGAATACGGGAGTACGATGACGAGGAACCTACCGCAACAGCTAAGAACGCCATGCTCCGACAAATGGCAGGGATGGAGGCCGAAATCATGTCACTCAGGAAAAGCACACACACCGGCCAAAAGGATTGTACACTCCCTGAGTGAGCCCCTTATCAGACGATATCCCGGTGCAAGGTAGGGATCCATACTCCAAAACCGTCAAGATTAGCAGGTTCAATGGGAAGGGAGACCCGCGAACACACATCGACGAGTATCAATCCGCTATCGCAGGTACCCGGTATTCGGATGCAACCCTCTGTTTCCTATTCCAGGAGACACTGACGAAAGAAGCACAAAACTGGTTCTACGAGTTGCCCACGGGATCCATTCGCTCGTTCGAAGAGCTCACAGAGTGTTTCCTCAAGCGATACCGGCTCCAGGGCAAGTACAACACCGCCAGTACGCTTCTGAAGATCCGTCAGGGGGACAATGAAAACTTATCCGGCTTCATCAATCGGTAGAGGGCCCTTGCGAACACGTGCAGGAACCTCGACAAGAACGTAGCAAAAACGACATTATTGGAAAACCTGACGGGAACCCCGTTCGTAGAGAAGCTAGTTAGAAAGAACCACCTCGAGTATGATGAGATTATCGACCTAATCATCCAAAAAGCACTGGTGGAGACTCACGTGTACGGGGCGCAAGGCCCAAGCATAACACCGACCTCGAAGACACAAGATCGCCCGCCATCCCCCCATGCAACCAAAAACCTGCCACCAAAAGCACAAGCTACCACATCCCGCAAGCTCGAAGATCACTATCGCGAGCGCAACAACAATAAACAATATCAGCAAACGCATCGTGAGCGTTCACCACCGTGAAACCCACCACCCAGAGATCCCCACAAGCGACACACAGTCTTCTCCATCACCCAAGGCACAAACGAGGAAGTGCGCAAACAGAATAAACGACAAATCCGCCCGCCCATGCCTAGGGCGCCCGAGATAACCCATATGCGGAACAACAGGGGAACGTGGTGCATGTATCATGATTCTAATACCCATAACACCAATGACTGCGAAATCCTAGCCAGAGAAATCGAATGACTGCACACGGAGGGAACGCTGATCTTCCGAGTGACGAACGCGGAACGCCCGGCTACGGACATACGAATGAGAGGCAACCTCAACAACATCTCGGGAGGGAAGCGGAAGGCCGAATGCCCACAAGGACGGGAAGAACCCCGACCTAGGGACGTATTTGCGGTACATCCTAGAAACCCGCCAAAGAGTGTCAAGAAGGATTGGCCTCCAATCACCTTCACCTACGAGGAAGAAGGCAACCAGAACAGCATGCTCACGTTCATCATCGACGGAATGGTGGACCGATACTTAGTTAAGCACATCCTCATCGATAACGGAGCTTCCGTCAACATCATCTTTCGGGAGGGGTACGAAGGCCTCAAGCACCCGAAATGCAAGATGACGCAGGACCATGAGAGCATCGCCAGCTTCTCAGGTGAGACCACTTACCCCCTTGGTAGCAACTACATGCGATTTGGCATCGGTGTACCAGGAACCCCACAGAGCGAGATCAGAACAGACTTCGTTATCATAGACCTCCACACGTCCTACAGCATGATCCTCGGACGACCGGGTATCTTGAAGCTGAGGTTGATCATTACAGGCCATATGCTCATGGAAAAATTCTCGACAGACTACGAAATCGGCACAGTCAGAGGGTACGATTTCGTGGAAAAAACTGTTCAATCAGATAAAGACAACATGCGATTGGAGGTACTCGCAGTGGTGGAGTGCTCCCCTGAAGAGCAGCAACTTGATGACCATCGTGACAGACTGAACACTATCCGGCCCGCCGAAGAGCGGGAGGGGAAACATACGATACAACTATCCCGTGAACACCCTGAGCGCACGATCCGCATTGGCGTACAGTTAGAGCCCGACATGGCGGCTCAGCTAACCTAGGTCCTAACGGACTGCAAACAAGTATTTGCATGGTCTTACACGGAGATGCATGGAATCGTCCCAAGCATCATCTCCCACAAACTCAGCATCAGCTCACTTGCAAAGCCGATAAAGCAGAAACAGCGGGTGTATGACCAAGAACGATATGCGGCTATGCACGCCGAGGTTGATAGACTGCAGAAAATCGGCTTCATCTGAAAAGTTGACTACCCAAAATGGATCTCCAATGTCGTCATGGTCAAGAAGCAAAATGGATCTTGGGGCATGTGCATAGATTACAGTAATTTGAACAAGGCCTGTCCGAAAGATAGTTTCCCGTTACCCCGGATCAATCAGCTTGTAGACGCCACTGCCAGGCACGAACTACTATCAATGATGGACGCATACTCGGGGTATAACTAGATCCTCATGAACCCCGAAAACTAGGAGGCCACGTGCTTCCAAACGGATAAGGGGCTCTACTGTTACGTAGTCATGCCGTTTGGCCTAAAGAATGCAGGCTCCACATACCAAAGATTAATGAACATCATATTTGACGGGCTGACGGGCGAAATCGTAGAAGTCTACATCGATGACATATTGGTCAAGAGCACCAAGGCAACTGATCACCCCGAACACCTACGAACCGTACTCAAACTCCTGATCAAGAACGGCATGCGATTGAACCCGACTAAATGCACGTTCGGCGTAACAATAAGCAAGTTTCTTGGATACATCATCAGCAATGGGGGCATCGAGGCCTCAACAACAAAGGTCAAGGCAATACTAGACATGCAACCCATCATGACTAAGGCTGAACTCCAAAGCCTAACGGGAAAACTGGCATCCCTCAATCGCTTCATCTCCCGCTACTCCGATAAATGTGCACTGTTCTTAAAAGCCATCCGAACGATAAACAAGCGAAGCGTCATTTGGACAACCAACTGTGAAGCCGCATTCGCATCAATCAAGTAGTACCTCACCTCAATCCCTCTCCTGTCCAGACTCGTAAAGGGAGCAACCCTATATCTGTACCTGTCCACTTCCCTAACGGCCGTCAGCTTGGCCCTGGTCAGAAGAGAAAAAAATTCTGAATTGCCAGTTTTCTTTACTGGAAAGAGCATGACACCTCTCGAGACCCGTTACCCACGATCAAGAAGGTGACACTTGCACTTGTTACAACAGCAAGGCGACTCAGGCCATACTTCCAGGCCCACAGCATCCACGTCCTTACCAATGTCCCATTACGACAAGTATTACAATCGCCCGACCATAGTGGCCGATTGGCGAAATGGGCCGTCGAGCTAAGTGAATACGACATCCATTATGCGCCCCGAACAGCAATAAAAGGCCAGGCTTTCGCGGACTTTATAGTCGAATACACGGAGGCCGAAGGGGCGACACGACCTGACCTCGACACATCACCCGTTAGCACGGAGCCTCCTAAGGAAGAACCCCCAAAACCCGAATCACCATGGAACCTTTACGTGGATGAGTCATGTACCAAGAACACCAGTGGGGCTGGGATCATCCTTACCGGACCCGGGGGCGTACAGGCCGAATACGCGCTAAGGTTCGAATTCAAAGCAACAAACAACGAAGCCGAGTACGAAGCTCTTATCACCGGTCTACAACTGGCCTGAAACTCAGAAGCCCCAAGCATCAACATCTTCAGCGACTCACAACTAGTCGTCAACCAAATCCGGGGCGACTTCAAGATAAATGGCGATACGATGACCGCATACCATGACCACGTACGCATAATGTTAAGAAAGCTCAAGTTCTTTAACATCAACCACATCCCAGGGGAAGAAACACCAAGGCAGACACACTCGCCCGTTTAGTAACATCGCCCGTACAAACGGAGCCAGGGCAACGAGTAGTGGAAGTCCTAAAGAGACCAAGCATCACGAAAACACCAGAAGAAATCTTCACGGTCGAGCCATACATCGCCAACTGGATGGACCCCATCATCAAATACAAAACACGGGGCGAACTACCAGTAGACCGAGCCAAAGCGCGAAACATCATAGCCAGAGAAGTCAACTTCAGCATCTGACACGACAGCCTATATAGACAAGGGAAGACGTGGGCCAACCTCAAATGCATCATACCGGAGTAAGGCGACAAGATACTCAGGGAAATCCATTCGGGCGTCTGTGGCCACCATGCGAGAGCACGATCCATCGCACAGAAGGCACTCCATTATGGATTCTGGTGGCCCACCATCCACGCGGATGCAACCGCGATCACTATGACCTGCCATCAGTGCCAACTGTACGCACACAAAAATCATGCGCCCGCGGTTCCCCTATCGATCCTCACTTCTCCTGTTACGTTTGCACAATGGGGACTCGATCTTATCGGAGAACTTCCAAAATCCAAGGGCCAATATCGATACATCATAGTGATCATTGACTACCACACCAAGTTTATCAAGGTGGAACCGATGGTCAAGATCATGACCGAAAAGGTGAAGAGATTCTTATGGCGTTTCCTCTACTGTTGTCATGGAACCCCGCTCAACATCATCACCGATAATGGGCCACAATTCCACAACGACGAGCTCAAGGCATTTTGCAAAAGGCAAGGCACCAATCTAATATTCGCGTCGCCAGCGCACCCCCCAAACAAACAGACAGGTAGAAGCAGCCAACAAAATCATCAAGGAATGAATCAAGAAGAAGATCGAACTCATCGAAAAAGGAGACGTTTGGTACGGACGATGGCCCACACTACTCCCCGAAATACTATGGTCAATCCAAACGACCGCAACGGCAGCAACAAGAGAAACCCCATTCAGCCTCACATTCAGAAAGGAGGCTGAACTACCACTCGAGCTCACATACAGGAGCCCAAGAATCGAAAGCTATGACCCCACAACTAATGGCGAAGGACTCAGACTCGACAACGACCTCCTCGAAGAAAGGCGTGACACAACACACTTTCACAACACCGCAAACAAGCAGCGAGTCGCTCGACTATTCAACCAACGTGTGAAGGAGCGCCCGCTTCAACTGGGGTACTAGGTCATGAAATCAAGTCAAACAAAGTCGAAAGGCTTACGTCCGTCATGGGAAGGTCCGTACGTCATAGACACAATCGTAGGCCCGGGTACGTTTGACATCAAGGACATGTTCGGGAGGAGGATAGGCAATCCCTGGAACACACAGCACCTGAGGAAATATTTTCACTAAGTGTTCATCTACCTGCGTTTGAGCATGACTGCACGTTTTGTAACCTAACGCGCGTACATATAATGATTGTAAACTTTTACATATGTACGATCACACGTTTTGTTTTGTGCCAGTAACGATATAGGTATACATCAAACGCATTCAGACAAGCAATGTAAACGAAACAAAAGGTACTTAGATATATTTCCCAAAAATCGTTGTACACAGTTCATTCACTAAACGCACATAGGCGCAAGAGTACAAAGCAAAAACAAAAGAGAAAGCGAAAATACAAGATAACTAGCTGGCCCCAGCAGTAACATCAACCCCGTTACCCCGTTGCGCCCCGACTTCCGGCTCTTCAAGTGAGCGCTTCAGCTTCTCAGCCTCAGCGGCTTGCCATGCCTCAAACTCGTTCACCTTCATAAAAAGAAGCACGAGTGAGGAAAAGTCCTCACATTGGACGTTGGCCTCAGCAGCAATCAAGTCCTCAAACTCTTCTGAATCCTTGAAAGCCTGGACCGCGTCAGCCTCGACCTTCTCGAACTCGGAAGATGCCTTGTACTTGGCCACTGCTTCTTCCGCAATCCTCTGACGGACTTCCTCCGTCACCGCATGGGCTCGGACCTCCGCAAGCTTGCGCTCCACCTCAGCTATGCGTGTACCACTGGGCGACCGGAGGGTGGCAAGGTCAGTCTCCAGGATGGCAACCCCGGATTGCGCTTCCCCTGGGTCCTTCCTTATCTTATCGGCCTCACGCACAAGCTCATTTACTCGGGCGATCTTTCGATTGGCTATGTCGGTCGACTTGGTCAGAGCCTGCTGCAGCTTGCCCACGTCGGCCTACAGACGTCGGTTCTCGGCCTTCGCCTTCGAGAGCATGGTGGTCTGCAGCATCGACCCCTCGAGCCCTTTGATGAGGAAGAGATGATGCTGGAGCTGCGAGCAGGTATCAAACGCCGCACTAAGGGATTCGCTCAGATCGACGCCCAGCTGACGCCACTTTTGAAGTGACTCAATACCCGCACCCATGGAGATCGGGATACAGGTAATGAATTCCGAGGAGAGCGCCATCTCACCCGCCACCGCAATAGTAATGGCAGAGGAGGCCTCGTTAGACGGACCTCGGGAGCGCTTCAAAGGACGGTTAGAAGTGCTTTGGCTATCCGGCCTCCTCGCCGAGGCCTGAGACCGACCCGCATCTGCTTCTCTAGGCTGACAGATGGGGGAGATCTCGAATGAACTCCTGGAGGAGCCCGTATGGGTGGAAGGGGACTTGCCCTGGCTCGCACGCCTGTCCACGCGCTTAACGCGACGCTCGCCGCGCTCCTTACTGCGCGTCTCCTTCTCTTATCGGAGGCGCTCCCTTCGGGCCCGCTCATCCTCTCCCCTTTGTGTATCAGAGGCAACTTCTTCAGCCCGCCTGTGACGACCCGAAACAGAATCCGTGGAGTAATCGGCTTAATTCACGAGTTAGCGCGAATCGTAGTTTTACGTAAATTGATTGATTTGCCGGTTTTAATCACGACTTAATTATCGGCCGAGAATTTGAACTGAGTCTCTTCTCGAGAGTTGTTGTACACGTGATTTCGAGTTCGTGGGCGGTTCTGGATGATTATTTCGACAACTGAGGAATATAATATGAATATTTGAAGATGCGGAATTTCGTCGAGTATATCCGTTCGTATCGAGTTTATCCGAATCGTAATGGTTATCCGTTTTGGACCGTCAATCATCCCGAGACGCGAGTATAAATATCGAAAATAGTCAAAAAATTGTCGAAAAAGCACTGTTGGAAGTTTGACCGGCGTTGACCCATTTTGACCGCGTTGACCAGAGAAAGAAAACTCCACCGCCGGCGACTCTCCATTTCCGGCCGCCTCCGGCCTTGTTGTTGGTATATTTCGAATCCTTGCTTGATTTGCTATTGTTTGGAACTTGGAATTGCTTGATTTAGTGATGAATTGAAGGAGAAATGTTGATTTGAAATTTTGGGAAAATTGGCCGGAATTGGGTTTGACGGAGGAGGGTGTTCCGGCGACTTTCCGAGGGGGCTTTGTGTTGGAAATTGTTGGGCTTGAGGTAGGTAGACGGACCCTTGAGATTCCGGTTTGGAAGTGGGAGCACACTACCATGGATTTCGTGTATCAGTTGCCGCGTACTTCGGCGGGTAATACTGGTATTTGGGTTATCGTGGATCAATTGACGAAATCCGCTCATTTTCTCGCACTTCCGGGGAAGATATCAGTGGGCAGATTGGCTAAGCTGTATTTTTCAGAGATTGTTCGTCTACATGGTGTGCCTGTATCTATTGTTTCTGACCGAGACAGTCAGTTTACTTCCGAGTTCTGGCAGGCCTTACAGCGAGCCTTGGGCACGAGATTGCGTTTCAGTACAGATTTTCGTCCTCAGACTGACGGGCAGTCTGAGCGGACTATACAGACTCTTGAGGATATGTTGTAGTCTTGTGTGTTGCAGTTTCGTGGAAATTGGGACCAACAACTGCATTTGATTGAGTTCGCCTACAAAAACAGCTATCAGGCCAGTATCGAGATGGCACCGTACGAGGCCCTGTACAGGAGGCAGTGCCGCACTCCTTTGTGTTGGAGTGAGGTGGGCGAGCGATGGCTTATTGGCCCTAATCTGGTGAAGAGCACCGTGGAGGAAATCCAGATTATCCGGGACAGATTGAAGATTGCCCAGGATCGCCAAAAGAGTTATGCAGACGTGAGGAGAAAGAGTCTCGAGTTTGATGTGGGCGATTGGGTCTTCCTGAAACTATCTCCGTGGATGGGAGTTGTGCGTTTCAGGAAGCGTGGCAAGCTTCGACCACGGTACATTGGTCCGTACGAGATCACCGAGAGGGTTGGAGCTGTGGCTTACAGACTTGAGTTACCAGCTGAGATGGCTCGTGTACACAATGTGTTCCACGTTTCGATGTTGCGAAAGTATATCCCAGATGCGTCACATGTGTTAGCACCACATCAGCTACCTATCCGAGAGGATTTAACATATGTGGAGGAGCCGGTACAGATACTCGATCGGCATGAGCAGGAGTTGAGGCAACGTGTTATACCGCTGGTGAAGGTCTTGTGGCAGAATCACTCGGTTGAGGAGGCCACCTGGGAGGCTGAGCAGCGTATGCGAGAGCAGTATCCTCATCTGTTCACTTGACAGGTACGTAAATTTCGAGAGTAATCGGCTTAGTTCACGAGTTAGCACGTAATCGTAGTTTTACGTAAATTGATTGATTTGCTGGTTTTAATCACGACTTAATTATCGGCCGAGAATTTGAACTGAGTCTCTTCTCGAGAGTTGTTGTACACGTGATTTCAAGTTCGTGGGCGGTTCCGGATGATTATTTCGACGACTGAGGAATATAATATGAATATTTGAAAATGTGGAATTTCGTCGAGTATATCCGTTCGTATCGAGTTTATCCGAATCGTAATGGTTATCCATTTTGGACTGTTGATCGTCCCGAGACGCGAGTATAAATATCGGAAATAGTCAAAAAATTGTCGAAAAAGCACTGTTGGAAGTTTGACCGGCGTTGACCCATTTTGACCGCGTTGACCCGCGTTGACCAGAGAGAGAAAACTCCACCGCTGCTGACTCACCGACGACTCTCCATTTCCGGCCCCATCCGGCCTTGTTGTTGGTATATTTCGAATCCTTGCTTGATTTGCTATTGTTTGGAACTTGGAATTGCTTGATTTAGTGATGAATTGAGGGAGAAATGTTGATTTGAAATTTTGGGAAAATTGGCCGGAATTAGGTTCGACGGAGGAGGGTGTTCCGGCGACTTTCCGAGGGGGCTTTGTGTTGGAAATTGTTGGGCTTGAGGTAGGCAGATGGACCCTTGAAGTTGGGACGCCGGGATGGCCTCACGGTGACGGATTTTGGCGGAGGAGCATTTTCCGGCCGATGAAGGATTTGGATTTTTCGAGCTGTTTTCCGGCGTGTGTGGCCGGAATTGGGTTTAGCCTAAGTTGGAATATGTGTTGGGCTCATTGAGATGAAGCTTCGGTGAGCTTGGCCGCCGGAAAATCTCTCCGGTTGACGGCGCGCCGCCTCCGGCGGCGGCGATCAACAGCAGAGCTCCGGCGACCATTGACTTTTTTGGAAATGTGTCGAGTTATATGTCGTTTCGCTCGCATTCACGCCCCGATCGTCGCCTTGAGGTTTTCGAGTTGATTTGGGTACCGGATTTTTATTCGAGGGTTTGAGTGAAGATTTTGGGAATTTCGTTAATTATTTTTGTATCCGTTATACGTTTCCGGGAACGGCTGGTTTCCGAGGTGTGGTACAGTGTTGTGAGTTATGATTTTGATCAGTTATATTTTATGATTATTCTGGGGATCGAGATCGTGCTTCAAGCGAGGGATCTTCCGCCGGACCACGTGATTAGCGTGAGTGCGCGCTTTGCTCACCTGTGAGTGGACTTTTATATTTTCACAGTCGTTGTGAGTTCGTGATTTTCCGTATTTATTTATATACGATGTTGAGATTATTTATTATTTTTGGAGGTATTATTTTATGTTTTTATGGTGATGGCATACTTGCATCGATGCTTCGGCTACTCGGCTGATCACCGGTAGTCTGATCAGAGTTGAGAGATACCTCTTGGCAGGGTTGAGAGATTCTCCTGTTATGCCGCCGGGGTTGAGAGATTCCCCTGGCCTATCATCGTAGGGCTTGAGAGATTTGCCTGACCGTCGGGCTTGAGAGATTCGCCTGACACCTCTATATATATATTTTCCGAACTCGCTATACTTGTTTATTGAATATGAAATTGGTGAAAGACATATGTTTATTTTCGTCCACTCACTCTAACGTTTTATTACCTTTCCCCTGGGCTTTTCGGTTTCCGTGCCCAGTTTGCAGTTTGAATTCTGGTGTCTCACGTCGCGGTCGGAGACTAGTCGTTCGAGCTACCTTTCTTTTCCAGTACGTTTCTTGTTTTGCCTACTGTTGTATATTTTGTATATAAACACTAGAGGTCGCTCTGATATGTTACTGATACATGTTTTTATGTGGTTTTTCCCGGATTTTCTATAAATTACAGTTATGTTTACTGTTTATTATTATTGTTATGATATTGAGAAATCCGGATGGAATTGGTGCCCACGGTTTGACTTTTGTGGCATAGGATGAAGTGTTATTTTCTGGGTGCAGGTAAAGGCAATTCCGCGTTAGTAGCGTTACTCTGCCGAAATTTTAATGGTTTTTGTTGGTCCGTGTTTCTAAAAGGGGTTTGATTCCAGTTTAGGAAACTAAATCGAGGTTGGGTCCTTTCACCGCCCCTAAGGGATAACGACCGGGACTCCGATAGCCGCGCCCATGGCTTGGACCTCCTCATCCCCCTCTGGTACTGAGTCAAGGTACTCATTGCAGTTAGGAGGGTGCAGCACGCCTTGAGGAGTGTCGCCATGCACCAGCTGGTCGTTCGCATCCTCGACGACCATACGGGCCTGTCGGGTCCTCTCCATGAGCACCAACATGTGTTGGTGGGCAGCGTCCTGCTTGGTAGAGGATCTAGACTTCTTCATCTTAGATGCAACAAAAATACACACAAGGTTTAGCCCGACAACCCACACAAATGACATAAACAAATGCACTGAATAGGAAAGACACATACCAGGGGGCGCGAAATACCACAACGCTCGATGAGTTCCCAGTGATTGGCTGCCCAGAAGTTTCGCGCGTCCGAGTGGGGGTCGAACGCAAACTTGATACACGTCAACCTCTTTTCCTCCAAACATGTGAGAGGATACGAACTTTGGTCTGCAAAAGCACAAACGTATTATCAAGCACGAATATAAACTTCAAACACAGCAAACGCCGTTAGTCGACACTATAACACCACACCTAGCGGTTAAAAAGACTCGGGGACTCAATGAATTTGATCGCGCCCACGCAATAGAGCACCATCTGGCTTATCGAACTCCCACTCGCCTTCGACAAGGCAATGATACCTATGCCAGGATGTGGAGGAGGAAGGGGGCGGGCTCCGTTAACCACCACTTCGTTCGGGGCTCGACCGTCATCGTACCCTTATCCTTCATACGGGGAGAATACTTTAAACAGAAGAAATACTCGATCTCCGCCCGTGTGGGGAATTGCAGCCCATTTAGCTTCTAGATGTTGTGGAAGGCAATCAGCACGCGCGTCAACTTCGACCCGCATTGGCCTAACGTGATATTGAACAGGGCGAGCACATACTGGAAGAATGGATGGATGGGAAGCTTCACCCTTGCCTTCATCTGAAACTCGCTCACGCACACGTAGCCGCACAGGGGGAGTGTGAACGACTCGCCCTGACGGAGGGCCCTCAGCTTCACCATACGAGGGATATGGTAGTCCCGGTACCATCGCTCGATCTCGCACACCGACCGAGACCCCTCCGGCTCCTGCACAACTTGGCCGTCCGCCAGTCACCATAACACGGGCCCGCCCTGAGGAAACACGGGAAAGGAAGCCCCAGACGCCCGTTCACCGCGTGGGAGAACAACATATCCATCTGATCCCCCGGAAGAAGAGGACGCCACGCCGCTCGGCACCATGGAAGCACCTAGCTGCTCGGACCGCCCAACAATCGATCCACTCAGCTCCATATTTGGCACTAACGACCTACGCAAAGCACTACTGACATTAACGGATAGTGCGAAGACACTCAGTATGCTATCAGACGAAGAGTCCGAAACACTATACGATGAACCTCGGGACCCTATACGGAACCTAGGGGTTGGCGGAAGAGACTCGTCACTAGATATAGCTACCAATTCCATGGTCCTAAGAGAAAAGCAAACGGGGCATAAGCCAAACGACGAACGTGTAGACTGCCACAACCCCAATGCCCTAGCAAAAATAATTACCCACTTTTCGCAAAACCCAAAAACTGATCAAAAACCCAAAAAACAACAAAAACCTCAAGACTCGAAGCTGTTCTTCGCTACGCACCCAGAAAAGCGCAG
Source organism: Geum urbanum (assembly GCA_946800695.1). Taxonomy (NCBI): domain Eukaryota; kingdom Viridiplantae; phylum Streptophyta; class Magnoliopsida; order Rosales; family Rosaceae; genus Geum; species Geum urbanum. The sequence continues at coordinate 10,995,342 of OX327003.1, forward strand.
AAATTCTTTTAAGCACCAACAAAAAGGAAAACCACAAAACCCAAAAGTTTATCCCAAACAGCAACCAAAATGAGTACAAAAGCAACACAAACCACAAACAATTTTCAAAAAGCAACAAGAACAAATAAACTAACTTTGAAGAGATAAGAGGAAGATTCACGAGATAACAAGTAAGAAACACTCCAAGTTGATAGCAGGCAGATTCGTGAGCACGTTTACGCAAAGTTTCAGTTTGAACAGCAAAAGTGTAAAAGGTGAAAGTGAAAATACCATACTATTTATAGGCAGCGAAACTAACCCTAGGCAAACGCCTATCGTTTATTTTCAGCGCTTCCAACTGCAAGATCATGACACGTGTATCACGCGCCTCACGCGCTCCCGCCAAAATTAATTACCCTACCGCTTCGAATTCGGCGCGCCACGCGTCACGTATGCAGCAAACAACTGAAATAAACCGTCTGACACATGATCACCTCAAGCGACAGATAACCGTTACGAAGACGAAAAGGTCAGAATACGAAAAGACAAGAGGGGCCCACTTCGAAAACAGCAACACCATTTCGGAGTCCACCCGATGGGCAAGTGGCAGTTACGCTTGCGCTATCATAGGCACGGTTGATACCATCATGACCTGCGTCATTGATCGAGGTTAACAGACTGAGGTCTGGGACCTCCCGTTATGCATCATTCTGATAGGCAAGTGGCAGTTATGCTTGCGCTATCATGGGCACGGTTGATACCATCATGACTTGCACACTTAGTCACTAAGAAAACGGGTTAACACAGCTCTGACCAAATGCATAACAACAATACAGGCTCCAACTCTAAACAAGAAAACTATTCCATCCGAACGTCCACGCATTGCAAACAGAAAGATACCAGGACTGGCTATGTACAAAATAGGATCCCACATTGAAGAGCAACAAAAGACTCCACACTCAATCAGCAATATAAGCAACACATCTACAACATATACAAGGTACGCCCGTTACTCTACCAATACTACTGTTACACTTCATACACTAACTTGAGCGTCGGAGAGTCGAAGGCGGGAACAACTCGTCAAGGCTCCTAACGACCGTTTGGTGTATTACTCTTAATAGCAGGTAAATGACGACATACGCGCGACAGCTCAGATCATCCAAAGTGACCCCACAAGTACTTCTACTAGAATTCCTATGGAGTTTGGTAGAAACATCAATTACCTCGTACTTCTAGTGGTAGTACTGGTATTTGGGTGATTATGGATCGCCTTACAAAGTCAGCTCATTTCCTTGCACTTCCAGGAAAGCTTCCCGTGAGCATATTGGCAAAGCTGTACTTGAGATAGGTTGTGAGATTGCATGGTGTACCTGTGTCTATATTTTCTGATCGAGATAGTCAGTTCACTTCAGAATTTTTGCGGGCATTGCAGAAGACAATAGGGACTAAACTACAATTCAGCATAGCTTTTCATCCTCAGACAGATGGTTAGTCGGAGAGGACTATTAAGACTCTGGAGAATATGTTACGATCTTGTGTTTTGCAATTAAAAGGGAATTGGGATCAGCAACTTCATTTGATTGAGTTTGCGTACAACAACAACTATCAGGCTAGCATTGGTATGACGCCTTATGAGGCGTTGTATGGCAAACAGTGCCGAACTCCATTGTGTTGGAGTGAAGTTGGTGAGAAATGGCTTCTTAGTTCTGATTTGGTGAAAAGTACCACGGAAGACGTTCAGGTTATTCGGGATAGATTGAAGGCTGTAAAAGATCGACAAAAGAGTTATGCTAACGTGAGATGGAAGGATCTTGAGTTTGAGGTTGGTGATTGGGTTTTCCTGAAACTTTCTCCTTGGAAAGGTGTTGTTCATTTCTGGAAGCGCGGTAAACTTCGTCCGCGATATGATGGCCCATATGAGATCACGGAGCGAGTCGGTGCTGTGGCGTACAGGTTGGCATTACCTTCTGAGATGGCCAGGGTACATGATGTGTTCAATGTGTCTATGTTATGGAAGTACATTTCTGATCCATCTCATATGTTGACATCGTATCAGCTTCCCATACAGGAGGACTTGACCTATGTGGAGGAACCAGTTCAGATTCTTGATCGAAAGGTCTAGGAGCTGCGACACAGAGCCATTTCTCTTGTGAAGGTATTATGGCAGAACCATTCAGTTGAAGAGGCTATTTGGGAGACCGAACAACACATGCATGAGTAGTATCCCTATTTTTTCAGTTAGCAGGTATGTAAATTTTGAGGACAAATTTTTTTGTTAGGGGGGTAGATTTGTAACGACCCGAACCGGAAAATGGTATGTTAATTTGCTTGATTTTCACATTTCATGATTAATCGCGGTTTTGTCGTAATTGGTCGATATGGCGGGTTTGTTCACGACTTAATTATCGGGCATGAATTTGGTTTGAGTTCCTTCGCAGAAATTGTAGAGGATTTGATTACGAGTCCGTAGGAAGTTTTGGAGGATTTTTCGGATAATCGGAGAATATAAAATGGATATTTGAAATTATCGTCGAGTTAGTAGTACTTATCCTTTTGGGTTTGAGTTATCCGAATCATGAATTTGGTCGGTTTGCGACGTATAAATATCGGAATAGTCGTAGAATTGTCGAAAAGTCACATTTGGGCCGTTTGACCAGCTTTGACTTGCTTTGACCCGCGTTGACTTTGGTTGACCGGAGCTCCACCGTGACCCGTTTCGGGTTTGTCGTCCGACCCGGCGTTTCCGGCCATCTCCGGCCACAATCTTAGTATTGCTAGAATCCTCTTGTGATTCTCTATTGGTTTAAGCTTGATTTTGTGAGAATTGGTTGAGTTTTGGTTGAGTTCGAGCTCGATGAAGTTTGGACATATCGCCGGAATCGGGTGGTGGATTCCGGCGAGTTTTGGTGTCGATGGTGGGGGGTTTGCTTCCCCTCAACCCTATGGTGAATTCTGGGTGTTTAATTTTGGAATTGAGCTTGAAAGATTCGGCATTAGTGGTAGCAGGAAAAGATGTTGAGCTTGAAGAGAGAAAGATTTTGAGGTATGGGTCGCCGGAGAATGTCACCGTTGACACCAACGGCGGTCAACGGAAGAGCTCCGGCGATGTTGACTTTTTGGGATTTTGGAGATTTTTATACTGTTTTGCTCGTAATCGCGTCCCGATCGTAGTCGTGAGTTTTTTGAGTTGAATTGAATATTCTATTTTGGGACGAGGGTTGTTTGGGTATATTTTGGAAATTTTGTTATCCTCGTCGATATTTCGAGCGATTAAGTGAGTATACTAGGAAGTTCTTCAATGTGCAAGAGAGGAATTTCAAAGGGACATTCTAGGATTGGAAGCTCAAGTGAGTTTACTAGCTAGCCGAGAGAGCATAAGAGACTATTCAAGAAGAGGTGGCACCTCATGAGCCTTCCATCAATCATGAAGCTTCAACCTCTCAAGGAGCCGAGTATCATTCCACATTTGAACTAGGAGCTTCTTCTTGAATATATACCGAGTGTGCTTGATGCATCCTTATGTTGTACTCGTACTCTTGAACGTACTTGGGATTCTCATATCTCAAGTTGCATTGAAGAGGTAAATGCAATTAAGAACCACATAGAGCACACATATCCACATAAGAATACGTTGGATCCTCGGCTTGATAATTCCACTATTGATAGCTTCCATTGTAAGGTACTTGTTGCCTATAACCACTTGAATTTTCTCAACCGTTATACCATATGTCCATGGTTCAAGGTAATCAATCTAACAAGAAAAAATAAAGCTAAAACATTAAATACTTAAAGATTGGGGTTCCTCACAATAATGAGTCACCACCGACATTTGAAGTAAGACTCTAAGACTCTGTAAATACTATGTTATATGTTCTAACAAAATGACACAAAGCGATAAACACAAAACAGTACGCGACGTAGTGGCATTCACTATGCAATGGACACCGAAGTGAATCGAGGTAAAGGCGTACATTATTCAATATACCGATTTGCAACCATAAAGAATACACTACTTTAGATATGCTCTCAAGAATATAGATAAGCTAAAACAAGTGAACAAGGGCCAAAATAACATTTTCAAACATAGTCAATCTTCGATGGGTCAAAGGGATTTTTTGACGGGTCGAAGGATAGCTATTGTCCCTGTTTCGGAAAAATTTTGACGCGTCGAGACAATGTCTTGATGGATCAAACTGGGTTTCCTGCAAATGGTTATAAAGTTAAATTATAGCCCAAGTTCACACTCAAGCTACCTACCAAAGTATTTTAGAGATCAAAGACAAAGAAAACAAAGTCCGAAGTAATAAAATGGCGTCACACAAAATATTCAGATTCTCCATAATCAAAGGCTAACCGAGCTAAGAAATCAAAGTGGAATCAATTCTCGGCAATGACACCAATAAATTGTTGAAAGATTTTATACCCCAACCTTTTGACTATGAATTAGTCTAAGGCTAAGTGCATTTTTCTCACCAGCATGTATACGGGGTCAAGTAATATAATTTGTATAGAAGTTGAGTATCGAACACACGAGGATTGACTAACCCGATTCCATAGCTTTATCTGATTAAATCCTTAAATTACGTTAAACACAAACAAGTGATGCGACAAAGAAACACAAAACGTGGAAGTGTATCTGACACTACTAAGTCCTTTGGAGACTTAGCATTGCAATAGGTGGTTAAGCTATGGTGAGTGATTAATTATAGACTAATGCAAAGAGGTGAAATATAAAATAAGATCACAATAAAGAAACATGGTTGGCTAGGGAAATCCCCACTAACCATTTGATGCTTAAGCAATGTCCTAATTTATGTATGTAATTAAATTCCATTTTACACAAGTGGATGTCCAAATCGTAACTTTTTGGGTCGCGTTTGGTTTTGAACCCAAGCTCCTAGGCCATTTCGGACTATAGATGACTTGAGCCCAACTTTGAAGTATTTAGTGAACCAGGACCAAGATCGAAATCATTTTGGGTCTACATCTTAACCGTATGTCACATAAGTGAAGTAAACATGTGTACTATGTGATACTTGTGGAAGGTTCCTCTTCCTGAACCTCTATTGGAAGACTTGAGAAAAAGTCTAAGTGAATCTCCCAATTCACACTTTGTGATTTATGAATCGAAAGACCCGACTAGTAGCCAAAATAACATCTCGATTCAATATGTGCTTGACCAAAGCTCTTTAAGCCTAGTGAGACTCAAGGAAGCTCTAGTCCTTGCTTAATGCTAAAGAAACCAAATCTTAAGGTAAACCCTCTCAGAATAGACCCTAATCATGTTTACATGCTCATCTAGCCTAGGTGAGTAGCTAATTCAACCAAAATTCCATTTTTAGTTCCTTAATACATGTATGAACTTATCTAAGGTTAACACATGCATATATGAAACCTTACATGAAGTTTAAGCACATAAACATCCATAAACACAAAGTGAACCCATTCAAAAACATATGATTCACACAACATACACTAAAACATAAACCATACATAAGTTAAATCATCATTGGTCAACATCAAATGAACCCTAGCCTCCCAAATGGGACTACTCACTATACACAATTAAAATCAAGTTTAAATACATCAATAAAGTAAATAGGATGAAGAAATAACCAAGGAATCTTCCAAAAGCAAGTCAAGCTTTTTCAAGTCCACCCTTGTGCTTCTAACTTCACATTCTTTGCTCCAAAGTGTCTTCAATCTTGTAGAGGAGGAAAGGGAAATCTCTAGGACTCAAATAAGCCAAGGGGAAGAGGGATTACTTCCCACTTCTTCAAGCTCTAGAGAATCACCCAAAACATGGAGGCAAAGATGAGAGGAGGAAGTGATAGATGGTCGTCAAGGAGAATGGAAGAGGTTCGGCTAAGGCTTGCAAGGCTAGGTATCTTAGATTTATAGAGGGTTGGAAGGGAGGAAGATTTAAAGAGAAATATGGCTTCTCTCTAGAGAACTCAACAAAGAACCCTAGAGAGAAAACTAGAGAGGAAAATAACTCTAAACTTTGAAAATGAGTAAAATAAAGTGTGGTGTGTATGATGGTATAGGGGAGCTCGACCAAGGGGAGTAATTGGAGAGAAAATGGGGTATTATGTAAGCCCTTAGATATTCTAGAATTGCCTTGAATTTTGATATAAGAACCATAACTCGTGATCCCCTTTTCTTGGCTTCTAGGGTAAAGTCAAAACCATGCATAATAGATCCAAAATTTAAATGTGTGACACCCTAACCAAATCAGCTAGGGTTTCTATCTGGGTAGGGCCTTCTCTTGGGTTTAGCTTAGAGTGTTTGGGCTATACTTGATAGTCCGGCTAGCCATGGATAAATCCGTCGATTTTCCGGTAGCTTCCGATGACTTCCGACAACCACTTTTTGTCATTTTCCCAAAGTTACTCCAAATTCTCTTGTGACTTCGGAAATGTGCTCAGCTTTCTCCAAAAAGTGATTAATTTCCATCTTTAAGAGCGTTTCCGTGCCAACTCCCAATTTCCTAGCATGAACAGGAAACGTTATAAGATCGATGCTTTATTCATAGAAGACAAACAATAAGCATGAAGTTCAGAACATAATTATAACATAATTATGGACCTAACACTCCCAACGCTCCGGCGGCGAGTGGTGCCCAGATACCAGAACTGGGTTTCTACGGGCCCTACAAGTCCTCCTTTGTTCTTGGGCTTTTGGGAGGCTTTAGACTTTCTTATAAGCTTCCACCTGGGTCTTACAAACTCTATGGGATCTGATCCACTATTTCAACTTATAGGGATTCGTGGGGACCCCGACGACATCGTATATCTCAGTTCGGCTGTTATTAGTATGAGTTCTAGAATTTGGATTATGCTTCTTTCAAGTTTTGCATTTGTTGTAAGGATTTTCCGTCCCGTCTGAAGTGTACTTTTAGAGACACATAATGTAGGATTGGCGACCGAGGAGATACATTGTGAAGATGTACTCCCCGTGAATGACCGACTATTAAATTTAGCACGACTATTCATACGTCATTGTTTGATTCACGGCTCAAAACGGATCTACCCAGCGAATGAAGAATTCTGATTTCAGTTTTAGCATGTCTTTATTAGGATCCATTTAAATTCCATAAGCTAGTACTGTTATTTTTGACACATTTATTGTCTCAATTGTACTTGACTTTATATTAATGAAAATTAACATTTTCTTAGAAATAAATGAAGACAAAAATGACAATTCGTGACTCTGATATATATGTATATATATTTTTATATAAGATTTCTGAGCTTGATATTAAAATAGCTGAAGTGCATGACTATTATTCTGTTAAACTAGTGAGATTCCACATAAGCCAACATCTCACCACTAGAAAAGCCCAATAACTGGGATCCCAAACTCAAACCGCCTACAAGTACCAAACCCCCAAACCCCAACATCAACTTGGCCCAAATCGGACCCAAATTACCCCGAACCAAAAAATACTTTGGGAGAGTTGTCTGAAAATAATCGGTTATAGTTGTATATTGTAAACTTTTATATTGTTGCTTATAGTTAAAATATGTTGTTAAAATAAGTTGCATATGTTTTGGTTTACAAACAAGTCAAATAACTTAAAGTTGATTGATATCCAAAAAATTATTAAGACGATGCGGTCAAGCCTAAATTAGTTTAAGTCAATTTAATGTCCATGTTCGTATATCACTTTTCGAAGCTCATAACACAAAATGTAACATGTTACTTACAAATTACATTCAATCAAGGAATCGTGCCTTTACTGTGTTTTGAGTCACACTCACGCCTTTATCGGGGTTTACAGTCATACGTGTGGTGTGGAAGATAACGAAAATATGCGTGGTCGATTTTGGATTAAATGATTGGTAATTTCAGTCTTGGACGAGAAATTCAGGCCTCTGATGGTTTAAACCAAGAATGAATGATATTCAGGCCACATTCAAGTTATAAAATTTAGCAAATTACTTTCAAAAACAAGATGAATAAGTTAAATACACTTAAAGATAATGTCTTTGTATTTATATAATTAATGACAACATCTTACATACGAGGACAGTTTATTCAGGTGCTGACATGTGTCAATAACTAATTTACTGAATTGCCCTCCTACTTATACTAAAAAAACAACCAATAATTCTCTCTCTCATTCATTTCTCACGGTTCTCTTTCTCTCTCTCCCCGCGAAACAGTAGCAAACCAAAAACTCAGTTCTCTCTCTCTATCTCCTCACGCCGCCGCCTGTACATCATTGACGACGTCATCTAAGCGCGTCTCTCGCCGCCGTCGCACCTGGCTCGGCCTCCGCGCCTCCGGCCTCATAGAAGCCTTGTGCGCCTCCTTCAAGCCTCCCGCGCCGCCCCTTGAAGCCTCTGTCGATCTCGGCTCGCCGTCGCGTACATAGCACTGCATAAATCCAAGGAAAACTGACAGATCAGGCTCGTATCTAGATCTCCTCAAACTTGCGCTCATCGCCGCAATTCGGCAATGTGACAAGGTCGTCGGAGGTTCTAGCGTTGTCTCGACGCGCGTCTCCGACTGTAGCCTGTCGTCTCGCATGCTTGCCTCCGCCTCCAGATCGACGGCATTAGCTTTTGCATTGCAGCTTGTCGTTGGCTTTGATGTAGAACAAGCGAAGGATGCGATTGCCTTGATGGATCATTTGGGATGGAAATAAGCTCATGTTTTCGGGCATTCAATGAGTGAGTAATCTGCGATTATGACTACAATGAGCTGAATAGAGCTTCAATTTGGTTCGATAGATTATTCAGAGTTTTAATTATTGTTGATTGTGTGTTACACGAGCTATGATAGCTTGTAAGATAGCTGCAATGGTGCTTGATAGGATTTTGTCGTTGGCTTTACTTAATGTGACTGGAGGATGTTTTGAATGTTTACCGAGGGTTTGTGTATATTGCTTGTTATGAAGATGTACTACTGAATTTTGTGAACTGCGTCGATGATGTTTTTGTGCAGTTTGGCTATTCTTTTATTCAATTTTTGGAGTTGTTGCTATTGCATCATTTTGATCATTTTTGTTAGTACTGCCACTGCATCGTATTGTTGCTACTATGTTTTCCAAATTGTTAGTGTTTTTTATAGTGCTGTTAAATTGTTCATCTAACTGGTACAAAATTGTTAGTCGAGCTACTATCACATTGTTTGTTGAGTTTTTACTGAATCATTCTCCAAGTGCTATTAAATTATTCGTCGAACTGCTACTAAATCATTAGTTGAACTGACACTCAATCGTTTATTAAGCTGCTACTGAAATTTTGTCAAACTACTACTACATCGTTTGTAAAATGTTATTGTATATATATCAAAGTTGATATTAAACTTTTTGTTAACACTAGTATTAAATGCAATAGTAGTCATCAAAAATGCAGTAGGAGTCATAAAAAATACAATAGCATTTCTCAAAATGCAGTAATTGTCCTCGAAAATACAGTAGCACTCCCTGAAAATACAATAACAATCCAAATACAAATTCACTGGACTACAAATTCAGGAGCAGTCCAAATAAAACTCAAGCAGAGATTCTAATACAATCCGCAAAAACACAGTAGCAGTCCTTGAAAATACAATAGCACTCCCCGAAAATGCAATAACACTCATTCAGTAGCAATCTTCGAAAATGTAGCAGCAATTCCCGAACCAAAAATGTAATAACAATCCCCAAACCAGTAGCAATCCCTGAAAATGCACATGAGACAACAACAATAGTAGATGTTCAAAAACGTATAACCTCAAAAAATACAATAAAAATTTCTAAAAACAAAGTAGCAATAGCTCCAATAATATTAGTTTCAGAAAGAAAAAACCATAGCAAAACACTAAATTTTCTAACAAATTGAAAAAACATAACACCAACAATATATTCAAAAATAAAGTAGCACTTCTCCATTCTGTTTTATATTTTGTTTTATAAAAAAAAAAGGCAGTAGCAGTCGCTAAACATTATGACAAAAAACATGTTAGTGCTGCTACTTTTTTTGGCAGTTGTATATAGGTTTCAATGTTTCATTGTAGAAATGAGAATCACAACATTTGCAAGAGATTATTTAAATGAAAAAAGACTATTGAACATTCACTTGGTAACACAAAGATAGAACAGCTGGAAAGACAACATTGTCAACACACAGAAACAGTATATACAAATCAGATTGACTTTCGTAATCGAAAAAAAAAAAAAATTAGATTGACTTCTGGACCAAAACTAAAAAATCTGTCTGAAATTAAAACAAGCGTGTATTCATTTCTCCCCTTGAATATATCTAACAAACGATGTGCCATGACTTGTCAATCGGTACTGGTTGTATTGTACCTTTCATTTTCCTGAGGAAACAACAGTACACAACACTTGCGCACAAACAAAGTCTAGTAGAGATATGATAAAAATTCATCTGAAGCACTCCAGCCTGTATATAATGTATAGACTCAGGTAAAGCAAACTAGATGATAAACCCCATGCAAGCATACTAATCTACGAAACATCATCTATGCAACTGCATCATCTATATAATGTACCGAAGCATATTAAGTTACAAGCATATTGATTCCTATGATTGATAAACTATTACATATACAAATAACCACAAGAAGGCAGTGTGATAGGCTAAGCAATAAAAATCAAGACCAATGCATCGACAAGAACAATAATAAAAAGTTGAAGAAAATAATTTCGTTGTGGGGTCGGGGGAGAGAATTGAGCCCACAAAGCCATCACTGCCTCAAAGGGCTCTGACGTCGGGCAATCTTCATCGCAAGAGTGGAAGGCAAGGGTCGACATGAGCCGCCAGCAACCCTGTAAAAGGAGGGTGGCTCAAACGACAACTAGAGCCCTCATTGTTCTCGCTTGAATTAGTGTTGCTACTTATTTAGTATCAGTACAATAAATTTAGTTTTTCTCAAGCAAAAACAAAATCCAAATCGGGTGAGAGCATGAGACCAAATAGTAGCACCATCACAAAAACCAAAAGAAATAAATATATTCCTGTTGAGAAGAAAATAACTGAAACTATTGAAGTAATAGCAACCATCACACTGCTACTGTGCCGCACTGCTATTATGCTGAGGCTGTTTTGTTGTTACAGTGGAGCAAGTCATAGTAGCATTCATCTGATATGACAAAAACTTATTAGATAAAAAATTTGTGCTACTGAGCAGCCACACAATTTGACCAAGTATGTATGCACGAATAATCATATTGAACAAGATAAGAACATGACGAATATCATCTCCACATTCACATTCATATTCATTGCATGCTCTTTCCTTAACCTGAAACCAAACCCATCCAACACACAAATCAACAACAAAAAATCGACTAGTGAACTCAATAAAAGTTGAATTACAAAAGTAACTATTTTTTATTTTATTTTTACTTTGGGATTTAAGAACAGTAACAATAATTTTTCTCACACAGGAATTTTCATCTCAATCTCACAAGAACAGAAATGAAAATAAAAAACTGACCTAAAGGTGAAGCGGAGGATAACGACGAGATAGTTAGGGTTTGACAACGAGGCGGAGCTGTCGGAGGCCGAGAGCGATTTGTGGTGCTACTGAACAAATTCGGAAGCACTAAGAGACCGTGAGACAAAAAACACAATAGCATCATCTAGGGATCCAGGCTCATGAACGCGGAGGGCTTTGAGGAGATTGAGATTGGAGAAGCAGATGCACGGGGAGCCGAGCCCAGGCACTGCAGCGGCGCGCGAGGTCGAGGCGTGCGACGGTGATTGGGAGAGAGAGGCATCGACGCGCGAAGCCGACAAGCTGAGCAGGAGGCTCGGAGGCTGAGGCACCGAGCAGGAGGAGTGTGGCTCGAGTTTTGCCGATGGTGGAACTCGTTGTGCTTGCTTCCTCCTTGCGACGATGTAGAACCAAATTCATGAGGTTGCGAGGTTAATGCTGGAGGCGGTGGTGCACGAAACCGAGCCGTGATGCAGCGAAGGCAGCAGTGCTCAAGACCTAGCCGAGGTTTGATGCGGCAGAAGCTTTGTAGGAGTGAGCGATCTTCTCTGACATGTGCTACTACATTTCTGCTGAGAGAGGGAGATGGCTGCTATATATAGTTAAGGTTTTTTGTTATATAAGAAATAGCAATTTTATCTTTTTAATCTGGTCATGGAACTGAGTTTACTGATACTATATTTTGGACTTGAAACTTAGTGCTTAGTTGTCTAAATAATAACGTGGTTGGTTTATTAATATTATTGATATACCACTTGTCCTTGTTTGTATTTTTCTATATAAAGTTTCGATAATTTTCCCGAAGTTTGAGGATATTATTACTTTTTGAAGGGTTCGATATAAATATCAGCTAATTTCGGGGATATTAATGTTTGCGCCTTAATTACAGTTAATCTCTCCTTGATTGACACAATCCGCCTTGCAACCATCCCGCCCCAATTGTGAAGACCCAAGCCCAACTAACCAACAAAATATAAGATTCGGAACCCGGTGACCAGGGAACTAATCCAAATGCCCAACCAACCTTTCTATAGTAAAATCCGATAAACTAATAATCTTAGGACTGATAAAATTTATTAATTTAGTAAAGTTATTAATTAATCAAATATTAAATTAATACTCAAGTCCTCAAGTTGGAACCTGCAAAAAATATTCTTTTACAAGGTTATTAATTAATCAAGTATTAAATTATCGAGGTTAAACTGTATATGGATTGTTCTACTGTTTATCTTCATCTATTATGTATATAGAAGCTTGGGTTACAGGAGATATACAAATGCATGAACAACCACTAATTTAACATTTAAAGTTTCCGTAATATCTCTCGAAATTTTACTAATATTGATATTTTCTCGATATATCCGTCGAAATTTTTATATTTTTGACGGTCGATATAACTTCGATATCCGATATTTTACTCTTTGGCCGCATTACTTTATTCTACAATAGTCTTCTCCTCTCTTGGATTATTTGAGATTCTATTCTTGAGATGAGAAATCAAACAGTGGTGGCCTCCACAATTCCTGTAAATAGGACCATTTGCCATGGTCCTAAAATTCCTATAAATATGACCATTTGTCATGAACCAGAGAATATGCCATAACCCATTAAAACCAAGATCAAGCTACCACTCGAAGCAGTACTTTTTCATTCAATCACCTCATATCACCCTCAACATTCCATTTCCTTCAAACACTGTCTTTCCATTCAACCATTCTATACAATCTCAAACCTCTCTCAGTTTTCAGGACACCTAATCCTTGAATTATCAATCATTACAGTGTGTTCTTAGCTCCAACGCCATATTTATGCCATAATACCTCTTTAATGATTTGAATCACACATTTAAGTTGTTATATCTTGATAAATGAAAATTCAGCCCGATCTCCGCTTATGCAAAAAAAAAAAACCCTTACAAAATTGAAGTCATACAACATAAATTGATAATCGTTTACACGACATCAGCTGGCTGGATAACCTCCTCTTGTCCACGCGCCAAACCCAGTCCAGCCCAGCCCAAACCAACCCATCCCAACCCATCTCTACACACCACCGTCCATAGACTCTCTCCTCTTCTTAATAATATCCCGGTCTCTCTCTTTTCTCACCTGAACAAGATTCCCAATTTCTTTTTCATAAAAGAAATTAAAGAATTATGGCCCGATTTCTCACTGAGAGTCTCCAACTCCGCCACACCCTCCGCCGCTCTTTAACCCACTACTCCTCCCTTCATCGCCCTTTCTCGACCCGACCCGGCCAGCTCTTCGAGATCGAAATAAACCCTTCCGCCACCGCCGCCTCCTCCACATCCGACGGCGAATCCGTCGCCGGGATGCTCAAGACTCTCGACGACATCGTTCAGCGGATCCTCGTCCAGAAGGCAACTCCCGATTGGCTCCCCTTCGTTCCCGGATCGTCCTTCTGGGTCCCGCCTCGCCACACGCCCCTCGGAGTTTCTGACTTTGTCGGAAAATTAGCCGACAGGCTCTCCGATGAGGAGACCCTCTCCGTCGCGACCGATCGCGGTTGGCCTTGCTCTCGTTTCTTGATCAATGGTAGTACTCTTAGCCTCATCGATTAGCTTCATGTTCTTGTTTTGTTTTGTTTTCGAAACCCTAATTTGGTTTCAGGTGTTTATATATTTATGAGACTTTTGATTAAATTTATATTCTCTTGATATTTATCTGCTTCAAACTCTTTATGGGCAGAGAAATTGAAAGACAAACACTGCTCAGTTTCTAGAAAAACTTGGCTAAATTTGGTGTGTGCTTTCTTTTATGCAAAGAGATGTTCTTTGTGTACAACTTTACATATATGAGATTAATGAGAATTGGTGCTAGTTTGAGTTCTTGGAACTGTGTCGTGTTTGAAGTTTGCGGTGAGTTAGCAATTTCTATACCAAGAATGAAAGAAACGTTGGTTAGATGCTGCATATTATATATAAAGACCTTGCTGATTATCTGAATTTTATTTCGAATTTCATCGCAAATGTCACTATGAAGTTGTTAGATGCGTGCTGTTCACTCGGTTGTCATTGATCACTTGAATTTTCAATGCATTATCAGCTGTAATGCCCTTTTCTCACAATATAAGATCATCATTTGTATGTTGGGGAACTGGCACTACTTTACTTGAATGTGATTTGTTGTCTGCAGAGAGTGATTCTGTTGAACGAAGGGCGGTTGATCAGGAGACAGAAGAAGTAGAGATGGTGGAAGTGGAAGTAAAGGTTTTGGCAACCAACAATGAGGAGGAATGAGGATTGGAAATCTCTGTGACAGCCTTGTGGCACGGGTGAGTTGCCATACTTCCTGTTTGACGAGAACCACCAATGTTCTTTGTCACACATCTTATGGACTGGTCAGTATCTGGCTATTAGGAGATGGATCAAACTTATTTAATTTAAGTTTAGGGGATTGAACATGGTGGTCAGCTTGTCTGCTTTGATGGATGTATTGTAATTATTGTCTTCTGAAGTTATGTTACTGTGCTCTCGTGCTGTATATTGAACATAGAGATACCCAATAAAAAGGACTGAATTTAATGGTAAGCATGTTGTGTGTGTCCCCAAGTCAAGGTTGATTCCTCTGTTCTAAGTTATCATGTACAGTCTAATGAATAATGGATTACAATTCAAGTAAAATAGTTTACTTGTTTTCCCTCTTTTTTTCTTGATACACCTGTTTGAATTATAACTGCTTTATTGTGAGTTGAAAGGTTTATGGACAGGCTCCCAAAATTTGCAAGGTTGGGATTTGGAAGCTCCCTAGCTTTGTTAAGTATCTTAGTATTGACATCTACTGGAAGTTTTGCTCCTTTTTTTGTTCTTTCAGTTTGTAGTTCATTTATTTATAGTGCATGCATTCTTTGGCTTTCATGTTGGAATTGTGATCTGATGTTAATGGAATTGGATAATGAGGTTATGATGGCTAACAATCCACACTGATTTTCTCAAGGCTCATATATATGAATGTCATGTATTCTGGTGTGTGAAATGCCAATGCTATGTAACATGCCCATAATTCTTTATGTACCGTTTAGATTCTACTATTCGCATGCTATTGATAGACATTTTAGTCCCAGAAACCTTTTACTTGATCGGAACTGGGCATTGAGCTCAGAGAGAAGATCGAGGGAAAGGGAGAGTGAGTAAGAAGGAGGAAGGAGAGGGTGCGTCGGCGACGGTGACCGCCCAGATCGGAACTGGGCATTAATAGATGTATTTACCCAGATATGAGGTGAGGGCACATTAGGTATTTACCTGCTAACAGTGGCGGATTTAGAGTCTGCAAGTTAAATGAGTGGAAAAAAAATTCACGAAAAATAGTTAAAGTTCTTTGTAAGTCAAAATATAATTTTTACATAGTATTTTTTTAAAATTCGAAAAGAATATAAGAATTACAAATTAAAAGAGGTATTTTACACCTACAACACAACATCATCACATTATAATTACAATATGCTCTATTTGAATTGCGTTATGCGTTCTCCAGTGGACTCGAAATGATCAATCACTGCCTCTGAATCAACACCACTTACATATTCTTACTCAATGTGGAGCATCATACAATCCGAAAGATATCCGTCTTCCATCTTGTTTCTAAGCTTAGTCTTTATAATTTTCATAGCTGAAAAGACACGTTCAGTAATTGCAGTGGAAACAAGAAGTGTCAAGACTAAACGAATCAACCTATCAACCAAGGAAAAAAATCTTTGCTACGTTTGTTTCAACTAATCGTCTGCATAACTCTGTAAGAGAACATAATTTCTGAAAATCTTCATTAAAAATTACTTGAATCTTATAATGCACCAAATGTAACTTCAAAGCCATTACCTCAAATGTATCAAAGTCTTCAGGAGAGAACTTTTAAGCAAGTTTGCAAATCTTGTCCATATCAAACTTCCTAAACTGATTTTTAGGATCCAATGCAGAGCTCAAAATAAGTATTTCTATAGTTTGCTCTATAAACCTGTCATTTAGCTCCATAATCTGAACATCTATAACCACATTAAACATGTCAAAATGATAATAATGTTCGTTTGTAACAACATTATGTTCACTACCACATATTTAACCATTGCCGGCGATTTTTTCCCCAAAAATCGTCGGTAATGTCTTTTTTTTTTTAACATTGCCGGCGATTTTTCCGGCAAATCGCCGGCAATGTCCCGCCGGTAATTAAAAAAAAAAAGACATTACCGGCGACTTACATTTAAGTCGCCGGTAATGTCTTTTTTTTTTTTAACATTACCGGCGACTTAAATGTAAGTCGCCGGCAATGTCTTTTTTGTTTTTTAATTACCAGCGGGACATTGCCTGCGATTTGCAGGAAAAATCGCCGGCAATGTTAAAAAAAAAAAGACATTACCGGCGATTTTTGGGGAAAAAATCGCCGGTA
Organism: Geum urbanum; assembly: GCA_946800695.1. NCBI lineage: Eukaryota > Viridiplantae > Streptophyta > Magnoliopsida > Rosales > Rosaceae > Geum > Geum urbanum. Next base: position 11,012,177 of record OX327003.1, read on the forward strand.
ATGTTAAAAAACATTGTTGGCGATTTGTTAAATATGTGGTAGTGGTTGTTGACAACCACGACCAGTACCCATTGAATAAGCTGCACATATATCAGGCATTTCAAGACTATGATCATCACCAAATTGCAGGACACTTTGGAGAAAACCATCCCAACCATCATCCCTCAATTTTTGAAGTCCTTTTGTACTTGAAACCAAATTCATAGCATTAACAATGTCTTGTGATTTTTTTTGCAAGGCTTGAGAAAGTAAATCAGTGATCCCTATAACTTTGTTAGTGAGTAGCAGACAAAACACAAAATCAAATTGCCTTATTGCTTTCAGGAAACCTTTTGCATCGCCTTTTACACTTCCAGCGAGTTCTTTATCAGTCATCATGCTTTGAAAAAGTTGAGTAGTTTCTTTAAACACAAGGACTAACGTACTAACCGAAGCAAAGTGGGAACCCCATCGAGTCGTTCCTGCTCTTTTCAGACTACAGATTTGGTTAAACCCTGTTCCAATTTCAAGATCTCCATCTGCTAAACTTTTTGCCAATTTTGCTTCTTGAATATCTTTTAGGAGATTTGTACGCTTCGATGAAGAGCCAACAAAACCAACAATAGAACTTAGCATTTGAAAAAACAGTTGCATATCATTAACATCTCTAGCACATGCATTCAAAGCCAGCTATAACCGATGAGCAAAGCAATGAACATAATAAGCATATAGGCAATCCTGAAGGAATAGCGTTTTCAATCCATGAAATTCACCACGCATATTGCTAGCTCCATTGTATCCTTGACCACGAATATTTTTCACTTGAAGATTGTTTCTAGAAAGCACACTGCATATATGCTTCTTGAGATTAATAGAAGTAGTGTCTTCAACACTTACAATTTCAAAGTAACTTGCTTGAAGAAACCCATCTTCATCAACAAACTTGAGAATAATTGCCATTTGCTCCTTATGAGATACATTAAGTGATTCATCCACCAAGATATAAAACTTGGCATCTCAAATTTCTTGACGAATTGTATCTCGAATTTTAGTAGCAATTATATCGATGATCTCCTTCTGAATTGATGGTGCAATGTACATGATATGCTTGGGAGCATTATTAAGGACAACTTTTACAATCTCATCATTCGTATCTGTAAAATCCTGTATCAACTCAAGGAAATGTCCTCTACTATTAGAGTTAGCAGATTCATCATGGCCTCTAAAAGGCAAGCCTTCTTTTCCAAGATACTTTATAGCTACTATTGTTGTCTTCAAACGCAACCTATTTTGCCTTACAATTTTTGGTGGTAGTTTGTCAATCAATTTATCAATGTGCCGAGAAGTTCTCAATAAGTTACTCCAACTTTGAACATTCTTGTTATGAGCAGAATTTAATTGCCCCACATGTTGTACACACATTCCTTTCTTTCCGGCCAACATTCTACTCCAACTGCAACACCCTTTAACAGTGAATAAATGATGCCTTGGTGGATTTTTTTCAAAAAGAAAGTAAGGAAAGTATAATACTTTATTTATAGCTTTTGATTACTCCAACCAAGGACAGTGCAAACTATCTATATTGAAAAAGACGATTATCACATCCATCAAAAGTTTTTTTATAATTCTGTAACTTGGGTTGACAAGGTCCCGTAAGGGTATATTGCCTTCGAATAAGATATTGTTCATTCAATGAAAATGTATATATCAGCATACGTAGTCCAAGATCAGCTTGAACATGAGACTTATCTGGAGAATGCGTTATGGTTAAAGAAGAAACCATATTAGTTTCTGATGGAACTTCCATTTCATTCATAGGCAAAGAGCTAGGAGAAGCATCAGGATCAGGAGAACCAGAACAGGGCATGGGCATCTCTAATGTTGATGCTCCATTATCAATATCTTTCTTATAAAAAGAAAAGAGAGTCTTCATCCGTTTGTGTTTAGAAGGATGATCAGACATCATATCCTATATATAAAAACAATTTTGCAACAACTCAACACAACAATAACAGTACAATAATTGAGAAAGAAAAAAAAACAGAATAGTGTCGAAGAGTTTGAAACACCTCTCATGAATTATTGGATACAAATCACACAAATCAGATATATAGATTAAGCCACTTAAGCTATCAAACTAGCTAGTACTACTCAGGGTTTAGCCGTTTAGGTTCATGAGATTAACTAGCTTAAGCTATAGATTAAGCCACTTAAGTTATCAAACTAACTAGCTATGTAAACACGCACGAGATTAACTTGATTCATGATTTAGGTTCTACCATTCTACTGATTCTAGGTCTAAATACAAGAGATTAATGTGATTCATCCATTCAATTGAAAATTGAAAATAAAATTATCAAAATTAAAAATTCTACCTAAAAAAGGCTGAAATTAGTAAGATGAGTGATTGATCACTGATGGTTGATGGAGATTGAAGAAGCGAGTCAAGCAACTGAGTCACCCGAGTACCGACTTGAAGAAGCACTGAAGCAGCCGAGTGCCGACCAAGTAGATGAGTTGTTTCGTTGTGACGCCTTCTCTTCTATGTCACCAGAGATTGATCAGCATTCCTCTGTTTTTTTTTGTTAAGTGGCGTGCTTCAGACTCTTCTTTTCATGTGTGGGTTGGGTATTGCCTATTTGGGCTAGATTTCTACTCAACAAAAAAAATTTAGAACGTGGTTAGCCCAAATCTTGCCCAGCGACCTCTATCCCAGCTTCCTCTAACATTTGCCGGAATCGAGCTCAACGAAGGTAAACAAAACTCTGCCTGGAATGGGTCAGTTTTGACCCACGGGTCAAACTGGTCAACGGGCCAGATTTCACAAAATGGAAAGTTTCCCAATTCGTCACGTATTCGTCCGTATTTATACCGTACACGTATCGAATCCCAAACGGATAAATACGACAAAATCTAACGGCCGAAAATATTCACAATTTATTCCTCGTAACTTGGAATAATCCTCTGAAAGTTCCTACGAACTCGAAATTAAATTATCTACAATTTTCATGAAGGATCTCAAATCAAATTTTTGTCCGATAATTTAGTCGTTAACAAATCCACCATATTAATCAATTACGTCAAAATCGCGACTAATTGCGAAACTCGCAAATCGAGTTGATAACCATTCCAATTTCGGTTCGGGTCGATCGACGGTCCAAAATAGATCACAATCACGATTCGGATAACTCGAATATGAACGGATAAACTCGACGATATTCTGAAATTTTAAATATTCATATTATATTCCTCGGTTGTCAAAATAATAATCCGGAACCGCCTACGAACTCGAAATCACGCGTACAACAACTCTCGAGAAGAGACTCAACTCAAATTCTCGGCCAATAATTAAGTCGTGATCAAAACCGGCAATTCAATCAATTTACAGAAAACTCTGATTACGCGCAAGCTCGTGGATTAAGCCGATTACACTATTGATTCTGTTCCGGGTCGTCACAGCAGCATTATTTGTCGAACAAACCTGATTCACATGAATTTTCAATACTTGTTGTTGTTGCTGATTAAAGAAGAACTTAGGCGATATATGCTCTGTATGATCACCTTTAATGTATCCTAACTTCATTTGTTCAATGCAAGCCGCATTGTCCTTAAAGATACAAATTGGTGCTGTAGTAGTAGATGGTAATCCACTAGATTCTCGAATGTAGCGTATGTTTGACCTAAGCTAAACACATTCCTTAACCGCTTCATGTAAAGCAATAATCTCAGAGTGATTCGAGGAAGTAGCAATAAGGGTTTATTTAGTTGATCTCTAAGAAATCGCAATGTTTCCCATGGTGAATACATAACCTATATGGGAACGTCATTTATGTGGGTCAGAGAGATACTCAGCATCAGTAAAACCAACCAAGACATCACAAGGTGTCTTTGCGTACGGGACTGCATTGAATTGGGGTACAATGCATGCATCCGGATAACTGTTTGGGTCGAACTTTTCACTTGATAGGTCGAATGAATGGTTTTGATCCGTCCAGGGTGCAACCTTTGATGGGTTGATGAATTCTTTTGACGAGTCGAAATTCCTTGAACGTGCATGCTGTGATTCAACCATTCCTTTTCCGGGAATTTCAAGCTTCTCTCTATATTCTTTGTAGGGAAAGAACAAGCTCAAGTCTATGGAACCCTTCAAGTATCTGAAGATGTACTTCACACCATGCCAATGATGTTGTGTAGGTGTAGAACTAAATTGAGCTAAGAGAGCTAAGGTATATATGGTACCTCAGCTCCCAATAGTTTCTCATTATTATCTTTTAGACGGTATGAATCCTTTTTGGGTTCAAGATTGCGAACAACCATTGGTATGTTAAGAGAGTGTGCTTTGTCCATCTTAAATTGCCTAAGCATATTTTGGACATAAGCATACTGGTGAATAAGTATTCCACTAACTCGATGTTCTAATTCCAAATCAATACAAAATCGAGTCTTATCAAGGTCTTTCATTTCATACTCGGATTTCAAGTAGCAAACAGTCTCATTGATTTCATCAAGAGACTCAATGATATTCATATCATTAACATAGATCATTGCTATGGAAAATCCTGAACTTGTTCTCTTAATGAATACACATGGGCATAAATCATCGTTCTTGTATCCTTTCCTAATCAAGTAGTCACTTAGGCGTGTATACCATATCCTACCGGATTATTTCAATCCATATAGTGATCGCTTCAGTCTAATCACATGAGCATTCTGTGGTGTAGAGTTACTTGAGTTGGGTATGACCACGCCTCCCGGCACTTTCATGTATATCTCTGAATTAAGGCTTCCATAGAGATATGATGTCACCACATCCATCAGCTACATGTTCAGTTTTTTGAACACTACTAAACTGATAAGGTAGCGAGAAGTAATGATGTCCATAACTGGAGAGTATGTCTCCTCATAATCAATGCCAGATCGTTGAGAGAATCTTTACGCCACAAGTCTAGATTTATACCGTATGACTTAATTCTTCTCATTACACTTTTGAACAAAGAACCATTTATGTCCTACAGGTTTCACATATGGTGGGTATAGTATTACGAGACCAAAAATATGCCTTTTCTTTAGAGAGTCTAGTTTGGCCTGCATTGCATCTTTCCACTTCAACCAATCTGCACTCCACTGACATTCAGCAATAGAGCAAAGTTCCACTTCTTTGTTGTCAATGATCTCCTAAGCGATGGAATAAGAAAAAGTATCATCAACTACCTTGGATGACCTATCCATAACAATGCTTGCATTATTGTTAGTTAGTGAGATTTCGCCGTTCTCTGATATCACATATGGGTCTGAAGCGTTCTCCAGAGATGTCATTTGTGATTCTAGGACATAAACGTAGTCAGGAATAATCTCATGTGTGGGATTCACAACGTTGATGATGAAATGATCAGTTTTTGCCTGGATGGTCTGTGTTTTCATCGACAACTCATTTTATGGATTTTATTGGTCTCCCCCTCTTCCTGGTGGGAGCCGATGCCGATGTTACTCCATCCACATGGGCAAGATGCTTGTTGCTCTGCCCTGGAGTTGCTTTAAATCGCCCCTTGGGGACTTCCAAACTTACATGAACATTTGCAACAGGAAGATTTTATCTAGTCACTTTGGCAATATGAATAAAGGAGTTAGGCATCGAGTTTGCCATCTTTTGAAGATCAAGTATACGCTGCACTTCAATCTCACTTTGAGATGTGCGTGGATCTTTTTGAAACATAGTGGAAAGAGTATTCCATGTCAGTTCCTGATGTTCAACTGGATAGTGGCATTCATATCTCCCCATAACGTTGGGAAGTATGTTTCTTCAAAGTGACAATATCCAAATCTAGCAGTAAAGAGATCTCCTGTTGGAGGTTCTAAGTAACAAACAATAGTTGGAGATTCATAACCAACACATATGCCTAATCGACGTTGAGAACTCATTTTAGTACGCAACAGAGGTGTAATTGGCACATACACTGCACAACCAAAGATGCGTAGATATTAAATGTCAGGCTCGTATCCAATTACCAACTGGTATACACTAAATGGTTAGCGTGCTATAGGTTTTAAGCGAAGAAATATTGTTGCATGTAATACTCCATATCCCCAACTGAATGGTTGGCATGCTACAGGTCTTAAGCGAAGAAGCATTGCTACATGTAATTATGGATATCCTCAAGTAGATAACGGCAAATTAGAATGCATAACCATTGCTCTGGCCATAAGCTGTAATCGCTTGATTTGTACCTCTACTAAACTATATTGTAAATGAACATGAGGAATTTGATGTTCAACTTCGATCCCAATTGACATACAGTAGTCATCAAAAGTCTTTGATGTTAATTCTCTTACATTATCCAATATAATTGACTTGATTGGGTTGTCCAGGTGGTTATCCCGAAGATTAATAATATATGCTATGAGTTATACAAATGCAACATTCCTTGTGGATAACAAAGCAACGTGTGACAATCTCGTTGATGCATCTATCAAAACCATAAAATATTTAAATGGTCCACATTCCGATTTGATAGGTTCACAAATATCAACATGGATTCTCTGTAAGAATAGTATATTGTCATTATTGTCAACTACAAAGGAAGGTCTGGCCTGCAACTTTGCTAACGAGCAAGCTTTACAAAAAGAGCGATGAGCATCAGAGATTTTCGTAAAGGAATCTTGTGGAATAACACTAGGTGTTGATACCAAATTGAGATTGTTAATCTCATCCACTCCATCAATTCGATGGTTTTGTGAATTTTCACATGCTTCTTGCCTTTGAAAATGGATGACCATGAGAGCTTTTAAATATTTTGATCATCATATCAAATGAGGTTGATAATGCCAGAGCTTGTATGAGATTGTCTCACACACAGTAGTAAGTGTGACAACATTAGATTCAACAACCCGAACCGTAGTAAGATATAACCCACTATGAATTGCCCCTAACTTCTCCAAGTAGTGCTTTCTACCACACTCCTCAGAACTTATACATAAGAATTCTTTTCTATTCTCACAATGAGTTTCCAAGTGTAAACTGTTGGCTATAATATTTTTAAAACTTAGTAAGGTTTGATTGGCCTTTAGTGCGTACGTACAATGCATAAGTGATATGTTGCTTGTTCCATGTGGTAGCAAAAGTTGTGTTGAACCACGTGGCATTAAACCAATCATTGTTGTCACCGATGATGTGTACGACACAAGATCTATAAATAATTACCTTTTTTGCAGTATAGTATGACTAGTACCACTATCTGCTAGACACTTGATCTCGCCTTCAAACATCTACAAAAGAATTTGAATTAATTAGTTTTTAAGATTTGTTGAACACTTTAAGTAAAGACGTAAAGTTTTACCAAAAGGGATCTGACCCTTAAAGAGTGCTGATATGACATAGTAAAACTGATGTAAAACACATAAAAAACACTAAGTACGGGTAGAATTTTCGACGGGTCAAGTAATCCACTCGACGGGTCGAAATAACCCAAAATAAACTTTGATTTTTTGATAACCATGTTTCATTGGGTCGGAGATGTTTCTCGACGGGTCAAAAATTGGAAATTTTTTGTCACGGTGGCCGACATTTGACGGGTCAAGGTAAACTTTCGATAGGTTGAATAAAACCTAAAACCAATATCAATTTTCCGATATCTTTTTCGAAGGGTCTTTCAAAAAATTTTGATTGGTCAAAATTGTGACATTTTAGAGACAGTAGCGTTCAGTCGACTGGTTGAGCCTTTTTATTGATGGGTCGAAGTAGCTAAATAAGTGGCCGAGGTTCATCTTTTGACGAGTTGAAAGATTTAGTACACTAAAGTTTGACGGTTTTAAAAGTGTTGAAACCGATACAATGGGTTACCATCGACGAGTAAAGGTAAAACCCCGATGGGTCAAAAATTTCTAATATCAAAACCATCCTCTCTTTTGTCTCGTTTTTATGCTATTGATGTCATAATGCCATACAATTTTGTATATTTTGAACCATTCAAGAAATACGTATGTAAATAACCATTCTTCTTTTTCAAATTTCGAAAGGAAGAAATTCAATTACTTTGCCAACATCAAAGCTTACATCAAAAGCTTTTTCTTATTCAATAACCATGACTACAACCGAAGTCAGAATACAAAACTAAACTTGATTACATAGAAGATTCATAAGCCTAATACATAGACAAAGCAAAATCCATAGTCTCTATGCTTGCTTTGGGGATTTCTGTTACAATTAGATTGGCTTCTCCGCCATCTTCCATCTCATAGTTAGCATAATGTGTCTCCCTTGCTTTGCTTGGTATTGTTGACACATCTCGTAGACATTCTGGATATCCTTTGGTGCTCTGAATTGTTTATGCATATGAGTAGTTGCACCACACCTATAGCAAGGTGCCAAGAGAGAACCAGAAGTTGAAGAATTCCCACCATTCCTAGTACCAGAATTGGATTGATTCTTGTTAGAGCTGTTGTGGTTGTTGTTATGATGAGTCCAAGCCAAATTTTGACTATTTCCTATTCTACCACGACCTCAACAACGTCCTCCTCTACCACCACGATTTTGATAAGGTTTAAAACGTTGTTTCTCCTTATCCTTTTGTGCATTCCCTCAAGTTTTGTAAGTTTCATAGACTTTCTTTGTATCGACTAGCCTAGTATTATTGTGAAGAAGGATCTTGTGATGCCTCTATTTTTTGGCCAACACACTCATAAGATCACTGAAAAATCTAAGTCTTCCTTGCTCATAATCAAGGCGATACTAATGTGAAAGAGTGTCCATAGAAGTAAGGAATGTGCATAAAGATTTCTCGACCATTGCTTAGTCAGTCTTTACAATGCCACAAATGACAAGCTAAAAGGACTCGACTTCGATTTAGCTGCCAAAATCGAAGTTCAGTCCTAACAGCTCTACTAACCTTAGTTTCTACTCACTAATTGAAAACCAAAGTGGAAATTCCAAAACTTAAGTGTTACCAAATAAATTTTTTCCCACAATAAAATCCTCGGGTTATGTCCCTGGCCCTCTCGTAGTGTCCTGGGGATTAGCCGAGAAATAAGTGCATATATGCATCAACTGTGACTGTGCTATGTATAAAATAAAATTGTATGAGCCTCCATGCAAATGCATAACCGTAAAATATATAAAATAGACTCACAAATCAATAGTGAAAATAAAAGTGTCCACTTACCTAGATCGTAGGAATACCAATAGTCGATTCACTAACTTTTAATTAGTACATAGCGTTCATAAGCAAAGGTATAGTTTAATTAATAAAGTATTCTAATCGAGTACAACTAGAGCATACAAGGAATTTGATATGAATTGTATCCTAAAAAATAACATTTCATTTTCGATTCCCTAAGCATCATTTTTCTGCCACATCGCGAAATCAAACAATTTCGTCATGCTATGATCCCAAGCTCCATAGAAAAGTGGGCATCGACTCGACATGCGACGAAAGATCGCATCGAAGGTGTCGAGTCTCATCAAAATTCTAAACATACATTACACAAGTTCTCCAAAATCTATGAAACTACTCAAAAACTAATACGAATCGACTAGCAAAACTTCCAGTGAAAAATTGTTCTTTGGGGTCGCTGGAGCTTTGCCGTGCACGGTGGCTGGAATCCAACCAGCACGGATGCCTGCACATGATACATCAAATGAAAGCTCATTCTAAGCCCAACAACATTTATGTACAACACTAAGTCAAAATCTGACCGTAAAGTATCGAAATTCACCTCGAAAGCTCAAAACCCTTGTCGGATTTCATGGAGACCGACCGCCGGCGTCAGGCCACGGTATGACCAAAAACCGGTCGGGTTCGACTAATGGCAGCGCGTGCTTCAAAACTCCTAGCTTTGTGCCACCCAACTCCAACCGTAGCGCCACCCCCATCATCGGCGAGAACAAGCTGAAACCCTTGATTTTTGCTATGAACTTTGGGTTCAATCGACGAGGAATTGGAGGATAATATGTTAGGGGAAAAGAAGAAGAGGTCGAGGTAAAGATTTTGACATCAAGGTTGACCAATTTGGTGGTTGGCCAGTGGTGGTTCGCCGACAACACTTCACGAGGAAAAGAGGTCGGGAGAGAGAAGGAAAACATGGTTGACCAAGTGTTGACCCTGTCTTGTCCTGTTGACCCCGTCCTGACTAAAAAGGAAAGTCTCTGACTTTCCAAAATCAAAAAGTTGGTATTTATACCTCGAAACTTACCAAAACGTAAAAATTTCTAACAAACTCCGATTGACCATAAATTTCTTGTCATAACTTCAAATTTAACATTTAACGTGTCCACGTACTAAGCTCGAAGAGCTCGAAAATAATTTTCTTTACAACTTCTGAAAAGAATACGAGTCCAAAAACTAGAACTTATAAAAAGTCGATTTTAGTGGCAACAGATCTCGAAAAAAGTAACATCTAGAGATTAATTCGATAATTAACTCGACTAACGAATATTAAGTCGGTAATTTAGGTTCGGGTCGTTACAATCTACCTCCCTAAGAAACATTTCGTCCTCGAAATTTACAAAACTGTAAATCGATAAACAACGACCGCAAAAATACATGTAAAGTCTCCCACACACAAAGCAACCCCAAAGTCACTCACAATAGCCGTGTGCAAGACCACAGAAAGACTACATTGTAAACTCAAATTGCTTAAAATCATCAAACAAAACATTGTTATGAAATGTTGCGAAGCACTTTCGTAAACTATTGACCGCGAAAACTTTAAAGTTTGAATTTACTGAACTTCATTATTTCCTTAAACCTCAGCTTCAACTCACGAGCGAAAATGAAAGAACATCAACACCATAAAACTATAAATCTGAAATACTTAACTCGTGAAATAACTGAACTGTGTAGGATTTCATCTATTCTAACAATCTGACGTAAGAGATTCTTATACCAATTCTGAATTGAATTACATAACTAGGACAGTAGCTAAAAATCAAAACTATTATTTTGAACAAATCACTATGTTGGTAGATGATGAATGAACATCAGTTATACTTCCAAAATTATCTGATCCATCTCCTAAAATGTCTGCTCGATAATATCTGAACATCCAATCCACAATAAAGAGATCACACTAACATACTAACGCATTTAAGCGGTCATAGAGTTATTATTCTCGTTGAAAGTAGCAAGGAATGTTAGAACTTGGATAGGACAGGATGGAGCATACTATTAAATGAGGGCTAACTGAATCAAAAATGTCAAACTAAAGCGATATCCGAACCGTCAATGATAAAACATAAGTCGTAGATCATATTTGTGAACGTAGAAGATTCAAAATAACTCTGATGAACTTAAATTCTGAAATGGAAATACTATTTACGAAACATAAAACTTGCATACACGACAATGTGAAGTGAAGATCCATGCTCGTCCACAAGAAAGAACTTCAAAAAGGAACTAATAACGTTAGAAATATCTTAACCACGCACAACTACATAGAAGATCATGATATGTGTCGAAAAGTAACTAATGATAACAAAAATTTCCAAGTCCGTAAGACGAAAGAATTTGACCGAAAAAAAATTCATAAGAACACCATAAAACTTCAGTTTTATCAAGTCGCAACAGATTCAACGAATAGCACCTACGTAATAATCCCAAAAGAGGAGTATAATAAAAAAGATTGCATGTCATAACTTCCATCATGCACGCTGAAAATTCTGACACCACCAATGTGAATAACAACCAAGGTTTTCCCGCTAAGAAAATACGACGAAGAGTCCACGCATATGTTGAATGACATACCCATCATGCATAAGCTCAATTGCCAATTAGTGAGCAAGCGATTGATCAACAACAAGGTTTCATAGTAGTCATACTCTGGAGGAAAAATGATTTTCACGATCCTAAACCTGGATAATTTCTACCGAAAATTCGGCATGACCTATTTGTTTATAATTGAACCCAGAACTTATAAAGTTGATGCATTTACACAATTCAATTCTCATACTCAACAATTTTGAACCAATAAGAGTCTATAGTACATAGAACGTCCCCATGTACAACTTCGACAAAATATACCTGTATAGTGTTGGCTTTACTATGACTTGAACGTCTTGATCCAAGAAAGACTACATTCACATTGACAAGTAAGCAAAACTTAGAGAATCGAAATAGCACATAGTCAAAGACAACCTTCATGGATAAAGAAGTTACCACATTCTCGACGGACTATATCGAGAGATGCAACATAGCGAAACAGAAGAAGCGAGATGAAAGATTGGAATGAAGCAAAAATTTATGACTCGGAAGGAAACAAAATTCATAGAAAGTACACACGACAATTCCACCGACGAATCGTGTCCGATAATCCCAAAGCTATTCCCAGAACTCGATGTAACTATGATGATACGACTAAGTCTCACAGCTATACCAAAAATAATATACAAAACCTGTAAAATTGATGATCAAACTCCTCCACGCACATCATCCAAAGTGTAACGTATTAGAACATAAAGATATAAACTGGAATGAATTGAAGCTTAATGGAGTGAGTGGAAGGAGACACCCAGTAGTAGGTGCAAATAACCAAATTGTACATCACGCAACTACGCACAAGACCTTATTTATCGTTGGACAACCTTGGTTGATCTCTGCTAAAAAATAATCAATTCATTTCCATTTCCGCACCTAGCGTAAGCATCATGAAAGTTCACCCGACATAGGAAACTGAAACTAGATTGATAAGTGAAACTTTGCAATTAAACACAATTCAAAGAATTTGCAAAATTGAACATGAGAAAAGGAAGATATTGAGTACAAAGACTCAACCACGCTGATTATTAGTTCTCTCACTCGACAATAAAGATTTTGCCGAGAGAAATCACATAACACAAGGCTTAGCTTGACACATCGAATTTTTCAATTTTTTTGGCATAACCTCCCCATAAAATGAGAACTTACCAAAATCCTGCACAAGAGATTACACTTCTAAAGCATCAACAAACCTACATATAAACCGTGGCCACTAATGCCATCCAAATTTCTCATAGCTTATCAAGTGGAATTTCTTACTTCAAATCTAACGAAAAATTCATTACAAATAAGATTCTATTGTCGAAGTGTATCAACGGTCTTACCACAAACTGAAAAAGGATCACAAGAGTATATCAGACTCTTTTGAGTACTACATATCATGTTATAGGTAAGGCGAGCGTGCAAATTCAACACATCCTAAGTGTTTGAATCTAAAAGGTGCTACTCATGCTCCATAAAAATTTTACCTTGAACCCTTTTGCAAGTAAACTGATCAAGGTCGGTGCATGTGAGGCATAATGACTAGGGGTACAGACTAACATGCTAAGGTTGGTACTCGATCACATTTGCCACGTATTTGACGACGTTCAATAACATGAGTATTCGATGGGGATCCGCTGCAGTTGAGCCATCACTCCGGAAGTGTTGAGCGTAATCGAACACGACAACGAAAAAAACTAAGTATAGTCTACAGAACCTATAACCTAATGCTCTGAGACTAACTGAAAGGACTTAAACCCGATTTAGTTACCTAAACCAGAATTAAGCTCTAACGACTTTACTAACCTTAGTTTCTACTCACTAATTGAAAACCAAAGTGGAAATTCCAAACTCAAGTGTTACCAAATAAAGAAATTTTTCCACAAAATGGTGCACTACTAAAATATAAAAGATACACAACTATTTTCGACATCATAGCAGCTAGACAATTTAAACTGACTACGAAAACTAAAATACAAACTCGCAGTATCAACCTTGGTTCCTACGGAGAATTATGCTATGCCATGAACTGCGTGCACGCCTGATCTCAACTGAAACTCTGCAATCTGGGTGATTGAAAACGAAAGGCCTTGGGAAAGGCATAGAAAATAATAAAAACTTGTTAGAGTGAATGGACGAAAAGTAAATGTTCATATTTAAATGAAACATAACTACTATACCTTTCACTAAAGAATATACAAAAAATGATGCGAGCCTAAAAATGTAAACATCCAGGTACTCATGGGTACTATGTAATGTGTGGAGGCGGTGACTTGGGTCCAACAACCTCAAACCCTAAGGCTGCCCAGGTCAGGTTCTGGCCCTCCTGGGTGCTATGTAAATCCTTGGGTTAGGTCCCTGGCCTTCCCGTAATGTCCCGTGGATCAGCTGAGAAGCATGTGCATCGATGCGTCAACTATGACTATGCTATGTATAAAACAAAATCGTATGTGCCTTCATGCAAATGCGTAATCGTAAAATATATAAAATAGATTCACAAATCAACAGTGAAAATAAAAGTGTCCACTCACCTGGATCGTAGGAATACCAATAATCGATCCACTAACTTTTAATTAGTACATAGCGTTCCTAACCTAATCAAAGGTCTAGTTTAATTAATAAAGTGTTCTGATAGAGTACAACTATAACATACAAGGAATACGATACGAATTGTATCCAAAATAATCACATTCCATTTTTGATTTCCTACGCGTCACTACTTCGCCACATCGCGAAATCAAACAATTTTGCCGTGCTATGATCCCAAGCCCCATAGAAAAGTGGGCAGCGACTCTACACATCACGAAAGGTCGCGTCGAATGTGTCGAATTGCATTAGAATCCTAAACTCACATAGAAATATTACACAAGTTCTTCAAAATCTATGAAACTACTCAGAAACTAATACGAATCGACTAGCAAAACTTCCTTTGAAAAATTGCTCTTCGGTCTCGCTGGAGCTCTACCGTGCATGGTGACACGTGGGCCCTACGCACCACTACTGGCGGCTACTAGAATCCAACCATCATGAATGCCTGCACATGATACATCAAAGCTTATTCCAAGCCCAATAACATTCATGTATATCACTAAGTCAAAATCTGACCGTAAATTATTGAAATTCACCTCGAAAGCTCAAAACCCTCATCAGATTTCATGGAGACCGACCGCCGACGTCAGGCCATGATGTGACTTAAATCTGGTCGGGTTCGACTCGTGGCAGTGCGGGATTCAAAACTCTTAGCTTTGCGCCACCCAACTCCGATCGTAGCGCTGATGCCATCGTCAGCGAGAACAAGCCGAAACCCTTGATTTTTACCGTGAACTTTGGGTTCAATCGATGAGGAATTGGAAGATAATATGTTGGGGGAAAAGAAGAGGAGGTCAAGGTGAAGATTTTGACACCAAGGCGGACCAATTTGGTGGTCGGCCGGTGGTGGTTCGCTGACAACACTTCACTGGGAGAACAGATTTGGAGAGAGAAGGAAAACAACATTTACCAAGTGTTGACCCCATCCTGACCAAAAAGGAAAGTCTCTGACTTTCCAAAATTGGAAAGTGTGTATTTATACCTCGAAACTTACCGAAACGTAAAAATTCCCGACAAACTCCGATTGACCATAACTTTCTTATCATAACTTCAAATTTAACATTTAACGTGTCCACGTACTCGTCTCGAAGAGCTCGAAAATAATTTCCTTTACAACTTTTGAAAAGAATACAAGTCCAAAAACTAAAGCTTATAAAAAGTCAATTTTAGTGGTGACAGATCTTGAAAAACATAACATCTAGCGATTAATTCGATAATTAACTCGACTAAAAAAGATTAAGTCGGTAATTTAGGTTCGGGTCGTTACACAAGCTCTGATTATAGCTCCAACATATCTTGATAAAAGTCATTGATCTTAGGATAATCCAATAACTGGATTCTATCCCATTTTTCTAGTAGCTTTGGAAGTTGTGAGTCATGCACATTGTTGAACCGTTCTTGCAAAGTTGCCCACAAATCCGCGGGGTCATCCTTTAACAAGTACTGTTTCCTCATAACAGGATGAATATGTCTCCTGAGACACATGAGAGCTTGAGCTTTTTGAGCTAGGCTGTCCTCATTGGCTTCAGTGCCAGTCTGCCAAGTGGTGGTGGTTGGATGGTATTGGTGAGACATTTACCAAGAAGAGTATTCTTAACGTCTGATACCCATCTATGGTATTCTTCTCCTTGAATGTGAAGGATATCAAAGTTTGGCCTTGCCAACTCAGTCATATACAAAAGACAAAAAATGTAATTAATATCCGATCGAATGAACCACGATCATTATATCAAGCTTAGGGAATAAAAAACATGATACATGATGTATGTTCACAAAAATCGATGCAAAACATGTGGCCTCATACCACTCCCTAGAAAAACCATGATTGTCAAATAGTCACAAATATTGACTTCTCTTTCAATGTGAAATCACAATTAACCTTGATATTCACTAATAAACGTGCCTCCCCCAGGACCATCACTAATCTTAAACATGGAGGAAGAGGTGATTAAATCCCCTTTACTCATACCTGCATTAATCCATAGGAACTAGAGACATAATAATTCACGGTATTTAAACCTAAATTTAGACCTAGATCTAAGGTGTTGCAGTAATTAAGTTTTGCAACCTAATTCTAAATCAAAGAAGAGAAAAAAATTTACCTTAAGGGTATTATGCTCGGAATAAAAGACCTAATTTTTTTTTTGAGAAATTGCAAAATCCGGCGACAGACAGCGGCAGTGCTCCAGCGGCGAGGGTAATTCCGGTGGTGGATCTTAATGTTTTTAGGGGTTTGGGTATTTTTCTTTTATGGTGATGGCTATCAACTCAAGAGCTTTTGATAACGTGTTGAAAGAGAAAATAGATACACAAGAGATAGATCTGTAATTGTACTTTATTCATTGATAGATGACCTTAAATAAGCATTACAATCAGATACAATTAATGTCCTTATAAATCAGGGATTGAGAAAATATCTACTTCTATTCTAATCAGGACAAGATACACACAGATATACTAGGAATATTTCTCTTGAAAAACGTAACTATTTAACTAACGATAGGTTTTCTAAATATTAAAAAAAGAAGACAAAAGGGCACTAAACGATTAAAGGGTTCTCATCATAAGGGTCTTTAGTAGTGGCGAAGCACATTAGGGCGAGCTTGGCCCATGGCTCAGTCATTCAGAACAAACTTCTTCTTTTTTTCGATATTGTTTAAGGAGATTTATTCTCCGTAACTTCCGGTGTGTGTCTTGTCCTAATTAGATATGATTTAGTTTAGATAGAGATTTAGAGAATCCCTATTCTACTGGAACAATTATTGTAATAGATTGTATCAGCCTATATATAAAGCATTCTATCAATGAAAGAGTTAAAGTTTCAGATATATCTTTTGTGTATCTATATTTCTCCTTCAACATGTAATCAGCTTGCTCTGAGTTGATAGCTAGCAATCACCATAGAAAAAAAAAACAGAAATCCCTAAACACAAAAGCCTCCGCCACCGGCCTCCCTACCTTGACGGAATATTCATCACTGCGGATTATCATCGATGGATTTGTTTCATCACTTGAGTTCGTGGAGCTTCTTTGTTTCAAACTTTTACTACAAAGTTTTCATACCAAGCATAACATCATCGAGGTAAATCGACTAACCTTCTTAAATTTAGAATTAGATTGCAAAACTTAATTACTGCAACACCTTAGATCTAGGTCTAGATTTAGGTTGAATTTTTCATACCGTGCAATTTATTTTCAATTTTATGCCCTAGTTCATATGGACATTATCGTTTTGTTTGTGTACAAAGTTGAGTTTGAGTGTCGGTTCTGGGGGAGTCTCGGTATATGAAAAAAAAAGTCAATCTTTTGTGACTCTATGTTAGTCCCGGTTTTATGGGAAGTGGTATGAAGCCACCGGTTTTTACATTAATTTTTGTGACCATACATCATTGATCACAGTTCTTATTCCCTAAACTTGATATTAGTCATCGTGATTTGTCGATTGGTAAGCTAATTACATCTATTGTCTCTCTTATAGATGACATCAACAGAGCCTGAAAGAAATGAGTTTGATATCCTTGATCCTCATGGAGCAGACTACCATTGTTGGGTGTGAGATGTTGACAACGCACTTCTCAGTATGGATATGATGGATACAATATAACCACCACACCACCTGGTACTAAGCCACCAACTCTAGCTTGTAAAGTTTAAGCCCCCATGTTTTTGAGGCAGCATATACATCCAGTTCTAAAGAAACAATATTTGCTAAAGAATGACCCCACGATTTTGTGGGTGACTTTACAAGACAGATTCAATAACGTGCATAATGCACAACTTCCTAAACTGCAAGAAAGATGGGATTCAATACATTTATTGGATTATCCAAAGATTGATGCAATCAACCAAGTTATGTTAGAGCTACACTCGGAGTTGAGTATTTGTGGCATTGGAAACACTGACCAAGTTATGGTTGAGAAGTCTTTGAACACCTTCCCTACTTCTATGGACACATTGCCAATTAATATAGCACAGATTATGAGTAAGGAAGACTAAGATCATTTAATGATCTCATGAATGTGCTGGCTAAGAAAGAGTAGTATAGTGAGATACTTCTCTACAAAAATGCTAGGCTAACCGGTACAAAAAAGTCCATGAAACTTATAATACTGGTGAAAAAACATGAAAAGATAAGAGGAACAATCGTTCAGAACCATTTCAAAGTTGTGGTGGTAGAGAAGGACATGGCAGAGGTCATGGTAGACGAGGACAAAGTCAGAATTTGACTTGGACTCGCCAAGACAATTGCTATAACTCCAACAATAATAAATCCAATTCCGGTTCTAGAAATAGAGGGAATTCTTCTCGTTCTGCTTCTTGATTATCACCTTGCTATAGGTGTGGTTCTACCAAGCACATGCAAAAGCAATGTTGTGTACCCAATGATATTCAAAATGCATACAAAAAGTACACACGATACTTAGCACATGAGACTCACTTTACTAAAGACTACGGGATGGAAGATTGCGGTGAAACCAATTTTATAATAGCAAACAATACAAAAGTAAGTCTGGAGACTGTAATTTTTGAGTAGTCTATGTATTAGGCTCATATATTTTCTATGTAATCAAGTTAGTTTTCTTTTTGACTTGTTTTTAGTCATGGTTAGTTATTGACTTGGTTTTTAGTCATGGTTTTTTGAATAAGACATCTTTGATGTAAGTTTTGATACTGGCAAAGTAATAAAATTTCTTCCTTTCAGTATTTGGTAGTGTTAAGAATGGTTATTCTACTTCATAATGCATGAATTGTTCGCAATATACATTATTCTATGGCACTATGACACCATAATACCATAAAAACAAGACAAAAAGAGAGGATGGTTTTGATTCTGAAATTTTTTGACTCGTCGAGATATCCTCTAGACCCGTCGAAGACTACTTTCAGGATTAGTTTTGGCACTTTTTGACCCATCGAGATATTCTCTCGACCCGTCGAAGACTACCTTCTGGATCGGTCTTGGCACTTTTTGACTCGTCAAAAATTTATGCCTGGTTTCATTCGACCCGTCTAATGCAGTCTTCCAGTACACTAAGTAGAACTTTCAACCCGTCGAGAGACTACCTCGAGCCGTCGAATACAAGCTACTGTCTCCAAAATTTCATATATTCGACCCGGCGAATGTTTTCTTTGACCCGTCGAAACAAATATCGAAAATTTGATACTGTTTTAGGTTTTTATTCTACCCGTCGAAGGTTTTTGTTGACCCGTTGAATCTCAACCACTGTGACAAAATTTTCCAATTTTGACTCGTTGAAAATAGTTATGGGAAAATCCAAAAAAAAAAGGTTTTCCTTTGACCCGTCGAAGGTAACCTACTCTCTTGAAATTCGTTGATTTTTGACCGTCGAAAGATTTCCTCAACCGTCAAAAATCTAACTCAAAATTGGTGTTTTCGACCAATCTGAAATTCTGTACCAGATGTGGTTTTACATCGATTTTTGTCATGTCATGGAACTTAGTCTACATGGGTAATTTCAACTGGTTAGATATTGTTATACATTGGTTGTTTTTAACTATTATCCTATCACATCAGCACTCTATAAAGGTTTCACCCTTGGAAATTTTTAAGTATTCACTTAAAGTGTTCGCCATGTCTTGGGTTCAAAGAAGAATTAATTGACATGAGTTTGTTGATGTCTGATGGCGAGATTGAGTGTCATACACACCAAAAGGCCATTTAATTGTTGTTAAGTTTTGAAAACATTTGTGCCAACGGTTTTCACTTGGAATATTATTGTAAGGATGGAAAAAGAGTTTTGTGTCTAATCTCCATAGAATGCTACCAATGGCGCAATATGGAGAGGCTTATGAGGATTTGTAGTGGTTTATATCTTACTACGATTTGGATTATTGAATCCAATCAATGCAGCCACTTATATTACCATGTGTGACTTGACCTCATATGAGCTTTTGCATTATGATAATCAAGATATTGAGGAATTATCATGGTCATGAGTTCTTAAGAGTAAAGAACAACATAGGAATATTTACAAACATTGCTTTAGATGGGGGAGTGTGATGATTCCACTTGGTTTAGGCTCGGTCTCCAAGATGTGTGAGCGCAACACATTACCGTGCGTTTTTTCTACCGGATGTCCTTATGACAAAATCCAATGCCCATCGCTCGGTTTGCAAACCTTGTTCATATCTGTAATGATGTTTATATGCATGACGGTCTTTTTTTGTAGACACAACTTCCATTCCTTCACAAACTCCAAGAATATATTTGTGGACCAATCAAACCGGTATGCGGACTATTTTATATATGGTTTTGATTGTTGCATTGATGCATAAGTCACACGTCTTTACAATCCACATGGTACGTTGTATTTGTAAAACTCCTAGCACTAATTATTAAGCTTCGGGCTCATCACCCATACAATCCAATAAGGTCTATTAGATTGGATAATGCAGGAAAGTTTACATCAAATTTTTTTGTTAGTTATTACATGACAGTTGGGATTGCAGTTGGACATCTTATCCCTCATGTTCATTCATAGAACAGTTTAGTAGAGGCACAAACCAAGCATTTACAGCTTGTGGCCAGATCAATGGTTATGGATAATAAATTACCAATATCTGCTTAGGGATATGCAATATTACATGTAGCTGTGCTTATTCACTTGAAACCCATAAATAACTAACCATTTAATATATACGTACTAGTTGGTAACTGGATATGAGCCTAATATCTCACCCCTACGCATCTCTAGTTGGCGGCTCAGGCGACCAAAATCACCGTTGAGCTCGGCTCTGGAAAGGCTTCACTGTCCAACCACAAAACCGGCCAACCAAATAATCAGCTCGAGACCTTTAGTCATTCCCCCATGGTTTCTGTCTTTGATTTGACTGGAGCAAGCCAGAATTTTGTGGTGAATCGACGGGAAAACCTAGGTTTTGGGCTAATGGTTTTCCGATCGATTTGATCACCTATATGTGATGGCGAGTTAGCGAGCTGAGATAGATGAATAGTTGCCGACAAACAGGCTTTGGCTTTATGGATATCACGGTATAGTACTATGAGTGGACCTTTATTTTCACAGTCGATAGCAAGTTCATTTGTTTTCTTCAGCATTTCAATTTATTTTACAGTATGTTTCAGAACATTTGTTTTATTTGGGAGGTTTTTTTTTGTGTGATTGCATCGATGCACTGACTATTTGGTTGATCAACGGATAGTCCAGTTGGTCAGGGGAGGTCAGGTTGCCTTGTTGGACCCGTCAGGGGACGTCAGGATACCTCGTCTGGCCACCTCCATGTTTATTCCAGTTTTATGATAGTAGAACTCCCATGCTTTTATATAGAGTTATGGAAAGGCATAAATTTACACAGATTATCTAATTTTTTCTACTCATGCTAATGTTTTTGTTTTCATGCCTTTCCCTGGGCCCGTTTTAAATTGCCCAGATTGTAGGTTAACAGGTTGAAGTCGTGACCATCTAGGGTGTGAGGCATGATAGTCCACAACTTTTGTTTTCTCTGTATAGGTTCTTAGTTGAAGTTCAGGGTTACTCGTGCTAAGGTAGCTGCTACCGGTCAGGCGGTGCTAGAGACCCTAGTGCGGGTCCCGTAGGACTTATCTTGGATTATTACAATAATCTAAGACAGGTCCTGTCAGCTTGTTTTGTAGAATGTCACTTTGATGAGACATATTTCCTGCCGTTAGGGGGAGATATGAATGGTTCCATTCTGGATAAACATCAGAAATTGACTTGGTGTGTCCCCACTATGTTTAATCATGATCTTTACACATCTGAGTGTGAGATTGAAGTGCAATGTATTCTTGATTTTTTAGAAAGTAGTCGATTCGATGCCTGGCTTATTTACTAATATCATAAAAATGACGAGATCAGTTATATATGCTGCAAATCTTGTAAGGTTGAATGTCCCTGGCATTGGACAAGATAAGGCAACACACAGACGGGGTATTATTCCTCCTGCTCATAGTGGGGATGAGCGTCGGTCAAAATCCACTGATGAGTTGTCGGTGAGAAGGCAAGCCATCAAGGCATAACCGTTCATCATCAATACATGAGATTGTTTCTGACTGCATTTGTGTCTAAAAGTCGACATTGACAAACACTTGGGGATGCCTCAAAGTCAATAACGATGTCAATAAACAAAGAAATCTCACTAAGCTAAAGAAATTCTAGGAGTATTATGGATGGTTCTTCCAAGTTCATTGATGATGCATTTACTTATTCTGTTGCTTAGGAATTGATGACGATGAAGTGGAACATTCCTCTATTGCGGAATGTCAATGGTAAATGTAGAGCATATTAACCGATATGAAAAGTTTCAATCTAGGTTGAACTAGACTTTCTTACAAATCACAAGTTTTCGGTCTGGTAGTGCTATGACCACCAAATGGTAAGCCGGTTAGACACAATCTAGTTTTTGTTTGGGGGCCCAATGAGAAGATATTGTAGTGCAAGGATTCTCTCCATGCCCTAGTTCCGATTCTGTGGAGATGTATTCTCTGGTCATAGACATCATCACTTTTCGCTACCTTATCAGTTTGGTAGTATCCAAAAATACTGAGTATGTAACTTATAGATGTGGTTACAATATATTTCTATGGGGATCTTAATTCAGTGATATACATGAGAGTGCCAGTTGGCATGGTTCTACCCAATTTAAGTAATTCTAAACCACAGAGTGATCATGTGTTCAAATTGAGACGTTCATTACTCTAAGTGACTACTTGATTAGGAATGAAAATAAGAATGAAAAGTTATGCTCATGCGTGTTCATTAGATGAACAAGTTGTTTGAGACGATAGACCTTGGTAGGACTAGATTTTGTCTTGGTTTAGGGACCGTACATCGAGTTGGTTGAATTCTTATTCACCAGTCTGCTTATGTCTAAATCAGGCAATAAACAAAGCACATCCTCTTAGTACACCAATGGTTGTTTGCAGTCTGTAACCTAAAAGGATCAATTTCATTAGAATGATGGTAAGGAACCTTTGGAGTTGAGATTCTATATCTTAGTACGGTTGGAGCATGGTTATATATACTTGGTGCACACATCTAGACATGCCTTCTCGGTATACGCCTACCAAAATCATTGGAATGAAGTATAACATAACTCCAAGTACTTGAAGACATCCACTGACTTGGGCCTATTCTTTCCCTACAAAGAAAACAGAGATAAACTTGAAATTCCTGAGAAATGGATGGTTGAATCACAACATGCAGGTTTTGGGTTTTTCGACCCATCGAAAGGTATACCTTAGAAGAACCCGAAGCTGTCATTCGCCATGTCGAGAAAATTTCTCGACCCATTGATGGTTGCACTATGGATCGAACAAACGCATTCGTTTGACCCGTCAAGCGAGGACTTCGACCCCACAAATTCCTCCCCTGATGCGAGCAGTTTTACTACAGTCTCATATTCTGAAATACTGGTTGATGTGTTGGTCGGATTTGCTGATGAATGGTACCTCTCTAACCCACACAAAGGCCGTTCACATATTTGTTATGTTTTCACCATGGGAAACAAGACGATTTCTTGCATATCAGCTAAATAAATATTTGTTTCTACTTCCTCGAATCATTCAGAAATCATTACTTTGGATGAAGCGGTTCGGGAATGTGTCTAGCTTAGGTCAGTCATTCATCATATTCGAGGGTCTAGTGGATTACCATCTACTATGACAACACCAACTTTCATCTTTGAGGACAATGTGGTTTGCATTGAACGAATGAAGTTGGGTTACATTAAGGGTATCGTGCTTAACTCATTTCATCAAAGTACTCCTACAATCAACAATAATAGCAACTATTGATTATCCATGTAAACCGAATTAGTTTGATGGATAATTCTGCGGACTTGTTTACCAAGTCATTACCTAAATCTACATTTATGAAATATGTGAAATGCATTGGTATGCATAGGTTATCTAAACTTCATGAATGAGACATCAGAGGGAGTTACAGTTCTGTAGACATCAGAGGGAGTCTACATCACATGTATTAGCTTTTGTAGTTGATGCGTTGTACTTTTTTTCCCTTAGACCAAGCTTTTGTTTTACCCATAAGGTTTTTGTTTGCTTGGCAAGATTTTTAGTGAGGCAACAAGTTATGCCTCATTCATTAGGCCATCGACACAAGGGGTAGTGTTTAAGAAGATTTATTCTCCGTAACTTTCAGTGTGTGTCTGTCTTATCCTAATTAGATACGGTTTCGTCTAGATAGAGAATCTTTATCTATCGGGACAGTTATTGTAACAAATTGTATCAGCATATATATAAGGCATTATATCAATGAAAGAGTTACAGTTTCAGATCTATCTCTTGCGTATCTATATTTCTCCTTCAACAGATACAAAGTAAAATAAATATTTTTTTTTCCAATACAAAATAAAATAAATAAGAGCTAGAGAGAAGCTTTCTCATACAATTGATTCTTTACTTGTCAAAAGTCGCAGCAAAAACATGTTGAGAAAGAGTTAAATCCCACTTGTAAATTACCGATGTTAAACCTCAATTAGCAAGATTTACATTCACAATAATCTCTGTAGAGACTTTTTCTCCTAAGGGACACAATTTAAGGGATGAAAATAGATGAGTACATCCAACGATAGTGATTGAAAGTAATTAACACAACTCCATCACAATTTTTGTGTCTTTGAATCACAACAATTGGATGTGCTCATCCTATTCTATCCCTTAAATCCATTCTGTAGGAGATCAAACTTGAATCTGTATATATTAAAAGGGGTGAGCTTTGGACAGTTACTTAAGGTCAAATATTTATAATACCAAATTTTACCCTTTTCACATATCAAGTTGAAAAAAATTGAAAATAATAAACAAGGATAAATAAAGTAATTGTGATTGAAAAGTAAGAAAAGATAAAACAAATTAAAATGATCTCTAATTTTTTCTCTGTAACTTCTTTTAAACTCCCTTCCAATTATTTTTAGAGAGAAACACAGCCAAGGACAAGGTAAGTTTGTTAAATACAAAAAACTCAACTACAACATAATTTAGACAACCAAGAACACAGGCCCAGGCCCAAACGTAGTATCAATATACCCAGCCCATTTAACAGTTAAAAGACAATTCTACCCTTTTTATATATACAGAAGCCCCCAAAAACGTAGTAGCAGTCTCTCTCTCTCTCTGAAACAAAAATGTAGTAGCAACTGGTATGAATTTCACCGCCGCCCTCTCCTGACTTTGTTGACTCAGTCGCCGGTTGCCTGAACCTCGGTGTTGATTCCTCATGGTCGTGACGTTGCTTAGAGCCTCTCTGTCTCAATCATGAGCTTGCATCAAAGATTGCTTGGCTGTGCAGATTTAAATTGCAGTATCAGGCAAGATTTATAAAGCACATTCGATTTCAGTATCAGGTTCGAATCAGAACGAAGATTCGATACGAGGTTCAAGCTAGAAAATTTAGTCTTGATTCAAAAACGTTTGCGCTGCTACTACATTTTTTCAACTTAGAAATCATCTATTTCAGCAAGGATTTGTATCAGAAAATGCTACTACATTTGGGTTGTTGGAATTCCAAGCATGTTGACTTTTGATTTTGACATTATTTTTGTTGAAAATGATACTGTGGTTAATTTTGTGATGATACTGTGTTTGTTGTTATTACTTGAATATCAATATTAATTGTACATCCTTGTATGAAATTTAAATTGCTACTAAAGTTAAACTGAAGATTAGTCAATCTGTACTTCTGATATGGATTAATACATATCTATATATTTTAAACATGACTTTGAGAGATGCACTGATATGCATTGATAATAATCATGTAACATGCATTGATACTAAGAATGCACTGCTACTGAAAAAAAACTGTGAAGCTTGATACTGAATAAGGCACTGATACTAAACATGTAACATGCATTGATACTGAAGAAGGCACTACTACTGAAAAATCAGTGAACCGTCTTCAAAAAGCCACGTTGTAACTAAAATGGCACTGATACTAAACATGTAACATGCATTGATACTAAGAATGCACTGCTACTGAAAAAAAATGAACAGTCATCTGATTCTTTGTTGTTGCTACTGAACTTTTCATGTTTATTTTGTTTTGGATTCTAGTATAGTGTATGTATGTATGTTTTCTCCACTACTACTGTACTCACCAAACAAAGGAATCCCAGTTCTCATAGTTGTTTATTGTTTCTTTGAATTTTTTTTTCTTCACTCACTTGAAAAAATTGACTCCATATTTGTTTTTGAATTGATGATACTGGGAAAAATGGCGAATAATCCTATTTGTGTATTAAGCTCTGTAGAAATGAAGAAGGTTCTAGACATTGAAACTGAGCTTGATGATTGTGATACAGACATGGAGCCCTCAGATGAAGACACTGATACTAAGATAGAGGATAGTGAAGCAACTGAGTCTGATAATGTACAATGTATTTTCATGTGAACTACGAATAGAAATTAGGAACTATGCTATGTAAACTTAAACATCTACTACTAGTATTGTGTTACTTACTTTTCAGTCATGACTTTTTCGTTTAAAAATACAACATTTTAAATCAATTTAAAAAAAAGGGTGAACTGCTATTGAGTAAAATGTCCTGATGCTCAATATGTTATTGAGTAAAATGGACTGCTACTTAACTAGTTTAACCCATTAACCTCATAATAACACCCAACATAACACTGAAAATTGCGCCCATTCGCTTCACTTCTCCAACCAGTGCAATTGATACTACAAAAACCTCTCGTTTACACCAACTCCACACATCTGAAAACTTCATTTTTTCACCGGTGGCAATGATTCGAAAAATATCAGTCTCACTTCGGGATAACAATATCACCTTGTTTATCTTCTATCTCAAAAAGAGGTTTGCTACTGTGTTTTTATACTAAGAAATCGATTATTTCAGTTAGGGTTTTTTGTCTGGATGCTACAATGTTTGTATTGTTAAATTTCTACACATTTTGGCTTTCTTCTTAATGGTTTTTAGATGATATAGTGTTCAATTTTTGGAGGGAAAGCTTCGGAACTACAAACGGATTTAGAAAAAATGATAACGGGTTTCTTATTGCTACTTGTATATCAATAGAGATCAATCTTTATTCCAATGATTCTGCTTTAATAATGTGCTTTCAGTTCATAAACTGTAAATGCATGCACAAAGAAACACATTATGAGATCATACTGTGTTTCTTTGTTCTTGGTAAATGATTATATGTAGATTATACTATATTTTCGTATTAATGAAAGTAATTTTGATTTCACTGATTACTGTGTTTGTTTCTACAATCACTTGATACTGTTGAGTAGATGAATATATTGTTTGTAAATTGTTGATACTTGAAAAAGTTAATGTCAATGGTTGCTACTGAACTTTTCATGATTTTGATTGAGTTATATTGTGTTTGTTTCACTGTACTGCTACTGTGGTATTCATATTGGGTATTTATATTCATAGGAATTATGAAGTTGAATGGAGGGCTAGCAGATATAAATAAAACAGTAGTAGTAAAAGTGAAAAAAATAAAGAAGAGTTTTCAGGCTGGAAAATACGAAATAGCATAATTTTCAGGCCACAAGTTTGTCTTTAGCTGAACTACGACCAACAACTTTATATTCCTCGATCTTTGATCGAAAATCTCCCTGGTTCTTGCATAAACAAAATTGCTAAACATCCTGAGAATTGCTTTCTTGAAATTAGCACCAAATGAACTAGAATACTTCTCATTCAGATTATCTTTTAAGTGCTTATAACAGTAGAGCAGAGAAGAATTTGGGAAAACCTCAGTCATTGTATCAAGAAGTCCTTTTCCACGATCAGTCATGAAAACAATGTTTCGATAATCTTCAACCAATATAATAGCCAACTGCTCAAGAAACCACCTCAAGTTTTCTTTATTTTCAGCATTAATTATAGCAAATTCAACTGGGAATATTTCTGTAGAAAAGAAAAAACATGAGAGGATTGCTACTGCTACTACTGGATGTTGCCTACTGAGTACATAATTGATGCTAAAAAAATAGAACTAAAAAACATGCATACTTTTGTTACCATTTTTTGCGCAGGCACCTAAAAGCATCCCTTTATACTTATTTTTGATTAAGGTGCCATCAAGAAAAAGCATTGGATAACAAAACTGAAACCCTTTAATAGATATATGGTAGGAGACGAACAAACGCAAAAACCTTCCTCCATTATCTTCAAGAACAACATGAGAACCAAGGTTAGTTGCCTTCAATACTTCTGTATACCATAGAAACATGGCATATCTAGTAGCTTCATCACCATTGAGAGTCGATTGGCAGAGTTTCTTGCTCGATACACTGTGTGGTAGTGAATCTTCAAACCAAAAGTATCATTGAAATCTCTCATAATTTGCCTTGGCTTAACCAACGGATCAGATCGAACTTTATCAGCGACAATATTAGCAACAACATTCACACCAAGCCTTTTGAGGAATTTTTGAGAAACCTCACAAACACATGTATGATCAGCACCTAACTTCTTCAGATAAAAGTAACCATTAGTCTCACACAAAGTAGCATGAATAAACCACTTACAATGATCACTCTCCCTCTTTGCACAAACAGTTGTAACGCGAAATCGGTTCTTCACATAATCAAATTCAAAACCATTCTCAACAGAAAACTTGCACAGCTTATCCCTGAACTCAACAACTCTGCTCCTATAGAACTGCCCAACCTCTAGTATATAGTCTGCCCATTCAGCACAAAAAAATTTCTCTTATTATTCCTTGACACTAAATTGTCTAATATCAAGTTATTGTCCTCCTCATAATTTGAGTCATCTCTACTGATCTCATCATCAACAACATCTTCTTTCTCATGATGTGTGATCCTTAAAGCAGAAGAAGCAGTAACCCCACAAGCAATATCGACACAAGATGGGTGTTCAACAGCAGCTTCACACCTAGAACTAACATCTATAACATGAATATCTATCCAACTAGCACTGAGCAGATGCTTAAATAACTCAACCATTGCAATGATGTCTTCATTTGAGTCCAAAAGAGTATTGGGCGAATCACTGAATAAGTACCTCAGTATGAACTTCCCCAACTTCAAATTACGAAACCTGGAACATAATTGATTGCACAACATGTCAAACCTTATCTCCTTAGTGATTGAGATAAGCACATTCTCCATTCCACAAGTAAACCTTCCGAGCTTTGAAAATAACATTGCTACAAAGAAAAATGAAACACAAAAATGTCACTTCATATTGTTGTTGATTTATTTCAAAAAACCGCATATAAACTGAAATAAAACAAGTAGTGTGCCGCTGCACCGCGACCAGCAACTCCAAATCATACTGTTATAAAAAAATGCAAAAGGAGCATACAAAAACACATGGCTTCTCAAAAATCACTGCTACTGTAAAATAAAACATCAGCTACATAAAAATATAAAACCTAACACTGCTACTGAGACAAAAAATATAAAAAAAATCATATGAAAAATTTGTTACTGAACAGAAAAAAAACACATTAATAATGTATATTACACCTAAAACATAAATAAAATCATAGATACTGATACTACAGTAACAACAACAACAAAAAATCATTGTTACTGAACATCAGTTGTTATTAGAATAAAGTAGAATCAACCTCAAATAACAGAAAAGTCACTGCTATTGAGACAAAAAACATAATGTATATTAAACCTAAAACATAAATAAAATCATAGATACTGATACTGCAGTAACAATAATGACAGAAAAAATCACTGCTACTAAGCATCAGCCGTTACTAGAAAAAAGTAGAATCAACCTCAAACAAAGCAGAAAAATCACTCCTACTATACATTTTAAACATGACTTTGAGAGATGCACTGATACTAAACAAATGTAACATGCATTGATACTAAGAATGCACTGCTACTGAAAAAAACAGTGAACAGTCTTCAAAATAGCCACGTTGATACTAAGAATGCATTGATACTAAACAAATGTAACATGCATTGATACTAAGAATCCATTGTTACTGAAAAAACATCGAACATTCTTTCAAAAAGCCGCGTTGATACAAAGAAGGCACTGATACTAAACAAATGTAACATGCATTGATACTAAGAATGTACTGCTATTGAAAAAATCACTGAACAATCTTCAAAAAGTCACGTTGATACTAAAAACATGTAACATGCATTGATACTAAGAATGCACGTTGCTTTTTGTTTTCTTATTAACTATCAAATTAAGCAGCGTGTCGCTGCACCGCGGCCTAGAGAAATCTGCTACTGATACTAAAAAAATAAGACACTAGCTGCTACTGAAAAGAACACACCTCTTCACAAAAAACACAATGTTGCTGGAAAAAGGCATAAAAAGGAGCATTACTACTTGAGTTACAATCATAAATACTGATACTACAGTAACAACAACAACAACAACAACAACAGAAATAATCATTGTTACTGAACATCAGCTGTAACTAGAAAACAGTAGTATCAACCTAAAAAAACAGAAAAATCACTGCTACAATAAAATTTAAGAAAAAATCACAGACAACAACACAACAAACCAACTGCTACTGGAATAAAACTTCAAAATCAGCAAGATAGACTTCGACTGCTAGTAAACAAAATCATCGACACATTCCAAACAAAATCTAAGAACTGCAACTCAAACTAGTTGTCAATAAACAAAATAGCTGCAACAATCAAAAACCTAAACAATCGACGCACAACATATACATCAAAAACATGTGAACCGATATTACACTATTACACACAAAACGAAAAACCAAAAATGCACGCACTTGCTAGAATAAAAAAACTCACTGATAAAAATGAGAAGAACGACTTCAACAATCGAACGGTTGATGCTCCAATCGGAACCAAACCCAATCCGAACTACGGCAACTAAAAATAGCATCAAAATAGTCAAATCGCACATTCAAAACACAATAATCCTTCTAAAAACCATCAGATTCGAGATCATCACCAGAAATACAGACAGAAACTAGGATGAAGCTGGAGCTCGAGCAGATGATACTGAAGAAATAGAAGAGAGCTCTGGCTATGATCGTGCAATTCTGATTTTTTTTTTGTTGAGAAAAAACTGTTTATATACTGGATACATAAGGGTATAAAGGTAAAAAAAAATTAGCGACACGTGTCAGAATGTCAGACTTCTGTCCTTAACTATAAGATTTAGTCTTTAATTGTCTAAATATTAGACCATTGTCCTTAAGTACAAACCAAACTTCTAGCTTATCCTTATAAGTAGTAATTTTTTTTAAATATCCCACTTCCTGTTTCTTATTTCGCTAGTTACTACCGTTTTTTTTAAAGCATTACAGTCTCTCTTGTTTTGAAAGGATGACAGACATTTTAATAACTAAAAATGAAAGAAAAAAATAAAATCCAATTAAACACCATGTGCCCAGATTCTACTTTGCAAAGAAGAGTTGGTGTTCCCTTAGAGCATATGCACCCATGGGAGGGCTTTGCTCCTCCTATTTGAGGAGGAGCAGGCACTATTTGAGGTGGAGCAGACACTATTCATCAAATAGGAGGTGTAGTTCCTGTTTTTCGCGCAGCGGTGCAAAAAAATAACACCTCCTATCACTACAAGAAAACTGCACTTAGACCACGGACCATTTCCGTCGTCTAAGTGCAGTTTTCCGTCGTCTAAGTACTTGGACGACGGAATCTCCGTCGTCCAAGGTCCGTGCTCCAAGTGCTGTCGTCCAAGCACCTGGACGACGGAGACTTAGTGTTTCCGTCGTCCAAGTGTACTTGGACCTCGGATATTATCCGTGGCCCAGGTGTTCACCTGGACGACGGAAACACTAAGTCTCCGTCGTCCAGGTGAACACCTGGGCCACGGATAATGGTTGCAATGTCCGTGGCCCAGGTGCTCACCTGGACGACGGAGACTTAGTGTTTCCGTCGTCCAGGTGAACACCTGGGCCACGGACACACGAGCAATGTCCGTGGCCCAGGTGCTCACCTGGACGACGGAAACACTAAGTCTCCGTCGTCCAGGTGAACACCTGGGCCACGGATAATGGTTGCAATGTCCGTGGCCCAGGTGTTCACCTGGACGACGGAGACTTAGTGTTTCCGTCGTCCAGGTGAGCACCTGGGCCACGGAGAACGACAGGGTTTAGGGGTTAGGGGTTAGGGGTTAGGGTTTAGGGGTTCTGAACCTGGACGACGGAGAACATAATCTCCGTCGTCCAAGTGAATATTTTATTTTTTAAAAAAAATAAATTGAAATTAAATATTATTAATTTAATTTATTATTAATTTAATTTAAATAATGAAAAATGCTAATATTAAATAAATAAACTAAATTTTGAATATTAAAATTAATAACTTATATATATAATTATTAAATAATCAAAGTAAATTAATTTGTACATACGAAAAAACCCATAAATTAAAAATTAAAATATTGTTCGGAATGCGTAAAGAAACGAGATAATATACTACGTGCTAGCTAATACACTGGAGGAGCAGATGCGGGGCCGAGTCCTCCGCCTCCAGCCGGGTCGTTGTCGTCGGGGTGTGGGTTCGGAGGAGGTTGACATACTTCTCGATTTTGGTTCATGAGCGCGATGAGTTGGGCTATTTGTGCTTGTTGTTCGTCAAGTCTTTGCCGCATTGACTCATTCTGCTCTTGTGTCCGTCGATTCTCCTCTCGTGCCAGTCGAGCCTCTTGAATGGCTGCTTCGACGGCCGCAGCTTGACTCATTCTCCGCTGCCTCGAACCTCCCGTAGATGATGAGCCGGAGGTCGTCGACAAATCTCGTACCACCCTAGGCCCAAAGTGCCTAACCTCCTTGCCAGCTCTACGACCGTAGACCTCATCCGCGATTGCAATTTGGCTCTCTAAGGATAGAGGAGGCAGGTCTTCCGGCGGCACATCTGGGAACGCAAGCTGAGTGTTGGCCAACTCTTCATGCGCACGCTCTATCGCCCTTGCCTACAAAATTATAATTAATTTATTATAATTTTGTAATCATATTTAAATAATAATTACTATAATTAAAAGCACACATATATATATATATATACATATCACTTATATCACTTACCCCGCATTGACTCGCTTCATTATCGAGCCCTGGCGTCACGTACGCGCTTACGCTTGCATCAATAAAAGGGTGTTTGGAACCCTTATCTTTGTGCTCCTTGGCAATTTGAATGAACTGTTTGGCGCCGGTAGTATGGTGTTTCTCCTTCTTCCCCCGGTTGGCTTTGTTGACACCGGAGAATTTCTGTTACACAACATAATTAAATCATTAAAAAATGAATAACTACAATTTAAATAATTCAATTATTTTAATTGAAATAAAAAAATTAAATTAATACCTTAAATTGTTCATCGGCAAAGTGGTTACACAACCACTCCCACTCATCTTCTCTCTCCCCTTGCAGCTCTACCGGGGGAGGCACGGGACCGACATCTTTGAAATACTTATGGAGCCTGTACTTCCAATCTTTGTAGATGGAGTTGGCAGTTTGATTGATATGCCTCAACATAGCCGGTGTCGGATCCACGTCAAATTGTTCCTATGAAAAATAAATAGAAAATTATAATCGTATATATTATGAAATTTTAGGCCGAGATTAACAATATTATATAATAACTAAATTGAAAGTATTACGTACCGAAAGATCTTTGAAGACTTTCGCCTTCTCATGATTCGGCGCCTCCTTCCAAGTAGGGGCAGTGATACGAACCCGGTTACGGATGATTGACCCTATCCCATGCGCCGAGAGACTTGCTAGTTGAGCTGTGGGAGGGCCACCGGTGAATTCGTCGTACGGCAAGTCGATCTTTTTACCGGTCGCCTTACAAATACGCTCCGCTTTCCCCCATTTAACGAGACCCCGAGTCCTTTTCGGTTCCGGGTCAGTGGGGGCCCTCCTTTGCCTACGGCGGGCGCTGTACATGATTGATTCGGCGGTGGAGGACGCCTGAGTACTTCCCGTTGAATGGGTACCGGGCGTCGGAGATTGGAAGGGGTCGACGTCATCACCGCTCGAGATGAATGGGGGAGCGGGAATTTCCCCAGAGGGCGCTACGGACGGACCAGATGATCCGTCCGGATTGAGAGCGTCGTTGCCCTCCGGTGGTAATTCCCAACCGACTTGGTCCGCCAAGCGGCGGAGCATGGCATCTTCTGCCTCTTGTAGGGCTTTCTTCTTGCCGGATGTCGTCTTTGGCGGAGCCATTTAAACCTAAGAGTACGGGGTTAAAATACCTACTTACCATAATAATTACAATGTCCAAAATTTACGCTAATTAATTAAGTACGTTTAAGATTTAAATAGAGTACACTAGCTTGGCATTTTCCGTCGTTCAATGGACGTGCGACCCGCGCGATAAAGTGTAAATTTTCAATTAATCAGCCTTGGTTAAATCGAAAAACATGGCCAGTTAGGGATAGAGATAACGCGAGAGGCAGGACTAATTTCGACAAAAGTCTTTCTTAGTCCAAATCCTGTCACCAGTCATAACCCGTTTCTAGACACCATGTCCGACATTCGGCCAATTTTTCGAAAATTTACACTCCCTCAAGTCCTTTGCAAACTCCGCCCTCAACCTCGTGTCCATAACTTCACTTAGGTTATGGTGTGCGGTGATGAAATCCACACATCACGAGGGGTTAAAGAGATAAGCAAGGAAAAGAGGCGCCATCTATTCCAAAGAGTGCGACGTCTTAATAATTACCAAGCCTATGTACTAAATTTAAATCGAACACGTACTACTAATTAATTTACTAGAAAATAAACGTAAATATTAATTAATAATTCCTTTAATTAGATGCAATAATTTATATTTATTTATCATGCAACTAATAATAAATAATTTAATAGTCAATTCATTTAATCATGCAACTAATTAATAATATATAAATAATTACAATAATTATGATTTAATTAATTAATAACAATAATTAATCATTTATTAAATATTTAAACTAATTAATCAATTAAATTCTACAAATTAATTATATTTAGAATTAAATTAATTAAATAAATAAAATTATTTTAATAAGAGAAAAATAGAAATTTACCGAACCGGAGTTTGCGGGAATATCGGCGGAGTTGAGTCGTCGGAGAAGAGGAACCACGGCAGAAATAATGTCGTCGGAGCGTCGCCGGAGGAGAGGAGAGGAGAGGAGAGGAGGAGAGGAGAGGAGATGTAATGAGAAAAGGAGGGGGGGTGCTGTTCTATTTATAGACTTTAACTTAGACGACGGAGCAGTGTTTTCCGTCGTCTAAGTGAACCTGGACGACGGAAACAGTGTTTTCCGTCGTCCAGGTGGCGGTTTAAAAATTTTCAATCGGCGCGTAATTAATCGGCGGGACGTTTTGAACCGCCATGAATTTGTACTTAGACGACGGAGAATGGATTATCCGTCGTCTAAGTGAAAATTCAAGCGGTGCCGAAAACGGAAGCGGTAAATTGAACCGCCATAATTTTGGACTTGGACGACGGAGATGGTAAGTTTCCGTCGTCCAAGTGAAAATTACATGAAAAAAATAAACAAAAATAAATTTGAACCGCCATGGTTTTTGAACCTGGACGATGGAGATGGTCATTATCCGTCGTCCAGGTGAACACCTGGACGACGGAAAATGACCATCTCCGTCGTCCAGGTTGAAATTACGTAAAAAAAAATTTTAAAAATAATTCGCTAGGAATTTAGCGATCTGTCATTCGAGTGAAATAGTCGTACAATATCGATGAACGCATCGTGTATATAAACAGTTAAATTTGAACCGACGATTAATTTTACGTATTGAAACATGTTAAGTATCGACTAATCTTTACGACTGAAGTGTTCATGAGTAGACGCTCATTTGCAGCAGAGTATTAACGAAATTGAATTTGAACAAAACAACCGTTGGATATGTTCGTCGTAACATAATATATAATTGTCTTCAAAGGATCATAAAATAATAAGTTCGGGAAAGGTTTGATCGGCACAGTCAACCGCAAAACTGATAATTTCACAAACCGGAAACATGGATACTAGGCATTTCGGAACTCCGATTTTCGAACCGTCGAAGCTCACACACCAAGAATTGTTTACTCTAAAGTCTTGATGAAAAGACTTTGCATTGGAAGAAGGTCTAGATGGTCGTTGTCTTAGAAAAAATTACGATATCTGCACCTGGACGACGGAAATGAGTGTTTCCGTCGTCCAAGTCAGAACCTGGACGACGGATAACTTCATTTCCGTCGTCCAAGTCAGAACCTGGACGACGGAAACACTCATTTCCGTCGTCCAGGTGTATAGACCCTGAATTCAGGGGTTAGGGCCTTACTGTTTAGGGTTTAGGGTTTGTGAACTTGGACGACGGAGAATGACCATCTCCGTCGTCCAGGTGTAAAAACCCCGAATTCAGGGGTTAGGGCCTTAGGGTTTACGGTTTAGGTCGTCCCCGGTCATTTGTGTGTGCGTTCAATTATTCTGATTCAAAAATATAATTAAAAAATTGATCGATCGATCCGAACTGCTAGATTTAGGGTCCAAGATTTAGCTAGGGTTTTATATGAGATTGAGATTTGGCGCCAAAGGTGAATCTGCAATTAATTTCTCCGTTGTCCAGGATATATAATTCGGATTAATTTCTTACCGTAAACCAGCATCGATCATATGTATATATATATATATATATATTACAATAATTACAGTAATTAATTACCAATTAATCTCCCTCGTCGTATGACCGTACTCTTCGTCATAATCATCATCGTCCTAGTGTGTACCTGGACGACGGAGAATGACCATCTCCGTCGTCCAGGTGTAAAATCCCCGAATTCAGGGGTTAGGGCCTTAGGGTTTACGGTTTAGGTCGTCCCCGGTCATTTGTGTGTGCGTTCAATTATTCTGATTCAAAAATATAATTAAAAAATTGATCGATCGATCCGATCTGCTAGGTTTTGGGTCCAAGATTTAGGGTTTTATATGGGTTTAGGGTGAATATGGCGGGGGACCTAATATAAACGTGGACAGAATTCAGGTGTCCGTTAAATTATTTTGAATGACCATAAAAAAATTAAATAAATGATGGATCGATCCGATTTGCTAGATTTAGGGTCGAGGATTTAGCTAGGGTACGTTTTATATGAGATTGAGATTTGGCGCCAATATTTATTAATTTCTCCGTTGGCCAGGATATATATATAATTCAGATTAATTTCTTACCGTAATCCGGCATCGATCATATATATATATTACAATAATTACAGTAATTAATTACCAATTAATCTCCCTCGTCGTATGACCGTACTCTTCGTCATAATCATCATCGTCCTCATCCCCGTTAGTCGACGGCTCATCCTCGTCATCGTACTCAACATCGTCCGACGAATAACCTGAGTCCTCGTCCGCGTCCTCTTCCTGCTCGTCTTCTTCATCTACCTCATGGATAATCTCATCTTCAGTTAGATCTGTACAACCATCAGGCATGGGTAACCGTTCACCATCTTGAACCAGGTCCATTATATCGGAGCGGACCATAGAAATATTAGGCTCTTGATAGGCAGGAATGTCTCTTTCTGGTTCAGCAGCATCTTCAGTCGTCGCCGATGTCCCTTCAATTGTCTCTGTATTCCATATTCCTCGGTGAGAGATATGGTTCACTATTTTCCACCCTTCACCGGCTTTCGGATCGTCGAGATAGAACACCTGCCGAACTAAGGTGGCGAGAGCGAAAGGCTCATCCTCATACCAGTGCGAGTTTGTATCGACAGATAATAGTCCCAGGTCTTCCTTTGTACGCTTGAACCATCTGCACTTGAATAGGAAAACGTTGACATCATTCCCGTAACATAGCTGAACCACGTATACAATAGCCCCGTAATATAGATCATTGTCTTTCCCAACGGCTACCCCACTGTTTTGTGTTCTTCTTCCTTCGTCTCGGGCCAATGAATGGAACTTTACACCGTTCACAAAACATCCGGGATAAATATAGTGTTTAACCGGCTTCCCTGCTAGCAAGTGCTTTGGCCATGACCACCACCCTCCGTGGTTATCAGATTTTTGCAGATCAATCATCTGCGAAAAAGGCCAAATTAATATAATGGTTTACTTTCTACAAACATGAGCAATATGTATTTAAATAATTAATACCGAGTCGTACGTACGTACCCATTGGAAGAAATAATCAGGAAACTTCTTCTTAACCATTTTCTCAATCCACGCCGAACTCTTGTTTTTATTTAACGCCTGAAGCCTCTCCCTGTATGACATCATGTACGGCTCAACTTCATCACAGTCTCGCAACACTACCCAATGTGCCTCAATAAGTTCTTCCCGTGTTAACGATTCCTTTAATACTCCTCTAAACGGTCGGACGACATTGGTGACGACAGAAAGATTGATGTGGGCACTGCGATCGGAGGCAGTGCTGGGAGGGGGTGGATCTTTGAGGTACCTGTTGCAGTAAGTAACACACTCATGCATTAGGTATGTCTCTGCTATGGAGCCATCCGGGGCCGACCTGTTTTTGACGAATGACTTATACTGTCCAAGCTGTCTACAAAATCAAACGTACACATTACATAAGTACATATAGCTAGCTGGCTAGTATATATATAATCTCCAGTGGAACAAATTAATTAATTAGTTGTACGTACCTTTCTTGAGGATACATCCAAGTGTACTGGACCGGACCAGAAATGAGCACCTGCTCGGGCAGGTGGATCATTAGGTGAATCATGATGTCAAAGAAAGCAGGGGGGAAAATCCTCTCTAGTTTGCAAATGATGTGCACAATTTGTTGTTGCAATTCCACCACATCTGACTTCTTTAATTCTCTGGCGCATAACCTCTGCCACCACCTGCACAATGCCACTATTGGTTCTACGACGTCCCGAGGCAAGTATGGTCGAATTACCACTGGAATCAGACGTTGCAGCATAACGTGATAGTCATGTGTCTTTAGACCAACAAACTTGTGTTGCACCTCGTCCACTGCTCCAGTTATAGTAGCTGCATACGTAGCCGGATAACGAACGCCCTTAAACCAGTGAAATACAGAACGTCTAAGCGTCGGCTTCGCTGTGTAAGGTGCATCTGGCATCTTGTTGTACACTCCTTTCCTATCCCTCCTCAACCACAAGGGACGACGTAGATTCATTGATTCCAAATCTTTGCGCGCTTTGGGAGTATCTTTAGTCTTGAACTTAATACCGAGAATTGTTCCCACCACGCTGTCGCACACATTCTTTTCTATGTGCATCGCGTCCAAGTTGTTCCTCAGCTTCAACTTCGACCAGTAAGGGAGTTCAAAGAATATACTCTTGTGATCCCAATAG
This sequence comes from Geum urbanum, assembly GCA_946800695.1. Classification (NCBI taxonomy): domain Eukaryota; kingdom Viridiplantae; phylum Streptophyta; class Magnoliopsida; order Rosales; family Rosaceae; genus Geum; species Geum urbanum. The sequence continues at coordinate 11,051,752 of OX327003.1, forward strand.
CTCAGATCATGTGGAGGAATTGGATTGCATTTCTTTACATCCGCGTCATTGCTCAACACACCAAAGTCGAAATAGCTCAACCTCTCTAAAATCTCTTCGCCCGACCAACTACGGGGTTTAGGATTGTTCTCTACCGTACCGTCGAAATGAGCTTCATCCTGTCGCCACGGGTGGTCGTGAGGAAGCCATCTACGGTGACCCAAGTAACACACCTTCCCCGCGTGCCAACTAGAGTTCACGTCGTCCAAACATATAGGACATCCATTATATCCTTTTGTCCTGCAGGCTGTCAACATCTCATAAGCTGGAAAATCGCTGATCGTCCACATTACCGCAGCCCTCATCGTGAACATCGTGTCAGTGAATTTGTCATAAGTTGGGACTCCATTTTCCCACAACAGTTTCAGCTCGTCGATCAAAGGTCTGAGGTAGACATCTAAGCACTTCGATGGAGATTTAGGACCTGGAATTAGTACGGTAAGGAAATTAAATTCCTTGTTCATGCACATCCACGGAGGTAAGTTGTACGGCATCAGAATAACTGGCCAAGTGCTGACGGCGGAGCTAACTTCCCCAAGGATTGAATCCGTCTGTAGATAGGCCGAGTCTAACATTTCTAACCTCTGAAGCAAAGTCTCCAAATTCTCTGTCGAAATGTTTGAAACCCTCCCCATCCGCGGCGTGTCGCAGGACATCGTCATCTATTCGCTTTTCTGCGTACCATCGCATCGCCTCTGCTGTGTGTAGCGACATGTACAGGCGCTGCAATCTGGGAATCAAGGGAAAATATCGAACAACTTTCACAAGAATTCTCTTTTTCGAACTCTTCCTATTCAACTGGAATCTGCACTGGCCACATACGGGACAATAGTCCAACTCTTTATACTCTTTGTAAAATAGCACACAATCATTCGGACATGCGTCAATTATCCTGTACTTTAGGCCGAGGCTGCTCAGGATATTTCTAACCTTATAATGAGATTTAGGAAGATTGTGATCATCAGGAAGCAACTTACATATTTGCTCCTGAATTTCGTCAAAAGCACTCACTGACATTTTGTGCTTCACTTTTATCTTCATTTGCTCCATCACATATTGCAACACATTCTCTCGACATCCAGGGAACACCGGGGTCTGCGCTTCAAGTAGCATCCGGTTGTACTTTTCCATCTCACTGGTGTCAGTGGCCAAGCTAGCTGCGGGGAATGTGTCATCATGCTCATTGGTGGTACTGTAACCTCCGTCTTGGTGTTGGTGTCCGCCATGACTACATCCCGGAAACGCATCATGGACCAAATCTGCAGTTGGGTTGCAAGCTGGGGGTCCGGCACCACTGCCGCTGGATGAGGCACCATGGTAACTGTACCCTGAGCTGAAGTCTGCTGCGCTGAACTCTACTGCTTCACCATGCTCGCTCCATGTTGTGTAACTCCACATCATACCATTTTCGTACAAGTGTTGCACCATAACATTAACCTCCGCATACTGACAATTAAGACATTTCTGACACGGACACCTGAAACGTTTCTTTCCCTGACCATGTTCTATCGCAAAATTCACAAATTCGCTAATTTCATCCATATACCGGACATCACATCTATTCTTCAACTTCATCCAACTCTTGTCCATACTGCTACAAAATATTATACTTAATTAATTATTACATATATATATATATATTTGTCCATTAATTTACGCTTAATTATACGTACTCGATCTACATATCGATCCATCAATTACGTGCGTATGTACGTAATTTAATCGATCTGTACATATATATATATATATAGCTAACATCAGCTAACATCCTTGCATGTATATATATATGTACGTACGTTTTCACTAAATACATATTAATTAAGCAAATTTTAACTGCGTACGTACGTACCTGCTGGCCTTCTCGATATCTTTACGTTAATTAAGCTAACTAGCGTGTCAGCGGAGATCCCGGCCTTATCGATCCTGATTCTTCTCGGCCTAGCTAGCTTCTAGCTACCTAGCTCGATCGAGCTCCCTAGCTTCTAGCTACCTAGCTCGATCGAGCTCCCTAGCTTCTCCTTCTCCCTTCTCCTTCAATTATTCTTCAAATGGAATCGATCATGAAGAGATCGAGGCTAGCTAGGAATGAATTCGATCAGTACGTTTGGCCGGCAGTGGGCTTATATAATGCTTCACTTAGACGACGGAGGTGTCGGTACGTCGTCTAAGTGGAAGTACGTTTTGTGAACTTGGACGACGGCGTGTCGGTTCGTCCTCCAGGTAATCACCTGGACGACGGAGAATACCATCTCCATCGTCCAAGTGGTCACCTGGAGGACGGAGAAGACTCCGAGGTCCAGGTGGTCACCTGGACGACGGAAATGGTATTCTCCGTCGTCCAAGTGGTCACCTGGAGGACGGAGAAGACTCCGAGGTCCAGGTGGTCACCTGGACGACGGAAATGGTATTCTCCGTCGTCTAAGTGGTCACCTGGACGACGGAGAAGACTCCGAGGTCCAGGTGGTCACCTGGACGACGGATATGGTCAACTCCGTCGTCCAGGTGGTACTTGGACCACGGAGTCTTCTCCGTCGTCTAAGTGTCACTTGGACGACGGAGAATTAGTGTTTCCGTGGTCTAAGTGCTATTTTCTTGTAGTGTATTACTGTTCATAAATTTATTTTTAATTTTTAATTTTTAAATAATTATTTTTCAACCACTACCACATTTTTAGGTATTGCCGGCGACTTAAAGTCGCCGGCCTTTCTTTATAAGTCGCCGGTAATACTCTCGCCGGAAATTTGGCGCCGGCGAAAGTATTACCGGGGACTTATTTTTCAAGTCGCCGGCAATGATCAAGGGATCACCGGCGACTTGAGTCGCCGACAATAAGGGGGGCATCACCGGCGACTCAAGTCGCCAGTGATTCCTAAACTATTGCTGGCGACTCAAGTCGCCGGTGATGCCTTGACCATTTCCGGCGACTTGAGTCATCGGCAATGTTGCTCTGCCGTGGCCGGAAGATGAGAGGTATTGCCGGCGACTTGAGTCCAACTCGCCGGCAATACCCGGGAAAATTTGTCAAAAAAAAGCCGGTTCTGGATTGGGCCCAATTCCAGAATCTGCACTGAAAAACAGAAACCGTACAAATACAAGTTCAATAGTATACACATAATTGTCCAACATACAGTACAAACAACAACAATAGGAAAATAAACTACAACTACACTAAGGGTCGAGGAAATCCATGTGGACGTAATCATTTGAACTCCGGTGGCTACCCTGGTCTTGCTGTGGCGGTGACGGCTGCAGTGGTGGATCACTGTGGAACACAGGGATCATGGGAGGTGTGGGGAGCGGTTGTCCGGTAGTCTGGCACGCGTACATCGTCTGCATCCATGTGAACATTTGTGTCTGCTGCTGGACCATAATTCGGTGTTGCTCGACCATCACCCGGCACTCGGCATCTCTGACTGCCTGCTGCTCGGCCAATTACCGCATCTCCTCCATCTGCCTCCTTTGCTCCTCCAACTCCTTCTACGTCCTCTGAAGCTCCGCTGCTAGGTTAGAGTTCCTAGAAGAAGTTTTTTACCCGCTAGAGTATTCCGAAGTGTTCTTCAATACTCCTTCGCCCGCCGAGCCCATTCCCCTGCAGTAGTAGATATTATTTCCAGTCCCGCACGCTTTTGCCATGATCTGAGCCGCTATATGGCGATTAAGCGGATCGATCTGAGAGGCATATTGGGTCACTTCTTTCTCCGAGCAGTCAGGATGGTTGTTTCGAGCTATATTCATGGTGACTTCTGTGATCGCATCTTCCACTCTCGCCTAATTGAAAAGGGAATATGAATAACGTATTATTAAACAAAATAAATTAATAGAGAAAATAGTTTTATTAACACATGCATATGTGAACTACAAAATAATGAGGCTAAAGACTTACCGCTTCTTCAGGGCACTGCGGATAGAACTTCTGATGAACAAACACCAACATGTTGAATTCTTGTTGTTGCTGCGCCTTACTCGACCAACCCAAATAGTTGAGTGAACCTGCATGATGGGCCTTGGTGTTTTTCAATCTGTTATCCCTGTTCGTCTTGGAAATCGCCTTGTTTGATAAACATATGTAAAAAAATTAGTAACTAACTATTTCAATGTGATACGATACATTAGGGTTGTAAAATATATTCATGATGCATACCTTCGCTTTGGGGTGCTCGAAGTGGGCTACCAGCCACAGCCACTCGTACTCCTTAAACCGAAATTCGCTAGGGGTAGAACCTCGGCCTAGCTCCGTGTACTGTGTGTAATGTTTTGAAAGCTCGTTCTTCCACTCTTTATACATATATTAACACCAGAAAAAAAAGTTAGAGATATTAAAACACTTGATAAACAAAAATCTAACTCGATATATACTCAAATAACTCGAATCACATCACCTGATATGTAGTTGACGCTCTACCCACGTGTGAATAAGGCATTCATCCACGTCAAACCACAGCTGCAAGATGAATATATAAACGGTAAAATTATATATTTATTCGGACTTAATTAATAAATGTAAAATGTATGTAATGAAAATACGATTCAACTCACACTCAGTGCATTATGCACTTGCATCTTCACGTAGCGAGGCAGAGATCCCCAATCTGCCCACAACATTGGGACCTTGTCCCGCACGACGGCCCCGGTCATGCTGGCATACTTTCGCATGGTGTCAAATGTCTCGATCACCTCACCATGCTCATTGGCCCTAATGAGCGTTTTCCTTCCCCCGGTGGACTGCTCAAGATTCTTCCCGGTGTAGGGGCCTCTAGTCTTTCGTTTTCCAGTGCCATTAACGATATTGCCTAATAATACAATGTCAACAAATTGATATTATTAATTGACACTATTTATAGTCTTAAGTAATAATTAAGTAATCAATCTTGTTAAATAAAATTTACCTGCATCGTCCGTTTGCTGGTTGTTGCACCTCGCACTCCAAAGATACACGGGGTCGAACAGGATGAAGTTGTACGCTTCCTCCACGCTCAGGAACTCCGGCTATCCTTCAATATAAATAGGCCTCCCCCTATCATCGAATTCAAGGATCACAAGAATCTCGTCGGGCAGGAAGAGACCGGACCGCGGAAATAGACGAGGCCTGGACGATGAGGCGCCAGCACCATCTGCCTCAGATGATTCCCGTGAAACAGGAGTAGGCACCGGGCCAATGTGGGGCATTCGGATGGAGGGCGTTTCTGATGCGACCGTTGAGTGTCGCTCGCTTGACTGTCTGGTGATTGAGGGTCGAGCCTGGACTAAGGGTTGCACGGATCCGGATCGTGCAGCTTCCTCCTCTTCTCGCGCACGTAGCAAAATTTGTGTGCGAGCATTCATAATTGGGCCACTACGCGTGTTGCTGACTGCGGCTGAGGAAGCTTGACTATTGCTCCCTCCACTGGATCTAGTCCTCTCCGTTTGATTCCTCCAAACCAATTTGCCGCAAAACCTCCTGCACATCCAACAATTAGTCCTGGATTCGGTTCTATGAAAATTAAAGATGGAACCGTTTGGAATCGGAACCGTTTGGAACCGGAACCGTTCGGTTCCGGTTCCGGTTCTAGCGGTTATCGGTTCTCGTAGAAGATCCATTTGAAAAACAAATCGAAAACTTAACAATGAAATTTTTGTAAATTGGACATCAAAATCCTCTTACTTTCTGTTTGACATAGTTGCATATATAATCTATCTATATAAAAACGTATAATTTGCATATTAAATCACATATGATCATCAACATATCAAATTTCATATTTGCATCATATCAAACATTAAATTAAATTTCATAGGCCAAATGCTTATGATATCATATCAAACATTAAATTAAATTGCATCATATCATATCGATCATTACGAATATAATTATCAAAATATCAATTAATTATTACCCAAATACTTATTTAACCAATTAATTAAGTTAACAAATATATTCTACTAATTAGCGTAACAAATATAATTAACCAACACAAAAATACATAATTACATAATTAACTAATTAACTTATCAAAAATACAATATAATTATCAACTATATCAATTAATCCAAATCACCTTAATTTGCCCAACACCTTAAATTACCTTAAATTACCTATATCAATTAATCCAAATCACCTTAAATTACCTAAATATTTTATACATATATACATACATACACTTGCCTAATAATTATCAAAAATTAAAACATCACCCAAAACTTAATTAATCAAGTTAATTAAAATGCATACAAATATAATTAAAATGCATATATATATATATACATAATTATAAAAAACAAAAATTGAGAGAGAGAGAGAGAGAGAAAGAGAGAGAGAGAGAGAGAGAGGGAGCTAGGGGACCTGTCATGGTCGAGCTCGGATTCCGGCGGCGGAGGTAGGGGAGGAGGTAGAGGAGGAGGGGAGGAGGAGAGGAGGAGGGGAGGAGAGGAAATTGAGATTTGGGGTTTTTGGGGTATTTATGTGTGGAGAGGGGAGAGGGGAGAGGGGAGAGGGGAGGAGGGGAGGGGAGAGGGGAGGAGAAATTTGAGGAGAGGAAGAGATGTTTGTGGGCGGCGAGGTGAGGAAGTGATGGATTAATTTTAGGGTTTGCAATGAGCTCGGTGAAGAAATGAGGAAAAACTCGAGCTGACTGGAATTTAAGGGAGTATTGCCGGCGAGTTACTTATCAACTCGCCGGCAATACTATTACCAACGAGTTAACTCATTGGTAATAGTATTGCCCACGAGTTGATAAGCAACTCGTTGGTAATACTATTACCAACGAGTTGATAACTCGTGGGTAATACTATTACCAACGAGTTATCAACTCGTTGGTAATGATAGTGATTCCCGGCCAAGAATTTTCGGCAAGTATTAATTCATAAATAACACCAATCGATATGACGTAGCATGGCCAAATTTTTATAATTTACGACTATAATGTACGATTATAATTTCCGACTATAAATACGACTATAATTTCCGACTATAATTTACGACTATAATTTCCAACTATAATGTACGACTATAATTTACGACTATAATTTTCGACTATAATTTTTGACTATAATTTACGACTATAATTTCCGACTATAATTTCCGACTATAAATACGTACATGCACGTTTATATAACAAACATACATGCACGTTTATATATACTAAAATATGTACATCATTAACGTACTAAGGATGATAATCATAATCATCTTCATCACTTGAGTCTGACTCGGTTTCATAGGTAACCTCTGGCAATATGTGCCGCTCCTCGTCATCTGAATCAGCGTCAACTTCATTTGGATTAACATCGAGAAGTTCTGCTCCAGTAATTCGAGCCACACTCCCAGATCTCACATTATTAAGGCGAATCGTAGATGATTCCGGAATGTCAAAAGCGTTCGGCTCTTGGTATGCAGTAACTTCTTCATCATCTGCGGTCTCACCAAATGTGGCAGCACTGTATATGTTTCTATGAGCAACATGGTTAACCACCTTCCACGGGACTTTGTTCAGAAGATCGTCAAGGTAAAACACTTGTTTTACTGATGTGGCAAGAACGAAAGGGTCTTCTTTATACCAGTTTGTAGAAGTATTCACCGAAAATATTCCGTACTGATCGGTCCTTGTGTTCTCCGGGCTAGTATCAAACCATCTACACTTAAAACAAGTTCACTTTCATGCGGTTCCCATAAATTAGTTCAACAACTGAATGAAGGACACCGTAATAGTCAACGCCATCCTGCCCACTATGGACCATCACCCCACAATTCTATGTTTTCAGTCGGTCGTCTCGATTTTCACATATAAATTTCACGCCATTGACCTGACACATCGAGTAAACTTTTGAAGCTATCGGTTTCATCGCCAAGACCCTCAATTCGTTTGACCACTCTGGGCAACCATCATTTGCTACATGGTTTATCTGAAAACGATAAGAAACCAGGTACACCATAAATTATGAACATAGAAAAAGAAAACCACGTACACACATGCTATATAAGGATATAAAAAATATATATATACAGATATACCCTTACCCATTGACCAAAGTAGTTTGCAAACGTCCTGTTGTGGTAATCAACATTTCCAGCAATAGCAGGGCAGTGAAGATGATAGTTTTTCCAATATTGTACTTCTAGACAGTTAATAAGTACTGACCAGTGGGCAATGGCTACCTCATTTCCATCCAACTTGTACGACTTTGGCAAGCTTCCATGTACTACCACGTCATTGGAGATGATGGAAAGGTTGAACTGGGGTTCATCTATCGGCATATGTTGTTGGGGGTCCTCCAGCGCTCCCAAATAAAAGTTGGTGTACGTTACACACTCGTGCGCAAGATATGCTTCAGCGATACACCCTTCAGGTGCAGATTTATTCTTCACATAGTCCTTGTAGGCTCCCAATTGTCTACAAGTTAACAAGTTCATGTTATGATACTTAAAAAATAAGAATTTACATATAAAAACAGAGGCAAACCAAATGTATGAATCATTTGTACCTTTCCATGGGATACATCCAAGTGTAGTGTACCGGACCGGTAAGCAACAATTTTTCGGGAAGATGGATCATCAGGTGAGGCTTGATGTCGAAAAAATTTGGGGGAAATATCCTCTCAAGCTTGCACATGATAAAAATGATGTCATCTTGCATCTCCCTGAGATCTGATTTTTTAACTTCTGTGGTGCATAACTTCTGAAAGAATCTTGACAAGGCCACCAACGGCTCCACCACCTCTTTGGGCAGGTACCCTCGAATGAAAATAGGGAAAAGGCGTTGAAGCAGTACATGGCAGTCATGACTCTTTAATCCGTACATCTTATTGTCCCGGAAGTTAACACACCTGCTTATATTTTCTGCATAGCCATAAGGATACCTGCATATATAGCCATCAGCAACAATTATATTTCTTGCATATAACCATATATAAGTAAAAATTATATTAATTTCCTGCATAGCCATAAGAATATATACCTGACATTACTCAGCCACCCAAAAATTTCATGCTTATGCTTCGGCTTGACGGTGTAAGGAGCTTGCGGCATTTTTTTCTTACCATCTCTTAACCACAAATGTTTCCGCAGTCCCATAGCTTTCAGATCAATGCGTACCTTAGGGATGTCTTTTATTTTCCCCTCCAAATTAAGAACTGTGCCCACCACACTTTCACACACATTCTTCTCTATGTGCATGACATCTAGGTAGTGTCTGATAGGCAACCTGGGCCAGTAGGGGAGTTCCCAGAATATGCTCTTGTGTGTCCAAAACTTATACCTTTCGGGCTTGTCTGGAATTGACGCCACTATCTCAGGATGATTGCTCAGCTGGCCAAAATCATATTCATTCAACACTTCCAAAATTTCATCCCCTGTCCATCGCCTGGGTGCCACACCTATTTCTACAGTCCCATCAAAAGCGTCTTGATCCTGCCTAAATGGGTGATCATATGGAAGCCAACAACGGTGACGCATCTGAACAATTTTACTGCAATGAGGACTGCAACAATCAACAGTCATGCACTCTGAACAAGCCCTGTAACCCCTGGTAACGTTGCCCGACAACATACCGCGGGCAGGAAAATCACTGATGGTGCCAACAAGCATGACATGCATCTGGAACATCTCATTTTTGAACCTATCGTAAGTGGGGTGGCCACACTCACTCAGGTACTTAAGCTCCTCAATCAAAGGCCTCAAATACACATCGAGACACTTTCCTGGATAACCCGGGCCCAGAATTAACAGAGTCAGCATATTGTATTCCTTCTTCATGCACATCCATGGTGAAAGGTTGTACGGTACCAAAATAACTGGCCATATACTGTATTGAAGACTCATGTTGCCAAAAGGGTTGAATCCGTCAGATGAGAGCCCTAGCCAAACATTTTGGACCTCTGCTGCAAAATGATCAAACTCCCTGACCATGTGCTTCCAAGCCTCTCCGTCGAAAGGGTGTATAAGGGTGTCATCGTTAGGCAAATTCCTCTCAGCTCACCATCTCATAGCTTCGGCCGTGAAAGCACACATGAACAACCGCTCCAGCCTATCAATAAGCGGGAAATATCATGCGGACCCGCTAACGATGTTTCACTGTGATAAATCCAACAAGTGTACTTATCCCAAAACCAGTATTTACTCAGGTGCTTCTGGACTTTATCAATGGGAAAACGAAATCGATCGCTGCGACACTTACATTCTTTACACGGGCAATAATGAAGTGTAGTGTCTCCATAATTAGCCTTCACAAAATCCACAAAACTCCTAATTCCATGGTGATATCTCACATCCCATCTTTCGAGGATCATCCAACTCTTGTCCATCCTGAAAATTCTAACATTACATACTATAAATATATATATATACACATTCACTACTAATTAATTAATAAATCATCATTAATTACATTCGAATTCATCCAATTAATTAACAAAAGTTGACCCATGCATGCATATAAATTAAAAATATATATATACACCAACAATTCACAATTACAAATTAACATGTCTGTATATATATATAGACATATTAACAATTAATATTCACAAAATAATTTTATATACATACATATATATATACACAAATTAACAAATTTCATTGAAATAATCTCAAATCAACTCAAAATCAACAGTCAATCACTCGAAATCAACAATATATCCACTCTATTTGCATATCAAACCAATAATCGATATCTCAACTCTAAATCAACACATGCATGCATATATATATATATATCGATCTAATTAAATCAACACACATATATATACATACGTATATACGTACCTATATATAGCTACGTATATAGCTTCCTGAGCGGGTTTTCGACGCCTTTTGACAATACGTACCCAAGGATTTTAGAGCGTTTTCCTTCATTCGATTTCACTAGATTTTTCTATATCTAAATGAATGAGCTGCTGCGATCTAGATCTGATATAAGAGTTATTGCCAGCGATTCATTAAATCGTCGGCAATGGAGTTATTGCCGGCGAAATTCCGGCCAAAAAATCGCCGGAAATTGTGTGAACTTATTGCCGGCGACTTTCTCCGTCGCCGGCAATAATTTTGACCATTTCCGGCGATTTTTGGAACTCATTGCCGACGATATGGACCATCGCCGGCAATGCTCATTATTGCCCGCGACGGAGCAAGTCGCCGGCCTTTTTTTTCCCTTGTCGCCGGCAATAATGCAAAATGTGGTAGTGAACCAATACATAGACAACATGTGTCATTGTCGGCATGAATAATTGAATAAGATTTCCGGTAAGATTTTCGACCAATGACGAGTTGACATGTGTTACACCGACAGAACGTTATCTTACAAATAATTGTATAAAAATTTCGGTAAGATTCCCAATCAATCACTTGGCGACACGTGGCATTTTCATGTGCCATTATCGTGTGAATAATTGTTGAAGATTTTTGGTGAGATTTCCGACCAGTCAAGTGATGCCACGTGTCGTCATCATCAAATTTCAGATAACCTAAAATCGGCTATAAAAGGATCATCGTGCTTCATATATTCTCACACCATCTACAACTTTCTTTCTATTTCTTCAACATTTATTCACATTCTAGCATCAGTAAGATGTATCCTTTTAGTTTAAACACTTTTTTCACGAGGAGACGACAACAACGTCGGCAAAATGCAGAAATAGCTAACACCTTCGTCACCGAAGCGGTCGTGGTAGCTACAACGTTCGATGATGAACCACCTCGTCGCCGTCCAAACCAAGAAAGGTTGAGGGTGCAAAGGGGACAGAATCTTATGGAAGATTACTTCATCGAACGCCCGGTCTTCAACGAGCAAGCATTTCGTCGGAGGTACCAAATGAGTTCGAACTTATTCAACCATATTTGCATGGATCTCTACAACAACGATCCATTTTGGCATCAAAGAGCAGATGCCATTGGAATGCAAGGACTTCTTCCACAACAGAAGATGACCGGTGCTCTCCGAATGTTGGCATACGGTGCAGTCGCAGATCAGTATGCTGAATATACGAGGATGAGTGAATCAACCACACTAGAATGCATGAAGAAGTGGTGCACCCAAGTGCATGAGCTTTACGGTGACATTTACCTCCGTAGTCCAAATGCAGCTGACATCACTCAACTTCTAAGGAGGGCCAGACATCGGGGATTTCCAGGTATGATAAGAAGCATCGACTGCATGCACTGGGAATGGAAGAACTGTCCAACAGCTTGGCAAGGGGCATACTCCGGCCGTTCTAAGCGTCCCACTATTATCTTGGAGGCGGTGGCCTCATATGACACGTGGATATGGCACAGCTTCTTTGGGGTACCTGGAGCACATAATGATATCAACGTTCTTTACTAATTGGATATCTTTGATTCGCTCCTTGCCGGAAGTAGCCCGCAAAAGAGTTTTAAAGTCAACGATATGACATACCACAACACTTACTATCTGGCTGACGGAATTTATCCAAGGTACTCGTCATTTGTGAAAACTATTTCCAATCCTCATACTCTACCACAAAAGTTGTTCTCAAAGAAACAAGAGGCATACCGTAAAGATGTAGAGAGGTGCTTCGGCATTTTACAATCTCGTTGGGCAATGATTCGTCATGCAGCTCGGTCTCACCACACAGGGGTAATAAAAAGTATTATGTTGGCTTGCATCATTATGCATAACATGATAGTTGAGGAAGAGTTTGATGAGGTTGAATTTGAGGAGAATGAAGAAGAAGATCTACAAAACCCAGCAAGTGCTTTCGCAAATTATGATGGGCCAGTGGATGAACAAGGTAATCGGATTTCTTTTGAGCCAGTTGGAAGGGATGGACTAGATGAACAACCGTTTCATGATCGTGTTGTTGATCTTCAGTCTTCTTATATCCATGAAGAGCTTCAGAAGGACTTGGTGAAGCACAACTGGTTTCTAAAGACCGGTGAACATATCTAAAAATGTTGTTTGAATTATATGTTTTTGCATTATGTTTGTTTCAATTTGGTGTATTTTAAATTAGTGTATTTGAATTTGGTGTATTTGAATTCAGTGGATTTAAATTTGGATTTCATGTAATGTTATTTATAATAATGTCTCTAAATAAAAAGTGCAATTTTATTTCTTGAAAATTTAAATTACATAATGACAAGCCAAGCCTAGATTTATTAAGAAAGTCAAACTATTGAAAACGTGGGCGATAACAATTTGAAAAGGCTCCCTCACTATCTTGTTGTTCGTTGTCGTCTCCTTCTCCTTGCTTAAGGATTTCCGCTTTCCTCTTCGTGAAATACTTCTTTGAATTTGGGGTCATTTGCTCCATATCCATTGTCATGATCCTTGTTTCTTCTTGTAGTGCTCTCAATTTGAAGTCTTTCTCTTGAAGGAAGAGTTGCGCTTTGTGTAAAGCAAAATCGTTATCCTCACTTATTTTTTGAGCGGCGGCCCAAATGGCTTGATTGGTTGCAATGGTCTTCAAAGCCTCATCTCGTAGCTCACTTGTAGGAGTCATGCTTTTTCCCCCTTTTTTCTTGCTTCTTTTGCCGCCTTCAATCCCGGTGGTCTAGGTGGACTCGAAGGACCTTCGCGGTTACTCATTAGTGTTGCAATCACCTCATCATCATCCAAGTTGACGGTGGGAGGCATTTCGCTAACAGTAGGAGTAGTAGCTTCGTAGTTGTAAATACGTGGAGTAGTAGCCGTGGTTTCCCTAAAAAAAGTATGAGTCTTCACCACTTCCCAACATTCAAACTTCGAAAACTCTTTCTTTGTCTTCGACACAAACCACATTTGAGCTTTTCTTAACTATAAAAATTAACAAATTTCTATGTCACAATTTTTAAATTGTTTAATGGAGATGACAACATTTAGTTCATAAAATCAAAATAATAGACATGAAATGTTTTCTAAAACTTACTTGATCTTGTGGAGAGGTGCCGGATGGTGGTGGATTCCTTCGTGCATAACTAAGAGCTTCGCCCTAAAGATTGAAAACCGGCTTCAACTTAGTAAAATGAGATGAAATGGCGGTTTGGGTCCGATCTTCCTTTCTTGATTCACCATGACCAATCACCCAATTTTCGATATAATTGGCATAGATCTTTTTCCACAATTTGTCGACTTTTTGCTTGTTGCCGGTGATAGGATCAATGCTAACATGCATATGAGAAATGCACAATTACAAATCTTCCGAAGCAAGCCAATTCGACATTATTTTGGAGAAAAAAACACAAATGAATGAGAGAAGAGATGGAAGGAGATTATGAACTTGTTGTGCACAAATTGGTGTGGGAGGTTTGTAAAATTGATGTAGTATTTATAGGAAAATTGTAGGGTGGTGTTTGTAATTTTTTGAAATTTTTTTGGAATTTGTTTTTTCATAAATTATGTTCTGCCGTAAATTATGTTCTGCCGTTAGGTTTGCAAAAAAATTTCAATTTAACCGTTGCATTTGAATCTGAGCCGTCAGATTCAATTTTGAAATTGAAATGGACGGCTCAGAGCAACTGACCGTTGTGGGTGATGGTAGATCTGATGGCTGCCACGTGTCGCGCTCCAATTGGTCTGTGCGGCACTGTAAAAAAAATTACTTTTACGGGCACGTGTAATAATAAAAAAAGTACCCTACAACCTGGCGTCACCCACGTGCGTGGGCTCTGCCAGGCTGTTCGCCCTCTCCCACGAGCAACAGCTGCTCGAGCAGCTACTCTCCACCGACGTTAACGTCCGGTCGCCGGATGGACTGCTCCCCGCTGCACCACGATTTCGACGTTGCTCGTGCTATTGCCCGTGGCCCCCCTAGTTTTCGCCCGTTACTCGAGCAATTCCGGGCCCGGTGCAAATGCTCCGACTTCCCACTTCCCTCTTAAAACCAGAGAGTTGCTGTTCCCTCTAACCCTGTGACGTGGCAATGGTTGATTGGGGGAGTATAAACTTCCCACGTCAAAAAAGAAAAAGAGAGAGAGAGTAGAAAACAGAAGTCAAACACGAACAAAATAAGGGAAACTGAAAATACATATTTCGGAGTAGAAGCAAGACAAGATTTAAAAGAGGAGAAAAATAGAACAAAAATTTAGAGAGAGAGAGAGAGAGAGGCTGATCGATTTGAGCTTCAAAAATGGTGGAAGAGCCTGTAGTGTTGCCGTCGAGGTCAAACCCTTCGTCAACCTCTAATATGCCCGAAGAAATTCTCAGGAAACCGCAGGTTTGTATTTCTCAATCCGAAACCCCTCAAATTTTCATTCACAATTTCCAGCGTATGAATTCGATTTCAATTCTTCAATCCAAGTAGAAAGTTGATTCCTTTTTCATATGCTGCAAAAAGGAATCAAAGGTTAAACTTTTAGAGCCGAATTTAGGTTTTTCTGTGAATTTTTCTCTGCAAGTTTATTGCGTAGGTGATTAGTTCATAATCAACTGCTGAATATTAAGGACTACTTACTTGGTTTGTGATCGTGGTTATGTATGAGGAGATTATATAGTGCTGATATGTGGAAGCATTTTTTTTGGATATTTCATCAAAAAGAAACTAATGCAAAATTAGAATCACTAGGGTGGTGGTTTCGGTTGTTCTGTTTGTTTCTGAAATTTATATTGGAAACTGTTGTTCAGGTTCCAGGAGTGTCTGGGCTTCCGTCTTTCCCAAATGGGGATCTTCAGATATTACCAATTATGTATCCTGTGCTTGTTCCTGGGTTGCAAGATCAGGAACAGATGAACCGTGGACCAGGTCTTTATGCTGTTCCGGTTCACTCGTTTATGGGACCAGTCACTGGATTTTCGTCCAATGCACTAATTCCCCTTACCTACAATGTGCCCACGTAAGTATGTCGACGTTACACTGGAATTTGTTTCGCCCTGATATTATTGTTATTCTTGCTCTCTTAATGTAACTGGGAAAAATGCCACCAGAACTAGATCAAGCCCAGATGTTGCCACCGGTGGAGAGCCGCAGGGCCAAGATGGACAACAACAACAACCACAACAGCAACATGCTGGACCTCATAGACGAGTTGTTGTAAGGAGATTTCAGATTCAGTTTCGGTTGGATCCGGTTCTGATTCTAAAGCTGATAGCTTTATTACTTTTGTTCAATCAAGAAGGATCTAGACAAAAGATGGTCGTCCTTGTGATTTGTGCATCAATTGTCTACTTGTAAGTAACTAAACTTATGATGATGAGTAGCCATTCTTTTGGGTCAACTATAATAATGCATATTAGGTATTCTACTTGTGAGTAGACTTCTATACCGACTTATTTTATTACCAAATTTTGAACATGATACGTTGTGTGGGTTGAAAGCTAAACTTTTGTGATTGAATATTGCAGATATAAAACTGGCTCACTCGCACCATTAATAGAGTGGCTTTCTCGAGCCATGGATAGGGCAGCTGTACCTCCTCAACCACCAAGACCTGCAGCTAGGGTTGAAAATGCTCCTCCTGCTGAAAGACAGGGCAATGACGATGCTGCTTTGGCAGGTAATCAGCTACTTGTATTTGCTAAATATGAATTACATTGATGTTCAGAATTAACGGATCACTTTTTAAAAGTAAAAGAAAACATTGGATCCTGTTTACTGGTGCTTCCAGCATGTCTAGTAATATTGGTTATCGTCTCTGTCTAACTGAAAGAGGATTATTTTCACTACACATGTTAATCTGTGCCGAGTCCAGCGTCAACCCATTCATGATTGCCTGATGAAACCATTAGTTGGTCATGCAAGTAGGTTATTCTTATTTGGAAGGTTTCGGCACTAAGCACTACTGCCCTTGCTTTGAGAAACATCTCGTAGGGCTTACTTATAGGCAATGACTAGTTTATCTACTCGTTCAACTGCATAGTTGGGATTTCATCCAGGTTATAATAGAAGATAGATAACACACTGATGACATCATGTTTCTGTGTATTCCTGTGCATATTTCCCTTCTCTGCTGAAAGCTTAAATAGCATACAATATTCAACACCATGGGACTGCTGAGTAGTGGGTTTGATATGGTTCGGACTTAGCTTGATTGTAACAGTATAAAAAATCATATTCTTTTCCTACCAAGAGGAACTGTACTTAGATTTGATATTGTGGGCTTATCTTGATTGTAACAGTATAAAAAAAATTATATTCTTTTGCTACCAAGAGGAACTGAACTTAGGTTCTAGCCTGCAGTCACCCAAATCCCACCTCTTGCCACTTTCAGTACTGCTCATAAATATAGTGCATCCCTGGAACAACAGTATCAAATAGATTGCTACAATAAAACGTCCTGGGCCATTTTGTGCTGTCTTTCTTAAAGGCCTTTTGAGGAAGTTCCGCCCCTTTTCCTCTCCCTTCTACTTAGTAGTAATTTTTTTTGGAAAGATGTTTGATTTAGTCGTGTTTCACTATTTCCTTATCACAAATTATTTTGCTTCATACTAACAGTATTTAATTCCTATAACTAATGCAAGATGGACTACTGGAACATGAGGAAGAGAATCTTCCTGCAGATGCAGATGAGAATGCCCCCGATCCGGGAGCTAATGGTGGTAACCACTGGTGGGGAATCGTCAAGGAGATTCAGATGATTGTTTTCGGCTTCATCACTTCTCTCCTCCCAGGTTTTCATGATATAGAGTAAAGATCTTACCCAAGAGAAAAAAGTGTCGGTATTTTATCAAAATGGAGAAGCTTGCTGTTTTGTCTTTCTACGCCCCCTCCTTCTCTTGGTCATCATATGAAAACCAAAATGATGCAAGTTATGTAGCCCCAATTTAGCTTATGATTTACCGTTGGAGGAAATTGATGTATGTAATGAGTACTACAATGCTACTCGAAGTTAAAAGAACATGGTATGTACATTTTGAAATGCTTCTGAAGAAGCTATCTAGAGATTTTTGCTGCTGGAGCTGCTTAATTCTTTCATTTAACTCTCTTTCATTCTCTACAGCTGAAGAGAAAAAGGAACTTGATAAAAAAAAAACTCGGTTTCCCATTGGCTGGGGAAGATACAGATACATTGTATAGAATAATTTTTCATCACCAAGTTCAGACTTTTACTGTCCAGTCAATGTGATGTCTGATTTTACAAATGTACACTATGATGCTGGAGTCTCCAAAACAAGGAGTGTAAAATCGATAATATTGGCGATATTTTGCCGATATTTCGATTTTTTTGGAGTTACTTGGAAAATCCTCAAATATATCTCTAATTTTTTCGAAATTTTTCACATTTAACATTTAGTTTGGTAAATGTCCAATCTTCATATGCTCAATGTCCAATCCCTCCTTCAAGTGGCATGTCCAATACATGTAGAATTACATGGGAGAATAATCATAATTTAATGATTATTCTTCACAATACACACATGATTATGCATAGGGAGATGAGAAAAAAAGTGTGAATTTCGAACCTCATAGGTTCTCTACGTGGTTTTGAAGTATTTATATATTTGATTTTGTGATGTGTAACATATTGTACAAAAGACGTGATGGCCTAGCCTCCCATTAAGTTTTAGCCATCAAAAAAATAAAAATAGAACTATTAAATTATATTTCAATACTTATCACCACATAACACGTACTAATTCATATAGTAATATAGCAAATTCATGTCTTGATGTTTGATCAATATTTTCTTTTCACATAAGTTAGATAATTGATCATATAACAACCTCCAAACGTTTCATTACAAATTTTCATGTATTTTTATTAGTTTCCGTCATTTCCGTGAGAATTTTCATTGGATCGATGTATCCAAATTTTGGAACGTCGATATATCCTTGATATCCAATATTTCACTCCTTGCTCCAAAGACGCCTCCTCCTACCAGCAGGCTGAGAATAAGGAGGTATTCTCAAATCTTGATTTTTTGCGATGATGATGATGATGATGATGATGATGAGCATATCTCTCTTGGTACTTGTGAGGATGTCACTCTTCCAAGTACTAGTACTAGTGTAGAGGCCGTGAGGGAGGAATCATCACTTTGTATTGTGAGGCAATTAAATTAAGATATTTATTTTTTTAAATGGTTAAATGGGTCAAAACAAGCTAAAGACTTTCGAATTTCCAATTAAATTATTTATGACGGCTAATAAAGCTTAGTAATAGTATGCAATTGAATGACAAACTAAATGGTTTGTAACGTTTTCGTAACCGCTCAAAAACTTTAGTTATGATATACAATTAAAGTTTACTAAATGGATTGTTTGTAATCAATCGTAAATATTAGTGATGGAAAATCAAATAGCTTGTAACTGCCAATTGATGGCGAGTATAATGACCAGAAACGGTTTTGGTATTAACTTGACAATAAGTGGCTTGTTCACCAATGAAGCCTATATAAAGCAATCATCTTCTTCTCATTTCGACATCCCTTCAGAAAAAAAGTATCTCCTCTTCTGATCTCTTCTCTCTCTCTCTCAAATTTTGTAATAGACAAAGGTATTCTTCAGTTCGTGGAGAAGTTCTTGTGCTGCGGTACAAAAACATAGAGATGTTTAATCCTAGGAAAACAATTTCATACAAGCCTATGGGCGACGTGAAAGTTATTAAGGAGAGCGTGTGGTACACGTGACTCAACTTAGTTCTTCATCTTCAACTATCAATCAATCGGTAACGAATTTCCAGAATTCGTTCTTCATGTTCTTCATCATTTGTTTATATTTACTTATTATTTGAATTTGTGATTTCAGATTTTATTTAGTATCACATTGTTTTCCTACAATTTTAAGAACTTCCATTTGTGATATTGACTAATGTGGTTGCCTTAAGGAATTGGTTGCCTGCACCAAAATCATGTTGCCTTCGAAAAATGGTTTTTGTTAAGGAAATGGTTGCCTTTGGAGTTGTGTTGCGAAACTCCAATTAGCTACCTACGCTAATGAAAGTCTTTTCAAGGATAATGGAAAGTTTCATTGAAATAAGGAAGCACTATGATTTGGTTAATTATATGTCAAATTCAAATGATTGAATATTGACATATTCAATATGAAATTATTTATGAATTTGACCAAGTAATCAATAAATAAATAATATCGAATATTATTTGTTGATTAGGAAAATAACACGTTGTTGTGTGTATTTTCAGAAAAGACAACGTAAGGTGTAAAGACACTAAAAGAGCTAGATATCACATCGAGTCATTTGGTTAAAAATGAGGATGTGATAATGAGTGTTGATCAATGCAAACTTTGTGTGACTTGTACTTGATGATGTGAGATCCCTTATCACTCGAGGGAGATGAGGTGATGCGCATTATGTGTGGAGACTCACCTTCATATAGCAAGACACGTTTTGGGGTGAGGCCTTAAAGAAAAACCGTGAGCGGTTGACCCAAATTAAGTGGATAATATCTTTCTATGAGAACTGTGTCGTGAAAAATGATGTCATAAATAATGGACAAGACATGTAAGTAGTTAAAGATTATGACTGGAAGATGAAAGACTTGGAGGGGTGGTATGACCAAGCCAAGTTCGATGAACAATCAAGGGTCAAGTAAAGAAGTTTAAATGTTGATCTTTAGAAAATGAACTAAACAACGTAGTATACATTCCTAAAGACGAGTCATGTACTGGTGGTAAATGAATTCTGTGGTCAGTCGTGGTCAATTACCATTAGATCTGCATCCAATGGTAGATAATTAAAAAATATTAGGAAGATAATTTAAAATCATCTGTTGGATGTAGATCTAATGGTAGTTGACAACGACTGACCATATAATTCACTGACCACCAGAACATGACTCTCCTAAAGACCGAGTCGAGGCTCACTGAAGATTATTCTTGTTTATTCATTAAAGAAAAATGAATTCTAGTTTCATAATATAGAATGTAGGTTGACAATAGAGCCACAAGTGGTGGAAATTTTAAATTGAAATGTAATGATCATGGTCAATGATAAGAATAAAGCTAGTGCTTCCACCTTTGTGTTTTCCAATGTATGGTATGATATGGTAGGTATGGACATGTTAATTATGATATTCTGCGGAGGTTAATTAACTTGAATTAGAAAGTCTACTAATGTTTTAAACATAAGTGTGAAACTTGTGTTGAAACCTAACGAAATCATCTTCCAAAACTATTGAAAGAAATAATAAACCCCTTGATTTAAAGGCAACTCAAGCAAAAGTAGTAATAAGTAGTTTATCACTTTTGTTGATGATAGCAAAAAACTTGCTATGTGTACCTCATGAAGAGTAAAGATAAGGCTAAAGAAATTTATTGTCTATAAAAACGAGGTTGAGAATCAACTCAACATGACAATTAAGGTCATAAGGAGTGATCGAGGAGGCGAGTATGAATCATCATTTGCTGATTGTGTTCAGCATGAGTCATATGTGAAACAACATCAGCTTATTCACCACAATCAATGGTGTGGATGAACGGGAGAATCATAACTTAAAGGATATGATGAATGCAATGTTGTTTAGCTTTACGTTGCCACCAAGCATGATAATCATCTTTAAATAAGGTACCCAAAAAGAAATAAGAGAAAACTCCATATGAATTATGGAAATGAAGAATGTCATCCTATAATTACTTGAAAATGTGGGGATGTCTTGTTGTTACACCCTTGCATCTAGGCATATGCACGCACAATATGGTTTCAGAACCTTGCATTATGTCGACGCAACAAAGGCAGCAAGCAAGGGGGTCTATGGCAGACCGAGGAACCAGCAGGCCACTGGTGGCCAAAACTAGTCTCTTCTTAGGCATGATGTGTTAAACAAGCAGGAAACTCACCATAGACAAAGAAGCACTGAAGCCATGTGAGGATATGCGAGGACGTTGCAGGAAAGTGAGTGTGCAGAGGCAGCTAGAGGCGCTTGGAAGCACCTGAGGGGCATCCAGGGGCGCATTTTTGCACTCAGGGCGCATTCCTACGCACTGGGAGTGTTTTCCAGCACCAGGGTGGTTACCAAGGGCAATTACCTGGAGTGCTTACCAGAGGCAGTTACCAAGTTAGTGGGCAGCAGTTGTGGGAAGTTGAGGCACAACGAGAAATGCCACTACTAAGGTGCTTACTGAATCTTATCCTAAGGGTGGTTACTCGAGCTTATCTCATAAGTGGTTGCTGTAATGGTGGAGTAGTAGGCTTGGCGGTCTACATTGTGTGGCAGACATGCAAACTGGCAACACATCATGAGTAGAGTTATCTATGGATGATACCAAGTAATTGGGGTGTGTCTATTACTTGAGAGAATAAAGGCATGTATGCCAACTCAGGCTTGTGATAATTTGGTATCAGAGCCGCCAGGCTCGAAATCTGGGGCGGCCGATACTTAGGTCTAGGGTGATATTAGAGGGCACCAGACCAACTTGAAGGAAGTGGAAGGAGTCAAGATGTATGTGAGTGGCACAGAATCGGGGGATTCCAGTACAACTTGGTAGAGTGGGACTTCACCAAGAACCAATATAACTTGGTGGAAGCAGAAGGCACCAAGAAGCAACAAACCAACTTGGTAAAGCAAGAGTGCACCAAGACACACAATAAAAAGTGGAGCATGAGTGCACCTACATAACAGTAGCTTCCCAAAGGAGGAGCATGAGTGCTCCATCGACAAGCTAGTACACAAAGGGACGTGTACAAGGGAAAAAGTTGCACAAAGTCGACCGAGGGGATTGCTAATGGTAGCAATGGAAGGTGACACACTAAAGGAAAGGTTGGCACATGTCGAGGAATTTCTCGGTGCACCTACAGGGGACATAGCAACTAGTGTCTCTGTTCAACTCAAACGGATGACAATTGACATGGCGTAGATGCAGAAGGCATTCATAGAGCATACCACCGAGGCGGATATCTAGTCCACAGACATGATTCGGGACTTGATTGCTTTATTGGACACGGAAAAAGCAAGGTTGGTAGACCTGTAAGAGAACTTGGCATTGGTGAAAAGAGTTATAGCCAATGTCGGGCTTAACAATAATGCAAGCGTTGTTCAAAAGGTGAGAATACTTGAGCGGAAGATGTTCAACGGGGTTAGAAGCGCCAAGGTCTTGGAGAATTTTATCTGGAACATTGAGCAATAGTTTAGAACTACTCGTATTGCCCAAACGGATAAGGTAGCAATGGCGTCTATGTATCTTGAGAGAGATGCTAAGCTTTGGTGGAGAACAAGGGTGCAAGAGGTGGAGAAACATGACGATGTCCAAACCATGGAGACATGGGGATCTCTAAAGCAAGAGCTGCGAAGTCAATTCTTGCCATGCAACTCAACATGGATGGCTTGCGAGGCATTGAGGAATCTTCAGATGGGCTATTCAGTATGGGACTACACCAAGAAATTCTTCTCCTTGATGCTTGACATCAACAACATAACTGAGGGGGACAAGTCGTTCAACTTCTTGACGGGTTTACAACCATGGGCGCGACAATAATTATGGCGGTTGAGTGTGGCAGATTTCCAGAGTGCGTTGGCAGTGGCCGAGAAGTTAATTGACTTCAAAACAAGTGACTTGTTCTTAGTCAAAGCCAAGGAAGCGGGCAAATGAGGGGAGGGAGGCCATAAGAAAAGCAGTGGGCAAGGTGGCAGTTCTAAAACGTGCAAACCATCCACTACTCAACATGGAAGCAGTTCGAGACCTACTCAGGAGTATGTTTTCTTTATATGCTCAGACCCTCATAAAGCTTGTGAATGTCCCAAGAAAGAAAGTCTTACTGCACTGATTTCATACCACAAGAACAAACAAAACCAAGGAGAGCTAGAAGTATTCATGTCGTCAATGCAACTACTCAACGCCATCACGGTGGAGATGAATGACGAGAGACATAAGGGGATGAACATGCAAGGTGTCCATGTTGAGTTGTGTGTCAACTAAGGTAAAGATGCACAGAAGGTGTCAATGGTTGCATTAGGACAGATTGCACACGAGGTATCATTGGCTGCAAAGGTACAGATTTAACCGAAAGTGTCAATGGCTTCAAAGGATCAGGTTGCATCCAATGCAAGGAAAAAGGATTGTGAGCAGGAGGTGTCAATGGCTACATTAGGATAGGTTGCACGCGAGGTATCAATGGATGCAAAAGTATAGGTTGAACTTGAAGTGTCAATGGCTGCAAGGGATCAGGTTGCACCAAATGAAAACAAGGAAGAAGCGTCGTTTCTCGACATCTTAGATGAAAAATAGTGTTGGCTTGTGAGGCTAAGATTAACGGGTAAGTCACTTAGCAAAGATGCGTAAGGTACTCAAATACCTTGGGAGGAGGACACAAGTATGGAGGCGTTGAAAGACAAAGCAGTGCCCAAATTTTGTGGCACAAAGGAAGCTGACATGGCAACAACTTTGGGGAAAACGTCAATCAGTGACATCGACAATAAATAAGAGAAGGATGAAGTGTAGTGTGTAGCAGACCCACTGGCAATGAGGGCATTGCCAAAAATAAGGGGGGAGGTTTGTTACACCTTTTCATTGACATGGTTTCAGAACCATGTTGACGCAACAAAGGCAGCAAGCAAGGGGGAGTAAGGCAAATCGAGTAGCCTAAAACAGGCCACTGGGGGTCAGCAGAGGCCAAAACTAGCCTCTTTGTAGGCAAGATGTTTTAAACATGCAAGAAACTCACAATAGACGGAGTAACACCGAAGCCATGCAAGGATATGCGAGGATGCTACAGGAAAGTGAGCGCGCGGAGGCAGCCAGAGGCGCTTGGAGGCACCTGAGGGGCACATTTCTGCACACGAGGTTCCCACGCACCGGGGAGTGTTTTCCTGCACCAAGGTGGTTACTAGCGGAAGTTAGCAGGAGCGGTTACCAAAGGTAGTTACCAAGTTAGTGGGTAGTAGTTGTTGTGATACCCCGACTTTTTTATATAATTGATATTTTTTATGAATAATTGGAGTTCGATGTAATGGTTGTGATAAATAATTTATACCTTCAGTAAAAACAATTAAGTCAAAGGTTAAATTTTTTATCTAATTGTCAAAGTTAGTTGACTTCGGGTTGAAATCGTAGGATTTGTCGAGACATGTTCGTAGATGCGTGAAATGTCGAAATCGAAGTTATGACGAGAAAATTACGACTATTAGAAGTTTATCATAAAGCAATTACCGAGCTACCGCAAATGTGCGACTATAAAAAGGAAAATGCTTGAAAAGGAAAGTCAGACTTCCATTTTGTGAAGTTGACCCACGATGACCCATGTTTACTGGGTCTTTGCGGCAAAATTCATCGCCGCACTCGGCACCGGTAGTGCAACGCCGTCCGGCTGTCTCCGATCGCGATTTCGTTTGGAATCGGTTTGTCTTGTGATCATCTATCCTTTCCTCACTTTGATTCTGATTATTGAGGCCGGTAGAAGGAGAATTGAGCCGATAAAGTTTTAGGGTATTCTGGGTTTCGGGTTATCATCGCCGGTGATGTTTCCGGCCACCTCCGGCCAAGGTAATGGTATGAATCGATTCCTCTTGGCCTCCTCTTTGTGATTGTGGATGAGTTTTGGTATTTGCAGGTACAACTCGGGGAAATCAAATCTATTCCCGGCGAGTTCATTTTGTCCTTTACCGTCACTACCACATATTGACTCATTGCCGGCGACTTTTAAGTCGCCGGCAATGTTTTTGGACATTACCGGCGACATAAATGTATGTCGCCAGCAATGTCTCGATCGTAATGTAAAAAAAAAAAAAGACATTGCCGGCGACATAAATGTATGTCGCCGGTAATGTCAAAAAAAAGAAGACATTACCGGCGACATAAATGAAGTCGCCGGCAATGTCTTTTTTTTTTTTTTTACATTACCATCGAGACATTGCCGGCGACATACATTTATGTCGCCTATGTCGCCGGTAATTTCAAAAAAAGAAGAAGATATTACCGGCGATTTTTCCGGCAAAAATCGCCGGTAATTTCCAAAAACATTGCCGGCGACTTAAAAGTCGCCGGCAATGAGTCAATATGTGGTAGTGCGTGTACGGTGGTTGCCGACCATATTGGTTGTCGTGGATAGAGGGGTTTTGCTCCCCTCTGTCTCCTAAGTCGATTGGGTTAAGCCTCGAGCCATGAGGTGGCTCGACTGCAGAGATATCTCATCAGAAAGAATTTCTGGCCGAGTGATTTCGGGGCCGATCACGGACAAATGTGCCGGAATCTGGCACATGGTTTTTGAGCAAAGTTGTTGAGCTCTTTGAGAGCTTTGTTTTGGTGTGTCAATATCCTCCACCAGTAGTTGTCGTTAGGTTCGTATCAGCGATACAGACATAGTCATAAGGTTAATTTGCCATTTAGGCTTCATCGACCTAATGGGTGAGCGGTGATGACGGGGTTTGTCACCAGTGGTGGTGCGGCCGACAAATTAACTAATTTTGTTTTATATCATTACGACCGTTTCGTCGTAAACAAGTTTGTCAGATATGTTCTTTGACTAAATTAGTCGATCTTGATTGTTTCGTAATCGATTATTTCCTCGATTTACATGTTTATTTATTATTTTTGATGATTTTCGATAAGGGTTGGATCATCACAAATGTTATCAGAGTGCGGCTCAACTCTCAAACTTTGTTTTCATTGCGTTTTGTGATTTAGAGTTTAATCGTGAAAGTGAGTATAGAAACTTTATATTTCTATTTCTGTGATCGACACAAAGATGGTGTATAGTGGTCTTGGAAGTGAAGTGGTTACGCATTTGCCATTCCTGTACCTGAGGTACGCGGTTCTTTATCTTACTTCGTATTGTAGATTTGCGTATCTATTATCGATATGTTATCGTTATATTTTTTATTATACATATTTTCGATATTATATTGTGCTGACACGATTACCACACGAAAATTGAAATCGTTATAAAGCGGTAACGGAACGACAACATCAGTTGTCAAACAAAATGGAAACGAGATGTTATTACAACGATAAACAAAATGATATGAGTTGAAACTTGAAATTGAAACAAAAATGAAAATGTTCTATCCTATTTATTATACTTGTGATTATTTGTACAAATTAATATACGAATTGACTATTTGCATATCGATGCAAATATACCATTGATGACCATGATTAATGATCAGTTTGACTGTATTATATGATTATGATACCCCGACCTTTTTATATAATTAATACCTATTATGAGTTCAATTCAGTGGTTGCGATAAATAATATTTACCATTGGTAAATACTATGAAGTCAAAGGTTGACATTTTATCTAATTATCGAAGTTAGTTGACTTAGTGGTTGAAATCGTAGAATTTTTTGAGACGTCTTCGTAGACGCGAGAAATGTCGAAATCGGAGTTACGATGAGAAAATTACGACTATTAGAAGTTTGTCATAAACTAATTACCAAGTTACCATAAATGTGCGACTATAAAAAGGGAAATGCTTGAAAAGGAATGTTAGACTTCACATTTTGGAAAGTTGACCCGCATTGACTGAGTCTCTACAGTAAAAATCGTCGCCACACTCGGCGCCAGCGGTTCAGCCGTCTTTGACAGCGATGACGGTTGGAATCGATTCGTCTTGTCATCCTCTGTCCTTTCTTCACTTCGATTCTTAGTATTAAGGCCGGTAGAAGGAGAATTGAGCCAATAAAGTTTTAAGTTATTCTGGGTTTCGGGTCACCGTCGTCGGTGATGTTTCCGGCCACCTCCGGCCAAGGTAATGGTATGAATCGATTCCTCTTTGTGATTGTGGATGAGTTTTGGTATTTACAGGTACAACTCGGGGAAACCCGACGAGTTCATTTCAGTCTCCACCGTGTATGGTGGTTGGCGACAGTATTGGCCGTCACAGATAGTGGGCTTTTGCTCCCCTCTATCTCCTAAGTCGATTGGGTTAAGCCTCGAGCCACGAGGTGGCTCGATGACGGAAATATCTGCCGGAAAGAATTTTCGGCCTAGTGCTTTCTAGGCCAATTTCGACCAAACATATCAGAATCTAGCATAGGGTCTTTCAGCAATGTTGTTGGGCTCTTCGAGAGCTTTGTTTTGGTGTGTCGATTTTTGTTGTCGGCGGTGGTCGCAGGTGGTGGTACGTGACCAGAAAATAATTTTTCAAAACTTGTCGAGTTATATATCGTTAGGTTCGTATCGACGATACTAACATAGTCGTGAGATTAATTTTCTATTTAGGCTTTGTGGACCCAGTGGGTGGGCGGTGGTGATGGGGTTTGCCACCAGTGGCGGTGCGGCCGACGAATTAATTAATTTTGTTTTATATCATTACTACCGTTTCGTCTTAACAAGTTTGACAGATATATTCTTTGACTAAATTAGTCGATGTTGTTTTTTTAATCCAGTATTTCCTCGTTTTACGTGTTTATTTATTATTTTTGACGATTTTCGACAAGGGTCGGGCATCACAGTTGCGGAAAGTTGAGGCACAGCGAGAAAGGTCATTACTAAGGCGGTTATTGAAGCATATCCTAAGGATGGTTACTCGAGCTTATCTTATGGGCGGTTGTTGAAATGATGGAGTAGTGGGCTTGGCATTTTACATTGCATGGCAGAAATGCAAGCTGCCAATATATCGTGAGTAGAGTTATCTATGGATAATACCAAGTAGTTGGGGTGTGTCTACTACTTGAGAGAATAAAGGCATGTATGCCATGTATCCCTAAAGGAAGTTGGGGGTGTCAACTTTCATAGAATTTGTAGGTTATAAATAGGTGCTAGGTAGAAGCATGAGAACCAGGGGAAAATATTATAAAAGTCCATGCTAGTTTGTAGTTTGTATTCCAATGCGAAGTATTAATAAGAAAAAGGAAGTGAAAGTTCCACAAAACTAGTGCATGTGAATTTCTTGTGGCAACCAAGAAACACCTGTGATTATATAATGCGGTCCCCTCACTTCGTAAGGGAAGAGTGTTGACCTCGCTTAGTAAGGTCAACGCCTATGTACAACGACACTGCTTGTGGTTGTCTTAGGTCGGGAAGGAGGATTCGCCTAAGGGCCATCATGGGTTAGGACGGGCTGTTGGAGGAAGACAACATTGCAAACGACTCATACCCACTCGGGCTTGTGACACTTGTCTAGGTGGTGATTCCTCCACCTAAAAGGGAAAATTATGAAGAAACAGTTAATTGCATTTTTTATGCACATAATTGTAACAATTATCGATATCTTGTGTGCAAATTAAATAAACGCAAGACACGATAAGGAAACTTGAAAATTGCATCATTCTTTGAAGATGTATTTTCGAATAAATTATCCAATTTATTGTTGGTGATAGAGTGCAATAGCTAAATTAGAAGCTTGTAACAATCGCCTAGATAACCATCATAACAAAACTTGTGGAACAACCATTTAACGGTCAATTGATAAGCAGTTTAATCACTTATAAACCACTGAATGAATGCATGTAACGAATGAGTTAAAAGTCATCGACAAAAAATTGATTTTGTGGTAATCAGTGTTGTACTTTCCCATGAAGTATAAGTAATGGTGACATTTCAGAATCAAAGAACTGATATGAGGATTGGAAAATCCTTAGGTTCCGACTCTTAACATGTATTGTTAAGAGTAAAACTTGAATTCTTAAGGAAAAGTTACCTTGTTTACTTTCTTTGTTTGGAAGAAGTCACTAATTAAACATATATACAATTCTAATTTTGCGGATCATACTTAGGAACTAGTGGATCTCCCACCTGGTTATGAAACTTTAAAGTTCCAAGTGGGTTTTCAAGAGGAAAATGGAGGCAGATGTAATGATAGACAACTACAATATAAAGCTTGTAATTAAAGTCTATGGACAAAAAGGATGCTTGAATTATTTTGACAATTACTCTCTAGTGACGAAAATTATTTTCACCAGAATGGTACTTGCTATTGCCATGTTAGAAACTTCGAAGTACATTAAATAGATATGAAAATAACTTTCTAGGATAGAGGTACATAGGAGAAAATCTATATTTATAGAAGAACCTGAATGTATCTCGACATCTAGTCAAAAAGGAAAAGTATATAAATTAGTGAAGTCATTATATGACTTAAAACAAGCCCAATGCAATACATGAAACATTTGACAAACATGGTCACCAATGGTTTCAAAACAAATGAAGGTGATAAATTTGTATATGTCAAATAGACAGAGAGTGAATATTTCTCTGTGTGTCTATATGTAGATGTCATAGTTATCGTTGGAAGAAATGATAAGATGGTCAAACAAGACAATGTTATAAAGTACTTAATTTGTAGTGATTATGACTCTATTCTCTAATAGGGCTCACCTTAGTAGCTCATAATGTTTAGAAAAGGAAAGTTTCGACAATAGTGTACTTAAGTAGGCCTCGCCCCACCTACATCGATTTCTTCTAGCCTAGTTATGAGTGAAAAGAGCTACCCAAATATTTATAGATGTCATAATTACTAACAAAGTCGTTTACATACTATTTGGGATGGCAAAAGCGTTTGAGTCCTTACAAAACGTCACAAGAACAAGGGTTGATATTAAATCAAAAACATTACGTGGAGAATATCCTTGAGAAATGTGACAAGGAGAATTCTGGAGTTGCAAGAACTCCGATAGACATGACTCTTTATATTCCGAAGAATAAATGAGAAAGTGTTTCTCAGTTAGAATACTCTAGAGTCATCGAAAGCCTAAAGTACTTAACAAATTGTACAAGGAAAAATTTAGCTTATGATGTGAACAAGTTAAGTAGGTACACGAGTAATCCTGGAGTAATACACTGGCAAAAAATTGCAAGAGTATTTAAGGTATACTCATACCTATGGGTTGCACTACACGAGATATCCAGCTGTCCAGAAGGATACAACAACGTAAACTTGATATCTGACATGAGAGACTCAATGTCTACTAGTGGATACACTAGGGGGTGCAACAATGTCCTGAAAATCCTCAAAACAAAAATATTATAACCAGATTCCTGATGGAATCTGAGTTTGTTGCACTAGCCAAATGTAGGGAGGTGACAAATGGCTATGGCAATCCATAGAGGATATTCTAAAATGAACAAAGCATGTGATTGCAAATTGCATATATTTCGATGTAATTGGCAAGACACAAAGCAATATGTACAATGATAAGTCTAGATACATTTGTCGAAGACATAATACCATTAGACAACTACTCTCTACTAAAGTTATCCCCATTAACTATATATGAAGTCAAAAGATAACATAGCGGATCCGTTGACCAAAAGGTTAAACAGTGAGTTATTTGACAAATCGTCGAGGGGAATGCGACTAAAGCCCATGAGTTAAAGTCTTTATAGTAGATACCCAACTTAGTTGACTGTAGATCTCAAGATCTAGGTTCAAAAAGGACAACTAGAGACTGAGTCGAATCACTGTGGGGATCTTCCCCATGTCTATTCCTATGATGAAAACAGTGATACCCGTAAGGAATAAGGTTAAGCTAAAAGTTTTTAATGATTCTTATGTGTCAAAAATTATAGTGGAGTAATGCTGGTTACTATTAATTAAAAAATTACATAGAGAGAAGTGGGGACACGTCACTTCTAAGAGAATTTTTAAGGGCAAAATACTTTTTAAAC
Source organism: Geum urbanum (assembly GCA_946800695.1). Classification (NCBI taxonomy): domain Eukaryota; kingdom Viridiplantae; phylum Streptophyta; class Magnoliopsida; order Rosales; family Rosaceae; genus Geum; species Geum urbanum. The sequence goes on from OX327003.1 coordinate 11,083,132, forward strand.
TGTTACAAAACCAGACACGTGTCCATGGCCAAGCAAACACAATAATGAGAACTAAAAGTATCAGGGAGATACTTGTATGAGGTATCCTATCGTTTACGTACATAAATGACGATTAGTTCAAAGACATTGCGTTTACTGCATAGTTAGTAAACTAAGCATACTTTCACAAAGGAAGGTTGAAAGGGTTAACCCCTACTTATCCTATGCAGGTTTTCAGCCGTAGAATCTTTCACGAAGTCCATCAAGTCTTTGGTTGCTAATTTCATTCATGTGGGGAATTGTTGGAAAATAGATGTTTAACACTATTTTAATTAACAATTTTGAGGTAATTAAATTAAAATATTTACTTATTTAAATGGTTAAATAGGAGAATGAAAAATTATTACCCAAAGTAAGCTAAAGACTTTCGAATTGCCAGTTAAATTGTTAATGATGGCTAATAAACCTTAGTAATGAGATGCAATTGAATGACGAACTAAATGGTTTGTAATGATTTTGTAACTGCTCATAAACCTTAGTTATGATATACAATTGAAGTCTACTAAATAGATTGTTTGTAACCAATCGTAAACATTAGTGACGAAAAATTAAATAACTTGTAACTGCCAATTGATGAATAGTATAATGACCCTAAACGATTTTGGTATCAACTCGACAATAAGTGGCTTGTTCCCCAATGAAGTCTATATAAAGCAATAATCTTCTTCTCATTTTGACATCCCATCAGAAAGAAAGTAGTATCTCCTCTTTTGATCTTTTCTCTCCCTCTCTCAAATTCGGTAATAGACAAAGGTATTCTTCAATTCGACAAGAAGTTTTATGCTGCGGTACAAAATTAACATTAACTTTGGCTTTAATGAGCATGGAGTAGTCGATCATACTGATATTTATATTGTTCCAATGGCAGTAAATTTACATCTTACATACTGATTCTTGGAGAGACTCAAGGAGGCCTTATCCGTTAGAAATGGAGACCGGCATCCTTTGGCCCGAAAGGTTGCAGATGTAATTCAAGGGAATGTGCTTTTGGATCAGAGAAGAACATCAGAAGGTTATGAATATGTTTGATGTGATGGAACAGTTGACCATGTGGAAAAGCGTCATTTTTTTCTCCACATGGAAGATGAGGTATTTGAGGTCATGGTGTTGCCGGATAGTTTATCTAATGTTACGTTTGATGAGAGTTTTCAAGTGTGGAATGTATTCGTTGTTCTTTTCTTAGTAGAACCTACACCTACTTTTGATGGTCTATTATCTGTTGGAGTATGAGTGATGGATGAAGCTGGTTTATGTAAGGGTGTTTTGAAAAGGCATGTAACATTTGATCTTGCCGAGAAGTTAGTGGCATTTTTGTAGAGTAACAAGATTCTTATAGCAGATGAAAATGGATGTTTGTTCTCTTATAACCTCAGTACCAAAAAAGTCAAAAGTATTTTCCAGATCAAAGAGTCTCAAATGAGCCTGCAAGTATTGACAATTTAGATAGTATAGTTTTTTTCTCAGGAGACATCCGAATCAAGTCTGGAGATAACTTTGAACATGTAAATTTTCTAAATCTGCTATCTTTCTATTAATGTAATAATGCTTGATTAATTTTGCAGATTATAGATGCTTTATGTTATTTATAGGATTTTCCTCTGTTCAAATATTCTCCATCAAGTCTTTCGACAGTAGACACAGAATGGCACTCGTATTCAGTTTGAGTCTTCCCACCTGTTGATGCGTCAATAAGGATCAAGAAGATAATGAACAACCTATGTTCCAAATTTTATGGGCCAAAGATTGAACCTCATATACCTGTTATAGCATCTATTTGTATGACGTATGACGAGGTGCTGAGCAAGTTTAAATCTCTCCAGTCTCGTGTTATGTATTCGTCAGCTAAGGTCAATGAGGTTGTCACCCGTAACTTCGATATTCGATGTGTTTCCCTCTTCATTGATTCATTTTTTTAATGAGGCACTTCTTGTCCGCCTTCTTCTATCATTTTCCTTTGCTTAATTTCATTTTGTTCAAATATATTACTTGTATAGCTAAAAAAATGAGAACCACTAGAGATTCTTGCAAACAAGACTAACGCTGTATGCATTTATCGTCTTGAATTAGAGTGTTACAAGGTCCAGATATGCGGCTAGAAGAAGTCGTGGTGATTGGTATAACTTGGCCAATTTCATCTAACTGCTTCTTTTCAGAGACTTGTAACATTGTTAGTTATGTAACATACTATTACGCGCCTGGTAGAAGCTGATCTGCCAAATAAAGTCCAATTTCTGTTAGCTCGATAGTGTATTAGTTTATATATCTATACACCTAGAAGTTACTTGATTATCTGGCTAATCTCATTATTGTTAAAAAAAAGATGGATAATAGGAAGAATTGTCAATTTGGTACCCGATGAATAACTCTTGTGACAATTTGCTATCCTAAATTTTTTTTTCTGCCAATTTGTTATCCTAATAATTTTTTCTGTCATATTGACAAGTTTATAAATCCTAAGGTAATAAATTGGCAGAAAAATCTTCTAGGTAGCATAATGATATTGAGGTGATTCTTAGGGTAGTAAATTGAGAATTAAGTCTAGATAAAAAGGTTTTTGAGGAAAAGTGGAGAGCATTGATTTTTGATAACATAAATTTCAGTCTAAATCAACAATGACAACTGCATGTTCTTCAAATTTTCTAGTTCACACGAGGGACAATATTAAGCGACAGAAAACAAGGATTAGCCAAGGAACTGTGTTGAAAGAATATGTAGAGTGTTTACAAGTTCCGTTTTGTATTTTAAGTCAATATTGGAGCCTGCATTGTACAGATGTCACAAGATCACCATACTTATTCTTGCTATGTACAATAATTTTGCTAGGATCAAATTTTCTTTTTCAATTAGGGTTGGTAACTTGGCATTGTATTGCATAGTTTGGCTTCTGACAAGTTATGTAACAAATTATTTATATTGCAGAGCTTTGTATTTGAGGTAATGCTTCTATATGTTTATCCAAGGAGTTCAGGATGAAAGGAACAACAGAATATATAAGTATAAAACTGAAACTGAAATGTTTTTACTTTTTTTGTTTTCTCGGATCTATCGTTTATTGGAACTAAATACTCCATTGTACGTTGCAAAATTAAAGTATACAAATTTGTTTATTAGTTGAAGATCCTCATATGCTGTGTTTGAGCCTCATTTGCGGGAATATGTCGAAATAAGAGAGGATAAGAGCTCAAGAGAATGTCTATGTTTTCGACGGAAATATTACGAGCTACCTTGAGCTTTCCCATTACTCGACTGCACTATACAAGATTAACTACGAAGACCCAACTCTCAAATTATGGGAGAAGATTACTGAATATCCCTTCTTAAATTAGTGCATTGCATGCATGCAGTCTCTGTGTATTATGTGATACGTGATTTTCTTGGATCTCTTATTTTGAATTTGTCATCTTATGAGAAGTTCGTCATGAAACCGTTACTGTACTAACCTTTTGTGTTTACTGTACTAAATACATGCATCATTTAATTGGTATCAATGCAAAACATGGTGCAACACTAAAAGTGGTCTGCATCTATATATGAATCTCAATCTTCATCGAATAACCACTAGAATTTTCCTTTTATATAACAAAATCCAAATAAAATAGTCAACCTAATTAAATTGAAAGTGCATAAATATTAAATACTCGGTAGCTAATATGCAAAAAACAATAAATCACTATAAGTGCACAAATATTGATATCAACTACTTCGATCGATCTTTTATGATGATGGTGATCGAGCCTTCATTAAACCCGCGGCAATATCATCTTTTATTGCTTCTATTTCTTACGCCCCTGGACCATAGTTTATATCAAGTTCTTCTTGTGCCTCAGGATCATATATAGTTCATATTAGGTTTTTCTTTGACATTACCTCTATTAGCAAAATGAATATCATGTGCATCATGCTTCCTAATATAGTTCTGAAGTGCCATAGCTCCTTAGGAAAAATCATAGAACTAGCAGCTCGTCTTCTCTTCTTCCCCACCTCACTTGCAGCAGGCTCAATGTTGACCAAAGTTTCCATAGAAGAACCTTATAGCCGACGAATCACAATCGAGATTTTACCTTTCTTAATACTGTCCACGAGAACAAGAAGTTCTTTTCGTGCCTCCCATCGAGGAGCACCATGAGTACCAATCCTAAAATCACCTTCCTTAGCACTCATCCCTAAAGCTCACGGAATCCAAATCCAATATTGATCTTTGGTGTTGGTTTCACCACCAATGCCATAGAATTTCCAGCCTCCTCTTGCTCGGGCCATACTGCCTCTTCTACAACAACCACCGCCGTTGTAGAGCTTTTACTAGGTTCAGTCACAGGCTGAGAACCACAAAAAATTATGGCCGGCTCCACTGCACACATCCCCGAGGCATGAGACACTAAGCCACACTTATCACAACGGCCCTTTAGGTTTGCAAAATAGTACTCGATCTCGGCCTCTATTCCTGTAGCGAACTTCATGTTCTTCTTGAAGACCACATGCTTATCAATCCTATGCAACACTCGAACCCTAAGCACGCCCTTCTTACATGCAAGAAAATCAAACTCTAGGTACTCCTCTGCCTCTGTTGGTATAGGCTGGTAAGCCATGCCCCATTTCATACAAACTCGGCCAAAAGAAAGTTGAAAACAAGCTGAAACGAAACAAAAATGGAACGAGTCCCACATCGAAGAACAACAAGAAACACGTCGCACTCCAGAGGTTAAATCAAAGGTCAAACATTTAATATATTTTCATAGAATATCCCCCACATTAATACTCTACTCTTCGTTTCGCTTATTTTCGTTAATTATCCCACTTTTCGTTCTGACTTTAGCATTGGAGTGTGTTATGCGGGTTTGACCCCGTCTTTACTTCTGACATTCTTTTTGTCTTAGCAGCTCACATCTTAAAGCCAGTCCTTCATGAGTCAATTTATCCTTGGTGTTTGAGTCAGTCTCCATCCAGATTTTGGTTCAAACATATGGCGTCGTCCACGGGTTCTTTCTCCCCCGCATCAACAAAAGCTCGTTCGCTCTACATTGCTAGTCCGTTTGCTCAAGCCCGCCCAGTTTACTAGCTACCATATATCACATACCTAATTCGTCTGTTTTACTCATCCTGCCTAACGCACTAGCGTCACCAAGCCCGTTTGGATTAGATAAGTTTGGTATGTTCGTAAGGTTGTCCAACCAATTAAGGTAGACCACGTCCCGCCCAAATCCAAGGTGCCCCCTCCATGTCGAGCGCGACTTTTCAAACGTGCACTCCGTTTCAAAGCTAAGTATTCCCTTCTTATAAATATGTTTTTGATCAAATTGATGAAAAAGGGCGCCATGCAATACGTTAACAATTTTTTCCATGTATCTCCATACCATGCTATGTCTATAAACTTACACATGCACCGTATAATAATTATGCCATGAAGGAACGGAGGTGGGGCTGGGACCGAGATTCTAAAAATCTGAAGTTGAGCAGTACGTCCAATCCTGAAACCAAGAAACCTGTAGTCTGTTCAGCTAATCTCACCCGCTCCATCTCCTCCATCCGTCTCCGAGTCTCTTCCATCTCCCTCTAATGCTCCGTTGCCTGCCTCACCGAGCCAAAACTCACCACAACCGAGTCACTATGATCAAACTCACTCCACCAGAGACGGAGACCCTCTACCGCCACCAATTCTCTTCCACCGAGTTTTTCCCCTGTCAGATCTACTAAACTATAGTTGGGCAGATCATCCAACTCGTTACTAACGCCCTCATTATACGGAATTTGAAAATGTACACCCTCGTTATATTGAGGCACATTTTGATTGAAAGGAAACTGTGGAAAATGGTCCATTTTGGTGAATTACTGAGTGCGTTCAATGACGCCCTTGAGAAAAGAGTGTACGTCTTTGGTTAAATATCTCTCTTGAACCTGTAGGTTCTTTCCCAAATTGAAAATCTGGAAGATGATGCCTAAATGATGACCTTTATAAGGACTAAGATATCCCTTCATCAAGGGGTAACCAACATCTACCAGATTGTATTTTCCTGTAAAAATAGAAAATGTAGCTTAATATTGGCGTCATTTTAAAATTTTGTCGCAGTTTGCTGAAATCAATTACACAACTCTTACCATTAGGAGGTTTAGGAAAGTTCAAAGCATCATTCCTTATAAACGAGTAAAATACTCTAGTATCATGTGCAGTTTTTTTCCAACCTACACATGCAAAAATAAATTACATGTCGAAATTACATACCACAATTATATTTTGTGTTGGTATCCCTTTTCTTCCAATTTAAGGAATTTGATCTCCAGAAGACATCCAGATATAAACTCGTCCAGAAACCGTCTGAACACCTGGTCCATCAAGTCTGTAAGATCTACGGGGCATTGGTCAACCAAACAGCGTGACCAAAACTCAAGATGCCCGCACCGAGATCCGTAAGCTGTCCAAACCACATCTGACTCATCAAACCTCAACTGACAATATCCAGTCCCGAAATCAATCTTCGAAAGGACTGAAACTCTCACAAGCTGATCAAACCAGTCGTCATTCCGAAACGGAGGATACTCACTCTTCTCTGAATCAAATCAGGCTTCCGGTAGTCAATGCACCACCTCATCAAATCATCCAACATCCGTGTAAACAATGCGAAAACACACCACGCAAATACGCGGGGTCGTATGAAATCTCCTGAAACCTCATCCAGCAACTCCTGGAGTCGAAACTATAGCTCCATCAGCTCCACTGGCTCCAAACGACAAGATGCCGGTAAAATGAGTCCAGCGCCCGGTACAAGCTCAATGGTGTAATCGGTCTCCCGAACTGGAGGAACACCTGGTAACTCCGCCGAAACACACCTGGAAACTCGGGAACCACCACAATCTCACCAATGTCAGACACAGCAACCATATTATCCACAACATGAGCTAAGCAAACCACACAACTCATCTCCACAAACCGCTCGACCATCACCAAGAAACAGCATCTCGAGAAATCTGGTCGTCGAATATAACCTCCTCCTCAAGGCTCCCGAACACCACCAAATGCATCATCAATAAGTCCATACTCACAATCATACCAACATCACAATGTCCAGCTATCACCGATCCACGGCTAACACATAACCTCCAACGAGGATCTCGCAACCTCCGGATGGATGCAACACTCTCCAAGACCTCGGAAGTGGAGATGCAGGTACCATCGCCATGGATATCAAGCAACAGTAACCTCGGAGAAAAGCCTGTCCTCAACAAGGTCCTGGCACGAACCCCAACATGCCCAACTAGTCGCCCACATCACATGCGACTTGTTGAAGAACTCGTCAAAATGGTACATTGGTCAGTCCGCAGGAATAACATGAGGATCTCCTCGTAAACTCTGGGCTACCGTACCGCTAGATCAACTGGTTGAGGGTGCTCCCTTGTAACGTGACCCTCCTGGCCACCGAAACAGCAACCGGAAGTGCTCCACGAACACAAATCACCGCAACACCTGCTGCGTGAAAGGATCACCAACGATCACCCAAATTCATGCCACAGGAGCAAATTCGCTACTCTGCGATCTCCGCCAGTGCCCAACGGATCAGCAGAGGATCCTTAACATAATCAAAAAGACCACATTCTGATGAAATCACTGATCCCGAAGTGTCAGAACTCAACCTTATTAAAATCTCGACTAAGTCCACTTGCCTCAAACCATCACATCGGAAACCGCGTACATCTTTCCCTCACAATAGCCTCGCCACTGAGTACAGCACACTAAGCTCCTCACGGCTATCTCGAGGCATATCAAACAAACTCTCTCTCTCTGATACACAGGTTCAACTCATCTCGAACCTCGTGCCATGCTTCCTCTGAAGCCACATAACTTGTATAAACATATGAACAATGCATCTCTGCCTCAGGTGGACAAACACACCACATTCGAATGCTGGGTAGCCTGATAAAACCATTACCGTATACACAACACCTTGAATGTAGGCCATGGAGTCGCAACCGGAACTCACACAATATCAGCCCACCAAATACAGCAATCTGACTCAGGCAAACATCACTGCCACAATTCTCAGCTCTGAAGCAACACATAGATGCTCATATACACATCCCCAGGCAAACCGTGTCACACAATTCTCTGAACTCTGAATACTCATCTGAATCCACTGTTCTCTGGCAAATCGCGCGTCGATTGATCCTCAACAGGATCCATAACCGAAACGACACGGAAAGCACGTCAGGAGGCATCCTAATGAATACAATATCGTTCACAACAAGTGAAACGTAATCATGGAACTTCAAATATTTGAAAGCATACAACACCCAGAATTTGATGATTATCCGCCGGCCGGTCGGGTCACCATTCCAGACATGCTGTACATTCTCAAATATCCTTAGTAAACACGACTACAGAAGTCTACAGAACCTATAACCTAATGCTCTGATACCAAGATGAAAGGACCCAACCCCGATTTAGCTTCCTAAATCGGAATCAAACCCCTTCGAAAACACGAACCAACAAAAACTTTTTGAAATTTCGGCAGAGTTTCGCTACTAGCGTGGAATTACCGTTACCTGCACGCGGAAAATACACTTCATCCTATGCCACAAAAAGCAAACCGTGGGCACCAATCCCATCCGGATTTCTCAACATATCAACAGTAAAGTAAAACAAAATATACTTTTCTGAAATCCGGTATAAAATCGTATAACATATACCACAGAAAGCTCAGAGCAACATCTAATACATAATCGTATACGCACACCACAGTAGGTAGAACAATAAACCTACTGGATGAAACAAGATTGCTCGAGCACTATGCCTCCGACCATGACGTGTGACACCAGAGCCTGAACTGCAAACTGGGCATGGAAACCGAAAAGTCCAGGGGAAAGACATAAAAAATCGTTAGAGTGAGTGGACGAAAACAAATGTCTTTCACCAAATAATATATGTTATAAAACATATGCGAGTCGAAATATAATAAATCAAACCAAATAGTATACGAGGAGACGCTGACTCCAACTCGTAAACAGAGCATGCAAGTAAAATCTCACAGTCAGAACCACGGGGTCCCTAGCCCACACGTGATCCTAGCTGCAGCAGCACAGTCGGAACCACGGGGTCCCTAGCCCACACGTGATCCTAGCTGGTAACATCCTCGGGGATCAGCCGGGATGCAGTGTATCGATACAACCTCATAAACTACGACTGTACTCTGTGAAAACCAAATCATAAACAGTTCGGTACAAATGCATGTAACAACATATCAGTGTATGTATACTCGTATACGTATATCCGTATATGTATAATCATAAAACACATGCTCGTAAAATCACAATCAAGCGGCATGCTCAAGTTCGTAAATCATATATAAAAGACTCGCAAACAAACCGTGAAAATAAATTGTCCACTCACAGTCTGGCGTAACGCGTATCGCGTTAACCCGTGATCCGGCGGAAAGTCCCTCGTCAAAACAACGATCACGAACACCTGAATATTCACAAAATCCATATCTCAAAATCATATCTCGACAATACAAGACAAATCACGAGAAACCACCATTCTCGGAAACACATAACTCAAAGTTGACGAATCGTCGAAAATCCGTATATGTACACCTCAATACCTGGCTATACATTCGGATGCTCAAATCGAGAAACGAACCTCCCCACTGCGATCGGGGCGCGATTTCGAGTCAAATGACATGCAACTTGTCGAAAGTCCAAAAAGTCAAACCTGTTGACCGCCGTCCACGGCGGCGCTGCTGCCGGACGGAGAATTTCAAGGCGGGGCTGCACCTATTCCACTCAAAATCGTCAACTGAGCAACTTTGTCAACTGCACCGAAGTCCAATTCTCACTCTAACACATCCAATTTCAAGCAAAACCGAATTAGAACACAAAATTCAAACCCAAAATTCTCCATCTACAAATCGAATTAGAACACCATGTTTATATGGTTAGAATCACATTGAAGAGGGCTACAAAACCCAGTACCTCTTGAAGTTCAATTCGGCCGAAATAAGAGTTCACCATTAAACCCAAAATTTTGCAAACTTTATCCCAAGTTTTCTCTCTCCACCGTGAGCCACGCCGTGCGTGGTGGCCGACATCGACACGGGGCAGCCAAGCCGAGTAGAACTAGCCCTAGGCCGAGGCCTAGGGTGGCCGGAAGCCAACACCACCGTGGAGCACCGCCGAGTACATCGCCATCTCTTCCTCCACCGAGTTGACTCAGTCAACTCGGTCAACCACCCAAAATGGTAAGTCACACACTTGCCCAAAATAGCAGGTTTCTATTTATAGCCTTTCCCAAAACGGAAACTTCATAATTATCCATTTCGACAAACTTCAAACGCGCATAACTTTCTCGTCGTAATTCCGATTCCGATAATTCTCGCGGCCACAAAATCGTCTCGACATATTCTTCCAATATCACCCGAAGTCAAACACATCGGCCAAACAGATAAAAAGTCAACTGTTCACACCACACATATTTAAATCAACTAAACAAACAACCAACGAAAATAATCACAACTAAATCTTCGTAACTCAAAATCATGCTCCAGAAGTTCCCACGAACTCGAAATTAAATTCTGAACAACTTCCGTGAAGAAGCCGAAATCAAATTCTCGACCAGTAATTTAGTCGCTAAGTAGCTCGCCATATTAATCCGTTTCCGTCGAAACTTCAAATATTCATAATTAATTCCTCGGTCGTCCAAATAACGATCCAGAACCGCCCACGAACTCATAATCACACGTATAACGACTCTCGAGAAGAGACCTAGCTCCAATTCTTGGCCAATAATTTAGTCGTTAACGAGGCTGGCGATTCAAATAACTGTCGGACAACCGCGACTATGCGACTTCACTGCTGATTCTATTTCGGGTCATCACACAAACCCCCCTCGGAAAGTCGCCGGAGCACCATGCACCCTCGAAGCCGATTCCGGCCAAAATTCCCCAATTTTATAACCCACATTTCTCCCTCAATTCATCATCAAATCAAGCAATTCCAAGTTCTAATCAACTAGAAATCAAGAGAGGAATCGAAATATACCAAGGTCCAAGCCGGAGGTGGCCGAAAAATGAAGGTCGCCAGCGAGTCAAACGGTGGCCGGTTCTCCGCTCGGTCAACGCGGGTCAACTCTCCAAAAATGGTGAAACGTCGGTCAAACTTCTAAACAGTGCATTTTCGACAATTTTCAACTATTTCCGATATTTATACTCGCGCCTCGGGATGATCAACGATCCAAAATGGATAACCATTATGATTCGGATAAACTCGATACGAATGGATAAACTCGTCGATATTCTGAAACTTCAAATAATCATATTATATTCCTCGGTCATCGGAAAAATCATCCGGAACCGCTCACGAACTCGAAATCACGTGTACTACAACTCTCGAGAAGAGACTCAACTCAAATTCTCGGCCAATAATCAAGTCGTAAATAAAACCGGCAAACCACACAATTAACGAAAAACTGCGATTACGTGATAACTCGTGGATTACGCTGATTACTCTACTGATTCTGGTTCGGGTCATCACAAGCACCCAATAAATTTCACGGGTGCACTTAGACGACTGAAATACCCATCTCCGTCATTTAGGTGAAATTTGAACCAGTCCCCCAAAAAATGGCAGTGGAATTTGTACTGCCAAAATTTTGAACCTAGACGACGAAGATAGACCATCTCCGTCATCCAGGTTAGAAGTTGGACGACGGAGATGGTCTATCTCTGTTGTCTAGGTTCAAAATTCTGTAAAATTAATTTTTTAAAATAATTCGTAAAAAAGTTTCCTATCTGTCACTCGAATGAAATAGTCGTAAAATATCGATTAAAGAATCGTATGTATAAAAAAAAGAATTTAAGATGACGAATATTCTTACGTCTTTAAATTTGTTAAGTATCTACTAATCGGTATAACTTAAGTGTTATTAAGTATAGGCTCATTGCACATCGATATTAACGAAATTGAATTTGGACAAAACAACCGTTGGATATATTCGCCATAAGACAATATATAAGTAGAATAATTCCACTAAATAGTAAGTTCGTTAATGGTTTCATCGGCACAGTCAACCGCAAAACCAAAATTTTTACAAACCGAAAATGTTGATACACGAAAATTCGTAACTCCTATTTTGGAACCGTCGACGCTCACACTCCAAGAATTGTAAACTCTATGATCTCGACGGAAAGAATGTGCATTGGGACATGGTTTACATGGTCATTGTCTTAGATGTGAAATTACAAAATTTTCACTTGGACAACGCAAAGGTGCATTTATGTCGTCCAAGTAAAAAATTTAGGGTTTAGACGACGCAAAAGAGTATTTGTGTCGTCTAAATAAAATTTTATAATTAATTTAGGGTTATATATATAATTAATTATTATTGTGTTTAATTACCTTTGTATGGACTACCAAAAATCGCTTCATCATCTTGGTTTTAGGGTTTAGGAAAAATGTATGTACGATATTCTTGATCCGATATATCGATCCAATCCTCGAACCGGTCCATCTAGGATTAATTAAAGGGTTTTAATTTGTATTTGAATTCGGTCCGTCGAACCGATCTCGCTCTTTAATTAATTCGAAGTTAATTATGTGAAAAAGTTAATATTAATTTATTAAGTTACTTGTACGTACGAACCTACTCCTCCTCATAATATATATAATTAATCATGCATCATTACGAAAAAAAATATGATTATAATATTTAATTACTAATTAATATTCCTGGTCGTTATATTGTACTCTTCGTCATAATTATCATCATCCTCACCACTGTTATCCGATTGCTCCTCCTCCTCATCATACTCAACATCGTCCGACGAATATCCTGAGTCATCATCATGCGCCTCTTCTTCATCTACCTCATTAATTGCATCAATAAACTCATCTTCAGTTAGATCCGTACAACCATCAGGCATGGGTAAGCGTTCACCAGCTTGAACCAAGTCCATTATGTCGGGTGCGAATGATAGAAATATTAGGCTCTGGATATGCATGAATGTCTCTTTCCGGTTCAACATCTTCAATCGTCGGCGTCCCTTTAGTTGTCGTGGTATTCCATATTCCTCTATGAGAGATATGGTTCACTATTTTCCACCCTTCACTAGCTTTCGGATCATCAAGATAAAACACCTGCCTAACTAAGGTGACGAGAGTGAAAGGCTCATCCTTATACCTAGGGCTGACAATGGTACACAATTCCATTCCAACCAATTCCTATACCAACCGTACCAAATAATTTGGTATACCAGAAAGTCGGTACATGGTACACGGTACAGTATACCGTACCAACTTCAAAATACGGTACGGTAGGTGGTACAAGTTTTCCTCTACCGTGGTATACCGTACCTACCGACTTATCCTATATTAAATTATTAAATATAATATATATATATATATATATATATCTCTTTTAATCTCAACCGTAGATTTAGTGAAAATAAATCTCAACCCTTAAAATCAACCCTAATTCTCACTCTGTCACTCAGTCACTCTCCCGCTTTTAGACCTATCATTTCTTTTCTTCTTTTTTTCAATCATTTTGTGAATTTGTGACTTGTTAGTACTTTGGAAGTTTGGGTATTTGTACTTTGGCATTCAGTTTGTGACTTTTTATTTGGTAATTTGGTTGAAGTTGTATAAGACTATGGATTTGTGTTGTGATTTGTTGTTACTTATTTGGATTGGGCCTTTAAATTTTTGGGCCATAAATATGTTGGTAGAAGCCCAGTACCAACCGTACCAACCGAGTACCAACCGTACCAAGTAGTTGGTATACCAACGTTATTGGTTGGTAGAAATGGTGGATTTTTCCTACCAATTGTATATTGGTTGGTACATGGTACTAGGAAAATGTAATTGGTATACCTACAAATCCACCCCTACTTATACCAGCTTGAGTTTGTATCGACTGATAAAAGTCTCAAGTCTTCCTTTGTACGCTTGAACCATTTGCACTTGAATAGGAAAACGTTGACATCATTCCCATAACATAGTTGAACGACATATACAATAGGCCCGTAACATAGATTATTGTCTTTCCCTACTGCTACCCCTCTATTTTATGTTCTTCTTCCTTCATCTCGGGCCAATAAATGAAACTTTACACCATTCACAAAATATCAGGGGTAAATATAGTGTTTAATCGGCTTCCCAGCTAGCAAGTACTTTGGCCAGGACCACCACCCCCCGTAGTTTTTGGATTTTTGTAGATCAATCATCTGAGAAAATGGGAAATATATATATAATTAAAGGGTTTACTTTCTACAAACATGTATATAAACTAAATAATTAAACATACGTACCAATTGGAAGAAATAATCGGGAAACTTCTTCTTAACCATTTTTTCAAACCACGCCGAACTCTTGTCCGGATTTAACGCCTGAAGCCTCTCCCTGTACATAATCATGTACAACTCAACTTCGTCACAGTCTCACAACACTACCCAATGTGCCTCAATAAGTTCTTCTCATGTTAACGATTCCTTTAATACTCCTCTAAACGGTCGTACCACATTTGTGACGATAGAAAGATTAACACACTCATGCATTAGGTATGTCCCTGCTATGGAGCCATCCGGGGCCGACCTATTTTTGATGAATCCTTTATACTGTCCAAGCTGTCTACAAAATCAAACATTCAATTAATTCATTGTAGAATAAATACATATAGCTAGTAATCTCAAGTGGAACAAATAATGGAAAGAAAAACTGGTATAATTAATTAGTTGTACATACCTTTCTTAAGGATACATCCAAGTGTACTGGACCGGACCAGAAATGAGTACCTGCTCGGGCAAGTGGATCATTAGGTGAATCATGATGTCAAAGAAAGCAGGGGGAAAAATCCTCTCTAGTTTACAAATGCTGTGCACAATTTGTTGTTGCAGTTCCACCACATCTGACGTCTTTAATTCTCTGGCGCATAACCTCTGCCACCATCTGCACAATGCCACTATTAGTTCTACGACGTCACGAGGCAAATATGGTCGAATTACCACTGGAATCAGACGTTGCAGCATAACGTGATAGTCATGTGTCTTTAGACCAACAAAATTGTGTTGCACCTTGTCCACTGCTCCAATTATAGTAGCTGCATATGTAGGCGGATAACGAACGCTCTTAAACCAGTGAAATACAGAACGTATAAGTGTCAGCTTGACTGTGTAAGGTGCAGCTGGCATCTTGTTGTACACTTCTCTCCTATCCCTCCTCAACCACAAGGGACGACATAGATTGATAGATTCCAGATCTTTGCGCGCTTTGGGAGTATCTTTAGTCTTGAACTTAATACCGAGAATTGTTCCCACCACGTTGTCGCACACATTCTTTTCTATGTGCATTGCGTCCAAGTTGTTCCCCAGCTTCAACTTCGACCAGTAAGGGAGTTCAAAGAATATACTCTTGTTATGCCAATAGCTGAGATCATGTGGAGGTATTAGATTGCATTTCTGTAAATCTTTGTCATTGGTCAACACACTAAAGTCGAAATAGCTCAATCTCTCTAAAATATATTCCCCCGACCAACTACGAGGTTTAGGATTATCCTTTACCGTCCCATCGAAATGAGCTTCAACCTGTCGCTATTGGTGGTCGTGAGGAAGCCATCTACGGTGATCCAAGTAACACACATTCTCCGCTGGAAAATCCATTATATCCTTTCGTCCTGCAGGCAGCCAACATGCCATACGCTGGAAAATCGCTGATCGTCCACATTACGGCATCCCTCATCATGAACATTGTGTCAGTGGATTTGTCATAAGTTGGGACTTCATTTTCCCACAACAGTTTCAGCTCATCGATCAAAGGTCTGAGATAGACATCTAAGTACGTCTCCGGAGATTTAGGACCTGGAATTAGCAGAGTAAGGAAATTAAATTCCTTGTTCATGCACATCCACGGAGGTAGGTTGTACGGCATCAGAATAACTGGCCAAGTGCTGATGGTAGAGCTATTACTACCCCAATGATTGAATCCGTATGTAGATAGTTCGAGTCTAACATTTCTAACTTCTGCGGCAAAGTCTCTGAATTCGCTGTCGAAATGTTTGAAAGCCTCCCCATCCGTGGCGTGTCTCAGCACATCGTCATCTATTCGCTTTTCTGCGTATCATTGCATCACCTCTATTGTGTATAGAGACATGTACAGACGCTGCAATCTGGGAATCAATGGAAAATATTGAAGAACCTTCACAAGAATTTTCTTTTTCGAACTCTTCATATTCAGCCCATATCTCCACTGGCCACATACGGAACAATAGTCCAAATCTTTATACTCTTTGTAAAACAGTACACAATCATTTGGACATGCGTCAATTATCCTGTACTTTAGGCCGAGGCTGCTCAAGATATTTCTAACCTTATAATGAGATTTATGAAGATTGTGATCATCAGGAAGCAACTTAAATATTTGCTCCTGAATTTTGTCAAAAGCACTGGCTGACATTTTGTGCTTCACTTTTATCTTCATTTACTCCATCACATATTGCAACACATTCTCTCGACATCCAGGGTATACTGGGGTCTGCACTTCAAGTAGCATCATGTTGTACTTATCCATCTCACTAGTGTCAGTGGCCAAGCTAGTAGCGGGGAATTTGTCATCATTCCCATGAGTGGATTGTAATCCCGGAAACGCATCATGGACCAAATCCGCAGTTGGGTTCTAACCAGGGGGGCGGCACCACTGCCGCTGGATGAGGCACCATGGTAACTGTACCTTGAGCTGAAGTCTGCTGAGCTGAAGTCTACTGATTCACCATGCTCACTCCACGTAGTGTAACTCCACATCATACCATTTTCGTAGAGGTGTTGCACTATAACATTAACCTCCACATACTGACAATTAAGACATTTTTTGCACGGACACTTGAAACACTTCTTTCCCTGACCATGTTCTATTGCAAAATTCACAAATTCTCTAATTCCGTCTATATACCGGACATCACTTCTATTCCGCAACTTCATCCAACTCTTGTCCATACTTCTACGAAATTTAATAATTAATTATCATATTAGTCAACTATTCTATATATATACATATTTTCAAGTAATTATTAAACTATATATATATATATACAAATTTTCAACTACCTTAATTATTACAATATAATTAATTAAAATATTTATTAATTACCTTTATTAATTATTGGTGAATATACTATACATCAATTACTTTAATATGTCTAACATGCATGTACGTTTTAACTAAATATTAACTAAATTTTTAAACATCCATGCATATATATATATACGTACTACTGGTCTATATTAATTAACTAATATATATATCATCAATTACCTAACTTAATTATACTAACAATGCAATCGATCAATCAAACATACGTACAATTAATTTTATATATAAACGTTAAGATTGTCGATTGGAAATTAATTACGTACGTACCTAGTGTTCTCCGATATATGGTGAATCAATGGTCAGACCCGGAGATATATAAATATATATATAGTATGTGCATGCTAGCTAGCTAGTTGCATGTACGTGTGAGGAGAGTCTGATCAAGAGAGAGAATGATCGATATGAGGATGAAGTTGATATGAGCGAGCGGAGAGGAAGATAATTCGGCATGGACATTATATAATGCTTCACTTAGATGACAGAGCGTCGGTGCATCGTCTAAGTGACCACTTAGTCAATGGACTGAGCTAATTTCTGTCGTCCAAGTGGCCATACAGACGACGGATCTAGACTTCGTCGTCCAAGTAGCCACACAAACGACGACATGTTGGTCCGTCGTCTGTATGGCCACTTGGACGATGGAAAAAGTGTTTCCGTCGTGCAAGTGTGTCCTAGACGACGCAAATATTTTTCATCGTCTGAGTTACACTTAGACGATGAAACCGTAAAGGTTCCGTGGTCTAGGTGCGTTTTTCTTGTAGTATCTCTATAAAAATGAGGTTGAGAACCAACTCAACAAGACAATAAAGGTCATAAAAAGTAACCAAGGAAGTGAGTACGAATAACCATTTGCTAACTTTCGTGCTCAGCTTGAGATCATATATGAAATAACAACACCTTATTCACCACAATCAAATGGTATGGCTGAACAAAAAAATCGTACCCTAAAGGATATAATGAATGCAATGTTGTTGTGTTTTGGTTTGCCACTAACACTAGTACGTACAAAAACTGCCTCAGACAATTGTGCTAACACAACTGAATATTTTGAGTCTGTTGTCCCAAAGCGGAGACAATTGCGCCTTAGGTGCTTCAGTTGTTCGAATGTCGTTTAAACATTGTTTTTTCGTGTGGATCCATTTTTGAGAAAGATTTGAGATTTGTTGAAAAATTCAGACAATTGAAATAAAAAATTTAGTTGTCTTAACTTGTTAGAAAGATGTTCAGACGGCAAATATTCATTTTAGTTGTCTGATAGCATTTTAAATTCATGCTCTTTAGACAACAGTTATAACGGTCAGTTGTCTGAATCACACTTAAACTGAAGAAAAAAAACCTAGCTAATATTTAGCGACAATTAATTGCGCTCATTTTCTCTCTCCCAATTAACCCAGAACACTTAGGGAAAAAAATCCCCCTCGACCTCCCTTACTCTCTAAAACCTTATCTCTTCCTCTGTCTTGTCGCAGATGAGTGGCTTAGACCCATTCAATAATTTTTCTTCTCCCTCGCATCGAACTCAAACCGAAACCAAAACTCTAGAAGCCCTAATCGCTCAAAGTTCTGCTTGGAAGCTAGGGTTGTTAGGTTCGATGATGTCTTCCAAGGTGGCAAGGATAAGTTTGATGGAGCCCCAATTGGCACTGAAGAGGACGAAGGTAGGGCTACGATTTAGTATAACCACTGCGAGCTCCAAGCTCAGCCACCACCTCCCCGCCATTGATTCGTGCTCATCGCATCAAGGCCATCGACTCGCGATTTCCAGACTCAGTCCTTAGGCCACTGCTCGTTGGTTGGTCTCTCAGAATTCCCTGGGGTGTCTTGAAGTAAACTCTCTTTCTCTCTACAACTAATTTCTACTAAGTTTGAGTATTTAAATTTTATGGGTCCATTATTTTTCGGATTATTTGGGTTTGACTTTGTGATTCACAAGCTCGTATAGATAGATAGATAGCTTGATTTGACTTTGGTTACATATAGACATATAGTGGTCGAGTTTGATATTACGATAAAGATGGGAAATTTCAAAGTAGAGTGTTGTTGTGATTCAGCTTTGCTGCTTTGCAAAGCTTGTACTATATTTTGGCATTTGCTTTGTAATGTCTTATTACATGTGTTTAGTTTGATTCTTATGTGTGACTTTTATGTTCGCAGTACTATCTCAACTGAATTGGGAGGAGCACTCTTTAGGTAAGCATTTGTTATTTGTACTTGTATCTATACAATTGGTTGTTATACACTTGATTATGTATTATTCCTTTAGTTATTTATTGGTAGAAGTCTGATTTCTTGCAAATGATCTATTAAAGGACAAACATGTCAATAGTAGTGAATTCAGTCCTTTACATTTTGTATTGCACTTGGGTGTAGATTTGGCATGTTCTTGAAATAGCTGAAGGTTTATATACATGTGAAGTTAAATTGAGATTCTGTGGGGCATACAGGTGATCTCTTTTGTTCTTCATATGGATTTATGTCGACTTCCTTTAATCCTAGAGTTTGTATTTACTATGGTAATTTTCTAGATGTTGAATATAGATAGTAGAAGATTATTCTCATTATGAGTTCATGATCCACCTCCCTGGATACTGCCCAAGTATGTAGTCTTTATTACTTATCTCTCTCTTTGACTGTGGGGTTTATTATGGATTTCTCTTATACTCAATTTATATGTTTGCAATGCCCGCTTTTGTGGTGCAAATGGATTTTGATTGTGTCAAGTGTAAGACAAGCATTAATTACGCTTATGTTTCCAGATGGGAAATTTTCCCCACCATTGAAATGTGATCTAATGGGTTGCAAGAGCAGGAATTTTATTCCAAATCGATCTACTGCACAAGCTATAGATTTTCAAAAAATAAGGCAGATGCTTTTAAGTTTTGGATAGAATTATGGAGTTGAGCGTTCATAGCTACCTTTACTGATCTTGTTAAGTACTATTCTTTAATTTTAATTAAGCATGAAGGAGCTCCTAAAGCCTGAGGATCATGAAGAAGGTCAGGTGCCTCGAACAGTAGAATGTGAACTTCGTGAAGATCTTATTGATGCATGCATCCCTGGAGATGTGGTGACAATCACTGGGGTTATAAGAGTCATTAATAATTACATGGACATTGGGAGAGGTAAACAAGTTCTTTGGAGTTCACTGCAATGTTTCGAAACCACTTCATATCTTATTCTCAAGTATATCACACCTTCAACTAATGCAATGGGGTTATTGTTATGATTGTTTCAGGAAAGTCGAAAGGGAAAAGTCAGGGAATTACTATTTATATCTAGAAGCTATTTCTGTTATAAACTCCAAGTCACAGTCTACGCCTGATGGAGGACAAGATTCTAGTTCCAATTCTGGGATTGTAGCACTTGTTCACTCGTTTACCCCAAGGGATTTAGAATTCATAGTCAAGTTTTCAGAGGAACATGGTCCAGATACCTTCTGGCAGCTACTTCACTCCATTTGTCCATTTATCTATGGTCATGAGCTTGTAAAAGGTACATGCTAATGTTTTCATTTCACGATGTTAAAGGTATTCATGCTAATATATGTTGTAGTTATCTCCTAGTTTAGCGCCTTCCCATTTATCTTGTAGTTTGTCACTGTTAGTGTTATAGCAATGTGGCAAGGATCTATATTTGACAATGTGACCATGTTTTTTGTTCCTTAAATTCTTAGCCCATTGATATAGTGGTATAATAAGGGTAATTAATTCTTCAGCGGGGATATTACTGGCACTCTTTGGAGGTGTAAGGAAGTACTCAAACAATCAAAACAAGGTTCCTGTCAGAGGAGACATCCATGTTATAATTGTCGGTATGCTTTTACTCCCTCATGCTAATTTGAAGGAACTATTTGTTAAGGATTGTTTTCTAAAAAGAGAAGACCAATTTCCACCTCCTCGTTTTATTAGGTAATCCTGGATTAGGCAAAAGTCAAATACTTCAAGCAGCAACAGTGGTTTCTCTGCGAGGTATTTATGTATGTGGCAATGCCACAACCAGAGCTGGCCTCACTATAGCTATTGTAAATGATTCTATTACAAGTGATTATGCTTTTGAAGTAGGTATTTCCTTTCATTATTGTTCTTCGTTTACTTCCACTTATCATTGGCTTGTGATCGCTTAAATTTAGCAATAAGAAAATTGAATATTCCTCTTCCTGTACTTACTAGTGGTATATTATAATCAAACAATACTGAATATTCATCTTCCTACACCCCATGTGATGGGTCATAATATCATTGTTTTGGTTCTCCAATGATACATTTTAAGCTACTGTACTAAAGATGATATCTATGAAAAATATTATGGGACTAGAGACAGCTAACTCTACATGATTTGAAACCTATAATATTTCCCAAGTAATGAAGAAGTACAAAATACTAAAATTATCTAAATGAAAATCGAATTTAGGTGCCATGTACTTGTAGACAGTG
Organism: Geum urbanum; assembly: GCA_946800695.1. NCBI lineage: Eukaryota > Viridiplantae > Streptophyta > Magnoliopsida > Rosales > Rosaceae > Geum > Geum urbanum. Next base: position 11,104,725 of record OX327003.1, read on the forward strand.
GCTTGTCCTGTATTGATGAATTCGACAAAATGACTTCTGAGCATTAGGTTTGTTCCCTAGGAATTCATATTCCCTCTACTTTGTAACTTCTAAATACCAGGAGTTTTTTTACTTATGTTGGATTGCTGCAGTCCCTACTGGAAGCCATGAAACAACAGTGTGTGTCTATTGCAAAGGCTGGATTAGTGGCAAGTTTGTCAGCGCGAACATCTGTCTTAGCAGCGGCAAACCCTATTGATGGTCATTATAAGTAATGTTCTTAATTTGTTGGTCCATAGACTATTATGATACTGGTACTTGATCAATAACATCTCATACTTTGTCTATGTCGGAGTTTACACTATTGTGACGACCCGAACCGGAATTGGAATAGTAATCGGCTTAATCCGCGAGTTTTACGAGTAATTGAGGGTTATCCTAATTAATCGGATATGTAACTTCGTTCACAACTTAATTATCGGACAGGAATTTGATTTGGGTTTGTTCGTGGAAAATGTAGAGAATCTGATTTCGAGTCCATAGGAGCTTTCCGAGGATTTTTCGGATAATCGAGGAATATAAAAAGAATATTTGAAATTATCACCGAGTTAGTCGTGTTTATCCGTTCGAGTTTGAGTTATCTGAATTGTGGATAGAGTTGATTCGCAACATATAAATAGTCAAATAGTCGTAAAGTTGTCAGAAAAGTGTGAAAATGAGCTGTTTTGGCCAAGTTGACCAGAACTAAGCCGAGTTGACCGAGTCAACTGGGTTGACTCAATGAGTCACGACTCGCCGTCGAGGTGGCTGCCAGAATACGGCACGGTTGTCGGATTTTAAGGTATGGTTTTGAAGCTTAGGATCAGGGCTTTCATTTGATATATATATATATGGTGAGTTTTGGTTGTGTTTTGGTTGGTGAAATGTGATGGTGAAAGTGGTCGGAATCGGGTTTGATGGGGGGTGGCGTTTCGGTGACTTTCCGGTTGGTTCTTGGGGTGGAATGGACTGGGCTCGAGCCAAGGGTGAAAACCCCCTTGGTTTGAGACGTTTTGGTGCCGTGACTGTGCCAGAATCGGCCGGGAAAGTTTTCCGGCGATTCTTGGCCGTGGAGTTTTCGAGCTGGTTTGGGCCAGTTGCCGTCCGGTTTGGGTTATGTTGCAGAAGGGTTTTGGATTGGGCTTGAGGAGAAGATGTTGTAGAGGTCTTGGTTGCCGGAAAATCTCTCCGGTGACGGCGCGCCGCCGCCGACAGCGGAGCTCCGGCGACGCGTTGACTTTTTTAGATTTTGACAATTTTTATGCCGTTTTACTTGTAATTGCACCCCCATTTTTGCCTTGAGGTTTTCGAATTGATTTGGATACCAGATTTTAAGTCGAGGGATTATGTGGAGTACTTTGGGGTTTTCGGCGATTCTTTTGTTATCTGAGTTATTTGTTTCCGGAAATGGTTGGTTTCCGAGGTGTGGTTCAGAGTATTGAATTGTAATTTTGATCAGTGATATTTTGTGATTATTCAGGGGATCAAGATCGTACCCTTGGCGAGGGATCTTCCGCCGGATCTCAGGATTAGCGCGTCTGCGCGCTGTGCTTGTCTGTGAGTGGACATTTATTTACACTGTCGTAGCGAGTTCTTGATTTCAGTATTTATTTCCAGTATAATATTGAGATTATTTATTTTTTTGGAGGTATTGTTTTATGTTTTATTGGTGATGGCATTTACTTAGCATCAATGCATTGATTACTCGGCTGATCACCGATAGTCCAGTTCCAGAGTTGAGAGATTCCCCTGATGTGCCCACTAGACTTGAGAGAGTTGCCTAGTCTATCACCGTCGGGCTTGAGAGATTCACCTGACACCTCCATTTATTTTAAGAACTCGCATTATTTTTATGTTATATAAATGGTGAAAGGCATATGATTATTTTCGTCCACTCACTCTAACGATTTTATTTGCCTTTCCTCTGGGCTTTTCGGTTTTTGTGCCCAGTTTGCAGTTCAGATTCTGGTGTCGAACGTCGCAGTCGGAGGTTTAGTATTCGAGCTACCTTTCTATTTCAGTAGGTTTCTTGTTTAGCCTACTGTTGTATATTTATGTATATATACTAGAAGTCGCTCTGAATACTCTGATGTTATATTTCGTATGATTTTCCCCGGATTTCTGTAAAGTTACAGCTTTTGTTTATTGTTTTACATTATTTTATGATTTTGAGAAATCCGGATGGGATTGGTGCCCACGGTTTGGCTTTTGTGGCATAAGATGAAGTGTGTTTTCGGGTGCAGCTTAATGGTAATTCCACGATATAGTGAAACTCTGCTGAAATTTCTATGGTTTTTGTAAGTTCGTGTTTTCAGAAGGGGTTTGATTCTAGTTTAGGAAACTAAATCGGGGTTGAGACCTTTCAACTGTATCACATTACAACTCATAACAACTGTATATAGTTCATTAGTTTTATTGTAGCTTTGCTATCATGAAAGTTCAAGAGCAAGTTTTTCATAACATTGTACTCCCAAACTGTAGTCGTGCAAAAGCTGTGAACAAAAAATTGAAAATAAGTGATGCTCTCCTCTCACGATTTGATTTGCTAATTAAATGCTTCTGTTCAGAAAATCCAGCATCACAAGGTGCAGAAGGGAAAGATATGAGCGGAGGTCGTTCTTTGGTTTCAAGGTTGAGACTTGACCCAACCTTTAGGGGAGACTTAATTGCTGGACTGACTATTGCTAGTCTCTGCATTCCTCAGGTAACTTAGTTGCTTTTGTGAATAGAAGTTAACAAGTTATATATATATATATGTCAGATCCTGTATGCATGGGATTTATATGTTTCCATAGCTATAATGATTCTCTCCACTGGGATATCAAGATATTGGCTATGCAAAGCTTGCAAATTTGGCTCCTCAATATGGACTATGTAATTTGTGCTACTCAACAATACCTTTGTTGCTTATACTGTTGGACCTTAAAGTTAGAGTGCTAGACTAATATCTCTCTTCTGCCTTTTTAGACTCTAGTTTCGTTCCGGCATTCACAGCAACCTTTTTTGCAGGGATTACCCAAGCTTGATGGTGGACAAGATTTATTTGAAGATATTGCTAAAGAGCTCGAGAAGCAAGTAAGTTAAGTACAAGAGGGTTTTGTGGAATATGACCAATAAACCTAGCTTTGCATTCCATTCAAAACTATGTACAAGAGGATCTTAACTTCTTTGTGATAATTGCAATATTTCTGTGGGTTAGAAGAGGGCAATTAGAGTACACAATGAAGGAGATTGACGTCGTACAGGCGGAGTGGGCAAAGCAGGCAATGGTGTACTTGGATTATTTTCAGTACTGGCTTGTAAGTTTATGTGGTTTAATTTTATGTGAACATCTTAGGTAGTTATCTATTCCATCATAGGAATTGAAGAATAATTATGATGCCGTGGGTTTAGGCAGTTGGTTAGGCTAGGGTTTATAGACTTAATGTCATGCTTTTGGACAATTTATATTTTGCTATGGACAACATGTATTTTTCTACCTAGCTAGCTACATAAGTTTGATGATGAGTATATACGTATGTTGAATGTTTGAACTATATATATAGGCTGCTTTGTGTTGAGATCATGTAGAAAGTGGTTTGGATACATATGTGTACAGGAAACTAAAGACTAACCAAATTAAAGTCTGTCTTGTAACTCATGTATAGACAACTAAAAACAGACCAAAGTCTGTCCTGTAACTCATATACAGACAACTTAAAACAGATCAATTTCTGTCTTCTGAGTCATGGGGACAATTCAAACAACTGAAATGAAGTTGTTAGTTAAGGATTCATACAACAAAATGTTTTATGATCACCGTTGTTTCAGTCAAACGAAATTGTTTAAAGATCAATCTAACAACAGATATTACTAACTCTAACAATAGATATCACTAAAAAAGCAACTACACACATATCAATCTGACAACTAAATGTTTTAAACTATGTCGTCAAAGTAAACTTTCAACAACTTAATATATGTTCTTACTAATTACTTTAGACAACAAAATACTTAATGAAATTCAGTTGTTTAGAACAAACTGCAATATCATATATTTTGTTGTCTTCCATCATGTCACACAACAAAATATAAGTTGTTTGATATAGTATGAAACATCAAATACGTCCTTAAATAGACACATTTTCAGACCTTTTAAACAAATGAATTAGAGTTGTTAGAGGCATGAATCAAACGATCGATTTTTTGGTTGTATGAGCTCGATTCAGGCAACTGCTGAATATACAACAGATTTTCAGGTGCTTCAGAAAACTGATTTCCGCCGTTGTCTGAAGTACTTTTTGTACTAGTGCAAGCTTGTGGAAAGAGAGAAAGCCATCTTATGATTACTTGTGAGTGTGAGGATGTCTAGCCAAGGTGACAGTACCTAAACGTAAAAGGTTGGAAAATGGGCCAAAAATGGTTGATTGCATTTTTATTGGGTATGCAGACTTGCAAAGAATTTTTTCGCTTATTCATTCCAAGTTCCAAGTGCATGAATAAAAAAATCTATGATATATATGAGAATACAACAATGGAATCAAGGAAGGCATCATTCTTTGAAAATGTATTTCCAAACAATTCTAGAGAAGAAACAAGTTCTTCTAAACGGGCATATGAGGCCACTGCAGAAGATGGTCAAGACCAAGAAACTAAGTCTAAGGTAGAACCTAGACAAAGTAGAAGAGCAAGTACTGAAAAATCCTCCGGTCCAGATTTCATGACATACGTACTTAAAGGTGAACCTCAGCTCGAACCTTCAAGAAGGCTGTGAACTTCATAGATAGTCCTCTATAGAAAGAAGCTCTCAAGAATGAAGTTGAATTTATTATGCACTATTTTAATTAAACATTTTGAGTAAATAAGATTAAGACATTTACTTGTTCAAATGGTTAAATAGGTGGATGAGAAATTATCACCCAAAGAAAGCTAAAAGTTTTCGAATTGCCAATTAAATTGTTTATGATGGCTAATAAACCTTAGTAATGACAGGCAATTGAATGACGAACTAAATTGTTTGTAATAGTTTTGTAACCGCTCATAAACCTTAGTTATGATATACAATTGAAGCCTATAAAATGAATTGTTTGTAACCGATCGTAAACATTAGTGACGGCAAATCAAAGAGCTTGTAACTGCCAACTGATGACGAGTATAATGACCAGAAATAGTTTGGGTATTAACTCGACAATAAGTGGTTTGTTCCCCAATCAAGCCTATATAAAGCGATCCTCTTCTTCTCATTTCGTTATACCATCAGAAAGCACCAATCTTCCTTTTGTGATCAACTCTCTCTCCCTGTCTTTCGGTGATAGACAAAGGTGTTTTCAAGTTCGATGAGAATTTGTTGTGCAAGTAAGCACAAAGCTCGAAGCTGTTTTATCTTGTGAGAACAACATCATACAAGCCTGCAAGTGACGTGAAAGTTCTTAAGGAAAATGTATGGTACACGTGACTCAACTTACTTCATCATCTTCAACCTTCAACCAATCGATAATGAATTTCCAGATTTTGTTCTTTACAATTAGTTATATATTTATTAATGATTTAATTAGTATTTTTGAATTTATTCAATATCACTAATATTTTCAACACGTACAAGATTTGTTTTTTTTATATGGATGTTTAATGATTTTCAAGTGATCATTGCTCATTGAGATCACACTCCACATAAATAGCGTCACGACATTTGTCGGCAGCCGTTGAATTTTTGCTCACAATGTCCTTCTTGGAAGCGCGGGCAAGCCAACTCGCAGCCTGCAGGCCAATCAAGGTTTAGATAGATTTGTGTATGAATCTAACTTCTTCAAACAATTGTAGACCGAGGAAGGAACTTTCTCAACGTCAGGGTTCTCTTGCCTTAGTAAATAAGGGATTTCTGACATTTATTTTTGTGCTTTTTTGATATACGTATAGTTGCAAGAAAAATTAAAAGATGCGTAATTGAATAGCAAAAAGTAAATAAAAAATGAATAATAAAATCTATAACGACTAAGCAGAATGAAAAGAGAGCAGAAGATAAATTTGACTAAGAAGTAATGCAAGGCATTTAGAGAAAAGCTCAATTATATTGATGTAATGTATTAGTCAAGAACCATTTACAGTAGAGTAATCCTATTTATACAAGTACAAATCTTGGTGGAGAAGTAAAACTCCTAAACAAAACAAATCTGCATTAAGAGAAAGATTATCTCTTTGATTTACAATAAATCACAATATCATGTACATGCTCATAAAGAAGTCTAGATATAGTCCTATTTCAGGAGCAATCCTTGAAGGAATATTCTTCATATCCCAATTGAATTAGGTCTCTAATTGATATTAAAACTCAATAAATTCCACAATAATAACAATATAATTATCGGTATTTAGTAAATATCATAAATAATGAGCAAGTTTTTTTCCTTATTCATCAGCCAAAATATATGAAAGCCGATGTGCTAAAAATAAAATCCAATATAACCCGCTCCTTCCTCAATTGGGCTTAATCGGCCGACGTGCAAAACCAGGTTCAAACAATCACACTAGCTCCTTATGAAATTTTTTTTATAACCTTGAAAGAAATGGTCTCTATCATATTATTAAATTGTTTGGATATATAGCAAAACCTCTAATTATGAATACTCTATAAAGGAATAATCTTTCAGTAGTGATAAAAAATTTCGGCCCCAACTTCGGTCCGATTATAAATAGGTTTCATGTCAAAACAGATCCATGTTTTCCATTTATTTTTTTGTACATTTGTACATCAGGTCCTGTTGATTTCGGGAGTCCTTTTTGTTTTAGAAAGATTATCCTCATCTTTGTTTATGTCTTGGGTTGGAACAAATTACTATAATTCGTCCATGCGTAAAAATTAATTGACAATTTTCTCAAATTTTACGGAGGCTAGGCTCTTATTTTCATATGTATCACTCTTTTTATTAATTTTGAATCTACTTGAATTGGAAGAAAAAGAGTTTCTTAAAAAATTTAACTTCGAATTCGTATTAATTGGATATAATTTCTATATTGTAATCAGTTACAAATTTTTAAAATTTGGTCTCATATAGAATAGTTGTCTCCATAAAATAATAATTGTTAATAATATATGAGATTTACAAAAAAATAAAATATTTTTTTACTATAGTATTTTGAGATAATAATTTATGTTTTATAGTTATTATCACGTTCTAGAGTTTATGAGTACGTATCAACTCATATTTATGTTTTAGATTTGGATTAGTTGTTATCACAACTAGATTACGTACCTACTCGATATTTTTGATTTAATTTTTAGGTTTTATTCTTGTACTGAATCTCCATAGAAAATGACCTCCATTAAGTAAAACCACTATATTTTTTATTATATAGGTTGTTCCTCAATAGATATTCAGTACAAAATTAAAGCCTAAAAATTAAATCAAAAATATTAGGTAGTCTATTTGTGATAGAAATTAATCTGACTATAATATTGTTGAGTATGTGGAAAGGGGTGATCATATTCATGAGGTCACTAATATTATTCATGTAGTTATTGATAATTAGATGATGAGTCACTACAAGAAAATGAGTCATTACCGGCGAGATTCCGGCCAACAAGGCCGGCGACCGGAAAAGTCGCCGGTAATGTCCATCATTACCGGCGACTTACCCCGTCGCCGGTAATGTTCCAAAACATTACCGGCGACTCCAACCGTCGTCGGCAATGTCTAGGCACACATTTCCGGCAATGTCTAGGCAAAATGGAGAACAAAATGTCTGTCAAAGCTGTTGATTCTTGGTTGATGTGGACTGCTTCGCTACTGCCACCCGGTCATCGTCTTCCTACCACTCATCATAAGGTGCGACATATCCTGAAAGATCTTGGGCTTTCCTACATCAAAATCCATGCATGCAGATATGATTGTATTCTCTTCTGGGGAAAAGATCTCGAAGACCTTGAAGCCTGCCCGGTATGTTTTACAGAAAGGTATAAGTTGACTCCTGCAGGCAACAAGAAAGCTGTGAAGATACTTCGATATTTCCCGCTTATTGATAGGCAGGAGCGTTTGTTCATGTGTGCTTTCACGGCCGAGGCAATGAGATGGTGGGCTGAGAGGAACTTGCCTGACGATGACACCCTTATACACCCTTCCGACGGAGAGGCTTGGAAGCACATGGTCAGGGAGTTTGATCATTTTGCAGCAGAGGTCCGAAATGTTTGGCTAGGGCTCTCATCTGACGGATTCAACCCTTTTGGCAACATGAGTCTTCAATACAGTATATGGCCAGTTATTTTGGTACCGTACAACCTTCCACCATGGATGTGCATGAAGAAGGAATACAATATGCTCACTCTGTTAATTCCGGGCCCGGGTTATCCAGGAAAGTGTCTCGATGTGTATTTGAGGCCTTTGATTGAGGAGCTTAAGTACCTGAGTGAGTGTGGCCACCCCACTTACGATAGGTTCAAAAAGGAGATGTTCCAGATGCATGCCATGCTTGTTGGCACCATCAGTGATTTTCCTGCCCGCGGTATGCTGTCGGGCAACGTTACCAGGGGTTACAGGGCTTGTTCAGAGTGCATGACGGTTGATTGTTGCAGTCCTCATTGCAGTAAAATTGTTCAGATGCGTCACCGTTGTTGGCTTCCATATGATCACCCATTTAGGCAGGATCCAGACGCGTTTGATGGGACTGTGGAAACAGGTGTGGCACCCAGGCGATGGACAGGGGAAGAAATTTTGGAAGTGTTGAATGAATACGATTTTGGCCAGCTGAGCAATCATCCTGACATAGTGGCGTCAATTCCAGACAAGCCCGAAAGGTATAAGTTTTGGACACACAAGAGCATATTCTGGGAACTCTCCTACTGGCCCAGGTTGCCTATCAGACATTACCTAGATGTCATGCACATAGAGAAGAATGTGTGTGAAAGTGTGGTGGGCACAGTTCTTAACTTGGAGGGGAAAACAAAAGACATCCCTAAGGCACGCATTGATCTGAAAGCAATGGGTGTGCGGAAACATTTGTGGTTAAGAGATGGTAAGAGAAAAATGCCGCAAGCTCCGTACACCGTAAAGCCGAAGCATAAGCACGAAATTTTTCGGTGGCTGAGTAATGTCAGGTATATATTCTTATGGCTATGTAGGAATTTGGCCTTAAATTTTTAGCGGAGTATATATGGTTATATGCGAGAAATATAATTGGTCCATATATATGGCTTTATCTATATATATGTAGGTATCCTTATGGCTATGCAGGAAATATAAGCAGGTGTGTTAACTTCCGAGACAATAAGATGTACGGATTAAAGAGTCATGACTGCCATGTACTGCTTCAACGCCTTTTCCCTATTTTCATTCGAGGGTACATGCCCAAAGAGGTGGTGGAGCCGTTGGTGGCCTTGTCAAGATTCTTTCAGAAGTTATGCACCAGGGAAGTTAAAAAAGCAGACCTGAGGGAGATGCAAGATGACATCATTTTTATCATGTGCAAGCTTGAGAGGATATTTCCCCCAAATTTTTTTGACATAATGCCGCACCTGATGATCCATCTTCCCGAACAATTGTTGCTTACCGGTCCCATACACTACACTTGGATGTATCCCATGGAAAGGTACAAATGATTCATAAATTTGGTTTGCCTATGTTTTTATATGTAAATTCTTGTGGTTAAGTAAGTTAACATGTACTTGTTAACTTGTAGACAATTGGGAGCCTACAAGGACTATGTGAAGAATAATTATGCACCTGAAGGGTGTATCGCTGAAGCATATCTTGCGCACGAGTGTGTAACGTACACCAAAGTGTACCCCGAAAATGTAGAGGACCCCCAACAACATATGCCGATAGATGAACCCCAGTTCAACCTTTCTATCATCTCCAGTGACGTGGTAGTACAGGGAAGCTTGCTAAAGTCGTACAAGTTGGATGGAAATGAGGTAGCCATTGCCCACTGGTCGGTACTGATTAACTGTCAAGAAGTACAATATTGGAAAAACTATCATCTTCACTGCCCTGCTATTGCCGGAAATGTTGATTACCACAACAAGACGTTTGCAAACTACTTTGGTCAATGGGTAAGTATATGTGTATATGTATATTTTTATATATATCTTTATATAGCATGTATGTATGTACGTGGTTTTGTGGTTTCAAGATGACATAATTTCTTCTGTACGTATTAATATATGGACGTTTTCAGATGAACCATGTAGCAGATGATGGTTGCCCAGAGTGGTCAAACGAATTGAGGGTCCTGGCGATGAAACCGATTGCTTCAAAAGTTTACTCGATGTGTCAGGTCAATGGCGTGAAATTTATATGTGAAAATCGAGACGACCGACTGAAAACACAGAATTGTGGGGTGATGGTCCATGGTGGGCAGGATGGCGTTGACTATTACGGTGTCCTTCATTCAGTTGTTGAACTAATTTATGGGAACCGCATGAAAGTGCACTTGTTCAAGTGTAGATGGTTTGATACTAGCCCGGAGATCGAACACAAGGACCGATCAGTACGGAACATTTTCGGTGAATACTGCTACTACCTGGTATGAAGATGACCCTTTCGTTCTTGCCTCATCAGTAAAACAAGTGTTTTACCTGGACGATCTTCTTAACAAAGTCCCGTGGAAGGTGGTTAACCATGTTGCTCATAGAAACATATACAGTGCTGCCACACTTGGTGATACCGCAGATGATGAGGAAGTTACTGCATACCAAGAGCCAAACGCTTTTGACATTCCGGAATCATCTACGATTCGCCTTAATAATGTGAGATCTGGGAGTGTGGTTCGAATTACTGGAGCAGAACTTCTCGATGTTAATCCATATGAAGTTGACGCTGATTCAGATGACGAGGAGCGGCACATATTGCCAGAGGTTACCTATGAAACCGAGTCAGAATCAAGTGATGAAGATGATTACGATTATCATCCTTAGTACGTTGGAAATTGTAGTCGGAAATTGTAGTCGGCAAATGTACGTAGTAAAATGTACGTAGTAAAATGTTTAAGGAAATTGTAGTCGGAAAATGTACTCGGAAATTGTATGTAGTCGGAAATTGTACGTAGTCGGAAATTGTATGTAGTCGGAAATTGAACGTAGTCGGAAATCGGAACCGTAGTCGGAAATTATACGTAGTCGGAAATCGGAACCGTAGTCGAAAATTGAACGTAGTCGGAAATCGGAACTGTAGTCGGAAATTGGAACCGTAGTCGGAAATCGGAAATTGAACGTAGTCGGAAATCGGAACCGTAGTCGGAAATTGAACGTAGTCGGAAATCGGAACCGTAGTCGGAAATTATACGTAGTCGGAAATTGTACGTAGTCGGAAATTATGTAGTCGGAAAATGGTCGAAAATTGGTCGATCGGATAATAGTCGACAAATAATGACATTACCAACGACTTAGCAACTCGTGGGTAATGTCATTACCAACGACGTTGACCTACCTCGCCGGCAATGGTGGCGGTATAGCTCGAGCTCGATCTCCTCCTCCCCATTTCTCTTCGGCCTAATTCAATTCTCTCTTTCCTCTTCCCTCTCTTAGCACGAAATTCTCACCTCTCCCCTCTCCTCAATCCTCTCTTCTCTCTTCCCTCTCCCCTCTCTTCCTCTCCTCCCCTCTCTCCTCCCCTCTCTCCTCCTCCCCTCCTCCTCTTCCTCCTCCCCTCACCTCCGTCGCCGGCAAAGTTGGGTCGAGCTCCACCATGCCAGGTTTGAGCTCATTCTCTCTCCCTCTCTCTCTTTCTCATTCCACAATATTTTTTTTGTGTATTTTAATTAATTAATTTTTGATAATTGTGGGATGTATATATGTATGCATGTGGACAATATTTGTAAAATGTAATTAAGGTATGTATGAAAATTGTGGGAAAAAAATGTGGATAATTGTGGGGTGAAGGAGCAATATATGTGATGTATATATGTGAAAAATTAATTAATATATATGGAATGTATATATATACGTATGTTTGAAAAATGTGGAAAATTAATTAGCTAGGGTGAATTGGATTAATATGTGATGTATATATATATGTGTGAATTAAGGTGAAATTAAGATGCATGATCGATGTATATATGTGTGAAAAGTTTAAAGCCGGAAATGATGTATGTATATATGTTAAGTTAGGTGATATAGTTGTTAATTTAACGTATAATAGGTGATATTGGAACCATACCAAATCGGAACCGGAACGGTTTGAAACCGGAACTGTTTATAACCGGAACCGTTTGAAAACAAACGGTTCCGGTTTCAAACGGTTCCGGTTCCAAACCGTTCCAGTTCTGATTTGTTATAGAACCGAAACGGTTTGGAACCGGAACTGTTTGTAACCGGAACCGTTATGTTACAAATTGTTCCAGTTACAAACAGTTCCGGTTTCAAACGGTTCCGGTTCCAAACCGTTCCGGTTCTGATTTGTTATAGAACCGAAACGGTTTGGAACCGGAACCGTTTCGAACCGGAACTGTTTGTAACCGGAACCGTTATGTTACAAACGGTTCCGGTTACAAACAGTTCCGGTTTCAAACGGTTCCGGTTCCAAACCGTTCCGGTATTTCTGATTTGTTATATAACCGAAACGGTTTGGAACCGGAACCGTTTGGAACCGGAACTGTTTGTAACCGGAACCGTTTGTAATATAACGGTTCCAGGTTCAAACGGTTCCTGTTCCATACCGTTCCGGTTCCAAACCGTTCCGGTTCCGATTTGTTATAGAACCCCAGTTCCCATGACTATTACGGTGTCCATGCCAGGAGGTTTTGCGGCTAATTGGCTTCGGAGAGGTTCCCGAAATAGTGGAGGGAACAGTAGTCAAGCTTCCTCCTCGCCCGCAGTTAGCAACACGCCCAGTGGGCCAATGATGAGTGCTCGCACGAGAGCCTTGCTAGAGGCGCGAGCTGAGGAGGAAGCTGCACGATCAAGAGCCGTGTAACCGGAAGTTGAGCCTCGAGCCTCAGTCTCCAGACGCTCAATCAGCAGACGTCCCTCCGGTGGCAGAGCCTCTGACGAGCGACAGTCAACGGGGGCATCAGAAACTCCCTCAATCCGAATACCCCATATTCGCCCGGTGCCTACTCCCGTTTCACGGGAATCATCTGAGACACATGGTGGTGCTGGCGCCTCATCGTCCAGGCCTCGTCTATCTCCGCCGTCCGGTCTCTTCCTACCCGACGAGATTCCTGTCATCCCTGAATTCGATGATAGGGGGATGCCTGTTTATATTGAAGGACGGCCGGAGTTCTTGAGCGTGGAGGAAGTGTATAACTTCCTCCCGTTCGACCCCGTGTATCTTTGGAGTGTGAGGTGCACCAACCAACAAACGGACGATGCAGGTAAATTTTATTTAACATCAGATTGATTACTTAATTATTACTTAAGACTTGCGATAGGTTCAATTAATGATATCAATTTGTTGACATTGTATTATTAGGCAATTTCGTTAATGGGACTGGAAAACGGAAAGGGGCTAGAGGCACCTGCACCGGGAAGAGACTTGAGCAGGCCACCGGCGGAAGGAAAACGCCCATAAGGGCCAATGAGGATGGCGAGGTGATCGAGGCATTCGACACCACGCGCAAATATGTCAGCATGGCCGGTGCGATCGTGCGGGACAAGGTCCCAATGCTTTGGCCAGATTGGGAATCTGTGCCTATCTACGTGAAGATGCAAGTGCATAATGCACTCAGTGTGAGTAAAATCGTATTTTCATTACGTAAATTTTACATTTATTAATTAAGTCCAAATAAATATATAATTTTACCTTTTATATATTCATATTGCAGGTGTGGTTTGACGTGGATGAAGTTCTTATTCACACGTGGGTAGAGCGTCAACTACATATGAGGTGATGTGCTTCGACTTATTTGAATATATATCGAGTTAGATTTTTGTTTATCAAGTGTTTTAATATCTCTAACTTTTTTTCCTTCTTTTAATATAGGTATAAAGAGTGGAAGAACGAGCTTTCTTCCCATTACACTGTATACAAGGAGCTAGGCCGAGGTTCCACCCCTAGCGAATTCCGGTTTAGGGAGTACGAGTGGTTGTGGCTGATAGCCCACTTCGAGCACCCCAAAGCTCGGGTATGCATCCTTAATATATCTTTCAAGCCTAATGTATCGTATCAGATTGAAATAGTTAGTTACTAATTTTTTTTCATATGTTTATCAAACAAGGCGATTTCGAAGACGAACCGGGCGAATAGATTGAAAAACACCAGGGCCCATCATGCAGGTTCACTCAACTACATGGGTTGGTCGACTAAGGCGCAGCAACAACAAGAGGTGAACCCGTTGGTGTATATTCATCAGAAGTTCTACCCGCAGTGCCCTGAAGAAGCGGTAAGTCTTTCGCCTCTCCATGTGTTAATAAAACTATTTTTCAAGATGGAGTCGGAATTTGTTAGCTAATACGTTGTTCATTTTCCCTTTTCAATTAGTCGAGAGTGGAGGAGGCGACCGCAGAAGTGACCATGAGTATAGCTCGGACTAACCATCCTGACTGCTCCGAGGAAGAAGTCACCCAGTATGCCTCTCAGATCGATCCGCTTGATCCCCCGATAGCGGCTCGGATCATGGCAAAAGCGTGCGGGACTGGAAAGAATACCTACTACTGTAGGGGAATGGGCACGGCGGGCGAAGGACTATTGAAGAACACTTCAGAATACTCTACCGGGTCAAGAAGTTCAACTTCTAGTCGTAACCTCGCGGCGGAGCTTCATAGGACGCAGAGGGAGTTGGAGGAGCAAAAGAGGCAGATGGCCGAGTACCAAATGCAGCAGACACAGGTGCAGGCTCAGATGTACACATGGATGCGGATGATGTACGAGGCTCAGACTACCGGACAACCCTTCCCCACACCTCCCCCGGTCCCTCATATCCCTACCTATCCACCACCACCACCGCACCAGTCAACGCCAGAGCAAGACCAAGGTAGCCACCGGAATTCAAATGAGTACATGGATTACTTCAACCCTGATGACCCGCAAGTTCCTGGACCTGACATGTAGTTGTAGTTAATTTTTTTATCGTCGTTGCTATTTGTACTGTACGTTGGACATTTATGTTGAACTTGTATGACTGTCTTTGCTACGTGTACTGTTGAACTTGTATGATTGTACGGTTTATCCGGTTCAATGCAGGTTATGGAATTGGGCCCAATCCAGAACCGCGTTTTTTTTTCAAAATTTTTCCCCACATTGCCGGCGACATGGACTCGAGTCGCCGGCAATGTCTCACATTCCGGCCACGGCGGCGCTGCCATTGCCGGCGATGCCGTCGCCGGTAATGTCCAAGACATCACCGGCTACTCAAGTCGCCGGTAATGTCTCGGACATCACCGGCGACTTCAGTCGCCGGTAATGTCTCGGACATTACCGGCGACGGCGTTTCCCGTCGCCGGCAATGTCAACACCGGCGGGGAATCTCCGACGACGTCATTGCCGGCGACAAGTCGCCGGTAATGTCAATTCCGGCGAAAAAAAAAGACAAGGCCGGCGACGGCAGGTCGCCGGTAATGTCTCCATTTCTGGTAGTGAGTCTCTTTTAGCTACTATATCTCATGATAAAATGTTTACTATGGTCAACCAAATTAGAGGTTTAAAAGCTCTTGGTTGGATGACATACATGTTATTTTTTATCACATGTGTTGGTATTTAATCAAATATAAGGTTTGTTCTTTTGTCAAACTCTTTTTTCGTTCTAACATGCCTATTGATATTCTGAACTCTACTAATATTGTAGTACTACCTAAAACATAAAACCTTCAGAGTATTAATCATTAGAGGCCTTTGTACAATGTTAGCTATAAAATTATCGCTAAAATAATAGTGAATAGACTCAGAGCCATTCTCAATACAAGCCTTTTTCTAAACCAAGGTGCTTATGTCGCTGGACGTTTTATACAAGACAATATTTTGATTGCTCGTGAGATCTTCCATAATTTCAAGAAAATTAAGAATAGGAAAGTAGCAATGGTTGTCAAGCTAGATTTGAAAAGGCCTATGATTTTCTGAATTGGGAGTATATTAAGATTCGCCTTACCAAATTTGGGTTTCACAATGATTGGGTTAATTTCATCATGAATTGCATCACTCCTATTTCTTTTGTTCTTATTATTTTATTTTATTTTGAGATGAAGTGTTAGAAATTCATTAGATTTGATAAGTTACAAGGAGAACACCGATTACCAGCCTGCTAGAAAAAAATCCCTAGAATAACCTATAATATTACATGCTCAACACAAGTACCATCACATAACTAGAAAAGCTAGACGTAGGGCAAATGACTAAATATTTTTGGCCCCAAATTCTATCTAGCTATGCATCACAAACTATAGAAACAAAAAGCATCGCTTTTCAGCCTGCTTCTTCGTGAGAGCGGCTGGATCCAATACCACCTTTTGCGGAGACTCATATTTGTCCACCCCTGCTACGCGGTCACTCGCTGTCTGTCTTGAGGCTATGTTCGGTGTCAGGGTCTCCTCTCCAGTTCCTCTCTTTCCTCCCAAAACAAGATGTCCTGCAGCCGGTCGAGATTCACCACCTGCAGGCCAAGACACCCCACTTACATGCAGAGATACCACATCTGCATGTGACACCTGTCTGGTGCGGTGTCGCTCAAATTTGACGATAGGAATCATAACTTTAGAGGCACCACCATTGGCTTGTTGGGCCTAACTGTGGAATATGAGGCGAACCTGTATCTTGCAAAAAATCATACTTTGTCAATGGGTCCCTCTCAAAATGAGGGTTCTCCAGTATGAAGGAAACTTGTCCCATTCCTCCTTCCTTAACACCATGCATGTCTGCCACATGTCCAACATGCATAGTCTCTGGTTGCTCAAGCACCTCCCCAAATGCCACCACCCTTCTCCCCGCCACCTTCTCTCCTGCCATCGATGACGGGTGTGTTTTTCCCGAGGAAGAATCATCCATCGGAGTTGGACCGGATTTCTTAAAACTCGGTGGCTTCTTAGGACTCCTCCTCTCCTAGGAAACTACAACTTTTGCCCTCCTTTCTTCTCGGGTTCGCACCACCACACCCCCACCACTGCCATGCTCAAACAATCCACATAACGAGCAAAAGCTACGCATGGTCAGATACTAAAAAGTAATCGGCAAAACACAAGAAGCAAAATGGAATTTGCATCTTACCACTACACCCCTCTGAAGATCCACATGCACATAGATCTTCATTTAACCCGCCTTGAGCAAAGTTGGATCAAGGTAAAGGAAGTTCCCAATGGAGTTGCCGAGCTTCTCGGCCCAATCATCATGTAGCACCACCTTTCGTAGGTTTTGGGCATACACCCAAGCCCTAGTCACTTCTGCCGCCACCTCCGAGGGATCAGAAAATCCGTCAATTTGAACCTCTAATATGCCACCTCAATTTGAATTCTGAATGAACCAAGAATCATTTAGATCTCCTTTTTTCTCCTACAGGAATTAGGATTACTTCCTTAATGTTTGCTAACGATTGTCTTCTTTTGTAGAGCTACAAACAATTCTGAAAAATTTTGCTTCTGCATCTGGACATAAAATTAACTTTGAGAAATCGTCTATGTATTTTTCTGATAAAGTCAACTCTCAGATGAGAAATATACTTTCTAGCAAGCTGCGCATTTCTCATAATACATATGTTATGAGAGAGAGAATAGAAGACATTATCATTTTCTTCTAAACCCTGCGTAATAAGGGGTGTTCACAATATTATTTTTTGGAAAGATCCTTTGAATTATAAGGATCTAATATATTTTGAAAATTCAAAAGAAATTGGCTGGCTGAAAATCCAATTCCTTATCTAGAGGTGGAAGACAAACTTTACTGAAATCTAATCTTTCTGAGATTCCAAGCCAAATTATGTCATGTTTTCAATGTCCGAAAAAGATTATCACTCTAATTGATAAATGTACGTGGCATGATGTTTTTTTCTTGGGACAAAATACTGGGCATCGAAAATGCAAACCTACTCATTTAGGTGGTCTTGGGGTTTGCGGTTTTTTTTGAAGTGAAACGGTAGAATAAGGAGTTGGTAAGTTATAAAGGAGTTTGTCGATCAACAAAAAGATAGAAAGAACTCCTCACAAGTAACCTACAGTATTACATTGACAAACTAATACTAAAACATAGCTAAATGGTCTAGGTGTAGAACAAAGACTAACGAAATTGAGGGTCTCACACCCTATCTAGCTATGCATTCTAAACTACATTAAAGTTATCCGGCGTTCCTCTGTTTGTATCTTCAAAAGTGTCACCGGATCCATCGCTATCCTCTTCTGCCGGGGTTCATGCTTGAGTGCCCCCTTCTTACCTCCATTTGTCCCATTCACTAGTGGAGAAGTTTCTTTACAAGCCAAGCGCTTCCTGTCTGCTAATTAAAGATACTCCATCTGCATGTGAGGCAATACCATCCCCATGTGACGGATGGGAAGCGCGTCGTCGTTTCGATTTGACATAAGAAACCACAACTTTTGAGATGTCCGCCTGACCCAAATGGGCTTTAGTAGGCGCCCTCGTCAGTCCTTAGAGTATGCTACTAAGCAAACCTGTAACTTGCAAACACCCAGAAGAAGTTATATGGCCCCCTCCCAGATAAAGGGTTATCCTGCATGTAGAACACTTGTCATGTCTTCTCTACCTGAGGCTCCTATATGCCTGCCATGTGGCTAGCATGCCTCGCCTTAAAAATCACCACCACTTTGGTACCCGTGCCACCAGCCGCGTTGGCTTCTATGGTCGTCGTTGCTATCGAGGACCCTTCAACCTCCACTGAGAGCACAAGCACCGCCGGAGTCTCAAAACTTGACAAAACAGACAGTGGGTCAACCCGCATGTCAGTAGCCCCATCAATCTCGGCCTTTTCTGCTTTCATCTCTTCCCTAACTTGTAAAACCTCACAGCTAGACCTGGATTTGGTTCGGTTCTGATACAAAATTTTAAGATCCAGAACCAGAACCGTTTGCTTACAATCGGTCCGGTTCTGTGAAAATTAAGGATGGAACCGTTTGGAACCGGAACCGTTCGGTTCCGGTTCCGGTTCTAGCGGTTCTCGGTTCTCGGTTCTCGTAGAAGATCCATTTGAAAAAAAAAATTCGAAAAATTAACAATGAAATTTTTGTAAATTGGAATTCAAAATCCTCTTACTTTCTGTTTGACATAGTTGCATATATAATCTATCTATATAAAAACGTATAATTTGCATATTAAATCACATATGATCATCAACATATCAACAATGTCATTCATCAAGATCATATTTGCATCATATCAGTCATTAAATTAAATTTCATAGGCCTAAACAAATTGTGACAAATTTTAATTAAATTAGAAAAAATAGAGTAGGTGTTGGGTTGGGCCGGCTTATTTGGGTTTGGATATTTAAGATTTATATAGTTAGACATATATGGATTCTGTTAATTATAAAACGGTTCTTTCGGATCTGACTGTTTTTTGATATCAGGATCCGGAACCGAACCGGAACCGTAGCGGATCCGGAACCGAATTTTAGAAAACACAATTTTTTTAGAGATCCGGAACCGAACCGTACGGATCCGGTTCTTTCGGATCGGTTCTTCGGTTCTTCAGATCTTGTGGCCAGCCCTACTAGTCACAGCCTCCACTTCCATGCGCAACTTGTCCACCTAAATCGTGAAAACCCCGCAAAGCAAGATAATCAAATCCGATCAACAAAGTGCATGAAGCAGCACATCGAAATCATTTCCTTACCCCAACGTACACCATGGCGAAGATTGAATCCTACCACGATCTTCATTTTTCTCGATTGGAGAAGGAGTTCATCGAGGGATTTGAAGATGTTGATCGACTTGCCGATCCGTTCTGCCCAACTCTCATCAATAGTGGTATCTGGTAGATCTTGGACCATCACCCTTTCCGCCAACATGACCTTCACGTACGAGAACTCGTCAAAATCTTAACGACCACGGTGTGGTCACGGTAAAACCATGGTTCGCGAGTCTTCGTTCTTTTGATCATAGCCGGATCCTTGAATTTAACAAAGAAACGATCTGGTCCTCAGCATTGGAGCGAAATTCTCCCTGGACCGAGTGGTCCATGCTACAAATGAACCATCACCGACTTGAACGACTGTTCTTGGACCTCCAGTAAATCCATTAGCTCAAATATCTGCACCACGGCGTAGCGACACCTATCATCGGCCACCACATCGACCTCCAGAGCTAAATCGACAATCTCAACGTAGTCAAGCTCGGGGTTAAAATCCACTGTAGGCAAACGGTCCGTGATGTCATCAGTGCCCTCTACAATGGGAGAGGAGAGGGTAGACGGAGGAGAAGAGAGACCCTAGTAGGCGGCGGCGCTGCTAGGGCTAGGGTTTGATAGAAGAAGAAAAAGTCGAAATGAAGGATTTTTTCTCAACAAGGGCCTCAACTCCTTGTGTAACTCCTTGTGTCTTTAATGCTGCTGCTCTAGCTAAGTTGGGATGGTAAATTCTGATGGACCCGGAGAATATTTGGATTAAATTAGTTAAAGCCAAGTATCTTCAGAAACATAATTTCTTCCAAGAAAAAAAGCAACCTTATCATTCTTTAATCTTTAGCCTAGAGAGGAATATTAGATAATAGTATAGTAGAAAACTTGTGTAAGAGGGTATCCAATGGATTGTGGGAGATGGAAAAGCCATTAATTTCTGGCTTTTTAATTGGATTTTGCCTTTTCCTCTTTTGAACTTGGCCAAAATACATATTGATTCTTTTAATCTTAATGATACAGTAGCTGATTATATTTTTTAGAATTCTTGGAACATTGATAAGCTAAAGCTGGTTCTATCTGATGGCATGCTTTCTAAGATTTGCAGTTATCCCTTTAGAGCAAGTAGCTGATCTTTGTTTTGCTAAAACATGCAGCTCCTCAGTCTAGAGCTAAATTACTGACTACATTGTGGAAACTGAAAATCCCAATGGAAGTTAAAAGATTTCCTGGCAATTAATTAGAGAGAAGTTAAAAATTAGAGACAAGAATATCTCTCGGCGCCTTTAAGTTGTCCCTTATGTAATTCTGCTAATGAATCTATTGATCATTTATTTTTAAGCGGCCCGTTTACTCAATCTATTTGGAATAATTTGATTCAAATTTGAACTTAAATACTTGGAACAGATCTATAGTTGATTGGTTAGAATTGATCTCTTGTAATAACACATTAACACTATGAACATTTCTCTGTCATCTGTTCCGTTTATTGCTATAATATTTGGCATGCTAGAACGTATGTGTTTTTCAAGAAAAATCCAAATCTCCTACTCTAGTTCTTTATGCAGCTTATATATATTGCGGAAAAGAACTATTCTGAAGCTAATTTTACTTCACTTGGTCCTAGAAGCCAACGTTGGACTCCTCTGAATGATCCTTTTGTTAAAACTGAATTTTGATGGTTCTGTAATTCATCCTAATAGCGATGCATGTTTTATTATAAGAAATAAAGAGGGCATTCCCTTACTCACCTCTGCAAAAAATTTACCTTCTCAGATGTTTTACAAACTGAAGCTATGGCTTTACGAGCAGGTCTTCATGTTGCAGCTCTTCATGGTCATACTCATCTTTTTGTAGAAGATGATTCCAAGATTCAGATAGATAGTATTCTGAACCCTAAGAAATCTCCTTGGAGAATCAAGAGTATTGTTCAAGACGCCCTACGGTTGCCTTCTAATTTGTTTGTTATTTCATTCAATTCAAACATGTTTGGAGGGAGAATACCTCAGCAGCGATGTCCTGGCTAATCAAGGACATAAAAGTGATGTGGCATTTATGACTAATCGTTTTCCTCACCATGCACATCATGCTGTTTGTGACATGCTTAATTTGGGTTGTAATAGAGGTTTTAAGTTATAATTTTAATTTCTTACATCAAAAGAAGTTTTTCTATTTTTTGAAATATTATAGGTAACATTAAATAAATAATAGATTACATTATACATAGATTCGCTCATCGAAATGTAACGACTAGAATGAAGAGCATACAAACCATGTGACTATGATTAAGAGACATTATTTTAATGTTTAAGCCACTACAAGAGCAACGGACACGGAACAAACAGTCAAGGTCAAATAAAGAATAAACAAAATTTAACTAAAAAAAATCACCAGGATCTCAAGTCCAAATCAAAAAAGAATCTGAGTCCAAAATCCAAGCCCAAAACTTGGTCAAAGCCCACAACACCACAGGATGCCACAGCCGCCGCACCACAAACTCCGGCTTGTCATCTTCTTCCGTGCCAGTAACTACCCAGCCGACTGGAATCACCGTCGACAGGACCACAGGACCACTCCCGCCCGCCTTGTGTAACCACAGACTCGCTTCCGACGTCGCCATAGAAGACCCTCAACACTACCGCTACGTAGTCCCACCCGGAATCGAAACCGCCCTGCCGCACGAAACATATCCTCGCCGCACTTCAGCGCACCTAGCCTTTCCGTCTTCCCAAGTCAGCCGCCGCTTGGGTACCACTTCGACAGAAGCACATGCTTTGTGTTCTCGTTGTCTTCCTTCAACTGCCCACGAGGAGGTGGCGCCTGCCCCCGACGAGCCCCAAATGAGAGGATCACATGGCTTGACCCCCTCTCCGACCCCGCAGCAAACTCCTTACCTTCGCTGCTCCTCACTTCCACCATACCAAAACTCCTCATCCTCACCGACCAGCAAACCCGCTCGGTAACCAACAATCCTTTTGTTCTGATCGATTTGCATCGATCCTAGTGACCTCACCGCCAGAGCAAAAAGAGAGTGCCAAACCATGGGCGGCGCTCAAACCCTAGCAGAGCTAGGTCACCCTCGAAAGAAGTTTTTCTGTACGAAAGTTTTTTATCTTATTATCTTATTATAATGTAAAATGTAAAATGTTATTCTTATGTGCAACTGCTCCGAGTTGGAACCGAGAGATTTTACTATATATGGTCACGGTCGTATAATTATTAGATACAACTGAAGTCAATTAGAATTGATACCTAAAATTTTCAGTCCGCATAGTTCATAAATCTCGAACGCTATAAAACCTTTCAGATATATACTGGCATTAAATACATTAATATGGTAAGGTTATTACAGAAATTCATATATACACATCCGACTGTCAAGGCCAAAACTTGAATACCAAGAAGTGCAAGATACCACTCGATTTATTTGTCACTAAAAGAATATTTAATAACAGCTATATACAACTAACTAGGAATAATGCACCTCACATCTCTGACAATAGATTGCTCATCTTCCGAAGCTCCTTGAGAGCTGCAATGGCTGTTACTTGTCCTTTGCCAACTAAAGTATTTTTGGAACTGTGCTCTACCTGAACACCGCGATCTTGCTGGAAAACAGACTCGATCACCTACAAAGAAGGCATTACACAAAATCAGAACAGGGCAAAAATACAATGTTCCATGCTATCAAGCGTTCAAAAGCCTTGTAATATAATCATTATCATCGATCATCCCATCCGGACATCTAGTACTTAATCAATTGCCCCAACAACATTTTCAACTATTGTCGGCCACCTCCACCTTACAACTCATTTTCCAGTTCATTGAGTAGATAAAATGAATAGTTCTACATTTCCAATTAGAAGCATTAGTTGTGAACCAGTGCTGATGGAAGACAAGAAAATTACCTGTATATGATCAAGCATAGAATGCCCAAGATTCTTCACAGCTCCCATCCTATTCTGGTCGACAGATTCCCCTTTGCTGCTAACTGGAGAATTGGACATCTCAGCCATACAAGAACTTGCTGCATTCTGATTACTTTCCGTCCTGGGGGACTTTGTAGCGTCAAGGGCACTTCCCCCTTTCTCAGACGTCTCTTCACCACCTGCACCCCATCCCAACTTCCAAAATCTCTGAAATTTACCGGCAAGAGGCTTACGTTCCTTTCCTGTCGCTGAATTCGCTGTCGAATGATTGCTTGCTTCTGATGTCTGAGAGACGCTCTCCTCAGGTGGATCACAAACCGGATGAGGTGGGCCTTCTGATACACACTGTGTAATATCATCATTTTCATCAACGGATAAATTTGATGCGACGCTACTTTTCTCTGATTCAGGTTCATCATTTGTCCCACTTAGAGGACTTGCTGGATAGGATAGAACAGATGAGTTGTCTTCACTGGCTGAATTTCCATTCATACACCTGTTCTCAGTTGCAGAAGATTGATCCTTACTGACACCATCTTCTTTACTGGCTTGAACTTCCGAAGAGAATTTATCTTCAAGAGCACCTATTTTTTCAATATCTTCTTTGGCACTGAGCTCCCGAGAGAGGTCTTCCAGCAACTTTCGTCTAACAGTAAATCTAGGGTTATTTTTGCCATTCTCACACTTTGCTGGCGATGGGTCGGATTCTGTTCTAGATAGGGTCAGTTTAACTTTTTCTGTCCATCGCTTTTTCTGGCTTGGAACCACTTTCTTCAAACTATCTTGTCGAAGTTCTTCTTCCCTATGCATTATTCTCCACTTCTCTTCCCAGTAGCTTTCATTTACAATATTTAATGGTGTTATTGGAGAAACAGAGTCAATCGAAAGGCCATGACCTCTGACAACCTTTGATTTACTATGGTCATAGGGCCCAAAATATAAAGGAAATGAAGCTGAGCTATTGTTCTCCAAACCAAGAGTCTGCAACGATCTTGCTTTCTGCACCAGTTTCTTCAAATCAATATTCTCAGGAAAGTTTAACAACCGTTGAAGACATCTAGTGGCATTCTCAGTGGCTAGAAGGGAAGATCTCAAATAAAGTATCATGGAGACTGCCAAGGCTGAAATGAATGCCCCTCGAGATGAACCAAGGATGGAAAAACTGGATCCTGCATCATCTTCTGCACCTTTGTCCAATTGACAACTATCACATGCAAATATCTCGTCCCAAATTATCAACAGATTTGCAAGTGAAAACTCACGTCCAAATAGAACCCGTAACCAGCGAAGTGCAAAATACTGGGGCTCAACACCAAGCTCAACCAGGTGGCTGTGTAGAGATGAATCAACTAGAGAAAGCAAATGATACAATGCAGCAGATGCTTCAATGACAGGAGGTAAGCTAGTATGAGAATCAACAGCAGGAGATGGAGAGAAAAATTCTTCCATAGAAACCGAACCATTTGCCCCACTCATTAACGCATTGAACATGCCGTAAGCATCATGTTCCATAAATTTCTCAGATAAGACAATGCCTAATTCACCTTCAGCGCCATAAGCATCACTAAGCATTACTATGGTCTGTATCTTGGGATCAAGCTCATCAAGACTCTTAACTTTTAGTACATCTCCCTGTGAGCTAATCTCATCATCCATGGAATCAGGAAGGTTTTTTAAATCAAAATTGTATGTTGAATCATTTTCATGAAATGAGAGAACATCAAACTTATCAGTGAAGTGGTCTTCATACAGCTTTCGCACTTGAGATAGACATTCCACATCCACATGAAGAACATAAAGAAGAGGAGCCAAGAGTTCATGCATTCCTGTAATGAAAAGAAAAGAATAAACAGTTAGATTTCAGAAAGAAGAGAGAAGAGAAGTTTACATAGTCTGAAGGCAGAGGTAGCGTAAAATATTAAGCAATTTCTCTCCAATTACTCTCTAGTGGTTTTCAATTAGATAAAACATCAATACCTAAAGTAAACACATTATCAAACAGACCCAAAGAAGGCATCTTCTCATTGACATCAGACAAGAAAGTTCAATATCCCAGCAATTGAAAAAGAAAATCAAATAAGCTCTACTTGTGCCACTGAAGTTAATTACCTACCGATCAAAAGTATATCTTCTGTACAAAAAGAACAGATAGAATAAAATTCCATCAGTAGAAGTTCTTTTTCGGAGAGCAACTTGTGATAGATTTAGAAGCACCATAATTTACGTTAGGGTTAATCACATATTTCATTAGTACGCGATTGCAGGAATACTGAATCAATGCCATTGATTCTTCTAGAACCAAGAATGTCTATACCTGTCCTAAGCCATGTATGTGCGAGCAACTTAGAATTCAGAGTAACATGTTGGAAGCCTGCAAGATTTGTTTAGTATTCCTCCCACAGGCTAGCGTACTTAGTGCTAAGCTCATAAGTATAAGCCACTTGGACAAATTCATAATGAAACAAGAAAATTATGTAACATACCTTGTCTGTAACTGCATTCTGGATGTCTAAGACACCACAATAACAAGATTCGTCTCAGCATGCCTTGGCATCCTGGTGTTTGAAAATAGCTCCCGTGTTCTGGATATAAACGTGATAAGTCCTGGTCAACCATTTTCTCCAACTCAGCATTCCGAAAGAAGCGACTCCAGGTGCTTTCTGCATGTTCGATTTTCACATACATCAGTAATTGCATAGAAGGCTAAAACCAATTTTTTTTAGACAACCTAGTACTTAGATAGAGTCATAGATTTACCCGGGTTCTGTGACAGTGGATTGTCCATGGCAAGATCAGGAGAACTACTTCCATCCTTAGGTGGATCAACCAGAAGATGCCTTCTCAAACGCGCATACCTAACAGTCACAAGCAAAGGTCCACTTAGCACACAAATAAACAAACAGTTATTTCACCACTTGATTCAGTCAAATTTTGCACAAAATCAAGATCGTAAGTTTCGCAACTCCTATCAAAACTTGGATCAATGAACACACCAACAAAAACTAATCAAACCACATGTATAAAGATCTACGTAACATCGGTCTCCTGTTTCACAGACAGTGCACATCTCACAAATCATTAAACTCCCACAAAAATACATGTAGCAAAAAAGACATGTATCTACCTAACCCAAGAAAACCCAATATCCAAATGCTATAGATTGCGAATTGATAAAGTTACCTCCTTCGAGAATCAGCTGTGACTCGACGAAGATCATCAACAGATGAAGAAAGAGGCAAAATCCCAAGATTTAAGCGCCATTGCACGCCTCTCAGGTCCTTGAAACGAACATCTTCAACAACAGATCGATCAACAACAGAGTTGAAGCTCGAAGACGACGACGATTCGGGCAATGCTGACTCAATTAGAGCTGGCGGCATGGCCACTCCACAATTCTCAGTAGACCCAATTGCAAAATACGCCTCAATTTCAAGAAAAGCTTAAATATTTTGCAGGATAAAGCATTAGACTTTGGATCAGTTTGGTTCAGATAGACAGATGAAACAAATTGGGTCTTTTTCTGGGCCAAAAGGGTATTAGGAAATCAATAAATGAGGGGAAAAAAGAGAGAAGGGGTGTGGTAGGAAAAAAGGATTGAAGAGATTGTGGAGGAGAGACTTACGCCTGGGTTTAGGAGATGAGGAGGATGACTCTTTCCTAAGATATCAGAAAAAAAAAATAAAGACACAATTTTTAAGCATTGTTTTTGTGCACTAATATTCTCTCTATCAATCCACCAACCCTCCAGAGAGAGAGAGGAGAGAATAGCAAGTTTGTTTGTTCAGAGAGGAAAAAAGCAAAAGAGAAATGGAGAAGAAGAGAGAGAGCGTCTTTCACCTCTCAACCTTTTCTTCTTCTTCTCAATGTTAGGAAGGTGTGGTTGGTTGTCGTCTACTCTTGTTCTATTATTATTACCGGTTCATGCATACCTACATTATATATTTTCATTTTCATTTTATTTTTTTTTCTTCTCGATTTTACCATGTTACCAATCTTGATGCCTTGACCAAAATTGAATTAATAACAAACTACACTAAAAGACAATATGGAGATACCAAATACACTTAAAGACAGATCCTTTATTTTAGACAATGAAGAACAAAATCTTACACATAAAGACAAGCTACTTGCACGATGGGGATTGAGGCGCGTTGAGGAGAGACAGTAGCGGTGGACGATAGAGTTGGTTGGAGGCGGAGCTAACCGAACAAAGAAGCCAAGACTGCTACTGCATGTGACGTGCTCGAACTAGTGGTAGACGGCGGCGAGTGCAACAATATCGAGCTGGTGGCAGGTGACGATGGAGGCCGGAGACGGAGCACGCCGAGTAGAGATGTCGTGAGTTGTTGTTTTGAGTTGCTACTGCATAATTGTTGAGTAAGGACGGTGAAGGCTAGAAACGAAGCTAGCAGAGTAGAGATGACGGTGGAGGTCGGAGACTGAGCTAGCTGAGATCGAGCTGCTATTGCGTAATTGTTATTTTGAGAGAGAGAGAGAGAGAGAGAGAGAGAGAGAGGTGTTTTTTAATTGAGGTAGGATTTTTAATATATATGGAGGGGTAGAATTGTCTTTTTGGCTATTTAATGGATTGGGTATAGCTGCTACGTTTGGGATTTAGGCCCAGTCCTTTATTGTCTAAATCAGGTTGTGATTGGGTTATGAGTAATATTAGTACTTATTTTGTCCTTGGCTTTCATTCTCTCTTTAATTAATGATCTTTCTTTAGAAAAAACCACACAAGGACAAAGATAAGGATAGTATCAATACTAAAAAAAGTTCAATCAACCTAATATTTAGACAACCAAGGATATGGACGCAGGGTCCAAAATATAATATCAGCAGCCCAAGCCGTTAAGCCCCTTAAAAAGATATTTTTACCCCCGTATATAAACAAAGTCAGCTTCAGTCGTGCCCATTCGCTTCATTTCTCCAACGATTGCCACTGATACTACAAAACGGCTCTCAACTGGAACGAAAATCCATAACTCTAATCGCCTATTTTTCTCCACTTCGATAACTCTAATTGCCAATACGAAGTATCAATTGCACGCTTCAAGTCACAGTATCACCTTGTCCTTCTCTTCTCTCTACAAAAGGTTTGTACTGCTAATGCGTTTTCTACTAAGAAATCGATTATTTCAGTTAGGGTTTTGTCTCGGGATGCTACTACGTTTGGGTTGTTGAATTTCTACGCATTTTTGCTTTGTTTTCGCAGATTTTTAGATGATATTGTTTAATTTTGGGATGAAAAGCTTCTAAAACACGAACGGGTTTAAAATGAAAATGTGTTTGTTGTTGTTACTTTTACATCAATCGACTAGGCTTTGTTGTAATGATTTTGCGTTGATACTGTACTTTCGATTCATAAATCAGGGTTTCGTTGGAATTTTCATCTAAAATCAAAATGTATCAACTACTGAGTTTTGTATTCTGGCGTATCTGATACTGTGTTTCTTCATTGTTGATACTAGAGTTGATATAGTGTTTCTTTGTTGTTGATACTTGGAAAAGTTGATGTGTAAATGGTTGATACTAGATTTGATACTGGAACTGGAGTTGTTGATACTGGAACTGGGGGAGCTGATACTGCAAAAAGTGAATGTGTAAATGGTTGCTACTGAACTTTTCATGTTTGAGTGTGCCATATTGTGCTATGTATGTTTTCTCCACTGCTATTGTACTTCCCAGTTTCAGAAAATTGGTTTTTTGGTTTGACTGCTACTGAATAATTAAAATTACATGTATGGTATGACACTGTTTTGCTTCGTTGTTTATACTAAAGTTGATACTATATTTCTTTGTTGTTGATACTGAAACAAGTTGATATGTAAATGGTTGATACTGGATTTGATACTGGAACTGGGGTTGTTGATACTAGAACCGGAGAGTTGATACTGCAAAAGGTGAATGTGTAAATGGTTGCTACTAAACTTTTCATGTTTTTGAGTGTGTCATATTGTGCTATGCATGTTTTCTCCACTGCTACTGTACTTCCCCATTTTCAGAAAATTAGTGTTTCAATTTGACTGCTACTGAATAATCAAAATTGCATGTATGATATGATAATGTGTTGCTTCGTTGTTGATACTGGAGTTGATACTTTGTTTCTTTTTAGTTGGTACTAGAGTTGATATTATGTTTCTTGTACTTCCCAGTTTCAGAAATTTGTGTTTTGGTTTGACTGCATTGAATAATCATATTTGCGTATTGATATTGATATTTGTAGAAATGAAGGAGGTTGTAAAGTGAACAAAAAAGGGTAGGGGAGGGAAAGCAGATAGGAAGAAGCAGCAGTAGTAGGGAGAAAAAAAGAGTTGCAAACCCAGTTGCACAATACAGATACTCTACATCTGCAACACAACACCTCATGATTGGTGTATGAAGTGATTTCAGAATAGAAGACGCATCAAAGACTTTACTGAAGGATAAGTTTTACTCCACACTTTTTAAGACCCTACTTAGAGCATTTTACGAGCAGAAAATGGATGCTACTGAGAAAAAAATGGCTAAAGAGTTGCATAAGCTTCATGGGAGCTTTGACGAATAGCAAAAGAAGTTCAGGATCAGAAAGAAAATGGCTCAAATCAAACCCAAAGATGTGGCAAATATGTTTGACATTAGAAACTCAGGTAAAATTATTATTTTGGAGTTGTTTTTCAATTGAAGATGATTTTTAACTACTACTAAATCCTCGAATATTATCGTCAGGAACAATGGTCCTGATGGACAAGAATGACTATAACAGACCAGCAGATAGTCGGTTTATCAACCGATATTTCGTCAAGCGTCCACAACGGAAACCCATTGAAGATGCATTGGCCAATGTGATTGAGACACATGCAGAAAATGAGCACTGGGTGGAAGACGCAACAAAACTAATACTAACATATATTTTCTGCACTTTCCTCTTTGCCAGCTCGGGATCAACATTGGCATGGTGCCTTGTAAAGCTGATTGACAATCTTGACAAGCTGTCAACATATAACTGGGCAAAGGCTATCCTCAGATACTTGATGAATTTCATGACTGGCATCAGTAAAGGCAAAAGTCTGAGTGGATGTATTCTTCTAGTAGTGGTAAGTACTGAAACTCATTCAAAAATTAAGATGCATTTTCTGCCACTGGAAAAAAAAATAAGGACATGAAATATTGAACTTATATGTTCCTTTCATTCTATTTGTAGTATTGGCTTTGCGAGAACACTAACCTGATGGAGGAAAAAGCAAGAAAAAATGCTCCTGAAAATGAACCGATCAATGCTACTTTTGTCAAGCAGTATTTTGCAAAACTATGGAAAAAGCTGGAGACGACGAACATAGATGACATTAAGATAAAAAAAAGGCTCGATGATATAAAGAATAAATTGTTGTGTTGATTTTAAAAATCTTAATAGTAATAGTATGCATTGTTGCTGATCCCAAAAAAATAATTCAGCTTGCAAGTTCGGTGATTAGTAAATCAGCAAAAATGGCGACCCCTGCTACTGATGACAATGGCCAATGATTTTGCAACACCGGTGGTAAAAAAAAGCTGTGACAAAGGAAGAAAATCCAAAAAAGAAAGCAAAGAAGGTTGAGGAAAAGAAAAAGTGCCAGGCAACACGTGTTTCGGTAAAAATAATAGACGTTGCTACTTACATTTTCATTTATGTTTGTACTAATCTGACCATTATTTATATTGACAACAATTAAAGGCTAAGTGTGGCAGCAAAGAAGGAGAAGAAGAAGTTAGAGAAATGGATCTGACTTTAGCAATATGGGTAAGTGCATTATACATCTACATTAATGTTGCTGCTAATGGATCTGACATTAGCAATATGGGTAAGTACATTACACTTTTACATTAATGTTGCTGGTACTATATAATTGTGATATTCAATCCTAAATGCATCTTTTGATATTCAAATCTTATATGCAGCATAGTCATGAACCGATACTATCGATAAGCCCTCTCGTAGAGCTAGATTGGGAAAATGAAAATGGTGAAGGATCTAATGATGAAGAAACAGTATCAGACATTTACTCGGACGCGCAAGTGCCTCCAGATCATGAAACTGATACTGAGTAAATGAAAACATCCTCACCTCTTATTGGAGCTGGAGAGACGGGCAAGGATGATGATGATGATCATGATGAAGATGGCTTGGTATTTCCTAAGTTTGACTTGGAGAAACTTGCAAAAGTTGCACCTATTATCAGCAATGACATGTTTAAATTCAATTCCAGCATCGATGGAGAAGATGTGGTTGCTCCTAAAGCAGCTCATAAAGTTGCTGCAACTAAGAATCCTGAAGCAAACAATGTTGCTACTGAAGATTCTACATGAGACAAACAAGGTGGTGATGCTACTAAAGCCCCAATAAAAGCACAGAATTTTGATACTGACCTTACTGAAGCAGATAAGGTTGCTACTGAAGAGGATGAACCCAAGTTCGGTGATGATTCAACCCCGCAGTTCAACTACTAAGATTACTTCACTGATCCACACCCAAGTCCCCTAGTTCACCCAAGTCCTCTGGTTTCTCAGTTAGTCAACGAGGGGTGGCAGGCGGCTCATGTAAAAGATAATGTCGAGATCCCAAATAATGATCAGAGGAGATACACCAAAGAGGAACTTGACGAGTGGGAAGAGATGCTATTGCGTGAAGCCACCCTTGAAACCCTACCAGACCTCGCTACAGAGAACTTGTTGACGATAATTGTAGAGTGGCAGGAAAAAGCAAAGCTAAAGCAAGAAATGGTACAATGTGCAATAGAATCTTTCATGAGAAAGAATGATCACATTGAGAGGTTGTGGGAGGAAAAGGAGGATACAAGAATTGAACCTTTGTTCTGACAAACATGTTGAATCGTAAGAACGAGGAGTTGAACGATTTCAGGGAAAGATGCAAATGCTTGGTTCAATGAAGGAAGGAGATGAATAATGTTGTTGATAATGCTATTGCTACTGAGGGAACTTCAGAGGATCTTGCGAGGCCGGGTGTTGGTACTACTGATACAACTTCAAAAGACCTTACAAGATCTTGTGCTGCTGCTACTACTACTGAGAGAACATTTGAGGACCTTGAAAGGTCGGATGTTGCTGATGCTATTGAGCAAAATGACAAGGATGATAACAACCCTATAGTCAGGTCATACGTCAGATGGATCAAAAGCAGAAAGGACAGAAAATAGAAGCCAATGTCAAAGTTTAAGGTAGCGATACCATGCAAGAGAAATGCTAAGAGAGAGGTTGTCAACATGGCGAGCGAAGAGGACGAAGTGAAGAACAATACCAAGGACAAATCAAGTAAGAAAGGAGCAACTCTAAGATGAAAGAATTACCTTGTTTACCGCCATTTGAAAGAATTACCTTGTTTACTACTGCTGCTGTTGTTCTGAAAAACAGTTCAAAAAACACAATGTTGCCTACTGAGTTCATAATTGATACTGAGAAAATCAGAACTAAAAAACAAACATACCTTTGTTACCATTTTTGGCACAGGCACCTAAAAGCATCCATTTATACTTGTTTTTGATGAACGTACCATCCAAAAACAACATTGGATAACAAAATTGAAAACCTTTAATGGATGCATGGTAGGAGACCAACAAACGCCAAAACCTTCTTCCATTATCTTCGAGAATGACATGAGAACCAGGGTTAGTTGCCTTCAATGCTTCTGTATACCATGGAATTAGTGCATAAATAGTGGCTTCGTCACCATTGAGAGCTCGATTAACACAATTTCTAGCTCGATACGCTGTGTGGTAGTGAATCTTCAAACCAAATGTATCATTGAGATCTCTCATAATTTGCTTCAGCTTAACCAACAGATTAAATCGAACTTTATCAGCAACAATAATAGCAACAACATTAGCACCATGTATTTTGGGGAACTTATGAGTAACCTCACAAACACATGTATGATGAGCACGTAGATTCCTCAGATAAAAGTAACCATTAGTCTCACATAACGAAGCATGAATAGACCACTTACAATGTTCGCTCTCCCTTTTTGCACAAACAGTTGTAACACAGAACTGGTCATTCTTGATGTAATCAAATTCAAATGCATTCTCAACAGAAAACTTGCACAACTTATCTCTGAACTCAACAGCTCCGCCACTGTAGAACTGTCCAACCTCAAGTATATTATGACAACCCGAACTGGAAATTGTATGTTAATCGGCTTGATTTGCGAGTTTCGCGATTAGTCGCGGTTTTGCCGTAATTGGTCGATTTGGCGGTCTTGTTTGCGACTAAATTATCGGGCCAGAATTTGATATGGGTTCCTTCGTGAAAGTTGTAGAGAATTTAATTTCTAGCTCATGCGAATTTTTGGGGAGTGTTTCGGATAAGCGAGCAGTGTTTTATCGAGTTTTGAAGTTGGTTAGTGAAATAGTCAAAAATGTTGATTTAATCGTGACCGTTCAATCTTGATCAGATTTGTTTTGAATCGTTGATTTGGGGCTGTATATGTACGATATAATTGTACAGTATAAATACGTGATATTTCAGGAAGTTTCCATTTTGGGAAACCTGGGTCCTTGACCGAGTTAACCACGGGTCAAAACTGACCCGTTTTGGGCTAAGCCTTTGTTACCGTCGATGTGCCATTTTTCGGCATCTTTTGGCCGTGGTTCCTTCATGAAATTTGTTGGGCTTGAGCTCCTCTTTATTTTGATAGGTGGATCACTCAATTTGGTAGTCGGATAAAGAAGTTATGGCTTGTTAAAGTTTAAGGAATTCCGACAAATTTCGCCGGCGACAGAGGTGGCGGAGACGGCGGCGATGGGGATCGACCTTGTAGGGGTTTTGTAGCCCTTGTGGAGAGGAAACTTTTAGAAGTGGTCTTGCACCTTGCCATTGCCGGTGGTGGCAGATCGGAGGTGGAGAATTCCGGCGAGGGTTTTTGACTTCAAGGTGAGTTTTGGGTGTTTTCCGGTCAAAATTGGGCTTAGCATTGAACTACAAAGTTGTTGGAAATGACGAGATCTTCAAATCCATGTATTGGTTGCAGTTTTCTGGGCTGATGAGTTTTCCGGCGGCCGGCGGTGGAGGTTTTCCGGCGAGGTGGATTTTTGGCAAGTTTTATGTCGTTTCGCTTGTTTTCGCGTTCTGAACACAATGGTGAGGTTTTTGAGTTGATTTGGGCACTCAATTTTGAACGAGGGTTTATTGGGTATATTTTGAGAATTTTGTAATCCTCGTCAATATTTCGAGCGATACGTCTTTCGAGGACGTAGGGTTTTTGGGGTATTAGCTTTGTATGTCGTACTTCTATATGTATTGATCGTATCCCTGCTATTCAGGTGATCAAGGTCGAGCATTTGGCGAGGGATCTTCTGCCGGATCACGGGATTAGCGCGTTTTTGCGTTGTGCTTGTCTGTGAGTGGACATTTATTTTCACTGTTGGTTGCGAGTTTTTTATATACGTTTTACGAGCATGAGCATGCAGTTACAATTATGAATTTTACGAGCATATGATTTATGATTATGCAATTACGAATATACTTTTATAATTATGCATTACGAGTATGCTTTTACATTACGCTTTAAGCATTTGCATGGAAACCTTTATGATTTGGTTTACACAGAGTATAGTCTCAGTAGTAGTTGTTGAAAGGACCCAACCCCGATTTAGTTTCCTAAACCGGAATCAAACCCCTTCTGAAAACACGAACCAACAAAAACCGAAAAATTTGGGCAGAGTAACGCTACAAACGCGGAATTGCCTTTACCTGCACCCGGAAAATAACACTTCGTCCTATGCCACAAAAGTCAAACCGTGGGCACCAATCCCATCCGGATTTCTCAATATCATAACAATATCAATAAACAGTAAACATAACTATAATATATAGTATATCCGGGAAAAACCGTATAAAACATGTATCAGTAATGTATCAGAGCGACCTCTAGTGTATACATATACAAATATACAATAGTAGGCGAAACAAGAAACCTACTGGAAAACACAGGTAGCTCGAACAACTAGCCTCCGACCACGACGTGAGACACCAGAATCTGAACTGCAAATTGGGCACGGAAACCGAAAAAGCCCAGGGGAAAGACATGAAAACCGTTAGAGTGAGTGGACGAAAATAAATGTTATATGTTATAATAACATATGCGAGTCAAGATGAATGATATATGTTATAATAACATATATGTTATTATAACATTTATCTTTCGCCGAATGATATATGTTATAATAACATATGCGAGTCAAGATGAATAAATATAATAAAGTACACGAGGTGAACTCAAACTCCTCCAGCGTACAGAGCATGCATGGAAAAATCCCACGGGTCGCTCATGGACACATCCGTGCTAGTACAGTATGAATTACGGGATCCCAGACCCACACGTGATTCTAGCCAGAAAGGCCTCATATAAATCGTAATCTCATATGCATGCTCATGCTCGTAACACGTGTATAAAGACTCGCGATTATCAGTGAAAAGAAATTGTCCACTCACAGGTGAGCAAAACGCGCACTCGCGCTAATCACGTGGCCCGGAGGAAGATCCCTCGCCCGAAGCACGATCTCGATCCCCTGAATAATCATAAAATATATCTGATCAAAATCACAATCCACAACACTGTACCACACCTTGAAAACCAACCGTTCCCGGAAACATATAAGACTATGCAAAATAATCGACGAAATTCCCGAAATCTCCACTCAAAACCCTCGACTGAAAATCCGATACTCAAATCAACTCGAAAACCTCAAGGCGACAATCGGGGCGCGAATACGAGAAAAACGACATTAAAATCATCAAATTCTAAAAAGTCAACGGGTCACCGAAGCTCCGGCGTTGACCGCCGCCGTTGGGCTGTCAACCGGAGAGTTTTCCTGGCGACCGAGCTACCAAACTGTTCTCCTCCTCAAGCCGAGCAACTTTTCCAAAGGGTTCACCACCATCCAACCACCATCATGGCCGGAAATCAGCTCAAAAGTTCAAAATCTCAAACCGGCCAGAAAACTTCTCGGACCGATTCCGGCGCCGCTGCGCCACCTTGTTTCTCCAAACCAAAGGGGAAATGATCACCATCCAAAACCCAACAAAACCCACCAAAAGTCCACCCCGGAAAGTCACCGGAGCGCCGCCACCAAACAAGGCCGTGACCGACCGGAAAACCTCAAATTTCATCTCCTCCGTTCTCCCTCAAATCAACCTCAAATTCCAAAATTCCAAGTTCTAAATAGTAGGAAATCAAACAAGGATTTGAAATATACAAATCACAAGGCCAGAAGTGGCCGGAAAATGAAGGTCATCGGCGAGTCAAACGGTGGCCGGTTTTCTCCCTTTGGTCAACTCGGGTCAACGCCTCTTCCTTGGTCAAACGACGGTCAAACTTCCCGAATTGTGATTTTCGACAATTTTCGACAATTTCTGATATTTATACTCGCGCCTCGAGATGATCGACGGTCCAAAACGGATAACCATTACGATTCGGATAAACTCGATACAAACGGATAAACTTGTTGATATTCTAAAATTTCAAATAATCATATTATATTCCTCGGTCATCGGAAAAATCATCCAGAACCGCCCACGAACTCGAAATCACGTGTACCACAACTCTCAAGAAGAGACTCAACTCAAATTCTCAGCCGGTAATTAAGTCACAAACAAAACCAGCAAACCACACAATTATCAATAAATCGCGATTACGTGATAACTCGAGAATTACGCTGTTTACTCTACTGATTCTGGTTCGGGTCGACACAGTTGTATCGATACACTTAGCATCCCGGCTGATCCCTGAGGCCGGGGGGGGGGGGGGGGAAGCAGATACCCTGACCTGAGGCTTTTCTAGCTGGAATCACGTAAGGATCAGGGATCCCGTGATTTAGACTGTACTAGTGCGGATGTGTCCATGAGTGACCTCGTGGGATTTTTGATGCATGCTTTGTACGCGTGAGGAGTTAGAGTCTCCCTCGTGTACCATATGGTTTTTATGCATTTAGACTCGCATATGTTTTATAAACATATATATTTATTCGGCGAAAGACATTTATTTTCGTCCACTCACTCTAATGGTTTATATGTCTTTCCCTGGGCTCTTTGTTTTCAATGCCCAGTTTGCAGTTTGGATTCAGGTGTCGCACGTCGAGGTTGGAGGCTTAGTGTTTGAGCCATTTTTCCTTCTCAATAGGTTTCTAGTTTGGCCTACTGTTGTGTATACATGTATATACAGAGGTCGCTCTGAATACTATTATGTTTATATTTTCACATGAGTTTCCTGGATTTCCGTAAAGCTACAGTTTTGTGTATTGCTTTACGTTATGATATGTTTTTGAGAAATTTGGATGGAATTGGTGCCCACGGTTTGGATTTTGTGGCATAGGATGAAGTGTATTTTCCACTACAGGTTATTGGTAACTATGCGATATAGTGGAACTCTGCCAAAAATTTTATGATTTTTGAAAGTTCATGTTTTCAGAAGGGGTCTGATTCTGGTTTATGAAACTAAATCAGGGTCAGGTCCTTTCATATATAGTCAGCCCACTCAGCACAGAAAAACTTCCTCTTATTCTTCCTTGACACAAAATTGTCCAATATTAGGTTATTATCCTCCTCATAATTTGAGTCATAACTACTGATCTCAACATCGACATCATTTTCTTGTTCATGATGTGTGATCCTCATAGTAGAAGAAACAGTAGCATCACAAGCAGTATCGGCACAAGCTGGTTGTTCAACAGAAGATTCACAGCCAGAACTAACATCTATCACATGGATATCTATCCAACTAGCACCAGGTAGATACTCAAATAACTCGAATCATTGCAATGATGTCTTCATTTGAGTCTAGAAGGGTATTAGGGGAATCGTTGAACGAGTACCTTAATATGAACTTTCCCAACTTCAAATTACGAAACCTAGAACATAGTTGATCACACAACATGTCGAACCTTGTCTCCTTCGTGATTAAGATAAGCACACTCTGCATTCCATGTATAAACTTTCCAAGCTTTGAAAATAAATCGCTACACAGAAAATGAAACAAAAAAATGTAACTTCATATTGTTGCTGAATGAAAACAAAACAATGCATATATATTGCAGCAGCGTGTTGCTGCACCGTGACCACCAACTCTAAATCATATTGTTACCAAGCATATCAACACAAAAAAAAATCAGTCAATAACCATTTTCACTATTACTGCGAAAAACATAAAAAAAGCATATGAGAAACAAATCAACTGCACTAAACATAATATAGCACATTCATAATGTATATTACACTTGCAACATAAAAAAAAATCATAGATACTGATATTGGAATAACAACAACAACAAGAAAAAGTCACACCTGTTTAGCGAATACAACTGATATTGGAGTAAAAAATATCAACCAAATAAAAATTAAACTACTACTGAAGATCAGCATCAGAAACAAAAACAATGAATTATAAAAGAGCATCTTCATAACAAACATCTATTAAGCATTCAAAATCAACAAAAAAATCAGATGCTACTGCAAACAGAATATCAGAAACAGCAAATGAAAAATATCAGCTACTAATGGAAAAATAGCTAAACTGATACTAAAACAGTAAAAAGACATTTCATCGCAGATGAACCACACACAAAAACAACAAAAATCAGATGCTACTACAAAAAAAAACAATGGAGAAAAACATCAGCTACTACTGAAAAAAAAATAACACAAAAATGTCACTTCATATTGCTGTTAAATGAAAACAAAACAATGCATATATATTGAAGCAGTGTGTCGCTGCACCACGGATACCGACTCTAAATCATATTGTTACCAAACACACACACACAGAAAAAAATCAGCCAATAACCACTTCCACTGTTACTGCGACAAATCATAAAAAAACATATGAGAAACAAATCAACTGCTACTAAACATAATATACCACATTCATAATGTATATTACACTAGCAACATAAAAAAAATCATAAATACTGTTACTGGAGTAACAACAACAACAATAACAACAACAACAACAACAACAACAACAACAACAACAACAACAACAACAACAACAACAACAATAACAACAACAACAACAACAACAAGGAAAAGTCAGACCTGTTTAGCAAATACAACTGATATTGGAGTAAAAAAATATCAACCAAATGAAAATTAAACTGCTATTGAGCATAAGCATCAGAAACAAAAACAATGAATTATAAAAGAGCATATGTGCATAACAAACATCTACTGAGCATTCAAAATCAACAAAAAAATCAGATGCTTCAGTTGCTTTTCTTAATAAGTATTTTGATTTTTTTTTATAATACAAGATAAAACAACAAACTTACATAACAAGGCCACACTAACGGCTTCCGCCAGCCAGATCTAACTAGTAGGCTAAGAGACTTGATCTGGTGGTCAATAAATTATGTGGTCAGTTGTGGTCAACTGCCATTAGATCTACATCTAATGGTATGTGATTAAAAATTGAGCGAAGAAAATTTATTATCAGTCATTGGATGGAGATCTAATGATAATTGACCACGACTGACCACGAAAATTATTGACCACCAGATCAGGACTGAGTATGCTAAAGCCAAGATAACGGGTAAACTGGAAAATCAAACAAGGACCGAATGCCTGAACTTGGTTAAGCTATCATCAAAAGTTTTCTATTAACCTTATACATAATTTACACTAAAATTATATGACAAATTAATGATGATAAATCAAATAATTTTCACCATAATATATGACAAGTTTGTGAAGGTAAATCAATGAAACATGCCGTCCTTATCATCTTCAATAAATAAACTAAAATAACGTACATACCATTAATTAGATGTAAATCAATTATTTTCTAACTGTTTTTTAGTCACCTATCATTAAGTGTAGATCTAATGACAGTTAACCACAACTGATTATAGAATTTATTAACCATCAGATTAGGTCTCTTATATTATTATAGTACGTGATTAATATTTTAGACGGTGTAAGATCATATAACTATTATAGTTCATACCAAATGAAAATGACCCCGGACCAAATTGTTTTTGCTTAACAAAGCCTCAATACGTACCCCAATATATGTATGGTTCCCAATCAACTATTTTATTAGGTTAAATCCGCCAAACTGATATGGTCCAAGAAAAAGAGAAATTCTAAGTCAATGAAGATAACAACATTGGATGAAGAGTGACGAAAACAAAAGGTTCAAAATAATTAATAAGTATTTAAAAATACCATTGGAAAAACATGCTCAAACTCTATTATCATAGTTCTCACTACTTTTATTAGTCATGTCACAGACTCTCAACAATTTAAGATATAAAGATGTTATCAAAATGCAAAGTTTTGCACTAAATTTTAGTGTGAAGTTCCATTTTATATAAAATTGACAATGTAATTTAATAATCGAAACTAATTATCCTTTAGAGTCTCATCCAATTAAGTATCCTACTTGCAAACTTTTAGTTCAATCAAAGATTGTTTAGTCATTTGATCACAACATTCAAATTGTAGCTAAATCAGACGAATTGTACACGACATTAAATAATGTGATGACCTGAACCAGAATCTGTTGTGTATTCGGCACGATTCTCGAGTTTGAGTTTAGTCGCGGTTTTTCGTCGTATTTGTGGTTTGCCGATTCGATTCGCGACTATGTTTTCGGTCGAGAATTTGAGTTGAGTGTCTTCACAGAAGTTGTAGAGTACGTAATTTTGAGCTCGTGGGCAGTTCCGGAAGATTTTTCCGATAATCAAGGAATATTTTATGATTATTTGAAGTTTCGGTATCCGACGAGTTTATCCGATTGTTGCGAGCTTATCCGAATCATTTCGTATATTCATTTTGGACCGTCGATCGACCCGAGGCACGAGTATAAA
Source organism: Geum urbanum (assembly GCA_946800695.1). NCBI lineage: Eukaryota > Viridiplantae > Streptophyta > Magnoliopsida > Rosales > Rosaceae > Geum > Geum urbanum. The sequence continues at coordinate 11,146,179 of OX327003.1, forward strand.
TATCGAAAAGTCGAGAAATAGTCGAGAATTTCACTTCGGGCGTTGACCAGTCTTTGACTTTCCATTTTGGGAAAGTTGACCGATGACCGATAAGGAAAGGTTTCCCGTTTCGGCTTCAACTTCCGGCGACCGAATTCCGGCCACCATCGACCATGGGAAAGGTACAGTTCGCTTCTCCATGTAATTTCGAGTGGGTTTAGCTTTGGTTTGGATGGAATTGGTTTAGTTTTGGTTGTGTTCGAAGTAGGCCGAGTTCTTCGAATTCGCCGGTGTCGGTTGGCCACTTTCCGGCGAGCCACGGTGATGGTGGTTAGGCGGGTTTGCTTCCTCTTGGCCTAGGGATACTTCTGGTATGAATTAATTGGAGTTTGGTGTTGGTTTTGAGGCAACCCGAATGGGTCACCGGAGCCTTGAAATTCCGATCGGATTTTGGTAAGTTGAGGTGGTTCCGGGCTGTTTTGGTCTATGTGATAGAAGAGAAAGTGGTTCGTATGGTCGAGTTGGTGTGATCTGGAAGTTTTCGCCGGAGAATTCCACCGTTGACGGCGCGCCGCCGCCGGCGGCGGCGGTCAACGGCCGGAAAGTTGACTTTTTAAGATTTCGATGTAATTAGTGTTGTTTTTCTCGAAATCGCGCCCTGGTTATCGTACAGAGATTTTCGGGTTGATTTGATTAGCCGATTTTTAGTCGAGGTTTCGAGTGGGGGTTTCGGAATTTCCGTAATTCATTTTGTACTGCATTTCGTATTTCCGGGAACAGTTGGTTTCTGTGCATCACTACAGTGTTGTGGATTACGATATTGATCAGTTGTGTTTTATGAATATATTCAGGGGATCGAGATCGAGATCGGGACCGAGATCGTGCTTCTGGCGAGGGATCTTCCGCCGGTCCTCGAGATTAGAGCGTGTGTGCTTTTTGCTCACCTGTGAGTGGACAATTTCTTTTCACGGAATTCTTGCGAGTCTTTTATATGATTTTCGAACTTGAGCATGCATATTGAGATTACGGATTATGTGAGCATGTGTTTACGATTATACGATTGTGTTTATACGGATATACGTATACGAATATGCATACACTTTTATGTTGTTTCATGCATTTGCATCGAATTGTTTGTGATTTGGTTTTCATAGAGTATAGTCTTGGTTACGCTGTTGTATCGATACACTTGCCTCTCGGCTGATCCCCGATGGTAGGCCATCCAGGAGGGGCGTCGTTATCCCTACCTGACCGGTGATGGGCGTTTCCCCGGAACCGAGGCCATTTCTGGCTTAGAATCACGGGGACTAAGGACCTCGTGATTCAGACTGTACTAGCACGATGTGTGTCCATGAGTGACCCGTGGGATTTATACTTGCATGCTCAGTACGCTGGAGGATTATGGTTTTACCTCGTGTACTTTATTATTTCTATTTACCTGGACTCGCATATGTTTTTATAACATATATATTAACTGGTGAAAGACATTTATTTTCGTCCACTCACTCTAACGTGTTATTGTTTTTCCCCTGGGCTTTTCGGTTTCCGTGCCCAGTTGCAGTTCAGGTTTTGGTGTTTTCACGTCGCGGTTTGGAGGCTAGTGATCAGAGTTACCTGTACTTTCCAGTAGGTTCTTGTTTCGCCTACTGATGTGTATATTGTATATGTTTTACTTTAGAGGTCGCTCTGATACATTTTGATATTTGTTTATACGGATTTTCTCAGATATACATATATACATAGTATAATTTGTTTACTGTTATTAATTATTTTGATGTTGAGAAATCCGGATGGGATCGGTGCCCACGGTTTGGCTTTTGTGGCATATGATGAAGTGTTATTTCTCGGTGCAGGTTATGGTAATTCCACGCTAGTAACGAAACTCTGCCAAAAATTTGAAATTTTTTGTTGGTTCGTGTTTTCGAAAGGGTTTGATTCCGGTTTAGGTAACTGAATCGGGATTGGGTCTTTTCAGCTTGGTATCAGAGCATTAGGTTGTCAGATTCTGTAGACTCTTGTAGTTGTGACGCTTAGGGTATTTGAGTTGATACAGCATGACTGGAGTGATGACCCGACTGGCCAGCGGTACTCATCAATACTTCGGGTGTTGTGTGTCCTCAAATATCTGCGGTTTCATGATTACATTCTTTCTGCTTGTACCTAATGCTTGTCTTGTATCAGTAGGATGCCTCCTCGACGTGGTCCCCGTGTTGATCGGGATGATGATCCTGATGAGGATCGCCGAACGCGCGACTTGCTTATGCGAGTGCTGCGTTTGGAAGAGCGTTTTGACCCTGTGGTCAAGGCTCGTACTGGGGGTGCTATTGTGTTTTCGGGTTCAGTTGATCCAGAGATATGCGAGGCATGGTTGGTTCAGATTGAGCGTGTTTGTGAGCGTCTGCAGTTTACTCTTGAGCAGATGTCAGTAGCCGCAGTTGGTTTACTTGAGGGTGATGCATACTTTTGGTGGGTTAGCACCGACAGAGTTCCGGTTGATACTCCGTGGACCTTGTTTCGTGATTTGTTTATGCGGAGGTATTTTAATCCGGCTACCTAGCAGCGCAAGTACGAGGAGTTCACGAACTTGAGGCAGGGCAGTTTGTCTGTACTTGAGTATCGGGATCGGTTTACCCGTTTGTCTCGTTTTGCGTAGGATATGGTGGCTACAGAGGAAGCCAAGTGTCGTAGGTTTGAGCTGGGATTGAATCTGAACATCAAGGCGACACTGACTACGATGTCGCGGAACAACTTTGATGAGTTTGTTAGTGCTGCACTCCGAGGCGAGGACATTGAGCAGGAGAGACAGCGGCAGAGGTACCAGCCGAGACAGTTGGAGGAGGGTAGACCGAGTCAGGGGCCTTCAAAGAGGCTGAGTTCTGATACTTCTGGTTCAGCTTCATCCTCAGGTAGTGGATCATATCGGCCACCAGCTAGTGCACCGAGGTGGAGATCGTTATGGAGGAGAGATCGTCCACAGCGACCACAGGCTGGTGGGAGTTCCAGCGGTTCTAGTTATCCGCGGCGTACCAGTGGCACATTTGCTGTACCGCGGGAGTATCCCTTGTGTAGCTTCTGCAACAAGCGTCATCTTGGTGTATGTCAGCGGAGCACTGTTATTTGTTATAGCTGTGGCCAGGTGGGTCACTAATCGAGAGAGTGTCTTCAGTCGTATGGTACTGGTGGACAGGCGGCCCAGAGTTCCGGAGTTGAGCGAGGTGCCACTACGGGAGCTCGACTAGCATAGTTTGCAGGCCAGGGCCGACAACAGGGACAGCCCCAGCGAGGACGACTAGCCGGACAGGCGAGGGTTCATGCTATGACTCTACGTGAGGGCAGAGCATCACCGGAAGTCGTTATCGGGTTGTGGAGAGTGTTGTATATATCCGTCAGGTAAGGTTGTGAGTATCGGTTGGGTTTACCGAGATTGTGAGGTGTTTATTGATGGCCATGGTTTAGCCGCAGATCTGTTATTACTTGATATTGTGGATTTCGATCTGATATTGGGTATGGACTTTTTGGAGTCGCACTGGGCCATGTTTGATTGCCACAGGAAGGAGGTCGCGTTTCGACGACCAGGGATACCCGAGATATTGTTTCGTGGCGAGAAGAACACTTCACTGCCGTGCTTGATTTCCGCGATGAGGGCGGATCGGTTAATGAAGAAGGGTTGTGTTGCTTACTTAGCCCATGTGGTGGACACTACAGCTGCAGTGTCAGATCTTGGTAGTATTGAGGTTGTGTCTGAGTTTCCAGATGTGTTTCCAGCGGAGTTACCTGGTATACCCCCGGTACGGGAGATTGATTTTACCATTGAGTTATTGCCGGGTACTGGACCGATTTCCCAGACACCGTACCGGATGGCTCCTGCAGAGTTGAAGGAGTTACAGATCCAGCTTCAGGAGTTGTTAGAGAAGGGATTCATTCGACCGAGTGTTTCCCCGTGGGGTGCTCCAGTGTTGTTTGTGCGGAAGAAGGACGGGTCCATGCGATTGTGCATCGACTATCGGAAGCTGAATCAGGTTACAGTGAGGAACAAGTATCCGTTGCCGCGGATTGACGACTTGTTCGATCAACTAAAGGGAGCATCAGTCTTTTCGAAGATTGACCTTCGATCCGGATATCACCAGTTGAGGATCCGAGATTCAGATGTTGCCAGGACAGCTTTCAGGACGCGGTATGGGCACTATGAGTTTTTGGTTATGCCGTTTGGGTTGACCAACGCCCCCGCAGCTTTCATGGACTTGATGAATCGAGTGTTCAGACGATTCCTGGACAAGTTCGTGATTGTATTCATTGACGATATCCTGATCTATTCCAGGAGTGTGGGCCAGCATAAGAAGCACTTGCGAGCAGTGTTGCGGACTTTGCGGGACCATCAGTTGTTCGCGAAGTTTAGCAAGTGTGAGTTCTGGTTGGATAGTGTGAAGTTTCTTGGCCATGTGATTTCGGCCGAGGGAGTCAGTGTTGATCCTGACAAGATCGAGGCCGTGCTAAATTTGAGTAGACCCACTATTATGCCGGAGATTCGTAGTTTCCTGGGGTTAGCAGGTTATTACCGACGGTTTGTGCAAGATTTCTCCCAGATTGCTACACCACTGACTAGATTGACGAAGAAGGGCGTCAAATTTGAGTGGTCTGATGCGTGCGAGGAGAGTTATTTGCTCCTGAAGGAGAGATTGACTACCGCACCGGTTCTGACATTGCCAGACGACAGTGGTGAGTTTGTTGTGTACAGTGATGCGTCGAAGTTGGGCCTTGGCTGTGTGTTGATGTAGCATGGTAGAGTCGTGGCATATGGTTCCAGACAGCTGAAACCGCACGAGGTCAACTATCCGACGCATGATTTGGAGCTTGCCGCTATCGTATTAGCGTTGAAGAGCTGGAGGCATTATTTGTATGGTGCTCAGTGTAAGATTTTCACTGACCACAAGAGTCTCACCTACTTGCGGACACAGCCGGATCTGAATATGAGGCAGCGGCGATGGATGGAGTTGATCAACGATTATGATTGCACTTTCGAGTACCATCCAGGGAAGGCCAACATTGTGGCGGATGCACTTAGCCGGAAGTCGGGAGCGTCGTTGTTTCACATGTGTGTGGCCAGAGTTTCGATGTTAGCCGAGCTCCAAGCTACTGGTGCTGTGTTTAGGTATGATGATAATGGAGCTTTGTTGGCCAGTTTCCAGGTACGACCCGTACTAGTTGATCAGGTACGAGTGGCACAGGATTCAGATCCTTACTTACTGGGCAAGAAGACCATGATTCGGAACGGTGTGCCTACAGAGTTCCGATTGAGCGACGACGGTACGTTGTTGTTCAGAGGTAGGCTATGTGTACCCAGAGACGAGGATTTGAAGAAGGAGATTCTGGATGAGGCCCACAGTTCAGCGTATGCGATGCATCCCGAAGGTACGAAGATGTTCCATACACTTCGAGCGTACTATTGGTGGCGCAACATGAAGCGGGAGATTGCCGCGTACGTGAGTCGGTGTTTGATTTTTCAGCAGGTGAAGGCAGAGAGGCAGAAACCTGTAGGGAAACTACAGCCACTTGAGATTCCGGTTTGGAAGTGGGAGCACATTACGATGGATTTCGTCTATCAATTGTCGCGTACTTCGGCGGGCAGCACTGGTATTTGGGTTATTGTTGATCGATTGGCGAAATCCGCACACTTTCTTGCACTTCCAGGGAAAATTTCAGTGGGTAGATTGGCCAAGTTGTACTTATCCGAGATTGTTCGCTTGCATGGTGTGCCTGTGTCCATTGTTTCTGACCGAGATAGTCAGTTCACTTCTGAGTTTTGGCAGGCTTTACAGCGAGCATTGGGCACAAGGTTGCGATTTAGTACAGCTTTTCATCCTCAGACTAACGGGCAGTCCGAGCGGACCATTCAGACTCTTGAGGATATGCTGAGATCATGTGTGTTGCAGTTTCGCAGAAACTGGGATCAGCAGTTGCACTTGATTGAGTTCGCCTACAACAACAGCTATCATGCCAGTATTGAGATGGCACCGTACGAGGCTCTGTACGGGAAGCAGTGTCGCACTCCATTGTGTTGGAGTGAAGTGGGCGAGCGTTGGCTTATTGGTGAAAACCACGATGGAGGACATACAGGTTATTCGAGATCGGTTGAAGATCGCCCAGGATCGACAGAAGAGTTATGCAGATGTGAGGAGGAAGAGTTTAGAGTTCGAGGTTGGTGATTGGGTCTTCCTGAAACTATCTCCGTGGAGGGGAGTTGTGCGTTTCGGGAAGCGTGGCAAGCTTCGACCGTGGTACATTGGCCCGTATGAGATTACGGAGAGGGTTGGAGCTGTTGCTTATATACTTGAGTTACCAGCTGAGATGGCTCATGTGCATGATGTCTTCCATGTTTCGATGTTGCGGAAGTACATCTCAGATCCTTCACATGTGTTAGCCCCACAGCAGTTGCCGATCAGAGAGGATTTATCATATGTGGAGGAGCCAGTGCAGATTCTTGATCGTCGTGAGCAGGAGTTGAGGCACCGTGTGATTCCGCTGGTGAAGGTCTTGTGGCAGAACCACTCAGCTGAGGAGGCGACCTGGGAGACCGAGCAACGTATGCGGGAGCAGTATCCTCATCTGTTCACTTGACAGGTATGTAAATTTCGAGGTTGAAATTTCTTTAAGGGGGGTAGATTTGTGATGACCCGAACTAGAATCTGTTGTGTATTTGGCACGATTCTCGAGTTTGAGTTTAGTCGCGGTTTTTCGTCGTATTTGTGGTTTGCCGATTCAATTTGCGACTATGTTTTCGGTCGAGAATTTGAGTTGAGTGTCTTCACGGAAGTTGTAGAGTACGTGATTTCGAGCTCGTGGGAGGTTCCGGAAGATTTTTCCGATAACCGAGCAATATTTTATGATTATTTGATGTTTCGATATCCGACGAGTTTATCCGATTGTTTCGAGCTTATCCGAATCATTTCGTATATTCCTTTTGGACCGTCGATCGACCCGAGGAACGAGTATAAATATCGAAAAGTCAAGAAATAGTCGAGAATTTCACTTCGGGTGTTGACCAGTCTTTGACTTTCCATTTTGGGAAAGTTGACCGTTGACCGATAAGGAAAGGTTTCCCGTTTCGGCTTCAACTTCCGGCGACCGAATTCCGGCCACCATCGGCCACGGGAAAGGTACAGTTCGCTTCTCCATGTAATTTCGAGTGGGTTTAGCTTTGGTTTGGATGGAATTGGTTTAGTTTTGGTTGTGTTCGAAGTAGGCCGAGTTCTTCGAATTCGCCGGTGTCGGTTGGCCACTTTCCGGGGAGCCACGGTGATGGTGGTTAGGGGGGTTTGCTTCCCCTTGGCCTAGGGATACTTCTGGTATGAATTAATTGGAGTTTGGTGTTGGTTTTGAGGCAACCCGAATGGGTCACCGGAGCTTTGAAATTCCGATCGGATTTTGGTAAGTTGAGGTGGTTCCGGGCTGTTTTGGTCTATGTGATAGAAGAGAAAGTGGTTCATATGGTCGAGTTGGTGTGATCTGGAAGTTTTCGCCGGAGAATTCCACCGTTGACGGCGCGCCGCCGCCGCCGCCGGCGATCAACGGCCGGAAAGTTGACTTTTTAAGATTTCGATGTAATTAGTGTTGTTTTTCTCGAAATCGCGCCCTGGTTATCGTACAGAGATTTTCAGGTTGATTTGATTAGCCGATTTTCAGTCGAGGTTTCAAGTGGGGATTTCGGAATTTCCGTAATTCATTTTGTACTGCATTTCGTATTTCCGGGAACGGTTGGTTTCCGTGCATCAGTACAGTGTTGTGGATTACGATATTGATCAGTTGTGTTTTATGAATATCAGTGGATCGAGATCGAGATCGGGACCGAGATCGTGCTTCTGGCGAGGGATCTTCCGCCGGTCCTCGAGATTAGAGCGTGTGTGCTTTTTGCTCACCTGTGAGTGGACAATTTCTTTTCACGGAATTCTTGCGAGTCTTTTATATGATTTTCGAACTTGAGCATGCATATTGAGATTACGGATTATGGGAGCATGTGTTTATGATTATACGATTGTGTTTATACGGATATACGTATACGAATATGCATACACTTTTATGTTGTTTCATGCATTTGCATCGAATTGTTTGTGATTTGGTTTTCACAGAGTACAGTCTTGGTTACGCTGTTGTATCGATACACTTGCCTCTCAGCTGATCCCCGATGGTAGGCCATCCAGGAGGGGCGTCGTTATCCCTACCTGACCGGTGAGGGCCGTTTCCCCGGAACCGAGGCCATTTCTGGCTTAGAATCATGGGGACTAAGGACCTCATGATTCAGACTGTACTAGCACGGTGTGTGTCCATGAGTGACCCGTGGGATTTATACTTGCATGCTCAGTACGCTGGAGGATTATGGTTTTACCTCGTGTACTTTATTATTTCTATTTACCTGGACTCGCATATGTTTTTATAACATATATATTAACTGGTGAAAGACATTTATTTTCGTCCACTCACTCTAACGTGTTTATTGTCTTTCCCCTGGGCTTTTCAGTTTCCGTGCCTAGTTGCAGTTCAGGTTTTGGTGTTTTCACGTCGCGGTTTGGAGGCTAGTGATCAGAGTTACCTGTACTTTCCAGTAGGTTCTTGTTTCGCCTACTGATGTGTATATTGTATATATTTTACTTTAGAGGTCGCTCTGATACATTTTGATATTTGTTTATACGGATTTTCTCAGATATACATATATACATAGTACAGTTTGTTTACTGTTATTAATTATATTGATGTTGAGAAATCCGGATGGGATCGGTGCCCACGGTTTGGCTTTTGTGGCATAGGATGAAGTGTTATTTCTGGGTGCAGGTTATGGTAATTCCACGCTAGTAACGAAACTCTGCCGAAATTTTGAAAATTTTTGTTGGTTCGTGTTTTCGAAAGGGTTTGATTCCGGTTTAGGTAACTGAATCGGGATTGGGTCTTTTCAATAATGCAATGATCAAATGACTAAAGGATATCCAATTAAGCTGAAATTTTGTAAGCGCGATGTTTGGATGAGATTCTAAAGGATAATTGGTTGAAATTATCAAATTACATATAAATTTTGTATAAAATTGAACTTCACACCGAACACGTGATAAGATTTGTTAAGATGTATATTCAAAGTTACATATAATTAGGGGTGGGACATTGTAACCGAAAACCTGAAAAAATATCCACCGAAACTTAACCGTGGCTGAAAAAAATCAAATCCGATTCAAACCGAACTGAAATAAACCGAAACAAAAAAAAATGAACCGAACTAAAAAAATGAAGTACGCAAAAAAGAAAATTATTTTGGGTATTTATAACATATTATATAAATATATGCAAAATAAAAACTTTAAACTCCTAATATCCTAAGACCTTTTCCAAAAAAAAATCATAATTTCTTTATGCATAATTCTTGTCAAAATTTCTCATAGAGACGAATCAAAATATTAGGCGACTCAAAAAAATATGTTTTATTAGAAACTTTTTATTTTGTGACATTTTTTGGAAGCGTTCTCTATTTATTTCGAATTTTAGAAGATTGAAAATAAGGAAAGATTTTCTTTATAGGATGTTTTTGGACCATTAGATTTAAGTGGGATAATCCATACCATTGATCACAAGTCTTGTGATTTGGGCTTTGAATGAAAGTTCTTATACATTTGGATCAGTCTAGAAAGGAACCAGAGTGAATATAGCTATTATTTTTCGTCATAAATACTATTCCCGTCAGATGCATTCCAGGGCCCTAATCGATATGCTACATTTCTCTTTTCCCTTTCAGTTCCTGATGAAAGTTTCTTGAAATTGTATCTTCGGTATCATATCCAAATTTCGTGATGATCTAACGGTGGAGTCATTCCAGATCAAGGTAACACCACCTACTGCTTAGGAAGAATGTTGTTTTATTATGAAATTGTGATTTTGATTATCAATCCTGTTTGCGTGTCCTTTTCTTTTCCAAATTCAGTTTCTCCATTTTGTGATACCAATTTTCTAGTTTCAATTGAGTTTAAGAAGTGTATTTGGTGATACTTTGTTCAATGCACACCAAGTATTTGATGAAATGCCTAGGCATGTGTTACATGAATCAGTGGATTTGAAGTGATTTTTGAGATAACTTATACTTCTTATTTTACTTTGTCTTTTTACAATTTAAAATTAGACTCTTCAATAATTATTTAGAGACCTGTTTCATAAAGATCGGAGTTCAAATGAATTAGTTATGATTTTTCAAAGTTTGTCCTTCACATCAGCTTTTCTGCAGAATTCTGTTTTTGATACTATTTTGTATGGTTGTTTCAGTAGCCAAATGAACTCTAAATTGCATGAAATTTCACTATTTTATGCCTTAGAATGTAGTTTTTGAATCTGTAAAGTTTCATATTCATTGGTTAAAATCTGAATTTTCGATGATTTTTCAAATTTGGGCTGTTATTTTCATTACAACCTGTTATTACTCATTTGGTTTCAAACTTGTCCAGTAAGCTCCCTATTGTCAGAGCTAAATGATACTCATTTGATGTTTAATTGTATTCTAGCTTTTGTTATATTACAACTTGGTACTAGTCTTGATGAGTGAATTGAGTGTTCAGGCATCGATGTGTATAGAAATTGATACATGAAATGATAATCTGCGATATGTGTTGCACTAAGACTTTGACCAAGTTGTGGACATCGATAAGAGAAGAACTACTAATGGAGTATTTGTGCATCGATATGTCATTGTAAATTGACAATCGAGGTAGGGAAGCTTTACCCTAATTAGTGGTTTTTCTGAATTGCTAAACTTTTCAATGGTTTTCATTTTACTACTTATTTTTCTTAAGGATGACCTGAGAGTAAGCAAGGCATAGTGACTTCCTTGGGTTTCGATCCCCTAAAACTCCGGAGGAGCTTTACGAACGGGATGATGTCTTACATTCAATCCTAAGTAGTAGGGCATGAATGGACACTCTCACTACTTCTTACCATTTGGTGGAGATTTAAATCTTCCTTAAGAAAGTAGTCGGCTAGGATAGCAGGTTATCAGGTCATCAGGTTTGATATATTACCCGGGTGCTTTATTTGTTTTCATATGATTTTACTATACAGAACTTGATTTCTGTTTATTGTTTCGTTTATGCGTTTTACTCAACCGGCGCCAATACTATTTGGATTTATGTTTTCAAACTTAGTTAGGTTGTAGCTTCAGCAGCAAGGGTGAAAGCTCACCCTTACTATATTGGTTTGCAGGTACTGTGCATGAGGATTAAGGAGGATTGCGGAAGGGAGCTGAGTGATATGTCTCAAAGTTATGTGTCGGTATATTTTTTTCTTTTTCAAGATCAACTTTGTATTTTTTACTACCCTTTTAAGGTTCACATCATTTGTAATGAGATTATTGTCTCTATGCTAGGTTTCTTCTTTTATCGTTATATTTTGGTTGGCACTCGTTAATTAGTTAAATTGTTGTTTCTCACCTCCTCTTAACACAAAAACTTCCGTCTAGTGTTTACTCTGAAAAGATTTCAATTCCTTGTTTAAGAAAAAAAATTGCCTTGCTTTATCTTTAGGTCGTGAGTTGAGTCATCTTAGCTTGTGATTCTAAAGGTTCACGGCATTGTAACTTGCTCAATTTAAGGAGGTGTAAATTAGGCCGTTACATTATGTAAAAAATCTAAAAAAATATGAAAAAATATTCCGAACCGAATAGTCGCAGTTTTTTCTTTTAAAAAATAAAAGCCAAAATGAACCTTACCGAAAAAATATTACGGTTTGTTTTTGATTTTTACTAAAAATTTAACCAAACCGCCCGAATCTCATACCTCAGACGACTGCCTAATAACCAAACTCCGACAACGACCATCGACACCATCCACAGCCTCCCAGTCAATAGAACCAAGCAACGCCTACCAAATTGACTCGTGACTGCCACAAAGCACCATCATGTTGGATACCTCCCCAACTCGACAAGATGTACCGATTAGAAACACCTTGAGCCGTACTTGCACAGGCCGATAACTTTAGTCGTCGATCTACCTTTGGACGTTGTAAGCTAACACTAGAATCTCCTCGTTACAGACAACCCACTAACAAATACCACACAAAAATGCCATATTTTATGAGAAAATGACCAAAGAAAAAACTTGCACAGAGATGAAGATCGATTTGGCCACACTAAAAAATGAGCAGTAGAGAGAGCCCATCGTAGAGTATACCATATTCGGGAAACAGCACCACCACAGCGACCGTATACAAACCCTAACAAAGAGCTAAGTCGAGAAGTGATGTATTCTAGCGTACATAAATAATTGTGAAGAATAATATGGATCTTGTTTTATGGTGCATGGAGACATAAGAACAAAGTAGAGATTAATGTTTATTTTTTATTTTTGGAAAGCATAAGAAATTAACTAGTAACTTACTGCCATATTTAATTTGTTCACGAGAAGAATTATTTAAATAACAAAATAACAAAAAAGGAAAAAGGCAAAAACAACCCTCAAGTTAGACCTGGAATGAAATCAGACTTTAAAACTAGAAGCAAGGAAGGGGGATTTGAGTGCGAGTCTGGAGCAAGTGCCAAATTTGATCGAGGTAAGGTAAGTCTGCACAGTCAATTTTAGCATTAGCCTCCCAACTGATTCAAAGACATCCTAAGTAAAAAAATAAGAAGTCGAAGACATAAGTGGTTGAGAGTCAGACTTCAGCATGAAAGATTGTAGGCATAAGAACATTGCATTTCACATGCCAAGGAGGATTACCTAAGAAAAAATGCACCCAGGCAAGAGGCAATGGCAAAAGGCAAAGTTTTGCTTGCCACATATGCACAATATTTGCCTTTTGCCTTAAGCTTTCTATGTTTTAATGTAGCCTGAAGACATATTGTTTAGTTTGTAATTCTCAGTGTTAACAAAACACATAATTAGTGAAGATCAATCAAGAAGATTGAAGAAGCAGACTCATTGATCTCAATGGTAATCAGGTAAAAGCATGCATGTGCATATCATAGTTTTTTACTGAGGATGACATTTTTGTCACATATCCTGAGTTAGTCTGTCATTGTCTTAGATACTTGTGGTTTGACTTGAAGCTCATTTCTAAAACTTCCATATTATAAAGAGCTTAGTTAGGTCAGCTTGGTCTATCTTGGAGTCCAAGAAGTTTTTTATTAGAACGCTTCCTTTATAAACTGTAACCTTGTTTCCTTGGGTGTTGAGAAAATAAACCAGCTGGCTTTTCATGATACACGAACCAACGTGTCAGCTTGTATCTTTGCTTCCTAGAAAAGGGTTTTATCCTAACACCTTGTCATCTTTGTTTTAGAGTAAGTTGACAAAACCAATTTTGCCCTATTTTAAAATTTAGACATGTCTAAGGAAAGTCATAGTTTGTCTTATCTATTTGGCCTTAGTATTTTAATATCAAGCTTAGCTTCTTGCCAATTGACAAACATCCAAAACCATCTCTGGCTTGGTTGCTTATGTGGCTGCTCTCTTAGCAGACCTCATTGGCTATATAAGGACATCATAGTGGTCTTGGCTCCCTGGTTGTGTTAGAGAGTTTTGTGCATCTTTCTAAATGGGTCAGAGTCATCTGTTTTCTCTAAGCCTTCCCTTCTATTGCATGTAAGCCTTAGAGTGTTGCACAAACTAGTTTATCATTTAAACTCATATGCATCTTGTACACCATTAAGATCAGTATGGTGATGCACAACTCAAGAAGTCGTTCATGAAGAATCAGCTTATGAATAGTTGAGTTATGAGATGAAGCTTCAGAGAACCTTTCATTTGTAAATACTTAGAGACAAGAGAGAGTGTAGATCAGTTAGACTAGTAGTGAGACTAGTGAGGATACCATAAGGGTTATGTATCCCTAGAGTACAACAATCTTGTAAGAAGTGTTTTTCACATAGTGGAAATGTTTGACCCTCAAGAGTTAGGGGCATGCCGTTTTTCTCCTCGTTCATTGGTTTTTGCGTTAAACAAAAAAATAATCCTTGTGTTATCTATTTACTTATCGCTTTGATTTAATTTCATTAATCATAAATCTATTTTTTGGGATAGTTCACTCTTTAGCTATACCTGAGAGCAAACTTAAGCGAAAAAGTTGACAAGGGCCTATTCCCCCCCCCCCCCCATGGACCTTTAAGTAGTATCAAAGCGGCCACTAGCTCTTGCTGGTGAGATCCTCTGAGGACCAAACCTGTAGCATGAAAGAGGCTCTACTTCCGTTAATGTCTCTCCTTTCTTTGATGTGACAGATTATTCACAATGGAAGATTATGATGACTTCTTTCCTTAGTTCCCAAGATGATGGGTTACTATAGACTATGGTCGAGGATGGTTGGTCACATCCCAAGAAACAAATAGTAGAGGGGTCTATTATCCTCATTCAGAAACCAAAATCTGAATGGGATAAGGATAATAAAATTTTGGCCAGAGCTAATATTAAGGCTTTAAACTATTTTTTCAACGCTCTATCAATTAGGAAATGCTAGAGGATTATCCAATGCCCCACTGCAAAGGAAGCTTAGGATGTGCTAACTACTACTCATGAAGGTAACTCTCGACTTAAAACTCAAAAACTTCAAAGGCTTAATTTTGAATTTAAAGGTTTGTCCATGGGTGTGAATGAATCTATTGATGATTTCTATGGATGTGTTCTTAGCATTACAAATCATTGTCATAGTCTAGGAGAACCTATTGACGATAAGAAAATTGTTAGAAAGTTTCTTTTTGTTTTACCTCCTTTCTTTGATTCAAAAATGAATGCCATAGAGGAAGTTCATGATCTAGATACTTATTCTCTAGAGGAGCTAGTTGACAATTTGAAAACTTATGAAGCTATCAAGAGAAAACCTAAGAAGAAAACGTCAATTGCTTTGAGTTCTAGATTTTGTAGAAGTAATGATTATTCAAATAATTGGAATCGCAAGTCAAAAATTTTTCAAAATGGCAATAGGTGTCTTAAGTGCAATGGTGTGGGACATAAAGATGTTTATTGTTCAAACAAGATAAACAAGTCTCACAGAGTACTCAAGGATACCTGGAGTGATAGCGATCCCGAACTATTTTTAAATCATGAAAAAGAAACAGTTGCTTTTGTTAGTTCAATTACATTAGATGAGTCTATTGAAGACGAGGTTTCTGATGATGAGGGTCAGGATATGTACAATGATTTATGTGTTACGTCTAAGTCTATACTCACTAAAATTGAAGTTCTTACTATATAATGAACTCTCAAAAAGTGAGGAGGCATATTATGGGATAAAAGAGAAGTATCTATCCCAAAAAGCTAAGGGGAAATCAGATAAAGCTAGTCTTGAAGATCAAGTGAAATCCCTTAAGGAAAAACTTGACCTTCAAACAAATTTGGTTGACACCTTAACCTCTGAGAACCTTGCCCTAGAAAAATTCCTTAGAAAATCCCAACAACAGTTTGCTAAGTTCACCATAGGCTCTAAAAAGTTGTCAAAATATGTGCGATGGGTAAGGTGGCTGGTAACAAGAATAGTTTAGGATTTGAGAAAAGTGAGGCTTCTAAACCTAGTGGTAAGCCTGTGTTTGTCAAGGGTAAAGAATCCATTTTAGCAGATCCTCCAATGCTGCCGAAAAAGATAAAAAAAATTGAAACACCTTGGTTCTTTGGACCTTTCAAACAGTATCTTCCCACTTGCCATCATTGTGGAATTGCTGGTCACATCCAATCTTTGTGCAACAAACTTAGAAGGAGTCAGCCTCATCCTAGGAATCCTCAAATCAATGATCCTCTCATGTATTTCTAGTCCTCTCTAGAAAAATATCTAAAGGAATTGTCTAGGATTGCTCAGTCTCTTTCTATCCCCAAATAGAGTGAGTTGAAATGGAAACCAACTTGGAAAAAGAGGTTAAACCCTGGGTCTCAGGACCCTACTCCCAAATCCTCTCCTAAGATTCTTGAGGTTGCTAATGAAAAGAATCCAGAAAATGATGTGGTGTGTTTCTTTTCATGGATTAGAACCTATCCTAAGAATGAGTGTAGGATTATTGCTATATGCAATGTTACATTGACTGCTTTGTCGGCAAGATGTTCAAATTCTTGGTATATAGATAGTGGTTGTTCAAAACATATGACTAGTGACAAAAAGTGGTTTACTTCTATGAATGACACTCATCTTATTGGTGATGTTGTTAAGGTTGAGATTATTGGATGTGGGATAGTAAACACCCATGACCTCCCGAACTTAAGGAATGTTCTTTTGGTTAAGGGCCTAGAAGTTAGCTTTTTGAGTATGAGTCAAATTGTTAACAAATTTGAAACTGTTACCTTTGATCGAGCAAATTGTTTGGTGCTTGATGATAAAGGTAAAAGAATCATGAAAGGAGAAATGACCAAGAATCATTATTATTGCATTCATGCAAATGATAAATTTTGCCCACAAGTGTCCTTTCGGTCCCTTGTGAGTCAGAGTCCTCTTGAACTCTGGCACAGACGAATGTATCATTTAAATCACCAGGATGTGATGAAATTATCCTTGAAAGGAGGAGCTCGAGGTATGTCTATACTTTTTGAAAAGGCAGCAAGTATGTGTGGGGATTGCATGATAGGTAAGGTATCCCACATCTCTCATCATGCATTAAATATTAAATCTGCTTCAAATGTGCTTGAATTACTTTATCTTGATTTAGTAGGACCCATTGAAACTGAAAGTGTCTCAGGAATGAAGTATGTGCTTGTTCTTGTTGATTATTTTTTAAGGTTCACATGCGTCAGGTTCGTGAGTGATAAAACTCTAACTTTTGAAGTATATTTCAAACTTGCAAAGCAAATTTCAAAAGAAAAGTTGTCTGAAAATAAGTGCATCATTAGAATTAGGTTAGATTATAGTATTGAATTTGACAAATCATTCTTTGCAAATTATTGTGATGAATTTGGTGTGCATCATGAATTTTCTGCTCCCATTACTTCAAAAAATAATGACTTTGTTGAAAAGAAGAATAGAGTTCTTGTTGAAATGAGGAGAATAATGCTTAGATCTGCTATCTTCCACATATGTTTTGGGTAGAAGCCGTTTATAATGCTTGTTATAATCTTAATAGAGTGATTTTTAGACTTGGCATTGACAAAACTCCTTATGAACTTTGTACGGGTAAGAAGCCAAATGTGTCTCACTTGAAAGTGTTTGGCAATCCATGTTTTATCAATAAGGATTGTGAATACTTTACAAAGTTTGATGCTACTCGTGATCGATGAGTATTTTTAGGTTATGTCTTAAATAGTCGAGCATACTGAGTGTACAACAAGAGATCATGCAAGATCATGGAAATGGTAAATAATTCAATTAATGATTCTTCAATGTGGTCTCATGTTTCTTATTCTTATCCATTGTAGGAGAAAACAAGTACCGAAACAGTGTCACCAATGTCTGAGGATAGTGTGCCAATTGATGAGCAGAACCCAGTACAAGATGATGACTCTTTTGAGAAAGAACCTGAATCTGAAGGTACCGGGATATATTAGACTCTTGATATCCAGGCTCTCCAGCATTATAAAAAATGCAAGTACAGAGGGATCACTCCATCTCTGATGTGATTGGTAAGATTGATTAACCAATGATGACTCAGAGTAAAGCTAACAGGTTAATAAGTAATTTTGCAAAGCCTCATGATTACCTTCTATTTAAGAGCACTTGAATGGCCATTGGTGTGTGCACCATTACTTGAGTTCTTCCCCTATAAGTTTTTAGTTTCAATAGAACTGTATATCTATATATATATATGTTTATTATTCCACAGAAAAAATAAAAAAAATATATGTGTTAGTATCCTCTTTTTGTGTTTGGGATTTGAGACTCATTTGGTATCCCTAGATATATTTTTGAACTTGACCTAATTGTAGTGTCCATATTTCATCTTTCTTGGTTTGATTTGCTGCATTTCTTGCTTGCTGTATGCATCTGTGCCTCAAGGTTCTTATTCTCTGTGGTTTTAATCTCTTTTGGGACTATATAGACTATACTTGTCACCAAGATAACCTTGTGGGTTGTAATAAGTTGAGCTAGAAAATTGAGATGAAATGAGATGTTAAGAATGTATGTTCTTGGAGAAATTGTGATCTGGTTAAAGCTCTGAAGTGTTAATTATGTTCTACCTATAAGGTGATGTGTTAAATGAATTAAGAGCTAGTTCTTCACTGGGTTGCACCTTTGACAGAACCAGTAAGGATCCCTAGGATTCATTCTACCATTCGATGAGTTCAAACTAGTTATCAGCTGAGTGTCTTTGTTACACATATTTCTCCTTAGAGCATCTGCTTAGGGAGTCAATCATAACTACTTTACTACATGGATCTATGAGGATGATTCTCAAATGAGCTCAAGGCTAAACAAATTAATTTGGCAAAAATGCCTTGAACTTGGAATGTTTGGAGCCGAAAGGCTAATTATGACAAAGTCACTTGCAATGATTGTTAAATGGAGCTACAAGGCTGGGTTTGACAAAGTCACATGTGATCTATACTCTTATACCATCTCTCATCTCATTTGATGCTTCAACTTTGCCCCATGGGTCAAGCTTTTGCATACACACACACACATCTTGATGTTCCAAAATTTGATTATTAGAACCTTAATAATGATGTTCTTTTTGCAATCATACATCCACATGTGATATTTGAGCTACCAAGATATTTGAAATATTGGTGCTACACATTGTGAGTCTATGCCTAAACTATATTGAAATTGGGATTTGACAACTTCTTTTTATCTCAAACTCTGTTTAGTCATATCTATTTTGGTTAGTGTGCTTTAATATGTTATTTCTCTCTTCTTCCCTTCTTTTATGTATGCACACTCTAAGGGGGAGTCTTCAAAGTCTTGGTATACATATTGGTACCTTGTAATTCCTTAACAAAGGTTGTCAAAGGCTTTGAAAAATGTTACTTTTTGCTAAAAGGTGATTCATGACTTATGTGTTCTCCCACTATCTTTTACTCTATTGGATAGACTTCTTATACATTGAACATGCTCACATGCATGCATTGTTGCATCATTTTTTAGCATTATCTCATACTATTTTGTGAAGATTGTTTATGATTTTCCATGGCAGTTACTTTTTGAACTGTTATGGACACATGCATGGGTGAGGGTCTCGCATACGTCCTTTCTGCTGCATATAAATTTTTGCATGTTGTCATTGTTTTGTTGTTTCGGTTGGACATGTTGTCTATTTTGTTGGGGATACATCTTCTTCCACCCCTCCTGACTCTGGTTCCTTCATCAATAAAAAGGTTGTTATGATTGAGGGGAGTTTGTTAACTGCTCTGATGCGTCCATTGTTGTATCTGAAGATGAGGATACTAACCTGATAACGATTTGTGGTTGTTCACTAATTCCTTTTGACATTCCTTGCCAAAAGGGGGAGAACTAATTGTAGGGCATTGTTTGTTGTGTTATTATGTCTTCACTTGTTCTTGTGAGAATTTGTGCAGGTGCGACAACCCGAACCGGAAAGAGTATGTTTATCAGTTTGATTTGCGAGTTTCGTGATTAGTCGCGATTTTGTCGAAATTGGTTGAAATGGTGGGCTTGCTAACGACTAAATTATCAGGCAAGAATTTGATTTGAGTTCCTTCACGGAAGTTGTAGAGAATTTAATTTCGAGCTCGTGGGAATTTCTGGAGGAATATTTCGAGTTACAAAGAATAAGTTATGAATATTTTTGGCTGTTGGATTTAGTCGTGTTTATCCGTTTGGTTTCGATTCGTTTTGGACGATAAATGTACGGTATAAATACGGAAGGAATACGTGACGAATTAGGAAACTTTCTAATTTTGGAAATCTAGCCCGTTGACCCGTGGGTCAAAACTGACCCATTCCAGGCCGAATTTTGTTTGCCTTCGATATGCCTTATTCCGGAATCTTTTGGCCGTAGTGTCTTCATGAAAGTTGTTGGGCTTGAGCTCCTCTTTATTTTGATAGGTTATTCACTCAATTTGGTTGCCGGATGAAGAAGTTATGACTTGTCAAAATTCGAGAATTTCGGTGGGTTTTCCGGCGAAATCGCCGGCGATAGTGGCGGTGGAGGTGGCCGAGTTGGGGGTCAACTTGTTAGGAGTTTTGTAGTCCTCGGGGAGAGGAAGCTTTTAGAAGTGGTCTTGCACCTTGTCATGGTCGGACGGAGGAGATCGGTGTTAATGAATTCCGGCGAGGGTTTTTGACTTTAAGGTGAGATTTGGACCTTTTTCAGTCAAAATTGGGCTTAACGTTGAACTAGAAAGTTGTTGAAAATGTCGAGATATTCAAATCCATATGCAGATTGAAATTTTCTGGGCCGATGGAATTTTCCGGCGGCGGTGGTAGCGGCGGCGGCCCGGCGCGCCACCGTGCGCGGCTGCAGTTTTCCGTCCGAGGTGTTTTTCGATAAGTTTTATGTCGTTTTGCTCGAAATCACACACCGATCGCAATGGTGAGGTTTATATTTTGAATTGAGCATCGGAATTTGTGACGGGGTTTTATAGTGTGTTTATTAGATTTTTGACGATTTCGTCGATATTGAGTTATGAATTATGATTTTGAATAGTTGTGACGACCCGAACCAGAATCAGTAGTGTATTCTGTACGATTCGCGGTTAGTCGTTAATTGTGTGGTTTGCGGATTTAGTTCACGACTTGATTTTCGGCCGAGAATTTGAATTGAGTTTCTTCACAGAAGTTGTAGAGCACGTGATTTCGAGCTCGTGGGCAGTTCCGGATGATTTTTCTGATAATCAAGGAATATAATATGATTATTCGAAGTTTCGGCTTTCGACGAGTTTATCCGTTTGTTTCGTGTTTATCCGAATCATTTTGAATATTCGTTTCGGACCGTCAATCGACCCGAGGCGCGAGTATAAATATCGGAAATAGTCGTAAAATCGTCGAAAAACACTGTTTGACGTTGACCAACGTTGACTTTCCATTTTTGGAAGCTGTTGACCGTTGACCGAGGGAGGAACTTTCCCGTTTGGTTTTCGCCGACCGACTTGCATTTTCCGGCCACGTGAAGGGTATGGTTCTCTTCCCCTTGAGTTTTTAAGTTGATTGGTGTTTGATTTTGTGAGATTTGATGAAGATTTGGTGTAACCCGAATCGGGTCGGTTCTGGGATTTTCGCCGGTGACGGGGGGTGGTCCTCCGGCGAGCCACGGTGGCGGGGAGGTGGGGGTTTTGCTTCCCCTTGGCCTGGTGATGCTTCCCATGTAGTTTGATTTGGATTTGGTTGAGGTTTTAGGTGAACCCGATTAGGTTGCCGGAGGGAAATTTCGTTTGGGTTTCGGGCTGAAATTGGTGAGGTTCTGGTGAGATTTGGACTTCGGTGTAGTTGGAAATTGTGTTAGGCTTGTTGAGATCTTGAAGACTGGAGCTTCCTCGCCGGAGGAAGTCTCCGTTGACGGCGCGCCGCCGCCGCCGCCGGCGGTCAACGGCGGTGCTCCGGCGAGAGGGTTGACTTTTTGGTTTTCGATGAATTTAATGTCGTTTTTCTCGTAATCGCGCCCTGAATATCGCCTTGAGGTTTTCGTATTGATCTGGGTATCGGATTTTCAGTCGAAGGTTTCGAGTGGAGATTTCAGAAATTCAGTCGATTATTTTGTACAGTTTAATATGTTTCCGGGAACGGTTGGTTTCCGTGGTTAAGTACAGTGTTGTGGGCTATGATTTTGATCAGTTGTGTTTTATGAATATTTAGAGGATCGAGATCGTGATCGTGCTTCAGGCAAGGGATCTTTCTCCGGGACACAAGATTAGCGCGAGTGCGCGTTTCGCTCATCTGTGAGTGGACAATTTCTTTTCATGGATTGATTGCGAGTCTTATACACGTTTTACGAACTTGAGCATGCATACGAGATTATGTTTTACATGAGCATGTGTTATACGATCTTGCCTATACCAGTAAATATTACGTATATGCATATATATATATATATATATATTGTTTCATGCATTTGCATCGAATTATTTACGATTTGGTTTACACAGAGTACAGTCTTTATATATGTTGTTGTATCGATACACTCGCATCCCGGCTGATCCCCGAGGATGTGTACCGGGGGAGGCTGTGACTCCTGACCCGAGGCCTTTACCGGGGGGAGGCAGACCTCTGACCTGAGGCCTTTCTGGCTAGAATCACGTGTGGGTCTGGGATCCTGTGATTCAGACTGTACTAGCACGGATGTGTCCACGAGCGACCCCGTGGGATTTTTATGCATGCTCTGTACGCGTGAGGAGTTAGAGTCTCCCTCGTGTACTATTTGATTATTTATGCATCTGGACTCGCATATGTTTTTATAACATATATATTGTTCAGCGAAAGACAATTATCTTTTCGTCCACTCACTCTAACAGTTTTATGTCTTTCCCCTGGGCTTTTCGGTTTCCGTGCCCAGTTTGCAGTCCATGTTCTTGTTTCGCCTACTGATGTATATATTGTATATATTTACACTAGAGGTCGCTCTGATACATTATGATACATGTTTTATACGGATTTTCTCGGATATATATATATATATTACAGTATGTTTACTGTTTATTGATTGTGTTATGATATTGAGAAATCCGGATGGGATTGGTGCCCACGGTTTGGCTTTTGTGGCATAGGACGAAGTGTTATTTTCAGGGTGCAGGTTAATGCAATTCCGCGTTAGTAACGTTACTCTGCTGAAATTTTGAATGGTTTTTGTTGGTTCTCATTTTCAGAAGGGGTTCGATTCCGGTTTAGGCAACTGAATCGGGGTTGGGTCCTTTCAGCTTGGTATCAGAGCATTAGGTTGTCAGATTCTGTAGACTCTTGTAGTTGTGACGCTTAGGGTATTTGAGTTTGTACAGCATGACTGGAGTGATGACCCGACTGGCCTGCGGTAATCATCAATACTTCGGGTGTTGTGTGTTCTCAAATATCTACGGTCTCATGATTACGTTCTTTCTGCTTGTACCTAATGCTTGTCTTGTATCTGTAGGATGCCTCCTCGACGTGGTCCCCGTGTTGATCGGGAAGCGGATCCTGATAAGGATCGCCAGACGCATGACTTGTTGATGCGAGTGCTGCGTTTGGAAGAGCGTTTTGACCCTGTGGTCAAAGCTCGTACTGCTGGTGTTACTGTGTTTTCGGGTTCAGCTGATCCAAAGATATGTGAGGCATGGGTGGTTCAGGTTGAACGTGTATGTGAGCGTCTGCGGTTTATCCCTGAGCAGATGACAGTGGCAGCAGTCGGATTACTTGAGGGTGATGCATACTTTTGGTGGGTTAGCACCGACAGAGTTCCAATTGATACTCCGTGGACTTTGTTCCGTGATTTGTTTAGGAGGTACTTCAATCAGGCTACCCAACAGCGCAAATATGAGGAGTTTACGAACTTGAGACATGGCAGTATATCTGTGCTTGAGTACCGGGACAGGTTTACCCGTTTATCTCATTTTGCGCATGATATGGTGGCTACTGAGGAAGCCAAGTGTCGCAGGTTTGAGCTAGGTTTGAACTTGAACATCAAAGGGACTCTGACTACGATGCCTCGAAACAACTTTGATGAGTTTGTTAGTGCAGCATTCCGAGGTGAGGATATTGAGCAGGAAAGGCAGCAGAGGTACCAGCCTAGATGGTTTGAGGAGGGTGGACCGAGTCAGGGGCCTTCAAAGAGGCAGAGTTCTAATACTTCCGGTTCAGCTTCATCCTCAGGCGGTGGATCTTATCGTCCACCAGTTAGTGTACCGAGGCAGGGACCGAGATGGAGGAGAGATCGACCACAGGGACCACAGGCTAGTAGGAGTTCCAGCGGTTCTAGTTATCCTCGGTGTACCGGTGGCACATTTCCTGTTCCGAGAGACTATCCATTGTGCAGCTTCTGCAACAGACATCACCTTGGTCCATGTCAGCGGGGCCCTGTCACTTGTTATCGTTGTGGCCAAGTGGGTCACTATTCGAGGGAGTGTCCTCAGTTGTATAGTGCCGATCGACAGGCGGCCCAGAGTTCCGAAGCTGAGCAAGGTGCCACTTCAGGAGCTCGACCAGCACAGTTTGCGGGCCAGGGTTTGCAACAGGGACAGCCTCAGTGAGGACGACCAGCCGGACAGGCGAGGGTTCATGCCATGACTCTACGAGAGGGCATAGCTTCACCAGAGGTCGTTATCGGTACGTTACATGTCTTTGGTATTCCAGTACTTGCATTGTTAGATCCAGGTGCCACACATTCATTCATATCATATAGACTATCATCATTAGCTACGGTACCTGCATCTCAACTTCTGGGGTTGTGGAGAGTGTTATATCCGTCAGGAGAGATTGTGAGTATCGGTTGGGTGTACAGAGACTGTGAGGTGTTTATTGGAGGCCATGGTTTAGCCGCAGATTTGTTGTTGCTTGATATTGTGGACTTTGATCTAATCTTGGGTATGGACTTCTTGGAGACACACTGGGCCATGTTTGATTGTCACAAGAAGGAGGTCGCGTTTCGACGACCAGGTTTTCCCGAGATACTATTTCGCGGTGAGAAGAACACTTCACTACCGTGTTTAATTTCCACGATGAGGGCGGACCGGTTGATGATGAAGGGCTGTGTTGCTTATTTAGCCCATGTTGTGGACACTTCAGCAGCTGTGCCAGATCTTGGTTGTATTGAGGTGGTTTCTTAGTTTCCGGATGTGTTTCCAGCGGAGTTACCTGGTATACCCCCTGTGTGGGAGATTGATTTCATTATTGAGTTGTTGCCAGGTACATGACCGATTTCACAGACACCGTATCGTATGGCGCCAGCGGAGTTGAAAGAGTTGCAAGTTCAGCTCCAGGAGTTGCTGGAGAAGGGTTTCATTCGACCCAGTGTATCGCCATGGGGTGCACCGGCTTTGTTTGTGCGGAAGAAGGATGGATCCATGCGGTTGTGCATTGACTACCGGAAGCTGAATCAGGTTATTGTGAAGAACAAGTATCCGTTGCCGCGGATTGATGATTTGTTCGATCAGCTCAAGGGAGCATCAGTCTTTTCGAAGATTGACCTTCGATCCGGATATCACCAGTTGAGGATTCGAGACTCTGATGTGGCCAAGACAGCTTTCAGATCGCGGTATGGGCATTACGAGTTTTTGGTTATGCCGTTTGGGTTGACCAACACCCCTCCAGCTTTCATGGACTTGATGAATCGGGTGTTCAGACGGTTCCTGGACAAGTTCGTGATTGTGTTTATCGACGATATCTTGATTTATTCCAGGAGTCTGGGCCAGCATAAGAAGCATTTGCGAGCAGTGTTGCGGACTTTGCGGGACTATCAGTTGTTCGCGAAGTTTAGCAAGTGCGAGTTTTGGCTAGATAGTGTAAAGTTTCTGGGCCACGTGATATCGGCTGAGGGAGTCAGTGTTGATCCTGACAAGATCGAGGCCGTGCTGAACTGGAGTAGACCTACTACTGTACTGGAGATCCGGAGTTTCTTGGGTTTAGCAGGCTATTACCGGTGGTTTGTACAGGATTTCTCTCGGATTGCTACACCACTGACCAGATTGACGAAGAAAGGCGTCAAGTTTGAGTGGTCTGATACATGTGAGGAGAGTTATTTGCTCCTGAAGGAGAGATTGACTACCGCACCGGTTCTGACATTGCCAGACGACAGCGGTGAGTTTGTAGTGTACAGTGATGCGTCGAAGTTGGGGCTTGGCTATGTGTTGATGTAGCATGGTAGGGTTGTTGCCTACGGTTCCAGGCAGTTGAAACCACATGAGGTCAACTATCCGACGCATGATTTGGAGCTTGCCACTATTGTGTTAGCGTTGAAGAGTTGGAGACATTACCTATATGGAGCTCAGTGTAAGATCTACACCGACCACAAAAGTTTCACTTACTTACAGACACAGCTGGATCTGAACATGAGGCAGCGCTGGTGGATGGAGTTGATCAACGACTACGATTGCACGTTCGAGTACCATCCAGGGAAGGCCAATGTTGTAGCTGATGCACTTAGCCGGAAATCTGGAGCCTTGTTGTTTCATGTATGTATGGCCAGAGTGTCGATGTTAGCCGACCTTCGGGCTACGGGTGCCAAGTTCGAGTGGGATGATGAGGGAGCTTTGTTGGCCAGTTTTCAGGTTCGACCCGTATTGGTTGATCAGGTACGAGAGGCTTAGGATTCAGATTCCTACTTGTTGGGCAAGAAGACCATGATACGGAATGGTGTGCCTACAGAGTTCCGATTGAGCGACGACAGTACGTTGTTGTTCAGAGGCAGGTTATGTATGCCCAGAGATGAGAGCCTGAAGAAGGAGATTCTGGATGAGGCCCATAGTTCAGCATATGCGATGCATCCCGGAGGTACGAAGATGTTTTGTACACTTCGAGCGTATTACTGGTGGCGCAACATGAAGCGGGAGATAGCCGCGTACGTGAGCCGATGTTTGATCTGCCAGCAGGTTAAAGCGGAGAGGCAGAAACCTGCAGGGAAACTACAGCCACTAGAGATTCCGGTTTGGAAGTGGGAGCACATTACGATGGATTTCGTCTATCAGTTGCCGCGTACTTCGGCTGGCAACACTGGTATTTGGGTTATTGTGGATCGACTGACGAAATCCGCTCACTTTCTTGCACTTCCGGGGAAGATATCAGTGGGTAGATTGGCCAAGTTGTACTTATCAGAGATTGTTCGCTTGCATGGTGTGCCTGTGTCTATTGTTTCTGACCGAGACAGTCAGTTCACCTCTGAGTTTTGGCAGGCATTGCAGCGAGCCATGGGCACGAGGTTGCGATTCAATACAGCTTTTCATCCTCAGACTGATGGGCAGTCTGAGCGGACTATCCAGACACTTGAGGATATGTTGCGGTCTTGTGTGTTATAGTTCCGCGGGAATTGGGACCAGCAGCTACATTTGATAGAGTTCGCCTACAACAATAGCTATCAGGCCAGTATTGAGATGGCACCGTACGAGGCCCTGTACGGGAAGCAGTGTCGCACTCCGTTATGTTGGAGTGAGGTGGGCGAGCGATGGGTTATTGGCCCTGATCTGGTGAAGAGCACTATGGAGGACGTCCAGATTATCTGGGATAGATTGAAGATCGACCAGGATCGTCAGAAGAGTTATGCGGACGTGAGGAGGATGAGCCACGAGTTTGAGGTAGGCGATTGGGTTTTCTTGAAACTATCTCCGTGGAGGGGAGTTGTGTGTTTCGGGAAGCGTGGCAAGCTTCGACCACGATACATTGGTCCGTACGAGATCACAGAGAGGATTGGAGTTGTTGCTTACAGACTTGAGTTACCAGCTGAGATGGCTCGTGTACATGATGTTTTCCACATTTCGATGTTGCGGAAGTACATCTCAGATCCTTCCCATGTGTTAGCCCCACAGCAGTTACCGATCCGAGAGGATTAGACGTACGTGGAGGAGCCTGTGCAGATTCTCGATCGTCGTGAGCAGGAGTTGAGGCACCGTGTGATCCCGCTAGTGAAGGTCTTGTGGCAGAACCATTCAGTTGAGGAGGCCACCTGGGAGACTGAGCAGCGTATGCGGGAGCAGTATCCTCATCTGTTCACTTGACAGGTATGTAAATTTCGAGGTCGAAATTTTTTTAAGGGGGGTAGATTTGTGACAACCCGAACCAGAATCAGTAGTGTATTCTGTACGATTCGCAAGAATGTGCATAATCGCGGTTAGTCGTTAATTGTGTGGTTTGCCGATTTAGTTCACGACTTGATTTTCGGCCTAGAATTTGAATTGAGTTTCTTCACGGAAGTTGTAGAGCACGTGATTTCGAGCTCGTGGGTGGTTCCGAATGATTTTTCCGATAACCTAGGAATATAATATGATTATTCGAAGTTTCGGCTTTCGACAAGTTTATCCGTTTGTTTCATGTTTATCCGAATCATTTTGAATATTCGTTTTGGACCGTCGATCGACCCGAGGCGCGAGTATAAATATAGAAAATAGTCGCAAAATCGTCGAAAAACACTGTTTGACGTTGACCAGCGTTGACTTTCCATTTTTGGAAGCTGTTGACCGTTAACCGAGGGAGGAACTTTCCCGTTTGGTTTTCGCCGGTCGACTTGCATTTTCCGACCACCTCCGGCCACGTGAAGGGTATGGTTCTCTTCCCCTTGTGTTTTTAAGTTGATTGGTGTTTGATTTTGTGAGATTTGATGGAGATTTGGTGTAACCCGAATCGGGTCGGTTCTGGGATTTTCGCCGGTGACGGGGGGTGGTCCTCCGGCAAGCCACGATGGCGGGGAGGTGGGGGTTTCGCTTCCCCTTGGCCTGGTGATGCTTCCCATGTAGTTTGATTTGGATTTGGTTGAGGTTTTAGGTGAACCCGATTAGGTTGCCGGAGGTAAATTCCGTTTGGGTTTCGGGCTGAAATTGGTGAGGTTCCGGTGAGATTTGGACTTCGGTGTAGTTGGAAATTGTGTTAGGCTTGTTGAGATCTTGAGGACTGGAGCTTCCTCGCCGGAGGAAGTCTCCGTTGACGGCACGCCGGCGGCGGCGGCGGCGGTCAACGGCGGTGCTCCGGCGAGAGGGTTGACTTTTTGGTTTTCAATGAATTTAATGTCGTTTTTCTCGAAATCGCGCCCTGAATATCGCCTTGAGGTTTTCGTATTGATATGGGTATCGGATTTTCAGTCGAAGGTTTCAAGTGGAGATTTCGGAAATTCAGTCGATTATTTTGTACAGTTTAATATGTTTCCGGGAACGGTTGGTTTCCGTGGTTAAGTACAGTGTTGTGGGCTATGATTTTGATCAGTTGTGTTTTATGAATATTTAGGGGATCGAGATCGTGATCGTGCTTCAGGCGAGGGATCTTCCTCCGGGCCACGAGATTAGCGCGAGTGCGCGTTTCGCTCATCTGTGAGTGGACAATTTCTTTTCACGGATTGATTGCGAGTCTTATACACATTTTACGAACTTGAGCATGCATACGAGATTATGTTTTACATGAGCATGTGTTATACGATCATGCATATACCAGTATATATTACGTATATGCATATATATATATATTGTTTCATGCATTTGCATCGAATTATTTACGATTTGGTTTACACAGAGTACAGTCTTTATATATGTTGTTATATCAATACACTCGCATCTCGGCTGATCCCCGAGGATGTGTACCGGGGGAGGCTGTGACTCCTGACCCGAGGCCTTTACCGGGGGGAGGCAGACCTCTGACCTGAGGCCTTTCTGGCTAGAATCACGTGTGGGTCTGGGATCCCGTGATTCGGACTGTACTAGCACGGATGTGTCCACGAGCGACCCTGTGGGATTTTTATGCATGCTCTGTACGCGTGAGGAGTTAGAGTCTCCCTCGTGTACCATTTGATTATTTATGCATCTGGACTCGCATATGTTTTTATAACATATATATTGTTCGGCGAAAGACAATTATCTTTTCGTCCACTCACTCTAAGAGTTTTTATGTCTTTCCCCTGGGCTTTTCGGTTTCCGTGCCCAGTTTGCAGTCCAGGTTCTGGTGTTTCACGTCGCGGTTGGAGGCTAATGATCCGAGCTACCTGTGTTTTCCAGTAGGTTCTTGTTTCGCCTACTTATGTATATATTGTATATATTTACACTAGAGGTCGCTCCGATACATTCTGATACATGTTTTATACGGATTTTCTCGGATATATATATTACAGTATGTTTACTGTTTATTGATTGTGTTATGATATTGAGAAATCCGGATGGGATTGGTGCCCACGGTTTGGCTTTTGTGGCATAGGACGAAGTGTTATTTTCAGGGTGCTAGTTAATGCAATTCCGCGTTAGTAACGTTACTCTGCCGAAATTTTGAATGGTTTTTGTTGGTTCTCATTTTCAGAAAGGGGTTCGATTTCGGTTTAGGCAACTGAATCGGGGTTGGGTCCTTTCAATAGTGGTATTTATGATTATTCAGGAGATCATGATCGTTCGTTTGGCGAGGGATTTTCCGCCGGATCTCAGGATTAGTGCGTCTGCGCGCTGTGTTTATCTGTGAGTGGACATTTATTTACACTGTCGTAGCGAGTTCTTGGTTTCAGTATTTATTTCCAGTACAGTATTGAGATTATTTATTGTTTTGTAGGTATTGTTTTATGTTTTATTGGTGATGGCATTTACTTAGCATCGATGCATTGACTGCTCGGCTGATCACCGGTAGTCCAGTTCCAGGCTTGAGAGATTCGCTTGATGTGCCCACTAGGCTTGAGAGATTCACCTAGTCTATCACCGTCGGGCTTGAGAGATTCGCCCGACACCTCCATTCATTTTAAGAACTCACATGATTTTTATGTTATGTAAATGGTGAAAGGCATATGTTTATTTTCGTCCACTCACTCTAACGATTTTATTTACCTTTCCCCTGGGCTTTTGGGTTTCCGTGCCTAGTTTGCAATTTAGATTTTGGTGTCGCACGTCACAGTCGGTGGCTTAGTATTCGAGCTACTTTTCTTTTTCAGTAGGTTTCTTGTTTAGCCTACTGTTGTATATTTATGTATATATACTAGAGGTTGCTCTAGATACTCTGATGTTTATATTTTCGTATGATTTTCCTGGATTTCTGTAAAGTTACAGTTTTGCTTATTACTTTATATTATGATATGATTTTGAGAAATCCGGATGAGATTGGTGCCCACGGTTTGGCTTTTGTGGCATAGGATGAAGTGTATTTTCGGGTGCAGGTTAATGGTAACTTTGCGATATAGTGAAACTCTGCCGAAATTTCTATGGTTTTTGAAAGTTCGTGTTTTCAGAAGGGGTTTGATTCCAGTTTAGGAAACTAAATCGGGATTGGGTCCTTTCAGCTTGGTATCAGAGCATTAGGTTTTAGGTTCTGTAGTCGTGTTTACTAAGGATATTTGAGAATGTACAGCATGTCTGGAGCGATGACCCGACCGGCCGGTGGATACTCAGCAATGCTCTGGGTGTTGTATGCTTTCAAATGTTTGAAGTTCCATGATTACGTCATGTTTGTTGTGAATAACGTTTTATTCATTAAGATGCCTCCTTGACATGCTTTCCGTGTCAGTAAGGTTGTGGATCCTGTTGAGGATTAGTCGACGCGCGACTTGATAAATGAGTTGTGGGTTTGGATAAGCATTTTGGGTTCAGAGATATGTGTGGCATGGTTTGCCCGGTTGTGCGTGTATGGGCGTCTACATGTTGCTTCAGAGCAGAGAATTGTGGTAGTTGATGGTTTGCTTGAGTCAGTTCATTGTATTTGGTGGGTTGGTATTGTGTGAGTTCCTGTTGCGACTCCATGACCTACATCCAGGGTATTGTTTATACAATAATGGTTCAATCAGGCTATCTAACAACGGAAATATGGAGTGTTTACCAACCTGAGGTAGGGATATATTGTTCACATGTTTGTTCCAGTTTGCACGTGTTATGTGGCTTCAGAGGAAGCAATGGAGGAGGTTCGAGATGAGTTTGAACCTGAGCATCAAACGGATTTTGACTGTTATGTCTCGAGACAACTGTGAGGAGTTTGTTGTGCTATACTCAAAGGCAAAGACATTAAGAAGGAAAGGCATATGCGGTTTTAGACATGTCGGTTTGAGGAAGGTGAACTTAATCGAGATATTTTGATGAGGTTGAGTTCAGGCACCTCAGGATCAGTAGCTTCATCAGGCTGTGGCCTTTTTGATTATGTTGAGGGTCATTTGGACAAGGCAGAAGATCCGTTTGGTGGAGAAGGAGATCACAGAGTAGTGGACTAGTTCCTATGGTATGAGTTAGGGTGGTCGTTGGTGATCCTTCCACATAGCAGGAGTTTCCATTGTGCAACTTTTACAGCAGGCGTCACTATGGTTTGTGTCAGAGGGGCACCCTCAGTTGCTATTATGGTGGCCAAGAGAGTCACGTTACGAAGGAATGTCCTCAGTTAGCTGCTTTTCGTGGTCCTGCAGCTCAAAGTTTAGGAGGAGGTCAAGGTACCATTTCTGGAGTTTGACCAGCACAGACTTCTAGACAAGTCAATCAGCAAAGTCATAATCAACGTGGACGGTTAGTTGGACATGCCAGAGTTCGTGCGACGACCATGTTTGAGGGCAGAGTTTCACTGAGGTTACCGTTGCTTGACATCCATGGCTATTATGCTTGCATCTTCACTTTTGGGTTTGTGAATGCTGTATCCATTTGATGAGATTGTGTGTATCAGGTGGGGTATCGAGACTATGAGGTTTACAAGAGGTTGTGGACTAGCTGTAGAGTTGTTGTTGCTGGACATTGAGGATTTTGTTATGTTTTTGGGGGATAGACTTCTTGGTGACTCATTGGACTGTGGTTGTTTGTCGCAAGAATGTTGTAGTCCTTTGATGTTCAGTCTTGCCAAAAGATCTTGTTTAGGGGTGAAAGAAATGCTTTTCTACTACGTGTGGTTTCAGCAATGAGGCTGAGCCGATGATGAAGCAAGGATGTATGCCGTACTTGGCACATGTTCATGATGTTGAGGTTGTTATACCTGATGTTCGTGATGTTAAGGTTATCTGTGAGTATCCAGATGTTTTTCAGAGAATTTATCAGAGTTGAGGGAGTTGCAGATTCAACTTCAGGAATTGTTTGAGGAAGACTTCATTTGATTTACTGTTTTACCTTGAGGTATTCCAGTATGTTTTATGAGGATAAAGGCTGGTTCGATGAGGTTGTGCATCGACTACCGGAAGCTGAATCAGGTTTCAGAGAAGAGCAAGTATCCTCCACTTTGGATTGATGGCTTGTTTGATCAGCTTATTGGAGCTTCAGTTTTCGGAGATTGATTTCAAATTTGAGTATCATCAGTTTCGATCAGAGGGTTGAGTTTGAAATGGTCAGGTACCTGTGAGGAGAGTTACATGTTGTGGTTAGAGGAGAGGTTGATTACTACGCCAGTGTTCACATTATGTGATGTCGGTAAGTGTATGTTATGTATAGTGATGTTTCGAAACTAGATTTTAGTCGAGTTGGGCTGCAGCAGGGCAATATGATGGTATATGGTTTCAGGCAGTGGAAGCTTTATGAAGTTACGTATCCTATGTATGATTTAGGAGTAGCTGTATTTGTGTTAGCGTGCATCAAAGAGTTGGAGACACTACTTGTATGGAGCTCAGTGCAAGATATACACAGATCACAAGAGTCTCACATATTTGCGCACGGAGCTAGACTTGAACTTGAGACAGCGTAGATGGATGGAGTTGATCAATAATTATGATTGCACCTTTGAGTATCAACCAGGGAAGGCTAATGCCGTTGCTGATGCACTTAGTCGAAAATCTGGAGCCTTATTATGTCATGTATGTGTGGCCAGAGTTTCCATGTTAGCTGAGTTGCGAGCTACGGGAGCTGAGTTAGAGTGAGATGATGTTGGAGCATTGTTGGCTAGTTCCAGGATCGACCTGTGTTACTTGATCGGGTATGTGAAGCTCAGGATGCGGATTCCTACTTGTTGGACAAGAAGAATGTGATTCAGAATGGTGTTCCAGCAGAGTATCAACTGAGGAATGTTGGCATTTCGTTGCGCAGAGGGAGGTTATGTGGGCCCAGAGATGATGATTTGAAGAGAGAGATGCTTATTGAAGCTCATTGTTCTACGTATGTTATGCACTAGTGGTACGAAGATGTATCAGATACATAGAGTTTACTACTCGTGGCGCAACATGAAGAGGGAAATAGCAGCTTATGTGAGCAGATGCCACATTTGTCGGCAGGTGAGGGCAGAAAGACAGAAACTTGCTGGGAAGTTACAGCCATTGGAGATTCCCGATTGGAAGTGGGAGCATATCATTGTGGATTTCGTATATCAGTTACCGCGTACTTCGGATGGTAATACTAGTTATTGAGTCATTGTGGACCGTTTGACGAAATTAGTTCATTTCCTTGTACTTCCAGGAAAGATTTCAATGGGCAGGCTGGCAAAGCGGTATTTGGTAAAGGTTTTCCATTTACATGGTGTGCCTGTGTCCCAGATCGCTGATCGAGATAATCAGTTACAACAGAGTTTTGGCAGGCATTGCAGTGAGCATTGGGGACCAGATTACAGTTTAGTGCAGTTTTTCATCCTCAGATTGGTGGGCAATCTGAGAGGACTATTCAGACTTTGGAGGACATGTTGTAATTCTGTATATTGCAGTTCAGAGGGATTTGAGACCAGCAGTTTCATTTGTTCGAGATTGCTTGCAGTATTAGTTTGCAAACCAGTATTGTTATGACATTGTATGAAGTTGTATATGAGGAACAGTGTTGCACTCCATTGTGTTGGAGTGAGTTAGGAATGATATGGCTTTTGGTCCTGATTTAGTAGAATGCGTTATTGTTAACCTTCGGGTTAGCAAGGACTAGTTGATAATTGCTCGAGATCGTCAGAGACGTTATGCAGATGGGAGTAGGATGAGTCATTGAGTTCAAGGTTGGTGATTAAGGTTTCCTTGGAAAGGTGTGATTTGTTTTGGGAGGTGTGGTATACTTTGCCACGTTATTTTGGTCCGTATGTGATCATGGGGCGAGTTAGTGTTGTGACGTATAGTTTGGCATTGCCTGTAGCGTTGGCAAGTGTGTAAGTTGTATTCCATGTGGTAGAGCTACATTTTAGATTTATTGCATGTTTTGCACCCTATCAGTTCCCTATATAGGAAGACTTGACATTTGTGTTGGAACCAGTTCAGATTCTGGATTTGAGGGTGCATGGATTACAGCACAGAAATATTTCCTATTGTGAAAGTCTGATGGCAGAGTCAATCAGTTGAAGTAGTCACTTGGGAGTTTGAGTAGTATGCAGAGGCAGTATCCCTACTTTTCAGTTGGCAGGTTTGGAAATTTCGAGGTCGAAATTTTTGTAAGGGGAGTAGATTTGCGACAACCCGAACCAAAAATAGTATATTTATTGATTTGATTTGCGAGTTTCGTGATTAATCGCGATTTTGTCGAAATTGGTTGATATGGTGGGCTTGCTCACGACTAAATTATCGGACAAGAATTTGATTTGAGTTCCTTCACGGAAGTTGTAGAGAATTTAATTTCGAGCTCGTGAGAATTTCCAAAGGATTATTTCGAGTTACGAGGAATAAGTTATGAATATTTTTGGCTATTGAATTTAGTCGTGTTTATCTGTTTGGTTTCGATTCGTTTTGGACGATACGTGTACGGTATAAATTCAGAAGGAATACGTGACGAATTAGGAAACTTTCTAATTTTGGAAATCTGGCCCGTTGACCATGTTGACCCGTGGGTCAAAACTGACCCATTTCAGGCCGAGTTTTGTTTGCCTTTGATGTGCCTTATTCCGAAATATTTTGGCCGTGGTGTCTTCATGAACGTTGTTGGGCTTGAGATCCTCTTTCTTTTGATAGATCATTCACTCAATTTGGTTGTCGGATGAAGAAGTTATGGCTTGTCAAAGTTCGGGAATTTCGGTGGGTTTTCCGGCGAAATCGCCGACGATGGTGGCGACAGAGGCGGCCGAGTTGGGGGTCAACTTGTTAGGGTTTTTGTAGCCCTTGTGGAGAGGAAGCTTTTAGAAGTAGTCTTGCACCTTGCCATGGATGGACGGAGGAGATCGGAGTTAATGAATTCTGGCGAGGGTTTTCGACTTCAAGGTGAGATTTGGACATTTTCCTGTCAAAATTAGGCTTAACTTTGAACTAGAAAGTTGTTGGAAATGTCGAGATCTTCAAATTCATGTGTAGGTTGAAATTTTCTGGGCCAATGGAATTTTCCGGCGGCCCGGCGCGCCGCCGTGCACGGCTGCGGTTTTCTGGCCGAAGTGTTTTTCAACAAGTTTTATGTCGTTTTGCTCAGAATCGCGCACCGATCGCAGTGGTGAGGTTTATATTTTTAATTGAGTATCGGAATTTGTGACGAGTTTTTATAGTGTGTTTATTGGATTTTTGATGATTTCGTCGATATTGAGTTACATATTTTCGGGAATGGTTGGTTCTCAAGATGTGGTTCAGAATTTTGAATTGTGATTTTGAACAGTAGTATTTATGATTATTTAGGAGATTGTGATCGTTTGTTTGGGGAGGGATTTTCCGCCGGATCTCAGGATTAGCGCGTCTGCGCGCTGTGTTTATCTGTGAGTGGACATTTATTTACACTGTCGTAACGAGTTTTTGGTTTCAGTATTTATTTCCAGTACAGTATTGAGATTATTTATTATTTTGGAGGTATTGTTTTATGTTTTATGTTTTATTGGTGATGGCATTTACTTAGGATCGATGCATTGACTACTCGGCTGATCACCGGTAGTCCAGTTCTAGGCTTGAGATATTCACCTGATGTGCCCACTAGGCTTGAGAGATTCACCTAGTCTATCACCGTCGGGCTTGAGAGATTCGCCCGACACCTCCATTCATTTTAAGAACTCACATGATTTTTATGTTATGTAAATGGTGAAAGGCATATGTTTATTTTCGTCCACTCACTCTAACGATTTTATTTGCCTTTCCCCTGGGCTTTTCGGTTTCTGTGCCCAGTTTGCAGTTCAGATTCTGGTGTCGCACGTCGCAGTCGGAGGCTTAGTGTTCGAGCTACTTTTATATTTCAATAGGTTTCTTGTTTAGCCTACTGTTGTATATTTATGTATATATACTAGAGGTCGCTCTGAATACTCTGATGTTTATATTTTCGTATGATTTCCTGGATTTCTGTAAAGTTACAGTTTTGCTTATTACTTTATATTATGATATGATTTTGAGAAATCCGGATGAGATTGGTGTCCACGGTTTGGCTTTTGTGGCATATGATGAAGTGTATTTTCGGGTGCAGGTTAATGGTAACTTCGCGATATAGTGAAACTCTGCCGAAATTTCTATGGTTTTTGAAAGTTCGTGTTTTCAGAAGGGGTTTGATTCCGGTTTAGGAAACTAAATCGGGATTGGGTCCTTTCAGCAAGTTCCTACAATACTAAGGTGGTTACTAGCTTTTAGGACTAGTACTCTCATTGTAACTGTGTGTTTTTAAGGAATGCCAAAGGATGCGATTGAAGGCATATTGTTTAGTTGGCAATTCCTAGTGTGAACAAAACACATAATTAGTGAAGATTAACCAAGAAGATTGAAGAAACATACATATTGATCTCAATGGTAATCAAGTAAAAGCATGCATGTGCATATCATGGTTTTTCACTGAGGATGACATCCTTGCCACCTATCCTGGGTCAGTCTATCCTTATCTTAGATACTTGTGGTTTGACTTGAAGCTCGTTTCTAAAACTCCCATATTATAAAGAGCTTAGTTAGGTCAACTTGGTCTGCCTTGGAGTCCAAGAATTTTTTCTGTTAAGAAGCTTCCTTTGTAACCTGTAACTTTGTTTCCTTGGATGTTGAGAAAAGAAACCAACTAGCTTTTCATGATACACGAACCAACGTGTCAACTAGTATTCACATGTCAAGCTTAGCTTCTGGCCAATTGACAAACATCCAAAACCAGCTCTGGCCTGGTTGCTTATGTGGCTGCTCTCTTAGCAGACCTCATTGGCTATATAAGAACATCATAGTGGTCTTGGCTCCCTAGTTGTGTTTGAGAGTTTTAGGCATCTTTCTAAATGAGTCAGAGTCTTCTGTTTTCTCTAATCCTTCCCTTCTATTACATGTAAGCCTTAGAGTGTTTAACAAACCAGTTTCTCATTTAAACTCATATGCATCTTGCACACCATTGAGATCAGTATGGTAATGCACAACCCAAGAAGTCGTTCATGAACAATCAGCTTACGAATAGTTGAGTTCTAAGATGAAGATTCTGAGAACCTTTCATTTGTAAACGTTTAGAGACAAGAGAGAGTGTAGATCAGTTAGACTTGTAGAGAGGCTAGTATGATGGCATAAGGGTTATGTATCCCCAGAGTACAAGAGTCTTGTAAGAAGTGTTTTTCACATAGTAGAAATGTTTGTTCCTCAAGAGTTAAAGGCACGCAATTTTTCTCCTTGATTATAAGGTTTCTGTGTTAAACAAAAATATTATCGTGTTATCTATTTACTTAACGCTTTAATTTATTTTCATTAATTATAAATCTATTTTTCGGGATAGTCCACTCTTTAGTTATCCCTGAAAGCAAACTTAAGCGAAAAAATTTACAATAAAGTTGGTTACTACTCTATTGTAGCTCTTTACTCTTCCCAAATTGAACGAACAAAACAAAATGACCACAACTCCAATCTCATTCATACACCTTAATTGTACAATTTTGCAATGAATATGATGCGGAAGAAACTTCGACAAGACATCGAGAAGGAAGAAGAAAGATGACTAGCAAATGAAGAGGCTATTGTTATAACAGTGGCTGGGTACGAGATCGAAATTTCTGATTATCCTCGATGACGTGGTTCAAGACAGGGTAGGGCTCCAAACTTTGACAGATTAAGGGAGTCACGAGTCAATGATCTAATCGAAGACTATTTTGTTGAACGTCCAATTTTCCCATATTCATATTTTTGCCAGCGATACCGAATGCATCAATCACTCCTCTAGCAGATTCTCTCTGATGTTACTAGGTATGATGATTACTTTGTACAAAAACCAAATTCTCTTAATATAATGGGTTTGTCTCCTTATCATAAATTGACATGCGCATTAAGAATGTTAGCATATAGTGCTGGTGCAAATCAATGTGCTGAGGTTTGTCGAATGGGGGCTCTACAACACTACTCTCATTGAAGAGATTTTGTAGACCAATTGAAGGTATATATACATCCGATTACCTCTGTAGTCCACCATATGAAGATATTCGTAAGTTACTTATAAAAGGTCGGAAGAGAGGGTTTGTTGGGAAGTATAGATTGTATGCATTGGCAGTGGAAAAACTGTCTTTTATCTTGAAAATGAGCTTAAACAAATCGCAAAGGATACCTAACTATGATTCTTGAAGGTCTAGCATCACACGAGACATGGATATGACATGCTTTCTTTGGAATGTCTATCTCATGCAATGATCTCAATGTGCTCGAACAATTGGCAGTTTTTCACAACCTCACATCTTGTCTCGCCCCTAGGTGTACAAGGTCAATGAAAGGGATTACGACATGGGGTTTATTTAGTAGATGGAATATATCCCAAGTGGCATACGTCTTGAAAAACGATTCCAAAGCCCAAGGTCGATCATCATTAACACTTCTCAAAGAAACAAGAGAGTTATCATAAAGACGTGGAAAGATGTTTTGGTATCCTACAAGCTAGGTTTGCCATTCTCGACAGAGCTGCTCGTATGTTTATAGAGGAGTTAATTTTTATTACAAATTTATGGAAGATTCTCCTATAAACCAATAATGGGTTTTACTAACAAAATAGGTAGGACTTATTTTTTCATCAAGCGAATTTTACTTATTTTGTGAGTAAAATTCTTCGGGTTTACCTTTAACCCGGTTTACCTTAGTCGTACCCAAATTTATAGAGTTAGTTCCCTTTTTTTTCCTAAAGAAGAGAGTTTGTTACCTTTTGAATTGAATGTAATCCATTCATTTGTGCAATCAATTTGGTCCCTGTAAATATTATTACCATTTAAAACAATGAGTATAATAATGGGTAAGTAGATGTCAGCAGTCACACGGGCTTGCTTTAAGCAATTCAGTCAACTTGGTCAACGTACAATTATTGCCGGACCCTTTGATCGACATGGGTTTTAGTCGGGCAACAACAATGCGGTGCACAGATGAACGGTAATTAATGGCACAAAATGTTGGGTCTTCGGCGGGCAAATGCTCACCGGTGCATGTGCTCTAAGGTTTTGCTGCTTTCGGCAGTGTTATTTTGGCAGTCAAAATGGCACCGAAATCTAGGTAACCAAGAAAATTACAAATTTAGCCGCTAATCCAAAACTTAAGATAACATTGTCTCAAGTTGGCATACATTATATTGATTGGTTCAAAATAAGTCGCCTTAAATATATATACACTAAACACTTAAACAAAATAATATTAGTCAAAGAACAAGCTAACAATTATCATTACTTCTAAACAAGAAAAGAGTACAATAAAAACAATGATTGGTCGTTGACGACTGTTTGATATCCACTTACTGTTTGGAGAAGAAACCTAATTTTACGCAATAATCATGTTGTGTTCAAATTGGTGAATAAGGAATTATCGGCATATTATTAAGGATTCAGTCCAGAAAAAAGAAGGTTAAGATGCATATTTGAAAAATTGTAAGAGTACAGGTGAAATTAAATATAATAATATTCATGGCATAAAAAAATCAAGAATTTATTAGAGGAAAAAACCCTAGTCGCGAAAAACTTCTCCCCTCTTTTCTTGGTTCTCGTCCGGCGGCCCTCAAAGGAGGGTGTGGCCGAATGGGCGTTCTGCCCTTGATGGGCGATGTTCTCAGTCCCAAGTCAAGAAATTTGAGGGAAAGGGGTGGAGGTTGTGTGGTGGATGTGACGCGAGATCTCGGTTGTGGACAAGTGTGCCGGCAACGGGAGCTTATGTCTGCTGTCAGTTGTGGGCCGGGACTGAAAGGGCAGATGGTGAGAGGTGGTGCGCCAGTAAGACATAATTCGGCTGTTCGATGGATCTGGTGCGGGTCTGTCGATCTTACTGGTTCGGGTCTGGATCAGTCGACTAGGCTGGTCTAGTCTGCACTTCTTTGGTGGCAAGGGAAGGTGACTGAGGCACGTGGGATCCGACGGTGGCAGCGACAATGGGGTTGCGGCGGCAGACGACAACAGATCACGTATGGCAGTCTACTTCAACCTGTTGGTACCCCAATAAAATGGGTCTGGGTATTGTTATTGGTCCATCCCAATTATGTTACTTTATGTTATTTTTATTGTTTTCTAGTTATAGTATCTGTTTTAAATAAAATATGCCAATACCTTAGTAGGATTGGTAGATGTGGGCTT
Organism: Geum urbanum; assembly: GCA_946800695.1. Lineage (NCBI taxonomy): Eukaryota > Viridiplantae > Streptophyta > Magnoliopsida > Rosales > Rosaceae > Geum > Geum urbanum. The sequence goes on from OX327003.1 coordinate 11,186,892, forward strand.
TGTCTCTGGCCGGGTACCTTTGGTACCATGTCTGCTCTAGGTAATTTTTGGTTCGTCAAGTGTGCGCACCCTCCTAGTGGTAGGATGAGATGTAATGCTGACGAAAGTTTCGTTCGGCAGCATAGTCGGAAAGTTGTTCAGAATGAATTGATGCGTCGTTGTTATCGCATTATTTTTACGTTAATGTGTCACCTTAAATATAAAACAAATGGAGTAGCTCATGTCACACTCTTTACTAAATCACATAGCTTGGGATACAGTATTCTAATCGAGTTGCCTGATAATATTTTGAATGTTTCTTTTCTTATGAGGTATAGGTTTATGTCACCCTCATTATATTCTACCGTTTTATTAATTAAGATTTAAAAGTAACCGTAAGTCTTCATTCAAAAAATAATATTCTTGACATATCCATTTATGATGTGGCAGAGACATCTAATTATTTCATCTTGTATTACAAAACATCTTTTACATCCGAACGTCGGAATGTGGCATGACATTTAATAAAATTAAAGAAAGCAACCATTTGATTGGTTTAATTGAGTATGAGTGTGACATAGACTCCGCACTTTAATAATCCATACTAGCAACACGAGTTTCGTTCTAATGGATAGTGGTGGTCAACATCAAATCTAGCGACTGCAATTTAATGGTTGTGATCGATCAATTAGATTTTAATTTTTTGTGTTTTACATTTTGATATTCATTTGATTTAAAAAGGAAATGAAAAATAAGAAACAGTACATCAGCTCCTTTATCTCAATAACATATCAATTCGATGCCAAGAACGCAGCCACAAACCAAGAAACCTCACCTCATCTACAAAAATTCTCAATAGTATAAATTAGAGTTTCTGAACCAAAGCCTAATTTTGTTGTTCATGAGGCTCCCAACAAAAACTTTTCTATCTTCAAAAAATGTTGAAACCAACACTTGGACCAAGCCTACTTTGTCTTGTTCCACTCTCTTATCTTTTGCACTCTATCTTCAGCACTCTCTTTTGTTGTATTGTTGGTTACTACTCTGAATTCAGTTATGTTGTATGCTTGTATTTACTCATAGTACTTAGTACGGGTGGGCACAAATTTCACAAATTTTAAACCCGATCTAATCTCACTCGGGACGAGACGGGACGAAAAATAAAAATTTTACTATTCCATCTCGTCCCGACCTGTCCCGTTGTTTAGGGACAAGATCAAGTCTTGATTTTGAAATTTCGATAGACCCGTCCCGAAGAATATATTTTTTCTATTTTATTATTTATTTTATTAAGGGTTGACATATTAAATTATTAAACCAATAGCATTATTCAATAAAAAAATAAAATTATCATCTAACGATCAAAGTGTTATACTTATTGTAGTATGAGTTAAATGTATGAATTAAACACAAAATAAAATTGTTTGTAGTTTTACTTCTTCTAATTAATCATTAAGTAAAATGGTATTATTTTGTGTAGTTGTAGACTTTTAAGTCTTATCAAACTATATTTATCTTATATTGAACCCGAAATTTGGTTTGTCTCATCTCATTCAAATTTTTGTTATTTAATACTCTATGAAATATTCATTTTAAATTGGACCCGAAATTTGACCCATCCCATCTCGTCACATCCAGTCCTGTTCGGGTTTCGGGACGACCGGGACGTACTTTTAAAATACCCAATCTCGTCCCGACCCATTCCGTTTGGGATAGGGATAGGGACGAGCAAAAATGAACCCGACTCGTCTCGTGCCCACTCCAAGTAATTGGAGACAAGGTCTGTAGCTAGCATTACCGCTAGATCAAGATGTGAAATGATCCCTGCGCATCTCATATATATGTCTGTAACTCTTTTGTGAAGGCCATGATACATCTCTCTCTCTCTCTCTCTCTCTCTCTCTCTCTCTCTCTCTCTCTCTCTCTCTCTCCCTCCCTCCCTCCCTCTCCCTCTCCCTCTCCCTCTCCCTCCCGCTCCCTCCCTCCCTCCCTCCCTCCCTCCCTCCCTCTACTGGTACTTAACATGTAGAAATTGATAATCTGAAAATATGTGCATATATAGGAAGCATTGTATCTATAGTTACAAGTTATGTCAATTGTTACAATCTAGACAATAACTATAGGCTATTAAAAATTATTCACGGAATAATTGAGAAAATCGTATTTGATTGAGACTTGATATCAGAAGATGATTCAGTTGTGTAATCAATTTAACATCCCCTCTAAAACTTTGCGGTCTTAAGCTGACAAGTTTTCCATAAAGTAGGTGATGATGATGTTTATGAAAGGGTTTGGTGAGAAGGTCAACAGGTTGGTCGACTAAAGGAATGTAGCAAACTCGATGGCTACAAATTGCGACCTTTTCACGAACAAAGTGATAATCCAATTTAATATGCCTAGTGCGAGCATGAAAGACTGGATTGAATGCCATATAAGTAGCACTCAAATTATCACAGTAAAGTAATACTGGAAAATAACATAGTGCCTAATTCATAGAGTAAGAAAGCAGACCAAGTAGTTTTTGCACTAGTGCTAGTGATATTGTGACGACCCGACCCTAGTTGAAAAATCATAATTTTTTTTTTAAAAAAACAATATTTAAAATAAAAAACAAACAATGAAGCAAATCAAGGAAGTACTAGATCCGCAATCAACTTTGACTAATCTAGTCGAAGAACATATCCGACAAACTTGTTACGACGAAACAATCGTAATGATATAAAAAAAACAAATTTCTTAGTCGGCCACACCGATTGTGGCGGAGACACGCGTCACTGCCACCCACTCACTAAGTCGAAAAATTTTAAATGCCAAATACACCTCACAACTATGTTTGTATCATTGATACGAACCTAATGACATATAATATGACCCGTTTCTAGAAATAATTTTTTAGTCACGCGCCGCCACAGGCAACAACGTGTGGACCACATGTGCCACCGGCGACCACCGTTGATGGTGGCAATTGACCAACCATTGGAAAGTTCACGCAAAGCCTAATAACCTGTCTCAAAGGACCCTAAGCAGATTCTGTCTCATTTGGCCGGAATCGGCCTAGAAACCACTCGGCTGGAAAATACCTTTCGGCACCAATCTCCGGTGTCGAGCCATTTCGGAGCTCAAGGCTTGCAACAATCGACTTACGAAGAGGAGGAGAACAAAAGCCTTCCATCCTCGTCTACCAACCACACCGTCAGCCACCGCGGTGACTTTGATGAACGAAACTGAATCGGGATCGATTCAAAACTCTAAATCTCGACCTGCAAATCATCCAAAAAATACACAAACACAATTCACATGCAAAACCTAATTGATTGACATAGGAATCGACGCCGGCAACCTTGTCAGCGATGACAACGGATTAACCCATAAACCCAAAAACTTTATCTCTTCGATTCTCTTTGCTCACGCCTCCAAACATAAAATCAAGGATGGGACGAGATAGAGGAGGAGGTGATGATCCGATTTTCACCAGAATCGTGATCGGAGATGGGCAAGACGACATCGCACCGCCGACGACCCCCGCACCACCAAAAGAAGCTTTCTCTCTCTTCGGGAGAGAAAGTTGACTGAGGTCAACCCAATCTCCCCTTCCAACAGACTTTCTTGAAAAGGAAAGTTTTATTTATAGTCCCCTATTTACAGAAATTTATTTACAACAAACTTTCGTTAATCGTAACTTCGTTTTTGACATTTCTCACGTCTACAGACTAGTTTCAAAAAATTCATTGACTTTCCCACCGAAGTTAACCAACTTCATCAATTCCATAAAAAGTCAATTCAAGACCTCTTAATATTTACCGACAATAAAAATCATTTACCGCGGCCACTAAATCGTGCTTAAATTATTCATAGTTATTAACAGTTATATAAAAAGGTTGGGGTATTACTATATACCCCCGTTTAAATAATTTCGTCCTCCAAATTACAAAATAAAGATCGCAGAATATTTTTACGAAAAATTAGACAGTCTCCCCTAAAAGTAGGATGCCCAAAACCTATAAAATGTCCAAATACACTTCTATAATCACAAATCTCAACCTATTCTACAAGTCACCGATGCTCGTCCGAATTTCTCCACTAAGATATCAACAAAATTATAAAAAACAATAAACTGAATTATTTAATTAAACCATCAAATTAAAAAAAATTAAATGACATTAATCATGAATGATAATATAATCATTAAATCATTAAATAATATAATTATTCCTTTATTTACTGTTTCAATAAAATCTATAATCACTGTTTCGAATTTTCAATCATCGAATTACCGTGTAAACACTGAATATTATAATCACACTCGTGCATGTTTCACGAGTTCAAATTGTATTGCATTCTCATACTCATCAAATGAGTTTAGATTATATCATCGTACTCGTTGCACGAGTAAATGTACTCGTATTTCAAATTCAAATCATCACATATTCTTATGCTCATCACTTGAGCGAATATTATATTACATCGTCATGTTCACTGTGCGAACAAATATCACGTTGTAATGCTCGCATTTTGAGCTCAAGTTATATTGTATATCGTATTGCTCATCTCGTGAGCTTAAATCAAAAATCACAAGGCTCGACTCTCGAGCTTATATGAAACATCTCAAATCACATCTCAATGAATCGTTTCACATTTCAAGTTATCATTTTTGTTTCGAATCGTATCATCATATATATAATATATACTCTCGAATTAAGGAAATCGAGAAAACCCCATCAATGATGGTAATCATATAGTCTCTTATCATCAAATATAATAATATCTCGAATAAAGAAAATTGAGAACACTCCGTCCGTAGATGGATTTATATAATCTCATATCGTATATCACCTCAAGTTATGAAAATCGAGGACACCCCATCTAAAGATGATAATCACACGCAGATTCAAAAATGGAAGGTGATGGAATCTCTTATTGAGTACAAATTACATGTTGATATACATGAAGATGTGGCTAAAATATTCAATATGGTGACAAGACCAATTTTGATGGAAATGATCATTAAGAAGCCACATGAAGACACTTTATCCATGTCTCTTCAAGGACAGATTACATCTAGTAAACAATTAGAAGGATGGAGCTTGAATGAAAATAGTGGGTTGAGATATTTTGGTAGATTATATGTACCTAAGTTCCCAGAACTCAGAGATGAAGTCTTCCGTGAAGCGCATTACTAGTCTTACACAATTCATCCAGGGGTACAAAAATGTATCAGGATCTTCCTCGAAAATTTTGGTGGGAAGGAATGAAAAAGGATATTGCTATATTTGTGACAAAGTGTCTTGCTTGTCAACAAATCAAAGTCGAGCATAAAAAGCCACCAGGGACACTTCAACCTTTGCCTATAGCAGAATGGAAATGGGATCATATTACCATGGATTTTGTATCTGATTTGCCCCGTTTGTCTAAAGGTAAAGATTCAATATGGGTTATAGTGGATCAGTTGACCAAATATGTGCACTTTTTTTCAGTAAAGACAACAGACTCTACTGAAACACTTGGGAAGTTGTATGTACAAGAGATAGTTAAGATGCATGAAGTTCCTCTCTTGATTATGTCAGATAGAGACTCCAAGTTTACTTCTCAATTTTGGGAAAGTTTACAATGGGCTTTCGGTATGAATTTGTATTTCAGTATTGCATTTCATTCTCAAACTGACGAACAATCAGAAAGAACCATCCAAATTTTGGAGGATATGTTGAGAGCTTGCATCCTAGAGTTTCATGGAAGTTGGGAAGATTATTTATCATTTTGGAGTTCATCTACAATAATAGTTTTGAGTCTAGTATTAGAATGACACTATATGAAGCACTGTACGGCAGACTCTACAGATCATCGTTGTGTTGGACCGAGGTAGGTAAGACTACTATAATTAGACCTGATTTTATCCAAGAAACTATTGAAAAAGTGAAGATAATCAGAGAACGACTATTGCAAGCTTAGAGTAGACAAAAAAAGCTACGTGGATAGGAGAATGCGGCCGTTAGAGTAGCTTAGATATATATACGGGAGAAGCCCAATTAAGCCCAATAATAGTAGTTGGAAGAAAAAAAGAGGAAGAGAAAATTGCCACAAACTTCTCCGTTCTTTGCCGGAGAAAGGGATGAACCCAGAAAGAAAAGCTAGAAATCCCATAATATTTTAACTCAAACCATTGTCTTATCTCCTCATCATTTCCTCATCTCCCATATTCTTTCCTTAGCTATGAAGCTCAGAAAAATCACCAAATCCCATAAACACTTTCATCCAAATCTCTAATTTACTTAAACAAGCAGGAAGTGTCAATTTCGGGTTGAATTGGAGTGACTCATACAAGCTATAATCTGGGAAGATGAACCCTAGAACCAGGAGGTGGAACCCTAGACTAAGGTGATGTTAGACCTACCCTCCATGTGTAAGTTCCCTAATTTCTCTAAACCCAATTGCTTTCTTCAAGTTTATCTTAAATTGAATGTTTACCTGCTTAAGAAACATAATAAATAGCTGAGATTAGAAGCTTGTTAGGTATAATTTCGCAAGCCTATTTCTATTTTAAATTTAGAGTGTTAGAGAGAGTTATAAGACGGAGAAATTGTTCTGTAAGTGAAGACTAAATGTTGGTTTTCTTGTTCAAATTGGGTTGTAGTTTCTGATTTGGTTATGGTTTAAATCATTTGGTTTTTTTGTTGTTAGAAGTAGTAGTGTTGTCAAGGAAGTTTTTTACATCTACTCCTTATTTAGTTGAAAAGGATTTCAAACTTTGTTTAGGTTTTGATTTGTGTTCATTTTTTGGGACAACTAAATTTTACAAAAGGAGTTTGAATCTTAGTTCTCTAAATCAGAAAAATGTGTTACTTGAATTTTTATTTTGTAGAAATTTTGCAGCACCTTAGTTCAATTGTTTTAACTCTCTTCCTTGTGTAGTTTGTTTTGTTTGAAACATGAAAGTGTCTAGATTCTATCTATGTAAGCCTTTTCCAGATTTCGAAATGGTTTAGTAACACAAAAAGCTTGCAAAAACTGGTTTATAGAGCAGTTTTCCTCAAATAGAAACAAATTTTTGAAAAATCATAACTAATTGTGGAAAACTTTTTTCTGGAAATTCCAATTCTCAGATTTTCCTTAGTTTGTCCTCTGTATTTTATTAGAAGACACTGAATTCAAATTCTGCATCATTTGGTACAGTTTTTAAGTTTTATGCTGCTGGGTCAGGAAAGTTATAAGATTTTTTGAGTTTTCTGAACAATCTTTCTTTGTTATATTGGACCATTCATTACATGCCTCCAAAAATACTATCCCTTATGTGTTAAGCTGGGTTATGTTACTTTTGTTATTATAAACTCAAGCTTGGGATCGAGGTAATCAACAATTGTGGTAAAAGGTGGGGGAATACGTGGGATGTCTTTGATAGTCTGAACTTGTTTAGTTACTGTTTTGTGTGACATTGGATGAGTTGATTGAGTGTTTAGTTGGCTGAAAGCTTGTGTTATGTTAATTACTCATGGAGGGATAGTAGTTGGGAGGACAAGTTACTTACTTTTGCATAGTTGAGTCCATAACCTCGGTAGGTACCACGTTTTCATGTATGTCCAAAAAGAATGCGCAAAGTAGTGTAGGAAAAAGGGTAATTCAGGACTTGTGACAGAGGAATGGACAAAGATTACTAGCAAAATGGGATAGAAAAAATGGCTTGAGAGTTAGTTCATATCATAAAATGTTTAGAATCACCCTTGTGGTAAAGTACACGGTATGGGATGTGTAGGTGTTAAGACCATAATTATATGCCTATTACGCTTCTAACTTTATGTTTATAGCTTGTTTTCTATTAATACAGCATTGTTCTTATGACGTTTCCTGTTCTTGTTAGAAAATGTGAAGTTGGCTCGGAATTGTATTAAATATGAAGAATTAGATACTTATTGGAGAAGACGTATATATTTCCGAGGTCACAAGAGAATTTGGAGCAACTTTGGAAAAATGACGAAATAACTTTGCCGAAAGTTGCCCGGAACCCGCCGGAATTTGCCACAGCCGGCTGGCCCATCTTGACCAGCCCAATCACATGGAGTCCATCCCAATGAAGGCCCATTCAGCCCATTTATGCTTACCAATCTGATTTGGAGGGAAAGAGAAGAAGTTGGACCATGATGTCACTAATTTGGAGCTTAGCCTTCCATAGCCTAACATAGTGGATCATAGTCTCCCTAATTCAAAGGTAACCCTTAGATCTTCCACCTCCTCTTTTATTATCATCCCAGGTTCGAAATGGAGCCTACCAACTCTGCCAAATTCGAGCTCCCACCTCCCACCTCCCCACTCATAGAACTCACCTCAGAGTTGAGTTTTTGTGGGGTGGAAAAATCTGAGAATGACATGATTGAGAGGGCGTTACAAACCTTCCCAACCTCCATGAGCATTCTCGTACATCAGTACCGAATTGAGTACGAACAGGAGAGGATTACCACCTTCAATGATCTCATCAATAGCCTTACGAAAAAAAACGGCATCATGAGATCATCCTCTATAATAACTCAAGACCGGCTGGTACTAAGAAGCTTGAGAGTTACCAAACTAGAGAAAAAGCCCACAAAACTAAGAAGGTTGCTCGTTCAGAACCTTATGCTCGTTGAGGGCATGCTCTACATGGGGATAGAGGAGGGCGTGGGCGTGGCTAAGGCCACAGCCGAAATCTGACTTGGCATAGAGATCAAAACGCCAACTCCAATAAGGACCAGTCTGGTTCGGTTTCTGATGGTCAACGGTCTCAACATTCTGGAAGATACGTTTGCTTCAAATGTGGTTCTACGAAGCATATGCATAAACAGTGCCGTGCTAGTATAGAAATTCAGAACATTTATAAGAGGCACAAACAGTATTTGGCTCAAGAGGCGAATTAAGCTGGAGATTTAGAGATAGAGGTTGACACCAATCTCGTTCTTACAGATGAGAACGGGAAAGATCTTGCTACCCCGGATATTGATTAAGCCTATGTAAAAGGCATTGTCTCTGTAATTTTTCAAGTTTTTAGTTTTGTTCTTGGCTTACTTTTCGGCCAAACTTATTAAGACGCTTGTCTTGTTTTTGATTAAGAACATCTATGATGTATTTTTTTTGTTGGCAGTAATTAATATTTCTATATTTTTCTGAAAGGACCCAACCCCGATTTAGTTTCTTAAACCGGAATCAAACCCTTTCTGAAAACGTGAACCAACAAAAACCATTAAAATTTGGGCAGAGTAACGTTACTAACACGGAATTGCCTTAACCTGCACCCGGAAAATAACACTTCATCCTATGCCACAAAAGCCAAACCGTGGGCACCAATCCCATCCGGATTTCTCAATATCATAACAATAGCAATAAGTAGTAAACATAACTATAATATATAGTATATCCGGAAAAAACCGTATAAAACATGTATCAGAACGTATCAGAGCGACCTCTAGTGTGAATATATACAAAATATACAACAGTAGGCGAAACAAGAAACCTACTCGAAAACACAGGTAGCTCGAACAATTAGCCTCCAACCGCGACGTGAGACACTAGAATCCGAACTGCAAACTGGGCACAGAAACCGAAAAGCCCAGGGGAAAGACATGAAAACCGTTAGAGTGAGTGGACGAAAATAAATGTCTTTCGCCACATGATATATGTTATAAAAACATGTGCGAGTCCAGATAAATAAACATAATAAAGTACACGAGGTAAACTCATACTCCTCCAGCGTACTGAGCATGCATGTAAAAATCCCACTGGGTCGCTCATGGACACATCCGTGCTAGTACAGTCCGAATCACGGGATCCCAGACCCACACGTGATTCTAGCCAGAAAGGCCTCAGGTCAGGGTATCTGTTTCCACCCGGAAATACATCGGCACAAGGTACAGTTCCCCCCTGGTAGGCACCCTCAGGGATCAGCCGAGATGCAAGTGTATCGATACAACATCATAAACTGTGACCGTACTCTGTGTAAATCAAATCATAAATAATTCGATGCAAATGTTTAATGCAATAAATAAATGCATACACGTAATATATACTAGTATAGGCATAATTGTATAACACATGCTCATATAAACCATAATCTCATATGCATGCTCATGCTCGTAAAACGTGTATAAAGACTCGTGATTATCAGTGAAAAGAAGTTGTCCACTCACAGGTGAGCAAAACGCGCACTCGCACTAATCTCGTGGCCCGGCGGAAGATCCCTCGCCTGAAGCACGATCTCGATCCCCTGAATAGTCATAAAATATATCTGATCAAAATCATAGCTCACAACACTGTACTTCACCACGGAAACCAACCGTTCCCGGAAACATATAATACAGTACAAAATAATCGACGAATTTCTCGAAATCTCCACTCAAAACCCTCGACTGAAAATCCGATACCCAAATCAACTCGAAAACCTCAAGGCGACGATCGGGGCACGATTACGAGAAAAATGACACTAAAATCATCGAAAACCAAAAAGTCAACGTTCTCGCCGGAGCGCCGCCGTTGACCGCCACTTCAAATAATCATATTATATTCCTCGATTATTGGAAAAATCATCCGGAACTGCCCACGAGCTCGAAATCACGTGTACTACAATTCTCGAGAAGAGACTCAACTCAGATTCTCGGCCGATAATTAAGTCGTAAACGAAACCGGCAAACCACACAATAATCGATAAACAGCGATTACGCTCTAACTCGTGGATTACGCTGATTACTCTACTAATTCTGGTTCGGGTCGTCACAAATTTACCCCCCTTAAAAAAATTTCGACCTCAAAATTTACGTATCTGTCAAGTGAACAGATGAGGATACTGCTCCAGCATACGCTGCTCAGTCTCCCAGGTGGCCTCCTCAACCGAGTGATTCTGCCACAAGACTTTCACCAGCGGTATAACACGGTGCCTCAACTCCTGCTCACGACGATGGAGTATCTGTATTGGCTCTACCATGTACGTCAAATCCTCCCGGATCGGTAACTGCTGTGGGGCTAACACATGTGACAGATCTGAGATGTACTTCCGCAACATCGAAACGTGGAAAACATCATAAACACGAGCCATCTCAGCCGGTAACTCAAGTCTGTAAGCAACAGCTCCAACTCTCTCGGTGATCTCGTACGGACCTATATACCGTGGTCGAAGCTTGCCACGATTCCCGAAACGCACAACACCCCTCCACGGAGATAGTTTCAGGAAGACCCAATCACCTACCTCAAACTCAAGACTCTTCCTCCTCACGTCCGCGTAACTCTTCTGTTGATCTTGGGCGATCTTCAATCTGTCCCGGATAATCTGGATGTCCTCCATAGTGCTCTTCACCATATCAGGGCCAATAAGCCATCGCTCGCCCACCTCACTCCAACACAATGGAGTGCGACACTGCCTCCCGTACAGGGCCTCGTACGGTGCCATCTCGATACTGGCCTAATAGCTATTGTTGTAGGCGAACTCTATCAAATACAGTTGCTGGTCCCAATTCCCATGAAACTGCAACACACATGACCACAACATATCCTCCAGTGTCTGTATAGTCCGCTCAGACTGCCCATCAGTCTGAGGATGAAAAGCTGTACTGAAACGCAACCTCGTGCCCATGGCTCGCTGCAATGCCTGCCGAAAATCAGAGGTAAACTGAATGTGTCGGTCAGAAACAATACACACAGGCACTCCGTGCAGTCGAACAATCTCTGATAAATACAGCTTGGCCAATCTGCCCACTGATATCTTCCCCGGAAGTGCGAGAAAATGAGCGGATTTCGTCAGTTAATCCATAATAACCCAAATACCAGTGTTACCAACAGAAGTATGCGGCAACTGATAAACGAAATCCATGGTAATGTGCTCCCACTTCCAAACCGGAATCTCTAGTGGCTGTAACTTCCCTGCAGGTTTCTGCCTCTCCGCTTTAACCTGCTGACAGATCAAACATCGGCTCACATATGCGGCAATCTCCAGCTTCATATTGCGCCACCAGTAATAAGCTCGAAGTGTACGAAACATCTTCGTACCTCCGGGATGCATCGCATACGCCGAACTATGGGCCTCATCCAGAATTTCCTTCTTCAGGCTCTCGTCTCTAAACACACACAACCTGCCTCAGAACAACAACGTACCATTGTCGCTCAATCGGAACTTCGTAGACACACCATTCTGTTGTGACGACCCAAACCAGAATCAGTTGTGTATTCTGCACGATTCACGAGATTGGTCATAGTCGCAGTTTTACGATATATGTGTGGTTTGTCGATTCTATTCGCGACTATATTTTCAGCCGAGAATTTGAGTTGAGTGTCTTCACGGAAGTTGTAGAGTACGTGATTTCGAGCTCGAGGGCGGTTCCGGATTATTTTTCTGATAACCGAAGAATATTATATGATTATTTGAAGTTTCGGATTTTGACGAGTTTATCCGTTTATTTCGTGTTTATCCGAATCGTGATGGTTATCCATTTCGAATTGTCGATCGACCCGAGGCGCGAGTATAAATATCGGAAATAATCGTAAAATAGTCGCAAAACACTGTTTAACGTTGACCGAGCTTTGACTTTCCAAAATTGGAAAGTTGACCGTTGACCACGAAGGGTATGGTTCTCATCCTCTCTTGATTTTAAGTTGGTTTGTGCTTTGAATTGTGAAAATTGATGGAGGTTTGTGGAAGAACGAATCGGGGCAGTTTTGGGTTGTTTGCCGGTGACGGTTAGGGTGGTTCCGGCGAGTGGTGGAGGTTGGGTTGATGGGGTTTCAACTCCCCACACCTTGGTGATGCCTCCCCTGTGTTTAGTTTGGTCTGAGGAGGTAGTTTTGGTAGAGTCTGATTTGGTTGCCGGAGGAGGAATTCCGATCTGTTCGAGCTGGAATTGGTTAGGTTCCGTTCTGATTTGAGCTATGTGGTAGTTAAGAAAAAGATTGGGTTTGTGGAACTCCTGTGATCTGGAGCTTCTCCGCCGGAGAAAGTCTCCGTTGACGGCGCGCCGCCGCCGCCGCCGGCGCTCCGGCGAGAAAGTCAACTTTTCAAATTTTGACGTTTTTAATGTCATTTTTCTCATAATCACGCCCTGATTATCGTCCAGAGGTTTTCGGATTGATTTGGGTAGTGGATTTTCAGTCGAGGGTTTCGAGTAGAGATTTCGGAAATTCAGTTGGTTATTTTGTTCAGTTTAATATGTTTCCGGGAACGGATGGTTTCCGTGGTTAAGTACAGGGTTGTGAGCTATGATTTTGATCAGTTGTGTTTTTGTGAATATTCAGGGGATCGAGATCGAGATCGAGATCGTGATCGTACTTCTGGCGAGAGATCTTCCGCCGGGCCTCGAGATTAGCGCGAGTGCGCGTTACGCGAGTCTGTGAGTGGACAATTTCTTTTCACGGATTGATTGCGAGTCTTTCATTTATGATTTACAAACTTGAGCATGCAGTTTGATCATGATTTTTACGAGTATGTGTTTTACGATTATGCTTATACGAATATACGTATATGAATATACATACGTACATATTATGTTTTATGCATGTGCATGGAAAAGATTTATGATTTGGTTTACACAGAGTACAGTCTCAGTTATCAGGGTTGTATCGATACACGTTGGCTTCTCGGCTGATCCCCGAGTACGCTCCGCGGGGGACAGATATCCTGACCCGAGGCCTTTCTGGCTAGGAATCACGTGTGGGTCTGGGATCCCGTGATTCAGACTGTGCTATCGCGTGGTAGTCCACGAGAGACTCCGCGATATATTTACGTTGCATGCTCTGTACGTGGGTGGTAGTCAGCGTCTCCTCACGTACCATTTGATTTTCATGCATTTGACTCGCATATGTTTTTATGTGTATATATATATTACTTGGTGAAAGACATTTATTTTCGTCCACTCACTCTAACGAGTTTTATGTCTTTCCCCTGGGCTTTTCGGTTTTCGTGCCCAGTTTGCAGTTCAGGTTCTGGTGTTTCACGTCGCAGTTGGAGGCTAGTGATCTCAGCTACCTGTGTTTTCCAGTAGGTTCTTGTTTCGCCTACTGATGTGTATATTGTATATATTTACACTAGAGGTCGCTCTGATACATTCTGATACTTGTTTTATACGGATTTTCTCGGATATATTATATTATACAGATATGTTTTCTGTTATTTGATATTGTTACGATGTTGAGAAATCCGGATGGGATTGGTGCCCACGGTTTGGCTTTTGTGGCATAGGACGAAGTGTTATTTTCAGGGTGCAGGTTTATGCAATTCCACGTTAGTAACGCAACTTTGCCGAAATTTTGAATGGTTTTTGTTGGTTCGTATTTTCAGAAGGGGTTCGATTTCGATTTGGGCAACTGAATCGAGGTTGGGTCCTTTCAGCTGTATCATGGTCTTCTTGCTCAACAAATAGGAATCTGAATCCTGAGCCTCCCGTACCTGATCAACCAATACGGGTCGAACCTGGAAACTGGCTAACAAGGCTCCCTCATCATCCCACTCGAACTCGGCACCTGTAGCTCGAAGCTCGGCTAACATAGACGCGCTAGCCACACACACATGGAACAATGCAGCTCCGGATTTCCGACTAAGTGCATCAGCCACAACATTTGCCTTCCCTGGATGGTACTCGAAAGTGCAGTCATAGTCGTTGATCAATTCCATCCACCGGCGTTGCCTCATGTTCAAGTCTGACTGCGCCCGTAAATAGGTGAGACTCTTGTGATCGGTGTAGATCTTACACTGGGCCTCGTACAAGTAATATCTCCAACTCTTCAACGCTAACACAATAGCGGCCAGCTCCAAATCATGGGTTGGATAGTTGACTTCCTGTGGTTTCAACTGTCTAGAACCGTAGGCTACAACTCTGCCGTGTTGCATCAACACACAGCCAAGTCCCAACTTCGACGCGTCACTATAAACCACAAACTCACCGCTGTCGTCTGGTAATGTCAGAACCGGTGCAGTAGTCAACTTCTCCTTCAAAAGTAAATAACTCTCCTCACATGCATCGGACCACTCAAATTTGACGCCCTTCTTCGTCAATCTGGTTAGTGGAGCAGCAATCCGAGAAAAATCATGTACAAACCGCCAGTAGTAGCCTGCCATACCCAAGAAACTCCGGATCTCCGGTACAGTGGTAGGTCTACTCCAATTCAGTACGGCCTCGATCTTATCAGGATCAACACTGACTCCCTCAGCCGATATCACATGGCCCAGAAACTTCACACTGTCCAGCCAGAACTCGCACTTGCTAAACTTCGCAAACAGCTGATGGTCCCGCAAGGTCCGCAACACTGCTCACAAATGCTTCTTATGCTGACCCACACTCCTGGAATAGATCAGTATATCATCGATATACATAATCACGAACTTGTCCAGAAACCGTCTGAACACCCCATTCATCAAGTCCATGAAAGCTGCGGGGGCGTTGGTCAACCCAAACAACATAACCAAAAACTCGTAATGCCTATACCGCGACCTGAAAGCTGTCCTGGCCACATCAGACTCTCGGATCCTCAACTGGTGATATCCGGATCGAAGATCAATCTTCGAAAAGACTGAAGCTCCCTTAAGTTGATCGAACAAATCATCAATCTGCGGCAATGGATACTTGTTCTTCATTGTAACCTGATTCAACTTCCGGTAGTCGATGCACAACCGCATAGATCCATCCTTCTTCCGTACAAACAAAATCGGGGCACCCCATGGCGAAACACTAGGTCGAATAAAACCCTTCTCCAGCAACTCCTGGAGCTGAACCTGCAACCCTTTCAACTCTGTTGGCGCCATACGATATAGTGCTTGAGAAATGGGTCCCGTACCCGGTAACAGCTTAATAGTAAAGTCAATCTCCCGCACAGGAGGTATGCCTGGTAACTCCTCCGGAAACACATCCGGAAATTCGGAAACAACCTCAATACCACCAAGGTCTGGCACAGCAGCCATAGTGTCTACCACATGAGCTAAGTAAGCAACACAGCCCTTCTTCATCAACCGATCCGCCTTCATCGCAAAAATCAAACATGGTAGTGAAGTGTTCTTCTCGCCGCGAAACAATATCTCGGGAAAATCTGGTCGTTGAAACGTGACCCCCTTCTTGTGACAGTCAAACATGGCCCAATGCGTCTCCAAGAAATCCATACCCAAGATCAGATCAAAATCAAAGATATAAGCAACAACAAATCTACGGCTAAGCCATGGCCTCCAATAAAAATCTCACAGTCCCGGTACACCTAGCCAATACTCACAATCTCACCAGACGGATACAACACTCTTCACAACCCCGGAAGTGGAGACGCAGGTACCGTAGCTAATGATGATAGTCTATATGACATGAATGAATGCGTGGCACCTGGATCTAACAATGTAAGTACTGGAATACCAAATACATGCAACGTACCGATAACGACCTCTGGTGAAGCTCTGTCCTCTCACAAAGTCATAGCATGAACCCACGCCTACCCGGCTGGTCGTTCGCGCTGAGGTTGTCCCTGCTGTCTTCCCTGGCCCGCAAACTGTGCTGGTCGAGCTCCCGAAGTGGCACCTCGCTCAACTCCGGAACTCTAGGCCGCCTGTCCACCAATAGGCTGAAGACAGTCCCTCACAAAGTGACCCTCCTGGCCATAACGATAACAAAGGGTAGGGACTCGCTGACAAGGACTATAGTGATGTCTGTTGCAGAAGTTGCAAAGTGGATACTCCCTCGGTACAGGAAATGTGCCTCTAGTACACCGAGGATAACTAGAGCCGCTAGAACCCCCACTAGCCTGTGGTCGCTGCGGTCGATCTCTTCTCCACCTCTGCCTCTGTCTCGATGCACTAGCTGGTGGTCGATATGGTCCACTGCCCGAGGATGAAGCCGAACCGGAAGTATCAGAACTCTGCCTCTTTGAAGGCCCCTGACTCGGTCCACCCTCCTCAAACCGTCTAGGCTGGTACCTCATCTACCTCTCCTTCTCGATATCCTCACCTCGGAGTGCTGCACTGACAAACTCATTAAAGTTGTTCCGAGACATCGTAGTCAAAGTCCCTTTGATGTTCAAGTTCAAACCCAACTCAAACCTGCGGCACTTGGCTTCCTCAGTAGCCACCATGTCACGCGCGAATCGAGATAAGCGGGTAAACCTGTCCCGGTACTCAAGCACAGACATACTGCTCTGCCTCAAGTTCGTAAACTACTCATACTTACGCTGCTGGGTAGCTTGGTTAAAGTACCTCCGCATAAACAGATCTCGGAACAAAGTCCACGGAGTATCAACTGGAACTCTGTCGGTGCTAACCCACCAAAAGTATGCATCTGACTCAAGTAATCTGACTGCTGCCACTTCATCTGCTCAGGGGTAAAACGTAGACGTTCACATACATGTTCAACCTGAACCAACCATGCCTCACAAATCTCTAGATCAGCTGAACCCAAAAAGACAGTCGCACCAGCAGTACGAGCTTTGACTACAGGGTCAAAAACGCTCTTCCAAACGCAGCACTCGCATCAGCAAGTCATGCGTCTGGCGATCCTCATCAGGATTCGCTTCCCGATCAACACGGGGAACACGTCGAGGAGGCATCCTACTGATATAAGACAAGCATTAGATATAAGCAGAGGGAACGTAATCATGAGACCTCAGATATTTGAGAACACATAACACCCGAAGTATTGATGAGTACCGCTGGCCAGTCGAGTCATCACTCCAGTCATGCTATACAAACTCAAATACCCTAAGCGTCACAACTACAAGAGTCTACAGAATCTGACAACCTTAATCCTCTGATACCAAGTTGAAAGGACTCAACCCCGATTTAGTTTCCTAAACCGAAATCAAACCCTTTCTGAAAACGTGAACCAACAAAAACCATTAAAATTTAGGTAGAGTAATGTTACTAACGTGGAATTGTCTTAACCTGCACCCGGAAAATAACACTTCATCCTATGCCACAAAAGCCAAACCGTGGGCACCAATCCCATCCGGATTTCTCAATATCATAACAATAGCAATAAGCAATAAACATAACTGTAATATATAGTATATCCGGAAAAAACCGTATTAAACATGTATCAGAACGTATCAGAGCGACCTCTAGTGTGAATATATACAAAATATACAACAGTAGGCGAAACAAGAAACCTACTCGAAAACATAGGTAGCTCGAACAACTAGCCTCCAACCGCGACGTGAGACACCAGAATTCGAACTGCAAACTGGGCACGGAAACCGAAAAGCCCAGGGGAAAGACATGAAAACCGTTAGAGTGAGTGGACAAAAATAAGTGTCTTTCGCCACATGATATATGTTATAAAAACATATGCGAGTCCAGATAAATAAACATAATAAAGTACATGAGGTAAACTCATACTCCTCCAGCGTACTGAGCATGCATGTAAAAATCCCACGGGGTCGCTCATGGACACATCCGTGCTAGTACAGTCTGAATCACTGGATCCCAAACCCACACGTGATTCTAGCCAGAAAGGCCTCAGGTCAGGGTATCTGTTTCCACCCGGAAATACATCGGCACAAGAAACAGAAATCAGTACCCACCCGAAAATACATCGGCACAAGATACAGTTCCCCCCTGGTAGGCACCCTCGGGGATCAGCCGGGATGCAAGTGTATCAATACAACATCATAAACTGTGACCGTACTCTGTGTAAATCAAATCATAAATAATTCGATGCAAATGTTTAATACAATAAATAAATGCATATATGTAATATATATTAGTATAGGCATAATCGTATAACACATGCTCATATAAACCATAATCTCATATGCATGCTCATACTCGTAAAACGTGTATAAAGACTCGCGATTATAAGTGAAAAGAAGTTGTCCACTCACAGGTGAGCAAAACGCGCACTCGCGCTAATCTCGTGGCCCGGCGGAAGATCCCTCGCCCGAAGCACGATCTCGATCCCCTGAATAGTCATAAAATATATCTGATCAAAATCATAACTCACAACACTGTACTTCACCACGGAAACCAACCGTTCCCGGAAACATATAATACAGTACAAAATAATCGACGAATTTCCTGAAATCTCCACTCAAAACCCTCGACTGAAAATCTGATACCCAAATCAACTCGAAAACCTCAAGGCGACGATCGGGGCACGATTACGAGAAAAATGACACTAAAATCATCGAAAACCAAAAAGTCAACGTTCTCGCCGGAGCGCCGCCGTTGACCGCCGCCGCCGCCGGCGGCACGCCGTCAACGGAGAGTTTCTCCGGCGAGGAAAGTCCAGTTCTCTAGCTGTCCTCAAGCCCAATACAAACTATAACTACCACAAGCCTCAATTCTCATCAAATCAACACGAAATTAGCTTGAAACAAATCGGATTCCAATTTTTGGCAACCACCACGAGTTCCACCGGAGACCCCTCCTCTTCCAAAATTACTGACCCAGAAAGCTTCATTGGAGCAAGGGGAGTCGAAACCCCCTCACCCCCGCCACCGTGGCTCGCCGGAGCACCACCCCCCGTAACCGGCGAAATCCACGAAATCAACCCGATTCGAACTCAACAAAAACTCAATCAATTCACATAATTTCAAACACAAATCAATAGAGGAGCTCAAGGGGAGTCGAACTGTACCCAAAATGTGGCCAGAGGTGGCCGAAAAATCCGGGTCGGCCGGCGATATTCAACCAGGTCGTTTTTCCTTCACGGGTCAACGGTCAACGGTCCAACAGTGAAAGTCAACGCTCGGTCAACGCCTCAAACAGTGTTTTCGACAATTTTTTGGCTATTTCCGATATTTATACTCGCCCCTCGAGATGATCGACGGTCCAAAACGGATAACCATTACGATTTAGATAAACACGATACGAACGGATAAACTCGTCGATAAACCTAAACTTCAAATAATCATATTATATTCCTCGGTTATGGGAAAAATCATCCAGAACCGCCCACGAGCTCGAAATCACGTGTACTACAACTCTTGAGAAGATACTCAACTCAGATTCTCGGCCGATAATTAAGTCGTAAACAAAACCGGCAAATTACACAATAATCGATAAATAGCGATTACGCTCTAACTCGTGGATTACGCTAATTACTCTACTGATTCTAGTTCGTGTCGTCACATTTTCGATCTATGAAAGTGTTGTGAATATTCTATTTTCATACAATTCTTATGTATGGTTCGATGTTTATAACTATATGAAGATATGAGACAATGATACAGTACAAATGTGACACAAAGGAGATGATGTTATTTTGAACTCGGAGAGATTTTTGATCCATCGAATTATTGCACTTCTATCCATCGAAACTATCCCACTGGTTGTTTTCTAACATTTTTGGTTGAAGATTTCGATCCATCGAGACACTTCTTCGATCCATCGAAGAAATACCTCAGGTCAACTTTTCGACCCATCAAAAATTATTCCAACCCTTCAAAAACTGATGTCGAAAATTTGATCTCGTTTTAGGTTCCTTCGATCCATCGATGAAATTAATTCAACCCATCAAAGACATCATTCTGGACACTATTTTCGACCCATCGAAGCTTTGCTTCGACCCATCGAAAAATGGTATCAGAAAATCACATTTTATTTTGGGTTCTTCGATGCATCGAAAGTTTTCCTTCGACCCATCGAAGATGTAACCCGGTAGTGATGTACTTAGTTGAATTTTTCATTTGTATCATTGGCTTATGATGTTGTTTATACATCGGGTTTATTGGAAAATGTTGTTTATACATCAGTTTTTCATCTAAATCGACCAACTTAGATTTCAACACCAGATGTGGCTATACATCAGTTTGTGTCATGCCATATCAGCACTCAATAAGGGTCACACCCTTCCTAAATCCTTAAGTGTATACTTAAAGTGTACACATGGTCTTTGTTACAAAGACTTGCTTATTTACATTGATTGTGTAGATGTCTCAAGGCGAAATAGAGTGTCTAGCAGATAGTAGTACTACCCATACCATTCTACGGAATAGGTAACTATTTGTGGATATTTTCCCATACAAATCCTCAGTGATAACCATGATTGGTGCAGAGCCTGTTATATAAGGGCGTGGTTCTGCAGAGTTTTCTGCTGCCCTATGGTACAAAATTATATATCACTGATGCCTTATACATGCCCAAGGCCAATCGAACCTTGCTAAGTTTTAAGGATAATCGTGCCAACGGATTTCACTTGGAAACCTATTGTGAGAATGGAAAAGAACTATTATGTATAACCTCTGTTGAATGTGGCCACAAGCGCATTCAAGAGAAATTTCCGGTTATTCGTAGTGGTTTATATCTAACTACAGTTCGGACCATTGAATCCAATGCCATGACTCATACTACTACGTGTGATTCTGCGTCATACAAGCTTTGGCACTTTCAACTGGGACATCTAGGTCGTGACATGATGATCAAAATCTTAAAAAAATACTCATGGTCATCCGTTCTTTAGAGCGAAAAAAACATGTGGAATTACCTATTTCCATCGCTCCAGATGGTGAAGATGAGACTACTCCTCTCAATCCTGGCTCAGTCTCCGAGATAAGTACAGCACCATCCCGGCAAAATACTGCTGAGGCATTGTGCGTTATCCCACCAGATTCTTATGTTGCAATCTTTGCTGCACACTGCTTGTTTTGCAAAGTTTGTTCTTTAGCAAAGTTACAGGCACGTCCTTCCTATGATGTTGATAATAATGACAATATTCCTTTCTTACAAAGGATCCAAGGTGATATTTGTGGACCATTTAAATATTTCATGGTTTTGATAGATGCATCAATACGATGGTCACACGTTGCTTTGATATCCACAAGGAATGTTGCGTTTTCAAAACTCCTGGCCCAAATCATTAAGCTTCGGGCTCACTCCCCGGATCATACAATCAAGTCTATTCGATTAGATAATGTGGGAGAGTTCACATCAAAATCTTTTGATGATTACTGCATGTCTCTCGGGATTGAAGTTGAACATCTTGTTCCTCATGTTCATTCTTAGAAAGGTTTAGTAGAGGCTCATGTCAAATGAATACAGCTTGTGTCTAGAGCTTTGGTAATGCATACAAACTTACCGGTCTCTGCGTGGGGATATATAGTGTTACACGCATCAATGCTTCTTCGTTTTTGACCCGTAGCCCGCCAACCATTCAGTGCGTACCAGTTAATAACTGGATATGAGCCTAATGTTTCACATTTGCGCATGTTTGGTTGCGTGGTTTATGTGCCAATTGCGCCTCCACAGCGCACTAAAATGGGTCCTCAAAGAAGATTAGGCATTTATGTTAGTAATGAATCTCCAACGATAGTCCGTTATCTTGAACCTTCGACGGGAGATCTCTTTACTGCTAGATTTACAGATTGTCACTTTGAATAGACATATTTCCCGCTGTTAGGAGGAGATATGAATGTTTCCATTCCAGTGGAACGTCAGGAATTGACGTGGTTTAATCCCATTGTGTCTCTTCATGATCCTTACACGTCTCAAAGTGAGACGGAAGTGCAAAGAATACTTGATCTTCAGCAAGTATTAGACTCTATGCCTGACTCATTTGCTGATATATCTAAAGTGATGAGATCGGATATACCAGCTGCAAATGTTCCTGCAAGGTTGAAAATACCGAAAAAGGGATTTGTTAGTAGCAACACTGGGCAATGAGATGTTTCTCTTGCTTATGTGGATGGTGTTGCGTCGGCCTCTACTCCTACCAAGAAAAGGGGGAGACCAAGAAAATCCACTGATGAGCCGCCAGTTAAAAGGTAGGTCATCAAGGCACAAAAAGATCCATTAATCATCAACATTGTGAATCATTCACATGAGATTGTCTCTGACTGCAGTTATGTCCTTGAATCACAATTGGCAAGTCTGGGGGTCGCTTCAAAATCTCTTGTGATGTCAGAGAATAAATAAATCTCGCTTAGAACAAATGATGCACACGTTCTTACGGATAGATCTTTCATGTTAGTTGATGATGTGTTTACTTATTCCGTCGCTCAGGAGATTATTGACGACGATGAAGTGGAACCCCGCTCTGTTGTTGAATGTCAATGTAGAGCAGATTGGCCGAAATGGAAGGTAGCCATCTAGACTAAACTAGACTTTCTGAATAAAAAGCAAGTTTTCGGTCTGGTTGTGCTATACCCACCGAATGTAAAGCCAGTTGGACATAAATGATTTTTTGTTCTAAAGAAAAATGAGAAGAATGAGGTCTTGCGTTATAAAGCTAGGCTTGTAGCGCAGGGTTTCTCTCAACGCCCTGGAGTTGATTATGAGGAGACGTATTCTTCTGTTATAGACATCATCACCTTCCGCTATCTGATAAGCTTGGTGGTGTCTGAATAGTTTAACATGCAGCTTATAGATGTGGTTACTGTAAATCTCTATGGTGATCTTGGTTCAGAGATATACATGAGAGTGCCAGATGGCATTGCTATACCCAAATCAAGTAACTCTAGATCACGGAGTGCTCGTGTTATAAAGTTGAGACGTTCACTGTATGGATTGAAGCAATCAAATAGAATGTGGTGTACACGCCTCAGTGACTAGCTACTTGATTGGGAAGGGATATAAGAATGATGATTTATGCCCTTGTGTGTTCGTTAAAAGAACAAGTTTAGGATTTGCTATAGTAGTTGTCTATGTTGATGATATGAATATCATTGGAACTCTTGAAGAGATCAATGAGACTGTTTGCTACTTCAAATCTGAGTTTAAGATGAAAGACCTTAGTAGGACTCGATTTTGTCTCGGATTAGAGATGGAACATCGAGTTGGTGGAATTCTTATTCACCAGTCTGCTTATGTCCAAAAGATGCTCAGGCGATTCAACATGGGCAAAGCACACCCTGTTAGCACACCAATGGTTGTTCACAGTCTGGACCCCAACAAAAATCTGTTTAGTTTGCTAGATGACGATTAGGAGATCTTGGGAGCTGAAATTCTATATCTTAGTGCTATTAGAGCTTTGTTATATTTAGCTCAATGCACACGTCCAAATATTGCCTTCTCAGTGAACTTATTGGCCAGATTTAGCTCTGCACCTACGCAACGTCATTGGAATGGAGTAAAACAAATCTTCAAGTACTTGAAAGGTTCCATTAACATGGGTTTATTCTTCCCTTACAAAGAATATAGAGAGAAGCATGAAATTCCTGGTGAAGGGAATGTTGAATCACAGCATTCGAGTTCTAGGCATATTAATGCAATGAACTGTGTTGACCTGAACAGGTCCTTCGATCCATTGAAGGATTTCCTCGATGCATCGAAAGATGCAACCTGGATGGATCAGAGTAACCCCTTTGATCCATCGAAGGAGTTGTTCGATCTATCGAAAGATGGAACCGCTGTAAGTGATTTTCATGCTATCCCCTATTCCAAAACACCGGTTGATGTGTTAGTTAAATTTGCTAATGCTGGGTACCTCTCTGAACCCCACAAAAGTCATTCACAGACCAGTTATGTTTTCACTGTGGGAAAAATGGCGATGTCTTGGAGATCAACAAAGCAAACCCTTGTTGCTACTTCCTCGAATCATTCTGAGATAATTGTTTTACATGAAGTAGTTAGAGAATGTGTTTGGCTCAAGTCAATCATAGGTCATATTCGAGGCTCTAGTAGATTGAAATCTACTGTTACTGATCCTACTTGCATCTATGAGGATAATGCTACATGCATTGAACAGATGAAGTTGAGTTTCATTAAGGATGACAATACAAAACATATATCACTGAAGTTCTTCTTTAATCAGCAACAACAGCAGCTGTTAAATATCCAAGTTAACCATATTGGTTTCGTTGATAATGCTGTAGACTTGTTTACCAAGTCACTTCCTAAATATACTTTTGTGAAACATGTGAAAAGCTTTGGTATGCGCAGGTTATCAGAACTCCTAGACTGAGTTTACAGTCAGGGGAAGTTACATTTCTATAGACATCAAGAGGAGTCTACATCACATGTAGTAGCTTTAGTAGTTGGTGTGTTGTATTTTTTTCCTTAGACCAAGCTTTTGTTTTACCCATGAGGTTTTTGTTTTCTTGGCGAGATTTTTAGCGATGCAACAAGTCCTGCATCATTCTTATGGCCATCGACACAAGGGGGGGTGTTTAAGGAGATTAATTCTCCATAATTTTCTGTGTGTGTCTTGTCCTAGTTAGATACGGATATTAATTAGATAGATATATAGAATCCCTGTCATATCAGGACATTTATTGTAAAAGATTGTATCAGCCTGTATTTAAGGCATTCTATCAATGAAAGAAATATAGTTTTTCCTGTTTACATATTTTCTCCTACATCATTTGCAACATTTAAGTGCCGTTCACTTTTGTAGGAAAATATTGATCAAGCAAAATAAGCGGGAGGGTGCACCTTTGCACACTATTCATCGGGAAAATATTCATAAAGGAAATTGTGTGGGTTAAATTTTGCACCGGCTTCTTCTCGGATCCGGCTTCTCTAAAGTGAGGAAACGGTCAAGTTCGTGAAGTTCTTAAAATCTACACTTTCTGTCTAATCCAACGATCAGTAAACTGTCACATAAGATTGACCTCCACTTTAAAGATTATGTTCCAAACCTCGTTAACTTTGGTGTTAACGGAAGAAAAAAAATACGCACGAGACATTCGTACTCGACTCTTTCCTTGCCTTCTGGTTTGTTCATTAAGTTTCGCTCTCTCTCTCACGTAAGGAACTCGAGGCAAACAGTGTAAGAAGGGTGAGAACAAACAATATTAGTTATTCATAGCTGTTATAAGAAATACCAGAAAATTATTCTACGATCTCAATCTTCACTGAAATCCAGTAATGAATCGTGATAAAATTAATTGAATGATGAGCAACTATTTTTGTATGTATGTAAG
The DNA here is from genome assembly GCA_946800695.1 of Geum urbanum. Classification (NCBI taxonomy): domain Eukaryota; kingdom Viridiplantae; phylum Streptophyta; class Magnoliopsida; order Rosales; family Rosaceae; genus Geum; species Geum urbanum. The sequence goes on from OX327003.1 coordinate 11,212,632, forward strand.
AAGGGATTTGTTGTTTTCTCATTGGAGATATGCTTTTATCATTGGCATTCGTCCCTTGGCCAATTTTTATTTTTGTTAGTTCTTTTTATGGGTTTTGCTTCTTTGATCCCCATCCTCATTCATAATCACTAATTCTCTTTGCACTTTGCGTAGTTTATTTAATACTTTCTCAAACGAAAAAAGAGTTAACGGAAAGGAAGCAAGTGAATGAGAGAGAGTTTTGATTTCTCGTCTGAAAGAATCGATTCGGTCATCGAAATTTTGTCTGGAAAATCGACTACCTAAGAGAAATAGATATTTTAATTTGGATTTGGAGAGTAACAGTGATTTTTATTTTTGGGTTTTTTATCCGTTCCTGTAACCGCTGAAGTTAACGACGTAAGGAGACTTTGAGGTGATCTTGTGTGGCAGTTTCCTTAACCATTAGATTAGACTAAGAATGTAGGTTTTAAGAACTTCACAGAACTTTGCAGCCTCCTCACTTCAGAGGAGCCGGATCCCTTCTTCTCAATGTGTTTTGCACATGCCAGTTCATGAAGTATACCGATGGCGGAATATTGTAGAATCTCTCGCCGTTTCATACCAAAATTAAAACAATTTTCGGACTTCTATCTATCTCTTCGTTGTAAATCCAGATCTCCTCGTCTGTTCTGAATACAAATTGTTCGACGATAGGGGTCAGTTCAGAGGAGCTAGCCTCTAGGCATAGGAGGTTTATCAATCATATCAATATAATCATGTCTTTAACTTCAAAAGTTCAAATTAATCTAAGTGGTTTTCCACTAATATATAGGACCAGGACCGGGTCGATTGTCCAGGCAGAGATTATTACAACTGTTAGCATAGCACCATTAGTTCATGGATTAAACATACTTACACACTTAAACAGGTTATCTACACCTACCCGACCACCCGAAAGGCCACCAGGCAGGCTACAACTTCACCCGCAAGACCAAGCCCATCTGATCGGGCATGCGCCCGACAAACGCACATCCAAATACTCGGCCTACATGACAGCAAGTGCAGCCCTATCCCACATCGAAGAGCACAAGCAGGCAACGATCTCACTCACCTTTATAGGTAAGACATTTACTACAGATAAGAGGGGGATTAACTCCATGGGGATTCATTCATTACTCCAACCTACTTACTTACACGTTCGTTTATCTGTTATATCCAATACATTCTAACTTAGGCATCGGAGCGTTGAAGGCAGGCCGACCCTGTCTTGACCATCAGACCACCCGTTTATTGTATTCTTCTAACAGTTGGAGCCGAACGCGCAAGTCCGCACACCCGATCACCCGACAACCCGAAGAAAGAGAGAGCACCCGACTGTCCGAACAGCCCGAACGTTCGGACATCCAGAAGAAACGAAGATCACTCATACTTGCTTCTTCTGCTAATTACGTCTCGCGTAATCTGGTAGAAACAACAACGTACGGTGGTCAGTGGATGGAATAAAATACGCTCAGAATTATCTTTAGATTCTTAATTAGTGAAGAATTAATTTTTGCCTAAAACCTAGCTTAATTACTTTATAAAGCCAAATCTTGTAGACAAAATGTCTTCTGCTCATCAGGCCCTAGCGTTATTAAGGCCGGGCGTCACAGATCAATATACAAAAGAATTAAGTTTAAATCACTTGATCAAAACCTATTGATCTTTGGAGAGAGTACGTCTAATTTAGAAACACAGAAGAGTAGTTTTATCAACACCATCACAGCATCTTCGTGATGTCTCCTTCACTGGCACAAGAAGAGAAAAAATCCTCCTCCGGACCACCATTATTATCTCTTTCTTTCAACTCCTCAATCCTCTCCACAGCTTCTCTCAAATCCCATCTCTTCTCCACGTCACCTTGGCAACAATCCAATCCCATGTTCAAGAGCTTGAGCATCTCACTCTCGCAGTTCTTACTCGCCCTCATTTCCCTATCGAAAACCTGAGTGAACCACTGGTCTCGAGGCACCGAGTTCACCCAGCTCGCCAAATCCTCCTCGCTTCCCTTACCGTGTTGCAAGATGTTGGTCGTGAACTTTCCGGTGAGGATTTCCAAGATGAGCACACCGAGGCTCCATACGTCGGTCTTCTTTGTGATTCTCTTGGTCGCTACGTACTCCGGAGACTTGTATGCCACCATTAGCGAATATGCCTGTTCTTGGTTGACTACGGGGATGAGGCCGTAGTCAGTGATGAGTGGCTCGTAGGATTCGTTGAGGAGAACGTTCGAGGATTTGAGGTGGCCGTGGGGTGCAGTTAGGCTTCGGAGATCGGCATAGAGATACTTCAAGCCTTGAGCTACGCCCTTGACAATCTTCAAACGGGTTGGCCAGTCAAGGCTTGGTTGACCTAGGGTTTGGTTTCCTGATGCAAACAGGAGAGGAAGCATAATTAATTAGGCAAAATATAGACGCATATATATAGGAGTCATGTCATGCATGGTGAATATGATCGATCATATATATATATATGGAAAGGGACTTACCGTGAAGATGAACAGCCAAGCTGCCCCTCTGAACATGGTCGGCAATCAAGAGCTTCTCTTCTTTCTTATAGTAATAAGCCACAAGTGGAAGCAAGTTAGGGTGTTCTAATCGCCCTAGTGGCTCTAACTGGACCATTGATGCCGGTGGAGCCTCTAGTGGCTCTAAGTATTCGTCTCTTTTGTTACGAGGTCTGACGATGACGAAGAGTATTGCCGCAAATATGGCCATGACCGATATCAGAACAATAATCACAATCACTGCCGTGCTCACACCCGATGGTTTTTGTCTTTTCACGTTTGATGATGGGGCTGAGCAATGCTTTAACGGAGCTCCACACAGACCATCATTCCCTGCTCGATCGTTCATGCAATATTAAACATTAACAACAATTTTACGTAAAATAACGTGATCCAATGCAAAATTACTAATGGAGTACTCACCGGAAAATGAGTCTTCCTTCACCTTGCTAAAGCCTTCTGGGATCTCACCCTCCAAATGGTTGTTGAACACATTAAAATTACTTAATCGAGTCTGTGGAAAAGACGGTATTCCGCCGGAAAACTTGTCATCATTAAGGTACAACTCCACCAACCTGTTCAAGGTTGCCAATGACTTGGGAATCTCACCGGTGAGGTTATTGTCTGCCAAATGAAGTTTCTTCAACGACATTCCCTGGAACAAATCGGAGGGAACATCCCCGGTGAAACGATTATGAGACAAATACAATATTGTTTTCAATGAAACAAGTTTTTTCAAATCCGGCAACGGTCCCTCAAACTTGTTCCTCATTAAGTTCATGGATATCAAGTCCGGAAGCTTCTCGAGTGCTTCTGTATTAATCACGCCGCTCAACCCGAGATTTTCGAGCTGCAAGGCCCAAATCTGCCCCTTATCGTAGCAAAGAACACCGACCCAATTCGTTTTCTTGCCAGTGCAAGGTGACGCAGGCTTCTTCCAACTGCTCAAAGCATCGCCGCTGATCTTGAGTGATTCCTTGAACTTGAGGAGGGTGTCAGCGAAAGCCGAAGAAGCATCCGGCGGCGGCGGCGGCAACACAACCGGACCGGCTGCTTTGACCTAGAATGCGACGTGAAAAAGCACGAGAAGAATCAAAGAACATCGAGGAAACAATGTCATGCGGCGCATGCACGTACTCTTCTTGAGGTGCATCTTGCTACGTTCCATAGTAATGGGTGTACGTAAAGATATGTGTATTAGAGAGGTCGGTTGTACACGCACTAGTATAGGGCAGCGTGGGCACCCCTTAAGAGGGGCCTGCGCTGCAAAATGGAGTCCGGGTGCGTGTGAAGACCAAGGCTTTCAAGGTTTTGTTGATAGTCTTAAGAATTTGTGATGGCATAGAGAAAGAAAGGTAAACTGAGTGAGGAAGAGAGGGGAGAGAGAGAAAGGGGATAAGAAAAGCACTTGGAAAAGCTGTTTACATTGGTCAAATTATGAGGAGCGGTAAGGTTGATAAAGTCAAACTAATTTATTTATTTTTACAGTAAATGAGATGAGAGACATTATATTAATAATCAAGTGACAGTAGAACGCATCGTAGGATTCGAGAGAATTGAAATATTGTCGCACTAATCTATGCGACTTAATCTAGTACAAAAATGTGACGACCCGAATCAGAATTAGCATGTTAATCGGCTTAATCCACAAGTTTGCGACTTATCACAGTTTATCGTAAATTAATCGAATTGGCGGTTCGGTTCACGACTTAATTATCGGGCGAGAATTTGAGTTAAGTCTCTTCACGAGAATTGTAGTATGCGTGATTTCAAGTTCGTGGGCGGTTTCGGATAATTGTTTCGATAAACGAGGAATATGTTATGAATATTTGAAATCGCGTGAATTCGTCGTGTTTATCTGTTTGAGTTTGAGTTATCCGAAACGTGGATGTGATTCGTTTTGGACCGTTGATCGTATCGAGCCGCGAGTATAAATATCGGAATAGTCGACAAACACTGTTCTGGAAGTTTGATCGTCGTTGACCAGAACAGGAGCCGTTGACCCGCGTTGACCGTGTGCAACCGGACCACCGTTTGACTCGTCGTTGACTTTTCTTTTCCGGCCACCTCCGGCTCCGATTTGGGTATGGTTCGATTCTCCTCTTGATTTCCTATGGTTTAGGACTTTGATTTGTGAAATTTGGTGAGGTTTTGAGGGAGAACGAGATGCTTGAAGTTTTGTAGATTCGGGGTCGACAGACGGTGGTGCTCCGGCCACGGTGGTGGCCAGAGATTAGGGAGGTTTGGCTCGTGGGGCCACGGTGGAGCGTTTGGGTGTGGCCTCGAGGGCCACTGTGCGCCGTGGCCGGAGTTTCGTCGGTGATCGGGGTCGCCGGCCGATTTGAACTCAAGAGTTTTTCGAGCTGAATTCCGGCAGTTAGCGGCGGAATTGGTGGAGGCCGTAGTTGTGAGTTGTGTTGGGCTCGAGGAGAACTAGAAAACTGGGCTTTCCTCGCAAGGAAATTCCTCCGGTGACAGCGCGTCGCCGCCGTCGGCGGCGGTCAACGGCAGAGCTCCGGCGAAGCGTTGAATTTTTGGATTTTGACAAATTTTATGCCGTTTTGCTCGTAATCATGCCCCGATCATCGCCTTGAGGTTTTCGAGTTGATTTGGATATCGGATTTTTAGTCGAGGGTCTATGTGGAGAATTTGAAGATTTTCATCGATTATTTTGTATCCGAGTTATATGTTTCCGGAAATGGTTGGTTTCCGAGGTGTGGTACAGAGTAATGAATTGTGATTTTGATCAGTTATATTTTGTGATTATTCATGGGATCGAGATCGTACATTCGGCGAGGGATCTTTCGCCGGATCTCGTGATTAGCGTGTTTGCGCGCTGTGCTATCTGTGAGTGGACTTTTATTTACACTGTCGTAGCGAGTTCTTGATTTCAGTATTTATTTACAGTACGATATTGAGATTATTTATTGCTTTTGGAGGTATTGTTTTATATTTTATATGGTGATGGCATTTACTTAGCATCGATGCATTGGCTACTCGGTTGATCACCGGTAGTCCAGTTCCAGGGTTGAGAGATTTCCCTGATGTGCCCACTAGGCTTGAGAGATTCGCCTAGTCTATCGTCGTCGGGCTTGAGAGATTCGCCTGACCGTCAGGCTTGAGAGATTCTCCTGACACCTCCATTTATTTTAAGAACTCGCTTTGTTTTATGATATATATATATATATGGTGAAAGACATATGATTATTTTCGTCCACTCACTCTAACAATTTTTTTTGCTTTTCCCCTGGGTTTTTCGGTTTTCGTGCCCAGTTTGCAGTTCGGATTCTGGTGTCTCACGTCGCAGTCGGAGGCTTAGTGTTCGAGTTACCTTTCTTTTTCAGTAGGTTTCTTGTTTAGCCTACTGTTGTATATTTATGCATATATACACTAGAAGTCACTCTGATTACTCTAATGTTATACTTTCATATGATTTTTCCCGGATTTCTGTAAAGTACAGTTTTGCTTATTACTTTACATTATTGTTATGATATTGAGAAATCCGGATGGGATTGGTGCCCACGATTTGGCTTTTGTGGCATAGGATGAAATGTGTTTTCAGGTGCAGGTTGATGGTAATTCCACGTTATAGTGAAACTCTGCCGAAATTTCTATGGTTTTTGCAAGTTTGTATTTTCAGAAGAGGTTTGATTCCGGTTTAGGAAACTAAATCGGGGTTGGGTCCTTTGAAATAACACATGATTTGAAGCAATAAGCACCAAAAAGTAACCAAGTAGTCAGGATTATCATTTCTCATAAGGTGAGCACCAACACGGGTAAATCAAGATAATACTCGCCTGTATACAAAACTTCATGCGCCGGGCTCCCAAATTTGGTTCCAAATATGGCCCAAATCAGTTGAGACTTCGAAAACAAGGTTAGGGACAGGACCCCCTACCCTTGAGGCCATTTTCCAGAACAGAGGGGAAAAGCCCCAAAACATAAAAGGCCCACCCGAGGCCCAGTTCCCATTTTGGCAGTCACACTGGGCCGCAAGAGCAGCCAGTCCCAATCCCATGTTGCACGACATACCGCCGCCCACCTTCGAAGGATCCTAGTCTCCGATCGCTCCCCTCTCCGGCCAGCTCCGCCAACCCTCATGCGTCCCAACCCAGGCCGCTTTATGACGAATCGGTGCCTCGACAAGGCTTGAGATGACCCGTGTCCAGTATGCCGAGAACGGGCGAATCACTCGCCGCTAAAAGCGTTGGACCGCCACCGGAATCGGGGCCACGACATCCTGCGTCTTCAGTCGAGCACGAGCCGGTCGCCTGGAAATCGGGATTGTTTGCCGCATACCTAAGGTGCGATCTGAGCCCTATTGTATCGCCTCCCATGTGCCGGAAACAATGAAGATGATGTTTGCTTGAAAGCAAACCACGAGGAGAGGACGGGGAAGCCTCTCAGAGTGCTCGGAGACCACGCGGGGACCAATAGGATTCTCCACCGGTGGAGGATGCCGCGCTGCCAAGTCGAGAGGGGGAAGTTCCCAAACCCTAGCGGAGCCATTCTACATAGGGATAAAAGCCACTGTCTTTAGTTGCAGGCCAAACTAATTCTTTCTTAATTTTGGGCAATGAGATTTATCCGGACAGCCTTTGGGATATTTGATCATTGTCTTTCACCCATTTTTAAGTCATTGGTGTTTCACAACTCTCGGTTTCAGATCAAAAACAAAAATGGGGACAACCATAGCATGCTAAAGCTTCATGACATTCGTTAAGCTAGTTTGCTAAGCAAGTAATCCCAAATCAACAAGTTTGTGCTTCCAGTTCAGCTCGCATAGATTTTAGTCCTAAATGTGCTTCTCTTTTTGGTCAAATACAGTAAACAGAAATTTGATCCCCCATAACCAACTTTTAGTAAATAAAATAATCTTCAAAAAAAGGCATAGAACAGAAAGAAAAAAAAAACTGGGGTCACATTCTTTAGTACAGTGGTAGGCTGGACTGAACTGTAACCTGAGTTAGCAGGTCGATCGTCAACTGTAACATCCAAAAATATGGCAGTTATTATCCCATCTTTTCTCTCTGTTCCGTCAATTATCTAGCGTACTTACTCCTTCAAGATGAGGCAATCTTGTGGATCAAACTCTTCATAACCAACATCAACAAGGCATAAACCATCTGGTGGAGCTGGGGGAGCAGTAGCACGTCTGCATGTTGCATCCATCACCTTCAGCAATGCATCCTCATCTGCACCTACAGCCGCTTCCCTTATAGAGGTTGCCACAAGTACCCGAATCATCTGCAGAAAGAAGTACCCATCAATTATTCTATTGTCCTTAGAACAATTGCAAAGGACAAAACTATTACCCTACGTAAGAACCGGTTGGCAACCAGTTCTATACACATAATCCTTGTCCCTTTTTCATGCTCCTACACATAACCAGGGTATTATTAGTAAATTAATAATCAAAAATCGTAACAAGAATATGGTATGCACTCATTTTGTAAAGTTGGAACTGATGTAAGTATTTGAAACGTGATTAAATCAGTTGGAAATAAGCAAAAAAAATATATTAGTCCAATCAAAGCTGTCCAAGAGCATATAAACAAACCTTGACACACAGTTTCCTATCATCTTGATGTGTACTACCAACTATAAAATCAATGGAAATGGCGAGTAATCACACACATTCTGCTTAATTGAACATTTCCAAACTATCCATCTCCTCATACGCGACTACATCTTATTCAATTAGATCCTACAACCTAAATATTTTGCAAAGCAAGCACTGATGCCTTAACACACTTACTTTACAAGTCAAAAGCTGGTTCAAATATAAGACTAGATGGAAAGTCTGAGGAATAGTGCAGTTATAAGTCATTCATTGTGGTATATGATATACTCTTTTTATCGGTGAATATGAATGCTTGAAACTATCAAGTCATGTACGTTTGCACAGCCATGCAGACCTATATAGATGAGGAATTCATCAATTGAGTTCTAGACTCCAATCTGGAAAGATGTGAATCTAAGAGATGTATGTGATAGAAAGAACATGTAAAGAGAGGAGTCAAAGAAAAATTAGGCTAGACTAGCAACAGTAACAAACACATACTGAACATGGTAATCTGTATTCTCTTGCCCGAGCATGGAACACAAAACACTCCGTTGGTGGACCCCTGAAATAAATAAACAGCTACATTTAGCATATGGATTGACAATACTGTCTTGCTAAGATTTATTCAATACTAATGGGCTCTCCAACTCAAATATCTACTTCCATGACTATAATATCAAAACATGATTCAAAAACAACCTAGACACATCAATAGCATTTTGAACCACTTCCATCGGTTGATGTTCTATATACAACACTTCAGCCCTTTCAAGACACCAACTATTACGGTTGCAGTTGGATATGAATAATTACAGAAGATATATCTGAATTCATTATGTTCATATCTCATATAATATTCGCTATTTCACTCAATAGTATAGAAAAGAAAACATACAAAAGGATTAACACCAAACCTTCAAAATAAACATTAAGAGTTGCATGCATAGTTAGTCCTCTTTCCCTGTGTATAGATATCCCATGATCACATAGTCCAACTTGAAAAGAAAAGAAAAGAAAAACACGCTTCATTCATTGTGCTAGAATATTTTTTTATATGTGATGCACACTGAAGGACTACATTGACCAATGGGATCAGACCAACAAAAAAAAAGACCAATGGGCATGTAGATGTTTGTGAACAACTACTTTTCCAGACTCCATTGAATGACAAGGTGATGAGAACAAGTAATATGGTTGTGACAAAACCATTGAAAGGCAGTTCACATACCAATTGTAATTAATAATATAAGTTGGAGACAAAGGATGAACACAAAAGTCACGTGGGAAGACTAAAAGCTATAATTTTTAAAATGATAAGCCTTCCAAGGAGTGATGACAAAAAAAATCAAAACTCTTGCTCATTTCTGGATGCTTTGGTATCGCGTGCAAACATCTTATAAGATAATAACTTTCCTTCTAGATTCTGTAAGAGTCTGTTTACTCTCCTTATGCTGAATGTCCCTGGCTTCTTCGCAGGTTCAAACTCTATACCGTCGCGGACAGACAACTTTCCAACATTTTCCTCATTGCTTTCGTCATAAACAACTCCATGCTCATGATCATTCTCTTTAATCTTAATTCTTTCAGCATCATCTCCATTAATTTGTTCCTTCTCTTCCTCAGCATCGTTCAAAGGAAATATATACAAATAACGCCTCCATTTGGCCGAAAAATTTGGATGGAACACACGTGATACCTATAGTAAGATAGACTAGCTGTAAGAAAAATAAACTGGTATCCAGATGCTGACAATCCTGAGAGGTAACAATAACAATGGTGCATTCACATGCAAAAAGATTTGGAAGTAACCACATGATTAGTGAATTTTTATTTCCTATATAGGTCATATTTCTAAGGATTTGGAACAAGACAACACCTCGGTAACTGATACTGTCCTTAGTTTTCCTGGTGCTGCACTATTTATACTTTTATAGCATCTGCAATGTCCTGAGTTGTAACATCATTTCTCCAAGTATCTAACATTTCGCAAAGCAGCAGCATTAGAAGAACACCAAACTTATAAATGCCTCAATTGGCAAAATAACTTGGTCCTAAGTCAAGACTATCATGTATACAGAAAGTAAATGCAAGCTTCAAAGAAAATCAAGCAAACACCGTGAGTAGACGTTACGCAAAAGAGCTTGAAACACAAACAAGAGCATGCTCATTAAATTGTGATATGGACAGGCCTCCGGATCATTATTGAAGTACACTAATTACCATAACGCATGGCTTTACCAGTTTAGCACCATTAACAACCTACATGGACAAAAATCCCAGTATACACGAGGCCATATCACTTTCAAGAAACTACCTGCTCTACATAGCAGCAAGGGAGCTATTGATTGATTCACTTCCAATTCTAAAATTAAAGAGTCTATAAACACCCCCAAGTAACTGATATTGTGCCAGTTAAACAGTAGCAACACATGAGAATTCAAATAAATAAAAAAATCTGTGGCAAGAGGCGGTAAGTCGGTAACATACAGAACGAACAAACTTGATTTACGTACATAAACATTGCATAAATATGCAACTATCAATTACTCATCAAGAAAATTGGGAAATAAGGATGTGTGAGTTTCTACGTGCATATCACTATCACTTTCGAAACAGGTAGAATTTTTCTATTTGAAGGAAAAAAAATGTTTTTTTTTCATTAACTTTTGATTTGACGTACATCATAGACAATATGCAAGCTACGGTATCACGTCAATATTATTATCTATATTATTTATTAAGGAAACTCTCATTGCAGTTGTGGATCCAAATGGTAGGCTATTCGGGCTGCAGCCCAAGTAGATTTGAAGAGACAAATAAAAATTTATATACCAAGATATGGAAAGACATCTAAATACTCACACTACCACATTAAGAGACATTGTCGGCGACTTTAAGTCGCCGGCCTTGTTTTTTTTTCCACCGGAATTGTCATTACCGGCGACAAGTCGCCGGCAATGCCGTCGCCGAAAATTTCCCGCCGGAGATAGCATTGTCGGCGACGGGAAACACCGTCGCCGGCAATGTCAGCGCCGCCGTGGCCGAAATTTGAAGACATTGCCGGCGACTTAGGTCCATGTCGCCGGCAATGCTTGGAAAAATTTTGAAAAAAAAACACGGTTCTGGATTGGGCCCAATTCCAGAACCTGCATTGAAAAACATAAACGGTACAATCATACAAGTTCAACAGTACACATAAATGTCCAACGTACTCATTTGACAGGGTCGAGGAACTTGCGGGTCAGGGTCGAAGTAATCCATGTACTCATTTGAATTTCGGTGGCTACCCTGGTCTTGCTCTGGCGTTGACTGGTGCGGTGGTGGTGGTGGATAACTAGGGAACGGAGGGACCGGGGGAGGTGTGGGGAACGGTTGTCCGGTAGTCTGAGCCTCGTACATCGTCCGCATCCATGTGAACATCTGTGTCTGAGTCTGGACCAGGTTTTGGTACTCGGCATCTCTGATTGCCTACTGCTGGACCATGTTTTGGTACTCGGCATCTCTGATTGCCTGCTGCTCGGCTGCGTGCCTCTTTTGCTCCTCCAACTCCCTCTGCGTCCTCTGAAGCTCCGCTGCGAGGTTACGACTAGAAGTTGAACTTCTTGACCCGTTAGAGTATTCTGAAGTGTTCTTCAATACTCCTTCGCCCGCCGAGCCCATTCTCCTACAGTAGTAGGTATTCTTTCCAGTCCCGCACGCTTTTACCATGATCTGAGCCGTTATAGGGCGATCAAGCGGATCGATCTGAGAGGCATACTGGGTGACTTCTTCCTCGGAGCAGTCAGGATGGTTAGTCCGAGCTATATTCATGGTCACTTCTGCGGTTGCCTCCTCCACTCTCGCCTAATTGAAAAGCGAAAATGAATAACGAATTAGCTAACAAAATAAATTAATATCGAAAATTAGTTTTATTAACACATGGAGAGGCAAAAGACTTACCGCTTCGTCAGGGCACTGCGGATAGAACTTCTGATGAATATACACCAACGGGTTCACTTCTTGTTGTTGTTGCGCCTTAGTCGACCAACCCAAATAGTTGAGTGAACCTGCATAATGGGCCCTGGTGTTTTTCAATCTATTCGCCCGGTTCGTCTTCGAAATCGCCTTGTTTGATAAACATATGAAAAAAAATTAGTAACTAACTATTTCAATGTGATACGATACATTAGGCTTGTAAGATATATTCAGGATGCATACCTGAGCTTTGGGGTGCTCGAAGTGGGCTATCAGCCACAGCCACTCGTACTCCCTAAACCGAAATTCGCTAGGGGTAGAACCTCGGCCTAGCTCCTTGTATACAGTGTAATGGGAAGAAAGCTCGTTCTTCCACTCTTTATACCTATATTAAAACAAGGAAAAAAAGTTAGAGATATTAAAACACTTGATAAACAAAAATCTAACTCGATATATACTCAAATAACTCGAAGCACATCACCTCATATGTAGTTGACGCTCTACCCACGTGTGAATAAGAACTTCATCCACGTCAAACCACACCTGCAATATGAATATATAAAAGGTAAAATTATATATTTATTCTGACTTAATTAATAAATGTAAAATTTACGTAATGAAAATACGACTTGACTCACACTCAGTGCATTATGCACTTGCATCTTCAAGTAGATGGGCACAGATTCTCAATTTGGCCAAAGCATTGGGACCTTGTCCCGCACGATCGCACCGGCCATGCTGACATATTTTCGCGTGGTGTCAAATGCCTCGATCACCTCGCCATCCTCATTGGCCCTTATGGGCGTTTTCCTTCCCCCGGTGGCCTGCTCAAGTCTCTTCCCGGTGCAGGTGCCTCTAGCCCCTTTCCGTTTTCCAGTCCCATTAACAAAATTGCCTAATAATACAATGTCAACAAATTGATATCATTAATTGAACCTATCGTAAGTCTTAAGTAATAATTAAGTAATCAATCTGATGTTAAATAAAATTTACCTGCATCGTCCGTTTGTTGGTTGGTGCACCTCACACTCCAAAGATACACGGGGTCGAACGGGAGGAAGTTATACGCTTCCTCCACGCTCAGGAACTCCGGCCGTCCTTCAACATAAACAGGCATCCCCCTATCATCAAAATCAGGGATGACAGGAATCTCGTCGGGTAGGAAGAGACCGGACGGCGGAGATAGACGAGGCCTGGACGATGAGGCGCCAGCACCACCATGTGTCTCAAATGATTCCCGTGAAACGGGAGTAGGCACCGGGAGAATATGGGGCATTCGGATTGAGGGAGTTTCTGATGCCCCAGTTGACTGTCGCTCGTCTGAGGCTCTGCCACTGGAGGGATGTCTGCTGACTGAGCGTCTGCTGACTGAGGCTCGAGGCTCGACTTCCGGTTGCACGAAGCCTGATCGTGCAGCTTCCTCCTCAGCTCGCGCATCTAGCAAGGCTCTCGTGCGAGCATTCATCATTGGCACACTGCGCGTGTTGCTAACTGCGGGTGAGGAGGAAGCTTGACTACTCTTCCCTCCACTATTTCGGGAACCTCTCCGAAGCCAATTTGCCGCAAAACCTCCTGGACACCGTAATAGTCATAAGGATTCGATTCTATAACAATTCGGAACCGAAACCAAATGTAACCGGAACCAGGCGGAACCGGAACCGTTTGAACCCGGAACCGTTTGGAACTGGAACCGTTCGGTTTCAAACGGTTCCGGTTACAAACAGTTCCGGTTTCAAACGGTTCCGGTTCCACGCGGTTCCGGTTTAAAACCGTTCTGGTTCCAAACCGTTCCAATCCCGATTTTCCACCTTAATTTATACGATTAATTAACAACTATATCACCTAAATTAACATATATACAAATTCGATGTATATATATACATCATGCATCTTAATTTAATTTAATTTTCACACATATATTTAAAATCACATATTCATCCAAACCACACACCCTAATTAATTTTCCACATTTTTCACACATTAACGTACTACATGCATCTTAATTAAATTTAATTTTCATATATATATACATCACATATTCATCTAAATCACACACCCTAATTAATTTTCCACATTTTTCAAACATTACCGGTATATATACATTGCATATAAATTTCCAACATATCACCCTAATTAAATTTAATTTCCACATACATATATATATATATATACATTCCCACATATGTACATACGTACATACGTATATATACACATACACAAAAATAAATAAAAATTGAGAGAGAGAGAGGGAGAGAGAGAGAGGACCTGCCATGCTTGGGTTCGAGCTGTTTTTCCGGCAACGGAGGTGAGGGGAGGAGGTAGAGGAGGAGGGGAGGAGAGGAAATTCAATTTGAAATCGGGATATTTAGTGAGGAGAGAGGAAAAGGGAGAGGAGGTGAGGGGAGGGGAGACGGGAGGAGAGGAAGAGAGTTTTGAGCTCCAAATCTGGCCGGAACGAGTTGGGAGGAGGAGAGGAGGAGAGGAGGAGGAGAGGATAAGCAGAAATGAAGCTCGGGTTCGAGCTGGGTTCTTGCATATCCATTAAAAATTGCCGGCGAGTTAGTTTTATTCGTTGGTAATGACATTACCAACGACTTAAACTCGCTGGTAATGACATTACCAACGAGTTGATAAGCAACTCGTTGGTAATGTTGACATTTCTCGAAGAATATCCGACAACAATTTCCGTCTACGATTTCCGACTACGTACAATTTTCGACTACGATTTACGAGTTGATATGCATCTTAATTTTCGACTACTACAATTTCCGACTACTACATTTTCTGACTACAATTTCCGACAACATTTTCCGACTACATTTTCCTACAACATTTTCCGACTACGTACAATTTTCGACTACATTTTTCGACTACATTTTCCGACTACAATTTCCAACATGATTTCCAACTACATACAATTTCTGACTACATTTTCCGACTACAATTTCCGACAACGATTTCCGACTACATCATTAACGTACTAAGGATGATAATCATAATCATCTTCATCACTCGAGTCTGACTCGGTTTCATAAGTAACCTCTGGAAATATGTGCCGCTCCTCGTCATCTGAATCAGCGTCAACTTCATATGGATTAACATCGAGAAGTTCCGATCCAGTAATTCGAACCACACTCCCAGATCTCACATTATTAAGGCGAATCGTAGATGATTCCGGAATGTCAAAAGCGTTCGGCTCTTGGTATGCAGTAACTTCCTCATCATCTGCGGTATCACCAAGTGTGGCAGCACTGTATATGTTTCTATGAGCAACATGGTTAACCACCTTCCACGGGACTTTGTTAAGAAGATCGTCCAGGTAAAACACTTGTTTTACTGATGAGGCAAGAACGAAAGGGTCATCTTCATACCAGCTAGTAGCAGTATTCACCGAAAATATTCCGTACTGATCGGTCCTTGTGTTCTCCGGGCTAGTATCAAACCATCTACACTTGAACAAGTGCACTTTCATGCGGTTCCCATAAATTAGTTCAACAACTGAATGAAGGACACCGTAATAGTCAACGCCATCCTGCCCACCATGGACCATCACCCCACAATTCTGTGTTTTCAGTCGGTCGTCTCGATTTTCACATATAAATTTCACGCCATTGACCTGACACATCGAGTAAACTTTTGAAGCTATCGGTTTCATCGCCAGGACCCTCAATTCGTTTGACCACTCTGGGCAACCATCATTTGCTACATGGTTCATCTGAAAACGATAAGAAACCACACAAGAAATTAAGAACATAGAAACCACAAAACCAAGTACACACATGTTATATAAGGAAAATGGCAATAAAAAAAAGACATATACACATATACCCTTACCCATTGACCAAAGTAGTTTGCAAACGTCCTGTTGTGGTAATCAACATTTCCGGCAATAGCAGGGCAGTGAAGATGATAGTTTTTCCAATATTGTATTTCTTCACAGTTAATCAGTACCGACCAGTGGGCAATGACTACCTCATTTCCATCCAACTTGTACGACTTTGGCAAGCTTCTCTGTACTACCACATCATTGGAGATGATAGAAAGGTTGAACTGAGGTTCATCTATCGGCATCTGTTGTTGGGGGCCCTGTTGCGCTCCCAAATACACTTTGGTGTATGTTACACACTCGTGCGCAACATATGCTTCAGCGATACACCCTTCAGGTGCATATTTATTCTTCACATAGTCCTTGTAGGCTCCCAATTGTCTACAAGTTAACAAGTGCATGTTAACTAAGGTAAAAATAAGACTTTACATATAAAAACAGAGGCAAACCAAATGTACCTTTCCATGGGATACATCCAAGTGTAGTATACGGGACCGGTAAGCAACAATTGTTCGGGAAGATGGATCATTATGTGAGGCATGATGTCGAAAAAATTTGGCGGAAATATCTTCTCAAGTTTGCACATGATAAAAATGATGTCATCTTGCATCTCCCTGAGATCTGATTTTTTAACTTCTCTGGTGCATAACTTCTGAAAGAATCTTGACAAGGCCACCAACGGCTCCACCACCTCTTTGGGCAGGTACCCTCGAATGAAAATAGGGAAAAGGCGTTGAAGTAGTACATGGCAGTCATGACTCTTTAATCCGTACATCTTATTGTCCCGGAAGTTAACACACCTGCTTATATTTCCTGCATAGCCATAAGGATACCTGCATATATATATATATATATATATATATATATATATATATATATATATATATATATAGCCATAGGCAACAATTATATTTCTCGCATATAACCATAATCCGGTAAAAATTTAAGGCAAACCAATTTCCGTACTGCATAGTCATATATAAGAATATATACCTGACATTACTCAGCCACCGAAAAATTTCATGCTTATGCTTCGGCTTGACGGTGTAAGGAGCTTGCGGAATTTTTCTCTTACCATCTCTTAACCACAAATGTTTCCGCAGTCCCATAGCTTTCAGATCAATGCGTGCCTTAGGGATGTCTTTTGTTTTCCCCTCCAAGTTAAGAATTGTGCCCACCACACTTTCACACACATTCTTCTCTATGTGCATGACATCTAGGTAGTGTCTGATAGGCAACCTGGGCCAGTAGGGGAGTTCCCAGATTATGCTCTTGTGTGTCCAAAACTTATACCTTTCGGGCTTGTCTGGAATTGACGCCACTATCTCAGGATGATTGCTCAGCTGGCCAAAATCATATTCATTCAACACTTCCAAAATTTCTTCCCCTGTCCATCGCCTGGGTGCCACACCTGTTTCCACAGTCCCATCAAACGCGTCTGGATCCTGCCTAAATGGGTGATCATATGGAAGCCAACAACGGTGACGCATCTGAACAATTTTACTACAATGAGGACTGCAACAATCAACCGTCATGCACTCTGAACAAGCCCTGTAACCCCTGGTAACGTTGCCCGACAACATACCGCGGGCAGGAAAATCACTGATGGTGCCAACAAGTATGGCATGCATCTGGAACATCTCATTTTTGAACCTATCGTAAGTGGGGTGGCCACACTCACTCAGGTACTTAAGCTCCTCAATCAAAGGCCTCAAATACACATCGAGACACTTTCCTGGATAACCCGGGCCCGGAATTAACAGAGTCAGCATATTGTATTCCTTCTTCATGCACATCCATGGTGGAAGGTTGTACGGTACCAAAATAACTGGCCATATACTGTATTGAAGACTCATGTTGCCAAAAGGGTTGAATCCGTCAGATGAGAGCCCTAGCCAAACATTTCGGACCTCTGCTGCAAAATGATCTAACTCCTTGACCATGTGCTTCCAAGCCTCTCCGTCAGAAGGGTGTATAAGGGTGTCATCATCAGGCAAATTCCTCTCAGCCCACCATCTCATTGCTTCGGCCGTGAAAGCACACATGAACAACCGCTCCAGCCTATCAATAAGCGGGAAATATCGAAGTATCTTCACAGCTTTCTTGTTACCTGCAGGAGTCAACTTATACCTTTCTGTAAAACATACCGGGCAGGTTTCAAGGTCTTCGAGATCTTTTCCCCAGAAGAGAATACAATCATATCTGCATGCATGGATTTTGATGTAGGAAAGCCCAAGATCTTTCAGGATATGTCGCACCTTATGATGAGTGGTAGGAAGACGATGACCGGGTGGCAGTAGCGACGCAGTCCACTTCAACCAAGAATCAACAGCTTTGACAGACATTTTGTTTTCCATTTTGAGCTGCATCACTCCCATCACACTTTCAAGAACAGTCTTACTACAACCGTCGTACAACGGAGTCTGTTGCAATGCAATCAGGTTGTTGTACTTGTCCATACCGCTTGTGTTCACATGAGCTCCAGGTAATGGCTCGACTGGCTCAATATGGGGGAAACCCTCAACGACGGGAGGGACATTTGGTGCTTCATCAGCAAACACACCGCTCTCATGAGGAAACATATCATTGATTAACATCGATGTTGGATCATAGGATGAACTGCCCCTCTCAGCAAAATCTCCATGATCATAGCGTGGACTGTCATTACCAAATTGTCCATGATCATGCGGACCCGCTAACGATGTTTCACCGTGATAAATCCAACAAGTGTACTTATCCCAAAACCCGTATTTACTTAGGTGCTTCTGGACTTTATCAATGGGAAAACGAAATCGATCGCTGAAACACTTACATTCTTTACACGGGCAATAATGAAATGTAGTGTCTCCACAATTAGCCTTCACAAAATTCACAAAACTCCTAATTCCCTGGTGATATCTGACATCCCATCTTTCGAGGCTCATCCAACTCTTGTCCATCCTGAAAATTCTAACAATTTTACGTATTATATATACACACATTCACTACTAATCATCGACGCGATATCTCAATTCAACTCTAATTAAATCAACACATGCATGCATATATATATATATATATATATCGATCTAATCTCTGAATTCGATTCAGTACTCGATGATGGTATTCTTCTTTTTTCAGTTCAAAATGTATTTGACTAGGTAGGAGGCTCTTTTAAGCCTGACTCCGATAGCACTACGATAATACCAGTCGTTGATTCAGACACAAGATAAGATTAACTACAAGCAGTACGTTTTCTCGTTTCGGTGACATCAATAACATTTCATATCTCACGAATTGGATTTGATCAACACACATATATATATACATACACATATACGTATATATACGTACCTATATATATATATAGCTTCCCGAGTGATCGAGTTTTCGACGCGCGCCTTAATTTTGACAATACCGAAGCAGGATCGATTTCGATCAGAGCGTTTCCCTTCTTTCGATTTCACCTAATTTTTTTCGATCAAAATGAATGAGCTGCTGCGATCTGCATCTAATATAAGAGGCATTTCCGGCGATTCATTAAATCGCCGGAAATGGAGACATTACCGGCGACTTTACGCCGGAATTTCGCCGGTAATGTTTGAAAACATTACCGGCGACCTCCTCCGTCGCCGACAATGTCAAGACAAACATTGCCGACGAGATTCCGGCCGGAAAATCGCCGGCAATGTTTGGCTTGACATTGCCGGCGACTTTTCCGGTCGCCGGCCTTGTCTCTGGTAATCTCGCCGGTAATGATGACAAATGTGGTAGTGTCAGTTGGCTTAACTTGCATGTAATTAAGCAGTTTGGCCTGGGTTTGATTCTCTCATCTTGAATTCAATCACAAGCTCTTGTCTTCCTTTGTTTTGGTTGAGTTTTTTCTTTTTTAATTCATTTTTTCTTCCATATCTTTCTTCTTTAATTTTCTTCTGCCTTTGTTTAATTTGTTTTTTTTTCATTTAGTTTATTGTCTTCTCTTTTTAATGATTATATATTTTTTTCTTTAGGTTTTTTGTTTTATTTTTTTACAATTGATATGTTGTTCAATTTGTTTTGCCAGCTTATAGTGTTCAAACCTCTTAATGTTGAAAGACATATAAAGCTAGAAATGTTTATATCATAACTTGATACCGTGACCGTGTTAAGTTGCGACTTTTGTAACTTGTATCATAACAAACCTTTAAAAAAAAAGAAATTGTGTGATGCACAGTACACCCCTCCCGATTTTAAAATCCTAGATCCACCCATGTCTCATTGTCGACCATAACTGATTTTTTTTTTACCTTTTAAACCTTTTAAGTTAAGCCTTGAACAATAATTAATTAGATGACATTTTGGTAATAACGAAATTAATCCAAAATATAAAAAATAAAAAGGCTATTATCTAAAAAAAACTGCAACAGTTTTCTTCCTTGTCGGAAAAAAAACTGACTACTAAAAACTATTTTACGTTTAACAAAACTTCCCAAAAATAGTTTTTATCTGATTTCTTTAAAGTCAATCATAAGTTGGTTGATGTTGCTCAATTTTCTCATAACCTGTTTTGCATCAATGAAATTTGATATTGAAGTTGGTTATGAGAAAATTGAGATTGACTACTGCTAAATTCCATGAAAGAACAGACATAATATATAGACTACATTTGAAATCTTATGAATGGTGATTTATATGCATAAGAATTTCTTTTTTCGCTTATGGTACTGTTTGGGTAAAGCATTAATCAAGTTACTTAAAACAGTGAATGATTCCAACATCTATTGTCAAATCAACTTTTTAGTTTTGATTTCTTTTTACTCAAGTCGTGAAAGGTGTAAAATTTCACAAATATTAAAAATCGTTAAGTCATTCATAATCATTGACATGAACGTTATATGTTTGACAGTTTTGATCCGTCCATTGATTTGATCTTGTTCGATACCTTGACGATTTTCAATTTGAATAAAAATTTGTAGAAGTGATCTACTCATCAATTTTTAATGTCTAACAATTAACTTTATAAAAGTGTTATTGAAAAATAACTTTTGCGACAATTTTATAAAAAATACTAATAAAATCCTCGTCATAAGCTCCTTGAGTTCGATTCTATACGGGGTCAACAACTTACCAGCACTAAATATATAAAAGAAAAAGAATCCAATCGTTCTTCTGTCTCTACAAACCTAAACCAAGACCGTCTGTCTTTCTCTTCGTGATTAGAGCGAGTCTCCCGATCATCACCAACGATTACGATAAGGCAGGCAGGGCCAACTCAACCCAGAAAGTCAGTGGCGGAGCAAGTTGCTCTCCATCTCTCTCTACTTTAATTTAATTAGTTCTGAGTTTGATTGTATTGTTCAGACTTCTAAGTAAGATTTTGAATTTGATCTTCGGGTTGATTTACATTGTTTTACAATTGGAAAACGACTTCCTCCTAAACTTAATTTGCTCCTCAATCTTCCACTAATAAAGCAGAATAGCTCTCTGAATATCTCAGTACCGGCCCTCTTCATCGATCATGTCAAACTACCGAAGAGCAAATCTGGTGTTTAATTCTTTTCGCAGCAGAAGTAGACTCTTCACTTCAAGGGTTGTATCCAATGATGTAACAGCAAGCCCGGTCTGGAGATTATCAACGTTGCATTCGCCTCTGCCTTCAATCAAACCCAATTTTCGGGGATTCTTTTCGTCCCTAATTAGATCGGGTTCACATGTCGGAAGAAGAATCATCAAAACAGCTCAAAGCAGTACTAGTCCTTTTTTGGGGGGTGCCAGTAGATATAACTTGCCTAGGCCAGCAAATCGTAAGAGGTTGTATGTTCTGAGTTTTGTGGGTTCTGTTGTTGTGATTGCCTTGTGTTTCAGCAAGTTTGAGACAATTCCCTTCTCGAACCGAACCCACTTTGTGATTTTCGGACCAAACTGGGATAAGAAGCTGGGAGACTGGATGATGGAGGATGATGAGGAGAAGTTAAAAGGCAAACTATTGCCTGGTACACATCCGCAAACAATTCGTGTGAGGCGCATTGCGAATTAGATTAATTGAGGCACTGCAAAGAGAGATATTAAGTCTTCAGGAGGATCGAAACAAGGGCTCTAGAGTTGTCGCCACTACGCATTTGGATAGTGTAAAGTGGGAGATCCTTGTAGTGGAAGACCCGGAACTACGTGTATATCTTGCGCCTGGCAGCGCAATTGTGTTATCCACAGGGTTGCTTCATCATTTTGATCGAGACGAGGAGATTGCTACGGTAATTGGTCACGAGGTATATACCAACTTAATTTTTTCTTTTCAATACGTTATGTAAGTGATTCATGTATTAATGTGTTTGTAATAAGGCTGCAACCTAGATGCCTACGTACATAATGTAGAATTATTTTGTTTATTTAGAATTATACATATTTCTTCTCTACATGACAGGCATCAGTTATCAAGTTATTAACCGATCATACAAAGTAAGGTGATATGATTTTGAATATATAAGCTACGTTTTGTGTTGTGTAGGTTGCACATGACGTGGCTCGGCATATAGCAGAAACACTTACAAACCCCATGTTGGTTCTAACCGTTGTGCGAAGTTCACTTCATAAATTTTTTGAATATGACTCTGATGATTACTATTTCCCAAAGTTGACCATATTTTGGTTTAGCCATTTTCAAAGGTACGTTCATATTATGTTGTATTAACCATCATCATCACATTAATTGTAGCTAGCGCCGATCACGTTATCTTTGTTGATATGTAGGATGCAAATGGAGGCAGATTACATTGGGATGTTGTTACTTGCTTCGGCAGGGTACGATCCTAGGGTTGCACCAGATGTGTACGCAAAATTCTACAAGCTTAGAGGTCATGATCCAAACAAGAAAAATTGTTTTTCCAAACATCCATCCGGGAAAGAGAGTAGAAAAACTGGCTCAAACTCACGTTATGGAAGAAGCACTCTCTAGGTATTGGAACGTACAAGCAGAATTTGAGGACATCAACAAAGAAGAAACATGTTCAACTCACAGTACACAAACCATGACAAGTGGTTTTATTAAACATTAGGTCCCGGCCAAAACTTATGTTGAATCCCCATGCGTTGGTCACATGGTTTCCAGGCGGGATCAAATTAAACGATTGAAATGTTGCTTATGTGGACTTTTTAAGTAGTGAATTTCTTAAAATGTTTGTAAATTTTATTAGATTCATCGAAAATAATTTGGATTTTATATTCTATTGAACTCCCATGAACTTTTTCATGATGTATGGTATGGCTGTGCTGCATCTGATTTATCATGAAGCAGCCTCAATGCTCAGACCACATTTACAGTTGATAACTCGGAGCTATCGGATGAACTTACATCCAAGTGTAGTTGATTGAATACCAACTGACCACTCGAACGCTATTGTAATCTCGAGTCACAGTTTGCAATACTTCTGTGAGTTGTGTCAATGAATAGTAGACTTGGACTTTGCTTTAGTTGGACTTTAATGAGTGACTAGTGTTGAATAGCTATGAACATTTCTGTCAAATGCGATAAAATTTGAGATACAGAAGCTAATCAGCGATTGTAAATGTAGCCTCTCTCTATATGCTATCAAGAACATATTTTTCTCAAACTCGTTGTAGGCCCAGATCGCACCTGCCCATCCCCATCCAAGGAAAGCCCCAGCTGCAGTACACAGCAATGACAGTAGCCACCTAAACAACACATCAAAGTAACATAGTTAGGCAAGATAAGTTCTTTATATGTCAAGATAAGTTCTTTATATGGAGCAAGATTTCGGACATCAAAGTAACAATGTCACCAAATGTTTCAGCAGGGTTGATCAACTGAGAAAGGAAAATATAGTAAAATGTATTAGGTCCCCCTGATCTCTGGAAGTGATAATGGTGATGACCACAAATAACTACAAAATGTTTATACTTTGTGCGAAAAAGAAAGAGAATGGTTCAACTGCAATGAAACTCAAAAGTCATGTCATATGACTTTCGTTCAAGGTTCCACAGGTTATTAATTGATAGATTTTCCACAACAATGAGGAGGAGTGATATACATCTCAAAGAATGATATATAAAAAGAAATGAGTGCTTCATCCCTGAGAACTCTAGGGACTTGAAAGTTGAAAGGGTTACCAAAGATAGAGAAACAGGTCGACATATCCTTTGTATATCTTTGGTGATATGCAACCATTTAAACATAGATAAACAGGTTTTAGCCATCTATCAAAAATTGCATCAAGTTGGAAGTCCTTTTTCACCATAAAACAAGATTGCTAACACTTACTAGAGGCAGTTGATTAAAAGAGGCAATTACATTACCCGGTGAATTTAAAATTTTCAGCAGATTTGGTCAAAGTATAGACAGAAAATTGAAATGTTTTTGAATATCTTATAAAACAAAGGTACCTCCAACCATCTGTAGGATCTCGTGAGTTCATATGTTGCAAAGCCACCGTCCCCATTCTGAAATCAGGTTATATAGAGTTAAAGATTGCTTCATCAACGCTGAGTATACGGATGATAAAATAATACAATATTTACTGCAAAATGAAATAATGGATACAGCATTCGACTTCTTAAGCTAACCTGTAATGACAGTATGACATTAACAGCGTCATATAAAAGATTCGCATCTAAAGGCTCACCGACAATTTCTGATGGGATTTTTGACAATGCTAAGGCAGCCTGAAAAGAATGAGACTTAGAAAAAGAGAACAATAATATCAGAAAATGCTATGTGTTGATCACCACTTACTTTCAATCCTTCTGCTGTGCAGTCTGAGATGGGCCATCCATGATCACTAGTAGAAAAAGGCCATGCCCCCTTAGAAATGTGGCGATACCAGAAGTCTAGATCACCTGGGAAATTTTCTAAGACCTTGTGAAATACAGGAATTTAGTTAGATAAATGGTGGAAACCATTACATCTAGAAACCTAATGAATTCTGATGCACATATAACTTTACCTGTGAATCCTTTATGAATGTATGCCCCTTTCTTGGAGTTGAACCATATTCTTCAACAAGATTGGTTGAAATAATTGCTTGAACTGCAAAAGAAGTATCCCATAACTGGCTTCATAACCCTGCAATGAGAAAATCATTGCATAAAGTTACTAGGGAAGAAATGATGCGTCAGTAAGTGCTGCAAGATCAAGACATAGTAGGATCCATTCAAGTTTTGTGAATTCAAACTTCCAAACTCGCACATCTCAGCAACCACTACACTGCAAGTGTCAGTTCAACACACGCGGTTCTGAAATAATCCTGTTCAATGAGGGTTCTAAAGAATGTGAAAGTGTCAATGGATACAAGTTGTCAAAAATAGATGGAATTTTTTTAAAAGATAACCACCCCCACCACCCCACATTATTATTGAACTAAGTTCACCCACTAATTCTCACTTTACAGTCTAAAGTTTCAGTTTCATTTCTTATCAAACATAATCAATTTTACTCTGGAATTTGCAGATTATTGAGTTGTGTTTGCATACTTTTCAGAGTTTCGTGGATAGCTACAAAACGCTTTCCACCTAACACTACCACGAAACACCGCAATCTATAGATTAAAAATGAGAACAGGGAGCTATTCAAGGCTTCCAACGAGCATACAGGTTGTTCAGAATTTGTTGACATTAGGTTATTTAAGAAGTGACAGTAGATTACCTGCATTTTCATGCCATCTTCAGCAATCCATAGATAATCATAGATTCTTGGAATATGCAACTTGAAAGCCTCTGAATTCGGATCTTCAACCCAACAGCACAGCATATTTAACACCTGCAGCTCAAAGTTAGTAAACTCTAACATACAGAAATATCTAACAGGACTGGGGATTGACTTATACTGGCTATCATTATTCACCGGACAAGATTATCGCATGATTGTTATAACCAGTGAAATGTTTGGATATATTACCTTATTCACTGGCCCAATGCAAAGATAACGAGTATTCTCATCTTCATAATGTATGTGGTCAAGTGCAGTCTTAAGAGCCTTCTCTCTCAACATCTTTCCAGGCCAACGCATCAAGACTGGTTCAACAGCCTTATGGAGGGAGGCCCGCAGTATATCTTGTACAAGAGGGTGCGGATAGTACAAATCCTCCTGCAACAATAAAGCAACCCATTCGGGATCTAACTATGTCTATAGATGGAACAATAGCGATACCTAGGACCCACATTCAATATAAATAAGACAGTACTCATTCATAACACCATACTGATAAAAACAGATACACCTAATTATTAAGTATATCTGTAAAAGATGAAGAGGAGCATTAATCACAGCAAGTTATAATTTTCTTTCGAAAAGGATTACAATTTATTGTGAAAACATAATCAAGACATGGATTATCACAATAATTCAACCAAGACGGACAGAAATAGACAAATTAATTTATAATCTTTTAGCTCGGCCCAAATGACTCAAATTATCGAAGACGAGATGCTATCGTCTGTCCAATCTACTCATATATGAAATTTAGCTTTAGTTTGATGACAAAATCAATCGACTAACCTTTGCACACTCGTTGCGTGCCTTATCCCAATCTATTTCATGATAGGGGACAGAGAAAAGCTCTTTTCTCAAAGATAAAACTGTTGGTGTGATTGGACCCACAAACCGCTTCCCATACAAGTAAGACATTGGCAAATAGACCATGCGGCAATGACACCACATCCTTCCTGCAGAGGAAAATACAGATTAATTATTCCGCTACTAAAATGTCTTAAATCAGAAAAATTATCCCATATAAGCCACATAAGCTGTAAATTCATCTATTACTCCCTGGTAAGAATATATCCCTATTCTTAGCCATCAAAAACAAGGGTACATAGTGCATACATTAAAATTGAAAAAACAAATTAGCATAAAGTGGTTAAAAGAGCATGAACCTGGATGGATAGGAACAATGTAAGGAAGAAGCCAAATCTCAGGGGGGAGGGGATTATTGCCAGGCCATTCAAATGCTCCGAGTACCTATCACCCACCACCAATATAACAAGGATTAGATAACTAAACTGGTTTGCATATTTATAGGTTATTTACTCGTATTAAGATAATCACTTGATGAAGGTTGAGTTCTGAACTGATAACCACATTTTTCCCCATGATGTAATTGCTGTAGCACTACCATGATCCAAAATCCATCTACGCCCTGTCTCCATTGCTCCGTTTCCATCTTTAGCTCCTTCACCTAGCAACCTTAAGGTAACATAAGTCAAGACACTGCCAAACATGGTACTTGGGCCCTCAATATGTAAACCCCATCCGCCATCTTCATTCTGCAAAACACAACTCCAAGTTAACACACACAAAATTTCCAGTAGAGAAGTTCTACAAAAGGAAAGCTCTAAGTAACAAAGACCAAATAGAGTCTTGCCTGATGATTGTAAAGGTATCTAATTATCTCCTTCCTATGCTCATCTGATAAGACTGCATTCAATGCTCCAGTGATGGACAAAGTTATTACCTGATCATATTGATGAGAAAACGTGACAAGGGTTACCATACGTACATCGTTTGTGGTTAATGTTTAAGGAGGGTACAAAAAGTCTTCTGTCCCTCAAAGCTGAGACAACCAATCCGAAGTACAATTCATTGTTTTACAGTTGACTTGCATACTTTCCATACAATAGTCAATTGAAACATCAGAAATTACCAGGCCAGGCAGTAGAAACATTGGACCTCCATAGTCCCCTGGCCAATGTCCGTCTTGGGCTTGAAGAGTTGAATGGAAATTTATAGCCCTTTTCAAAATACTAGTTACTGTCTCCTCCGTCACATCTTCTGTGTCCTTTACTTTGATCTGGGGTAATACTTCTTTAACAGGGTTCTCCTTGGAAAACTATATTTTTGGTTAGAAAAAAAAAACCGGTGCTTAACTGAACTGATATAATTCAATATGATAGGAGAATAACTTAGCATACACCAAAACCATAATAATATCACCGAAGAAATTCTATAATTGGCATGAAGGTCTAAGACTGATCTCTGAAGAAAGTAGCAAGCAAACTGTAAACTGTGTCAAGAGTTGGACATATTTATGGGGCTGACTCTATGGCTAACACGGAAGAAATATATTACAGTCCACCCCTTCAGTTTTAAAATGATAGTTAAGGTCTACTGTAAACAAGCTTTATCAGGTACAAGTTAACTGAAGCTTATATCAATTTATAGAATATACAAGTTTAAGTCCCAAACTTGATGGCACGCTGACTTGTAGTTCTTTGTTCATGCTGGTATAAGTTGGAAATTTAGAAACCTCTAGCTTTGAAGTGATTCACATTTTAATAATATAAAATATAATACAAGTAGCGCCAGGATGATCTTTGCTAATTTAAGCGAAAGAAAAAGGGAAGTTGGCAAAGATAAGTGTCTGTCCCCAGTATCCAAAAATATAAGCATAACAAGTCAGCTGGGAGCAGTATATAGGAGCACTCAGCAAAACAGTTCACAATACACAGATCACATAAAACCTAACTAATATATTCTATGTAACATTTTCCTAGTTATATATTCCTACAAGTTGCTCTCATTGACTCTTCCCAGTCTGCTGAAATTAGACACAACAACTCGCCTAAATGTGATTAAAAAAAACAAATATCACCATCAATCTCAGAAACTCATCAAATAAACACATTCCAAATCTCCTCAAGAAGACCAACAGTGAGTAAATTTTCGGCACAGTATTAGTATGACCTGTGCGATCGAAATTGACCCTATCTATCATATTCTCAAGCTTTCACAACACAGTGCCAATCGGTCAAACCAGTATTCGGGTCAATTTTAACTCTAAACTTCCAAAATTACACTAATAAAATACTCATTAAAAATTCAAGCCTCACCGAGAAGCTACTAGAACCCACTCGATCATTTTTAGCCAGAGAAAGTAGTCACCTGAATCCCCATGAGACGGTCGGAGCTGTGTTTGTGGACGAAGTGGCGGTTATGGTAGTCCTGGCGAGCCTTCTCGACCTCTTCGAGCTCCTCCGGCGAGCCGAGCTTGGGATCGAATTCCCAGACCTGGCGGCCGACGTGGTTGTTCAGCGTCCGTAGCCATGGATTCCCTCCCTCGGTGATCTTAAGCTTCCATATTGCTCTCCCTAGAACTTTCGAGATCGAAATGTGGAACAATTAGAAGTAAAAGCCGGAGTTGAAAGTGAAGGTATTTGTAGCGAGAGCGAGAGAAATGAAGAAGACGATGACGAAGAGGACTCACACACTCACTCATTGGATTGGCATTGCTCTCTTCACCCAACGTTTGAGGAGTAGGAACGGTATGCATGTGTTTTTGTATTACTTCACTGGATTGCACACTAGTGACAGAGGCAATCCGTTCTTTCAAAGCAGAAACCGACATCTGCAGTTCAAGAATCAACAATCTCATAAATATAACGCATATATATAAACACTCACAGTCTCACCAGCTTAACTGAGCTTAACCTCTAGCTATAACACAAAACTCTCACTCATTTACTATCGTTTTCTTCCAAATCGCACTGTCGAAGCTCTAAAGTTCAGTAACAACAATGCGAATTGTTTTCTCGTTTCAGTTAGCACTAATTCACACCACGATTCATGAAAATCAAAGCAGACATCACAATAAACTTAAATCTAAACGCATTAAACAAAACCTCACACCGATCTGAAATCCAAACACACGCTCGATTAAACACAGACAAGATAAAAAAAAAAGGACTGAAACGCTGACGTATTGAAAAGTTAGGGTTTCGTACTTACCCCGCTGAGATCGATAGCTCTAGTGTCGGCCTCCGCCGCGGCTCCGACCGACCAAATCAGTGAAATGAGAAACAAAGTAACCATTCTAACCTAGAATTCTAGATGATATTACTTACAGTACTACAAAATGAAAATTACTAATTAACCTACTTTATATACTACGATAACAAAGGAGAAGTTTACCACACCCACCACCACTCGTCGCCGCCGAGATCGAACGACAGTGGAGGGGAGGATGAGCTGGTGGAGGTCGAGTCGGAGGTCGGGGTGGGGTCGGAGTCGTCGAAGGGCGAAGCTGGAGGCAAAGCGGAGGAGGATGAGTCTTCGAAGGTCGGGCTTGGGTCGGAGGAGGAGGTGTCGTCGGAGAAGAATTAAAATAACTTCACCTGATTTATATTCTCGCCCTCCGACGACTCCGATCCCACCCCGACATCTCCGATGACACCTCCTCCGCTCCGGCGCCGTCCTTCTCCTCCTTCGACCCAAGCCTGACCTTCGAAGACTCATCCTCCTCCGCTATGCCTCCGATCCCACCCCGACCTCCGACTCCGACCCGACCTCCGACTCGACCTCCACCAGCTCATCCTCCCCTCCGCTGCCGTTCGATCTCGGCGGCGACGAGTGATGGTGGGTGTGGTAAACTTCTCCTTTGTTACTGCAGTAAATAGAGTAGGTTAATTAGTAATTTTCATTTCGTAGTACAGTAAGTAATATCATCTAGAATTTTAGGTTGGAATGGTTACTTTGTTTCTCATTTCACTGATTTGGTCGGTCGGAGCCACGGGGGAGGCCGACGCCAGAGCTATCGATCTCAACGGGGTAAGTACGAAATCTTAACTTTTCAATACGTCAGCGTTTCAGTCCTTTTCTCTTTATCTTGTCTGTGTTTGAATCGAGCGTGTGTTTAGATTTCAGATCGGTGTGAGGTTTTGTTTAATGCGTTTAGATTTAAGTTTATTGTGATGCCTGCTTTGATTTTCATGAATCTCGGTGTGAATTAATACTAACTGAAACGAGAAAACAATTTGCATTGTTGTTACTAAACTTTAGAGCTTCGATAGTGCAATTTGGAAGAAAACGATAGTAAATGAGTGAGAGTTTTGTGTTATAGCTAGAGGTTAAGCTCAGTTAAGCTGGTGAGACTGTGAGTGTTTATATATATGCGTTATATTTATGATATATATTTGAGATTGTTGATTCTTGAACTGCAGATGTCGGTTTCTGCTTTGAAAGAACAGATTGCCTCTGTCGCTGGTGTGCAATCCAGTGAAGTAATACAAAAACACATGTATACTGTTCCTACTCCTCAAACGCTGGGTGAAGAGAGCAATGCCAATCCAATGAGTGAGTGCGTGAGTGTGTGAGTGTGTGAGTCCTCTTCGTCGTCTTCATTTCTCTCGCTCTCTCTACAAATACCTCCACTTTCAACTTCGGCTTTTACTTCTAATTGTTCCTCATTTCGATCTCGAAAGTTCTAGGGAGAGCAATGTGGAAGCTTAAGATCGAAAATTCTAGGGAGAGCAATTTGGTCAAAACTTGAAGACATTGTCAAGAATATTATTTTTCATGTACTGATACAAATAACACTAATGAAATCCAGGATGACATAGATTCTTGATATATATAAAGGCCATTGACGAACATGATATAATCTATATATCAATCAGTTAATATAATAGCGTCCAAAGCAGATGGTTGAAAAATAAACTTCTAGTTAGGTTTCTGAATTTAATCACTATATTACAACAGAATAGATAACAATATTGAACTTAATGTACCTATTGGTCGATTGATGTAGTAATTAACTGAGGTGCATTACTGTGAGTCTTCTTCAGCTTTTGGCTCCTGGACAAGACAGCAACAAAAGAATGTACATCTTGAAAACACAAATACAGTGAGTAGAAGAATAAATAATGAAAATATAATGACCTGCATCCAAAAGAAAAACTTCCTATCATCTGTGTTGAACTTCAATATGTAAACCCTTCCTGCCGCTTGATTAACCTGAGTGAACAGTATGTGATGATATTCAATCTTACAGTAGTAAAGGGGATAGTAAAGCTCACAATCCTGAAATAAAATAAAGTGTACCTTTTCAAAAATAGCCTCATCAGGAAACACTATCTGATCCTATAGCATCTTGTTAAGGAAATCTTAAGATAGAGAATATGTGTTTATATATTATCAAACGAAAAAATAAGATAACAAATGGAACAATGCATGGTGAGAAGAACGTCAAAATACAAACAAGGATCAAACAGAGGCAGCAACAGTGTCAAGCGGGAAAAATAAAACAAACAAAATATAGGAACCAGGACAAGGATACATCTTCAACCACATTTTGGTTCCGATCAAGCCACTGAAAATGCATCAGACCTTCCTGACCCTGATAAAGGAAAAGAATGTAGATATCACTCTATTTAGTTGTGCCAAAAAATTGGATTCAAAATTTCAAAAAGAAAAATGTTATATAAACGTTTATACCATACCCTGGCTATACGAACAAGTCCTTTACGAGTATCTGGAGCAACCTGTTTCCCATCAAAAGCCATTTTACCAGCTCGAAACTCCAGCATAATCTCCTGTCAGTAGATATTAGTTTGACTAAAACTACCGCAGAAAGGAACAGATGAGAGAAAAAAAATTCAGCAATCAGCATAATTTCCTGCCAACCTTCCCAAAAAAAAACTTCTAATTCCATTTCAAAGATATCATGACCTCCCCACTTAACCAAAATAAACAACAGCCAATAAGACAGCTAATCCCTTTTCACCAAAGAATTTAAGTCCCCAGCCAACTAACACATTTTCAATCAGTAAATTCTCTTTCTTTCAACAAAACATATAACTGATCAAATTTCGTTGCCAAAATCGTTTGCATATATCCTAAGAAGCACTGATACGGGTATTACCTATCGTATCGCGTATCAGATACGGATACGGGTATGATACGTATTAAATACGGGAGGATACGTTCTGATACGGTATCCAAATTTGGATCCGAAATGGATACGAAAGTATCCGATTAGATACGCGAGTATCCCTCTTATTCACATCTTTGAGTTCGCCGGTCGATTTGGGTAGGGAAGAGAGAGAGAGATCACCTCTTATTCACTCTATCAGATCATCGGCTGAACCGCTCCATTCAAAAGAAACGATTCCATAACTGCTGACCCTCCTCCATCGCCAGCGGGGTTTTTGTTTCCTCTCGTCTCGAGCTGGTCGGGGACAGCTTGGATAATGACAGCGGCTGTAAATCGGAGACTGTGATGTGGATTGGAGATGTCGGATGCCGAATTTGGCTGCTGCTAGGTGGTTGTCAAGCGATCTGGTCAAGAGAGTGAGAGCAAAAGTAGATCGGAGGCTGAGATGTTGTTGCTTGGTGTTTGTGCGCCGCCGCTGATGCTCGATCTGTAGAGATCAACGAGGATCGTGGCTACGCCGCCGTTATTGCTCGGACTGAGTCGAGATAAACCGGAACTGCTGCTGCTTAGTGACGAGATCACAACTCCTCCGCCGGTTTGGGTTGGTCTCGCACGAGCTTGATCTCGTTGTTGTGGAGCCCGAGGAAAAGGACTTCATCGGAATGAAGTTCGACCTCGCCAGCAAGCTTGCCGGTGAAGCCGTGTGACGAGTCGGATGTAGAACCCCGCACGGTCATCTCTCTCTCATTTAGTGTTTGTTATTGTTTGGTATGTTGGGTCAGAGAGAGAGAGAGTGATAGAGTGTCACGACTTCCTAAATAACTTAAATCTCCTAGTCAATTCAAAGAAACTCATTGATACCGATTGGAGTATCCTTCTCCCTTATTTTGGTCTTTACCAAGTATTCATGATTTGCACCGTTACAAGTGTTGTTTATATTCTAGTCCTATTCATCACTCACTGGTATTCTTTGCTTGTAATATCACGTTTGGTGAAGTCACAGATTGGTGTAATAAACCGACGGTGAAGGTAGCAGTTACAGTTGATGCTCCCACAGTTGTCCAGTTGGTCATGGATCGCCTCATAAACTCTCGACAAGTTTGAAACTCCAAGTGCAGTTTGAAGTAATTAACCAATGTTGCTGATTGGATTTGTTACACTGCATGTGCTGCTGCTTAAAGATAGATAAATAATAATGCAATCATCTGCATGTGGAAACAATTGTATGTAGTTTTCTGCCTTCTCTTCTGGCAGCAATGAATCTGTGACTGCAATGTTGTTTCATAATGTATATATATATTCGGGTTATGTAAACTGGACTCGGTTTCATGAAAAGTAATCCGAGTGAAGATCTCTATTGCCTCTACATGAAGACATAAACTTAAATCGTATGCTTATTAGTTTTTTTTTAATATTTGAATTTTAATATATTATTTAATTTTCGTATCTTATTGGTATCGTATCTTTGGATTTTTTTATTTTACCATTTCGACGTATCGTATCGTATCGTATCTCCGTTTTCATATCCGTTTCAGTGCAACCTAGCATATATCACTCTAACCCCAAATTCACATGTAACCAAATATATCGATTACATATACTGATATACAATATACGGACAAAAATTACAAATACATTTCATCTTAATACCCAGATTAATATTATACCTGCATTTGTGGAAAAGCGTTGTTCGAAGACGAACCCATGAATCAGTTTCTGTGTTTGCGACCTCCAACAGCACAAAGCTAGAGACTTTCTTTATATACCTATTCAAAAATACAGAGGAGAAAATTAGAAGAAGAACAAAATTGATGAAAGAAACCCCCAAAAACCCTAGAGTAAATCAAATAGAGAGAAAGAGTAGTGTACCTCTACAGAAAGAGTGAAAGTAAAAACTAAAAAAGGTGATTGCTTTTTGTGTTCGGTGATGAACGAGTTTGAGGAAAGAGTGTGTTATTTGAGGGTTCTGAGTTTGGAAGAGAGCACAAGAGTTTGGGCTTCAAAACTCGGGCACCACTTTCAAAAGTATTTACGGAATTGCCACCCGGCCTCACTAGTTTGGATTTTAATTCCGGCCCACACCCGAGATTAGAACTCTACCAAGTCACCCGGTTGAGTTTTTTTATATTTTAACGTAGTTTTGGCGAGAATTTTAGGCGTGGAGTCTCCTCATTTGAGCTCAAATCTTTTTTATGTTGATCGAAATTAAATGTTAATCAATTATTCGTTGGGGAGAAAGTAGTTAGACATAACGGTCTTTTGACATAACTCCTTGAGACAGATTGGTCTCTAATCCTAAAATGATAAGAAATGTGATTGTGACATGACATGATCGATCATATTCACCATGCATGACATGACTCCTATATATATGCGTCTATATTTTGCCTAATTAATTATGCTTCCTCTCCTGTTTGCATCAGGAAACCAAACCCTAGGTCAACCAAGCCTTGACTGGCCAACCCGTTTGAAGATTGTCAAGGGCGTAGCTCAAGGCTTGAATATCTCTATGCCGATCTCCGAAGCCTAACTGCACCCCACGGCCACCTCAAATCCTCGAACGTTCTCCTCAACGAATCCTACGAGCCACTCATCACTGACTACGGCCTGATCCCCGTAGTCAACCAAGAACAGGCATATTCGCTAATGGTGGCATTCAAGTCTCCGGAGTACGTAGCGACCAAGAGAATCACAAAGAAGACCGACGTATGGAGCCTCGGTGTGCTCATCTTGGAAATCCTCACCGGAAAGTTCACGACCAACTTCTTGCAACAAGGTAAGGGAAGCGAGGAGGATTTGGCGAGCTGGGTGAACTCGGTGCCTCGAGACCAGTGGTTCACTCAGGTTTTCGATAGGGAAATGAGGGCGAGTAAGAACTGCGAGAGTGAGATGCTCAAGCTCTTGAACATGGGATTGGATTGTTGCCAAGGTGACGTGGAGAAGAGATGGGATTTGAGAGAAGCTGTGGAGAGGATTGAGGGAGTTGAAAGAAAGAGATAATAATGGTGGTCCGGAGCAGGATTTTTTCTCTTCTTGTGCCAGTGAAGGAGACATCACGAAGATGCTGTGATGGTGTTGATAAAACTACGTACTCTTCTGTGTTTCTAAATTAGACGTACTCCTCCAAAGATCAATAGGTTTTGATCAAGTGATTTTAACTTAATTCTTTTGTATATTGATCTTTGACGCCCGGCCTTAATAACGCTAAGACATTTTGTCTACAAGATTTGGCTTTATAAAGTAATTAAGCTAGGCTTTTAGGCAAAAATTAATTCTTCGCTAATTAAGAATCTAAAGATAATTCTGAGCGTATTTTATTCCATCCAGTGACCACCGTACGTTGTTGTTTCTACCAGATTACGCGAGACGTAATTAGCAGAAGCAAATACGAGTGATCTTCGTTTCTTCTGGATGTCCGAACGTTCGGGTTGTTCGGATGGTCGGGTGCTCTCTCTTCGGGTTGTCGGGTGATCGGGTGTGCGAACTTGCGTGTTCGGCTCCAACTGTTAGAAGAATACAATAAACGGGCGGTCAGATGGTCAAGACAGGGTCGGCCTGCCTTCAACGCTCCGATGCCTAAATTAGAATGTATTGGATATAACAGATAAACGAACGTGTAAGTAAGTAGGTTGGAGTAATGAATGAATCCCCGTGGAGTTAATCCCCCTCTTATCTGTAGTAAATGTCTTACCTATAAAGGTGGGTGAGATCGTTGTCTGCTTGTGCTCTTTGATGTGGGATAGGGCTGCACTTGCTGTCATGTGGGCCGAGTATCCGGATGTGCGCTTGTCGGGCGCGTGCCCGATCAGATGGGTTTGGTCTTGCGGGTGAAGTTGTCGCCTGCCTGGTGGCCTTTCGGGTGGTCGGATAGGTGTAGATAACCTGTTTAAGTGTGTAAGTATGTTTAATCCATGAACTAATGGTGTTATGCTAACAGTTGTAATAATCTCTGCCTGGACAATCGACCCGGTACTGGTCCTATATATTAGTGGAAAACCACTTAGATTAATTTGAACTTTTGAAGTTAAAGACATGATTATATTGATATGATTGATAAACCTCCTATGCCTAGAGGCTAGCTCCTCTGAACTGACCCCTATCGTCGACCAATTTGTATTCAGAACAGACGAGGAGATCTGGATTTACAACGAAGAGATAGATAGAAGTCCGAAAATTGTTTTAATTTTGGTATGAAACGGCGAGAGATTCTACAATATTCCGCCATCGGTATACTTCATGAACTGGCATGTGCAAAACACATTGAGAAGAAGGGATCCGGCTCCTCTGAAGTGAGGAGGCTGTAAAGTTCTGTGAAGTTCTTAAAACCTACATTCTTAGTCTAATCTAATGGTTAAGGAAACTGCCACACAAGATCACCTCAAAGTCTCCTTACGTCGTTAACTTCAGCGGTTACAGGAACGGATAAAAAACCCAAAAATAAAAATCACTGTTACTCTCCAAATCCAAATTAAAATATCTATTTCTCTTAGGTAGTCGATTTTCCAGACAAAATTTCGATGACCGAATCGATTCTTTCAGACGGGAAATCAAAACTCTCTCTCATTCACTTGCTTCCTTTCCGTTAACTCTTTTTTCATTTGAAAAAGTATTAAATAAACTACGCAAAGCACAAAGAGAATTAGTGATTATGAATGAGGATGGGGATCAAAGAATCAAAACCCAGAAAAAGAACTAACAAAAATAAAAATTGGCCAAGGGACGAATGCCAATGATAAAAGCATATATTCAATGAGAAAATAACAAATCCCTTCTTACATACATACAACAATAGTTGCTCATCATTCAATTAATTTTATCACGATTAATTAACTGGATTTCAGTGAAGATTGAGATCGTAGAATAATTTTCTGGTATTTCTTATAACAGCTATGAATAACTAATACAGTTTGTTCTCACCCTTCTTACACTGTTTGCCTCGAGTTCATTACGTGAGACAGAGAGAAACTTAATGAACAAACCCAGAAGGCAAGGAAAGAGGCGAGTACGAATGTCTCGTGTGTATTTTTTTTCTTCCGTTAACACTAAAGTTAACGAGGTTTGGAACATAATCTTTAAAGTGGAGGTCAATCCTATGTGACAGTTTACTGATCGTTGGATTAGACAGAAAGTGTAGATTTTAAGAACTTCACGAACTTGACAGCTTCCTCACTTTAGAGAAGCCGGATCCGAGAAGAAGCCGGTGCAAAAGGAAAAGGAAAGCTCTAAGTGTTTGTATAGCATTGGTTGTCCGATTAATATACTTATCCGCTTAAGCAGGAAAGCAACACCTACCAGACCACCCGCAGGACCACCAAGGAGGCTCCAACTTCACTCGCAAGACCCACCCCATCCGGGCGCACACGCGCCCGTGAGGCGCACGCCCGAACGCACGGATCACACACCAGCAGAACCAAACCAGTCCCACATCGAAGAGCACAAGTGAGCACCAATCTCAACCACCTATATAGGTAAGGCATTTACTACAGGTAAGGACATTCAATCCGACTCATTCATATCTCGACACCCCAACTTACAGGCACGTTCGCTTGACTGTTATATCCGATACACCATCTGACTTAGGCATCAGAGCGTTGAAGGCGGGCCACCCCGTCTTGACCCCTGACCGCCTGTTCATTGTTGTATTCTTCTAATAGCCGCACGCGAACACGCATACCCGATCATCCGAAGGAAGAGTAAGCGCCCGAAGGAAGAGTCGACCGTCGGAAGAGAGAGCCCGTACGCCCGAAGGAAGAGAGAGCGCCCGACCATCCGAACAGCCCGAGCGTTCGGACGAAGGAAGAAGGAGTACTCGTATTACTTCTGCCCCATTACGCCCCCGTGCGTAAATCGGTAGAAACAGTTGGCGCCGTCTGTGGGAACCCTACAAATTGCAAACCTCGTATAAACACCACAAAAAATTAAAAGTCCACATGCTCAACCCGGTGACTAACGACAGCAACACGCCCGACGGGGAGACGCCGCCAGACTCACAGGGGCGGTACGCATTGGCGACCGACAGGAACGACGGCGAGGAACGCATCAACGGCCTGGTCCAGAAGTTACGGGAAGCGGCGCTCGAGAGAGCAGAGGAGCGCCAAATCCATCAAAGGTTGGAGGCGCGGCTGGAGGCGCTCGTCAGCCAGCAGCTGGGGCAGCGCGAAGAGACCCAGGAGACCACCAGCGAGGAGCGACACCTGTTCGACGGGACCAACACCCGGGCAGCCCGAGCGCCCTCACCCGTGGAAGAGTCGGAGCCCCCGACGAACAACGCTCTGATCCTCCGGAGGATGGAGGAGCTGGCGGATGAGGTCTCGCGCCTGCGCAAGGACAAGCTGGCCGGTCAGGGTGGGAGGTTCGCCCCCTGGGTCAGTCCGTTCTCCGCGCATATACTGGAAAGGGGAAGGGACCCCCACGCAAAGATAACGAAGATCGCTCGATTCGACGGGAGCGGAGATCCACGCGCGCACGTGGACGAGTTTCGATCCACCATGGACGGAACCCGGTATTCGGACCCAACCCTGTGTTTCCTGTTTCAGGAAACGCTGGCGGAGGAAGCACGGAGCTGGTTTTACGAGATCCCGCCAGGATCCATCCATTCGTTCCTCGAGCTGGCGGAGAGCTTCCAGAAGCGCTACCGGCTCCAAGGCAAGTACAACACCACGGGCATCCTCCTCAAGGTCCGCCAGGGGATGGACGAGAGCCTGTCAAGCTACATCAACCGATGGAGGACGCTCGCAAGCACATGCAGGGACCTTGATAAGCGAGTGGCCAAGGTAGCCCTGATGGATAATTTGCCCGCCACCCCGTTCGTAGAGAAGCTGGTGAGGAAGGAGCATCTCGACTACGACGAGATCATGGACCTGGTCGTACAGAAGGCACTCATGGAAATGCGAGTGTACGGGTCCGCCTCCGAGTCTAGCACCACCAGACCGGAGGAGAACGCTCAGCCTCAACGGCCCTCGGACGACGGAGGAGCACCAGCCGGAGGGCAGAAAAGGAACCGGGATACGCACAGGCAGAACTACCAGAGGCCACCCTCCCGCTACTACGACAACCGCCACAACCAGACGAGGGGACCAGCGCAGCAAGGAGCCCGTCTGCCGCTAGCACCGCAATACCGACCGGCGGGACAGGAGGTCTATTCGATCGACCAGCAGTCGCCCGAGCAGCTGCTCCGCCTGCATCTACATCGAATCCCGCCACCAAACAACGTAACGAAGGCGATGGCTCTGACCGGCCGACTCCCGGACGTATGGTGCGAATTCCACAACGCCGCCACCCACCGTACCAACAGCTGCATTATGTTAAAGAAGGCCCTCGAGGACTTGAGGGACGATCAGGTCACCCCTCCCAGGGCGGAAGAGCGACAGCGCGAGGCGAACATCGGGACCCGTGGGACTATCAGTACGATATCCGGGGGCAAGCGCAAGGAGGGAACATCATCGCCCGATCACTCGAGTAGAGAGGTGCTGACAATCGGGGCAGGGAGAGCGCCCAAGGCAGGAAGGAAGGAGACGCCCACTATCAGCTTCACAGCGAAAGACGAGGAGGGAAGCCCGAATGACAGCACCCTGCCGTTCGTGATCGACGTGATCATCGACCAATTCCTTGTGAAAAGGGTGCTGGTAGACAATGGGGCATCCGTGAACGTGATCTATTTTGACGCATACACGGCGCTCGGGCGGCCCACCAGCAAGATGACGCAGGACCATGAGTGCATCACCAGCTTCACGGGCGAGACATCGTATCCAATTGGGAGCAACAACCTTCGGGTCGGGATCGGCGCACCCGACTCCCTGCACGGCGAGATCCGAACAGACTTCATCATCATGGACACCCCCTCCCCCTACAACGCCATACTCGGGAGGCCAGGGATCTGCAAATTGAAGTTGATCATCGTAGGGCACCTGCTATTGGGACGATTCCCAACCGAGCATGAGATCGGGTACGTTCGGGGATACAATCACGAGGAAACCACGAGGCCCCGAGGCAGGCAGGAGGTTCTCGCCTTGGAGCCCACAGATCGAAGGGCACGATCCACGCACGAACGGCGAGGGGCCACGTCTCAGCAATGATCTGCTGGGAGAGCGAGGAGACATGTCGCCTCTCCACGAACGCCCGATCGTTCAGCCAGCGCGTTCGGGCTCACCCAATCCAACCGGGGGATTGGGGACAATCTGGGGACAATCCGGCAAAAGATGAGGACACCCCGCCCATAGAGGGAAGCGCCAGCACCCTTTTTCCTCCGTGATATGCGGGGTCAACAACATACGGCACCCGTGGAACGTCCAGCATTTGGGGAAGTACTTTCATTAGAATCTTATTTTGTTGTACTCTTTGTCGTACTTTTTCCATTTATTTATGTTGGCACGCCCGTTCGTCCCTACCCCACCCGCCCATCTACTCGAGGGACTGGGGATAGGCCACTCGCGTGGATGTAACACTTGGTTAAATTCCATTCAAAGAAAAGGAGTGAGCGCGCATTCGCACGAGTCATTCAAAAGATGCCAAAAAAGAAGAAGAGAAAATTCAGATAAGGCACACATACGGAAAGAAATATTTCGTTCATGAAAGGCGCAAGGCCCGACTACATCAATTTATCCCACTACAAAGGAAAAGAGAAAAAATCCTACACTACGCCCCTGTATCAACATCCAGCTCCTCAACCTCCTCCGACGACGCCACCCCAACAACTTTCACCTGCTCACCCGGATCCATCCGCCTGATCACAGGCTCCACCTCTCTCTCAGGCGCAGGAACCTGAGCGCCCGCCCGTCTCTCAACTTCAGACTCCACGAACGCCTGGTACTCATCCATCTTCAAGAAAGGACTCACCGATGCCTGGAACGCAGCCACCTGCTTATCCACTTCCGCTCTGACCAGTTCGCGGAGCTCGTCAGACTCCTTGAACGTCGCCACGGGATCCATGCGAGCAACGCGATCAGCCTCCTTCAGCCGGGACTCAGAGAGCGCCTCCCGGGCGGCTGCTTCAGCACGGACGCGCTTTAGCTCGGCACACACCTGCTGCACCTCGGCGCGCACCTGCTCCACCTCGGCCAAGGCCCTATCCCGATCAATTTTCGCCAGAGCTTCACAGGCAGCAGCTTCATCCGACCGGACAGTCGCCTCCTCTGCACGAGCGATGTACTAATGCGTCAGATCATTAGCCTTCTCCAGCTTAGCCACCAATCGCTCCAGCGCCTTCCGATGCTTCGGTGCGTCGGCCCTGAGGCGTGCAAGTTCCGAGATCTCCCGCGAGCGGACGTGGAAGACCTGATGCATCAGGCGGGTGCACGTAACAAAGACCGCATCTCACCCATCGGGGGCAGCATTGTCTAGCGGCGGCAGCAGGGACCCAAGCGAGGCAGCACCATCCACCAGCGCACGACGCAGAGCGTCCATAACATCATCATTCGACCCAGGAGCGGGGCCGGGAGAGGAGTCTTCCGTCCGCGCCCGCTTCTGCGCCCGCTCCTCACCTTCCCCTTGCTCGAGAGACTGTGGAGGATCCGAAGGCGGGAGCACGGGATTTGGAGAGCAAGAGTATCGTGGAGGACTCGAAGGTCGACTTGAAGACGGAGGCGCGACGGGCGCACGACTT
Organism: Geum urbanum; assembly: GCA_946800695.1. Taxonomy (NCBI): domain Eukaryota; kingdom Viridiplantae; phylum Streptophyta; class Magnoliopsida; order Rosales; family Rosaceae; genus Geum; species Geum urbanum. The sequence continues at coordinate 11,254,698 of OX327003.1, forward strand.
AAAAACTGAGGCGTACGAACAACTTCCCGCCCATCCCCGACATCATCTCGCTCGGCCTGGCGCTGATCACACCCCACCTGCTGCTGTTCGCACTCCGCCCGGGCCTGGGCCTTGGATCCAGCGGCATTACCCGGTGGCGGGCGGGGAGCATCCGCTTGTGTCCCTTGAACGGACGGGGCAGGATCAGCTACATCGGCAACAGGGGTCTTGGGCTGGGTACCGCCCCCCGGGACGAGTACGCCACGACCGTCATCCGCCACCTTGTGGACCTTCATAGCAGCATCCCGCAGTGCGAGCAGACGGCGCTTGAACGCATCATCCATTTCAATGGCCTTGCCCTTTGACATCTTCACTGCAAAAGACACAACAAACAAAAGGTTAGCAACAGATACAACCATAAAATTTATCCTATTCTTATTCATAGTAGACTACAACCCACAGCCAGGGCGGTCTGGCGGCACGCATGCGCCCACTGAAATCCAAAGGCACGCGTGCGCCCAGCAGATACCCGTTCATATCGAAACGTACAGAAAGACTGGGGGACTTCCGCCTGTGTAGGGTGGTCCAGCCCGCTCAGACAGAGGCAGATTTGGAGGAACGCCGGGTATCTTGGATGAACGGGCGGAGAGGCAACACTTGGAAGAGAGCAGGGGGGCAAGCCACCAGAAACACCAAAACCCCAAAATTCCTACCCCAAACACATCAATCCCACCACCTCTCTCAAGAACACGCCCTGTTCTTAAAAACGCAAAACCCAGAAAAAGCCCAAAAACCCAGGAACACAAAGAACCAAAACGGAAAACAACAGAAACGGGATGAGAGCCTCACCAAATTCGGTATTTCACGGCAGAGAGGAGGAACGTCGACGAAGGAACTCCGGCAAGAAACGAAGAAAAGCAGAAATCCGAGGGGAACAGTGAGCAAAGAAATTTTTTTGCAGCGTTTCGGCAAGTCACAAAAAGTGAGGAGGGAGACAACACCAACCACACTATTTATACTGATCAGACGGGACACACGACCGAACGCCAACCGTCCGTTTTTCGCATGTCCACCATTGGATCGTGACACGTGGCCCAGGCGGTCTACCTGCCCTCCTTAGAAAACCGTGCCAATTCTTCAGCTTCCCGCCTTGAATTCGAACCCTAGCACGGTCTCCCATGGCCTGCCACGTGGCGTCCATGCAACAGCCCACGCTCCCACGCGCCGGACCTCTGAGCTCTAAGCAGTTATCACGCTCACCAGCATTTAAATGCCCGGCCCACGCCAGCATTAATTGCGACGACTCACATTCATTACACAACGGTTCCCGAGGAGCCGTCAAAAGGAATATCACCTCGAAATATCTCATCAGAGCGCCACCAGATCCAACACAAGACACACCACGCACACATCACCCGCACGACCAGAAAACGAAGAGTGCCCGCGTACGTACAAACACGCAACACCGCCACGGGCGTAGGGCACCTCCCCCCGTGCGCACACCGGTAAGAACTGGCAAAACGGTTTAGGCGGCAACAGGCATGGCGCGCTAAACTCGATGGGCGACACGGGCGTGGGGTTCTTCCCCTCCGTGTGCGCAACATTAACGATCGACGCACCAACTCAGTCCTGGCAGGGTGCAGCCGCTGAGACTAAAAAGCGACGGGTGTGGGGTCCGTCCTCTCCGTACGCGAAAATACAGGCCGCCTATGGAAAAAGAGGCATGGGGTCCGTCCTCCCCTTGCAGGCTCCAAGACCGATAAGGCAACGGGTGTGGGGTACGTCCTCTCCGTTCGCGCAAGTACAGGCCGGATTAGGTGCCAGAGGCATGGGGTTCGTCCCCTCTCTGGGCGTCCCAAAATCGATAGGCGGCAACATGCATGGGGTTCGTCCCCTCTTTTGCGCGCGCTGAGGGCGGCACGGGCGTGGGGTTCTTCCCCTCCGTACGCCAGCTCAGTCCTAGCAGAGGCATGGGATCCGTCCCCTCTCCTGGCGAACTAAAATCGATAGCCGGCAACAGGCATGGGGTCCATCCCCTCTTTGCACGCGCTAAGCTCAATAGGCGGCACGGGCGTGGGGTTCTTCCCCTCCGTGCGCCAACTAAGTCCTAGTAGGGGCGTGAGGTCCGTCCCCCCCTACAGGCTCCGCGGCTGATAAGCGACGGAATTGAGGCACCTCCTCGTCGTGCGCGAAAGTACAAGCCGACTTAGCACGGCTAAACTCGATGGGCGGCACGAGCGTGGGGTTCTTCCCCTCCGTGTGCGTAACGTTAACGATCGACTCGCCGACTCGGGTTCCGGCAAGGGTGTGGGGTCCGTCCTCTCCTTCAACGGTCCGAGACCGATGAGCGTAACCGGGTGTGGGGTCCGTCCTCTCCGACCGCGAAATCTTCCCGGGTTAGGCGGCAGAGGCCTCTGCGCGCGCTAAGGCCGAAGGGCAGCACGAGTACGTGATCGTGCGCACTGCAACACTTGTAGGTCGCGGTCCTGATCGAACCGTTGACGCTACAGCGTACGCAACGGTATCCCCGTTGACGTGCGACGTGCGCAGTGAACCCCAACGCTGGCGTTACGACCAACATTTGTATACATTCACACATCATACCATACATTCATGCATCATACCATACATTCACACTTGCATACCTATATATCTGTTGTACTTATTTATGTTTACAAGACCGACTCCACCTGGGCGCGCAGCTCCAAAAATAGCAAGTCTTGTTTGGAGGCCGGCCCCACAGGTACACGAACGCACGCACGGGCAACACCCCACGGGCGCGCGGCTCCAAACTATCAAAACATCTGTTTGGACGCCGGGCCCATAATACATGAACAGGTACACACCCGAACGTACAGGTACACGGACGCACGACCAGGAACACAGACACTGGCCCCACTCCGTCATGCGAGCCCTTCCTTAACCGGAGAGTTGGGGGACTTGGGAGGTTACAGGATCACGCACCACTGCTCAATCGGATAAGTATTTTGTTAATCGCATGAACCCTTTTTCAACTCCCCAGTCAAGAAAGTTCTCTTTGACTTGGGGACTTGGGGGACTTGTTTGTATAGCATTGGTTGTCCGATTAATATACTTATCCGCTTAAGCAGGAAAGCAACACCTACCAGACCACCCGCAGGACCACCAAGGAGGCTCCAACAACACTCGCAAGACCCACCCCATCCGGGCACACAGGCGCCCGTGAGGCGCACGCCCGAACGTACGGATCACACACCAGCAGAACCACACCAGTCCCACATCGAAGAGCACAAGTGAGCACCAATCTCAACCACCTATATAGGTAAGGCATTTACTACAGGTAAGGACATTCAATCCGACTCATTCACATCTCGACACCCCAACTTACACGCACGTTCGCTTGACTGTTATATCCGATACACCATCTGACTTAGGCATCGGAGCGTTGAAAGCGGGCCACCCCGTCTTGACCCCTGACCGCCTGTTCATTGTTGTATTCTTCTAACAGCCGCACGCGAACACGCATACCCGATCATCCGAAGGAAGAGGAAGCGCCCGAAGGAAGAGTCGACCGTCGGAAGAGAGAGCCCGTACGCCCAAAGGAAGAGAGATCGCCCGACCATCCGAACAGCCCGAGCGTTCGGACGAAGGAAGAAGGAGTACTCATATTGCTTCTGCCCCATTACGCCCCGCGCGTAATTCGGTAGAAACACTAAGTAACAAAGACCAAATAGAGTCTTGCCTGATGATTGTAAAGGTATCTAATTATCTCCTTCCTATGCTCATCTGATAAGACTGCATTCAATGCTCCAGTGATGGACAAAGTTATTACCTGATCATATTGATGAGAAAAAGTGACAAGGGTTACCATAAGTACATCGTTTGTGGTTAATGTTTAAGGAGAGTACAAAAAGTCTTCTGTCCCTCAAAGCTGAGACAACCAATCCGAAGAACAATTCATTGTTTTACAGTTGACTTGCATACTTTCCATACAATAGTCAATTGAAACATCAGAAATTACCAGGCCAGGCAGTAGAAACATTGGACCTCCATAGTCCCCTGGCCAATGTCCATCTTGGGCTTGAAGAGTTGAATGGAAATTTATAGCCCTTTTCAAAATACTAGTTACTGTCTCCTCCGTCACATCTTCTGTGTCATTTACTTTGATCTGGGGTAATACTTCTTTAACAGGGTTCTCCTTGGAAAACTATATTTTTGGTAAGAAAAAAAACACCGGTGGTTAACTTAACTGATATAATTCAATATGATAGGAGAATAACTTAGCATACACCAAAACCATAATAATATCACTGAAGAAATTCTATAATTGGCATGAAGGTCTAAGACTGATCTCTGAAGAAAGTAGCAAGCAAACTGTAAACTGTGTCAAGAGTTGGACATATTTATGGGGCTGACTCTATGGCTAACACGGAAGAAATATATTACAGTCCACCCCTTCAGTTTTAAAATGATAGTTAAGGTCTACTGTAAACAAGCTTTATCAGGTACAAGTTAACTGAAGCTTATATCAATTTATAGAATATACAAGTTTAAGTCCCAAACTTGATGGCACGCTGACTTGTAGTTCTTTGTTCATGCTGGTATAAGTTGGAAATTTAGAAACCTCTAGCTTTGAAGTGATTCACATTTTAATAATATAAAATCTAATACAAGTAGCGCCGGGATGATCTTTGCTAATTTAAGCGAAAGAAAAAGGGAAGTTGGCAAAGATACGTGCCCCCAGTATCCAAAAATATAAGCATAACAAGTCAGCTGGGAGAAGTATATAGGAGCACTCCGCAAAACAGTTCACAATACACAGATGACATAAAACCTAACTAATATATTCTGTAACTTTAGTGTAACATTTTCCTAGTTATATATTCCTACAAGTTGCTCTCATTGACTCTTCCCAGTCTGCTGAAATTAGACACAACAACTCGCCTAAATGTGATTAAAAAAAACAAATATCACCATCAATCTCAGAAACTCATCAAACAAACACATTCCAAATCTCCTCAAGAAGACCAACAGTGAGTAAATTTTCGGCACAGTATTAGTATGACCTGTGCGATCGAAATTGACCCTATCTATCATATTCTCAAGCTTTCACAACACAGCGCCAATCGGTCAAACCAGTATTCGGGTCAATTTTAACTCTAAACTTCCAAAATTACACTAATAAAATACTCATTAAAAATTCAAGCCTCACCGAGAAGAAGCTACTAGATCCCACTCGATCATTTTTAGCCAGAGAAAGTAGTAGTCACCTGAATCCGCATGAGACGGTCGGAGCTGTGTTTGTGGACGAAGCGGTGGTTATGGTAGTCCTGGCGAGCCTTAATTCACACCGAGATTCATGAAAATCAAAGCAGACATCACAATAAACTTAAATCTACACGCATTAAACAAAACCTCACACCGATCTGAAATCCAAACACACGCTCGATTCAAACACAGACAAGATAAAGAGAAAAGGACTGAAACGCTGACGTATTGACAAGTTAGGGTTTCGTACTTACCCCGCTGAGATCGATAGCTCTGGTGTCGGCCTCCGCCGCGGCTCCGACCGACGAAATCAGTGAAATGAGAAACAAACTAACCATTCTAACCTAGAATTCTAGATGATATTATTTACTGTACTACGAAATGAAAATTACTAATTAACCTACTTTATCTACTGCAGTAACAAAGGAGAAGTTTACCACACCCACCACCACTCGTCGCCGCCGAGATCGAACGGCAGCGGAGGGGAGGATGAGCTGATGGAGGTGTAGTCGGAGGTCGGGGTGGGGTCGGAGTCGTCGGAGGACGGCGCTGGAGCGGAGGAGGTGTCGTCGGAGGTCGGGGTGGGATCAGAGTCGTTGGAGGGCGAAGTCGGAGGCGGAGCGGAGGAGGATGAGTCTTCGAAGGTCGGGCTTGGGTCGGAGGAGGAGGAGGACGGCGCCGGAGCGGAGGAGGTGTCGTCGGAGATGTCGTCGGAGGTCGGGGTGGGATCGGAGTCGTCGGAGGGCGAAGCCGGAGGCGGAGCGGAGGAGGATGAGTCGTCGGAGGGGGAGGGCGGCGCCGGAGCGGAGGAGGTGTCGTCGGAGGTGGGCGGAGCTTGTGGACGAGAAGTAAGTATTTCCTGAACTTTATCCTTGATATATTCTTTCACTCCTTGGAATAAGAATTTCACTACTCTGATTACTCCAGGAGGAAGTCTACGTGAAGCCATTAATTTGTGAACAGCAACATTGCTCACCCCTCCTTATTTATAGGGGTGGAGCATCGGGTCTCGGAGCACACTATGTGCGTGGGAGAGGCGGAGGGCGGGAAGCCTGCGTGGCATCTGTGTGTGTGTTTGAAATTAAACGCAAACCGCCCCCCAAACGAAAAGTTGACCCGGGTCACACGAATAACTTCACAAAAAGCCCCAATGTGGACTACGATTATATTGTTCTACAACTTTTTAAAGTGCATTTATATTAGGCTAGAATTTTGAGGCCCAATCTTCTGGTGAACTAGACCACAAATTCCCAAAATGCTATCTTGATTATGTGATTCTTTCCGAAATTCAATTTTATAGACAATACTTGGCTGCCCCAGTCAGGGTAGCCAAGCCTAGGCCTTACCATTTGGCCCATAAGTCCGAAAAGTTCGTGGGCGGTCCGAAGCCCATCGAGTTCAAGGTCGGTTTGGCCCGCAAAAGCCCGGCCCATAGGGTATAGGGCAGGGCCTGGGCCAAGATCTCAAAGCTCGTGAGCCTAAAAAGTCCGGCCCGCTTGAAGCCCACAGGGCCAGTCCAAGCCCGACACGGAAAGCCCGCAAGGCCTGTTGCTTTTTAATGGGTTTAATGACTTTAATCAGTATAGATAGTAGCGGAGTAGAAGCCTACTGTAGTGAGTAGGGCTTTAGTTTTGTTCTCTGTTCAGTCTGTTGTACACAACTACACATTACATATTGGGTACATATTTATTGTCGTTGCCATTAGCATAATAAAATCTAGAGACCGAAGCCTAGTTAGTTAATTCGTGAATCGCCGAATTTTTGATAAAAACTTCCGTTTCCCTAATTTTTATTGAAAAATTTGAGTTACTTGTTTTTTTTTAAAAATTTGAAGGAAAAGTTTTTCTAACATCTTATTTGTGGTCATCACGTCAAAAGGTTAGCTATTCGGTACTCACCGCCCATTTTATTGATAAGGATTGGTGTTTGAACAAAAGAATTATTAGCTTTAAAATGTTTCAGTACCCTCACACCGGAGAAATTCTTGCTAATCATATAAGTGAGGAATTGGTTTCATGGGGTATGCAAAATAAAATATTATCAATCTCACTAGACAATGCTTCAAACAATGATGTAGTTGTCCAACTACTTCGTGATTTTCTTATGATCGAGTCAGTACTTAGGGAGTTGTTTCATGTGTATTGTTGTGCTCATATTTTAAATTTGATCGTGCAAGATGGATTAGAAATTTTGTCACCATCTATTCTTAATATAACAACTATTGTACATAACATGAATTCATCTAGTAAGAGATTTGAAGTGTGGAAGCAATGTTGTACTTCATTAGGTTTTGCAAAAAGAAGCATAGACAATGGTGTTCCTCATCTTGTGATCTTCTACAAATTGCTTTCAAATATAGAAGTCTTATGCATATGTATATGCACAAAGTTAATCAAATGCGATCTTGTAAATTGGCAGTTCCCAATGAACAAAATTGGTTGATAACTGAACTTGTAGGTGGTTTTCTAGAGGTCTTTAGGTCTGCAACTAAGATTTATTGTGGTGTTTATTATCCTACATCTAGTCGAGTAATTACCTATTTGACGTTCATCAAACATTTGAAACATATTCTCATCTTGGTGTTGTCAATGATGCTTTAGTTGCAATGAAAACCAAATTTGACAAGCATTGGTATGATTTTCCTCTTGTTTTCTGTTGTGCCACTGTTATGAACCCTAGGTTTAAGTTGTTTGCTATTAAGGAGTGGTTAAAGTGTATGGGCAAGGGGCAATTAGAAATAGATGGGATAATTCAATCTGTTAAAACTTTGCTGTATAAATACTATGATGTTTATAAGAGGAATACTGTTCCTAGTGTAGTAGTACTGCCTAATAGTGGAGCTTCCACTCCTTTGAGTACCATGTCTAGTTTGATACCAATTTCTGGAGTTCAAAGCTATTCTATGCAAAGTTTGAAAATGGCCAAAATATCCTCTACTTCTTCATCTTCTAATAACAATTCTGATTTACAGATTTATCTTAATTTGGCTACAACTAGTTTAGTGTTTTGGGATGGTGGAAGGCTAATCAACCATTGTACCATATTCTTTCCTTGATGACTCGAGATTTGCCAAATGTTTCAGCTTCAACAGTTGCATCTGAGGCTACTTTTAGTGCTGGTGGTTGAGTTGTTTCCAAAAAGAGAGCTAGTCTAAGCCCAAATACAATAGAAGCCCTAATTTGTTCAAAGGATTGGAGCTTGACAAAATCAAGGAAGCAAGATTCAATAGATCGAAGTAGAGGAATCCACAAAAGAACTAATGGGAACAATGACTTCAAGACCAAATTGGATGATAGGACCTGTAGGTGGTGGAATTGAAGTTGATAGTGAAGAAAATTATGCAACTCATAATGAAAGTGGGCTACATGTAGACTAACACTAATATGTGCTGCTAGATTGCAATATTAGTAGCATGCACTTTCTTTTGTTATTTGAGAGGCAGAGATGTTTTTGCTGGCACTAATCTAGTTTTTGACATGTTACTAGGTTAATTGGATTGTTTCTTTAGCTCTCTATGTATAACTATGATAAACCAACCATGGATCACTTGTTTTTGCTTGGTTTTGCTGGTTTAGCTTGGTTCTGCTGTGTATAACCAGCTATGGAATATGAATTGTTTTTGCTTGGTTGTTGTGTAAGAGATGATCATACATTAAGACACCATTGTTTGCTACCTAGTGTGACCGTTTTTGTTTGGTATGACCATTGTGGCTATTTTTGTTCTTCAAGGTGTGATCTCTGAAGTTTGTTTCAACTGTGCTTCAAAGTTGTGCTTCAAATCAGATTGGTAATTTTATTTTTTCAAGTTAAAAAGGACTAAACTTTATGTTGTTTTTTGGATATTGGGTTTGTTGTGCTTCAAGTGGATCAATATATTTAGAAACCATGTCATTCTGGTACACTTATATGCAATCACTGAATCACATTTGTCAAACAAAAATATTTTTCAATCTTATAAAGCTGGATTTTGACTTGGTGTTCACTCGATAATTATGTTTGTTCAACTTGCATCAACCTATATCTGGTTACACTAAAGGTAGATAGCTTCATTTGTTAAAATTTGGTTTGCATAACCAGTGTACTAGGTTACACTGTGCTGATTAAATAGTGTTTGTTGACACTCGCCCTTCTGCATAACCAGTGTACTAGGTTTAGGGGTCTTAACTACTCCAATCAGTCTAATACATGTCCTCTCCTCCTAAAATCTCTATTTTGGGTTGTCATTTCAATCTAGTTTTTGATTATCATGCTAAGTTGGCATTTATCTAACTTTTGCTATGTAACCAGGTTATTGGATTATTTTTGTATTTAGCTAATGGTATGTATAAACATGATAAAACAGCCATAGAATCACTTGTTTTTATTAGTTTAGCTTAGTTAAGCTTCACCGAGTTATGGAATATGAGGTTTTTTTGCCTAAATTCGAGTTTTTACTTGATTTTGATGAAAAGCCCAGCAAGGCCCAACCCGAAGAGCCCGGATTAGTCCCAACCCGTTGGCAGCCATGGGCCAAAAAATGTGAAAAAAATCCGGCCCACATTTTGGATGAACAGTCATAAATCCCGGCCCCGCCTGGCCCATTGATGAGCCCTAGCCAAGCCTTACCAACTCCCCTACATGGTTTCGTTACAAGCTTACAGCAAGATGTTTGTCCTTCCTAGTTCTTACATCATTTTGATAACATTACTCCAACTGATCCACAAGCCTATCCTAATCTGATATTCTTCTCCCTAATTCATCTTCAACTTGATTCTCTATGTTTTGAATCTTTTGATCGACTCTTGGCAGAAACAAGTCTAAAGATTGAACAGAGAAAACAACCATTCACCAAATTGCAACATACAAAGCATTAAATCTAAAATAATTGCGGGGTAAAATGCCCAAGGAAAGCTTGAACAGGATTAGAGAAGCAAACATGTTCTGGGTTCTTGGAGTGGAAGACATTCATTAAACTTTCGACAGTTCTTTTTCTTTTTTGTTTCTTTTCAAATCATTACTCATATATCCCATATAAGAATATATCTTGTTGTAGTTTGGACAAATTGTGCTTTTGTTAAGGATTTAGAATCATACCCAGATTCGTTTGGATCTAGGATTAGAGATATGTAGAATTTATTGAAGTGAAAATACGAACAAGAAAGAAGAAAGAAGAACTAAAGAGGAATGAATGGAACTTAAAGCAGAAAGAAAGAAAAAAGTGAAACTGGACGGGTGTCATGGTATCATTGGGCACAACTAAACTGGGCAAGCTTGGCTACCCATGGTTGGACAACCAAGTATTGTCTTTTTTGGATTAAAGTCACCATAGGGTCTAAAATTTCACTAAGTCATCAATATGATGTCCAAACTTTAAAAACTATCAACGTAGTGCCCAGACTTTCAAAACAGAATTTTCGTGATGCCTCCGGCCAATTTTCGTCACGGCTCGGTTAACTCTGATGATATGTTATTTTTTATGTTTGATAACAACGTGAAATAACTTTAATACCCTTGTAATTTTCAATTTTTATTCTCTCTCTCTCTCTCTCTAAATCCAATTTGCTTTATGGAGATTTTTCTAGAATTGAATGTTTACCTTCTTATGAAACCCTATAAATAATTGAGAAGCTTGTTAGGTATAATTTCACAAGTTTTTTCCTATTATAAAGTCAGAGTGTTAGAGAGAGTTATAAGAAGAATAAAGTGTTCTATAATACTGTAAGTGGGAAACACTACCAGAAATTCGCACTTAAACGACGAAACTAAGGTTTCGTCGTCTAAGTCGCAGTTAAACGACGAAAGAATATTTCATCAGCTAAGAGAAAATTTCGTCATCTAAGTTTAGCCTAGACGACGAACACACATTTTTGTTGTCTAAGTCGGATCTTAGACGACAGAACTTGTTTTCATCGTCTAAGAAAAATATTTTAGATGACGAAAACTTTTATTCATCGTCTTAGAAGTTGTACTTAGACGACGAAAAACATAATTCGTCGTCTAAGATCTAACTACTCTCTTTCGTTTAAGATATTGTACTTAGATGATGAAATATTGCACTTAGACGACGAGTATATTCATTTCGCCATCTAAGATCATTAATAAACCCTATACCATAACCCTAAACCCTTTCTCCTAAACCCTGAAAGTGTTCGACGACAAAACCAGTAAAATTCATCGTCTAAGTATCACTTAGACGACGAAATTCAACCACTTTTGTCGTCAAAGTAGAGTTTCACAATTATTTGTACCATATTCATTGAGGGCATAAAGTAAAAAATTCTTGGACTGTGAGTGTCGATGGTTCGAAAATCAGAGTTACGAAGATTCGTATATCAACAATTCTGTTTCGTTGCATGAAATTTCGATTTTATGGTTGACTACTCTCATCAAACCTTTAACAAACTTCGTATTGACTGAAAGTTTGTCTACGTACATATTATGTTGTGACTGACATTAAATTTAATAGTTGTTTTGTCCAAATTCAATTTCGTTAATATTGATGTGGAGTGAATACAGACATGCGAACACTTAAATTATACAACATTACTAGATATATAAACAAGTTTTTAGTTTTACATCAACTTTTTTATGTCAAATCTCAGTTAATTTCTATCTAGTGAATAAATTAAATTTTTGCCACAAGACAAACACCCTTAACTTTGAAAACGGGTTTATGAATTATATTTTATGATCGTTTTTAACTATTTTTCGATAATCACTAAATTCAATCGATCGAATCCTAAACTAATCTGAATTGGGTTGAATTTTTTTTACAACATTGTATAAATGTAATGGTTACATCTGACATTTAATTTTTGATGATTTTTAAGCAACTACCCAAAATTAATTTTTCAGATATTAAAAAAAATAAAATATTACCTTAGACGAAGAACCTATACTTAGGCGATAAAATCTAAATAGTTTCGTCGTCTAAATCAAAAAATTTGATGATTTTTTTTCCGCCACATTTGGAAAAAAAATTTAAAACACTTAGACGACGAATCTTTCAGGTTTCGTTATCTTAGTCAAAAAAGTTGTCGGAATTTTTGAAAATTTAAAACACTTAGACGACGAAATTGTTAAAGTTATAAAAATTGGCCTTTTTTCCGTCAAAATTTTTGGCGAAAATTCAAATCACTTAGACAACGAAACCTAATGGATTCATTGTCTAAGTCGTCGTTCTGAAACCCTTTAAATCTCTCTCTCTCTCTCTCTCTCTCTCAAGTTAGTCTTGAATGCACCCCCTCTCTCCACACCTCTTATTTTTTTAAATCTCGGCCGTCGATTTTGTCAAACTTATTTAGTCAAACATGGTTTACAATAAGCTCTGGGCACAGGAACACCGTCCTTGGCTACAACATCAGCTGGAATCCTCATTGGAAAATCCTCTTCACCTCCTCCCTTTGCCCCTTTCACCCGTAGCTTCGCCGCCGGTGATATGTCTCCCTCCAACATCGACCTCCTCTCTCTCTGTCGTCGAAAACCTCACCGAACGGCACTGCCACCATCCCCCTCTTCTCATATATCTCTCTGCGTCGGTGTAGCCATAGTCAGCGGCTAGCGCCAGGCACGGATCTACTTGAAGGCTAATAGGGCTACAACCCTAGTAAAATTTTGAGGGTTAATTTTTTTATTTTTTATTATATGTATATAGTTACCAATTAGTAGAATACACCATCTCTATTCTTCTTAGATGAAAGCAAATGAAACAAGAAAGAAGGCCCTTGATCCTTTGATCTTTCATAGGTTTGAATATAAAATACATTTATTTTAAAAATAATCAAGGAGGAGACTCGTTGTGATGATTCTGTCATGAAGAAGAGGACTAAATAGCAAATGTTGGTTAGGCTAATTAAGCTTAAATAAAGAACAAAATCATGATTGGAGGAGTAACACGGCTTGAGTAATCTCAAATTCTTAATTAAATTGGGTGGTTAGGCAACTCTAGTCAAGATTCAGGCCTAATTTTCTCCACATTATGAATCGAAAAAGCTATTCTTCAATATTGAAATGGTTTTTTTGTTGGATTAATAGGAAACCAATTACAGTTGGTAAATATTTTTTGTACATTGTCGTCTTGCTTAAAAAAATCTCTCATACAGTAAAAATTTCGTTAGGAACAAAATTAGTCCAAGTGACATTTTGATCTTTCAAAAAGAAGAAGGTAAAGTTTGAAACTTTTTACCTCCCACGAGGATGGCACGCCGACGACCATAATCCTCTCGATTATTTGCAGTCGGAAATCCATGGGTTGTGATCGATCTTGCCATGCGGAGTTATCAGAGTGATTGGAGAGACCTGGGCACGATATATTGGAATCCCCGATCCCAATTATGTTGATGTCGATGCACTCCTCACCGGCCGTTTCCAACTTTCCATCAGCTATCTCCTCTCCTCTCCTATCTTTCTTACTTCCTCGCGACTTGAAATACGAATTGGAAGTTGGAAACTGAAATTGGCGTGTGGTTTGGTTTGTTCCACGTAGCGCTTCACCGTCGATTCCCATACGTACGTAAGTTTTCTTTTCTTCTGAACTAGCTCTCAGTCTCAGTCTTCTGGTTCAGTCTGGGATTCTCAACTGCCATTGGTTGCAACGATGCTACTGTTCAGGTCATAAATCTTTAGTGCAAACAATTTCATTCATGGCTGGTGTTTTTGCTTATGGTTGTAGGAGCAAGGTCTTTAATCTCTAAAACCCTTTTTTGGATTGATAGAAATTAGCTCAAAGTATGGAACTTTATGATTGCTAGTGGAGATTTTCGATTGGAATTGAACTGGGTTTGGTTTTGTTTTGCAGAAAAAGGAGGAGGAAGAGAGAGCCAAGGAGAAGGAGTTTAATGATTTGTTCAAGGTTGCTGTTCGTCAGCAGAAAGTGCCACTTGGTATATTGTTTGTGCCCTCTCACTCACTCACATTTGCTCTTCTGTGGGTTCATTTGTGAATTGTGATTGATTTTTTGGTGATGGGAATTGGGTTTTGGTTTGGATAGGCGTGGATCCTAAGTCTATTGTTTGCAAGTTTTTCAAGGCCGGGGGGATTCAAGTGCAAGTTTTCTCATGATTTGAATGTACAGGGGAAGGGTGAAAGATTGATAATTACAGTGATAAGCATGATCTTGGTGCGAAGACTGACCAAAGCTTCATGTTTGTTCTTATAATAAGAGTAGAGTAGGGTGTTGTGTTGTTGCTTATCCTGTTTCAAACTTTTGCTTCAGAAACAATGGAGGGGTGGGATCAAGAGATGTTAGAAAAGGCGGTTGAGTCGAATCGAGCTAGATTATTTTACTTGTAGTTTAGGTAAATGCTATGACTGACATTTGTGCATTGTGGTTCTAGTGGATCATTCATACATCTATATTTTCCCCTCAGATTCGAGCTTTTCAATTTGGCTGTCTGTTTCTCTTGTTAGTTTTCTTTTATAATCGAGTAGGAGTTTTCAGATTCTATATTAGATGAACAGTTTGTAAGTAGTCTATTTTGATGGTAGTTTTCTGTTTGCAATATATGAAAGATGAAGAAGATGTTGCTATTTGAATTTGATCGAGTAGCTCAAGTCTGTTCTCTACTCTGACAAACAATCTTAGCCTGGTTCCAAATTGTCTGTTTCAGTTTGTTCAACTTGGTTCTTTTCTTCGTACGTTCGGAAGGTGAGTTTGGGAACTATGTACCGTATGATGAAATGAACCTTTCAGAATATTGTGGCTTTTAGGCATAGAACGTATGCAGCAACATTAATTTCTGTCTTCTGGTTGAAGAATCCACTAGTTGGGGTTTCTGGAGTCACCGAACACAGCTAGCAGTAGTTTGTACTTCTTTTTTGTATTTTTTGTTACATAACTGATCAATAATGGTAACTATTGTTCAACAGTTTTGTTATGATAGTATGTGTGCTTGTGTTATAAATTCGAATTGATATTGAGGTCATTATGCAATTTGTATTTTTTTTTTCAAATATCGTTCCATTTGCAATTGAAAACAGGATTACAAGGTCCACATAGATGAAATGCACTCTAAGCTGGTTCAAACCATGAGAGAAAGGTTATTATTTCATTTACGTGGGTTGCCTCAGATTGTAGAGAGATGGAATAGAACAGAAGATGCTGAGCCACAGCCCGGTCAGTTTGCTCGATCTCTTACCAAGGTATTCCTTCCATTTGTCGAAGCTCAACTCCTAATCAGAATCTTCTACTTGTTATGGCTTATTAATACCTGTGTTGATTTTGACAAGCTTAGTTGAGTTTACTGATTGGAAAGCTTGTTAGTAATTCGTTTGTGTATACAGAGGGCTATATATGCCTATATCTTATTAGTATTGGTTTCTGCAACTCTTTATCTTGCATAGTTGTTATAGGCCTCACTCTCTAATTCATTGCAGGAAGTTGGATACATGCAACGTGCAACTACTAAAAATATAGGCAACATTAGAGTCTGAAGCAAAAAAAGAAAAAGAAGAGTCTTATGCTGAGCCTCTTGAAGAGACTAAGCTTTATGTGGGGAGATTGCCTTATGATGTTGACAGTGAGAAGCTTGCTAACATTTTCAATGAGGCTGGGGTTGTTGAGATTTCTGAGGTAAATAAAGTATGGGTCTTGTCTTGATTTGTAGTAATATTGCAGCATTGATATTATTGTTACATTTTGTTTTTATTTCTGGCTTTTTCGATTGGTAGGTGATAAACGGGGAGACGGATCAGAGTAGAGGGTTTGGGTTTGTGACTATGAGGAACTGTTGAGGAGAAAGTTGTAGAGAGATGTTCAACCATTGTGTAAGTTGCCAATTTCTAATCAGGTGTTGGCATTGTGAAACGAAGCAAATTTGAATGTCGATATAACATTTTGAAATGTGGTAAATTCGAGGAGTGAGTCATTGAACTTATCACTCTTCTGTGGCAGTGTTTGAAAACTGTATTTCTTGTTGCACAGGATTTCGAAGGAAGGGCCTTGACTAAAAACAACGCCGCTCCTATAGGGTCACGACCCGAAAGACCACACTGAGTGGAAGGGCCTTCATTCAGATTCTATGTCAGTAACCTGTCGTAGCAAGTGAACGATTCTTGTTTGGAGCAGTTGGTTAGTGAACATGGAAATGTGGTGAGTGCCAAGGCCTTTTTTTGGTGGAATGATGACTATTATGAACTTATGATGCCGCGTTATCTTCATTTTTTGGCTATGTTGCTAGATCTCCTTGACAGAGGGTGGAGAAGATCGGGTGTTCGTGCTTTCTCTACATACCGGAGATAGAGAGGACGTGTTGCCCTGCTTATATGATTTGTTTGAAACCTGGAGACTTTATTCATTCTAATAACACAGACAGATTCCAGTAGGTCCTTGCCGGAAGGGTCATTCTAATAATTGTATGCGCATTCTCACGATTCAGATTTCTCAGCTAATCAATTTGTAGGTACATGTATACTCTAATGGTTTGCTTGTGCAAATCCGATTTTGTTGTAAATATAAAACCCAAAAATTTACTTCAAACAAAAATAAAACCCAAAAATTACTCTTCTATTGTGTGTTGCGAGTTGGGATTGTCCATCAAATTTAGATGGGTATAAGTTACGAAATAAAAAATAAAAAATAAAAAGTAAATTAAATGGGTGAATTTTTTTTTATCCTACCAAGTCGATATCAAGACCTGGATAGTTGCAAAGCACGTATGACTATTAATGTTGTTATTTGTTCGTTAGACATATACGAAAATGTAAGCTGTTAAAATATTAAATTGTAAATAAAAAATGTATTTTGCGAAATTGACTGTAGGATGTGATAGTACCGACTAATCTAAGTGTGTTACAAAAAATAAATTGACTTAAATTGGACCTCGGTATGTTGTGACTCTATTACTTTTATGACTAAACTACGGATAATCATTCCGTAAAAAATAATTTAAGACCCAGTAAATAAATAAATGTATTGTAAAAAACTATTTGTATATACAAAATTTGAGACAAAATTTCATGCACACATTCCCATGAGGTTTAAATCTACGTCGCCATGTCAAAATATTTTACAAAAAAAAAAAAACTCAAGTACCCCCATAGGAGAATTAGCAAAATATATTACTTGGTATTTAAGTAATTACACAAAAAAAAAATATTTAACCTCATTGACCGAGGTATAAATGAACTCCGACAAAGTTAAATTTTCCACACAATACACATTACAACTAGGTGGACGCATGAGTGTGTGGTGGTTTCTCATTAGACTATTTCAATTTCAAATATGTCTCAAAGTCATCATATGACTACTAAAATTGTTTACTTTGTTTGTTTGTTATAATGAAATGTAAACCTTTGTGATATTAAATTGGAAATAAAACTTTATTTTTGTGAAACTGACCGTAAGATGTAACGATCGAGTTAATCTAAGAATGCTGTGAAAAATTAAGAATTTTTTGACTTGAATTTGATCTCGATCCATGCATCTAACTGTTGTGACCACAATACCCTTACGACTAAAAAACGAATAACCACTCTTAAAAAAATAATTTAAGACCAAATTTCATACACACATTCTCGTGAGATCCGCATATACCTTGTCATGTCCAAATATTTTGCCAAAAAATTGATTTAGGTATTCCACCCTTAGAAGAATGAGCAAAACACATTAATGGGTATTTAAGTAATTACATAAGAATAAGTTTGACCTCATTGACTGAGGTCTAAACGAACTCCGACAAAGTTAAAATTTTCACACAATACACATTACAACTAGGTGGACGCATGAGTGTGTGATGATTTTTAATTAGACTACTTCAATTTCAAACATGTCTCAAATTCACCATATGTCATTACTAATGTTGTTTATTTTGTTTGTTTGCAATAAGGAAATGTGAACCTTTGTGATACTATATCAAAAATAAAATTTTATTTTGCGAATCCGATCGTACAATGTGAAGATTGAGTTAATCTAAAAATGTTGTAAAAAATTCAGTATATTTTGACATGAATTTGAACTCGATCTGTGCGTCTGACCATTGTGACCACAATGCCCTTACGACTAAAATGCAAATAACCACTCCTTAAAAAAATAATTTAAGACAAAAAAATTTACACATTCTCGTGGGGTTCGCATATACCTCTTCATGTCAACAAATTTGGCCAAAACTATTGATTTAGATACTCCACCCACCCTTAGGAGAATGAGCAAAATACATTAATGAGTACTTAAGTAATTACACAAAAAATAAGTTCGATCTCGTTGATTGAGGTCTAAACGAACTCCGACTAAGCTAATTTTTTTCACACAACGCATATTACAACTAGGTGGATGCATGAGTATGTGCTGATTTTTCATTAGACTATTTTATTTTCTCATATGTCTGAAAGTCACCATATGTATGAGTACTAATGTTATTTACTTTGTTTTTTAGTTAGATGAAATGCAAACCTTTGTGATACTAAATCACAAATAGAAAATTATTTTGTAATACCGACCATAGGATGTGACGATCAAATTAAACTAAGGATGCTGTAAAAAAATTTATAACTTTTTGACTTGAATTCTACTTCGATCCATGCGTCCAACCGTTTTAACCCTAATTCCCTTACGACTAAAATGCGAGGTAGCGCTCGGTAAAAAAATAATTTGAGACTAAGTCTCATACACACATTCTCATGGGTTTATATCTACCTTATTATGTCAAAATAGTTGACAAAAAAATCAACTTAGGTACTCCCCCCACAGGAGAATTAACAAAATACATAAATGAGTATTTAAGTAATTTCACAAGAAAATGTTTGACCTCATTGAACGGGGTCTAAACGAACTCCAATGAGCTAATTTTTTCACAAAATGCATATTACAACTAGGTGGACGCATGAGTATGTGTTGATTTTCGTTAGACTATTTTATTTTCTGATATGTTTGAAAGTCATAATATGACTACTAATGTTGTTTACTTTGTTTGTTAGTTACATGAAAATGCAAACCTTTGTGATACTAAATCACAAATGGAAAATTATTTGTCTTTGGGGATTGGGAGAAACTCGGCAGAGAATCCGGGTTCGAGGACCCCAAGGCCGTCAACCGTATCTCCAAGTTGCCCGAAGAGCTATCTCAGGCCGTTGACTTCTGTCGTGACCTTGTGAATGATGCTTTTACCATTCCCCCCAAGTTTTGAAAGTTTCGGTGGTTGTGGAGCAGAGAGTGTCTCAACCCTGGAGGTTTGGAGGGCATTGAGCTCCTCTAGCACGAAGACCGCCAAGAGGTGACTGAGGTCCCTTGAGCTCCCCAAGTCCACAAGGCTGGAAGAGCCCCTACCCCTAAGCTCTCAAACGTCCAAGCTCTAACCGAGCAGGGGGAGGCCTCTAAGCCCAAGAAGATGAAGCTTGTGAAGACTTTTGAGCTTGTGAAGGACAAGACTCCAGCTCTGGCCCCGACCAAGGAGCTCAAGGAAGTCTCTCAACCTACCATCCCTGCTGCTGTTACCGAAGTTTTCCCTCCTCCTCTCAAATATCTTCTGCCATTATCACCACTGTCTAAAAAGATAAAGCATACTACTCCTGCTCTACCCCAGCCCTCATTGTCCGAGCCGGGGTCTTCCAAGCAATCTGGCTTCTCCCTGGGTGAGTTTACTTTCATCTTACTTCCCGTCTCATATGATTTGCTCTGGTATCATGCTCGTGCTTTGAGTTCGTACATAACTTGCTATCTTGGAGTGTATATGATGCTTGTTGTTGCGTTCATTGTGTGTAAATATAGTATCCTTGCTTACACAGGTCCTCTAGGAGAGTTGATCGAGGGTGTTGACCCCGAGCTCCCCCGGGTCTACTTTAAGAAGGTCGAGCCAGATCTGGGCTACATCGTCCAACCTCCTTGTGATTTGACTGAGGAGGAGATCGAGACCCTTGGGGAGGGCACTGTGCTTCCTCACATAAGGAAGCATATCCCCTCCCAGTTCTGCTCATGCATTACCCGTGCTGACATGGCATGTTCCTCCCTGACCTCGATGATGCTTGAGCAGGATGCTGAGGACTTCGGGTCCCTGGAAATTGAGGATCTGATGACACTTTCCTAGACTTTTCTCTACAAGGTAATCTTTCTTTCTCTGTCCTATATGTCTTTTCGTTGAGTCCTTTCTTCTTCCTTATCTAATAGTATTATTTTGTCCTTGATTCAGGCCTCCATCAACGGATAATCACTAAAAATTGGCCAAAAAGTATCGTGGCGTCGAAGCTTCGCAAGATCAAACGGATGTGATTAAATGGACCTAAAAATTAATTCTTTTTCATATTTTCTCCTACCGAGTTCTGATAATCACTAAAAATTGCTTGCTTAACGGAAAAATTCCTAAAAAATTTCTACGAGCTCGAAAATAAATACTCTACAGCTTCCATGAAGAAAGGTGAAATCATATTCTCGTCCGATGAAAAAGTCGTTAACAACTCACTCAACGTGACTAATCCGCAATAAAACTTAATAAAATTTGAGAAGTGTGTAATTTTGTTCGGGTCGTAACAAAAGATTATTACTTTCCAGTCCATTTAAATTAGCTTTGGATCGGGTCACATAAATATTCGTGTCTCAAACCCAACTCGATCATTTAATAATCCTGTCTAAAAATCAAACTCAAAGTCAACCTATTATCACAAATATGTGATATAAGGTACTCATAAATTTTTCGCATTTTTCTCTAAATTTCTGTCATTTCCTTCCAAAAGTTCATGCTAATTGATATTTCTTCAATATTTTTGTCGAAATATTTATAATTTAAACCATTGATATATTATCGATATACAAATATTTTACTTCAGATATGTTTGCCTGAAGTTGTTGCAAAGGTGCTAATTGATGATTAGCATGTGACACATACATAATTGGGTTTTGATTTCCTTGAGTTATGAGATGAAGCTTCAGAGAACCTTTCATTTTTAAATACTTAGAGACAAGAGAGAGTGTATATCAGTTAGACTAGTAGTGAGACTAGTGAGGATACCATAAGGGTTATGTATCCCTAGAGTACAACAGTCTTGTAAGAAGTATTTTTCACATAGTAGAAAGGTTTGACCCTCAAGAGTTAGGGGCATGCCGTTTTTCTCCTCGTTCATTGGTTTTTGCGGTAAAGAAAAATATCCTTGTGTTATCTATTTACTTATCGCTTTGATTTATTTTCATTAATCATAAATCTATTTTTTGGGATAGTTCACTCTTTAGCTATACCTGAGAGCAAACTTAAGCGAAAAAGTTGACAAGGGCCTATTCCCCCCCCCCCTGGACCTTTAAGTGGTATCAAAACGGCCACTAGCTCTTGCTGGTGAGATCCTCTGAGGACCAAAGTTGTAGCGTGAAAGAGGCTCTACTTCCGTTAATGTCCCTCCTTTCTTTGATGTGACAGATTATTCACAATGGAAGATTATGATGACTTCTTTCCTTGGTTCCCAAGATGATGGGTTACTGTAGACTATGGTCGAGGATGGTTGGTCACATCCCAAGAAACAAATAGTAGAGGGGTCTACTATCCTCATTCAGAAACCAAAATCTGAATGGGATAAAATGATAAAATTCTGGCCAGAGCTAATATTAAGGCTTTAAGCTATCTTTTTAACGCTCTATCAATCAGGAAATGTCAGAGGATTATCCACGGCCCCACTGCAAAGGAAGCTTAGGATGTGCTAACTACTACTCATGAAGGTAACTCTCGACTTAAAACTCAAAAACTTCAAAGGCTTAATTTTGAATTTAAAGGTTTGTCCATGGGTGTGAATGAATCTATTGATGATTTCTATGGATGTGTTCTTAGCATTACAAATCAGTGTCATAGTCTAGGAGAACCTATTGACGATAAGAAAATTGTTAGAAAGTTTCTTTATGTTTTACCTCCTTTCTTTGATTCAAAAATGAATGCCATAGAGGAAGTTCATGATCTAGATACTTATTCTCTAGAGGAGCTAGTTGACAATTTGAAAACTTATGAAGCTATCAAGAGAAAACCTAGGAAGAAAACGTCAATTGCTTTGAGTTCTATATTTTGTAGAAGTATTGATTATTCAAATAATTGGAATCGCAAGTCAAAATGGCAATAGGTGTCTTAAGTGCAATGGTGTGGGACATAAAGATGTTTATTGTTCAAACAAGATAAACAAGTCTCACAGAGTACTCAAGGATACCTGGAGTGATAGCAATCCCGAACTATTTTTAGATCATGAAAAAGAAACAGTTGCTTTTGTTAGTTCAATTACATTAGATAAGTCTATTGAAGACGAGGTTTCTGATGATGAGGGTCTGGATATGTACAATGATTTATGTGTTACGTCTAAGTCTATGCTCACTAAAATTGAAGTTCTTACTAATGAACTCTCAACCCTCAAGAGCCCCTTCCATTACCGGCCAGGGCCGGAGCTCCCAACATCATCGTGTCCCGTCCTACATCACCTGCACCTACAGAACCTTTAACCCCATGCACGAAAAATTCACAATCTCCACAAAACTCTTTGATCTTATCATAAAACAATACCACATCCACATCATAGTTTTCAGAAAATCAAAACTTGGTTCTTACTACAATAGGCCGACATAAGTCTAGCTCCACTCGGATCTTCATCTCTAATTGGTGATAGAGTGCATGATAGTCAAACTTCTTGTAGGTGCTGATTGCATTACTCTCTGCTCGACACCACTTCTCTTGGAGAGCCCCTACTACAAACTGACCGTGGTGGTCTCACCACTACCCAAGCTCGGCCTCACTCCATCGGGGCCATCAACAGATCCATGCCGCAACCCCAGTCTTCCACATAGCACAAATAGGTATCCACCATTTCGCAATACCCAAAAACAGATAAAAAGCCCCAAAAGAAGCAAAAACTTCAAGAACAACTGTTCTTCATAACGTACCCAGAAAAAACCCAAAAAGCAACAAAAACCCAGAAATTCCTTTTCTTTGAGCACAAAAACAGAGAAACGCAGTACCTTACCTCGCCAAACGTACTCTACACTAGCAAAAACACAAGAAACATACCACAAAAATCCAGAAATCACCACAAATAGTAACAAATGCAAACACACCAGGAGCAACACGAATCACACGTTTTCGAAGCAACAAGAACAAGAAGTTACCTTTAAAAGACAAGAGGAAGATTCACGAGACGGCTAAAAACTCCAAATTGATCACAAAAGCTTCGAGAAGACGTTTCGACAGAGTTTCAGTTGAGAAGCGAAAGTGTAAAAAAGTGAAAGTGAAAGCCAAGCTATTTATAGGCAGCGAAACTAACCCTAGGCGAACGCCTACCATCTATTTTCAGCACTTCTTACCGCAAGATTACAACACGTGTCCCACGCGCCCCACGCGCTCCGGCCAAAATTAATTACCCTAGTGCTCCGAATTTTGCGCGCCACGCATCACACATGCAGCAAACAACTTTCAAAACGTCTCTGACACACGAGCATGTCAAACGACAGGTAACCGTTACAAAATTGAAAGTTCAGAATGCGAAAGGACAGGGGGGGCCCACTCCTAAAACAACAACATCAAGTTTCGGAGTCCACCCCGATAGTCGAACAATAACAACGTTCGCACTATCGTGGCACGAGTAGCAACATCACTTGTCGCCATGAAAGAGGCTCCAAATAGCAACATCAAGTTTTGGAGTCCACCCCGATAGTCGAACAGCAACAACGTTCACACTATCATGGCACGAGTATCAACATCACTTATCGCCACAAAAGCGGCTCCAAATAGCAACATCAAGTTTCGGAGTCCAAACAGATAAACCGCATGGCAACAACATTCGACATCCGACCTCGAACCATCTCTTCATCGGAGAGTTGGGGGACTTCGGGGTATCAAGGCGCGGACCCCTCCCCGAGTGACCACGTGTGCACAACCGAAAAAAAGCTTTACAACTCCCCAATCAAGAGCTGATTCCCTTGACTTGGGGACTTGGGGGACTTGTTAGTGTGTGATCCCATAACACATAATAAACGCACACTTAGTCACTGAAAATGGGTCAACACAGCTTAGACCAAACGCAAGGCAACAATACAGGCTTCAACTTTAAACAAGGAACCAACAGCATCCGAATGCCCAAGCGTTCGATATGGCAAATGGGAAGTACCAGGACAAGCCATGTACAAGAGACATGATCCCACATCGAAGAACAAAAAAGACTCCATACTCAACCACAAATATAAGCAACACATTTATGACAGATACAAGGTACGCCCGTTACTCTACCAATACTGATTTGCGGCTTAGTGTTAAGTATAAGAGTTACAAAGTCAGCAGAGATACCATGACCAAAGTTACTTCAGACAGTCCCTCTATATAGTACACTGTACATGAGAAATAGTTTGTTGCTTACCGGGATATGATAATCCAATTACTTTGTACTTTGTAATTGCATGTTAGGATGGCAAACATTGTGCTATATTCACAATGGTGATCCTCTCTGATTTACCATCGTCAACCACCACCTGAAAGATTTCATTGCACCAACATATCATACCTTCAGTAAATATGGGATATATTATATATATATTACACTTCAGGTCTGCACCATTACACAGCTAACAGCTGGGTAAATAGTTCAATTCTGGGATTAAGTAGTGTTATTTGCTGACTTTCTGTGGTATGAGTATTGAATAGTGATACAGAATGCAAAGTAAACGAACTCCAATATTTATATTTGCTGTTTGTTTTTATAGTCAATCTGTTGAATGTGTGCAGTCAATCTGTAAACTCAATAATTCATACTTGAAAATCTGAAATAGTTACAAATTAGATTTTGAGTCGGATTTCACTACCACATTTTGACTCATTGCCGGCGATTTTTAAATCGCCGGCAATGTTTTTTAATATTACCGGCGATTTTTGCCGGAAAAATCGCTGGTAATGTATTTTTTTTTTTTTTTAACATTACCGGCGACATAAATGTATGTCGCCGGCAATGTCTCGATGGTAATGTAAAAAAAAAAAAAAAAAGACATTGCCGGCGACTTCATTTATGTCGCCGGCAATGTCTTTTTTTTTCGCCGGCAATGTATTTTTTTTTTTTTTACATTACCATCGAGACATTGCCGGCGACATAATGTTAAAAAAAAAATAAAAAAAAATACATTACCAACGATTTTTCCGGCAAAAATCGCCGGTAATGTTAAAAAACATTGCCGGCGATTTAAAAATCGCCGGCAATGAGTCAAAATGTGGTAGTGTTTCATGATTTCAGTTAGTACTTAGTACCTTAGCAGTTGATATTTGATAACCGATTCAATGGATTCATGATTTCATGTTGATGTTGATGTTTATAAATTGAAATGTATGTGACTTCACTGACTTGTGATTTACAGAAGAAAAATGAAGAGAACACGAGATTCTTTGCAATTAGCAACTAAACGTGCTAAAGTTCAAAATGTGGCGACTTCATCATTTCAATCTCAATCACTGGTTTGTTCTTTGACTTCAACTTTCAACCTATAAATTACCAATATGCAGTCTGGAAGCTTGCTTGTGAAAAATTGAATATTAATCTTCTTTCTTTCTTTTTTACTTTATGCAGCCCCCTATTACTAACTCATCCACACCAACGTCAACTCAAAGTTCTAAATTGCCAACAGAATGTTCTAGTGCAGCTCATGTTGTTGATTTGGAGAATGACCAAGGAGGATCAAGAGACGATGCTGAAACTGTAGAAATGACAGACGAACAAAAATTGTTAGCCAAGAAGGAGAGACAAATGTCAGATGCTTGGGATCATTTTGAAATAATTATTGAGAATGATAAATTTAAGGGGGTGTGTAATTATTGTAAAAGGAAAATTATTGCTGATTATGGATCAAGTGGTACATCTGGGCTTAGAAATCACCTATCTCGCTGTAAAAAGTATGCCCCTAATATTGAAGTTAACAAGAAGAAGAATCAGAAATTTCTAGTTTTTAGAGAGAATAGTCAATTGGTTGCTGTAGATAGTAGTCAACATGAAATCACTATGGCTTGTGTTAGGATGATAGTCATTGATGAGTTGCCCTTTAGGATTGTTGATGGGGAAGAGTTTAAGAGATTTTGTGAAGTTGCTTGTCCTAATTGGAACATTCCATGTCGCCAAACCATTGCAAAGAAAGTTTATGGTCTTTATGAGTTTGAAAAAAGAAAGTTAAAGAAATGTTTAAGGGGAAAGAGGGTGAGCCTAACAACAGATACTTGGACATCTGTTCAAAATATTAATTATATGGTGCTTACGGGTCATTTTGTGGATGATGAGTGGGTCTTGCACAAAAAAGTGTTAAATTTTTGTGTGATTCCAAACCATAAGGGAGATTCCATTGCTAAGCTCTTAGAAGATTGTATGCTGGAGTGGGAAATTGATAGGGTTCTAACAATAACAGTTGATAATGCTTCGGCAAATGATGTTGCTTTGAAAGATATTGTGAAGAGAATTAGTGAATGAAAATGCACGGATGTAATTGTGGGTGATGGAAAAAATTTGCATATGAGATGTGTTGCCCATATTTTGAATTTAATTGTGAGTGATGAGTTGGCTTTAATGAATAGTTGCATCATAAGCATTCGTAATGGGGTTAGGTATGTGAGATCTTCTCCACAAAGGTTAGACATGTTTAAGAAGTGTGTTGAGAGTGTGAAATTAGAGAGTATGGATTGTTGGATGGCTAGAGCAACACACATGCAAAGTAACATCATAAAATGGTTTCAAAAAGGCAGCAAACTCATTGGCAATGAGCCAATCATCAGAATCAGGTGGCCCCTCTCTCAATCTCACTCATGTGTCACTCCTAAAATACTTGTTGTAGTGACCATCATCATCTATCAATCTATCAAATGCTTTCCGAAACTTCAAAGCAGATTGCAACATCAAAAATGTAGAATTCCACCTAGTTGCCACATCCAAAATCACAAGCCCTTTTCCAGGTACTTCGAACGGGACAAATAGATTTGACTCAGTTTGGTATTGACCCAAGTAAATGTAAGATATTTCTATTCCTTGGAATTATTTAGTTGGCCAATATACTTGTTATTTTGGTATTATGTTATCATGCTTGTTGGTCATATTCTGCTGAGATAGAATAAACATCATTGACTCTTGTTCAGTTTAGACGTCCATAATACCGTGATCGAAATGAAACACAAAATTAAAGTTTGTTTCGAATATGACGGGTGGATGTACGGTTGAGGAGCTTACTCTCTGGTTTTTGTTTGTTTTTTTTTTCTTTTTCATTCAAGGACTTGAGTTGTTGGTTAGGGTTGGGTTGAGGCAGTGGAGCAAGCATGGATGATGATGGGCTGGGCTTAATGTTATATAGAGCATCAGATGGGGTATAGGAAGACATAGCGCTGATTTGAGTTTAATTAGTAAAATTGGTAGTTTGGGCTACAATCAATCTTGGAAGTGCTTATGGTGATTGGACCTTTTGCTCACTTGAAAATTTATATTTTGATCCCAAAACAGCTTAACATGTGATTGTAACTGACATCAATGTTCCTGCTGTGGTTTCCTGAAGTAATATCCTTTTCTCTGCAGATAAGTTCACTGTATTTGTCTTTTCTTGAGGCACTTGAGGATTCAGTTTCAAAAACATCTGAGGAATCTAGGCAATCCGAATGTAATCCCATGGATGAGTCTCAGTAGGTTCAAGCGCAACATTTTGTGTGATTCCGTTCATTTTGGAACCTCATCTTATAGGGCTTTCTATGTGGTCTTCCCCCTGTAACGTTTGTAAACATGGCTCACCCCAAAGGAAAGAAGCAACGTGTTTTTAATTAGAGCTCCTGTTTCATGTGAAACACAGATCAATAAACATCAAATTTCAAAAGGTTTCTTTTCTGTATCATTTCTGAACTTGTATGTCGCTTGAAATATATATATATATATATATATCTACGAATCAAGAAATTAGTTACCCCACTCTTTTTCATGTGCCGCAATAATATTATGGTTCTGATGGACAATGGCGATGTCCAAAAATGCAATTCTGATTTCAGCCTGTATATCTTGCTGGATAGGCGGGCCAGCTCATGTCGTCCTGGTTGGCCTCTGTTCAAAATGAGCCAGTTAACCAACAATTTTGTTTGGGTAAAAAGAACTTTCATTACTGAGTAATGATTACTCAAACCAAAAAGCAACAGTGGATCCTCACAAGCAGAATTACACCAAAAGCTAATGAGTGCCAATGGAGGCCGTTATTGGCAAAAACTTCAACGAGAGAGGTCAGAGGTCTTGCGACTCAAACATCACAGCACTATGCATGCAACCTCATTGCTCCAAACTTAGTGGTCGCAACCGCAGCAGTACGTGGCAAAACGGTTAGCTTCACGGGAGATCCATGTAACCATGTTCAAAATGTTAGCCAGAAAGAATTAAATATAAAGTTCGGTTAAACACATAAATATTGCATAAATATGCAACTATCAATTACTTATCAAGAAAATTGGGAAATAAGGATGTGTGAGTTTCTACATGCATATCACTATCACTTTCGAAACCGGTAGAATTTTTCTATTTGAAGGAAAAAAATGTTTTTTTTTTCATTAACTTTTGATTTGACGTACATCATAGACAATATGCAAGCTAGGGTATCACGTCTATATTATTATCTATATTATTTATTAAGGAAACTCTCATTGCAGTTGTGGATCCAAATGGTAGGCTATTCGGGCTGCAGCCCAAGTAGATTTGAAGAGACAGAAAAAAATTTATATACCAAGATATGGAAAGACATCTAAATACTCAGTTGGCTTAACTTGCATGTAGGTTTTGCATGTAATTAAGCAGTTTGGTCTGGGTTTGATTCTCTCATCTTGAATTCAATCACAAGCTCTTGTCTCCCTTTGCTTTGGTTGAGTTTTTTCTTTTTTAATTCATTTTTTCTTCCATATCATTCTTCTTTAATTTTCTTCTGCCTTTGTTTAATTTGTTTTTTTTCATTTAGTTTATTGTCTTCTCTTTTTAATGATTATATATTTTTTCTTTAGGTTTTTTGTTTTATTTTTTTACAATTGATATGTTGTTCAATTTGTTTTGCTAGCTTATAGTGTTCAAACCTCTTAATGTTGAAAGACATATAAAGCTTGAAATGTTTATATCATAACTTGATACCGTGACCGTGTTAAGTTGCGACTTTTGTAACTTGTATCATAACAAACCTTTAAAAAAAAAAAATTGTGTGATGCACAGTACACCCCTCCCGGTTTTAAAATCCTAGATCCACCCCTGTCTCATTGTCGACCATAACTGATTTTTTTTTACCTTTTAAACCTTTTAAGTTAAGCCTTGAACAATAATTAGATGACATTTTGGTAATAACGAAATTAATCCAAAATATAAAAAATAAAAAGGGTATTATCTAAAAAAAACTGCAACAGTTTTCTTCCTTGTCGGAAAAAAAACTGACTACTAAAAACTATTTTACGTTTAACAAAACTTCCCAAAAATAGTTTTTATCTGATTCCTTTAAAGTCAATCATAAGTTGGATGATGTTGCTCAATTTTCTCATAACCTGTTTTGCATCAATGAAATTTGATATTGAAGTTGGTTATGAGAAAATTGAGATTGACTATTGCTAAATTCCATGAAAGAACAGACATAATATATAGACTACATTTGAAATCTTATGAATGGTGATTTATATGCATAAGAACTTTTTTCGCTTATGGTACTGTTCGGGTAAAGCATTAATCAAGTTACTTAAAGCAGTGAATGATTCCAACATCTATTGTGAAATCAACTTTTTAGTTTTGATTTCTTTTTACTCAAGTCGTGAAAGGTGTAAAATTTCACAAATATTAAAAATCGTTAAGTCATTCATAATCATTGACATGAACGGTGTATGTTTGACAGTTTTGATCCGTCCATTGATTTGATCTTGTTTGATACCTTGACGATTTTCAATTTGAATAAAAATTTGTAGAAATGATCTACTCATCAATATATAAATGTCTAACAATTAACTTTATAAAAATATTATCAAAAAATAACTTTTACGACAATTTTATAAAAAATACTAATCAAATCCTCGAGGTCCCTGAGTTCTATACGGGGTCAACAACTTACCAGCACTAAATATATAAAAGAAAAAGAAATCCAATCGTTCTTCTCTGTCTCTACGAACCTAAACCAAGACCGTCTGTCTTTCTCTTCGTGATTAGAGCGAGTCTCCCGATCATCACCAACGATTACGATAAGGCAGGCAGGGCCAACTCAACCCAGAAAGTCAGTGGCGGAGTAAGTTGCTCTCCATCTCTCTCTACTTTAATTTAATTAGTTCTGAGTTTGATTGTATTGTTCAGACTTGTAAGTAAGATTTTGAATTTGATCTTCGGGTTGATTTACATTGTTTTACAATTGGAAAACGACTTCCTCCTAAACTTAATAAAGCAGAATAGCTCTCTGAATATCTCAGTACCGGCCCTCTTCATCGATCATGTCAAACTACCGAAGAGCAAATCTGGTGTTTAATTCTTTTCGCAGCAGAAGTAGACTCTTCACTTCAAGGGTTGTATCCAATGATGTAACAGCAAGCCCGGTCTGGAGATTATCAACGTTGCATTGGCCTCTGCCTTCAAACAAACCCAATTTTCGGGGATTCTTTTCGTCCCTAATTAGATCGGGTTCACATGTCGGAAGAAGAATCATCAAAACAGCTCAAAGCAGTACTAGTCCTTTTTTGGGGGGTGCCAATAGATATAACTTGCCTAGGCCAGCAAATCGTAAGAGGTTGTATGTTCTGAGTTTTGTGGGTTCTGTTGTTGTGATTGTCTTGTGTTTCGGCAAGTTTGAGACAATTCCCTTCTCGAACCGAACCCACTTTGTGATTTTCGGGCCAAACTGGGATAAGAAGTTGGGAGACTGGATGATGGAGGATGATGAGGAGAAGTTAAAAGGCAAAATATTGCCTGGTACACATCCGCAAACAATTCGTGTGAGGCGCATTGCGAATAGATTAATTGAGGCACTGCAAAGAGAGATATTAAGTCTTCAGGTGCAGAAGGATCGAAACAAGGGCTCTAAAGTTGTCGCCACTACGCATTTGGATAGTGTAAAGTGGGAGATCCTTGTAGTGGAAGACCCGAAACTACTTGTATATCTTGCGCCTGGCAGCGCAATTGTGTTATCCACAGGGTTGCTTCATCATTTTGAACGAGACGAGGAGATTGCTACGCTAATTGGTCACGAGGTATATACCAACTTAATTTTTTCTTTTCAATACGTTATGTAAGTGATTCATGTATTAATGTGTTTGTAATAAGGCTGCAACCTAGATGCCTACGTACATAATGTAGAATTATTTTGTTTATTTAGAATTATGCATATTTCTTCTCTACATGACAGGCATCAGTTATCAAGTTATTAACCGATCATACAAAGTAAGGTGATATGATTTTGAATATATAAGCTACGTTTTGTGTTGTGTAGGTTGCACATGACGTGGCTCGGCATATAGCAGAAACACTTACAAACCCCATGTTGGTTCTAACCGTTGTGCGAAGTTCACTTCATAAATTTTTTGAATATGACTCTGATGATTACTATTTCCCAAAGTTGACCATATTTTGGTTTAGCCATTTTCAAAGGTACGTTCATATTATGTTGTATTAACCATCATCATCACATTAATTGTAGCTAGCGCCGATCATGTTATCTTTGTTGATATGTAGGATGCAAATGGAGGCAGATTACATTGGGATGTTGTTACTTGCTTCGGCAGGGTACGATCCTAGGGTTGCACCAGATGTGTACACAAAATTGTACAAGCTTAGTGGTCATGATCCAAACAAGAAAAATTGTTTTTCCAAACATCCATCCGGGAAAGAGAAAGTAGAAAACCTGGCTCAAACTCACGTTATGGAAGAAGCACTCTCTAGGTATTGGAACGTACAAGCAGAATTTGAGGACGTCAACAAAGAAG
Organism: Geum urbanum; assembly: GCA_946800695.1. Taxonomy (NCBI): domain Eukaryota; kingdom Viridiplantae; phylum Streptophyta; class Magnoliopsida; order Rosales; family Rosaceae; genus Geum; species Geum urbanum. Next base: position 11,286,755 of record OX327003.1, read on the forward strand.
AAACATGTTCAACTCACAGTACACAAACCATGACAAGTGGTTTTATTAAACATTAGGTCCCGGCCAAAACTTATGTTGAATCCCCATGCGTTGGTCACATGGTTTCCAGGCGGGATCAAATTAAACGATTGAAATGTTGCTTATGTGGACTTTTTAAGTAGTGAATTTCTTAAAATGTTTGTAAATTTTATTAGATTCATCGAAAATAATTTGGATTTTATATTCTATTGAACTCCCATGAACTTTTTCATGATGTATGGTATGGCTGTGCTGCATCTGATTTATCATGAAGCAGCCTCAATGCTCAGACCACATTTACAGTTGATAACTCGGAGCTATCGGATGAACTTACATCCAAGTGTAGTTGATTGAATACCAACTGACCACTCGAACGCTATTGTAATCTCGAGTCACAGTTTGCAATACTTCTGTGAGTTGTGTCAATGAATAGTAGACTTGGACTTTGCTTTAGTTGGACTTTAATGAGTGACTAGTGTTGAATAGCTATGAACATTTCTGTCAAATGCGATAAAATTTGAGATACAGAAGCTAATCAGCGATTGTAAGTGTAGCCTCTCTCTATATGCTATCAAGAACATATTTTTCTCAAACTCGTTGTAGGCCCAGATCGCACCTGCCCATCCCCATCCAAGGCAAAGCCTCAGCTGCAGTACACAGCAATGACAGTAGCCACCTAAACAACACATCAAAGTAACATAGTTGGGCAAGATAAGTTCTTTATATGTCAAGATAAGTTCTTTATATGGAGCAAGATTTCGGACATCAAAGTAACAATGTCACCAAATGTTTCAGCAGGGTTGATCAACTGAGAAAGGAAAATATAGTAAAATGTATTAGGTCCCCCTGATCTCTGGAAGTGATAATGGTGATGACCACAAATAACTACAAAATGTTTATACTTTGTGCGAAAAAGAAAGAGAATGGTTCAACTGCAATGAAACTCAAAAGTCATGTCATATGACTTTCGTTCAAGGTTCCACAGGTTATTAATTGATAGATTTTCCACAACAATGAGGAGGAGTGATATACATCTCAAAGAATGATATATAAAAAGAAATGAGTGCTTCATCCCTGAGAACTCTAGGGACTTGAAAGTTGAAAGGGTTACCAAAGATAGAGAAACAGGTCGACATATCCTTTGTATATCTTTGGTGATATGCAACCATTTAAACATAGATAAACAGGTTTTAGCCATCTATCAAAAATTGCATCAAGTTGGAAGTCCTTTTTCACCATAAAACAAGATTGCTAACACTTACTAGAGGCAGTTGATTAAAAGAGGCAATTACATTACCCGGTGAATTTAAAATTTTCAGCAGATTTGGTCAAAGTATAGACAGAAAACTGAAATGTTTTTGAATATCTTATAAAACAAAGGTACCTCCAACCATCTGTAGGATCTCGTGAGTTCATATGTTGCAAAGCCACCGTCCTCATTCTGAAATCAGGTTATATAGAGTTAAAGATTGCTTCATCAACGCTGAGTATACGGATGATAAAATAATACAATATTTTACTGCAAAATGAAATAATGGATACAGCATTCGACTTCTTAAGCTAACCTGTAATGACAGTATGACATTAACAGCGTCATATAAAAGATTCGCATCTAAAGGCTCACCGACAATTTCTGATGGGATTTTTGACAATGCTAAGGCAGCCTGAAAAGAATGAGACTTAGAAAAAGAGAACAATAATATCAGAAAATGCTGTGTTGATCACCACTTACTTTCAATCCTTCTGCTGTGCAGTCTGAGATGGGCCATCCATGATCACCAGTAGAAAAAGGCCATGCCCCCTTAGAAATGTGGCGATACCAGAAGTCTAGATCACCTGGGAAATTTTCTAAGACCTTGTGAAATACAGGAATTTAGTTAGATAAATGGTGGAAACCATTACATCTAGAAACCTAATGAATTCTGATGCACATATAACTTTACCTGTGAATCCTTTATGAATGTATGCCCCTTTCTTAGAGTTGAACCATATTCTTCAACAAGATTGGTTGAAATAATTGCTTGAACTGCAAAAGAAGTATCCCATAACTGGCTTCCATTATAACCCTGCAATGAGAAAATCATTGCATAAAGTTACTAGGGAAGAAATGATGCGTCAGTAAGTGCTGCAAGATAAGATCAAGACATAGTAGGATCCATTCAAGTTTTGTGAATTCAAACTTCCAAACTCGCACATCTCAGCAACCACTACACTGCAAGTGTCAGTTCAACACACGCGGTTCTGAAATAATCCTGTTCAATGAGGGTTCTAAAGAACGTGAAAGTGTCAATGGATACAAGTTGTCAAAAATAGATGGAATTTTTTTAAAAGATAACCACCCCCACCACCCCACATCATTATTGAACTAAGTTCACCCACTAATTCTCACTTTACAGTCTAAAGTTTCAGTTTCATTTCTTATCAAACATAATCAATTTTACTCTGGAATTTGCAGATTATTGAGTTGTGTTTGCATACTTTTCAGAGTTTCGTGGATAGCTACAAAACGCTTTCCACCTAACACTACCACGAAACACCGCAATCTATAGATTAAAAATGAGAACAGGGAGCTATTCAAGGCTTCCAACGAGCATACAGGTTGTTCAGAATTTGTTGGCATTAGGTTATTTAAGAAGTGACAGTAGGTTATTTAAGAAGTGACAGTAGGTTATTTAAGAAGTGACAGTAGGTTATTTAAGAAGTGACAGTAGATTACCTGCATTTTCATGCCATCTTCAGCAATCCATAGATAATCATAGATTCTTGGAATATGCAACTTGAAAGCCTCTGAATTCGGATCTTCAACCCAACAGCACAGCATATTTAACACCTGCAGCTCAAAGTTAGTAAACTCTAACATACAGAAATATCTAACAGGACTGGGGATTGACTTATACTGGCTATCATTATTCACCGGACAAGATTATCGCATGATTGTTATAACCAGTGAAATGTTTGGATATATTACCTTATTCACAGGCCCAATGCAAAGATAACGAGTATTCTCATCTTCAGTCTTAAGAGCCTTCTCTCTCAACGTCTTTCCAGGCCAACGCATCAAGACTGGTTCAACAGCCTTATGGAGGGAGGTCCACAGTATATCTTGTACAAGAGGGTGCGGATAGTACAAATCCTCCTGCAACAATAAAGCAACCCATTCGGGATCTAACTATGTCTATAGATGGAACAATAGCGATACCTGGGACCCACGTTCAATATAAATAAGACAGTACTCATTCATAACACCATACTGATAAAAACAGATACACCTAATTATTAAGTATATCTGTAAAAGATGAAGAGGAGCATTAATCACAGCATGTTATAATTTTCTTTCGAAAAGGATTACAATTTATTGTGAAAACATAATCAAGACATGGATTATCACAATAATTCAACCAAGACGGACAGAAATAGACAAATTAATTTATAATCTTTTAGCTCGGCCCAAATGACTCAAATTATCGAAGACGAGATGCTATCGTCTGTCCAATCTACTCATATATGAAATTTAGCTTTAGTTTGATGACAAAATCAATCGACTAACCTTTGCACACTCGTTGCGTGCCTTATCCCAATCTATTTCATGATAGGGGACAGAGAAAAGCTCTTTTCTCAAAGATAAAACTGTTGGTGTGATTGGACCCACAAACCGCTTCCCATACAAGTAAGACATTGGCAAATAGACCATGCGGCAATGACACCACATCCTTCCTGCAGAGGAAAATACAGATTAATTATTCCGCTACTAAAATGTCTTAAATCAGAAAAATTATCCCATATAAGCCACATAAGCTGTAAATTCATCTATTACTCCCTGGTAAGAATATATCCCTATTCTTAGCCATCACAAACAAGGGTACATAGTGCATACATTAAAATTGAAAAGACAAATTAGCATAAAGTGGTTAAAAGAGCATGAACCTGGATGGATAGGAACAATGTAAGGAAGAAGCCAAATCTCAGGGGGGAGGGGATTATTGCCAGACCATTCAAATGCTCCGAGTACCTATCACCCACCACCAATATAACAAGGATTAGATAACTAAACTGGTTTGCATATTTATAGGTTATTTACTCGTATTAAGATAATTACTTGATGAAGGTTGAGTTCTGAACTGATAACCACATTTTTCCCCATGATGTAATTGCTGTAGCACTACCATGATCCAAAATCCATCTACGCCCTGTCTCCATTGCTCCGTTTCCATCTTTAGCTCCTTCACCTAGAAACCTTAAGGTAACATAAGTCAAGACACTGCCAAACATGGTACTTGGGCCCTCAATATGTAAACCCCATCCGCCATCTTCATTCTGCAAAACACAACTCCAAGTTAACACACACAAAATTTCCAGTAGAGAAGTTCTACAAAAGGAAAGCTCTAAGTAACAAAGACCAAATAGAGTCTTGCCTGATGATTGTAAAGGTATCTAATTATCTCCTTCCTATGCTCATCTGATAAGACTGCATTCAATGCTCCAGTGAAGGACAAAGTTATTACCTGATCATAATGATGAGAAAAAGTGACAAGGGTTACCATAAGTACATCGTTTGTGGTTAATGTTTAAGGAGGGTACAAAAAGTCTTCTGTCCCTCAAAGCTGAGACAACCAATCCGAAGTACAATTCATTGTTTTACAGTTGACTTGCATACTTTCCATACAATAGTCAATTGAAACATCAGAAATTACCAGGCCAGGCAGTAGAAACATTGGACCTCCATAGTCCCCTGGCCAATGTCCATCTTGGGCTTGAAGAGTTGAATGGAAATTTATAGCCCTTTTCAAAATACTAGTTACTGTCTCCTCCGTCACATCTTCTGTGTCCTTTACTTTGATCTGGGGTAATACTTCTTTAACAGGGTTCTCCTTGGAAAACTATATTTTTGGTAAGAAAAAAAACACCGGTGGTTAACTTAACTGATATAATTCAATATGATGGGAGAATAACTTAGCATACTCCAAAACCATAATAATATCACTGAAGAAATTCTATAATTGGCATGAAGGTCTAAGACTGATCTCTGAAGAAAGTAGCAAGCAAACTGTAAACTGTGTCAAGAGTTGGACATATTTATGGGGCTGACTCTATGGCTAACACGGAAGAAATATATTACAGTCCACCCCTTCAGTTTTAAAATGATAGTTAAGGTCTACTGTAAACAAGCTTTATCAGGTACAAGTTAACTGAAGCTTATATCAATTTATAGAATATACAAGTTTAAGTCCCAAACTTGATGGCACACTGACTTGTAGTTCTTTGTTCATGCTGGTATAAGTTGGAAATTTAGAAACCTCTAGCTTTGAAGTGATTCACATTTTAATAATATAAAATATAATACAAGTAGCACCAGGATGATCTTTGCTAATTTAAGCGAAAGAAAAAGGGAAGTTGGCAAAGATACGTGTCCCCAGTATCCAAAAATATAAACATAACAAGTCAGCTGGGAGCAGTATATAGGAGCACTCAGCAAAACAGTTCAGAATACACAAATCACATAAAACCTAACTAATCTATTCTATAATTTTAGTGTAACATTTTCCTAGTTATATATTCCTACAAGTTGCTCTCATTGACTCTTCCCAGTCTGCTGAAATTAGACACAACAACTCGCCTAAATGTGATTAAAAAAAACAAATATCACCATCAATCTCAGAAACTCATCAAATGAACACATTCCAAATCTCCTCAAGAAGACCAACAGTGAGTAAATTTTCGGCACAGTATTAGTATGACCTGTGCGATCGAAATTGACCCTATCTATCATATTCTCAAGCTTTCACAACACAGCGCCAATCCGTCAAACCAGTATTCGGGTCAATTTTAACTCTAAACTTCCAAAATTACACTAATAAAATACTCATTAAAAATTCAAGCCTCACCGAGAAGAAGCTACTAGATCCCACTCGATCATTTTTAGCCAGAGAAAGTAGTCACCTGAATCCGCATGAGACGGTCGGAGCTGTGTTTGTGGACGAAGCGGTGGTTATGGTAGTCCTGGCGAGCCTTCTCGACCTCTTCGAGCTCCTCCGGCGAGCCGAGCTTGGGATCGAATTGTTAGGGTTTCGATTCAAACACAGACAAGATAAAGAGAAAAGGACTGAAACGCTGACGTATTGAAAAGTTAGGGTTTCGTACTTACCCCGCTGAGATCGATAGCTCTGGCCTCGGCCTCCGCCGCGGCTTCGACCGACCAAATCAGTGAAATGAGAAACAAAGTAACCATTCTAACCTAGAATTCTAGATATACTGTACTACGAAATGAAAATTACTAATTAACCTACTCTATCTACTGCAGTAACAAAGGAGAAGTTTACCACACCCACCACCACTCGTCGCCGCCGAGATCGAACGGCAGCGGAGGGGAGGATGAGCTGGTGGAGGTCGAGTCGGAGGTCGGGGTGGGGTCGGAGTCGTCGAAGATGTCGTCGGAGGTCGGGGTGGGATCGGAGTCGTCGGAGGGCGAAGCCGGAGGCGGAGCGGAGGAGGACGAGTCGTCGAAGGCCGGGCTTGGGTCGTCGGAGGGGGAGGGCGGCGCCGGAGCGGAGGAGGTGTCGTCGGAGGTGGGCGGAGCTTCTGGACCAGGACGAAGCAATTCCTGAACTCTATCCTTTATATATTCTTTCACTCCTTGGAATAAGAATCTCACTGCTCTAATAAATCCAGGAGGAGGTCTACGTGCAGCCATTAATTTGTGAACAGCAACATTGCTCACCCCTCCTTATTTATAGGGGTGGAGCATCGGGTCTCGGAGCACACTGTGTGCGTGGGAGAGGCGGAGGGCGGGAAGCCTACGTAGCATCTGATTTTATATATATATTTATATGTGTGTGTGTGTTTGAAATTAAACGCAAACCTCCCCCCAAACGAAAAGTAGACCCGGGTCACACGAATAACTTCACAAAAAGTGCATTTATATTGGGCTAGAATTTTGAGGCCCAATCTCCTAGTGAACTAGACCACAAATTCCCAAAATGCTATCTTGATTATGTGATTCTTTCTGAAATTCAATTTTATGGACAATACTTGGCTGCCCCAGTCAGGGGTAGCCAAGCCTAGGCCTTACCATTTGGCCCATAGGTCCGAAAAGTTCGTGGGCGGTCCGAACCCCATCGAGTTCAAGGTCGGTTTGGTCCGCAAAAGTCCGGCCCATAGGGTATAGGGCAGGGCTTGGGCCGAGATCTCAAAGCTCGTGAGCCTAAAAAGTCCGGCCCGCTTGAAGCCCATAGGGCCAGTCCAAGCCCGACACGGAAAGCCCTGCCAAAAAAGCCCGCAGGGCCCTTTGCTTTTTAATGGGTTTAATGACTTTAATCAGTATAGACAATAGCGGAGTAGCCTACTGTAGTGAGTAGGGCTTTAGTTTTGTTCTTTGTTCAGTCTGTTGTACACAACTACACATTACATATTGGGTACATATTTATTGTTGTTGCCATTAGCATAATAAAACCTCGAGACTGAAGCCTAGTTAGTTAATTCGTGAATCGCCGAATTTTTGATAAAAACTTCCGTTTCCCTAATTTTTATTGAAAAATTTGAGTTACTTGTTTTTTTGAAAAATTTGAAGGAAAAGTTTGTCTAACATCTTATTTGTGGTCATCACGTCAAAAGATTAGCTATTCGGTACTCACCGCCCATTTTATTGATAAGGATTGGTGTTTGAACAAAAGAATTATTAGCTTTAAAATGTTTCAGTACCCTCACACCGGAGAAATTCTTGCTAATCATATAAGTGAGGAATTGGTTTCATGGGGTATGCAAAATAAAATATTATCAATCTCACTAGACAATGCTTCAAACAATGATGTAGTTGTCCAACTACTTCCTGATTTTCTTATGATAGAGTCAGTACTTAGGGAGTTGTTTCATGTGCATTGTTGTGCTCATATTTTAAATTTGATCGTGCAAGATGGATTAGAAATTTTGTCTCCATCTATTCTTATATAACAACTATTGTACGTAACATGAATTCATCTAGTAAGAGATTTGAAGTGTGGAAGCAATGTTGTACTTCATAAGGTTTTGCAAAAAGAAGCATAGACAATGGTGTTCCTCATCGTTGGAATTCTACTTGTGATCTTCTACAAATTGCTTTCAAATATAGAAGTCCTATGCATATGTATATGCACAAAGTTAATCAAATGCGATATTGTAAATTGGCAGTTCCCAATGAACAAAATTGGTTGATAGCTGAACTTGTAGGTGGTTTTCTAGAGGTCTTTAGGTCTGCAACTAAGATTTATATATATTGTGGTGTTTATTATCCTACATCTAGTCGAGTAATTACCTATTTGACGTTCATCAAACATTTGAAACATATTCTCATCTTGGTGTTGTCAATGATGCTTTAGTTGCAATGCAAACCAAATTTGACAAGGATTGGTATGATTTTCCTCTTGTTTTTCTGTTGTGCCACTGTTATAAACTCTAGGTTTAAGTTGTTTGCTATTGAGGAGTGGTTAAAGTGTATGGGCAAGGGGCAATTAGAAATAGATGGGATAATTCAATCTATTAAAACTTTGCTGTATAAATACTATGATGTTTATAAGAGGAATATTGTTCCCAGTGTAGTAGTACTGCCTAATAGTGGAGCTTCCACTCCTTTGAGTACCATGTCTAGTTTGATACCAATTTCTGGAGTTCAAAGCTATTCTATGCAAAGTTTGAAAAGGGCCAAAATATCCTCTACTTCTTCATCTTCTAATAACAATTCTGATTTACAGATTTATCTTAATTTGGCTACAACTAGTTTAGTGTTTTGGGATGGTGGAAGGCTAATCAACCATTGTACCATATTCTTTCCTTGATGACTCGAGATTTGCCAAGTGTTCCAGCTTCAACAGTTGCATCTGAGGCTACTTTTAGTGATGGTGGTCGAGTTGTTTCCGAAAAGAGAGCTAGTCTAAGCCCAAATACAATAGAAGCCCTAATTTGTTCAAAGGATTGGAGCTTGACAAAATCAAGGAAGCAAGATTCAATAGAAGTAGAGGAATCCACAAAAGAACTAATGGGAACAATGACTTCAAGACCAAATGGGATGATAGGACCTGTAGGTGGTGGAATTGAAGTTGATAGTGAAGAAAATTATGCAACTCATAATGAAAGTGGGCTACATGTAGACTAACACTAATATGTGCTGCTGGATTGCAATATTAGTAGCATGCACTTTCTTTTGTTATTTGAGAGGCAGAGATGTTTTTGTTGGCACTAATCTAGTTTTTGACATGTTACTAGGTTAATTGGATTGCTTCTTTAGCTCTCTATGTATAACTATGATAAACTATCCATGGATCACTTGTTTTTGCTGGTTTTGCTTGGTTCTGCTGTGTATAACCAGCTATGGAATACAAATTGTTTTTGCTTGGTTGTTGTGTAAGAGATGATCATACATTAAGACACCATTGTTTGCTACCTAGTGTGACCGTTTTTGTTTGGTATGACCATTGTGACTATTTTTGTTCTTCAGGGTGTGATCTCTGAAGTTTGTTTCAACTGTGCTTCAAAGTTGTGCTTCAAATCAGATTGGTAATTCTATTTTTTCAAGTTAAAAAGGACTAAACTTTATGTTGTTTTTTGGATATTGGGTTTGTTGTGCTTCAAGTGGATCAATATATTTAGAAACCATGTCATTCAGGTGCTTCAGAAACCATGTCATTCAGGTACACTTATATGCAATCACTGAATCACATTTGTCAAACAAAAATATTTTTCAATCTTATAAAGCTGGATTTTGACTTGGTGTTCACTCGGTAATTATGTTTGTTCAACTTGCATCAACATATATTTGGTTACACTAAAGGTAGATAGCTTCATTTGTTAAAATTTGGTTTGCATAACCAGTGTACTAGGTTACACTGTGCTGATTAAACAGTGTTTGTTGACACTCGCCCTTCTGCATAACCAGTGTACTAGGTTTAGGGGTCTTAACTACTCCAATCAGTCCAATGCATGTCCTCTCCTCCTAAAATCTCTATTTTGGGTTGTCATTTCAATCTAGTTTTTGATTATCATGCTAAGTTGGCATTTATCTAACTTTTGCTATGTAACCAGGTTATTGGATTATTTTTGTATTTAGCTAATGGTATGTATAAACATGATAAAACAACCATAGAATCACTTGTTTTTATTGGTTTAGCTTAGTTAAGCTTCGCCGAGTTATGGAATATGAGGTTTTTTTTGCCTAAATTTGAGTTTTTACTTGATTTTGATGAAAAGCCCAGCAAGGCCCAACCCGAAGAGCCCGGATTAGTCCCGACCCGTTGGCAGCCCATGGGCCAAAAAATGTGAAAAAAATCTGGCCCACATTTTGGATGAACAGTCATAAATCCCGGCCCCGCATGGCCCATTGATGAGCCCTAGCCAAGCCTTCCCAACTCCCCTACATGGTTTCGTTACAAGCTTACAGCAAGATGTTTGTCCTTCCTAGTTCTTACATCATTTTGATTACATTACTCCAACTGATCCACAAGCCTATCGTAATCTGATATTCTTCTCCCAAATTCATCTTCAACTTGATTCTCTATGTTTTGAATCTTTTGATCGACTCTTGGTAGAAACAAGTCTAAAGATTGAACAGAGAAAACAACCATTCACCAAATTGCAACATACAAAGCATTAAATCTAAAATAATTGCGGGGTAAAATGCCCAAGGAAAGCTTGAACAGGATTAGAGAAGCAAACATGTTCTGGGTTCTTGGAGTGGAAGACATTCATTAAACTTTCGACAGTTCTTTTTCTTTTTTGTTTCTTTTCAAATCATTACTCATATATCCCATATAAGAATATATCTTGTTGTAGTTGGGACAAATTGTGCTTTTGTTAAGGATTTAGAATCATACCCAAATTCGTTTGGATCTAGGATTAGAGATATGTAGAATTTATTGCAGTGAAAATACGAACAAGAAAGAAGAACTAAAGAGGAATGAAAGGAACATAAAGCAAAAAGAAAGAAAAAAGTGAAACTGGACGGGTGTCATGGTATCAATGGGCACAACTAAACTGGGCAAGCTTGGCTACCCATGGTTGGACAACTAAGTATTGTCTTTTTTGGATTAAAGTCACCATAGGGTTTAAACTTTCACTAAGTCGTCAATATGATGTCCAAACTTTAAAAACTATCAAGGTAGTGCCCAGACTTTCAAAACATAATTTTCGTGATGCCTCCGACCAATTTTCGTCACGGCTCGGTTAACTCTGATGATATGTTGTTTTTTATGTTTGATAACAACGTGAAATAACTTTAATACCCTTGTAATTTTCAATTTTTATTCTCTCTCTCTCTCTAAATCCAATTTGCTTTATGGAGATTTTTCTAGAATTGAATGTTTACCTTCTTATGAAACCCTATAAATAATTGAGATTAGAAGCTTGTTAGGTATAATTTCACAAGTTTTTTCCTATTATAAAGTCAGAGTGTTAGAGAGAGTTATAAGAAGAATAAAGTGTTCTGTAAGTACTGTAAGTGGGAAACACTACCAGAAATTCGCACTTAAATGACGAAACTAAGGTTTCGTCGTCTAAGTTGTAGTTAAACGACGAAAGAATATTTCGTCGGGTAAGAGAAAATTTCGTCATCTAAGTTTAGCCTAGACGACGAACATACATTTTTGTTGTCTAAGTCGGATCTTAGACGACAGAACTTGTTTTCATCGTCTAAGAAAAATATTTTAGATGACGAAAAATTTTATTCGTCGTCTTAGAAGTCGTACTTAGACGACGAAAAACATAATTCGTCGTCTAAGATCTAACTATTCTCTTTCGTTTAAGATATTGTATTTAGATGACGAAATATTGCACTTAGACGACGAGTATATTCATTTCCTCATCTAAGATCATTAATAAACCCTATACCATAACCCTAAACCCTTTCTCCTAAACCCTGAAAGTGTTAGACGATAAAAGCAGTAAAATTCGTCGTCTAAGTATCACTTAGACGACGAAATTCAACCACTTTTGTCGTCAAAGTAGAGTTTCACAATTATTTGTACCATATTCATTGAGGGCATAAAGTAAAAAAATTCTTGGACTGTGAGTGTCGATGGTTAGAAAATCAGAGTTACGAAGATTCGTATATCAACAATTCTGTTTCGTTGCATGAAATTTCGGTTTTATGGTTGACTACTCTCATCAAACCTTTAACGAACTTCGTATTGACTGAAAGTTCGTCTACGTACATATTATGTTGTGACTGACATTAAATTCAATAGTTGTTTTGTCCAAATTCAATTTCGTTAATATTGATGTGGAGTGAATACAGACATACGAACACTTAAGTTATACAACATTACTAGATATATAAACAAGTTTTTAGTTTTACATCAACTTTTTTATGTCAAATCTCAATTAATTTCTATCTAGTGGATAAATTAAAATTTTGCCACAAGACAAACACCTTTAACTTTGAAAACGGGTTTATGAATTATATTTTATGATCGTTTTCGTCTTTTAACTATTTTTCGATAATCACTAAATTCAATCGATCGAATCCTAAACTAATCTGAATTGGGTTGAATTTTTTTTTACAACATTGTATAAATGTAATGGTTACATCTGATATTTAATTTTTGATGATTTTTAAGCAACTACCCAAAATTAATTTTTCAGATATTAAAAAAAATTAAAAATTACCTTAGACGAAAAACCTATACTTAGGCGATGAAATCTAAATAGTTTCGTCGTCTAAATCAAAAAATTTGATGATTTTTTTTCCGCCAAATTTGGAAAAAAAAATTAAAACACTTATCTCTATTCTTATCTCTATAGTTACCAATTAGTAAAATACACCATCTCTATTCTTCTTAGATGAAAGCAAATGAAACAAGAAAAAAGGCCCTTGATCCTTTGATCTTTCATAGGTTTTAATATAAAATACATTTATTTTAGAAATAATCAAGGAGGAAACTCGTTGCGATGATTCTGTCATGAAGAAGAGGACTAAATAACAAATGCTGGTTAGGCTAATTAAGCTTAAATAAAGAACAAAGTCATAATTGGAGGAGTAACACGGCTTGAGTAATCTCAAATTCTTAATTAAATTGGGTGGTTAGGCAACTCTAGTCAAGATTTAGGCCTAATTTTCTCCACATTATGAATCGAAAAAGCTATTCTTCAATATTGAAATGATTTTTTTGTTGGATTAATAGGAAACCAATTACAGTTGGTAAATATTTTTTGTACATTGTCGTCTTGCTTAAAAAAATCTCTCATACAGTAAAAATTTCGTTAGGAACAAAATTAGTCCAAGTGACATTTTGATCTTTCAAAAAGAAGAAGGTAAAGTTTGAAACTTTTTACCTCCCACGAGGATGGCACGCCGACGACCATAATCCTCTCGATTATTTGCAGTCGGAAATCCATGGGTTGTGATCGATCTTGCCATGCGGAGTTATCAGAGTGATTGGAGAGACCTGGGCACGATATATTGGAATCCCCGATCCCAATTATGTTGATGTCGATGCACTCCTCACCGGCCGTTTCCAACTTTCCATCAGCTATCTCCTCTCCTCTCCTATCTTTCTTACTTCCTCGCGACTTGAAATACGAATTGGAAGTTGGAAACTGAAATTGGCGTGTGGTTTGGTTTGTTCCACGTAGCGCTTCACCGTCGATTCCCATACGTACGTAAGTTTTCTTTTCTTCTGAACTAGCTCTCAGTCTCAGTCTTCTGGTTCAGTCTGGGATTCTCAACTGCCATTGGTTGCAACGATGCTACTGTTCAGGTCATAAATCTTTAGTGCAAACAATTTCATTCATGGCTGGTGTTTTTGCTTATGGTTGTAGGAGCAAGGTCTTTAATCTCTAAAACCCTTTTTTGGATTGATAGAAATTAGCTCAAAGTATGGAACTTTATGATTGCTAGTGGAGATTTTCGATTGGAATTGAACTGGGTTTGGTTTTGTTTTGCAGAAAAAGGAGGAGGAAGAGAGAGCCAAGGAGAAGGAGTTTAATGATTTGTTCAAGGTTGCTGTTCGTCAGCAGAAAGTGCCACTTGGTATATTGTTTGTGCCCTCTCACTCACTCACATTTGCTCTTCTGTGGGTTCATTTGTGAATTGTGATTGATTTTTTGGTGATGGGAATTGGGTTTTGGTTTGGATAGGCGTGGATCCTAAGTCTATTGTTTGCAAGTTTTTCAAGGCCGGGGGGATTCAAGTGCAAGTTTTCTCATGATTTGAATGTACAGGGGAAGGGTGAAAGATTGATAATTACAGTGATAAGCATGATCTTGGTGCGAAGACTGACCAAAGCTTCATGTTTGTTCTTATAATAAGAGTAGAGTAGGGTGTTGTGTTGTTGCTTATCCTGTTTCAAACTTTTGCTTCAGAAACAATGGAGGGGTGGGATCAAGAGATGTTAGAAAAGGCGGTTGAGTCGAATCGAGCTAGATTATTTTACTTGTAGTTTAGGTAAATGCTATGACTGACATTTGTGCATTGTGGTTCTAGTGGATCATTCATACATCTATATTTTCCCCTCAGATTCGAGCTTTTCAATTTGGCTGTCTGTTTCTCTTGTTAGTTTTCTTTTATAATCGAGTAGGAGTTTTCAGATTCTATATTAGATGAACAGTTTGTAAGTAGTCTATTTTGATGGTAGTTTTCTGTTTGCAATATATGAAAGATGAAGAAGATGTTGCTATTTGAATTTGATCGAGTAGCTCAAGTCTGTTCTCTACTCTGACAAACAATCTTAGCCTGGTTCCAAATTGTCTGTTTCAGTTTGTTCAACTTGGTTCTTTTCTTCGTACGTTCGGAAGGTGAGTTTGGGAACTATGTACCGTATGATGAAATGAACCTTTCAGAATATTGTGGCTTTTAGGCATAGAACGTATGCAGCAACATTAATTTCTGTCTTCTGGTTGAAGAATCCACTAGTTGGGGTTTCTGGAGTCACCGAACACAGCTAGCAGTAGTTTGTACTTCTTTTTTGTATTTTTTGTTACATAACTGATCAATAATGGTAACTATTGTTCAACAGTTTTGTTATGATAGTATGTGTGCTTGTGTTATAAATTCGAATTGATATTGAGGTCATTATGCAATTTGTATTTTTTTTTTCAAATATCGTTCCATTTGCAATTGAAAACAGGATTACAAGGTCCACATAGATGAAATGCACTCTAAGCTGGTTCAAACCATGAGAGAAAGGTTATTATTTCATTTACGTGGGTTGCCTCAGATTGTAGAGAGATGGAATAGAACAGAAGATGCTGAGCCACAGCCCGGTCAGTTTGCTCGATCTCTTACCAAGGTATTCCTTCCATTTGTCGAAGCTCAACTCCTAATCAGAATCTTCTACTTGTTATGGCTTATTAATACCTGTGTTGATTTTGACAAGCTTAGTTGAGTTTACTGATTGGAAAGCTTGTTAGTAATTCGTTTGTGTATACAGAGGGCTATATATGCCTATATCTTATTAGTATTGGTTTCTGCAACTCTTTATCTTGCATAGTTGTTATAGGCCTCACTCTCTAATTCATTGCAGGAAGTTGGATACATGCAACGTGCAACTACTAAAAATATAGGCAACATTAGAGTCTGAAGCAAAAAAAGAAAAAGAAGAGTCTTATGCTGAGCCTCTTGAAGAGACTAAGCTTTATGTGGGGAGATTGCCTTATGATGTTGACAGTGAGAAGCTTGCTAACATTTTCAATGAGGCTGGGGTTGTTGAGATTTCTGAGGTAAATAAAGTATGGGTCTTGTCTTGATTTGTAGTAATATTGCAGCATTGATATTATTGTTACATTTTGTTTTTATTTCTGGCTTTTTCGATTGGTAGGTGATAAACGGGGAGACGGATCAGAGTAGAGGGTTTGGGTTTGTGACTATGAGGAACTGTTGAGGAGAAAGTTGTAGAGAGATGTTCAACCATTGTGTAAGTTGCCAATTTCTAATCAGGTGTTGGCATTGTGAAACGAAGCAAATTTGAATGTCGATATAACATTTTGAAATGTGGTAAATTCGAGGAGTGAGTCATTGAACTTATCACTCTTCTGTGGCAGTGTTTGAAAACTGTATTTCTTGTTGCACAGGATTTCGAAGGAAGGGCCTTGACTAAAAACAACGCCGCTCCTATAGGGTCACGACCCGAAAGACCACACTGAGTGGAAGGGCCTTCATTCAGATTCTATGTCAGTAACCTGTCGTAGCAAGTGAACGATTCTTGTTTGGAGCAGTTGGTTAGTGAACATGGAAATGTGGTGAGTGCCAAGGCCTTTTTTTGGTGGAATGATGACTATTATGAACTTATGATGCCGCGTTATCTTCATTTTTTGGCTATGTTGCTAGATCTCCTTGACAGAGGGTGGAGAAGATCGGGTGTTCGTGCTTTCTCTACATACCGGAGATAGAGAGGACGTGTTGCCCTGCTTATATGATTTGTTTGAAACCTGGAGACTTTATTCATTCTAATAACACAGACAGATTCCAGTAGGTCCTTGCCGGAAGGGTCATTCTAATAATTGTATGCGCATTCTCACGATTCAGATTTCTCAGCTAATCAATTTGTAGGTACATGTATACTCTAATGGTTTGCTTGTGCAAATCCGATTTTGTTGTAAATATAAAACCCAAAAATTTACTTCAAACAAAAATAAAACCCAAAAATTACTCTTCTATTGTGTGTTGCGAGTTGGGATTGTCCATCAAATTTAGATGGGTATAAGTTACGAAATAAAAAATAAAAAGTAAATTAAATGGGTGAGTTTTTTTTTATCCTACCAAGTCGATATCAAGACCTGGATAGTTGCAAAGCACGTATGACTATTAATGTTGTTATTTGTTCGTTAGACATATACGAAAATGTAAGCTGTTAAAATATTAAATTGTAAATAAAAAATGTATTTTGCGAAATTGACTGTAGGATGTGATATTACCGACTAATCTAAGTGTGTTGTAAAAAATAAATTGACTTAAATTGGACCTCGGTCTGTTGTGACTCTATTGCTTTTATGACTAAACTACGGATAATCATTCCGTAAAAAATAATTTAAGACCAAGTAAATAAATAAAATTAATAAATGTATTGTAAAAAACTATTTGTATATACAAAATTTGAGACAAAATTTCATGCACACATTCCCATGAGGTTTAAATCTACCTCACCATGTCAAAATATTTTACAAAAAAAAAACTCAAGTACCCCCTTAGGAGAATTAGCAAAATATATTACTTGGTATTTAAGTAATTACACCCAAAAAAAATATTTAACCTCATTGACCGAGGTATAAACAAACTCCGACAAAGTTAAATTTTCCACACAATACACATTACAACTAGGTGGACGCATGAGTGTGTGGTGGTTTCTCATTAGACTATTTCAATTTCAAATATGTCTCAAAGTCATCATATGACTACTAAAATTGTTTACTTTGTTTGTTTGTTATAATGAAATGTAAACCTTTGTGATATTAAATTGGAAATAAAACTTTATTTTTGTGAAACTGACCGTAAGATGTAACGATCGAGTTAATCTAAGAATGCTGTGAAAAATTAAGATTTTTTTGACTTGAATTTGATCTCGATCCATGCATCTAACTGTTGTGACTACAATACCCTTACGACTAAAAAACGAATAACCACTCTTAAAAAAATAATTTAAGACCAAATTTCATACACACATTCTCGTGGGATCCGCATATACCTTGTCATGTCCAAATATTTTGCCAAAAAATCGATTTAGGTATTCCACCCTTAGAAGAATGAGCAAAACACATTAATGGGTATTTAAGTAATTACATAAGAATAAGTTTGACCTCATTGACTGAGGTATAAACGAACTCCGACAAAGTTAAAATTTTCACACAATACACATTACAACTAGGTGGACGCATGAGTGTGTGATGATTTTTAATTAGACTACTTCAATTTCAAACATGTCTCAAATTCACCATATGTCATTACTAATGTTGTTTACTTTGTTTGTTTGCAATAAGGAAATGTGAACCTTTGTGATACTATATCAAAAATAAAATTTTATTTTGCGAATCCGATCGTACAATGTGAAGATTGAGTTAATCTAAAAATGTTGTAAAAAATTTAGAATATTTTGACATGAATTTGAACTCGATTTGTGCGTTTGACCATTGTGACCACAATGCCCTTACGACTAAAATGCGAATAACCACTCCTTAAAAAAATAATTTAAGACAAAATTTTATACACATTCTCATGGGGTTCGCATATACCTCTTCATGTCAACAAATTTGGCCAAAACTATTGATTTAGATACTCCACCCACCCTTAGGAGAATGAACAAAATACATTAATGAGTACTTAAGTAATTACACAAAAATAAGTTTGATCTCGTTGATTGAGGTCTAAACGAACTCCGACTAAGCTAATTTTTTTCACACAACGCATATTACAACTAGGTGGATGCATGAGTATGTGCTGATTTTTCATTAGACTATTTTATTTTCTCATATGTTTGAAAGTCACCATATGTATGAGTACTAATGTTATTTACTTTGTTTTTTAGTTAGATGAAATGCAAACCTTTGTGATACTAAATCACAAATAGAAAATTATTTTGTAATACCGACCATAGGATGTGACGATCAAATTAAACTATGGATGCTGTAAAAAATTTATAACTTTTTGACTTGAATTCGACTTCGATCCATGCGTCCAACCGTTTTAACCCTAATTCCCTTACGACTAAAATGCGAGGTAGCGCTCGGTAAAAAATAATTTGAGACCAAGTCTCATACACACATTCTCATGGGTTTATATCTACCTTATTATGTCAAAATAGTTGACAAAAAAAATCAACTTAGGTACTCCCCCCATAGGAGAATTAACAAAATACATAAATGAGTATTTAAGTAATTTCACAAGAAAATGTTTGACTTCATTGATCGGGGTCTAAACGAACTCCAATGAGCTAATTTTTTCACAAAATGCATATTACAACTAGGTGGACGCATGAGTATGTGCTGATTTTCGTTAGACTATTTTATTTTCTCATATGTTTGAAAGTCATAATATGACTACTAATGTTGTTTACTTTGTTTGTTAGTTACATGAAAATGCAAACCTTTGTGATACTAAATCACAAATGGAAAATTATTTGTCTTTGGGGATTGGGACAAACTCGGCAGAGAATCCGGGTTCGAGGACCCCAAGGCCGTCAACCGTATCTCCAAGTTGCCCGAAGAACTATCCCAGGCCGTTAACTTCTGTCGTGACCTTGTGAATGATGCTTTTACCATTCCCCCCAAGTTTTGAAAGTTTCGGTGGTTGTGGAGCAGAGAGCGTCTCAGCCCTGGAGGTTTGGAGGGCATTGAGCTCCTCTAGCACGAAGACCGCCAAGAGGTGACTGAGGTCCCTTGAGCTCCCCAAGTCCACAAGGCTGGAAGAGCCCCTACCCCTAAGCTCTCAAACGTCCAAACTCTAGCCGAGCAGGGGGAGGCCTCTAAGCTCAAGAAGAGGAAGCTTGTGAAGACTTCTGAGCTTGTGAAGTTGGTAAAGATTTCTGCATAGGTGACGTTGGTAACGGTGTAAATTACTTTATCAGGGGAGTAGCGTCTGGGCGCTCTCTGGTGTTTGGGTAAACTTCTAACAGTAGATCATCGACATTCGGAAGTGTGGCGATGCTCGGACGTACATGATCTAGGCTGTTTCCCTCGTTGGTGATGTCGAGATGGCGAAATAGCGTTTGACAATGGGCGGAGAGGCCAGTCAGGAGGCTGGTGTTGAAACGTGTCGGGGTGGGTTTTGAGCTTTGTGGCCCCAGACCCAATAATGAATGTCCACCTTCTCGACGATCATGTCAACCACCTCCTCATAGGTCAAGTACCTACGCTTGATGATATTTTCCTTGAATGATGAAGGTTGTAACCCTTCGATCAGGGCGGACAGGGTCGTCTGCCTATCCAAGTTTTGACACAGTTGAGCGGTCGTGCGGAAGTGGTTAATGTATGACGACAGTGACTCAGATCACCTTGGCGGACAGAGAATAATGAGTTGGTTATGTGGTGGCATCCATGCAATCGGTAGTGCTTGAGGAATGCATCTGTGAAGTCCGAGAACGAGTTGAGTGATCTGGGTTCGAGCTCAAAGAACCAATTTAACATTTTGCCAGTTAGTGTCTCAAGGAATAAGTAGCACAACATGGCGTCGTCGTGCTGGTGACTGACTGTGGTGAAAAGGAACTTGTCGACGTGCGTACCTGAATCTCCACGTCTGCCATAACGCTCGTCTTTCAGCATTTTGGTGTGCCTATCGCACCCAACGTTCATAATGATAGGAGAGAATGAGGTAGTATATGGCGGGTAGGGGAGATTGGCATTAGCAGGGTGCTATACATGTCGGAGCTCGCCCTAAATATCGGCCAGACGGGCCAAAATCTGGGCGGTGGCGTTGGGTGAATGATGTTGGGATCGAGGGGAGGCGAGTCTCCTGGCAACTGAGGGTGGATGAGTTAAGCATTCATGTGAACCATGTTGTGGCGTTCCTCACGCCTGCCCATCTCCAATTGCTGAGCCTCGAGGGCGGCGAGGGCCTCATGCACGTGCTCAATGTTACGACGCTCAGCGTTGCTCTCCGTCTGAAGCTGAACTAACTTCTAAAGCAAGCGAGTGTTATCGTCCACTGAGGTAGCGCTGCTGGTTTCAGCATTCTCAGTGCCAGTCCCCTCGGGCGGGATGTTAGGCGTCAGGGACATATTTACAGAGTATAGGCGTTCCCCCATTGGGGTCTCAAATTCGTTAGGCTCGGGGAGAGGCATAACGAGACAGAGAGAAGAAGGAGGCTTTTGTGTGGGTGGAGAAAAATGAGATCGCTAGACAACTCTATTGTTTCTACCAAAATCTGTAGAGGGTTCTGCTAGAAGGAAAAGAGATATTATGGTAGGATTGCTCCTGAGCACTCGGGATAATGACCTCTTGCACTCTGCTTAACTACAAGACAAAAGACTAGCATTAGGAAGTTGAGATGGGATTGGCCCGCCTTCAACGCTCTGATGCTTAAGACAAACGGTGTTATGACACTAAGCGTTTAATGAATAATGAAGAATATATTTGTTACCTTTGTCTTGTCATAAATACCTTCTTTACATAGGTAGTTGAGGCTGACATCTCTTTGTGATCCTCGATGTGGGACTAATGTGAGCATTCTATTTTAGTGTAAGGGAGTGCAGATTAGTCCTTCGACAGGTTGTGCCCCACGCCGGCTGACTGTCGCGCGCGGCACGCTGTGGTCTCGAGCGCGTGTGGTGCACTTCCTGAGTGCGATTTATCCTTTGTACCCTTATAGCTTTCTTTCACAATTGATTTTGGGTGCTAAGTATGGTATGTTTTTATTGGTTAGTGCATGGCGTACTGATACTTTTCTTTCTTAGGTTATTTATCTACAAAGATGCATATTCATTCATATCTTCAGTAAACAAACTCCATCCACTATTGTGCATCCAACCAATGGAATTCAGATTCAATTCTTAGTCAAATACCCAGTATCATATTCTGCAAATTTCATCAATTGAATTCCACCAGAAGTAAGAGGGAGACAATGAGAGAGGAAACATGTCACGAACATGAAATACATTTTTCTGGGTTTGTTGAGGATAGGACCAGAATCACGATTACAAAATTAAAGGGGAATTGTGTAAAAGGATGATTGTTGTTGATTCAGTCTTACATGGTGTTATCTTGAGTACACCTTTTGGAGAACTCTCGATAAGGCGAGCTAAGGAAGTCCAAAAAACAATCAGACGCTAGCTTGTACCATTTAACTTTGTACTGATGGCCACCAAACGTGGTACTGAGCAACTAATACCCCTTATTTAACCCTATAACAGCCAAGCCTGGCAAACAAACGCGCCCATATATTCTTGCCTTCAATTTTTTTTTTCTTTCAGCCATGTGTATCACAGCATAGTTAATTTTCAATGTTATGTTGTTTGAATTCTTAAGGTGACTCATGTTTGTTTTGGACTAGGTGGATGCCCGCCCCGTTGGGGCGGTGTTACCACTACTATTTCAGCGACTAATTGTACATGAATGTAGATAATAGATGAGATAAAAAATGACAGGAAATATCTGTACATATATGAAAAGTAATGATCTATTCAACATGTGAAGTTCAAAGTTGTCAACATATAAACATGAGTCATCGTCATTGTCATCTTTGCAAAAACACTATATAACTGAGAAAACAAATCAACATGAATCAGATCGGAGAGTCTTGGTCTCCTCTCCCACGCATTTACCATCATTTCCCTTCTTACACAACTTTTATATTACAACACAGTTTATAGTTCTTTCTATTGGAAAAGTTTGACACAGAGGGAGAACAAAATCATAGAGCAAATGAGAAAGTGAGAGCACCAAACTCACATGTAGACAAAAAAGGCATTGGTGGGCTTTCTTACCGGCTTTTGATTCCTGCAGTTTCAAGATCGAATCAGATGAAATTGAAACCAGGGAGTTGAAAATCATAATGCAATAATAAATGGTACCTACCAATAGTGAGGTCGAGACGGTCACGTGGCAATTCTGATGCTTTGATTGGATCATCATTAAAGCCGACTGGATTGAGAAGAGAGAAATACATTTGGCCATCACCCATCTAACCTCCAAATGACCTCATCTCTCATTTTTGAAGGGTCATTTGGCCAGCACTCAACTGACCTCCAAAATCAGAAGAGAAAGATTAGGCTTTGATTGATCTAGTTGAAGGCCGAGAGCCGAGAACCAAAAGCCAAAGACTGAGAGAGGCTAGGCTTTAATTGATGTGAGAGTCGAGAGAGGTTAGCGAAAATGAGAGAGATGTAAGGAGATCAAAGAGAAAGATGAGAAATGAGGTGATAATCGCGTGAGAGAAATAGAGAGAGATCGGCATGGAGCAAAGATGAAATAATCTCTCACGTGAACAATGCTCCTGAATAACCCAGGAAAAGTAGGTCTCACCGTTGTTATATATTAAATAAATGTCTATGATGGTTAGCTAAGATGTATGTTGTGTATATGTTTCAATGTGTATGTATTATACGTATTATATATTTTGTAATACATCTCTATAGACTATATTTTTTGTATAGTTATTAGGCACATCAATACTTGCCATACCTGAGTTGGATATGACTTTGGAAGTTGAATTTGTCCATTTTTTGTATAGTTAAGATTTTTGTGATTCGTCGACCATCGATTGGATTTAAGAGTTTATTAAGAAAAGTCGGAGTTGGATATGACTTTGGAAGTTGAATTTGTCCATTTTTGCAACAATGAGTATAAATCAATTGATTATTTTTTTTTCTTTTTCAATACTTCATCTAACCAAAAGAGTGCAGTGCAGTGATTGCATTTATGAGCATCATCACCAGAGTCGTTATAATTCACAATGACACCTGCAATTAGAATCATAAAAATGCAAGTTAGATAATTAATCATGGATGATAATGAATTTTTAGTGATCAAGTCTACGTTAGAAATGTTGTTGATATCAGAATTGATAACAGATAGTGTAATGTGCTCCTTACCTTCACGGCTTATTTGGTAAGATGCTTGCTTGGCCATAAATACTTGCATCCAAAACTGCACAAATGAAACAAATCAAACATCATTGATCATTCTTCAAAACAAACACAAAAATGACTATTATATGTAATGAAATGCTATGTATATGTCTACGCTACCTGATATAACTTCGTCAGCATCTTCATCTTCACTGATATCCTCTCTTGCGGCTGTGTCGCTCAACAGTGTTGTTGTCTCATGGCACGTCGAAGATTCAGCAAATTGAAAACAACGTTGTCTCTTAGTCAAGCATCGCTTGTCTGACGTGCCTATTGAAGGATAATCTAAATCTACTGCTGAACCTTTTCCTCTAGTTGAGGAGTCATAATTCCTCTTTCGAACCATGTCTACAAAAAAAAAATTACGTAATCAAAAAAAATTTCTTCATTCATCAGATAAAATAACATTGATTTTTGATGGCCTAATATTCTATTAACATTACATTCCTACTATAGCCATCAGAAGTAAGACAACAGAAATAACATAAATACCACCAACCTAAGTATTGATGACAAAATACAATGGATAGAGACAAATGTCAAAGTAACAACAGCACTGTGAAACAACAAAGTATTTTTTGCATATAACAAATAAAACTTGGAGAATACAAGAAAAAGATTAAAACCAATAAAAAAAACTTTCATCATAATAATTTGACAGATGACATAAACAACAATCAATTCATCGAATTAGCAAGCATGAAGTTGACAGAGTACTAAAAAAAGTAAAAAAAAAGCTGAGATAATTTCACACTCACTGACTATACCATCAAAGCAATTGAGAAATGCACTATGTTCAATTTAATCAAATAAGTCTTTAAGACAATGTAAATACACTACACACTTTCAATATCATGAATACACAACATTTCTTTTTGAAAAAGAAAAAGAAAAACGAAAAAAGTTGGACAGCAAATCAACATCAATATCTGCAAAGGAGGAAAAAAATAATTTTAAATCTGTAAATCAATTTAAGTTTTACGAACCATTAATATACGAAGACCAAATTACTCTAAAAGGGACGAAACATGACAATAACCAAAGCGAAAAGTCCACAAACATAAACAAAAGAAAATGACCAAAATAATATAAAAAAATCATCAACAAAGCTTCAAAAGGCACAAAATAGTAACAGATGTAACATAATTCATGTACGTTTTCACTTAAACAGTTAACATATTACTATCTGTGAACGCAACTTATGACCATTGATATATATATGATGTTTTCGTGGGGAATGAATTACAATGAAAACTTGGAAAGCTTGCCTATTTGGAGGACTGGGACACAGTAACTCCTTCAATAATAAATGACTATCAATAATGTACAGTTCAGATGAATTTACTCAATAACTCTAAATCACATATACTTTTAAAAAACATAACCCCATATGAATCTGTAAATTAATATATATTTTTTCAATTGTGACAAATAATCACGAAAACAATGAATTCCTACCTTTAGCGGAGATTTGTATGCAATCACAGAAAACTGCAAATGACAAAAACAGGGAAAAAAAAACTAAATCAGACATCAATCTGACATGTGCAAGCAACATAAAAAAAAATACTAACAAATCTAAAAATATAGATAAAAAGAAAGTCAATCAATACCTGACTACAACAAACCTTTGTATGTAGTTATAGTAATCTGAAAACAACAAACACCCGAAAAATT
Source organism: Geum urbanum (assembly GCA_946800695.1). Classification (NCBI taxonomy): domain Eukaryota; kingdom Viridiplantae; phylum Streptophyta; class Magnoliopsida; order Rosales; family Rosaceae; genus Geum; species Geum urbanum. The sequence goes on from OX327003.1 coordinate 11,311,957, forward strand.
TTCTTTCCGCTGTCGACCAAAAAAAAAAGAGAAAGGAAATTGGTCATTAATTCATAACATTGGTGATAATAGGCACATGGGATACAAATGAAACTGCATTCATATACATGTCCAATGAAATGAGTAAGCTTGTTATTGTACTATATATATGTTACAACATATATCCAACTATTATAGAATATACTTAAGAGATGAATAAGACGGCATGAATGCATTAGTACCATCAATGCATTATTCAAAAGAATAGACTTATGCGATGTACAAATTTGAGATTGATTATATTCTTTTCATTATATAAACTTTCAAAGAAACTAAGCACTTGAAGATGTCTATCGCATTCTAAAAATCTCATAACGGGTTTTGGTGAGAATTAACCTACCAAGGTATAAATATGCAATAAAAACAAACATCAACTCGAGATCAAGACTAAGATATAGAGAAAGCTTACTTTGGTAAATCGAGAGAGACCAATGAGAAATGGAGAGGGATAGATGATAGATGAAGCGAGGATCATGCGTGATTGCAAAGATTGGAAATCGTCAAGAGCAAATAAAGATGCAACCTGAAAAATCAAACAAATTGTCATCATGATGGATGTATTTCTTTAAAATGTGTTTTCTCTTCAAGCAATCAAATAATACGCAAATTTCATCAATATCCTGATCAAATAATACACAAACTCCAGTAACACCCGACTATCAAAAATCTCAAAAGAGAAAAAGAGACACGAATAGTAAATATAAAACACAGAGACATTTCAAGTGAAAACCCACAACTTTTCCAGCCATATTGCTAATCAAACACATGTTTATTATGAGCAATCACTATGTAATGAAGTTATCTAATACGCATTGTGTTGGTACTACTCATCACTATAGTAGAGATAGCTAATCGATACTGAATGGTAGAGACATTCAATATATAACACAGCAGAGATAGCTATCTAACATACATTAATTCAGCTTGGTAATTACATACTGCATAAGGAATTCAGTAATTTAGATATAGTTAATTCAGTAACCAAACATAGTGCACATTATGTTTACCACCAGTAATTGTTAAGCTCATCAGTTCCTGGGTAGTACTGGAAAAACTATTTTAGTATTGGTTGTTAATTATAGATTTGGTTACCCATGGACTAATCAAGAATCAGCAAGAGCATTGCATCTGCCATAGTGGATGACCTTCTTTGTTTCTTCCTTTGAAACCAAACACTTGAACCCAAAACGCCAATAATATAATGAACTGTTGTCTAATTATTCTTCTGCTGAGAGATACATCTATTTCCTAAGCTTAGAACAACTGCAGGTGGCATTAGAATTGCAGAAATTGATATTCAATTACATGATAAAATTCATAGAAGATATACGAACCGAAAAGAAAGCCACTCATACATAGACCAAGAGGTTTCATGTGAGTCACCAAATAGGCAAACAATATTAAGCAACATAGAGCAAGCAGATTCTTATATATTTTTTTTTTCTAACAAATACAAATTCTTATATCAGAAAAATAATAAAATTACAAATTTCTCTTGACAAATAAGGAGGAAAATTAAAGAAAATGCGTCCAAGTACATATCAATTGAGAATAAGAAAATATAAACAATGAATGCCTACTGTTAATAAGATAATAAGATAATTTGGGTTTGTAGCTGATAGTATGGGGGTATTATGATAAAGTTCATATATAAGATTGTGGGTATTGGAATTAGTTTGCAGACATAACTAAATCAAAATAGCAAATCAAATAATCACATGTTAACTATTCGAATCGAAAGCCAACACCCAAATCTTAGTGCCCCTATGATTGTATCAAAATAACAATCGATTACAAAGCAGCAACAACCATGAAAACGAAGATAAAAATGGGTAATGAACTAACTTCAATCGATCGCAAAGTTCGGAGAAGAAGTCGACCGCTATAACAAAGACCACAGAGGAGTGAGAGAGAGTTAGAGCTAGATTGAGATAAGACCTAGATAGATAGAGAACAATAAGACCCAGAACTGAAACTCAATGAAATTGATAGAAGAAAACGACATGCAACCCAAATTCGAGCAAAATTTGATGTATACCCAAAATAGAAATTATAACAAACAATCGTCGGATTTACCTTGATTTGGATCAATTAAACCGTTGGATTATCACGAAATTTGATTACATCATATATGACACAGTTTCAAGAAACTTTCCTGAAGACATCGAAAGCAACCAGGATTTCTATCATGTAGATTTTGGCCATAGAACGCAGAATACCCAAAACAGAAATTATAACAAACAATCGTCGGATTTACCTTGATTTGAATCAATTTAACCGTTGGATTATCACGAAATTTGAGTATGTCATAGGTGACACAGTTTCAAGAAACTTTCCTGAAGACATCAAAAGCAACCAGGATCTCTATCATGTAGATTTTGGCCATGGAAGAAGTCTGTTGATGAAGACCAAAACAATCATCGGATTTACCTTGATTTGGATCAATTAAACCGTTGGATTATCACGAAATTTGATTATGTCATAGATGACACAGTTTCAAGAAACTTTCCTGAAGACATCGAAAGCAACCAGGATTTCTATCATGTAGATTTTGGCCATAGAACGCAGAATACCCAAAACAGAAATTATAACAAACAATCGTCGGATTTACCTTGATTTGGATCAATTTAACCGTTGGATTATCACGAAATTTGAGTATGTCATAGATGACACAGTTTCAAGAAACTTTCCTGAAGACATCGAAAGCAACCAGGATCTCTATCATGTAGATTTTGACCATGGAAGAAGTCTGTGGATGAAGACCAAAACATGAACAGGGCTATGAATAGTAAAACTCATGATTGTTATATAGGTAATTACTGTATTGTAATTCTATTACGGTGGCATATGATTATTATACATTCTTTGTTGGTTAGGATGGAAATGAAGTCGAACAAGCAAATCTGGAGTAGAAGAATAAGGAGTGTTCAAAGACGAATTAGGGTGTTAGAGAAAGGATTCACCATTACGAGCTATACTTGATTAGGCTATAGGTCTGGCATCAGTTGACATGAGCGTCGGTGGCACTGCTGATCTGGGTTACCTGGTCATTCAGCGAAGTGGCGTTCATGGTTGCTTAAGAGATTCGTATTCTATTTCGGCCGGGTCATGCGACTTCTTGTCTGGTCACGACAGTTTATTGTGGCTTAAAGTTAATGTAGCAATGTAGATTTGGCTAGGCGGCACTGTCAATCCAATGGAGGCAACAACATAGTGGCATCAATGCCCTCAGGTGGCGACTTGCAGTTTTGGGCCTGTTATTGTGTGTCACAGTTTTCAAGTTCCACAGATAATGCTCTGGTTTTAGGCTTAATGTTCTAGTTTTTCGAAATGTTCGTGTATGGTGATATAAACACGATATTGAGGTCGACGAAGAAGTCAAAATGTGTGACATGACCGGCTTATTATGCTATGAGTTCTTTTTACTATCCCAGAGATTTTGTGACGAGGTGTAAACAATGTGTGTAAACTACATGGGGGATGGCGTGGAGTCTCATCAGATTTATTGTTATTTATTGGAGGCTTTATGCCTGTCAAAGGATGGAGGTGGGCTAAGTTATCGGAATTTAATGCATTTAACTTTATTATGTTAACCTCTCTTTTTTTGGTCTGAAAGATAATATCATTGAAAGAAAGAGGAAATGCAGAGAGACAAGGCTAGACCAACCCAACCAACTAAAAACATTTATTATATAACAAAGGAGAGTTTTACTGTTCATACTTTTGAATTACTGTTTGAAATTGTTCATAGGCGTGCGGCATGTGCGAGCTTCTCTCAGGAAAACCCGGTCCTTTCTTCTTTCTCTCTCATTCCTCCCTCCACTTCTCACATACCTCTCTCTCTACACAAATCTGTCTCCATCTCTTCATAAGCACATGCCAACCATACTTTGATTCGATATCGATCGAGATGTATGTGGGTCTTGCTTTTAGTATCTTCTTCTTTGATTCCAAACACTACCTGGGTTCTAATGTGCACATAACGTGAATCATTGTTCCTTCTTTTTGGTTACTGTTTGAAATAGTTCAAATTGTGCGACCCGTTGGGCTCTCTCACCCAGCCTTATCAAAATCGCGCCATCTCATAACTCTGATCGCACACCACAACCCTATCACCGATTCCCCAGGCTCGCGCTTCGATCTGAGGTTTGGTGCGGCTCTGAAATCGTTTGGGTTCTAAGGTCTCCTCTCGATCGTGTGTTCCATCTTCCTAGCCGCTTCCATCCCCCCCTTCGTACCGATACAGATCTCTCACTCCATTTTCAATGTGTATGTTTGAAGTTTTTGTTTTATGTAGTCAAGTTTTGATATGGGTTGTCAATCTAGGTAGTTGAACCGATCGATCTGCTTGGGTCTGATAATTTTAGTACATTAGTGATTTGATTAACTGTTGTGTTTTATGATTTGAGATTTTGTGTGCTGGGTGAAACTAGACTGTAATCTATATATAGCACCATAAGGGCCATGTATAGGTTATCAAATATATATAAGACCAAAGAAACAAGTAAAACCACAGCGGTTCAATGTTTAGTGTTCATCGGTTCCTTTTCTTTGGCACCCCCTGTAGTTACATAATCGCAGGCTAAGTTCAAATATATGTATTCAAAATTTACAATATATTCGAATCTAGATTTTGTTGTTTTGTATTCATTATAAGCCATTCATTTGTCATTCTCTTTGTCAGTTACTGATTTGCTTTCGCCATTTGTTCTCTGCGATTCATTGATCCATGTATAGGTTATTCACTCTTGCTCTTCGGATTTGCATTCCTGCTCCGCCAGTCAGCTATTTGAGATCGAATTGGGGTTTTTTCTTCTGATTTTAGGGTTCATTCTTCTTTCCGACAAAGTCTCTCCCTCATTCGATGCTACAGTATGATGACTCTTTCCAAATATCTCTTTTGATTTTGTCAGTAATTTCGTGAGTGACATTTACTTAATTTATGCTAATACATAATCGTGTTTCTCCTCTCATCAACCTTTAATTTCAATTTGGTAGTTTTTTGTGGGATTTTCAACGGTACTGGTGAAATCGAGGCTGCTTCCTCCTCATCCTCGACATTTTCTAGCAGCCTTGGGACTGATTCTTCTCTCTGGTATAGTTGCCTTTCTTCCTTGGTCTGTGTTCTTTGATTGTTATTTTAAAATTTTGTTGCATGAATTAAGGTCACCTTTTGAAACATTCAATGTGTTCAGTAAACTGACATAAGCTGGAAATTCAATGTGTTCTTTATATCAATGTGCTCAATTACATTATATCTAGGTGAAAAAAAGCTACAATTTAGAAACAATTGAATATCCAGATTGATGGTGGTTGAAGGAAGCTTTTTAATGTCATGTATGCTCTTTGTTTTTTACTTTCTTCTTGGGTTATGGCATGGAGTTTTCCTTTCTGGGTTATGGCATGGATGTGTACTGTTTCTAATTTAGTTTGTTGAAGTAGAAATAGTATTTTGCTAATTGTTTTGCTTTCTATCTTTGTTTCTGCTTTCAAATGCATTATCATTATGTATGTTAGCTTGAGTTTGCTTTAAATGATTATGTAGCTTATGTTATCTCTGTTTGGTTTATGTGAGAATGTAGACAAAGAATGGAGAGTACTTTAATGACAATTGTTTGAATTTGTTTCACCATTGATGAAACAAAGCTAAACAACCATATTTTTGTTCTGTGAGTAAATTGAAGGGTAGAAGAAGAGATTGATAGTTTCAGTGTTGTTTTGGTATCTTATTAGACAAGAATCAGTATTGGATTAGGCACAAAATTACATGCTGTCTTTTTCTTTTTCCCCAACTATTTTAGCTCTTTCAAGCAACACTGATCAATTAAACGTTTGTAATTGTAGACTGATGTGTTCTTAGCCCCACAGATTGCTATAGCTACAACAAGGATCAATATAAACATGGTAAACTCAGTTCCACTTATATATGTATATATACATATTTTTTTCTCAGGATTTGAAAGAATATGTGGCTGCTCTTTTAGTTTTCAGAGTTGAGAGCCATGTATTCTCTGTAGATATTATACATATAATCAGCAATTTTTTGTTGTTGGCATGTGTACATAGTCGATCAATCATCGTATCTCTTAAGCATTACAATTAAGAAAGCTAGATCAGATGAGATCGATCAAATATACACCAGACCATGCCAGCAGCAACTTTAAAGTTTAAACTACAGGCCAGATCACCTTACACATTATAAACGTACAAACATATCATATATATATATATAGCTGATTGACTAGGGATGTATAGATATGGCAGGCTGCTATAGTTTTACAGCTAATTTGATGCCTATGAATTAAGCAAAATGATAGGAATGCGAAGACATGAATGTGCAAAACCATAAATGACGAAGAATGAACGGAATAAAACGATAGATCAGTTTGTGATAGGAATCAAAAACCTCTTGATTACATTTTGTTTGTCCTGTATTCTATTCATTTTCCTTTCATACAGTCATATATACAAAATGCGAGAGTTACAATTGTATGATCTTTTGTTGTTGTCTCCAAAACCTATACTTCAAGGTGTCATTGCTCTCAAGAGGTTATTGTTTACTGAAATTTCATTTTTACGTAGATGAAATGATGGTTTCAATTTGAATAGAACTTAAGCATGCCTGTCATTTATCCTGTAGAAATGTGTGGGTGTGTTGTGTAGGTTTTTGTGTTTGTGAATATTATTCGGCCTCAATTGGTTATATGTACTGGTGTTTTCTTGCTTTGTTTATAGGATTAGTTTGTGGTTATGTGCTGAAGCTTAAATACAATTACATATATGTCACTTAGCTTAGAACATCGGTGATATATATGGGGCTGTATACATGACATAATATAAATCCTCAATTTAGAAACCCAAAGTGACTGAACAATTGTATGATCTTCTGTTGTTATCTCCAAAACCTATACTTCAAGGTGTCATTGCTCTCAATAGATTACTGTTTACTGAAATTTCATTTTTACGTAGACGAAATGATGGTTTCAATTTGAATAGACCTTAAGCATGCCGGTCATTTATCCTGTAGAAATGTGTGGGTGTGCTGTGTACACTTTTGTGTTTGTGAATTAATATTATTTGGCCTCAATTGGTTATATGTACTGGTGTTTTCTTGCTTTGTTTATTGGTTTAGTTTGTGGTTATGTGCTGAAGGTTAAATACAATTACATATATGTCACTTAGCTTAGAACACCGGTGATATATAGGGGGCTGTATACATGACATAATATAAATCCTCAATTCAGAAACCCAAAGTGACTGAACTCAAACTTAGAAGCATACATACTTTCTGCCACGTGGGGTGGTATATAATCATATAAGCCACTGTTATTACTATGATCACTTTTGATTGTTCTGTTACTTTTAATATTGGTGCATTTTTTGTTTGAATTTAATGCTGCATAAATATAATTATAATGAGGATTTTAGTATTGGGTTATTGTGATGTTTTCTTATTATGGTTGAGAATTGTCTTTGTGTTTTCAGGGATGAAGATATGGGTAGCTGAGTGACACAAGGATTCACTGTAATGCAGTAGGTACATAGGTACATTCGTCCATCCATTTTTTGTACAGGCAGTTTTTCATTTTCTCTGAGTTGATTGAGGCTTGGTTTTTGTTTCGCCATCATGGGCTCAGGTTTTTGTTATTTGTTATTATGATCTGGACTGATTGACATTTGTACTGCAGGTTATGGGCTGTCCTTGATGAAGATGAAATGGATGAAGAACTTTGGCAATGGATGCACGGTTTCTGATTTGTTTTTTATGACTCAGGCAATTGTAGGAGGATACTCGGAGTATATTTCTGTATTTTATCTCATTACTTCTGTATTTTTTTTTGTATTTCGTTTGTCTATGTCTGAATTTTTCTGATATCTGTTAGTTTGGGTTTATTGGTATTTGGATCTTTTTGTGCCATTTTCAATCGATCTCGAAGTCATTAAGGTTAGGCTTTTTAGCATTTGATGTTTGTTTTTTATGTTCGTATGGACCGACTTGGTTTGAATTTAATGCTGGATGAGTAAAATTTGAGTTTTGCATGTGCCCAATTGTATTGTGGATTGGCTTTGGTCTATTTTACCTTTAGAAAACCACTAAAATTTGTGAAAAACACTCTTTACAACATTAAATTTATTTGAAAGATCTGATCAGTCAAAAGATAGTTTATTTCTTCTGGGTATTGCCAAAGTTAGGAATGATTTGGGTTTGTCATGTCTCAATTTGGTTCAAAGTTTGAGTTTCTTTTTGGTTCATGTGGGCATATAGTCTCGGGACTGAATCAGAGTGCATTATGTTTTTTTATTTTCATTTGTTTTGTGTATGCTTGAATGAATTTCAAACTGTTGTGCTAATAGGGTTATTTTATTCACACCTTTGCAGGACTTGAACGAAGATAAGGTCCTTATTTACTGTTTGGGTATATTCTTTGATCTTCGTTGTCTCTGATGGTTTTTCTATGTGTATTTTAATTTAATATGTGAATATTCTGTTGTGTTCTTACTGTGTCCATGAATGTATATTTTGATATTAACTTCAGGTTAATATCTGTTTTACATAATACACTCTTTCTAAGTATACACTATACCCTAATCCATATATGATGCAAAACATTGTTGTCAATTATTCATGGATATTGAATTGCTCAGTTTAACTCTGTAAGCTAATCAATTGTACTGTGTTTGATTTACATTTGTTTTACGCTGGAAAATCATTATCTTAACTTGGTTTACAGTTCATGCATATTCCAGTTGATTACGTGAATCATATCAAAGCATAGACTGAAATTATAGATGTAGATTTTTTTGAAAGTATTAGTTAAATGTTCATTTTTTATGTCCTGGCATATTATGCTGTAACTAAACTCATACTGTCCTTAGTTTTGTTTGTGGGGTTTCTCATATATTTCTTCTTGAGCACAAAGACAGAAAGCAGAATGGGATTGGATTTTGTTTGTGTTACATACAATGGATCATCTTCATTGTCTATTTCAGTTCAGCTATAATCACTGTTTGTTTCTCTTTCGATCCATCCCGTACTTGGTTATCAAGGGATATACTTCTGATACCATCAATAGATTGCAGTACCTCTCTTCTATCTATACAATAATCCCCTGAATGTAGATTCTTATTGTCGGCTATTGAAGTTTTAGTTGCTTTGGTATATAGTTAATATATAGGATCTCTGCCTAGATACTTAATATCGGTGATTGAAGCATAAAATTGTGGTCTTCTACAAATTCTTGACTGAATTTTCCACGAAGTGAACATGTCGTTAGTGCTCTTGAACAACATAGCCATAATTTCACGCATGAATTAATTTGATGTTCGCCACAAATACGGTCTGTCTAGCTAGACAAACAAAGTACATAGGTAATCAAAATATACAATACACAGACTGTCTATTACAACCTCTCCAGTGTGATACAATGATTCACTATTAGATTAAATGACTTAGAGACTACCTGTATCCAAATGACAATACTTTGATGCAAGACTATAAAATCAGAAGTCAAGTTGGTAATATTGTAATAAGCATATCCATCAGCTTTACTAGGCAAATGAAAATCCACCAGTGCAGTTTTCAGTACACATCAGGATTGCCACACACATATATTGTCATCATATCTCATCAGCAATCAAAAAAGAACATATCATCATATTTTATAGTTATTATGACAATTTTTTAATGAGATATGACAATTGTGAGCAATGCCGGTGGGGAGGTGAGAAAGCATTATGAGAAATTGTTAGCGATGTTGCTAGGGAGATGACAGCATTTTGACAATTTGTCATGAAAAAGCATGAGAAATCTTTGATCTCCAATCTTAAAGATATCATTGGTTTGCCAATTTGTCAATGTTTACCTGCGATGAGCATTTATATCTCAGGCATATCCAACAGAAATAACAAAACATGTATTTTGGAGCTTCTGCTTTATTTTGAGGGGCTTCATTTACTCGATGTCTTTTTCATTTGGCAAAGCATCTATTTCATTCTTTATTCTTTGTAGACACATGTAATTCGTATTGCTTTTCAATTTTAATAAGTACCTAATCTGGATTCATATCACAAAACAAGTTCATTGTGCAGATCAATATATTAACTAAGATAACAGACCTTAAGTTATTTGGATAAACATGCTTGCTGAGAAAGGTTTAACAGTGTAGTAGGGGACTGGTGTATGTACGTATCTTTTGCTCATTGATTTGGAACGAAAGAAGTCATATCCTGTTTAGTGAGGTAATATGTATTTTCATCTGATATAATGGCAATCACCTTAAAACTAAACAGTGGTCGATAAGTTCATTTGGATTCTGATTTCCATGTTGATAGACAGTAGTTTGGTTTAAAATTTTTATCGATTTTCACTTCATCTGCGCTTACATAAATTATGACAGTTGAGATATGAATTAGAAAAAAAGGATTCTTCAATATCTTTACTTGCTATATATATGTACGTTGATATCTATAATCCAGTATTTTGGGTCTTAAATTATGCAGTACTAGACCGTCTTACATATTTTTTTTCCTGTGGTTTTCATAAAGTCGTTGGTAGGCTGCAAATCATAACCCTTCTTGCACCATGAATTTCACTTCATGTAAACATAAATTCTGACAGTTGACATATGCAGTACAAAAACAAAACGATTTTTCAAAATCTGCCTCGAGTAGCCCTTCTTTTATCATGAATTTCACTTCATGCAACATGAATTTCATAATTTAGTAACAGATTTTCCAAATTTAACATATTATAAATACAAATGCCATCTAACATGCAATTGATGAGTGTTGTAATATTACATATAATTATGCATATGATCTCCTGGCAACATATGTTGGAATTACACAAACTTCAGCATAGGGGAATTGATAACTTTTCGCAGGCAGTTCTCAGTGTATGCTGGATATGCTTCACAATTGTTCATTGCAAAATATCATTGGTACATTCTCATTTGAGAAAAAAACATAAAGGTCTATTTCATATTGGGATCAATACTACTGAATGTACACAAAAAACCAATGTGAACAAGCCAAGAGAGGAGAAGTTGATTTTTTGCATCAAATGAAGAGGTCTTTCGAGCCTTATTTACAGTAATGAAAAAGTCATGAAATCGATCGGATTACTGGCAGAGAGGGTATATACAATCGCATGATTTATTTGCAGATCAATATCCATATAGTTGATACCATGCATGTCATGAACACAACTAATCAATGTTCTTAAAGTGCTATTGGTCATCTACATGCTATGCGCAAATTAATGTTTTTTTCGTGCAACATATTTCTTAGTAAACAGTTGCTTATGATGTAGAGCATCTGAAGATATTACCAATTAAAATCAAAAAAGTGAACAACTGTTATATTGATGAGAGGTATCTGAATAGTAGATACTGATACAATGTACAGATTGTATGGGAGTGATGTATGTACGTATCCTTTACTCATTGATTTGGAACGAAAGTACTTCTGTTTGGTGAGGTGGTCTGCATTTTCATCTGATATTATAACAACCACCTTAACACTTTGAGAAACAGTGGTCGATAAGTCCATTTAAATTCTGATTTTCATGTCGATAGATAGTGGTTTGATTTCAAAACTTTTTTCATTACTGTAAATAAGGCTCGAAAGACCTGTTCATTGGTTTGGCATAATAAAATCGTAAGACACAATTGTGATTGCAGGTGTGATTGTTCATTATAACGATTATGGAGATTTCGCTTACATATGCAGGCATACGATTTAGCTAATATTGAAGTTGTTAATCGTTGAACATAGATTGACATAATAAAATCGTAAGACACAATCGCTAACATATGCAGGCATACACTTCATTATTAGTAATCGTATGACGCTTACACACTTGCTCCAAATTAAACTCCAAGTAGCTTCTTATATTTGTATTTAGCTAATGTTGAAGTTAGTTTTCGTTCAGCTTCAACTTCAGCTATGCTTTGCTTAGGATGTTCTATGCTTTACTCACTGTCCATTTTTCGTACATAACTATGTAAATGGTCTGTAATAAAACTGATATAAGTATCTATTTAGATATAACTATTTAGATTTTCTTCGTTCTTATTTCATCTAAGTTTACCGAACACCCGCGCCTCGGCTCGGGGATCCACCTAGTAAAGTAACAGAGATCAGCAAAGAACTCACTTATACAGATTTATCTGGACATGGTAAACCATCATTGTTCAGCATATGCACCAAGGAAGTTGGGGGTACGTTGACCTAAACCAAAGTTCTCGGCTCATCCTTTGCTAGCTTAGCGGTTGCATCAGCAGTTTGGTTAGTTTCTCTTGCAATCCAATCCCAAGAAATCGAACTGAAAATATTCTTCTAGCGATGAAAATCTTGAAGAAAATGATATATTCTCCAATCCACCAAATTAAGTTCCTTACCCATATCAACAATAAGACCAGCCGAGTCAGATTCAATCACAATGTCCCTGAGCACATTTGAAGCAGCTCAGTCCAGCCCTAAAATCAGCGTTGAAGCTTTAGCAACAATTGGAGATTCGGCTACTATAGGAGCAGCCAAACCAGCAAGGAATTTTCCATCGGACTCTCTGAGAATAACCCCAGCTCTAGCTTTAGCAGTAGTAAGATCCCAAGCACCATCCAAATTCCACTTCACAGTGTTGCCGTTAGGAGAAAACCAGGTGGGATTCCTAATCCTAGATGCAGACACGAGCTGCTCCTTTTGCTTAGATAATTTATCATTGTTACACAACATTAGCCACCCCTATTATGTTAGCCAAGAGCCAAGCATGCATGACGATTGGTTACTCAGTCAAAACCTTTGATTCGTAGTCTATTGCGAACCTAATATTATTATTAGGAAAAAATTCACCCACAATGCCTGAACTCTTTTCGTCAAGTCAATATGATATCCGACTCTTAAAATGTACCAATGTGATGCCCAATATCTCAAAACACTATATTTATGATGCCTAGAACCGTATTCCATCACATCGTTTTCTATGATGACGTGGCAATTTTTTTTGAAAGAAGGTCAAAAAAACCTTTATATCCTTATCATTTTTCAATTTTTGTTTCTTTCTATTTTCCTCCCTCTCTCTCCGCATAGAACGAAGTCATCGATGTCGACGTCAATGACATCTAAACCAGCGCCGACTAAGACGTATTCGAGATACCACTGGAGTATGCTCTCGTCCCAACAACCTCTCAGGAGAAGACTTTCGTCCTCGACCTCAACCAGATCTGGGACGACGACGAGAAAAGCGACAGCGAGGAACTCGGTGACATTGGAGATTCAGACGACGTCGTCAAGGCCATTGGTGGTTACGGCGGCGCCGTGGATTTGGGTCGGGACACTAATCTGGCTATTTTGGAGGCGGAATCGGTGGTGCATCGATGATGTACACTAGAGGTCGCTCTGATACGCTACTGATATATGTTTTTATGTGATATTCCCCAGATTTTCTGTAAAGTTCAGTTATGTTTACTACTTTATTTTACTGTTATGATATTGAAAAATCCAGATGGGATTGGTGCCCATGGTTTGGTTTTTGTGGCATAGGATGAAGTGTATTTTCCGGGTGCAGGTTAATGACAATTCCGCGTTAGTAGCGTTACTCTGCCGAAATTTTGATGGTTTTTGTTGGTTCGTGTTTTCAGAAGGGGTTTGATTCCTGTTTAGGAAACTAAATCAGGGTTGGGTCCTTTCAGCTTGGTATCAGAGCATTAGGTTGTCAGATTCTGTAGACTCTTGTAGTTGTGACGCTTAGGATATTTGAGTTTGTACAACATGTCTGGAGCGATGACCCGACTGGCCAACGGTACTCATCAATGCTTCGGGTGTTGTGTGTTCTCAAATATCTGAGGTCTCATGATTATGTTCCTTGTGTTTGTACCTAATGTTTGTCTTGTATCAGTAGGATGCCTCTTTGACGTGGTCCCCGTGTGAATCAGGATGTGGATCCTGATAAGGATCGCCAGACGCACGACTTGCTGATGCCAGTGTTGCGTTTGGAGGAGCGTTTTGATCCTGTGGTCAAAGCTCATACTGTTGGTACGACTGTCTTTTCGGGTTCAGCTGATCTAGAGATTTGTGAGGCATGGTTGGTTCAGGTTGAACGACTATGTGAGCGTATGCGTTTTACCCCTGAGCAGATAACAGTGGCAGCAGTCGGTTTACTTGAGTTAGATGCATATTTCTGGTGGGTTAGCACCGATAGAGTTTCGGTTGATACTCCGTGGACTTTGTTTCGAGATTTGTTTATGCGGAGATACTTCAACCAGGCTATCCAGCAACGGAAGTATGAGGAGTTCACAAATTTGAGGCAGGGCAGTATGTCTGTGCTTGAGTACCGAGACAGATTTACCCGCTTATCTCGGTTTGCTCGTGACATGGTGGCTACTGAGGAAGCCAAGTGCCGCAGATTTGAGCTGGGTTTGAATTTGAACATCAAATGGACTCTGACTACGATGCCTCGAAACAACTTTGATGAGTTCGTGAGTGCAGCACTCCGAGGTGAGGATATCAAGAAGGAAAGACAGATGAGATACCAGCCTCGACGGTTTGAGGAGGGTGGACCGAGTCAAGGACCTTCTAAGAGGCTGAGTTTTGATACTTTCGGATCGGCATCATCCTCGGGCAGTGGACCATATCGACCACTAGCTAGTGCACCGAGACAGAGGCAGAGATGGAGGAGAGATCGACCGCAGCGACCACAGTCTAGTGGGGGTTTAGCGGTTCCAGTTATCCTCGGCGTACCGGTGACACTTTTACCGTACCGAGGGAGTACCCATTGTGTAGTCTCTGCAGCAGGCATTATGTTGGTCCATGTCAGCGAGGCCCTGTCACTTGTTTTCATTGTGGCCAGGTGGGTCACTATGCGAGAGAGTGTTTCCAGCTTGATGGTGCTGGTGGACAGGCGGCCCAGAGTTTCGGAGCAGAGCGTGGTGCCACTTCTGAGACTCGACCGGTACAGTCTTCTGGCCAGGGCGGACAGCAGGGACACCCTCAGCGTGAACGACCAGCCGGGCAGGTCAGGGTTCATGCCATGACATTGCGTGAGGGCAGAGCTTCACCGGAGGTTGTTATCGGTACGTTGCATATCTTTGGTTATCCAGTACTTACATTGCTACATCTAGGTGCTACGCACTCATTCATATCATATAGACTATCATCTTTAGCTACTATACATGCGTCTCCACTTCCGGGGTTGTAGAGAGTGTTGTATCCGTCCGGTGAGGTTGTGAGTATTGGTTGGATATACCGAGATTGTGAGATTTTTATTGGAGGTCATGGTTTAGCTGCGAATTTATTAATGCTGGATATCGTCGATTTTGATTTGATTTTGGGTATGGATTTCTTGGAGACACATTGAGCTCTGTTCGATTGTCACAAGAAGGAGGTTGCGTTTCGACGACCAGGCTTTCCTGAGATATTGTTTCGCGGCGAGAAGAATACTTCATTGCCATGTGTGATTTCAGCGATGAGGGCTGATCGGATGATGAAGAAGATTTGTGTTGCTTATTTAACTCATATTGTGGATACTATGGCAGCGGTTCCGGACATTGGTGATATTGAGGTTGTTTCCAAGTTCCAAGATGTGTTTCCGGAGGAGTTACCGGGTATTCCTCCAGTTCGGGAGATCGATTTCACCATTGAGCTACTGCCGGGCACTGGACCCATATCTCAGGTACCGTATCGTATGGTGCCAGCGGAGTTGAAAGAGCTACAGATTCAACTTCAGGAGTTGCTGGAGAAAGGTTTCATACGACCCAGTGTATCGCCGTGGAGTGCTCCGGTTTTGTTTGTGCCGAAAAAGGATGGTTCCATGCGGTTGTGTACCGATTACCGGAAGCTGAATCAAGTCACTGTGAAGAACAAGTATCCATTGCCGCGAATTGACGACTTGTTTGATCAGCTCAATGGAGCTTCAGTCTTTTCGAAGATTGATCTCAGGTCTGGATATCATTAGTTGAGGATCCGAGAGTCAGATGTGGCCACGACAGCTTTCAGATCGCAGTATGGGCATTACGAGTTGTTGGTTATGCCGTTTGGGTTGACCAACGCCCCTGTAGCTTTTATGGACTTGATGAACCGGGTGTTCAGGCGGTTTCTGGACAAGTTTGTGATCGTGTTCATTGACGACATCCTGATTTACTCCAGGAGTGTGGGCTAGCACAAGAAGCATTTGCGAGTGGTTTTGTGGACTTTACGGGATAATCAGTTGTTTGCAAAGTTCAGCAAGTGCGAGTTTTGGTTGGATAGCATGAAGTTTCTGGGTCACGTGATATCAGCTGAGGGAGTCAGCGTTGATCCTAACAAGATCGAGGCCGTGTTGAATTGGAGTAGACCTACCACCGTATCAGAGATCAGGAGTTTCTTGGGTCTGGCAGGCTACTATCGACGCTTTTTGAAGGATTTTTCTCAGATTGCTACTCCACTTACCAGATTGACGAAGAAAGGCGTCAAGTTCGAGTGGTCTGATGCATGTGAGGAGAGTTACTTGCTCTTGAAGGAAAAGTTGACTACCGCACCGGTTCTGACTTTACCTCACGATAGCGATGAGTTCGTGGTTTACAGCGATGCATCGAAGTTGGGACTTGGTTGTTGAAATGACCCAACCCCGATTTAGTTTCCTAAACCGGAATCAAACCCCTTCTGAAAACGTGAACCAACAAAAACCATTAAAATTTCGGCAGAGTAACGCTACTAGCCGGAATTGCCATTACATGCACCCGGAAAATAACACTTCATCCTATGCCACAAAAGTCAAACTGTGGGCACCAATCCCATCCGGATTTCTCAATATCATATCATTAACAGTAAACAGTAAACACAACTGTAATATATAGTATATCCGGGAAAAACCGTATAAAACATGTATCAGAATGTATCAGAGCGACCTCTAGTGTAAATGTATACAAAATATACAACAGTAGGCGAAATAAGAAACCTACTGGAAAACACAGGAAGCTCGGAAAACTAGCCTCCAACCATTACGTGAGACTCCAGAATCTGAACTGCAAACTGGGCACAGAAACCGAAAAGCCCAGGGGAAAGACATGAAAACCGTTAGAGTGAGTGGACGAAAATAAATGTCTTTCGCCAGATGATATATGTTAAAATAACATATGCGAGTCCAAATGAATAAATATAATAAAGTACACGAGGTAAACTCATACTCCTCCAGTGTACTGAGCATGTATAGAAAAGTCCCACGGGGTCACTCATGGACACATCTGTGCTAGTACAGTCCGAATCACGGGATCCCAGACCTACACGTGATTCTAGCCAGAAAGGCCTCAGGTAAGGGTATCTGTTTCCACCCGGAAATACATCGGCACAAGAAACAGAAATTTGTACCCACCCGGAAATACATCGGCACAAGGTACAGTTCCCTCCTGGTAGGCACCCTCGGGGATCAGCCGGGATGCAAGTGTATCTATACAACAACATAAACTGTGACTATACTCTGTGTAAATCAAATCATAAATAATTTCATGCATACGTTATAAAGCATAATATAAATGCATAATCGTAAAACACATGCTCGTATAACTCATAATCTCATATGCATGCTCATGCTCGTAAAACGTGTATAAAGACTCGCGATTATCAGTGAAAAGAAATTGTCCACTCACAGGTGAGCAAAACGCGCACTCGCGCTAATCACGTGGTCCGGCGGAAGATCCCTCGCCCGAAGCATGATTTCGATCCCCTGAATAGTCATAAAATATATCTGATGAAAATCATAATCCATAACCCTGTACTACGCCTCGGAAACCAACGGTTCCCGGAAATATACAACACAGTGCAATTTAATCAGCAAAATTCCCGAAATCTCCACTCAAAACCCTCGACTGAAAATTCGATACCTAAATCAACTCGAAAACCTCAAGGCGACGATCGGGGTGCGATTACGAGAAAAATGACATTAAAAACATCGAAATCCAAAAGGTCAATGCCCTCGCCATAGGGCCGCTATCAACGGAGGAATTTCATGGCGAGGAAAACCCAGTTCTCTAGCTCTCCTCAAGCCCAACACAATCTATAACTACCACAAGCCTCAATTCTCACTCAATTAACTAGAAAACAGCTCGAAACCAAACGAAGTACAACTCCGGCAACCACCACGGGTTCCACCGCAACCTCCACCTCATTTAAAATTAAACACCTAGGAAGCATCCACAGAGCAAGGGGAGTCGAAACCCCCTCACCCCCACCACCGTGGCTCGTCGGAGGACCTCCCCCCGTCACCGGCGAAATTCACGAAATCAACCCGATTCAAACTCAACCAAAACTCAATCAATTTTCAAAAACTCAGCTACCAATCAACCAAGGAACTCAAGGGAAGTCGAAATATACCCCAAACGTGGCTGGAGGTGGCCGGAAAATCCGAGTCGGCCGGCGAAATCCAACCGGGTCGCGTTTCTCTTCACGGGCCAACGGTCAACGGGTCAACAGCTCGGTCAACGCCGATCAAACTTCCCAAACAGTAATTTTCGACAATTTTCGACTATTTCCGATATTTATACTCGCGCCTCGGGACGATCGACGGTCCAAAACGGATAACCGTTACGATTCGGATAAACACGATACGAACGGATAAACTCGTTGATAAACCGAAACTTCAAATAATCACATTATATTCCTCGGTTATCGGAAAAATCATCCGGAACTGCCCACGAGTTCGAAATCACGTGCACTACAACTCTCGAAAAGAGACTCAACTCAAATTCTCGGCCGATAATTAAGTCGTAAACGAAACCGACAAACCACACAATAACCGATAAACTGCGATTACACACTAACTCGTGGACTACGCTGATTACTTTACTGATTCTGGTTCGGGTCATCACAGTTGTGTGCTGATGCAGCATGGCAGAGTTGTAGCCTACGGTTCCAGGCAGCTGAAACCACATGAAGTCAACTATCCGACGCATGATTTAGAGTTGGCTGCTATTGTATTAGGGTTGAAGAGTTGGAGACACTACTTGTACGGAACTCAGTGCAAGATATACACCGATCACAAGAGTCTCACCTACTTACGGATGCAGCCAGACTTGAATATGAGGTAGCGCAGATGGATGGAATTGATCAACGATTATGATTGCATTTTCGAGTACCATCCAGGGAAGCCTAATGTCGTTGCTGATGCACTCAGTCGGAAATCCGGAGCTTCGTTGTTCCATGTGTGTATGGCCAGAGTATCTATGTTAGCCGAGCTTCGGGCTACAGGAGCCGAGTTCGAGTGGGACAACGATGGAACTTTGTTGGCCAGTTTCCAGGTTTGACCGGTATTAGTTGATCAGGTTCGGGAAGCTCAGGATGCAGATTCTTACCTGTTGGACAAGAAGACCATGATTCAGAATGGCATGCCAACAGAGTTTCGGTTGAGTGATGATGGTACATTGCTATTCAGAGGCAGATTATGTGTACCTAGAGACGAGAGTCTGAAGAAAGAGATTTTAGACGAAGCTCATTGTTCGGCTATTGTCGGGCTTTTTCGCGGCTGTTGCTTCTTCTGCTAGAGTTTCTCTCTAAAATTTCTGATTAGCCTTTCCAAAAACCCTAAAATAGGTTTATATAGTTCCCCAATAGATCTCCTCAAGTCCACATTGGAATAGGCTTCTTTATTTGGACAGAACTCCTTAATTTCATATTATGCTAGGAATCCTTCATTTGTTTCTTTTTCCTTTATTCCTCCACAAAACCTATAAAACAATAAATATCAGTTAAATACTCAATTATACAACAATAAACTAAATATAGAGAGTGAATTAAACACCAAATAGATGCATAAATATGCGACTATCAGGAGGAAGCTCGACGTCGCTCGAGGCTGGGGCACAATTGAGGCAGTGATCAAGAACAAAGCATGGACAACCACGAGGAGGTGGCAAACGTGATGGTGAGGCTTGGAGAGGGAGGAGATGTGAGACGTTGACGAGGGCGGCGTAGCGACAGACTATGGCGGGGAGCGGCCGAGTTTGCCTCTGTTGGTATGCTACAGAGAGAGAGAGAGAGGTGTCCATAGAAATTTCGGGGTGTCCATAGTTTTTTGAATTCTCTGATGGAGAATGACTTATTTACCCCACAGTTTTCGAAAAAAAAAAGTGGCACGTCAACAAAGTTAATTGAATATGGATAAAAATTGACGGTAGACATTACATTTTTACAGTTTTAAGACTCTAGACATTACATTGATACGTTTAAACTTTTAAGAATTAGTCATCATATTACTTAACGAAAAAAGTTCATGCATTGTAAGTAAATTTTTTTTCTTATTATTATGGTCCATTCTTTTAGTTTATTAAAAACCATCGAGCAGTTAAAGTTAAAGTTAATCTAGCTACCTCTATAAACTGCTTGAAACTAAGCGAACCTACATTGTGGCTTTCTTACGGGTGATGGTGGCACCTTACCTTTTCAATTGAAATAACTCTGATGTTTCTCTATCCATAAAACTATATCAGTACTGTATGTAAATCGGTGATATGTATAGATGGTAAGCCTGATGGACCCATGACTCCATGAGAACATGCAAGGAATTCACGAAAACTACTGTTCGGGATCAAATTTATGCTATCAAATAATTGGTTTGTTTTTGGATTGATCATAGTCGATGAGAGAAAAAAATGTTCTTAGTCCGAGTCACATGTGATGTAGATGCTCAACGACAATTTGGGTGGCGCCCAACCCAATCCTCACATGTGCTCCAACCTTATACCAGTAACCGTCACCCAAAATCCCCCTTTTGCCTCATCCCCAGATAGAATACCAGACGCTTAATTACTTTGTTTCTTTTTTGCTTAGATTTTGAGAGAGCTGAGCACCACGTTAAGAACTTAAAGATTGAAGCCGATGTGTATGTTTGGGATGAAAACGACGGCGAGGGAGAGAAGGGTCGTTTTCTAGTGTGTCTAGTGGTGAGATGATTTTGGGTAAGAAATCTCGTGGGAGGGTCATGTATCATCACATGGAGTGAAGACTAAAGAAGAAGCCATTATGATATAGGGGTCATGCAATTATTATTTTTAGATAAAACGATAGAAATTGTATTCAAAGTTAAACGATTATAATCAATTCAACCATTTTTCATGAAGCTGAATAAAGACATAACGACCTCTTACATTATGTAAGGTCTTTTAAACAAGCTTACCTAATCTAAGACACATAATGTACATAAAAGTATCACTACAAGAAATCGAAAGCATGTATTTCGAGAATATGAACACAATATGTGTTAAAATAGCCCCTGGACTAGACTTTAACAAAGCTATAGTTGATGTAGACGACCGTGTACTCGGTGATTGTTTTGTTAGTTGAACTTTATGATGTTCGATGTCCCGCGTGATAACATTTGTAGGGACGAGCATTCCCCAACCAGTATGGGAGTATAGTACATACTTCTATCGCCACCATAGTCCCAACATGTACCGTAAGAAAACATGATAGTTGAGTGTGACGGACTAAAGCTTCTTATTTGTAAAAAACAATAATTTTTCTTGGGTCCCAAATCCAGAACCCATAAAAGGTAAATATACCATAGGCCCAAATTTGGCCTATTCTACAAGCCAGAGATCCAAACCCAACCCTAGCCCATAGTTGATTAGGTTGACCCCCATCTTTCTCGTGTTGATCCTCTGTAACCCACAAGCGCTGCTTCTTTCCTCTCTGTTTCGTCGACTCATAACCGTCGACAGAGTGAGGAGATCTAAATCACCATCGTTCTTTGAGCCGAGCTCGTTTCGTTCGTCCTCTCTCGCCACCCCTCCCGCACTAGCCTATGAGCCGCAATTTGCTGCTATACGTCGGCAGCCACCATATCCTGGCAACACAACATATTGTTGTCAGCTTGGGTCCGCCAGTATAATCCCAAAACCTCCGCCATCATTGTCGCCAAATCAGCCTTGATCTAGGATCTGCTGAGCTAACCTGGGTCGCTAGCTCTCCGCCTCGACCCAATTGTCTCCGATGCAAACCTTTCAATCACCATAGTTTCCCACCTCCACAACTTTGCCCCCATCATGGCCCCGTTCCCCACAACACAACAATATCAACATGCCTCGAAACCCCAGCGTGGCGCTAGGTTTCCTAACCGCTCTGAAATTCAGAGTCGTCGCTAGGGAAGTGTTTGTCCCAGACTCTCAATTTGGGTCATGCACTCATGCTACTAAGAATTAAGCAAAAGATAATTGGTATTGAGGGTGAAATTAGATGAATTTGTACAGCAAAGAGATATGAAATTTTGTCAAAAGTGATTTTGTCCATGGCTATTCACGTGTTGTTTGTAGCCAAAAAGTATTTTCTTATAATTTATATTTTATCGCCTTATAATTTTGTTTTCTATTATAACGACTAATATAAAGTCTTTTTCATAATTTATTTTTTATAAATATCACATCTCCCACAGTATCTATTGTTTATTAAACCTATCTCATTCTACTCGAGCACCAACACCAATGGTAAAATCAATCTCTAAGATCTTTGAGGTTGTTGGAGCAAGAAATGGTGGCCATGAGATGGATGATGGAGGGGAGATCTTGGTTCATTCACGGTGATAGGTAGTTGACGATGAGTTGGTTCGAGGGAGGAGAAGACTTGTGTCGTTCTTAGTAAAAGAGAGAAATGCATGTGAGAGAGAGTGACACACTTGTATTTGTTTTCCTTCAAATTCAAGCCATAATTTTTTCGGACTTCCATAAATGTGATTAATTTATGATCAGTAGCATTTTTTTTATATAGATTTGCTAAAAAAATTATTGTTTAAAATCGAATTAATTGATAACACAAATATTAACAAGCTGTAATTTAAATATTTAATTTTGCTTTCGATTTACCCAAAAGAAAGGGAATAGTACACACAAAAAGGGAATCCCCCTCTTCACCCGAAAAATAGGACAGGCTCACTCACGGACATGATGATCAGACTTTCTTTGCTGCCCTCAAACAACAAGGGCATTTCCGTCATTTAACTCAAACAGAGGTCCCTGACAGCTTGCGCGCGAATGTTCCCTCCCTTTTTTACCACGCAAACCTTTCTCTCTCATTTTAATTAATTAACTCTTACCAAACACTAAAGACAACCATTAAATTCCGCAGTAATTTAGTTTAATCACCCCAGTACTTTAAATTTAAAATTTAAAAACTTAAATCAAAATTGCGTAAGAGTATGTAAATTATAAATTTAGTACTGTAGTCCATCCTCTTCGGCTCGCTGTCTGTCACTCTCATCTTTAAAATTGAAAATAAAATAAATTAAATTAAATAACCAATAAAAACCCTAACCACCATACTCTCTCTCTCTCTGCCTCTTCTGCTTCTTCTTCTTCACTCAAGTCACTCTCACCACACTCAACACTTTTCACTGTTACTAGATTTCAGCTTCTCTCTCTATCTATCTCGGAGCTCCGATCACGGCAATGAGAATAGGATCCGCATTCTGACCAAATCGCAGCCGTCCGTTTCACATTTCCGGCCTACATGTAAGTCTAAGCTACTGGATCTCTCTCTCTCTCTCTCTCTTTCTCTCTCTCTCTCTGCAAAGTGAGCTACTTCTTCTACTGTTTTTTTTTGGATATGAATGCGATCTTCTTTTTGTGGCCGATTATTCTTTGCTTCCTTGCTCATAAAGTATTTGCTTTCTATTTTTGATTTTTGATTTTTGATTTTTTTTAAATTAAATTTTTGGAATCAATGAGATTCAGGTTTTGCTTTTGCTCTTTGATTTTAGCAATGGAGTGCTTTATTTGATGGTTCTTTGTGATCTCGAAGCTACTTGGAGTTATATTTTCCACTAAGTCAGTGACTCACTACTCACTCTGCTCAAGCTTCGATTGATTCTGCAATCTGATCTTACTACTTGTTAGTAAATATTTAATATTTAAATTATTTATTGTGGATTTGAATTAGTGATACTAGTTATCAGCATCCTATGTGCTTCTCTTGTTTACTCTTCTACTCTGCAGATTTTATTTATTTATAATAATTATGTTAGAGCTGGAAATAGTGGAACGAATAAGCTTAGATCATCATCGTGTGATCGGTGTAATGTATATTTGTTTTTATTGCTGTCAATTTGGAATTTCTATTATCATTTTCAAATGGTTGACTCTGGGAAAATCTGATGAATCAGATCTTGTGGAGTACGGAAGCTGGATACCTGAATGGTGAAAATGAAGGCTATGGAGATTCGGTGTGCGATTTTGGTATTGTTTTCCCTTTTGAGTTTTGGGAAGGCTGATATTTATATAGTCACTGTTGAAGGAGAGCCTATTATAAGTTACAGAGGTGGTGTTGATGGATTTGAAGGTACTGCTGTTGAATCCGATGAAAAGATCGACACTACTAGGTATGCACTTTATTTACTTATTTTGGATTTTTCTAAATTGTCGTATACATATAATTTTGGTTTGGGCATGTATATGTGACAGGCTGGGATATAATGAAAAAGAATATTATTCATTTTCAAATTTCAACCAATGCTTTGACTATTCCAAAGAGCACTGAATTAGATTTTACTAGTTTTGGACATAGATGTAACGGGGTGTTAGACTTGTGAATTATCTTTCTTGGATCATGGACTTCCCTGATTTTTTTTATTGACCTTACGTAGACATTGCTAAAGGTCAATAAAGTATGTTTGTGTATTTGCCCAGGTCAATGTGAAATTAGTTTCAGCTAGATATTGATTCTCAAGAGTTGGCTTACAATTTCTAACTCCCATAAATTCACTTGTGTTAGATGGTTTCTGGGATTTTTCTTTCTTTCTTTCTTCACTATATGCTTGCAATAGTAAACTTAGAAGTTTCAGATATATAATTCTCTTTTATCATTAATTCAGGAAAGTTGTTGGAATTCTAAAACTTGAATGGCTTGATTACACCTAGTGTCTGACACTGCCTCATGTTTTTCCATAATCATATTCAAATCCTAGCCACTCAGGATGAGCGGACTTCACTTTGTTTCAAATTATATTTTTCTGTAGAAGTGTAGAAAAAAGATGTGCTACCGAATATCAGATAATAGCTTAGGACTTGACATAACTCTAGCTTAATCCATGAAAGGGTTCACATGTTTGAATCTAATGACATGGATGCAGAGGTGCTAATATTTTCTTTTACAGCTTTTATTTGATTTTAGAATCATAGTAAACATGTCTAGAGTCTAGACAGATTAAAAAAACAAAAGAGTTTAAAAAAAGAGAGTTTAGCTTTTAGAATATGATTGAGCAAATAGTTTAAATCTATTTGGTGATCTGTCATTTCTCATGTATGTGTTTAGTTGGTGATCAATGTTGCGGTACTTCTTTGTTTATCATCTATTGTCTTTTGTTGACCTACTGAATCCTACATCATCATCCCAACCTATATAGTTGTTGAGATATACTACTTAGTTTCAGCTGTCGTATCCAAAGATATCAAGACTCGAGCATTATCTATGGTATCATTCTGTGAAAACTTGTATACATGAGTTGCTTTGTTTGGGAAAGGTTGAAATTCAATTTCAGCCTCATGGCATAAGCAATAGTCTTGTATTTCATTTATACCTTTAGATACTCCACATGAGATGGCTATCAGAATGCCAAATAATATCTCACTCTTTGCCTGTTTTGTTTTGTTCAGTGAATCAGTGACATCTTATGCCCGACACCTTGAGAATAAGCATGACACGCTTCTTGGAATGCTGTTTGAGGAAGGGACCTACAAGAAACTTTACAGTTATCAACATCTTATAAACGGCTTTGCAGTTCATATTTCTCCTGAACAGGTGAAACCTTGGACACAGCCTCTTTATATTTTTTCTTTTCATCACAATAATGATTTGTTTTTGTTGAATTACCATTTTCTTACACTGATCTTTTCATTAGTAGGCAGAAAGACTGATTCTTGCTCCAGGTGTGAAATCTGTGGAGAGAGATTGGAAGGTCCGGAGGCTTACAACTCACACACCACAGTTTTTAGGCCTTCCAACCGGAGTATGGCCAACAGGAGGTGGCTTTGATCGGGCCGGAGAAAATATTGTAATAGGGTTTGTAGACTCAGGGATTTACCCTTCTCATCCAAGCTTCGCAAACTACCACAGTGACCCTTATGGGCCTGTTCCCAAGTATAGAGGTACATGTGAAGTTGACCCAGATACCAAGAGAAGCTTCTGTAATGGGAAGATTATCGGAGCCCATCATTTCGCCAAAGCTGCAACAGCAGCTGGGGTGTTTAATCCAGCTATTGATTTTGCCTCTCCTATGGATGGTGATGGACATGGGAGGTTAGGCCCTACTTTTATTATAGGTTTTAAACCTAGCGACCTATACCACTGTGTTTTTGCTTTATATCATTTGTACTGGAGGTTTAATTTACATCATGTTTCTTAGATATACAGAAACAATTTTGTTTCAAAGATATAAAGTAAGTAGTGCACGTGAACAAGTCCCTTGAATAAAATTGAATTTGGAGATATGAGCATAGTGATAGGGTCATAAACTCAGGAGAGAATCTTGACAACATATTCTTAAATTTACCGAATCAAATTGATTATCTGCTTTAGTGATTGAAGGCTATAACGACCACAAACTTTTCTCGTGTCTTTCACTTGCAATTTGATAGAATATATACTGCTGTTTGGTAACACAATACTTTAGTCATTATGTTTTTCCTCTTTCTCATGTTCATAGGTTTGTTCTATCAGATGCTTTACTTTACTCCCTTTCTTTTATTTCTGTCTTTCAGTCACACTGCAGCTATTGCAGCTGGAAATAATGGGATTCCAGTGAGAATGCATGGTCATGAGTTTGGAAGAGCAAGTGGAATGGCTCCCCGTGCGAGGTGAAGAGAATAATAACTTCATCTTGCAGTGTATTAATTTTGGATCGTTCTTACCATCTAACCAAGCATAATGAATTGCTGTGTTCAGAATTGCTGTATATAAAGCCCTTTACAGGCTCTTCGGAGGATTTGTAGCTGATGTAGTAGCCGCAATCGATCAGGTATTGATCAAAACCAAAAAGGAAAGAACTGCATCATTATTCATTGAAGATGTGGTTTTTGCCACCTAGTCACCATGTGTTTGGTTGCTTTGTCGTTAAAGGGTGATTCTTTTCTGACAAAATTTAGTGAACAGGCAGTTTATGATGGAGTGGATATACTGAGCCTTTCTGTGGGGCCAAACAGTCCTCAAGCTACCAGCAAGACCACTTATTTGAATCCCTTTGATGCAACACTTCTTTCTGCTGTCAAAGCTGGTGTATTTGTTGCACAGGCAGCTGGAAATGGAGGACCTTTTCCGAAAACTTTGGTTTCTTACAGCCCTTGGATAGTTTCGGTTGCTGCTGCCATAGATGACCGCAGATACAAAAACCATCTCACACTTGGGAATGGAAAACAATTACCTGGAATTGGGTTGTCACGTAAGTATTTGTTTGGGAGAGTGTGGGTATGTTGTCAA
Organism: Geum urbanum; assembly: GCA_946800695.1. Classification (NCBI taxonomy): domain Eukaryota; kingdom Viridiplantae; phylum Streptophyta; class Magnoliopsida; order Rosales; family Rosaceae; genus Geum; species Geum urbanum. Next base: position 11,339,422 of record OX327003.1, read on the forward strand.
GTATTTTCAGTAGCAATTGGCATATGTGATTTGATGCACTTTAATGGCACTCACTTTGGAGAACTTGAATCGATTATTTTCCCTCAAACTATTGTCTTGCCCACTTTAACTAACCACTATATAATTTGCAAAACTTAGAAATTGGAAATGGTTTTAGCAAACTTGATTGATCAATAACAAGATACTTCCGATGACCTAGATCATATATGAGCATATAGATCATGTTTGCTCACTTTAATTATGACTACTCAATGGTATTGTAACTGTTGAAAATGAATTATTGTAGAAAAGGAGGGGAAAGTAAATGTATTTAGATTCAAATCAAATGACTTATCTTATTTATGTAGGACAGTTGTTAAGAATTATCTTTTTGGATCAGTCATGTCTCCAGTTTAACAATAATTGAAGCTTTCATAACAATCCCACCTGTCCCTCAAACAGATAGTAGTTAACTCCTAGCTTCCTGCAACACTATATACAGGTTTCAGTCATAGTTAATCAGCTGATCCTAAACACCTATTAGTGGTCAATGACATACAGGTTTCAGTCTTGGGTAATCAGCTGATTTACTTGGGCTAAGCACCTATTAGTGGTCAATGACATCAATGGTCTAAGAATTGTTGAGTTCAGATTGAATTGTGTGATACCGGTACATATGTTCAATGGTTTCATTCTCTTAAGACCGCTTCCACTCGCAGTTCCTATGTTTTTTTTTCCTAAGTCGAATACTGTTTCACTTGCCAGTAGTTATGTTCTCTTTCCTGTTTTTGAACCTTAATCTTAACTACTTCCATCCCCCTGGGTCCTCCTTTTTGCAGCATCTACACATCCAAATCAAACGTACACACTGGTTGCTGCAAATGATGTGCTTCTGGATTCTTCGGTAGTGAAGTATAGTCCCTCTGACTGTCAGAGACCAGAAGTTTTAAATAAGAACTTAGTTGAGGGGAATATTCTTCTTTGTGGCTATTCATTCAATTTTGTTGTTGGTTCGGCATCAATCAAGAAGGTCTGGCAAACAGCAAAAGCTCTTGGTGCAATTGGCTTTGTTCTTGCTGTGGAAAATGTTGCCCCAGGAACAAAGTTTGATCCTGTTCCTTCTAGCATTCCTGGGATTTTAATCACTGACGTTAGCAAGTCGATGGTATTGATTCATTGTTATCTTCTTTACTATTCGGATTTTCTTTCCCCCTTCCCTTTAGAGTCTTTTGAATCAAGTTGGAGCTGGGATTATTCCTGATTGTATATGTTGACTTTGGCCAAATAATGTGTCAAAAGCTGTCAGCACCAAGAACAAAATAGGCTAATGTATAAGATAGCTATGCGGACTTACATTCGTTATGTCTTAGTTGTATATGAGCTGCATCTTGTCATGGTCAGAGTTTTATATGAGCTGCGTCTTGCCATGTCATAATTGCATATGAGCCGAGTCCTATCTGATAACTGCTATGATGCTACATGTTTTGAATAATGTTGACTACCTTCAAAGTCATCTTTAGTATTTTGTAATGTATGTTCTCATTTCCCGTTTCTTTATTCAGGATCTTATAGATTACTACAACACCTCTACACCAAGGGATTGGACTGGTCGAGTGAAGAGCTTCAAAGCTATAGGTAGCATTGGGGATGGTTTGATGCCTATTCTCCACAAATCAGCACCACAGGTGGCATTATTCTCTGCTCGAGGGCCCAATATTAAAGATTTCAGCTACCAAGATGCAGATCTTCTCAAACCAGATATTCTGGCTCCTGGTTCTCTAATTTGGGCTGCCTGGTCCCCAAATGGAACAGATGAACCAGATTATGTTGGTAACCATTCTACCTGTGACGACTGCTTATCAAATTTAAGTTTGAGACTCCGGTTATCTGTAGAATATTCCATTCAAAACAGCTATATATATTGCCGATGTGTTTTTGGTTTCAATGATCGAATAATTTTTCAATCTTGTGGAAATCGGAACTCCGCTCTGTTTTTTCAAAGTGAAGCTCCTCCCTGAATAGGATCTATATATATATGTGTGTGTGTGTGTGTGTGTTTGCCTATGTGTTTTTGGGGTTTTAAGATGTAGTACGACTATTGTTAAGGTCAGGGTGAAGATGTTTGAGTTTGTCATCAGTAATTGCCTTCTTTGATTAGCTGACAAGTAGTTTTTAAGACGATTACAGTTCTCTTTCTACAAATGCAAATTTGGATTTACTTTGATGTTATTCGCTTTTGACCAGGGGAGGGATTTGCCATGATTTCTGGAACAAGTATGGCTGCACCACATATAGCAGGAATAGCTGCTCTTATAAAGCAGAAGCACCCTCATTGGAGCCCTGCTGCCATCAAATCAGCCTTGATGACAACATCAACAACTATAGACCGGGCTGGAAAGCCTCTTCAGGCGCAACAAACATCCGAGACAACAGGGGTCAAGTTTGTCACTGCTACTCCTTTTGATTATGGTAGTGGCCATGTTGATCCAAGGGGTGCTCTGGATCCTGGACTAATCTTTGACGTGGGTATGTATTATCCTTTACCATTTACCTGTTGAACTTCTATCAATCCTCACTTAACTTGAATATATGGAGGGAGGATAAGTAGGACATTTTAGAACATCTTGGGGATTACTTGAGAATTGATGATACTCCCATCATGCCCAACATCTTCCCCCTTTCCTTTTAAGTGTTAAGAATCTTATATTTGGAAGTGAAAATCTTTACCAGGTTATAGGAAGCATGTTGAACACTTATTTCCTGCTGAGATAAAACTGATATCTGGCACCTTATCTAATGAATTTCAATTGTTTGAATATTAGGTTATCAGGATTACTTGGGCTTCTTGTGTACTACACCTGGTATTGATGCACATGAGATAAAGAACTACACAAACACACCCTGCAATTACAGCATGGGCCACCCGTCAAATTTCAATTCTCCGTCAATCACAGTAGCTCATCTCGTAGGAACTCGAACAGTTACACGAACCGTGACAAATGTTGCTGCAGAAGAAACCTATGTGATCACAGCCAGAATGGCTCCGGCTATTCACATTAGCGTCAGCCCACCGGCAATGACTCTGAAACCTGGTGCATCACTGAAGTTCTCTGTGAGTCTCACTGCTCGGCGTATGACTGGAACCTACAGTTTTGGAGAGGTACTGTTGAAAGGTAGCCGGGGGCATAAGGTTAGGATCCCAGTGGTAGCTATGAGTTACCGGCGGTAATTTTGGTGAGGTTGGTTAATTAAGAATTTTAACAATTATGGGTTGTAATATTCTTTGTAATCTGTGGCAATAAGTTGCAAGGGCTAGATGTTTTGTCTGAAATATGTGTATCAGTGTAATAGCTGTAAAGGTAACCGGTATTAAGAGGAGGAGCTCTTAGTTTCTTTCACTTATAAGTTTTGCTAATTTTATTTAGCTCAAGGTTTTTCCTTGAGCTTTATTAAGGTGGTAACTAGTAAGTCGTACTCCTTTCCTATCTTGATAGGGAATATTAGAAGTGTTCAATTGAAGACTTGACCTATGAGTAAAAAGGAGGGGCTAATTCTCAACGGCAAGAGATTTGTTTATGTTGCAGCTTAAGACCATCTCCAATGGTTGTAAATTAAGTTTTGCAACATCGACAAAAGGTCATCTTTAATGGAGTATTTGCATATCTTTCTTTTAGAGGTTGGGTTGTATAAGTTGTAAGGTAAAATCTATTTATCTAACTCATTCTACTCAAAATTTGTGGTACTCACGTCATATATTTCTACTTTTTAATAATACAATATGTATCAGTTTTATGGGAAATTAAACATTTGTCCTCTTAACCTATGAGACTAACATCATGATGGTCAACCATTGCACTACCAGCAGCTGGTTATATAAATTTGAAATATTATATGTGAATACGAATGTAAATAAAATGTAACTTGAAATATTAAATAGATACACAGTAATTGTAGACTGTATAGTGTATTCTTTATTCATTGACAACATGGCTTAAATAGAGGCATTAATTATAATCAATACAATCAACGTTCCCAAATAATCAGGGAATCCTAGAATCTCTATTATAATCTAGTTATGACAAGACACACACCGGAAGATATGAAATATACTTTCTTTAAACACTCTTAATTGTGTCGAGCTCATAATTAATGTATGATGCATAACTTATTGCTTCACTAAAAATCTTGCCTAATAAAAAATCTCATGGGCAAAACAAAATTTTGGTCAAAGGGAAAAAGAGTACAACGTATCAACTATAGATGATACTACATGTGATGTAGACTCCCTATGTTGTTTACCCAAATGACTCCACTTGATTACTAACTCAATCTCGGAGTTCAGATAAGTGCCACATTTCAATGTGCCTCGCATGTTTCTCAAAAGTAGATTTTGGAAGTGACTTGATAAATAAGTCTGCAACATTATCCACAGAACACTCACATGGATATTCAAGAGTTGTTATTGTTGCTGATTGTAGAAGAACTTTGGGAAAATGTGTTTTGTATTGTCACCCTTAATGAAACCCGACATAATTTGCTCAATGCAAGCTACATTATCCTCAAAGATGCTGGTTGGTGCAGTCATAGTAGATAGTAATCCACTAGACGCTCAAATATGGTGTATTACTGACTGAAGCTAGAGTCACTCTTTAACATCTTCATATAGAGCTATGATTCCAGAATGATTCGAGGAAGTAGCAACAAAGGTTTGGTTTGTAGATCTCCAAGATATCGTCGTGTTCCCAATGGTGAAAACATAGCTAGTTTGAAAACGTCCTCTATATGGGTCAGAGAGATACCCGGTATCAACAAATCCTACTAACACATTATTCAGTACCTCAGAATAGGGGACTACACTGCAAGAAGGTGTAACGTTGGCGGTTTTTGACGGGTCGAGGGATTCGATCGACAGGTTGATGGACGTCCAGGGAGTCTAGTTCGACGGGTCGAGAGATGGTTTCGACGGGTAAAAAAATCCTAGAATTTGTGAGCTACGTTTCTGGCATTCCATTCACTGGAATTTCCAATTTCGCTCTTGTTTCTTTATAGAGAAAGAATAAGCCCAAGTCAATGGATCCCTTCAAGTACCTAATGATGTGTTGTACTCCATTCTAATGATGTTGTGTAGGCACAAAGCCAAGTCTAGTTAATAAGTTCACTAAGAAGGCAATGTCTAGACGTGTGTACTGAGTTAGATACAATAAATCTTCAATAGCACTGAGATATGAGATCTCAGGCCCCAAAATTTTCTCATCATCATCGTTCAGACGAAACAAATCCTTTTTGTGTTCCAGACTGCAAACAATTATTGATGTGCTAAGAATGTGTGTTTTATCCATGTTAAATCACTTGAGCATCTTTTGGACATATGTAGACTGGTGAATAAGAATTCTACCAACTTGATATTCTAGCTGTAAAAGGTTCTAAATAGCATACAATCGTTGGAGCTTCATAGCCAACATAGATACCTAATCGTCTCTTAGGGACTCATTTTTGTATGCAGTGGAGGTGTAATATGCACATATACTACGTAACCAAAAATGTGTAAGTGTGAAATGTCAGACTCGATCATCTCTAGTTACCAACTGGTATACACTGAATGGTTGACCGACAACGGGTGTGAAACAAATAAGTATAGTTGTATGTAAATTTGCATAGCCCCACACAGAGATGGGTAAATTGGTGTGCTTTACCAAAGCCCACGCCTCAAGCTGTAAGTCTGTAACCGCTTGATATGTGCTTCTGCAAGACCATTCTGCGAATGAACATGGGAACATGATGTTTAACATCAATCCCAATAGACATGCAATAATAATCAAAAGACTTTGATGTAAACTCTCCTGCATTATCCAATCGAATAGACTTGATTAGGTGATCTAAGTGGTTAGCAAAGAGTTTAATGATCTGAACTAAGAGTTTTGCAAATGCAACATTCCTTGTGGATAGCAAAGCGACGTGTGATCAACGCGTCAGTGCATCTATCAAAATCATAAAGTATTTAAATGCTCCGCATTCAGGTTTACTAGGTCCAAAAATATTTCCTTGGATTCTTTGTAAGAATGGAATGTTCTCAGTTGTGTTTACAACAAAAAAGTCATGCTTGTAACTTTGCTAATGAACAAGCTTTTCCAAACGAGCGGGGTACATCAGAGATTGTTGTGAAGGAATCTGGTAGGATAACACACAATGCTTCAACACTAGATGGCTGAAATGGTAATGCACTCGTCTTGGGGACCGAGCCTGAACTAAGAGAAGTAATCTCAGCCCCTCCATCTAACCAATGGTATTTAATATTCCCACATGCTTTCTTTGCTCATCACATCTCGACCTGGGTGATCTAGATGATAATATCAAAACTTATATGAGGTAGAATCAAACACAGTAGTGTGAGTAACTGCATTGGATTCAATGATCTGAACATTAGTAAGATATAAACCACTATGAATCCTCATAAACTTCTCCAGAATGAGCTTTCTGCCACAATCTATGGAGGTTACACATAAAAATTCTTTTATATTCTCATTGTATGTTTCCAAGTGAAAACTATTGGCGTGAATGCCCTTAAAACTTAGCAATGTTTGATTGACCTTAGGCGCGTATAAGGCACCCGTGACATAAATTTGAGTGCCATGTGGCAACAAGAATTGTGCAGAACCACACCTTTTTATAACTATCACCGAACCAATTATGGTTGTCACTAAAGAACTATATGGCATACAAAAAATAAATGGTTCGAAGGAATTTTTGACGGGTTGAAATTGATCAAATTCGAGTCTAGGGAACCTAGGTTTACATGTCGAGGGATATCTTCGATGGGTCGAAGAAAATCAACCTAAAATTTTTGACGAGTAGAAAATTTTGCCAAAACGTTCCAAGGTAATAAAGTACAACGGGCCGAAGGAGTCCTTTGACGGGTCAAACCTGCAGGAAACAGAATATCCTCATTTTTTTCTCTTATTTTCTATTTTTTGGTGTCATATTACCGCAGAGTATTATATATCACGAACTATTCATGTATTATGTAGTAAAATAATATTCTCAACATTTTCATATAACCAAAAATAGAGAAATTTTATTACTTGGGAACTGAGTTACATCAAAAATGACTTATTTCGAACAACTAATAATAAAGTTTGAAAAACATGACTAAACAAGTCAAACAACTAAACTTGAAAGATTACATAGCAGGAATAACAACACAATACATAGACTAATCAAAATTCGGAGTCTCAAGTCTCTCTTTCTTGTTGTCAACTACAATGAGATTGACATCAACGTCTTCTTTCATCTCAGAGTCTCCCCTAGCAAAGTTAGTCTCTTGTTTCAAGTATTGCTTGTGCCTCTTGTAGATACTCTGAATTTTTATGCTTGCACGACATTGCTTGTGCATATGTTTAGTAGAGCTACATCTAAAACATTGATACTTGCCAGAAGGAGCAGAGTGAGAAGAATTGCCTTCATTCTTGGAATTTGACTGGTTCTTGTTGGAGTTAGCGTTCTGATCTCTATGCCAAGTCAAGTTCTAGCGTTGGTTTCTACCATTGTTGCGCCCTCCACTCCCACTCAGTGGAGCACAACCTCCATAGTTGTAAGGCTTTGAACAATTGTTCTTATTTTCTTTATAGGCATTCCCTCTTGTGTTATAATTCTCATGTGTTTTCTTGGTCCCAGCAGGCCTGGAGTTGTTGTTGAGAATTATCTCATGATGTCTCTCCTTTTTGGCTAGGATATTCATCAGATAACTGAATTTTTTTATTCTTCATTGTTCGTACTCAAGCCGATACTGATGAGCATGTATACACATACAAGAAGGGAATGTGTTCAACGACTTCTCGATCACATCTTGATCAGTCATTTCAATCTCACATAGACTAAGCTCATATTGGAGTTCCAACATAGTCTGGTTGTAAGCATCAACCTTCTAATAATCCAACAATTAGATGGTTTCCCATCTCTTTGTCAACTCTACAAGTTGTGCATCATGCACGTTGTTGAAGTATTGCTTCAGAACGTCCCTTAAAGTATAGAACCGGTTTAAGAAAATAATATTCTAAGAATCTAGGTGTGTGTCTTGTCCTAATTAGCATAGAAGTAGATATTTTCTCAATCCCTGATTTATAAGAATATTGATTGTAATAGATTGTAATGCTTATTTAAGGTCATCTATGAATAAAGTATAATTTTAGATCATATCTTCTGCGTATCTATTTTCTCCTTGAACATATCATCAACAGCACTTGAGTTGATAGCCATCACCACCAAAGAAAAAAAATATCCTAACCCTAACCCTAACCCTAAACACAAAAACCTCTACCACCGGCCTCCTCCCTTGACAGAATCATCACCACCGCTGACCACCATTATCGTCACCGGAGCTCTCTACCACCGAATTTTGTGGACGTTTTGCTTCAAACTTCTTACAAAGTTTTCATACCGAACATAACATCCTAGAGGTAAATTTTCTAACTTCCTTCAATTTAGAAATTAGGTCGCAAAACTTAATTACCGCAACACCCTAGATCTAAGTCTAAATTTAGGTTTTATTATACCGTAATTATGTTTTATGCCTTAGTTCCTATGAATTAATACACGTTGATAAAAAGTTGATAATAGTGATGGTCTTGGGAGATTCACGGTTATTAATAAATATCACGGTTAATTGTGATTTCACATTGAAAAAAGGGGGAGTCGATATTTGTGACTAATTGTGAAACGGTTTCTGGGTGTGGTATGAAGTCACCATTTTTGCATCGATTGTTGTGACCAAAGATCATTGATCACGGTTCTTATTCCCTAAACTTGATATTACATCTCTTGTCTCTCTTGTAGATGACTTTATCAGAGCTGGCTAGGCCTGGGTTTGACATTTTTGATTTTAAAGGAACATAGTATCATCGTTGGGTCTCTGATATAGAAAATACATTCATCAAAAAGAGATTCACCAACACCATCTACCCTCATGTTTTTGAGGTAGCATATCCCTCATGTTTTTGAGGTAGCATATCCATCAAATCCTTAAGAAGCAATACTTTAAAAAGACTGATCTCAAGAATTTATGGGATGTTCTAAACCAATGCAATGCTTCAACAACGTGCATGATGCATAACTTCCTGAGTTAATAGAAAAATGGGAGAAGATACGTCTTCGGGATTATACAATGGTGGATGCATATCACCAAGCTATGATAGAGCTTTAAGTTGAACTGAGTTTCTGTGGGGTTGACAAGACTGATCAAGATATGATCGAGAAGTCTTTAAACACATTCCCATCTCCCATGGGTATTTTGGCTCATCAGTATCGGTTAGAATACGAGCAAGGAAGAATCACTTTATTCAGTGATTTCATGAACATCCTAGCTAAAAAGGAGAGGTATCATGAGAAAATTCTCAACTACAATGCAAGGCCCGATGAGACCATAAAAACACCTGAGAATTAAATCACTAGAGGGAAGGAGTGTAAGAAAAAGAGGAACACTTTTTCTGAGCCTTACAACCATGGTGGGAAAGGAGGCCGCAGAAAATATCAAACCCGGTCTTGGTATAGAGATCAGGGTGCTGACTTCTACAAGAATCAATTCGGCTCCGGTTCAAGGAATTTGGACAACTCTTCACACTCTGCTCCGTCTTCTAGTTACACTTGTTTCAAGCGTGGTTCTACTATGCATATACTCAAGCAATGTCATGAAAGTAAGGAATTTTGAAATATCTACAAGAAGTATTAGCAACACTTGGCACAAGAGGTTGCCTTTATGCTGGGGAAGCCTATGAGATGGAATATGGCAGTGAAACCAATCTTATTATAGCAGATGACACAAAAACAAGTCTGGAGACTGTAGATTTTGATTAGTCTATGTATTAGGCTTATATTTCTGCTATATATATAATCAAGTTTAGTTTATTTTGACTTGATGTAGTCAGTTTTGTTTGAAATAAGACAATCTTTAGATGTAAGTTTTGATGTTGCCAAAGTAATAAATTTTTATTCATTTCGGTATTTGAAAGTGTTAAGAATGGTCACTTTTCATACATATTTTCTTGAATGGTTCCAATTATACATAGCTCTATGACACTATGACACAAAAATACCATAAAAACAAGACAAAAAGTGAGGATGGTTTTGATCCTGAAATTTTTTGACCCATCGAAAGTTTACCTCGACTAGTCGAAGAACCCCTTCTGGATTGATTTTGGCACTATTTTGACCCGTCGAAAGTTTTCCCTATTTCTTTCGACTCATCGAAAGATGGTCCTCAACCAAATTTTTGCACCTTCGACCCATCGAAGCATCATCTCGACATGTCGAAGGTATGCTATTCTTTCCAAAAATTGTCCACATTCGACCCGTCGATGGAAAATTTCGACCGTCGAAAAAGACATTCATAACGGATTTAGGTATTTCTTTGACCCGTCGAAGAGGTCTCCCTGGACACAGTTTTCTTGATTTTTGACCCATCAAAAATTATATTCGACACGTCCAAATTGGTATCAGAAAATCAAATTTTATTTTGGGTTTCTTCGACCTATTGAGTAGATTACTCGACCCATCGAATACCGTAACATGAGTAAGTGTTTTTGATGTGTTTTTACATTGGTTTTTTCGAAAAATAAAAGTTTAGAAAAAAATTCGTAATTTTCCTTTGGGTCTATCGACCCCGGAAAATGGTTGGGCTTACGACCAGTGCCAACTTATTCGCCTAATTAATAATCTACATCAGATGTGGTTTTACATCGATTTTGTCATGCCATAAAAATTAATCTACAAGGGTCATCTCAACCGGTCAAATGCTATTTTACATCGGTTTTTGGATGTTGCTATGATCAACACTCTAATAAAACCTTGCTAAGTTTTAAAAACATTTGTGCCAACGGTTTTCAATTGGAACGATATTGTGAGAATAGAAAAGAGATGTGTGCAATCTCCATAGAATGCTGCCAACGACGCAATCTGGAGAGGTTTATGAGGATTTGTAGTGGTTTATATCTTACTACGGCACAAATCATTTAATCCAATGCAATCATTCATACTACTGTATATGACTCTGCCTCATATAAGCTTTTGCATTATAATGATCAAAATATTGAGAAATTCTCAAGGTCATCGGTTCTTAAGAGTAAAGAAGCATGTGAGAATATCTAAAACCATTTGTTTAGATGGGGGGTTTGAGATTACTCCACTTGGTCTAGGCTCGATCTCCAATTTGAGCGCAACACAATCCCGTGCGTTTTTCTCAGCGGATGTCTTTATGAAAAAAACCAATGCACATCACTCGGTTTTCAAAGCTTATTCATTGCCTATAATGCTGTTTACAAGCATGAGCTTCTTTTGCTATAGACACAACTTCCATTCATTCACAGGTTTCAAGAATATATTTGTGGGCCAATCAAACTGGTATACAAACTATGATATGGCTTTGGTTGCTGTATCGACCCATTGGTCACACTTCGCTTTGCTATCCACATGGTATGCTACATTTGTAAAAATCCTAGCACAAATTATGAAGCTTCAGGCTCACCACCCAGATAATCCAATCAGGTATATTAGATTGAATAATATAGGAGAATTTACATGAAAATCTTTTCATGAATATTGCATGTCAGTTGAGATTGAAGTTGAACATTCTGTCCCTTATGTTTAGCAAAGGAAAAAAATCAAGCGGTGACACTAGAGAATACGAAATGCTCTCTCCACGTCTTTTTTGAACGCCTCTTACATCCTTGTAAACTGTCTTGTCGCCGGAGTGGTATATATTCTCTAAGCGCGTTTTGCAATTGTGAGGGGTCGAACTCGTTTGTGAAGTAGGGAGAGCCTACAATACATCATGATGACGTGCATTATTTTGCACAACATGATAGTAGAAGATGAGTGCGACGAAGATGAGCAATATGAATTTGACTTGGACGACATCTCGACTCGTCCAAGAAGAGCTGATATATATGATAAACTGAGTTATGATCTTGAGGTGGAACGTGATCCCCAAGAAATGCATGCATTTGTACGTGGTCGTTACAAGAAGATTCAATGTCCAGTGATATCTGCTTCACTAAAAGCGGATTTAGTGGAACATGGTTAGGCTTTGAAGAAGTGGAGATAGCGCAACAATGGCTAAGTGGTGTCGCATGTGTCAATAATTGGTATTGCTTGCCATAGTGTTGTTGTTTGCATTTAATTTTGTGTGTGCTTGTATGAATTTAATTTTGTGTGTGCTTGTAAGCATTTAATTTTGTGTGTTGTTGTAAGCATTTAATTTTGTGTGTGGTTGTAAGCATTTAATTTTGTGTGTGGTTGTATGAATTTGATTTTGTGTATGGTTTTAAACATGTAATTTTTTGTGTTGTTGTATGAATTGAATTTACTAAACCATAAATATGACAAATAAGGACTTACCATTTTATTTAAAATGAGAAAATAGACTACATAATTAATTAAAAACAACAATTTAAATTAAGCAACAACATAAATTAAGCCTCAAACAACATCATAATTGAGATCGAACTTGTTCTCACGCTTGATCGAACTTGAATCGTTATCATCCAAGTTGATAGGCGTCTCATAATTTGTGGTATCCCTTCTATTGATGGGGAATTTGAAAATTTTGGTGTATCCTTCAAGATATCCCAACAATGCAAAAATCTGAAATGCTCTACATGGGATTCATCGAAGTAATTCGACTTAGCATTCCTTATCTACAAACAATTGAAATAAACATAGTAGTGGTTATTTATTTTAACTATATTTTAAGTAACTAGAAATAATTAAATTTAACTATATTTTTATTATGACTAATAAAAATACTTACATCATCAAGATCATTTTTGCCACTCTTATGATTCGCGATGGCATGGTTTAATGCTATGCGCCATCTCATGCATGCAGGATTGATCTTCTTCCATCGAGACTCAACACTTGAAACGGTTCGCTTCGGTGCATTGGGTTGCTTGATACCTTCAAGATACTCATATATACGATCCCACAAGATTCCACTCGATTGATTAGTACTGATGGCGGCGTCTTCACCAATACTCACCACGACGATGCACAAAGCCTTATCTTCGTCCTCTTTCCAATTTTCAGATCGTGGTGCCCGTGGTTGTTGTGCCCCTTTCTTTAGACCCATGGTGCTAAAATATTTTTTTTTTTGCTATATGAATAAAAATGATAGGAGGAAGAAATGTTGGAGAGGATGTAAGAAATGGTGTGGAATGAATGAAATGTTGGGTTGGTATTTATAGAAGAAATGTAGATTTACTGTAGCAACGGGCAGAAAATTATTTAAAAAATTTTAATTATTTTTTTTGTCACGTTTCTTACCGATATATTAAAAATTAAAGTTAGTTTAAATAAGAACTGTCGATTAATTAGAAACCTATATCTTGAACCGTTGGATCAAAAACTAATTTAGATAAAAAAAAATTGAATTAAATCTGGTGATTAATGAGGGCCGTTTATTTCAAACAAGGTTGAATCCTTACCATTGATGGAGGTAGCCGTTGGAGGAAAATGGGAGTCGTTGCTCTCTGGTTCAGTCACGTGTGCGGGACCCAGGCGGGGCCCAGCTGTCAGCTCACTTCCCATTTTCTGGCGTGAGTTGCGCGTAGCTCCTCCTCCTCTTCTTGTTGTTTTGCGTGATGCCCTCCATTTCTCCCGCTCTCCTCTGCGCAGTCTGCCCCACCTGTCTCTATATGAGACGGGTCTCATACCGGGTCTCAAAATGAGACTTGGTTTAAGACTTCTCCCTATATTTATAGGGTTTAAGACCTTAAGCTTTTTACCATTGGAGAGCCATAAAACTGATTAGCTCTAAACTTATAGGATTTGGAACCCCTTATTGGAGATGCTCTTAGACCATCTACACCAATCACCGACGTGCTCGAGCAAACGGTGGAGTCGGTCGAATTTTTCTCGAGCAAACTGGAAAGCTCGAGATAGTAGTGAGATCAACGAGGATGGTGCACAAGCAAAACGGTCGACTCCACCTCTTGCAAGAGCAATCACTCGAGCAAAATTTGCTCCACCTGTTGCTCGAGCAATTTTAGTCCGGTTGGGTCCACCATCTGCTCGAGCAATTTATCTTGCTCGATCAACCGGTGCAGATGCTCTTACAGACTTTAGGGCTACTGGAAATTTTTAAAAAAGTTGATGGCTAGAGGGTAAAGATTTCTCAAAATTAGGGTGGATGAGAAAAAACTCTAAATTTAAATATGAGATTGGCTGAAACAATATAGTTAGAAAATCACAGAGCGTATTGGCACGTTTACTTACTTGTAACGGAACAAGAAGTAAGGAAATGATATGAGAATGTAACAATTCATTGATTTCTCAACGAGAAGTTGTATTTTCAGAGAAAATAAATAATTTCGAAATTAAACATCCAAAGTTGCATTCCGTTTTATCATAAAATTTCTCATTTCAAGTAAATAAACATGTCATATCTGCTGATGTTAATTGGATAGTATTCGATTAAAATAGGGAAAAACAACTAAATTAAAATAGGGATAATATTCAAAGAAAAAAAATTCAGTAAACAGAAAAAAGAGTTTCATAGTCCAGCTGCCAATTTATGACGTCAGTATAGAGCGACTAATGAGTAAGACTAGATACTCGTCTCGTGGCTCCCCAGTATTGTTTTGCGGTCTCAATTTGCGAGTGTAGCTGTTGCTGAAGAACCAGGCGCCATCGATTCAAGTTTGTCTCTTGATTTCTCTCAACTTCTATACACCCTGTTTATACTTTTCGCATTGTCTTCGCATATGAACGAAACTTTTCAGTATCCGATTATTTGAAAGTTTTGAAGTCGAATTTTTGTATAAGAATCCAACTTTCATCATCTTATATATCATTTCCTGTCATTCTAAGCTCACCCAATGGAGTTTCATCAATGTTAGTATCTTGAATGATTCTTAATTACTTAGAAAACATGTCTTCTTTCGATGCACGAAAGGTGTTCGATGGAATGTCCGACAGAGATAACGCAATTGCAACTTTCATGTCAAATCTGATTAGAGAATATGTGCTTACAATGTACTTACTAGCATGCCGAATTGGGTTTAGGTTCAATTGAATCTATCTAGCGGACATTTTGATGGTTATAATCGAGCTTATGTCATTGATTTGATGAAAACGTGTACATTTCAGTCTCTTTTTTTATTTGTGAGGCATGTGAGTTAACTCTGAAGTCCTTCCTGCGGTTTTGTTGGTTGGCTGTACAAGTAGGTTTTATTACTGGAGTGCTTTTAATACAAAAATAGAGGACTTTATATAAACAAAGTGGACCTTTTAGCCATCATTTTTGGTAACATTAGCTTCGTGAACTTGATATAGGTTCATCGAAGAAAGCCTCTGTTGAGCGTGGATTGGCATTGAAAGAGCCGTACTTCTCTGCTTATGTGATATACTTGATTTCTTACTGCTTCTTGCATCACTGTGTATATTACTATTGTCGGCTTATAATATATAGTGGTTGTTAAGAAACAGAAACAGAAACAGAAACAGAAACGATAAGATATATTATGCTAGGTACCGAACAGTTTCCAGAAGAGAAAAGGCACTCCACTAGGCACTAACTGTACTGTTAGATCTCTGAAGTTCCTGCTAGATATACCACTCCTAGTACCGCAAACATTAATATAAATTTATAAATCACAAAAGTTTATAGAAACAGCAGTTCCTTTTTTGACATGAAAAACCATTTATCATTAATACCGATGATACAAACGCACCTGCGCCCCCCATACATTCAAAGTCCAAGTATTCTCTTCCTACCTAAATCTTTTACTTTTTCATTTTCTGGTTTTCGGTAGAATTTGGGCAGGCCTCTCACGCAGCATATATATTTTTTGAACCTTATGGTTTCTCTCAAGTTTAAATGATTAAATGAGATTGAATGATCAGCTACACTACACTGTGTGATTCTCTGTTGCTTTGTCATGTGTTAGCAATTCTGATGTGAAAAATTTGGTAGTCTGTAATACATTTGGATTGACATGCAGGACACTTGCTGGTGCATTGCTGTAAGAAATGGCAGATCCATCATTTTTGGATAAAATGATTAGTCATCTTCGTTCCACATCCAAGTATGCACAATATTATTCACTGATTCATCTGACACTTTTGTCTGTATTTTCTTGTCTGTGTGATATAAGTTGAAAACATTTCAGATAGTTCTAATTGACATTTGTTGCTGAATTTCTGTTTTTAAAATCTTTGAAATATTTAGATGATACACTGCTCTTCTTGTACTATTGGTATTTATATAACTCCGTCTACATTTATTCCCATTGTTTTTTTATCATATGTTTCCTAATTTCTAGCTTCTGATCCTTGACAGACTCTTTTTTCTTTCTTTCTGTTTTCTTTATTTTCCTTGTAAAGTGAATTTTATCATCTGTCTTCATTTATTCCGCATTGTAAATTTAGTGAAACAAAACAATTGATCCTTTTCAACATTTGCTGCACTGAATTAGGTGACGAAATGAACATTGAGTTGATAAAGTAGGAGCTTTGGCCTTCTTAGTCATGAGCATCCCTCCTTAAACTTATATGATACTCGTCGCTAACTATCTCAACCTCCTCTATACTGTGTGCACTATTAGATATTATACTGGTTATCCAAAGGATCTCGGGCCATCACGGGTCATCCATTTTACATCAGAACGTGAGTTTGTCCAGCTCCTTCATGAGGGATATCCTGTGGTTGTTGCATTCACCATCAGGTCATTAAGAAGCTGTTCTCATCACTTTTTGCTTGATCAGTTTTGACCCTTCATCACATGAAGGTCTAAATTCTCCCTCTGGATGATGCAGGTGTAATCTCACGAAACATCTCGATAAAGTATTAGAGGAATCTGCTGCTGAGTTTTATCCACATGTAAAATTCTTGCGTGTAAGTTATTATTAAATCAACCCATGCTGTTGAGGTCTGTGTCAAGATAAAGAAAATAGGTAGCTTTAGCAATGTTGTGTTTTTGAAGGATGTACTACTTCTTTGTATGGAATTATGAAGGTTATTATATGTTGTGGTATAAACGTACAACCCTGCAATATGATAAGCAACTTGTCTGTTTACTGAAGGTCAAGTCTCTATACTTGCCCTTATAACTATGGTGATCTGGGCATTGAACCTGAATGGGAGATCTTGCACTTACGCAAGCCCCAACCCAACGGGCGTGCATTTCATGAATGCAGTATCTTTATACCAAATTCACATAATTTTACGTTCTTCATGTTCTGTTAAATACCACTAATCTTTTATATTTTATATGGTTTATACTTGTCAGGTTGAATGCCCCAAATACCCTGGTTTTTGTATTACACGGCAGAAGAAAGAATATCCATTTATAGAAGTATTTCATAGTCCACAGCAAGTAAGAGGAATTTTTGTTTTGTTTTTGCATATGCAAATTGAAGCAGATTGTGTACTTAGCACTAATTAAGATGCTAATGTCTTTCTTTAAATGACCAACCCACTGCATCATTTACTTTGGAAATAATTTCTAAATTTGTCTCTTTAACTATTGTTGATAGTGTATGTTAGACTATGATAAGTGATCGTGGGAGTGAGGAGTCGTCACATTTTACGATAATAGACCCGTATTGCCAGGCAGCAAGTGGCTACATGACATCTGGAATGATAGTATATGGATACGAGGAAGTTAAAAAATCTAACACATAATAAAAAGACATCGTGTTATCTGTGATAGTGGTGGGTTTTCTGGAGGAGTAATAGTTTTGCTAGGGCGATTTCTACCTTTATTTATATCAAATAATGAGATTTAGTGGAAAATTCTATTGTGACTGATAGCTGTGAATAACTGAAAATAATTGAAAAATGAGACCTTAGTTTCTCCTTTTTATTTCATGTTATGGGAAAGAATGCAATTAATGAGTGTTGTCTAAGCGAGTCCATTTTTCTTCTCTCTTGCTTTACACAAAAGTCAAATTCAGATAACAGAAAGGTTTAAACAGGTTCCATTATGACATTGAATTTTATCTTAGTTTCTTTAAATGGCCAACTAACGTCCAAAACCCGTTAAAAAATTTATTTCGATAAAAGGACCATAGACTATATCACTGGCCTTCCCTATATGGTCGGGTAGTGACAATGCCTATGTTCTTCTTATATTAAAATGTACACTTCTAAGAATTGGAAAAAAGAGAAAGGAAAGGGGAAAGAAGATTAGGTTGCTCTGAGATCTATGTATATATCAGAACCTGTAAACATAAGTAAAATCTAAGCATACGGTAAAGAAACAAACGACCTTCTGATAGTGATGCCTCTTTGACACTACAACTTCTCTTGTCTTTACCCTGTTGAATGTAACTGAATCTTACCATTCTGGTGCAGGCATCTAGCCAGGGAAGGGTTGCTGATCCAAACATTACAAA
The DNA here is from genome assembly GCA_946800695.1 of Geum urbanum. Taxonomy (NCBI): domain Eukaryota; kingdom Viridiplantae; phylum Streptophyta; class Magnoliopsida; order Rosales; family Rosaceae; genus Geum; species Geum urbanum. The sequence goes on from OX327003.1 coordinate 11,357,782, forward strand.
GTACTCAGTCAAGGTTCTACCTGTAAGTTTTCAAGCTTTTTGTAATATATTATGTCACCATCTGAACATTCCAGACCTAGAGATATCATGAATAGCCATCTTTATTTTTATCCATACAAACAAGGATTCATTATCCTTTTTGTTTATCTCCTTTCATCAAAAGTTGGGATTCAGTATCTGTGAAACATTGTCATACAAATTATCTGATTTGTGCTATCTTGCACTTGTCCAGTTCCATAATGACACCAGTGCCTATGGATTTAGAGAATTTTTCAGACGTAATGGAATTCAGACATCGAATTCGCAGTAGAGATCTGGTGAGCACTGAGGTCTTGTTTGTGTAATTTCTTTTTGATAGATGGTTATTCAGATTAAACTATTGTATAATGAAAAAGAAAACTGTTTTTCGTAAATGGTTTATCAGATTAGGCTTATGTATAATGAAAAAGAAAACCATGGCACATATGCAATGGATTGATATATTTGAAAAAAGCTTGAAGGTCTACTGATGTTGTTTCATTTAGACCTAGAAACCTGTGAACACATATATCATCTTTATTAGATCTTGCATTGCAACTATTTATCACTTACGTCCCAGTCTGTTATTGAAAGTGCAAATGGAGCTCTGTATGGTTAGTTTTCTGTTGGTTGAGTTTTATGCTAGTATTAGTGTCTAAAGAAAAGGAGATGCTCATAAGATGAGATCTTAAAGTTTGAAGGTAATGTGAAGAAAGTTTGAAAAGGGATGATATGGAAATACTGAGTAGGGTTAAAAAGAAAAACCAAAGATTTAGTAACTTTCAAATTGGCTAGAAATTCAAGTTGCATCTCAAACTTTTCTTTTTATAGACTTGTTATCTTTATTTTTCTTTTTCTGTAGATCCTCTCTCACCTCCCTTCCTGCTAGGCTTCTACTAACTATGTCACTACCACGGAGTTTCTGTTTACTTTTGTGCATTTATTATTATTATTATTATTATTATTATTGTTGTTGTTGTTGTTGTTGTTGTTGTTGTTGTTGTTGTTGTTGTTGTTATATCACCGTTTAGTTTTAAGTTTGCCAAAGATTATTCAGGAAGTGAAATGGTAATCAAATTCATATTTAGGTGCTAGATAGTATCTTTCTGAGTTTAGTTTCATAAGATGTCCCTTTAGGAAATTGGTGATACCTCATGATAGTGGTACTAGGAGATCTTTATGACCTCTTGAATGAAAATGTCTACAAAAGAGGGTTGAAAATGAATGATTTGTGACCTTGAATTGCAAAAAGGACAAGGAATAGAGTCTGAATCAAAATGACATTACACCAATATTTTATGATGCTATATTAGAATCCACATTTTGTTGCATTGTCATTGACTCATTGTCGTTTTATATGGTGAAATGTTTGGTTCATATGGCAAATGTAATGCATAGCTATTTGCTGCACGGAACCAAATTGTGGGATTTTGATGTGATCGAGATTTGGGAGTTTGGCAGTAATCCCCCTCCATCTCTATCTGTTCCATTTTCTTGTCTCTTTGATCATGAGCATCCTAGGATGCACATGCAATCATGCATGAACACCAGCCAGAACAAATCCTGTATTTTATAGAATCGGCACTTCAAAGAGATCCTTCATGTTTAAAGCATGGTACTTCAAAGAAGAAAGCTCATGATTTACTTAATTCGAAACGAGTTGCTCAAAATCCAAGTGAAAAAAAACCCCAGTCAAAAGGTCTATATGAGAAAGATCACCTTTCAACCTTCTGAAGTCCTCGGAGATCCTATACATACAGTATATGATCAACAGCTGTTCTTTATCCTCCATTTTTGTAGTCTAAAATTGCAAATAGGAACCCAAAAAAGAGGTTTGAAGTTTTCATTATTTAAGTAGAGCAATACCGGGCAGGATTCAACAAAGCACGTACTGAACGGCACACCTCCATATTAGACCAATAATTAGCAACTTTATGTTCTATCTTTAAGACTAAATGTTGTCTCTTTTGCCTATGCCTCTTTAGCACGTTCATACTATAAGCACCTTAAGCAGACGTTACTGCCATCACACCGGCGATTATTCTGATGACGATGTTGAGAATTAATTCCATACCTATTGAATTTGAGGTGGCTAAGTGAGGAGAGTATCAATATTTCTACTCATTGTGTATGGTATTTGAATGATATTCGTCAAAAAAAAAATGTTTCTATCACACCGACTATTATTTGGTAGCCATATTTATTTTCCTATGATGTACGGGAGAATTTGTAGCTCTGTTTTATTCAGACGTGGTAGGTCATATCATATTAGGCTTTTCTGTTTTGTTGGGTTTAGGTTTATCCACGTCCCTTAGAGTAACTTTAACAGTGAAGTTATAAGTTATAGTTATTTTAAGCTAAAAAACTAAGTGTACCTCACCCAAATTTGACTTCAGTTTTAAGAGTGAAAGTTATAACTAAATATGACCATTGGAAAATTTTAGTTTTTGGGTCATTTTCTTTTTCCTCCCAAGTTAAATATAACTACTTAAAATAATTTTAGTTACATTTAACTTTAATTTTAACTATTCTGCATGAAGGCATAAAAGTTATAATTTTTTAAATAATAACTTTTAACTACTCTGTTGGAGATGCTCTTACGCTTTTCGTTTTCATTAGCTAGACCGGGCGGCCGGCGACGGTAACGTGGTGAGGCTAAGCTAGAGTTAGCTGAGTGGTTACATCACTCTGTTGCTTGCGTAGTTGGGGCAGTTAAATATTGGTCTATGTATGAAAGAGACAGAGAGAGAGAGAGCAGTAGTATACGAGGCAGCAAGAGTGATGGAAGCACGGAATACGTGTTGTTGTAGCCTAGTTTAAGAGCTTGTAGCCTTGAAATTGAAATTTCTATGTTTGAGTTTGAGTTTGAATTTGATCGATGTTGAGTAAGTTATATCTCGACGTAATTTTAATAGTCAGGAGAGAATTTTTTTAGGTATAACTCTCAATATAGATTAGTCTTTGAACTTTAGATAGTATACTTGAAATTGTGGTGATCGAACAAAAAGAAAATAGTAAACCAGAAGTGGGAGATCTAGGCAAGAGATAAAAGGAACAGACAAGATGATACAGGTCTTGTCAACAAGAGGAATTACTAGTTGCATCATCCTACTGTGAAAAGGACGTGCATTTGATATCGGTGATTGATGAGAGGGAGTCTTTGGAGATGAAATCATATTTCTACTATATGAACCGTTCCTAGCTATATGACTCCTTGTAATAAGGAAAACGATCATATATATATATATATGTATATCTATAATCTCAAGGCTTATGGACAGTGTGACATTGATGCCGGGGGTTCATAATGGGGGTGGCCTGACCATACTGGTGGGGGAATCCGGCGAGGTGGTTGAGGTCGCTCATGCTGTGACTTGGGACCAGAGGGCTGGTTGCTTGAATAAATTCGCATCAGTGGGGTCGCCACCGACATGCTGGGAGGACCGACCGCGTGTTACATTCTTTGCCATGGATGAGGGTCGACGTTGTCACTGTGATCACCTCCTTGCATTCATGCTGAGTTTGGATTATTGGTGCGGTGGTTGGCTGGAGAAAGTTTGGTTGGCACTAGTTTGGCCATTCATGACTTGGCGGCGAGGAGTTTCAGATGCTGGAAACGATGGGTGCCCTAAGCCTGGTGGGCTTAGGCTCTGGGGTTCTTTCTTCGCTAGACATATGCTGGTCTAGTTTTGGTTTTGGTTTTGGTTTTGGTTTTTGTTTTTGTTTTTGTTTTTTGTTTTGGATTTTGTTTTTTGGCTAGGGCTGAGGTGGAGGAGCGGCGACTCACTCATATGTAGTTGAGGTATATAGCTAGATAGGGTGTGGGACCATGAATTATTTTAGCTCTTCTCCTACACCTATTCCCTTTAGTTATGTAGGTACTTATTTGAGAATGTAATAGTGTAGTTTATTCTAGGAAGTTCGTTTCTATCTGGCCACAATACAGGTAAATTCTTTGTACTCTACTACAGTATCAATTCTATTGTTACCTAAAAAAAAACATGTTTCATTGTTACTAGCTTGTGAGGTTGAGCCATGAACAGTCGGATGCAATTGTGTAAATGATTAAGTCATTTATAATCAAGATTTATCACTTATGAACATGAACGGTGTATGTTTGACAGTTTTGGTTCTTCTATTGATTTGATCTTGTTCGATACCTTAACGATTTTCAATTTGGATGAAAATTTGTAAAAATGATTTACTCATCAATATCTAAACATCTAATGGTTAACTTTGTAAAAATGTTACCGAAAAATGACTCTTACGATAATTTTATAAAATGTATTCATCAAATCTTCATTATAAGGATCCACATCGAAAGAGTTCCCGAATTTAAACTAAAGTAAGAGAATTTCACACCCGAAATACTATTTCTAATTCAAACGCCTATAATGATTAGTCATTCTGTTGATACTCGAGAGTACCGTAGAACACCCCGTAACTTTGCTGTCTTGGTGTCATTTCAGATTTGAATATTGTTTTTGGCTAATTACCATTGATTGTCACTTTTTTTTAGCATCGATTCATCGTCGACTTTGGTCTCGCTCGGTTTGGAAGCCTATAAAAACGCCTTTTGGCATTAGAATTACTCAAAATCTGCAAAACAGTCCCCTCGTTGTTTCCGCCACTTCTATTCAATCTTTAGATTCTTTTCTATTTAGGATCCCATATTTCCAGACCCAATTAATTAACTAGTACAAATTCACCATCTCTTTCCATCAACCTCGATCTCTACTCTGTCGTCTCCACCATCTTTGCTTTAGTTACTCTCAGACTCTCTCATCACTCTCTTCCAATGGTACGTCTCTCTCTCTCTCTCTCTCTCATCTGGGTTCTTATTGTTCGATTGGCTTTCATATTCTGTTATCCCAATTCAAACAAGTTCTGGACATCAAAAAGACCCACCATTACTCACTTCTGGGTTTTTTGTTCAATCATTCTTTGTGTATGTTTCCGTCTTTGCCAAGAAACAAAGTTCGAATCTTGCTTCTTTGTTTACCATGATTAAAGTTGGTTGGCTGTATTCCATTCCGGCGAATGATAACGCGGTATTCAGACAAAAGAGAAATACCAAAAAAAAAAAAGATTTTAGTTTACTATGCAACCAAGCTAAGTTAGCTTCCTATTAAATATTACATTAATGTTGAACCGTTGATGGTTTGATATTTTGATTGGATGGATTAGATCAGAAGAGTCTTGGGTTTTGTTTTTAATTAGCATATTTATATTTTTTTAGTTTTGCTTGCTTGCTTGAGAGTTTTGTTTGTTTGTTTTGTGTGGAGTGAACACGGAATTGCTTTCGATAGTGCAGCATCTTTTTCTTTGTGTATTCCCCACTTCGCGTAACGGCTGGTTTTATTTTTATTTTATTGTTTTTAAGCATCCTTATTTTTTTATGCTTTGTTTTGCGTAATGAAAGTCCCCAAATTTGCAAAATAATTCTAGATCATCCTCTTTAATAATAGTGAAGTTAAATTAATTAGTTATATTTGTCAAAAAAAAGTAAAAATGTAAGAATTGAAGAGAGAAAAAATTCTATGGGATTTTAATAAAAAAAATATATATTTAACTTATTTTATGATGTTTAGCTAATTTTAACTTTATATTTAAATTAGCAATGATGTTGAGCATGGCATGTTCGATAAAAGCATTTTTTTTTTCTAGGTTCGTTTTGCGTTACGGTACGGACTACCAAATTCATATCTTATAAACAAAAGCTACCAAATTTATGTTTAAAATATGAAAATTATAGGATGAAGAAAATGAAGATATATATTTGTTTGCATTTATGAGATAACTACTGTAAGAACTCAACTCCGATTTAGTTTTTTTAAACCGGAATCAAACCTCATCTGAAAACACGAACTTTCGAAAACCTTGAAAATTTCGACAGAGTTTCGCTATAACGTAGAATTGCCATTAATCTGCACCCGAAAACACACTTTATCATATGCCACAAAAGTCAAACCGTGGGCACCAATCCCATCCGGATTTTTCAATATCATAACAATAATGTAAAGTAATAAGTAACACTATACTTTACAGAAATCCGGGGAAAAATCATATGAAAGTATAATCGTAGAATAATCAGAGCGACCTCTAGTGTATAAATACATAAATATACCACAGTAGGCAAAACAAGAAACTTACTAGAAAATTAAGGTAGCTCGAACACTAAGCCTCCGACTGCGACCTGCGACACCAGAATCCGAACTGCAAACTGGGTACGGAAACTGAAAACCCCAGGGGAAAGGCAAATAAAATCATTAGAGTGAGTGGACGAAAATAATCATATGCCTTTCACCAAATATATATCGTAAAACAAAGTAAAGCGAGTTCAGAAAATGAATGGAGGTGTCAGGCGAATCTCTCAAGCCCGACGGTGATAGACTAGGCGAATCTCTCAAGTCTAGTGGGAACATTAGGAGAATCTCTCAACCCTGGATCTGGACTACCGGTGATCAGCCGAGTAGCCAATGCATCGATGCTAAGTAATGTCATCACCATATAAAATATAAAATAATACATCCAAAAGCAATAAATAATCTCAACATCGTATCGTAAATAAATACGGAAATCAAGAACTCGCTACGACAGTGAAAATAAAAAGGTCTACTCATAGATATGCATAACGCAATACGCGTTAATCCAGTGAACTGGCGGAAAATCCCTCACCAAACGAACGATCACGATCCCCTGAATAATCATAAATTCCACCGCTCAAAATCATAACTCAAAACCTTGAACCACATCTCGAGAACCAACCATTCCCGGAAACATATAATTCAATATCGACGAAATCGTCAAAAATCCGATAATCACACCATAAAACCTCGCTATAATTTTCGATGCTCAATTCAAAATATAAACCTCACTACTACGATCGGTGCGCGATTCCGAGCGAAACGACATAAAACTTGTTGAAAAACACATCGGCCGGAAAATTGCCTCCGCGCACGGCGGCACGCCGCCACTGCAGGAAATTGCCATCGGCCCAGAAAAATTTGACCTACACATGTATTTGAAGATCTCTACATTTCCAACAACTTTCTAGTTCAAAGTTAAGCCCAATTTTGACCGGAAAATATCCAAAACTCACCTTGAATCTCAAAACCATTGCCGGAAATTCAGCACCTCTGATCTCCTTCTAAAAACTTCCTCTCACCAAGACTAACAAAACCCCTCAAAGAACCACCACCAACTCGGCCGCCACGCCGTCACCCAAGGCCGCCGATTCTCGCCGGTTTTCCTCCAACTTTGCCATGACAATACTCTCTCATTCGGCCACCATAGAGGACGATCCACCTACCAAATTGAAGAGGAGCACGAGCCCAACATATTCCATGAAGAGACCTCGGCCAACCGTGGCCGGAAAATGGTCCAACTACCACGAAAAACATTAGGCCAAAATGGGTCGCCCATGACCCGTGGTCAAAGCGGGTCAACGACCCAGTTTCCTGATTTGGAAAGTTTCCAAAATCGTCACGTATTCGCCCATATTTATACCGTATACGTATCGAAACGCAAACGGATAAATATGACAAAATCCAACTGCCGAAAATATTCATAATTTATTCCTCGTAACTTGAAATAATCCTCCAGAAGTTCCCACGAGTTCAAAATTAAATTCTCTACAACTTTTATGAAGGATCTCAAATCAAATTATTATCCGATAATTTAGTCGTTAACGAGGCCGCCATATTAACCAATTACGACAAAATCGCGACTAATCGCGAAACTCGCAAATCAAGTCAATAAACATTCCATTTTCGGTTCGGGTTGTCACAAATCTACCCCCCTTACAAAAATTTCGACCTCGAAATTTCCAAGTCTGCCAACTGAAAAGTAGGGACACTGCCTCTGCATACAGTTCAACTCTTAAGTGGCAACTTCAACTGAATGACTCTGCCAACAGATTTTCACGTAAGGAATATTTCTGTGCTGTAATCTCTGTACCCTCAAATCCCAAATCTGAACTGGCTCCTCCACAAATGTCAAGTATTCCTGTATAAGGAACTGATAGGGTACAAAACATGCAATAAATCTGAAATGTAGTTCCACCACATGGAATACAACAGACACAAATGCCAACGTTATAGGCAATGCCAAACTACACGGCACAACACTAACTCGCCCCATGATCATATACGGACCAAAATAACGTGGCAAATTCATAACTCAACCAATTCACATCAACATAACTTCACTATTGAACTCGAGCAATTATCAATCTTTCCCTGCTAATCCGAAGGTTTGTAATAGCACATTTCACTAAATCAGGATCAAACGTCAGCTCAATCCTAACTTGCTCCAACACAATAGAGTGCAACACTGTTTCTCATAAACGACTTCATATAATGTCATAATCATACTGGTCTACAAACTGGTACTGCAAGCAATCTCGAACAAATGAAACTGCTGGTCCCAAATTCCTCAGAACTGCAATACACAAGACCACAACATACTCTCCAAAGACTGAATAGTCCTCTAAAATCGCCCACCAATCTGAGGATAAGAAATTGTACTAAAATGTAATTTAGTCCCCAATGCTCACTGCAATGCTTGCCAACACTCTGATGTAACTGATTATCTCGATCAGCAATCTAGGACACAAGCACACCATGAAAATGGACAACCTCTGCCAAATACCACTCTACCAATCTGTTCACTGAAATCTTTTCCGGAAGTACAAGGAAAAGAACTGATTTTATCAAATGGTCCACAATGACCCGATAACTGGTATCACTAACCGAAGTACGCGATAACTGATACACAAAATCCACAGTGACAAGCTCCAACTTCTAATCGGAAATCTTCAATGGCTATAACTTCCCAGCAAGTTTCTGCCTCTCAGCCCTCACCTGCCGACAAATGTGGCATCTGCTCACATAAGCTGCTATATTCCTCTTCATGTTGCGTCACGAGTAGTAAACTCGAAGTATCTGATACATCTTCGTATCACTAATGCATAACGTACGTAAAACATTGAGCTTCATCATCATCACACTTTAACTCAGCTCCCGTAGCTCGCAACTCGGCTAACATGGAAACTCGAGCCACACACACATGAAACAATGAAGCTCCCGATTTCCGACTGAATGCATCAGCAACGACATTAGCCTCTCTCGGATAAACTCAAATGTGCAGCTATAGTCGTTAATCGACCCCATACATCTACACTGCCTCAAGCTCAAATCTGGCTGAATATGCATGTAGATGAAACTCAAGTGATCAGTGTACATCCCACACTGCGCTGCACATCGTAGCAGTAGTGTCTCCAACTCTCCGATGCTAACATAAAGACAGCTACTCCTAAATCATACATAGGATAAGTAGCTTCATAAAGCTTCCACTGCCTGGAACCATATACCATCATATTGCCATGCTGCAATCCAACACGACCAAGTCCCAACTTCGATGTATTGCTGTAAACCACAAACTCGCCACGGTCGTCAGGTAAAGTCAAAACCTGTGCAGTGGTCAACCTTTCCTTCAGGAGAAAGTAACTCTCCTCACACGTGTCAAACCACTCGAACTTGACGCCATTCTTCGTCAATCAGGTAAGTGGAGTGGAAATCCGAGAAAAATCCTGCACAAAGCGCCGATAGTAACCTGCCAAACCCAAGAAACTCCTGATCTCTGGTACGGTGGTAGGTCTACTCCATTTCAACACGGCTTCTAACTTGTCAGGATCCACGCTGACTCCCTCAGCTGATATCACGTGACCCAAAAACTTCACGCTGTCCAACCAAAACTCACACTTGCTGAATTTCGCAAACAATTGTTTATCTCGCAAAGTACGCAAAACAGCTCGCAAATGCTTCTTGTGTTGACCCATACTTCTGGAGTAAATCAGGATATTTTCGATGAACACGATCATAAACTTATTCAGAAATCATCTGATCACCCGGTTCATCAAGTCCATAAAAGCTGCGGGGGCATTGGTAAACCTAAACGGCATAACCAAGAACTCATAATGTCCATACTGTGATCTGAAAGCTCTTCTGGCCACATCTGACTCTCTGATCCTCATCTGATGGTATCCGGACCTAAGATCAATCTTCGAAAAGACTGAAGCTCCCTTGAGTTGATCAAACAAGTCGTCAATCCGAAGTGGAGGATACTTGCTCTTCTCTGAAGCCTGATTCAGCTTCCGGTAGTCGATGCACAATCTCGTCGAACCATCCTTCATTCGCACAAACAGTACAGGAGCACTCCACGGTGATACACTAGGTTGTATAAAACCTTCTCCAGCAACTCTTGGAGTTGAATCTGTAGCTCCTTCAACTCCGCTGGAGCCATACGATAAGGTGCATGGGTTCAGTGCCCGATAAAAACTCAATGGTGAAATCGATCTCTCGAACTGGAGAAATACCCGGTAACTCCTCCGAAAATACATCTGGAAACTCGAAAATCACCTCAATATCACCCATATCAGGCACAGCAGCCGTAGTATCCACCATATGAGCTAAGTATGCTACACAACCCTTTTCATCATCCGCTCGGCCTTCATCGCTGAAATCACATGGCAATGAGGTATTCTTTTCACCGCGAAACAATATTTCAGGGAACCCTGGTCGTCGAAACACAACCTCCTTCTTGTGGAAATCGAACATAGCCCAATGTGTCACCAAGAAGTCCATACTCAAAATCACATCAAAATTGACGATATCCAGCAATAACAGATCCGCGGCTAACCCATAACCTCCAACAAAGATCTCATAACCTCCCCGAATGGATACAACACTCTCAATAACCCCGGAAGTGGAGATGCAGGCATAATATCCATGGATGTCAAGCAACGGTAGCCTCAGAGAAACTCTGCCCTCACACAGGGTCGTGGCACGAACTCTGGCATGTCCAACTAACCGTCCACGTTGATTGCGACTTTGCTGATTGACTCGTCTAGAAGGTTGCGTTGGTCAAACTCCAGAAATAGCGTCTTGACCTTCTCCTGAACTCTGAGCTGTCGAACCACTAATTGAGGACATTTCCTCGTAACGTGACTCTCTTGGCCACCAAAATAGCAACTGAGAGTGCTCATCGGACACAAATCACAGCGACGCCTGCTGTGTGGAAGGATCACCAACGACCACCCTGACTCAAGCCACAGGAACAAGTCCACTACTCTGTGATCTCCTTCACCACCAAACGGATCTTCTGCCTTACTCAGATGACCCTCAACATAATCGAAAAGGCTACAACCTGATGAAAATACTGATCTCGAGGTACCTGAACTCAACTTCATCAAATATCTTGACTAAGTTCACCTTCCTCAAACCGACATGTCGGAAACCGCGTATGCCTTTTCCTTCTCAATATCCTTGCCTCTGAGTGCAGCACATCAAGCTCCTCACGGTTATCTCGAGGCATAACAGTCAAAATCCCTTTGATGCTCAGGTTCAAACTCATCTCGAACCTCGTGCATTGCTTCCTCTGAAGCCACATAACACGTGCAAACTGGGACAAGCATGTGAACAATACATCCCTGCCTCAGGTTGGTAAACACTCCATATTTCCGTTGTTGGGTAGCCTGATTGAACCATTACCGTATAAACAATACCCTGAATGTAGGTCAAGGAGTCGCAACAGGAACTCACATAATACCAACCCATCAAATACAATGATATGACTCAAGCAAACCATCAACTGCCAAAATTCTCTGCTCAGAAGCAACATGTAGACGCCCATATACGCACAGTCGGGCAAACCATGCCACACATATCTCTGAATCCAGAATACTCATCCAAACCCACAACTCATATTATCAAGTCACGCGTCGACTGATCCTCAATAGGATCTACAACCACACCGACACGGAAAGCACGTCAAGGAAGCATCCTAATGAATAAGTCATTGTTCACAACAAACATGACGTAATCATGGAACTTCAAACATTTGAAAGCATACAACACCCAGAGTATTGATGAGTATTTGCCGGCCGGTCGGGTCATCGCTCCAGACATGCTGTACATTCTCAAATATCCTTAGTAAACATGACTACAGAAGTCTACAGAATCTAAAATCTAATGCTCTGATACCAAACTGAAAGGACCCAACCCCGATTTAGTTTCCTAAATCGGAATCAAACCCCATTTGAAAACACGAACTTTCGAAAACCTTGAAAATTTCGGTAGAGTTTCGCTATAACGTAGAATTGTCATTAACCTGCACCCGAAAACACACTTCATCCTATGCCACAAAATCCAAACCGTGGGCACCAATCCCATCCGGATTTCTCAATATCATAACAATAATGTAAAGTAATAAGTAAAACTATACTTTACAGAAATCCGGGGAAAAATCTTATGAAAGTATAACCGTAGAATAATCAGAGCGACCTCTAGTGTATAAATACATAAATATACCACAGTAGGCAAAACAAGAAACCTACTGGAAAAGCAAGGTAGCTCGAACACTAAGCATCCGACTGCGACCTGCGACACCAGAATCCGAACTGCAAATTGGGCACGGAAACCGAAAAGCCCAGGGGAAAGGCAAATAAAACGTTAGAGTGAGTGGACGAAAATAATCATATACCTTTTACCAAATATATATCGTAAAACAAAGTAAAGCGAGTTCAGAAAATGAATGGAGGTGTCAGGCGAATCTCTCAAGCCCGACGGTGATAGACTAGGCGAATCTCTCAAGCCTAGTGGGCACATTAGGGGAATCTCTCAACCCTAGATCTGGACTACCAGTGATCAGCCGAGTAACCGATGCATCGATGCTAAGTAATGCCATCACCATATAAAATATAAAATAATACATCCAAAAGCAATAAATAATCTCAACATCGTATCGTAAATAAATACGGAAATCAAGAACTCGATACGACAGTGAAAATAAAAAGGTCCACTCACAGATATGCATAACGCAATACGCGTTAATCCAGTGATCCGGCGGAAAATCCCTCGCCAAACGAACGATCACGATCCCCTGAATAATCATAAATTTCACTGCTCAAAATCATAACTCAAAGCCTTGAACCACATCTCGAGAACCAACAATTCCCGGAAACATATAATTCAATATCGACGAAATCGTCGAAAATTCGATAATCACACCATAAAATCTTGCTATAATTTCCGATGCTCAATTCAAAATATGAACCTCATCACTGCGATCGGTGCGCGATTCCGAGCGAAACGACATAAAACTTGTTGAAAAGCATCTCGGCCACCACGCCGTCACCCAAGGCCGCTGATTCTCGCCAGTTTTCCTCCAACTTTGCCATGACAATACTCTCTCCTCCGGCCACCATAGAGGACGATCCACCTACCAAATTGAAGAGGAGCACGAGCCCAACATATTCCATGAATAGACCTCGGCCAACCGTGGCCGGAAAATTGTCCAATCACCAAGAAAACCGTTCGGCCAAAACGGGTCGCCCATGACCCGTGGTCAACGCGGGTCAACGGCCCAGTTTCCTGATTTGGAAAGTTTCTAAAATCGTCACGTATTCGTCCGTATGTATACCGTACACGTATCGAAACTCAAACGGATAAATACGACAAAATCCAACTGCCAAAAATATTCATAATTTATTCCTCGTAACTCGAAATAATCCTCCGGAAGTTCCCACGAGCTCGAAATTAAATTCTCTACAACTTTTGTGAAGGATCTCAAATCAAATTCTTGTCCGATATTTTAGTCGTTAACGAGGCCGCCATATTAACCAATTACGACAAAATCGCGACTAATCGCGAAACTCGGAAATCAAGTCGATAAACATTCCATTTTCGGTTCGGGTTGTCACAACTACGAAGAGTTTGTAATTCAAGATGATCAAGGGGTCGGGTCGGTCAACTAGCCTTGTTTCCATGGGGGCCCAATATTTAAAAGAAGCAGGAAGGACTAAACGACGTTGTTTTAGTTTGCAGTATCATTTGTCGTTGTCCTTATTCTGCTAGGAATCTGTAGACTGCATTCACTGCAAGCCTGCAAATCTGCATACCCCATTGGCCTTTGCCATTTGGTTGGAGCTGATGTTGCCTTAACACAGTTCCACAGCCTAACTAGGACAATTTTAACTATAAATTAGCTTCCTTTAGTTGCAACAAGATTAACAAGAAAAACAAAAAGGAATTGTAAACGCTTTTGACTTAGTCGAAAAATGGGGATCAAAGACTTAAAATTAGTTCGTTTCAGTTATTTCGATATTAATGACCTCTAATTTGCTTTCTTCTGCTTACATGCTTATAGTAGAAATGAAAATTCTTAGGCTATCCAAATGTATAGTTTTATACTAATAATTTCCTAATTGCTTTTTTAGTGTTTGGCTGCATAATAGATTTCTCCACAACTGCACCACAACAGAGCAGCACTGAATCATAAAGTGCTGTATTTGTCTTACCTTTTCAGTTATATACACTTCTTCCTTGATTAAACAGTTTTTTCGCATGTGGTTAATGCTCCACGTGGACATAATGGCGAGAATAAAGCTGATGTTTAATCTCTTGTGAATGGTTTGGCGTGTGTAGGTCTCAGAAGAGGAGAATCCCAGAGTTGTTTTCTTGACAAAGCCATTGTCATTGGAAACTGATTCCAATGCTGATTACAGAGCTCCAAATCTACTCAAACGTGTCATAAGTCTATTTAAAAATGTCCGGCCAGGATCAGATCTCACTCGCTTTCAGGCAAGTTAACTTTGGCTTATATATGTTGTAATTTATGAAATATTGGCTCACTTGTAAAATACTAGTAATACTGTTCACAGTATCACATGGGATTGATGAAAGAATATGACCGAGAAAGATAGATCATGTGTTTACCTCAGTTCTTCAAGATGTTAGGCCGAGTACCTTATGCCCATACATCATGATTAGAGATGTCTACATTGAGTTGCTGAAAAAAAAACTGATTTAGACTTATTTACCCCTGCGTAGTATGTTGCGTTAATGCCTACTGTTTAACTCTTTCCGGCCACTTCATAAAGTTTAGTTCAAACCAAATATCACATAGTAGATTCTTGACTGTTAAATGATCATTAATGCTGATCTTTACTCCTTTTAAAATTTCAGCTGTCGCCTCTCTTTAACATACCAAAGTCTCACCTCCAGTGTTTTGGTGAAGCAGTGTACTGTGTTAATAATGATTTATTGGGGAATTGTAACAATGGAGAGACCCCCAGTGAAAGGTTTACAGCCGTTGTATCGTGGAGTATATCTACTTTGCGTCCTATGATCTTTGGAATTGCTCCGTACAACCCAATTCTCGGAGAAACTCACCATGTATCACGGGGGAGTCTAAATGTTCTACTTGAGCAGGTACTTACAGTTCTACTTTCGGCTGATTGGACGTTTGAGCTTTTGTTAGAAACTCATCATGTCTCAGAGGTCCTCTTATTTGTAGTTCTATTTCTGCTGATTGGTTTCGACCTTACTAATTGCGGAGCTTTGGTTCACACCTTCACTAGGCTGATTGCTTTGTTGGGTTTATACTTGCAGATTTCGCATCATCCACCAGTTACTGCACTGCATGCAACTGATGAGAAATTAAATGTTGAAATGATATGGTGTCAGCATCCTACTCCAAAATTCTATGGTATCTCTTCTACTTATTTTCACAGTGATAATGGATAGTAACTGAAGTACTAATTTCCTGATTATCAGTCATTTTGTTTTTTGAGAAATCCTGATTATCAGTCATTACATCGTTACTATGACAGATATTTCACAACTTGTACTTTTCCTGATTGTTTGAGCTTTGACGGTAAAAAATAGAAGGAAATAAATCAAGATTTTCAGATTTCAAAACTTATTGCTTTGTATTTGAGAGCACATCCATCCAATCAAATTCTGCTTTCTTTTGTCTTATGCAAATTAAAGTTTCCTTAAAACACCCAGAAACCTAAGTTTCAGTTTGAGTGATGGGGTAGATGTTGTGGTTATAGTTATAACTTATAACTGTAAGAGTATTATATGTGGTGGTCCTTTACAAGTCATTAGTGTCCAGCTCTTTTGTAACATATAGACATATAGTGAACAGTATATTACTATCTTCACTCATTGTATTGTATTTATGTTTCCAAGTCGCTCTATTCTTTCGATAAGTAATACATATTGCATTCCTAAAAACATCTAATAACTTCTTTTACTTGAGAAATTCTATCCGACTAGCGACATGTGATATCAAAGACTTTACTCTTATACACATGCACTTTCTATGAGCGACTTCTTAATTTTATTGGTTTGACTTTAAAGCATTCTCAAGTGCTACATTCCTTATCAAGAACCATGTTGCAGGTACTTCTGTGGAAACTGAAGTGCATGGAAAAAGGGAGTTGAAGCTCCTGAACCACGGAGAGACTTATGAAATGAATTCTCCAAAACTCTTGATCAAATTCCTCCCAGTACCGTGGGTTAATTGGGTTGGCAAAAGTAGAATCCAGTGTCATGAGACCGGCCTTGAAGCTGAGTTATATTATGGAAGCAGCTCCTTTTTTGGTCTTAGGGGAAATCCTCGATCAGTTAAGGGAAAGATCTTTAACTCATCGTCATTGGAGCCTCTCTATGAGATAGATGGTCAATGGGATAGGTGAATCACTTTTCTCAACATCTGTTATGTGAGTGACAAGTATTCTCCTTGCATTGCCTGAAACTGAAAGATTTGGTTTTGATGTCTTTTATTTCTGCCAATGCAGAACTGTCAAATTGAAGGATATTAGTAGCGGAAAAGAAACAGTTATATACAGTGCAAAAGAATCCATATCAGGACTCAAAGCTCCTGCTGTTACAGATATGAAAGTAAGTAAATTCTTCTTCTCTATGTTTGAATGTTTTCACTTGAATTTTCGTGTATGCTCAAAGTCAAATGCACTCATCTTTGTTAAATCTAAAGTTGCACACATCTTTGTTCTTATCTAGGCTTCATGGGATCTTTGGTAGCTAATGTGTCCATTAAAGGAGTAAATGCTATTAGACCAACAACTAATGGCAATTTAAATAGAAAATATGTTGAACACTATATATAAAAAACATGCATCTTGATAATTGCCATTTTATTAATGCTATTTTACTTTTGCACGTTTAAGTTATCAAATACCTGTTAATGATACGTAGTCAGCACTAAGGATATGGAGGTGGTCATGCATGATTGTCCAGGTTCCTATTTAATTATCTGTTACGAAAGGTTGATATTTCAATGTCATGGACTGTCATGTTGATAATCAAATATTTCGTGCAGTATTGCGGATTAATATTGTTTGTAATTTGATTTTGATCAGGGAGTGTCGCCAAGTGAGTCAGCTGTGATTTGGGGTTTTTTAAGCCAAGCTATTCTGAACAAGGACTGGGGAAAAGCCAGAGAAGAAAAGAAACAAGTTGAAGAAAAACAAAGGGAGCTCTTCAAAGAAAGACAATCAAGAGGTGAGACTTGGTCTCCTAAGCATTTCATTGTCAAATACAGCAAAGAAGCTGGCTGGGATTGCTCACCCATTCACAAGTGGGTTCCACCAGCTCCCATATCTGTACCATTGTGAGTTTGCATCAGAAATAACAAAACTCATTGGTTTAACTCTTCATTTATCTATATATAGACTTTTGGTTGTGATGCATGGTAAAACTGTTAGCAGCTAGATGATCGAACAACCTATACCTGTTTGAAATCACAAGTAGATCAGTAGATGAATGAAACCCACCAAACTGTTATGGTTGAGATTTGAGGAAAAAATGGATACAAAAGTCCAACTTGTGGTCAAAGAAGTTATGATATGATGTGAATTGATGGATCAGCATAGGCACTATTTATTGTGTCTCCTCTTTCCTGGGTGAAGACTTGAATATTTTTCCGGATTCTTGGTGCCGCCGGCATGATGAAAATGAAGTATCTGTCTCAACATGTCGGCTTTGACGAGCTACATGTTATTAGGCATATATATCTGATACATACATATGCATGCACGGTGTCAACGCTCTTTCTTCTACTCAAACCCTCAAAGGTCACAAACAGGCCGGTTACAGATATAGAAAGTGTTAAGTGTGGCACATCGTTCTGGGTTGGAAACTTGCAATTAGTCTTTGAATATCAATTAAGGAAGTGGACCTTATAAATTCAATGCTGTGTTCTTCTGCGACATGACAACCAAACTTCATGTTCATGCACACTATATTACTGTTACTAGCTATTAAAAATATGAGGATCACAACTGTTTCATGATAAGAAACTAAGAAGTAGCAAGCAAGACTCGGGGTACGGGTGCTGCACAAATCTGAAATGATGCTTGGCACAAATATATATATAAAGGTAAAATGCATCTAAATTCGTCATGCATGATTGGGTTGCTTCCTTTTAAATACGATTAATTAGCACTGCTCGACTGCCCTACCAATTAGTACCAACAATGATTTTAAAACAAAAGTAAACCATATATACTACATTGTTTAACAAAAACATGCAAATAATCTTAGTCTCCCCCAACAACTGAAGAACGGAACACCCGGATCGAGTTCAACTGTATTGTTTCAGTAATGTGTTGAGAAGATCTAATGAGATCAAAACGAAGAAGATCGACACAAAAAATTAACCAAAGTACCAAACTAAAATGGTTTCTGATCACAATTTACTTCACAAGTAAGCACTATATATCACAGACAGGTTCACAGTAAGAACATGAGAAACAACGTAAAATTTTCTGAGGATCAATCACTTTGCCATGTGCTGAAATTCGCAGACCGTTAAAACCCAAATTTAACATCAACAAACAAAGCTTTCTGTTTCATTTTTCCCATAACAAAACTTCCCATTAATATCTACGTACTAGTACTACTACTCTATACCTGATCATCGATCTTATATCGAAATTTGACCTAGTACTCGGTCATCATTCCACATATTTGACTGCTACCTCAATACGCTTCGACTGCAAATCCGACTCGGTTCTCTGGTTCAACGATCTCTCCGTTATAGTATCCAACAACGGCTTCCATGACCTAGCTCTAGACGCCCTCTGCGCCCCATACAACATCTCCATCTGACCACCACCACCGTTCTCCGCCAGCTCCATAAGCCTCCCCGGACTTGTACTCCTCCCCGGCGACGAGGAGTAGTTACTACTCCACACAGGACTCGAGCAATGCATAGGACTCAACGGCCCTATAGAGCTCGACGAGCTACCGGACCTAGCCAACCCTTCACTGCTGCTCTTGGTGCTATTACTCCTCGCCAGAGTAGTCAGCTTTCGGACCACGGCGACCAAGTCCATAGGCGAAGCGTCACTCTGCATGGCGGAGTAAGGAAGCAAGAAGTAGATTTGTCCCAGCTGAAGAAGCGTGTCTTGCTTCATCGGCTTGTAGCCGACCGAGAGGAGCTGTGCTGGAGTGCACACGAAGTGCTTCGGCGGCTTTCCTGTGATTTCGCCGACCGAAATTGGGCGTTCAAACTCTTCAACATAGCCATTGAGATGCACCACGCGCACGCTTTTGTGGACTTCTTGTGGTTTTTGTATGCAAGAGCAAGCAGCACCCATGTTTAATTTGGTTATGGTGCTCAGGAAGGTTGAGAATGTTGTGTGTGTGTGTATATATATATATATATAAATGGGATGGAGAGAGGAGTTTAGGGAGACGACTTTGTGTGTACGTAGGTGTGGCTTGAATGTACACAACCTTTAGCTGCCCAACTACAATAGGATATCATAGATATATGTATAGTATACTTGCAGAGTGTAATGTGTCAATTTTGGAAACTATTACATCAAGTCACCCATAATCCCAGATCAGATACTGAGGTTCTCTTTTCTTTCTTGTTTTGGTAACTGGCATGGATATATCGAGTGAAATTTAACGTTAGGTTAACAGAACCAGAATTCCTGAAATGAACATACCCTTTTCCTTCAAGGAAAGTAACCTAACTTACAACTACTCACATTTAATTACGACATCTACCTGAACATATATAAATTCTCTACCTAGCTAGTTGGTTATTGGTTATACTAAATAAGACAAAATATAAGAGAAGCGTTTATGTATAGTTGGCTATACTTCAGGAGTTAAGGTTACCCTGCCAATTGGTAGGTACGTTGACAATTAGAAGAGGGAGGATCCAATGACATTAAGTATCAATGAAAAGATAAATCATCCAAATAATGTGCCCTAAGCGTGAGAAGGGGGTAATCGATCGCTAGCTACACTGTGATTTGGCTTATATATAAGTACTAGGTGGATCCCCGCGCCGAGGCGCGGGTGCTCGTTAAACTTAGATGAAATAAGAACGAAGAAGATCTAAATAGTTACATTTAAATAGATACTTATATCAGTTTTGTTGCAGACTATTTACATAGTTATGTACGAAAAATAGTTAATAAGTAAAACATAGAACATCCTAAGCAAAGCATAGCTGAAGCTGAACGAAAAATAACTTTAACATTAGCTAAATACAAATATAAGAAGCTACATGGAGTTTGATTTGGAGTTTCCAAACTAAAATAAAAAATTTCTCTTTCGATGACTACATAAAGTACCATTCAAATCATCTAAGATGGTAATAAGTCATCAAAGTTACAAAAAAATATAAGCCACACAACTAATATCCAAACATAGATCTTTCTCTCCTGCTCCTACATGGTTGATTGCAATGACAACGATAATATTTTTATAAATAACATTGGTCATATTATTCATTGAACAGCGAAAATAGTAAATAAATAACATTGTCATAATATATGTGTTAATCTGTTTAAATGTATAAAATGTACATGCATTAAAACATGTGACAATATGTGTGTTGTGTATTATGTGTGTATGTGTAATATGTATGTAATTATACATATTATATATTTTGTAATATATCTTTGTACACAATATTTTTCGTATAGTTATTTGGCACATCATCACCATTTTTTATCACTATCTTCAGACCTTTTTTTGACGTTACCCTTGACATTGCTACATATAATTGTCCGTGGGTGAAAACCGGTTCTGACAAATATATTCCGACTTGATTTAATGATTGACCTTGGCTCTTATTGATCGTCATTGCATAACAGGGTCTAACAGGAAACTGACGTCTTTTAAACGTAAACGGCCATTTTGTTTCAGTTGCAAACAGTACTATTCTCGGAATATGTACTTTTTCTCCGACGTTACTCCCAGTAAGTATTTTTGCTTCTATTAATCTTTCGAACAATTTTGTTACAATTAACCTCGTGCCATTACACAAACCACGTATTTGATTTATATTTCTTAATAGCATAATAGGCATACCAATTTTCAATATTAGTTCGTGTGTCGGTAAACCACTAAACTCAAGCTTATTCAAAAATTCCATGGGATACAAAAGATTAATATTATCGCTGTTACCTGAATTATATGAAATAGAATCTGAACTAAAATATGATTTACTATCTCCAGGTACTAATTTAATTACATAATTATTGATTTCATGAACAGTCACATTTTTGGGAGTTACAATAGCACGTTCCCTCAAATAATTGGTATTATTGTATTTCGTATCAAAATTGGGATAAGTTGCTTCAAAAATCGATTTTATGGGTTCAATTGTGGGATCAGCCAACAAATCTCTCGGTATATCAATCCAACTCACATCAGGATCATCCATGGGCAATTTAGATTCCAATCAACCTTCACCTATCTGTAACATCCATTCAGCAAAATCTTTAATTTCAATTTTTTCAAGAGGAGTTAAACCAATCGTCGACAACCTCATATTTTCAATTAGATGAAATACTGTAATGTTAGGCCACAAATATGAATTATTAAATGATGCTTGAATAATTTGTTCTTTACTACCACCTTGTATCACGGGCAAAGTTTGTCTAAAATCTCCGCCGAATAAAATTGTCTTTCCTCCAAATGGCTCTTCTTTGTTTGACAAAATATCACGCAATGTTCTGTCCACTGATTCTATACACCATTTATTGCACATAGGAGCTTCATCCCAAACTATTAATTTAGCCTTTTCAATTAAATCAGAAAGATGAGTTTGTTTATTTATATTACAATTTGAATATTTGTCTATAATCGGCTTTATTTTGAAACGCGAATGAGCTGTTCTGCCTATTGGAAGTAATAATGAAGCAATGTCTGACGAAGCAACGGCCAAAACAATTTTACCTTCAGATCTCAATCTTGAAATTATAGTATTCCATAAAAAAGTTTTGCCTGTACCTCCACTACCATAAACAAAAAATGATTTTGGGTTCTTCTGTTCTACTGCTTTGATCACTTCATCGTATATAATTTTTTGATTATTATTTAGTTTAGTGATCAAGTCAGAATGTTCTTGTTTCAATGCTTCGCAATCAAAATCTAATTCTTCTCTGATAAGCCTATTGTCAAGTTGATGTATTTGTTGTATCTTTGGCATTGGTAATTTATGGTCTTTTAAACTACTAGATGACATGTTAAACAATTTTTCGAATTCATGTAGAACAGCATTCTTTAATTCGTCATCGGGTATGGTAAGATTTGCCATATTAAAATTTAATTTCATTCTGTGTGATATGTCATCGGACATCTTAATCCAATATGCATCAAACAAAGCTCGAGGATCCGAGACATCACAAAATAGAATAATCGTAACAAATAAATAACGAATTTGAGGAGAAGTGGCAGTAAAAGTAGATTCCAACAATGCTTCGAGCCATTCTTTATCATCACCAAGTAATCCCAAAGCTCGACATGCATCTTGATAAGTAGAGTATATTGTTCCATTTACCGTTCTTATTGCCTTAAAATCGATACATCCTTTTTGAACATTCAAAAGCATTCTAAGATAGTACAATTCACCCGCATTTGGTGGTACATGTGCTATTCTACCGAGAACGATATATTTTTTCCTTTGGGTCCATAATTTTTGATTAGCATTCCACACAAATTTTGTAGGAAATTGAGTATATGTTAATTTCTTTGCTTTCTTATAAGTCTTGTTAGCAGTAAACCAAGCAGTCAGCATTGTAGTTTCTATACCTGGACTTTGTAAGACATTTTCAAGAGAATTAGCTTGATGAAAACAAACATTTTGTTCGTTGGGTAAATGAATTTTTAAATATTGAACTGCAGGAAATCTAGAATGAATGGAAAATTCAAATAAACGCCATACGGACTCATGCGGAGTTAAATATCGACAATTCAAATAATTTTGGATTTCATCATTTATATTGTCACGAACCAGTACGCGAGCTCTATCAGGTCCTTTATTTATGTACTTAAATAAATATTTTATTAACATAGACTGAGAACATGATTCAACGTTTATATGAGCATTATACCTCAATAATAAATTAGCATTATACGGTACAACATAATTATTACCAACATGAACTCCTTTTCTAACTACAAAACGTGAATCATCATCACGACGTCTATATTGAGGAGACTTTATTGCTTGAAAAATTGTGTTAGGAAGAAATGGTTTTGGAAAATGTTTTGTACATAATTTGTCTCGCATACATGGAGAAGATGGATTAAGTTGACCGCAAGGACCATGAATCATAAGCTGACTAACTATTTCAAACAATTCTGGATTAATATTTTTATCGGGCAATTCCGCTGAAATTATAGAATCTACATCATCTGCTGTATAACATTTGTATTTATCTTTTAACCAAAATAATAAATGAGCATGGGGTAACCCTCTTTTTTGGAATTCAATTGTACATACATGAGCGTGGACTTCTCCAAAGGGTTCTCCATTTTTAATATAAGCAATCATATCATCTACTTTTATTTTAAAAATTCGACAGACAATATCAGGACGATCTTCTGGTTTGTAGCCTGGTTTTTTTCCGAAATATCTAAAAATTTCTGGCCATTTCACATTACACGTGAAAGTAATGAACAAATCGGGATTACCGTATTCTCTACAAATTGCCATTGCATCTTGATAATTATTTATCATATCTCTTGGACTACCTGTGTGAGAACCAGGAAGAAAAACTCTTTTTCCAATATCAGAACCTTGGACAATTCCATCTGAAATAAACGCAGATATATTATTCCATGTTTCACACCTTAGTTCTGGTTGGTGATGTCTGATATATTCCAAACGATTTTCTTCGACAGTTGCATATGCATCAACTAAATATTGTTGAAATAATCTTCCACCTTTTAACAAAGTACTTGATTGGTTTGCTCTATCATGAATTTGATAACATACAAATTTGTTCATTGTTAATTTTCTATCTTTATTGTTATCATTGCTTGTAATTGGTTTTAATTTCATATTAATTTTAAATCCATCCTCTCCATATGGAAAAAGAAGTGGATACTGTAATGACATTAATTTCGGATGAATTTTAGATATTCGCTTTAGTGACCCTTCGTTAGATCGAATAATTATATCTCTATTAGAATTAAATTCACCTATGTCACCGACAATCAATCCACCAATTTCAGAAGCAGAAGGTAATTCATATTGTTTGCTGTCAGTTTTTTCACGATCAAGTATAGTCATATCAAAATTGGTCAACGAATGATTCTCATAATCATCTCTCACAGATCGATACTCTTTGGTTAATTCATTACATTGATCTAATAATTCCACCAATCCCTTAACAATATCAATATCAATCTTTGTCATTTGCATTATTTGGATTAATAGCGGTTATTCGATTTAAAATCTCATTTTGAGTATCATATACATATAACTGAGCGTATTTAGGAGATTCTCCTTCCAAAGGTAAAACTGAACCCATCAAATGATGCACTTGTCCGCATATTTTAAACACATAAGGAGCTTCTCCATTGTTTATGCTATGCTCAATTTTAGCCCCCATAGAAGTAAAAGCAAACATAGAATTATAAACTCTAATATTATCACGAAATAGCACACTTTTTCTACCATTATCTGGATTTAATAATTCATCAAGAAAAGTTGGAGTTAAATATGATATAGGAAGTTGTATTTGTCCTTTTTCACAACAATGAGTATATATCAATTGATTTTTTTCTTTTTTTTTCAATGCTTCGCCGGACCAGAATAAAGCAGTGCAATGCCTGCATGTGTAAGCGTCATCTCCAGAATCGTTATAATGAACAATCACACCTGCAATCACAATTAGCAAAATCTGTGTTATATTTTTAAAACCTTAATAATGAATAGATGATTGATTAATAATCAATAATAGTGTATCACTAACCTCTATGGCTTCTCTGATATGATGCCTGCCCAAAAATAGTCTCTCCATGACCTATATTTGATGGAAAAAAATTATTGTTAGATTGATTGTGAGAAATTCTAGAATGATTACACTGCAGAATAAGCTACTATATGCATACAATACCTGATATAACTTGATGAACATCTTCATCGTCGCTGCTGTTCTCTTCCAAAGTCACTTGACATGCTGGAAAGCAACAAAAACAAATACAATAAAATGATACAAACTATGTGCACCACTAAAACTGATATTAATAAAGCAGAATAATTCTCATCTAGGAAAATCATTAGTAGAAAAACCAAGTGTATAAGGGTATAGCTCAAACATATATATTTGTGATATACATTTCAAAGCTAGGACAAAAAACCCATCAAGATTATTAAAGCCACTGTTATGAGACAGTTGTCATCATCATGTATCCTCTGTACAGTTAATGTATACAAAACTTTAAAATTGCAAGTAAAGTTTTCTACTAATGCACCATATGGTTAGATTACCTAATTGATTCTCATCGAGCTGATCCATGGCTATATTCGAGCTGCTTCCAACCACATGTATAGAACAATGGTCTGGCAAGCCAAAGCAAGAACAAAAAACCCATCAACAGTAATAAAGCTACTGACATGAGACAATTATCACCATAATATATCCTCTATACAATTATAGTATTCCTACTATTGCAGAATATTGTGAGATTACCTGATTGACTCTCATTGACATGGTCCATAACTACATTCGATATGCTTTCACCCATATCTTGAGAAAAATTTAGACGCTGCTGAAAAAAACAGTTCTTCTTGGTTAATTTTAGCGGTGGATTGGATCCGCTTGAATCTTCATCTTCCAAGTAGGGTGACTCTGCCATTGTCCCGTGGTCTGCCAAGCCTTGTTCAAAATTCTGCAGGTCCTCAAAGAATCATTTTCTCTTGTTCAAATCCTTTTTCGGCCTCATAACTGAAAAATAAAAATAAAATATTATAGGTAATAGTTAGATAGTCCCTCAATTGTGTACAGTACATGACAATTTGTTCCTACAATTGAATTCTCATATTTTAATAAAGCAACACAATAGCGATAAAGAAAAGGTTTGAGATGAAAACAAAATACAATTGTGCTGCTGTGAAACAAAACTCACTATTATGGAAGTTCTTTTTTTAAATTATTGGGATTATATGCAACCCAAATATTAACGAAATGATGTCCTATAGTGCAATTTTCATCCAAGTCTGAACATGTAATTTTCATGTCAGCTGCTCTATATGAATAAAGTACCCTCACTATTATTCATAGACAGATAAATATACATACCTGAAAATTTATAATGGGCGATCACAACGCTTGACAACAACCACAAAGACAATAGAATGACTGATCTACGCATTTTATGCTTGATTATTAATGTCTTTCTCTCTACATTTAGCTTTGTTTTATGCTTAGTAAATATGTTTCTAACTTGTTTTATGTTTTTAGGTAGAAAATAAAGGAGAAATAATAAAGGAGACGATTCGGAGCAAAATGTGTGCTAAGGAAGACGTTCCTAAATTCCGAAGAATATGATGCATGGAACGCATGGAGCTTAATTGCAAATACATGGTTGCTTGGAGATAATTGACATGGAGCATAATTAGCTTAATTGCATGGATGGCATGGTGATGATGCATGGAGCTAATGACATGGCTTAATTATATGATGAGTGGTGGTGTAATGCATGAAACGGCAAGAGACATAATTGCATGAGCAAATGGCCAAAACGGTAATGAGCTAAATGAGCTAATTGCATGCAACGGAGTTGAGCTAGAAGAATAAAACGGACTTGAGAAGAATGCTAGCAAACAAATTGCATGAACGGCTTTGCAATTAAGCTAATAGCTTTGCATGAACGGATGTATAATTGCAAATAACGGAGGTATAATAAGCTGAAACGGCATGGAGCTTAATGGCATGCATCTCAAACCATCTCCTATATAAGGAGAACTTTGGGGAAGAGAAATGTATCACATATTCTAGGCCTAAACTCTGCAAAAATTATTCTCCAACCTCTCCCTCAAACACCAAGACCAAGCACGGAGTTGACAATACCACCATCCATCATCACTCGGATCGCTTGCACACGTTAAGTCCATACAAGTGAGAACCACCATCCTTGGATCCATCTACACCTTGGGAGTTTGCAGCGTTAAGCGGGATTTCTTTAAAGTGTAACCATGAATCCTTTACTCCGTAGTCATATTTTGTTCTTGTACTCTTTTTGTTTAACGTTGGGTTTTGGTGAATATTTTTGGATTTTTAATACTTACTTGAGTATATCTTCCATGTGTTTATGTTCTTAGTTTTGTTTGAGGCATGCTATGTCTAGTTCTTAATGCGTTGGGTAGTGCGGGATGATTGTGTTTTAACCTTTCGCCTGGAAGTTATTCAATGATTCTTAGAATTTGAGGCGTTAAGCTTTAAACCACATGACATGTTAACAATAAGAATTAGGAGCATAAATTTCGAAGGTAGCTTAATTAGGTAGAGAAAATTGGTTAGGTTGAATATGATGATCACATGTAAATAATTAGCTTATGTTTTATTTTTGTCGAAATTTATGGTGGGATTTTTGGGATTCTTTTTATGTGTTTTGCTTGTCTATGAGTCGATGCATGTTAGAGTCCTAGAATTTCTTGCTATATTTTTCAACGTTTTTAGGTAGTAATTAGATAGAAAATTAGGTAATTAAAATCAACTCATACACCCCCCCATATTACACAATAATTGCATGCACCCTTCAATCCCCGGTTTAGAACGATCCCTACTTGCTTATATTATACTACATCTATAGGGTTTTAAATTGTTTATGGTTGATTTATGTGTTTAATTTAAATGCATATTTTGGTAATATCAATGACACCGCTAAGAGATTTTCGCATAAAATCTGTATAAACAAAGCGAATTCAATGTACCAATATCACCTTAAATCTACAAACCAAACTAACTTTAATTAAATAATTCCACGCTTGCTCAATTTCAAACAATCATATTACTCTAAAGAATACTCATGCAAAATACTCAACCAATTGCTATATGTATCACCTAAACATTGTTATTAGATACTGGAAACAACATTTCCACACTGCTATCATGGAAATTTTGAAACACCATGTTACATTCTAAGCAGAATTTCGAAAGACTGTTCCACCAAAATACAAACAAAAAAATGGAAGCACAAAGATGAATCTCAATTCTTAAATGAGTCTACCATGTACAAAGGAAAATGATCTGCAAAGTATAATATATACAAAGTGAACTGAATTCCATATTCTATATTCCATCACTCCAAATTAATCACACACCTCACAATCAGCATGTCAAAAAAAAAATCTCCTTACTGGGGGAAGAGCTCAGCAGACTAAAGTATTGAGAATCAACTTCAAATCCTTTCCTTATCTTCAAATGGACACAGATAAGTAGAACAGGGTAAGCAAAGCCTGTGATTAAATTGAGTGATGAGACTTAATCAATATACCACACTAAAACCAACAAAAAATGAGAAACAGAATTGCAGAAGCTACATCATCCAGTCAAGATTAGTGAGGAGAGTTATCGATTAGAGTTCGAACAATCAATGAAAATGCCAGACACAATTGAGAGAACCGGGTAATCCATAAATTAAAACACAATAAGAAAATAACATGAAATGAGGGAAATAGGTCCTAAGTTGGTTAAATTGAAAAACTATAAGACCCTAAGTTCATCCCCTTGTTATCGTGTCCCATTCTGTTAGAGAGAAGAGTTAGGATTCTTTAAACATATTACCTAAATCCAAAAAAAAAATAGTTTGAAAAGATATATCTGGCTTTGGTTGTGAAAGCAGAAATGTCATATATCTGGCTAGATACAGTATATCATAACAGCATAAACTATAAAAAAAAAAAATCAGAAAGGTAATGCAAACAACAGTTCACCACGCTTCAATATCTAAATGGAAATCAAAATCAACAAAGATAAATCTAGATCCAAGCCACATTAGATGTAAACAATCCTTACACTGTGTAGTTACGGAAAGGACAACATGTTAACATAGTGAAAGAAAAAATATCTCAATCATGCAACCCATTCAAACCCAATCAAAACCTATTATAATCCAGGCTAGAAATATAGCAAAAACATAATTTTTACATGGATTGGCCTTTAATTTGTGGATCCTTTGAAGAAATAACACACAATAATGAGATGAAAATCTTAGAAATGACACCAAATCGCAAACTCAAATGACCAAATCTACCATATGCATAACTACCTTGGGGTGTGTCCACGTGATAGAGGAGCAGACGTAACTGCACAACTAAAATTGATCACTGTAAACAAAGCAACAACAAAACAGAAAAATAAATGTAAGCTTAGGACATATATGAAATCGCAAGATCCATGGAAGATTGAGAGAGATTACCTGCCGAATCGAGGGTGATAAAAAGAAAACGAAATGGAGAGATAACGATGTGACTGGATGAGATGGTACAGGAGACAGAAATTGCAAAATTCACCAACGTGACTGGATGAGATGCTACCAGAGATGGAAATCAAAATCAAAGTGTTAGGCAAGCAAGATAGGCTAGCAACATAGGGCACCAACATACAACATGTCTTAGTCATGAGCTTGGCCAAAATTGACATCAGCAAAGATAAGAAAAATTGTACTTGAAACCAAACCTAGATACAATGAAGAAAGATGGACGTGAAAAAACATAAACCAAGAAACTGAGCAAGATGGAGAGGAAACAAAGACAAATGACATAAACAATCAAAGTTCTTATAATTTATAAAAAACAAACCCATCCCTCGATGATCAGAATCTCTTTCTACACTACCATTACATTGTCACTCTCTCAACTATTGATCAAACTGGAACCCAGCATCAATTTGGCCAATGACCCATGAATAGATATAATCCAAATCAACCTAATCATCTATCAACTGATCTAATCCTAACTCGGCACTTAAATATTACGTGTGATACCCAATTATATGGGTTTCGCATGGTTTCAAAATGACAGCAAAATTCAAAGCCCTAAAACCTTTGAAACCAAAATGTAAAACCGAATCGAATCTAACTCCACAATACACACACCAAACTCTATATCAATCAAAGCATCAAACACACAAACAATACAGAAGAAATCCAAAAGATTGATCCGTCCCATAATAGCTCGTGAATTTAGCAATAGATCATGATCCAAATAAATCCATCTATGATTTCCAGCATAACAGTACTCCCAAACCTGGATAGAAATGCATGCTACCTAGCTAGCTCGCTCTATATCCAGCGTTAGATACACATCTGATATATAATGCATTACTTTAATTATCCTCTATCTAACTCATGAGTTAGCGAACTGTACTCGATCTACTTGGGTTGCCAAGGAGTCATCAAAGAGATATAATGATGAATTATATCTCTGAGTTTGTCTCTTTATTTGTCGTAAAAAATCCCCACTCACTCAATCACACTCACTTTTTTTTTTGTTTGGGGGAGGTACCTAATAATTGGATAATGCAGAAATATCCTTCCCTTTTTCACGATACAGAATCACGCACCAATTGCCAACTATGAACAATGACGGTCCTCTTATCCTCATCAATCTCTTTCTTTAGCTTGCGAGGTATAAGCTTGATTAAATCATATGATGTCAAGCAATATCATAATTTCGTTACTTTTTTGGGTGAATGGCTAATTCTATCTACCATGTACCTTTTGTTGATCGTGAAATACAAATGTGGGTCACTAATGTTTATATCCAGGATTCAAAGACCTTGGGGTAATGGCTAAATGGACTAAACTTGGGGATTAATTGATTCCATGCATTTTTAAGGTTGGTTTACTGCTTGAAGCTTTTTAGTCCTCAAACACTAAACAGACTGCAAGCCACCCCTTAAATATATATTTAATTAGAATACTACGTACATTCCTTTCAATATGATACAAACCCAGCACCCCAATTATAGAAACCTAATTGAATGAAAACCAACTAATGATCTTTTCTGCTAAAATGAACCAAATTTAGCCTATAAACAACTGGTTAAGAAAATCAAACAAAGGAATTGGAAACACACCTACTGTAAAAGGAAGAACCCTCACAAACTTTTCCAAGAACAACAGAAATCGGAAGAAGGATTCGGAGATCTACACAGCGAGATCGGACAAACTTTTCGAGTCCAAAACGAACTGTAACACAAAAACCAACAGAGCAAATTAGACACATCATTACCTTGAATACAAAAGAACCCACCTAGAAAAAATTGTTTATTACTTTGCTTAATGATGAACAAATTATACACACAGTATAATCTATAAAGCTAAACAGGTATACAATTGACGTATATTGAAACAGGACAATAACTTGGTATCCGAGACCATATCCAATGAGGACTGGTTGGCCATAATAAAAGAAGGCCCATCATTTATCGAATTCTAGACAGTTCCCTTCGTGCGGATGGTTTTCTTTTACCAAAATTAACAAACTAATCAACCATAATAATGCTGTAATTGTGTACCAATATATCCACACATGATATGAAAACTAAATACTTTGGTAGCTACAGATGGTCAGAAGTGGCTGGAGTCAGGGAAGTGAGGCGAATTCAGAAGAAAAGACACATGAAACAACAAATCACGCATTGCTATAATCATACGGTTCATTATGTTCATTACTACTATTAATCTACCTCAACTTGAAAGAGTGGCTGATATCTAATATGATAGATGAAAGGATACATGCATTTAGAGTTGATTTAAACATATATTGATTCTAAACAGAAGCATATCATCAGTCTTATCTTATTCAATAAGTAACTCTTGCTTTGGAAATAACCATCACTAACTAACTTACTCTGAAATTTGTAATGGGTATTGAAACTGTATACATTCAACTACAAACTAAACACTGTAGTCATTCATTCAACTGTATACATTGCCACACACTACAAACAGCATACATCCTGTTTATCAGACGCACAGTACTTGGAAAGAAATAGAAGTGAAACTGGAATTGAACATGACCTGGTGACCAAGTTGCTTGGCAGTGTATTTGAGTATTTTGGTAGTTTATTTTGAGTAGGATGCTATATTTCTTGTTGCAAATCAACTGTTATCTGATTCTCTGGAAAGTAGTCTTCTTTGACAACCTTATCTTTTTTATCTGTCTGTTATTCGTCTACTTTGCCATTTCTCTTGAGCCTCGAGACTGCAATTTTGGTACTCCCCAGCTCAGATTTAAAAAATTTCCTTGTTGCTTTGTACTCAAACAGAAACACATAAAAAATTAAAAACTGGTAGAAAGAAAATTCAATTATTGGTGACTGCAACACCTGTTTTGCAAGGAAACATAACTTTCTTCAGATCAAAGGTGAAAGAAAGCAAGACAGATAGCTCTTTCTTGTGGGTCATTTAGGTTTCTCCTTTTAGTTGTTTTCCTAAATTTATGTTAAGTTGGGGTACTGGAATATAGAAGCAAAATAAGGAACAGAATAAGAAGCTAAAACTGTATTGGTTCTAAAATAGTCATGTGATTGCTACGAAGCATCTACCTTTCAAAACTAACAATGCAGAAGGGAAGTTATGAAACTGTAGTGAAACTGAAAAGTAGCATCTTAGTCTAATAATTTTGAATTGCAGATGAATTTAATCATTACCCGGTATGGCACCAAAACTTTAGTTGTAGTTAGTGATAGTTCATAATTGTGCTACTAACTTTTTCTTATTTTATTTGATTCCTTTTCTATAGAAATTGTCAGAAACTTGATTCATCTAGATCCTGTTATATGCAGATTGCAGAACCTTAAGGTCGAATGATACTTGATGGAAGACACTGAAGTGAGAAAACTTTAGATCTCGAATCTCAAATCTGGATTTGTAATTGCTGTAATGGTTTTATGCCCATATCTTTCAACATACTTGTTGGTCTGTTGCATTCAAGAATAGTTCACTAATCACATAACACAAATACAAAAACTGATAGGTATATATATTGAGGAGAATTAATACAGGGTTGAATTAGGTAATACTGTATACAGTCCTTAATGACCTCAAGTCCGAATGAGATCTTGTGCACTGGATAGCTCCTAGGTTACTTGGGTGATGAATGCAAGACCTTTATTTATATAGAGGTTTTTAGTCTCTCCTATCTTCAGACAATGATACTATCGAATTTAGTCCCCTACTAATCCATGTCTGACAAAACAACTTAGTAATCAAGTAGTAGATCTCCAACTCTTTATCTTAATCAGGAACATTAGCACAAACGAAATCAATTGAATCCAACAGATTGAGAACTGACCTTCAACAATAGCAGTATCTAGCCTATGATCAACAGGTTCACAGAAAGAGAACCGGAGGATTCTTGATAAAATGACTCTCTCTATGTCTCTTCCAAACCACCAAAACATATTCAAAACAGGTTTCACAACAACATTAGCATGAACAAAAACACATCAATCTATTCAAAATAGTTGCTTAACCAAAACATCCAAAAACAGTAGCCTAACCAAAACAAAAACATCCAAAACAGTAGCTTAACCAACATAGCGTCCAAAACATCCAAAACATATTCAATCACTGTCATACCATTATCAACAACACAGTATCCAAAACAATATAATCATCATAACCATCATCACACCCTAAACAGTATAATCATCACAATCCAAAATCCAATTCAAAATCATCACATGTATTCAATCATCACTTTTGAGAAAGCTGAGAGAGAGAGAAAGACCTCAACTGTACGAATCGCTGGGGTCTAGGGGCTGTGAGGGACGGCGACGGGGTTGTCTGCAAGGGTGATCGATAGGGACAGCGGGTAAGGGACGTCCGTCGTGAGGGCTTATTACCTGTTTAGGCTGCGGTGAGAGACCAATCGAGATGCAGAGAGGATCGATTGAGAGGAGAGCTGAGATTTGAGATTGAGAGAGCAAGAGGGAGAGAGCAGTGAATTTGGAGAGAGAGAAGAGGAGCAGATCAGAATGAGAAGAGGAGCAGATCAGGATGAAGATGATGGTGTCGATTGAAAGAGGAAAATTACAGTGAGAGACAGAGAGGAGAGCTGAGATTTGAGATTGAGAGAGCAAGAGGCAGAGAGCAATGAATTTGGAGAGAGAGAAGAGGAGCAGATCAGAATGAAGAGGAGCAGATCACGTGAGATGCATATGATGAACAGTGAACAGTGCAAGGTACAGTGTTGATCACGATTGTTATATAGGTAATATCCTTAATTATCTTAGTACTCTGGTTAATATATTTTATTAAAAATATTAATATAAGAAAATGAGGGCAAAGGACTGTAAATCTGTAATTCATGATGGAGGATCGATCATTCGATCATATGTTCCACAAATGTATGTAGTATTGACTGAGTCGTTAAAGCAGTCAATTACATGCCACGCACAAAGTATTGCAGCAAGTTTTGGTTGGGTCTTTAGAAAGGTGACAAAAGGTTTGTATTTTTGCAATGACTCACATGTGACCAATCTTTTCGAAGGAATTTAGTCGATTTACAGTAGTGGTCGTAGCCCGCGGCGGGGGGTTGGCGTGGCAGTTGGGGTTGGGGGTAAGGCATTGCATTGGGAAGCTAGCTAGCATACACTCCACTGACTCAAGTCTCCAGTCTCCACCAGGGGCATCCGAATGTGACAGAATTCAAAATTGTATGCTAGCATACACTCCACTGACTCCAGTCTCCACTCTCCACCAGGGGCATCCGAATGTGACAGAATTCGAAATTGTATAAATGGTCATCGAGTTCATGATCACGTGATTCAATTAGATCTCTTCTTTTCTTTTGTACTTTCCCTACTTAGAGCATCCACATCGGAGGATTTCTTGCTCGAGCATGAGGTGGGTCCGGCCCATAGAAGCACAAGCAAGTGTTTTTAGACGATGCAATGGTGAAATCGGAGGGGATGACTGCTAGTTGACGGCGAGCAAAGTTTGTTCGGCTGCTTGCGTGACCGTCTGGCGGAGCTCATGTCTCGTGGGTGACATCAGACGTGTATGATTTTTTTTTTATGTTAATGCAATGCGCCGGTTAAAATATTTTTAAAAAATTACAGCGAGGTTACACAACAATTGCGCAACCACACGTGTCCATCATTTAGGCTAGAATTGGTTTCAACGGGCCTATAATCTGAGCCATTAGTTTGTTTGAAAAATTTGATCCCAACAGTTGACATTCAAATACAATGTCAAATATTTCAATATCGGGCAGATTGCACAAAAAATCCCTAAAAATTACAGAAAACACCATAATTTTTTTTCTTATAAATACTACTTCATTATATTCATAACTCACACTAATTTGTGCACAACAAATTTCACATCTCCCTCCATCTCTTCTCTCATTTCCTTGAGCATTTTTTCCAAAATGGGGAACACATTAGCTTCCTTCCGAAGATTTACAAATGTGAATCTCTTTCATACGTCATAGCGGTAATGAATACAACGGTAACAAACAAAAGAGAGACAAATTATGGGAAACAATGCATGCTGATTATTTGCTAAATTGGAAGCCCCAAGGTGAATCTACTATGAAAAGGAGCCTAGAACCCAAGTCGCGCTTTCGTCTCACTACAATAAGTTCAAGCTACTCTTGTAAAAATGGGGAGAATATTTGCATGATGCACAGATGCGTATAGCTAGTGGCCCTTCGCAAATGGATGATGTAAGTTTCTATTATTTCATCATATATGATATAAATTTTATTTGATTATTTGAAATAAATTATGTAATTAATACATCTATTGTTTAAATATGTAGTATTGTGAAATAGCTAATATTTATTATATTTTAGATCAAGCAACTTAAGCATTTTACTATGTGGCCAAGAAAAAACTGTTTACACTTTGCATGTTACGATGCGATTAAGAACCATCCAACTTATGCTACGGTGCTACCAACTACTTTGTCTCCATATGCAGGCAATTTCGAAGCTACTCCTTCCGTTACCAAATCATCAATTTAGGTGACGAGGAAGTGAATGAGACACTACAAAGCCATGTGGCCGCTTCCTCGAGTCCGGTTAGACCAATGACATGCAAGGTGACAAAGGAAGCAAGGCGACAAAAGAAACAAGGTAAGACTCCTATTGAGCAACGCGTTGAGATTTTACAAACCATTGTAAGTAATGAAGCATCATGTCATACCTCGAGGAAGATGCATAATGAAAGTGAATTTAATTATAGCAAAGAGTACATACAAATTCAACAACGGAAGGAAGCAAGGGCAACCAATGAGTTCAAACTCAAGAAACAAGAGAAACAAACAAGGATCATGACAATAGATTTGGAGGTTATGACCCCAATCTCGAAAAGATATTTTACCAAGAGGAAACTAGAAATCCTTAATGAAGGAGATTCTATCGATGAAACATTTTCGGATTGCTATCACCTATGCATGCTCTTTCCATAGTAGTTATAGTATTGTCTTAAGAATAAATCTAGGCTTGACTTGTCATTATGTAATTTAAATTTTTGAGAAATAAAAATGTAATTTATTTATTAAGATGAAATTTAAAAGCATATTTGTTACACATATTAAAGTGAAACAGATACTAAAAGTGAAACACACACATTAAATGAAAACACATAAAAAATTGAAACACACATATTTAGAGTATTTCACCTGTTTTAATCCTCCAGTTGTGCTTCACCAAGTCTTTTTGAAGCTCTGTATGGATATAAACAGATTCGAGATAGGCAACACAGACGTGAAATGTTGTACATTACATCAATCTCTTTTCATTGGCTAAAAAAGAATTCGATTTCCTTGTGTATCCACTGGCCCATCATAAACCTGGAAATCTCTCGATGAGTTTTGCATATCTTCTTCTTCATTCTCCTCAAACTCTTCCTCCACGAACTCATCCTCAACAATCATGTTGTGCAATATAATGCAAGCTAACATGATGGTTGTGATTACCAATTTCTTGTGCAATGTACAACTATGAACAATAATTGCCCAACGAGATTACAAGATGCCAAAGGCCCTCTCCACGTATTTTCGGTATGCCTCTTGTTTCTTTACAAAGAGCTTATCTTGCGGTGACTGGGGATTGGAAATTATTTTGATAAATGTAGAGTACCTTGGATATATTTCATCAGCTAGATAATAAGTGTTGGAGTACTCTTTCCATGGACTTCATAGACAGCAGTTAGGCTTCTTCTAGCAAGGACCTCGTTGAACACATCAGACTGGTGAAACATGTTAATGTCATTTTGAGCTCCAGGCACCCCAAATAAACTGTGCCATATCTAAATATCATACGAGGCCACCGCCTCTAGGATAGTAGTGGGGTGAACCCTTTTGCCCTGAGTATGCTCCTTGATATGCGGTTGAGCAGTTCTTCCATTCCCAGTGCATGCAATCAATACTTCTAATCATACCAAAAAGTCCCGTCGTTGGCCTTTATTTAGGAGCCGAGTGAGGGCCTCCGACGTTAGAGTGCGGAGGTATTTTGAACCATAAATATCAACCAATTGGCGGCAAAACTCCTATATACATTCTAGTGTAGTCGATTCCCCCATCTTTATAATTTCAGTACACTGATCTGCGGTTGCACCATACACCATCATTCGTAGAACACCGGTCATCTTTTGTTAGGGTAGAAACCCTAGCATTCCAGTGGCATCTGCTCTTTAATGCCAATATTGGTCGTGGTTGCAGAGATCCGTCATGATAGTGTTGAATAGGTCTCTGCTGATTCGGTACCTCCGCCGAAATTCCTACACGTTGAAGATGAGGTGCTTGATAAAGTAATCTTCCTTGAGATTATGTCCCCTCGCCTCTCTCTGTCTTGATCGATTCTGTTTTTGACAATGACGTGAACCGCGACTTTGTGGTTCATCATCATATTGTGCTTCCTCCATGACCACCTGCTTGACGAAGAATTGCTCCATATCATCATCCTATTGTTGTTGTTGTTGTTGCCTCCGCTGAAAAAATTGTGGAAGCTAAAAGGATTCATTAGAGTTATGTAGGAAATCTTGAAAAGTATTTAGAGAGATGTGTTATCTGCTCGGATTGGAAGAGACTTGAATTGTAGATGGTATGAATATAAAATGAGTATAGGATGAAAGTTTTATAGCCAATTATAGATAATATGATATTTGAAGATGAACACATGTGTCGCATCATCATTGGTCAAAAATTTTATCGAAAATCTGGTCTAATTATTTTTTCGATAACACTATTTGGAATGACACTTGTTACATCGTCATTAGTCAAAAATTTTACCAGAAATCTAGTCCAATTATTTTGCCAATAACGACACGTGGCAATGACACATGTCACTTTTTTATTAGTCAAAAATCTTATCAGAAATCTTATATATTTATTTAGGTGATAATGACACGTGTCATATTGTTATTGGTTAAAAATCTATCTGGGAAATAATTTATTAACATTTTACGACATGATGAATAGTAACTTTGTGTATTGCTGCATTCAAAAACTGATTTGCTCTTGCTATTTTTGGATTTGGTTTTCTCTTACTCTTTAGAAGAGTTGCTCAAACAATGGGTACATATGCTCTTGTAGAATCTCACACTCTCACACATATACTTGAAGATCGATCGACATCTTGCTCACTAATCAAAACAAGTAGTTTACTTCATAAATTGGTAGAGATATTTGTTAATTACTTCATAGATTTTGAGGGGAACATACTTTTTATTAAGGAAGAATTTTCGAAGCAGCACATACATACATGAGAGATTAACGGTGTAAAGTAAGTCATACATTAAGACACCTACAAAATTAAGTACTACTCTTTAGATCTATTAAACTCGGCATCAGTCAAGCTCCTCTTCCTAACAAAATAGATAAAACCTAAACTACACGAGATACCAAGACACCTAAGCACTCAATTGTGGGTATGTCTAAATATGTCCTCATAAATAATCTAACAATACTAGAAAGGATGAGCTTGAGCCTTTAAAAAATCAAGACTAGTAAATAACCTTCTCCTTCCTCCTAACTGGCATGGGGTTGGAGTCTTAACCGAGTATGTCAACCTGAGAGGAGTAACAACCGGTGGTACCTCCTTCTTCTGCCTAGGCTTCTTGTTTTTCGCTCCAATAGGTCGGTCTCGCTTCTTCTGGCCTTTTATTGCAATCATGGTATCATATAGAGTCTCCACCAAACCGAGTGATGTTGCTCGATGCCTATCTGAGAAATTAAGATGGCCTTCTAAGTCGCTTCCCTTGTTCTGGCGAGAGAATCACTAAATCTTGGGCATCATTACTATTTAATTAATTTCTTGAGTGATACTAAAATTTTTTAGAGCCCTAGTATGTTTGCGTAGACTAACCTTGACTTCCTCACTCTCAATAGCATCTTCAAGTTTTGAACCCACAGTGTCTGACATCTCAAAATGATCTGACTGAATCACAATAGGGCCAGATCTTTCATTGCCCTTAATAACCTTCTATAGTGAGTCTCGTGTAGTCCACGCATGCGGAGGTGCTAAACTTTATCCAAAGAAAAATTCACCTTCCTTCAGCTGCAAACCAAATGCCTTTCGAAATCCAAAGTCTAACTGAACCCTAGTCGAGGGTGAAGCGACAAGCACCTGAGATTGAGGAACTATTATAGCTAGAGAAATTGATCTAGCCGATTGATTCACAATTGTTTGGACTGCCAAAGCTGAACCCGTCAAGGATAATGCCCTAGAGAACACCGCCAAATCGGAGATGGTTCCTTTGACACCAAGTAACCATCTCTAGTATGCCATATCAAACCACATAAAGCACAACGTCCTTTCATATTTTCATAAAATAACTCTTGATACCCTTAGTCTTCCAAATAATCATCATCATCGTCATCTTCTTTTTCTTCTTTAGAGCTTCCTTGACAATCTTCATAAGACGATCATCGGAAACAGTAGGACCAGATGAAGAGGAAGACACTCTTCTTCCCTTGCTCCTTTTTTTATATAAACAACATGCTCCTCCTCGGAAGAAGAAGAACATGAAGAAGCAAGACCATAAGATTCTGAAGATTCAACATACTTTCCAACATACATTTTTGATCTCTTCCTAGATGATCTTTTTTCATATTCAATGTCTGAATCTTGGTGTGCTCTACTGTGTTTCCCCATTAAATATAGAATAACTGCAAATGATCGACACACATAGAGTTAAATACCCAAACAGATATTCAGACAGATACTTAAAAATCAAACTAGTACAACAACAGAAGCAAACTAATACAACAACCAAAAATTAAAATTAAAACCTTAGAAAAATGTCAACAACAACAACAACATTCATTTCAAAAAATTTGAAAAGATATCAAGACAGATAATTCAACAAATACTCAGACAGGTACTTCAAAGATATCCAAAACAAACGACTTCTATCACAAACATAACAACAACTAATACAACAAACAAATAGCCTTTTGAACACACTACATCACATACATTCTATAAAAAATCATGAAAAAAGTGAAAAATTACCGAAAATCAAACTGAAATCCATAGAAAAATGTCAACAAACAACAACAATCGAAAATACAGAAAGCATAGATACGAACCACGAAAAGGAGCATGCAAACTGCTTAGAAGAGAGAAAAACAAAAACCTAGGGTTTTCGAATAGAGATTTCCCTACTTACAAAGAACAATATGAATGCCGATGAAGACTGTGAAGGCAACGGAGCGAACGAACAGCTCGACGAGACGCGAAAATGACGACGGCGAGAAGGAACACGACGATTTTCAAATTAAGAGAGAGAAAGATATGTAAAAGAAAACTGACATGGGTTACTAATACTCGGGAGATAAAGAGTGACAAATAACGTAAATATGACGAAAATTCTGCTTTATTATAAATATAGAAACAGAATGGACCTTTTTATGATGGAAAACTTATAGTGAATTTTTAAGGAAAGAGAAAGTCTAAAGTAGATATTTCTTTCTCACAAATAACGTAAATATGACGAAAATTCTGATTTATTATAAATATAGAAACAGAATGGACCTTTTTATATAGAAAACTTACGGTGAATTTTTAAGGAAAGAGAAAGTCTAAAGTAGATATTTCTTTCTCATTTCCCCGTAATATATATATATGTTCTCAAGGGAACTCCCTTGCTGTAATCCTCTTGTCTCCGACACGGTGGAGATTTGAAACCCTAGTCCTCGACGAGGTGCAATCCTCGAATCGGATCCCTAATAAGGTACGGCTCTTCTCTCCTCCTCTCTCTGCGTTAAACCCTAACAATTTCATAGTACTGCAACCACAGAAGTATCTTGTTCGAAACCCTAATATTTTTCGATTGATTCCAATTCCCTTCTCTTATTGATGTTATACAAATTTTACATCTTTATGGGTTCGGAGTCGTATTTAGATTTGAGACTCGCATTGAATCGGTATGAAAATTCAAATGCCGATTTCTCTAGTGCCCAAAATCAATTTCTATGACCTGCGTTTATTTACTGTTAATTTCATATAGCTTATAAACTAGTGGAAGCACGAAGTTGAATCATATAGAGTTCTTGTTTTGTTTCTTTACTGCCTATAAATCCTACAAGACTTAACCTGGGTGTGTTTTGAATTTGTTCGTTTTCAGGTTTCGGATAAGTATAGAGCTGTTTTGATGTCAAGGATAGGTTCTATATTGCCGTTACCGGCTCCGCCTTCCGATGGAAACCTCGGGCCTCTACCACTGGCCCAGGTGGCTGAAGTGAATAATGAAGAGAACGAGTTGGTACCTACTTCAGTTGCTACGCATACGAAGGCAGTTGGTATCATACATCCTCCTCAGGATATTAGAACTATTGTTGACAAGACCGCCCAATTTGTGGCGAAGAATGGACCTGAATTTGAGAAGAGGATTATGGCGAACAATTCAGGAAATCCGAAGTTCAATTTTTTGACTTCCTCAAATCCTTTTCATGCTTATTATCAGCATCGATTGTCTGAATTCTGTGCCCAGTCGCAGTTGACTGAACAGCAACCTTTTTCAGAGTCAGCTGACTCAGGTGCACCGGAGTCAGGCCTTACTGCTCCAGCTGCAGATGGTGAAGCTGGAGCGACAAAGCCGGATCCTTCTGCGCAGTTTAGACCAGTACGGAAAGTACTTGAACCACCGGAAGCTGAGCAGTACACGGTTAGGCTTCCAGAAGGGGTTACTGGAGAGGAGTTGGATATTATTAAGCTGACAGCCCAGTTTGTAGCTCGAAATGGGAAATCGTTTTTGACAGGATTGACGAGCAGAGAGATGAATAACCCCCAGTTCCATTTTCTGAAGCCTACCCATAGTATGTTTATGTTTTTCACTTCTCTGGCTGATACCTATTCAAAGGTCCTGATGCCCCCAAAAGGCTTAACAGAGAAGCTTAAGAAGAGTGTTGCAGACATGACAACTGTGCTTGAACGGTGTGTGCATCGGCTGGAGTGGGAACGATCTCAAGAGCAGGCGAGGCAGAAGGCTGAAGATGAGATAGAACAGGAAAGGATACAGATGGCTATGATTGACTGGCATGATTTTGTCGTGGTTGAAACAATAGACTTTGCTGATGATGAGGATGAGGATTTACCTCCTCCAATGACCCTTGAGGAGGTAATAAGAAGAAGCAAGGTCACAGATATGGAAGAAGATATTATTGAGCCTGGAAAGGAGGTAGAGATGGAGATGGATGAGGAAGAAATGCAGCTTGTTGAAGAAGGCATGAGGCAGGCCAGACTTGAAGAGAATGAAAAGATGAACGAGAACAAGGTGTTGGATGATCCTGATCCGCCGATGAGAATTGTGAAGAACTGGAAGAGGCCTGAGGAGAGGATGCCTGCCGAAAGAGATCCCACAAAGGTTGTCATTTCCCCAATTACTGGGGAGTATATTTCTATCAATGAGATGTCTGAACACATGAGGATATCCCTGATTGATCCGAAATACAAAGAGCAAAAAGAAAGAATGTTTGCTAAGATCAGGGAGACAACTCTTGCCCAGGATGATGAAATCTCAAGAAACATAGTTGGGCTTGCACGAACCCGTCCTGATATCTTTGGTACCACAGAGGAAGAGGTTTCTAATGCTGTCAAGGCTGAGATTGAGAAGAAGAAAGATGAGCAACCAAAGCAGGTCATATGGGATGGTCACACTGGAAGCATTGGCCGTACTGCAAATCAAGCCATGTCACAGAATATCAATGGAGAGGATCAGAATGATATTGCCAACA
Source organism: Geum urbanum (assembly GCA_946800695.1). Taxonomy (NCBI): domain Eukaryota; kingdom Viridiplantae; phylum Streptophyta; class Magnoliopsida; order Rosales; family Rosaceae; genus Geum; species Geum urbanum. Next base: position 11,401,131 of record OX327003.1, read on the forward strand.
ATCTTCCTGGTCCAGCTCCTCCTCCTCCTCGACCTGGTGTGCTTTCAATTCGTCCTCTTCCCCCACCACCTGGTCTTGCATTGAATCTTCCTCATGCTCCTCCAAACGCAGGCCAGTATCCTGCTCCGTCTAGTGGTGGCTTCCCTGTACCTCAACTAAGGCCCCCAGTTGGCCAATATCCATCACTCCGACCACCTGGTCCTCCTATGCCCATGAACCATGGACAGCAGTCACTATTTGTTAATAGGCCACCTCCTATGCATCAACCGATGTCTATGAATGCTCCCAACATTCCTGTACCTCCCCCACCTGGATCTCAGTTTCCACCTATGCAGCCTTATATGTCTCATCCTGGACCTCCACCTTCCATGATGATGCCTCCACCACATCCGCATGGTATGATGCCTCCACCGCCACCACCTGAGGAAGCTCCTCCACCGCTCCCAGAGGAACCTGAGCCAAAGCGGCAGAAACTTGATGATTCGATGCTTATTGCTGAAGATAAGTTTCTGGCACAGCATCCGGTAAGAATTCCCTCCATATACATGTCTTTTAGCTACTGGATATTCTTGGTTACCTGATTTTTTTATTTTGTATAATTCTTGCTGGTAGCCTGACATAGAGTTCCAATCTTATTGGTTTTTTTTTTGCAGGGGTCTGTTCGTATCACTGTATCTGTTCCCAATGTCGATGAAGGCAATCTCAAAGGACAGCTTTTGGAGATCACAGTGCAGTCTTTATCTGAAACTGTTGGAAGTCTGAAGGAAAAAATTTCTGGGGAGATCCAGCTTCCAGCAAACAAACAGAAATTGAGTGGGAAGCCAGGCTTTCTGAAGGACAATCTGTCTCTTGCATATTACAATGTTGGAGCAGGGGATTCACTTGCACTCTCACTAAGAGAACGTGGTGGTAGAAAGCGATGAATTTCACCTGGCGGATTAAGGTTGTTGCTGGAATTTTCTTGTTATGATGAAATTATGCAATATCTCATTTGGGACTATGTTTAGTTTACTTTTCTGATTCTATATTGCAGAGTTTGTTGGCCATGTATTAATAATATAATCTTGTTAACTTATAATTTTTTTAGTCTTTAAACTGATGGTAAGTCTCGTATCTACTACAGATCTGGTGTTTCGGCGAATGTCTATTGGACATAGGGAAGTGTCAGATCCTTTTGCTTAGCTAGAGCAAGTGATATGCTTATATATATCTAATTATTGCTCCTTTTTCCGATGCAGTTTTTTTCTGTGGGAATTATGTGCTCATTCTCATATACTGGTTTTCATATCCCCGGCAGCATTGGTGTCAGAAAGCTTTTGTTATCATGAATTATTTTCAGTGTTCACTATGATTTTGTTTGTTGATGAAAGATCCTCTTGGTGAATGGTGGCGGTACATTAGTTTCATTTTGTTGAGGTTACGTTTTGCTGCACCTTTAGTTCGACAGAATCTGGTGGAGTTGGTGTTTTCTGATTATGATTGTTAACTACACAGGATTGGACTCATAATGTCTTCTGCGCAACCAGTTAGATGTATGCTCTTTAAACATTTAAACAAGGTAAGATGCATTTCTATACCATTAATCTCTTAAAATTCTGTCTTGTTTCCAACTACAAAGATGGCAGTCCTTATGCTTGCCATTTATTTTTGCAGCCTGGATGGAACTGCTGGGTTGGTGTTGGAACAAGTAGTGGGTTTATATCTATTCTATTTAGGATTATTACATTGCAGCGCTGCATATTTGCGCATGCTTGAAATAGTTGCCTAGGAATGCTGGAAGCAGAATCTAAGTTAAACTATCTGATTGCCAAGTTGTTTCATTGTTTCAGTATGCTCTTCTTACCGTACTAGTATGGGATTGAAAGAGAAGATATTATCTTAGTGTATTTCCTTAGGATATCCGTATCTGAACTTTGAACCACTTAGGTCAGTGAGGTTGCCCCTACTTTTTTGGAAATTCTGAATTTCCTCCTCACACACTCCCCTTGATATCATTCTAGTCATCCTACCGGATTGTTCTTGGCTATTAACATCTGGAAGATAGAGCCTTATTCTGAAGGGTAATAAAGTTACAGATTGCTATCTTATTAGCTCAATGACTTGCTGCAGCTGCAAAACCTTGTGGTTTGCACCTGGAGGACAACCACCATTGTGGCTTGTTCTACTTATGATATATTGGCTAGTGTGATACTATTTAGAACGTGGACAAACTTATACATAATAGTCGATAAGGGTGTGAAATGGATAATATTGGGTATGTTTGGACACTATCGTCTAAAAACAACTTTTATTTATATAATTTTTGGTTTAATATTTTATAATTGACATCATGTTGTAGAATATAATTTATTTTGTAAGGATCATGCGTGTAAAAATTAGAATAAATCGAAGATTGTTTGTTCATTAAATTTTGTAAAACAAATAAACGGTTAATGTAATGTTAAAATGTGCAATATTTATTTATTTAATAAAATTAGATATTTAAATAATTTTTATTTTAATTTATTTTTGGGTGAGTTCATCTTGAACATATATTTTATAAGATATGTGTTTTCGATTATCAAATATTAAACTGAAAATTACATAAATGAGATTTATTTGGACGATAATGTCCAAACATTGTTTGAATTCAAGTTATTTTCGTGTGAAATGATATTAAAATCATTTGAAAAGATACCTCTTAGAGCGAGGGTTTTCTTTCTTCTCAGTTTTGATTTGAACAAAATCATTTGGCAGCTTATATTAGTTGGCAAATGATGCAATACATTTGTTATTAGTTAACTTTACGATCCTCAAGAAGCGAACAGTCGATGTACTGGAAATAAACCTTGGATGCCCCAATGTCATAGGCCACATTGTAACTCTGCTGTGCTAGTATTCCGATCACACTCAAACCTTTGTCCTTCGCCGATTCAACTGCCATACAGACCACATTCGGACCATTTTCACTAAAGAGACTCATGGTGTCCAAAGCCAGATCAACCTCTCCTGCCAAGTGAAAAGTAACATCCGGAAAACCCCTTAGGTCTCGGTCTATAGTCCCTTTATAGCAAAGAAGGTCAGGTACACTGACGCGTTCTAGTAATGGATCAGCTAATCTCTGCACTTCAGCACTGAGTGCATCATATGCAGGTTTAGCCAAGATGGTGAACGTTGCTCCGGTGTCGATAAGCGTTCCGCCACCTCCTGATGGTGATCTCACGAATACTTGCTTATCGATTGGGAGGAGCGTCTGGCCGACACTGATGCCCTCTAGGGTCAGATAGTAATGCTCTCCAAAGACATCAAGTGGGGTTGGTGACCCTTCTATTACTGTACCATCACCCAAGATCAACTGGTTATAAGGGTATTGAGGGTCTCTAATGCTTCCGAGGCAATAAGAAAATTTGGATCCTAAATAGGTTGTTAAAGATAATTTTGAAGCGCCAAGACCAAGTATTCCACTTACTTGTGGATTGTCTCCTACGAGGGGAGTAGTATTATGTGCACAACCGAAAACTACATTGTCGATGGGGCTAAGGCCTTCGTCACATGTCTCTAGGGTGAGCTTTTCGGTGGCGAGAATTCCCTCCGATATAGTGCCATCTACATAGCGCAGATTGAATTTGCAATTGTTAGTGGCATGATCACAAGGATATCGATAGGTACATTGAGGAGATGTGCATGGCAAGGGTTTGTATGTGGAGGACTTGGCAGGATCGAAAATTGGATAGGATTGTTTGAAACACTTGGTGCAAGGTAGGCATTGAATCCATAATAAGCTGCTACCGGTATCCATCACCATGAGATGTGGAACTGGTGACTCTCCGAATGAAAAATTTGCTAAGAACCCTAATGGGGTGGCACTGCTCTCGGCCACAACGCCGGCACGGGTATCGTCCTGGTGAAAAGTACTGCTCCTACTCTTTCCTTCAAGGTATTTGTACCGTGCCAAGGAGCTCTTCATTGCTCGTGAAAAAAGATCTGCGGTGGTTGCATTAGGATCATGGTAAGGAGACAAAGTTGAATCATAGTGAATGAGTTTTGTGACCAAACGCTTTGGTTTTGTGGTGGCAGAGGTGGCGGTGGCGGGGCTTGCGGTGGAGCATAAGAGATGCAAGGTTAGAGAGAAAGTGATGAGAGAGAGTTTTGAAAATGTGGCTGCCATGGCTACTGGTAGGTCGACTATCTTCTAACTGTTTCGATCAGCTGTGATTTATGTACGAATGCATCATGCATGTCTAGGTTATTGTTGACCTTTGCCTCATAAACCATTATGGTATGAAATCAAGGGTACGTAAAAAATGCTTAGTTTTTCTTTGGAGAAAGCGTTCGTGCAAAATATAATCATCCTAAAAGGGTGATAGAAATTTGGTGAAAACCAATTATCCTAGCTAGTTTAGACAATCCTAAATAAGGTACCTACAATTCGGGGAGAGAAATTTTTCCATAGAACCGTAATTCCATATCATCCATTCGACTTCCCTGTGATATCATGACACATGTATCGTACGTGCTCAGTAAACTTTTGTTTTCTCTGTCACTCTTTTCTCCTGCTGCTGTTAGTTTGTCATCTTCTACAACCCAATCTGGAGGAAGTTTCCAAACTTCCATCATATAAAGCAACATCATTGGGACAAATCTCAAATTTCAGCTTCACAAAATAGATCATTATCACCAACCATGAAGAACCTAGAATATATTATCTAGATTTATCCCTTTCACTTACCCCTTAATTATTTTTTTTCTTAAATTAGGAACGGAATAATATCGGCTCATATTGAAAATTGAATCTCTTGATTTCACGAAGTTGGAAAAACACAGAGAATTAGTATGACCTTTGCACCCACAGAATTGGTTGATACTTGACAATAGTAGCTTGGTCGAAACTGACAAATTCTTCAATTTGGTGAAGATGAGCCATGAAAGTAAACGATAGAAGGATTACAAGCACCATAGAATTTAGATTAAAGTTGTTGATTCTCAAATTTCCACAAATTTGGAATTAATGGAGAAAAAGCTTATCAAAGGTGTAGGATGGAATGGAAAAGCATATGATAATCGATGTCGACGACGAGAAGTGCAGCTGAACGAGAACATTTCAAGTAACAAGGAAGACGGTGCTAAGATGGAAAGGAAGACGTTTCTTGACAGAGCACTACGATACACGTGTCATGATATCATAGGGAAGTCATACGGTTGACATAGAGATACATGTAGATAGAAAAATTACTCATTCGGGGAACGCCTAATAAATTGTTTTCCAAAATGATTTTTTTTTTAAAGATCGAGTGATTTTATTTGCACCGAATTTCAGAACACACACACATTTTTAGTAAAATTTAAATTCCCAATTTATTCCTCTAAAAAATCATCAAAAGTGAAACAAAAAAATCACTGAGTTGCTGTGTGGGTTTGTTTATATTCACTTTCGAACATCGTGCGTGTGGCCGGTGATTGACTGAAAATCATGTTTGCTGAGAGAGAGATGTAAAAGCTTTACAATATTAGGGATACTGTAATGAAAAGATGACGAGACTGAGTATGTTGACACAAAAATAAGAAAATGCCTGAAAGTTAAAAAGGTTAATAAAATTAATAGGAAATTCCACTTAAGGTCACTTAGAGGCCTTAGATTACACCTAAACTTATTGTATAAATTTTACACACATAAGGTCATTATATATTCCCTTTAAAAAAATAATTTTCAAAATTGCCCCTCAATATATAAACTATCTACTGATTTTGAATTCAAATTGAATTCAAACCGGCCGAACCAAAACGGAGAGAGGGAGAGAGCTCCAAAACGAAGTTTGATTCTCTCCATCATCTCTATGTTTGTGTGTTAGAGAGAGAGAGAGAGAGAGAGAGAGAAGATTTCGGCGAAATTTGTGGGAAGAAGTTTCGGCGAATTGGAGGATTCCGATGATAAAAGCTTGTGTAAGGCTTCCATTCTGTTCATCTGTAGATGTTTTTGTGCTTTGTTTTGTTTGATTGATGTTTTTGATTGATGTGTTGTTTGATTCGATTCCGGTGATAAACCGATTTCGAATTTCAGTTTATTCGATTTTGATTTTGGTACTTTGTATTATGTATGGCACATTGTAGTGATATTATTGTATGTTTTCTCTTGTGATTTATGTGTTTGTGTGATTGATGTGGTTGATTTGTGTGTTTTGATATTTTGTATAAATTATGAAATGTTACAGACTGTGAGTACTACATCTTTTGAGTGAATACACTACTGCATCCCATTGAACACACTAGTTAGCTGTTCTGTGTGTTTTGCGTTTTTTGACTTGATAATACTATTAGTGTTTAGTGAGTACACTACTGCATCTCACTGAATACACTAGTTAGCTGTTCTGTGTGTGTTTGGACTTGATAGTACTATTAGTGTTGAGTGAATACACTACTGATGACTATTAAGGATACTACTTCTGTTCTGTAAGCATTTTTTGTTTGATTTGCAGATTGGTAGTCATGAATTTTGATTTGTATGCAAAATGCACCTACAACAACCATTCACTTGCTGCTATACAAAATGCTGGTATTGAGCCTATTTACTCTTACATTGAGAATTTCTCTGAGGTAGGAAGTTACAGGGCTGCCTATGAGTATGATATTCATCCAATATCAAATATTGAGAAGTTTTACAATGATGCTCTTAATGAACTGCCCATTGTGAAGCCTCCGTTGACAAGAATCTCATTCGGTCGTCCAAAGGATACTCGCATGAAGTCTTCCGCTGAAGGTGGGAAGGTGATGAGGCCAATCACATGTGGTTGTTGTGGCGAAAAAGGAAGACACAACATATTGACATATACCAAAGTCATCAGTAGCTAACTAGTGTCTATATTACTCACAGTTAGTGTATTCACTAGTTTACAGTAGTACACTTTGCCTGGACAGATAATTTTCCCAACTAGTATCTATTTTAGGCACAGGTAGTGTTTTCACCAGTCTACAGTAGTACATTCTGCCTGAACAGATAATTTTTTTGAGGCATGTCCATTTCCTTAACATACACTATATTAGTCACAAGATATAGTTGGTACAACCATACGAGTCATTGGTAGTATACTTGGTCCAAATCTCTTTCATCAAATGTTTTTTGATAAACAGACATACAATATGATTCTTCATTATATAATACACACTACTTTAATGTAATGTACTTTTCCCTTGTGTAATTTTTTTAACATACTAATTCGAGTTTGTTGTTCTTCGGTTTGCGATTTTATGTTGATCAATTGTGCGTTTTTGTATGTGACAACACTTTGTGTTTGAAACCAACAACAATAGTAGTACACTCATTATACAACAAAAGTAGCACTACTCATATTAAAAACATGAGTTCATCTCATTACATAAATGTAAAATGTACCATTTATTTCTCTAGCAAGCACTATTAATTCACAATAGAAAGTACTACTTCAAAACAGTTGGTGTACTAACACTACTGCTGTTTCCAATAAGCACTACTCCAGAAAATTTAGTGTACTACTTCAAAATATGGTATGTACTACTGTTTCATAACAAAAAGTAATACTTCAAAATATTTAGTGTACTAACACTATTGCTGTCTCTAGTAAGTACTACTTCAAAATATCCAAGGTACTATTTTAACACAATGTAAGTAGTACATTGTCATCCACACACTTGTGCGTATCTTCGGATAACATGGTGTCTTGAGCAAATGGCCATATCACTATTCCAAAGGGTGTATCTCCAAGTAATTTTAGTGTTTCATCGGGCAAATCATTTTTTCATCGCTGTATCAGGTTGAAGAAGCCTTGAAATGTAGACCGAATTTGTACTTTTGACAGGTTTTTTTACTTTTACTTGCATTTCCTATGCGAAACAACAAAATGAACATCAAAATACTATAACACACTACCATAAACACTTCCACACACAAACTTAGACACTACTGCTTAACAACACATGTACTACCACTGAATCACAAATGCACTACTATTGTTTCACAAATGCACAACTACCACTGTTTCACAAATGCACTACTACCACTGTTTCACAAATGCACTATTAATGTTTTACATATGCACTACTGCTATTTCACAGATGCACTACTATCACTTTCACAGATACACTGCTACCACTTTCACAAATGCACTAATACTGTTTCACAAATGCACTACCACTGTTTCACAGATGCACTACTACTGTTTTACATATGCACTACTATACTTTCAGAGATGCACTACTACACTTTCACAGATGTACTACTACCACTATTTCACATATGCATTACTACACTTTCACATATGTACTACTACACTTTCACATATGCACTAGTACCAGTATTTCATAGATGCACTACCATTGTTTCACAAATGCACTAATACAGACTAATATAAAAACTACCCCAGACTATTATAGACACTACTGCATAAAAACTAAAGAATATCAATCTGTACATACTACTACAGACTAACATAAGTACTACCACAGATTATTGTAGACACTACTGTGTACGTGACAACCAAAACACAATAACTTTAGCGTAACAACCAAACCAAACATTACCACAAAATATGCACGCAGAGAGAGAGAGAGAGAGAGAGAGAGAGAGAGAGAGAGAGAGAGAGAGAGAGAGAGAGAGAGAGAGAGAGAGAGAGAGAGAGAGAGAGAGAGAGAGAGTTTTTCGCGGCTGTGGCAACATCAAGGTTGCTAGAGATCGAGGCGCAACTTCGAGGAAAGGGTGCGTCGAAGAGAGACGTGGCCTAGAGGAGGCCCGACGGTGATGAGGGATTGAGAGAGGAGAGGAGATAGGCACATCGGAGCAATTGAGAGAGGATGTTCGACTGAGGTGAGAGAGAATACATTTTTTTTCTTCTTAATATATATACGATAGCATGAATGTAATATTTTGAACTATAAGAATATTTTTATTTTTGGTTTAATATTATGTGATTTGATTTGAGAAAAAAATATTGGACCTAATCTAATACAGATCTTTCCCATTTAACCTTATTTAAAATTTACCCTAAAATTAATGGTGACGAGCTGTGAATATAAATCGTTTGTGTTATTTATTAATGGTTCTTTTCTAAATTCTAAATTCTGACTGAGCAAAAATGGAGCAAAAATTAAATCAGTTTTAAAATTAAAGATTATGATTATTGTCATAATTAATAAATATAAATCCGAAATATCATCAACAAAACCTCTCCCCAAATTTTCAAAACAAATCTCTCCCTAATCTTTATTAGTTGGACAATTGCTGTTTTGAATACTAAATTCATAACACCAGTTACATCTTGGTTTTATAGCTAGCTAGGACAAAAACTTGGGGGATAATTACTTTGAGGAGTCTAAGAGCTCGCAGTCAATCTCCTGAAAATAAACTTGCCTTGCCGCAACGTCGTATACAACGTAATATCCCTGCTGCGCCATTATTCCTATAATATTCAAATCATGTCCCTCCGGCGACATTTGCACAGCCATACAGAACTCATTCTGACCACTCTCTTCAAAGAGACTCATGATGTCCAAAGCCAAATCAACCTCACCTGCCAAGTGAAAAACAACATCCGGAAAACTCCTCAGGTCAATGTCTATAATCCCCTTGTAGCAAAGGGCTGATGGATTACTAGGTTCATGGACGCGTTCTAATAATGGATCGGCTAATTTCTGCACTGCACCACTGAGTACATCATATGCAGGTTTGGTCAAGAAGCTTAGTGTTGTTCCGGAATCGATGACTGTTCCACCTTTTCCTGATTGTTTTCTCACGAATACTTGCTTTTCAATTGGGAGGAGGGTCTGGCCGAGGCTGATGCCCTCTATGGTTAGATAGTAGAGGTCATTGTAGACTTCAAGAGGGGTTGGTGACCCTTCTGTTTCCGTACCATCACCCATGATTAGATGGTTATGAGGGTATTTTGGATCTCTAATGCTTCCGATGCAATAAGCGAATTTGGAACCTAAGTAGGTTGCTAAAGAAATTTGTGAAGGGCCAAGACCGAGTATTCCACTAGGTTGTCCATTGTAACCGTCATTGTCATGTGCACAACCAAAAATTGCGTCATTGACGGGGCTAAGGCCTTCATCGGATGTCTCAAAGGTGAGCTTTTCCGTAGCGAGAAGTCCTGCTACGGCCGTGCCATCAAGGTAGTTGTGAGAGAATTTGCAATTGTTTGAGGCATCACACATATCAGTCGGAGAAACAGTACAATTGGGAGATGTGCATGGCATGGTTTTGTACATGGAGGACTTGGCAGGGTCGAAAATCGGACTGGACTGCTCAAAGCACTTGGTGCAAGGCAAGCATTGAATCCACAATAAGTTGCTGCCTGTATCTATTGTCAATAGCTGTGGAACTGGTGGCTCTCCGAATGAAAAATTTGCCATGAATTGTGTTGCGCTGTTCTCCGCCACAAGTCCGGCACGAGTGTCATCCAAGTTAATAGCTTTGGTACTCTTTGCTTCTAGGTATTTGAAGCGCGCCAGAGAGCTTTTCACTGAGCTTGAAACATGATCTGTGATGCGTTCGTCAGGATTATAGTATGGCGACCAAGCTGAATCACGGTGAATGACTTTTGTGACAAAGCGGTTTGATTTCGTGGCGGAAGAGTTTGGGGCGGAGGGGGTGGCGGTGTAGCTTAAAAGATGTAAGGTTAAAAGGTAAGTGATAAGAGAGAGTCTAGCAAGTTCTGCAAATATTGCTGCCATCGGCACGGTACAGTTAGGTCGATCTTCTATCTATTATTTTGGACTATTATCTGTTGCCTCTGTAATGTATATAAAGAGGTCCAGGTTCTTTACCTTCTGCAAATTCTTTAACACCATTGTCTAATGCACGGTGCAGCTTCATGCACCTACATAATTAGAAACCCAATAGACACCTATATAATTAAGAAGTTATTTTAGCCAAAATCTCCTCAAAGAGTTATAACAATTTGGTGATGAAATCGACTCTCCTAATTTAGATCAGTATCTAGCACACATAATACAAATTCTTTCTTTTTTCGCCTATTTTGTCAATGTGAGGGCATAAAACTATTTTTCTACAACCATACATTACCAAACGAAAAGGAACTATTTGATTCTAATTAATGTTCCAAAAATGGTGAAAAATATTTTGTTATACGCTTTAAGGTTTTTAATTTCCAAAAAAGGTCGATCGCTTCCCTTCCAAGTGTAATTCTCCTAACTAATTAAGGAGATCGCGCCACTATATTGGATAACATTATAACTTCTCTGTTTAGTTGAGATCGTAGTTCGATTATAAACTATTGAGTTAGATATCATGTGTTTGTTCTAGTCAAGGAATGCAAAATCGATATTATCGGCGATATTTCCCCGATATTTCGATTTTTTGAACTTACCTGAAAAATCCGTGAATATATCTCCAAATTTTTTGAAATTTTCCGAAATTTTCCGATATTTCCGATATATCCCCGATATTTCCGATATTTTCTGATATTTACCGAAATTTTTGAAATTTTCAGTAACTTTTTTAATTTAACAAAATTAAAAGCTTGTCAAAATTTTGCAATGTCTTATCCTTCATATATCATGCCTTATGGTCTTCCAACAAGTGATAACTCATCGTTACAATCACAAACAAATGCCTCAAATGATGATAGCAATGAAGAAAGTCGAGCAATGCCTGGTTCATACTACGAGCTCCAAAATCTTCAAAGACCGCCTCCTGACCCATATGGTTGGCATGTAAGTCAATACGTGCAGAATTACATGGGAGAGCAATCATTTAATGAGTACTCTTCACAATACACACATGATTCTGCACAGAGAGATGAAGAAAATAGTGTGAATTTCGAACCTCATAGGTCCTCTATGTGGTTTTGAAGTATTTATATATTTGATTTTATAATGTGTGATGTGTAACATATTGTACAAAAATGTGATGGTCTAGCCTCCCATTAAAGTTTAGCCATCAAAAAAATAAAAATAGAACAATTAAATTATATTTTTAATAGTTATCAGCACTTAACACATACTAATTCATATAGTAATATAGCAAATTCATATGTTTAATTTTGATGTTTGATCAATATTTTCTTTTTACATAAGGTAGGTAATTGATCATATAACAACCTCCAAAAGTTTCATTACAAATTTCCATATATTTTTATTATTTTCCGTCATTTCCGTCAGAATTTTCAGTAGATCGATAGTTCGTCGATATTTCCGTCGATATATCCAAATTTTGGACTGTTGATATATCCTCGATACCCGATATTTTACTCCTTGGTTCTAGTTTACCTTTTGTATTTTTCTTTGGGATGGTTTTGGCTTAGTTCTCCATTCTATATACTTTTCTTTTTGATATCAATAAATTTACAGACCAGGATGATGAATTAGTCCCGGTTTCATTTTTTTAAAAATAAAAAATATTGTTGGGTCGAGCATAATTATGAGTTATAAAATACCCGCTAGCCCAAATATGTATATGATAGCAACTATAAAATATAGATCGCCACCTCAAATTACTCTAGAAATGTATTTTATTTTTTAAAATTCACATTATATTTTTTAATTAATTGACAGTTATTATTATATGGAGGTAATTTTTCTATATATGAGACCGAAAAAGCTTATACCTTATTACATTGTGGATGTTTCCTATTTATAACTGGCCCCGAGTTAAAAAAAAATAAAGCATCAAAACAAGGGATGATTTTCCTCTCTAACCCTACCCGGCTTCTTTGGTGGTGGCCTTCCTCCGGCCTTGCCGTTGGTCGATTGCGACGCTTGGCTCTCATGTCGTCGTCTCCAGGACATCCTCGTTTGACATCGATGCCCGACTCTCTTTCTTGCGAGGTTTTGGTTTGGAGATCAAGAATCTCGAGCCCGACTCTGCCTTGTCCGATTGATGTATGCTTTACACGGATAAAGACACGTTCCGCATGTGCGCGTCTTAAGAGCTTCAGTCTAGATGTAGAGTCAGAAGCAAAGGTATGGACGACAACCAAATAGAGGCGTAGGAATCTCTGTTGGCGGTGGGGGCTGGTTTTCGATCTGGTGGTGTGTAGGTTCCATTATTCTCCAGAAGTTGGCTATGATAACAACCTCAAAGGTGGCAGTTATGACATCGTCAACAAGTTGTTGGTTGGACAGATCTGTGAACAAGCTGTTACTGGCAGCCAGAGCTTTAAATTAGGCTATCGGGCCTAAGTTTAGGATTGTTGGGCATGTTTCGACTTGGGACCTAGGTGGGCTATTGTCTGGGCCTACTATGGGTACGTGGTGAATTGGTAACATTGTTGGTTTTACTTCTTATAGTTTATTTGCTTCTCATGTGGATTGCGAGATTCAGTAGAGGTAACGTATCTACCACAATTACGTGCTCAGGGGTATGAATACCTCTAATTATCTATGTTTCTGTGATCTCAATGTGATGCAAGTAAGCTTACATTTTTTGAGATTCATGGATTTCATGTATAGTGCTAGTAACTATAATAGTGTAGCAAAACGTTGTTAGAATATACCTTGAATCAGGTTTATATGCCGCCAGTATACGGGGGTCTCACCAACAGAGATGTAATTGGAGTTGTGCTGGATTTTGGTTTTCTATTGGGCTTACAATTCGGGAGTGTGTGTGTGTATGTACATATATATCTTTTAGGTTATTTAACATAGTGTAGTATTCTGTAATCTGTAATCCTTTTTCCTCAAGAATAATAAAACTGTTTTCCTCTGCCCGTGGACGTAGCTAATATACTGTTAGTGAACTACGTAAATCTATGTTCTTTCTTACATTCGTTATAACAAATTGGCATCAGAACTGAATCAAGATGTCTGGGTTGAATGTGAAGATCGACAAATTCATGGGGAGGAACAGTTTCAGTTTATGGCAAATCAAGATGCGAGCCTTGTTAAAGCAATAAGGGTTATGGGCGCCGCTGAGGAAGAAGAAGTTAGGGGATCGGATCCCGAAATCGTTGAGATGGCCAGTCTGGAGGAGAAGGCACACTCGACAATTATGCTGTATCTTACAGACAATATCATCACCAAGATCACAGAGGAGGAGACTGTATCTGGTCTGTGGTTGAAGCTTGAGAGTCTATACATGACGAAGTCTTTAGTCAACAAGTTGCTTCTAAAGCAACATCTGTTTAGTCTGCAAATGTAAGAAGGTACGACTCTAAGAGATCACTTAGATCAGTTAAACATAATTCTATTAGAGTTGCGTAATATTGATGTTAAGATCGAGGTTGAGGATGCAACCTTAATTCTGTTGGTATCTTTACCATTATGGTATGAGAATTTTGTGCAATCCTTTATTGTTGGGAGAGATACTATGACTCTGGAGGAGGTTAAATCAACTCTTTATACCAGAGAGTTGCACCATAAGGCAACTGGTATAGGTACAGGTAATCATGCTGCTGGGTTAGTAGCCAGTGGAAATAAGGGACATGGAAACTTGGAGAAGAAGAAATTCAAGAAACCAGGTTCTAAGGGTCCTAAACCCAACGATGTCTGTAACTATTGTAAAGAGAAGGGACATTGGAAAGAGGAATGTCCAAAGAAGAAGTAGCAGGGGAAACCATCAAGTACTGTCCTAGTTGCTAATGAACATACACATCACACTGATGTGTGGATTTTAGATTCCGGACGTCTTATCGTATATGTCTGCGTAGGGAGTGGTTCACTACCTATGAGTAGGTAAATGGAGGCTATGTTTCTATGGCTAACAGTTTTGTCTACGAGGTGGTTGGAATATGCTCGATTAAAATAAAGACACATGATGGTAAATTTTTTTACATTGAACGATGTTAGGCATGTTCCACGCATGCCAAAGAATCTGATATCATTGAGCTGATTGGACTCAATTTCAAAGGTGAAAGTGGAGTTCTACGTGTCTGCAAGGGTTCTAATGTGGTTCTGAAAGGTGTCAATCGGGATACTTTGTATATTCTGCAAGGTTCGACACTGTCAGGTTTTGTTGTTGTTGCATCATCGGAGGTTCACAAGAATGATATGACCAAGTTGCCACATGAGACTCGGTCACATGAGTGAAAGAGGGATGCAAATTCTATTAAAAGAGGATCTTCTTGGTGGCCACAAGGTCAAAGACCTTGGATTTTGTGAACATTGTGTTTTTGAGAAATTACATCGCAGCAAATTTCCTAAAGCAATTCATAGAACAAAATGCACACTTGATTACATTCATTCAGACTATTGGGGTCCTTCTTGCATTGAGTCTTTAGAAGGTCACAGATACTTTGTGTCAATGATTGATGATTTATCAAGAATGACTTGGGTGATTATGATGAAGCATAAAAGTGATGCTTTTAAGAATTTCAAGCAGTGGAAGGCGTTAGTTGAAAATCAAACAGGGAAGAAGATCAAAACGCTGCGAACTGATAATGGTCTGGAATTTTGTTTGTCTGATTTTAATGAGTTTTGCAAGAATGAAGGGATTGCTAGACATCATACAGTCAGAAACACCCCGCAACAAAATGGTATGGCAAAATATATGAATCAGACACTTATAGAGAGAGCTAGGTGCATGCTCTCTAATGCTGGACTAGAAAGAAGGTTCTGGGCAGAAGTGGTTAGTACATCATGTTATCTGATAAATTGTAGACCTCACACATGTATACATCTTAAAATCCCTTATGAGGTGTGGTTTGATAAGTCTGCTAATTACTCAAATCTGAAAGCTTTTGGTTGTACTGTTTATTATCATGTAAGTGAGGGTAAATTAGAACTAAGAGCTAAAAAAGGAATATTTGTAGGCTATGGGGATGGGGTTAAATGGTACAGAATCTGGTCTCCATCCAAAAGAAAGGTCATACTTAGTAGAAACGTAGTCTTTGATGAAAATTTTATGTTTAACCATTCTGTGAAGTCTATTGTTGTATCAGAAAATGATAGTGTTAAGAAACAGGTGGAGCAGCAAGACACCCAAGATGAGAGTGAATCACAGCAAGAAGAACGACATCAACACTCACATTTAGAAACAGAGCAACTAGTTGTTAACTAGCATAGTTTGGCTCTTGATTGACCTAGGAGAGCAAACTTTGGGAAGCCTTCCACAAGGTATGGTTTTAAGGACATGGTGGCTTATGCACTACATGTTGCTGAAGAGGTGGATCCCCACGACCAATCCACCTACAAGGAAGCAGTTACATGTACCAAGTCTACTCAATGGCTTGCTGCAATGAGAGATGAGATGGAGTCACTTCACAAGAATCAGACTTGGGAATTAGCCAAACGACCCCAGGAGAGAAAAATTATCACTTGCAAATGGGTTTTCAAGAAGAAGGAAGGGTTATAACCTGTTGTGGGTATCAAGTTTAAAGCTTGGGTAGTTGCAAGAGGGTTACATCAGAAAGAAGGTGTAGACTACAATGAGATTTTTTCACCACTGGTCAGACATACTTCTGTCAGGGTGCTGCTAGCCATAGTTGCATATCAAAACTGGAGCTTGAACAACTAGATATGAAGACAGCTTTTCTATATGGAGAGTTGGAAGAGGAGATATACATGACTTAGCCAGAGAGTTTCCAAGTTCCTGGAAAAGAAGATTATGTTTGCAAGTTGAAGAAATCTTTGTTTGGACTAAAACAGTCACCGAGGTAGTGGTACAAGATGTTTGATAGCTATATGATAGAGATTGGCTGCACGAGGAGTCCGTATGATTGTTGTGTTTACTACAACAAGGTAACAAATGGTTCTTTCATTTATGTGGTCCTCTATGTAGATGATATGTTGATAGCTGCAGAACATAAGTTAGATATTCAGAAGTTAAAGGGTCTTCTTAGTGCTAAGTTTGAGATAAAGGATTTGGGTGCAGCTCGAAAAATTCTGGGAATAGAGATTTACAGAGATAGAAGTCAAAAGATGTTTTTCCTATCACAGAAGGATTATATTCAGAATGTGTTATCTAGATTTAGCATGTCTACAGTAAAACCCATAGATACTTTAAGTGCTACAAACATTCATTTGTCTATTGTGTTTGCACCTAAATCTGCTGAGGAGAAGGAGTACATATCTCGAGTTCCCTATGTTAGTGCAGTAGGAAGTTTGATGTATGCTATGGTCTGCACTATACCTGATATTGCACATGTTGTCAGTGTTGTTATTAGATTTATGGGTGAGCCTGGCAATGAGCATTGGTAAGCTGTGAAGAGGATTTTTTGGTATCTCAAAGGTACGTTTGATGTTGGTCTCATTTATGGAGGTGATACGTAGTGTTTAGTAACAGGTTATTTAGATTCTGGTTATGTTGGAGATGTTGACAGTAGAAGATCTATGACTGGTTATGTTTTCACTCTTTATGGTTCTGTTGTTAGTTAGAAAGCTACTTTGAAGCCCACAGTGACTTTGTCTACTACAGAAGCAGCCAAAGAGGGAATCTGGTTGAAAAGACTGGTTAGTAATTTGGGTCTATATCACGATCAAGCTATAGTGTATTGTGATAGTCTGAGTGCAATCTGTTTAGCCAAGGATCAAGTTCATCATGAGAGGACTAAGCACATCGATGTCAGGTATAATTTTCTGAGAAGTGAGAAGAGGATTAAGGTGAACAAAGTGGGTACTGCTAATAATCCAGTTGACATGTTCACCAAGTCAGTTCTACAAAGCAAGTTTCAACATTGTTTGGACTTGCTAATTGTTAGAAGTTGTTAGTTGCCCTTTGGGTGCAACATCTGGGGCAGAGGAGATGGTCATACATTTGGCACTGTTATGGTGCATCTGGTTATTTGTGAGAAGATTCAATCAAGGTGGAGATTTGTTAGAATATGCCTTGAATCAGGTTTGTATACTGCCGACATACGGGGTCTCGCCAGCAGAGATGTAATTCGAGTTATGCTGGGTTTTAGTTTTCTGTTGGGCCTACAATTTGAGAGTGTGTGTGTGTGTGTATATATATATATATATTAGGTTATTTAACCTAGTGTGGTATTCTGTAATCTGTAATCCGTTTCCCTCAAGGATAATAAAATTATTCTCCTCTCCCCGTGGACGTAGCTAACATACTGTTAGTGAGCCACATAAATCAGTGTTCTTTCTTACATTCACTATAACAAACCTTTTTTCTATGATCGTAGCTTTCATTATGAATGTGTTACCTCCATTCTAGAGTGTGTTCTGGATGCCCGACATTACGACTTTAGTCGTATTATTTAATAAAATTACCTTTCGGCTCATCCGGAATGTTGTTTTCATAAAAAAAAAAACTGGTCCCAAGTTAGGACTGAGATGTTTTATTATTATAAAAATAATATTTATATATAGAGTATTCCGAGATTATATTAAAATTTTAATTGTACATGATTATTTTCTACTTTAGTTAAAATTAACACTGAAAACTTTTCAGTGTTAATATAAAATTACCTTTCGGCATTCATTATGAATGTGTTACCTCCATTCTAGAGTATGTTCTGGATGCCCGACATTATGACTTTAGTCGTATTATTTAATAAAATTACCTTTCGGCTCCTCCGGAAGGTTGTTTTCATAAAAAAAAAAAACTAGTCCCAAGTTAGGACTGAGATGTTTTATTATTATAAAAATAATATTTATATATAGAGTATTCCGAGATTATATTAAAATTTTAATTGCACATGATTATTTTCTACTTTAGTTAAAATTAACACTGAAAACTTTTCATGCATAAAAGAAAAACTGAAAAGGAGGCTAATTTGATATCAAACTTTGAGAAAATTTATACTTTTTTAAATATGGGATCATGCAATTATCGTCTCTCTAAATTCGGTTTCCACCATCAATAGATATCTATAATCATGAAATGCATTTCTTTCATTTCTTTCTCTTCTACTTATGGAACGGCAGAAGGCTAATTCCGACTCACAAGAGGAATCAGACAAGGTGACCATTATCCCGTATATTTTTATTCTTTATGGAACCCCTTATTAGTAGGTCTAGGAACAGTTTGTTTTCAACCATTATTTTCAAGAGCTAGAATAGAACCGTTCAATGTACAAATGGTTAGATTTCTTGTATCTAAATGTAGAAATCATTTGAAACTGAACTTAAAGGTTAATTATGTCTACTTTATTAAGTCATTAACTCAATATATGAATATCATATGTACATTAACAAATTGCAAATGTATTGCCTTTTTTTGAAACTAGGACGGAGTAACAGCTACCCTCGTTTAGTGCTTTTATTGATAGTAGTAATTTGCGATGGAGAGGACAATGAACCTTTACTCTGCACTATATTATTAACAAATCACAGACGTTTTCTCGCTCCAAAACTCATCTAAATCATGGATCACAACTAGCAAGATGTGCCAAGTGATGGGAAACACCATTTGCTTATTTGAAGACATGTCGCACTTTCAAATTACAAATGTATTTCCTAGTTCAAATATCAAGTGACATAAATAAATTAAAAAATCATACAAATTCATAAAGAGTAAACCTATGATATATTTAATAATTACATGCATATAATTGTATATTAATCTTTAATCTATTATTTACTGATTTTTTTGTGTAATTTATAGACTATATATGATTCAACCGGTTCTATGAATGTAAAAACAAAAAAAAATTAAGAAACCAGAACTGAATCGAACTTTCCGTATTAACTAAGCCAGTAAGCCATCACTACTAGAATAAACATTTTAGCTGACGAAATTAATAAAAACAGGTCGACGATTTTTTTTTCGTCGGCTATACTATATTTTAGCCGACGAAGAAAAGTTGTCATCGGCTAAAGTATATACTCGTCGGCTAAAGTTTTTAAGGTGACGGGAAAAAAATGTCATCGGCTTTAGTTGAAAAAAATCGTCGGCTAAGTCGCACTTTAACCGACAAAATTTTTGACTTTAGCTGAAGAAAATTTGTAACTTTAGCCGACAAGGGGACATGTGTTGTCGGCCAAAGTATAGCTGACGATATTAAAGTCGTCGGCTATACTATAGCGGACGACTTTTTTCGTCGTTGGCTATAGTCATCGGGTTTTAATCTCAGATTCGCTCAGACAACCCCCTCCTCTCCAAAAATTAGCCCTAATTTCCAAATCGCCCCTCCCCTTTCTCTCTACCCAGATCTCCACCGCCGCCGCCCACTGCCAGACCACCTCCGCTCGCGACTCTCGACAAGCCCAGACCGCCGCCTCTCTCTCTCTCAGATTAGGTTTTAATCATATTAGGTTGTGATTTTTACGATTGTTGGGAATGATTATTGTTGATTAATGGTTATTGGTAATGGATTGTTGGTTAGGAATGATTAGGAATGTTATTATTGAGATTTGAGATTTGTTTTGGAATTTATGGTTTAGGTGAAATTTGGTTTGTTAATTAAAATGTGTTTTGTTTTCATTTTAAGTATTGTTGGCTATTGTGAAATTGTAAAAAAATTGCAGATTCTGGATTTCTATTCCCAGAATCTAGGTTCTGGGAATAGAGTACCAAAATCTGTAGTTTTTTTTTTCTTCAAAAATCTGCAAACTTTAGCCTATGTGTTTCAAACTTTCACCGATGACAAAGTCGTCGACCATACTTTAGCCGACGACTTGTTTCGTCGTCGGTTAAAGTCCATACTTTAGCCGACATTTGTCGTTTCCGTCGTCGACTAAAGTATGGCCAACGACCTTTTACCGACGACACTATAGCTGACGAATGTTCGTTAGCTATAACTTTAGTCGATGAAAATATCTAACAGGCAACGATTTTTTTTTGTCGGCTATAGTGTTTTTTCTGGTAGTGCATATGAGGGATTATGAGCCATAGAGAATTTTGGAAGCCACAACACCTATACATGTTACAAAGTATAAACACATGTAGATCAAGAAGATTAGTGTTTGGCGTAGGTTTTACTCCACTAAGGCTGCTGTGAGTGAGAGTACCGCAAACTATCTCTTTTGATCCGTTGATGTAGTGCTGCGTGTGTGGCGTGCTACTACTGAGGACAGAATGTTGTTGTGAAGAGCACTGCGTCTGTATCTTGCTTCTTGTTCAAGCGATTGGAGCGAGGAGAGCACCAACCTTGCTCATTGACTCCTACTTGTCTTGATATATTGCAAGACGTAAGTTTCGTGTCTCTATGCCTAGTCATAAAGAATCAATACTTTATATTTTGTGCGAATACAATGCAGAGCAATCCTAAGTACAAAGTGTCGAGCACAATGGATAGGTTGACTTCATAGATCTTTAGAATCCTCACGCTTTGTCGGGTGGCCTGGACTCCTCCAATTGCCGTTGTCGGTGGTGTAGTCAAGCTTCGAATCCCTACGCTCTGTCGGGTGACCTAGATCCTGAATTCGTTGTCGTTAGTTGTATACTCGCTGAGGGAGTAAGTACTTGCTTGTGCGCAAATTTGTACGTATGTGTAGCTGTCCTGAATTCTTTGACAAACCTCTTATATATAGAGGTTGGTACTCCCTATTTCCTAGCTCGACAAGGGAATTTTGATGTTTAGGAAAGAATAGACATCAGATTACTCCGGATTTCCCTAAAGTATCTAGGAACTGCATGCATGCATTTCTTTCCTGATTCTCGTGGCTTTATTTTGGGCCGCATGTGGTCAGCCTGCTTTGTTTCTTAGGCCCAAAGTACTTGATAAAATACTTAAGAATATTTTAGGCCCAGACATTGCCCCCCAGACCTTGAGATTAACCCATGGGCAATCGTAGGGGTTTTTTTGAAGCGTTTGGATGCGACGTGTCCCCTTATCAAGCAACGGCTATGATAGCCTCACATAGGCTAATTAAGTGTTTTTCGTTAAAAGTCACGCCTCCTTTCTCCAACCCTTTATATACTCTGGTCGTCTTGAACCTTTGTACTTACTTTCCTTTCGAAGCTTTATCAAAAAGATTTTTTTGATTCTCAGTCAATCTCAAGAACCCTACTTTCCTACTCCCCTTCACTTGAAAAATGGCCCCATACCAGAAGTTTTGCCTAGAGGTCTCTGAGAAGGATGTGGAGGCTTTTTGTGCTCATATGGACCGTCGTCTTCATCGGAGCTAGAGCTAGAAGCCGCAAAGCCTCATAATAAATTGTACTCTTTATTTCGATCAAATGAATATTGTTTATTTTCCACTGTTTTGTTTATTTTCTTGTATGTGTACGGCAAAAATACTATCTCCAACAATTCTCAGACCATAGAGATTGGTCACAAAGAAAAACACTTAATTTTTATTGAACAACAGAACTTGGATCTTTATCAAAAGTTAAAAATTTGAAAAATGTGAAAAATGTGACCACATAAATTGGCCTTAATGTGTATACTGGTATCCTCCCTAGTTTTACATGAAGAGCGAGCCTCTTTTATAGGCTACGAATGAGTATAAAACTAAATTACAGTTTTGACAGCTTCCTCGTACTCCCAAACTTGTTTTAAAATTTGCCATTAATGGGGTGACGGTGAATTTCACCATCTATATCTCGCAGCTGGAAAACTCCCTTGCCTAAAATTCTGTCAATGATGAAGGGTCCTTTCCACTTCGCGGATCATTTACAATGTTCTTCTTTCTTTTCTCCTAAAGGCAATACCGTTTTTCAAACAAGCTCTCCTTCTACAAAGCTAAGTCCATGGGATGCCGATCATAACAGCGAGCAACTTTTTGCTTTTCGGCGAGCAGGTTGGTCAATACGTTGATGCGCTTTTCATTTAAGTCTTCGAACACCTACCACATTGCTTGCACATAATCTTCCTCAATCAGTTGGTGTTGATCCATGACCCACAATGATTGAACGTTGATCTCCAATGGTAGAACTGCGTCGTGTCCAAACATTAGTGCGTGTGGAGTAGTTTCGGTTGGACTACTCTTAGAAGTCTTGTATGCCCACAACGTGCTGAATAATTTCTCATGCCAAAGTATTGGATTGTCTGCGAGCATGCGCTTAGTATGTGGAGGATCAGTTTGTTGCTTGCTTCAGCTTGGCTGTTGGACTTTGCATAGTATGGTGAAGAATGCAAAAATTTGATCCCAAAGTCAGTCATGAGCTTCTCTACCTCTCCAAACATGAATGCTGTTCCTCTGTCTGAAACAAAACATTCGGGATTCCAAAGCGGTAGATAATTTCCTCGTACAGGAATTGCCTAATCGCAGCGGCTGAGGCCACTTTTAAATGCCTTGCTTCTACCCACTTGATGAAGAAATCTCTAGCGACGATGATAAACTTATGCTGCATGGAAGAATGAGGATGGATTAAACCGATTAGATCTAATGCCCATCCTCACGCTGGCTAGGGTTTGATAATTGGCTGCGTATGGATATTAATTAGGAATATGGTTGACTGGTCTGTGAGCTTGACAATCCTTGCACCCTTTCGCAAAAGTTATACAATCTTTTAACATCGAAGGCTAGAAATATCTGTGTCTCTGTAAGAGCCATCTCATCTTCAGGGCCAGATTGGTGAGTTCTGCAGACTCCAAGATGTACATCTTATAGTAATTGTTTGGCATCTATTCTAAATACATAAACCAAGTCCATTCATTCTTCTCCATGTCTGAACAATTCATCTCCCAGTAGAATGTAGTTTGGAGCAAAGTACCTCATCCTCTTGTCTATTGTAGAGCTAGAATTTTTCAAATATGTGATAATTGGTTGTTTCCAATTATCATCGATTGTGCCCAGAGCTGCGACGTACCATTCATCCTTCTCCTCCTATCCAGTCATGAATGATGGGAGAGTACGAACTTCTACCTTCATTATCCATTCATGCACACCATCATAAAACTCCATCCCCATAGCAATTCAAGCTGAGCTAACTCGTTTGCTGCATAATTCTCTCCTCGTGGGATGTGAGCCAATGATACACCTGTGAATAATTCCAGCAACACGCTAGCTCTTTTCACATATGGTTCTAGGATTATTCCTATTTTGAACGTAGCTTAGAGCTGTCTGATCACAAGCAGCAAGTCTCCCAAAACCTGTATATCCGTAGCACCAACGTCCAATAGTATCTCCAGTCCAATGATTAGGACTTCGTACTCCACTACATTGTTGGAAAAGTTGTACTCTAGTTGAAAGGAATAGGCAAAAATTTCACCTTGAGGATTTACTAATGCTATCCCTGCTCCTGCGAAAGCACTCCTGCTGGAACCATCAAAGTAAACTTTTCAAGGAGCTAGTGATATGTGTGACAACTCTAACTCCTTTTGCTCTAGGATTTCCTCCATAGGGTGATGTGCGAGGAAATCGGTCACTGCTTGGCCTTTTACTGCCTTTTGTGCGACATATTGTAGTGAAAACTCGGACAGTGCGAGAATCCACTTCCCTATCTGTCCACGAAGTATAGGTCAAGATAACATGTACTGGACTAGATCTGTTTGTGCTATGACGCACATTGTGAAGGAAAGCATATAATGCCTCAACTTGCAACCCGAGAAGTAAATAGCAAGGCACAATTTTTCCATTGGTGTGTATCTACTTTTGCAGTCCGTGAGAGTCCTGGTTAAGTAGAATACTGCTTTCTGCCTTCACTTCATCGTGTTGTGCTAATAAGCTTCCTATGGATGACTTTGTTGCTAAAATATAGAGCTTAAGTGGAACTCCTTTTTGTGGTGGCACCAAGATAGGTGGATTAACCAGGTATCGTTTGATCTTATCAAATGCTTCTTGGTGAACCGGCTTTCACACAAGCTCTTTCTCCCCTTGCAACTTGAGTAGATGAGCAAAAGGTTTGGTCTTTCTCGCAACATTTGCGATGAACATTCTCAAAAATTGATCTTCCCAAGTAACTGCTGAAGCTCTTGTTTATTCTTTAGAGGATGAGCCTTTATAACCGCCTCTTTCTTGTCATCCGGTACTTCTATCCCTTGCTGATGTACTAAGAAATCTAGGAAGTCCCCTGCTTGCACCTTAAAAATGCACTTGACAAGGTTCATTTTAAGCTGATTTTTTCTCATTCGTATGAATACCTGTCGCAGATCCTCCATATGGCTTGACCCCTTCTTTGATTTGACCACAATATCATCAATATAGACTTCCATTTTGTTTCCTACTAGGTCGTGAAAGATATAGTGGATGGCTCGCTGATATGTTGGTCCTACATTCTTCCATTAAAACGACATGTTTAAGTACTCAAATACCCCTAATACCCCCGGGCATCTAAATGTAGTTTTGTGCCTGTCCTCCTTAGCGACTGGGATTTGATGATATCTCACCGTACCATCCATGAACGACAACATCTCATGTCTTGCCACTGCATCAATGAGCAAATCAGCTACTGGCATAAGGTAAGCATCATTTGGAGTACCTTGATTCAAGTCTCTGTAGTCCACACAGACTCTAATCTTCCCATTCTTCTTTTGTACTGGGACTATGTTGGATATCAATTCTGTGTATTTAGCCACTTGGATGACTTCAGACTTTAACATTTTCTCGATAGCTTCCTTGACCAATGTTGTTGTTTTCGGATTCATCCTTCGTATTTGCTGCTGTACTGGCTTTTCCCCCTCTACGATTGGAAGTTTATGGAAGACAAGTTCTGGTGAAAGTCCAGGCATATCTTCAAACTTCTCCGCATAATTCTTGTATTCGAAAAACAAGTCAACAAGCCTTTTTCTTTCTTCAGGCTCTAAAAAGGTGCTAATAGCCACTTCCATTGGCTCATCCAGTGTTCATAGATTGATTTTTTCAATGGGATCTCTTACTTTAGGTGGTCTGTCATCCAAGGCTACAGGTGCAAGCTGGATGATATCCTCCTCAGTCACATCCTATTGCACATCTTCATTGATACATTTTGCCATTGCGATGGTTAGCAGACAATCGTAGGCTTGCGACTCTATCAAATGGATTTGTAATCTCACATATAGAGAAGCACAAGCGTCCGCCTCCTTGTCCTTGGACAGTCGTATCATTGATGGCTTGTGGAGGCTAGCTCGAGGAAGTATGGTCGTGCTTTGTCTTCTTTTGCTCGCATTATTCCCCATCGAGCTAGTTTGGAGGCCGTGACTCCAAAAAGTCGGCCCTTCTTGTCGACGTCGCACACTTCCAATGGTCGGAGGTTTCCATTGTAGTAATCGACGCCCAATGCATTTGGAGAGATTGAGTAAGGTCTTGGGTCTGCGTTGACTATGTGCGATTCTGATGTCTCCATGTCCCTACTAAGGAGCTTTTGATGAAGTGATGAAGGTACATAGTAGCTCTTGTGGATCTAATCCCTTCCTAGTATTGTACTGAAGGGTGAATTACACTCAATGATAAAGAAAGTGTGAATCCTTGTTGCTGGTCGTCTAACCTTTACGTTTATGAACAACAATCCTAGTGTCTGCGAGACTGTCCCTGCGAAGTTTCTGATTATCATGGAAGTCACTTGATTGGCTGGTCTAGGAATACTCAATAATGTCATTACTTGAGTAGTCAAGACATTCCGTGCTGCTCCGGTATCTACCATGACCTTGCTAAGTTGGATGCCCCCCATGCTCGCAGTAATATACAACAGCCTCATGTGCAATGCCATTGTGGCTGCTAGCTTGGAAAACATCATGTAGGACTTTCACACAACAGAATCCACAACTGGTCCCCATTCCTTTGGTTCTTCTAGTTCTGCCAGAATTACTCCCTTAACTGCATTGCTTACGACAACCACCTGCTTTGCCTTGACTGGTTTGGCAAATTTTGCTGATAACATATACACAATGCCTACATACATGTCTTTGGTGTAGACCTCCTCTATGTCCTCACTATCTTCCCCATAGTTAACCAACTATTCATCCTCAATGTTACCTGCTTCAGTTTCAACCAACAGTGGTTCTTGTTGACAGTCCTCAATGGGAGGGTTCTGTTGCTTTTCTGTGTAACCTTCTGATTCAGGTCCTCTTGAGAGGTCTACCTTTGCTATGGGTGCTAGTCGTTACTTCCTTTACACTGAAGCTAGAAGAAGTCCTAGCGAGCTTCTTTTGTTCTTCAATTACCAAAGGCTTTGGTCTCCATCGTAGCACCAGTTTCTTGCTTGGCTCAACAACTAGTTCTGCCTTTGATTCTAGGTGTTTGAAGACTGATTTCCACACTGGTTTATCTTTTAACTCAAACTGCCTTTCGAGCTTTCTTCGGTGTTCATTGTGTCTCTGCAGCAGGCTCTACTTTGTCTATCATGGAAAATACACTTGGTCTGGCTGCTCGTATCTTTGGCCTATTAGAGTTTTTGTCAAACGCAATCACCGGGGTAGCTGCGAGCCTACTTATTGTCCTCTGAATTTATTATGGTGGCTCCACTAACTGGTCTGGTTTGATCAACCCTTTGTCTAAGGCTTCCAAAGTCCTCTTCGCTGCTCTGAAATGACGATGTAGCTTCCTTTTTCTGGTGGGGGTAATCTCCACACTCTTTCCTCCTGACTTTACATACCACACATCTTCTTTGATCACATATCGGCTTGCTTGAAGGATGTATGGTTTGTCCAATTCTGTTCACTGCCTATCACCAATTTCCTCAGTTTCCTTCTCTGCCATTCGTATTCTTTTGAATAAATTAGACTCCCTGATAGCTGTACGTGATTCCTTTGGGCTTGCAGCTGGCTGGTAATTTTCAGGTGGAGATCTGACTGGTGGCCCTGCTTGCACTACATCCACGAACTCCTCATAGGTCAACTTCAGGTCACACTCTGCCTTGCACTGAGTATAAAGTACCACCAGAGTCGTTTCTCTACAGACCACTTTCTGTTTCCCTTTAGGATCCTCTGTCTTGCCATTGCTGGAGACTACTTCATTGGTAGCTTTGAGATCCAATGTTTGCTTCCTCTTGGCTCCCCCCGCCAAGACACTTCTAGAGTACAAATCATGAATGCTCATTCAGAAACTTCTTCTTCCTCGCAACCCAGAATTACGATCTCCCCTTCAACTATCCACTATTGGATTTGGTCTCGTAAGGCCTTATAATGATTTGTGTTGTGTGTCCAAGCATGATAGAACTTACAATATAGTTCTCCCTTTTCTTTTTGCGAAGATGAAGCTGCTGGGACATGTACGTTTGCGATGCCTGCTTTGATTAGTTCGTCCAAGATTTATTTCATCCTATCGCTACGGAATGTACTGATGGCTTTTAGCTCTACTAGCTCTAATGCTCTTACCAAAGTTTCTGCAAAAGGTTGGTGATCCAATAATGCCATTTGTGGTGATGCATCTATTGCAAACCTTCCCTCGTTAATCCACTTCAAGAATTGATCCTTCAGTTTGATGCAATTCTTGGTAGTATGGTTCCACATGTTGTGAAACTTGCAGTATTTTTCTCCTTTTAACTGCTCCACAGTAGGATATGCACCAAAGTCAGATTTGGTCAACTTCCTGTCAATCGATCAAGTCCTCTATGATTTCATAAGTTGCGTTTGTATCATAGGTATATGACTCAAACTCTGGCTTTGTGAAAGCATTGGTCAAAACTTGCACTGGTCCCTTTGTGGGGATTATTTTCTTTGATTTTATTGTGCTCTTGGCTGTTAATTCTAGACCAGCCACTGTTGCGTCATCTGACTTATATTCATTAGATTCCTCTTTTTCCTATTCTGCTGCAATCATCTCGGGACGCTCTCGGTAAGGTATTTTAGGAGTATATGTCCCCCTGGATGCATTGCGCCTATTGTCAGCTTCCTGATATGCAGTGTGCGTCTGAGCTACTGCATCAATGAAAGCATTTATTGATGTGAACTTCGTATCCACATACTTTGTATGTAAACATTCCTCAAGACCTCCTACCACAATGTCTACCAACTCCTCCATGGTGCATGATTTTCTGCTCTTAGTATACTCAGTTCTGAACCTATGCAAGTATGCCACTGGAAACTCGCTTGGCATTTGTGCCATCTGACATAACTTGCCGAGCTTGACAGTAGGTTTTGTTCCACCAAAGTGCTCAGTGAATAGCCTTTCCATTGCTGTCTAATCACACATAAAGCCCTGTGCCAGGTTTGTGTACCAGCGCAATGTGGCTCCTGATAGTGAAGATGCGAACATCCTGAGCTTGAAGTCACTTAGCCTTCCCTATGGTCGATATTCTACTCTAAACCATGCAAGGTAAGTGGACGCTAGTTCTGTACCATCCTCGTTGAAGCGAGTGAAGGAAATATGATGATATCCCTTTGGCCACTTCCATCCCGATGGTGGTGGTGGAAATGGCTCGTTGCAGGTTACTGGAGCACCAGCTGTACCTGGTAACCTCTGATTGATAATGCGATTGATCTTTTCTTCCAATTCTCGTTCAGGGTTAGGTGGTAGTAGAAGATGATTTGGAACATCGTCATCCTTCATCTCTTCGTCGTCATGAAATTGGGGAACTACCTCTGCCAATCTCTCGTTGATGCTTGCGAAACTCGCTGCTATAGTGTTGGTCATATTCACAATAACTATTGTGAGATCATTGAATTTTTTATCATTGGAAAGACAGTCGATTTTTTATAGTGTTGATCTTCGTTACTATTTTCTCACGTTCTTCCACAGTGTTTAACACTCGTTCGATGCTTTTAAGTGAGTAATCTCGATAGGCTGCAAAGTCCATGGCCTTAATCTTGTCTATTGACTTAGGTTTGGATGATGATGTGGATTTAGGAGGCATCGTTGCTCCAAATATTCGTAGCACTTCTTCTTTTCCTAAGCCTCTATAATGAGCTGAGTTGTGAACTTGGAACTCCGGTGTCGGATGCTTGAGGCAATTACTGAAGGTCTTTCTGTATGGATCAATGGTTGTAAGACACTAAACCTGGGTCCCACTGGGCGTGCCAAAATGTTTGACGTCAATTTTACTCCAGTCAGGCTGCTGCGAGTGAGAGTACTACAAACTGTCTCTTTTGATCTGCTGATGTAGTGTTACGTGCGTGGCGTGCAACTACCGAGGGCAGAATGTTGTTATGAAGAGCGCTGCGTCTGTATCTTGCTTCTTGTTCAACAGATTGGAGCGAGGAGAGCACCAACCTTACTCGTTGACTCCTACTTGTCTTGATATATTGCAAGACGTAAGTTTCGTGTCTCTCTGTCGAGCCACAAAAAATCGATACTTTATATTTTGTGCGAATACAAAGCAGAGCAATTCTAAAGACAAAGTGTCGAGCACAATGGATAGGTTGACTTCGTAGATTTTTAGAATCCCCACGCTCTATCGGGTGGCCTAGATCCTGAATTCGTTGTTGCTGGTTGTTTACTCGCTGAGGGAGTAAGTACTTGCTTGTGCGGAAATTTGTACTTATGTGTAGCTGTCCTGAATTCTTTGACAAACCTCCTATATATAGAGGCTGGTGCTCCCTATTTCTTGGCTCGACAAGGAAATTTTGATGTTTAGGAAACAATAGATATTGGATTACTCTGAATTTTCCTAAAATATATACGAATCGTATGCACGTATTTCTTTCTTGTTTCTTGTAGCTTTATTTTGGACCGCATTTAATCGTCCTGCTTTGTTTCTTAAGCCTAAGATACTTGATAAAATACTTAAGAATATTTTGACCAGAAATGTTTAATCATTTTCAGTACATCACAGTACATGCTGTACTGGTTGCAATTGGCTCCCGATCGGAAGAATTTTAATTGAATTCTGAAGTTTTGATTAAGATCAGCAGCCCCCCTGCCACCTTCAATTGATTATATGATAGATGACGAGCTGTAAGAGAGTTGAAATCCTAATTTCTAGGTATAATATATGGAACAGTTTCCCGGAGATTAAGAACATTTTGTGAAGCAATGGATTAATTTAAAATGAATTCTGGCTTTTGTAAATAAATGTAACATGTGTTTTTCCTTTTTTATGGAATTGTAAACATGCGTTACCTCCAGGCCTCTTTTTGTTTAAAATCACATTCTATTTTGTTTTTTAATAAAAGAAGTTTCATTGATAAACCGTGACTCACGGTCTGATAAAACCACATCTATTAGTTATCGATGGCTATGTTATATTATTGATCTCAATTCAAAATAATAATTATTAATTAACAACGTTTGGATGACTCATATTGGATTATATTTTTTTCCAATATAAATAAATTCTTTGGTCAATGTCAAAAATTCCAAAACCTAACTGCGGCTGCGCATTTTTCCACGCCGTTTCGGATGGCTTCGATCAATTCCTTGTTTGAGTTGTTTGACGTCTCCTCCCGTTCGTCGACGCTAGCCTTAAACTAAGAAGAGGGAAAAGTTGATATGTACGTACATTCCCAGTAGGACAGTCGTCGATCTACGTACGTACTCTTAAAAAATCAGAGAAAAACTAGTTTCTTGTGGCTCGCCTCCTTACAGAAACCATATCCTATATATGATCGACATTCCTTGATGTCAGTCAATTAATAATGTCTTTAAATTAAGTTTTAAAGTCTTATTACCCGAAGTCTTCTGTAACCATGCATATATAGGGGCAACAAACAGACATGCCATGTGCTTCTGAGCTGAGTACGTCTGTAAAATCAAGATTCCTTAATAAAGCTTCTATCTAGAATTACAAAACATGCGGCGTGCAGCCTCAGAGCATCCGTGCCTATTTAAGAAGTTTCATTGGGCGTGGAATTTTTATTCAGAAATTTTTATAACTATTTATTAAATAAGATGTTTTATTTATGTTTTTTCATAACAGTACAACAAATAAAATTTTTTATTACTATTTATCAATTATAAAAAATTATTTTATTTAATTATTAGTAATATGTTCATCTAATAACTAGCCGACACATATCATTATCATCTACATTATTGAACCAAATTTTCTATAATATTTCACATTTTATATTTCATAAAATTAATTAAAATTGAGAGGACCAACATAAGTATATCACTATCTCATCATGCAAATTTCTGCCGGATTCCTTCTTGCGTATGCAAGCACCGCTTTCTATTGTGACAAGTTTGGCTTCAACTTAACAAAACGAGAGGTAAGTGCATTTTGGGTCCTAGGTTTCGCCCTCACTTCATCTTGACCCATCACCCAATTTTGTCGGTAATAGGCATAGATTTTTTCCTACAATTTGTTGACCTTTTGTTTGTTGTTGGAGATAGGGCACACACTATGATGACAATATGATATGCACAATTGTACATCTTTGGAAATAAGCCAATTGGTGGACATCTTTTGCAAAAAATCAAAAAGATTGTGAGAGAGGGAGGAGGATGATAATTTGTCGTGCACAAATTGGTGTGAAGTGTTTAGAAAAATGAAGGTAGTATTTATAGAAAAATAGTAGGGGGTTATTAGAAATTTTTTGGGATTTTTTTCAAAGTTTTTTTTGTAGTATCCGTTCTGAAATTTTCAGAAGCAAACAAGAATCGTTGCCTTTGAATTAGAGCTATCCGATTGCCTTTGAATTTGAATTTGAGCCGTCCAGATTGAAGTAGCCGTTGACTATTGTGCTGGCCGACAGCCTGCCACGTGACAGACACTGGTAACTTTGGTAAAAAAAAATTAGTGTTATACCAGCGTGTGTATTACACGCGCCAATTTTTTTTAAAAAAATTCCCGTCTGGCGTCACCCACGTGCGTGGCTCCTCTAGGAGGAATTTCTCTCCCTCGGTCGATTTGACGACGTCGGAGAGGAATTCTTCTCCGTCAACGCTCGGTCTCCCCCCTCTTGCACCGCTGCACGCCCCCTAAGCCCATGAATTCTTATTTTTCGGCTAGGTCCCGCCAAATGAATTCCTATCCGGCCGAGATTCCTCTCCCTGTGTGGATGCTCTTAGAATCCTACTTCACAAAGACATCAATTTTTTTTTTAATTTTTTTTAATAAAGTTTAGATTAGGTTGCCTGACCGGCCTCCAATTGATAAATTTATTATGTGCATCATTATTCCGTTCATAGTTAACTGTCAAGGCTGCAAACACTATTACGGATTGAAGTTGTATAATGGTTTTCACAAGTTTATAACAGAAGATATAAGATCTCATAAATTTTTCAACATCATTAGCAATACAAGAAAAACTCACCTATACCGCGGACCGTTTCCGTCGTTTAAATACTTAGACGACGGAACTTCCGTGGACTAGGTTACGTCCTTCAAGTGCCGTCGTCCAGGTACTTAGACCGCGGAAAAAGTCCGCGGTCTAAGTTTCACTTGGACGACGGAGACATAATTTTTCGTGGTCTAAGTGAAACTTAGACCGCAGACTTTTTCTGCGGTCTGAGTCCCACTTAGACCACGGAAAATACTTTCTTCTTGGTCTAAGTCATCAATTAGACCACAGACTTTTTTCGCGGTCTAAGTGAGCACCTAGCTAGACCACGCAAAAATTCCGCGGTGTAAGTGCTCACTTAGACTACGAAGAAAGTATTTTCCGTGGTCTAAGTGAATACTTAGACTGCGGATATGGTGCATATTTCCGTCGTCTAAGTGATTATTTAAATTTTTTTGTTTAAAATTTTAATTTAAAGTAAAATATTAATAATTTAATTAAAATACTAAATTCTCATTTAAATAACTAAATATTTATAAATTAATTAAAATAATAAATTGTTACTTAAATAATAAAAATTTGTAGATACATGAAATTAAATCGTTCGGAATCGAAAAAAATGATGTAATAAACTACATAGCTAGAATACATGCAAACTACTAAAATACTGGAGGAGCAGATGTACCGCCGAGTCCCCCGCCTCCAGCCGTGTCGTCGTTGTCGAGGTATGCGTTCAGAGGAGGTTGACACTGTTGTCGAGCCAGATTTTCCATGAGGGCGACAAGTTGGGCTATCTGTGCTTCTTGCTGATCAAGCCTCTGACGCATATATTGATTTTCCTCCCGTGCGAGTTGAGCCTCTTTAAAAGCTGATTGGACGGTCGCAGGCTGAGTACTTTTCCTCGCTGAACATCTCATAGATGAGTCGGAGGACAAATCTCGCTGGACCTTGCGTCCCATCCCCCTAACCTCCTTGCCAGCTCGATGACCATATACTTCATCGGCGATTGTAATTTGGCTCTCTATAGATAGAGGAGGCAGGTCTTCTGGCGACAAATCCGGGTGTGCAAGCTGAGTGTTGGCCAATTCCTGCTGCGCCAGTTCTACCAACCTCGCCTGAAAAAATAATAAAAATTAAATAATTATAAATTTGTACAACAATTTAATAAATAATAATTAAATAATAACTACGCTAATTAAAAATCAATATATAGCACTTACGCCGTATTGACACGCTTCATTCTCGAGCCCAGACATCACGTATGCGCTGACGCTAGCATCAAGATAAGGGTGTTTGGAGCCCTTATCTCTGTGCTCCTTGGCTATTTGGATCATCTGCTTGGAGCTGAAGGTATGATGTTTGTCCTTCTTCCCCTGGTTGGTCTTATTGATGTTGGACAACATAAATCATTAAAAAATTAATAAGTAACTAAAATAAAAATAGTTCAATTATCTTGATTTAAATAAAAATATTATCACTTTATATTCTTTTCCTTGGAAGTGGTTACACAACCACTTCCACTCATCTTCCCTATCCCCACGCAGCTCTACGGGGGTAGGCACGGGATCGATATCGTCATAATACTTATGAAGTTTGGTTGATGTGCCTAAGCATCTTCGGTGTGGAATTCACCTCATATTGTTCCTATAAGAAATAAATAGAAAATTATAATCGTATATATTATGAAATTATAATTTTTATTGGTTATTAGAAAATAAATTTAAAATTGTACGTATTACGTACCGAAAGTTTTTTAAACACTTTTGCCTTCTCCATCCGGCAGCTCCTTTCAAGTAGGGGTAATCATATGAACCCTGTTGCGAAAGATTGAGTCGATACTGTGCGCTGAGAGACTAGCTAGTTGAGATGTGGGAGGGCCATCGGTGAATTTGTCGTACGGAAACTAGATATTTTGCCCGGTTGTCTTCAACAATTTCTCGGATTTTCCGCATTTTATGAGACCGCAAGTCCTTTTGGGTTAAGGGTCTGTCGGGGCCCTCCTGAGCTTGCACGGCGCTGTAGAGGGTAGATTCAGAGGAGGCCGATGACGTCTGAGCACTTTCTGCCATGGACGTCAGACTGAAATGGGCGACATCACCAGTCGGGATAGGTGGGGCAGCGGAAATTTCCCCAGTGGGCGATGTCGAAGGACCAGTTGAAGGGTTCGGAGGAGGCGCGTCGTTGTCCTCCTCTAAATCCCAACCGACTTGCTCTGCCAAGCGTCGGAGTAGAGCATCTTCGGCCTTCTTTTGAGCCTTTTTCTTTCCCGAAGGGGCCATTTTAACCTAGGAGTTGTTAAAATATTATTACCATAACAATTATATATAAAAATTTACGATAATTATTTACAAGTATTGAGTGCGCCTAAGATTTAAAGAGAGTACACTAGCTTGGTGTTTGGGTCGTTCAATAGACGTGCGACCCACGTGATAAAGTATAAACTTTCAATCAATCAGCCTTGGTTCAATCAAAAAACATGGCCAGTTAGGGATAGAGATAACGCGAAAGGCAGGACTAATTTTGACAAAACACCCCGAGGCTAACCAAATAAATGGTATGTACTCTATTGGTGTTAGTGTTTCTTAGATCTAAAATCTGTCACCAGTCATAACTCGTTTCTAGACACCATGTCCGACATTCAGCCAATCTTTCAAAAATTTACACTCCCTCAAGTCCTTTGCAAACTTCGCCCTCAACCTCGTGTCCATAACTTCACTTAGGTTATGGTGTGCGGTGATGAATCCACACATCACGAGGGGTTAAGAAGATAAGCTAGGAAATGAGGCGTCATCTATTCCAAAGAGTGCGACTTAATAAACCAAACATATATACTAAATTTAAATCAAAGACTACCAATTTACTACAAAATTGCCATAATTAATTATTTATTATTTTTAATAATTCACTAATTTACCATATTTACTACAAATTTACAATATTACAACAATATTTACAAATTATAATTACATGCAGTAATAATTACCAATAATAATATTAATTAAAATAATATTTAATTACAATACTTAATTATTATTTACCATGCCTTTACAATAATTAATTATCATGCATTTACTAACTAATATTAATTATTATTACCAGTTATTACTAATATATTATTTTTACTAATTAATTAATTTACTAATTAAGTTATAATTATGTTAAAAATTTAAAAAATTACCTAAAAGATGAGTCGCCGGAGGGAGGGAGGGGGTCGCCGGAGTGGAAAGTCGCCAAATTTTTAGTCGCCGGAGGAGGGTGCCGGATTTTTGATAGAGAGAGAGAGAGAGAGAGAGAGAGAGAGAGAGAGAGAGAGAGAGAGAGAGAGATGATTTGATTGAGAATGGGAAGAGGAAAAGGCTTGGCCTTGCTGCCTTTTATAGAGTTTCACTTAGATGATGGAGCCTCATTCTCCGTCGTCTAAGTTCACTTTGACGACGGAAAAGGGCATTTCTGTCGTCTAAGTGAACCGTTTCAAAATTTTCAATCGGCGCTCAATTAATTTGGCGGGTGAGAGTTAACCGCCTTAATTTTGGGAAGCGTTTCAAATTTGACTTAGACGACAGAGATAGGTTTCTCCGTCGTCTAAGTCAAAAATTGAACCGTTTTTCCAAAAATAAGGCGGTGGTTATTGGACCGCCATGCTTCTTCAACCTAGACGACGGAAACATACATCTCTGTCATCCAGGTGGTCACTTGGACGATGGAGATGGTTAATCTCCGTGATCCAAGTGAAATTTACGTAAAATTAATTTTTAAAAATAATTCGCAAGGAAGTTGCCGATTTGTCATTCGAATGAAATAGTCGTAAAATATCAATTAACGCATCGTATATATAAACAATTGAATTTGAGCCGACGAATAATCTTATGTCTTTAAACATGTTAAGTATCTACTAAGCTTTATAACTTAAGTGTTATTAAGTATAGGCTCATTGCATATCGATATTAACAAAATTGAATTTGGACAAAACAACCGTTGGATACATTCTCCATGAGGCAATATATAATTAGAATAATTTTCAGAAAATAGTAAGTTCGTGAAGGGTTTCATCGACACAGTCAACTGCAAAACCGAAATTTTGACAAACCGGAAACGTGGATACATGAAAATTCGTAACTCCTATTTTAGAACCGTCGAAGCTCACACTCCAAGAATTGTTTACTCTATGGTCTTAACGAAAAGAATATGCATTGGGACATGTTCTAGATGGTCGTTGTCTTAGATAAAATTACAAAATCTGAACTTAGACGACGCAAACATAGGTTTGCGTCGTCCAAGTACTCACTTAGGCTCTTGATAGGCAGGAATGTCTCTTTCTGATTCATCAGCATCTTCAGTCCCCGGTGTCTCTTCAATTGTCGTAGTATTCCATATTCCTTGATGAGAGATATAGTTCACTATTTTCCACCCTTCACCAGCTTTCGGATCATCGAGATAGAACACCTGCCTAACTAAGGTGGTGAGTGCGAAAGGCTGATCCTCATACCAGCTTGAGTTTGTATTGACTGATAAAAGTCCCAGGTCTTCCCTTTTATGGTTGAACCATTTGCGGTTGAATAGAAAAATGTTGACATCATTCCCGTAACATAGCTGAACGACATATACAATAGCCCCGTAATATAGATCATTGTCTTTCCCAACCGCTACCCCACTGTTTTGTGTTCTTCTTCCTTCATTTCGGGCCAATGAATGGAACTTTACACTGTTCACAAAATATCCGGGGTAAATATAGTGTTTAATCGGCTTCCCTGCTAGCAAGTGCTTTGGCCAGGACCACCACCCCCCGTAGTTTTCAGATTTTTGTAGATCAATCATCTGCGAAAATGAGAAAATTAAAGGGTTTACTTTCTATAAACATGATCAATATGTATATAAACTAAATACCGAGACATACGTACGTACGTACCCATTGGAAGAAATAATCAGGGAACTTCTTCTTAACCATTTTCTCAAACCACGCTGAACTCTTGTCCAAATTTAACGCCTGAAGACTCTCCTTGTATGACATCATGTACGGCTCAACTTCGTCACAGTCTCGCAACACTACCCAATGTGCCTCAATAAGTTCTTCTATGTTAACGATTCTTTTAATACTCCTCTAAACGGTCGTACGACATTTGTGACGATAGAAAGATTGATGTGGGCACTGGGATCGGAGGTAGTGGGAGGTGGTGGATCTTTGAGGTACCTGTTGCAGTAAGTAACAGACTCATGCATTAGGTATGTCTTGACTATGGAGTCATCCGGGGTCGACCTATTTTTGACGAATCCATTATACTGTCCAAGCTATCTACAAAATTAAACGTTCAATTAATACATTGTAGAATAAATACATATAGCTAGTAATCTCTAGTGGAACAAATTATGAATCGAAAAACTTATATAATTAATTAGTTGTACGTACCATTCTTGAGGATACATCCAAGTGTACTGGACCGGACCAGAAATGAGCACCTACTCGGGCAGGTGGATCATTATGTGAATCATGATGTTAAAGAAAGCAGGGGAAAAAATCCTCTCTAATTTGCAAATGATTTACATAATTTGTTGTTGCAGTTCCACCACATCTGACTTCTTTAATTCTCTGGTCATAACCTCTGCCACCATCTGCACAAAGCCACTATTGGTTCTACGATGTCACGAGGCAAATCTGGTCGAATTACCACTGGAATCAGACGTTGCAGCATAACGTGATAGTCATGTGTCTTTAGACTAACAAACATGTGTTGCACCTCGTCCACTGCTCCAATTATAGTAGCTGCATACGTAGCCGGATAACCAACACTCTTAAACTAGTGAAATAAAGAACGTCTAAGTGTCGGCTTCACTGTGTAAAATGTTGTTGGCATCTTATTGTATACTCCTCTCTTATCCCTCCTCAACCACAAGGGACGACGTAGATTCATTGATTCCAGATCTTTGCGCGCTTTGGGAGAATCTCTAGTCTTGAATTTAATACCGAGAATTGTTCCCACCATGTTGTCGTACACATTTTTTTCTATGTGCATCGCGTCCAAGTTGTTCCTCAGCTTCAACTTCGACCAGTAAGGGAGTTCAAATAATATACTCTGTGAAGCTAATAGCTGAGATCATGTGGATGTATTGGATTGCATTTCTTTACATCTGTGTCATTGGTCAACACACCAAAGTAGAAATAGCTCAACCTCTCTAAAATCTCTTCGCCCGACCAACTACGGGGTTTATGATTGTTTTCTACCGTCCCATCGAAATGAGCTTCATCCTGTCATCACGGGTGGTCGTGAGGAAGCGATCTACGGTGACCCAAGTAACACACCTTTCTTGCGTGCCAACTAGAGTTCACGTCGTCCAAACATATAGAACATCCATCATATCCTTTTGTCCTGTAGGCAGACTTCCAACATCCCATACGCTGGAAAATCGTTGATCGTCCACATTACGGCAGCCCTCTTTGTGAACATAATGTCAGTGAATTTGTCATAAGTTGGGACTCCATTTTGCCACAACAGTTTCAGCTCGTCGATCAAAGTTCTGAGGTAGACATCTAAGCACTTCTCCGGAGATTTAGGACATGAAATTAGCAGGGTAAGGAAATTAAATTCCTTGGTCATGCACATCCACGGAGGCAAGTTGTACGGCATCACAATAACTGGCCAAGTGTTGACGGCGGAGCTATTACTACCCCAAGGATTGAATCCGTCTGTAGATAGTCCGAGTCTAACATTTCTAACCTCTGCGACAAAGTCTCCAAATTCTCTGTCGAAATGTTTGAAAGCCTCCCCATATGCGGCGTGTCTCAGGACATCGTCATCTATTCGCTTTTCTGCGTACCATTGCATCGCCTCTGCTGTATAGAGACATGTATAGGCGCTGCAATCTGGGAATCAAGGGAAAATATCGATGAACTTTCACAGGATTTTTCTTTTTCGAACTCTTCCTATTCAGCTCATATCTACACTGGCCACATTTGGGACAATAGTCCAAATCTTTATATTCTTTGTAAAACAACACATAATCATTCGGACATGCGTCAATTATCCTGTACTTTAGGCTGAGGCTGCTCAAGATAT
Source organism: Geum urbanum (assembly GCA_946800695.1). Lineage (NCBI taxonomy): Eukaryota > Viridiplantae > Streptophyta > Magnoliopsida > Rosales > Rosaceae > Geum > Geum urbanum. The sequence continues at coordinate 11,440,939 of OX327003.1, forward strand.
TTCTAACGTAGCTTATAATGGGATTTAGGAAGATTGTGATCATTAGGAAGCAACTTACATATTTGCTCCTGAATTTCGTCAAAAGCACTGACTGACATTTTGTGCTTCACTTTTATCTTCATTTGCTCCATCACATATTGCAACACATTCTCTCGACATCTAGGGTACACCGGGGTCTGCCATCTCACTAGTGTCAGTGGCCAAGCTAGCAGCGGAGAATGTGTCATCATGCTCATTAGTGGTATTGTAACCTCCCTCTTGGTGTTGGTGTCCACCACGACTAAATCCCGGAAACACATCATGAACCAAATCTACAGTTGGGTTCCATGAAAGGGGGCCGACACCACTGCCGCTGGATGAGGCACCATGGTAATTGTACCCTAAGCTGATGCCTGCTGAGCTGAAGTCTACTGCTTCACCATGCTCGCTCCACGTAATGTAACTCCACATCATACCATTTTCGTACAGGTGTTGCACCATAACATTAACCTCCACATATTGACAGTTAATACATTTTTGGCACGGACACCTGAAACCCTTCTTTCCCTGACCATGTTCTATCGCAAAATTCACAAATTAGCTAATTTCATCCATACCGGATATCACTTCTATTCCGTAAATTCATACAACTCTTGTCAATACTTCTACGAATTTTAACGATTAATTATCATATTAGTCAACTATTCTATATATATATATACAGATTTTCACGGACATGCACCTAAAACCCTTCTTTCCCTGACCATGTTCTATCGCAAAATTCACAAATTAGCTAATTTCATCCATACCGGATATCACTTCTATTCCGTAAATTCATCCAACTCTTGTCAATACTTCTACGAATTTTAACAATTAATTATCATATTAGTCAACTATTCTATATATATATACAGATTTTCAAGCTAGTAATTATATATGAAACTATTATATATACACAAATTTTCAACTACTTTACTATATTAAATTTAATTATTAATTATTTACCTTCAATAATGACCTTTATTAATTATTGGTGAATATATGTACTCGATCTACATCAATTAATTACAGAAATATATCTAACATACATGTACGTTTTAACTAAATATTAATTAACCAAATTTTTAAACATCAATGCATATATATACGTACTACGTACTGGTCAATATTAATTAACTAATATATACATAATCAATTACCTAACTTAATTATAAATATATATTAGAACGTTCTAATTATTAACAATGCAATCAATCAAACGTACAATTAATTATATATATAAATGCTAAATGGTGTTGAGAAATTAACTACGTACGTACGTACCTAGCATTCTCCAATATATGGCAAATCGATGCTCGGATATAGTGCTAGCTATCTAGAATTTGCATGCGCCTGCGCCGTATACGTATGCGTGAGGATCAGAGAGTCTGATTGATCAAGAGAGAGAATTAATTGAATGATCGATCAACATATATATGCATGGAGATGAAGTTGAGACGAGGGAGCGGAGGGGAAGAGAGTTCAACATGGACATTATATAATGCTTCACTTAGATGACGGAGTGTCGGTGCATCGTCTAAATGACCACTTAGACGACGGAGAATTTCTTCGCAGTCCAAGTGGCCACTCGGACCATGGCGTATCGATCCGCTGTCCATGTGACACTTGGACAACGGAAACACACTTTCTGTCATCTAAATTTTACTTGGACCGCAAAGAAATTATCCGTCGTCTAAGTGCATTTTTCTTGTAGTGTAGGCGCTAGTCGAATTGCGAGAATGGAATCTAGTGCCTATGAGTATTGACGGAGAGCCTAAGCGGACCTAGATGGAATAATTAAAAAATGTATACGCAATTATTTATATGTTCAAAGTTTTTCTTCACCTCCACACTTTAACGGTTTTTCCATTAATCGCGCGATTAGCCTAGCTCATAAGTTGCGGATTACTCGTAAAAAAAACCAGAAACTATATGTAATGGGGCACTAATGGGCTGCGCATCTGTTCATCTGTGGTACTCTATAACATTCCATATAACATGGAATCGCATTGTAAATTAAATAACGTAAATCAATGAACCTATTCATATATTGGCCCCTCTATTGTTAATTGTTATAGCCCAAGTTGTGCACGTTGAGCGTTGAGCAGATTACTTGCATGGGCATGGGCATGGGCATGGGCACGTCCTTCCTCTCGTCTATATAAACTGTGGAGTGGTCTACCAATTCATATCCTCTCTTCTGTAATCCCTTATTTTCAAATATATTAAGTCAATCCCTTGCTAGCTAGCTAGAATGGAGTTCATCAACCAGAACAAATGTATGTGCTTGGCATTGATCCTCCTCTTGGGGGCTTGGTGCTCCGAAGCCACTTCTCGGAGTCTCCCAGATGCGTCTATGTATGCGAGATTCGAGAAATGGATTACTCGCCATGAACGCAATTACCATCACACCAAGGAGAAGGAGAACCGTTTCAAAGTGTTCAAGCAAAATGTGGCGTTTATAGAATCTTCCAACAACGACACAAGCAACACTTACAAACTAGCTGTCAATCAGTTTGCAGACCTTACAAATGAAGAGTTCAAAGCCTTGAAACTTGGTTTCAAGGGGCATGAACATTCCACGGTTGCAAAGACCACTTCTTTGAGCAGTGCTTCCTTGGGTGCTTCTTTGAGTTCTTTCAAATACGAAAATGTCACATCTGTGCCAACTACGATGGACTGGAGAGTCAAAGGCGCTGTTACTCCCGTCAAGGACCAAGGGAACTGTGGTAATTAATTGATTATGGCTAGCACAATAGTTTTGTTATAATTACACACACAGACATATATATATATACACACACTGCATGCATGCACTGATTTCGTCTTAATTTAGAGATTACTTAATTAATGCTAAATAGTGTCTAAAATACGAACATATATGTGTAGGTTCTTGTTGGGCATTTTCGGCCGTAGCAGCAATGGAAGGTATTACGCAACTTAAAACAGGTAACCTAATTTCTTTGTCCGAGCAAGAGCTACTTGATTGTAACATCAACGGTGAAAGTCATGGTTGCAACGGCGGAAAAATGGATGACGCTTTTCAGTTCATCATTCAAAATCAAGGGCTTACCACCGAGGCGAACTATCCTTACACCGCCGTCCAAGATATCTGCGATGCCGAGAAGACTGCAAGCCATGCAGCATCAATAATCGGCTACGAAGATGTTCCTGCATACAGTGAAAGTTCCCTTCTCAAGGCTGTTGCGAATCAGCCTGTTTCGATTGGCGTTGATGCCGGTGGTTATGCTTTCCAATTCTATTCGAGCGGTGTCTTTACCGGACCCTGTGGAACAACTTTAAACCACGCCATCACCGCAGTTGGCTATGGTGTTACTACCAAGGGCACAAATTACTGGATAATGAAGAATTCATGGAGCACAGAGTGGGGTGATAATGGGTACATATATATGAAAAGAAATGTTCGTACTGCGGGTCTTTGTGGCATCGCTATCTGGCCATCTTACCCGAGGGCCTAGTCTTACGACCGAACTAACCCGATCGATATCTTCTGCACATCTTGTATTGTAAAATTGCAATAAACACACAACGAAGTGTATGTACGTTGTTTATAAGAAATTATCAAGTTTGAGAATATTGAAAATAAAATGCTTGGGTTTCCAAGTACAGTATCTCTTAACACTATTGGGGAAGAGATTCGAGGCGACGTAGCATCCTAGTCGCCTCGGATAAATTTCTCGTCGCCTCGATTTTTTGTCACCAAAACTTCGTCGCCTCGATACGTCGCTTGAGATTGATCCCTTCACCATTGGGGCGACGTAGATTCAAAACTTCGTCGCTTCATTTTCATTGAAGCGACAAAAAAAAAATTACGTCGCTTCAATTTTTCGCCGCGAAGATCTCAACGTTGTCGCTTCATTTAAAAACGGAGCGCGCGATGAAGATTCATCACTCTACGTCGCTTCAATTTAAAACTGAGCGACGAATATTGAGCAATCTTCGTCGCTCCGTTTTAAATTGAAGCGACGTAGAGTGATGAATATTTGTCGCCTCACTATATTTAATTTTTATTTTTTTTCTTTTTCACCCAAATGGAGCGACGAAGATTGACCAATCTACGTCGCCTCGATATATTTAATTTTTATTTTTTTTCTTTTTCAGTGAATGAGGCGACGTAGATTGACCAATCTACGTCTCCTAGATATATTTAATTTTTTTTTTCTTTTTCAGTGAATGAGGCAACGTAGATTGACCAATCTACGTCGCCTCGATATATTTAATTTTTATTTTTTTTCTTTTTCAGTGAATTAGGCGACGTAGATTGAGCAATCTACATCGCCTCGATATATTTAATTTTTATTTTTTTTCTTTTTCACTCAATGAGGCGACGTAGATTGACCAATCTACGTCGCCTCATTGAGTGAAAATGAAAAAAAAATAAAAATTAAATATTATTGTACCAAGTCACGACCTATCGCAATTTAGGCTAACACAAAAACTCATTCATCAAATCAAGTTATATAGAAAAATATTCCACAACTCAAAACGTTATACGATACAAAGCGACCTATCACGCAGTAGACTAATGCTGGGGGACGGCAATGCAGCTCGATTACGAGCTAGGAGGAGGTGGAGGAGCTTGAGGTTGTTGACTCCCAGCTTGGAATGATCGCATTAGGGCCTCCATTTGTTGGACCCTTTGGGCGAGCTCACTGTAATCCTCTCTGGCCTTTTGCGCCACCTCGCTCGATCTGCGCGCCTCCTCGCCCGATATGCGTGCCTCCTCTCTGGCTTCAGCCACCTCCCTTTTCAGGGCTTCGGTTTCCAGTACTCAGGGCCCTCCTCTCGGTTTGGGGTCGCGTGTGAGAGCGCGCCCCACCCCTGTCACGTCGAACAAGAACAAATATTAGTAATGGAATAGTAAACAAAAATAAAGCGAAACGTAAATCGAGATGAACGACGGTGGTTTAGGAGATTTATTACCTCTTATAGAGGTCCCGGGCCTTGAACCCACCTCTTCCTTTATGATATTTATTTGTGTATCAAGAGGAAGAGGATGGGCTTGGGAAACCGCATCGCCGTCTGTGTCACCCATAACACTATCTTGTTGCAACAAGACTTCATCGAGTCTTCGCTTCACTGCCGCCTGCTCAATTAAAATATATTAAATAAATAATATTACAATATGGCATTCTCAAAATAATTGAAATAACGTAACGTGAACCTATTTGAGCTTACCACTTTCTCAGCCGCATTCTTGTCCGGCTGGTATACGTTAATCCACGTCTGGACGGCGGGCGCTCTATGACCCTCCTTCTCCAACACCTCGCTTCGGTATGAGAGGGCGAGAGATCCCGAATGGTGGTTGAGCTGCTGCTCCTTGTTCTTGTTTCGGTTTCCTCGATTCCGTTCGCACAATCGCTGCCACACACACACAAAAATCATTTTAAAATAAGAATAGATAAACATGTATATTTTTAAATTGTTGGCTACCAAAACTATGCGGATAGTTTATGAAACTCACCAAGTAAGCAGGGTCTTCGAAGTGGGCTTTTAACCACGCCCATTGGTCTTCTCTCCCGAGAAACTCGGCCGGAGTCTCCTGGCTGACGTGGAGATAATGTTGATGGAAATCGTACTTCCAATCCTTGTAGATTGTTTGCGCCGTCGCATCAATGAAGTTCCACATCTCCACGTCAGTCGCCGGGATGTCGTAGTTCGTCTAGCACAAGACATTTAAATTCTGTTATGTAATAGTTATATTTACATAAACCGTAAAGTAAAAAAGTAAGCTAAGGGCAGTAAGTATACCTCAATATTTGTATTGACGATATCGCGATGCAAATCGCTAAGTCCCAAAAAGCTAGGTGCAAGCATTGGAACTTTTCCGCGGATGATGCTACCGATGTCTCTAGACATCAGACTCCTGAATTCCCTCGTCGCAGGCCCCCGATGCCTCGTAGAGTAAGCGACTTGTAGTCGCCTATTTTTGTTCATTCGGATGAGGTACTCATTCTTCGTCCCGACAACGACTCCGCGCTGTTGCATCGTCGGATCTCCGGTTGCCATGTCCACCATGTCGGGGAGTTTGGTCTTCTTGCACCGGATGCTGAGGGCGGGAGGGTGCTGTGACGCCGTAGTGGCGTCGCTGTCATCCACTTGAGGAATCGCATCCTCAAGGTTTGGGGCGGGCGTTAAAACCCCTTCTGCTGGAATCGTCGGGGTCGCAGATTGTCCCGTGGGGCAACCCGACCCGGAAGCCCCCTCTCTGCTGAATGGTCGCCACGCCGCCTCCGCAGCTGCCGCCGCCGCTTCACGACGCTGGATCGCCGCTTTCTTCTTTTGGTGACTTGTATTTCCGGGAGCCATTCTGTTAAAACTAATAATCTATTAAAATTCAAATATTAAAAGAAAAACTTATAGCGAGAGGTTAAACAGCAATACTACCGTTCTATAAACAAAAACAAATAAACCACTCATCTTCTATCAGCACAAAGACCACTGTTTATGAACTTGTCTATATATATTGACTTGCAAGCCTAATACTTAATACATAACTATTAAACTATACTCACAAACAGTTCTTTTACGCTATCAGATAGCTCACAAATTAGCAAACAATTCATTTCAATAAAAAGTACCTCCCTTTCTTAAATTTTCGGAAGTAAATTCAATAAAATTACCACCCATACATAATAAGCATGCAGCAAATCCTAAACAGAAAATCATCACATTCGGAATCAGCATCATCACAAAACACATTGTTATCGAATTGAAATTAAGCCTTCTCAATTCAGTATGAAATTAAGAAACAAATACAATAGAGGCATCATGAGAGGCAAACTTAGCATCATCACAAAACACATTGCATACAGCTTCATGAGAGGCAGAGTCCACATGAGAGGCATAACAATATATACTACTTAGTTGGGAATAAATTCAATATATCCTTAGTTGGGAATAAATTCAAATGATTCTTTGATGCATTATAATAGACACAGTATAAAGCATTGATGCAGCATACCTTCTCGAGTTTCCTCACTTCGTTTGCTTTAGCTACACGGAATTGGAATGCTTCTTCTTTCTGAAATCTGGTTCAAGTATTGAAGAAATTAACAAAGACCATTTTACCAAACTCAAAGCAAATCCGGACTAAAACAACACAAAGTAATGAAACAATGGCCATATGTACTATTCTCAAACCATAACAATGGCCAGCATTCACACAGCATTCACACAAAGTAATTTTGAAAGCTCATATATACGCATCTCTGTTTGAACTACAATAGTGGTTTAGTGTGGAGGGTTCAATAGGAAACAGGCTTGAAAGGACAAGGTGAAGTATGATTTGGATCCCTGGTTAAGCTTGCATTGTTTGAGATTTAGTACTAATGTGATTGTTGATTAAGGGTTTAGTCTTGTGATACTATGTCAGTTACCAGGAACATCACTAACAGTAAGAATTAAACAGTACAAAAACAACTACATCACTGAAATTCAAAATATTAGAGATACACTAAATTGCTACAAACCTCAATTTGTACACAGGATCCAAACAAACTGTAGAGATAAACAAACTGTAGAGATAAACTAAATTGCTACAAACCTTAATTACTACACAGGATCACAGTTGCAAATAAAAAGATAAACATTCAGATTAACACACAAGTAAAGACATGCACAGAAGACTACCTTATTGATCAATATGTAAGCCTCACTTTCAGAATTAAGATCACTATTCTGGTGTAGTATCCAATAATCGAATTGCAAAACTCACAGTTGCAAAGGTTAAACAGTCTCCAACAATCATCAAAGAAATGCAATAACAAACCAGAAAGGATAAACTGATATGCAACATTCCCATATAGTCTCTTTAAAACCCAGAAACATGATGATAAAAGATTAAAACTTTGGAATCAAACAAGCTTGATTCCTCTGCTCATCCGAAGGTGTTTCTTTTTTACCTCTTGAGAATGTTAAAGAAGAAATGAAAATCCTCTGCTCATCCAAATCCTCAACAAAAACTTGTTTGATTGTAGCTTTCTGTTGCCTTTTGCTTCGAATTCGTTTAGGGTTCGACACCGTGTTTAGGGATTTGAAAGGGTTTTGGTGCAGGGGAGGGAGGGGGTTTAGGGTTGAGGTCGACGGGGATTTAGGTTGTTGGGGTTCGGGTTTAGGGAATTGAATCTGGGTTTTTTGTGTTTTGGGGCTCGAAGATGATTAGAGACGAAATGAACCAAACGAAATGGAAAGAAGAAGAAAGAAACTGTCAACCTGGAATTATAAAGCCAACGAGGCGACGTATGTTGACATCTTTGTCGCTTCGTCTACATACGAGGCAACATATGTTGACATCTTTGTCGCTTCGTCTACATACGAGGTGACATATGTTGACATCTTTGTCGCTTCGTCTACATACGAGGCGACGTATGTTGCCATCTTCGTCGCTTCGTCTACATACTAGGCGACGTATATTGCCATCTTCGTCGCTTACTTTGTCTTATTTTTTACAAATTCAAAAGTTATTTAATTTTGAAACGCTTACATAAATTATTCTTTAAAGAAAATACGAATTTCGGTTTCTATGTCATTAATAATATTAGTTTAGTCCTCCTCGTCCTCGTCCTCGTCTTCGTCTTCGTCCTCGTCTTCGTCCTCATCTTCGTCCTCGTCCTCGTCCTCGTCCTCGTCCTCGTCCTCGTCCTCGTCCTCGTCCTCGTCCTCGTCCTCGTCCTCGTCCTCGTCCTCGTCCTCGTCCTCGTCCTCGTCCTCGTCCTCGTCCTCGTCTCCTTCTTCGTCCAAAAGTAGTTGAAAATCTAGGTAAAATTGTATCACCGTCGGAGTGTCCTCTTGGTAAGGCTCGAATATATGATCTCCTGTACGCGATATGTTTTCATCTATGGCAAGTACGTCAGCGCTATAGACATTGCGGTGCGACATTTCTTGTACTACCTTCCAAGCACCACCAGCCTTTGGATCGTCTATGTAGAATACCCGTTTTGCTTTGGTTGCAATTATGAAGGGTGAATCCTCATAGTAACTGTTGTTTGTATTCACTGATATCAGTCCATGATCTTTTATAACGGTGTCAAGATCTTCAGGGTCGTCGGAGTTGTGCCATGTGCACGTAAACAACACCACTGGCATACGGCCTGCATATAATACTTCGACGACGTAGTTAACATGGCCGTAGAACTTGGATGAACCCATGTCTATCATGACACCGCTGTTTTGAGTCACAGTTCTTTGATCTCTATCAAACGATATGAACTTGACACCGTTCACATAACACGACTTATAAACCCGACATTGCTGAGGTCCTTGAGCTAATGACTTTATTCCTGCAACCAAGCTCGGGTCCGAGTTTTTTTCTTTAAGGGACACCTGAGAGATAAGTGTTAAGAGAAGTTAAAGATAAGTGTTATAAACCCTCAAAGAACCTTACAAGAATTAATAGGCATATGTACCCATGTTAAGAACCATCGAAGAAAACTCCTCCTCCGACGAAGCTCGTCGAAATCTTCACCATTTTTAGCCTCGAACCTTATGAGATGTTCTTCTAGGTAAGGTTTGACTTCCTCTGTTTCCACTAAGACTTGCCAGTGAGCCTCAGCAGTCTCTGCCTCAGTCATCCTGAACTGGCAACGAGTCTCGATAATATCTGGTCTTACTAAGAGTGAAACACAGCTGATATTCCACTCAGGGGAAGTGTCGATATCTTCGTTGTCCATCCGTCTGAGATAAGACTTACAATACGTCACCGACTCATGTACGAGGTACTGTTCAGCAATACTACCTTCCGGGTAACGTGTATTCCTCATTGACTTTTTATATTTTCCTAATTGCCGACATATTACATAACGAACATAATATTAGAAATGAAAAACATTTTACCTTTCAATTGGATACATCCATGTATAGTGTACTGGACCTGTAAGGAATACTTGTTCGGGCAGATGAACCATGAGATGAACCATAGATGTAAAAAAATGTGGAGGAAATATGAGCTCCAAATTGCAGAGAATCATCACTATCTCAGTTTCCATGTCACGCACAACCTCCTTCTTAAGCTCCCTACTGCATAGTTGACGAAACCAATTTGACAGTGCTATCAATGGCTTCACAACATTTTCTGGCAGGAAACCTCTGACAGGAAGAAGACGTTGAAGTAAGACATGACAATCATGCGTCTTCAATCCATAAAACTGTGACGGGGAACTTACTTTCACCTTACTTCTCAAACTACCTGCATAACCAAGAGGATACTTAACATCCCTGAACCACTGGAACACATCTTCTAGATCATCCTTTTTAACTAAAAAGGGTGCATGAGGAACTTTCGCCGTACCCAAGTCACCCGCTCTTTGCCACTGGTTTTTTTCGCACATTCCTCTTCTTCAAAGCAGCGCGAGCTTTTGGACCATCCTTAGACTTCTTATCAATCGCAAAAATGGTTCCAAGGATGTTGTCACACACATTTTTTTCAATGTGCATGACATCTAAGAAATGTCTGATCTTCAATGATGACCAATACGGCAGCTTCCAAAATATGCTTTCGTGAGTCCAACACTGTCTGTTATTCGGATTGTACAGCACCTTTAAGTCGTCATGTTGGCTAAGAATAGGGTAAACGTGTGACCTAACGTCCTCCAAAATTTCATCTCCACTCTTCTGATAGGGTCTTCCGCCAAACTCCTCCTTCCCGTTAAATGCCTTGCTCAATCTCCAAGGGTGATCTTGGTGGATCCATTTTCGATGACCTTCATAAACTATCCTCCCACATATATGCTCTGAAGTTAGCTCATCTAGACAGATTGGACATGCCTTGTACCCTTTCACAGTTGACCCCGCAAGCATCTCTAAACCTGGAAAGTCGCTAGTCCACATTACCGCTGCCTTCATCAAGAATACCTCATTGTCTACTCGATCAAAAGTATGGACTCCAACGACCCATAAATGTATTAGCTCCTCGATCATCGGCTCAATGAGTACACTAAGGCACTTTCCGGGAGATTTAGGGCCTGGAATCAACACTGATAACATGTTATATTCCTTCTTCATGCACATTGATGGTGGTAGATTGTACGGCATCACAACAACGGGCCATGTACTATGCAAAGTTCTCATTGTTCCGAATGGATTGAAACCGTCTGTTGCTACTCCAAGGCGCACATTCCTGCAGTCCTGTGCAAAACCTGGAAAAGTTCTGTCAAAATGTTGAAACGCTTCTCTATCAGCTGGGTGGCTGAGACTACCAGCCACGCATATCCGCTCCCCCAGCCATCGCATATGCTTGGCAGTGTGTGGGGATATAAACAAACGCTTCAACCTTGGTGTTAGAGGGAAGTTACGAATTATTTTTTTGGGAATATCATTCTTATATGGCTTATATCTTTCAGAATAACACACTGGACAAATCCTCTCGTTTATAAGCGCCCCCCTGAACAACACACAGTTAAACTCACACGCACCAATTCTTTCGTAACCCAGTGAAAGATCACTCCAGATTTTTTTTATTCTCGAGTATGAACAGGGGAATGTGTGCCCTTTAGGAAGAAGTTTATTAATGTAAATACATAAAGAGTCAACACTTGTGTCCGACCATCCATTTTCATTTTTCATTTCCATTGCATCTAATATGGCACTCAAAACAGTTTCCTCACTGCCTTCATATAATGGGGTCTGTGACTTCTTCAATAATCTATCGTACTTTTCATAATCATCGTCTACCATGTCATTGAAGTTCATGCCCGAATTATCTTCCACTAATTGTTGGGGTGCATCTGCATGGTATCCAGGATAATAGGGATATACATCATGTAGAATCTCCAACTGCGGGTTCACTGAATGACCGACACCACTAGAAGGACCGACTCTGTCTTGAAGCCACTGTCTTTGTTGACTGAGCATTGTCGGTTCAGCAGAAACTTCCCCGTGAAGGTGCCAGACAGTATAATCCGGACTCAAACCACTGTGTGATAAGTGATGATACATGACATCCATAGTAACCTTGAAGGGACCGTTCTTACAACGTTTGCACGGGCAGAAGTGATAATCAGCTCCGTTACTATGTCGCCGGGCAAAATTCATAAACTCGAATATGCCTGTGATGTACCTTGGATCAGCATGATGATAGGTCATCCAAGTTTTGTCTGGGTGTCCGTCCATGTTTCCTGTCAACAAAAACAATCAATATGAACAAAGTTACCACGCCACCGTTGCGATTCAACCAAAACCCCACACTTCTTCGCCTTATGCCTCCGGGTTGGGTCCTATCCCCTTCAGGGGAACACGACATTTGTCAACGCTCTTGCACCCATGCGTTTCAGCTCCAGTTTAGGGAAATTTCGGCAGCATCTCCATACAGTTCCCCGAGTGCACACATATCTAAACAACCTAATTTGCACTCGGGGAACATTGAAAGGAGACACTGTCGAAACCATATCCCAAAACTGAAACTGAAATCACATGAATAGCAAAAGGATCAACAAAGTCATGTTCACCTAAAGTGTCCAAAAATGGGACAATTCGAGAATCAACAACTCAACTCGATCAACTAGATGAGTTGTTGATTCTCAAACGGGAGTTCTAAGTTGATAAACACCACAATTATATATAACCATACGCTCGATTTCATGATTAACACTAATAACACTACTAATTAAGGCTCGAATACACCTAATCTACACTAATCATCAATTAATTTCACTAAATTTAACCAAATTTCAAACATTAATCATGAACCCATAACATGATTTATCACAATTCAATGATTCAAATACTAAAACTACAACATAAGACCAAATTCAATTCAATTTCAAAAATTTCACATCACCTTCATTTTCACTTCTAATCATCAATAAATTTCACTAAACTTAACCAAATTTCAAACATTATTCATGAACCCATAACATGATTTACCACAATTCAATGATTCAAACACTAAAACTACAACATAACACCAAATTCAATTCAACTTCAAACATTTCACCAAAACTTCAATTTCACTTCTAATTTAACATATTATAGTCATAAAGAGGGTTAAAGAGATACAAATCAAACTAACCTTACTCAAGAATCAAATCAATGGCAAGAACAATCTTCTTTCTCAATTTCCTAAAATTTCTCCCAAAATCGCACAAGAACAGCTCCAGAACGCGAATGAACTGTTTTTCTAAAATTCTAACTTTATGAACGGTTTGACTTTAAGAAGAAGAGTAGATCCAGATTTAAAAAAAACGAGGCGTCGAAGATTGACCAATCTACGTCGCCTCGATTTTCTTCGAAGCGACCAAAATAATCTTCGTCGCTTCGAATGTAAAAAGTGGTCCCCTCATATTATTGAAGCGACTAATATCAATCTACGTCGCCTCAATTTGTTGAAGCGACATAACTAAATCTACGTCGCCTCGATTGAAATTGGAGCGACGAAGATATGTAACTACGTCGCCCCAATTCTCTCCTCCAGTAGTGTAATTCTTGGATACTCAATTTGTGTTTCATAAAACATAAAGGAAACACTTTGTAATCGTTGAAGGAGAAAATAAGATACTCAAATGATCAATGTGAAACTTTACTTTATTCATTGATAGATGGTCTTATATAGTCATTACAATCTGATACAAATTCATATCCTTATAAATCAGGGATTGAAAGAATATTTACTTCTTCTCTAATGAAGACAAGACACATGCCGGGATACCAAAAATATTATTCCCTTAAACACTCCCCTTGTGTCGCGATTCTAATGTATGATGCATAACTTGTTGCCTCACTAAAAACCTTGCCAAGCAAACAAAAACTTCTTGGGTAAAACAAAAGCTTGGTCGAAGGGAAAAAAACGTACAACATATTAACTACAAAAGCGACCACATGTGATGTAGACTCCCTCTAGTGTCTACAAAATGAACTCTTCCTTGATCAGTAACTCAATCTTGGAGTTCAGACATTCTTCGCATACCAAGGTGTCTCACATGCTTAAAAAATGTAGATTTTGGTAGTAGCTTGGTAAACAAGTATGCAGCATTATCGACCGAACATACCTGATTCATATGAATGTTCAATAGTTGCTGTTGTTGCTGATTGAAGAAAAACTTCGGCGATATGGGCTTGGTATGATCACCCTTAATGTATCCAAACTTCATTTGTTCAATGCAAGCCGCATTGTCCTCAAAGATACAAGTTGATGTTGTTGTGGTAGAAGGTAATCCACTAGTTCCTCGAATGTGGTGTATGATTGACCTAAGCCAAATACACTCCTTAACCGCTTGATGTAAAACAATGATCTCAGAATGATTCAAGGAAGTAGCAACCAGGGTCTGCTTTGTTCATCTCCAAGAAATAGCTATGTTCCCCATGGTAAACACATAACCGGTCTGAGAACGTCTTTTGTGTGGGTCAGAGAGATACCCAGCATCACCAAAACCAACCAAGACATCACAAAGTGTCTTGAAGTAGAGGATTGCACTGAATGGAGGAGCAGTGCTAGTAGCCTGACCACTGTTCGACCGATCGAAGGTATGGCTCTAATACATCCAGGGTGCAATATTCGGCGGGTTGAAAACCTTGGAATTAGCATTCTGTGATTCAACTATCCATTTTTCGGGAATTTCATGCTTCTCTGTGTATTGTGTGTAGGGAAAGAACAAGCTTAAGTTTATGGAACCCTTTAAGTACCTGAAGTTTTGTCGGTGCAGACCTAAACCTAGCTAACAAGTTCATAGAGAATGCAATGTCTAGTCTTGTGCATTGAGCTAAACACAACAAATTTTAATAGCACTAATGTATGGTACCTCAGCTCCTCCCAATAGTTCTTTATCATCATCTTTCGAACGGTATTGATCTTTATTGGGTTCCAGACTACGTACAACCATTAGTGTTCTAAAGGGATGTGCTTTGTCCATGTTAAATCGCTTAAGCATCTTTTGGACATAAGTAGACTGGTGAGTAAGTATTCAACTAACTGGATGTTCGAATTCCAAACCAAGACAAAATCGAGTCCTACCTAGGTCTTTCATCTCAAACTCATATTTCAAGTAGCTTACCGTCTCATTGATTTCATTAACAGACCTAATGATATTCATATCATCAACATAGATCGCTACAATTTGACAAATCCTGAACTTGATCTCTTAATGACCACATGGGCATAAATCATCGTTCTTGTATCCCTTGCCAATCAAATAGTCACTGAGGTGTGTGTACCACATCATACCAGATTATTTCAATCCATACAGTGAACACTAGCTTCAATCTAATTACATGAGCACTCCATGATGTAGAGTTACTTGAATAGGGTATGACCACGCCTTCCGGAACTTTCATGTATATCTATGAATCTAGATTTTCATAGAGTTAAGTTGTCACCACATCCATCAGTTGCAGGCTCAGTTTTTTAGACACTACCAAACTGACAAGGTAGCAAAAAGTAATGATGTCCATAACCGGAGAGTATGTCACCTCATAATCAATGCCAGAGGGTTGAGAGAATCCTTGCGTCACAAGTCTAGCTTTATATCGTATGACTACATTCTTCTCATTACACTTCTGAACAAAGACTCATTTATGTCCAACCGGCTTCATATTTAGTGGGCATAACACTACCAGACCAAATATATGCATTTTCTTTACAGAGTCTAGTTCGGCCTGCATTGTTTCTGTCCATTTTGGCTAATCCACTCTCCGCTGACATTCAGCAACTGAGTGAGGTTCCACTTCATCGTCATCAATGATCTTCTGAGCGACGAAATAAGCAAAAGCATCATCAACCTTGGATGTTCTATCCATAACATATGGAGATCTCATTGTTCTCTGAGATTTCAGTGTTTTAGTGAGATTTCACCTTGGATGTTCTACCACATCATTGTATTTTAGTGAGATTTCACCATTCTCTGACATTACATATGGGTCTGAAGCGTTCTCTAGAGATGCCATTTTGGATTCTAGGACATAATTATAGTTAGGAACAATCTCATGTGTGAGATTCATAATGTTGATAATGAAAAGATCATTTTGTTCCTAGATGGCATGCTTTTTCGCCGACAGCTCATCTGTGAATTTTTTTGGTCTTCCCCTTTTCCTGGTGGGAGCCGAGGCCGATGCTATTCAATCCACATGGCCAAGAGGCACGTGTCTCTGCCTAGAGTTACTTTAAACCATCATTTGGGGACTTCCAACCTTGCAGGAACATTTGCAGTAGGAATGTGTGAACTCGTCACTTTGACAATATTAGTGAAGGAGTTAGGCATCGAACCTGCTACCTTCTAAAGATCAAGTATACGTCGCACTTCAATCTCACTTTGAGATGTGTGTGGATCTTCTTGAAACATAGTGGGATGAGCTTTCCACGTCAATTTTCGACGTTCAACCAGAAGGGAGGCATTCCTATCTCTCCCTAATGTCGGAAAGTATGTTTCTTCAAAGTGACAGTCTGCAAATCTGACAATAAAGAGACCTCATTTCAAAGGTTCTAAGTAACTAACAATTGTTGGAAATTCATAACCAACATATATGCCTAATCGAAGTTGATGACCTATTTTAGTGCGATGTGGTGGCGCAATTAGCACATACACTGCACAACCAAATATACTTAGAAACGAAATGTCAAGCTCATATTCAGCTACCAACTGGTACACACAGAATTGTTGGTGTGTTATAGGTCTCAAGCGAAGAAACATTGCTGCATGTAATACTGCATATCCCCAAGAAGATACTGACAAATTGGTATACATAACCATTGCTCTGACCACAAGATGTAACCGCTTGATTTGTGCATATGCTAAACCATTATGAGAATGAACATGAGGGATGAGATGTTCAACGTCTATCCCAATCGACATACAGTAGTCATCAAAAGTATTTGATGTGAATTATCTTGCATTATTCAATCGAATTGACTTGATTGGATTGTCCAGGTGGTAAGCCCAAAACTTAATAATATGTGCAAAGAGTTTTACAAATGCAACATTCCTTATGGATTGCAAAGGAATGTGTGACCATCGCGTTGATGCATCTAAAAAAAATTATAAAATATTTAAATGGTCCGCATTCTGGTTTGATAGGTCCACAAATATCACCATGGATTCTCTGTAAGAATAGTATATTTTCAGTGTTATCAACAACAAATATACCATAAAGGAACCTTGTGCAAAAAGAGAATGATAGACCCTCATTTGCAAATGAGCAAGCTTTGCAAAAAGAGCGATGAGTTTCAGAGATTGCCATAAAGGAATCTTGTGGAATAACACTAGGTGTTGAGACTGGGTGAAGATTATCAATCTCATCCATTCCATCAAATCCAATGGTTTTGGGGATTTTCACATGCTTTTTGCCTTTGAAAAATAGATGACCATGGAATTTTTTCAATATTTTGATCATCATGTCACGACCTGGCTGTCCTAGTCAAAAATGCCAAAGCTTGTATGAGGTCGTGTGACATACAGTAGTAAGTGTGAAAATATTAGATTCAATGATCTGAACTGTAATAAGATATAATACACTATGAATTGCCCCTAACTTCTCCAATATGTGCTTTCTACCGCAATTCTCTGAAGTTATGCGTACGAACTCTTTTTTATTCTCACTATGAGTTTCCAAGTGTAAACCGTTGGCTCTTATGTCCTTATAACTTAGCAAGGTTCGGATGGCCTTATGCACGTACAATGCATCAGTGATATGAATTTTAGTTCCATGTGGTAGCAATAATTGTGTTGAACCACGCCGTTGTATAGCCGGCGCGGAACCAATCACGGTTGCCACTGATGATGTATATGGCGCAAGATCAGTGAATAATTGTTTATTTAACAGTATAATATGAGTAGTACCACTATCTGCTAGACACTTGATATCGCCTTCAAACATCTACAAAAGAATTTGAATTAATTAATCTTTAAGACTTATTGATCACTTTAAATAAAGACTTAAGTAAAGACTTAAAGATTTACCAAAGGATTGTGACCCTTAAAGAGTGCTGATATGACATAAGCAAACCGATATAAAATATATCTAAAATACCATTCCTGGGTATAATCTTTGACGGGTCAAGAAAAACAACTCTA
This sequence comes from Geum urbanum, assembly GCA_946800695.1. Taxonomy (NCBI): domain Eukaryota; kingdom Viridiplantae; phylum Streptophyta; class Magnoliopsida; order Rosales; family Rosaceae; genus Geum; species Geum urbanum. The sequence goes on from OX327003.1 coordinate 11,458,974, forward strand.
GGGGTCGAAGAAACCAAAAATATTTGATTTTCCAGTAACTATTTGATCGACGGGTCGAGGATGATTTTCGATGGGTCAAAAGTTGGAAAATTTTGTCACAAAGGGAAACATTCGACGGGTCGAAGAAATCTTAAAACTAATATCGATTTTCCGATATCTTTCTGGACGTGTCGATCAAGTTTCTCTACTGGTCGAGTATTTGACAAGTGAAGACAGAAGCGTGCATTCGACTGAGCAAGGGAAACCATCAACGGTCAAAGAATCCAAAACCATTCTAGAGTAATACTATCGACGGGTCGAGAAATAATCCCAACGGGTAACAAATCTCTAGAATCAAAACACCCTTTCTTTTGTCTCGTTTTTATGATACTTTGGTGTCATAATGCCATAGACTTTTGTAGAATTTGAACCTTGTAAGAAATATATATGAATATAACCATTTTTAATACTTTAAAATACCAAAGAAAAGAACTGTGACACCCCGTCCCAAAAATTCTCTTTTTATGATTTATTTAAGGTTAATCAAGAAAAGTAGTTAATTTTGTCATCGTCGATAAATATTGAGAGATTTTCGTTGACTTTTTATCGGATTATCGAAGTTGGTTGAATTCGAGTGGAAGTTGTAGAAATTATCAAGAAGAGTCTGTAGATGCAAAGAATGCTGAAAACGGAGTTACGACAAGAAAGTTATGATCAATAGAAGTTCATCGAAAATGTAATAGTCGTGAATGGACAAGTATAAATGAGACTTTCTATTTTTAGAAATTATATTGAGGAAAGTCTTAGAGTTGTGTTCGTAGTCACGTCAAGTGCTAAAATCGGAGTAACGATGAAGAAGTTATGGTTAGTGAAAGTTTTGTACGATTTTACGAAATTGGTTAGTCGTAATTCGCACATATAAATGGGAATTTTCAAAAATAGAAAGTTAGACTTCCATTTTGGGTCAACACCGCATTGACCAAGCTTGCCGACCAAAAATCGCCGGCTAATTGCTTCCGATGGTGCAGCACCGTCTGGCCACCATAGGTGCCGATTCCAGTTAGAAACCGCCTCCTCTCCCTCTTTAGTTTTCAAGATTTATATTCGGCAATGGAGGATGGTGGTTGATGAATCGACGACGAGAAATTTTAGAGATTTCGGGTCGCTGGCAACGATTGAGGTATATTTCGAATCGCTGTGATGTGTGAAATGTGTTGGGTGTTGAGTTTTTGGGTTTGTAGGTGTGATTGAGGTGAATCGACGTTATTTCCAAATGGAAAAAATCGCTGGATCGCCGTTGATGGTGATGGTGGTTAGTGACGATGATAGGCACTGGGGGTTAGAGGTTTTCTAGCCCACCCTCGTGGGAGTCTAACCTGACAGGCCTCGAGCTCTGATGTGGCTCGACGGTGCCGAAATCAGGATTTGTAATTTTTTTTTGCCAATTAGGTTTCGGACCGGTTGCTGGCCGAATTTGCCGTGACCGCAGTTGAACAAGTTGTTAGGCTTGTTGAGATGAAGGGTTTAGTGTTCAGGGTTGCTGGGAAAAGTCAATGATGCCGTCACCGGCGGTGGTTCACGGCGGTGCTTCGATGAAGATGAATTTCGACAAAAATTTTATGTCATTTTACTCGTAATCCTGTACTAATCGCAATGATGAGGGTATTAAATTCATTGGATGTAGTTTAGTGTGAACTTGGAATTAATTGGATATTAATTAAACATTTTTACAATTATATTGTTCAATCGAGTAATACGTCGATTCGACCTTGAGTCACACAATGATTGAGAAACATATTGTGACTTCCAAAGAGAATTAAGGACACAAGTTAGAATTGGAATTAATATGGTAAGAAGTTCGGAAAGCACATTATTCGTAAATGCGATGTTCTCGACGGTATTGCTCGTTAAGTGAACGAGCTTAGTTATTCAATATTATTCAGGATGATTAGTTGTTAAATATGAATTGCTGTTTCAGGACGATGTATTAGTAGCCAGTGCCAGATGTATAGAAACGTCAACTGACAAGTTTGGCTTGGTGGAAATCACGGCACGGTACTGTGAGTGGACACTTTATTTGCACTATAGATTTGCGAGTCTATGATTATGAATTTGCAGTTAAGCATTTTCAATTATACAGTTTACAGTTATACATTTATGATTATGTATTTGCATAGAGGCACATACAATTTGTTTTATACAGAGCATAGTCACAGTTGTTGCATCGATACACTTGCTTCTCGACTGATCCCCGAGACGCTCCGGGAGGGCTGGGGACCTGACCCGAGGATTTAAATATATAGTACCCAAAGAGGGTTAAGACAAACACCTTACCTGAGCGTTCTTGTAACTTTGAGAAAAATGAACTCAAGTTACTGTCTCCACACATTACACAGTACCCAGGAGGGTTAGGACAAACACCTAACCTGATTGAGCTTGTATATATTTAGACTCGCATCTTTTTTATGTACATTTAGAGTAAAAGGCATATTATTTATAGTTTTCAGTTTAAAGTGAAATATTATTTTCGTCCACTCACTCTAACAATTTTATTATTTTATGTACATTTCCATGGACTTTTCGGTATAATTGCCCAGTTTGGAGAGTTCATTTGTGGTTGAGCGCGTACGTAGATAGAGGCATAGTGGTATCTACCGTAGAATTTAAGGTAGATCCTACAAGTTAGTATTCTCATCAGTGTAGTTAGTTTAGAATTTCTTGCTGCTTTGATGTCACAAACAGTTTGTAATTGTTATTTTTAGCTTTCAATTGATATAAAAGAAAATAGTTCCTTCATTTATGGCTTTTGAGTTTTGGAGCTCCAGTTTGATTCTTGTGTAATTTGAGTAGACACTTGGATTAGTGGGGTCGTTAGGGTCTAACTCTGGTTTAGATAACTAAATAAGGGTGGGGTCCTTTCAAGAACTTTTATTGCTTTTCCAACATCAAAACTTACATCAAAAGATTGTTCTTATTCAATAACCATGACTAAAAATAAAGTCAAGTACAAAGCTAAACTTGATTACATAGTAGAGATATCAATCTAAGTGAAATCTGTAGTCGCTAGGTTTATATTGGGGATATCCTCTACAACTAGATTGGCTTTTCCACCATCTTCCATCTCTTCATCAGCAGTGTAGTTAGTCTCATGAGCCAAGTACTGCTTGCATCTCTTGTAGTCATTCTGGACATCTTTAGGCGCTTGACACTGCTTGTGTATATACTTGCTCAAGCCACACCTATAACAAGGTACTGAGATAGAATTTAAAGGAGCAGACCTTGAAGAATTTCCATTGTTCCTGGAACCAAAACTTGATGGATTCTTGTTTGAGTTGTCTTGGCGATCGAGTCTAAGTCAAATTTTGACTGTTTCCTCCTCTACCACCACGAGTTTGATAAGTTTTTGAACAATTGTTTTGCTTGTCTTTTCGTGACTTTCTAGTATGATGAGCATCACAGACTTTCTTTGTACCGACTGGCCTGACATTGTTGTGGAGAAGAATCTCCTGATGTCATTCTTTCTTTACAAGCATACTCATAAGATCATCGAATGATCCTACTCTCCCCTTGCTCATAATCAATCCAGTATTGGTGAGCAAAAGTGTCTATGGAGGTCAGAAAATTATTTAATGACTTCTCAACCATGGCTTTGTCATTCTTGACGACGCCACATATAGCAAGCTCAGACTGTACCTCTAGCATATCTTGATAAAAATTGTTAAATCTTGGGATAATCCAATAACCGGATTTGATCCCATCTCTCTATGAGTTCAGGAAGCTGTGCGTCATGCACATTGTTGAACCGTTCTTACAAAGTCACCTATAAATCCGCGGGGTTGTCTTTTTGCAAGTACTTCTTTCTTAAAGCAGGATGGATATGTCTCCTGAGAAACATAAGTGCTTGAGCTTTGCGGGCGATGATGTCATCGTTGGCTTGAGTGCCAGGTGGTAGTGGTTGGATCGTATCCGTGAGTCTTTTACGATGAGAGTATTCTTCACATCTGAGACCCATCTATGGTACTCTGCTCCGTGAAGATCAAGGATGTCAAATTCTGGCATTGCTGACTCAGTCATCTACAAAAGACAGAAGATCAAATTAGTTTACAGATTGAAAAACTACAATCACAAATTAAGTTTAGGGAATAAGAAAACATTATCCATTGATGCATGATCACAAATATTGATGCGATAACCGACGGTTTCATACCACACCCCATAAAACCATAACTGATTCAGAGTCACAAATTATCGATTTCCCTTTTTTTTTCATGTATATTGTGACTCCCCCAAAACCATCACAATTGTTTAAATTTGGAGAAGGGGGATGTAATCCTTCACTCACTCATACATGCAATAATCCATAGGAATTAATATTCATGGTATTTAAACCTAAATCTTGATATAGATCCAGGATTTTTCTGTAATTAAGTTTTGCAACATGATTATAAATCGAATAACTTTGAAAATTTACCTCGAGGATATTATGCACGGTATGAAAACTTCTTTGAAAAGAAGTTTGAAGCAAGAAAGCAAAAATTTCGGTGATGCTAGGTGTGCTCCGGCGGCGGTGTTCCGGTGATAATGATCGTCAGCGGTGAGAATTCCTTCAAGGGAGGAGGCCGGCGGTAAAGAGTCGTAGTGTTTAGGGGTTTGTTTCTTTTAGGGTTTGGGTTGGCTATCAACTCAGGAGCTGTTGATAACGTTTTGAAGGAGAAAATAAGATACGCAAGTGATCAATTTGAAACTGTACTTTATTCATTGATAGATGACCTCATATCGGCATTATAATCTGATACAAATCCATATCCCTATAAATGAGGGATTGAGAGAATATCTACTTCTACTCTAATTAGGACAAGACACACTCCAGAATATCAGAAATATTATTCCCTTAAACACTAAGAATGTAATTTCTAGAATAAATTTGAATAAAATGACTAAAATAAAGAATAAGAAACTTTTAAGCATAGTTAGAAGGAGCATATGTAACACCATATTGTAGCCATATCAATAAGGTGGCCAGAGTTCTAGTTCATATATATGTAAATTTATTATACGACCCTTATATATTTGTATAATGACGTCAAGTCCCTTAACCCCATCCTTTACGGCGGGTATGAAGTTGGGTTACGAAACAAAGTTGTGGTACATATTAATTATTATAGAGCAGGGTCGGTTTGAGTTTGGAAATAACTCATGAGACTCGGGCAACACAAAAAAAGGAGTCCATTTACATATATAATTCTACACTCAAGCCTAATTTTTTGGCCTCTAGGCACAGCCTCTCTGGGCTTATACCCAGGGTCGGGCCTGCTAGAGAGTAGTTTACAATGTGAGGTGCTAAAGTTAATAGTCAAACAAAGTTGATGTATAATTTTCTCTAGCTAGTTAAGATTAGCGTGCGTCTATTCACACCTCCAAATTTGATATTTACACCTTCTTCAATTTTTGTATAATTTAAAGTCCATCTTTACCCTTGTTTAGGAAAAAAATCATCTTCATCATTTTCTATCCCCTTTTCTTTTTATCTTTTGTTGCACAGTATAATATGACAACAATCATAATTTGAACCAATGATCTATCTTTCTTATGTCTCTTAATTTTCTCCCCCGCACGTCACTATTCAATTCTTCTCTGCCCATTGTTAGTGGTGGCTCTACAATCTTGATCTCTAAATTATTTATCATAAGCTTCTCTGATTTGTAGATTCACTAGGTGGAAAGCCCATGTCGCGCACGGTGATGTAATTATCTGAACTTACAAATACATAATACGAACTTCAAATTTATTCTATTACTTGCTAAGGATGGTAACTCAATAACATAAATGTATTGTTTAAACATTAATTAGAATTTTGATTAGCTTATCTAGTTTCCTAACTCATTTTCTTACATTCATTTTGATCTTCGTATTTCTGTACATGAAGATTTCTATATGACATTTACAAGACAATACTTATGGACAATTGATCTTGACAATTAATATTGATATGCTTGTAGACTTGTTTCAAAATTCTGAATCAGATAAGACTTTGCCCCTTAGATTGAACCTTTTGCATGCCAGCCTTTGCGGATACTACAACATTCTTACCCATTGCCGGCGACTTTTATGTCGCCGGCAATGTTTTTGGACATTACCGGCGATTTTTGCCGGAAAAATCGCCGGTAATGTCTTTTTTTTTTTTTTTTTTTAACATTACCGGCGACTTAAATGTAAGTCGCCGGTAATGTCTTGCCGGAAAAGACATTGCCGGCGACTTAAATGTAAGTCGCCGGTAATGTCTTTTTTTTTTTTACATTACCGGCGACGCCGGAAAAGTCGCCGGCAATGTCATTACCATCGAGACATTACCGGCGACTTACATTTAAGTCGCCGGTAATGTTAAAAAAAAAAAAAAGACATTACCGGCGATTTTTCCGGCAAAAATCGCCGGTAATGTCCAAAAACATTGCCGGCGACATAAAAGTCGCCGGCAATGGGTAAGAATGTTGTATTAATTACCCTAAGACATAAATATAAACATTGCAACATAACTAAGGTCAATGGGAACCCTCTAATTTATGGTTTCTTTAATGTTCCTAAGATCTCATGCAAATTCTAAGCTATATAAAATGATGGACACTTGAAAGGACCCAACCCCGATTTTGTTTCCTAAACCGGAATCAAACCCTTTCTGAAAACACAAACTTTCAAAAACCAAAAATTTCGACAGAGTATCCTCTATAACGCGTGATTACCATTAACCTGCACCCGAAAATACACTTCATCCTATGCCATAAAAGCCAAACCGTGGGCACCAATCCCATCCGGATTTCTCAAAAACATAACATAATTGTGACGACCCGGAACAGAACCAATAGTATAATCGACTTAATCCACGAGTTAGCGCGTAATCGCAGATTCTTGATAATTGATTGAATCGCCAGACTTGATCATGACTTAATTATTGGCTGATAATTTGAGTTGAGTCTCTTTTCGAGAGTTGTTGTACGCGTGATTTCGAGTTCGTGGGCGGTTCCGGATTATTATTTCGACGACCGAGGAATAAACTATGAATATTTGAAATTTCGGAATATTGTCTAGTTTATCCGTTCGTGTTCGAGTCCATCCAAATCGTGATTGTGATCCGTTTTGGACCGTTGATCGACCCGAACAGTAAATGTAATGGTTATCGACTTGATTTGCGAGTTTCGTGATTAGTCGCGATTTCGACGTAATCTGTTAATATGCCGGCTTCGTTAGCGACTAAATTATCGGGCGAGAATTTGATTTGGGATCCTTCGCGGAAGTTATAGAGAATTTAATTTCGAGCTTGTGGGAACTTCCGGAGAATTTTTCCAAGTTACGAGGAATAAGTTGAGAATATTTTCGTCCGTCGAATATTGTCGTATTTATCCGTTTGGGGTTCGATACGCGTACGGTATAAATACAGAAACGATACATGCCGATTTGGGAAAGTTTCCAGAAATGGAAAGTTGGTGTTGACCGTGTTGACCGCGGGTCATGGGCGACCCGTTTTGGGTGTGTTTGTGCCGTTCGGTTTTCGCCGGAATTCAGGCCGATTCTGGCCATATTTGGACAAGGCTTTTTCACGAGACTTGTTGGGCTCGAGTTTCTCTTCAACTTGGGAGTTGGATCACCTCCTATGGTGGCCGGAGGAGGAAGAATTGCGGCGGTGAAATTCATAGTTTTTCGGCGAAATTTTGTGGTGGTCGGAGGTGGCTTTTCCGGCCGAGATGGTGGTGCAACCTTGAGGGGTTTTGTTAGCCTTGAGCTAAGGAAGCTATTGCAAGTGGTCTTGAGGGTTGCCGTCCGCGGCGGCGACTTTTCGTCCGACGTGTTTTTCGATGAGTTATATGTCGTTTCGCTCGGAATCGCACTCCGATCGTAGTGGTGAGGTTTGTTTTTCGATTTGAGTATAGGAAATTATAGCGAGGTTTTGTGGTGTAATTATCGGATTTTCACGATTTCGTCGTTATTGAATTATATGTTTCCGAGAACGGTTGTTTCTCGTGATATGATTAGAGGTGTCGAGTTATGAATTTGAGCAGTGGATTTTATGATTATTCAGGGGTTCGTGATCGTTCGTTCGGCGAGGGATTTTCCACTGGATCACGGGATTGACGCGTATTGCGTTACGCTCACCTATGAGTGGACTTTTCTATTTTCACTGTTGTTGCGAGTTCGTGACTTTTCATGATTTCCGTATTTATTTATATACGATGTTGAGATTATTTATTATTTTCGGAGGTATTATTTTATATTTTATGGTGATGGCATTACTGCATCGATGCTTCGGCTGATCACCGGTAGTCTGACCAGAGTTGAGAGATTCCTCTGGACCAGAGTTGAGAGATTCCTTTGGGCAGGGTTGAGATATTCCCCTGTTATGCCGCTGGGGTCGAGAGATTCCCCTAGCCTATCACCGTCGGGCTTGAGCAATTCGCCTGACCGTCAAGCTTGAGCAATTCGCCTGACTGTCGGGCTTGAGAGATTCGTCTGGCAACCTCCATATATGTTTTCCGAACTCGCTATACTTGTTTATTGTATATGAAATTGGTGAAAGGCATATGTTTATTTTCGTCCACTCACTCTAACGTTTTATTTGCCTTTCCCCTGGTCTTTTCAGTTTCCGTGCCCAATTTGCAGTTCAGATTCAGAAGTCGCACGTCGCAGTTGGAGGCATAGTGTTCGAGCTACCTTGTTTCTTCCAGTAGGTTTTTTGTTCTGCCTGCTGTGATATATTTATATAATTATACACTGGAGGTCGCTCTGAGCATTCTGATGTATACTTTTATACGATTTTTCCCCGGATTTCTGTAAAATATAGTTTTATAGATTACTTTACATTACTGTTATGATATTGAGAAATCCGGATGGGATTGGTGCCCACGGTTTGATTTTTGTGGCATAGGATGAAGTGTATTTTCCGGGTGCAGGTTATGGCAATTCCTGGTTAGTAGCGTTACTCTGTCGAAATTATGATGTTTTTTGTTGGTTCGTGTTTTCAGAAAGGGTTTGATTCCGGTTTAGGAAACTAAATCTGGGTTGGGTCCTTTTAGCTTGGTATCAAAGCATTAGGTTTTAGGTTCTGTAGACTTCTGTAGTCGTGTTTACTAAGGATATTTGAGAATATACAGTATGTCTGGAGTGATGACTCGACCGGCCGACGGATACTCATCAATACTCTGGGTGTTGTATGCTTTCAAATATTTGAAGTTCCATGATTACGTTCTACTTGTTGCAAGCGATGTTTTATTCATTAGGTTGCCTCCTTGACGTGCTTTCCGTGTCGGTACGGTTGTGGATCCTATTGAGGATCAGTTGACGCGTGATTTGACAGAGAGTGTGGGTTTGGATGAGCAATTTGAATTCAGAGATTTGTGTGGCATGGTTTGCCTGGTTGTGTGTGTATGGGCGTCTATATGTTGCCTCAGAGCAGAGAATTGTGGTAGCTGATGTTTTGCCTGAGTCAGATCGTTGCATTTGGTGGGTTGGTATTGTGTGAGTTCCTGTTACGACTCCATGGCCTATATTTGGGGTATTGTTTATACGGTAATTGTTCAATCAGGCTACCTAACAACGGAAATATGGAGTGTTCACCGACCTGAGGCAGAGATGTATCGTTCACATGTTTGTTCCAGTTTGCACGTGTTATGTGGCTTCAGTGGAAGCAATGCACGAGGTTTGAGATGAGTTTGAACCTGAGCATCAGAGAGATTTTGACTGTTATGCCTCGAGATAACCATAATGAGTTTGGTGTGCTGCACTCAGAGGCGAGGATATTGTGAAGGAAAGATATACGCGGTTTCCAACATGTCAGTTTGAGGAAGGTGAACTTAGTCGAGATATTTGATGGGGTTGAATTCCGGCACCTTAGGATCAGTGACTTCATCAGGTTATGGCCTTTTCGATTATGTTGAGGGTCATCAGATCAAGCAGAGGATCCGTTTGGTAGTGGTCGAGAACACGGAGTAGCGGACTTGTTCCTATGGCATGAGTTTGGGTGATCGTTGGTGATCCTTCCTCACAGCAGGCGTTGCTGTGACTTGTGTTCGTGGAGCACTTTCAGTTGCTATTGTGTGGCCAGGAGGGTCACGTTGCGAGGGAGCATCCTCAGTCAGCTGTTTTAGTAGTTCAATAGCTTAGAGTTCAGGAGGAGGTTAAGATGCCATTTCTGGAGTTTGACCAACGCAGCCTTCTAGACGAGTCATTTAGCAAGTCGCAATCGACGTGGATGGCTAGTTGGACATACCAGAGTTCGTGCTACGACCTTGTATGAGGATAGAGTTTCTTTGAGGTTACCGTTGCTTGGCATCCATGGCTATTGTACCTGCATCTCCACTTCTAAGGTTTTGGAGAGTGTTGTATCCATCCGGATGGGTTGTGAGATCTTAGTTGGAGATCTTGGGTTAGCCGCGGATCCATTATTGCTGGATATCGTCGATTTTGATGCGATTTTGGGGATGAACTTCCCGATGACACATTGGGCTTTGTTCGATTGCCACAAGAAGGAGGTTGTGTTTCGACGACCAGGGTTCCTCGAGATACTATTTGTGGTGAAAAGAATACCTTATTACCACATGTGATTTCAGCAATGAAGATCGAGCGGATGATAAAAATGGTTGTATTGCTTACTTAGCTCGTGTTGTGGATACTACAGCGGCTGTGCCAGACATTGGTAGTATTGAGGTTGTTTCTAAGTTTCTGGAGGAGTTACTGGGTATTCCTCCAGTTCGGGAGACCGACTACACTATTGAGCTTTTACCGGGCACTGGAATCATATCACCGGCACCTTGTCGTTCGGTGCAAGCGGAGCTGATGGAGCTACAGGTTCAACTTCGAGAGTTGCTGGAGGAGATTTCATACGAACCAGTGTATCACCGAGGGGTGTTCTTGTACTATTTGTGTGGAATAAGGATGGTTCGACGAGATTGTGCATCGACTACCGGAAGCTGAGTCAGGCTTCAGAGAAGAGCGAGTATCCTCTACTTTGGATTGACGATTTGTTTGATCAGCTCACGGGAGGTTCAGTCTTTTCGAAGATTGATTTCGGGTCCGGATACCATCAGTTGTGGATCAGAGAGTCAATGTGGCCAGGACAACTTTCGGATCACGAGTTCTTGGTTTTGCCGTTTGGGTTGACCAATGCCCCCTAGCTCTTATAAACTTGATGGACCAGGTGTTCAGATGGTTTCTAGACAAGTTTGCGGTCGTGTTCATTGGCAACATCCTGATTTACTCCAGGAGTGTGGGTCAGCACCTGAAGCATTTGTGAGATAATCAGCTGTTTGCAAAGTTCAGCAAGTGTGAATTTTGGTTGATTAGAGTGAAAATTTTGGGCCACGTGATGTGAGCTAAGGGAGTCGGCGTGGATCCTGACTAGATAGAGCCGTGTTGATTTGGAGTTGACCTACCATTGTACTAGAAATCAGGAGCTTCTTGGGTTTGGCAGGTTACAATCGGCGCTATGTACAGGATTTTCTCAGATTGCCACTTCACTTTCCGGATTGACGAAGAAAGGTATCAGGTTCGATTGGTCCGATGCATGTGAGGAGAATTACTTACTCCTGAAGGAAGGTTGACCATTGCACTGGTTTTGACTCTACCTGACGACCGTGACGAGTTCGTGGTTTATAGCAATGCATCGAGATTTTAGTTTGGTTATTGTTTGATGTAGCATAGCAGAGCGGTGGCTCATGGTTTCAGGCAGTGGAACTTTATGAAGCTACGTATCCTATGTATGATTTGGGAGTAGCTATCTTTATGTTAGCATCAGAGAGTTGGAGACACTACTGTTGTGGTGTGCAGTGCAGTGTAGGATGTACACTGATTACTTAAGTTTCATCTACTTGCATATTCAGCCAGATTCGAGCTTGAGGCAGTGTAGATGGATGGAGTCAACTAACGACTATGGCTGCACATTTGAGTTTATCCGAGAAAGGCTAGTGGTTGTACTTTGACTATCTTTCTGGGGTGTTGTTGCTGATGCATTCAATCGGAAATCGGGAGCTTCATTGTTTCATGTATGTGTGGCTCGAGTTTCCGTGTCAGCCGAGTTGCGAGCTACGAGAGCTGAGTTAGAGTGTGATGATGTTGAAGCTCATTATTTTGCGTGCGTTATGCACTAGTGGTACGAAGATGTATCAGATACTTCGAGTTTACTACTCGTGATGCAACATGAAGAGTATTATAACAGCTTATGTGTGCAGATGTCACATTTGTTGACAGGCGATGGAAGTGAGACAGAGACTTGCCGGGAAGTTACAGCCATTGGAGATTTCCGATTAGAAGTTGGAGCTTGTCACAGTGGATTTTGTCGTGTCAGTACGCATTTCGGTTAGTGATACTAGTTATCGGGTCATTATGGACCATTCGATTAAGTCAGTTCTTTTCCTTGTACTTCCGGAAAAGATTTCAGTGGCAGGCTGGCATAGCTATATTTGGCGGAGGTTGTCCATTTTCGTGATGCGCCTGTATCCCAGTTTGCTGATCGAGATAATCAATTATAAAAGAGTGTTGGCAAGCATTGCAGTGAGCATTGGGGACCAGATTACAATTTAGTACAGTTTCTTATCCTCAGATTGGTGGGTGATTTTTTAGGACTATTCAGACCTTGGAGGGCATATTGTTGTCCTATGTATTGCAGTTCCGAGGGGTTTAGGACCAGCAGTTTCAACTGTTCGAGATTGCTTGCAGTACCAGTTTGTAAACCACTATGATTATGACGTTGCATGATGTCGTTTATGAGAAACGATGTTGTACTCCATTGTGCTGGAGCGAGTTTGGTTTGAGCTGACGTTTGATCCTGATTTAGTGGAATGTGCTACCACAGACCTTCGGATTAGCGGGAACAGGTTGATACCTCGAGTTCGATATTAGAGTTATATTGATGTGAGCAGGTTGAGTTATGAAATTTCCACGATATTTTGGTCCGTATGTGATCATGAGGCGAATTTGTGTTGTGCCGTATAGTTTGGCATTGCCTATAGCGTTGGCCTTTGTGTGTGTGGTATTCCGTGTGGTGGAACTACATTTCAGATTTGTTGCGTTTTTTGTACCCTATCAGTTCCTCATACAGGAAGACTTGGTATTTGTGGGGAAGCCAGTTCAGATTTGAGATTTGAGGGTACAGGGATTACAACACAGAGATATCTCCTATTGTGGAGTCTGTTGTCAGAGTCGTTCAGTTGAGGTTGCCACTTGGGAGTTGTACTGTATGCAGAGGCAGTGTCCCTACTTTTCAGTTTGCAGACTTGGAAATTTCGAGGTCGAAATTTTTCTAAAAGGGGTAGATTTGTGACGACCCGGAACAGAATCAGTAGTATAATCGGCTTAATCCACGAGTTAGCGCGTAATCGCATATTCTTGATAATTGATTGAATCGCCAGACTTGATCACGACTTAATTATTGGTCGAGAATTTGAGTTGAGTCTCTTCTCGAGAGTTGTTGTGCGCGTGATTTCGAGTTCGTGGGCTGTTCCGGATTATTATTTCGATGACCGAGGAATATACTATGAATATATGAAATTTCAGAATATTGTCGAGTTTATCCGTTCTTGTTCGAGTCCATCCGAATCGTGATTGTGTTCCGTTTTGGACCGTCGATCGACCCGAACCGTAAATATAATGGTTATCGACTTGATTTGCGAGTTTCGTGATTAGTCGCGATTTCGACGTAATCTGTTAATATGGCGGCTTCGTTAGCGACTAAATTATCGGGCAAGAATTTGATTTGGGTTCCTTCGCGGAAGTTGTAGAGAATTTAATTTCGAGCTTGTGGGAACTTCCGGAGAATTTTTCCGAGTTACGAGGAATAAGTTGTGAATATTTTCGTACGTCGAATATTGTCGTATTTATCCGTTTGGGGTTCGATGCACGTACGGTATAAATACGGAAACGATACATGCCAATTTGGGAAAGTTTCCAGAAATGGAAAGTTGGTGTTGACCGCGTTGACCGCGGGTCATGGGCGACCCGTTTTGGGTGTGTTTGTGCCGTTCGGTTTTCGTCGAAATTGAGGCCGATTTCGGCCATATTTGGACAAGGCTTCTTCACGAGACTTGTTGGGCTCGAGTTGCTCTTCAACTTGGGAGTTGGATCACATCCTATGGTGGCCGGAGGAGGAAGAATTGCGGCGGCGAAATTCATGGTTTTTCGGCGAAATTTTGTGGCGGTCGGTGGTGGCTTTTCCGGCCAAGATAGTGGTGCAACCTTGAGGGGTTTTGTTAGCCTTGAGCTAAGGAAACTATTGAAAGTGGTCTTGAGGGTTGCCGTGGCCGGAGGAGGGAGATCGTCCGATTTGAAATTCCGATAAGGGTTTGGAACTTTGAGTTGATTTTTGGAGGTTTTCCGGTCAAAATTGGCCTTAACTTTGAACTGGAAAGTTGTTGGAAACGTCGAGTTTTCGTCCAAGGTTGGATTTTCCGGCGGCAACTTTTTGTCTGACGTATTTTTCGACGAGTTATATGTCGTTTCACTCGGAATCGCGCCCCGATCGCAGTGGTGAAGTTTGTTTTTCGATTTGAGTATCAGAAATTATAGCGAGGTTTTGTGGTGTAATTATTGGATTTTCACGATTTCGTCGTTATTGAATTATATGTTTCCGGGAATGGTTGTTTCTCGTGATATTATATGTTCAACGAGGGATTTTCCGCCGGATCACGGAATTAACGCGTATCGCGTTACGCTCACCTGTGAGTGGACTTTTCTATTTTCACTGTTGTTGCGAGTTCGTGACTTTTCGTGATTTCCATATTTATTTATATACGATGTATTATTTTATATTTTATGGTGATGGCATTACTGCATCGATGTTTCGGCTACTCGGCTGATCACCGTAGTCTGACCAGAGTTGAGAGATTCCTCTGGACCAGAGTTGAGAGATTCCTTTGGGCAGGGTTGATAGATTCCCCTGTTATGCCGTTGAGGTTGAGAGATTCCCCTGGCCTATCACCGTCGGGGTTGAGCGATTCGTCTGACCGTCGGGCTTGAGAGATTCGCCTGGCAACCTCCATATATGTTTTCCGAACTCGCTATACTTGTTTATTGTATATGAAATTGGTCAAAGACATATGTTTATTTTCGTCCACTCACTCTAACGTTTTATTTGCCTTTCTCCTGGGTTTTCGGTTTCTGTGCCGAGTTTGCAGTTCGGATTCTGAAGTTGTACGTCGCAGTCGGAGGCATAGTGTTCGAGCTACCTTGTTTCTTCCAGTAGGTTTTTTGTTCTGCCTGCTGTGATATATTTATATAATTATACACTAGAGGTTGCTCTGAGCATTCTGAATTATATTTTTATATGATTTTTCCCCGAATTTCTGTAAAGTATAGTTTTATTGATTACTTTACATTACTGTTATGATATTGAGAAATCCGGATGAGATTGGTTCCCGCGGTTTGATTTTTGTAGCATAGGATGAAGTGTATTTTAGGGGTGCAGGTTATGGCAATTCCGCATTAGTAGCGTTACTCTGCCGAAATTTGATGTTTTTTGTTGGTTCGTGTTTTCAGAAGGGGTTTGATTCCGGTTTAGGAAACTAAATCGGGGTTGGGTCCTTTCAATAATGTAAAGCAATAAACAAAACTATAGCTTTACAGAAATCCGGGAAAATCATTTGAAAATATAAACATAATAGTATTCAGAGCGACCTCTAGTATATACATATATACACAACAGTAGGCCAAACAAGAAACCTACTGAAAAATGAAGAGTGGCTCGAATACTATGCCTCCAACCAAGACGTGCGACACCTGAATCCAAATTACAAACTGGGCAAAGAAAACGAAGAGCCCAGGGAAAGACATATAAACTGTTAGAGTGAGTGGACGAAAATAAATGTCTTTCAGGTAGGGATAACGACGCCCTTCCTGGATGGCCTACCATCGGGGATCAGCCGAGAGGCAATGTGTATCGATACAACAACGTAACCAAGACTGTACTCTGTGAAAACCAAATCACAAACAATTCGATGCAAACGCATGAAACAATATAAAAGTGTATGCATATTCGTATACGTATATCCGTATAAACATATTCGTATAATCGTAAACACATGCTTATATAATCGTAATTTCGTATGAAATCTCATGCTCGTAAAACCATAATCATGCTGCATGCTCAAAATCATAAATCACATAAAAGACTCGCAAGATTTCCGTGAAAAGAAATTGTCCACTCACAGACTCTCGAAATGCGCACACGCGCTACACTCGTGGTCCGGCGGAAGATCCCTCGCCTGAAGCACGATCACGATCCAGATCTCGATCTCGATCTCCTGAACATATTCATTAAACATAACTGATCAAAATCGTAGTCCACAACACTGTACTGATGCACGGAAACCAATCGTTCCCGGAAATACGAAATGCAGTACAAAATGTATAACGGTAATCCCGAAATCCCCACTCGAAATCTCGACTGACAATCGGCTAACCAATTCAACCCGAAAACCTCCGTACAATAACCAGGGTGTGATTACGAGAAAAATGACACTAATTACATTGAAATCTGAAAAGTTGACTTTTTCTCGTCGTTGACCGCCGTTGACCGCCGCCGCCGCCGGCGGCGCGCCGTCAACAGTGGAGTTTTGTGGCCAAAATTTCCAGATCAGTCCATCTCATCCATGCGAATCTCTTTCCCTTCTATCACTAAGCTCAATTCATAAAGGAACCAACTCAATTTCACAAAACCCGATCGAAATCCCAAACCGAAATCCCTATTCGGGTTCACCCAAAAACTTCATCTCGTCCAAAACCAATTAACTAGGAAGCTTCAATGAGGTGTGGGGAGCAAAACCCCCAACAACCCGACCCTCAAAACTCACCGGAACCACAGTCACCAACACCGGCGATTCCAACCCGTTCGGCCTAGCTCGGGTTACCTCAAAACCATATCATTTCAACCCAAACCAAGTTCTAACACACTCGAAATCAAGAGAGGAGCCTAGCTATACCTGTCCCGTGGCCTGAGGTCGCCGGAAATGTGACGCCGAAAACGGAAACTTCCCCTTTCGGGCAGCAAGTCAACTTTCCAATTTTGGAAAGTCAAAGTTCAGTCAATGCAAATCTGTGTTTTTACGACTATTTACGACTATTTCGATATTTATACTCATCCCTCGGGTCGATCGACGGTCCGGAATGAATATACGATGTTATTCGGATAAGCTCGAAACAATCGGATAAACTCGTCGGAACCCGAAACTTCAAATACACATAAAATATTCCTCGGTTATCGGAAAAATCTTCCGGAACCGTCCACGAGCTCAAAATCACGTACTCTACAATTTCCGTGAAGACACCCAACTCAAATTCTCGACTGAAAACATAGTCGCGAATCGAATCGACAAACCACACAATATCGTAAAACTGCGACTATAACCAAATCTCGAGAATCGTGCCAAACACACATCTGATTCTGGTTCGGGTCGTCACACCAATCATGCTATTTAATTAATTATTAAATTAACTAAGTAAAAAATTAAGAGTTGTACATACGTACTCCTCCTCATAATATATATATATATTAATTAATCGATCGATCATGCATCAATACAATAATTACAATAATTAATTACCAATTAATATTCCTCGTCGTTATATTGTACTCTTCGTCATAATCGTCATCATCCTCATCCCCGTTATCCGATTGCTCCTCATCCTCATCATACTTAACATCGTCTAACGAATAACCTGAGTCCTTGTCTTCGTCCTCATCTTACGTGTCTTCCTCATCCACCTCATTAATTGCATTAATAATCTCATCTTCAGTTAGATCTGTACAACCATCAGGCATGGGTAAGCATTCACCAGCTTGAACTAAGTCCATTATGTCTGAGTGGATGACATAAATATTATGCTCTTGATAGGCAGGAATGTCTCTTTCCGGTTAATCAACATCTTCAGTCGCTGGTGTCCCTTCAATTGTCGTAGTATTCCATATTCCTCTATCAGAGATATGGTTCACTATTTTCCACCCTTCATCAGCTTTTGGATCATCGAGATAGAACACCTACCTAGCTAAGGTGGCGAGAGCGAAAGGCTCATCCTCATACCAGCTTGAGTTTGTATCGACAGATAAAAGTCCCAGGCCTTCCTTTGTACGCTTGAACCATTTGCACTTGAATAGGAAAACGTTGACATCATTCCCATAACATAGTTGAACGACATATACAATAGCCCCGTAATATAGATCATTGTCTTTCCCAACAGCTACCCCACTGTTTTGTGTTCTTCTTCCTTTATCTCGGGCCAATGAATGGAACTTTTTACCGTTCACAAAACATCCGGGGTAAATATAGTGTTTAATCGGCTTCCCTGCTAGCAAGTGCTTTCGCCAGGACCACAACCCCCTCGTGGTTTTCGGATTTTTGTAGATCAATCATCTGAAAAAATGGGAAATATATATAATTAAAGGGTTAACTTTCTACAAACATGTATATAAACTAAATACCAAGACATACGTACGTACCCATTGGAAGAAATAATCGGAGAACTTCTTGTTAACCATTTTCTCAAACCACACCGAGCTCTTGTCCGGATTTAACGTCTGAAGCCTCTCCTTGTACCCAATCATGTACAGCTCAACTTTGTCATAGTCTCGCAACACTACCCAATGTGCATCAATAAGTTCTTCCAATGTTAACGATTCCTTTAATACTCATCTAAACGGTCTCGGCAATGGAGCCATCCGGGGTCGACCTATTTTTGACGAATCCTTTATACTGTCCAAGCTGTCTACAAAATCAAACGTTCAATTAATACATTGTAGAATAAGAATAAGTACATATAGCTATTAATCGAAACACCTGTATAATTAATTAGTTGTATGTACCTTTCTTGAGGATACATCCAAGTGTACGGGACCAGATCAGAAATGAGCATCTGCTCAGGCAGGTGAATCATTAGGTGAATCATGATGTCAAAGAATGCAGGGGGAAAAATCCTCTCTAGTTTGTAAATGATGTGCACAATTTGTTATTGTAGTTCCACCACATCTGATTACTTTAATTCTCTGGCGCATAATCTCTTCCACCATCTGCACATTGGTTTTACGACGTCACGAGATAAATATGAGCGAATTACCACTGAAATCAGACATTGCTGCATAACGTGATAGTCATGTGTCTTTAGACCAACAAACTTGTGTTGCACCTCGTCCACTGCTCCAATTATAGTAGTTGCATACGTAGCCAGATAACAAACACTCTTAAACAAGTGAAATACAGAATGTCTAAGTGTCCGCTTCACTGTGTAAGGTGCAGCTGGCATCTTGTTGTACACTCCTCTCCTATCCCTTATCAACCACAAGGGATGACGTAGATTTCTAGATTCTAGATCTTTGCGCGCTTTGGGAGTATCTTTAGTTTTGAACTTAATACCGAGAATTGTTCCCACCACGCTGTCGCACACATTCTTTTGTATGTGCATTGTATCCAAGTTGTTCCTGAACTTCAACTTCAACCAGTAAGGGAGTTCAAAGAATATACTCTTGTGATGCCAATAGCTGAGATCATGTGGAGGTATTGGATTGCATTTCTTTACATCCGAGTCATTGTTCAACACACCAAAGTTGAAATAACTCAACCTCTCTAAAATCTCTTTGCCCGACTAACTACGGGGTTTAGGATTGTTCTCTACTGTCCCGTCGAAATGAGCTTCATCCTGTTGCCCCGGGTGGTCATGTGGAAGCCATCTACGGTGACCCAAGTAACACACATTCTCCGTGTGCAAACTAGAGTTCACGTCGTCCAAACATATAGAACATCCCATACGTTGGAAAATCGCTGATCATCCACATTACGGTACCGCTCATCGTGAACATCGTGCCAGTGAATTTGTCATAACTTGGGACTCCGTTTTGCCACAACAGTCTCAACTCTTTGATCAAAGGTCTAATGTAGACATCTAAGTGCTTCCCCGGAGATTTAGGACCTGAAACTAGCAGAGTAAGGAAATTAAATTTCTTGTTCATGCACATCCACGGAGACAGGTTGTACGACATCAGAATAACTGGCCAAGTGCTAGGGTGGAGCTATTACTACCCCAAGGATTGAACCCGTCTGTAGATAGTTTGAGTCTAACATTTCTAACCTCTGCGGCAAAGTCTCCAAATTCTTTATCAAAATGTTTGAAAGCCTCCTCATCCGCGACATGTCTCCGGACATCGTCATCTATTCGCTTTTCAGCGTACCATCGATGGCCTCTACTGTGTATAGAGACATGTACAGACGCTGCAATTTGGGAATCAAGGAAAAATATCGAAGAACCTTCACAGGAATTCTCTTTTTCGAACTCTTTCTATTCAGCTCATATCTGCACTGGCCACATACGGGACAATAGTCCAAATCTTTATACTCTTTGTAAAACAACACATAATCATTTGGACATGCGTCAATTATCCTATTCTTTAAGCCAAGGCTGCTCAAGATATTTCTAACCTTATAATAGGATTTAGGAAGATTGTGATCATCAGGAAATAACTTACATATTTGCTCCTGAATTTCGTCAAAACACTGACTGACATTTTGTGTTTCACTTTTATCTTCATTTGCTCCATCACATATTGCAACACATTCTCTCGACATCCAAGGTACACCGGGGTCTGCACTTCAAGTAGTATCCTGTTGTAGTTATCCATCTCACTAGTGTCAGTGGTCAAACTAGCAGCGGGGAATGTGTCATCATGCTCATGAGTGGTATTATAACCTCCCTCTTGGTGTTGGTGTCCACCATGACTAAATACCGGAAACGCATCATGAACGAAATCTACAGTTGGGTTCCAAGAAGGGAGGCCGACACCACTGCCGCAGGATGAATTACCATGGTAACTGTACCCTGAGCTGAAGTCTACTACTTCACCATGCTCGCTCCACGTAGTGTAACTTCACATCATACCATTTTCGTACAGGTGTTGCACCATAACATTAACTTCCAAATACTAACAGGTAAGACATTTTTGGTATGGACACCTGAAACGCTTCTTTCCCTGACCATGTTCTATCGCAAAATTCACAAATTCGCTAATTTCATCCATATACCGAACATCACTTCTATTCCGCAACTTCATCCAACTCTTGTCCATACTTCTACGAATTTTAATAATTAATTATCATATTAGTCAAGTATTATATATATACAGATTTTCAAGCTAGTAATTATATATGAAACTATTATATATATACACAAATTTTCAACTACCTTAATATATTACATTAAATTATTAATTAATTACCTTCAATAATTACCTTTATTAATTATTGGTGAATATATGTACTCGATCTACATCAATTAATTACTTTAATATGCCTAACATGCATGTACATTTTAACTAAATATTAACCAAATTTTTAAACATCCATGCATATATATATACATAGTACTGGTCTATATTAATTAACTAATATATATTTAATAAATGCAATTACCTAACTTAATTATAAATATATATTAGACCGTACTAATTATTAACAATGCAATCAATCAAACGTACAATTAATTATATATATAAACGTTAAATGACGATGTGAAATTAACTACGTACGTATGTACCTAGCCTTCTCCGATATATGGCAAATCGATGCTCGGATATAGTGCTAGCTAGCGAGAATTTGCATGCGCCATATACGTACGCGTGAGGAATGGAGAGTCTGATCGATCAAGAGAGAGAATTAATTGAATGCACGACGACATATATATATATATATATATATGGAGATGAAGTTGAGACGAGCGAGCGGAGAGGAAGAGAGTTCGGCATGGACATTATATAATGCTTCACTTAGACGGCAGAGTGTTGGTGCACCGTCTAAGTGACCACTTAGACGACAGGTTTAGCATGTTTCCGTCGTCCAAGTGTTTACAAGGACGACGGAGCTAGAACCCGTCGTCCAAGTGGCCACTCGGACCACGGCGTATCGGTCCATTGTTTAAGTGGCCACTTAGACGACGGATTCTGCAAGTTTCCGTCGTCCAAGTGTTTACAAGGACAACGGATCTAGAACCCGTCGTCCAAGTGGCCACTCGGGCCACGGCGTGTCGGTCCGTAAAAAGAGGTTTCAAATTTATCAAACATGAACCGTTCATGTTTATAATTGGTAAACCATGATTTTAAATCTCTTAACGATTTTCGATTTGATTGAAAATTTACAAGAATGATCTACTCATATATAGGTAAACATCTAACAGTTGATACGTCAAAATATGATCAAAATTGAGACGTATAAACAATTGTATAAAAGGTACTCACCAAGTCCTCACCATAGAGGTCATCAACGGAAAAGCTCCCTGTATAGCTTTAGATTTAATTATTTTAAAATTTATGAGTTCAGAGCAATAGAAGCTAAATTGAAAAAGTTGATTACATTAGTTCTTTAAATCTGTAAAAAGAGGCTGAGATACCACATACTTAAGGTCACCCTTTGCAACCAATAATCGAAAACACATAATCACGATTCGCCAAAACATAAGATGACTTTAGTTTCAAGATGAATTCCCATGACTTAACAATATCAGATGAATTCAAAGCATATTTCACCAGAATAGACTAATAGATCAATATTAAAAACAAATTAAACTCCCTGAGAACAAAACAAAGAAAGGCTTATTTACCTCAATTATACCAATCAGAGGAAAGGGATCGAACGATACGGTGGAAGTGGATACAATCGTAATATGATATGATGCACTGATCGGAGAGCAGGTTGCAAATGCAGATGATAAACAGTGGAGGAGATACATAAACCACAAAAGATTTACGCATCTAAGGAAAGAGGTGGAGAGAAATATGTTGAGATGGGGATGCTGAAATGTCCATTGTGACCTCGAATTGTGAATAGTAGAGGAACAGTAAAATGAATAGTAGATGAAGAAGAGTTTTGGTTCAGCTTTGGTCATTGGTTTACCCGGTGACTTTATAACTCATCGTAATTCATGCTTAATCAAAATATAGAATCATGCTTCAATATCTACCTAGAAATGATATACATAAGCATAAATTAGTAGAGACTTAACCAAAATATTGATCAAAATTGGAATATGTTGTGTTATGGCATATACTAAAGGGCAGATTGATATAGCTAGCTAGGTAAAATATCAATCAAATTGAGCTTGTTGAGCAAAAGTTACTCTAATCTTCACCAAATGCAATAAGCCACTATAATCTTCTATCTAATCGTCTACCTACCAGTTCTAAACATGTTAATGCATTTGGTGAAGTTACAGTAGCTTATTGCATCTGTAGCTACTGTACTCAAGCAATACTCACCCGATTATTGATTGGATAATAACACTACGCCAAAAATTGCTTCAGACAATACCTAATAGACAACAACAGCAGTTTATCCATTGTTTGAAAAATGCAGTCAACACCCAAAAAAACCATTGTCTGAATGTGCCCAGATATGCCAAGGAGACAATAGATTTTAATCAGTTGTAGACTGTAATATGTCCTAACAACGCCTATTTTTTTCTATTGTTTGTGCCACAAGATTTAGACAACGCTCATTATTTTTGATGTTGTATGATATATTGTGATACAATGGTTTATATTTGTTGAACGAAGCTCTTTCAGACAATAGTTTTTTTTGTTCTCATTGTGTCACTTCAGACAATAGATTCTTTTGTCAATTATCTGAATGATTGTTAGGCAAATGTGTGGTTTAGGTTAATTGTCTTTGTGGGTTTAGCCAAATTTTAGTTTCCCTCCTTCTTGAATTTTCATTTTTATCTAACCTTTGATTTTAAATAAAAATTTGATCTCAACCCTCCATTTTCTTAAGAAACCTACTCTCTCTCTCTCTCTCTCTCTCGCTTTATCTGTCTGTCTGTCTATCTCTTCTCTCTCTCTCTCTTGTGAGCAACTCCAGCAACCATCACCAGCCTCAAATGTTGGTTGTCGCCGAATGGTCCTTGCCCTTGTCGCACCGCCCTCGCCTCCAGCCACCAAATTGGTCTCAATCCCTTCCTCTCTTCTTCATGTCACTTAGCCTTAATGTCGTTACCTCCTATTCTCACTCTTAAGCCAAATCGACAAAGAGAAGCCGAATTAAGTTTTTGGCAAGTCGCAATGATTCAAGCCAAATTGAGCATCAAATTTCACTGGGCTCTGAAGCACTCCTCTACATGAGTCTATTTCCACTGGTCTCAGCCCCAAATTCAACTTGAGCAAGCCACATCGACAAGTGAAGGTCAACCACCAAAATTGTTTCGAGCTATATCGAGCCCTACTCTCTCTCTCTCTCTCTCTCTCTCTCTCTCTCTCTCTCTCTCTCTCTCTCTCTCTCTCTCTCTCTCTCTCTCTCTCTCTCTCTCTTTATGATTTTATGACGACGTTTTTGTGACCGGAGATCCGATTCGATCATTGTTTTCTTTTTTGCAGGATTTGTGGCCTATCTTTGATTCTACTCAGTCTCGCGATTTTCATAAGGTGAAGATTTCTGCAGTTTTTGTTTTTGATTTTTGATTTTTGTTTTTGCAGGTGATTTGCTTTATTTAGTGAAATTTTTAAGTGTTGATTTGTGTTGTGTTGTGTTGTATTTGATTTTTGGTGAAGGGTGTGAAAGGGATTATTAGTTTGCTGGAAACGCAAGGGGTGATTCCAAGGAGCAATTCGAGGGTTTCGTCACTAGCAACGTGTTGTGGACCGAGGTTCAGATCATTTGATACTACTCATTTTTACTGTTTTTGTGATTGTTTATCGGTTTTTGAGTTGGATAGAGAGGTTGATTAGTTTAGTAGGAGTTATGAAATCTAGACATGGAAAGTTGTTTTCATTTAATTTTAGAAATGAGTGATAAAATAATGCCTGGGAAATGTAGTTCTGTGAGAGAATGAAACTTCATTTGCTTTTAATGATGTTAATAGAGCTGAAATTCTGGTGCTTAAATACTTCTTATGGTGTGTTAATGGAGATACATTTGGATATTGGTGATGGTGTTTATGTTCTTCATTTTGGATGCGTGTTTTGATTTGTAGAATCTATGGAAACTTTCTTTGCATGCATTGCGAGAGGTTCATAGGCGAACATTTGCATCAGATGTTGCTTCAAACCCTCTTCCTGCATCACTGACGAATGTAGCCTTTTCACACGCAGCCACTTTACTTCCTATTACAAAGGTAGTGATGATCTGCACATAAAATTCATTGCAAACACAGTGTTTATTATCAATTCCATGTTGTTACATATTCTCTTATACTGGTTCAAAATGTTTACGTGACCGTTGATAGCAACCTTTTGATCTTAATATTTCTAACATGCTAGAATAACACTTGAATGAAGGAAGTTTCTTAAGAATGCTGAAACAGATGTTCAAAGACAGTCCATGTGGTCGAATTTGGCACATGAGATGACTGCAGAGTTTCATGGTCTATGTCCTAAAGAGGTATATGAGTAATACCGAGCGATGGTGGCATCCGGATCTATTATTGTCCATCTTCATTTTTGGGATATAAAGTAATGACTCTTTCAATCAGTTTCATGAGTCTATAAGATTCAAGTTATCAACAAGCCATTTGCTTTTGGGGATTCTAATTTACAAATAATGTATATGAATTTTCTATTTATATTGCACTTAATTCTTCCCTACATGATAGTCTTCTTGTTTGGTCTTGTTTTAGTTCCTTGAGTTTGTAGTACTTAGGAAGGTGCTTAATCTGATTAGCAGTACAACACAAGTTCAAGTCGCAATGATAGCAAGATAGGAGGGGAGACATACAACACTAGAAACCAGTTGCAAGATTCCTTTTCACTTCTCTTATGCTTAACTCTCTTTTAATTTTATAGACTTATGTCTCATCTTGTTCTTTTATCAGTTTCAGACATGGTTGTTTATGATGGTAAATTCAGACATGGTTGCAGTAATCTCCTTCATTTGCTTCATTAAATCATAATTTACATATGTTGGAACTGCAACATAACTACAGACTGCTTTTGTTTAGTTTAGTGCCATTCTTTTACCCTGATACTATTATTCAAGATTGTAAATCCAAAAACAAAAAATGAACCAATCATGTCACCAAATGTGTAAATGCACTGTATGGAATATTGATTATGTGTGTCTGTTTGTGGATTTTTTGTAGTTGGATAACAAGAACCTTGAGGCTTTGTCGAAGACGAAGGATCGGAGTCCGGTAGTGCAGGTTAGTATCGTCATTCTTACATAAAACACTTGATAATTTGGTATTATTGAATTGTGACATATGCGAGGATTAGACGGAGAGGCTGCGTACGCCTAGTTAGCATTCTTGCAGATATTAGCTAAGAAAACTTGATTTAGTTACATATATGTTGATGATGCTTTGCTATGGTTTGGATACTTAAGTTTTAGTACTTTGTTTTATGTGATATGTTAGTGGCCGTTTCAAATGGTATTGGTGTTAGTTGTTCGTGAAGTGTCTGATGCTCTGCTATGGTTTTGAATGTACAGGAGGAATATTAGACACATGATTCGAAGGTTATGCTATAGTGCTACCGTTTATAAAGAAGAGGTCAAAAGTTATTGAAATTGTAGTAGCGCGTGACATTGTGTTTGCTCTTGTGCAGTCTGGTATTTATGCAACATTTAGTCAAGGTAATAAGACTATTAATTGCTATGTTTTGCTAGAGGGTTTTCTCTTGTTCAACACCTATGAATGCTCTAGTAGCAAATGAAGTGGCTTATAGCCATTTTGTGTTATGATTTGGCTTCAAGGACTGGAAGGTATATCACATAGATTCAATTCTTCATTATAGTAGCATGGTCTTGAATCTTGTTTGAAGTTTCAGTCTTATTGCTTGTCCTTAAATATTCTAGTATTTGCTTTGCAGTCTATAATGGATATGGTGGCTACTGGGAATGAAGTTATGCCACATTGAATGGACACAAAAAGCAGTCCTCCCTTCAAGAAACCAGCAACAATTTTCCATTGCACACAACAAATCATGAGCTTACTAGAACTCATGGCTCGGTAATAACTGGAAAGTCTACTTCACATGAAAGACAAACTGTTTTTGTAAAGTTTCAGCTTTTAGGATCACATCAAACATGTTTTAGGTACTTTTGTATGGATGTATGTTGCTGAAAGGACCCAATCCTAGATTAATCACGCCCTAAGGACAAAACCTAAACTACAAAATTTTTTGTAAATTTTGTGACATAATTTCCTCTATGAAGTGGACTACCAGAAACCTACAAGAAATTCACTCTTCGGATTTCCCACAAACAGTATCGTGGATCACCGATGTCCATCCGGATTTCTCAATAAAGTGCGAAAAGTAAATTAATTAAAATACTGAAATAATATTAGAGAAACTGAAAATTCATAATCCAATAGTACTAACAATTTACTACCAACATAGAAATTTTTTTATAACACTAGTGTTCGGAGCGACTTCTAGGAGCAAAATAAAACATAAGAAATACATTGCTAGTGGTGGAAACCTACAAAAAGGTAAATTCTCGCTCAATAAATTTGAAGTCATAATAGCTACGCTATGCCAATGTGACACAAGGAGCGACAAAATTCAAATTCAGTAACGTGCATACTTAAAAGCTTCCGATAACCATGCCAAAACTAATTGTCAAATTTACCAACATACTCTAACTCTATCGGCTAAACTTACCCAAAAATGCACAAGCCAGGGTCGCACAAAGATAATTACATGGGTAGTGGTGCGGTTCCAACATAGAAGTGGCACACAAATTGCCATCAGAACCGAGCACCGAAAACTAACTAAGATGTCCAATCACGAACACTCACCTATAAGATGAATAATAAAACCACAAAATTCAGAAACAGGGAACCCAAGAAACCAGTTAGAACCATAACAAATATAGGTACAAGGTTGATCCCAATTGAACTTCCAACCATATATCGTTTTTGAAATTGTATACAGAAAATTGGGCATAATCTCCTCTAAAACGTAAGGAACCCAAAAACCTGTATAACGAAAGCATTTCAATAATCACAACTCAAGAATGTAACTATGGGTTCCACAACCCGAACGGATTACTTACAAATTAACTGAGCTATACACCAAACATAAATCACTACTACCTGACTAGACTCACGAATCGTAATGATTACCAAAACATGAACCTCCACAATTCATTTCTCCTAAATACATACTAAATTAATAAATATCTTTATAATCATCAAGAGGCTCAAAAGAAAACATTCGTAGTAAGCCTCAAATAAACCCAAACCATGGATAAGAACGAGGAAATCAAACCGACATCACAATTTAGTACAAATTGGAGATATAAATTCGGTATTTCATATGATGTTTTGGAATAGTTGCCACTATTAACTCAATATTATCTAATAATTCAGCAGTTAGAACAATTAACATTACCTGAACCTCAACCTCAGCATTTGCTCAATCATATCCAGAGTTCAAATACTTGAATTAAAAGCTAAGCGTCTATAAAACTGCACACGACGATTCTCCCACATAGCTCGCACAAGAATATAACTACTGCTAACACGAGCCAACAAGCTCTAAGAAAATAGGAATAGGCCACCAATACATATACGCATATGCCGACAATAATAGTCCATTAAGAGTAATATAATATTGGGATGCCAAACTCACACCAGATGAAAGGACCCAACCCCGATTTAACTCCCTAAACCGGAATCGAACCCCTTCAAGAACACGAACCAACAAAAAAATTTCGAAATTCCGGCAGAGTTTCGTTACTAACGTGGAATTACCATTACCTGTACGCGGAAAATACACTTCATCCTATGCCACAAAAAGCAAACCGTGGGCACCAATCCCATCCGGATTTCTCAATATATCAACAATAACGTAAAGTAGTAAATATATATGCACTATACTGAAATCCGGGTTAAAAATCGTATAACATCAACAACGGATTACTCAGAGCGACCACAACGTATAAACATATATATACCACAGTAGGTAGAACAATAAACCTACTGGAAGAAATAAGACCGCTCGAGTACTATGCCTCCGACCACGACGTGCGACTCCAGAGTCCGAACTGCAAACTGGGCACGGAAACCGAAAAGCCCAGGGTAAAGACAATAAACACGTTAGAGTGAGTGGACGAAAATAAATGTCTTTCACCAGTTAATATATATGTTTAAAATAACATATGCGAGTCTAGGTAAATAATAATAACAAAGTACACGAGGTAAAACCATAATCCTCCAGCGTACTGAGCATGCAAGTAAAAATCCCACGGGGTCACACATGGACACACACCGTGCTAGTACAGTCAGAACCACGGAGTCCCTGACTTCCACGTGATTCTAGCCGGAAATGGCCTCAGGTCAAAGGTCTGCCTCCCCCCGGTAAAGACCTCGGGTCAGGAGTCACAGCCTCCCCTAGAATAAAGCCTACCATCGGGGATCAGCCGAGAGGCAAGTGTATCGATACAACAACGTAACCAAGACTGTACTCTGCGTAAACCAAATCATAAATATTTCGATGCAAATGCAATAAACAGCATATAAGTGTATATATATTCGTATACGTATTTCCGTATAAGTATAATCGTAAAACACATGCTCATGTAATCAGAAATCTCATATGCATGCTTAAGTTCATAAAACGTATATCAAGACTCGCAAATAATCCGTGAAAAGAAATGTCCACTCACAGACTGGCGTAATGCGTATCGCGTTAACCCGTGATCCAGCGGAAACTTCCTCGCCAAACAAACGATCACGAACCCCTGAATAATCACAATAATCATTTCTCAAAGTCATAACCCGACAATACAAATCAAATCACGAGAAACCACCGTTCTCGGAAACACGAAATTCAAAGTCGACAAATCGTCGAAAATCCGTATATAACACCTCAATACCTCGCTTTACGTTCGGACGCTCAATTCGAAAAACGAACCTCCCCACTGCGATCGGGGCGCGATTTCGAGTCAAATGACCTGCAACTTGCCGAAAGTCCAAAAAAAGTCAAACTTTGACCGTTGACCGCCGCCCACGGCGGTGCCACCGCTGACCGGAAAATTTCACGGCGGAGCAACCCCTATTCCACTCAAAATCACCCACTGAGCAACTTTGTCAACTGCAACAAAGGCCAATTCTCACTCTAACCATGTCAATTTCACGAAAAACCGAATGTACACACAAATTTCAAATCCAAAATTCTCCTTCCACAATCAAAATTAGAACTCCAAACTTACATGGTAGCTTGCTAGTGATGAGAGCTACAAAGCCCACCCAAAATTTCAGCTCGAATCGGTGTAAAACATGGAACCCGAATTCACAAGTTTCTCCTCCATTTTTGGCCGGATTTCTCCCTCTTTCCGGCGAGCTTTGCCGTGAAAGGTGGCCGGAAGCATGATGGGGTGGCCAAGGCGCTTCGAACGGGTCCTTCCCCGTGGTCGGAGGTGGCCGAACGGACAACCACCGTCGCCACCGTGAAGCACGTCGCATTTCCTCTTCTCCCACCGAGTTGACTCAGTCAACTCGGTCAACACCCAAAATGGAAAGTCTCTCACTTGCCCAAAATAGCAGGTCTCTATTTATAGCCTTTCCCAAAATGGAAACTTGTAATATTCCTTTTCGACGAACTTCAAACGCGGGTAACTTTCTCGTCGTAATTCCGATTCCGATAATTCTCACGGCCACAAACTTGTCTTGACATATTCTTCCAATATTACCCGAAGTCAAACACATCGGCCAAACGAATAAAAAGTCAACCCTTCGAACCAACACACATTAAATCGACTAAACAATCAATAATCGGAAATATTCACAACTAAATCTTCGTAACTCAAAATCATGCTCCGGAAGTTCTCACCAACTCGAAATTAAATTCTGAACAACTTCCATGAAGGATCCAAAGCCAAATTCTCGTCCGATAATTTAGTCGCTAAGTAGCTCGTCATATTAATCCGTTTCCATCGAAACTTCAAATATTCATAACTAATTCCTTGGTCGTCCAAATAACGATCCGGAACCGCCCACGAACTCGAAATCACACGTACAACGACTCTCGAGAAGAGACCCAGCTCAAATTCTCAGCCAATAATTTAGTCGTTAACAAGTTCGGCGATTCGAATAACTGTCGTAAATCTGCGAATACTCGACAACCTCATAGATTAAGCTGATTCCTCTGCTGATTCTGTTCCGGGTCGTCACACCAGAGTATTACCTCGATTGAATAATCGAATTGCTGCAACCATCAATGTTGTACCGTCGTAGATATTATAATTCCTCTGACACTGAATCATCAATTATAAAGATTAATCAGAAGGTCAGTGTACTGCGAAATACAAGAAATGCGACAGTTCTCAATAACATGCAGCATTAGAAATTCAAATTTTATAAAGCTAGAAGAAATAAATTAAATTATCGTCGCCAAGCATAACCCTAGTTGGAATTCGTGCTCTTCGATAAAATCCTCATATACTTTTGCATGTGATAGCTGCTAAGTTATCAATAGGATCCTCCAAATCATGTCTAGGAGAAATCCAGAAATCATGCAACATACAAATTTCAAACCATACCCATCTGCTACTAATCTCCACGTACATCTGTAATCCTCGCCAACTCATATTTGACATCGAGCTGAATGATTTAATCTATGCAACATAACATACGCCCCACCAGTCCAATGATAATACAATAAATTTTTAAGTTAGTGGAACGAAACGAATGGTACCCTTCACGAGGGAATGTGTTCACGATATAAAATGTTCACAAACAAGATAAGAAACAATATAAGTGAAAACATTTTTGATTAACAAAACTGAATTATTGGAATTCCTCAAAGAATAAATGAGTTTCGAGGAATGAATATTAAGATTAAATAAATTATCGACCCGTGGTAATGGACATTTGTTCTTTCCCAAAACTTGATTCAATTTCTAATAAGCAATGCTTAACCTCGTTGAACCATCCTTCACATTCATAAGTAATATTGGGGCTCCCCACAATGAAATA
The DNA here is from genome assembly GCA_946800695.1 of Geum urbanum. Classification (NCBI taxonomy): domain Eukaryota; kingdom Viridiplantae; phylum Streptophyta; class Magnoliopsida; order Rosales; family Rosaceae; genus Geum; species Geum urbanum. The sequence continues at coordinate 11,490,870 of OX327003.1, forward strand.
CTAGAACAGATAAAATTTACGTCGATCAATTTCTGATGTTGAGTCTGCCGCTCACACAACTCAGCTAGAGCCATCCGATAAGATATTTGAGTTATAGAATCGATACCTGATAATAACTCAACAATAGAATCTCTCCCGAACCGTAGGTAAACCTAGTAACTTCTCGGGAAATACATATGGATACACACTAACTACTTTAATTGAATCAATTCAAAAAGTAGAGAGACAAAGTGTCATCACATGTGCCCAATATGTGGTACATTCCTCCTACAACAACATCACAGCCATCACGGCTGAACCCAGGCACAAAAAAACATATTTACCTCACCACAAAGAAAAATCTTAGGCAAACCGAATTCCAAACACCACTTTAACTCTATAAAATGATTTAACTATCATCACCTCACTAGAGGGATAAATTTACTCACCACAATTCCAGAGAAGATGTGGTAGGTACATTAACTATAAACGCTAGCCTTACTACAAAAAAATGAACGCGTCACTCACCAGATCAAACAAGTTATAAACAAAATCAAAAACATTCAACGTTCAAATAATGACCTCCAAAGATAACGGTGAACCTGACCTGACAATCCTACTAGCCGTCCTCCTAACCTTGGTTCTAATATGCTGGTGGTCGGGGTGATGGCGTAGGTCTGACTCTTGCAATAATTCTCTAGTTGCCACCGGAAATTAGAGCTAGAAATGCACCAGAGGTGTCCCTCTATGGACATCCCCACGTAAAGAGGTCTACTAGACCACAGCAGTAGCATACTAATATCCCCAACGAGTACTGCCCATACAATATTTATAGAAAATGTCACATGAAAGAAATTTCTGGACTCTGAGGAAATAAATCTAGATCCACCTGTACTCATTCTAAACTCTCGTTTCTGGTGTCGACTCCTCCTCCATCACGGAAAACAACTCAAACAATGGGCACTAGAAGTTGATGTGAAATCAATTATGTTGTAACATTTATTCAAAGAATATCCCAAGCGAGGTCCACCTTACTTAAATCATCGAATAACACCCCGCACAAATCGAGCTCAAATCTCATATTAAACTGCAGTACAGACACATTCATCGAAGTCCGTGTATGGTGCACTCACCATAAATAAAATAATTACAGACCACAAGCCTTGCTAAGACCCCAACATTTGTCTCTGACTGTTCAGAAAAAATAGAATACAAATCGAAATAGACAATAAAAGAAGTCCTGATACACCATAGCTGACAAATTCCTCGCCGTAAATTCACGAACTCTGTATGCTTCCTCATCCGCCTTACTGGAAAGCGACACCTCAAAATTTGTTGATCTTGGCCCACAAGATTGCAACGTACTTCCTGCCTCTCAGTGCTCATCCACCAACGATAGTCATGGTTTTGCACTAGGCAGACAACTAACTTCGTCCTCTACTCAGATATTAGCTAAGGACACATACGGTTGCAAACTCGACCGATGATGATAAACCAGTTCTCACACACCACCAGGTCGTGAGAACCGGGAAAAGGCAAAACATCTGCCATATTGGCCCAAGTAACAAAATCATCACGGTCCTCCCGTGGCGCAGACATTATGCACGCGAATAGCTCACACATTTGCTGGGCCAGTGACCGCGCTTCATCCCAAAGAGCTAGCTGTTGAGTTATACTGATCTATGAGTCCATCACAACTAATTAAGCTACAAAATTAGACCAAGAAAATTGGTTCAACTAGAAGACTCTGAACACTTAACAATGCACAACACTTGGAGGTGATGGGATCCGCCGGCCGGTCGGGCCACCCCTTCCGGGAGTGTTGTACACTATTAAATGTCCAAACTTATCTGATCAAGAAAGTCTACAAAATCTGTAACCTAATTCTCTGATACCAACTAAAAGGACCCAATCCTAGATTAACTAGTAATCTAGGATCACGCTGTAACAACAAGACCTAAACTACAAATTCTTTTGTAAATTTTTTGACATAATTTCCTCTATGAAATGGACTACCAGAAACCTGCAAGAAATTCACTCTTCGGATTTCTCACAAATAATACCGTGGACCACTGATGTCCATCCAGATTTCTCAATAAAGTGCGGTAAGTAAATTAATTAAAATAATAGAATAATAATACAGAAACTAAAAATTCATAATCCAATAGTACTAAAATTTTACTATCAACACAGAAAAATATTTACAACACTAGCGTTCAAAGCGACTTCTAGGAGCAGAATAAAACATAAGAAAATACATTGCTAGTGGCCGAAACCTACAAAATGGTAGGATAACCCGGTGGACTCAAAGCCTCTGGAGATCCAAAATCCAGCTCAGGAGAAGCACTGCAATCTTGGCACGAAAAACCGAAAAGCCTAGGGAAAGGTAGATAAAAATATAAAAAAGTTAATGTTAGTAGACAAAAAGTCATAATCAGTGTAAAACAATTAAATAGTCTATCTGTGTCTTTCCACGGATTTCTGAGAAATACAGCAAGTTCACTGTAAACTGAAAACAATGGAGGCGCTCGTCCATGCCACCTAACTTGAGTCGGATAGCTGTAAGAAAATAAATGTGACGGAATCGTCCCCTGACTAAACTATCTGGTGATAAGCCAAATAGCTAAAGCATCGATGCAATAAAATAAACCTCCAAATTTAAAAGCTCTAAAAATAAAACAATAGAGCATGCTGTATAAAATAAGCACTCGCTACAATTGTGAAAATAAAGGTCCACTCACCGTACTATGCCGGGATAATCATAAAGTCGTAACTTGCTAATCGGCGCTATAATCATCTTACTTGGCCCGCTAACTCGTAATCCTGAAACCTTGATTATAATTAATATCTAATCGTCAGAATTCACAATGAAGAGCTAAGATCATAATTCGACGAGCAATAATGCCAAGAATCTCGCATTCTCGAATAACGTATTTTTCCGACTAATTACTAACTTAATCAAATCCCGAATTCAATTCCTTGCATTCCTTCACTTTGAATCAATTTTTGAGTCACAACATAAATCTCAAACATCGAGTGACTCACACCTAAATCAATAATCGGATCGTCCGTTAAAATTATCGTGAAATTAATTAATTATTATCCGATTAAACACATGCCCAAATTAATCCAGTCCAAATCTATACAAGAACCTTAGCATTGTATTCGGTACGAAATTACAAGCAAAATGATATAAAATTTTTCTGAAAATTTCACTTCACCGGAGCTCCGCCGCACACCGCGGCGCGTGGGGCCATTCACCACTGCCGGCGGCGGACGAAATTCCTACCGCCACCAAAACGAGCAACCTTTATACCAAAATATTGATCTCAACAAGCCCAACTACTTTCATGATTAACACAACATCAAAAACAAACTGGAAAACCTCAAAATTACTGGAAATTTGAAATCCCACAGGAAAATTCATCTCCTCTATCCGCCGGCGTCAGGCCATATCAAGGGCCTAGACCGGTCCCAATCGATTGTCTCTCCTTGGGCTTCAACATCCCTATTGTTTGAACCACCATCGCCGCCGCGAACAACGACGCCGTCCCCTAGAAAAATCTCTCGAAATGCATCCAATTCATCATCTTGATTCTCCTCCCTCCGGCCACCGACGCCGGAGATGATGCCACCAAAATATAGAGGGGTTCGAACCCAACAAAACCATTGAATATCGCGACAAATAGTGGCCGGACGGAGGCTCACCGCCGGTGAGAAACTTATGGAGGAAAATGGGTCGGGAGGATGGTCAACGCGGGGTCAACCGGCCATCCCAAAAAGGAAACTTCACCCCTTACCAAAAATGAAAACCCGCATTTATACCCGCAATTTTGCGATAAAATGTTATTTCGATATTTTTGCTGACCATAACTTCGTCGTCGTAACTCCGATTTCAACACTTGACGTGGCCACAAACTCGTATCGATAAACTCGATCTATGTCCTTATAAAAATAAATTTCTTGAAAGACATATTAGATGAATTCTCGATAAATCGCCAGAAAAATTTAATAACGGTAAAAACTAATCACCCTCGATGATTAACGTTATTAGTTAGCGACTAACAGCATAAGTTTTGATACAAATAACACAACAATTACTTGCATAAATATGATATTAGCTCTGCAAAGTAACATAGAAAAAGTATTGTCTGAAAGACAACCTACTACAAATTAGGCTTAGTTTCAGTTGTGAGACATCATTTTGCAGACCAAAATGGATATAAAAAACATTTATGAACATTTCATACAATTTTTTTTTACTGTTGTCTGACATGACTCATTACCTCAGCCCAATAGACAACACCCGACACCTATATTAGACAATACTCCAAAACCATTGTCTGAAGTAATTCAGACGATACATTTACTATAATAAAATATTGTCTAATTGAATCTAGACAATGGTTTTGCTCATTGTCTGATATGTCCTCTCTCCTCGGCTCAATAGACAACACCCTAGACCTATATAAGATAATAGGCCTTGCCCATTGTCTGAATCCGTTTTTGGCATAGTGTAACGCACAAACTCATTTAATTAACAACAAAACCACAAAACCCACTTGAAACCATGCTGACGTTGTTGGTGAGTTTGGAGAATCGGTGGAGTGGTGAGGATTGAGGAGCAGAGTGCCATGTTTGCTTTGTTAGTTTCTTGAAAATATGCCATGTAAGCGGTGGTAGAGCTTGATCATCACCATGCAAGTGAACTTCGATCGCCGGAGCTTGACATTCTTTCAAACCCATTTCAGCTTCACAGAAACTAATCAACTCTAAGTATAACATTTCACAATCACGACATACAAATCATTGAGATCAATCAATCATAATTTAGCTCAAGAAAATCATGACATTAATCAATTGAAAATTAGTTCAAATTAAGAGAGAAATCTTGTTCGCAAAAGTTAAAAAACACACAACAAAAAATAGTTGGAGACTGAAAAATAGTAGTAACTTACAATCTGAATCATAGAGTCATTGCGAGAGGGTAACTTAAACGCGACAAAATTGTACCCAATCAAAACACAGTAAGATTGAGGCAACAATCCACTGATTGGATTGTCGAGGTTGAAGTTCGTTTGGTTCAGTGCTCGGCAAGCTAAAGTCATCGTAACTACACCTATCTGTTGCAAGGGTCCCACTCTCCTCAAACTCCTCTACCATCGATGATTGCAAGAGGGACAGAGAGATGAGGGGATGATGTTTTAGAGAACTAGAGAGAAAGAAAATGGTGATTACTTAAGGTTGGAGAACAAAAAGGCCAAGAGAGATTGGGGCTGAGGTTTCAAATCGATCGTGATCGAGATAGAGAGATCACAGCCATAAGCGAATCTACTGTGATCGATAGAGAGGGACTGAGATAATTCAGGCTGAAAGAGATAGAGCGATTATGTTTAGGGCTAGCCAAACCCTCACACGCTCCACACACTGACAATTTTTAGACAAAATGCCTCCATGAATCGTGCAGTAGCAGTAAACCCTAGGGCTAAGTTTTGTTATATAGTAAATATCATCATATGCAATGTCAAAATTAAAGTCTCACGAATGAATGATAAAACTCAAGCTATAATAAATAATCTCGTAATCTGATCATACATGGTAGTGAAGATTCAATAAACCCAGTTGGCCGATTAAAGTTTTCATTTTTTTTGTTTTATGCAACAAACTTGAGCGCTCTCTTATTATTGGTGATATCCAACTTTTTGATGAGATATACTTTTTATATAGATACACAAGAAGTATAGAATAGGCCGGAGATGTAATTGTGTAAAGGTATAAAAATAAAGGTAAATTAGGAAGTTTGATTGAAAAAAGATCCGTCTATTCACACTTCCAAATTTTATATTTACATCTTCTATGCTAATTAGACTTCCATTTTATTTTTAAATATTGTTAACGCTAAATACACCTCTTTATTTTTACTATGACACCCTTCTCTAGCCAAAAGTTATTTTCATATGTTCTGTTTTGATGCAAGTTCAAACAACATTCGTTCGATGGTTCCAACTAGGCAACCACATTATTTTTAGTTTTTTCTAAAACTATTGCTACTACGTCACCCAAAAAATAAGAAAATATGTACTGTTTAATTCTGTTTTTTTTTTGTAGAGTGATCGGCATGAATCAATGACATGATTGGCATCGTATATAAACTCCTATAAATCTCTACTTATGATGTACATGAGTTATCTGTGATAATAGAATGAGTTATTCTAAAGTGAATTAAATACCAGATTAGTAACACGAAACCCAGATACTCTCCATGATTGCAATCATCATTTTTTTTCACCTTTCTTTATACAGTATATATGTTTGTGTTGAATTCATATTTTAATGTAGCAGTAGTTCAAATTGATGATTACAATCAACCTCATTAAACTCATGGTCTATGACTCACTCTCTCCTTTGAAGTCTTGTTCTTGCATGTTTTGGTAGTCTTCACTCACACCATCCTTCATCAACACTCCCGAATTTGAGCGGGGTTCAACCAGATAATTATTTTGATATTGTTAGAGGGTCAATACTTAGATATGTCAATTTCAAAAATTCGTTCATTTCAACATGATCTCTATGGAAGAAGCTTTAACCGTTGCACCTTTTGCAATTAGGATTTATGAGGCTTTGATTTTCTTCAATTGCTGGTTGAATTTGAGTGAGTTCTTCTCTCTCTTTATTTTTCTATGTTTGTCCTTGACTGTCTTTTCATAATAGTTCAAAAAGTCGACAACAATTGAAAAAAAAAGAGGAGCTATAAGTATCGATTTTAGAGGTAGGAATAGACGCATCCTTGGAAAAATGTTGACCACATATTTAAATAGAAAAATGGGAGGTGTGAATAGACGCACCCTTAAATTTATTTCCAAATATGTTGCCACCCCACGCCATTGTTTTACTCACTATAGCTATACATAAAGAAAAATAATTTTTGGCCTTAAGGAAGGCCAAAATTTTGTATTTTTAATCCTGCATAGCATGACACATCATTTTCTATTTTAAACATCTATTGTTTACTAACTATGTAATTATATTAAGAAAACCCTAGGGCACCGCTTCTTGCTTTCCTCTGCAAGAAACGTCGCAGCACCCATTCAGCCATGGATCATGGAGCAAGAAAAAGTTTTGCGGCTGCCTTTGTTGTTTCCGAGAGAGGGAGGACCTTACTTGGCGTCATTGATGCCGAAAACTCGAAACACTACGTTGTAGGGCGTCTACTCTCCATGAAACAGGAGATTAATCTTAAAGCTTTTCATGGTACAATTGTGGGAGTGTGGGATCAACGGAAAAAGCTCTCGGTCAGGGCTGAAGGTGGCCACCATGTTTTCTGTTTTAACATGAAGGCCGATCAGGATCGCATCCTGAAAGAGGGGCCTTGGTTTTATGGTAAGTCCAACTTGGTGATGAACCCGTATCATGGGGCAGGGGATGTCATAAAGGTGCTTCTACTGCACCTACCGGTGTGGGTTTAGGTCTTGGGTCTTTTGCCGAGACTTCAAACTATGAAGGCAGTCGGCTACATCATTGTGACTCTATGAGAGATCATCCGACTGGATAAGTCGAGGATACGTAGTGGAAAATGTGTTACGGCCAAGATTTGGCATGACATACAATCTCCGGTTAAGCAGGCTTACCTCCAGAAATCTTTGAACTTAATGGGATCATGGTATCGATTCGGTTCGGCTATGATCGATTGTTTGGTTTCGGTCGTGTTTGCGGCATGTTAGAACACGAGACTTGGAGTTGACCGCCGGACATGTCGGCTGCCTAGGAAATCATGGAAGCCATGAATTTACCAAACCCTAGTATGAAGAAGAAAGTTTAGAGTTGGGGCTGCTATAGACAATATGAGTCAAACCGGAACTCCTAGTCTAACTAGGATTCCTAATCCAAGCGGAGGACTCTCCTTGACATCTTCGGCGCTGACCTTCTCTTTCCCGGGTATCTTTGCAGTGGAACTGGCCAAGAAACTAGGAGCATTCTTCTTTCGTACTCCCAAGTAGACATCACCAGGTATGAGATTCACGGAGCAGAGATGGCCAACAGTTGACACTGAGTGGAAGGAACCCGAGGGCCACTTTACTTCTATCCCAAGGTCTATCAAGACTTTTTAGAGGCCAGACAAAATTCTAACTCTGGCACTGGCCAGTGTGGGAAAGGATTTGTGCAACACCTTTTGTTAGTCGCTCACAGACGATTTTGGTAACATTCAGGTTTCCCCATTGAAGAGGAAAAGGGGACGTCGTATACATGGGTCCAAGAACAAGAATAAGGAGGCTAAAGCGGTTGTTGGATCTGGTTAGGCACTACCACATATTGACTCATTGCCGGCGACTTTTAAGTCGCCGGCAATGTTTTTAGACATTACCGGCGATTTTTGCCGGAAAAATCGCCGGTAATGTCTTCTTCTTTTTTTGACATTACCGGCGACATAAATGTATGTCGCCGGCAATGTCTCGATGGTAATGTAAAAAAAAAAAGACATTGCCGGCGACATACATTTATGTCGCCGGTAATGTCAAAAAAAAAGACATTAACCAGCGATTTTTTCGGCAAAAATCGCCGATAATGTCCAAAAACATTGTCGCCGGCAATGAGTCAATATGTGGTAGTGAGGTTGTGGGCTCTCCTAAAGTTAGAAAGAGGCGCATTACAAGTAAGAAGTTGGCCATGAGTGAGGCAGCAGAGCTGGATCTTGAGGCTTCTGTGATCGTACCTCCATCTGCGTAGGGAGATAATAGAGTGCTAACCAACATGGTCATGGAAAACCCTGTAGAGTCACCGAAGTAGTCCAGTAGGTTTTAGGCAAATATTACCTTGGTTTACCCGTGTTAGTGTTCACCTTTTGAGAGGCATTGTTAATGGTGTCTTGGTTCTTTTTTGTGCTTATTTCTAAGCATTTGTTCTTTTAGTGATTTAGGTTTCCTAGGTTAGTATGACGGTAATTCAATTCTCTCGAGCCCAAAAAGGCGTTCTACTGTGTAACAGATGTTTTATCTTTTTGTTTGATTAATGCAAGGCCTCTCATTTTTATGTAAAAAAAAACTATATAATTATATTTAAAATTCATTTTTATCCTTCTCAAATACAATGACTAAAACAAAACTCCTTTTTGTAAATGTTGTCTTCGTTAATTGTCTTCTTCATCAACATTAATCTTCAACATCTCAAAGCCAGTGATTAAACAAATTAAGGAGCGGTGCACAATAGATTTTTTTATAATTCTCACGCTACTTTGGTTTTTTTATGTAGGTTAATTTTATGAGTTTGAATTGCCTTAGTATAATATTACATTAGGGGCTTCAATTTGTCGAGCCGATTAATCCAGTAGAACTCTGTACTACTATCAATTTTTTTGAATAATATTTTCGACCATCTCAAAAAAAAAATATCCCCTTCATGTCAGAAACAAAATCGATCTAAGATAAGCATATAATTTTTATTCTCGAATATTAATTATCCTAAGGTCGATAGAAATCTATCGTTTTACACATTCACTTACATATGATCGATCTATTTGAACTTGCATATTCATATATGCGTAATCAATCACGATCACCATGTCCAGATGCACCATATCCACATGCACGTATGCAAACATAATTTACCATACAACAAGGTTCATCCCTTTGTTACTATTCACACCATTACACTGTTCATTTTATTGTTTATTCTTCTGTTTTCTCTCAGCCCCTCTTTCTCTCTATCCTCTTTGAGTCGATGAGATTGATGGATACCCACTTCCACATGGGCGTGCTAACCTCACAAGAGCAGACACAGCTTTACAATTCAATATTCGACAAGTTCAATTGCCACTAGAGCTAGATGATGACCACTACTTCGTCATGCATACTACAGAACTTGAGGCTTCCAAGATATGAATGCGAAAGAAAACTTCTTGGTAGTGGTTTTGTGGGTTTTTTATTGATTCATTCTTTCCTAATCTTATTGGCGTACTGAGTCAGAATTCTTGGATTTGCGAATTCGATTTTCGATTGGACTTTATGTGCACTTTTATATATAATTTGTAGTTATAGGTTCAGGACAACAATTTAATGTATAAGTGATATTCATTTTTATCACTTTGGACTAAGGACTAGCAGTCCAATAAATTTTTTAATTTGTTACGCTTTTTGGCAACCACAAATTCACTGTCGCGAATGGAGAGACATTTTTGCAACGGCAAACCGACACTGTCACAAAAGGATTCATCAATTGTGATGATTTTTTTCACCATCGCAAAAGGTTTCATCAATTGTGATGACACTTTTACACCGTGGTAAAAAAATTTGTCAATTGCGATGGAAAAGAAATGCCGTCGCAAAATTATTTTTACGCAAAAATGACCGTTGGATGGGATGATTAGAATACTCTAAGTATGGTTTTAAAAACTTATAATATATTGACTTGAATTCGACGTCGATCCATGCATTAAATCGTTCTATTCTTAAGACATTTTAGACTAAAACTCGATTAGCTATATGTAAAAAATTTATTTGAGACTAATTTCTGCACATGCATTATCGTGGAGCTCATATCTATCTTATTATGTGAAATGACCCGATTCCGATTTAGTTGCCTAAACCGAAATCAAACCCCTTCGGAAATACGACCTTAAAAATTTTTTTGCCAGAGTTTACTTTGAAATACATGAACCATTATTAGAACCTGCAAAGAAACACACGTCGAATATTCTACAAAAATCAAACCGTGGGGCTCCGTTCCCCATCCGGATTTCTCAACAACATATATATAATAAACCAAAGGTTTACAAGAAATTCAGAAACGCTCAAGAGTAAACTCAACTGAAAAAAAACATAAGTATTCAGTGCGATGCCTATATACGTCATTTACATCAAGTAAGTCGAACAAGAAACCTACAGAAATTGAAGCGTGATCCGAACTCTATGCCTCCACAGTCGATGTGCAACACTGGAACCCAAACTGCAAAATGGGCAAAGGAAACCGAAAAGCCCAGGCGAAAGGCAAATAAAATTGTTAGAGTGAGTGGACAAAAATAATCATATGCCTTTCACCATTTATATAATCATAAAATAATGCGATTTCTTAAATACATAAAATTCGCCACTCCAACGGATTTCTCTGCCAGAGTAGCAGATCGGGCGAATCTCTCAAATTCGACGGTGATAAACTAGGCGAATCTCTCAAGCCTAGTCGACATATCAAGCGAATCTCTCAAGCCTGATAGATGGACTACCAGTGATCAGCCGCGTAGCCAATGCATCGATGCTAAATAAATAAATGCCATCACCGATAAAATATACAATATTTTCAAAGCGATAAATAATTTGAACATTATATTGGAAACAAATACTAAACCCAAGAACTCACTACGACAGTGTAAATAAATGTCCACTAACAGTACGAGCTAGTATTGAGGTCCGGCGGAAGATCTCTCGACAAACGCTCGCTCACGATCACCTGAATAACTGGGATACGATCAATACATATTGAAACACATAATATGGAGCTAATACGTCAAGAACCCCGCGTTCTGGAAAAGTGTATCGCTCGAAATATCGGCAAGGATAACAAAATTCTCAAAATATACCCAATTAACCCTCGTCCCAAAATAGACCACTCAATTCTCAACCAATTCTCACAAAATCAAGTCCAAACCAATAGGAAATCACGTGAGGATTCTAACCATACCAAGGTTGTGGCTGGAGGTGGCCGGAAATGCCTGGTCGGACTGCGACTGCTAGTGGGTCGCGGTGGAGCTCTGGTCAACACGGTCAAACTTGGTCAACGCAGGTCAAACGGCCCAAATGCGACTTTTAGATAATTTTACGACTATTCCAATATTTATATGCGTGACCCAAGACGATCAATAGTCCAAAATGAATTGAATCAAAACGGATAAACACGACTAAATCTAGCGGTCGGAAATATTCATAACTTATTCCACGTAACTCGAAATAATCCTCCGAAAACTCCCACAAGCTCAAAATCATATACACTACAACTCTCGTGAAGGAACTCATATCAAATTTTTGCCTGATAATTTAGTCGTAAACAAACTTGCCATATCGACTAATTACGACAAACTGCGATTAATCATGAAACTCGCAAATCAAGCCAATTAACATACCATTTCCGATTCGGGTCATTAGAAATCTACCCCCCTAACAAAAATTTTGCCCTCGAAATTTACATACCTGCTAGCTGAAGAGGTAAGGATACTGCTCTTGCATGTGCTGCCTTGTCTCCCAAGTAGCCTCTTCAATTGAATGTTTCTGCCACAATACCTTCAAAAGAAGAATGGCTCTGTGTCGCAACTCCTAGACTTTCCAATCAAGTATCTGAACTGGTTCCTCCACGTAGGTCAAGTCCTCCCGTATAGGAAGCTGATATGGTGTCAACACATGAGATGGATCGGAAATGTACTTTTGCAACATAGATACATGGAACACGTCGTGTACCCTGGCCATCTCAGAAGGTAATGCCAACCTATATTCCACCATACCAACTCGCTTAGTGATCTCATAAGGGCCTACATATCGTGGACGAAGTTTACCGCGCTTCCCGAAACGAACAACACCCTTCCAAGGAGAAAGTTTCAAAAAAACCCATTCACCAACCTCGAACTCGAGATCCTTCCGTCGCACGTCAGCATAACTCTTTTGTCGATCATGTGCAGCCCTCAATCTGTCCTGAATAATCTGAACGTCTCCCATGGTACTCTTCACCAAATCAGGACCAAGAAGCCATTTCTCGCCAACTTCACTCCAGCACAATGGAGTTCGACACTGTTTGCCGTACAACGCCTCGTAAGGTGTCATCCCAATGCTAGCCTGATAGCTGTTGTTGTAAGCAAACTCAATCAAATGAAGTTACTGATCCCAATTTCCTTTGAACTGCAAAACAAAAGATCGCAACATATCCTCCAGAGTCTGAATAGTCCTCTCCGACTGACCATATGTCTGAGGATGAAAAGCTCTGCTGAAGTGTAGTCTAGTCCCCATTGCGTTCTGCAATGCCCACCAAAATTTGGAAGTGAACTGACTATCCTGATCAGAAACTAGACACAGGTACACCATGCAATCTCACAACCTCTTTCAAGTACAGCTTCGCCAATCTGCTTACAGGAAGCTTTCCTGGAAGTGCTAGAAAATGAGCTAACTTCGTAAGGCGATCCACAATCACCCAAATACCAGTACTACTACCAAAAGTATGGGGTAACTGATACACAAAATCCATAGTGATATGCTCCCATTTCCACACTGGAATCTCCAAAGGTTGTAGTTTACCTGCCGGTTTCTGACGTTCTGCCTTCACTTGCTGACAAATCAGGCATCTGCTCACATACATTGTTATTTCCCTCTTCATGTTTCGCCACCAATAATGAGCTTTAAGTGTCCGGAACATCTTTGTACTACCCGAATGCATAGCATATGTAAAACAATGGACTTCGTCGAGTATTTCCTTCTTTAAATCCTCATCTCTGGGCACACATAATCTTCCTCTGAACATCAACGTGCCATCACTTCTCATCTGAAACTCGGTCGGTACACTATTCTAAATCAAATTCTTCTTGCTCAGCAGATAGGCATCTGAATCATGAGCCTCACGAACTCGATCAAGTAATACCAGATGAACTTGGAAGCTGGCTAACAATGCTCCATCATCATTCCACTCCAATTCTGCTCTCGTTGCTCGCAACTCTGTCAAAAATGACACTCTGGCAACCCGTACATGGAAGAGAAAAGTACCATATTTCCGAGTAAGAGCATCAGCAACCACATTAGCTTTTCCTAGATGATACTCGAAAGTGCAGTCGTAATCATTAATTAGCTTCATCCATCTCCGCTGCCTCATTTTCAAATCTGGCTGCGTACGCAAGTAGGTAAGACTTTTATGATCGGTGTAAATCTTGCACTATGTCCCGTACAAATAATGTCTCCAACTCTTCAATGCTAATACAATGGCAGCTAACTCCAAATCATGAGTATGATAGTTAACTTCGTGTGGTTTCAACTGTCTCGAACCATATGCTACCACATTTCCATGCTACATTAAAACACAACCCAAGCCTAGCTTCGAAGCATCACTGTACACCACAAATTCACCGCTATCGTCAGGTAGAGTCAACACCGGTGCAGTAGTTAACCTTTCCTTCAAAGTTAGGTAGCTTTCCTCGCAAGCATCAGACCATTCAAATTTGACCCCTTTCTTCGTCAAACGGGTAAGCGGTGTCCCTATCCGTGAAAAGTCCTGAACGAATCGACGATAGTAGTCTGATAAGCCCAAGAAACTCCGTATCTCTGCCACGTTGGTATGTTTGCTCCAATTCAACACGGCATCAATTTTATCAGGATCCACGCTGACTCCCTCAGATGATATCACGTGCCCCAGAAACTTTACCCTGTCTAGCCAAAACTCACACTTGCTAAACTTTGCGTACAATTGAGCATCACGTAAAGTCTGCAAGACTACATGCAAATGCTTCTTGTGCTACCCCACACTCCTGGAATAGATCAGGATGTCGTCGATGAACACAATGATGAACTTATCCAGATATTGTCTAAAAATCTGATTCATCAGGTCAATGAAAGCAGTGGTGCACATTAGTCAACCCAAACGGCATAATAAGGAACTCATAGTGCCTATAACGTGACCGAAACGCCATCTTGTCCACATCAGACACCCGAATCTACAACTGATGGTATCTAGACCTGAGATCAATCTTCGAGAAGACTGATGCTCCTTTCATTCGATCGAACAAATCATCAATCCGAGGGAGCGGATACTTTTTCTTCACCATAACCTGATTCAACTTCCGATAGTCAATGCATAGTCTCATCGAACCATCCTTCTTCCTCACAAACAACACTGGAGCACCCCAAGGTGAAACACTAGGTCGAATGAGGCCTTTCTCAATCAATTCCTGAAGTTGACTCTGTAACTCCCTTAACTCCGTTGGTGCCATACGATAAGGTGTCTGCGAAATAGGTCCGGTACCCGGAAGTAACTCGATGGTGAAGTCAATCTCCCTGACTGGAGGAACACCGGGTAAGTCCTCGGGAAACAAATCTGGATACCCACATACCACCGAAATATCACCAATATCTTGTACGCTAACACTCGTATCGATCACATGTGTTAAGTAAGTCTCACAACCCTTTCTCATCATCCGATCAGCCTTCATTGCTGAAATCAAACAAGGCAAAATAATATTATGTTCACCCCGAAACAAGATTTTCGGCATGCCTGGACTCCTGAAAACAACCTCCTTCTTGTGACAGTCAAGAACAGCCCAATAGTTCTCCAAGAAATCTATGCCCAAAATCACATCAAAATCCACGATATCCAGCAGCATCAAGTCCGCGGCTAACCTATAACCTCCAATAAAAATCTCACAATCTCTATATACCCACCCGACACACACTACCTCGCCAGATGGATACAACACTCGCCACAAACTAGGGAGTGGAGATGCAGGTATATTAGCCAATGATGCTAATCTATATGACATGAATGAATGCGTAGCCCCTGGATCTAGTAAAGTAAGAACTGGATGACCAAAAATGTACAACATACCGATGATAACCTTTGGAGAAGCTCTGCCCTCACGTAAAGACATGGCATGAACTCGAGCATGTCCTGCTTGTCGTCCACGCTAGCAGCGATTCTGCTGACCACCCTGTCCAGAAGTCTGTGTTGCACGATCACCAGAAGCAGTACCCTGATCTTGCTCAATACTCTGATCTGCAACACCACTAAAAGTACCATGCTGAGGACACTCCCTCGTATAGTGACCCACCTGGCCACAACGGTAACAAGTAGAGGAACCATACTGACACTGACCAAAGTGATGTCTATGGTAGTTGTTGCACAATGGAGATTCCCTCGGTGTAGCTGGTGTGCTGAAGAAAGGTCTAGGATAACTCGATCCACTGGAACTTCCACTCGACTGCTACCTCTGTGGTCGACTCCTCCTCTATCTATGACTCTGCCTAGCAGTGCTGGTAGGACACCAGTAAGGTCCACTACCTAAAGATGATGCCGATTCAGAAGTACCTGAACTCAACCTCTTCGAAACACCCTGACTAGGTCCACCCTCTTAAAATCGACGCGCCTGAAACCACATCTGTCTCTCCCTCTCAATATCCTCACCTCTGAGTGTAGCACTAACAAACTCATCAAAGTTATCTCAAGTCATAGTGGTCACAGTTCCCTTGATATTCAGATTCAGACCCAACTCAAACCACCTGCATTTGGCTTCCTCTGATGCCACCATATCACGTGCAAACCGAGACAAACGAGTGAACTTATCCCGATACTCAAGCACTGATATATTCCCCTGCTTCAGGTTGGTAAACTCCTCATATTTTCGCTGCTGAGTAGCTGGATTGAAATACCGATGCATAAACATCTCTTTAAACATCGGCTAAGGAGTATCAATAGGAACCCTGTCTGTAACAACCCACCAAAAGTAAGCATCTGACTGAAGCAAACCCACTGCAGCTACAATTTTCTGTTTAGGCGTAAAATGCAGGCGCTCACAAACACGCTCAACCTGAACCACCCAAGCTTCACACACTTAAGGATCAGGGGAACCAGAGAAAACAGTTGCTTCCGCTGTCTTGGCCTTAGCCACTGGATCAATACGTTCCTCCAAATGTAATACTCGCATAAGCAACTCACGCATACATTGATCCTCATTAGGATCCCTAGTCCGTTCAGCATGGACTCCCTGTCGAGAAGGCATCCTAAGGATAAAATATATTAGTCACAGGACAGAAAGGATGTAATCATGAAACTTCAAACATTTGAAAGCATACAACATTCTAGAGCATTGATGAGTATTCGTCGGCCGGTCGCGTCATCGCTCCCGAAATGCAGTACTTTCTCAAATGTCCTTAGTAACATAACTACAAGAGTCTACAAAACCTAAAACCTAATGCTCTGATACCAGCCGAAAGTACCCGACACCGATTTAGTTACCTAAACCGAAATCAAACCCCTTCGAAAACACGACCTTAATTTTTTTTTTGCCAGAGTTTACTTTGAAATACGTGAACAATTATTAGAACCTGCAAAGAAACACACTTCGAATATTCCACAAAAGCCAAACCGTGAGGCTCCGTTCCCCATCCGGATTTCTCAACAACATATATATAATAAACCAAAGGTTTACAAGTAATCCAAAAACGCTCAGGAGTAAACTCAACTGAAAACAAATATAAGTATTCAGAGCGACACCTATATACATCATTTACATCAAGTAGGTCAAACAAGAAACCTACAGAAACAAAAGTGTGATCTGAACTCCATGCCTCCACAGCTGATGCACAACACTGGAACCCAAACTGCAAACAAGGCAAAGGAAACCGAAAAGCCCAGCGGAAAGGGAAATAAAATTGTTAGAATGAGTGGACGAAAATAATCATATGCCTTTCACCATTTATATAATCATAAAATAATGCGAGTTCTTAAATGCATAAAAGTCGCCACTCCAGCGGATTTCCCTGCCAGAGTAGCAGGTCGGGCGAGTCTCTTAAATCCAACGGTGATAAACTAGGCGAATCTCTCAAGCCTAGTCGGCATATCAAGCGAATCTCTCAAGCCTGATAGATGGACTACTGGTGATCAGCCGCGTAGCCAATGTATCGATGCTAAATAAATAAATACCATCACCGATAAAATATACAATATTTTCAAAGAGATAAATAATCTGAACATTATACTGGAAACAAATACTAAAACCAAGAACTCGCTACGACAGTGTAAATAAATGTCCACTCACAGTACGTGCTAGTTCTGAGGTCCGACGGAATATCCCTCCCCAAACGCTCGCTCACGATCACTTGAATAATAGGGATACGATCAATACATATTGAAACACATAATATGGATTAAGACGTCAAGAACCCCGCGTTCTCGAAAAGCGTATCGCTCGAAATATCGACGAGGATAACAAAATTCTCAAAATATACCCAATTAACCCTTGTCCCAAAATAGACTGCTCAAATCAACTCAAAAACCTCATGACTACAATCAAGACGCGATTACGAGCAAAATGGTATAAAAATCTCCAAAATCCCAAAAAATAAACCCTCGCCGGAGCTCCGTCGTTAACCGCCGCAAGCGGCGGCGGCGGGGTGTCAACGATGAAATTCTCCGGCGGAGAAAGCCCAGAAATCATATACTCCTCATGCACAACAACTTTCTCTTCTACCATCAAGGCCAATTCCAACCACACCGGCCAGAATTGAGCCCGAAACCTCGCCAGAATCCTCCTCTCCGGTCACCACCACGACGACCACCAAACCTCATCCATACTCAAATCAAACCAGCCAGAACTCATATATGGGTTGAGGGAAAGCAAAACCCCCACAAACCCGACGCCAAAACTCGCCTGAGCACCGCCCCCGACGGCGGCGAAAACCCAAAACTTTGCCGAGCTCGTTCTCCCTCAATTCTCAACCAATTCTCACAAAATCAAGTCCAAACCAATAGAAAATCACAAGAGGATTCTAACCATACCAAGGTTGTGGCCGGAGGTGGCCAGAAACGCCGGGTCGGACAGCGAAAGCTCGCGGGTCGCGGTGTAGCTCTGGTCAACGCACTGTCAACGTGGTCAAACTTGGTCAACGCAGGTCAAATGGCCCAAATGCAACTTTTCGATAATTTTACGACTATTTTGATATTTATACGCGTGACCCAAGAGACGATCAACGGTCCAAAACGAATCGAATCAGAACGGATAAACATAACTAAATCCAACGGTTGGAAATATTCATAACTTATTCCACGTAAGTCGAAATAATCCTTCGGAAACTCCCACGAGCTCAAAATCATATACACTACAACTTTCATGAAGGAACTCATATCAAATTCTTACCTGATAATTTAGTCGTAAACAAACCCGCCATATTGACTAATTACGACAAACTGCGATTAATCGTGAAACTCGCAGATCAAGCCAATTAACATACCATTTCCTATTCGGGTCGTTACATTATGTGGAAAAAAATGACTCAAAAAATCAATTTAGGTACTCCTCACATAGAAGAATGAGCAATACTTAATAATGGCTATTTTAGTCTTTTGATAAGATTTGACCTCATTGACCGACCGCTACAAACTTTGGCGAGGGTAAGTTTTTTTAAAACTCTATGTTATTACAAGGTTGACGCATATGTATGGACACATTTTTTAGTACACCATTTCAGTTTTCATATGTTGATATATAATTGCATGTATGACTACTTATGTTAATAATATTGTTTATTGGTTATATGAAAACAAAACCTTTATGAAGCTAAACTACTAAAAATTATTCATTTTACAAATGTGACCGTTAGATGAGACGGTAAGACTAATCTAAGCACGTTTTAAAAAAATTAAAACTTTCCGAATTCAATTCGTCTTCGATCCGGGTGTTCTACTATTATGACCATATTGGCCTTTCGATTAAAACACAATTTACCGCCTTTAAATTATTTTTGCTGACAAATAATTTTTTTATGCAAAAATGACCATTGGATGGGATGATTAGAATACTCTAAGGATGGTACTAAAAACTTGTAATTTTTTTACTTGAATTCGATGTCGATCTGTGCATTAAACCGTTGTGTTCTTAAGACATTTTAGACTAAAACTCGATTTGCCATATGTAAAAAATTTATTTGAGACCAAATACGTTACTCCCATTCTCGTAGGATTCACATATATCTTGCCATGTAAAAAAATTAAATTTCTAAGCTTTAAAACCAAGACCTAAATCGAAACCCTAACCTTAAATCCTAAACGAATACCCTAAACCCTGAATGAAAAGTTAAAACAAAATTATAGGTCAACTCAGAGTGTATTACATTCCTTGTACCTCTCTCTTCGATTTCGAAACCATATCTCTCTCTCTCTCTCTCCCTCTCTCTCTCTCTCTCTCTATCTCTCTCTCTCTCTCTCTCTCTCTCTCTCTCTCTCTCTCTCTCTCTCCCTCCCTCCCTCCCTCTCCCTATCCCTCTCAATCGACTGACAATGGCACCTCATCTATGCCTCCTCTTTCCTCCTCTCGACCTTCCAGCCTCTGCCTCCTCTTGCCGACACCTCTGAACGCCGCTCGCCAATGCCTCTGCACTCCACTCGGCCAAGATTTGTTTCACCTGGCCTTTGCCTCCGTTAACCCAGTAATAAACTCTAATTTTTGGACTGGACTATCATACTAAAATCTCTCTCTTTCTCTCGTCTCCTCAAAACCCTAACTCTAAATTCACCGGCGCCATCTAGAACCAAAAGCCCTAATCTCCCCCAGTGATGGCTTCCCACAAGTCAAACCTCGAGTGTCGTATGTACGAGGTCTGCTGGCCCAAGGTGGACATGGTCGTAATGATATAGGTGAAGAACATCGCTAACATGAGCGCGTACTTCTCACTTCTCAAATACAACAACATTGAAGGTTTGATTCTATTCTAGGAGCTCTTCTGCCGTCAGATTCGGAGTGTCAGCAACCTCATTAAGGTGGGCCGAATCTAGCCCATTATGGTTCAAAGGGTCAATAAAGAGAGGGGTTACATTGATTTGAGCAAGTGTAGAGACTCCAAGGAGAACATTGGTGCTTGTGAGGAAAGGTATAACAAAAGCAAGCTTGTTCACTCCATTATGCGACATGTCGCTGAGACTCTCAGCATCGATTTGAAGGTACAATTTCTAACAGATTACAATTGTTAATGTTTAGTAGAATTAAGCTCATTGATGTAGGTAGCAATGCATCAGTAAGGAATTGATGCATATCTTGCTTCGATTAGAGCTTGATGGACTGATTGATTTGGTTTATTATGGAAAAATACTATTGAAAATTATGAGAAACGTGAGATTTTAGTTGGATATGTAGTATGGTGTGTGAATTTTGGTCATGCTTTACTGCACGGAAATCTTTAGAGTTGTGCTCAGACTAACTGATGAATTGACTCTAAGGGATTATATGTTAGTGTTACGTATCATTTTCTTAGTTTTTAATGACAACTATACGTCTTATAGAAGTTGTATGTTCATATTGCTTGGCCGTTGTTCTAGAAGTATGGTCATGCTTTTGAGGTGAGGATATATCATTACTTTTGTACTATGTGATTTTGATTTATCAGTAGTGAATATGAATTTATTTTATTTTGTTTTGTGCAGGCTTTTAAAGTTATTGTCACTGATCCTGATACCGTTCTTAATGTTCTCACACGTGAAGTGAAAGATATTGGTCCTGATGGTTAGGAGGTAATTCATCTTTATGGGTGGTTTGTGCTGCATAATATTATATTTTTACTTCATTAGAAGAGACCCTTCATAGTGTTCTGTCTATGTTTGTAGGTTACCACTACAATAAAAAAATACTTAGACGACGAAGCTATTTCTTCGTCTAGGTTCGAGTTTTCATCGTCTAAGTACTTAGACAACGGAGATAAGTCTGTCGTTCAAATGTCATAATCTAAGTACTTAGACAACGAAAATATAGCATTCTGTCGTCCAAGTGAAGGCTTAGACGACATAATTGATTCATCATTTGAGACACTACTTAGAAGACAAAATAATGTTTGCGTCGTCCAAGTGAAGGCTTAGACGACACAATTGATCCGTCGTTTAAGACACTACTTAGACGATGAAATAATGTTTGCGTCGTCCAAGTATACCTTAGACTACGAAATTGTTTCTTAGTCTAAGAATTGACTTAGGCTACGAAATTGTTTCTTAGTCTAAAAATTGACTTAGACTACAAAATATACTATTTCGTAGTCTAAGTCATCACTTAGACTATGAAATCATATATGATTTTGTAGTCTAAGTGAATTTAATTAAAAAAAATTTGTAAATTTTTTTTCCTTAAAATTTTAATTTAAAGTAAAATATTATTAAATTTAATTAAAATAATTAAAAAATTGTACGTACATCGATGGTTCGGAAAAAAAAATATTAAAAACTACATACGTATAGAAACTAAGTAAATACGGCATGAGTAGATGCACCGCTAAGTCCCCCGCTTCCGGCCATGTCGTCGTCATTGGGGTGCGGGGTCAGAGCAGAACGTCAATCTTCTGGAACCCTGGTTTGCATGAGGGCGAGGAGGTTGGCTATCTGCACGTATTGCTCATCAAGCCTCTGACGCATGGATAGCGTTTTCGCCAGTGCGAGTCAAGCCTCCTCAAGGGCTTCTTGAACGGCCGCATCCTGACTACTCTTCCTCGCTGAGCGTGCTGTAGATGAGTCAGATAAATCTCGCTGCACCTTGCGTCCCAACCCCTAACCTCCTTTCAAGCTTGACGGCTGTATACTGCATTGACGATTGCAATTTGGCTCTCCTTCAATAAAGGAGGCAGGTCTTCTAGCGGCATATCCGGGTGAGCAAGCTACGTGTTGGCCAATTAATCCTCCTGCACCAGTTCTAGCAACCTCGCCTGAAAATAATAATGAAAATTAAATAATTATAAATTTGTACAGGAGTTTAATAAATAATAAATATTAATTACGTTAATTAAGAGGAAATATAAACGACACTTACGCCGCTTTGACTCGCTTCATTGTCAAGCCTAGGCGTCACGTAAGCGGTGACGTTGACATCTAGATAAGGGTGTTTGGAGCCTATATCTATGTTCTCCTTGGCAATTTGTATCATCTGCTTGGAGGCGGAGTTATGATGTTAGTCCTTCTTCTCCCGATTTGCCTTGTTTGCATCCGATCTCGTCTGTTCGACAACAGAAATTATTAAAAAATTAATAAATGACTAAAAAATAAATTATTCAATTTCGTCAATTTAAATAAAAAAGACGAACCCGATACGATTCTTCTTCGAAGTGGTTGACCAACCACTCTCACTCATCTTCCCTATCCTCACGCAGCTCTACAGGGGTAGGCGAGTGACCGTATTGGAGGTAGTACTTGTGAAGTATGTACTTCCAATCACGGTAGATGAC
The DNA here is from genome assembly GCA_946800695.1 of Geum urbanum. NCBI lineage: Eukaryota > Viridiplantae > Streptophyta > Magnoliopsida > Rosales > Rosaceae > Geum > Geum urbanum. Next base: position 11,513,768 of record OX327003.1, read on the forward strand.
ATTGGCGGTGGTGTTGATGTGCATAAGCATCTCTGGTGTGTCATCCACGTAATAATGTACCTAGAATTTTTTTTTAAATAGTATATATTATGAAATTATGATTTTTATTGATTATTAAAAACTAAATTTAAAATTGTATTACCGAGAGTTTTCTAAACAGGTTCCCTTTCTCCAAGTCCGGCAACTCCTTCCAGCTAAGCACAACCATACGGATGTTGTACGTTGCAAATAATTTCCCCGATGCTGTGCGCTGAGAGACTAGCTAGCTACGAGGTCGGAGGGCTGTCAGCAACTGGACCAGCCGAAGGGTCCGAAGGAGTCGCAACGGTGTCAGCCAAGCGTCGCCAACCCACTTGGTCTACCAAGTGTCGAAGCCGGGCATCTTCGACCTCTCTTTGTGCATTTTTCTTACCCCATGAGGTCATTTTAACCTAGGAGCTGTAAAAATCAATTATTAAACCTAATTTACCATTATCACTATTTTACAATATTTACTATTTTTCATATTTATCACAAAATTTATCATTTTTAATATTTACCATTTTTAGTATTTACTATTTTTAATATTTACTATTTGTAATTTTTACCTTTTTCATTATTTACCTTTTGGTTTTACCATGTTTTGATATTTACCATTTTTAATTTTTACCATTATTAATATTTACCTTTTTATATTTTTACCATTTTACATTATTTATCACTTTTGACCGATTTATTATTTTTTACTAATTTATAATATTTACCTAAATACACATTATTAAACAAATTGTACCTAAACACATTTTTTTACCATTTTTTACCAATTATTTTTTACCAATTTATAATATTTAGCTAAATACACATTATTATAATATTTATACACATTATTGGCTGCGTTTGGTAAAGCTTATCTTATAAGAGAAGAAGCTTTTCATCAACTTTTAGAATAAGAAGTGTTTGGCAAACTGACTTATTTTTATAGGAGCTTATAGAAAAAGAGGTTTTATTTACTATTTCGAAAAGGAACTGTAGATGTGCTTTTAAAAGTTGGCTTTTCGCCAAAACACGCGTGAACAATAACAATTTAAATGAAAATTTTGAAAAACCAAAGTTATCCCTAAACAATTCTGGTTTGACCCGCGTATCACTTCATCTCTTCCAGGTCTCCATTTTTCGATTTCTCCCTCAAACACAGACGATACCACACAAGTCTCTCTCAACTGATCGACAACCATGGAAACAAGAGTTTCTTCATAGCTATGCCGAGTCTACTCTTGGGCGACCTTCGGTGACCATTGCATGATTTTCGAAGTTCAGAATTCAGTAAGTTCCATAATCCCGAGCTTAGGCAATTTTGATTTTAGGTTTTGTTCAAATCATTGATATGTTACTTGAACTTGTGTTTTGGGTTTTCATTGAATTGAAATGGATATTTTGAATAAGCCAAATTGTGTTAATTTTGTCTAAGTGATAGATTTGTTTGATTGGGTCCTTAATTTTTATCGACACTACTATTGTGTTGGGTTTTAAGGCTTGAGATTGTGTGTAATTTGGTTTTGTCGATCTGAAAATTGAATTTAAGATCTGTGTTTCGCTTGTCTGGGTTTAAGGCAGTGGGGTTGAACCATCATCTCTCAATGGTTTCTTGTGAGTTCCTGTCTCTTTCTTTGAATTCGACAATGAGGATACAGTATAACAAGGCCATGTCCAAAGCTTTTGAAGACGGACAAACTGTGTTATGTCTTTTTACTCTTCTTATATTTTCTATTGTGTTTGAGACTTGTTCTGGGTACTTCTTTGATTTTGGATATGGGTTTGATCCTCTTATTGATTTCTAGGTGCTGCTTTGATTTCCCCTAAGAATACATTTTTTTTCTCTGCAATGAAATGAGCAAGACAAGTTCCTATCATTATTAGTTGTTCAGTACATATGTTGTTGCTTCTCTCCAAAACTCATTTGTATTACACGTTGATCTTTGTCTGTGTGTGTTGAAAGACCTCTCTCTGTCTTTGAGGCAATGCTATCAGAAATCCCAAGGTCTATTCTTTTGGATTTGTATGATTGGTTTCTGGGTTTGTTTGTGTAACTCGATGGATATTTTGATTTTAGTTATAAAATCGATATCCACTGTGGTGTACAAATAAAGTTTCTTGTGGAAATAAACATTGAGAGGGAGGTTATGCATTTTTGCGTGATTCTATTAGTCATTAGTCAATTTCTCTTGCTAGTACATTTATACTTGGCAATTTTTTTTTAAATTTGTAATGGGTAATTCGTCTAACTCTCTCTTTATCGATATTCGTTTGGCTGCAAGCTTGTGTAAATGTAGACTTCAGAGCGATGATTTAGATAGGCAAGATGGCAATGTAGGTACTTTAAACTGAAAATATAAGACATTCTTGCTAATGCAATGCCTTAATGTCTAAATCCTGCTATATGATTTGGCTTCTGTACCATTTTGCACTGTAGTATTTTCTTATTTGCTGTCTTTCCACTTTATAGCTATGTTCTGATGCTATATGCTATATATATAAATTAGCTATAGGTGCATCTTTTTCTGTCTTTCTTGATACTGGACTCTATTTATCAAGTCCCTTGTTCCATGTCAGATCAATGTATATTTCCACTTCACTAATTTCAAATGAAAGTTCTCTCTAAGTAAGCACCTAGAAGACTTCAGAAGACATGCATCCCCATATTAACTTAACCTTTTCGAGGTGATTAACAATGTATCCATATTCTATTTCCTCTCTTTCTTTTAATATGAGGTCACAAGAGAGAACAACAATGATCATGAGGAAAAGTTATGGACCTCAACAAACTAGGATTATTTTTATTCCGCTTAGAAGGGGTCGGTCACTGTTTTTACTTTTTAGATATTTACAATTGGTGATTGAAGGTTTGCAATACGCATGATCATTGTGGGATGCTTACGGTGTACTGTTTGTAAATTTGTTTATTGGTCATTTAGCTAGATTCTTTTTTCTTTGCAAAAAATTTAGTTGTTTTAACACAGTTCTTTATTTTCTCCATGCAAGAGCAGGTTTCAGCTATTGTTGGATCCTTTTACTACTTCCAAGTAAATTACTATAGTGCACCAAGAACCATAAAGAGCATATGTATATGTAGGTTCAGATTGATGTAGTTGCTTGTTGGATTATGTGGGATATATATGTACACAATTATTATAAACATCTCCCTACCAATGTGGGATATGTACACACTTCTCATTTAGTCTGAGGAGGTGTATTACTGCATGTAATTCGTGACTGTAAGCAGAGTTTTTTTGTGTATTAGTGTTTGTATTTATTGAGATACCATTGGAGTTGTCGCTTTTGCTGTGTATTAGTATCTGTACTCCTGATATCCTAGTCATTCCTAGCTCAGGTAAGGGATATTATAATTGTCTTTTGATTTTGATGATTTGATTATAGTCTTGGTGACCTGATATAGCATATTATATATGTTGCTAGATCATATCAATCATATATTTTCTTCCTAAAAATGAAAAATTAGATTTTGAGTCCAAGGCTTACCTTTTATGCAGTTAAATCTGTCTCACCCCACCACCATGTGTTTTCTTCCTCACCAATATTTGTTATCAAGATCACAACTATGGTATTTTTTTTTTCATGTTCTACTTTTTCTTGAGCTGTCATGTTATGATCGGATAGGAAGCTATAAGTTGAATGACCAACTGTGAACACAAACTTCTTCAAGAATGGTTTACTACAGCATAGCAAAGTTATCTATTTAGATGGTTTCATATCTGTGAACATCAAAAGCTGGTATGGATGTTTGCGTTGTTACTAGGAGATTGTTACTAGGCTATATTAGGAAATGAGATAAAGGATCAGGGCACTAGCTAGTGAAACAATCTGCATTAATTTGCTTATTAGCTGGAACACAAATCAGCATTGCAATGTCACCGATGTGTAAAAATGTAAAAGTTAATAGTGTGGATCTTGTTTGTGTTCTTGTGTCATTGTAGAATTTGGGGGGGGGGGGGGTAAGTATTTGGATAACAAAGCTTTGCTCTTTATCAACACCAATAAGTAGGATTCTCATTAAAATAAGAATGAAGTCTGGATTTATCCTAGTCTTTACTCATTAAAAAACCTGGACTGAAGTCACTGAACCGAAGGATTCAGCATTCATTGTTGTCTTATCAAGATAGTGAGTTCATAACTTGAGCTGCAAAATCTCAAACTCTTTGTCCTTTCCCACCGACAAAGAAAGATATATAGAACAAACTCAATCAGGCCTAGCTAGCTTGATAAACATATCCCATTGACTTCATTGTTCTTCAACTTATTGCAGAATATATATGCATGTTTCTAACGATTTTTCAAGCTGTAATAATTTATTCTATACGGTGTATAAAAAAATTATTTTCCTTCCTAAATGTGGTTTTAGTCTGTGGACCTGTACAAGAACATGTCGATAGATTGTGTGTCTCTGTGATAGCAACTAATACTTGTCGATAGAACCGAAATCTACAGTTTAGATAATACAGGGGATTCATTAGTTTAAGTACAATTTATAATTTCCTTTACAATTATTGTTGGTCTATTAGACGAAAGATGGGGATTATTGTTGGCCTTTACACAGATTAGTTTAGCTAGAATCTGTAGAAGATGAGAAAAGGTTCGGCGTCATGGACTCCAGCGTATGTGGACATCTTTCTAGATCAATGCTTCAAAGAGTTAGAAGCAGATAATCGTCCACACACACATTTTTTTGCCAGTGGGATAGAAGAATTTAAGGAACAACTTTAACAAAAAAACTGGTGAAAACTACACCAAGAAGCAGCTGAAAAACAAGTGGGATTCACTGAAAGATATATGGAAAATCTTGAAAGATCTCAAGGGCAAAGAAACTGGTCTTGGGTGGAATCATAGGTTACAGACCATTGATGCGAGTGATGAATGGTGGGAGAATAAGATAAATGTTCGTAATATGTTATATATTATATATTGAACTATTCTAATTATATTTTTTTTAATTCTTTATAGCAAATATATCACTTTAATGGTAGATAAATGACAAATTTGAGAAATTGCGAAAGAAGGGTTTGGACCTGACAAGTTATTTTATGGGGTCCGCCACTAGATCTCATGCTTGGGCACCGTCATCTGGTCTACCGCCTCCTAGTAGTTTGAATACCTCTATTGATGACTACACTCTTAAAGGTAGTGGTGACTCAAATGATCTTTCAAATATGTCAACTTCTCAAGTAAGAAAAAGAAAAACTTCAAGTGCTAGAACATCTGGTGAAACATCTGAGACGAGTAGAAAGAGGAAGGGAGGAGGTGCTGCCCATATTACCGAAAAAATTAATAAGCTTTTTGAGGCCATTGGTAATAAGAATGTTGAAATGGATCCTACTACTATTAAGGGTGTGATGAGTGTGGTTACCTCGTTACCGGGAGCTGGAAAGAAACCCATCTATGGTATTTTGGTACTCGTTTGTTTCTCAACAAAGAGAAGAGAGAGATGTTTTGTACTATGGATGATCCCGAGGATAAGTTGGCGTGGCTACAGTTTGAAATGTCGGAGAAAAGAAATCTAGAAGTCAAGAGAGAGAGAGAGAGAGAGAGAGAGAGAGAGAGAGAGAGAGTTGTTGTTTTTGTTATGTGTAATGACTATTGTGTTTTCTTAAGACTATCTTGTATGGATGTTCTGAGCAAATATGGAATTGATAGCTTTAAAAGCTTTAATTTGGTTTGGTCACTGAAAGGACCCAACCCCGATTTAGTTTCCTAAACCGGAATCAAACCCCTTCTGAAAACACGAACCAACAAAAACCATCAAAATTTCAGCAGAGTTTCGTTACTAACGCGGAATTACCATTACCTGCACCCGGAAAATACACTTCATCCTATGCTACAAAAATCAAACTGTGGGCACTAATCTGATCCGGATTTCTCAATATCATAATAGTAATGTAAGGTAATAAATATAACTATACTTTATAGAAATCCGGGAAAAATCGTATCAAAATATACATAAGAATACTCAGAGCGACTTCTAATATAGATATACAAATAGTAGGCCAAACTAAGAACCTACCATAAAAGAAACATCGCTCGAATACTATGACTCCGACCACAACGTGCGACACTAGAATCTGAACAGCAAACTGGGCACGGAAACCGAAAAGCCCAGGGGAAAGACATGAAAACTGTTAGAGTGAGTGGACGAAAATAAATGTCTTTCGCCGAATAATATATGTTATAAAAACATATGCAAGTCAAATGTATAAAAATCACATGGTACACGAGGGAGACTCTAACTCCTCACGCGTACAGAGCATGCATGGAAAAATCTCACGGGGTCGCTCGTAGACACATCAGTGCTAGTACAGTCCGAATCACGGGATCCCAGACCCACACGTGATTCTAGCCAGAAAGGCCTCAGGACAGGATATCTGTTTCCACCCGGAACTACATCGGCACAAGAAACAGTTCCCCCTGGTAGGCACCCTCGGGGATCAGCCGGGATGCGAGTGTATCGATACAACAACATATACTAAGACTGTACTCTGTGTAAACCAAATCATAAATAGTTCGATGCAAATGCATAAAGTAATATTTAAATGTATATACGTAATGTATAATGGTATAAGCATAATCGTATAACACATGCTCATATAAAACATAATCTCGTATGCACGCTCAAGTTCGTAAAACATGTATAAAGACTCGCAATCAATCCGTGAAAAGAAATTGTCCACTCACAGACTAGCGTAACGCAGTTCGCGTTAATCCCGTGATCTGGCGGAAAATCCCTCGCCAAACGAACGATCACGAACCCCTGAATAATCATAAAATCCATTTCTCAAAATCATAACTCAGTACCTCGAATCATATCACGAGAAATAAGCGTTCTCGGAAACACATAATTCAATAACGACGAATTGTTGAAAATCCGATAATCACATCACAAAACCTCGCTATAATTTCCGATGCTCAAATCGAAAAATAAACCTCACCACTGCAATCGGGGCGCGATTCTAAGTGAAACGACATGCAATTTGTCGAAAACCCCGAAAAGTCAACATTGACCGCCGTTGACCGCCGCCAGCGGTGGCGGCGCCCTCCAACCTTGAATTTTCCCGGCAGACTAAAGCCTATTCCACTCAAAATCATCCAACAAGCAACTTCCATAACTACACCGAAGTCCAATTATCACTCTAACCAGCTCAATTTCAAGCAAAACCGAAATTACACAAACTTTTCAATTCATGAATTCTCCATGTACAAGCAAAATTGGAACACCAAACTTACATGGTAGCTTCTTGGTGATGAGGGCTTCAAAGCCCAGTTCTTCAAGCAGCTCAAATCAGCCGGAAAAAGTTCAACCAAAAACCCCAAATTTGTCCAAACTTTGGCCGGAAGAATCTTCTCCTCCGGCGTCCCACACCGTGAAAGGTGGCCGGAACCATCAAGGGGAGGCTAAGCCGAGTTGAACAAGCCCTAGGACGAGCCCTAGGGTGGCCGGACGGCGAGCCACCGCCGACGAGCTTCCTCCCCGTTGCCCCTCTCTCCTCCATGCCAAGTTGACCGGTCAACAGCCTTGAATGCTAGTTTGACTTTCCAAAAGTAGAAACCTCATTAAAACTTTCCCGATTTGGAAACTACCATAATTAATTTTACGACAAACTTCTAATACCCGTAACTTTCGCGTCGTAAATCCGATTTCAATAATTCTCGCGGCAACAAACTCATCTCGACAAGTTCTTCAATTACCACCCGAAGTCATACACTTCGACAAATCCGATAAAAAGTCAACGGTTCAATCCAACACATGTTTATCCGATTAAATAATCAACGGTTGAAATATTCATAACTTAATCCTCGTAACTCGGAATAATCCTCCGGAAGTTCCCACGAGCTCGAAATTAAATTCTCTACAACTTTCATGAAGGATCCCAAATCAAATTCTCGTCCGATAATTTAGTCGCTAACGAAGCTGTCATTTTAAACCGATTATGTCGAAATTTCAAATATTCATATTATATTCTTCGGTCATCATATAATGATCTGAAACCGCCCCACGAACTCGAAATCACGCGTACAACAACTGTCGAGAAGAGACTCAACTCAAATTCTCGGCCAATAATTAAATCGTGATCAAGTCTGGCAATTCAATCAACTATCGGAAATCTGCGATTACGCATAACCTCATGGCTTAAGCTGATTAACACTACTGATTCTGTTCCGGGTCTTCACAAATCCACCCCCCTTAAAAAAATTTCGACCTCGAAATTTCCAAGTCTGCCGACTAAAAAGTAAGAGCACTGCCTCTGCATACAACTCAACTTTCCAGTGGCAACCTCAACTGAACGACTCTGACAACAGACTCCACAATAGGAGATATCTCCATACCCTCAATTCTCAAATCTGAACTGGCTCCACACAAACGCCACGTCTTCCTGCATAAGGAACTGATAGGGTACAAAACACGCAACAAATCTGAAATGTAGTTCCGCCACACGGAACACAACACACACAAAAGCCAACGCTAAAGGCAAGGTCAAACTATACGGCACAATACAAACTCGCCTATGATCACATACAAATCAAAATAACGTGGCAAATCACAACTCAGCCTACTCACACCAACATAACTCAAACATCGAACTCGGGCAATTATCAACTTGTTCCGCTAATCCAAAAGTCTGTGGTAACACATTCCACAAAATCATGATCAACCATCAGCTCAAACCAAACTCACTCCAGCACAATGGAGTACAACATCGTTCCTCAAAACAACATCATGCAACATCATAATCATAGTGGTCTACAAACTGGTACTGTAAGCAATCTCGAACAATTGAAACTGCAGGTCCCAAATCCCTCGAAACTGTAATACACAAGACCACAACATGCCCTCCAAGGTCTGAATAGTCCTCTAAGATTGCCCGCCAATCTGAGGATAAGAAACTGTACTAAACTGTAATCTGGTCCCCAATGCTCTTTACAACGCTTGCCAACACTCAGTTGTAACTGATTATCTCAATCAGCAAACTGGGACACAGGCGCACCACGTAAATGAACAACCTCCGTCAAATACAGCTATGTCAGTCTGCCATCGAAATCTTTTCCGAAAGTACAAGGAAAAGAATCAAGTTCATCAAATGGTCCACAAGGACCCGAACTGGTATCACAAACCGAAGTGCGTACTGGCACACAAAATCCACTGTGACAAGCTTCAACTTCTCATCGGAAATCTCCAACGGCTATAACTTTCCGGCAAGTCTCTGCCTCGCTGCCATCGTCTGTCGACAAATGTGACGTCTGCTCTCACAAGCTACTACACTCTTCTACAGGTTGTGTCACGAGTAATAACCTCGAAGTATCAAATACATCTTCGTACCAATAGTGTACAACGCACGCAAAACAATGAGCTTCAACATCATCACACTCGTACTCAGCTCCCGTAGCTCATAACTCGACTAACACGGAAACTCGAGCCACATACACATGAAACAATGAAGCTCCCAACTTCCGATTGAATGCATCAGCACAATATTAGCCTCTCTCTCAGATAAACTCAAGTGTGCAGCCATAGTCGTTAGTCGATCTCATCCATCTACGTCGCCTCAAGCTCAAACCTGGCCGAAAATGCAAGTAGATGAAACTCAAATGATCAGTGTACATCCTACACTGTGCTGCACACCGTAATAGTAGTGTCTCGAACTCTTCGATGCTAACATAAAAACAGCTACCCCCAAATCACACATAGGACACGTAGCTTCATAAAGTTCCACTGCCTGAACCCATGAACTACCACTCTACAATGATGCATCAAAGCATAACCAAATCCAAATCTCGATGCATCGCCGTAAACCACAAACTCACCATGATCGTCAGGTAACATCAAAACCGAAGCAACGGTCAACCTTCCTCCAGGAGTGAGTAATTCATCTCATACGCATCGAACCACTCAAACTTGACGCCTTCTTCGTCAATCCGGAAAGTGGAGTGGAAATTCGAGAAAATCCTGTACAAAGCACCAATAATAGCCTGCTAAACCCAAGAGACTCCCGATCTCTGGTACAATGGTAGGTCAACCCCAAATCAACACGGCTTCAATCTGGTCAGAATCCACGCCAACTCCTTCGGCTGACATCACGTGGTCCAAAATCTTCACGCTAACCAACCAAAATTCACACTGGCTAAACTTCGCCAACAACTAACCATTTCACAAAGTCCGCAAAACCGATCTCAATTGCTTCAGGTGCTGGCCCACACTCCTGGAGTAAGTCAGGATGTTGCCAACGAACATGACGGCAAACTCGTCTAGAATCGTCTGAACACCTGGTCCATCAAGTACATAAGAACTACAGGGGCATTGGTCAACCAAACGGCATGACCAAGAACTCCTGATGCCCGCACCGTGATCCGAAAGTCGTCCTAGCCCCATCTGATTCCCTGATCCTCTATTGATGGTATCCGAACCCGAAAGCAATCTTCGAAAAGACTGAAGCTCTCGCGAGCTGATCAAACAAGTCGTCAATCCGAAGCGGAGGATACTTGCTCTCCTCTGAAGCCTGATTCAGCTTCTGGTAGTCAATGCACCACCTCGTCGAACAAACCATCTTCCGTACAAAAAATGCAAGAGTACACCACGATGATACGCTGGATCGTACAAAATCTCCTCCGGCAACTCTCGAAGTTGAATATGTAGCTCCTTCAACTCCGCTGACACCGAACGACAAGATGCCAGTGATATGAATCCAGCGCCCAGTAAAAGCTCAATGGTGTAGTCGGTCTCCCAAACTGGAGGAATACCTGGTAACTCCTCCGGAACACACCTGAAAACTCGGGAACCACCTCAATGTCACCAATGTCAGGCACAGCAACCGCAGTATCCACAACATAAGTTAAGCAAACGACACAACCCATTTCCACCATCTGTTCGACCATCATCGCTGAAACAGTATCTCGGGAAAAGTTTGGTCATCGAAACACAACCACCTTCTCGAGACACTCGAACATAGCCCAATGCGTCGTCAAGAAGTCCATACTCATAATCGCATCAAAACCAACGATGTTCAGCAATAATGGATCTGCGGCTAAGCCATATCCTCCAGCAGGGATCTCGCAACTACTGGATGGATGCAACACTCTCCAAAACCTCGGAAGTGGAGATGCAAGCACAATAGCCGTGGATATCAAGCGACGGTAACCTCAAAGAAACTCTGTCCTTATACAAGGTCGTGGCACGTACTCCAACATGCCCAACTAGCCGCTCACGTCAATTGCGACTTGCTGATTAACTCGTCTAGAAGGCTGCGTTGGTCAACTCCAGAAATAGCATCATGACCTCCTCGTGAACTCTGAGTTGCCAAACCGCTAAAATAGCTGGCAGAGGGCGCTCCCTCACAACGTGATCCTCCTGGCCACCACAATAGCAACTGAGAGTGCTCCACGAACACAAGTCACAGTGACACTTACTGTGAGAAAGGATCACCAACGATCACCCAAACTTATGCCACAGGAACAAGTCCGCGACTCTGTCATCTCCACCATCACAAAACGAATCCTGTTCTTTGATCTGATGACCCCCAACATAATCGAAAAGGCCACAGCCTGATCAAATCACTGATCCCAAGGTACCTGAACTCAATCTCATCAAAATATCTCGACTAAGTCCACTTTCCTCAAACCAACACATCGGAAACCGCGTATACCTTTCCTTCTCAATAGCCTCGCCTCTGAGTGCAGCACATCAAGCTCCTCACGGTTATCTCGAGGCATAACAGTCAAAATTCCTCTGATACTCAGGTTCAAACTCATCTCGAACCTCGTGCACTGCTTCCTTTGAAGCCACATAACACATGCAAACGGAAACAAACATATGAACAACACATCTCTGCCTCAGGTGGGTAAACACTCCATATTTCCATCGTTAGGTAGTCTGATTGAACCATTACCGTATAAACAATACTCTGAATGTAGGCCATGGAGTCACAACAGGAACTCACACCATACCAGCCCACCAAATGCAATTATCTGACTCAGGCAAAAACATCAACTGCCATAATTCTCTGCTCTGAGGCAACATGTAGACGCTCATACACGCACAACCAGGCAAACCATGCCACACAAATCTCTGAATTCAAACTACTCATCCAAACCCACACTCACTGGCAAATCGCGCGTCGATTGATCCTCAATAGAATTCACAACCGTACCGACACAGAAAGCACGTCAAGGAGGCATCCTAATGAATAAAACATCGTTCACAACAAGTAACATAATCATGGAACTTCAAATATTTGAAAGCATACAACACCCGGAGTATTGATGAGTATCCGCCGGCCGGTCGGGTCACCACTCCAGACATGCTGTACATTCTCAAATATCCTTAGTAAACACGACTACAAAAGTCTACAAAACCTAAAACCTAATGCTCTGATACCAAGCTGAAAGAACCCAACCCCGATTTAGTTCCCTAAACAGGAATCAAACCCCTTCTGAAAACACGAACCAACAAAAACCATCAAAATTTCGGTAGAGTTTCGTTACTAACGCGGAATTACCATTACCTACACCCGGAAAATACACTTCATCCTATGCTACAAAAATCAAACCGTGGGCACCAATCCCATCCGGATTTCTCAATATCATAACAGTAATGTAAGGTAATAAATATAACTATACTTTACAGAAATCCGGGAAAAATCGTATGAAAATATACACAAGAATACTCAGAGCGACTTCTAATATAGATATACAAATAATAGGCCAAACTAAGAACCTACCATAAAAGAAACATCGCTCGAATACTAGGCCTCTGACCACGACGTGCGACACCAGAATCTGAATTGCAAACTAGGCACGGACACCGAAAAGCCCAGGGGAAAGACATGAAAACTGTTACAGTGAGTGGATGAAAATAAATGTCTTTCGCCGAATAATATATGTTATAAAAACATATGCGAGTCAAATGTATAAAAATCACATGGTACACGAGGGAGACTCTAACTCCTCACGTGTACAGAGCATGCATGGAAAAATCTCATAAGGTCCCTCGTAGACACATCCGTGCTAGTACAGTCTGAATCATGGGATCCCAGACCCATACATGATTCTAGCCAGAAAGGCCTCAGGTCAGGATATCTGTTTCCACCCAGAACTACATCGGCACAAGAAACAGTTCCCCCTGGTAGGCACCCTTGGGGATCAGCCGGGATGCGAGTGTATCGATACAACAACATATACTAAGACTGTACTCTGTGTAAACCAAATCATAAATAGTTCGATGCAAATGCATAAAGTAATATTTAAATGTATATACGTAATGTATAATGGTATAAGCATAATCGTATAACACATGCTCATATAAAACATAATCTCGTATGCATGCTCAAGTTCGTAAAACATGTATAAAGACTCGCAATCAATCCGTGAAAAAAAATTGTCCACTCACAGACTAGCGTAACGCAGTTCGCGTTAATCCCGTGATCCGGCGGAAAATCCCTCGCCAAACTAACGATCACGAACCCCTGAATAATCATAAAATCGATTTCTCAAAATCATAACTCAGTACCTCGAATCATATCACGAGAAATAACCACTCTCGGAAACACATAATTCAATAACGACGAATTGTCGAAAATCCGATAATCACATCACAAAACCTCGCTATAATTTCCGATGCTCAAATCGAAAAACAAACCTCACCACTGCGATCAGGGCGCGATTCCGAGTGAAACGACATGCAACTTGTCGAAAACCCCGAAAAGTCAACCTTAACTGTCGTTGACCGCCGGCGGCGGCGCCCCGCAACCTTCAATTTTCCCGGCGGACCAAAGCCTATTCCACTCAAAATCATCCAACAAGCAACTTCCATAACTAGACCGAAGTCCAATTCTCACTCTAACCAGCTCAATTTCAAGCAAAACCGAAATTACACAAACTTTTCAATTCATGAATTCTCCATGTACAAGCAAAATTGGAACACCAAACTTACATGGTAGCTTCTTGGTGATGAGGGCTTCAAAGCCCAGTACTTTAAGCAGCTCAAATCGGCCGGAAAAAGTTCAACCAAAAACCCCAAATTTCTCCAAAATTTGGCCGGAAAAATCTTCTCCTCCGGCGTCCCACGCCGTGAAAGGTGGCCGGAACCATCAAGGGAAGGCTAAGCCGAGTTGAACAAGCCCTAGGCCGAGCCCTATGGTGGCCGGACGGCGAACCACCGCCGGCGAGCTTCCTCCCCGTCGCGCCTCTCTCCTCCATGCCAAGTTGACCGGTCAACAGCCTTGAATGTTAGTTTGACTTTCCAAAAGTAGAAACCTCATTAAATACTTTCCCGCTTTGGAAACTACCATAATTAATTTTACGACAAACTTCAAATACCCGTAACTTTCACGTCGTAAATCCGATTTCAATAATTCTCGCGGCAACAAACTCATCTCGACAAGTTCTTCAATTACCACCTGAAGTCATACACTTCGACAAATCCGATAAAAAGTCAACGGTTCAATCCAACACATGCTTATCCGATTAAATAATCAACGGTCGAAATATTCATAACATAATCCTCGTAACTTGGAATAATCCTCCGGAAGTTCCCACGAGCTCGAAATTAAATTCTCTACAACTTTCATGTAGGATACCAAATCAAATTCTCATCCGATAATTTAGTCGCTAACGAAGCTGTCATTTTAAACCGATTATGTCGAAATTTTAAATATTCATATTATATTCCTCGGTCATCCAAATAATGTTCCAAAATCGTCCACGAACTCGAAATCACCTGTACAACAACTCTCGAGAAGAGACTCAACTCAAATTCTCGGCCAATAATTAAATCGTGATCAAGTTTGGCGATTCAATCAATTATCGGAAATCTGCGATTACGCATAACCTCATGGCTTAAGCTGATTAACACTACTGATTTTGTTCCGGGTCGTCACAGTCACTGTACTCAGTGTTATTATAGGCTGAACTGTATGGAGTTTGTGCTTACATTGTTTGGCTTTTCTGATTTAGTTTTGTTTATTTTATACACATTGTTGAAAGTCCAATTTGCTGTTTCTTTTAATTTTGCACTTTAATTTTTTTCATTTTCAATTTGTGTGTTATGTTGTCTAATCTGTGTTCTTTTCCTAACTTATATGAACAGAAGCTTGCTTGAATATTAATTAGTTGGTGTAACAACTTGGTTTTACACTATGGACACTCGTGCATCGGATGAAATAGAAGAGCTGAAACATGATGCTGGAGTATTAGGGGTGTGTCTTTTTCCTCAATACTATTTTGATACCTTTCTTCACAAGACACCATGCATGGCATCCACGCAAACGGGAAATAAATGGTTGATGAAAGTTCTAAGAGGACATGAATGTGACGACACGAACCAAAATCAGTAGTGTAATCAGTATGATTCACGAGATTGTGCATAATCGCGATTAATCGATAATTGTGTGGTTTGTCGGATTAGTTCGCGACTTAAATATCGGCCGAGAATTTGAATTGAGTTTCTTCTCGGGAGTTGTAGAGCACGTGATTTCGAGTTCGTGGGCGGTTCCGGATGATTTTTCCGATAACTGAGGAATATAATATGATTATTTGAAGTTTCGGTTTATCGACCAGTTTATCCGTTCGTTTCGTAGTTATCCGAATCGTAATAGTTATCCGTTTTGGACCGTTGATCGTCCCGAGACGCGAGTATAAATATCAGAAATAGTCGAAAAATTGTTGAAAACATTGTTTGAGGCGTTGACCAAGCGTTGACTTTCCTTTTTGGGCTGTTGACCGTTGACCCGTGAAGGACATCGACCCGTTTGAAATTTCGCCGGCCGACTTGGAATTTCTGGCCACCTCCGGCCACGTTGAGGGTACAGATCGCTTCCCCTTGAGCTCCTCTATTTTTTGTGTTTGAATTTGTGAGAATTTGTTAGGTTTTGATTGAGTCCGATTCGGGTCAGTTTTGTGGTTTTCGCCGGTGACGGGATGTGGTGCTCCGGCGAGCCACGATGGCGGGGGTGAGGGGGGTTCGACTCCCCTTGCTCCAGTGAAGCTTCCCATGTGTTTGAATTTGGTTGAGGTTGGGTTTTGGGTTGAACCCGTGGTGGTTGCCGGAGTATAGCTCCGATTTGGTTTCGAGCTGATTTGGAGGTGTTACTGTTTGAATTGGGTGTTGTCCTAGTTGAAGAAATGGTTGGGCTTGAGGTAAGCTTGAGGATGGGACCTTCCTCGCCGGAGAAATTCTCCGTTGACGGCGCGCCGCCGCCGCCGCCGGCGCTCCGGCGAGAATGTTGACTTTTTGGTTTTCGATGATTTTAATGTCATTTTTCTCGAAATCGCGCCCCGATTATTGCCTTGAAGTTTTCATGTTTATTTGGATAACGGATTTTCAGTCGAGGGTTTCGAGTGGAGATTTCGGAAATTCAGTCGATTGTTTTATACAGTTTTATATGCTTCCGGGAACGGTTGGTTTCCGTGATAAAGTACAGAGTTGTGGGCTATGATTTTGATCAGATATGTTTTATGATTATTCAAGGGATCGAGATCGTGCTTCAGGCGAGGGATCTTCCGCCGGATCATGTGATTAGCGCGAGTACGCGCTCTGCTGACCTGTGAGTGGACATTTTTATATTTTCACAGTTGTTTGCGAGTTCGTTATTTATTGTGATTTTCCGTATTTACTTTATACGATGTTGAGATATATGTTATTTTCGGAGGTATTATTTTATATTTATTGGTGATGGCATTACTGCATCGATCCTTCGGCTACTCGGCTGATCACCGGTAGTCCGCGTGAGTTGAGAGATTCCTCTGGGCAGGGTTGAGAGATTCCCCTGTATGTCGCCGGGGTTGAGAGATTCCCCTGGCCTATCACCGTCGGGTTTGAGCGATTCACCTGACTATCGGGCTTGAGAGATTCGCCTGACAACCTCCATATATATACTTTCCGAACTCGCATTGTTTTACCTTGATTATGTATATAAACTGGTGAAAGACATATGTTTATTTTCGTCCACTCACTCTAACGTTTTTATTTGCCATTCCCCTGGGCTTTTCGGTTTTCGTGCCCAGTTTGCAGTTTGGATTCTGGTGTCTCACGTCGCGGTTGGAGGCTAGTAGTTCGAGCCACCTGTGTTTTCCAGTAGGTTTCTTGTTTCGCCTACTTATGTATATATTATATATATTTACACTAGAGGTCGCTCTGATACATTCTGATACACGTTTTATACAGTTTTTCCCGGATATATTATATATTACAGTTATGTTTTCTGTTTATTGTTAATGGTATGATATTGAGAAATCTGGATGGGATTGGTGCCCACGGTTTAGCTTTTGTGGCATAGGATGAAGTGTTATTTTCCGGGTGCAGGTAATGGCAATTCCGCGTTAGTAGTGTTACTCTGCCGAAATTTTTATGGTTTTTGTTGGTTCACGTTTTTTTAAAGGGTTTGATTCCGGTTTAGGCAACTAAATCGGGGTTGGGTCCTTTCAATGAAAGCCGTTGTTATCATATGTTCAGAATGGATAGGAGGTTTTTAGTAGATTATCTAATGATTTAGAAGTTAACTATGGGTTGATGGGTTCAAAGAATATACTCTTGTGATGCCAATAGTTGAGATCCTGTTGAGGTATTGGATTGCATTTCTGTACATTCTTGTCATTGGTCAACACACCAAAATTGAAATAGCTCAACCTCTCTAAAATCTCTTCGCCAAACCAACTTTAGGGTTTAGGATTATTCCCTACCATCCTGATGCAATGAGCTTCATCCTATCACCATGGGTGATCGTGAGGAAGCCATCTACGAGGACTTAGGTAATACACCATCCCTGCGTTCTAACTAGAGTTCACGTAAACCAAACATGTAGGACATCCATTGTATCCTTTCATCCTGCAGGCTGCCAACATCCCATACGCTGGAAAATCGATGATCGTCTAACATTACGGCTGCCATCATCATGAACATCGTGTCAGTGAATTTTTCATAAGTTGGGACTCCATTTTCCCATAACAGTTTCAGCTCGTTGATCAAAGATCTAAGGTAGACATCTGAGTACTTCCCAGGAGATTTAGGACCTGGAATTAGCAGAGTAAGAAAATTAAATTCCTTGTTCATGCACATCCACGGAGGCAGGTTGTACGGCATCAGAATAACTGGCCAACTGCTGACAGCAGAGCTATTACTACCCCAATGATTGAATCGGTATGTAGAAAGTCTGAATCTAACATTTCGAAGCTCTGCTGGATAGTCTCCAAATTTGCTGTCGAAATATTTGAAAGCCTCCCCATCCGCGACGTGTCTCAGCACATCGTCTTCTATTCACTTTTCTACGTACCATCGCATCGTCTCTACTGCATATAGACACATATATTGATGCTGCAACCTAGGAATCAATGGAAAATATCGAAGAACCTTCAAAGGAATTTAGTTTTTCGAACTCCTCCTATTTCCCTGGTTCTCATATCTGCACTGGCCACATACGGGACCATAGTCCAAATGTGCATACTCTTTGTAAAAAAGCACACAATCATTTGGGCAGACATGAATTATCTTGTACCTTAGGCTGAGGCTGCTCATGATCTTTCTAACCTTATAATGCGATTTCGGAAGATTGTGATTATGTGGAAGCAACTTACATATTTGCTCATGTATTTGGTCAAAAGCACTGTGTGACATTTTGTTCTTCACTTTTATCTGTATTTCCTGCATCACACATTGCAACACATTCTCTTGACATCCAGGGTACATTGGGGTATGGGCTTCAAGTATAATCCTATTTTACTAATCCATCACACTAGTGTCAGTGGCCAAGCTAGCAGCGGGGAATGTGTCATCATGCTCATGAGTGGTATTGTAACCTCCATCTTGGTGTTGGTGTTCACCGTGACTAAATCTCGGACAGGCATCATGGACCAAATCCACAGTTGGGTTCCACGAAGGAGCGCCACTACCGCTTGATGAGATACCATGGTAACTGAACTCTGGTCCTGAGCTTAACTGAAAGGACCCGATTCCAATTTAGTTGCCTAAACCAAAATTAGGCCCTAACGACACCACAACTTACAAAAAATTTGCCAGAGTTTACTTTATAAAACGTACAAACCAAAAACCTACGAGAAGATTACACTTCATAGATAAATTCCCAGACACACCGTGGACCTCCAATGTCCATCCGGATTTCTCAAAATCCATATATATAACTAAACTCAAGGTTTACAAGAAATCCAGAAAATATTCAAGAGTATAACTCAAACTAAACTACACAACACAAGTATCAGAGTGACTTCTAATTACAAAATATACAAGACTAGCAGGTTACATCAGGAACCTACTAGAAGGAAAGTGTGATTTGAACTCTAGGCCTCCTACGATGACGTGCAACCACGGGAAAGATACTGCAATCTGGACGGCGAAAATCAAAAAGCCTAGAGAAAAGCATATAAATAATAAAACCGTTAGAGTGAGTGGACGTAAATCATAATATGCCGCATAAATAAATCCAACATGCTTTTCCACAATAAATGCACATAAAATCATGCAAGTCAAACAAAAAAGCCCAGGTCAAGTGCTCATAAAGACGTAACGCTCATGGGTACTGTGTGTGTGGAGGCAGGAACTTGAGTACATTTTCCTCAAAGTTACAACACGCCCAGGTCAAGTGCTCATAAAGACGTAACTCTCCCAGGTACTGTGAATCACGGGTCAAGTGCTCATATAGATGTAACCCTCTCGAAGCATCTCAGGGATCAACCGAGAGGCCATAGTATCGATCCATCCATATATCCATACTCAGTGTATGCTCATAAAATGCATAATCATAAATGCATACACGTAAATGTATAATCGTAAAGCATACTCATAGACTCTCAAATCCTCTGTGAAAATCAAAGTATGAAAATCAAAGTGTCCACTCACAGATAAAAGCTAGCCCTGGGGCCCAGTGGAAGATCCCTCGCCAAACACTTGATCACGATCACCTGAATAACAGAGATATGATCAATACATATTCAAATTCAACATACGGAGCAAATACGTCGAGAACCTGCGTTCTCGAAAAGAGTATCGCTCGCAATATCGACGAGGATAACAAAATTCCTAACATACACCCAAACAACCCTCGTCCCATATTAACACACTCAATTCAACTTGAAAATCTCACGATTATGATCGAGGTGCGATTATGAGCAAAACGACATAAAAATCTCCGAAAACCTCAAAAGTCAACCCATCGCCGGAGCTCTGCCGTGGACCACCACAGTCTGCGGTGGCGCGGGGCCAACAGTGACATACCCCGGCGAGCCATACATCAAACTCTTCCTCTCCTCAACCCCAACCAAACCCCCAAAACCACATCTCCAAACAACCTCTCCACTGGTCGGAATTTCAATAGAAAGAGGAGGCCGAAACCTCCCCTCCGGCGACCACCACGGGCCACAACAATACTTATCCTTGTCCAAAATTAGTAGCCCAAAAAGTATCTAGAAGTTGAAGGAAACCAAACCCCCAACCTACCAGATGCCAAACCTCGCCGAAAACCGCCCCCCGTCACCGACGAAATCCAAGAACTTCATCGAGTTCGAACTCACTCCAAACTCAACCAAATCTCACAAATGAATACATGAATCAATAGGAAATCACAAGAGCTTTCTAACCATACCAAGAACACGGCGGGAGGTGGCCGGAAAATTTGGGTTGGACGGCGAACTCAAACTGGGTTGGTGGAGATCAAACGGGTCAACTCGGTCAACTCGGCCCAAATGTGTGATTTTCTGATTTTTACGACTATTCGATATTTATACGTCGCGAACCGACCAAACCCACGACTCAGATAATTCCAACACAATTGGATAAGTACGACTAAATCGACGACAATTTCAAATATTCATTTTATATTCTCCGATTATCAGAAAAATGCTCTGAAACCTCCTACGATCTCAAAATCAAATCCTCTACAATTTCTACAGAGGAACTCAAACCAAATTTTTGTTCGATAATTTAGTCGTTAACAAACCACATATGTATAATCAACTCGCCATAATCACATGTCATGCCGATAATCATATACTCAAAGTTCGGGTCGTTACATTAACTCTACTACTTCACTATGCTCGCTCCACGTAGTGTAACTCCACATCATACCGTTCTTATACAAGTGTTGCAACATAACATTAGCCGTCACAAACTGATGGTTAAGACATTTTCTGCAAGGTCACAAACTGGGAAACGCTTCTTTCCCAGACCATGTTCTATCGCAAAAACCACAAACTCTCTGATTTCGTCCATATTACCGCACATCATATCACTTCTATTCGCCAACTATATCCAACTCTTATCCATATTTCTGCATGCATAATAAGCTAACAATTATATATCATATTAATTATATTTTTTCAACCAATAACTAATTAATCTAATATACGTACTATATATATATGCGCGCTATAATCTAGCTAGCTAGCGTACTACGTACCTAGATTATATTAATCTATATATATACTATTAATTAGTTAGCCTTAACATACTACCTGGCTTAATTAAAGCATTATATATATACTATATATAATATATATATATATACACTATATATATTACCAATTAGCTTAATCTAGCTAGCTAACATGTTTTAACTAATTATATAATATAATATATATATATTATACTATTAATTATTAACTAATTAACCAATTACCTTACAATAACGTACATCAACAATATAATACAATATGCACAACTAGCTAGTAATTAAGCTACCTAAGATCGCCGGAAACTATGTATTCGTCGGAATATTTCACCAGATTTACGTACATACGTACGGTATTAAATTCAAATAAATTATTCGTGAGAAACGAGTTAATATGTACCTTCACCTAGAAGGAGAGCAGGGGTTGATGAAAACATACAACCAATTGATCGATCGATATTTCGTGATGATTTTTTCCCGGCCGGGATCGGTTTGCTGGGTAAAGTGAGGAGAGAGAGAGAGAGAGAGAGAGAGAGAGAGACAGAGAGACAGAGAGAGAGAGAGAGAGAGAAGTTGAGAGGACAGGGTAAGATAGCCCGAGGGAAAAAGAAATTGATTGATCTAATAATTGATCAGTTTCATCGCGTAAGTGATACGTTTTGTCACCTAAGTGGCCACCTAGGCGACGACCACACTATCGTCGCCTAGGTGGTCACTTAGGGGACGAAACGAGTATGTCGGCGCCTAAGTGATGACCTAGGTGACGACCACACTATCGTCATTTAAGTCACTGACATTACGTCATTTTAGGTTTCTTCTTAGGCAATAAAATGATGGTTTGGTCGTCTAAGAGGTCACTTAGGCGACAAAATCAGTGGTTCGTCATCTAAGGTATAACTTAGGTGACCAAGTAAATGTTTGTCGCCTAAGTAAACTTTAGGCAACGAAACCATAAAGATTTTCTCGCCTAACTAGACTTTTCTAGTAGTGGTACATGTCTTCACACACAGCAAAAGCTATGAAATGGCACACTGAGAGGGATTTTATAAACAATGATACTGAAAGGACCCAATCCCGATTCAGTTACTTAAACCGGAATCAAACCCTTTCGAAATTACGAACCAACAAAAAATTTTCAAAATTTCGGCAGAGTTTCGTTACTAACGTGGAATTGCATAAACCTGCACCCTGAAAATAACACTTCATCCTATGCCACAAAAGCCAAACCGTGGGCACCAATCCCAACCAGATTTCTCAACATCAATATAATCAACAACAGTAAATAAACTGTACTATGTATATATGTATATCCGTGAAAATCCGCACAACATGTATCAGAATGTATCAGAGCGACCTCTAAAGTAAAACATATACAATATGTACATCAGTAGGCGAAACAAGAACCTACTGGAAAACACAGGTGACTCAAATCACTAGCCTCCAAACCGCAACGTGAAACACCAAACCTGAACTGCAAACTGGGCACGGAAACCGAAAAGCCCAGGGGAAAGGCAAATAAAAACGTTAGAATGAGTGGACGAAAATAATATATGCCTTTCACCAGTTATATACATATTCAATGTAAAACAGTGCGAGTTCGGAAAATAACACATATAAATATATACGGAGGTTGTCGGGCGACCTCTCAAACCCGACGTCAGGTGAATCGCTCAAACCCAACAGTGATAGGCCAGGGGACCTCTCAACCCTGGCGGCATACAGGGGACCTCTCAACCCTGCCCAGAGGACCACTCAACTCTGGTGGACTACCGGTGATCAGCCGAGTAGTCGAAGCATCGATGCAATAATGCCATCACATATAAATATAACAATACCTCCGAAAACATCATATACACAATCATCGTATTTATATAAATACGGAAAATCATAAAATCCACGAACTCGCGAATTAACAGTGAAAATATAAACTTGTCCACTCACAGATCAGCTAGCGCGAACTCGCGCTAAACTCGTGGTTCGGCGGAAGTTCCCTCGCCAGAAGCACGATCACAATCCAGATCTCGATCCCGATCTCCTGAATATCCACAAAAACATAACTGATCAATTACATAATCCACAATACTGTACTGATGCACGGAAACCAACCGTTCCCGGAAATACGAAATGCAGTACAAAATGTATAACGGTAATCCCGAAATCCCCACTCGAAATCTCGACTGACAAACGGCTAATCAAATCAACCCGAAAACCTCCGTACGATAATCAGGGCGCGATTACGAGAAAAATGACACTAATTACATCGAAATCTGAAAAGTTGACTTTTTCTCGCCGTTGACCGCCGCCGCCGCCGCCGCCGCGCCGTCAACGGTGGAGTTTTGCAGCCAAAATTTCCAGATCAAACCATCTCATCCATGCGAATCTCTTTCCCTTCTAACACTAAGCTCAATTCACAAAGGAACCACATCAATTTCTCAAAACCAAATCGAAAATTCCAACCCGAATCCCTAATCGGGTTCACCCCAAAACCACATCTCGTCCCAAACCAATTCACTAGAAAGCATCTACGAGGCGTGGGGAGCAAAACCCCCAATACCTCGACCCTCAAAACTCCCCGGAACTGCCTCCACCGTCACCGGTGAAACCATCCACCTCGGCCCCAATCGAACTCAACCAAAACAACATCAAATCTTTCCAAACCAAGCACCATCATGCTCGAAATCAAAAGAGGAATCTAACCATACCTGATTCATGGCCGGAGGTGGCCGGAAAAAAGGTCGCCGGAGGTGACTTCCCGTTTGGGAAACTTTCCCTTTCGGTCCGATGGCTCACTTTCCAAAATAGGAAAGTCAACGACTGGTCAACTCCCACAATGAATTCTCGACTATTTCTCGACTATTTTTTGACTATTTTTCGACTTTTCGATATTTATACTCGTCCCTCGGGTCGATCGACGGTCCGAAATGAAAATACGAAATGATTCGGATAAACATGAAACAATCAGATAAACTCGTCGGAACCCGAAACTTCAAATAATCATAAAATATTCCTCGGATATCGGAAAAATCTTCCGAAACCACCCACGAGCTCGACATCACGTACTCTACCATTTCTGTGAAGACACTCATCCCAAATTCTCGACCGAAAACAAAGTCGCGAATCGAATCAGTAAACCACACAATATCGTAAAACTGCGACTATAACCAAATCTCGAGAATCGTGCCAAACACACATCTGATTCTGGTTCGGGTCGTCACAAATCTACCCCCTTAAAGAAATTTCGACCTCGAAATTTACGTACCTGTCATGTGAACAGATGAGGATACTGTTCCCGCATACGCTGCTCGGTCTCCCAGGTGGCCTCCTCAACTGAATGGTTCCGCCACAAAACCTTCACCAGCGGAATCACACGGTGCTTCAGCTCCTGCTCACGTCAATCGAGAATCTGCACTGGCTCCTCAACATACGATAAATCCTCTCTGATCGGCAACTGCTGTGGGGCTATCACATGTGAAGGATCTGAGATGTACTTCCGCAACATCGAAACATGGAAGACATCATGTACACGAGCCATCTCTGTCGGTAACTCAAGTCTGTAAGCAACAGCTCCAACCCTCTCCGTAATCTCATATGGACCAATGTACCGCGGTCGAAGCTTGCCACGCTTTCCGAAACGCACTACTCCCCTCCACGGAGATAGTTTCAAGAAGACTCAATCACCAACCTCGAACTCTAAGCTCTTCCTCCTCAGATTCGCGTAACTCTTCTGTCGATCCTGGGCAAGCTTCAGTCGATCCCGAATAACCTGAATGTCCTCCATCGTGGTTTTCACCAAATCAGGACCAATGATCCAACGCTCGCCTACCTCACTCCAACACAATGGAGTGCGACACTGCTTCCCGTACAGAGCCTCGTACGGTGCCATCTCAATAATGGCCTGATAGCTGTTGTTGTAAGCGAACTCGATCAAGTGCAATTGCTGATCCCAGTTTCCACGAAACTGCAACACACACGATCTCAGCATATCCTCAAGTGTCTGAATGGTACGCTCGGACTGCCCGTCAGTCTGAGGATGAAAAGCTGTACTAAATCGCAACCTCGTGCCCAATGCTCGCTGTAAAGCCTGCCAAAACTCAGAAGTGAACTGACTATCACGGTCAGAAACAATCGACACAGGCACACCATGCAAGCGAACAATCTCGGATAAATACAACTTGGCCAATCTGCCCACTGAAATCTTCCCAGGAAGTGCAAGAAAGTGTGCAGATTTCGTCAATCGATCAACGATAACCCAAATGCCAGTATTGCCCGCCAAAGTACGCGGCAACTGATAGACGAAATCCATCGTGATATGCTCCCACTTCCAAACTGGAATCTCAAGTGGCTTTAGTTTGCCTGCAGGTTTCTGTCTCTCCGCATTCACCTGTTGACAAATCAAACATCTACTCACGTACGCGGCAATCTCCTGCTTCATGTTGCGCCACCAATAGTACGCTCGAAGTGTACGAAACATCTTCGTACCTCCGGGATGCATCGCATACGCTGAACTGTGGGCCTCGTCCAGAATCTCCTTCTTCAAGTCCCCGTCCCTGGGTACACATAACCTGCCCCTGAACAACAACGTATTGTCGTCGCTCAGACGGAACTCTGTAGGCACACCATTCTGAATCATGGTCTTCTTGCCTAGCAAGTAAGGATCTGAATCCTGTGCCTCCCGTACCTGATCAACCAACACTGGTCGAACCTGGAAGCTGGCCAACAAAGCTCCATCATCATCATACCCAAACACAACACCCGTAGCTCGAAGCTCGGCTAACATCGACACTCTGGCCACACACATGTGAAACAACGAAGCTCCAGATTTCCGACTAAGCGCATCTGCCACAACATTGGCCTTCCCCGGATGGTACTCGAACGTACAATCATAATCATTGATCAACTCCATCCATCGGCGCTGCCTCATGTTCAGGTCCGGCTGTGTCCGCAAGTAGGTGAGACTCTTGTGGTCAGTGTAAATCTTACACTGAGCACCATACAGGTAATGTCTCCAACTCTTCAACGCTAATACAATAGCGGCTAACTCCAAATCATGCGTCGGATAGTTGACCTCGTGCGGTTTCAGCTGTCTGGAACCATATGCCACAACTCTACCATGCTGCATCAATACACAGCCAAGTCCCAACTTCGACGCATCGCTGAACACAACAAACTCACCACTGTCGTCTGGCAATGTCAGAACCGGTGCGGTAGTCAATCTCTCCTTCAAGAGCAAGTAACTCTCCTCGCACGCCTCAGACCACTCAAACTTGACACCCTTCTTCGTCAATCTGGTCAGTGGTGTAGCTATCCGGGAGAAATCCTGTACAAACCGTCGATAATAGCCTGCTAACCCCAAGAAACTCCGGATCTCCGGTATAGTAGTGGGTCGACTCCAATTCAGCACGGCCTCAATCTTGTCAGGATCAACACTAACTCCCTCGGCCGAAATCACGTGGCCCAGAAACTTCACACTATCCAACCAGAACTCACACTTGCTAAACTTCGCGAACAACTGATGATCCCGCAAAGTCCGCAACACCGCTCGCAAGTGCTTCTTGTGCTGGCCCACACTCCTCGAATATATCAAAATATCATCAATGAATACAATCACGAACTTGTCAAGGAATCGTCGAAACACCCGATTCATCAAGTCCATTAAAGCTGCGAGGGCGTTGGTCAACCCAAACAGCATAACCAGAAACTCATAGTGCCCATACCGCGTCCTGAAAGCTGTCCTGGCCACATCTGAATCCCGGATCCTCAACTGGTGATATCCGGATCGAAGGTCAATCTTCGAAAAGACTGCTGCTCCCTTGAGCTGATCGAACAAGTCGTCAATCCGTGGCAACGGATACTTGTTCCTCACTGTAATCTGATTCAGCTTCCGATAGTCGATGCACAAACGCATGGACCCGTCCTTCTTCCGCACAAACAACACTGGAGCACCCCACGGAGAAACACTCGGTCGAATGAATCCCTTCTCTAACAACTCCTGAAGCTGAATCTGCAACTCCCTCAACTCTGCAGGCGCCATCCGGTACGGTGTCTGGGAAACCGGTCCAGTACCCGGCAATAACTCAATGGTAAAATCAATTTCCCGCACAGGGGGTATACCAGGTAACTCTGTTGGAAATACATCCGGAAACTCAGACACAACCTCAATACTGCCAAGATCCGGCACTGCAGCTGTAGTGTCCACAACATGGGCTAAATACGCAACACAACCCTTCTTCATCAACCAATCTGCCCTCATCGCGGAAATCAAACACGGTAGAGAAGTGTTCTTCTCGCCACGAAACAGTATCTCAGGTAACCCTGGTCGTCGAAACGCGACCTCCTTCCTGTGGCAATCAAACATGGCCCAGTGCGACTCCAAAAAATCCATACCCAATATCAAATCGAAATCCACAATATCAAGCAGTAACAGATCAGCGGCTAAACCATGGCCATCGATAAACACCTCACAATCTCGGTAAACCCAACCGATGCTCACAACCTCACCTGACGGATACAACACTCTCCACAACCCCGGAAATGGAGACGCAGGTACCGTAGCCAATGATGACAGTCTAAATGATATGAATGAATGTGTGGCACCTGGATCTAGCAATGCAACTACTGGAATACCAAAAACGTGTAACGTACCAATAACGACCTCCGGTGATGCTCTGCCCTCACGTAGAGTCATAGCATGAACTCTCGCCTGTCCGGCTGGTCGTCCTCTCTGGGTCTGTCCCTGCTGCCTGCCCTGACCTGCAAACTGTGCTGGTTGAGCTCCCGTGGTAGCACCTCGCTCAGCTCCGGAACTCTGGGCCGCCTGTCCACCAGTACCATACGACTGAGGACACTCCCTCGAATAGTGACCCTCCTGGCCACAACTATAACAAATAACAGGCCCTCGCCGACACGGTCCAACATGGTGTCTGCTGCAGAGACTACACAACGGATACTCCTTCGGTACAGCAAAAGTACCACCGGTGCGCCGCGGATAACTAGAACCGCTGGAACTCCCACTAAAATATGGTCGCTGTGGACGATCTCTCCTCCATATCGATCTCCGCCTCGGTGTACTAGTTGGTGGCCGATATGATCCACCGCCTGAAGATGAAGCTGAACCGGAAGTATCGGAACTCTGCCTCTTAGAAGGCCCCTGACTCGGACCACCTTCCTCAAATCGTCTCGGCTGATACCTCTGCTGTCTCTCCTGCTCAATATCCTCGCCTCGGAGTGCAGCACTAACAAACTCATCAAAGTTGTTCCGAGGCATCGTCGTCAAGGTCGCCTTGATGTTCAGATTCAATCCCAGCTCAAACCTGCGACACTTGGCTTCCTCTGTAGCCACCATATCCCGCGCAAAACGAGACAATCGAGTAAACCGATCCCGATACTCAAGTACAGACAAACTGCCCTGCCTCAAGTTCGTGAACTCCTCGTACTTGCGCTGCTGGGTAGCCTGATTAAAATACCTCCGCATAAACAGATCACGAAACAATGTCCACGGGGTATCCACAGGAACTTTGTCGGTGCTGACCCACCAAAAGTATGCATCACCCTCAAGTAAACCAACTGCGGCTACTGACATCTGCTCAGGTGTAAACTGCAGACGCTCACAAACACGCTCAATCTGAACCAACCATGCCTCGCATATCTCTGGATCCACTGAACCCGAAAACACAGTAGCACCAGTTGTACGAGCCTTAACCACAGGGTCAAAACGCTCTTCCAAACGCAGCACTCGCATCAGCAAGTCGCGCGTTCGGCGATCCTCATCAGGATCATCATCCTGATCAACACGGGGACCACGTCGAGAAGGCATCCTACTGATACAAGACAAGCATTAGGTACAAGCAGAAAGAACGTAATCATGAAACCGCAGATATTTGAGGACATACAACACCCGAAGTATTGATGAGTACCGCTGGCCAGTCGGGTCATCACTCCAGTCATGCTGTATCAACTCAAATACCCTAAACGTCACAACTACAAGAGTCTACAGAATCTGATAACCTAATGCTCTGATACCAAGCTGAAAGGACCCAATCCCGATTCAGTTACTTAAACCGGAATCAAACCCTTTCGAAATTACGAACCAACAAAAATTTTTCAAAATTTCGGCAGAGTTTCGTTACTAACGTGGAATTGCATAAACCTGCACCCTGAAAATACCATTTCATCCTATGCCACAAAAGCCAAACCGTGGGCACCAATCCCAACCGGATTTCTCAACATCAATATAATCAACAACAGTAAATAAACTGTACTATGTATATATGTATATCCGTGAAAATCCGCACAACATGTATCAGAATGTATCAGAGCGACCTCTAAAGTAAAACATATACAATATGTACATCAGTAGGCGAAACAAGAACCTACTGGAAAACACAGGTGACTCTAATCACTAGCCTCCAAACCGCGACGTGAAACACCAAACCTGAACTGCAAACTGGGCACGGAAACCGAAAAGCCCAGGGGAAAGGCAAATAAAAACGTTAGAGTGAGTGGACGAAAATAATATATGCCTTTCACCAGTTATATACATATTCAATGTAAAACAGTGCGAGTTCGAAAAATAACACATATAAATATATACGGAGGTTGTCGGGCGACCTCTCAAACCCGACGTCAGGTGAATCGCTCAAACCCGACAGTGATAGGCCAGGGGACCTCTCAACCCTGGCGGCATACAGGGGACCTCTCAACCCTGCCCAGAGGACCACTCAACTCTGGTGGACTACCGGTGATCAGCCGAGTAGTCGAAGCATCGATGCAATAATGCCATCACATATAAATATAACAATACCTCCAAAAACATCATATACACAATCATCGTATTTATATAAATACGGAAAATCATAAAATCCACGAACTCGCGAATTAACAGTGCAAATATAAACTTGTCCACTCACAGATCAGCTAGCGCGAACTCGCGCTAAACTCGTGGTCCGGCGGAAGTTCCCTCGCCAGAAGCACGATCACAATCCAGATCTCGATCCCGATCTCCTGAATATCCACAAAAACATAACTGATCAATTACATAATCCACAATACTGTACTGATGCACGGAAACCAACCGTTCCCGGAAATACGAAATGCAGTACAAAATGTATAACGGTAATCCCGAAATCCCCACTCGAAATCTCGACTGACAATCGGCTAATCAAATCAACCCGAAAACCTCCGTACGATAATCAGGGCTCGATTACGAGAAAAATGACACTAATTACATCGAAATCTGAAAAGTTGACTTTTTCTCGCCGTTGACCGCCGCCGCCGGAAGCGGCGCGCCTTCAACGGTGGAGTTTTGCAGCCAAAATTTCCAGATCAAACCATCTCATCCATGCGAATCTCTTTCCCTTCTAACACTAAGCTCAATTCACAAAGGAACCACATCAATTTCTCAAAACCAAATCGAAAATTCCAACTCGAATCCCTAATCGGGTTCACCCCAAAACCACATCTCGTCCCAAACCAATTCACTAGAAAGCATCTACGAGGCGTGGGGAGCAAAACCCCCAACACCTCGACCCTCAAAACTCGCCGGAACTGCCTCCACCGTCACAGGTGAAACCATCCACCTCGGCTCCAATCGAACTCAACCAAAACAACATCAAATCTTTCCAAACCAAGCACCATCATGCTCGAAATCAAAAGAGGAATCTAACCATACCTGACTCGTGGTCGGAGGTGGCCGGAAAAAAGGTCGCCGGAGGTGACTTCCCGTTTGGGAAACTTTCCCTTTCGGTCCGATGGCTCACTTTCCAAAATAGGAAAGTCAACGACTGGTCAACTCCCACAATGAATTCTCGACTATTTTTCGACTTTTTGATATTTATACTCGTCCCTCGGGTCAATCGACGGTCCGAAATGAAAATACGAAATGATTCGGATAAACATGAAACAATCAGATAAATTCGTCGGAACCCGAAACTTCAAATAATCATAAAATATTCCTCGGCTATCGGAAAAATCTTCCGAAACCACCCACGAGCTCGAAATCACGTACTCTACGATTTCCGTGAAGACACTCATCCCAAATTCTCGACCGAAAATAAAGTCGCGAATCGAATCGGTAAACCACACAATATCGTAAAACTGCGACTATAACCAAATCTCGAGAATCGTGCCAAACACACATCTGATTCTGGTTCGGGTTGTCACAGATACTCTTATACACACTGTCGACGGAGAGGCCTGGAAGCACGCCGTTAGGGTATATCCTGATTTTGCATTAGAGGTTCGAAATTTCTTGCTCGGGCTCTCATCTGACGGATTCAACCCTTTTGGCAACATGAGTCTTCAATATAGTATATGGTCAGTTATTTTGGTACAGTATAACCTTCCTCCATAGATGTACATGAAGAAGGAATACAATATGCTGACTCTGTTAATTCCAGGGTAGGATTATCCAGGAAAGTTTATGGATGTGTATTCAAGACCCTTGATTGAGGATCTTAAGTGTCTGTGGAACATTAGTCATCCTACACATCGTAATTCAACCATCCCTTGCAATGCTAAGTCTCCAGAAGACTTAGTCTTATGAGATACACTTCCCCATCTTGCTTTAGTTTTGGTGTCATGTCTTGTCTCTAGTTAATCCGTAATTTGAGTGCGTAATCGAGTCAAGCTAAGGAGTTTGAGTGGTCAATCCTCATAGGTTTGACACTTGATTTTTTTACAACCTTTTGACTATTGATTAATCTAAGGCTAAGTCAATCCTCATGCTCATTGATGTTTCCTTGAGAGGGGTGTCAAAGAAGTACAATGGAAGGCCCTCAAGGCTTTGAGTACTTTAAGAGTTTGGAGAACTAATATCTATCGGTTGCTTAGTGTGATTTTAGGTGTCAAGCTTGCGAACCCTCTTTTTGAGGAAGAATTCATTATGGACGAAGATGTCATTAAAGCAAGACCTTTGAGCGATAGTGCTTTACCATCTTTGTCAATGCATACCGGTTGCATCGTTCTTCAACCTTTAGCGGGCGAATCCTTTGAGATCCAACCTAATTTTCTCCAAACCTTACCAATCTTCATGGGACATCCACATTTTGATCCCTATTCTCACTTGTTGGAGTTTGAGGAAGTATATACAAGGTTCAACATCCGGAACATGGATCCGAGATAATTGAAGCTCCGGGTTTTTCCTTCAAGTTTGCGGGATAAGGTAAAGATATGGTTCAACAAACTTGCTTCTGACTCGATTTACTCATGGGAGGCGATGCAACACAAGTTCATCACCAAGTATTTTCCACCAGGGAAGGTCAATGAGTGAAGGAGAAGGTTGATGATATTTTGTGAGGAAGATGGGGAGTTGTTCTATGAGACATAGGAGCGTTTCAAGGAGCTTGAGCTTGGGTGCCCTAACCACGGTCAAACCTAAGACATGTTATTGTCTCTCTTCTACCAAGGATCATGTATGGAGATGAGAAGGAAGGTCGACAATGCAAGTGGTGGAGATTTCATGGACAAAACCCCCGAGAAGGCGTATGTTTTACTTGAAAAGATGTCGGAACGGTCTTCATTATGGGATGTCAAGCCCAATGTTCAAAAACTGGCAATATCAATGAGAGAAGTCACCCGAGCTAACTAGGAAAGTAGAAATAAAGTTAAGGGAGCTATGTATGTACAAAAAGATGCCACCAAGCGACTTGAAGAGACCATAAAAAAGAAATTTAACCTCTTGTTGAAGAAAACTCGGAATGGAGGCTATGTTAATCAAATTGCGGAGACTAGTGTGGCACCTTGCATGATTTGTAGGAGTGTGATACATGAGGCTCCATGTTGCCCACATCAAGGAGACCATCTAGAGACTATGGAGGAGTGGAAGAACATATCATTGGGTGCACAAAGGAGTAATCCAGGTTGGCATACCAATCCTATTTTCTCATGGGATGATCCTAGTCAAGATAACCATTGTGGTCAAGCAAATGGTCAAGATGTTAAGCATGGAGCTACCAGAGTTACAAGGGCTAGTGGAAAGTATGTAAATGCTATGGGAGGCAACTCTTGCTAACCACAAACATATTTCTCGCTAATACCACAACAAGCTCTGATGCAACAAGCACCTCCACCTCGAGAGAAATTGTCAAAGTCTAACTTGGAGGAGTTGATGACAAAGCTATTTTCACAACATGATGCTTCTTCACAGCAAATTATAAGCTCAACGAGCAGAAGACAAGAAGATGTACTTAGAAATCTTCAAGAGCTTGATGGAAGAGAACAAAGAGATCCGGAAGAAGAACGAATGTGCACTCCAGAAGATGGAGGAACAATTAATCCAATTTACAAAGGTACATCAAGTTCAACAAGGCGGAAGGACCAATGAAATTCCATCTTGCACCAAAAAGGATCAAAAGTATCAAGGTCAAGTGGTCAATGTGGTGTTGGCTACTGAAAAAAGATGTGATGATTATGGTGATGCTCCCTTGGTAGAAAGTGATTGTGAAAGTGATGATGAGGAGGGCCTAGACACATCGGGTGCACCTAGCATACCTCTCAGATTTGAGAATGAAGCCAAGCGAAAGCATGATGGTATCAAGACCCAAGCCAAGACTAAGATGATACCGAATGCATTTGAGTTCTTACCCTTTCCTCAAAGTAATGCTAAAGGAAGACCACAAGCTATGATGGACCGGAAGGCAAAAGTTTTCAAGATATTCAACGAGTCTCCATCGATTCTGGAACTAGATGCTTATAGTGTTGATATTGTGGGAAGCAAAGCCAATGATGTTGAAGAAGTCAAGAAACTGGATAGAGGCATGAGCCGCAAAAAGAGAAAGAAATTGAAGCCAAGCAAGCTTGAGAAACCGACATTGGTAGTTGGTAGCAAGGTCACCTTGCAAAGCCTTAATCCCTTTAAGAGTTCTAATTACAAGTTTCTTGAGCTATGTCCTCAAGGAGTAGTCCATCTGATGAATTTAAAGAATGGGAGAACTTTCAAACTCCATCACACATAAATTGAAGCTTTCGAGCCAAAAACAAAGTGGAGTGCAGAAGTCTATCACTTTAAAGATCCAACCATGATGGTTTGACCTTATTCATGGACCATGTTTACATCCTTAAACTACAACCCGTGATGGTCGGACACCATTGGTATGTTAGAGGAATAAGTGTGAGGTTGGAGGAGCATATAACATAGTAGAATGGGCATGAAAGTCAAGAACTAGTAGAAGAGCCAAAATTCTGAAAATGCTGAAGTAGTGCAAACCTGCGGCACTCCTTCGATCCATCAAAGGAAAATTCTTCAACCCATCGAAGGCTACCTAAAATTTTGCATCTGATGTCCTGCCTTGATGGATCGAAGCATACATTCAATCCACCGAATGTCTCTTACCATTTCAAGCATTTCTAGCCTATTTTTGGAGACCAAGAGATTGGGGCATTGAGGCATGGAGCATAGAACAATACCTTGAGGCCAAGATAAGTCCTAGATCATCATTTGAGGATCATGACCAAGCATATGCAAGCTTGGATGGCGAGGCCTAACTTGGTCTTTGTTGGTTTACATTCTAACACATATAGAGCTTGGAGACGGTCTATGAAGTGTTTGCATCCTCTTTCTCTCTACTCTATTTAGCTCCTTGCTTGACATGGATATGTTTAAGGATGATGCTATATTAGGATTCTTAGGTTTAACTCTTATCCCCAAGAGTAGACATCTTCCAAGGGTTGTTAGCCTTGCAATGTCTTAATGGCTCACCCTTGTTCGATGAGGGAGCTACCTATTCTTCATTAGTGTATTATTTTGAGCCTTTGTTAGGCTGTCGTGATTTTGTGTGATACATGTTGTGATACTTGTTGCTATGGACTAAATGCCTTTATAAGTTTTCAATCATTCCTTGCTAAAGTATTAAAGTTCTAAGTGTGAGGTCCTCTCATGTTATATGCTAGATTACAATGTTGTTTTCCTTTGAAATGTGATTAGTATGCATGCCCGCATTGTGGTTGATAGGACTCTAATAGCTTCATTATTTCTTAGAGACTATATGACCCTTTATGTGTGAATGCACGTTAGTTACTATGCCAGGGAGAACATGTGTTAGGCGAATAAATTTGTGAAATGATGATGTCTTGCTATCTTGTCTACACTTTTGTTTCGTATGTGGCATGGCTTTATGCAAATTGAGGACAATTTGGTTCTAAAGTGTGAGGTAGGCGGCTAAGTCATTATCACTCCTTATCCGGAAAAGCCATAAAAATTGAAAAATGTGAGAAAATGTAATACAAAAATATGTGTGTTTTGGTATGTTTTGTGTCCCAATAACCACTCTCAATTATGAGATTAAACTAATAGCTAGTACATTGCATAATTTTGAGCATGTTTTAAAAAGAGAAAATAATGCATGTTTAATCGGTTTAAAAAATGCATATGTCATTCAAAATGAGTTTACATGAGAAAAAAAAGGATTGATATGTTTTCGAAGCTATCCATGTCCATGTGAGATTTTTTTTTAGCCTTATTGTGCATACATAGTTATATTATGCATCTATTCCTTCATGTGTGACATCGATCAATCATAGTGTAATCTAGAACTTGCTTTAAACTGTATGTGCAAAACGTTTTTCAAATCAGGCATTATTTTCGAAAATTATGTAGGCATTAGGATTACCACATACCATGGCCAAATTGCTTTTGAACCCTATGATGCATGTATCCTTTAGTGAGCCAATTTAAGGCTTATATTATTTAGCCTTTTAATTTTTGAACACCACAAATCTTTACCAAGTCTAAACACTTACTCTTACCCTTAACTAGGCAATCGAACAAACGAAAATGAAGTCCTATTAGGATGTGCTTAGAGTTTGTACCTATTGTGAAGTTTAGCAAAAGCTTAAGTGTGAGGTGGAGGAGGTCGTTGTGATGTTCATTTGTGTTGTGTTTTGTTCAAAAAGAAAAAAAAATGAAAAGAAAAAAATGAGAAAAGAGTATCAAAGAAAAGAAAAGAAAAAAAAGAAGAAAAGAGTTTCACAAAAAGAGTATGAGTTGTACATAAAGGATAAGAGTTGTGGAAAGTAGTTTTGAGTAAAAAAAGAGGTTAATGGCACCTAGATGTTTAGTAAGGAACTTCGACATGTGAATTGCTTGCAAGGTTCCTTTGTTCTCAAATTTCTATACCATTCTTTCATTAAACCCCTTCCTTGAGCCCCGTTACAACTCGAATAAAAGTCCTCTTGATTTGAAATACTTGTGCTTTTGGATTGTTGGAGCATTTGGTAGAAAATCGAGCTTATAGAGAACCTGTGATTGATGCGATTTTTGAGTGCAAACACTAACCTTCAAACACTTGTGTGCATTGAGTGATATCTAGTGAGTTTGATGGTTAGGAAACATATCAATTTAAATACATTTCATTGTTATGCATTTGGCTTACCATATATCATTTTAGCTTATTACATATGCATTGATTTCATGTTTCAAAAGTGTTGCTCAAAAGTAGTTCAATCCATCTAGCCATAGTTTTTTGAGGGATATCGATCATTAAGTCGAAACACTTACATACATGTACATGCTTTGTGTGTTTTTGTACTTTGAGTCTAGCTTAGCTTCATTCTTTTCCTCTTAGTTTGCTTGAAGACAAGTAAAGCGTAAGTTTGAGGTAGTTGTTAGGGCCATAATTATGTGCCTATTACGCTCCTAACTTTATGCTTATAGTTTGTTTTCTATGAATAAAGTATTGTTCTTATGATGTTTCTTGCTCTTACTAAGAAATGTGGAGTTGTCTCGGAAATGCATTAAATATGAAGAATTAGGACTTATTGGAGAAGACGTATACATTTCCGAGGTCACAAGAGAATTTGGAGCAACTTTGTGAAAATGACGAATAACTTCACCGGAAGTCGCCGAAAGTTGCCCGGAACCCGCTGGAATTTGTCACAGCCGGCCTGCCCAATCACATGAAGTTCAGCCCAATGAAGGCCCATTCAGCCCATTTATGCTTACCAATCTGATTTGGAGAGAAAGAGAAGAAGTTGGACCACATGATGTCACTAGTTTGGAGTTTAGCCTTCTAAACTCTAAGATAGTGGATCATGGTCTCTCTAAGGCTAAGCTAACCTTTAGATCTTCCATGTCACCATTTCCTATCATCCAAGGGTGCAAATTATTCTTCCTATTCATTCCAAATTCGAGCTCCCCTCTCCCCTCTCATACAACTCACTTCATTTTTCAAATATCTCATTGTTTTTGCTCTCTCTAGCTCTCTTAGCCATATCCCAACCCTCTAGCACTCTCTCATATCTCTTCTCCTCCCTTTCTATGACAAAGTGAACACAATCATCATAAGTGAACACATATTTAACTCATTAGGCATATGGTATAATTAGGATATGATTCTTAATTGAGTTACATCCTAGTTTCGGTTGTCTTTTTATTTGAATGTTGGATCGGAATAATTCTAGTGCCCTAATGGCCTAGAAGATTCGGTTCACAACCAATGGGGACTCAAAATGATCACGAATTGGACAAACATGTGAGAATTGGACAAAATTCATAACTTAGACATTGTTGGCACATTGAGTTGGTTAGTGGCGACATCTCTAGCAGACCAAATATTTACCTTTTATTTTTTTCTTACTTTATGTTCTATTCTTATCCTTCTTTACTAGAAAAAATCTTTACCCTTCTTATATGAATCTAAGTTTAGCGGTCAAACAGTTGAAATTTTCACCATGTACGAGGTCCCAACTATGAGGTGCACTCATCCCTAGATGACGTATTATCTTAACAAAAGGAAGACACTATCGCTAATAGAAGAAAACCCATTTCACATTTCTGTTATCTTGTCAATTCTCTTACTTCTCTATATCCAAAATAGTGTACTTACTAGTAACAAACACAAGATTCGCCATATACACTATAACAAAGCATAAGCCAACCCCTAAACATAATACACCTCTAATATCTTCTCGTACATAATCAAACAATTCATAACCAAGAACAAAACAAAAAATTGTACCTCAAATAAAATGTTCTTGTAGAAAAGCTCTTCGACATTGCTACCTATAGTTCGATTTGTAGTGACAACCTCTCCTAAGTGCAATTTGTAAAGCGTGGTCGCCTTCCCAACATTGTCCAACCCAACCACCACAATCTTAGACTCTTTTGTAAAAAACATCATGAACCAAAACTCGTGAACCATTATTATTGATGATGACCATTTAAGTTCCAAAGCTCTTATTGCATCTGAGATGAGTACTTGAGTGCATGCATCCCTTAGATTGTTTGTGTCTTAAAGATAGAAAGTTAGGATTTCAGTGAGATTTTCCGGTGAGAGAAAAGACATCTAGAAGTTTTAAGAGCTGAGAATCTAAAAGGATACATATGATCTACCTGAGATTAGACCCAATCAACAGTCTTACGAAGCTCAAAAACCTGTCAAATTCCCACACGATTTTCTTAGAATCCCCAAAAGTATCATAGACTGGATTCGCATTCACAAAATAACAAGTAAAAGATGGAGAGAAATAGAGTAAAGTGAGCTTACGGTGAGAGTAGTAGCGGTGGCATTGATGAAACTAATGACAAGGATCCCCCAAAGCTTCATGTCTTCCTCTTTGTTCCCATAGGGTGGTGGTCATAGAATTAGGTCGAATATATATATATATATATATATGAATCAGCTTCACACACCACGGTTATCGTCGTATGATTTAAGACTCACCAAATTTTGAGCACGTTATGACAAAATATTTTGGGGGATTAATGTCAAAACTAAAATTTGAGCTTCCATTTTTGGGGGAATATGACAACAACTACGTTTTTTGAAAATCTCTAACATCACACGTCGGGCACTGTCGTGTGAATGAAGAAATGCAATTTTGAGAAATTGGGCTAGTGTTATTGTGAAATGCTCTGTAATCACATGATGGCCACTGTCGTGTAATGGAAGTCAAAATATATTTTGCAAGTTTTCCCCAAAAATGAGCATTCCTATGATAGTCACCCGTCGTGTAAGTGTACATTATAAGACAGGTAGCACTTGACCGTCGTCTAAAGTTTGAAATATGCTTCACATGTCGGTTAGGGCCTTTCTGCCATCTGGGGGCCATCATGTGAAGCCTTTTTTGTAGTAGTGAAAGCACACCCTCTTAGCACACCAATGGTTGTTCACAATCTAGAACTCAATAAGGATTCATATATACCATACAAAAGATGATGATGAGAAAATTTTGGGAGCTGAGGTACCATACCTTAGTGTTATTGGAGCATTTTTATATTTAGTTCAATGCACTAGACCAGATATTGCATTATTTTTGAACTTGTTAGCTAGGTTTACTTCTGCGCCAACACAACGTCATTGGCATGGACTGATATAAAGCATATCTTCATGTACTTGAAGGGTTCCACTGACTTGGGCTAGTTCTTTCCCTACAAAGAATACACAAAGAAGTTTGAAATTCCTGGAAAATGAATGGTTGAATCGCAGCATACAGGGCCTGGGAATTTTCGGAAATTTTTTCAGATAAGCGCGCTATTTCTTATGTTTATCGAAAATCGGTAAGGGAAATTATAAAAACGGAATTACTTATTACTTGGTTAAATCTCGTACATTGGATCTCGATAAGACCGAATCTGGGATGTTGATCATTTAAAGAGTTTAGGGGTATAAATAAGTGATTTTTGAATTTTAATTCACAAAAATCAGAAAATCTCGTCGACCTTTGACCTGTTTCACCTCCGCCGACCCGTTTTGTTTGATCCGACCTGAACCAACAATTTTGGCCATCTCCGGTGAGAAAAAAAAATAAGGAAACGAAGCTTGAAGCTTCGTTGATTGATTGTTGTGATTATTTTGGGAATTATGCAGGTTTTAGAGTAACCTGAATCAGGTTTTGAATCGTCGAATCGCCGTCATTAGTGGTAGTACTCCGACATGCTCAGTTTTTAAATCGTCTTTTGAAGCTCTCCCCCTCCTGAGTCTATCTATGTGGGTGGTGAAGTCCGACGAAGATCCACAGCAAAGCTTCTCTATCGCGACAATTTCTGGCAATTTGGGTTGTGAGGTTTGAGGGCTAATTCCAGCCAAGTGAGGCTCGAGGAGAGGAAGGTTTCAAAGGGTTGATCACCGCTGTTGGTGGCGCTCGACGGAAATGGGTTTTTTGGCCTGTTTTTGGTTTTTCGGCCAAAAGTCATCGATTTGAACCTCGGCCTAGTTACAAACGAGGGGTCAAACACCCCCATTTGAGGAAGTTCACATGAGGCACGTGTCCCCACATGCCTCTGCCTATGGAGGCGCATGAGTGCCACGCGCTGCCGCCCACGGCGGAGCTCCGGCTAGGCAGCTTGTGGAATTCATTGGCGGGACTTTCGAGGTTGTTTTTAGGGCTGATTTTCATAATTTTACGCATATTCTGATGTTGTCTGATCCATATTTACAGGACATCGAGATTGCGACCCTAGC
Source organism: Geum urbanum (assembly GCA_946800695.1). NCBI lineage: Eukaryota > Viridiplantae > Streptophyta > Magnoliopsida > Rosales > Rosaceae > Geum > Geum urbanum. The sequence goes on from OX327003.1 coordinate 11,554,590, forward strand.
AATGAAGGGAATTCTGTTGGACCCCAGCAGTAATCGCAGACTTGTGAATAGACCTTTTTTATTTCACAGTCGATAGCGAGTTGATGTTTTTATGTATTACACTATACAATATGTTTTCAGAGTATTTACTTGGAGATTTACTTTGTGATGGTTTATTTTGTCCCATTGATGCTCTAGCTATTCAGCTTATCACTGAATTGTCAGTCAGACCGGTTATGACAAACACCTTGCTTGACCCAGATTGTCTCGGGTTAGGGCAAACACCCTAGGTTTGCTTCGGATCGGCCAATTACCCACTTATGATGCGAATTTTGAATGGTCAGTTTAAGTCTTCAATTTATTACCTATTTGATCTTAGGGGTCACTTTATATGTTAGTGTCCACAGAGGGACACTTCATATAGACTGTCAGGGTTGTGTTCTAATGGTATCAGGGTGCCATTTGAGGAGTTAGAACTGCACCGCAACTCATATAGCCATTTTGTCAGAACTGTAATCAGAAGTGGTGACTAGCAGACTTGCCGATTAAACTCAATTATACTAGTAGAACTGGCCACTAGTGTTAGTATGGATACCTAATGTTTTTAAGTATTTACGTTACAGAGTTTGGATTATGACATCTTTTGTATCAGATTTATAAAGTGTAGTCATTTCTGACTCAAGATTTGAAAAGTGAGACTTTATAACAAAATGTTAACATGATAATAGTGTTACGGATAATTCTAATAGATATAGATATTACTTACGAGCTGAAAGAATGCCTACAGGAGCAAATAGATTGTAACATCCTGACCCGAGATTGACCTTGTTATTTTGATTAAACCTTAGTCGTCGATGGTAATTAGTTTTTACCGTCGTAACTATCGCTGGCGTTTCGTCAAAAATTTATCAATTACGTGTTTTGAGATATTTCTTTGAGAAAAGTCATATACTTTATCAAGACAAGTTTGTTGCCACGTCAAATGTTAAAATCGGAGTTACGATGAAGAAGTTGTGGTCAGCAAAAATTTTGGTATGATTTTACAAATTTAAATTATTCGCAACTTGCAAGTATAAATATGACTTTCCGAAATTGAAAAGTCAAACTTTCTATTTCAGTCAGCCTTTTTTTTTTCCTTTTTCTCTCTCCTTTCCCCCGCGTTTCTCTCCTCTCTGATGGACCAAGAGCTCACCAGCGACGGAGCTCGTCGGTCCGACCACTAAAACCGGCGAGGTCAGTGACAAACGCTTCATCTCCCTCTCCTTTTTCAAGCCCCCGAGTTCTCAGCCTTCATCTCTCAAAGATGTAACCGTGGTGTGGAGGAGAAGAGTCGTCGGTGAACCAAAACCCTAAACTTTAGGGGTGACGATTTCAATCTTGAATTGATGGGTGAGACATACTGGGCTTTGAAACTCTCCTCAATATAAAGCTAATGACACTAAGAACACATCTCAATTCGACAGGAGCAAGAAAAATCAAAGGATTGAAGTTTTTGGGGGATTTCGGTTCTAGGGTAAATTGGACAAGTTAGAGGATTAATTGGACTTTGTTGTGTGATTTGGAGCAGAATAGATCTCGAGTCTCCGGGAAAAGTCACTGGCGCCGCCATCGCCGGTGGTGGTCTATGGAGGCGCTTCGGCGAGGGAATTTTTGGCAAAAATTATATGTTGTTTTACTCGTAATTATGCACCGAATGTAATGAGGAGTTTATTGAATTGATTTGGACATTGATGACTAGGACGTGTGATTAATCAGATATTAATTAAACGATTTACGATATTATTAAATTGTAAAATCAATTGTCAATTCGACTTCAAGTTAGGTAAGGTTTAAGGAATATGTTGCGAATATAAAAATGATTCAAGAATTTGAATTTGGAATTTGATTAGCTCGTCATTAGTTCGAGAAACATGTTGTTCAAGAATACGAGGTTCTCGACGATAATACTCGTTGGTATACGAGCTTAGCTATTCATTATGATTTTCGACGATTAGTTGTTAAATAATAATTATTGTTTTAGGACGACGTATTAGCAGCTAGTGGCTAATTTTTAGAAACGTCAACAGACATGGTTTGGTTAGATGGGAATCACGGCATAATCTTGTGAGTGGACCTTTTTATTTTCACAGTCGATAGCGAGTTCATTTATTTTCAGCATTTCAGTATTTCGGTATATTTTACAAAAAGTTTTAAAAGTATTTTAATTTTGGAGGTTTTTCTTTGTGATGACATTAGTTAGTTGCATCGATGCACTGACTGATTGGCTGATCACCAGGTAATCCAGTCAGGAGAGGTCATGGTGCCTTGTCTGGCCTATCACCTATAGTTTCTATACAGTTAGTCGACTCAGGTTAGGGAAATTCCTAAGCAACCACCTCCATATGTAGTTCAGTTTATGATCTTGAACTCCTATTATTTCACAAAAATCAGCAGAAAGGCATATAGTTTTAGTTTTACAGGCTTATATAATTTATGATTCTTGTTCACTCACTCTAACATTTTATGTTTTTATGCCTTTTTCTGGGCCCTTTGTTTTATATTGGCCAGTTTTCAGGTTTCCTAGCTCATGTCGTGATCATCCAGAGTATGAGGCATGACAGTCCATAGCTTCTGATTTCTCTGCAAGTTCGCAGTTAAAGTCCAGGGTTGCTAATACTAAGGTAGCTGAAAGGACCCGACCCCAATTTAGCTGCCTAAACTGGAATCAAACCCCTTCTAAAAACGTGACCTTTCAAAAAACCATTTTGACAGAGTTTACTCTATAATGCGCGATACCATATAACCTGCAGAAGAAAACACACTTCTCCATATATCCACAAAAGCCAAACCGTGGGCGCCATATTCCATCCGGATTTCTCAAAATCCATATATAAAACTAAACTCAAGGTTTACAAGAAATCCAAAAAATATTCAGGAGTATATCTCAAACTGAACAACACTACACAAGTATTCAGAGCGACTTCTAATTACAAAATATACAAGACTAGCAGGTTACATCAGGAACCTACTAGAAGGAAAGTGTGATTTGAACTCTAGGCCTCCTGCGATGACGTGCAACCACGGGAAAGATACTGCAATCTGGGCGGCGAAAACCGAAAAGCCCAGAGAAAAGCATATAAATAATAAAACCGTTAGAGTGAGTGGACGTAAATCATAATATGCCACATAAATAAATCCAACATGCTTTTCACAATAACTGTACATAAAATCATGCGAGTCAAAACAATCAAGCCCAGGTCAAGTGCTCATAAAGACGTAACTCTCCTGGGTACTGTGTGTGTGGAGGCAGTAACTTGAGTACATTTTCCTCAAAGTTACAACACGCCCGGGTCAAGTGCTCATAAAGACGTAACTCTCCCGAGTACTGTGAATCACGGGTCAGGTGCTCATATAGACGTAACCTTCCCAGAGCATCTCGGGGATCAACCGAGAGGCTATAACATCGATGCATCCATATATCCATACTCAGTGTAAAAAAAATCACATGTGCCTCCAAACCAATGTATGCTCATAAAATGCATAATCATAAATGCATACTAGTAAAATGCATAAATCAAGACTCGCAAATCAATTGTGAAAATAAAATGTCCATTCACAGTACGAAGCTAACTCTGAGGTCCGGCGGAAGATCCATCACCAAACACTCGATCACGATCACCTGAATAACAGTGATACGATCAATAAATATTTACTTTTAACATACGAAGCAAATACGTCAAGAACCACGCGTTCTCAAAAATCGTTTCGCTCAAAATATCGACGAGGATAAAAAAATTTCTAAAATATATCCAAATACCCCTCATCCCAAAATAAAACACTCAACTCAACCAAAAAACCTCAACATTGCATTCGGCATGCGAAAACGAGCGAAACGACATAAAACTTTGTCGAAAATCCACCTTGCCGGAGCTCTGCCGCGCATGGCGGCACGTGGGGCCGTTGTCGCCGCCATCGGCTGCCGGAATTCCAACCGGCCTAGAAATCTTTGACCTATACATGGATTTGAAGATATAAACATTTCCAACAACTTTGTAGTTCAATGTTAAGCCCAGTTTTAACCGGAAAAAGTCCAAAACTCACCGTGAAGTTCAAAAACCTCGCCAGAATCATTTCCTCTGATCGGCCACCACCAGCCACGCCAAGACCCAAGACCACTTGTGATAGACTCACCATCCAAAGGGCTTCAAAACCCCAGTGGTGTCAATCCTCAACTCCACCGGTATCGCCGCCACCATCTCCGCCGATTTACCACCGCCGCTACTAGATTTCTTCGCATCGTTTCTTCCTCCTCCGGGCACCAATGAAGGCGACCCACCTATCAATTTGAAGAGGAGCTCAATCCCAACAACTTTCATTAAGGAATCACGGTCAAATATGGCCGAAAAAAGGCACACCGTCGGCGAGAAGTTTCGGTGACAAAATGGGTCGATTTGACCCATGGGTCAACCCAAAAATCCCAAAATGGAAAGTTTTCTAAATTGTCTTGTATTTACTGTATATATACCATACACATACATGCCCAAGTAAAAGTTCAAAATAAATCTGATCAAGATCAGACAGTCACGATTAAATCAACAATAAAAATAACACTTTTAAATATTTTCACCAACCGACTTCAGAACTCGATAAAACATTGCTCACTTATCCGAAAAATTCCTGAAAATTCCTACGATCTCGAAATTAAATACTCTACAATTCTCGTGAAGGAAGTTATCACAAATTCTCGCCTGATGAAATATTCGTTAACAAACCCAATTACGCGACTAATCCGCGATAATTCTATTTCGTGCAGATTAATACGTAGATTTTGGTTTGGGTTATCATAGTAACTTGTACCGAATAAGCGGTACTCTCTAATATGGGTCCCGCAATACTTACCCTAGATTACTACGGTAATCTGGGGCAGGTCTTGTCACATTATTTCACGAAAATCAGCGAAAAGATATTATATTATAGTTTTATCGTTTTACACAGATTATGTTATTTTATCCACTCACTCTAACGTTTTATATTTTATTGCCTTTCTCTCGTCCTTTCGGTTTCTGTTGCCCAGGCTACAATGTAAATCCTGAGTTTGCGTGGTGTCGTCGAAGGCTTTGAGTCTACCTGTCAGCTCTTCATTCAGTAGGTTCTAGTCCACTGTTAGATTATTTCATATGTAGTATATGTTCATAGAAGTCGCTTTGATTTCCAGTTGTATTATGTTGTTTTCAGTTACTCAAGTAGTAGTCGAGTTTACTTTCCTTTGTATTCATAACCAACACATTGTAAATATGTTTTAAATCCCTAAGTTGAGTTTTGGTTTAAGTTTATGACATTTGTTAAGAAATTCGAATGGACAATCAGTGGTCCATGGTTTATTTTTTGGGAATCTAGTTTAGAAATGTTATCTTCTCTCAGGTTTTTGGGTTGTTCAATTTTCAAGGGAAATTATGTCAAAAATTTTGTAGAATTTCTCAGAGTTTAGTTAGTCATTAGGACTTAATTCTAGTTTACTAACTAAACTAGGGTTTGGTCCTTTCACTACATCACATATATGTGGTCACTTATAAATTTGATGCATGTGTTGTACTCTTTCTCTCTTCGACCAAACTTTTGTTTTTACCTAAAAGATTTTTTTGTTTGCTTAGCAAGGTTTTTAGTGAGGCATCATCTATTAGAATCCCGGTATGTATCTTGTCCTAATTAATATAGAAGTAGATATTCTCTCAATCCCTGATTTATAGGGGCATTGATTGTAACAGATTGTAATGCATATTTAAATGTCATTTATCAATGAATAAAGTACAGTTTTAGTCTATTATTTATCTATTTACTTTTCTACTTTAACAGATACGAAAATAAAATACTACGCCAAACTGAAAGAGTATGCATGAATCTCTCCCATTTATTGGGAGATGGACTTTCCTATAACGTTTTTCCATTAAAAAGATCGAGAACTAGTCCACATTAGCATCACCAAATTGATTAAGGTCATAAACTCTTTATAACTTGCCTTATTGATCACAAATTGTACCGTATATAAGAAGTGCTATAGAGAAAGCTAGGACTATTTCATTGTACTCGGCATATTAGAACAAGTCACTGCCATGGCAATTTCTAAGACCTTTTTGTTTGTGTTATTTAGCCTTGTCTTGCACTCCTCCTCCGTTTTCAGTGAACATATGCATGTTCAATCTAGTGGCCGGATCCTGCGTGCTGTGCTTCCTTCAGGTCTGAACCCGAGGGAGTCTCCTGGCACACCACCGTCAGTACCTGCTGAGGAACATCATCATCTTCTCAGGCATGGGATCAAGACGCTAGTGCCCTCCGGTCCGAATCCGAGGGAGTCTCCTGGTGCACCACCCTTGGTACCTTCATCATCTACAAAACCTTTCAACTCTAATGGGCGTCTTCTGCGCAGTGTTCCTACGGGCCCTCAACTACAACTGAAAATATGAAGTAGAACAACATGGCATGCAAACTGAATAAATATCATGTAGACAAGCCAAGTCTAGACATCAGCTTGGAGCACAAGGAAAAAGAAAAAAGCCAATTAGTACTCTGGCTAGCAGATTTTTTGTTCTATTATTTGCTCTTTTCTTAGTTTATAATTTGCAATAAGAATTCACAGTTCATCGTTGGTCGTTTTATGATCAAAGTCATTACAGTAAGTCGAGTCCTACATTCAAGTAATCCAATTATATTTAATAAACAAAGGATGGGAATGAGAAAAATTATGTTTTTTAGCCGTGTTTGGGTAGAGGAATAAAAGTCAGAATTTAATCAAGGGACAGAAGTTATAAACGTCACTTTAAAAAGAATTTCACATAATCTTAAATTGTTCACAGAAATGAAAAATGATTAATTCAAAAACATCAAAAGGGAAATTTAATCGACTATCACGCAACAGTATTTTTTTTGTTACTGAAAGCATGCAACTCCAACAATGTCATCATAAATCTTCATATCTTGTTCATATATACAGTCGAGGCACTAATAAAAACGCTCACTTCAACAATTTAACTTGTGGTGTATTCTAGCTATATTTGAATAAATGTTTCTTTGTCTCTAAGGTCGACATGGCCGGTGAGCGTGAATATATGCTCGGAAGCCATGGAGTCAACATCTCCGCGGATGAGAAGGAGAAAGCTCTTAATTGCTTAGCTAGTTGGCCAACTCATTCGTAGACACTCAACCGTAGAAATCAATCCCGGTCAAACTAGGAATCATAGTTTGACCAGGAGTTGGCCTCGCTGCACCAACATTAGGATCATGGTGGCCTTTAGGGTTTGGATCCCCAACGCCTCCATAATCTAAGTTGTCACTGAAAGGACCCAATCCCGATTCAGTTACCTAAACCGGAATCAAACCCTTTCGAAAATACGAACCAAAAAAAAAATTTCAAAATTTCGGCAAAGTTTCGTTACTAACGTGGAATTGCCATAACCTGCACCCAAAAAATAACACTTCATCCTATACCACAAAAGCCAAACCGTGGGCACCAATCCCATCCGGATTTCTCAACATCATTATAATCAATAACAGTAAATAAACTATACTATGTATATATGAATATCCGAGAAAATCCGTATAAACATGTATCAGAATGTATCAGAGCGACCTCTAAAGTAAAACATATACAATATACACATCAGTAGGCGAAACAAGAACCTACTGGAAAGCACAGGTAACTCTGATCACTAGCCTCCAAACCGCGACGTGAAACACCAAACCTGAACTGCAAACTGGGCACGGAAACCGAAAAGCCCAGGGGAAAGACAATATACACGTTAGAGTGAGTGGACGAAAATAAATGTCTTTCACTAGTTGATATATATGTTTAAAATAACATATGTGAGTCCAGGTAAATGAAATATAACAAGTACACGAGGTAAAACCATAATCCTCCAGCGTACTGAGCATGCAAGTAAAAATCCCACGGGGTCACTCATGGACACCTCCGTGCTAGTACAGTCAGAATCACGGGATCCCAGACTCACACGTGATTCTAGCCAGAAATGGCCTCAGGTCAAATGAAAGGACCCAATCCCGATTCAGTTACCTAAATCAGAATCAAACCCTTCCGGAAATACGAACCAACAAAAATTTTTCAAAATTTCGGCAGAGTTTCGTTACTAACGTGGAATTACCATAACCTGCACGCAGAAATTAACACTTCGTCCTATGCCACAAAAAGCAAACCGTGGGCACCAATCCCATCAGGATTTCTCAACATCAATCTAATCAACAACAGTAAATAAACTGTACTATGTATATATGTATATCCGTGAAAATCCGCACAACATGTATCAGAATGTATCAGAGCGACCACTAAAGTAAAACATATACAATATGTACATCAGTAGGCGAAACAAGAACCTACTGGAAAACACAGATAACTCTGATCACTAGCCTCCAAACCGCGACGTGAAACACCAAACCTGAACTGCAAACTGGGCACAGAAACCGAAAAGCCCAGGTGAAAGACAATAAACACGTTAGAGTGAGTGGACGAAAATAAATGTCTTTCACCAAGTAATATATATGTTATAAAAACATATGCGAGTCCAGGTAAATAGAAACAATAAAGTACACGAGGTAAAACCATAATCCTCCAGCGTACTGAGCATGCAAGTAAAAATCTCACGGGGTCACTCATGGACACACACTGTGCTAGTATAGTCAGAACCACGGAGTCCCTGACTTCCACGTGATTCTAGCCAAAAATGGCCTCGGATCCGGGGAAACACCCCTCACCGGTCAGTCGGGGATACGCCCCTCCTGGTATGGCCTACCATCGGGGATCAGCCGAGAGGCAAGTGTATCGATACAACAACGTAACCAAGACTGTACTCTGTGTAAACCAAATCATAAACATTTCGATGCAAATGCAAATAACAGCATATAAATGTATGTATACTCGTATACGTATATTCGTATAAGTATATCGTATAATCGTAAAACACATGCTCATATATCTGAAATCTCATAGGCATGCTCAAGATCGTAAATCATATAAAAGACTCGCAAACAATCCGTGAAAAGAAATTGTCCACTCACAGGTGAGCAAAAAGCACACACGCACTAATCTCGATGACCGGCGGAAGATCCCTCACCAGAAGCACGATCACGATCTCGATCTCGATCTCCTGAATGTTCACAAAACACAACTGATCAATATCATAGTTCTCAACACTTTACGGATGCACGGAAACCAACCGTTCCCGGAAATACGAAATGCAGTTCAAAATGAATTACGGAAATCCCGAAATCCCCACTCGAAATCTCGACTGAAAATCGACTAACCAAATCAACCCGAAAACCTCCGTACGATAACCAGGGCGTGATTACGAGAAAAATGACACTAATTACATCGAAATCTGAAAAGTCACCGGCGATATCAACCCGATCGGCCTAACTCGGGTATCCCAAAAACCTCATCAAATCTCACCAATTAAAACATCAACCAACTCGAAATCATCAAGGGAAGCTAACTGTACCTTTCAATCAACCAAAGGTGGCCGGAATACAGTGGTCGGACGGGCAACCAAATCGGGAAACTCTCCCCCTCGAGTCAACGCAGTCAAACTTTCCAAAATGGGAAAGTCAACGCAAGTCAATGCAAATTCGTGTTTTTACGACTATTTTCCGACTTTTCGATATTTATACTCGTCCCACGGGTCGATCAACGGTCCGGAATGAATATACGATGTGATTCGGATAAGCTCGAAACAATCGGATAAACTCGTCGAAACCCAAAACTTCAAATAATCATAAAATATTCCTCGGTTATCAGAAAAATCTTCCGGAACCGCCCTCGAGCTCGAAATCACGTACTCTACAACTTCCGTGAAGACACTCAACTCAAATTCTCGACTGAAAACATAGTCGCGAATCGAATCGACAAACCACACAATATCGTAAAACTACGACTATATCCAAATCTCGAGAATCGTGCCAAACACACATCTGATTCTGGTTCGGGTCGTCACATCAAAGGTCTGCCTCCCCCCGGTAAAGACCTCGGGTCAGGAGTCACAGCCTCCCCTGACAAATGCCTACCATCGGGGATCAGCCGAGAGGCGAGTGTATCGATACAACAACGTAACCACGACTGTACTCTGTGTAAACCAAATCATAAACATTTCGATGCAAATGCATGAAACAACATATAAGTGTATGTATATTCGTATACGTATATCCGTATAAGTATAATCGTATAATCGTAAAAACACATGCTCATGTAATCCGAAATCTCAATACGCATGCTCAAATTCGAAAATCATATAAAAGACTCGCAAGAATTCTGTGAAAAGAAATTGTCCACTCACAGACTCACGTAACGCGCACTCGCGCTAAACTCGTGGTCCGGCGGAAGATCCCTCGCCTGAAGCACGATCACGATCCAGATCTCGATCTCGATCTCCTGAATATCTACAAAAACATAACTGATAAAAATCATAGTTCTCAACCCTGTACTGAATCACGGAAACCAACCGTTCCCGAAAATATGCAATACGGTACAAAATGTATAACGGAAATTCTGAAATCCCCACTCGAAATCTCGACTGAAAATCGGCTAATCAAATCAACCTGAAAACCTTTGGACGATAACCAGGGCGCGATTTCGAGAAAAATGACACTAAAATTGTCGAAATCTGAAAAGTCAACTTTTGGCCGGAGCTCCGCCGTTAACCGTCGCCGCCGCCGCCGGCGCGCCGTCAACGGTGAAATCTCACGGTCAAAAACTCCAGAATTCAAGACCTCATCAAGACGAACAACTTTCATAACTGACACAAGACTCAATTCAAACCGGAACATCACCAATTCAACCGAAATCCAATCGGAAAACTAGCTCCGGCAACCCATTCGGGTTCACCGGAAAACTCGATTAAACCCCAATCAAATCATATAGGGAGTATCACAAGGTTAAGGGGAACCAAACCCCCATAACCTCCACCACTGTGGCATGCCGGAAAGTGGCCAACGAACTCCGGCGACTTTCACGAATCGGACCCAATTCGGGTTCCACCAAAACGGTATCATTTCAATCCAAACCAAGTACCATCACACTCGAAATCAAACAAGGAAGCGAACCATACCTTCAATTTGATCGGAGGTGGTCGGAATCTAGGTCGTCGGACGGCAAAGCTCAAAGAGGAAACTTTCCTCTTCGGTCAAACTGGTCAACTTGGTATTTATGGAAAGTCAACGCCAGTCAACGCGAAACAGTATTTTTCGACAATTTTACGACTATTTTCGATATTTATACTCGCGCCTCGGGTCGATCGCCGGTCCAAAACGAATATACGAAATGATTCGGATAAGCTCGAAACAATCGGATAAACTCGTCGGCAACCGAAACTTCAAATAATCATAAAATATTCCTCGGTTATCAGAAAAATCTTCCGGAACCGCCCACGAGCTCGAAATCACGTACTCTACAATTTCCGTGAAGACATCCAACTCAAATTCTCAACCGAAAACAAAGTCGCGAATAGGGTCGACGAACCACATTTACGACGTAAAACCGCGACTAAACTCAATCTCGAGAATCGTGCTGAATACACAACAGATTCTGATTCGGGTCGTCACAGTCACCGACACATCCTATGGGCTTTCACACACTGCCTGCTCCAACAAGACTAACATCCCACATGTTCGGCAAAAAACCAGAAGTTTGATCATAGCAGAAGCGCACAAAAGTAACTTGTCCTGCAAACTCAATGGCCAGAATAAGCGGATACGCCTGCTTAATTAGAATAGCCCAAATTGTTTAGCTAAGAAGTGATGTCAACAGAGGTGATGCGTTTCTTTATTTTCAGGAGTTGAAAAATGGTTGCCTAATGTATTTATATAGGAATAAATTTGTCCGGAATACATAAAATGTTGTAATTGGCGGAAAAGAAAGAAAAAAATGAGATGAAAAAAAAATTATGTACTTGTCCTGCTTGCAAAGTTCAATGATACAGTAAAACCTCGATAATTTAATATTCGATTAATTAATAATCTTGTTAAAAAAATATTTTTTGTCGGTCCAAACTTGGGAGCTTGAGTATTAATTTAATACTCGATTAACTAATAATCTCGCTAAATTAATAAATTTTATTAGTCCCAAGATTATTAATTTATCGAGGTTTTACTGTATAAAGAAAAAGACCGGTGACTATGAAGACAATGGAGTTATGAGGCGATTTGACTAAGTCCTGGAACTGTGCTATCACCACTTATCCTAAATATTTCCGATTCATAATACTTAGCCTCATTATGATCATTATTTGTCCTTTTGATTCTTAAGATTGTGCAGCTTTTGATCTGTAGAGATTAGTACATGAGTTGAGCATATAGTTCAGTCCATTTGGCAAGTAATTGAATTGAGCGTTTAACCTTAAACACATTTGAGTGAAACACTTATGAGAGCATTAACCATTGTAGAGTTGAGTCTTGATTTATTTATTGCATGCTAAGCTCCACTTTTAACCATGATTATGTCTATGTCTTACATGTTTCATTATGCATTATTCATGTTACTTTTTGAAACTTATGAGGCTTTGGTTCTTGGTTAATTGCTAATCTTGATGTTAGGAAGAAGGAGATTGAAGATGTTGTGTTGTGAGCAAAAGAGAGTCATTTTTCTTCAGTATTTTTATATTCTTAGTTTAGTGTTTTGCTCGAGGACTAGCAAAAGATAAGTGTGGGGTTATATAGCAAGGTGACAAGCGAGAACAAGAAGAAGAAGTTGAAAAATTTCCACCATTCTTGAGACTAAAATTGTAACGACCCGAACTAGAATCAGTAGAGTAATCAGCGTAATCCACGAGTTAGTGCGTAATCGCGATTAATTGATAATTGTGTGGTTTGCCGGTTTAGTTCGCAACTTAATTATCGGCCGAGAATTTGAGTTGAGTCTCTTCTCGAGAGTTGTAGTACACGTGATTTCAAATTCGTGGGTGGTCCCGGATCATTTTCTGATGACCGAGAAATATAATATGATTATTTGAAGTTTCGGAATATCGACGAATTTATCCGTTCGTATTGAGTTTATCCGAATCATAATGGTTATCCGTTTTGGACCGTTGATAGTCCCGAGGCGCGAGTATAAATATCGGAAATAGTCGAAAAATTGTCGAAAACACTGTTTGGGAAGTTTGACAGTCGTTGACCGAGAGTTGATCGTTGACTTTCGTTGACCGGAGGAGAAAAACGGATTGTTTGGCTTCCGTCGCCGGACCGGCTGATTCCGGCCATTTCAGGCCACGACCCTTGAAGGTAAATTGTTCTCCTCGTGATTCTAAACTGTTTAGAACTTGAAATTGCTTGATTTGGTTGAGATTTTAGGGAGATATTTCGATTTGAAAATTGAAAATTTCTGGTCGGAATCGGCCTCGACGGAGGAAGGTGCTCCGGTGACATTCCGGGGTAAATCTTTGGTGGATTTTGTTGGTTTTGAAGGGACGAGGCGGCGCTATACGAATATTCCTCCACCACACTGGTGATAATAGTGTTAATGTAATGTTTGCATTTGAATAAGACCTCTACCTGAACCGATGGCCTCCACCATAGTGCCAAAACCCCAGCTCCATTAATAGGCTCAACCGATTCACCTTTAAAATAACCAAATTGCTTCCTAATTTTGTTCATACGAAAGTTACATTGTTTAGTTTCGCAAAGAAAAACCAACTCTGGGGCCAATTTTTGATTGACTTCACCTAAATACTGGACTGTCAATGGCTGACCCATGCCTTGACAGTTCTAGGCAAGAAGTCTTTTCATTTGGGGTCCCCAAATGTTCGTAAGCTGATACTACAAAATGTTCACTATCGATTAATTGCACATTTGCAAACCAGAGATGGGGATTGGGGAAGATTATCAAATGAAGAACATAATAACAATAATAATAATAATAAATTGAAAAAACAAACAAACAAAGAGTGCTTTGAATACTATCCTGGTACTTTAGTTGAGGTATAATATCTCGGATTCACTAGTTTGTAACATTTGTGTCTAATTTTCTCTTTTCCTACAAGTTGAATATGGTGATACTGTAATTTGCAATGGTACCTAAAAACAACGTATTTTTGGTCCTCCCACGCTCAGGTACTATAGATAACAACTCAATTTTACAATGTTAATCTTTAGGAAAATTCTGCTATGCACCAAATCCTAAATACCTCAAGTCTAATTTCAAAATTTAACACCTGTCATAATATTATTGATTTTTTTTGTCAATATTTACAAAGATGACTTCCTGAACTTGTCTTATGCCCGGTGCATGTGATACTTCTCTTTTGCCCAGAAAATTCTCCGCCACACTCCTTCGCTGGGATTTTTACCGTCGTTCACCTCTCTCTCTCTCTCTCTCTCTCTCTCTCTCTCTCTCTCTCTCTCTCTCTCTCTCGGCTTCCAGTAGTACCACCGTCGAGCCGCGCAGTACAACCGCATCATCTTCTCGACATTTCCTCTAATTCGCGCCGCCGCGAGTCTCTCTTCGATGTCTCTCTTCTCTCTTTCTCTGAACGTCTCCCAAACGATGTCTCTCTTCTCTCTCTCTGAACGTCTCCCAAACAAAACAACTAATCTCTCTACGCACTCCGATTCTCCTCCTCGTCGTCCTCCTCCTCCTCCTCCTCCTCCTCCTCCTTCTTCTTCCTCTTATTATTATTATGACTCAAAACTACCCCTTTTTGACTGAACAAATACTCAAAACCAATTTCAATGTGGTTTCTTCAAGTGTTAGTCTGAATCCCTTTTGTCGTGACCAGATTGGAAGATCAAGTTGGATCATAAAGAGGTCGAATTCAAGCTTTTGGGGCAAATCCCAGTCGACACTTTTGGTCGAATTACAATGCCAAGAGGGTGGAATTCGATTCAGAAACTCTAATTATGGGAACAAAGGTATTCCATTTTGACGGATGAGGAGGAAATCAACGAGTTTGGGCTAGACCCAGATGCGAGAACGCTCTTCTGACCTTAAACCCATCCCCAATTTTGCTTGAGAGTTTCAACTTATGGAAACCCTATTGTTGTCAAGATTGGTCTTTGTCATTTTCAGTCTGTACAATTCTGGTCGATTCTCAAAATCAGGACTGAGACAGAGCCCAGTCGCGAACGGATCTCAAGTCTAAGCTTTGATTACAAGTTGCAGAGGCTGATCAACGAGCTTTGATTGTGAGATAATCTGGGTGCCCAGAGTAGATTTGGGAGTCTAGAGTTGATGAGGTGAATATGAGCGCCAGGGAGATGGAGGGAAGGAGAGGAAGGAGAGGAAGGAGAGGGTGCGGCAAAATTCGCCGTGTTTAGAGGCGGTGAGGTTTACCGGCGACGGAGTAGTCATGGTGAAGAAGATGGGGTGGTGGGCATTGTTCACATAGACTGACTCATGATAAGCTCCATCATACTCTAAAAGAGTTAAACAACACAACCGTTAAGATCTTAACACATGTCAGAAAGTGAAATTAGACCTTTAAGTGCAAGTTCACCCGTTGAGTCAGGGGTCAGGGATGTTGGGGCAATAGGGCAATAAGTCAGTGACTTGTCATTCACTTTTTGATAGTTGTTTCCATCCGTAGCGTCAGGGTCTGGGTCAAAACTTTATTTCTATTTAATTTTTATTAATCATTTAAAATAACGTGAGAGTATATATGGTCATCAAACATCACTTTAATAATGTAGAAGTATATACGGTCGAAATTAAGAGCACCACGTGACAATTGGGTTAAGTCAGAAGGCTAGAAGTGCCTCAGGGATTGACCTAGAGGAGTTCTTACTCGAGCAAGAAAACACTTTTGGATCGTTGATTTTTCACTTTTTTTTCCTTTTTTGGGGTTACATCTACATGGCAACCAGGCAAAACACTCCCCAGTGAACTTGCTCTAAGCCTCGACAATTCATTGTGATACTGAAAGGCGCTTCTGTGATCTTTTGTGCTCAGAAGCTTGATCTCAAAGAAGAAACAAAGTTTAGTTCCTTGTTGCTTTACGTCTCGGCCTTTATTGTGAGGTATGGTTCTGGATCTCCTAACAATTGAATCTACAACCTATAGTACTTGAAAGTTTTTCTCGATGAATATAACTAGTTTCATTTCGATAAGTATTCTTTAGGACCTTGGAACAGCCTTCAACTTCATTTTCAAATTTATTGGAACAGTTGCTGAAATCTCCAAATGTATCGTTGCTCACCTTAATAACCTCCCAATGGTTCCAAGGACTTCTTATTGATAGGTGTCATTGGTCTGAGTAGTATTGAGGTGCACATAAAGCCTCATCTGGACACTCCAACTTTTGGTGTAGGGCCGATAATACCAGAAAAAGGCTACTGGCCTCATAATAATTAAAAACTGTACATTTCACATAAGATTTCTCTGAAACTCATTATAGACACTGACAAAGCACAAAATAATGTTAAAGCTTGAAATTCACTTAACTATTGTATTTTGTATTTGCCACTTTAAAGTTCAGACTTCATCTTGTACAAGATCAACCACAAAGTGCAGTAAACAGGTTCCCCAAAAAAAAGAATTTCTGTACTAGAAATATAACACTGACAGAGCAAAATGATGGGTTGAAAGAGAAATTATATTCCCGATACCATTTCCGCACAAGCGACACTAACTTGTTCACATCCATCTTTACTCTGGCCACCCTAACTGCTCTGCCAGCCTCCCTTGCACTCAAGAACTGTGGTAGGGGGGTGATCAAGCCTCAATAATTTGGCAATTTACAACTTCGTCAGCTATACTGGAATAAGATGAAGTGAAAGGGTCGAGACCATCCAACCAAAGAATAGGAGTCAAAAAAATCTAGCTCAAATTGTTGTATAATTAGAGAAAAGGTGCAGCAAGTTATTGAGACTCTCTGGATGGAACTTCCTCGCAAACAAGTGACACGGTCGTTGTATCCCATTCCATAGGCAAGGCCATCTTTGCACTACTTTCTGTGCAAAAAAAATAAAAGCAAGTTTTAATAAGCAATCCACTTTCAGAAAGTTGAATTTGATACCTTCTAAACCCATACCTTCTCATCACTAGTCACATGCACACTCACATCAATCGACTGCAGACAATATCAGTCTTAATCAAAAATCACAAAAAAAAAAGTGTATAGAGAAACTGGACTCTTTGAAACATATATATCCAGAAATACAATATGTAATTATAGTACACGCAAAATGATAAATCAGAGACCGATGCACGCAACGCAGTAAACTAATGAGAGGTATTGTAATTGATATCAAGCTCAGAGATTGGCAACATATCAAACCACCAATGACTTCAGTACAAATCTTTCAAAATAAAACTAAAATACAAGAGAATGAAACATGCAGCACTAACTTTGGGCAGAATTATACCGTAATATTTCTCAGAAGCTCAGAGCTAATATCCTTAGCCTTGTATAGCTTTGGGTGCCACTTTCTCTCAGACCAATCAACATGTGTTACAGACCAGTTTGCAATTCCACCAGGATCAACTATCTGAACATGCAAATGAAAAACGCTCAATCAGAAAGGAATACTGAAGTAAGGTAAACTTTAAGAAGCTACTAAAACAAATCCTCACATTGAAAAAGGTTGGCAAGTAATGCTCATCAGCAATGCAATTGCGCCCCTCCAAACCTGGCTGTAATAATCAAGAAAATCCAAATCAATATACTCTGGCCACAAGCAACTCAAGCCTCTATGATACTTGTATGTCATATGAGAACACAAGAAAAGACATGCTCAAGCTGGCATGGTTTACATAAAGGATAAAATGTGAATCTTAAAGAAAAAAACTCAATCCTACCAACATATATAAATAATATAAAACAACAATCTCAATCTATATTTTCAATTTTGAAACAACAAAGCCTGAATGTCTCCATGAAAGTAAGCAGAAAGATAAAATTACAACAAAAAAAAACGTAAAATCATTTAAAAATACTCATGTAAAAGTGTGTGCATGACAGGCTATCAGATAAAATATTTACGTAAATAATAATAAAAAAGAACACTTTTATCTAAAGCTAACATCAGACCAGGTCAGTACATATTTGGAAAAGAGAAAGACTTATCACCTTGCAGTACTCCCGGAATTTAGTGTAGTAAAGACTATCAGCCATTATAATAACAGCATGCTGGCGCTTTACAGAGAACCACTGCATACATTCAGAAATAATAAATCTAAAATATTACAAGAAAACAATAAAATATTACATTCAGAAATATGATTATACGTCAAAGTATTGACATGAACTTAACAGCAGTTTAGAAACTATGTGTGTAGCCTAATTATAATGTACCTGTGCCCCCTTTCTAAAATCTTTCATCTCAATTTCAGGTAACATGTGTTCCGAGTACCTGCCATTTCCATGTGGGCCAGGGTCCTCAAAGCTGAGAACACGACAAAGTGTGAGAGATTATAAGTTAATTTATCATTATGAAGAAACAAGTTACTCAAGCAGCTATGGAGATTGCTGCATACTTAAACTCTACTATGACAGCAACTGCAGTAACTATACTACTACATAATTTTCAGTTACAAATGAAAATGCAAATATATGAATACAGAAGCTCATACGAGAAGATGGTCACGTACCAGTCAACGTAGCTTATATTAGTATTCATCAGATAGCCATATATATAGTCAAACGTATACAACGGTACACAACTGCATTACAAAAAATATTAATAAGAAATTATTAATAGGAGAACTACCAAAGCTTTTGACAGAAACAGGATGACTAAAAGTACCTAAAATTTGATCACCTTTCAGAAAGTAACACAAAGTGCTGGTTATCAGGATCTTGAAGAGCATTTGCCAATAATCTTCTCTCTGCATCCACCATGGAAATTTTTCCCCAAATAACCTGCAAACATGATCAACACATAAACCCACTAGCTAGCTGACTAGTTAAACAAGAAAATAATGACTAAATACCATGACTGAGTACAACAACCCAAAAGGTTGCTATGATTTTACAATCGGCAATGACATTATTTCAACCTGACCAACAAGGGATATGATTTCTTTTAATAATTACAGTTATAGTTTGATCTTCAACAAAATTTGATAGTGGGCTAGAAACAAAAGTCGAAAAATGAGATGTATGTCTTCTACATGCCACTGTAACCTTGGTACATACCACGGAAAAATATCTACATAATATGGTCCCTTCAAAAAAATTGAGAGTAGTTGGAAGAGGTTATTTATGCTTGTTTACTATTGGCTGGGTTTTGTACGTGTACATGTGTAAGACTAATCATTTTTACCAAATTTCGTTAGGAAAAAAGAAAAGCAAATAGGAAGTCAAGTACAATCTCATGATTGATTCAGAAGGACATGTATAGACCCGGACATGGAACCTGTCAGATATAATATTCACTTCAAGAACATGGGACTTTGAAACTACGCATTATGTATTTAAATTTGGCTAAGAAAGCAGTGATGACTAAGACAGCAAATCGGTTTTACCTGGTCACTGCGTATCTCCCTGTTAGCAAAGTAACGGCTCGAATGAACTGCCTTTTCTTTAGATGCATGCACGTAAACAGAGAACTTTCCCTCATGACCCTGCCAATATAAAGGGCTAAGCTCAACAAAAGCATCTGGGGTAAATAATACTCGACAGGCCGGAGGCATCACAATCCAAAAGGCATGGCTCAAATAAAACACACACATGTCATAAACAACAGTTAACCCAGAAAGGAAAGTAGCAATGGAAAGGAGACAAAAACTCTTAAAAGTGCTTAGCACCAACTTCTCTCGTCAGCCACAGCAACTTGTGACAAGATTACTAATTGAAAGCAGAGTATCTGTTCATTGAATCAATACACTCACTGAAACAAAAAGTTTCTCCTACAAGGATGATTATTGCAATTCAAATTACAAATCCAGAAATTAAAAACTATAATTCATGGTCAAATGGAAATATTACTTGTTAACAGGTACTATACTGGTATTTATAAATGCAGAAGTATTACTTAATAGTAGTTCACTATACTGATTTCAGATCAAAAAGATATGGATTTGTAGTCTGAATCAAACTACAGGATTAAGCACTACAAGCAACGTGAGTAGTTAATAGCCTGACAGAAAAAATATGACAACTAACAAGACGGTTGGACAGTACCTAGTAAGTCTACCATGCTATAGCATATGACAAGTAGAAGATAGGTCAATCACTTCTTTGTTTTCTCAACTCCAAGTCTTTAAAGCATTTGACAATGATTAGAAACTTGTTTGATGGGATAAGCTTAAAACATCTAAAGGGATGCATAGCAACAGAAGCTCACGAAAAAGGAATGAAACATCATTTCACTTACATGGAAAAACTTATCCCACAGCTTCTCGAAAGGCACTGCACTTGGTGTAAGGAACATGAACGCAACTTTGGGATTTTTGGAATGGGTAGGAGGTGCACTCAAAATTTCTCTTATCACAGCCCGGGATGCAATCTCATCATCATTATATTCCCTCGCTGGAGCAGGTGGAAGCCAATCGGTTATAGCCTTACAACCTCTCGACGAAAATATGTAGCAAGCAGCACTGCTTTGCGGTGGATACAGCAAAGCACAAATCACAAAGATACTAACCAAAGAAACCAAGACAATGATCCACAGCGGCCTTTTCAAATGTTGCCGATGGCGAGCCCCAGAAAATATAGAAATGTCACCCATGCCTAAACGCCAGGGCTGACCTGTCTTCATCTAGAGTAAATGCTCCATCGCCTAATAATGTATTTCTGGCCTCTTGTCACCATCAACCATTGCAGTATTATTCTACAGAGTCTAGTAAGGAGCCTTCAATCAATTAATCCGTGTCACTATTATGTAATCTGCAAACATAATTCGAGCATAAGCCTCACAAAACTGGCAACAGCATCTCCACCAAATCAATTAAGATACTAAATCCGAGAGAATTATATATTTTCGCATTCGCACATACTAAAAAGTAAATTTAATAAACGGGTAGACGAAGATTCAAACAAAACGAATGTCAAGAAACTAAGCAGGGGAACAACTAAAACCAACCCCCTTCAAATATTATCTAGGTGTGAAAAGCAACAACAACCGTAGTAAATAAAGTCAAACCACCACCAGATTTCAATCTACTAAATCAAAGACTCTCTTCTTCTCCAGTCAACTCTCTCATTCTCCACTTTAGTTTCATAGAAACTTGAACAAAAGAATTACAAACACAGCGGTAAAAATAATAGTGCGTATTGATTCAGAGTAAACATAGATATTACCTGATGGAAATCGAATTAGGGATCTGAAAATCACGGCGAAGATCTGAAGCGAGAGTGAGTCGTCTGGTATAAGATCTAGGGCAGCAACAACAGCGACGACGACGAAGAAGGAAAGAGAGAGAGAGAGAGAGAGAGAGAGAGAGAGAGAGAGGATGTGTTTGATTTGCGAGAGGAGACTAGACTAGTAGAAGATGATTCTGGTTTATGGGGGAATCCTAATAAGCTTTGTGTTACTTTTCTCTCGTCTCTCCTCTCTCTTCTCTCCCCAGTCGAAAACAGTCGTTTGTGTTTCTTCCAAACACTGATTTCACAGCAGGCGAGAAATTTATTCTTATTTTTTTAAATAAAATTATTTATTTAACTTCTGTTGTTTTCAAAAAGTTCGGAAGGGGGGGTTAAGTGCTTAATCCTTCAGGCCTTCACCGCCACGTTGGCGCGTGCGTCTGGGGCTCCGCCTCGCCGAAACTTACTCAAGATCATCAGAGTCCATTCGTTGTCCATGTAAATAATGAAATATCAATAATATTTACGAATGATATTTTCGTTTTTTTAACTTTTTGATATTAATTTTAAATATCAATATCTTTTGTACGATATTTCTTAAAATATTTGATACTTTTTTATATATCGCCGAAATTTTCGATATTTTCGAATTTATCCGAGATTTTGACTTTACATATATGTTGATCGCACTAAATCAAAAGCACAAAACCCTTCACGCTAATAACCCAAAAGCTCAATCAAATAATCCTTATAAATAATCAACAAAATACAACTTACAAGTTTCAAAACACATATTGATCATATAAGAATCTAATAAAGATCAAATACAAATTTTTGTGTATTTATCTCAATTTCCATTGATTTTTTATTTCATTGATATTTCCGTCGAAATATCTGTATTTTAGGCCGTCGATATATTTTCGATATTCTATATTTTACTCATTGCACCCATGTAGCATAATTTCCTCTTTATTTCATTTTTTTATTTACCTTTTTACATTTTTTGTCTTATCATATTTATTAATGTTTCTCATTTTATGAGAAAACAAACTATTGAAAGTTTACAAATAAGATCCTCGAAGAGCATTTGAAATTTGTCGAAGTGGTCAAGCCCATGTGCATTCTCACTCACCATGTAAGTTCAATTACCATCAGTCCTCCAACCTGCATATAATTAAGGTCCAATGTTACTACCCATTTGGAAAGGGTGTGCGGAAGCAAGCAATGAATACCATACACACAAGGTCAAAAATGTCGATACTCTTTTTATTTAGTCATCTGGGATCCAACGGGTATGGAGTTTTAACACAAAAGACATCGACATTAGTGTGTGTGGTACAACTCCTTATCAACAATGAATAACTCTTCACCTTTCTGAAGTGGGATTCCAAATGGCTCAGATCTAAGCCAAACTTTTTCCAACAATCTCCACCTTGGCGGGATTAGAGCCATCTCCAAACGCCTCACAACCCGAATTGCAATAGCTCCACCTCGACCATAAGCATAGGCTTCAAATCTTGTGATCCCTAACCAAAGGCAAGCTCCACCAAATTATAACTCGATCGTACGAGACCAAATCCCAAGCGTAGTCTGGGCGTTGATACCAATTGTTGTGCGGAAGCAAGTAACGAAAACCATACACACAGGGTCGAAAATATCGATACTCTCCCTATTTAGCCACCCGGGATCCAACGAGTATGAGGTTTTAACACAAAATGCCTCAGCATTAGCGTGTGTGGTACAACTCCTTATCAACAATAGATAACTTTTTACCTTTCTGATGTGGGATTCTAAATTGCTCAAATCTAAGTCAAATTTTTTCCAATATAGTGATGTAGCTACTTCATCCGTAAGTTTTCGTAGTGTCACTAATGTGGCTCATATGGCTCAATCTTGTCAAAGGCGGTATGTCTCGTGCGTGTTGGAGGTGGTTGCATGAAGGGCGGCTCACAAGCTTGAGCAGTTAGAGTTCATTTTGTTACCACGGGGTTTATTATTAGAGTTGGGTCAAGCAGCATTCGTATTTATTTTATAATTCTTATTTCATTTTACTTTGCAGTGTCAGTAACACATAGTTGGATATCACATATATGGGTACTCATGGGGTTTGTTATTATCTTTGTTAGTTTTGGTGTGTTACTAGCTCGCACATATTTGTAGTGGTTTACTTTAAGGGTTTCGTTTTATCATATGGGGTAATTCTATAGTCTTGATTTATTATTTTGTACAATAAAACTAATGTCTTTGTTTCGAAAAAAAAAATGATGAATTTTTTGTTTGCTTGAGGTGAACGGTGAATTTCAATAGAAGGGGAGTCAAGTACGATCCGTGCTGAGCACTTCATTTAAAAATAGGGTGCCGAATGAAAATTATTAGGGCTAATGGCATTAACTAAAATCCCAAGTAGCCAACACATGTGATACTTTATTACCTTCACATTGAAAGTGTATAAAAGTAGAATTAGAAGATAGTCGAAACAACACCGTAACATGAGTCTTTAAACTATGCAGAGACAGTCACAAGATCATGTGTAGTCTTAACCATAGGAAGATAGTCAGAACTATACCTAACTGGATGGAAAGCGTAACATGCCAAGTTGGCAAGCGTCCAATCTAGCCGCTACCTCCACTGTAAATGGTGAGAACTCGTATGTACGTGAAGCCCAAGACAAACCTACCAGACCAGTTACGCACAACCGCTCTAGCTAACTCCACCCCTAACAGCATGTGGATCAAAAATACCGTTCGTGCAATTATGTACAGTATCTCCCCACAGGAGGCGGTAACCATTTTTTAGGTTGAGGTGCCGGTTTCAGATCTTCATATGAACTCATGTTCTAAAAATCATCTGAATCAATCGAGTACTCAGTCAGAAAACTAAATGTTTTGGGTCTACTCCCTTTTCCTGAGCGGCAACTCAAATAATCCCTGAGAAAACCCGATGTGGCCGTTTACTCAGCTGGAATCGGCCGTTTACTCGATTCAAATCAGCCTCTCTTTTGTTTATTCTAAATTTTAAAACTAAAAACATCTAAAAACATAAAACAAAAGACCTAATTTTTTTATCTGCAATTGAAGAAAATGATGACAAATTTGACGGGTTTCGCAATATGGAATCATTTTAATTTTAAAATACATTTTTTTTGTTTTTATTTGAATATTAAACTACGTGTTTAGTAATTTTGATCACTTTGATAATTTTTTTATTTTATTTTATTTCTTTTATCTTTTAATTAATAATATTTTATATACCTATATAATAAACTAATAATTATAATACTTATTTTAAATTATAAAATAACGACTTCGAAGCGCTTAGTGCTTTGAACTTTGATATGAACATATGCAGAATGATTCCTGAATCCGTACCGTATTGCCTATAAACTCTACTTGATTCTTAAGCTTGTCATTATAAGCCTTCCACAAAAACCACATGAATCGAAGGCTATCAATCCATCAAACAGGTCCTTCATAAGACTCACATGCAGAACACTCAATCAGATGAATCAGCTAAGTCCGAAAACCAAATAGCCAATGTACCCGCCCCGGTTGAAATCGACCTAGTAGCCATTAGCCAATGCACCTTTCCCTGAAGAAGTTAAGAGTTAGGATTATTTTTAATATTTAATATTAATTATTTCATGACAATAACGGGAACAAAACTCTGTCAATTAGTCAATTAAATTGTCTTAAGCTAGCTAACTTCTATTTTGTAAGCTTTTGTTGATTACCCGACGAAGATAAATGAAAGACGAATCTTCCTAATATGAAAAGTGAAGTCAGGGGTTGGTTCACTTGGTTGCAAAGTAATAATGTATAAACTGAATATATAGTAGGTTATCGACATTTGGCCATTTTATATTTGAAGGAATGGCTTTTGATTGGATTCATGATATAAACGTAGTGATCGAGTATAAGAAAGAAATTGAGGGCACGTTGCTTGACGTGAAAGGTGAGCTGTTTTCCGAACCCATCCCATGAGGTCGTCGTATCCGTGCATGCCCGAGTGATCTATGTAGCTGATTCATTCAGACGGCAGCAGCTCCTTGGGACTCATCATTTAGCCTGCGGGTATCGGTAAGTTCGTCCAAATTCGAGAAAAAAAAATGGTAATAGATCTGCGGTTGGTAAGACGTCTGCTAATATTTTAATTTCTTAAATTTAATATATGAATTATAATATATATTTATATAAAAAAATTACAATAAGATAAAAAAACAAGCTACTGCCTTAATAAATAAGTTTTTAGTTAGATAGTTATATTTGCTCTTATATTCTCATTTTACTACTTGACCTTAATGAATAAATTTAGTTTTATATAAAGAAAATAGTTATTCATTGTTTTGAAAATGTTATATGATTTTTGAGTTGATGTTTGGGTATTGATAGTAGTCTTTTTTTTCTAATCAAATTTATCACAAATCTAAACATAACCACCATATTTTTAACTTTTGCTCCAATAGTTCTAGATATTTTAAAGACAAATTGAAATAAAGCACTATGAAGAGAGAAAAATATTGGAGAGAAAATTTTAACTATTAGTTATTTTCTCTCTTCATTCTTGCTAAATTTGACAAAAGATTTAACTAGTTATTGAAAAATATATTTGACTTTAGTATAGCTAGGATATCTATTAGAGTGAGAAAACGCTAAAAATTAGTCAAATTTTTAACTCTTTTTCTTTTGTGACTAGTGAGTTTGACTTATTTTTTATATAGAAAATAATTAGGCCCAGACTAGCCAAAAAAATATAGAGATACCCAATCCTGCCCGCAAGGCCCAGCCCACAAAGACCCGGCCCGTTGACGACCCATAAGCTCCCTATTGTTTCCGGCGCCTTCAATTCTATCACAACTTGAGACTAGAAAGTTCTTTTGCGTTAAATTGGAGAAATATTTTTTATACAATTAGGAGTGTTGCTCTGGAGGACAGAGGCGGCGCGAGGAGGATCTGGTGAGCGGTCGAGGTGGAGATCGGATCCAACAAGATTGATCGAGATACAGCGAGTGCATCGTCTCTACCGATTTTTGTCTGTGGCCGAAATTATAATTTCCACAAAATTTAATTATGTCAATGACACGGGTGTAAATTCTTCGAAGAAATAATTTATACCACGCTTCGACCCATTTTGTGCTTTTTTTTTGTTGATGTGACTTTGGGTCAAAAACATATTTTGGTGACTTTTAAACATATTTGAGACTATTAATAATCTTTGGGTCAAGAATCCTAATTAAAAAATATATATATGTAGATCATATAGAGTGTCACATTTTGCATTAAATTAATGTGAAATTCTAGTATGTTTACTTGAAATTCATAAAATTGCACGAAATATGAAATAAAGCATATGAACCTACACAATCTGGGCAACCTAGTTAGCTAGCCTACTCCAATAAGGGAGGGCTAAAATGAGCCTGCGGCTAAAATGTGGCTCTCCAAATAATACTTGTTTAATTTTAGCCATGTGTTAGATGTTGATGGTCTCCAATAAGAGATGGCTAAATTTTGTTAAAAGTCAAAGATTATCTCTCTCCGGCCAATAGAATAAAGTCACATGGCAGTGGGCCACTTACATAAAATTTGGCCTAGGCTAAATATAGCCATTTGTTTAGCCCTTTCCACTTATCTATAGCCCTACAGCCTTTTAGTCAAATGACGGACCCATGATTTTATTCTATGGGGAGCGTGATAAAAAAAATTAAAAAGTGTCAAATACAAAAATTAGAGACGATCGTTGTTTAATCATAGCAAATCTAATAAGTACTTACCAAAATTACTACAAATTTTAGCACATAGAGCTTTTATGAATAAATACTAGAAAATTTTGTTGGTTTTATGTAATTTTGTTTATTTCTTTTACTATTTTTTGTGTTTCTTTTTCTTTTAATGGCACTTGCTTCAAAAAACTTGTGCTACTGCTACATATTTTGCTTTTTGTAGTCCTTATTAGTTAAACTTCTAATAATCTTATATAATTTATAAAATATTACATTAAATGGATCATTTATTAATAAAAAAATTGAATTAATTGAGAATTTGTCAATAAAAATACTTAACAACCAAAGTTTCAGGGTGGGCATCAGCCCCCCTTGTCATATACTAAGTCTGCCTATGTTTTGGCCTTTTCTTACTGGAGATTATTTTAGGGCTAAAATTTGACATTTAGCCCTTTAGAGCATCTCCAGTGGTTCTGTCAAAAACCACAGTGACACTCCAAAGGCATCTCAAAGGGGAGTCAAAGCCTTTCCAGCCGATCTGCCATATCCACGGTGGGTGGCAGATTAGAATTCTCCTGCCAAATTGTCAAATTTGGCAGAAACGCAAAACAATCTGCCAAACATATTATATTGATTTCATTATGAATCAACGCTCTCTCTCGCTTCCCTTATCTGTCTTCTCTTCATCATCTCTCTTTCTCCTTCACATTCAAACCCAAAAAATTTCATTACACACTCTAAACTTTTAAAACTTGTGTCGCAGATTGATTTAGGGATGAAGTAAGAAATTAAGAAAGATCACCGCATTCTTAATCACCCTAAAAAACTTTAATATCTTTGATTTTGGTCGAGTATTGAACGACTCAAACCTTGTACACCGACGGGAAGGGTGAAGATTCGGGTTCAATCTCTTTGGTTTGGATTGGGCATGGAATAAAAATCAAATTTGATATTTTAATTTGATTTTCATGAAGCTTTGGGTTTGCTCAAAGTACCAAGTGAAGTAGAGAACGAAAATGGAGATACGAGGAGAACACAAATGTTGTTTTTGTTATGGAGAGGAGAAGAGATGGTTGTCTAAGTTTTGATTATGCATAGTAGAAGAGATGCAAGAAGATGAGGAAGAATTGAATGAATTGTCGATGATAACAAAAAGGAGGTTCTGGGTATTTGGCATAGAGGTTTAAAATATTATAATAACTCTACAAAATTGACAGATCTATTAAAGCCCAAAACTAGCCCAATTGTTAAGAGTCTAGTCAGCTATCAAATTCAAAATTGACAAATTGAGTTTGACATAACCTCTAAGGTTGCTCTTAGCCCCCCTTACTGAAGTCGACCTTAGTGTTATCAGATCATGCTACTATGCTTCCCAGAGCTAAACACCCAAGGGCTATTTTTCTCTTGTTGACATGTGTTAACATTTAAGCGGTTAGGTTTTTCAAATTTTTTAGGTTTGACTGAGCTTATGATAAGCTCAGCCTATAAGATCTCCCCCTTGTCCTTCCTCCTTCTCTATTTCTTCTCTCAGCCACTCCAAACACCAAAACCCATCTCTCTCTGCAGCACCTTAATCCCAATCAAAACCACCTTTTTCTCCAACAACGACCTCAAATTTGACGACTCCATCTCCGCCGCCGCGGCAGACCTCGACTCAGCGAACGTATTGATGAAGTTCTAGATGGAGGTTTCATTGGTGAGAGAATATTGCACACAGAAGTCTCGATGGCATATACATCGATGAAGTTGACGTCGGCGGAGCCTACTAGAGGCGGTAAAATGAAAATGGTTTGGGAGATGCCATTTTGAGAATTGTGATCAGAGATTTGATTATAAATGAAGGCCGATGAAAAGGCCTCCTTCGACGCAGAGAGAGAGAGAGAGAGAGAGAGAGAGAGAGAGAGAGAGAGAGAGAGAGAGAGAGAGAGAGAGAGAGAGAGAGAGAGAGAGAGAGAGAGAGATTGTCGCGGCGGACAACGGTGAGAATCCCGGCGACAGAATGTTTCGTGGCATGGAGGAAGATTTTCTGAGAAAAGAGGAGTATCACATGTATTAAGCTTATCATAAACTCACTCCACCTAGAAAAATGTTGACATAAAAAACCAATAATATTACGAGAGATGTCAAATTTTGAAATTAGATCCGGATGTTTAACTCCGGCTGCATAGCAGAATTTTTAAGTGCTATCGGTAGTTCGGTACGAGTATATCGGTTCCCGATAACGTACAGTGGTAGGGGACTCTTTCTCTCTCTTGACCACCAAGGTCCCAACACCCTCACGCAGCGCTTAAAAAGAAGCAGCCTATACAGCTATTGAGCTAGCTGGCCGGCCAATTAACCGCCGTATCCACTTCGAAAAAATTGCCGACAGCCATCTTCCCGCCGGTGCCGCCTAGACTAGACGATCAGTCACCAGTTCACCGGCCACGCAGCAAGACCAAGCAATGATCCACCCAAGGTCAACTAACAAATTAATGTCAATAGTTACTTAACTAGTAACATGTCGATGGGTAATCCATGTGCAGATGTGCTCCATGGCAATACATATTATTGATCGAGCTACGTAAGTATATACCCATCCAATGGATATATCATAATATACGGGAGAAGATTATATTTGCACGTTCAAATTAAGTTGGCAAATGATTAGTCACAGATGACCGCAAGTCGAGCACAGGACTAATATGCATGCACGCACCTCCGCTAATTAATCCACGTTAGTTTCAGTTCATGGAATCATGATCAATGAATCATATAATCATTTACCCCAAGATAGTAAATATAAATCGCGTTTCAACTTCTTTCATTCTTCCCCTCTTAACACAGCGATATTATGATTACATTCGTGACTTTTCATTTTTAGTAAAAAACACTTCTATTATTAATAACCACACAAGATAGCTAGATACTCTCAAAATGCATGAATCGATCGAAGTTAATTATAGATTTGGTGGACGTCGATATCTATATATATAAGTTGCATGCATATGTTTGGCATGATTCTATATTGTATGAAAATTAAGAGGATGGCTTATCGTTCTGCAACCTTGCGGTTCCTCCTCGTTGTCCTCATAGTGAACTCTGGTCGATCTCAATTTCGTCTATCCAGGCCCGCCCTGGGCTAAGATAGGCAAAGTCCAGGCCTGGGGCTCCTAAGTCCAAAGGGTCCCAATTTTTTTATATTTTCAGGTATTACAAAAAAAAAGTCGCATGCATATCAACAAGACAAGCTAAAGAAAACAAAAACCTGGCAAAACTGAGACGGGAAAGGCATAGAACCGCAAACGTAGCCACATAAGTATCAATCAGTCAATGTTCCCTACTTTCCTTTAGTTTGATCGTTTAAATGGGTTAAATCGTTTACTTTTTTTGAAACTCTTTTCTCGGCTTCTTACGTGTTCCTACAATATGTGTAGGTTTTTTGACTTCTTTCTAAGTTTAACAAAAACTAATGCCTGCCGTTAATTTTAGTTAGATTTAATGTATTTCCATTATTGAATATATAGGTTACAATTGAAATTTCTTCTTTAATTAGTAATTGCAGTTGAAAACGCGTGTATATTTACATCATAAAGTCAAGTCTTTTTTGTGTCATCAATTTCACCGAATTTAATAATTCCAAAAATTCCAAAGAAAAGGTAACTATGTGTTGATAGCATTAGATATCTTTTAAGAATCCTCAAAATGTTCTACAGTCCTATTCGCCTTTCTGTGGGTTCTTTGATATAAAGTTATAAACTTATGCAGTCAGTTTTAGATATATTAGTTCAAAATAAATGGGGTTATGTGCTAGCACTTTCTGGGAACATAGTAACTGATAAAGTTTCTGAGTCTCAATATCCTCGTGATGTTTGTATTCTTTTCCTCAATAACTGACTTAACTGTTGTGATGCAACTGTCCAGGTTCTGTTCCGCAGCACAGAGAATGGACGGACATCCTTTGTTCGACAGTTGGAACCAGATTGGCATATTGACACCAATCCTGAAATCATCTTTCAGTTAGCTGTATATTCTCGTTACTTGTCTTGTTATTTCTTTTACCCACTATGTTTTGAAACTTCTCGTGTATATGCTCATCTCTATGGTTGTGATCTGAAATATTCATATTATTTATTTTTGGTTACAGAGGTTTATCAAGTATCAGCTTCACATCTCTCCTGTCAGATCTGAGCGGGCTACTGCCAATGTGTTTAACTCGCCAACCTTGGAACAGTTCTTTGGATCCGTTTGATGCTCAAAGAGTAAAAGTCCTTGGGTTTCTATTAGGGTTCTTTTCCCCATATTTTGGGTTCATGTATTCCATACTTTAAGCTCCATCTCATTAAGGCTTACTGTTCTTTCTTCAATTCTAGTTGTATTATTCTGCAGTTTTTGGTAGTCACTAGCGAGATGGTAGATTTGATGTATAACTAAACTGCTTCACTTCGTTGTTTAAACGTGTAAAAAATTGGAGGTAATCCAAACTCCAACCGGAATTTTTATGCAAGGGTAGATTGTATCATGTGTATGTACTATCTCAGTCGAAGGATGTATCACTTTGGATTCTAATTTTGATTCTTTTTTTTTATATGATTTCATTCTTATTCTCTGTCATGACTCAAACTAAGAATCTAAGTTTTATAAAATTTCACTCTCATCTCGTATCACTTAAACTAAGAACCGGTATGTTACTACTTTCACTTTTATAAGATTACACTCTTATCTCTAACAGATCTCGTTTGTTGTCCACCATTAATAGCCTACTTTTTAAGTAAGGCTTCCTAGGTCTAAACTCTGTATACAAATCCGTAGGCCTAGTATCATGTTATGTCAAGTTCTCTCTCCTTCTAAGTCAAGTTGTCGGCAAAGCTTGTAATGCTGGCTGGTGTCCCCAAACAACACAAAGTCACAATCCTATGTTAATGATGTTAATGTCCGGTTTGTAGTTCACGCTTGCGCGTGCCTCAGTTATTTTATTTTATATTATAAAATTATATAATTTTACGGAATATATAATATATAAGTCAACCACTTTAATATCAAATACATATTAAAATAAAATCAAAAATATTTGAAGAAAAATGACTAAAACATAATATTTGTCTAAATTCACCACTATTTAGACAATCATTACTTGCTGCATATTTTTTGGTTATCATTTTCGTGATTCGATGTTCTGAATATTTCATTGAAGTGATGATAGGGTTCAAGATGTCCAAAGTCCTAAAAATTTATACATGATAAATGGTAAATATAAATTTTATTTTGTGAGCATTAAAATATTACAACCATAGTTAGGATCAAGTGTACCTTTTAACACTTTGCTAATCGTAGGGTAGCAACACTTCCTTGTACACAACGTTTGTTGTGAATAACTGTTGGAAGAATTACACCCCCATACTTAGTGAGTTATTAGCGAACTCATAAGTATAAAAATGGTCTTCACCCGCAAGTGTACGGGGACAAGTAATAGTATAGAAAGGAAATCGAGTGTTGAACCCACGATGATTAAACACTTAGATTCCTTAGGTCGAAAATGAAAGCACAAAGATTACGACTCCCTAGACACTACAGTACTTGACACTAAAGGAAATAAAGGAAAGATGGAAGTGAATCTTACACTACTAAATCTTTTGGAGACTTAGCATTGTAATGGATGGTTAAGTTAATGTGAGTGATTAAATGAAGGTTGATTGTTTGATTGATTGTTTACACTAAGTACGGAGGTAAATAACACAAATTCAAGATAAAGTAAGTAGGTCGGCTAAGGGAGTTCTGCTAACCACATGATGCATCAAACAATGTCCCGGTTTTTGTATATATTAAGTCCGTTCACACAAAGTATTGTCCAAATCGTGACCTCTTGAGTCACGGTTGGTTTTGAACTCAAATTCCTAGGTCACCTCGGACACTAGAAGACTTAAGCCTTACATTGAAGTGTTTGGTGAATTGAGATCAAGACATGAGTCATTACATGCTTATACCTCAACCATATGTCACGTTGTGAAGCTAATAAGTAAATCGTGTGAGAGATGTGTAAAGGTTCCCCTCTCGAATATTGATTGGAGAATACAAGAGGACATTCGGCTAAATCCCTCAACTCGCACCTAAGAAGTTATGAGCCAAGAGATTCTACGAGGTGCCACAATAACCTTTTTAATCAATGTGTGCTTGACTAAAGTCCCTCAAGTCTAAAGAGACTTAAAAGGCTCTAATCTATGCTAAGTGTCAGGGAACCAAATCTTAAGATAAATCTCATAGATAATACCCTAATGATGTTCACATGTCCATCTATTCTTAAGTGAGTAGTTAATTCATTTAAGGGTCATTTTTAAGTCCTTTACACATGCATCAACCTAGCTACAGTCAACACATGCATATAATAATTTATACAACAAGATCAAGCATATAAACATACCACAATCACACAATAAACTCATTCACAACACAAATCTTCATAGCATACACTAAAACCATAAAATATACATAATCCAAGACATGTTCACCACATCACATGGCTAGAATTAGAGAACCCTAGCCTCCCAAAATCTACTACTCACTACCCATAACAAGTATAGAGCTTAGATACATGATTGAAAGATTAAACAGGATGAGAAATAACCAAGGGCCCCCAAAAGTTCCATGGTCTGCTAACTATTCTTTCCTTCTTGCTCCAACTTTGCTCCAAAGCTCCTTGACCCACATAAGGCTAGAGATATGGTGGTATAGTGGAAGATATTATGTTAGTGATGGAGATTTCTAGGCCTTAGATGGTGATTATAGGTGTATTTTTAGTGGAGGAGATGGGTATTCCAATGGGTATGGATGGAGAGAGTTTCTAGAGAGCTAAAACTTGATAAATCTGAAAAATGAAGTATGTTATATGTGGGTGCCAAGGGGAGCTCGAATTTGGG
Source organism: Geum urbanum (assembly GCA_946800695.1). Lineage (NCBI taxonomy): Eukaryota > Viridiplantae > Streptophyta > Magnoliopsida > Rosales > Rosaceae > Geum > Geum urbanum. The sequence goes on from OX327003.1 coordinate 11,588,387, forward strand.
ATGGATAAGGAGAAAAATATGGATTCTTAGATGATAGGAAATGGTGAGACGGAATATCTAAAGCTTAACTTTGAATGAGGGAGACCATGATCCATTATTTTAGGCTATGGAATGTTAAACTCCAAAATAGTGACATCATGTGGGTCCAACTTCGTCTCTTTCTCTCCAAATCAGATTGGTAAGCATAGATGGGCTCAATGAGCCTCCATTGGGCTGGACTCCATGTGATTGGGCCGGCCAAGGTGAGCCGCCCGGCTATGGCAAATTCCGGCGAGTTCCGGGCAACTTCCGGTGAAGCTATTTGTCATTTTCCTAAAGTTTCTCCAAATTCTCCCTTGACCTTGAAAATGTATATGTCTTCTTCAATAAGTATCTAATTCTTCATATTTATTACATTTCCGAGCCAACTCCACATTTCCTAGCAAGAACAGGAAACGTCATTAGAACAATGCTTTATTCATAGAAAACAAGCTATAAGTATAAAGTTAGGAGTGTAATAGACACATAATTATGGTCCTAATAATACCCCTTCCTCGTGTCCGACTGATGCCTTCTTCACCAATATTTTAGCAGTGACCTTTGAAACTCCTCTCGATAGAGCCACGTACAACTGTCCATGACTAAACACATGATCTGGAAGGTAAATACCAACATTTGGTATCGTTTGACCCTGTGATTTGTTGATTGTCTGTGCAAAACTCAATTTAACAGGAAACTGCTTTCTTGTCGACCTAAAAGGCAGTTCGGCACTCTCGGTGGTTTTGAGCTCAATTCTAGGTAAGAAGACTCTTGTTCCCGCATATTATCCTGATAAAATTTCTTCATCAAATGAGGTTGTTGTAAAATACATGGCAAGTCAGTCTTGTATCATTACACAACCCAATTTTTGGGTCAATATTCCTCAGAAGCATGAGGGGAGCCCCTTTCTTGATAATTAACTGATGCGATGGCATGCCAGAAGGCAAAATTGAATTCAAAAACTCTTGTTGATACATATTTCTGGTGTTATCCTCCACTGAATCAAAAGAATATAGGATGTGTTCTGATCCTGAGAACTGCTTTACGATCTTCTCATTGAGTATGTCAACATCAATGTTCTTAGGAGTAATTTTTGCTTTGTCAACCATGTACGTTGCATCATTTACATGGGAACTTAGATCTGGATATTTGATCGATTAATTGGTTGATTGATTCTTCATTCTCCCATGGTATGACTATACTTGAAGGTAATTGTATCATGTCATCAATCACACTCGGTTCATCTCCATTACAGACGTCAAGTAAGAAGTGTGAGAATTCAGGGTCATTGATAGATCTCATATTCTGTCTTAAACGCAGAATCTTCATAACAGGATAGAATGAAGCATTAACCAAACTTGCTTGGACCATCTCTTCTCTTGTGCCTCTATGTATAACAGGGAGAACCTGTTGAAAGTCTCCACCAAAGATCACTACCTTTCCTCCAAATGGTAAGTCATCAAAACCCATGATATCTTTAAGGTTTCGATCAATAGCTTCAAAGGCATATCTATGAAACATCGGAGCCTCATCACAAATAATTGTTGATGATAGTCTGATAGGATCACTTAAATCTGTTCTTTTACCTACATTTGATATTGAAGACGCATCAAGATTGAGTGGGATTATGAACCTCGAGTGAGTTGTTCTTCCACCTGGCATTAATGTTGTCGCTATACCAGAGGTAGTTGTTGCCAATATGATATGACATTTGCTTCTCAAAGTTGCTAGTAGTGCACAATATAGATAAGTCTTTCCCATTCCTCCTAGGCTGTCAACAAAAAATAGGGTGCTACTACTCCCGATTGCAGATAGTATAGTGTCATAGGCATATGTCTTTTCAAACATTTAGGCGATGGAGAAAGATAAGTCTACAGTTGGACCACGCAAAAAGTCTGCGGTCTAAGTGCTCACTTGGATTGGAGAAAGAATTCTTCGTCGTCTAAGTGATTACTTAGACCGAGGATATTCTGCCAATGTCCGTCGTCTAAGTGAACACTTAGACCATGCATATGACTGTCTCCGTAGTCTAAATGATTATTTAAATTTTTTTAATAATTTTTTTAATTTAAGGTAAAATATTAATAATTTAATGAAAATACTAAATTCTCATTTAAATAATTAAATATTTATAAATTAATTAAAATACTAAATTGTTACTTAAATAATAAAAATTTGTACATACATGAAATTAAATCGTTCGGAATTGAAAAAAACGATATGATTACATATCTAGAATACATGCAAACTACTAAAATACAGGAGGAGCAGATGCGCTGCCGAGTCCCCCGCCTCCAGCCGTGTCATCATCGTCGGGGTATGGGTTCGGAGGAGGTTGACACTGTTGTCGAGCTTGATTTTTCATGAGGGCGACGAGCTGGGCTATCTGCTCTTCTTGTTGATCAAGCCTCTGACGCATAGATTGCGTTTCCTCCCATGCGAGTCGAGCCTCTTCAAAAGCTGCTTGGATGGCCGTAGCCTGACCACTTTTCCTCGCCGAACATCCCGTACATGAGTCGGAGGACAAATCTCGCTGAACCTTGCGTCCTATCCCTCTAACCTCCTTGTCAGCTCGACGACCGTATACCTCATCGACTATTGCAATTTGGCTCTCCATCAATAGATGAGGCAGGTCTTCCGGCGGCAAATCCGGGTGTGCAAGGTGCGTGTTGGTCAATTCCTGTTGCGCCCGTTCTACTAACCTTGCCTGAAAAAAATAATAAAAATTAAATAATTATAAATTTGTACAAAAATTTAATAAATAATAATTAAATAATAACTATGCTAATTAAAAAGAAATATATAGCACTTACGCCGTATTGACTCGCTTCATTCTAGAGCCCAGGCGTCACGTACGTGCTGACTCTAGCATCCAGATAAGGGTGTTTGGAGCTCTTATCTCTGTGCTCCTTGGCTATTTGGATCATCTGCTTGGAGCCGGAGGTATGATGTTTGTTCTTCTTCCCCCGGTTGGTCTTGTTGATGTTGGAGAATTTCTGTTGGACAATATAAATAATTAAAAAATTAATAAGTAACTAAAATAAAAATAATTCAATTTTCTTAATTTAAATAAAAAAATAATCACCTTATATTCTTCTTCTTGGAAGTGGTTACACAACCACTCCCACTTATCTTCCCTATCCCCACGCAGCTCTACGGGGTAGGCACGGGACCGATATCGTCATAATACTTATGAAATTTGTACTTCCAATTACGATAGATGGCGTTGACGGTTTGGTTGATGTGCCTAAGCTTCTCCGGAGTGGAATCCACTTCATATTGTTCCTATAAGAAATGAATAGAAAATTATAATCGTATATATTATGAAATTATGATTTTTATTGGTTATTTGAAAATAAATTTAAAATTGTACGTATTACGTACAGAAAGTTCTTTAAACACTTTCGCCTTCTCTTCATCTGGCAACTCTTTCCAAGTAAGGGGCAATCATACGAACCCTGTTGCGAAGGATTGACCCGATGCTGTGCGCTGAGAGACTAGCTAGCTGAGTTGTGGGAGGGCCATCGATGAATTCGTCGTACGACAACTAGATCTTTTGCCTGGTCGCCTTGAACAATTTCTCGGATTTTCCGCCTTTTACGAGACCGCGAGTCCTTTTGGGTTGAGGGTCTGTCGGGGCCCTCCTGAGCTTGCGCTGCGCGCTGTGGATAATAGACTCAGAGTAAGCTGACGATGCCTGAGCACTTTCTGCCATGGACGTCGGACCGGAATGAGCGTCATCATCACCGATCGGGATAGCTGGGGCAGCGGAAATTTTCCCAGTCGGTTCTGTCAAATGACCAGCTGAAGGGTTCGGAGGAGGCACGTCGTTGTCTTTCTCTAACTCTCAACCGACTTGCTCTACCAAGCGTCGGAGTAAAGCATCTTCGGCCACCTTTTGAGCCTTTTTCTTTCCCGACGGGGCCATTTTAACCTATGAGTTGTTAAAATATTATTACCATAACAATTATATATAAAAATTTACGATAATTATTTACAAGTATTGAGTGTGCCTAAAATTTAAAGAGAATACACTAGCTTGGTGTTTAGGTCGTTCAATGTGTTTAGGTCGTTCAATGGACGTGCGACCCGCACGATAAAGTATAAACTTTCAATCAATCAGCTTTGGTTCAATCGAAAAACATGGCCAGTTAGGGATAGAGATAACGTGAGAGGCAGGACTAATTTCGACAAAACACCCCAAGGCTAACTAAATCAATGGTATATACTCTATTGGTGTTAGTTTTTCTTAGATCCAAAACCTATCACCAGTCATAACCGATTTCTAGACACCATGTCCGATATTCAGCCAATATTTCAAAAATTTACACTCCCTCAAATCCTTTGCAAACTCCGCCCTCAACCTCGTGTCCATAACTTCACTTAGGTTATGGTGTGCGGTGATGAAATCCACACATCCCAAGGGGTTAAGGAGATAAGCTAGGAAATGAGGGTGTCATCTATTCCAAAGAGTGCGACTTAATAAACTAAACTTATGTATTAAATTTAAATCAAAGACTACCAATTTACTACAAAATTGTCATAATTACCAATTTATTATTTTTAATAATTCACTAAGTTGCCATATATTTACTACAAATTTATAATATTACAACAATATTTACAAATTATAATTACATGCAATAATAATTACCAATTATAATATTAATGAAAACAATATTTAATCACAATAAGTAATTATTAATTACCATGCCTTTACAATAACAATTATCATGCACTTACTAACTAATATTAATTATTATTACCAATTATTACTAATAAATTATTTTTACTAATTAATTTACCAATTTACTAATTTATTAATTAAATTATAATTATGTTAAAAATTAAAAAAATTACCTGAAAGATGTGTCGCCGGAGGAAGGATGGAAGTCGCCAGAAAGTTGCTGGAGGGGAGAGTCGCCGGAGAGAGGGAGTCGCCGGATTTTTAGTTGCCGGAGGAGGGAGGCCGGATTATTGGAAGAGTGTGAGAGAGAGAGAGAGGAGAGGGATGATTTGATTTAGAAAGGGATGAGGAAAAGGCTTGGCCTAGCTGCCATTTATAGAGTTCCACTTAGACGACGGAGCCCTATTTTCCGTCGTCTAAGTGCACTTGGACGATGGAAAAGTCTATTTCCGTCGTATAAGTGAACCGTTTCAAAATTTTCAACCGGCGCCCAATTAATTTGGCGGGTGGGGGCTAACCGCCTTAATTTTGGAAAGCGTTTCAAATTTGGCTTAGACGACGGAGATAGGTTTCTCCGTTGTCTAAGTCAAATTTGAACCGTTTTTCCAAAAAATTGGCGTTGGTAATTGAACCGCCATACTTCTTCAACCTAGACGATGGAGACACACTTCTCCGTCGTCCAGGTGAAATTTATGTACAGGTGGTCACTAGGACGACGGAGATGCTTAATCTCTGTGGTCCAAGTGAAATTTACGTAAAATTAATTTTAAAAAATAACTCGCAAGGAAGTTGCCGATTTGTCATTCGAATAAAATAGTCGTAAAATATCGATTAACGCATCGTATATATAAACAATTGAATTTAAGACGATGAATAATCTTACGTCTTTAAACTTGTTAAATATCTACTAATCTTTATAACTTAAGTGTTATTAAGTATAGACTCATTGCATATCGATATTAACTAAATTGAATTTGGACAAAACAACCGTTGGATACATTGCCGTAAGACAATATATAATTAGAATAATTTTCATAAAATAGTAAGTTCGTGAAGGGTTTCATTGGCACAGTCAACCACAAAATCGAAATTTTGATAAACCGGAAACGTGGATACACGAAAATTCGTAACTCCTATTTTGGAACCGTCGAAGCTCACACTTAAAGAATTGTTTACTCTATGGTCTCGAAGAAAAGACTATGCATTGGGACATGGTCTAAATGGTCGTTATCTTAGATAAAATTACGAAATTTTCACTTGGACGACGCACATACACGTTTGCGTTGTCCAAGTACGTACTTAGACGACGCAAACAACCGTATGCATCATCTAAGTCAGTACTTGGACGACGCAAACATATGTTTGTGTCGTCCAAGTGAAAATTTCCTTAATTTAGGGTTAGGGCCTTACGGTTTAGGGTTTACACTACAAGAAAACAGCACTTAGACCACGGAAACACTAATTCTCCGTCGTCCAAGTGACACTTAGACGACGGAAAAGACTCCGTGGTCCAAGTACCACCTGGACCTCGGAGTCTTCTCCGTCCTCCAGGTGACCACTTGGACGACGGAGATGGTATTATCCGTCGTCCAGGTGACCACTTGGACCTCGGAGTATTCTCCGTCCTCCAGGTGACCACTTGGACGACGGAGATGGTATTCTCCGTCGTCCAAGTGGTCACCTGGACCTCGGAGTCTTCTCCGTCCTCCAGGTGGTCACCTGGACGACGGAGAATACCATCTCCGTCGTCCAAGTGGTCACCTGGAGGACGGAGAAGACTCCGAGGTCCAGGTGACCACTTGGACGACGGATATGGTATTCTTCGTCGTCCAGGTGATTACTTGGAGGACGGACCGACACGCCGTCGTCCGAGTTCACAAAACGTACTTCCACTTAGACGACGTACCGACACCTCCGTCGTCTAAGTGAAGCATTATATAAGCCCACTGCCGGCCAAACTGATCGAATTCATTCCTAGCTAGCCTCGATCTCTTCATGATCGATTCCATTTGAAGAATAATTGAAGGAGAAGGGAGAAGGAGAAGCTAGGGAGCTCGAGCTAGGTAGCTTAAGCTAGCTAGGCCGAGAAGAATCAGGATCGATAAGGGATCTCCGCTGACTAGCTAGTTAGCTTAATTAACGTAAAGATATCGAGAAGGCCAGCAGGTACGTACGTACGCAGTTAAAATTTGCTTAATTAATATGTATTTAGTGAAAACGTACGTACATATATATATACATGCAAGGATGTTAGCTGATGTTAGCTATATATATATATATGTACAGATCGATTAAATTACGTACATACGTACGTAATTGATGGATCGATATGTAGATCGAGTACGTATAATTAAGCGTAAATTAATGGACAAATATATATATATATATGTAATAATTAATTAAGTATAATATTTTGTAGCAGTATGGACAAGAGTTGGATGAAGTTGAAGAATAGATGTGATGTCCGGTATATGGATGGAATTAGCGAATTTGTGAATTTTGCGATAGAACATGGTCAGGGAAAGAAACGTTTCAGGTGTCCGTGTCAGAAATGTCTTAATTGTCAGTATGCGGAGGTTAATGTTATGGTGCAACACTTGTACGAAAATGGTATGATGTGGAGTTACACTACATGGAGCGAGCATGGTGAATATGTAGAGTTCAGCGCAGCAGACTTCAGCTCAGGGTACAGTTACCATGGTGCCTCATCTAGCGGCAGTGGTGCCGGACCCCCAGCTTGCAACCCAACTGCAGATTTGGTCCATGATGCGTTTCCGGGATGTAGTCATGGCGGACACCAACACCAAGACGGAGGTTACAGTACCACCAATGAGCATGATGACACATTCCCCGCAGCTAGCTTGGCCACTGACACCAGTGAGATGGAAAAGTACAACCGGATGCTACTTGAAGCGCAGACCCCGGTGTTCCCTGGATGTCGAGAGAATGTGTTGCAATATGTGATGGAGCAAATGAAGATAAAAGTGAAGCACAAAATGTCAGTGAGTGCTTTTGACGAAATTCAGGAGCAAATATGTAAGTTGCTTCCTGATGATCACAATCTTCCTAAATCTCATTATAAGGTTAGAAATATCCTGAGCAGCCTCGGCCTAAAGTACAGGATAATTGACGCATGTCCGAATGATTGTGTGCTATTTTACAAAGAGTATAAAGAGTTGGACTATTGTCCCGTATGTGGCCAGTGCAGATTCCAGTTGAATAGGAAGAGTTCGAAAAAGAGAATTCCTGTGAAAGTTGTTCGATATTTTCCCTTGATTCCCAGATTGCAGCGCCTGTACATGTCGCTACACACAGCAGAGGCGATGCGATGGTACGCAGAAAAGCGAATAGATGACGATGTCCTGCGACACGCCGCGGATGGGGAAGGTTTCAAACATTTCGACAGAGAATTTGGAGACTTTGCTTCAGAGGTTAGAAATGTTAGACTCGGCCTATCTACAGACGGATTCAATCCTTGGGGAAGTAATAGCTCCGCCGTCAGCACTTGGCCAGTTATTCTGATGCCATACAACTTGCCTCCGTGGATGTGCATGAACAAGGAATTTAATTTCCTTACCGTACTAATTCCAGGTCCTAAATCTCCATCGAAGTGCTTAGATGTCTACCTCAGACCTTTGATCGACGAGCTGAAACTGTTGTGGGAAAATTGAGTCCCAACTTATGACAAATTCACTGACACGATGTTCACGATGAGGGCTGCTGTAATGTGGACGATCAGCGATTTTCCAGCTTATGGGATGTTGGCAGCCTGCAGGACAAAAGGATATAATGGATGTCCTATATGTTTGGACGACGTGAACTCTAGTTGGCACGCGGGGAAGGTGTGTTACTTGGATCACCGTAGATGGCTTCCTCACGACCACCCGTGGCGACAGGATGAAGCTCATTTCGAGGGTACGGTAGAGAACAATCCTAAACCCCGTAGTTGGTCGGGCGAAGAGATTTTAGAGAGGTTGAGCTATTTCGACTTTGGTGTGTTGAGCAATGACGCGGATGTAAAGAAATGCAATCCAATTCCTCCACATGATCTGAGCTATTGGGATCACAAGAGTATATTCTTTGAACTCCCTTACTGGTCGAAGTTGAAGCTGAGGAACAACTTGGACGCGATGCACATAGAAAAGAATGTGTGCGACAGCGTGGTGGGAACAATTCTCGGTATTAAGTTCAAGACTAAAGATACTCCCAAAGCGCGCAAAGATTTGGAATCAATGAATCTACATCGTCCCTTGTGGTTGAGGAGGGATAGGAAATGAGTGTACAACAAGATGCCAGATGCACCTTACACAGTGAAGCCGACGCTTAGACGTTCTGTATTTCACTGGTTTAAGGGCGTTCGTTATCCGGCTACGTATGCAGCTACTATAACTGGAGCAGTGGACGAGGTGCAACACAAGTTTGTTGGTCTAAAGACACATGACTATCACGTTATGCTGCAACGTCTGATTCCAGTGGTAATTCGACCATACTTGCCTCGGGACGTCGTAGAACCAATAGTGGCATTGTGCAGGTGGTGGCAGAGGTTATGCGCCAGAGAATTAAAGAAGTCAGATGTGGTGGAATTGCAACAACAAATTGTGCACATCATTTGCAAACTAGAGAGGATTTTCCCCCCTGCTTTCTTTGACATCATGATTCACCTAATGATCCACCTGCCCGAGCAGGTGCTCATTTCTGGTCCGGTCCAGTACACTTGGATGTATCCTCAAGAAAGGTACGTACAACTAATTAATTAATTTGTTCCACTGGAGATTATATATATATACTAGCCAGCTAGCTATATGTACTTATGTAATGTGTACGTTTGATTTTGTAGACAGCTTGGACAGTATAAGTCATTCGTCAAAAACAGGTCGGCCCCGGATGGCTCCATAGCAGAGACATACCTAATGCATGAGTGTGTTACTTACTGCAACAGGTACCTCAAAGATCCACCCCCTCCCAGTACTGCCTCCGATCGCAGTGCCCGCATCAATCTTTCTGTCGTCACCAATGTCGTCCGACCGTTTAGAGGAGTATTAAAGGAATCGTTAACACGGGAAGAACTTATTGAGGCACATTGGGTAGTGTTGCGAGACTGTGAAGAAGTTGAGCCGTACATGATGTCATACAGGGAGAGGCTTCAGGCGTTAAATCAAAACAAGAGTTCGGCGTGGATTGAGAAAATGGTTAAGAAGAAGTTTCCTGATTATTTCTTCCAATGGGTACGTACGTACGACTCGGTATTAATTATTTAAATACATATTGCTCATGTTTGTAGAAAGTAAACCATTATATTAATTTGGCCTTTTTCGCAGATGATTGATCTGCAAAAATCTGATAACCACGGAGGGTGGTGGTCATGGCCAAAGCACTTGCTAGCAGGGAAGCCGGTTAAACACTATATTTATCCCGGATGTTTTGTGAACGGTGTAAAGTTCCATTCATTGGCCCGAGACGAAGGAAGAAGAACACAAAACAGTGGGGTAGCCGTTGGGAAAGACAATGATCTATATTACGGGGCTATTGTATACGTGGTTCAGCTATGTTACGGGAATGATGTCAACGTTTTCCTATTCAAGTGCAGATGTTTCAAGCGTACAAAGGAAGACCTGGGACTATTATCAGTCGATACAAACTCGCACTGGTATGAGGATGAGCCTTTCGCTCTCGCCACCTTAGTTCGGCAGGTGTTCTATCTCGACGATCCGAAAGCCGGTGAAGGGTGGAAAATAGTGAACCATATCTCTCACCGAGGAATATGGAATACAGAGACAATTGAAGGGACACCGGCGACGACTGAAGATGCTGCTGAACCAGCAAGAGACATTCCTGCCTATCAAGAGCCTAATATTTCTATGGTCCGCTCCGATATAATGGACCTGGTTCAAGATGGTGAACGGTTACCCATGCCTGATGGTTGTACAGATCTAACTGAAGATGAGATTATCCATGAGGTAGATGAAGAAGACGAGCAGGAAGAGGACGCGGACGAGGACTCAGGTTATTCGTCGGACGATGTTGAGTACGATGACGAGGATGAGCCGTCGACTAACGGGGATGAGGACGATGATGATTATGACGAAGAGTACGGTCATACGACGAGGGAGATTAATTGGTAATTAATTACTGTAATTATTGTAATATATATATATATATATATGATCGATGCTGGTTTACGGTAAGAAATTAATCCGAATTATATATCCTGGACAACGGAGAAATTAATTGCAGATTAATTGGCGCCAAATCTCAATCTCATATAAAACCCTAGCTAAATCCTGTACCCTAAATCTAGCAGTTCGGATCGATCGATCAATTTTTTAATTATATTTTTGAATCAGAATAATTGAACGCACACACAAATGACCGGGGACGACCTAAACCGTAAACCCTAAGGCCCTAACCCCTGAATTCGGGGTTTTTACACCTGGACGACGGAGATGGTCATTTTCCGTCGTCCAGGTACACACTAGGACGACAGAGATGGTCATTTTCCGTCGTCCAAGTTCACAAACCCTAAACCCTAAACAGTAAGGCCCTAACCCCTGAATTCAGGGTCTATACACCTGGACGACGGAGAACGTCATTCTCCGTCGTCCAGGTCATAACTTGGACGACGGATAACTTCATATCCGTCGTCCAGGTGATTACCTGAACGACGGAAACACTCATTTCCGTCGTCCAGGTGCAGATATCGTAATTTTTTCTAAGACAACGACCCTCTAGACCTTCTTCCAATGCATTTTCTTTTCCTCAAGACTTTAGAGTAAACAATTCTTGGTGTGTGAGCTTCGACGGTTCGAAAATCGGAGTTGCGAAATGCCTTGTATCCACGTTTCCGGTTTGTGAAATTATCGGTTTTGCGGTTGACTGTGCCGATCAAACCCTTCCCGAAATTATTATTTTATAGTCCTTTGAAGACGATTATATATTATGTTACGACGAACATATCCAACGGTTGTTTTGTCCAAATTCAATTTTGTTAATACTCTGCTGCAAATGAGCGTCTACTCATGAACACTTAAGTCGTAAAGATTAGTCGATACTTAACATGTTTCAATACGTAAAATTAATCGGCGGTTCAAATTTAACTGTTCATATATACGATGCGTTCATCGATATTGTACGACTATTTCACTCGAATGACAGATCGCTAAATTCCTAGCGAATTATTTTTTAAAATTTTTTTTACGTAATTTGAACCTGGACGACGGAGAAGGTCATTTTCCGTCGTCTAGGTGTTCACCTGAACGACGGAGAATGATCATCTCCGTCGTCCAGGTTCAAAAATCATGGCGGTTCAAATTTATTTTTGTTTATTTTTTTCATGTAATTTTCACCTGGACGACGGAAACTTGCCATCTCCGTCGTCCAAGTCCAAAATTATGGCGGTTCATTTTACCGCTTCCGTTTTTGGGACCGCTTGAATTTTCACTTAGACGACGGAGAATTCATTCTCCGTCGTCTAAGTCCAAAATCATGGCGGTTCAAAACGTCCCGCCGATTAATTACGCGCCGCTTGAAAATTTTTAAACCGCCACCTGGACGACGGAAAACACTGTTTCCGTCGTCCAGGTGCACTTAGACGACGGAGAATAGTGCTCCGTCGTCTAAGTGAAACTCTATAAATAGAGTACGGCTCATCTTCTTTTCCTCATCCCTTATACAATTCTCTCCATCTCTCCTCTCCTCTCTCTCTCAATCTCATTCCGGCGATATTCTCCTCCGGCGACGACGCTCCGACGATACAACTCCGGCGTGGTTCGATTCCTCCTCTCCGACGACACAACTCCGGCGAAATTCCCGAAAACTCCGATTCGGTAAATTTCTATTTTTCCCTTATTTAAATAATTTTCATTTTATTAATTAATTAAATTCTAAATATAATAAATTAGTAGAAATTAATTTAGTAATTAATTTTAAATATTTAATAAATGATTAATTGTTGTTATTTATTAATTAAATCATAATTATTGTTATTGTTTCCTAATTAAATGAATAATTGTAAATTTGTTGTTATTAAATAAATAAATAAATAAATAAATAATTATTGTTATTAATTAATTAAATAAATAATTATTGTTATTAATTAATTAAATGGTTAATTATTGCATGCTAAATGGAAAATAAATTATTGCATGTAATTACGTGTATTTTTTAGTAAATTAATTAGTAGTACGTGTTCGATTTAAATTTAGTACATAGGCTTGGTGTAATTAAGTCGCACTCTTTGGAATAGATGGCGCCTCTTTTCCTTGCTTATCTCCTTAACCCCTCGTGATGTGTGGATTTCATCACCGCACACCATAACCTAAGTGAAGTTATGGACACGAGGTTGAGGGCGGAGTTTGCAAAGGACTTGAGGGAGTGTAAATTTTCGAAAAATTGGCCGAATGTCGGACATGGTGTCTAGAAACGGGTTATGACTGGTGACAGGATTTGGACTAAGAAAGACTTTTGTCGAAATTAGTCCTGCCTCTCGCGTTATCTCTATCCCTAACTGGCCATGTTTTTCGATTTAACCAAGGCTGATTAATTGAAAATTTACACTTTATCGCGCGGGTCGCACGTCCATTGAACGACCGAAAATGCCAAGCTAGTGTACTCTATTTAAATCTTAAACGTACTTAATTAATTAGCGTAAATTTTTAAGTTGTAATTATTATGGTAAGTAGGTATTTTAACGCATCAATCTTAGGTTTAAATGGCTCCGCCAAAGACGACATCCGGCAAGAAGAAAGCCCAACAAGAGGCAGAAGATGCCATGCTCCGCCGCTTGGCGGACCAAGTCGGTTGGGAATTACCACCGGAGGGCAACGACGCTCTCAATCCGGACGGATCATCTGGTCCGTCCGTAGCGCCCTCTGGGGAAATTCCCGCTCCCCCTTTCATCTCGAGCGGTGATGACGTCGACCTCTTTTCAACTCCGACGCCCGGTACCGGTTCAACGGCAAGTACTCAGGCGTCCTCGACCGCCGAATCAATCATGTACAGCGCCCGCCGTAGGCAAAGGAGGGCCCCCACTGACCCGGAACCGAAAAGGACTCGGGGTCTCGTTAAAGGGGGAAAAGCGGAGCGTATTTGCAAGGCGACCGGTAAAAAGATCGACTTGCCGTACGACGAATTCACCGGTGGCCCTCCCACAGCTCAGCTAGCAAGTCTCTCGGCGCATGGGATAGGGTCAATCATCCGTAACCGAGTTCGTATCACTGCCCCTACTTGGAAGGAGGCGCCGGATCATGAGAAGGCGAAAGTCTTCAAAGATCTTTCGGTACGTAATACGTTCAATTTAGTTATTATATAATATTGTTAATCTCGGCCTAAAATTTCATAATATATACGATTATAATTTTCTATTTATTTTTCATAGGAACAATTTGACGTGGATCCGACACCGGCTATGTTGAGGCATATCAATCAAACCGCCAACTCCATCTACAAAGATTGGAAGTACAGGCTCCATAAGTACTTCAAAGATGTCGGTCCCGTGCCTCCCCCGGTAGAGCTGCAAGGGGAGAGAGAAGATGAGTGGGAGTGGTTGTGTAACCACTTTGCCGATGAACAATTTAAGGTATTAATTTAATTTTTTTATTTCAATTAAAATAATTGAATTATTTAAATTGTAGTTATTCATTTTTTAATGATTTAATTATGTTGTGTAACAGAAATTCTCCGGTGTCAACAAAGCCAACCGGGGGAAGAAGGAGAAACACCATACTACCGGCGCCAAGCAGTTCATTCAAATTGCCAAGGAGCACAAGGATAAGGGTTCCAAACACCCTTTTATTGATGCAAGCGTAAGCGCGTACGTGACGCCAGGGCTCGATAATGAAGCGAGTCAATGCGGGGTAAGTGATATGTATATATATATATATGTGCTTTTAATTATAGTAATTATTATTTAAATATGATTACAAAATTATAATAAATTAATTATAATTTTGTAGGCAAGGGCGATAGAGCGTGCGCATGAAGAGTTGGCCAACACTCAGCTTGCGTTCCCAGATGTGCCGCCGGAAGACCTGCCTCCTCTATCCTTAGAGAGCCAAATTGCAATCGCGGATGAGGTCTACGGTCGTAGAGCTGGCAAGGAGGTTAGGCACTTTGGGCCTAGGGTGGTACGAGATTTGTCGACGACCTCCGGCTCATCATCTACGGGAGGTTCGAGGCAGCGGAGAATGAGTCAAGCTGCGGCCGTCGAAGCAGCCATTCAAGAGGCTCGACTGGCACGAGAGGAGAATCGACGGACACAAGAGCAGAATGAGTCAATGCGGCAAAGACTTGACGAACAACAAGCACAAATAGCCCAACTCATCGCGCTCATGAACCAAAATCGAGAAGTATGTCAACCTCCTCCGAACCCACACCCCGACGACAACGACCCGGCTGGAGGCGGAGGACTCGGCCCCGCATCTGCTCCTCCAGTGTATTAGCTAGCACGTAGTATATTATCTCGTTTCTTTCCGCATTCCGAACAATATTTTAATTTTTAATTTATGGGTTTTTTCGTATGTACAAATTAATTTACTTTGATTATTTAATAATTATATATATAAGTTATTAATTTTAATATTCAAAATTTAGTTTATTTATTTAATATTAGCATTTTTCATTATTTAAATTAAAATAATAATAAATTAAAATAATAATATTTAATTTCAATTTATTTTTTTTAAAAATTAAATATTCACTTGGACGACGGAGATTATGTTCTCCGTCGTCTAGGTGCACAAACCCTAAACCTAACCCCTAACCCCTAACCCCTAAACCCTGTTGTTCTCCGTGGCCCAGGTGCTCACCTGGACGACGGAGACCTAGTGTTTCCGTCGTCCAGGTGAACTCCTGGGCCACGGACACACGAGCAATGTCCGTGGCCCAGGTGCTCACCTGGACGACGGAGACTTAGTTTTTCCGTCGTCCAGGTGAACACCTGGGCCACGGACATTGCTCGTGTGTCCGTGGCCCAGGAGTTCACCTGGACGACGGAAACACTAAGTCTCCGTCGTCCAGGTGAGCACCTGGGCCACGGACACACGAGCAATGTCCGTGGCCCAGGTGTTCACCTGGACGACGGAGACTTAGTGTTTCCGTCGTCCAGGTGAACACCTGGGCCACGGACATTGCTACCATTATCCGTGGCCCAGGTGTTCACCTGGACGACGGAGACTTAGTGTTTCCGTCGTCCAGGTGAAAACCTGGGCCACGGATAATGTCCGAGGTCCAAGTTCACTTGGACGACGGAAACACTAAGTCTCCGTCGTCCAGGTGCTTGGACGACAGCACTTGGAGCACGGACCTTGGACGACGGAGTTTCCGTCGTCCAAGTACTTAGACGACGGAGTTTCCGTCGTCCAAGTACTTAGACGACGGAAAACTGCACTTAGACGACGGAAATGGTCCGTGGTCTAAGTGCAGTTTTCTTGTAGTGTTAGGGTATACTTAGACGACGGGTTGGTTCTTTTGCGTC
This sequence comes from Geum urbanum, assembly GCA_946800695.1. Classification (NCBI taxonomy): domain Eukaryota; kingdom Viridiplantae; phylum Streptophyta; class Magnoliopsida; order Rosales; family Rosaceae; genus Geum; species Geum urbanum. The sequence goes on from OX327003.1 coordinate 11,604,562, forward strand.
GTCTAAGTACTATTTTTAGGATTTAGGATTTTATATAGGTATAATTAATTAGTATTGTGTTTAACTACATTGAAGTATGGGCTAGGAAAAGTCATTTTTTCGCCCCCAATTTAATAGTCATGAAAATTAATTAATGTGATTCGGTCGATCGATATCAAATTATCGATCGATTTGATGCTCCGGATTAATTAATTAATTAATTTCAATTTACGCCAGCCAAACCGACCACGCTATTTAATTAATTATTAAATTAATTAAGTACAAAATTAATAGTTGTACATACGTAAGCACTCCTCCTCATAATATATATATATATATATGAATTAATTGATCGATCATGCATCATTTCAATAATTACAATAATTAATTACCAATTAATATTTCTCGTCGTTATATTGTACTCTTCGTCATAATCGTTATCATCCTCATCCCTGTTATCCGATTTCTCCTCCTCGTCATCATACTCAACATCATCAGACGAATAACCTGAGTCCTTGTCCTCGTCCTCATCTTGCACGTCTTCTTCATCTACCTCATTAATTGCATCAATAATCTCATCTTCAGTTAGATCTGTACAACCATCAGGCATGGGTAAGCGTTCACCATTTTGAACCAGGTCCATTATGTCAGAGCGGATGACAGAAATATTAGACTCTTAATAGGCAGGAATGTCTCTTTTCGGTTCATCATCATCTTCAGTCGCCGTTGTCCCTTCAATTGTCGTAGTATTACATATTCCTTGATGAGAGATATGGTTCACTATTTTCACCCTTCACCAGCTTTCGGATCATCGGGATAAAACTCTTGCCTAACTAAGGTGGCGAGAGCGAAAGGCTTGTCCTCATACCGGCTTGATTTTGTATCGACTAATAAAAGTCACAGGTCTTCCTTTGTACGCTTGAACCATTTGCACTTGAATAGGAAAACGTTGACATCATTCTCGTAACATAACTGAATGACATATACAATAGTCCCATAATATAGATCATTGTCTTTCCCAACCGCTACACCACTGTTTTGTGTTCTTCTTCCTTCATCTCGGGCCAATAAATGGAACTTTACACCGTTCACAAAACATCCGGGGTAAATATAGTGTTTAATCGGCTTCCCTGCTAGCAAGTGCTTTCGCCAGAACCACCATCCCCCGTGGTTTTCGGATTTTTGTAGATCAATCATCTAGGAAATGGGAAAATCAAAGGGTTTACTTTCTACAAACATGATCGATATGTATATAAACTAAATACCGAGACATACGTACTTACGTACCCATTGGAAGAAATAATCAGGGAACTTCTTCTTAACAATTTTCTCAAACCACACCGAACTCTTGTTCGGATTTAACGCCTGAAGCCTATCCCTGTATGACATCATGTACGGCTCAACTTCGTCACAGTCTTGCAACACTACCCAATGTGCCTCAATAAGTTCTTCCCGTGTTAACGATTCCTTTAATACTTCTCTAAATAGTCGTACAACATTTGTGACGACATAAAGATTGATGCAGACACTGGGATCGGAGGCAGTGGGAGGTGGTGGATCTTTGAGGTACCTATTACAGTAAGTATCACACTCATGCATTAGGTATGTCTCGGCTATGGAGCCATCCGAGGCCGACCTATTTTTGACGAATCCTTTATACTGTCTAAGCTGTCTACAAAATCAAACGTTCAATGAATACATTATACAATAAGAATTTGACGACCCGGACCAGAATCAGCAGTATGATCAGCTTGATTGATGAGTTTGTGCGTAGTCGCAGAGTTGCGACAGTTGATTGAATCGCCGAAGCTTCTTAACGACTAAATTATTGGCCGAGAATTGGAGCTGGGTCTCTTCTCTAGAGTCGTTGTACGTGTGATTACGAGTTCGTGCGCGGTTCCGGATCGTTATTTGGACGACCGAGGAATTAATTATGAATATTTGAAGTTTCGACGGAAAAGGATTTAAATGGCAGGTTTGTTCGCGACTAAATTACCGGTCGAGAATTTGGTTTCGGCTTCTTCACGGAAGTTGTTCAGAATTTAATTTCGAGTTTGTGGGAACTTCCGGAGCATGATTTTGAGTTACGGAGTTTAAGTTGTGAGTATTTCCGATTATTGTTTGTTTTGTTGATTTAATGTGTGTTGGTTCGAAGGGTTGACTTTTTATACATTTGGCCGATGTGTTTGACTTCAGGTGATTATTGAAGATTATGTTGAGACGAGTTTGTAGCCGCGAGAATTATCGGAATCGGAATTACGACGAGGAAGTTACGCGCGTTTGAAGTTTGCCGAAATGGATAATATTGGGTTTCCTTTTTGGGAAAGTATAAATAGTGGGTTGCTAAAAGAGGAAAGTCAAAACTGGAATTATTGTGGTTGACCTTGGTCAACTCGGTTTGACCGAGTTGGGAGAGTGAGTCACGACGGTGGCGTCGGCCTCCACTCCGGCGACGGGATTCCGGCCACTTCCGGGCTCGGCCCATGGCCCATTCAACTCGCCTTGGCCTTGCGAGTCTACCCCCGGCCACCACGCATGGCGTGGCTCACGGAGGAGGAAGGTTTTTCCGATCAAAAATGGAAGTTTTTGGGTTTAATGGTGGTTTGTGATTCAAGCCGAATTGAGCTGCAACTTTGAGTGGGCTTTGAAGCTCTCATCCCCTTGATGCTCCCCTGTAAGTTTCGTGTTTCAATTCGATGTGTACATGGAGAATTTTGGAGTTGAAGATTTGGTACCAATTCGGGTTTTCATGAAATTGAGCTAGTTAGAGTTTGAATTGGACTTTGTTGCAGTTATGAAAGTTGGTCAGTGGGTGATTTTGCATGGAATGGTGGTTGCTCCGCCGGAAAATTCTCCGTTTGGTGGTGGCGCCGCCGTGGGCGGCGGTCAACGGTCAACGGCGGTCAAACTTTGACTTTTTGGGATTTTCGACAAGTTGCATGTCATTTCACTCAAAATCGCGCCCCGATCGCAGTGGGGATGTTTGTTTTTCGAGTTGAGCGTCCGAAATTACAGCGAGGTGTTGTGGTATCATTTCCGGATTTCCGACAGTTTGTCGTGATCGGATTACGTGTTTCCGAGAACGGTGGTTTCTCGTGATTTGTTTTGAATTGTCGAATTATGTTTGTGAGAATTGGACATTGTGATTATTCAGGTGTTCGTGATCGTTCGTTTGGCGAGGGATTTTCCGCCGGATCACGGGTTAACGCGATACGCGTTACGCAAGCGTGTGAGTGGACAAGTTTCTATTTTCACTGTTGACTTTGCGAGTTCGTAGATTTATTGATTTCCGTATTTAAATTATACGATGATTGTGATATATGTTATTTTCGGAGGTATGTTATTATGTGTTATTGGTGATTGGCATTTATTGCATCGATGCTACCAGAGTTGAGAGATTCCTCTGGCCCAGAGTTGAGAGATTCCTCTGAAGCAGGGTTGAGAGATTCCCCTGAGTGCCGCCGGGGTTGAGAGATTCCCCTGGCTTTTCACCGTCAGGTTTGAGCGATTCACCTGACGTCGGGCTTGAGAGATTCGCCCGACAACCTCCATATATATATGTGTGTGTTGTTGTGTTTTCCGAACTCACACTGTTTTACATTGAGTGTGTATATAAACTGGTGAAAGGCATACGTTTATTTTCGTCCACTCACTCTAACGTTTTATTTGCCTTTCCCCTGGGCTTTTCGGTTTCCGTGCCCAGTTTGCAGTTCGGACTCTGGTGTCGCACGTCGTGGTCGGAGGCATAGTACTCGAGCTACTTTGTTTCATCCAGTAGGTTTATTGTTCTACCTACTGTGGTATGCGTATATGATTATGTATTAGAAGTCGCTCTGAGTTTCCTATTGAATATGTTATACGATTTTTCCCGGATTTCAGTAAAGTATATATTATATGTATTGTTTACCTTACTGTTGATATATTGAGAAATCCGGATGGGATTGGTGCCCACGGTTTACTTTTTGTGGCATAGGATGAAGTGTATTTTCCGCGTACAGGTAATGGTAATTCAACGTTAGTAACGAAACTCTGCCCAAATTTCGAAAAGTTTTTGTTGGTTCATGTTTTCGAAAGGGTTTGATTCCGATTTAGGGAGCTAAATCGGGGTTGGGTCCTTTCAAAGAATAAGTACATATAGCTAGTAATCTCTAGTGGAAGAAATTATGAATTGAAAAACCTGTATAATTAATTAGTTGTACGTACCTTTTATGAGGATACATCCAAGTATACTGGACCAGACCAGAAATGAGCACTTGCTCATTAGGTGAATCATGATGTCAAAGAAAGCAGGGGGAAAATCCTCTCTAGTTTGCAAATGATGTGCACAATTTGTTGTTGCAGTTCCACCACATATGTCTTCTTTTATTCTTTGGCGCATAACCTTTGCCACCATCTGCACAATGCCACTATTGGTTCTACGACGTCATGATGCAAATATGGTCGAATTACCACTAGAATCAAACGTTGCAACATAACGTGATAGTCATGTGTTGTTAAACCAACAAACTTGTGTTGCACCTCGTCCACTGCTCCAATTATAGTAGCTGCATACGTAGCCGGATAACTAACGCTCTTAAACCAATGAAATACAGAACGTTTAAGTGTCGGCTTCACTGTATAAGGTGCAGTTGGCATCTTGTTGTACACTCCTCTTCTATCCCTCTTCAACCACAAGGGACGACGTAGATTCATAGATTCCATATCGTTTCGCGCTTTGGGAGTATCTTTAGTCTTGAACTTAATACCGAGAATTGTTCCCACCACGCTGTCGCACACATTCTTTTCTATGTGCATCGCGTCTAAGTTGTTCCTCAGTTTCAACTTCGACCAGTAAGGGAGTTTAAAGAATATGCTCTTATGATGCCAATAACTGAGATCATGTGGAGGTATTGGATTGCATTTCTTTACATCCGCGTCATTGGTCAACACACCAAAGTCGAAATAGCTTAACCTCTCTAAAATCTCTTCGCCCGACCAGCTACGGGGTTTAAGATTGTTCTCTACTGTCCCGTCAAAATGAGCTTTATCCTGTCCCCACGAGTGGTTGTGAGGAAGCCATCTATGGTGACCCAAGTAACACACCGTCCCCGCGTGCCAACTAGAGTTCATGTCGTCCAAACATATAGGACATCCATTATATCCTTTTGTCCTGCAGGCTGCCAACATCCCATACGTTGGAAAATCGTTGATCGTCCACATTACGGCAGCTCTCATCGTGAACATCTTGTCAGTGAATTTGTCATAAGTTGGGACTCCATTTTGCCACAACAGTTTCAGCTCGTCGATCAAATGTCTGAGGTAGACATTTAAGCACTTCCCCGGAGATTTAGGATCTGAAAGTACTAGAGTAAGGAAATTAAGTTCTTTGTTCATGCACATCCACGGAGGCAGGTTATACGGCATCAGAATAACTGGCCAAGTGCTGACGGTGAAGCTATTACTACCCCAAGGATTGAATCCATCTGTAGATAGTCCGAGTCTAACTTTCACAGGAATTCTCCTTTTCGAACTCTTCCTATTTAGCTCATATCTGCACTAGCTACATACGGGACAATAGTCCAAATCTTTATATTCTTTGTAAAACAGCACACAATCATTCGAACATGCATCAATTATCCTGTACTTTAGGCCTAGGCTTCTCAAGATATTTCTAACCTTATAATGGAATTTCGGAAGATTGTGATCATCAGGAAGTAACTTACATATTTGTTATTGAATTTCGTCAAAAGCACTGACTGACATTTTGTGCTTCACTTTTATCCTCATTTGCTCCATCATATATTACAACACTTTCTCTCGACATCCAGGGTACACCGAGGTCTGTGCTTCAAGTAGCATCCTATTGTACTTATCCATCTCACTATTATTAGTGGCCAAGCTAGCAGCGGGGAATGTGTCATCAGGCTCATGAGTGGTATTGTAATCTCCCTCTTGGTGTTGGTGTCCACCATGACTAATCCCGAAAATGCATCATGAGCCAATTCTGCAGTTGGGTTCCAAGCAGGGGGCCGGCACCATTACCGCTGGATGAGGCACCATGGTAACTGTACCCTGAGCTGAAGTCTGCTAAGCTGAAGTCTACTGCTTCACCATGCTTGTTCCATGTAGTGTAACTCCACATCATACCATTTTCGTACAGGTGTTGCACCATAATATTAACCTCCACATACTGACAGTTAAGACATTTTTCGCACGGACACCTGAAACGCTTCTTTCCCTGACCATGTTCTATTGCAAAATTCACAAATTCGCTAATTCAATCCATATACCGGACATCACTTCTATTCCGCAACTTCATCCAACTCTTGTCCATACTTCTATGAATTTTAATAATTAATTATCATATTAGTCAACTATTATATATATATATACACAGATTTTCAAGCTAGTAATTATATATGAAACTATTATATATATACACACACAAATTTTCAACTACCTTAATATATTTAATTAAATTATTACTTAATTACATTCAATAATTACCTTTATTAATTATTGGTGAATATATGTACTCGATCTACATCATTTAATTACTTTAATAAGTCAAACATGCTACATGTACGTTTTAACTAAATATTAACCAAATTTATAAACATCCATGCATATATATACGTACTACGTACTGGTCAATATTAATTAACTAATATATATAAATATAATTGATTACCTAACTTAATTATAAATATATATTAAAACGTACTAATTATTAAAAATGCAATCAATCAAACGTATAATTAATTATATATATAAACATTAAATGGTGTTGGAAAATTAACTATGTACATACGTACCTAGCCTTCTCTGATATTTGGCGAATTGATGCTTGGATATAGTGCTAGCTAGCTAGAATCTGCATGCGCCCCATATACGTACGCGTGCGGATCAGAGCGAGAGTCTGATCGATCAAGAAAGAGAATTGAATGATCGATCGACATATATATGCATAGAGATGAAGTTGAGACGAGCGAGCGGAGAGGAAGAGAATTCAGAATGGACATTATATAATGCTTCACTTAGACGACGAAGTGTAAGTGCGTCATCTAAGTGGTCACTTAAATAACGGATTAGGCACTTCTCCGTCGTCCAAGTGCTTACAAGGACGACGGAGAAGGAACCTGTCGTCCAAGTGGCCACTCGGACCATGGCTTGTCGGTCCATTGTCCAAGTGGCCACTTGGACGACGGAAACATTCTTTCCTTCGTCTAAGTGTTACTTGGACCGCGGAGAAAGTCTCCGTCGTCTAAGTGCATTTTTCTTGTAGTGTCACTTATTTGTAGATCTTGTGGAAGGTAAATCTTCTCCGGTTAGTTATACAATTATGAGAAAGGATTATAGTGTTGGTTATTATCTAGGCAATGGTATTGGTCCACAGTTGTCCAAACTATACATGATTTACAAGGTCGGAAGAAAACTTTGTTCGCCACAAAGCAAGAATCATATAGGAAGGACGTGGAGCGTGCATTTGGAGTTCTTCAATCACGTTGGGCAATTATTAAAGGACCAGCACGATTTTGGGATAAACATATCTTACATGATATAATGACTACATACATCATAATGCACAACATGATTATCGAGGATGAGCGAGATTTATCGGCTCCGATTAGGAAATTTAATGAAGCACCCGTCCTTACTGTTGAGATGGTGGCCTATGAAACAACAAGATTTAACCATCTTGATCGCCATAGAAAAATTAAAGATAAGAAAGCTCATTATGATCTTCGAGATACTTTGATTGAACATATTTGGCAGCGACATGGAGGAACATAAGTTTGAAATTGTGATCGTTAAATGTTTATTTTTGTTTTCATATATTGAAGGAATATATTTTTTTTAAATTTTCGTTGGTTGTATCTTTTAGTTATCATATATTGGAGGAATAAGATCTATGTATGTCCTTCTCAATATTTGTAGTTTTAATTTATTTTTAATATTATATATATGAGAAAAGAAAAAAATATATACATAAAAATATAACATTACATTCATATGACAAAAGAATTAGAAATGGCTTTGCCTTGAGATTTAGCTTATGATGGGAATGTATTTTGGAGTCAAAATGTTATAAATTTGACTAAGGATTTAGCTTACGGCGAGAGATTTTGATAGGTTAAAAAAAGATTTCACAGAATATTCTTATTTTTTAATCCAAATTTAGCTAAGAATTTAGCCTACCATAGAAGATGCTCTAAGAGAAGTTTTTAGTTGGGCAAATTTTTGTTAATTTTGATGCATCAACGTGAAAGTACAATTGCAATAAAAAAAACATGAAAGTGAATTAACTTTTTCGGTTATCTAAAATTCGACAAGTTCCAAGGAATATATTGAATTGGGCTCTCAAAACAAATAAAATCTAGATTTCATTACCCTTGATTGCGACTTTAAGCATAAACAAATTGTAAACTTCTTTTGTTATTTCCCTTTTTGCTTGTGTTTTTGGAAAATTGGAGAAAACCAAAAATCTGTGGGAAAGAAAATACTTCAAATAACTAATTCTAACAGCACAAATTCACCGTGGACACCGATTTTCATCTGAATTTCTCAAGTTAAAAATTATAATTTAACCAACTAAAGCATAACCTAACTCAAGTTCAAAATCATATTCCAAGAAAACAACCTAACTAAAGCAACCTAGCTAATAATTCAATTTCTTAATAATGCAATTACCGTTATACTAAATTTTTATACATTTAGGAAGTACGATCAAATTAAATTGATTTAGGAAAGATGAGTTGCTTACGCCGTGTTCACTCGCTTCATTGACGACTCCAGGCTTGACATAAGCGGTAACGCTGGCATCTAGGAAACAATGCTTCACATCTATGCGCTCCTTTGCGATGTAGATTAACCCTTTCGAGCCCGAAGAAAGGTGGTCGGTCTTCTTGTCACGATTTGCCTTGTTGGCCTCCGACCTTGTCTGTTTCACAATAAAGATCATTAAATAATAAATAAATAGTTAAAAATAAGATATTATTCAATTTTCTCAATTTAAAGGAAATGAAGACGAACCTTATACTTGTCAGACTCAAAGAGTCTGACCAACCATTGTCACTCATCTTCCCTTTCGTTCCACCGCTCCTATGGGGTAGGTGAGGCACCGTGTTTGATATAGTACTTGTGGAGGTCGTACTTCCAATCCTTAAAAAGGTTCGTGGCTGTAGGATCGATGTGCTCCATCATCTCTGGTCTGTCATCAATATCAACATGTATCTTGGAAAATAAATAAAAAATTAAACGCCTATACATTATGCCTTTATGCTTTGTAATTAATTATAAAAAGAAATAAAATTCAATAGTATTACTGAGAGGTCGCGATACACCCTCAAATTTTTAGATTCTAGCGGCTTCTTTCATGAAGGGGCAATTATATAGATGTTGTTCTGTATGATTGAGCCGATGCTATGCAAGCACAGACTCCCGATCTACGAGGATGGAGGGCGTCAGGTGAACTCGTCGAATGACACCTCGATCTTCTTCCCCGTAGACTTCACTATAGGCTCACTTTTGGCACCCTTCCCGGGTCCCCAAGTCCTTTTGGATACCAGGTCTGATGGTTGTCTCCTGGGCCTGCGCCGGGCGCTGTAGTGAATTGATTCGTCGACCGACCCTTCCGGGCCTTCTGACGCCACTGGTGAAGCGGTGACGGGTGGCTCGTTTGTATAGACACTAGTCAGCTCATTTGTATGCTTTGTAATTAATTATAAAGAGAAATAAAATTCAATAGTATTACCGAGAGTTCGCGATACACTCTCAACTTTTTAGATTCTAACGGCTTCTTCCATGAAGGGGCAACCATATGGATGTTGTTCCGTATGATTGAGCCGATGCTATGCAAGCACAGACTGCCAATCTACGAGGACGGAGGGCCTCGGGTGAACTCGTCGAAAGACACCTCGATCTTCTTCCTCGTAGACTTCACTATGCGCTCGCTTTTGGCGCCCTTCCCGGGTCCCCGAGTCCTTTTGGGGACCGGAGCTGATGGCTGCCTCCTGGGCTTGCGCCGGGTGCTGTAGTGAATTGATTTGTCGACCAACCCTTCCGGACCTTCTAACGCCACCAGTGAAGCGGTGACGGTTGGCTCATCCGTATAGACACTAGTCGGATCATTTGGAGCATGAGGGATTGGGCCAGTCGCCAGAGCCGATGTTTGTTCCAAATGAGCCATAAGAGTCTTCTCTGAGGTTTGCCTCTAACCCATTTGTTGTACACTGGATTGGAGTTCGGCATCCCTCTTTACTTTTGTGCGCCTCTTCCTTGGCGGCATCTTAATTAAGTTGAAAAAATCAAATATTAACAATATAATATTCATTAACATCATAATTTACAAATTCATCCAAATTACGTAAATTCGTAAATTCATATACATATCACTATATTTATCCAATTTCACCAATTTTCATATCTAATTTCACCGATATATATATACACACAAAATTCACCAAAATTCAACAAATTCAAAAAAATTCAACAAATTCACCAAATGTATATATACAATTTTTAAATTCATATATCCAATTTCATTTATAAAAATTAAACAATTTATTTATATACGGGTCGTGTCAGAGATGATATCGACAGGGGCGGTGGAGAGGAAGGGGAGCCGACGTGGACTGTGGAGGCGACGACAGAGGGACATCCTGCGAGAGAGAGAGAGAGAGAGAGAGAGAGAGAGAGAGAGCTTCCATGGGGAGAGGGAGAGATCCCACAAGGTGAGAGAGAGGCCATGAGGTGAGAGAGAGGCGGCGGGGAGAGATGGAGGCGCCGGTGGAGGTGGAGAGCGAGTGAGGAGGAGAGCCCACGACGGCGGTGCGAGCGAGCTCGAGAGGAGCGATTCCGGCAAGGCTAGTTTGTGGAAGGGGAGGTTGGGCTCCGGCCGGCGAGGAAGGGAGATGGCCGACGGTGTTAATTTTGGGGGCGGCTAGGGTTTAGGTGGGAGAAAGAGAGAGAGAGAGGATCGTGCGAGAGAAATCAGGTCGATCGATTTGGGAATATATTGATCAACTTAGGCGATGAAATCAATCGCCTTCATATCAAAGTCGTTTTAAAAATGCCCCGAAAATTTGGCGCAAAAATTGAACAGCCAAATTTTTGGGATTAGGCAACGAAAATACATGGTTTTGTCGCCTAAGAAGTCACTTAGACGACAAAATGATGTAGTTTTGTAGTCTAAGTGATATTTAATTTAATATTTTTTAAGATAAATTAAAATTAATTTTTGGCTATCTGCTTAAAAATATGAAGAAATTAGCCGTCAGATGTAATCATTACGTTTATATAATAGTTTTAAAAAAAATTACGCAAATCTGGTAGAGTTTGGTATTCTTGTTCTAGTATATTTTGTGAATATCGACAAAAGTTTAAAAGACGGAACCGATTGTAAATATTAATAATTGTAAAAATGTTTCGATCCCACGTTACAGGTATTTTGTAATACGTCGAAATTTTATATATCATTTATATTTAAATTAATTGAAATAATATTTAAAATCTAGATTGATGAGTTAATACGTACTCGTTATATATCCATGCCATCTACTAATATTGAATGACGTATGTGTTCGTATATCTGTATATCCATATTAACGAAATCGAATTTGGACAAAACTACCATTAGATATATTCATCACCATTTAATATGTAAATAGATGAAATTTCATTCACTACGAAGTTCGTTAAGGGCTTGATCGGTGTAGTCAACCATGCATAAAACCGAAATTAATTAATTAATTAGACCGAAACGAAAAAGTACGTACGTTGATTAATTTATGAATCCTCGTAAATCTGATTTTCGAACTGTCAACAGAAAATTGGAGCTCATATTATGAAAACCTACTTAGACAAAGAAAGAGGTCATTTTCGTCGTTTAAGTAGAACTTAGACGAAAAAAATACCATTTCATCGTCCAAGTGTGAATTAGACGACGAAATACCTTCGTCACCTATACCCGACGATGATACTTAGGTCGTCGGGTATAAGACTATACCTGACGACATTCATAATAGGGACATCGTCGAGTATAGTCTTATATTTTCCTCTTCCGTTTTCCTTTGTTTTTCCTCATAAATACTACTTATAAAAAAGTCTAATTAAACAAAATTTCCAAATTACATATCACGAATGACATTCATTGAATTGCACATTCATATATACTCAAATTGCACGTTCAAGTCACGTACCGTCATACACATCGAGAAACATTACACGTTCATACTCAAATTAACATACGTATACGTCCATTTGTAAATTAATACTTTAAATCACTAAGGCACATAGTCCGAACCATCACTTGAGTCTGACTCGGTTTCTAAGTTAATTTCAGGTAAGATGTGTAAGTCCTCGTCACTTGAGTCTTCGCCGTCTTCATTTTGATTTACATCAATAAGTTCAGGTCGAGGAATTAGTACCACACTACCCTGTATCACATTAGTAAGGCGAATTGTTGGGGATTCAGGAATACCAGTTGTGTTCGGCTCTTGGTATGCATTAACTTGTTCATTATCCGAGGCCACACCAAGTGTCGAGGCACCGTATATATTTCTTGGAAGAACATGGTTAACCACTTTCCACGCGCCTTTATGGACAAGATCATCAAGATAGAACAATTGTTTCACCACCGTGGCCAAAACAAACGAATCATCTTCATACCAAGTTGTAGCAATACTCACCGAAAATATGTCGTATTGATCGGTCCTTGTGTTCTCAGGGTCAGTATCAAACCATCTACACTTAACAAATGCACTGTCATGCCTTCCCCATAAATTAATTCGATAACTGAATGGAGAACACCGTAATAGTCAACTCCATTCTACCCACCATGCACCATATATTACCCCAGAATTCTGTGTTTTTCGTCTGACATCTCTATGTTCACAAATAAATAGCATGCCATTTACTTTACACATATGATAAACTCTGGAAGTTACCGGTTTCTGCGCCAAGAGCCTCAATTCATGTGACCACTGAGGGATACCATCATCTTGTACATGGTTCATCTGAAAATAATCATTTATTAACTTAACTATAAATAGGATAGGAGACACTTAAATTCATATACAAGTAAATATATCTATATACGTACCCATTTGCCAAAATAGTTTGCGAACGTCTTGTTGTGGTACTCAACATCACCAGCAATAGCAGGGCAGTAAAGGTGCAGATTTTTCTAATATTGAACTTCTGGACAGTTAATCAATACCGACCAGTGGGCAATGACTAGCTCATATGGTTTCAAATTGTACGAGTTGGGCAACTTTCCAGAAACTTTAACATTATTGGAGATGATCGAAAGGTTGAACTACGGTTCATCTACCGGCATATATTGTGGAGGGTCCTCCAACGCTCCCAAATATAACTTGGTGTACGTTACGCACTCGTGCACAATATATGCTTCAGCGATACTGTGACGACCCGAACCAGAATCAGTTTTCCGTAAATAAATTGAATTGACGGGTTTGATCATGACTTAATTATCAGGCAAGAATTTGAGTTGAGTCTCTTCTCGAGAGTTGTAGTTCGCATGATTTCGAGTTCGTGGGCGGTTCTGGATAATTATTTCGATGACCGAGGAATATGTTATGAATATTTGAAATCGCAGAATTTCATCGTGTTTATCTGTTTGTATTTGAGTTATCCGAAACGTCGATCTGTTCCGTTTTGGACCGTCGATCATATCGAGCTACGAGTATAAATATCGGAAATAGTCGACAACACTGTTCGGGAAGTTTGACCGGCGTTGACCATGAGTTGACCGTTGACTTTTGGTTGACCGGAGTTTCCATTGTGCGAAACGAACTGCCGCCGTCGGGTTTGACGATTCCGGCCACCTACAGCCTTGAGACTGGTATGAATAGATTCATCTCTTGATTTGCAACTATTTAGAACTTGGAATTTCTTGATTTGATGTCGGATTGAGGGAGAACGAACGGTTTGAAAATTGGGGAATTCTCGCCGGAATTGGGATTGATGGGGGGTGGCGCTCCGGCGACTTTCCGAGGGGGGTTTTTGGTGGAAACTGTTGGGCTCGAGGTAGGGAGGTGACCCCTTGAGTTTGGGAGGCCGAGATGGCCTCACAGCAGAGATTTTGCCGGAGAAAGTTTTCCGGCCGGTTGTGTTCTTGGAACTTTCGAGATGTTTTCCAGCCACGGTGGTGGCTAGATGGTGATGATTCCTTAAGGAAAGATGCTTGGCTTGAGGAGGAGAACAGTTTGGGAGCTTGGCCGCCGGGAAATCTCTCCGGTTGACGGCCCGTCGCCGCCAACGGCGGAGGTCAACGACAGAGCTCCGGCCACCCGTTGACTTTTTGAAATTTGTCAAGTTATATGTCGTTTTGCTCGTATTCGTGCCCCGATCATCACCTTGAGGTTTTCGACTTGATTTGGAAGCCGGATTTTTAGTCGAGGGTTTTTGTGGAGATTTTGGGAATTTACGTCGATTATTTTGTACCGAGTTGTATGTTTCCGGAAATTGTTGGTTTCCGAGGTGTGGTACAGTGTGATGAACTATGATTTTTATCAGTTATATTTTGTGATTATTCAGGGGATCGGGATCGTACATTGGGCGAGGGATCTTCCGCCGGATCTCGTGATTAGCGCGTGTGCGCACTGTGCTCATCTGTGAGTGGACTTTTCTATTTTCACTGTCGTAGCAAGTTCGTGATTTCCGTATTTATTTATATACGATGTTGAGATTATTTATTGATTTTGGAGGTATTGTTTTATATTTTATATGGTGATGGCATTACTTAGCATCGATGCATTGACTACTCGACTAATCACCGGTAGTCAGATCCAGGGTTGAGAGATTCCCCTGATGTGCCCGCTAGGCGTGAGAGATTCGCCTAACCTATCACCGTCGGGCTTGAGAGATTCACCTGGCACCTCCATATATTTTCTGTACTCGCTTTGCTTGATTTTATGATATATGTTAATGGTGAAAGGCATATATTTATTTTCGTCCACTCACTCTAACGATTTTATTTGCTTTTCCCCTGAGCTTTTCGGTTTCTGTGCCCAGTTTGCAGTTCGAATTCTGGTGTCTCATGTCGCGGTTGGAGGCTTAGCGTTCGAGCTACCTTTCTTTTTTAGTAGGTTTCTTGTTTTGCCTACTGTTGTATATTTTGTATATATGCATTAGAGGTCGCTCTGATACACTATTGATATACTTTTATATGTTTTTCCCATGATTTCTGTAAAGTACAGTTTTGATTACTGCTTTACTTTATTGATATGATATTGAGAAATCCGGATGGGATTGGTGCCCACGGTTTGGCTTTTGTGGCATAGGATGAAGTGTGTTTTTCGGGTCCAAGTTAATGGCAATTCCGCGTTAGTAACGAAACTCTGCCGAAATTTTTGTGGTTTTTGCAAGTTCGTGTTTTCAGAAGGGGTTTGATTCCAGTTTAGGAAACTAAATCGGGGTTGGGTCCTTTCAGATACACCCTTCGGGTGCGGATTTATTCATGACATAGTCTTTATAGTCCCCTAATTGTCTATAAAGTGGTACGTAATTAAAGAGCATGTTATGATTATTGTAAAATAAGTGAATAAATAATATTAAAGACATAGCCAGATTCAGAGATGCCTTACGTACCTTTCCATGGGATACATCCATGTGTAGTGTACTGGACCGGTAAGCAACAATTGTTCCAGAAAATGGAGCATCATGTGAGGCATGATGTCGAAAAAATTTGGAGGAAATATCCTTTCCAATTTGCACATGATAAAATTGATGTCCTGTTGCATTTTCAACATGTCCGTTTTCTTCACTTCTCTCATACATAACTTCTGAAAGAATGTTGACAAAGCCACTAACGGCTCCACCACCTCTTTGGGCAGGTACCCTCGATTGAAAACAGGGAAGAGGCGTTGAAGCAGTATATGACAGTCATGACTCTTTAGTCCGTACATCTTATTGTCTTTGAAGTTAACACACCGACTTATATTTTCTGCATAGCCGGAAGGATACCTAACATTACCCATGCAGCCAAAAATTTCATTCTTCTAGGCAGACTTGACGGTATAAGGAGCTTGAGGCATTTTTTTCTTCCCATCTCTCAACTACAAATGTTTTCGCAGTCCTATTATTTTCAGATCAATGCGTGCCTTCAGGCCGTCTTTAGTTTTTCCCTCCCAATTCAACACTGTGCCGACCACACTCTCGCACACATTTTTCTCTATGTGCATGACATCTAAGTAGTGTCTGATCAGCAACTTGGACCAATACGGAAGTTCCCAAAAAATACTCTAGTGTGCCCAGAATTTATACCTGTCGGGTTTGTCAGGTATTGACGCCACTATCTCAGGATGATTGCTGAGCTGCCCAAAATCGTATTCATTTAGCACTTCTAATATTTCATCCCGCGTCCATCTCCTCGGCTGCTCACCTGTTTCCACAGTCCCATCAAATGCCTCCATATCCTCCCGAAATGGGTGATCATGTGGAAGCCAGCAATGATGACACATCTGTACAATCTTCCTACAATGAGGTCTGCAATACTCAAAAGTGATGCACTCTGGACAAGCCATGTATCCTCTGGTAACGGTGCCCGACAACATCCCGCGTGCAGGAAAATTGCTAATGGTGCCAACAAACATGGCATGCATCTGGAACATCTCATTTTTGAACTTGTCATAAGTAGGATGACCATGCTCACTCAGGTACTTAAGCTCCTCAATCAAGGGTCTCAAATACACATCGAGACACTTTCCTAGATAACCCGGCCCTGGAATTATCATAGTGAGCATATTGTATTCTTTCTTCATGCACATCCATGGAGGAAGGTTGTACGGTACCAAAATAACTGGCCATATATTATATTGAAGACTCATGTTGCCAAAAGGGTTGAATCCGTCAGATGAAAGGCCCAGCCAAACATTTCGAACCTCTGATGGAAAATAAGAAAACTCCCTCACCATGTGCTTCCAAGCCTCTCCGTCAGCATGGCGTATAAGGGTATCACCATCGAGCAAATTCCTCTCGGCCCACCATCTAATAGCTTCAGCCGTGTGTGTAGACATGAACAACCGTTTTAGCCTATCTATCAGCGGAAAATACCGAAGTATCTTCACAGTTTTCTTGTTTCCAACAGGAGTCAACTTATACCTATCTGTACAACATACTAGGAAACCATCGAGGGATTCAAGATCATTCCCATAAGCATCTTCACCCCAGAACAGAACGCAATCATATCTACAAGCATGGATTTTGATGTAGGAAAGGCCAAAATGTTTCAGGATCTGTCGCACCTTACGATGAGTGGTAGGAAGGCAATGACCGGGGGGCAACAACAAACCTGACCACTTTAGCCAATCATCAACAGCCTTCACACTCATTTTGTTCTCCACTTTGAGCTTCATTACTCCCATAACACTTTCAAGAACAGTCTTATTACACTCGTTGTACAACGGGGTCTGTTGGAAGGCAATGAGGTTGTTGTACTTGTCCATACCAGCAGTGTTGACAGCTGTAGGTAATTGCTGGACTGACTCAATATGAGGGAAACCCCCAACGGCGGGAGGGATATCTGGTGCTTCAGCAAATACACCGCTCTCATGACGAAACATATCGTTAATCAACCTTGTTGTTGGATCATTGGATGTACTGCCACTCTCAAAAAATTGTCCCTGATCATGCTGACCAACTGATGAGCTCTCACCGTGATAAATCCAACATGTGTACTTATCCCAAAACCCGTTTTTCTTCAAGTGCTCCAATACTTTATCAATGTGAAAACGATATCGCTCTCTGCGACACTGACATTTCATACACGAACAATAATGAATTGTCATCCCTCCACAATTAACCTTCACATATTCCACAAAACTCCTAATTCCACGGTGATATCTTACATCCCATCTTGGATGACACATCCAACTCTTGTCCATCCTGAAAATTATAACTGTATATATACCAATGATCTAATTAATTAAAAATGCATCATTATATATATATATATATATCTATATATATCGATATTCAAACTATACATATATTACATCATTTAATAATTCTACTCGATCCCTAATTACAAATGAACATATATATATACATATTTTCGTCTAATTAACTTATATTCATATATATAAATTATTTTCATCTAATTATTCTACTCGATCCCTAATTATTCATATATATTTTCGTTTAATTTAACTCAAAATCAACAATCAATCAATTAATATAAATATTATTAAAATTTTCATAATTTAAATATATACTCTAACTATAATCACAAAAATCTAAATAACCACATTATAATCACAATTAACCGAAACATCACAATAATCACAATATTACCCATAATAATCACAATTAACCCTATAATAATCACAATAATAAAATAAATCATTATATATTCACAATAATCAACGACAATTACTCCAAGTCAACTATCAATCACTCAAAATCAACAATCAATTACTCAAACTCAACAATCAACTCAAAATCAACAATATATATCTCAACATACTTGATGTAGCTATATATACATCAACATTAATCAACACACACATGCATGCATATATATACCTATATATATAAGTACGTACCTATATATAATGAATCACACACGATCACGAACTCATTGTGGACAGTTTTCGACAACACCCAATGATTTAAGAGCGTTTTCAGTTTCCACGGGAGATTTTTTTTGAATGATGGAGCTGCTGCCCAGAATGGATCTGAAATAAGCAACTATAGCCGACAATATTCTAATCGTCGTTAATATTTAAAAAAAGGTTGTCGGTAATAGTGAGAAACTATACCCGACAATTTTCCGGCTACTATAACCGACGAGGTACTTAGGTCGTCGATTATAGTAAACTATACCCGACGACAAGGGTTCTCGTCGGCCTGTTTTTTGGCAACTCGTCGGGTATAGTGTTTTTGCTGGTAGTGATATGCTGATTAACCTTTACAAAAACCCAGAAAAAAAAAATCTTTTCCTTTTGGACTTGGGATTCTTTAATTGCAAGCAACTTCATTTTTTCTGCTCTTTGCATTAGGACTCCTCCTTTTGTTTCATTTTTTTTATTTTCTCCACAAAATCTATAAAAACATTAAACATAGTAAATACACCCGAAATCATAACAATTATACCAATTAAGCACACAAAAGCCGCATGTTCATTCGACTTTTGACCTTGCGCCGCCTCGCCTCTCTTGTCTCTCAAACCCTCGATTCTCTCTTCTCTCTTGGTTTTGTTCTATGAAAATCTGCAAAATCTCATAGTTATGTGGCTCGATGGTGATGTGCAACCAATGATCCACCTCACCGGGTGACGATCTTGACTTGATGTCATCGTTGGACGATTTCAACCCCATCAATTTCGATGAGAACGAAGAGAAAAAAAAATTCGGTATAACCAAAATCGACCCGACCTGAAAATTGGGTCAACTGAATTTTTGGGCGAATTTGAAACCCAAAAAAATATGGTTTCAGTTTTGAATTTGAGCTTTCCGAATTAAGCGGTTCAAAATCTGAGTCATTTTCCAACCGGAGCCTAATATGCCCAGTTATATGAAGTATCTTTTGCAACTTAACTTAAATTTTAAGTTGTTTGATGTGTTATAAACTAAAACACCCACAACTTATTTAAAAAAATTGCAGCTAAAAGCTACATGTTACAACAACTTACAAGAATTAATAATATGCAGACTTTCATAAATTATAAGTCACAACTGATTATTCTCATACTATAATCGTCATAAACTGGGTCTATAATTGAGGTATGCCTCGATCATATATAACACATCCCATGACACTTCTATTAATATTTGATTTATCTACTAAATCTAGACTGTCACATGTTAATCTTGTAAAACCAACTTTTATATTGCATGCTATAATTTGTTCATTCAGAATTTATTTTTTTTGGTAATGAAATTTTGTAAAACTTTTAACGCGCTATATATGCATGCTACAATTGTGATCATACTGTTGTGCACCTGTTCCTTCGATATAACCTCACTCTCATTCTTGAGGCAGAAGAGTGTATGAGACGATGTGCCCATATCCACACAACCAACGATTTTGCACTCACATATGTGTGTATTATTAATTCTTGACTTGAGTAAAAACACATATTATGTATGTGTAACTTCTTTGATAACTGTATCAAATAAAGCTTATCCCTTCACACGGTTTGTTTCTTAAAATTCAGGATTTTTTTTTTCTCTTCTTTCTTTTAACTTAAAAAAATAACTGTTTTTTTTAAAAAATTATCTGATAACTCCTTCATTTTCTTAACTTTCTAAAAAAAACAAAACAAAAGAAAAACTCCTTCATTTTCTGAATGGTACGGTTGATTTCCTAATATTTAGGGAAGATTTTTACGTTTTTTATATTTAAATTTGGTGTTTTGTGATTTACTATTTTGTCCTTTGTAATAAAAGATTTATTAGAGTTTTTTTACAATTTACGGGTGTTTTTGTAAAAAATGTCAGTTATGATTTACAAAGACCACTTTTCTTAATAGTATAGATAAAGATTGAGACAACCTTTTTTGGACACCTAAACCTTGTTTATCATCCGTCCTTTGGTGATCACGAGCAATAGCCCCCAAAGATCATTGTGAGACAACAACGAAGAATCGTCCACATGTAATTTCAAGTTACCAAAATCTGAAAATCAGGTGAGGGCTGAAAAACCTTTTGAGCCGCAGAGGCTAGGGTTGGGCATGAGACGGGATTGAGGTCATCCCACGTCCCGTCTCGGTTGTTACACACGAGACGGGATCGGGACGGGCCTTTCATTTTTTAGAGTAAATCCCGCCGGGCCCAATTCCAGATGGGACGGGACGGGACGGGCCTAATCCCGCCACAAAATTGGAAACAAAAAAGAAGAAAAACCTGCTTACATTCATAAATCACAACATGCATATATGATATGATTACAATTACACAACTTGCTTACATTCATAAGTCACAATCCATAACCTAATAATATTAAACATAACAAGAATAACATCCATAATTTGTTACACAAGTTCACATATCATAAGTTTAACAAAAAAAGAAGAAAATTAAAAACATAGCAATACAAGATTAAAAACATAAATATAAAATTAAAATCAACGGTCAAGATCAATTTTAATTTATATACGGGACGGGCCTAACGGGACGGAAAATTTCAATCCCGCGTCCCGTCCCGTTGTTTTTTTACGGGACGGGACGGGACAGGATTGACATTTTTTGTTTCAAATCCTGCCGGAATCGGGACAGGACCGGAATCTGCGGGATTTGTGCCCAGCCCTAGCAGAGGCTTTAAGACCCTAATTACAGAGGCCCATTATTGTTACAGAAGCGGCCTTGTAAAAAACAAAGAGCCCAAACTTGAAAAAACCCTGCCTCCTGATTATAAACCTCACTATAAATAGCCACAAAACCCTAGCTCTCTCCCATTAGAGCCGAAAGAGAGAGTAGCAGCAGCACTCACTTCCCCAACCCTGCCTCCCTATTTCCCAAACTCTCAGAAGAAATGGCCGCCGTCGCCGCCATCCGTCCTCTCGTCTCTGTCCAAATCGTCGAAGGCGACATGTCCACCGACCAAGCCAACACCGTCCCTCTCCCTGACGTCATGAAAGCCTCGATCCGACCCGACATCGTCACCTTCGTCCACGCCAACATCTCCCGCAACTCTCGTCAGCCCTACGCCGTCTCCAAGAAAGCCGGCCACCAGACCTCCGCCGAGTCCTGGGGTACCGGCCGAGCCGTCTCCCGTATCCCTCGTGTCCCCGGTGGAGGGACCCACCGCGCTGGACAGGCCGCTTTCGGTAACATGTGCCGTGGTGGACGCATGTTCGCTCCGACCAAGATCTGGCGCCGCTGGCACCGCAAGATCAACGTCAACCAGAAGCGATACGCCGTTGTTTCGGCCATCGCCGCTTCCTCGGTGCCGTCTCTCGTCACTGCAAGGGGACACAAGATCGAGAATGTTCCCGAGCTTCCTTTGGTGGTCAGTGACACCGCTGAGGGACTGGAGAAGACATCCGCCGCTATCAAGGTGCTGAAGCAGATCGGAGCTTATGATGATGCCGAGAAGGCCAAGGACAGCCACTCGATTCGCCCCGGTGTAGGGAAGATGAGGAACAGGAGGTACATCAACCGAAAGGGCCCGCTGATTGTCTACGGAACCGAGGGAGCTAAGCTTGTGAATGCTTTCAGGAACATTCCTGGTGTTGATATCATCAATGTGGAGAGGCTTAACCTGCTGAAGCTTGCTCCTGGTGGACATCTCGGGCGATTTGTCATCTGGACCAAGTCGGCTTTTGAGAAGCTTGACTCTATCTACGGGTCATTTGACAAGCCCTCAGAGAAGAAGAAAGGGTATGTGCTGCCCAGGGCGAAGATGGTGAATGCTGATTTGGCTAGGATTATCAACTCAGACGAGGTTCAGAGCGTGGTGAGGCCCATCAAGAAGGAGGTTAAGAGGGCACCATTGAAGAAGAACCCGCTTAAGAACCTCAACACCATGCTCAGGCTCAACCCATATGCCAAGACCGCAAAGAGGATGGCGCTGTTGGCTGAGGAACAGAGGCTCAAGTCCAAGAAGGAGAAGCTTGACAGGAAGAGGAAGCCCATCACTAAGGTAATTCGTTAAACCCCTTTTATTTATTTATTGTTTTTTGAATGCTTTGCTGTTGATAGTTAACAAATATTGTTACCTTAACGTTGATTGTTGTTGAGTGTTGGATGTTGATTGCTGTTGCATCATTTCCATGTTTAAGCAATGTGTTTAGCATTAGTTGATGTTTAACATTAGTCGATGAATGCTAGTATTGGTGCCAGGGCTTTCATATATGCTATTAGGTTTTATACTATCGGGAATGATATCTTGTATTTGACATTGTTGGATGCTAATCTATTTCTATTGTCATTGCTTTTAGTTTTGAAGTCTTGCCAATTTATATCTGTTGACATTGAAGTTTGAATGATTGTAACCATCATCTCTGATATCTGACATTGTCTTTACTTGCACAATTTAGATGTTTTTCCATTCAATATCTGGTTTTTGTACATTGCAAACTCAATTTGTATACACTTTACCATTTGGTCTGGCCTGCCTGATTGTGTACTTATTATATTGCTCGTTTATCTTTATTCAGGAGGAAGCTACCACCATCAAGGCTGCTGGAAAGGGTTGGTACAAGACAATGTGCTCAGACAGTGACTACACCGAGTTTGATGTGTTCCAGAAGTGGCTTGGAAATGTATCCCAGTGATATTCTGCGTTAGTTTACGTTCTTTTGGTCTTTTCTTGGGTCTGATGTATGTGGAGGAGATTAGCCATATCAGGGAAGACTATTTTGAAGTGTTTTTCTTCCCATTTTCATCGGTCTGGAATCATAAAGTAGTTTTGTTCTGTCAATTTTGCTTTATGACAATGTTAGTTGCTTGGATTGCTATATTTATATTTCAGATTTCTTAAGTTCTGTGTGTTTATGATGTGTGGTTTTCACGTTTGAAGTTTTTGATTTTGCCATTTTGCTCAACTGGAATTTTTCACCATTTGAGGCCTCTCTTGTACACATTGCGTTCACTGTGTTCTCTGTACTCGCTGTGTGTGCTGGGATAACCTATGTGACTGGCAATGTCAAAACTGTATTACAGTTTTATAGGTTGTCTTTTTGCGGTACACGTAAATTTGGAGATTTAGCTCTTCAATTTGCATCTTGGCGTCTCATCACTGATGATTCGACTACATATATGGATTTATGTTAATTCTATCGGATACAGCTGGAGCAGAAGCTCTACTTTGAAAATATGGAGCACAATATTCCATTCTCAAGCATCATGCTTCTAATAAATAAGCTCAAAATAATTTAGCCATTGGATTGACCCTTTCGATTATAAACTGATTTGTTTTGCGAGTATGATGCTCAAGTAATAATCTAAACGATGGTACTTTGATTATAATTTGAAAAGGAGGAATCACTCCGCTTTCAAAAAGCGTAACTACCATGGTGAAAAACAAAAAAGTTTTTTGTGTGATAATATCGAACATTGGCTGATAGGAATAAATCCTGAATCCATGTCTCCCTTGCGTATCAGGATAATGATGTGAGATTTGGGGCACGTTTGCTTGAAATTGGAATCAATCGAAATTGGAATATGTTATTTCTAAGCTGTTTACTTACGATTTGAAATCATATCATGAATTAAAATCAAAATTAGATTGATTACTGAAATATCCCTACAAATTAATAGTTATATTTTTATATTCAATACATTTTTTTTATGAATTTGAGCAAAATTTATAGAAAAAATGATTAAAACAATACGACATGAGAACAAATCATATGAGTTAACCAAATATCCAAAAACGAAAAACTAAATGTTAAATCTTGCAAGCTCTATAACTAGACAATGCTTTAAATTCAACAAAATAATAATCATAATACTTTTAGAAAAAATTGAAATATAATTATTCGTAGTAACATTTTAAAATATATATTAAAATATCAAATCTAAAGAAATTAGAGTCATTTAATAGTACATAAGGTCCGCTTTAAAAAAATATACATAAGGGTATTATTAGTACAAAAGTTGATTCTGGGAGAAATGATTCCCAAACACACCCTCCCCGGAATCAAATTCCAGATTTATTTGGGAATCATTCCTGATAAAGAGGTGAGATTTATCTTCATTCCAATTCCCTTATATGCAAGTAAACACTGAAATAAAGAAGAATGAGAATGATTCCCTTACTTTTGATTCTAATTTCAGGTAAGTAAACATGCCCTTGTATTCATTTTCATTCCTTCATGTGTTAGTAAATGACTAAATGCAAGAATACTTTTATTCGAAATCATTCCGAATTTTCGATTCATTTACGCAAATTTATGCTCACCATCATTTTAAATAAATAAACATAATTTTAAATTTGAAATCACAAATAAAAAATAAGAGAAAATAATGAAATTTGAACTTGGTGTCCAAATAAGTTTGGATCCGATGAAAGCCCACAGGCCTTTCGCCCTTATCTTATCAGTTACTCACAACATCCCCATTGAAGAAGGAAGAAGAAGAAATGGCGGCCACAACCTCAATGCTCTTCTCGTCACCCAATCTCCTCATCGCCACAAAACCCATGAGAGCTTCGCCTCCGTCGAAGCTGTCTTTCCAAATCCTCAACCCGACGGCGTTTCAGTTCCAGGGACTTACTTTTACTTCATCAAGAGAGTCGCGGCAGAGAGTTCTTGCTGCTGCTGTTGCTGAAGACGTGGCAGCAGCCGACCCTTCTTCTAAGGCAGCCAGGAGAGTTTACATTGGCAACATTCCCAGAACTGTCGATAATGCTCAGCTCACCAAAATTGTCCAAGAACATGGTGCTGTCGAAAAGGCCGAGGTATCTATCAATCTTTGTCCAACTCCTAAATGTTTAACAGAAACATTAGACATATGACATAAGTTCTTTAACTACTTCAGTGGGCTTCAGTAAGTAGTTAGATTGAATCATCTTTTGGTTGTTAAGGATTTACAAGTTTAGGGACATTGTTGTTTTCCTTTTTGTTGGACATAGGTAATGTATGATAAGTACTCTGGAAGAAGTCGTCGGTTTGCATTCGTTACAACCGTGACAGTTGACGATGCAAATGCCATTGTTGAGAAGTTGAATGGGACTGTAAGTGTTCCCCTCCCAGGGTTCATACTGTTGATTTGAATGACAACTGATAAAAGTCTGATCAATGACGCGTGTAATTTGTTCTGTTTGTGATTACAGGAGATTGGAGGGCGTGAGATTAAGGTAAATATAACAGAGAAGCCCCTAGTACAAGCGGATACATCGCTTCTCCAGGCAGAAGAATCACAATTCGTCGACAGCCCCCACAAAGTTTATGTGGGAAATCTTGCAAAGGGAGTGACAACAGATTCACTTAAAACCCTGTTCTCTGAGAAAGCGAAAGTCCTTAGTGCAAAGGTTTCCCGCGTTCCAGGAACCTCGAAATCTAGCGGATTTGGGTTTGTCTCTTTCTCATCGGAGGAGGATGTAGAAGCTGCTATCTCATCATTTAACAATACTGTAAGTTTTTGTCGCTTTTTTCTTCTTTAGAGCAAGCTGTGTTATTAACAGTACATGCATATATCCCCCTTGTACACGCACATAGAACACATGTATGGATCTTCTGTTGAATATACCTCAGTACATTTAGACTGTATGCTCTTAAGTTGTCATGCATTTCTTTTGTTATTGAGTACATAGATTCAGGGGTGTTTGCATTGTGTAGAGGTTCTCAAACTACTGTCTAAAACAGGTCCATATCTATACTAAGCTGTCTCCTTTTATCTAATTTAGTTTAATTCTTACCTCATAGGCTCATAGAAAATGTTTTCATTCCATTCCCCTCCACCCCCAAATTACTCTTCAAATTTTCCCTTGGTTTTTCTTCAATAGTTTCTCTTGTCTGCATAGCTTTGTGACGCATGCTTTGTTATTTACCTCCAAGCCGATTTCACATTTTACTCATAATCTATAGTGGT
Organism: Geum urbanum; assembly: GCA_946800695.1. Taxonomy (NCBI): domain Eukaryota; kingdom Viridiplantae; phylum Streptophyta; class Magnoliopsida; order Rosales; family Rosaceae; genus Geum; species Geum urbanum. The sequence continues at coordinate 11,631,018 of OX327003.1, forward strand.
TTTGATTCCATTGGATCAGATTGGACTGACTGATTTGTTCATGGATGTGATTACTCCTTTAATGCAAGTAGTTCAAGAAACTATTCGAGCATATGTTACCTTAGTGGATTAGTTGCTAAACTCATTTGGTCCTGGTGTGACTATTTATTTGACTACATCTTGTCTGCTGCAGTTGTTGGAAGGCCAAAAAGTTCGCGTCAACAAGGCATAGTAGAATGGCAGATCAGTTTTGGATCTAGAGAGCTTGTATTGTATTTGTATGCATTGTATCCAAATTGGGTCAGGCCATTTCCATGTAGAACAACGGCAAAGTCTTTTTCTCTTTGTGTATGGCTCTGATCTCGATGGTGAAGTTATGAAATGAGGTTTTGTAGCTATTGCTCGTATAACTAGGTTAATAGAACTAGGTGGTTGCCGGCCCGGTTGGTGGGGGGGGGGGGGGGGGGGGGGGGGGGGGGGGGGCGGTTTACCACAATTTTGTTATAATGTGTGATCAGAAATTGATAATTGATTACTACGAATTTATTATGTAACCCGAGATTGAGATTTGAATCCAAAGAATATAAAAGTTCGGAAATAGAAAACAACAAATGTTATAATTATATGTATAAAATATAATAGATACTATCTTATATTACGCTTCTCATCCGAAGTATTTGCCTCACTCAGATATTATTTTAAGTACATACAAATTGATGAGTGAAATTAAAACTAAGCTCCTTCATTGCTTGTGATGTACAAAATATCATTTTGTGTGCTAATCTCTAAACCCTATTACAAACTATGAATCAATCAGATCACACATTTTGTGTCTTTACGTAGTGATAAATCTGAGACTGGCCACCATCTTCTTAAACTTTCTTTTCTTGTTGCTATCGTGATTTAGGCTGGAGATTAATTTTCAATATGTTAGTTGTTGTGCCATGTATCCAGCTAAAGCTAAGGCAACTCAAAGCGTAATTATATCTATCATCATCTAGTAACACAGATGTTTTCAAGCTTAAACGAAGTAATCTTCAATTCTGACACAAAGTCTGTTAATCTAAGTAACTAACAATATCATTAGACTAATGAAGAAAGAGAGGTGGAACTGTATTAAAATGAAGAGAGGCTACCTGTTTATGTAGTTCAACTTCATGACAATACTTGTTGTTTTTATTTGGTTTGGTTGCAAAGCTATGCTTATCTTGATGCGTATCTTTATCGCCTTGTTCTTTACCGTAATAACAGACACGGTCAGCCCAAGACACAGCTTATCAGCTCTAAATGGTCTGAAAGAAGAAACAGAAAGGCACAATTTGAGAAAGTTGACTAAGAGCTATACACCTTGTTGCTAACATGTACGTTATTACATATATTCGTTACTTGCCTGGGAATTAGAATCACTATTGATTGACCATATTCCTTCTTTTTTGGTACCAGTAGAATGGTTGTAATGAATCATAAGTATATTATATTACAAAAATTGAGAAGTGAAATTGTTTCCCTAACCATAAGCTGTTACATGAACTACTACAATAATTCTAAGGGTAACTTAAGCACAATATAGGTAAACCAGTAACCATATCAATGAAAAATGTAAGTAATGCTTATAAATCGAATAAGGTTTGACCACTCTATGTTATCAAGCATCGTTCGTATTAAATCAGAGAAATAAAAAATAACCACTCTATATACTTAACCACGCACAGAAGTAGTACATGCTCTTTTTCACAGGCCAAAACTAAAACTAAAACTAAAAATAAAATAACAATAAGTTCGTATATAATATATGTGGGTTTACTGTACATTTTACTGTGCATTTAACTGTACATTTAACTGTTTACTTTGTACGTGCGAACCGTGCCTTCTCCTTTCTTTCCCTGGGTCAACCTCTCTTTCTTCTTATCCTTTCTTTCCATGTCTCGCTCTTGCTTTCTCCTTTATCACCATTGCTTACCCTTCTGATACGGATAACGGTGTTAGCTTCTGCATTAGTGCCATCTTTTCGACCAATCTCTTACCGATCTGTAGTATGACCATCATGAAATGGCTAGCTTCTTAATCATCTCCAACCTCTTCTCACTCTTTATCCGTAAGTTTTTGGTTCGGTCATCGATCCATTTTTGTTACAATAGTTTCTGGGTTTTGGCTTATGTTTTGTTTCGTTGATTCAAAGTTGTTTTGCCCAAGATCTCGGTGAGATAGAGTTGTTGATGTGGGTTTTGATAAAGCCCTAAAGTTTTTGGAATGGATTCCTATCTTGGTTGTTTTCTGTGGGATTTAGGAATAGATATATTAGTTAGTGTATATGGCTGCTTTGATATCAGGTATGTGATGATATGATTTTTAGTTCGTGGAATGTTATAAGGTTGGGTTTTGCATGAATGTGATTCTGATGAAGTTGGTTTGTTGATATTTGATCATTGAGATTAAAATTCAGGGTTTTTTTTTGTTTCCTGATTATCAAATGAAAGGGGAAATTTAAGTCTTTATGCATGGTAATGTGGATACTACATGGTATATACTTGGTGTGGACTTACGTTATATTTTTTGTTGCACCTGGTTTTTGCTGGAGGTATTGTTGGTGCTTTAGGCAACAAGACTATTTTCCGTGCAGTTGGATTAGATGGTGTTGCATGGGTTGTGCTCTCTTAAGAGACAAGAATGTACATTCTTTGCCAAAATTTAATCTTTTGTTTTGCTTAGTGTTTCATAGCTCAAATGAATGGATGTGTGTGATGGGCTATGGTGCAAGTAATAGAGTAGTGTGATATAGTGTTGTTGCCATTTTTGTTTAAAATTAATGAGCTATGCTAAAATTGTATTTGGATATCGTGTTGTTGGATTGTTATGATTATTTTTGCAAAAAAGCACATGGAATGGAAAGCCCAAGGACTGCAGATTGCTAAGTTTCTGCTTAAATGCTTGCTGGATTACTTTACAAGATGCAATATTGAAGGTGTTTTATTCAGAAACCTTTTTGGGTTGGTTGATTGAGATTCCAAATATTGTCCACGTCTTTTGCAGGGTTTGTGGGTTATATGAAAGAAAGACTGGCCTACTTTGTTTTGCTGTTGTGTGTCTGCTTACTTTCACATTTTCACGAATATTCAAGTTTGTGTAACATGTGATTAACCTTTAAAACGTGTCAGCAATATTATTGTCGGCTCATTATCTATTGTATTACTTTCATAATTCGCTTTTTTTTGTTAATTTTGTTCCAGCGATGGGGTCAAAGAAGAATTCTGTTTGTAAGAGTCTAGAACCCTCGATGTCTCTTCACATAGCAGCACAACAAGAGAATAGCACTGGCAAGAGACCGCGTCTCTCTACAGCAAATATCACTGATGATCAAATTGGCTCTGAAAATATATTTGATAATTTCTTGCATGTAATGTTCGTTTCTATGCAATGTTAGATTTTAAGGTTTTAAACCCTGTTTGTCACTGATGCATCATCTTTATTCTGGTCCATTGAAAAACTTTTTAAGGATCTAAGCAAGGCAACGGGTCTTTAACCAAAATACAACGCTTTTTCAAATCTTATTCCAATGAATTCTTGATGGACACAACACACAACAGTGGCTCTGATGGAGATCTCTGTGGAACTATTCCAAGTAGTGTGATGCTGTCTACGATGATGTTCCTGGATTATAAGTTCTATGTTTCTATGTCGTAATGCCCAGATTTATTATTATTTCTATAGGGTTATAGATTTAAGTTAGATTTTTAGGTTTTAGACCATGTTTGTCATTGATACATTGTGTCAATTTTTGTCCACTGAAAATTTGTTTTAGGGAGCGAGCAAGGGAGGAGTTCTTCAACCATTAAAGAACGCTTTTTGAAACTTATTCCGATGAATCATTGATGGAGACAACAACACACAACAGTGGCAGCGATATAGATCTCCATGAAACTATTGCAAGTAGTGCAATGCTGAATAGGATCACGTTTTTGGATTATAAGTTCTGCGTTTCAATCTCATAATACTTAGACTTATTATTATTTCTGTAGTGTGGTAGATTTAGGTTAGATTTTCAGATTGTAAATATATTCACATAAAAAATTTGCATGGTATTGTTATCTGTTACTTTCACGATTCATATTTAAAATTGCCTTTGTTTGGGAATTTTTTTCAAGCCATGGGGAAAAAGAGAAACATCAATTGTGGAAGTGAAGAGACCTTAATGTGCCTTGAAATAGCACTGCGGGAAGGGAGCATCACTCATAGTAGACGACGTCTGTTTACTACGAATATCAATGATGAGAAACCTAGATGTGAAAATATATTTGGTAATTTCTTGCATGCAATGTTTATTTCTGTAGCATGGTAGATTTAAGTTAGGTTTTCAGTTTCTAAACCCCGTTTGTCACTAATGCATCATGTCTATTTTGGCCCTCTAAAAATCTTTTTAAGGAGCTGAGCAAGGCAGGAGGTCTTCAACCAAAAAGCGACACTTGTTTGAAGCTTATTCCGATGAATCCTTGAAAGAGACAATGACTCACAAGAGTGGCACCGATGGACATGTCCATGAAACTATTGCAGGCACTGTGATGCTAACTAGGATGATGTTGTTGGATTATGAATTCTGCATTTTGATTTCATAATGCCTCAACGTATTGTTTTTCCTATCGCGATGAGATTTAAGTTAGATTTTCAGCTTCTAAACTCTGTTTGTCACTGATACATCCTATCTATTTTGGTCCATTGAAAATCTGTTTTAGGAAACGAGCAAGTCATGAGCTCTTCAACCAAAAAACAACATTTTTTTTGAAGGTTATCCCAATGAATCCTTGATAGTGATAACAAGACACAACAACGACAACAATGGAGATGAAACTATTGCAGGTAGTGTGATGCTGCCTAGGATGATGTTCTTGGATTATAAGTTGTGCATTTTTCTTTCATATTGCCTGGATTTATTATTATTATGTCAAAAATTTGTTTTCATATCATCTTCATAAAGTTATCTCACGTGGTATAGATATGAAGTGCCATATGGGAAATAGTCCTGATGCATGTTTTTTTGTCGGTTTTGCTTAATGGAATTGGTTTTTATCGCTCAATGGTTTTTCAGATATCATGCACAAAAGGAATCATGATTCTGTTCGTGAAGGGATAGTGTTCCACTAGGCAGAACCCTCTTTCACTAAAACATCATGCCTATTTCAACTTACTTCTCAAGAATGTTTAACATCTCATGAGATAGCAACACAAGCCAGGGACATCAATGATGATGAAGCACATGGGGATAATGATGATGAAAATGTTCAGAAAATTGTATTAGGTATTGAAACACATATCATTGAATCCTGATTTTTAGATTGTTGAGTTAAAGTTGATCATTTAACTTAAGTGAAATTAGATATTGCATGAGGTGATGACTCTGGGCCACACAAAAAAATGCAATGGAAACTATTCCAATACAGAATGTTGTTTTCAGAATACATGTAGCACTAAAGCTCAACAAGATAGAAAAAAAAGCAGTGCCAATTAAAAAAGTAGTATTAGGAAAGTATTTTGCAAACATTAGTATACTTTAGTACTAAATAAATGAAGAACCATAGTGTAGTCACAATAATGATGTGGGATTATATAATAGGCTAACTATATTGTTTTTTTTTGTTTGTCGTTGCCTCATATAGTTGAATTATTGTTTTGTTATTTGAATTAATCTAAAACTGTACAAAATAATAGCATTATGTTGTTATCAATTATCAATCAGCCTAACCATAGTCCTTTTCTATGCATCACAGGTGTTGATGCAAGATTTTTTGGGCAAGCATCATATCAACGCAGCTGAGCAAGTGAGGACAAACTTCAATATCAATTATCCAATACTAAATATTCATTATCAATCATTAATTATTTAATTTATATTTTTATGATTGTGATTGCAGGTATCATTGTTGGTTATAATGACTCCGGTGATGACAATGATGAATGTAATTACTGCGGTACCTTTTTTTGGTCAAATGAAGCTTTGAAAAAGAAAACAAATAACCAATTGATATATACTTATTGTTGTGAAATATGCTTAGTGCAACTTCCGATGTTATATCAAATTTCGGCTTTTCTTGATGAATTATTAAATCCAAATAATGGTAGAAAAAATGTATTATTTCGTGATAATATTAAAGTTTATAATTTCATGTTTGCTTTTACTTCTATGGGGGCTAAAATTGAGCATAGCATAAACGTAATGGAAGAGCTCCTTATGTGTTTAAAATATGTGGACAAGTGCATCATAAGATGGGTTCTGTTTTACCTTCGGAAGGAGAATGTCCTAAATATGCTCAGCTATATGTGTACGACACTCAGAATGAGATTTTAAACCGAATAACTGCTCTTGATCCAAATAATACAAATAAGAAGATTGATGCCGATATTGTTAAAGGATTAGTAGAATTGTTAGACCAATGTAGTGAATTACGCAAACAGTATCGATCTGTGAGGGATGATTTTGAAAATTATTTGTTCCCCAATTTTGATTTGACTATATATACTTGATTGTGAAAAAACTGATAGCAAACAATATGAATTACCTTTTTCTTTTGAAATCAGTGGATTGATTGTGGGTGACATAGAAAAGTTTAATTCTAAAAGAGATATAATTATTCGATCAACCAATGGCCCACTAAAACGGATCTCTAAAAATTATCTAAAATTAATGTCATTACAATATCCGCTTCTTTTCCCATATGGAGGGGATGGATTTAAAATTAACATGAAATTAAAACTAATTACAAGCAATAGTGACAATGGAGATAGAAAGTTAATGATGAACAAATTTGTATGCTATCAAATTCATGATAGGGAAAACTAATCCATTACTTTGTTAAAGAGTGAAAGATTATTTCAACAATATTTAGTCGATGCATATGCCATTGTCGAAGAAAATCAGTTGGAATATATAAGTCATCACCAACCAGAACTAAGGTGTGAAACATAGAATAATATATCTACATTTTTTTTGGATGGAATTGTCCAAGGTTCTGATATTGGAAAAAGAGTTTTTCTTCCTGGTTCTCACACAGGCAGTCCAACAGATATGATAAATAATTACCAAGATGCTATGACAATTTGTAGAGAATACGATAATCTCGATATGTTCATTACTTTCACATGCAATGTGAAATAGCTAGAAATTTTGAGATATTTTTTTTAAAAAAAAAACCAAGATATAAACCAAAAGATTGTCCTGATATTGTTTGTCAAATTTTTAAAATAAAAGTCGATGATATGATTGCTTATATTAATGATGAAAAACCCTTTGGAGAAGTTCACGCTCATGTATGTATAATTGAATTCTAGAAAAGAGGGTTATCCCATGCTCATTTATTGTTTTGGCTTAAAGAAAAATACAAATTGTTACACAGTAGATGATATAGATTCTATAATTTCAGCAGAATTCGACAGACAATATCAGGACAATCTCCATTTTTAATATAAGCAATCATATCATCTAATTTTGTTTTGAAAATTCAACAGACAATATCAGGACGATCTTCTGGTTTGTAGCCCGATTTTTTTTCCGAAATATCTCAAAATTTCTGGCCATTTCACATTGCACGTGAAAGTGATGAACAAAACGGGATTATCGTATTCTCTACAAATTGATATTGCATCTTGGTAATTATTTATCATATCTCTTGAACTACCAGTGTGAGAACCATGAATAAAAACTCTTATTTTCGACATCATAACCTTAGACAATTCCACCCGAAACAAATGTAGATATATGATTCCATGTTTCACACTTTCGTTCCGGTTGATGATGTCTTATATATTCTAAACGATTTTCTTCAACAGTTGATATGTATCGACTAAATATTGTTGAAATAATCTTCCACCTTTTAACAAAATACTTGATTTGTTTGCCCTATTATGAATTTGATAACATTCAAATTTGTTCATTGTTAATTTTCTATCTTTATTGTCACCATCGCTTGTAATTGATTTTAATTTCATATTAATTTTAAATTCACCCTCTCCATATGGAAAAAGATGCAGATATTGTAATGACATAAGTTTCAGATGAATTTTAGAGATTCGTTTCAGCGGCCTTTCGTTTGATCGAATAATTATATCTCTATTATAATTAAATTCACCTATATCACCCACAATCAATCCACCGATTTTAGAAGCAAAAAGTAATTCATATTGTTTGCTGTCAGTTTTTTCACAATTAAGCATAATCACATCAAAATTGGATAACGAATGATTCTCATAATCATCTCTCACAGATCGATATTCTTTTGTTAATTCATTACATTGATCTAATAATTCCACTAATCCTTTAACAATATCTGCATCAATCTTGTTATTTGTATTATTTAGATCAATAGCGGTGATTCAATTTAAAATCTCATTTTGAGTGTCGTAAACATATAACTGAGCATATTTAGGAATTTTTTCTTCTGCAGATAAAACAAAACCCATTAAATGATGCACTTATCCACATATTTTAAATACATAAGGAGCTCTTCCATTGTTAATGTGATGCTTAATTTTAGCTCGTATAGAAGTAAAAACAAACATGAAATTATAAACCCTAATATTATCACGAAATAATACATTTTTTCTACCATTATCTGGATTCAACAATTCATCAAGAAAAGAGTTGAATATGACATTGGAAGTTGGGTCCGGTCTTTTTCACAACAATGAGTATATATCAATTGATTATTATTTTTTCTTTTCAATGCTTCATCTAACCAAAAGAAAACAACGCAATGATTACATTTATGAGTATCATCACCGGAGTCATTATAATCGACAATGACACCTCTGATTACAATCATAAAAATGTAAAATAATTAATGATTGATATTATTGATAATGAATTTTCAATAATGAATAATTGATATCAAAGTTTGTCCTCACTTGCACGGCTTCGTTGATATGATGCATGCCTATAAATTCCTGCACCAACACCTGTGCTTCACAGAAGAGAACTATGATTAGATTAATTAAATAACTGATAACAGCAGAACACTATATTCTACAGTTTCAAATTCATTCAAATAATAAAACAACAATTCGACTATATGAAGCAGCGATAAACAACAAAAAACAATATACTTGGGCTAATATATAATTCCATATCATTACTATGACTACTATATATATCATTGATAACTTTGCTAGAGTGTATCAGTACATCTATTATTCCTACTTCAGCTCCAGCATATAAAGTATACTATTTTTTGCAGACTGTTAATTGGGGCTACTCTTTTTCTATCTTCTTGAACTCAGAGTGCATGTATTCTTAAGACAAAATTACGTATTGCAATAGCTTTCATTGTATTTTATTAGTGGACCACAGTCATCATATGGTAAAATGTATGATTTCCCTTGAGCTAAAATGATCAAGTTTAAGTCAACACTCTAATAATAAGGATACAATGGTATGTGCTTCAATACCTGATACAATTCTATGAATATCTTCATCTTCGCTATCCTCTTGTTCTTCATCGTAACTGTTATCCTTGGCATGTGCCTCTGATTAATGAGATGGTAAACATTCTTGAGAAGCAACCTGAGATAAGCATGATCTTTTAGTGAAAGAGGGTTCTGCTTGATGTAATAATATCCCTTGTCAATAGAGTCATGATTCCTCTTGCGCATGACATCTACAAAACCATTTAAGCAACAAAAACCAATTCCATTAAACAAAAGCAACAAACAAGATACATCAACATTATTCCTCATAGGACATTTTACGTCTATACCACGTGGGATAACTACATAATGATCATATGAAAACAAAGGGTTGATATGACAAACAAAATAATAATAAGTCCAAGCATCATAAAATCAAAACACAGAACTTAAACATCATTCAAGCCAGCATCATAGTACCTGCAATAGTTTCATGGAGATCTCCATCGCTGTCACTGTTGTGTGTAGTTGTCTCTATGAAGGATTCATCAGAATAAGCTTCAAAAATGCGTTGTTTTCTTGTTAAAGTTTCCTGCCTTGCTCGGCTCCTAATAAAGATTTTCAGTGCACCAAAAATAGATAACATGTATCAGTGCCAAACAGGGTTTAGAACCTGAAAATCTAAATTAAATCTACCACTCTACAAAAACAAATATAGTATGTAAGAAATTACCGGATATAATTTCACAGTTAGCTTGATCATCATTGATAGTCGCTGTAGAGAGACGCTGTATACTGCGAGTGTTGATCCCTGCCTGTGCTGCTATGTCAAGGCACATTGAGGTTTCTTCACTTATACAGTTGATCCTTTTCTTTTGCTCTATAGCTGAAAACAAAATTAGCCAAACCAAGCGAATTTTAAATTCAATCATGAAAGTAACAGATAACAATACCATGTGAAAAAACTGTCAAGATCTTTTGAAGACAACAAACAAAATAATAATAAGCGGGATGTTATAAAATTCAAACAAACTAAAAATCCAACACCATTTTAGCCAACATTACACTACTTGCAATAATTTGATGAAGAAATCCATCGGCGTCACTGTTGTGCGAGGATCCATCAAGAGAAGCTTGAAAAAAGTGTTGTCTTTTGTTTAAAGATCTTCCGTCTTACTTGATTCCTAAAAAATATTTTAAGTAGATCAAAATAAACATCATGTATCAATGACAAACAGTTATATATCCCGACAAACAAATATTAAACCTACTTATTCGTGAAAGGAACACAGTATGCAAGAAACTACCAGATATCTTCTCACAGACAACCTGATCATCAGTGATATTTGCTGTAGTGAGACGCCATCTCTTGCCAACGCTGCTCCCTGGCTGTGCTACTGTGTCAAGAGACATCGAGTGTTCTGCACTTCTATAGTCTAAATTTTTTTTTCGCCCCATGACTGAAAACAAAATTAACGAAACGAAGCGAATTTTAATAATCAATTATGAAAGTAATACAACAGATAATAACCTAACAATAATGTTGGCACTGTTCAAAAGCTAAATCACACATTACACACCTGCATATTGTAAATCCAATACCTAAAGAGAAATAGACAAAAAGTGATCAAACCTATGAACAAACATAAACAAAACCAACAAACCCACATATACAAAAACCCACACTATATACAATTACATTCTCCACATATATCTATATATATCTAAGTAACAATAGAAGACCATTCAAGCCTTCAATCAACCACAAAGAAAAAAAAAAAAGTAAATTCCGATTTTCCACATGAAACTACCTTGCACCCAAATACCATATTGATTAGAGTAAGTACAAAATACAAACAAAAACTAAATCACCACCATCCCATCTAATATCTCTTAATACACTCTTCGCTAAACACTATAAACATTGATCAAGAATTGGTACCTTAAAAGAGCAAAATTCCAAACCCAATTAACAAAACTTTATATGCTGCTGAAATTGGGAGATCCGATCCCTGTAAAACAAACAACTTTTGTTAAATATAGAATCTTGAAACCAAGGATCCAAAAGCCGTGCAAGAGAGGAGTAATTGATTTACTTGGAACCCAATTCACAAATCCAAAATCCCGTTTTTGGAAAACCAAACCAATCATATTTACATCTAAACTTTTGTTGATTGCAGATCAATTGGCCAAAACACCCAGATTGAAAAAACCATTCACATTGGTTGTGAGGCTACCGTTAAAAAGCATGTCAAATTTATACACAATTTTGTGCACCAACTTATCAACACAAAGAGGGAATTGCTAGGAGACCAGACACATGGATTATGTAGAAAAATCCAGATAACCCCATTGCTTACAGCCCCAAAGTATCACTAATATTCCAGAATCACACTCAATCAGAGAAACCAATCATATATAGCAACCATAGACCAAGATTGAAATCCAATACCAACAACAATCAATCATAGAGACCAATAATATATAGCAACCATATATCGAAATTGAAATCCAATACCAACAACAATCACAAAGACCAATCATGGGGTTTGGAGGAGAGAAGATCATGAAACAAAAGATAAGAGTCCAGCACCCAGATTGAAAAAATCAATTTTTTACCTAAACACTTCAACTTTGTAATCTTCTTCTTGATCTAAACTACTCTATACGAAATCAGGTTACTGTTAATGAATTGGTACATCAGGTTAACTTCTAAATCGTAATCGATCCAATTGTACCATGAACTCCTCACAACTTGGCAGTTTCTTTTGTAACATGAACTCAACTTGGCAGAATAGTAGACCATACACGACTACCCGCATGTAGTCCTGATTTAAACACATAATATGGGTGTTGCAGATTTTATATAGAGATCACCCCATATTATTCAAGGAATTTTGTTAATTGTAAATTATATTCAAAGTAAACATGCACAAATTTGGCATGAACGGATATGTATAAACATGAGACTACTAAGACCGACAAAATTATTGACTTTCAATTGAGTGTCTGGCTTAAAAAGCTTCAGTAGGAAGTGAGAACGTATAAACAGAAATGGCAGCATACACATTTAAATATTTATGCAAGGTAAGTATGACATCGATGAATACTCATAACAATTCATCATTAATCTGAGATGATCATTCCTAAGGTGAATTTTACAAACATTTCAACAGCATCCAATTACCTCATGTCTTTCACTTGTCAGGATGAGCACGTTTGAGCCTGCGCCGCTTGTGAAGTGCATGGGAACTATGAACACGCTTAATGGCCTTTCCTCAGCAGAATATAAGGTTCATTTCATAAGTGAAACGGACAGACAATTTATTACTTTTACTGTTATGTCCTACAGAAACTACAATTTTGGTGCTACAGAAGATAAATACTTTTAATTAAAGTAACCTGCATAGAGCCGAATACAATTTTAACATAACAAGTGCAGGGAGCGCTAGTAAAGCAGTGGCCTATTTCAATTGAAAAAAAAAAAATAACTTGCGTGAAAAATCGCCACTCTGATAAAATGGGTGATGTTACAATTGAACTATTTTAGTTGAATACCTACCACAACCCATGACAGTTCGATAGTTGCTAGTGATTGCGTCAACTTATTGTTCTTGAGCGTTTCTTGAAGCTGTCATGGAGTGAGGTTCAGGAACTTATATGAGAACCATATATGGTGAGCCAGACACTTTAAGAGGTAGCCAGATTGTTAGTTGTATGCTTTCTATCTAGTTGCATCATGCTCTGTCAGCATAATATGTTCACAACATAGAGATTTTGAAGGGTTTTCATTTATTTATTTTTTATTTTAAACTTTGCCATTCTAAGAAACAAATTACTAAATGTAGATCCTACAGATATATTCTGCTAATGTGAAACTCAGAAAGAAAATAATTGAAACTCACTTGATCCTTATCCCCAGATCCCATTCAATCCCTTCTCTATTTCTTTTCCATACAAAAATTATATTAAGATATTTAACACTATTCAATCATATTGATAAGCAAAGCTGAGGGGATTTTAACATGCAACAAGATGGAACAAGGGAAGCAAAGTAAGATGTAGTAGTTGACAGTTATTTATATCTGCCATTTTACCCAGGTATATACATATCTACTTTAATCACAAAGCTGATTTACTATTAAGAAGATGTACTAGTCTGAAGTCAAAATAAGTAGCGGTTAAGAATAAACTATTGTGTTTTATGGATTATTCTTTCATCCGCCTCTCTTTCTATATTTATCAACAGATAAAGAGTGATCAAGGTAAAAAGAAGAAACCAACAGTTCCCTCTCCTTTCTTTAAAAAGCTTTGTGGTCACCCTAGCTTCCCAATTGAATCATTTTCCAAAAATCAAATAGCCACCACCAAGCATTACACAGCATCTCCAACAAAATTTCAAAATTCAATTCTTTGAATTGTTTCAAAATGCAATTACATAGAAAAGTAAGAAAGTAATACCTCACAGTGATAAGAAGATGCAGATCTGATGAATTTTCTGCATGTGTAGAGTACTTGTTCTGTATATGGCTTCAAGGCGATGTGTATGTTAGCGATATGGATTCTTGTCACCATTGTAGCCTCATCTATCACCATTGTAACCTGATCTATGTATGGTTCAGTAAACTCTTTAGCTACCTGTTTCAACATAGAAATGCCATTAGATCGACGCTAAAAAATGGTATTTTAATTTAATGAACTAAACCTCATGTTGGATCACCTGAATGTGAGGATCTACGATTTCCTGTGCTTTGAAAACAAATGGTGTTACAGAAATCTTTGATGAATGGTAGATATCAACTGTTTTTTCAGCAAGTAATTGAACTTTCGGTCCAAGAAAGGCTATGCTATCCAAATATTTTTTTTCAGACCTGGTATCCATTTCTTCAAATTACATAATATTAATCAGAAAGGTCATCGATTTGCATGAAATAAGTAATACTGCAGAGAAGAGGTAACACATGAAACAATATCAATGACCCTAGTGACTTTGAAATGTTAATTTTTAAGGAGACAAAAGTTTTTACATGTTAGGTCCCTATATCTAAAGTTTCCTTGATATAGTTCCCAAGAGTCCAAGACTTTCATGTATCAAAGACTTTAAATACACATTCAAAAACAAAGTATCTCATCCTTTAACCACCCCAACAAGTGAACAAAGTTATCTTCATCTGCAAATTACATGGAATCAGATAGGAGTTCAATGCCAATAGCTGTTGTAGGCAGTTTGGCACATTGCAATTGAAAAATTCAACCTTCAAAGTTTCCAGATCCTAAACATGTAATGTATAAGGAATAGCCAACTTCCATGGTTTACAAAATACAACCGATTTTTGTCTGAGTACATGTAATCTGTAAAGTTTTGATTCACAACTGCAAGCCTCACGTTGACTCACCTCAGTTACATAATCATTTAAAGCTCCACATGACGTTTCTAATATATTCCTCAACCAGATAAAAACCAGCAGTTGATTAAGAATCAAAACAAATAAAACACATTAAGTGCCTTTAGAAAATAGGAACTAAACAAAGGGATGAAAACTTTAAAATGTACCAAATCAGTCGTTGACAAGAAATGATGAGGATAACATGATTTCATTGTTATGATGGTTAGCTGAGCAGAACTTTTAACTTCAGCTTTCGTTTGTAATGCCTGAGTGAAAATTAGAGAATTAAAAAATAACTGATGATTTATTCCAGCTTACAGTACTCTAGCTTTCTTTAATGAAGGAGAATTAATGCCTTGTAAATGAATAAAGAATTACCTGATTAGCTATTCCAACTACATAACTTTAACAAATTAAATTAGTGCAAACCACAGGCATACCTTTTTAGTTACAACATCCATGGCTGGTCTTCCACGCTCATTCCAGTAAGTCACTATGTACGTCTGAAAGTATTCATATTTAGTCATAAAATAGCCCTGGAAATAGTATACGACTTAACTGCATAAGTTTACCTGAACATGGCTTATATGAACCGCAACCAGATGTAAAACTGAAAGCCATCCTTTGTGGACCTGATTATGGGTCAGAGCAAAAGACGTAACTTAGCTTTCATTAAGATATATAAAAGTAACATCCTTTGCTTGGTTTTTAGTTTGTATGTCAATTTTTTAAGAGACTACACTTAGAGATACACAAATGTGGAGAAGAGGTCCACAGAGGAGAAGATCAACAGAATCAAGAAATATAAAAGGAAGCTAGGCTGCAAACAACCACTCTAATAAAAAAAATGAACTTAACATTAAAGCCGTTCATAGAGAAGCTGAAATCAGAGGACAGTTAAAGATTCAATGAGTAAGTACTAAAATATAAATAGAAGCATAGATACTAGAAGAATGAAGAAATAAGCACAGTTCTTACATCTTCCACTTTTAACTTCAGCTCCTGAATTTTCTGCTCAGCTACACTTGCTTGGGATTCCAGTTCATCTTTTTTCTTATTCTGCAACACAATGTCCTCTCTAACCTGACAGGACGAATAAAAGGTTTAGCAAGCATGAAGATAGGTATTTAGAGATAGTAAAAGAAAAACTAACATGCTTCACAATCTCCTTCACATCCTGGACATGAAATGTATCTGTGAATTCCATAGAATCTAAAGATTCTCTTCCCTAACAAAAAAGAGAGAGGATAAAGCTGAATATTAGGTAAAGAGACATATTTGAATTTCTCAGTCTAGGAGAAAGACAGTGAAACCATTCAGTACATTCAGAAATTCACACCTCAGTGAACCAAACTATAACGTATGAAAGAATTGTAGTCTTGAAACTGAACTGACATTTCAAAATACTCAAACTTTACCTGGACCGACTCAATCTCATTTTTGAAAAGAGGATTCCTTTCTGATTTCCCTTGAATAATCTCCTCCATCCGCCTAATTCTTTCATTCTTTTCCCTCAATTCGCAGTTTTTCTCACCAATGCTTGATTCTAAAACATCAACATTATATTGGATTCTCAGTCAGATAGCCAAAATTATGAACTCAAACACCGCTTAATAATCATACACAATTACAACTACATTACACATCAGTATAATTTCTCTAGTCACTTTCATTTCGATCAGTTAAAAAAAACACGAGAAAACAGTTATCAGTCACCCAAACACATTTTCACTGCATTTTTGTAGTTAAAAACAAAAAACTGTTTCATAAAACGATGCCAAACACGAAGTAAGAAACTCATTCGTTTTGATTTTTCGATAGCATTGGATTCTCACGTCAAGTAGATTTCCGTGCCTATATGACATATTCAAGCCTCTGCAATTCGACAACAAACGGAGCAAAACAAACCGTATCAATAAACAATATTCAGTTGCAAAACAATATAATCAAACTATTATAGTAAAATAAACAAGCCCTCAGAGATAATAGCAGGTTATCATCACCTAGAAGGTAGACCTTGGTCTCGAGCAACCGAAGCTGGAGGCGGAGTCTGGTCGACAAATCTGCGGCCTCCGGTGCGGCGTCGTTTCGAGACGGTGGCTCGGCGGTGGTTACGGTGAAAAATAGGGCTGAGAATATAGAGAGGACGAGAAGAGTGGAGGCTGCCATTGAAGGAGTTGAGCGATCACTCGAGAAACGCCAGAGTTTGGGTTTTCAAAGCGGGTGAGGGGAGGCGTTCAAAAGGAGGGCATTTGAGGTAAAAAGTAAACAAAATTAGGTGAAAGTGGCCATTTGAGTAACAACACGTAAGAAATTAACAGAGAACTCTTCCAACAAAACTCTTATATTATAATGAGACTTAATCAGTATTATTTATAAAATTATCGTAAGAGTCATTTTTTGATAACATTTTTATAAAGTTAATCAGTAGATGTTTAGATATTGATGAGTAGATCATTTCTACAAATTTTCATCTAAATTGAAAATCGTTAAGGTATCGAACAAGATCAAATCAATGGACAAATCAAAACTGTCAATCATACACCGTTCATGTTCATAAGCGATAAATCATGATTATGAATGACTTAACAATTTTCAATTTTTGTGAAATTTTGCATGAGTGATCTACTCATCATTATCTATCTAACTAACAGTAGATTTGTCAAAATATAAAGAAAAAGTGGGTTTAATGAGAAGGTACTTACCAAGTTCTCATTATAAGGGTCATTGATGGAGAATTTCCCGAAATTAACAATCGGAAAAAAATCAATACGCAAGAAATTAATGTGGCATATGTATTTCACACTATTTGGTCTTTTTTGACAAGAATGAAAATAAATTCTAATATTGGCATGGTGTCAATTTTTGTTTTAGGAGGTAAATAAATATTGAGTTTATTTATAGTACGTAGAATACTAGTGTGCGAGACATTTGTCACAATCTCTGCCGTATTGGACTTAGATGAATAGTCCACGAGAGAAATTGGACCGTAAATTATCCTCATACACATTTATGTTTTGTATACTGTAACATTTCTCGTAAATATCAAGAAAATATTGATGTCATATTGATCATTTTCTTCAATTGGATTATTGTATACAGTTAAAATGTCATTTTTTGAATAAAAATATTTACTATATAACAACGGTGAAGCATCACTGTTCCTAGACTGTTCATGTTTTTCTGCACGTGCTATTCGTGCGACCTTAGAACCTAAACTAATCTTCTCTCAGCCTCACTCTTATCTCAGCCTCTCAGCCTCACAATTCTCAGCTTACCTACTCCCTTACACTCAGTCTTTGCTCACATCGTAGCCTCACTCACACAATCACAATCACACTTTGCAATCTCACTTTCTCTGTTTGATCGATTTGCAAGCCTCAATCTCGCTTTACGATCTGAGATAGAAGATTCCATCATCATTGCATTTTCTGGAGTTGATGGGGATATAAGCCCATCTCTCTCCATCTAATTTTCGATCTACACCGCTCCATCTCCGTTGATCAACCCGACTTGGTCGATTTACTCGATCCGTCTCTTCCGATTGGGTTGCTTGGATCTCTGACCGATTTTATCGCGATTTACTCTTTGACTCTCCTCTCCCCTGGTAACCCCTCTTTTGCACTGTATACCTATATGAACCACCATCAACAAAAACTTTTTGTATACTGTCAAAAAAAATTATATAATCGATTTTTGTATGTTGTGGCTTTTTGTTGTGAATGTAATGATTTGGATTTGGTCAATTAGATGAGTTGATAAGTGATTGGGTAGGAACAAATCATTGTTGGGTTCCTATTAGATGATTAGTGAGTATAGGAACTACTGGAGCGATTAGTGAGTATAGGAACTACTGGAGCTTAATATGTTAAGCAAGCATGTAAAGTTATCGATGAGCTTAACTTAGCAACTATCCTCTTTGAAAACTTGAAAAGAAACATAACTATTATTTCTAGACCTCTTATCTTCTTATGTTTCTATTGATTCTTCCTGTATTATTTTCCATGTGCAAGAGGAGGAAAGACCATTTATCCTGGCTGATCATTGACCTATTGGTTTTCATTATCATAGTATTGTTTGATAGATGATTAGTATAAGCCAAATCAAACGATATGAGAAAGAAGCTATTGGCACATTAGTATGGGCATATTGGTTTGTAGTATGAAACATATGTCGGTGCTTTGAGTCTACATTATGTAGTAATTAGTATAAGCCATAGGAGCTTCTGTCATTTATTTATATAAGAGAAGGGAGCTTCTGTCATTTATACAGAAGATTTCATACTAATTACTGCAGTTAGTATAATGGCATAAACTTCTGGCATTTATTTCCATATTAGTAATTAGTAATTATGGCATTCAGTTAGTATCATTTATGCTGTTGATTATACAGACTATACTGGGTTTGTGATTGAAACTATAGATAGCGGAAGGTACCTTCGTTCATTAACATTTGGGCTTCCTCCATTGATTGATCAAAATTAGGTAGTTAGTGCTTAAACAGCTAGCCAGCATCACTACCACATTCTCACTCATTACCGGCGATATAATGAAAAACAAGGCCGGCGACCGGGGAAGTCGCCGGTAATGATCATCATTGCCGGCGACTTGCTCCGTCGCCGGTAATGTGTCCGGAAAGTCGCCGGCAATGTTTTGACACATTTCCGGCGACTTTTCGCCGGAATTTCGCCGGCAATGACTCCATTTCCGGCGATTCATTAATGCCTCTTATATCAGATGCAGATCACAACATCTCATTCATTTGGATAGAAAAAATCCAGTGAAATCGAAAGAAGGAAAACGCTCTGAAATCCTTCGGTATTGTCAAAAGGCGTCGAAAACTCGATCACTCGGGAAGCTATATATATATAGGTACGTATATACGTATATGTGTATGTATATATATATATGTGTGTTGATCGGTTTAATTAGATCGATATATATATATATATATATATATATATGCATGTGTTGATTTAGAGTTGAGATATCGCGTCGATTATTGGTTTGATACGCAAATAGAGTGGCTATATTTTTAATTTATATGCATGCATGGGTCGACTTTTGTTAATTAATCGGATGAATTCGAATGTAATTAATGATGATTTATTTTATAATTAGTAGTGAATGTGTGTGTATATATATAGTACGTAATATTGTTAGAATTTTCAGGATGGACAAGAGTTGGATGAGCCTCGAAAGATGGGATGTGAGATATCACCAGGGAATTAGGAGTTTTGTGAATTTTGTGAAGGCTAATTGTGGAGACACTACACTTCATTATTGCCCGTGTAAAGAATGTAAGTGTCGCAGCGATCGATTTCGTTTTCCCATTGATAAAGTCCAGAAGCACCTAAGTAAATACGGGTTTTGGGATAAGTACACTTGTTGGATTTATCACGGTGAAACATCGTTAGCAGGTCCGCATGATCATGGACAATTTGGTGAGAGGGCCAGTCCACACTATGATCATAGACATTTTGCTGAGAGGGGCAGTCCATCTTATGATCCAACATCGATGTTAATCAATGATATGTTTCCTCATGAGAGCGGTGCATTTGCTGATGAAGCACCAAATGTCCCTCCCGTCGTTGAGGGTTTCCCCCATATTGAGCCAGTCGAGCCATTACCTAGAGCTCATGTCAACACAAGCAGTATGGACAAGTACAACAACCTGATTGCATTGCAACAGACTCCGTTGTACGACGGTTGTAGTAAGACTGTTCTTGAAAGTGTGATGGGAGTGATGCAGCTCAAAATGGAGAACAAAATGTCTGTCAAAGCTGTTGATTCTTGGCTGAAGTGGACTGCTTCGCTACTGCCATCCGGTCATCGTCTTCTTACCACTCATCATAAGGTGCGACATATCCTGAAAGATCTTGGGCTTTCCTACATCAAAATCCATGCATGCAGATATGATTGTATTCTCTTCTAGGGAAAATATCTTGAAGACCTTGAAGCGTGCCCGGTATGTTTTACAGAAAGGTATAAGTTGACTCCTGCAGGCAACAAGAAAGCTGTGAAGATACTTCGATATTTCCCGCTAATTGATAGGCTGGAGCGGTTGTTCATGTGTGCTTTCACGGCCGAAGCTATGAGATGGTAGGCTGAGAGGAATTTGCCTGACGATGACACCCTTATACACCTTTCCGACGGAGAGGCTTGGAAGCACATGGTCAGGGAGTTTGATCATTTTGCAGCAGAGGTCCGAAATGTTTGGCTAGGGCTCTCATCTGACGGATTCAACCCTTTTGGCAACATGAGTCTTCAATACAGTATATGGCCAGTTATTTTGGTACCGTACAACCTTCCACCATGGATGTGCATGAAGAAGGAATACAATATGCTGACTCTGTTAATTCCGGGCCCGGGTTATCCAGGAAAGTGTCTCGATGTGTATTTGAGCCCTTTGATTGAGGAGCTTAAGTGCCTGAGTGAGTGTGGCCACCCCACTTACGATAGGTTCAAAAATGAGATGTTCCAGATGCATGCCATGCTTGTTGGCACCATCAGTGATTTTCCTGCCCACGGTATGTTGTCGGGCAACGTTACCAGGAGTTACAGGGCTTGTTCAGAGTGCATGACGGTTGATTGTTGCAGTCCTCATTGCAATAAAATAGTTCAGATGCGTCACCGTTGTTGGCTTCCATATGATCACCCATTTAGGCAGGATCTAGACGCGTTTGATGGGACTGTGGAAACAGGTGTGGCACCTAGGCGATGGACATGGGAAGAAATTTTGGAAGTGTTGAATGAATATGATTTTGGCCAGCTGAGAAATCATCCTGAGATAGTGGCGTCAATTCCAGACAAGCCCGAAAGGTATAAGTTTTGGACACACAAGAGCATATTTTGGGAACTCCCCTATGGCCCAGGTTGCCTATCAGACACTACCTAGATGTCATGCACATAGAGAAGAATGTGTGTGAAAATGTGGTGGGCACAGTTCTTAACTTGGAGGGGAAAACAAAAGACATCCCTAAGGCTCGCATTGATCTGAAAGCTATGGGACTGCGGAAACATTTGTGGTTAAGAGATGGGAAGAGAAAAATGCCGCAAGCTCCTTACACCGTCAAGCCGAAGCATAAGCATGAAATTTTTGGGTGGCTGAGTAATGTCAGGTATATATTCTTATGGTTATACAGGAAATTGGCCTTAAATTGCATACCGGATTATGGTTATATGCGAGAAATATAATTGTTGCCTATGGCTATATATATATATATGCAGGTATCCTTATGGCTATGCAGGAAATATAAGCAGGTGTGTTAACTTCCGGGACAATAAGATGTACGGATTAAAGAGTCATGACTGCCATGTACTGCTTCAACGCCTTTTCCCTATTTTCATTCGAGGGTACCTGCCCAAAGAGGTGGTGGAGCTGTTGGTGGCCTTGTCAAGATTCTTTCAGAAGTTATGCACTAGGGAAGTTAAAAAATCAGATCTCAGTGAGATGCAAGATGACATCATTTTTATCATGTGCAAGCTTAAGAGGATATTTCCCCCAAATTTTTTCGACATCATGCCTCACCTGATGATCCATTTTCCCGAACAATTGTTGCTTACCGGTCCCGTACA
The DNA here is from genome assembly GCA_946800695.1 of Geum urbanum. Lineage (NCBI taxonomy): Eukaryota > Viridiplantae > Streptophyta > Magnoliopsida > Rosales > Rosaceae > Geum > Geum urbanum. The sequence goes on from OX327003.1 coordinate 11,653,348, forward strand.
CTACACTTGGATGTATCCCATGGAAAGGTACAAATGATTCATACATTTGGTTTGCCTCTGTTTTTATATGTAAATTCTTAATTTTTAAGTATCATAACATGCACTTGTTAACTTGTAGACAATTGGGAGCCTACAAGGACTATGTGAAGAATAAATATGCACCTGAATGGTGTATCGCTGAAGCATATATTGCGCACGAGTGTGTAATGTACACCAAAGTGTATTTGGGAGCGCTTGAGGACCCCCAACAACAGATGCCGATAGATGAACCCCAGTTCAACCTTTCTATCATCTCCAATGACGTGGTAGTACATGGAAGCTTGCCAAAGTCGTACAAGTTGGATGGAAATGAGATCGCCATTGCCCACTGGTCGGTATTGATTAACTGTCCAGAAGTACAATATTGGAAAAACTACCATCTTCACTGCCCTTCTATTGCCGGAAATGTTGATTACCACAACATGACGTTTACAAACTACTTTGGTCAATGGGTAAGGGTATATGTGCATATGTCTATTTTTTATATATATCCTTATATAGCATGTGTGTACGTACATGGTTGTGTGGTTTCTATGTTCATAATTTCTTGTGTGGTTTCTTATCGTTTTCAGATGAACCATGTAGCAAATGATGGTTGCCCAGAGTGGTCAAACGAATTGAAGGTCTTGGCGATGAAACCGATAGCTTCAAAAGTTTACTCGATGTGTCAGGTCAATGGCGTAAAATTTATATGTGAAAATCGAGACGACCGACTGAAAACACAGAATTGTGGGGTGATGGTCCATGGTGGGCAGGATGGCGTTGACTATTACGGTGTCTTTCATTCAGTTGTTGAACTAATTTATGGGAACCGCATGAAAGTGCACTTGTTCAAGTGTAGATGGTTTGATACTAGCCCGAACAACACAAGGACCGATCAGTACGGAACATTTTCGGTGAATACTGCTACTAGCTGGTATGAAGAAGACCCTTTCGTTCTTGCCTCATCAGTAAAACAAGTGTTTTACCTTGACGATCTTCTGAACAAAGTCCCGTGGAAGATGGTTAACCATGTTGCTCATAGAAACATATACAGTGCTGCTACACTTGGTGAGACCGCAGATGATGAGGAAGTTACTGCATACCAAGAGCCGAACGCTTTTGACATTCCGGAATCATCTACGATTCGCCTTAATAATGTGAGATCTGGGAGTGTGGTTCGAATTACTGGAGCAGAACTTCTCGATGTTAATCCATATGAAGTTGACGCTGATTCATATGACGAGGAGTGGCACATATTGCCAGAGGTTACCTATGAAACCGAGTCAGACTCAAGTGATGAAGATGATTACGATTATCATCCTTAGTACGTTAATGATGTACGTATTTTCATTATAGTCGGAAATTCTAGTCGGAAATTGTAGTCGGCATCCTTAGTACGTTAATAATGTACGTATTTTCATTATAGTCGGAAATTGTAGTCGAAAATAGTAGTCGGAAATTGTAGTCGGAAATTGTAGTCGAAAATTGTAGTCGGAAATCGTAGTCCGAAATTGTAGTCGGAAATTGTAGTCGGAAATTGTAGTCGGAAATCGTAGTCGGAAATCGTAGTCGGAAATTGTAGTCGGAAATTATAGTCGGAAATTATAGTCGGAAATCGTAGTCGGAAATCGTAGTCGGAAATTATAGTCGGAAATTGTAGTCGGAAATTGTAGTCGGAAATGGTAGTCGGAAATCGTAGTCGGAAATTGTAGTCGGAAATTGTAGTCGGAAATTTTAGTCGGAAATTGTAGTCGGAAATCGTAGTCGGAAATCATAGTCGGAAATTGTAGTCGGAAATTATAGTCGGAAATTGTAGTCGGAAATTGTAGTCGGAAATTATATATGGTCGGAAATTATATAGTCGGAAATTGGTCGGAAATTGATCGGATATTCTTCGGGAAATAATGACATTACCAACAAGTTGATAAGCAACTCGTTGGTAATGACATTGCCCATGAGTTAACTCGTTGGTAATGACATTGCCATCGACTCAACTCGTGGGTAATGACATTACCAACGAGTTGCAACTAACTCGCCGGCAATGGTCACTGAATATGTAAAACCCAGCTCGAGCTCTCCCTCATTTCTTCACTATCTCAAACCCTAAAACTCCTCCTCTCCTCCTCCCAAACAGTTCCGGCCGCCTCCCTCTCCTCAAATCTCTCTTCCTCTCCTCCCCTCTCCCCTCCCCTCACCTCCTCTCCCTTCTCCTCTCTCCACACTAAAAAACCCCAATTCAAATCTCAAAACTCCTCCTCCCCTCCTCCTCTACCTCCTCCGTCGCCGGAAAATCAACTCGAGCTCCACCATGGCAGGTGCATGCAAGCTCACTCTCTCTCCCTCTCTCTCTCTCTCTCAATTTTTATTTATTTTTATGCATATATATATATATACGTATGTACGTATGTGGAAAATTTACCGGTGATGTATATATATATATGTGATGTATGTACGTATGTGCAAAATATTTTGAAAATTTAATTATGTTGGATTTGGATTAATATGTGATGTATATATATGTGGAAATTAAATTTAATTAAGATGATGTATATATATGTGATTAATTGACATATGTGGAAAATTTATTTAAGATGATGTACGTATATGTGATGTATATATATATGTGGAAAATTCTAGTCGGAAATGATGTATGTATATATGTTGTATATACATGTATATAATTAAGTTTTGATAATTTAAGGTGATGTATATATGTGGAAAATATTTAGGTAATTTAAGGGGATTTGGCATGGGTGGATTAATTGGCATGGGCAAATTAATTTAGGGTTTGGATTCATTGATATAGGTAATTTAAGGTAATTTAGGGTGTTGGGCAAAGTAAGGTGATTTGGATTAAGGTGATATAGTTGTTAATTTAAGGTATAATTTAGGGTGTTGGAACCGGAACGGCGTGGAACCGGAACCGTTTGGAACCGGAACTGTTTGTAACCGGAACCGTTTGAAACCGAACGGTTCCAGTTCAAAACGGTTTCGGGTTCAAGCGGTTCCGGTTCCAAACAGTTCCGGTTCCGATTTGTTGTCGAACCGAATCCAGGACTAATTGTTGGATGTCCAGGAGGTTTTGCGGCAAATTGGCTTGGAGGCATCAAACGAAAAGGGACTAAAAATAGTGGAGGGAGCAGTAGTCAAGCTTCCTCAGCCGCAGTCAGCAACACGCGGAGTGGGCCTATGATGAATGCTCGCACACAAATGTTGCTAGCTGCGCGAGAAGAGGAGGAAGCTGCACGATCCGGAGCCGTGCAACCCCCAGTCCAGCCTCGAGCCTCAGTCAGCAGACCCTCTGTCAGCAGACCCTCAGACGAGCGACAGTCAAAGGGGGCATCCGAAACTCCCTCCATCCGAATGCCCCCTATTGGCCCGGTGCCTACTCCCGTTTCACGGGAATCATCTGAGGCAGATGGTGCTGGAGCCTCATCGTCCAGGCCTCGTCTATCTCCGCCGTCCGGTCTCTTCCAGCTCGACGAGATTCCTGTGATCCCTGAATTCGATGATAGGGGGATGCCTATTTATATTGAAGGACAGCCGGAGTTCCTGAGCGTGGAGGAAGCGTACAACTTCATCCCGTTCGACCCCGTGTATCTTTGGAGTGTGAGGTGCATCAACCAGCAAACGGACGATGCAGGTAAATTTTATTTAACAAGATTGATTACTTAATTATTACTTAAGACTTACGATAGGTTAAATTAATGATATCAATTTGTTGACATTGTATTATTAGGCAATTTCGTTAATGGCACTGGAAAACGGAAATGGGCTAGAGGCACCTGCACCGGGAAGAGACTTGAGCAGGCCACCGGGGGAAGGAAAACGCTCATTAGGGCCAATGAGGATGACGAGGTGATCGAGACATTTGACACCACGTGAAAATATGTCAGCATGGCCGGGGCGATCGTGCGGGACAAGGTCCCAATGCTTTGGCCAGATTAGGAATCTGTGCCTATCTACATGAAGATGCAAGTGCATAATGCACTGAGTGTGAGTTAAATCGTATTTTCATTACGTAAATTTTATATTTATTAATTAAGTCCGAATAAATATATAACGGAAACCGTTTATATATTCATATTGCAGGTGTGGTTTGACATGGATGAATGCCTTATTCACACGTGGGTAGAGCGTCAACTACATATGAGGTGATGTGCTTCGAGTTATTTGAGTATATATCGAGTTAGATTTTTGTTTATCAAGTGTTTTAATATCTCTAACTTTTTTTTCCTGGTGTTAATATACGTATAAAGAGTGGAAGAATGAGCTTTCTTCACATTACACACAGTACAAGGAGCTAGGCCGAGGTTGTACCCCTAGCGAATTCCGGTTTAGGGAGTACGAGTGGCTGTGGCTGATAGCCCACTTCGAGCACCCCAAAGCGAAGGTATGCATCCTGAATATATCTTACAACCCTAATGTATCGTATTACATTGAAATAGTTAGTTACTAATTTTTTTAAATATGTTTATCAAACAAGGCGATTTCGAAGACGAACCGGGCGAATAGATTGAAAAACACCAGGGCCCATCATGCAGGTTCGCTCAACTATTTAGGTTGGTCGAGTAAGGCGCAGCAACAACAAGAAGTGAACCCGTTGGTGTATATTCATCAGAAGTTCTATCCGCAGTGCCCTGAAGAAGCGGTAAGTCTTTCGCCTCTGTATTTTGTACTTCACATATGCATGTGTTAATAAAACTATTTTTCGATATTAATTTCTTTTGTTAAATAATACGTTATTCATATTCGCTTTTCAATTAGGCGAGAGTGGAGGAGGCGACCACAGAAGTGACCATGAATACAGCTCGGAACAACCATCCTGACTGCTCGGAGGAAGAAGTGACCCAGTATGCCTCTAAAAATCGATCCGCTTGATCGCCCTATAGCGGCTCAGATCATGGCAAAAGCGGCGGGACTGGAAAGAATACCTACTACTGCAGGGGAATGGGCTCGGCGGGCGAAGAAGTATTGAAGAACACTTCAGAATACTCTACCGGGTCAAGAAGTTCAACTTCTAGTCGTAACCTCGCAGCGGAGCTTCAGAGGACGCAGAGGAAGTTGGAGGAGCAAAGGAGGCAGATGGAGGAGATAAGGCAGATGGCCGAGGAGCAGGCAGTCAGAGATGCCGAGTACCGGGGGATGATCGAGCAACACCGACTCATGGTCCAGCAGCAGACACAAATGTTCACATGGATGCAGACGATGTACGCGGCTCAGACTACCGGACAACCGCTCCCCACACCTCCCTCGGTCCCTGTGTTCCCCAGTTATCCACCACCACCACCGCACCAGTCACCGCCACAGCAAGACCAGGGTAGCCACCGGAGTTCAAATGAGTACATGGATTTCTTCGACCCTGACCCGCAAGTTCCTCGACCCTGACGTGTAGTTGTAGTTTATTTTCAAATCGTTTCTATTTGTACTATACGTTGGACAATTATGTGTGTACTGTTGAAGTTGTATTTGTACGATTTATGTCTTTCAATGCAGGTTCTGGAATTGGGCCCAATCCAGAACAGGCTTTTTTTTTACAAATTTTTCCAACCATTGCCGGCGACTTGAACCAAAGTCGCCGGCAATGACTTCATTTTCCGACCACGGCGGCGCAAACATTGCCGGCGACTGAAGTCTTTCTCATTGCCGACGACTTGAGTCGCCGGTAATGTCGTTCTTATTGCTGGCGGCGACGTGAAAATAGGTCGCCTGCAATGCTATCTCCGGCGGCCAATTTTCGGCGACATCATTACCGGCGACTTGTCACCGGTAATGTCATTTCCGGCAAAAAAAAAAAAACAAGGCCGGTGACTTAAATTCGCCGGCAATGGTATCGAATGTTGTAGTGCATGTTACTAGCTTCTTTCCAAGGGATGGAGACTGGAGCCAGTGTTAGCGTGTAAATTGGCTACAAATTACAGTGGTTTTTCTTTTTCAATAGAGATTTACTAGCTTGCAAAGTAAAAGAAAGCTACAGCAAACCTGAAAAACTAGCATTGCATATTTGCATTACTTGGGTACCAGTAGCTAAGAGATGAAGAACTCATATGTGATAAAATAAAGGGAAGCTTCTCTAACAGTAGTTGACGTATACCTATCATCCATGTGACTTAGCTTATGCATTGTTAGGGAGGTAACTAATTCTCATTATATTTTAGTTTTGAATTCAAATGAGCACATAAGATAAGGTTATGACACTAATAACAAAGCTATACTGAGAAGAAAATGATATATCAGAAAAGATATAGGGAGCTACCTATATCTTTGACAGTCTTCAAGTCCATATGGAGGTACCTAATTCTCCTGATGGTCTCTTTCTTTTGTTTTAGAATGAAAAAAAGAAGATATTATCGTTTTTAAGTATAATAGTTGTATAGTTCTTGAACAGTCTTTGCAATTACTGATATTATGCTACTTGAAGATATAATTTACAAGCTTGGCAATTGGGGCTAGCATATATGTAATTATTAAAATTAATTTAATAACACGTATCGTTAAAATTGGGGGTTGGGATGTTTTAATTATATTTAGGTGAATTTTGAATTTGACACTGTCATGTGTTTACTGTTTGATTTTGTAGCCATTTCCATTAGATAGCTCAAGCGTACTTTGATATTGTAATTTGGAATGCTGATGACCAACTATTTGTATTGAGTTAAAATTGTAGATTCTTCGTGTTCTGTGTCGATTCCTGCCCCTTGGCGTGAAGCATTATTATTTCTGAGATAGACTTGGCCATTTGGTTTGTCTTTCATAATCTTCTCTAATTGGTTTACCTCATAGAATGTACTTCGGGTTTTGTTGAATTATTGATTGTAGTGGATGTGTGTTTGAAATGTAAGAGTTGCTCCATCTTTTTCTGTTGCACCTGGTTCCGATGGATTCAGGTTTGCGTCAGTTTAAATCTGTAAGAGTTGCTAAATTGTTGCTTTTAGTTTCATGTGTTGTTGATTTTACTGTCACTTTCAAATATTTCAAAGTGTATTGAATGCTTGATGATTAATATCGAAAGATTCTCATTATAAAGTTGAGTTTGCTGTGTTGAAGTAGAATGTAGTTTTTGATATAAATTGTCTCACTGAGGTTATATGTACTCTAATTAATGTTATTGTAGTAGTCTTTGTGTGCCAATATGGTGAGACACCACTGTTCCTAGACTGTTCATGTTGTTCTACACGTGCTATGCATGCGATCGTAGAATCTAACATAATCTCATCTCACCCTCACTTTTATCTTTTAGCCTCACTCATCTCAGCTTACCTACTCTTATTTACACTCAGCCTTTGCTCTCATTGCAGCCTCACTCACATAATCACAATCGCACTTTGCAATCTCAATTTCTCCGTTCCATCAATTTGTCAGCCACAGTCTTACTTTACTATCTAAGATATAAGACTTCATCATCGTTGCATTTTCTTGGTTTCTAAGGTTTGCATATGGGTTTTCTTTCTCTCCTTGATTTGAAACTCTTTTTCTTATCGTGTTTGTGTTTGTGGATTCAGATTTCATAAGTTTGTAATATCCCTCTACCTGTTTGGGTTTCGTTCGAGAGTGTCTCAATCGCTTAGACTGTGGCGACTTTGACATCGACCTCTATAGCGGCAACCATCCTCACCGATTCTCCGTACGGTTGGGTCTTCTCAACTGTCATCTTTGTTCCAAAATAAGGTATTGATTTTGTATATCTTATATGGCCATGTGGGTTATGTGATTTCTTTCTAAGGTTAGACACTATGTTGTTGTAGTAAACTAAAGTCGGCAAACTTCCTAAAGCCTAGACTAATTGAGATGACCAATTGAGATAGCTCACCAATCTGAGAGCATATGCATAGACTTAAACTTTACATATACTCATCCAACAGAGCTTTATGATAAGACTCTGATAATGGAGTATAGTAAAAATACCAATAGTATACAAACCAGACATTAACTATAGTAAGGAGAGTAATCTCAGGCCCATTACTTTATGTTTGATTTCCATAAGGTAATTGACAAAGTCGTATCTTAGTCCATTGTTTTATAATTGGTAACACTACTGCTCTCATCTATGGAAAAAGATAATTTTTGATTTGATACAGAGGTGTGATACTAATTGTCTCTTTCTATTTTGTAGGTAGAGACATTGGGTTTGCTGCTCTGTTATTCATTTCATGTCTTTGGAGTTAGAGAACCTAATCCATTTTAGATCAGAAAGGATTGTGATTATGATTTTGGCTTAGAATTATTATTATTATTTTGGTTTGATTGTAATTTTCGCCTCGGTCAAATTTATGTAATTGGTATTGATGATGGGTTAGTGGTAGTTTATATATATCAATTTCTAATTCTCATTTTGAGCTAATTTGGATTGATTAATGTTGTAATGTAGTTGAGCTATATATCTATTGATTGATTAATTCTAATTTGATGCTCTTTCTCTTTGCATTTCAGTGATAGGTTCTTTCAAAGTTTTTTGTTTCGGATTTTGAAAAATTCAGCTTCGCTTCAGGTGAGAAAAGTCATTGCGTGCTTCTAGAATTGTTTGTGTATGGGCTCGCTTTTTAATTTTTCTGTGCATGTGAGGCTTTAGGGTCGAAATCTTGCACTGTCTTTATTTCTCGAAGTTTGTATGATTGTGTTTGATCCGTTATTGATTGTATGGGTGTTCGTTTATGTAAGCACATTAGACTAATTTGCTGCCTTTTGTTTTTATGTTTTTTTACGGTTTGTTTTTGTTTTTGAATCGCCGTTCTTGATTTCCTCTTTGATTTACTCTTCTCACATCAGGGTATTCGTGTGACTAATTTACTGTGTTTTATTTTTGTGTTTGCTTTTCCGATCTATAAGCTCTACAATTTGCTATTCCATATGCTTTCCGATTTGTAAGGTGAGCTGCTCCTCAATGAAATATATTTGTTTCACTGTTATATATCATATGACAAAATTGTGTGTTCTTTTTGTTTTCACTCTCTTTCAATGGTCACTCCAATTTTGATATATATTACAAAGTCAAAGAGCTTTCTTTTTAAGTATGTATTGTGTATTAGTTTGGAGTTGTGTGAATCTGCCAAATTACAAAGTCATATGTTTATTGTACATAATGATGATGATAGTAAGAGAGAAATTGTGATATCACAGAATACGAAAATTGATGTAGTATTTGTTTGAATTGAAAGTTTGTGTATTTCATTTGTGCATATTGTTTTTGGTTGATATAATATGAAAATGTTTTCATACCTAAATTTGTTGTGTTATTGTCTTCGTTTTCTTACACTAGGCCTCATTATTGCTTTGATTTTTTTCTTAGATGTGGTACGAAAAAAGAATTTTCAGTGTGTTAACGAAGATACAGATTCAATATCTGTGGACTATCCCACATCAATTGAGGAAAATGGCTCAGGTTATCAGTTTATGCTTACAATATATAGCAATCTAACTTTGCATTGTTTTGTCATCGAGGTTAATTCAAATGTCGTGTTTATTTTTTTTCGTTTCTGTTCAGTTTTAATTTATTGAAAGGACCCAACCCCAATTTAATTTCCTAAACCGGAATCAAACCCTTTCTAAAAACGTGAACTTTTAAAAATCGAAAATTTTGACAGAGTATCCTTTATAACGCGCGATTGCCATTAACTTGCACCCGAAAAATACACTTCATCCTATGCCACAAAAGCCAAACCGTGGGCACCAATCCCATCAAGATTTCTCAAAATCATATCATAATATAAAGCAATAAGCAAAACTGTACTTTACTGAAATTCGGAAAAATCATATAAAAATATAAACATTAGAGTATTCAGAGCGACCTCTAGTATATATACATAAATACATAACAGTAGGCAAAAAAAAAACCTACTAGAAAGGAAAAGTAGCTCGAATACTAAGCCTTCGACTGCGACATGCGACACTAGAATCCGAACTGCAAACTGAGTACGAAAACCGAAAAACCTAGCGGAAAGACAAATAAAATCGTTAGAGTGAGTGGACGAAAAATAAACATATGCCTTTTACCATTTACATAACATAAAAATAATGCGAGTTCTTAAAATAAATGGAGGTGTCAGGCGAATCTCTCAAGCCCGACGGTCAAACGAATCTCTCAAGCCCGACGGTGATAGACTAGGCGAATCTCTCAAGCTTAGTGGACACATCAGGGGAATCTCTCAACCCTGGAACTGGACTACCGGTGATCAGCCGAGTAGTCAATGCATCGATGCCAAGTAAATGCCATCACCAATAAAACATAAAACAATACCTCCAAAAACAATAAATAATCTCAATACTGTAATGAAAATATGCTGAAACCAAGAACTCGCTATGACAGTGAAAATAAATGTCCACTCACAGACTAGCACGACGCAAAATGCGTTAATCCTGTGATCCGGCGGAAAATCCGCCAAACGAACGATCACGTTCCCCTGAATAATCATAAATACCACTGTTCAAAATCATAATTTAAAACCATGAACCACATCTCGAGAACCAACCATTTCCGAAAATATATAACTCGAATATCGACGAAATCGTCAAAAATCCAATAAACACACTAAAATCTCATCACAAATTTCGATGCTCAATTCAAAATATAAACCTCACCACTGCGATCGGTGCACGATTCCGAGCAAAACGACATAAAACTTGTCGAAAATCACCTCGGCCGGAAAACCGCCCTGCACGGCGGCGCGCCGGGCCGCCGCAGCTGCCTCCGCCGCCGGAAAATGTCATCGGCCTAGAAAATTTCAACCGGAAAAGGTCCAAATCTCACCTTGAAATCAAAAACCCTCACCGAAATTCTCCACCTCCGATCTTTTCCGTCCGGCCATGGCAAGGTGCAAGACCACTTCTAAAAGCTTCCTCTCCTCAAGGGCAACAAAACCCCTAACAAGTCGACCCCCAACTCGGCCGCCACCGCCGCCTCTGTCGCCGCCGAATCTCGCCGAAAATTCACCAACTTTGACAAGCCATAACTTCTTCATCTGGCAACCAAATTGAGTGAATGACCTATCAAAAGAAAGAGGAGCTCAAGCCCAACAATTTTCATGAAGACATCACGCCCAAAAAGGGCCAGAATCGAGCTCAACAACGGCAAAGAACCCACGGCCCGAAACAGGTCAAAACCACCCACGGGTCAACGTGGTCAACGACCCAGTTTCCATTTTTGGAAAGTTTCCCAATTCGTCACGTACTCATTCCGTATTTATACCATACACGTATCAAAACCAAATGGATAAATACGACTAAATCCAATGGCCGAAAATATTCATAACTTATTACACGTAACTCGAAATAATCCTCCAGAAATTCCCACGAGCTCGAAATTAAATTCTCTACAACTTTCGTGAAGGATCTCAAATTAAATTCTTGCCCGATAATTTAGTCGTTAACAAGCCCGCCATATCGATCAATTACGACAAAATCGCGACTATTCATGAAACTCGCAAATCAAGCCAATAAACATACCATTTCTGGTTTGAGTTGTCACAAATCTACCCCCTTTACAAAAATTTCGAGCTCGAAATTTCCTAGCCTGCCGACTGAAAAGTAGGGATACTGCCTCTGCATACTGCTCAAACTCCCAAGTGACTACTTCAACTAAATGATTCTGCCAACAGATTTTCACAATAGGAAATATTTCTGTGCTGTAATCCCTGCACCCTCTAATCCAGAATTTGAACTGGGTTATCCACATATGTCAAGTCTTCCTGTATAGGGAACTGATAGAGTACTAAACATGCAATAAATCTAAAATGTAGTTCCACCACATGGAATACAACATACACACCAGCCAACGCTACAGGCAATGCCAAACTATACGTCACAACACAAACTCGCCCCATGATCACATACAGACCAAAATAACGTGGTAAACTTATGACTCAACCTACTCACATCTGCATAACTTCTCTGTTGATCACGAGCAATTATCAACCTGTCCCTGCTAATATGAAGGTCTACAGTAGCGCATTCTACTAAATTAGGACCAAAAGTCATCTCATCCCTAACTCGCTCCAACACAATGGAGTGCAACACTGTTCCTCATATACAACTTCATACAATGTCATAACAATACTGGTTTGCAAACTAGTACTGCGAGCAATCTCGAACAAATGAAACTGCTAGTCCCAAATCCCTCGGAACTGTAATACACAGGACTACAACATGTCCTCCAAAGTCTGAATAATCTTTCCATATTACTCACCAGTCTGAGGATGAAAAACTGCACTAAATTGTAATCTGGTCCCCAATGCTCACTGCAATGCTTGCCAAAACTCTATTATAACTGATTATCTCTATCAGAGATCCGGGACATAGGCACACCATGCAAATGGACAACCTCTGCCAAATACCACTCTGCCAGCCTGCCCATTGAAATCTTTCACAAAATCCATAGTGATATGCTCCCACTTCTAATCGGGAATCTCTAATAGCTGTAATTTTCCAGCAAGTTTCTGTCTCTCTGCCTTCACCTGCCGACAATTCAGGCACCTGCTCACATAAGCTGCTATTTCCCTCTTCATGTTGCGCCACGAGTAGTAAACTCTAAGTATTTGATACATCTTCGTACCACTAGTGCATAACATACGTAGAACAATGAGCTTCAATAAGCATCTCCCTCTTCAATTCATTGTCTCTGGGCCCACCTAGCCTCACTCTGCACGATAAAGTGCCAACATTCCTCAACTGATACTCTACTGGAACACCATTCTGAATCGCATATTTCTTGTCCAACCAGTCGGAATCCTCATCTTGAGCCTCGCAGACCTGATCAAGTAACACAGGTCGATCTTGGAACTAGTCAACAATGCTCCATCATCATCTCACTCTAACTCAGCTCCCGTAGCTCACAACTCAGCTAACAATGAGGTTCTTGCAACACGTACATGAAACATAGAAACTCCAAATTTCCGACTAAGTGCATCAACAACAACACCCCTGAATGATAGTCAAAGTACAACCACATTAGCCTTTCCCGAATGAACTCAAATGTGCGGCCATAGTCATTAATCAACCCCATCCATCTACGCCGCCTAATGCTCAAATATGGCTGAATACACAAGTAGATGAAACTCAAGTGATCAGTGTACATCCTACACTGCGCTGCACGCCATACCAGTAGTGTCTCCAACTTTTCGATGCTAACACAATGGCAGCTACTCCCAAATCATACATAGGATCCGTAACTTCATAAAGCTTCCACTGCCTGGAACCATATACCATCATATTGCCATGCTATAGCCCAACTCGACCAAAATCTAGTTTCAAAACATCACTATACATAACATACCCCTCACTGACATCACATAATGTGAACACTAGCACAGTTATCAACCTCTCCTCTAACCACAACACGTAACTCTCATCACAGGTATCTGACCATTTCAAACTCGACCCTCTGATCGAAACTGATGATACTCAAATCTGAAATCAATCTCCGAAAAAAATGAAACTCCAATAAGCTGATCAAACAAGCCATCAATCCGAAGTGGAGGATACTTGCTCTTCTCAGAAACCTGATTCAGCTTCTGGTAGTCGATGCACAACCTCATCGAACCATCCTACATCCTCATAAAACATACTGGGACACCACAAGGTAAAACACTAAATCAAATGAAGTCTTCCTCAAACAATTTCTGAAGTTGAATCTGCAACTCCCTCAACTATGATAAATTCTCTAGAAAACATCTAGATTCTCACAAATAACCTCAATATCACGAACATCAGGTACAACAACCTCAACATCATCCACATTGATCTACGCATTTTATACTTGATTCTTAACGTCTTTCTCTCTACATTTAAATTTGTTTTATGCTTAGTAAATATGTTTCTAACTTACTTTATGTTTTTAGGTAGAAATAAAGGAGGCGTTTCAGAGCTAAAAGCGGGCTAAGGAGAAAAGTTCCTAATTCCAGAGAAGAAATAGTCCGAGGAATGGTCTTCAAATGGTTACTAAAATGCATTTCCATATGGTGTCAAGAATTGGAAACCAAATTCCAAATGAAATGAATACCAAAATGGTGGACAAAAAGATGAAGACATTTCTCCTGCGCGACCAAGGAAAGAGCAAATATGGCGGAATATATGGAGCATATAATGGATAAATTTTGGGAGATATTATATGAATTTTCAGACCTGATTTGAGGGACAAAATATGTGCAAGAATATGCTAGATTTGGCCAAGAATTATTAGGGAATAAGGAATGCAAGATTTGAAGATATGAAGATTTCTTTTTCCTTGAAGAAGAAGAAAACAGGGCAGCCAGGTCACTTAACTTCTAAAATCCGTAGTAAATCCAATTCAATCCCAAATATGGCGTTCCTTATATGGATTTTATAGCACTTTGAATAAGCTTTCCAATGAAATAAGAATTAGAATTTTTCAAGATCTGGAACTCCAGGAAAACGCGTTTTACTACAGCTGGTCAGATTTCCCCGATTTTAATATGGAAGGTCTTGTTTTAGTAGGAAAAACCCTACCCTTCTCCTATATAAAGGGGAGCTCGACTCATTCATGAGGATCACACATCATAGATCCGAACCCTTGTCCAAACACTAACTCCTCTCATACTTAGTTACGATCAGCCTCTCCCTAAACCGAAATACCATATCCACCACCTTCCAAATAATCCTTCCTTCACCCGTGAGCCTACTTGTGCTAGATTTGGCCTTAGAATCTTGCATTCACCATCACCAACAAAGGGACGGAGCTTGCGGAGAGAGACTACCTCGGAGCAAAAAGTGTATCATGGCCTCTTTGTATTTATTTTCGATTTATATTGGTTTTTCGAGACTTTGTAATAAAAGACCAATGTTTTAGTGTAAAGATGATTATTTCTAACTTGTTTTGAGTTCTTCCATGTGTTTATAGGTTAGATTCGAACATGTATGCTTGCTTACTAAGTTCTTAATGCTCTGAAACTTGTTTAGGATGACACTAGATGATTTGGTTCACCCTAGGTGTCTGAACTCAATCTCATCAAAGTATTACGACTAAGTTCACCTTCCTCAAACCGACATGTCTGAAACCACATATGCCTTTTATTCTCAATGTTCTCGCCTCTGAGTACAGCACAACAAACTCCTCACGGTTGTCTCGAGACATAACAGTCAAAATCCCTTTGATGCTCAGGTTCAAACTCATCTCGAATCTCCTGCATTGCTTCCTCTGAAGTCACATAACACGTGAAAACTGGACAAACATGTGAACACTACATCCCTGCCTCAGGTTAGTAAACACTCCATATTTCAGTTGTTGGGTTGCCTGATTAAACCATTACCGTATAAACAATACCCTAAATGTAGGTCATAGAGTCGCAACAGGAACTCACACAATACCAACCCACCAAATGCAATGATATGACTCAAACACACCATCAGCTACCACAATTCTCTGCTATGAAGCAATATGTAGGCACCCATACACGCACAACCGGGCAAACCATGCCACACATATCTCTGAACCAAGAATGCTTATCCAAACCCACAACTCATAATATCAAGTTGCGCGTCAACTGATCCTCAACAGGATCCACAACCTTACTGACACGGAAAGCATGTCAAGGAGGCATCCTAATGAATAAGACATTATTCACAACAAATAGAACGTAATCATGGAACTTCAAACATTTGAAAGCATACAACACCCAGAGCATTGATGAGTCACTACCACATTTACTACTATTGCTGGCGACAAGGGAAAAAAAAGGCCGGCGACAGAGCAAGTCGCTGGCAATAATGAGCATTGCGGGCGACTTGCACCGTCGCCGGCAAAAAGTCCAAAAAGTCGCCGGCAATGCTCAAAATTATTGCCGGCGACCTTATCCGTCGCCGCCAATAATCTCTCCACCATTGCCGGCAAAATTCCGGCCGAAAAATCGCCGGCAATGTTGAAAAATTATTGCCGGCGACAGAGAAAGTTGCCAGCAATAAATTTACACCATTTCCGGCGATTTTTGGCCGTAATTTCGCCGACAATAACTCCATTGCCGGCGATTTAATGAATCGCCGGCAATACCTCTTATATCAGATCCAGATTGCAGCAGCTCATTCATTTGGATAGAGAAACATCCGGTGAAATCGAAAGAAGGAAAACGCTCTGAAATCCTTGGGTATTGTCAAAAGGCGTCGAAAACCCGCTCTGGAAGCTATATACATAGCTATATATAGGTACATACGTATATATGTATATATATGTGTGTGTTGATTTAATTAGATTGATATAGAGTTGAGATATCGATTATTGGTTTGATATGCAAATAGAGTGGATATATTGTTGATTTCGAGTGATTGACTGTTGATTTTGAGTTGATTTGAGATTATTTCGATGAAAATATGTTAATTTGTGTATATATATATATGTATGGATATAAAATTATTTTGTGAATATTAATTGTTAATATGTCTATATATATACAGGCATGGTAATTTGTAATTGTGAATTGTTGGTATATATACATTTTTTAATTTATATGCATTATGCATGGGTTGACTTTTGTTAATTAATCGGATGAATTCGAATGTAATTAATGATGATTTATTAATTAATTAGTAGTGAATGTGTGTATATATATATTTATAGTATGTAATGTTAGAATTTTCAGGATGGACAAGAGTTGGATGAGCCTCGAAAGATGGGATGTGAGATATCACCATGAAATTAGGAGTTTTGTGGATTTTGTGAAGGCTAATTGTGGAGACACTACACTTCATTATTGCCCGTGTAAAGAATGTAAGTGTCGCAGCGATCAATTTCATTTTCCTATTGATAAAGTCTAGAAGCACCTGAGTAAATACGGGTTTTGGGATAAGTACACTTGTTGGATTTATCACGGTGAAACATCGTTAGCGGGTCCGCATGATTATGGACAATTTGGTGAGAGGGCCAGTCCATCCTATGATCATGGACATTTCGCTGAGAGGGCCAGTCCATCCTATGATCCAACATCGGTGTTAATCAATGATATGTTTCCTCATGAGAGCGGTGTATTTGCTGATGAAGCACCAAATGTCCCTCCCGTCGTTGATGGTTTCCCCTATATTGAGCTAGTCGAGCCATTACCTGGAGCTCATGTTAACACAAGCGGTATGGACAAGTACAACAACCTGATTGCATTGCAATAGACTCCGTTGTACAACGGTTGTAGTAAGATTGTTCTTGAAAGTGTCATGGGAGTGTTGCAGCTCAAAATGGAGAACAAAATGTCTGTCAAAGCTGTTAATTCTTGGCTGAAGTGGACTGCTTCGCTACTGCCACCCGGTCATCGTCTTTCTACCACTCATCATAAGGTGCGACATATCTTGAAAGATCTTGGGCTTTCCTACATCAAAATCCATGCATGCAGATATGATTGTATTCTCTTCTGGGGAAAAGATCTTGAAGACCTTGAAGCATGCCCGGTATGTTTTACAGAAAGGTATAAGTTGACTTCTGCAGGCAACAAGAAAGCTGTGAAGATACTTCGATATTTCCCGCTTATTGATAGGCTGGAGCGCCCGTTCATGTGTGCTTCCACGGTCGAAGCTATGAGATGGTGGGCTGAGAGGAATTTGCCTGACAATGACACCCTTATACACCCATCCGACAGAGAGGCTTGGAAGCACATGGTCAGGGAGTTTGATCATTTTGCAGCAGAGGTTCGAAATGTTTGGCTAGGGCTCTCATCTGACGGATTCAACCCTTTTGGCAATATGAGTCTTCAATGCAGTACTGGCTAGTTATTTTGGTACCATACAACCTTCTACCATGGATGTGCATGAAGAAGGAATACAATATGCTGACTCTGTTAATTCCGGGCCCAGGTTATCCAGGAAAGTGTCTCGATGTGTATTTGAGGCCTTTGATTGAGGAGCTTAAGTACCTGAGTGAGTGTGGCCACCCCACTTACGATAGGTTCAAAAATGAGATGTTCCAGATGCATGCCATGCTTGTTGGCACCATCAGTGATTTTCCTGCCCGCGGTATGTTGTTGGGCAACGTTACCAGGGGTTACAGGGCTTGTTCAGAGTGCATGACTGTTGATTGTTGCAGTCCTGATTGCAGTAAAATTGTTCAGATGCGTCACCGTTGTTGGCTACCATATGATCACCCATTTAGGCAGGATCAAGACGCTTTTGATGGGACTGTGGAAACAGGTGTGTCACCCAGGCGATGGACAATGGATGAAATTTTGGAAGTGTTGAGTGAATATGATTTTAGCCAGCTGAGAAATCATCCTGAGATAGTGGCGTCAATTCCAGACAAGCCCGAAAGGTATAAGTTTTGGACACACAAGAGCATATTCTGGGAACTCCTCTACTGGCCCAGGTTGCCTATCAGACACTACCTAGATGTCATGCCCATAGAGAAGAATGTGTGTGAAAGTGTGGTGGGCACTGTTCTTAATTTGGAGGGGAAAACAAAAGACATCCCTAAGGCACACATTGATCTGAAAGCTATGGGACTGCGGAAACATTTATGGTTAAGAGATGGTAAGAAAAAAATGCCGCAAGCTCCTTACACAGTCAAGCCGAAGCATAAGCATGAAATTTTTGGGTGGCTGAGTAATGTCAGGTATATATTCTTATGGCTATGCAGGAAATTAATATAACTTTTACTTATATATGGTTATATGCGAGAAATATAATTGTTGCTTATGGCTATATATGCAGGTATCCTTATGGCTATGCAGGAAATATAAGCAGGTGTGTTAACTTCCGGGACAATAAGATGTACGGATTAAAGAGTCATGACTGCCATGTACTGCTTCAATGCCTTTTCCCTATTTTCATTCGAGGGTACCTACCCAAAAAGGTGGCAGAGCCGTTGGTGGCCTTGTCAAGATTCTTTCAGAAGTTATGCACCAGGGAAGTTAAAAAATCAGATCTCAGGGAGATGCAAGATGACATCATTTTTATCATGTGCAAGCTTGAGAGGATATTTCCCCCAAATTTTTTCGACATCATGCCTTACCTGATTATCCATCTTCCCGAACAATTGTTGCTTACCGGTCCCGTACACTACACTTGGATGTATCCCATGGAAAAGTACAAATGATTCATACATTTGGTTTGCCTCTTTTTTTATATGTAAATTCTTATTTTTTAAGTAACATAACATGCACTTGTTAACTTGTAGACAATTGGGAGCCTACAAGGACTATGTGAAGAATAAATATGCACCTGAAGGGTGTATCGCTGAAGCATATATTGCGCACGAGTGTGTAACGTACACCAACTTGTATTTGGGAGCGCTGGAGGACCCCCAACAACAGATGCCGATAGATGAACCCAGTTCAACCTTTCTATCATCTCCAATGACGTGGTAGTACATGGAAGCTTGCCAAAGTCGTACAAGTTGGATGGAAATGAGGTAGCCATTGCCTACTGGTTGGTACTGATTAACTGTCCAGAAGTATAATATTGGAAAAACTATCATCTTCACTGCCCTGCTATTGCCGGAAATGTTGATTACCACATCAGGACGTTTGCAAACTACTTTGGTCAATGGGTAAGGGTATATGTGTATATATATATATATATATTATATCCTTAAATATCATGTGTGTACGTGGTTTTCTTTTTCTATGTTCATAATTTCTTGTGTGGTTTCTTATCGTTTTCAGATGAACCATGTAGCAAATGATGGTTGCCCAGAGTGGTCAAACAAATTGAGGGTCTTGGCGATAAAACCGATAGCTTCAAAAGTTTACTCGATGTGTCAGGTCAATGGCCTGAAATTTATATGTGAAAATCGAGACGACCGACTGAAAACACAAAATTGTGGGGTGATGGTCCATAGTGGGCAGGATGACGTTGACTATTACGGTGTCCTTCATTCAGTTGTTTAACTAATTTATGGGAACCGCATGAAAGTGCACTTGTTCAAGTGTAGATGGTTTGATAATAGCCCGGAGAACATAATGACCGATCAGTACGGAATATTTTCGGTGAATACTGCTACAAGCTGGTATAAAGAAGACCCTTTCGTTCTTGCCACATTAGTAAAACAAGTGTTTTACCTTGACGATCTTCTCAACAAAGTCCCGTGGAAGGTGGTTAACAATGTTGCTCATAGAAACATATACAGTGCTGCCACACTTGGTGAAGAAGTTACTGCATACTAAGAGCGAACGCTTTTGACATTCCGGAATCATCTACGATTCGCCTTAATAATGTGAGATCTGGGAGTGTGGTTCGAATTACTGGAGAAGAACTTCTCGATGTTAATCCAAATGAAGTTGACGCTGATTCAGATGACGAGGATCGGCACATATTGTGACGACCCAGAACAGAATCAGTATGAGAATCAGCTTAATCTACGAGCTTACGCGTAGTCGCAGATTGCCGACAGTTGTTTGAATCGCCAGATTTGATAACGACTAAATTATTGGCCGAGAATTGGAGCTGGGTCTCTTCTCGAGAGTCGTTGTATGTGTGATTTCGAGTTCGTGGGCGGTTCCGGATCGTTATTTGGATGACCGAGAAATAAGTTATGAATATTGGAAGTTTTGATATAATCGGTTTTATATGTCGGATTTGTTAGCGACTAAATTACCGGACGAGAATTTGGTTTCGGCTTCTTCATGGAAGTTGTTGAGAATTTAATTTTGAGCTCTTGGGAACTTTCGGAACATTATTCCGAGTTACGAAGATTAAGTTGTGAATATTTCCGATTGTTGATTATTTAGTCGGTTTAAATATGTGTTGTTTTGAACAGTTGACTTTTTATCACTTTGCTTGATGTGTTTGACTTCGGGTGATAATTGAAGAATACGTCGAGTCGAGTTTGTTGCCGCGAGAATTATTGGAATCGGAATTACGACGAGGAAGTTACGTGTGTTTGAAATTTGTCGAAAAGATAATTACGAAGTTTCCATTTTGGGAAAGCTATAAATAGTGGAGTTGCTATTTCGGGTAAGTCAACTTGTGGCATTTATGAGGTTGACCGAGTCAACTCGGTGGTGAAGGAGAGGTGCGACGTGCTCGGCGGTCCACGACGGTGGTTGGTCGTCCGGCCACCTCCGGGCTCGGCCCGTGGCTCATTCAACTCGCCATGATGCCCTCTGTCTCATGCCGGCCACCATCGACGGCGTAGGTCGCCGGAAGGAAGGAGTTTTTTCCGGCCAAAATTGGAGGAAAATTTATGAATTCGAGTTGTTTCATTTCGGCCGAATTGAGCTGTAAAAAGGACTGGGTTTTGTAGCTCTCCTCACCATGATTCTAACCATGTAAGTATGGAGTTCTAATTCGATTTGTGCTTGGAGAATTTTGGATTTGAAATTTTGGGAACAATTCGGTTTATCATGAAATTGGACTAGTTAGAGTGTGAAATGGCCTTTGTTGTAGTTGTGAAAGTTGCTCAGTGGGTGATTTTGCATGGAATGGTGGTTGCTCCGCCGGGAAAATTTCAGTTTGGTGGCGGCGGTCAACGGTCAAACTTTGACTTTTTGATGTTTTCGACAAGTTGCATGTTATTTCACTCGAAATCGCGCCCCGATTGCAGTGGGGAGGTTCGTTTCTCGATTTGAGCATCCGAAAGTACAGCGAGGTATTGAGGTGTGATTTTCGGATTTTCGACAGTTTGTCGTAATCGGATTACGTGTTTCCGAGAACGGTGGTTTCTCGTGATTTGATTTGAATTGTTGAGTTATGACTTTGAGATATGAAGTTTGTGATTATTCAGGGGTTCGTGATCGTTCATTTGGTGAGGGACTTTCCGCCGGATCACGGGTTAACGCGAACTGCGTTACGCTAGCTTGTGAGTGGACAAGTTTATATTTTCACAGTTGATTTGCGAGTTCGTGGATTTTATGATTTTCGTGTTTACTTTATACAATGATTCAGATATATGTTATTTTCGGTGGTGTTATTATATGTTTATTGGTGATGGCATTTATTGCATCGATGTACCAGAGTTGAGAGATTCCTCTGGACCAGAGTTGAGAGATTCCTCTGGGCAGGGTTGAGAGATTCCCCTGTATGCCGCCGGGGTTGAGAGATTCCCCTGGCCTATCACCGTCGGGTTGAGCGATTAACTTGACGTCGGGCTTGAGAGATTCGTCCGACAACCTCCATATATATATGTTTTCCGAACTCACATTGTTTTACATTGATTATGTATATGAACTGGTGAAAGGCATACGTTTATTTTCGTCCACTCACTCTAACGTTTTTATTTGCCTTTCCCCTGGGCTTTTCGGTTTCCATGCCCAGTTTACAGTTCGGATTCTGGTATCGCACGTCGTGGTTGGAGGCATAGTGCTCAAGCTACATTGTTTCTTCCAGTAGGTTTATTGTTCTACCTACTGTGGTATACTTATATGATTATACATTAGATGTCGCTCTGAGTATTCTGTTGTATATATATTATATGATTTTACTCCGGATTTCAGTAAAGTACAGATATATTTATGATTTTTCATTATTGTTGATATATTGAGAAATCCGGATGGGATTGGTGCCCACGGTTTGATTTTTGTGGCATAGGATGAAGTGTATTTTCCACATGCAGGTAATGGTAATTCTACGTTAGTAGCAAAACTCTGCCAAAATTTCTACGGTTTTTGTTGGTTCGTATTTTTGAAGGGGTTTAATTCTGGTTTAGGCAACTAAACCGGGGTTGGGTCCTTTCAGCTTGATATCAGAGCATTAGGTTATAGGTTCTGTAGACTTCTGTAGTCGTGTTTACTATGGATATTTGAGAATGTACAGCATGTCTGGAATGGTGACCCGACCGGCCGGCAGATGCTCATCAATACTCCGGGTGTTGTATACTTTCAAATATTTGAAGTTCCATGATTACGTTCCACTTGTTGTGAACGATGTTTTATTCATTAGGATGCCTCCTTGACGTGCTTTCCGTGTCGGTACGGTTGTGGATCCTATTGAGGATCAGTCGACGCGCGATTTGCCAGTGAATTGTGGGTTTGGATGAGTATTCTGAGTTCAGAGATTTGTGTGGCACGGTTTGCCAGGTTGTGTGTGTATGAGCGTTTACATGTTGCCTTAGAGCTGAGAATTGTGGCAGTTGATGTTTGCCTGAGTCAGATTGTTGTATTTGGTGGGCTGATATTTTGTGAGTTCCGGTTGCGACTCCATGGCCTACATTCAGGGTGTGGTTTATACGGTAATGGTTTTATCAGGCTACCCAGCATTTGAATGAGGAGTGTTTACCCACCTGAGGCAGAGATGCATTGTTCATATGTTTGTTTCCGTTTGCACGCGTTATGTGGCTTCAGAGGAAGCGGTGCATGAGGTTCGAGATGAGTTTGAACCTGAGCATCAGAGAGAGTCTAATTGTTATGCCTCGAGACAACCATGAGGAGCTTAGTGTGCTGCACTCCGTGGCGAGGCTATTGAGAAAGAAAGGTGGATGCGGTTTTCGATGTGATTGTTTGAGGAAAGTGGACTTAGACAAGATTTTGATGAGGTTGAGTTCCGACACTTCGGGATCAGTGACTTCATTAGGCTGTGGCCTTTTCGATTATGTTGAGGGTTATCAAATCAGGCAGAGGATCCGTTTGACGATGGCGGAGATCACAGAGTAGCGGACTTACTCCTGTGACATGAGTTTGGGCGATCGTTGGTGATCCTTTCACGCAGCAGGTGTTGCGGTGACGTGTGTTCGTAGAGTACTCTCAGTTGCTATTGTGGTGGCCAGGAGGGTCACGTTACGAGGGAGCGCCCTCAGCCAGCTGTTCTAGCGGTTTGGTAGCTCAGAGTTCACGAGGAGATCCTCATGTTGTTCCTGAAGTTTGATCAATGTAGCCTTTCGATGAGTTATTCAGCAAGTCGCAATTGACGTGGGCGGCTAGTTGGGCATGTTGGAGTTCGTGCCATGACCTTGTTTGAGGACAGACTTTTCTCCGAGGTTACTATTGCTTGATATCCATGGCTATTGTACCTGCATCTCCACTTCCAAGGTTTTGGAGAATGTTTCATCCATCCGGAGGTTGCGAGATCCTTGATGGAGGATATGACTTAGCTACAGATCTGTTATAGCTGGACATCGTGGTTTTGATATGACTATGATTATGGACTGTTGGTGACACATTTTGGCTGTGTTCGGGTACCTCGAGAAGGAGGTTGTGTTTCGACGACCAGGTTTCCCCGAGATACTGTTTCGTGGTGATGGTCAAGCGGATGGTAGAGACGAGTTGTGTTGTTTGCTTAGCTCATGTTGTGGATATCACGGTTGCTGTGTCCAACATTGGTGACATTGAGGTAGTTCCCGAGTTTCCAGGTGTGTTCCGGAGGAGTTACCAGGGGTTCCTCCAGTTCGGGAGATAGACTACACCATTGAGTTTATACTGGGCGCTTGACTCATTTTATCGGCATCTTGTCGTTTGGAGCCAGCGGAGCTGATGGAGCTATAGTTTCGACTCCAGGAGTTGCTGGAAGAGGTTTCAGGAGATTTCATGCGACCCCGCGTATTTGCGTGGTATGCTCTTGCATTGTTTGTACGGATGATGGATGGTTCGACGTGGTGGTGCGTTGACTACCGAAAGCCTGATTCGCTTCAGAGGAGAGCGAGTATCCTTCGCTTCGGATTGACGATTGGTTTGATCAGCTCGCGAGAGCTTCAGACTTTTCGAAGATTGATTTCGGGTCGGATATCATCAGTTGAGATCAATGAGTCAGATGTGGTTTGGACAGTTTTCGGATCTCGGTGCGGGCATCACTAGTTCTTGGTCACGCTGTTTGGTTGACCAATGCCCCGTAGATCGTGAGGACTTGATGGACCAGGTGTTCAGACGGTTTCTGGACGAGTTTGCGGCCATGCTCGTTGGCAACGTCTTAATGTACTCCTGGAGTGTGGGCCAGTACTTGAAGCAATTGCGAGCGGTTTTACGGCCCTTACGAGATGATCAGTTGTTGGTAAAGCTCAGCAAGTGTGAGTTATGGTTGATTAGCGTGAAGATTTTGGGCTGTGTGATGTTAACCGAGGGAGTTGACGTGGATCCTGACCAGATTGAAGCTGTGTTGATTTGGGAATTGCCCTACCATTGTACCAGAGATCGGGAGTCTCTTGGATTTAGCAGGCTACTAGTGGTGCTTTGTGCAGGATTTTCCCAGATTATCATTTCACTTTCCAGATTGATGAAGAAGGCGTCAAGTTCGAATGGTTCGATGCACGCGAGAAGAGTTACTTACTCCTGTAGGATGGTTGACCGTTGCTTCAGTTTTGACCTTACCTGACGATCATGGTGAGTTTGTGTTCATGGGTTATGGCGATGCATTGAGGTTTGGATTTGGTTATGTATTGATGCTGTCTAGTAGAGTGATGGCTCGTGGTTATGGGCAGTGGAAACTTTATGTAGCTGCATATCCTGTGAATGATTTGGGGTGTAGCTGTCTTTATGTTAGCATCGAAGAGTTCGAGACATTACAGCTATGGCGTGCAGCACAGTGTAGGATGTACAATGATCACATAAGTTTCATCTACTTGCATTTTCGGCCAGGTTTGAGCTTGAGGCAGTGTAGATGTATGGGGTCGACTAACGACTATGGCTACACCTTTGAGTTTGTTCGAGAAAGACTAGTGGTTACACTTTTTCTATCCATCTGGGATGTTGTTGCTGATGCATTCAGTCGGAAGTCAGGAACTTCAGTGTTTCATGTGTGTGTGTGACTCGAGTTTCCGTGTTAGCCGAGTTGCGAGCTTCGGGAGCTGAGTTTGAGTGTGATGATGTTGAAGCTTACTGTTTTGCGTGCATTTGGCGCTAGTGGTGCGGAGATGTGTCTGATATTCCGAGTTTACTACTTGTGATGCAACATGAAGAGCAATATAGCAGCTTGTGTGTGCAGATGCCACATTTGTCGACTGGCGTTGGCTAGGAGGCAGAGACTTGCCAGAGAGTTACAGCCATTTGAAATTTCTGGTTAGACGTGACGTTTGTCGCTATGATCTTGTGTATGTTTGTACGCACTTTGGTTTGTGGTACCAGTTGATTGGCTATTGTGGACCATTTGACGAACTCAGTACATTTCCTTGTACTTTCAGGAAAGGATTTCAGTGGCAGACTGGCATAGTTATGTTTGACGGAGATTGTCCATCTACGTGATGTATCTGTGTTCCTGTTTGCTGGTAGAGGTAATCAATTACAACTGAGTGTTGGTGAGCTTTACAGCGAACATTGGGGACCAGATTACAAGTTAATACCGGTTCTTATCCTCAGATTAGCGGGCGATCTTTGAGGACTATTCAGACCTTGGAGGGCATATTGTGGACCTCGGTATTGCAGTTCCGAGGGATTTGGGACCAACGGTTTCAGCTATTCGAGATTGCATACAGAACCAGTTTGTGGACCACTATGATTTTGTTATTGCATGTTGTCATTTTGTGGACGATGTTGTGCTCCATCGTGTGGGAGCAAGTTTGATGTAAGTGACGTTGGATCCTGAGTTAGTGGAATGTGCTACCACAGACTGTCAGATTAGCGGAAATAGGTTGATAATTGCTCGAGTTCGATGTTTGAGCTATGTTGATATGAGTGTGTTGAATTGTGATTTGCCACGTTATTTTGATCCGTATGTGGTCATAGGCGAGTTTGTGTTGTGCTGTATAGTTCGGCGTCGCCTATATTGTTGGCTTTTGTGTGTGTTGTGTTGTGTTCCATGTGGTGCAACTACATTTCAGGTTTGTTACGTGTTGTGTACCCTATCTGTTCCTTATGCAGGAACACTTGGCTATTGTGTAGAGCCAGTTCAGATTCGAGATTTGAGGGTACAGGGATTTCAGCACGAAACTATCTCCTATTGTGGAGTCAGTTGTCAAAGTTGTTCAGTTGACGTTGTCACTGGAGAGTTGAACTGTACGCAGAGGTGATGTTCCTACTTTTAGCCGGCAGACTCGGAAATTTCGAGGTCGAAATTTTTTTAAAGGGGGTGGATTTGTGACGACCCAGAACAGAATCAGTATGAGAATCAGCTTAATCTACGAGCTTACGCGTAGTCGCAGATTGCCGACAGTTGTTTGAATCGCCAGATTTGATAACGACTAAATTATTGGCCGAGAATTGGAGCTGGGTCTCTTCTCGAGAGTTGTTGTATGTGTGATTTCGAGTTTGTGGGCGGTTCCGGATCGTTATTTGGATGACCGAGAAATAAGTTATGAATATTGGAAGTTTTGATATAATCGGTTTTATATGTCGGATTTGTTAGCGACTAAATTACCGGACGAGAATTTGGTTTCGGCTTCTTCATGGAAGTTGTTGAGAATTTAATTTTGAGCTCTTGGGAACTTTCGGAACATTATTCCGAGTTACGAAGATTAAGTTGTGAATATTTCCGATTGTTGATTATTTAGTCGGTTTAAATATGTGTTGTTTTGAACAGTTGACTTTTTATCACTTTGCTTGATGTGTTTGACTTCGGGTGATAATTGAAGAATACGTCGAGTCGAGTTTGTTGCCGCGAGAATTATTGGAATCGGAATTACGACGAGGAAGTTACGTGTGTTTGAAATTTGTCGAAAAGATAATTACGAAGTTTCCATTTTGGGAAAGCTATAAATAGTGGAGTTGCTATTTCGGGTAAGTCAACTTGTGGCATTTATGAGGTTGACCGAGTCAACTCGGTGGTGAAGGAGAGGTGCGACGTGCTCGGCGGTCCACGGCGGTGGTTGGTCGTCCGGCCACCTCCGGGCTCGGCCCGTGGCTCATTCAACTCGCCATGATGCCCTCTGTCTCGTGCCGGCCACCATCGACGGCGTAGGTCGCCGGAAGGAAGGAGTTTTTTCCGGCCAAAATTGGAGGAAAATTTATGAATTCGAGTTGTTTCATTTCGGCCGAATTGAGCTGTAAAAAGGACTGGGTTTTGTAGCTCTCCTCACCATGATTCTAACCATGTAAGTATGGAGTTCTAATTCGATTTGTGCTTGGAGAATTTTGGATTTGAAATTTTGGGAACAATTCGGTTTATCATGAAATTGGACTAGTTAGAGTGTGAATTGGCCTTTGTTGTAGTTGTGAAAGTTGCTCAGTGGGTGATTTTGCATGGAATGGTGGTTGCTCCGCCGGGAAAATTTCAGTTTGGTGGCGGCGGTCAACGGTCAAACTTTGACTTTTTGAGGTTTTCGACAAGTTGCATGTCATTTCACTCGAAATCGCGCCCCGATTGCAGTGGGGAGGTTCGTTTCTCGATTTGAGCATCCGAAAGTACAGAGAGGTATTGAGGTGTGATTTTTGGATTTTCGACAGTTTGTCGTAATCAGATTACGTGTTTCCAAGAACAATGGTTTCTCGTGATTTGATTTGAATTGTCGAGTTATGACTTTGAGATATGAATTTTGTGATTATTCAGGGGTTCGTGATCGTTCGTTTGACGAGGGAATTTCCGCCGGATCACCGGTTAACGCGAACTGCGTTACGCTAGCTTGTCAGTGGACAAGTTTATATTTTCACAGTTGATTTACGAGTTCGTGGATTTTATGATTTTCGTGTTTACTTTATACGATGATTGAGATATATATTATTTTCGGAGGTGTTATTATATGTTTATTGGTGATGGCAATTATTGCATCGATGTACCAGAGTTGAGAGATTCCTCTAGACCAGAGTTGAGAGATTCCTCTGGGCAGGGTTGAGAGATTCCCCTGGCCTATCACAGTCGGATTGAGCGATTCACCTGACGTCGGGCTTGAGAGATTCGTGAAAGGACCCAACCCCGATTTAGCTCCCTAAATCGGAATCAAACCCTTTCGAAAACATGAACCAACAAAAACCGTAGAAATTTTGGCAGAGTTTCATTACTAACGTAGAATTACCATTACCTGCACGCGGAAAATACACTTCATCCTATGCCACAAAAAGCAAACCGTGGGCACCAATCCCATCCGGATTTCTCAATATATCAACAGTAAAGTAAAACAATAAATATAATAGTACTTTACTGAAATCTGGTGTAAAATCGTATAACGTAAACAACAGATTACTCAAAGCGACCTCTAATGTATAAACATATAAGTATACCACAGTAGGTAGAACAATAAACCTACTGGAAGAAACAAGGTAGCTCGAGCACTATGCCTCCGACCACGACGTGCGACACCAGAGCCTGAACTGCAAACTGGACACGGAAACCGAAAAGCCCAGGGGAAAGACATGAAACACGTTAGAGTGAGTGGACGAAAATAAATGTCTTTCACCAGTTGATATATATATATATATATAAAATAACATATGCGAGTGCAGGTAATAAAATAACAAGTACACGAGGTAAAACTCATACACCTCCAATGTACTGAGCATGCAAGTAAAATCCCACGGGGTCACTCATGGACACGTCCGTGCTAGTACAGTCAGAACCATGGAGTCCTTGACTTCCACGTGATTCTAGCCAGAAATGGCCTCGGATCCGGGGAAACGCCCCTCACCGGTCAGTCGGGGATACGCCCCTCCTGGTATGGCCTACCATCGGGGATCAGTCGAGAGGCAAGTGTATCGATACAACAACGTAACCAAGACTGTACTCTGTGTAAACCAAATCATAAACAGTTTGATGCAAATGCATGAAACAGCATATAAGTGTATGTATACTCGTATACGTATATTCGTATAAGTATAATCGTATAATCGTAAAACATATGCTCATGTAATCCGTAATCTCAATACGCATGCTCGAGTTCATAAATCATATAAAAGACTCGCAAACACCTGGTCATCTCGCAAAGTCCGCGAAACCACTCGCATTCGATTCAGGTACTGGCTCACACTCCTGGAGTACATCAGGACGTTGCCGACGAACATGACCGCAAACTCGTCCAGAAACTGTCTGAACACCTGGTCCATCAAATCCGCACGATCTACGGGGCATTGGTCAACCAAACAGCGTGACCAAAACTCCTGATGCCCGCACCGAGATCCAAAAATCGTCCAAGCTACATCTGACTCATCGATTTCAATTGATGGTATCCAGACCCAAAATCAATCTTCGAAATGAGTGAAGCTCCCTTGAGCTAAACAAACCTCTCGTCTATCCAAAGCGGAGGATACTCGCTCTCCTCTGAAGCGAATCAAGTTTCCGGTAGTCAATGCACCACCACGTCGAATCATCCATCATCCATACACGCAAAGCAAGAGCACACCACGCAAATACGCGGGGTCGTATGAAATCTCCTCCAACAACTCCTGGCGTCGAAACAATAGCTCCATCAGCTCCGCTGGCTCCGAACGACAAGATGCCGATAAAATGAGTCCAGTGCCTGGTACAAGCTCAATGGTGTAGTCAGTCTCCCGAACTGGAGGAACGACTGGTAACTCCTCCGGAATACACCTGGAACCTCTGGAACCACCACAATGTCTCCAATGTCGGGCACATCAACCGAAGTATCCACAATATGAACAAAGCAAGCAACACAACTCGTCTCCACCATCCGCTCGACCATCACCGCGAAACAGCATCTCGGGGAATTCTGGTCGTCGAAACACAACCTCCTTCTCGAGGCACTCGAACACAGCCAAATGCGTCGTCAGTAAGTCCATACTTACAAGCACACCAAAACCACAATGTCCAGCTATAACATATCCACGGCTATCACATAACCTCCAACAAGGATCTCATAACCTCCGGATGGATACAACACTCTCCAAAACCTCGGAAGTGGAGATGCAGGTACAATAGCCATGGATATCAAGCAACAGTAACCTCGGAGAAAAGTCTGTCCTCAAACAAGGTCATGGCACGAACTCCGACATGCCCAACTAGTCGCCCACGTCAATTGCGACTTCTGAATGGCTCATCTAGAAATCTGGGTTGATCAAGCTCCAGAAATAGCATCATGATTTCCTCGTGACTCTGAGCTGCCGAACCGCTAACACAGCTGGCTGAGGGTGCTCCCTCGTAACGTGACCCTCCTGGCCACCGAAACAGCAACTGAAAGTGCTCCACAAACACAAGTTACAGCAACACCTGCTGCGTGAAAGGATCACCAATGATTACCCAAACTCATGCCACAGGAGCAAGTCTGCTACTCTGTGATCTCCGCCATCGTCAAACGGATTCTCTGCTTGATGTGATGACCCTCAACATAACCGAAAAGACCATAGCCTGATGAAGTCACTGCTCCCGAAGTGCCTGAACTCAACCTCATCACAATCTCGACTAAGTCCACTTTCCTCAAACCATCACATCAAAAACAGCGTACACCTTTTCTTCTCAATAGCCTCGCCACTGAGTGCAGCACACTAAGCTCCTCACGGATGTCTCGAGGCACATCAATCAGGATCCCGCTGATACTCAGGTTCAAACCCATCTCGAACCTCGTGCATAGCTCCATCTGAAGCCACATAACACGTACAAACAGATATAAACATGTAGACAATGCATCTCTGCCTCAGGTGGGTAAACACTCCACATTCGATTGCTGGTAGCCTGATAAAATCATTACCGTATAAACAACACCCTGAATGTAGGCCATGGAGTCGCAACAGGATCTCACAAAATATCAGCCCACCAAATACAATGATCTGACTCAGGCAAACATCACTGCCACAATTCACAGCTCTGAGGAAACATATAGACGCTCATATACACATCCCCAGGCAAACCGTGCCACACAATTCTCTGAATTCTGAATACTTATACGAATCCACTGTTCTCTGGCAAATCGCGCGTCGATTGATCCTCAACAGGATCCACAACCGAAACGACACGGAAAGCACGTCAGGAGGCATCCTAATGAATACAATATCGTTCACAACAAGTGGAACGTAATCATGGAACTTCAAATATTTGAAAGTATACAACACCCGGAATTTGATGATTATCCGCCGGCCGATCGGGTAACAATTCCAGACATGCTGTACATTCTCAAATACCCTTAGTAAAAACGACTACAGAAATCTACAGAATCTGAAAACCTAATGCTCTGATACCAAGCTGAAAGGACCCAACCCCGATTTAGCTCCCTAAATCGGAATCAAACCCTTTCGAAAACACAAACCAACAAAAACCGTAGAAATTTTGGCAGAGTTTTGTTACTAACGTAGAATTACCATTACCTGCACGCGGAAAATACACTTCATCCTATGCCACAAAAAGCAAACCGTGGGCACCAATCCCATCCGGATTTCTCAATATATCAACAGTAAAGTAAAACAATAAATATAATAGTACTTTACTGAAATACGGTGTAAAATCGTATAACGTAAACAACAGATTACTCAAAGCGACCTCTAATGTATAAACATATAAGTATACCACAGTAGGTAGAACAATAAACCTACTGGAAGAAACAAGGTAGCTCGAGCACTATGCCTCCGACCACGACGTGCGACACCAGAGCCTGAACTGCAAACTAGGCACGGAAACCGAAAAGCCCAGGGGAAAGACATAAAACACGTTAGAGTGAGTGGACGAAAATAAATGTCTTTCACCAGTTGATATATATATATATATATATATATAAAATAACATATGCGAGTCCAGGTAATAAAATAACAAGTACACGAGGTAAAACTCATACTCCTCCAGTGTACTGAGCATGCAAGTAAAATCCCACGGGGTCACTCATGGACACGTCCGTGCTAGAACAGTCAGAACCACGGAGTCCCTGACTTCCACGTGATTCTAGCCAAAAATGGCCTCGGATCCGGGGAAACGCCCCTCACCGGTCAGTCGGGGATACGCCCCTCCTGGTATGGCCTACCATCGGGGATCAGCCGAGAGGCAAGTGTATCGATACAACAACGTAACCAAGACTGTACTCTGTGTAAACCAAATCATAAACAGTTTGATGCAAATGCATGAAACAGCATATAAGTGTATGTATACTCGTATACGTATATTCGTATAAGTATAATCGTATAATCGTAAAACATATGCTCATGTAATCCGTAATCTCAATACGCATGCTCGAGTTCATAAATCATATAAAAGACTCGCAAAAATTCCGTGAAAAGAAATTGTCCACTCACAGACTAGCGTAACGCGATATGCGTTAACCCGTGATCCGGCGGAAAGTCCCTCGCCAAAAGAACGATCACGAACCCCTGAATATTCACAATAACCATTATTCAAAGTCATAATCTGACAATACAATACAAATCACGAGAAACCACCGTTCTCGGAAATACGAAATTCAATGTCGACGAATCGTCGAAAATCCGTATATGTACACCACAATACTTCGCTTTACGTTCGGACGCTCAACTCGAAAAACGAACCTCCCCACTGCGATCGGGGCGCGATTTCGAGTCAAATGACATGCAACTTGTCAAAAGTCCAAAAAAGTCAAACTTTGACCGTTGACCGCCGTCCACGACGGCGCCGCCGCCGACCGGAGAATTTCACGGCGGAGCAACCCCTAATCCATTCAAAATCGTCCACTGAGCAACTTTGTCAACTGCAACAAAGGCCAATTCTCACTCTAGCTAGGTCAATTTCACGATAAACCGAATGAACACATAAATTTCAAATCCAAAATTCTCCTTTCACAAATCGAAGTAAAGCTTCATACTTACATGGTTAGAATCCTTGAGAGGAGAGCTACAAAACCCAGCCAAATCTTAGCTCGAATCGGCCCGAATCACCAAACCCGAATTCACCAAGTTTCATCAAACTTCTTGCCGGAAAACCGAGCTCCTTCGGCGAGCTACGCCGTGGAGGGAGGTCGAAGAAGGACTCAGGAGGCCGAGGTGCACCGACTGCCACCTCCCCCGTGGCCGGAGACGGCCGATCGGCAACTCGCCGTCGCCAGCGTACACCACCGTCGCGATTCTCCTCCAAGGCCGAGTTGATTCGATCAACTCACCAGTCAAAGACATAAATAGTAAGGTTTGACTTCCCCTTATGGCAAGTTACTATTTATACTCTTTCCCAAAATGGAAACTCCCATATTTATCCATTTCGACGAACATCAAACCCACGTAACTTACTCGTCGTGATTCTGATCCCGATAATTCTCGTGGCCACAAACTCGTCTCGACATGTTCTTTAATAATCACCCGAAGTCAAACACATCGGCCAAACGGATAAAAATTCAACTGTTCAACAAAACACACATTTAATTCGACTAAACAATCCACAAACGGAAATAATCACAACTAAATCTTCGTAACTCAAAATCATGCTCCAGAAGTTCCCAAAAACTCGAAATTAAATTTTGAACAACTTCCGTGAAGAAGCCGAAACCAAATTCTCGTCCGGTAATTTAGTCGCGAACAAACCTGCCATTTAAATCCGTTTCCGTCGAAACTTCAAATATTCATAACTAATTCCTCGGTCGTCCAAATAACGATCTGGAACCGTCCACGAACTCATAATCACACGTATAACGACTCTCGAGAAGAGACCCAGCTCCAATTCTCGGCCAATAATTATGTCGTTAAGAAACTAGGCGAGTAAATCCATTATCGGAAATCTGCTATTAACTCATAATCTGACGGACCCAGCTGATGACACTGCTTAATCTGTTTCGGGTCATCACAATTCGTCCGACAACCTCCATATATATATGTTTTCCGAACTCGCATTATTTTACAATGATTATGTATATGAACTGGTGAAAGGCATACGTTTATTTTCGTCCACTCACTCTAACGTTTTTATTTGCCTTTCCCCTGGGCTTTTCGGTTTCTGTGCCCAGTTTACAGTTCGGATTCTGGTGTCGCACGTCGTGGTTGGAGGCATAGTGCTCAAGCTACATTGTTTCTTCCAGTAGGTTTATTGTTCTACCTACTGTGGTATACTTATATGATTATACATTAGAGGTCACTCTCAGTATTCTGTTGTATATATATTATATGATTTTACTCCGGATTTCAGTAAAGTACAGATATATTTATGATTTTTCATTATTGTTGATATATTGAGAAATCCGGATGTGATTGGTGCCCACGGTTTAATTTTTGTGGCATAGGATGAGGTGTATTTTCCGCGTGCAGGTAATGGTAATTCTACGTTAGTAGCGAAACTCTGCCAAAATTTCTACGATTTTTGTTGGTTTGTATTTTCGAAGGGGTTTGATTCCGGTTTAGGCAACTAAACCGGGGTTGGGTTCTTTCACATATTGCCAGAGGTTACCTATGAAACCGAGTCAGACTCAAGTGATGAAGATGATTATGATTATCATCCTTAGTACGTTAATGATGTACGTATTTTAATTAGTATATATAAACGTGTATGTATGTTATTTATATAAACGGGCATGTACGTATTTATATATAGTCGTCAATTATTGTCGGAAATTATATATATATAGTCGGAAATTATAGTCGGAAATTATAGTCGGAAATTCTAGTCGAAAATTATAGTCGGAAATTATAGTCGGAAATTCTAGTCGAAAATTATAGTCGTAAATTATAGTCGGAAATTCTAGTCAAAAATTATAGTCGTAAATTATAGTCGTACATTATAGTCGGAAATTATATATAGTCGTAAATTATAGTCGGAAATTATAGTCGTATTTATAGTACGTCATAAATTATAGTCGTAAATTAGAGTCGGAAATTATAATCGTAAATTGGCCGGGAATTGGTCGGAAATTGGTCGGAATTGGTCGGGAATCACAATCATTACCAACGAGTTGATAACTCGTTGGTAATAGTATTACCCACGAGTTATCAACTCGTAGGTAATAGTATTACCAACGAGTTGCTTATCAACTCGTGGGCAATACTATTACCAACGAGTTAACTCGTTGGTAATAGTATTGCCCACGAGTTAACTCGTTGGTAATAGTATTGCCCACGAGTTAACTCGTAACTCGCCAACAATACCCCTCGTTATTTCCCAAGAGGCAGCTCGAGCTGCTTCCTCATTTTTCCACCTCTCTCTTCCTTGAAAACCCTAAAACCCCATATCATCTCTTCCTCTCCTCCCCTCTCCTCCCCTCTCCCCTCCCCTCCTCCCCTCTCCACACAAAAATACCCCAAAAACCCCAAATCTCAATTTCCTCTCCTCCCCTCCTCCTCCCCTCCTCCTCCTCTACCTCCTCCCCTCACCTCCGTCGCCGAAATTCGAAGCCGAGCTCGACCATGACAGGTCATAGCTCCCTCCCTCTCTCTCTCTCTCTCTCTCAATTTTTGTTTTTTTATAATTATGTATATATATGCATTTTAATTATATTTTTATGCATTTTAATTAACTTGATTAATTAAGTTTTGGGTGATGTTTTAATTTTTGATAATTATTAGGCAAGTGTATGTATGTATATATGTGGAAAATATTTAGGTAATTTAAGGTGATTTAATTGGCATGGATTAATTGATATATAGGCATGGGCAAATTTAAGGTGTATACATTGTATTTTTAAGGTGTTGCATGGGCAAATTAAGGTGATTTGGATTCATTGATATAGGTAATTTAAGGTAATTTAAGGTGTTGGGCAAATTACGGTGATTTGGATTAATTGATATAGTTGATAATTTAAGGTATATTTGTTAACTTAATTAATTGGTTAAATAGACATTTGGGTAATAATTAATTGATATTTTGATAATTATATTCGTAATGATCGATATGATATGATGCAATTTAATTTAATGTTTAATGTTTAATTTAATGTACGATATATGGAACCGGAACCGTTTTGAACCGATAACCGCTAGAACCGGAACCGGAACCGAACGGTTCCGGTTCGAAACGGTTCTGGTTCGAAACGGTTCCGGTTCGAAACGGTTCCGGTTGCAAATGGTTCCGGTTGCAAACGGTTCCGGTTCCGAACGGTTTCGGTTCAAAATGGTTCCGGTTCCAAACGGTTATCGGTTCCAACAATTAGTCCTGCATTCGGTTCTATGAAAAACCAGAACCGTTTGCAACCGGAACCGTTTGGAACCAGAATCGTTTGGAACCGAAACCGTTTGAAACCGGAACTGTTTCAAACCGAAACCGGAACTGTTTCGAACCGAAACTGTTTGGAACCGGAACCGTTCGGTTCCGGTTCCGGTTCTAGCGGTTATCAGTTCAAAACGGTTCCTGTTCCGAACGGTTCCTGTTCCAAATGGTTCCGGTTTTTCATAGAACCGAAACCAGGACTAATTATTGGAACCGATAACCATTTGGAACCGGAACCGGAACCGTTTGGAACCGGAACCGTTCGGTTCAAAACGGTTCCGGTTCTAGCGGTTATCGGTTCCGGTTCCAAACGGTTTCGGTTCTGGTTCCAAATGGTTCCGGTTCTAACAATTAGTTCCGGTTCCTTAATTTTCATAGAACCGAATCCAGGACTAATTGTTGGATGTGCAGGAGGTTTTGCGGCAAATTGGCTTGGAGGCATCAAACAGAGAGGGACTAGAAACAGTGGAGGGAGCAGCAGTCAAGGTTCCTCAGCCGCAGTCAACAACACGCGCAGTGACCCAATTATGAATGCTCGCACACAAATGTTGCTAGCTGCGCGAGGAGAGGAGGAAGCTGCACGATCCGGATCCATGCAACCCCCAGTCCAGCCTCGAGCCTCAGTCAGCAGACGCTCAGTCAGCAGACCCTCAGTCAGCAGATCCACAAACGAGCGACAGTCAACGGGGGCATCAGAAACTCCCTCCATCCGAATGCCCCCTATTGGCCCGGTGCCTACTCCCGTTTCACGGGAATCATCTGAGGCAGATGGTGCTGACGCCTCATCGTCCAGGCCTCGTCTATCTCCGTCGTCCGGTCTCTTCCAGCCCGACGAGATTCCTGTGATCCCTGAATTCGATGATAGGGGGAGGCCTATTTATATTGAAGGACGGCCGGAGTTCCTGAGTGTGGAGGAAGCGTACAACTTCATCCCGTTCGACCCCGTGTATCTTTGGAGTGCGAGGTGCACCAACCAGCAAACGGACGATGTAGGTAAATTTTATTTAACAAGATTGATTACTTAATTATTACTTAAGACTTACGATAGGTTCAATTAATGATATCAATTTGTTGACATTGTATTATTAGGCAATTTCGTTAATGGCACTGGAAAACGAAAGACTAGAGGCCCCTGCACCGGGAAGAATCTTGAGCAGGCCACTGGGGGAAGGAAAACGCTCATTAGGGCCAATGAGGATGGTGAGGTGATCGAGACATTTGACACCACGCGAAAGTATGCCAGCATGGCCGGGGCCGTCGAACGGGACCAGGTCCCAATGCTTTGGCCAGATTGGGAATATGTGCCTCTCTACGTGAAGATGCAAGTGCATAATGCACTGAGTGTGAGTTAAATCGTATTTTCATTACGTAAATTTTACATTTATTAATTAAGTCTGAATAAATATATAATTTTACCGTTTATATATTCATCTTGCAGGTGTGGTTTGACGTGGATGAATGCCTTATTCACACGTGGGTAGACCGTCAACTACATATCAGGTGATGTGATTCAAGTTCTTTGAGTATATATCGAGTTAGATTTTTGTTTATCAAGTGTTTTAATATCTCTAACTTTTTTTTCTGGTGTTAATATAGGTATAAAGAGTGGAAGAATGAGCTTTCAAAACATTACACACAGTACAAGGAGCTAGGCCGAGGTTCTACCCCTAGCGAATTCCGGTTTAGGGAGTACGAGTGGCTGTGGCTGGTAACCCACTTCGAGCACCCCAAAGTGAAGGTATGCATCCTGAATATATCTTACAGCCCTAATGTATCGTATCACATTGAAATAGTTAGTTACTAATTTTTTTACATATGTTTATCAAACAAGGCGATTTCTAAGACGAACCAGGAGAACAGATTGAAAAACACCAAGGCCCATCATGCAGGTTCATTCAACTATTTGGGTTGGTCGAGTAAGGCGCAGCAACAACAAGAAGTCAACCCGTTGGTGTTTATTCATCAGAAGTTCTATCCGCAGTGCCCTGAAGAAGCGGTAAGTCTTTCGCCTCATTATTTTGTACTTCACATATGCATGTGTTAATAAAACTATTTTTCTCTATTAATTTATTTTGTTTAATAATACGTTATTCATATTCACTTTTAAATTAGGCGAGAGTGGAGGAGGCGACCACAGAAGTGACCATGAATATAGCTCGGAACAACCATCCTGACTGCTCGGAGGAAGAAGTGACCCAGTATGCCTCTCAGATCGATTCACTTGATTGCCCTATAGCGGCTCAGATCATGGCAAAAGCGGCGGGATGGGAAAGAATACCTACTACTGCAGGGGAATGGGCTCGGCGGGCGAAGGAGTATTGAAGAACACTTCAGAATACTCTACCGGGTCAAGAAGTTCAACTTCTAGTCGTAACCTCGCAGCGGAGCTTCAGAGGACGCAGAGGAAGTTGGAGGAGCAAATGAGGCAGATGGAGGAGATAAGGCAGATGGCCGAGGAGCAGGCAGTCAGAGATGCCGAGTACCGGGGGATGATCGAGCAACACCGACTCATGGTCCAGCAGCAGACACAAATGTTCACATGGATGCAGACGATGTACGCGGCTCAGACTACCGGACAACCGCTCCCCACACCTCTCCCGGTCCCTGTGTTCCACACTGATCCACCACCGCAGCAGTCACCGCCACAACAAGACCAGGGTAGCCACCGGAGTTCAAATGATTACGTCCACATGGATTTCCTCGACCCTGACGTGGGATTTCCTCGACCCTGACGTGTAGTTGTAGTTTATTTTCGTATTTTTGCTGTTTGTACTATACGTTGGACAATTATGTGTGTACTGTTGAACTTGTATTCGTACGGTTTCTGTTTTTCAGTGCAGGTTCTGGAATTGGGCCCAATCCAGAACCGGCTTTTTTTTGACAAATTTCTCCGGGTATTGTCGGCGACTTGGACCAAAGTCGCCGGCAATACCCCTCATTTTTCGGCCACGGCGGAGCAACATTGTCGGTGACTTGAAAATTAAGTCGCCAGTAATACTTTCACCGGCGCCAAATTTCCGGCGAGAGTATTACCGGCGACTTGTCGCCGGTAATGACTATCACTGGCGACCAAAAAAGAATGGCCGGCGACTTTAAGTCACCGTCAATACCCTTAAATGTTGTAGTGAGTATCTGCCGGCCGATCGGGTCATCGCTCCAGACATGCTGTACATTCTCAAATATCCTTAGTAAACACGACTACATAAGTCTACAGAACCTAAAACCTAATGCTCTGATACCAAGCTGAAAGGACCCAACCCTGATTTAGTTTCCTAAACCGGAATCAAACCCTTTCTAAAAACGTGAACTTTCAAAAACTGAAAATTTCGACAGAGTATCCTCTATAACGCGTGGTTGCCATTAACTTGCGCCTGAAAAATACACTTCATCCTATGCCACAAAAGCCAAACCGTGGGTACCAATCCCATCCAGATTTCTCAAAATCATATCATAATATAAACCAATAAGCAAAACTTTACTTTACTGAAATCCGGGAAAATCATATAAAAATATAAACATCAGAGTATTTAGAGGGACCTCTAGTATATATACATAAATACATAACAGCAGGCCAAACAAAAAAACTACTGGAAAGGAAAAGTAGCTTGAATACTAAGCCTTCGACTGCGACGTGCGACACCAGAATCCGAACTGCAAA
The DNA here is from genome assembly GCA_946800695.1 of Geum urbanum. Classification (NCBI taxonomy): domain Eukaryota; kingdom Viridiplantae; phylum Streptophyta; class Magnoliopsida; order Rosales; family Rosaceae; genus Geum; species Geum urbanum. The sequence goes on from OX327003.1 coordinate 11,693,759, forward strand.
CTGGGCACGGAAACCAAAAATCCCAAGGGAAAGGCAAATAAAATCGTTAGAGTGAGTGGACGAAAAATAAACATATGCTTTTCACCATTTACATAACATAAAAATAATGCGAGTTCTTAAAATAAATGGAGGTGTCAGGCGAATCTCTTAAGCCTAGTGGGCACATCAGGGGAATCTCTCAACCCTGGAACTGGACTACCGGTGATCAGCCGAGTAGTCAATGCATCGATGCCAAGTAAATGCCATCACCAATAAAACATAAAATAATACCTCCAAAAACAATAAATAATCTCAATACTGTAATGAAAATAAATGCTAAAACCAAGAACTCGCTACGACAGTGAAAATAAATGTCCACTCACAGACTAGCACGACGCAAAATGCGTTAATTCTGTGATCCGGCGGAAAATCCCTCGCCAAACGAACGATCACATTCCCCTGAATAATCATAAATACCACTGTTCAAAATCACAATTCAAAACCCTGAACCACATCTCGAGAACCAACCATTCCCGAAAACATATAACTTGAATATCGACGAAATCGTCAAAAATTCAATATACACACTATAAAATCTCGTCACAAATTTTGATGCTCAATTCAAAATATAAACCTCACCAATACGATCGGTGCGTGATTTCGAGAAAAACGACATAAAACTTGTCAAAAGTTACCTCGGTCAGAAAACCGCCGCGCCCAACGGCACGCCGGGCTGCCAACGCTGTCTCTGCTGCCGAAAAATGTCATCGGCCCAGAAAATTTCAACCTACATATGAATTTGAATATCTCGACATTTCCAACAACTTTCTAGTTCAAAGTTAAGCCCAATTTTGACCGGAAAAGGTCCAAATCTCACCTTGAAATTGAAAACCCTCGCCAGAATTCTCCACCTCCGATCTCCTCCGTCCGGCCATGGCAAGGTGCAAGACCACTTCTAAAAGCTTCGTCTCCTCAAGGGCAACAAAACCCCTAACATGTCGACCCCCAACTCGGCCGCCACCGCCGAATCTCGCCGGAAATTCACCAACTTTGACAAGCCATAACTTCTTCATCCGGCAACCAAATTCAGTGAATAACCTATCAAAAGAAAGAGGAGCTCAAGCCCAACAACTTTCATGAAGACATCACGACCAAAAGAGTCTGGAATAGAGCTCAACGACGGTGAAGAACCCACGGTCCGAAACGGGTCAAAACCACCCATGGGTCAATGTGGTCAATGACCCAGTTTCCATTTTTGGAAAGTTTCCCAATTCATCACATACTCCTTCCGTATTTATACCGTACACGTATCGAAACCAAATGGATAAATATGACTAAATCCAACGGCCGAAAATATTCATAACTTATTACACGTAACTCGAAATAATCCTCCGGAAATTCCCACGAGCTCGAAATTAAATTCTCTACAACTTTCGTGAAGGATCTCAAATCAAATTCTTGCCCGATAATTTAGTCGTTAACAAGGCCGCCATATCGATCAATTACGACAAAATCACGACTATTCATGAAACTCGCAAATCAACCAAATAAACATACCATTTCCTGCTCGGGTTGTCATATTTATGTACTGAAATGATTAAGGTTGGTCAGTAATGATGTGTGATAATATTTTTTTTTGATTTGTTTGTTGTTGTTGTGCAATGATTTGCATTCCTAGTTTGATATGATTTTTTCTGGTTAATTTCATTTGGTTATGATGTGATCAGAAAATTTGTGCTATACAAATAATGAGGCCTTATTAGTATTCATTTTTGGTTGTTTTCCCTTATTACTGTTTATATATGTAAAAATTACAATTTTTTCATACAATCGGGGTGGATTCTATTGTGTTGTTACAAATGATGGTTCTTTTTTATCATTTGAATTGCTTTTTTAGGATTTAATTTTTTCAATACAGTGAAAAGAAAGAATTTTAACAATGTGATCAAATGGATAGGATTTGGAGTGGCGTTGGACCATGAAACAACAACCTTCAAGAGACAGCGCATGTCTAAGAGATTTGATTTTTTTCAATCCGGAGAAACCTTGGCATCTCATGAGACAACAGTGCCCTTCAATGACATAGCAGGAACTATGAGGAGCATCAACCTTCGAGATGTTGATGAAGTAATGTCAGGTAATGTATGCATATGATGTCTGATAAAAATGAAGGTCCAATTTTAGTATTTGTTCTATATGGCTGCTACAAATGATTTCTAATTGTTACTTGAAATTTTATTATACTTCTGAGATGGTTATTATTGTATTTTTTGTTTGAATTGATTTTTCTTTTCAAATTTCATTGTTTGCTACTGTGCAAAGAGAGATCTAGACTTTGGTGACCAATGGATTGTTCCCATCAATTTTCATTTGTGTTCAAGGAACTTAAATTAGTGATCATGGTGTCTGTTAAAAATAAAAGTTCATGGGATGGTTTGGACATTTTTATTGCAACCAATGTTCGAAAACACAGTCTACACGGCCGATTAATCGGTGTGTAATCAGTAATCGGTAAGAAACTGTGTAGATTAAGGCCTGAACGGCCCCCTACACAGTGAACTGTGTAGAGACCGATTAATCGGTCGATTCACCGATTAATCAGTGTGTTACACTGCCTACACAGCTAGATATTTTTTAATGAGAAATCAAAATTTAAAAATAACAACCCAAAACCCAATTTTTTTTTCAAGGAAGATTTGGCTCGGGGTGATTTTCTTATTTGAAATGTATTTTGTTATGTTTATTATTTTAATATTGAACTATGTGTTCAATTTTGATCACTTTCCTAATATTTTTTTTGACTTAATCATTTTACCTTCTCCAATGGTGGAGTTTTAAATTCTAAAGTTAAAATTGTCTAAAAGTTAAATATAGTTAGACGATATATATAACTTGTGAGGTAGTAAAAAAATTACTTAAAGTTAAACTATACTAAATTGAATGTTAAAACAATAAAAACTGAAAGATGGAGAATATGACTTCAAGTCATCTTCTCTCTCCACTTTTGTTAAATATAACTTCAAAATTTAACTCAAAGTTACATTTAACTTTGCTTTAGGGTACTCGTTGGAGTGATAGTTTGCTTAAGAAAAGTTAAAATTTGACTTTATTTGTGAAATAGGGTATCGTTGAAGATGCTAATGATCTTTTAGATTTTTTTAAATATATTACTAATTATAATATTATTTAATAAATAAATAAAATACTGATTCCGATTAATCCCGATTAATCACCGAGTAATCGGCTACACAATAATCAGTACCATAACGATTCGTGTCCGATTACCGTTTTTTTTAACATTAATTGCAACATATAAAATAATGAATCAAATTATGTTATTGGTGAGTATTTGGTAAGTTTTGTTTTTGGCTGATGAGTTTATGTATTCATGTGCCATGTTTGTGATGTTCTGATTGAACTTATGCATTGATGTGTTTGTTTGACTGGGAATTTATGTTAGTCTTTTCCATTTTTCATGTGCATGAAATAGCTTTGAGCTTCAAATTCTTTTCGGTAAACTTCAATACTTTTATATTCCTTCTTACAATACATGTCATCAATTGATTAATTCTTAGATATTTTTTTCTTGCCCCTTTGTTTCTTTTAATTTTTTATTACTAAATACAGTTCAGTTTGGTTAAGGTGTGTTCAAATTCTTTAATGCTACAGTCATATTATCAAGTATGTAGCTGTGATGTCTGGTTTGCTGTGTTCATGTTGAACTAATAACTTGCATCATACAAGTTTTTCCCTTTTGATTTGTTGGACAATGACAATAGCTTTATATAGTTGTGATGCTGGGTCTATTTTATTTCGTTATGTCTTTTCAGCATTTTATAGCTTTGTACCTACAATGTTACTAGGTACTACTGCTGCATTTGTACAGTTGTGATACAAGTTTTATTACTAAATACAGTTCAAATTGGTTAATGTGTGTTCAAATTCTTTAATGCTACAGTCATATTATCAAGTATGCAGCTGTGATGTCTGGTTTGTTGTGTTCATGTTGAACAAATAACTTGCATCATACAAGTTTTTCCCTTTTGATTTGTTGGACAATGACAATAGCTTTATATAGTTGTGATGTTGGATCTGTTTTGTTTCGTTATGTCTTTTCAGCATTTTATAGCTTTGTACCTACAATGTTACTAGGTACTGCTACTGCATTTGTATCATACAAGTTTTTCCCTTCTGATTTGTCGGACAATGACAATAGCTTTATATAGTTGTGATGCTGGGTATATTTTGATTCGTTATGTCTTTTCAGCATTTTATAGCTTTGTACCTACAATGTTATTGGGTACTGTTGCTGCATTTGTACACGGTACACGATCGTCTTGTTGCCTGTGATTTATGTAAATTGGTTTCTCTTGCTTAAATTGTATGTTTTGTGTATCATGCTGATAAAGAATTATAACTGTGTGAATGAATGTTAGGATCTGAAACGTTGTTTGGCACATTTGAAAGCCAGCGCGTGTGCGAGAATCATTGCTTTTTTGAATTTGGCCAATCCTCTAGATGTCAGCAGACAATGGCATCTTTGGATCACACAGTCGCTACAAAATCCTCTACATGTGACCAAACAACAGCATCCTTAGATCATGTAGAGGTGATAGAGGAGAGTAGTGATGATGAAGATGTTGATGAGATTATTTGTACCTGTTTGGATATGGTATATTTTATATGTCAATAGTTGTTTTGGACAATTTGATATGTCAATAGTTATTTTGGACAATCTAATAATGGTGATTATGTATCAAATTACAAGTCTTGGTGGAATCATTTATGGGTAGGCATCGCATCAATAAACCCGTGCAGGTGAGGACAAGCTTCAATATCAAATATGAATAAATAAAAGATCATTTTTCAATCATTAATTATCGAACTCAAATTTTTATAACTATAATTTCAGGTGTCATTATGGATTACAATGACTCCGGTGATGATGCTTATACATGTAACTTTTGCACTGCGTTATTTTGCTTAGATGAGATATTGAAAAGAAAAGTGAAAAACCAATTGATTTATACGTGTTGTTGTGAAAAAGCCATGTCCAACGCCCACTGTCACATCCAACTCTAGCTTTTCTTGAAGAATTGTTAAATCTAAACAATGGTCGAAAAAGTGTATTATTTTGTGATAATATCAGAGTTTACAATTCTATGTTTGTTTTTACTTCTATGGGTGCTAAAATTGAGTATGGTGTAAATAATGGAGGAGCTCCTTATGTATTTAAAATATGTGAACAAGTGCATCGTTTGATGGGTTCTGTTTTACCTTTGGAAGGAGAATGTCCAAAATATGCTCAATTATATGTATATGACACTCAAAATGAAATTTCAAATCATATAAGCGCTGTTGATCGAAAAAATACAAATCACAAAATTGATGCTGATATTGTAAAAGGGTTAATAGAATTATTAGATGAATTTAATGAATTAACCAAAGAATTTAGAACAGTGAGAGATAATTTTGAGGATGAATCATTGTCCAATTTTGATATGACTATACTTGATCGTGAAAAAACTGATAGCAAACAATATGAATTACAATCAGTTTCTGAATCGTTTAGAATAAATAAGACACCATCAACCAGATCTCAGATGTGAAACATGGAATAATATATCTACATTTGTTTCTAGTGGAATTGTTTAACGATTCAAACCAAAAGTTACGCTAACCTTTACGAATTAGGATTTCCTCGAATTTTTTTTTCCCCTCGTAAATTTTGTTAACGTGAAAGGACCCAACCCCGATTTAGTTTCCTAAACCGGAATCAAACCCCTTCTGAAAACACGAACCAACAAAAACCATCAAAATTTCGGTAGAGTAACGCTACTAACGCGGAATTACCATTACCTGCACCTGGAAAATTACACTTCATCCTATGCCACAAAAGCCAAACCGTGGGCACCAATCCCATCCGGATTTCTCAATATCATATCAATATCAATAAACAGTAAACATAGTGTAATATATAGTATATCCGGGAAAAACCGTATAAAACATGTATCAGAATGTATCAGAGCGACCTCTAGTGTAAATATATACAATATACACATCAGTAGGTGAAACAAGAAACCTACTGGAAAACACAGGTAGCTCGAACTACTAGCCTCCGACCCCGACGTGAAACACCAGAACCTGAACTGCAAACTGGGCACGGAAACCGAAAAGCCCAGGGTAAAGACATGAAAACCGTTAGAGTGAGTGGACGAAAATAATGTCTTTCGCCAAATAATATATGTTATAAAAATATATGCGAGTCAGAATGCATAAAAAAAATCACATGGTACACGAGGGAGACTCTAACTCCTCACGCGTACAGAGCATGCATGGAAAATCTCACGGGGTCGCTCGTAGACACATCCATGCTAGTACAGTCCGAATCACGGGATCCCAGACCCACACATGATTCTAGCCAGAAAGGCCTCAGGTCAGGATATCTGTTTCCACCCGGAAATACATCGGCACAAGAAACAGTTCCCCCCTGGTAGGCACCCTCGGGGATCAGCCGGGATGCGAGTGTATCGATACAACAACATATACTAAGACTGTACTCTGTGTAAACCAAATCACAAATAGTTCGATGCAAATGCATAAGGTAATATTTAAATGTATATACGTAATGTATAATGGTATAAGCATAATCGTATAACACATGCTCATATAAAACATAATCTCGTATGCATGCTCAAGTTCGTAAAACGTGTATAAAGACTCGCAATCATTTCGTGAAAAGAAATTGTCCACTCACTGGTGAGAAAAACGCGCACTCGCGCTAATCTCGTGGCCCGGCGGAAGATCCCTCGCCCGAAGCACGATCTCGATCCCCTGAATAGTCATAAAACATATCTGATCAAAATCATAGCTCGCAACACTGTACTTCATCACGGAAACCAACCGTTCCCGGAAACATATAAAACTGTTTAAAACATTCGACTGAATTTCCGAAATCACAACTCAAAACCCTCGACTGAAAATCCGATACCCAAATCAATTCAAAAACCTCAAGACGATAATCGGGAAGCGATTACGTGAGAAATGACACTAAAATCATGGAAAACTAAAAAGTCAACTTTCTCGCCGGAGCGCCGCCGCCGACGGCGGCGCGCCGTCAACGGAGAGTTTCTTCGGCGAGGAAGTTCCAGTTCTCAAGGTCTCCTCAAGCCCAACACAATTTACAACTACAACAAGTCCCAATTCAAACCGTAACACCTCCAAATTAGCTCGAAACCAAATCGGAGCTAAACTCCGGCAACCACCACAGTTTAACCTAAAACCGCCACCCCGTCCAAATTCAAGTACCTAGGAAGCATCACGGCAGCAAGGGGAGTCGAAACCCTCACTCCCCCGCCATCGTGGCTCGCCGGAACACCCCTAACCGTCACCGGCGGAATCCACGAAACTGACACGGTTCGAATTCAGATAAAACTCAACCAATTCTCACAATTCCAAATACAAAACAATAGAGGAGCTCAAGGGGAATCGATCTATATCCTCAACGTGGCTGGAGGTGGCCGGAAAATCCGGGTCAGCCGGTGAGCTCAATCGGGTCAATTCCTCTCCACGGGTCAACGGGTCAACTGCCAAAAATAGAAAGTCAACGCTTGGTCAACGCCTCAAACAGTGTTTTCGACAATTTTTTGACTATTTCCGATATTTATACTCGCGCCTCGGGACGATCAACGGTCCAAAATGGATAACCATTACGATTCGGATAAATATGAAACGAACGGATAAACTCGTCGATAAACCGAAACTTCAAATAATCATATTATATTTCTCAGTTATCGGAAAAATCATCCGGAGCCGCCCACGAGCTCGAAATCACATGCTCTACAACTCTCGAGAAGAAACCCAACTCAAATGCTCGACCGATAATTAAGTCGTAACGAAACCAGCAAACCACACAGTTATCGATTAATCGCGATTACGCATAATCTCGTGAATCGTACTGAGTATGGTCGTTACATAACGACTTTTTCTTTGAGCCAGAATTTGATCCGACTTTCTTTACGGAAGTCGTAGAGTTTTTAATTTCGTGCTTGTAGGAATTTTTGGGAAATTTTTGGCCTTACGAGCTATTTCTTTTGATTTTTGGAAGTTCGTTTGGAGACAATGTGTATTTGTAAAAAGTATTTTCTTTGCGATTTAATTTTGACCATTGGATCTTGATCAGATCAAACTGTGGCCATTGATCTGATCTGATGCTTTGGTATAAATACGTTAATACGGATTTTTTTTCCAGAAAATATGGAGAAAATCAGAAAAATACGTGAGATGTACACGACCTGTATAATCTCCTCCGACCTGTTTTGATTTTCCGATTTCTACTCGCAGATTTCGGCCACCGTTGCCGGCGTTTTGGTGATGTTTTGAAGCTCTTTCTTCCCTGTACTAATTTATGTATTGAATTGCAAGTTTTGGTGATGTTTTGAGTGAACCTGATTTGGGTTTCGTACCCGATTTTCGCCGCCGACGAGGAGCGATGCTCCGGTGGGTCTTCGGGGATGTGGGTTGGGGGGAAAGGATCCTCTCCTCCCCCTGGTCGATTTGGGTTATGTCTTTTGGTCCGTCGAAGCCCCATGGCGGAGCTTCGACGATTTGAAATTTCCGGCCAATTTTGCGGCCGGGGTTTTCGAGCCAAATTCCGGCCATGGGAGGGAGAGTTGTGGTGCTTGAGTTTAGGGCTTTGGTTGCACTTGGTGAGGGGAGCATTTTGAGGGGTCATTCATCGCCGTTGGTGCTGGTCACTGGAAAGTGGTTTTCTGGTCGGTTTCGTCCAATTCTGGCCAATCGCCGTCAAATTGGACCTCAGTCCAGTTACGATTATTGTTGGGCTCGTTGTGATCTTTCCAACAAGTGGTCATTTGTCCTCATCGAAGTTGATCACCAGAGGCGCGTGTGGTCCCACTTCCAAACCGGAATCTCAAGTGGTTGTAGTTTTCCTGCAGGTTTCTGCCTCTCCGCTTTCACCTGCTGACAAATCAAACATCGACTCACGTACGCGGCAATCTCCCGCTTCATGTTGCGCCACTAATAGTACGCTCGAAGTGTACGAAACATCTTCGTACCTCCGGGATGCATCACATATGCTGAACTGTGGGCCTCATCCAGAATCTCCTTCTTCAAACTCTCGTCTCTGGGTACACATAACCTGCCTCTGAACAACAACGTACCGTCGTCGCTCAATCGAAACTCTGTAGGCATACCATTCCGTATCATGGTCTTCGTGCCCAACAAGTAGGAATCTGAATTCTGAGCCGCTCGTACCTGATCAACCAATACGGGTTGAACCTGAAAACTGGCTAACAAAGCTCCCTCGTCATCATACCCAAACTTAGCACCTGTAGCCCGAAGCTCGGCTAACATCAACACTCTGGCCACATACATATGAAACAACGGGGCTCCAGACTTCCGGCTAAGTGCATCAGCCACAACGTTGGCCTTCCCTGGATGGTACTCGAATGTGCAATCGTAATCATTGATCAACTCCATCCACCGGCGTTGCCTTATGTTCAAATCCGGCTACGTCTGCAAGTAAGTGAGACTTTTATGGTCGGTGTAGATCTTACATTGAGCTCCATACAGGTAATGTCTCCAACTCTTCAAAGCTAACAAGATAGCGGCTAACTCCAAATCATGCATCAGATAGTTGACCTCATGTGGTTTCAGTTGCCTGGAACCATAGGCCACAACTCTACCATGCTGCATCAACACACAGCCAAGCCCTAACTTCGACGCATCACTGTACACTACGAACTTACCACTATCATCTGGCAATGTCAGAACTGGTGAGGTAGTCAATCTCTCCTTCAGGAGCAAATAACTCTCCTCGCACGCATCAGACCACTCAAACTTGACGCCCTTCTTCGTCAATCTAGTCAGTGGTGTAGCAATCCGAGAGAAATCCTGTACAAACCGCCGATAATAACCTGCTAAACCCAAGAAACTTCGGATCTCCGGTACAGTAGTAGGTCTACTCCAATTCAGCTCGGCCTCAATCTTGTCAGGATCAACACTAACTCCCTCGGCTGAAATCACGTGGCCCAAGAACTTCACACTATCCAACCAGAACTCGCACTTGCTAAACTTCGCAAACAACTGATGGTCCCGTAAAGTCCGCAACACTGCTCGCAAATGCTTCTTGTGCTGGCCCACACTCCTGGAATAGATCAAAATATCGTCAATGAATACAATCACAAACTTGTCTAGGAACCGTCTGAACACCCGATTCATCAAGTCCATGAAAGCTGCGGGGGCGTTGGTCAACCCAAACGGCATAACCAGAAACTCGTAATGCCTGTACCGCGACCTGAAATCTGTCCTGGCTACATCAGAGTCTCGGATCCTCAACTGGTGATATCCGGATCGAAGATCAATCTTCGAAAAGACTGCGGCTCCATTGAGCTGATCAAACAAATCATCAATCCGTGGTAACGGATACTTGTTCTTTACTGTAACCTGATTCAGCTTCCGGTAGTCAATGCACAAACGCATGGACCCATCCTTCTTCCGCAAAAACAACACCGAAGCACCCCACAGAGAAACACCCGGTCGAATGAAACCCTTCTCTAGTAACTCCTGGAGCTGAATCTGCAACTCCTTCAACTCCGCTGGCGCCATACAATACGGTGTCTGGGAGATAGGTCCCGTGCCTGGTAATAACTCAATAGTGAAATCAATCTCCCTCACAGGGGGTATACCAGGTAACTCCGCCGGAAACACATCCGGAAACTCAGACACAACCTCAATACTACCCAGATCTAGCACAACTACTGAAGTGTCCACAACATGGGCTAAATAAGCAACACAACCCTTCTTCATCAACCGATCTACCCTCATCGCGGAAATCAAACACGGTAGTGAAGTGTTCTTCTCGCCACGGAACAGTATCTCGGGTAACCCTGGCCGTCGAAACGCGACCTCTTTCTTGTGACAGTCAAACATGGCCTAGTGTGTCTCCAAGAAATCCATACCCAAGATCAGATCGAAATCCACAATATCAAGCAATAACAGATCTGCAACTAGTCCATGACCACCAATAAACACCTCACAGTCTCTGTACACCCAACTGATGCTCACAACCTCACCTGACGGATACAACACTCTCCACAACCCCGGAAGTGGAGATGCAGGTACCGTAGATAATGATGACAGTCTATATGATATGAATGAATGTGTGGCACCTAGATCTAACAATGCAAGTATTGGAATACCAAAGACATGTAACGTACCGATAACGACCTCCGGTGAAGCTTTGCCCTCACGTAGAGTCATGGCATGAACCCTCGCCTGTCCTGCTGGTCGTCCTCGCTGAGGCTGTCCCTGCTGTATACCCTGGCCTGCAAACTGTGCTGGTCGAACTCCCGAAGTAGCACCTTGCTCAGCTCCGGAACTCTGGGTCGCCTGTCCATCAGCACCATACGACTGAGGACACTCCCTCGAGTAGTGACCCACCTGGCCACAACGATAACAAATGACGGTACCCCGCTGACATCGACCAACATGATACCTATTACACAAGTTGCACAACGGATACTCCCTCGGTGTAGCAAAAGTGCCAAAAGGTCGTCGAGGGTAACTGGAACCGCTGGAATCCCCACTAACCTGTGGTCGCCGCGGTCGATCTCTTCTCCATCTCGGCCTCTGTCTAGGTACACTAGCTGGTGGTCGATATGATCCACCGCCTGAGGGTGAAGCTGAACCGGAAGTATCAAAACTCTGCCTCTTTGAAGGCCCCTGACTCGGTCCACCTTCCTCAAACCATCTCGGCTAGTACCTCTGCTGCCTCTCCTGCTCAATATCTTCGGCTCGGAGTGCTGCACTGACAAACTCATCGAAGTTGTTTCGAGGCATCGTAGTCAGAGTCGCCTTGATATTTAGATTCAAACCCAGCTCAAACCTGCGACACTTGGCTTCCTCAGTAGCCACCATATCACGCGCAAAACGAGATAAACGGGTAAACCGGTCCCGGTACTCAAGTACAGACAAACTGCCCTGCCTCAAGTTTGTAAACTCCTCATACTTGCGCTGCTGGGTAGCCTTATTAAAGTACCTCCGCATAAATAAATCACGGAACAAAGTCCACGGAGTATCAACTGGAACTCTGTCGGTGCTAACCCACCAAAAGTATGCATCACCCTCAAGTAATCCGACTGCTGCCACTGTCATCTGCTCAGGAGTAAACTGCAAACGCTCACATACACGTTCAACCTGAACCAACCATGCCTCGCATATCTCTGGATCAACTGAACCCGAAAACACAGTAGCACCAGCAGTACGAGCCTTGACCACAGGGTCAAAACGCTCTTCCAAACGCAGCACTCGCATCAGCAAGTCGCGCGTTTGGCGATCCTCATCAGGATCCACTTCCCGATCAACACGGGGACCACGTCGAGGAGGCATCCTACTGATACAAGACAAGCATTAGGTACAAGCAGAAATAACGTAATCATGAAACCGCAGCTATTTGAGAACACACAACACCCGAAGTATTGATGAGTACCGCTGGCCAGTCGGGTCATCACTCCAGTCATGCTGTACAAACTCAAATACCCTAAGCATCACAACTACAAGAGTCTACAGAATCTGACAACCTAATGCTCTGATACCAAGCTGAAAGGACCCAACCCCGATTCAGTTGCCTAAACCGGAATCGAACCCCTTCTGAAAACACGAACCAACAAAAATCATTCAAAATTTCGGCACAGTTTCGTTACCAACGTGTAATTGCATAAACTTGCACCCTAAAAATAACGCTTCGTCCTATGCCACAAAAGCCAAACCGTGGGCACCAATCCCATCCGGATTTCTCAACATCATAATATAAACAATAAACAGTAAACATACTGTACTATATATAGTATATCCGAGAAAATCCGTATAAACATATATCAGAGCGACCTCTAGTGTAAATATATACAATATACACATCAGTAGGCAAAACAAGAACCTACTGGAAAACACAGGTAGCTCAGATCACTAGCCTCCAACTGCGACGTGAAACACCAGAACCTGAACTGCAACTGGGCATGGAAACCGAAAAGCCCAGGGGAAAGACATGAAAACTGTTAGAGTGAGTGGACGAAAATATGTCTTTCGCCTAATAATATATAAGTTATAAAAACATATGCGAGTCTAAATGCACAAATAAAGAAATGGTACACGAGGGAGACTCTTACTCCTTACGCATACAGAGCATGCATCGTAAATATATCGCGGAGTCTCTCATGGACTACCATGCGATAGCACAGTCTGAATCACGGGATCCCAGACCCACATGTGATTCCTAGCCAGAAAGGCCTCGGGTCAGGATATCTGTCCCCCCCGGAGCGTCCTCGGGGATCAGCCGAGAAACCAATGTGTATCGATACAACAACGTAACCGAGACTGTACTCTGTGTAAACCAAATCATAAATCCTTTTCATGCACATGCATAAAACATAATATATATGTATGTATACTCGTATACGCATATCCGTATATGTATAATCGTAAAACACATGCTCATAAAAATCATGATTAAATTGCATGCTCAAGTTCGTAAATCATATATAAAAGACTCGCAATCAATCCGTGAAAAGAAATGTCCACTCACAGACTCGCGTAACGCACGCTCACGCTAATCTCGTGGTCTAGCGGAAGATCCCTCGCCTGAAACACGATCTCGATCTCGATCTCGATCCCCTGAATATTCATAAAACACAACTGATCAAAAACATAATCCACAACTCTGTACTTAACCTTGGAAACCAACCGTTCCCGGAAATATACAATGCAATACAAAACGATTAACGAAATTCCCGAAATCTCCACTCGAAACCCTCGATTGAAAATCCACTACCCAAATCAATCTGAAAACCTCTGGATGATAATCAGGGCGCGATTACGAGAAAAACGACATTAAAAACGTCGAAATCTGAAAAGTCAACCCCTCTCCGGAGCACCGCCGTTGACCGCCGCCGCCGCCGGCGGCTCGCTGTCAACGGTGACTTCCTTCGGTAAGGAAGCTCCAGGATTAAAGCCCAACTTAAGCCTAGTCCTTTCTTCAACAGTCACAAAGTCCAATTCAAAGCTTAACTCATCCAAATCAGCTCGAACCCGAGTTGAAATTCAACTCCGGCAACCGTATCGGGTTCGCCGGAAAACTCCATTTCAGCCCATTCCAAGCATAGGGGAAGCATCACCAGGCTAAGGGGAGGCGAAACCCCCACCTCCCCGCCATCGTGGCTCGCCGGAAAGCCACCCCCCGTCACCGGCGAAATCCAATAACCTAACCCGAATCGTTCTCCCTCAAACCTCCATCAATCCACACAATTCCAAATACAAATCAATTCAAAATCAAAGGAGGAAGAGAACTGTACCCTTCTCGTAGTCAGAGGTGGCCGGAAAACCCAAATCGGCCGGCGAAACCAAACGGGAAAGTTTTCCCCCACGGGTCAACGGTCAACCTGCTATTTTTGGAAAGTCAACTCTGGTCAATGCCAAACAGTGTTTTTCGACGATTTTACGACTATTCCTGATATTTATACTCGCGCCTCGGGTCAATCGACTATCCAAAATGAATATTCAAATGATTCGGATATACACGAAACAAACGGAGAAATTCGTCGAAAACTGAAACTTCAAATAATTATATTATATTCCTCGGTTATCGGAAAAATTATCCGGAACCGCCCACGAGCTCGAAATCACGTACTCTACAACTCCCGTGAAAACACTCAACTCAAATTCTCGGCCGAAAATATAGTCGCGAATAGAATCGACAAACCACACATATATCGTAAAACTGCGACTATGACCAATCTCGTGAATTGTGCAGAATACACAACTGATTCTGGGTCGGGTCGTCACATTTCGTTCACTCACTATAACGGTTTTATTATTTATATGTTTTTCTCTAGGCTTTTCAGTTTTCGTCGCCCAGTTTGTAGTTTCTTTCCCGTGGTTGCACATCATCGCAGGAGGCCTAGAGTTCGAGTCACACTTTCCTTCTAGTAGGTTCCTGATGTAACTTGCTAGTTTTATATATTTTGTAAATTAGAAGTCGCTCTAAGTACTATGTTTGGTTTATTTCCTTTTGTAATGCGTTTCGAATACTTGATGGATTTCTGATAACATTTGTAAAAGAAGTTTTTTCTGTTATTCAGTAATTTGAGGATTTTGAGAAATCTGGATGGACAATGGTGGTCCACGGTGTGTCTGGGAATTTATTTGTGAGGCTCGAGTTCATGCCATGAATCTGCGTGAGGGACGCGCTTCTCCTGAGGTTATCATTGGTATGTTTCATATTTTTGGTATTCCAGTTCTTACCTTATTGGATCCGGGAGCTACACATTCATTTATGTCGTATAGATTGGCATCTTTGGCCACTATACCTGCTTCTCCACTTCCTGATATATGGCGAGTGTTATATCCATCCGGTGAGGTAGTTTATGTCGAGTGGGTTTATAGAGATTGTGAGATTTTCATAGGGAGTCATGGGTTGGCCGCGAACCTGATGTTGTTGGATATTATGGACTTTGACGTAATTCTGGGGTTGAATTTCTTGGAGACTCACTGGGCAGTCTTTGACTTTCATAGGAAATAGGTAATATTTAGGAGTCCAGGCATGCCAGCAATCTTGTTTAGCGGTGAAAGAAATGTCTCTCCACCTTGTTTAATTTCGGCAGTAAACGCTGAGAATATGTTAACGAAGGGTTGTGAGGCGTATTTGGCTCATGTGATTAATACTGATGTTTGTGTGCCAAATATTGGTGATATTTCTGTAGTTTGTGAGTACCCAGACGTGTTTCCTGAAGATTTACCTGGTCTTCCTCCGATGAGAGAGATTGATTTCACTATTGAGTTGCTTCTGGGTACTGGTATGATCTCACAAGCACCTTATCGAATGGCTCCAGCAGAGTTGAAAGAGTTGTAGATTCAGTTGCAGGAGATGATTGAGAAAGGCTTTATTCGACCTAGTGTTTCACCATGGGGTGCTCCAGTGCTGTTAGTGAGGGAAAATGATGGTTCTATAAGATTGTGTATTGATTATTAGAAGCTGAATCAGGTCACAGTAAAGAACAAGTATCCTTTGCCACGGATTGATGATTTGTTTGATCAACTAAAATGAGCTACAGTGTTCTCAAAGATTAATTTGAGGTCTGGATACCATCAGCTGCGGATTAAGGAATCCGATGTTCCTAAAATACCTTTTCGATTACGGTATGGACATTATGAGTTTCTTGTTATGCCTTTTTGTTTAACAAATTCCCCAGCTGCTTTTATGGATCTCATGAATCGAGTCTTCAGGCATTATCTGGATAAGTTTGTGAAGCAGCATATGAAGCATTTGTGGGCTGTCTTGCAAACTTTGCGTGATACACAGCTGTATGCGAAGTTTAGCAAGTGTAAATTTTGGCTGGATCAGGTGAAATTTTAGGGTCATGTGATTTCGGCTGACAGAGTTAGCGTTGATCCTGACAAGATTGAGGCAGTGTTGAATTGGAGCAGACCTACAAGTGTATCAAAGATAAGAAGTTTTCTGGGCTTAACGGGATATTATCGCCGTTTTGTACAGGACTTTTCGTAGATTGCAACTCCACTTACTCGATTGACGAAGAAAGGCGTTAAATTTGAGTGGTTTGATGCCTATGAAGAAAGCTATCTGACATTGAAAGAGAGGTTGACTACTGCACCAGTGTTGACTTTACCTGACGACAGTGGGAAGTATGTTATTTATAGTGACGCTTCAAAATTGGGCATTGGTTGTGTTTTGATGTAGCATGGCAAGGTAGTGGCATACAGTTTCCAGACAATTAAAGCCTCATGAACTTAATTACACCATGCATGATCTTGAGTCAGCTGCTATTATGCTAGCATTGAAGAGCTGGAGACACTACCTATATGGAGCACAATGCAAGATTTTCACTGACCACAAATGTCTTACTTATTTACGTACTCAACCAGACTTGAACATGAGGCAGCAAAGGTGGATGGAGCTGATTAATGATTATGATTATACTTTTGAGTATCATCCGGGAAAAGCTAATGTTGTTGCTGATTTCCTTAGTCGAAAATCTGGAGCTTCCCTATTTCATGTATGTGTAGCAAGAGTATCACTATTGGCTGAATTATGAGCTACAAGAGCGGAATTGATATGGGATGATGATGGAGCATTGTTAGCCAGTTTCTAGGTTCGACCAGTATTGTTGAATCAAGTTCGTGAAGCTCAGGATGCAGACTCTTATCTATGGAGTAAAAAGAACATGATTCAAAATGGTGAACCAACAGAGTTTCAATTGAAGATGGATGGCACTTTAATGTTCAGAGGGAGATTATATGTACCAGGAGATGCAGAATTGAAGAAAGAAATACTTAATGAAGCTCATTGTTCTGCTTATGCCATGCATCCAGGTCGTATGAAAATGTTTCGGGCGCTTAAAACCTATTATTGGTAGAGCAACATGAAGAGGGAAATAACAACTTATGTGGGCAAGTGCCTTATTTGTCAACAGGTGAAGGCAGAACGACAGAAACCTGTTGGGAAACTGCAACAATTAGAGATTCCAGTGTGGAAATGGGAGCACATCACAATGAATTTCGTGTATCAGTTGCCTCGTACATCTAATGGTAATACTGGGATTTGGGTAATTGTTGATCGTCTTACGAAGTCAGCTCATTTCCTTGCACTTCCTAGGAAACTTTCGGTGAGTAAACTAGCAAAGATGTATATGGTAGAGATTGTTCGGTTTCATGGCGTGCCTGTGTCAATTGTATCGGATCGAGATACTCAGTTTACTTCCGAGTTTTGGCGGGCATTGCATAAAGCATTTGAGACTAAACTGTGATTTAGTATAGCTTTTCACCCTCAGTCTGATGGCCAATCAGAAAGAACAATTCAAACTCTCGAAGATATGCTGCGATCGTGTGTGTTGTAATTCAAGGGAAATTGGGATCAATAGCTACATTTGATTGAGTTTGTGTGCAACAACAGTTACTAGGCCAGTGTGGGTATGGCTCCATATGAAGCTCTGTATGGTAAACAGTGTCGAACTCCATTGTGTTGGAATGAAATAGGGGAAATATGGCTTCTTAGTCCTGATTTGGTGAAAAATACTGCTGAAGACATTCAAATTATTCGGGACAGATTGAAAGCTACACAAGATCGACAAAAGAGTTTTGCTAATATGAGGAGAAAAGATCTGGAATTTGAAGTTGGTAACTGGGTGTTTTTGAAATTGTCTCCTTAGAAGGGTATTGTACGGTTTGGAAAGTGTGGTAAACTCTGCTCGCGTTATGTTAGCCCGTATGAGATTACTGACTGAGTGGCTGCTGTGGCGTATAGATTGGCTATATCTTCTGAGATGGCCAGGGTTCATGATGTATTCCATGTATCTATGTTGCGGAAATATGTTTCTAATCCATCTCATATTCTGGCACCTCATCAGCTTCCTATTCAGGAGGATTTGATCTATGTGGAAGAGCTAGTGCAGATTCTTGATTGAAAGATTCAGGAACTTCGTCACAGAAGTATTCCTCTTGTGAAGATTTTGTGGAGAAACCATGCAGTTGAGGAAGCCATATGGGAAACCGAGCAGCATATGCGGGAGCAGTACCCCAGTTTATACGGTTAGTAGGTGTGTTAATTCCGAGGGTGAAATTCTTTAAGGGGGGTAGAATTATAACGATCCAACCCAAAAGTTACGCTAACCTTTACGAATTAGGTTTTCCTAGAATTTTTTTTCTCCTCATGAATTTTGTTAACGACTTTTTCTTTGAGCAAGAATTTGATCCGACTTTCTCTGCGAAAGTCATAGAATTTTTAATTTCGTGCTTGTAGAAATTTTCGGGGAATTTTTTGGCCTTACGAGCTATTTCTTTTGATTTTTGGAAGTTCGCTTGGAGACAATGTGTATTTGTAAAAAGTATTTTCTTGGCGATTTAATTCTGACCGTTGGATCTTGATCAGATCAAACTGTGGCCGTTGATCTGATCAGATGCTTTGGTATAAATACGTTAATACAGATATATTTTTTCAGAAAAATATGTAGAAAATCAGAAAAATACGTGAGACATACACGACCCGTATAATCTCCTACGACCCATTTAGATTTTTCGATTTCGACCCACCGATTCTGGCCACCGTTGCTGGCGTTCTTGGTATGGTTTCGAAGCTCTTTCTTCCTTTTATTGATTCATGTATTGAACTTCAAGTTTTGGTGATGTTTTGAGTGAACCCGATTCGGGTTTTATACCCGGCTTTTGCCGTCGACGGGGAGCGATACTCTAGTGGGTTTCCGGTGATGTGAGTTGGGGGGAAAGGTTACTGTCCTCCCCCTGGTCCTTTTGGGTTATGTATTTTGGTTCGTCGAAGCCTCACGACGGAGCTTCGGCGATTTGAAATTTTCGGCCAATTTTGGGGCCATGGTTTTCGAGCCAAATTCTAGCCATGGGAGGGAGAGTTGTGATGCGTGAGTTTAGGGCTTCGATTGGGCTTAGAGAGAGGAGCATTTTGAGGGGTCATTCGCTGCCGTTGGTGGCGGCCACTGGAAAGTGGTTTTTTGGTCGGTTTCATCCAATTTCGGCCAATAGCCGTCGAATTAGACCTCGATCCAATTATGATTATTGTTGGGGTCATTGTGATCTTTCCAAAAAGTGGTCATTTGTCCTCATCGGAGTTGATCACTGGAGGCGCGTGTGGTTCACGCGCCGCCGCTCGAGGCGGAGCTCTGGCGAGTCAAAAATCCTATTTTTCCCGTGTGGTTTCAGGGAAGATTTCTGAGTTGTTTCTCGCACATTTATTGAATTCTGAAATTAAATGAATTGTTATTTATTCAAGAGACCGCGAGAGAGATTTTGGCGAGGGAACTTCTGCCGGGCCTCAAGGTTAGCTGTTTACTGTGAGTGGACACTTTGATTTTCACAGTTGATTTGCGAGTATGATTATGATTTTACGATTATGCATTTATGATTATGCATTTTATGAGCATACATTGGTTCAGAGGCACATATGATTTTTTTTTACACAGAGTATGGTTATTATGGATGCATTTATGATTTGCTGAATGGATACTACAAATAGGAGAAGGTCAATAAGAATCGAAATTCCTTACAGGTGATCTTGATGTAAGCTGGATTGATATACCAGAAGAATTACTTACTGATCCTACAATTCATCATATAGAATCAATTTTTCAAGCAACCTTTCCCAATTTTTAACCAAATATAGTGATACAAATTATTTAAGAGAGCGTGCTATAGTGACTCAAAAAAAATGTAATTGTACATGAAATAAATAATTATGCAGTTAAATTATTACCCGGCGATAACAAATCATATTTTAGTTCGGATTCAATTTCATACAATTAAGGTAATAGCGATAATATCAATATTTTATATCCCATGAAATTTTTGAACAAATTTAAATTTAGCGGATTGCCTACGCATGAACGTATCCTGAAAATTGGCATGCCTATTATGTTAAGAAATTTAGATCAGATGCGTGGTTTGTGTAACGACATGAGATTGATTGTGACAAATTTGTTTGAAAGATTAATTGAGGCAAAAATACTTACGGGAAACAACATGGGAGAAAAAGTTCATATTCCAAGGATAATATTATATGCAACGGAAACAAAATGCCCATTTACGTTTAAAAGACGTCAATTTCCTGTCAGACCATGTTACACAATGACGATAAATAAGAGTCAAGGGCAGTCATTAAACCAAGTACGAATATATTTGTCTGAACCAGTTTTTACTCATGGACAATTATATGTAGCACTATCTATAGTAACGTCAAAGAAAGGTCTTAATTTTTAAAAAAATAATTGTGACGACATCCCTAATAATTGCATGAAAAATATTGTCTATAAGGATGTGTTGCAAGATATATAATTGTAAATTTTTGATACATTACATATACATTTTCTTATACTCACCTTCATTTTTTTAGAATCAATTTTGGCTATGTATACATACATTCACATTTTATATAAATTGATCGCTATAAAATTATTTGTTTCTCAATCTGGCTATGTATACATACATTCACAATTTTTTTTGGTAAATAATTTGATTTGGATCCTATATAACCTACAAAATATCCAAGGTTGATTTTTGTGATTGAACTATTTAGACCATGTTGATGACATCGTGGCTGACCATTTGGCTGCCACATCAATCACTTCTTTAGTGGTCACTACCACATTATGCACCATTGCCGGCGAGAAGGAAAAAAAAAGGCCGGCGACGGAGCAAGTCGCCGGCAATAATGAGGATTGTCGGCGATATGAACCGTCGCCGGCAATGAGATCAAAAAGTCACCGGAAATGGTGGAAACTTATTGCCGGCGACTTTCTCCGTGGCCGGAAATAGTCTCTCCACCATTGCCGGCGAAAATCCGGCCCAAATATCGCCGGCAATGGTGAAAAATTATTGTCGGCGATGGAGAAAGTCGCCGGCAATAAGTTTCCACCATTTCCGGCGATTTTTTGGCCGAATTTTGCCGGCAATAACTCCATTTCTGGTGATTCATTGAATCGCCGACAATACCTCTTATATCAGATACAGATCGCAACAGCTCATTCATTTGGGTAGAGAAAAATCCGGTGAAATCGAAAGACGGAAAACGCTCTGAAATCCTTGGGTATTGTCAAAAGGCGTCGAAAACTTGCTCGGGAAGCTATATATATACGTAGCTATATATATAGGTACGTATATACGTATGTATATATATGTGTGTTGATTTAATTAGATCGATATATATATGCATGCATGTGTTGATTTAGAGTTGAGATATCGATTATTGGTTTGATATGCAAATAGAGTGGATATATTGTTGATTTCGAGTGATTGACTGTTGATTTTGAGTTGATTTGAGATTATTTCGATGAAAATATGTTAATTTGTGTATATATATATATATGTATGTATGGATATAAAATTATTTTGTGAATATTAATTGTTAATATGTGTATATATATATGTACAGGCATGGTAATTTGTAATTGTGAATTGTTGGTATATATATATATATTTTAATTTATATGCATTATGCATGGGTCTACTTTTGTTAATTAATCGGATGAATTCGAATGTAATTAATGATGATTTATTAATTAATTAGTAGTGAATGTGTGTATATATATATATATTTATAGTACGTAATGTTAGAATTTTCAGGATGGACAAGAGTTGGATGAGCCTCGAAAGATGGGATGTGAGATATCACCATGGAATTAGGAGTTTTGTGAATTTTGTGAAGGCTAATTGTGGAGACACAACACTTCATTATTGCCCGTGTAAAGAATGTAAGTGTCGCAGGGATAGATTTCGTTTTCCCATTGATAAAGTCCAGAAGCACCTGAGTAAATACGGGTTTTGGGATAAGTACACTTGTTGGATTTATCACGGTGAAACATCGTTAGTGGGTCCGCATGATCATGGACAATTTGGTGAGAGGGCCAGTCCATCCTATGATCATGGACATTTTGCTGAGAGGGCCAGTCCATCCTATGATCCAACATCGATGTTAATCAATGATATGTTTCCTCATAAGAGCGGTGTATTTGCTGATCAAGCACCAAATGTCCCTCCCGTCGTGCAGGGTTTCCCCCATATTGAGCCAGTCGAGCCATTTCCTGGAGCTCATGTCAACACAAGCGGTATGGACAAGTACAACAACTTGATTGCATTCCAACAGACTCCGTTGTACGACGGTTATAGTAAGACTGTTCTTGAAAGTATCATGGGAGTGATGTAGCTCAAAATGGAGAACAAAATGTCTGTCAAAGCTGTTGATTCTTGGCTGAAGTGGACTGCTTCGCTACTGCCACCCGGTCATCGTCTTCCTACCACTCATCATAAGGTGCGACATATCCTGAAAGATCTTGGGCTTTCCTACATCAAAATCCATGCGTGCAGATATGATTGTATTCTCTTCTGGGGAAAAGATCTTGAAGACCTTGAAGCGTGCCCGGTATGTTTTACAGAAAGGTATAAGTTGGCTCCTGCAGGCAACAAGAAAGCTATGAAGATACTTCGATATTTCCCGCTTATTGATAGGCTAGAGCAGTTGTTCATGTGTGCTTCCACGGCTGAAGCTATGAGATGGTGGGCTGAGAGGAATTTGCCTGACGATGACACCTTTATACACCCTTCCGACGGAGAGGCTTGGAAGCACATGGTCAGGGAGTTTGATCATTTTGCAGCAGAGGTCCGAAATGTTTGGCTAGGGCTCTCATCTGACGGATTCAACCCTTTTGGCAACATGAGTCTTCAATACAGTATATGACCTGTTATTTTGGTACCGTACAACCTTCCACCATGGATGTGCATGAAGAAGGAATACAATATGCTGACTCTGTTAATTCCGGGCCCGGGTTATCCAGGAAAGTATCTCGATGTGTATTTGAGGCCTTTGATTGAGGAGCTTAAGTACCTGAGTGAGTGTGGCCACCCTACTTACGATAGGTTCAAAAATGAGATGTTCCAGATGCATGCCATGCTTGTTGGCACCATCAGTGATTTTCCTGCCTGCGGTATGTTGTCGGGCAACGTTACCAGGGGTTACAGGGTTTGTTTAGAGTGCATGACGGTTGATTGTTGCAGTCCTCATTGCAGTAAAATTGTTCAGATGCGTCACCGTTGTTGGCTTCCATATGATCACCCATTTAGGCAGGATCAAGACGCTTTTGATGGGACTGTGGAAACTGGTGTGGCACCCAGGCGATGGACAGGGGATGAAATTTTGGAAGTGTTGAGTGAATATGATTTTGGCCAGCTGAGCAATCATTCTGAGATAGTGACGTCAATTCCAGACAAGCCTGAAAGGTATAAGTTTTGGACACACAAGAGCATATTCTGGGAACTTCCCTATTGGCCCAGGTTGCCTATCAGACACTACCTAGATGTCATGCACATAGAGAAGAATGTGTGTGAAAGTATGGTGGGCACAGTTCTTAATTTGGAGGGGAAAACAAAAGACATCCCTAAGGCACGCATTGATCTGAAAGCTATGGGACTGCGGAAACATTTGTGGTTAAGAGATGGTAAGAAAAAAATGCCGCAAACTCCTTACACCGTCAAGCCGAAGCATAAGCATGAAATTTTTGGGTGGCTGAGTAAAGTCAGGTATATATTTGTATGGCTATGCAGGAAATTAATATAGTTTTTACTTATATATGGTTATATGCGAGAAATATAATTGTTGCTTATGGCTATATATGTAGGTATCCTTATGGCTTTGCCGCAAACTTGTATTTGGGAGCGCTGGAGGACCCCCAACAACAGATGCCGATAGATGAACCCCAGTTCAACCTTTCTATCATCTCCAATGACGTGGTAGTACATGGAAGCTTGCCAAAGTCGTACAAGTTGGATGGAAATGAGGTAGCCATTGCCCACTGGTCGGTACTGATTAACTGTCCAGAAGTACAATATTGGAAAAACTATCATCTTCACTGCCCTGCTATTGCTGGAAATGTAGATTACCACAACAGGATGTTTGCAAACTACTTTGGTCAATGGGTAAGGGTATTTGTGTATATATCCATTTTTTATATCTTTATATAGCATGTGTGTACGTGGTTTTCTTTTTCTATGTTCATAATTTATGGTGTACCTGGTTTCTTATCGTTTTTAGATGAACCATGTAGCAAATGATGGTTGCCCATAGTGGTCAAACGAATTGAGGGTCCTGGCGATGAAACCGATAGCTTCAAAAGTTTACTCAATGTGTCAGGTCAATGGCGTGAAATTTATATGTGAAAATCGAGACGACCGACTGAAAACACAGAATTGTGAGGTGATGGTCCATAGTGGGCAGGATGGCGTTGACTATTACGGTGTCCTTCATTCAGTTGTTGAACTAATTTATGGGAACTGCATGAAAGTGCACTTGTTCAAGTGTAGATGGTTTGATACTAGCCCGGAGAACACAAGGACTGATCAGTACGGAATATTTTCGGTGAATACTGCTACAAGCTGGTATAAAGAAGACCCTTTCGTTCGTGCCACATCAGTAAAACAAGTGTTTTATCTTGACGATCTTCTGAACAAAGTCCCGTGGAAGGTAGTTGGAAGGTGGTTAACCATGTTGCTCATAGAAACATATACAGTGCTGCCACACTTGGTGAGACCGCAGATGATGAAGAAGTTATTGCATACCAAGAGCCGAACGTTTTTGTCATTCCGGAATCATCTACGATTCGCCTTAATAATGTGAGATCTGGGAGTGTGGTTCAAATTACTGGAGCAGAACTTCTCGATGTTAATCCATATGAAGTTGACACTGATTCAGATGACGAGGAGCGGCATATATTTCCAGAGATTACCTATGAAACCGAGTCAGACTCAAGTGATGAAGATGATTACGATTATCATCCTTAGTATGTTAATGATGTACGTATTTTAGTATATATAAACGTGCATGTATGTTTGTTATATAAACGTGCATGTACGTATTTATAGTCGGAAATTCTTGTCGGAAATTATAGTCGGAAATTATAAAAATTTCGCCATCCCAACGCTTGATATCGATCGGTGTTATTTATGAATTAATACTTGCCAGAAATTCTTGGCCGGGAATCACTATCATTACCAATGAGTTGATAACTCGTTGGTAATAGTATTACCCACGAGTTATCAACTCGTGGGTAATACTATTACCAACGAGTTGATAACTTGTGGGTAATACTATTACCAACGAGTTGCTTATCAACTCGTGGGCAATACTATTACAAACGAGTTAACTCGTTGATAAAAGTATTTCCCACGAGTTGATAAGTAACTCGCCGGCAATACATGGTTGATTTCCAGCTTGCAGCTCGACCCCTCCCTCATTTCTGCACGGCCTTCCATCCTAGCTAGCTTGAAAACCCTAAAACCCCTCCCCTTTTCCTCACCTCGCCGCCCTCTCCTCAAACCTATCTTCCTCTCCTCTCCTCTCTCCTCCCTTCTCCCCTCCCCTCCTCCCCTCTCCCCTCTCCTCTCTCCCCTCTCCACACAAAATTACCTAAAGCCAAAAACCCCAAATCTCCCTTACCTCTCCTCCCCTCCTCCTCTCCTCCTCCCCTCCTCCTCTATCTCCTCCCCTCACCTCCGTCGCCGGAAGCCGATCGAGCTCGACCATGACAGGTCCTACCTCCCTCTCTCTCTCTCTCTCAATTTTTGTTTTTTTTAATTATGTATATATATATATGCATTTAAATTATATTTGGTTGCATTTTAATTAACTTGATTAATTAAGTTTTGGGTGATGTTTTAATTTTTGATAATTATTAGGCAAGTGTATGTATGTATATATGTGGAAAATATTTAGGTAATTCAAGGTGATGTAATTGGCATGGATTAATTGATATATATAGTTGATAATTATATTGTATTTTTAAGGTGTTGCCTGGGCAAATTAAGGTGATTTGGATTCATTGATATAGGTAATTTAAGGTAATTTAAGGTGTTGGGCAAATTAAGGTGATTTGGATTAATTGATATAGTTGATAATTTAAGGTATATTTGTTAACTTAATTAATTGGTTAAATAAGCATTTGGGTAATAATTAATTGATATTTTGATTGACATTTGGTTAAAACGGAACCGGAACCGTTTTGAACCGATAACCGCTAGAACTGGAACCGGAACCGTTTCCAAACGGTTCTGGTTCCAAACGGTACCGAAAGCAGGACTAATTGTTAGAACCGATAACCATTTGGAACCGGAACCGTTTGGAACCGATAACTGCTAGAACTAGAACCGAAACCAAACGGTTTGGGTTCAAAACAGTTCCGGTTGAAAACGGTTCTGGTTCACTACGGTACCGAAACCAGGACTAATAGTTAGAACCGATAACCGTTTGGAACCGGAACCGTTTTGAACCGATAACCGCTAGAACTAGAACTGGAACCGAACGGTTCCGGTTCAAAACGGTTCCTGTTCCAAAAGGTTCCGGTTCAAAACGGTTCCGGTTCCAAATGGTTCCTGTTCCAAACGATTCTGGTTCCAAACGAACCGGAAACGTTTCGAACCGGGACCGTTTCGAACCGGAACCGTTTCGAACCGGTTCCGGTTCTAATGATTATCGGTTTAGGTTCCGGTTCTAGCGGTTATTGGTTCCGGTTCCGGTTCCAAATGGTTCCGGTTCGAAACGGTTCTGGTTCCGGTTCCGGTTCCAAATGGTTCTAGTTCAAAACAGTTCCGGTTCCAAACAGTTCCGGTTCCTTAATTTTCATAGAACCGAATCCAGGACTAATTGTTGGATGTGCAGGAGGTTTTGCGGCAAATTAGCTTGGAGGCATCAAACGGAGAGGGAATAGAAACAGTGGAGGGAGCAGCAATCAAGGTTCCTCAGCCGCAGTCAGCAACACGCGTAGTGGCCTAATTATGAATGCTCGCACACAAATGTTGCTAGCTGCGCGAGGAGAGGAGGAAGCTGCACGATTCGGATCCGTGCAACCCCCAGTCCAGCCTCGAGCCTCAGTCAGCAGACGCTCAGTCAGCAAACCCTCAGTTAGCAGACCCACAGACGAGTGACAGTCAACGGGGGAATCAGAAACTCCCTCCATCCGAATGCCCCCTATTGGCCCGGTGCCTACTCCCGTTTCACGGGAATCATCTGAGGCAGATGGTGCTGGCGCCTCATCGTCCAGGCCTCGTCTATCTCCGCCGTCCGGTCTCTTCCTGCCCGACGAGATTCCTGTGATCCTTGAATTCAATGATAGGGGGAGGTCTATTTATATTGAAGGACTGCCGGAGTTCCTGAGCGTGGAGGAAGCGTACAACTTCATCCCGTTCGACCCCGTGTATCTTTGGAGTGCGAGGTGCACCAACCAGCAAACGGACAATGCAGGTAAATTTTATTTAACAAGATTGATTACTTAATTATTACTTAAGACTTACGATAGGTTCAATTAATGATATCAATTTGTTGACATTGTATTATTAGGCAATTTCGTTAATGGCAGTGGAAAACGAAAGACTAGAGGCCCCTGCACCGGGAAGAATCTTGAGCAGGCCACCGGGGGAAGGAAAACGCTCATTAGGGCCAATGAGGATGGTGAGGTGATCGAGACATTTGACACCACGCGAAAGTATGCCAGCATGGCCGGGGCCGTCGTGCGGGACAAGGTCCCAATGCTTTGGCCAGATTGGGAATCTGTGCCTCTCTACGTGAAGATGCAAGTGCATAATGCACTAAGTGTGAGTTAAATCGTATTTTCATTACGTAAATTTTAGATTTATTCATTCGACTCGCATATGTTTTTATAACATATATATTACTTGGTGAAAGACATTTATTTTCGTCCACTCACTCTAATGATTTTCATGTCTTACCCCTGGTCTTTTCGGTTTCCGTGCCCAGTTTGCAGTTCAGGCTCTGGTGTCGCATGTCGTGGTCGGAGACATAGTGCTCGAGCTACCTTGTTTCTGCCAGTAGGTTTATT
The DNA here is from genome assembly GCA_946800695.1 of Geum urbanum. NCBI lineage: Eukaryota > Viridiplantae > Streptophyta > Magnoliopsida > Rosales > Rosaceae > Geum > Geum urbanum. The sequence goes on from OX327003.1 coordinate 11,722,168, forward strand.
GTTCTACCTACTGTGGTATACTTATATGTTTATACATTAGTGGTCGCTCTGAGTACTGTGTTGTTTACGTTGTACGATTTTTACACCGGATTTCAGTAAAGTATAGATATATTTATTGTTTTACTTTACTGTTGATATATTGAGAAATCCGGATGGGATTTGTGCCCACGGTTTGCTTTTGTGGCATAGGATGAAGTGTATTTTCCGCGTGCTAGTAATGGTAATTCCACGTTAGTAACGAAACTCTGCCAAAATTTCTACGGTTTTTGTTGGTTCGTATTTTCGAAGGGGTTCGATTCCGGTTTAGGGAGCTAAATCGGGGTTGGGTCCTTTTAGCGGTTCTAGACCCTATGCGTCTTATAGGGAGGAGGCAATGACCTAACATCCTGAAGAAAACCGGTTCGTGTGGATGTATGAAAAAACGTATCCTCAGTCCCACGAATAAGCTGTAAGTATTGTGCCCTTTCAAGTTTACAAATTGCTTACATGTGTATTGTTCGGTTATTTTTTTAATGTATGTTTTCTAATATGTTATTTTCTTATCATTGCCAATTAGTATCATTTAAGGGAAACAACTGAGCAGGTGTTGACTCAGATTGCGAGGGAGCGAAACCCTAATATCTCGGATGATGAGATTCCCCAGGCCATATCTCAGATCGATCATTCTAATTTAAGGGTTCGGGCGAGGATCATGGGAAACGATTTCCCAGCACGAAGGAGAAATTATTATTGCAAGGGTTTAAGACGGCAAGACGATGGGATATTGAAGAACACGCCTGGTTTTCAACGCAAATCAGGGTCTTCCAAGGCCCAGCTAGAGGAGCAACTTTGTAGGCAGACTGAGGAGTATCAAAGAAAGATAGATAAAACTCAGCGACAGATGACCCAACAGATGGAGGAGATGCGTCAAGAGATGGCCCAGCAGCAGGCTGAGGAGTTAGCTCGGATGCAAGATGAAATGGCTAGAAATTTTGAAGGTCTGAGCTCAACCCTTTAGGCGCAAGGAATAAATGTCCCAGCCCAAGGTTGGACTCCTTGGATTCCATCTAACTAGCACCATCACGATGCCCCACATGAGCAGCAAGATCTGCTCAATGATGATTGTAGTGACCCATCTTATCTCCACAACTTTGACTTTGGCAACATTTAGTTTATATGAATGTGTTTCAAAATTTTATGCTAAATTTTACTAAGTTTTTGTTTTGTGTTGATTGTGAAGTTTTTATGCGTTATTGGACATTGTGGAAATGAAAATATATGTTCGTTAGTTATTTTGAAACTGTAGATTTTAAGAAAGCCCAACCCCGGTGTAGACGTCTAAATATTATCCCATTGGAAATGAGAACAAGTCAAGATTTGCCAATGACGGTGAGTCCCAAACCCTAACATACTGGTAGGTAAAAGCAATTTTATTTTTATCATACTCTTTTATGTCAACTTCCAATGTTATTAATCTTCTTAATTTTCACAAATTTAAGACCTTTTAATTAGATTTGTGTTTTGTTCTAATTTAGTTTTTTTTAACCTATTCACAAGTTCATCTTTTCTTCAAATGCTCGTTCGGTAGCTGCAATGTCTGTGACAGCTTCGGCCGACTTGCCGTGCTGTTGGTACTGTTGGACGGGTATTGATGGCCTTCAGGGTTGGGAAGGTTTGGCTGCTAGGGTTGGGCACGGGATAGGACAGGACGAGCCTCATCAAAGCCTAGCCCGTCCTGTTTAATTCTTGTGGGACGGGACATAATTCATGGTTAAAAAACTCAAATCCGTAGAGGTCTGTACCGGTTGGATTCAGGGTGGTAGGGGCCCAGCACGGGATACATACTTCATATTTTTTTTGCTTAAGTCCCAAAATGGTAAAGTATCCAAAATAACCTATAAAGTGTAAAATGACTAAAATCTGTCAATCACAATAAACATGCCAAATATCCATGACTAAAATCTATCAAATAAGCTGCTGCTCAATCACAAAATAAACATACCTTATATCCAAAATAAGTTGCTGATTTACAAACCAAATACTCAGAATGTCATAGTTAACCCAACTATAAACCAGCAAGCAGCAACACATCATTCTAAATAAGTTACAAACCAATATTCGATACAATCAAAAGTCCTTTCAGTCCCTCGCTTCATTGTTCATAAACGTCAAGCATCAATAACAACATGATATTTCTCGTTTATTCTTATAGATGGAAGTGAAGCTAGACAAGAGGTGCTACATGGATTGCTTGCATCACTTTCATGCTTTACAGAATAGAATATAGGAAGTTAATTTATATCTCAAGTCACCAAATATGTAAAAAGAATATTAAGGAAACAATGTTACAAAGGATTACCAATCTCCACTTCTTCATAAATCTTGGTATTATCAACAGAAGGTTCCTCATCCTTGGGAGCAATTCACCTGCCAACAACCAACTTTTCATGCAAATCAATCCCTCCAAAAATCTTGTACTTAGTGAAGCTCTAAATGGATCAATGACTCTGCCCCCAATTGATCCCTCCGATGCTTAGAGTACTCGAAGCTGAAGAGTTTTGCAATCCATAAGCACTAGATCGAGGTCGGGGGAGTCATGTCTTCACTTTTGCCATGGCAGCTGTAGCAAGACCAATTCCAACGGTTAGGATATTTTTAATTCGTAACTGAATTGAACGACTGAACAAAGTGAGCAACTAAACCCTTCTAGTTTTTAACCAAAACTTCAGCTTGATAATCTCGAGCATAAACACAAGAATCTAGCCCATCAATCTTAATTCATAACAACAGACTAAGTGATTATAAAATGTCATCATATATCAATCATGTGAACACCCATCAATCAATAAAAGAGCTAGTAAACAACATCATAAAGCTGCTTGAATAAACAAAAAAGTCAACATCAAATTGAAGATTGAATCAGAACCCAATTACCATTGCAAATTTTGAATGAGTTCAGCTTGAAAGAGCAAGAGTTAAACTTGAAAAGTGAAGACAACGACATGGTTGAAGTTGATGGTGATCGAGGTCGAGAGAGCAAGAGTGAGAGGCAAAGTTGATTGTGAGAGATGAGAGGCTACGCGAAGGAAGAAAAGTGAGTGAGGTAGGTTAGCTATTTAGGTTTTTTTTTTGGGGGGGGGGGGTGTTTGGCTATACAGGTCAGGCTGGGCCTTAAGGCAATTCTATTGTGTAACCTATAGCCCGTCCTGTTTTAATGAAACAGGACGGGACATGACATGTCTTAAAACTAAAAATTGAAACCCAACCTGTCCTGTTATGGGCCTGGACGGTACGAGGACATGCCAAATTTTATAGGCCTAAGTGCCTACCCCCAGTGGCTACTGAGGTCATAGGAGGTTTCGTTGAGGGTGATGATGTATTATTTCAACCTCGGGGAGGATGGATTTCTGCTAATGGTTGTGGTCTTCGTCGACGCAACGTGTGTACGGATGGTACTTTTTTGCTAAGTGCCATTAGCAATGACGATGTGGTGGAGGGGCGATAATAAAGGTGTTTTTATTTTGGATCGTGGCTTGGGGTTGACCTTCTGGGTTTGGGGATGGTCCAAACTAGATTTAAGTAGGTATGGGTTGATGGTTTGTTCTCTCAGCCCATGTGAGTTGTAACCTCTAGGGATTTTGGCCCAAACTAGCTTTTAGACTTAGTTTTTGGGTCTAGTTCCCGTGGGTATAACCTGAGTCGTGTTTGAAGTTTTTCTAGATCTGGTTTTATCTTTGTGCTTAATTGTTTAGGGAGATACATAACTGCTTAAGTGAGCTTTGCCTCTTTCTTAGAAAAATGGTTAGTTTAGGTACTTTTTTTTTCTGTATTCTGACTAGTTAATCTATGGCACTTTTTCTTGTCAAAAAAAAAATCCTCATATAAATGTTGTAAATGTTTAAGGAAAGCATATTCCATATCTTTTGGGGTATGTCTTGTCCTAATTAGATTAGATCCAAAGATTCTAGTAAACCCTGAATATTCGGGAACATTGATCGTATTGATTGTAATGTCTGTATTTAAGATCTTTTATCAATGAATAAATATACAGTTTCAGTCTACAGTTGTTGCGTATATTTTTATTTTTCAACATGTTATTAGCACGCTCTGAGTTGATAGCAAACAATTATCACATATAAGAAAAAAAAAACTAAACCTATAAACACTAATCCCCAGCGTCACCACTACCCATCACCGTCGATCACCACTCAACACCGCCGATCATCACTTCTTGCAAGCATCTTCTCCATATTGTTAAGATTGCTCTACTTCCCAAATCTCGAGTCAGACAAGTGTTACATCTTGTTCATCTTTACCTATACCAAGCATAACACCAATCAATATAAATTTTCTACAATAGTACTTTAGACATTAGGTTGGAAACTTAATTTCTGCATCGCCCTAGATTTAGGACTTAAATTTAATTTCTGCAACATCATAAATCTAAGGTTGTTTATTGTTTTGAATTATTATTGTGATTCGAGCAATGGGGATTTCATCACCCTTTTACTCAAAAAGTTTGAATTAGTGACGGTCTTGGGGGAGTCACTGTATACAGAAAAAAGGGAAATTGATTACAAGCGATTGATTATGAATGTCATAGTTTCTAGATGTGGTATGAAGCCACTGTTTATCGAGTATCAATTTTTGTGACCATACATATATCTAGGATCATGTTCTTATTCCCTAGACTTAATATTAGTGATCGTGATTTCGACTGTTACTAATTATCTCTCTTGTTTCTTTTGTAGATGACTCTGACTACTGAGCCAGTCTGGCAAGAGTTTGACATCCTTAATGTGAAAGGAATAGAGTATCATCCCAGGGTCTATGATCTAGAGAATAAAGAAATTTACCACCACCATCTTCCCACCGACTGAGCCCAACGCGGCCGCGTTAAGTGCGAAAATCAAAGAGGGCTAATTCTTACGAAGTAGCATTTGAGAAAGACTGGTCCCAAGGATTTATGAGACGTTTTAAAGTAATTCTTCAACAATGTGTATGATGTATAGCTTCCAGAATTGACAGAGAGATGGGAAAGCATCCATTTATTGGATTATCCAAAGGTTGATGCACACAACCAAGCTGTGTTGGAACTACAATCTGAGCTGAGTTTCTATGGGGTAGAAAAGACTTATCAAAACATGATCGAGAAGCCGTTGAACACCTTCCATTCTTCCATGAGTTGTGACGACCCAGACCAGAATCACCAGTATGATCAGCTATATACGTGAGTTACTGCGTAGTCGCAGAGTTCCGACAGTATTTGAATCGCCAGATTTGATAACGACTTAATTATTGGCCGAGAATTGGAGCTGAGTCTCTTCTCGAGAGTTGTTGTACGTGTGATTTTGAGTTCGTGGGCGGTTCCGGATCGTTATTTGAACGACCGAGGAATTAATTATGAATATTTGAAGTTCAGATTTAAATGGTGGTGCTCTTAACGACTAAAGTACCGGACGAGAATTTGGATTCGACTTCTTCACGGAAGTTGTAGAGAACTTGATTTCGAGCTCGTGGGAACTTCTGGAGCATTTTTTCCGAGTTACGAAGATTAAGTTGTGAATATTTCCGATTGTTGATTATTTAGTCGAATTATGTATGTGTTTGGGTGAACCGTTGACTTTTTATCCGTTTGGTCGATGTGTTTGACTTTGGGTGATAATTGAAGAACATGTCGAGTCGAGTTTGTTGCTGCGAGAATTATCGGAATCGGAATTACGACGAGAAAGTTATGGATATTCGAAATTTGTCGAAGAGATAATTACGAAGTTTCCAAAAATGGAAGGCCTATAAATAGAAACCTGCTATTTTGGGCAAGTCAAAACTTACCATTTTGGGAGTTGACCGAGTTGACCGAGTCAACTCGGTGGAGGAGTGGCTTCTCGACGGTGATCGACGGCTTGCCGGCGACGGCGCTCGTCCGGCCACCTCCGGCCTTGGGGAAGGACCCCATCGAAGCGTCTCGGCGTCCGCATCACGTCTCCGGCCACCATGCACGGTGAGGTTCACCGGAGTGAGAGGAAATTCCGGCAAAAACATGGAGAAAACTTGGTGAATTCGGGTTCATTGATTTCGGCCAAATTGAGCTACAATTTGTAGTGGGCTTTGAAGCTCTCCTCACCATGATTCTAACCATGTAAGTATGGAGTTTTAATTCGATTTGTGGATGGAGAATTTTGGATTTGAAATTTGTGTACCAATTCGGTTTTGCATGAAATTGAGCTAGTTAGAGTTTGAATTGGCATTCGATGCAGTTGACAAAGTTGCTGAGTGGATGATTTTGAGTGGAATAGGGGTTGCTCCGTCGAGAAATTTTCAGGTTGGTGGCGGCGCCGCCGTCAACGGCGGTCAAAGTTTGAATTTTTGGGATTTCCGACAAGTTGCATGTCATTTCACTCGAAATCGCGCCCCGATCGCAGTGGGGAGGTTCGTATTTCTAGTTGAGCGTCCGAACTTACAGCGAAGTATTGAGGTGTGATTTCCGGTTTTCCAACAGTTTGTCGTAATCGGATTACGTGTTTCCGAGAACGGTGGTTTCTCGTGATTTTTCTTGAATTGTCAAATTATGATTTTGAGAAATGGTTATTGTGATTATTTAGGGGTTCGTGATCGTTCTTTTGGCGATGGACTTTCCGCCGGATCACGGGTTAACGCATATCGCGTTACGCTAGTCTGTGAGTGGACATTTCTTTTCACGGATTGTTTGCGAGTCTTTATACACGTTTTACGAACTTGAGCATGCGTATGAGATTTCGAATTATATGAGCATGTATTTTACGATTATACATAAACGGATATACGTATACGAATATACATACACTTATATGTTGTTTCATGCATGTGCATCGAACTGTTTATGATTTGATTTACACAGAGTACAGTCTCAGTTACGTTGTTGTATCGATACACTTGCCTCTCGGCTGATCCCCGATGGTAGGCTACCAGGAGGGGCGTTACCCCGACTGACCGGCGAGGGGAGTTTCCCCGGAACCGAGGCCTTTCTGGCTAGAATCACGTGGAAGTCAGGGACTCCGTGATTCTGACTGTACTAGCACGGGTGTGTCCATGAGTGACCCCGTGGAATTTTTACTTGCATGCTCAGTACGCTGGAGGATTATGATTTTACCTCGTGTACTTGTTGTTTTTATTTACCTGGACTCGCATATGTTATTTTAAACTGATATATCAACTGGTGAAAGACATTTATTTTCGTCCACTCACTCTAACGGTTTTCATGTCTTTCCCCTGGGCTTTTCGGTTTCCGTGCCTAGTTTGCAGTTCAGATTCTGGTGTCGCACGTCGTGGTCGGAGGCATAGTGCTCGAGCTACCTTGTTTCTTCCAGTAGGTTTATTGTTCTACCTACTGTGGTATACGTATATGATTATGCATTAGAGGTCGCTCTGAGTATTTTGTTGTTTATATTATACGATTTTACTCTGGATTTCAGTAAAGTACAGTTATATTTATTGTTTTACTTTACTGTTGTTATATTGAGAAATCCGGATGGGATTGGTGCCCACGGTTTGATTTTTGTGGCATAAGATGAAGTGTATTTTTCGCGTGCAGGTAATGGTAATTCCACGTTAGTAACGAAACTCTGCCAAATTTCTAAGGTTTTTGTTGGTTCGTGTTTTCGAAAGGGTTTGATTCCGGTTTAGGGAGGTAAATCGGGATTGGGTCCTTTCAGCTTGGTATCAGAGCATTAGGTTATAGGTTCTGTAGACTTCTGTAGTTGTGTTTACTAAGGATATTTGAGAATGTACAGTATGTCTGGAATGGTGACCCGACCGGCCGGCGGATACTCATCAATATTCCGGGTGTTGTATACTTTCAAATATTTAAAGTTCCATGATTACGTTCCACTTGTTGTGAACGATATTTTATTCATTAGGATGCCTCCTGACGTGCTTTCCGTGTCGTTTCGGTTGTGGATCCTATTGAGGATCAATCGACGCACGATTTTCCAGTGAACTGTGGATTTGGATGTGCATTCTGAATTCAGAGAATTGTGTGGCACGGTTTGCCTGGTTGTGTGTGTATGAGCGTCTACATGTTGCCTCAGAACAGAGAATTGTGGCAGTGGATGTTTGCCTGAGTCAGATTGTTTTATTTGGTGGGCTGATATTGTGTGAGTTCCTGTTGCGACTCCATGGCCTATATTCAGAGTGTTGTCTATACGGTAATGGTTTAATCAGGCTACCCAGCATTAGAATGAGGAGTGTTTAACCACCTGAGGCAGAGATGCATTGTTCATATGTTTGTCCCTGGTTGCATGTGTTATGTGGCTTCAGAGGAAGCAGTGCAAGAGGTTCGAGTTGAGTTTGAACCTGAGCATCAGAGAGAGTCTGATTGTGGTGCCTCGAGATTGCCATGAGGAGTTTAGTGTGTTGCACTCCGTGGCGAGGCTGTCGAGAAGGAAAGGTGTACGCAGTTTTCGATGTGATGGTTTGAGGAAGTGGACTTAGTCGAGATTTTGATGAGGTTGAGTTCCGACACTTCGGGATCAGTGACTTCATCAGGCTGTGGTCTTTTTGATTATGTTAAGGGTCATCAGATCAAACAGAGAATCCGTTTGATGATGGCGGAGATCACAGAGTAGCGGACTTGTTCCTGCGGCATGAGTTTGGGCGACCGTTGGTGATCCTTCCTCACAGCAGGTGTTGCTGTGACTTGTGTTTGTGGAGCACTTTCAGTTGCTGTTTCGGTGGCCAGGAGGGTCACATTAAGAGGGAGCGCCCTCAGCCAGCTGTTTTAGAGGTTCGGCAGCTCAGACTTCATGAGGAGGTCATGATGCTATTCCTGAAGCTTGACAAATATACCCTTTTGATGAGTTATTCAGCAAGTCGCATTTGACGTGGGCGACTAGTTGGGCATGTTGGAGTTTGCGTCATGACCTTGTTTGAGGACGGACTTTTCTCCGAGGTTACTGTTGTTTGATATCCATGGCTATTGTATCTGCATTTCCACTTTTGAGGTTTTGGAGTGTGTTGTATCCAATCGGAGGTTGCGAGATCCTTTTTAGAGGATATGGCTTAGCTGCGGATCTGTTATAGCTGGATGTTGTGGTTTTGATGTATGGATTTACTGTCGACGCATTTGGCTGTGTTCGAGTGCCTCGAGAAGGAGGTTGTTTTTCGACGACCAGATTTTCCCCGAGATACTGTTTCGCGGTGATGGTCGAGCGGATGATGGAAACGAGTTGTGTTGTTTGCTTAGCTCATGTTGTGGATACTTCAGTTGCTGTACCCGACATTGGTGACATTGAGGTGGTTCCTGAGTTTCCTGGCGTGTTTCGGAGGAGTTACTAGGTGTTCCTCCAGTTCGGGAGACCGACTACACCATTGAGCTTGTACCGGGTGCTGGACTCATATTTCCGACGTCTTGTCGTTCGGAGCCAGCGGAGCTGATGGAGCTACAGGTTCGACTCCAGGAGTTGCTGGAGGAGGTTTCAGGAGATTTCATACAACCCCGCGTATTTGCGTGGTGTACTTTTGCATTTTTGTGCGGATGTTGGATGGTTCGACGAGGTGGTGCATTGAATACCGAAGCCTAATTCGTTTCAGAGGAGAGTGAGTATCCTCCGCTTCGGATTGACGAGTGGTTTGATCAGCTCGCGAGAGCTTCAGTCTTTTCAAAGATTGATTTCGGGTCCAGATATTATCAGTTGAGGATCGATGAGTCAGTTTTGGTTTGGACAGCTTTCGAATTTCGGTGCGGACATCAGGAGCTTTTGGTCACGCTGTTTGGTTGACCAATGCTCCCATAGATCGTGTGGACGTGATGGACCAGGTGTTCAAACGATTCTGGACAAGTTGCGGTCATGTTCGTTGGCAACGTCCTGATGTACTCCGGAAGTGTGGGCCAGTACTTGAAGCAATTGCGAGCGGTTTTGCGGACTTAGTGAGACGATTAGCTGTTTGTGAAGTTCAGCCAGTGTGAGTTTTGGTTGATTTGCATGAAGATTTTGGGTCACGTGATGTTATCCGAGGGAGTTGGTGTGGATCCTGATCAGTTAGAAGCCGTGTTGATTTTGGGGATTGCCCTACCATGGTACCGGAGATCGGGAGTCTCTTGGGTTTGGCAGGCTATTACCGACGGCTTGTGCAGGATTTTCCCGGGTTGCCACTCTACTTTCCGGACTGACGAAGAAGGCGTCAAGTTCGAATGGTTCGATGCACGCGAGGAGAGTTACTTACTCCTGCAGGATGGTTGACCGTTGTTTCAGTTTTGACCTTACCTGACGAGCGTGATGCGTTCGTGAGTTATGGCGATGCATCGAGATTTGGATTTGGTTATGTTTTGATGCTGTGTAGCAGAACGGTGGCTCATGGTTTCAAGTAGTGGAAACCTTATGAAGCTACGTATCCTATGTATGATTTGGGTGTAGCTGTCCTTGTGTTAGCATCAGAGAGTTCGAGACACTACAGCTATGGCGTGTAGCGCAGTGTAGGACGTGCACTGATCATTTGAGTTTCATCCAGTTGCATTTTCGGCCAGATTTGGGCTTGAGGCAGTGTAGATGTATGGAGTCGACTAACGACTATGGCTGCACCTTTGAGTTTGTTCAGGAAAGGCTAGAGGTTGTACTTTGACCATCCGTTTGGGATGTTGTTGCTAATGCATTCAGTCGAGAATCAGGAGCTTCAGTGTTTCATGTGAGTGTGGCTCGAGTTTCCGTATTAGCCGAGTTGCGAGCTATGAGAGCTGTGTTCGAGTGTGATGATGTTGAGGCTCGTAGTTTTGTGCGCGTTTGGCGCTAGTGGTACGAAGATGTATCAGATACTCCGAGTTTTCTACTCGTGACGCAACCTGTAGAAGAATGTAACAGTTTGGGTATGCAGATGCCACATTTGTCGACTGGCCATGGCTAGGAGGCAGAGACTTGCCGAGAAAGTGTCAGCTATTTGAGATTTCTGGTTAGATGTGGCGATTGTTGCTGTGTTTATGTGTGTTTGTACGCACTTTGATTTGTGGTACCAGTTGTCAGGCCATTATGGACCATTTGATGAACTTAGTACGTTTCCTTGTACTTTTCGGGAAAGGATTTCAGTGGCGTAGTTGTGTTTGACGAAGATTGTCCATCTTCGTGGTGTACCTATGTCCCAGTTTGCTGGTCGAGGTAATCAGCTACAACAGAGTGTTGGCAAGCTTTGCAGCGAGCATTGGGGACCAGATTACAAGTTAGTACCGGTTCTTATCCTCAGATTGGTAGGCGATCTTTGAGGATTATTCAGACCTTGGAGGGCATATTGTGGACCTCGGTATTGCAGTTTCGGAGGATTTGGGACCAGCAGTTTCAATTGTTCGAGATTGCATGCAGTACCATTTTGTGGACCACTATGGTTTTGAGGTTGCTTGATGTCGTTTTGAGGAGTGATGTTGTACTCCACTGTGCTGGAGTGAGTTTGGTTTGAGTTTGAGTTGATGTTTGATTCTGATTTTGTGGAATGTGCTACCACAGACTGTCAGATTAGCGGAATGGGGTTGATAATTGCCTGAGCCCAATGTTTGAGCTATGTTGATATGAGTGTGTGAATTATGTTAATGTGTATGGACTGAGTTGTGATTTGCCATATTATTTTGATTTGTATGTGGTCATAGGCGAGTTTGTGTTGTGCCGTATAGTTCGGCGTCGCCTATATTGTTAGCTTTTGTGTGTGTTGTGTTCCGTGTGGCGAAACTATGTTTCAGGTTTGTTTCGTGTTGTGTACCCTATATGTTCCTTATGTAGGAACACTTGGCTATTGTGTGGAGCCAGTTCAGATTCAAGATTTGAGGGTACAGGGATTTCAGCACAGAGCTATCTCCTATTGTGGAGTCTGTTGTTAGAGTTGTTTAGTTGACATTGTTGCTTGAGAGTTGAGCAGTATGCAGAGGCAGTGCTTCTACTTTTAGTCGGCAGACTTGGAAATTTTGAGGTCGAAATTTTTTAAGGGGGGTGGATTTGTTACGACCCGGACCAGAATCACCAGTATGATCAGCTATATACGTGAGTTACTGCGTAGTCGCAGAGTTCCGACAGTATTTGAATCGCCAGATTTGATAACGACTTAATTATTGGCCGAGAATTGGAGCTGAGTCTCTTCTCGAGAGTCGTTGTACGTGTGATTTCGAGTTCGTGGGGGTTTCGGATCGTTATTTGGACGACCGAGGAATTAATTATGAATATTTGAAGTTCGGATTTAAATGGTGGTGCTCTTAACGACTAAAGTACCGGACGAGAATTTGGTTTCGATTTCTTCACAGAAGTTGTAAAGAATTTAATTTCGAGCTAGTGGGAACTTCCGGAGCATTTTTCCGAGTTACGAAGATTAAGTTGTGAATATTTCCGATTGTTGATTATTTAGTCGGATTATGTATGTGTTTGGGTGAACCGTTGACTTTTTATCCGTTTGGTCGATGTGTTTGACTTTGGGTGATAATTGAAGAACATGTCGAGTTGAGTTTGTTGCCGCAAGAATTATCGGAATCGGAATTACGACGAGAAAGTTACGGATATTCAAAGTTTGTCGAAGAGATAATTACGAAGTTTCCAAAAATGGAAGGCCTATAAATAGAAACCTGCTGTTTTGGGCAAGTCAAAACTTACCATTTTGGGAGTTGACCGAGTTGACCGAGTCAACTCGGTGGAGGAGTGGCTTCTCGACGGTGATCGACGGCTTGCCGACGACGGCGCTCGTCCGGCCACCTCCGGCCTTGGGGAAGGACCCCATCGAAGCGTCTCGGCGTCCCCATCACGTCTCCGGCCACCATGCACGGTGAGGTTCAACCGAGTGAGAGGAAATTCCGGCAAAAACATGGAGAAAACTTGGTGAATTCGGGTTCATTGATTTCGGCCAAATTGAGCTACAATTTGTAGTGGGCTTTGAAGTTCTCCTCACCATGATTCTAACCATGTAAGTATGGAGTTTTAATTCGATTTGTGGATGGAGAATTTTGGATTTGAAATTTGTGTACCAATTCGGTTTTGCATGAAATTGAGCTAGTTAGAGTTTGAATTGGCCTTCGATGCAGTTGACAAAGTTGCTCAGTGGATGATTTTGAGTGGAATAGGGGTTGCTCCGCCGAGAAATTTTCAGGTTGGTGGCGGCGCCGCCGTGGGCGGTGGTCAACGACGGTCAAAGTTTGACTTTTTGGGATTTTCGACAAGTTGCATGTCATTTCACTCGAAATCGCGCCCCGATCGCAGTGGGGAGGTTCGTTTTTCGAGTTGAGCGTCCGAACTTACAGCGAGGTATTGAGGTGTGATTTCTGGATTTCCGACAGTTTGTCGTAATCGGATTACGTGTTTCCGAGAACGGTGGTTTCTCATGATTTGTCTTGAATTGTCAAATTATGATTTTGAGAAATGGTTATTGTGATTATTCAGGGGTTCGTGATCGTTCTTTTGGCGAGAGACTTTCCGCCGGATCACGGGTTAACGCGTATCTCGTTACGCTAGTCTGTGAGTAGACATTTCTTTTCACGGATTGTTTTCGAGTCTTTATACACGTTTTACGAACTTGAGCATGCGTATGAGATTTCGAATTATATGAGCATGTGTTTTACGATTATACATAAACGGATCTACGTATACGAATATACATACACTTATATGTTGTTTCATGCATGTGCATCGAACTGTTTATGATTTGATTTACACAGAGTACAGTCTCAGTTACGTTGTTGTATCGATACACTTGCCTCTCGGCTGATCCTCGATGGTAGGCTACCAGGAAGGGCGTTACCCCGACTGACGGGCGAGGGGTGTTTCCCCGGAACCGAGGCCTTTCTGGCTAGAATCACGTGGAAGTCAGGGACTCCGTGATTCTGACTGTACTAGCACGGGTATGTCCATGAGTGACCCCGTAGGATTTTTACTTGCATGCTCAGTACCCTGGAGGATTATGGTTTTACCTCGTGTACTTGTTGTTTTTATTTACCTGGACTCGCATATGTTATTTTAAACTGATATATCAACTGGTGAAAGACATTTATTTTCGTCCACTCACTCTAACGGTTTTCATGTCTTTCCCCTGGGCTTTTCGGTTTCCGTGCCTAGTTTGCAGTTCGGATTCTGGTGTCGCACGTCATGGTCGGAGGCATAGTGCTCGAGCTACCTTGTTTCTTCCAGTAGGTTTATTGTTCTACCTACTGTGGTATACGTATATGATTATGCATCAGATGTCGCTCTGAGTATTCTGTTGTTTATATTATATGATTTTACTCCGGATTTCAGTAAAGTACAGTTATATTTATTGTTTTACTTTACTGTTGTTATATTGAGAAATCCGGATGGGATTGGTGCCCACGGTTTGATTTTTGTGGCATAGAATGAAGTGTATTTTCCTCTTGCAGGTAATGGTAATTTCACGTTAGTAACGAAACTCTGCCAAATTTCTACGGTTTTTGTTGGTTCGTGTTTTCGAAAGGGTTTGATTCCGGTTTAGGGAGCTAAATCGGGGTTGGGTCCTTTCATGAGTATCCTTGCTCATTAGTACCAGCTTGAGTACGAACAAGGAAGAAAAAAAAGATTCAGTGTTCTCATGAATATCCCGGCTAAAAAGGAGAGACATTGTGAGATAATTCTGAACAGCGAGTCAAGGCCTGCTGGGACCAAGAAAACACCTGAGAATTACAACACTGGATGGAAGACACGTTAGGAAAAGAAGAATAGGCGTTCAGAACCTTACAACCGTGGAGGGAAAGCTCCATGTGGTAGGAGAGGAAGGTGTGGCAATAATAGACACCAAAGTCGAAACTTGACTTTGCATAGAGGTTAGGAGGCCAACTCCAACAAGAACTAGTCAGTTTCCAAGAATGAAGGAATTTCTTTACTCTACTTCATTTGAAAAGTATCCATATTTCAAATGTGGCTCTACTAAGAATATGCACAAGCAATGCCATGCAAGCAAGATAATTCAAAATATCTCTAAGAGGCACAAGTAATATTTGACTCAAGAGTCTAACTTTGCTGGGGGAGACTATGAGATGGAAGAAGATTGTGATGTTAATCTTATTTTAGCAGACAACAAGAAGGACAGTCTTGAGAGTCCAGATTTTGATTAGTCTATATATTAGGTTGTTACTCTGCTATGTAATCTTTCATGTTTAGTTTTTGTTTGGCTTGTTCAGTCATGTTTGTCAGACTTTATTTTTAGTCGTTGTGGAATAAGATATCTTCGATGTAATTGTGTTGGCAAGTAAAATTTCTCTATTTTTGGTTATATGAACGTGTTGAGAATTTTATTTCACTACATAATGCATGAATGGTTCGTTATATACAATATTACATGGCACTATATATGACATCGACAAAACAGAGAAAATAAGACTATGGTTGGGGTCACGTTTCGACCTGTCGATCAAGAATCTTGACCCATTGACCAGGAGTTCCAGGAAGGATCTTCGATTCGTTGGTGAGGTAATTCGACCCGTTAAAACCAGAACTCTGGACTCCGCTTCGAGCACTCTCGACCCGTCGATACTAGCACCTTGGACCCAATCTCGAACATTTTTGACCTGTCGATAATTTCTTTGACCCGTCGAGGTTCGTAGACAAAATGAATATTGTTTTGATGTTGTTTTTACATCATTTTTTCCTTGTCATTTCAAGCACTCTATAAAGGTCATAATCCCCTACAAATCTTTAAGTATTCATTTAAAGTGCTCGCCATATCTTGAGTTCAAAGATTGATTAATTTACATTATTTTGTAGATGTCTGAAGATGAGATTGAGTATTTAACAAATAGTGGTACTACCCAAACTATTATGTGGAATAAGCAATTGTTTATATATGGATCTTATGCGATATAGTTATTCAGTGACAACCATGATTGGTTCAACGCCAGTTATACAAGGGTGTGGTTCAACACAATTCTTGTTGCCACATGGTACTATAATTTTTATCACATATTTCTTATACGCGCCAAATGTCAATCAAACCTTGCTATGTTTTAAAGACATTTGTGCCAACAGCTTTCACTTGAAAACATATTGTGAGAATGTAAAAGAATTTTTATACGTAACCTCCGTAGAATGTGGTAGAAGAGCATTCTGGAGAAGTTTATGAACATTTGTAGTGGTTTATATCTTAATATAGTTTGGATTATTGAATCCAATGCAGTTACTCACATTACTGTGTGTGACTCTACCTCATATAAGTTTGGCATTATCGTCTGAATCACCCAGGTCAAGATATGATGATCAAGATATTGAAAAATTCATATGGTTATCCGTTCTTTAGAGCAAAGAAGCATGTGAGAATATCAAATACCATCTGATTAGATGGAGGGGTTGAGATTACTTCTCTTAGTCCAGGCTCGGTCTCCAAGATGAGTATAGCACCATCTTGACCATCTAGTGTTTAGGCGTTGTGTGCTATCCCACTAGATTTCTTTGTGGTAATCTCTTGTGCACACCGCTCATTTTGCTAAGCTTGTTCCTTAGCAAAGTTATAGACATGACCTTCTTTTGTTGTAGACGCAACTAAGAACATTCCATTCTTACATATAATCCAAGGTGACATTTGCGGCCTATCAAATCTGAATGTAGACCATTTAAATACTTTATGGTTTTGGTAGATGCATCGACACGTTGGTCACTCGTTGCTTCTATCAACAAGGAATGCTGCATTTACAAAACTCATAGCTCAGACTATTAAGCTCTGGGTTCACCACCAAGACCACCTAATCAAGTCTATTCAATTGGATAATGCAGGAGGCTGGGGTTCACATTGATCAAAATCTTTTGATGTTTATTCCATATCTGTTGAGATTGATGTTGAACATCTCATTCCCCATGTTCACTCACATAACAGTCTTGTAGAAGCACATATCAAGCAGTTACAGCTTGTGGCTCGGGCTTTGGTTATGTATACCAATTTACTCATCTTTGTGTGGGGTTATGCAATTTTACATGCATCTATGCTTATTCATTTCAGACCCGTAGCCTGTCAACCATTCAGTGCGTACTAATTATTAACCGAATATGAGCCTGACATTTCACACTTATGCATATTTGGTTGCGAGGTATATGTGCCTATTACACCTTTACTGTGTACTAAAATGGGTCCTCAGAGATGATTAGGTATCTATGTTGGTTAAGAAGCTCTAACGATTGTCCGCTATTTAGAACCTTTGACATGAGATCTCTAGACTGCAAGATTTGTAGATTGTCATTTTGATGAGATATACTTCTCGGTGTTGTGGGAAAGATGAATGGTTGTATTCCAATTGAACGTTAGGGATTGACGTGGTTAAACCTCACTTTGTCTCATCATGATCCCCGCACATCTCAGAGTGAGATAGAAGTGCGACGTATTCTCTATCTTCAAAAAGTAGCATATTCGATGCTTGACTCCTTTATTGATATTACAAAAGTGACAAGATCAGATATACCTGCTGCTAACGTCCTTTCATGGTTGGAAGTCCCTAGTAAGGGGCAAGTAAAAGTCACACTAAACATTCCTCCTGCCCATGGTGAAGGTGTGCCATTGCCCTTAGCTTTCACCAGGAGAAGGAGGAGACCAAGAAATTCCATAGATGAGCTGCCGATTAAAAGGCATGCCATCTAGGCACAAAATGATCCATTTGTCATACACATTGTGAATCATTCACATGAGATTATTCCTGACTATATTTATGTTCTAGAATGAAAATTGGCATCTTTGGGGGAAATTTATGAGTCATTCATGATGTCAAAGAATAAAGAAATCTCACTAAGTAACACAAATGCACACGTTATTATGAATATATCTTCCATGTTTATAGATGATGCATTTGCTTATTCCGTTGCTCAGGATATCATTCACAACGATGAAGTGGAACCTCGCTCTGTTATAGATTTTCAACGTAGATTAGATTGGTTGAAATAGAAAAATGTAATCCAGGCTGAATTAGACTCTCTTACAAAAGGCAGGTTTTTAGTCCGGTAGTACTATGCTCGCCGAATGCTAAGCCGGTTGGACATAAATTAATGGGTCTTTGTTTGGAAGCGGAATGAAAATAATGAAGTCTTGCGGTATAAAGCTAGACTAGTGGCGCAAGGATTATCTCAATGCCATGGAATTGATTATGATGAGACGTATTCTTTGATCATGGACATCATTACTTTTCGCTAGCTAATCAGTTTTGTAGTGTCCGAAAAACTAAGTATGCATTTCATGGATGTGGTTACAGCATGTCTCTATGGGGATCTTGATTCAGAGATATACATGAAAGTTTCAGATGACATAGTTTATCGAACTCAAGTAAATCTAAACCACGAAGTGCTCATGTGATAAGATTGAGACGTTCACTATATGGATTGAAGCAATCTGGTTGGATGTGGTACACATGTCTAAATGACTACTTGATTAGGAAGAGATATAAGAATGATGAGTTATGCCAATGCGTGTTCATTAAATGAACAAGTTCAAGATTTTTCATTATAGTAGTCCATGTAGATGACATGAACATCGTTGGGTCTCTTGATGAGATTAATGAAACAATTGGCTACTTGAAATTCAATGATCCCTTCACCACAATAACTCCGGACATTTTAAGCCTGATAATTAATGTATTCCCTTTATATTTGACTATGTTATGAACTTAGTATTATTAATTCTAACTTGTTTTATTGTTTTTAAGTACTAACCAAAAGAGACAGAGTAAAGAAGCCTACAAATCATGCAAAACGCATCAAAATGGAGAAGAAGTAATTCGGAAAAAATAAATCTTCATGAAAAAGAAAGAAAGAAAATGGATCATTGTTTGACTAGGAGATTATTTCCTTGGTTGACTAGGAATGTGAAGCTTCCGGAAGATTCTTAGAGAGGGAACAAAACCAAGATGGGTCGGCCCAATTAAAGATCAAGTCAGTAGCCTAAAATTAGGCCCAAAACATGGAGGAAAGAATATGGCAAGAAAATGATTCCTAAAACCTAGAGGATCGGATGAAGAAAATCTACCACGAAAGGGAAAGCAGAATCTGCCTGTGCAAAACAACCAATTTTAACAGATAACTGGGAACAACTACGGATGAATTAGAAGGAGATCAATATATGGTTGGAAAGTTCTTTGAGTCTTCTTTCCAACGAGACTAAGATCATAATTTTTTCGACTGTCCGGAATGTTCGTTTGAATTCAAAAAGGTCAAATCTGCCGAGTTTCACTAGGAATCTTATTTCTCTTAGAAGTTTGCCACCATCTTGGCCTATATAAAAGGCTTGACTATAATTCAATGCATCACTGATTCAATAGCTTAAGTTCTGCGAAATACTCTCCCCCTCTCCACAAATCAATCATTTCTCCTCAAAAGGCTAACTACACCACAAAACTATCACACCTTCATCTCCACTGGCATAAAGGGGATCCCGACTGACCATCCTCCACAAAAGAAATCTTGTTCTCTTGAGCATCCATTGGGGATCTCAAAGATACAAAAGTGTAATAAGGACCTCTTTACTCCATAGTCATATTTTGTGTTTGAAACTTGTTTGTGTGTATTGGATAACAATATTTTGGTTTTATTACTTATTTGAATTTCGATAACTATCCATATGTTCTAGTATTCTAATTTTTTATATGCATGTGTGTTTATTCTTAATATTTTAATTTTAGATATAGGGGAACCCGAGTCTAAGTCAATAGAAGTGTATAGGGCCATAGGGGATCCTAAGCACAAAACTTGATAATATGCATGTATAATCGGTTAGGGTGGGTTATAAGGTTTCAATAAGTGTTGAAGTTTGCATATGTGTTAGGTCCAGAATTACGTTCTCATTATGTGCCTAACATTATGCTTAATGCTTGCCTTCCTGGAATAAACATCATTTTTGATACATTTCCTTGTCATGCTAGGAAATGGTGAGTTTTTGTGGAAACAAGCTTAAAGAAGGAAATTAATCGCTTTTTGAAGAATCCAAGCAAGTTTCCTAAGCATTTGGAGAAGAATGACCAAAACCGGGAAGAAGAGAAAAAGTCAACCGCCTGTGAACGGTCAACTCCGGGGGGCAGGGATCAACTCTGGTGAGTCTTCACCGGACAATGACCAAGTCAAGATATGATGGCCCAAGACTTCATAGTCCAAGCCCACAAAAGTCCACATAAGAAGATATTTTGGTGTGGAGACATGCACATGCAACTTACATGACATGGGTGAGTCATCTTAAGACCACCACTTAAAGCCTAAAAATGTGGATGATGTCTAAGCTTGAATTTGAATTATCTTCCCCCAAAATATCTCCCTAGGCACTATAGGCTCGAGCTCCCCCTCACACACATAGAAAACTCACCTCATTTTCATATTTTTCATAGTTTTACACTCTCTCTAGACCCTTTATACTTATCCCAACCCTCTAACACTCTTCTACCTCTTCTCCTCCCTTTCTAGGCCAAAACACCTTCATAACCACCACCATTAGAGTCCTAGCTCTTCTCTCTCTTGGGTAGAGCCCAATCTCTCCACCACCACACCATCACTTTGGCCTATTTGGGTGTTCCTCCTCTCATCATTACCTCTAGGGTTTGGTTTGGTCTTTAGAGTTCAAATGAGTGGGAAGTAATCCCTCTTCCTCTTAGCTTCTTGGAATCCTAAGGACTACCCTTACCTCCTCTTGAAGACTTGGTGCTAGCTTAGGGTGAAGAAATGGAGCTAGAAGCCTTGGGGTCATTTGGTGGAGCTTTGGCTAAAGGGAGTCTTGGTTATTTCTTTCCTCTTCTTTTTTTGAGCATGTATCTAGTCTTATATTTAGTTATGCTTAATGAGTAGTTGCCTTTTGGAAGCCCTAGCCAATTTGATGTACATACAACTATATTTTGAGTTATGGATTTGAATTTGGTTTAGTTTACTACATGTAGTAAATGAGTTTGATAGCTTGTCATGTGATTGTGGTATGTTTGCATGTTTGATCTTGATTCAATATTTTCAAATTCATGTCTTAGCCATGATTAAGTTGAGATATTTTTAAGGAAGCTAAACATGAACCTAAGTGAATTAGTCACTCACCTAAGGAAGATAAGCATGTAAACATGACTTAGGTTGCATTTGAGAAGATGGGCTTAAATTGATAATTAGGCTTGAGCATGGACCAAAGTCTTCTTGAAGTCCAAATGACTCAAGGAGCTTCGGTCAAACTTACATTGACTCGAAGGGGCTTTGTAGCTAATCGTTACTTCTTCTAATGCATATTCTAAAAGGTGTGGATTAGGAAAGTCATTAGGACATACTTTCATGTCCGCTAATAGGGACTTACGAAGGAAAGCCATTCACATTCATCATAAGTAAATACATATTGAACTCATTAGGCATATGGTATAATTAGGATATGATTTGCAATTGAGTTTCATCCTAGTTTCGGTTTGCTTTATATTTGAATGTCAGATCAGAATACTTCTAGCCCCCTAATGGCCTAGGAGATTCGAGTCACAACCAATGGTGACTCAAAAGGATCATGAATTGAATAAACATGTATGAATCAGACTAAATTCATAATTTTGACATTGTTGGTACATTGAGTTGGCTAGTGGTGACATCTCTAGCCGACCAAACATTTACCTTTTCTTTTGCTCTAACTTTATGTTTTCACTTAATTAGTTTGTAGTAAACATTCAATCAACCTTTTGTTTATCCACTCATCGTAATTCAACCATCTATTGCAATGCTAAATCTCCAAAGGACTTAGTCTTGTGAGATATACTTCCACATCTCGCTTTAATTTTAGTGTTATGTCTTGTGTCTAGTTAATATGTGATTTCAAGTGTTTAACCGAGTCAAACTAAGGAGTTTATAAGTGGTCAATCCTCATGGGTTTAACACTCGACTTCCTTACAAATACTATAACATGACCCCGTATACTTGCGGGTAAGAAAAATTCACTTAGCCTTTGACTCATCAATAATCAAAAGGTTAAGGGGATAAATCTCATTGAACAAGTTTTTGGTGCCGTTGCCGGGGATTGATTTCACTTTGATTTCTTAGCTTTGGTTAGCCTTTGAGTGTGGAGTATCCGGACATGTGTGTGATATTTGTTTCTTATATTAGCTTGTAGTTTTCTTCGTTTTATCACTTAGGACTTTGTTTTCTTTGTCCTTGATCTCTAGGATACTTTGGTAGATACTTTGAGGTGAAACTGTGCTAGAATTTGTGCTTCTAACCTTTTTGTAGGACAGTTTTTCGATCCATCAAAAATTACCTTCGACCCATAGAAAATAGTTTGTAGAGAAGACCAGGGTACCTCATTCAATCCATTGAGAGATTTTCTTGATCCATCGAAGGGTATTTTGTCATTCCTACCCAGGGCTTGGCTTCGATCCATGAATCCTATGTTTTGATCCATTGAAAATTGTCCTATGCTTAAGGTTGTTTCACTTACTCTCTACCTATTTTAACTTGAGTATTTATATTCTTGGAAGCATATCTAAGTAGTATCTTTATTTCAAGCATAGTAGTTAGAGAGTCTAGATCTAGAAAACTTAATTTCCGCTATACCCTAGATTCTCAGGACTTTATTTGGCAATTTCGGTATATTGGATCACGCATGCCTTTACCTCGGTTAACCTCTATATCCGTAGCACAGTGAATGCCATTGCACAACGTACCAGAATCCCATTAGAACTCTTAGAGTGCTCATTGATGTTTCCTTGAGGGGGGTGTCAAAGAAGCACCATGGAAGACCCTCAAGGCTTTGAGTACTTTGAGATTTTGGAGGACTAATATCTATCAGTTGCTTAGTGTGATTTTAGGTGTCATGTCTTTGAATCCTATTTTCAAGGAAGAATTCATCATAGACGAGGACATTATTGAAGCAAGACCTTTGGGGGATAGTGCTGTACCATCTTTGTCAAGGAACACCGGTTGCATTATTCTTCAACTATTAGCGG
Source organism: Geum urbanum (assembly GCA_946800695.1). Lineage (NCBI taxonomy): Eukaryota > Viridiplantae > Streptophyta > Magnoliopsida > Rosales > Rosaceae > Geum > Geum urbanum. The sequence goes on from OX327003.1 coordinate 11,744,993, forward strand.
GCGAATCCTTTGAGATGAAATCTAGTTTTCTCCAAACCTTACCAATCTTCATGGGACATCCACATTCTGATCCCTATTATCACTTGTTGGAGTTCGAGGAAACATGTACAAGGTTCATCATCCGGAACATGGATCCGGGACAATTGAAGCTTTGGGTATTTCCTTCGAGTTTGCGGGATAAGGCAAAGATGTGGTTCAACAAGCCTAACTCGGTTTACTCATGGAAGGAGATGCAACGTAAGTTCATCACCAAGTATTTTCCACCGAGGAAGATCAATGAGAGAAGGGCAAGGTTGATGACATTTTGTGAGGAAAATGGAGAGTTGTTCTATGAGACATGGGTGCATTTCAAAGAGCTTGAGCTTGGGTGCCCTAACCACGGTTAAACCTAAGACATATTATTATCTCTCTTCTACCAAGGACTACGCTTGGAGACGAGAAGAAAGATCGACAATGCAAGTGTTGGAGATGTCATGGACAAAACCACCTAGGATGCGTATGTTCTACTTGAAAAGATGTCGGAACGGTCTTCCTTGTGGGATGTTAAGCCCAATGTTCGAAAACCGGCAATATCAATGAGAGAAGCCACCCGAGCCAACCAGAAAAGTAGGAATGAAGTCAAGGGAGCTATGTATGTACAAGGGGATGCCATCATGCGACTTGAAGAGACCATAAACAAGAAATTTGACCTCTTGTTGAAGCAAACATGGAATGGAGGCTATGTTAATCAAATTGTGGAGACTAGTGTGGCACCTCGCATGATTTGTAAGAGTGTGATGCATGAGGCTCCATGTTGCCCACATCAAGGAGACCACTCGGAGACTATTAAGAAGTGGAAGCATATGTCATTGGGTGCATAAAGGAGTAATCCGGGTTGGCATACCAATCCTATTTTCTCATAGGATGATCCTAGCCAAGCCAACCATTGTGGTCAAGCAAATGGTCAAGATTTTAAACATGGAGCTACCAAAGTTACAAGGGCTAGTGGAGCGTATGTTAATGTTATAGGAGGAAACTCTTGCCAACCACAAGTATCTTTCTCTCTAATACCACAACAAGCTCTGATGCAACAATCACCTTTACCTCGAGGGGAATTTTCAAAGTCTAACTTGAAAGAGTTGATGACCAAGCTATTTTCACAACATGAGATGCTTATTCAAAGAAAATTGGAAGCTCAACGAGCGGAAAACAAGAAGATGTACTTAGAAAATTTTCAACAGCTTAATGGAAGAGAACAATGACATCTAGAAGGAGAACGAATGTGCACTCCGGAGGATAGAGGAACAATTAAGTCAATTTGCAAAGGCACATCGAGTTCAACAAGGCGGAAAGACTAATAAATTCCAGTCTTGCACCAAAAAGGATCAAAAGCATCAAGGTCAAGTGGTTAATGCGGTGTTGGCTACCGGAAGAAGATGTGATTATTATGGTGATGCTCCCTTGGTAGAAAGCGATTTTGAAAGTGATAATGAGGAGGATGTAGGCACATCGAGTGCACCTAGCATACCTTCCAGATTTAATAATAAAGCTAAGTAGAAACATGAGGGTATCAAGACCCAATCCGAGACTAAGGTGAACCCGGATGAACTTAGGTTCTTACCTTTTCCTCTAACCAATGCTAAAAGAAGGACGCAAGTTATCATAAGCCGTCATACAAAAGCCTTCAAGTTATTCAATGAAGCTCCTTTGATTCCGGTACTACAAGTCTATAGTTTTGATGTTGTGGGAAGCAAGGCCAATGATGTTGAAGAAGTCAAGGCCCCGGATAGAGGCATGAGCTGCAAAAAGAAAAAGAAATTAAAACTGAACAAGCTTGAGAAACTGGCATTCGTAGTTGGTAGCAAGGTCACCTTGAAAATCCTTAATCCCTTTAAGAGTGCTAATTACAAGTTGCTTGAGCTATGTCATCAAGGAGTCATCCATTTGATAAATTTAAAAAATGAGAGTACTTTCAAGCTCCATGAGACAAAAATTGAGGCTTTTGAGCCAAACATAAAGTAGGGTGTAGAGGTCTATCACTTTAAGGACCCAACCATGATGGCTTGACCTACTCGTCCCTTCATGGACCATGTTTACGTCCTTAAACTACAACCTGTGATGGTCGGACACTATTGGTATGTTAGAAGAATAAGTGTGAGATTGGAGGAGTGTAGAACATCGTGGAATGGGCATGGAAGTCAAGAACTTGAAGAAGGGCAAAATTTTCTGAAAATGCTGAAGTAGTGTGAACCAGGATGCCTGCCTCGATGGATCGAAGGTTTTCCTCGATCCATCAAAACCTGTTGTCACTTGCGATATAGGGGCTCTGCCTCTATAGATCGAAGGTTTTCCTTCGACTCATCATAGGTCATTCCTGATGCACACTTTTCAAGCTTCTTTTGGAGTCTGAATGCCATGGCTTGGACCATATACCCCTTTGAGCTTTCAAATGATATCAATTTCAATGCGAGGACACCATTTTCAAGTTCTTACTTCACTCATGCAACCTTTGGATGGCGATCACTAACTTCTCCCTCATTGGTTTACATATTCTTGCATATGGAGCTCGGAGTTGGTCGACAAAGCTTTTGTACCCCATTTATCCCTACTCTTTTTATTTCCTTGCTTCCTATGGACATGTTTATGAATGATGCTTAGTGTATATTTGAGTCGTGTTAGAATGTGGTAATCTTTGTGTGATACATGTTGTGATACTTATTGTTATGGACTAAACGCCTTTATAGGTTTCCGATCATTCCATGCTTGGGTGTTCAAGTTCTAAGTGTGAGGTCCCCTCTTGTTACATGCTAGATTATAATATGGTTTTCCTTTGAAATGTGATTACTATGCATGCCCCCGTTGTGGTTGATAGGACTCTAATAGCTTCATTATTTCTTAGAGACTATATGACCCTTTAAGTGTGAATGCATGTTAGTTACTATGCCTAGGAGAACATGTGTTAGGCGAATAATTTTGTGAAATGATGTTGCCTTGCTATCTTGTGTAAACTTGTGTTTACTGTGAGGATTTATGCAAATTAAGGACAATTTGATTGTAAAGTGTGAGGTAGGCGGCTAAGTCATTATCTCTCCTTATCTAGAAAATCCATAAAAATTAAAAAATGTGAGAAAATATAATACAAAATATGTGTGTTTTAGGGTGTTTATATTCCAATAACCACTCCCAATGATGAGGTTAAACTAATGGCCAATAGATTGCATAATTCTTAGCATATTTAAAAAGAGAAAACAATGCATATTTAATCGGTTTGAAAAGTGCATATGTCATTCAAATGAGTTCATATGAGAAAAAAAAGGATTGATATGTTTTCGAAGCTATTCATATCCACGTGAGATTTTTGAGCCTTATTGTGCATACATTGCTACATTATGCACATATTCCTTTATGTGTGACATCGATCAATCATAGAACTTGCTTTACACCGTGCAAAACATTTTCCAAATCATGAGTTATTTTCAAAAATGATAGAGGCATTAGGATTACCATCATGACCAAATTTCTTTTGAACCCTATAATGCATATATCCTTTAGTGAGCCAATTTGAGCTTTATTTTATTTAGCCTTTTAATTCTTGAACACCACAAATCCTTACCAAGCCTAAACACTTAGTTCTACCCTTAACTAGGCAATCGTCCAAGCGATAATGAATTCTTATTAGGATGTGCTTAGAGTTTGTACCTATTGTGAAGTTTAGCAAAAGTTTAAGTGTGAGGTAGAGAAGGTGATTGCGATGTTTATTTATGTTGTGTTTGTTCAAAAAGAAAAGAAATGAAAAGAAAAAAAGAAGAGAAAAGAATATCAAAGAAAAGAAAAAAAATAGAAAGAAGAAAAGAGTTTCACAAAAAGAGTATGAGTTATACATAAAAAAATAAGAGTTGTCAGAAGTAGTTTTGAGTGAAAAGGAAGTTAATGACACCTACATGTTTAGTAAGGAATTTCGACATGTAAATTGCTTGCTCGGTTGCTTGGTTCTCGAATTCCTATACCCTTATTTCATTAAACCATTTTCTTAAGTCCCGGTACAATCTGAATAAAAGTCCTCTTGATTTGAAATGCTTGTGCTTTTGGATTGTTGGAGCATTTGGTTGAAAATCGAGCTTATGGAGAACATATGATTGATGCGATTTATGAGTGCAAACACTAATCCTCAAACACATGTGTGCATTGAGTGATATCTAATGAGTTTGATGGTTAGGAAACATATTAATTTGAATACATCTCATTATGATGCATTTGGCTTGGCATATAGTATAACCCTTTTGGCTTATTACATATGCATTGATTTCATGTTTTAAAGTGTTGCTCCAAAGTAGTTCAATCCCTCTAGCCATGGGTCTTTAAGGGAAACTAATCATCCATTTGTGACACTTACATGCCTTATGTATTTTTGTTCTTAGAGTCTAGCTTAGTTTCATTCTTTTCTTCTTAATTTGCTTGAGGACAAGAAAAGTTTAAGTGTGAGGTAGTTTGTTAGGTCTATAATTATGTTTTAATTATGTGTCTAACCTTATGCTTAATGCTTGCCTTCTTGGAATAAAGCATCGTTTTTGTTACATTTCCTTGTCATGCTAGAAAATGGTGAGTTTGCGTGGAAATGCGCTTAAAGATGAAGATTAACTGATTTTTGAAGAAGCTAAACAAGTTACTTAAGCATTCGAAGCAGAATGACCAAAACCAGGAAGAAGACAAAAAGTCAACCGCTGGTCAACAGTCAAGTCTGGCAGTCATTAATTGGTCCAGTCCAGCGAGTCTTCACTGATTAATGACCAGGTTAGGATATGATGGCCCAAGACTTCAAGGTCCAATCCCACAAGAGCCCACATAAGAAGATATTTTGGTGTGGAGACATGCACATGCAACTGACATGACATCGGTGAGTCATCTTAAGACCACCACATAAAGCCTAAAAATGTGAATCATGTCTAAGCTTGAATTTGAATTATTTGTACCAAAAATATCTCCCTCAAAACTATAGAGACGAGCTCCCCCTCACACATATAGACAACCCACCTTATTTTCATATTTTTCATAGTTTTACACTCTCTCTAGACCCCTTATCCTTATCCCAACCCTCTAGCACTCTCTTCTATCTCTTCTCCTCCCTTTCTAGACCTAGCTCTCCCCTCTCTTGGGTAGAGCCGAATCTCTCCACCACCACACCATCACTTTGGCCTATTTGGGTGTTCCTCCTCTCATAATTACCTCTAGGGTTTTGTTTGGAATTTAGAGTTCAAAAGAGTGGGAAGTAATCCTTCTTTCCCTTGGCTCCTTGGAATCCTAAGGACTGCCCTCACCTCCTCTTGAAGACTTTGTGCTAGCTTGGAGTGAAGAAGTGGAGCTAGAAGCCTTTGAGCCATTTGGTGGAGCTTTGGCTAAGGAAACTCTTGGTTATTTCTTTACGCTTCTTGTTTGAGCATGTATCTAGTCTTGTATTTCATTATGCTTAGTGAGTAGTTGCCTTTTGGTAAGCCCTAGCCAATTTGATGTATATATAACTATGTTTTGAGTTATGAATTTGAATTTGGTTTAGTTTACTACATGTTGTGAATGAGTTTGATAGCTTTGTGATGTGATTATGGTATATTTGCATGTTTGGGCTTGATTCAATGTTTTCATACTCATGTCTTAGTCATGACTAAGTCAAGATATGTTTAAGGAAGTTAAAAATGAACCTAAGTGAATTAGTCACTCACTTAAGGAAGATAAGCATGTAAACATGACTTAAGTTGAATTTTAGAAGATGGGCTTAAGGATTGGTTTTCATTGGGCTTGAGCATGGACTGGAGCCTTCTTGAAGTCCAACTGACTGAAGGAGCTTCGGTCAAACTTACATTAACTCGAAAGGGCTTTGTAGATAATCGTTACTTCTTCTAATTCATATTCTAAAAGGTGTGGATTAGGAAAGTCACTAGAACATACTGTCATGTCCTCTAATAGGGACTTAGGAAGGAAAGCCATTCACATTCATCATAAGTGAATACATATTGAACTCATTAGGCATGTGGTATGATTTGGATATGACTCGTAATTGAGTTGCATTCTAGTTTTGGTTTGCTTTATATTTGAATGTTGGATCGGAACACTTCTAGTTCCCTAATGGCATAGGAGATTTGGTTCACAACCAATGGTGACTCAAAAGAATCACGAATTTGACAAACACGTGTGAATCAAACTAAACTCATAACTTGGACATTGTTGGTACATTGAGTTGGCTAGTGGCGACATCATTAGCCGACCAAACATTTATCTTTTTTTTTTGTTCTTACTTTATGTTTTCACTTAATTAGTTAGTAGTAAACATTCAATCAACCTTTTGTTTAACCACTCATCATAATTCAACTATCCCTTGCAATGCTAAGTCTTGAAAGGACTTAGTCTTGTGAAATACACTTCCACATCTTGCTTTAGTTTTAGTGTCATGTCTTGTGTCTAATTAATCCGTGATTTCAAGTGCTTAATTGAGTCAAGCTAAGAAGTTTAAGTGGTCAATCCTCATGGGTTCGACACTCGACTTCCTTACAAATGTTATAACTTAACCCCATATACTTGCGGGTAAGAGAAATTCACTTAGCCTTAGATTAATCAATAGTCTAAAGATTTAGGAGATAAATCTAATGAATAATATGTTAGTAAGCGAGCTAGGTAAAGGAATAAGTCGATCACTTTTAAATAATAATTAGGTTTTGTTTTGGTCATAAACAAGACTTGAGTTTTTAGGGGTCATTTATTTATTGATTGCCTATGACTTTATGCATGCTAGAAGTCCTAGGATCCTTACTTCATATTTGTGATGTTTTCTTGGTAATTCCTTAAGTTAGATGAAATCAACTTTTAATCTCCCATTTCACTACACAAAATTGCATGCACCATTCAATCCTTGGTTTAGAACGATCCCTATTTACCAATGCTATATCTACATGAAAATTGTTTTTGATTGTGCGTTTAGATTATGTATTAAGTATTTAATTTAATGCATAGTTTTAGTGTATTAAAAGAAAATCTTTATTACTACTTCCTTGAATCATTCTAAGATGATAACTCCACATGAAACTGTTAAAGTATGTGTCTGGCTTCGGTCAGTGAAACATTATATTCGAGGGTCTAGTGAATTACCATCTACTACGACTGCACCAACCTACATCTTTGAGGATAATGCAACTTGCATTGAGTAGATGAGGTTGGATTATATTAAAGGTGACAATACAAAACACATTTCATCATAGTTCTTCGAAAATTAGCAATAACAGGAGTTCTAGAATTTCCATGTGAGCTAGATTGGTTCTGCGGATAATACTACGGACTTATTCACCAAGTCGTTTTCAAAATTTACGTTTGTGAAATATGTGAAACGCATTGGAATGCGACGCTTATCTGAACTTGAAGATTGAGTTACCAATCAGGGGGAGTCATTTTGGTAGACATCAGGGGAGTCTACATCACCTGTAGTATCTTTGTAGTTGCTGCGTTGTTCTCTTTGTCTGTTTGACCACATCTTTGTTTTACCCATGTGGTGCTTGTTTATCTAGCAATATTTTTAGTGAGGCAACAAGTTATGCATCATACATTAGGAGCTTGATACAAGGGGGAGGGTTTAAGAAAAATATATTCCATATCTTTTAGTGTGTGTCTTGTCTTAATTAGATTAGATATAGAGATTCTAGCAATCCTTGATTATTCGGGAACATTAATTGTAATGCCTGTATTTAAAGCCTTTTATCAATGAATAAAGATACAGTTTCAGTCTACAGTTATTGCTATCAGTTTATCCTTCAACAATAAAATCTAGATTTAATTATTTGATTCGAACAAAAAAGATATAGAAGTTACACAACTATTTTTCTAGATAAATTGTCTAAAATTTATTTTGCCACATAATATTAAACAAAAATTACATAACCATAAAGGAAAACAAATACACCCTAGTCATGCATGGTCGAGGTTTGGTACAATAAATGAGCGCACCCATCTAAAGCGGATCCGGATCCTCTCCTAACACATTACCTAACAAATTACCTAATGCATCAATCGGGATCGTCCATTTTATATCGATGGCCACGATGTACTCTCTCTCTCTCTCTCTCTCTACTATTTCTTCATTTCCACAACACTTTGCTTTAGTTCATTCGAGAGCAACATGCTGCTCAAAGCTTTATCCTCAATCCCAAATCATTTTCCTTCCTCCAGTCTCATAAAGCAAGAAATTATAGAAAAATTTAATCATGACCACTCATTAAAACTGAATGGCTAGGATTCATCGGTTAGGTCCTCTCCATTAGGAGAGGATCCAAATCCATCTAAATCACCTATTTAGAGGTTTTTATTTAAGGTAAAAAAAAATAGTATTAATGCAGGAGGTTCTCTTTCGGTAGGTTAAAGCATTAATACATTAAAATTAGATGCCTCGTAAAATAAGTAGACCGTTTTGTGTATAACAAGTAGACTGACCTAGTGAAACAAGTAGACTACCTCGTAAATCAAGTAAACTGACCGACCTCTTGAAAAAAATAAACTACCCTCGTGACACAAGTAGACTGACCTGGTAGTTGTTACACGAGGCCAATCTAATTATTTTAAGAGAGAATATACTTATTTTACAAGGTAGTTTACTTGTTTATGAGGTCACTTTTACTTGTTTTTCAAGACCATCTAATTTTAATGTATCAATGTCTTAATATACCTAGTCTTTTTAATCCAATGGTGAACTAGTGATCGAAATTTAATGAATCATTTCTCAAGAATGGGAAAGAAATCAATCATTTGTATTTTGCAGTTACAATAATATGAACCACACGAGTCATTACATTTTCATGTATAAGAAATTCAATGATTACATACTATATAAGAATATATAATACCAACCAAATTGGTTCGAATAAATTTATAGATTGGACTAGAAATACATTGTATCTTTGCAAACTCCTATATAAATGTTGTATTGGGAAAAGTAGTCACCATCAAAGAAATATAATGGAGTTTTCGCAAACTTATTTGTTCATGTTGTTCAGTCTTCTTTTACTAACCTCTAATGTTATTGCTGAGCATGATTATCCTCTTCGTTTATCAAATTATGATGATGTGTTAAGGCTTGTTCCCAAGGGACCGAACACTAGAGAGTCTCCACCTTTAGATGTCTTGAGGCGCGTGCCTGAGGATATGAATCCTCGACAACCTCCACATTTAAAGGTCTTAAGGCGTGTGCCAAATGGTCTAAATCCGCAAGAGCCTCCACAAGCAGAAATCTTAAGGCGTGTTCCCAAGGGTCCAAATCCTCAACAACCTCCACAATTTCAAGTCTTAAGGAGTGTACCTAAGGGTCCAAATCCTCAACAGCCTCCACAATTAGAAGAGGTCTTAAGCCGTGTTCCCAAGGGTCGACCAAACCCCCAAGAGCCTCCGACGTTGGATGTGTTAAGGCGTGTGCCTAAAGGTCTGAATCCTCGTGAATCTCCACCATTGTGGCTTTAGTATTATACGCGTCTACAATTATTTTCCATAAGTGTGATAATCATGATGATCATTCGATTTCAAGTTAATCGTTGTAAGGGCACTATCTTATTAAATAAGTTCTGCAAAATCTTCTAATATGGAGGTTGTGGTCAATAAATTTGTAACAAAAATAATTAGTTTTGTTCTATATTGTTTGTGTTATTTGGTTAGTATAATTTTTTTTTGTGCTTCAAGAATAATTGCACTTGTAGAAACGTTCTCAAATGCTCAAATGATCGATTGGCTTCGAAGATGGTACATACTTGCTCAAGTCTTAATTACGCTTTTTAGTTTCTTTTATTAAATTAATGGTGTTCGGAATTTGTTTGGTGACGTGATCTTCCGAAGGTTGTCGTGAAGTTTATCCCTACACACTTAATGAACTAAGAATTAGCCTCTAAGTGTAAAATGTTATTTTCACCCGCAAGTATATGGGGTCAAATTATAGTATTTATAAGAAGTCAAGTGTCGAACCCACGAGGATTGACCACTTTACTCCGTAGTTCAAATTGATAATGTGGATTCACCACTTTACACCTTAATTCGAATTGATAATGTGCTTAAACTATGGCTAAACTAGACATTAATCTTGCCACCAAAACTAAAATAAAATGCGGATGTGTATCTCACACTACAAAATCCTTTAGAGACCTACCATTGCAAGCACTACATGAATTCCTAACTTAAACTACGAAACCTTTTCAATTTCGTCGTCTAAGACATACTTAGGCGACGAAATGTTGTTTCGTCACCTAAGTAGATATTTTCGTCGCCTTCAAACGTTTTTAGACGACGAAAATAGGATTTATCGCCTAAGCAATATATATAAGACGATGAAATCATATTTTGTCGCAACTTTTGTAGTTTAAGTGTCTTAAATGGCGAAAATCAAGTTTTGTTGTCTAAGGAAGAAGTTAACCGATGAATTTTTTTCGTTATCTAAGATAGTAGTTAGACGATGAGGTTTGTTTCTTGAATGACGAAAAATTTCATCGTCTAAATGAAACAATTAATAAGAGACAGTAGCAATTCCAAGATGTGGGTCGTCGGCAAAACTATGGCCTAGGACTATATCCGACGACCGGTCAATAACTGGAGTTGACCAAAGGAGGACTATACCCGACGACCAGAAGGTGAGTCGTCGACTATGGTAAATACTATAGCCGATGACACTATTAAAAGTCGTCGGCTATAGTATAAAATTTCTGGAAAAAAAATACTCGAAAATGTACAATTCTAATCCTCAAACCTACAAATTGATGTTATTGAAAACATTGAAGTTAATATCCTCGTCTTTGGGATCCTCTTGCGGCCGCGTGGCAGGAAAAAGGAATGCAGGTGGAGCCGGGACCGGGAATCCAGATGACTGGAACTGTGCAGTATCATATCGGGCACGTAGAGGTGCATAGGTTGACCACCACGTGTCCCTGTAGAGGAACTATCTGAAGGACTTGCATTACAGGCCGACGGCTACGATGAGGGAGTACGCGCCCTTGGCTAGGAGATGGGAGGCATACGGACACCTGAATGTACAGAACCCGTAGAGGCTGCCGGCTGCAGCGGCGAGGGGATGGCGCCTTCGTTGAAAAGCGGCCTCGTGCAGGCGGGTCGGCAGGCCACTACATCTTCTTGCGGCTGCTGAAGCAGTTGAAGGTGTCGAGAGGTTTTGGGGCCGCTATAAGTGTTACTTATAGAGGCGGACGAGGACCTATCGCCGCTAGACCCGGTTTCTTTTTTAGAGCCCTTCGAACTCTTCCGACTTAACCAATTCATGATCCCTAATTATTTAAACCCTAATTAATTAAACCCTATTTAAATTAAACCATACATAAATCACAAAATTTCACACCACAAATTCATACATAAATCACAAAATTCATACGTAAATCACATATTTCATACATAAATCACAAAATTCACAAAAATTATACATAAATCACATATTTCATATATTCACAAAAAATCACAAAATTCATATAATATTCCTCGTATCACAAATTCCATACATAAATTAAATAACCCAATCACAAATTCCATACCAAAATTCAATAACCTAATCACAAAATCCATAGTAAAATTCAATAACCCAAAACTCATACACAATCACATAATCTAATCTATATCAAACTAAAATCTCTAAATAAATTAAACCTTAAAATTTAGGGGAAAAAGGAGAGTTAAAATTTAGGGGAAAAAGTAGAGAGAGAGAGAGAACCTGTTTTGGGGGAGGAGATGCCGATTTGGGGGAGAGGATGAGAGGTTTTGGGGGAGGAGAGGCCGAAGAAATGAGAGCTCGGGTTGGGTAACCTGGTTATAATGTGGGACTATACCCAACGACTTAATGAAGGTCGTCGGTTATAGTATACCCGACGACCTTCATTAAGTCGTCGGGTATAGTTTTTTTTTTTTAATATTTTTTTTATAGTCTAACTATACCCGATGACTTTATTGGTCGTCGGGTATAATTTGATCACCATAGCCGACAACTTCAATGGTGGTTGTCGACTATAGTATCATAGCCGATGACTTTATCAATCGTCGGGTAAAGTTTTGACTATACCCGACGACCCAATGAAGTTGTCGAGTATAGGTGACTATACCCGACGACTTGTGCAGTCGTCGGCCTATTTTTTCTAAAGTTGTTTGCTATAGTACTTATTCTGGTAGTGTTTTCACAACCCCTCAAAAACTATCCCAAACCTCCTCCGACTATTTTTCGATCTATAAAGAAGAAGCTTTCATCGAGGCCTCCTAAAGAATTTCATCAATTTCTTATATTGGTTACTATTTGTATATACTCTTTTCTTTGATTTTTTTTCTTCAAATATTTGGGTGTATTTTGAAGTTTACAGGTGAATAAATTCCGACGAATCAATTCCAGCAAAATTGTTGGCATAGAATCGCTTGATAACTATAATCACTCAGTTCCCGCAAAATGTTGATTATTTATATGAAATGTTAGATTAGTATGTAGTTTGACAAATTAATAATTTTTGGATTAAATACATACATATTAACTAGTTTAATTTGTCTTATGCAATTTATTGGGTTTACATAAGAATGATTCCCAATGTGTAATTAATTAACTAGCTGCGTAGGTTATGTTCATGATTTGTCCGTAATTAGATATCTAATTTCTTGAAATGTGGCAAAATTAGCTATATATATAGGTTCTTGAATAATGCATGATTATCGCCCTAAATATATTTGGACAATTTTTTGTTTCGCTCATTACAACTTACGCAGAATATAGACAAGAGTTGGTTAAGGTTGGAAAGAGGTGATCCTAAGTATATACAAGGAATTTTCAACTTTATGAAGTTTTCAATTGAACATGGTCAAGGAAAGGATCGTTACATGTATCTGTGCAGGCGATGTCGTAACTCAGAGTATCTTTCAGCTCCACAGATGTTCTAGCACTTGTCTAAATACAGTATGATGTGGGAGTACATTTAATGGACTGAACACAGTGAAGTATCGAATACTATTGTTCAAACGTTAATGGCAATGTTCAGATCAGGGTACAAGGATCCACATCCAGCAATACTGACGGACCTTCTCAAAACCCTATTATGGAACTTGTGCAAAATGCATTTCTATCGTATAGTTCTAGTGGATACGGTTTTGCAGAGGGATATTACGATACTCTCAACCATGAGACAACCCCTGTTACTTTTGACTTGATGAGATCCACTAATTACGATAAGTACAATAGATTTCTACTAGAAGCCCAGACACCGTTTTACCCACAGAGTAAAGAGACTATTTTGAGTGCCATAATGGAGAAAATTGGGTATAAAGTGAAGCAAAAAATGTCGAATGCAGGCTTCGACGATGTCCAGCGACATATATCTAAGTTGCTTCCAGGTGATCACAAACTTTCTGATAGTTATTATAAGGTAAAAATGATCTTGAATGACCTTAGCCTTTCATCCACGAAAATCCAGGTCTGCAAAAATAGTTGTGCTCTGTTTTACAAAGATCATGCAGACCTCCAACACTGTCTGGTTTGCGGCGAGTCGAGATGGAACCTCATGAAGAAGAATAAGAAGAAAAGTGTTCCTTGGATGGTGCTTCGCCATTTTCTGTTGATTCCTAGACTGGAGTGATTATACATGTCTCCGTACATGATAGAGGTAATGAGATGTCATGGGAAAAAAAGGAGAGACAACGATATGCTTAGACACCTCGCAGATGGGGAAGCCTTCAAATCTCTTGAAATGAAATTTACAGACTTCGCATCAGAAGTTCGAAATGTCAGAATAAGACTTTCTACTGATGAGTGCAATCCTTATAATGATGGCATGTACAGCACTTGACCTGTTATTGTCATGTCGTACAGCCTGCCTCCCTGAATGTGTATGAGTAAGGAATTTAATTTCCTTACTCTGTTAATTTTGGGTTCTTACTCTCCTAAAAAGTGTTTTGATGTGTTTATAAGAAATTTGCTTGACGAGTTGAAAAATGTGTGGGAATTTAGGACAGCTACACTAAAACTTCATTCAACATGAGAGCAACAGTGATGTAGACCATTAGCGATTTTCTTACTTTTGGGATGTTGGCATCTTGCAGGACTAAAGGGTACGAGACTTGCCCTATCTGCTTAGACGATGTAAACTTTAGCTATCAAGCGGAAAATGTGTGTTACTTGGGTCACCGTAGATGGCTTCCAAAGGATCACCAATGGAGATCGGATAAGGCGAGTTTCGATGGGACAATAGAGAATGGACTGAAACCCCGAGAGTGGTTTGGCGATGAGATTTTTTAGAGGTTGTACGGTGGTTGTTTTGAAGTGTTGAGCAAGTGTCATTTGTGAAGGCCAACATTCCCATGGTTGACAATGATATTACATATTGGAGTCACATGAGTATTTTCTCTGAACTGTCTTACTGGTCGAAGTTGAAACTCAGGAACAACCTAGACGTCATGCACATTGAGAAGAATGTATTCGACAACGTGGTTGGAATAATTCTCAGTATTGATCAAAAGAATAAGGAGACTCTTAAAGCACGTGAAGGTTTGCAGCGTACGAAAATCAACCATCACTTGTGGTTAAAGTAGTCGAGGGCGGGCAGACCTAAGATACCTATTGCACCTTACACAGTGAAGTCGAACAAGAAGAAAAAAGTGTTCACTTGGTTTCGTAGCACTACTAGAAAATCACACTTAGATGACAAAAAAAAATATTTCGTTGGCCAAGAGGCAATTTCATCGTCTAGTCTGACTTTAGACGACGAAATTAATTTTCGTCACCTAAGCAATGTCTTAGACGACGAAACATTTGTTTTCGTAGTGTAAGATCTGACTTAGACGATGAAAATATAATTCATCGTCTAAGTATAATATCTTAGACAACGAAAAATGTCTTCGTCTTCTTAGAAGACGCACTTAGACGACGAAAACAGAATTTCTCGTCTAAGTTTGCACTTAGACGACGAATATTTTCATTTTGTCATCGAAGAACATATATATCCAAAACCTAAACCCTAAACCCTAAACCTGAAACCCTTTCCCCAAAATTAATTTTCATATATTTTTAAAAATTAATTCACTTAGGTGGTGAAATCTATTAGCTTTGTCTCCAAAATGATTTTTTTAAAATAAAAAATAAAAAAATAATTTTTTTTACTTAGGCGAAGAAACTATATATTTTCGTCGTCCTAATGAAATTTATTTTATTTTATAAATAAAATTTAAAAATTTTTAAAAATTCACTTACACGACGAAACCATTTATTTTCGTAGCTCGAGTGAAATTTAATTTAATTTCTTTTATTTTTTTTAACAAAAATCACTTCAGCGACGAAGGTTTCATCACCTAAATCCAAAATTTTGGCCGGTTTTTTTTTCACCAAATTTTTTTTACCAAAAAAATTAAAATCACTTAGGTGACAAAACTTGTTGGTTTCGTCGCCTAAGTCCAAATTTTTGGCGGTAATTTTTTTCGCCAAATATTATTTACCAAAAATTTAAGTCACTTAGGCGACAAAACATATTGGTTTCGTTGTTTAAGTGATTGCCTTTAAAATAAATTTCATCCCCTATGTTTCACAATTTCTCAATCTTTTCAAATCTCTCTCTCTCTCTCTCTCTCTCTCTCTCTCTCTCTCTCAAACCATACACATGACCACCACCACCACCACGACACCACCACACACACACACACCACAACCTCAACACAACCACCACCACACAAACGCTGCCACCACCATCATCATCATTAAATTATCTCCTAATTACAATTTTTACATTAACTAATAATTAACATTTAATTAATTTTCATTTTAAAAAAAAAATCACTTAGACGACGGAATCAGTAGTTTCGTTATCTAAGTTGTTTATTAAAATTTTTTTAATTTAAATTTATCACTTAGATGACGAAAAACCTTCGTCGTCTAAGTGGATTATTTTTTTATTAAATTTGACACTTAGGGGGTGATGAATAACCTAAAATTTCGTCGTCTAAGTAGTTTAACTTAGACGACGAAATGTTTGTTTCGTCGTTAATTCATTAATTTTTCGTTGTCTAAAAACTTAGACGACAAAAAAAAAAATTTCATCATCTAAGTACTTAGGCTACAATTGTTAGACGACAAACCTTAGTCGACGAAACTTTCATGTAGTACTTAGGCGACGAAAAAAACCACTTAGGCGACAAAACTGTCTTGTTGCCTGAGTGTATTTTTCTGGTAGTGTAGTGTTCGTTATCTATCAAACTATGTAGCAAATATTTCTCATTGTGTCAAAGTTGAGGACAGGAAGTTCCATGATCTAAAGACTTATAACTATCATGTCATGATGCAACGTCTTCTTTCAGTGGTAATTTGACCATATTTGCATCGTGACGTGGTGGAGCCGTTAGTATCTGTGATGACCCGAACCAGAATTTGGAATAGTAATCGGCTTAATCAGCGAGTTTTGCGAGTAATCGAGATTTATCGTAATTAATCGAATTGGCGGTTTGGTTCACGACTTAATTATCGGGCGAGAATTTGAGATGAGTCTCTTCACGAGAATTGTAGTATGCACGATTTCGAGTTTGTAGGCGGTTTCAGATAATTCTTTCGATAATCGAGGAATATGTTATGAATATTTGACCGTCGTATGACCACCGTTGACTGGCTGACCCGCATTGACCGAGAAGGAGGAGCACCACCGTTTGACTCGCCGTGGACTTTTCGTTTCCAGCCACCTCCGGCTACAATTTGGGTATGGTTAGAATCCTCTCTTGATTTCCTATGGTTTAGAACTTGGAATTGTATGATTTCATGAAGTTTTGGGGGAGAAGGAGCTCGAGGAAATTTAGGGATTTCGCCGGAATCAGGTGAGGTGCTCCGGCGACATTTGGGGTCGGGGTTGTGGGGGGAAAGGTTCCTCTCAACCCCTTGTTGCTTTTGGGTGGAAAGAATTTTGGATTGGTCGTCGTTTGGAGCTCGCCGGAAAACTCACTGGAATCCATGGTGAGGTGAATTCCAGCCGGTGGGCTTGGAATTGGGGCTTGGTGTATAAGAGAGATGTGTTGGGCTTGAGGAGTACTTGTGATCTGGAAAGTTTGGCCGGAATCCGCCACTGTTGACGCCGCGCCACTTTTTGACAAGTTTTATGCCGTTTTGCTCGTAATCGCGCCCCGATCGTAGCCTTGAGGTTTTCGAGTTGATTTGGATACCGGATTTTAAGTCGAGGGTTTATGTGGAGTATTTGGGGGTTTTCATGTGACGACCCGAACCAGAATCTGTTGTGTATTCGGCACGATTCTCGAGAGTGAGTTTAGTCGCAGTTTTATGTCGTATAAGTGTTTTTGCCGATTCGATTCGCGACTTTGTTTTTGGTCGAGAATTTGGGTTGAGTGTCTTCATGGAAATTGTAGTGTACGTGATTTCGAGGGCGTGGGCAGTTCCGGAAGATTTTTCCGATAACCGAGGAATATTTTATGATTATTTGAAGTTTCGGATTCCGACGAGTTTATCCGATTGTTTCGAGTTTATCCGAATCGTGATGGTTATCCATTTCGAATCGTCGATCGACCCGAGGCGCGAGTATATATATATCGGAATAGTCGAGAATTAGTCGAAAACTTCATTTTGGGCTTTGACTGACATTGAATTTCGTTGACTTTCCAAAACTGGAAAGCTGATCAGTTTGACCGAAGAGGAAAGTTTCCTCTTTGAGCCTTGCCGTTCCGACGGCCTAGATTCCGGCCACCAACGACTTCGACGAGGGTATGAATAGCTTCCCTATATGATTTCAAATTGAATGATGTATGTTTTGTTGTGAATTGAGCATGTTTGAGTTGGACCCGAATCGGGTCGGATTCGTGTCCGTCGCCGGTGTCGGTTATGGTGGTTCCGGTGGGTGTTCGAGGCAGGGTTGATGGGGGTTTGGTTCCTTTTTCCCTGAAGATGCTTCCCCTTTGTTTTGATTTGAGTTTTATTGAGTTTTCCGGCGAACCGTGGTGGTTGCCGGAAGTAATTTTCGTTTGCTTTCGAGCTAGTTTTGGAGGGTTAAAGTTGAGAATTGAGCTTAGTGACAGAAGAGGGTTGTGTTTGGATGGGCAAGACCTAGAGAACTGGAAGTTCTCCGCCGGAGAATCTCGCCGTTGACCGCGCGCCGTCGCCGGCGGCGGCGGTCAACGGTGGTCAACGGCGGAGGAGTTGACTTTTTTAGATTTTGATGAAATTAGTGTCGTTTTTCTCGAAATTGCGCCCTGATTATCGTCCAGAGGTTTTCGGGTTGATTTGGTTAGCCGATTTTCAGTCGAGGTTTCGAGTGGGGATTTCGGAAATTCCGTTATTCATTTTGTATCGCATTGCATATTTTCGGGAACGGTTGGTTTTGGTGAATCAGTACAGGGTTGTGGACTATGATTTTGATCAGTTATGTTTTTGTGAATATTCAGGAGATCGAGATCGAGATCGGGACCGTGATCGTGCTTCTGGCGAGGGATCTTCCGCCGGTCTTCGAGATTAGCGCGTTTTGCTCACCTGTGAGTGGACAATTTATTTTCACGGATTGATTGCGAGTCGTATATATACGTTTTACGAACTTGAGCATGCAGCATGATTATGGTTTTACGAGCATGAGATTTCATACGAGATTATGTTTATTACATGAGCATGTGTTTTACGATTATACGTTTATACTTATACGAATATATGTATACGAGTATACATACACTTATATGTTGTTTCATGCATTTGCATCGAGCTGTTTATGATTTGGTTTACACAGAGTACAGTCTCAGTTACGTTGTTGTATCGATACACTTGCCTCGTCGGCTGATCCCCGATGGAGAGCCGCCTGGAGGGGAGTTTCTTGGGTTTGGCAGGTTATTATCGGTGCTTTGTGCAGGATTTTTCATAGATTGCCACTCCACTTACCAGATTGATGAAGAAATGTGTCAAGTTCGAGTGGTCCGATGCATGTGAGGAGAGTTACTTGCTCTTAAAGGAGAAGCTGACTACTGCACCGGTTCTGACTTTACCTGACGACAGTGGAGAGTTTGTGGTTTACAGCGATGCATTGAAATTGGGACTTGGTTGTGTTTTGATGCAGGATGGCATAGTGGTGGCTTACAGTTCCTGGCAGCTGAAACCACATGAAGTCAACTATGCTACACACGATTTAGAGTTGGCTATCATTGTATTAGCCTTGAAGAGTTGGAGACATTACTTGTACAGAGCTCAATGCAAGATATACACAGATCACAAGAGTCTCACCTATTTGCGCACGCATCCAGACTTGAATATGAGACAACGAAGATAGATGGAGTTGATCAATGATTTTGATTGCACCTTTGAGTACCATCCAGGGAAGGCTAATGTTGTTGCTGATGCACTCAGTCAGAAATCTGGAGCCTCATTGTTTCATGTGTGTGTGGCCAAAGTTTCCATGTTGGCAGAGTTACGGGCTACGGGAGCTGAGTTAGAGTGGGATGATGATGGAACCTTATTAGCTAGCTTCCAGGTTCGACCGGTATTGGTTGATCAGGTTCGGGAAGCTCAGGATGTGGACTCCTATCTGTTGGACAAGAAGACCATGATTCGGAATGGTGTGCCAATAGAGTTTCGGTTGAGTGATGATGGTACATTGCTATTCAGAGAAAGATTATGTGTACCTCAAGAAGAGGGTTTGAAGAAAGAGATTTTAGATGAAGCCCATTCTTCTGCTTACGCGATGCATCAAGGCGGTACAAAGATGTTTCCTACACTTCGAGCTTATTACTGGTGGCGAAATATGAAGAGGGAGATTGCCGCATATGTGAGCAGATGTCTCATTTGTCAACAGGTTAAAGCAGAGAGACAAAAGCCTGTGGGAAAGCTACAACCCTTGGAGATTCTGGTTTGGAAGTGGGAGCACATCACCATGGATTTCGTGTATCAGTTGCTGCGTACTTCAGTTGGTAATACTGGTATTTGGGTTATTGTAGACCGTTTGACAAAATCCTCCCATTTCCTTGCACTTCCAAGGAAGATTTCAGTGAGCAGATTGGCAAAGCTATATTTGGTGGAGATCGTTCGTCTGCATGGTGTGCCTGTATCCATTGTTTCTGACCGAGGCAGTCAGTTTACTTCAGAGTTCTGGCAGGCATTGCAGCGAGCCTTGGGGACTAGATTACATTTCAGTACAGCTTTTCATCCTCAGACTGATGGGCAGTCTGAGCGGACTATTCAGACCCTCGAGGATATGTTGCGGTCCTGCGTTTTGCAGTTTAGAGGAAATTGGGACCAGTAACTGCATTTGATCGAGTTTGCTTACAACAACAGTTATCAGGCCAGTATTGATATGGCACCGTATGAGGCTCTATACGTGAGGCAGTGCCGTACTCCATTATGTTGGAGTGAGGTAGGCGAGCGATGGCTTATTGGTCCTGATCTGGTGAAGGGCACCATTGAGGATATCCAAATTATCCGAGACAGATTGAAGATTGCCCAAGATCGCCAGAAAAGCTATGCAGGCGTGAGAAGAAAGAACCTTGAGTTCGAGGTGGGCGATTGGGTCTTCCTGAAACTGCCTCCTTGGAGGGGAGTTGTGCTTTTCAGATAGCGTGGCAATCTCCGACCACGGTATATTGGTCCGTATGAGATCACGTAGAGAGTTGGTGTCGTGGCTTACAGGTTAGAGTTGCCTTCTGAGATGGCTCGAGTACACGATGTTTTTCATCTCTTGATGTTGCGGAAATACATTCCAAATCCATCACATGTATTAGCGCCATATCAGCTTCCTATCCGAGAGGATCTGACATATGTGGAGAAGACAGTACGGATTCTCAATTGGCGTGAGCAGGAGTTGAGGCATAGAGTCATACCGCTTGTGAAGGTCTTATGGCAGAATCATTCAGTTGAGGAAGCCACTTGGGAGACCGAGCAACATATGCGGGAGCAGTATCCTCATCTGTTCACTTAGCAGGTACGTAAATTTCGGGGTCGATATTTTTCTAAGGGGGGTAGATTTGTGATGACTTGAACTAGAATTTGGAATAGTAATCGGCTTAATTCGCGAGTTTTGCGAGTAATCGAGATTTATCTTAATTATTCGAATTGGCGGTTTGGTTCATGACTTAATTATTGGGTGAGAATTTGAGATGAGTCTCTTCAAGAGAATTGTAGTATGCGTGATTTCGAGTTTGTAGGTGGTTTCGGATAATTGTTTCGATAACCGAGGAATATGTTATGAATATTTGAAATCGCGTGATTTAGTCATCTTTATCCGTTTGAGTTTGAGTTATCCAAAATGTGGATGTGATTCGATTTGGACCGTCAATCGTATCGAGCCGCGAGTATAAATATCGGAATAGTCATAAAATTGTTGAAAATCACTGTTTTGGAAGTTTGACCGTCGTTTGACCACCGTTGACTGGCTGACCCGCGTTAACCGAGAAGGAGGAGCACCACCGTTTAACTCGCCGTGGACTTTCCATTTCCGGCTACCTCTGGCTACAACTTGGGTATGGTTAGAATCCTCTCTTGATTTCCTATGGTTTAGAACTTGGAATTGTGTGATTTGATGAGGTTTTGGGGGAGAACGAGCTCGATGAAATTTAGGGATTTCGCTGGAATCGGGTTAGGTGCTCCGGCGACATTTGGGGTTGGGGTTGTGGGGGGAAAGGTTCCTCTCAACCCCTTGTAGCTTTTGACTTGATGGAATTTTGGAATTGTCACCGTTTGGAGCTCGCCGAAAAACTCACTGAAATCCATGAATTCAGTGGATTTCGAGGTGAATTCCGGCCGGTGGGCTTGGAATTGGGGCTTGGTGTAGAAGAGAGATGTGTTGGGCTTGAGGATTACTTGTGATATGGAAAGTTTGGCCGGAATCCGCCACTGTTGACACCGCGCCGGTGGCGGCAGAGGCGGTCAACGGTGGCGCTCCGGCGAAGGGTTGACTTTTTGGATTCTTGACAAGTTTTATGCCATTTTTCTCGTAATCGCGCCCTGATCGTAGCTTTTAGGTTTTCGAGTTGATTTGGATACCAGATTTTAAGTCGAGGGTTTATGTGGAGTATTTGGGGGTTTTCGACGATTATTTTGTATCCGAGTTATATGTTTCCGAAAATGGTTGGTTTCCGAGGTGTGGTACAGAGTAATGAATTGTGATTTTGATCAGTTATATTTTGTGATTATTCAGGGGATCGAGATCGTACGTTGGGCGAGGGATCTTCCGCCAGATCTCGGGATTAGCGCGTTTGTGCGCTGTGCTTATCTGTGAGTGGACCTTTATTTACACTGTCGTAGTGAGTTTTTGATTTAAGTATTTATTTCCAGTACAATATTGAGATTATTTATTGTTTTGGATGTATTATTTTATGTTTTATGGTGATGACATTTACTTAGCATCGATGCATTGGCTACTCGACTGATCACCGGTAGTCCAGTTCCAGGGTTGAGAGATTCCCCTGATGTGCCGACTAGGCTTGAGAGATTCGCCTAGTCTATCACCGTCGGGCTTGAGAGATTCACCTGACACCTCCATTTATTTTAAGAACTCACATTGTTTTTATGTTATATAAATGGTGAAAGGCATATGATTATTTTCGTCCACTCACTCTAACGATTTTATTTGCCTTTCCCCTGGGTTTTTCGGTTTCCGTGCCCAGTTTGCAGTTCGGATTCTGGTGTCACACGTCGCAGTCGGAAGCTTAGTATTCGAGCTACCTTTCTTTTCCAGTAGGTTTCTTGTTTAGCCTACTGCTGTGTATTTATGTATATATATACTAGAAGTAGCTCTAAATACTCTGATGTTACATTTTCATATGATTTTCCTTGAATTTCTATAAAGTTACAGCTTTTGTTTATTACTTTACATTATGATATGATATTGAGAAATTCGGATGGGATTGGTGCCCACAGTTTGACTTTTGTGGCATAGGATGAAGTGTGTTTTGGGGTGCAGGTTAATGGTAATTCCACGATACAGTGAAACTCTGCCGAAATTTCTATGGTTTTTGCAAGTTTGTGTTTTCAGATGGGGTTCGATTCCGGTTTAGGAAACTAAATCGGGGTTGGGTCCTTTCAGTATCGTTGTCCAGGTGATGGCAGAAGTTGTGTGCTAGAGAGTTGAAGAAGTCATGTGTAGTGGAATTGAAAGAAGAGATTTTGTACATCATTTGTAAATAAGAGAGGATTCCCCCCTGCTTTTTTCGACGTCATGATTCACCTAATAATCCATATTCCCGAACAAGTGTTGCTATCTGATCCAGTACACTACACTTGGATGTATCCTCAGGAAAGATACATTATCTAATGAAAATTTTGTGGCGCTACTTATGGCTTATATATGTCTCACATATTGATTTCAAAAATTTTGTAGACAACTCAGACAGTACAAAGGATATGTTAAAAATTGCTCTAGTCCGGACGGGTCTTTAGTACAAACATACATTAGATATGAGTGTGTGATCTACTACAATGTGTATTTCAAGGATACCATCGAGCCAACCCCTTCAGACTCCTCCTTGTTGTCACTTGATCGCTACAATCTTTCTGCCGTTACAGCTATTGTACGAGTGTTTGGACCAATACACGAATTTTTCAGAAAGATTAAGCGAAGAGGAACTCATTGAGGTACATTGGGTAGTGTTGCGGGACTATGACGAGGTCCACCGTTTCATGACAAATCATTTTGAGGTGCTTCAGAGAGATAATCCGCACCTTAGTCCTAAACAGTTGTTTGTACATCATAAGTGGTTGTTCCTGGATTATTTCCTCGAATCGATATGTATATATGGAAAATAAAATTACTAACTATACATAATAGTTTCTTAATCTTCATATTATACTTGTTCAAAATTTGGCAGATGACAACCCTCCAAACAAGTATCCACACAATTTGGCCAGTAAGACGCAAAGATATGAGATTTATTTTTCATGTGTTGTGAATGAGGTTAAGTTTCGAACATTAGCTAGAGATGAAGGCAAGAGAACACAAGACTGTGGGATCTTAGTAGGAGAAGACGATGATTTATACTACGTCGTTAAGTTCATTTATGGAAATTGAATGTCTGTTGTGATTTTCAAATGTAAATTATTCAACACTAACCCAAACAGACGAAATATTACAAAGAAGGATATTGGGCTATTATTTTTAAATATAGACACAAGCTGGTATGATGATGAGTCATTCGCTCTTGCCACCTTGGTTAAGCAGGTGTTCTATTTGGATGATCCAAATGAGGGTGGTGGTTGGAAAGTTGTAAACCATATGTGTCATCGAAATATATGAAGCGCAACAACACTTGAAGGGAGGTATGATATAGAATAGAGTGACAAGAATGATGTTAGTGATCCATATCAAGAGAATGGTATTACAGAGTTACCAGACACAACTCCTATTCGCAGGAATGAAGACCTTATTGAAAATGAACTCAAGACAAGAGAGCTTACTTAGACTGCGGTCCAAGAACTAGAGACAAATAGCATGGATGAAGAGGCCGATGAGGATGATGAGGACTTATTATATGAGGAGGAAGACTCAGGTGACGGTGAGGATGAGGAGGAGGACGACATAGATTATAAAAGTGAATGATGCATGCCTCCCGCACATATTTGTTATAATTTGTTCGATTAAAGTCTTATTTGAAATTAATTAATTAATTAATTGGATATGATTTAGATACATAAGAATGATTTTGAGTATTTCAAGCAGGAATGAATGATTGTTTCATGTAATACATAAATGTTTTAAAAAAACTAAGGTTCTTTTCTATTTTACATGAACTCCTAGACGATGAAGTTTGGTATCTTCGTCACCTAAGTAACCTCTTAGACGACGAAAAAACCATATTTCGTCGTCTAAGACAAAGTACCAAATGTTTCCTTCGACCCATCGAAGGGTTTTTCGATCTGTTGAACTCTTAGACGACGAAATTAAGTATCTTTGTCGCCTAAGTAATGTCTTAAACGATGGAAATACCATATTTCACCGTCTAAGACAAAATACCAAAAATGACTAATAATGTTTCCTTTGACCCATTGAGGAATTTTCTCGATCAGTTGTGGATATTAATTAGTTCGGGCAGAGCCATCCATTCGACCCATCAGAGGTTTTTTTGATCCGTCGAACTCCTAGACAACGAAATATGGTATCTTCATCGCCTAAGTAAACTTTTAGATGACGAAACACCTAATTTTGTAGTCTAACATCTAATCTAACCCTAAACCCTAAACCGCAACTCCCAACCCCTAAACCATGATGCCTCAAACGACGAAATTGTTTAGTTCCGTCGTCTAAGTCCTAGTTGACTGCCAATCATCTAAGGACACAACTATACATATCATCTTATAATTCATATTTTTTTGTCGAGGACATAGGCTAACTATTTCTGAGACTGTAAGTGTCTTCGGTTCGAAAAATGCAGTTATGAATTTTTGATTGTGATCATTTCCGTGTTATTGAAAATTCAATTATATGGTTGACTACTATGATCAAAGCCTTACCAAACCCGAATCTCTCCAAATTTTGTTTACATATATATTATGTTTTGATGAATATATCTAATGGTTGTTTTGTCCTAATTTAATTCCGTTAATATTGACGTGTAATAAATATAAACATGCGAACACTTAAGTTATACAAACTTCGTATATACAAATATAACGCACTTGTTTTTACCTGAAAATACCAACTTTTTGAATAATTTTTTTAACATAATTTTTATCCAAATGGTATATATAGTGTAAGTTTGTGTCCAAATGATATATATATATAGGTACCCAAATTTAATTATTCATAAATGATCTGAAAAATTAAAAGAAAATAACATTTAGGCAACGAAATAATTATGTTTTTTCACCTAAGTCCACAAATCTAATTCTTAGACGACGAAATATTTTCATTTCGTCATCTATCACAAAAATATTTGGCAGTAAATTTTTTGTGCCAATATTTTGGGGAATTTTAAATATTATTAGGCGACGAAATTAATTTACCTAGACGAAGAAACTATTTCGTCGTCTAAGTTTTTGTTAATAAGATCGATTCTTTTCGATCTTATTCCTCAAATCCTAAACGAATCCTTAATCTCAAAGTCGCCATCTCTCAAAATTGTGACCCTAACACCAAATGCCGATCGCCACCTTATCCCAATGGCACCACCACCACCTCACTCTGAAGCCAACACCGTCACCTCACCCTGAACCCATCACCCCGAAGCCAACAATGCCTCCTCACCCCCATGCCACCACCGCCACCCCACCCTGAATCCATGCCACTTAACACCGAAGCCAAAACCACCATCTCGCCTCGAGGTTTAGAGAAAGAGTCTGGTAAGTTCCAACCAATATTGATTCTCTTTAAAATTCATTCTCTTAAGCTCTTAGTATTATGTCTCAATAATTGATGATGTGATATTAACAAGATGTTAATAGGAATGACCCAATGATGCTTAAATTGAAATGAATAGATTCTTATACTAAAATTGATCTGTGGTGATACTTATGGTTTTGATTTTCTCTTTGCTCAGTAGTTGTATTGGGTTAGTTGAATGGAGGTTCTTAATATGATGTGATTAGTGTCAAATTAGGGTTTGTACTATGTGAATGTTTGTGTAATTAGTGAGTAATTGAATGATTTGTGACTATTGGATTGTTAACTATTTTGGCCACTGTGATTTGTACTATGTCAAGAGATTTGTGACAATTTGCTAGACATTGTTGCTGTTTTTCATTGTGAAACTAGGAAGCATCATGTTTAGGTTATGAGCATTAATTAAGGGCAGTAAGTTTGGTTAGATTTCAACTTTAGGTTGCCGATTTGCCCCTATTAGAGTCTTTAATGGTTCATTATATGTGATTTCATCTAATACGAGGAATTGGTTATATGCTAAGTACGAGGGTAGCACAAGGACTATCAAAACCCCTAATGCATTACCCATTAACCAGCTAGGCAACGTCTATACTATCTGGACATACTCGGGTCACGAGCTGCACCTCTAACTGAAGCCCTCTTCAAAGAATGTTTCTTCTCTAGTACCCCACTTGATCTTGATGAGTCTCTCCTAGTCCCACCACTAATGAACCCCATCTCGCACCCATGTGATGAACAACACACAAGGGGCCAGATTTGGGTGGCGCAAAGTCCGCCTGATCGGGTGACCCGGTCTCCCTTCCAATAGGAGCATCAATCCCACTCTTTTGGCATCATCCAAAGTAGATAAACGCCACATTTTCCTGAGACCTCTAGGGTTCAACAACACACTCGCAGACTTTGTAGTATCATAAGTTAAAACATAAATCTCTGGCAGGGAAGTCATACTCAGGTCACTGCTCGTGTGACATCAGCTGTAAGAGACTCGACTCCTTAGGCGCCTCCTCACTCCAACTATTAGCCACCTCTTCTTTCCTATCGCTTGCACCAGTCTTTATCACCAAATCGTAGTCCACTCCTCATCTCGAGGCACTGTACTTGCTTGCCACACGGTATAGGCAACCGTCACCGTGGTGATCAAAACTACAATAGCCCATGCAATAGTGTCGGAGTGTCAAGTACTCCATCTGACACTCAATCATCGCCTTTGAACCAAGCCCAACTTTTTTTCCTTTGTTACCAGCCACTATCTAAAATCCGCTACCACAACAACCTGATTTCTCTATTCTCTTGAAGGAGATCGGTGTCATAATCCACATAACCACCTAGATGGTTACCCAACGAATGCCACCATTCCTTGACAGTTATCTCGCCAATCACCTCCACATGGGCTCATACCTTCACCCAAGCTGCCAGAATAGAATGAATCAACGATACTCCATCAAATTGTTCCACCACCACCGTGAAATCTTAAAAATACCAGGGTCTTCGTGTCACCATCCTATAAAGAGCTATCTTGTCCGATAAACACTTGAAAAAAAAAATCCTTGACCAACCAATTCGAAGTGCACCGCCAAATACTGATTACACCAATTCCTAAAAAACCACACCATAATTGGATCATCCAACGTTTAAGAGCACAACCCTTTCCTTCGGATAACACTCATATGGTAAAAACTCAAATGAGTCCAAGAGAGAAATCATCTGGCTCCTCCTCCACTCTTGCCGAGAGATCGATCATCATTGATAATTGACTATTGATGGGCAGATTCAAAATTTCCAGGCCCAAAATTTGAATGGGATCCCACACTCAATGAACGAGAACAATGAGAGGAATTTGAATCTGTGGACAAATCAAAATTTGACCTAGTTTAAATAGAGATCAGAAGAGAATAAAGGTATATGACAACTAGGTTTTAGGGTTTCAAGAAAAGTTGGAGAGAGAATAGAGAGAAAAAAAACTTCAAGAAAACTACACCTGTTTCAATCCATTGCCACTTCCTATTAGTGTAAGACTCATATAAATTAATTTATTGGTTTAGTTTGATCGAAATCGACGATGGGTTTTTCTCGATGGTTTACTCTGTTCTCTCTCTTCCTTTTCTAAACCCTTAACCCTAGCCTTCTTCTACATCCAAACCTTCAATCTCTTTGTTTTCTAGTCCAAATTCGATTATGAATTTAGATTTGGACTACTTTCTTCATTCTATTTCACAATGAACCACTGCATGTGGGATCTAGGGCATACTGAAAGTCCAACTATATATGTTCCCAATCAATATGGCAGTTCATGGTTGGTATTTGATATCTTTGATGGAGCAGATGCCGAGGATGATGAGTTTGGTTTCACGATCATTAGGTTTTCTCTCCAAATATTTTTTCGGAGCCGAGGGCGAAATCCTTCAAACATTGGATAATTCATCTATGGTAAGGCTTAATAGGGCCGAGCGTTATCAACATATGGAAGAGTACTCAAGATTGTTTTGTGGGACGATTTCGAGAGAAGGTAGTCCTCAAGAGGGCGATGGAGCGTGGCCCTTGGTTTTTTTAGAATGTTACAGTTAGGGTTGAGCAATTTGATAGTCTTGCATAGGTTCAATCGGTTACGGTGGACAAGGAAAATGTTTGGGCTAAGGTTGAAGTGATTTGTGGCGATTTGGGCGGTGAGATGTCGGCAACCGAGAGGTGGGAAACTGAGGAGATTCTCCTTTTCATGACACCGATGACCATAGGTTCAATCGGTTCTGGCAGCCAATACATTAGGTAACTATTTGGGATAGTACATTGACTATGATAGGGATCGCTTATGGGAAAGCGAGGAGATTCGCCTTTTCATAGTAATGGATTTGAGGTATGATCTGATAACTTAGCTATGTTTGGGTATCACCCCTAGGGCATGGGTGGAATGTGAGATTAAGTAGCTCACGGTGAAAAGTTACTATATGGGGGTGCGGTAGTTTTGATCATGAAGTGAATGCATATGGTTGCCCCATTCTGTGTGGAAAAATGGTGGCTCGACTAGAGGCTGCGAAGATGGATATGGAGGAGGAGATTATGTGGGGAATTGAAAAGGACATTGTGGTGCACACATGTGTTGGTGATGCTGTGGGTAGTCGTGAGGAGGAAGTTGATGGTAATTGGGATGTGGGGATATCAATGTGTGATGGTCGTTGGATTAGCTACACTACGTATTGTGAAAAACTGGAATCTACTTGGAGTACTTCGGAGCAACGCCTCGTCAGGCCCTTCCATGGCACATGGTCGGATAAGGGAGTTGCATTCCAATAGACCTCCATAGAGAAGGTACCTATGTGATGACCCATGTGTGGGGCTGCTAAGGGCACTAGCTTCCTACATAGGCATACAATACTACATCGCTCAGGAGTGGGAAGGTGATGTTCTTATATGTGCATGCTTACATCCCTATAGTAAGACGCGTTTTGGGGGTAGACTCAAAAGTAAAAACGTGCGGGCGGGGCCTAAAGTGGATAATATCTTGCCATGTAAACTGTGATGTGACAGCTTAGCTAATTTAGGCCTAGCTAACACAACCTTGAGTTTTTGTGTTACTCTGGTTTATTAATTTAGGGTTTTTGAGTTTCCCATTATTGTCTAATATAAAAATACTATATGACTTCTCTTTGCCAGGTCGAATAAACGGGTAAAATTCTGTATTCCTATAACATTTTTCTAATGAATTTGATCTACCTTCTAAAAAAACACTCCTATAAATTAGAAACTCACCCTCTAACTCTTTTGCATCCGTTTTCGAAGATCCCAGAAGATCCCAGCCACGTGGCCACTTAACATAAATTAATTAAAGATTGCACCTTAGAAAAGGATAAAAGGGGCAAAATGTTTGTCTACATACTTAATTAAACAGGGGGAAAAACGGCTCAAGGAAGAGAAAACATCCCGGGCAATGAAATAATTCATAATATTGATGATATAGTCACGATCTACGTACTGATTTGGATTCCCAAATCCCAATCTTTGTAAGTTGTAACTGATCGATTAGCGGTACATATCATGGCATTGGATGAAACAAAGGGAGGCCAACATGGCAAAGAATAAATTGCCGGCCGCCAGAAAATGTATGAAAGACAGCGTTTGAAGGCCTATAAAACTATATATACATAAATGACGCTGGCAATTCATCCTTGGCTGCATTGTACTCTCTTCTTTCCCATATACGTACTCCCTAAAGAAAACAAAATTTTCCTTATCGATATATCTCAGAAGGTTTCTTCAGTTGCAAATGTAAGTGTGGCGTGTGGATGCATTTCCTTTATATAGCCTGGAGCTGATCGAATTATATAAATTCTGAGGAGATTGAAATGCATGCACAATTTATATTCTTCTTAAAATTTATGTTAGACCCACTTTCAGACAAGAATACATGTGTCTTCTGGGAGTCAGTTTTGGTCACACTAAGTTAGAGGAAAATGGGCTCTTCGAACATGGTCCTGGATCAGGTTCGATGACCGAATAATTGGCATAAGTTTGTACGGTTAGGGTTACGGTTAAATACGAGTTATCTAGAGGTTTCTGGAAGTATCTAGGACGTTGTAGAAGCCTTTGGAATATTCGTAAGATGATGTGGCAGTTCCAAGGTATGATGTGGACCTTGAGGGATTTACTGAATCCTCGAGGATAAAGGTAAGATTTGTATGAATCCTAAAAGGATTACGCCAACGAATTAGTGGCAGCCATGAAGCATGATTTACCCTGGATATGGAGATCCGTTCCTTCATGGACTCCTCCTCTCTGAATGTAAAGTAGTCCAGTTCGATAAGGACTATGCTTAGACCTAGTACGATCTCTATAACTAGACCATCCCGCCATGTCCTAAAATAATGTTATTTTGCCCTGATTACTCTTTGATTCTTGAGATAATTAAGTTATGACTTAAGCATTGGAGGGTCCAAGCACGGTATTACATTGTGCTCCGACTTGTTTTGCAGGTTCACGAGGATGTAAGCTTGAGGATGATCAGAATCTACTCTCAAAAGTTAGGGATTTCATTGAGAGTAGAACCCTAGGCTAACTCTCATGAATGGAGGATCATGGAAGAAAAAAACAATAGTCAGAACAAAGGCAACACGGCGGACCAACGCAACAAGCTAACGAGGTAACCCCTCCCTTGGGAAAAGAGCAGGCAACCCCTCAGACGGGGGCCTTGAAGCATGATAGTCGCATATTTATGCGTCTATCCGGTATTTAATTTATTCCCTATGTTTAGTTTATTGTTATTAATCGAGTGAATTAATTATGTTTATTTGGTTTTAGGTATTTTGGAGATTAATGAAGAAAATGATATTAAATAATATATTATGGAGTCCTTGGCGAGGGAATGGAGTTCTTGGCGAGGAGAGGCAGTTTAATCAAGCTAAATGATGAGATATATATATATATATATATATATATTTATGTATTTGGTGAGTAGTTTGGTGAGAAGCAGCTTGGCGAGGTAATTAAGGAAGAGTTGGTTTGGACTTGGACTTTGGAGAGTCCAATTGCATGTTGGAGTCTGGAGCACGTAGGAATAGCTAGCTAGGTTACCTAGCTAAATGGCATATATATTTAGCTAGTGGGAGACAGCTGGGACATCATAGACTGGGAGAGGAAGAAGAGATTAAAATAAAGAAGAAGTCAACAAGAAGAAGGAAAGTGGCAGGAAGCCTAGCTACGATGCCGACGGGGATCAAGAGTTTATTCCTTCTCCTTCTTTTATTCATCTTTGAATTCTTGGATGTTATTATCTAAGACTATGAGTAGCTAAATTTCCATTATTTAGGGGTTGATTGAAGCCCCGTACATGAAATCTTTTTAATGTATACACTTTAACCTAGTTTTGCATGTTCTCTGAATAATTCACCGTATGAATTCTTGTGTGTTTATTTTGGTGCACAACTTAGTACGCGTGCTAAGGTTCTATTGTCATGAGATACGGGTGGCTGAAGATAATTTCTTCCATCGGATTCTCTATAGTGATTCACTGATTTTACCATCAGGAGATTGAAATCCATAGGTCTAGCAAGACACGCTAATAGTGTCCTTGTGAACCCTTGTAGCTTCTCAAACCTTTTCTAGAACTTAATGCTTTCTTCTTTATAAAACTTGGGGTCCATAACTATGGGTTCAATAGAGGGATAGATGTGGGGGAGGTCCATGAAAAATTCACATAGGCATAAGGATTATGTAATAAGATGTGGTTGTAACGATCAACTCTTCTTGGAAACTTTCATTGATTGGATATGTGCATTAGGTTAAGTATGTGTTAGAAAAGTGGAATGGTAGTGGTGGATTGCATTCCTCTTAACTCTTTAATTATATAGTTTAAACTCATTTGCATTCATTAGCATATTTACTTTCAGCATTCATTTGCTGCATTAACTGTAGCTTAGCCAATTTAGTTCGGTAACCAAATCAATTCAGAATACTCTCAATTTTTTTGTGGTAGTCCGCCACCATGTCTAGTTCACTGTGTCCAAATTTTGTGTCATTTGAGTCTATCTAGAGTAGGTTCGTAATATCATTAGTGTACTGTAGTTGAGTCTGTCAACATTTCAATTCCGTGTAATGATTTAGTTTCACCAATTCCTCGTGTTCGATTACCCTTATTTATCTTAATACATTGATATATCCAAGTTAAGAATAGGGTATCGTTGCAAGGTGTTTACCCGCCTTGTCAAAGCATGGGAGCAGTCTCATGGACGACGTGAGATGAAGGAACGTCTCAGAAAAGGTACACATCAATGATGGAAAGAACTTCGACCCTGAGAACAAAGAAACCCGGGGGTGGAAGGCTAAGGTCGATCAAGACCGCCGCCAGGTGGAGGAAT
Source organism: Geum urbanum (assembly GCA_946800695.1). Taxonomy (NCBI): domain Eukaryota; kingdom Viridiplantae; phylum Streptophyta; class Magnoliopsida; order Rosales; family Rosaceae; genus Geum; species Geum urbanum. The sequence continues at coordinate 11,778,120 of OX327003.1, forward strand.
GATATACTACCCTGAGGCTCGAGCTAATAGCACTGCAACATTCCAATGAGGGTATTGCAAAGACCACCAATGAGCATGCAAATTTAGTCGCAGTTGTGGAAGTCACCATGTCAGAATTCCTCAATTTCTTGAAGGAACAAGGGGCGTCCCTACCCCTTACTACCACAATCCGGGAGCGAGGAATTCCAACGGCCGTAACTGTTAACCTACCAAGAACGGAGAACTGAACGGTCCTAGATAACCATGAAATCAAAGTCAAGTAGCAGGAGGCGCTTACCACACAAACAGATGGAAATCAAGACCCCCACCCCCCCCCTCCCCGACGTGGCGGCCTTTAGGGAGATGGTGCTCGACTTCATGGACACCCAACGTGCCCATAAAATTAAGACCACACAAGAAATCGAGAGGCTAAAAAATGAGAGTCTATCTACGAAGCAGACGGAAGCGGAGTAACGAGCTTGAAGGATGTCCCCCAAAATCATGTGGCATAATTCATTTAGGACGCCGAGCCTCCAAAGAAGTGAAATCACTTGAGATTCCATATGTATGTAGGGGACTCAAACCCGTACAAGCATGTTCGGAATTATCAATCTGCAATAGCAAAGAGCCAATCGAATGATGTATGGATGTGTAAGATGTTCCAGGCCAGATTGAAGGACCATGCGTTGCAGTGGTACGAAACTTTACCCCCTGGATCGATGGAGGAATGGAGGAGTTTGAAGGTGACATTCTTCAAAAGGAAGGAATATGCTTTCGTTGACCGTAAAGATGATGTTATTGCAGCTACAACTTTCATCAGCTGGTCGGACATGGACTCGAAGTTTGCTAGCAGGCTGATAAGAAAAAAGTAAGTACCTAGCGACAACATATCGCAAGGGCGTATAATTGAGAATCCTCAAAGACCAAGTCAATGGAGAATGCCTAGAGCTTGAGGAGAACTCCCTCCAACAACTTTGTCTCGGGTAGGAGCAACTACGACAAAAAATGAAGGTTTCGGGCCATCAAGCCTCTAGCTCTGAAGGAAAGCTGTTTGTTCCCCCTACCATGAATCCCATCTCAACCATACTTCACCAAATAAAAAATGAACCCTGGTTGAAGAGGCCACCATCTATGATGCCAAAAAGTGATTCTAAGAACTTCTGTGCCTATCACAAAAGGAACAAGCACAAGACGATCAATTATGGGGTCCTCAAGCGATGATTTGCCGAACCGGTGGACCAAGAATATTGCTGGAAATACATTACATATGAGTACAAGAGAAAGCTTGAACATTATTTAAATCCACAAGGTAATGCCAAACATCAACGAAACAATAGGACCTTGTCGCCACCACCTAAAGGCTAGGAGGAGAAGTACACCTTGTGCTGAATTATATTATCTAGGCATCAAAATATTCTGAGGGGATCATCTTCTTGGATATTAATTGTATCATGGCTGAAGCGGAAGAGTTTGGGGTGACCCTAAAGGAGAAAGAATGATGTATGAAAAAGACCAGAGTAGGGACAGTGACTAAGATTTGATCTAGAACTAGCATGCTGGAGTTCTCAGAGGCTGACCTCCTTGAGGAAGAAAAGGACTACGACGACGCTTTGGTTGTTAACATACGAATGGCACATATGACCGTAGCTCAAGTTTTGGTGGACATTAGAGCAGTTGTAAGCATCATCTTCAAAGATACAGTGGAGCAAATATGCCTTATGAGGGAAATCTAGGATCATCGTATTACACTCATGGGATTTGAAGGGTCGAGAGTGAGGACCTTGAGAATTATACCTCTATAGGTCGCTACAACTGAGACTAACTCGACCACCTGCTTCGCAGTAATGATTTCCCACTCCCTTCACAATGCCATCTTCAGGAGACCATGGCTCTATTGCATGAAAGCTGTGGCATCCACCTACCACCAGGGGGTACAATATCCTACTCCCAACGAGTCTGTTTTCATCAAGGGAGATAGAGCAACTACATGGCTATATATAGTCCTAATCACTAATGGCATGACAAAGGAATTAACGAAGGAGTGTGAGGGTAAACTTACCCCAGATCTGACCACATCAGCATAACATTCAAAGAGTGATGGTCAAGACCTTGAGCTCAATGAACTAGATGTAGAGCTCGATCCTCAAGAGGGGCATTTCAAGGAAAAGTTCGAGGAGGATGTGGTTCTTAAGCCATTCAATACGGATAGGCCTGATAGATGTGGATAAATAGGTTCGAGGCTGAGCAGAGCTGAACGAAACAGTCTGATGGCACTGATGAGAGAATATAAGGACGTGTTTGCCTGGTCAGTCAGGGATATGCCTGGAATAGATCGATCGGTCATTGAGCACTAGTTGCATGTGAACCCAAAGGAAAAAACTAGTGGCAAAGAAGAAGATGACCTTTGGTACAAAACAGAACAAGATAATCAATTAGAAGGTAGAAAAACTGCTTGCAACAGGATTCATAGAGGAGGTACCACACTCAGAATGGTTATCCATCGTATTATTGGTCAAGAAGAAGAATGGGAAGCCAAGGGTCTGTGTTAACTTTACAAACCTAAACAAGGTGGGCCCTAAGGACGACTTTCCTTTACCTTGGATCGACTTGTTGGTAGACTTGACCACCGGGCATGAGCTCCTCAGCTTTATGGATGCATACAACGCTTATAACCATATTAGAATGGCAGAGGAAGATAGTGCAAAGGCGGCGTTTCTGACACAGGAAAGAGTCTATGCATACAAGGTGTTGAAGAATGCAGGAGCTACATAAAAGAGGTTAGTTTACAAGGTGTTCATACCCTTAATAGGATCTAAGGGGGTGCTTTAACCTCCTCATGGAGCATGGGATGAAGCTAAATCCTAAAAAGTGTACATTTGGCATAGGATCAAGGAAGTTCCTAGGATACCTTGTAACACAATAAGGAATTGAATTAAATCCGGACCAGGTAGCAATGATCGTGAAGATGAGGTTTCCATCAATTTTCAAGAAGATACAAAGCTTGAACAAAAAGCTTGCGGCCCTGAGCAGGTTCCTGTCATGATCCACTGACAAATGCAAGTCATTCTTTGAACTACTTAAGAAGACCAAGGGGCAGATCTGGACTGGCGAGTGTAAAAAAGCTTTTCAAGCCCTCAAGTACTATTTGGTCTCGGCCCCCCCCCCCCCCGGTCTGAGAAAACCTATGGTAGGAGAGGACTTGTATTTGTATCTAGCGGTCTTAGATGTAGCAGTAAGCAAAGCTTTGGTTCAAGAAAATACTAGGGGGCAGCTACTCGTATATTAAATTTTGAAAGCTCTTTTCAACCTAAAATCTCACTCTCCGAAGCTGGATGAATCGATACTAGATATAGTCATGAAAAAGTATCCGTTAAGAACTATCTTGCATACGCCTGACTCCTCTAGTAGGGTAACCAAATTGGCCATAGAGCTTGCCTAACACGATATTGAGTACATGCCAAGGACAGCGATAAAGGGTCAAGCGCTAGCAGATTATTTGGCAAATTTAGCCAGACGTTCAGGAGAAAAGAGAGAAAGGCGAGCCAAGTGAGCTGGAGGTTGATCACTAGATCTTATATACCGATGGGTCGTCGAAGGACAAATGAGCTGGAATATGTCTGATACTCAAAACGCCAGGCGGTATGATCATGGAGCAATCCCTTACTCTAGGGTGGAAGGCAATCAAAAATGGGGCGGAGTACGAGGCACTACTAGCAGGGTTATGACTAGCATAAGAGGTAAAGATGAGAAAATCAAAGTATTTTGTGACTCCTAGCTAATCGCAAATCAGGTGCTTGGGGAGTACGCTGCCCACCATGCATGGATGAAGGCTTACCTCAATCTAGCAAGATGGTTGATTGACCAGTTTGAGGACATCTTGATCATGCATCTCCCACTGACTGAGAACATACATGTTGATGCCCTGGAAAACCTCGCTTCCTCCATAGACTACCAGATGAGATGCACAATTTTGGTAGAGCATCTTCCTACCCCTAACATAAACATAGAAGAATCAATGCCTGTAATGCCAATTCAATTAGGTCCCTTATGGATGGACAGAATCATGAACTACATCAAGGATGGTGTCCTACTAGAAAGGCGAGCAAAATATAGGAAAATCATTAGAAAAGTAATGCAATACAACATCAGGGATAGTGAGTTGTACCTTCGATCTTTTAGTGGGCCAAATCTGCTGCCAGTGCACTCTACTCAGGTCAAAATTGTGATAGAGGAGCTGCATTCAGGAATATGTGGAATGCATATTGGGGGCAGAAATCTCGTGGTTTAATGTATAACTAAAGGATAGTATTGTACTACCATGAAGGTAGAATGCCTGGAATATGCCTGAGCTAGTGAAGCCTACCAGAGACATGCCCTTCAACCTCCCATGCATCCAAAAGAGCTAACCCCGCTCAGTGGGTGTTGGACATGATGGGGATTTCCCAACAGGGGCTGGGGGTGGACAAAAAAAGTACCTCTTAGTCACCACAAATTTTCACTCAAAGTGGATCGAGGCTAAGGCACTGTGAAGAATCATGGGAGCGGAGGTCAAAAGCTTCAAATGGAAGATTATCATATATCTCTTTAGGGTTCCCATGATGATCGTTACTGATAATGGACCATAATCTAATTGTGTAGAGGTCAAAGGATATTGTGAGGAGAAAGGGATCAAACTAACATTCTCCACCTCGAGCTATCCGCAAGGGAATGGACAAGCTGAGGCATCCAACAAGACAATATTACAGGGCTTGAGAAGACGGCTAGATCAGATGGAAAAGGAAAACTGGGTGCAACCGCTAAATGTCCTTTGGGCCTATCGGACAATCAAGAGGAAACCTACGGAATAGACTCCATTTCCAATGGTCTATGGAATTGAAGATGTAATTGTAGTGACCCAAAGAAGTACTCGATTCGCAATCAACTTCAACTAATCTAGTCGAAGAACATATTCGACAAACTTGTTATGACGAAACAGTCGTAACGATATAAGACAACGTCATTTCTCCGTTGATTGCATTGCCTCTGGCAGAGACACGTGTCACCTCCTCCAACCTACTGGGTCATCGAAGCCTAAACGATAAACAAATCTCACGACCATGTTCGTATCATTGATACAAACCTAACTACATAAAACTTTACCCGTTTCCAAAAATAGTTTTTCAGTCACGTGCTGCCCACACGCCACCACTAGCGACCATCATCGGCAGTGGAAAACAGTAGATTGTTGGAAAGCTCTCAACAAACCCATCAAATTATCTAACTACACAAAAACCAAATTCGAACATCTAGAGCCCAAAATCGGCCTCGACAGCTCCAAAATCACAAAATCGCCGAAAAATATTTCCGACGAGGCAGCGACGCCGTCGAGCCATGGTTAGACTCACTGCTGGTCCTAATAGGCCCGCGATAAGACGAGGAGTAAATTCCCCTTGACCCCTAAGCTAACAAGAAACTGCCGAATATGGCGAAGATCGAATGTGGGCTCGCTGGAAATCGTTTGATTTCCTAAGCTAAACCTACATCAAAATCAAATCACAACACATAAACATAATCACCACATAAAACCCAATCGATTCTAACCCAAATCATCGGTGGAGATGAATCATACCCGAAACTCTAGATTTTGATCCCGTCCAATCACTTGTCTTTGCCTCCAAAGCTGTCGATCGAGGCTGAAAATGGGTAAAGGAGGCCAACCTGCATCGAACCCAAACAATTTTTGAGGTCGGAGGTGGCTGGACAGCATCGCATCGCCAGAACGCCCAAAAGCCCTTTTCCTCTCTCCAGGTGAGAGAGTTAACCAAAGTCAACTCCCCAAGACTCTACTGACTTTCAATAACAGGAAAGTCATATTTATACCCATCCATTTACGGAAATCAATTTTCGATAAACTTCTGTTAATCATAAAGTCAATATTGTAATTCCGTTTTTGACATTTCTCGCGTCTACGAACTCATCTCGACAAATTTTTCGACTTCATCAATTCAATAAAAAGTCAACCAACTTAATCAATTCAATAAAAAGTCAAATTGAGACCTATCGATATTTACCAACGGTAAAAATCATTTATCGCGTCCAATAAATTGAACTCGAATTATTCATAAACAGTAGCAATTATATAAAAAATGTTAGGGTATTACAATCTATCCCCGTTAAATAATTTTTTCCTCAAAACTACAAAACAACTATTGCAGAATATTGCAAAAAATTGGGTACAGTTTTTATGTGACGACCCGAACCAGAATCTGTTGCGTATTCGGCACGATTCTCGAGATTGAGTTTAGTCGCAGTTTTACGTCGTATTTGTGGTTTGCCGATTGAGTTTAGTCGCAGTTTTACGTCGTATTCGGTCAAGAATTTGAGTTGAAAGTCTTCACGGAAATTGTAGAGTATTGATTTCGAGCTCGTGGGCAGTTCCGGAAGATTTTTCTGATAACCGAGGAATATTTTATGATTATTTGAAGTTTTGGTTTCCGACGAGTTTATCCGATTGTTTCGAGTTTATCTGAATCGTGATGGTTATCCATTTCGAATCGTCGATCGACCCGAGATGCGAGTATAAATATCAGAATAGTCGAGAATTAGTCGTAAAACATTGTTGGACCGTTGACCGAATTCTGACTTTCCAAAAATAGCAAGTTGACCTGTTTGACCGAAGAGGAAGTTTCCCGTTTGGGAGTTGCCATCTGACGACCTACTTTCCGGCCACCTCCGGCCACGGGACAAGTATAGTTAGCTTCTTTGTATGGTTTCGAGTTGATTGGTGTATGAATTCGTGAAAATTGATGGGGATTTTACGGTGCCCAAACTGGGCCGAGCTGGGTTTCGTCGCCGGTAACGGTTGGCCGTTTTCCGGCGAGATTTGAGGGTGGTGGTTAGGGGGTTCGACTCCCCTCGACCCTCTGAGTCTTATGTTATGTATGATTTAAGCTATGGATGAGGTTTTGATGGTCACCGGTTAGGTCACCGGAATTAGGATTCCGATCTGTTTCGAGGGGAAATTGACATGGTTCCGGTCAGTTTTGGGCTTTGTGTCAGTTATGAAAGTGGTTCATATGGTTGTAACCTTGAAATCTGGAAAGTTTCGTCGTGATACTTTACGGTTGACGGCGTGCCAGCGGCGGCGGCGGCGGTCAACGGCGGAGCTCCGGCCAAAAGTTGACTTTTTGGATTTCGACGTTCTTAATGTCATTTTTCTCGTAATCGTGCCCTGATTATCGTCCAGATGTTTTCGGGTTGATTTGGTTAGTCGATTTTTGGTCGAGATTTCGTGTGGGGATTTCGGAATTCCCGTTATTCGTTTTATACTGCATTGCATATTTCCGGGAACGGTTGGTTTTCGTGGTTCAGTGACTATGGATCACGTGGAAGTCAGGGACTCCGTGATACTGACTGTACTAGGAAGAGGCCTATGGATACTGACTGTACTAGGAAGAGGCCTATGGAAGTCAGGGACTCCGTGATACTGACTGTACTAGGAAGTCAGGGACTCCGTGATACTGACTGTACTATGGATCACGTGGAAGTCAGGGCCTCCTCGACGTGGTCCCCGTGTTGATCGGGATGAAGATCCTGATGAGGATCGCCGAACGCGCGACTTGCTGATGCGAGTGCTGCATTTGGGAGAGCGTTTTGACCCTGTGGTCAAGGCTCGCACAGCTGGTGCTACTGTGTTTTCGGGTTCAGTTGATCCAGAGATATGCGAGGCATGGTTAGTTCAGATTGAACGTGTTTGTGAGCGTCTGCAGTTTACTCCTGAGCAGATGACAGTAGCTGCAGTTGGTTTGCTTAAGGGTGATGCGTACTTTTGGTGGGTTAGCACAGACAGGGTTCTGGCTGATACACCGTAGACATTGTTCTGTGATCTATTTATGCGGAGGTACTTCAATCAAGCTACCCAGCAGCGCAAGTACGAGGAATTTACGAACTTGAGGTAGGGCAGTTTGTCTGTACTTGAGTATCGAGATCGGTTTACCTGTTTGTCTCATTTTGCGCGGGATATGGTGGCTACAGAGGAAGCCAAGTGTCGTAGGTTTGAGCTGGGATTGAATCTGAACATCAAGGCGACACTGACTACGATGCCTCGGAATAACTTTGATGAGTTTGTTAGTGCCGCACTCTGAGGCGAGGATATTGAGCAGGAGAGACAGCAGAGGTATCAGCCGAGACGATTTGAGGAAGGTGGACCGAGTCAGGGGCCTTCAAAGAGGCAGAGTTCTGATACTTCCGGTTCAGCATCATCTTCAGGTGGTGGATCTTATCGCCCACCAGTTGGTGTACCGAGGCAGAGACCGAGGTGGAGAAGAGATCGACCGCGGTGGCCACAGGCTAATGCAGATTCCAGCGGCTCTAGTTATCCGCGGCGTACCGGTGGCACGTTTGCTGTACCGCGGGAGTATTCATTGTGTAATTTGTGCAATAGGTATCATCTTGGTTCGTGTCAGCGAGGTACCCTCAACTGTTATCATTGTGACCAGGTGGGTCACTATGCGAGGGCGTGTCCTCAGTTCGTTGGTGCTGTAGATCAGGCAGCTCAGAGTTCCGGAGGAGAGCGAGGTGCCACTTCGGGAGCGCGACCAGCACAATTTGCAGGCCAGGGTAGGCAGCAGGGACAGCCCCAGCGAGGACGACCAGCCGGACAGGCGAGGGTTCATGCTATGACTCTGCGTGAGGGCAGAGCATCACCGAAGGTCGTTATCGGTACGTTACATGTCTTTGGTATTCCTGTACTTGCATTGTTAGATCCGGGCGCCACACATTCATTCATATCATTTAGACTGTCATCATTGGCTACGGTACCTACATCTCCACTTCCGGGGTTATGGAGAGTGTTGTATCCGTCAGGTGAGGTTGTGAGCATCGGTTGGGTTTACCGAGATTGTGAGGTGTTTATCGATAGCCATGGTTTAGCCGCTGATCAGTTATTGCTTGATATTGTGGATTTTGATCTGATTTTGGGTATGGACTTTTTGGAGTCGCACTGGGCCATGTTTGACTGCCACAGGAAGGAGGTCGCGTTTCGACGACCAGGGTTACCTGAGATACTGTTCCGTGGCGAGAAGAACACTTCACTACCGTGTTTGATTTCCGCGATGAGGGCAGATCGGTTGATGAAAAAGGGTTATGTTGCTTACTTAGCCCATGTTGTGGACACTACAGCTGCAGTGCCGGATCTTGGTAGTATTGAGGTTGTGTCTGAGTTTCCGGATGTGTTTCCAGCGGAGTTCCCTGGTATACCCCCTGTACGGGAAATTGATTTTACCATTGAGTTATTGCCGGGTACTGGACCGATTTCCCAGACACTGTATCGTATGGCGCCTACGGAGTTGAAGGAGTTGCAGATTCAGCTTCAGGAATTGTTAGAGAAGGGATTCATTCGACCGAGTGTTTCTCCGTGGGGTGCTCCAGTGTTGCTTGTGCGGAAGAAGGATGGGTCCATGCGTTTGTGCATCGACTACAGGAAGCTGAATCAGATTACAGTGAGGAACAAGTATCCGTTGCCGCGGATTGATGACTTGTTCGATCAGCTTAAGGGAGCAGCAGTCTTTTCGAAGATTGATCTTCGATCCGGATATCACCAGTTGAGGATTCGAGACTCTGACGTAGCCAGGACAGCATTCAGGACGCGGTATGGGCACTACGAGTTTTTGGTTATGCCATTTGGGTTGACCAACGCCCCCGCAGCTTTCATGGACTTGATGAATCGAGTGTTCAGACGATTCCTAGACAAGTTCGTGATTGTATTCATTGACGATATCCTGATCTATTCCAAGAGTGTGGGCCAGCACAAAAAGCACTTGCGAGCAGTGTTACGGACTTTGCGGGACCATCAGTTGTTCGCGAAGTTCAGCAAGTGTGAGTTCTGGTTGGATAGTGTGAAATTTCTGGGCCACGTGATTTCGGCCGAGGGAGTCAGTGTTGATCCTGACAAGATCGAGGCCGTGCTGAACTGGAGTAGACCCACTACTGTGCCAGAGATTCGGAGTTTCTTGGGATTAGCAGGCTATTACCGTCGGTTTGTACAGGATTTCTCCCGGATTGCTACACCACTGACCAGATTGACGAAGAAGGGCGTCAAGTTTGAGTGGTCTGATGCGTGCAAGGAGAGTTATTTGCTCCTGAAGGAGAGATTGACTACCGCACCGGTTCTGACATTGCCAGACGACAGTGGCGAGTTTGTTGTGTACAGCGACGCGTCGAAGTTGGGCCTTGGCTGTGTGTTGATGCAGCATGGTAGAGTCGTGGCATATGGTTCCAGACAACTGAAACAGCATGAGGTCAACTATCCGATGCATGATTTGGAGTTAGCCGCTATCGTGTTAGCGTTGAAGAGTTGGAGACATTATTTTTATGGTGCTCAGTGTAAGATTTACACGGACCACAAGAGTTTAACCTACTTACGGACACAGCCGGATCTGAACATGAGGCAGCACCGATGGATAGAGTTGATCAACGATTACGATTGCACTTTCGAGTACCATCCAGGAAAGGCCAATGTTGTGGCAGATGCACTTAGCCGAAAATCCGGAACCTCGTTGTTTCATATGTGTGTGGTCAGAGTGTCGATGTTAGCCGAGCTTCGGGCTACAGGTGCCGTGTTTGGATATGATGATGATGGAACTTTGTTGGCCAGTTTTCAGGTTCGACCCGTACTGGTTGATCAGGTACGAAAGGCACAGGATTCAGATTCTTACTTGTTGAGCAAGAAGACCATGATACGGAATGGTGTGCCTACAGAGTTCCGATTGAGCAACGACGGTACGTTGTTGTTCAGAGGCAGATTATGTGTACCCAGAGACGAGGACTTGAAGAAGGAGATTCTGGACGAGGCCCACAGTTCAGCGTATGCGATGCATCCCGGAGGTACGAAGATGTTTCGTACACTTCGAGCGTACTATTGGTGGCGCAACATGAAGCGGGAGATTGCCGCGTACGTGAGTCGATGTTTGATCTGTCAGCAGGTGAAGGCGGAGAGGCAGAAACCTGCAGGGAAACTACAGCGACTTGAGATTCCGGTTTGGAAGTGGGAGCATACCACGATGGATTTCGTCTATTAGTTGCCGCGTACTTCGGCAGGCAACACTGGCATTGGGGTTATTGTTGACCGACTGACGAAATCCGCACATTTTCTTGCACTTCCAGGGAAGATTTCAGTGGACAGATTGGATAAGTTGTACTTATCCGAGATTGTTCGCTTGCATGGTGTGCCTGTGTTTATTGTTTCTGACCGAGATAGTCAGTTCACTTCTGAGTTTTGGCAGGTTTTACAGCGAGCATTGGGCACGAGGTTGCGGTTTAGTACAGCTTTTCATCCTCAGACTGACGGGCAATCCGAGCGGACCATTCAGACTCTTGAGGATATGCTGAGATCATGTGTATTGCAGTTTCGCGGAAACTGGGATCAGCAGTTACATTTGATCGAGTTCGCCTACAACAACAGTTATCAAGCCAGTATTGAGATGGCACCGTAAGAGGCCCTGTACGGGAAGCAGTGTCGCACTCCATTGTGTTGGAGTGAGGTAGGCGAGCGTTGGCTCATTGGTCCTGATTTGGTGAAAACCACGATGGAGGACATACAGGTTATCCGGGATCGATTGAAGATCGCTCAGGATCGGCAGAAGAGTTATGCAGATGTGAGGAAGAAGAGTTTAGAGTTCGAGGTTGGTGATTGGGTCTTCCTGAAACTATCTCCGTGGAGGGGAGTTATGCGTTTTGGGAAGCGTGGCAAGCTTCGACCGCGGTACATTGGTCCGTATGAGATTACGGAGAGGGTTGGAGCTGTTGCTTACAGACTTGAGTTACCAGCTGAGATGGCTCGTGTTCATGATGTCTTCCATGTTTCGATGTTGCGGAAGTACATCTCAGATCCTTCACATGTGTTAGCCCCACAGCAGTTGCCGATCAGAGAGGATTTATCGTATATTGAAGAGCCAGTGCAGATTCTCGATCGTCGTGAGCAGGAGTTGAGGCACCGTGTGATTCCGCTGGTGAAGGTCTTGTGGCAGAACCACTCAGTTGAGGAGGCCACCTGGGAGACTGAGCAGCGTATGCGGGAGCAGTATCCTCATCTGTTCACTTGACAGGTATGTAAATTTCGAGGTCGAAATTTCTTTAGTAGATTTGTGACGACCCGAACCAGAATCTGTTGTGTATTCGGCACGATTCTCGAGATTGAGTTTAGTCGCAGTTTTACGTCGTATTTGTGGTTTGCCGATTCGATTCGCGACTACGTTTTCGGTCGAGAATTTGAGTTGAGAGTCTTCACGGAAATTGTAGAGTACGTGATTTCGAGCTCGTGGCGGTTCCGGAAGATTTTTCCGATAACCGAGGAATATTTTATGATTATTTGAAGTTTTGGTTTCCGACGAGTTTATCCGATTGTTTCGAGTTTATCCGAATCGTGATGGTTATCCATTTCGAATCGTTGATCGACCTGAGATGCGAGTATAATATCGGAATAGTCGAAAATTAGTCGTAAAACACTGTTGGACCGTTGACCGAACTCTGACTTTCCAAAAATAGCAAGTTGACCTGTTTGACCGAAGAGGAAGTTTCCCGTTTGGGAGTTGCCGTCCGACGACCAACTTTCCGGCCACCTCCGGCCACGGGACAAGTATAGTTAGCTTCCTTGTATGATTTCGAGTTGATTGGTGTATGAATTCGTGAAAATTGATGGGGATTTTACGGTGCCCGAACTGGGCCGAGCTAGGTTTCGTCGCCGGTAACGGTTGGCCGTTTTCCGGCGAGATTTAAGGGTGGTGGTTAGGGGGGTTCGACTCCCCTCGACCCTCTGAGTCTTATGGTATGTATGATTTAAGCTATGGATGAGGTTTTGACGGTCACCGGTTAGATCACCGGAATTAGGATTCCGATCTGTTTCGAGGGGAAATTGACATGGTTCCGGTCAGTTTTGGGCTTTGTGTCAGTTATGAAAGTGGTTCGTATGGTTGTAACCTTGAAATCTGGAAAGTTTCGCCGTCAAACTTTACAGTTGACAGCGCGCCGCCGCCGGTCAACGGCGGAGCTCCGGCCAAAAGTTGACTTTTTGGATTTCGACGTTCTTAATGTCATTTTTCTCGTAATCGCGCCCTGATTATCGTCCAGATGTTTTCGGGTTGATTTGGTTAGCCGATTTTCAGTCGAGATTTCGTGTGGGGATTTCAGAATTCCCGTTATTCGTTTTATACTGCATTGCATATTTCCGGGAACGGTTGGTTTCCGTGGTTCAGTACAGGGTTGTGGACTATGATTTTGATCAGTTATGTTTTGTGAATATTCAGGATATCGAGATCAAGATCTGGATCGTGATCGTGCTTCAGGCGAGGGATCTTCCGCCGGACCACGAGTTTAGCGCGAGTGCGCGTTACGCGAGTCTGTGAGTGGACAGTTTATTTTCACAGAATTATTGCGAGTCCTTTATATACGTTTTATGAACTTGAGCATGCAGTATGATTATGGTTTTACGAGCATGAGATTTCATATGAGATTATGTTTATTACGAGCATGTGCTATACGAATATACGTATACGAGTATACATACACTTATATGTTATTTCATGCATTTGCATCGAATTGTTTATGATTTGATTTACACAGAGTACAGTCTCATTTACGTTGTTGTATCGATACACTTGCCTCTCGGCTGATCCCCGATGGTAGGCCACCAGGAGGGGCAGTACCCCTACCTGACCGGCGAGGGGCAGTACCCCGGAACCGAGGCCTTTCTGGCTATGGATCACGTGGAAGTCAGGGACTCCGTGATACCGACTGTACTAGCACGGATGTGTCCATGAGTGACCCCGTGAGATTTTCCATGCATGCTCTGTTTACGAGTTGGAGTCAGTGTCTCCTCGTATACTATTTGATTTATTTATATTTCGACTCGCATATGTTTTTATAACATATATTACTCGGTGAAAGACATTTATTTTTGTCCACTCACTCTAACGTGTTTATTGTGTTTCCCCTGGGCTTTTCGGTTTCCGTGTCCAGTTGCAGTTCAGGTTTGGTGTTTCACGTCGCGGTTTGGAGGCTAGTGATCAAAGTCACCTGTGCTTTCCAGTAGGTTCTTGTTTCGCCTACTGATGTGTATATTGTATATATTTTACTTTAGAGGTTGCTCTGATACATTCTGATACTTGTTTATACGGATTTTCACTGATATAAATATATACTACAGTACTGTTTACTGTTTATGATTCATATATTGATGTTGAGAAATCCGGATGGGATTTGTGCCCACGGTTTGACTTTTGTGGAATAGGATGAAGTGTTATTTTCAGGGTGCAGTTTTATGCAATTCCACGCTAGTAACGAAACTCTGCCAAAATTTTGAAAATTTTTTGTAAGTTCGTATTTTCAGAAGGGGTTTGATTCCGATTTAGGTAACTGAATCGGGGTTGGGTCCTTTCATTTAACTAAAAATAGGCTATCCAAAACCTGTAAAATATCTAAATACACTTCAATAATCACTAGCCACCAATGCTTGTCCAGATTTCTCAACTATCAACACAACATAATTCATGTCACGGATAACATATAAAAAATAATAAATAGAATTCTCAAATTTAACTTGTCGAAATGTAAACAAATATTAACAATAGTATTCATAAGAATAATATAATCATCGAATCATTAATTAATATAATGATTCCCTCCTTTGTTGTTTCAATAAAATCAATATTCACTGTTTCGAATTTCAAATCATCGTATTACCACGTAAACAGGGAATATTATAATCGCAAACGTACTCATTTAATGAATTCAAATAATTTCGTATTCTCATACTCATCAAATTAGTTTATATTATATTATCTTACTCGTTGCATGAGTAAATGTAATGTTTCGTGATACTCGTATTTCAAATTCAAATCATCACATATATGTATGCTCATCACTTGAGTGAATATGATATTATATTGTCATGTCCACCACATGAACAAATATCACATTGCAATGCCCGCATTGCGAGCTCAAATTATATCATATATCGACCGCTCATCTCATGAGCTCAAATCTCAAATGATGGTGCTCATCTCGTGAGCTCATGTCAATCATCTCAAATAACATTGCATTGCTCATCTCGCGAGCTAAATCATATCAAATAATCATCTGTCCTACAATGGTAATAATATTATATATCTCAATGAATCATTTCACGTTTCAAGTTATCATTTTACGTTTTGTATCGGATCGTTATATATGATATACTCTTGAGTTAAAGACATCAATAACACCTCGTCTATCAACGGTAATCAAATATATAATATATTTTTGAATTTAGGACATCGAGAACACCACCTCATTGGTTTTGAGTCCTTCACCCCAGGGAGGCACAATCCCTACTTAACTATTTCCCATAAATGGACCTAAATCAGAATTTCAAACCAAGCCTCGACCTAGCGGCTCTACCAATCTGTGGCGCGTATCCATTATCTCATATATATAATCATATATAGTACAGTCAGCTTTTCCATTTCTCGTTTAGTAATTCTTGTTCAAAGTCAAAATGGTAATCGTAACAATTTTAATTTTGTGAATCTCAATGAATCCCTTTGGATTCTAAACAAGTCAAACTGATCATCAATCGTATATTTGAATCTATATACATATAGTCATTTCGTATGTTTTTATAGACAATACAAATAATCACAAGTATAATAAGCAAGATAGAACATTTCCATTCTCATTTCTATTTCAAGTTTCAGCTCGTATTGTTTTCATTTATTGTTATAGTTTCATCTTGTTCGCATTCCATTTGACAACTAATGTTGTCGTTCTATTACTACTTTGTAATGGTTTTGGTTTTTGTGTTGTAATGTAAATTCATTTTAGCATAATATAATAATATAATATTCCAAAATCTATTGATAAACGAATATCAAACTGTATCGATAATGTATCCATTCACGAAATACATATGTACGATACGAAATAAAGTAATGAACCGCATACCCCAGGTCTAGCAATAGTAATGCATAACCACTTCTCATCCACAACCACCATACTCCATCCTCGTGACGATCATAGGAACCCAAGTCCACAATTTCTAGACTTATACTTTCACAACTAAACTCTAAAACATGAAACACAACGAAAGCGAAGTCTGAGAGTTGAACCGCACTTTGATACCATTTTTGACGACCCGATCCTTTTTGAATATAGTACAAATTAATAAATAAACAAGTAAATTGAGGAAGTACTTGATTTTCAATCAACTTCGAATAATCAAATCAAAGAACATATACAACAAAATTATTATGACGAAATAGTCGTAACGATGTAAGACAACTTAATTTCTTTGTCGGCTACATTGCCTTTGGCAGTGACACGCGTCACTGGCACTAACCCAATGGCTCGATGAAGCCTAAATGATAAAAAAAACCTCACAACTTTGTTCAAATCATTAATACGAACCTAACGACATATAACCTGACCTGTTTCCAAAAATAATTTTCCGGTCATGCGCCGCCCACACGCCACCACTGGCTGCGGAAATCAGCACATCGTTGGAAAATCTCTCAACAAACCCATCAAACAATCTAACTATAAAAATAGAAAATAAATTCCAACATCTAGAGGCCTAAATCGGCCTCGACAGATTTAAAATCACAAACTCGTCGAAATGTTTTCTTGACGGGGCAGCGATGTCATCGAGCCATGGCTGGTCCCAATAGACCGTGAGAAGGCCAGGATTAAATCCCCCTTGACCCCAATGAAAGGACCCAATCCCGATTCAGTTACCTAAACCGGAACCAAACCCTTCCGAAAATACGAACCAACAAAATTTTTCAAAATTTCGGCAGAGTTTCGTTACTAACGTGGAATTACCATAACCTGCACCCAGAAAATAACACTTCATCCTATGCCACAAAAGCCAAACCGTGGGCACCAATCCCATCCGGATTTCTCAACATCATTATAATCAATAACAGTAAACAAACTGTACTATGTATATATGTATATCCGAGAAAATCCGTATGAACATGTATCAGAATGTATCAGAGCGACCTCTAAAGTAAAATATATACAATATACACATCAGTAGGCGAAACAAGAACCTACTGGAAAGCACAGGTAACTCTGATCACTAGCTTCCAAACCGCGACGTGAAAACACCAAAACCTGAACTGCAAACTGGGCACGAAAACTGAAAAGCCCAGGGGAAAGACAATAAACACGTTAGAGTGAGTGGACGAAAATAAATGTTTTTCACCAAATAATATATGTTATAAAAACATATGCGAGTCGAATGAATAAATATAATAAAATACGCGAGGTAAACCATAATCCTCCATCGTACAGAGCATGCAAGTAAAATCCCACGGGCCACTCATGGACACGTCCGTGCTAGTACAGTCCGAATCACGGGATCCCAGACCCACACGTGATTCGAGCCAGAAAGGCCTCAGGTCAGGGTATCTGTTTCCACCCGGAACTACATCGGCACAAGAAACAGACATATGTACCTACCCGGAACAACATCGGCACAAGGTACAGAAACCAGTACCCACCCAGAACAACATCGGCACAAGGTACGGTACCCCTACTGGTAAGCACTCTCGGGGATCAGCCGGGATGCGAGTGTATCGATACAACAACATGAACTACGACTGTACTCTGTGAAAATCAAATCACAAATATCTCGATGCATGTACAGTAAATAGCATAAAAATGCATATGCGTAACATAATCGTTTATAACACATGCTCATAATAATCGTAATCTCGTAAATATGCTCATATCTGTTTATTCGTATACGTATATCCGTATATATATATATATATAATTGTAAACACATGCTCATGTAATCTGAAATCTCATACGCATGCTCAAGTTCGAAAATCATATAAAAAGACTCGCAAGAATTCCGTGAAAAGAAATTGTCCACTCACAGGTGAGCAAAAAGCACACTCGCTCTAATCTCGTGGCCCGGCGGAAGTTCCCTTGCCAGAAGCACGATCACGATCCTGATCTCGATCTCGATCTCCTGAATATATTCATAAAACACAACCTATCAATATCATAGTTCTCAACACTGTACTGATGCACGGAAACCAACCGTTCCCGGAAATATGAAATGCGGTACAAAATGAATTACAGAATCCCAAAATCCCCACTCGAAACCTCGACTGAAAATCGACTAACCAAAACAACCCAAAAACCAAATCAACCGTGAAATCCCACGGCAAGATTCTCCAGATCACGAGTTCTCATCCATGCGAGTCATTTCCTCAACTACCTCGAAACCCAATTCTGCCTGGAACCCAGTCAAATCCAACCCGAAACCCGATCGGAAAATCTCCCCGGTGACCAATCGGACCTCCATGATACCTCCACCAAATCACAAATTAATCACATGGAAAGACTCACAGGGTCAAGGGGAGTCGAACCCCCCTAACCTCCACCTCCAAATCTAGCCGGAAAACGGCCAACCGTCACCGGCGAAATCAAGGAACTCGGCCAGATTCGAAACCTCACAAAACCTCATCAATTTCCACAAATTCATATACCATTCGACTCGAAATCGAAAGGAGAAGCTAACTGTACCTTTCCCTTGGCCGGAGGTGGCCGGAAACTGGTCGTCGGACGGTGAAGCCGAAAACGGAAACTCACCCCCTCGGGTCAACGGTCAACCTTTCCAATTTTGGAAAGTCAGAGCTGGTCAACGCCCGAAATGAAATTCTTGACTATTTCTCGACTATTTTTCGACTTTTTGATATTTATACTCGCGCCTCGGGTCGATTGACGGTCCAAAATGAATATACGAAATGATTCGGATAAGCTCGAGACAAACGGATAAACTCGTCGAAAACTGAGACCTCAAATAATCATAAAATATTCCTCGGTTATCGGAAAAATCTTCCGGAACCGCCCACGAGCTCGAAATCACATACTCTACAATTTCCGTGCAGACACCCAACTCAAATTCTCGACCGAAAACATAGTCGCGAATCAAATCGGCAAATCATTTATACGATATAAAACTGCGACTAAACTCAATCTCGAGAATCGTGCCGAATACACAACAGATTCTGGTTCGGGTCGTCACAAATCTACCCCCCTTAAAGAAATTTCGACCTCGAAATTTACGTACCTGTCAAGTGAACAGATGAGGATACTGCTCCCGCATACGCTACTCGGTCTCCCAGGTGGCCTCCTCAACTGAGTGGTTCTGCCACAAGACCTTCACCAGCGGAATCACACGGTGCCTCAACTCCTGCTCACGACGATCGAGAATCTGCACTGGCTCCTCAACATACGATAAATCCTCTCTGATCGACAACTGCTGTGGGGCTAACACATGTGAAGGATCTGAGATGTACTTCCGCAACATCGAAACATGGAAGACATCATGAACACGAGCCATCTCAGCTGGTAACTCAAGTCTGTAAGCAACAGCTCCAACCCTCTCCGTAATCTCATACGGACCAATGTACCGCGGTCGAAGCTTGCCACGGTTCCCGAAACGCACAACTCCCCTCCACGGAGATAGTTTCAGGAAGACCCAATCACCAACCTCGAACTCTAAACTCTTCCTCCTCACATCCGCGTAACTCTTCTGCCGATCCTGGGCGATCTTCAGTCGATCTCGGATAACCTGTATGTCCTCCATCGTGGTTTTCACCAAATCTGGACCAATAAGCCAACGCTCGCCCACCTCACTCCAACACAATGGAGTACGACACTGCTTCCCGTACAGGGCCTCGTACGGTGCCATCTCAATATTGGCCTGATAGCTGTTGTTGTAGGCGAACTCAATCAAGTGTAACTGCTGATCCCAGTTCCCACGGAACTGCAACACACACGATCTCAGCATATCCTCAAGAGTCTGAATGGTCCGCTCGGACTGCCCGTCAGTCTAAGGATGAAAAGCTGTACTAAATCGCAACCTCATACCCAAAGCTCGCTGCAACGCCTGCCAAAACTCAGACGTAAACTGACTATCTCGGTCAGAAACTATGGACACAGGCACACCATGCAAGTGAACGATCTCTGATAAGTAAAACTTGGCCAATCTGCCCACTGAAATCTTCCCCGGAAGTGCAAGAAAGTGTGCGGATTTGGTCAATCGGTCAACAATAACCCAAATGCCAGTGTTGCCCGCCGAAGTACGCGGCAACTGATAGACGAAATCCATCGTAATGTGCTCCCACTTCCAAACTGGAATCTCAAGTGGCTGTAATTTCCCTGCAGGTTTCTGCCTCTCCGCCTTCACCTGCTGACAGATCAAACATCGACTCACGTACGCGGCAATCTCCCGCTTCATGTTGCGCCACCAATAGTACGCTCGAAGTGTACGAAAAATCTTCGTACCTCCGGGATGCATCGCATACGCTGAACTGTGGGCCTCGTCAAGGATCTCCTTCTTCAAGTCCTCGTCTCTGGGTACACATAGCCTGCCTCTGAACAACAACGTACCGTCGTCGCTCAACCGGAACTCTGTAGGCACACCATTCCGTATCATGGTCTTCTTACCCAACAGGTAAGAATCCGAATCCTGGGCCTCCCGTACTTGATCAACCAGTACGGGTCGAACCTGAAAACTGGCCAACAAAGCTCCATCATCATCATACCCAAACATAGCACCTATAGCTCGAAGCTCAGCTAACATCGATACTCTGCCCACACATATGTGAAACAACGAGGCTCCTGATTTCTGGCTAAGTGCATCTGCTATAACATTGGCCTTCCCCGGATGGTACTCGAATGTGCAATCATAATCGTTAATCAACTTCATCCATCGGCGCTGCCTCATGTTCAGATCCGGCTGTGTCCGCAAATAGGTGAGACTCTTGTTGTCAGTGAAAATCTTACACTAAGCACCATATAGGTAATGTCTCCAACTCTTCAACGCTAACACGATAGCGGCTAACTCCAAATCATGCGTCGGATAGTTGGCCTCATGCGGTTTCAGCTGTCTGGAACCATATGCCACGACTCTACCATGCTGCATCAACACACAGCCAAGGCCCAACTTCGACGCGTCACTGTACACAACAAACTCACCACTGTCGTCTGGCAATGTAAGAACCGGTGCGGTAGTCAATCTCTCCTTCAGGAGCAAATAACTGTCCTCGCACGCATCAGACCACTCAAACTTGACGCCTTTCTTCGTCAATCTGGTCAGTGGTGTAGCAATCCGGGGGAAATCCTGCACAAACCGACGATAATAGCCTGCTAAACCCAAGAAACTCCAAATCCCTGGCACATTTGTGGGTCTACTCCATTTCAGCACGGCCTCGATCTTGTCAGGATCAACACTAATTCCCTCGGCCGAAATCACGTGGCCCAGAAACTTCACACTATCCAACCAGAACTCACACTTGCTAAACTTCGCGAAAAACTGATGGTCCCGCAAAGTCCGTAACACCGCTCGCAAGTGCTTCCTGTGTTGGCCCACACTCCTGGAATAGATCAGGATATCGTCAATGAATACAATCACGAACTTGTCCAGGAACCGTCTGAATACTCGATTCATCAAGTCCATGAAAGCTGCGGGGGCGTTGGTCAACCCAAATGGCATAACCAGAAACTCATAATGCTTATACCGCGTCCGGAATGCTGTCCTGGCTACATTAGATTCTCGGATCCTCAACTGGTGATATCCGGATCGAAGGTCAATCTTCGAAAAGACTGCTGCTCCCTTCAGCTGATCGAACAAGTCGTCAATCCGCGGCAACGGATACTTGTTCCTCACTATAATCTGATTCAGCTTCCGATAGTCGATGCACAACCGCATGGACCCGTCCTTCTTTCGTACAAACAACACTGGAGCACCCCACGAAGAAACACTAGGTCGAATGAATCCCTTCTCTAGCAACTCCTAGAGCTGAATCTGCAACTCCATCAACTCCGCAGGCGCCATCCGATAAGGTATCTGGGAAATCGGTCCAGTACCCGGCAATAACTCAATGGTGAAATCAATCTCCCGCATAGGGGATATACCAGGTAACTCCGCTGGAAACACATCCGGAAACTCAGACACAACCTCAATACTACCAAGATCCGGCACTGCAGCTGTAGTGTCCATAACATGGGCTAAGTAAGCAACACAACCCTTCTTCATCAACCGATCCGCCCTCATCGCGGAAATCAAACACGGAAGTGAAGTGTTCTTCTCACCTCGAAACAGTATCTCGGGTAACCCTGGTCGTCGAAACGCGACCTCCTTCCTATGGCAGTTAAACATGGCCCAGTGCGACTCTAGGAAGTCCATACCCAAGATCAGATCAAAATCCACAATATCAAGCAGTAACAGATGAGGATGGAAAGCTATACTAAATCGCAACCTCGTACCCAAAGCTCGCTGCAACGCCTGCCAAAACTCAGACGTGAACTGACTATCTCGGTCAGAAACTATGGATACAGGCACACCATGCAAATGAGTAGTGGAGGTCGATCCACGTTAAACCTAACCAATTTTGAGGTCAGAGGTGGTCGAACGGCGTCGCACAGCCGACAGATTGCCGCAACGCCCAAAAACCTTTTTCTCTCTTCGGGAGAGAGTTGACCAAAATCAACTCCCCCAAGACACTACTGAGTTTCTATGACTGGAAAGTCTTATTTATACTCGTCCATTTACAAAAATCAATTTTCAATAAACTTCCGTTAATCCTAACTTCTATATCGTAAATCCATTTTTAACATCTCGACAAATTCTATGAGTTCCACCCGAAGTTAACCAACTTCATCAATTCAATAAAAAGTCAATTTGAGACCTCTAATTATTTACTGACTATAAAAATAATTTACCACGACCAGTAAATTGAGCTCAATTATTCATAAATAGTAGCAATTATATATAAAAAAGTTCCGGTATTACAGTAATACCTATCAAACATAGGGTGTCAAATTTGAAGACCGCAGAACGACCACTTAAACAAAACGCTGAAAGCTTGAGGCATTAGATTGTTCTCCTCGAGGAACGAAGGGAGCCGAGCCAGGTGAGGGTGTTAGCTTATCAATAGAAGTTGAAGGCTTACTATGACTGGAAGGTCATACCTAAAGTTTTCCTCCCTGGAACCATGGTCTTACGAAAAGTCTTTGAGAATACCAAGGTACTAGGAGAGGGAAAACTGGGGACAAATTGGGAAGGACCTTACACATCTAGAGAAAAAGGTTTCAATGGATCGTATGAATTGAAGAATCCCAGGACATGAACACTGGTTGACAAGAGATGAAATGTAGTTCACCTTAAGGAGGACTACTCAGGGCATGATTAAGAGGCTAGAGAAAAAGCGAGCAAGTGTCTAGAAGGGGGATATGTTCTTCTAATGAGTTCGCAGGTTTAACGAGGTGTGTCAGAAAACTTCCTTTCTTATATAATAACATTGTATGATTATAGATTTTGTTTCAATACATGGCTTTGTGTTGTGTAATTTATGCTTTGTTTGTTCATTCGATCTTGAGAGACTTGGTGTATGGAAGCACGAGCTTAAGTGGGGTAGATGATGTTAGCTCCCATAAGATGAGCTCCTTCTTTAGGTAATTCGATGTTAGGGGGAGGGGAGGGGGGGGAATTTGTGTATTAAGGGATTTCCTCATGGTTAGGTCAAAACACTCAGAGAAAGATCAGTAAGTTGCGACAACAGTAATAAAATGCTTCTGGAACAACAATCATCAAGCTTGGGAAGTGTAAGAGAAATGTCAGTACCCAGCTTGGGGACGATTTAGCCAAACCTTGGCACCTAGGGAATTTAAGTCTGAAGCATATTCATCTAGTGATGCCCTTGAGGATAAGCTAAAAATTGGTTTATGTGTTGGAGATGGGACCTCGATGCAACACTGGAGACATGCTTTCTAAGGAAAAGCCAACCCTGGGGGTGGGCCTCATATGGTCTTGGTGATAGCATAGGGAGCTCCTTAAGGTTAACACTCCCTTAGAGGGAAAAACTTAGTTGTGGGAAGGTCCTAGAGAACGATAGTCCTTTGGACAAGCTAGGTTAAAAGTAAGCATGCAAGTCAAAAAAGGGACAGTCTCAAAATTGCAAATATCCCTTGGAGACCTCGAGTTTATAGAGGCTTTCCATAAGCCTCATTCGTGAGAAAAATTAGTGTGAGGCATGGGGTTCAATAGTCGTGCTGAGGCCACAGCCACTCAAGAGCATGCCTCAGATTTATAAGATACCATGCAAGAGGGAAATGCAATGCTAAGGTAAACATAACTTAAACACTAGTAAGATTACATAAACTTATGTGCATATGCTAATGTATAAGCAAAAGAGGCTCAAGATAGAGTTAAAAGTACTATATTGTCTGAAAATGTATGAAAAAGAAACAAAAATTCCTAAGTATATTACATAGGTTCACCCCAAGAAACAAGCTGGAGGTTTCACTCTTCTCTAGAAGTCTCTTGCTTGTAAGCATTGATTAGCTCTTGCTTTTCCTTCTCGTGGTCCACCCTCTGGCTCTCAACCTCAACCTCAAAGGACTTACGGAGGGAAGAAAGTTCTTGGCGGTGCTTGTCCTCCACGACTTGCAACTTCTCCTCAATTTTCATATCTAAGGCATGGGCTGCCTGACTGTGCCCCAGATGTGCCTAGCAAGGATGGCCTTGAGGCTGGTGACGTCAGGTTTGTAGAAGGTACGTTGCTCAGCAAGAGCTGAGTCTTTGGAGAATAGCTGGATGATTACTAGCTCATGCAAGCTACTGTACTCTACCACCCAATCATTAAGGACCGACACCTTCTTCTTGGCCATATTAGCCCTTGCGTCAGCAAAAACAACCTTGTCTTGGTGGATTTGCAGCTGATATGGGAGAGTGCCCATTGTGAATTTAAGGGTTCCTGCTGCCTATAAGCTGAATAAAGTACAATGCGGTATGAAAATTATCCTAGAAAATAAGAACAATAAAGAGAAAAAGTTAGAAATAAGACTTACTCGATAACTAAAGAGATGTCCACAACTCTGCTAGGAAGCTATACTCCTTCAGGGTCTCGTGGTCCTCCTCCAGGTGGTTGGCCGCCAAAGTTGCCGTGACAATATTAGGACGATCAAAGCCGGTATATAGGTTGGAAACCGTATGTTTCCCTGGAATAGGGGGATTGGCCCCTTGGTAGAACTTTGTCACCTCCTACTCAAACAAGTCTTGATGAGGGTAAACCACATACCCATACTCGTTATCCTCACGCTTGAAGTATATGTAGGGGAACTGGGGGCTGGAACCCTTAACAAGCTCACCTTAAGGACCTGTGATGAGAAATATCAACAAACACAATACCCAAGTTGCAAAACAAGATTACACGATTAAATTAGAGCACAAGCAAGAACAAGATTCACCAAAGGATAGATATAGTAAGTTTGGAAAAATATGAAGAGTTAAATACCAAGAGAGAAGATAGCTGAACAGGATGGCTCGGGCTCCTCCGTATAGGGCTTTTTTCTCAGTGGCGAATGAGGAGGAAGATCCATTTTCTCCTCCACGATCAGAAAGGTGGTGCCTTCCGTATCCATTGTAGATCGAAGCGGGAGCTTTGTTCTTCTCCAGGTCCGTGGTCTTAATCAGACGATGGTGGGCTTTAGAAGGAGCATAAGAGTATGACTGCTCAAATTCTTAAACAGTGGAGGCTGCTGGAGTTGGTTTGGGAGGTATGCTCAATGCTCCCTTGCGGTGGATCTGGGGAGCTCAAGGAATCTCGAGTATGGCAGTGCGATTCTTGTGGAGTAGTGGGGAGACTTCCTTCAAACCTCTAGAAGAAAGATACTAATGATTGCACAACCAATGAACCTAGGGGATCTTTGAAGGGATCTTGAGGGCGTCGTTAACCAGGTTGCAGCGAAACTCGACAGCGCATGCCATCTCATCAGAGGGATTGATGGTGTTGATGGTGTTAGGAATGGTGTGGCCAGTTTCACCGCCAAGCTTATCCCAATTTCTAAAAACAAAGATTGGGGTCTTCTTCTAGTCCTTAGGGGAGTGAGGGGTGTTGAGGAAGTAGATCTCCTTCATATAAATGAAGTAATGGCTAAGGTAGAATTGGTTGTTTTCAGTGGGCTTGACTAGGAAGAACTCATGGAGGCCCATGCAGAAGTCAAACCACCTGTTGAGATGGCATAATCAAGAAAAATCTTTAATGAGTCGGGGCACCATTGCCTGATGGCATACCCATAAAACTCTAGGGCGAAGATGCAAATTGGGAAAGTAAGACCAATTAAAGACGATTTAGAATGGATGGACCAGCACACCCAGACCATGAGCTTTCTCAAGCTCCGATACTTTTGCCTTATCGAAGATAAGGGCGAACTGAAAATCCTCGCTGGCGCCTGGTGATACATTTGGATGAAGGTCGATAGCGACTCATTGGAGCTTATCTTGATAGTTTCCAGAAATAGATCTTCTCGGGGCTTCTTTGTGATCGCCGCCTTTGAGGAGCACGATGTTCGAGAGATTTATCCCCTCAACCTTTCGACTATTGATTAGTCTAAGGCCAAGTGAATTTCTCTTACCCGCAAGTATACGGAGTAAACTTATAGTATTTGTAAGGAAGTCGAGTGTCAAACCCACGAGGATTAACCACTTAAACTCCTTAGCTTGACTCGATTATACACTTGAAATCACGAATTAACAAGCACAAGACATGACACTAAAACTAAAGCAAGATGTTGAAGTGTATCTCACAAGACTAAGTCATTTGGAGACTTAGCATTGCAAGGGATGGTTAAATTACGATGAGTGGTTGAACAAAAGGTTGGTTGAATATTAACTACTAACTAATTATGTGAGAACATAAAGTAATAGCATAACAAAATATAAATGTTTGGTTGGCTAGAGATGTCACCACTAGCCAACTCAATGTACCGATAATATATGTCCAAGTTATGAGTTTAGTCCGGTTTACACGATTGTCCAATTCGTGATCTTTTTGAGTCACCATTGGTTGTGAACCGAATTTCCTAGGCTATTAGAGCACTAGAAGTGTTCCGGTCTAACATTCAAAAATAGAGCAATTTGAAACTAGAATGCAACTCAATTAATGATTGTATCCTAATCATACCACATGCCTAATGAGTTCAATATGTGTTCACTTATAATGAATGTGGATGGCTTTCCTTCATAAGTCCCTATTAGAGGAAATGAAAATATGTTCTAATGACTTTCCTAATCCACACATTTTAGAACATGAATTAGAAGAAGTAACGATTAGCTACAAATTCCCTTTTGAGTCAATGTAAGCTTGACCAAAGCTCCTTGAGTCATTTAGACTTCAAGAAGGCTTCGGTCCATGCTCAAACTCAATGAAAACTAAACCTTATGACCATCTTCTCAAATACAACCTAAGTCATGTTTACATGCTTATCTTCCTTAGGTAAGTGACTAATTCACTTAGATTCATTTTTAGCTTCCTTAAACATATCTCAACTTAGTCATGGCTAAGACATGAGTATGAAAATATTGAATCAAGTCCAAACATGCAAACATACCATAATCACATCACAAGCTATCAAACTCATTCACAACATGTAGTAAACTAAACCAAATTCAAATCCATAACTCAAAATATAGTTGTATGTACATCAAATTGACCGTTGAGGGAGATATAAAGCAAGACTAGATAAACCATGATATAAAGCAACTACTCACTAAAGGCAACTACTCACTAAGCATAATATAAATCAAGACTAGATACATGCTCAAAATAAGAAGAGGAAAGAAATAACCAAGAGTCCTCTTAGCCAAAGCTTCACCAAATGACTCCAAGACTTCTTGGTCCACTTCTTCACTTCAAGCTAGCACGAAGTTTTCAAGAGGAGGTAAGGGTAGTTCTTAGGATTCCAAGGAGCCAAGGGGAAGAGGGATTACTTCCTACTCCTTTGAACTCTAAAGACCAAACCAAACCTTAGAGGCAAAGATGAGAGGAGGAACACCCAAATAGGCCAAAGTGATGGTGCAGCGATGGAGAGGTGTGGCTCTACCCAAGAGAGGGAAGAGGTTCGGCTCTAATGATGGTGGTTATGGATGTATTTTTTTGGCCTAGAAAGGGAGGAGGAGAGGTAGAAGAGAGTGCTAGAAGGTTGGGATAAAGATAAGGGGTCTATAGAGAGACTAAAACTATCAAAAATATGAAAATGAGGTGAGTTCTCCATGCGTGTTAGGGGGGAGCTCCACCCTATAGTGTTGACGGAGAAATTTTGGGTGCAAATAATTCAAATTCAAGCTTAGACATAGTCCATATTTTTAGGCTTTAAGTGGTGGTCATAAGATAACTCACCCATGTCATGTGAGTTGCATGTACATGTTTCCACACCAAAATATCTTCTTATGTGGGCTATTGTGGGTTTGGGCCTTGAAGTCTTAGGCCATCATATCTTGATCTGGTCATTAACTGGTGAAGACTCGCTGGAGTTGACCGTTGACCGTTGACCAGTGGTTGACTTTTTGTCTTCTTCCCGGTTTTGGTCATTCTTCTCCAAATGCTTAGAAAACTTGCTTGGCTTCTTCAAAAAGAGGTTAATCTCCATATTTAAGCTCATTTCCACACAAACTCACCATTTTCTAACATGACAAGGAAACGTATCAAAAATGATGCTTTATTCCAGGAAGGTAAGCATTAAGAATAAGGTTAGGCACATAATTAGAACGTAATTATGAAACTAACACATGGATGGAAAGTTACGTTTGTAGGATCAGCGTCAGAGGAAGAGACAATTGGCCGATCGATCTTGACCTCGTCCACCTTGAAACTGGTGGACAAAGAGGGGTTCTGAGCCTTCTCTTGGGTCGGTTCTTCGATAGGGACTACAGTGGAGACCGACGGTGAGACCAAAGGACCTGTTTTAGTGGACAAAAACACCTTGTGCAAAGGGATAGAGGTGCCAATTGGCTTACATCTGGCGAGAGCACCATTTGTTGTGGTATTTTTGAGGGGCTTGATGATGTGTTCCACAGCCTGATCGGCTTTTGGAGGGATGTTGTTGGTGGTGTTGTTATAAGAAGCCATTGAAAAGAAATCTCAGTTTGGAAATATGGATTTTGAGGATTCTAAAGTTCTGGAGATTCTTGGTTATTGGGAAGTTCAAAAAATATAAAGAGTAAAGTGAAAAAAAATGAAGAGAATGAGAAGATTGATATATATAGGTTGAAGAGAGGTGCAGATTGGGATGTATCTGTTAGAGAAGATATGTTTTTTTTGGATTCTATGGAGAGAAATGGATTTGAATGGAGAGAGTTTTGGGTATTGATGTGTTTGTTGGGAAAGGGTGTAATGATGAAGATGTAGGGTGACTGAAGAGTTATGATGAAGGTGAAAGAGCGGTTACAGTTTTTGCAGGTATTGATGGGAAAACTTGAGAATTTTTAAATCCTGAAATGTCAAAGGTCTGATGGAAGCAGCAGGAGGACGACACATTTCGAACCTCGATCATTCTGCTGTGGGGGTATTTGTGAGAGTCAATTTCGGTCCACAAATTGCTTGAGGTTTATTTGGCCCTCAAGGTCCTCCAGCGGTAGAGGTCCGATAATTAGAATATTGAGGTTGGACCTGTACGCTTAGGACTCAAAGGGGAAATTAATTAGTTATCTAGATGATTCTCAAAGTATCTAGAATGATGTAAAGGCCTCTAAGATGTTCGTAAGATTGTGTGACAATCCAAAATTACGTTGCGGATCTTGAGGGGTTAACAAAATCCTCGAGGGAATCAGTA
This sequence comes from Geum urbanum, assembly GCA_946800695.1. Classification (NCBI taxonomy): domain Eukaryota; kingdom Viridiplantae; phylum Streptophyta; class Magnoliopsida; order Rosales; family Rosaceae; genus Geum; species Geum urbanum. The sequence goes on from OX327003.1 coordinate 11,807,742, forward strand.
AGATTTGTACGAATCCTAGAGGTACGTGGTATTACATCAAAGGGTTTGTGGTAATCATGAGGAACGCTTCATTCTTCATCCAGAGTTTACTTAGACGACGAAACTGTCGACGAAATAAAGTTTCATCGCCTAGTCAAATGTTCTAGATGACAAAATCAATTTCGTCGTTTAGGTATCACTAAGAGGACAAAATTGTCATCTTCGGTGACGAACTAATATTTCGTCGTCTTATTCTTATTTAGACGGCAAATAATAAATCATTTCGTTGAACAAGTAAATAATTTTGATAATGGTGATATATATGATCCTTGCATATATATCAATCTTCACATATATATTTTTGCTGGCAGTATCTTGGTCAGCTCGATGGATCACTTTTCTGAAGATCAGCTAGCTAGATTTCTCTGATTTGGGAATGGTTGACATACTGAGTCATAATTGTAGGAATATTGGCATCATATCGTTAATGACAGAAAAAGAGTCAGGCGACCTATCCTTTAGCTTTAGTTCAGGGAAAATGATGCTGAAAATAGAACTTTAAGAATGCAGATATGCCCTAATCAGAAACTTATGGCCGGGACTAGTTGTACATGTGTCTCTCCGAGACGAATCAGCCTTACCTTCATTTGAAAGAACAGATTCCCAATCAGAATACAAGCTAGTCAACGCGCTCTTCGTTGAGTCTCAGAAAGAGTTACGTTATGGGCGCCAGGAAAGAGATAAAAAGTGCAAGGGGCTTTAGCATGGGAGATTGGGAAGTATAATTAACGTTATTCGATTGCATAATTAAATGGAATATATCAAATTATTTAGGACCTCTATAAAAAGGATCAGAAGGCACTGCAACTAATATGAATGCATAGATCAAACTGGTTTACGATCAAGGAGATTGGTTCGACGATCGATCTTCTCTGTTCTATGTTCATGTGGAGCTAGTCTTGCATGAAGAGTAAGAGAGTAGAAATGAGCCAAGGATGACTTGCCTAATGTATGCCCTAGCTAATTACAGTTGCCGACTCATCGCTTGGGATATAATCGACATTAGACAAGTTCATCCTTGGATCACCTTTGCTCTCTTTTCTCTCATGTCAGATCCTCCATCAATGACTAAAACGTACAATATATCCTAGAAGCCATTATTCCATGAGGCCTTGGGACTCTCTCTCTCTCAACCCAAATCCAAATCTGTACGTAGATCGAATATAATCAATGTGCTGAATTATTTGATTTCCCAGTTTTTTTTTTGTTTTGTTTCTGTCGGGAGAAGTTGAGAATAACTGACAATTAGTGGCGGATCGAGAATCGAAAAGTCACGAAGGCTAATTTCTTTTTATAAAATCTCGACAGTACGAGAAAATTTCATTAAGTGAATAGAAAATACACTTACGAGGATCACATTCAATAACATTGATATTGTCATGGGGATCAAAGTCATGACATTGGAAAGCTGAATGACGATCATATGAAAAAGTTGAATCCACACCCTCCCCATCATCTTACATATTGGAACCACATGAGTATTATCTTTGAACTGCCTTACTAGTCGAAGTTGAAACTCAGGAACAACCTAGATGTCATGCATATAGAAAAGAATGTGTGAGATAGCGTGGTGGGAACAATTCTCGGTATTAAGTTCAAGACTAAGGATACTCCCAAAGTGCGAAAAGATCTGGAATCTATGCATTTATGTCATCCTTTGCAATTAAAGAGGGATAGAAGAGGAATGTACATCAAGATGTCAGATTCACCTTAGACAGTGAAGTCGAAACTGAGGGATATTGTATTCAACTGGTTTAAAGTGTTCGTTATCGTCTAATTACGCAGCAAATATATTTGGATGTGTCAACGTTGGGGAACACAAGTTCATTGGTCTAAAGACTCATGACTAACACGTTATGCTGTAACGTCTGATTCTAGTGGTAATTCAACTATATTTGCCTCGTGATGTCGTCGAACCAATAGTAGCATTATGTAGATGGTGGCAAAGGTTATGCGCTAGAGAGTTGAAGAAGCAAGATGTGTTCGAACTACAATATAAAATTATCCACATCCTTTGCAAATTAGAGAGGATTTTTCCCCCTGTTTTCTTTGATATTTTGATTCACCTCGTGATCCAGCTTCCCGAACAAGTGTTGCTTTCTGATTCGGTTCACTACACTTGGATGTATCCTCAGGAAATTTACAATTAATTATAACACGGATTTTCATTATTTATATATATTTTTTGTGTTTCTACTATTCGTCATACAATTAATTTTATCATTTTGCATGCAGACAACTCAGAAAGTATAAAAGATTTGTCAAAAATAAATCTGTCCCAGATGGCTCCATAGAAGAAACTTACCTAATAGATGAGTGTGTTATATATTGCAACAAGTACCTCAAGGATCCAGTCCAGGCCACCGCCTCCAATCCATATACCCGCAATAATCTTTCAATCATCACAGATGTTGTACGACCGTTTAGAGGAGTATTAAACTAAAGATTAACGGAAGAAAAACTTAATGAAGTGTATTTGGTAGTGTTATGAGACTGTGAAGAGGTCGACCCATAGTTGCAAGATTACATAGAGAAAATTCAGACAGCCAAACCAAACAAGAGTTATAACTGGGTTGAAAAAGTGTTTAAGAAGAAATTCCTTAATTATTTCCTCTAATGGGTATGTTTAAATCATATAGATTTGAGATTTCATTATTTTTGAAATTGATAAATCCGGATGGGAATAGGTGCCTACGTTAAATTAATTTGTTATTTTAGTATTTGCATATTTGAAGTTTTTTTTCTTAAATTATGCATGCAAGCATTTAGTTTCCTTGTGACGACCTGGAACAGAATCAGTAGTGTAATTGGCTTAATTCATGAGTTAGGGCGTAATTACAGTTTTTCGATAATTGATTAATTTACCGGTTTTGATTACGACTTAATTATCGGCCTAGAATTTGAGTTGAGTCTCTTTTTGAGAGTTGTTGTACACGTGATTTCGAGTTCGTGGGCGGTTCCGGATGATTATTTCGACAACTGAAGAATATAATATGAATATTTGAAGTTGCGGAATCTCGTCAAGTTTATCCGTTCATTTCGAGTTTATCCAAATCGTGATGGTTATCCGTTTGGACCGTCGATCGTCCCGAAACGCGAGTATAAATATCGGAAATAGTTGAAAAATTGTCGAAAACACTGTTTGAGGTGTTGACCGAGCGTTGACCAAAATTTGAACCTGTTGACCCGAGGGGACTATTCACCCAGTTACTGTTCATAGTCGGAGCTTCTGTTCCCGGCCGATTTAGGCCACGACCTTGGAAGGTAAAATCTTCCTCTCGTGATTCTAAACTAGTTAGAATTTGGAATTTCTTGATTTGGTTAAGAATTGAGGGAGAACGAGTTTGATGAAGTTGGGTGATTTTGCCGGATTCGGGTGGCCCTCTCCGGCGACTTTTGAGGTCGGGGCTTTGGGGGGAAAGGTTCCCCTCAACCTATAGATGCTTTTGGTAGAAGGAATTTGGGTTTGGTTGCCGTTTCAAGGTCGCCGGGATCTCACCGGAATCCATGGATTCCGTGAGTTTCGAGCTCAATTCCAGCCGGTGGGCTTGGAATTGGGTCTCAGTGTAGAAGAGAAATGTGTTGGGCTTGAGGAGGACTTGTGCTCTGGAAATTTTGGCCGGGATCCGTCACCGTTGACGCCGCTCCGCCGCCGCCGCCGCCGCCGCCGCCGGCGGTCAACGGCGGAGTTCGGGTGACCGTTGACTTTTTTGGAAATGTGTCGAGTTATATGTCGTTTTGCTCGTATTCGCGCCCCGATCGTCGCCTTGAGGTTTTCGAGTTGATTTGGGTACCGAATTTTCAGTCGAGGGTTTGAGTGGAGATTTCGGGAATTTCGTCGATTATTTTGCACTGCATTATATATTTCCGGGAACGGTTGATTTCTGAAGTGTGGTACCATGTTGTGATTTGTGATTTTGATCAGATATATTTTATGATTATTCAGGGGATCGAGATCGTGATTCGGGAGAGGGATCTTCCGCCGGACCACGTGATTAGCGCGAGTGCGCGTTTTGCTCACCTGTGAGTGGACAATTCATTTTCACTGATTAATCGTGAGTCTTTATACACTTTTTACGAGCTTGAGCATGCATATGAGATTATGATTTATATTAGCATGTGTTATACGATTATGCCTATACAATTATACATTACGTATATGCATTTATATTATGCTTTATACACTTGCATAGAACTATTTATGATTTGGTTTACACATAGTACAGTCACAGTATATGTTGTTGTATCGATACAGTTGCATCCCGACTAATCCCCAAGGATGTTTACCGAGGGAGGCTGTGACCCCTGACCCAGGCCTTTACCCGGGGGGGGGGGGGGGGGAGACCTCTGACCTGAGGCCTTTCTGGCTAGAATCACGTGTGGGTCTGGGATCCCGTGATTCGGACTGTACTAGCGCGGACGTGTCCATGAGTGACCTCGCAGAGTTTTACGCTGCATGCTCCGTACACGTGAGGAATTTGAGTCTCCTTCGTGTACTATGTCATATTCATTTATTTGGACTCTCATATGTTTTTATAACATATATTATTCGGCAAAAGACATTTATTTTCGTCCACTCACTCTAACGATTTTCATGTCTTTCCCCTGGGCTTTTCGGTTTCTGTGCCCAGTTTGCAGTTCAGATTCTGGTGTCTCACGTCGCAGTCAGAGGCTAGTTGTTTGAGCTACCTTTCTTTTCCAGTAGGTTTCTTGTTTTGCCTACTGTTGTATATTTTGTATATATACACTAGAGGTCGCTCTGATACATTACTTATGCATGTTTTTATGTGATTTTCCCCGGATATATTTACTGTTTATTGTTATTGTTATGATATTGAGAAATCCGGATGGGATTGGTGCCCAAGGTTTGGCTTTTGTGGCATAGGATGAAGTATATTTTTCAGGTGCAGGTTAATGGAAATTCCGCGTTAGTAGTGTTACTCTGCCGAAATTTTTCTGGTTTTTGTTAGTTCGTGTTTTTAGAAGGGGTTTGATTCCTGTTTAGGAAACTAAATCGGGATTTGGTCCTTTCAGCTTGGTATCAGAGCATTAGGTTGTCAGATCCTGTAGACTCTTGTAGTTGTGACGCTTAGGGTATTTGAGTACGTACAGCATGTCTGGAGCGATGACCGAACTGGCCAGCGGTACTCATCAATGCTTCGGGTGTTGTGTATTCTCAAATATCTGAGGTCTCATGATTACGTTCCTTCTGCTTGTACCTAATGCTTGTCTTGTATCAGTAGGATGCCTCCTCGACGTGGTCCCCGTGTGAATCGAGAAGTGGATCCTGATGAGGATCGCCAGACGCACGACTTGCTGATGTGAGTGTTGCATTTGGAGGAGCGTTTTGACCCTGTGGTCAAAGCTCGTACTGCTGGTGCGACTGTCTTTTCGGGTTCAGCTGATCCAGAGATTTGTGAGGCATGGTTGCTTCAGGTTGAACGTGTATGTGAGCGTTTACCATTTACTCCTGAGCAGATGACAGTGGCAGCAGTTGGATTACTTGAGTCAGATGCATACTTCTGGTGGGTTAGAACCGATAGAGTTCCAGTTGATACTCCGTAGACTTTGTTTCGGGATTTGTTTATGCGGAGATACTTCAACCAGGCTACCCAGCAGCGGAGGTATGAGGAGTTCACGAACTTGAGGCAGGGCAGTTTGTCTGTGCTTGAGTATCGGGACAGATTTACCTGTTTATCTCGGTTTACGCGTGACATGGTAGCTACTGAGGAAGCCAAGTGCCGCAGATTTGAGCTGGGTTTGAACTTGAACATTAAGGGGACTCTTACTACGATGCCTCGGAACAACTTCGATGAGTTTGTCAGTGCAGCACTCCGAGGTGAAGATATCGAGAAGGAGAGGCAGATGAGATACCAGCCTAGACGATTTGAGGAGGGTGGACCGAGTTAGGGGCCTTCTAAGAGGCTGAGTTCTAATACTTCCGGATCTGCTTCATCCTCGGGCAGTAGACCATATCGACCACCATCTAGTGCACTAAGACAGACACAGAGATGGAGGAGAGATCGATCACAGTGACCACAGGCTAGTGGGGGTTCTAGCGGTTCCAGTTATCCTCAGCATACCGGTGGCACGTTTGCCGTACCGAGAGAGTATCCACTATGCAACTTCTGCAACAGGCATCATTATGGTCCTTGTCAGCGGGGCCCTGTCACTTGTTTTCGTTGTGGCCAGGTGCTGGTGGACAGGCGGCCCAGAGTTCCGGAGGAGAGCGAGATGCCACTTCGGGGACTCGACCAGTACAGTTTGTGGGCCAAGGCAGAAAACAGGGACAGCCTCAGCGTGGACGACTAGCCGGGCAGGCCAAGGTTCATGCCATGACTTTGCGTGAAGGCAGAGCTTCGCCGAAGGTTATTATCGGTACATTGCATGTCTTTGGTATTCCAGTACTTACATTGTTAGATCCAGGTGCTACGCATTCATTCATATCATATAGACTATCATCTTTAGCTATTGAACCTGCGTCTCTACTTCCAGGATTGTGGAGAGTGTTGTATCCGTCCGGTGAGGTTGTGAGAATTGGCTGGGTTTACAGAGATTGTGAAATTTTTGTTGGAGGCCATGGTCTAGCCGCGGATTTGTTGTTGTTGGATATCGTCAATTTTGATCTGATCTTGGGTATGGACTTCTTGGAGACATATTGGGCTATGTTCGATTGTCACAAGAAGGAGGTTGCATTTCGACGACCAGACCTCCCCGAGATATTGTTTCGCGGCGAGAAGAACACTTCATTGCCATGTATGATTTCTGCGATGAAGGCGGATCAGTTGATGAAGAAGGGTTGTGTTGCTTACTTAGCTCATGTTGTGGACACCACGACTGTTGTGCCAGACATTGGTGGTATTGAGGTTGTTTTCGAGTTTTCAGATGTATTTCCGGAGGAGTTACCGAGTATACCTCCAGTTCGGGAGATTGATTTCACTATTGAGCTTTTGCCGGGCACTAGGACGATATCTCAGGCACCGTATCGTATGGCGCCAGTGGAGTTGAAAGAGCTACAGATTCAACTTCAGGAGTTGCTGGAGAAGGGTTTCATACGACCCAGTGTATCGCCTTGGGGTGCCCCGGTTTTGTTTGTGCGGAAGAAGGATGGATCCATGCGGTTGTGCATCGATTACCGGAAGCTGAATCAGGTCACTGTGAAGAACAAGTATCCGTTGCCACGGATTGACGATTTGTTTGATCAGCTCAAGGGAGCTTCAGTCTTTTCGAAGATTGATCTCAGGTCCGGATATCATCATTTGAGGATCCGAGAGTCAGATGTGGCCAGGACAGCTTTCAGATCGCGGTATGGGCATTATGAGTTTTTGGTTATGCCGTTTGGGTTGACCAACTCCCCCGCAGCTTTTATGGACTTGATGAACCGGGTGTTCAGACGATTTCTAGACAAGTTCGTGATCGTGTTCATTGACGACATCTTGATTTATTCCAGGAGTATGGGCCAGCACAAGAAGCATTTACGAGCGGTTTTGCGGACTTTGTGGGATAATAAGTTGTTTGCGAAGTTCAGCAAGTGTGAGTTTTGGTTGGACAACGTGAAGTTTCTGGGGCACGTGATATCGGCTGAGGGAGTCAGCGTTGATCCTGATAAGATCGAGGCCGTGTTGAATTGGAGTAGACCTACCACCGTACCGGAGATCAGGACTTTCTTGGGCTTGGCAGGCTACTATCGGCGTTTCGTGCAAGATTTTTCTCGGATTGCTACTCCACTGACCAGATTGACGAAGAAAGGCGTCAAATTCAAGTGGTCCGATGCATGTGAGGAGAGTTATTTACTCCTGAAGGAAAAGTTGACTACTGCACAGGTTCTGACTTTACCAGACGACAGTGGTGAGTTCGTGGTTTATAGTGATGCGTCGAAGTTGGGACTTGGTTGTGTGCTGATGCAGCATGGTAGGGTTGTAACTGATCTACGCATTTTATGCTTGATTCTTAACGTCTTTCTCTTTACATTTAGCTTTGTTTTGACCTTAGTATTATCATTTCTTACTTACTTTGTTGTTTTTAGGTTTTGAATAAAGGAGATCAATAAAGGAGGCGATTTGGAGTGAAAAGCGTGCTAAGGAGGAAGTTCTTAATTCCGGAGAAGAAATGGTCTTCAAAATGGTTACTAAAATGCTTTCCCACATGGTGTCAAGAATTGAAGACCAAATGCCAAATGGAATGGTTGCCAAAATGGTGGATAAAAAGTTGAAGGCATTTCTCCTGCGCGATCCAGGAAAGAGCAAATATGGCGGAACGTATGGAGCATAAATGATGGACGAATTTTGGGAGGATATTCCATGAAGATAAATACCTTATTTGATGGCCAAAATATGTGCAAGAATATGGTATATTCGGCCAAGAATTATTAGGGAATAAGGAATGCAAGATTTGAAGATATGAAGATTTCCTTTTCCTTGAAGAAGAAGAAAACAGGGCAGCCAGATCACTTAACTTCTAAAATCCATAGTAAATTCAATTAAATTCCAAATATGGCGTTTCTTATATGTATTTTATAGCCCTTTGAATAAGATTTCCAATGAAACAAGAATGAGAATTTTCCAAGATCTGAAACTCCAGGAAAACGCGTTTGAAGACAGACTGTCAGATTTACCCGGGTACATATGGAAAGTCTTATTTTGGTAGGAAAAAGACCTAATCTTCTTCTTTAAATTGGGGAGCTCGACTCATTCATCACCATCACTTATCAAAGAGCCAAACCCCTGTCCAAGAGTCATCTCAACCTCTCCAAAACGTCATAGACCTCCAAGGAAGCCGCCTCTCTTCCACAAAACCGTCTCCACCACTCTCCAAAGGCCGGAGGCATAGCTTGGCAATCCCAAGGTGTCTTCATCCTCCATCCATCGAAGGAGCATCAAGCACGGATTAGTATAGGGCAATTCCCTTACTCAAAAAGTGTACCATGACTTCTTCTCTTTATTCTTCCTTGTGTAAATTTACAATTACTATGGATTGGTTTCTTGAAGTCTTTTGGTTAGATAATTCTAATTAGTTTTGTATGACTTGTTTGGTGTTCTTCGAAATTAGTTATCCATGCATATTTGTTCCTAACGCTTAATTTGAATGCAGGGCAATTCCCGGTTTAAGTTCTGATGTGTTGAATATCGGGCAATTCCCGAGTTTGGCACTTAATTCTGAGATATGCATGTTAAAACATAGCTAATGACTTAGATACCAAATAGGTTGCATGAAATTGGTTAGGTTATTAAGGGATAGGTAAATTGATAAGTTGATCTTGTAAATATTAGACTTAGATATTATTTTCGGTGACAATACATGTCTTGTAATTCTAAGTTATTTATTGTCAGCTTGTCTATGAGTGAAGCATGTTAGAATTTTTGGATTTCCCTACGTGTATTGGTAACCAACGTTTGTACATTTAATTTTGTAGGAAATTAGTTAAACAAACCAACTTTGCACCCCCCATACCTTTTACTTTTGTGCTTACAAACGTTGTCATGCATTAGTACCCTCAATCCCCGGTTAAGAACGATCCCTACTTATCAATGCTACATCTACAAAGAAGGGTTTTAAATTGCAAACGTGTGAGATATGTGTTGAGTGTCTACTTTGTGTTAATATTTGATGCATGTTTTACGCGTTATCAGTAACCTACGGTTCCAGGCAGCTAAAACCACATGAAGTCAACTATCCGACCCATGATTTGGAGTTGGCCGCTATTGTGTTAGCGTTGAAAAGTTGGAGACACAACTTGTATGGAGCTCAGTGTAAGATCTACACCGATCACAAGAGTCTCACTTACTTGCGGACACAGCCAGACTTGAACATGAAGCAGCGCAGGTGGATGGAGTTGATCAATGACTACGATTGCACTTTCGAGTACCATCCAGGGAAGGCCGATGTTGTTGCCGATGCACTCAGTCGGAAATTTGGAGCTTCGTTGTTTCACGTGTGTGTGGCCAGAGTATCTATGTTAGCCGAGCTTTGGGTTACGGGAGCCGAGTTTGAGTGGGAAGAAGGTTGCATTTCGACGACCAGACCTCCCCGAGTTTCCACCGTGCGAAACGAACTCCCGTCGTTGGGTTTGACGATTATGGCCACCTCCGGCCTGGATATTGGTATGAAACCATTCCTGTCTTCAATTGCAACTATTTAGAACTTGGAATTTCTTGATTTGATGCCGGATTGAGGGAGAACGAGTGGGTTGAAATTCGAGGTTTTTTCGCCGAAATCGGGATCAACGGGGTGTGGCGCTCAGGCGACTTTCCGAGGGGGGGGGGGGTTTGGTTGAAACTGTTGGGCTTGAGGTAGGGAGATGACCCCTTATGTTTGGGAGGCCGAGATGGCCTCATGGTGGAGATTTTGTCGGAGAAATTTTTTCGGCCGGTTTGGGTTTTGTAGCTTTCCAGCTGTTTTCCGGCGATTTGGGCCGGAACTGGGTGATGACTCAGTTGGGTAAGATGCTTGGATTGAGGAGGAGAACATTTTGGGGGCTTGGCTACCAGGAAATCTCTTCGGTTGACGGCGCGCCGCCGTCGCCGCTGCCGCCGGCGGTCAACGGCGGAGCTCCGGCGACCCGTTGACTTTTTGGTTTTCGACGAGTTATATGTCGTTTTGCTCGTAATCGCGCTTCGATCATCGCCTTGAGGTTTTCGAGTTGATTTGGATACTAGATTTTTAGTCGAGGGTTTATGTGGAGAGTTTGGGGAATTTCGACGGTTATTTTGTATCGAGTTATATGTTTCCGGAAATGGTTAGTTTCCGAGGTGTGGTACAGTGTGATGAATCGTGATTTTGATCAGTTATATTTTGTGATTATTCAGGGGATCGAGATCGTGCTTTGGGCGAGGGATCTTCCGCCGGATCTCGTGTCTAGCGCTTGTACGCGCTGTGGTCATCTGTTAGTCGACCTTTTTATTTCACTGTCGTAGCGAGTTCATACTTTCCGTATTTATTTACGATACGATGTTGAGATTATTTATTGCATTTGGAGGTATTATTTTATATTTAATATGGTGATGGCATTACTTAGCATCGATGCATTGGCTACGCGGCTGATCACCGATAGTCAGATCCAGGGTTGAAAGATTCCCCTGATGTGCCCGCTAAGCTTCAGAGATTCGCCTAGCCTATCACCGTCAGGCTTGAGAGATTCGCCTGGCACCCATTTATTTTCCGAACTCGCTTTGCTTGATTTTATGATATATGTTAATGGTGAAAGGCATTTGTTTATTTTCGTTCACTCACTCTAATGATTTTATTGTCTTTCCCCTGGGCTTTTCGGTTTCCATGCCCAGTTTGCAGTTCGGATTCTGGTGTCTCACGTCGCGGTTGGAAGCTTAGCGTTCGAGCTACCTTTCTTTTTCAGTAGGTTTCTTGTTTTGCCTACTGTTGTATATTTTGTATATACATTAGAGGTCTCTCTGATACACTACTGATATACTTTTATACGTTTTTCCCCGGATTTCTGTAACGTACAGTTTTGATTACTGCTTTACTTTATTGTTATGATATTGAGAAATCCGGATAGGATTGGTGCCCACAGTTTGACTTTTGTGGCATAGGATGAAATGTGTTTTCCGGGTGCAGGTTAATGGCAATTCCGCGTTAGTAACGAAACTCTGCCGAAATTTTTGTGGTTTTTGCAAGTTCATGTTTTCAAAAGGGGTTTGATTCCGGTTTAGGTAACTAAATCGAGGTTGGGTCCTTTCAAGAAATTAAATACACATTATAATATTTTCTTCATAATTTTGCAGATGATCGATCTAGAAAAATATGGTAACCATGAGGAATGGTACCTTGATCAAAGCCTTTTTTTCAACTACTGTGTTGATTGTTATTCTATTTTTTTAGTGTCCTTTCCTCCATATTGTGCAGTAGAAAAATAATTCTCTTTGTTATTCTTGTATGGAGTAAAATATACTTGAATGGAGCCCATCTCAGGAAACTGGGAAACTAGTAAAAGTCTAAGGTATGTATTTATTTTAGGCTACTTATTTATGTTTAGAAATTAGGCTTACCTTTGCTGTAGATTGATGGGTTATGGTTTACTTGGTTGTACCATTGTAGCGTTGTGGGTAGAAGCAACTAGATTAATTTCTTGCTTTGGAATCTGGTGAAATCTGCGTTCTTGCTTTATGCATGGATTATGGTAATATCAAATCTGAATACTTGCTTGTCTTGTTGAATATACAGATAAGGAGAATGATCAAGTTTAAGGTGGACAGTCTAAGTGTATCATGAAGATCAACACATAATGTGTGAAGTTAACATAGCTGTGGATTCCTATTTTGTACGGGTCTGTAAGAAACCTTTTTTTCTTTTTTGTAGTACTAACTTTTACGCTCATACCTATAATGTCTTTTTAGGCACTTAGTTAGACTTCTATTGGTGGTTATTGCGTTTATGCATCGATGTAGCTAATATTTTTTAATTATATATAAATAGAATGGTTTCAGCCTATATATAAATGGTGTATTATAGGTTTAAATCATAAAACATCACTTTTATAATTTGTTGTTTGAGTTGCATAATCAAGCTTTCACACAACTGAGAGATTAATATAGGCAATGTTCATTGCAAATTATATATCTTTGAATTACAACTCATACAACAGAAAACTCAAACAATTATTGTTTTGTACAATATCACACAATGCTTTCATGGAATATTTCGTTGTAGGTTAGATCCATATACACATAAATAAAAACATATCTAACAACGGTGATTATGAATATAATGATATATGAACAATTAACAAACAAAATGACACAACTGTAGAAAGAATAAAAACGTTGTGTGATGCCATTTTTTTCACAAAATTTAGTCGTCTGATTGCAATGCTATGTCATGCGCGCACGCTGAATGTCGTGTCCAATGCAAAGTTTGCATTGCATCGTAAGCAAACTAGCATTTCTCATTATACAACGAGTTCTAAATAAAAATTGTTGTAGGAATTTTCTCACATAACAGTTAAATACCTATCGTCTGACGATATCAATCACACAAAAAGTAATAACACAACGGTTTCAACCCTTGTTCGCAACGATTTTTCCCAGTTGTGTGATGCATCTTGTGTAGTAGTGCAAGTTTGCCAACAAGATCAATCTTGTTAGGGTTTTGAGAAAAACAGCACAAACATGAGCAGTGCCGGAGCCAAAATTTTTAGTCAAGTAGGGCGAAGTTTATTAGTTGTGAGATTTCGGAGGGTGTAAACTTAATTAATTTATAGGAGTGAATTAAACTTGATTTTTGTTAAAGGAGAAACGTATAGAAGATAAGCAATAGATTGAAATTGTGTTTTATTCGTTGATAGATGACCTTTAAAATGGCATTGCAATCTGATACAATAAATCTCCCGGTAAATTAGGGATTGAAAGAATCTCTATATCTACTCTAATTAGGAAAACACACATACTGGGATACTAGGAAGATAATTCTCTTAAACACTCCCTATTGTGTCATGTTCCTAATGTATGATGCATAACCTGCTGCCTTACTAAACACATTTCCAAGAAACAAAAACCTCTTGGGTTAAACAAAAGCTTCGTCGAACAGAAAAAAGTACAACACATCAACTACAAAAGCGATCACATGTGATGTAGACTCCCTCTAATATCTACAAAATGAACTCCCCTTGATCAATAACTCAATCTTAGAGTTCAGAAATTCTTCGCATACCAATGCGTCTCACATTTTTACCAAATATAGATTTAGGCAGTGACTCAGTAAACAAGCCTGGAGCATTATCTGCTGAACAAACTTGGATCACATGAAATGTTCAATAGCTGCTGTTGTTGCTGATTGAAGAAAAACTTTGGCGATATGTGCTTGGTATGATCACCCTTTATATAACCCAACTTCATTTGTTTAATGCAAGCTGCATTATCCTCAAAGATATAAGTGGGTGCTATAGTAGTGGATGGTAATCCACTAATTCCGCGATTGTGGTGTATGATTGACCTAAGCCAAACACACTCCTTAACTGCTTCATGTAAAGCAATGATCTCTCAATCATTCAAGGAAGTAGCAACCAGGTCCTGCTTTGTTGATCTCTAAGATATCGTTGTGTTCCCCATAGTAAATATATAACCGGTCTGGGAACGTCTTTTTGTGGGTTAAAGAGATACCCCGCATCAACAAAACTAACCAAGACATTACAATGTGTCTTTGAATAGGGGACTGCACTAAATGTAGAAATAGTGCTTACAACCTGACCATTACTCAACGGGTCGAAGGTACGACTATGGTCCATCCAGGGGTGCAACATTTGATGGGTCGAGAGACATCTTTGATGGGTTGAAAACCTTAGAATCAGCATGCTGCGATTCAACCATCCTTTTTTTGGGAATTTCATGCTTCTCTCCATATTCATTGTAGGGAAAGAATAAGCCCAAGTCTGTGGAACCCTTTGAGTACCTAAAGATGTGTTTTATACCATTCCAATGACATTTTATAGGCGCAGAACTAAACTGAGCTAAAAATTTCAAAGAGAATGCAATTTCTGGTCTTGTGTATTGAGCTAAATATAACAAAACTCCAATAACCCTAAGGTATGGTACCTCAGCTCCCAATAACTCCTCATTATTATCTTTCAGACAGTATAGATCCTTATTGGGGTCCAGACTCCGTACGACGATGGGTGTGCTAAGAAAATGTGTTTTATCCATGTTAAATCTCCTGAGCATCTTTTAAACATAAATATATTGGTGAATAAGTATTCCACCAACTCGATGTTCTAATTTCAAACCAAGACAAAATCGAGTCCTACCAAGGTCTTTCATCTCAAACTCGGATTTCAAGAAACTAATCGTCTCATTGATTTTATAAAGAGACCCAATGATATTCATATCATCAATATAGACCACTACAATTGCAAATCCTGAACTTGTTCTCTTAATTAACACACATGGGCATAAATCATGATTCTTGTATCCCTTCCCAATCAAGTAGTCACTAAGACGTGTATACAACACTCTACCAGATTGTTTCAATCCATATATTGAACGCTTCAATCTAACATGAGCACTCTGTGGTATAGAGTTACTTGAATTGGGTATGACCCACGTCTTCCGCCACTTTCATGTATATCTAGGAATCAAGGTTCCCATAGAGATATGCAGTCACCACATCCATCAGTTGCATGCTTTGTGTTTCATACACTACCAAACTTATCAGGTAGGGGAAGGTTATAATGTCCATGACCGGAGAATACGTCTCCTCATAATCAATGCCAAAGCGTTGAGAGAAACTCTACGCCACTAATATAGATTTATAGCGCAAGACCTCATTCTTCTCATTATGCTTCCGAATAAAGACTCATTTATGTCCAATCAGCTTCACATTTTGTGGGCATAACACTACTGGACCAAATACCTTCCTTTTCTTTAGAGAGTCTATTTTGGCTTGCATTGCCTCTTTCCATTTTGGACAATCCGCTCTCCGCTGACCTTCACCAACCTAGCGAGGTTCCACTTCATCGTCATCAATGATATCCTGAGCGACGGAATAAACAAAAACATCATCAACTACCTTGGATGTTCTATCCATTACAATGTGTGTATCATTGTATCTTAGTGAGATTTCACTATTTATTGACATCACATGTGGATCTGAAGCATCCTCCATAGATTCCAAATATGATTCTAGGACATAGCTATAGTCAGAAACAATCTCATGTGTGGGATTCACAATGTTGATGATGAAATGATCATTTTGTACCTGGATGGCCTGCCTTTTTGCCAGCAGCTTGTATGGTAGATTTTCTTGATCTTCCCCTCTTTCTGGTGGGAGCCGATGCCAATGCTACTCCATCCACATGGGTAAGAGGCACGTTACTCTGCCCTTGAGTTACTTTGAAGCATCCCTTGGAGACTTCCAACCTTGCAGAAATATTTGCAGCAGGAATGTGTGATCTTGTCACTTAAGCAATATCAGTGAAGGAGTCGGGCAATGAATCTACTACCTTCTGAAGATCAAGTATTCTCCGCACTTTAATCTCACTTTGAGATGTGCGTGGATTTTCTTGAAACATAGTGAGAGGAGCTTTTCCACGTCAATTCCTGATATTTAACCGGAATGGAGGCATTCCTATCTCCCCATAATGTCGGGAAGTATGTTTCATCAAAGTGAAAATCTGCAAATCTTGTAGTAAAAATATCTCCAGTTGAAGGTTCTAAGTAACGAACAATTGTTGAAGATTCATAACCAACATATATGCCTAATCAATGTTGATGACCCATTTTAGTGCACTGTGATAGTGCAATTGGCATATACACTGCACAACCAAATATACATAGAAAGAAATGTTAGGCTCATATCTAGTTACCAACTGGTGCGCACTGAATGGTTGGCATGCTACATGTCTCAAGCGAAGAAGCATTGCTACATGTAATACTGCATATCCTCAAGCAAATACCAGAAAATTGGTATGCATAACCATGGCTTTGGCCACAAACTGTAACCGCTTGATTTGGGCCTCTGCCAAACCGTTCTGAGAATGAACATGAGGGACGGGATGTTCAATATCTATCCCAATCGAGAAACAGTACTCATTAAAAGTTTTTTATGTGAATTCTCCTGTATTGTCCAATTAAATGGATTTGATTGGATTGTTCGGGTGGTTAGCCCGAAGCTTAATTATCTGTCCAAGGAGTTTTGCAAATGCAGCATTCCTTGTGGATAGCAAAGCAACATGTGACCATCGTGTTGATGCATCTACCAAAACTATAAAATATTTAAATGGTCTGCATTCTGGTTTGATAGGTTGACAAATACCACCATGGATTCTCTGTAAGAATGGAATATTTGCGGTGTTATCAACCGCAAAGGAGGGTCTAGCTTGCAACTTTGCCAATGAGCAAGCTTTACAAAATGAACGATGAGCATCAGATATTACCATAAAGGAATCTTGTGGAATAACTCTAGGTGTTGAAACTAGATGGAGATCGTTAGTCTCATCCACTCCATCAAATTCGATGGTTTTGGGGATTTCTACATGCTTCTTGCCTTTAAAAAATGGATGACCATGAGAGTTTTTCAATATTTTTATCATCATGTCACCACCTGGGTGTCCGAGTCGAAAATGCCAAAGTTTCTATGATGTCGTGTCACACACAGTAGTCAGTGTGACAACATTAGATTCCATGATCTGAATTATAGTAAGATATAATCCACTAAGAATTGCCCCTAACTTCTCCGAGGTGTGCATTCTACTGTATTGCTTTAAAGTTATACATAAGAATTCTTTTCCATTCTCATTATGAGTTTCCACGTGTAAACTGTTGGCTCTTATGTCCTTAAAATTTAGCAAGGTTTGGTTAGCCTTAAACACGTATAATGCATCAATGATATGAAATTTAGTACCATGTGGTAGTAAGAATTGTGCTGAACCATGCCCTTACATAACCAGTGCGAAACCAATCATGGTTGTCACTGATGATGTATATGGCACAAGATCAATAAACAATTGTCTATTCCGCAGGATAGTATAAGAAATACCACTATCTGCTAGACACTCGATCTCGCCATCAAACATCTACGAAAGAACTTGAATTAATTAGTCTAAATGACTTGTTGACCACTTTAAGTAAAGACTTTAAGATTTACCAAAGGATTGTGATGCATAAAGAGTGTTGATATGACATAAGAAAATTGATGTAAAATACATATAAAAAAATACCATTCCCAGGTAGCATCTTTGACGGGTCAAAGAAACCTAAAATAAAATTTTAATTTTTCGATAACTATTTCCTTGACGAGTCGAGCATGATTTTCGACGGGTCAACAGTTGGAAAAATTTGTCACAGAGGCAAACATTTGATGGGTCAAGGGTTATTTTTGACGGGTTGAATTTTGTTACAGTTGGAGACAGAACCATGCATTTGATGGGTCGAGTAAAATTTCGACAGGTCAAAAAGTGTAAAACCGTTCTAGTGTGATACCATCGACGAGTCGAGGAAAATTTCTGACGGGTCGAAAATCTCTAGAATAAAATCATCCTTTCTTTTGTCTCATTTTTATGGAACTTTGGTGTCATAATGTCATAGAATTTTGTAGAATTTGAACCTTCTAAGCAATATGTATGAACATAACTATTAATGATACTTTCAAATACCAAAAGAAAGAACTTTTATTGCTTTGCCAACATCAAAACTTGTATCAAAAGATTGTTCTTATTCAAATAACCATGATTAAAGTAAAGTCAAATATAATGCTAAACTTGATTACATAGTAGAGATATCTTCTAAGCAAAATTTGTAGTCGCTAGGTTTATATCTGGGATATCTTCTACAACTAGATTAGCTTCTCCGCCATCTTCCATCTCTTCATCCACAGTGTAATTGGTCTCGTGAGCCAAGTATTGCTTGCATCTTTTGTAGGCATACTGAATATCCTTGGGTGCACGACATTGCTTGTGCATATTTTTGCTTGAACTACACCTATAGTAGAGTGCTAAGCTGTGTGTGGCGAAGAAGCAGACATTGAAGAATTTCCATTATTCTTGGAACCAGAACTTGAGAGATTCTTGTTGTTTGAGTTGTCTCGGCGAGTACAAGTCAAATTCTGACTATTTCCTCCTCTGCCATGAGCTATACCATCACGAGTTTGATAAGGTTCCGAACGATTATTCTGCTTATCCTTATATGCCTTTCTAGTATGATGAGCCTCTATGACTTTCTTTGTACCGGCTGGCCTGACATTATTGTGGAGAAGAATCTCCATATGTCTTTCTTTCTTTACCAGCACACCCATAAGATTACTGAATGAGCTAAGTCTTCCTTGCTCATAATCAATCTGATATTAGTGAGCAAGGGTGTCCATAAAGGTAGGAAAGGTAGGCAATGACTTCTCGACTATGGCCTTGTCGTTCTTGACAGTGCCCAAATAGCAAGCTCGGACTGTAACTCTAACATATCCTGGTAAAAATCGTTAATCTTAGGATAATCTAATAACTGGATTTGATCTCATCTCTCTAGGAGTTCAGGAAGATGTGCATCATGCACACTGTTGAACCGTTTTTGTAAAGTCACTCACAAATCCGTGGGGTCATTCTTTAACAAGTACTTCTTCTTTAAAGTATGATGAATATGTCTCCGAAGAAACTTGAGAGCTTGAGCTTTCCAGGCTATAGTGTCATCATCGGCTTGAGTGCCTGATGGTAGTGGTTTGATGGTGCTTGTGAGTCTCTTTCCTATGAGAATATTCTTCACATTAAAAAAAATTTGTGGTACTCTGCTCCTTGAAGGTCAAGGATGTCAAATTCTAGCCTTGCTAGTTCAGTCATCTAAAAAAGAAGAGAGATGGATTAGTTTACCGACCAAAAAACCACGGTTACTAATCAAGTTTAAGGAATAAGAAAAAATGATCCATTGATGTATGGTCACAAGTAACGATGTGATAACCGATGGTTTTATATAACACCTCATAAAACCATGACTAACTCAGAGTCAGAAATTATCGACTTTCCTTTTTCATGTATACCGTGACTCCCCCAAAACCGTCACTATTGTTTAAACTTTGAGGAGGAAGATTTAATCCTTCACTCACTCATACCTACAATAATCCATAGGAACTAGAGGCGTATATAAAATTCACGGTATTGAAACCCAAATCTAGACTTAGATCTAGGGTGTTGTGGTAATTAAGTTTTCCAACCTAATAACTTTGAAGATTTACCTCAAGAGTGTTATGCTCGGTATAAAAACTTCACTAGAATCAAAGTTTGAAGTAAGAAGAAAAATCCGGCAACGAGAAGAATTTTGACGATAGTGAAGGTGCTCCGACAGTAGTGCTCTGAATTCTAGTGATTCAAGGTGATGGCTTCGTGCAAAAGAGGAGATCGGTGATGGAGCTTGTAGTGTTTAGTGGTTAGGTTTGTTTTTGGTTTGGGTTGGCTATCAACTCAAGAGCTGCTGATAACATGTTAAAGGAGAAAAGTATAAAAGATAAGCAATAGACTGAAACTATGCTTTATCCATTGATAGATTGCATTTAATTGTGCTTTATTCATTTATTCAATGCAAGTTGCATTTTCCTCGAAGATACAAGTGTGTGTTGTAGTAGTGGAAGATAATCCACTAGTTCCTCGAATGTGGTGTATGATTGACCTAAGCCAAACACACTCCTTAACTGCTTCATGTAAAACAATGATCTCAGCGTGATTCGAGGAAGTAGCCACCAGAGTCTGCTTTGTTGATCTCCAAGAAATTGTTGTGTTCCCCATGGTAAATACATAACCGGTCTGGGAATGCCCTTTGTAAAGGCCAGAAAGATACCCAACATCAGCAAAACCAACCAAGATATCACAAGGTGTCTCTAAAAAGGAGACTGTATTGGATTGAGGAACAGTGCTTGCAGCCAGACCAGCATTCGACGGATCGAAGGTATGACTCTGGTTTGTCTAGGGTGCAACTTTCAACCGGTCAATTAATTCCTTCGACGGGTCGAAAGCCCTAGAACTAGCATGTTGTGATTCAACCATCCATTTTTTGGGAATTTCATGCTTCTCTTTGTATTCTTTGTAAGGAAATAACAAGTCTAAGTCTATAGAACCCTTCAAGTACCTGAAGATGTGTTTTATACAATTCCAATGACGTTGTATAGGTGCAGAACTAAACCGAGCCAAGAAGTTCATAAAGAATGCAATATCTAGTCTTGTGCATTGAGCTAAATATAAAAAAGCTCCAATAACCCTAAGGTATGGTACCTCATCTCCCAATAACTCCTCATCATCATCTTTCAGCCGGTAGGGATCTTTATTGGGTTATAGACTGCATATGACCATTGGTGTACTAAGAGGGTGTGCTTTGTCCATGTTAAATCACCTTAGAATCTTTTGGATATAAGAAAACTGGTGAATAAGTATTCCACCAACTCGATGTTCTAATTCCAAACCAAGACAAAATCAAGTCCTACCAAGGTCTTTCATCTCAAACTCGGATTTCAAGTAACTAGCCATCTCATTGATTTCATCAAGAGACCCAATGATATTCGTATCATCAATATAGACCGCTACAACTGAAAATCCCGAACTTGTTCTCTTAATCAACACATGGATATAAATCATCGTTCTTATATCCCTTCCCAATCAAGTAGTCACTGAGGCAAGCGTACCACATCCTACCAGATTATTTCAATCTATACTGTAAACGCTTTAATCTAATCACATGAGCACTATGTGGTGTAGAATTACTTGAATTGTGTATGACCACGCCTTCTAGCACTTTCTTGTATATCTCTGAATCTAGATTTTATAGAGATATGTTGTCACCACATCCATCAGCTGCATGTTTAGTTTTTTTGATACTGCCAAACTGACAAGGTAGCGGAAAGTAATGATGTCCATAATCAGAGAGTATGTCTCCTCATAAAGAAATGCTAGGGTGTCTAGTTCGGCCTGCATTGCCTCTTTCCATTTTGGTCAATCCACTCTTCGCTGACATTCAGCAACTGAACGAGGTTCCACTTCATCGTCATCAATAATATCCTGAGCGACAGAATAAGCAAAAGCATCATTAACTACCTTGGATGTTCTATCCATAATAATATGCTCATCATTGTTATTTAGAGATATTTCAGCGTTCTCTGACATCACATATGGGTCTAAAGCGTCCTCCAGAAATGTCATTTGTGATTCTAAGAAATAACTATAGTTAAGAATAATCTCATGTGTGGGATTCACAATGTCGATTATGAAATGATCATTTTGTGCCTGGATGGCCTACCTTTACGTTAGCAGCTCATCTATGTATTTTCTTGGTCTCTCCCTTTTCCTTGTGGGAGTCGAGAATGATGCTACTCCATCCACATGAGCAAGATGCACGTTACTCTACCTTAGAATTGCTTTAAACTGTCCCTTGAGGACTTCCAACCTTGCAGGAATAGTTGCAGTAGGAATGTGTGATCTCGTCACTTTGGCAATATCAATGAAGGAGTCAGGCATCAAATTTGGTACCTTCTGAAGATCAAGTATATGTCACACTTCAATCTAACTTTGAGATGTGCTTGGATTTTCTTGAAACATAGCGGGATGATCTTTCCATATCAATTCCTAACGTTCAACTGGAATAGAGACATTCCTATCTCCCCCTAACGTCGAAAAGTATGTTTCTTCAAAGTGACTGTCTACAAATCTTGTAGAAAAGAGATCTCTTGTCGAAGGTTTTAAGTAACGGATAATTTTTGGAGATTAATAACCAACATATATGCCTAGTCGATGATGAGAACCCATTTTAGTGCACTGTGGAGGCACGATTGGTACATACACTACACAACCAAATATGCGTAGAAATGAAATATCATGCTCATATCCAATTACCAACTGGTACGCAATGAATGGTTGGCGTGCTATAAGTCTCAAGCGAAGAAGCATCGCTGCATGTAATACTACATATCCCTGAGCAGATATCGCCAAATTGGTATACATAACCATTGCTCTGGCCACAAGCTATAACCGCTTGATTTGTGCCTCTACTAAACCATTCTGTGAATGAACATGAGAGACGGGATGTTCAACTTCAATCCCAATCGACATACAATAGTCACCAAAAGTCTTTGATGTGAACTCTCTTGTATTATCCAATCCAATTTACTTAATCAGATTGTCCGGGTGGTGAGCCCGAAGCTTAATAATATGTGCTTGGAGTTTTACAAATTCAGTGTTCTTTGTGCACAACAAAGCAACGTGTGACCATCACGTTGATGCATGTACCAAAGACATAAAATATTTGAATGGTCCGCATTCCAGTTTAATAGGCCCAAAAATATCTCCATTGATCCTCTATAAGTTTGGTATTTTTTTTTTCAATATTATCCACCGCAAAGAAAGATCTTTCTTGCAACTTTGTTAGTCCACAGGATTTGCAAAAAGGGCGATGAGTATCAAAGATTGCCATAAAGGAATCTTGTGAAATAGCACTAGGTGTTGAAACCAGATTTAGATTATTAATCTCATCCAATCAATCATATTCAATGGTTTTAGGGACTTTCACACGCTCTTTGCCTTTGATAAATGGATGACCATGAGAGTTTTTCAATATTTTGATCATCATATCACAACCTGGGTGTCCTAGTTAAAAATGCCAAAGCTTGTACGCGGCCGTGTAACATACAGTAGTAAGTGTGACAACATTAGATTCAATAATCCAAACTGTAGTAAGATATAATCCACTACGAATTGCCCCTAACTTCTCCAAAGTGTGCTTTCTACCGCACTCCTCTAAAGTTATGCATAAGAATATTTTTTTCATTATGACTATAAGTTTCCAAGTGTAAACCGTAGCCCCTAATATCTTTAAAACTTTGTAAGGTTCGGTTGGCCTTAGGCGCGTACAATGCATCAGTGATATGAATTCTTGTTCCATGTGGTAGCAAAAATTGTGTTGAACCACGTCCTTGCATAATCGGTGTGGATCCGGCCAATCATGGTTGTCACTAATGATGTATGTGGCATAACATCTATAAACAATTGCTTATTTTGTAGTATTGTCTGAGTAGTACCATTATCAACTAGACACTCAATCTCGCCTTCAAACATCTATAAAAGAATTTGAATTAATTAGTGTTCAAGACTTATTGACTACTTTAAGTAAAGACTTATATATTTACCAAATGGTTGTGATCTTTAAAGAGTGTTGATTTGCAATAAGAAAACTGATGTATAATACATCAAAAAACACCATTCTTAGGTGACATCTTCAAAGGGTTGAGAAGTACCACTCAATGGGTCAAAAAACCCAAAATAAACTTTGATTTTCCGATAATAATTTTGATGGGTTGAAGATAGTTTTCAACATGTTAAAAATTGAAAAATTTTGTCACAAAGGCTTGCCTTCGACGGGTCGAATAAAACCTAAAATCGATATCGATTTTCCAATATCTTTCTAGACAGGTCGAAGGAAATTTTTCGACGGGTCAAATTTGTGACAATTTGGAGACAGAAGCATGCTTCTGACAGGTCGAGGGTAATTTTGACGGGTCAAAAAATTCAAAAACCGTTTCAGCGTGTCACGTATCATAAAAAATTCAAAAATAGATCAAGAAATAATCCTGGCAGGTTAAAAATCTCTAGAATCAAACCATACTCTCTTTTGTCTCATTTTTATGATACTTTGGTATCATAATGCCATAGGATTTTCTACAATTTGAACATTTTAAGCAATATGTATGAACATATCCATTCTCTCGCCCCTACTTATCTCTCTCGAGCAACGATTCATAAAGTTTGACGCCAGACTACCCTTGTCGGAGCTCTTAGCCCGAGATCATTATCCAACTCGACTGTTTTACACCGGACAGAGTTTTGGCACAATGCTAGTGGTTAACAACGTAAGTGTCAGCTTCCAAAGTTAGTTTTGGGACCGAGGAAAATGCATGGATCGGGACTGCCTCCTTGCTGGCGGTAGTTCTGGTCTGTCTCGTAGTGCGGTCTCAGCATTTGATAGCTGGAGTGAAGATCCGGTGATGGCGGTAGATTTGGAGGTCCCATTGGTGTCGGCTTCAACGTAGAGGTGGTGTTAGTTCAGGAGTTTGCGGCCTAGGTATATTGGGGACCATCTATCGCGGGTGAGTATCAAATCCCGACGTCGGCGTTCGGCCTGGGATCCCCGATGGCCGTCGTTGGTTTAGGACTCCATTAAAGCGAGGTGGAGGTGCTGCTACCCTAGCTCCTGCGTTGGGCTACTGATTGGATTCGGGCTGAGCTGTGTTGTTGGGCTCACTGCAAAGAGGAACAAAGTTGGCCCTTGGACTTGTGCTAGTTGGGCTCTCTTTTGGGTCAGACTTGGGATCCGGGAGGTCTTTTAAATTTTGGGGGCTATGGTTTTCGCCTGCGAAGGAGATATTTATTTTTTCGTTTGGTTTTAATTTTTGGTGTTTGTACCTTTTATTTTCTTTGAGTTTTTTCCATTTGAACTCTTTGATGAATCCTAGAATAAGGGTCTTCCCGTCCCAGGAACTACATCATCGCTGGTTACTTTTGGGCGTATTGCTAGGTACAGATTACACTACAAGAAAAACGGACTTAGACCACGGAGCATTTCCATCGTCTAAGTGACGTTTTCCGTCGTCTAAGTACTTAGACGATGGAATCTCCGTCGTCCAAGTGACTACCTGGGCCACGGAGAACGTATCAGTCTCCGTGGCCCAGGTAATCACTTGTACGACGGAGAGTTAGTTTTCCGTCGTCCAAGTGGAAATTTAATTTTAAAAAAAATAAATTGTAATTAAATAATATTATTTTAATTTATTATTAATTGAATTTAAATAATGAAAAATGCTAAAATTAATTAAATAAACTAAAATTTGAATATTACTTAATTATTAAATAATTAAAAATAATTTGTACATGCATGAATAATCGAAAAAAGCCATAAATTAAAAATTAAAATATTGTTCGGAATGCGGAAAGAAACGAGATAAGAAACTACTAGCTAGCTAATACACTGGAGGAGCAGATGCGCCGCCGAGTCCTCCGCCTCCAGCCGGGTCGTTGTCATCGGGGTGTGGGTTCGGAGGAGGTTGACATACTTCTCGATTTTGTTGCATGAGGGCGATGAGTTGGGCTATTTGTGCTTGTTGTTCGTCAAGTCTTTGCCGCATGGATTGATTCTCCTCTCGTGCCAGTCGAGCCTCTTGAATGGCTGCTTCGACGGCCGCAGTATGAGTCCTTCTCCGCTGGCCCGAACCTCCCGAAGATGATGAGTCGGAGGTCGTCGACAAATCTCGTACCACCCTAGGCCCAAAGTGCCTAACCTCCTTGCCAGCTCTACGACCGTAAACCTCATCGGCAATTGCAATTTGGCTCTCTAAGGATATAGGAGGCAGGTCTTCCGGCGGCACATCTGGGAACGCAAGCTGAGTCTTAGCCAACTCTTCCTGCGCACGCTCTATCACCCTTGCCTACAAAAGAATAATTAATTTATTATAATGAAATAATATTTAAATAATAATTACTATAATTAAAAGCACATATATATATCACTTACGCCGCATTGACTGGCTTCATTATCGAGCCCAGGCGTCACGTACGCGCTTATGCTTGCATCAAGATAAGGGTGTTTGGAGCCCTTATCCTTGTGCTCCTTGGCTATTTGAATGAACTGCTTGGCGCCGGTAGTATGGTGTTTGTCCTTCTTCCCCCAGTTGGCTTTGTTGACACCGGAGAATTTCTGTTACACAACATAATTAAATCATTAAAAAATTATTAACTAAAATTTAAATAATTCAATTATCTTAATTGAAATAAAAAAAGTAAATTAACACCTTAAAGGAGTCATCGGCAAAGTGGTTACACAACCACTCCCACTCATCTTCTCTATCCCCACGCAGCTCTACGGGGGGAGGCGAGGGACCGTAAGTTTGGAAGTACTGATGGAGCCTGTACTTCCAATCTTTGTAGATCGAGTGGGCGGTTTGGTTGATATGCCTCAACATCGCCGGTGTCGGATCCACCGCAAATTGTTCCTATCAAAAATAAATAGAAAATTATAATCATATATATTATGAAATTATAACTAATATTAACAATATTATATAATAACTAAATTGGACGTATTACGTACTGAAAAATCTTTAAAGACTTTCGCCTTTTCATTATTCGGCGCCTCCTTCCAAGTAGGGGCAGTGAGACGAACTCGGCTATGGACGATTGACCCTATGCTATGCGCCGAGAGACTTGCTAGCTGAGCTGTGGGAGGGCCACCGGTGAATTCGTCGTAGGGCAAGTCGATCTTTTTCCCAGTCGCCTTGCAAATTTTCTTCGTTTTGCCCCCTTTAACTAGACCCCGAGTCCTTTTCGGTTCCGGGTCAGTGGGGGCCCTCCTTTGCCTACGCCGGGCGCTGAACATGATAGATTCGGCGGTCGAGGACGCCTGAGTACTTCCCGTTGAATAGGTACCGGGCGTCGGAGATTGGAAGGGGTTGACGTCATCACCGCTCGAGATGAATGGGGGAGCGGGAATTTCCCCAGAGGGCGCTACGGACGGACCAGATGAAGGGTCCGGATTGAGGGCGTCGTTGCCCTCCGGTGGTAATTCCCAACCGACTTGGTCCACCAAGCGGCGGAGCATGGCATCTTCTGCCTCTTGTTGGGCTTTCTTCTTGCCGGATGGAGCCATTTAAACCTACGAGTATGTTGTTAAAATACCTACTTACCATTATAATTACAAGTGCAAAATTTACGCTAGTTAAGTACGGTTAAGATTTAAATAGAGTACACTAGCTTGGCTTTTTCGGTCGTTCAATGGACGTGCGACCCGCGCGATAAAGTGTAAATTTTCAATTAATCAACCTTGGTTAAATCGAAAAACATGGCCAGTTAGGGATAGAGATAACGCGAGAGGCAGGACTAATTTCGACAAAAGTCTTTCTTAGTCCAAATCCTGTCACCAGTCATAACTCGTTTCTAGACACCATGTCCAACATTTGGCCAATTTTTCCAAAATTTACACTCCCTCAAGTCCTTTGCAAACTCCGCCCTCAACCTCGTGTCCATAACTTCACTTAGGTTATGATGTGCGGTGATGAAATCCACACCTCACGAGGGGTTAAGGAGATAAGCTAGGAAAAGTGCGACTTAATAAACCAAGCCTATGTACTAAATTTAAATCGAAGTCGTACTACCATGCAATTTACTAAAAAATACACGTAATTATCAATTAATTAAAACAATAAATAATTACAATAATAAATTATTATTTAGCATGCATTTAATAATAATTATTCATTTTACCAATATAATTAATTATTATTAACAATTATTATTATTACTATTATTTAATTTTAACTAATAATTATTCATTACCAAATAATTAACAACTAATAATGATTACTAATTAACAACAAAATAATTATTATAATTACAACTATTTTGAATTTAAAACTAATAAATTAAAACTATTTAGAAATTAAATAATTAATTAAATAAAAAAAATGTTAAAGAGTTAAAAAATAGAATTATTACCTCGTCGGAATTTCGCCGGAATATCGGAAGAGTAGAGTCGTCGGAGAGGGGGAACCACGCCGGAAATTTGGTCGTCGGAGCGTCGCCGGAGGAGGATCGCCGGAGGAGAGGAGAGGAGAGGAGGAGAGGAGAGGAGATGGAATGAGAAAAGGAGGGGGGGTGCGGCTCTATTTATAGAGTTTCACTTACACGACGGAGCACTATTCTCCGTCGTCTAAGTGCACTTGGACGACGGAAACAGTGTTTTCCGTCGTCTAAGTGAAGGGTTAAAAAATTTCGAAGAGGCGCGTAATTAATGGGCGGGACGTGTCACCCGCCATAAATTTAAAATTAATTCGCTAGGAATTTAGCGATCTGTCATTCGAGTGAAATAATCATCCAATATCGATGAACGCATCGTATATATGAACAGTTAAATTTGAACCGACGAATAATTTTTCGTTTTGAAAGTTGTTAAGTATCGACTAATCCTTACGACTTAAGTGTTCATGAGTAGAGGCTCATTTGCAGCAGAGTATTAATGAAATTGAATTTGGACAAAACAACCGTTGGATATGTTCGTCGTAACATAATATATAATTGTCTTCAAAGGACCATAAAATAATAAGTTCGGGAAGGGTTTCATCGGCACAGTCAACAGCAAAACTGAGAATTTAACAAACCGGAATTGTGGATACAAGGCATTTCACAACTCCGATTTTCGAACCGTCGAAGCTCACACACCAAGAATTGTTTACTCTAAAGTCTTGATGAAGAGAAGATGCATTGGAAGAAGGTCTAGATGGACGACGGAGAATGACCTTCTCCGTCGTCCAAGTTCTAAACCCCGAATTCAGGGGTTAGGGCCTTAGGGTTTACGGTTTAGGTCGTCCCCGGTCATTTGTGTGTCCGTTCAATTATTCTGATTCAAAAATATAATTAAAAAATTGATCGATCGATCCGATCTGCTAGATTTAGGGTCCAGGAATTAGGGTTTTATATGAGATTGAGATTTGGCGGGGCGCCAAAGGTGAATATGGCGGGTGACCTAGTCTAACCTGGACGACGGAATATCTCATCTCCGTCGTGCAGGTGTATAGACCCTGAATTCAGGTGTCCGTTCAATTATTTTGAATCAAAAAAAAATTAAATAAATGATCGATCGATCCGATTTGCTAGATTTAGGGTCGAGGATTTAGGGAGATAGCCAAAATACCCAAAGGCGACAACCTGCAATTAATTTCTCCATTGTCCAGGATATATAATTCTGATTAATTAATTACCGTAAACCTGCATCGATCATATATTACAATAATTACAATAATTAATTACCAATTAATAATCCTCGTCGTATGACCGTACTCTTCGTCATAATCGTCATCGTCCTCATCCCCGTTAGACGACGGCTCATCCTCGTCATCGTACTCAACATCGTCGGACGAATAACCTGAGTCCTCGTCCGCATCCTCTTCCTGCTCGTCTTCTTCATCTACCTCATCGATAATCTCATCTTCAGTTAGATCTGTACAACCATCAGGCATGGGTAACCGTTCACCATCTTGAACCAGGTCCATTATATCGGAGCGGATGACAGAAATATTAGGCTCTTGATAGGCAGGAATGTCTCTTTCTGGTTCAGCAGCATCTTCAGTTGTCGCCGGTGTCCCTTCAATTGTCTTTGTATTCCATATTCCTCGGTGAGAGATATGGTTAACTATTTTCCACCCTTCACTGGCTTTCGGATCGTCGAGATAGAACACCTGCCGAACTAAGGTGGCGAGAGCGAAAGGCTCATCCTCATACCAGCTAGAGTTTGTATCGACTGATAATAGTCGCAGAACTTCCTTTGTACGCTTGAACCATCTGCACTTGAATAGGAAAACGTTGACATCATTCCCGTAACATAGCTGAACCACATATACAATAGCCCCGTTATATAGATTATTGTCTTTCCCAACCGCTACCCCACTGTTTTGTGTTCTTTTTCCTTCGTCTCGGGCTAATGAATGGAACTTTACACCATTCACAAAACATGATCGATATGTACGTATATAAATTACTAATTAAATATCGAGAGGTACGTACGTACCCATTGGAAGAAATAATCGGGAAACTTCTTCTTAACCATTTTCTCAATCCACGCCGAACTCTTGTTTTGATTTAACGCCTGAAGCCTCTCCCTATATGACATCATGTACGGCTCAACTTCGTCACAGTCTCGCAACACTACCCAATGTGCCTCAATAAGTTCTTCCCGTGTTAACGATTCCTTTAATACTCCTCTAAACGGTCGGACGACATTGGTGACGACAGAAAGATTGATGCGGGCACTGCGATCGGAGGCAGTGGGAGGTGGTGGATCTTTGAGGTACCTGTTGCAGTAAGTAACACACTCATGCATTAGGTATGTCTCTACTATGGAGCCATCCGGGGCCGACCTATTTTTGACGAATGACTTATACTGTCCAAGTTGTCTACAAAATCAAACGTACAATAAGAATAAGTACATATAGCTAGCTAGTAATCTCTAGTGGAACAAATTAATTAGTTGTACGTACCTTTCTTGAGGATACATCCAAGTGTACTGGACCGGACCAGAAATGAGCACCTGCTCGGGCAGGTGGATCATTAGGTGAATCATAATGTCAAAGAAAGCAGGGGGAAAAATCCTCTCTAGTTTGCAAATGATGTGCACAATTTGTTGTTGCAATTCCACCACATCTGACTTCTTTAATTCTCTGGCGCATAACCTCTGCCACCACATGCACAATGCCACAATTGGTTCTACGACGTCACGAGGCAAGTATGGTCGAATTACCACTGGAATCAGACGTTGCAGCATAACGTGATAGTCATGTGTCTTTAGACCCACAAACTTGTGTTGCACCTCGTCCACTGCTCCAGTTATAGTAGCTGCATACGTAGCCGGATAACGAACGCCCTTAAACCAGTGAAATACAGAACGTCTAAGCGTCAGCTTCACTGTGTAAGGTGCAGCTGGCATCTTGTTGCACACTCCTTTCCTATCCCTCCTCAACCATAAGGG
The DNA here is from genome assembly GCA_946800695.1 of Geum urbanum. Taxonomy (NCBI): domain Eukaryota; kingdom Viridiplantae; phylum Streptophyta; class Magnoliopsida; order Rosales; family Rosaceae; genus Geum; species Geum urbanum. The sequence continues at coordinate 11,838,749 of OX327003.1, forward strand.
ACGACGTAGATTCATTGATTCCAAATCTTTGCGCGCTTTGGGAGTATCTTTAGTCTTGAACTTAATACCGAGAATTGTTCCCACCACGCTGTCGCACACATTCTTTTCTATGTGCATCGCGTCCAAGTTGTTCCTCAGCTTCAACTTCGACCAGTAAGGGAGTTCAAAGAATATACTCTTGTGATCCCAATAGCTCAGATCATGTGGAGGAATTGGATTGCATTTCTTTACATCCGCGTCATTGCTCAACACACCAAATTCGAAATAGCTCAACCTCTCTAAAATCTCTTCGCCCGACCAACTACAGGGTTTAGGATTGTTCTCTACCGTCCCGTCGAAATGAGCTTCATCCTATCGCCACGGGTGGTCGTGAGGAAGCCATCTACGGTGACCCAAGTAACAGACCTTCCCCACGTGCCAACTAGAGTTCACGTCGTCCAAACATATAGGACATCCATTATATCCTTTTGTCCTGCAGGCTGCCAACATCCCATACGCTGGAAAATCGCTGATCGTCCACATTACGGCAGCCCTCATCGTGAACATCGTGTCAGTGAATTTGTCATAAGTTGGGACTCCATTTTCCCACAACAGTTTCAGCTCGTCGATCAAAGGTCTGAGGTAGACATCTAAGCACTTCCCTGGAGATTTAGGACCTGGAATTAGTACAGTAAGGAAATTAAATTCCTTGTTCATGCACATCCAGGGAGGCAAGTTGTACGGCATCAGAGTAACTGGCCAAGTGCTGACGGCAGAGCTATTACTTCCCCAAGGATTGAATCCGTCTGTAGATAGGCCGAGTCTAACATTTCTAACCTCTGTAGCAAAGTCTCCAAATTCTCTGTCGAAATGTTTGAAACCCTCCCCATCCGCGGCGTGTCGCAGGACATCGTCATCTATTCGCTTTTCTGCGTACCATCGCATCGCCTCTGCTGTGTGTAGAGACATGTACAGGCGTTGCAATCTGGGAATCAAGGGAAAATATCGAACAACTTTCACAGGAATTCTCTTTTTCGAACTCTTTCTATTCACCTAGAATCTACAGTGGCCACATACGGGACAATAGTCCAAATCTTTATACTCTTTGTAAAATAGCACACAATCATTCGGACATGCGTCAATTATCCTGTACTTTAGGCCGAGGCTGCTCAAGATATTTCTAACCTTATAATGAGATTTAGGAAGATTGTGATCATCAGGAAGCAACTTACATATTTGCTCCTGAATTTCGTCAAAAGCACTCACTGACATTTTGTGCTTCACTATTATCTTCATTTGCTCCATCACATATTGCAACACATTCTCTCGACATCCAGGGAACACCGGGGTCTGCGCTTTAAGTAGCATCCGGTTGTACTTATCCATCTCACTGGTGTCAGTGGCCAAGCTAGCATCAGGGAATGTGTCATCATGCTCATTAGTGGTACTGTAACCTCCGTCTTGGTGTCGGTGTCCACCATGACTACATCCCGGAAACGCATCATGGACCAAATCTGCAGTTGGGTTGCAAGCTGGGGGTCCGACACCACTCCCGTTGGATGAGGCACCATGGTAACTGTACCCTGAGCTGAAGTCTGCTGCGCTGAACTCTACTGCTTCACCATGCTCGCTCCATGTAGTGTAACTCCACATCATACCATTTTCATACAGGTGTTGCACCATAACATTAACCTCCGCATACTGACAATTAAGACATTTCTGACACGAACACCTGAAACGTTTCTTTCCCTGACCATGTTCTATCGCAAAATTCACAAATTCGCTAATTCCATCCATATACCGGACATCACATCTATTATTCAACTTTATCCAACTCTTGTCCATACTGCTACAAAATATTATAATTAATTAATTATTACATATATATATATTAGTCCATTAATCTACGCTTAATTATACGTACTCGATCTACATCGATCCATCAATTACGTACGTACGTAATTTAATCTGTATATATAGCTAACATCCATGCATGTATGTACGTACGTTTTCACTAAATATATATTAAGCAAATTTTAACTGCGTACGTACGTACCTGCTGGCCTTCTCGATATCTGTTAATTAAGCTAGCTAGCTAGTCAGCGGAGATCCCTTATATATCCTGATCCGGCCTTCTCGGCCTTCTCCCTTCTCCTTCTCCTTCTCCTTCAATTCTTCTTCGAATGGAATGAAGAGAGGATCGGATGGAATGAAGAGAGTTTGGCATCGGGCTTATATAATGCTTCACTTAGACGACGGAGGTGTCGGTACGTCATCTAAGTGGAAGTTACTCGGACGACGGCGTGTCGGTCCGTTGTCCAGGTGAAAAATGATGGACATAATGATGTACATTGAACAAAGTACAAAAATTAAATAAAAATGATGTACATTGAACAAAGTACAAAAATTGAATAAAAAATTAAATTAATAAGTTATTAATTAGCCAATAAATTAATAAATTATTATTTTATCTAGCTAAATTAATAAAATAGAAGTGATAAGCTCAAACTCACACTGAGGGTGAGTGAGCCACACTCATACACATGTCTTGTTCTCATATTTTCTAAATATTAAGTTAGTTAATAAGTAAACTAAGCATATTTATTACCATTTTTTTTCAAGAGTAGCCTCTCTTTTTTAACCTAAGGAAAGTGAGGCAGTCCTCAAACCTTAATTAATGACAGTGTTGAATACATAGGGGGACATATAACTTGAACCCCATATTGCAATAAGTTCATATTAACTATCTCGAATACTAACAAGACACCCTACAATAACTATGTAAACAACCACGCGCCAACAAACAGTGAACAGTTCTTCAATGGACGTTCTATCTGTTTTGAGGTAATGGCGACAAATCGAAAAAGAAAAGCGGTTTTCCCAGCAAAATCAATGCATCAATATTTGTTTTGAAACAGCTTTCCCAATTTGCTGTCGAAAAATGTCGGCATTTCCTCTCATCCGGCCACTAGGTGGAAGCAACCATTTGAAAATAGCTCGCTCCCAACCAAAGATCAACAAGGCACTAAGAATGCACACACGGACAAACCGACTAAATCGCCCGACAACTTTTACCACTACAAGACAGTAAATAATCTTTGACAAATATAGATAACATAACAAAATTAAAAATATATATGGACTTGGGGTACTCCCCAGGTCCAACTACCATCAAACAGGAGAGTAGCAGAGATCAAACAACTCTGTATCCACTGACCAGAACCTCCTGTCACCGTCATCAGATGCAGCTCCCAATTCAAGACTGTTGCAGTCACCATTCGCACGCTACCGACCACTCCCGCAGTTTGTAAACTTAATTTCATCTCAATCTTGCCATATTCATCTATACAACTAACCTAAATTAGTATTTACAAAAGCATTATCTTTTTGAAATTCATCGTAACCAAGTGAATCGCATTTTCTTCAGAGCTTCCACTTTTCTTTCTTCTTTAAGTTTCATTCATCTTCATCCCAGCCCAAGTCTCATTCAAGTTATGCTATCATCGCACACTCCTATAATAAAATAATTCTTATTTATTAAGGTAGTTAAACGATTATTGAAAAACAAAACAATAAACTAAAAACTGAATTTTATGTTGATAATGCTATGATCTATGAAAATGTCAACATAGTCCACCAAATTCGTAGCATAAATCGTTTCCATTTTCAGGTGCTTGGATGAAATTGTTACAAACTAGGGTGCAAAATGATATCACTAAACTGTTTCACCTTTGGCGGAGAGTACTTGTATATTACTATTCTAGTTTGTCGTCGGAGGTTACTGAATATCTTCAGAGGAAGGATTTGCATGAGGACTACATAATTAAGGATATCACAGATTTGGCTGGGCAACGAGAATGTGGATGTGTTTGGTTTTTCAGTGAGGAATGGTTTATCTATAGATAGATTTGGGTTTAATAAATAATAAAAATAAATTGCATGTGGATGTGGATGTGGATGTTGATAATGAGGAGAGCCATGGGGAGAGTGATGGGGATGAAGAGGAGAACGAGGATGAGGACAATGGGGATAGGGACACGGAGTAAAAAGAGAGGGATGAAGAGGAAGAGGGGGGGAATGAGGAGCTGCAGCGGAATTCAAGTTTATAGATATCATATCCACCATTAAGTATATTATTATAACTAAGAGCTCAACGATTGGGGATGAGAGGAAATTCATGTGAGTACCTGCTTTGTTACTCCACAAAATTATTCAGATGTACACTCTTTTTGTACAACAGTTGTAGTTCTATATGTGGTTGAAAAAGACATTACAGCAGAATATGATCGCTTTAAAAAAAGGGCAAATTATACAATATGACAAATATGAAAAATCAAATGCATATTAGAACAAGATCCATTAATTTTAACAATCAAGGATAAAATCTTACAAATAAAGACAAGTTGTTCGTAGGCTACTATGTGACAGATACAAATTTACTTTTATACTTTTTTTTCTTTTTTTGTGTGTATTTAATATTTATTTTATTTTATTTTTAAAAAATATTTATCCGAAATTTTTTTTTCAAGAAAAATTATTTTATACGAAATTAGTTAATTTTTTTTATTTTTAATATTTTTTAGATTGTTTGTTCATTCAAATTTTTTCTGTATTCAATTTTTTAAAACTTAAATTGATTATTCAATTTATTAACGTTATCAATGAACATTCAATATCAATTCAATCAAAAATTTAATAATAATTTTCATACAAATTCACTAGAACTCCGATACAAATGAGTAACAATTTTGATACAAACTCAGTAGCAATTCTGATACACATTCCATGAAATTTTCCAACCCGATCGAACCGAAAATGCAGTAACAGTCCTATAAACGCAGTAGCAATCCTCAAAGTGAAAATCCAAAAATGCAGTATCAGGCCCAAAAACACAGTAGCAATCCTCGAACCGAAAATGTAGTAACGGTCCCCGAACCGAAAACGCAGTAGCAGTCTCCAAATGGAAAACGTAGTATCAGTCTCCAAATCAAAAATTCAACTTGAAAAACTCAGTAACAGCTTAAAAAACACAGTATTAGCCACTTGAAAACACAGTATCAGCTTGAAAAATACAATATCATCCACTTGAAAAACACAGCTTGAAAAACACAGTATCAGCCACTTGAAAATCATAGTATCAGCCACTTGAAAAATATAGTATCAGCTTGAAAAACACAATATCAGCAAAATTGTAACAGTAGCATGAGTATTTTTAAGTTGAGATTCTCCAGCTTTAGACTTAGCAATGCACATACACTATTACTAAAAATAATTAAAAAAATAAGAATCAATAACAGAAAAATACGTTAATGCTTACTGAAAAATCAAAATAATATTGCTATTGAATAATATGACACTGCTACTGTAAAAATAACATTTTCAAAATTGTAGCAGCATCTTAGAAAAATAGAACAACAAGAAAATGCAATAGCAATCCACTAAACTCACAAAATCTCATTGTTGAAAGAAAAAACACAATATCAAAATTATGAAAGCTTCCATCCTTACTCTAGTTATAGAAAATAAAATAAAATAAATAGTAACAGTTGAAATCCACCATAACTGTTAATGAAAATTATGCAGAACTCTGGTTTTCCTCCAACTCTTTTACAAAACAAAATAGTATAATTTTAGAAAATTAAGAGCCACAAATTTTGAGATTGTTTGAATGAAGGTAAAAGATCAATGACAAATATCTACAAATATTCGGGAAAATCTACAATAAAAGCCAGATCTAGTGACAGGAGCTTTGAGGTGTTGTAACTCTGCGACGGAAGAAACGGAGCTGGAAGCGTGCATCGTTCGGCGGGAGAGGCTGAGGGGAGCATAATAGAAGAAACATGGCGGTGTGAGAGGTGCAGCTGTTGGAGGCGGAGCTGCAGCTAAGAGGGAACACCGAAGAGGCTGCTGAGGGCAGAGCACAGAGGTTGTAGCGACGTGGTCAGAGGCGGCATGGTCAGAGGAGGCGACGAGACAAGGAGGTCGAGAGTGGGCTAGGCACAGCAAGTTAGCGAAGCAATGAGGGTGGTGATGAAGACCGAACGGCTGGGTGACGGAGCAGAGGCGAGCCGCGGGAGTTGAAACTCAGATTCAGCACCATGTGATGGCGGCGCGAGGTAGAAGTCGGTGAGGTGATACAGCATTTTCGGTGTTTCTGATATGTGTGTGTGTGTGTGTGTGTGTGTGTGTGTGAGAGAGAGAGAGAGAGAGAGAGAGAGAGAGAGAGAGAGATGAAATTTTTTATTTTTTCTAGTTGTTTTATTGATTATATTTGGGAGCAACATTGTTTTTTTAACGTGTTTAATAAGCTGGATTTCTGGTTCTTAGTTTTGTATTTTAGGCCCGTGTTCTTTGTTGTCTGAATATTAGTGAGGGTGAAATTTTTTTATAGTATTGACACTACAATTGTCGTTCTATGTCATTTTTTCTTAAAATTATATATAAAAAAAAGACATGTGTGCATCAAAGGTTTCTGTACTCGTTAAAGACATGTCTTTGATTGGCTGGTCAGAGCAGAGATAATCTATCTGTTGTGACACACTAAGTGCACCCTATGATAGATGAACACAATACCAAGGGAACATAATTCAAATAGGAAACAACCCAAGAAACACAGAGAGAATAAGAAGACAAGAGCAAGAACACAGGATATACGTGGTTCGGCAATAGCCTACGTCCACGGAGAAGCAAGGAGAATCTTCACTAACAATGGAGGTTACAAAGAGAGAATAGGGTTACAAACAAAGCCCTAAAGCTACCCACTGTTTTTTTACACACACAGACTCTCTCCTTTTTACAGACATACAATGCTCTATATTTATACAGCTCTCTCACTAACACCTAACTTACTCGCCAAGAACACCGTTCCTCGCAAAAAACCACTAAGCTTCTTACGTATGCTACAACACCAATCCAAACTTCTAGCATACGATTCATGCACCTCACGTGCATATCACATGGGTCTTCGCGAGCAGCCATAAGCGAGCGAGAGTTACACGAGCAAACGAACAAGAACAAGTATGAAACCCACACACAATAATCTCCACCTTGGGTTTCATGCGACTCCCTTCCATCCATCTTTAACAACTCAACTTCCCACTGGTCAACCAACTCTTCAAACATGAAGAATATGTACCAAGTCCAAGCAATGCTCAAACTTGGCAACACCAACAACCTTTGTCAACATATCAGCTGGGTTGTCTGCAGTACCAACTTTCTTTAACATAATCTTCTTCTGCTCAACAATATCACGCACATAATGGAATCTCACATCTATGTGTTTGGTCCTCGAGTGATATATTTGGTACTTAGCCAAGTGAATAGCACTTTGGCTATCACAATGGACCTCCACCTTCTTCTGAAATATGCCTAACTCACTGATGAGACCAGATAACCACAACGTCTCCTTAATACCTTTAGCGAGCGCCATGTACTATGCCTCTGTGGTAGACAAGGCCACTGTATCTTGCAAAATAGACCTCCAAATGATTGGTCCATTTGCCATGGTAAACAAATACCCAGTAGTAGACCTCCTTCTATCCAAATCACCAGCATAATCAGAATCAGTGTAACCAACAAGAAGAGTACAGTCTGCAGAACCCCTCTCAAAACACAAGCCAACATCTCTAGTCCCATGGAGATATCTAAGTATCCACTTAACTGCATTCTAATGCTCTCTTCCTGGATTGTGCATGTAGCGACTCACAACACCAACAACTTGAGCAATATCAGGTCTGGAACAGACCATAGCATACATCAATCCACCAATCAAATTAGCATATGGAACATTCTTCATCTCCTTCTTCTCTTCATCAAATTTGGGACACAAAAGAGCACTCAGTTTGAAATGGCTCGCCAAAGGAGTACTTACAGGTTTAGTAGAACTACAAATGCCAAACTTCTGCAGAAGCTTCTCAATGTATTACTTCTGAGTCAGCCAAACCAAACCATCCTTTCTCTTGCGAGCAATTTCCATCACAAGGATCTTCTTGGCCTCGCCAAGGTCCTTCATTTCAAACTCCATCTTCATTTGCTCTTTCAGCTTCTCAATCTCCATCACATTCTTTGAAGCAATGACCATATCATCTACATAGATTGACAAGTAGACGAATGAACCATCACGCAACCTCTTGAAATACACACAATGGTCATACCTATTACGTGTGTACTTCTGCCTCCTCATAAATTCATCAAATCTGAGGTACCATTGTTGCGGTGATTGCTTCAATCCATAAGAGATTTGTTCAACTCGCACACCAAATTCTTTCTATCGTCATCCTTGAAACCATCAAGCTGAGACATATAAATATCCTCATCTAAGTCTCCATGTAAGAAGGCTGTCTTTACATCAAGCTGCACCAACTCAAGATCATACTATGCTACAAGTGCTAGCAGCACACGGATAGTACTATGCTTCACAACTGGAGAGAAAATCTCATTGTAGTCTATCCCTTCTTCTTTCGAGTACCCTTTGGCGACCAATCTAGCCTTATACCTTATGCTCTTGCTATCGTCGCCATCATCCTTCTTAGCATAGACCCACTTGCAGCCAATAGTCCTTTTCCCACTAGGTAATTGAACTAGATCCCAGGTCTTGTTCTTCTCAAGGGATCTCATTTCTTCCTTCATTGCCTCATCCCAATCACAACTTTCAGAACTTGCCAGAGCTTCCTTGAAATTTGATGGGGTCTTAGCACAAATAATAGGAAACGCATATGCAACACAGTTGCTAAACCTTGTAGGTTTTCTGACTTCTCTCCTCTGTTTTCTTGCTACTATGGATTCGGGATCAGGTACATGATCTTGGCTCTGCCTTCTAACATGTGCCTGAACATCATCTTGGTTGTGCACATCCTCATTGTTCTGGACATCAGTCTCTTCATCACTTCCAGAGTCATCATCTTCATTCTGGCGAGGAGACACATTCTTGGTGACAACACTGTCCAGCTCCACCTGTTGAACATCTCTATTATTCTTTCCTTCTTTAACATTACCCTTGGCATTAGGGTGAAGCATACTAGCTTCATCAAAGATAACATCCCTGCTAATTACAAGCTTCCTCAATTCTGGACACCATAGCCTGTACCCTTTCACACCACTTCTGAAACCAATAAATATAGCCTTCTTAGCCATAGCATCCAACTTAGTTTCAGTCACATGAAAGTAAACAGGACTACCAAAGATATGCAAATGATCATAATCATCTGCAGGTTTTTCAGACCACATCTCAATAGGTGTTTTCCTATTGATAGCAGAGGATGGCAAACGATTTACCAGGTGACATGCATAGGTGACTACTTCAGCCCAAAAAGCTTTACTCAAGCCGGATTGCTACAACATACACCTCACCTTCTCCAACAGGGTTTTATTGAGTCTCTTAGCCACTGCATTTTGCTAAGGAGTCCCTGGAACAGTGAAATGCCTCACTATCCCAGCCTCTCTGCAGACTCTATGAAAAGGATCGAAGTGTACTCACCACCATTGTCAGACCTCAAGGCCTTTACCTTCTTCCCAGTTTGGTTTTCAACCATCTTCTTCCAATCAAGGAAGATGCTCAACACTTCATCCTTATGTGTCATTATGTAAACCCAAGACCTCCTCGAGAAGTCATCAACAAATGTCACAAAACAATGCTTACCACTCATGGAAGTATTCCTTGTAGAACCCCAAACATCAGAGTGAACATAGTCAAGAATTCCCTTAGTCTGATGCACAGCGGTACCAAACTTCACTCTGTGTAGTTTACCCAAGACACAAAACTCACAGAAATCAATCTTGCAAGTTTTGGCTCCCTTCAAGAGCCCTTGTTTCACCAAACCTTGCAGGGCCTTTTCACCAGCATGTCCAAGCCTCATATGCCACAATCTAGTAGCATCATCTGTACAATCTCTAACTGCAACAACATTTCCAATCACTGTTTCACCTTGCAGTACATACAGATTGTGGTTTCTATTCCCTTTCATTATCACCAAAGCTCCTTTTGTCACCTTAGTGACACCATTCTCCATAGTGATCCTGTAACCACCCACTTCCAAGGCACCCAAAGAGATCAGATTGTTGCCAAGCATAGGAACATGCCATACATTAGTTAGTTCCCTGACTACACCATCATGGAGCTTCAATTTGACTGTTCCTACACCCTTCCTATCATGAGTAAAGTTGTCACCCATAAACACACTACCAGTGACACTTGTATCCAAAATGGCTAACCAATCTTGATTAGCACACATGTGCTGGGAGCAACCACTATCCAATAGCCATAAATCAGATTCATCTACTGATGCAACACAATTAGAAGCCACAGTGAGAAGATAATTAGCTTCCTCATCAGTAGAAGCCACATTTGCATGAGTCCCATTGTTCTTGTTTTGCAGCTTCGAGCATTCATGCTTCCAATGACCTTTTTCACGACAAAAGGCACATTCATCTCTCCCCAAACTTCTTCTGCCTTTGGAATTTCCTCTGGTGCGGGATTGAGACTTCCTCCGGTTGTTGAAACCCTTCTTTTCAACTGCTCTACCTCTAGCTACCAGAGCATCCGATGTAGAGGCACTACTCCTCTTGTCTGCATGCCTAATCTCATGATTCATCAAGGCACTAGACACCTCTTCAAACTTAATAGTCTCTTTCCCATGGAGCAGAATGGTAATCAAATGCTCATACGATTCAGGCAAGGAATTCAACAAAATCAAAGCCTTATCTTCATCTTTGATGTCTTCATCTAAATTAAACAGATCTGCAACTAGCTTATTAAAAGCATCAAGGTGGTGTATCATCTTCATACCTTCTTTGTACTTGAAGTAGAATAACCTCCTCTTTATATGTAGACGGTTTTCGGCACTCTTCGACATGTAGTTGTCTTCGAGTTTCTTCCACAAATCCTTTGCCTTCGTCTCCCTAATCATAGCAAACTTTTGGGGCTTTGCAAGACACAAACGAATAGACGAACAAGCTATCTTGTTTATCTTGTTCCAATTGGCATCCGACATCGACTGGGGTTTGTCTTCCAAAGCAACATCCAACTCCTGCTGTGTCAGCATATCTCTCACCTCACACTGCCACATTCCAAAGTTTTTTATACCATCAAATTTCTCCACCTTGAACCTTGCATTCTGAACCGTCGTCTTCGTAACCTTCGAGTTTTCAGCTCCACCAAATGGGTTGACATCCTCACCTCTATTATCTACCATCTATCTCAACCGGATCTAAGCCTAAGCTCTGATACCACTTGTTGTGCCACACTAAGTGCACCATATGATAGATGAACACAATACCAAGGGAACAGAATTCAAACAGGAAACAACCGAAGAAACACAGAGAGAATAAGAAGACAAGAGCAAGAACACAGGATATACGTGGTTCGGCAATAGCCTACGTCCACGGAGCAGCAAGGAGAATCTTCACTATCAATAGAGGTTACAATGAGAGAATAGGGTTACAAACAAAGCCGTAAAGCTACCCACTATTTTTTTACACACACACACTCTCTCCTTTTTATAGACATACAATGCTCTGTATTTATACAACTCTCTCACTAACACCTAACTTACTCACCAAGAACACTGTTCCTCGCAAAAGACCACTAAGCTTCTTACGTACTCTAAAACACCAATCCAAACTTCTAGCATACAACTCATGCACCTCACGTGCATATCACATGGGTCTTCATGAGCAACCGTAAGCGAGCAAGAGTTACACGAGCAAACGAACAAGAGCAAGTATGAAACCCACACACAATACTACACTACCACATTTCTTCCCATTGCCCACTAAATGGGAAAACAAAGGCCGACGATATCACATTTCGTCGGCTATAATAAGTATCACCGACGAAAATATCACTCGCCGGCAATTTTTTTTAATCATCGCCGGCAATGATATTATAGCCGATTACTCGTCGGCAATAACATCCTCGTCACCGGCTATAATGTTTTCTATGGCCGACGATGGTTCGGTCGGAATACAGACGAGATAATCTCTCTATAGCCGACGATTTATTAAATCATCGGCTATAACTCTTATATCAGATTTACTCTGCATCAGCTCATTCATTTTACAAAAATCCTGTAAGAAAGAAGGAAAACGCTCTGAAATCGTTGGGTATTGTCAAAAGGCGTCCAAAACCCGCTCGTGAAGCTATATAGCTAGGTACGTGTATATATATATGTGGATGTATATGTGTGTTGATTTAATTAGATATATGTGTGTTGATTTAGAGTTGAGATTAATGGTTTGATATGCAAATAGAGTTGATATATTGTTGATTTTGAGTGATTGACTATTGATTTTGATGAAAATATGCTTGTGTATATATATATGTATATAAATTTATGTTGTGATTAATTGTTAATATGTATATATATATATACATGTAAATTTGTAATTGGGAATTGTTGGTATATATATATATATTTTTATATGTATGGGTCAACTTTTGTTTAGGGAGATATATATATATAGACGAAGAATTAATTAAATTAGTGTAGCTAGTTTAATGATAGATATATATATATATATAGATGCATGTAATGATGATTTTTTAATTAATTAGTAGTGAATGTATATACATAAATATATAGTATTGTTAGAATTTTCAGGATGGACAAGAGTTGGATGAGCCTTGAAAGATGGGATGTGAGATATCACCATGAAATTAGGAGTTTTGTGGATTTTGTGAAGTCTAATTGTGGAGACACTACACTTCATTATTGCCCGTGTAAAGAATGTAAGTGTCGCAGCGATCGATTTTGTTTTCCCATTGATAAAGTCCAGAAGCACCTGAGTAAATACTGGTTTTGGGATAAGTACACTTGTTGGATTTATCACGGTGAAACATCGTTAGCGGGTCCGCATGATCATGGAAAATTTGCTGAGAGGGCCAGTCCATGCTATGATCCAACAACGATGTTGATCAATGATATGTTTCCTCATGAGAGCGGTGTATTTGTTGATCAAGCACCAAATGTCCCTCCCGTCGTTGAGGGTTTCCCTCATATTGAGCCAGTCGAGCCATTACCTGGAGCTCATGTCAACACAAGCGGTATAGACAAGTACAACAACCTGATTGCATTGCAACAGACTCCGTTGTACGACGGTTGTAGTAAGTCTGTTCTTGGAAGTGTCATAGGAGTGATGCAACTCAAAATGGAGAACAAAATGTCTGTCAAAGCTGTTGATTCTTGGTTGAAGTGGACTGCTTCGCTACTGCCACCCGGTCATCGTCTTCCTACCACTCATCATAAGGTGCGACATATCCTGAAAGATCTTGGGCTTTCCTACATCAAAATCCATGCATGCAGATATGATTGTATTCTCTTCTGGGGGAAAGATCTTGAAGACCTTGAAGCCTACCTGGTATGTTTTACAGAAAGGTATAAGTTGACTCCTGCAGGCAACAAGAAAGCTGTGAAGATACTTCGATATTTCCCGCTGATTGATAGGCTGGAGCAGTTGTTCATGTGTGCTTTCACGACTGAAGCTATGAGATGGTGGGCTGAGAGGAATTTGCCTGACGATGACACCCTTATACACCCTGCCGACGGAGAGGCTTGGAAGCACATGATCAGGGAGTTTGATCAGTTTGCAGCAGAGGTTCGAAATGTTTGGCTAGGGCTCTCATTTGACGAATTCAACCCTTTTGGCAACATGAGTCTTCAATACAGTATATGGCCAGTTATTTTGGTACCGTACAACACCTTCCACCATGGATGTGCATTAAGAAGGAATACAATATGCTCACTCTGTTAATTCCAGGCCCGGGTTATCCAGGAAAGTGTCTCGATGTGTATTTGAGGCATTTGATTGAGGAGCTTAAGTATCTGAGTGAGTGTTGCCACCCCACTTACGATAGGTTCAAAAATGAGATGTTCCAGATGCATGCCATGCTTGTTGGCACCATCAGTGATTTTTCTGCCCGCGGTATGTTGTCGGGCAACGCTATCAGGGGTTACAGGGCTTGTTCAGAGTGCATGACTGTTGATTGTTGCAGTTCTCATTGCAGTAAAATTGTTCAGATGCGTCGTCGTTGTTGGCTTCCAGATGATCACCCATTTAGGCAAGATCAAGATGCTTTTGATGGGACTGTGGAAACGAGTGTGGCACCCAGGCGATGGACAGGGGATGAAATTTTGGAAGTGCTGAATGAATATGATTTTGGCCAGCTGAGCAATCATCCTGAGATAGTCGTCAATTCTAGACAAGCCCGAAAGGTATAAGTTTATGACACACAAGAGCATATTCTGGGAACTCCTGTACTGGCCTAGGTTGCCTATCAGACACTACCTAGATGTCATGCACATAGAGAAGAATGTGTGTGAAAGTGTCGTGAGCACAGTTCTGAATTGGGAGGGGAAAACAAAAGACATCCATAAGGCACGCATTGATCTGAAAGCTATGGGTCTGCGGAAACATTTGTGGTTGAGAGATAGTAAGAAAAAAATGTCCCAAGCTCCTTACACCGTCAAGCCGAACTAGAAGCATGAAATTTTTGGGTGAATGAGTAATGTCAGGTATTCTTATGGCTATGCAGGAAATTAATATAATTGTTGCTTATGGCTATATGCAAGAAATATAATTGTTGCTTATGGCTATATATGCAGGTATCCTTATGGCTATGCAAGAAATATAAGCAAGTGTGTTAACTTCCGGGACAATAAGATGTACGGATTAAAGAGTCATGACTACCATGTACTGCTTCAACGCCTTTTCCCTATTTTCATTCGAGGGTACCTATCCAAAGAGGTGGTGGAGCCGTCGATGGCCTTGTCAAGATTCTTTCAGAAGTTATGCACCAGAGAAGTTAAAAAATCAGACCTCAGGGAGATGCAAGATGACATCATTTTTATCATGTGCAAGCTTGAGAGGATATTTCCCCCCAAATTTTTTTGACATCATGCCTCACCTGATGATCCATCTTCCCGAACAATTGTTGCTTACCGGTCCGGTACACAATTGGGAGACTACAAGGACTATGTGAAGAATAAATCTGCACCTGAATGGTGTATTGCTGAAACATATCTTGTGCACGAGTGTGTAACGTACACCAACTTGTATTTGGGAGCGCTGGAGGACCCCCAATAACATATGCCGATAGATGAACCCAAGTTCAACCTTTCTATCATCTCCAATGACGTGGTAGTACATGGAAGCTTGCCAAAGTTGTACAAGTTAGATGGAATGAGGTAGCCATTGCCCACTGGTCGGTACTGATTAACTGTCCAGAAGTTCAATATTGTAAAAACTATCATCTTCACTGCCCTGCTATTGCCGGTGATGTTAACTACTACAACAAGACGTTTGCAAACTACTTTAGTCAATGGGTAAGGGTATATGTGTATATATATTTTTTTAATATCCTTACATAGCATGTGTGTACGCGGTTTTCTTTTTCTATGTTCATAATTTCTTGTGTGGTTTCTTATCTTTTTCAGATGAATCATGTAGCAAATGATGGTTACCCAAAGTGGTCAAACGAATTGAGGCTCTTGGCGATGAAACCGATAGCTTCAAAAGTTTACTCGATGTGTCAGGTCAATGGCGTGAAATTTATATGTGAAAATAGAGATGACCGAATGAAAACATAGAATTGTGGGGTGATGGTCTATAGTGGGCAAGATGGCATTGACTATTATGGTGTCCTTCATTCAGTTGTTGAACTAATGTATGAGAACCGCATGAAAGTGCACTTGTTTAAGTGTAGATGGTTTGATACTAGCCCGGAGAACACAAGGGCCGATCAATACGGAATATTTTCGGTGAATACTGCTACTAGCTGGTATGAAGAAGACCCTTTCGTTCTTGCCACATCAGTAAAACAAGTGTTTTACCTTGACGATCTTATGAACAAAGTCCCGTGGAAGGTGGTTTACCATGTTGCTCATAGAAACATATACAGTGCTGCCACACTTGGTGAGACCGCAGATGATGATGAAGTTACTGCATACCAAGAGCCAAACACTTTTGACATTCCGGAATCCTCTACGATTCGCCTTAATAATGTGAGATCGGGTAGTGTGGTTCGAATTACTAGAGCAGAACTTCTTGATGTTAATCCAAATGAAGTAGACGATGATTCAGATGACGAGGAGCAGCACATATTGCCAGAGGTTACCTATGAAACCGAGTCAAACTCAAGTGATGAAGATGATTATGATTATAATCCTTAGTACGTTAATGATGTACGTATTTTAGTATATATAAACGTGCATGTATGTTTGTTATGACCGACGAGTTGGTAAGAAACTCGTCGGAAATACTATCACCGAAAAAGAAGAACTCGCACAGCTACGTAAATTACAAAAAGGTGGCCAACGTCATATCGATCAGCCACATCAACGTTATAGTTTGGGAATCAAACTATAACCGACGAGTTAGTAAGAAACTCGTCAGTGATAGTATCACCGACGAGTTTCTTACTAACTCGTCGGTGATACTATCACTGACAAGTTGCTTATTAACTCGTCGGAAATACTATTACCGACGAGTTAATAAGCAACTCGTCGGTGATAACCATATCCTTATATCCCAACTCGACGGGGCAGGGACTCATTTCGTCAAAAACTCAAAAAACCCTAGAATCGCCCCCCTCTGCCTCTCGCCGCCGACTGTGCCGAAATCACCCCCCTTTGCCTCCCCTCTCCTCCTCCCCTCTTGCCTCTCCCCTCCCCTCCTCCCCTCTCTCCTCTCCCCCAAAAAAAACCCCAAATATCCTCTCCCCCAAAACACTCCAATTCATAAATTACCCTCTCCCCTCCCTCCGGCCACCGGAATTCGAGCACCGCCGCCTCCCTCTCTTTCAACCCGAAGAATGACAGGTCCCCTCTCTTTCTCTCGCAATTCGATTTTATCATCTTCAATTTTAATTACATGAAATTCTCCTAATTATTGTGTAGGCATTTTAATTAAGTTGGTGTAAATTTAATTAAGTTGGTGTTGGTATAATTTTTTGTGTAGAAAATATTTTGTAGAATATATTTTGTGTAGGATATTTTTGTGTATATATGTAGAATATATGTAGAATATATGTAGGATATTTTGTGTATATATGTAGAATATATTTTGGTAATGATATTTTTGTGTTGGTTAATTAAGAATTGGTTAGAATATATTTTTGGCTTGTAGAATATATTTTGGTGTAAATTTTTGGCATGTAGAAAATATTTTGTAGTATATTTTTGGCATGTAGAATTTATTTTTGGCATATAGAATATATTTTTGGCATGTATATACTGCTGGTTTAATTAGTTGGCAATTTATTTTTGCATAAACTTGATGTATAAAGATCTATTTATATAAGCAAGTTTTTTGCTATCAACATGTTGTTTTGTTATTGTTGTTGTCACAGATGTAGTTGTTGAATTGTTGTTGTTTTGTTTAATTGTTGGATGTGCAGGAGGTTTTGCGGCAAATTGGCTTGGGGGCAACAAATGGAGAGCGACTAGATCCAGTGGAGGGAGCAGTAGTCAAGCATCCTCATCCGCAATCAGCAACACGCGCAGCGGCCCTATTATGAATGCTCGCACACAAGTTTTGCTATGTGCGCGAGAACAGGAGGAAGCTGCACGATCCGGATCCTTGCAACCCTCAAGCAGCAGACACTCAGGCGAGCGACCCTCAACGAGCGCATCAGAAACTCCCTCCATCCGAATGCCCCCTATTGGCCCGGTGCTTACTCCCCTTTCATGGCAATCATCTGAGGCAGATGGTGCAGGCGCCTCATCGTCCAGGCCTCGTCTATCTCCGCCGTCTGGACTCTTCGTGTCCGACGAGATTCCTGTCATCCCTCAATTCGATGCTAGGGGGAGGGTTATTTTTATTGAAGGACAGCTGGAGTTCCTGACCGTGAAGGAAGCGTACGTGTTCAAGCTGTTCGACCCCGTGTATCTTTGGAGTGCGAGGTGCATGAACCAGCAAACGGACGATGCAGGTAAATTTTATTTAACAAGATTGATTACTTAATTATTACTTAAGACTATAAATAGTGTCAATTAATAATTTAGATTTTTTGACATTGTATTATTAGGCAATCTCATTAATGCCAATGGAAAATGAAAGACTAGAGGCCCCTGCACCGGGAAGAATCTTAAGCAGGCCACCGGGGGAAAGAAAACAATCATTAAGGCCAATGAGCGTGGTGAGGTGATCGAGACAGAAAACACAACGCAAAAGTATGCTAGCATGTTCGGGGCTGTCGTGCGGGACAAGGTCCCAATGTTGTGGCCAGATTGGGGTGCTGTGCCTCGCTACGTGAAGTTGCAAGTGCATAATGCACTGACTGTGAGTTAAATCGTATTTTCATTACATAAATTTTACATTTATTAATTAAGTCCGAAGAAATATATAATTTTACCATTTATATTCATCTTGCAGCTGCGGTACATATCAGGTGATGTGATTCGAGTTATTTGAGTATATATTGAGTTAGATTTTTGTTTATCAAGTGTTTTAATATCTTTAACATTTTTTTTTGGTGTTAATATATGTATAAAGAGTGGAAGAACGAGCTTTCAAAACATTACACAAAATACAAGGATCTAGGCGGAGGTGCTACTCCTAGCGAACTCCGGTTTAGGGAGTACGAGTGGCTGTGGCTGGTAGCCCACTTCGAGCACCCCAAAGTGAAGGTATGCATCCTGAATATATTTTACAACCCTAATGTATCGTATCACATTGAAATAGTTAGTTACTAATTTTTTGACATATGTTTATCCAACAAGGCTATTTCCAAGACGAACAGCGAGAATAGATTGAAAAACACCAAGTCTCATCATGTAGATTCACTCAACTATTTGGGTTGGTCGCGTAGGGCGCAGAAACAACAAGAAGTCAACCCGTTGTTGTGTGTTCATCAGAAGTTCTATCCGCAGTGCCCTGAAGAAGCAGTAAGTCTTTGGCCTCATTATTTTGTAGTTCACATATGCATGTGTTAATAAAACTATTTTTCTCTATTAATTTATTTTGTTTAAAAATACGTTATTCATATTCGCTTTTCAATTAGGTGAGAGTGGAGGATGCGATCATAGAGGTCACCATGAATATAGCTCGAAACGACCATCCTGACTGCTCGGAGGAGGAAGTGACCCAGTATGCCTCTCAGATCGATACGCTTGATCGCCCTATAACGGCTTAGATCATGGCAAAAACGTGCGGGACTGGGAGGAATATCCACTACTGCAGGGTAATAGGCTCGGCGGGCGAATGAGTATTGAAGGACACTTCGGAATACTCTAGCGGATCAAGAACTTCTTCTAGGAACTCTAACCTAGCAGCGGAGCTCCAGAGGACGCAGAGGGAGTTAGAGGAGCAAATGAGGGTGGTGGAGGAGATGCGGCAATTGGCCGAGCAGCAGGCAGTCAGAAAGGCCGAGCACCGGACTATGGTCGAGCAACACCGAGTTATGGTCGAGCAGCAGACACAAATTATGACATGGATGCAGACGATGTACGAGTGCCAAACTACCGACACCCGCTCCCCACACCTCCACCGATGCCTGTGTTCCCCAGTGTTCCACAACCGCAGCCGTCGCAGCAAGACCAGGGTAGCCGCCGGAGTTCAAATGATTTCGTAAACATGGATTTCGTCGTCTCTTAGTGTAGTTGTATTTTATTTTTGTATTGTTGTTTATACTGTTGGACAAATATGTGTGTACTGTTGGATGTATATTTGTACGGTTTGTGTTTTTCACTGCAGGTTCTGGAATTGGGCCCAATCCAGAACCTGCTTTTTTTTTGTAAATTGTCACCGGGTATAATCGACGAGATAGACCTATCTCGTCGGCAATAACTCCCAATTTCCGACGAGATTCTTGCTTATAGCCGACGATTTTTTGAAGAATATCGTCGGCCATAAATGTGGCGGTCAATATGTTGACCCCGGCGGAGCTTCATCACCGACGACGTAACTCGTCGGTGATGCTCTTTTTCTTTGCCGGCGACGAGATATTGTCGGTGATACAAAGTATCACCGACAATATCATCAATTTCTCGTCGGTGATACTTTCACCGACGGTTGGTTTCCAACGACCTTATAACCGGCGATATGTCGTCGGTTATAAGTATCACCGACGACAATGCGAAGAAATGTAGTAGTGCTATCCTATAACTTGACTCAGTTGACTGTGCCATAATGCAAGTGTTGTTAACCTTATGTGACTTTTGGTGTTAATTCCAACAAGTTCTTTAATATCACAGTGCAACTGCAAAACCTTTTAAAAAGCGTATTAGGCTCAAGCTTCAGGTTGGGAATACTATACGAGAAATGTCTATTTACAATCTTAATTAATATCGACTTTATAAACCCTGGATGCCTTAATCCTTGATGTCTCTCATTTCACTTGGTATAGATGTTATTTGCACTCTTATTTGTCAGTCTTTCAATTTGAACGTGTATCATTATTTAAGATGCAAGATTTGATAAGTGTTCAGGTCACATTGAAGATTGTTGATGCCACAATGAAAACATCTGATGCCAAAATGAATGTCCTCCTCCCAAAATCCACAGAGATGCTTGATCAAACATCTAAGCTCTTCTTGACCATCATGATTGCAACGATCGCGGTTGGCACCAAAGTTGTGTACGACGTGTACTCTATGGCAAATGCAAAGAAGGCAACAAAGGGTGTTCCGGTAACCCCATGAATGGATCTTAGATTTGATGGATGGCGTGTTGGAAAAATAATTAATTTGGAAAATCGCTAAAAGTTTATGTAAAAACAAAAATGTTGGCTCTACAACTCTGTTTAAGATAGTATTCATAGTAATCATCTATTGTTGGGTGCGGAGATAATGCAAAAATACATTATAAATAGTATTCATAGTCACAAGCCAAATTTCACGTTCAAGTTTTGTCATATTCATCTGCACAACTAATCTAATTTATCATTTTCAAAAATATTATCTTTTCGAAAATCAACGGAACTAACATTTTCTTCATAACTCTCTTTTTATTCACTTACCGTATCTCCTTACTGAGCTCCAACTCTTCCTTCTCTAAGCCCCTACCAAATTCCATTTATCTTCTCCGGGTCCCATTCAAGCTCGGCTATCATTGCACATTCCTAAAATAAGATAATTATTACATTTTAAGATATCAACATTTAAATGATCATTCAAAAATAAAACAACAAACTAAAAATTAAATTTTATATTAGTACTACTTATGACTGCATGAAAATTATTAAATTTATTTATTTTTCATATAAACATTAAGTTTAAAAAGGAACAACTTTAAGAGTTCTCCTCATGTTTGATAATCTCATACCCGCCATAAGAGACCACCATGAACATGCTCAACATTGTCCATCTACCACAAACAGTGGCCACCATGAAGTCTCTCGTGCCCGAAGCCACAAACATGCTTCATTAAGCTTCAATGATTTTTTTCACCATGAGGTTGCAACAATCGCGACCGGGGTCAAAGTTGTTGTGTATGATGTGTACTCTGTGTTAGAAAAATACGTGTTTTAACACATCTTTTAAAGTTCCCCTCATGTTTCATAATCTCAAAACCCGCCATGAGAGACCACCATGAACATGCTCAACATTGTCCTTCTACCACAAGTAGAGGCCACCATGAAGTCTCTCGTGCCCAAAGCTACCAACATGCTTGATCAAGCTTCCAGGATTTTTTTCACCATGAGATTGCAACAATCGCAATCAAGGTCAAAGTTGTTGTGTATGGTGTGTACTTTGTGTTGGAAAAATATGTATTTTAATTAATTATTTTGAGGCAATTAATTTAAAATATTTATTTAGTTAAATGGTTAAATGGGTGAATGAGACATTATCACTCAAAGCAACCTAAAGACTTTCGAGTTGCCAATCAAATTATTTATGATAGCTAATAAACCTTAGTAATGACATGCAATAAAATGATGAACTAAGTGTTTTGTAACGATTTTGTAACTGCTCATAAACCTTAGTTATGATATACAATTGAAGCCTAATAAATGAATTGTTTGTAACTAAACATTAGTGACGGCAAATCAAATAGTTTGTAACTGTCAATTAATGACGAGTATAATGACTAGAAACAGTTTTGGTATCAACTCGACAATAAGTGGTTTGTTCCTCAAGAAAAACTATATAAAGCAATTTTCATCTTCTTATTTGAAGACCATCAGAAAACAAAGCATCTTCTTCTTCTGATCGATCTCTTCTCTCACTCTCAAATTTGGAGATAGAGTAAGGTATTTTCTAATTCGTCGAGGAATTCTTGTGATACGGTACAAAACTCAGAAATTGTTTTATTCTGAGAGAACAGCGACATACAACTCTGTGGACGGCGTGAAAGTTCTTAAGAAGAACGTGTGATACACTTGACTCAACTTACCTCTTCATCTTCGATCAACCTTTAACCAATCGGTAAAGAATTTATAAATTTTATTCTTTATAATTAATTATATATTTATTAATTATTTAAATAATATTTTCAAATTTATTCAATGACGGCAACAAAGGTTGATCGAAATAATTAATTATAATAATTATTCTTTATAATTAATTATTTAAATAATAATTATTTAAAGGTTGTACAAAGGGTAATAATATTTTCAAATGACGGCAACAAAGGGTGCTCCGGAAACCCCATGATTGGAGGTGTAATGATTATTTTGTTGGCCTCTATATGTACAGTGTTGTATTTTGATCTCAAATTCAATCGAAGGCATCTTAGTAATTTTGATCTTCCCATCTCTCTCACTCTCTATAGTCCGGCGCCTTTGTACTTCATGTTCCTCTCCTCTCTCGCCTGAGCACCATTTGTCCTCTCTCTCTCCAATCAGGCACGGCAAAAAATGAAGGAGTATCAACAGCAGCAGAGCTTGAAAATCCCCCAAAAATGGGTTAGTACATGAGGAATTCCAAGCCCGTCGGTGACGTTGTAACTATGTCTGGAAATTTGTGCCAAACTGTCCCGAGCCAGATGGAAACTAGCCGAAATTCACCGATTTAAGCCGAAATTTCAGTATACCAAATTTCTGGTTCGGTTCAACCGAGCCGAACACTCAATCCAGTTCGAATCTGGTTCCCACACTTGCTGAATTCCGTTAAACTGAATTGCTGAAGTTTTCAAAAACAAACTCAGTAATGAGTGGGCCGAGACTTGACCGTCTCAACTTGAATTATATTCAAAGTCCTTTACCACTGGACTATCTCTTCGAATAATACTCTGCAATTAATTATTAATTAATAGAGGTAAATATAGTCGAGGACAAGGTAAATTTGTTAAATACAAAAAATTCAGCTACAACATAATTTAGACAATCAAGGATATTGACTCAGGCCCAAAAACGTAATATTAATATATCTAGCTCATTTAACAGTTAAAAAGATAATTATACCCTCTTTATATATACAGAAACCCTACTTCAAAAAATGTACTAGCACTCTCTCTCTCTCTCTCTCTCTCTCTCTCTCTCTCTCTCTCTCTCTCTCTCTCTCTCTCTCTCTCTCTCTCTCTCTCTCTCTCTCAAACGGAAATGTAGTAGCAACTGGTATGAATTTCGCCGCCGCCCTCTCCTGACTTTGCCGACATAGTCGCCGATTGCCTGAACCTCGTAGCTGATTCCTCATGGTCGTGACCTCGCCTACAGCCTCTCCATCTCGACGACGAGCTCGCATGAAAGATCGCTTGGCTGCGCAGATTTAAATCGCAGTATTTGGCAAGATTCGAAAAGCATATTCGATTTCAGTATCAAGTTCAAATCGGAACGAAGATTCGATACGAGGTTCAGGCTCGCAAATTCAATCTCGATTCAAAAAGTTTTGCTCTACTACTACATCTTTTCAACTTAGAAATTGTCTATTTCAGCAAGGATTTATATCAGAAAATGTTACTACGTTTAGGTTGTTGGAATTCCAAGCATGTTGACTTTCGATTTTGACATTATTTTTGTTGATTTTGAGATAATATTGTGTTTAATTTCATGATGATACAATGTTTTATTTCATGATGATACTGTGTTCGTTGTTGTTACTTGAATATCAATATAAATTGCACATCCTTGTATGGATTTTAAATTGCTATTGAAGTGAAACTGAAGATTAGTCAATTTGTCTTCTGATATGGACTAAAACATATCTATACATTTTAAACATGACTTTGAGAGATGCATTGATATGCACTGATACTAATCATGTAACATGTATTAATATTAAAAATGCACTACTACTGGAAAAAAAAAACTGAACAATCTTCAAAAAAGCCACGTTGATACTAAGAAGGCACTGATACTAAACATATGTAACATGCATTGATACTAAGAATCCACTGCTACTAAAAAAAATTGAACAGTCTTCAAAAAATCCACGTTGATACTAAGAAGGCACTGATACTAAACAAATGTAACATGCATTGATACTAAGAATGCACTACTACTGAAAAAAATAGTGAATAGTCTTCAAAAAGCCACGTTGATACTAAGAAGGTACTGATACTAAACATGTAACATGCATTGATACTAAGAATGCACTGCTACTGAAAAAACATTGAACATTCATCTGATTCTTTATTGTTGCTCTCTACAAGAAAAACACACCTAGACTGCGGATCGTTTCCGTCGTCTAGGTGCATTTTTCCGTCGTCTAAGTACTTAGACGATGGAACCTCCGTGGTCTAGGTTCCGTACTCCAAGTACTGTCGTCTGGGTACTTACACGACGGAGAATGAATTCTCCATGGTCCAAGTGAAAACTTAGACCGCAGAAAATGTCCGCGGTCTAAGTGCTCACTTAGACAGCGCAAAAAACTCCGCGGTCTAAGTGATCACTTGGACCACGGAGAATTCATTCTCCATCGTCTAAGTGAAGACTTAGACTGCGAAAAACGTCCCTCTGTGATCTAAGTGATTATTTATTTATTTTAATTTAAATTTAAATTTAAAGTAAAATATTAATAGTTTAATTAAAATGTTAAATTCTCATTTAAATATTAATAAATTAATTAAAATACTAAGGAGAGCGTCGTCGCCGAAGAGGGGAGTCGCCGAAGAGAGGGTCGCCGGAAAGTTGCGGAATTTTTTAGAGAGAGTGAGAGTGAGAGAGAGGATAGGAGGAATTAAAATACTAAGGAGAGTGAAGTCGCCGGAGGGAGGAAGTCGCCGGAGAGGGAAAGTCACCGGAGGGAGGATGTCGCCGGAGAGGGGAAGTCGCCGGAGAGGGGGGAGTCGTCGGAGGGACGGGATCGCCGAATTTTGGGTTGCCGTAAAATAATAAATTAATTTAAACTCGCGGGAGAGCGGAGTCGCCGGAGGGAGGGAGTCGCCGGAGGGAGGGAGTCACCGGAGGGAGGAAGTTGCCGGATTTTGGGTCGCCGAAAAGTTGTCGGACTTTTTAGAGAAAGTGAGAGTGAGAGAGAGGAGAGGAGGAATTGAGAATGGGATGAGGAAAAAGGATCGGATGGGTCCTTTATATAGAGTTTCACTTAGACCACGGAGGTGTTTTTTCCGTCATCTAAGTGAAAAATTTGAATTTTTGGAACCTACGCCCAATTAATTTGGTGGGCGGGAGTTAACCGCTCTAAATTTGGGGAGCGTTTCAAATTTCACTTAGACGACGGAAACACTCATTTTCATCGTCTAAATGAAAATTTTGAATTTTTAGAACCGGCGCCCAATTAATTTAGCGGTGGAAATTGAACCGCTATCTTTTTCAACCTAGACGACGGAAAAGACCGTCTCCGTCGTCCAAGTGGTCACCTAGACGACGGAGATGGTCTTTTTCCGTCGTCCAAGTGGTCACCTGGACGACGGAGATGTCCAACTCCGTGGTCCAGGTGAAATAGTCGTAAAATTAATTTTTAAAAATAATTCGCAAGGAAGTTTCCAATCTGTCATTCGAATGAAATAGTCGTAAAATATTGATTAACAAATCGTATATATAAACAATTGAATTTAAGACGACGAATAATCTTACGTCTTTAAACTTGTTAAGTATCTACTAATGTGTATAACTTAAGTGTTATTAAGTATAGGCTCATTGCATATCGATATTAACGAAATTGAATTTGGACAAAATAACCGTTGGATACATTCGGCATAAGACAATATATAAATATTATAATTTTCACAAAATAGTAAGTTCATTAAGGGTTTCATCGGCACAGTCAACCGCAAAACTAAAATTTTTACAAACCGGAAACGTGGATACACGAAAATTTGTAAGTCTTATTTTGGAACCGTCGACTCTCAGACTCCAAGCATTGTTTACTCTATGGTCTTGACGAAAAGAATATACATTGGGACATGGTCTAGATGGTCGTTGTCTTAGGTGAAATTACGAAATTTTCACTTAGACGACGCAAACGTGCATTTGCGTCGTCTAAGTGAAAAGCAGGGTTTAGGGGAAAGGGCCTTAGGGTTTAGGGTTTAGGGTTAAAGTACTTAGCCGACGGAGATGTCTTTTTTCGTCGTCTAAGTCTCACCTAGACTGCAGAGACCTACTCTGCAGTCCAAGTGGCCACTTAGACGACAGAAAAACACTTTCCGTCATCGAAGTGTCACTTGGACCGCGGAGAAAATTTATGCGATCTAAGTGTATTTTTCTTGTAGTGGCTACTGAACTTTTCATGTTTGTTTTGTTTTGGATTCTGTTATACTGTATGTATGTATGTTTTCTCCACTACTATTGTACTCACCAAAAAAAAGGAATCCCATTTCTCATGGTTGTTTGTTGTTTGTTTGAATTTTTTTTTCTTCACTCACTTCATAAAAATTGACTCCATATTTGTTCTTGAATTAATGATACTGGGGAAAATGACGAATAATCCTATTTGTGTATTAATCTCTGTAGATATGAAGAAGGTTCTAGACATTGATACTGAGCTTGATGATTGTGATACATACATGGAGCCCAACATGAGAACCAGGGTTAGTTGTCTTCAGGGCTTCTGTATACCATGACAACATGGCATATCCAATAGCTTCATCACCATGGAGAGCTCGATTGGCAGAGTTTCTTGCTCGATACGCTGTGTGGTAGTGAATCTTCAAACCAAAAGTATCATTGAGCCTCTCATAATTTTCCTTGGCTTAACCAACGGATCAGATCGAACTTTATCAGCGATAATATTAGCAACAACATTCACACCAAGCCTTTTGAGGAATTTATGAGAAACCTCATAAACAAATGTATTATCAGCACCGTACCTAGCTTCTTGACATAAAAGTAACCATTAGTCTCACACAAAGTAGCATGAGCAGACCACTTACAATGATCACCCTCCCTCTTTGCACAAACTGCTATAACGCGAAACCGGTCATTCTTCACATAACCAAATTCAAAACCATTCTCAACAGAAAACTTGCACAGCTTGTCCCTGAACTCAATAGCTCTGCCACTATAGAACTGCCTAACCTCTAATATATAGTTTGCCCATTCAGCACAAAAAAAATATCCTCTTATTATTCCTTAACACAAAATTGTCTAATATCAAGTTATTGTCCTCCTCGTAATTTGAGTCATTGCTACTGATCTCATCATCAACAACATCTCCTTTCTCATGATGTGTGATCCTCAAAACATAAGCAGTAACCCCACAAGCAGTATCGACACAAGATGGGTGTTCAACAACAGATTCACACCCAGAACTAACATCTATAACATCAATATCTATCCAACTAGCACTGGGCAGATACTCAAATAACTCAACCATTGCAATGATGTCTTCATTTGAGTCCAAAAGAGTATTAGGCAAATCGTTGAACGAGTACCTCAATACGAACTTCCCCAACTTCAAATTACGAAACCTGGAACATAGTTGATCACACAACACGTCAAACCTTGTCACCTTAGTGATTGAGATAAGCACACTCTGCAATCCAAAAGTAAACTTTCCAGGCTTAGAAAATAACATTGCTACAGAGAATAATGAAACACAAAAATGCATGTCACTTCATATTGTTGTTGATTTATTCCAAAAAAAAATGCATATAAACTAAAATAAAACAAGCAACGTGTCGCTACACTATGATTAGCAACTATAAATCATACTGTTATCAAACAATGCAAAAATGAGCATACAAAAACACATGGCTTCTTAAAAACCTGCTACAGTAAAATAAAACATCAGCTGAATAAAAGTATAAAAGCTTACACTGCTACTGAGACAAAAAAACATAAATAAATCATATGAAAAATCTTACTGAACAGAAAAAAAACACATTCATAATGTATATTATACCTAAAACATAAACAAAATCATAGATACTGATACTACAGTAACAACAACAACAACAACAAAAATTACTGCTACTGAACGTCAGTTGTTACTAGAATAAAGTATAATCAACCTCAAACAACAGAAAAATCATTGCTACTGAGACAAAAAACATAATGTATATTAAACCTAAAACATAAACAAAATCAGAGATACTGATATTGCAATAACAACAATAGAAAAAATCACTACTACTAAGCATCAGTTGTTACTAGAAAAAAGTAGCATCAACCTCAAACAAAGCAGAAAAATCACTACCATACATTTTAAACATGATTTTGAGAGATGCACTGATATGCACTGATACTAAACAAATGTAACATGCATTGATACAAAGAATGCACTGCTACTGGAAAAAAACCAGTGAACAGTTTTCAAAAAGTCACGTTGATACTAAGAATGTACTGATACTAAACAAATGTAACATGCATTGATACTAAGAATGCACGTTGCTTTTTGTTTTCTTATTAACTATCCAATTAAGCAGCGTGCCCCTGCACAGCGGCCTAGAGAACACTACTACTGATACTAAAAAATTAAGACACTATCTGCTACTGAAAAGAACACACCTCTTCACAAAAAAAACTCAATGTTGCTAAAAAAAGGCATAAAAAAGGAGCATTACTACTGGAGTTGCAATCATAGATACTGATACTGCAATAAAAACAACAACATAAATAATCACTGCTACTAAACATTAGCTCAAACAGAAAAATCACTGCTACCATAAAATTACAGAAAAAATCACAAACAACAACACAACAACCAACCGCTACTGGAATAGAACGTCAAAATCAACAAGATAGACTTCGACTGCTACTAAACAAAATTATCGACACATTCCAAACAAAATCTAAGAACTGCAACTTAAACAAGTCGTCAACAAACAAAATAGCTACAACAATCTAAAACCTAAACAATCGACGAACAACATATACATCAAAAATATGTGAACCAATACTACACTATTACACACAAAACGAAAAATCAAAAACGCACGCACTTGCTAGAATCAAAAAATTCACTGATAAAAACGAGAAGAACGACTTCAACAATAGAGCGCTTGATGCTCCAATTGGAACCGAACCCAATCTGAGCCACTGCAACTCAAAATAGCATAAAAAAAGTGAAATCGCACCTTCAAAACACAATAATCCTTCTAAACATCATCAGATTCGAGAGCATCACCAGAAATACAGACAAAAACTAGGATGAAGCTGGAGCTGGAGCAGATGATACTGAAAAATTAGAAGAGAGCTCAGGCAAAGCTTTGGGTTTGATCGTGCAATTCTAATTTTTTATATAGAAAAAGCTGTTTATATACCGGCTACATAAGGGTATAAAGGTAAAAAAATCCAGTGACACGTGCTAGAATCCCAGGCTTATGTCCTTAACGTACTATAAGATTTAGTCTTTAATTGTCCAAATATTAAACCCTTGTCCTTAAATGCAAACCAAACTTCTAGCTTGTCCTTATATATATAGTATGCTCTAATTAATATTTCTCATGTTCTTCGTCGTTTTCTAGTCTCATCTTATCTCCTCTATTACACAAGGTTGCTCCTTATCGTAACTTCCTCTTCTCTTTCAATTCTTCACTAGCGAAGCTCTCAACCAGTCAACCTCCTAGATATAAGTATCACTCACTCATACTTGCTCTTTATCATATTCACTTTCTATATCATTTTTACTTTGAATCAAGTCATTTGATCCGGTACTAGCCGAACCTAACAAAGCATCTCGGTTGTCGAATCTTCAGTTCACGGAGAATTCAGTTCTGTTTTGGTTGAAGATTTGAGCAAATTAATTATGGTCAGCCGGTAGTCGATACATGATATTTTTGTCGGTATAATAACTGAACGACCTGACCCTAGCCGAAAATTTTAAACATTAATAAATATTTGTGAAAATTGGGGTTCTAACAATGATAAGCTTCTAGCTAGTATAGTGAAAATCATAAAAGCATAATCATTGAAAACAACTAGCATCAACAATTTAATAAAATTATCTACTTACATATGCAACAGTAAAAAAGGAAAGGTCCACTCACCTATAAAGCTAGAATAACTAGCTTGCCGAACTCCTTGCTCGATAACCACACATGATGTACTCCTGTATTTCGACACAACAAACGTTAACTACCAGCACCTGCAGAGACAACCATGGGTTTTCCTTCTCCCTTATTTAGTATTTCTATTTCATTTCCATGTTTAACAACTGAATTAGTTTCCTGACCAATAACAATATTAAGTTCTTTAGCATATTGGCTCTCGGTGGGTATCAAATCACCACCATGTAATTTATATTCTCCACCACCAAACATGGGTATGCTAAGACTATAAATACCCCACCATGCAATGCTACCCAAAATTGCAGCACCTCCAATTCAATCATAGCACAACTAAGTCGATGTACGTAATAGCAAAATCAGTAGAGGTCAAAGCTCACAATACTAATGAATTCCTATAAATTAAACTCCTTTAGCTAGCCAACTATCCATCATCAATTCCTATTATTGCCGACATTATACTACCCAGTTCATGACAATGGTTTCTTTATTCTATTCTAGCTCTGTGTAAACCATGAACACATATCAAATAGGCTCAATAGCACAATCATGCACATTGAACTTGTAGGCCGTAAAACTCAACAATACTCACTCATCCAAAAATTAATCAAACTGAAATCCAATTACAGAAGCATCAAGAGTATGATAAGGAGACGAATTTCCATACCTTGTATGCAACCATTAGTGACCGAAAACACCGAGTTTCATTGGAGACTTGAGTACATGCCGAGTAATTTGTGTTGGACGATCCTGATACACCTCAATATTAGTCGCGTTGGGGTCCTAGAACGAAGGGCTCTAAAGCCCAGATGGTCGCGCCGCTCGATTCGGCCTCAATTCCGGCGACATTGTGTAAACCTAGTTTAGTCCATCTTGTCGATTTGGCTTTGTGAGTGAAAGTATGAGGTAACGAGGTTAGGGGAAAGGAATAGGAGGATGAGGGCAAGAAATTGATACTGTTTTTGCGGTGGGGGGTCGTTGGCCGGAGGAGAAGTTGGCCGGCGAACTGGGCTTGTTTTAGGGGTCATCATTTGGCCCGTGGGCCTCGTGGGCCGGTGGAGGCCCGCAAGCCCGTGGGCTAAAAGCCCGGCCCGGCCTGCAAAAAGCCCGCAAAAGCCCGCCAAGGTGGTTGGTGGGCCGACCGTGATTTAGAGATCTAAAGCCCGGCCCGGCCCGCCAAAAGCCCAGCAAGGCCCGTTAGGCCCGGCCCGTCAAATCCCGCACCCATATTGACATATATTATTAAATCATTTAATGAATTTTAATCATTATACAATTTATACCTAGTTAAAGTTTACCTACACACATATTGACATATATATATATATGATATAATGACTAGTAGTCTAATAGACTAATACTATATAGATATATATTTTATATTTGTGTATATATATTAATATATTACATATACATGTATAGATTGAATATTCGAATTCCATATATAATTAAATTTGTGTATCTATTTTACTATTAAGTCATTATTTAAAGTTTAGCATAAGTTAGGGTTTAGGTTAAGGGTAAATTAGGGTTTAGGAGATTAAGATTTATGGTAAGTTAAGGTTTAGGAATTTGAGGTTTAGGGTAAGTTAGGGTTCCGGTTCTAGGATTTTATTGTAATTTTTTTAGGGTTTAGGGTTTGGGGTTTAGGGTTTAGGTTTTAGGGTTTAGGGTTTAGGTCCAAAATCTATAAAAATTAGGGACGGCCTACTTAGAATATTACGAACAACCAATCTAACAGTCAATTTTATATATATATAAGATAGTAGTACATATATCATTATACCTACACTTATATATATAATATAGTGACTAGTACTATATATATATATTTTTTATATTTTTGTATGTCTATATTAATATATTACATATACATATATTGATCAAATATTGGAATTCCATATATAGTTATATTTGTGTATCTATTTTACTATTAAATCATTGTTTAGAGTTTAGGATAATTAAGTTGGGGTTTAGGTTTAAGGTAAATTAGGGTTTAGGGGATTGAGATTTAGGGTAAGTTAAGGTTTAAGAATTTTGAGGTTTAGAGTAAGTTAGATTTTAGGTTTTAGGAATTTTGAGGTTTAGAGTAAGTTAGGGTTTAGGGATTAGGGGTTAGGGTTTAGGGTTTAGGGTTTCATTGTAATTTTTTTATCGATTTACACAGTAAAACAGTAAATATAATAGATGGTTCAGATTAGATCTTGTAATTTTTCAATGGTGAGAGTTTAATTGAGAGTGTGTGAAATGACATCAATACCCTTCTCTTATATATTGCTTATTTTTCCATAGAGAAACTAGATAAATTAAATTTTTATGTCAATTTTTTTGACACTATGAGATAGATATGTAATTTACAAGAATGTGTATTAAAATTTTGATCTTAAAAAATTCATTTAGGGATGGGTAATTTACGTTTTAGTTGTAAGGGTACTACGGTCACATTTAGCGAAACTCATAGATGTAGGTCTAAATCAAGTCCAAAATTTATAAATTTTTAACGGCATGCTTAGAATATTATGAACAACCAATCTGACAGTCAGTTTTGTAAAATGATGATACATGATCGATTACGTTTCACAAAGGTCTTTCAACCCATATAACCAAGGAATAAAGGTAAAAACATTAGTGTGCATATAGAGAATTCAAGCAATATAAGAATTAAAAATATTTTAACAATAAAGAAGGCCATATATAATAGTTCACCTTGTAATAAAAGACACCGTACGTAAAAATTAGCCTAATCGAAGTACTTTTGGATCCCAGTCAATACAATTAAACAAAATTTGTGAAAACACTAAAATACACTCATCTTATTTTCCTTATTTTCCTATGGGGGGAGTAGATAAATCAATTTTTTATGTCAATTTTTTTGACACTATGAGATAAATATGTATTCCATAAGAATATGTGTCCAAAATTTGATGTTAAAAAAATTATTTTCGGGAGGGGTAATTTCCGTTTTAGTTGTAAGAGTACTATGGTCACATTTGGCGAAATACAGGGATCGATGTCTAAATCAAGTCCAAAATTTATAAAATTTTAAATGCATGGTTATAATATTCTAACAAATCAATCTAACGATCAATTTTATAAAATAATTAAACATGTCCGATTAAGTTTCACAAAAGTATTTCATTCCATATAAGAAATGAACAAACGTAAGAACATTAATATACATATGGAGAATTCAAGCAATATAAGAATTAAATATGTTTTAATAATAAAAGAGGACATGTAGAAAACTCCATCTTATAGTGATAAACATCGTACGTAAAATTTAGACTCGTCGGAGTACGTTTAAACCCCGGTGCATGGATGAAGGTTACGTTTATTTTGAAATGTCTTAATGTTTTAATAATTAAAGCCTGATAGGCCCGGCCCATAAAAGCCCGCAAAGGCCCGGCCCGTAAAAGCCCGCAAATGCCTGCAAATCCCGCTTGAATGAGCCGGGCCCGGATCCTTATATAAAAGATAAAGCCCGGCCCGGCCCGCAAATATTAAAATGTTGTTGAGGCCCGGCCCGGCCCCGCCCGGCTATACATGGGCCGGGCCGGGCTTTTTGCCGACCCCTAGCTGGTTTCTAGCTCCCCTGGAAATCGAAGGTCGGTTGTTATTTTGAGAGAGAGAAGGTTCGAGAGGAAGAAAGAAAGAAGGGACGGTGAGAGTCTGAGAGAGATATTTCTCCACTAAATAGAATAAATAAGAAATATATAAATAAAATAAAATAAAACAGATATAATAATCCAATTTTTACTAACCAAAATATTTTCTTGCGCTCTCTATTTTGAGCATTTCACGTATCCACATGTATTCGTTTGGAGACAAATTTTATGAAGAAAGTGCATCTAAAATCAAGAGAGGAACATGTTTCATAGTTGACGGTGAAGAGAATAGGTGAATTATCTTGCAAAATATTAGGGTCGTCGCACTAAACAATTGGATGGTGGGAATCGCACGTCGTCAATGATTATACCTTCAATATATGTAGCTCGCTTCTTCCTCCGTTGAACGCCACACGTTTTCGACAGTGGTGAAGAGAACAGATCTAGTGTGTTTTTAAGGAATATGTCTAGTGTGTTTTGAGGATTCGATGATTTGTTTTTGGACTTCAACCAATTTAGACTTTCCATATTCTTTTTTTTGGTGAAAGATGGTGATGGCATAAATTTCCGTCGGGAAAAGTATAACGATGGCAACGACAATGAACGGTATAAAATTTTCAGTAGCTAAATATATAGATTTGGTAATGGTGAGAAAACTCTGTCACTAAACATATGGATTTGGCGACAGCGAGAAGTTTTTGTCGTTAAACTTTTAAACTTTACGACGGCGTGAAATTTCTATCACAAATATGTGTAACAGTAAATTTTCTATCGTTGAATTTAAACCAATTACGACGATAAATATCAACCGTCGTAAAAATCCGAAGCAATTGCTAATTTTTTTTTTTTGTAGTGCATCTCAGTACTATTCTTGTGGGTGTAGTTTGTTAAACAATGAAAGGACAAATAACTGAGAAAATAAATAAAAGTTATATAATATATATAATATACAACTTTAATAAAAAAAAGTGTAGAATTGGCCAGGCCATTAATAGACAAAATGAGATAGACTTCATCTTTAGGAGTTAGGACTCATTATGTGGACTTCACTTATGTCGGCCAAGGTCTGGCCTCATTTTTAATGAGACTAGACGAATGCGGCTAGACTTCAGCCCAAGAGATGGAGCAGGCTTAAAATAAACTCGAGACTTCCAGCCAAATGTTGACACCTAGTGGACCATAAAACCATTTTGTAGACTTCGTTATTCATCTGGAGAACATCGAAGCTGCTTTACGTATCTCAAATCGAGACCAGTTTAAATAGAAATAAACTCTATGTTACAATTATAAATTTTTTTGATCTTATATGTATAAAAGTTGTCACAATAAAGTAATATTTGTTAATAATACAAAAATATTATGTGATTTATGAAGAACTAAAATACCTTTTTATAATATATATAGTCCTTTTCAGCTAAGGACATCCGCACAGTGTGGATTTTTCAGTTTTACCTCACTTAGACATTAAATTTTGACAATCAAGACCACTTATGCTATAAATACTATTTCAACTAATTAAGTCACCTACAAAATTTTAATCCAATCGAAAATCGTTTGGCCATTTGATTCCCTCTTTATATATCGTCAGCATTTATCTGACGCTCCTTATTTGTTTGTAATGTTTCACCATTTTGAATTACCACACAATTACCAAATTGGCTAAAATTTTGTATGTCTACTCCTTAAAGGGACGTCTATAACATCAACGGTTTAAATTGTTGAAATCAAATATGAAATGAGCAAAATATTCAAATCTGCATCATCCGCACAATAAAGACTTCCTTACCTGATCCTCTATGATAATATATATATATTGATGCAATAATTTATACTTTATAGTTGATATCACATCTTAGAGTTTGAAAGTACGTTATAACTCGTATTTATACTTTATACTTTGATTAACTATTATAACAAACAAAACTAGTTACTTAACATTTCTTATTTAAGTTTTTACTTAACATCCATTGAGGAATAACCTTTATAAAAGCATAAAATATGTCGGTCTTAACAATATAACTATATATAAAGTGATGTTTGCTCCCCTAGGGTTTTAGAGCAGCTACCTCTGTGGCTCCATCTCAACATCAATTTGCCTATTTCGATCGGCATGCGCAACAATAACAGCATCTTCCCTGACGTCGGGCATCTGTACGTAGTTGTCTCTTTAATGGAGCTTCTCCATCACCCACCCTTTTTCATCAAGAGTGGGCTGCATATTGGTAGGGAATTAACGATCCTAGATTTGCGAAGAGGGGGGCAATTTGGGCTGTGACGCCTGGTGTATCGACTTTCTCTGGCTGCGGATCGCTCGGCTTTGTGGGATGTCGTTGATCGCGTTGAGCTCGACTCAAGATGAGCTGTGAGGGGTGGTGGTTCAGAGCGTTGTCGTTGGTAGATGCGAAGAGAGGTGTGTCAGCTGAACTTGGCATACAACTTTGGTGACATTTGGTGCTCGTTTCCGGTGATCGGTGTCACGATAGGGGAGATGGTTCTGGTTGTTGGTTTCCGGTGCACTTCGGCTGTGTCTTGGCCAGGCTTATTGGGCCGAATCCTTGTTCAAATCTTGGGCCTTGTGGTCCATGAATTTCATGGTGCCTTAGATCTCAAAATGGGTTGAGCAAGCTCTCGGGTGATTGTTGGGATTTGACTTGGCTTTTCCTTTTGTTGTAGGTTGGCTTGAACTTTTGGATTCGAATTTGGGATCCATGAATTGAAATTGGAAGCAATTCCGAACGAAGTCTGTACTCCGATGGAATTTTAAGTTTTTGCTTTTACTTTTTGAATTTTTGATTTCTCATTTAGAATTCTGTATTTTGAAATTTATGAACTAGTTGAACATGGAGTAGGTATTGTTTATCGTCCCATGTTCTGCTACGTCATTGGTTACTGGTCCTAGTGCTTCTTTCATGAATCGATTATTTGGGTAGGTTAGGTGACTTTGATTGCTTAGGTTGCCTAAACTATGACTTCTTTCTTATGTTGCCCTTCATTGGGCAGTCATGGTTGTAATCGTTTCTACATTTTCTTCTAAATGAGAACTGACGTCTCACTCGTTGCCCTTCAAAAATAATAATATAACTATATATATATAGGCTTTAGTGCATTTAATTAAGTAGATATAAGACCATTATGTCATTTTATTTTGTAAGGTGCAATCTTTAATTTAGTCCATTTGATATCAGAGAATAGGGAAAGGGAGAAGTGGGAGAACACAGTATTATATATGAATAATCAAGGTCACTATTCGCCGCCATTGTCACCACGAACTCGAACCCTCAGTCGAGCACGTGTTCCTGCTCGGCGGCGACCAAGCACTATACTAGAAACATTTCATAGGGACTCAAATCTAGCAACGACAAAACTAGAGAGAAGACTCGATTCTCACCGGAGCTAAAGAACTGCCTCACTCTGGAATCTCCGTCGATTGCTCTAGTCTTGGCGCGACTTTAGGTCGGCGAGCCTAGAGCGAAGGAACCTGAGGCACGAGAGCCGACGACGCATACTCTACCAGTGTGGTGGTGATGCGCGTGATGCAATAACCACCAGAGGAGGATGACGAGGAAAGGAGCAGTAGCGGTGGCGGATTAGTGAGGCGTTCTGACTGGCGGAGAGGGGAGAGAGAGTGGAAGAGAGGAGAGTGAGGAGGTAGTTTGAAAGCAGGCTTGATTTGAGAGAGAGAGAGAGAGAGAGAGAGAGAGAGAGAGAGAGAGAGAGAGAGAGAGAGAGAGAGAGAGAGAGAGAGAGAGAGATGGAGGGGCAATTTTGGAGTGAAAGACGAAAGAAATGGAAAAATCGGGTAAATAGGAAAGCTTCCCTTAGAGTTAGGGGGTGTATTCAATCTGGATTTTCAAGGATTATTTATAATCTGTAGATTTTTGTGAATTTTTTTAAATCCACGGATTATTTTAATTCCACATGGATTTGAAAGGATTCTTTTATATTGTTTTATAATGATTTGGTTGGATTTGTAAGGATTGTTCAAATTAAAGTCTAACCAAAAACTCAAATGTCAAAATGTACTATCACATATACAAAGACGAAATGCGCTATTCTTGATCTTTTCAACATAATGATCGCACTCCTCAATTGGTACCGTCATCGTATTTCTAATTCACATTCTCATTATCTTGATTCTCTTTAACATTTATTATTCTATTATTAAGTAATGTTGTCATTTTCGTAGAAAATGAAGTTCTTTATTGTTGAAAACAAGAATTACAAACACTTCTATATGAGAAAATTTTTATGTAGTTTAATGGATCACTCAATATTTTAAATTAGAAGAGACCATTAGATGACATAGACATCTCATTGCTATAAAATAAGATTTCACGGACCATTTTAATCATATTTATAAAGTCGTAGTAATTAGACAAAAGTTTATACCCTATAGAAGTTAATTATCGAAAGTATAGTAGTTGAAGCCACCAATGAAATCAAACTATGAAGAAATGGTAATAAAAGCAAAGGTTAAAGATGTTATCTTTGTTGTGATACCAAGGTAAAGATTTTAAGAACGTATGTCGAAAAAAAAAATTGAGAGAGAGAGAGAGAGATGTTCTATTTTGAAATCTATCAAAATCCATAAAAATCATTTGGGTGAAAGATCTGATTTCAAAAAAGTCATTTTGTGTGTAAACAATCTTTCAAAATCCTTCAAAATCGACTATTTATTGAAATCCTTAAAAAAATTCGTGGATAGTTGAATAACATAGGATTTTTATGGATAGTTTAAAATTTTGAATGAATACATCAAAAATTTTAAGGATTGTTTAAAATCTAAATTGAATACATTAAGATTTTAAAAGATTTCTGAAATACAAAACAATCATACTAAATTCATAGTTGAATACACCCCGTTAGTTGGCTAATGAAAATTTCTCAAACTTTTGTTGGCTAGTAAATTTTTTTTTTCCCAAAATTAAGATCAATGGGAATTTTTCCATATTATTATCATCGAAAGGCAATTAAGGCAAACTTTGCATGAAATTCTTCGATCGCACAAGCAATTAAATAAACATTTATAGTTTTTTTTTCTATCAATTCTTATTTTCGCCTACTAGCTATATATGGGGTCAGTTCTGATCGAGGGCTAGCTGTATTATTATTGACATGCATATTTATCAATCCGATATGAAGAGAGTTGACATTCCTTTCTATCTATAAAGATACGAAAAGAAAAGTCAGACCGAAACAACATCAGGAACATGGTTGTGTGTGGAAATGCATGTTTCTCTGATTAGCTTTTATCATGGTGACTTTATTCTCTAGACATATATATTGCAGATGATGCATATGTATGATCTGCTGAAACAACAATGTCGATCGACTTCCATCTGTGACTTGTGGCTCGTGGCCGATCAGGTGATCGTTTACTACTTTGATAAGGGAACCTAGATTATATTCCCCCAGATCTTCACTTTCTAAGTCGAAGCTTCAATATATTTAATTTCCATAAAGCAGCCAGCTTGCTCATACCTGTACAGTACTGTATGTGGAACCTTGTTCTTCTTTAATTTCTTAATTAACTACTGACAATATAGAAGGACGGACACTTCCCTTGTGATGGACAACGTATATATCTTCGTTCCAAGTACATGCATGTATTAGCTAGCACATTTCTTCATCCCTTTGGCAGCTCCTGGTTAATTGGACGGTGTCCCATAAATCAGAAGCTCCTAGGTTCCCAGCTGCATCCATATATCACTACTACATATTTATCCATTGTCGGTGATTTTTAAATTGCCGGCAATGTTTTTTTATCATTATCGACGATTTTTGTCAGAAAAATCGCCGGTAATGTATTTTTTTTTTTTAACATTACCGGCGACTTAAATATAAGTCGCCAGCAATGTCCCGTCGGTAATGCAAAAAAAAAAAAAAGACATTGCCGGCGACATAAATTTCCGTCGCCGGTAATGTTTAAAAAAAAAAAAAAAACATTGCCGGCGACATAAATGTATGTCGCCGGCAATGTATTTTTTTTTTTTTGCATTACCGACGGCACATTGCCGGCGACTTAAATGTTAAAAAAAAAATACATTACCGACAATTTTTCCGACAAAAATCGCCGATAATGATAAAAAATATTGCCGGCGATTTAAAATTCGCCGACAATGGGTAAATATGTGGTAGTGTATGGTTCAACACTTCATCCTAATACCATGCGTGTCGGCTTGTCCCAAAGATTAAAAAAAACTAGAGCTTGGGTTCAATTAGATATATCGATTTCGAAAAGCAAGTTTCAAGGGAGTCAACTATCTTTGGCAAGCTGTCTGGTCTCTGAGGATTCTATACCCACAATAACCAATTATCAACACGATTTTGATCCCTTAATAGAGTTGAATAGTAGGACCTCATCCATATGTTTTCCAACGGGAATAGTCAAGCCCTGTGGGTCAATTAATAAGTTTGCTTGTAAGTGAAGTTGGCTCGATTTGGAATATGTTTTAGATATGGAATCCATGCACGTGTCAACTATGTATCATTCTGGGATCGAGTTATCTAGCTTGCCAATGCCTATAAATATGTTGATAATATGTTCAGGAAATCCATAGCTACAAGAACTAAGCAATAGATAGCAAGCAATTCTAGCTAGCTAGTTGTCTTGCATGAAGAGGTAGAGAATGGAGTTGAGCCAAGAATGACTTGCTGGATCGATTATATCTGGCATCACATGCAGGCATAGGACTAGTATATGCAGCAAGTTGTTCTTGTCTCTGTTTGGTTCTCTATCTTCTCATGTCAGACGTACTCTTGGAAAGCCACCGCCACCATTGCTCCACGCAGTCAGGCACAGAGTCCGGAATTAAATTTTGAATGTGTTAAATTTTCTTTGTTAAGAAGAAATTTTTTTTTCTTCAAAAAACTCGGTAGAGTTTATTTTATTTTGATGACACATTTGACTTAAAGAGTTCGAGACATGGAGAAAATGAGTGGAGACTGGAGAGCGAGCTCCGAGCGGAAATGCACGTGAAGAACTACGGAGATCGAGAAGGGAGGGACTTCCGAACTGAGATGAAAGAAAACAAAAAAGACTCAAATCGTCGTTTTGGGTATATATATATTTGTTCGGTATATATGTATTAACTTTATTTTTGTAATAAAACTTATGTGTGCTACATGTATAGACCTGTATCGAAATTATCGCGATAATCTTCTTTATATAATTTATTAACAAATTGATTCCATCTTGGCACGTCTATTAAGACCTTATATATGTTGCTATTCTTCAAAATCGACAGTTTAAAAGTTTTGATTTTGGATTCATTTTTTTCACATGTGAGGAAGGTTGTACAGTACCAAAATAATTGGTCATATACTGCATTGAAGACTCATGTTGCCAAAAGGATTGAATTCGTCAGATTAAAGTCCCAGCCAAACATTTCTGACATCTGATGCAAAATGAGAAAACTCCCTGATCATGTGCTTCCAAGCCTTTCCATCAGCAGGGTGTATAAGGGTATCATCGTCAGGAAAATTCCTCTCAGCTCACCATCTCACAACTTTAGTTGTGTGTGCACACATGAACAACCGTTCCAGCCTATCAATCAACGAAAAATATCGAAGTATCTTTATAGCTATCTTATTCCCTGTAGGAGTCAACTTATACCTATCTGTGTGACATACTGGGCATGCATCAATGCCTTCAAGATCATTTCCGTAAGCATCTTCACCCAGAAAAGAACGCAATCATATCTGCATGCATGGATTTTGATGTAGGAAATGCCAAGATGTTTCAAGATATGTCTCATCTTACGATAAGTGGTGGGAAGAGGATGACCGGGGGGGGGGGGGGGGGGGGGGCAGAGCATCAAAGCAGTCCACTTCAGCCAATCATCAACAACCTTGACACTCATTTTGTTCTCCACTTTAAGCTTCATTACTCCCATGACACTTTCAAGAACAGTTTTATTACACCCGTTGTACAATAGGGTCTGTTGGAAAGCAATTAAGTTGTTGTACTTGTCCATACCGGCAGTGTTGACAGTTGTAGGTAATTGCTGGATTGGCTCAATGAAAGGACCCAATCCCGATTCAGTTACCTAAACCGGAACCAAACCCTTTCGAAAATACGAACCAAGAAATTTTTTTTTAAAATTTCGGCAGAGTTTCGTTACTAGCGTGGAATTACCATAACCTGCACCCAGAAATAACACTTCATCCTATGCCACAAAAGCCAAACCGTGGGCACCAATCCCATCCGGATTTCTCAACATCAATATAAACAATAACAGTAAACAAACTGTACTATGTATATATGTATATCCGAGAAAATCCGTATAAACAAGTATCAAAGTGTATCAGAGCGACCTCTAAGTAAAACATATACAATATACACATCAGTAGGCAAAACAAGAACCTACTGGAAAACACGGGTAACTCTGATCACTAGCCTCCAAACCGCGACGTGACATAGCAGAATCCGAACTGCAAACTGGGCACGGAAACCGAAAAGCCCAGGGGAAAGGCAAATAAAACATTAGAGTGAGTGGACGAAAATAAACATATGCCTTTCACCAGTTTATATACATAAACCATAATAAGCAATGCGAGTTCGGAAAACATAACACACATATATATATATGGAGGTTGTCGGGCGAATCTCTCAAGCCCGACGTCAGGTGAATCGCTCAACCTGACGGTGAAAGGCCAGGGAAATCTGTCTACCCTGGCGGCACTCAGGGGAATCTCTCAACCCTGCTTCAGAGGAATCTCTCAACTCTGGGCCAGAGGAATCTCTCAACTCTGGTAGCATCGATGCAATAAATGCCAATCACCAATATCACATAATAACATACCTCCAAAAATAACATATATCACAATCATCGTATAAGGTAAATACGGAAATCAATAAGTCCACGAACTCGCAAAATCAACAGTGAAAATAGAACTTGTCCACTCACAGGTCTGCTAGCGCGAACTCGCGCTAATCTCGTGGTCCGACGGAAGATCCCTCGCCTGAAGCACGATCATGATCCCGATCTCGATCTCGATCTCGATCTCCTGAATATCCACAAAACATAACTGATCAATATCGTAATCCACAACACTGTACTGATGCACGGAAACCAACCGTTCCCGGAAATGTGA
Organism: Geum urbanum; assembly: GCA_946800695.1. Classification (NCBI taxonomy): domain Eukaryota; kingdom Viridiplantae; phylum Streptophyta; class Magnoliopsida; order Rosales; family Rosaceae; genus Geum; species Geum urbanum. The sequence goes on from OX327003.1 coordinate 11,881,705, forward strand.
AATGCAGTACAAAATGAATTACGGAAATCCCGAAATCCCCACTCGAAATCTCGACTGAAAATCGGCTAACCAAATCAACCCAAAAACCTCTGCACAATAACCAGGGCGTGATTACGAGAAAAATGACATTAAAATTGTCGAAATCTGAAAAGTTGACTTTTCCTCGCCGTTGACCGCTGCCGCCGACGGCGGCGCGCCGTCAACGGTGAAATCCCACGGCCCAAAGCTCCAGATCGCACAAACTCCACAAGCCCAACCTGTTTCTCAACTGGCACCCAAGCCAAAACTCACCGGAACATGTCCAAATCCCCTTAAACAGATCGAAATTCCAGTTTCCGGTGACCAATTCGGGTCACCACAAAAACCTATCCTCGTTCCAAATTTATGACAGGGAAAGCATCACCCAAGTATGGGGATCAAAACCCCCATCAAACCGACCTCCAATTCTCGCCGGAACCACCGTACCCATTACCGACGAAAATCCTAAACTCAACCCGACTCGAACCCATCCAAATCGACATCAATTTCATCCAAACCAAATACCAACGTACTCGAAATCATGAGAAGAAACGAACTGTACCTATCCCATATCCGGAGGTGGCCGGAATTCGGTCGTCGGAAGTTGAAGCCGAAACGGGAAACTTCTCCCTCGCTCGGTCAACGGTCAGCTTTCCAAAAAGAGAAAGTCAAAGTCTGGTCAACGCCCGAAATAAAATTCTCGACTATTTCTCGACTATTTTTCGACTTTTCGATATTTATACTCGTCCCTCGGGTCGATCGACGATTCGAAATGGATAACCATCACGATTCGGATAAACTCGAAACAAACGAATAAACTCGTCGGAACTCGAAACTTCAAATAATCATAAAATATTCTTTGGTTTTCGGAAAAATCTTCCGGAACCGCCTACGAGCTCGAAATCACGTACTCAACAATTTCCGTGAAGACACCCATCTCAAATTCTCGACTGAAAACATAATCGCGAATCGAATCGACAAACCACACAATATCGTAAAACTGCGACTATAACCAAATCTCGAGAATCGTGCCAAACACACATCTGATTCTGGTTCGGGTCGTCACAGCTCAATATGAGGGAATCCCCCAATGACGGGATCATTATCTGGTGCTTGAGCTAATACACCGCTCTCATAAGGAAACACATCGTTGATTAACCTCGTTGTTGGATTATTGGATGTACTGGTCATCTGAGGGTATTGCTCATGATTATGCTGACCCGTTGATGATGTTTCACCTTGATAAATCTAATACTTGTACTTATCCCAAAACCCGTTTTTCTTCAGGTGCTCCCATACTGTATCAATGGTAAAACGATACATATCACTCCGACACTGACAATGTTTACACGGGCAATAATGAATATCATTCACATTAGAATTAGCCTTCACATATTGCACAAAACTCTTCATTCCAATTTTATAATTATGATCCCATTTTGGAAGCAAAATCCAACTCTTGTCCATCCTGAAAATTTCAACTTAATTATATATATACATATCTTTAATTCGATCATCTACTAGCTAGCTAACTACGTAATTACAAAGTTACAAGCACACACACAGATATATATATATATATATATATGCATATTAGCTATATATCAACAATTAACATATAAACACACATACGTACATATATATTTTCATCTAATTAAATAAACTCAATCTCCAAAATTCATATATATATATAACACAAAAATCAACTCAATCTCCAAAATTTATACATATATATTTTCATCTAATTAAATCAACTCAATCTCCAAAATTCATATATATATATAACACATAAATCAACTCAATCTCCAAAATTTATACATATATATTTTCATCTAATTAAATAATTTAAATGTACAAAATTCATATATATACGTACCTATATAGCTAAAAATAGCTTCACGAACTTATTTTGGATAGCTACCGACAACACCCAACAATTTGAGAATGATTTGAATTTTTCTCCTCCAATTGTTTTGAATGGTTGAGCTGCTATTCGATCTGTTTAGATAAGGAACTATAGCCGACGACATAAAAAATGGTCATCGGCTATAGTTGACCATATCATTGGTGTTTTGAAAAACTGGTCATCAGATATAGTATTACTATAGCCGATGATGAGTTTTTATTATAACCGACGGTTCATTTCTGTACTGTCGGCTATAGTGTTTTGTACCGACAACAGTTGGTAGCGTCGGCTAAAATACAGTATAGCCGACGGTTTGAAATGTCGTCGGTCTGTTTTTCCTCTTTTCGTCAGCTATAGTACTTATGCTGGTACTGACAAAAGTTATGGGCATAATTATTTCGAATTCGTGCGTATTTTTATATTATTTATTCAGAAGATCGAGCTAATTTTTACTAATTTTGGAAGTCTCGTTATATTAAAAAATTAAACTAGAAAAACTACCATATGTGATTAACTTTGGCCGTTAGATCAAAAAGTAACTCAATATGGGCCATTGATTGATTCGGTTTTACTTGAGAAATTATCCGAGGGGATATAACCCGATTTGCTCTCTCTCTCTCTCTCTCACCCAAGCCCTAAAACTGCTGCGTGGACTTCTCTGGCGAATCGCCGTCATCAAGCCACCTACAGCCACTATCTCGGTCTTGTTAGGATCATCTCCCTCGCTTCTGCATGTATTCACCATCATCTGTACCAAATTTGTTAGGTACTAAGAGAAGATAAGAGAAAAGGGGAGAGAATAGAGAGTATTTAAGGAGAAATAGATTTAGGTTTTCATTTCGTTCATATTTTCAAATGCCCTACATCTAACAATATAAGGTTACTCTCTAAGAGAGGAAAAAACTAGTACCACACTTAAGTTGGGCTTGGGCTTGTAGTAAGTGGGTTGCAACAAAATTCTTGCCAATGAGGTCCAATCGACGAAGAGAAATTCAAGGGTTTCAGGTCAAAATTTCCAGCTCTTGCGGCGGCGTTCTAGGGAGCGATGCACCTACAGCGAGATGATTGACAACTTACGCATTTTAAGGGAAATCCAGGTGAGTGGACATTTTCCTTACACTGTCGCGTATGCGAATAGCATCTTTTTATTATATGGTTGATGCTAGTACTTGTAATTAATTATATCTTAAGAATTCGACCTCATATTTAGAAACTTTATGATTCTAAGTTTTGAATTCATTTCCCTTAATTTTAGCTTGATGTCAGCTTAATTACTTCAAACTTCCCTTGTGTTCACGTTTACTATTTTGAGTTCTATTACAATCTACGTCCATGGTTTACACTTTATGTTTCAATTCAATTAGCACCTCCACTTGATATGTCAATTTACTATTGTATTGCTTGTGTCGTATTTGGACATGATTGAGAACTCACGGAGGCTATATATTTGATATTTTTATATATGCGCATATATGCTACTTGACTGGCCCTCATGTAGCCATTTCAGGATTGTAGTTCACTACTGATGCATTATCTGGGGTTGTAGTTCACTATTAGATAATATGGGTGACTGAGGTTGTAGTTCACTACCAGTCATCATCGCCTCTTTATTTCTTGAGTCATGATAGTCACGCGCGTGTCATCCTGGATGCTAGGCTCCTAAACGACACTTGGTGGCTAGATATGTCAAATATCTTAGTCATCCTTTTCTAATTTCTTCATTTTAGATTTCGTTTCCAATTGGTTGACTTAGATTTCGTTTCCAGTTGGTTGACTCAGTTTTCGATGACTAGAGACGTCTTATATATACCTTAGTCATCCCCTTCGAACTATTATTTCAAATTCAGTTCTTAATCAGTTAGTTGTGTCCAGTTTTTGATAATTATACCTTAGTTATACTTATATGATTAATTCATTTCAGATTCAGTTCTCAATCAACTAATTCCAATCTGGATGGCATGAGATGCAGATACCTCAGCATCTGTTTTACTAGATATTTCATAGTTCGATTGTTAGTTCAGATTTAAATATTTGCTAGTCAATTTCGTATCCCACATTAGACATTTGAGTTGGTCAGTCTCGTGTTTCATCTCAGCTATTAGTTTTGTCTTATGATTTTAAGTACTCACATACTAGTTTCTCAATGAAATTTAGCGGAAGGGCATAAAAGAATTTTAAAATATTTTTCTTACGTTATTATGATTTTCGTCCACTCACTCTAACAATTTTCTCTTTTTGGAATGTCCTTTTCTGGGCCATTTGGTTTTCAAATACTCAGATTAATGCAGAGTTGTCAGAGGTTGGATGCGCACACAATTCGAGGCATAACATAACCTCACTGTAGGATCCACGACTAATCCTACATGATAGAAGCTTATATAGTTATTTAATTTAAAATATCAAGTAGCTCTGAAGTCTAAGCATTTTCTTTTAGTTGTGTAGATTCTTGAAATGTGGATTTTAGATAAGTTTAGTTTCTGTTTCGTTTCCACTATTTTACATGAAGGTTTATATAGTGTTGATAGAAAATCTCGCTTAGTGCACCCTAGCGCCCTGTAGCTCTGTGTCAGGCTGCAGCTAACTAATTCACATTGCCATATATATTTAAACCTTAACTGATCCATCACATATATCAATCCCTCGCGTGAGTGTATATGTATGTGTATTCAAGAAATAGGTATGTACGTAGTGTATATTTTGAACTCTCTTCTTTCTATATAATCATTACATTAAAGAATTAGTGATTGATGACTGATATTGTGCGTGTAGTGTTTCCAGTCTCCCATATTAAGACTGAAAAGTGTTTAGCGAAACCCTTGCGCCGCCTCTCTTTTTCCTAGCCATATTCCATATAAATCTTCTTTCAGATAAGGATTATTCTTCTCACCATTCAACTCTCTTGCAATTGAATTTACTTTCTTTGATTTTGCTCTCCCCAAAAACTCTAATTTTCAAAAACCCTAATCCCTTTCCAAATCCTCATTTTTGGGTTCCTGTCACTATGGCAGGTCAAATGGCGAGGGAGATCGATCTACATTGGAGTCAACAAGGAAAAGGATGACGTGCATTCTGCTATCATCCAAATTTTTGGTCCCGACATTTTATCTTTCAAGGAGTTGAAATCCCTCAAACACTGTGTGACGACCCGGAACAGAATCAGTAGTGTAATCAGCTTAATCCACGAGGTTGCGTGTAATCGCCATTTTTCGTAAATTGATTGAATTGTCAATCTTGATCACGACTTAATTATTGGCCGAGAATTGGAGCTGAGTCTCTTCTTGAGAGTTGTTGTACGCGTGATTTCGAGTTCGTGGGTGGTTCCGGATTTTTATTTCGACGACTGAGGAATATACTATGAATATTTAAAATTTCTCAATATCGTCGAATTTATCCGTTTGTGTTTGAGTCTATCCGAATCGTGATTTTGATCCGTTTTGGACCGTTGATCGACCCGAAGCGTAAATGGAATGATTATCGACTTGATTTGCGAGTTTCGCGATTTATTGTGATTTCGACATAATCTGCTAATATGGCGGCGTCCTTAGCGACTAAATTATCGGGCGAGAATTTGATTTCGGATTCTTCATGGAAGATGTAGAGAATTTAATTTCGAGCTTGTGGGAACTTCCGGAGAATTATTCCGAGTTACGAGGATTATGTTACGAATATTTTCGACCGTTGATTATTTAATCGGATAAGCTTGTGATGGTTTGAACCGTTGACTTTTTATTGGATTTTTCGAAGTGTTTGACTTTGGGTGGTAATTGAAGAACATGTCGAGATGAGTTTGTTGCCGCATGCGCAAGAATTATTGGAAACGGAATTACAATACGAAAGTTACGGGTATTCGAAGTTTGTCGTAAAATTAATTATGGAAGTTTCTATAATTGGAAAGTATTTAATGTGGGTTTCCCCTTTGGGAAAGTCAAATCTGATCATCAATGTTGTTGACCGGTCAACGCGGGGGAGAAGTGGTGGTGTGCGACGGTGGAGGAGCTCGCTGGCGGTGGCTCGCCGTTCGGCCACCCCAAGGCTCGGGCCTAGTCCCATTCAGTGCGCCTTGGCCTCCTCAAGGTGTTTCCGGCCACCTTTCACGGCGTGGGTCGCCGGAGGTGGGAGGATTTTCCTGTTGAAATTGGTGGATTTTGGGGTTTTTGGGTCGATCCGATTCCGGCCAAATTGAGGGGCATGAAGTACTGGGCTTTGAAGCTCTCACCACCATGAATCTAACCATGTAAGTATGGAGTTCCAATTCAATTTGTACATGGAGAATTGTTGGATTAAAGTTTGTGAGTGATTTCGGTTTTGCATGAAATTGAGCTAGTTAGAGTTTGAATTGATCTTTGGTATAGTTATGGAAGTTGCTTGTTGGATGATTTTGAGTGGAATAGGCTTTGGTCCGCCGGGAAATTTCATGGTTGGGTGGCGCCGGCGGTCAACGGTGGTTAACAGTTGACTTTTTGGGGTTTTTGACGAGTTATATGTCGTTTCACTCAGAATCGCGCCCTGATCGCAGTGGTAAGGTTTGTTTTTCGAATTGAGCGTCCAAAATTATAGCGAGGTTTTGTGATGTGATTATCGGATTTTCGACAATTCTTCGTTATTGAATTATATGTTTCTGGGAACAGTTGTTTCTCGTGATTTGATTTGGGGATCCGAGTTATGATTTTGAGAAATGGATTTTTATGATTATTCAGGGGTTCGCGATCGTTCGTTTGGCGAGGGATTTTCCGCCGGATCACGGGATTAACGCGTATCGCGGTACGCTCACCTGTGAGTGGACATTTTTATATTTTCACAGTTGTTTACGAGTTCGTGATTTATCGTGATTTTTTGTATTTAATTTATACGATGTTGAGTTATATGTTATTTTCGGAGGTATTATTTTATGTTTATTGGTGATAGCATTACTGCATCGATGCTTCGGTTACTCGGCTGATCACCGGTAGTCTGCCAGTGTTGAGAGATTCCTCTGGACCAGAGTTGAGAGATTCATCTGGGCAGGGTTGAGAGATTCCCTTGTATGCCGCCGGGGTTGAGAGATTCCCCTGGCCTATCACCGTCGGGTTTGAGCGATTCACCTGACCGTCGGGCTTGAGAGATTCGCCTGGCAACCTCCATATATGCTTTCCGAACTCGCATTGTTTTACATTGATTATGTATATAACTGGTGAAAGGCATATGTTTATTTTCGTCCACTCAATCTAACATTTTTATTTGCCTTTCCCCTGGGCTTTTCGGTTTCCGTGCCCAGTTTGCAGTTCGGACTCTGGTGTCGCACGTCGTGGTCGGAGGCATAGTGTTCGAGCTACCTTGTTTCTCCCAGTAGGTTACTTTTTCTGCCTGCTGTGGTATATTTATATAATTATACACTAAAGGTCGCTCTGAACATTCTGATGAAATATTTTCATACGGTTTTCCCCGGATTTCTGTAAAGTATAGTTATATTTATTACTTTACATTACTGTTGATATATTGAGAAATCCGGATGGGATTGGTGCCCACGGTTTGATTTTTGTGGCATAGGATGAAGTGTATTTTTCGGGTGCAGGTAATGGCAATTCCGCATTAATAGCGTTACTCTGCCGAAATTTTGATGGTTTTTGTTGGTTCGTGTTTTCAGATGGGGTTTGATTCCGGTTTAGGAAACTAAATCGGGGTTGGGTCCTTTCAGCTTGGTATCAGAGCATTAGGTTTTAGGTTCTGTAGACTTCTGTAGTCGTGTTTACTAAGGATATTTGAGAATGTACAGCATGTCTGGAGTGGTGACCCGACCGGCCGGCGGATACTCATCAATACTCCAGGTGTTGTATACTTTCAAATATTTAAAGTTCCATGATTACGTTCTACTTGTTGCGAACGATGTTTTATTCATTAGGATGCCTCATTGACGTGCTTTCCGTGTCGGTACAGTTGTGGATCCTATTGAGGATCAATCGACGCACGATTTGCCAGTAAGTTGTGGGTTTGGATGAGCATTCTGGGTTCAGAGATTTGTGTGGTATGGTTTGCCTGGTTATGTGTATATGAGTGTCTACATGTTGCCTCAGAGCAGAGAATTGTGGCAGTTGATGTTTTTTCCTGAGTCAGATCATTGCATTTGGTGGGCTGGTATTGTGTGAGTTCCTATTGTGACTTCATGGCCTACATTCAGGGTATTATTTATATGGTAATGGTTTAATCAAGCTACCCAGCAATCGAATGAGGAGTGCTTACCCACTTGAGGCAGAGAGGTATCGTTCATATGTTTGCTCTGTTTACACGTGTTATGTGGCTTCAGAGGAAGCAGTGCACGAGGTTCAAGATGAGTTTGAGCCTGAGTATCAGAGGGACTTTGACTGTTATGCCTCGAGACAACCGTGAGGAGCTTAATGTGCTGCATTCAGGGGCGAGGATATTGAGAAGGAAAGGTATACGTGGTTTCCGATGTGTTGGTTTGAGGAAAGTGGACTTAGTCGAGATATTTGATGAGGTTGAGTTCAGGCACCTCGGGATCAGTGACTTCATCAGGCTGTGGCCTTTTCGATTTTGATGAGGGTCATCTGAATAAAGCAGAAGATCCGTTTAGCGATGGCGGAGATCACAGAGTAGCAGACTTGTTCCTTGGCATGAGTTTGGGTGATCGTTGGTGATCCTTTCTCGCAGCAGGTGTCGCTATGACTTGTGTTCGTAGAGCACTCTCAGTTGCTATTGTGGTGGCCAGGAGGGTCACGTTGCGAGGGAGCGTCCTCAGCCAGCTGTTTTAGTGATTCAACAGCTCAGGGTTCATGAGGAGGTCGTGATGTTATTTCTGGAGTTTGACCAACTCAGACTTCTAGACGAGTCATTCAGAATGTCGTAATCGACGTGGATGGCTAGTTGGGCGTGTTGGAGTTCGAGCCACGACCTTGTATGAGGACAGAATTTTCTCCGAGGTTACTGTTGCTTGATATCCATGGCTATTATACCTGCATCTCCACTTCCGAGGTTTTGGAGAGTGTTGCATCCATCTGGAGGTTGCGAGATCTTTGTTAGAGGTTATAGGTTAGCCGCGGATCTTTTATAGCTGGACATCGTGGTTTTGATGTGATTATGGGTATGGACTTCTTGACGACGTATTGAGCTATGTTCGATGGTCACAAGAAGGTAGTTGTGTTTCGACGACCAAGTTTCCCCGAGTTATTGTCTCGCGGTGAGAAGGATATTTTATTGCCATGTGTGATTTCAGCGAAGATGGTTGAGCAGATGGTGGAAACGGGTTGTGTCGTTTACTTAGCTCATGTTGTGGATACTACGACGGCTGTGACAGACATTGGCGACATTGAGGTGGTTTCCGAGTTTCCTGGTGTGTTCGTAGGAGTTACCGGGTATTCCTCCAATTCGGGAGACCGACTACACCATTGAGCTTTTACCGGGCGCTGGACTCATATCACCGGTATCTTGTTGTTCGGTGTCAGCGGAGCTGGTGGAGCTACATATTCAACTTCGAGAGTTACTGGAGGAGATTTTGTACGACCCAGCGTATCATCGTGGAGTACTCTTGCATTATTTGTGCGAATGTTGGATGTTCGACGAGGTGGTGCATTGACTACCGGGAGCTAAATCAGGCTTCAGAGGAGAGCGAGTATCCTCCGCTTCGGATTGACAACTTGTTTGATCAGCTTAAGGGAGCTTCAGTCTTTTCGAAGATTGATTTCGGGTTCGAATACCATCAGTAGAGGATCAGGGAGTCAGATGTGGGTAGGATGATTTTTCGGATCATGGTGCGAGCACTACGAGTTCTTGGTCATGCCTTTTGGGTTGACCAATGCCCCCGCATCTTTTACTGACTTGATGGACCAGGTGTTTAGACGATTCTGGACAAGGTTGCGGTCGTGTTCGTTGCAACATCCTGATTTACTCCAGGAGTGTGGGCCAGCACCTGAAGCAATTGCGAGCGATTTTGCGGACTTCGCGAGATGATCAACTGTTTGCGAAGTTCAGCCAGTGTGAATTTTGGTTGATTAGAGTGAAGATTTTGGACCACGCGATGTCAGCCGAGGGAGTTGGCGTAGATCCTGACCAGATTGAAGACGTGATGATTCGGAGTTGACCTACCATTATACTAGAGATCAGGAGTCTCTTGAGTTTAGCAGGTTACTATCGGTGCTTTATACAGGATTTTCTCAGATTGTCACTCCACTTTCCGGATTGACGATGAAGCGTCAAGTTCGAGTGGTCCAATACATGTGAGGAGAATTACTTACGCCTGAAAGAAGGTTGACCATTGCACTGGTTTTGACTCTACCTGACGATCGTGGTAAGTTCGTGGTTTACGGCGATGCATCGAGATTTGGATTTGGTTATGCTTGATGCAGCATTATAGAGCGGTAGCTCATGGGTTCAGGCAGTGGAACTTTATGAAGCTACGTGTCCTGTGTATGATTTGGGAGTTGCTGTTTTTGTGTTAGCATCGGAGAGTTGGAGACACTACTGCTACGGCGTGCAGCGTAGTGTAGGATGTACACTGACCACTTGAGTTTTCGTCTACTTGCATAATCAGCTAGATTTGAGCTTGAGGCAGTATAGATGGATGGGGTCAACTAATGACTATGGCTGCACATTTGAGTTTATTCGAGAGAGGCTATTGTTGTTGATGATGCATTTAGCCGAAAGTCGGGAGCTTCAGTGTTTCATGTGTGTGTGGCTCGAGTTTCTGTGTTAGCCGAGTTGCAAGCTATGGGAGCTGAGTTAGAGTATGATGATGTTGAAGTTCATTGTGTTGTGATGATGTGTCTGATACTTCGGGTTTACTACTTGTGACGCAACCTGTGGAAGAGTATTATAGCAGCTTGTGTGTGTAGATGCCACATTTGTCGATAGACGATGGCTAGGAGGCAGAGATTTGCCGGGAAATTACAGTCATTGGAGATTTTTGATTAGAAGTTGGAGTTTATCGCTGTGATTTTTTGTGCCAGTACGCACTTTGGTTTGTGGTACCAGTTGTCGGGTCTTTGTAGACCATTTGATGAACTCAGTTCTTTTCCTGGTACATCCAGAAAAGATTTTAGTGGGAGGCTGACATAGTTGTGTTGGCGGAGGTTGTCCATTTTCATGATGCGCCTGTGTTCCAGTTTGCTAATCGAGATAATCAGCTACAACAGAGTGTTGGCAAGTGTTGCAATGAGCGTTGGGGACCAGATTACAGTGTAGTACCGTTTCTTATCCTCAGATTGGTGGACGATCTTTGAGGACTATTCAGACCTTGGAGGGCATGTTGTGGTCTTGTGTATTGCAGTTCCGAGGGATTTGAGACCAGCAGTTTCAACTGTTTGAGATTGCATGCAGTATCAGTTTGTTGACCACTATGATTCTAACGTTGCGTGATGTCGTTTTGAGGAACGATGTTGTCCTCTATTGTGTTAGAGCGAGTTTGGTTTGAGTTGACGTTTGATTCTATTTTTGTGGAATGTGCTACCACAGACTTTCGGATTAGCGGAAACAGGTTAATAATTGCCCGAGTTCGATGTTTGAGTTATGTTGATGTGAGTAGGCTGAGTTGTGAATTGCCACGTTATTTTGATCCGTATGTGATCATAGGCGAATTTGTGTTGTGCCATATAGTTCGGCATTGCCTATAGCGTTGCCTTTTGTGTGTGTGTGCTACGTGTGGTGGAACTATCTTTTAGATTTGTTGCGTGTTGTGTACCCTATTGGTTCCTTATACAGGAGGACTTGACATTTGTGGGGAGCCCGTTCAGATTTGAGATTTGAGCGTACAGAGTTATTCAGTTGACGTAGCCATCGGGGAGTTGAACTATATGCAGAGGCAGTGCTCCTATTTTTAGTCGACAGACTTGGAAATTTCGAGGCCGAAATTTTTTAAGGGGGGTAGATTTGTGACGACCCGGAACAGAATCAGTAGTGTAATCAGCTTAATCCACGAGGTTGCACGTAATCGCCGTTTTTCGTAAATTGATTGAATTGTCGATCTTGATCACGACTTAATTATTAGCCGAGAATTGGAGCTGAGTCTCTTCTCGAGGGTTGTTGTACGCGTGATTTCGAGTTCGTGGGCGGTTCCGGATTATTATTTCAACGACCGTGGAATATACTATGAATATTTGAAATTTCGGAATATCGTCGAGTTTATCCGTTTGTATTCGACTTTATCCGTTCGTGTTCGAGTCTATCCGAATCGTGATTTTGATCCGTTTTGGACCGTTGATCGACCCGAAGCGTAAATGGAATGATTATCGACTTGATTTGCGAGTTTCGCGATTTGTTGTGATTTCGACATAATCTGCTAATATGGCGGCATCCTTAGCGACTAAATTATCGGGCAAGAATTTGATTTCAGATTCTTCATGGAAGATGTAGAGAATTTAATTTTGAGCTTGTGGGAACTTCCGGAGGATTATTCCGAGTTACGAGGATTATGTTACGAATATTTTAGACCGTTGATTATTTAATCGGATAAGCTTGTGATGGTTTGAACCGTTGACTTTTTATTAGATTTTTCGAATTGTTTGACTTCGGGTGGTAATTGAAGAACATGTCGAGATGAGTTTGTTGCCGCGAGAATTATTGGAAACGGAATTACGATACGAAAGTTACGAGTATTCGAAGTTTGTCGTAAAATTAATTATGGAAGTTTCTATAATTGGAAAGTATTTAATGTGGGTTTCCCCTTTGGGAAAGTCAAATCTGATCATCAATGTTGTTGACCGGTCAACGCGGGGGAGAAGTGGTGGTGTACGACGGTGGAGGAGCTCGCCGGCGGTGGCTTGCCGTCCGGCCACCCCAAGGCTCGGGCCTAGTCCCATTCGGTGCGCCTTGGCCTCCTCAAGGTGTTTCCGGCCACCTTTCACGGCGTGGGTCGCCGGAGGTAGGAGGATTTTCCTGTTGAAATTGGTGGATTTTGGGGTTTTTGGGTCGATCCGATTCCGGCCAAATTGAGGGGCATGAAGCACTGGGCTTTGAAGCTCTCATCACCATGAATCTAACCATGTAAGTATGGAGTTCCAATTCGATTTGTACATGGAGAATTGTTGGATTAAAGTTTGTGAGTGATTTCGGTTTTGCATGAAATTGAGTTTGTTAGAGTTTGAATTGATCTTTGGTGTAGTTATGGAAGTTGCTTGTTGGATGATTTTGAGTGGAATAGGCTTTGGTCCGCCAGGAAATTTCATGGTTGGTTGGCGCCGGCTGTGGCACCGGCGGTCAACGGTGGTCAACAGTTGACTTTTTGGGGTTTTTGACGAGTTATATGTCGTTTCACTCGGAATCGCGCCCTGATCGCAGTGGTAAGGTTTGTTTTTCGAATTGAGTGTCCGAAATTATAGCGAGGTTTTGTGATGTGATTATCGGATTTTCGACAATTCGTCGTTATTGAATTATATGTTTCCAGGAACGGTTGTTTCTCGTGATTTGATTTGGGGATCCGAGTTATGATTTTGAGAAATGGATTTTTATGATTATTCAGGGGTTCGTGATCGTTCGTTTGGCGAGGGATTTTCCGCCGGATCACGGGATTAACGCGTATCGCGTTACACTCACACTACTACATTTTTAACCATTGCCGGCGATTTTAAATCGCTGGCAATAGTTTTTAATCATTGCCGGCGATTTTTCCCCCAAAAATCACCGGCAATGTTTTTTTTTTTTATCATTGCCAACTATTTTTCTAGCAAATCGCCGGCAATGGTCCCCCGGTAATTAAAAAAAAAAAAAAACCATTGCCGGCGACTTACATTTAAGTCGCCGGTAATAGTTATTTTTTTTTAATCATTGCCGGCGATGATTTTTTTTTTTAATTACCGGCGGACCATTGCCAGCGATTTGCCGGAAAAAATCGCTGGCAATGATAAAAAAAAAAAGCATTGCTGGCGATTTTTCCCCCAAAAATCGCCGGCAATGATTAAAAACTATTGCCGGCGATTTAAAATCCCCGACAATGGTTAAAAATGTAGTAGTGTCACCTGTGAGTGGACATTTTTATATTTTCACAGTTGTTTGCGAGTTCGTGATTTATCGTGATTTTCCATATTTACTTTATACGATGTTGAGATATATGTTATTTTCGGAGGTATTATTTTATGTTTATTGGTGATGGCATTACTGCATCGATGCTTCGGCTACTCGGCTGATCACCGGTAGTCTGCCAGAGTTGAGAGGTTCCTCTGGACCAGAGTTGAGAGATTCCTCTAGGCAGGGTTGAGAGATTCCCCTGTATGCCGCCGGGGTTGAGAGATTCCCCTGGCCTATCACCGTCAGGTTTTAGCGATTCACCTGACTGTCGGGCTTGATAGATTCGCCTGGAAACCTCCATATATACTTTCCGAACTCGCATTGTTTTACATTGATTATGTATATAATTGGTGAAAGGCATATGTTTATTTTCATCCACTCACTCTAACGTTTTTATTTGCCTTTCCCCTGGGCTTTTCTGTTTCCGTGCCCAGTTTGCAGTTCGGACTCTGGTGTCGCCCGTCGTGGTCGGAGGCATAGTTTTCGAGCTACCTTGTTTCTCCCAGTAGGTTACTTGTTCTGCCTACTGTGGTATATTTATATAATTATACACTAGAGGTCGCTCTGAACATTCTGATGAAATATTTTCATACGGTTTTCCCCGGATTTCTGTAAAGTATAGTTATATTTATTACTTTACATTATTGTTGATATATTGAGTAATTCGGATCGGATTGGTGCCCACGGTTTGATTTTTGTGGCATAGGATGAAGTGTATTTTCCGGGTGCAGGTAATGGAAATTCCGCGTTAGTAGCGTTACTCTGCCGAAATTTTGATGGTTTTTGTTGGTTCGTGTTTTCAGAAGTGGTTTGATTCCGGTTTAGGAAACTAAATCGGGGTTGGGTCCTTTCACACTGGATGCTTCAACTTTGGTGCTGTGTGTCTAATACTAGTTTGACGAGTATCAGTTACCATTCCCATGATCACATGGTGGGAAGATTCAGAAATAAATATGTGTTGAACCAAGCTGTTTTCAGAAGCCCTTGGTTTTATGGAAACTCGATTATTGTGGTTGAGCAATATGGCAGCTTCGCCCTTGTCTAATCGATTGCTGCAGCTGTGACCAAGGTTTGGGTGCGTGTGCATGTAGTGGGTGGTGATTTGACGGGGTTGATTACAGTTCCGGAATGGTGGGTCATTCTAGGCAACTATTTAAACAAGTAGGTGGATTATGACAAACATAGTCTACATACATTTGGGGATATTCATTTGTTTGTTGAGGTTGATCTTAGGCAACATGTGGCAACCATAGTAAGCTTGCTCTTAGGTCCACATGCTTGGATTGAATGCGGCATTGAATATCTGACCCTGAAAGACTATTGGATGGGTTATGGTAGCTTTAAACACATTGTTAATGGCTGTTTGGTATACCGCAAGCTTACGAATATATAGGTGTTCATGGACTATGATACTCAGATAGGTTCTGACATCTGGGGTATCACTCAAGAGGTTCACACTCTGGATAGACTAGGAGGCAGAGTGCGTTTCCGGATGGCGGCAGTGGCAGACAACTCTGATGTTTTGGTTGTTCGGCAAGTGGTTCCTCTACTACTTTCATGGGAGACTTCTGAGGAGGACGTCAAGAACATTTCACTTCCTATGGAGGTGGAAAATGGCCTGGGATAGATTTTGGAGGCCAACTACGAGGTGATAGATGCTCGTAGAAAGTAAAGAAAATTGGGGTTCTACATCACTATTTAGAGGCCAAAACCTAAGACCCAGAAGGTTCTGGGTAGTTATGCTATGTCGACTGATGATTCTGTGGCTCGACAACAGTTAACAAAGTAGGATTCATCTCCTGCATCCATTATGCGAGCCCATTATGTGGGAAGCAAGGTGGGTGTAGATTTTGAGGTAGAGAAGAGTACCCCATCATCATCATCACCACCACCACCATCATCACCTGTTTTTCTTTAATAGGTATGACGCCCAGTAAGCTAAGGAGTGACCCATTAATTTTTTTAGTCTTGGCTCACTACCAGACAAGCTAATGGTTTCGTCGCCTACATAAAATTTAGACGACGAACATTTTTTTCGTCTCTTAGGTAGAATTTAGACAACGAACCAAATTTTTTTTCGCATGAGATAGGGTTTAGGTGACGAAATATATGTCCGTCACCACATTCCTTGCCTAAGATATTACTTAGGTGGCAAAATAAATAGGTCGTCATCTAAAAATATAATGTTCGTCGCATAAGTATCGACTTAAGCGATAAAAAACACAATCCGTTGCCTAATGAAACCACCTAAGATGACAAACAACATTTTCGTCTCTTAAATGATGCTTTAGGCAACGAAGTCTATTTCGTGGCCTAAGGTGTTACTTAGGCGACAGAAAAATCAATGTAGGTGATGAAACATTTTGTCGTCTATGAAGAATAAATCATTTAGATCAGATATCCTATCCAGATCGCTCCTCTCTCTCTCTCTCTCTCTCTCCATAACCCAAAAAAAAACTCTCTCAAAACCACTTTCGGCCAATATATCCTTTATATATATATAGACACATTTCCCACCTCTGGAGCTCAGAATTACCCAAATATATCTTTATCTGTGAAGATATTATCTCGTTTCTCTTGATTAGTTATTTTTTGAATTTAATTACGTACGTACAGTGATATATAGAGTTATCAGGTGATAAATTTTGGCGAACAAAATTTCGGCAAGCATTAGTTGAATTGTTTTCTAGGTAGCTAGCTAGCTATAAAGCCATTGGTATACGTATATGATCAAATATCATACATGTTTAATTGAGGATTAATTCCTTAATTAAATATAATTCATAAATATATATATGTTCATTAATTCTTAGATTAGTTGATGAATTGTTGATAATTTGTTGATAATTAGTTGATTATTTGATAATTAGTACGTACGTTGCTAATTTATTGATAATTAGTTGATTAGTGGCCCGATTAGTGTATTAGTTTATAATTTCTTGATTAAATGTTAGCTACATTAATTAATTGATAATTACGCACATATATATTCATCGATGGATTTATACGTGTAAAATGCATATATATATATATTACCGTGCTATGTTATTTAATTATATATGATGAATATTATTTATTGTAAGCTAGTTAAGAATTATATATAAGAATCTCGTTAATTAGACTGCCATTCTTTTGTAAACTGTATATTTATGGCTTATTCTATAGTTCAATTTATAAGTTGCTTAACATACGCAGAAATATGGACAAGAGTTGGATACAATTGGCAAATAGAAGTGATGACAGGTATATACGAAATCAGTCATTTTATTTTGTTTGTAGTACAACATGGTCAAGGAAATAAGCGGTACAGATGTCTGTGCAGAAGATATCTTAATAATTAGTTTGTGACGGTTACTGTTATGACTCAACACCTATATGACAATGGTATGATGTGGAGTTACACTACATAGAGTGAGCACGGTGAAGTAATAGACTACAACTCAGAATCATTTTTAAGGTCAGGGTACAGTTACTAGGGTTCCTCATCCAACGGTACTGGAGCCTCCACTTGGAACCTCTCTATGAATTTGGTGCATGATGCTTTTCGGGCATTCAGTCATGTTACACACCAATACGAAGATGGAGGTTACGATAATTCTCATTATGACACAGTCCCTCCTCCAGCCTTTCCTGACACTGATACATCTGAGATAGATTAGTACAACAATATGCTACTTCAAGTCCAGACCTCGATGTACGACGGATGTGAATTAATTGAATGTCTTGCAATCCATAATGAGTAAAATGGAGTACAAAGTGAAGGGCAAAATCGCGGATTCTGGTTATAATGATATACAACAATATGTGATTTTCTTCCTAAGGGTTACAAGTTTCCCGATTCTCATTACAAGGTAAAAAATATGTTGAGCGGCCTCGGTCTAAACTACGAGAAAATTGATTCATGCAGAAATGATTGTGTGTTGTTTTACAAGGAGAATGCATATCTAGACTACTATTCTGCTTGTAACAAGTTCAAGTGGTTTAAGTCTAATGCAAGGAGTTCGAAGAAGAAGGTTGTTGTGAAGGTGCTTCAATATTTTTCCTTGATTCCCAGACTATAGTGTCTGTACATGTCTCTAAATATGGCACATGTGATGTGATGGTACGTGAAACAAAGACTAAATGACGATGTTCTCAGACATCCGGCAGATGGGGAGTCTTTTAAACATTTCGACAGAGAATTTCAAGACTTTGCAGTAGAGGTTCGAAATATTAGACTCGGACTTTCTACAAATGAATTCAATTTGATGAAGATGGAAGCACCAGCTACACAAACACTAGAAGAAACACGGCACAACCCCAGAGGAGTTCCAGGAGGAAAGGGGAGCCGAGTAGGATTGGTTGGTCAGCCACTTTGAGTCGGAGAAGTTTGTGGTTCGTATTTCTTTACTTTTGGTTTGTTAATCAAATAATACTTTTATACGTTATCTTAGTAATTAATTTTCCTGGTTGTGAAACAGACAAGGTCAAGGGTGAACACATCCAATCGGGCAATGAAGAATTGTCACCACGGTTCGGACTCCACGAAGATTTCCTACCTTGCAAAGGCTCACAGAGAAAAGGGTTCGAAACACCCACATCTCTCCGCCTCCGTGGATGTTTACAATAGGCCCAACCAAGAAGATGTTAGGACTCAGAACGTTGTAAGTAACACTTATTTCGAAATAGAATGAGTTGATTATTATTGTTGGTTTGAAGTAATTGAATTATGATCATGACATATAATTAGGTTAATTGTTGTTGTTGTTGTTGTTTTTAAGGGAAATTATGTCAATTTTTTTTAGAAATCAATATTCATATGTTTTTTACGATATCCATTTTAGGCAAGAGTGCAACAAATTTTCGCCGAGCACTGGCGTGGATGCATGAGGAGAACCCAGGTTGACGCTGGAAGAGTTGCCTCCGCTGCCCTTGGAGACTGAGATCGCTATTGGCGATACAGTTTTCGGCAGCCAACCTGGGAAGGAGATTTGAGGCCTCGGATGGGATGTTCATCATCATCTGAGTCAATTTTTGGCGACGAGGCGAGTGAGTAGCGCAACAACCGAGGAGCGGGCTCTAGCGGCTGAGGCAATGGCTCAAGAATCAACCACACAGGCTCAAGCGGCGACTGCACAGACTGATGCGTTACAGGATAAGCTGGATAAGTTACTCCGGTTCCTCAATGTTTCAGACGATCTTTGTCAGCCGAGTGTCCCTTTTCGGCAACCCCTGCCTGATTACGACAATCCGAGCACCGGGGGACTCGGCGGGGCCCAAACTCCCGTCAAAGTTAGTTTCAGTTTCTACATAGTGTACACGTACATTTGTATTTAATATATAAAATTTTGATTAAATTCATATTTTTTTAAATTTAATATTTAATTTTAATTCAATTATTATTTATGAAAATAATTATATAAAAAAAAATAAAATACACAACTTAGGCAAAGAAATCGTCAAGTTAATTCCACAACTCAGGCAACGAAGAAAATAGTCGTCACTCGGGTTGGACTCTTACACGACGAAAGCATCAACATTCGTCGTCTAAGATGTTTCTCTTAGACAACGAAACATGTTCGTCGTTTTGGTGTAAGTCTCAGACGACGACACGTTTTGGTTGTCTAAGATGTTTTTCTTAGACAACGAAACTATTTTGTCGTCATACAGAAACTTATACAACGAAAATCTCCGTTGCCTAAATTGTAAATTTGCATCGTCTGAGACTTTAGACAACGCATATAGTTTCATTATTGAGGCAAAAAAACTTTTCTGTTTTTTCACCTAAAACCTTGGTCTACGGCACTTAGGTGACGAAAAATCTCACTTAGGCGACGAAAATGCTTCGTCGTCTAAGTGTTCTTTTTTGGTAGTGGCTGATCTAGTTTGTTTTGCTTGAGTTATTTGGATTTAGCTTATGCATAGTATGCTAGGGGTTTCAATTTATTTAGAATCCGATGTTACTTCTGTACCATAATCACAGTTAAATTTTCATCATATCAATATATATATATATATATACACACAAATCCTATCAAGATTGAAACTTCGGTGTGAAGTTTCATTTTATGCAAAATCGATAAAACAATTTAAAGATTGAAACCACTCATCCTTTAGATACACATGCAAGGATCGTGCTTGCAAAATTTCAACTCAATCAGAGATGTTTTGATCATTTGATCGCCACGTCAATTTTTGAGCTAAATCGGACAATATGTGTATATTGTTAAACAATGTGACATTCAAATAGTCAAAACATCTCCAATTGAGCTAAAATTTTATAAGCACAATCCTTGCATGGATGTCTAAAGGATGGGTGTTTTCAATCTTTGAATTGTTTTGTCGATTTTACGTAAAATGGAACTTCACACCAAAATTTCAGTGCGAAGCTTCGCAGTTGATAGGATCTATATATATATATATATAATAATAATTACATTGTTTAGGTCAAACCCACATCTGCCACAGCTGGCATGTATACGGGAAGATCAAAGGAGTCGGTCTAGCTAGGGGTGGGAATCGGACAGAATGGTTCAGTTTTTAGTAAAAACCAAACCAAACCATAATATTTTTTCGGTTCAGTCCGATTCGGTTTTTGATTTTTCAAAAGAAAAACCGCGACTATTCGGTTCGGTTTGGTTCGGATTTTTCTCTGGATTTTTTCAGTTTCTATTGATTTTTTACATGATGTATAAAAACTAACTTTGTCAAAAAATAACTAAAAAGTTGTCTATAAAAGTCTTATTTTTAAGTCGCATAACATTTTAATTCATTTATATGAGAGAATTTGTCAAGAATTTGGCATAACGAGATTAAGATTTTAGAAGTTTAAGTTTATTATATTACATATATATATATAATATATTACAAAATACCTAAAATGATGTCATTTTTTGCATACTTCAGTTTTTCGGTTTGATTCGATTGTTGTAAATCAAAAACCAAACCCAATGTTTCGGTTTTTTTCGGTTTCAGTTTTTATCGGTTCGGTTTGTATCGGATTCAGTTTTTTTGGGCCACGGTTTGATTTCGGTTTGAATTTTTTCGGTGTTCGGTTACAATGTCCCACCTCTAGGTCTAGCTAGTGCTGCTGAACCTAGTTCCACCCTAAAGTCTTTTAAGAAATCGATGATTGAGATGCGAAAATGAATTAGATAGCTAGGGTTTTGACCAGAATTCGATAGAGCTAGTTTACGGAATAACTATCAATAATTTCTGATCCTAAAAGAAACTGGAATTTCGAGAAGCGTGGTCATTGGTCAGATTACTATCTTTGCATCAAACTTATTCGTAGTCTAGCTAGTTGCTATATATGCATGTGCTTATAGATTTTTATATAGTTTTCACAACTCGATCAGAAAAATAAATATAATCCAGCATGAATAATTGTATCCTATGAAGAATGTCCCATAGAAAATACATATAAACATTCCTCCCAAAGAAAGCTAAATACATACAAAATGCAGAATGTAATAGATACCATTAAATCACTGTTAGGAAAATTTTATCATGTTGTAATACATGACATGCATTAATTTATAAATAGTTTTCAATATTGTAAAATGATTATCTCAATTTGTAATTTTTTCTTAAAAGTTGTAAAATATTTTTGATTTTTTTTAGGATAAACGGTAAAATATAGAGATTGTGGAAGGTGTGTAACCTTTTATTGATAATAAGAAACTCCTTTATAGAGAAGAGTACATGGAGTTACATATGGTAAGAATCTTAATACATCACTAAATATGATTCTCTTATTTATTCTCTGTATATTCTACCATAACTATGAACACACATAAAAAGGTAAATATCCTTCAGCACTCTCCCTTGTGTAGGTTATGGTAGACGGTGTTTCTGCAATGCTTCCTTGATGCCTAATTAAAAACCTTGACGAGCCAAAAAATTTTGTAGGAGAAAAAGTGATCTCGCTAAGTAAAAAGAGTGCGAGTTGTCACAGACAATGATATGACACTTACCTATGTTGCCTCATTAAAACCTTGTCAAGTAATAAAAATCCTTTGGGATAAAAATAACCTTAGTCAAGGAAAAGAGTATAACGTGTCCTTCACATTTAGAAATGCTCATGTGTATGCTAGACTCCCCCTGAAATCTGTATCTCCCCCCTAATTTCAATAGTTAAGATAGCTTGAATAAGTTGAGCAACCCTATGCTCTTCACATGCTTCTTAAATGTGGAATTTAGCCAATGACTTAGAAAGTCTACCACATTATCCTCAAATCAAACTTGGTCAATCATAACCTTGAGGAATTTCTATCGTTTGCTGAAGATAGAATAGCTTATGCGATATATGTTTGGTGTTGTCGCCCTACATGTAATCTAGCTTCATTACCTTGATGCAAGCAACATTATCCTCATAATGCATGTAGGTTAATCAGTGGTGATTCAAAATCACTTGATCTTCGATATGTGCACTTATGGACCTCAACCATATGCATTCCATACCAACTTCATGTCAGATCAATAATCTCAACATGGTTCGAAGATGTAGCGACAAGAGTCTCTTTTCTAGACTTCCAAGATATCACTGTGTTACCCATGGTAAAGACATAACCAACTTGGGAACAACTTTTGTGTGGACCAGAGAGATATCCAACTTCAGCAAAATTTGCAAACACATCTCAACGGCTGTTGCTGTAGTAGGTAAGGGAAAAACGACACTACTCTCTTTGTGGCGTCCTTACTTCCATTGCTACTCTCTTTGTCGTCTTGTTGTAGGGATAGATTAAGCCCATATCTTTCATACTCTTTGATACTAAAAGATTGTCTTTAAACTATTCCATATGGCATTATGTGGGTACATAGCTACATCTAGCTATCAAGTTCAATAATGATGAGGAGCTAAGTCTTGTGTATTACGCTAAGTACACTCTTGCACTTAGTTTAGACATTGTAACCTCTAACATGTCTTCGTCATCATCTCTTAGATGAAAACGGATCCATCTAAGGGTCAAGACTATAGCAGATCATGGAAGTATTCATAGTCTTCACTTTATCATCATAAAGTGCAACATATCTTAGAGTATAAGCCGATTGATGAAAAATCTCATCATTACGATGCTCGAGTTCCATTTCAAGAAAAAACCTTGTCTTCCCAAGATCTATTCTCAAATTTGAATTTCAAACATTTTGCAAATCCTGAACTTGTCATATAAATGAGCACACCCGCATATCCCTTTTCGATCAAGTAGTCACTTAGTAAGCATTTCAATCTCATTGCAAACACGCTCTGTGGTCTAAAGCCACTTGATTTGGGTACATGAAGTCCATCTAGGACATTCATATCTATTTCTTAATTATTCTACATTCCCATAGAAATACGTCATGACCACGATTATAAATTGTATGTCAAGTTTTTCAGAAACTACCAAACTGACAAACTAGTGGAGTTCAATGGCATCCATCACAAGAGAATTTATCTCATCATAGTCGATTCCAAAGCGTTTTGAGAAGCCCTGTGCCATGAGGCAAGTATAATCTCTTTATACTTATCACACTTTCTAACAAAGACCTATTTCAATAGGCTTTACACTTGGGTGTGTTGGCATCACCAACCCAATGACCTTTCTCCTTATTAGTGAACATAATTCAATCTGAATTGCTTCTTTCCATGTAGGCCAATTGCTACTATGTTTGGGAGTTTCAACGTAGATAGGTTCGATAAGTCTCAAAATTCTATGCTCTCATGTACACTAGTGTAATTTGTACTTTGTAAAGATCTCTATATTATGAGTAATTAGTTTTAACATTAAGGTGTCCCTCAATGATAACCATATGATGGAATTGAGTATTAATGATCGATGGATCATATTGTGCCAAACTCGCTTCCTTCATTGGATGAGCATTTATCGAACATTTGGGTCTCCCACGCTCTCCAACAAAACCTATGACATATGACGACACTATGCCACTTTGTGTTATCACCATGCGACATTCTATGGTGGCATCGCCATAACCAACTCTTTTTTGGTGGCGACATGTCCTCTCCAAGGGACATAAATCCTTACAAGCTTATTTGTAGCAAGTATAAGTGATCTCGTCACTTTAACGAATACTAGAAAATGTATCAAGTATCGAATCTGTTACGTTCTATCATTTGGGTATCATGATGAGACATGATAAGGACACGACCCTTCTAGTCATTCCTGTTGAACATGTTTGTTCTTATCCCCATAACGACCGGAAGACTATCTCATCAAAGTGACATCCGCAAAACTAGCGGTAAAGAGATCGTCTGTCAAGGTTCTCATAGCAGATTATAGTTGAAGACTCGTGTCCAACATAAATATTTATTCATCTCGATTGACCCATCATAATGTGCTGTGGTAGAGAAATTTTGGCACATATATGCTTAAGTGTGAGACATTATATTCTCACACACTCACTGGCTGTGCAAAATAAGGTTGAGTGATGGTGTATCTTAGACGATGTAGTATAGCTGCATATGATATTGCATAACCCTAAGTAGAAAATATTGGTGCGCATCACCAATGTCCAAGCTACCATCATAGTTGTTTTCTGTAAGACTATTTAGGTTTGTTCATGAGAGTATGATACCAATATCAAATCTTAATGATGTATAATATTAGTCATTGAAACTCTTCGATGTAAACTCTTTAGCATTATTAAGTTGAATCGACTATAAATAGGATGATCCGGGTAGTAAGTCCACAGTCATATGATATGAGCTAGAAGTTTGAGCAACATTACAAGTGGACAATAGCATGACACATGACACATGAGTCTACATTATAACCAACACCATAAAATATCGTAGTGGTCCGCTAGTTAGTTGAACCGTTCCATAGAATCACCTTAGATTCTATATAGTAAGAATATATGTCCTTTGCATAAAATGGTCTCAATCATAATCTCTTGAATGAGTAGGCTTTGTAATAATGAGTGATGATCCATTTAAAAATAACCATTGAAGATTTTGGCTGACACTTTGAGTCTTAATGGGCTCAGGAAGCAAAATAGGAGACTAGCACGCTATCCTCGATGTCTAGTTTTCTCCTCTTGGGGGAAGAAGCGTCGATCACTGGTCGACGATTGAACGATGAAGCCACCACAATATGGTGCCCAACTCCACACTCTTATGAACCAACTCTGGTTCTTGCTTCCTTTCACGCGAAAGAAGTGATGTTTGATTGACTTTCTCACAATAGGAAAAAAAACACTTAGACGACGAAGCTATTTCGTCATCAAGGTTCAAGTTTTCATTGTCTAAGTACTTAGACAACGAAATCTCTGTCATCTAAAGTTCGTCGTTCAAGTGTCGTTGTCTAAATACTTAGACGACGAAAATATAGCATTTCTTCGTCCAAGTAAAGGCTTAGACAACTCAATTGATCCATCGTTTGAGACACTACTTAAACGACGAAATGGTACTTGTGTCGTCCAAGTGCACCTTAGACTACGAAATTGTTTCTTAGTCTAAGTCATCTATTAGACCACGAAATTGTTTCGTAATCTAAGTGATGAATTAGAGTACGAAATTATTCTTAGTCTAAGAATTGATTTAGGCTACAAAATTATTTTTTTAGTCTAAGAGCAGGACAACAATCTCCTAAAACCCTGGCTTGCATGAGGGCGAGGAGGTTGGTTATCTGCACTTGTTGCTTATCAAGCCTCTGACGCATGGATAACGTTTCCGTCCGTGCGATTCGAACCTCCTCAAGGGCTGCTTGGACGACCGCATCCTGACTACTCTTCCTCGTCAAGCGTGCTATATATGAGTCATATAAATCTCGGTGCACCTTGCATCCCAACCCCCTAACCTCCTTGCCAGCTTAACGGCTGTATACTGCATCGGCGATTGCAATTTGGCTCTCCCTCGATAAAGGAGGCAGGTCTTCCAGCGACATATCAGGGTGTGCAAGCTGCGTGTTGGCCAATGATGTTTGTCCTTCTTCTCCTGATTGGCCTTGTTTGTGGCGATCTCGTCTGTTCGACAACAGAAATCATTAAAAAATTTATAAATGACAAAAAAATAAATTATTCGATTTCGTTAATTTAAATATAAAAAAAGACGAACCCGATACGGTTCTTTTTCGAAGTGGTTGACCAACAACTCCCACTCATCTTCCCTATCTCTACGTAGCTCTACGGGGGTAGGCGAGCAACTGAATTGAAAGTAGTACTTGTGAAGTCTGTACTTCAAATCACGGTAGATGGCATTGGCGATGGTGTTAATGTGCCTAAGCATCTCCGGTGTGCCATCCACGTCATAATGTACCTAGAAAAAAAATTAACATCGTATATATTATGAAATTACGATTTTTATTGGTTATTAAAAAATAAATTTAAAATTGTATTACTGAGAGTTCTCTAAACACCTTCCCCTTCTCCATGTCCGGTAACTCCTTCCAGCTAGGTGCAACCATACAAATGTTGTTGCGAATAATTGTCCTGATGCTATGCGCTGAGAGATTAGCTAGCTACGAGGTTGGAGGGCCGTCGGTCAAATAGTCGTACGACAACTAAATCTGTTGCCCCATTGCCTTGAACAACTTCTCGGATTTTCTGCCATTTTCGAGTCCTCGGGTCCTTTTCGGTTGAGGGTCTGACGAGGCCTTCCTGACCTTGTGCCGTGCGTTGTAGAGAATAGACACGGAGACCAACTCCTGGTCACCTTCTGACATTGATGATCAGGCCGAACGGATGTCACCTTCATTGCTCCCTATAATTTGGGCATTAGGAATTTCTCAGTCGCCGCAACCAAGGGACCAGCTGAAGGGTCCGGAGGAGCTGCAACGGTGTCCTCCAAGCATCGGCAACCTAGTTAGTCTGCCAAGTGTCGGAGACGAGCATCTTTATCCTCTCTCTGTGCCTTTTTTTATCCCATGAGGCGATTTTAACCTATGAGCTGTAAAAATCAATTAGTAAACCTATTTTTCTATTATAATTATTTTACAATACTTACTATTTTTCATATTTACCTCAAAATTTACTATTTTTAATATTTACCATTTTTAATTTTACTATTTTTAATATTTACTATTTTTAATTTTTACTTTTGTTAACAATTTACCATTTTCATTATTTACCATTAAGTTTTACCATGTTTTGAGATTCACCATTTTGAATTTTAACCATTTTAATATTTACCTTTTCATATTTTTACCATTTAATAATATTTACCATTTTAAACCAATTTATTATTTTTTTTACCAATTTATAATATTTACTTAAATACACATTATTAATTTTTTTTACCTAAATACATTATTCACCATTTTTACCAATTTATAATATTTAACTAAATATACAGTATTAAACTAATTTTACCTAAACACATTATTTACCATTTTTACCAATTTATTATTTTGTACCAATTTATGATATTTACCTAAATACACATTATTATAATATTTATACACATTATTATTCACCCTATTATACGTAAAAATATATTATTATACCTAAATACATATTAAAACAAAATTATACGTACGTACGAAAAAATTTAAAACATCGGATTTTACCGTGGTGGTACTGGCGATGGGAGAGCCGGTGGGAGGTGGCCGGTGGTGGTGCCAGTGGGAAGCGCCGTAAGCGGTGGGAGGAGTTGGAGGGAGGTGGGAGGCGGCGGAGGGGGTGGAGACCGGTGGGAGACACTGGAAGGAGACGGTGGATCTTTGCCGGAGGGAGGAGTTTGAGAGAGAGAGAGAGAAAGAAAGATTTGTGTAAAAATGCACTTAGACCCGCAGTCCAAGTGGAACTTGGACTACGGAGACTTTCTCCGCGGTCCAAGTGCAACTTGGACAACGGAAAGAGTGTTTCCGTCGTCCAAGTTTCACTTGGACTGCGGAGAAAGTCTCTATTGTCCAAGTGGCTACTTGGACGATAGAGAAGTTTGTTTCTGTCGACCAAGTGTCTACTTGGACTGTGGAGAAAGTGTCTGTTGTCCAAGTAATACTTGGACGACAGAAACAAACTTTTCCGTCGTCCAAGTAGCCACTTGGACCGCGGACCGACACGCCGTGGTCTGAGTGGCCACTTGGACCGCGGAGAAGTTCTCCGTCGTCCTTTTAAGCACTTGGACGACGAAGACGTGCCCAATCCATCCTCTAAGTGGCAACTTAAACGACGGATCCACACTCCGTCGTCTAAGGATCCGTCGTTTAAGTGAAGCATTATATAAGGTCCATGCCGAACTCTCTTCCTCTCCGCTCGCTTGTCTCAACTTCATCCTCATCATCTCAACTCTCTTCTTGTCTTGATCAGACTCTCCTCACGCGTACATGCATGCAATTCAAACTAACTAGAACTATATATATCTTCGGCTCCAACCATCAATTTGCCATATATTGGAGAAGGCTAGGTACATACATAGTTAATTTTCCAACACCATTAACGTTTATATATATAATTAATTGTACGTTTAATTGATTGTATTGTTAATTCATTAGTACGTCTAATATATATTTATAATTAAGTTAGGTAATTGATGATATATATATTAGTTAATTAATATAGATTAATCAGTAGTACGTATATATACATGGATGTTTAAAATTTTGGTTAATATTTAGTTAACACATACATGCATGATAAACATATTAAAGTAATTGATGTAGAGTACGTACGTATATTCACCAATAATTAATAAAGGTAATTATTGAAGGTAATTAATTAATAATTTAATTTAAGTAAGGTAGTTGCAAATTTGTGTATATATATAATAGTTTAATAATTACTTGAAAATTTTATATATATAGAATTAATAGTTAATTGACTAATATGATAATTAATTATTAAATTTCGTAGAAATATGGACAAGAGTTGGATGAAGTTTCGGAATAGAAGTGATGTCCGGTATATGGATGGAATTAGCGAATTTGTGAATTTTGCGATAGAACATGGTCAGGGAAAGAAGCGTTTTAGGTGTCCGTGCCAAAAATGTTTTAATTGTCAGTATGTGGAGGTTAATGTTATGGTACAACACCGGTACGAAAATGGTATAATGTGGAGTTACACTACATGGAGCGAGCATGGTGAAGCAGTAGACTTCAGCTCAGGGTACAGTTACCATGGTGTCTCATCCAACAGCAGTGGTGTCAGCCCCCCTGCTTGGAACCCAACTGCAGATTTGGTCCATGATGCGTTTCCGGGATTTAGTCATGGTGGACACCAACACCAAGAGGGAGGTTACAATACCACTCATGAGCATGATGACACATTCTCCGCTGCTAGCTTGGCCACTGACACTAGTGAGATGGATAAGTACAACAAGATGCTACTTGAAGCGCAAACCCTGGTGTACCCTGGATGTCGAGAGAATGTGTTGCAATATGTGATGGAGCAAATGAAGATAAAAGTGAAGCACAAAATGTCAGTCAATGCTTTTGTCAAAATTCAGGAGCAAATATGTAAGTTGCTTCCTGATGATCACAATCTTCCTAAATCTCATTACAAGGTTAGAAATATCTTGAGCAGCCTCGGCCTAAAGTACAGGATAATTGACGCATGTCCAAATGATTGTGTGCTGTTTTACAAAGAGTATAAAGATTTAGACTATTGTCCCATATGTGGCCAGTGCAGATATGAGCTGAATAGGAAGAGTTCGAAAAACAGAATTCCTGTGAAAGTTCTATGATATTTTCCCTTTATTCCCAAATTGAAGCACCTGTACATGTCTATATACACAGCAGAGGCGATGCGATGGTACACAGAAAAGCGAATAGATGACGATGTCTTGAGACACTTGGCCAGTTATTGTGATGTCATGCAACTTGCCTCCGTGGATGTGCATGAATAAGAAATTTAATTTCCTTACTCTGCTAATTCCAGGTCTTAAATCTCCGGGGAAGTGCTTAGATGTCTACCTCAGACCTTTGATCGACGAGTTGAAAGTGTTGTGGCAAAATGGAGTCCCAACTTATGACAAATTCAATGACACGATGTTCAGGATGAGGGCTGCCGTAATGTGGATGATCAACGATTTTCCAGCGTATGGGATGTGGGCAGTCTGTAGGACGAAAGGATATAATAGATGTCCTATATGTTTGGACGACATGAACTCTAGTTGGCACGCGGGGAATGTGTGTTACTTGGGTCACCGTAGATGGCTTTCTCAAGACCACCCGTGGCGACAGGATGAAGCTCATTTCGACGGGACGGGAAAGAACAATCCTAAACCCAGTAGTTGGTCGGGCGAAGAGATTTTAGAGAGGTTGAGCTATTTCGACTTTGGTGTGTTGACCAATGACGCGGATGTAAAGAAATGCAATCCAATACCTCTACATGATCTCAGTTATTGGCATCACAAGAGTATATTCTTTGAACTCCCTTACTGGTCGAAGTTGAAGCTGAGGAACAACTTGGACGCAATGCACATAGAAAAGAATGTGTTCGATAGCATGGTGGGAACAATTCTTGGTATTAAGTTTAAAACTAAAGATACTCCCAAAGCGCGCAAAGATCTGGAATCAATGAATCTACACCGTCCGTTGTGGTTGAGGAGGGATAGGAGAGGAGTGTACAACAAGATGCCAGCTGCACCTTACAAAGTGAAGCCGACATATAGACGTACTGTATTTCACTGGTTTAAGAGCGTTCGTTATCCGGCTACGTATGCAGCTACTATAATTAGAGCAGTGGACGAGGTGCAACATAAGTTTGTCGGTCTAAAGACACATGACTATCACGTTATGCTGCAACGTCTGATTCCAGTGGTAATTCGACCATATTTGACTCGTGACGTCATATAACCAATAGTGGCATTGTGCAGATGGTGGCAGAGGTTATGCGCCAGAGAATTAAAGAAGTCAGATGTGGTGGAACTGCAATAATAAATTGTGCACATGATTTGCAAACTAGAGAGGATTTTTTTCTGCTTTCTTTGACATCATGATTCACCTAATGATCCACATGCCTGAGCAGGTGCTCATTTCTGGTCCGGCCCAGTACATTTAGATGTATCCTCAAGAAAGGTACGTACAACTAATTAATTATACAAGTTTTTCGATTCATAATTTGTTCCACTGGAGATTACTAGCTATATGTACTTATTCTTTAATGTATTAATTAAACGTTTGAATTTGTAGACAACTTGGATAGTATAAAGGATTCGTCAAAAATAGGTCGACCCCGGATGACTCTATAGCTGAGACATACCTAATGCATGAGTGTGTTACTTACTGCAACAGGTACCTCAAAGATCCACCATCTCCCACTGTCTCCCATCCCAGTACCCGCATCAATCTTTCTGTCGTCACTAATGTCGTCCGACCGTTTAGAGGAATATTAAAGGAATCGTTAACACGGGAAGAACTTATTGAGGCACATTGGGTAGTGCTGCGGGACTGTGACGAAGTTGAACCGTACATGATGTCATACGGGGAGAGGCTTCAGGCATTCAATCTAGACAAGAGTTCGGCGTGGTTTGAGAAAATGGTTCGGTATTTAGTTTAAATACATATTGATCATGTTTGTAGAAAGTAAACCCTTAAATTTTCTCATTTTTGTAGATGATTGATCTACAAAAATCTGAAAACCACGGGGGGTGGTGGTCCTGGCCAAAGCACTTGCTAGCAGGGAAGTCGATTAAACACTATATTTACTCCGGATGTTTTGTGAACGGTGAAAAGTTCCATTCATTGGCCCGAGATGAAGGAAGAAGAACACAAAACAGTGGGGTAGCAGTTGAGAAAGACAATGATCTATATTACGGGGCTATTGTATATGTCGTTCAGCTATGTTACGGGAATGATGTCAACGTTTTCCAATTCAAGTGCAAATGGTTCAAGGGTACAAAGGAAGACCTGAGACTTTTATCAGTCGATACAAACTCAAGCTGGTATGAGGATGAGCCTTTCGCTCTTGCCACCTTAGTTAGGCATGTGTTTTATCTCGATGATCTGAAAGCTGGTGAAGGGTGGAAAATAGTGAACCATATCTCTCATTGAGGAATATGGAATACTACGACAATTGAAGGGACACCGGCGACTGAAGATGCTGCTGAACCGGAAAGAGACATTCTTGCCTATTAAGAGCCTAATATTTCTGTCATCCGCTCCGACATAATGGACCTGGACTACAAGAAAATGAGTCATTACCGGCGAGATTCCGGCCAACAAGGCCGGCGACCGGAAAAGTCGCCGGTAATGTCCATCATTACCGGCTACTTACCCCGTCGCCGGTAATGTCGCCGGAATCTCGCCGGTAATGTTCCAAAACATTACCGGCGACTCCAACCGTCGCCGGCAATGTCTAGGCACACATTTCCGGCGATTTTCTGGCCGGAATTTCGCCGGAAATGTGTGCCTAGACATTGCCGGCGACGGTTGGAGTCGCCGGTAATGTTTTGGAACATTACCGGCGAGATTCCGGTGTAAAGTCGCCGGTAATGTCTTCATTTCCGGCGACTTACTCCGTCGCCGGCAATGTGTCTTATATTAGATGCCGGATGGGGCAGCTCGATCATTCAATCATTTTGAGCGAAAAAAATCCAGAGAAATCGAAAGAAGGAAAACGTACGCTCTGAAATCGATCATTCGGTATATTGTCAAAATTAAGGCGCGCGTCGAAAACTCGATCACTCGGGAAGCTATATATATAGGTACGTAGGTGTATATATACGTATATGTGGTGTATATATATATGTGTGTGTGTTGATCAAATCCAATTCGTGAGATATATATGAAATGTTGTTGATGTGCGGTCACCGAAACGAGAAAACAGCTTGTAGTTAATCTTGTGTCTGAATCAATGACTGGTATTATCGTATTGTTATCGGAGCCAGGCTTAACAGAGCCTCCTCCTACCCAGTCAAATACGTTTTGAATTGAAAAAAGGAGAATACTATCATCGAGTACTGAATCGAATTCAGAGATTAGATCGATATATATACATATGCATGCATGTGTTGATTTAATTAGAGTTGAATTGAGAGATCACGTCGATTATTAGTAGTGAATGTGTGTATATATATATAATTAATACGTAAAATTGTTAGAATTTTCAGGATGGACAAGAGATGGATGAGCCTCGAAAGATGGGATGTCAGATATCACCAGGGAATTAGGAGTTTTGTGGATTTTGTGAAGGCTAATTGTGGAGACACTACACTTCATTATTGCCCGTGTAAAGAATGTAAGTGTTTCAGCGATCGATTTCGATTTCCCATTGATAAAGTCCAGAGGCACCTGAGTAAATACGGGTTTTGGGATAAGTACACTTGTTGGATTTATCACGGTGAAACATCGGTAGCGGGTCCGCATGATCATGGACAATTTGGTGAGAGGGCCAGTCCACGCTATGATCATGGAGATTTTGCTGAGAGGGGCAGTTCATCCTATGATCCAACATCGATGTTAATCAATGATATGTTTCCTCATGAGAGCGGTGTATTTGCTGATGAAGCACCAAATGTCCCTCCCGTCGTTGAGGGTTTCCCCCATATCGAGCCAGTCGAACCATTACCTGGAGGTCATGTCAACACAAGCGGTATGGACAAGTATAACAACCTGATTGCATTGCAACAGACTCCGTTGTACGACGGTTGTAGTAAGACTGTTCTTGAAAGTGTGATGGGAGTGATGCAGCTCAAAATGGAGAACAAAATGTCTGTCAAAGCTGTTCATTCTTGGTTGAAGTGGACTGCTTCGCTACTGCCACCCGGTCATCGTCTTCCTACCACTCATCATAAGGTGCGACATATCCTGAAAGATCTTGGGCTTTCCTACATCAAAATCCATGCATGCAGATATGATTGTATTCTCTTCTGGGGAAAAGATGTCGAAGACCTTGAAGCCTGCCCGGTATGTTTTACAGAAAGGTATAAGTTGACTCCTGCAGGCAATAAAAAAGCTGTGAAGATACTTCGATATTTCCCGCTTATTGATAGGCTGGAGCGGTTGTTCATGTGTGCTTTCACGGCCGAGGCAATGAGATGGTGGGCTGAGAGGAACTTGCCTGACGATGACACCCTTATACACCCTTCCGACGGAGAGGCTTGGAAGCACATGGTCAGGGAGTTTGATCATTTTGCAGTAGAGGTCCGAAATGTTTGGCTAGGGCTCTCATCAGACGGATTCAACCCTTTTGGCAACATGAGTCTTCAATACAGTATATGGCCAGTTATTTTGGTACCGTACAACCTTCCACCATGGATGTGCATGAAGAAGGAATACAATATGCTCACTCTGTTAATTCCGGGCCCGGGTTATCCAGGAAAGTGTCTCGATGTGTATTTGAGGCCTTTGATTGAGGAGCTTAAGTACCTGAGTGAGTGTGGCCACCCCACTTACGATAGGTTCAAAAAGGAGATGTTCCAGATGCATGCCATGCTTGTTGGCACCATCAGTGATTTTCCTGCCCGCGGTATGTTGTCGGGCAACGTTACCAGGGGTTACAGGGCTTGTTCAGAGTGCATGACGGTTGATTGTTGCAGTCCTCATTGCAGTAAAATTGTTCAGATGCGTCACCGTTGTTGGCTTCCATATGATCACCCATTTAGGCAGGATCCAGACGCGTTTGATGGGACTGTGGAAACAGGTGTGGCACCCAGGCGATGGACAGGGGAAGAAATTTTGGAAGTGTTGAATGAATACGATTTTGGCCAGCTGAGCAATCATCCTGACATAGTGGCGTCAATTCCAGACAAGCCCGAAAGGTATAAGTTTTGGACACACAAGAGCATATTCTGGGAACTCTCCTACTGGCCCAGGTTGCCTATCATACATTACCTAGATGTCATGCACATAGAGAAGAATGTGTGTGAAAGTGTGGTGGGCACAGTTCTTAACTTGGAGGGGAAAACAAAAGACATCCCTAAGGCACACATTGATCTGAAAGCAATGGGTGTGCGGAAACATTTGTGGTTAAGAGATGGTAAGAGAAAAATGCCGCAAGCTCCGTACACCGTAAAGCCGAAGCATAAGCATAAAATTTTTCGGTGGCTGAGTAATGTCAGGTATATATTCTTATGGCTATGTAGGAATTTGGCCTTAAATTTTTAGAGGAGTATATATGGTTATATGCGAGAAATATAATTGGTCCATATATATGGCTTTATCTATATATATGCAGGTATCCTTATGGCTATGCAGGAAATATAAGCAGGTGTGTTAACTTCCGGGACAATAAGATGTACGGATTAAAGAGTCATGACTGCCATGTACTGCTTCAACGCCTTTTCCCTATTTTCATTCGAGGGTACATGCCCAAAGAGGTGGTGGAGCCGTTGGTGGCCTTGTCAAGATTCTTTCAGAAGTTATGCAGCAGGGAAGTTAAAAAAGCAGACCTGAGGGAGATGCAAGATGACATCATTTTTATCATGTGCAAGCTTGAGAGGATATTTCCCCCAAATTTTTTCGACATAATGCCGCACCTGATGATCCATCTTCCCGAACAATTGTTGCTTACCGGTCCCGTACACTACACTTGGATGTATCCCATGGAAATGTACAAATGATTCATAAATTTGGTTTGCCTATGTTTTTATATGTAAATTCTTGTGGTTAAGTAAGTTAACATGTACTTGTTAACTTGTAGACAATTGGGAGCCTACAAGGACTATGTGAAGAATAAATATGCACCTGAAGGGTGTATCGCTGAAGCATATCTTGCGCACGAGTGTGTAACGTACACCAAAGTGTACCTCGAAAATGTAGAGGACCCCCAACAACATATGCCGATAGATGAACCCCAGTTCAACCTTTCTATCATCTCCAGTGACGTGGTAGTACAGGGAAGCTTGCCAAAGTCGTACAAGTTGGATGGAAATGAGATAGCCATTGCCCACTGGTCGGTACTGATTAACTGTCAAGAAGTACAATATTGGAAAAACTATCATCTTCACTGCCCTGCTATTGTCGGAGTTGATTACCACAACAAGACGTTTGCAAACTACTTTGGTCAATGGGTAAGTATATGTGTATATGTATATTTTTATATATATCTTTATATAGCATGTATGTATGTACGTGGTTTTGTGGTTTCAAGATGACATAATTTCTTCTGTACGTATTAATATATGGACGTTTTCAGATGAACCATGTAGCAGATGATGGTTGCCCAGAGTGGTCAAACGAATTGAGGGTCCTGGCGATGAAACCGATTGCTTCAAAAGTTTACTCGATGTGTCAGGTCAATGGCGTGAAATTTATATGTGAAAATCGAGACGACCGATTGAAAACACAGAATTGTGGGGTGATGGTCCATGGTGGGCAGGATGGCGTTGACTATTACGGTGTCCTTCATTCAGTTGTTGAACTAATTTATGGGAACCGCATGAAAGTGCACTTGTTCAAGTGTAGATGGTTTGATACTAGCCCGGAGAACACAAGGACCGATCAGTACGGAACATTTTCGGTGAATACTGCTACTACCTGGTATGAAGATGACCCTTTCGTTCTTGCCTCATCAGTAAAACAAGTGTTTTACCTGGACGATCTTCTTAACAAAGTCCCGTGGAAGGTGGTTAACCATGTTGCTCATAGAAACATATACAGTGCTGCCACACTTGGTGATACCGCAGATGATGAGGAAGTTACTGCATACCAAGAGCCAAACGCTTTTGACATTCCGGAATCATCTACGATTCGCCTTAATAATGTGAGATCTGGGAGTGTGGTTCGAATTACTGGAGCAGAACTTCTCGATGTTAATCCATATGAAGTTGACGCTAATTCAGATGACGAGGAGCGGCACATATTGCCAGAGGTTACCTATGAAACCGAGTCAGACTCAAGTGATGAAGATGATTACGATTATCATCCTTAGTACGTTGGAAATTGTAGTCGGAAATTGTAGTCGGCAAATGTACGTAGTAAAATGTACGTAGTAAAATGTTTAAGGAAATTGTAGTCGGAAAATGTACTCGGAAATTGTATGTAGTCGGAAATTGTACGTAGTCGGAAATTGTATGTAGTCGGAAATTGAACGTAGTCGGAAATCGGAACCGTAGTCGGAAATTATACGTAGTCGGAAATCGGAACCGTAGTCGGAAATTGAACG
This sequence comes from Geum urbanum, assembly GCA_946800695.1. Classification (NCBI taxonomy): domain Eukaryota; kingdom Viridiplantae; phylum Streptophyta; class Magnoliopsida; order Rosales; family Rosaceae; genus Geum; species Geum urbanum. Next base: position 11,918,579 of record OX327003.1, read on the forward strand.
TAGTCGGAAATCGGAACCGTAGTCGGAAATTGGAACCGTAGTCGGAAATCGGAAATTGAACGTAGTCGGAAATCGGAACCGTAGTCGGAAATTGAACGTAGTCGGAAATCGGAAATCGGAAATTGAACGTAGTCGGAAATCGGAAATTGAACGTAGTCGGAAATCGGAACCGTAGTCGGAAATTGAACGTAGTCGGAAATCGGAACCGTAGTCGGAAATTATACGTAGTCGGAAATTGTACATAGTCGGAAATTATGTAGTCGGAAAATGGTCGAAAATTGGTCGATCGGATAATAGTCGACAAATAATGACATTACCAACGAGTTGACAAGCAACTCGTGGGTAATGTCATTACCAACGAGTCAAGTCGTTGGTAATGACATTACTCACGACGTACGTCGTTGGTAATGTCATTACCAACGACGTTGACCTACCTCGCCGGCAATGGTGGCGGTATAGCTCGAGCTCGATCTCCTCCTCCCCATTTCTCTTCGGCCTAATTCAATTCTCTCTTCCCTCTTCCCTCTCTTAGCACGAAATTCTCACCTCTCCCCTCTCCTCAATCCTCTCTTCTCTCTTCCCTCTCCCTTCTCTTCCTCTCCTCCCCTCTCTCCTCCCCTCTCTCCTCCTCCCCTCCTCCTCTTCCTCCTCCCCTCACCTCCGTCGCCGGCAAAGTTGGGTCGAGCTCCACCATGCCAGGTTTGAGCTCACTCTCTCTCCCTCTCTCTCTCCCTCTCTCTCTCTCTCATTCCACAATATTTTTTTTGTGTATTTTAATTAATTAATTTTTGATAATTGTGGGATGTATATATGTATGCATGTGGACAATATTTGTAAAATGTAATTAAGGTATGTATGAAAATTGTGGGAAAAAAATGTGGATAATTGTGGGGTGAAGGAGCAATATATGTGATGTATATATGTGAAAAATTAATTAATATATATGGAATGTATATATATACGTATGTTTGAAAAATGTGGAAAATTAATTAGCTAGGGTGAATTGGATTAATATGTGATGTATATATATGTGTGAATTAAGGTGAAATTAAGATGCATGATCGATGTATATATGTGTGAAAAGTTTAAAGCCGGAAATGATGTATGTATATATGTTAAGTTAGGTGATATAGTTGTTAATTTAACGTATAATAGGTGATATTGGAACCATACCAAATCGGAACCGGAACGGTTTGAAACCGGAACTGTTTATAACCGGAACCGTTTGAAAACAAACGGTTCCGGTTTCAAACGGCTCCGGTTCCAAACCGTTCTGGTTCTGATTTGTTATAGAACTGAAACGGTTTGGAACCGGAACTGTTTGTAACCGGAACCGTTATGTTACAAATTGTTCCAGTTACAAACAGTTCCGGTTTCAAACGGTTCCGGTTCCAAACCGTTCCGGTTCTAATTTGTTATAGAACCGAAACGGTTTGGAACCGGAACCGTTTCGAACCGGAACTGTTTCTAACCGGAACCGTTATGTTACAAACGGTTCCGGTTACAAACAGTTCCGGTTTCAAACGGTTCCGGTTTCAAACGGTTCCGGTTCCAAACCGTTCCGGTATTTCTGATTTGTTATAGAACCGAAACGGTTTGGAACCGGAACCGTTTGGAACCGGAACTGTTTGTAACCGGAACCGTTTGTAATATAACGGTTCCAGGTTCAAACGGTTCCTGATCCAAACGGTTCCGGTTCCAAACCGTTCCGGTTCCGATTTGTTATAGAACCCCAGTTCCCATGACTATTACGGTGTCCATGCCAAGAGGTTTTGCAGCTAATTGGCTTCGGAGAGGTTCCCGAAATAGTGGAGGGAACAGTAGTCAAGCTTCCTCCTCGCCCGCAGTTAGCAACACGCCCAGTGGGCCAATGATGAGTGCTCGCATGAGAGCCTTGCTAGAGGCGCGAGCTGAGGAGGAAGCTGCACGATCAAGAGCCGTGCAACCGGAAGTTGAGCCTCGAGCCTCAGTCTCCAGACGCTCAATCAGCAGACGTCCCTCCGGTGGCAGAGCCTCAGACGAGCGACAGTCAACGGGGGCATCAGAAACTCCCTCAATCCGAATGCCCCATATTCGCCCGGTGCCTACTCCCGTTTCACGGGAATCATCTGAGACACATGGTGGTGCTGGCGCCTCATCGTCCAGGCCTCGTCTATCTCCACCGTCCGGTCTCTTCCTACCCGACGAGATTCCTGTCATCCCTGAATTCGATGATAGGGGGATGTCTGTTTATATTGAAGGACGGCCGGAGTTCCTGAGCGTGGAGGTAGCGTATAACTTCCTCCCGTTCGACCCCGTGTATCTTTGGAGTGTGAGGTGCACCAACCAACAAACGGACGATGCAGGTAAATTTTATTTAACATCAGATTGATTACTTAATTATTACTTAAGACTTGCGATAGGTTCAATTAATGATATCAATTTGTTGACATTGTATTATTAGGCAATTTCGTTAATGACTGGAAAACGGAAAGGGGCTAGAGGCACCTGCACCGGGAAGAGACTTGAGCAGGCCACCGGCGGAAGGAAAACGCCCATAAGGGCCAATGAGGATGGCGAGGTGATCGAGGCATTCGACACCACGCGCAAATATGTCAGCATGGCCGGTGCGATCGTGCGGGACAAGGTCCCAATGCTTTGGCCAGATTGGGAATCTGTGCCTATCTACGTGAAGATGCAAGTGCATAATGCACTCAGTGTGAGTAAAATCGTATTTTCATTACGTAAATTTTACATTTATTAATTAAGTCCGAATAAATATATAATTTTACCTTTTATATATTCATATTGCAGGTGTGGTTTGACGTGGATGAAGTTCTTATTCACACGTGGGTAGAGCGTCAACTACATATGAGGTGATGTGCTTCGACTTATTTGAATATATATCGAGTTAGATTTTTGTTTATCAAGTGTTTTAATATCTCTAACTTTTTTTCCTTCTTTTAATATAGGTATAAAGAGTGGAAGAACGAGCTTTCTTCCCATTACACTGTATACAAGGAGCTAGGCCGAGGTCCCACCCCTAGCGAATTCCGGTTTAGGGAGTACGAGTGGCTGTGGCTGATAGCCCACTTCGAGCACCCCAAAGCTCGGGTATGCATCCTTAATATATCTTTCAAGCCTAATGTATCGTATCAGATTGAAATAGTTAGTTACTAATTTTTTTTCATATGTTTATCAAACAAGGCGATTTCGAAAACGAACCGGGCGAATAGATTGAAAAACACCAGGGCCCATCATGCAGGTTCACTCAACTACATGGGTTGGTCGACTAAGGCGCAGCAACAACAAGAGGTGAACCCGTTGGTGTATATTCATCAGAAGTTCTACCCGCAGTGCCCTGAAGAAGCGGTAAGTCTTTCGCCTCTCCATGTGTTAATAAAACTATTTTTCAAGATGGAAATAGATTTTGTTAGCTAATACGTTGTTCATTTTCCCTTTTCAATTAGTCGAGAGTGGAGGAGGCGACCGCAGAAGTGACCATGTGTATAGCTCGGACTAACCATCCTGACTGCTCCGAGGAAGAAGTCACCCAGTATGCCTCTCAGATCGATCCGCTTGATCCCCCGATAGCGGCTCGGATCATGGCAAAAGCGTGCGGGACTGGAAAGAATACCTACTACTGTAGGGGAATGGGCACGGCGGGCGAAGGACTATTGAAGAACACTTCAGAATACTCTACCGGGTCAAGAAGTTCAACTTCTAGTCGTAACCTCGCGGCGGAGCTTCATAGGACGCAGAGGGAGTTGGAGGAGCAAAAGAGGCAGATGGCCGAGTACCAAATGCAGCAGACACAGGTGCAGGCTCATATGTACACATGGATGCGGACGATGTACGAGGCTCAGACTACCGGACAACCCTTCCCCACACCTCCCCCGGTCCCTCATATCCCTACCTATCCACCACCACCACCGCACCAGTCAACGCCAGAGCAAGACCAAGGTAGCCACCGGAATTCAAATGAGTACATGGATTACTTCAACCCTGATGACCCGCAAGTTCCTGGACCTGACCTGTAGTTGTAGTTTATTTTTTTATCGTCGTTGCTATTTGTACTGTACGTTGGACATTTATGTTGAACTTGTATGACTGTCTTTGCTACGTGTACTGTTGAACTTGTATGATTGTACGGTTTATCCGGTTCAATGCAGGTTATGGAATTGGGCCCAATCCAGAACCGCGTTTTTTTTTTCAAAATTTTTCCCCACATTGCCGGCGACATGGACTCGAGTCGCCGGCAATGTCTCACATTCCGGCCACGGCGGCGCTGCCATTGCCGGCGACGCCGTCGCCGGTAATGTCCAAGACATCACCGGCGACTCAAGTCGCCGGTAATGTCCGAGACATCACCGGTGACTTCAGTCGCCGGTAATGTCTCGGACATTACCGGCGACGGCGTTTCCCGTCGCCGGCAATGTCAACACCGACGGGGAATCTCCGGCGACGTCATTGCCGGCGACAAGTCGCCGGTAATGTCAATTCCGGCGAAAAAAAAAGACAAGGCCGGCGACGGTAGGTCGCCGGTAATGTCTCCATTTCTGGTAGTGCTGGTTCAAGATGGTGAACGCTTACCCATGCTTGATGGTTATACAGATCTAACTGAAGATGAGATTATTGATGCAATTAATGAGGTAGATGAAGAAGACGCGCAGGATGAGGACGAGGACGAGGACTCAGGTCATTCGTCCGACGATGTTGAGTATGATGAGGAGGAGGAGCAATCGGATAACGGGGATGAGGATGATGATAATTATGAGGAAGAGTACAATATAACGACGAGGAATATTAATTGGTAATTAATTATTGTAATATATGATGCATGATCGATCAATTAATTAATATATATATTATAAGGAGGAGTACATTTGTACAGCTATTAATTTTGTACTCAATTAATTTAATAATTATTTACATGCGTGGTCGGTTCGACCAACGTAAATTAAAATTAATTAATTAATTAATCCACCCGGAGGATCGGATCGATCGATAATTTGATCGATCGAATCACATTAATTAATTTTCACGACTATTAAAACGGGGACGAAAAAATGACTTTTCGTAGTCCATACTAAGGTAAACACAATACTAATTAATTATACCTATATATATAATCATAAATCCTAAAAATAGTACTTAGATGACGCAAAAGGGTCAACCCGTTGTCTAAGTATACCCCAAACCCTAAACCCTAAGGCCCCAACCCTAAATTAAGGAATTTGTCACTTGGACGACGCAAACGTGTGTTTGCGTCGTCTAAGTTCAGATTTCGTAAATTTATCTAAGACAACGACCATCTAGACCATGTCCCAATGCATATTCTTCTCGTCAAGACCATAGAGCAAAAAATTCTTAGAGTGTGAGCTTCAACGGTTCCAAATTAGGAGTTACGAATTTTTGTGTATCCACGTTTCCGGTTTGTCAAAATTTCGGTTTTGCGGTTGACTAGGCCGATGAAACCCTTCACAAACTTACTATTTTCTAAAAATTATTCTAATTATATATTGTCTAACGGTGAATGTATCCAACGGTTGTTTTGTCCAACTTCAATTTCGTTAATATCGATATGCAATGAGCCTATACTTAATAACACTTAAGTTATAAAGATTAGTAGATACTTAACAAGTTTAAAGACGAAAGATTATTCGTCGTCTCATATTCAATTGTTTATATATACGATGCGTTAATCGATATTTTACGACTATTTCATTCGAATGAAAAATCGGCAACTTCCTTGCGAATTATTTTTAAAAAGGCCATCTCCGTCGTCCAGGTGGAAGAATCATGGCGGTCCAATTACCACCGCCAATTTTTTGAGAAAACGGTTCAAATTTGATTTAAACGACGGAGAATGGTTTCTCCGTCGTCTAAGTCAAATTTGAAACACTTCCCAAAATTAAGGCGGTTAACTCCTACCCGCCAAATTAATTGGGCGTCGGTTGAAAACGACGGAAAATGGGGCTCCACGGTCTAAGTGAAACTGTATATAACACTACAAGAAAATGAGTCATTACCGGCGAGATTCCGGCCAACAAGGCCGACGACCGGAAAAGTCGCCGGTAATGTCCATCATTACCGGCGACTTACTCCGTCGCCGGTAATGTGGCCGGAATCTCGCCGGTAATGTTCCAAAACATTACCGGCGACTCCAACCGTCGCCGGCAATGTCTAGGTACACATTTCCGGCGATTTTCTGGCCGGAATTTCGCCGGAAATGTGTGCCTAGACATTGCCGGCGACGGTTGGAGTCGCCGGTAATGTTTTGGAACATTACCGGCGAGATTCCGGCGTAATGTCTTCATTTCCGGCGACTTACTCTGTCGCCGGCAATGTGTCTTATATTAGATGCCGGATGGGGCAGCTCGATCATTCAATCATTTTGAGCGAAAAAAATACAGAGAAATCGAAAGAAGGAAAACGTACGCTCTGAAATCGATCATTCGGTATATTGTCAAAATTAAGGCGCGCTTCAAAAACTCGATCACTCGGGAAGCTATATATATAGGTACGTAGGTGTATATATACGTATATGTGGTATATATATATATGTGTGTGTGTGTGTTGATCAAATCCAATTCGTGAGATATATATGAAATATTGTTGATGTACGGTCACCGAAACGAGAAAATAGGTTGTAGTTAATCTTGTGTCTGAATCAATGACTGGTATTATCGTATTGTTATCGGAGCCAGGCTTAACAGAGCCTCCTCCTACCCAGTCAAATACGTTTTGAATTGAAAAAAGGAGAATATTATCATCGAGTACTGAATCGAATTCAGAGATTAGATCGATATATATACATATGCATGCATGTGTTGATTTAATTAGAGTTGAATTGAGAGATCACGTCGATTATTAGTAGTGAATGTGTGTATATATATAACTAATACGTAAAATTGTTAGAATTTTCAGGATGGACAAGAGTTGGATGAGCCTCGAAAGATGGGATGTCAGATATCACCAGGGAATTAGGAGTTTTGTGGATTTTGTGAAGGCTAATTGTGGAGACACTACACTTCATTATTGCCCGTGTAAAGAATGTAAGTGTTTCAGCGATCGATTTCGATTTCCCATTGATAAAGTCCAGAGGCACCTGAGTAAATACGGGTTTTGGGATAAGTACACTTGTTGGATTTATCACGGTGAAACATCGGTAGCGGGTCCGCATGATCATGGACAATTTGGTGAGAGGGCCAGTCCACGCTATGATCATGGAGATTTTGCTGAGAGGGGCAGTTCATCCTATGATCCAACATCGATGTTAATCAATGATATGTTTCCTCATGAGAGCGGTGTATTTGCTGATGAAGCACCAAATGTCCCTCCCGTCGTTGAGGGTTTCCCCCATATCGAGCCAGTCGAACCATTACCTGGAGGTCATGTCAACACAAGCGGTATGGACAAGTATAACAACCTGATTGCATTGCAACAGACTCCGTTGTACGACGGTTGTAGTAAGACTGTTCTTGAAAGTGTGATGGGAGTGATGCAGCTCAAAATGGAGAACAAAATGTCTGTCAAAGCTGTTCATTCTTGGTTGAAGTGGACTACTTCGCTACTGCCACCCGGTCATCGTCTTCCTACCACTCATCATAAGGTGCGACATATCCTGAAAGATCTTGGGCTTTCCTACATCAAAATCCATGCATGCAGATATGATTGTATTCTCTTCTGGGGAAAAGATGTCGAAGACCTTGAAACCTGCCCGGTATGTTTTACAGAAAGGTATAAGTTGACTCCTGCAGGCAATAAGAAAGCTGTGAAGATACTTCGATATTTCCCGCTTATTGATAGGCTGGAGCGGTGTTCATGTGTGCTTTCACGGCTGAGGCAATGAGATGGTGGGCTGAGAGGAACTTGCCTGACGATGACACCCTTATACACCCTTCCGACGGAGAGGCTTGGAAGCACATGGTCAGGGAGTTTGATCATTTTGCAGCAGAGGTCCGAAATGTTTTGCTAGGGCTCTCATCTGACGGATTCAACCCTTTTGGCAACATGAGTCTTCAATACAGTATATGGCCAGTTATTTTGGTACCGTACAACCTTCCACCATGGATGTGCATGAAGAAGGAATACAATATGCTCACTCTGTTAATTCCGGGCCCGGGTTATCCAGGAAAGTGTCTCGATGTGTATTTGAGGCCTTTGATTGAGGAGCTTAAGTACCTGAGTGAGTGTGGCCACCCCACTTACGATAGGTTCAAAAAGGAGATGTTCCAGATGCATGCCATGCTTGTTGGCACCATCAGTGATTTTCCTGCCCGCGGTATGTTGTCGGGCAACGTTACCAGGGGTTACAGGGCTTGTTCAGAGTGCATGATGGTTGATTGTTGTAGTCCTCATTGCAGTAAAATTGTTCAGATGCGTCACCGTTGTTGGCTTCCATATGATCACCCATTTAGGCAGGATCCAGACGCGTTTGATGGGACTGTGGAAACAGGTGTGGCACCCAGGCGATGGACAGGGGAAGAAATTTTGGAAGTGTTGAATGAATACGATTTTGGCCAGCTGAGCAATCATCCTGACATAGTGGCGTCAATTCCAGACAAGCCCGAAAGGTATAAGTTTTGGACACACAAGAGCATATTCTGGGAACTGTCCTACTGGCCCAGGTTGCCTATCAGACATTACCTAGATGTCATGCACATAGAGAAGAATGTGTGTGAAAGTGTGGTGGGCACAGTTCTTAACTTGGAGGGGAAAACAAAAGACATCCCTAAGGCACGCATTGATCTGAAAGTAATGGGTGTGCGGAAACATTTGTGGTTAAGAGATGGTAAGAGAAAAATGCCGCAAGCTCCGTACACCGTAAAGCCGAAGCATAAGCATGAAATTTTTCGGTGGCTGAGTAATGTCAAGTATATATTCTTATGGCTATGTAGGAATTTGGCCTTAAATTTTTAGCGGAGTATATATGGTTATATGCGAGAAATATAATTGGTCCATATATATGGCTTTATATATATATATATATGCAGGTATCCTTATGGCTATGCAGGAAATATAAGCAGGTGTGTTAACTTACGGGACAATAAGATGTACAGATTAAAGAGTCATGACTGCCATGTACTGCTTCAACGCCTTTTCCCTATTTTCATTCGAGGGTACATGCCCAAAGAGGTGGTGGAGCCGTTGGTGGCCTTGTCAAGATTCTTTCAGAAGTTATGCACCAGGGAAGTTAAAAAAGCAGACCTGAGGGAGATGCAAGATGACATCATTTTTATCATGTGCAAGCTTGAGAGGATATTTCCCCCAAATTTTTTCGACATAATGCCGCACCTGATGATCCATCTTCCCGAACAATTGTTGCTTACCGGTCCCGTACACTACACTTGGATGTATCCCATGGAAAGGTACAAATGATTCATAAATTTGGTTTGCCTATGTTTTTATATGTAAATTCTTGTGGTTAAGTAAGTTAACATGTACTTGTTAACTTGTAGACAATTGGGAGCCTACAAGGACTATGTGAAGAATAAATATGCACCTGAAGGGTGTATCGCTGAAGCATATCTTGCGCACGAGTGTGTAACGTACACCAAAGTGTACCTCGAAAATGTAGAGGACCCCCAACAACATATGCCGATAGATGAACCCCAGTTCAACCTTTCTATCATCTCCAGTGACGTGGTAGTACAGGGAAGCTTGCCAAAGTCGTACAAGTTGGATGGAAATGAGGTAGGGATTGCCCACTGGTCGGTACTGATTAACTGTCAAGAAGTACAATATTGGAAAAACTATCATCTTCACTGCCCTGCTATTGCCGGAAATGTTGATTACCACAACAAGACGTTTGCAAACTACTTTGGTCAATGGGTAAGTATATGTGTATATGTATATTTTTATATATATCTTTATATAGCATGTATGTATGTACGTGGTTTTGTGGTTTCAAGATGACATAATTTCTTCTGTACGTATTAATATATGGACGTTTTCAGATGAACCATGTAGCAGATGATGGTTGCCCAGAGTGGTCAAACGAATTGAGGGTCCTGGCGATGAAACCGATTGCTTCAAAAGTTTACTCGATGTGTCAGGTCAATAGCGTGAAATTTATATGTGAAAATCGAGACGACCGACTGAAAACACAGAATTGTGGGGTGATGGTCCATGGTGGGCAGGATGGCGTTGACTATTACGGTGTCCTTCATTCAGTTGTTGAACTAATTTATGGGAACCGCATGAAAGTGCACTTGTTCAAGTGTAGATGGTTTGATAGTAGCCCGGAGAACACAAGGACCGATCAGTACGGAACATTTTCGGTGAATACTGCTACTAGCTGGTATGAAGATGACCCTTTCGTTCTTGCCTCATCAGTAAAACAAGTGTTTTACCTGGACGATTTTCTTAACAAAGTCCCGTGGAAGGTGGTTAACCATGTTGCTCATAGAAACATATACAGTGCTGCCACACTTGGTGATACCGCAGATGATGAGGAAGTTACTGCATACCAAGAGCCAAACGCTTTTGACATTCCGGAATCATCTACGATTCGCCTTAATAATGTGAGATCTGGGAGTGTGGTTCGAATTACTGGAGCAGAACTTCTCGATGTTAATCCATATGAAGTTGACGCTGATTCAGATGACGAGGAGCGGCACATATTGCCAGAGGTTACTTATGAAACCGAGTCAGACTCAAGTGATGAAGATGATTACGATTATCATCCTTAGTACGTTGGAAATTGTAGTCGGAAATTGTAGTCGACAAATGTACGTAGTAAAATGTACGTAGTAAAATGTTTAAGGAAATTGTAGTCGGAAAATGTACTCGGAAATTGTATGTAGTCGGAAATTGTACGTAGTCGGAAATTGTATGTAGTCGGAAATTGAACGTAGTCGGAAATCGGAACCGTAGTCGGAAATTATACGTAGTCGGAAATTGAACGTAGTCGGAAATCGGAACCGTAGTCGGAAATAGAACGTAGTAGGAAATCGGAACCGTAGTCGGAAATCGGAACCGTAGTCAGAAATTGAACGTAGTCGGAAATCGGAAATTGAACGTAGTCGGAAATCGGAACCGTAGTCGGAAATTGAACGTAGTCGGAAATCGGAAATCGGAAATTGAACGTAGTCGGAAATCGGAGCCGTAGTCGGAAATTGAACGTAGTCGGAAATCGGAACCGTAGTCGGAAATTATACGTAGTCGGAAATTGTACGTAGTCGGAAATTATGTAGTCGGAAAATGGTCGGAAATTGGTCAATCGGATAATAGTCGACAAATAATGACATTACCAACGAGTTGACAAGCAACTCGTTGGTAATGTCATTACCAACGACTTAGCAACTCGTGGGTAATGTCATTACCAACGAGTTGCTTCTCAACTCGTTGGTAATGTCATTACCAACGACGTTGACCTACCTCGCCGGCAATGGTGGCGGTATAGCTCGAGCTCGAGCTCCTCCTCCCCATTTCTCTTCGGCCTAATTCAATTCTCTCTTCCCTCTTCCCTCTCTTAGCACGAATTTCTGATATCTCCCCTCTCCTCAATCCTCTCTTCTCTCTTCCCTCTCCCCTCTCTTCCTCTCCTCCCCTCTCTCCTCCCCTCTCTCCTCCTCCCCTCCTCCTCTTCCTCATCCCCTCACCTCCGTCGCCGGCAAAGTTGGGTCAAGCTCCACCATGGCAGGTTTGAGCTCACTCTCTCTCCCTCTCTCTCTCCCTCTCTCTCTCTCATTCCACAATATTTTTTTTGTGTATTTTAATTAATTAATTTTTGATAATTGTGGGATGTATATATGTATACATGTAGACAATATTTGTAAAATGTAATTAAGGTATGTATGAAAATTGTGGGAAAAAAATGTGGATAATTGTGGGGTGAAGGAGCAATATATGTGATGTATATATGTGAAAAATTAATTAATATATATTGAATGTATATATATACGTATGTTTGAAAAATGTGGAAAATTAATTAGCTAGGGTGAATTGGATTAATATGTGATGTATATATATATGTGTGAATTAAGGTGAAATTAAGATGCATGATCGATGTATATATGTGTGAAAAATTTAAAGCCGGAAATGATGTATGTATATATGTTAAGTTAGGTGATATAGTTGTTAATTTAACGTATAATAGGTGATATTGGAACCATACCAAATCGGAACCAGAACGGTTTCAAACCGGAACTGTTTATAACCGGAACCGTTTGAAAACAAACGGTTCCGGTTTCAAACGGTTTCGGTTCAAAACCGTTCCGGTTCTGATTTGTTATAGAACCGAAACGGTTTGGAACCGGAACTGTTATGTGACAAATTGTTCCAGTTACAAACAGTTCCGGTTTCAAACGGTTCCGGTTCCAAACCGTTCCGGTTCTGATTTGTTATAGAACCGAAACGGTTTGGAACCGGAACTGTTTGTAACCGGAACTGTTATGTGACAAATTGTTCCAGTTACAAACAGTTCCGGTTTCAAACGGTTCCGGTTCCAAACCATTCCGGTTCTGATTTGTTATAGAACCGAAACGGTTTGGAACCGGAACCGTTTCGAACCGGAACTGTTTGTAACCGGAACCGTTATGTTACAAACGGCTCCGGTTACAAACAGTTCCGGTTTCAAACGGTTCCGGTTCCAAACCGTTTGGGTATTTCTGATTTGTTATAGAACCGAAACGGTTTGGAACCGGAACCGTTTGGAACCGGAACTATTTGTAATCGGAACCGTTTGTAATATAACGGTTCCAGGTTCAAACGGTTCCTGTTCCAAACCGTTCCGGTTCTGATTTGTTATAGAACCCCAGTTCCCATGACTATTACGGTGTCCATGCCAGGAGGTTTTGCGGCTAATTGGCTTCGGAGAGGTTCCCGAAATAGTGGAGGGAACAGTAGTCAAGCTTCCTCCTCCCCCGCAGTTAGCAACACGCCCAGTGGGCCAATGATGAGTGCTCGCACGAGAGCCTTGCTAGAGGCGCGAGCTGAGGAGGAAGCTGCACGATCAAGAGCCGTGCAACCGGAAGTTGAGCCTCGAGCCTCAGTCTCCAGACGCTCAATCAGCAGACGTCCATCCGGTGGCAGAGCCTCAGACGAGCGACAGTCAACGGGGGCATCAGAAACTCCCTCAATCCGAATGCCCCATATTCGCCCGGTGCCTACTCCCGTTTCACGGGAATCATCTGAGACACATGGTGGTGCTGGCGCCTCATCGTCCAGGCCTCGTCTATCTCCGCCGTCCGGTCTCTTCCTACCCGACGAGATTCCTGTCATCCCTGAATTCGATGATAGGGGGATGCCTGTTTATATTGAAGGACGGCCGGAGTTCCTGACCGTGGAGGAAGCGTATAACTTCCTCCCGTTCGACCCCGTGTATCTTTGGAGTGTGAGGTGCACCAACCAACAAACGGACGATGCAGGTAAATTTTATTTAACATCAGATTGATTACTTAATTATTACTTAAGACTTGCGATAGGTTCAATTAATGATATCAATTTGTTGACATTGTATTATTAGGCAATTTCGTTAATGGGACTGGAAAACGGAAAGGGGCTAGAGGCACCTGCACCGGGAAGAGACTTGAGCAGGCTACCGGCGGAAGGAAAACGCCCATAAGGGCCAATGAGGATGGCGAGGTGATCGAGGCATTCGACACCACGCGCAAATATGTCAGCATGGCCGGTGCGATCGTGCGGGACAAGGTCCCAATGCTTTGGCCAGATTGGGAATCTGTGCCTATCTACGTGAAGATGCAAGTGCATAATGCACTCAGTGTGAGTAAAATCGTATTTTCATTACGTAAATTTTACATTTATTAATTAAGTCCGAATAATTATATATATAATTTTACCTTTTATATATTCCTATTGCAGGTGTGGTTTGACGTGGATGAAGTTCTTATTCACACGTGGGTAGAGCGTCAACTACATATGAGGTGATGTGCTTCGACTTATTTGAATATATATCAAGTTAGATTTTTGTTTATCAAGTGTTTTAATATCTCTAACTTTTTTTCCTTCTTTTAATATAGGTATAAAGAGTGGAAGAACGAGCTTTCTTCCCATTACACTGTATACAAGGAGCTAGGCCGAGGTTCCACCCCTAGCGAATTCCGGTTTAGGGAGTACGAGTGGCTGTGGCTGATAGCCCACTTCGAGCACCCCAAAACTCGGGTATGCATCCTTAATATATCTTTCAAGCCTAATGTATCGTATCAGATTGAAATAGTTAGTTACTAATTTTTTTTCATATGTTTATCAAACAAGGCGATTTTGAAGACGAACCGGGCGAATAGATTGAAAAACACCAGGGCCCATCATGCAGGTTCACTCAACTACATGGGTTGGTCGACTAAGGCGCAGCAACAACAAGAGGTGAATCCGTTGGTGTATATTCATCAGAAGTTCTACTCGCAGTGCCCTGAAGAAGCGGTAAGTCTTTCGCTTCTCGATGTGTTAATAAAACTATTTTTCAAGATGGAAATAGATTTTGTTACCTAATACGTTGTTCATTTTCCCTTTTCAATTAGTCGAGAGTGGAGGAGGCGACCGCAGAAGTGACCATGAGTATAGCTCGGACTAACCATCCTGACTGCTCCGAGGAAGAAGTCACCCAGTATGCCTCTCAGATCGATCCGCTTGATCCCCCGATAGCGGCTCGGATCATGGCAAAATCGTGCGGGACTGGAAAGAATACCTACTACTGTAGGGGAATGGGCACGGCGGGCGAAGGACTATTGAAGAACACTTCAGAATACTCTACCGGGTCAAGAAGTTCAACTTCTAGTCGTAACCTCGCGGTGGAGCTTCATAGGACGCAGAGGGAGTTGGAGGAGCAAAAGAGGCAGATGGCCGAGTACCAAATGCAGCAGACACAGGTGCAGGATCAGATGTACACATGGATGCGGACGATGTACGAGGCTCAGACTACCGGACAACCCTTCCCCACACCTCCCCCGGTCCCTCATATCCCTACCTATCCACCACCACCACCGCACCAGTAAACACCAGAGCAAGACCAAGGTAGCCACCGGAATTCAAATGAGTTCATGGATTACTTCAACCCTGATGACCCGCAAGTTCCTGGACCTGACCTGTAGATGTAGTTAATTTTTTTATCGTCGTTGCTATTTGTACTGTACGTTGGACATTTATGTTGAACTTGTATGACTGTCTTTGCTACGTGTACTGTTGAACTTGTATGATTGTACGGTTTATCCGGTTCAATGCAGGTTATGGAATTGGGCCCAATCCAGAACCGCGTTTTTTTTTCAAAATTTTTCCCCACATTGCCGGCGACATGGACTCGAGTCGCCGGCAATGTCTCAAATTCCGGCCACGGCGGCGCTGCCATTGCCGGCGACGCCGTCGCCGGTAATGTCCAAGACATCACCGGCGACTCAAGTCGCCGGTAATGTCCGACACATCACCGGCGACGGCGTTTCCCGTCGCCGGCAATGTCAACACCGGCGGGGAATCACCGGCGACGTCATTGCCGGCGACAAGTCGCCGGTAATGTCAATTCCGGCGAAAAAAAAAGACAAGGCCGGCGACGGCAGGTCGCCGGTAATGTCTCCATTTCTGGTAGTGTAAAGGCAGTGGCTGATCCTCTTTTCCTCATCTCATTCTCAAATCAATCCTCCTCTCCTCTCTCTCTCTCTCACTCTCGCTCAAAAATCCAGCCTCCCTCCTCCAGCGACTCTCCGACGACCAAAAATCCGGCGACTTTCCGGCGACTCCCTCCGATGACTCATCTTTTAGGTAATATTTTAAATTTTTAACATAATTATAATTTAATTAATAAATTAGTAAATTGGTAAATTAATTAGTAAAAATAATATATTAGTAATAATTGGTAATAATAATTAATATTGGTTAGTAAATGAATAATTATTATTGTAAAGGCATGGTAAATAATAATTAATTATTGTAATTAAATATTTTTTAAATTAATAGTATAATTTGTAATTATTATTGCTTGTAATTATAATTTGTAAATATTGTTGTAATTAATATTTTAAATTTGTAGTAAATTTGGTAAATTAGTGAATTATTAAAAATAAATAAATTGGTAATTATGGAAATTTTGTAGTAAATTGGTACTCTTTGATTTAAATTTAGTACATAAGTTTGTTTATTAAGTCGCACTCTTTGAAATAGATGGCGCCTCATTTCCTAGCTTATCTCCTTAACCCCTCGTGATGTGTGATATTCATCACCGCATACCATAACCTAAGTGAAGTTATGGACACGAGGTTGAGGGCGGAGTTTGCAAAGGACTTGAGGGAGTGTAAATTTTTAAAAGATTGGCTGAATGTCTGACATGGTGTCTAGAAACGGGTTATGACTGGTGACCGGTTTTGGATCTAAGAAAGACTAACACCAATAGAGTATATACCATTAATTTGGTTAGCCTCAGGGTGTTTTGTCGAAACTAGTCCTGCCTCTCGCGTTATCTCTATTCCTAACTGGCAATGCTTTTCGATTGAATTAAGGTTGATTGATAGAAAGTTTATACTTTATCGCGCGGGTCGCACATCCATTGAACGACCCAAACACCAAGCTAGTGTACTCTATTTAAATCTTAGGCGCACTCAATACTTGTAAATAATTATCGTAAATTTTTTTATATAATTGTTATGGTAATAATATTTTAACAACTCCTAAGTTAAAATGGTCCCGTCGAGAAAGAAAAATGCCTAAAAGGATGTCGAAGATGCTCTACTCCGACGCTTGGCAGAGCAAGTCGGTTGGAATTTAGAGGAGGACAACGACGCGCGTCTTCCGGACCTTTCAGCTGGTCCTTCGACAGTGCCCACTGGGGAAATTCCCGCTGCCCCACCTATCCCGACCAGTGATGACGCCCATTCTGGTCCGACGTCCATGGAAGAAAGTGCTCAAGCGTTGTCGGCCTCCTCTGAATCTATCCTCTACAGCGCCCGGCGCAAGCTCAGGAGGGCCCCAACAGATCCTCAACCAAAAAGGACTCGCGTTCTCGTTAAAGGCGGAAAATCCGAAAAATTGTTCAAGGCGATCGGGAAAAAGATCCAGTTGCCGTACGACGAATTCACCGATGGCCCTCCCACATGTCAGCTAGCTAGTCTCTCAGCGCACAGCATCGGGTCAATCCTTCGCAACAGGGTTCGTATGGCTGCCCCTACTTGGAAGGAGTTGTCGGATGAAGAGAAGGCGAAAGTATTTAAAGAACTTTCGATACGTAATACGTACAATTTTAAATTTATTTTCTAATAACCAATAAAAATCGTAATTTCATAATATATACAATTATAATTTTCTATTTATTTCTTATAGAAACAATATGAGGTGGATCCCACACCAGAGATACTTAGGAACATCAACCAAACCGCCAACGCCATCTACTGTGATTGGAAGTACAAACTTCATAAGTATTATGACGATATCGGCCCCGTGCCTACCCCCGTAGACCTGCGTGGGGATAGGAAAGATGAGTGTGAGTGGTTGTGTAACCACTTTCAAGGAGAATAATATAAGGTGATTATTTTTTTAATTTAAATTAAAAGAATCGAATTATTTTTATTTTAATTACTTATTAATTTTTTAATGATTTATGTTGTCCAACAGAAATTCTCCAACATCAACAAGACCAACCGGGGGAAGAAGGACAAACATCATACCTCCGACTCCAAGTAGATGATCCAAATAGCCAAGGAGCACAGAGATAAGCGCTCCAAATACCCTTATCTGGATGCTAGTGTCAGCGCGTACTTGATGCCTGGGCTTGAGAATCAAGCGAGTCAATACGGCGTAAGTGATATATATGTGCTTTTAATTAGCGTAGTTATTATTTAAGTAATATTTAATAAATTGTAATACAAATTTTTAATTATTTAATTTTTATTATTTTTTCAGGCGAGGTTGGTAGAACGGGCGCAGCATGAATTGACCAACACACAGCTTGCACACCCGGATTTGCCGCCTGAAGACCTGCCTCATCTATCGATAGAGAGCCAAATTGCAATCGCCGATCAGGTACACGGTCATAGAGCTGGCAAGGAGGTTAGGGAGATGAGACGTAAGGTCTAACGAGATTTGTTCTTCGACTCATCTACGGGATGTTCGGCAAGGAAAAGTACTCAGGCTGTGGTCGTCCAAGCAGCCTTCGAAGATGCTTGACTCGCACGGGAGGAAAATTAATCTATGCGTCAGAGGCTTGATTAGAAAGAAGCGCAGATAGCCCAACTCGTCACCCTCATGGAAAATCAAGCTCGACGACAATGTCAACCTCCTCTGAACCCATACCCTGACGACGACGACGACACGGCTGGAGGCGGGGGACTCAGCGGAGCATCTGTTCCTCCAGTACTTTAGTAGTTTACATATATTCTAGCTTCGTAGTTTATCATATTGTTTTTTCCGGTTTTGAACAATTTAATTTCATGAATGTACGTACAAATTTTTATTATTTAAGTAACAATTTATTATTTTAATTAATTTATAATATTTAATAATTTAAATGTGAATTTAGTTTTTTAACTAAATTATTAATATTTTACTTTAAATTAAAATTTTAATTAAAAAAAATTAAATAATCACTTAGACTACGGAGACTATCATATGCGCGGTCTAAGTGTTCACTTAGACCGTGGAAATATGCACCATAGTCGCAGTCTAAGTGTTCAATTAGACCACAGAGAAACAATTCTTCGTGGTCTAAATGATCACTTAGACCGCGGACTTTTTTGCGTGGTCTAAGTGCGCGGAAAAAATCTCGCTACAAGAAAAACGCACTTAGACCGCGGAGCGTTTCCATCGTATAAGTGCGTTTTTCCGTCGTCTAAGTACTTAGACGACGGAACCTCCGTCCTCCAAGTTCCGTGCTTCAAGTGTTATCGTCCAAGCACTTAGACGACGAAGAATTTCATCTCCGTCGTCCAAGTTCACTTGAACCGCGGAGCTTCTCCGTGGCCCAGGTACGCACCTGGACGACGGAGAATTTCATCTCCGTCGTCCAGGTGTTTACCTAGGCCACGGAGCAAGTGCATATTTAATTTTTTTAAAAAAAATTAAATTGTAATTAAATATTAATAATTTAATTTATTATTAATTGAATTTAAATAATGAAAAATGTTAAAATTAATTAAATAAACTAAATTTGTAATATTACTTAATTAAATAATTAAAATTAATTTGTACATACATAATCGAAAAATGAATAAAAATTAAAATATTGTTCGGAATGCGGAAAGAAACGAGATAATAAACTACTAGCTAATACACTGGAGGAGCAGATGCGCCGCCAAGTCCCCCGCCTCCACCTTAGGTCCGAACCCCCTAACCTCCTTGCCAGCTCTACGACCGTAGACCTCATCCGTGATTGTAATTTGGCTCTCCATGGATAGAGGAGGCAGGTCTTCCGGCGGCAAATCTGGGAACTCAAGCGGAGTGTTAGCCAATTCTTCCTGCGCGCGCTCTACCACCCTTGCCTACAAAACAATAATTAAAAAATTATAATGAAATAATTTTTAAATAATAATTACTACAATTAAAAGCACATATATATATCACTTACGCCGTATTGACTCGCTTCATTATCGAGCCCAGGCGTCACGTACGCGCTTATGCTTGCATCGAGATAAGGGTGTTTGGAGCCCTTATTTTTGTGCTCCTTGACTATTTGAATGAGTTGCTTGGCGCCAGAAGTATGGTGTTTGTCCTTCTTCCCCCGGTTGGCTTTGTTGACTTCGGAGAATTTCTGTTAGACAACATAATTAAATCATTAAAAAATTAATAAGCAACTAAAATTAAAATTATTCAATTATCTTAATTGAAATAAAAAAAAGTAAACATCTTAAATTCTTCATCTTGAAAGTGGTTACACAACCACTGCCACTCATCTTCTCTATCCCCACGCAGCTCTACGGGGGTAGGCACGGGACCGATATTTTTGAAGTACTGATGGAGCCTGTACTTCCAATCACGGTAGATGGAGTTGGTGGTTTGGTTGATATGCCTCAACATCGTCGGTGTCAGATCCACCTCAAATTGTTCCTATCAGAAATAAATAGAAAATTATAATCGTATATATTATGAAATTATAACTAATATTAACAATATTATATAATAACTAAAATTGTACGTATTACGTACCGAAAGTTCTTTAAAGAGTTTCGCTTTCTCATCATCCGACACCTCCTTCCAAGTAGGGGCAGTGAGACGAACCCGGCTACGAAGGATTGACCCTATAGTATGCGCCGAGAGACTTGCTAGCTGAGCTGTGGGAGGGCCACCGGTGAATTCGTCGTAGGGCAAGTCGATCTTTTTCCCGGTCGCCTTGCAAATTTTCTCCGCTTTGCCCCCTTTAACGAGACCACGAGTCCTTTTCGGTTGCGGGTCAGTCGGGGCCCTCCTTTGCTAACGCCGGGCGCTGTACATGATAGATTCAGAGGTTGAGGAGGCCTGAGTACCTGCTATTGAACCGGTATCGGGCGTCGGACTTGAATAGGGTCGACGTCATCACCACTGGAGATAAATGGGGCAGAGGGAATTTCCCCAGAAGGCGCTGCCGACGGACCAGACGAAGGGTCCGGATTGAGGGCGTCGTTGCCCTCCTGTTCAACCCAACCGACTTGGTTCGCCAAGCGACGGAGCATAGCATCTTCTACCTCCTGTTGGGCTTTTTTCTTGCCGGATAGAGCAATTTAAACTTAGGAGTATGTTGTTAAAATACCTACTTACCATAATAATTACAACTAAAAATTTACGCTAATTAAGTACGGTTAAGATTTAAATAGAGTACACTAGCTTGGCTTTTTGGGTCGTTCAATGGACGTGCGACCCGCGCGATAAAGTGTAAATTTTCAATTAATCAGCCTTGGTTCAATCGAAAAACATGACCAGTTAGGGATAGAGATAACGCGAGAGGCAGGACTAATTTCAACAAAACACCCCGAGACTAACCAAATGAATGGTATATACTCTATTGGTGTCGTCTTTCTAAGATCCAAAACCTGTCACCAGTCATAACCCGTTTCTAGACACCATGTCCGACATTCGGCCAATTTTTCGAAAATTTACACTCCCTCAAGTCCTTTGCAAATTCCGCCCTCAACCTCGTGTCCATACCTTCACTTAGGTTATGGTGTGCGGTGATGAAATCCACACATCACGAGGGGTTAGGGAGATAAGCTACACTACCAGAAATGGAGACATTACCGGCGACCTCCCGTCGCCGGCCTTGTCTATTTTTTTTGCCGGAATTGTCATTACCGACGACAAGTCGCCGGAAATGACGTCGCCGAAAATCCCCTGCCGGATTTAACATTGCCGGCGATGGGAAACGGCGTCGCCGACAATGGCAGCGCCACCGTGGCCGGAATGTGAGACATTGCCGGCGATTGAGGTCCATGTCGCCGGCAATGTCTGGAAAAATTTTGAAAAAAAAACTCGGTTCTGGATTGGGCCCAATTCCAGAACCTGCATTGAAAGACATAAACCGTACAATCATACAAGTTCAACAGTACACATAAATGTCCAACGTACAGTACAAATAGCAACGACGATACGAAAATTAACTACAACTACAGGTCAGGGTCGAGGAACTTGCGGGTCAGGGTCGAAGTAATCCATGTACTCATTTGAATTCCGGTGGCTACCTTGGTCTTGCTCTGGCGTTGACTGGTGCGGTGGTGGTGGTGGATAGCTAGGGAACGGAGGGACCGGGACCGGGGGAGGTGTGGGGAACGGTTGTCCGGTAGTCTGAGCCTCGTACATCGTCCGCATCCATGTGTACATCTGAGCCTGCATCTGTGTCTGCTGCTGGACCATGTTTTGGTACTCGGCCATCTGCCTCTTTTGCTCCTCCAACTCCCTCTGCGTCCTATGAAGCTCCGCTGCGAGGTTACGACTAGAAGTTGAACTTCTTGACCCGGTAGAGTATTGTGAAGTGGTTTTCAATACTCCTTCTCCCACCGAGCCCATTCCCCTACAGTAGTAGGTATTCTTTCCAGTCCCACACGCTTTTGCCATGATCTGAGCCGCTATCGGGGGATCAAGCGGATCGATCTGAGAGGCATACTGGGTGACTTCTTCCTCGGAGCAGTCATGATGGTTAGTCCGAGCTATACTCATGGTCACTTCTGCGGTCGCCTCCTCCACTCTCGCCTAATTGAAAAGCGAAAATGAACAACGTATTAACTAACAAAATCTATTAATATCGAAAAATAGTTTTATTAACACATGGAGAGGCGAAAGACTTACCGCTTCGTCAGGGCACTGCGGATAGAACTTCTGATGAATATACACCAAGGGGTTCACTTCTTGTTGTTGCTGCGCCTTAGTCGACCAACCCATGTAGTTGAGTGAACCTGCATGATGGGCCCTGGTGTTTTTCAATCTATTCGCCCGGTTCGTCTTCGAAATCGCCTTGTTTGATAAACATATGGAAAATAATTAGTAACTAACTATTTCAATCTGATACGATACAGACGGCTTGTAAGATATATTAAGGATGCATACCTTCGCTTTGGGGTGCTCGAAGTGGGGTATCAGCCACAGCCACTCGTACTCCCTAAACCGGAATTCGCTAGGGGTAGAACCTCGGCCTAGCTCCTTGTATACAGTGTAATGGGAAGAAAGCTCGTTCTTCCACTCTTTATACGTATATTAAAACAAGGAAAAAAATTTAGAGATATTAAAACACTTGATAAACAAAAATCTAACTCGATATATATTCAAATAAGTCGAAGCACATCACCTCATATGTAGTTAACGCTCTACCCACGTGTGAATAAGAACTTCATCCACGTCAAACCACACCTGCAATATGAATATATAAAAGGTAAAATTATATATTTAAGTGGACTTAATTAATAAATGTAAAATTTACGTAATGAAAATACGATTTTACTCACACTGAGTGCATTATGCACTTGCATCTTCACGTAGATAGGCACAGATTCCCAATCTGGCCAAAGCATTGGGACCTTGTCCCGCACGATCGCACCGGCCATGCTGACATATTTGCGCGTGGTGTCGAATGCCTCGATCACCTCGCCATCCTCATTGGCCCTTATGGGCGTTTTCCTTCCGCCGGTGGCCTGCTCAAGTCTCTTCCCGGTGCAGGTGCCTCTAGCCCCTTTCCGTTTTCCAGTCCCATTAACGAAATTGCCTAATAATACAATGTCAACAAATTGATATCATTAATTGAACCTATCGCAAGTCTTAAGTAATAATTAAGTAATCAATCTGATGTTAAATAAAATTTACCTGCATCGTCCGTTTGTGGGTTGGTGCACCTCACACTCCAAAGATACACGGGGTCGAACGGGAGGAAGTTATACGCTTCCTTCACGGTCAGGAACTCCGGCCGTCCTTCAACATAAACAGACATCCCCCTATCATCGAATTCAGGGATGACATGAATCTCATCGGGTAGGAAGAGACCGGACGGCGGAGATAGACGAGGCCTGGACGATGAGGCGCCAGCACCACCATGTGCCTCAGATGATTCCCGTGAAACGGGAATAGGCACCGGGCGAATATGGGGCATTCGGATTGAGGGAGTTTCTGATGCCCCCGTTGACTGTCGCTCGTCTGAGGCTCTGCCACCGGAGGGACGTCTGCTGATTGAGCGTCTGGAGACTGAGGCTCGAGCCTCGACTTCCGGTTCCACGGCTCTTGATCGTGCAGCTTCCTCCTCAGCTCGCGCCTCTAGCAAGGCTCTCGTGCGAGCAGTCATCATTGGCCCACTGGGCGTGTTGCTAACTGCGGGCGAGGAGGAAGCTTGACTACTGTTCCCTCCACTATTTCGGGAACCTCTCCGAAGCCAATTAGCCGCAAAACCTCCTGGACACCGTAATAGTCATGGATTCGGTTCAATAACAAATCGGAACCGGAACGGTTTGGAACCGAAACCGTTAGAAACTGGAACTGTTTGTAACCGGAACTGTTTGTAACCGAAACCATTTGTAACATAACGGGAAAGGTTACAAACAGTTCCGGTTCCAAACGGTTCCGGTTCCAAACCGTTTTGGTTCTATAACAAATCGGAACCGGAACGGTTTGGAACCAGAACCGTTAGAAACCGGAACTGTTTGTAACCGGAAACGTTTGTAACATAACGGTTCCGGTTACAAACAGTTCCGGTTCCAAAGGGTTCCGGTTCCGTGCGGTTCCGGTTTAAAACCGTTCTGGTTCTAAACCGTTCCGATCCCTATTTCCACCTTCATTTATACGATTAATTAACAACTATATCACCTAAATTAACATATATACATTTTCGATGTATATATATACACATCATGCATCTTAATTAAATTTAATTTTCACATATTCATCCAAATCACAAACCCTAATTAATTTTTCACATTTTTCACACATATATATATACATCATGCATCTTCATTAGGTTTAATTTTCACATATATATACATCACATATATATACATTGCATATAAATTTACAACTTATCACCCTAATTTCCAAGTTAGCACCCTAATTAATTTACACATACACATACACATACACAATTAATTTACACATACACATACACATACACATACAAAAAAATAATTAAAAATTGAGAGGGAGAGAGAGGGAGAGAGAGAGAGAGGACCTGCCATGGTTAACCACTACAATGCTTTGCCTACTACAATTGTGAGGGGAAGAGAGGAGGGGAGGAGGAGATTTTCGGAGGAGGAGAGGGAGAGGATAAGGAGGAGGAGAGGGAGAGGAGGAGGAGGAGGTGAGCTAGAGGTGAGCTAGAGGTGAAGCCGGACCGATTTAGGAGGAGGAGAGGAGGGGAGGAGGGGAGGAGGAGAGGATTTTGAGAAATACAGCTCGGGGTCGAGCTGGGGGGTTTCTATCCAGAAGACATTGCCGGCGACATGCTTATAAGTCGTTGGTAATAACTTTACCAACGACTTCAACTCGTTGGTAATGACATTACCAACGACGAGTTAACTCGTTGGTAATGTCATTATTTCCCGAAGAATATCCGACAACATTTTCCGTCAACGATTTCTGGCTACATTTTCCGACTACAATTTTCATTATCAATTTTCGTCTACGATTAACGACTACAATTTCCGTCTACTATTTCTGTCTACGATTTCCGACTACAATTTCCATTATCAATTTCCGTCTACGATTTCCGACTACAATTTTCATTATCAATTTCCGTCTACGATTAACGACGACAATTTCCATTATCAATTTCCGTCTACGATTAACGACTACAATTTCCGTCTACTATTTCCGTTCACAATTTCCGACTACATGATTAACGTACTAAGGATGATAATCGTAATCATCGTCATCACTTGAGTCTGACTCGGTTTCATTGGTAACCTCTGGCAATATGTGCCTCTCCTCGTCATCTGAATCAGCGTCAACTTCATATGGATTAACATCGAGAAGTTCTGCTCCAGTAATTCGAACCACACTCCCAGATCTCACATTATTAAGGCAAATCGTAGATGATTCCGGAATATCAAAAGCGTTCGGCTCTTGGTATGCAGTAACTTCCTCATCATCTGCGGTATCACCAAGTGTGGCAGCACTGTATATGTTTCTATGAGCAACATGGTTAACCACCTTCCACGGGACTTTGTTAAGAAGATCGTCCAGGTAAAACACTTGTTTTACTGATGAGGCAAGAACGAAAGGGTCTTCTTCATACCAGGTAGTAGCAGTATTCACCGAAAATGTTCCGTGCTGATCGGTCCTTGTGTTCTCCGGGCTAGTATCAAACCATCTACACTTGAACAAGTGCACTTTCATGCGGTTCCCATAAATTAGTTCAACAACTGAATGAAGGACACCGTAATAGTCAACGCCATCCTGCCCACCATGGACCATCACCCCACAATTCTGTGTTTTCAGTCGGTCGTCTCTATTTTCACATATAAATTTCACGCCATTGACCTGACACATCGAGTAAACTTTTGAAGCTATTGGTTTCATCGCAAGGACCCTCAATTCGTTTGACCACTCTGGGTAACCATCATTTGCTACATGGTTCATCTGAAAACGATAAGAAACCACACAAGACATTATGAACATAGAAACCACAAAACCACGTACGTACACACATGCTATATAAGGAAAATGGCAATAAAAAAAGACATATACACATATGCCCTTACCCATGGACCAAAGTAGTTTGCAAACGTCCTGTTGTGGTAATCAACATTTCCGGCAATAGCAGGGCAGTGGAGATGATAATTTTTCCAATATTGTACTTCTTCGCAATTAATCAGTACCGACCAGTGGGCAATGACTACCTCATTTTCATCCAACTTGTACGACTTTGGCAAGCTTCCCTGTACTACAACGTCATTGGAGATGATAGAAAGGTTGAACTGAGGTTCATCTATCGGCATCTGTTGTAGGGGGTCCTCAAGCGCTCCCAAATACACTTTGGTGTACGTGACACACTCGTGCGCAACATATGCTTCAGCGATACACCCTTCAGGTGCATATTTATTCTTCACATAGTCCTTGTAGGCTCCCAATTGTCTACAAGTTAACAAGTGCATGTTAAAAGGGGTAAAACTAAGACTTTACATATAAAAATAGAGGCAAACCAAATGTACCTTTCCATGGGATACATCCAAGTGTAGTGTACGGGACCGGTAAGCAACAATTGTTCGGGAAGATGGATCGTTAGGTGAGGCATGATGTCGAAAAAATTTGGCAGAAATATCCTCTCAAGCTTGCACATGATAAAAATGATGTCATCTTGCATCTCCCTGAGATCTGATTTTTTAACTTCCCTGGTGCATAACTTCTGAAAGAATCTTGACAAGGCCACCAACGGCACCACCACCTCCTTGGGCAGGTACATGGCAGTCATGACTCTTTAATCCGTACATCTTATTGTCCGGTAGTTAACACACCTGCTTATATTTCCTGCATAGCCATAAGGATACCTGCATGTATATATATATATATATATATATATAGCCATAGGCAACAATTATATTTCTCGCATATCACCATAATCCGGTAAAAATTAAAGGCAAACCAATTTCCGTACTGCATAGTCATATATAAGAATATTTACCTGACATTACAGAGCCACCGAAAAATTTCATGCTTATGCTTCGGCTTGACGGTATAAGGAGCTTGCGACATTTTTCTCTTACCATCTCGTAACCACAAATGTTTCCGCAGTCTCATAGCTTTCCGATCAATACATGCCTTAGGGATGTCTTTTGTTTTCCCCTCCAAGTTAAGAACTGTGCCCACCACACTTTCACACACATTCTTCTCTATGTGCATGACATCTAGGTAATTTCTGATAGGCAACCTGGGCCAGTAGGGGAGTTCCCAGAATATGCTCTTGTGTGTCCAAAACTTATACCTTTCGGGCTTGTCTGGAATTGACGCCACTATGTCAGGATGATTGCTCAGCTGGCCAAAATCATATTCATTCAACACTTCCAAAATTTCTTCCCCTGTCCATCGCCTGGGTGCCACACCTGTTTCCACAGTCCCATCAAACGCGTCTGGATCCTGCCTAAATGGGTGATCATATGGAAGCCAACAATGGTGACGCATCTGAACAATTTTACTGCAATGAGGACTGCAACAATCAACCGTCATGCACTCTGAACAAGCTCTGTAACCCCTGGTAACGTTGCCCGACAACATACCGCGGGCAGGAAAATCACTGATGGTGCCAACAAGCATGGCATGCATCTAGAACATCTCCTTTTTGAACCTATCGTAAGTGGGGTGGTCACACTCACTCAGGTACTTAAGCTCCTCAATCATAGGCCTCAAATACACATCGAGACACTTTGCTGGATAACCCGGGCCCGGAATTAACAGAGTCAGCATATTGTATTCCTTCTTCATGCACATCCATGGTGGAAGGTTGTACGGTACCAAAATAACTGGCCATATACTGTATTGAAGACTCATGTTGCCAAAAGGGTTGAATCCGTCAGATGAGAGCCCTAGCCAAACATTTCGGACCTCTGCTGCAAAATGATCAAACTTCCTGACCATGTGCTTCCAGGCCTCTCCGTCGGAAGGGTGTATAAGGGAGTCATCGTCAGGCAAGTTCCTCTCAGCCCACCATCTCATTGCCTCGGCCGTGAAAGCACACATGAACAACCGCTCCAGCCTATCAATAAGCGGGAAATATCGAAGTATCTTCACAGCTTTCTTGTTGCCTGCAGGAGTCAACTTATACCTTTCTGTAAAACATACCGGGCAGGCTTCAAGGTCTTCGAGATCTTTTCCCCAGAAGAGAATACAATCATATCTGCATGCATGGATTTTGATGTAGGAAAGCCCAAGATCTTTCAGGATATGTCGCACCTTATGATGAGTGGTAGGAAGACGATGACCGGGTGGCAGTAGCGAAGCAGTCCACTTCAACCAAGAATCAACAGCTTTGACAGACATTTTGTTCTCCATTTTGAGCTGCATCACTCCCATCACACTTTCAAGAACAGTCTTACTACAACCGTCGTACAACGGAGTCTGTTGCAATGCAATCAGGTTGTTGTACTTGTCCATACCGTTTGTGTTGACATGACCTCCAGGTAATGGTTCGACTGGCTCGATATGGGGGAAACCCTCAACGACAGGAGGGACATTTGGTGCTTCATCAGCAAATACACCGCTCTCATGAGGAAACATATCATTGATTAACATCGATGTTGGATCATAGGATGAACTGCCCCTCTCAGCAAAATCTCCATGATCATAGCGTGGACTGGCCCTCTCACCAAATTGTCCATGATCATGCGGACCCGCTACCGATGTTTCACCGTGATAAATCCAACAAGTGTACTTATCCCAAAACCCGTATTTACTCAGGTGCCTCTGAACTTTATCAATGGAAAATCGAAATCGATCGCTGAAACACTTACATTCTTTACACGGGTAATAATGAAGTGTAGTGTCTCCACAATTAGCCTTCACAAAATCCACAAAACTCCTAATTCCCTCGTGATATCTGACATCCCATCTTTCGAGGCTCATCCAACTCTTGTCCATCCTGAAAATTCTAACAATTTTACGTATTAATTATATATATATACACACATTCACTACTAATAATCGACGCGATATCTCAATTCAACTATAATTAAATCAACACATGCATGCATATATATATATATATCGATCTAATCTCTGAATTCGATTCAGTACTCGATGATGGTATTCTCCTTTTTTCAATTCAAAACGTATTTGACTGGGTAGGAGGCTCTGTTAAGCCTGGCTCCGATAACAATACGATAATACCAGTCGTTGATTCAGACACAAGATTAACTACAAGCTGTTTTCTCGTTTCGGTGACATCAACAACATTTCATATATATCTCACGAATTGGATTTGATCAACACACACACATATATATATACATACACATATACATATATATACACCTACCTATATATATAGCTTCCCGAGTGATCGAGTTTTCGACGCGCGCCTTAATTTTGACAATATAACGAATGATCGATTTCAGAGCGTACGTTTTCCTTCTTTCGATTTCTCTGGATTTTCTTCGATCAAAATGATTGAATGATCGAGCTGCCGTATCCGGCATCTAATATAAGACACATTGCCGGCGACGGAGTAAGTCGCCGGAAATGAAGACATTACCGGTGACTTTACGCCGGAAAATTGTCGGTAATGTTCCAAAACATTACCGGCGACTCCAACCGGCGCCGGCAATGTCTAGCCACACATTTCAGGCGAAATTCCGGCCGGAAAATCGCCGGAAATGTTCGGCTTGACATTGCCGGCGACGGTTGGGGTCGCCGGTAATGTTTTGGAACATTACCGGCGAGATTCCGGTGACATTACCGGCGACGGAGTAAGTCGCCGGTAATGATGGACATTACCGGCGACTTTTCCTGTCGCCGGCCTTGTTGGCCGGAATCTCGCCGGTAATGTTTCAATTTGTGGTAGTGCTAGGAAAAGAGGCGTCATCTATTCCAAAGAGTGCGACTTAATAAACCAAGTTTATGTACTAAATTTAAATGAAAGACGTACTACCATGCAATTTACTAGAAAATACACATAATTATCAATTAATTAAAACAATAAATAATGACAATACTGAAATATTATTTATCATGCATTTAATAATAATTATTCATTTACCAATATAATTAATTATTATTAACAATAATTATTATTACTATTATTTAATTACAATAATTATTATTTACCAAATAACAACTAATAATGATTACTAAATATTAATAATAACAACTAAATAATTATTATAATTACAACTATTAATTATTTAAAACTAATTATTTAAAACTATTTAGAATTTAAATAATTACTTAAATAAAAATAATGTTAATAAGGTAAAAAATAGAATTATTACCTCGCCGGAATGTCGCCGGAATATCGGGAGAGTAGAGTCGTCGGAGAGGGGGAACCACGCCGAAATTTGAGTCGCCGGAGGAGGAAGGCCGGAGGAGACGAGAGGAGAGGAGAGGAGATGGAATGAGAAAATGAGGAGGGGGGTTGACTGTTCTATATATAGACTTTCACCTAAACGACGGAGCGCTGTTTTCCGTCGTCTAAGTGGACTTGGACGACGGAAACGCGTTTTTCCGTCGTCTAGGTGACCGTTTCAAATTTTCGAAGCGGCGCGTAATTAAGGGGCGGGACGTTTTGAACCGCCATAATTTTGAACTTAGACGACGGAGAATGAATTCTCCGTCGTCTAAGTGAAATTTCAAGCGGTGCCGAAAATTAAGGCGGCACGTTGAACCGCCATAATTTTCAACTTGGACGACGGAGAATGACCTTCTCCGTCGTCCAAGTGCAATTTACCAAGAAAATAAAAATAAAAAATAAAATGAACCGCCATGTTTTTTGAACCTGAACGACGGAGATGGTCATTCTCCGTCGTCCAGGTTCAAATTACGTTAAAAAAATTTAAAAATTAATTCGCAATGATTTTGGCGATCTGTCATTCGTTTGAAATAGTCGTAAAATATCGATGAACACATCGTATATATGAACAGTTAAATTTGAAACGACGAATAATTTTACGTCTTTAAAGTTGTTAAGTATCGACTAATCTTTACGACTTAAGTGTTCATAAGTATAGGCTCATTTGCAGCAGAGTATTAACGAAATTGAATTTGGACAAAACAACCGTTGGATACGTTCGCCATAACATAATATATAATTACAATAATTTTCAGAAAATAATAATTTCGTGAAGGGTTTCATCGGCACAGTCAACCGCAAAACCGAGAATTTCACAAACCGGAAACGTGGATACAAGACATTTCGCAACTCCAATTTTCGAACCGTCAAAGCTCACACACCAAGAATTGTTTACTCTAAAGTCTTGACGGAAAGAATATGCATTGGAAGATGGTTTAGATGGTCGTTGTCTTAGAAAAAATTACGAAATCTACACCTGGACGACGGAGATGAGCTTCTCCGTCGTCCAAGTTAGTACCTGGACTACGGAGAAGCTCATCTCCGTCGTCCAGGTTCAGAGACCCTGAATTCAGGGGTTAGGGGCCTTACTGTTTAGGGCATAGGGTCTTTGAACCTGGACGACGGAGAAGCTCATCTCCGTCGTCCAGGTTCAGAGTCCCTGAATTCAGGGGTTAGGGGGCCTTAGGGTTTAGGGTTTTCACTTAGACGACGCGAATTCCCTTCTCCGTCGTCCGAGTGAGTACCTGGACGACGGAGAATGACCATATCCGTCGTCCAAGTGTACAAACCCTGAATTCAGGGGTTAGGGCCTTAGGGTTTAAGGTTTAGGTCGTCCCCGGTCATTTGTGTGTCCGTTTAATTATTCTGATTCAAGAATATAATTAAAAAAATGATCGATCGATCCGATTTGCTAGATTTAGGGTCGAGGATTTAGGGAGATAGCTCAAGGTATTTATGTATGAACTTTCCTTCTCGCATGATATATAGATTTAACGCCGTAATTAACACAACATATATATATATATACTACATTTGTGCTCACAATAATACTATCACATGTCGACATATATAATCAATAATAGAATAATATAGTATATATAATTTCTGAAACATTTATTTCATTAATCTCTCGCAATATATAATTATATATATGGACCCATAATTAATCCAATTTACACATAAATATTATTTAAAAACAAATAAACGAATGAAAGCTTCTTGAGGAAGCTTCTTGGACATAATTATAGAAAGCTTTCACGTCCCTTTTTTACTACCCAAAACCCAAAATACCCAAAAGGCGAAATTTGGAATTAATTTCTCCGTTGTCCAGGATATATAATTCGGATTAATTAATTAATTTAATTTAATTTACGTACGTCGGTCGATCCGATCTGATCGAGCATGGACGCGTGTAATTAATTAATTAAGTACAAAAAATATTAATTAAGATCTACATACATACACTACCAACATAAACACTTTAGGCAACGAATTTGAAAACAACGCGCAACGAGCTGGTAAATTCGTTGCCTATAGTATACTATAGGCAACGACAAGGGTTTTCGTTGCCTATAGTATACTATAGGCAACGAACTCGTTGCCTGTTGATGTAAAATCGTTGCCTAATGTTTGATTTATAGGCAACGAAAAAAATCGTTGCCTAAACCCTAAACCCTATACTATAGGCAACGAGTTCGTTGCCTATTGAAGTGAAATCGTTGCCTAATGTTTGGTTTATAGGCAACGAAAAAAATCGTTGCCTATGCAAATCGTTGCCTAAAGTATGGTTATAGGCAACGAAAAAATCGTTGCCTATAGTTTAATAGGCAACGAAAAACAATATAGGCAACGAAATAGTAATTCGTTGCCTATAATTATTATTATATCAGATCTAGCCAGCTCCTCCATTCAAATCAAAATCGGTGGAAAAATCTGAAACGTTCTGGAATCGCTAGTGCATTTCAGGATGGACAAGAGTTGGATGAGGCTGGATAGAACTGATGCAAGATATGGGCAGGGAATTAGGAGATTTCTGGAATTTGTGGCGGCTAATTGTGGAGAGTTGCCAGTGCATTATTGTCCATGTAAACAATGTCGGTGTCGCGGAAATCGTTGTCCCATTGCTACAGTTGAGCGACACCTTCATAGAAACGGATTTTGGAATAAGTACACCCGTTGGATTTATCACGGTGAAGCAACAGCAGCAGATCCGCATGATCATGGACAATTTACTGATACTGCGAGTTCATCCAATTATGATCCCACCAGGAGGTTCATCGACGATATGTTTCCTCATGAGAGCGGTGTATTTCATGATTCTCAAGCACCCGTATATGTTCCTCCAGAAGTTGAGAATTTCCCTCACATTGAGCCAGTCCAGCCATTACCTAGAGTTTATGTCAACACACGTGGTATGGACAAGTACCACAACCTGATTCAGATGCATCAAACTCCGTTGTACCACGGATGTCCTAAGACAGTCCTTGAAAGTGTGATGGCAGTGATGCAGCTAAAAGTGGAGACCAAGAGCACCGTGGCAGCGGTCGATAGGTGGCTTCAGTTGACTGGTGATCTGCTGCCCCCCGGTCATCGTCTTCCCCCCACTCATCGTAAGATACGACATGTCCTCAAAGATCTTGGACTTTCCTACACCAAGATTCACGCATGCATGTATGACTGCGTTCTCTTTTGGGGTGTAGACGATGACGGGAAGGATCTATCAAAGCTTGATTACTGTCCGGTGTGTGGTACGGAAAGGTGGAAGTACACTCCTGCAGGAAACAAGAAAGCAGTGAAGATACTTCGGTATTTCCCACTTATTGATAGGCTGGAAAGGTTGTTCATGTGTGCATTCACGGCGAAAGCTATGAGATGGTGGGCTGAGAGGACTTCGCCTGACGATGATGTCCTTAGACACCATGTTGATGGTCAGGCTTGGAAGCACCTGGTGAATGTGTTTTCTGATTTTGCAGCTGAAGTCCGAAATGTTTGGCTGGGGCTATCGACTGACGGATTCAACCCCTTCGGCAACATGAGTCAGAAGTACAGCATATGGCCCGTTATATTGGTACCGTACAACCTTCCTCCGTGGATGTGCATGAAGAAAGAATATAATATGCTGACTCTGTTGATTCCAGGGCCGGGTTATCCAGGAAAGTGTCTGGATGTGTACATGAGGCCATTGATTATGGAGCTTCAGCACTTGAGTACAGTTGGTCATCCCACTTACGACAGGTTTAAAAATGAGATGTTCCGAATGCGTGCTATGCTTGTGGGCACAATCAGTGATTTTCCAGGTCGAGGGATGTTGTCGGGAAACCCAACCAAGGGGTACAGGGCCTGTCCAGAGTGCATGACTGCCATGTTTGGACAAGCTCATTGCTCAAAGATTGTCCATATGCGTCACCGATGTTGGCTTCCACGACATCACCCATTTCGCCAGGACGCCCAGGCTTTTGACGGCACTGTAGAAGAAGGTCTGCAACCCATGGGATGGACTGGAGATGAAATCTTAGAAATCCTGAATGAGTATAATTTTGGGCCATTGAGCAATCATCCTGAGGTTGTTGCGACTATACCGAAGATACCCGACAGGTATAAGTTCTGGACACACAAGAGCATCTTCTGGGAACTCCCGTACTGGCGGATGTTGCCTATCAGGAACTATCTAGATGTCATGCACATAGAGAAGAATGTGTGTGAAAGTGTGGTGGGCACCGTTCTAAATTGGCAAGGTAAAACCAAAGATGGCCCTAAAGCTCGCGTTGATTTGGAAAAAATGAAACTGCGGGAACATCTGTGGTTAAAAAAGAAGGGGAGAAAGATGCCCCAAGCTCCTTACACGGTCACGCGTGACGAGAAGCATGAAATTTTTGTGTGGATGGCTAACGTCCAGTATCCTTATGGGTTTGCTGGAAATATAAGTCGGTGTGTTAACTACAGGGACAATAAGATTTATGGATTAAAGAGTCATGACTGTCATGTACTACTTCAACGCCTCTTCCCTATTATGATTCGAGGGTACTTTGATGATGAGGTGATAGAGCCGTTAGTGGCGCTGTCAAGGTTCTTTCAAAAGTTATGCACCAGAGAAGTGAAAATTCCAGACCTCGAAGAAATGCGAAAGGACATCATTTTTATCATGTGCAAGTTGGAGAGGATTTTCCCCCCAAATTTCTTCGACATCATGCCTCACTTGATGATGCATCTTCCCGAGCAATTGATGCTCACCGGTCCCGTTCACTACACTTGGATGTATCCAATGGAGAGGTATATACCTTGCATTTGTATGATGTTTGCTAATTAAGTCTTTATATATTAATTTATTCTTGTTCTACGTACAACAATAATAACAAGCTGTTTTCATCTTTGTAGACAACTGGGAGACTACAAAGGGTATGTACATAATACATCT
This sequence comes from Geum urbanum, assembly GCA_946800695.1. Lineage (NCBI taxonomy): Eukaryota > Viridiplantae > Streptophyta > Magnoliopsida > Rosales > Rosaceae > Geum > Geum urbanum. The sequence goes on from OX327003.1 coordinate 11,953,849, forward strand.
GCACCTGAAGGGTGTATCGCCGAAGCATATCTTGCGCACGAGTGCGTAACGTACGTCAAACTGTATTTGGGAGCGCTTGAGGACCCACATTCGAATATGTCGGTAGATGAACCCCAGTTCAACCTTTCTGTAGTCTCTAATGATGTTTACCCACAGAGTAGGTTGCACGGGGAGTGGGAGTTGACACCATATGAGTTAGACATTGCACACTGGTGTGTACTCATTAATTGTCAAGAAGTTAAATATTGGAAAGACACACACCTTGGAAGTCCACAGGTTCGCGGGGATGTTGCGTACCACAACCGGACCTTTGCAAATTTTTTTGGCACATGGGTGAGTATATATTCATTTAGTCATAATATATATGACGTGTAAAAGCAAATTGTGACGGTTATTTATATGAAATGTTGTATCTAATGTTGACGGTTATTTGTTTCAGATGAACTATGTAGAAGATGATGGTTACCCACAATGGTCACACGCATTGAGGCTCTTGGCTATGAAACCTATATCATCAAAAGTTTACGCGATGTGTAGGGTCAATGACGTGAAATTTATGTGTCAAGAAAGAGACAACAGGGTGAAGACACAGAATTGTGGGGTAATGGTGCATGGTGGGGATAACGACCCTGACTACTACGGTGTACTCCATTCAGTGGTTGAACTCATGTATGGTGAGCGCATGAAAGTTTAATTGTTTAAGTGCAGATGGTTTGATACTCGTCCGGAGAACGTTCGCATCGATCAGTATGGATACATTTCCGTGAATACTGCCACAAGCTGGTATGAGGAGGATCCTTTCGTTCTTGCCACATCGGTCAAACAAGTGTTTTACCTTGACGATCTTATGAACAGACCCCCGTGGAAAGTAGTAAACCATGTGCAAGCTAGGAATGTGTACAGTGCTGCCACACTTGGTGAGAATGAAGATGACGAAGAAGTTGCAGCATACCAAGAGGGAAATGGAATTGACATTCCGGAATCCGATACAATTCGCCTTAATAATGTTCGACCTGGTATTGTGGTTCAAAATTCTGGAGCAGCACTTCTAAATGTTAATCCAAATGACTTTGATGAAGACTCGAGTGACGAGGACGAGGAGCGACACCTATTACCAGACTTCAACTATCAAACTGCGTCAGACTCTAGCGATGATTTTGATTCTGATTATCAGCCTTAGTTAGAGATGTAATTGAGTATAGTCTTCGAGCTTGGTTCACCCTGGTTCACCTTGAATTGGTTCACCCTGGTTCAGCTTGGTTCACCCTGGTTCACCTTGAATTGGTTCACCCTGGTTCAGCTTGGTTCACCCTGGTTCATCCTGTGAACTTGAATGGCTATGTAGACTTTATGAATTTCGTTGCTTATAAATTGAAGTTCGTTGCCTTTAATAATGAATTCGTTGCCTATACTATAGGACACGAAAATTTCGTTGCCTATAGTATAGGCAACGAAATTTTCGTTGCCTTTAACATTGATTTCGTTGCCTTTGATATTTGTGTCGTTGCCTATAGTATAGGCAACGAAAATTTCGTTGCCTTTAATATGGATTTCGTTGCCTATACTATAGGCAACGACACAAATCGTTGCCTAAAGTATTGGTATCGTTGCCTAAAGTCCTCCTCGTTGCCTAAAGTATAGGCAACGACACAAATCGTTGCCTAAAGTATTGGTATCGTTGCCTAAAGTCCTCCTCGTTGCCTATACTTTAGGCAACGATTCTCCCATTCGTTGCCTATAATAGGTTGAATAAATGACCCAGTCGCGACCAGATTTCTGCCCTCGCCCTCGCCGCAACGACCGCCGCCGCACCTATTACTCTCGCTTGAGTATATATTCTGCCCTCTCCCGAATATAGGTTCGCATTCTCTCATGATTCTCCTTACTTGAATATATAAATTAACAACGTGATTTAGGTTGATTTTAGTTGGATTTGTGTTGGATTTGTCTTGTGATTTATGTTAGGTTGTGTTGGATTTGTGTTGGATTTAGGTTAGGTTGATTTTAGTTGGATTTGTGTTGTTATTTAGTTTGTATTGTTGAATTTAGGTTTTATTTAGGTTTGATTTTGGTAAGGATGATGAACTATGTTGGATTGTTGATTTAATTAGGTTGGGATTATATTGTGGATTAGAGGATTTAATTTGGTTATTTAGTTTATGTAAGGTGAATTGGGAATATAAGTGTGATTTTAGTTTGGTTATTTAGTTTAGGTCATTAGAATTGGGAATAAGTGTGATTTTAGTTTGGGTTGTTCATTTTAGTTAGACAAAATTTAAATTTGGGTTAGTGTTGCCTCAATTGTAAGCTATTCATTATGTTATTTTGTTGCAGACATTAATAAAAATGTCGGTGTTCAAAAGATTGATTCCCGGGAAAAGTGGGAAACAGAAAGGAGCTTCCTCCTCGTCACCTCAAGGAGCGACACCTCAAATGTCCTCCGGGTTGAACCCTCAAGGACCCAGGAGTGGGTCTAGGTCCGTTGGTCAGAGTGCTGGAAGCACCGTACCGGACAGTCTTGAGACCGTCTATGTACATTCCAATCGTCACCTCCAACTATATACAGCATCCCAGGATCCCCAAGGTCCACGTCACTCGGTGTCTCATGAACGACCCTCCCGCAACAGCAGCCGAAACTCCACCACGGAATCCGGTCGTCACTCAGTCAGCAGCGAACGCCCAAATAGTACGAGGGTACTATGGCCAAACCAGCAGGACCCACCGCGTATGCCACCTCTTCCTCCCAATCCGGCGACGCCACACCCTAATTCCGGATCATCTGGGCCATCCGGCAGTGCATCCCGCACGGATTCTGTGCACTTATGCCCGCCCAGGGACTTGTTCTTCCCTACGGTTATTCCGAAGATACCTCAGCTCGACCCTAACAACGTGGCCATATATGATGAGGACCCGTTCACGACGCCTGAGGAAGCATACACATATGAGCCGTTCTCTCAACCTCTGTTGAGTGTGAGGGTTAAGGGCCAGCTCACTTACGAGAATGGTAAGTTTATGTTCTTTTAGTAGATACAGTACATTAAATTAGGTTCTATTTCTTAATTTCCTTCTTTTGTACCGTGTCTTAGGCACCGTCGTCAACCCTAAAGCTAAAGCGAGCAGAGGTACCACAACCGGGAAGGGTATTGAAGATCGAGTTGGTGACAATCGGGCTCATATTGATTATGAGGACGATGGCTCGGCTATCGAGTATTCTGACAAAGGGATGTATGCTAGCCAAGCAGGATTTGTCATACGTGATTTCGTCCCGATGTTGTGGGACTCGTGGGGTTCAGTTGATGCTCAAGTGAAGGCCCGAGTGCATAATGCACTGTCGGTGAGTTAAATTTACATTAATTTGTCATAAAAATATGAGCATTCTTATTATTATAAGCCACCAAACATACATATTTATGAGGCTAATTATGTATACGTGTATTGCAGCAATGGTTTATTATTGACGATCGGCTGAAGCAGCCCGGGGGGTGGTGTGAACGAAAGCTCGCGTCTAGGTGATGTGATTTTGGATTTATATAAGGCTAAGTATCCTGAATACGTTAGATTTGTGAATATAAAGTGTTGGTTATATGATATTTTTGTTGCATCAATATAGGTATCGAGAGTGGAAGTCCCACTTGAAGACGTTCTGGGAGGAGAACATAGATAAAGGCCGAAATGGCACTCCAAGTGAGTTCAGATACCGGGAGTACGAGTGGAACTGGCTTATAGCCCACTGGAAGCATCCCAAACTTGTGGTATGCACATGAATTGATTTGCGTACCTAAATATTATTATTATTAATTTACCTACATTTTATGATATATTATTTTATATACGCAAGAGGTAGTAGGTAAATCTCTATCTATGTTATTAATTTAATATGTAGGTAAATCTCTAATATATTGTGTAGGTAAATTAAATGGGTTGGATTTTAATCAAAAAAATTAATGTTGCGAGAATATTCTCTAATTTATGCTATATATATAATTGGCTAATAATTGTGCACATTTTCTTATGGTCACAAGCACATTTCGAAACAAAATGCTAAAAACCGAGCGCAGAACGTGAACCCACATCATTGCGGTTCCCGAACGTATGAGAGATGGACTCGTCGTGGGGCAAGGTTGGAACCAGAGACCGATCCTCTCGTGTATTCCATCCGACATGGGTATCCGAACAACCCTGAATATGTTGTAAGTATCTAATAAATATTTGTCCATATTTGATACATCTCATGTTTAATTAATTCTTGTATTTTACTCAATTATTAATGCGTCACCGATTTTGCATTGTCTATTAGGAGAGATTGGTTGAGTCGATCCTGAAGGTGCGTGCTAAAGTAGCTCGAGAGCTGCATCAGGGGTGCACGGAGGAGGAGTTGACCCAATATGCATCTCAGGTTGACCACATGACGCCCATTAATGCGGCGAGGTGCGTGTCAGATGCGCTTCCCGTTGGAAAGAACAAGTTTTGGGCCAAGGGGATGGGTTACAGAGGAAATGGAGTCTTGAAGATGACTCCAGAATTCTCCAGCGGGTCCAGCAGTTCTAGGTCGTCCGGCCAACAAGAGCAGATTCGGAGGTAGGAGGAGCAGATTCGGAGGCAGCAGGAGGAGTTGGAGGAGATGAGGCGTGCCAGGGAAGCCATGGAGCAGGAAAGAGCCCGTGAGAAGGAGCAGCACGACCAAATGTGGGCATTCTTTCAATCTCAGCAACCTCGGGGGGCTTCGCAGCCGCACCCGCAGACTCAGCCAAATCTGTTCACGCCTACAGCACAGCCGCAGTATTTTGGGGGTCACCAGCAACCGCCGTTATATGGGGACCACCAGCAACCGCCGCAGCAGCATCAGTTTTTTGGGGACGCCGAGCCGCCGCTGCAGCATCAGTTTTACAGGGGTGACGACCAGCAGGAGGGTTCACACGAGGACTTCCTCAATTGTGTTAACTTTGATCAGTAACACGTAGCTAGTTTTTGATTTAGGTTGGAATGTGTACGCTTTTGTGGTTTGAAATGTAAATGTTGCAGATTCTGGAATTGGGCCCAATCCAGAATCAAGTATTTTTTTTAAAAATAACACAAACTATAGGCAACGAAATTGGACCAATTTCGTTGCCTATAGTTTGCCACCAAAAAAAATTTCAAACTATAGGCAACGAAATTGGTCCATTTCGTTGCCTATAGTTTGCCAGAAATACAACAATTCAAACTATAGGCAACGATGTTCTTGACTATACGCAACGAAATTCTTCAGTATAGGCAACGAAGTCGTTGCCTATAGTTTCAAAGTTGGTCAAAGTTGACCTGTTGGTTTAGCGTTTAGGCAACGAAGAAGTCGTTGCCTATAGTGAAACTATAGGCAACGATTCACTCTAGTCGTTGCCTATAGTACAAAACCCTAACCCCTAAACCCCGAACTATAGGCAACGAATCGGTTTTGTTTTTCGTTGCCTATAGTATAGTCAACGATGAAAAGGCAACGACGGTATAGGCAACGAATTTTCGTTGCCTATACTTATAGGCAACGATTTTTAAACTATAGGCAACGATTTTAAATCGTTGCCTAAAGCTGTTATGTTGGTAGTGATATATACATTCTCTTCCTTATAATATTTATATTAATTATTGATCGATGATGCATCATATATTACAATAATTACATAAATTAATTACCAATTAATTTTTCTCGTCTTAGTTAAGTAGTCATCAACATAATTGTCATCATCCTCGTCCCCGGTATCCGATTGCTCATCCTCCTCATCATACTCAACATCGTCCGACGAATAACCTGAGTCCTCGTCCGCATCCTCATCCTGCTCGTCTTCTTCATCTTCTTCATTAATGGCATCGATAATCTCATCTTCAGTTAGATCTGTACAACCATCAGGCATGGGTAACCGTTTACCATCTTGAACCAGGTCCATTATATCGGAGCGGATGACAAAAATATTAGACTCTTGATAGGCAGGAATGTCTCTTTCTGGTTCAGCAGCATCTTCAGTCGTCGCCGGTGTCCCTTCAATTGTCTCTGTATTCCATATTCCTCGATGAGAGATATGGTTCACTATTTTCCACCCTTCACCGGCTTTCGGATCGTCGAGATAGAACACCTGCCTAACTAAGGTGGCGAGAGCGAAAGGCTCATCCTCATACCAGCTTGAGTTTGTATCGACTGATAATAGTCCCAGGTCTTCCTTTGTACGCTTGAACCATCTGAACTTGAATAGGAAAACGTTGACATCATTCCCGTAACATAGCTGAACCACATATACAATAGCCCCGTAATATAGATCATTGTCTTTTCCAACCGCTACCCCACTGTTTTGTGTTCTTCTTCCTTCATCTCGGGCCAATGACTGGAACTTTACACCATTCACAAAACATCCGGGATAAATATAGTGTTTAATCGGCTTCCCTGCTAGCAAGTGCTTTGGCCATGACCACCACCCCCCGTGGTTTTCAGATTTTTGCAGATCAATCATCTGTGAAAATGGGCAAATATAAGGGTTTGCTTTCTACAAACAAGATCGATATGTATATAAATTACTAAATACCGAGACGTACGTACGTACCCATTGGAAGAAATAATCTGGAAACTTCTTTTTAACCATTTTCTCAATCCACGCCGAACTCTTGTTTTGATTTAACGCCTGAAGCCTCTCCCTGTATGACATCATGTACGGCTCAACTTCATCACAGTCTCGCAACACTACCCAATATGCCTCAATAAGTTCTTCCCGTGTTAACGATTCCTTTAATACTCCTCTAAACGGTCGGACGACATTGGTAACGACAGAAAGATTGATGTGGGCACTGCGATCGGAGGCAGTGGGAGGTGGTGGATCTTTGAGGTATCTGTTGCAGTAAGTAACACACTCATGCATTAGGTATGTCTCTGCTATGGAGCCATCCGGGGCCGACCTGTTTTTGACGAATGACTTATATTGTCCAAGTTGTCTACAAATCAAACGTACAATAAGAATAAGTACGTTTAGCTAGCTAGTAATCTCCAGTGGAACAAATTATGAATCGAAAAACCTGTATAATTAATTAGTTGTACGTACCTTTCTTGAGGATACAACCAAGTGTACTGGACCGGACAAGAAATGAGCACCTGCTCGGGCAGGTGGATCATTAGGTGAATCATGATGTCAAAGAAAGCAGGGGGAAAATCCTCTCTAGTTTGCAAATGATGTGCACAATTTGTTGTTGCAATTCCACCACATCTGACTTCTTTAATTCTTTGGCGCATAACCTCTGCCACCATCTGCACAATGCCACTAATGGTTCTACGACGTCACGAGGCAAATATGGTCGAATTAGCACTGGAATCAGACGTTGCAGCATAACGTGATAGTCATGTGTCTTTAGACCAACAAACTTATGTTGCACCTCGTCCACTGCTCCAGTTATAGTAGCTACATACGTAGCCGGATAACGAACGCCCTTAAACCAGTGAAAAACAGAACGTCTAAGTGTCGGCTTCACTGTGTAAGGTGCAGCTGGCATCTTGTTGTACACTCATTTCCTATCCTTCCTCAACCACAAGGGACGACGTAGATTCATTGATTCCAGATCTTTGCGCGTTTTGGGAGTATCTTTAGTCTTGAACTTAATACCGAGAATTGTTCCCACCACATTGTCGCACACATTCTTTTCTATGTGCATCGCGTTCAAGTTGTTCCTCAGCTTCAACTTCGACCAGTAAGGGAGTTCAAAGAATATACTCTTGTGATCCCAATAGCTCAGATCATGTGGAGGAATTGGATTGCATTTCTTTACATCCGCATCATTGGTCAACACACCAAAGTCGAAATAGCTCAACCTCTCTAAAATCTCTTCGCCCGACCAACTACGGGGTTTAGGATTGTTCTCTACCATCCCGTCGAAATGAGATTCATCATGTCGCCATGGGTGGTTGTGAGGAAGCCATCTACGGTGACCCAAGTAACACACCTTCCCAGCGTGCCAACTAGAGTTCACGTCGTCCAAACATATAGGACATCCATTATATCCTTTTGTCCTGCAGGCTACCAACATCTCATACGCTGGAAAATCGCTGATCGTCCACATTACGGCAGCCCTCATCGTGAACATCGTGTCAGTGAATTTGTCATAAGTTGGGACTCCATTTTCCCATAACAGTTTCAGCTCATCGATCAAAGGTCTGAGGTAGACATCTAAGCACTTCCCTGGAGATTTAGGACCTTGAGTTAGTACAGTAAGGAAATTAAATTCCTTGTTCATGCACATCCACGGAGGCAAGTTGTACGGCATCAGAATAACTGGCCAACTGCTGAAGGCGGAGCTATTACTTCCCCAAGGATTGAATCCGTCTGTAGATAGGCCGAGTCTAACATTTCTAACCTCTGCAGCAAAGTCTCCAAATTCTCTCTCGAAATGTTTGAAACCCTCCCCATCCGCGGCGTGTCGCAGGACATCGTCATCTATTCGCTTTTCTGCGTACCATCGCATCGCCTCTGCTGTGTGTAGAGACATGTACAGGCGCTGTAATCTGGGAATCAAGGGAAAATATCGAACAACTTTCACAGGAATTCTCTTTTTTGAACTCTTCCTATTCAGCTCATATATGCACTAGCCACATACGGGACAGTAATCCAAATCTTTATACTCTTTGTAAAATAGCACACAATCATTCGGACATGCGTCAATTATCCTGTACTTTAGGCCGAGGCTGCTCAAGATATTTCTAACCTTATAATGAGATTTAGGAAGATTGTGATCATCAGGAAGCAACTTACATATTTGCTCATGAATTTCGTCAAAAGCACTCACTGACATTTTGTGCTTCACTTTTATCTTCATTTGCTCCATCACATATTGCAACACATTCTCTCGACATCCAGGGAACACCGGGGTCTGCGCTTCAAGTAGCATCCGGTTGTACTTATCCATCTCACTAGTGTCAGTGGCCAAGCTAGCAGCGGGGAATGTGTCATCATGCTCATGAGTGGTACTGTAACCTCCGTCTTGGTGTTGGTGTCCACCATGACTAAATCCCGGAAACGCATCATGGACCAAATCTGCAGTTGGGTTGCAAGCTGGGGGGCCGGCACCACTGCCGCTGGATGAGGCACCCTGGTAACTGTACCCTGAGCTGAAGTCTGCTGAGCTGAACTCTACAGCTTCACCATGCTCGCTCCATGTAGTGTAACTCCACATCATACCATTTTCGTACAGGTGTTGCACCATAACATTAACCTCCACATACTGACAATTAAGACATTTCTGGCTCGGACACCTGAAACGCTTCTTTCCCTGACCATGTTCTATCGCAAAATTCACAAATTCGCTAATTCTATCCATATACCGGACATCACATCTATTCTTCAACTTCATCCAACTCTTGTCCATACTGCTACAAAATATTATAATTAATTAATTATTACATATATATTAGTCCATTAATTAACTAGTAATTATACGTACTCGATCTACATCGATCAATTACGTAATTTAATATGTGTACGTAGCTAACATCCATGCATATTTGTACGTTTTAACTAAATATTAAGCAAATTTTAACTGCGTACGTACCTGCTGGCCTTCTCAATATCAGTTAAGAGCTAGTGAGCGGAGATCCGATCCTTCTCCTTCTCCTTCTCCTAGCCTTCTCCTTCTCCTTCTCCTTCTCCTTCTTTAAACTTTCGATTCCCGGGAGAGGAAAGAGAGTTTGGCATATAATGCTTCACTTAGACGACGGAGGTGTCGGTACGTGGTCTAAGTGGACGTCACTCGGACCACGGCGTGTCGGTCCGTTGTCCAGGTGAGAACCTGGACGACGGAGATAGTATTCTCTGTCGTCCAAGTGTCACTTGGACCACGGAACAATTCTGTTTCCGTGGTCTAAGTGATGTTTTCTTGTAGTGTCTGCGGTCTAAGTGAGAACTTAGGCCCCGGAGAATTGTTTCTCTGTGGTCTAAGTGAACACTTAGATCGCAGAAAAAGTCCACGGTCTAAGTTTCACTTGGACGACGGAGAAACAATTCTCCGTGGTCCAACTGGACACTTAGACCGCAGAAAAAGTCCTCGGTTTAAGTTCCACTTGGACTGCGCACCCCTCCATTTCCATTGTCTAAGTACCTGGATGACGGTACTTGGAGGACATAACCTAGTCCACGGAAGTTCCATCGTCTAAGTACTTAGACGACGGAAAAGCTCACCTAGACGACAGAAATGGTCCGCGGTCTAGGTGAATTTTTCTTGTAGTGGAGAGAGAGATATCGTGAAACTGTTGGGATTTACAAAATATACAATTTCCCCTAGACAACGAAGGACCCGATTTCATCATCTAGGTGAGGGTTTATTTAAATTAGACGACAGACGCTAGGTTTTCGTTGTCTAGGTGGACACTTAAATGACACAAATCTAGGGTTCGTCATCTAAGTTTATTTTGGGTTTCTCCACGAATTAAGTGGTGGGTGAAAGTTGATCGCCCAAAATTTGCATCGTCTAAGTGCTCACCTGGACGGCAAAAATGACCTCCTTCTTTGTCGTCTAAGTAAAATTTCTCTAAAATATAATTTAAATATAATTCGTAAGGAAGTTTCCGATCTGTCTTTCAAATTTTTTTGTCGAAAAATATCGACTAAAGAATCGTATATATAAAAAGCGTGATTTAAGACGATGAATTAAGTTATGTCTTCAAATTTGTTAAGTATCCACTAATGTGTATAACTTAAGTGTTATTAAGTATAGGGTCACTGCACATTAATATTAAAAAAATTGAATTTGGACAAAACAACCGTTGGATATACTTATTATAAGATAATATATAAATAGAATAATTTTCAGTAAATAGTAAATTCGTTTAGGGTTTCATCAGCACAGTCAACCGTAAAACTGAAATTTTAACAAAATGAAAAACGTGGATATATGAAAATCTGTAACTCCTATTTTGGAACCGTTGACACTTATACTCTAGGAATTGTTTACTTTATGCCCTCAATGAAAAGAATATTCATTAGGAGATGGCCTACATGATCGTTCTCTTAGAGGTAAAATTACGATAACATGACTTAGACGACGAACTGTTCACATTTTCGTCATCTATGTGATTACTTGGACGAAAAAACTACACATTTTCATCGTCTAAGTAGTCATATAGACAATAAAAATGTGAACACTTCGTCGTCCAAGAGGTCACATAGACGACGACGAAGTAACTACTTAGACGACGAAGTGTCGGTGCGTCATTTACGCCCTCACTTGGACGACGTAGCGTCATTTCTGTTGTCTAAGTCATACTTAGATATATGATAGAAAAAAGTTTAAGATGACACAATTTATTTACGTCGTCTAAGTTGATTTTTCTTTTAGTGTCTCAAAATCTGGACCATCATATCACGACACATGAATATCTTAGTTTGTCGTGTCAAAACCTTATATGTGTCTGAATCCTATAAGTCATCTCTCATGACATGATTTGATTCTACAACTCTGTTTAAGTTGTCTTGCATAGCCCATTTGGTTGACACATAAGTTTTTCTAATATTCGGATCATACCGCAATCATTAAAGATAATGCAAAAGAACTCATGTTCAACTCTCTTGAAAATTGTTGGCATAAATGATGAGAAGACCTATGTCCATTCTCATCATATAGAAACGTAATCGACATGACACAAAGTAGATATAAGTTTTCTATGTCATAACATAGTATATGTAATTCCCGCTTCAATGAGACATGCAAAATTCTCGGGCGAAAATACTTGCAAAGAAACAAGTCTTGCATGAGAGAAAACCGAAAAAAATAACTCAAAAATTCAATTTCTGGGGATAGGCTTTGACCCATCAAGGTTTTATCCCTTGATCCATCGAAGGTCCCTCTTGGGTTATGCCTCGATCCATTGAGGTTTAGCCTTAGATCCATCAAAGCTCCCTCTTAGGTTATGCCTCAATCTATCGAGGTTATCCTCGATCCATCGAAGGTCCCTTTCAAGTTTTGCCTCAATCCATCGAGGTTAGCCTTCTATCCATCCATGGTCCCTCTCGAGTTGTGCCTCGATTCATCGAGCTTATCCTCGATCCATCAAAGGTCCATGTCGGGTTGTGCCTCGATCCATCGAGGTTAGCCTTTGATCCATCAAAGGTCCCTCTCGGGTGGTGTTTTCGACCTCTTATCACTTTAACGAATACCAGAAAACATGTCAAGCATCGAATCTGTTACGCTTTATCATTTGGGGATCATGATGAGACATAGTGAGAACAAGACCCTTCCTGTCGTTCCTATTGAATATGTTTGTTCTTATCTCCTCCTAACGATAGGAAGACTGTGTCATCAAAGTGACATCCGCAAATCTAGTGGTAAAGAGATTGTCTGTCAAGGTTCTTATAGCGGATTATAGCTGGAGACTCATCTGCAACATAAATATTCATTCATATTGATTGACCCATCATAACGTGTTATAGAAGAGCAATTTTGGCATATATATACGTAAGTGTGAGACATTACACTACCGCTGGAAACACTATAGCCGACGATTTTTTTTAAAACTATAGCCAACGAGATAAAAATCTCGTCCGCTATAGTGAAAAATGATTTTTTTTATTTTTTTAAATTTTTTTTAAAACTATAGCCGACGAGATAAAAAATCTCATCGGCTATAGTTTAAAAAAAAAAAAAAAATTTAAATTTTTTTTTAAAAAATGATATTTTTTATTTTTAAATTTTTTTAAAAAAAACTATAGCCGACGAGATAAAAAATATCGTCGGCTATAATTTTAAAAAAAGTAATTTTTTTATTTTTTAAAATTTTTTTTTTAAAAAATGATTTTTTTTATTTTTAAATTTTTTTTAAGAACTATAGCCGAAGAGATAAAAAATCTCGTCGGCTATAATTGTAAAAAAAAAATTTTTTTTTTTAAAATTTTTTTTTTAAAAACTCGTCGGCTATAGTACTATAGCCGACGATAATAGGTAAAAATCTCGTCGGCTATACTATTACTGACAGGTTTTAGCCAGCGACTTTAGCCGACGATTTTTCAAAAATCATCGGCTATAGTCTCATCGGCTATAGTGCGTCGGCTATACTATAGCCAACGATTTTTTTGCCCATTTTTCGTCGGCTATAGTATAGCCGACGATTTTTTGTTGATTTGTCGTCGGCTATAGTGGAAATTGTCCGTGGCCCAGGTGATTTGTCCCCGGAGATTGTTACGTTCTCCGTGGCCCAGGTGATTACCTGGACGACGGAGATTAAGTTCTCCGTCGTCCAAGTGTTTTTTAATTTAAAAAAAATAAATTGTATTAAATATTATTAATTTAATTTATTATTAATTGAATTTAACTAATGAAAAATAATAAAATTAATTAAATAAACTAATTAATTTAATATTACTTAAGTATTAAATAATTAAAATTAATTTGTACATACACATTCAAAAAACCCATAAAAATAAAAGTATTGTTCGGAATGCGGAAAGAAACGAGATAATTAAAAAACTATAAGTTAATTAACACACTGGAGGAGCAGATGCACCGCCGCGTCCCCCGCCTCCAGCCGGGTCGTCGTCGTCGCGGTATGGATTCGGAGAAGGTTGACATACTTCTCGAGATTGTTGCATGAGGGCCATGAGTTGAGCTATTTGTGCTTGTTGTTCGTCAAGTCTTTGCCACATGGATTGATTCTCCTCTCGTGCCAGTCGAGCCTCTTGAATGGCTGCTTCGACGGCCACAGCCATAGTTCTTCTCCGCTGGCCCGAACCTCCCGTAGATGATGAGTCAGAGGTCGTCGACAAATCTCGTACCACCTTAGGCCCGAAGTGCCTAACCTCCTTGCCAGCTCTACGACCGTAGACCTCATCAGCGATTGCAATTTGGCTCTCTAAGGATAGAGGAGGCAGGTCTTCCGGCGGCACATCTGGGAACGCAAGCTGAGTGTTAGCCAACTCTTCCTGCGCACGCTCTATCACCCTTGCCTACAAGCACATAATTAATTTATTATAATGAAATAATATTTAAATAATAATTACTATAATTAAAAGCACATATATATATCACTTACGCCGCATTGACTAGCTTCATTATCGAGCCCAGACGTCAAGTACGTGCTTATGCTTGCATCAAGATAAGGGTGTTTGGAGCCCTTATCCTTGTGCTCCTTGGCTATTTGAATGAACTGCTTGGCGCCGGTAGTATGGTGTTTGTCCTTCTTCCCCTGGTTGGCTTTGTTGACACCGGAGGATTTCTGTTACACAACATAATTAAATCATTAAAACATTAATAACTAAAATTTAAATAATTCAATTATCTTAATTGAAATAAAAAAAGTAAATTAACAACTTAAATTCGTCATCGGCAAAGTGGTTACACAACCACTGCCACTCATCTTCTTTATCCCCACGCAGCTCTACGGGGGGAGGCGAGGGACCGTAAGTTTGGAAGTACTGATGGAGCATGTACTTCCAATCTTTGTAGATGGAGTTGGCGGTTTGGTTGATATCCCTCAACATCGCCGGTGTCGGATCCACCGCAAATTGTTCCTATCAAAAATAAATAGAAAATTATAATCGTATATATTATGAAATTATAACTAATATTAACAATATTATATAATAACTAAAATTGGACGTATTACGTACCGAAAGATCTTTAAAGACTTTCGCCTTCTCATTATCCGGCACCTCCTTCCAAGTAGGGGCAGTGAGACGAACCCGGCTACGGACGATTGACCCTATGCTATGCGCGAAGAGACTTGCTAGCTGAGCTGTGGGAGGGCCACCGGTGAATTCGTCGTAGGGCAAGTCGATCTTTTTCCCGGTCGCCTTGCAAATTTTCTCCGCTTTGCCCCCTTTAATGAGACCCCGAGTCCTTTTCGGTTCCGGGTCAGTAGGGGCCCTCCTTTGCTTATGGCGGGCACTGTACATGATAGATTCAGCGGTCGAGGACGCCTGAGTACTTTCCGTTGAACCGGTACCCGTTGAAAAAGGGTCGACGTCATCACTGCCGGAGATAAATGGGGCAGAGGGAATTTCCCCAAGAGGCGCCGCCTCCGAACCAGATGAAGGGTCCGGATTGAGGGCGTCGTTGCCCTCCTGTTGAATCCAACCGACTTGGTCCGCCAACATTCGGAGCATGGCATCTTCTGCCTCCTGTTGGGCTTTCTTCTTGCCGGATGGAGCCATTTAAACCAAGGAGTACGTTGTTAAAATACCTACTTACCATAATAATTACAAGTGCAAAATTTACGCTAATTAAGTACGGTTAAGATTTAAATAGAGTACAGTAGCTTGACTTTTTCGGTCATTCAATGGACGTGCGACCCGCGCGATAAAGTGTAAATTTTCAATTAATCAGCCTTGGTTAAATCGAAAAACATGGCCAGTTAGGGATAGAGATAACGCGAGAGGCAGGACTAATTTCGACAAAACACCTATTGGTGTCGTCTTTCTTAGATCAAAAACCTGTTACCAGTCATAACCCGTTTCTAGATACCATGTCCGACATTCGGCCAATTTTTTGAAAATTTACACTCCCTCAAGTCCTTTGCAAACTCCGCCCACAACCTCGTGTCCATAACTTCACTGAGGTTATGGTGTGCGGTGATGAAATCCACACATCACGAGGGGTTAAGGATATAAGCTAGGAAAAGAGGCGTCATCTATTCCAAAGAGTGCGACTTAATAAACCAAGCATATGTACTAAATTTAAATCGAAGACGTACTACCACGCAATTTACTAGAAAATACACGTAATTATCAATTAAGTAAAACAATAAATAAAGACAATAATAAATTATTATTTATCAACTAATTAATTATGACCTAATAACAATAATAAATTTATTCATTTAATTATCAACTAATAATAAATATTTACAATAATAAATTTATTCATTTAATTAATTATCAACTAATGACAATTATGCATTTAATTAATTATTAATTACAATAATTAACCACTAAAATTTAATATAATTACAATAATGAAATATTTAAAACTAATTAATAAATTATATTTAGAAATTAATTAATTAAATGAAAATAATTTTAATAAGGTAAAAAATAGAAATTTACCTCATCGGAGTAATCGGGAATATAGCCGGAGTTGACTCGTCGGAGAGGAGGAACCACGCCGGAAAAATTGTCGTCGGAGCGTCGCCGGGGAGAAAACTCGCCGGAGGAGAGGAGAGGTGAGGAGAGGAGAGGAGATGGAATGAGAAAAGGGGGGGTGCTGTTCTATTTATAGGCTTTCACTTAGACGACGGAGCACTAATTTCCGTCGTCTAAGTGCACTTGGACGACGGAAACAGTGTTTTCCGTCGTCTAAGTGAAGGGTTAAAATTTTTCGAAGCGGCGCGTAATTAATGGGCGGGACGTTTCACCCACCATAAATTTGGACTTAGGCGACGGAGAATTGATTCTCCGTCGTCTAAGTGGAAATTCAAGCGGCGCCGAAAATTGAGGCGGTAAATCAAACCGCCATGATTTTCGACTTGGACGACGAAAAATGACGTTCTCCGTCGTCCAGGTGAACACCTGGACGACGGAGAACGACCATCTCCGTCGTCCAGGTGAACACCTGGACGACGGAGAACGACCATCTCCGTGGTCCAAGTGAAATATTCATTGAAAAAAAAATAAAAAAAAATCGAACCGCCATGGTAAATTGAACCTGGACGACGGATCTTGTCATTCTCCGTCGTCCAGGTGAACACCTGGACGACGGAGAAAGTAATTCTCCGTCGTCCAGGTTCAATTTACGTTAAAAAAAATTTTAAAATTAATTCGCTAGGAATTTAGCGATCTGTCATTCGAGTGAAATAGTCGTCCAATATCGATGAATGCATCGTATATATGAACAGTTAAATTTGAACCGACGAATAATTTTTCGTTTTGAAAGTTGTTAAGTATCGACTAATTCTTACGACTTAAGTGTTCATGAGTAGAGGCTAATTTGCAGCAGAGTATTAACGAAATTAAATTTGGACAAAACAACCGTTGGATATGTTCGTCGTAACATAATATATAATTGTCTTCAAAGGACCATCAAATAATAAGTTTGGGAAGGGTTTCATCGGCACAGTCAACCGCAAAACCGAGCATTTCACAAACCGGAAACGTGGATACAAGGCATTTCGCAACTCCGATTTTCGAACCGTCGAAGCTCACACACCAAGAATTGTTTACTCTAAAGTCTTGACGAAAAGAATATGCATTGGAAGAAGGTCTAGATGGTCGTTGTCTTAGAAAAAATTATGATATCTGCACATGGACGACGGAGATGAGATTCTCCGTCGTCCAGGTTAGTACCTGGACGACGGAGATGAGCTTATCCGTCGTCCAGGTACTAACATGAACGATGGAAAAGCTCATCTCCGTCGTCCAGGTGTAAAGACCCTGAAGTCAGGGGTTAGGGCCTTACTGTTTAGGGTTTAGGGTTTGTGAACTTGGACGAAGGAGAATGACCATCTCCGTCGTCCTAGTGTGGACCTGGACGACGGATAATGACCGTCTCCGTCGTCCAGGTGTAAAAACCCTGAATTCAGGGGTTAGGGCCTTAGGGTTTAGGTCGTCCAGGGTTATTTGTGTGTCCATTCAATTATTTTGAATAAAAAAATGAAAAAAATGATCGATCGATCCGATTTGCTAGATTTAGGGTCGAGGATTTAGGGAGATAGCTCAAGGTACGTATTTATGTATGAAATTTCCTTTTCGAATAATATTTATATTAATTATTGATCGATGATGCATCATATATTAAAATAATTACATACTCAACTACCAATTAATTTTTCTCGTCTTAGTTAAGTAGTCATCATCATAATCGTCATCATCCTCGTCCCCGGTATCCGATTGCTCATCCTCCTCATCATACTCAACATCGTCCGACGAATAACCTGAGTCCTCGTCCGCATCCTCATCCTGCTCGTCTTCTTCATCTTCTTCATTAATGGCATCGATAATCTCATCTTCAGTTAGATCTGTACAACCATCAGGCATGGGTAACCGTTCACCATCTTGAACCAGGTCCATTATATCGGAGCGGATGACAAAAATATTAGGCTCTTGATAGGCAGGAATGTCTCTTTCTGGTTCAGCAGCATCTTCAGTCGTCGCCGGTGTCCCTTCAATTGTCTCTGTATTCCATATTCCTCGATGAGAGATATGGTTCACTATTTTCCACCCTTAACCGGCTATCAGATCGTCGAGATAGAACATCTGCCTAACTAAGGTTGCGAGAGCGAAAGGCTCATCCTCATACCAGCTTGAGTTTGTATCGACAGATAATAGTCCCAGGTCTTCCTTTGTACGCTTGAACCATCTGCACTTGAATAGGAAAACGTTGACATCATTCCCGTAACATAGCTGAACCACATATACAATAGCCCCGTAATATAGATCATTGTCTTTCCCAACCGCTACCCCACTATTTTGTGTTCTTCTTCCTTCGTCCCGGGCCAATGAATGGAACTTTACACCGTTCACAAAACATTCGGGATAAATATAGTGTTTAATCGGCTTCCCTGCTAGCAAGTGCTTTGGCCATGACCACCACCCCCCGTGGTTTTCAGATTTTTGCAGATCAATCACCTGCAAAAAGGGCAAATTAATATAAGGGAAGTCATCGGGGAATGTGTCATCATGCTCATTAGTGGTACTGTAACCTCCGTCTTGGTGTTGGTGTCCTCCATGACTACATCCCGGAAACGCATCATGGACCAAATCTGCAGTTGGGTTGCAAGCTGGGGGTCCGGCACCACTCCCATTGGATGAGGCACCATGGTAACTGTACCCTGAGCTGAAGTCTGCTGCGCTGAACTCTACTGCTTCACCATGCTCGCTCCATGTAGTGTAACTCCACATCATACCATTTTCGTACAGGTGTTGCACCATACTGACAATTAAGACATTTCTGGCACGGACACCTGAAATGTTTCTTTCCCTGACCATGTTCTATCGCAAAATTCACAAATTCGCTAATTCCATCCATATACCGGACATCACATCTATTCTTCAACTTCATCAAACTCTTGTCCATACTGCTACAAAATATTATAATTAATTAATTATTACATATATATATTAGTCCATTAATTTACGCTTAATTATACATACTCGATCTAAATCGATCCATCAATTACATACGTACGTAATTTAATCTATATATATAGCTAACATCCATGCATGTATGTACGTACGTTTTCACTGAATATATATTAAGCAAATTTTAACTGCATACGTACCTGCTGGCCTTCTCGATATCAGTTAATTAAGCTAGCTAGCTAGTCAGCGGAGATCCCTGATCCTGATCCTTCTCGGCCTTCTCCCTTCTCATTCTCCTTCTCCTTCAATTCTTCTTCGAATGGAATGAATGAATTGATCGAGGATCGGATGGAATGAAGAGAGTTTGGCATCGGGCTTATATAATGCTTCACTTAGACGACGGAGGTGTTGGTATGTCGTCTAAGTGGAAGTTACTCGGACGATGGTGTGTCGGTCCGTGGTCCAGGTGATCACCTGGACGACGGAGAATACCATCTCCGTCGTCCAAGTGATCACCTGGAGGACGGAGAAGACTCCGAGGTCCAGGTGTCCACCTGGACGACGGAGACGGGATTCTCCGTCCTCCAGGTAATCACCTGGACGACGGATATGGTATTCTCCGTCGTCCAAGTGGTACTTGGACGATGGAGACTTCTCCGTCGTCCAAGTGTCACTTGGACCACGGAACAATTACGTTTCCGTGGTCTAAGTGCTGTTTTCTTGTAATGAAAGTTCTCACGCAAAAATACTTGCAAAGAAACAAGTCTTGCATGAGAGAAAAACGAAAAAATAACTCAAAAGTTTAATTTCTAGGGATAGTCTTCAACCCATCAAGGTGTTATCCTTCGATCCATCGAAGCTCCCTCTCAGGTTATGCCTCGATCTATTGATGTTTAGCCTTCGATCCATCGAAGGTCCCTCCCTGGTTATGCCTCGATCCATCGAGGTTATCCTTGATCCATCGAAGGTCCCTTTTGGGTTTTGCCTCGATCCATCGAGGTTATCCTTCAATCCATCCAAGGTCCCTCTCGGGTTGTGCCTCGAACCATTGAGGTTATCCTCGATCCATCAAAGGTCCCTTTTGGATTGTGCCTCGATCCATCGAGGTTAGCCTTCGATCCATCGAAGGTCCTTCTCGGGAGGTGGTTTTGACTGATACTAGTCAGATATCCGTGTACTTAAACATGCATAACTTTTTCTAGAAAATGGCCATTGACTATCCGGATAAAGTTCTGGAAACTAGATATCCATAGCTTACCAGCCATATATTATTCATATTCTTGATTGTTTTGAGTTAATCCCTCTTTAGGTCAAAGCCAAGCGATTTGCACAACTGATTATATTATGTCTATTTCTGACCTTTGTCGAGTAAAATGGACATAACTTTGTCTAGAAAATAGGTAACCACAATCTGGACTTAATTTTGAGTAAAATAGGTCTCTTTCCAACCATATGTCATTTATATGTTGGTTTATTCTTTGACAAATCCTGGTTTATCGTCAAAGTGGATTGATCTGCATAGCAGATTCTGTTATACCCTGTTTATGACATTTGTTCAGTAAAACGGGAATAACTCGTTCTAGAAGTTAGCTATCAACAATTCGGAGGTAGTTCTGAAAATTAGACATTGGTATCTTTTCAGCCACATATCACTCATATGCTCAATATATTTGAGCAATTCCCATTTTATCGTCGAATGTGGCTGTTCTGCAGAGCATAGTCAGTTTTCTGTTATGTTATGATTTTCGGGAATTTTAGCATTTTTAGCTTATCCCATTTGATACATGGAAGAATTTTTTATTCTACTAGGTCATTTGTAATCATTTGAGTAGCTTTTTTCACTCATGACCAGACAAAGAGAGATCAATGTAGGTGGGACACAAGGTTCTTTCAAATACCTTTATCGAAAATCTCTTTTTCTAGACATCACAAGTTACTAAGATGAGCCCTAGTAGATGATAGATTTATAGCAACCACAAAATATGTATATGATATAGAAAATGTAGACAAGCTTGTTATAAATAAGCCAATACAATGATGCCTTTATTTATAAGTCAAAATGATATATCAAAGTTTGCTAATCCAAAGTAATTGACTAACATTGTTCAACATTATACTTAGGCATACTCGCTTTTTTACATAGAAAACATAAAGCTCAAAACAAAATCTGATATCTCTTCAATTGAGTTTATGCCAATTTTGAAGTGTCATATGTTGAGATTCGCATTAGCTCTATCTCCATCTTCTGTTTCTTTGTTTACGTGAACCTTAAAATTCACAGAATCTGATCATGCTGGCTTGTCGAATTTATGCCTAATTATTGGTGTGTCGGAATGTAACAAAATTTTATAGACCCAAACTACATACGTATATGAACACTTAAGCAAATTTGAATAATTTTTTGAGACATGTTGCTAGGTCTAATCATTTGTACAATAGTACACAGAAAATAGTTCTGAAAACTGATGTGTTCTAGGATCAATTAGATTCGGATTGGGTGGTATGAAAGTGGCGAGGATGATCTTTGTAATCCATTGATTCCTGGCATCTTTTGCCTATCAATTGTATTTGATACCTATTGACCAAAAACTACCAAAATCAATCTTCTCAAACATCTTAAGAATAAACAACTCATTTTCGAGAAACATCATGAGTCTTATCCTTGCCTCTTTTGGCATTAGTACCTCAGCCACATGGCTTTCTTGGTCACCATGGCATCCATGAACGACGCTTTCTCTATCATAGTCATAAATCATGACCTTCATGCACCAACTTATGGCGTCCTTCCTTGTGTGGACAGTTGTAGAGACCAAAAACATCTCACCAAAATTCCCTTAACTTAAGGGTTATGCTCCTTGCGCCTCACTCTTTGGTGCGCTTCATAATTCGCATTGCGAACTCTCTTAGTTTCCATCTTTCCTTGGATTATGATTATGTAGAGGATTTTCTCAATCAACTCTCTCTTTCTCTTCAATTGCATTCTACATAATTAGAGCATGGATCTAAGCTTTGAGCATCCCTTAGTTTATTGATGCTATATGCTTGAAGTCGGAAAACCACACGTTATTCCATTTCTCTTCTACATCTGGAGCAGGTTATCAATGCATTTTTGCATATCAAACACCATGAGTAAACAAAAGATATATTTGTTTCGTAGTCGCAAAAGACTTCCTCGACAACTAATTTATTTTTCCAATATAATATTTGGATTTGACCTTTACTTTGATGTATGTGGTCTTACGAACTCTCTTTGTTCGTTAATCGATTCTTTTATGAACTCTCTTTGTTCAATCGATTTTTGTGAACTTTCTTTATTCATGATGAACGCTCTTAGTTCATTTAGAAACTCTCTTTGTTCCAAGGAACTCTTTTTGTTCCAAATTTCAACCCTTCAAGAAAGGTGCAGTGTTGAAAGGAAGGATGAGATGTTATCCCAAAATTTCTACAAAAAAATTGAAATTCCCAAAAGAGTAGGTTATTTGAATTTAAATTCAAGTTGTGTTCACATAAAACTTACTTGAGATTATTAAAAAACAATCTTCATCTTCTTGTTCTTCTCATTCAAATCCGCGAACAGAGCTAGAGTCTCGTGCTGATAACGTGTTTTAGGATGAATGGTAAAGTATAAATATTGTGGAAGCAATCGATGTGTAACCATTCATTGATAATAAGAATCTCATTTATATAAGAGAGTACATGGAGTTACATACGGTAAGGATCGTAATACATCACTAAATAGGAGTCTCTCCTTTATTCTCTATATATTCTACCAAAACTAGGAACACACATAATAAGATAAATATCCTTCAACATTGATTGAGTAATTACTACTATTAAACTAAAATTATAAGAAAAATATTCATTTTGCAACTTTCAGGACCAATTTATAAGTTGATGCATGATATGTGTTCACTAAATCATTTTCACATGGGAATTGTTCTCATTTTCCGGCACATGCATGAGAGTAATTTTACGTGCATCAATTATGCATGTAATTAGTAAAAAGTATATCAATATGAACATTATAAGCTCGTATATCCAAACTACATGATGTATAAATATGTAAGAGAAAATTTATTATTATCTACGTGAACCTCGATTTAGTTCCGGATGTTGATCTCTGACAATAATTTGCATTGTTTAATTTGTTTGATATTATGTTCTTTGTGGCATGTAGTGTACAAAGAATAAGAGAATTATATCAGGTCCGAATCAAAACGGAATCGGAATTTATGATTATATGATTTATATCGTACCAAAATGTAAATGTCACCTAAATCTTTACTAATATATTTTTCTCTATACATTGCCTTATCGTATAAATTAATTAACACGTACAATAAGAACAAGAAAATTTACCTAGACCATTTTTCTAGGTCAATACTAGAAAATCACACTTAGACAATGACACATTAATAGTTTCGTCGTCTAAGTAGCCGTTAGACGACGAAAAAATATTTCATTGAGCAAGTGAAAATTTCGTCGTCAAGACTGAACTTAGAAGATGAAATTGATTTTCGTCGCCTAAGTGTTCGTCTTAAACGACGAACACAAATTTTCGTCGTCTAAGAGTTAGTTTAGATGACGAAAACTATTTTTAGTCACCTAAGTACAATATCTTAGACGACGATAATTTCTTAATCATCTTAAAAGACACACTTAGACGACAAAAACAGAACTCGCCGTCTAAGTTTCCACTTAGATGACGAATATATTCAGTTGGACATCGAAGATCATTTCTAAAACCTAAAACTTAACCCTAAATCTTAAACCTGAAATCCTTTCCCCTAAACCCGGAAAGTTTTAAACGATGAAACTCATTTTTCGTCGTCTAAGTAGAGTTTCACAATCTAACCTCTAGGAGCACGATCATGTATGCCGTCTTAAAATACATATTTTTTTCATCGAGTGGATAGAGTAAATAATTTTTGGACTATGAGTGTCAACGGTTTGAAAATAGGAGTTACGAAGATTCGTTTATCAACGTTTTTGTTTCGTTGAAATTTCAAATTTTTTGGTTGACTACACTGATCAAACCCTTAACGAACTTCATATATACTGAAAATTCGTCCACTTACATATTATGATATGATTAATATATCTAATATTTATTTTCTCAAAATTCAATTTCGTTAATATTGATGTGGTGTGAATATAGACATACAAACACTTAAGTTATACAATATTAGTAGATATATAACAAATTTTTAGTATTAAATTAATTTTTTATGTTAAATTTCAATTAATTTCTCTGTAGTTGATAAATTAAGTTTTTATGACAACACAAACACCCGTAACTTCAAAAAAGTGTTTACGAATTATTTTTTACGATCATTTCCATCTTTTAACTATTTTTCGATAATCAGTAAATTCATTCGATCAAATCCAAAACTAATCCGAATTGGGTTGAATGTTTTTCTACAATATTGTATAAATGTAATTGTTATATCTGACGGTTAATTTTTGATGATTTTTAAGCAACTACACTAAATTAATTTTCATATATTTTAAAAAATATTCACTAATAGTTTTGTCGGCTAAGTGAAATTTATTTTATTTTACTTAAAATATCCAAAACAATATTCACGTAGATAACGAAACATTCACTTATCCTCGCCTAAGTGAATTTTATTTTAAATATTTTATTTTTTAAAATATATGAATATTAATTTTAAAAATTTGAAACACTTAGACGACAAATTTATTAGGTTTCGTCGTCTAAGTCAAAAATTTGGCATTTTTTTCCGCCAAAAATTTTGCCAAAAATTCAAATCACTTAGGTGACGAAACTACTAGCTAGGTTTCATCGTCTAAGTCAAAAAATTCAGCGAATTTTTTGAAAAATTTAAAACACTTAAACGACTAAACCTTTAAGTCAAAAAATCAAATCACTTAAGCGACAAAATTTGTTGGTTTCGTCGCCTAAGTCGTCGGCTATAAAACAGAATTCAGCCATCATTATTCACAATTTCTTATTCTTACCCAATCATCATCGCCACCACGCCACCATCATCACTTCGGCACCACCACGCACATCGGCACCACTACCCCACACCACCTCGACATATCCACACCACCGCCACCACCTTGAAACCACCACCACGCAAAACGCCGCCGCCACCGCCACCACCACCATTAAATTATTTATTTATTACGAATTTTGTATTAATTAATAATTAGTATATAATAAATTAATTATCATTAAATATATTTTTTATTTAAAAAAAACAACCACTTAGATGAAGAAATTGTAGTAATTTCATCACCTAAGTAGTTTAATTATTTAAATTTTTTTATAAAAAAAAAATAAAAAAATTCAACCCCTTAGATGACGAAACTACGTATACTACTAGTTCGTCGTCTAAGTGTTTTTTTTATATTTTTAAAATCAACACTTAGATGAAGAAAACCGTAAATTTTCTTCGTCTAAGGTTTTGTCGTCTAAGTACTTAGAATTCGATGAATCTTAGGCGAAGAAATCGCTTCGTCGCCTAAATGCGTTTTTCTGGTAATGGGTGTACATGTAGGAAATCTAACTTAGTCAGAAGGAAATGTGGTTGACGTATTAATAACTAGAATAATGTTGAATAAGACATATGGTGGCAAATACCATTGCGAACAAGTGTTGGAAACCGTTGTGTTACTACATCTTGTGTGATTGAAATCATCAGAAGATAGTGAAATAATAGTTGTGTGAAAAATCTCGTACAACGATGTTTATTTAGAACACATTGTGTGATGAGATATGCTATTTCGCTTGCCATACAGTGTGAGCTTGGCATTCGACATGACATTCAATGTGCGTGCATGACATTTGACGCGCATGGCATGGCAGTGCAATCATATGACAAAATTTAGTGAAGAAAATGACATCACTCAATATTTTTATTCTTTCTATAGTTGTGACATTTTGTTTGTTAATTGTCCAGACATCATTATATTCATAAACACTCTTGTTGGATATGTCTACATTTATGTGTATTTGGGTCTAACATACAACGAAATATTTTATGAAATGAGTGACATGTTGTGTGAGTTATGCTTATAAGATATATATATATATATATATTGTATTGTTAACCTCTTTGAGTTGTGTGAAGCTTTATTATACATATTCTTACGCAATGAATTAAATGAGTGACATGTTGTATAACTTTAATCCATAATAATGCCAAATAAATAGTAACTAGACCAAAATATCAAAAATAGCTTCATTTAAAGAAAAACTTATCCACAGAAGAAAATTAGGCACCTTATTATTTCAAATAAACCTAAATACTATGCAAGTATGGAGAAATAGATATGATGTCTTGTATTTTCATATTTCATACAAGTAAATGACTCTAGCACACGAAGAACTTGAATGTGAAAAGCAATCGGTTTTATCGAATGAAGAGTGAAACCAATGCAAAACTCCCTTTGTTCCTCCCATATCATCCTAAAAAAATTTACACGCTGCACATCCCACTTCCAAAGAGAAATTGATATTATCTTGCAACAAAAAGGTCATTATATAATGCTTAACCTGAGAATTTCTTAAGGAAAGTACTGAGACACTAACTTAATGTCCTCCAAAGATTAGAAGAAACACTAGCCAAACTACTTATGATTCTCAAACATTAAGCACCTAAATCAACAAGACTACAAGCCAAACCAAATATTAGCATTCAAGATGAGTTTTGAAACTGTAAATACCTTATAATTTCCAGATATCGGCTCCTTTTCTGTCATTTTGATCTTAAGGCACTACAAGAAAAACGCACCTAGACTGCGGATCATTTTCATCGTCTAGGTGCACATCTCCGTCGTCTAAGTATCTAGACGTACATCCTTCAGGTACTGTCGTCTAGGTACTTAGACGACGAAAAATGACGTTTTCGTCGTCTAAGTAGCCTCTTAGACCGCAGAGATTTTAATCTCCGTGGTCTAAGTTCCACTCGGACGATACAAATTCTCCGTCGTCCAAGTGGTAACTTAGACTAGGGAGGTTTTGCATAGTCTGAGTTACCACTTAGACCACACAAAAACTCCGTGGTCTAAGTGTTCACTTAGACCACGGACATCTCTTTTCCATAGTCTAAGTGACCACATAGACCACGAATATCTAGCTATATTCCATAGTCTAAGTGAACACTTAGACCACGCATATGAATATCTCCATAGTCTAAGTGACTATTTATTTATTTATTAATTAAAATTTGAATTTAAAGTAAAATATTAATAATTTAATTAAAATTCTAAATTCTCATTTAAATAATTAAATACTAATTAATTAATTAAAACACTAAATTATCATTTAAATAATTAAAATTTGTACATACATCAAATTAAAACGTTCGGAATCAAAAATATGATATCATGATAAACTACGTAGCTAGAATACAAGCTACTAAAATACAAAACGAGTAGACGCGCCGCCGAGTCCCCCGCCTCTAGCCGTGTCGTCGTCGTCAGGGTATGAGTTTAGAGGAGGTTGACACTGTTGTCGAGTCTGATTTTTCATAAGGGCGATGAGCTGGGCTATCTGCGCTTGTTGCTCATCAAGCCTCTAACGCATAGATTACATTCCCTCCCGTGCGAGTCGAGCCTTCTGAAGGGCTGCTTGGACCGATGCATCCCGAGCACCTCTCCTCGCCGAACATCTCGTAGATGAGTCAGAAGACAAATCTCGCTGCACCTTGCATCCCATCCCCCTAACGTCTTTGCTAGCTCGACGACCGTATGGTTCTCCATCGATAGAGGAGGCAGGTCTTCTGGCGGAAAATCCAGGTGTGCAAGCTGCGTGTTGGCCAATTCCTCCTGCGCCCGTTCTACCTACCTCCCCTGAAAATAATAATAATTGAATAATTATAAATTTGTATGACAGTTTAATAAATAATAATTAAATAATAATCGCTAATTAAGATGAAATATATACGGCACTTACGCCGTATTGACTCGCTTCATTGTCGAGCCCGGGCGTCACGTAAGCGCTGATGCTAGCATCTAGATAAGGGTATTTGGAGCCCTTATCTCTGTGCTCCTTAGCAATTTGAATCATCTACTTGGAACCGGAAGTATGATGTTTGTCCTTCTTCTCTCGGTTGGTCTTGTTGATTTCGAGAATTTCTGTTGGACAACATAAATTATTAGAAAATTAATAAATAACTAAAAAATAATAATTCAATTTCGTCAATTTAAATAAAAAATAATCACCTTATATTCTTCTGCTTCGAAGTGGGTGACCAACCACTCTCACTCATCTTCCCTATCCCCACGCAGCTCTACGAGGGTAGGTACTCGGTCGATATCTACATAATACTTATGAAGTTTGTACTTCCAATCACGGTAGATAGCGTTGGCGGTGGTGTTGACGTGCTTAAGCATCTCCGATGTGGAATCCACCTCATATTGTTCCTATAAGAAACGAATTTAAAAAAACTAATCGTATATATTATGAAATTACGATTTTTATTATTAGAAAATAAATTTAAAATTGTACGTATTACGTACCGAAAG
Source organism: Geum urbanum (assembly GCA_946800695.1). Taxonomy (NCBI): domain Eukaryota; kingdom Viridiplantae; phylum Streptophyta; class Magnoliopsida; order Rosales; family Rosaceae; genus Geum; species Geum urbanum. Next base: position 11,982,348 of record OX327003.1, read on the forward strand.
TTCTTTAAACACTTTCGCCTTCTCTTCGGCCGGCAACTCCTTCTAGGTAGGAGCAATCATACAAATCTTGCTGCGAATGATTGACCCGATGCTGTAGGAGGAGAGACTAGCTAGCTGAAAGGTGAGAGAGCCATCGGTGAAATCGTCATACGGCAACTGGATCTTTTGCCCGATTGCCTTGAACATCTTCTCGGATTTCTCGCCTTTTACGAGTCATCGAGACCTTTTGGGTTAAGGGTCTATTGGGGCCCTCCAGACCTTGCGCCGCGCTCTGTAGAGGATAGACTCGGAGGAGGCCGACGACGCCTGAGCACTTTCTGACATCGATGTCGTATCGGAATGGGCGTCATCCACACCAGTCGGGATAGCTGGGGCAGCGTGAATTTCCCCAGTCGCCGCTGGCGAATTGAAGGACCAACTGAAGGGTCCGGAGAAGGCACGACGTGATCCTCCTCTAACTGCCAATCGACTTGCTCTGCCAAGCGTCGGAGTAAAGCATCTTCTGCCTCTTTTTGGGCATTTTTCTTACCCCACGGAGCCATTTTAACCTAGGAGTTATTAAAATATAATTACCATAATAATTATATAAAAATTTTTATCATAATTACTAAATTAGGTAAAATTATTAATTTATTATTATTAATTAAATAATTTTTTATAATAATTAATAAATTACCATAATAACCAATTTATTATTTATAATAATTAAATAGTTTACCATAATTATTACAAATTTACAATAATTACGAATTATAATTACAATAATAATTACCGATTATAATTACAACAACATATAATTTCAAATAATTACAATAATTAATTATTAAATAACCATAATTATCATAATTTATAATAATTTACTATAATTACCAATTTACCAATTGTTATTAATTCTCATTACCAATTCACCAATTATTACTAAATTTCCATAATTACTAATTTATTATTTTTAATAATTCAATAATTTACCATATTTACTACAAATTTACAATAATTACAACAATAATTACAAATTATAATTACATGCAATAATAATATACCAATTATAATATTAATTACAACAATATATAATTACAATCATAAATATAATTTTCAATAATTACAATATTAATTATCATGCATTTACAATAATTAAATAATTAATTACTAAATTAATCATAATTTACTATAATTTACTATAATTACCAATTTACTAACTATTATTAATTATTATTACCAATTTAATTACCAATTATTACTAATTTTATTCTTTTACTAATTAATTTACCAATTTACTAATTTATTAATAAAATTATAATTATGTTAAAAAAATTAAAATCCCGGAAAAAGGAGTCGCAGGAGAGCAGAGTCGCCGGAGGGAAGGATCGGAGTCGCTGAATTTTGAATCGCCGGAGGGAGGGAGGCCGGATTTTTGAGAGAGAGTGAGAGAGAGAGGAGAGGGATGATTGAGAATGGGATAAGAAAAAAGGATCGGCCTCTCTCCTTTATATAGAGGTTCACCTAGACGATAGAGCCCTATTTTCTGTCGCCTAAGTGAACTGTTTCCATTTTTCTAACCGGCGCCGAATTAATTTTACGGGTGGGAGTTAACAGCCTTAATTTTTGGGAACGTTTCAAATTTCACTTATACGACGGAGATGCCTATTTCTGTCGTCTAGGTGAAATTTGAATCGTTCCCCAAAAATTTGGCAGTGGAAATTGAATCGCCATTTTTTCAACCTAGACGACGGAGAGTGCCTATTTCTGTCGTCTAGGTGAAATTTGAATCGTTCCCCAAAAATTTGGCAGTGGAAATTGAATCGCCATTTTTTCAACCTAGACGACGGAGAGTGCCTATCTCCATCGTCCAGGTGACCACTTGGACGATGGAGACAGTCTGTTTCCATCATCTAAGTGGTCCTTGGACAACGGAGATGGTCTATCTCCGTGGTCCAGGTAAATTTTTTGTAAAATTAATTTTTTTTTAAATTCACAAGGAAGTTTTCGATTTGTCATTCGAATTAAATAGTCATAAAATATCCATTAAAGAATCGTATATATAAACAATTCAATTTAAGACGACGAATAATCTTACGTCTTTAAACTTGTTAAGTATCTACTAATCTGTACAACTTAAGTATTATTAAGTATAGACTCATTGCATATCGATATTAACAAAATTGAATTTGGACAAAACAACCGTTGGATACATTCGCCATTAGACAATATATAAATAGAATAATTTTCACAAAATAGTAAGTTCGTTAAGAGTTTCATCGGAACAGCCAACCGCAAAACTGAAATTTTTACAAACCAGAAACGTGAATACACGAAAATCCATAAGTCCTATTTTGGAACCTTCGACGCTCATACTCCGATAATTAGTCTATGGTCTCAACAAAAAGAATATGCATTGGGACATGATCTAGATGGTCGTTGTCTTAGATGAAATTACGAAACTTTCACTTAGAAGACGCAAAGACACGTTTGCGTCGTCTAAGTGAAAGTTTTGTAATTTAGGGTTAGGGCCTTCGGGTTTAGGGTATACTTAGACCATGGTTTCACCCATTTGCGTCGCCTAAGTGACATTTTTAGGATTTTATATATGTATAATTAATTATTATTGTGTTTAATTACCTTAGTATGGACTACGAAAAGTCGTTGTTTCGACCCCGTGTTAGGTCTTCGTGAAAATGTGATTCTCGATCGATCAATCTGATCCTCCGTATTAATTAATTAAATTTAATTTCCGTCGGTCAAAGCGACCATGCTATTTAATTAATTATTAAATTAATTATGTACAAAATTAATAGTTGTACATACTCCTCCTCATAATATATATAATTAATCGATCATGCATCATTACAATAATTACAATAATTAATTACCAATTAATATTATTCGTCGTTATATTGTAATCTTCGTCATAATCGTCATAATCCTCATCCCCGTTATCCGATTGCTCCTCCTCCTCATCATACTCAACATCATCCGACAAATATCCTGAGTCCTTGTCCTTGTCATCATCCTGCGCCTCTTCTTTATCTACCTCATTAATTGCATAAATAATCTCATCTTCAGTTAGGTCTGTACAACCATCAGGCATGGACAAGCGTTCATCAGCTTGAACTAGGTCCATTATGTTGGAGCAGATGACAGAAATACTAGGTTCTTGATAGGCAGAAATGTCTTTTTCCGGTTCATCAGCATCTTCAGTCGCCGGTGTCCCTTCAGTTATCGTAGTATTCCATATACCTCAATGAGAGATATGGTTCACTATTTTCCACCCTTTACCAGCTTTCAGATCATCGAGATAGAACACCTGCCTAACTAAGGTGGCGAGAGCGAAAAGTTCATCCTCATACCAACTTGAGTTTGTATCGATAGATAAAAGTCTCAGGTCTTCCTTTGTACACTTTAACCATTTGCACTTGAATAGGAAAACGTTGACATCATTCTCATAACATAGTTGAACGACATATACAATAGCCCCGCAATATAGATCATTGTCTTTCCCAACCGCTACACCACTGTTTTGTGTTCTTCTTCCTTCATCTCAGGCAAATAAATAAAACTTTACACCGTTCACAAAACATCCGAGGTAAATATAGTGTTTAATCGGTTTCCCTGCTAGCAAGTGCTTTGTCCACGACCACCACCCCCCCGTGGTTTTTGGATTTTTGTAGATCAATCATCTGGGAAAATGGGAAATATATATAATTAATTAAAGGGTTTATTTTCTACAAACATATATATAAACTAAATACCGAGACATACGTACTTACCCATTGGAAGAAATAATCAGGGAACTTCTTCTTAACCATTTTCTCAAACCACGCCGAACTCTTGTCTGGATTTAACGTCTGAAGCCTCTCTCTATACCCAATCATGTACGGCTCAACTTCGTCACAGTCTCACAATACTTCTCAATGTGTCTCAATAAGTTCTTCTCGTGTTAACGATTCCTTTAATACTCCTTTAAACTGTCATACGATATTTGTGACGACCGAAAGATTGATGCGAGCACTGGGATCGAAGGCGGTGGATCTTTAAGGTACCTATTGCAGTAAGTAACATACTCATGCATTAGGTATGTCTCTGTTATGGAGTCATCTGGGGCCGACCTGTTTTTGACGAATCCTTTATATTGTCCAAGCTGTCTACAAAATTAAACATTCAATTAATACATTGTAGAATAAGTACATATAGCTAGTAATCTCCAGTGGAACAAATAATGTATCAAAAAAATATGTATAATTAATTAGTTGTACGTACCTTTCTTGAGGATACATCAGATTGTACTGGACCAGACCATAAATGAGAATATGCTCGGGCAGGTGGATCATTAGGTGAATCATGATGTCAAAGAAAGCAGGGAAAAATCATCTCTAGTTTGCAAATGATGTGCACAATTTGTTGTTGCAGTTCAACCACATCTGACTTCTTTAATTCTCTGGCGCATACACTACCACATTTTTCATTATTGCCGACGACTTAAAGTCATCGGCCTTTCTCTTTAAATCGCCGGTGGCAACCCGTCGGTGATACTATCACTGACGAAAAATTGTGAAAGTCGTCGGTGATACCTTTGAAGTATCACGGACGACTTAAAGTCGCCGGTAATAACAAATGGCATCACCGACGACTTAAAGTCGCCGGTAATAACAAATGGCATCACCGACGAGTTAGTTGTCGGTGATGATATCCCGGCGGGTCAACGTGTTTGACCGCCACCATTATTGCCGACGACAAATCGAAGAATGTCGTCGGTGATAAGGAAAAACCTCGCCGAAAATTGGGAGTTATTGCCAACGAGATAGGTCCATCTCATCAGCAATACTCGGTTACATTTTACAAAAAAAAGCAGGTTCTGGATTGGACCCAATTCCAGAACCTGCACCGAAAAACAGAAACCGTACAAATACACATTCAACAGTACACACATAATTGTCCAACAGTAAAAACAGCAACAATACGAAAATAAAATACAACTACACTAAGGGTCGATGAAATCTATGTTGACGAAATCATTTAAACTGCGGCGGCTACCCTAGTCTTGCTGCGACGGCGACAGCTGCGGTTGTGGAACACTGTGGAATACAGGTATCGGTGGAGATGTGGGGAGCGGTTGTCCGGTAGTCTGGCACGTGTACATCGTCTGCATCCATGTGAACATTTTTGTCTGCTGCTCAACCATAATTCGGTGTTGCTCGACCATCATCCGGTGCTCGGCATCTCTGACTGCCTGCTGCTCTGCCAATTGCCGCATCTCCTCCACCACCCTCCTTTGCTCCTCCAACTCCCTTTGCTTCCTCTGAAGCTCCGCTGCTAGGTTAGAGTTCCTAGAAGAAGTTCTTGACCCGCTAGAGTATTCCGAAGTGTTCTTCAATACTCCTTCGCCCGCCGAGCCCATTCCCTGCAGTAGTGGATATTCTTCCCAGTCCCGCACGGTTTTGCCATGATCTGAGCCGGTATAGGGCGATCAAGCGTATCGATCTGAGAGGCATACTGGGTCACTTCTTCCTCCGAGCAGCTAGGGTGGTCGTTTCGAGCTATATTCATGGTGACCTCTGTGATTGCATCCTCCATTCTCACCTAATTGAAAAGCGAATATGAATAACGTATTATTAAACAAAATAAATTAATAGAGAAAAATAGTTTTATTAACACATGCATATGTGAACTACAAAATAATGAGGCCAAAGACTTACCGCTTCTTCAGGGCATTGCGGATAGAACTTCTGATGAACAAACACCAACGGGTTGACTTCTTGTTGTTTCTGCGCCCTACCCGACCAACCCAAATAGTTGAGTGAACCTGCATGATGGGACTTGGTATTTTTCAATCTGTTCTCCTTGTTCGTCTTGGAAATCGCCTTGTTTGATAAACATATGTCAAAAAATTAGTAACTAACTATTTCAATGTGATACGATACATTAGGGTTGTAAAATATATTCAGGATGCATACCTTCGCTTTGGGGTGCTCGAAGTGGGCTACCAGCCACAGCCACTAGTACTCCCTAAACCGGAGTTCGCTAGGGGTAGAATATCGGCCTAGATCCTTGTACTGTGTGTAATGTTTTGAAAGCTCGTTCTTCCACTCTTTATACCTATATTAACACCAGAAACAAATGTTAGAGATATTAAAACACTTGATAAAGTGAAAATCTAACTCGATATATACTCAAATAACTCGAATCACATCACCTGATATGTAGTTGACGCTCTGCCCATGTCTCAATAAGGTAGTCATCCACGTCAAACCACAGCTGCAAGATGAATATATAAATGGTAAAATTATATATTTCTTCGGACTTAATTAAGAAATGTAAAATTTACGTAATGAAAATACGATTTAACTCACAGTCAGTGCATTATGCACTTGCAACTTCACGTAGCGAGGCACAGCACTCCAATCTGGCCACAGCATTGGAACCTTGTCCCACACGACGGCCCCGGCCATGCTGGCATAATTTCGCGTGGTATTTTCTGTCTCGATCACCTCACCACGCTCATTGGCCTTATGATCGTTTTCCTTCCCCCGGTGGCCTGCTCAAGATTCTTCCCGGTGCAGGGGCCTCTAGTCTTTCGTTTTCCATTGCCATTAACGATATTGCCTAATAATACAATGTCAAAAAATCAAAATTATTAATTGACATTATTTAGTCTTAAGTAATAATTAAGTAATCAATCTTGTTAAATAAAATTTACCTGCATCGTCCGTTTGCTGGTTTATGCACCTCGCACTCCAAAGATACACGGGGTCGAACAGGAAGAACTTGTACGCTTCCTCCACGGTCAGGAACTCCGGCTGTCCTTCAATAAAAAAATAACCCTCCCCCTAGCATCGAATTGAGGGATGATAGGAATCTTGTCGGGCACGAAGAGACCGGACGGCGGAGATAGACGAGGCCTGGATGATGAGCAACCTACACCATCTGCATCAGTGATTCCCGTGAAAGGGGAGTAGGCACCGGGCCAATATGGGGCATTCGGATGGAGTGAGTTTCTGATGCCCCCGTTGAGTGTCGCTCGCCTGAGTGTCTGCTGCCTGAGGGTCGAGGCTAGACTGACGGTTGCACGGATCCGGATCGTGCAGCTTCCTCCTGTTCTCGCGCACGTAGCAAAATTTGTGTGCGAGCATTCATAATAGGGCCGCTGCGCGTGTTGCTGATTGCGGATGAGGATGAGGATGATTGACTACTACTCCCTCCACTGGATCTAGTCCCTCTCCGTTTGATGCCCCCAAGCCAATTTGCCGCAAAACCTCCTGCACATCCAACAATTAAACAGAACAGCCAAAAAAATATTCTATATGCCAAAAATAACTAACACAAAAATATATACACAAAATATCTTACATATCATTACCAAAATATCAATTAACCAAAAAATCAAAAATATCATTACCAAAATCATTATCAAAAATATCATTACCAATATAATTATCAAAAATATCAATTAACCCAAATCTTAATTAACCAACACAAAAATAATTTTACAAAAATATATTCTACATATATACACAAAATATCCTACATATATTTTACATATATCAACTTAACATATATACATAATTAAAATGCATAAACCAACTTAATAATTAAAATGCATACATAATTAAAATGCATACATATATACATAATTAAAATGCATACACCAACTTAATAATTAAAATGCATATATACATAATTAAAATGCATACATATACACATAATTTTACACCAACTTAATTAAAATTGAAGATTAATTTTACACCAACTTAAATTAATGCATACATAATTACATAAAATGCATACATAATTACATAAAATCAAATTGAGAGAGAGAGGGGGGGAGGGGACCTGTCAATGTTCGGGTTGAGAGAGATGGCGGCGGCAGTGCTCGAATTCTGGCGGCCGGAGGGAGGGGAGGAGGTAGGGGAGGAGGGGACGAGGAGAGGGGAGAGGAGATTTGGAGTTTTTTTGGGTGGAGAGAAGAGAGGGGAGGAGGGGAGCTGGGGAGAGGGCCGGGGAGAGGGGAGGCTAAGGAGGAGATTTGGGCAGGGTGGGCGGCGAGAGGGGAGGAGAGAAATTTTAGGTTTTTTTTGGGGGAGTGAAGAGGGAAATGGCCTCTGCCCGTTTCGGGGAGGGATTTAAAGGAAAGCATTACCAACGAGTTGCATTAACTCGTCGGTAATACTATCACGGACGAGTTAATTAGCACCTCGTCGGTGATAGTATCACCGACGAGTTAGTGAGGAACTCGTTGGTGATACTATCACCGACGACTTGCATAAGCAACTCGTCCGTGATAGTGTGATTCCCATTTTCCGAGAATAAATAACACCATTATCGATGAAGGCTCCGTGTTTATTTTTCATTTCAAGTCTAATGTAGTATAAACACTGATATGGCTGGTTGATATGACGTTGGCATGGCCAAATATTTGTAATTAATTAATTACGAATTGAAGCTGTGCGAGTTCTTCTATTTCGGTGATATATATATGGTATTTCCGACGAGTTTCTTACTAACTCGTCGGTCATAACAAACATACATGCACGTTTATATATACTAAAATACGTACATCATGACCGTACTAAGGATGATAATCATAATCATCTTCATCACTTGAGTCTGACTTGGTTTCATAGGTAACCTCTGGCAATATGTGCCGCTCTTCGTCATCTGAATCATCGTGTACTTCATTTGGATTAACATCAAGAAGTTCTGCTCCAGTAATTCGAACCACACTCCCGATCTCACATTATTAAGGCGAATCGTAGAGGATTCCGGAATGTCAAAAGCGTTCGGCTCTTGGTATGCAGTAACTTCTTCATCATCTGCGGTCTCACCATATGTGGCAGCACTGTATATGTTTCTATGAGCAACATGGTTAACCACCTTCCACAGGACTTTGTTCATAAGATCGTCAAGGTAAAACACTTGTTTTATTGATGTGGCAAGAACGAAAGGGTCTTCTTTATACCAGCTTGTAGCAGTATTCACCGAAAATATTTCGTATTGATCGGTCCTTGTGTTCTCCGGGCTAGTATCAAACCATCTACACTTGAACAAGTGCACTTTCATGCGGTTCCCATAAATTAGTTCAACAACTGAATGAAGGACACCGTAATAGTCAACGCCATCCTGCCCACTATGGACCATCACCCCACAATTCTGTGTTTTCAATCGGTCGTCTCTATTTTCACATATAAATTTCATGTCATTGACCTGACACATCGAGTAAACTTTTGAAGCTATCGGTTTCATCGCCAAGAGCCTCAATTCATTTGACCACTCTGGGTAACCATCATTTGCTACACGGTTCATCTGAAAAAGATAAGAAACCACGTACACAAGAAATGATGAACATAGAAAAACAAAACCACGTACACACATGCTATATAAGGATATAAAAAATATATATACACATATACCATTACCCATTGACTAAAGTAGTTTGCAAACGTCCTGTTGTGGTAATCAACATCACCGGCAATAGCAGGGCAGTGAAGATGATATTTTTTCCAATATTGAACTTCTGGACAGTTAATCAGTACCGACCAGTGGGCAATGGCTACCTCATTTCCATCCAACTTCTACGACTTTGGCAAGCTTCTATGTACTACCACGTCATTGGAGATGATAGAAAGGTTGAAATTGGGTTCATCTATCGGCATATGTTGTTGGGGGTCCTCCAGCGATCCCAAATACAAGTTGGTGTACGTTACACACTCGTGCGCAAGATATGCTTCAGCGATACACCCTTCAGGTGCAGATTTATTCTTCACATAGTCCTTGTAGTCTCCCAATTGTCTACAAGTTAACAAGTGCATGTTATGATACTTAAAAAATAATAATTTACATATAAAAACAAGGCAAACACAAATGTATGAATCATTTGTACCTTTCCATGGGATACATCCAAGTGTAGTGTACCAGACCAATAAGCAACAATTGTTCGGGAAGATGGATCATCAGGTGAGGCATGATGTCGAAAAAATTTGGGGGAAATATCCTCTCAAGCTTGCACATGATAAAAATGATGTCATCTTGCATCTCCCTGAGGTCTGATTTTTTAACTTCTCTGGTGCATAACTTCTGAAAGAATCTTGACAAGGCCACCAACGGCTCCACCACCTCTTTGGGCAGGTACCCTCGAATGAAAATAGGGAAAAGGCGTTGAAGCAGTACATGGCAGTCATGACTCTTTAATCCGTACATCTTATTGTCCCGGAAGTTAACACACTTGCTTATATTTCCTGCATAGCCATAAGGATACCTGCATATATATAGCCATAAACAACAATTATATTTCTTGCATATAACCATAAGCAAAAATTATATTAATTTCCTGCATAGCCATAAGAATACCTGACATTACTCGTCCACCCAAAAATTTCATGCTTCTGCTTCGACTTGACGGTGTAAGGAGTTTAGGGCATTTTTTTCTTACCATCTCATAACCACAAATGTTTTCGCAGTCCCATTGCTTTCAGATCAATGCGTGCCTTAGGGATGTCTTTTGTTTTCCCCTCCAAATTCAGAACTGTGCCCACCACACTTTCACACACATTCTTCTCTATTTGCATGACATCTAGGTAGTGTCTGATAGGCAACCTGTGCCAGTAGGGGAGTTCCCAGAATATGCTCTTGTGTGTCCAAAACTTATACATTTCGGGCTTGTCTGGAATTGACGACACTATCTCAGGATGATTGCTCAGCTGGCCAAAATCATATTCATTCAACACTTCCAAAATTTCATCCCTTGTCCATCGCCTAGGTGTCATACCCGTTTCCACAGTCCCATCAAAAGCGTCTTGATCCTGCCTAAATGGGTGATCATCTGGAAGCCAACAACGGAGACGCATCTGAACAATTTTACTGCAATGAGGACTGCAACAATCAATAGTCATGCACTCTGAACAAGCCCTGTAACCCCTGGTAACGTTGCCCGACAACATACCGCGGGCAGGAAAATCACTGATGGTGCCAACAAGCATGGCATGCATTTGGAACATCTCATTTTTGAACCTATCGTAAGTGGGGTGGCCATACTCACTCAGGTACTTAAGCTCCTCAATCAAAGGCCTCAAATACACATCGAGACACTTTCCTGGATAACCCGGGCCTGAAATTAACAGAGTGAACATATTGTATTCCTTCTTCATGCATATCCATGGTGGAAGGTTGTACGGTACCAAAATAACTGGCCATATACTGTATTGAAGACTCATGTTGCCAAAAGGGTTGAATCCGTCAGATGAGAGCCCTAGCCAAACATTTCGGACCTCTGCTGCAAAATGATCAAACTCCCTGACCATGTGCTTCCAAGCCTCTCCGTCGACAGGGTGTATAAGGGTGTCATCGTCACGCAAATTCCTCTCAGCCCACCATCTCATAGCTTCGGCCGTGAATGCACACATGAACAACTGCTCCAGCCTATCAATAAGCGGGAAATATCGAAGTATCTTCACAGCTTTCTTGTTGCCTGCAGGAGTCAACTTATATCTTTCTGTAAAACATACGGGGCAGGCTTCAAGGTCTTCAAGATCTTTCCCCCAGAAGAGAATACAATCATATCTGCATGCATGGATTTTGATGTAGGAAAGCCCAAGATCTTTCAGGATATGTCGCACCTTATGATGAGTGGTAGGAAGGCGATGACCGGGTGGCAGTAGCGAAGCAGTCCACTTCAGCCAAGAATCAACAGCTTTGACAGACATTTTGTTCTCCATTTTGAGCTGCATCACTCCCATGACACTTCCAAGAACAGTCTTACTACAACCGTCGTACAACGGAGTCTATTGCAATGCAATCAGGTTGTTGTACTTGTCTATACCGCTTGTGTTGACATGAGCTCCAGGTAATGGCCCGACTGGCTCAATATGGGGGAAACCCTCAACGACGGGAGTGACATTTGGTGCTTCATCAGCAAATACATCGCTCTCATGAGGAAACATATCATTGATCAACATCATTGTTGGATCATAGGATGGACTGGCCCTCTCAGCAAATTGTCCATGATCATGCGGACCCGCTAACGATGTTTCACCGTGATAAATCCAACAAGTGTACTTATCCCAAAACCCGTATTTAGTCAGGTGCTTCTGGACTTTATCAATGGAAAAACGAAATCGATCGCTGCGACACTTACATTCTTTACACCGGCAATAATGAAATGTAGTGTCTCCACAATTAGTCTTCACTAAATCCACAAAACTCTTAATTCCATAGTGATATCTCACATCCCATCTTTCAAGGCTCATCCAACTCTTGTCCATCATGAAAATTCTAACAGTACTATATATTTATGTATATACGTACATTAATTCACTACTAATTAATTAATTAAAAAATCATCATTAATTACATGCATGCATCCAATTAATTAACAAAAGTTGACATGCATATAAAAATATGTATATATATCAACAATTCACAATTACAAATTAACATGTATATATATACATATTAACAATTAATCACTTCATAAATTTATATACATATATATATACACAAACATATATTTTTTTCATTGAAATCATCTCAAATCAACTCAAAATCAATGGTTAATCACTCAAAATCAACAATATATCAACTCTATTTGCATATCAAACCATTAATCTCAACTCTAAATCAACACATGCATATATCTAAATCAACACACATATACATCGATCCACATATATATACATACGTACCTAGCTATATAACTTCCCGAGCGGGTTTTGGACGCCTTTTGACAATACCCAACGATTTCAGAGCGTTTTCCTTCTTTCTCACTGGATATTTGTAAAATGAATGAACTGTTGCGGCGAAGATCTGATATAAGAGTTATTGTCGACAATTCATTAAATCGTCGGCTATGGAGTTATTGTCGACGATATTCCGGCCAAAACATCGCCGGCAATACAATGAAATTATTGCCAACGAAATTCTCCATCGCAGGCAATACTTTCCCCTAATTGTCGGCGACGAGGAAGGCATTACCGACAGCTCGTCGGTAATAATCTCATTGCCGGCGACGAGGCAAAACTATTGCCAGCGATTTCATATTTCGTTGGCAATGCTTATTATTGTCGACGATATATGATATATCGTTGGCCTTTCTTTTCCCATTTCGTTGGCAATAGGAAGAAATGTGGTAGTAATAACCTCTGTCACCATGTGCACAATGCCACTATTGGTTCTCCGATATCACAAGGCAAATATGGCCGAATTACCACTGGAACAAGACATTGCAGCATAACGTGATAGTCATGTATTTTTAGACCAACAAACTTGTGTTGCACCTCGTTCACTGCTCCAATTATAGTAGCTACATATGTAGCCGGATAACGAATGCTCTTAAACCAGTGAAGTACAGAACGTTTAAGTGTCGACTTCACTGTGTAAGGTGCAACTGGCATCTTGTTGGACACTCATCTCCTATCCCTCCTCAACCACAAGGGACAACGTAGATTCATAGATTCCAGATCTTTGCGCACTTTGGGAGTATCTTTAGTCTTAAACTTAATACCGAGAATTGTTCCTACCACATTGTCGCACACATTCTTTTCTATGAGCATCGCGTCCAAGTTGTTCCTCAACTTTAACTTCGACCAGTAAGGAAGTTCAAAGAATATACTCTTGTGATGCCAATAGCTGAGATCATGTGGAGGTATTGGATTGTATTTCTTTACATCCGCGTCATTAGTCAACATGCCAAAGTCGAAATATCTCAACCTCTCTAAAATCTCTTCGCCCGACCAACTACGGGGTTTAGGATTGTTCTCTACCATCCCGTCGAAATGAGCTTCATCCTGTCGCCACGGGTGGTCATGAGGAAGTCATCTACGGTGACCCAAGTAACACACCTTCCCCAAGTGCCAACTAGAGTTCACGTCGTCCAAACATATAGGACATCCATTATATCCTTTTGTCCTGCAGGCTGCCAACATCCCATACGCTGGAAAATCGCTGATCGTCCACATTACGGCAGCCCTCATCGTGAATATCGTGTTAGTGAATTTGTCATAAGTTGTGACTCCATTTTACCACAACACTTTCAGCTCGTCGATCAAAGGTCTGAGGTAGACATCTAAGCACTTCCCCGGAGATTTAAGACCTGAAATTAGCAGAGTAAGGAAATTAAATTCCTTGTTCATGCACATCCACAGAGGCAAGTTGTACGACATCACAATAACTGGCCAAGTGCTGACGGCGGAGCTATTATTACCCCAAGGATTGAATCCGTCTGTAGATATTCCGAGTCTAACGTTTCTAACCTCTGCGGCAAAGTCTCCAAATTCTCTGTCGAAATGTTTGAAAGCCTCCCCATCAGCGGCGTGTCTCAGGACATCGTCATCTATTCGCTTTTTTGTGTATCATCTCATCGCCTCTGCTGTGTATAGAGACATGTACAAGCGCTTCAATTTGGGAATAAAGGGAAAATATCGAAGAACATTCACAAGAATTCTGTTTTTCGAACTCTTCCTATTCAGCTCATATCTGCACTGGCCACATACAGGACAATAGTCCAAATCTTTATACTCTTTGTAAAACAGCACACAATCATTTGGGCATGCGTCAATTATCCTGTACTTTAGGCCGAGGCTGCTCAAGATATTTCTAACCTTATAATGAGATTTAGGAAGATTGTGATCATCAGGAAGCAACTTACATATTTGCTCCTGAATTTCGTCAAAAGCACTGACTGACATTTTGTGCTTCACTTTTATCTTCATTTGCTCCATCACATATTGCAACACATTCTCTCGACATCCAGGGTACACCGGGGTCTGCGCTTCAAGTAGCATCTTGTTGTACTTATTCATCTCACTAGTGTCAATGGCCAAGCTAGCAGCGAAGAATGTGTCATCATACTCATGAGTGGTATTGTAACCTCCCTCTTGGTGTTGGTGTCCACCATGACTAAATCCCATAAACACATCATGGACCAAATCTGCAGTTGGGTTCCAAGCAGGGGGGCCGACACCACTGCCGCTGGATGAGACACCATGGTAACTGTACCCGGAGCTGAAGTCTACTGAGCTGAAGTCTACTGCTTCACCATGCTCGCTCCATGTAGTGTAACTCCACATCACACCATTTTCGTACATGTGTTGCACCACAACATTAACCTCCACATACTGACAATTAAGACATTTTTGGCACGGGCACCTGAAACGCTTCTTTCCCTGACCATGTTCTATCGCAAAATTCACAAATTCGCTAATTCCATCCATATACCGGGCATCACTTCTATTCCGCAACTTCATCCAACTCTTGTCCGTACTTCTACGAAATTTAATAAGTAATTATCATATTAGTCAATTAACTATTCTATATATATACAGATTTTCAAGTAATTATTAAACTAATATATATACACAAATTTTCAACTACCTTAATTAAATTAAAATATTATTAATTAATTACTTTTATTAATTATTGGTGAATATACGTACTCTACATCAATTACTTTAGTATGTCTAACAGGCATGTACGTACGTTATAACTAAATATTAACCAAATTTTTAAACATCCATGCATATATACATACTACTGGTCTATATTAATTAACTAATATATATATATGTATATCATCAATTACCTAACTTAATTATAAATATATATTATATGTACTAATTAATTAACAATGCAATCAATCAAACGTACAATTAATTATATATATATAAACGTTAATGGTATTGAAAAATTAACTACGTACATACCTAGCTTTCTCCGATATATGACAAATGGATGGTCGGAGCCAGAGATATATATAGTGCTAGCTTGTTAATTTGACTTGCATGCATGCATGTACGTGTGAGGAGAGTCTGATCAAGAGAGGAAGAGACTTGAGATGATGAGGCTAGGATGAAGTTGAGACGAGCAAGCGGAGAGGAAGAGAGTTCGGCATGGACCTTATATAATGATACACTTAGACGACGAAGCGTCGGTGCATCGTCTAAGTGGTCACATAGACGACGAACTTAGGTAGTTTCCGTCGTCCAAGTGCATACATGGACGACAGACTTAGATCCCGTCCTTCAAGTGGCCACTCAGACCACGGCATGTCGGTCCATTGTCCAAGTGTGTCTTAGAAGACGAAAATTATTTCCGTCGTCTAAGTTACACTTACGGTTCCGTGATTTAAGTGCGTTTTTCTTGTAGTGAGAGTCTTCACCACATCACACAGTTTCAGTCTTTTTAGGCCAATGTCTCAAGCATTGGTATGCCAATGCAGCTGCCATTCTAGCGCCCATTTTGAAGTATTGTCCTTCATATATTAAGAGAAATGAAGAGAGAGTCACATTAAGAGCAAATATAGCAAGTCACATATTTAAACCAACCAGGATATTGTTAAACGCTTGAACCTTATTTAGTGTGAAATCTATGGACTTGTTGCAAGCACTGTTTCTTCTCCAACATTTATCTAGGTTCGCAAAATGAATCAAGCAACAAGAAACTAGCACATTTGAAGCAAAAAAGTGACCATCTTTGAAGTTAAATAAAACCAAAACAGACTATTTCGATTAAATATTAATACCAGAATCAAAGAAGCACATTTGAAGTTCAACTCACCATGTCATTTTTATTGGGGACATCTCGTCTATCAATGCCGGCAGCAATGGCTTCAGCCATTTCTTCTTTAGCCAATGAGATTGATTCAACCAACAACACACACACAACCCTGTCTACACCCGCCCGCCATCATCTTGTTCACATTAATTTCTTTTAGGACTCCTTGAATCAAATTATAAAACCACATTACATCATATTACAAAAAACACAAAACAACACATTTTGATTCGAATAAAAGAAAGAGAATATATATATATATAACTACCTGAGCTATATTCAGTCGACCTGAGGGTTTGAAGCCATCATAGCAAATCAGCTCGGCCTTGTGATCCAGCAGATTTCGAAGCTCTTCATCTTGGACTCCTTTGCGATGCCTCTAATGAGCTCGTACCTCACTTCCAAACTCAACCTTCACCAAAAGCATAGGGAAACACAGATTCTAAAAGAGTTTAAATTGACAATAGAAAAAATTAAAAGCCATTGAAAAGAAGAAGGTAGAGGAAAATTACGGCACAACAGTTGGAATTGAGGAGCTCGAAGGCTGATCTTGCGACGGAGAGTCGGAGATCGACATCGATTTGAGTTCGTCAGCGGGGACTTCAGTTGTGACCTCCCACCACCGTCGCATTTTGACCTGTGTTCCATCGCGTGGTTATCGGTGAAGGCATTGGGGTCATCTTTCTTCTTAGCGCCGCAGAGATATCTAGTGCTCGAAGAGTGGTGGAGCTCAAGATCGAGCTCACCTACTATGGTATCGGCTGCGCTGTGAGCACTGAGGTCAAGGATGAGGCAGTCGAGGTTGACTGTGAAGTTCTAAGACGACGCACAAAGGCAGATGCTTTTTTTTTCCAAGTCTTTTGAAGGGTTTAAAGTTTATCTAGGGTTCTAACCCTCTTTTTTTTGCATTAACTAAATTCACTACAACATTCGATACCATTGCTGGCGACTTTAAGTCGTCGGCCTTGTTTTTTTTTTTCGCCGGAAATGACATTACCGGCGACTTGTCGCCGGTAATGATGTCGCCGGATATTGGCCGCCGGAGATAGCATTGCCGGCGACCTATTTTCTCGTCGCCGGTAATGTCCTACTCATCACCGGCGACTCAAGTCGCCGGCAATGAGAACGACATTACCGGTGACACAAGTCGCCGGCAATGAGAAAGACATTACCGGCGACTTGAGTCGCCGGCAATGTTTGCGCCGCTGTGGCCGGAAAATGAAGTCATTGCCGGCGACTTTGGTCCAAGTCGCCGGCAATGGTTGGAAAAATTTGAAAAAAAAAAGCCTGTTCTGGATTGGGCCCAATTCCAGAATCTGCATTGAAAGACATAAATCGTACAAATACAACTTCAACAGTACACACATAATTGTCCAATGTACAGTACAAATAGCAACGATACGAAAATAAACTACAACTACACGTCAGGGTCGAGGAACTTGCGGGTCAGGGTCGAAGAAATCCATGTACTCATTTGAACTCCGGTGGCTACCCTGGTCTTGCTGTGGCGGTGACTGGTGTGGTGGTGGTGGTGGATAACTGGGGAACACAGGGACTGGGGGAGGTGTGGGGAGCGGTTTTCCGGTAGTCTGAGCCGAGTACATCGTCTGCATCCATGTGAATATTTGTGTCTGCTGCTGGACCATGAGTCGGTGTTGCTCGATCATCCCCTGGTACTCGGCATCTCTGACTGCCTGCTGCTCGGCCATCTGCCTCATCTCCTCCATCTGTCTCCTTTGCTCCTCCAACTCCCTCTGCGTCCTCTGAAGCTCCGCTGCGAGGTTACGACTAGAAGTTGAACTTCTTGACCCGGTAGAGTATTTTGAAGTGTTCTTCAATACTCCTTCGCCCGCCGAGCCCATTCCCCTGTAGTAGTAGGTATTCTTTCCAGTCCCGCACGCTTTTGCCATGATCTGAGCCGCTATAGGGCGATCAAGCGAATCGATCTGAGAGGCATACTGGGTCACTTCTTCCACCGAGCAGTCAGGATGGTTGTTCCGAGCTATATTCATGGTCACTTCTGTGGTCGCCTCCTCCACTCTCGCCTAATTGAAAAGCACATATGAATAACGTATTATTTAACAAAAGAAATTAATATCGAAAAATAGTTTTATTAACACATGCATATGTGAAGTACAAAATACAGAGGCGAAAGAGTTACCGCTTCTTCAGGGAACTGCGGTTATAACTTCTGATGAATATACACCAACGGGTTCACTTCTTGTTGTTGCTGCGCCTTACTCGACCAACCCAAATAGTTGAGTGAACCTGCATGATGGGCCCTGGTGTTTTTCAATCTATTCGCCCGGTTCGTCTTCGAAATCGCCTTGTTTGATAAACATATGTAAAAAAATTAGTAACTAACTATTTCAAGGTAATACGATACATTAGGGTTGTAAGATATATTCAGGATGCATACCTTCGCTTTGGGGTGCTCAAAGTGGGCTATCAGCCACAGCCACTCGTACTCCCTAAACCGGAATTCGCTAGGGGTAGAACCTCGGCCTAGCTTCTTGTACTGTGTGTAATGTGAAGAAAGCTCGTTCTTCCACTCTTTATACCTATATTAACACCAGGAAAAAAAGTTAGAGATATTAAAACACTTGATAAACAAAAATCTAACTCAATATATACTCAAATAACTCGAAGCACATCACCTCATATGTAGTTGACGCTCTACCCATGTGTGAATAAGGCATTCATCCACGTCAAACCACACCTGGAAGATGAATATATAAACAGTAAAATTATATATTTATTCGGACTTAATTAATAAATGTAAAATTTACGTAATGAAAATACGATTTAACTCACACTCAGTGCATTATGCACTTGCATCTTCACGTAGAGAGGCACAGATTCCCAATCTGGCCAAAGCATTGGGACCTTGTCCCGCACAATGGCCCCGGCCATGCTGGCATATTTTCGCGTGGTGTCAAATGCCTCGATCACCTCACCATGCTCATTCGCCCTAATGAGCATTTTCCTTCCCCCGGTGGCCTGCTCAAGTCTCTTCCCGGTGCAGGTGCCTCTAGCCCATTTCCGTTTTCCAGTGCCATTAACGAAATTGCCTAATAATACAATATCAAAAAATTGATATCATTAATTGAACCTATCGTAAGTCTTAAGTAATAATTAAGTAATCAATCTTGTTAAATAAAATTTACCTGCATCGTCCGTTTGCTGGTTGGTGCACCTCGCACTCCAAAGATACACGGGGTCGAACGGGATGAAGTTGTACGCTTCCTCCACGCTCAGGAACTCCGGCCGTCCTTCAATATAAATAGGCCTCCCCCTATGATCGAATTCAGGGATCACAGGAATCTCGTCGGGCTGGAAGAGACCGGATGGTGGAGATAGACGAGGCCTGGATGATGAGGCGCCAGCACCATCTGCCTCAGATGATTCCCATGAAACGGGAGTAGGCACCGGGCCAATAGGGGGCATTCGGATGGAGGGAGTTTCTGATGCCCCTGTTGACTGTCGCTCGTCTGAGGGTCTGCTGACGGAGGGTCTGCTGACTGAGCGTCTGCTGACTGAGGCTCGAGGCTGGACTGGGGGTTGCACGGCTCCGGATCGTGCAGCTTCCTCCTCTTCTCGCGCAGCTAGCAACATTTGTGTGCGAGCATTCATCATTGGCCCACTCCGCGTGTTGCTGACTGCGGCTGAGGATGCTTGACTACTGCTCCCTCCACTATTTCTAGTCCCTCTCCGTTTGATGCCTCCAAGCCAATTTGCCGCAAAACCTCCTGGACATCCAACAATTAGTCCTGGATTCGGTTCTACAACAAATCGGAACCGGAACCGTTTGGAACCAGAACCGCTTGAACCCGGAACCGTTCGGTTTCAAACGGTTCCGGTTACAAACAGTTCCAGTTCCAAACGGTTCCGGTTCCACGCCGTTCCGGTTCCAACACCCTAAATTATACCTTAAATTAACAACTATATCACCTTAATCCAAATCACCTTACTTTGCCCAACACCCTAAATTACCTTAAATTACCTATATCAATGAATCCAAACCCTAAATTAATTTGCCCACGCCAATTAATCCACCCATGCATGCCAAATCCCCTTAAATTACCTAAATATGTTCCACATATATACATCACCTTAAATTATCAAAACTTAATTATATACATGTATATACAACATATATACATACATCATTTCCGACTAGAATTTTCCACATATATATACATCACATATACGTACATCATCTTAATTAAATTTTCCACATATATCAATTAATCACATATATATACATCATCTTAATTAAATTTAATTTCCACATATATATACATCACATAGTAATCCAAATCCAACATAATTAAATTTTCAAAATATTTTGCACATACGTACATACATCACATATATATATATACATCACCGGTAAATTTTCCACATACATACATACGTATATATATATGCATAAAAATAAATAAAAATTGAGAGAGAGAGAGAGGGGGAGAGAGAGTGAGCTTGCATGCACTTGCCATGGTGGAGCTCGAGTTGATTTTCCGGCGACGGAGGAGGTAGAGGAGGAGGGGAGGAGGAGAGGAGGAGGAGTTTTGAGATTTGAATTGGGGTTTTTTAGTGTGGAGAGAGGAGAAGGGAGAGGAGGTGAGGGGAGGAGAGGAAGAGATATTTGAGGAGAGGGAGGCGGCCGGAACTGTTTGGGAGGAGGAGATGAGGAGTTTTAGGGTTTGAGATAGTGAAGAAATGAGGGAGAGCTCGAGCTGGGTTTTACATATTCAGTGACCATTGTCGGCGAGTTAGTTGCAACTCGTTGGTAATGTCATTACCCACGAGTTGAGTCGTTGGTAATGTCATTACCAATGAGTTAACTCGTTGGTAATGACATTACCAACGAGTTGATAACTCGTGGGCAATGTCATTACCAACGAGTTGCTTATCAACTCGTTGGTAATGTCATTATTTCCCGAAGAATATCCGATCAATTTCCGACCATAATTTTCGACCAATTTCCGACTATATAATTTCCGACCATATATAATTTTCGACTACAATTTCCGACTACAATTTCCGACTACAATTTCCGACTACAATTTCCGACTACGATTTCCGACTATAATTTCTGACTACAATTTCCGACTACAATTTCCGACTACAATTCCGACTACAATTTCCGACTACAATTTCCGACTACAATTCCGACTACAATTTCCGACTACAATTTCCGACTACGATTTCCGACTACGATTTCCGACTATGATTTCCGACTACGATTTCCGACTATAATTTCCGACTATAATTTCCGACTACAATTTCCGACTACGATTTCCGACTAGAATTTCTGACTATAATTTTCGACTACAATTTCCGACTACGATTTCCGACTACGATTTCCGACTAGAATTTCCGACTAGAATTTCCAACTACGATTTCCGACTACGATTTCCGACTACGATTTCCGACTATGATTTTCGACTACAATTTCCGACTACAATTTCCGACTATAATGAAAATACGTACATCATTAACGTACTAAGGATGCCGACTACAATTTCTGACTAGAATTTCCGACTATAATGAAAATACGTACATCATTAACGTACTAAGGATGATAATCGTAATCATCTTCATCTCTTGAGTCTGACTCGGTTTCATAGGTAACCTCTGGCAATATGTGCCGCTCCTCGTCATCTGAATAAGCGTCAACATCATATGGATTAACATCGAGAAGTTCTGCTCCAGTAATTCGAACCACACTCCCAGATCTCACATTATTAAGGCGAATCGTAGATGATTCCGGAATGTCAAAAGCGTTCGGCTCTTGGTATGCAGTAACTTCTTCATCATCTGCGGTCTCACCAAGTGTGGCAGCACTGTATATGTTTCTATGAGCAACATGGTTAACCACCTTCCACGGGACTTTGTTCATAAGATTGTCAAGGTAAAACACTTGTTTTACTGATGTGGCAAGAATGAAAGGGTCTTCTTTATACCAGCTTGTAGCAATATTCACCGAAAATATTTCGTACTGATCGGTCCTTGTGTTGTCTGGGCTAGTATCAAACCATCTACACTTGAACAAGTGCACTTTCATGCGGTTCCCATAAATTAGTTCAACAACTGAATGAAGCACACCGTAATAGTCAACGCCATCCTGCCCACCATGGACCATCACCCCACAATTCTGTGTTTTCAGTCGGTCGTCTCGATTTTCACATATAAATTTTATGCCATTGACCTAACACATCGAGTAAACTTTTGAAGCTATCGGTTTCATCGCCAGGACCCTCAATTTGTTTGACCACTCTGGGCAACCATCATTTGCTACATGGTTCATCTGAAAACGATAAGAAACCACACAAGAAATTGTGAACATAGAAACCACACAACCACGTACGTACACACATGCTATATAAGGATATATAAAAAATAAAAAAAAGACATATAGACATATACCCTTACCCATTGACCAAAGTAGTTTGCAAACGTCCTGTTGTGGTAATCAACATTTCCGGCAATAGCAGGGCAGTGAAGATGATAGTTTTTCCAATATTGTACTTCTGGACAGTTAATCAGTACCGATCAGTGGACAATGGCTACCTCATTTCCATCCAACTTGTACGACTTTGGCAAGCTTCCCTGTACTACCACGTCATTGGAGATGATAGAAAGGTTGAACTGGGGTTCATCTATCGGCATCTGTTGTTGGGGGTCCTCAAGCGCTCCCAAATACACTTTGGTGTACGTTACACACTCGTGCGCAATATATGCTTCAGCGATACACTCTTCATGTGCATATTTATTCTTCACATAGTCCTTGTAGGCTCCCATTTGTCTACAAGTTAACAACTGCATGTTATGATACTTAAAAATTAAGAATTTACATATAAAAACAGAGGCAAACCAAATGTATGAATCATTTGTACCTTTCCATGGGATACATCCAAGTGTAGTGTACGGGACCGGTAAGCAACAAGTGTTTGGGAAGATGGATCATCAGGTGAGGCATGATGTCGAAAAAATTTGGGGGAAATATCCTCTCAAGCTTGCACATGATAAAAATGATGTCATCTTGCATAGCCATAAGGATATCTGCATATATATATATATAGCCATAGGCAACAATTATATTTCTCGCATATAACCATAATCCGGTATGCAATTTAAGGCCAATTTCCTGCATAGCCATAAGAATATATACCTGACATTACTCAGCCACCCAAAAATTTCATGCTTATGCTTCGGCTTGACGGTGTAAGAAGCTTGCGGCATTTTTCTTTTACCATCTCTTAACCACAAATGTTTCCGCAGTCCCATAGCTTTCAGATCAATGCGAGCCTTAGGGATGTCTTTTGTTTTCCCCTCCAAGTTAAGAACTGTACACACCACACTTTCACACACGTTCTTCTCTATGTGCATGACATCTAGGTAGTGTCTGATAGGCAACCTGGGCTAGTAGGGGAGTTCCCAGAATATGCTCTTGTGTGTCCAAAACTTATACATGTCGGGCTTGTCTGGAATTGACGCCACTATCTCAGGATGATTGCTCAGCTGGCCAAAATCATATTCATTCAACACTTCCAAAATTTCTTCCCCTGTCCATCGCCTGTGTGCCACACCTGTTTCCACAGTCTCATCAAACGTGACTGGATCCTGCCTAAATGGGTGATCATATGGAAGCCAACAACGGTGACGCATCTGAACTATTTTACTGCAATGAAGACTGCAACAATCAACCGTCATGCACTCTGAACAAGCCCTGTAACCCCTGGTAATGTTGCCCGACAACATACCGCGGGCAGGAAAATCACTGATGGTGCCAACAAGCATGGCATGCATCTGGAACATCTCATTTTTGAACCTATCGTAAGTGGGGTGGCCACACTCACTCAGGTACTTAAGCTCCTCAATTAAATGCCTCAAATACACATCGAGACACTTTCCTGGATAACCTGGGCCCGGAATTAACAGAGTGAGCATATTGTATTCCTTCTTCATGCACATCCATGGTGGAAGGTTGTACGGTACCAAAATAACTGGCCATATACTGTATTGAAGACTCATGTTGCCAAAAGGGTTGAATCCGTCAGATGAGAGCCCTAGCCAAACATTTCGGACCTCTGCTGCAAAATGATCAAACTCCCTGACCATGTGCTTCCAAGCCTCTCCGTCGGAAGGGTGTATAAGGGTGTCATCGTCAGGCAAATTCCTCTCAGCCCGCCATCTCATAGCTTCGGCCATGAAAGCACACATGAACAACCGCTCCAGCCTATCAATAAGCGAGAAATATCGAAGTATCTTCACAGCTTTCTTGTTGCCTGCAGGAGTCAACTTATACCTTTCTGTAAAACATACCGGGTTCGCTTCAAGGTCTTCAAGATCTTTTCCCCAGAAGAGAATACAATCATATCTGCATGCATGGATTTTGATGTAGGAAAGCCCAAGATCTTTCAGGATATGTCGCACCTTATGATGAGTGGTAGAAAGACGATGACCGGGTGGCAGTAGCAAAGCAGTCCACTTCAGCCAAGAATCAACAGCTTTGACAAACATTTTGTTCTCCATTTTGAGCTGCATCACTCCCATCACAATTTCAAGAACAGTCTTACTACAACCGTCGTACAACGGAGTCTGTTGCAATGCAATCAGGTTGTTGTACTTGTCCATACCGCTTGTGTTGACATGAGCTCCAGGTAATGGCTCGACTGGCTCAATATGGGGGAAACCCTCAACGACGGAAGGGACATTTGGTGCTTCATCAGAAAATACACCGCTCTCATGAGGAAACATATCATTGATTAACATCGATGTTGGATCATAGGATGGACTGCCCCTCTCAGCAAAATGTCCATGATCATAGCGTAGACTGGCCCTCTCACCAAATTGTCCATGATCATGCGGACCCGCTAACGATGTTTCACCGTGATAAATCCAACAAGTATACTTATCCCAAAACCCGTATTTACTCAAGTGCTTCTGGATTTTATCAATGGGAAAACGAAATCGATCGCTGTGACACTTACATTCTTTACACGGGCAATAATGAAGTGTAGTGTCTCCACAATTAGCCTTCACAAAATTCACAAAACTCCTAATTCCCTGGTGATATCTCACATCCCATCTTTCGAGGCTCATCCAACTCTTGTCCATCCTAAAAATTCTAACAATATTATATATATATATATACCAACAATTCACAATTACAAATTAACATGCCTGTATATATATATATAGACATATTAACAATTAATATTCATAAAATCATTTTATATCCATACATATATATATACACAAATTAACATATTTTCATCGAAATAATCTCAAATTAATCCACTCAAAATCAACAGTCAATCACTCGAAAGCAACAATATGGCCACTCTATTTGCGTATCAAACCAATAATCGACGCGATATCTCAACTCTAAATCAACACATGCATATATATATATCAATATAATTAAATCGATCAACACACATATATACATATACATACACATATACGTATATACGTACCTATATATATATATATATATAGCTTCCCGAGTGATCGAGTTTTTGACGCATTTTGACAATACCGAAGGATTTCAGAGTGTTTTCTTTCGATTTCACTGGATTTTTTTCTATCCAAATAAATGAGCTGCTGTGATCTGCATCTGATATAAGAGGCATTGCCGGCGATTCATTAAATCGCCGGAAATGGAGTCATTGCCGGCGAAATTCTGGCGAAAAGTCGCCGGAAATGTGTCAAAACATTGCCGGCGACCTATTCCGTCGCCGGCAATGATTGGCCAACCATTGCTGGCGATTTTCCGGCCGGAATTTCGCCGGCAATGATTGCTGGCGACGGAATAGGTCGCCGGCAATGTTTTGACACATTACCGGCGACTTTCCGGACACATTACCGGCGACGGAGCAAGTCGCCGGCAATGATCATCATTACCGGCGACTTTCCCGGTCGCCGGCCTTGTTTTTCATTATATCGCCGGTAATGAGTGAGAATGTGGTAGTGATACCCCAAATCCTTTAAAAAAAAATAATGCCTTAGACTTCACACAACGATACGTTAGTCTTCAAATTCGTTGTATGATAGTTTCGACACTTAATGAAGGTTTGCATCATACAACAGAAAGTTATATCATGTGTTGTGTGAATATATTGACTTTGGAGAAAAATAAAATAGCATCAAATAGTTGCCGCAATTATTTTCTTCATAGAACGGAGTGTTATATTCTTCGTTGTGTGAAAATGATGAAATTGTGGGAAAAAAAATGGTATCCAATAGTTGTCGCCAACAATTTGGGGGGGGGGGTGGACAAAATGACATCTAATAGTTGTCGTCGACATGTATTGAGACAACGATTTGTTATGTGCGTTGTTGTGTTAAAATGTTAAAATTGGGTAGAAAAAAAATGACATTCAATAGTTGCAGCCAACATTGTCGTCATACAACGAGGGTACGTTTATAATAATAGTTGTGTGATAGTTCAAGCATAGAAGAAAATTCAAAGAAGTCAATTTTGGGAGCTCCATTTGAAAACACAGACAATAATTATGTTAATATCTGTTGTTTGATGTGCTCAAAAGAATCATGTTTAGAGTAAGTTTTGACTTCATAAATGGAGTGGAAAATGTCACTCATTTTATCACTATCATACGACGTACTAGCTGAGGTTTGTTGTGTGATAGAGCTTTTCATTTTTAACAGACAATGATTATGGAAACAAACCGATGTATATATGATAGTAGTTATCTATTTTTTCACTATCATACAACATATTTTTTAAACTCGTTGTGTAATAAGCGTTCTATATTGCACTTTTGTAGTAGTAATAATACAATACATGGAGCTCCAAGTCTAACCAACTTTTACTCAAACATGAAAGACTTAGATATATACATGTATAACTAATTGATTAAAGATTTAGTGGTTAAACAATACTATTCCCTAGATTATAATTAGTAAGCAATAATCCCCGTTCAAGATTTCAAGATTTCAAGCGTTCCTGTCCAAGAAACTTGTCCAAGATTTCAATACCAAACATCCATAAGCTATATCGGCAACGACGTTGGTTGTTAAGTTTTATTTTCAACGATGTTGTTGATGAGGGAGGAGTTGTTTCTTCTGAGTTTCTCCTCTCCAAGAGTTGTTCATGAAGATTTCCCCATCTCTTTGTCTGTCTCGTCTTTTTCTTTGGAATGATTGGGAGCAGGTGGTTGAAGATGATAAAGTCGGGGGTTGAGTGTTATTCTCTCGTGGTGGCGTTAATGATGGTGTGCTCTTCGATGTAGGAGACGATGTGGGCGCGCGACTATTGTGCTACAATAGTGGAGGTTATAATTTTTTCTGAAACTCTAGAGGCTTATTTCAAGATTAGGCTTAACAACTTATTTGAGCCTATTTTATTTTTGGTTATGTAGTTTGATGTACATAGTTAGATATGGTGTACGTGTGACTTTGATTTTCTTTAATCGTATATCTTATACATGCACCGCTTAGTTATGTTAGATACTTGGTTGAACTATACAATTAATTAGTATACTCTATGAGGTTCTCATCTGTCAGGCTGGAAATCCGATGGGTCTCTTGTGTACTATTACCTTCATAAATTGACTATCGTTAATCTAACAAAAAATTCAAAACAATTAGTAAGCAATTTGACAGTTCTATATATATAATACATATATATATATTTGTTTAAATATAGCACAATATATGTGTTTATATAAACCAAATTAAAGGCTAGCGAGTTTACGAAGATGTACTATGAATGATCTAGCTAGCTAGGGTATATATATAGGACCTTGAAATATTAGCTATACCATGCATCTGAATTTGTACGTATTCTAATTAGCACGTACGCAGTCTACCTTAGATGGCCGCAAAACCTCTTTTTCCCTTCACAATTCTCGCCCTAGATCTCCTCCCCATCTTCCTTCCTCTCCTCTCCTCTCCTCTCTTCTTCAACTGCATCACCATCCCACAACCATGCCAACTCATCATTATCACCATTTGAGTTTCTTGAACATCTGAAGGCGCAAAGACGTGAGCTACAACGCTCATACACGGGTTACGGTGAGCTACAACGCTCCTTAAATTGGAGAAAAGTATTATTTGTAATTTAATTTTTAGTGTAAACTTTTAATTTTTGAAATTTAGCCCCCTCCTAAATTTGTACATCTAGCTCCTACATCATTAATAAACTTATTTGAAAAAAAAATTAACCCTCCTCATTATAAAATCATAACTCCGCTCTTATCAAGTGTCTCACAAGGGTGATCACATAGAAAGGCATCCACGACCTCAAACTGACAAACTCTACCTCGAGAAATTTGGTTACTCGAGCTATGGCAACGACAAGAATCATACTCACGTTGATGACGATGATTTCTACAAAGTCTTTGAATCCACGGTCAAGGATTACTAGCATTTTAACCACCTCAGAACTACCGAAACCCTTGATGGCAAAACCGTCTCCAAGATGATGAAGCTACACTGCGGTGTGGCGGATCACATTGGCCATAAGATCGACGCTAGTAACGAAAAAGGTCATATTCATGCAGTGTCACAATACTCTTTCTTTAGCAGAAAACAAAAATGGCCTCCAAGTACCGGCTAACCTACCCTTAGTTAGTGAAAAACGTTACGCGAATTATACGTTAAAAATACGTATGTATATAATTCGGTAGTTTTATATGAATAAAATTCGTAAAAATTCGGCCATAATTTTATTTTTTTTTATTTAGATGAAGAGTTATAGGGAACTCCACTAAAAATAATAATAAAAAATATTTTTTATTAAAAAAAACGTAAAATTCGTGAATAATTCCATCAGTTCATAAAAAAACGTGTTTTTTTCAGAATCTTTCAAATAATTTGAAAAACGGACGAATTTTTTTCAAAAATTATCGGCGAATTTACTAACAGAGGACCTACCTCACCTACGCGTACGCTTTTGCTCTGGGGACTCCATCAGAATCCATGACGGCGACTACGAAGGCTTTTCAGACATGGGGGATGGGGCCTCTATCACGCACTTCAAGTTCAGACGACACAAAAATTACAACACGGTGGACATCAAGGTTAGTTTCGAATCCGGTGACCACGGAGATGGGAGCTTGTTCGACGGTGCTGGTGGGATTTTTGCTTATGCTTACGCACCAACTCATGGATACTTTCACTATGATGCCGACGAGCCGTGGTCTGTCAGCGCCGTGGAAGGTTATTATGACTTGGAGACGGTGGCGTTTCATGAGATTGGACACCTTCTCGGCCTTGCTCATAGCTCGGTGGAGGACTGGAGGGAGCTATCATGTACCCTTACATTTATTCTGGAGAAACCAAGCTGGATTTGCATCATGACGATATTCACGGCATTAGAGATTTATACAAATCTAGATTAATCGACAAATACTGGTTTCAGTGCTTATAGTAACTTGGTACTCCGTTCAATTACTCTAGCTACGTGGAGGTTTCCTTCTTAATTGCTAAAATTTGGTTTACATCTCGTAGTAGTTAGGGTCTTGAACTCTATACTTGTGTTCTCAACTTTAATTAGCTTCTCATTTAAACTTTTGTTACTGTTCCATGAAGATTCTATATTGTTTATTGATATTGTTAACTTAAGTCGAATACCTAGGGAGACAGAGTGATCGATCACCTAATATTACTTCAAAAAGAGAAGTGTCAAGAATTCGAACAACCAAAAACGATTAATTTCCTGGTTCATGCCAAAACAGAAGAGCTAATTATTTGTTTTGATGAACCAACTATATATCTGATAATCTGAATGAAACCCTGGCCCAATTCTAGCTTAAAGAAGCGACATGTTGAGGTGACATCAAGTGTTCACTGCAATAGAAGAAAGTAACGCGTCTGTGATCTGTGTAGTATATATGCAGTGAGATACAGTGAGATAGACATTTTTATCTCATTGCATACTGATGATGACACCTAGCCAAAATTTGATTCCCTTAGCTAAATGATCAACTCCATCAGCAGAAACATATAAATACATATATATTAATTTCACTTAGACTAACATTATTTCTGTTAGCATAGACCTACTCAATTGCTACTTCTGATAAAGAACCATGGAAGCCAGACCCCATATGTCCATGTCCACCACAGCACTCCTTCATGTAGCTCTTGCAGCATCCACCAACTTCTCTTTTCTCCAACATACAGGCAGCGATTCTCGTCGATTGTGAACAGCAGACCTCTTTTTCTCTTGTTCCAGAGCTGATGCAAGAATGTGGGATTGCTGATTCTGCATGGTCACTGCTCTGTCCAATATCGATCATCGTATGAGGAGGTGGTTCATCTGGATTATGTTGATGATCGTGGTGATCGTGATGGTGATGATGGCGATGATGATGATGATCCGCAAAGCTTGTTCCAGCTAACTCTCCAACTGTTTCTCTGCTACTATGTTCTTTGTCACAATGAGTTGAGGGGCAATGATCCATAGTCTTGGATTTTTGAGAATGGTGATTGCACCTTTTCTCCTCATGATCTTCTCCACATATGCTCAGATTGTGAGTCTGCAAACAGCCATGGTTGTGATTAATTTGTGACTCCAGATCATGATTATCACAGTTCTTTGCCTCATGCAACTCGTCAGGTCTGGGGCAACTGTGAATCTCATCTGAATCCTCGCACTTACAATCGTCAGCTAAGCTCGTCTTTACAGGACTAGGCTGGCAGTCTGATCCACAACTCTTAGAAGAACACTTTGCAGGTTCACACACTTCTACAGTTCTGCTTTCCGAGCAGCAATGCTGGTTTGTGTGAGTGTGGCTTTGCATATGGCTTCCATGGTTATGAGATTTGCAGCTTCCGTGATCATGGTGCTTTGCCTCATGCAAGTCAGCTGCGCAACTAAGATTTCCAGGCAAGCTAGAATTCAAACTAGGCCAGCATTCTGATTCACAGCTCTTAGAAGAACACTTTTGAGACTTGCAGACATCTACTACATTCTGGTCAGAGCAACACTGCTGATTTTTGTGAGAGTGGCTGTGTTTGTGCTCATGTTTTCCATGGTTATGGACATGTTTCTCTTCATGCTTCTGTGTTGTTCCTCGCAAAAGTAGCATGCTGTTCATTATCACAAGTAAGCATGTCCCAACATCTGCAAGAACTGCTGCCCAAACAAGGGGATGTCCTGCAAGTGCAAGTGCAAGAATACCAACTTTGGTAGTGATTGATAAGATCAAATTCTCGATGACTGTGCGCTTGGCTCTTCTTGCAAGCCTGATTGCCTTTGGTAGTTTACGAACATCATTTGACATTAAAATGATATTCCCAGTTTCTTGAGCAAGGGCTGACCCTGAAATGCCCATTGAGATACCAACATCAGCTGTGGCTAAAGCAGGGGCATCATTGATGCCATCCCCAACCATGGCTGTAGTTCCTTCCATTTTGAACTCTTTAATGATTTTTGCCTTTTCTTCGGGCAGAAGTTCTGCACGGACTACATCCAGAGCTTTCTCAAGCTGCAGATTAGATATGCTTTACTATCACTTCTCTTAAATGAAAATATATGCAGTTCTGTTTTCTTGTTTTTTTTTACGAACTTCCATCACCCTATTAACAACATTTACACTGAAAATAAACTCTGCATGCATCTCTACAAATGAATTTATAGGTGAAGTCATTTTGATTCAGTCAGATGCCTATATTTCAATCAGGATCGAGGGTGATCTTGCAATTTAGGCGTATTGATTAATGTGTTATTCTCTACATTTTGACTATATTATTTACTATGTTATTAGTTTTTACTTATTTTGTTATTTTCAAGTTGACCAAAAGAGACGGAGTAAAGGAGCCAACAAGCATGCAAATCACGTGAAGAATGGAAAAGAAGATGGAGAACCATTCGGCCAAAGGAAATTCAAGAAGAAAATGATGAAGAAAAAACAGTTCTAGCTTGACTAAGAAAACCATTCATATGTCGACTAGGAGAAAGAAGCTTCCGGAAGATCCTTGGAAGAAGAACAAATGCAAGATGGACCAAACTAATTAAAAGACTATTCAAGAGGCCCAAGACTAAATCCAAGACAGATTAATTTCGTGGAGAACAAGATTTGGAAAGAAAATGATTTCCAAGTTGGAAAAGAGAAGGAAACCTATCAAAATAAGGAAAGCAGAATTTGCCTGTGCAAAATTACCAAATTCAACGGACGACAGAGAACAGTTCAGAAGGAGTTAGATGGCGATCAACATATGTTTGGAAAGCTCTTTGAGTCTTCTTTCCAACCAGCCAAAAATCATAATTTTTGGAGGTCTACAGCCTCGTAAAAGTGTGATTCTTTGAAACCTGCCAAATGTACCCGGGTGGAGTAGGGAAACCTATTTTTGCGAGGAAAACGACTTTGTAATGCCTATATAAGCATAAGGCTCGATTCTCATTAGGATCATTACCTATTCTATGCTCTCTTGCTACCAAAATACTCACAAACCCTCCACCACAAAGTTCTTCAAATGCCAAGGCCGAATTACACCACCACCACCTCTCAAACTTCCATCCACTCCTTCTATATACGCTTAGTCCCTTAAGATGGTGTGTAGCTTCCACCTAAGGCTCCATCAACTCGATATTTTGGGGCTTACCGAGAATCAAAAAGTGTCAACATAAAACCTTTAATCTGTAGTTCTCCTTGTATTTGTTTTGCTTTATTTGTAAAGAATACATGTTTATTTTAGTTTTATGCTATTTTTGAGTTCAATATATCTTCCATGTATTTCTGAGTTTTGAGTCTTTATTGCATGTTGTGTATCGTGCTTAATGCTTTGGTTTGGGTCTTAAGGCTTCCGATCTAAGGTCCCTCGGCACGAGAGGTTAGGCAGATAGTATGGGCCCTCTGACTTCCAGCTATACGCTGTGTAAAGTCTGTCTGCTATCGAATAACCAGTAAATGGGATTAGTTAGCAATAAGTATCCTTAAATAAGGAGACTTAACGGATATCACTAAAACTGAGACCTTCTTCAAATTCTACTAATTCACCTGCCATTGCTTCTATAAAGCCTTCGGTTGTAGCGTTAACGAAATCAACAATGCGTCACTAGTAGTAAGTAGCGTAAACCCCTCTCCTTTGAGAACTACACGAGCTCTTTTGACAGAAAAGCGGAAACGTCCTTCGTCCTCCACTCGCCGAAGAGAGGGGATCTGGGATTTGAGAACACTGACTAATGAAACGCTTAGTTAATCGCTGTTTACCTAAAATCAATAAAGTTGAGATTAGGGTGTTTAGACGCTTAGTTGCACTTTAATTCAAAGTCATGGCATGTAATCTAGAATTAAAACTTATAGATTTCGTAAGTAATTGAATGAGATTATTTGTGTAATTGCAAGATGTGTAGGATAAATTGATCACTTGTAAGTAGTAATTAGGACTTTATTTTTGTCTTAGCATGGCTTAGAGTTTTAGGGTCTTTTTGTATGTTTGTTAGTCTATGAGTCAATACATGTTAAGGTCCTAGAATTTCTTGTTATGTTTGTGATGTTTTTAGGTAGATAATTAGGTAATTAAAATAAAATTTTATACCCCTTTATTTACACAATTATTGCATGCACCCTTCAATTGATCCCTATTTCCTTAAAATATTATATCTATAAAGTTTTTGATTGTGCGTTTAGATTAGGTATTAAATGTTTAATTTAATGCTTAGTTTTAGCGTATCATAGGGAAGGATCACCTGAATCTGAAGTACTCATAGAGCATTCCTTATGAAATTAATTAGCATTAGTTTGAGTTTGGTGCAGTGTATAGAGTGTGTGCATGTCAAGATGTGCTTATGAAGACATGAAACTATAAATATGCACCTGCTCATTCGCTTGCACAGCTGCAGAATGGCTATCTCCTGTAAGCATGGCTGTTTTAATCCCCAATTTTTTCAGCTCCCTGACAGCATCTTCTGCTCCAGTACGACAAGCATCGAACAATGTAAATACTCCAGCTGGGGATCCTCCACAATATATGTATCCAATGGTCTTTCCACCCTTAGATCCTTCAACGGTTGGAACTGTACTTTCAAAAACATCAACAGTCAGAGCTTCTGAGAAACCATGGGAACATTACTAAGAAACTACATTATACTAGCCAGTTTGAAACTTGATTTCACCTGTTTCACAAGATGCTCTCAAAGCTATTCTTTTACTTCCAATATAAATATCTTGACCATCTATTTTTCCGTGGACACCTTCCCCAGGAAAATTTTCAAACTCCTCCACATTTTCAGGATTTGGCTCAACTGAATATGATCTTCCATAATCAACAAGCGCAGCTGCCATTGGATGACTTGACTTGCTCTCAATGCTTGAAACCCTTCAAGAGCAGGTTTTTACTAACATTAATACAAATATCTAAAGCAGAATGCCATACTCTCAATTAACAATAAGGATATGATAGAAGAGTTAACCCATCTGATACTATTAAGGGCTACTATTAATTAGTTCATAACAAACTAGATGTTTCTCATCTACGTATACCACTTTATGTTACTTTTCTGATATTGTTTAACCGAGTTTTAGTCCTTACCAGTATATTAATGTATTCAAGCTAAAGTCATCACGAAGCGTTTGAAAATCCATCACCACAAATTCACCCCTCGTTATCGTGCCAGTTTTGTCAAAAGCCATGATCTTGACTTTTGCAAGAATTTCAATGAAGTCACCCCCTTTGATTAAAAGACCAGATGTTGCTGCTTTTGTAAGTGTGCAGAAAGTCACAACTGGTGTAGAGAGGATGAGAGCACAAGGACAAGCGCTTACTAAAACAACTAAAGCTAAGTGAAGCCATTTGCTCCAATTATGAACTCGTAGAGCAGCTGGGATCACCGCAATACCAATAGATATGAGTAGGACTCCTGCACAATACCAGGAAGTGAAGATTAAGAAAAAAAAACAGGCTCTGAATCAGTAGAAATGAGGAGCCATAGCCATTATCTCTGAATTAGAGAATTTCTCACATTCTTACATATAATTTGTTCGGTACATAGCAAGATTTAAATATTACATTGGAGATAGCATAACTTCCAAGACCAGAAAATGCATTGGTAATGAGCAAACCTGGGGTATAATACTTTGCACACTTGTCAATGATTCTCTCAGTTCGGGTTTTGCTGTTTTGCGCCTCTTCGACAAGTTTTGACATTTTAGCAACCACACAGTCTTCAGCTAAGGTTGTAGTCTTGACACTAATATAACCTTTAAAAAATGCAAATCAATCAGTAAAAAAGACAGTAATACATCATCAATGAACAAAACACATTCAAAAGAAAAAGAATTGAAGGAAGGTTCACATTACCATTGAGATTGACTGTGCCGGCCCAAACAGTCGAGTCCTTCTCCTTGGTAACTGGGTATGACTCTCCTGTCAGTGTTTTCTCATCCACTTCACCTTTTCCGTCCACAACTATCCCATCAATGGGAATCACTTCACCAGCTTTCACAGCAAGAGTTGTGTTTATCTTCACCTCATCAACATCCACAACTTCTCCCGTATCAGCTAACACTGCTTTCTGAGGAGCCATACTCATCAATGATGACATCACTGCTTTCGCCTGAGTACATACGATGGTGATAGTATAATGTCAGTGCAGATGTTTAGCGGTCTATGAAATATAATCAAGAGCTCTCCAGCCCTCAAAAGGAGCATTTGTCTTATAAACTGGTTTATCTAAAGCACAACAATTTTGCTAACCTTGTGGCCTGCCCGGGACTCAAGCCACTCTGCGATGCTAAAGAGAAAGACGATAGCGCCAGCTTCCAGGTAATCATTCAAAACAATTGTACCAATCACTGTTAAAAATATATGCAATGCATGAGTTACCATTAGCTATATACATATGATACAGTAAGCACCAAAAGAGTGTAAAGTGTAAGGTACATACAAAATAGCATACAGACAGTAACAGATATGCATAATTACACATATATTTAAGGATATGAATTTGCAGTACTGGATTGCAACAACTTCCCCTGCTTAACCTTAGCGTACTCATACTCGATACATTATGTGATACTGATACAATCAGCAGACGGTTCAATTTCAACTCAAAAACGCTTAAGCAATAAAATCAAGGGCCAGTTATATGGGTTTGGATTTAAATTTTGTATGATCAAATTAACAGGGTTGGGCAGATATCTATAAGACTATAACTATAAAAAGTACTGCAATTCTAAAGTAAAACTAATTCACCAATCTTTAATAAGCCAATATCTTTAAACTCTAAATTGGTTCATCATGATCATTAGCCTAAAGTCACATGTTGACTATGAAATGTTATGAGCTTTCTAAGATTCTTCTATTGGCATCTCATAAGCTGTAATATTTTTTTTCATCTTCGGTTATTTGCATTTTTGAGCGAAATTGTACAAGCAATGGCATTCAGAATCTGACCCAGTTTATGTACCATAAAATGAATTTCTACTTATTGTGAGTACTAAACTTCGGTGATTATGAATCACGACATGTACTACGTACTTCAAAAATATTTAACCAACACTTGAAGTAGTCTACGATGCTGACTACAAACCCATGCATTAACAAAACAGCAAGCTTCAGCTATTTCTATAGCTGAGAAGAAATGTGAAAAATGTTAAACTACTAGTCCAAGTATAACATCTCATCTTACATATCACAGTCCAAAAAACCAGTATGCCTTAAGTATTCAAACTTGTCCTTAAAGGAAGGCGGTGCCTTCCTGTCTTTATGGAAATTATGGGTATATATCCCATCCCTCAAAAAATACCAAGTTCAATACTGCCAAAGGGTGACAGCATAACGTGTTAAATCTTGAAACCAATGCAATCTCTTGCTAGAAATGGGAAGATGTGAGTGTCAAGGAGCTTAGTTTGCTCTGTGGGGCGGTGTGGTTTGCCTGTTTGACTAGTCTTTATAGCTCGGTACCCAAAAGACAGAAATTGAGAAAATACACACTACAATACAAAATATGCAGCCAAAAGTGACCTAAAATACTAGAGAACAAAAAATAATAAGAAAAGAAAAAAAAAATTATGCTGACCGGATATATCTCACATTTTCACGTCAAAAAAATAAAAAATTTATGCCTTGCAAAAGAGAGTGAGAGACGTATACGTCCCTACCAATTAAAATTTGCTTTATTATGACTTGTCATTGATTTATTTAGCTAGACTAAGAGGAATGCTACCAGCAAAAGTGAACCGATGAAAATTTAAAGCTAAATTGTATCAAGGACTAGAGATTGAAGCGCCACGATACCTGCAACAATCATAAGGATGTTGATGTCCAGCCTGAGATTCCGAATGGATGCTATGCCTTTCATAGCAATTGGGTAAATGCCAGCTGCAACCGCGCCAAGGGCGAGCCAGCCTAACGGGTGATATACGTATTTGAGAAATGAAAGTAATAATAATACTCCGCTAGCGATTGCATATGGACTTGGCCATTTTTGCTTAAACTTGTCTTTTGCCCCATACACTCTCACATTTGCTTCTAGTCTTGCTTGGTTCAATGCCTTAACTGCATTGAAAAGAGAATGCTATTACCAAAAACACCATTTAGACAAACTTTTCACTAGCAATATTCTACTTTTTTTTCTTTTTCCCTTTTTTTTTGCTTTAAAAAAGTTTACATATAGTAGTTTGCTCTATTATTATTTTTTTCTTCAGGTGGACAATCTATGAAATTATTTGATGTGCCATGTTCATCTGCAATCCTTGTCACATTAATTCTCCAACGTCTAGCTACTTTCAAATGTCACTAGTGTGACAACAACTTTTTTGGCTTAAACAATCACCTACCTCTTAGAATTAAGTCCAATTACATACAAATGACGTAAAACTTGGCAATACTTTTATAAGAAGGGCTTAGCAGGCGTGCAATGTATTGATCAAACTTGCTCTCACAAAGCATGTAAAGCGTTAATCGATAAATTTTATGGGGGGATCATGAGAGATATAACAGTTATATGCAACAAACGTAAAAAGAAAAGAAGATTACTACAAACCCACCGTAAAAAAAATAAAAAATAAAAAAAATTAACAGGAAGCTCCTAAAACATGTTAAATTTTGAATAAAAAAGTGCCTAGCTTTATTACCAATCTTAAGAAATGAAAACAAATGCATGGTATTGTGGAGGTTGAGTAAGATGCCCACAACATGTAAAGCATATATCTTTTGGTTTTGGTTTCACACTTTGATGTTCTGCCTACCTATTCATCGCTTACTAACACGAAAAAGACACGTGCACCTACTAAATTAAATAATAATACACCCCAGCTTCATTCACCTTTTCTTTTTTTCTTTTTTTGAAGTAATCATTCACCTTTTCTATGCACAAATGATTTGATTTCTGATTGTGTGCAAGCAAAATCAGAATTTCCTTACTTATTTTCCGGGACCAATTTTAAAACTAGCTTGTAAGTAAAACAATTAGAAAGCTACTTGCTTTGTGACGGCGAAGCATTATCTGATGTAGGTCCAAAATTGGATGAACTAGCTATAGCAAAAGAGGGATAAGGTGCGTACCAATTTGAAGCTGAGAAATGAGGAGGCTATCGTGAACAACAATGACTGTTCTGGTAGCGACGACGACAGAAACCTCTTTGACACCAAGAAGAGGCTTCAGGATGTTCTCCACTAATGGCACCTCTGATGAACAGCACAAGCCCAACACATCAAAGTAGCTTTTCTGCAACTTTTTAGCCGTCTTGCTCTGTTCCTGTTGCGTATCCATAATTGCCCAACCGTCCTGCAAAAACACAAAACAAGTTTCTTGGTTTGGTACTTTAACAATTAACGATGATGATGAAAGGTCTGATCGTACAAATTTTGGGTTTGGGTTTTGGTTTTGGTTTTGACTTTTGAGAGTCCTAGCCTCTGCAAAATTTCATTTCAAAGGCTAAATCTTTGTCTCTGTTTGTGTGTGTTTGAGTGAGTGAGAGAGAGACAGAGAGAGAGAGAGAGGGCTGGAATTATACAACAGGAGGCGGTGAGAGACTTAAAAGTTTGCCTCTTTCGAGTGAAATGTGATAAAACTCATAAAAGGTGAAGAAGGGCTCTGAGAGGTTTGAGAAAAAGGATGGTTACCTTGAAGTTATGAAAGGTCTTCAAAGCTTTGATTCAGAGAGTTCAAAGTAGTTGTTGGTAGGCAGAGGTTTTGGAGTCGAAGTAGCTGAGATTGTGAGGGCTTATATAAGACAGGGGATCATATAACTCCACAAGGACATGAAGAAAAAAGAATATGAGATTTTAATGAAGAATTTGACCAGAAGAAACTACTTTCTGCTATGGATGCATGGATGACACACATTATAAATAGTGGAGAATCAGTGGGGAAGGAAAAGAAATGGAATCCACATGGCATATTTCCTCGAGCGTTCAAGAATTGTGAAAACATGTTTTTACTATTACTTTGCCTAGCAGAAGTGATCACTTATTTGACATTTTATGAGGAATGAAATGGAATGTATAGGTGTACGGCTAAAATTAAACTTTAATAAATATTGCATATCTAGCAGAAAGAAAATGTTTAATCTCAACCGTACACCTATGCATCCCATTTCATTTCTCATGGAATGTCAAGCAGGATATCACTTCTGCTTTGCCTAATATTTAATACTCGATTAATTAATAATTTCGTTAAAATAATATTTTTTGTCGGTCTCAACTTAGGGACAACATTCTAAATTAATAATTCGCAAATTTTATAAGATAATCAAAATTTAACAATTCATATACACCCCATGCAATATATAAATTAATAATATTTTAATACATACAATTAATTATTTATTTATAACGAAATCAAGAATAATTCAATTATAACTTATTATTTCTTGAAATTGATGTCACCTTGAACCTCATCTTGTACTTTTCTTCACATGGTATGAATTTCTGGTGTTGTTTTATCATAACACATTTAATAATGTATACACAATAAATTAAAAAATGATGTACAATTAACAAGGTACAACAATAAAAGTTTTATAAATTAATAAGTTATTAATTAACGAATAAATTAATAGATTATTAATTTATCGATAATTTAATATTTCGCTAAATTAATATATATTTTCGGTGGTCCCGATGCTATTAATTTATAAAGGTTTAGCTGTATTATGAATAATTTGTGAACCCTTCACTCATTTTAAAAGTTTCCTTTAATAGTTTTTCATTTAATTTTTCATTATTCCATAATTTCCATTACCATGTGCAATAAAAACTCATTACAGTCATAATGTTGGGCCTACTAAAATTTATTCCTATATAGACGTTATTCTTAAATAGAGGTTTATTTATAACTTAGTTCACAAATCACTACCACACATTTACCCATTGCCGGCGATTTTTAAATCGCCGGCAATATTTTTTATCATTACCGGCGATTTTTTCGGCAAAAATCGCCGGTAATAATAAAAAATATTGCCGGCGATTTAAAAATCGCCGGCAATGGGTAAATATGTGGTAGTGAATATTAGGAAAGTAATATATTTGTAATTTAAATGGGAAACTTATATGATTAATAAAATAAACTAGTTTATTTGAATTTTTCCTATTGACATTATATTTTTCCCAACAATGTGAATATGTCAACGAGTTACTACGGACTCGCAAACTCAAATACGTGATTGCAACAAAAATCAAGCATAAATCATTGTCTCAAACTAGTATAGATAAATATTTTAATTCTTCTTGAATAATATTTTATATATTATTATTGACAATTATTACTATATGGAGGTAACTTTTCTATATATGGGACCAAAAAGTCTTATAACTTATCACAATGTATAGGTTATTCCTATTTATAATTAGTTCTGAGTTGAGACCGAAATTTTTTATCACTATAAAGAGATTATTCTTTTATAGAGTATTCTTAAATCGAATTTTTACTATATAGCTCTTTTCTTTTCTTAGTTTCAGAGAAGCTCAAATCATATAAATTGATTTAGTGATCTGAACCTCATTGCTTATATATAATTCAAATAAAACATTCTATAATTAGATATCAAATTTCAACAAACAAACAACGAACAATTTAATGATCGTTTATTTAAGTTTGTCCGGCTTCATTTGTGGTGAGTGTACACTAATGCACCCTAAAGTGAAATTTTTTAGCTATTCGTAGATCGAGTTCATTTAACTCAATGTTATGTTCTTTGTGGAGGAGGAGAGGAGACGGTGGCTCATATCTATCTTGACAATCTATCGGTTGTCGATTTGATTTGTAGGTTTCCAAAAATTATGTCAGATGTGGGATGAAGATGCGACTAGGTCCACTTCTATGGTAAATTTTTTGGTAGATGTTTCACTTGCTTATTTTGCTTTGCTATGTGTAGAAATATCGAAATAGTTGGGTTTGGTTAATTAGAGGCTTATGTATTTGTTGATCTATCTTGCTTATCAAATTCGTTCTTACTCTAGGTTTGTGTATGTTGATCATCTTACTTATAAAATTTGTTATTATTCTATTGAAGTCGACAAGACAGGTCAACATGGCAAAAAAATAATGTCACGCCATCGAATGGCAGTTACCTAATGTTGGGTGTTTTAAATGAATGTTTATGGTGTTTTTGATGAGGCCATTGCAAGTAGAGGTGTAGGTGTGTGAGACATTTTATCTGTGTTATTCTCAAGTCACAACTAGAAAGGTAGGGTTGTACATTATTTGGCACGCCAATGTTTATAGCAAAGATGTTCATTAGAAGCTTTGAAAAGAAGATTTTCATTTAATAGCATATCAAGGAAGATTGATATCATAAATTTAATAAAATTATGCTGTTAATTTTGATTTCGTTGATTAAAACCGCTTTACTAGAACAATGTATGTTCTCCTCGTCAGTTGCTTATAAATATAAATCCAATGAATGAATGAGAACAATAAATCAATTAAGGTATAATTTTTTCGTATTATTTTTTGAGGTAAATGATCATTATATAGAAAGAGAATATCAAGACATACAATCGGTTTCTAAAATTTTAAAGAAAAAATTTACTCACTTGAATTTTTTCAAATGTATCAATTTGATACCCGATTTTTAAATCTTATCAACATAATTTCATGTGTCATTGTTTTGTTAAAAAAATTATAAAATGATTTTAATATTCTTATAATTTAATTTTTTAATTTATTTTAAATATATTCTCTCTGGGGCCATTTCCTCATCAACTTCGATTCGCCTATAGAGTTGCTGCTCGAGCACGGCGCGCTGTTCACCTTCCGGGTTATCGGAGCCCCGAAACTCGACTTGGATCGGGTACATGTGTTCCTGACTGATCTGCTCTGCGAAAAACGGCCACAAGTTTATGTTCGGTTCCGCCGAGCTCCTTCCTCCTTCGATACTGGTGGGCCCACCGCTTTGACGACACGTGGAGCGATGCTGAAGCTAACATCTGGGCTGACGACGAAGAAGATGGAGTCTCTTCCAGATCGGGTCGCAGGATTGGTCGGGTTGTGATGTGTAGTTTTTTTTGGGGACGAGGACTCCGTCGACGAAGAGGTCGTCGACATAGACGAGATCGAGTTGCTGGCAAGAGGGTTTGTTGTTATTGGTATTAGTTTTGAGTCTCCAGAAATCGGTGTCGGTGCTTCGTGAATCTAGTGCTTTCTTGAATGTCTTCCCATTGAAGAGAAAAAACTAGAACACGAAGTCAGTAGAGAGAATAGAAATGGTGGTGAGTTTGCCAAAGAGTAGCCCTTGATCGTGAAGCGGTGGGATCCTACAATAATTTGATTAACACTCACTGCGATGAGGACCGTGTCGAGGTTGGTCTCGAAATTTATTGGCAGATAATTTGCACGGTGCCGTTTAGTCCCTCTCCGGTGACCTACCGACATTTGACTAAA
This sequence comes from Geum urbanum, assembly GCA_946800695.1. Taxonomy (NCBI): domain Eukaryota; kingdom Viridiplantae; phylum Streptophyta; class Magnoliopsida; order Rosales; family Rosaceae; genus Geum; species Geum urbanum. The sequence goes on from OX327003.1 coordinate 12,025,690, forward strand.
GGATTGATTGATGCTGGTAGGATCGGTGATGCAGTGGACTTGTTGAGGGAGATGTTGACTAAGGGCCACACTGCCAATTCTTTGGTTTACATTGGCTGCGGCGGCGGGTTATGTAAACAAGTGGTTTATGTGGCCTCTGTATTGGGCGGCTCGGGGGTTTGGGCTCTCTTTGTTCTTTGCCATGATTGGTAATCACTTACAGGGGAATAATATGAGGGCTCAAAGGAGCCTAAAACATGCAGGCTCTAAAATAATGTGGTTTGTCACATAATTTTTATGTCATATAAAAATATATGATTACATTATTATAATTTTATTATTATATATTTAATGGTTATTAATTATTTAATTATTTAATTAAAATTATACTATAAAATTATTGCAAAATTGAAATAATTAAAATCAATTATAAAATTTATTGTCATATACAAATAATTAAAGCCAACTATAAAATTAATGCCATATCAAAATAATTATTGCAAACTAAATATAAAATACTAATTATTATAAATCTATTCTTTCAATTAAGAGATATAAATGTCTAATTTATAATTATGGAATCTTATTGATTACATTCTATAATTCTTTCTCATTATAATTATGATTGATATTTTTTGTATAATTATTATGAAGTTTAAAATCAGAATATCAAAATATGACTATTAATTAGATTGATTAGTTTATGTAATACAAAAATAATAAAATCATAATTAATACTTTTTTCGAAAAAGGATCGGAATTAATACATACACATGCCGATCAAAAGAGGGATTTTGGTTCAAAAATTATAATTTAAACAGGAAATTATAATTACAAGGAAATTATAATTTAAAAAGGAAATTATAATTTCAACACTTTTCCATATTCAATTGTCAAAATTTAATGTCTATTTATGTTCATCTCTAAAAACTAGCTAGGTTTCGATTCATTTATAGAATTAATCATAAATGCTTACATATTTTCTTTCTAACCGATAATTGACGGTGTAGGTTACAAAATATTCGATCTTTATTCAAGTTCATTTTTAAAAATATGTCTTCATTTATATAATTAAATTTTAAATGCTTATATACCTTTTTAACCGATAATTAATTGATGTTGTAGGATACAATCAAATCACGAAAAATATAATATTGTTTCATACTATATATTTAATTTACATATTCTATATATGGCCAACTAAAGAGTTATTTGTTCCTTGTTTATTTTTATTTTAAAATTTATTTCTTCTTCTCTCTTCAAATCGGAAAACTAAAAATTGTATGAATCAAGAATATCTCATTTGCAAAATGATGTTTATATGTCAATTTTTTTATAAGTATTGAAATGGTTAAATTTCATGTGAGAATTCAACGATTATGCATAATGAAATCGCTCTTTGAGAACTCGAAATGATCATAGTATGATTTTGTTGATCCAAATCAAAACTAAAAATATGATGAAAAAATGGATATGATTTCAATCTTGTTTTAAATAGCGAAAATTGATAAGTTTAAAAAAAACCATAACCATTAGATATAAAAAGGATATAATGTCTTTTTTAATATATGATTAATTATATTTTAAATAATTATATGATTTAGAAATGATGGGGGCTCCACATCTTAGGACCTTTGGGGCCTAAAATCATTTTCCTATTGTAACTGTTGTTTTGTTTGTGGTTTACATGTTGATTTTTTGTGTGGTTCTTGCTTATGCAGTGGCATGGGAGCTTTTTGAACAATGCCAAGCTGAACAGTGTGGTCGAACATCTCCTGCATTCGTTTGTTGTGACTCTGCGTATGCACTGATGAATGATTAGTGTGATAACTGTGCTTCACTCACATTTTCACATTTGTTTGTGTGTGTGTGTGTGTGTGTGTGAGAGAGAGAGAGAGAGAGAGAGAGAGAGAGAGAGAGAGAGAGAGAGAGAGAGAGAGAGAGAGAGAGAGAGAGAGGCGATGGCGGAGCAGAGGTCGAGAAAGTGGTGAGCATCAACAGAGCATCAAGTTACATAGCTTCATGACACGTCAAACTCTTGCTCCACCACAGCTACATCGTCAAGGCCTCCGTTCGTGACCCTAATGACAAGAAGAAAATGAGACACTTGCTCCGATTAGACGGTGCTAAAGAACGGCGTCATCTCTTCAAAGCTGACTTACTCGAACAAAGATCTTTTGATTCTTTTGTTTATCTCTTCAAAGCCGACTCTCAACATTAGTGTGGAGCCAATTCTCAAACTCGTAAAGGCAGCGGGCGGAGTTGCGGGCGGAGCTTATGGAGAAGGCAATGGTGGAGATGATATATGCATGGTAAGATGCGTTGAAAAAGGCAGTGGAGAGAGAGGGTATTAAAAAAAATTAAAAAGTAAAATTATAAGGGTATTAAAATCATTTTATAATTTTTTTCAAACAAAAAAATGACATGTCAGGCATCACGTTGATAAGATTTTGGGAGTTTAATTAGGCATCACATTGATAAGATTTAAAGGTCGGGCATTAAATTAATACATTTAAAAAGTTTAGGCATCATGGGTGAATTTTTTCCAAACTCTATACATGAATTGACTCTACACAAAGTGTTTCACACAACTGAATTAAAAGATTGTCTGAATCACCTCAAATACTAAAAGAAAAATCGACCATGGCAATAACCGGATTTTGTCACTAAAAGTGAAAATTCCTCGCTAAAATAAAATTGCAATAAATTTTGACTCGTCGCAAAGTCGGTCGCCCTATTCATCTGGTGGAATGTAAAAAGCAACGAATAACTTGTTTTGTCGCATTTTGTTTTAGCGACGTAATTGATTCGTCGTATATTATTTTTGGCGAGGAATTCATGTGTGTCACAAAACATAAAAATGACGCTTCACCCGTTGCAAATATTGCATGCTACGTTTGACATTTGTAGCAAACACTAAATGCGACGCTTTGTGTCTGTCAAAAAAAAATAAAGTATGAGGTTCCCTGTTTGTCGCAGATAATAAATGTGAGGGAATACTCTTCGTCGCAGTATTCAACTACAAAACTTTTTTGTTGTTGGAGATTTTATTTTCGTCGTAGTTAGTAAATTTGACTAATTATTTTGTCGCAAGTACTATATGCAATATTAGACAATCCTCACCAGAAACTTAAAGTGACGGTAAACGTTTGTCGCAAATAATAAGTACGATATTTGACATCTTTGTTGCAAATAAATGTGACATTGATTTATGTCACATGCATGTCTCTAATGCGAGATTTCATTTTTTTTTTTTTGCAGATCTACACCAGGAGGTTTTGTTTTTATATGTGACTTTTTGTTGTTGTCTTGGTTTCATTCCCTTAAATACAAGATCATATATAACCTCCTTTTACGAAATTGTATAGCATACAATTACATGCAATAAACTAATAAAGTCTGGTAAAGAAAAAAAATTATTAAAATTTATAGAGATACAGAGAAGAGAAGAAGACATAAAGCCTAAACTTCTTTCAATAAAAAAAGAACTAATGATGAATTATCCAAACTACAAGATTGTATTACAGCAAGTGTACTAGTTTACGAATACAACATATAACATATCAAAAGTACATTGGTATCAAAGACATAAGTCGAAGACTATTCGAAAGAGAAATCGATGCAAACCAGCAGTACCTTGATCGAATAGGTGGATACCTACCAATATGTAATATAAAAAAAATTAGTAATCATAATTGTAAAAAGAAAAAAAAAAGGTAGTTAACAGCAAGGAGTAAAATATCGGGTATCGAGGATATATCGGCAGTCCAAAATTTGGATATATCGACGGAAATATCGACGAAATATCGATCCACTGAAAATTCTGACAGAAATGACGGAAACTAATAAAAATAAATGGAAATTTGTAATGAAACTTTTGAAGGTTGTTATATGATCAATTACCTACCTTATGTAAAAAGAAAATATTGATCAAACATCAAAACATATGAATTTGCTATATTACTATATGAATTAGTATGTGTTAAGTGCTGATAACTATTAAAATATAATTTAATAGTTCTATTTTTATTTTTTTGATGGCTAAACTTTAATGGGAAGCTAGACCATCACATTTTTGTACAATATGTTACACATCACACATTATAAAATCAAATATATAAATACTTCAAAACCACATAGAGGACCTATGAGGTTCGAAATTCACACTATTTTCCTCATCTCTCTGTGCAAAATCATGTGTGTATTGTGAATAGTACTCATTAAATGATTGCTCTCCCATGTAATTCTGCACGTATTGACTTACATGCCAACCATATGGGTCAGGGGTCGGTCTTTGAAGATTTTGGAGCTCGTAGTATGAACCAGGCATTGCTCGACTTTCTTCATTGCTATCATCATTTGAGGTATTTGTTTGTGATTGTAACGATGAGTTATCACTTGTTGGAAGACCATAAGGCATGATATTTGAAGGATAAGGCATTGCAAAATTTTGACAAGCTTTTAATTTTGTTAAATTAAAAAAGTTACTAAAAATTTCAAAAATTTCGGTAAATATCGGAAAATATCGGAAAATATCGGAAATATCGGGGATATATCGGAAATATCGGAAAATTTCGGAAAATTTCGGAAAATTTGAAGATATATTCACGGATTTTTCAGGTAAGTTCAAAAAATCGAAATATCGCCGATAATATCGATTTTGCATTCCTTGGTTAACAGTATCATAACACCTTTAATTAACTCCATATGTTCCAACAGAGAAGAAAAATTCTAGTAGAAGAACAAATGTATATTACACCTCTCAAACTGAATCAAATCACAATATAAGTGGCGTAGATTCTTGTAGCTTTATCAAAAATATAAGAATTGGATCAGAAATTTATACCAAACTCAGTGAAAATAGAGATAGAGATTGAGATCGCAAGAGATTCGTGATGTAGATGGACAAAACGGCAATGTTGGATGGAGGTCGCAGGAGGCAAGGTTGAGATCAGAGATTTGGTCTAAAAATATTAATAATTATGGTGATCGTTAAGATATCGAACCGGATTAATCAAGGGACGGGCCAAATCTGTCAAATATATATAACTATAGACCCTTTACCAAAAAGTTGAAAAATCATTTAACTTTACCTTAGCTTTACCTTTAGCTCAACCTCAAACCCTATACCCCAAACTCTGAACCCTATACTTTAGTGCATGTTTATAATAGTAGTCATTTATGTAAGTATTACAACAAATATCTTAGGTATCTTAGTAGTCATTTTTTTTCTCCTGATATGATTAAGATTAGGTAAGGTTATAGGTCATTCTTAAATCTTAATTCATTGGATCACCAATTTGTAATAAGTCGATTAATATTACGTTATGAACCTAGTATTTGCTAATATAAGAAGTACGACATTGCTAGTAAGTCTCACACTTTTGTTTGAATTTATATATAAGGTTTTACGATAACAGTCCTCATAGATATACTTCATATTAAGACCATAGTTTGTTTAAATATAAGGGACATTTGAGACAATTAACATAAAATTTAAGCAACAACTTGTAGAAATTGTTGCCGAATAGATCTTTTACGACTAAGCCTTATTTTTCGTATAAACATTCAGTGACAACTCATAGAAATCATCGCTGAATAGGTCTTATGCGAGGAGGTTCTTTTTTTCAGCATCAAATATCAGCAACGACTCGCATTGGTTGTCACCAAATAGGTTTTATGCGAGGAAGTTCTTTTTTGTCGCATCAAATATCGGCAACGATTCATATTGGTTGTCGCTGAATAGGTGTTTTGTGAGAAAGTTTTTGTGTGTCGCATTAAATATCAACGACGACTCGTATTGGTTGTCGCATAATAGAACTTTTGCAAGGAATATATGTTTGTCGCATTAAGTATTACCGAAAACTCTTGTCATTTGTCGGCTAATAACTCTTTTGTGAGGAAACTTTAGTTGTCGCATAAACATTTAGCGACAAATCGTAAAAATCGTCCCCAAATATATATTCTGTGAGGATGTTCTTTTTTTGCACATTAAATATCAGCAACAACTCATATTGGTTGTCGCCGAATAGGTATTTTGTGAGGAAGTTCTTGTTTGTCTCATTAATTATTAGCGACGACTCGTATTGGTTGTCGCCTAATAGGTCTTTTACAAGAAATGTATATATGTCGCATAAATTATCACCGAAAATTCTTGTCAGTCGTCGCCTAATAATTTTTTTTGCGAGGAAACTGAGTTGAATTGTCACACAAATATTTACCGACAACTCGTAAAAATAGTCGCTAAATAAGTAATATGCGAGGAAAACTAAATTGTCATATATAGAATCAGCAACGACTCATAAAAGTCATCGTCAAATAAGTCTTTAGCAACGAAATTTAGTCGACGCTCAAATATTAAGCGATATTTTTAACAATTTTTTTGTCTATTTACTATTTAGCGATGAAATGGTTGTCATTGATGCGATCAATTGCTACGACTTGGAATTTTCTCACAAATATTGATATTCAGTGAGGAATTCATGGTCGTCGTAACCCCATTCCTCGTCTAATACATTTTTTCTTGTAGTATATTGATCAGTCGTTTTCATGCATTCCACACAACCGAGAAAACGTCGTTGTTGAAGAAGCACTCCAACAACTGAAATTCAATTGTTTGACGAGTCTTAAAAAAATGAGATTTAAAGGGTTAAGAGTTATCTGATACTCCTTCACACAACTAATATCTAACGTATGAAATAGGGGAACTATAATCAATGGTACCTCACAAATGAGTCATTCATCACTTTAGTACCTCACTTTTAAAAATTATCACTCCAGTACCTCACATTCAAATTTGTATCTAGGATCAGAATTATTTTATTGAAAGAGAATAGCAAGACATCAATCCGCTTCTAATGCAATTCTGTTTTGCATTAAGGTACAGTTTATTATCATATTCACTAGAAACTTAAGAGCAACTGCAACGGGAGCAGTTTTGCTCGAGCAAATGGTGGGACGGGTGGAATGAGCACGAGAAGAGAAAATTGAAGGATGTAATGGTGAGTTTTGGAGCGGCGACTATACATTCACGGCAAGCTCGAGTAGACGCTTGCGCAAATCTTGCTCGCGAGAGAGGAAATACGGAAATACGTTTGGCAGGTCCCAGGCATCGTGATAGAAGTGGCCTCCACCTGATGTCGCCTCCTGGAAAAAGTCCCTGGAAAACCACTGAAAAATAAAAGTAGATCTAATGGCCCAGATTAGACCATAAGTAGATCTAAGGGCTAAGATATATTAACTAGTAAATTTTAAAATAAACCCTTTTTACTCATAAACTTTTGGAATTCATAATAAATAGGTCAGATCTCTAAAAAATCTAATAAAAATACGCACGAGCTCATATTAATGTCCTTTACAATTTTCATGAAGAAAGCGAGTCTAAAATCATAACTTAAAAATATTAATTTTGAATCGCAACGTAATAATTAAAGAATCTTGAAAATGCATTTGATTAATTATTTTGACGATTACAATGCTACGTGTTATCTCGCTATTAGGAAATTTTTTTATTGAAAATATTATAAATTTATTTAAACGATTATGACACGTGATAATAACATGTGTCACATTTTTATTGGTCAAAAATTTATTTAAAAAGAATATATTAAAATTTAAGTTGTTCTGACTAGTGTATGATCTTTCTCTTTTGAAAATCAAAGAACAAAAGCCATGTGGGCATATGTTCTAACTAATTAACTATTGAGAACCATAAATAATTTAACCGCTAGAAACTAGCTAGTGATCGCCAAGTTGGTTTTGCACACTGGAGTGCACAAGGTAGTCCCTCGTCAGAATATGTTGACACAATCATCTCTAATTGATCGATTTAACTTTTGTGAATCAATTAAATAGAATTTTGATATAGGTTTCCCATCACCTGCCCTAATCACAGTTGTTAATGGTGTGACCTTTCAACTTGCAAAATTGGGAACCCAAAATAATTTTGCACCAAAATGCTCAGCTACACGTTACCATATCATATATGTTTTTTTTTTTATACATCCATGTCATATATGTGATAGCTAGTTTACCTTTGAGTTTTATATGCAGGATTCTATTCTTGATTCTTGTATCGTTACGCACCTTGCAATAGAATAAGTTGGACGTACAGGTTTCCCATCACCTGCCCTAATCACAGTTGTTAATGGTGTGACCTTTCAACTTGCAAAATTGGGAACCCAAAATAATTTTGCACCAAAATGCTCAGCTACACGTTACCATATCATATATGTTTTTTTTTATACATCCATGTCATATATGTGATAGCTAGTTTACCTTTGAGTTTTATATGCAGGATTCTATTCTTGATTCTTGTATCGTTACGCACCTTGCAATAGAATAAGTTGGACGTACATGCATCAGTCCCTGTTTAATTAACGTCATGTTAATTATAATTTATACGTCTGGATGATTAGTCGCCCGTGCCAGTTTTAAATTACTTTGAAATGTACCTTTCAAGAACTACGTACGTACTAATTAAAGTTTGAATCAGCAATTTTGCTTATATAATTTGTGTTGCGAGTTTCATGTTTGCAATTAGATCAAAAATAAAATATTACATATTTGCAAGCGGTTACCAAAACCAAGTCAACTATTTCATATTTCATATTTAGTGAATTGTAATTCAGCGATACTGATTCATATTATGATTATTGAAGTCATGTTTATTCAAATGTGATATACAATTTGGGTAATACATTTTTCCGATTTAATTACAAAGTTAACTTTACCCAAAATATTGTGTATTAAATTAAAATAGTTAGTGAAACCTCTATAGATGAATAATATGGGGTGAAGAGAAAATTATTATTTTATCAAAATTATTGTTTTATTGATCAATGAATAATTTATTAATTTATCAATAATTTAATAAATATTTAGGTAAATTATACTTCTTAGTAAGATTTGGTTTATACCGTATGTTTTATTCTTAATTGGAGATTGTTGTATAGAAATATTTGATAAACTGAAAAGTGTAACTTTTTTATTGATAGAATACCTTATATATAAGCTGATACAATCTGTTACAATCAGTGTCCCTATAAAACATGGATTCTCTCTATCTCTATCTAAACTAAATCGTATCTGACTAGGACAAGACACACACCTGAAGTTATGGAAAATAAATCTCTTTAAACATTCCTCATTATGTCGATGGCCACAAAAATGATGCATAACATGTTACCTCACTAAAAACCTCGTCAAGTAAACAAAAACCTCATGGGTAAAACAAAAGCTTGGTCTAAGGAAAAAAAAAGTACAACGCATCAACTACAAAAGCTACTACATGTGACATAGTCTCCCCCTGATATCTACAGAAATATAACTTCCCCTGACTGTAAACTCAGTCATGGAGTTCAGATAACCTGCGCATACCAATGCGTCTCACATGTTTCTCAAATATAGATTTGGGTAATGACTTGGTAAACAAGTCCGCGACATTATTCGTCGAGTCCACCTAGCTCAAATGGATATTCAATAGCTGCTGTTGTTACTAATTGAAGAAGAATTTTGGCGATATATGCTTTGTATTGTCACCCTTAATGTAACCCAACTTCATATGTTCAATGCATGCCGCATTATCCTCAAAGATACAAGTGGGAGATGTCGTCGTAGATGGTAATCCACTAGACCCTTGAACATGATGAATGATTGACCTAAACCAGACACATTCCCTAACTACTTCATCCAAAGCAATAATTTCTGAATGATTCGAGGAAGTAGCAACAAGGGTTTGCTTAGTTGATCTCCAAGAAATTGCCGTGTTTCCTATAGTGAAAACATAATCAGTCTATGAATGACCTTTATGTGGGCCAGAGAGGTACCCAGGATCAGCAAATCCAACCAACACATCAACCGGTGTTTCAAAATAGGGGACAACAGTAAAACTACTTGTAGTAGGTCCAACTTTGATGGATTGAACAATTCCTTCGATGGATCGAAGGCATGATTCTCATCCGTCTAGGGAGCAACCTTCGATGGATCGAAGGCTCTGGAATCTACATGCTACGATTCGACCATCCATTTTCCTGGAATTTCAAGGTTCTCTCTGTACTCTTTGTAAGAGAAGAATAAATCCAAGTAAGTGGAACCCTTCAAGTACCTAAAGATTTATTTTACTCCATTCCAATGATGTTGCGTAGGCGTAGAGCTGAATCTAGCCAACAAGTGGTTCACTGAGAAGGAAATATCTGGATGCATGCACTGAGCTAGATACAACAAAACTCCAATAGCACTAAGATATGGAATTTCAGCTCCCAAGATCTCCTCATCATCATCTAGCGGGCGAAATGGATCATTCTTGGGATCCAGACTATGAACAACCATTGACATGCTAACATGATGTGTTTTGTCCATATTAAATCGTCTAAGCATCTTTTGGACATAAGCAGAGTTGTGAATAAGGATTCCACATACCAACTCGATGTTCCAGCTCTAATTTGAGACAAAATCAAGTTCTACCAAGGTCTTTCATCTCAAATTCAGCTTTCAAGTAGCTAACTGCCTCATTGATCTCATTAAGAGTCCCGATGATGTTCATATCATATACATGGACTGCTACTATGGAAAAACCTGAAATTGTTCTTTTCATGAACACACAAGAGCATAAGTCATCATTCTTGTATCCCTTTCCAATCAGGTAGTCACTAAGACGTGCATACCACATCCTACTGGATTGTTTTAATCCATATAGTGAACATCTCAATCTGATTACTAGAGCACTCCGTGGTTTAAAGTTATTTGATTTGGGTATAGCAATGTCATCCGGCACTTTCATGTATGACTCTGAATGTTTACATATCCATAGAGATATGCAGTAACCATATCCATAGAGATATGCAGTAACCATATCCATAAGCTGCATGTTTACTTTCTTGGACATAACCAAACTTATCAGGTAGCAGAAGGTGATGGATGTCCATAATTGGAGAATACGTCTCCTCATAATCAATCACAGGGTGTTGAGAGAAACCCTGCACCACTAGTCTAGCTTTATAACGCAAGACCTCATTCTTCTCATTACGCTTCCGAAAAAAAACCCATTTATATCCTACCGGCTTAAGATTCGGTGGGCATAGCACTACCAGATCGAAAACTAGTCTTTTATTCAGAGAGTCTAGTTCAGCCTGGATTGTTACCTCCCAATCCGCCACAGAGTAAGGTTCCACTTCATCGTCGTCTATAATCTCCTGAGCGACGGAATAAGCAAATGCATCATTACCTAACATGGAAGATCTATCCATAAGAACGTGCACATAATTTGTTCTAAGTGAATTTTCTTTGTTCTCTGACTTCACAAGAGATTCTGAGGCGTCCCCCAGACATGCCAATTGTCATTCAAGGAGATAACTTTACTCAGACACAATCTCATATGAAGGATTCACAATGTTGATGATGAATAGATCATTTTGTGACTCAATGGCCTGTCTTTTAACCGGCGGCTCATCATTGGATTTTCTTGGTCTCCCCCTTTTTCTGGTGGGAGCCGAGGCCGACGCAACACCTTCCATATGAGCAGGAGGAACGTTTCCTTGCCCAGTGTATGGAAAAAGATCCATAAACTGTTGCATATTCCACAAAATGGTGTAGGTAGTACCACAATCTGCAAGATACTCAACCTCGCCTTGAGACTTCTACAAAAGTAATGTAAATAAATGAGTCTTTGAACTAAATACCAGACAAACACTTTAAGTAAACCCTTAAAGGTTTGAATAGGGATGTGACCATTGTTGAGTACTGATATGGCATGACAGAAATCGATGTCAACCCCCATCTGGTGCAGAATTCCAAGTTAGTCATTATAGGAAATTGTAAACCCACATCGAAGTTTTTCTGATCCTTTTTCAATAAAACCGATGTAAGATTCATAAAAAAAAAACACCACAAACCGGGTATAGCCTTTGATGGACTGAAGGAAACCCATGCCAAAATAGAATTCTGATTTTTTGATACCGGGATTCGATAGATCGAAGAAATTCTTCGATTGATAAAAAAACTTGACTCGAGACACTCCTTTGATGGATCAAGAAGGTTTCTCGATAGATCAAAAATGCAAAATGGTGACCCGAGGTTCACCTTTGATGGATCAAAAATTACATAAACTGACTCGAGGGTGATCATCGATGGATCGAAGGTTCCCCGAGATCAACAACATCCTCTTCTTTGTTTCTTGTTTTTTTATTGTATCATTATTTCATAATACCATATGTTAATGTAAACATCAAACAATACACTTAATAGGTAGTAAAATAACATTCTCAACACTTTTATATACTGAAAAATAGAGAAAATTTCATTATTTGCCAACTAAAAAGTTACATCATAGATATGATGTTCTTATCCAAAAAAAAGAAGCAAAACCAAGACAAAAGGTCTACGAAAAAAAATGGCTGAAAGATAAGCAAAAAATAAACCAAAAACTTGAATACATGACAAAGATAACCGCCTTTTACATAGGCTATTCAAAATCTGGAGTAACTAGGTCCTTCTCCTTGTCCTCTGCAATCACAAGATTGGTATCAGAATCCATCTCGAAAATCTCCAGCAAAGTTGGACTCTTGAGCCAAATACTACTTGTGACTCTTGTAGATGTTCTAGATTTCTTTATTAGCCCGGCACATACTTTGTTGAACCACACCGATAACAGGTGAATTTCTCAGAATTGGAATGCCTTTGCTTATCACTTGTCGAACCAGATTTGTTCTTCTTGGAGTTAGCATTCTGATCTCTATGCTAAGTCAAATTTTGGCTACGGCATTGGCCACGCCCATGCCCTCCTCTCCCGCCATGTGGAGCCTGTACTCCATGATTATAAGGTTCCAAATGAATATTCTTTTTGTCTTTATGGGCATTTCCTCTAGTCTAGTAACTCTTAGGCTTTTTAGTACCAGTCGGTCTTGAGTTATTATTCAGGATGATCTCATGATGCCTTTCCTTTTTGGCTAGGCTGTTGATGAGATCACTGAAGGTAAGGATCCTCCTCTGTTCGTACTAGAGCCTGTACTGATAGGCGAGAATTCTCATGGATGTTAGGAAGGTATTTAATGACTTCTCAAGCATGTTGTTTTTGGACTTTTCCACTCCACCAAAGCTTAACTCAGACTGCAGATCTAATATCGCTTGATTGTAATCATGGATCTTTAAAAAATTTAGAAGCCTAAAGGTTTGCCATCTTGCAGTCAACTCAGGAAGTTGTGCATCATGCAAATTATCGAAGAGTTGCTTCAAAGCATCCCTGAATAGACCCCAGCCTAGTTTAGTTAGTAAACTAGATAATTTAGCTAGTAAACTAGAATTAAGTCTTAACGACTAACTAAACTCTGAGAAATTCTACGAAAATTTTGACATAATTGGAAAACTGGACAACCCAAAACCCTGCAAGAGAAGAACACTTCTAAACTAAATTCCCAAAAATAAACCATGGACCACCGATTGTCCATCCGAATTTCTCAATAAATGTCATAAACAAGAACTAGGAATTCAACTCAGGAATTTAAAATATTTTTACAATATGCTGGTTCTGAATATAAAGGAAAAAAAACTCGACTACTACTCGAATAACTCAAAACAACACATTACAACTGGAATTCAGAGCGACTTCTATAAACATATAATATAAAAGAAAGAGTCTGATAGTGGACTGGAACGTACTGAATGAAGAGCTGACAGGTTGACTCAAAGTCTTCGACGACACCATGTAAACTCAGGATTTATACTGCAGCATAGGCAACGAAAGTCGAAGAGTCCAAGGAAAGACATTAAAATATAAAATATTAGAATGAGTGGACAAAAATAACATAATTTGCGTAAATCCATAAAAGTGAAATATCATGCATTTTCACTAATTTCTGTAAAATAATGCAAGTTCAAATCTAATAAACTAAAATACAATAGAGGTGGCCATTCAGGGTGTTTGTCCTAACCCAGAACGACTGTATGTATAAAAAGTAAGATGATGAGATTTTCTAGGGTGTTTTTCCTAAGCCGAGACAATCTGGATCGAGCTGAGTGTTTGTCCTAACCCGGTCCGACCGGCTATTCGGTGATCAGCTGAATAGCTAGGGCATTAATGCCACTAAATAAACCATCACAAAGTAAACCTCCAAATAAATGCTTTGAAAACATACCATAAAGTGTAATGTGAAAACTTATGAACTCACTATCAACTTTGAAAATAAAGGTTCACTCACAAGTCTGGGACTACTGTTGGGGTCTACCTGGATTTTCTTCGCTGCTAGGATCGCGATCTTGATGACCTGTAAATACGGATCATACGATATTAGAAAATGGGTAAAACTATGAAAATCGACCCTAAAAATAACCCCGGAAGTCCCGTCGATGAATTCTATAAACTGCCTCGCAGTAGCACTGCCGTGGGCGGCGGTGTGTTGGTTACACACTTCTGGTCAACTTCTTTCAATGGGGGCATTTGACCCCTTGTTGGAAAGCTCTCAACATGCCCTTCAACTCTCATAACTAGACCGAGGTCCAATTCGGCGACGTTTGGCCAAACTTAACTGAAACAACCAAGAAAACCAATCTCTAGCAACCGCCATCAACAACGGTGATCGACCCCTCATAACACTCACATCCTCAAGCAAAACCTAATCCCTAAGCTCACACGCTTCAAGTCACTCTCATGTGGCCGGAATCGTTCTAAAAAGGCATGACCTTAAATTGGCTGGAAAATTTTGAGGCATCGAAGCTCCACCGTGGAGCTTTGTCGGACTCCGCTAACCACCCAGATAGTCTCAGGAGGGGATGAGCTTTAAAAGCCCCCACCCTCGATCCCCAACTCACGCCGGAGCACCGCCACCGTCGGTGACGATTCGACAATAATAAACCTGATTCGGGTTGTCCTTAAACCTGTCAATTTCCCAAAAACAATCACACAAATTGATATAAGAAGCTTCAACCTTTCAATGCCTACCTTATTTATAGAGGAAGCTTCAAGCTTTTAATGCCTACCTTTTTTGTTGTCGAAGGTGGTCGGAAACGACAGTTCGGGTTGGGTCAATCAAGGCGGGTCGACGGAGGAGAAACGGGTCGAGCCCCATAAGGAATTTCTGATTTTTTTAATTATTTTTCAAAAATAAAACTTATTTATACCTCTAAGCTCCTCAAAATATCAACACCCAGATTCGATCTTATCGCGATCACATGGTCGAGATTTAACAGACTAAAAATGCATTTTTTTATTAATATCTCATGTGGACTTCCGATAAACATAAGAAATAACTTGCTTATCTGAAAAATTCTTCAAAAAATTTTCCAAGCTCGAAATTAAATATTCTATAACTTTCATGAAGAAAGTCGAATCAAATTCTCGCCCGATGAAAAAGTCGTTAACAACTCACTCGACGCGACTAATCCGTTATAAAGCTTAATATAATTCGATAAGTGCGTAATTTCAGTTTGGGTCATAACAATCCCACAGTTCCTGGGGATTTAATTAGTTTCTTTAAATAATGCTACTTGAGTGTTTGATGTATATGACGCCTCAAAAATATGAAGGCTTGAGCTTTTGATTCCTCTAATAGTGGAATAGTGTTTGGTCCAGCAAGTTGAATGGTATTGCTGAGTCTCTTTCCGATGAATGTATTAACCGCATCGGAGACCCAATGATGTTATTCATTTCTTTGAAGATCAAGGACGTCAAACTCTGACTTGACCAACTCATTCAAACTTATTCACAAAATATAAAGAGATTTAATTTGTATCGATCGAAAAACCACGATCACTAACATCAAGTTTTAATGAATAAAAACTTGATCCATGATGTATGTTCACAAAATCGATCATCAATAAACAGTGGGTCAAAAATCACTACCCAGAAAGCGTGATTAACCATCACATAGTATCAATTTTCCTTTCTTTCTTTTCTTTTTCTAAACCATGACTCCCCTAGGACTACCTCTCATACTCTATGGATATAAGTCCATAGGAACTAGGACATAGATATGCAATAATCACAACTAATAATCCTAAGATCTAGGGTTTTGCAGGAAGTAAGTTTTATTTCTAGATCTAAAGATTGACGGTTTAGAAAATTTGAGTGGTCAATCCTCGTGGGTTCGACACTCGACTTCCTTACAAATACTATAACTTGACCCTGTATACTTGCAAGTAAGAGAAATTCACTTAGCCTTAGATTAATCAATAGTCGAAAGATTGAGGGGATAAATCTCACGAACACTTACCACCCTCGAGGAGAGCCCCCCAACTTAGCAGCTCGGCCTAGAGGGGTAGAAACTGGAAATTGCCTTGAGGACTCCATCTACAAAAACACTGCTTTGTTAGTTGGACTCCCCTTATAAAGGGAATTTTCCATCATAATATCTGTTGACTTCTCCGTCGGCAGGACCACAACCGAGACATCAACCTACACGTCCCCCTTGTCTGTGGTCAAACCAGAGGATAGTCCACCACGCTCAAAACTAGGAGGGAGGGAGTGAGGCCCATGATGAACTGACTCCAGAAGAGCCATCATAAAGGCCATATTACTAGGAGGCCTTTGAAGAGGGTTACTAAGCATACCGCCTATCCCGGTACCAACCCTTGCAGCACCCGAAACCATGCCAGATGACCAACCCCGTCCGGCTCCAGCAGCCGAGGACTCATGTCCTCTTTTTCTCTGAACTGAAACAGGAGTAGGAAAAATGGATGCTCCACCAACATCTAAATATGTATATGAAGCTAATAGACAACTCTCTACGAATATTCTCATACAAAATTACAACATTCATAGCATAAGTCTCAGAGAAACGGAAGCAGGTGCTTACCACAAGAGGTCTCTTGAAGTCCACCTTAACTCGAATCTTCATCTCTGAGCCATGAAACAGAGCATGTCGGTTGAACTCCACATACTGGCCGACCACATTACCAATGCGCCGGCACCACTTCTCTTGCAGCACACCCACCGCAAATCGACCTTGCTTAGGCTGAACCACTGCCCACACCCGACCTCGGTTTGCCGCAATCTCAAAGGGGTCGTCAAATTCCCCCATCGCTTGAAAAACTAAAGTATTGGACAAGAAATACCAAGGTCCATTCGTAATCGTTCGGCGACGATCCGCGACAGACTTGAATTTGCAGATAAACCGATCGGTGTCAATCAGAGTAAAACCAATGACACCCGAATCGGTTGCATGATGCCAAAACGTTATCATCTGCATTTTGAACGTATGGACCCGATCATTGTCGAGCAGAACCAAGGAGAACAGATAGGGCACAACAATGAACCAGACTTAATCTTCTTCATCATCATTCCCCTCAGCCAGATTAACCTCGTCGAGTGCAGTCGCAAGAAACTGAGGAGCCAACAACCCGGGGTCGGTCGAAGGAATAAGTGGAGGCAGAAAAGGATGGAGAGGGTGAGGGTTCGGATTGGGGTCGAAACCCTCCAACTCTTCCGCATTCGACATGCAGGAAAGGATTTGGGTTAAAGGGACGAGAGAGGAGCGGAGAAGAGCATGGTAGTTGTGCTCTATCTAGATTATGATGGTGAGAGGTAACGATGGTGGAATAGGGACTATTTAGGATACAAAACTGAGGTAATGATGGTGGTATGGGTTGAATGAAGTAGGGTTGGTATGTGTTGAACGAAGCTGTACCAGTAGGGATGCTTCGAATAGAGAGTAGAGAGTATGGTGATGGAGATCGATTTGGGTGCAGATTGGTGAAGTTATGAGTAGCAAGGGCAACGACGGCTAGGGTTCAAGAGAAAAAAAAATTATCGAGGGAGGAAGAGGAAACATGAAAATCGTGTTACCAAGGGAACAAGCCTCAACAACCCGAGCCTTATATATGTGTTAATACTACTATGGCTATATATGCCAATTATATATAGGGGTGAGATTTTGGCGGTTTGGTTCGGTTTTTGGTAAAAATTAAAATCAAAATCAAACCGTAATATTTTTTTTTCTTCGGTTCGGTTCGGTCATTCATTTTTTTTAAAGAAAAACCACGAATATTTGGTTCGGATTCTTTTTTGAATTCTTTCGGTTTTTTACATAATGCATAAAATGTGCGTCTATTCACACCTCCCGTTTTAATATTTACACCTCCTTTAATTTTTTTGTACACGAGCTTCCTATTTTACCCTAAATTTTTATCTTATTTTCTACACCCACTTATTTTTGCGATAACCACTTCAACGACTTCCACCACCATCTACGCTGCAACCCCTATCTAATTCTACCCTAATCTTCCTCTATTTGTATATCGCAACACAACGCTTTATTTTATTGTTGTCAATTCCAAATTTTCAATGGAAAGAAATGCAAAGAATTAATTTCGAGACTTTGGGTTCCTCAAAATCCTTGAATGCTCAAAATCATTATTTTGAATATGATTATTAGCTTGCAAGAGCACTACTACCTTGTTTGTTTTTTCCGATACAGTTTCATTACTTAGTTCTGGGTTAGCAATCTCTTGATTGGTTATTTATCAGTAAATAGAAGGACGAATGAGATTCATAGATCATTGATCTTAGTAATATAAGACTCGAGAGAATTCACGGGTCATGAGATCTAGGGAGCTAACAATGGACCAACAACAGGAGTTAAAGAAATTCTTTAAATTAATAAATCATATGGTTGCAGGGATCGAGATGATTGAGATATATTACAAATTAAGTTGAATTCTATTTTTTCTTTCAATTAGGGGCGAATAGAAAAAGGAAGACAGCCACGTATTAAACACAGAAGTGAGAATGAAGAAAGAAAAAATGACACTTGACTGACTAAGTGTGACTCACTTATTTTGAATTTAAACTTTTCTCCATTTATATTTTTGTTGCCTGCCTAAAAACAAGAAAGGGGCGTAAAGTCCCAGGTTACAGTTTTGAAGTATTAAGGAAAATTCCATATTGTTCCCCTGCCCGCAATCATTGAAAAAGCAATTAAATAACTCTCCCTTATAGGTCACTTTTTTGTATACACCTTGGTATCGATCATACTATCACTAAAGTCTTGTTCTTTTCGTCTTGTTAGAGCAACAGCATCGACGGGCAAGGGCACTAGATTTGCTCGAGCAGTGGTTGGGGCCGCACGGAGTTGCTCGATCATCTGGGTTTTGGAGCGTGCACCGGCGAGCATGAGGCCGAGCAGTTGTCGTTGACGATTTGTTCCGGCAAGCGCTCGAGCAAGAGCTGCTTCGGTTGCTGCTCGACCCTGGCGGATCCCACGGCACGTGGGTGACGCCAGGTATCTGGTTTTTTTTTTATGTCAGGCGCGTGCATCCAGGTAAAAACTAAAAAAAAAATAGTAACGGACCAATCAGCCACTGACACGTGGCTTACCGTCTGGTAAAATCAAACCCAACGGTTGAATAGATCTGAACCATCCATTTTGAATCAGTTTGAAGCAATCCAACGGCTAATATTTGAATGAAACGGCTACTTACAAATTAGAACGGAAATAATCCAAAAAAATAGTAAAAAATCCCAAAAATTCTCAAACTCTCCCAAATATTTGCCTATAAATAGTACTTCAATTTTTGCTCAACTCACACCAATTTGTGCACAACAAATTGCACTTCTCCTTCCATCTCCTCTCTCATTTCGTTAAGCTTTTCTTCCAAAATAATGGGCACACATTGGCTTCCTTCCGAAGATTTACAAATGTGTATCTCTTTTGTGCTTCATAGCGTTGATGAATACGACGACAACAAACAAAAGAGGGAGAAATTGTGGGAGACAATTCATGTGGATTATGTGAAAAATTGGAAGTCAACACAAGGTGATCCTCCGAAAGAGCCGATGACCCGAATCGCGCTTGCGTCTCACTACAACAAATTCAAGCTACTCTTGCAAAAATGGGGCATATGGTTGTACGCGGCACGGCAAAAATCCTTCATGCATTGCAGGGTAGTCGATTCCCCCATCCTTGTTATTTCAGTGCACTGATCCGCGACCGCTCGGTCGTGAGGGTTCATCGTCGTCTTGTGCTTCCGCCATGACCACCTGATTGATGAATGATTGCTTCATATAGTCATCATCTTCTTGTTGATGTTGTCTCCTCCTGAAAGAATTGGGGAAGCTGAAAGGATCCGTCAGAGTGATGAACAAGGAAGTGTTGCTAAGTGTTTAGAGAGATGAGTTATCTACTCGGATTCTTGTAGATGGTGTGAAGCAACTATGAGTGAAAGATGAAGCTTTTATAGGCAATTGTAGAACAAAGATGAACACACATGTCACATTTTAATTGGTCAAAAATCTTACCGGTGGTTCAATTATTTTGTCGACGACGCTATCTCGCATTGACACGTGTTGCATCGCAATTGGTCAAAAATCTTACCAGATATCTTGCTGAATTATTGGGTCAACGACGATATCTCGTAGCGACACATGTCGGATCGCCATTGGTCGAAAATCTCATCGGATATCTAGTTCAATTATTTTACCGACAATGACACATGGCGGTGACACGTGTCAATTTTTAATTAGTCGGAAATCTTTTCTGAAATCTGGTATAATAACTACTGATAAAGACATGTGTCATATTATTATTGGTGGTAAATCTATCCGGTAAATTATTTTTAAACATTTCACAACATGACAAAGCTGATTTGCTTGAAGTAAATAGTGAATGGGTGTGTGCAAAACTTGATTTGCTTGAGCAAATCTTGGATATATTTTGCTTGAAACAAAATTTACTCTTACTTTGCTTTTTGCTCCGTTCATGGATGCAGATGCTCTTAATATCATGTTTCTGCTTGTTACTACTTTAACTATAAGAACATTAGCATTACTAGTAGGCCATTTGCTTTGAAATTTTTGGTTAATTATGATTGTGGACAATGATTTTTGCTTTGTTAGCCAAACAGGAATTACTGATGATAGGGTGGAAACATATTCTTTGATGAAAGTGCTAATTAATTAAGATACAAAATGCTAAATTTGAAAAGAATTAGCCATGTAATCGATTTGAGGTCTGAGGACCTTTAGCATTGTAATCTTACATCCATTTTCTGTAGATTTTTTGTTTTTTTTTTTAACTTCCATTTTCTGTAGATGTTTTTTTAATTATTTTACCTACATCGCGTCCTTCCTCTCTTAAAGGAAAATAAAAATGCCTTTTGAGTTAGATTTTCATTTTCTAAGTGGCATATATTACATCAATGACACTGTTGGAGTTCAAAGGTGGTATATATAGCTAGTGGTACCTCCATTATCTCCATAGCCAACACAACTCGATCATGCTTCATTGCTAGATATCAATATAGTTTCATAAAGATGTTTATAACAAAGACATAAAGCAAAGGAAGAACGCAAATTCTACTCGTCAAAAACATTACAATATCTTTGCTGCATGCGCTTAATCTTTATGTTGAATATAAAAACTTTCACATGTTTTTTTCCTAAATCCAAACCATATGCCTAGAAAGAAAGGCTATTTTACCAAAGAACATTCCAGATGAAGATTTTTTTTTCGATGATAAAATAAGATTATAGATGGAACAGTGCTAACATATCAAACTTAGAAGTCTGAGTGTAGCATAGTGGAGTGTGGAGAAGGGATTGGCCAAATTCGACCAGAAAAATGGTGTCATAATCCAATTATTCATGGCCAAAGAATGTGCATGCATAGACGCATGGTAGAACAAGAGTGCACTAATTGCTATTGAAAAGGGCATCACATTGTTTAGTGGGCAGTGTGCACTGTGAGTGTTCTCCATGGATATATATATATATATATATATTTGTTAATATATATATATATTAACAATTGTTTAATACAATTGTTAATACATAAATATAATTGTTAAATTATGTTAAGCTTCCGCGGTTTCTGGTATCAGAGCCGTAAGGGTTAAAGATTCGTATTAGTTTATTAAAACCCCAGACCCCAGGTGGCGGACTACCGCCTAGGTGAGGTATCTGGGTATGTTTTAAACCTCTCAATCCCCAGGTGGCGGACTACCGCCTAGGAGAGGATCTTGAGATGATCTTGAGCTATGCTTGAGTTATTTTGAATTAATTTATCCATTTATCTAAGTAATCGGATTCTTTCCTTAGTTTAAAGGTTTTCAGTAATAGTTCCTTTTTCCTGTTCTTCATTTTTCTAAGCCTATTCATCAAACCAAACAGTAAGGCCGGCGTCCAAACAGTAAGGCCCAAAGAGTGGCGTGAGCGGAGCGGCATGAGCGGAAAGGTGAGTACCTTAGTCTTTAGGTTGTCAGGCCTAAGTTTCTGTTACCAAGAATCTTTTTCTAAGTCAAGCCTTCCCTTTGCTTATTAAAATGAGTAGATTATTCAGATCCAACTCAGTCACCTCTAGTTCATCCAGATCTTCCCTTAGTGCAATCCCAAACATAGTTAATGAAGAACAAATTGAAATTCAGTCACATAGTAACATTGATAAGAATGATTGGAATATTCCAAGAGTTCCTAGTAATGAAATTTATAAGAAAAAATGGTCAATCACTTCCTTCAGAAGTGAACATCACGTTAAGACAGTTGAACAAATTTATGCTGTAAGCTCACAGCATGAAACTTGTCAATTGTTTAGTCCTGAGTCAATTAGAAAACATAAGAAAGATGGCCATAAATTCCTCCATATTGGCTTAGTTCAAATAGGAGTAAAACCTCTAACAAGAAAAGGTCTAAATGCCTCAGTCCTTCTCTGTCTTCGGGATGCTCGGTTTACCGACTTCACTGATAGTACCCTTGGTATAATTGAGTCAAGCCTCTTTAACGGTCCAATACACTTTGATTGTTATCCAGATTTTACAGTCAGTTTAAGTGATCCTCACATCCTAAAAACCCTAACTTTGAATATCAAAACCTCTGGTTATAATATCCTTGATGGATCAAAACCTTTGGCCTTAATCTATAGAGTTCACTACAAAGTCACAGGCACAAATATAAATTTCCAAGCTATTAGTAAAAGCCCCAAAGACCAAACTCTTTTAATACAAAGTAGCCACGAAAATGCCAATGTCCGTGTTCCCCATGCTATCAAATGGGCAGATGTCCAACTCCCTTCGGAATGGGCACTAACCAATGAAAACCAACCTATCAATATACAACATAGCCAAAGTGATTTAAATTGTATCCACCAATTCAATGATGGCACAGTTAGAATCAACTTTAGAAATAATCCCAGATTCCATGAACTAGGACAATCTTCCAGACATTCCTTTGCTGGTTCTAGTACTGCTGAAACTATGTCAAGGAGAGATTGTGACCTAGATAAAGAAATAAAGAATATTAGGATAAAAGAATTAAAAGAAGAAGAATTGAAAAAATTAAAAATCAAAAGCACAAAAACCACCTCTCAAGTCACTTATCCTAGTTATACTAATTCAAATCATCAAAGAGATTCTGATGATGAACAAACTTCTCCCACGGCAACTGACTTTGAAGTAGTCAACCCCACTAATCCTCAATTAACTGTTCTCAACAAAACCTTCACAATTGATTATCCTAAATTAGACCAACATCTTCAAAATAAAGAAAATATTCCTAGAAGAAATGCTTACAGAAGTCAATATCCCACCAAAGAACAGAGAATAGAACTATTCCAGGAATGGAAAAAATTTATGCTCGAAAATCAGTCTGAAATATATTTCCTTGATTTTATCGATCTAATTAATGACAAAAGCATCCAAACCCTTTCAAAATCAAAATGGAAAACAGCTAAAAACACCATAATTTCTTCTAGTCATCCCCCAGCTGAAACAATAATTCTAGACCACCTCCAGTCTACGATAACAGCTTCTCCTTTCAAGTTACCTTTTACAGATAATCCAGAATTGAAGAAAATAACAGAACAAAATAATTATACAAACCAAAGCTTAATCACCATAGGAAGTCAACTAGACAAGATAGAAACAACCGTAGACAATATCTTCAATACAATTCAACCATCTAAAAAACAAGAGTCACCTTTAGTCCATTTCAAAGACTTAAGTAAAAATACCCTTAAGCCTATTTCTACCACCCAAAAAATAGAACAAATGTTAAAAGAGTTAAAACCCGAGTCCAGCACAATTACAGTCATCCATACTACTGATTCTTCAAACGATAACTCTAGTACAATATCCAAAGTAAACCACAAAATTGAAGAACTCCAGTTAAACAGAATAGGACATCCAACCAAGAAATCTTTTAAAAATTGGAAATAACGTCCTTTTTAATAGATATCCAGCCAAATAGTAATGCTGCCTCAAATCAATTTTCCGTTTCTGCGGATAAAACTTATGAATGGAATATTGATAATCTTTCAGAACAAGAAATTCTGAACAAACTCCACCATATGTCAATGACAGCCAATAGTTATGTTACAGCCTACAACTATTCCCAACCTGAAATCGTTGAAATTCTCTCTTCCGGATTCACAGGAATGCTTCATTCCTGGTGGGAAAAACATCTTACAATTGAGTCCAAAGAGTCAATCAAACATGCAATCATGCATGACGAAGATGGATCCCCAATCTTTGATACAAATATTGGATTAGGAATTTCAGACGCTGTAAACACCTTATTTTACACAATAATTCAACACTTCATTGGTATACCAAGTCACATTACTTCTAGGATCCATGACCAACTCAGTAACCTTAGGTGTCCAACCCTTAGTGATTTCAATTGGTACAAAAATGTTTTCATCTCTAGAGTCATGCTTAGAGACGACAGTAACCAACCATTTTGGAAAGAAAAATTCATAAATGGTCTTCCAAACCTTTTTGCTTATAAAATAAGACAACTCTTGAGTAATGAATTAGGGCAAATAGATTATGACTCCTTCACATACGGCCAAATCATTACAATAATCTAAAAGTAAGGCCTCAAAATGTGCATTGATTCTAAAATCAACTCAGCAGCAAAAACGGATAAAAAATTAGCTAAATACGAATTAGGAAATTTTTGTGAACAATACGGTCTACCTTCCCTACCACCCTCCAGAAGAAAGTCAAGACACACTGAGTCCAATCACTACAAAAGACCCTTTACCAAAAATAAATTTTCTTCTAAAAACCAATTTGAGCCAAACAAATTCTATTCAACAAACAAATTCCAACCCAAAAGACCTTTCCATACTCCTAACAAAAATACTGCTAAAGGCAATTGTTTTAAGTGTAATAAACTAGGGCATTTTGCAAACAAATTGTGATGACCCGAACCATAATCTGTTGAATATTCGGCACGATTCTCAAGATTGAGTTTAGTCGCAATTTTACGTCGTAAATGTGGTTTGCCGATTTGATTCGCGACTATGTTTTTGGTCAAGAATTTGAGTTGAGTGTCTTCACGGAAATTGTAGAGTACGTGATTTCGAGCTCGTGGGCGGTTCCGGAAGATTTTTCCGATAACCGAGGAATATTTTATGATTATTTGAAGTTTCAGGCTCCGACGAGTTTATCCGATTGTTTCGAGTTTATCCGAATCGTGATGGTTATCCATTTCGAATCGTCGATCGACCCGAGGCGCGAGTATAAATATCGGAATAGTCGAGAATTAGTCGAAAACTTCATTTTGGGCTTTGATTGATATTTTTTTCGTTGACTTTCCAAAACTGGAAAGCTGACCAGTTTGACCGAAGAGGAAAGTTTCCTCTTTGAGCCTTGCCGTCCGACGACCTTGATTCCGGCCACCAACGACTTCGACGAGGGTATGAATAGCTTCCCTATATGATTTCGAATTGAATGATGTATGTTTTGTTGTGAATTGAGCATGTTTGAGTTGGACCCGAATCGGGTCGGATTCGTGTCCGTCGCCGGTGTCGGTTGTGGTGGTTCCGGTGGGTGTTCGAGGCTGGGTTGATGGGGGTTTGGTTCCTTTTGCCTTGGAGATGCTTCCCCTTTGTTTTGATTTGAGTTTTATTGAGTTTTCCGGCGAACCGTGGTGGTTGCCGGAAGTAATTTCCGTTTGCTTTCGAGCTAGTTTTGGAGAGATAAAGTTGAGAATTGAGCTTAGTGACAGAAGAGGGTTATGTTTGGATGGGCAAGACCTAGAGAACTAGAAGTTCTCCGCAGGAGAATCTTGCCGTTGACGGCGCGCCGCCGACGGCGGCGATGGTCAACGGTGGTCAATGGCGGATGAGTTGACTTTTACAGATTTTGATGAAATTAGTGTCGTTTTTCTCGAAATTGCGCCCTGATTATCATCCAGAGGTTTTCGGGTTGATTTGGTTAGCCGATTTTTAGTCGAGGTTTCGAGTGGGGATTTCGGGATTTCCGATATTCATTTTGTACCGCATTGCATATTTCCGGGAACGGTTGGTTTCCGTGATTCAGTACAGTGTTGTGGATTACGATATTGATCAGTTATGTTTTGTGAATGTTCAGGAGATCGAGATCTGGATCGTGATCGTGCTTCAGGCGAGGGATCTTTCGCCGGACCATGAGTTTAGCGCGAGTGCGCATTACGCGAGTCTGTGAGTGGACATTTCTTTTCACAGATTAATTGCGAGTCTTTTATAAATGATTTACGAACTTGAGCATGCGGAATGATTATCATTTCACGAGCATGTGTTTACGATTATGCATATACGAATATACGTATACGAGTATACATGTATATATATTATGTTTTAAGCATGTGCATAGAAAAGATTTATGATTTGGTTTACACAGAGTACAGTCTCAGTATATGTTGTGGTATCGATACACATTGGCTTCTCGGCTGATCCCCGAGTACGCTCCGGGGGAGACTGATATCCTGACCCGAGGCCTTTCTGGCTAGGATCACGTGTGGGTCTGGGATCCCGTGATTAAGACTTTGCTATCGCGTGGAAGCCCACGAGAGTCTCCGCGATATGTTTTACGTTGCATGCTCTGTACGTGAGTGGTAGTCAGCGTCTCCTCACGTACCATTTGATTTTTCATGCATTTGACTCGCATATGATTTTATATGTATATATTACTTGGTGAAAGACATTTATTTTCGTCCACTCACTCTAACGTGTTTCATGTCTTTCCCCTGGGCTTTTCGGCTTCCGTACCCAGTTGCATTTCAGGTTTGGTGTTTCACGTCGTGGTTTGGAGGCTAGTGATCTGAGCTACCTGTGTTTTCCAGTAGGTTCTTGTTTCGCCTACTGATGTACATATTGTATATATTTCATACTAGAGGTCGCTCTGATACATTCTGATACATGTTTATACGGATTTTCTCGGATATACATATATACATAATACAGTATGTTTATTATTGTTGATCATATTGATGTTGAGAAATCCGGATGGGATTGGTGCCCACGGTTTGGCTTTTGTGGCATAGGATGAAGTGTTATTTTCAGGGTGCAGGTTTATGCAATTCCACGTTAGTAACGAAACACTGCCGGAATTTTGAAAAATTTTTGTTGGTTCGTATTTTCAGAAGGGGTTCGATTCCGGTTTAGACAACTGAATCAGGGTTGGGTCCTTTCAGCTTGGTATCAGAGCATTAGGTTGTCAGATTCTGTAGACTCTTATAGTTGTGACGCTTAGGGTATTTGAGTTGATACAGCATGACTGGAGTGATGACCCGACTGGCCAGCGGTACTCATCAATATTTCGGGTGCTGTGTGTCCTCAAATATCTGCGGTTTCATGATGAGGGGATTCCAGCAGTTCCAGTTATCCTCGACGACCTTTTGGCACTTTTGCTACACCGAGGGAGTATCCGTTGTGTAACTTGTGCAATAGGTATCATGTTGGTTCGTGTCAGCGAGGCACCCTCAACTGTTATCATTGTGGCCAGGTGGGTCACTATGTGAGGGCGTGTCCTCAGTTGGTTAGTGCTGGAGGACAGGCAGTTCAGAGTTCCGGAGTTGAGCGAGGTGCCACTTCTGGAGCGCGACCAGCACAGTTTGCAGGGACAGCCCCGGCGAGGACGACTAGCCGGACAAGCGAGGGTTCATGCTATGACTCTACGTGAGGGCAGAGCATCACCGGAGGTCGTTATTGGTACGTTACATGTTTTTGGTATTCCTGTACTTGCATTGTTAGATCCGGGCGCTACACATTCATTCATATCATTTAGACTGTCATCATTAGCTATGGTACCTGCATCTCCACTTCCGGGGTTGTGGATTGTGTTGTATCCGTCAGGTGAGGTTGTGAGCATCGGTTGGGTTTACCGAGATTGTGAGGTGTTTATTGATGGCCATGGATTAGCTGCAGATCTGTTATTGCTTGATATTGTGGATTTTGATTTGATTTTGGGTATGGACTTCCTAGAGTCGCACTGGGCCATGTTTGATTGCCACAGAAAGGAGGTCGCGTTTCGACGACCAGGGTTACCTGAGATACTGTTCCGTGGCGAGAAGAACACATCACTACCGTGTTTGATTTCCGCGATGAGGGCGGATCGGTTGATGAAGAAGGGTTGTGTTGCTTACTTAGCCCATGTTGTGGACACTACGGCGGCAGTGCCGGATCTTGGTAGTATTGAGGTTGTGTCTGAGTTTCCGGATGTGTTTCCAGTGGAGTTACCTGGTATACCCCCTGTATGGGAGATTGATTTTACCATTGAGTTATTGCCGGGTACTGGACCGATTTCCCAGACACCGCACCAGATGGAGCTTGCGGAGTTGAAGGAGTTGCAGATTCAGCTTCAGGAGTTGTTAGAGAAGGGATTCATTTGACCGAGTGTTTCTCCGTGGGGTGCTCCAGTATTGTTTGTACGGAAGAAGGATGGGTCCATGCGTTTGTGCATCGACTATCGGAAGCTGAATCAGATTACAGTGAGGAACAAGTATCCGTTGCCGCGGATTGATGACTTGTTCGATCAGCTGAAGGGAGCAGCAGTCTTTTCGAAGATTGACCTTCGATCCGGATATCACCAGTTGAGAATCCGAGATTCTGACGTAGCCAGGACGGCGTTCCAGACGCGGTATGGGCATTATGAGTTTTTGGTTATGCCGTTTGGGTTGTCCAACGCCCCCGCAGCTTTTATGGACTTGATGAATTGAGTGTTTCGACGATTCCTGGACAAGTTCGTGATTGTATTCATTGACGATATCCTGATCTATTCCAGGAGTGTGGGCCAGCACAAGAAGCACTTGCGAGCAGTGTTGCGGACTTTGCGAGACCATCAGTTGTTCGCGAAGTTTAGCAAGTGTGAGTTCTGGTTGGATAGTGTGAAGTTTCTGGGCCACGTGATTTCGGCCGAGGGAGTCAGTGTTGATCCTGAAAAGATCGAGGCCATGCTGAACTGGAGTAGACCCACTACTGTGCCAGAGATTCAGAGTTTCTTGGGTTTAGCAGGCTATTATCGACGGTTTGTACAGGATTTCTCCCGGATTGCTACACCACTGACCAGATTGACGAAGAAAGGCGTCAAGTTTGAGTGGTCTGATGCGTGCAAGGAGAGTTATTTGCTCTTGAAGGAGAGATTGACTACCGCACCGGTTTTGACATTGCCAGACGATAGTGGTGAATTTGTTGTGTACAGTGATGCGTCGAAATTGGGACTTGGCTGTGTGTTGATGCAGCATGGTAGAGTTGTGGCATATGGTTCCAGGCAGCTGAAACCGCATGAGGTCAACTATCCGACGCATGATTTGGAGTTAGCTGCTATTGTGTTAGCGTTGAAGAGTTGGAGACATTATTTGTATGGTGCTCAGTGTAAGATTTTCACTGATCACAAGAGTCTCACCTACTTGCGGACGCAGCCAGATCTGAACATGAGGCAGCGCCGATGGATGGAGTTGATCAACGATTACGATTGCACGTTTGAGTATCATCCGGGGAAGGCCAATGTTGTGGCAGATGCACTTAGCCGGAAATCTGGAGCCTCGTTGTTTCACATGTGTGTGGCCAGAGTTTCGATGTTAGCCGAGCTACGAGCTACAGTGCTGTGTTTGGGTATGATGATGATGGAGCTTTGTTGGCCAGTTTTCAGGTTCGACTAGTACTGGTTGATCAGGTACAAGAGGCCCAGGATTCGGATCCTTACTTGTTGGGCAAGAAGACCATGATACAGAATGGTGTGCCTACAGAGTTCCGATTGAGCGACGACAGTACATTGTTGTTCAGAGGCAGGCTATGTGTACCCAGAGACGAGGACTTGAAGAAGGAGATTCTGGACGAGGCCCACAGTTCAGCGTATGCGATGCATCCCGGAGGTACGAAGATGTTTCGTACACTTCGAGCATACTATTGGTGGCGCAACATGAAGCGGGAGATTGCCGCATACGTGAGTCGATGTTTGATTTGTCAACAGGTGAAGGCATAGAGGCAGAAACCTGCAGGGAAACTACAGCCACTTGAGATCTGGAGAAGGCCAATGTTGTGGCAGATGCACTTAGCCGGAAATCTGGAGCCTCGTTGTTTCACATGTGTGTGGCCAGAGTTTCGATGTTAGCCGAGCTTCGAGCTACAGTGCTGTGTTTGGGTATGATGATGATGGAGCTTTGTTGGCCAGTTTTCAGGTTCGACTAGTACTGGTTGATCAGGTACAAGAGGCCCAGGATTCGGATCCTTACTTGTTGGGCAAGAAGACCATGATACAGAATGGTGTGCCTACAGAGTTCCGATTGAGCGACGACAGTACATTGTTGTTCAGAGGCAGGCTATGTGTACCCAGAGACGAGGACTTGAAGAAGGAGATTCTGGACGAGGCCCACAGTTCAGCGTATGCGATGCATCCCGGAGGTACGAAGATGTTTCGTACACTTCGAGCATACTATTGGTGGCGCAACATGAAGCGGAAGATTGCCGCATACGTGAGTCGATGTTTGATTTGTCAACAGGTGAAGGCATAGAGGCAGAAACCTGCAGGGAAACTACAGCCACTTGAGAATCCGGTTTGGAAGTGGGAGCATATTACGATGGATTTCGTCTATCAGTTGCCGCGTACTTCGGCTGGCAACACAGGCATTTGGGTTATTGTTGACCGACTGACGAAATCCGCACACTTTCTTGCACTTCCAGGGAAGATTTCAGTGGGCAGATTGGCCAAGTTGTACTTATCCGAGATTGTTTGCTTGCATGGTGTGCCTGTGTCCATTGTTTCTGATCGAGATAGTCAGTTCACTTCTGAGTTTTGGCAGGCGTTGCAGCGAGCGTTGGGCACGAGGTTGCGATTTAGTACAGCTTATCATCCTCAGACTGACGGGCAGTCCGAGCGAACCATTCAGACTCTTGAGGATGTGCTGAGATCATGTGTGTTGCAGTTTCGAGGAAACTGGGATCAGCAATTACATTTGATCGAGTTTGCCTACAACAACAGCTATCAGGCCAGTATTGAGATGGCACCGTACGAGGCCCTGTACAGGAAGCAGTATCGCACTCCATTGTGTTGGAGTGAGGTGGGCGAGCGTTGGCTCATTGGTCCTGATTTGGTGAAAACAACGATGGAGGACATTCAGGTTATTCGGGATCGGTTGAAGATCGCCCAGGATCGGCAGAAGAGTTATGCAGATTTGAGGAGGAAGAGTTTAGAGTTCGAGGTTGGTGATTGGGTCTTCCTGAAACTATCTCCGTGGAGGGGAGTTGTGCGTTTCGGGAAGCGTGGCAAGCTTCGACCGCGGTACATTGGTCCGTATGAGATTACGGAGAGGGTTGGAGCTGTTGCTTATAGACTTGAGTTACCGGCTGAGATGGCTCGTGTGCATGATGTCTTCCATGTTTCGATGTTGCGTAATTACATTTCAGATCTTTCACATGTGTTAGCCCCACAGCAGTTACCGATCAGAGAGGATTTATCGTATGTTGAGGAGCCAGTGCAGATTCTCGATCGTCGTGAGCAGGAGTTGAGGCACCGTGTGATTCCGCTGGTGAATATCTTATGGCAGAACCACTCGATTGAGGAGGCCACCTGGGAGACCGAGCAGCGTATGCGGGAGCATTATCCTCATCTGTTCACTTGACAGGTACGTAAATTTCGAGGTCGAAATTTCTTTAAGGGGGGTAGATTTGTGACGACCCAAACCAGAATCTGTTGAATATTCGGCACGATTCTTGAGATTGAGTTTAGTTGCAGTTTTACGTCGTAAATGTGGTTTGCCGATTTGATTCGCGACTATGTTTTCGGTCGAGAATTTGAGTTGAGTGTCTTCACGGAAATTGTAGAGTACGTGATTTCGAGCTCGTGGGCGGTTCCGGAAGATTTTTCCGATAACCGAGGAATATTTTATGATTATTTGAAGTTTCAGGCTCCGACGAGTTTATCCGATTGTTTCGAGTTTATCCGAATCGTGATGGTTATCCATTTCGAATCGTCGATCGACCCGAGGCGCGAGTATAAATATCAGAATAGTCGAGAATTAGTCGAAAACTTCATTGTGGGCTTT
The DNA here is from genome assembly GCA_946800695.1 of Geum urbanum. Taxonomy (NCBI): domain Eukaryota; kingdom Viridiplantae; phylum Streptophyta; class Magnoliopsida; order Rosales; family Rosaceae; genus Geum; species Geum urbanum. The sequence continues at coordinate 12,057,893 of OX327003.1, forward strand.
GAATGATATTGAATTTCGTTGACTTTCCAAAACTGGAAAGCTGACCAGTTTGACCGAAGAGGAAAGTTTCCTCTTTGAGCCTTGCCGTCCGACGACCTTGATTCCGGCCACCAACGACTTCGACGAGGGTATGAATAGCTTCCCTATATGATTTCGAATTGAATGATGTATGTTTTGTTGTGAATTGAGCATGTTTGAGTTGGACCCGAATCGGGTCGGATTCGTGTCCGTCGCCAGTGTCGGTTGTGGTGGTTCCGGTGGGTGTTCGAGGCTGGGTTGATGGGGGTTTGGTTCCTTTTGCCTTGGAGATGCTTCCCCTTTGTTTTGATTTGAGTTTTATTGAGTTTTCCGGCGAACCGTGGTGGTTGCCGGAAGTAATTTCCGTTTGCTTTCGAGCTAGTTTTGGAGGGTTAAAGTTGAGAATTGAGCTTAGTGACAGAAGAGGGTTGTGTTTGGATGGGCAAGACCTAGAGAACTGGAAGTTCTCCGCCTGAGAATTTCGCCGTTGACAGCGCGCCGCCGGCGGCGGTGGCGGTCAACGGTGGTCAATGGCGGAGGAGTTGACTTTTTCAGATTTTGATGAAATTAGTGTCGTTTTTCTCGAAATTGCGCCCTGATTATCGTCCAGAGGTTTTCGGGTTGATTTGGTTAGCCGATTTTCAGTCGAGGTTTCGAGTGGGGATTTCGGGATTTCCGATATTCATTTTGTACCGCATTGCATATTTCCGGGAACGGTTGGTTTCCGTGATTCAGTACAGTGTTGTGGATTACGATATTGATTAGTTATGTTTTTTGAATGTTCAAGAGATCGAGATCTGGATCGTGATCGTGCTTCAGGCGAGGGATCTTCCGCCGGACCACGAGTTTAGCACGAGTGTGCATTACGCAAGTCTGTGAGTGGACATTTCTTTTCACAGATTGATTGCGAGTCTTTTATAAATGATTGACGAACTTGAGCATGCGGAATGATTATGATTTTACGAGCATGTGTTTACGATTATGCATATACGAATATACGTATACGAGTATACATGTATATATATTATGCTTTAAGCATGTGCATAGAAAAGATTTATGATTTGGTTTACACAGAGTACAGTCTCAGTATATGTTGTGGCATCGATACACATTGGCTTCTCAGCTGATCCCCGAGTACGCTCCGGGGGGGACAGATACCCTGACCCGAGGCCTTTCTGGCTAGGATCACGTGTGGGTCTAGGATCATGTGATTCAGATTGTGCTATCGCGTGGAAGCCCACAAGAGTCTCCGCGATATGTTTTACGTTGCATACTCTGTACGTGAGTAGTAGTTAGCGTCTCCTCACGTACCATTTGATTTTTCATGCATTTGACTCGCATATGATTTTATATGTATATATTACTTGGTGAAAGACATTTATTTTCGTCCACTCACTCTAACGTGTTTCATGTCTTTCCCCTGGGCTTTTCGGTTTCCGTGCCCAGTTGCAGTTCAGGTTTGGTGTTTCACGTCGCGGTTTGGAGGCTAGTGATCTGAGCTACCTGTGTTTTCCAGTAGGTTCTTGTTTCGCCTACTGATGTACATATTGTATATATTTCATACTAGAGGTCGCTCTGATACATTCTGATACATGTTTATACGGATTTTCTCGGATATACATATATACATAGTACAATATGTTTATTATTGTTGATCATATTGATGTTGAGAAATCCGGATGGGATTGGTACCCACGGTTTGGCTTTTGTGGCATAGGATGAAGTGTTATTTTCAGGGTGCAGGTTTATGCAATTCCACGTTAGTAACGAAACTCTGCCGGAATTTTGAAAATTTTTTGTTGGTTCGTATTTTCAGAAGGGGTTCAATTGTGGTTTATGCAACTGAATCGGGGTTGGGTCCTTTCACAAATGTCCCCTGAAAACCACCATCAACCAATTAAAAATAAGTCAAGATGAACGTGACAAACTCATCAACCTTTTAGAACTAAGAAATACAGATTCTGAAGATAATGACTCTTCAGAACCAAACGACAGTAACTGGGAAAAAACCTCTTCAGATGTCTCTAATAGTGATTCCTCTCCCCGTGTCACTTTCGGTTGCAGTGATGCTTTTCAATGCAATAACGATTGCTGCACCAAAACCATCAACGTTCTTACCAAACAAGAAGAACAAGAAGAACTCCTAATTGATGTAATCAGTAAAATACATGATCCCGATTTGAAAGCTGATTACCTTAAAAAATTAAGAAAAGTAAGTACTCAGGAAAATGTAGTTAACACTCCACAGCCGAAAATCTGTCTCACCTCAACCTTTCAGAAATTTCAAGCCAAAAAGAAAGATATAACAATACAGGATCTCTAACAAGAAATAAAAATCATTAAAACACAAATTCAATCCCTCAATCACACCTACCAATAATTGAGTAACGAGCATGAGGAAATGAAACAAGAAATAAATATCATAAAAATTAATAATCAATTTCGTCACTTAGATAATAATGATACCCCTGACGATTTCGAGAAAATTTCTCAAGATGCAATCATAAGTACAATCAAACAAATCCATCTAAAAAAATTGTACACCACAGTACAAATCAAAATAAAAGATTTTCAACTAACAGCTGTAGCCTTAATTGACTCTGGTGCAGATCTAAACTGCATACAAGAAGGATTAGTACCTTCTAAATACTTTGAAAAAACAAAAGAATCTCTACGATCAGCCAATGGTTCTAAAATGAATATGAAATACGAACTACCCAAATCACACATTTGTCAGAACAACGTCTGTTACAAGACTTCTTTTGTCCTAGTCAAAGACCTAACAGACAAAGTCATCCTAGGTCTCCCTTTTCTTACCCTATTCTATCCTTTCACTACAGAATATGATGGAATTATCACCTACCCTTTTAATGAACCAGTCAAATTCTCCTTCCTCAATAACCCAGAAATTCATTCCCTGAAAACCTTCCAAGAAAGTTCAATTTCTAAAACAATCAATTCCATTCAAGCTAAAACAAGACAGATAGCTTTCCTCAAAGAAGAAATTAATTTCAAAAGAATAGACAGCCAGTTACAAGATACTTTTTTACAAAGCAAAATAAAAACCTTTGAAAATAAAATAATTACTGAATTATGTTCTGATATCCCCACTGCCTTTTGGCATAGGAAAAAACAAATAGTCACTCTCCCTTACATCAAAAATTTTGATGAAAAAAACATCCCTACTAAAGCCCGTCCTATTCAAATGAGCCATGAAGTTATGAAATTTTGTAAAAAAGAAATCATGGACCTCCTTAACAAAAAGATTATTAGACCAAGTAAATCACCATGGTCCTGCTCCGCTTTCTATGTTCAAAAAAATGTTGAATTAGAAAGAGGAACGCCAAGACTAGTAATCAATTACAAACCTCTTAATACCGTCCTCGAATGGATACGTTATCCTATCCACAACAAACGTGACCTCATAAATAGATTAAACCATTCAGTCATCTTCTCTAAATTTGATATGAAGTCTGGATTTTGGCAAATCCAAATCCATGAAAATGATAAATACAAGACTGCCTTTGTTACTCCCTTCGGACATTATGAGTGGAATGTAATGCCATTCGGCTTAAAAAATGCTCCAAGTGAATTTCAAAATATCATGAATGATATTTTCAATCCTTATAGTCATTTCTGCATTGTCTATATTGATGATGTCCTTATTTTTTCCCAATCTATAGAACAACATTGGAAACACTTACATCAATTTTTCACAATAATCAAAAACAATGGTCTGGTAGTTTCCGCCTCAAAAATTAAATTATTCCAAACCAATATTAGATTCTTAGGTTTCATTATCCATCACCTCCAAATACATCCTATTGATAGTCATTCAGTTTGCTGACAAATTCCCAGATATCATCCTTGATAAAAATCAACTGCAGAGATTCCTAGGTTCCTTAAATTACATAGCAGATTTTTATCAAAATCTGAGAAAAAAATGCAAACCTCTTTTTGATCGTTTACAATCTAATCCCCCTCCTTGGACCTCCACTCACACTTCTCTAATCAAAGAAATTAAGAGTCATGTCAAAACTCTACCTTGCCTCGGAATCCCTTTAACTGATTCTTTTAAAATTGTTGAAACAGATGCCTCAGAAATTGGGTATGGAGGTATTCTGAAACAACAGATTTCTACCAGCCATCCTGAACAGATAGTGCGATTTCATTCGGGAACTTGGAGCCAGTCACAAAAAAACTATAGTACTATCAAAAAAGAAATTTTATCAATTGTTTTATGTATTAACAAATTTCAAGATGATTTATTAAATCAAAAATTCTTGATTCGTGTTGACTGTAAAAGTGCAAAAGATGTTTTGGAAAAAGATGTTCAAAATATTGCTAGTAAACAGATTTTTGCCACATGGCAAGCTATATTAAGCATTTTTGATTTTGAAATTGCATTCATCAAAGGAGCTGATAACCACATCCCAGATTTTCTAACCAGAGAATTTCTCCAGGGTTCCAACAATGACAACAAGATCATCATCCAGAAAGCTCAAAAGCTTAGTTAAAGCAGAACCAGAATCTCCCCCTGCAAAGCATGCCTCACCAACAATCAAAACAGAAACCCCAGTCAAAACAGAGATCCCTTCTAGTATGACCATTCCTGGTACTTCCCAACAAATCCCAATAAGGTCCCTGCCCTCCAATCAACTAGTAAATTACAGCTCCTCAGCAAACTCCCTTGGACAAGTTCATCCCAATTTCCATTCAGTCTTAGTCAATCAATATGATCCCTACAAGAACGAACTCCCAGTTCAACCTAATTTCCAGAAAACATCTCCCTATTATCACCAAGCCAGTAAAAATCTTTTCTATGTTGAACCCCCTCACAGTCACTTAAAAAACCCTATATCCTTAATCAGGGAGTATTTTCCTCCTAATTTCCACTTCTCCCCTAGCCATCCTTCCCATTCTCTAAATTTTTACAAAGACATCCTTATTAAATCCGGATCAATCTCCATTAGAGCCATTTATGACCAAAGAAATAGCACCAAAATCCTTTACCATTCCTTTTATATAATACACATTGATTCTCTTGCAAGTTGGGGTGACCAGCCGTATAATCAGCACACTTGCAAAGACATTACGTACAGTTATTATGACTACGTTGATGCATGGTCAGTAATCTTTCTCCATCAGACAGAAGATTTTAGTCATTCCTGGTTCATCAATTTTGATAAGAATTTCAAAAGAAACTTCCCAATGTGGTTCATCCGGTGGTGGGGAACTCATGGATGTCCTCACAATCGCCTTCCCCAGCAATTAAAAGAAGCAGTTACATGCTTTCAAGCAGTTATGAATTTATCAAAATACGAGCAGAATTTTCCAGTTACCCTGCATTTCATGGCCAAATATAAGCTTCCATGGATATTCAAGTGGCACTAAGAACTCAATGATAATATCGTTTCAAGTCACTTTTTAGTTAAATGGTGGGACAAATTCAATATTGACAGAGTTTTATCCCATTTCAATGAAGAATTTCCAGTCATGGCAGCTCGCCCTAATCAAATCAAGCTTCCAACTGACAGTCAATTATTATTACTAATTCATCAGTTACCTTCCTCTTCTTCCAGACAAAAGGTTAAATCAGAATCAGGATCTTCATCCTCCAAAAAAGAACAGTCTTCCAAGTCTTCCAGGTCGGCAGAATTGAAAGCCCTTGCTAAAGCCCTCCTACGCCAAGCCAGTGAAGAAGATTCCTCTGAATCAGACCATGATACAATCAATGAAGAAGACCAATACTCTTCAAAATCCTCATCTTCACCTCCTAGTCAGTCTCGAACACCAGTGAAATGGTTCCAAGACAGTCAAGATCCTTACGAATAAATACAGCATCAGTTTGTCTCCCACTTCCAGAAAAGTTATGATTCCCCGAAAATTACGGAGCCAAAAAGTCAAAAGTTAGTAAAAGCCTAAAGCTACTTTCACTGTAGACTTTTGCTTTTGTCCCCCACTTCAGAAAAGCAATGATTCTCCCGAAATTTATGGCGCCACAGTTCAGTCAGCCCTTCCTATATAAGAAGGATCTCTCTTTCATTCAAGAAGGGCTTCTTTCTCTCCTCTCCCAAGTTCTCTCAGTTCCACTCTCAGTTCAAACAAGTCTCTAGATTTATCAGAGCTGCTCATGTGTTGAGCCTAGTTAGCTCTTAGTATAGCAACCTTAGTAACCCTTCATGCATTGAGCCCAGAGCTCCTACTTTGTAAGTTTTAATTTTAAATTTTAAATATGTAACTCTGTTTTTCATAAATACAATTGTTAAATTATGTTAAGCTTCCGCGGTTTCTGGTATCAGAGCTGTAAGGGTTAAAGATTCGTATTAGTTTATTAAAACCCCAGACCCCAGGTGGCGGACTACCGCCTAGGTGAGGTATCTGGGTATGTTTTAACCAATTTCTAATCAACATCCTTAGTTATATATATTTTTTTGTCATTTTCAGGTATAAAACATTATACTAACTTTTCAATCATATTTTATCATCTTCACCATTCATATCTTAGGTCCTAATGTGTAGATCAAACCTGCAAATTTTCAGCCAAAATAGTGATCGTTAATGTATTCAAAACTGTAATTAAAGTTTATAAGTATGAACGGTTCAGATTTGACAGATTTGGTCGTCCCTTGATTTAATTTAGTTCGATACCTTAACAATCACCATTTTGGCTGAAAATGTACAAGAATAATCAATTCATATAAACCTAATAATTAGATGATGAAGATGTTAAAATATAATTAAAAAATTTGTATAATACTGTATACCTAAAAATAATTAAAAATATGTATACCTTATTGAATATATATATATATAGCCAAATTGTATTATTTAAGGTTCAAATATCTCACGTTCGTCTCGGTGCACATTCTTTTGGCATATATCTCACGAATAAGCATTAATGCTGAGGCAGCTGAGCTATATTATATATCAATCATTTGTCCATTTCGATTCTAATGCACGGGTACGGTATCACCTAGCTTAGGTATCTTTTCGACAATATAAATTGTATAAAAATTGTTAGGGTATGAATCGTATGATCGATGACGAGTATATCGCATGCATGAAAGTCATCGAGTTTAATATAGATTATTGCAAATCTCCTAGGTGCTTCGATTCATACTTTTGATTTTCTCATTTACACTTCTCATGAAAATTTTGTTCACTAACTTTTCAGTCTTATACTTATTTTTTTTCAACCATTTTTTTCTATCATCCTTCTCCGTTGTTATTAGTTTTCTCAAACAAACAAAAAAATATCTTCATTCACCACTCATCGGGGAATGCTCTTTCTTCCACTACAAGAAAAATGCACCTAGATCACGGAATCTTTACGGTTCCGTCGTCCAAGTATAACTCAAATGACGGAAACAATTTTCGTCGTCTAAGACACACTTGGACGACGGAAACACGTTTTTCGTCGTCCAAGTGGCCAAACAGACGGCGGACTGACACGCTGTCGTCTATGTGGCCACTTGGACGATGACGTCTAGGTTCGTCGTCTATATATCCACTTGGATGGCGAAAACTAGCTCAGTCTGTCGTCTAAGTGGTCACTTAGACGACGCACTGACACTTTGTCGTCTAAGTGAAACATTATATAATGTCTATGCCAAACTCTCTTCCTCTCTGCTCGCTCGTCTCAACTTCATCCTCATATCGATCATTCTCTCTCTTGATCAGATTCTCCTCACAGGTACAACTAGCTAGCACTATATATATATATATATATCTCCGACTCCGACCACCGATTCGTCATATATCGGAGAAGGCTAGATACGTACGTACGTAGTTAATTTTTGACAATCTTAACGTTTATATATATAATTAATTGTACGTTTGACTGATTGTATTGTTAGTACGTCTAATATTTATAATTAAGTTAGGTAATTGATTATATATATATATTAGTTAATTAATATAAACCAGTAGTACGTATATATATATGCATGGATGTTTAAAAGTTTGGTTAATATTTAGTTAAAACATACATGCATGTTAGACATATTAAAGTAATTGATGTATAGTATATTCACCAATAATTAATAAATGTAATTAATAAATATTGTAATTAATTATACATTAATAATTAAGGTAGTTGAAAATTTGTTTACTTGAAAATCTGTATATATAGAGTAGTTGACTAATATGATAATTAATTATTAAATTTCGTAGAAGTATGGACAAGAGTTGGATGAAGTTGCGGAGTAGAAGTGATGTCCGGTATATGGACGGAATTAGAGAATTTGTGAATTTTGCGATAGAACATGGTCAGGGAAAGAAGCGTTTCAGGTGTCCGTTAAAAAAATGTCTTAACTGTCAGTATGTGGAGGTTAATGTTATAGTACAACACCTGTACGAAAATGGTATGATGTGGAGTTACACTAAGTTGAGCGAGCATGGTGAAGCAGTAGACTTTAGCTCAGCAGACTTCAGCTCACGGTACAGTTACCATGGTGCCTCATCCAGCGGCAGTGATACCGGCCCCCTTGGTTGGAACCCAACTGCGGATTTGGTCCATGATGCGTTTCCGGGATTTAGTTATGGTGGACACCAACACAAGTGAGAGGTTACAATACCACTCATGGGCATGATGACACATTCCCTGCTGCTAGTTTGGCCACTGACACTAGTGAGATGGATAAGTACAATAAGATGCTACTTGAAGAGCAGACCCCGGTGTACCCTAGATGTCAGGAGAATGTGTTGTAATATGTGATGGAGCAAATGAAGATAAAAGTGAAGCACAAAATGTCAGTCAATGCTTTTAACGAAATTCAGGAGCAAATATGTAAGTTGCTTCTTGATGATCACAATCTTCCTAAATCCCTTTATAAAGTTAGAAATATCTTGAGCAGCCTCGGCCTAAAGTACAGGATAATTGACGCTTGTCCAAATGATTGTGTGTTGTTTTACAAAGAGTATGAAGATTTGGACTATTGTTCCGTATGTGGCCAGTGCAGATATGAGCTGAATAGGAAGAGTTCGAAAAAGAAAATCCTTGTGAAGGTTCTTCGATATTTTCCATTGATTCCTAGATTGCAGCGTCTGTACATGTCTATATACACAGTAGAGGCGATGCGATCACTACCGGAAGAATTACTATGACCGACGACTTGGTGTCGTCGGTCTGTTTCCATTCATCGTCGGTTATAGCCTATATCCGACGACACATCATCGGATATAGTATCGTCGGTAATACGCCGTCGGTGATACTATTTCCGACGATGATTTAGGGTTATCGTTGGAAACTAGAGACACTATATCCGACGATGGTTTATCGTCGGTCATAGTTTAAACTATAACCGACGATGTCATCGTCGGATATAGTTTTCTCCATGGTCAAAATGGTTGACTGTGGAGAAAACTATAACCGACGATGTTGACACATATCGTCGGTTATAGTTAAAAATATTTAATTTTTTTTACAGGTTTTGGGTTTTATCCCAAAACCTGCATTCACAAAAAATCACGCTATCTATATATTGTTCAAATTGAAAATCAACAACCATTGAAACTATAGTACGTAGTAAATAAATAAATTAATAAAAACCGAAATCGTTCAAATCTGTATACATATGCGTAGTAAATAATGAAAATAAAAATTAAACCGACAATTGTTCAAATGTAGGGGGGTCCTGGTCCAAGGTCTATGTGGTCAAAAGGATTGGAGAAAGTTGGTTGGTCCTGGTCTGGCTGAGGCTGCGGCTGAGGCTGAGGCTGAGGCTGAGGCTGAGGCTGAGGCTGTGGCTGTGGCTGTGGCGCACCGAAAATGGGCGGGGGGGCTATCTGGATTCCAGATGCTTGCAACTGTGCATAACAATGCTGCATCCATTTCCCCATTTGCTGCTGTTGTTCGGCCAACCGATTCTGCTCTGCAGCTTGCGCTTGCTCCATCTCCTCGATCCGACGCCGTTGAACTTCCATCTCAATTGATTGCCTATGAAGCTGGTCGTGTAGCTCATTAGTCCTCGAAGATGATGATGATCTCGATCCGCGAGAAAATTCAGGGGTATGCTTCAGCAGCCCTTGACCCCATTTTCCGGAACCCCTGCAGTAGAATGTGTTCTTCCCTGGAGGGATCGCAGTTGACATAATCCTGGCCCTGACGATCGGATCAGATCGATCAATCTGATCAATCGGGAGTTCCACATCGGGGGTGTTGGGATAGAGCTCTCTCGCCACTTGAGTCAACACCTCCGGAATCGCCTCCTGAATTCTCGCCTAATTGACAAAGAACAATAAAATATTAATTAAAAAAAATAATCTAAATAAATAAGAAATAAGTTTATTTTGTTATAAGGACACTTACAGCATATTCGGGGGACTGCGGATACGCGTGCTGCATCGTATAGACAAGGGGATCCTCTTCTGGGTGGTTGGCCGCCTCCTCGATCCAACCCGAGTATGATCTGGTACCGGCATGATGATTTTTGGTGTTTTTGGCCCGGTTCCTTGTGTTGACTTCAGAAAGAGCCTGTGCGATTAATTCAACATAAAAAAACACTCATTAGCCAAATAATTTAAGGGAAGTACGATAAAACAAAAATTAAATCGATTGAAGGTTGCGTACCTTCAATTTCGGGTTGTTGAAGTGAACCACAAGCCATCGCCACTCGTACTCCCTATAACGAAACTCGCTAGGGGTACCCTCACGATCGTCCCCGTACTATTTCCAATGCTTCTTCAGCTCGGCCTTCCACTCCTTATACCTATATATACCCATAAAATCAAGCGTTAGTAACTAACAACATTGTATGAACATAATCAAAAGAAACGAAAAAATTGAAACAAATGCCCGTCTGCAAACCTGCTCCCATGCACTTCATCCGCCCACGTGGGTCTAATGTCTTCATCCACGCGGAACCACCTTTGCAATGCATATATTTATATATATATATATATATATCAATAATATTAAAAATTTATTATTGAAAATTTTCATAATGAATATACAATTCAACTCACCGACAACGCATTATGCAGCTGATATTTGACGGCTTGCGACACTGAATTCTAATTTTCCCACAACATTGGGACTCTATCCCGTATGAGGCTGCCCGTCATCCCCGCGTACTTTCGAGTGACCTTTCCCTCGATCACCTGCCCTCCATCCGCCCTCGGAATCATAACCTGGCCACCACCGCTAGCCTGAATGGCGTCGTCCAGTAACTTGCCGACGACGGGGCCTCTGGTTCTCTTCTGTTTGGCACCGGGCACGATCTCGCCTATCACATATATATGTAGACGATTTTTTAAACATCAATACCTAATTGAATTTAAATATTAGGGAGTAAAAAGATATCACTAATTAATATTTACCTGATTCGTCGGTGCGTTGTCCCGGAATCCTCGCACTCCAGAGATCTGCCGGGAAGGGTAAATATGCATATGCCTGCTCCGGGGTTATGAACCCTAGCTGTCCCGGAAGAGGCATCCCGTCGGAATCGACGTGAGGTATCTTCGGGATTTCCGGCGGTAAGAATAAGGTAGACGGCGGGCATAGTCGCATCCTCGCCGAGGACTGAGTGGATCCACCAGCCTCCTCGGAAGAATGAGGAGCTGTCTGGTGGATGACGGGGGAAGGTTCCTCGCGATGAATGTCCGGCATTCGGACCGAGGATTGAGTCGCACTATCCGTTTCCGGCGTGCGACTGACCTGATGAACCCTCCTCGCGCCTGAGGATCGAGCCGGCTCGAGCTGCTGCTGCTGAGGTTGTCCCTCGCCCATCAGCCGACGGTGTCGAGAGGTCAGCGGAAGACTGTAAGTGTTGGGGACGCTGGTGGATCCTGATGTGGACCGACTTCCGGTGCCATCAGGTTCCCCAGCTCCCGAGCCCTCATCCCCACGTTCCGATCTCCCTCTCCCTCTGGACCTCCCACTCGAAGTACTCGACCCGGCCCCTCGGGAAGGTCCACAATTAAACCATTGCATTGTTGCTATAAAATTATTAAAATTAAAAATAATTCCTAATTCATCCAAAAAATCTAGCACATGCATATTCCAATATATATCAATAATCCAATATATATTCCAATATATAAATATTCCACAAAAATCTACAATAATTCCATAAAATCCAATACATATATAATCCAATAATTTAACTATATATATATATCAATAATTCCAATAATCCAAATTCAACAATAATTCCAAATCCAATTAACAAAAAACTTAATCAAATTTAACCTAAAATTCCAAATCCAAATTCCAATATATATATATAAATAATCCGACGCCAAATCCAAATTTAACATAAAATTCCAATATATTCCAATATATATCAATACATGCATAAAATTCCAAAAAATCGAAATTTAACCTAAAATAACATACATATTATTTATTGGAATTCAACCTAAATTTAACCTAAAATAACATACATTTAACCGAAATTTAACCTAAATTTAACCTAAAATTCAAAATTATTCTAATATATATCAATACATGCATAAAATTAACAAATTCCACCACTATATCAATACATGCATCCACATTATCGATCAACACATTCCACAACGTAAAATCTAACCTAAATTACAAAAATTCGAAAATTTGAATTTAGGGATTTCAAACCTGATTTTTCACTAATCGACGAGGGATTTAGCTTGAGGATCGATGGAATACCACTTGAGCTTCGATTGCTTGCTTGTAGCACGAAGGAAACGGAGAAAATCGATCGGAGGCGGCTATTCCGGTTTGGGGCAGTTTCGTTTCTGCCCAAAACGTACCCAGATCGGGATATAAAACAGAACTATAACCGACGAGATAAGTAATATCGTCGGTTATAGTTAATACGAAACTATATCCGACGAGATTTCATATGCATATCGTCGGATATAATTTCGGTTCAACTATATCCGACGAGATTTTCATATGCATGTCGTCGGATATAGTTCTTCTATTTATTTTTCATTTATGTCGGTAAACTAATTAAATATGTAGTGTATTAATATATATATTTATTAATAGGTAATAAAAAATTATTAATAGTTAATACCAAATTATTAAATTATCATTTAATAATACGATATAATTATTAATCGATCGGTTGTGTATTTTTTTTTCGATCGATCTCTCGAGCTCTCTCATTTATGATGGGGCCGGATATAGCAATTTCATCGATCGACACAATGGGCAGTCGATAATCTGAATAAAATTCATTTTACATTGCACGTTCTAAGTCAAAATAACATACATATATATACACTAATTAAGGCGCATAATTAGAATCATCGCTTGAGTCTGACTCTGTTTCCGAGTTAATTTCAGGTAAGATGTGTATGTCCTCGTCACTTGAGTCTTCATTGTCTTCATTTTGATTAATATCAAGAAGATTCGGTTGATGTGTTCGTACCACACTGCCCTGTCTCACATTATTAAGGCGAATTGTTGAGGTTTCAGGAATACCAGTTGCGTTCGGCTCTTGGTATGCACTGACTTCTTCATTATCCGAGGTCACACCAAGAGTTGAGGCACTGTATATGTTTCGTGGAAGAACATGGTTAACCACTTTCCACGCGCCTTTATGCACAAGATCATCAAGATAGAACAATTGTTTCACCGCCGTTGCCAACACAAACGGATCATCGGAATACCAGCTTGTGGCAGTATTCACCGAAAAAATCCCGTATTGATCGGTCCTTGTGTTCTGAGGGTCGGTATCAAACCATCTACACTTAAACAAGTGCACGGTCATGCCTTCCCCATATATTAATTCGACAACTGAATGGAGAACACCGTAATAGTCAACTCCATTCTGCCCACCATGCACCATTACCCCAGAATTCTGTGTTTTTCGTCTGACATCTCTATGTTCACAAATAAATAGCACGCCATTTACCTTACACATAGGATAAACTCTGGAAGTTACCGGTTTCTGCGCCAAGAGCCTCAATTCGTGTGACCACTGAGGGATACCATCATTTTGTACATGATTCATCTGAAAATAATCATTTATTAACTTAACTATAAATAGGATGCGAGACATTCACTTAACATCGATCATATATAGGTCAATTTAAGTATCAACTTACCCAGTTGCCAAAATAGTTTGCGAACGTCTTGTTGTGGTACTAAACATCACCGGAAATAGCAGGGCAGTAAATGTGCAAATTTTTCCAATATTGAACTTCTGGACAGTTAATCAATACCGACCAATGGGCAATGACTAGCTCATAAGGTTCCAACTTGTACGAGTTGGGCAACTTTCCAGAAACTTCAACATCATCGGAGATGATCGAAATGTTGAACTGCCCTCCATTTACTCGCATATGTTGTGGAGGGTCCTCCAACACTCCCAAATACAACTTGGTGTACGTTACGCACTCATGCGCAATATATGCTTCAGCGATACACCCTTCGGGTGCAGATTTGTTCATCACATAGTCTTTGTAGTCCCCTAATTGTCTGTAAATTGGTAATTACAGATCGAGCATGTTATGCTTATTGCAACAATAAGTGAATAAATAATATTAAAGATCGACATATATATAGCCAGATTCAGAGATGCATTACGTACCTTTCCATAGGATACATCCATGTGTAGTGTACTGGACCAGTAAGCAACAATTGTTCCGGAAGATGGAGCATCAGGTGAGGCATGATGTCGAAAAATTTTGGAGGAAATATCCTTTTGAATTTGCACATGATAAAAATGATGTCCTGTTGCATTTCCAACAAGTCCGATTTCTTCACTTCTCTCGTGCATAACTTCTGAAAGAATCTTGACAAAGCCACTAACGGCTCCACCACCTCTTTGGGCAGGTACCCTCGAATGAAAACAGGGAAGAGGCGTTGGAGCAGTATATGTCAGTCGTGACTCTTTAGTCCGTACATCTTGTTGTCTTTGAAGTTAACACATCGACTTATATTTCCGGCATAGCCTGAAGGATACCTGACATTACCCATCCAGCCAAAAATTTCACTCTTCTGGGCAGGCTTCACGGTATAAGGAGCTTGTGGCATTTTTTTCTTCCCATCTCTCAACCACAAATGTTTTCGGATTCCCATCCTTTTAAGATCAATGCGTGCCTTCAGGCCGTCTTTAGTTTTTCCCTCCCAATTCAACACTGTGCCGACCACACTCTCGCACACATTTTTCTCTATGTGCATGACATCTAAGTAGTGTCTGATCAGCAAATTTGACCAATAAGGAAGTTCCCAAAAAATACTTTTGTTTGTCCAGAATTTATACCTGTCGGGTTTGTCAGGTATTGACGCCACTATCTCAGGATGATTGCTTAGCTGCCCAAAATCGTATTCATTTAGCACTTCTAAGATTTCATCCCCCGTCCATTTCCTCGGCTGCTCACCTGTTTCCACAGTCCCATCAAATGCCTCCATATCCTCCCGAAATGGGTGATCATGTGGAAGCCAACAACGATGTCGCATCTGTACAATCTTCCTGCAATGAGGTCTGCAACACTCAACCGTCATGCACTCTGGACAAGCCCTGTATCCCCTGGTAACGTTGCCCGACAACATCCCGCGTGCAGGAAAATCGCTAATGGTGCCAACAAGCATGGCATGCATTTGGAACATCTCATTTTTGAACTTGTCATAAGTGGGATGACCATGCTCACTCAAGTACTTAAGCTCCTCAATCAAGGGTCTCAGATACACATCGAGACACTTTCCTGGATAACCCGGCCCTGGAATGATCATAGTGAGCATATTGTATTCTTTCTTCATGCACATCCATGGAGGAAGGTTGTACGGTACCAAAATAACTGGCCATATACTGTATTGAAGACTCATGTTGCCAAAAGGGTTGAATTCGTCAGATGAAAGCCCCAGCCAAACATTTTGAACCTCTGATGCAAAATAAGAAAACTCCTTCACCATGTGCTTCCAAGCCTCTCCGTCAGCAGGGTGTATAAGCGTATCACCGTCGGGCAAATTCCTCTCGGCCCACCATTTCATAGCTTCAGCCGTGTGTTCAGACATGAACAACCGTTCTAGCCTATCTATCAGGGGAAAATATCGAAATATCTTCACAGCTTTCTTGTTTCCGGCAGAAGTCAACTTATACCTATCTGTACCACATACCGGACATTCATCAAGGGATTCAAGATCATTCCCATAAGCATCTTCACCCCAGAAGAGAACACAATCATATCTATAAGCATGGATTTTGATGTAGGAAAGGCCAAGATGTTTAAGGATCTGTCGCACCTTACGATGAGTGGTAGGAAGACGATGACCGGGGGGCAACAACGAACCAGACCACTTCAGCCAATCATCAACAGCCTTCACACTCATTTTGTTCTCCACTTTGAGCTTCATTACTCCCATAACACTTTCGAGAACAGTCGTATTACACCCGTTGTACAACGGGGTCTGTTGGAAGGCAATGAGGTTATTGTACTTGTCCATACCAGCAGTGTTGACAGCTGTAGGTAATTGCTGGACTGGCTCAATATGAGGGAAGTCTCCAACGGCGGGAGGGATATCGATATCCAGTGCTTGAGCAAATATACCGCTCTCATGAGGAAACATATCGTTGATCAACCTTGTTGTTGGATCATTGGATGTACTGCCACTCTCAAAAAATTGTCCGTGATCATGTTGACCAACTGATGAGCTCTCACCGTGATAAATCCAACATGTGTACTTATCCCAAAACCCGTTTTTCTTCAAGTGCTCCAATACTTTATCGATGTGAAAACGATATCGCTCGCTGCGACACTGACATTTCGTACACGGACAATAATGAATTGTCATCCCTCCACAATTAACCTTCACATATTCTACAAAACTTCTAATTCCACTGTGATATCTTACATCCCATCTTGGAAGACATATCCAACTCTTGTCCATCCTGAAAATTATAACGGCATGTATATATACCCATGATCTTATTAATTCAAATTTCATAGCTAGATATAAATATTTATTATTTTAATTCCCATAATTTTAATATATATATATACACACACGTACACCCTAACTATATATATATATAATCGATCACAAAAATCTAAATATATATATAACGTTAACCATGCACGTACGTACACGTACTAGCTAGCTAGCTAGTGTACATTTAATCCTATATATATATAATCACAAAATATATAATGCAATATATTAATTAATTAAATTAATCACCCTAGCTAGCTAGCTAGTTATTGCTATATATATATTCACAATAATCAAATTAAAATTAACAACAATTAATATATATTTACGATCAATCATGCATACGTACTCAAAATCAACCATCGATCAATTACTCAAACTCAAGAATCAATTAATTAACTCGATCGATCGATCAATATATATATATATTCAAAATCAATTAATTAATATCGATCGATCTATATATTCAACAAATTAAGCATTAATACATGCATGCACAACACATATATATATTAATTAAGCACGACGTACCTATATATAATGCGCATGAATCATCACGAACTCATTCTCGACATCACCCAAAGATCGATTTCAGAGCATTTTCAGAAAAAATGGAAAGTTTTTTGAATGACAGATCGAGCTACTGCCCAGATCTGAAATAAGAAACTATAACCGACGGTATGAAAAAATCGTTGGTAATAGTAAAAAAAAATCGTCGAACATAGTCGAAAACTATGACCGACGAGTTTCCGGCGACTATAACCGACGACAAGAAAATATCGACGGTCAAAAAAGTATAACCGACGAGATAATCCTGTCGTCGGTTATAGTAAACTATAACTGACGAGATCCCTTCTCGTCGGTCGTTCTTTGAAGACCTCGTCGGATATACCTATTCTGCTGGTAGTGGATGTTACGCAGAAAAGTGAATAGATGACGATGTACTGAGACACGCCGCAGATGGGGAGGCTTTCAAATATTTCGACAACGAATTTGGAGACTTTGCCGCAAAGGTTAGAAATGTTAGACTCGGACTATCTACAGACGGATTCAATCTTTGGGGTAGTAATAGCTCTGCCGTCAGCACTTGGCCAGTTATTCTGATGTCATACAACCTGCCTCCGTGGATGTGCATGAACAAGGAATTTAATTTCCTTACTCTGCTAATTCCAAGTCCTAAATCTTCGGGGAAGTGCTTAGATGTCTTCCTCAGACCTTTGATCAACGAGCTAAAACTGTTGTGGGAAAATGGAGTCCCAACTTATGACAAATTCACTGACACGATGTTCATGATGAAGGCTGCCGTAATGTGGACGATCAACGATTTTCCAGTGTATGGGATGTTGGCAACCTGCAGGACAAAATGATACAATGGATGTCCTATATGTTTGGATGATGTGAACTCTAGTTGGCACGTGGGGAAGGTGTGTTACTTGGGTCACAGTAGATGGCTTCCTCACGACCACCCGTGGCGACAGGAAGAAGCTCATTTTGACGGGACGGTAGAGAATAATCTTAAACCTCGTAGTTGGTCGGGCGAAGAGATTTGAGAGAGGTTGAGCTATTTTAACTTTGGTGTGTTGACCAATGACAAGGATGTACAGAAATACAATCCAATACCTTCACATGATCTCAGCTATTGGCATCACAAGAGTATATATTCTTTGAACTCCCTTACTGGTCGAAGTTGAAGCTGAGGAACAAATTGGACATGATGCACATAGAAAAGAATGTGTGCGACAGTGTGGTGAGAACAATTCTCGATATTAAGTTCAAGACTAAAGATACTTCCAAAGTACGCAAAGATCTGGAATCTATGAATCTACATCGTCCCTTGTGGTTGAGGAGAGATAGGAGATGAGTGTACAACAAAATGCCAACTGCACCGTACACAGTGAAGTCGGTACTTAGAGGTTTTGTATTTCATTAGTTTAAGAGCGTTCATTATCCGGCTACGTATGCAACTACTATAATTGGAGTAGTGGACGACGTGCAACACAAGTTTGTTGGTCTAAAGATACATGACTATCACGTTATGCTACAACGTCTGATTCTAGTGGTAATTTGGCCATATTTGCCTCGTGACGTCGTAGAACTAATAGTGGCATTATGCACATGGTGGCAGAGGTTATGCGCCAGAGAATTAAAGAAGTCAGATGTGGTGGAACTACAACAACAAATTGTGCACATCATTTGCAAACGAGAGAGGATTTTTCCCCCTGCTTTCTTTGACATCATGATTCACCTAATGATCCACCTGCCCGAGCAGGTGCTCATTTCTGGTCTAATCCAGTACACTTGGTGTATCCTCAACAAAGGTACGAATAACTAATTAAGTATACAGGTTTTTCGATCCATTAGTTGTTCCACTGGAGAATACTAGCTATATGTACTTATTCGACAATGTATTAATTGAACGTTTGATTTTGTAAACAGCTTGGACAGTATAAAGAATTCGTCAAAAACAGGTCAGCCTCGGATGGCTCCATAGCAAAGACATACCTAATGCATGAGTGTGTTACTTACTGCAACAAGTACCTCAAAGATCTACCACCTCCCACCGCATCTGATCCCAGTACCTGCATCAATCTTTCTGTCGTCACAAATGTCGTACGACCGTTTAGGGAAGTATTAAATGAATCGTTAACACGAGAAGAACTTATTGAGGCACATTGGGTAGTATTGTGAGACTGTGACGAAGTTGAGCAGTACATGATTGGGTACAGGGAGAGGCTTCAAGCATTAAATCCGGACAAGAGTTCCGCGTGGTTTGAGAAAATGGTTAAGAAGAAGTTCCCTGATTATTTCATCCAATGGGTATGTACGTATGTTTAATTATTTATTTTATATACATGTTTGTAGAAAGTAAACCCTTTAATTATATATATATATATATCTCACTTTCCCAGATGATTGATCTACAAAAATCCGAAAACCACCGAGGGGTGGTGGTCCTGGCCAAAGCACTTGCTAGCAGGGAAGTCGATTAAACACTGTATTTACCACGAATGTTTTGTGAACGGTGTGAAGTTTCATTCATTGGCCCGAGATGAAGGAAGAAGAACACAAAACAGTGGGATAACGGTTGGGAAAGACAATGATCTATATTACAGGGCTATTGTATATGTCGTTCTGCTATTTTAGGGGAGTGATGTCAACGTTTTCCTATTCAAGTGCAAATGGTTCAAGCGTACAAAGAAAGATCTGAGACTTTTAACAGTCGATACAAACTCGAGCTGGTATGAAGATGAGCTTTTCGCTCGCACCACCTTAGTTAGGCAGGTGTTCTATCTTCATTATCCGAAAGCTGGTGAATGGTGGAAAATAGTAAACTATATCTCTCATAGAGGAATATGGAATACCACGACAACTGAAGGGACTCCAGCGGCTGAAGGTGTTGATGAACCGCAAAGAGACATTCCTGCATATCAAGAGCCTAATATTTCCGACATCCGCTCTGACATAATGGACCTGGTTCAAGCTGGTGAACGCTTACCCATGCCTAATGGATTTACAAATCTAAATGAAGATGAGATTATTGATGCAATTAATGAAGTAGATGAAGAAGAGATGCAGAATGAGGATGAGGACGAGGACTCAGGATATTCATCGGACGATGTTGAGTATGATGAGGAGGAGGAGCAATCGGATAACGGTGATGAGGATGATGACGATTATGATGAAGAGTACAATATAATGACGGGAAATATTAATTGGTAATTAATTATTGTAATTAAACTTTTTTTTCGTAACGATGCATGATCAATTAATTATATATATTATGAGAAGGAATATGTACAATTATTAATTTTGTACTTAATTAATTAATTTTAATTTTTTCGCATAATTAACTTCAAATTTATTAAAAAGCATGGTCGCTTTGACTGATGAAAATTAAAATTAATTAATTAATCCAAGGATCAGATCGAGAATCACATTGTCACGAAACCCTAAAACGGGGACGAAAGACTTTTCGTAGTCCATACTAAGGTAATTAAACGCAATCATAATTAATTATATATATAACCCTTAATCCTAAAAATAGTACTTAGATGACGCAAAAGGGTCAAACTGTCGTCTAAGTATACTCTAAACCCTAAACCCTAAGACCCTTAACCCTAAACCCTAACTTTTCACTTAGATGACGCAAATACACGTTTGCGTCATCAAAGTACTCACTTAGATGACGCAAACGTGTCATTGCGTCGGCTAAGTTCTCACTTGGATGACGCAAACGTGTCTCTGCGTCGTCTAAGTAAAAATTTCGTAATTTCATCTAAGACAAGGACCATCTAGACCATGTCCCAATATATATTTTTTTTGTCTAGACCATAGAGTACACAATTCTCGGAGTGTGAGCATTGATGGTTCCAAAATAGGAATTACAGATTTTCGTGTATCCACGTTTTCAGTTTGTAAAAATTTCGGTTTTGCGGTTGACTGTGCCGATGAAACCCTTAACGAACTTACTATTTTGTGAAAATTATTCTATTTATATATTGCCTTATGGCGAATGTATCCAACGGTTGTTTTGTCCAAATTTAATTTCGTTAATATCGATTTGCAATGAGCCTATACTTAATAACACTTAAGTTATATAGATTAGTAGATACTTAACAAGTTTAAAGACATCAGATTATTTGTTGTCTTAAATTCAATTGTTTATATATATGATTCTTGAATCGATATTTTACGCCTATTTCATTCGAACGACAGATCGGAAACTTCCTTGCAAATTATTTTTAAAAATTAATTTTACGGAAATTTCACCTGGACCACGGAGATAGACCATCTCCATTGTCCAAGTGTTCACCTGGACGACGGAGATGGTCTATTTCCGTCATCCAGGTGAACACTTGGACGACGGAGATGGTCTATTTCCGTCGTCTAGGATGAAAATTTTGGCGGTTAAATTTTAACCGCCAAAGTTTTGGGGAACGGTTCAAATTTCACCTGAACGACGAAGATAACCCTTTCTGTCGTCTAAGTAAAATTTGAAATGTTCCCAAAAATGAAGGTGGTTAACTCCCACCCGCCAAATTAATTGGGTGCCGTTTCCAAAAATTGAGTCGGTTCACCTAGACAACGAAAATGGGTGTTTCCGTCGTCTAGGTGCACTTAGACAACGGAAAAATGCCTCCGTCTTCTAAGTGAAACTCTATATAAAGGACCCATCCGATCCTTTTTTCTCATCCCATTCTCAATTCCTCATCTCCTCTCTCTCACTTTCACTCTCTCTCAAAAATCCGGCGACTCAAAATCCGGCGACTCCCTCCCTCCGGCGATTCTGCTCTCTGGTAATTTTTAAAATTTTTAACATAATTATATTTTTAATTTTTATTAGTAAATTAATTAATAAAATTTTAAATTAATTAGTAAAAATAATAAATTAGTAATATTGAATTGATAATTTATTAAAAATAATAAATTGATAATTATACCTAATTTAGTAATTATGGTAAATTATTGAATTATTAAAAATAATAAATTGGTAATTAATATAATTATTGTAATTATGGTAAATGATTAATTATTGTAATTATGGTAAATTATTATGGTAAATTATTATGGTTAAAATGGCCCCCCGAGATAAGTAAAAGGCCTAAAAAGAGGCCGAAGATGCTCTGACGCTTGGCAGAGTAAGTCGGTTGGCAGAGCAAGTCGGTTGGCAGTTAGAAGAGGATAACGTCGCGCCTCCTACGGACCCTTCAGCTGGTCCTTCGGCAGCGGTGACTGGGAAAATTTCCGATGTCCCAGCTATCCCGACCGATGATGGTGACGCCTCTTCCGGTCTGACATCGATGTTAGAAAGTGCTCAGGCATCGGTGGCCTCCTCCGAATCTATCATCTACAGTGCGCGGCGCATGGTGAGGAGGGCCCCGTCAGACCCTCAACCCAAAAGGTCTCAAGGGCTCAGAAAGGGCAGAAAATCCGAGAAGTTATTCAAGGCGACCGGGCAAAAGATCCCGTTGCCGTACGGTAATTTCACTGATGGCTCTCCCACCTCTCAGCTAGCTAGTTTCTCCTCGCATAGCATTGGGCCAATCCTTCGCAACAAGGTTCGTATGGTTGCGCCTACCTGGAAGGAGCTGCCGGACGAGGAGAAAGGCAAAGTGTTTAAAGATCTTTCTGTACGTAATACGTACAATTTTAAATTTATTTTCTAATAACCAATAAAAATCATAATTTCATAATATGAGGAACAAAATTATAATTTTTTATTCTTTTCTTATAGGAACAATATGAGGTGGATGGCAGACCGGAGATGCTTAGGCACATCAACAACACCGCCAACACCATCTACCGTGATTGGAAGTACAAACTTTATAAGTATTATGAAGAATTAGGCCGAGAGCCTACCCCTGTAGAGCTGCGTGGGGATAGGGAAGATTAGTGGGAGTGGTTGGTCACCCACTTCGAAGCAGAAGATTATCGGGTGATTATTTTTTTATTTAAATTGATAAAATTGAATTATTATTTTTTAGTTATTTATTAATTTTTTAATGATTTATATTGTCCAACAGAAATTCTCGAACATCAACAAGGCCAACCGAGATAAGAAGGACAAACATCATACCTCTGGCTCCAAGCAGATGATCCAAATCGTCAAGGAGCACAGAGATAAGGGCTCCAAACACCCTTATCTGGATGCTAGCGTCATCGCTTACGTGACGCCTGGACTCGACAATGAAGCGAGTCAATACGGCGTAAGTGTCGTATATATTTCTTCTTAATTAGCGTAATTATTATTTATTATTTATTAAACTGTCGTACAAATTTATAATTATTTAATTATTATTATTATTTTCAAGCGATGTTGGTAGAACGGGCACAGGAGGAATTGGCCAACACGCAGCTTGCACACCCGAATTTGACACCGGAAGACCTGCCTCCTCTATCGATGGAGAACCAAATTGCAATATTCGATGAGGTATATGGTCATCGAGCTGGCAAGGAGGTTAGGGGGATGGGATGCAAGGTACAGCGAGATTTGTCTTCTGACTCATCTACGGGATGTTCGGCGAGGAAAGGTGATCGGGATGCGTCGGTCCAAGCAGCCCTTGAGGAGGCTCGACTCGCACGGGAGGAAATGCTATCTATGCGTTAGGAAACGTAATCTGTGCGTCAGAGACTTGATGACCAAAAAGCGTAGATAGCCCATCTCATCACCCTCATGCAAAACCAAGTTCGACAACAGTGTCAACCTTCTCTGAACCCATACCCCGACGACGGCGACACGGCTAGAGGCGGGGGACTCGGCGGCGCGTCTGCTCCTCCTGTATTTTAGTAGTAGTTTGTATTCTATGTAGTTTATGATATCGTATTTTCCAAACGATTTAATTTGATGTACATACAAATTTTAATTATTCAAATGATAATTTAGTATTTTAATTAATTTATTAATATTTTATTTTAAATTCAAATTTTAATTAAAAAAATAAATATTCACTCAGACTACGAAACCATATATGCTTCCTAGTCTAAGTAATCACTTAGACTACGGAATATATACAAATGCGTGGTCTAAGTGATCACTTAGACTACGGAATATAAACACATGCGTGGTCTAAATGATCACTTAGACTATGAAATATAAACACATACGTGGTCCAAGTGATCACTTAGACTATGGAGTTGTTGCGTGGTCTAAGTGATCACTCAGACCACGCAACAATTCCCTAGTCTAAGTGATCACTCAGACCATGCAACAATTCCCTAGTCTAAGTGATCACTTGGACCACTGAATTGTTACGTCGTCCGAGTGTCACTTAGACCACAGACTTTTTGTGTCGTCTAAGCTATACTTGGACGATGCAACTATTATTTGCGTCATCTCATCATAACTTGGACGATGCAAAAAGTCCGTCGTCCAAGTCACCTCCTGGAAGACGGAAAGGTCCATTTCCGTCGTCCAAGTGCCTAGACAACGACACTTGGAAGACGGACCATAGACGATGGAGATTCCATAGTCTAAGTACTTAGACTATAGGGGGAAAATGCACCTAGACCACGAAAATGGTCCGCGGTCTAGGTGCGTTTTTCTTGTAGTGTTCCTCTTCCTTTTGTTCTCCTTGTTGATTGGTTGTGTTGATTGAAGTTTGATCGAGCTCTCAATGAAAGAAAAAGATTAGACCTCTCAAAGAATAAAACTTGAATATTTGATTTGGGCATCTGGCTATAGAGATAATCTCATATCTTGCACAACCCTGAAAGTCTTGTTAAATCCAAAACTATTGTTAAATAACCATTTCTCAATATGAAGAAGTATTCATTGGTCCAAGGCAAGGATCTCGACCTCTTTGAAGCGAAGATTACTCATCTTTCACTTCCAATTAATCTCGAATGACTGATTATATAAAACCTAAAGAAATTCTAGATTTTCTCATTACCTGTTCATTGTTTTTATCCAATTTCATTGTTAGTATTTCCTGAAAAAATTTGAGTTCTAAATCTCTAATGTTGAATGAAGTTTAAGCGTAGGGATGTTCCAATTGATTTTTATTTTTTAGAAAAGGGCAAATAGTGGTTTTAAAAGTTTCACACAAATGAGGAAGTGTAAATGACAAAAACGGAGGTGTGTATAGACACACCCTATCTCCAATTTGATAGCCTAGTAATATTCATTTTGGACATGTACGCATTTGCAGCATATATTATTTGGAAAAAATTCACCACCAGGGTCTGAATATTTGCGGAGGCATCAATATGATGCATGAATTTTAGAAACTATAAAAATGATGTCCAAACTCTCGAAATTATGTTTATGTGATGGCTACCATCAATTTTCATCACATCGCTGCTTTTTTTTTAGGTGAAGATAGAAATTTTATTATTGCATAGCAGTACATACAATCATTCCAACTATGACCGCATGAAATCAATCCCAGCTTTGAACCAATATGGATCCTAGCATTGCGCAGGGCCCATTTTGCTAATTTATCTGCTACTACGTTGGCCTCTCGGCCTAAATGGACAAACCTACAGTTGAACATGGTCCTAAAAGTTTGTCTAAGATCATCACAGGTGTCTTAGAACATGCTAGAAACTGTCTTGGGATCCTCCACTGATCTGACTATAATGAGGTTGTCAGAACTAATCTTTGTTAGGCTATAGTCCAACTGGCTGGCAAGCTGCTTCGCTCTCTAAGCTGCCTTAATCTCTACCGCCAATGCCGAGTATACATCAGTAATACGGCTAGCTACTGCAAAAACAAATCTCCCCTCCTAGTCATGAACAATCATGCCTATACCACATTTATGTGTAGAGGAATCAAATGTTTCATCAATGTAGATACAACATTAACCCAATGGAGGTCGCGTCTATGTCTAAAGAACTCTAATCAGGTGGTTTGGAGTCTTATGCAAAAACACATGATGTTCATGCCAAGCTCCTGCCAACACCCTCTAAGTCTGACTATCAAACTGTTTCCAGTGCCAAAGCTTGTCATTTCGACCCTTCCAAATAAACCACATCATCACTACTACCCAAGTAAAAGTATCTCTAGGAATGCCTACAGAACAAGCTACCATCCAGTCCCTAAAAGAAGCAGTTATTTGACTAACATCTACCAGCATGGGAGACATAATAGGTTGAATAGCAAAGCAGTCTTAGAATAGGCGTAACTCTGTCTCTCTCTCTTACTCATATAACAGACGTAGCCCATCCACGTAGACTCTGCGGCTTTGTAGTATTGGTCTTGTAGGTAAGAAGCCCTGAAAAGTCCTCCAGACACAAAGTTTTGTTGCTGGGACTGCACCCACTCTCCAAAAATTCTTCCAAACATTCCCCCACTAATCGGGTGCCACTAATTGTGGGAGGACTATCTGGTCAGGGGTTACTCAATAGGCACTGCTAGTTGTATAATCACATTTGGATGTGTAATGCCAAAAAAACTCTATCTTTTCA
Source organism: Geum urbanum (assembly GCA_946800695.1). Lineage (NCBI taxonomy): Eukaryota > Viridiplantae > Streptophyta > Magnoliopsida > Rosales > Rosaceae > Geum > Geum urbanum. The sequence goes on from OX327003.1 coordinate 12,084,684, forward strand.
TGCACTATGGCTCAGAGGAATAGTCAAAATGACATATACACCCTAAGGAGATAAGCACCTCTATAGAGCATCCTGATCCCAGCTCCTCAGTGGAGTTATAAGTTGGGAAACCCATCACATCGTTGTTAACTTTGTTGACATGGCATTTAAAAAAAACATGTTCAAAAAGACCTTAATACCCGTACACGTTCAATTCTCTCTCTCTCTCTCTCTCTCTCTCTCTCTCTCTACTAAAACAAAAAAAAATAGAAATGTACGTAGTAGCGATGAGTTCGGATACCGCCGCACTGCTCTCGCCCAACGTCGTTGACGCATCTTTGCTACCTCACTGACTTCACTCTGTCACTTTTCTGCGACTCTCCAGTTGACTCATTGTCGATGTACGTACCTGTCATCCTCCTTCTCCACCTCCTTATTCTCCAGATCCCTCGCCACAAAAAATGGCCCCCCTTCGAAGCAATCGTGGCCGTATATCTGCTCGCTGTGATGCTCTCCTTGTGCTCATCTGCAGACACATCGAGGTTCACAACCCTCTCGGTATCAGATCGACTACGGCAGCATAGATGAACCTGTTCTTTCACCCCTGGAAAGTCAGGTTAATCACCGTGAAGCCTAGATTCCGTGTCTAGATTGGCTGACATGAGATGACTTCGATTTTCAAATCGATTCTCACTTTAGAGCATGTGGACTAGCTCCATTCTCACTAGAGTGTGCTCTGCAGACAGTATATTCAGCCCCACCATCACCATGTCATCATCTTCATCCCATGCGTTCACCGTGTGAATGATGTTGAACCCAGGGACCTCGAACTACCTCATCTCCGAGTTGTCTTTTACGTACTTTGGGATCACGTCGATTATCGAAACTTTGGAGGCGTCTAACCCCACTGGAGATCATCTCCATCGGGTTCATTCTAATCTGAATGTTGGCGAACACGTCATAATTCTTAGTTATGGTGAAGTTGTCGAGAAGAGAAGGACTGGTAATCGAGAAGACTAGGACATCGAGTTTTTTAGCTTCAGTCAGGTCGAACCAGAAATAAGCGAGGAAACGCGGCATGGGGCCATACCTAAAAGTGAGAGAGAAAGAGAGAGAGAGAGAGAGAGAGAGAGAGAGAGAGAGAGAGAGAGAGAGAGAGAGAGAGAGATTGAAAATATAAGGGTAAGGTCAAAATGTCACGTCAGCAAAGTTAAAAACAATGTGACGAAAATTGATGGTAAGCATCACGTAAACATAGTTTTGAGAATTTGGACATCACTTTTATAGTTTTTAAAGTTCGGATATTAATAGTATTTTCATATTATACATAGAGTGTATTAGGGATATGGATTGATAGGTTTACCTATTCAAACTTCGGGTTGTTATTTTTTCTATATCATCTCTATTTACTAGTTGAACATTTTAACATGCACCAAAATGGATCTAATTTGGCAAAAAACGTACTAAAAATCATCTGTGCGTGTTTTGTGATAGGCAAAAAAGTACCCATAAAAGATAACCCTACTTTGTATCTAAGGATGTCAATTGTAGTTCAGAGAAGCAAAGGTCATTACCCGTAGAAGACTGATGAGACTAAAAGCTTTAAAATACTCGATTATACTAATATCAAAAATCTGGCAAACTCGACCTATAGATAAAGAATTAATTTAATAAAATATTTAAACTAAACTTAAAACCACAAGAAAATAGAAACTACAAATAGACACAGTTTTGGATAAATAAGTAAATTTGCAGAATTATTGAGTTTAGTTTGAGTAGTGAATTAAATTCGTGAATACAGAAAAGTAAACAAAAACAAAAAATAACAAAATGAAGATTAAAAAGAACCTAATGGAGATAAAAGCTAGGAACTTCTCTCCACCTTATGTAGTCTTGATTAACCCAATCATAATCTAAATGACCATTGATGACTGAATCTCCCAATCGGGCCAATATCAGTAGGACACCTATTGTATTACACTCTCTTAATGGTCGTACTAAGGAGAATGTCAGTATTGACTTAGCTTGATCCCTAATTGGTAAATGGATACATGTCGGTTTCCTAATCTAGTCAACTAGAGTCCTTATGATTTAAGAATGTTTGAGAAACAATATACCTCTAAGGTGGATATAGTGATCACAAGATATTATTTCACACAAGTTATCACAGTGGGTTCTCTCGTCTCTATTGAATATGCATTGATATACACATTCTAGACTCTAGATACTTAGTCATGCAACTAAGCATGCACTCAAAGAAACATGAACATAGAAATCATCAATGATATAAAAGTGAAATAAAACTCATCCAAAAAGTTAAATAAATCACAAGGGGTTTGAAATCGAAGACAAATCTATGCTTCAATCAGCCCCTAACTAAAGAAAAACCTAACTAAACATAATGGAGAAAAGAAGAGAAAAATAAACATGAAGAGGGAGAAAGAGAGAGAAAAAGAGAGAAGCACTTTCATAAGTTTTTTATAATGCTCCCCAATCTTCTTTCCTTGTAAGTTTGACTTTTAAGAATTATCTTCACCAACCACATCCAAATTAAATTGGGATATCAAACACATATTCGTCCATGGGCTTTTGGTGTAATTTGGGCCTCAAAATATAAATTCTAGTCAAAAGTAAGATTCCGGAGCAGACTGACATTTCTGCACTAAATAGGGCCATAACTTCTTATGGAGACATCCAAATCACGATCCAAGAGATGTTCTGGAAACTAGACAAATGAAATTTTCCATGCAAATAAAGATCATTATCTGGTTCCTTCCGAGCTATTCTCAGTTATCTGTCGAAATCGACTAATTTGCACAGGCAGATTTCTCAATTTCAACTTAAAGTCCTTCTTTTTCCTTCTTTTCTCTTTATGCACTCAAAATACCTATAAATCATAAAGTAAGTTAATATTGCTGAAACTAACATAATTGAACTAAATAATAGGAATACATTAAGCATAATAAAGTTGCATAAATATGCAATTATCATTTTTATAATACATATAGCTTATATATATGATAAATGATCCTAATCTCCTAATCTTTGATTTTTTGGAGAAGGGATTCGATCCTAATCTAAGCACCAGTAGATATAGCTTGATTCGAAGAAAATTAATCACGAAGGCAAACTCCTCCCAGCTGCCTATACCAAGAGCTAGGCTCACCCGGCCGGTCACATTGTTAATTACCTAGCAGAATATATACTCTAGGGACGAAAGTTCCTCTTACATATTGGGTTAGGAGGTGAAAGAATGTCAGATCAATTTGATTGATCTTCACGCTGGTTCGATTAGTTGCTGGTGATCAATATGAGTAGCTCGAGCAGATGGAGGGACCCATCGAGAACTACTCGAGAAGTTCCATTTCGGTGATGCACCGGCGAGCAGGAGGGAGGGGGAGACCGAGCGGTCAGCTCGAGTAGAAACGGGTCTGGCTGAAGCTCGATCAACTGGCAGAGCCCATTGGCACGTGGGTGACTTCAGCTGACGTAATTTTTTTTTGTTTGGCCCAGTAAAAGGTGAAAAAAAGTTATGTGCCAATCATGTATCGACACGTGGCTTTCCGAACAGGAAAAAAAAATCCAATGGGCCGTTGATTTTGAAATCAAAATCTGATCCAACGGTTGATATTCAAACAGAACGGATACACTTTTTTTTTCAGAACGGATTCAAACAGGAATACCCAAAATATTTGCGAAAAAAACCCTAATAAATTTTAAAAAAATCTCCAAAAATTGCATAACACCCCATAATATTTCCCTATAAATACTACACCATTTATTTCACAACTCACACTAATTTGTGCACAACAAATTTCACATCTCCATCCATCTCTAATCTCATTTTCTTGAGCATTTTTTCGAAAAAATAGCCACCAATTGGCTTCCTTCTGAAGATTTACAAATGTACATCTCTTTTGCACGTCATAGTATTGATGAATTCAACAGCAACAAACAAATGAAGGATAAATTGTGGGAGAAAATTCATGCCGATTACATGCAAAATTGGGTGCCATCGGAATGAGAAACACCTCGAGAGGAGCCTAGGTCTCAAATTGCACTTGCGTCTCACTACAAAAAATTCAAGATACCATTGCAAAAATGGGGTTAATGTTTGCGAGACACACGTAAGTGTAAAGCTAGCGGCACTTCTCACATGGATGAGGTAACTCCTTATACTCATCATCTCATTTTTATTTAATTTTTACTATGTAATTAATTTAGTGAATTTTTTAATTAACTCTTTGTATGTCATTTTAATCTAATTAATTTACTGCATTTTTTTAGATTAAGCAAGCTCAAGCATATTACTATGCCGCTAAGAAAAGACCGTTCACCCACTTTGAATGTTATGAAGTTCTTAAGGACCATCCAAGTTACCGAGATGTTGAACCAAGTACTCTGTCTCCTTATGTAAGCTCATATGAAGAGATTTCCTCCGTTACCGAATCATCTCCAATCATAAATTTGGGTGACGAGGAAGTGAATGAAGCACCACCCGCCTACGTTGGCACTAGTCCGTCAAGTCCAGTTAGACCAATGGGATGCTAGGCGACAAAGGAAGCAAGACGTCAAAAGAAACAAGGTAAGACTCTTATTGATCAACGCACTGAGGTTTTACAAACCATGACAAGTGATCAAGCATCGTGGCATTCCTCAAGGAAGATGCATAATGAAAGTGAGCTCAATTATTACAAAGAGTATATATAAATTCAACAACGAAAGGAAGCAAGGGCGGCAAGGGAGCTCTAACTCAAGAAACAAGAAGAAGAAACAAGGATCATGACAATGAATTTGGAGGCTATGACCCCGATCTCTAAAATGTACTTTACCAAGAGGAAATTAGATATCCTTAAGGAAGAAGAAGATAAGGAAGGTGAAGTTGCCGATGATACATTTGCGTATTGTTATCAACCACGTATACTCCTTTCAGACTGATTTTAGCAATTGTATTAAGAATAAATGTTGTCATTTATGTTTCTATTATCTTTCCATTATGTATTTAAATTTTCGAGAAATAAAATTGTAATTTCTTTATGAAATTACTTGCCAAAAAAATACATCATATTTATTTTGTCAAAATCTTAATTCGGAGAGGACACGTGTCACGCCCTCATTCGGTCACTGAATAGTAACTGCTTGAGCAGTTTGTGAACTGCTGTATTCTGTTTTGCTCTTGCTCAAGCAGTTTGATGATTTCAAACTGCTCAAATAATTTGAGAAATTACTAATTGCTCAAACAATTGGTGCATTTGCTCTTATAGATGGAGCACATTGTTTTTGCTTACTGCATAAAATTTTGGTAAGGTGAAAATCAAGGTGACTACTAATTTGCGAGAATATATAGTTTCATGCATGACTCCATCACTACACAAATCGATGACGACATACATATCCGTTCCCTCGTCCCGCGATCTATATATACAGGTAATACATGAGCCAGGATAAGGAACCAAATTGATGGTTTTCTGTTGTTGTCATATATAATTTTTTGAAGAATTGTCATATATAATTAAGCACAGTAACTCTAGGAACCAAATCAAGTGGTTTTTTGTTAGTAATTAAGTTTTCATCTTAGAATAAATAAATAAAAATATTAACTCGAGGATCTAGCCAATGGCTCAAATTTTCATGTAACGTATAATGTCTGAAGGAGACCATTTTCATCTTCCGATTACCATAATAGTGACAATACCATGTGATTACAAGTCAGTTTGCATTGTCGTCTACCATATATAGCTGGCTAGTAGTTTCAATGATCGGGCAAATATGTATCTTTAAGAAGGAACAAAGAAAATTGCACTGTCGGTTTTTAGGGCAATCTGATTATCACAAACTTACAAGTTCTTAGAACAACTTACATACCTCTCTACTAATATATATAAAGTGAAACCTCTTTGTGTCATTAGGCTTATCAAGGTTTAAACTGATCAACACTCAGAAGAAAAAATAAAATTAACAAAAAAAATAAAAAATTAGAATAGCACTATCGTAAATTCGTAATAATTATTCATAACTTCCTTCGTATTTTTCTCTCACTTCCACGTATTTTTCTAGTGATAATAAGTACACCGGATATAAAGATACTGGATACCCTCATAATTATTATGTTGTGGCTGTGTTTCTAGTGGGTTAAACCATCAACTTTTTAAGAGATTATTTAGTGGCAAAGATATATACAGAGAGAGGGGTCTTCCACTAAGGTATACCTTTTTTTGGTTATTTTCAGGTATAGAATATTAGACAAAAAATTTTTATCATATTTTAATATCTCCACCGTTCAATGATTAGGTGTATATGAGTAGATCATTCTTGTAAATTTTCAGCCAAAATGGTGATCGTTAAGGTATTGAACTAGATTAAATCAAGGAACATACAAAATCTGTTAAACATGAACCATTCATACTTATAAACTTCAATGGACCTTAACGATCACCATTTTGGAATTTACGGGTTTGATCTACACATGAGGATCGGACCTAAGATCAGAGCGGTGGAGATGGTAAAATACGATTGAAAAGTTGGTGTAATATCATATACCTGAAAATGACCAAAAATAGGTATACCTTAGTAGAATGATGTGTGTTGGAATTTACGGGTTGGATCTACACATGAGGACCTAAGATCAGAGCGGTGGAGATGGTAAAATACGATTGAAAAGTTGGTGTAATATCATATACCTGAAAATGACCAAAAATAGGTATACCTTAGTAGAATGATGTGTACGGGTTTGATCTACACATGAGGACCTAAGATCAGAGCGGTGGAGATGGTAAAATACGATTGAAAAGTTGGTGTAATATCATATACCTGTGTGTGTGTGTGTGTGTGTGTGTGTGTGTGTGTGTGTGTGTGTGTGTGTGTGTGTGTGTGTGTGTGTGTGTGTGTGTGTGTGTGTGTGTGTGTGTCCAGATTTCATAGCGGAGCTCCGCTTTGAATTTAAAGTGTGAAGCTCCGCTCTGAGCCCTTAAATCAATTTTTTTTTAAATCTAATGGACCATAACTCATCTTTCTTAACTAGGATAATAACCCATATAGATTAGCAAATAAGAAAAAAAGAAAAAGGAAATAGATTTTTAAGATTTATTTAAGGTTAATCGAGGAAGGTAGTTAGTTTTTACCGTCGATAATTATCGATGACTCTTTTTATCAAAATTTTATCAAGACGAGTTCGTAGACACATCAAGTGTTTAAATCGGAGTTACGACGAAGATGTTATGGTCAGCAAATTTTTTTAATGATTTACGTTTTTGGTTAGTTGTGAATATAAATAGGAGTTACCAGAAATGAAAAGCCGTTTCCGATCAAATTTTTTCTTCACTTTTCTCTCTCTTCCCCTCGTGCCTCTCCGGCGACGTCCCTCGGCCGGCCACCAAAACTATGGACCAAGGTGTCAAAAAAAGCGTCTCATTCTCCTCTTTCAAATCCCAATGGTCTCCACCACCAATTCGACCGGAGATAGCCAGAATTTCAAGAAGAAAAACTAAAGAAAAAAAATTTATGTTTCGGGTTGATAATTTTTCAGCCAAAACGACTGGCGAAACCTATTAAGCTTTGAAGCTCTCCTCACCATGAAGCTAAAGACACCAAGATAAAGTCCTAATCCAAACCTTGGAGGGAGAATTGACGATTTAAAGTTTTTGGGAAAAGTTGTGTTCTTGAGTTCAAAGGTAAAATTGGTGGTTTATAATTCGAATTGGACTTTGGTGTAGTTATGAAAGATGTTGTTTGGTTGATTTTGCAGAGATTGGTGTTCGGGTTGCCATGAAAAGTCACCGGTGGACCTCCAACGACGGGTATTTTAATGTAAATTTTCTATCGTTTTATTTGTAATTTTGTATTGATTGTAATGAAGAGTTCATTGAGTTGATGTGGACATTCTTGATTAAGATGTGTGGTTAATCGGATATTAATTAAACGATTTTACGATTATATCAAATGCTTGAGTCGATAGTCAATTCGACTTCAAGTCGCGTAACGTTTGAAGAATATGTTGCGACTTTAAAAAGGATTCAAGAATTAGAATTTAGAATTTGATTAAAGCACATCATTAGTTCAAAAAGCACGTTATCTAGAATGTGAGGTTCTCGACAATAATGCTCTTCGGTGAATGAGATAAGCTATTCATTTTGACTTTTGACGATTAATTATTAAGTAATAGTCGTTGTTTCAGGGTGACATGTTTGCGGCCAGTGACAGATGCATTGTAGCGCCAACAGGCGTATTTTGGCTTGTGGAAATCACGACACTGTACTGTGAGTGGACCTCTTTATTTTCACAGTGGATAGCGAGTTCATTTATTTTTCAGCATTTCAGTATTTTAGCTTATTTACAGTACGTTTCAGAGCATTTTTATTTTGAAGATTTTTCTTTGTGATGGCATTAGTTAGTTGCATTGATGCGCTGACTATTCAGCTGATCACCGGATAGTCTAGTCAAAGGAGGTCAGGTTGCTTCGTGTGGCTCGTCAGAGGAGGTCAGGATACCTCGTCTAGCCTATCACCTACAGTGTTTATATAGATAGTCAACTCAGGTTAGGGAAATACTTAGATTGCAGGTTAGTTGGCTGAAGTCATGATCGTCCAGAGTTCGAGGCATTACAGTCCACAGCTTCCGTCTTCTCAGTATAGGTTCTCAGTTGAGGTTCAGGGTTTCTCGTGTTAGAGTACCTAGTACTAATTAGTCAGTGCTAGATAATCTAATACAGGTCCCACAAGACTTACTCTAGATTACTACCGTAATCTGGGATGGTTCTTGTCAATTGGTTTCAGAACATTAGGTTTTCAGATCTTGTTGGTTATCTTATACTTTTAGTGATACTTAGTGTCTGATGGACAGACTGCAGTAGATCCCATCATATGACTTTTAGCATTGGTATCTCTAACTGTATAATGTAGCTTCTTGAGTCCGTCGTTCCTCTCTTGTCATGCCTCATGGACGTGATCGACGACTTCAACAAAACCTGTCGTCAATAGTGTATGAGAGGGTTCTAGAATATTCTATTATAGCATATTCTGAGGGTGTCCGCGACATGGTACGATCACGGGATGTCATGGGTATCATGATGATAATTCTCTTCAAATCTGTTGGATTTGGAGTAGTTATATGGGATGACTAATGAAGGTCTTTTGGGGTTAGTTTCCCTGTAATGAAGTGTTGCAAGGGAAATCAATTGTAGTCCGTGACGACCCAAAACAGAATCAGTATTATAATCAGCTTAATTCGTGAGTTAGCGTGTAATCGCAGATTTCCGATAATTGATTAAGTCGTCGGCTTTGATCACGACTTAATTATTGGCCGAAAATTTGAGTTGAGTCTCTTCTCGAGAGTTGTTGTACGCGTGATTTCGAGTTCGTGGGCGGTTCCAGATTATTATTTGGACGATCGAGGAATATAATATGAATATTTGCAATTTCAGAATACTGTCGAGTTTATCCGTTTGTGTTCGAGTCTATCCGAATTGTGATTGTGATCTGTTTTGGACCGTTGATCTACCCGAAGCGTAAATGGAGTGATTATCGACTTGATTTGTGAGTTTCTCGATTTGTCGTGATTTCGACGTAATCTGCTAATATGGCGGCTTCCTTTGAGACTAAATTACCCGACGAGAATTTGATTTGTAATCCTTCGTGAAAGTTGTAGAGAATTTAATTTCGAACTCGTGGGAACTTCCGGAGAATTACTCTGAATTACGAGGAATAAGTTGTGAATATTTTCAGTCGTTGATCGTTTAATCGGATAAGCTTGTGATGCATTGACCCGTTAACTTTTTATCGAGATAAGTTTGTTGACGCGAGAATTGTTGAAAACGAAATTACGATACGAAATTTACGTTTGTTCGAAGTTTGTCGAAAAGCATATTTGGAATTTTCCTAAAATAGAAGGTATTTAAGTGGGTAACTATTTTGGGCAAGTCAAACCTGGCATTTATGGGAGTTGACCGAGTCAACTTGGTGGAGGAGAGGTGCGACGGAGCTGTGCCACGGCTCGCCGGCGATGGGCTGCCGTCCGGCCACCCCAGGCTTCGGGGTTAGACCCCTCCGCCTCACCTCGACGCCCTCAACCTGTTTCCGGCCAACATCGACGGCGAGGACGCCGGAGGAGGAGGAAAATTCCGGTTGAAAATTGGAGAAAATTGGGGTTTTTGGTTGACATTTTTCCGGCCAAATCAAGCTGCTTAAAGAACTGGGCTTTGAAGCCCTCATCACCATGAAGCTACCTATGTATGTATGGCTTTTCAATTTTGCTTGTACATGGAGAATTGTTCAATTGAAAATTTGGTGGGATTTCGGTTTTGCTTGAAATTGGACTAGTTAGAGTCAAAATTGATCTTTGGTGTAGTTATGGAAGTTGTTTGTTGGATGATTTTGAGTGGAATAAGTGTTGGTCCGCCGAGATATTCATGGTTGGGTGGCGCCGCCGCCGCCGGCGGTGGTCAACGGCGGTGCTCCGGTCAAAGTTGACTTTTTGGGGTTTTCGACGAGTTATATGTCGTTTCACTCGGAATCGCGCCCCGATCGCAGTGGTGAGGTTTGTTTTTCGAATTGAGCATCAGAAATTATACCGAAGTTTTGTGGTGTGATTATTGGATTTTCACGATTTTGTCGAAATTGAATTATATGTTTCCGGGAACAATTGTTTCTCGTGGTATGATTTGAGGATTCGAGTTATAATTTTGAGCAATAGATTTTATGATTATCCAGGGGTTCGTGATCGTTCGTTTGGCGAGAGATTTTCCGCCGGATCACGGGATTAACGCGTATTGCGTTACGCTCACCTGTGAGTGGACAATTTCTTTTCACTGATAATCGCGAGTCTTTATACATGTTTTACGAGCATGAGCATGCGTACGAGATTATGTTTTATATTAGCATGTGTTATACGATTATGCCTATACCATTATACATTACGTATATGCATTTATTTATTGCATTATACATTTGCATCGAACTATTTATGATTTGGTTTACACAGAGTACAATCACAGTATATGTTATTGTATCGATACACTTGCATCCTGGCTGATCCCCGAGGATGTTTACCGGGGGAGGGTGTGACCCCTGACCCGAGGCCTTTACCCGGGGGGGGGGGGCAGACCTCTGACCTGAGGCCTTTCTGGCTAGAATCACGTGTGGGTCTGGGATCCCGTGATTCGGACTGTACTAGCACGGATGTGTCCATGAGCGACCCCATGGGATTTTTACATGCATGCTCTGTACGCTGGAAGGGTTTGTGTTTACCTCGTGTACTATATCATATTCTTTCAATTTGACTCGCATATGTTTTTATAACATATATTATTCGACGAAAGACATTTATTTTCGTCCACTCACTCTAACGGTTTATATGTCTTTCCCCTGGGCTTTTCGGTTTCCATGCCCAGTTTGCAGTTCGGACTCTGGTGTCGCACGTCGTGGTCGGAGGCATAGTGTTCGAGCTACCTTGTTTCTTCCAGTAGGTTTCTTGTTCTGCCTGCTGTGGTATATTTATATAATTATACACTAGAGGTCGCTCTGAGCATTCTGATGTATACTTTTATACAATTTTTCCCCGGATTTCTGTAAAGTATAGTTATATTTATTAATTTACATTACTGTTATGATATTGAGAAATCCGGATGGGATTGGTGCCCACGGTTTGATTTTTGTGGCATAGGATGAAGTGTATTTTCCGGGTGCAGGTTAATGGCAATTCCGCGTTAGTAGCGTTACTCTACTGAAATTTTTATGGTTTTTGTTGGTTCGTGTTTTCATAAGGGGTTTGATTCCTAAATCGGGGTTGGGTCCTTTCATAATCTTCCTTGGGAACTTCTGTATAAGTTAGTAGAGGGTCCTTGTTATGAGATTAGGTGATCTTGATTCTCGGCTGAGGAATTGTTATAATATGATATGTCGACAGTCTTAGTGTATTGACTTATCGGTTACATGCGTATAAGCGACACTAGTCAATATAAGTGAACTTGAATGGATTTTTCCTATTTATTTTGGGGGTGTGAAGAGGTCATCACCATCGTACGTATCTGTGACGACCCGGACCAGAATTAGTAGTGGAATCAGCTTGATTGATGAGCTTGCACGTAGTCGCAGAGTTGCGACAGTCATTTTAATTGCCGAAGCTTCTTAACGACTAAATTATTGGCTGAGAATTGGAGCTGGGTCTCTTCTCGAGAGTCGTTGTACGTGTGATTACGAGTTCATGGGCGGTTCCGGATCGTTATTTGGACGACCGAGGAATTAGTTATGAATATTTGAAGTTTCGACGGAAATGGATTTAAATGGCGGGTTTGTTCGCGACTAAATTACCGGACGAGAATTTGGTTTCAGTTTCTTCACGGAAGTTGTTCGGGATTTAATTTCGAGTCCGTAGGAACTTCCGGAGCATGATTTTGAGTTATGAAGATATAATTGTGAATATTTCCGTTCGTTGATTAATTAGTCGATTTAAATGTGTGTTGGTTCAAAGGGTTGACTTTTTATCCGTTTGGCCGATGTGTTTGACTTTGGGTGACTATTGAAGAGTACGTCGAGACGAGTTTGTGGTCGTGAGAATTATCGGAATCGGAGTTACGACGCGAGAGTTATGGATATTCGAAGTTGTCGTAATTAATTGGGAAAGTTTCCATTTTTGGCATGTCTATATATAGCAGTTTCCCCTTTGGGCAAGTCTTTGACTTGCCATTTTGGGAGTTGACCTGGTCAACTCGGGTTGACCATGGTGGAGGAGAAGAGTTCGACGCCGTACGGTGCTCACCGGCGGTGGGATTTTTCCGGCCACCCCACAGCCTATACCATACACCAATCAACTCGCCTAGCTTCCCTTATCTTGTTTCCGGTCTCGTTTTCCGGCATATCTCACGGTGGAGAGAGAATTAACCGGCCAAAGTTTAAGGTTTTTGGGTTTAATGGTGACTTTTGATTCGGGCCGAGTTGAGCTCAAACAAGGACTGGGTTTTGTAGCTCTCCTCTCAAGGATTCTAACCATGTAAGTATGAAGTTCTAATTCGATTTGTGGAAGGAGAATTTTGGATTTGAAATTTATGTTTCAATTCGGTTTATCATGAAATTGGATGTGTTAGAGTGAGAATTGGACTTCGGTGCAGTTATGGAAGTTGCTCAGTGGGTGATTTTGAGTGGAATAGGGGTGGCTCCGCCGTGAATTCTTCCGGTCAATAGTGGCGCCGCCGTGGGCGGCGGTCAACGGTCAACAGGTTTGACTTTTTGGACTTTCGGCAAGTCGCATGTCATTTGACTCGAAATCGCGCCCCGATCGCAGTGGGGAGGTTCGTTTCTTGATTTGAGCATCCGGAAGTAAAGCGAGGTATTGAGGTGTTATATATGGATTTTCGACGATTCGTCGACATTGAATTTCGTGTTTCCGAGAACGGTGGTTTCTTGTGATTTGTATTGAATTGTCGAGTTATGATTATGAAATATGGATTTTGTGAATATTCAGGTGTTCGTGATCGTTTGTTGGCGAGGGACTTTCCGCCGGATCACGGGTTAACGCGATATGCGTTACGCTAGTCTGTGAGTGGACAATTTCTTTTCACGGAAATCTTGCGAGTCTTTTATATGTTTTACGAACTTGAGCATGCAGCATGATTATGGTTTTACGAGCATGAGATTTCATACGAGATTATGTTTAATATGAGCATGTGTTTTACAATTATACGATTATATTTATACGGATATACGTATACGAATATGCATACACTTATATGCTATTTCATGCATTTGCATCGAATTGTTTATGATTTGGTTTTCACAGAGTACAGTCTCAGTTATGTTGTTGTATCGATACACCTTGCCTCGTCGGCTGATCCTCGACGGAGGGCCGCCTGGAGGGGCGTTTCCCCAACCAGACCGGTGAGGGGCATATCCCCGGAACCGAGGCCATTTCTGGCTTAGAATCACGTGGTAGTCAGGGACTCCGTGATTCAGACTGTACTAGCACGGAGGAGTCCATGAGTGACCCCGTGGGATTTTACTTGCATGCTCAGTACACTGGAGGAGTATGAGTTTTACCTCGTGTACTATGTTATTGTTTTTATTTACTTGGACTCGCATATGTTATTTTACATATATATCAACTGGTGAAAGACATTTATTTTCGTCCACTCACTCTAACGTGTTTTATGTCTTTCCCCTGGGCTTTTCGGTTTTCGTGCCCAGTTTGCAGTTCAGGCTCTGATGTCGCACGTCGTGGTCGGAGGCATAGTGCTCGAGCTACTTTGTTTCATCCAGTAGGTTTATTGTTCTACCTACTGTGGTATGCGTATACGATTATGTATTAGATGTCGCTCTGAGCTTCCTATTGAATACGTTATACGATTTTACACTGGATTTCAGTAAAGTGCATATATATTTACTACTTTACTTTACTGTTGATATATTGAGAAATCCGGATGGGATTGGTGCCCACGGTTTGCTTTTTGTGGCATAGGATGAAGTGTATTTTCCGCGTGCAGGTTATGGTAATTCCACGCTAGTAACGAAACTCTGCCGAAATTTTGAAAATTTTTGTTGGTTCGTGTTTTCGAAGGGGTTTGATTCCGATTTAGGAAGCTAAATTGGGGTTGGGTCCTTTCAGTATCACAGAAGGGCAATGTCAGTTGAGCGACACTGTGTACTTTTTCTTGAATCGATGATGAGGGCATTATGAGAATCAGTGCCAGTAGTTATTCAATTATCAATTACTAATGTTGACTCAGATGTTAATCAAGCACAAGAGGATGCTTCTGGTGCAGATTTTTGTTGATGTCATCGAGCAAGTCAGAAAGATTATGCACATTGACCCTCAACATTTCACATGTTCCACGATTTTCTTCGAGAACCCTTAGTGTGACATATACAACATCTTAGTTCATGTTCAAGTATGGAGCAAAGTACCCGCATTCATCCTAGTTTGATGACTATGGATGTTTGTTTTTAAGATCCATTCAAGCTATCTGGAAAACCTCATTTAACGAGAAAGGGGAGATACATGGCGAGTTAAGAGAACTTGCTTCTTAGTATCAGTGTTGACGTTTTAGAGGAGCCATATAACAATTAGCAGTCTTATAATAGTTTTCCTCAGATAAGTGTGTATCAATGTATTCCTTCCCAGTACTTGTTTTGTCTATTTTTACATTCGTTACTCGTTTGCCGATATGAGTCATAGGCATGGGTACTGATGTAGACAAGGTGTTTGTGATGAAAATTTTGTGAAGCAAGGTTTCCTTGGGAATGAAATTAGTTAATTAGTAGGTTATCCTTACTGTATATACTTCTGGATCATTAATTCTCGAGTTGGTGATTCTTATGCCTTCAACATGTTAGAGTTGCGGGTGAAGTTTCCTTTTTCTATTGTGAAATGGTGTTGTCCGATAGTGATGGATGATACATTTGATCTCTTGATAGATTTGGGATCATGTATTTCACCGAGAGTACGTTGTATTGAGCCACATATGTACTCTTTGGCTCAACTCTTGTCATTTTGACTTGACCGACTATCCGACCCGCTATTTTGTTTTGTTTCTTGTCGACTACCATTTTGTTGGCGTTTAAGGTCATGTCTTGAAATTTTCTATCTCCTAATTCCTTTCTCATTTGGTTTGTTGTTGGGGTACTAGACATAGTAAATTGAACAGATTTTCTCTGGGGAGCACTGTCGCCTTATTTCTTAGTGCTCCAGCCAGGTATGAACGTTATGGGTTTAGCTACCTATTATCTAATATGGTATGCAATCATAATTGAATTACCAAGTTTTACGATAATTGTAGTAGTTTCTTAGGCATGTACCTTTAGTTTGCTCAGCATTCTGAACTCTATATTTGCATCGCGATTCATGATGATTTCAGCTCAACACATTATTGTAGTGTGTGCATTTTATTTCATTCCAAGAGTTCAATCAATTTGTTCGACTTTATTGTAAGTGTGAGTACTTAGTGGTCGATTTGCATTATTCTTTATCTAACCACATTATGAAGTTTTATATGACCAACAATGTAACTGCTTCAACTTTTGGCAAATTTCAATCTAATGTCGACGATTTAGGTTCATCCACCCATGTGTGAGTTAACTTATGCATTTTTGTTTTTCAAGAAAATGACTCTTAGATTTGGATGGCAATTTCTTTTCATTACAGGAGTTAGTCATCGGTTGTTGTATTCCGCTAACATTCTCCTCACTTGCAGGATGTCAAGTGTGGAACAACTAGCCTAAGATTATAATTTCTTCAATTTAGTTAGGAATCGCGAGAACTTACTAGAGAGAATGCGTCTACGTATAGGCCATAGTTGTGTAACAACAGTCCTTTAAGAGAAAAATTTTAAAATGCGAGGATTTTTTACGAGTACACTTAAGAGTAGAGAGATATGTGTCACTTGATCTAGTGGGTGATGCATGTTTACAGGATTCCTTTTAGAATAGATGAAGGAGTATCGTCTAGACAATGCAAGCAATCTTTGCTTTAAGGATCGTATGTCAAAGTAATGTAAGAGAAATATGGGGGGAATGCAAAAAGGCACTCTAGTATTCCTCACTACAGAGTATGTGAATAGTGGTTTGCAGGGAATTATGTTAGCTTTCCCGAGAAGTTGCTGGGTTCTCCTTCGTTAGCTTCTTTTTGGTACAAGACTCATTGCTCATGTTCACTTTTTTAGGGTTTTTCGTGGAGTTGTTTGAGTCATGAATTAATCTTCAGGAGTTAAATAGAATCCCCATATAATTTTCAATTACCTCTTTGGCCTTAGATAGTAGCGGAATCAACTATAGTGCACTTTGGGATGCTAATTTTTTTGATTGAGGTACTTGAGATGTACAGCTAGCTCGGGAATGTAAATTTTCCAGTTATAAATTATGAGTTCCTAAGAAGGAAAATGAGTATGATTTGTGACTAACATGTTGCACAATCTTCGGATTCTCACTAGACTAGTTAGAGGAACATCATGCAAATGACCTTGCGATCATCACTCGCATGTGTATATATGAGAATCATACACAAAAATGCAAACTTCCGACTAGTTTTGTTTGTCTTTGACGA
Source organism: Geum urbanum (assembly GCA_946800695.1). Classification (NCBI taxonomy): domain Eukaryota; kingdom Viridiplantae; phylum Streptophyta; class Magnoliopsida; order Rosales; family Rosaceae; genus Geum; species Geum urbanum. The sequence goes on from OX327003.1 coordinate 12,101,685, forward strand.
AGATGTAGTTTATCAGCCCTTTGGGATATAGAGTCTGATCATTGATTACTACAGGGAAATTGTCATGTTCCTTGGACTTCACAGTATTCTGATTCTCTGGTTAGTTTTTGTTGGTTAAGTATCCAGTGTCAAGGGAAATTACAAATGTTTATAGTTGTACAGCGAGGGAGGTGGCAAAAATTTAATTATTCAAATTAAGATTGAAACTAGATATGTGGATTAGCGCCTCAATGTGTTACCTCCACGAGTGGACAGATTTGGTACACACACGTTTATGTGTAAGCAAAGGCTTATGTTTATTACCAACAAATCTTTCGGCTTTGGATATTAATGGATATGTTTTTATGCGAACCCTATATGTGAGTTACAGATATTCATATTTGGGTATGAGGTTATTGTTACAGAATGTACTCCTTGAGACGTCACGAGAATAGTTACATTGGATTTTGAGACTCAGGTTGCATACAAATATTACTTATTATCGCAGACGATTCATAGCTTGTCAGGATTACTCTGACCTTGAATGGGATGCTGAGTTCATATCTTCATAATAGATAGTGATTTGAGATGACTGTTTGACTCTTTGGAGTCCGCCCTCATTTTTGGGCATATTTGATGCAAATCTTTGTAATTTCTTATGAGCCTTGCTACATTATGGTTATTAGTTATTGATATTTGAGTTAAATTCTTATAGATTAAATGGTAAAGATATTTAGTATTGCAATCATTATGATTTATAAATTCAGATGAGTATGAGTGATTTATGTTCATAAAGTTAATCAGTTTGATTATGAGAAATCCGGATGGGATTCAGTGCCCACAGTTTGTTTTTGGAATTTGGGTATTCAAAGTGTTCTCTTTGTGTAGGTTTTTGAGTTTCTTTGAATTTTAGGGGAAACTATGAGAAATTTTCAATAGAATTTTCAGGAATAAGAGAATTGAATAGGATCAAAACTTCCCTTAAGATCAGTGTGATGCTCACTTATGTTACGATTTTAGAATGATCAGTCTGGGTCTTCAGCTTGTTACCTTGATGGCCATGAGAGTCACTTTTATCTGTGAGTGTCTGTGGTGGGACACTTCTGGTAGGCTTGTGGTGTAATATTTTAGTGGTGATCAAGAAGCCACTTCAAGAGGTTGAGCCATACCGCCATCTAGATAGCTGACATATCAGTACCGCAGCTGAACGCTAGAATGACCGAACATGCTGATATCATTAATAGTAATTGCCAATAAGGTTGGCATGGATATCAGATGTCTTAGGTTTTTATGTTATAAAGTTTAAATCAAGACCTTTTTATGTATCAGTTTTATAGCAAGTAGTTGTTTGAGACTCTCGATCAAGAGAACACAGTTTCGTAATCAAGTGATACATGGTGAATGTATTATGGATAACCCTCTTAGTTGTGGATGCCACTTGCTGGCGAAAAGAACTCATGCGGAGTAGCACTCGTTGGTGCTTTACAAGTATATACATAAATTTCGAGGACAAAATTTTCTAAAGAGGAGTAGACATCTAGAGAATTTTTTTTAGAAATTGTTTAAGGTTAATCGAGAAAGTAGTTAGTTTTAACCGTCGGTAATTATTGATAACTCTTTTTATCAAAATTTTATCGATTAATTGTTTCGAGAAATTTACTTGGGGAAATTTTTAGAGTTTATCGAGATGAATCCATAGCCACGTCAAGTGTTTAAATCGGAGTTACAATGAATAAGTTATGGTAAGCGAAATTTGTTAACGATTTACGTTTTTGGTTACTCGCGAAAAGAAATAGGAGTTACCAGAAATGGAAAGCCATTTCCGGTCAAATTTTTTCTTCACTTTTCTCTCTCTTTCTCTCACACCTCTTCTCCTCCCCGTCGGCTTCGCCAGCTACGTCCCTCGGCCGACCATCAAAACTGTTGACCAAGGTGTCAAAAGAAGCATCTCATTCTCCTCTTTCAAACCCTAATGGTCTCCACCACCAATTCAACTGGAGATAGCCAGAATTTTAAGAAGAAAAACCGATAAAATTTAGATTCTGTATCGATACTTTTCCAGCCAAATTGACCGGCGAAACCTATTGGGCTTCGAACGTCACCTCACCACGAAGCTAAAGAAACCAAGATCAAGTCCTAATTCAAACTGTGGAGGGAGAATTGACGATTTGAAGTTTTTAGGAAAAGTTATGTTTTTGAGTTCAAAGGTAAAATTGGGTGGTTTATAATTCGAATTGGATTTTGGTGGAGTTATGAAAAATATTGTTGGGTTTATTTTGCACATTTTGGTATTCAAGTCGCCGGAAAAAGTCACCAGTGATGGGTATTTTAATGTAAATTTTATGTCGTTTTGCTCATAATTTTGTACCGATTCTAATAAAGAGGTTATTGAATTGATGTGGGCATTTTTTATTAAGACGTGTGGTTAATCGAATATTAATTAAACAATTTTATGATTATATCGAACGGTTGAGTTGATAGTCGATTCGACTTCGAGTCGCGTAATGTTTGAGGAATATGTTGCGACTTAAAAAGAATTCAAGAATTAGAATTTGAAATTTGAAATTTGAAATTTGATTAAAGCATGTCATTAGTTCAAAAAGTACGTTATTCTAGAATGTGAGGTTCTCGACGATAATGCTCGTTGGTGAACTAGCTAAGCTATTCAGTTTGACTTTTGACGATTGGTTATTAAGTAATAGTCATTGTTTCAGGATGACATGTTCGCGGCCAGTGACAGATGCATTGTAGTGCCAACAAACGTGCTTTGGCTTGTGGAAATCACGGCACTGTACTGTGAGTGGACTCCTTTATTTTCACAGTCGATAGCGAGTTCATTTATGTTTCAACATGCCAGTATTTCAGCTTTTTTACAGTATGTTTCAGAGCATTTTTATTTTGGAGGTTTTTCTTTCTGATGGCATTAGTTAGTTGCATCGATACACTAACTATTCGGTTGACCACCGGATAGTCTAGTTATGGGAGGTTAGGTTGCCTCATTTGGCCCGTCAAAGGAGGTCATGAAACCTCATCTAGTCCATCGCCTACAGTTTTTATATAGATAGTCGACTTAGATTAGAAAAAAACTCCTGAGCGATCACATCCATTTGCAGTTCAGTTTATAATACTTGAATTCGCATTATTTTACAGAAATCAGCGGAAATGCATACAGTTATAGTTTTACAAATTTTCATAGTTTATGATTTTTTCCCCTCACTCTAACATTTTATGTTTTTATGCATTTGCCTGGCCCATTTGGTTTAAAGATTCCCAGATTGGAGGTTAGTTGGCTAAAGACATGAACATCCAGAGTTCGAGGCATGACAATCCACAGCTTTCGTCTTCGCAGTATAGGTTCTCAGTTGAAGTTCAGGGTTGTTCGTGCTATAATACCTGGTACTGATTAGTCAGTGTTAGATACTCTAATACGGGTCCCGCAAGACTTACTTTGGATTACTACAGTAAACAAATTTGTGTAAAATGCAACTTCACATCAATTTTGCAGTGCGAAGCTTTGTACTTGATGAAACTATACACACACATAACCCTCTTCTCCTCAAGTATCCATTTTTTGGTCCATTTTCAGGTATAGGGCATTACACCAACTTTTTAACATCTCCACCATTCAGATTTTATTTTCTGATGTGTAGATCACTTATGCAAATTTTCAGCCAAATTGATTATTGTTAAGGCATTCAAAACTACAATTGAAGTTTATAAGTATAAACAGTTTAGGTTTGACAGATTTAGTCTGTCCCTTGTTTTAATCTAGTTCGATATCTTAAGGCATCTCCAACAATAGAGGTCAAATACCTTATAGTAGAACCTTCAAAGAAAAACTCATCTCCAACCCATAAAAATTTGGGTCTCATACCTTATATCTAAGTCTCATACCCTATCCAAGGTTCTAAAATAAAACCCAATATGAGGTATAGGACCTTGTATATTTTGGTGGGCCTAGATGGAAGGAAAAAGGAAGATCAGAAACTGAAAAAAAAAACAGAACTAAGCTGCAGCTCGAGTGAGACAGACGCGCGGAGAGAGGAAGGCTCCCTCCAGTTATTGTCCAGCGCGGGCTGGCGAGGCGCGAGGTGAGCAAGTGAAGAGGAGGTCTGGCCGACAGCTGACGCAGAGGGGCCCACTGTTCTGCTGCTGGCGTCAGAAGCCAATGGCTCTCTCCCTATTCGAGCCCAAACGAAAGTTTTCCTCTTTTAGCAGTTTTATTTTTAATATCTCCTAATTAAATGTACTTTCCTCCTTAAATTAAATTAAAATCGAAATTTTTTATATAAAAAAAATTTGTCCGTTGCAACAGTAATATTGTGCATCTCTATAAATACCAACAATAAAACTCATTGTTTCTACACCAAAGTTTGCTACTTATTCTCAAGAGAAAATTTTCTCCATAAACTTATCTTCCTCTAGCTTTTATTTTATTTTTTGTAGCATCATGCCATGCACCAAAGGTGCTTAGAGATCCAAGGCAATCAAATTGGAAAAAAGATGAAGAAGAAGTGTTGTGCCAAGCCGCTATGACTACTAGTGAGGATCCAATCACGGGTACTAATCAATCCTCCAAAATATTGTGGGAGCGTATTAGTGCGGCGTATGAAGCCACAAAACCAACCGGAGCATGTTCTCGATCCGGAATGAGTTGTATGGCTCGTTGGAAAAAAAATTTCCCCCACATGTATGAGATGGCGTTAATCTCTCAACCGTGCAATCAAAGCTCATGGTAGTGGTGAAAACGACGCCGACGAAGTAAGTATATATTTAAATTGTGCTTAGAAATTATTAAATTGTGCATATAAATATAGTAACTAAATTTTCAAGTGCGTAAAAATTATTAACCACTAATTTAATTTTTTTTTTATTGATTATGTAGCTTTTAACCGCTAAAAAAGAATATCACAAATTGTCAAAAGGGGAGACATTCTCTTTTTTTCATTGTTGGGAAATATTGAAGATGCATCAAAAATTTATGAATCCTCCCAATATGGATTTTAGTTCCGATTTTGATCCGCCCATCGACTTGGATGATGACGACGACACACCCACCGATGGAGCAACTCCAAGTGCACCACCTAAGGAAGTTCGACCTAAAGAATCTCGCCCAATGGGAAATAAAGCGGCTAAGGCGGAAAAAAAGAAGAAGAGTGAAGATCTCGGAGAGAGCATTTACGCTCAAATGAAAAGATTGAACGACTTGCGTGAGCGTGAGTTTGCACATAAGCAACAACTCTTTCAAGAGGCTAAGACGGCGGAGAAACTTGAAGCCAATGATCGCATAATGGCGGTGGATCCGAGTATATACTCTCCTAACAAAAGAGCTTATTGGGAGAGGAGGCAAAAAAAGATACTTGACGAGGAGAAAATGGCCAATGGTCGTCCTACCACCCCACCAAATTATCCTCAATCATCTTCAAGCAATGATGGAAATGACACAAATTTGTACATCTACACGCCGGTTCAAGATACGCCATGGTTATGAAATAATATTGAAGAGTCATTTTAATTAATGTATTGTTGCTTTTAGTATGTTGTTGCTTATTTTAATTAATGTGTTGCATTGCTTAATTAATGTGATGTTGTAACTTGGACTACATTTTAATAAAGAGTATTTTGTTATTTTCTCATAATGGATTAAACTTTTATTTAGTATACACTCAATTAAATGCATAATTGATACAACTTTTATTAATAGCACACAAAATTAAAGCTCACAACAACACACAAAATTAAAGCTCACAACAACACATCAAATTAAAGCTCACAACAACACACCAAATTAAAACTCACAACAACACACAAAATTAAAGCTCACAACAACACACCAAATTAAAGCTCACAACAACACACCAAATTAAAAGCAAAATGGCAAAAAAGCCAATTATTGAAATAATGGATGTACACCCCTCATCCATTATTACGTAGACTATCCAAGTGTTTGTTCCAATCATACCTCACTAGATTGTCTCTTAGTGAATCATGGATCACTGGACATCGAGTGTCGTCGTAACGTTGCATATATTCTCGCACTCGTCGAGAATTGCGGTGTACTTCCTGATCATTATCTGCCCTATCATATACCTCTGCGCGCCTCGGACGAGTTGAGTTTTCATCAATGTCAAAAGGCTCATCATCCTCGTACTCATCTTCAACTATCATGTTGTGCAAGATTATGCACGTTATCATGATGTACTAGAGACTCTTTCTACCCCAAAGGCGAGCAGGCCCCCTTACAATTGCAAAACGTGCTTGCAAAATACCAAATGCTCTCTCCACGTCTTTTCTATAAGCCTCTTGCATCTTCGTAAAATGTTTTGTCTCTGGCGTGGTAGGATTTGGAATTGCTTTGATTAAAGTCCCCCAGTTGGGGTAGATGCCATCCACCAGGTAATATGCTTGATGGTACGTATTTTCACCCACCTTGTATTTCACCCGAGGAGCTTTACCTTGGCAAACCTCGTCGAATAAGGGAGACGTCCCCAGGACATTTAAATCATTCAGAGATCCTGGAAGTCCAAAATATGCATGTCATATCCATGTATCATATGAAGCCATGGCCTCTAAGATAATAGTAGGTTTACCTTTGTAACCTTGATATTGCCCGTGCCAAGTAGTAGGACAGTTTTTCCATTGCCAGTGCATACAATCAAGGCTCCCTACCATACCCGGAAATCCACGATCGTTAGCTTTTTTTAGTAACCTTATCAGATCTACTCTCTCTGGTCGACGAAGATACTTCTGGTGATAAATATTCCAGATAGCTTTTGTAAAGTGATCTAAAATCTCGAGAGCAGTGGATTCTGCCACATCAAGAAACTCATCACACAAGTCGGATGGCAAACCGTAAGCGAGCATCCTCATAGCACATGTTAACTTCTATTCAGTTAAGAAGCCGACTCTACCGGAAGCATCCAGTGTCTAAAATAAATAAGGATCGTAGTTGGCCACATCACGCATCATTCCTTCGAACAGCTCAGGTCGCATTCGGTACCGCCTACGAAAATGGTTTCCATCAAACCTACACACAGGATTGAAGTATAGATCCTTCAATCGCCGATCTATAGCTTCTCGATCTCTTTCAATGTACGCTCGACCTTCAGAAGAACCACCCCACTGTGAGTTTTCTTCATTCATCCTCTGCAAGTGTGAGGCAGCTGAAGTCATCATAAGATCATCCTCGTGATTTCTCGAGCCACTATCTTCTTCATCCTTCTTCAGTAGTTTCCTGAATCGGAATCAAACCCTTTCTGAAAACACGAACTTGCAAAAACCACAAAAATTTTGACAGAGTTTCACTATAACGCGGAATTGTCATTAACCTGCACCCGAAAACACACTTAATCCTATACCACAAAAGCCAAACCGTGGGCGCCAATCCCATCCGGATTTCTCAATATCATAACAGTAATGTAAAGTAGTAATCAAAACTGTACTTTACAAAAAATCCGGGGAAAACATATAAGAGTATAGCGACAGAGTAATCAGAGCGACCTCTAGTGTATATATATACAAAGATATAAAACAGTAGGCAAAACAATAAACCTACTGAAAATGAAAGATAGCTCGAACGCTATGCCTCCGACTGCGACGTGAGACACAAGAATCTGAACTGCAAACTGGGCACGGAAACTGAAAAGCCCAGGGGAAAGGCAAATAAAATCGTTAAAGTACATGGACGAAAATAATCGTATGCCTTTCACCAAACATATATCATAAAATAGAGCAAAGCGAGTTCAGATAATAAATGGAGGTGTCAGGCAAATCTCTCAATCCCGACGGTCAGGCGAATCTCTCAAACCTGACGGTGATAGACTAGGCGAATCTCTCAAGCCTAGTGGACACATCAGGGGAATCTCTCAACCCTGGATCTGGACTACCGGTGATCAGCCGAGTAGCCAATGCATCGATGCTAAGTAATGCCATCACCATATAAAATAATACCTCCAAAAGCAATAAATAATCTCAGCATCGTACTGTAAATAAATACGGAAATCAAAAACTCGCTATGACAGTGAAATAAAAATGTCCACTCACAGATAGCACAACGCGCACACGCGCTAATCACGAGATTCGGCAGAAGATCCCTCACCCAACGTACGATCTCGATCCCCTGAATAATCACAAAATATAACTGATCAAAATCACAATTCACTACTCTGTACCATACCTCGGAAACCAACCATTTCCGGAAACATATAACTCGATACAAAATAATCGACGTAAACTTCCGAAATCTCCACATAAACCCTCGACTAAAATTCCGGCTTCCAAATCAACTCAAAAACCTCAAGGCGATGATCGGGGCGTGATTACGAGCAAAAATGACATATAATTCATCAAATTCCAAAAAGTCAACGAGTCGCCGGAGCTTCGCCATTTACCGCGCTGTCAACCGGATGAATTTCCCGGCGACTAAGCTCACCGAAGCTTCTCCTTCTCAAGCCCAACACATCTCTCAATTGTGAGAACCATCAATTCCGCCGCGATTAGCCGGAATTCAGCTCGAAACATCCACGGCCGAGAATCGCAGGAAAACTTTCCCGGCCGATTCCGGCGCCGTCACACCACCTCGTCCCTCAAAACCAAAGGGGAAATCATCCTTGAGCAAAAACCAAACGATTCCACCAAAGAACCTCACCAGAAAGCCACCGGAGCGCCGCCCCCATCAAACCTGATTCCGGCCGAAAAACAATGAACTTTAACTCACTCGTTCTCCCTCAAATCCTCATCAATTAACACAAATCCAAGTTCTAAACTATAGGAAATCAAGAGGAGAATCGATTCATACCCAAATCGGAGCCAGAGGTGGCCGGAAACAAAAGGTCACCGGAGAGTCAAACGGTGGCCGGTTTTCTCCTCGGTCAACGCCAATTCTCTGGTCAAACGACGGTCAACCTTCCCGAAACAGTGTTTTCGACAATTTTTCAACTATTTTCGATATTTATACTCGCGGCTCGTTACGATCGACAGTCCAAAATGGATCACATCCACGTTTCGAATAACTCAAATACAAACGGATAAACACGACGAAACTCCTCAATTTCAAATATTCATAACATATTCCTCGGTCGTCGAAATAATTATCCGAAACCGCCCACAAACTCGAAATCACGCGTACAACAACTCTCGTGAAGAGACTCAACTCAAGTTCTTGCTCGACAATTAAGTCGTGAACTGCACCGCCAATTTGATTCATTTACGGAAAACTGTGATTACGCATAAACTCGTGGATTAAGCCGATTATAATACTGATTCTGATTCGGGTCATCAAAAATCTACCCCCCTTAAAAAAAATTCGACCTCGAAATTTACGTACCTGCTAGGTGAACAGATGAGAATACTGCACCCGCATACGCTGCTCAGTCTCCCAGGTGGCCTCCTCAACCGAATGATTCTGCCACAAGACCTTCACCAGTGGTATAACATGGTGCCTCAACTCCTGCTCACGCCGATCGAGAATTTGTACCGGCTCCTCCACATATGTCATATTCTCTCGGATAGGAAGCTGATGTGGTGCTAACACATGTGATGGATCTGGAATATACTTTCGCAACATTGAAACATGGAAAACATCGTGTACACGAACCATCTCAGACGGTAACTTAAGTCTATAAGCCACGGCACCAACCCTCTCGGTAATCTCATACGGACCAATGTATCATGGTCGAAACTTGCCACGCTTCCCGAAATGCACAACTTCCCTCCACGGAGATAGTTTCAGGAAGACCCAATCGCCCACCTCGAACTCGAGACTCTTTCTTCTCACGTCCGCATAACTCTTCTGGCGATCCTGGGCAATCTTCAGTCTGTCTCGGATAATCTGAATGTCCTCCATGGTGCTCTTCACCAGATCAGGGCCAATAAGCCATCACTCGCCCACCTCACTCCAACACAATGGTGTGCGACACTGCCTCCCGTATAGAGCCTCATACGGTGCCATCTCAATACTGGCCTGATAGTTGTTGTTATAAGCAAACTCAATCAAATGCAGTTGTTGGTCCCAATTTCCTCGAACCTACAAAACACAAGACCGCAACATATCCTCGAGAGTCTGAATAGTCCTCTCAGACTGCCCATCAGTCTGAGGATGAAAAGCTGTACTAAAACGCAATCTAGTACCCATGGCTCGCTACAATGCCTGCCAGAACTCTGAGGTAAACTGACTGTCTCGGTCAGAAACAATAGATATAGGCACACCGTGCAGACGAACAATCTCCGCCAAATACAGCTTTGCCAATCTGCCCACTGAAATCTTCCCCGGAAGTTCCAGAAAATGAGCCGATTTCATCAATCGATCTACGATAACCCAAATACCAGAATTACTGGCCGAAGTATGCGGTAACTGATACACGAAATCCATGGTAATGTGCTCCCACTTCCAAACTGGAATTTCCAAGGGCTGCAACTTTCCCGCAGGCTTCTGCCTCTCCGCTTTAACCTGCTGACAAACCAAACATCTGCTCACATATGCGGCAATCTCCCGCTTCATATTGCGCCACCAGTAGTAAACTCGAAGTGTACGAAACATTTTCGTACCGCCGGGATGTATCACATACGCCGAATAATGAGCTTCGTCTAAAATCTCTTTCTTCACACTCTCGTCCATGTGTACACATAATCTGCCTCTGAATAGTAACTTACCATCATCACTCAACCGAAACTCTGTTGGCACACCATTCCAAATCATGGTCTTCTTGTCCAACATGTAGGAATCTGCATCCTGAGCTTCCCGAACCTGATCAACCAACACCGGTTGAACCTGGAAGCTAGCCAACAAGGCTCCATCATCGTCCCACTCGAACTCAGCTCCCGTAGCCCGTAGCTCGGCTAACATGGAAACCCTGGCCACACACACATGAAACAACGAAGCTCCAAATTTCCGACTGAGTGCATCAGCAACGACATTAGCCTTCCTTGGATGGTACTCGAAAGTGCAATCATAGTCGTTGATCAACTCCATCCATTTGCGTTGCCTCATGTTCAAGTCTGGCTGCGTACGCAAATAAGTGAGACTCTTGTGATCGGTATATATCTTGCACTGAACTCCGTACAAGTAGTGTCTCCAACTCTTCAAAGCTAATACAATAGCAGCCAACTCCAAATCATGGGTAGGATAGTTGACTTCATGTGGTTTCAGCTGCCTGGAACCATAGGCCACCACTCTGCCATGCTGCATTAGAACACAACCAAGTCCTAACTTCGATGCATCGCTGTAAACCACGAACTCACCTTTGTCGTCAGGTACGGTCAAAACCGGTGCAGTGGTCAACTTTTCCTTCAGGAGCAAGTAACTTTCCTCACATGCATCGGACCACTCGAACTTGACGCCTTTCTTCGTCAATCTGGTAAGTGGAGTGGCAATCCGTGAAAAGTCCTGCACAAAATGCCGATAGTAACCTGCCAAACCCAAGAAACTCCTGATCTCTGGTATGGTGGTAGGTCTACTCCAATTCAACACGGCTTCAATCTTGTCAGGATCCACGCTGACTCCCTCAGCTGATATCACGTGACCCAAAAAATTCATGCTATCCAACCAAAACTCACACTTGCTGAACTTCGCCAACAACTGATTGTCCCGCAAAGTCCGCAAAATAGCTCGTAAATGCTTCTTGTGCTGGCTCACACTCCTGGAGTAAATCAAGATGTTGTTAATGAACACGATCACAAACTAGTCCAAAAACTGCCTGAACACTTGGTTCATCAAGTCCATAAAAGCTGTGGAGGCATTGGTCAACCCAAACAGCATAACCAAGAACTCGTAATGCCCATACCGTGATCTGAAAGCTGTCCTGGCCACATCTGACTCTCTGATCCTCAACTGATGGTATCCGGACCTGGGATCAATCTTCGAAAAGACTGAAGCTCCCTTGAGCTGATCAAACAAGTCGTCAATCCGCGGCAACGGATACTTGTTCTTTACAATGACCTGATTCAGCTTCCGGCAATCGATACACAACCGCATAGAACCATCCTTCTTCCGCACAAACAGTACAGGAGCACCCCACGGTGATATACTGGGTCATATGAAACCTTTCTCTAGCAACTCCTGAAGTTGAATCTGTAGCACTTTCAACTCCGCTAGTGCCATACGATAAAGTGCCTATGATATGGATCTAGTGCCCGGTAATAGCTCAATAGTGAAATCGATCTCCCGAACTGGAGGAATACCCGGTAACTCCTCCGGAAATACATCTGGAAACTCGGAAACCACCTCAATGTCACTAATGTCTGGTACAGCAGCCGTAGTATCCACATCATTAGCTAAGTAAGCAACACAACCCTTCTTCATCATCCAATCAGCCTTTATCGCTAAAATCACACATGGCAATGAAGTATTCTTCTCACCGCGAAACAGTATCTCGGGGAAACCTGGTCGTCGAAACATAACCTCCTTCTTGTGACAATCGAACATAGCCCAATGTGTCTCCAAGAATTCCATACCCAAAATCACATCAAAGTCGACGATATCCTGCAATAACAAATCTGCGCCTAAACCATGACCTCCAATAAAAATCTCACAATCCCTATACACCCAGCCAATACTCACAACCTCACCGGACGGATACAACACTCTCCACAACCCCGGAAGTGGAGATGCAGGCATAGTAGCTAAAGATGATAATCTATATGATATGAATGAATGTGTAGCACCTGGATCTAGCAATGTAAGTACTAGATATCCAAAGACATGCAACGTACCGATAACAACCTCCGGTGAAGCTCTACCCTCACGCAAAGACATGGCATGAACCCTGGTCGTCCACGCTGAGGGTGTCCCTGCTGTCCGCCCTGGCCGGAAGACTGTACTGGTCGAGCCCCAGAAGTAGTACCTCGCTCTCCTCTGAAACTTTGGGCTGCCTCTCCACCGGCACCAGCAAACTGGCAACATTCCCTCGCATAGTGACCCTCTTGGCCACAACGATAACAAATGACAAGGCCTCGCTAACATGGACCAACATGATGCCTGCTGCAGAGACTACACAATGGGTACTCCCTCGGTACGGCAAAAGTGCCACCGGTACGCCGAGGGTATCTGGATCCGCTAGAACCCCCACTAGACTGTGGCCTCTGCGGTTGATCCCTCCTCCATCTTTGTCTTTGTCTAGCCGAACTACCTGGTGGTCTATATGGTCCACTGCCCGATGATGATGTCGATCCGGAAGTGTCAGAACTCAGCCTCTTGGAAGGTCCCTGACTCGGTCCACCCACCTCAAACCGTCGAAACTGGAATCTCATCTGCCTTTCCTTCTCGATATCCTCGCCTCGAAGTGCAGCACTCACGAACTCATCAAAGTTGTTCCGAGGCATCGTAGTCAGAGTCCCATTGATCTTCAGGTTCAAGCCCAGCTCAAATCTACGGCACTTCGCTTCCTCTGTAGCCACAATGTCACACGCAAACCGAGATAAGCGGGTAAATCTGTCCTAGTACTCAAGCACTGACATACTGCCTTGTGTGACGACCCGGACCAGAAATAGCAGTATGATCAGTTGTATACGTGAGTTATCGCATAGTCGCAGATTGCCGACAGTTGATTGAATCGCCAGGCTCGTTAACGACTTAATTATTGGCTGAGAATTGGAGCTGAGTCTCTTCTCGAGAGTCGTAGTACATTTGATTTCGAGTTCGTGGGCGGTTCCAGATCGTTATTTGGACGACCGAGGAATTAATTATGAATATTTGAAGTTTCGACGGAATCGGATTACTATGGTGACCTCCTTAACGACTAAATTACCGGACGAGAATTTGGTTTTGGTTCCTTTACGGAAGTTGTTTAGAATTTAATTTCGAGTTCGTGGGAACTTCCGGAGCATGATTTTGAGTTATGGAGATTTAGTTGTGATTATTTCCGTTTGTGGATTGTTTAGTCGAATTAAATGTGTGTTTGGCCGATGTGTTTGAGTTCGGATGATTATTGAAGAGTACGTCGAGACGAGTTTGTGGCCGCGAGAATTTTCGGAATCGGAATTACGACGCGGAAGTTACGGGTATTCAAAATTCGTCGGAAAGTTAATTAAGGAAGTTGCTATTTTGGGAAAGTATAAATAGGGGTTTCCATTTATGGTAAGTCAAACATGCATTATGGGAGTTGACCCGGTCAACTTGTGTTGACCGAGTTGGTGCGATCAGCGTTTGACGGTGGCGACGGCTCACGGCGGTGAGCTGCCGTCCGACCACCACGGAGCTCGGCTCCGGTCCGGTTCACCTCGCCCCGACCTCCCGAATCTACCCTCGGCCACCACGCATGGCGTGGCTCGCCGGAGGAGCTTGTTTTTCCGGCAAGAAAGTGAAGGTATTTTGGTGATTTCGGGTTCATGGTTTTTGGCCGAATTGAACTACAAAATTGACTGGGTTTTGTAGCTCTCCTCTCAAGGATTCTAACCATGTAAGTATGAAGCTTTAATTCGATTTGTGGAAGGAGAATTTTGGATTTGAAATTTGTGTGTACATTCGGTTTTGCTTGAAATTGACCTAGTTAGAGTGAGAATTGGCCTTCGATGCAGTTGACAAAGTTGCTCAGTGGGTGATTTTGCATGGAATAGGGATTGCTCCGCCGGAAGATTTTCATTTTGGCAGCGGCGCCGCCGTGGGCGGCGGTCAATGTTGACTTTTTGGGATTTTCGACAAATTGCATGTCATTTGACTCGAAATCGCGCCCCGATCATAGTGGGGAGGTTTGTTTTTCGAATTGAGCGTCCGAAAGTAAAGCGAGGTATTGAGGTGTTATATATGGATTTTCGACGATTCGTCGACATTGAATTATGTGTTTCCGAGAACGGTGGTTTCTCGTGATCTGTCTTGTATTTTCGAGTTATGACTTTGAGAAATGGATTTTGTGAATATTCAGTTGTTCGTGATCGTTCGTTTGGCGAGGGACTTTCCGCCGGATCACGAGTTAACGCGTATCGCGTTACGCCAATCTGTGAGTGGACAGTTTATTTTCACGGAATTATTGCGAGTCCTTTATATACTTTTTATGAACTTGAGCATGTTGTATGATTATGGTTTTACGAGCATGAGTTTTCGTACGAGATTATGTTTATATTGAGCATGTGTTATACGTTTATACTTATATGTTGTTATGTGTCCACGTGTGGCCCTGTGTGATTTATACACATGCTCTGTACACGTGAGGAGTTAGAGTCTCCCTCGTGTTTTTTGTACGTGAGGAGTTAGAGTCTCCCTCGTACTTGTATGCGTGAGGAGTTAGAGTCTCCCTCGTGTACCATTTGATTATTTATACTTCGACTCGCATATGTTTTATGTCGTATATTTTATTTGGTGAAAGACATTTATTTTTGTCCACTCACTCTAACGATTTTCATGTCTTTCCCCTGGGCTTTTCGGTTTCCGTGCCCAGTTTGCAGTTCGGGCTCTGGTGTCGCACGTCGTGGTCAGAGGCATAGTGCTCAAGCTACCTTGTTTCTTCCAGTAGGTTTATTGTTCTACCTACTGTGGTATACATATATGTTTATACGATAGAGGTCGCTCTGAGAAATCTGTTGTTATGTTATACGATTTTACTCCGGATTTCAGTAAAGTACGTATATATTTATTGTTTTACTTTACTGTTGATATATTGAGAAATCCGGATGGGATTGGTGCCCACGGTTTGATTTTTGTGGCATAGGATGAAGTGTATTTTCCGCGTGCAGGTAATGGTAATTCCACGTTAGTAACGAAACTCTGCCAAAAAATTTCTACGGTTTTTGTTAGTTCGTGTTTTCGAAGGGGTTCGATTCTGATTTAGGGAGCTAAATCGGGGTTGGGTTCTTTCAGCTTGGTATCAGAGCATTAGGTTATAGGTTCTGTAGACTTCTGTAGTCATATTTACTAAGGATATTTGAGAATGTACAGCATGTCTGGAATGGTGACCCGACCGGCCGGCGGATAATCATCAATATTCCGGGTGTTGTATACTTTCAAATATTTGAAGTTCCATGATTACGTTCCACTTGTTGTGAACGGTATTGTATTCATTAGGATGCCTCCTGACGTGCTT
The DNA here is from genome assembly GCA_946800695.1 of Geum urbanum. Lineage (NCBI taxonomy): Eukaryota > Viridiplantae > Streptophyta > Magnoliopsida > Rosales > Rosaceae > Geum > Geum urbanum. The sequence continues at coordinate 12,117,674 of OX327003.1, forward strand.
TCCATGTCAGTACGGTTGTGGATCCTATTGAGGATCAATCGACGCGCGATTTGCCAGAGAACTGTGGATTTGGATGAGTATTCTGAATTCAGAGATTTGTGTGGCACGGTTTTCCTGGTTGAGTGTGTATGAGCGTCTACTTGTTGCCTCAGAGCTGAGAATTGTGGCAGTTGATGTTTGCCTGAGTCAAATTGTTGTATTTGGTGGGCTGATATGGTGTGAGTTCCGATTGCGACTCCATGGCCAACAATTAGGGTGTTGTTTATACGGTAATGGTTTTATCAGGCTACCCAGCATTCGAATGTGAAGTGTTTACCCACCTGAGGCAGTGATGCATTGTTCACATGATTGTCCATGTTTGCACGAGTTATGTGGCTTCAGAGGGAGCTATGCACGAGGTTCGAGATGAGTTTGAACCTGAGCATCAGAGTGAGTCTGATTGATGTGCCTCGAGATAACCGTGAGGAGCTTAATATGTTGCACTCCGTGGCGAGGCTATTGAGAAGGAAAGATGTACGCGGTTTTCGATGTGATGGTTAGAGGAAAGTGGACTTAGTCGATATTTTAATGAGGTTGAGTTCCGACACCTCGGGATCAGTGACTTCATCAGGCTGTGGCCCTATCGATTATGTTGAGGGTCATCAGATCAGGCAGAGGATCCGTTTGGCGATGGCGGAGATCACAGAGTAGCGGATTTGCTCCTGTGGCATGAGTTTGGGCGGTCGTTGGTGATCCTTTCACGCAGCAGGTGCTGTGGTGATTTATGTTCGTGGAGCACTTTCAGTTGCTGTCTCGGTGGCCAGGAGGGTCACGTTACGAGGGAGCGCCCTTAGCCAGCTGTTGTAGCGGTTCGGTAGCTCAGAGTTTACAAGGAGATCCTCATGTTGTACCTGAAGTTTGACCAATGTACCATTTTGATGAGTTATTCAGCAAGTCGCAATTGATGTGGGCGACTAGTTGGGCATGTTGGAGTTCGTGCCATGACCTTGTTTGAGGACAGATTTTTCTCCGAGGTTACTGTTGTTTGATATCCATGGCTATTGTACTTGCATCTCCACTTCCGAGTTTTGGAGAGTGTTGCATCCATCCGGAGGTCGCGAGATCCTTGTTGGAGGTTATGTGTTAGCCGCGGATCTGTTATTGCTGAACATCGTGGTTTTGATGTGATTGTGAGTATGGACTTACTGACGATGCATTTGGCTGTGTTCGATGCCTCGAGAAGGAGATTATGTTTCGACGACCAGGTTTCCCCGAGACACTATTTCGCGGTGATGGTCTCGCGGATGATGAAAAGAGTTGTGTTGCTTGCTTAGCGTATGATGGAGACACTTCGATTACTGTACCCGATATTGGCGACATTGAGGTGGTTCCCGAGTTTCCTGAGATGTGTGCCGGAGGAGTACCAGGTATCCTTCCAGTTCGGGAGACCGACTACATTATTGAGCTTGTACCAGGCGCTGGACTCATTTTACCAGCATCTTGTCGCTCGGAGCCAGCGGAGCTGATGGAGCTATAGTTTCAACTCCAGGAGTTGCAGGAGGTTTCAGGAGATTTCATGCGACCCCGTGTATTTGCGTGGTTTGCTATTGTATTGTGTGTACGGATGTTGGTTGGTTCGACGAGATGGTGTATTGACTACCGGAAACCTGATTCGCTTCAGAGGAAAGTGAGTATCCTCCACTTCAGATTGATGAGTAGTTTGATTAGCTTGCGAGACCTTCAGTCTTTCGGAGATTGATTTCAGGTCCGGATACCATCAGTTAAGGTTTGATGAGTTAGATGTGGTTTGGACAGCTTTCGGATCTCGGTGTTGACATCAGAAGTTTTTGGTCACGCTGTTTGATTAACCAATGCCCCATAGATCGTGTGGACGTGATGATCAGGTGTTCAGACGGTTTCTGGACGAGTTTGCAGTCATGTTCGTTGGCAACGTCCTGATGTACTCCAGGAGTATGGACCAGCACCTGAAGCAATTGCGAGCTATTTTGCAGACTTCACGAGATGATCAGTTGTTTGCGAAGTTCAGCCCGTGTGAGTTTTGGTCGATTAGCGTGAAGATTTTGAGTTGTGTGATGTTGTCCGAGGGAGTTGGCATGGATCCTGACCAGTTAGAAGCCGTATTGATTTGGGAATTGTTCTACCATTATGCCAGAGATCAGGGGTCTCTTGGGTTTGGCAGGCTATTACCGACGCTTTGTGCAGAATTTTTCCGGATTGCCACTTCACTTTCCGGATTGACGAAGAAGGCGTCAAGTTCGAGTGGTTCGATGCACGCAAGGAGAGTTACTTACTCCTGCAAGATGGTTGACCGTTGCTTCGGTTTTGACCTCACCTGACGATCGTGATGAGTTCGTGGGTTATGGCGTTGCATCGAGGTATAGATTTGATTATGTTTTGATGTTGTGTAGCAGAGCGGTGGCTCATGGTTTCTGGCATTGGAGACCTTATGAAGCTACGTATCCGGTGTTTGATTTAGGGTAGCTATCTTATGTTAGCATTGAGGAGTTCGAGACACTACAGCTATAGCGTGCAGCGCGGTGTAGGACGTACACTGATCATTTGAGTTTCCTCCACTTGCATTTTAGGCCAAATTTGGGCTTGAGGCAGTGTAGATGGATGGGGTCGACTCACGACTATGGCTGCACCTTTGAGTTTATTCGAGATAGGCTTGTAGTTGCACTTTGACCATCCGTCTGGGATGTTGTTGCTGATGTATTCAGTTGAAAGTCGGGAGCTTCAGTGTCTTATGTGTGTGTATGGCTCGAGTTTCCGTGTTAGCCGCGTTACGGGTTACGGGAGCTGTGTTTGAGTGTGATGATGTGAAGCTCATTGTTTTACGCGCGTGTTTGGTGCTAGTGGTGCGGTAATGTATCTAACACTTCAAGTTTACTACTCGTGACGCAACATGAAGAGCAATATAGCAGCTCGTGTGTACAGGTGCCACATTTGTCGACTGGTGATGGCTAGGAGGCAGAGACTTGCCGCGAAGTGTCAGCCATTAGAGATTTCCAGTTAAGACGTGGCGATTGTCGCTGTGATCTTGTGGGTGTTTGTGCACATTTTGATTTGTGATACCAGTTGTTAGGCCTTTGTGGATCGTTTGACGAACTCAGTACAGTTCCTTGTACTTTCGGTGAAGATTTTAGTTGCAGACTGGCATAGTTGTGTTTGACGGAGATTGTCCATCTACGTGGTGTACCTGTGTCCCAGTTCGCCGATCGAGAGAATCAGCTACAACAAAGTGTTGATGAGCTTTGCAGCGAGCATTGGGGACTAGATTACGAGTTAGTATCGGTTCTTATCCTCAGATTGGCGGGCGATCTTTGAGGACTATTCAGGCCTTGGAAGGCATATTATGGACCTCGGTATTACAGTTCCGGAGGATTTGGGACGAGCAGTTTCAGTTGTTCGAGATTGCATGCAGTACCGATTTGTTGACTACTATGATTTTGATGTTGCATGATGTCGTTTTGAGGACGATGTTGTACTCCATTGTGCTGGAGCGAGTTTGGTTTGGGTTTGAGTTAATGTTTGATTCTGATTTTGTGGAATGTGTTACCACAGACTGTCAGATTAGCGGAAATGGGTAGATAATTGCTTGAGTTTGATGTTTGAGTTATGTTGATGTGTGCAGATTGAGTTGTGATTTGTTATGTTATTTTGATCCGCGTGTGGTCATAGGCGAGTTTGTGCTGTGCCGTATAGCTCGGCATCGCCTATAACATTGGTTTTTGTGTGTGTTGTGTTCCGTGTGGCGGAACTACGTTTCAGGTTTGTTACATGTTGTGTACCCTACCTGTTCCTTATGCATGAGCACTTGGCTATTGTGTGGAGCCAGTTCAGATTCGAGATTTGTGGGTACAGGGATTTCAGCACAGAGTTATCTCCTATTGTGGAGACGGTTGTCAGAGTTGTTCAGTTGAGATTGTCGTTGGAAAGTTGAATAGTATGCAGAGGCAGTGCTCCTACCTTGTAGTCGGCAGACTTGAAAATTTCGAGGTCGAAATTTTTTAAGGGGGGTGGATTTATGACGACCCGGACCAGAAACAGCAGTATGATCAGCTGTATACGTGAGTTATTGCATAGTCGCAGATTGCCGACAGTTGATTGAATCGCCAGGCTCGTTAACGACTTAATTATTGGCCGAGAATTGGAGCTGAGTCTCTTCTCGAGAGTCGTAGCACATGTGATTTCGAGCTCGTGGGCGGTTCCGGATCGTTATTTGGACGACCGAGGAATTAATTATGAATATTTGAAGTTTATACGGAATCGGATTACTATGGTGACCTCCTTAACGACTAAATTACCGGACGAGAATTTGGTTTTGGTTCCTTTACGGAAGTTGTTTAGAATTTAATTTCGAGTTCGTGGGAACTTCCGGAGCATGATTTTGAGTTATGGAGATTTAGTTGTGATTATTTCCGTTTGTGGATTGTTTAGTCGAATTAAATGTGTGTTTGGCCGATGTGTTTGAGTTCGGATGATTATTGAAGAGTACGTCGAGACGAGTTTGTGGCCGCGAGAATTTTCGGAATCGGAATTACGACGCGGAAGTTACGGGTATTCAAAATTCGTCGAAAAGTTAATTAAGGAAGTTGCTATTTTGGGAAAGTATAAATAGGGGTTTCCATTTATGGTAAGTCAAACATGCATTATGGGAGTTGACCCGGTCAACTTGTGTTGACCGAGTTGGTGCGATCGGCGTTTGACGGTGGCGACGGCTCACGGCGGTGAGCTGCCGTCCGACCACCACGGAGCTCGGCTCCGGTCCGGTTCACCTCGCCCCGACCTCCCGAATCTACCCTCGGCCACCACGCATGGCGTGGCTCGCCGGAGGAGCTTGTTTTTCCGGCAAGAAAGTGAAGGTATTTTGGTGAATTCGGATTCATGGTTTTTGGCCGAATTGAACTACAAAATTGACTGGGTTTTGTAGCTCTCCTCTCAAGGATTCTAACCATGTAAGTATGAAGCTTTAATTCGATTTGTGGAAGGAGAATTTTGGATTTGAAATTTGTGTGTACATTCGGTTTTGCTTGAAATTGACCTAGTTAGAGTGAGAATTGGCCTTCGATGCAGTTGACAAAGTTGCTCAGTGGGTGATTTTGCATGGAATAGGGGTTGCTTCGCCGGAAGATTTTCATTTTGACAGCGGCGCCGCCGTGGGCGGCGGTCAATGTTGACTTTTTGGGATTTTCGACAAATTGCATGTCATTTGACTCGAAATCGCGCCCCGATCACAGTGGGGAGGTTCGTTTTTCGAATTGAGCGTCCGAAAGTAAAGCAAGGTATTGAGGTGTTATATATGGATTTTCGACGATTCGTCGACATTGAATTATGTGTTTCCGAGAATGGTGGTTTCTCGTGATCTGTCTTGTATTTTCGAGTTATGACTTTGAGAAATGGATTTTGTGAATATTCAGGTGTTCGTGATCGTTCGTTTGGCGAGGGACTTTTCGCCGGATCACGGGTTAACGCGTATCGCGTTACGCCAGTCTGTGAGTGGACAGTTTATTTTCACGGAATTATTGCGAGTCCTTTATATACTTTTTATGAACTTGAGCATGCTGTATGATTATGGTTTTACGAGCATGAGTTTTCGTACGAGATTATGTTTATATTGAGCATGTGTTATACGTTTATACTTATATGTTGTTATGTGTCCACGTGTGGCCCCGTGTGATTTATACACATGCTCTGTACACGTGAGGAGTTAGAGTCTCCCTCGTGTTTTTTGTACGTGAGGAGTTAGAGTCTCCCTCGTACTTGTATGCGTGAGGAGTTAGAGTCTCCCTCATGTACCCGGACGCGTGAGGAGTTAGAGTCTCCCTCGTGTACCATTTGATTATTTATACTTCGACTCGCATATGTTTTATGTCGTATATTTTATTTGGTGAAAGACATTTATTTTCGTCCACTCACTCTAACGATTTTCATGTCTTTCCCCTGGGCTTTTCGGTTTCCGTGCCCAGTTTGCAGTTCAGGCTCTGGTGTCGCACATCGTGGTCGGAGGCATAGTGCTCAAGCTACCTTGTTTCTTCCAGTAGGTTTATTGTTCTACCTACTGTGGTATACATATATGTTTATACGATAGAGGTCGCTCTGAGAAATCTGTTGTTATGTTATACGATTTTACTCCGGATTTCAGTAAAGTACGTATATATTTATTGTTTTACTTTACTGTTGATATATTGAGAAATCCGGATGGGATTGGTGCCCACGGTTTGATTTTTATGGCATAGGATGAAGTGTATTTTCCGCGTGCAGGTAATGGTAATTCTACGTTAGTAACGAAACTCTGCCAAAATTTCTACGGTTTTTGTTGGTTCGTGTTTTCGAAGGGGTTCGATTCCGGTTTAGGGAGCTAAATCAGGGTTGGGTCCTTTCACCTGTCTCAAATTAGTGAACTCCTCATACTTCTGCTGTTGTGTAGCCTGGTTGAAATATCTCAGCATAAACAAATCACGAAACAAAATCCACAGAGTATCAACCAGAACTCTATCGGTGCTAACCCACCAGAAGTATGCATCTGACTCAAGTAAACTAACCGTTGCCACTGTCATCTGCTTAGGAGTGAAACGCAGACGCTCACAAACTCGTTCCACCTGAACCAACCATGCCTCACAAATCTCTGGATCAGCTGAACCCGAAAAGACAGTCGCACAAGCAGTAAGAGCTTTGACCACAGGGTCAAAACGCTTCTCCAAACGCAACACTCGCATCAGCAAGTCATGCGTCTAGCGATGCTCATCATGATCCACATCCCGATTAACACGGGGACCACGTCGAGGAGGCATCCTACTGATTCAAGAAAAGCATTAGTTATAAGCACTAGGAGCGTAATCATGAGACTTCAGACATTTGAGAATACACAACACCCGAAGCATTGATGAGTAACCGCTGCCCAATCGGGTCATCACTCCAGACATGTTGTACATACTCAAATACCCTAAGCATCACAATTACAAGAGTCTACAGAACCTGAAACCTAATGCTCTGATACCAAGCTGAAAGGACCCAACCCCGATTTAGTTTCCTAAACCGGAATCACACCCCTTCTAAAAACACGAACTTACAAAAACCACAAAAATTTCGGCAGAGTTTCACTATAACGCGGAATTGCCATTAACCTGCACCCGAAAACACACTTCATCCTATGCCACAAAAGCCAAACCGTGGGCTCCAATCCCATCCGGATTTCTCAATATCATAACAGTAATGTAAAGTAGCAATCAAAACTGTACTTTACAGAAAATCCGGGGAAAACATATAAGAGTATAGCGATAGAGTAATCAGAGGGACCTCTAGTGTATATATATACAAAGATATACAACAGTAGGCAAAACAAGAAACCTACTGGAAAAGAAAGGTAGCTCGAATGCTAAGCCTCCGACTGCGACGTGAGATACCAGAATCTGAACTGCAAACTGGGCACGAAAACCAAAAAGTCCAGGGGAAAGGCAAATAAAATCGTTCGAGTGAGTGGACGAAAATAATCGTATGCCTTTCACCAAACATATATCATAAAATAAAGCAAAGCGAGTTCAGATAATGAATGGAGGTGTTAGGCGAATCTCTCAAGCCCGACGGTGATAGACTAGGCGAATCTCTCGAGCCTAGTGGGCACATCAGGGGAATCTCTCAACCCTGGATCTGGACTACCGGTGATCAGCCGAGTAACCAATGCATCGATGTTAAGTAATGCCATCACCATATAAAATAATACCTCCAAAAGCAATAAATAATCCCAACATCGTACTGTAAATAAATACATAAATCAAAAACTCGCTACGACAGTGAAATAAAAATGTCCACTCACAGATAGCACAGCGCGCACACGCGCTAATCACGAGATCCGGCGGAAGATCCCTCGCCCAACGTACGATCTCGATCCCCTGAATAATCACAAAATATAACTGATCAAAATCACAATTCACTACTCTGTACCACACCTCGGAAACCAACCATTTCCGGAAACATATAACTCGATACAAAATAATCGACGTAAACTTCCGAAATCTCCACATAAACCCTCGACTAAAAATCCGGCTTCCAAATCAACTCAAAAACCTCAAGGCGATGATCGGGTGCGATTACGAGCAAAACGACACATAATTCATCAAATTCCAAAAAGTCAACGGGTCGCCGGAACTCCGTCGTTGACCGTCACCGCCGCCGCGCTGTCAACCGGAGGAATTTCCCGGCGACCAAGCTCACCGAAGCTTCTCCTCCTCAAGCCCAACACATCTCTCAACTGTGACAACCATCAATTCCACCGCGATTGACCAGAATTCAGCTCGAAACATCCACGGCTGAGAATCGACGGAAAACTTTCCCGGCCGATTCCGGCGCCGTCACACCACCTCGTCCCTCAAAACCAAAGGGAAAATAATCCTTGAGCAAAACCCAAACGATTCCACCAAAGAACCTCACCGGAAAGCCACCGGAGCACCGCCCCCATCAAACCGGATTCCGGCCGGAAAACAATGAACTTTAACTCACTCGTTCTCCCTCAAATCCTCATCAATTAACACAAATCCAAGTTCTAAACTATAGGAAATCAAGAGGAGAATCGATTCATACCCAAATCGGAGCCGGAGGTGGCCGGAAATGAAAGGTCACCGGCGAGTCAAACGGTGGCCGGTTTTCTTCTCGGTCAACGCCAATTCTCTGGTCAAACGACAATCAATCTTCCCGAAACAGTGTTTTCGACAATTTTTTGACTATTTCCGATATTTATACTCGCGGCTCTATACGGATAAACATGACGAAACTCCTCCATTTCAAATATTCATAACATATTTCTCGGTCGTCGAAATAATTATCCGAAACCGCCCACAAACTCGAAATCACGCGTAAAACAACTCTCGTGAAGAGACTCAACTCAATTTCTCGCTCGATAATGAAGTCGTGAACTGCACCGCCAATTTGATTCATTTACGGAAAACTGTGATTACGCGTAAACTCGTAGATTAACCCGATTACAATACTGATTCTGATTCGGGTCGTCATAATATATATATATACACACACACACACAATACAAACCCGATGGAAATGCATTAACATTAGTTAGGTTTAGTATTGTATGATATGACATCTCAATAAGAACACGAACATCAAATATAGCTAATATGATCAATTTTTTCAAGAAGGTATATTCCTAATTAATTAGATAGAAGTAGATATTATTTCATTCCCTGATCTATAGGGATGCTCATTATAATTAATTGTAATCCCTGTATTTAAGGTCATCTATCAATGAATAAAGATACAATTTCAGTCTACATTTTCTCCTTTAACACGTTATCATCAGCTCTTGAGTTGATATCCATCACCACAAATAAAAAATAAAAACCCTAAACCTAAACACTACAACCTCCAGCGTTGCAGACTACACTGACATCAGCCACCGTCGTCGGATTCCTCCACCATCGTCGGCCACTATCCCTCGCAGCTCTTGATTCCCTCTAACTTTCTTCTTATTCCAACCATAACACCCTCGAGGTAAATTTTCTAACATTCTTAGATTTAGAACTTATGTTGTAAAATTTAATTATTGCAACACCATATATCTATGACTAGATTTAGGTTGATTTTTATCGTGATTTTGATATATGCCCTAGTTCCTATGGATTAATACATGTTATCAAATATTTGATATTAGTGACGGTCTTGGGGGAGTCACGATACATTAAAAAATAAAGGAAAATCGATATTTGTGAAAGATTTTGACAGTCATCGTTTCTGCATGTGGTATGAAGCCACTGTTTATCGAGCATCGATTTTTGTGACCATACATCTTTGATCACGTTCTTATTCCCTAAATTTGATATTAGTGATCATAGTTTTTCAATCGATGCTAATAAATCTTCTTTGTCTCTTTTGTAGATGACTTCAACTGAGTTGGTTATGCTTAAATTCGACATCCTTGATAATGATGGAAAAGAGTATCATCGTTGGGTTTTTGATGTTAAAAATACCTTCATCGAAAAATATCTCACTGATACAATCATCCCACTAACTACAGCTCCTAGTGAGATCATCGTAATCGACCCACCATCTACAGGCTGCAAAGCACAAGCCCTCATGTTTTTGAGGCAACATATCCATCCACTTCTGAAAAAGCAGTATTTACAAAAGGATGATCCCAAGAATTTATGGGACATTTTGAAGCATTGATTCAACAATGTGCATGACACACAAATTCCAAAAAGGACAAAGAGATGGGAAACCATCCGGCTATTGGATTATTTGAATGTTTCTAATTACAACCAAGCCATGTTAAAACTACAATCGGTTTTTAGCTTTTGTGGAGTTTTTAAGACCGATCAGGATATGATCGAGAAGTCCTTGAACACCATTCCTTCTTCCATGAGTATTTTAGCTCATCGGCACCTAATTGAGTATGGGCAAGGAAGAATTACTATACTCAGTGATCTCATGAACATCCTGGCAAAAAAAGAGAGGTATCATGAGATCATTCGCAACAATAATGTAAGCCCCGCTGGGACCGAGAAAATACCTGAGAATTACAACACTAGTGAGAAGGCACATAAGGACAAGAAAAACAATCATTCTGAGCCTTACAATAACCGTGGAGGGAAAAGAGGACGTGGCGTAGGTTGTGGTGGAGGTTATAGTCGAAATTTGACTCGGACTCGCCAAGATGCAGGTCAGAGTAACTCCAACAAGAATCACTCCAATTTTATTCCTAGGAATGATGAAAATTCTTCTTGCTCTGCTCCATCTGGCTTGTGCCCATGTTATAGGTGTGGTTCTACAAAGCATATGTGCAAGCAGTATCGTGCAAACAAGGATATCAGAATGCCTACAACAAGTGTAAGCAACATCTCGCACAAGAGTCAAATTTTACTGGAGATTATGAGATGGAAGATGGTAATGAAGCCAATCTCATTGTAGCAGACAATAGGATGGAGAACATTGAAACTCTGGATTATGAGTAGTCTATGTATTAGGCTGTTATCTCTGCTATGTAATCAAGTTTAGTTTGTTTTTGGCTTATTTTAGTCATGATTTGAGACATTATTTTTAGTCAACTTTTTGAATAAGACATATGTGATGTAAGTTTTATGTTGGCAAAGTAATGAAATTTCTTTCTTTCAGTATATGAAAGTGTTGAGAATGATATTTTACTTCATAAATCATAAATGGTTCGAAATGTACAAAGTTACATGGCAATATGACACCAAAAAACGAGAAAGAAAATAGAGGACGTTTTGATCCCTGGTGTTTCGACCCATTGAGATTTCATCTCGACTAGTCGAGACATAGCCCCTGTATCATTTTTGGCATGTTTTCGACTCCTCAAAAAAAATTCTAGATTTTTCTTCGACCCGTTGAACATTGTCCTCTATGAGGTTTTACAGAAATTTTTGACCTATCGAAGGGATGCTTCTGTCTCTTATCGAAATAAAATGTCGCCCGTCAACCACAGATATCAAAAAAAAAATTGGTTTTTTACACTCTCAACTCATCGAGGGTTATGTCTCGATCCTTCAAGAGTGGTACTCTAGACCTGTACTGAACCGGTTTTGACCCTTCGATCTGTCGAGGTTCATTTCCATATTTGATATTCCTTTGATGTCGTTTATATATCAGTTTTTGTCATGCCATGTCAAGCACTCTACAAGGGTCACAACCTTTATGAAAATCTTTAAGTATTTACTTAAAGTGTTCTCCATGTCTTGAGTTCAAAGATTTATTGACTTACATTCTTTTGTAGATGTATGAAGGCGAGATTGAGTGTTTAGTAGATAATGGTACTACCCATACTATGTTGTGGAATATGCAATTGTTTATAAATTTTATGCTATATAGTTCTTCAGTGACAACCATGATTGGTTCAGCGTCGATTATTGAAGGGCGCGGTTCAGCACAATTCTTATTGCCACATGGTACAAGAATTTATATCATATCACTAATGCCTTATACACGTCAAGGGTCGATCGAACCTTGCTAAGTTTTTAGAACATTCAAGGCCAACGGTTTGCACTTGGAAACTTATTGTGAGAATGGAAAAGAATACTTATATGTTATTTATGTAGATTGTGGTAGAAAGCGCATTCTAGACAAGTTAGCGGTCATTCGTAGTAGTTTATATTTTACTACGGTTCGGATTATTGAATCTAATGAAGTCACTCACATTACTACGTGTGAGTCAGACTCATATAAGTTTTGGCATTTTTGACTAGGACATCCAGGTCAAGATATGATAATCAAAATATTAAAAAATTCTCATGGTCATCCGTTTTTTCGAGCAAAGAAACATGTGAGAATACCCAAAACCATCGATTTAGATGCGGGGGCTGAGACTATTCCTCTTAGTCCAAGCTCAGTCTCCAAGATGAGTATTATCCAACTAGATTCCTTCATGGCAATTTCTGATGTACACCGCTCGTTTTGCAAAGCTTGTTCATTAGAAAAGTTACAAGCACGTCCTTCTTTTAAGGTTGACAACAATGAAAACATACAATTCTTACAGAGGATCCATAGTGATATTTGTGGACCTATTAAACCTGAATACATACCATTTAAATACTTTATGGTTTTTGGAGATGCATCAATGTGTTGGTCACACATTGCTTTGCAATCCGCAAGAAATGCTGCATTTGCAAAACTCCTAGCACATATCATTAAACTTTGGGCTCACCCCCCACAAAATCTAATTAGGTCTATTAGATTAGATAATGCAGGATAGTTTACATCAAAATATTTTGATGATTATTGCATGTCTATTGAGATTGAAGTTGAAACATCCCGTTCCCTATGTTCATTCATAGAATGGTATGGCAGGGGCACAAATCAAGCGGTTATAGCTTGTGACCATAGCTTTAGTAGTGTACAAAAAATTACCGATATCTGATTTGGGATATGCAGTGTTACATGCAGTTATGCTTATTCATTTTAGATCTGTAGTACGCCAACCATTCAGTTGGTAACTGGGTATAAGCCTGACATTTCACATCTACGCATATTTGGTTATGTTGTGTATGTGCCTATTATGCCTTCATTGCGTACAAAGATGGGTCATCAATGACGATTAGGAATTTATGTTTGTTATGAATCTTTAAAGATAGTCTGCTATATAGAACCTTTGACAAAAGATCTCTTTATTGCTAGATTTGCATATTGTCACTTTGATGAGACATACTTCCCACTATTAGGGGGAGAATGGTTCCATTCTGGTTGAACGTCAGGAATTGACATGGTATATCTCATCATTATCCTTGCACATCTCAGCGTGGGATTGAAGTGTGACGAATTCTCGATCTTCAAAAAGTAGCAGATTCGATGCCTGATTTCATTACTGATATCGTGAAAGTGACAAGATCAGATATACCTACTATAAACGTTTCTGCAAGGTTGGAAGTCCCTAGAAAAGGGCGAGCTAACATCACTCTTGGGCAAGGAAATGTTTCGCTTGCACATGTGGAGGCTATGGCATCGGCCTTGGCTCCCACCAAGAAGAGGGAGAGACCAAGAAAATCCACAGATGAGCTGCCGGTGAAAAGGCAGGTCATCCAGGCACAAAATTATCCTTTCATCATCAACATTGTGAATAATTCACATGAGATTGAACCTGACTATAGTTTTGTCCTAGAATCACAAATGGCATTACTGGGGACGCGTCAAAGTTATTTGTGTTGTCAAAGAACAAGAAAATCTCATTAAGAACAAATAATGCGCGCGGTACTATGGATAAATCTTCCATGTTAGTTGATGATACATTTGCTTCTTCCGTCACTCATGAAATTATTAACGATGATAAAGTGGAACCCTACTCTGTTGATGAATGTCAACATATAGTAGATTGGCTAAAATGGAAAGATGTAATCAAGGCTGAACTAGACTCTCTGGAAAAAAAAGGTCAACTTTCGATCCGGTAGAGCTATGCCCAAAACATGTTAAGCCGATTGGGCATAAATGGGTCTTTACTCGGAAGTGTATTGAGCATACTAAAGTCTTGGTGGTATAAAGCTAGACTTGTGGAACAAGGATTTTCTTAAGGCCCTGGTATTGATTATGACTTCAGCTATGGACATCATTACTTTTTGCTACCTTATCAGTTTGGTAGTGTCCAAAAAATTGAATATACATCTTATGGATTTGATTACAACATATCTCTATGGTAATCTTGATTTAGAGATATATATATATATATATATATATGAGAGTGTCGGATAGCATAGTTATATCCAATTCAAGTAACTCTAAATCATGGAGTGCTCATGTGATTAGATTGAGACATTCACTATATGTATTGAAACAATCCGGCCAGATGTTGTATACACATCTAAGTGACTACTTGATTGGGAAGAGATACAAGAATGATGAATTATACCCATGTATGTTCATTAAACAAACAAGTTCAGAATTTGTCATTGTAGCAGTCTATGTAGATTATATGAACATCATAAGATCTCTTGATGAGATTAATGAGACGGTTGACTACTTGAAATCTGAGTTTGAGATAAAAAAACCTTGGTAGAACTCGATTTTGTCTTGGTTTAGAGTTGGAACATTGAGTTGGTGGAATTCTTATTCACTAATATACTTATGTCCAAAAGATGCTCAGGCAATTTAACATGAACAAACCACACGTTCTTAGCACACCAATGGTCGTTAGCAGTCTGGAATCCAAAAAGGATCCATTTTGTCCAAAAGATGATGATGAGGAACTTTTAGGAGCTAAGGTACCATACCTCAGTTCAATTGGAGCTTTGTTGTACTTAGCTCAGTGCACATGTCGAGACATTGCCTTCTCTGTGAACATGTTAGCTAGGTTTATCTCTACACCAACACAACGCCATTGGAATGGAGTAAAGCATATCTTCAGATATTTGAAGGGATCCAATGACTTGGACTTGTTCTTTCCCTACAAAGAAGCAAGAGAGAAACTTGAAATTTCAAAAAAAAGAATTGCTAAATTGCAACTTTCTGATTCTGGGGTTTTTGACCCATCGAGCTCTTTTCTCGGCACATCCAAGGTTAGTCCCTGGATGAATCAACTTGGGTACCTCAACCCGTCGAGCTATTCTTTCGACCCGTCAAATGATACATTTAATCTATCGAGGGATGCTCCGGCTGCAAGCACTGAACCATGTTTCAGTGTAATCCTCTATTTTAAGACACAGTGTGATGTGTTGGTTAGATTTGCTAATGTTGGGTATCTCTCTGACCCGTATAGAGGACGTTCCCAAACTATATGTATTCACCATGGGGAACACAACGATTTCTTGGAGATCTACAAAGAAAACCTTTGTTACTACTTCCTCGAATCATTATTAGATTATAATTTTGTATGAAGCGGTTAAAGAGTGTGTCTGGCTTAAGCCTGTTTTACACTATATTCGAGGGTCTACTACGACACCCCGCCAACTTTTATCTTTAAAGATAATGCGGCTTGCATTAAACAGATGAAGTTGGGTTACATTAAATGTGATCATACAAAATACATTTCTCCGAAGTACTTCTTCATTCAGCAACAACGACAATTATTGAATATCCATGTGAACCGGATTGGTTCAGTGGATAACATTGCAGACTTGTTCACCAAATCACTTCCAAAATCTGCATTTGTGAAACATGTTAGATATATTGGAATGCAAAGATTATCTGAACTCCGAGATTGAGTTACCAATCAGGAGGAGTCACATTTTGGTAGACATCAGGGGGAGTCTACAACAAATCAAAGAAGGTATATTTCTGGTATCCCGGTGTGTGTCTTCTCCTAATTAGAATAAAAGTAGATATTCTCTCAAAACCTAATATATATATATACACACACACATACACACACTGACCTCAAAAGAGAAATTGGTAAAACAAATCTTTAGTGGTCGACTGGTCGTGTCAGCTATGCAATAACCATCTAAAATAGTACTACAACTACGTACACCTTGAACAATGTACAGGTGAGAACTATAGAAAATGTTACTTTCGATTGTTCTTCGCTGCCCATTTAATTTCTTATCCAATAGTAGCTTGACACATGTCTATGCATTAAAACCAACACTCAGTTTCTTGCTTCTTCTTCCTTTTAATTTCATTTGGCAACCCGAGTTCTTTTTTTCTTAGAGCAACTCTAACAGCTTCTCCATATTTAGGTTTTTCTCAATTTTAGGAATTTTTTTAGTTTTTTTGCTCCAACACATTTCTTAATATAGAGAATAATGTGATGAAATAGAAAATAAAATTTCCTATATTTACAGAAATCCCTATATTTTCAGGGAAGAAAATGGGAAAGAATAATAAAATCTGCAAAATAAAAAATCTGTTGGAGTTGGAGTTGGAGCAGAAACTGTATCATACATTGTATTTTTTGCTTCCCTATAATAGAGAAATTATAGAGAAGTTGTTGGACATACTCTTATACTCTAGCTATCTTTCTGTGTTGGATTAGTTTTCTTCCCATAATTCACTCTTGCTCCTTTTATCTCTTTACTTTCAAAGTTTCAATATCGTCATCGTGTCGAATCGTATTTATGTTTTTTGCTTGTAACTCGATCAAGAGCAAACAAGAGTAATGAAGGATTGGGTCGGATGGCTAGAATCCCAAGAGATGAAAATTACAATTTACAAGTGAAATTCTCTTTCATGTGATGATGGATTTAATGGATTCAATGTTGCATGATTCAGAGCTAGCATCAAAATAATAAGAAGAGAGCCATGACACTTTCAATTTGTCTTGGCCAACAAATTAATTAGAATGCATAGATATAAAATCATAGATAGGTGTCAAGTTTCTATTGGATTAGAGATAAAATGGGCAGCAAAGGCTACCCGTACATGGGCAGCCAAGAACCATCCTTACTGAAAATAACCTTGATCGTTTCCTCCGATGCAGGCTATGTATGTGATCTTGATCATCATTTCTATTTTACTTGTAATATATAATCTATTCACAAAAATAAGAAATAATAAGCATTAATTAATCACTGATAAATTAAACTGATTTAACCGTAAAGATAACGTGAATAACTTATAGGATCAAATTTTATCAAATTTTATGATCATTAAAAAGGTGGTCAGATAATTGATTAGATCACTTTTATGATCCTTAATCATATTTAGATTTGTTCTCCCTTCTAGAAACAAGACAATGGCATAAGGAAAAATATTTGTTACACAGTAGGATGTCCATTGGACTCGAGAGAAATGAACTACTGTTGCACCAACCTAGGCGACCTAGACTAGTACAAGAAAATATGTTATAAACAATCAAACCAAATTAAAGTAACCAGTAACCAGGCAATACCTCTCATAAGGTGAGCACCAACACATGTAGACCAAGGTAATGCTCGTCTCTTCTCTAACAACCTCTAAGCTGGTGAATCCTCAGTGCTCTCCACAACCATAGTAGTTAGCTTCGTAGTGTCACCATGTTCCTGAGATTCCTCTGGCCCAAGTGTGTCCGACTCTGACACCTAACCCTCACTCATTGTGAGTTTCTTCCCAACAATCCTCCGCTTCCTAACCTTTGGAGGACCAACAGATTGGCTTGTCGCATCCACCTCCTTAGGTTTATTTTTTGAACCAACTTGACATCCTCTTTTCTTCTTCATAGGTGAAACCTTAATGTTGCAAAGTCATCAGTAAGAGAGGAACATAGAGAAGTACGGAGTTTCTCACCTTCAGAGGAGATAGTAGGGGTTGGGGAAATTGTTACTCTCTGGAAGGTTTTATGTGCCCTAGGTAGGTCCGGAGGAGAGCCCTCAGTTGCTTTCCATTTTGAATCCATCGTCGGACGACTGTGATCCGTTAACCAAAAACCTGGGGTGAGCTGTTCCGGGGTCTGGAATGAGAAAGCTCTCAACTGCTTGGCTAGCTCAGCAACTGAAATGCCCAGGAAGGAAAAGGAGAAGCATGGAGCCGTGAGGGATAAACTCTCGAATTGACTAGGTTTCCCAATCAAACTAGGAATCCCAGAAGAAATAGGGTTCCCCGAAGGACTAGGAGTGTCAACAGACTTGGACTTGATCTCGTTGCCCCGATACCCTGTGTGTGATGTGACTTAGGGTTTAGGAGGTTCAGCGTCACTATCACTTCCATAGCAGCCGACATATCCAGCGGCCCACCGCAATTTTCATGCTTCAACATCCCATTGACTCTGTAATAGCCAACCATCCTTTTATAACGAAACCAGACCGACGTGCAGATTCCGTCCAATTCAAA
Source organism: Geum urbanum (assembly GCA_946800695.1). NCBI lineage: Eukaryota > Viridiplantae > Streptophyta > Magnoliopsida > Rosales > Rosaceae > Geum > Geum urbanum. Next base: position 12,135,869 of record OX327003.1, read on the forward strand.
GACCTCCGGAGGATAGGCCTGCTTCACCAGCGTTTTGATATTATGCCAGATGCAGGCTCGGATTCTCTTCCCGCTTCGTATTCCGGATTCGCCCAAACGTAGTATCTCGCCTAGAGTGGCAGCTATGTATCCAACTGCTCAAACCGTTTGGAGGCGCGGCGGCATCCCCAAAACATGTACCCAGACGGGCAGTTTCAACAAAGGAACCAGCTGCACGTCGTCAACGCCATCAAAAGAGTTCAAGACGAGGTTCGACTTCCCGTAAAACCAAGGTCTTTCTTTGAGGATCCGATCTTGATAGGCCTCCACATCAAAACAAAAGCCATGTCGATCCCCACTAGTTCGGATGGAAAGCTTCCGTTTCAAATCCCATACTCTGGCAATCGTTCCATGAAACGCTTTTGGATTGATCTCTTGTTTCAAGAAAAGAAGGCGCCCAACAACGTAGGCCTCCGAGTTTCTGGCATCGGTGATGCCAAAGGTAGTCTTCCCGTGCTCTGATATAGCAAAAGTAGCGGTGAATGATCTGCTTGCTCCATTGTCCATAGCGATATGGTGGTGCGGTGTTTTGTCTCGAGAGGGAGGGTTTTTTTTTTGAGATGTTATCACACTCAGACAATGGTATAATTCGTTGGTGACTGTTTTCAATAATCAATTTATGAAATTTCTGTATTGTTCCCCTGCATCAGCCATTGATCGAAGATCGAAACAAATTAGTGGAGTAGCCCTCCTTCATGTCACCTTTTTGAAACAGTTCCCAATAAAGGAAATAGGAGTTGTTCCCATTTTCATCGATTCTTCCTAAAATATCTTTTTTACTACAATGAGGTAAAAATATTCAAGGGTTTATTAGTAATTAATTAAATAAATTTATAATATTAAAATTATCAAAATTATTTCCTTTTCTCTCCTACTCTCCTCTTTTTTTTCTTTGCAATAAAACTGCAAAAAGAAAACCACACCTAGGCCTGGCAATTGGGCGGGTTAATAAATGACCCTCCCGTTACCGCCCGATAACGACCCATTAAAACCCGCCCATTAATTAATCGGGTTATTAATGGGTGATCCGATAACAACCCGTTATCAAAACGGGCGGTTTCGGGTGAACCCGTTAGCCCAATAACAACCCGATAAGAATTCATAAAACCTAACTCTAAGGTTTTTTTAAAAAAATAATAATAAAAAAAATGAGGTAATAAAATAATTTTTTATTTTATTTTGTAAAAAAAGGCTTAACGGGTTTTATCGGGCCCCAATGGGTAACCCGTTATCTTATCGGGCTAACCCGATATAACCCGTTAAGCTTAACGGGCTATATCGGGTTGAACCCGTTAATGACCCGCCCACTAATAACCCGCCCGAACCCGCCCATTTGCCTGGTCTAACCACACCTCGTACAAAAATCAATCAATATCTTTTTACAGTTACTTGATAAACTACAAAGTAATGTTAACTCTACAATGTTAGTTCTTTTATAAAAAAAATAACTCATACAATCACAATCACACCCATACGGTGTGTACCGTTTCTAGTATCACTTAAGTTTAAGTTTCCTCTGTTAATCTTATATGAGTTAATTAATTAAGTTTTCCGAGTAGGTCATGCATGTGTTCGCATTCTTTGGTAAGGAACTTAGTATTGAATTGCAACTTGTGCCATTTTCGGCCATGTTCTTCCTGCCTGATCTAAATGTACGTTGAAGTAAATATTGACAAAGATCGATGCTCCATCTGTTACAGAGATCTTCCTGGACAAGGATGTCTGTAGCTGGATCTTAGTGTGACTGGCTGACTGGCACTAACTCGATCTGTGGCTGATGCTTCATTTTACCTGGTGGCCGGCGGGGTGCATTGTGTTGGTTCAGGCAGCGGCAGATGCCGCGGACTCTCAGACCGGGGCCTCCGTGATCGCCTCGCAATTGCTGCTTGCAGTGGATGCTGATCGGTTTGTGTTTAGGTTTCAGAAGGATGAGTGCAATCATATTTGCTAGAGTTGGAGGCATGGGTGTATGTAAAAGACATTTTATGAGCATTTGGGTGCTGCAGGCGACATATTTCACATACATTCATACTGCTTTGAAACAGATGTCGTATAACAAGTTACCTGCTAAGCTAAGTAGGGATTAGCGGCAACAACTCTACTCTAATAAGTTATCAATAGATTAATTTACGCTACATTGACACCCTCTACTAAACTAACCATATAAAATAAAATAAAAATTAATCTAAGCTTACGTTGCAGCTCTAGTCTTGGCATCGTTCCACTGATTCACAAGTTCAGCATATCCCTCAGCAGAAGCAATAGAAAAGTCTGTCAGTGAGCTCATAGTGACTGACATTCCAGCACAAAGTACTCTTATGGCAACATCAGCCATTTTATCCGCTGTCATTACTTGTTCAACTTTACCAGCTTCAACCATTTCCATATTTCCATCAAGTTCCTCGCTTGCATCCCATCTCTTTGAGCCTATCCGAGCTCTACGTAAATCCTCCTTCAACTGTTGCGCATAGATAGAACCCAAACCAGCAGCGAAAAAATCTAGTCCATCCAGCACTGGGGTCTCACGTAAGGTATCCAGAAACCGTGACCACTGGAAGCAAATTCCGAATACTGGAAGAGCACCGTTGGAGCGACGAGGAGAGAATGGCAACTTCTTTGTATCTGGATCAGCTCTCATGCAACGGAGGAGCCATCCAGTTAATGCGTGAACATAGGACCGTTGAGAAGTGATCCATGACTCAAAATGGGATCTCCAATTTCTTAGTTCTGTCTCGAGATTGGCTGCTGATCGTGCTAGTCTGTTTGAATCAGTGGCTAAAATGGAAGAAGAGTGCCTTCTAGCTTCCAACTTTGAAGGTGTGCCAGCTAGTAGAAGCTTGGCTTCGTCGAGGCTTCGTTTCTGTGTCTGATGACACTCTGACATCACTTTCCACATCCTTGCTAACCTGAGCGCAAGTATAATTAGAAGAGAGAGATACTACATTTCATTTCACATTGTGTTAGATGATTCTAAAAGCCAAGTGACATACCCTTGCACTAATTCTGAAAGTTGAGGCTGTAATTCTTCATCCCTTAAGGTCTCAATTCTCTTTGAAATAGCTTCAACTGAGTGTATCGAAACCTTCATCTGAGTATGCAGATCTCTAATGGATACCCTTGTTTTTTCTATACAGGATTGATCATCTCCTTTTACATCTTGGTTCCGGAGTTGCATTAATTTCTTATCATATGCCATCCGAACCTTTTCTCCAGACTGCATAGATACGTGACGTGACACATTAGTCAAGTTCTTATAATTTTTGGTTCAAGCTTAAGCACCATGATGAATACATAATATACCTTGACTTCCTCGTAGAGTTTCTTTTCCCAAGCATATAATCTGTCCAACGTTGATTGGTGGCTACCTGAAAACATGCCGGGCTCCTCTGAAAAGTCACTGCTACTTTCATAAACTTCATCTTTGGAGCACGAAGAAGTTACTAAAAATCTGGATGAGGATGAGCGAGAAGAAGATGCTGAGCGAAATAAGGCTACTGGGTTCAGCATTTTCATTGCTGCGACAGCAAATTAGTTCTATTAATAACCTGAAAGTTGAAAAGAAATTTGTACACTAGATTGAAGAACTGTTTAAGAAACATCGACTCTTCTTGACTAATATTGACATACCAGATAGTAATATTGTAATGAAATATGACATAATAATCGGTTCTGTATATATTTTAGATGTTATGGTCTTTTAAAGATAATTCAAACATAATTTCTTTAATTCCATAATTATATAGAGTATAGACTTCAGCACTGAACACGATAAGACGAAAACAATGCCCAAATGCAAATGACGTTTATAAAAGTAATAGGTGAAGCAAAGCCGAAGTAAGCAAACCTGAGAGTTCAGTGGAGGTTGACGAGTATTGCTCTCTACTGACCTCTAATAATGTTGAGACCTGATTGGCTGCATTGCAAACAATCACAAACTGAGCTTCTAAATCCTTGATAACTTCTGTCATACTTGTAGGCCTTCGGTTTACATAAACAGTAAAGCCTGGTGTTTCTTCCTTAGCCACCTGATCAACAACTGTTCCTTGATTACTAGTTTCAACTTGTCTTGCAGTCTGAGCTCGCACCTCTATACTAGCACGACCATGCAAAGATATTTCTATCTCATGCTCAGTTTCAATACAGCTATCCGCGTCCTCATCCTCCTCTTCATCATCAACATCTTCGACAATAACTTCATCTCTATTAAAGTTTAGATCCACTTTAGCCCTTTCATGTGTTACATTTGCCTCATCATCACAATCCTCTTGCTCGGTTTCAATTTCTTCCAAGTCAGGGATCCCTTCTTCTTCTCTGACCTGCCTTAGTCCTCTGATCTCATCATCCGTGACAGTCTGATCAGTACTAGTTCGAGTGGGATAACCATAGTAATCTAATGATGAAAATGGATTCCAGAAAAAATCCCACTGGGAATTTTGAGGCGAAGGTGGAGGGAGGTTGGGTCTATTGTTATGGGAATAAGAGAAAACTGAAGAATTCATAGGTGAAGACTGCATAGCAAAGAAACCATCCATTCCAAACTGGTGTATCGGAGAGTAACTTTCTACTCTTACTGTTTCTGGTGACTGAGGCGGGCTCTCTTCAACTGACACAGCCGGATTTCCTCCTGATCTTAGGTAATGTACTTGCATAGATGAACGGGGTTCGGACTGGATTAGTGCAGGTGAGAAGGATTTTGATGAAATCCTCCTGTTCTTAGGTGTACTTTCACAGATAAAACCAGGACTTGTTTTCTTTATTGGTGTGAAAGGTGGGGTTAAGAAGGAATCTAGCGAGAACTCATGAGGCTCATCAACTTCAATGTATTCACGAAGAGCAGCCGAAACCCTTTTCAGGGACCCAATATAAGCTATGTGTTCAGACGCAAATCGTGCTCTTTGTTCCAGAGCTTGTTTAATAAATCTCTTTCTATCTTTACAAAGTTGAACAGCTTCTTCATCATCTAGCTTAGATGTCGAACATCCCATCTCTCACTTCCTCTGACCTTGTCCTCTCAACCTATGAATTCTTCAGACTTGAATCAAAACCAAAATCGCAGGGGTAGTCTTGTGTATTTCTTGCCAGATTCATAAGGATATGCTGAGCTTGATTGACAGAACAATTCAATAGCCTCACTCCAACATGAAAAATGTTCAAATGTGCAAACAAAAGAAACAAGCAAGAGGAAAGAATCTGCAGGGATGTTGAATGATCATGATCAGTACCAACATTCAATTACTGAGATCTTCTATCGGATCAAAAGCAATTGGACAAGGCCTCGGTACTTTACTTTAGATTCAAGTCACAAAAAAGCACATTTAAGAACATATCAAATTAGCTCGATTAGGATACGATTCTTTCAAGCCTTATATCACTGTCCAAAAACCTAGTACCACTATTATATTGTATCTTCATTAAGCAAAAACTGCCAACTAAATTACTTGCTCAGGGGCCTCCTATACATAGAAATGATAGAACTGATAGAAACTACTCAGAGCAAAAAAAAAAAAAAAGAGATCAATTTTCATAAGTGTTGTACTGTTGTTTAGCAGAATTTGCAATGCTTGGTGCCTTTCTCTTACTTGAAAGGAAAGGATTAACCAGCATGACCAAATCAGGTACTAAAGGAAAATGTAAAGGGAGAATTCAAAGAAAATTTACAAAAAAAAGCAATGTAAACATAGATTGTCACGTTGAATATTGATCTAGCTCAGTTTCAACATTCAAGGTAATAAGTGAAGGGTATAGAGAAAAAGAAGATAAAGGTCTAAAGTAGAGTAACAAAAAGAGAGAGATGCGCATAGTGAAGTCTGAAAAACACAGGTATTATGCTCAAAGATGATAGCCTCAAACTTCATCTACTGATATAATCAACCAATCTTATTACAGTTCATATGAAATTAACTCATAAACCTGGGAAATATATCCTGTCAATTTCGGTAGTTTATAAATGAAAGAAGCAAATACAAATCAGTTCCTCTTTTGTCTTCAAATGAACAACACAAAGAAAATCCAATTCATCTCATTTCAGAAAACGAACATCAATATACTGCTGGAAATGAAAACAGGGTAGGAAATAAAGAGCTTCCATATCATCCAAGAAACTAAAACAAACACACACAAAAGCCCAGCTTTGGTTTCATTGTTGTAACAAATGAATTAATCAGAACAGAAACATAATTAAAACAGTCCAAATGAATCAGTACAATGGATAACAATGGAGGAGCGTACCTGGGTATTGCAGAGAAGAAGCTTCGATCACTCAGAGAGAGAGAGAGAGAGAGAGAGAGAGAGAGAGAGAGAGAGAGAAGAGAGACGTTGAAGAAAAAGTAACGGTCAAAAAAACCAGAGAGAATGAGAAGAAAACATAAACAAACAAAAAAATTAAAGAAAAAGGGGGAACAGACCTATGTGATCAGAATATGACAGGTCAAGTGACGACTTTGCCCTCAAATTGTGAGTTGAATTTTCGGAAATGACACTATGACTTTATTACCTGTGTGAGTGAGGTTCTGACATGTCACATGAACCTTGGGTTCACCAGTTGGCATTCAATATTGGTAAATTTTCACCCTCCAAGAAATAAAAAAAAATTCACATGCAATTAATGTTAAAATCTAGATGTAACTAAAAGAAAAGTATTGTATCGGAAAAACAAAACTAAAAGAAAAGTAAAGCAAGTTGTACTACATCAAGGAGATTTGGGATAAAAATTACGATAATTTCATAATTATTTAGCTGAACGAATTGGCATGGGATTTGTTATTCTAAAAATAAATTCAAAGAATATCCGAACCCAAACAAAATCGGTTCAGGACAGGTTTATTTTTTGATCCCTATGTTATTTTTTGATAAGAAAAATAGCGTAAGAGTATATCTAAAGTTCTAAAATAATTAAATAGAAGCATCTCAGTAAGTTCATGATATTCTCATCTAGTAGTATTCATATACCCAATTGCATATATAGATACCCAGTTGCATAAATAAATATTAAATTGCATATATAGATATCGATATGGAAGTAATCATATTTTCACTGATCTAATTGAATAATTGTTTTCCATTTACAAAATAAGAAAACAATTGTCAGAGAGAACCTCTACGAAGTTGAGTTGATCAAAGTCCTACGTGCAACAGTGAAAAAGATGTAAGAAACAACGCTGGCAAGTGGGAAAAAAGTAAGATAGTAATACTGTAATACACTAATATATATGGTTTAATTATGTTGGTATAATATTTAGGTCGGGGCCGGATACTATTTACACTAAAAAAAATAAATCTAAATCTCATCTCATTTTATTCAAACAGTTTGAGATGAGACAAACTTTTTAATCTAAAAATATAAATTCCTACTGCGGGACGGTTTAGAACCGGGTTGGATCGGAATTTCCGGGACCAAGTGCCCAGCCCTAAGGGGAGGCTTAGAAGTTTTGTGTTTGTCCTCTATTATTTTGTGTATTGTCTGTAACTTTGTACTCTAGCTATTTGGAATCCACGTTTATGATTTGTTTAAAAAAAATTGAATTACAAGAAATTAATTTTATGGTGATTCCAATTCTTGACTTTCTTTTTTGAATATAAGGTGATAATCACATCAAAGACAACATTTAAGTATGCAAGATTGTGTGTATTTTTTGTTTTGTTTCAAGATATCTCACTTGTTTAATGTACAAAGAGGCTAGACATTTAGGTGAAAAAACTCAGACCCTAAACCGTATGTGAAGGTGGTCTGATAGCATTTTAGTGAAGGAATCCTAGAGGGTTTCGGTTTCTTTCTCCCTTCCAACTACGAGATACATCTTTGTGCACACCATTCCTCCGTCCAAAAGCGGCTCTGATTAGGGGTTGGGCTTTGGCATTACCTCGGTCATGTTAGCTTGCAGCTGGACTGGGGGAGTAGAGACCTAGACATCCATTTCCGGTGTTGGTCAGGTATGGAGGTCAAGCGTCTCAACGACGCGTTTCAATCACGGAAAGGTCAGTGGCAGGGTTCTGGGGCTCTCTCTGATCTGGTTATCTTCGATTAGTTAGCACTGGCTTGGGTGAGTACGCAGATTGGGCTCTTTTCCATTAGGGTGAGCTGGATGCTGTGGTTTGTTTCTTGGTCTGGTATGGTGTAGTGGTTGGACGGGTGAGGAGGCGTGGAGGGACGTTCCAGCTAGTGGGTCATGGCGGTGAGGATCATACCGCGAGGTGGTGGTGCTACAGGTTTCTGTTTGGTAGGTTGTTTTGTTTACTAGGTCGATTTGTTGTCTTGTTTGGCATGTGTACTTGGCTTCATCTTTAGGTTGTTCCAGGTGTTTAGGTCGTTTATAGTGTTAGCGCAGATTGAGGTAGATTATGTCTCGGTTCTTGCTTATTCGTATCTCTCTTAGATGTGAGCTTAATTGGAATTGACGTACCTACCATAGGTAAGTGCTCAAGGTTATGTACAATTTTATTCTCAATGTCTCTCGTGAGTCGTCATTCTTTTGATATTCACGTAAACTCGTTGAGCTTAATGAATTTAAAAAATAATACTAGTTTTAAGTGTGTTTCGCTTCTCTACTGGAGCTGGATATGCTCTTATATTTGTACTATTCAAGCCTAATGGTCTTTTTAATCACATTTTTTTGTCAAAAGAAGCATTTTTGTTACATTTGACAGAGTAAAAAAGAAAAGTGCAAGGAATGATGACTTGTCAAAGCATGACAAAGTGAAAAACTTCAACAAGCCAAAATATTACCGAGTAATGAAAGTTGAAAAATATCTTGATCGCAATTATTCTAATCGCAAGTACCTCAATGTTGAGCTTGTAAAACATAATTTTTTTTTCGATAAATCTTACAAAACGTAATTACATTACATCGCGTGTGTGTCACATCATTAGAAAAACTTCTCTCAATTATTTGAACACCATGTCAAAATTGAAGTTTTCATTATTCGAATGGAAGATGAATGCATGAAAAATCATGTCGTTCTAATTCTAAGGGCAACTCTAACAAAGGAGTTTGAGTTGGATTTGGAACCTATTTTAATTTTTTTCATCTCCAATAAAGAAATTTGAGAGTTCGAATTCAAAATGAAACTAGGAACCAACTCTCAAACTAACTCCAAGTCTTATGTGCTCAACCAAAAAACAAGTCATTCATTTGATGATCTCACAAAAATAGTGAGTTTAATTGAATAAAAATTTGTGATGTATTAATTTAATTGAATAAAAATTGTGAAATTTTAGCCAAATAAATAGTAATTAGAAAAGTCATAAACTCGAACTCCCTCAAATGCTCTCCATAGCCCATAGTTGGAGGTGCCAAGTAGCAGTCTTACTATAGAAGAGTACACGACATGGGAAGGGATATTTATTATCCTCATCATCTGTTTTCCAAGTCAGTACTACTTTTGCCGTTTCACGTTGACGTGGCGGCGGTGCTATACTTGCTCTTCAGAGAATAAAGGACATTATGGTAATATTAGGGGGAGAAATAGGTATTAGTGGGGTGGGGGGGGGGAATTTATAATATGATTTTTTTTGTTTTTGTAAAGCAAAAGAAAGACGGCTGCAAAAGAAAAAGGGAAAGGAAGGAACATGGTCCCACCAAAGCGATGCTCTGTTAACTTCTCTTACCGAAATACCCTTCTGTTCAGGTGACATTATCAGATGTGCAACTGCAATGGCTTTCTATTACTAGTTACTGTAATACATATATGTTGATGAAAGTAGTTATCATCATGGTTGGGTTGGGTTGGGCCGGCCTTGGTCCTAAATTTAAGGTTTAGAATTGGGTTGGGTTGATCAAAAGCAAATGGAACGAGGTCGGGCTGGACCGGGTCGAGGTCACAGTTCGGAAGCCTAGTCCGCTCATTAAGGTTAGGCCAAATATGCTAGGTCGGGCCGGCCTCTATGGGTCGGGCTAAAATGGGTCTTAAATTAGAAAAAAGAATAATATTTAAAAGGTTTGAGGTTTTACAATTATTAATTTATGATATTTATTTTGAAAATATGTTTGTAAGTTGAGAATTGTATAGAGAATAAAAGAAAAATTATGAAAAAAACGGAAAAAAAATATGATAATAATCATATAATACATGTCTTTTTTAAATAAAAATGGTCAAAATGGGCTGGACTTTCGAGGCCAAAATAGGCCGGGCTAGGCTAGGCTTGGCCTTTAAGGTTCAAAAATGCCAGGTCGAAGGGCCGGGCCGGGCTTCACTTACATGGCCTAATCCCTACCTAAATTTAATAAGGCTAGGCCGACCCGCCCTAACACGAGGCCAGGCCGGGCTTCAGCCTCATGGGCCGGGCGGTCTAAAACGAGACTCGAGGCTTTGAGGCCAAATGATGACTCCTAGATGAAAGGAAGAAGCTGTTAAGAGTGATGGACTGTATGGTTTTAAGTTCGATATACAGGACAGTGCCCCTTACACAACATAGTTATACAATGCCTAAATAATACTACTTTGTGTTGCTATGTTGCTCTCCTCTCCTTGTGAACAAAACCCTAGCGGCATAGCCGCCCATTTCCCTATCTCCTCTGACTGACCTCGATCTCTACCTATCTTCTACAACCCGTAGCCAACTTCGATAGATCTCTCCTCCCTCTAGATTGATTTACAAACCCCATCCTTCTCAGTTTCTTCCCAAAATCTAAATCAGCATGTTTTCATGGCAGCCGAAGAGGATGAGTTTGTCGGCCAATTCCAAGAGGGACTGGCTCTCTCAAATGATGATGACAATGTCTTCGGCGTCGTCGACTTTGCTCCGTCGGCCGAGGCGGCAGCGAATGACCAAGCAGCAGTGGCGATGGTGGCAACCAGTTATGGGGCCGCGAGGGTCTTTGGGCCGGTGGCTTTGCCGAAGGTCTTAGACCCATCGCTTAAGGCCATCATAACTCAGTTCTGGCACTGGCCGCTTAGTCATTCGCCAGCATGATTCGAACATATTTTTCTGCCGATTTACCGATCAGGTGGCTCTCTGGCGTGCTACACGAGGTTCGTGGTTTTTCAAGGGCCGAACGATAGTGGTGCAAGAGTTTGACGGATTTTCAGATCCAGTGGGGGTTCCAGCAACAGTGACGCAGACCTGGGTATGGACCCACAATGTTCCAAAGCCAGCGTTGACTCGTGAATGGGCGGAGCAGCTTGGGAACTATGTCGGACAGTACTTGCAGCATGACCTTGCCATGATGGTCGATGGTTTGATGAATGTCAAGGTGAGGATGGACCTTAGCCGCGGGGTGGTGGTCCGCCTCAAGATCCGGTTTGCTCCGACCTGTGTGCATTCGATAGCTTTGAATACTCAAATATGAAGGGTTTTTGCCTTCTATGTGGGTTGTTTGTGCATAGCAAGCAGGTTGCATTGTGGAGCGAGCCCGGGTGGAGAAAGAGGCGGCGAGAGCTACTAAGCCGCCTCTTGGTTTTGAACCGGGATTGGCAGGGACCACGGTGGCGCATCCGAATGTTGAGGCAGAGCAACCCACAGTGGTGGAGCCGGATCTGGTGATGACCCCGGTTATTGGACCACCACCGCAAGCAACAGTGCATGAAGAGGGAGACCCTAACTGAGGGCACATGTCCAACATGTAGGTTAACCTTCTCTTCGAGGACCCACTGACCTCTTATGTTTTTCTCAGGTTATAGGTACATATGGTATACTAGAGTCACTGGAGCGAGCACTGTGGCTCAAAAGGTTATGGGGCTCACTTCTAAGGCCCAGAAACCCATTATCATGACTGTACAACACAAGAAAGGGGCAGCATCGCAGACAGTTGGTCATCTCCGCAGAGCACTTCTGCGGTGCACCCAGATGGGGCATTGTCGCTTGCTGAAGGTAGTGGGCGATACTTAGATAAAGCATCTCCACTTGGTGTAGGAGGATCGAAACTGATCGTCCCCTCTCCGCTTGGCAGAAAAAAAAGAGAGACGTGGGAGGAGACCCCACCACCGGAAGCCGGGAACAGCAAGACAGCTGGGAATCAGGTGTCAGAGGTGTCTAAGTATGAGTCTCCGCATAAGAAGTTGGCAATCAATCCAGTCACTGAAAAGACGACTGCAGAGCAGCGAGAACTGCTGTGATTTGGGGTGCATAACTAAATAGGATGTGGGGTCCGAATTTTTTTAGTCATTTCTCTATGTCTAGCACGTTTAGTTATGTAATGTAATTACATTATTCTGATCACGATGTAGTACAAGTTGCTATAGGGAGTTCTTTCTATCAAACTGACACTCCGTGTTTTCCTTTATAACTTATTAAATCTAACATATTTCTATCTTTCACCTCAAAAAATCTATCTTTCACCTCAAAAAAAAGTCTGATGTACAGTATTTGATTAACGATTTAATTCAACCGTGTACTAAAATTATATTTGAGACTATAATGAGCCAAGTATAAAATCGATGAAACATAAGTGATCATTTGTGCTTTTTGCCAGTCATCTAATCATATTGTCTACACTGTAAATTCAAAAGTCAAGATGTTACAACTAATCACTGAAAACCATCACATTCAACCCTCAATTTTGGGTTCCGAACTTGTAAATTTTGGATTTTTTTTTCCGATGAATGATGGGATATAGCGTAATTCTGTGTTTATTATCCGAAATTCCTAAAGTTGTCATACTAGAAAATTAAAGATCAGGATTACAAAAACTATCATCATCAGGCTGCTACACGACTACATCTCATGCCAAGATGTTGGTGCAGACAAGAAATTAAACCCGGCTTACTAGTCATTGTAAACAAAGCCTTCATCATCTTCCTCAACATCAATCTCACCAACTGTACTCAACAGAGTTAGAAAAAGTACGACTGAAACCAGCTGTGCAACAAAAAAATATTTGGCCCTTCTTTTAAAATCTTTCTCCTCCTTTGTTTTTTCCCTTTTGGGTTTGGTCTTGGGTTTAGAACCTGATCAAAGCAAAACAAGAGCAACTTATTAAGCTACAGCCAAGGTGGCTTTGAGAAAGATAATCTAGCACTGCTATAATTATAAAGCCTGTTACTAGCACAGACAAAAATTGTATACTTTTGATAGATAATCATGGTGAGGTTTACCTGAAGAATTGTTTTAAGACTCCTAAGTTCAGACAAACCGCCAAGTCAAGGGTTCAAGTTCACACCCAAAACAAATGAGCAAGTTTCAACAAACTAGAGCTTGCCACTCATGAGCTATATCTGTCTTTCACAAGGATTTTATGTCCCTATTAGTTATGCCTTTCATATATCATGCAAGAAAGCAGGTATTTGGTCAATCATAGCCTACCAAAACATAGGCTTTCCGTTAAGAGAGGTCAATGTCATACCCGATCATTCTTTAACTTAAAAAACAGTTAGAAGTAACATTCTACATCTTCTAAAGGAAATAGGATGGTATACTGGTGGTGCTCGGGCCAGCTCGACTCTCAAATCCCGCTAAAAATACAGAAATAGAAGGCAATAATATGTTTTGGTAAAGACGACCAATACATCACGTTATTTTATACTACCCAAGTTTTAGAACTTAAAGTGATAAATGGCTTGATTATAAAGTATATGGAAGTAACTCACGCCAGTTTGATGGACCTCGTTTTGGAGCTGATGATGACGGGTTTGCATGAAAGTTTGGGACTGAAGATGAAGTACCCACCACGACAAACTCTGTCCATTTACTTTCAGCATACTTCACAAGGTTTTCTTGTTCTAAGAGCTTGCTCCGAAGAACTGAAGTTTCCTAAAAGCACATAATAGCAGTACGTGTTACGATACTCGTAGAATTAAGTTGAAAACAAAAGAAGCTCTATAACAACAAAATAATACAACCTGTTGTACATAATATATCAAAAGTTCTTTCATACAGGTTGGAGCTCAAATTTAAAATTCCACGAGTTTTCTTTAATTTGTGATTGTCATTAGCAACGTCATGATATATTGAATCAGAAGGCATCACCACAGAAACAATTCATGTAAAAGAAATCCCATATAAAACTGGTACGGATAGATCATACCAGGTCTGGAAAATAGGGCTAATAGATTTGAAGGGAGAAGGAAGCAATGTTCAGAGAGAAGAGTAATGTGAATCAAATTACCTGCTTCCAAGACTTCATTCAATTTCAAATTGAATCAGAAATTGGGTCAGATTTTGGGGATCATATACCAATGTCTGTCTGAATTTGAGATCAGGAGCAGTATCATTTCTAGTTAAGTTAACTCTATTCCAGAAAAGGTGATTACAGTCATGGTCATTCATAGTGTCAGTTTAGTTTCAACCAACAGATTACAGACATAGCATGATCTCAGAACCAGTAGTACTTTGTTAGCTGAGAGAAAACAAATCCACCGTAAACCCTAGTCTCAACAGTCTCAAAACTTTATTGGATCCTACCTCTTTCTATATTCTCAATGATTGTACATACGAAGCCAATGATCCACTTAAAATTGTTGAGTGGCTCCTGTACCCACATCCACCACATTAGAATCTTAATCTTAGTGGCCAAAATATCCAATATTTTGATGTGGAAACTTGCAATTTATTACAGCCTTGACCAATTGGACGCTTGGAATTTGTAACTTAAAGACTAGTTATATGACAAGTACATGTACCATATATTGACTCCTTGCATTGATAATTGGCTTTTCATATAAAATACTTGATAATTAATGCTTGAAAGTTACCCGAATAGTCAAAGTTTTAAAGCATAGAATGATAGATAAATTATGTAGACAACTATGCACATCATATTTTTGACTTGGTCAGTCTTATGCAGGCTATACTTGACATGCTACACGCCTCATCTTCTCAATCTCACATTCAGTAAAATTTCTCAATAACTCTTTTTTCAATAAAGAAACTAAGCAAATAGCCAATTACTACTCTTGTGGTTATGCTCTCCTCAAACAAAACAAAAAAGACAATCTCATGTATGTAAATTTCTGATGCTGCAATGATATCTTATATTTTAGCTGGCAACTCAATTTCCCATGGATTCAAGCTTTAGTAAATGATTCAATTCAACATGAACAATGAACACATAAACTATGACTTACTGGTAATGCATGAAGTATGATAAGTGCCTGGCTGAGAAAGACGGCATCCAAACTAGAGGGTCTGCCAAAAAAATTGCAGGTAGAAGTCAGCAGGTTAGTATTATTTTGATGTTTTCACTTTGCTTTTAGAGACTGTCAGGGGCAAAAAAAAAAAGAATAATTGAGCAACAAGGACTTGAGACTTCATTGTTAAAGCAAACAAAAATCTAGATACTCGGCAAAGCACCTGTCTTCATATAGAAAAGTATGATCCGCCAATCTAATAGACAGAGCTCCAAACACAATGCTGGCTCTCCTGTATATCTGTCAATTAAATTTTCAGCCTTCAGTATATAGAACTGCATACTTCCAAAATTATATAAGATTAAAGACTAAATAAATAAAAACGTTTAAAAGAAATGTTAAAAATGTCCCTTTTAATCTGAGTGCTAGTAGCACAGAGCATTTAGAGGTTAACGGAAAGTACTAAGATCAGCGGAAAAAATTTGGACCTGAGCTTCTATTTCCTCGGCACTGTCTTTAGTAATCCCAAGTTGATGCTTTACAGCATGCACTTCCTTCAAAAACAAAACCTTTCCAATCGGCCATGGAAGATCAGAACAATATATCGTTTGGGCAGAAGTACCATCAGTTCCCACCCAAAGCTCATACTTGAGTGCATCAGCAAGCCAGGAGCTAACCATCGCCTTCATAGATATCCATTCCGGGACCGACTGAAACTCAACGTCCAAATCAACAATGCCATCTTCTTTCAGTCTTTCAATGACACCACCCTTCTCGTTATCATAAGCCACATACTCACCAGATTCAATATAAGGAATTTTAGCTAAACACCAACAACAGAAACAAAACAAAAATCAATACTTTGACTAATTCGTCTCAAGTTTTCAACACACAAATAAACAATTCCACTGTCATAACCAAAGAAACAGAATTCCAGTAACTAAACCCGTTTTTGCATAAACCCAAAAGTTGCATATTCATATCTATTCAATTCCACTCAAAATACAAAAACCAAACTATATACATATGTATAACATGGGCTATCAAGAAACAAATTACTAATAAGAGATTGATCCAGAAAAGACAAATTGCAGAGAGAATAGAGATAGAGTTGGTACCTGAATCTGGGTAGCTGAGATTGTAATCCAATTGAAAGGGGAGGTTAGCAAATTTGAGGTACAAGTAGAGGGGCAAGCATGAAGGGCAAGCAGTAGGGAGGTCAAAACAAGGCTTCCTGACCACGATAGTGTAGTCTTCCATGGAAAAACCGATTAGGGAAAGACGAGAGATTTAGGGGTTTTGTTGCAGAGAAACGATAGAGGGGGTTGTTGAGGAGGGTTTTTGGAAGTTGGTGATGGCTTATTTTGCACGAACGGGTCGAATCCGGGTTAAACAACAATCAAACCCATTAGCTCGGTTACTGGTTCTATGTTTTTTTTTCCTTTTTTTCATTATTATTTTGTTTATTTTGAAATTCCTTCTTCTTTTTTTAGGAAAGCTATAGAATACGGAGTTGATAAATTACAAATGAGTCCATCAGTTATCGACACAATAGAAAGAACACGATAGAAAGAACTCGTCACGAGTAACCTACACTATAAAAATTCAATTTGGTACCTCACGTAACTAGACGGTCTAGGTGTAGAACAAAGCCTAAAAAATTTGAGGGGCTCCACACCTTATCTAGCTATGCACCCCCAACTCTGCAACCGCACAAAACTTAGGGCTACTCATCTAAATCGACAACGAGAACCTCTCAACGTTCAAACTCTCAACATTTATTCTCAACAAACTACACAAAAACAAAATAAAAAACAAACTAAAACAGGCCCAAGGCTAACACCTAGGCCCAACCTAGATCTGACCTACAACAAAACCAAGCAGCCCAACCAAGTAGCCCTACTCCATCATGTTTCATGTCAATCCTGTCGTCGCCATTTGTATCTGGCCACCATAGTCTCCACTCCGATAGTCGCCCAGTCACCTCCTCGTTCGCTGTTGAAACCGTCCTTCCACCGCCAACCTCCACAAGCAGAGCCTCACACCACCGTAACCAACCAGAGTTGTAAGACCGAATCTGTTTGCTCACGCAAGAGCTGCCTACCTCACACAGCAGTCGCTCATCGAGAACCGGTCCCAACGCCGTGAAAGGATGACCAACGACAGTAAGCGTCGACCACTAACAATGTCGGACTCTAGATCGAGCGACTGCACCTAGGCTGCCAAACAAGAAGCCAACTTGTCACTGCTTTTCAGTCAAGATCGACAATCAAAGCTCGTTTGGAAGAACTCGTGACAACGCGGCCCAAGCTCGATTCCAAATAGGCAAGCCGCTGGACAAGCCTACACAAAACCCTAGACGTCGAAACCCTCTTTTGTCGAAACTCTTTATTTCCACTTCTCGAAAATACAATATGAAACTCTTTTATTTCCTAATGAGTTACAAATTGGAGTATGGCACTTGTTGGTCTTAGGGCATCTCCAATGGAGAAGTCTCATAATGGGGTCTTATACCTATTATGAGACCTCAAATGGACACTATTCATATAAGACTTGGTACAACTCCAATGGTAGGTGTTCTAACTTAAAGTCCTAAATTTATATATTCATTTTTTCTTTATTTTGTGTTGTTCTAAATAATAATTTAAATTTGTAAACTATTCTTATACATGATAAATAAATATAATATTAATTTAAAACAAAAAACAAAAAAATTGGACCCCGTATGCATTATCCACAATCGGACATGATTTCGATTGACATGTGTCGGTGTATAGGATTGTAAATTAAATTATACTTGACACGATAACTTATCAGAAATCGTCGTAGATTTTGGGCAACACGTGTCAATTTCTAATTGGTTGTCGAGATTTCATTATCATCCACGTGTCAGTTTCTATCTTCGAAGATCATGTTGATCTTCTATAAAAACGGAGTCATTTACTCATTCATACTCACCAATTCACAAACACTCCTCCTCCCACAACAGATTGTGGTTTCTACATTATTATTTCATACTTTGAGTTTTTTTTTCCATCATGAATAGGTTGTGGAAACTATTGAAGAAGGAGGAAGAAGAAGATGTACCGAGAAGGCAACAACAAGCCCTCTTGACGTCTGCGGCTGCCCACCAAGTGGAGATGATGGAAGAAGATGAAGCCTCACAATGGGGCGATTCTTCGGAAGGGCAGAAGTACATACTAAGGGATCGGGAAATGATGGATCAGCGCTTGAAAGCTCTATATTTCACCGAACCGTGTAGGTTTGACGACGACACCTTTCGAAGGCGCTTTCGTATGCGACCAAGTCTCTTTGACAAGATGATGCGTAGCATGGCCAACCACGACCCGTACTTTGTACAGACTATGGATGCCACCGGCAGACTCGGTCTTTCCACCGAACAGAAGCTAACATGCGCTATGAGGATGCTCGCGTACGGTCTACCGGTGAATTTGACCGATGAGTTCCTTGATATTGCTGAATCCACTGCTCTTGAAGTTTTGGATCATTTTACAAGAGCTATATGGGCTGTGTACCGTAAAGACTATCTTCGCACACCAACAAAGGCAGATCTACAAAGGTTAACAAACAAAGCTGCAGATCGGGGATTTCCAGGTATGTTGGGTAGTTTTGACTGTATGCATTGGCAGTGGAAAAATTGTCCCGCTGCGTATGCCGGGCAGTTTCAAGGTCACAAGGGAAAACCCACAATCATCTTAGAGGCGGTGGCTTCGTATGATACTTGGATTTGGCATGCATATTTCGGAATTTCAGGTTCTCTCAACGATCTCAATGTCCTGGGAAGGTCACCATTGTTCGATGAGGTATGCAGAGGTGAAGCTTCTCAAGTGAATTTCAAAGTGGGCAACAGTACGTATGATCAAGGTTATTATCTGGTGGACGGCATCTACCCTAATTGGGCAACTCTTGTCAAAGCTATAAAAAATCCTACCACTCCGGCGACAAGACACTTTACAAGAATGCAAGAGGCGTTTAGGAAAGACGTTGAGAGAGCATTTGGTATTCTCCAAGCGCGTTTTGCAATTGTGAGGGGTCCAGCTCGTTTTTGGAGTAGGGAGAGCCTACAATACATCATGATGACATGCATTATTTTGCACAACATGATAGTAGAAGATGAGTGTGATGAAGATGAGCAATATGAATTTGACTTGGACGACATCCCGACTCGTCCAAGAAAAGCTGACATATATGATAAACCAAGTTATGATCATGAGGTGAAACGTGATCCCCAACAAATGCATGCATTTGTACGTGGTCGTTACAAGAAGATTTGATGTCCAGTGATATCTGCTTCACTAAGAGCAGATTTAGTGGAACACGGTTGGGCTTTGAAGAAGTGGAGAGAGCGCAACAATGGTTAAGTGGTGTCGCCTTGATGTGTCAATTATTGGCATTGTTTGCCATAATGTTGTTGGTTGCATTTAACTTTGTGTGTGGTTTGTGTGTGGTTGTAAGCATTCAATTTTTTGTGTGCTTGTATGAATTTGATTTTGTGCTTGTATGGTTTTAAGCATTTAATTTATTTTGGTTGTTGTATGAATTGAATTACAAGACCTAAATAAAACAAATAAGGACTACATAATTAATTAAAAACAACAATTTAAATTAAGAAACAACTTAAATTAAAAACAACAATTTAAATTAAGAAACAACTTAAATTAAGCCGCAAGCAACATCATAAATGAGATCGAACTTGTTCTCACGCTTGATTATTATTAGGATACCACTGCGTTTGATCAAGCGGAAGATAGGGGAAGAACTTGATCCGCCATGAGGAGGTGTAGATGCTTGAGGGGTACGGAATGGCCGAGAAGATGAATTTTGTGCCATTTCTAATTCTTCTCGCTCAAGTATCATTTTTTGCTTCCTCTCCCAATACCCTCTTTTACAAGGTGAAAAATTAGTAGGATCCACCATCATTGTCCGAGCATCTTCATCCCGTTGTTGAGCCGCCATAGCCTCTTGGTAGAGTTGTTCCCTTCGTGCATGATCCCTATCATTTTGATCGGCAAGCCTTTTCATTTGATCATGAATACTTATGGAAAGCTCTTGGTTACCTTTTCTCTTTGCCGCTTTGGCCGCTTTTTGTCCCATTGGACGATCTTGCCTAGCTCTAGGTGGCATGCTTGGAGTTGACATATTTCCGGGTGAATCGTTATCATCCAAGTTGATAAGCGTCTCAAAATTGGTGGTATCCTCTTCCATTGATGGGGGATTTGAAAATTTTGGTGTATCCTTCAAGATATCCCAGCAATGCAAAAATCCGAAATGCTCTCCATGAGATTCATCGAAATAATTCGACTTGGCATTCCTTATCTACAAACAATTGAAATAAACATAGTTGTGGTTATTTATTTTAACTATATTTTAAGCTACTAGGAATAATTAATTTTAACGATATCTTTATTATGACGAATAAAAATACTTACATCATCAAGATCATTTTCGCCACTCTTATGATTTGCGATGACACGGTTTAATGCTATGCGCCATCTCATGCATGCGGGATTGATCTTCTTCCATCGAGACTCAACACTTGAAGCGGTTCGCTTCGGAAGATTGGGTGGCTTGATACCTTCAAAATACTCATATATACGATCCCACAAGGTTCTGCTCGATTGATTAGTACCGATGGCGGCGTCTTCACCAATACTCACCACGGCAATGCACAAAGCCTTGTCTTCCTCCTCTTTCCAATTTTCCGAGCGTGGTGCCCGTGGTTGTTGTGCCCCTTTCTTTGGACCCATGGTGCTAGAAAAACAAATTTTGCTATATGAATAAAAATGATGGGGAGGAGGAAATGTTGGAGAGGATGTAAGAAATGGTGTGGAATGAATGAAATTTGGGTGTGGTATTTATAGAAGAAATCTAAATTTACTGTAGCAACGGGCAAAAAATTATTCAAAAATTTTAATTATTTTTTTTACACTTTTCTTACTGATATATTAAAAATCAAAGTTAGTTTGAATAAGAACCGTCGATTAATTAAAATCGTATATCTTGAACCATTGGATCAAAAACTAATTTAGATATAAAAAAAATGAATTATATCTGTTGATTAATAATGGCCGTTGGTTTCAAATGCATTCAATCCTGGCCGTCCAACATATAACCGTTGGATTCAAAATTCTGGCCGTTGCTCCGCTGCTCCATCACGTGGCTCTGACCCAGACGGGGCCCAGCTGTCGGGTCACTCTCTCCTTTTTGGAGCACGTCGCGCGTCGCCCAGCACCTCCTCATTTTGTCTTCACGCGAGCTTCTCCCTCACTTTCCCTCTCCCGCGCGTCTCTCTCTGCTACTCCCTCTCTCCTCTGTCCAGCCTGGCCCACATGTCTCATTTTGAGACTGGTCTCATACCGGGTCTCATTTTGAGACTTGGTTTAAGACTTCACCCTATATTTATAGGGTTTAAGACCTTCAACTTTTACCATTGGAGAGTGCAACTCACAATGTACCCTATATTTATAGGGTTTAGAACCCCTTATTGGAGATGCTCTTAGGACTTTTGGTAGTTGGACACTTGGACCAAATTGTTTTAGGTTTTATATCCATTTATTATTTGTTATCGGTTTTAGTTTCTTATCGCCATGTCTTACGTTTGGTTGGATGATTTAGGTGATCTATTTTTGTTGCACCCTATATGTCTTGTAATAAAGGTCTTGTTCTAGTGGTATGATGAAACTAAGTGTCAACGACTTGATTGTTGATCGGCAACATAATAAAAAACTTTTTTACTTGGAATGATGTGTTGTATGTTTTCGCACTATATTTCCAGTACCCTGCTCCCAACTAATTTAAGGCAGTATAGAGTTGCTTGTAATTCACACTCTTTTCTAATTGATTAGCACTTGATCGAATGCATATATAAGTCTTAGCTAGAGTAGTCATTTTATCGATCATTCAAGATATTCTTATTAGTCTAATTACATGGGGTTCAGGCTTCCTTCTTTGTTACATGTATATTTTGCTTAATACTAGTATGCCTATATTATCAATAAGATATAAGTATTTGATTTTCACAATAATAATGCCTTGTTCAATGAGAAAATAGAGACATGGAAGATGTGATCTGAAACTATATTTTAATATCCCTATTAATCAGGGATTATAATTTATTACAATTAATATCCCTATAAATCAGGGATTGAGAAAATATCTAGTTTTATGTTAATTAAGACAAGAAATACATTGGAATTCCTAGAATATTATTTCCTTAAACAATCCCCCTTATGTCGCAATCCTAATGAATGATGCATAACATGTTGGCTCAGGAAAAACCTTCATAAGCAAACAAAAAACCTCTTGATTAAAAACAAAAGATTGGTCGAAGGGAAAAAGAGTACAACGCATCAACCATATAAGCAACCACATGTGATGTAGACTCTCTCTAATGTCTACGAAATGAACTCCTCCTGATCAGTAACTTAATCTCAGAGTTCAGATAACCTTCTCATTCCAATGCATCGCACATACTTCATAAATGTAGATTTTGGTAAAGACTTGGTGAACAAGTCCGCAACATTATCTGTCGAACAAACCTGGTTCACATGAATGTTCAATAATTGTTGTTGTTGATGATTAAAGAAAAAATTCGGTGAAATGTGTTTCGTGTGATCACCCTTGGTATATCTCAACTTCATTTGTTCAATGCAAGCCGCATTGTCCTCAAATATACAAGTTAGTGCTGTCATAGTAGATGGTAATCCACTAGATCCTCGAATGTGGTGTATAATTGACCTAAGCCAAACATGTTTCTTAACCGCTTCATACAAATAAATAATCTCAAAATGATTCGAGGAAGTAACAACAAGGGTTTGCTTAGTTGATCTCTAAGAAATCATCGTGTTCCCCATGGTGAATACATAACCTATTTGGGAACTTCCTTTATGTGGGTCAGAGGGATACTCAGCACTAGCAAAACCAACCAAGATATCACATGGTGTCTCTAAGTAGGGCACCACACTAAATTGAGATACAGTGCTCTCAGCTGGAGAGAAATTTGACAGGTTGGAGATTTCACTCGACGGGTCGAATGATAGTTTCAGGTTGATCGAGGGTGCATTCTTTGACATGTCGAGCAATCCTTTCAACGGGTCAATCGACACCTTTGGGTCCATCCAAGGTGCAATTTTCGATGGGTTGAAAGATCCATTCAACGGGTCAACACTCCTAGGACCTACATGTTATCCCTTTTCCAAAAATTTCAATCTTCTCTCTATTTTCTTTGTATGGAATGAATAGGCCCACGTTAGTGGATCCCTTCAAGTACATGAAGTTATGAATAACTCTATTCCAATGAATTTGTGGGGTACAAACTGAGAAAATGATGTTTAGATGTGTGCACCAAGCTATATATAACCAAGCTCTAACCACACTAAAATATGTAATCTCAGCTCCAAAAGTTCCTCAACATCATCATTCACATGAAATGGATTTTTTTGGGTTCCAGACTGCGAACAATCATTGGTGTGCTAAGAGGGTGTGCTTTATCCATTGCCTAACTTGAACATAAACAAATTAGTGAATAAATATTTCACCAACTCGATGTTCCATCTCTAAACCGAGACAAATCGAGTCATACCAAAGTCTATCATCTCAAATAGCTCATTCATATAATGAATACGCATGGACATAACTTATCATTATTGCATCCCTTCTCAATCAAGTAGTCACTTAGAGTACTCTAGGCAATTTTCTAGTCTTAAGTCCCCTAGTGGAAGGCTTGGGGAAAGTGCTATGAATTATGACCATGGAAAGCCAACCTTTTTAGTACCCCGACTCTCTCTTTTCTCTCTTTGAAAACCTAGCTGCCGCTTTCTTTCTCCGTCACAGATCTCCCTCCATATTCTCTCTATCACAAATCTATTAACACCACCATATTCCTCTCCTCCCATAGATTCTCTCCTTATAATTGCATGTTGAATCCCCTACCTCTAGCCGTTGCTTCTCCTCCACCCGAAATTGAGGCTGACCACGAACCGTTGCATTTAGTAGCGGCATTCGGCACGGTGGACCTCGTCGTACCGAACAAGGAGGAGGAGAACGAATGGAGGTATGCTATGGTGCAACTCTTCTCTTTGTCTCCTTTGGAACCTAATAAAGTTCAAGGGTTCAAGATGCGTATGATTAGTCTTTAGCATGATGTCTCCGGATCAGGCAACATTGGGTTTGAATAGATCACTGAGGATCTTTTTATTTACAAGTTTCGATCAGAAGTTGATCATTGGAAGGCGGCCACATGTGGCCCATGGTACCACCATGCCATTATCGTGGTTATAGAATTTTTTGATGGAATGGCCGACCCTCTCTTTCTTCCAACGGCCAAGGGAACTACATGGGCTTTTATTCGTCCAGTTACAGGCCATTTTGCTTCCAGGGTATTGTCGCTGAAATGGTTGAGGCGGATGGGTGATGCTCTGGGTGATAACAAGGAGCATGACCGCCTACTGTTAAACCATCGAGCATATATTAAGCTCCAGATTAATGTGGACTTTCATCGTCCGTTGGTGGTAAGCACAACCTTTCACATTTCTAGCACCTATAGTATAGGTGTTGTTGTGGAGCATGAACGCTTGAAAGGTTTATGTGGTGCTTGTGGTGAATTCAAGCATGGTAATGAGGGATGTCCGAGGTCGGTGGTGGATTTGTCTTCCGTAGAATGGAGGTTCTTTGAGTCAGGTTGGCAGCCAATTGGGTCCGGATAGGCAGGTGACCTCTTCTAAGCCGAGGTGGAATAAGGGGCTGGTTTTCCTAGGGTGTCTCAGTTGGTTTTTAGTGGTATGCTGAGTCTGAAGCTAGCCATCCCAACTACTCCGCCCCCGAATGGGATGTTGGCTCCTCAGCCGGTGGGGGTGATAGTCCCTCGGTCGGAGAGGTTTGTTTCTAATCCTGATGTTGTTTTGCAAGTTTCTGAACCTGTTGCTGAGGTACACGTTCAGCACAAAAAGTGGGCCGTTCTACGTATGGTCGTCTGTGATGTTTAACCGTCTTACTTCACCACACCTGATGGCATTACCAATGAGGTAGCACGTGTTACCGTCATGTCTGGGGGTGATGTTACTATCTTAGCTAGGGATCAAGTGTCTGGTGGAGGTTCCACCTTCCCATTTCATGACATAAGGATATGGTGGTTGACGTCCCGGAATATGTTGTAGGTGGAGGTAATAGTGCACGACGTCCCAACAATAAGAAGGACAAATACAACCTTGGCCCATGCCCGAGGCAGCTGAGGAAGGTCTCTCCGAAGAAGTCAACGATGCTGCTTCCAGTGGATATGAGTGTGGAAGAGCTTCGTTGGCACGCATCGCAATATAGGGGATTCCTAGATAATTAAGGAGTAGTGCACCTTAAGTTTAACAATTACTTCGTGCTACTCAAGTTTATTAGTGTAGGGACTTGTTTGACACCATTTTTCTAAGTATAATGGTGTAACGACCCAGACCTTGATTAGTGGGTTAATCATCGTTAGCCACGCTAATTAACGATCTAAGTATTTTATGTCATGTTTATCGAGATTCGTCGCGATTAAAAATCAACTTTTATAAATTATGGTTTTGGACCCGCTCTCTTTACGGAAGTTATATGGAAATTATGTCGAGCCTGTTGATACTTTGATTGGATTTTTTAGAGGTTTAGACTCATTTCTACGAATTGTAGAAGTTTATGATAAAAACTAATTAATCGGGAAATCTACCATAGGTTAAGTCATGTGGACCGTCCGATCTTGATCATAGTTAATCAGAGATGTTACTCTAAATTTGGTAAGTTTTGGATTTTTCTTCTTCTTTTGGGTTGTTTTGGGAGCCCAACTCAGTTGGACCAGGTTCTCTATCCTCCTTCAGACTCTCTCTCTCTCTCTCTCTCTCTCTCTCTCTCTCTCTCTCTCTCTCTCTCTCTCTCTCTCTCTCTCTCTCTCTCTCTCTCTCCGCCTCGCATATATGTTGTAGGTATCGCCGACCGACAAGACTTTCTCTGCCTCCGCCTCCACAAAAATCAAAGCCCTTCCTTCCCTCTCTCCTTTTCCATCATTATTTCATAAATGGGGAGTAGCGAGGGAACCGTCGTCGACGGAGGGGCTACGGCCAGAATTGGTCAATAGGACCATGGGGATTTCATAACCCATTTCTCCATGAGTCGAACCCGACCGGTCTCGGGTCACACCATGGCTTGACTCCGGCGATCAGTCACCAAGAAATCCGGCGAGGATTTTGGATTTCAAGGTAAATTCTTGACATTTTTCCGCTAGTTTTTGACGCTGTGTTATACTGCAAAATTGTTGGGTTTTGTATGAGCTTTTGATTGGTGTATTAATTGTAGGGATTGGAGCCTGTTGGATTCTGGTCGCCTCCTGTGGTGGAGCTCCGACGACCAAAAAATTCGACTTTCTCGCGGGAAGTTCCTAAACCCATTTCTAATCGTACTTTCCGTAGTTTTGTGCGATTCAACAATCTTAGTGATGTTTTCAACTATTTTCAAGAATCGGGACAACTCGACACTTGCATGCCATCGTGCAACGTGTGCCGAGTCAAGGCTCACCTCCCTATGGAGCTTGGGACTTAAGGCCTGACAGATGTATTTGGATTCATGATGTGGCGGAGTAGTATCCTTTAATTATCAAAAATGTAAGGTGAGTATGTAAGATATGAATCGTCTCGGAGCCTTTATCTATTTTACGATTAGAATGTTGGATTACTTAAGTTAGATCTTTGTATAGCTTAGGTGCGCTAAGTACGTTTATCGAATTAGTGGATCGACTTGCATTTCAGCTAGCCAGGTGAGTGGACACTATTTTTTTCACTATCGTTGCGAGTCTTGATATATACTTATGATTTCATTTGCGTTAAATTACTATGATATATCTTATCTTTACGTTTATGCACGGAGACTCTGTGACGCCCCAACCCCAAACTAAGAGTTAATTTGAGATTAGGTCGACTAACATAGCTTAACACTTTGAAATTTCTGCAGAAAATTTGACACATCCTCCCCATAAACTGTAAGTCTACCAAAGATCCTGCATAAGAATTTATACTTCTAACACATGAATAAAACTCACAAACCAAACCGTATGAATGGATGAACAATATAATAACAAGGTGTAGAATCCAAAATCA
Organism: Geum urbanum; assembly: GCA_946800695.1. Classification (NCBI taxonomy): domain Eukaryota; kingdom Viridiplantae; phylum Streptophyta; class Magnoliopsida; order Rosales; family Rosaceae; genus Geum; species Geum urbanum. Next base: position 12,163,042 of record OX327003.1, read on the forward strand.
AAGATTATTAGACTCCTAAAATAATAACAATGGAAACGAAAATACAACATGGTTTCCAGAGCACACAATGTCTAATTCAATTTATTACAAGACTAGTAGGTTAACTAGGAACCTACTGATAATGAAAGGAAACACGGACTCTAAGCCTCTGACACGGGGACACAAACTCCGGATGAAAACTACAAACTGGGCAACGATAAACCGAAGGTGCCAGGGGAAAGGCATAGAAAAATAAAGCGCGTTAGAGTGAGTGGACAGAAAAATAAATAGTTCCAACAAAACGTAAAACATAAGATTATGCCTTTCACCAAAATATCAAAAATAAAACTGAGCGAGTCCAAGTAAAAACATATCATATATGAATGTGTGTAGAGGCGTGCATAATCTAGTCATCTGGTCAAGTGTTGTCGTGTCCCATCAAGGGCATACTTGGTGATCAGCCAAGCAGCCAATGCATCAATGCATTCACAAATAAATGTGTGTGCATGAAATCATAAAACATATCATAAGCCTCCGTGCATAGCATGTACGTATCATAGATCATATCATAAATGCATAGGAAAATCATAAGTGTAAGAGGAATCACAAATAAAATCTAAACTCGCTAATCGACAGTGTAATACAAATGTTCACTCACTGATTTGCCTAGCTCTACGGTCCGGTGGAAGTCCCCTTGCCATAATTCTGGTTGCGATCTCCTGAATCAAGGTACGAACATTGAATGTCAAACATAGTTAAAATAGTTCAAACATAGCTTAAAACTACCCAAAAACCCCACATTAAAAATCTGGACTTTTGCCTCGCCAGAGATCCGTCGCGGAAAGCGGCGCGTGGCAGCCACACGCCTCCCTCGGAGACCAACTCTGGCAAACCCCAAATTTCATAGGTAGCTTCCTTACGCAATCCTCTTCCACTTTCTCTTCTTCGCCGGAGGCCAAATCAGCGGCAAAGACAGCGGTTTGACCGCCACAGGTTAAAACTTCGACCACCACTAACCACCACAATCAGCGGCGATCCATACATCAAACTCTTCCTCTCCTCGAGACCAAACTAATTCTCCAAAGAAGCTACCCCAAAATACTACTTACCTGGCCGGAAATGGGCCCGAAAGCCTGCTGTTTTCAAAATCACCGGAAAACCTTCAAAGCTGATTCCGGCGATGGCGGGTTTCGTCGTGGCACCAAAGTAGTCTTAAAATCTTCCCCAACACCTAATCTACCCAAACCCCCTAACCCGGATGGCCAAAGCTCGCTGGAGCACCACCGTCCGATGCCACCCGTGCCCTAGAAATTCAAAACACCTCGAACCACATCCAATTCATCACAAAAATCCACAATATATGCATGAATAGAAAGAAGGGTTCGAGAGCTTCCAAAAACATACCTTGACCGACAAAAATGGTGGCCGGACGGTGAGGATTCCGACGGGTCGTATCTGGGTCAGGTCGGGTCGGCTGCGCGGTTCACTCTCACCCAAAACGGGTCAAACCATATGAAAATTATGGTTAGGGTTTCAGGTCCTAATCAAGGTATACCCAAATTCCCATAATGATCAACGGCCAATGATTAATTTTCAGGGGATCCAACGGCTCAGAATAATTCCCCAATTAGCTTAATTTAATTATTGTAACGCTCATGACTACTTCTAAAATTCATAACTATTGCTCCGAATATCCGGAAAATTCTCCAAAATTTTTTACACACTCCAAATAAAATTCTCTATAACTTTCATGAAGAACATAAAGTCCAATTCATAACGTAGAAATAAGTCGTTAAATGACCCATTAATCGCAACCAGTGTTCGAAAACACAGTCTACACGGCCAATTAATCAGTGTGTAATCATTAATCGGTAAGAATCTGTGTAGATTAAGGCCTGAACGGCCCCTTACACGGTGAACTGTGTAGAGACCGATTAATCGGCCGATTCACAGATTAATCGGTGTGTTACACTGCCTACACAACCAGATATTTTTTTTAATGAGAAATCAAAATTTAAAAATAACAACCCAAAACCCAATATTTTTTTTCCAAGGAAGATTTAGCATGGAGTGATTTTCTTATTTGAAATGCATTTTCTTATGTTTATTATTTTAATATTGAACTATGTGTTCAATTTTGATCACTTTCCTAACATTTTTTTTTACTTAATCATTTTACCTTCTCCAATGGTGAAGTTTTAAATTATAAAATTAAAATTGTCTAAAATTTAAATATAGCTAGATGATATATAACTTGTGAGGTAGTAAAAAAATTACTTAAAATTTAAACAAGACTAAATTGAATGTTAAAACAATAAAAACTGAAAGATAGAGAATATGACTTCAAGTCATTTTCTCTCTCCACTTTTGTTAAATATAACTTCAAAATTTAACTCAAAGTTACATTTAACTTTGCTTTAAGGTCCCTGTTGGAGTGATATTTTGCGTAAAAAAAATTAAAATTTGACTTTATTTGTGAAATAGGGTATCGTTGGAAATGCTAATGATCTTTTAGATATTTTTTTAATATATTACTAATTATAATATTATTTAATAGATAAAAAAAATACCGATTCCGATTAATCCCGATTAATCACCGAGTAATCGGCTACACAATAATCAGTACTATAACGATTCGTGTCCGATTACTGTTTTTTTTAACACTGATCGCAACTAACACGTGATTAAACTAACATACCGCATAAAGCCTTTTATATTTGTTCCGGGTTGTTATAGACTCTATGATATACTTTTATGTTTTCCACACGCTATGTTTATGTTGTCCATCGATACATCCACTCGGCTGATCCCTGAGTGGCACCGGATATGTCATCGCACGCACCTGAGCTGGCTACGATTTTGTTTTTGATGGCTAGAGGATTTTTGCACTAGTCATAGCCTCCACACACTTATAATTTTATGTTTTTACTAGACTTGCCATTCTTTCGTTATAAGTTTGCATTATTTTGGTGAAATGCATAAACTTACGTTTTACGATCTCTTAAGAATATTTATTTTTATCCACTCACTCTAACGGTTTTCCTGTTTTATATGCCTTTCCCTGGGCTCTTCGGTTTCAAATGCCTAGGTTGTAGAGTCTCTGTTGAGGTCGGATGTACACGTAGATCGAGGCATAGCAGTATACGCTGTAAGATCCAAGGTTGATCCTACGAGTTAGAAACTTAGTCAGCATGGGTAGTGTATTGAGTCCAGAAGCTTTAGTGTCATAAATGGTATACATTTTGTTGTTTGAGTTGTTTCTAAATTTAGTCTCTTTAATTCATGTTTTTTTTGGATTATTGCATATTCCTTCGGTTTTCTGTTGGACTAGCTTGTTTAGGTTCTAATATTCTTTAGGGCCTAATCCCGGTTTAGGCAACTAAATCAGGGTCGGGTCCTCACAAATGGTACCATGGGGTTTCTCTTTATCACACTGGGTAATTCGGTGGAAGCCTATATTGCTATCAACTTTTTTCTATAGTGAATTTGATCGACCCGCTAAAAAAAGTAGTCACTTAGAGTAGTGAACGTCTTAATTTGATCACATGAGCACTCCGTGGTTTAGAGTTACTTGGATTGGGTATAACCATGCCAACCGAAATTCTCATGTATATTTCCGAATCAAGATCCCCATAAAGATATGTTATAACTACGTCTATAAGTTGCATACTCAGTATTTTCGGATACTACCAAGCTGATAAGGTAGAGGAAAGTAATGATGTCCATGTCTAAAGAATACATCTCCTCATAATCAATACCACAATATTGAGAAAACCTTGTACCATAAGCTCTTCTCATTATACTTCAGAACAAAAAATCATTCATGTCCAACCGGCTTACCATTTGGTGTTTTCAGACACTACCAAGCTGATAAGGTAGCGGAAAGTAATGATGTCCATATTCGGAGAATACATCTCCTCATAGTCAATACCACGACGTTGAGAAAACCTTGTACCATAAGTTCTTCTTATTGTGCTTCAGAATAAAACTCATTCATGTCCAATCGGCTTACCATTCGGTGGTCATAGTACTACTTGACCAAAAACTTGCCTTTTGTAAGAGAGTTTAGTTCAGTATGGATTGCTACTTTTCTATCGATTAATATGCTCTAGGTTGACAATCCACAACAGAGCGAGATTTCACTTCATCGTCGTCAATTCTTGAGCGACAGAATAAGTAAATGCATCATCAACGAACTTAGAAGAACCCTCCATAATACCTCTAGCATTTGTTTAACTTTGTGAGATTTCCTTGTTTACTGACATCATCATTGACTCTAAGGTGTCCTATAGTGTTTATCAGTTTTGACTTTTAGGACACGATTATAGTCATAAACAATCTCATATGTTGACGATGGAAGCATCATTTTGTGCCTTAGTGACTTGTTTTTTCACCGACAACTCATCAATAGATTTTTGACCGATGCTACTAAAAGGACCCAACCCCGATTTAGCTTCCTAAATCGGAATCAAACCCTTCCGAAAACACGAACCAACAAATTTTTTTTGAAATTTGGGCAGAGTTTCGTTACTAGCGTGGAATTACCATTACCTGCACGCGGAAAATACACTTCATCCTATGCCACAAAAAGCAAACCGTGGGCACCAATTCCATCCGGATTTCTCAATATATCAACAGTAAAGTAAATCAATAAATATATATATACTTTACTGAAATCCGGTATAAAATCGTATAACATATACCACAGAAAGCTCAGAAAGCGACATCTAATACATAATCGTATACGCATACCACAGTAGGTAGAACAATAAACCTACTGGATGAAACAAAGTACCTCGAGCACTATGCCTCCGACCACGACGTGCGACACCAGAGCCTGAAATGCAAATTGGGCACGGAAACCGAAAAGCCCAGGGGAAAGACAATAAACACGTTAGAGTGAGTGGACGAAAATAAATGTCTTTCACCAGTTAAATATATGTTTAAAATAACATATGCGAGTCCAGGTAAATAAAAACAAAAAGTACACGAGGTAAAACCATAATCCTCCAGCGTACTGAGCATGCAAGTATAAATCCCACGGGGTCACTCATGGACACACACCGTGCTAGTACAGTCCGAATCACGAGGTCCTTGGTCCCCGTGATTCTAAGCCAGAAATGGCCTCGGTTCCGGGGAAACGCCCCTCACCGGTTAGGTCAGGATGACGACGTCCCTCCTGGCAGCCTACCACCAGGGATCAGCCGAGAGGCAAAGTGTATCGATACAACAACGTAACCAAGACTGTACTCTGTGAAAACCAAATCATAAACAGTTCGATGCAAATGCATGAAACAACATATAAATGTATGTATATTCGTATACGTATATCCGTATATGTATAATCGTAAACACATGTTCATATATAATATAATCTCGTATGAAATCTCATGCCCGTAAATCATCATCATGCTGCATGCTCAAGTTCATAAAATCATATAAAAGACTCGCAAACAATCCGTGAAAAGAAATTGTCCACTCACAGACTGGCGTAACGCGTATCGCGTTAACCCGTGATCCGGCGGAATGTCCCTCGCCAAACAAACGATCACGAACCCCTGAATATTCACAATGTCCAATATTCAAAGTCATAATCCGACAATACAAATCAAACCACGAGAAACCACCGTTCTCAGAAATACACAATTCGAATACGACGAATCGTCGAAAATCCATATATATACCACCTCAATACCTCGTTTTACGTTCGGACGCTCAACTCGAAAAACGAACCTCCCCACTGCGATCGGGGTGCGATTTCGAGTCAAATGACATGCAACTTGTCGAAAACCCAAAAAGTCAAACCCGTTGACCGCCGTCCACGGCGGCGCCACCGCCGGACGAAGAATTTCACGGCGGAGCTGCACCAATTCCACTCAAAATCGTCCACTGAGCAACTTTGTCAACTGCACCGAAATCCAATTCTCACTCTAACACATCCAATTTCAAGTAAAACAGAAATGGAACACAAAATTCAAACCCAAAATTCTCCATGCTCAAATCGAATTAGAACACCATGCTTATATGGTTAGAATCACATTGAAGAGGGCTACAAAACCCAGTACCTCTTGAAGTTCAATTCGGCCAAATTTGAGGAACCCGAATTCACCAAGAAACCTTGAACTTTGGCCGGATTTCTCCTCCATTTCCGGCGAGCCTCGCCGTGCATGATGGCCATGGTTGGACTCGGGATTTCGGGGCGAGCTGAACGGGACCGAAGCCGAGCTCCGTGGTGGCCGAACGGCGACATCACCACCGCGGAGCACGTCGGCCAACTCTCCTCCACTGAGTTGACCGAGTCAACTTGGTCAAACCAATTAATGGATCTTTGACTTTCCCAAAACGGTAAGTCCACTATTTATACTTTCCCGATTAGGAAACTTCATGTTTATCCAATTCGACGAACTTTAAACTTCCGCAACTTCCTCGTCGTAATTCCGATTCCAATAATTCTCGTGGCCACAAACTCATCTCGACGTACTATTCAATAATCACCCAAAGTCAAACACATCAGCCAAATGGATAAAAAGTCAACTGTTCAACCAAACACACCTTTAAATCGACTAATTAATCAACAAACGGAAATAATCACAACTAAATCTTTGTAACTCAAAATCATGCTCCGGAAGTTCCCACAAACTTGAAATTAAATTCTGAACAACTTCCGTGAAGAAGCCGAAACCAAAATCTCGACCGGTAATTTAGTCGCTAAGTAGCTCGCCATATTAATCCATTTCCGTCGAAACTTCAAATATTCATAGCTAATTCCTCGTTCGTCCAAATAACGATCCGGAACCATCCACGAACTCATAATCACACGTACAACGACTCTCGAGAAGATACCCAGCTCCAATTCTTGGCCAATAATTAAGTCGTTAAGAAGCTTCGGCGATTAAAACATCTGTCGCAACTCTGCAACTACGTGCAAGCTCATCGATCAAGCTGATCATACTGCTGATTCTGGTCTGGGTCGTCACAAATCCACCCCCCTTAAAAAAATTTCGACCTCGAAATTTCCAAGTCTGCCGACTGCAAGGTAGGAGCACTGCCTCTACATACTGCTCAACTTGCAAATGGCAACCACAACTAAACGACCCTGGTAATCGACTCCACAATAAGAGATAGCTTCGTGCTGAAATCCCTGTACCCTCAAATCACAAATCTGAACTGGCTCCACATAATAGCCAAGTGTTCCTGCATAAGGAACGAGTAGGGTACACAATGCGAAACAAACCTGAAACATAGTTCTGCCACACGGAACACAACACAACACACACAAAAACCAACTCTATAGGCGACACCGAACTATACGGCACAACACACACTCGCCTATGACAACATACGGATCAAAACCACATGGCAAATCACAACTCAATTTACACACATCAACACATCTCACACATCAAACTCAAGCAATTATCAACCCATTTCCGCTAATCTGACAGTCTGTGGTAACACATTCCACAAAATCAGGATTAAATACCAACTCAAACTTAACCCAACTCACTCCAACACAATGGAGTACAGCATCGTCCTCAAAACGACATCATGCAACATCAAAATCATAGCAGTCCACCAACTGATACTGTAAGCAATCTCAAACAAGTGAAACTGTTGGTCCCTAATCCTCCTAAACTGCAATACCGAGGTCTACAACATGCCCTCCAAGGCCTGAACAGTCCTCGAAGATCGCTCGCCAATCTGAGGATTAGAACCGGTACTAACTCATAATCTAGTCCCCAATGCTCGCTGCAAAGCTCGCCAACACTCAGCTACACAGCTGATTACCTCGACTAGCGAACTGGGACACAGGTACACCACGTAGATGGCCGATCTCCGTCAAACACAGCTATACCAGCCTGCCACTGAAATCTTCTCCAAATGTACAAGGAAACGTACTAAATTCATCAAACGGTCCACATAGGCCTGACAACTGGTATCACAAACCAAACTGCGTACAAACACACACAAACACAGCAGCAACCGCCACGTCTAACCGGAAACCTCAAATGGCTGACACATCTCGACACGTCTCTGCCTCCTAGCCATCGCCAGTCGACGAATGTGGCATCAGTACACACAAGCTGCTACATTGCTCTTCATGTTGCGTTACGAGTAATAGACTCAAAGTATCTGACACTTCTCCGCATCACTAGCGCCAAACGCGCGCAAAATCACGAGCCTCAACACCATTATACTCGAACTCAGCTCTTATAGCCCACACTCGGCTAACACAGAAACTCGGGCCACACACACACATGAAACACTGAAGCTCCAACTCTCGACTGAATGCATCAACAATAACATCCCAAACGGATGGTCAAAGTACAACCACTAGCCTTCCTCGAACAAATTCAAATGTGCAGCCACAGTCGATAGTCGACCCCATCCATCTACACTGCCTCCAGCCCAAATCTGGCCGAAAACGCAAGTTGATGCAACTCAAGTGATCAGTGCTCATCCTACACCGCGTTGCACATCATAACAGTAGTATCTCCAACTCTCTGATGCTAACATAAGGGCAGCTACACCCAAATCATACATAGGATACGTAGCTATACAAAGTTCCACTGCCTGGAATCATGAGCCACCGCTCTGCTACATAGCATCAAAATATTACCAAATCCAAATCTCGATGCACCGCCATAACCCACGAACTCATCGTGATCGTCAGATAAGGTCAAAACCGAAGCAACGGTCAACCACCATGCAGGAGTCAGCAACTCTCTTCGCGTGCATCAAACCACTCGAACTTGACACCTTCTCCGTCAATCCGGAAAGTAGAGTGGCAATCCAGGAAAATCCTGTACAAGCCGTCGGTAATAGCCTGCCAAACCCAAGAGACCCCTGATCTCTGGTATAATGGTAGGGCAACCCCAAATCAACACGGCTTCCATCTGGTCAGGATCCACGCCAACTCCCTCGGATAACATCACACAGCTCAAAATCGTCATGCTAATTGGCCAAAACTCACACTGGCTAAACTTACAAACAGCTAATCGTCTCGCGAAGTCCGCAAAACCGCTTGCAACTGCTTCAGGTACTGGTCCACACTCCCGAAGTATATCAGGACATTGCCAACAAACATGACCGCAAACTCGTCTAGAAACCGTCTGAACACCTGGTCCATCAAGTCCACATGATCTACAGGGCATTGGTCAACCAATGAAGTGACCAAGAACTCCAGATGCTCGCACTGAGATCCGAAAGCCAACATAGCCACATCTGACTCATCAAACCTCAACTGATAATATCCAGTCCCGAAATCAATCCTCGAAAAGACTGAAGCTCTCGCAAACTGATCAAACCAATCATCAATCCGAAGTGGAGGATACTCACTCTCCTCTGAAGCAAATCAAGCTTCCAGTAGTCAAAGTACTGGTCCACATCGAATCATCCAACCTCCGTATAAACAATGCAACAGCACACTACGCAAATACGCGGGGTCGCAAGAAATCTCCTAAATCCCCCTCCAGCAATTCCTGGAGTCGAACCTGTAGCTCCATCAGCTCCGCTGGCTCCGAATGACAAGACGTCGGTAAAATGAGTACAGTGCCCGGTACAAGCTCAATGGTGTAGTCAATCTCCCGAACTGGAGGAACACCTGGTAACTCCTTCGGAACAACACCTGGAAACTCGGAAACCACCACAATGTCACCAATGTCAGGTACAGCAACCGTAGTATCCACAACATGAGCTAAACAACAACACAATCCGTCTCCACCATCCGCTCGACCATCACCGCGAAACAGTATCTCGGGAAAATCTGGTCGTCGAAACACAACCTCCTCCTCGAGGCACTCGAACACAGCCAAATGCGTCGTCAGCAAATCCATACTCACAATCACAACAAAACCACAATGTCCAGCTATAACAGATCCGCGGCTAACCCATATCCTCCAACAAGGATCTCACGACCTCCGGATGGATACAACACTCTCCAAAACCTCGGAAGTGGAAATGCAGGTACAATAGCCATGGATATCAAACAACAGTGACCTCGAAGAAAAATCTATCCTCAAACAAGGTCCTGGCACGAACTCCAACATGCCCAACTAGTCGCCCACGTCAATTGCGACTTCTGAATGGCTCATCTAGAAATCTGGGTTGATCAAACTCCAGAAACAGCATCATGATTTCCTCGTGACTCTGAGCTGCTGAACCGCTAACACAGCTGGCTGAGGGCGCTCCCTCGCAACGTGACCCTCCTGGTCCCCACAATGGCAACTGAGAGTGCTCCACGAACACAAATTACCGCAACACCTGCTGCGTGAAAAGATCACCTAAACTCATGCCATAAGAACAAGGCCGCTACTCTATAATCTCCGCCATCGTCAAACGGATCCTCTGCCTGATCTGATGACTCTCAACATAATCGAAAAGATCACAGCCTGATGAAGTCATTGATCCGAAGTGTCGGAACTCAACCTCATTAAAACATCTCGACTAAATCCATTTTCCGCAAACCGTCACATCAAAAAAAAATCGCGTACATCTTTCCCTCATAATAGCCTTGCCACTGAGTGCAACACACTAAGCTCCTCACGAATCTCTCGAGGCATATCAATCAGACTCTCTCTGATACTCAGGTTCAAACTCATCTCGAACCTCGTACTTTGCTTCTTCTGAAGCCACATAACACGTGCAAACAAGAACAAACACGTGGACAATGCATCTCTGCCTCAGGTGGGTAAATACTCCACATACACTTGCTGGATAGCCTAACAAAACCATTACCATAAATACAACATCCTGAATGTAGGCCATGGAGTCGCAACAGGAACTCACACAATATCAGCCCACCAAATACAACAATCTGACTCAGGCAAACATCACTGCCACAATTCTCAGCTCTGAGGCAACATATAGACGTCCATATACACATCCCCAGGCAAACCGTGCCACACAATTCTCTGAACTCGGAATACTCATTCGAATCCACTGTTCTCTGGCAAATCACGTGTCGATTGATCCTCAACAGGATCCATAACCGAAACGACACGGAAAGCACGTCAGGAGGCATCCTAATGAATACAATATCGTTCACAACAAGTGGAACGTAATCATGGAACTTCAAATATTTGAAAGTATACAACACCCGGAATATTGATGATTATTGATCTACGCATTTTATGCTTGATTCTTAACGTCTTTCTCTTTACATTTAGCTTTGTTTTGACCTTAGTGCTTTCATTTCTTACTTACTTTGTTGTTTTTAGGTTTTGAATAAAGGAGTATAATAAAGGAGGAGTTTTGGAGCTAAAAGCGTATTAAGGAGGAAGTTCTCAATTTCGGAGAAGAAATGGTCCGAGAAATGGTCTTCAAAATGGTTACGAAGATGCATTCCCACATGGTGTCAATAATTGGATACCAAAATGGTGGACAAGAAGATGAAGACATTTCTCTTGCGCAACCCAGGAAAGAGCAAATATGGCGGAATATATGGAGCATATAATTAACAAATTTTGGGAGGATATTCCATGAAGATAAATACCTTATTTGAGGCCAAAATATGTGCAAGAATATGGTATATTCGGCCAAGAAGTATTGGGGAATAAGGAATGCAAGATTTGAAGATATAAAGATTTCCTTTTCCTTGAAGAAGAAGAAAACTGGGCAGTCAGGTCACTTAACTTCTAAAATCCGTAGTAAATTCAATTCAACTCCAAATATGGCGTTCATTATATGGATTTTATAACCCTTTGAATAAGCTTTCAAATGAAACAAGAATCGGAATTTTCTGAGCTCTAGAACTCCCGGAAAATACGTTTTAAGACAGGCTGTTTCCAGCTGGCATTTCTACCCGAGTAAACTAGGAATCCCTAGTTTGGAGAGGAAAGTTGGACTTCTTCACCTATAAATAAGAGGGCTCGGTCTCAAACTCATTCATCACTCATTCTAGAGGCCTAAGCTCAACCAAAACACTACTTCCTCTCCAAAGACTCAAGGCGACGCACAAGAAGAAGGTTACACCATCCTACCGCCACAAAACTGCCTCCATCGACATATAGGGCAATCCCGAGTGTCACCTCCACCAAAGTAGAGTCGGCTACACCTCCAACTCCATAGGGCAATCCCGAGGAACTAAAAGTGTAACTCGACCTCTCTTTACATTGTAACCCCTTTTTGTATGAACTCTTGTGTTTATGGAATGGTCTTATTATTTCGGTTTTCTATACTTGTTTAATTTCAATTGTCTTCCATGTGTTCTAGTTTCTTTAAGTTCTATGATGCATGTTTATCTAATCGTAATGCTTTGGCTTAGATATAGGGCAATCCCGAGTCTAGATCAATGGTATGTGTATAGGGCAATCCCGAGCACGAGAAGTACGTGTAAACATGTGTTATGTGAATTTAAGAAGTTAGGATTTCGATTGACATTGTTTGATTGCAGGTTACGAAGGAGCAAGGGTAAGTTTAGATGAGTCGATCACATGTAAATAATAGCTTAGGTTTATTTTTCGGTCTAGTAAGCATGTTTAGGATTCTTTGTTCTTATTTGTTTTCTACTTGTCTATGAGTGAAGCATGTTAGAACCTAGGATTTCTCGATGTGTTTGCTATGCCATGTTTTAGTCTTTATTTTCGTAGAGTACAAACAACCTTTTCAAACCCCCCTTCAAACCATAGCGTAAATATGCATGCACTCTCAATCCCCGGTTAAGAACGATACCCTATTTACCAATGCTACATCTACACAAAAGGGTTTTAATTGTATGCGTTTTTGTTGATTGTTAAGTGTTAATTTAATGGTTGCAAATGCGTGTATCAATTATCCGCCGGCCGGTCGGGTCACCATTCCAGACATGCTGTACATTCTCAAATATCATTAGTAAACACGACTACAGAAGTCTACAGAACCTACAACCTAATGCTCTGATACCAAGCTGAAAGGACCCAACCCCGATTTAGCTTCCTAAATCGGAATCAAACCCTTCCGAAAACACGAACCAACAAATTTTTTTTGAAATTTGGGCAGAGTTTTGTTACTAGCGTGGAATTACCATTACCTGCACGCGGAAAATACACTTTATCCTATGCCACAAAAAGCAAACCGTGGGCACCAATCCCATTCGGATTTCTCAATATATCAACAGTAAAGTAAATCAATAAATATATATATACTTTACTGAAATCCGGTATAAAATCGTATAACATATACCACAGAAAGCGACATCTAATACATAATCGTATACGCATACCACAGTAGGTAGAACAATAAACCTACTGGATGAAACAAAGTACCTCGAGCACTATGCCTCCGACCACGACGTGCAACACCAGAGCCTGAACTGCAAACTGGGCACGGAAACCGAAAAGCCCAGGGGAAAGACAATAAACACGTTAGAGTGAGTGGACGAAAATAAATGTCTTTCACCAGTTAAATATATATTTAAAATAACATATGCGAGTCCAGGTAAATAAAAACAACAAGTACACGAGGTAAAACCATAATCCTCCAGCGTACTGAGCATGCAAGTATAAATCCCACGGGGTCACTCATGGACACACACCGTGCTAGTACAGTCCGAATCACGAGGTCCTTGGTCCCCGTGATTCTAAGCCAGAAATGGCCTCGGTTCCGGGGAAACGCCCCTCACCGGTTAGGTCGGGATGACGACGTCCCTCCTGGCAGCCTACCATCGGGGATCAGCCGAGAGGCAAAGTGTATCGATACAACAACGTAACCAAGACTGTACTCTGTGAAAACCAAATCATAAACAGTTCGATGCAAATGCATGAAACAACATATAAATGTATGTATATTCGTATACGTATATCCGTATATGTATAATCGTAAACACATGTTCATATATAATATAATCTCGTATGAAATCTCATGCCCGTAAATCATCATCATGCTGCATGCTCAAGTTCATAAAATCATATAAAAGACTCGCAAACAATCCGTGAAAAGAAATTGTCCACTCACAGACTGGCGTAACGCGTATTGCGTTAACCCGTGATCCGGCGGAATGTCCCTCGCCAAACAAACGATCACGAACCCCTAAATATTCACAATGTCCAATATTCAAAGTCATAATCCGACAATACAAATCAAACCACGAGAAACCACCATTCTCGGAAATACACAATTCGAATACGACAAATCGTCAAAAATCCATATATATACCACCTCAATACCTTGTTTTACGTTCGGACGTTCAACTCGAAAAACGAACCTCCCCATTGCGATCGGGGCGCGATTTCGAGTCAAATGACATGCAACTTGTCGAAAACCCAAAAAGTCAAACCCGTTGACCGTTGACCACCGCCGTTGACCGCCGTCCATGGCGGGGCCACCGCCGGACGAAGAATTTCACGGCGGAGCTGCACAAATTCTACTCAAAATCGTCCACTGAGCAACTTTGTCAACTGCACCGAAGTCCAATTCTCACTCTAACACATCCAATTTCAAGTAAAACCGAAATGGAACACAAAATTCAAACCCAAAATTCTCCATGCTCAAATCGAATTAGAACACCATGCTTATATGGTTAGAATCACATTGAAGAGGGCTACAAAACCCAGTACCTCTTGAAGTTCAATTCGGCCGAATTTGAGGAACCCGAATTCACCAAGAAACCTTGAACTTTGGCCGGATTTCTCCTCCATTTCCGACGATCCTCGCCGTGCATGATGGCCATGGTTGGACTCGGGATGTCGGGGCGAGCTGAACGGGACCGAAGCCGAGCTCCGTGGTGGCCGGACGGCGGCATCACCACAGCGGAGCACGTCGGTCAACTCTCCTCCACCGAGTTGACCGAGTCAACTCGGTCAAACCAATTAATGGATCTTTGACTTTCCCAAAACGGTAAGTCCACTATTTATACTTTCCCGATTAGGAAACTTCATGTTTATCCAATTCGACGAACTTTAAACACCCGCAACTTCCTCGTCGTAATTCCGATTCCAATAATTCTCGTGGCCACAAACTCATCTCGACGTACTCTTCAATAATCACCTGAAGTCAAACACATCGGCCAAATGGATAAAAAGTCAACTGTTCAACCAAACACACCTTTAAATCGACTAATTAATCAACAAACGGAAATAATCACAACTAAATCTTCGTAACTCAAAATCATGCTCCGGAAGTTCTCACGAACTCGAAATTAAATTCTGAACAACTTCTGTGAAGAAGCCAAAACCAAATTCTCGACCGGTAATTTAGTCGCTAAGTAGCTCGTCATATTAATCCGTTTCCGTCGAAACTTCAAATATTCATAGCTAATTCCTCGGTCGTCCAAATAACGATTCGGAACCATCCACAAACTCATAATCACACGTACAACGACTCTCGAGAAGAGACTCATCTCCAATTCTCGGCCAATAATTAAGTCGTTAAGAAGCTTCGGCGATTAAAACATCTGTCGCAACTCTGCGACTACGTGCAAGCTCATCGATCAAGCTGATCATACTGCTGATTCTGGTCCGGGTCGTCACAGCTACACCCCCATTATGTGCAGGAGAAACACTATATTGCCCGGGTGTTGCATTAACTTGCTCAAGTACATAGACTTTCAACCTTGCAGGATTATTTGCACCAGGTATAACTGATCTCGTCACTTTCACGATATCAATAAAGGAGACAGGCATTGAATCTGCTACTTTCTGAATATCGAGAATACATTGCACTTCAATCTCATACTGAGATGTGCAAGGATCATGATGAGACATAGTGGGGACGTACCACGCAAAATTCTGACATTTAACCAGAATAGAACCATTCTTATCTCCCCCCAATGGGGAAAAATATGTCTCATCAAAGCGACACTATGCAAATCTTGCAATAAAGAGATCACCTGTCGAAGGTTCTTAATGGCGGAAAACAGTTGGAGAATCACAACCAACATAGATGCCTAAACATCATTGAGAACCCATTATAGTACGATATGGAGGCGTAATTAACACATATACCGTGCAACCAAAGATGAGTAGATGTGAAGTGTCAGGCTCATACCCAGTTACCAACTGGTACACACTGAATGGTTGGCGTATTATAGGTCTTAAGCAAATAAACATAGTTGCATTTCCCCAGGAAGATACTTGTAAATTAGTATACATTACCAAAGCTTTAGCCACAAGCTGCCACCGCTTGATTTTTGCCTCTGCTAAATCGTTATGTGAATGAACACGAGGGACGAGATCTTTAACTTCAATCCCAACTGACATGCTGTAACCATCAAAATATTTTGATGTAAACTCTCATACATTACCTAATCTAATAAACTTGATTGGATTATCCGGGTGGCGAGCCCAAAGTTTAATAATATGTGTTAGGAGTTTTATAAATGCAGTATACCATATGAATAGTAAAGTGATTTGTGACCAATACATTGATGCAACAATCAAAACCATAACATAGTCCACATACCGTTTTGATTGGTTCACAAATATATTCTTGGAATATGTGAAGGAATAGAAGTTGTATCTACAACAAAAGAAGATCATGCCAGTAAACAACATTATAAGTAATGAACAAGCTTTGCAAAGAGAGCGATGTGCTTTAGATTTTTTCATAAAGACATCCGGTGGGAAAAATGCATGGGATTGTGTTGTGCTCGTCTTAGAGACCGAGCCTAGACTGAGCCTAGACCAAGTGGAGTAATCTCAGTCCCTCCATCAAAACCGATGATTTTAGGTATTCCCACATTAATTCTTCTTTACTCTTAAGAACCGATAACCATGAGAATTTGAATAATATGGCAGAGTCATGAGAATGTAGTATGAATGACTACATTGGATTAAATGATCAGTATGGTAGTAAGATATAAACCATCACAAATCCTCATAACCCTCTCCAGATTGCACCGTTGGCAGCATTCTATGTAGATTGCACACAAAACTCTTTTTCATTCTCACAATATTTTTTCAATTGAAAACCGTTGGCACAAACATTTTCAAAAATATGCAGCAATCAAAACCATAACATAGTTCGCATACAGTTTTGATTGGTCCACAAATATATTCTAGGAATATATGAAGGAATCGAAGTTATGTCTACAACAAAAGAAGATCATGCATGTAAACAACATTATAGGCAATGAAGAAGCTTTGCAAACAGATCAATGTGCTTTAGATTTTGCCATCAAGACATCCGGTGGGAAAAATGCATGGGATTGTGTTGTGCTTGTCTTGGAGACCGATCCTAGACCGAGTGGAGTAATCACAGTCCATCCATCAAAACCGATGGTTTTAGGTATTCCCACATTAATTCTTCTTTGGTCTTAAGAATCGATAACCATGAGAATTTTCAATATTTTGATCATCATAATGCAAAAGCTTATATGAGGTAGAGTCACATACAATAGTATGAATGAATGCATTAGATTAAATGATCAGTATTGTAGTAAGATATAAATCATCACAAATCCTCATAAACCTCTCCAGATTACGCCGTTGGTAACATTTTATGTAAATTACACACAAAATACTTTTTCATTCTCACAATATTTTTTCAATTGAAAACTATTGACACAAATGTTTTCAAAACTTAGCAATGTTCGATTGGAGTGTTGATCATAGCAACATCCAAAATCGTTGTAAAACAACATCTAACCGATCGAAATGACCCTTGTAGAATATTGCTTTTCATGGCATGACAAAATCGATGTAAAGCCATATCTGATGTAAATTATTAGGTGTAGAAGTACGTATTGATCGTAAGACCAACAATTTTCTAAGGTCGATAGAGCCAAAGGAAAATTACGATTTTTTTAAAACTTTCAGGCTACCGCGTCTGGTATCGTTTTACAAAATAATTTAAAAAAAATTATTTCGTAAAAAAAATAATAATAAATTGAATTTCATATTTTTAAGATTCAAAAACGTTTCTGGTAAGTTAAATTACAAAATTATATTTTCAATATAAAAACATTAAAACGTGACTTGTATACTTATACGAGGTCTACAAAACACAAATTTATATTGGTTCAATTTTAAATTTCAATAAAAATAGATTATATAAGTATATTTAAATGATAAAATTTAATATAATATTAATCTTAATCTTAATTTTTTTCCTAATATAATTCAAATTTTTTCTTCTTCAGAAAACAGTAAAAATTTCATTTTGACGTTTTACAGAACGCGGTGTATTTTCTATTTTTAGTGTTTTTTTTGTTTTTGAAAATCGTTTTCTGAAAACAGTATACCAAACACAGTTTCACTGCATTTTTGTATTTGGAAAATTAATTTTTTTTTTTTTGTAAATTGATACCAAACATGGCTTTATTTTTCGACAAAATCGATCTAAAACACATCAAAAACATCAATTCTGGTACAGTATTCAACGGGTCGACTAATCCACTCGACGGGTCGAAGAAACCCAAAATAATTAGTTTTTAGTGAAGTTAGTCTCATGTGCTAGATATTGCTTGCACGTTTTGTAGGCATTCTGGACTAGGACTGGGCAGAATCCTACCCGAGCGGCCCAAACCGACCGACCCGACCATGATTTTCAGGTCGAAAACCGACCCGTTTGAAAATGGCTGATCCGAATCGACCCAAATGGACCGAACTAAATCATTCCGGCCCGGTCGCAGGTTGGATTTTACAACCGACTGGAAGAACCCGACCCGACTGAAAATGTGCACTGCAGCACTGATTCAGGCAATCATGCTCATTCATTGCCTCAAATTGATTGCTCATTTGCTCTCTCGATTCTGTTCTCCAGTTTCTCTTCAAATTTATGTCAATCATTATTATACAGCGTCTCTCCCTCTTCATCACCATCAATTCTGCATCGATTCAGAATCCCTTCCATTTTCCAACCCAAGAAAACTCTAGTTTGAGTAGTTTCAATCCATATAAATACTAAGAGATGAAACCCAAATTCTACAGCCCCAATTCAAGTTTGCAGCAGGCTATTCGGTGCATCCTACATATTCGATTCTGGGTTTTAAGAGGTATTCATGATTTCATGTTATTTATAGTCTGAAATTCAGATGTGTTGGTTTATAGTCTGAAATTCAAATCTAAAATGGCCCTTCATTTTGATCATTGAACCGAAGGAAGGTCAGGGTGCATATCAGGACATTTATACGGCCCTTCATTTTGCTATTTAGTGTCATAGTAGTTCTGCTCAGAGTTTCTTTTAAAGAATTGAGACATAAGTTCATTGGATAGTCCTGTGTTTGAATATGCTTCAGTTGTGATGTATTTCAGTTATAGCTAGTTATACATTGACATTTTCTTAAGTGGTTCACTTTGTGAAGCGCCTGACCATTGATCCATTTTGCAAGGCAGGTTACTTTTTCCTCCTGTTTTATTAATCAAATTCTCCAGAGTAGTCACACAAAGCACTTATAAGTACTTGTTCAATAGAATTTCGACAGATCCTACATATATATAAAATTAAGGAAACAAAGAAACACATCATTTCATGTTATTTATCATCAGACTCTGAATGGCTCAATTCACTGTTTTAGATTGGAAGTTTTGAACTAATTTTCTGATCATCTGTGTGGTATTGTCAGTTTGAATAGTATCAGTTTATTCATGATTTCATGTTTGTTTCTACAGGAAATGGAAGAGGCTTCGAATACAACAACAGGACAAGAAGTTGTTCCTCATTCAGCAGTTGCAGTAACTCCAACTTCTCAAGCAAACATTGTTGTTCCAAATCTAGCTGCTCAAGCAAACCCTGTTGATGCAAATCAAACTGCTCAAGAAAATCCAGCTACTAAGAGGAAGAACCAATCTGAAGTGTGGTTGTACTTCACAAACCTACGAAATCCAGATGGTTCACTGGTTGTCCCTCACCGAGCAAAATGCAACTACTGCGACAAGGTTTACCATTGTGCCTCAAAGGGTGTTGGTACATCCTCTTTGATGACACACATAAAGGATCAATGCATCAAGTGTCCTGCATATCAGCATAGCAAGAAATCAAGGACCCTTTCCTTTGAGCACAATGAGGATGGAAATGTTAAACTGGTAAGCATCCAATTTGACAAAGCTGTGAGTCGATCATATTGTATTAGAATGATTATCCGTGATGAGCTGCCATTTAGTCATGTAGAGGGTCTACGGTTCATTGATTTTATGAAGATGACACAACCAAAGTTTATTCCTCCATCTCGTAGAAATGTTGCTAGAGGTGTCATGACCCTTTATGAAGAGGAGAAACTTATGATGAAGAACAATTTAATAAATCGTAGGGTGCCTGTCACCACTGACACTTGGACTAGCATCCAGAATGTGAATTATATGGTTCTTACTACCCATTTCATTGATGATGCCTGGAAGTTACATAAGAGAATTCTAAGTTTTGTAGAAATTCCAGACCATAGGGGTAAGACAATTGGAAAATTATTGGAGAATTGTTTGAATGATTGGGGGATCGAGAAGATCTTTACAATTGTGGTTGACGATGCAAGTCCAAATAAGATAGCAGTTGATTATATGAAGGAGCGGATTGGAAATTGGAAGCAGCTTGTTCAGAATGGTTCTTTTTTACATTTGAGGTGCTCTTGTCATATTCTGAATTTGATTGTCAAAGAAGGGTTGGAGTGGTTGGGTTCTTCAGTTGAGGCAATTAGGAACTGTGTTAAGTACATCAGATCTTCTCCTTCTAGATTGGACAAGTTTAGGAAGTGTGCTACCATTGAAAAAGTTGATCACAAGGGTGGAATTATTCCATTGGATGTTTGTACACGCTGGAATTCAACGTATATCATGTTAGAGGTTGACTACTCTCCCTTTCTTACATTTCATATAGCTTTTCATGCATCTATTTATGACTTTGATTCTAATGCTTTGTTTTGAATTTCATTGTCTTAGGTCGCTGTGAAATACCAACGAGCTTTTGTGAGGTTGGAAGACGATGACTCCCAGTTTGAGGAATATTTTCAAGAGAAAAGTGGTAAAGAAAAGAGAGAATGTCCGCCAAAAAATGATGATTGGGCTATAGCAGCAAGGGTAGTGAAGTTTCTAAAAATTTTCTACAATGCTACATTAGCATTTAGTGGATCAAATATGGTGACAGCAAATGAGCCACCTATTTGGATGAATACCATTGTGCAAGAGCTGAATGGATGCATCAATGGTGATGATCTTGTGTTGAAAGCAGTTGCAACTTCTATGAAGGAGAAATTTGATAAGTATTGGGGAAAATTGGAGGACATGAACAAGACTCTGCTCCTTGCCGTGGTGCTTGATCCTAGGTACGTTTAGACTTACTACATGGGACTTTCTCATTTCTGGTGTATAATGTTTAGTGTTTAGTATATCTGTAATGTTTAAACACTAATCTGTAAACTTATCTGTAAACTTAATCTGGTACATATTAACTAATCTGTAAATTACAGATGTGCTTTAGACTGTTTACAATGTTTAGACTTAATCTGTACAGATAAACTAATCTATAATGTTTAGACTTAATCTGGTGTAATTTGCAGATTAAGTCTATAAGTAGTAGTATATCTGGTCTATCTGTAAACTGTTGAAGATGCATTTCACATTTTTTGTAAACTATATCTGTAAACTGTTGAAGATGCATATCTGGTCTATCTGTAAACTGTAGTAGTATATCTGGTCTATCTGGTCTATCTGTACAATATAAACTATATCTGTAAACTGTTGAAGATGCATATCTGGTCTATCTGGTCTATCTGTACAATATAAACTATATATGTAAACTGTTGAAGATGCATTTCACATTTTTTTTTTGTGGTTATCACGTACAAGATGGAGTATCTTCAATATTTTTTCTCAGCCATTGAAAAAGATAAGCAGAAGGTGGTACTGATGGAATCCCAAATCAAAGAGCTGCTTATGCTTTTATATAATGAGTATGAGAAAGTTGATCCCACTGCCAAAGAAGCTTTTGAGGCTGCAACTCAGCACAGTTCTACTTATTCTAGTGCTAACACAGTTGAACCAATTGCAAAAGACAGTCATTCTGCAAATATAGAGAAATTTTTGGCAATGAGGCAAGAAAAGAATGTTGTTCAGATAAAGAATGAAGTTGATAAATATATGAATGATGCTGCTGTAGATCCCAGAATCAAAAGGTTCAGTGTGCTGAATTGGTGGAAAGAGCATTCCAAGGGGTATCCAGTTTTGTCCGAAATTGCTAGGGATGTTCTTGATGTCCCTGCATCTACAGTGGCCTCAGAGAGTGCTTTCAGTGTTGGATCTAGAGTTGCAGATCCATTTAGGGCATCATTGACCCCTAAAATGGTTCAAGCTTTGGTTTGCACATCTGATTGGTTGAAAGCTGGTGGATTTTCCTTCTTCAATGACCCTTCCCAAGCTGAGCTTGAACTATATGATGATTGTGAGAATGCTGAGAAAGATATAATGTATTTTCTTTGTTGCTTTTCTGCTTCATTAGCTGTGTAGAAAGGTACCTACTTTATATTTACTGTTTTATCTTTATTTTGAAGGTAAACCTGAACCTGTTGCTGGCTAGAGGACTGCATATAATGGCTGACTGCATTCTGCTATCAGGTATGATGGTGCATAGCAGATTAACCTATGTTGAATGTTTTGGTCTAAACTTAATCCATGTTGTTCTCATCAGATCAATCTGTGTCAGAAACTGGATTGAATGGTTTATATGTTGGTTTATTTGAAACTAGACTGAATGGTAGATGCATAGAACTGTTGATCTGTAATATGTTGGTATATGCATAAAACTGGATTGAATGGTAGATTCATAGAACTTATGTTGGTTTATATGTTGGTAAACTTCATAAAACTGGACTGAATGGTAGATGCACTGATGGATTCATTACTTACATTGTTTTGGACTTTTGATTGCTAATTTCAGGATGTACTAATGCAGTCTACAAAAATAAAGATGGCAAGCTCTTCAGTCTTCACTGTAGGGGTGGTCAATGGGCAATGGATTTATGCCTTCATTGGAGTTTTTATTTTTACTTTCAGACTTCTAAATTTGAGACTGTTATTATCATGTAATGGAATTGGTTTATGAGTATTGGTTTATGATTCACTAGATTCAGTTTGACAGTTTCTTTTTCCATTTGAATGATTATGAATTTATGAGATTGTGTTGATGAGTTGATATGTTGTTGATGTTGTTATGCCTTGATGAGTTTACTTGTTGTGTACTTGTGTTGAACTGACAGTTTATGAAGTTGATTTGTTGATCTGTTTATCCGTTATGCCTTGATAAATTTCAGAACTGTTGATCTGTTTATGAAGTTGACAGTTTATGAAGTTGATCTGTTGATCTGTTGATCTGTTATGCCTTGATAAATTTCAGAACTGTTGATCTGTTTATGAAGTTGGCAATGATGTTGTTATGCCTTGATCTGTTTATGAGTTGACAATGAACTGTTGAACTGTTGATCTGTTTAATAAGTGCAATTTTATGAGATTGCTGATTTGGTGATGCATTGATTTGGCAGATTGTACTTGTGTTGAACTGTTGATCTGTTAACTTGTTCGGGAATCTCCTGATCTGTACATTGAAGTAACATAGTTCTGGCATCTAATTTTTTTTTCATATGAGACTCAAAATGTGAAGACTGAAGAGCTAGTAGCTGGTATGTTGCATCAATGGTTATGTGCTACTTTGCATTTTCGGCCCAAGCCGACTTTCTATGTCTGACCCGCAACCGAACCGACCCAAACCGAAATAATTGATAAACCGAATTTTAAGCCCAAAAAAAAAAATCAGTTGCAGTTTAGATTTTTGACAACCCGATAATGCGGGTCGGGCTACGGGTTGGGCCTCAAACCGAACTGCCCCGACCCGTGCCTAGTCCTATTCTGGACATCCTTGGGTACACAATATTATTTGTGCATATGCTTTGTAGAACCATACTTATAGCAAGGTGACAAGCCAGAACTGAAATTGGACTGATTCATGTTGGAGTTGTTCTGGCTATTGTCTTGGGGAGTCTAAGTCAAATTCTGACTGTGTCCTCCTCTACCACGGCCTTTGCCATGTCCTTCAATACCACCACGAGTACTATAAGGCTCAGAACGACCGTTCTTCTTATCCTTATGTCAGTTACGTGCCTTCCCACTAGTTTTATATGTCTCATGAACTTTCTTAGTACCAGCTGACATGGCCTAACATTGTTGTTGAGAAGTATCTCGCGATATCTCTCTTTCTTGGCCAAAATGTTCATGGGATCACTGAATGATCTAATCCTTCTTTGCTAGTAATCCGTCTGATATCGGTGTGTGAGCATATTCATGAAAGTAGGGAATATGCTTAAAGACTTCTTAATCATGGCCTGATCGATCTTTACAACACCACAAACACTCAACTTCAATTGTAGCTCTAACATAGTTTGATTGAATGCATCAATCTTTGGATAATCTAATAACCGGATTGAATCTCATATTTTTTTGCAATTCTGGAAGTTGTGTGTTATGCATATTATTGAATCTTTCTTGTAAAGTTGTCCACAAATCAGTTGAGTCATTCTTTAGCAAGTGCTGCATTTTTAGAAATGGATGTATATGCCGCCTTAAAAATATGAGGGCTTGAGCTTTGCGACTCAAATTAAGATGGAGTTGATCAGGAGTTGGTGCCCCAATGTTCTCACCAGGAGGTGGAGGTAGTGGTGGTTGGATAGTATCAGTAAAAATGTTATCGAGAAGAGTATTCTCAACATTTGATACACAACGATCGTATTTTGCTCCTTGTGGATCAAGCATGTCAAACTCAGGCCTTGCCGACTCTGTTGTTATCCTCTACAAAGGAGATAAGAGATGTAATTAGTACCGATCGAAAAATCATGATCACTAATATCAAGTTTAGGGAATAAGAACAGTGATCAATGATGTATGGTCACAAAAATCGATGCAAAAACCGGTGGCTTCATACCACACCCTAGAAACCGTGACTTTCACAATTAATCACAAAATATCAACTTCCTTTTTTTATATATACCATGACTCCCCCACGACCATCACTAATATTCAAATTTTGAGGAAGAGGTGGTGAAATCCCCTTCTCTCAGAACATATATTAATCCATATGAACTAGAGGCATATAAAATTTCAAGGTATTAAAACCTAAATCTAGACCTAGATCTAGGGTGTTGCGGTAATTAAGTTTTGCAACCTAATTTCTAAATTGAATCAAGTTAGAAAATTTACCTCAAAAATGTTATGCTTGGTATGAAAACTTTATAAAAAGTTTGAAAAAAAAACCGCAAAAATCCGATGACAGTGGAGATCTTCCAGCGACTGTGATTCGGCGGTGGTGATGATTTCAGCAATGGAGTTTTGTATTTAGAAGTTAGGGTATTTTTTCCTGCTTAGGGTTAGGAGTGATGGTTATCAACTCAAGAGCTGCTGAAAACGTGTTCAAGGAGAAAATATATATGTAGAAGATATAATATGAAACTGTACTTTATTCATTGATAAATGACCTTAAATATACATTACAATCAGGGCACGTTTACTTACTTGGAATCGGAATTATCAGGAATCAGAATCAACTGGAATCAAAATCGAAGGAATCAGAATGAGAATATGTCATATCCATTAAGCTATTTACTTACCATTTGAAATCATAACAGGAATCGGAATCAAAACTAGTTTGATTACTGAAATACCCCTATAAATTAATAGCTATATTTTCATATTCAATAACTTTTTTTCTTTCTTTTTATGAATTTGAGCAAAGTTTATAAGAAAAATAATTAAAACAATACCAACATAAGATTAGAAAATTTTCAAATTCAACAAAATAGTAATCATAATACCTTTAGAAAAATTTGAAATATAACCATTTCGTAGTAGTATTTTAAAAAATATATTAAAATATCAAGTCTGAAGAAATTTGAGTCATTTAATAGTACATAAGGTTCTCTTCAAAAAAATATACATAAGGGTATTATTGATACAAAAATTGATTTCAGTAGGAATAATTCCCAAATCGACCTCCCTCTTGGAAATCAAATTCCAGGGTTATTAGGGAATCATTCCTGATAAGGAGGTGAGACTCACCTCTATTTCAATTCCCTTATATACAAGTAAACACTGGATTGGAGGGGAATGAGAATGATTCTCCCACTTTTGATTCTCATTCCAGGTAAGTAAACATGTCCTCAATATCCTTATAAATTAGAAATTGAGAGAATATATACTTCTATACTAATTAAGACAAGACATACGTCAAAATTCCTGAAATATTATTTTCTTAAATATGCCCTCCATTTAGTTTATAAAACAATATATATATATGCACTCAAAATTGAGAAGCATATGGGGATTCATTCTAACTTGTGTACCGCTACGGGCATGCATAATATTTAAGTTATGAGTATGAAATGCTACTTCAATATAGAAAAAATGGAAGATACTGTTTTCTCCGTTCACGTACGCAACATACCTTAGCCTTTTGATGCAAAGATGCCTTCAATCATTTATGCTTATCCGTTTACTCAACCTACAGTATTATGTGACGACCCAGACCAGAATCAGCAGTATGATCAGCTTGATTGATGAGTTACTGCGTAGTCGCAGCTGTTCGACAATTATTTGATTCGCCGAAGCTTCTTAGCGACTAAATTATTGGCCGAGAATTGGAGCTGGATCTCTTCTCGAGAGTCGTTCTACATGTGATTACGAGTTCGTGGGCGGTTCCGGATTGTTATTTAGACGACCGAGGAATTAGTTATGAATATTTGAAGTTTCGACGGAAACGGACTAATATGGCGAGCTATTTAACGACTAAATTACCGGACGAGAATTTGGTTTCGTCTTTTTCACGGAAGTTGTTCAGAATTTAATTTTGAGTTCGTAGGAACTTCCGGAGCATGATTTGGAATTACAAGGAATTAGTTACGAATTTTGCCGATTGTTGATTGTTTGGTTGATTTAATTATATGTTGATCGGAACAGTTGACTTTTTATCCGTTTGGCCGATGTGTTTGACTTCAAGTGATTATTGAAGAGTACGTCGAGACGAATTTGTGGCCGCGAGAATTATTGGAATCGGATATACGACGAGAAAGTTACGCGCGTTTGAAGTTCGTCGAAATGGATAAACATGAAGTTTCCGTTTTGGGAAAGGCTATATATAGTAACCTGCTATTTTTGGAAAGGGGAAGACCTTGCCATTTAGGGAGTTGACCCGGTCAACTCGTGTTGACCGAGTGGAGGAGGAGGCTCACGACGGCTCGCGGTGGCTCACGGCGGTGAGGCCTTTTCCGGCCACCCCGTGACTTGACTCCTACTCCATTCTATTCGCCTAGATGTCACGAGTCTAGCCTTGGCTTCTTTTTCCGGCATGGTGGCCGGTGGAGTAAGGAAAATTCCGGCCAAAATTCAAGAAAACTTTGTGAATTCGGGTGCTATGTTTGAGGCCGATTCGAGCTACAATTCTTAGTGGGCTTTGAAGCTCTCATCCCCTTGATGCTCCCCTGTAAGTTTCGTGTTTCAATTCGATGTGTACAAGGAGAATTTTGGATTTGAAATTTGTGTGTTCATTCGGTTTTTCATGAAATTGACCATGTTAGAGTGAGAATTGGACTTCGGTGCAGTTGACAAAGTTGCTCAGTGGGTGGTTTTGCATGGAATAGGGGTTGCTCCGCCGTAAATTTCTCCGGTCAACAGTGGCGCCGCCGTGTACGGCGGTCAACGGTCAACGGGTTGACTTTTTGACTTTCGACAAGTCGCATGTCATTTGACTCGAAATCGCGCCCCGATCGCAGTGGGGAGGTTCGTTTTTCGAGTTGAGCGTCCGAACGTAAAGCGAGGTATTGAAGTGGTATATACGGATTTCCGACGATTCGTCGACTTTGAATTATCTGTTTTCGAGAACGGTGGTTTCTCGTGGTTTGATTTGTATTGTCGGATTATTACTTTGAATAATGAACTTTGTGAATATTCAGGGGTTTCGTGATCGTTCGTTTGGCGAGGGACATTCCGCCGGATCACGGGTTAACGCGATACGCGTTACGCTAGTCTGTGAGTGGACATTTCTTTTCACGGATTATTTGCGAGTCTTGATATACGTTTTATGAACTTGAGCATGCATATGAGATTTCGGATTACATGAGCATGTGTTTTACGATTATACGATTATACTTATACGGATATACGTATACGAGTATACATATACTTATATGTTGTTCATGCATTTGCATCGAAATGTTTATGATTTGGTTTACACAGAGTACAGTCGTGGTTACGTTGTTGTATCGATACACTTGCCTCTCGGCTGATCCCCGATGGTAGGCTTTATTCCAGGGGAGGCTGTGACTCCTGACCCGAGGTCTTTACCGGGGGGAGGCAGACCTTTGACCTGAGGCCTTTCTGGCTAGAATCACGTGTGGGTCCGGGATCCCGTGATTCGGACTGTACTAGCACGGGTGTGTCCACGAGTGACCCCGTGGGATTTTATGCATGCTCCGTATACGTGAGGAGTTAGAGTCTCCCTCGTGTACTCGGACACGTGAGGAGTTAGAGTCTCCCTTGTGTACCATTTGATTATTTATGCTTTCGACTCGCATATGTTTTTATTATATATATTACTTGGTGAAATACATTTATTTTCGTCCACTCACTCTAACGTGTTTTATGTCTTTCCCCTGGGCTTTTCGGTTTCCGTGCCCAGTTTGCAGTTCAGGCTCTGGTGTCGCACGTCGTGGTCGGAGGCATAGTGCTCGAGCTACTTTGTTTCATCCAGTAGGTTTATTGTTCTACCTATTGTGGTATGCGTATACGATTATGTATTAGATGTCGCTCTGAGCTTCCTGTTGAATACGTTATACGATTTTACACTGGATTTCAGTAAAGTGCATATATATTTACTACTTTACTTTACTGTGGATATATTGAGAAATCCGGATGGGATTGGTGCCCACGGTTTGCTTTTTGTGGCATAGGATGAAGTGTGTTTTCAGCGTGCAGGTAATGGTAATTCCACGCTAGTAACGAAACTCTGCCCAAATTTCGAAAAGTTTTTGTTGGTTCGTGTTTTCGAAGGGGTTTAATTCCGATTAAGGAAGCTAAATCGGGGTTGGGTCCTTTCAGCTTGGTATCAAAGCATTAGGTTGTAGGTTCTGTAGACTTCTGTAGTCGTGTTTACTAAGGATATTTGAGAATGCACGGCATGTCTGGAATGGTGACCCGACCGGCCGGCGGATAATCATCAAATTCCGGGTGTTGTATGCTTTCAAATATTTGAAGTTCCATGATTACGTTCCACTTGTTGTGAACGATATTGTATTCATTAGGATGCCTCCTGACGTGCTTTCCGTGTCGTTTCGGTTGTGGATCCTATTGAGGATCATTCGACGCGTGAATTGCCAGTGAACAGTGGATTCAGATGAGTATTCAGAGTTCAACGAATTGTGTGGCACGGTTTACCTGGGGATGTGTATATGAGCGTCTACATGTTGCCTCAGAGCTGAGATTTGTGGCAGTGATGTTTGCCTGAGTCAGATTGTTGTGTTTGGTGGGCTGATATTGTGTGAGTTCCGGTTGCGACTCCATGGCCTACATTCAGGGTGTTGTTTAGACGGTAATGGTTTAATCAGACTATCCAGCAATCATATGTGGAGTGTTTACTCACCTGAGGCAGAGATGCTTTATCCACGTGTTTGTTCTTGTTTGCACGTGTTATGTGGCTTCAGAGGGAGCTATGCACGAGGTTCGAGATGAGTTTGAACCTGAGTATCAGAGAGAGTCTGATTGATGTGCCTCGAGATAACCGTGAGGAGCTTAGTATGTTGCACTCCGTGGCGAGGCTATTGAGAAGGGAAGTTGTACGCGGTTTTTGATGTGACGGTTTGAGGAAAGTGGACTTAGTCGAGATTTTGATAAGATTGAGTTTGGCCTTTTCGATTATGTTGAGGATCCTCTGCTGATCCGTTTGACGATGGCGGAGACCACAGTGTAGCGGATTTGCTCCGGTGACATGAGTTCGAGTGATCGTTGGTGATCCTTTCACGCAGCAGGTGTTACGGTGACGTGTATTTGTGGAGCACTTTCAACTGCTGTTTCGGTGGCCAGGAGGGTCACGTTACGAGGGAGCGCCCTCAGCCAGCTGTTGTAGCGGTTCGGTAGCTCGGAGTTTACGAGGAGATCCTCATGATGTACCTGAGGTCTGACTAAAATACCATTTAGATGAGTTATTCAGCAAGTCGCAATTGACGTGGGCGGCTAGTTGGGCATATCGGAGTTCGTGCCATGACCTTGTTTGAGGACAGACTTTTCTCCAAGGTTACTATTGTTTGATATACATGACTATTGTACCTGCATCTCCACTTCCGAGGTTTTGGAGAGTGATGTACCCATCCGGAGGTTGCGAGATCCTTGTTGGAGGTTATGGGCTAGCCGCGGATCTACTATAGCTGGACATTGTGGTTTTGGTGTGATTGTGGATATGGACATTGGTGACTTTGTGGTGGTTCCCGAGTTTCCAGATGTGTATCGGAGGAGTTACCAGGTGTTCCTCTAGTTCGGGAGATCGACTACACTATTGAGCTTGTACCGGGCGCTGGACTCACTTTACCGGCATCTTGTTGTTCGGAGCCAGCAGAGCTGATGGAGCTACAGTTTTGACTCCAGGAGATGCTGGAGGAGATTTCAGGAGACTTCGTGCGACCCCGCATATTTGCGTGGGGTGCTCCTGCATTGTTTGTGTGATTGTTGGATGGTTCGATGTGGTGGTGCATTGACTACCGGAAGCCTGATTCGCTTCAGAGGAGAGTGAGTATCCTCCGCTTGGGATTGACGGGTGGTTTGGTCAGCTTGTGAGAGCTTCAGTCTTGTCGAAGATTGATTTCGAGCCTAGAAACCATCAGTTAAGGTTCGATGTGTCAGTTGTGGTTTGGACAGTTTTCGGATCTCAGTGCGGGCATCAGGAGCTTTTGGTCATGCTGTTTGATTGACCAATGCCCCGTAGGTTGTGTGGATTTGATGGACCAGGTGTTCAGACGGATTTTGGACGAGTTTGCAGTCATGTTCGTTGGCAATATCCTGATTTACTCCAGGAGTGTGAGCCAGTACCTGATGCAATTGCGAGTAGTTTTGCAGACTTTGCGAGACGATCAGGTGTTTGTGAAGTTCAGTCAGTGTGAGTTTAGCCGATTAGCGTGAAGATTTTGGACTGTGTGATGTTGGCCGAGGGAGTCGGCATGGATCCTGATCAGTTAGAAGCCGTATTGATTTGGGGATTGCCCTACCATTGCACCAGAGATCGGGAGTCTCTTGGGTTTGGCAGGCTATTACCGACGGCTTGTGCAGGATTTTCCTGGATTGCCACACTACTTTCCGGATTGACGAAGAAGGAGTCAAGTTCGAGTGGTTTGATACACGCAAGGAGAGTTATTTACTCCTGCAGGATGGTTGACTGTTGCTTCGGTTTTGACCTTACTTGATGATCGCGATGAGTTCGTGGGTTATGGCGATGCATCGAGGTTTGGATTTGGTTATGCTTTAATGCTGTGTAGCAGAGTGGTGACTCATGGTTCCAGGCAGTGGAACTTTGTGTAGTTGCTTATCCTGTGTATGATTTGGATGTAGCTGTCCTTATGTTAGCATCAGAGAGTTCGAGACACCACAGCTATGGCGTGCAGCGCAGTGTAGGATGTACACTGATCACTTGAGTTTCATCCACTTGCATTTTCGGCCAGATTTGGGCTTGAGACAGTGTAAATGGATGGGGTCGACTCACGACTATGGCTGCACCTTTGAACTTGTTCGGGAAAGGCTAGAGGTTGTACTTTAACCATCCGTCTGGGATGATGTTGCTGATGCATTCAGTCGAAAATCAGGAGCTTCAGTGTTTCATGTGTGTATGTGTCTCGAGTTTCCATGTTAGCCGAGTTGTGGGCTACGAGAGCTGAGTTTGAGTGTGATGATGTTGAGGCTCGTGATTTTGCGCGTGTTTGGCACTAGTGGTACGGAGTTGTGTCAGATACTTCGAGTTTATCACTCGTGACGCAACATGAAGAGCAATGTAGCAGCTTGTGTGTACTGATGCCACATTCGTTGACTGGCAATGGCTAGGAGGCAGAGACGTGCCGCGATGTATCAGCCATTTGAGAATTCCGGTTAGTTGTGGCATTTGTTGCTGTGATCTTGTGTGTGTGCTTGTATGCACTTTGGTTTGTGGTACCAGTTGTTTGGCCATTATGGACCATTTGATGAACTCGGTACATTTCCTTGTACTTTCGGGTAAGGATTTCAGTGGCAGACTGGCATAGCTGTGTTTGACGGAGAATAGCCATCTACGTGGTGTATCTGTGTTCCGGTTCGCTGATCGAGATAATCATCTACGACAAAGTGTTGGTGAGCTTTGCAGCGAGCATTGGGGACTAAATTACGAGCTAGTACCGGTTCTTATCCTCAGATTGGCGAGCGATCTTTGAGGACTATTCAGGCCTTGGAGGGCATGTTGTGGACCTTGGTATTGCAGTTCTGGAGGATTCGGGACCAGCAGTTTCAGCTGTTCGAGGTCGCTTGCAGTACCAGACTATCAGATTAGCGGAAATGGATTGGTTATTGCCCGAGTTCGATGTTCGAGCTATGCTGATATGAATGTGTGAGACATATTGATGTGTGAACTGAATTGTGATTTGCCTTGATGTTTTGATCCGCGTGTGGTCATAGGCGAGTTTGTGTTATGCCGTATAGTTCGGCATCGCCTATAGTATTGGTTTTTATGTGTGTTGTGTTCCGTGAGGCGGAACAGTGTTTCGTGAGGCGGAACAGTGTTTCAGGTTGGTTTTGCATTGTGTACCCTGTCTGTTCCGTATGCAGGAACACTTGGCTATTGTTTGGAGCCAGTTCAGATTAATGATTTGAGGGTACAGGGATTTCAGCACGGAGCTATCTCCTATTGTGGAGTTTATGATCAGAGTTGTTCAGTTGAGATTTCAGTTGGTAAGTTGAGCAGTATGCAGAGGCAGTGCTCCTACCTTGTAGGCGGCAGACTCGGAAATTTCGAGGTCGAAATTTTTCTAAGGGGGGTGGATTTGTGACGACCCGGACCAGAATCAGCAGTATGATCAGCTTGATTGATGAGTTACTGCGTAGTCGCAGCTGTTCGACAATTATTTGATTCGCCGAAGCTTCTTAGCGACTAAATTATTGGCCGAGAATTGGAGCTGGATCTCTTCTCGAGAGTCGTTCTACATGTGATTACGAGTTCGTGGGCGGTTCCGGATTGTTATTTAGACGACCGAGGAATTAGTTATGAATATTTGAAGTTTCGACGGAAACGGACTAATATGGCGAGCTATTTAATGACTAAATTACCGGACGAGAATTTGGTTTCGGCTTTTTCACGGAAGTTGTTCAGAATTTAATTTCGAGTTCGTAGGAACTTCCGGAGCATGATTTGGAATTACGAGGAATTAGTTACGAATTTTGCCGATTGTTGATTGTTTGGTTGATTTAATTATATGTTGATCGGAACAGTTGACTTTTTATCCGTTTGGCCGATGTGTTTGACTTCAAGTGATTATTGAAGAGTACGTCGAGACGAATTTGTGGCCGCGAGAATTATTGGAATCGGATATACGACGAGAAAGTTACGCGCGTTTGAAGTTCGTCGAAATGGATAAACATGAAGTTTCCGTTTTGGGAAAGGCTATATATAGTAACCTGCTATTTTTGGAAAGGGGAAGACCTTGCCATTTAGGGAGTTGACCCGGTCAACTCGTGTTGACCGAGTGGAGGAGGAGGCTCACGACGGCTCGCGGTGGCTCACGGCGGTGAGGCCTTTTCCGGCCACCCCGTGACTTGACTCCTACTCCATTCTATTCGCCTAGATGTCACGAGTCTAGCCTTGGCTTCTTTTTCCGGCATGGTGGCCGGTGGAGTAAGGAAAATTCCGGCCAAAATTCAAGAAAACTTTGTGAATTCGGGTGCTATGTTTGAGGCTGATTCGAGCTACAATTCTTAGTGGGCTTTGAAGCTCTCATCCCCTTGATGCTCCCCTGTAAGTTTCGTGTTTCAATTCGATGTGTACAAGGAGAATTTTGGATTTGAAATTTGTGTGTTCATTCGGTTTTTCATGAAATTGACCATGTTAGAGTGAGAATTGGACTTCGGTGCAGTTGACAAAGTTGCTCAGTGGGTAGTTTTGCATGGAATAGGGGTTGCTCCGCCGTAAATTTCTCCGGTCAACAGTGGCGCCGCCGTGTACGGCGGTCAACGGCGGTCAACGGTCAACGGGTTGACTTTTTTACTTTCGACAAGTCGCATGTCATTTGACTCGAAATCTCGCCCCGATCGCAGTGGGGAGGTTCGTTTTTCGAGTTGAGCGTCCGAACGTAAAGCGAGGTATTGAAGTGGTATATACGGATTTCCGACGATTCGTCGACTTTGAATTATCTGTTTTCGAGAACGGTGGTTTCTCGTGGTTTGATTTGTATTGTCGGATTATTACTTTGAATAATGAACTTTGTGAATATTCAGGGGTTTCGTGATCGTTCGTTTGGCGAGGGACATTCCGCCGGATCACGGGTTAACGCGATACGCGTTACGCTAGTCTGTGAGTGGACATTTCTTTTCACGGATTATTTGCGAGTCTTGATATACGTTTTATGAACTTGAGCATGCATATGAGATTTCGGATTACATGAGCATGTGTTTTACGATTATACGATTATACTTATACGGATATACGTATACGAGTATACATATACTTATATGTTGTTCATGCATTTGCATCGAAATGTTTATGATTTGGTTTACACAGAGTACAGTCGTGGTTACGTTGTTGTATCGATATACTTGCCTCTCGGCTGATCCCCGATGGTAGGCTTTATTCCAGGGGAGGCTGTGACTCCTGACCCGAGGTCTTTACCGGGGGGAGGCAGACCTTTGACCTGAGGCCTTTCTGGCTAGAATCACGTGTGGGTCCGGGATCCCGTGATTCGGACTGTACTAGCACGGGTGTGTCCACGAGTGACCCCGTGGGATTTTATGCATGCTCCGTATACGTGAGGAGTTAGAGTCTCCCTCGTGTACTCGGACACGTGAGGAGTTAGAGTCTCCCTTGTGTACCATTTGATTATTTATGCTTTCGACTCGCATATGTTTTTATTATATATATTACTTGGTGAAATACATTTATTTTCGTCCACTCACTCTAACGTGTTTTATGTCTTTCCCCTAGGCTTTTCGGTTTCCGTGCCCAGTTTGCAGTTCAGGCTCTGGTGTCGCACGTCGTGGTCGGAGGCATAGTGCTCGAGCTACTTTGTTTCATCCAATAGGTTTATTGTTCTACCTATTGTGGTATGCGTATACGATTATGTATTAGATGTCGCTCTGAGCTTCCTGTTGAATACGTTATACGATTTTACACTGGATTTCAGTAAAGTGCATATATATTTACTACTTTACTTTACTGTGGATATATTGAGAAATCCGGATGGGATTGGTGCCCACGGTTTGCTTTTTGTGGCATAGGATGAAGTGTGTTTTCAGCGTGCAGGTAATGGTAATTCCACGCTAGTAACGAAACTCTGCCCAAATTTCGAAAAGTTTTTGTTGGTTCATGTTTTCGAAGGGGTTTAATTCCGATTTAGGAAGCTAAATCGGGGTTGGGTCCTTTCAATTATAGTATTAGCATTAATTCCCTATATAACAGAGTTGGTCAACTGTTCAAATGAATAGTACTATTCATTTGAACAGTTGATCACGTGCCCTCCTTCCTTCGATAAAAGAACGGTGCAGCCCATTTTTGGCTTACTGTTCAAATGAATAGTTCTATTCATTTGAACAGTGGCTCACGTGATTTTTATTTTAGGTTGCTGTTTTGCTCCATTCTGGATCAGTCCATCGTCTCAGCTCTCTTGCTCTCTCGATCATCTCTCTTTGGCCATTGATTCACCGAGCCTCTCACTTTCGGAGATTTTCATCGAACCCTATTAACCTCCTTTCGGTTCTCGCGCCTTGGCCTCAAGCTATGCCGCTTCGTGAGGATCTCCGGCATCGAGCCCCATCGTTGCGGTAGTCGTTCTTTGACTTCATCGCATCTCTGGCGCTACCTATACTCGATCTGGGCCACGCCGGCTCCTAAGCCTTTGGTTGATCTACTTCGAGAGCCACGCCGAGAGAGAACCGAGGCCGCGTGCGAATCACATCGATGAAGCTTCGAGACCCAGACCTAATAGCGATGGACTCTTTGCACGAGACCCACCAGCTGGATTTATCCGATCGAAGTGCTCCGATTTTGGTTAGATAAGATTCTAGGTTTGACTTGGATCTGTCCGATCGAAGTTCTTCAATTTTGGTGAGATAAGATTCTGGATTTGATTTCGTGATGTTGAAACCCACCTTTGTGGTGTTGATTTGTGTTCTTATTTTGGTTGCAGGCGAACACAGTGTGTGGCAGTCAGTGGAGTTTTGTTTGTCACCGCACTTCCTCTTCTTCCGTTATTAGCTTCCGGTTTGATTAACTTCCTCTCTCCTCAACCTTTCCTCGAGCCTCTTAGCAAAACAGGTCATTATTCAATCACTGTTTTTTGAGTGTGTTCTTTCAATCATGGATTGTATGGAGTGTTGGGTCTCGAATCGTTTAGTTAGTTGTATGCTGATTTGATTGCTGTTTTGATTCAGTTGGCCAGGGCTTTCTCATTTCAATGTCATTGAATATTGGGGATCTGTTGATGACTATATACATGTCTTCTTATCTATGCTTTATGCAGGCCTAAGCATAGATAAGAAATGAGGGGATCTTCTAAAGTTTTTTCGTCCTTAGCATGCAACAAATTTGGACATTTACAGGTGCTGTTTCCAAAATCTATTTCATGTATATAGAAGGCTTCTTCACTCTCCTGTACTTTATCTTAATCAGCTAATGATGTTCATTTTTTTTATTTTTGTTGTGTATATTTATCGTCATCCAGAACTGTCTTTGTATGTGAAATGTGTAATATATAGTCTGTAGCGTCACTATGCAATTTTTTTTATTATGTTTTTTGCTCATTTGCTGATAATTGCTTATAGCATTTTTCTCACCTTTTATGGTTTTTTGTTATGCAGTGCATATTCGATTTTCAATGAAGATTTTAGAAGAGCTTCCAGAGACCCTTAATTCAAGATACACACGTGACACGTGTGTATCTGCTACTTAGTTCCTGTTTTCTAATATCAAAGGGTTGAAATGGATTGATTGATTAATTCCGATTTGGTGCTCTTTCTCCATTCGTTTCAGTGGCAGGTTATTTCCGAGTTTTTGGCGGATTTTGAAAAATTCAGTTCGCCTTTAGGTGAGAAAGGTTATGGTTCGCTTCTCAATGGGCTTTTGAGTGATTTGCTTGCTTCTGTTTGACATCAGTTGCTTCTGTGTACGGCCTATGGGTTTTAAGTTTTGATGTTGAGGCTTTAGGTATTTCAATAAATTGAGATGCCCATCCTTACAATTTTGGCGTGTTCTTTAGTTTAACATAATCCTAAATTCTCTGTTTCGGTGTTTTATGTTCTGCTTTGAGTTCAAATGGGTATTGCATATATGTCCTTTTACTTTTGATGGGCGGTTTTGGGCAAGTTTTTAAAATTTGAAGTCTGGAGGTGAATGAGGGCAAAAGAAAAATAATCAGGAGCTGATCTTCAGTCAATTGAATATAGTGCATGTGATTTCTTTGTTGGTAATGATGTGATCACAAATGCCTTTTGATATGCTCTTTCTATACAGTTGTGCAATTTCCTATATAACAAGTGTGGGCTACTGTCTTAATGAACAGTACACCTGTTCATTGATTCCTTTCTAAGTAGATTTTGATTCCTATTTGTTCGATTCATACATTTGACGTTATTTATGGTTGATTATTACAGGCTTCCAGTGGGTGTGCTCCAATATAGATCTCAGTTTTCCTTCAATACCTTGGGCAAGGTATATTGACTCCATGTCTCTTGCTCAGTTTTTAAATTTTTTTGCTGATTAAGGGTTGGTTGGGTTAGGTGAACCTAATATTTTTGGTTCGTTCAGTTTATCCCATTCGTATACTTAAACCTAAGCTCTATATTCATTTACGAAGCTCATCTAATGACGGGTTGATTATTACAGGCTTCCAGTGGGTGTGCTCCAATATAGATCTCAGTTTTCCTTCAATACCTTGGGCAAGGTATATTGACTCCCTGTCTCTTGCTCAGTTTTTAATTTTATTTGCTGATTAAGGGTTGGTTGGGTTAGGTGAACCTAATATTTTTGGTTCGTTCAGTTTATCCCATTCGTATACTTAAACCTAAGCTCTATATTCATTTACGAAGCTCATTTAATGACGGGTTTTGGAATTGGGATTCTGAGTTTTGATTCCATGCCATTTGTTTGTAGGTGATTTTTCAATTACTATTTTAATTCAGTTAATGGTTTTGTGATTTTTGACCTGAATTACTATGGATAGTTAAACTGGATTCTTATCTTGGTTTCTATTTCAGATCAGGTCAAAGTTTGGTGATGTATCGAAGAAGTTCTACAATCAGGTTAGTGATGTGAAAGTTAGATTTGAGTGAAGAAAAACGTTATTAATGTTTATTTTAGCTGTCTCATGATTCATCTCTGAGCTGTGATGTGTATAATTTTAATTTTATATGTGTTTTATGATTTCTATGTCTTATTTGTTGAAGGATTTGCGTCTGTTGCAAATGGAAGGCAATAGACCAAAAAGATCAACACTTTCAAATGATACTTTAGTTGCTTACAAGTTTGTCCTCTATTTTTTTCTGACCCCACTGATATCTTTGTAAGGAATTTACTTGCACCGAATTCAATATCCCAATTATCGTAGCTTTTTGTGGAGCTGGAGTCCCCATGATCGGAGCTCTTGGTGTTAAAAGATCCGAGCTTTCCGGGCCTCTCTCAGTTTTTCTCATCCTGAGGTAACTTACTATACCCCCAAAAGTTTACATTTTTGTCGGTCTGATCAAGGAATTTGATTATGTTATTGTGTAACGAAGTTTTGGTTAGAATTTGTTTCAAGTGAGGCTATTGTGATTTGGATTGGGTGCTCAATTTTAGTGGTGAAATTTTGATTCAGATTCATGATGGAGATGGGTTTTAGGTTTCAGCTAGAAAGGAAGAAGTTTTTTTTTCTTATTGAAAATGGGTGGGATATTACTATGCATTAGAGATTACTATGAGCTCAGCAGACTGTTAGTTCAATCTTAATCTCTGGGTTGTTTTCTATATCAACTTTAGTAGATGTAATGATTTGAGTAGAAGGCAAGATCATTCCGTAGAGCTTCTGGCAGCTTTCTTTTTTATGTCATTCATTTCATGTTTTTCAGATGGATTACAGCTTTAAGAGTTCAGATCTGTTGAAATGTTGCACTTTTTAAATATGTTTTTTGTGCTTTGGGTTGAATTTGGGCTTTGGATCAATCCTACTCACTCGATAGTATCAGTTTTGATTTGGTTTTTGAAAATAAGAAGAGGGCAGAGAGAGCTTGAATCTCTGAGGTGGGTTTCGTCTAAATTTGTGATTTTTGGCCTATTCTGTTTGGTTTTGTGTCTCAAAATTTTAATTTCAAATGGCCTTTTGTTTACTTTAGGGTGTTGTAATGCTTCTGAGTATTAGAAAAGGTGAGACCTTCGGAGATGTTTTGTTTTCATGGATGTTTTGAACTTGGTGGCTTAATATTATAGAGTAGTTTCGTTTGGTGTAACTTTAAAGTTCATGGATTTGGAGACTTTGATTCTGGGGTCTAACCGTGTTTGATTATTTTTGCTCTGTAACTAACTGACTGATGTAAAATGGTATTGGAAATGAGATTTT
Source organism: Geum urbanum (assembly GCA_946800695.1). NCBI lineage: Eukaryota > Viridiplantae > Streptophyta > Magnoliopsida > Rosales > Rosaceae > Geum > Geum urbanum. The sequence continues at coordinate 12,202,700 of OX327003.1, forward strand.
TAATTTAGGAGACTAAATGTGAAGTCAATTGGTTTGGGAATGTGTGATGACATTTTATGTTATCAGCTCGCGTGGAGATTGCATAATTACTATTATGTCGTTTCACATTGAGTTAATCTTGAATATGTTAATCTCTGTTTCTGTAGTGCAGATTAAATTTTCTATGTTGAATTACTGTCATGAGTTTCTGATGTCTAGCTAATTTTTCAAAATGCATTATGCAGGAAACTAAACTGGTGTCTGCAAATTCTTCACAAGTTCTGTAATTTAGTGTGTTTCCTAGCTAAACAATCACACTTTTCCTGGTGCTGCCACTGCTGTTGATTTGATTTAGCTGATTGATATTGGGCATTCTAGAATTGTTATGTTGCCCGGTATTGTTAAATGGAACAAAGCTTAGATCAAGACTTTATTCCTGGTCCTAGGTCAGCTGATAAGTCTATGATTTTTGATGTAAAGCCTTTAAGGCGTTTCCGTTTAAGTAACCATCTACTCTAGCAAAGATTTAAGGTGCTTATGATGCCTATGATTTTAAGGTGCTTACGATTACTCAGATTTTAACCTAGCGCAATGAGCAAAGTTTGGGTCTTTTTTCTCAGGTGTTTAATTTAGGCATCGAAGATTATAACCCATTTAAATTTAACTTTGAAATCTAAGGTAAAGAGGGAAAACAACGACGGTGAATCTCCATCACTCGAGACTGTGAAGAGATAGAATCTAGGAATGTTTAATTTGTTTGCATGAGTTTTATCTTGGTCTGAGTATTTTTGTTTGTAACAAGAAATGTAATGAACTAATCAAGTTATATTATGTTGAAATTTAATATTCGTGTAAGCTGGTGATTGATTATGTGCTCAGTTGTGTTTTGTGATGATTTGAATAGAGTGTGTTGAAGGCAGTAAGACCTGCTGGGATAACCTCCACCGGTGGTCGAGGAAAGGGTTTGGTCTATGTTCTGACTCAGAAGAAAGTCCCAGTGAGTATTAGTTGTTTATATATATGAGTTATAAGTGAGTATTAATTGTTTATATACAAGTGGTACGTACGTAGGTTTTTTTTTCTCTCTCAAGGTTGCAAATATTCACCCAACACTCAAAAAAATTGCTCGAACTGTGTCTCCAAACAATCTTCCAGTACATTTGGTTACATTTTTGGTTTTTCTTTTATTATTCTACATGTGATTATGTGATTTCAATCTATGATATATCAATGTCTTATTCAATTGCCCCTCATTTTCCTACAAGATGTAGATGTGAATTTGACCATTACAGATTACTGCATGCCAGGAATGGTGGCTATGATCTCCTCAAAAAGATCAAGGTAACGTATCCAATCTTTGGGGATGTTATCGAAATTGGTGTCTTCTGTACAGTAATCAGACTTGATCCTGTGTGTGTGTGGATTTCACACTAAAAGATTTAGCATGTATTACATTTATACGGTTTGTGGTGACTATCGGATTTCACACTAAAAGATTTAGCATGTATTACATTTATACGGTTTGTAGTGACTATCGGCTTTAACAGATCAAGGCTTGATTACCGCAGATCGGACTGTAATATGTGATTCCACCATATGTTTCTTGCAGTATGGATTACTGACACTAATAGCTTTGCTAAGCTATGAAAATTAGAGAATATTAAAGATATATAGTCCTTTCACTGGATTTTTAACGTTAGTGCTTTCTCAATGTAAATCGTGGCTCCCCATGGAATGGATGCTCCTGTGTTCTTTAGGGTTTCAATTATCTATTGCTGCTTGAATTTGTATTCAGACTTATGTATCGAGCTGTTCATACATAGACTTCGTATTTTTTATTTTGCTCATCTTTTATTGGGTGGCGCTGGTTTTGTGTAGACTAATAAAGATAGTTCGATAGGGATCTTGAAAGCGGAGCTGTTGGAGCTGCTCAAATCGAATAGGTGGTTGATGGAGATAGTGGAACATAAGGAAGAGGAGATGGTAAGCTTCGTTGCATTCTTTCTGTTTTCAGAAATGAAGCCACAGTATGTGTCTGCTCTTCCTTTTTAGTGACACTTTTTGCTTATTCCCTGTTGTTGATCCTGAAGCTTAAGTTGTCTAAGAATGCTGCCGAGAGGGAGGCGCGATTGAGTAGAGCGGAGGCGGATTATGCACACGCCAAGGATTCATGTACTCAGCTGTGTCGCAGGTGAATTCATTGGCAACTATTTTTTTCATAGGAAATCCTTTAATTATTCATTTTTTTTACATAAGGTTGTTGCAATAGAGGCTCAATTCAATTAAGGGATATCTTCTAAATTAGACAAAAAATAAGGATTTGATTGTAGTTAAGAATATTTACCAAGTACCTTCATGGGCTGAACATGTTTACACACGGAATCTTGGAACTTACAATGTCAAGTTTGATAATATTCAGGAGAAATAACTCATGGAGAGAGATAATGTCTTGCTTAATGATGAGTTAGCGGCAAAAGTTAACAGTCTCATTAGGCTGCGTATGGCACATGTTGATGTTGAGGAAGATTTTTCTTGCAAATGTAAGTATAACTTTCTGTACACCATGCATTATCATATTATCGTACATAATGGATACACAGATTATACGTATCTGATACAAGCATGTCTATGGTGGATACAACCCATATTTTAATTAAACTGTTAAGGTTATAGTTTGAGTTTATTCTCAGGGGTTGAAGTCTATTCTATGGGTGGAATGCAAAAATGTATTTGTGAAATTTTATTGGAATCATGCACTGGTTTGCATATAATTTGGCTCTTTGCATATATATATACATATATATACACATCCAACAACAGGTGGTCTTCCGTTAGCAATAAATGATGTAGCCAAAGGGGAAGGAAGACCGTATCCATTACCCTTTTTTTTTGGTTAATACAGTATCCGTTACCTAGAAGTGCATGAATGTGAATATGAATCAGCTAATTTTTTCTTTTTTCTTTTTATTTTTTCCTAATAATAGTGTGGGAAAAAGTTTGAGCTTTGGTATAGAACTGATCAGACCACTCAGGGTCTATTGGTTCTACAACATTTGTTGCAAATCAGATAACTGTATAGTGATCCGGCAATTTTTATCTTTTGTTCATACATGTGATGTATTTCAGTGATCCGGTCATAATATCAAGTATATGTAATTTTCATGCAAGTTGTAATATGTTTATGGTATTAGTACAGCTGTGATTGAATACAGTTTTTCAAATTTAATCACTTTGGGTTTAGTTTTGAGTGTTTACGATGATAAGTTCAATCAAATAATGATCATGTTCTCAATAGGCCTTCACACTACAATCGATAAGCTTTTCATGTTGTTTTAATGGATAACCATGCTTTTGGGGGGAGCATTTGATAATTTTAGTTTGCTTTACATTTTCAGCCGAAATGTTTATACCATCATCTTATTGTATAACCGCGCAACGAGCGGGAATTCACCTAGTAATTCTTATAGTGTGCAATTGCGTTCATTAACTTCTTCACTTTGAAGTTTAAGCAATACTTTCGTTCCCCTCCATGTTAACCAACATATAAACATAATATAATTACATAAGTAAATTGAAACATAACCTATCTAGAGGAATTATGAATTGAAAGCCTCAACTTGGCAACCTAAGATTGTTTATCTCACAAAAACTCTTGTAGAGCTCTGTTAATCCATACACCACAGTGTTAGAGCATCTACAAGAGCATCTACAGTGGAGCAAGGAATAAGAGGAATTCCTCTCCATTTTTGGTGGGTCCCAATCAAAATAAGAATTTCTCTTCATTTTTGAGGTGCAACGGTGACACTTGACATCGACGATCGACCGGCGATCACTAGGAATTCTTCGAGGAATTCCTGAAATCGATCGGCATAGAGAATGCTTCCTCTGACGGACCCCACACACGTGAGTGATGTCAGGGCACATCACTTTTTTTCTTCTTCTAATCTGACGTGTATATTACACATGCCGTTATTTTGTATTTTTTTTTACTGCACAATTATCAACTAATGGGAGGCTACCACGTGCCCCTGTTGTCTCCCCCATTTGAATCCAACGACTAGTACACTATGGGCCGTTTATTTTCATACCGTTTTCTGATCGAACGGCTACAATTCAACCACAACGGTCTGATTCTCATTTTTGCTCCAAAAAAATTCCAAAAATCCGAAAAAAAAAAATCCGAAAAAATTCCCAAAAATTTCAAATGATCCCCTACAAATCTTATCATTTTTTTAAATAATGAATAATAATAAAAATTCCTATTTGTTTTACTGCTGCGTAAATCACATGAATAATAATTCCTATTCGATGAATAGTGACTGGCCCCTCAAAAAAGAATTTTTGGGCCAATAGGAATTTCCGAACAAGTGTGGATGCTCTTATATATGTGTAGTGCCTACACGCTCTTAAGTTATTAGTATTTTATATTGAGAATTGAGTTACAGTTTATACTAAATTAGATATTCGATTTTCATCGAGTATATTTTGATTGATTTTATCAAATTTTCAATAACGAAGTTAAATAGTACTATTTTTTTTTTGGTCTGAATAAGCTTTCAATAAACCAACAAACAACAGGGGAGTAAAAGAACAAAAGCTAATAACATTGAGAGCACAGGAGCTTCGATGGTTCCTGAGGACTCCTGAGTGGATTACAAAAGAACTAAGGAGGCCCTGGAAGGCCATCGCTCCTTAGGATCTGTGACAGAAGGGTTGGGGGCGTACGTGCCCAAACATGTTTGCTCAACCTTGATTTTCCATGCTTAGCGAGTGCATCAGCAACTTGGTTTGCATTTCTCGATATCCACCTCCAAGTCACGCATCGCAATAAGTTCTTGATGCGATGAAACTCCACAAGGAAGGGATAGCATCTCCAATTTACCTCTGTTATTGGCTTCTTCATGTTATCAATCAGAACCCTAAAGTCTGACTCAATTTCGATCTCTTGGATATCAGTAGTCAATAGTACTAAACAACATACAGACTGAATTCTTCATCGAAGGAAAAACATATAGACTGATTAGATTCCTCCAATTTTCTGTATATACATTGAAGTGAAAATCCGGAAAACAGACCAGAAAGCGTGAAGTGTCGTTTGAAGTGAAACATTCTAAACCTTGTCTAAGTATGCAAGCACTTTTTTCTTGGCTTTAAAGAAACAGAGAGACCTCCTTTCAAAAAAAGAAAAGAAAAAGAAACAGACAGACCTTTAAATAGTAAATTACCCGCTGAATTGAGACAAAGACGTCATTTTTTGTAGACCCGACTCCACTCGACCTCTCTGTCTCTCTCTATCTCTTTAGAAACAAAGAAAGAAAGCAGGAAAGAGAATCTAGGGTTTGTTTGGTACAGTGAATCTTTCGCATCAGCTGCTCCTAGTAAAAGGAATCTGCTCAAATTCTTGGCTTGAAACAAAGTCTACTTAGGTATTCAAAACTCAAACTTTCTCTGTCTATAGCTCTTTGATACTTATATATATGTACACAATTATGGCTTCCAAATACTTCACTGCTCAATTCTGTGCTAATGGTTTTTTTCTTTCTTCTTCTACTTTGATATCTATTGTTTTTTTGAACTTTTGCTTAGTTGGTTATGAAAAGACTGTGACTTTCATTGTTTTGGTTGCTGAAATGGTGAAAAGTTTGAAGCTTGGATAGTTGGTATTTGAAGATAGTATTTGGGTTCTATGTTGAATTTGCTGTTATGTTGTTTTGACTTAGTCAAGACTATGTATTTGCGTTGGGTTCAAAGGTAGATGCTTTTGCTCTCTGCCGAGGCTGTTTTCAGCATAGGGTTAATTTTCATATAATCTGCTGGTGTTTGTAAATGCCCAGAAGTTTGTTTTAAGCTTTCACTTGTTGTGAAGTTTTGGAGTTCGTTCTGGTAAATGGAAGTGATTTATGCTGATATGATTTGGTCAATGTGTTGGAAATTCTGCAGTTTCAGCATTTGTAAATTGTAATTGGGTTTGTTTATTGTGGACTTGTAGTTTCCTTATACTTTATTCAACCTGTTTTGCTGTTCAGAAGCCATGGCCTGAAGGTAATAATCAAGAAGTGCAATTTATTTTTTTATTTAATTTTTTGTTCAAATTTTTACTGCAGATGATACCTTGTTTCATGATTATGTGTGTCTTCACATTTGTAGATATAGTTTAATACCTCACTCTAGTTTTTTTCTTTATTTTCTCACTAAATTTTAACATGTTCAGCATCTCTTGATGTTTCAAGGGGTATCATGTGAGATCGTGTTACTTATCATCGAAAACCCTGGGCATAGTAATCTTTTGGTAGCATGGCAACTGAGAGTCCAATCAGAATGGTTGAAACTGGTGGAAACTGGGCTTCCCACAAGAAGCCGGCAAAACTTGCTCCATCAACTGCTAGTGTGGCAACAGAGGAGTTGAAATTGCTTCTGAGAGACCATAGGTTTCACAGCAGTGGAAATGATGTTTCCCCCAATCGAAGTGGAAGTGCACCCCCGAGTATGGAAGGTTCGGTTTTGGCCATTAATAATCTGTTATCCCAACTTGACTCTAGCATGGCCGGAAGCCTGGCAAGTCTAACTAGTGTTATGGAAAAGTGTGAGTCCGAGGAACAACTGCGTTCTGATCCAGCTTATTTGGCTTATTACTGTGCCAATGTCAATCTAAATCCTAGACTTCCTCCTCCGCTTATCTCATGGGAGAATCGACGGCTGGCACGCCATATTGGTAGCTTCACCCCAAATTCAGGACCTGTAGATAACAGTGGTAACAGTTTGTTGCCGATGTCCCGAGGACTACTGCCAACACACGAGGAAGAGTCTGAGGATGATCAGACGCCCCGACTGGCTTCTAATGATTCGGTAGATCAGACAGGCAGAACTTGTTCTGGAGATGAAGCAGATGAAGCAGCTCAATTGATAGGGAAAAAGAAACATGTGAGTGGATAAAAACAGGTCATAGTATTTGTCTTGACATTTCTTTTATCTACTGATGGGAATAAATACAAATATCTTATATATTTTCTATTTGGGTCCTGAATTTAGAGCTGTACCCATTTTCCTTACAGAGCAGTTGTCGGTGACAAATTGAATATTATCTTCTGAATCTTAGATAACATTACTGTTGGTATAACTCTGTTGATATGGAAAGTAATTAGTGGTAGTTTTTAGCTTCCTTTTTATTTCAATGTCATGGATTTAAATGCAAAATCATCTTTATTTCCAGGAAGACTATTGTGGCTCTACTTCACTTGTAGACAACCAATCTCACACCTTGAGCAACGGGAAACCTGGGGAGAGCAATAATCAAACTGGAGTTTCCAATTCCTTGCATGATGTTCCTGTTAATATGATGACTTCAGTTGGGCCCACTGTAGGTGCAGAATGTGCAGCTGATGAAGTGCTTTCACTAAATGATGAATCCTCATCCAGCCCTGTTGTAATTTCACCATCTCTTGTTGATACCAGGAGCGCAGGTGTTAACGGTGCTGATGTTACTCTCATTGAGTCTGGAATGAAGTCTCTTAATATATCAAACAGACCAGAAAATCAAATGAATCAAGTACAGTGGCAGCATAGTTACCAGAATAATCTCGTGCAATACCCGATACCGCAACAACAAATCAATTTATGCCAAATACCACCTCAAGGAGTTAACTACGCATATATTGGCATGGATCACTTTGTCACTAGTACCTCCAAGTTTGCAGTGGATGCACAGCCACTACTCCAGACATCCGGGGTCACACATCCACTGTATGCAAATGCAGCAACCTACATGAGCGCATCACATCCATATTATTCAAATTTTCAGGCACAAACCTTTATTTCTGCACCATATGTAGGCAGTTATGCAGTAAATCCCACTTCTTTTTCTCCACATGGTGCATACCATCCTTCAGGGCCTGTTCCGGTTGTTGTTGATGGAACTGGGAGCTTTATTGCTCGAACACCTGTGGGAAGCATTTCACCCGGGGCTGATGTACAAAATTTAAGCAAGTCATATGGGCAGCTCGGTTTCCCTTTGCAAACTTCCTTTTCTGATACTATGTTTATGCAATACTATCAACAGCCGTTTGTGGAGTCATACGGTGTTTCTGGCCAATATGCTCCATTGACATCTAGAGGTGGTCTTGACTTGAAGAAAGGGCCAAATCATGCTGTTACTTTCTATGACCACCAATTCCAACATCAAAGGAATGAAAGACATGGGATTTTTCATTCACAAAGAGGACCGGTAAGTGCCCACTATTACGAAGGTGCACCAAATGTTGGTGTTTTGATGCAGTATCCTACCTCACCCCTAAATAGCGCTGTTCAGCCAGCATCATCCGTAAATTCAGGAAGAAATACCGGGTTCTATCCTGGTTTGCCAGGGCATCGAGGCTTTGAGAGTCTTCGTGACGCCAAAATTCTTAATTTTCTTGAGGAGTTGAAGTCTGGCAAATCCCGCAGATTTGAGCTATCTGATATCACGGGACATATTGTTGAATTTAGGTAAGTTCTAGTTTCTGCTGAAATTAAGTTCTTCATTACTTTACTCTTGACTAATTAAGTCATCATGAACTCTTCAACTCCAGTGCTGATCAACATGGGAGTCGATTTATCCAGCAGAAGTTGGAAAACTGTAGTGTTGAAGAGAAAGATTCTGTATTCAGGGAAGTTCTCCCACATGCTTGTCAACTAATGACTGATGTTTTTGGCAATTACGTGATTCAAAAGGTATATTTTGAACTTCTCTTTTCCTTTATTCTCATGAACACGTGCAAGTGCATGATTCATTTATTTATTTTTTGTCTCAGTTTTTTGAGTATGGAAGCTCTCAGCAAAGGAAGGAACTTGCGAATCAACTTTCAGGTGAAATTTTGCCTTTAAGTCTGCAGATGTATGGATGCCGTGTAATCCAAAAGGTATGTGACTGATAATGCTGCTATTTGAATTATTGGTGCATGTTTGTTTTGATGATTTCATTTCGACAACACAACAGCATGAATTGGGTTGTATGAGTTGAATTGGCTGAATCTTAGCTTGAGAAATTCCTAAAGTTTTTTTTTTCCTGTTTACTGTTTAAATCTTTTATATATTACTGTTTCAAGAATTTAAAGAGGTCATTCATATCAAGTGCCCTGGTGGCATTTAGCAGTGTCAAGTTGAACGCAGATCCATGTTGGTGTAATTGCTTAATTTACTGTTAACTGCTTCTCACTATAAACTCTAGTTTTAGTGACTGCAGATTGTATATATTTTATATACCATATATTTATTTGTGATAAGTTGACTCCTCTGTTTACACGTGCATGAGTTTCAAGCTGCACATTCCGTTTATGTTTTATTTATTTTTTATTTTTTTTAATCTCTGAGAGTAAGTGCTATCACATCTTTCTTGAGGAATTGCTCTATATTTCTGCCTAGAAGTAGAAGTAGATTTGCACTCTATATTTGGTCCCTTCTTTCAAGATTGTATTTTGATTGGGATAGCCGAGTAATTGTAATTGCTTAAATAGCCTTTTCTTGATGTTTTTGTCAGTATTGCAAGTTAAATGAGCCAACTATGATTTGTTTAGGCTAGATTAGAAGCCTATGTGCGCCCATTGACAAGCTGCCAACTGTAGTTGGGTTTAGTAAGTGGAATTTGAGCTAGGTGCATAACATATTTGTCTTCCCAGCAGTGTTATTTCTGGGTCCAACAACAATAACAACAATGTATCTTCTGTTGGGCAGGCACTTGATGTTATTGAGCTTGAACAGAAAGTAAGGCTTGTTCATGAGTTGGATGGACATGTTATGAGATGTGTTCGCGACCAAAATGGAAACCATGTGATACAAAAGTGTATAGAGAGCATTCCGACAGAAAAGATTGCATTTATAATCTCTGCTTTCCATGGTCAAGTTGCAACACTTTCAATGCATCCCTATGGTTGTCGTGTTATACAGGTTGCTAAACTCAAGGGGTTGGAGTACTTTTGTTTGCAGTATCCTATACAAAAAATGAACTCTTCTCCTTTATTTTGTTCCGTTGTAGAGAATTCTGGAGCAATGTACTAATGAGCTGCAATGCCAGTTCATAGTTGATGAGATTTTGGAGTCTCTGCGTGCTCTTGCTCTGGACCAGTATGGCAATTATGTCTCCCAGGTTTAAATTTTGTTATTCTCTATTATTCTTAAAGTCTCTCCTGATAATGTATTGTATCTCTCTGAAGAAATACTGGCTGCATGATGGAAACTCAGTTACTGGATAGTACTTTTTAACCATAAAGCATATTTTAACCAAAGTTTATATAGCAGGCATGAATGTGTAAATATGTTTTAAATTGTTTGTATTTACTGCACAGGGATGCCAACTGGAAAGATAGAGCAGTCAGTGATTTTCTATATGAGACTGTTTGTGAGTGTACTCCAGAAATTCTGTGGCTGATCACATGTTTACATGCACCTTTTCATAGATACATACATATTGCGTGGGTATAGGGCTTATAATGGACGGATGCATAAGGGTATACAATTTTATGCAGAAAGAAGGCTTGAAATGCTTGTGTTGAACATATAAAATGTTCATCGTCCTATATCTGTAATATGATGTGGCACGAGTTTTTAGAGGCACTTTGTGCCTACAACTGTTATTATGTATATCTCATACATACATTTATATTATAATGAATGTGACACATATCTGCTTCTGTGATAAATTTTGAGTGATTGATGTCAATTGTTGGATGCTGATTCTCTATTTTGTATCTAATGGTTGGGCAGCATGTATTGGAGAGGGGAAAAGCTCCCGAAAGAAGCAGAATAATAAGCAAGTTGTTGGGTCATATTGTACAGCTGAGCCAGCACAAATTTGGATCAAATGTTGTTGAGAAATGTTTGGAGTATGGTGATGCTTCCGAACGAGAGCTGATAATTCGGGAGATTATTGGCCCTAATGAAGGAAATGATAACTTGCTGGTAACATTTCATGATTAATCTCTGTGTTGAATAAAAAAAGAGTGTCCACCATTTTTTTTCGTGTTTTATTCATATCGAGATATTTACATGTACTGGGCCATAGAAACCCTGTTATTTAAACGGCATTGGGGCCTTAGTACTAATAATTTAAACCTCATGCAAGTATACGCGATAATAGTACAGAGTTATCTTTTTGGGTTTGTTGTAGTATTTTGTGGCGGCATAAGTGCTGTTGTTCATGGTTGTTGACACATTTGCTTCACATTTTCTGATGCTTCTGAGACATCCATTCTACCCGCCTAACCACCATGTTTGATTTATGTTGTAGATAATGATGAAGGATCAATATGCTAATTATGTTGTCCAGAAGACTCTTCAAATCTGTACGGACAGTCAGCGAACAGCATTGATTAGTCGGATAAGGGCTCATAGTCATGCATTGAAGAAATACACTTATGGGAAACACATTGTTGCTCGATTTGAGCAGCTGTTTGGAGAAGGTGCGTATTATTGAATTTTTAATTACTCTTCGTGTGTGAAATGTGGCATCAACTATTAAGTATGAAGTGGGCACTGGGCATGACCGAAAATGGCCGAAGTATCTTCTGGTTTTTGATTTTATGTTCTTTGAGTTGGAAGTACTTGAGTGACTGACTGGGAAGTCTATTTGACAATCTACATCACCTACCTTGTACCTCCAATTTTGTTGGCTCATTTTTCATGTAAATTTACATGTTCTCTTGCAGTTCCATTCTGCATATGATTCATTACTTGATCATGCGGTGAAAAAACAGATTTTATTGAAACCGTATATAGCAGGGAAATCGATTCGAAGTCTCATAGTTGTATATGATTTTGAACTTGGCACATGTCTGTCATTATGATTTTGAAATCAATTGTTTTGTTTTGTTTTGCCTACAGAAAATCGGCCTGAACCATCCAAGTAATTTCCCCGTTTAGTGGCAAATCTGTGGTTCGCTAGCGTACAGGAAACGAATTTGAATCCCCTCGCCCAATTGAAGATAATATGTGGTGCAATTGGTTACTGCGGCATCCTATTTAAGGTAGATACTGCTTGCCAGGCTGGGCTGCTTCAGTATTTTCAACTTGTCATGTGCTTCATGTGTTGATCTCATTGCATGTTGGTAAATATAAATTGTTATGGTAAAGCAGTGAGTATATGCTTAGGATGATTTATTTATTTGCAATGCAATGCAATTGAATGGAATGACTGGATTAAATCCTAGCTAGTGCTGTAAATATATTAGTAGTTGGTGAGGATTTCGTAACAATTTATGGCTCTCTATGTTCTATCGCCCTTTGTTTAATCTTGCAAGACGAGAAGTAACCGCCCATGCAATGTTTACAAACATCTCTCCTTCCTCGCCCTTTGTTAGGGAAGCATTTCTTGAAGAAGAAGAAGATTCTGGTGCCCATTGATTTGGTGCACAACAACAACAACTCGCCAAAGCTGTTCCAGCAGAGTTGGTTGTACGAGATATTACCAAAACACCTCTTCCTTATTTGTACCCACCCTCTCCCTCAAAAGTGTTTTGGTAAAAAAAAAAAAGGACACGAGAGCAGTGCAGATTGTAAATTTGGGAGTGTGAAAGTCATCTCCCTTAACTAAGCCACTTGTCATGGGTCATCTCCTATGAGTTAAACGTGTTTGTCCTCAATCCTCATCTATGTACTGCAGTGCATAGTCATTGCATGCGTATTCTTCTTTCTTGATGTCCTCGTATCCTGCTTGCACGTCCCGATACCTAGAGAGTGCTTCTTCCATGACGTGATCTTCAGTCAATTTTTTTACTCTCTTTTTCCCGGATGAATATGCGGAAAAATAATATATAATGTTCGGATCTTGACCTTTAAGATTGAACAATTTTATGTACACACCTGGTGCAACCCTAGGATTGTACCCTGCCGAAGCAAGCAACAACATCCCGATGTACTCTGCCTCCATTTCCATCCTACGTGATCAACGCTAGCTACAATTAATGTGATGACAATGGTTAATACGAACATGCCTTTGTAAATGGCTAAACCAAAATATGGTCAACCTTGGAAAATTGTAATAGTCATATTCAAAAATTTTATGAAGAGAACATCGTAGAAGGGTTATATTCAACAGTATCTCTGCTGTATGCCGAGCCACGTCATGCCCAACCTACACAACACAAAACATTGCTTATATGTTCAAAATCATAAGTTCTAGTTTAGGTAAGTTCTTCATTACTTCACTCTTGACTAATCAAGTCATCATGAACTCTTCAACTCCAGTGCTGATCAACATGGGATCGCGGAGTCGATTTATCCAGCAGAAGTTGGAAAACTGCAGTGTTGAAGAGAAAGATTCTGTATTCAGGGAAGTTCTCCCACCTGCTTGTCAACTAATGACTGTTGTTTTTGGCAATTACGTGATTCAAAAGGTATATTTTGAACTTCACTTTTCCTTTATTCTCATGAACACGTGCAAGTGCAAGTGCATGATTCATTTATTTATTTTTTGTCTCAGTTTTTTGAGTATGGAAGCTCTCAGCAAAGGAAGGAACTTGAGAATCAACTTTCAGGTGAAATTTTGCCTTTAAGTCTGCAGATGTATGGCTGTTGTATAATCCAAAAGGTATGTGACTGATGAGTGTTCCCATCGGTACAATGTATATTCTGTGGGACAGGCACTTGATGTGATTGAGCTTGAACAGAGAGCAAGGCTTGTTAATGAGTTGGATGGACATGTTATGAGATGTGTTCGCTACCAAAACGGAAACCATGTAATACAAAAGTGTATAGAGAGCATTCCGACAGAAAAGATTGCATTTATAATCTCTGCACGGATATTGTGTTTTCGTAGATGCATACATATTGTGTGGGTATAGGGCATGTCATGCACGGATGTATATAGAGCATACAATTATATGCGGAAAGAAGGTTGAAATGCTTGTGTCGAACATACGAGATGTTCATCGTCCTATCTCTGTCATATTTTTTGGCATTTGAATTTCTAGATGCACTTTGTACCGCCAACTGTTATTTATGTATATCTCATATGTACATACAATGCGACACTCATATCTGTTTCTGTGATAAATTTTGAGTGATTGATTTCAATTGTTGTTGGATGCTGATTCTATATTTATATTTGATGGTTGAGCAGCATGTATTGGAGAGGGGAAAGAAGCTCATGAAAGAAGCAGAATTATAAGCAAGTTGTCGGGTCATATTGTACAGCTGTGCCAGCACAAATTTGCATCAAATGTTGTTGAGAAATCTTTGGAGTATGGTGATGCTGCAGAACGAGAGCTGATAATTCGGGAGATTATTGGCCCTAATGAAGGGAATGATAACTTACTGGTAAAAAATCATGATTAATCTCTGTGTTTTTCATATTTTATTCATATCGAGATTATTAACATGTACTGGACCAAAGAAACCTTATCATATAAACGGCACTGGGCCTTGTTTGTACTAATAACGAAACCTCATGCAAGTATGCCCGATAATAGTATAGAGTTATCTCTTCGGTTTGTAGTATTTGATGGCGGCATAAGTGCTGTTTTACATGGTTGTTGACATTTGCTCCACATATTCTGATGCTTCTGAGACAGCAATCCTACCTGCATAACCACCATGTTTGATTTCTGTTGCAGATAATGATAAAGGACCAATATGCTAATTATGTTGTCCAGAAGACTCTTCAAATCTGTATGGACAGTCAGCAAACGGCATTGATTAGTCGGATGAGGTCTCATAGTCATGCATTGAAGAAATACACTTATGGGAAACACATTGTTGCTCGATTTGAGCAGCTGTTTGGAGAAGGTGGGTATTAAATTTCTAATAGTATGTCATAAATGTGGCATCAACTACTAAGTATGAACTGGGCACTGGGCACTGTTCTTTGAGTTGGAAGTCTACTTCAGTGACTGGGAACTGTATTTGACAATCTACATAGCCTAACTTCTAAGTTCAACTTTGTTGGTTGATTTTTCATGTAAATTTACAGCTTACATGTAGGTTTCGTAACTCTTTTTGTTGCTTTGCCCTCCATTCTGCAACATTTTCATGACTCATCACTTGATCATGTTGGGAAAGAACAGATTATATTGAAACCGTACATAGCAGGGAAATCGATTTGGAGTCTTCAGTTTGTTTTGTTTTGCCTACAGAAAATCGGTCGGGATCCTGAAGACGAAAAACATCCAAGTAATTTCTGTTTAGTTAATCAGTTGTTCGCTAGCGTAGAGGAAACATATCTAAATCCATTGCAATTGAAGATAATATCATGAAATTGGTTACTGCAGCATCCTGTTGATGGTAGATACTGTTTCCCAGGCTGCTTCAGTATTTTCAAGTTGTCATGTGCTTCTTGTGTTGATTATTGCATGTTGGTGAATATTGTTATGGTAAAAGCAGTATATGCTTAGGATGATTTATTTGCAATGCAATTAAATGGAATGACTGGATTAAATCCTAGCAGCCCTTTTGTTTTTGGATTTCGTAATAAAAAGTGGAGAAAATTGCATCAAGTGTCTGGATTTTTTTGTGCCCACCAAGTTAGTACATGGACTCTCAAAGTGATCAATGTAGTACCTAAACCGCATTTTTGTTATATTCGTAGTACCTCCATTAATTTTCCGTTAGCAAAACGTTAGTTTGCTGACGTGGCTTGATTAAAATTTTGAGAAAATTGCACTAACTTTGGAACTTTGTGTCCATCAAATTAATACCTAGACTCTTAAAGTGATCAATGTAGTACCTAAACCAAATTTTTGCTATATTCGTAGTACCTTCATTAATTTTCCGTCAGTGTAACGTTAATTTGTTGACGTTACTTACTCGAAGAAGGGTGGACTTGCCATTTTCATTGATAATTAACTTAGATGATAATTTGAGTTAAAAACGTCTTTCCCTTGTAAGTTTTGTTAACATCATCGTCAATGGCGATGAATCTCGGTGTTGTAGTAACCGAGGAGATTGAGAATGGTTGGCACGACGTTGAGGCCAATGAGGTCGGGGTAGAGCTCAAAGAACTAACGTTTTAGTGCAATATGACAAATATACCCTTTCAATTTCGAATTATTAATTGAAAGATATCCATTCAGTCACTCTCTCTACTCTGACACCAACAAGTCCATCACCATCGTTGGTCTTTTACTCTACTTTCACTCCTCTTACTTTGACGACTTCATCAAACCAGGGCGTGTCAGCAGAGGAGTGAGATCATCGATCGTCGGAAACACCATGAACAACCACCAACCCTAGACGCTTCTAAGCTTCAGTACCATCGATCCCACAACCTGGGGCTTTCATGGACCCCACCACATCTCAGATCGATGACCAAACGTAGCAACAACAAACATATTCCACATTTTCTTCACAATCTCAACAACAAGAGTAGCAATAACAATAGCAATCTGGCGCATCTCATCAAGAAGCAGACGTTGGCCGAGTTCCAACTCCATCGACAGCATCAGCAAAGTCCTTAATTCTTACCAACGCAACTCAACCAACTAGCATAATTTGTATCTGCGCTTACTCAAGCCTAGAACCACCACCAATTTTGAGCACCACTTCAAAATCTTGCTTCTGTCTCCGATCAATTTTTTATGGACATGCCTATTTGGAGAGAATAGAGAAAATCCAAGGCATACTAGACGCGTTGGACTCTCAAACCCTAAAGAAGTTAGTCCTATTCTTTGAGCATCGTGCCGCCTCAAGTACCCAAACCAACCCGAACGCTTTGCTGACTCTGAAGTCGAACTCCACGACGAGATTAAGAGGCTCAAAGCCATTGCCGGCGCTTCCGAGCTCTACCCCAACCTCGTCAACCTCAACGCCGTGTCAACCATTCTCAACCTCCTCAGTCACTACAATACCGAGATCGCCATCACCATTGACAAGGAGGTTAACAAAACTTAGAAGGGAAAGACATTTTTAACTCAATTTTTCATCTAAGTTAATTATTAAATAAAATGACAAGTTTACTCTTTTTTGAGTAAGCTAGCCACGTCAGTAGACTAATGTTTTACTGACGATAAATTAACAGAGGTACTACGAATATAGCAAAAATACGGTTTAGGTACTACATTGAATATTTTGAGAATCCAGGTACTAACTTGGTGGGTATAGAAAAATTTAGACATTATTAGTACAATTTAGTCAAATTTTTAGTAAGCTACATCAGCAAACTAACGTTTTGCTGACGAAAAATTAATAAAAATACTACAAATATAACAAAAGTGCGGTTTAAATAATACATTGATCACTTTGAGAGTCCAGGTGTACTAACTTGATGGACACAAAAATATCCAGACCTGTTGGTGTAATTTTCTCTAAAAAGTAATGGGTCTCATGTTTTATTGCCCATGCTATGATCTCGCAAGACAAGTAAATAGATCTGCTACAAGAAGTTATACACATTGAACTGCATAAAATGCATAATTTGAAATGCTTGTACGAATGGATCCCACAATTGCATTTAAAAGTTGCATTTAAAAGAATTCTCAAGTCGAATCAAGTGTACTCTCTTCTTTTGAGACCAATAGACTGCTTACAACATCTATCAAGTTTCTCTGATATGCTGAGAGGTGTACATATAACTTAAACCTGGATGTATTTGAAAGCAATTCCTGTAACTTCAAACTGATAAAATTTAGATCTAGTGCAAGATCAAAAGCGTGTCTTTCGTTTCCGAGCAGTATACTTTGAGTCTGGAGGAACAACATTTCCTTTTCTTCTCATCTGTTCCTTTTTCTTTATAATCCATTCCTTCCCCTTACCTTTCTTTGTTATTCTCTGCTTTTTCCTGGGCCTGTGCCTGTCTGAAATGGAAACCTGCTCGACACAAACATAGCAATTCATAACATGAGTAAATAAATTATCGCTCAGCGTTAAGTCTATAAAAGAAGCAAAATGAGGTTCCCTCTTAAATCCTTGTCAAACAATTTGGTTTAATTAGAAAAGAAAATGAAACCTTCACTGCATGCATGGCACGAAATAAAGTCATTAGCAGAAACTTACTGTCTGATTTTCTTCATCTCCACTGCCATCATCATCAAAGGAGCTCTCTTCGTCCTCACTTTTTCCCTCAGGCACAGATGTGTTGACAGATGGTGGGCCACACGTGAGGACAAGGTATTCTTTTCTTTTCTTCGAACTGTAGTAAAATATTGATAAGTTAATGGAACACCAAATAGATTAGACAGGAAACAGGACCGACATGAATTTGAGATGTTTCAGACTCCAGAAAGTATCCACCAACAATTTTCGTAGAGTTTCTGTTCACTCCGTAGTTTCTCAACAAAAAAATGAATGACTTGTATGCAATTGCGAGAATGCCATATACATTTTCACTCATGGATAGTAAGAAAGGTCGCAATAAAACAGTATTAGCAGAATGTAAAATCTTAACATAAACCCAAATAGCATGTGATGGTGCAACTAGCAACATGGAAGTTGATACTGATGAGTGGGAATTCAGAATACTCTTCTAAATGTATCAAAACAACAAACATTGAGAAATATTTAGAAATGAAGACGAACCATTATAATGATCATATATCAATATTTCAAGTATTTTTATAATTTCTACTCACTACATCAGAATCTCCTAGGAGTCACATTCTATATTCTATTGTGAGAATTAGGCACTTATTACTCACCCAAAACAAAATTAGGAAGCAATAATTGAAATTATGGTATGGCATAAGAGTTGGATGAAGAAACATGGCAGCGAAAGCAGTCAAAAGACTTTCGTCGATCATTGATGGGATCATACAAGACCAAAAAAAATCAAGTAACAAGAGCATCCCCTTTTCATTCAAGCACTCATTGAAGCATCGCCTTACCTGTTGGGATAATCAACAACGATACCACCAGAAAATCCAGCACGCATTGCGGAACTGACAATCAACTCCCGCTGGTCTAGGTTCTCTGGATACATTTGAAATGCAGCTTTTGCTCCCCTAGATAAGCACCTGTATAATGACCCAAAGAAAGCCCTGCAAAGAAAATAAAATAATACATTTAAAGCCATTTCAAACAGAAATCACAGTAATGATAGATAGTCAAAATCCGAAAGCAACCATAGCATACTTTAATCTTAATCGTGGATTGTGTGACGATTTGTCAGCATTGCACAGCCACTGCATTGCAAAAGAACCAAATATTAAACTTGGGCTATTCGATATACAGAGAATAAAAACAATCAACATGGATTTTTATTCCGAGTATAAAAATTCCATCAAAGGAAACTTACTACCACAGAAGGTGACAGATAGAATAACCAAACAAAAATATCCACTTAATATCAAATCAAAACTGGTAACTAAAACAAAAAAGTGACCTGAACAGCCGAAATACTTATTGCTCCATCAATGACTCCGGAGCGAAGTCCCAATCCCTGAAACAAAAATGCAAACTCAGTATAATGCCAAAAATTGCTTCTCTTTCTTTACTAGTCTGAGTGATCAAGCAAAACATCCACAAAAACTATCAGCGGAAAGGCAATGTTGAATCATGAATGAGGCTTTTTGAAGTATTACGATACCTGGCCCATATCTCCAAGTAAAAGGTCACCCTTAACCTCATTTTCCAGCGCAACATCTATGATTAAATCATAAACAAACTAATTTAAACCAAGCAAATAACAGATACTAATGAGAATTTCATGAAACCCAGAAAAAACATACCAAGCATTGACTGAGAGATATCTAAACCAATCCAATGATGCCCATTTTCCGACAAGGTCTCACCGCTAAGCCCGGAGCCACAACCTACGGAGACGATTGGGAAATTACCAAAAAGGCCCTCTCAGGATTTAGGGTTTAAAGGAAAAGAAACGCACCGATGTCGAGTAGCAACCTCGGGACGTCGTCGTCGGGCAAAGCGAGAAGCTCGAGGGCTCGGTCGGAGAGCTCGGACTGAATCTCCATGATGCGGGAGTTGCGAGTGTACTTGCGAGCCTCGTCGTCATTGTAGAAAATCTCCGGAGGATTTTGCAGCTCCGGCCGAGACATTTTTGTACGTCTTGTTCTAATTCAGCGCGCACACACACACACAATAATAATGGGAAGAGAGAGTGCTTAAACCCTAAACATTTATTGGGCTTTCATCAAACCCTCAGGCCCAATAACATAATTAATTAGATACTTTGCCCGATATTTTTGTTGTTTTTTTTTATATTTCGGAGTCCGACTTCTGAAGAGAGGAAAAGTAGTTTTTGAAAAAATTGTAAGGCGTCTGTCTTGTCAATCTAGTCCTATTACCGTATGATCTTTGATGTAGTATGTTTCGATAAGTCTCCTGCTATTGCCATGGTCGTTTTGAGTGTTGGAAACAGGTTGTTACGTTGGAATGTCTTGTACAAAGAGCAAGATGCCAGATATTTCCGGTATAGTTTTCATTTAACCAAGGGGGAAAACCACCTATTAAAATAAAATATGTCTAACAAAAATCTCAAACAAAACCCCATCTCATCTCATCATAGCAGATCCAAGGGTAAATTGTAAATTAAACATAGCGAACACTTAATCAAAGAGGGAGAATCCCATGTCATCATCACTCTCCTCCTTCTCTTCTTTCTTCTCCTCTGCTGGGGGAGCCTCTGCAGCTGCAGAAGAAGAACCACCTGCTGGAGCTGCCGCAGCACCTCCTCCAACAAAGGCACCACCGCCTCCTCCACCACCAATAATCACCTGTACAACCCACAAAACACATCACTTGATCAATAACAAAACCAAAACTAGTCTCAATCTATAGCGAAAAGGTCACTGCTAGTCCTATCATTCCAAACATAGGATGTTACAGAATTCATCTACTACAATTTAACCATCAGATTATATTTAGGGTTACAAGTATCCGAGAGATCAATTGCGGTAAAGGTAAATTATTCACAATATAGAGAGCATCAAAATCCAATTATACAGATCAATCTAGAAATAAATACAAATCAAATCTCAGAATTCGAAGAAATAATAAGAGCATGGGAGAGATAGGGAGATTGACCTGGAAGACGGCGGAGGAAGGAGTGACGGGAGAGTAGGAGCTCTGGACGCCGCCGGAGTTGTCAGAAGAGAGAGCGACCTGGACGAGCTTCCTCTGGAGCTCGTACGACGAAGGAGCACATGCCTCGAGATCGCCTTCGTACTGCTTAGCGCTCCATTCTGCACCGGAGCTTTTGACGACGAACGTGAAAACTCCCATTGCCGAGATTTGAGATCTGCAAACCCTAAGCTTCTGATGCGATTAGAGAGAAAAGAGATAATGGAGACGACGACACGGCTTGGCCACTCTGATGATGCGTTTGCCTTTTATTTAGACGGTACCGCCAGGCGAAAACCCTAGATATCAAAAGACGTATTTACCCCAACTATCGCATTTTAATCCTCCTTGGGGCAAAAATAAACAATTCCTAGGACCAAAACCATTGTTTTCAAACAAGCGTTCCCTCGATTTACGCAACAAGTAGCTATGTTAACAAGCAAAGTTGGAAAGTTTAGAGTATTCCCACTCATTCGGGAGGAAGTTCTTTACTCTAAGAATTCTTATTTGAGAAATTCTTGTCGCTATTTATCAAATAGGATGTTCTATTCATGATTTTTGTGCAGCAGTGCAACAAATAGGAATTTCTATTACTATTCATTAATTATAAAAACTTATTTTATTTAATTATTAGTAATTTTTATCCAATAACTAGCCGACACGTGTCATTATCGTCTAAATTATTGAACCAAATTTTCGATAAGATTTTCGACGAGTCATAATGCGACACTTCCACGTGACGTTACCGGTTAAATTATTGATGAAGATTTCCGATAATATTTTCAATCAGTCATTATGTGACACGTGTCACATCCACGTGTCGTTGTCAGCTAAATTATTGGATGATGATTTCTAGTAAGATTTCTGACCAATGAGGATGTGACACGTGTATTCATCTTAGAACATTAGATTCTCTAAATTTTACTATAAAAGCATCATCTATGGCTCCTTGAAACATCACAATATCTACAAGTCACTAGATATTCTACACCTGTAAACATATATCTTCAAACACTTCTTCACATTCCCTCATCAGTAAGATGAATCTTTTCGATTATGAAGAGTCTTCCAGAAGGAGGCGACAACAACGCCAACAAGTTGTCGCAATTACTAATTCCTTCGTCACTAATGCAGTCATAGTAGTTGTAGCATTTGACGATGAGCCACCTCGTTGTCGTCGTCCAAACGAACCAAGACAGAGGAAACAAGGAGACGGAATTTGATGGAAGATTATTTCATCAAACGCCTTATTTTTAATGAGCAAGATTTTCACCGGAGGTTTCGAATGAGCACGCACTTGTTCAACCGCTTCAAGACAAAACTCTGCAACCATGACCCATTTTGGCCTCAAAAAGTAGATGTCACTGCATTGCAAGGACTTCTTCCCGAACAAAAGATGATTGGTGCTCTACGAATGTTGGCGTGCGGCGCAGTTGCAGATCAGTGTACTAAAATCACAAGGATAGGGGAATCAACAACACTGGAATGCATAAAGAAATGGTGCACACAAGTGGTCTTGCTTTACCAAGACCGTTACCTCCGCTCTCCAGATGCAATAGACATCACTCGACTTCTAAGAAGGGCAAGGAAGCGGGGATTTTCTGGTGTGATCGGAAGCATCGAATGCATGCACTGGGAATGAAAGAACTGCCCAACAGCTTGGCAAGGGTCATACTCAGGGTGGAAGGCTCATTCCACTATAATCTTAGAGGCGATGTCGTCATATGACATGTGGATATGACACAGCTTCTTCGGGACGCCTGGAACACAAAATGATATTAATGTGCTCAACAGCTCGGATATCTTCGATGCTCTCCTTGCCGAAAGAAGCCCGCAGTCGACTTATAAAGTCAACAGTATGACGTACTACCACACTTATTATCTAGTTGGTGGAATAGATCCAAGGTACTCATTTGTCAAAACAATTATTCAATCCCTATAATCAACAACATAAGTTGTTCGCAAGGAAATAAGAGGCATATCGCAAGAGATGTGGAGAGGTGCTTTGGCATCTTACAATCTCGTTGGGCAATTATTCGTCATTCAGCTATGTGTCATCACACATCGACATTGAAAATGATCACGTTGGCTTGCATCATAATGCATAACATGATTGTTGAGGAAGAATTTAAGGAGGACAATTTTGAGGAGAACAAAGAAGAAGATCTACAAAATCCAGCTAGTGCTTTCCCAGTTTATGATGGGCCGGTGGATGAAAATGGTAACCAAATTTCTTTTGAGCCGGATGGAAGAGATCAACATCAACAATGGTTTAGGGACCGTCTCGTCGATCTCCAATCAATTTATCTCCATGGAGAGTTTCAAAAGGACTTAGTGAAGCACAATTGGTTTCTTGAAACCGGTGAACAACTCTAAATTACGTGTTTGATGTATGTGTGTTTGCCTTTAATGTTTTCCATTTTGTGTGTTTTAATTTTGTGTGTTTCCCTTTTGTGTGTTTGCATTTTATGTTGTTTGAGTGCAATTTATTATGTTTTAATGCAATGTGTATGAAGTTTATCTAAATAAATAAAGTGCGTTTTTATTTCTTGAAAATTTAAATTACATAATGACATGTCAAGCATAGATTTATTATTAAGACAAACTAAACTAATAACTAAAATCAAGGTTGCGGGAGCGATAATAATTTGTAAAGCTTGCATCGCCAACTTCTTCTTCATCATCATCATCTACTTGCTTCAGGATTTCCGATCCGCTTTACTCTTCGTAAAGTACCTCTTTGAAATTGGATCATGGCATCGAAATTCATTATCATGATCCTTGTTTCTTCCTCGTGTGCCCTCAATTTGTAGTTTTTCTCATCAAGCATTCGTTGCTTTTCTTCATTTGCCTTTTGCCAATCAGTGAACATTTTTTGATTAGCCGTAATCCTCTTCAAAGTCTCATCTCTAACCTCATTCGTAGGTGTCATGGCCTTATTTTCCCTTTTTTTTGCCTCCTTGGCTGCCTTCACTCCTTGAGGTCTAATCGGACTCAAAGTACCTTCAAGGTTGCTTTGTGGTGTTGGAAACACTTCATCCTCACTCAAGTTGACGCTAGGAGGCACTTCATTAACAGGAGGAGTAGATTCAAAGTTGGAATGGTAAGAAGGTGGAGTACTGGTTTCGACGGGTCTAAAAAAAGGATGATGCTTGACTGCTTCCCAACACTCAAAGTTCGTAAACTCTTTTCTTCTTTTTTGACACATAAAATTTTTGAGCTTTCCTTAACTACAAAAAAAAATAAAGAATAGATATGTCACAGTAATATCAAATAAAATGAACTTGACATTTTATTTCATAAAATCAAATAAAATTGACAGGACCAACATAAATAAATCTTTACCTCATCTTCCAAATTTTCGCATGATTTCAGATTCCTTCTTGTGTATGCAAGCGCCGAACTCTATTGTGATAAGTTTGGCTTCAACTTAGAAAAATGGCAGGTAAGTGTATTTTGGGTCCTAGTCTCCGCCTTCGATTCACCATGACCCATCTCCCAATTGTCTTGGTAATCGGCATAAATTTTTTCACACAACTTGTCGACCTTTTGTTTGTTGCCGGAGATATGATCCACGCTTTCACGACAATAAGATATGCATAATTGTACATCTTTGAAAAGAACCCAATTGGTAGACATCTTTTGCAAAAGCTAAAAAGTGAGAGAAGTGAGAGATAAGAGAGGGAGGAGGATGATAATTTTTTGTGCAGAAATTGGTGTGAGGTTTTAGGAAAATGAATGTAGTATTTATAGAAAAATAGTAGGGGATCATTTGAATTTTTTGGAATTATTTCAGAATTTTTTTGCCTATTGTAGCCATTCTGGTTTAAACAGACCAAAAATTAGAATAGTAGCTATTTATTGTCTTTGAATCAGAGCCATCCGATCCAATTTTGGATTCCAAATGGACGGCCCAGATCCACAAAGCAGTTGGGGATTGCTGGCCGACATGTCCGCCACGTGGCGGCATGTCATTGGCTAGTAACTTGGCCATTAAAACAAAATTACTGCTTTACGACACGTGTAATATACATGTCAGAATTTAAAAAAAAAATATGTGCCCCGGCATCACCCACGTGAGTGGGACGACTTCCTCTCTCACGATCGATTTCTGATCGGCTGAGAGAACGTTCTCTCTGCCAATGTTCGGTCAACCCCTCTCCCTCCCCCTCCATTTGCACCGCTGCAAAAAAAAATTGGTTGGGGACGTCCTATTTTCGGCGGAACCCACGAAGAGGACGTTCGATTTTGTCCACATTTTTCCCCCGGTGCAAATGCTCTTACAAGAATCAAATGCACCTCATAATCAAATACAACAAGTCTTGGCTGAATTAGATGCACATTGGAAGTTAGAAGAAATATATTGTCTCCAACGCTCAAGAATTTAATAGTTATCAGAAGGAGATCCGAATACATCACTCTTTCATCATACTACTTTACAACACAGGCAATTTAATCAGATTGTCAAGCTCAAATCAGAATATGGCTTTAGAACCCCAGTCCATCCATGCACATTTAACCTCCTTTTATACTTAATTGTTCTCCTCTGTGGAAACTTCATCAACTGATGCAGTCCTATCCTTTATTGATCCTTGTATTACTTCAGATATGAATGCGAGGTTACTACAACCAATTTCAGTGGAGGAGGTGAAGCTTGTAGTTTTTGATCTTGGAATGAACAAGGCACCTGGGCCGGATGGTTTTTTAGGGGCCTTTTATAGGGCCTATTGGGCTGTGTTAATCCCATCGATTATGCAGGCAAATTTGGATGTTTTTCATAACATTGTTGACTTGAAGGAGCTGAATCATACATTTATCACTTTATTACCTAAAGTGGAGAATCCATAAAATGCAATTCAGCTGAGACCAATTGGTTTATGTAACTTTTCGTACAAAATTTTCTCGAGGATATTGGTAAACCAGATGCATTATGTTATGCCTTTGTTAATATATGACAATCAAGCTACATTTATAGAAGAACGCCAAATTCATGACAATGTGATTCTAGCGCATGAAACTTGACAATTTCCTTCAAGATTTGATGCCGCTTTTGCCTTAAAACTTGACATGAATAAAGCGTATGATCGTGTAGAATGGTCTTTCTTGGAGGCAGTAATGCGGAAGCTAGGGTTTCATCAGAGTTGGATTCAGATTATAATGCGTTGCATAAAGACAATGTCTTTCTCAGTTCTGCTTAATGAAAATTCTGGACCAATCTTCTACCCGTCACGTGGTTTGAGACAACGTAATCCCTTGTCACTTTTTCTGGTTCTCATTGTTAATGATGCTCTCTCCAGAATATTGGTCAAGTTATCTTCGGTTAATATTCTCAAAGCAGTTAAAATGACTCTGTTGTCACTTCTTGTTAGTCATTTGTTTTTTGCGGATGATTCCCTATTCTTCCTAAATGCTGAGTTGGTTAACTGTGAGATTCTCTCAGATGTTCTACAACATTATTGTGATGCCTCAAGTCAACGTATAAACAAAGACAAGTCCTTGCTCGACTTCTCTCCAAATACAAGGCCAGAAATTGTTAGTCTGCTCAGTTTCGTCATGAACATCAAAAGCAAGTCAGATCCAGGAAAATACCTCGGACTACCAGTTTTGTGGCCAAGATCAAAGGTGGCTGCATTACGGTTTATCAAGGATAAAGTAAACCGTAAATGCAAAGGTTGGAGGCAGAATCTCCTGTCCCAGGCAGGAAAAGAGATCATGATTAAGTCAGTTGCTACTGTTATCCCTACATATTCAATGCACTGTTTTCTTTACCCAAAGTTCCTTTGCAATCAGATATCATCTACTATTAACAATTTCTGGTGGTCCAATTCATGTACGAGGGGAATACATCGGAAGAATGCTCAAGTATTGTAAGAGGCAAAGGAACCATATTGGTTTTGGTCTAGTTTACTTGCTGTAGGACATTGTGTTCAATCTGCATTTGTAGCTCAGATAGGTGATGGCAATTCTCTTGATGTTTTGAGGGATAATTGGATACCTAATATGGCCGGCTTCAATCTTCACCATCATCTTCCACAACCTACTCTGCAAATAAGTCAAATTATGGATTTAGATAGAGGTCAATGGAAAATTGCAGCATTAGATTCAATTCTATCTCCCAGAGAGAAGCATGCTATCACAGCAATCCCTTTGCGTACTGCTCCTTCAATTGATCGATTTGTGTGGACAAAAGTGAAAACTGGAAGTTATACAGTAAAATCAGGCTATAAGTATTTGAAGGGGACTTATCATTCCCATTCCCAGGTGCAATCTGATCTGCCAACAACTTCGTACCAAGTGCCAAAGGTTTTATGGAAATGGATATGGGCTATTCAGAGTCTCCCAAAAATCAGAGTGTTTTGTTGGAAAGCAGTTCATAATGCCCTCCCTATCAATTATAATCTTTATCGAAGACACTTGAGGAATGACCATATATGTTCAATATGTCATCAACATGAAGAAACAGTCGATCATTGTCTCTTTCTCTACCCTTGGGCCCGTAATGCCTGGTTTACTCACTACCTTGCAATTAAAATCGATACTTATTCAATATCATCTCTCCCTCAATGGTTGGAAGGTGTTATTGCTTAGGTACAAAGGTGAACCATGATGTTAATTGAGTTTATACTACTATTTCCTTTATGTTATGGCATGTATGGAAAGCTAGATGTAAGGCAATATATGAGAATTCTAGTCTGGTTCCTCATTATGTGGCCAATGTAGCTCATTCAGCTCCAGAACAATTTTTGGCAATCAAAAGGATCAACACTGTCAAATGTGCCAATAATTTCTCTATCCATATATCATGTTGAAAACGTACTCATCTCAATAGTGTAAAGATCAACTCTGATGCTTCATAATGCTCTCTTTCTCTTCGAGCAGGATTGGGAGCAGTTGCGAGGGATCACAAGGGTACAGTTCTGAGGGCTAAAGTCAGCATTGTGAATACTGTCAATGCAGAGGCAACAGAAGCACAAGGAATTCTTCTGGCATTACAACTTGCTAAGGAAATGTCATTGGATAAGGTGCTTATTGAAAATGATTGCCAAAACTTGATGAATGCTCTCAGATTCCAGTCTTGTAAGCATTTGGAAATGGTCATCATTTCCATTGGTTCCACAAATCAAGGCTGTTGAACAAGACTTCCAAAATGTTAACTGACTTTGGACCAGTAGGACAACAAATGCGGTGGCAGATCATGTTGCAGCAAATGCGTCGAGTTTTGTTCTAACCCCAAACTGGCTTGTTTTTCTTTCGTTAGAGTTTTTACGTGTTCTAGATAAGGACAATTCTAGGTGTTCCTTGTAATTTTGTTTTGAATCTTTGTTACTTAAAAAAAAAACCATTGCTTTCGTGTTTAACCAAAACATTTTTGGAACATCTTTTATTTTTATTTTAAAAGCCCTAAACATGCTTAGGAATAACATAAACCCAGAAAACAACTCTCACAGTAAGTTTGTCTATCTAGTATTCAACGAGATATACAAGGACAACTCCAACAAAACAAAAGATTTAGAACGTATTTTAACTTTTTTGATCTCCAAAGGTGAAAATTGAGAGTTAGAATCCAAAACTAGACTCCGAATGGGAGCTAAAGTTCTCTCTCAAACCAACTCCAATCACTGTGGATTCCACCTAAAAGCATGTTGCTCACTTGCAAGTCTCACAACTAAAAGTGAGTTCAGTTGAATAGAAATTGGTAGTGAGTTCATTTTTAATTGAATAAAAATGTGTTATATGTCCCTTAAATAGAACTCGATCATTGTTGGAGATGAGAGAGTTTGAGCCAAATGAATAGTAATGAAAGGGGCCAAAATGACTCCAATTTCCCCAAATGATGGCTTATATACGGTTGAAGTTGCCCTTATAACAACAGTCGGTTACACTCCAATCACCCTAAAATTTAAGAAAACTATGATCGGCCAATAGTTTTTGGAGAATATTGATTTTGTCTAATTATAGTAGGAAGTATTGTACTACAGTAGATGCTGCTTTCTGTTATATCCTCTAGAATATGAAACCCCAAAATGTCAAATATGGATCCTTTTACAGATAGCCAAATTACAAATGGATTTGTTCCTTTGAACATCCATGGTAAACCATGGATCTATATATCAAGACTCACTGAATCGTATGCAGGAACGTTAACAGACACTTCATGTGGTTTCTGAAGTCTCATTTTGCATTTTGAATGACTTGCTGAGTTTCATGAGTTCACCAAGTCTTCAAGTAAATGAAAATAAACTCATTTTTGACAACAGCATTCTCTTTGCTGAAGCAGTTCCCACAATTCTCTCGAGCTGAAAGGCAGAAAAATAAAAAATTTATGTTAGTCACCACATCAGGGAGCAAAATTTACATAAGTAAATTCGAGTTAAACTCCACAAAGTTACATAAAGATGCACAATAATAAATTCCCCAGTGCACTTTGCTTATTCGAGTACATCCAAGCTATATATTAATGTCGGAGAATCATATAATCGAGTACAAGCACAAGTCAGATTTGATCCATTGATCCTTGAGTGACCTCACATCTTACACACCCAATCATGGAAGGATACTTCAAAAAGAGTTTGACAAATATTACCCGAAGGAGATCAAAAGGAGAAAAGAGCACAGTGCATGCCATGTCATGGGATCCATCAACCATATTTACAACCTGCAATTTAACAAGAGTTTTGGTTTCAGAACTTAGCCAATAGAGCACTGTATTCTGTATGGAATGTCAATGATCCACAAGCTTGGATAACTGATTTCTTTCTTTGATTTGGCAGGAATTTAATTGAGATACTTTAATAGAATGAAATTCTTTATCAAGCTGACCTCAGGGTAAAATTCCTTTCTCTCCGGCAATGAATAGACCATCAAATTATGAATTCCACGGATCTAGCCACCACAAAAAATAAAATAGGATAGTTTCCATTATTTCCCATAACGCAACTATTAGAAACCGTCATGCTCTTAATTTGGTACATCAGCATTATGACAGTAAAAAAAAGTAAGGTTACTTGAAAGTACCTTATATCTGTGGTAAAAATGTGCTCTCTCTGTGTAAAGCATAATCTTCCGCTTTCCTTCAAAGAACCAAACCCGTGCCCGGGAAATATCCTTTTGATCTGCATATCTAAGGAGAAAAAGAAACAATTGTTTTTGCGTCAGAATATATGCAACTACTAAAAAGTGATCAATTATAGATTTATTATTTCACAAACATAGGTAGCAGCAGAACAGGTTCTCACTCATGAAGCAGACAGAAGGATGCATTCTGTGACTTCAAAAAATTACGAATTCGAACGTATTCAAAGTATGAGCTGATAAATATCATAGTCCCACCCTGAAGTTACAATTACAGGTAAGAGATTTATTACCAAGAAGCATTAGGAAACAAAAAAATAACAAGAATCTATTATAGGCTTCAAATCATTACCTCAACAGAATTTTTTATCTTTGGGAAGACCTGAAATAGCAATTCACAAATATCTCAATTAGGCAAGAATTGAAAAGATCCAACTTGAATGCTGTAAATGAGTAAAGAAAGCTGTCCGCTCAATATATCAAAAAGTATTTTTCTCGATTATCGAACTAGAATATTTTTAGACAAGTCTAAAACAAAAACAAACAGAACAGTCAGGCAAAACTGATATTTTAAAGTGTAAAATTTCTTTAGGTGCTTCTTTTCTATTGTTTTATGTTCTTTCGTCACATTTCACATCGAGAGAAGATATTCAAGTTGATTACCAAGGTTAAATCTTCACAATTCTAACCGAATGTCAACTATGCACAATTTCTCCAACGCTAAGCTTCTACAAAATTCAAATCTAAACATAACCATATTTCTAACCAGAGGTTGAAGATACAACTATTGTTCCAAGTTTTTCTTTTTATGACTAGCAATTATGGAACAAACAAATTGTATTTTGATTTTGATATTTTAAAAAGTCTTATGCTTATTCCAGGATGCCATCATAGCAGACCTTTGTAGTAAAATGTTCAAAACGAGCATCATCAATATTCTGTATTGAATCTCCCTCAAACCGCTGAAAAATCTGTGGACGTTGAAGAGCAAGATCAAAAATTTGATGCATACAATTTATCAGAAAAAAGCTACTTAAACAAAGAAGAAGAAATTGTTTTGAGGTATACCTGGCGTACTGGAAGTACCACTTTTGGAAGAACTCCTTTGTATTCATGCACCAACTTCACCTGTACCATCAACAGATTGTATTTGTTAACTAACAATTTTACCGTATCATGTAGAAATATGAGCACTAACCCAAAAACCGATTCAGAGTGGATTGAGACTGAGCAGCCCAAATAATGCATGGATGTATCTGCTCCATATAATATACATTCTAACATTTTCTAAAAGATTAAGTTGATGCATAAGTAAGCAAACTAATGATCAGCTGACATTTAAAAAAGAGACAAGATATCGACAGTCAAAACATAACGATGAAACAATTTTTTGTGTTGGTAGCTTACAAAGGAACCATATCGTTCATTATGATTAAACTCTTACAAAACTGTCATGTTCCCTACAATGACCATGAAGTCTAAACAATCTTTCAAGGGATAAAAAGTATCTACTTTAATCTTTTCTATGTAAACATGCAGTCTAACTATTATCTATTTACAAGATCTGTGTAAACATCTTTTGAGTTTTGACCATGAAGCAATGGCAGAAAAAGTCTATGACTATTAGAAACACTGTTCCCACAATTTCCCAAAGAAACAAAAAACATAGAGTAGTACGAGTAACCAGCGGTAAAATGAAATTATGGGATCAGTGTTCATATAGAGGGCACAAGGTCCTCTAAAAGACATTTAGTACATATATAAAATATAAAATATATTTTCCAATGAAACATTGGCTGCAGTTCTAAACACACCTTTCCACGGTAATTTGTACAGTGCTTGTTGAACAAATTGTTTATATCTGCAATAAGACAACATCAAGATTATAAATGATAACAACTTTGAGCTAGAGAATAGTCACAAAGGATCCAGATTGACTAATGAAGCTGCTCCATTATCTAGATTAGAAATATACTTCATAGTTGATGTCCACTCCCAATTCATTCATTACTAGTTAACTGGCTTATTTCAACTTCATATTTGGTTGATGCCCACATTAACTGTTACTGTGCATATTGTTGATAATAACTTTTTGTATGAGTTGAAATTTATCAGAAGCATTCAAAGCTACACCGAGAAGTAAACAACAGTAAAGTAACCATAGAAAAGCTACCAGGTAAGGAAGGGTTGATTTTGGTTTCATTTCAGTTTTCAGGGTTGACAACAAAATGGTTACTGGAACCTACATTTTCATCGTGAGAAGCAGAAATATTACCTGGATTTGTATAATAACCCAAAAGTATTGTTTGCCTATAAAAAGATGCATGTCCATCCAGGTACCTGATCGTGGAAACGTTGTAAGAAGCCAGCGTGCATGACAAATGGTGGGAGATGACAGCATGAGAATCAAACAAGCTGACCACATACTAGAAAGGTAATTGACAAGAAAACGTACCACGGCCTTATACGCATGATATCAGTTCCATGCTGGTTAGATGGTTGATGATTCAACGTCTCAACAACAGACTTCAAAAAGTCCCAGTTCTGGATATTTTGTCAACAGAAAAAATAAAATATAAAATATGGTAAGTAGTACATATTTTAAGTAGAATAATGATCAGACCACATATTTACCTGCATTGTTATAACATCTGCATGATCAATAATCAGAACCTGCCAGATCAAAGGATATATCTTCATTAACTGTAGCATAAAATAATTTGCAAACAAACTCAAAAGTATAATAACTACATGCTACAACAGTGGCAGTTCAGAGGACTTACCTCTATAGAAGAGAGATAGTCCACATCCTTTTCCTTATTTATTTTAGCCTCGTCAATTTTCTGCAAAATTCAAATCCACATTCATAATTTATGACTAAATTGGTCTCTGTAAGTGCAACGTATATCTTGCAGTTGAGGAAAGCCATTAAACTGCATATAGTAATTTTGCACGAACCTAAATTGAGAGAGAATAAAGGAAACAAGCATTTGGCGAAACACAGTTGTAAGAAAACTTGGAATAGAAACTTCAACAGAAATCTAACTACTTACTTTCAACAAACCAACAGCAGAAGCAACTATCATGTCTGAGGAATAAAAATCACTGTATAACTTTACGCTCCTCCTGCAAACACAAGTATGACCAATGAGCGTAACATATCTAATCTCCATAGGGGAGAATGCCAGTAGGAATTAAAAGCATTGATAAACAGAGACAAAAACTCATTATTTTCAGAGGTGGAATCATGGAAAAATATCCTAGCCAATATATATGCCCAAGGCAGTCTTCTACAGGCTTACGAGGTTTATAAGTTGAACCATTTCAAAGAAACAATATGATGAGCTGTCTAAGTTCACTCAATTGACAAAGCAATACAAGCTCAGGTATGGCCCAGTTGGAATAAAGGATCATATCAGCTGATGTCGCACTGGTAAAAAAATTCAAACCCTCAACATAGTAGTTGGATAAGCTTACGATGGGAGATCCAGAATCTCTGCGGTTTTGGTAAAGGTGAGAAGGCCAAAGTTCTTTGTGCTGTGGTGTGATACTGTCTTTTGGATGCTATTTGAGGAAGAGAATGGTAAGATTTGTGAAGACTACATGTGTAGGGTGAAGTAGCCAAGGGAGAAAGTCAAAAAATGGTCTGCTTCAGTTGTTGCAAGCACTGGTCTTTCTTGTCTAGGTGTCTTGGGTCTAAAGGATGAGTTGTATGCTTCCTAGTCATTTTTACTGTTGTTTTTTGGGTTTTACTTTGTTCTTTCATTAGTTCAAGTCCCTGTAAGAGAAAAAATATAAAAAAGAAGGAGCCCCAAGAAACCTAGACTATGATGCCTACCAATCTAATGTCAGTAGTCTATGTATCAGTACAGCTAAACTCACAGAATGATCCCTTCGACTTAGCAAAATAAGGGGCAGGCAAATACACCTACCGTGCTTACTTCTAGAGTAAACTACCAAAACCATTCAAATCCCCTGTATTGCCTTCCTAGCTGCTAGTCCAACAAGCAAAACTCTCAAATCTATGACAGTCAATCTAGTTCTTCTACACAACATGATTGTAAGTTAGTAATTTACTTGGTGAATTTGATGCCAACCATGAAGTCATCCTTGCTATTCCCACCAAAAAGTACTTGAAAGTCACCAGGTTTAGAGGACTTGTGAGATTTTACATTTCCGAAATTCTCATTGGCCAGCAGTATTTCTCCTTCATCCTCAAGAACCTCTTCAGTTCCAAAATCTCTAGAAAATCGGTCCATGTGTTCCACATTAGCCTGAGATCACCAAAATATTATATTACATGTTTATAATCTTATCGACACTTTTTTTCCATCTCCATTGTTTTTCTCATTCAATTGTACACTGGAAAAAATTTCTTGGAATCTGAATGTCATCCCACAAGCATAACACAATAGATAATTTTATTTCACGACAAATACAAAGCATAGACTTGACACATTCTCAATCTAAATTGGCATGCCAAATTATTCAATTTAGTTCTCCCAAATGTACTCGTTTAGAGTAGGTTTTGAAACACATACACCCTACGGATCTCAAAACCTTGTAGCCAAAACTTTACCATATGTAGCACATAATTGCGTCTACAGAACCATAATATCCCTTTGCTTGGTTCGCAGAAAACAAAATATAATGGCATATGATACATGGAAATTAAACAGCACCTTATGCCACTGTCAAGAGATAGGATCAATAAGGTGCAAAAGAAAAGGAATACCTTGTGCGCTGTAGGAGTCAGTTTTATAATCCTCTTAACAACACGATAGGCAATGCTAGCAATTGGCAGTATGATCAACACCTGGTATAAGAGAATAAAAATAAGTCCTCACAGCTAGGTTTGCAAATTGTGGATAGCTGATGAGGAAATAATAGAACAAACAGTGAATATTATGAAATACTTATGACAGTTAAATATATAAGAAAATGTCACATACGATTTTGAAAAAATGCTCATTTTTGACCTTGATCGATTATCGACAAGAACCTAATATGACAAACAAATAAATGTTTGATACATTGTACAGTACAGACTATAGACCAAGCTTCTACTGGAATTTACAACTAAACATTACAACTGAAAAATAGGAAGACAGAACAAAAACCTATCACAGGACCACAAGATCCGTATGAACCAACACTGCTGTGATTATTAATCTTCTTGATAAAAAAAATCGTATATTATACCAGAATAGCTCATTTAGTTAATTATGAAATATGAAATAAATGGCATGTGCCACACACGGAAAATGTGGTGAAAGTCATTCAAGATTTACTTCAGGAGAGTCAATAATCAAAACAGGAATGTCCAGTTTATAACATGTAAATTAGAAGAAAGCTGATGTATACCTTAGGACGAGTAAACCCGTGATCACGGAGACTATCATCAGTAAGAATTTCAGTGTTGGCATCTTCTTTATGCTTGGCCACTTTGGCATCATTCTTCATCACAAGATCTCTAGTTTTGAATACATGGTTCAGCTGCATGATATAACTGTAATCAATAATAATCAGAGGAGAATATAAAACCTTTAACTGATGAAATCGATTTGCTTTGAGGGACAGGAAAAGCACGTACACAATGCATAATATACGCATCCATAACATTTGAATCTTCTCCTGATCCTTTATGATAAAAGGGTTTCTTGTTGCAATGCAGTACATCTCGATAGCTGTTGACTGTAATTGCAAAGTCAGCACACCTCCTTACGTTAATGAAAGACAAAACAAAACAAAAAAGAAATAGTAGCAGTCCTCATGTATATCATCAATCTACAAGCTTCTAAGATCACACACATTTTGAGGCTACTTTCCTATGGCCTCCTTGTCCACCTTGTTCTTGTACAGCACTTTTTCTTACCCTGCTTATTTGGACAGGACAAATTACAGTCCTCCACAATACATCTACAGTGCTCCACTAAAATTCGATAGATTCCCATCCTCCCAGAATAATAAAACTCAATAACATTGGTATGTAACTTAGCTCGGCAATGAAAAACTTATCACAGATGTCCTTTTCTAAGACACATTAAATAAAACTTATCACCAGATACTTGCTTTATCATTCAGAGATACTAACCCATTTCTTACAATATTTGTATACTATAAATTGAAGAAATGTGAATTGGGCTCATCAACATCTTGAATGCTGAAGCACCATTAATGAAAAACAGGCACGGATCCTTGTCTCATTTTCAAATCAAAACATAAATACAAACAACACAAAGGAACAAAGGTGAACAGGCGGTTAGTTTCTTGCACTCCTAAGCAAAGGACAGAGAAAATCATCTGAAGTTTATAGGGCAATCTTATAACGACTATCAAAGTTGTATACTGATCAAGGGAAACGCTTACAGTACATCAAACGAGTGAGCAACAGAAGCCCAAATTGAAATTTTGAGAAGGAATTACTGACACTAAACTCACTATGATGTAAAATAGATTGGGATTCAAGGAAATTATGGTACTGCAGAATTAAGAATATATAACTATTGAAGTTACAGTAATATGGAAGTTAGGTTGGGACTACTCACAGAGGGAGAAAATTAATCTTTGTCTGGATGAATGAAAATCACAGCCTCCAGATGTGTTATATACGTCCAACCAGTGCTTATACAACTTTTGCTTCAGCTCATAACCAGAATCCGGATCAACATCCTGAAATAAATAATTTTTATTTATAGAATTCTCCAAATGATAGCACGATGTGATGAATTATGCATCCATCTGAACCTTAAAAATAATGCAGAACAGGGATCCCTTAAATATTGCTGCTGAAGCCCAAAATGGTGCACAAATAATGAATCTAGGGAGAAGAAAGGGAATTTTTTTATTTCTCACACAAAAGCAAATATCTGATGACAGAATATCAACGTGACAACGTGTCAGTTTGTGTTGGAAAAAGAAATGGCTAAATCAATCATCACATACACTTAGGCTGCTCATTTATATTGTGTCCCTATTAATCATAATCAAATAACAAACAATCAAAGGTGCAGAATGTATGCTAGTTTATATCTCCCTCGATGTATTTTTCTGTATAAAGTGGATTCCTTGTCCACAATGTGTAAAAGGTGCCACCTACAAAAGTTGGCATCCTTTAGAAAAGCTGAGGTCAGTTCCCCCATCCATTAGGTTGAAAAGTTTATGGGGGTCACAGAGGGATACCTCCGATTTGTTTCCCACACCATACTGTTGAAAATTAGAGACCTACTGCAATTTACAAAGGGAGACATACTTTTACGAAACACTCTCCTGTTCCTGCCCACTTGCCCTTTGACATCCCAGCAGCAGACACATCCCACTTATATCTCCATTTCTTTTTTGACAGACTTTCAATCTCTGCTTCTGTTAACTTGTGCTCCAAGTGGATACCAAAGGAACTGCAGTAAAGAAGATATCAAAAGGAGCTGACATGTTTAATTTCATAGATTCTGGGATCATTATTATAGATGACGAGAACTAAACAAAAATACCAACATTAAGGACATACAAAACAATAGTTTAATCAATAAGCATACAATTCATAATCACACCATAGAAACATAATCTTGTTTCTTAAAACTATAGCCATGGAAGAGTGTTACTTATTAATGGGTCAGCAGTAAAACCATTGATCTGCAAACTTTTAGTAGGTTGCTTATTTGTGTTGTCCTATTACTTGATGGGTTTTCTTAACAACACTCTACCAAACCATCTAAATAAATTCTCCCATACATATGTTTCCTAACTTAACATTATTGTCTTGCATTGCACTACTATTCCAGTTTAGGGGCATTTCGTATTCCTGGAATACTCAAGATTGTTAATCCTTTCCCTCTCTGTTGAAGATTCAAGATATTGATTATATACATCAAGTTTCACACTGTGCACATGGACAATGTCAATGTTTGATAAAAAGTAAAAGCTAGATGAACAATAAATTTCATGTAACTGCACCTCAAGGGTTGAGTATGGAGTCCAAGGTCCTCTCCTACATCTGAGTCAGCAGCGTCCTGGTCACTCGAGTCAGAGGCATTCTGGTCGTCCGATTCAGAGGCATCCTGATCGTCTGAGTCTGAGGCGCACAGGTCATCCTCAGTTTTTAAATTGTCACTTACAGGGTCTTCGAGTTTTCCTTACATGACAATTTCAATGTTAGCTTCTAAGAAAATACAGTTTAAGATTTAAATGCAGTGTGGCTTTCTTTAACCTCAAAACCTGAAAGATATCATCAACAAGTAATATTTAATGGTGGATACAATTAAATAAGTAGACTTTCTTTTATCAAGCCTATAACTGCAATTATTCTGGCTGCATTCCGTCTCCTTCTCCATTTATAGTCTGACCCTTATGATGTCAGTTACATAACCAATTTAATCCAAGAAATGTGCCTAATAGGGAGAGAACTCATAGAAGCACCGACGAGTCTTAGCAATTATGAACTCACATGTTTAGGGTGACTGCCCAAACAAAGAGAGAATCCCCAATACCAATGTCAGACTCAATATAGAAAATAAGTATTTGACTAGAGCATATGAGAACCAAAAAAAAATTTGTATATTCTACACGTTACAAAGTGGCGTAATATGTAATTGTATTAGAGAAGGAAACAAACTATGCGTACATGCACACATATGAATCTCTAATAGTATTGAGTGAACATATGAATCTTAGTTATGAGCATCAATTAAATTGAAATGGAAAAAAAATTTGAAGGTTTATCGTGTGACCTACTGAACAGGTTATGAAGTAATAAGTATTGAGGGTGTAGAAAATGATTCAGAATCCAAAGAGATTAAATATGAGAGGAAAGCATGATTTCAGCATGCGCTGCAATCAGTTCAGTTTGATAACGCACTAGCCTCAATAGTACCAAAGCTTTAGTCCTAGAAATTGATTCAGACTAAATTACTATTTTGAAGTTCTTATACTTAAGATTTAAACCTCAAAATTAACCATGTTCAACTTCCTAATGTTTTCTGTTAATAGTATGGTTATAGCACTGTGATAAATTGTGGCTTCTAAAGCATCTGTCTTATAAAATCAGAAGCCAGTTAGTTACATATACCAAAATCTATGCAAAAGAATGAACGAATATAAAATGTATTGAACATTTATAACTTATTCCATACAAAGTTTAGTAAACATTTCATAAATTAAGATGTGTTCTACCTTCTTCATCATCTTCCAAATCACTAGAAGAATCTGCTGTCTCGTCCTCATCTTCATCCCCATCCTCCTCCTCCTCCTCTGAGTCACTTTTACCTTCTTCTTGTCTCTTCCTATATGCAAAAGACGCAGGTGATAACCTCTTAGCTAATAATGAACTAGTTTATCTGATCAGTCAATAAACGAGGCTGAAAATCAATGACATCCGATAAGAAGTCCATCAAATGACCTCATCATCAAACTAATCACAAATGTAGCTCAGTATTGAATTTGACACTTCAAACATCTTTCAGTCAGGTATACTCAATAGGCACAACTGCACAAGCTATAAGCGACTGAAATTCAGGACTTTGATAGTCACCTCTGCTTGTAGGCAGCAGCAACAGATTGACGAGACGACCCTAGAGCCATCAGCAACTTGTCATACATCGATGGCACTTTGTAAGCCATTTCTTCTTCGGAAACACCACCATCGGATTCTTCCTTCACTTGTTCCTCTGTACATAAAAAAATCTCAACCATTTATGTCCAACAAACATCAAAACTTGCTACATAAACACTAACTTTACCAAACCGACAAGTGCATTACCACTCAGTTAGTAGTAAAAAGTAATTACATTTACTTTCAACACTGCTAAAAAGAACCTGCCTGAGGGGATGGCCGTAACATTTTCTTCCTCAACACGACGACTTTTCTTGCCTGCCTGAAACTTGGTGGGCCCTTTGCGTTTCCGACCTGTGTGCAATTCATGAAAGCATCAAGAACCATCTTCAATCAAAAGCCCGACTTCAATTTCAAAATGAAATTAACCTGACCGCCCAATTTCATTCAAAAAAAAAAACAATCAAACCTGGGTTCTGGGCTGATTGCTTTCCCATAGTCTTCAATGAAAAACAGAATCTTTGTGGAGAAGGGCGACGAGAAAAAGATGGGCACGGCACAGCTCCTTGTCAAAGTTCTGTCTGAGGTTTAGGGTTTAGGACTTTAAACTAAAGGTATGAAAATGACGATAAACCCCCTCCTTTAGTTTTATATTTGATTTGTTCTCTCTCTCTCTCTCTCTCTCTCTCCCTGGAACATCAAATATGTCGAAATTGCCGCGCGGTTTGGTTTGTTCCAGGAAATCAAAACCATCGATTCCCAAACTCAAGTTTTCATTTCTTCTGAACTAACTCCTCAGTCTCAGTCTTGAGTTCTAGTACTGGGATCCTAGAACTAAAAACGATGACTTCAAAATTGTTTCTCTGTTCCTAACTTATGAATGACCTGTAACTGTATGAAGCCTCTTTGAACCTTCTCACCCAAACATACACTTCTGAATCATTTTGCGAGGATTGTGCAGGAATCGGAAATTATTTGTGTGATTGTACGACGAGAAATTCAACTAATTTGCAAATTGCTTTTGCTAGAATCGTTTGTGGAATTGACGTCTCTATGGTTGTGCTTGTGTGTAGAGCTGTCTGACCCAGAAGCTATTGATCTAATAAATCTCTCTGTGCAAAGAGCGAGTCGAACTTGAGTGGAGTTGTCGATCTTGTTTGACTGTGTGTGTAAAAAAATTGGATGATTGATCTCTTTTTCTCTGTGTTTTGTATTTTGTATTTACACAATCAGGGAAGTGTTGCTCCGGAGAAGAACTCCAGACTGTTGCAGCTACCTCCGGAGCGTGCTGGTTTCAATTATGGAATTGGTGAAACGATCGACATACCTATCGATGCAAGTGGGGTGAGTTGTGGAGTTGTGATATTTGTTAATTAGGCAACTGGAGATTGACATTGTGGATTTCTGAATTTTGGTTGTTATGTGATTCAGGATTTGAACAAGAGGGAGAGAGAACTCCGAGCTAAAGAACGTGAACTAAGAAAGCATGAAGAGGTATAGACTTGCATATTATTGACAAGGTGGGTAAACATCTCTCAAAGATATCATATTCACAACCTGGATATATCAATGTAGCAAGATAAATAGGGGTTATCGAACACAAAGAATTAGTGAAACTAAATCCTAACACAAAACTGAAATGCTGACAGACTCGACTACAGTACACTAATGATAATGCGAACCTAAGCTACACAGACTCAAATGCTACGAAATTTGGACACAATGAACTAGACACAGTGGCGGACTACCACACAAAATTTGAGGGTTTTCTGAGTTGATTTGGTTACCAAACTGAATCGGCTAAGTTACAGCTAATGCAGAAATCAGTAGATTATAGAAAGTAAATATACTAATGAATGCAAATAGATTTAAACTATATGATTAAAGAATTAAGAGGAATGCAATCCACTACCGCCATTACATTCATCTAACACATACTTAACCTAATGCACATATCCAATGAATGAAAGATCCCAGGAAGAGTTGATCGTTACAACCACATCTTATTACCTAATCCTTATA
Source organism: Geum urbanum (assembly GCA_946800695.1). Lineage (NCBI taxonomy): Eukaryota > Viridiplantae > Streptophyta > Magnoliopsida > Rosales > Rosaceae > Geum > Geum urbanum. The sequence goes on from OX327003.1 coordinate 12,244,293, forward strand.
CCTATGCAGGTTTGTCATGGACCTCCCCTACATATATCCCTCTATTGAACCCATAGTCATGGACCCCAAGGTTTACAAAGAAGAAAGCATTAAGTTCTAGAAAAGGGTTTGAGAAGCTACAAGGGTTCATAAGTACACTATGAGCGTGTCTTGCTAGACCTATGGATTTCAATCTCCCGACAGTAAAATCGGCGTATCACTTTAGAGAATCCGGTGAAAGAAATTATCTTCAGTAGCCCGTGTCTCATGAAACTAGAACCCTAGCATGCATACTAAATTGGCCACCAAAGCAAACATATAAGAATTCATACGGTGAATTATTCAGAGAAAGAAACCTCATTCAAAGAATATGCAAAACTAGGTTAAAGTGTATGCATTAAAAAGATTTCATGTACTGGAATTCAAGCAGCTCTTTAACCAAAGAAAATTAGCTACTCATAGTCTTAAATAATAACATCAAAGAATTCATAAAATATAAACAAAAGAAGGAGAAAGAAGAACTCTTAACGGCGACGTGATCGAGCTCCACTTCATGCACAGAACTTCTTCTCATTTTCTTTCTTTATTTTCTTCTCTCTCTTCCTTTCTCTCCAAGCCGTCATGTTCAGCCCCTAGCTATCAATAGCTATATATATATATATATATATATATAGCTTGAATAATTATCCAAGCACAGCTCACATGCACACCTATCATCAATTAGTATCTTAAATGGATACTGATTCCAATTGCAACTAACAAGGGAAGTCCCCCACCAAACATGCTCGCCAAGACTTCCACTTATAAATATATATTCCCACGTGCTAGCCAAAATTCAATCACAAAGTCAAAGTCCACTTCTTCTTTCCAGCCACATATATTTAGCTAGCTCTCTTTGTATCTGCTCGCCAAGGACAACATCTCCTCTCCAAGCTCACGTGAGCAATGAGTATTCTTCTCAAATTAGGAGTCATTCACCTCGTAAGTCCTCCTCTTCCACAATAATTCCCAAGATATATTATTTAATCTCATTTTCTTCATTAATCTCCAAAATACCTAAAAACAAATAAACATAATTAATTCACTCAATTAATAGCAATAAACTAAATATAAGGAACAAATTAAATACCGAATAGACATAAATATACGACTATCAATTATTCAATAGACTAATTCTTATTATTGCTAATGTTAATGTAAAAAATGTAATGCCTTTTATTTAGAATTAAATTGCATGTATATACCCTGAAGTACAATCTAACCTGATAGGGAGTCTTGGAAGCAGCTTCCGCATTCCTCTGTGGACCGTTTATGAATCATGACAAGATCTCAAGATGGACCTTCTAGTTACAGTTGAATTTGCTTTAGCAGAAGAAAATAGTAACTGAACAAGGCTAGATGATAGATTGATCCCAAAATTGCAAATTTTGCCTCAAACGTATTAGAGCTAACTGTAAATAGTGATTCAAGTCATTCAACCATAATGCACAGCTATGCATTGATTATACACTCGTTATGGTTCCAAGCCTTTTAGGCTGCTGTGACTTCTCTGTGTTTTCTTGGTTCTCTGGATTCCTAGAAAATTGTTTCGATTTCATCGGTGACTCCATCTCTTTCTTAATAACATTTGTGCCCCAGCCTTGCCTGCGTCAAGGGTTTTAAGGACTGGCTCAGTTACTGATATAAGTGCACACAAAGTAGAAACAAGCTCTGAAATGCTTTGTAGTAGTAATCAACAAACAACATGGCTGTTTGATTATGTTACTGGCCAGACATATGTATATATAATACATCCTATCATGTTCAATTTTATTATCAGTCTCTTTTTTCTCACTCCTATGTAGTGTGTTGAACTTTAACTTCAGAATAGTTGTGGATTGAGTTTGTGACAAGGATTCAGTTTCATATGCTGGTTTCTGTTATAGTTAAGGATACATTTATTCCACCATGGATTATTAGCAATGTATGTGCTGTAGTAGGCTCTGAAGGGGGAAGCTTTGAGGCGAGGTAATGGCACAACTCAAATCTCATTCACAGTTGTGTGCATCTATGTTGAAAGTCCTTGTGTTTATCCTGCCCCCTGGTGTTTGGACTTCAGTTACTGCACAAATAGATTTTGAGTTATTAGATATGATGTTGGCATCCTTTCCAGATCTTGCTATTATTTGAAATACCAGATCTTGCTATTTAATCTGTTTTTTTTTTATAGCTTAAGTGGGTTTTCTTTTTTGGCTTGTTATCAGCTTCACAAATGAACCTACCTCATTCAGTGTGAATGTCGATGTATACCAAGCTCCAGAGAAATCGGATTGTCAAGATGCAGCAGCTCAAGACTCCCCGAAACATTCCAATTTTGGTATTTATGGAGCCATCATAAAGCTTACTTCCAATGGGGTTTACTGAAATAATTTGGCTTGTGTTATGTTTTCGTAATTGTCATTCCAGTCCAATTGTACCACAAGGAATCTCGGAAGGATTATATCCAGAATTCAAATTTTGATGACAAACAAGTTAAATGGTGTTGCTGAAAAATTAATATGTAAAGTCTCATTGCTTCTAATATTTTATGTTTGCAGACATTATTTATCTTTAGTATGATGGCTGAACTCGACATACTTGTTCCCAAAAAGCTAAACAGAATGATGCGGCAATGTCAGTAGTACGTTTAAAGTACAAGCCCAATGTACATTATGATCAACATGATGTCAAAACTCCAATAATAAAAGTCTTGTCAAAAATTGTTTTCACATAGGCTGGAGGCAACAGTGAGTGAGAATATCAACTCCGGCTTGCTGTGTTTGCTTGGTGTCATATAGTCTCCTTCCTCTAGAATGAGAACTTGAATGCACCAGCCTTTGCTTTGTAGTGCCTTCTTTTCCTCTGCTATCTCCAACAAATAATCAATAGTTCCGGGAAATGAAGCCGCAATTGCATTTCTAAACTTATCAGACAAGTTCATCTGATCACTTGTTCCAGATATCAGAGTGTTGGTGAAAGGACACAATCCTAGATTAACTAATAATTTAGGATCACGCATTAACGATAAAACTTAAATTATGGATTTCTGTAAAAAATTTGACATAATTTTTTCTACGAAATGGACTACTAAAAACCTGCAAGCAAATCACACTTCGGATTTCCCACAAAGAATGTTGTAGACCACTGATGTCCATCCGAATTTCTCAATAAAGTGCGGAAAGTAAATTAATTAAAATGCTGGAATAATAATACAGAAACTGAAAACTCATAATCCAACAATACTAACAGTTCACAACCAGCACTAAAAAATATTTATAACACTAGTGTTCAGAGCGACTTCTATGAGTAGAATAAAATATATGAAAATATACTGCTAGTGAGCCGAAACCTACAGAAAGATACGATAATCTGGTAGACTCAAAGCCTCTGAGGATCAAAATCCAGCTTAGGGAAAGACAGATAAAAACATAAAAATGTTAGCGTGAGTAAACAAAAACTCACAATCAATGTAAAACAGAAAAATATTCTATCTGTGTCTTTCTGCTGATTTTTGTGAAATCATGCGAGTTCAAAATAATAAACTGAATAAAATATGGAAGTGGGTGCTCAGGGTGTTTATCCTGCTCCGAAGCGTTTTCAAGACTGTAAATAAAAAGTGATGGGATCGTCTAGGGGGTTTGTCCTAACCCGAGATAATCTGGGTCGGCAGGGCGTTTGTCCTAACCCGGTCTGACCTGACTAGTCAGTGCTCAGCCGACTAGTCAAAGCATGGATGCATAATATAAAACCATCACAAACATAGCTCCAAACTCTATTGTAATAAAATACACGAAACTGTAAATCTACATAAACATGAACTCGCAACAACTATGAAAATAAATAAATGTCCACTCACCGTACTATGTTGGGATATTCATAAAGCCGTAACCTACTAATCGGCACAATAATCATCCGACACGGCCCGCTAACTCGTAATTCTGAAACCACGATTATAATTAATATCTACTCGTCGATATTCATAATGAATAGCTAAACTCGTAATCTGACGATCAATAATGTCGAGAATCTCACATTCTTGAATAACGTATTTCTTGAATAAATACGAATTTAATCAAATTTTGAATTCAATTCCTTACATTCCTTCACTGTAAATCAATTTTAGAGTCATAACAAAAATCTCAAACATCGAGCAACTCGAATTTAAATAAATAATTGGTTGGATCGTTCGTTAATATTATTGTAAAATCAATTAATTATTATCGGATTAAACCCACATCTAAATTAATCAAGTCCAAATCAATTTAAAAACTTCTTCAATGTAATCGGTATGTGATTACGAGCAAAACGACATAAAATTTAAATTGAAATACAGTTCGCCGGAGCGCCGCCATAAACCACTGCCGAAGGCGGTGACTTGGCGACGCCAGTCAAATTTTGCTGTGGCTCAATGCTCAACAGAAAGCTCTTGATGAACCCAACAAACTGTCCAACTACACCTACAGTTGATTCGGCCGGCAACCAGTCCAAAACCAGCCCGAAATCAACCTCGTCAAAAAATTTCAAATTCTAATTCTGGCGCCGTCGCGCTACGTCGGAGCTCAAGGCCGGTCGGAAAACCTTCACTAGGACAGGGGCTACAAAACCCCTAACCTGGTGTCCCCAATCGACGTCGTCAAATGCCACCCTCATAGGCGGCGATTCGGCTGTGATTTCCAAACAGAAATCATGTCGATTCAATCACAATTTCACCTGAAAATTACAAATTGAAGAACCCATATCATTCCACACATCACAAGGATTTGAAATATACCTCAATCATCACTGGAGGTGTCGTCGACGACGACGACCGATTTCACCTGAAAAACTTAGTTTTCACGGCTTCGATTCTCCCTCCACCGCCACTAATCGTCGAAAATAGAGTCCCCAAGTGATAGAGGACAACAAGACGCTTCAAACCCGACCAAATTCATGGTTGGAGGTGGTAGAAATCCGTCATGCCGCCACCGTCACCTTAAGCGGCAATTTTTGCTGCTGGAGGTTAGTCAACGTGGGTCAACAGGTCCGTGACCCGAAATGGAAAGTCTGACTTTCCAATTTTGGAAAGTCCTATATATAGATGCGTGTTGCGACTAATCGATTTCGTAAAATCGAAAAGAACTTTTGTTGACCACAATTTCTTCATTGTAACTCCAATTTTAACACTTGGCGTGTCCACGAGCTCATCACGATAAACTCTACGACTTTTCACAAGATATTTTTCTAAGATAGAAAGTTCCATTATACTTGTCCATTTGCGACTATTACATTTTCAATAAACTTTCGTTGATCATAACTTTCTTGTCGTAAATCATCTTTCAGCTTTATTCGCGACTACTGATTCATATCGATAATTTCTACGACTTTCACCCGAAGTCAACCAACTTCGACAATCTGATAAAGAGTCAACTAAAAGTTCTCGATATTTACCGATAGTAACAAAATTAATTACTATCGATGATTAACGTAATTAAGTAGCGACTAATCGCATAAGTTTCGATTATCGCGTGATATTGTTCCAGGTCGTAACAGTTGGCATTTGGTCTCTTAAGAAAGTCCAAGACATTCTACAATTGCTTCTACAAAACAGAAGAATCAGGTAACTAGCTGTCAGAAAATACTGGATATTATGAGGGAGAAATTAATGCATATTCTTGTGCTACATGTTCAGTAGCACCAGTCCTCAATGCACCAACTTTAAGTAGCAACAACTTTGTTGCCTGCAAATTAACCAATAAATAAAAATAAAACTAGGCCACTGATGCACTACTCTAAACTGTTTCCATATTTGGATTATAAGACCAAAAAAAAAGATTTAAGGCCTTACTATTTATTAAATCAACAAGAAACATTGGATTATTCATTGGAGGCAACGATGAGAGGAGGAAATGATGGATGGTGGTGAGGGAGAGGGAGAGGGAGAGGAAAGAGTTTTGGCTTCTTTGAGGAGAGGCTAGGTCTCTTGAGTTCTAGAGGGTTGGAAGATGAAAGCTAAAGACTAATCTATCTTCTCTCTAAAGAACTCAACTAAGAATCCTATAGAGAAGTTAGAGAGAAAACTAGAGAGAGAAGAGCTATCAAAAACTTGGAAATGTGTAAAATGAAGTGTGGTGTGTGTGAGAGTGATGGGGAACTCGAATTTGGTGGTCTAAGAGGGATATTTTTAAGCCCTTTGATGATAGGAAATGATGAGGTACAATGGAAGATCCAAAGGTTGGCTTCAACCAATAGGAATCATGATCCACTATTTTAAGCTTTGGAATGCTACAGTCCGAAATGTGTGACATCATGTGGTCCATCTTCCTTCTCTTCATTTCAAATCCGATTTCACTTCAGTTTATAGGTGGATTGGGCCTCCTTTTGGCTGGAATCAAGGTGATTGGGACATCCAATGTGGTCCGGCCGGCCATGGTAGATTCCGACGAATTTTTGGTAATTTTTGGTAACTTTTGGTGACTTCCGGTGAAGCTGTTTTGTCATTTTCCCAAAGTTTCTCCATCTTCTCTTATGACTTAGGAAATGTAAACATCTTCTCAAATAAGCATGTAATTTTTTTTGTTCTTTAATGCATTTCTGAGTCAAACCATAAATTTCTAGCAAGAACATGAAACATTATAAGAATGGTGCTTTATTCATGAAAAACAAACAAAAAATGCGAATTTAGGGGCATAATAAGAGCATAATTATGGACCTAACAATAGGACAAAGGACCGAGATCCGTCATGTTAAAAACAGAACACAATTCTTGAATCACCTCCATCACTCCATGTGTATCAAATCAGTAATAACTATATTGCCAACATACAGTAATAGGGCAACAATACCATTTCTACTATGCTTAACAAATAGACTTGGGTCTGAATGTGAAAATACAAATCCAAGTCTGGGAAGAAAGCTAGTGAACTGCCATTCCAAGCACGAGGAGCCTGCTTCAAGCTATATAGTGATTTCTTCAATAAGCAATCATAATCTGGAACTACTGGATCCACAAAGCCTTGAGACAGTTTCATATATACTTCCTCCTTTAAATCACCATGGAGAAAAACGTTTTTCACATCTAACTGGCTTAGTTCCCATTTGTATAAGGCAACCAAAGCAATGATGGCTCGAATAATACTATGACGAACTATTGGACTAAATGTTTCATCATAATCCTAGCATTTCTCTTGACCAAAGCCTTGAGCAACTAAGCGTGCTTTGTACCTAGAAATGGATCCATCATGATTTTCTTGACTTTATAGATCCACTTGCATCCTACTATGTTCTTCTGAGGAGGACAGGGACAAGAGTCCATGTCCCTTGCTTTTGCAAAGCTTCAACTTCCTCAATCATGCCTTTTTCTCATTCCATTTTTCAAGCTACACCCTTGTAATGCTTAGGTTCATATACATTAGATTAGGGCTCGACAATGGGCCCGAGCCGGGTTGGGCCAGGCTTTAGCACAACGTCTCCAAAATTCAGAACGGGCCGGCCGAGCTTTTTCAAAAATTTGAAGCCCAAGGGATTTTTAGGCCCCAGGAGTTATTGGGCTTTTTGGGTCGGGCTGAGCCATACTTTTTTTGTATTAAATAATTTTTTTATAAATTAATATATATTATTTAATTATCAAATATATCAATAATTTTATGTGATGACCCGAAACAGAATCAGTAGTGTAATCAGCTTAATTCACGAGTTAGCACGAAATCATTGTTTTCCGATAATTGATTGCACTACAAGAAAACTGCACCTAGACCACGGACAATTTCCGTCGTCTAAGTGCAGTTTCCGTCGTCTAAGTACTTGGACGACGGAATCTCCGTCGTCCAAGGTCCGTGCTCCAAGTGCTGTCGTCCAAGCACCTGGACGACGGAGAATTAGTTCTCCGTCGTCCAAGTTAACTTGGACCGCGGACATTATCCGTGGCCCATGTATGCACCTGGACGACGGAAACGCTAATTCTCCGTCGTCCAGGTGACCACATGGGCCACGGACATTGCTCGTTTCTCCGTGGCCCACGTGTTCACCTGGACGACGGAGAATTAGCGTTTCCGTCGTCCAGGTGCATACATGGGCCACAGAGAATGCTAGCTTCTCCGTGGCCTAGGTGTTCACCTGGACGACGGAAACTCTAATTCTCCGTCATCCAGGTGAACACGTGGGCCACGGAGAATGGCAGGGTTTAGGGTTTAGGGGTTAGGTTTAGGGTTTTGCACCTGGACGACGGAGAACATAATCTCCGTCGTCCAAGTGACTTTTTAATTTTTTTAAAAAAATTGAAATTAAATATTATTAATTAAATATTATTATTAATTTAATTTAAATAATGAAAAATAGTCGAAATTAATTAATTAAACTAAATTTTTAATATTAATTAATGTATTAATTAAATAATTAATTAATTTGTACATACACATCCAAATTAAAAACCCATAAAAATTATAAAATATTGTTCGAAACTAGGAAATAAAGAAACGCGATAATTAACTAGCTAGCTAATACACTGGAGGAGCAGATGCGCCGCCGGGTCCTCCGCCTCCAGCCGGGTCGTTGTCGTCGGGGTGTGGGTTCGGAGGAGGTTGACATACTTCTCGATTTTGGTTCATGAGCACGATGAGTTGGGCTATTTGTGCTTGTTGTTCGTCAAGTCTTTGCCGCATTGCCTCATTCTGCTCTTGTGTCAGTCGATTCTCCTCTCGTGCCAGTCGAGCCTCTTGAATGGCTGCTTCGACGACCGCTGCCTGACTCCTTCTCCGCTGCCCCGAACCTCCCGTAGATGATGAGCCGGAGGTCGTTGACAAATCTCGTACCACCCTAGGCCCGAAGTGCCTAACCTCCTTGCCAGCTCTACGACCGTAGACCTCATCCGCGATTGCAATTTGGCTCTCTAAGGATAGAGGAGGCAGGTCTTCCGGCGGCACATCTGGGAACGCAAGCTGAGTGTTAGCCAACTCTTCATGCGCACGCTCTATCACCCTTGCCTACAAAAGAATAATTAATTTATTATAATGAAATCATATTTAAATAATAATTACTATAATTAAAAGCACATAATAAATATATCACTTACGCCGCATTGACTCGCTTCATTATCGAGCCCAGGCGTCACGTACGCGCTTACGCTTGCATCAAGATAAGGGTGTTTGGAGCCCTTATCCTTGTGCTCCTTGGCTATTTGAATGAACTGCTTGGCGCCGGTAGTATAGTGTTTCTCCTTCTTCCCCTGGTTGGCTTTGTTGACACCGGAGAATTTCTGTTACACAACATAATTAAATCATTAAAAAATTAATAACTACAATTTAAATAATTCAATTATCTTAATTGAAATAAAAAAAATAAATTAACACCTTAAATGAGTCATCGGCAAAGTGGTTACACAACCACTCCCACTCATCTTCTCTATCCCCTTGCAGCTCTACCGGGGGAGGCACGGAACCGACATCTTGGAAGTACTTATGGAGCTTGTACTTCCAATCTTTGTAGATGGAGTTGGCGGTTTGTTTGATATGCCTCAACATGGCCGGTGTCGGATCCACCGCAAATTGTTCCTATCAAAAATAAATAGAAAATTATAATCGTATATATTATGAAATTTTAACTAATATTAACAATATTATATAATAACTAAATTGGACGTATTACGTACCGAAAGATCTTTAAAGACTTTCGCCTTCTCATGATCCGGCGCCTCCTTCCAAGTAGGGGCAGTGATACGAACCCGGTTACGGATGATTGACCCTATTCCATGCGTCGAGAGACTTGCTAGCTGAGCTGTGGGAGGGCCACCGGTGAATTCGTCGTAGGGCAAGTCGATCTTTTTCCCGGTCGCCTTGCAAATACGCTCCGCTTTGCCCCCTTTAATGAGACCCCGAGTCCTTTTCGGTTCCGGGTCAGTGGGGGCCCTCCTTTGCCTACGGCGGGCACTGTACATGATTGATTCGGCGGTCGAGGACGCCTGAGTACTTCCCGTTGAACCGGTACCGGGCGTCGGAGATTGGAAGGGGTCGACGTCATCACCGCTCGAGATGAATGGGGGAGCGGGAATTTCCCTAGAATGCGCTACGAACGGACCAGATGATCCGTCCGGATTGAGAGCGTCGTTGCCCTCCTGTTGAACCCAACCGACTTGGGCCGCCAACATTCGGAGCATGGCATCTTCTGCCTCCTGTTGCACTTTCTTCTTGCCGGATGGAGCCATTTCAACATAGGAGTACATTGTTAAAATACCTACTTACCATAATAATTACGAGTGCAAAATTTACGCTAATTAAGTACGGTTAAGATTTAAATAGAGTACACTAGCTTAGCTTTTTCGGTCCTTCAATGGACGTGCGACCCGCGCGATAAAGTGTAAATTTTCAATTAATCAGCCTTGGTTAAATCGAAAAACATGGCCAGTTAGGGATAGAGATAACGCGAGAGGCATGACTAATTTCGACAAAAGTCTTTCTTAGTCCAAATCCTGTCACCAGTCATAACCCGTTTCTAGATACCATGTCCGACATTCGGCCAATTTTTCGAAAATTTACACTCCCTCAAGTCCTTTGCAAACTCCGCCCTCAACCTCGTGTCCATGACTTCACTTAGGTTATGGTGTGCGGTGATGAAATCCACACATCACGAGGGGTTAAGGAGATAAGCTAGGAAAAGAGGCGCCATCTATTCCAAAGAGTGCGACTTAATAAACCAAATCTATGTACTAAATTTAAATCGAATACGTACTACCATGCAATTTACTAGAAAACACACGTAATTAATAATTAAGTAAAACAATAAATAATAACAATAATAAATTATTATTTATCAACTAATTAATTATGAACTAATTACAATAATAAATTTATTCATTTATCAACTAATAATAAATAATTACAATAATAAATTTATTCATTTAAATAATTATCAACTAATTACAATTATGCATTTAAATAATTATTAATTACAATAATTAACCACTTTTTCATTATTATAATTACAATAATGAAATATTTAAAACTAATTAATAAATTATATTTAGAATTTAATTAATTAAATGAAAATAATTTTAATAAGGAAAAAAATAGAAATTAATTTACCTCACCGGAGTAATCGGGAATATAGGCGGAGTTGAGTCATTGGGGAGGAGGAACCACGCCGGAAAAATTGTCGTCGGAGCGTCGCCGGAGGAGAGGAGAGTAGAGGAGAGGAGAGGAGGAGATGGAATGATGAGAAAATGAGGGGGGGGGGGGTGCAACTCTATTTATAGAGTTGCACTTAGACGACGGAGCACTATTCTCCGTCGTCTAAGTTCATTTGGACGACGGAAATAGTGTTTTCCGTCGTCTAAGTGGCGGTTTCAAAAAATTTCAAGCGGCGCCAATTAATCGGCGGGACGTTTTGAACCGCCATGATATTGGACTTAGACGACGGACAATGAATTCTCCGTCGTCTAAGTGAAAATTTAAGCGGTCCCAAAAACGGAAGCGGTAAATTGAACCGCCATAATTTTGGACTTGGACGACGGAGAATGACCATCTCCGTCGTCCAAGTGAAAATTACATGGAAAAAATAAAAAAAAATAAATTCGAACCGCCATGGTAATTTGAACCTGGACGACGGAGATGGCCATCCTCCGTTCGTCGTAACATAATATATAATTGTCTTCAAATGACCATAAAATAATAAGTTCGGGAAGGGTTTGATCGGCACAGTCAACCGCAAAACCGATAATTTCACAAACCGGAAACGTGGATACAAGGCATTTCGCAACTCCGATTTTCGAACAGTCGAAGCTCACACACCAAGAATTGTTTACTCTAAAGTCTTGACGAAAAGAATATGCATTGGAAGAAGGTCTAGATGGTCGTTGTCTTAGAAAAAATTACGAAATCTGCACCAGGACGACGGAGATGAGATTCTCAGTCGTCCAGTTTAGTACCTGGACGACGGATTTGACCTTATCCGTCGTCCAGGGTAGTACCTGGATGACGGAGATGGCCAAATCTGTCGTCCAGGTACTAGGATGACGGAGATGGCCATTCTCCGTCGTCCAGGTGTATAGACCCTGAATTCAGGGATTAGGGCCTTACTGTTTAGGGTTTAGGGTTTGTGAACTTGGACGACGGAGAATGACTATATCCGTCGTCCTAGTGTGGACCTGGACGACAGATAATGACCATTCTCCGTCGTCCAAGTTCTAAACCCCGAATTCAGGGGTTAGGGCCTTAGGGTTTACGGTTTAGGTCGTCCCCGGTCATTTGTGTGTCCGTTCAATTATTCTGATTCAAAAATATAATTAAAAAATTGATCGATCGATCCGATCTGCTAGATTTAGGGTCCAGGATTTAGGGTTTTTATATGAGATTGAGATTTGGCGGGGCGCCAAAGGTGAAAATGGCGGGGGACCTAATATAAACGTGGACGGAATATCTCATCTCCGTCATCCAGGTGTATAGACCCTGAATTGAGGTGTCCGTTCAATTATTTTGAATGACCATAAAAAAATTAAATAAATGATCGATCCGATTTGCTAGATTTAGGGTCGAGGATTTAGGGAGAACGCCAAAATACCCAAAGGCGACAACCTGCAATTAATTTCTCCGTTGTCCAGGATATATAATTCGGATTAATTAATTACCGTAAATTAACCTGCATCGATCATATATATATTACAATAATTACAATAATTAATTACCAATTAATCTCCCTCGTCGTATGACCGTACTCTTCGTCATAATCATCATCGTTCTCATCCCCGTTAGATGACGACTCATCCTCGTCATCGTACTCAACATCGTCCGACGAATAACCCGAGTCCTCGTCCTCGTCCGCGTCCTCTTCCTGCTCGTCTTCTTCATCTACCTCATCGATAATCTCATCTTCAGTTAGATCTGTACAACCATCAGGCATGGGTAACCGTTCACCATCTTGAACCAGGTCCATTATATCGGAGCGGATGACAGAAATATTAGGCTCTTGATAGGCATGAATGTCTCTTTCTGGTTCAGCAGCATCTTCAGTCATCGCCGGTGTCCCTTCACTTGTCTCTGTATTCCATATTCCTCGGTGAGAGATATGGTTCACTATTTTCCACCCTTCACCGGCTTTTGGATCGTCGAGATAGAACACCTGCCGAACTAAGGTGGCGAGAGCGAAAGGCTCATCCTCATACCAGCTAGAGTTTGTATCGACTGATAATAGTCCCAGGTCTTCCTTTGTACGCTTGAACCATCTGCACTTGAATAGGAAAACGTTGACATCATTCCCGTAACATAGCTGAACCACATATACAATAGCCCCGTAATATAGATCATTGTCTTTCCCAACCGCCACCCCACTATTTTGTGTTCTTCTTCCTTCGTCTCGAGCCAATGAATGGAACTTTTCACCGTTCACAAAATATCCGGTATAAATATAGTGTTTAACCGGCTTCCCTGCTAGCAAGTGCTTTGGCCATGACCACCACCCTCCGTGGTTTTCAGATTTTTGCAGATCAATCATCTGCGGAAAAGGGCAAATTAATATAAGGGTTTACTTTCTACAAACATGATCGATATGTATTTAAATAATTAATACCGAGATGTACGTACGTACAAATTGGAAGAAATAATCGGGAAACTTCTTCTTAACCATTTTCTCAATCCACGCCGAACTCTTGTTTTGATTTAACGCCTGAAGCCTCTCCCTGTATGACATCATGTACGGCTCAACTTCGTCACAGTCTCGCAACACTACCCAATGTGCCTCAATAAGTTCTTCCTGTGTTAACGATTCCTTTAATACTCCTCTAAACGGTCGGACGACATTGGTGACGACAGAAAGATTGATGCGGGCACTGCGATCAGATGCAGTGGGAGGTGGTGGATCTTTGAGGTACCTGTTGCAGTAAGTAACACACTCATGCATTAGGTATGTCTCTGCTATGGAGCCATCCGGGGCCGACCTGTTTTTGACGAATGACTTATACTGTCCAAGCTGTCTACAAAATCAAATGTACAATAAGAATAAGTACATATAGTTAGCTAGTATATATATAATATCCAGTGGAACAAATAAATTAATTAGTTGTACGTACCTTTCTTGAGGATACATCCAAGTGTACTAGACCGGACCCGAAATGAGCACCTGCTCGGGCAGGTGGATCATTAGGTGAATCATGATGTCAAAGAAAGCAGGGGGAAAATCCTCTCTAGTTTGCAAATGATGTGCACAATTTGTTGTTGCAATTCCACCACATCTGACTTCTTTAATTCTCTGGCGCATAACCTCTGCCACCACCTGCACAATGCCACTATTGGTTCTACGACGTCCCGAGGCAAGTATGGTCGAATTACCACTGGAATCAGACGTTGCAGCATAACGTGATAGTCATGTGTCTTTAGACCAACAAACTTGTGTTGCACCTCGTCCACTGCTCCAGTTATAGTAGCTGCATACGTAGCCGGATAACGAACGCCCTTAAACCAGTGAAATACAGAACGTCTAAGCGTCGGCTTCACTGTGTAAGGTGCATCTGGCATCTTGTTGTACACTCATTTCCTATCCCTCCTCAACCACAAGGGACGACGTAGATTCATTGATTCCAAATCTTTGCGCGCTTTGGGAGTATCTTTAGTCTTGAACTTAATACCGAGAATTGTTCCGACCACGCTGTCGCACACATTCTTTTCTATGTGCATCGCGTCCAAGTTGTTCCTCAGCTTCAACTTCGACCAGTAAGGGAGTTCAAAGAATATACTCTTGTGATCCCAATAGCTCAGATTATGTGGAGGAATTGGATTGCATTTCTTTACATCCGTGTCATTGCTCAACACACCAAAGTCGAAATAGCTCAACCTCTTTAAAATCTCTTCGCCCGACCAACTACGGGGTTTAGGATTGTTCTCTACCGTACCGTCGAAATGAGCTTCATCCTGTCGCCAGGGGTGGTCGTGAGGAAGCCATCTACGGTGACCCAAGTAACACACCTTCCCCGCGTGCCAACTAGAGTTCACGTCGTCCAAACATATAGGACATCCATTATATCCTTTTGTCCTGCAGGCTGCCAACATCCCATAAGCTGGAAAATCGCTGATCGTCCACATTACGGCAGCCCTCATCGTGAACATCGTGTCAGTGAATTTGTCATAAGTTGGGACTCCATTTTCCCACAACAGTTTCAGCTCGTCGATCAAAGGTCTGAGGTAGACATCTAAGCACTTCGATGGAGATTTAGGACCTGGAATTAGTACGGTAAGGAAATTAAATTCGTTGTTCATGCACATCCACGGAGGCAAGTTGTACGGCATCAGAATAACTGGCCAAGTGCTGACGGCAGAGCTATTACTTCCCCAAGGATTGAATCCGTCTGTAGATAGGCCGAGTCTAACATTTCTAACCTCTGAAGCAAAGTCTCCAAATTCTCTGTCGAAATGTTTGAAACCCTCCCCATCCGCGGCGTGTCGCAGGACATCGTCATCTATTCGCTTTTCTGCGTACCATCGCATCACCTCTGCTGTGTGTAGAGACATGTACAGGCGCTGCAATCTGGGAATCAAGGGAAAATATCGAACAACTTTCACAGGAATTCTCTTTTTCGAACTCTTCTTATTCAACTGGAATCTGCACTGGCCACATACGGGACAATAGTCCAAATCTTTATACTCTTTGTAAAATAGTACACAATCATTCGGACATGCGTCAATTATCCTGTACTTTAGGCCGAGGCTGCTCAGGATATTTCTAACCTTATAATGAGATTTAGGAAGATTGTGATCATTAGGAAGCAACTTACATATTTGCTCCTGAATTTCATCAAAAGCACTCACTGACATTTTGTGCTTCACTTTTATCTTCATTTGCTCCATCACATATTGCAACACATTCTCTCGACATCCAGGGAACACCGAGGTCTGCGCTTCAAGTAGCATCCGGTTGTACTTTTCCATCTCACTGGTGTCAGTGGCCAAGCTAGCTGCGGGAAATGTGTCATCATGCTCATTAGTGGTACTGTAACCTCCGTCTTGGTGTTGGTGTCCACCATAACTACATCCCGGAAACGCATCATGGACCAAATCTGCAGTTGGGTTCCAAGCTGGGGGTCCGGCACCACTGCCGCTGGATGAGGCACCATGGTAACTGTACCCTGAGTTGAAGTTTGCTGCGCTGAACTCTACTGCTTCACCATGCTCGCTCCATGTAGTGTAACTCCACATCATACCATTTTCGTACAGGTGTTGCACCATAACATTAACCTCCGCATACTGACAATTAAGACATTTCTGACACGGACACCTGAAACGTTTCTTTCCCTGACCATGTTCTATTGCAAAATTGACAAATTCGCTAATTCCATCCATATACCGGACATCACATCTATTCTTCAACTTCATCCAACTCTTGTCCATACTGCTACAAAATATTATAATTAATTAATTATATATTACATATATATATTAGTTCATTAATTTACGCTTAATTATACGTACTCGATCTACATCGATCCATCAATTACGTATGTACGTAATTTAATCTGTATATATAGCTAACATCCATGCATGTATATACGTACGTACGTTTTCACTAAATATATATATATATATATATATTAATTAAGCACATTTTAACTGCGTACGTACCTGCTAGCCTTCTCGATATCTGTTAATTAAGCTAGCTAGCTAGTCAGCGGAGATCCCTTATCCTGATCGATCCTTCTCGGCCCTTCGAATTCGATCGATCGATCTCCGATCCCTTCTCCTTCTCCTTCTCCCTTCTCCTTCAATTCTTCTTCGAATGGAAAATGAAAAGATCGATGGAATGAATTCGAATCGAAGAGATCGAGAGTTTGGCATCGGGCTTATATAATGCTTCACTTAGACGACGGAGGTGTCGGTACATCATCTAAGTGAAGTTACTCGGACCACGGCGTGTCGGTCCGTTGTCCAGGTGATCACCTGGACCTCGGACTCTTCTCCGTCCTCCAGGTTATAACCTGGACGACGAAGATGTTATTCTCTGTCGTCCAGGTGATCACCTGGAGGACGGAGAAGACTCCGAGGTTCAGGTGATCACCTGGACGACGGAGAATAACATCTCCGTCGTCCAGGTTATAACCTGGACCTCGGAGACTTCTCCGTCCTCCAGGTGATCACCTGGACAACGTAGAAGGTATTATCCGTCGTCCAGGTGGTTCTTAGACGACGGAGACTTCTCCGTCGTCCAAGTGTAACTTGGACCACGGAACAATTACGTTTCCGTGGTCTAAGTGCTGTTTTCTTGTAGTGTTGATTTGTCGATTTTGATCGTGACTTAATTATCGGCCAAGAATTTGAGTTAAGTCTCTTCTCGAGAGTTGTTATACGCGTGATTTTGAGTTCGTGGACAGTTCCGGATAATTATTTCAACGATCGATGAATATAATATGAATATTTGAAGTTTCAGAATCTCGTCGAGTTTATCCGAATTGTAATGGTTATCCGTTTTGGACCGTTGATCGTCTCGAGACGCGAGTATAAATATCGGAAATAGTCAAAAAATTGTCGAAAATACTGTTTCAGGAAGTTTGACCGGCGTTGACTGACTTTGGGAGTGTTGACCCGCGTTGACCTGAGAGAGAAAACACCACCGCCGCTGATTCGCCGACGACTCTCCATTTTCGGCCACCTCCGGCCTTATTGTTGGTATATTCTAAATCCTCTCTTGATTTTCTATTGAATGGAACTTGGAATTTTAGAATTTGAGTTGAATTTGAGTGAGAACGATCGAGTTAAAATTTTGGGGAAACTTGCCGGAATCGGCTTCGACGGAGGAGGGTGTTCCGGCGACTTTCCAAGGGGGGTTTGTGTTGGAAATTTTTTGGCTTGAGGTAGGTAGATGGACCCTTGAAGCTGGGAGGCCGGGATGGCCTCACGGTGACGGATTTTGGCGGAGGAGCATTTTCCGGCCGGTGAAGGATTTGGACTTTTCGAGCTGTTTTCCGGTGTGTGTGGCCGGAATTGGTCCTTGCCTCAGAAGAGAGATGTGTTGGGCTCGTTGAGATGAAGCTTCGGTGAGCTTGGCCGCCGGAAAATCTCTCCGGTTGACGGCGCGGCGGCGGCGGCGGCGACGGCGGTCAACGACGGAGCTCCGGCGACCGTTGACTTTTTTGGAAATGTGTCGAATTATATGTCGTTTCGCTCGTATTCGTGCCCCGATCTTCGCCTTGAGGTTTTCGAGTTAATTTGGGTACCGAATTTTCAGTCGAGGGTTTGAGTGGAGATTTTGGAGATTTCGTTAATTATTTTTGTATCCGTTATACGTTTCCGGGAACGGCTGGTTTCCGAGGTGTGGTACAGTGTTGTGAATTTTGATTTTGATCAGATATATTTTATGATTATTCAGGGGATCGAGATCGTGCTTTGGGCGAGGGATCTTCCGCCGGACCACATGATTAGCGCGAGTGCGCGCTTTGCTCACCTGTGAGTGGACACTTTTATATTTTTCACTGTCGTGCGAGTTCGTGATTTTCCGTATTTGTTTATATATGATGTTGAGCTTATTTATTATTTTCGGAGGTATTATTTTATATTTTTATGATGATAGCATACTTGCATCGATGTTTCGGCTACTCGACTGATCACCGGTAGTCTGACCAGAGTTGAGAGATTCCTCAGGACCAGAGTTGAGAGATTCCTCTGGGCAGGGTTGAGAGATTCCCCTGTTATGCCGCCGGGGTTGAGAGATTCCCCTGGTCTATCACCGTCGGGCTTGAGATATAATACAGTTATGTTTATTGTTATTGATATGATATTGAGAAATCCGGATGGGATTGGAGCCCACGGTTTGGCTTTTGTGGCATAGGATGAAGTGTATTTTTCGGGTGCAGGTTAATGGCAATTCCGCGTTTGTAGCGTTACTCTGCCGAAATTTTTATGATTTTTGTTGGTTCGTGTTTTCAGAAGGGGTTTGATTCCGGTTTAGAAAACTAATTGGGGTTGGGTCCTTTCATTTTATTCACTAAATAATATATAAGCCTAACCAAATTGATAATTAGTATATGAATCAATGATATTAAGGTAAATTAAAGAGTTTAGAGGTTTTTATTGGTAAAATAATCTATAATATATACAATTAATGAGTTAGATGAGCTTGGCCCTACAGGTCTGGCTAAGCCGGCCTTTTTTGGACCCATGGGCTTTGGAACCTTGGCCCAAACCCGACCATATGCCCATAAGGCCGGGATTTTTTGGGCCTAAATTCGGGTTAAGCCGGGTTTGGACTTTTCGGACGTCAGGCCTCCCATGGGTTTTTGGGCCTAAGGCTAAAATGGTGACCCCTACATCAGATAGTTCAGATACTGTAGTAAAGCCACTAAAAATGCCATGTCATTGTATTGTTTCTTATGGATAATAACATAATAAGCACAAAAATTTTCAAAGGTTTTAGGCTTCACAATCTCATTTTTGGTTTTAGTAAGCATTGAATTCTCATTATAATTATGAGTTTGAATAAATTGCAGATACTCAAGTAAGTTATTGATATCCGACACTTCAACATTTATGTCAAACTGACCACTATTGCCAGCTACATTGTAATCCCAAGACATTTGAGAGTTGTCAGGTAGATTTTGAGCACTATGCTCCTCAATATTCATGACTGTATGACCTTCATTTTGCTCAATTTGAGTACTATCAGTAGAGGTATTTGGGACACTATGATCTGAAGCAACGTACGGTGGATATGGGAGAAATCACATAATGAGCACCATTATGTGAACTACCAAGACCCTTTGAGTTGTTAGCAACATTAAGATCAAGAATGAGATCAATATCACCATTTTGTGAACCATCAGCATGATGACCATCATTAAGAGGACTAGTAATCTCATTAGTCTCACTGTCAACACCATCACTAGCCATAGATACAACATAAGTGCAAGTACTGTCTACATCAGTAGTAGGACCCTCAGGATAATTATAACTAAGAGTAGATGAGGAAGCAGGCATCCAAGATGTAAAAGGAGGATTGAGAGAAGGAACTAAAACATGAGAGGCGTGCTTGGAATAGGGAAAACAAGCCTAATTGTAAATAACATGCATACAGATCTATACCTTGTTTCTAGAAGGACAATAACAAAATACTCCTTTATATCCCAATGTATAACCAAGAAATACACATTCTGTAGACGTAGGCTCCAACTTATCCTTATTATAAAGTCACAAAAGAGGGAAACAAGCTAATCCAAAAACTTTAAGAAACTTCAAATCAAGTGCAGAACCAAACAAACATAGATATGAAGATGTCATTTGCAAGGACTTACAGGGCATGCGGTTGATAAGATAAGTAGCATGGGTAATGGAATGAAACCAAAATGGTTTAGGCAAAGAAGTTGTGGATAGTAAAGCAATAGTTGTTTCAACAATATGTCTATTCTTTCTCTCAGCAACACCATTTTTCTAAGGAGTACGAGGACAAGTGACAAAGTGTTGAATCCCATAAGTGTCTAAATACTCTTTGAAAGCTTTACTATTTTGTATAGATGCATGAAATTATCTGTCTGTCTATAGCACTTGTATGGATGCATGAAACTGAGTGTGAAAAAAAGCACTAAACTTGACAAATCTGAAAAAAAAAACATTTGATTTATTGATTAAGGTGTAATACACTAACTTTTTTTTATATAATTGTTAATATTTATGGATATTTCCGATTTCGAATTACCGGATGCGGTAAATGATTTCACTGTCGATAAATGTCGAGTGACATCGGTTAACTTTTTATCGAATTGACAAACTTGGTTGACTTTGGGTAGAAGTCGTAAAATTTGTAGAGGTGAGTCCGTAGACGTGTGGAATGTCGAAAACGGAGTTACGATTAACAAATGAGAATTACTTTCCGTAAATGGACGAGTACAAATAGTACTTTCCATTTTTGGAAAGTCAAACATTCAATTTTTGAGCAATTAGGCCTGTTGACCCGTGTTAACCAACTCTGATGACCAAAATCGTCGCCGAGCTCAGCGCCGGCTAGGCCTCGTCGCCTGACCACCAAACTAGACATTCTTGGTACCAAAATGACCTTCTCAATTTCCTCTGTCTTAACCCTAATATCTCCGACTTCGATTTTGACGGAGAAAACAAAATTTTGAGGACAAGCTCAGTGAAAACCTAGGATTCAGGTTGATGGTTTTCGATCTGGCCAACTTGTCCGCCGTTTTAGGATAGGTTGCTCCTTGACTTTTTGGATTTGTGGTGACAATTGGTTGTTTCCAGGTATGAATTCATGCCAATTAGAATTGATTTCCAACCGGTTCGCTGCGGCCGGTGTCGTAGTGGCTGTTGTAGGAGTTTCTGGGATTCAGGGATAGAGGGCTTTGGTCCCTCTCCCCATTCCAAGTTGATTGAGACTATGCCCGAGGGTCGTCATTGCACGACGCAGTCAATTTGACGTCGATTTAGGTTTTCGACTGATTTCGGCCACCTCGGTCGGAATTAGGCATCAGTGTAGTTAAGAAAGTTGTTGGGTTTGGAGAGAGCTAACGATTAGTGTGCTAACCTTCTCCGCTGGAGGTGGTCGTCGATGAGCCCACGTGCCCCTCTTGTGGTGGCGCATCTATTCAAAAAATTATTCTGAAATGTGTCAAGTTATATATCGTGGGATTCGTATCGACATTACTTGTATTTTCATGGGTTAATGTCGTGTTTAGCCTTCATCATCCCAGTGGGTAGGTAGTGGTGCGATTTTCGTTGCCAGTGGCAGTACGAGCAACAAAGAATTAAATGTACCTTATATTGTTATTATAATCGTATTATCACAGTGGGTTTATCGAAAGGATTTTTTACTTGATCCGAATGAGTTTATTCTTAGTTGAGTAATTACTAGAGTTATTCGAATAATTTGTCATTTTAATGATTTTTGACTAAGGTCGGGTCGTTACACAAGGGAAAAATCCAAGTGAACTTTGTACAATAATCAACGAAAGTTACAAAGTATTTGAACCCTTCTAAACATATAGCTGGTACTAGTCCCCATACCTCTGAGTGAATCTTTTGAAAAGGAAGAGTAAATTGACTACTATACTCAGAAAAGGTAATCAATGCCGTTTGCCTTCAATACATGAAACACAGATTGTACTAGAGCTATCTTTGGACATAAACAAATTAGAATTAGATAACATTTTGCAGATAATGGCTTCAGTAGGGTGACCAAGCCTTTGATGCTATAAGGAATGAGAAATTGTTGGTCCCACAAAACCAGTAGGTGAACCTTGAGTAATTTGAGACAACTTTGGAGTGTTAAACATGAACACCTCCTTAATGCTCTTTCC
Source organism: Geum urbanum (assembly GCA_946800695.1). Lineage (NCBI taxonomy): Eukaryota > Viridiplantae > Streptophyta > Magnoliopsida > Rosales > Rosaceae > Geum > Geum urbanum. The sequence goes on from OX327003.1 coordinate 12,266,527, forward strand.
TCGATACAGAATTGCATTGGAACCCTTATCCTGCACAGATATGTCATTTTCATCAAGCACAATAAAGCACTTGTTATCTCTACATAACCTGGTGAAGACAACAAGTTAGCAGCCAAAGTAGGAACATGAAACATATCCTGTAGTTTAAAGACAGGACCAACAAGTTTAATATAACTAGAAATAACATGAGATATATCCAAGCCAACTCCATTTCCAATAGTTATCTTACTATCTTATATGGTTGAGCCAAAGTTAATTAAGTTTCTGAGATCTACAGCCATGTGGTGAGTAGCTCCTGTATCACCAATCCAAACTTCGGCATGATTGGGACCAGAGAGTCCTGCATGAGATTGAGAGTCAGAAGAGCCCGAAGTTGAGCCATGCTCATAAACACTATGAGCATGCATGACAGTGAGTGAGGATGGTGGTTTTGCTCCTTGATAGGCATATTTAGACTTTTGAGAATAGTCCAAGGCCTTGTATCATTTCAAGCCAAAAATTTGATAAATTGGTATGGACAAATAGGGATGTCCATCAGGCACATCAATTGTATAGAAGGAATTAGCTACAGTATGAACCTTCTTGTTGCAGATTTGACACTCATGTGCAAGTCTTGAAATGGTTCCGAAGGTTCCCGAGTTACTAGCTCCATTGTTAGATGACCTGAGATTATTATAATTCCGATAACTGGTAGCTACAGTATGGCCTCTATTCCCACACACTAATCATTCAGGTTTTCTAGCACCATCCTTGTAGTTTGAAGACTTGTCTTTGCCTTTGTTTGTATCAGTCAAAGGTTTCTTAGAATGATCACTGCTTGAATGATATCTTTGGTTACCACCCCTCTTACAACCATAACTAAGTGTAGATTGTGAGTGAAACACATTATCCAAGCGCCTTTCTGCTGACAACAATTGTGACCTCAAGTCTCTAAGAGAGATATGATTCTCTTTGCCTTCAACAACTTCTCTAATAGCGTCATATTCTTCAGCTAAGCCATTAAGGATTACTAAGATGATGTTTTCTTCAACAATGGTAATTCCAACAGAAACCAATTCTCGAGCAATTTTTATTCTATGAAGGTATTTATCAATAATTTCACTTGCAACTTTGTTTTTAATTGCATATAATTTTTTTTAGGTGAAACAATAAAATACATTGATAATCGTAAATGGTACAATCAACGTTCAGCCACCTCATAAGGACATGATGGGCTGAGTGAAAAGCTACAGGAGAGCGGCAATGGAGTTTGGGTATCAGCCAGTTCGGTTCAGTTCTGATTCTTTGAATGTGGTTCGTGGGGTGGCAGACCTTGAGTCATCCTTTACTATGTTTATAGACTTGTGCCATGATTTACATGATAGTCTTAGATAATTTTCAATTTCAGGATTTGTACGCGGGGTAGTGAGGCCAATGTAGTGGCCCATAAGCTTGCTAAGTGGGCATTGCGCAATGCCTACTCTCTTGTAACTTTTTTCTCAGCCTATCCTTTCCCTATGAGGTGGTTGAATGCTGATTGTACCGTTTGAGATTATGAATGTATTCTATCGTTTCACCTTAAATATATATATATATATATATATATATATATATTCTATTAAGTGCGAAGCTTCACACTGAAACTTTGGTGTGAAGTTCTATTTTACCCAAAATGGACAAAACAATTCGAACATTGAAACCACCCATCCTTTAGAAACCCATGCAAGGATTGTGCTTGAAATTTTTTAGCTCAATTGGAGATGTTTTTACTATTTGATCATCGCATTGTTTAACAATGCACACAGATTGTCCGATTTAGCTCAAAATTTGATGTGGTGATCAAATGGTCAAAACATCTCCGATTGAGCTGAAATTTTGTAAGCACAGCCCTTGCCCTTGCATGTATATCTAAAGTATGAATTTTTTTCAATCTTCAAATTGTTTTGTTGATTTTGCGTAAAATGGAATTTCACACCGAAGTTTCAATGTGAAGCTTCGCATTTGATATAATCTGGTATATATATATATACACATAGTTTTCATCAAGTGTGAAGTTTCACACTGAAACTTCAGTGTGAAGTTGTATTTTACACAAAATGAAAAACGTAATTTGATCATTGGAGTCAATCATCTTTTAGATACCCATGTAAGGATCGAGCATGCAAAATTTTAGCTTAATTGATCTGACCTCTGAATCTGAAAAGGAAGATCAAAATGTTGCTTTTGTTACTAAGGTCACATTAGAAGAGTCTCTTGAGGACAATGATTCTGATGATGAGGGTCATGACATGTACACTGAGTTATGTATTGCATCTAAGTCTATGCTCACTAAGATTAAAGTTCAAACCAATGAACTTTCAAAAAGTGAGGAGGCACAGTCTAGGATATAAGAGAAATATGTATCCTGAAAGTCAAAATAGAAATCTGATAAGTCTCGGCTTGAGGATCAAGTGAACTCTCTCAAGAAGGAACTTTATCATCAAATTGGTATGGTGGAAGTTCTAACTTCAAAAAAGTTGGCACTGGAAGAATCTCTAAGAGATACCAAGGCTCAGTTTACCAACTTCTCCATTGGTTTAGACAAGCTATCCCAACTATGTGGGATGGGAAAAGTGGATGGTAACAAAATGGGTTTAGGCTTTGGTAATGGTGAAGAATCCAAGAACCTAGGAAAGAAGTTGTCTGTCAAAAGTACCAGCTCTATCTTGGGAAAGCCTCCTTTGCAACCAGTGATCAAAAAGGCAGAAGTTCCCAAAATTCCTAAGCTTGTAAAGTATCATCCACTTAGGTGTTACCACTGTGGTAACCGTGGGCACATTCACAGGTTTTGCTACAAACTAAGAAGTGGCCATCCTTCTGCTAAGATCCCACAGAGCAACAATCTGCTTGCCTCCTTTCAAAACTCGTTAAAAGAGCTGACCAGGATTCCTTAGTCCCTTGCCATCTCCAATTCGAAGAAGATGCCGAGCATCTCAACCTGGGTTAGAGAGTCAAGTCCGAAGACTCGGGATACTAATACCACCACCTCTCCCGAAGAGACTAGAGTCAAGGAAAATCAAGAAGAAGACGTGGTTTGCTTTTCCTCAAGACTCAGGGTAGCCCCAACATATGGACGGAAGATTGTGGCCATGTGTAATGCCGCCTTGACTGCCCTATCAACCTGAAAATCTAATTCTTGGTACGTGGATAGCGGTTGTTTGAAGCATATGACTGGTGATAGTAAGTGGTTCACCTCCATGAATGACACACACCCGATTAGAGATGTTATTTTTGGTGATGGTGCCAAGGCAAAAATTGTTGGAAGTGGGATGGTTGACACACCTGGTCTCCCAAGCTTGAAGAATGTTCTCCTGGTCAAGCGGTTGGAAGTCTGCTTGTTAAGTGTAAGTCAGATTGTTGATGAACATGAGACAATGACTTTTGACCGTACGAAGTGCATTGTCCTTGATGGAAAGGGCAATAGTGTTATGAAGAGGGAAAGGACAAATGACCATTCCTATTGTGTACGTGCCAATAAAAGGTTTCAACCATAGCTGTGTTTTCAGTCTCTAGTATAGGAAAGTCCTCTTGACCTCTGGCATAGAAGGATGTGCCACCTGAATCACCAAGACGTGGTGAAGCTATCTTCAAAAGAAGGAGCTCAAGGTTTGCCTAAACTTTCCGGAAAGGCAACAGGTATGTGCGGGGATTGCAAGATGGGTAAGCTATCCCGAACCTCTCATCCCATTTTTAATGCAAAACCTACTTCAAATGTGCTTGAGTTACTTCATCTAGACTTGGTAGGTCTTGTAGAAACTGAAAGCATAGCTGGAAAGAAATATGTATTTGTTGTGGTTGATGTTTTCTCTAGGTTTACATGAGTAATGTTTCTAAGTGATAAAACCCAAAGTCAAACCTTTGGAAAGTTTTTTGAGATTATAAAAATAATTTCAAATGAAAAGCTTTCTGAAAATAAGCGCATCATTAGAATTAGGTCTGATCATGGAACTGAGTTTGAAAACTCCTCTTTTGCTGATTATTGTGAGGAGTATGGTGTGCATCATGAATTTTCTGCCCTCATTACTCCACAAAATGGGATAGTTGAAAGGAAAAATAGAGTTTTGGTTAAAATGGGTAGAGTGATGCTTAGCTCAGCTGATTTACCTCACATGTTTTGGGCAGAAGCGGTTTATAATGCTTGCTATACAAACAACCGTGTGATACTTAGGCCAAGCAAAAATAAGGCACCTGATCTACGTGTTTTATGCTTGATTCTTAACGTATTTCTCTCTACATTTAGCTTAGTTATGATCTTAGTATTCTTAATTCTAACTTATTTTTTTGTTTTTAGGTCCTAAAGAAAGAAGATGGAGTAAATGAGGCATAAATGTGCTAAAAACGTGTGAAGGAGGAAAGATGGAGAAGAATGTGCCACGAGTTATAAAGATTAGATCAAAGATCACTAAGATGGGTCAAGACCATGTTTTTGTGTCCAAGAAGATTCAAGGTAATGCACAAATTCGGCCACAAAGAAGCCCAAAAGAAGAAGATGGATCAAAAGCTAGAAATCAGGAAATCTGCTTGTGCAGATTAGTCCACTTGAACGGGCCACCGAAAACATATCAGAAGGAACTATAGTATGAATAATATGTCCTTGGAAATCTCTGGAAGTCAACTTTCCAGCGCAAAAAGAATCACTCAATTTGGACATATAAATCTCCAGGAATCACTGATTTAATGAAGAAAGATCAACTTACCCGGGTGGAGTTAATTCATTCCTAATTGGGGATGGACTAGGGTTTTTTATATCCTATATAAAGGGAGCTCGACTAGAAGCAAGGTATCACACAATATAGAAGTCAAACCTATGCCTCAAACACCTTTCCTCTCATACTTAGCAAATTCCTCCTCCAAAGTCGAGCATCAATCTCCTCCACGGATCAAGTGTAATTGGCGCTCTTCGTCTTGCATTTGAGAATCACCACTTGGCGTTTGCAGTGCTCTTCACGGAACAAAAAGTGTAACCATGAGCTTTTCTATTTTATCTCTTCCTTGTAATAGATTTTGTTTAAGTATGATTGTAATAAAGTTTGACAAAAGGTTTTGTGTTTCAGATTTACTTTAGTATCTTCCATGTGTTCTTAGTTTTTAACTTTTAATTCGTATGCATTCTTATGTGCTTAAAGCTTCTTAACATGCTAGGTGATACGCTCTTCGTTCCTCTCTTGCATGTTTTTTATGATCTTTAGATGATTAAGTTGTTGCACTCTTCGTTTACAATTTAAAAGCATGTTCATGTATTTTAGGTTGAAGATTAAGAATTTTGTTGACACTAAATAAATATGAGCATGAATTGGTTAGGTGGATATAATGTGTCGATCACTTGTAAATATATTAGTTAGTGTTTTATTTTCGGTCTAGCAAGCATGTTTAGGGTTCTTTGTTTTTGTTTGTTTTCTACTTGTCTATGAGTGAAGCATGATAGAATCTAAGATTTCTTAATATGTTTGCTTACCAATTTCTGTTCTTATTTTCATAGTTAATTAAACTTTCAAACCCCCCATACATTTAAATTTCTGTTTATAAACGTAGTCATGCATGCACCATCAATCCCCGGTTAAGAACGATACCCTATTTATCACAAAGGGTTTTAATTGTTGTGTCTTTTCTGATTATTAAGTGTTTAATTTAGTAGTTAGTTTTGGGCATATCAACACCTTATGAATAATGGAAGGGAAAGAAGCCAAATGTTTCACACTTAAAAGCTTTCGGTAGCCCTTGTTTCATTTATAGAGATAGGGAGTACTTGACAAATTTGATGCCAAGTGTGATCGAGGTATATTTCTGGGTTATGCATTGAATAGCTATGCTTACCGTGTCTATAACAAAAGAACTTGCAAAATCATAGAAACGGAAAATGTGGCTATCAATGACTCACTTATCTGCTCTCACAACCATTCTCCCAGATTTGTCCAGGAAGAGAATACAAGTGCTGAAGCTGAGACAGCTTTCACAGCTGTGGATACTCCCATTGATGAGAAAAATCTCATTTCGGATGATGTATCCTCTGATACAGAATCTGATCTTGAATGTTCCGGGATAGATCAGACTCTTGCTATCCAGAAGGCACGCCACACTAGTAAGAGGCAAGTTCAGAAGGACCACTCTCCCTCTGATATGATAGGTACTATTGATGAACCAAGAAAGACAAGAAGTAAGTCAAACAAGTTTGTAAGTAACTCTGTTACTCTCAAAAGTTTTCTCACTATACATAAGTTGGTCATCAATCGAATCTCTTGTTATGGTTTTGTTTCAAATGTTGAACCTGAAAACATTAGAGATGCTCTTAAAGATTCAGATTAGATAGTGGCTATGTAAGATGAGTTGAATCAATTTGAGAAAAGTAAAGTTTGGCATTTGTTTCCTAGACCTAAAGATAAAATTTTTATAGGTACAAAGTGTGACTTTAAGAAGAAAATTGATGAGAAAGGGATCATAACTAGGAACAAGGCTAGGCTAGTTGTACAAGGTTACTCTCAAATAGAAGGTCTAGATTTCGATGAAATCTTTGCTCCCGTAGCTAGGCTTGAATCTGTTAGACTTCTCTTAGCCATTGCTTGTTTTCTAAAGTTTGATATGTTCCAAATGGATGTCATAAGTGCTTTCTTAAATGGAATCCTAACAGAAGAAGTGTATGTGGAACAACCTCTGGGATTCAAGAGCTATTCCTATCCCGACCATGTTTTCAGGCTTGATAAAGCTCTTTATGGGTTGAAACAAGCGCCTAGGGCATGGTGTGAGAAATTGTCTACCCATCTAATAGATCATGGATATGTAAGGGGATCTATTGACAAAACCATGTTTGTCAAAAGTACCTTTCAACATATATATGATTATAGCTCAAGTATATGTTGATGATGTGGTGTTTGGCTCTACTTCTCAAAAACTTATTGAAGAGTTTGTCACTCTAATGAAACAAGAATTTGAAATGAGTCTGTGTGGAAAGTTGAATTACTTCAAGTCCAACAGAGGAAGGATGGGTTGTTTATTTCACAAGAAAAGTATGCGAAAGACTTGGTGAAAAAGTTTGGGATGGAATCCTCCTCTCCCATCCGAAACCCTATGGGCATTTCTTATAAGATCAGTGCTGATCTAGAAGGTATTGATGCAGATCATACCCTCTACATGAGTATGATTGGTAACCTTCTCTACCTCACAGCTAGCAGGCTACATATCTCATATAGTGTAGGTGTTTGTGCTCGATACCAAGCTAATCCTAAGGAATCTCATGTGAAGGTACAAGTAACTTTGACATCTTGTATACAATCGATTCTAATACGGATATTGCAGGTTACTCAGATTCGGATTGGGCTGAGGATGCCATGGATAGGAAAACTACATCGGGTGGATGTTTCTTTGTTGGGAACAACTTGGTCTCGTGGCATAGCAAGAAGTAGAACTGTGTATCCTTATCTACAACCCAAGCGGAATACATTGTTGCTGGTAGTTGCTACACTTAACTTCTCTGGATGAAACACATGCTAAGTGACTACATATTCTAGCAAGGTATGCTATCCCTATTCTGTGACAACACTTATGCCATAAATATTTCAAAGAATCCTGTGCTACATTCTAGAACAAAGCATATAGAGATCAGATATCATTTCATTCAAAATTTGGTAGAAGAGAATTAGCTTGAATTAACATTATCCCTATTGAAAAACAATTAGCTGATTTGTTTACAAAGCCTTTAGACAACCTACGTTTTGAAAGTCTTAGGAATGCTATTGGTGTGTGCACCATTACATGATCTCCCTCTCTCACGAAGTTGGTTTTATTTTCTTATTTTTGTTTCTTCCTTGTTTATTGTCAAATAAAAGGAAAATGAAAAGCAATAAATGTTGGAACTGTGTTTTCTGGGATATGAGCTTGATTATGTATCCTTAGGATTGTTTGAACTTAACCTAAGTTTTATGTCCATATTTCATTCCTCTTGGTCTGATTTGTTGCATTTCTCGCTTGATTGTATGCATATATGCTTCAAGGTCTTTGTTGTCTATGGTTTAAATCACTCTTAGGACTATACAGACTTACTTGTCACAAAGGAAAACCTTGTGAGGTGTTCCATGTTAAGCTAGAAAACAGAGATGAAATGTGCTACTTTAGAAATACCGTGTTCTGGAAGAAGATCTGATTGTTGAATCAATAATGAATATGTTAAGTTGTTTATGAGCTAGTCTATCACTAGGTGCACCTTTATGGAACCAATGGGGATCCCTGAGATGTATTCTATCCTTCGATGGGTCTGACCTAGTTATCTATCGAGTGTCCTTGTTACACATATTGCCCCTTCGAGTATCCCCTCAGGGAGCCAATGATAACTACGTTGCTACATGGATATATGATGACGGTTTCTTAGATGAGCTCTTGGCTAAAGTTAAAGTGGCAAAAATTCTTTTGAACTAAAATGGTTAATGCCCAAAGGGCCAATTGTGACAAAGTCACTTAAAATGGTTACTCTCTGGCGATACAAGGGTGGTTGTGACAAAGTCATGTGATTACTATCTCTCATCTCATTTGATGCTCCATATTTGTCCCATGGATCAAGCTTTCTCTCTCACACACACATCTTGATATTCCAAGGACTGATTTCTAGGACCATGATGATAATGTTCTCTTTACGGTCACACTCTCATATGTCAAATTTGAGCCACCAAGATGTTTGAAAAATTGGTGTCATGCTTTGTGAGTCTATGATTAGACTTTTTTGTTCACAAGGACGTGATAGCTCCTCCCTATCCAAGGATTTGTCTTGTCAATTCTACTCTCTTTTCTAGTGCTTCTCTCTTTGTCTTTAATCTATGCACTCTGTGAGGGGGAGATTTCAATGTTTTGGTATATGCATTGGTACCAAGTTCGTTTTGTTGTCAAAATTTTTGTAAACTTTTTTATGCTTCTTTTGGCAAAAGGTGTTTTCTTGACTTTGTGCTTTTCCCAAGTGTTATTGGCCAGATGTGTGCCCTCTTATTGGGTAGGTTACTATTTTATCTCACATGTGGACTTTAGGGCTATTTGTTTAATCTAAGGTTTCCCTCTCTTGATATGTGCCCTGTTACTTTTTACATTTTGGTCCCTATGGTACGTCACTTCATGCAACCGGTTCCTTTAGGTTTTTGAATTGTTTATTTTTTAGTGGGAACGTTTCTGTAGGCTCTCTCTTCCGCTTCCTATATACTCTGCATGCCATGATCACTTCTTTACACGTCTCTTCTCAAATTCATAGCCACTCATTTCAAACGAAACCTTCTTCCTCTTCTTCCACACCAGTGCACAACACTGAAACCTCCATTGTTCCTTTCATGGATTTTCTCGCTCGACCCCTCGCTACTGCTCCAGCACCACCTTCTTCATCTTCCCCTGCCGAGGTGGATATTTCATAGTCTCTTTCACCTCTGTGACTTCTCTAAAGTCCAAGCCATCTCCTTCACCAGATGTGACTTCTCTTTCGCCGCCTCTGGCCCCCGTGGCTACCTACAAGCGCAAGGGTGCTTCTATTCCCAAGTCCAAACTCGTCAAGAAGCCAAAGGTCACCTCTGGTTCTTCTGTGATGTCGCCTTCTGCCTCGTCCCCACTGGATTTGGGTCCTTTTCCAGCCTCCACTCCTTTTTCTCCGGTACATGCTTCCCTTGTACGACCCCCACCTCTTGGGAAACGCAAGGCCATTGTGCCTCGGACTATTGGTTCCTCTTTTGGGACTAGCTCTGCTTCCGCCACCGTTAAAAAAAAACCCCTTCTACCTCTTGAGTCCCCCCTCCTTCTCCTCAAAAGGGCTTCTCAGCCAAAGGAAAAGCTCAATCCACTATCTCCAGATCGAAGCTTCCTCCCAAGAAAAGGCACAGTGAGGATTCTCATCCCCGTGAGCATTTCATTTCTGATGATGCCTTCAATTTATTTGGGTATATGACAATCAATCGTCCCATTGTGGGAGAACGGCCGATTGCTTTTGCCTCTCTTCATCCCCAATTTCTTGCCTTGGTCTCGGATTTTGGATGCTCTCAACTCCATACCTCACTACAGCCATACTTTGGTCCAGGAGTTCTATGCTAACTTTTCCTTGGATACCCCTGACAAAGTCAAGCTACAGTCCAAAGATCCCATCTTTGTGACAGTCTGTAACGTTTCTGTCAACATATCTCCATACAGGATGCGTTCTGTCTTACATCTCCCTATCACTCAGGATTTCGGGTTAGAACCGGTTCGAGACTTTCTCTCGACTCAGTCTATTGATGATCTTGCTGCGAGGCTCTATATCTCTGCCCCCACTGCACCCGTTGGTACTTCTCACCACACCAGAAAATGCATGATTGAGTGGTTCAAAGCTCTCAGGTTTTTGGTCTCTCTCTTCTTGTTCCTGCTACTCAAACTAGTCATATTTCAAAGAAGCAAGCTGCTCTGATTGCTTACCTGAGAAAATGCCCTCTTTTGCCTCTATTCCCTGCTGAATACTTCATGTATCAAGCTATCTGGACTGCTGGTGTTAAGTATCGTGAGTTTGTAACCAAATCTCTGATTTTTCCCTCTTTGATTACTCTTCTTTGTTATGTTGTTGGTGTCCCTCTCTGGAAGGATGATGTCATGAGTCCTGTACTTGTTGTGGTGGATGCTCTTACCATCAACAAGTCTGCTCATCAGTCTCAGGAATATGTCGAGTCTATGGAGCACACATTTCTCAAGCTTGATTTCTAAGCTATGATTTCTGCTGCATTTTTTGAGATGAAGAGCTACATGGATGTTCAAGTTGCTACTATCAAGACTGAGCTTCTCTCTCTACTATCCAGTCAGTGTGGCTCCACTCTCGCTGCTCGGGATGGGACTGTGACTTCCCCTCCTAGTTCACACTCCTCTTTGGGCAGCACAGGTGCCTTTTTTGACGGGGAGTCTGGCAAAGAGATCGGTGTCAATGAAGAAGATGAGTATGAAGATCGCTTTGAAGCCTCTGGTTACGTTTTGTAGGGCTATTCTGCAGGATGTTGTTTGTGTTATAGGATCACTTTCCATTGTTATGTTTTATATTAGGATCTCTTGTCCCTGAACATGTTTTTGGTTTTTCTGTTCCCTTTGTCATTCCTTAACAAAAAAGGGGAAGAATGCGTACCAATCTTTGCATTGGCAATTGTCTGTTGTAACCTGCACTTTGTTGCAAGTTATGAATGTTTCAGGATGGCGTGTTACTTTTCTATCCCAAATCTTCTTTGTTGCTTTCACTTGATCTTGTGAGATTATGTGTAGGTTGTTGTCTATCTAATCATTGCTTGTTAGTGGTAAACATTGTGTTTTTTTAGGAATGCCAAATGGGGAGATTGAAGGTATATTGATTTGTTTGGATTTCCTAGTGTTAACAAAACACACATATTCAGTGGTAATCAACAAAGATGATCGAAGACTCTGTTCTACTAATCTCAATAACAATCAGGTAATCTCATGCATTTGCATATCATGTTTTTCACTGAGGATAACATCCTTGCCACTTATCCCACAAATGGCTGGTTTGAATCTGAGTTGTTCATCTGCTTGCAGCTCGTATTTCAAATCTTCCTACCTGTTTGAAAAAGGCTCTCTTTTAGGTCAGCTAGGGTTTTTGACTTGTTACTTAAGATGCTTAGATAGCTTGTCTCGTAAACCATGATCTTGTCTTCTAGTATTGCTTAGTAACTATCATGCTTTTCTATCTCATGATTTTCACCCATGTGGAGTTGTTTACCCTTGCCCTGGAAAAGTGTTTCTTGCTACCCTTTCTGTCATGCTCTATTTGGAGTAAGTTGAAGAAACCTTTTCGGTCTCCTTATGAAACTTCAACATGGTTAAGGAAAGCTTCGGCTTGTCTTTTCTTGTTGGCTTATGTTCTGCACTTGTCACATCACACAAATTACCAATTGACGAACATCCAAAATCTTGCTTATGTCATTACCCATGTGTGTTATCACTTTGCTGAGTTCTCAACCAATATATATAGACAATTGTTTAGTCGTTGCTGTTTGATTGAGTGAGTCTTTTGTGCATCTTTTCAAATCGTTTTTGATTTCACTCTTTCTCTCTAAGCTTTCCCTTCTACTGCATGTAAGTCTTAGAGTATTTCACAAACCCTGATTTTATCAAAACTCATATGCATTTTGTACTCCATTGAGATTGGTATGGATGTGCTCAACCCGAGAAGCTGCTCATGAAGAATTAGCTTACAAAAAGTTAAGTTATTAGATAAGACTTTTGAAAATCTTTCATTTGTAAATACTTAGACACAAGAGAGAGTGTAGCTCCGTAGAACTAGTAGTGAGATTGGTTAGGATAGCATATGAGTTATGTATCCCCAGAGTACAAAAGTCTTGTAAAGAAGTGTTGTTTATAGTGAAAAAGTTTGTTCCTCAAGAGTTAAATGCACGCAATTTTTCTCTCTGATAGCAGAGTTTCTGCGTTAAAGAAAAACATCTTGGTGTTACTCTTTACTTATTGCTCTTACTTTTCAAGTACTCGAATATCTGTGAATTGTGATAATTCACTACTCTGCTATTCTCGAGAACAGTTTAAACAAAAAAAATTTAAAATGACATATTCACCCCTACTAGAACCTTTAAAATACATATTGCGTTATTTGCATATATCGAAACGTTTGCTTGCTGAGGCCGCCTATATGGAAAAAATACAACTTTGTATTTATTATTACACATTGTGCACATGCTATGCACGCATACTTTTCAACTGAAAAAACTTGGTTAACGCAAGAAACTGAAGCAGTTTTTGCAGAGAAAAAAGGGAAGAAAACTGATTCGTATATACGACATGCCAAATAATAGTTTGTTTGAAAATGAACATTAAAAGTATCAAAAAAATTAGTTTTATGGTGACTCGAGCTCACATTTCTCACTGTACTATTTTGTTTTTGGAAAATTAACTAACAGAGTTTGGGGTTCGACATTGGGCTCCCCGGGGTTAGAAGTATACAATGGCAATGTTGAAGAGTCGTGGGAAGAATACTTCTATTATAAGGTTGTTGAACATCCAGTCGTCGACGACCAAACTGATACCGTCCTGAAGACCAAGCAGTCATCAACACTGTCGTGGCAAGATTACGTCGACGACTACCTGATGTGCAAAACCAGCGACAGCTGCCAGCTCGTGGCTGCCGCCATCATAGAGCCTAACGGTGAGGTTCGAGCCGAGAGTGCTGCTTTCCCGGAGTTGAAGCCAGAAGACGTGACTGGCATTATGAATGAGTTTGATCAACCTGGTTCACTCATGGGTACACTATCTTGGGGGCACAAAATTCCAGATGACCAATGGAGTACCAGGGGAACTCATTAGGGCGTTTTGTAAGGTACGTAGCAGGGGAAACACATGTACAGTACTACAGTAGTACGTCTTCATTCATAGACTTACAGGATATAAGTATATCTCAACTTTGGTGACTTTGATTACAGGGTTGGGGAGTCGCTGTGAGGAAAACCCGTATCGCTTTACTCATTGGGATCCATGATTCTAGTGTTTCTATGGCACAATGCGCCGACATTGTGATGCCGCTCGGTGATTATCTGATTAAGCAAGGTTTCTAGAGAAAGAAAGAGGAATGCTACAGGATTTGTATAATTTCCAATTGGAAAAAAATGTTTAAATGGTATGTAGACTTTCATTGTCTGGACAGTGTCACTTCTCCGTTGTAATAAACTGTAGGCGTCATTGATTGAAGTGTTTAGGGTTCGAAAGAGTTAAGTGAGTTAGTTTTAGGGTGGAAGTGTTTTGTGCGAGAGTTTAAGCCAAATATGTTTGAGTGCATATGCAACGACCTTATTACCCTTTAATTTTGAAAAACACACAAGACACGTCATCAACTAAACATAAAATGTATGAAAAAGTTACGGGAGATAACCCGATGTCAACAAAATCAAAGTCTAAATACCAAACTGTTAACTTTGAAACTCCAAGCATTCTTGACAATGAAAATCTAGACACCATTTAAACAGTTTTTTCCTTTCCAATATGTATGAATACGTATCAGCTCATTAAGCTGTTATGAATTTTATTTCTAGGTCCATTGAGCATGTAATCCCAACAAATAACGCAGGCTCTTATACTTGTGGCCACCTTAAATAATTTTAGCTCATTCAAATGATTCAAGGAAATTGTGAAACAATTTACAACCAACTTGGATATCAGAAAACAAGACTGACATATTACAACCTACTTAAATTCTTGAATTTGGCTCCAAGAGAAACCACACTACCAAAATCTTTTCACGTGGATTACTAAATTTTCAACCCTGAATGAATTGCGACCACTCCTCCAACAAGATTTTCATACTCGACCTTCTGGAAACCAGCATCTGCAATCATTGACGCAAATTTTTCCTGCAGTTGTCAATTTAAATGAATTACAACGGGCACACCAAATCGGGAGCACCAACCCATACAGTGCCATAACTGATATCTGAGATACTACACTGAACTTAAATTAGAATCTACTATTTGGAGCAAGCAAACTCAGTTTAACATTCAAGCAAACTTAATAATTCCCTCTTGATAGAAGACAGGTAAAACTACAGTGCAACCAAATTATAATTCCACAGACTGACATGATACACCTATATCAAGATAAAGTACATTCTGCTCATTTCACATATTAGAGCGCTTCAACTTGTGCCCATGACTCACATTTCAATTGACAAGGCACACATGGATTTTACTACAAATGCAGATAATATAGGAATACAGCATTAATGTAGGGAATGAATATAAACCTGAGGTGGGAAACGACGAATACTCTCTACCAAGTACTGATAAGATTCTCTATCTCCTGCAACGAGCTGTCCTAGGGCGGGAATGATCGAGAATGAATAAAAGTCATAGCTGCAAGACACAAACCATTAACAGGGTTCCTTAAGATCATCAACTGCTTACATATTCAAAACTTTATTGAGTGTGTCGGCCAAAACTATGAAGCAACTGTCACAGCATGACATGGTGCATGTCATTGGCAATATTGAATAGTGAACCGGAAGGTGTCAACCATGCAAGTGGTTGCATTGTTGAGCACCATAACACGGCGACTTCTTGACAATAAGAATTCAAGTGTGTAATTATTTGGTACAAAGGCGATTGGAACAGAACAAAAAACAAACACCAATCAAAGCCACTCTTTATTCATTGTAGTAAGCAGATGGGTAGTGCTTTCATAATAGCATCATACAAAAGCCTCTTCATCCATTTAGTAAGCAGATGGTAGTTAAAGTTTCATAAAAGCATCATAAAGTAGGGGAAAACCATTCCTTAATATAACTAGGAAAAAATCCTACAAATCAGAACATGAACCTATGAATTCCATGATACGGATTATGAGCTTAGCTGACCATTGTCCTCGATAGTAGTTTTAACTCAAACAGTACAGAATACTTACAAGTCTTTGAATATAGGAGTCTCTACATGGCTGAGTTCAAGGCACAGAAACCTTCCTCCCCGTTTCAGTACCCTATAAACATAATTACATAACAGAAAAATAGTAAGTGAATCAATTAACAAGCCATTTCGATACTCTCCCAACATAACAAATAATAGCTGTAGCAGTTGGCGCCCAATCAATAGTACCTCCACAATTATAGAATGATTGTCTGCCTTGTTTTAGTTATTATCAGTTAGAATCTATCCATAAGGTTGTGTGCATACCTATAAGCTTCAGAAAGCGCTTTCTCTATGTGTGTCACGTTCCTAATACCAAATGCAATTGTGTAACCATCCATAGAATTATCTCCAAAAGTCAAAGCTTCTGCATCTCCCTCCACCCACAGCAGAGACTTGTTGTCTCCAAGACCTATAAATATTAGTACAGCAATCTTAAATTTCAAAGCAAGTAAAACTACGATGTGATTGAGATAATGTCCAATCCAACCAGGCTCCAAGTTTACAACATGAATGGTACCTCTCTGTGAGGCCCGCTTTTTACCAACATTCAACATGTTGGGGTTGATGTCACATACATACACTTTAGTTTCATCTTGTAGATCATCTTCAAGAACATTCAGCAAAGCTCTGCGTTTGACGCTGTTTATACTGTCAAGTATCCTGAAAGCAACATCACCTGCCACAACAAAAATAATTAACTGTAAGATTCAAAGATTATAAAGAAAGAACAGCAAATTAAGTTCACCAGTGTCCCGTACGAGATAAATGAAAAATGCCAAAAGCTGACCCACCTAGACAATTGTATTGTTAACAATTCAGAGATGTAAAGTAACCGAACTGAACTTCAAAGGGTTAATCCATACACTTTGGTAAAGGTAACATATAATAAGTATCAGAAGGTCACCTGTTCCACCAGCTACATCAAGATGATGCATTCCAGTAAAAGGATTGAGTTTGGAAACCAATCTGAAAAGTTGGGGGATATCCACATAAAGCCATTTAAATGGAAAGTGTAATCATATGTTAATTGTTATTTAAAATAACATTCATAGAGTAAAGTAAATCTTCAAGAGGCTAACCTATCCTTCCATAATCTGTGCAATCCAACACTCATCAAATCGTTCATTGTATCATAACTTGAAGCAACGTTGCTGAAGACATTACCCACCATTTGACTTTTTTCCTCTTCGCGTACCTCCTTAAACCCTGAAATCAAACAGTTACCGATTATCTATCAAGCAAAGCATCTGAAACAAGTTAATGATGGAGATATCTTCAGATTGTTTCCACCCTATTCTATGTCAGACCAAAATACAAAACGCCCCTCTCTTTTCACTCGAAGCTCAACTCTTCACCCTATTTTTTTATCCGATAATCTACAAAAAATAGGATTATGAACACCTTCGATGAAACTCTCTGTGTATGTAATTCAACATTCTCTTATATCAACCACCAAGCACTGACACACACGAGATAAAGAACAGACAAGGGGAAAAAAGGGTTCACCGAAGCTCGTGGCATGGGAATGCAACAGAGACGCAGGAGCAAACTTGGGTAACAGCTTACTCCCCAACTTCCTCGTAACTGTTCTCAATGCCATGACTTGTCTACAAAAACCAATAATCAAAAAATACAAACAAATTCAGGGTTCATAAAAGAAACACATACATGAACAAGCTATATGAAATTTCAGAAGATCAAATACCCACAAAGTTTATAAATTTGACTGATCTTCTAATTTCTAAACAAAATTATCAAAGATTCACAACATGTTAAATTCTGGGAATTTAATGAAGAATTGAAGAAAACCGAGGCGGCGGAAAACCAAGAACAACATACCTGATTTTCAGAAGAGAACTGGTGTTTGATCGCTACTAGTTTGGCGATTCGACTTTGTTTTTTTTAAGGAAACTAATGAATAAATTGTGTTTATGTTTAGTAGAAAAAAGAGAGGAAGGTTTGGTCCAGTGGTGCTGTGTTCGATGCTCCGCACGGTAAAGAATCTTCTTGGTTTGCCTTGACCTTTGAACTACAGAAAACAGTTTTGTCACCAAAAAAAGAATCTTCTTGGTTTGCCTTGACCATGGTAGATTCTTTTTGTAGATACTTTTATTAGTTAGAGAGAAGAAGGAATTGATGGATCCCAGGTTTCTTTGAGCAATAAATTTGACATGAATGAAATTCAGGCCAGCAACTCTGAGTTACTATATTTTATATTTTTATTTCGATTATTCATACCGAAAGATTCAAATTGATCATGTTGTTCTTTAATCTTGAAAATGTGACGACAAATTCCAGATCCATGTTGTTTCATGTTCTCGCCAATTGGGATTTTGAGATTTGTTTCTTTTGTTCTTTTCAGTTTATGAAAATGATATAAAAAGAGATAAATATAAGGAAAAGAAATCTTAAATTTTGTCTAATGTGCCTGAACCATTAGATCATATTAAATTTGATCTGACGCTAGTTGAGTATTACTGACCACGAAAGTAATTGACCATCGGAGCGGGACTCTGTACATAACCATACGTTAACTATATATCTTTAAAGAGCTTGAATATATAGGAATCTTCACCCAAATCTCATCTAGGACTAAAAATGCATCCAAACTTATTTTTTGATCACCAGTCACTTTATTTTAAAATATGCGCGAAATACCCTTCAACTTTGCAATAATTACATGCATAATTATATTTTGTGCCACAATAATTGCCCTTTACGCCTCGGTGTCACCAACCATTGTCCACACATCCTTGCTAGGTCATGCCACCGATTATGCCCAGGTCATCCGTGACTCACGCACTACTACTGACATCGCCTGAGCTCGAGACTCGTACATACCTTGCTCGCAACTTGCCTAGGATGCCAAGATTCGCCGCACTTGGACAATCGATGCACATACTCAACTGTGACTTGCTTCAACTCTTCCTCGCTTCCATGATACATAGCGTTATCGATGATGCCGATGACGATGGATGTCGCCGCAGAGGATGTAGACATCTATAATACTCTGACCTTTTCTTATAATTATTAATATTTATAGATAATTTGAGTTCGATTTACCGTCGGTAAATATTAAGAGGTCTCAGGTTGACTTTTCATTAAATTGACAAAGTTAGTTGATTTCGAGTGGAAGTTGTAGAATATGTTGAGACGAGTCTGTAGACCCGAGAAATGTCAAAAACAGAGTTACGATATAAAAGTTAAAATTATCGGAAGTTTATCGAAAATAGTTTCCATAAATGGAAGAGTATAAAAGGGACATTTCCCTTTCGGAAAGATTGGTCAGAGTTGACTTGGAGTCAAAAGTTTCTCTCTCGGGTGAGAGCGACTCAATTCGACCCGTTTATGGTCAAACCACGTTGGCCGGGGGCACGACACTGTCAGGCCATGTCTGATCGTCACACTAGCCAGTTTCAATTGGTCTTGTTATCCTCATTCTTAATATGGGCTTGATAAGGGAGATTATGGCTTGTAGAGGGAGAATCGAATAAGGGAAGTTATTAGGGTTTTCAGGTGAATTTTCTCCTCTGACCACGAAATAGGTTTGGTTTGACTCATTTTTACTTGCTTGGTGTGCTATTGCTTGGATTTTGTTGTTTGCAAGTTGGATTCGAAGGAAATCGAATTGATTTTCTCGATTACGTTTGGCTACCGCCATGAGCGGCGGTTGTCGGTGTTCTAGGCGGCGAGGTTAGAAAGGTTTGGTTCTCCTCTTCCTCCCGAGTCGATTGAGACCAGCCATGAACCCAGGGGTGACTTGATGGCGGCGGTGAAACGTGTCTCTTTGCTAGTGGCGGTGCGGCCGACGAAGAAATTAGGTTTGTCTTATATCGTTACGACTGTTTCGTTGTAACAAGTTTGTCGGATGTGTGTCTTCGACTAGATTAGTCGGAGTTGGTTGCGGATCGAGTACTTTCCTCGATTACTAATGTATTGATGGATTTTTACAATATTTGAAAAGGGCCGGGTCGTCACAACATCAATTTCAAGTGGGTGCCCAAAGTAGATTTACTCCTTTTTATGTAATAGTACCTTTGGTCAACTTGAATAGTATATTTGTAAATGGCGAATAGTATCTTTATGATTTTGGGTTTAGTAAATTAAGTTTTTGAAGAAAATTATGAACGAGACTTAGTATCTTTTATGTTGTATCTTTAGAACTTGTGTTGGTATCTTTATCATGTCTTGTTGGTATCTTTCTTAAACTATGATGGTAACTTTATGACGTCGTGTTGGTATGTATCCTTTTTTATAAGTGTTGGTATCTTTCTTACATTGTGATAATACCTGTCTTCTGTTGTGGTAGTATCTTTAAGATATTGTGATTGTATTCTTATGCTGGTATCTTTATGCAGATATGTTGGTATCCTTTCATAGGAGTGTTTGTACATTTCTTACACTGTGATGGTATCTTTATAGATTGTATACGTTGTGGTCGTATCCTTTGTTATGCGAGATGATATATTTTTTACATTGTGATAGTACCTTTCTTTCGTTGTCATCGGCATAACAATATCTTTGATAAGCTTAGTTGATATTTTATAGTTGGTAGATGGTATCTTTACGATCCTCAATTAGTAGCTTTATATCAATGTGTTTTTGGTATCTTTTATGCTATATTGTTGATATCTTTCTTACGATGTGATAATACCCTTTTTACGCTATGAATGACATGGTATCTTTATGACACCGTGTTGATATCCTTTATTAGGAGTGTTGATAACTGTCTTATACTGTGATAGTAGATTTGTTACTTTGTGATGGTATCCTTATGACCCCGTGTTGGCATATATCTTTCTTCGAACCCTAATATAAACCCTAAACTCTAAACCATATATTCTCTCTCTTTTCTACACCCTAAACCCACACCTTAAACCCTACTCTCAGGCCCAGTCTTAGCCTAGGACAGGCATGGCGACGACCCAATGCCCATTTTGAAAGAGGCCCCCAAAATTTTGTCCTGTTTAAAAAATATATATAATTTTTTTTACGCTGTTTCATTCTACTCCCAATCTCCAGGTTGTTTTTCTCAAAATGAGTTCTTCAATTTTTACTCCTTTCAATTTCCCATTCTAATATCCAAACATCGATTCATGAAGAACCAATGAATGAAGTCCATATTCCAATGATTCATCTACCTCTATTTAATAACTAGCTGTTCTTATGAATATACATCTCAATAACTCAGTTCATTTTTCTTTTGTTTCTCCCATCTATCTCTGCCGATAAATATACATCTCAGTTCTTCTTCTTGCCTTATATTTTGTCTTCAAATTGGTAAGTCTACATTTCAGTTCAAGAGAAGAATATATAACCTCCACTCTAATTGTTTTCATTTGATTTTGGATAAAAGCAATTGGGGATTTAGGCGTTTAGCTATTGAAGAAGGGGAATTTACAGAATTTGTTGATGCTGGGTAACTGGGTATTGCTTATAGTTGGTGAATTAGCAAGAATTTGGTTATGATTTCTTTAATTTGATTTTTTAATAGAGATGATTAAAAAAAAATTAAGTTTTTTAAGCATGAGACATTAAGGTGTTGCCATTTTTTCTGATAGCTGCATTTTGTTTAAAATTTGTGTTTGATTTATATCATTGATTTGGGAAATAATGGAGACAAGTTTTCTTATTCTCAAGCTTCCTCTATATTCTAGTTTGGTTCTTGTTCAAACTAAGTTCTATTCTTCAGCTATGTAGAAAGTTATCTACCCAATAATGGCTTACAACTCAACTTCTCTTCTTCAATATGTCAGTTTAATTTCTAGGTTTAAACTCCTAAAAAAATCAAAAATGTTAATATATGTTTTCATATATAGAGAACCCACTTTTTCTCGCCACCCCGGCCTGTCTACTCTCTCTCTCTCTCTCTCTCTCTCTCTCCTGATATATATCTATATATCATATCAAGTGCAAAGTTTCGTATTGAAACTTCGGTGTGAAGTTCCATTTTACACAAAATGAACAAAAAAAATTTAAAAATTGAAACCACCCATCCTTTAGAAACCCATGCAAAGATCGTGCTTGCAAAATTTTAGCTCAATCAGAGATATTTTAACTATTTGATTGTTACATTGTTTAACAATGCACACAAATTGTCTGATTTAGCTCAAAATTTGATGTGGTGATCAAATAGTCAAAACATCTCCGATTGAGTTGAAATTTTGCAAGCACAAACCTTGCATGTGCATCTAAAGGATGAGTTTTTTCAACCTTCGAATTATTTTGTCAATTTTGCGTAAAATAGAACTTCACACTGAAGTTTCAATGCGAAGCTTCGTACTTGATAGAATCTATATATATATATATATATATATATCATGGTATCTTTATGAACGAGACATAGTTGATTGAGTTTCTGTTGAGTCGTGAAGAAAAACTAAAATAAGTTATAGTATCTTTATGAACTTGTGTTAATTAGTATCTTTATGAACTAGAGTTGGTATATTTCTGTATTTGAGTTGGCATCCTTATTTTTTGAGTTTATGCTGAGTCAGCGAAGAACAAAATGAAAAACCAATTATTATTATTATTATTATTTTGAAAAAAAAACTGAACAAAAAAACTGAAGGGTAAAATGGTCCGTGTAGAAAAAGACTTTTATTTCAAATTGTAGGCATTAAAGTGACTTTTGAGTCACTAAAATCTGGGACCATATTCTATACCACAGCAGTGCACTTGCACCATCTGCAAAACATATTTTTATTGGCTTAAAATTAAAAATAAAATAAAATAATGAATAAAAATAATAAAGAAAAGGTTATACAAAATAAAGATAAATTGTAGGTAGGAGAGGAAGAAAAAATCACAGTAGTGTGATTTTTCTTCATAGGTCAGTAGCTCGTAGCAGAATTAAGATGTAGTGGTTGACAAAAAATAGGGTTTGTCGATAGGTCCACAGGATTGGCTCTGATACCAAGTAGAAAATATAGGTAGAAGTGTTTAAGGGTAGAATGCAATACTTTCGTTCACTCTCAAATTGGATATATAGACAACTTTACAAAGTATATTCTTAATAGTAGAGAATATCTACAATAAAGAATAAATAGTTGTAATTACAATATGAATCTAAAATATCTACAAGATCAATAATTGCCAACAAAAAGGGAAAAAATAAACAAAAGTACGTTGTCTCTTTATGGTCTTTTGTGCAATGATCGCTACTCTTTTACCAAATTGGGAAGTGATTAGTTTACTATACACATTTATGAACATTGATAAAATGAATTCTACAATTACAAATTTGTAACCATCTTTCACCCTCCATTGATGTGCCAACGCATTCGTTGCATTTCCTGAAATTCCTTTTGCTAAGCTTCCATGGCTTCAGCAACATGCTCATTTAAAACTTTTTTCTCTTGCTCCCT
This sequence comes from Geum urbanum, assembly GCA_946800695.1. Classification (NCBI taxonomy): domain Eukaryota; kingdom Viridiplantae; phylum Streptophyta; class Magnoliopsida; order Rosales; family Rosaceae; genus Geum; species Geum urbanum. Next base: position 12,289,295 of record OX327003.1, read on the forward strand.
CAATATCTATAGCCAACAACACGATTACATTAACATCATCAGTAAACAAAAGTTGTATTTTACCATATGGTTCAATTTTCATTCTTGGATGCAGTGTCATATCCCATAACAACAAAAGAAAGAACAAATTGAATCCAATATCATCAACTTTACAAATTACAATTATTCATATTCATAATTTCTGAATAAAATATTCTATGCACATACCCGATATCTACAAACATGAAATAAATAGACACAGTCTCATCACTCCAAGACCTAAGATACAACAAGATTAGAAACTCACAATCATCTCTTCGCTTATGTTACCATGAGCATGAAAAGTCTTTGCTGATAACTAAGAATTCACAGAATGAGATCTTCAATATATATTAAACTAAAGTTGTCGCCCGCGCCGATGCGCGGTTTATCATCAAAATAAGATTAAAAAAAAATTATTTTAAAAGTTGAATTTTATTTAAAAAATAAATAATCCTAATATATAATTCATAATTTACAAATTAAGTACTATTGAAGATTGTACATGTAACTTACAAATATAAGGACTGATAGATCATATAAGTTTTACTTAACATTATATTACATATACATGAGTGACAAATTAGAAAACAAATAATTTTTTTTTGAAATGTCCGGACATTGTAAGCTCCTCGAATTTTTGACATGTGATATAACTAAATTGTATCCAACCTGAAAAGTATCATTCATACCACAATCATAATCTAATACTACTCTTTTAACAATGTAAATCAAGTATGGATCGATATGGTGGTAGAAAGTGACAATCATAATCTTGCCTGATTACCTTTCTTGACATTATTTAATGCCAGTTCTTTTACATACTCTTCAAAAGTTTTTAACATCTTTCAATAGCTTCATCAGTGCTACATATTAAGTAGTTATGTTAACTAACTATTTAGACAAATCAAGTATCCAAAAAGATAAAATACACAACAAATATCAATTCTAAAAGGAGTATTTATGATAGAATATATCGATGATGTTGCATAAATTGAGTCGAGGCATGCTCCTTCATGCAAAACAAAAGAAAAAAAATGAAGTATACAAAACATAAACTCAAAACCAATGCACAAAACATCATAATAATCTCTCACATAAAAGAAATTAATACCTAAGCTCAATGAACGTGATACTGAGCTCAATATCTGATTTGTCTTTGTAACTCTTCTTCTTTCATGTATGCACATAAATAAATCTCATAATAGAAACATAATTGCACATGGAACATTGAAAACATCTTGCAGATTTTGGAGGTGTATCTTGCTGCTAATGCAAATATCGAATTGCTTGCAAATACAGCGATGCAGCATTTCTTCACCAACGAATAAATCCAAACTAAAATTGTACCAATGACTCGTCAACATGAATTTATGATCCACTAAAATTATACATATAGAGGTTGAAATTCTGCACATGCACATAAATAAGGAGATTTGCAGCAGACCTCTTGGAATAGTGACTGCTCGAACAAATACAACAAATATGAGGGTTAAGTTTGTTATTAGGGATAAATTTGATTGATTATATTTAGTAATAACAAAATTAAAATTGACTAATTGTACCTTAGTTGTGGAGACCTCTAAGCCCAAATCAAGTAGCAGAAAAATCACCCCAAATTGAGCAAGAGTTTTAACCTGCAACCAGAAACCACTGTTAAAATGGATAGGAAAGTTCAATGGTGTGAATGGAGTGAAAAATTAAGGGTAAACATACTTGAATCATTTCAATGATGAAGTTGAACCCTCCAGGTCTAATAACAGATACCCATAGCAAATATCCAAAAAATAACCTGCGAATTTATAGTATCACGGGAATCCAAATTAACACCATTAACTATGAACCCAAATAGCAAACTGATTTCTTGCCCAAACAAAAGTAATGCTATCAAAATCTAAAATGCAAATGGAAGAAGTACATACGAAAACCAACCTAATTTTGTTTGTTCGGAAAACCACACTTTTTTGTTTGATCATGATAACCCACTTTATTTCCTTCTTCTAAATGGAACACAACATGCAATTTTAATTTAAAGACCTAACTATATATTAGTTATAGCAATCAAAATAGCATAAGAATAACCTGAAGAACAAATCTAATCAAGAATAGAAGCAATGTGTGGAGCAGACACCTGGAGTGGTGTAACCCTATTTTTGGGTCGACTACAACTCTGCAAAAAAAAGACGAATATGACTGCAACTCAAGGAAGAAGACCACAGTAGAAGGCTACAACTAAAGGAAGAAGACTGTAGTAGATGACTGCAACTCAAGGGAAAAGATCGTAGTAGATGACTGCAACTGAAGAAAGAAGACTACAATAGAAGACTGCAGCTAAAGAAAGAAGACTACAGTAGAAGACTGTAGCTGAAGAAAGAAGACTACAACTGAAGAAAAAAAGAAGAAAACAACACCCCGAGGAAGAAGAAGAGGCTTGGATTGTAAAAGAAGCAGGGAGAAAGATTTGTGGATGAAAAGAGAACAGAAAGAAGATGAAGAAGACAAAAAAGAAATGTGTCCTCCGTATGTGCAGCTGTTGTGTCGGTGAAATGAAGAGGCATAAAGACAAATAAAAAATATAGGGCGATGAGAAAACAGAACTGTCCCTACACAATTCAGTTTTTTTTTACCTATTTAATGAAGAATGTTATATTTAACATGTAAACTTAATTAAATTATCAACACAGTATATGTATATGTTATCTAAGCATGCATTATATATTTGTCTTTAGGGTCTAATAAAGGACACAATATTGTATGTATATCTTAACTAATCATGCATTATATATTTTGTAAAACATCTTTGTACACTATTTTTTTGTATAAATATTTGGTTTGTCACCTGTGACGACCCGAACCGGAATTGGTATAGTAATCGGCTTAATCCGCGAGTTTTGCGAGTAATCGAGATTTATCGTAATTAATTAAATTGGCAGTTTGGTTCACGACTTAATTACCAGGTGAGAATTTGAGTTGAGTCTCTTCATGAGAATTGTAGTATGCGTGATTTCGAGTTTGTGGGCGGTTTCGGATAATTGTTTCGATAACCGAGGAATATGTTATGAATATTTGAAATCACGTGATTTCGTCTTGTTTATCCGTTTGAGTTTGAATTATCCGAATCGTGGATATGATTCGATTTGGACTGTCAATCGTATCGAGCTGCGAGTATAAATATCGGAATAGTCATAAATTGTCGAAAATCACTGTTTTGGGAAGTTTGACCTTCGTTTGACCGTTGACTCGCGTTGACCCGGAGGAGCACCGCGCAACCGTTTGACCACCGATCGATTTTCCATTTTCTGCCACCTTAGACCAAATCGTTGGTATGGTTAGCTTCCTCTCATGATTTCCTAGTGTTTTGCAATTGATTTGAGTTAAATTGGTTGAGATTTGGAGGAGAACGAACTCGGTGAAGTTCGTGGTGTTCGCCGGAATCGGGTGAGGTGCTCTGGCGACATTTGGGGTCGGGGGTGTAGGGGAAAAGGTTCCCCTCATCCTTGTGAAGCTTTTGGGTGAAGGAATTTTGGTTTGGTTGAGGTTTGAAGCTCGCCGGAAAACTCACTGGAATCCATGGATTCCATGAGTTTTGAGGTGATTTTCGGCCGGTGAGCTTAGAATTGGGTCTTGGTGTAGAAGAGGAAGTTGTTGGGCTTGAGGAGTACTTGTGATCTGGAAAGTTTAGCCGGAATCTGTCACGGTTGAAGCCGCGCCGACAGCGGCGGCGGCGGCGGTCAACGGCGGAGCTCCGGTGAGGCGTTGAATTTTTGAAATTTGACAAGTTTTATGTCGTTTTTCTTGTAATCGCGCCCCGATCATTGCCTTGAGGTTTTCGAGTTGATTTCGATACCGGATTTTAAGTCGAGGGTTTATGTGGAGAATTTGGGGGTTTTCGTTGATTATTTTGTATCTGAGTTATATGTTTCAGGAAATGGTTGGTTTCCGAGGTGTGGTACAGTGTAATGAATTGTGATTTTGATCAGTTATATTTTGTGATTATTCAGGGGATCGATATCGTATGTTGGGCGAGGGATCTTCCGCCGGATCTCGTGATTAGCGCGTTTGCGCGCTGTGCTATCTGTGAGTGGACATTTATTTACACTGTCGTAGTGAGTTCTTGTTTTCAGTATTTATTTCCAGTACAATATTGAGATTATTTATTGTTTTGGAGGTATTGTTTTATTTTTTATGGTGATGACATTTATTTAGCATCGATGCATTGGCTACTCGGCTGATTACCGGTAGTCCAGTTCTAGGGTTGAGAGATTCCCCTGATGTGCCCATTAGGCTTGAGAGATTCACCTAGGCTATCACTGTCGGGCCTGAGAGATTCGCCTGACCATCGGGTTTGAGAGATTCGCCTGACACCTCCATTTATTTTAAGAACTCGCATTGTTTTTATGTTATATAAACGGTGAAAGGCATATGATTATTTTCGTCCACTCACTCTAACAATTTTATTTTCCTTTCCCCTGGGCTTTTTGATTTCCGTGCCCAGTTTGCAGTTCAGATTCTGGTGTCACACGTCGCAGTCGGAGGTTTAGTGTTTGAGCTACCTTTCTTTTCCAGTAGGTTTCTTGTTTAGCCTACTGTTGTATATTTATGTATATATACACTAGAGGTCGCTCTGATTACTCTAATGTTATACTTTCATATGATTTTCCTTGGATTTTTGTAAAGTACAGTTTTGCTTACTAATTTACATTATTGTTATAATATTGAGAAATCCGGATGGGATTGGTGCCCACGGTTTGGCTTTTGTGGCATAGGATGATGTGTGTTTTTCGGGTGCAGGTTAATGGTAATTCCACGTTATAGTGAAACTCTGCCAAAATTCCTATGGTTTTTGCAAGTTCGTGTTTTCAGAAGGGGTTCGATTCCGGTTTAGGAAACTAAATCGGGGTTGGGTCCTTTCATCTTGGTATCAGAGCATTAGGTTTCAGGTTCTGTAGACTTCTGTAGTTGTGATACTAAGGATATTTGCGTATGTACAGCATGTCTGGAGTGATGACCCGACTGGCCAACGGTTACTCATCAATGCTTCGGGTGTTGTGTGTTCTCAAATGTCTGAAGTTTCAGGATTACGTTCCTTGTGCTTTGTGACTAATGCTTTTCTTGTATCATTAGGATGCCTCCTAGACGTGGTCCCCGTGTTAATAAGGATGTGAATATTGCGTTTGGAGGAGCGTTTTGACCCTGTGGTCAAAGTTCGAACTACTGGAGCAACTGTTTTCTCGGGTTCAGCTGATCCGGAGATTTGTGAGGTATGGTTGGTTCAGGTTGAACGAGTTTGTGAGCGTCTGTGTTTCACTCTTGAGTAGATGATAGTGGCAGCAGTTGGTTTACTTGAGTCTGATGCATACTTCTGGTGGGTTAGTATCGATAGAGTTCTGGTTGATACTCCGTGGACACTATTCAGGGATTTTTTTATGCAGAGATACTTCAACCAGGCTATACAGCAGCGGAAGTATGAGGAGTTCACTAATTTGAGACAGGGCAGCATGTCAGTACTTGAGTACCGGGACAGATTTACTCGCTTATCCCGATTTGCTCGTGATATGGTGGCTACAGAGGAAGCCAAGTGCCGAAGATTTGAGTTGGGCTTGAACTTGAACATTAAGGGGACACTGACTACGATGCCTTGGAACAACTTTGACGAGTTTATGAGTGCAGCACTTCGAGGCGAGGATATCGAGAAGGAAAGGCAGATGAGATTCCAGTCTTGATGATTTGAGAAGGGTGGACCGAGTCAGGGACCTTCCAAGAGGCTGAGTTCTGACACTTCCGGATCGGCATCATCATCTGGCAGTGGACCATATAGACTACCAGCTAGTACAGCTAGACAGAGAGAGAGAGACAGAGATAGAGGAGGGATCGACCACAGAGACCACAGTCTAGTGGGAGTTCTAGCGGATCCAGCTATCCTTGACGTACCAGTGGCACTTTTGCTGTACCGAGGGAGTATCCATTGTGCAACCTCTGCAACAGGCATCATTTTGGTCCTTGTCAGAGAGACCTTATCATTTGCTATCGTTGTGGCTAGGAGGGTCACTATGCGAGAGAATGTTTCCAACCTGCTGGTGTTGGTAGACATGCAGCTCAGAGTTCCGGAGGAGAGTGAGGTACCACTTCTGGAGCTCGACCAGTACAGTCTTCTGGCCAGGGCGGACAGCAGAGTCACCTTCAGCGTGGATGACCAGTCGGGCAGGCCAGGGTTCATGCCATGTCATTGCATGAGGGCAGAGCTTCACCGGAGGTTGTTATTGGTACGTTGCATGTTTTTGGCTATCCAGTACTTACTTTGCTAGATCCAGGTGCTACGCATTTATTCATATCATATTGATTATCATCTTTAACTACTATGCCTGCATCTCCACTTCCGGGGTTATGGAGGGTGTTGTATCCGTCCGGTGAGGTTGTGAGTATTGGTTGGGTGTATAGGGATTGTGAGATCTTTGTTGGAGGTTATGGGTTAGCTGCAGATTTGTTATTGCTGGATATGGTCGACTTTGATGTGATTTTGGGTATGGACTTCTTGGAGACACATTGGGCTATGTTTGATTGTCACAAGAAGGAGGTTGTGTTTCGATGTCCAAGTTTTCCAGAGATATTGTTTCGCGGTGAGAAGAATACTTCATTGCCATGTGTGATTTCAGCAATGAAGGCCGAGCGGATGATGAAGAAGGGTTGTGTTGCATATTTAGCTCATGTTATGGATACTACGGCTGCTGTACCAGACATTGGTGACATTGGGGTTGTTTTCGAGTTTTCGGATGTGTTTCCGGAGGAGTTACTGGGTATTCCTCCAGTTCGGGAAATTGATTTCACCATTGAGCTTTTACCAGGCACTGGACCTATATCTCAGGCACCTTATCATATGGCGCCAGCGGAGTTGAAGGAGCTACAGATTTAACTTCAAGAGTTGCTGGAGAAAGGTTTCATACGACCCAGTGTATCATCGTGGGGTGCTCCTGTACTGTTTGTGCGGAAGAAGGATGGTTCCATGCGGTTGTGTATTGATTACAGGAAGCTGAATCAAGTCACCGTGAAGAACAAGTATCCGTTGTCGCGGATTGATGACTTGCTTGATCAGCTCAAGGGAGCTTCGGTCTTTTCGAAGATTGATCTCAGGTCCGGATACCATCAGTTGAGGATTAGAGAGTCAGATGTGGCCAGGGCAACTTTCAGATCACGGTACGGGCATTATGAATTCTTGGTTATGCCGTTTGGGTTGACCAATACCCCTGCAGCTTTCATGGACTTATTGAATCGGGTGTTCAGACGGTTTCTGGACAAGTTTGTGATTGGATTCATCGACGACATCCTGATTTACTCCAGAAGTGTGGGCTAGCACAAGAAGCATTTGCGAGCTGTTTGCGAACTTTGCGAGATAATTAGCTGTTTTCGAAGTTCAGCAAGTGTGAGTTTTTGTTGGATAGCGTGAAGTTTTTGGGTCACGTGATATCTGCTGAGGGAGTCAGCGTGGATCCTGACAAGATAGAAGCCGTGTTGAATTGGAGTAGACCTACCACCGTACCAGAGATCAGGAGTTTCTTGGGTTTGGTAGGTTATTATTGGCGCTTTGTGCAGGATTTTTCATGGTTTACCACTCCACTTACCATATTGAAGAAGAAATGTGTCAAGTTCGAGTGGTCTGATGCATGTGAGGAGAGTTACTTGCTCTTGAAGGAAAAGTTGACTACTGCACCGATTTTGAGCCTACCTGACAACAGTGGAGAGTTTGTGGTTTACATCGATGCATCGAAATTAGGACTTGGTTGTGTTTTGATGTAGCATGGTAGAGTGGTGGCTTACGGTTCCAGGCAGCTGAAACCACATGAAGTCAACTATCATACCCATGATTTGGAGTTGGCTGCTATTGTATTAGCCTTGAAGAGTTGGAGACACTACCTATACGGAGCTCAGTGCAAGATAGACACAAATCACAAGAGTCTTACCTATTTGCGCACGCAGCCAGACTTGAATATGAGATAGCGCAGATGGATGGAGTTGATCAATGATTATGATTGTACTTTTGAGTACCATCCAGGGAAGGCTAATGTCGTTGCTGATGCACTTAGTCAGAAATCCGGAGACTCATTATTTCATGTGTGTGTGGCCAGAGTCCATGTTAGCCGAGTTACGGGCTACGGGAGCTGAGTTTGAGTGGGATGATGATGGAGCCTTGTTGGCTAGCTTCTAGGTTCGACCGGTATTGGTTGATCAGGTTCAGGAAGCTCAGGATGCGGACTCCTATCTGTTGGACAAGAAGACCATGATTCGGAATGGTGTGCCAACAGAGTTTTGGTTGAATGATGATGGTACATTGTTATTCAGAGGCAGATTATGTGTACCCAAGGACGAGGGTTTGAAGAAAGAGATTTTAGACGAAGTTCATTGTTCTGCTTATGCGATGCATCCCGGTGGTACGAAGATATTTCGTACACTTCGAGCTTATTATTGGTGGCGAAACATGAAGAGAGAGATTGCCGCATATGTGAGCAGATGTCTCATTTGTCACCAGGTTAAAGCAGAGAGGCAGAAGCATGCAGGAAAGCTATAGCCCTTGGAGATTCCGGTTTGGAAGTGGGAGCACATTACCATGGATTTCGTGTATCAGTTACCACGTACTTCGGCTGGCAATACCGGTATATGGGTTATTGTAGATCGATTGACGAAATCCGCTCATTTCCTTGCACTTCCGGGGAAGATTTCAGTTGGCAGATTGGCAAAGCTGTATTTGGCGGAGATCGTTCGTCTGCATGATATGCCTGTATCCACTATTTCTGACTGAGACAGTCAGTTTACTTCAGAGTTTTGGCAGGCATTGCAGCGAGCCTTGGGTACCAGATTGCATTTCAGTACAGCTTTCCATCCCCAGACTGGTGGGCAGTTTGAGCGGATTATTCAGACCCTCGAGAATATGTTGCGGTCTTGTGTTTTGTAGTTTAAAGGGAATTGGGACTAGCAACTGCATTTGATTGAGTTTGCTTACAACAACAGTTATCAGGCCAGTATTGATATGGCATCGTATGAGGCTCTATATGGGAGGCAGTGCCGCACTCCATTGTGTTGGAGTGAGGTGGGTGAACGATGGCTTATTGGCCTCGATCTGGTGAAGAGCACCATGGAGAATATTCAGATTATCCGGGATAGACTGAAGATTGCCCAGGATCGCCAGAAAAGTTATACGGACGCGAGAAGAAAGAGTCTCGAGTTCGAAGTGGGCAATTGGGTCTTCCTGAAACTATCTCCATGGAGGGGAGTTGTGTGTTTTGGGAAGCGTGGCAAGCTTCGACCACGGTATATCGGTCCGTACGAGATTACCGAGAGAGTTGGTGCCGTGGCTTACAGGTTAGAGTTGCCTTCTGAGATGGCTCGAGTAAACGATGTTTTCCATGTCTCGATGTTGCGGAAATACATTCCATATCCATCACATGTGTTAGCACCACATCAGATTCCTATCCGAAAAATTTGACATATGTGGAGGAGCCGGTACACATTCTCCATCGGCGTGAGCAGAAGTTGAGACACAGAGTCATACCGCTTGTGAATGTCTTATGGTAGAATCATTCAGTTCAGGAAGACACCTGGGAGATCGAGCAGCATATGCGGGAGCAGTATGCTCATCTGTTCACCTAGCAGATATGTAAATTTCGAGGTCGAATTTTTTTTAAGGGGGTAGATTTTTGACCACCCGAACCAGAATTGGTATAGTAATCGGCTTAATCCGTGAGTTTTGCTAGTAATCGAGATTTATCGTAATTAATTAAATTGACGGTTTGGTTCACGACTTAATTACCGGGCGAGAATTTGAGTTGAGTCTCTTCACGAGAATTGCAGTATGCATGATTTCGAGTTTGTGGGCGGTTTCGGATAATTGTTTCGATAACTGAGGAATATGTTATGAATATTTGAAATCGCGTGATTTCGTCATGTTTATCCGTTTGAGTTTGAGTTATCCGAATCATGGATGTGATTCGATTTGGACCGTCGATCGTATCGAGCCGCGAGTATAAATATCGGAATAGTCGTAAATTGTCGAAAATCACTGTTTTGGGAAGTTTGACCGTCGTTTGACCAAAATTGACCGTTGACCCGCGTTGACTGGAAGAGCACCTCGCCACCGTTTAACCACCGATCGATTTTCCGTTTCCGGCCACCTCAGACCAAATCGTTGGTATGGTTAGCTTCCTCTCAAGATTTCCTAGTGTTTTGCAATTGATTTGAGTTAAATTTGTTGAGATTTGGAGGAGAACAAACTCGGTGAAGTTCATGGTGTTCGCCGGAATCGGGTGAGGTGCTCCAGCGACATTTGGGGTCGGGGGTGTGGGGGGAAAGGTTCCCCTTATCCTTGTGAAGCTTTTGGGTGAAGGAATTTTGGTTTGGTTGAGGTTTGAAGCTCGCTGGAAAACTCACCGGAATCCATGGATTCCGTGTGTTTCGAGGTGATTTCCAGCCGGTGAGCTTGGAATTGGGTCTCGGTGTAGAAGAGGAAGTTGTTGGGCTTGAGAAGTACTTGTGATCTAGAATGTTTGGCCAGAATTCGTCACGGTTGACGCGTTGACTTTTTGAAATTTGACAAATTTTATGCCGTTTTGCTCGTAATAGCACCCTGATTGTCGCCTTGAGATTTTCGAGTTGATTTGGATACCGGATTTTAAGTCGAGGGTTTATGTGGAGAATTTGAGTGTTTTCGTCGATTATTTTTTATCCGAGTTATATGTTTCCGGAAATGGTTGGTTTCCGAGGTGTGGTACAGTGTAATGAATTGTGATTTTGATCAGTTATATTTTGTGATTATTCAGGGGATCAATATTGTATGTTGGGCGAGTGATCTTCCGCTGGATCTCGTGATTAGTGCGTTTGCGCGCTGTGCTATCTGTGAGTGGACATTTATTTACACTGTCGTATCGAGTTCTTGATTTCAGTATTTATTTCCAGTACAGTATTGAGATTATTTATTGTTTTGGAGGTATTGTTTTATATTTTATGGTGATGGCATTTATTTAGCATCGATGCATTGGCTACTTGGCTGATCACCAGTAGTCTAGTTCCAGGGTTGAGAGATTTCCCTGATGTGCCCATTAGGCTTGAGAGATTCGCTTAGTCTATCATTGTCGGGATTGAGAGATTTGCCTGACCGTCGGGCTTGAGAGATTCATTTGACACCTCCATTTATTTTAAGAACTCGCATTGTTTTTATGTTATATAAATGGTGAAAGGCATATGATTATTTTCGTCCACTCACTCTAACGATTGTATTTGCCTTTCCCTTGGGCTTTTCGGTTTCCGTGCCCAGTTTACAGTTCGGATTCTAGTGTCACACGTCGCAGTCGGAGGCTTAGTGTTCAAGCTACCTTTCTTTTCCAGTAGGTTTCTTGTTTAGCCTACTATTGTATATTTATGTATATATACACTAGAGGTCGCTCTAGTTACTCTAATGTTATACTTTCATATGATTTTCCCCGGATTTTTGTAAAGTACAATTTTGCTTATTACTTTACATTATTGTTATGATATTAAGAAATCCGGATGGGATTGGTGCCCACGATTTGGATTTTGTGGCATAGGATGAAATGTGTTTTTCGGGTACAGGTTAATGGTAATTCCACATTATAGTGAAACTCTGCCGAAATTCCTATGGTTTTTGCAAGTTCGTGTTTTCAGAAGGGGTTCGATTCCGGTTTAGGAAACTAAATCAGGGTTGGGTCCTTTCATCACCATTATTATTTATCATAATCTGTAAGCCTTTTTTTGACGTCACTCTCGATAACGCAACATACAATTGTCCGTGAGTAAAGATTGGGTCCAACAAATATATTTCAACTTAGTTTAACAATTGTCCTTGACTTTTATTGATTGTCATTGCATAATAGAGTCTCACAGGAAATTGGCTCATTTTAAATGTGAATGGTCATTTCGTATCATTGGGGATTAGCACGATTCTTGGAATATAAACTTTTTCTCTAATGTTGGTTCGTGTCTGTATTTTTTCTTCTATAAGTTTATCAAATAAGTTTGTTACTATCAATCTTGTCCCGTTACACAAACCACGTATTTAATTCAAATTTCTTAATAACAAAACAGACATACGAATTTTTTAAATAAGCTCATGTGTAGGCAATCCAATAAAGTCAAGCTTGTTCAAAATTCTGTAGGATATAAAGCACTGTTATTATCACTGGATCCTGAACTGAAAGAAATTGTGTCAGAACTATAATATGTCATTTTATTCTCTGGTAATAAATTAATTACATATTTATTTATTTCATGAATAGTTACATTTTTAGGAGTGACAATAGCACGTTCTCTCAAATAATCAGTATCATGTATTTACTTTCAAAGTTTGGATAAGTAGCTGTAAAACTTGACTTTATAGGATCAACTTTTGGATCACTAAGTAAATGTTTAGGAATATCAATCCAAGATATATTAGGATCGTTTGTGGAAAAATTTGATTGTAATTGACCTTCTCTAATTTGTACCATCCACTCTGCAAAAAATTTAATTTCTTCTTTTTCAATACTTGTTAAATCGACTGTTGATAATCTCATGTTTTCTGTTAAACAGAATACTTTAAGAGAATGTCATAGATATGAATTATTTAACGAAGCTTCAATGATTTGTTCTGTACTTCCACTTTGTATGACTAATAAAGTTTGTCTAAAATCTCCACAGAATGAGATAGATTTACCTCTAAATGGAATTTATTTTTTTTGATCGTTGGAGTCCTTAGACAAAATATCACGAAGAATTTTATCCAATGATTCAATACAATATTTATGACACATAGGAGCTTCATCTCAAATGATTAATTCTGTCTTTTCAATTAATTCTGCAAGATGAGTCACTTTATTTATTGAACATGATAAATCTTTATCTATAATTGATTTTATTTTAAATCGTGAATGTGTGATTTTGCCTTTTGAAAGTAATAATGAAGCAATTCTTGATGAAGCGACAACCAAAACAATTTTTTACTTAGATCTTAGTTTAGAAATTATAGTATTCCAAAAAAAAATTCTAGTTCCTCCACTACCACAAACAAAAAATAATTTTGAATTCTTTTGTTCAACAACTTCAATCATCTTATCGTATATGATTTTCTGACAACTATTTAATTTAGTAATGAGATCAAAATGTTATTGTTTAAGTGTTTCACAATCGTAATCTAATTCTTCTCTCATTAGCTATTGTTGAACTGATGTAAATTTGTGTTTCTAGCATCGACAGTTGATGATTTTCTAATAAACTTCCAGATATATTGAATAATTTTTCAAGTTCGTATAGAACAATATTTTTCAATTCGTGTTCAGATACGGTAAGATTTGACATATTAAATTCCAATTGAATTTTGTGTATTATATCATCAGACATGCTCATCAAATATGCATCAAGCAAAGCTTGTGGATATGAGACATTATAAAAAAGAATAATGGTAACAAATAATTCTCGAATTTGAGGAGAGGTTGCAGTCAATGATGATTCAACCAGTGCATCGACTCATTCTTTATCATCATCTAACAATCCCAATGCTCGACATGCTTCTAGAAAAGTTGAATATATAATTCCATTAACTGTTTTTATTTCATCAAAATTGAAACATTGTTTTTGAATATTCAATAACATTCTCAGGAAATACAATTCACCTACTTGTTTGGGCCTAAAATAAAAAATATTTCATATTGGGCTTGAATGGCTGAGGTCTTGGCGAGCGGCTCAAGAAATGGCTGAAGTCTTGGCGAGCGGCCCATGAGTTATAAGGAGCTTGGCGAGCAGTCAAGTATAGGAAGTTGAGTTCAGTTAGAACTGTGATTCATTAATTAGCTGATTCCATGCGGCTTGGATGTCTATCATTTCTGTTTTATTTCAGATAGGGTTCTTTGATAAAAGAGTTGTTATAGTTTTGAATATCTTTAAGGATTAACAACCCGTGTGCTGGTGTCGGAGTTATAATGGGATTCTAAGAGCAAGAACAGAGGAAGTTTAGTAGAATTGAATGACTGCTGATATGCGAGTATATAAGGAGAGTAAGAGCTTTGTGGAATAGGTCCCCGATCAAATACAAACAAACATTTGCTATACGCAAGTACACCTAGACAGACATCTCGTCTTCGAGATTTCTTTCTTCTTTGCAACCAGAAGGTCAAAGCGCTTGTCACCTGTAGGCTGAGAGTGTTGCGACTCCAAGGAAGCAATTGCAACTGGAAAGTTGAAGAGCTTGTCACCTGTAGGTCGAGAGTTTGGATACTCAAAGGAAGCGAGTGTTCTCAATACACATCGTCAGAGAAGTTGCTCTGCTTTGCACGGATAAGGGCGTGTGGGGTATCGATTTCGAAGATTCTGCTAAGAGACAAATATCCAAAAGTCCTAGGTTACTAGGCGAGAAGGACCTATTCGGATGGGGTTGGTGCTCTCCCCGTCTAAATCGCTTTATATAGAAGTCAGGCGGCTGTAATCAGTCCATATTCCGTTGAGGAACGGTGGCACGCCAGCACACGAAGCACACGACACAGGATAAACCGGCACCCGCGGTTAAAACTATTCGAACCCATAAAAGAGACTGCTTCGCAGAAGGATCTCTCCGCGGGAGATATTTTGCGCTCGAACACTACCAGTGGTGACAAATATGCAATTCTACCAATAAGTTGTTGTTTATTTTTTTCTTGGAGTCCAAGATTTTTTAGCCCACATAAATTTAGTTAGAAATTGAGCATAAGTTAATTTTTTTTACTTTTTTATAGGTAATATTTGCATCAAACCAAGCAGTAAGTATCGTAGATTCGACATTTAGATTTTCTGAGATTTGTTCAAGGGAACCCCCTTCATCAAACACACACTTTGTTTGGATGCTAAATGAATTTTTAAATATATCACCGCAAGAAATCAGGAATGAATTGAGAATTCAAATAATCACCATATAGATTCATAAAGAGTTAAATATCGGCAATTCAGATAATTTTGAATTTCATCATTTATACTGTCACGAACCAATTCTTAAGCTCTATCAGAGCCTTTATTTATATATTTAGTTAACATAGATTGAGAACATGATTCCACATTTATGTGAATATTGTACCTCAATAACAAATTGAGATTATATGGAACAACACAATTATTACCAATATGAATTCCATTTTTCACTATAAACTTTGAATCATCATCGCGTCATCTATATTGAGGAGCCTTAATTACTTAAAATATAGTGTTAGAATTGTATCGTTTCGAAAAAAAAAATTTACATATTCCATCTCGCAAGGAAGGAGACTTTAGATTAAATTTTTTGCAAGAACCATGATTCATAAATTGACTAACAATTTCAAAAAGTTCTGGGGTAATGCTTTCATCTGGTAATTTAGCTGAAATAATAAAATCTATATTAGTAGATGTATAACATTTGTATGTTTTTGAAGCCAAATGAGTAAATGAGCATGAGGTAACCCTCGTTTCTGAAATTCAATTGTATAAACGTGTGTCTCAGTATATCCAAACGGCTCCCCAGATTTAATATAAGCAACCATATCATCTAATTTTATTCTAAATTTTTTTGAAACAATGTCTGGTCGGTCTTCCGGTTTGTACCTAGGTTTTTTTTTCAAAATATCTCACAATTTCTGGCTATTTAACATTACAAGTGAATGTTATGAATAAGTCTGGGTTATCATATTGTCTACAAATTGTCATTGCATCATGATAATTATTTATCATATCTCTTAGACTGCCAGTATAACAACTTGTAGGAAAAAATATTTTCCCCACATTTGAACTCTGAGTAATTCCATTCGAAATAAAAGCAGAAATTTGATTCCATTTTTTGCATCTTAACTTTGGTTGATTATTTCTTATATATTCCAAACGATTTTCTTCAACAATTGCATATGTATCGATTAAGTATTGTTGAAATAATCTTCTACCTTTTAACAACGTACTTGAATGATTTATTCTATCATGCATTTGGTAACAAACAGATTTTATCATTGTTAATTTTCTATCTTTGTCGTCACTTTTTTCATCAATTAGTCGCAATAAATTATTTATTTTAAATTTATTCTCCCCATATGACAAAAGCAACGGATATTATAATGACATTAATTTCAGATGTATTTTTGATATACCTTTTAGTTCTCCACTATTTAATTGAATAATAATATCTCTATTTGAATTAAATTCTCCAATGTCACTTATTATTAAACCGTCAATTTCCGAAGCAGTTGGTAATTCGTATTGTTTACTATTAATTGGTTGTCGATCAAGTATAGTCATACTAAAATCAGGCAATGAACCATTTTCCAAATTATTCCTAATAGTTTGATTTTTTTTGTTAATTCGTTGCATTCATCAAGCATGTGCATTAATTTTTCAACGATATCAACGTTGATTTTTTGATTTACGTTATTTGGATCAATAGCATTAATATGATTTGAAATTTCATTAATAGTATTGTAGACATATAATTGAGCATACTTAGGATAGTCACCTTCAGAAGGTAATACATACCCCATTTTATGATGCACTTGTCCACATATTTTAAATACATATTGAGCGGTTCTATTATTTGTAGTAGAATCTATTTTTGCGCCCATATAAGTAAAAGTAAACATTGAATTGTAAACTCGAATATTTTCACAAAATAGTATGCTCTCTCGACCATTGTTTGGATTTAATAATTGTTCAAGAATAATTTGAGTAGAATTTGACAATGGAAGTTTAACTTGTCCATTTTGACAACAATTTGTGTATATGATTTTATTTTTGATTTTTCTTTTGATAAATTCATATGACTAAAAGCATACGTCGCAATAATTGCATGTGAAAAAATCATCCTCAAAGTCATGATAGTTTGCAACTATACCTGTAGTAACAATTAATTTTTCAAAATTATGTTAGAAAAATACTTGATTTTTTATTAAGTGAAAATAAATAATGTAATATATAACTCACCTTGGCGGGTTCTCTGATACGATGCCTGACCAAAAAAAGTTGTACCAACATATGCATTTCATAAATTCATATAAAAGAATAGAATTGTTATTTTGATGGATTTTTTTGTGTGAAATATTAGACTACCCATAAAAATAACTAAAACCACTATATGTACATAACTCGAAGCTGCAAACAAAATTATAGATATCAAGATATTTTTCTTTTCAAAATATTAGACTACCACTAAAAATAAATAAATCCAACATATGTCTATAATTGCCTGTTGTATTATCATCAGTGTCTGTGTCATCTCTTCTATTTTCAACATGCATATTCCATGATGTACTTACCCCTTCACTGTTAAAGTGGTGCAATAACAGTAATTCATCTTGAGAATTTTGCAAATTGGGAAAGATACGTGATTTCTTGGTTAAATTGTGTGAATTAGATCCACTTGCGCCTTCATCTAGAAAATAGTTTAATGATGTTGTTGTTTCATGGCATGTCAACACCTGTTCACCAACATGTTGTACATGATACTTCCTCTTACTCTGTCGGGGTGCATTTCTTTTTGACCCCATTACCTAAAACCAATTTAAACAATTAACAAAGAATTATTTATAAATTTTTGACACAATAATTTCAATCTATTAATTAAGCTGAATTCATGAAATATCAAAAGATAAAATCAAGTTGTTTTTACAAATTCTTAAGATAGTAAAAACTTTACTCGTAAAGCAATCATAAAAGCTTTCGTGAATGCAATATAGAATTCTTTTGTGAGACAATATGTTGGACATCATAAGTTATTTGAATACAGACCTAAATGTTGATCACAAACTGAAAGGGTGCACAACAATTGCCACAAAAACAATAACACAATCAAACAACCGAGTCTTCTTTGCATATAAACTGTAAACCCTGCATATTAAATCAAAAGATCAATACGTAAGACTATTATCAACAACAAAAATTTAAACAACCAATTTGAAGATTTTGAATCAGTCCATTCACAAATATTTCATTGTACAAAGAAAGAGACAGAGACTCAAGACTGCAAAAAGAAGACACAAAGAAATGTCGTACCAAAATCATAAATTTATTATAGAAATTACGGGTCAAACAACGCCACACAAAAACACAAAATCATAGATCGAAAATTGCAAGAAGAAGATACAAAGCAGTACCACACAAAAATTAGGTGAACAGTAGTGTTAGGTGATCATAGTCGTTTCTCTCTTTTCTGTCATTAATGTTCTTTTTCTTCTTTAAGCATCAACTATTAGTTGTTAAAAACATCATCTTATTACGGCTAGGCTTCCATTTTCTCATATAATTTCTAACACTATACTAGTTGCCTGATAAATCTTGGTCCCATCAAATGTATAAAAAGGTGGGACGTGGAGTTTATCCAGGATTCGCTTTCTTAAAAAATGTTTGAAAAGCTCTATCAATCCCTTATATGTTCTGCCCATGAAAGGACCCAATCCCGATTCAGTTACCTAAACCGGAACTAAACCCTTTCGAAAATACGAACCAACAAAAAATTTTCAAAATTTCGGCAGAGTTTCGTTACTAGCGTGGAATTGCCATAACCTGCACCCAGAAAATAACACTTCGTCCTATGCCACAAAAGCCAAACCGTGGGCACCAATCCTATCCGGATTTCTCAACATCAATATAATCAATAACAGTAAACAAACGGTACTATGTATATATGTATATCCGAGAAAATCCGTATAAACATGTATCAGAATGTATCAGAGCGACCTCTAAAGTAAAATATATACAATATACACATCAGTAGGCGAAACAAGAACCTACTGGAAAGCACAGGTAACTCTGATCACTAGCCTCCAAACCGCGACGCGAAAACACCAAACTTGAACTGCAATCTGGGCACGGAAACCGAAAATCCCAGGGGAAAGACAATAAACACGTTAGAGTGAGTGGACGAAAATAAATGTCTTTCACCAGTAGTATATACGTATAAAATCATATGCGAGTCAAATACATGAAAATCAAATGAAACGTGAGGAGACTCCAGCTACCACTCACGTATAGAGCATGCAACGTAAACATATCATGGAATCTCTCATGGACTACCACGCGATAGCACAGTCTGAACCACGGGATCCCAGACCCACACGTGATTCCTAGCCAGAAAGGCCTCGGGTCAGGATATCTGTCCCCCCGGGGCGTACTCGGGGATCAGCCGAGAAGCCAATGTGTATCGATACCACAACATATACTGAGACTGTACTCTGTGTAAACCAAATCATAAATCTTTTCTATGCACATGCTTAAAACATAATATATATATACATGTATACTCGTATACGTATATTCGTATATGCACAATCGTGAAACACATGCTTGTAAAATCGTAATCAATCTGCATGCTCAAGTTCGTAAATCATAAATAAAAGACTCGCAAACAATCCGTGAAAAGAAATGTCCACTCACAGACTCTCGAAACGCGCACACGCGCTAAACTCGTGGTCCGGCGGAAGATCCCTCGCCTGAAACACGATCACGATCCAGATCTCGATCTCGATCTCCTGAATATTCACAAAAACATAACTGATCAAAATCGTAGTCCACAACACTGTACTAATGCACGGAAACCAACCGTTCCCGGAAATACGAAATGCAGTACAAAATGAATTACGGAAATCCCGAAATCCCCACTCGAAACCTCGACTGAAAATCGGCTAACCAAATCAACCCGAAAACCTCTGGACGACGATCAGGGCGTGGTTACGAGAAAAACGACATTAAAATTATCAAAATCTGAAAAGTTGACTTTTTCCTCGCCGTTGACCACCGTTGACCGCCGCCGCCGACGGCGGTGCGCCGTCAACCGTGGAGTTTCACGGCGAAACTTTCCAGAAATAAAGATCACAAGCATACGAACCACTTCCTCCACTACCATGAAGCCCAAATCTCATCAAAAACCTTACAAAAACACACAAACCCGAACGGAAAATAACCTCTCCGGTGACTAAACCGGTGACCCTCAAATCTCATCAAAACCCAAAATCAAATATACCAAAGGCATCACCTAAGCTTGGGGAGTAAAACCCCCAACAATTCCACTCTCAAATCTTGCCGGAGCACCACCTCCCAACTCCGGCGAAATCCGATGAGATAACCCGATTCGGGTTCCACCTAAATGGCCTCAAATCTTTCCAAACCAAATACCAACATGCTCGAAATCATTCAAGGATGCTAAATGTACCTGTTGCGTGGCCGGAGGTGGCCAGAATTTGGTCGCCGGACTTCGAAGCCGAAACGGGAAACTTCCCTTATCGGGTCAACGGGTCAACCTTTCCAATTTTGGAAAGTCAGAGCTAGTCAACGCCCGAAATGAAATTCTCGACTATTTCTCGACTATTTTTCGACTTTTCGATATTTATACTCGTGCCTCGGGTCGATCAACGGTCCAAAACGAATATACGAAGTGATTCAGATAAGCTCGAAACAATCGGATAAACTCGTCGAAACCCGAAACTTCAAATAATCATAAAATATTCCTCGGTTATCGGAAAAATCTTCCGGAACTGTCCACAAGCTCGAAATCACGTACTCTACAACTTCCGTGAAGACACCCAACTCAAATTCTCGACCGAAAACATAGTCGCGAATCGAATTGGCAAACCACAATTACGACAATAAACTGCGACTAAACTCAATCTCGAGAATCGTGTCGAATATGCATCAGATTCTGGTTCGGATCGTCACAGCCCAAATCTTATTTTTGGTTGCATGATCACCACAACTTATAAAGTTTCAACTTATCTCTCTCACTTTCAATCACAGTGAATAAACAATGAGCATAACCTAATCATAGAAAACATACATGTCAATATTCATGGTCAATTTTAAGCAATTTAGACAACGCAAAGTTCTCCATACCTCATATATACCAAAAGCTCCAATTGAGACACCCAATTCACAAAACCACAATCTTATATCAACAAAATCAGCTAAACTCCCAAAATGTTCCAACAGCTCTGTGAATAATATTAGTATAGACAATTTGGATCCCATTTTTTTTTATAAAAAAAGACAAAAGAAAGTACAGAGATCACACACCGAATATAAAGTTGTATATGGATATAAGGATATAGTATATCAAATATTCACTTTATCCCAACATTATACATACCTAGGTCAACAATTCGAATAGTATAGTAGATGACATTTTTGCTATATTAAACCATATCAACTGGTTTACCAATTACTACATTCGCAACTTTATAGATTGCTGAATTACTGACCTTAACATTGACAAAAGATGTCGAAGTATGAATATAGAAGTTATACCATCATTGCCAAACACAACTATAAGATCAAATACAATATCAAACTATAGAATGCTCAATGCTTCTTATTGTGAACATGCAGATACCTCGGGGGTTAGAGAAGAAGTCTCGAACATTAAGCTTCTTGTGCAAACAACAGTACAAACGTAGTACCTGAATTGTCAAAAACATGTGGCTTTTAAGTTAAGTTCTTAGACAGTTTAGGCTTTTAACTTAGGATTTCAGCCTCAAGTTTCAATTAAAAATATATTCTTCGATATCAAAAGAAATATATAATCGATAAAAAAAGAAAAAACATGACAGGGGTTGATGCACAAAGGAAGCACAACAAACATGACCTATTGATATAGAAAACAACAAGAATTTTAAAGTGTTTACTAATGATATTTTTAAAGAACTATGATTTGTAATGGTATACTAAGACACTACCACGTTTGAAGACATTACCGGCGAGATTTCCAAAAACAAGGCCGGCGACCGGGAAAGTCTCCAGTAATGTTCATCATTACCGGCGACTTACTCCGTCGCCGGTAATGTTGCCGGAATTTCGCCGGTAATGTTTCAAAACATTACCGGCGACTGCCTCCGTCGCCGGCAATGTCAAGCCAAACATTGCCGGCGAAATTCCGGCAGGAAAATCGCCGAAAATGATTGGCTCGACATTGCCGGCGACAGAGGAAGTCGCCGGTATTGTTTTGAAACATTACCAGCGAAATTCCGGCGTAAAGTCACCGGTAATGTCTCCATTTCCGGCGATTTAATGAATCGCCGGCAATGCCTCTTATATTAGATGCAGATCGCAGTAGCTCATTCATTTTGATCGAAAAAAATCCGATGAAATCGAAAGAAGGAAAACGCTCTGAAATCGATCCTTCGGTATTGTCAAAATTAAGGCGTGCGTCGAAAACTCGATCACTCGGGAAGCTATATATATATAGGTACGTGTATATATACGTATATGTGTATGTATATATATATATGTGTGTTGATCAAATCCAATTCGTGAGATATGAAATGTTGTTGATGTCACCGAAACGAGAAAACTGCTTGTAGTTAATCTTATCTTGTGTCTGAATCAACGACTGGTATTATCGTAGTGCTATCGGAGTCAGGCTTAAGAGAGCCTCCTACCTAGTCAAATACATTTTGAACTGAAAAAAGAAGAATACCATCATCGAGTACTGAATCGAATTCAGAGATTAGATCGATATATATATATATATGCATGCATGTGTTGATTTAATTAGAGTTGAATTGAGATATCGCGTCGATTATTAGTAGTGAATGTGTGTATATATAATACGTAAAATTGTTAGAATTTTCAGGATGGACAAGAGTTGGATGAGCCTCGAAACATGGGATGTCAGATATCACCAGGGAATTAGGAGTTTTGTGAATTTTGTGAAGGCTAATTGTGGAGACACTACACTTCATTATTGCCCGTGTAAAGAATGTAAGTGTCGCAGCGATCGATTTTGTTTTCCCATTGATAAAGTCCAGAAGCACCTGAGTAAATACGGGTTTTGGGATAAGTACACTTGTTGGATTTATCACGGTGAAACATCGTTAGCGGGTCCGCATGATCATGGACAATTTGGTGAGAGAGCCAGTCTACGCTATGATCATGGAGATTTTGCTGAGAGAGGCAGTCCATCCTATGATCCAACATCGATGTTAATCAATGATATGTTTCCTCATGAGAGCGGTGTATTTGCTGATGAAGCACCAAATGTCCCTCCCGTCGTTCAGGGTTTCCCCCATATTGAGCCAATCGAGCCATTACCTGGAGCTCATGTCAACACAAGCGGTATGAACAAGTACAACAACCTGATTGCATTGCAACAGACTCCGTTGTACGACGGTTGTGGTAAGACTGTTCTTGAAAGTGTGATGGGAGTGATGCAGCTGAAAATGGAGAACAAAATGTCTATCAAAGCTGTTGATTCTTGGCTGAAGTGGACTGCTTCGCTACTGCCACCCGCTCATCATCTTCCTACCACTCATCATAAGGTGCGACATATCCTGAAAGATCTTGGGCTTTCCTACATCAAAATCCATACATGCAGATATGATTGTATTCTCTTCTGGGGAAAAGATCTTGAAGACCTTGAAGCCTGCCCGGTATGTTTTACAGAAAGGTATAAGTTGACTCCTGCAGGCAACAAGAAAGCTGTGAAGATACTTCGATATTTCCCGCTTATTGATAGGTTGGAGCGGTTGTTCATGTGTGCTTTCACGGCCGAAGCAATGAGATGGTAGGCTAAGAGGAATTTGCCTGACGATGACACCCTTATACACCCTTCCGACGGAGAGGCTTGGAAGCACATGGTCAGGGAGTTTGATCATTTTGCAGCAGAGGTCCGAAATGTTTGGCTAGGGCTCTCATCTGACGGATTCAACCATTTTGGCAACATGAGTCTTCAATACAGTATATGGCCAGTTATTTTGGTACCGTACAACCTTCCACCATGGATGTGCATGAAGAAGGAATACAATATGCTCACTCTGTTAATTCCAGGCCCGGGTTATCCAGGAAAGTGTCTCGATGTGTATTTGAGGCCTTTGATTGAGGAGCTTAAGTACCTGAGTGAGTGTGGCCACCCCACTTACGATAGGTTCAAAAATGAGATGTTCCAGATACATACCATGCTTGTTGGCACCATCAGTGATTTTCCTGCCCGCGGTATGTTTTCGGGCAACATAACCAAGGGTTACAGGGCTTGTTCAGAGTGCATGACGGTTGATTGTTGCCGTCCTCATTGCAGTAAAATTGTTCAGATGCGTCACCGTTGTTGGCTTCCATATGATCACCCATTTAGGCAGGATCCAGACGCGTTTGATGAGATTGTGGAAACAGGTGTGGCACCCAGGCGATGGACAGGGGAAGAAATTTTGGAAGTGTTGAATGAATATGATTTTGGCCAGCTGAGCAATCATCCTGACATAGTGGCGTCAATTCCAGACAAGCCCGAAAGGTATAAGTTTTGGACACACAAGAGCATATTCTGGGAACTCCCCTACTGGCCCAGGTTGCCTATCAGACACTACCTAGATGTCATGCACATAGAGAAGAATGTGTGTGAAAGTGTGGTGGGCACAGTTCTTAACTTGGAGGGGAAAACAAAAGACATCCCTAAGGCACGCATTTATCTGAAAGCTATGAGACTGCGGAAACATTTGTGGTTAAGAGATGGTAAGAGAAAAATGCCGCAAGCTCCTTACACCGTAAAGCCGAAGCATAAGCATGAAATTTTTCGGTGGTTGAGTAATGTCAGGTATATATTCTTCTGCTATGCAGGAATTTGGCCTTAAATTTTTACCGAATTATGGTTATATGCGAGAACTATAATTGTTGCCTATGGCTATATATATATATGCAGGTATCCTTATGGCTATGCAGGAAATATAAGCAGGTGTGTTAACTTCCGGGACAATAAGATGTACGGATTAAAGAGTCATGACTGCCATGTACTGCTTCAACGCCTTTTCCCTATTTTCATTCGAGGGTACCTGCCCAAAGAGGTGGTGGAGCCGTTGGTGGCCTTGTCAAGATTCTTTCAAAAGTTATGCACTAGGGAAGTTAAAAAATCAGATCTCAGGGAGATGCAAGATGACATCATTTTTATCATGTGCAAGCTTGAGAGGATATTTCCCCCAAATTTTTTCGACATCATGCCTCACCTGATGATCCATCTTCTCGAACAATTGTTGCTTACCGGTCTCGTACACTACACTTGGATGTATCCCATGGAAAGGTACAAATGATTCATACATTTGGTTTGCCTGTGTTTTTATATGTAAATTCTTATTTTTTACGTATGTTAACATGCACTTGTGTACTTGTAGACAATTGGGAGCCTACAAGGACTATGTGAAGAATAAATATGCACCTGAAGGGTGTATTGCTGAAGCATATGTTGCGCACGAGTATGTAACGTACACCAAAGTGTATTTGGGAGCCCTTGAGGACCTCCAAAAACAGATGCCGATAGATGAACCCCAGTTCAACCTTTCTATCATCTCTAATGACGTGGTAGTACAGGGAAGCTTGCCAAAGTCGTACAAGTTGGATGGAAATGAGGTAGCCATTGCCCACTGGTCGGTACTGATTAACTGTGAAGAAGTACAATATTGGAAAAACTATCATCTTCACTGCCCTGCTATTGCCGGAAATGTTGATTACCACAACAGGACGTTTGCAAACTACTTTGGTCAATGGGTAAGGGTATATGTGTATATGTCTATTTTTTATTGTCATTTTCCTTATATAGCATGTGTGTACGTACGTGGTGTGACGACCCGAACCAGAATCAGGTGTGTGTTTGGCACGATTCTCGAGATTTGGTTATAGTCGCAGTTTTACGACATTGTGTGGTTTGTCGATTTGATTCGCGACTATGTTTGCAGTCGAGAATTTGAGTTGGGTGTCTTCACGGAAATTGTAGAGTACGTGATTTCGAGCTCGTGGGCGGTTCCGGAAGATTTTTCCGATAACCGAGAAATATTTTATGGTTATTTGAAGTTTCGGGTTTCGACGAGTTTATCCGAATGTTTCGAGCTTATCCGAATCATTTCGTATTTTCATTTTGGACCGTTGATCGACCCGAGGGACGAGTATAAATATCGAAAAGTCGGAAAATAGTCGTAAAAACACGAATTTGCATTGACCACCGTTGACTTTCTGTTTTTGGTAAGTTGACTTTTTGGACAAAAGGGGAAAGTTTCCCGTCTCGGTGCTTGCCGTCCGACGTCGAGTTTCCGGCCACCTCCGATCAATTAAAAGGTAAGGACTTCTTCCTCTCGTGATTTCGTGTTGGTCTGTAATTCGTTTGAGAGAAATTGATGGGGTTTTAGTCGATTTTGAATCGGGCCGAGGGGGAGGATTTCGCCGGTGACGGTGAGCATGGTTCCGGCGAGATTTGAGAGGGGATTTGTTGGGGGTTTTGCTCCCCACACCTAGGAGAAGCTCACGGGGTAGCTAGTTTTGGATGAGGTGAGGTTTTGGGGTGAACCCGATTAGGAATTCGGTTTGGGATTTTCGATTTGGTTTTGAGAAATTGAGGTGGTTCTTTTGTGAATTGGACTTAGTGTTAGAAGGGAAAGAAGTTCGCATGGTTGAGATGGTATGATCTGGAGAGTTTCGCCGCGTGATTCCACCGTTGACTGCGCGCCGCCGCCGCCGCCGGCGGTCAACGGCGAGAAAAAAGTCAACTTTTCAGATTTCGACGATTTTAATATCGTTTTTCTCGTAATCACGCCCTGATCGTCGTCCAGAGGTTTTTGGGTAGATTTGGTTAGCCGATTGTCAGACGAGATTTCGAGTGGGGATTTCTGGATTACCGTTATACATTTTGTACTGCATTTCGTATTTCCGGGAACGGTTGGTTTCCGTGCATCAGTACAGTGTTGTGGACTACGATTTTGATCAGTTGTGTTTTGTGAATATTCAGGAGATCGTGATCGAGATCTGGATCGTGATCGTGCTTCAGGCGAGGGATCTTCCGCCGGACCACGAGTGTAGCGCGTGTGCGCGTTTCGAGAGTCTGTGAGTGGACATTTCTTTTCACGGAATTCTTGCGAGTCTTTTATATGATTTATGAACTTGAGCATGCGTATTGAGATTACGGATTACATGAGCATATGTTTTATGATTATACGATTATACTTATACGAATATGCATATATTTATATGCTGTTTCATGCATTTGCAACGAAATGTTTATGATTTGGTTTACACAGAGTACAGTCGTGGTTACGTTGTTGTATCGATACACTTGCCTCTCGGCTGATCCCCGATGGTAGGCCACCAGGAGGGGCAGTACCCCTACCTGACCGGCGAGGGGCAGTACCCCGGAACCGAGGCCTTTCTGGCTATGAATCATGTGGTAGTCAAGGACTCCGTGATTCTGACTGTACTAGCACGGACGTGTCCATGAGTGACCCCGTGACACTTTCTATGCATGCTCTGTTTATGAGTTGGAGTCAGCGTCTCCTCGTAAACTATTTGATTTGATTTATTTACATTTCGACTCGCATATGTTTTTATAACATATATATCAATTGGTGAAAGACATTTATTTTCGTCCACTCACTCTAACGTGTTTATTGTCTTTCCCCTGGGCTTTTCGGTTTTCGTGCCCAGTTTGCAGTTCAGGTTTGGTATTTCACGTCGCAATTTGGAGGCTAGTGATCAGAGTCACTTGTGTTTTCCAGTAGGTTCTTGTTTCACCGACTGATGTAAATATTGTATATATTTTACTCTAGAGGTCGCTCTGATACATTCTGATACATGTTGTGCGGATTTTCACGGATATACATATATACATAGTACAGTTTATTTACTGTTGTTGATTATATTGATGTTGAGAAATCCGGATGGGATTGGTGCCCACGGTTTGCTTTTTGTGGCATAGGAAGAAGTGTTAATTTCTGGGTGCAGGTTATGGTAATTCAACGCTAGTAACAAAACTCTGCCCAAATTTCGAAAATTTTTTGTTGGTTCGTATTTTCGAAAGGGTTTGATTCCGGTTTAGGTAACTGAATCGGGATTGGGTCCTTTCACGTGGTTTTGTGGTTTCTATGTTAATAATTTCTTGTGTGGTTTCTTATCGTTTTCAGATGAACCATGTAGCAAATGATGGTTGCCCAGAGTGGTCAAACGAATTGAGGGTCCTGGCGATGAAACCGATAGCTTCAAAAGTTTACTCGATGTGTCAGGTCAATGGCGTGAAATTTATATGTGAAAATCGAGACGACCGACTGAAAACACAGAATTGTGGGGTGATGGTCCATGGTGGGTAGGATGGCGTTGACTATTACGGTGTCCTTCATTCAGTTGTTGAACTAATTTATGGGAACCGCATGAAAGTGCACTTGTTCAAGTGTAGATGGTTTGATACTAGCCCGGAGAACACAATGACCGATCAGTACGGAACACTTTCAGTGAATACTGCTACTAGCTGGTATGAAGATGACCATTTCGTTCTTGCCTCATCAGTAAAACAAGTGTTTTACCTTGACGATCTTCTTAACAAAGTCCCGTGGAAGGTGGTTAACCATGTTGCTCATAGAAACATATACAGTGCTGCCACACTTGGTGATACCGCAGATGATGAGGAAGTTACTGCATACCAAGAGCCGAATGCTTTTGACATTCCGGAATCATCTACGATTCGCCTTAATAATGTGCGATCTGGGAGTGTGGTTCGAATTACTGGAGCAGAACTTCTCGATGTTAATCCATATGAAGTTGATGCTGATTCAGATGACGAGGAGCGGCACATATTGCCAGAGGTTACCTATGAAACCGAGTCAGACTCAAGTGATGAAGATGATTACGATTATCATCCTTAGTATGTTAATGATGTAGTCAGAAATTGTAGTCGGAAATCGTGTCGGAAATCGTAGTCGGAAATTGTAGTCGGAAAATGAAGTCGGAAATTGTAGTCGGAAAATGTAGTCGGAAATTGTACGTATTCGGAAATCGTGTTGGAAATCGTAGTCGGAAAATGTAGTCGGAAATTGTACGTAGTCGGAAATCGTGTTGGAAATTGTAGTCGGAAATCGTAGTCGAAAATTGTAGTCGGAAATTGTAGTCGGAAATCGTGTTGGAAATCGTAGTCGGAAATCGTAGTCGGATATTCTTCGGGAAATAATGACATTACCAACGAGTTGATAAACTCGTTGGTAATGACATTACCAACGAGTTAATTCGTTGGTAATGACATTACCAACGAGTTGCAAGTAACTCGCCGGCAATGTCAACTGAATATGGTCGAACCCAGCTCGAGCTCTCCCTCATTTCTCACTATCTCAAACCCTAAAACTCCTCCTCTCCTCCTCCCAAACTGTTCCGGCCGCCTCCCTCTCCTCAAATCTCTCTTCCTCTCCTCCCCTCTCCCCTCCCCTCACCTCCTCTCCCTTCTCCTCTCTCCACACTAAAAAACCCCATTTCAAATTGAAATTTCCTCTCCTCCCCTCCTCCTCTACCTCCTCCCCTCACCTCCGTCGCCGAGAAATCAGCTCGAGCTCCACCATGGCAGGTGCATGCAAGCTCACTCTCTCTCCCTCGCTCTCTCTCTCCCTCTCTCTCTCTCTCTCAATTTTTATTTATTTTTGTGCATATATATATATACGTATGTACGTATGTGGCAATGTATATATATATGTATGTGGAAATTAAATTTAATTAGGGTGATTTGGATTAATTTATATGCAATGTATATATATACCGGTAATGTTTGAAAAATGTGGAAAATTAATTAGGGTGTGTGATTTGGATGAATATGTGATGTATATATATATATATATATGAAAATTAAATTTAATTAAGATGCATGATGTATATATATGTGTGAAAAATGTGGGAAATTAATTAGGGTGCGTTGTTTTAACGTGTTTGGATTAAGGTGATATAGTTGTTAATTTAACGTATAAATTAAGGTGAAAAATCGGAATCGGAACGGTTTGGAACCAGAACGGTTTTAAACCGGAACCGCGTGGAACTGGAACCATTTGGAACCGGAACTGTTTGTAACTGGAACCGTTTGAAACCGAACGGTTCCAGTTCCAAACGGTTCCAGTTCCAAACGGTTCCAGGTTCAAACGGTTCCGGTTCCGCCCGGTTCCGGTTACATTTGGTTCCGGTTCCGATTTGTTATAGAACCGAATCCATGACTATTACCGTGTCCAGGAGGTTTTGCGGCAAATTGGCTTCCAGGCATCAAACGGAGAGGTTCCCGAAATAGTGAAGGGAGCAGTAGTCAAGCTTCCTCCTCAGCCGCAGTTAGCAACACGCGCAGTGGGCCAATGATGAATGCTCGCACACAAGCCTTGCTAGCTGCGCGAGCAGAGGAGGAAGCTGCACGATTCGCAGCCGTGCAACCGGAAGTCGAGCCTCGAGCCTCAGTCAGCAGACGCTCAGTCAGCAGACGTCCCTCCGTCAGCAGACCCTCAAACGAGCGACAGTCAACGGGGGCATCAGAAACTCCCTCCATCCGAATGCCCCCTATTCGCCCGGTCCCTACTCCCGTTTCACGGGAATCATCTGAGGCAGATGGTGCTGGCGCCTCATCGTCCAGGCCTCGTCTATCTCCGCCGTCCGGTCTCCTCCTACCCGACGAGATTCCTGTGATCCCTGAATTCGATGATAGGGGGATGCCTATTTATGTTGAAGGACGGCCGGAGTTCCTGAGCATGGAGGAAGCGTACAACTTCATCCCGTTCGACCCCGTGTATCTTTGGAGTGTGAGGTGCACCAACCAACAAACGGACGATGCAGGTAAATTTTATTTAACATAAGATTGATTACTTAATTATTACTTAAGAATTACGATAGGTTCAATTAATGATATCAATTTGTTGACATTGTATTATTAGGCAATTTCGTTAATGGGACTGGAAAACGGAAAGGGGCTAGAGGCACATGCATCGGGAAGAGACTTGAGCAGGCCACCGGGGGAAGGAAAACGCCCATTAGGGCCAATGAGGATGGCGAGGTGATCGAGCCATTTGACACCACGCGAAAATATGTCAGCATGGCCGGGGCGATCGTGCGGGACAAGGTCCCAATGCTTTGGCCATATTGGGAATCTGTGCCTATCTACATGAAGATACAAGTGCATAATGCACTAAGTGTGAGTTTAATCATATTTTCATTACGTAAATTTTACATTTATTAATTAAATCCGAATAAATATATAATTTTACCGTTTATATATTCATATTGCAGGTGTGGTTTGACGTGGATGAAGTTCTTATTCACACGTGGGTAGAGCGTCAACTATATATGAGGTGATGTGCTTCGAGTTATTTGAGTATATATCGAGTTAGATTTTTGTTTATCAAGTGTTTTAATATCTCTAACTTTTTTTTCCTGGTGTTAATATAGGTATAAAGAGTGGAAGAACGAGCTTTCTTCCCATTACACTGTATACAAGGAGCTAGGCCGAGGTTCTACCCCTAGCGAATTCCGGTTTAGGGAGTACGAGTGGCTGTGGCTGATAGCCCACTTCGAGCACCCCAAAGCTCAGGTATGCATCCTGAATATATCTTACAAGCCTAATGTATCGTATCACATTGAAATAGTTAGTTACTATTTTTTTTTTCATATGTTTATCAAACAAGGCGATTTCGAAGACGAACCGAGCGAATAGTTTGAAAAACACCAGGGCCCATCATGCAGGTTCACTCAACTATTTGGGTTGGTCGACTAAGGCGCAGCAACAACAAGAAGTGAACCCGTTGGTGTATATTCATCAGAAGTTCTATCCGCAGTGCCTTGAAGAAACGGTAAGTCTTTCGCCTCTCCATGTGTTAATAAAACTATTTTTCGATATTAATTTATTTTGTTAGCTAATACGTTATTCATTTTCGCTTTTCATTTAGGCGAGAGTGGAGGAGGCGACTGCAGAAGTGACCATGAATATAGCTCGGACTAACCATCTTGAATGCTCCGAGGAAGAAGTCACCCCGTATGCCTCTCAGATCGATCCTCTTGATCGCCCTATAGCGGCTCAGATCATGGCAAAAGCGTGCGGGACTGGAAAGAATACCTACTACTGTAGGGGAATGGGCTCGGCGGGCGAAGGAGTATTGAAGAACACTTCAGAATACTCTACCGGGTCAAGAAGTTCAGCTTCTAGTCGTAACCTCACAGCGGAGCTTCAGAGGACGCGGAGGGAGTTGGAAGAGCAAAATAGGCAGATAGCCGAGCAGCAGGCAATCAGAGATGCCGAGTACCAACACATGGTCCAGCAGCAGACACAGATGTTCACATGGATGCGGACGATGTACGAGGCTCAGACTACCGGACAACCGTTCCCCACACCTCCCCCGCACCCTATATTCCCTAGTTATCCACCACCACCACCGCACCAGTCACCGCCACAGCAAGACCAGGGTAGCTACCGGAGTTCAAATGACTACATGGATTTCTTCAACCCTGACCCGCAAGTTCCTCGACCCTGACATGTAGTTATAGTTAATTTTCGTATCGTTGCTATTTGTACTGTACGTTGGACATTTATGTGTACTGTTGAACTTGTATGATTGTACGGTTTATGTCTTTCAATGCAGGTTCTGGAATTGGGCCCAATCCAGAACCGCGTTTTTTTTTCAAAATTTTTCCAAGCATTGCCGGCGACATGGACCTAAGTCGCCGGCAATGTCTTCAAATTCCAGCCACGGCGGCGCTGACATTTGCGGCGACTTGAGTCGCTGGTAATGTCATAAACATCACCAGCGACTCAAGTCGCCAGTGATGTCAAGACATTAACGGCGACGTGAAACGCCGTCGCCGGCAATGTTATCTCCGGCGGGCTATTTCCAGCGACGTCATTGCCGGCGACTTGTCGCCGGTAATGACAATTCCGGCGAAAAAAAAACAAGGCCGGGGACGGAAAGTCGCCGGCAATGTGTCTTAATCCGGTAGTGAGATGAGCTCACTTCTCCCATATAGCATTATCTTAATGACACCTCTCCCAGTAACATTTGGTATAGAGTAAAAGAAATTGAGATACTATTTCAATTTCATGATCTTACCAGTGCCATGACATAAATTCTTTAACAAAATTATACTTAAGTGGCTTTTATTCAGAATTGAGGAAGCATGCAAGGTCCGACCAAAAATTCTCAATAAGAATATAACTTATATGGATTTGACGGGACTGTGAATTCAAATCCAACCCAATACAAGAAAATCACACTTAGACGACGGAAAAAAATTTCGTCTGACAAGAGAAAATTTCGTCGTCTAGGCGGACATTAGATGATGAAATTGATTTTCATCACCTAAGAAATGTCTTAGACGACGAAAACAAATATTTCGTCTTCTAAGATCTGACTTAATCGACGAAAAATAGAATTCTTCGTCTAAGTATAATATCTTAGACGACAAAAATGTCTTCGTCGTCTTAGAAGGCCCACTTAGACGACGAAAATAGACTTCGCCGTCTAAGTGCAAACTTAGACGACGAATATTCTTCATTTTGTCGTATAAGAACTTATCCTAAACCTAAAGCCTAAGCCTTAAACCATTTTCCCTAAACCTAGAAAGTTTTAGACGACGGAACCATTTTCCATCGTCTAAGTAGTACTTAGATGACGAAATTCAACCACTTTCGTCATCTAAGTAGAGTTCCACAATCTGATCTCTAAGAGCACGATCATGTATACCATCTTAAAATGCATATTTTTTTTTGTTGAGGGCATAGAGTAAACAATTCTTGGACTATGAGTGTTGACAGTTCGAAAATCGGAGTTACGAAGATTCGTATATCAACGTTTCTATTTTGTTGAAATTTTGGTTTTATGTTTGACTACGCCGATCAAACCCTTATTGAACTTTATATTTACTGAAAATTCGCCCACTTACATATTAAGTTATGATGAGAATATCCAACGGTTGTTTTGTTCAAATTTAATTTTGTTAATGTTGATGTGGAGTGAATATAGACATATGAATACTTAAGTTATACAACATTAGTAGATATATAGACATACGAACACTTAATTTATACAACATTAGTAGATATATAATAAGTTTTTAGTCTTAAATTAACTTTGTATGTTAATTTTTAATTAATATATATCTAATTAATAAATTATATTTTTAAGACAAGACAAACACCAGTAACTTGGAAAACGGATTTACGAATGATTTTTTACGACCATTTCCGCCTTTTAACTTTTTTTTGATAATCACTAAATTTATTCGATCGCAATCTAAACTAATTTGAATTTGGTTGAATTTTTTTTCTACAATATTGTATAAATGTAATGGTTACATCTGTCAGTTGATTTTTCATGATTTTTAAGCAACTACTTCAAATTAATTTTTCAGTAATTTTAAAAAAAATCACTTAGACGATGAAACCTAATAGTTTCGTCACCTAAGTGATTTGAATTTTTGGCATAACATGTAATAAAAAAACCGTCTAGTTTTTTTATCACTTAGACGACGAAACATGTAATATTCGTCGTCTAAGTGTTTTAAATTTTCTCCAAAATTAATTTTTCAGTTATTTATAAAAAAAATTAAAAAATTTCTCTTGGGCAACGAAACTTCATTTTGAGTTTCAAGTAGAAACAGCCAATGCATCTTTATTGTGACAACACTGCTGTAGTTCAAATTGCACATATTCATATCCAGCATGATCAGACGAAGCATGTAGATATTGATAGACACTTCATCAAGGAAAAGCTAGATGCTCGTATTATCTCATTCTGATTTATTCATTCGGAGGAGCAATTAGTAAGAGGCCCATTCATCAACAACACTCAAAACAATCAAACTATCAACAAACAACAATCCAAACAAAAACCCCATATAAAGTCAAACTTCTAGGTACACAAAAACACAATCAAAATCAAAACTTTACCTAATCTCAGGTTCAACCTCTCCGAGGTCACCAATTTAATCTTAATCCGCACGCAAAAACCCTATTAAGTTTTGTGTTTTTCTTCATCTTTCTTACCGAATTGTCAAAAAGCTCAACAATACAACAACAAAGTTGGTAGTAGAATCAATCAGAACTGAGATAATTTAGGTCTAATCTCAAAAATGGCTAGGTGGCCATAATCAAAAGAAAAGGTGTCACAAATGGATTAGACTATCTCTTCTTTTTCTATTATACGTGTGTGTATGTCTCTCTCTCTCTATATATATTTATATATACATTGGATGCTATTTATTTAAAATGTAATTTCTCTTCAAGCAACACCCAAATTTCATCAATACCCAATCAATAGTACACAAACTTCAACAATACTCGACCATCAAAAATCGAAAAAGAGACATGAACAGTAAATGCAAAACACAGAGACATTGCAGTGAGAGTTTGGCATTAGCATGAAAGAGAGGTTGTAAAATCAGACCTGAAAAGAGCGACGCTAATAATAGTAGCGTGAGAGATTGATGGACAGCCGAGGAGATCGATCGAAAGCAGGTCAACGCTTTGAGCAGCTATAAAAATTTGATTGTAGAAGGAGGAGATCGAGAGATCCCAAATGAAAACAAAGAAACTAATCAGAGTGAGATAGAGAGATTTACTTTGATTATTACCTTTCTTTGATTAGATTGGTTGAAAGAGGCCAGTTGATAACAATGTCGATGGACCGGCAACATTGGAGATCAGAGATTGATAGGCGAATCTGAGATCGGAGATTGAGAGATTGATTTCCAGGGAGATCGATTGCCAGAGAGAGATATGAGAAGCTGAGAGAGAAGAGGCGGTAGGTAGGGCCTTATCCTAAATAGTGGTTCGCACGCCTCACACGCTCGAAATTTTGTGACCATTTTCCCCTATTATGAACAGTAGAATGTACAATTGATGCTCTTTGTTATATAAGAAATATGCAGCAGATTGGTCTCCATTTTGTTAAAAATGGCACATGTTTAGGCTTTAAGCTATTTCATTACATAAGGGCTTCAACAGTTTAACTAATATATATTCAAAGCAAATTGTATTGTCATCTAGATGATTACATAAATATCACCTGCTACATGCATGTACATATAATTAATACTAAAAGAGTTTAGCAAAGTAATGTCTTTTGATAAAGAAAGAAATCAAGCAAAATATGATTATATATAATTGAAGAAGAAAGTAGTTTTTAATTTCATCTGCAAACCATAGATGCCCGTTCTATTTCATGATTTTTTAGCTATAGCAGCATAAGGAAATAGATAAAGAAATACAGACAGAATAAAACAAAAATGAGAGAACAATTACCCAACAATAGATTTGTTTCTTCCTTTTGTTTTCTCTCACATTTCATCGTCTACCTATTGTTCTAATCGAATCGAAATTCGATAATGTATATGCACCTTAACCATGGGAAATGAACTATTATGAAGTGTTTGTATTTCAACTATCCATTCATTGATGAAGGCATCTAAAAGAATTTATAGGAAAATAGTTGACAATCATAGAAATATAGGAAACAAATATAAATTTATGGAATCGAAAGCCACAGATCAATAGAAGTTTATGAAAACCAAAATTTTCCTACAAGTTACTGATGTCAAACTGGTTCTATGCCTCCACTTGAAATCATCCCTTTCTACAAGGTCTTGGTCTCCATATATAGTCTCTTCAGTATTGTTTCTTTTCTGTCTCCAACATCTTTTGCTTATTCTCCTTCTATTAGACACACATGAGCTTTTTAAGCTTCTGTATATTCATACTAATCAAGATATATGCAAAGATAAAATCTCCTATATATTCATTCCAATCAAGATAGCATATTTCAGTTTAATTTAAAGTGAAGTTTGAAATTAATAAACAAAATGTCCAATAAGAAGGTAAAACAAGCTTGAGAAAATGAAGTGAACTTTAAGTAGGTAAAACCGTGCCAATGCCAACGTTGAAGTGCTCAGCCTCCAATCGTTGCGGAAAAGATGGCACACACCCTTTTATACCACCAACGTGAACACCAAAACAATCCAGAAATTAATTACACACATCCAAACCAATATGAAACTCTGAATTCCAAACAATTAAAATCTGATTCTCCTATCCTCAAAGCTAGTAGAAGAACAAAAAAATAGATATTGCCCAAAGAGAAGGACTAGTGAAACATCTAAAAACTCAAACTTCTCCAACATAACATATTAGTCTATAACAATAAATTACCACTCATAGAAAAACTCAAATACAAAGTAACCCAACAAAAAAAACTACTACATAAAGGTTCATCTACATTGATCCTCTATCAAAACAGACATGCAGCCCTGCTGGAGTGCTGGGTTGCCCTACCAGGTTGGGTAGAGTTGAATATACACTGAAGAGCAAATTACATTTTCGGAGTGGGGTTGGGAATTTTGATCTGCCGATGAATTGAAAAGGTGGAATGACTGAATGAGAGCAGAAGAATGAGAAGATGGCTGAAATTGAAAAGCACCGATAACATTGGCAAGCAGTTTGTGTGGGAAATAATCAACGTGGAATGTATTGTAAATAAATAGGGTCAAAGGGCAAAGGAATATTTTCCTCAAAATTATTGTTTATTTCCTCTTCCAGCTTAAATTAAGGTATAATATCAACTAAGGTTAGTAGGGATATAGATAGATGCCATATCCCTACCTACCCACAAGAATTAAAGCTATAGTTAGCTGGATTACATAAAGAGAGAGAGAGAGGAGTAAACTCTAAACTCATGGAGCACTAAAAAGGATTAGAGCAGCATGTGGAGGAGAGAGTCTTATATTCTTCAATGAAAAAATGATGGAGGCGGTTCTAGAAGAATTAGAGGAATTCATTATGAACTTTTATGCTTCTTTATTACTTACCGGTTCGAACTCTAATTTTATTGGAGCTAAAGTGAGCTCTTTAGTGATATTCAGCCCTAAATGATTATTTTGTATATGTAGACGTTTATGCACTAGCTGTAAATCCTCGATGTCAGATTCAATTGGCTTGTTTGCAAATTTGAATTGAGACGTACCCCGCCGCTTCTAGCAGGATGAAGAAGTCAAATAAAATAAAATAAAGTGTTTTACGAATTTTCTGATATATCGATGAATTTGAAATATATATGCAAATATATTTATAATTTTAGAAGAAAACTCAATCACCTATAGAATTCTACTTAATTATAGAATATACACGTCCTAAATATATAAGGAGTGTGACTCACTCCAACACTCCTCTTTAAGTTGGAACATACAAGCCTCGAATGGTCAACTAATCAAGTGAGTCACTAAAGGTCTTGGACGAAACAGTTTTGATAAGGACGTCAACTGATTGTTTCTCTAAATGAATAAACGGGAATGAGATAATACGAGCATCTAACTTCTCCTTGATGAAATGTCTATTAATATCTACATGCTTCGTCCGATCATGCTGAACAGGATTATAAGCAATTTCAACTGCAGCAGTGTACGTTGTCACAATAAAGAGGCATTTGTTGTTTCTCCTTGAAACACAAACAAATATCTCAGCCACAATAACTCACAAATTCCTCGAGCCATATCTCGATATTCAGCTTCTGCACTAGAACGAGCAACCACATTCTGCTTCTTTCTCCTCTAAGTAACCAAATTTTCACCAACAAATATAAAGTAGCCAGAAGTAGAATGCATGTCAGTGATGTTCCTTACCTAATCTGCATCAGTATAATCACTTGTCCCCAAATTTCCATGCTTACGAAACACATGGCCTTTACCAGGACTATGCTTAAAGTACCTCAAGATCCTTATCACAACATTCATATGATCTTCTCTAGAATTATGCATATACTGGCTCACTACACTAACAACATAAGCAATATCCGGTCTAGTGTGTATGACAAGTAATTAATCTTCCAACTAACCTCTAATACCGGGACTTGTCTGTAGGAACTTGATTAGGATACTCTGCAATTCGATGATTATGTTTTATAGGTATATCAACCGGTTTATAGTTAAGCATACCAGTCTCTACTAATAAATCTAAAATATATTTTCTTTGACTCAACATGATACAATCCTTGTTCTGGGCTACCTCAATTCCCAAGAAATTAATACTTCAAGTTTCTAAGGTCATTTATCTCAAATTCATAAGATAACTGAACTTGCAATTTCTTGATCTCGCCAATGTCATCACATATCACAACCATGTCATCCACATAAATGATCAAAGCAGTCAACTTATCATGTCGATGCTTTAGGAACAAAGTATGATTTGAATTGGTTTGCATATACCCAATATTCTTCATGAAAGCTGCGAACCTTCCAAACCAAGCTCTTAGAGATTGTTTCAATCCATACAAAGATTTCTTTAATTTGCACACCACCTTCTCACATGTAAAAGTACAATATCTTTTAGGGAGATCCATATAAATTTCTTCATTCAAATCTCCATGAAGAAATGCATTCTTCACATCAAACTGTTGCAAGGGCCAATCCAGATGAATTGCCAAAGACATAAGGACTTTTATAGTATTGATCTTTGCCACTGGTGCAAATGTCTCATCATAATCCACTCCATATTTCTGAGTGTATCCTTTTGCAACCAACCTTGCCTTATATCTATCAACTAAGCCATATGCATCATGCTTCATAATATAAACCTATCTACACCCAACAATCTTCTTTCTAGGTGGTAATAGTACCAAGTACCATTCTTATTGAGAGCATCCATCTCAACCTCCATTTCCTTGGCCCATTCCTGCTCCTTGATTGCATTAGGCACTTTACGAGGAAGAGACAGAGCATATAATTGATTCACAAAAGCTATATAGGACTTAGACAATCTATGGGTTAACACATAGTTAGTTACATGATATTTAGTTTTAGCTGACAAGGGAGGCTCATATTTCTTTGAAGGTTGACCGTGAGGTGACCTAACAGGCAAGACTATACAAGACTCATGTATACTAGAATTTGATAAAGGAACGCTACCACATAACTCAGGTGATGATAGCCGATTCTTAACAGGTCAAAAAGTACATCCGGCTGGGGTACTACAAAATGTAATACTAACTTCCGGTTTTCCCAAATTAGTCCTCATAAAACACATTCTTCTCCACCTCACTAAGAGTTGTTGTAGGAGAGAAATAACACAAGTCTTCACTAAAAGTGACATCCATGGTGACATAGAACCTTTGAGATGAAGGATTGTAGCACTTGTATCCTTTATGGTGAGTGTCATAGCCAACAAACACACACTTGAGAGCACGAGCCTCCAACTTAGACCTCTGATTCTTATGAAGATGAACATATGCCACAAGACCAAAGACACGAGCATGAAGTTTTTTAAGAGATGGGATGTCAACATGTTTAGACAATACATCATATGAAACCCGATTCTGAAGAGCTGCAAATGGTAAGCGATTGATGAGGTGAGAGGAACATAACACAACTTATCCCCACAGATATTTGGCCATGTTGGAACTGAGTAAAAGAGCTCTTCCCAAGAGGTGACGATTCTTTCTTTCAGAAACTTTTCTTTGCTCTGGTGTTTGAGGACAAGTAATCTGATGAACAATTCCATGCTGCTAAAAATAGTCTTGGAAAGATTGATTAACAAACTCCCCTCCATTGTTAGATCAAAACATTTTCACACATGCATCATACTAAGTGCGGATAAGATTATGAAAAGCAGTGAAAGCAGAAAATACAGCATCCTTCTTTTTCAGCAACACAACCCATGTTAATCTTGTAAAGTCATCAATGAACAAAACAAAGTATTTCATTCTTGTTAATGTTGAATTATTCGAAGACCCCCATACATCCATATACTTGAGGTATATGAGATGAAGACGGACTCGAAAACAAGGACTTATCAAATGTCATATGATCAGAAGTACCAGAATCAATTATCCATGTATTAGAAACTTTTAATGCAATACCAATTTTATCTCTGTTCTCCTAAGAACAAATACCTGTAGTGAGATCTTGTCTTTCTACTCCATATAAATCAAGTTCTTGAACCAACTTAACAGTATTCGTGCTAATACGACTCTTGTCATAGGTGCCTCCTTGACTTGCTTTCTGAGGACACGAGCTCCAGCAGTGTCCAAGCTTCTTACAATAGAAGCACTACAGCTTACTCAGATCTAGTCCATGAGCAGACTAGATTCGAAGTTGATTGTCTTGGTTCTCGGGCTTCCTACCTTGTTGAGACTTAGATTAGATGGTGAGGCTTGACACCTCGGTGTGGAGCTCTATAGGCTGATTAGACTCATCTTTGCTAACATAAGTATATGCTTGTTCCAAAGTTGGTGGTGTGGTTTGTCGCAGTAGCTCTCCCTTGGCAGTAGCATATTTTGAATCCAATTCTTTCATAAAGATATGGACTCGCATCCTGTCTTTTGATCTGATGTATGTAAAAATATCAAGATCACACATCATAGGATTTGGATCCCTTTCATCCAATTTTTGCCATATGGCTTTCAGGTTTGCGTAGTAATATGCAATAGGCTGACCATTCTGGGTAGTAGTGCAGGCTTGGCATGTCAGCTCATGTACCTTTATAAAGTCATTCTCAACATAATCCGTGATCTCAACAGTATCCCAGATTGCCTTCGGAGAAGAATAGCCAAAGAACAAAAGCATGGATGGTCTTGTCATATACTTCAGGAGAAGCATCATCGTATTAGAATTTGTAGCATCCCATAAAGCTTGTTCTTTGCCCATAGCTTCAAGTCGTGGTAGAGTGCTAATAACATATCCCCACTTGCGAACACCTCCAAGATGCATTTTCATCAATCTTCGTCATAACTAATAATTGGTGCCATCAAGTTTTTCACAAGACCCACCCCCAGATTACCGTAGTAATCCAAGATAAGTTTTGCAGAACCTGTATTAGAGTATCTAGCACCGCCTAATTGGTACCAGCTACTCTAGCACGAGCAACCCAGAACTTCAACTGAGAACCTACACTGAAAAGACAAAAAATGTGGATTGTCACGCCTCATACTCTAGATGGCCATGAATTCAACCGGCTAACCTGGTATCTAGGAAATTTAAAACAAATGGCCAAGAGAAAGGCATCAAAACATAAAACGTTAGAGTGAGTGGACAAAATCATAATCGTTGATATACATAAACCTGTAGAAAAATGTAACTTTATACCGTTCCACTATTTCTGATAAAACTATTGCAAGTTCAAATATCATAGAACTAAAATAAAAATGAAGGTGATAATTCAGAGTGTTTGACCTAACTCGGAACGACTGTATATATAAAAAGTGTAGGGGATGAGATCGTCTAGGGTGTTTTTCTTAACCCGAGATAATCTGGGTTGAGCAGAGTGTTTATCCTAACTCGGTATGATCTGGCTAACCAAGGTATCGATGCAATTAAATGAAACCATCACAAAATAAACCTCCAAATTAAAATACTCTGAAAAATACTGCAGAAACATATAACAATTGAACTCGCAAGCGACTGTGAAAATAAAGGTCCACTCACAGTACTGTGCCGTAATTTTCACCAAGCTAAAGCCTGTCTATCGGCGTTTCTATATGTCTGTCACTGGTTGCTAATACGTCGTTTTGAAACAACGATTATTATTTAATAACTAATCACCGAAAATCATATCGAATAAATAAGCTCGTTCACCA
Organism: Geum urbanum; assembly: GCA_946800695.1. Classification (NCBI taxonomy): domain Eukaryota; kingdom Viridiplantae; phylum Streptophyta; class Magnoliopsida; order Rosales; family Rosaceae; genus Geum; species Geum urbanum. The sequence goes on from OX327003.1 coordinate 12,331,612, forward strand.
ACAAGCAATATCGTCAAAAACATCGCATTCTCGAATGTCATGCTTTCCAAACTAAAGACAAGATTTTATCTAATTCTATTTTGCTAAATCTTGAAACCTTTTAAAGTTTGTAACACATTCCTTGAAATTTACGCGACTTGAGGTCGAATCGAAGTTCATCTCATTACTATAATAAAATTGTTTAATTACTATCTGATTAATCACACGTCTTAATCAACTATATCCAAATCAATTCTATAACCTCTTCATTATAGTCAGGGGTAGATTTGTTATGACCCGAACCAGAATCAGTAGAGTAATCAGTGTAATTCACGAGGTTATGCGTAATCACTGTTTTCCGTATATTGGTTGATTTGCCGATTTTGTTTACGACCTAATTATCGGCCAAGAATTTGAGTTGAGTCTCTTCACGAGAGTTGTGGCACACGTGATTTCGAGTTCGTGGGCGGTTCCGGATGATTTTTCTGATGACCGAGGAATATATTGTGATTATTTGAAGTTTCGGAATATCGACGAGTTTATCCGTTTGTATCGAGTTTATCCGAATCATAATGGTTATCCGTTTTGGACCGTCGATCGTCCCGAGACGCGAGTATAAATATCAGAAATAGTTGAAAATTGTCGAAAATCACTATTCGAGAGGTTTGACCGTCGTTTGACCATGAAAGAGGCGTTTACCCGCGTTGACCGAGGAGGAGAAACCGGCCACCGTTTGACTCGTCGGCGACCTTTCGTTTCTAGCCACCTCCGGCTTTGATTTGGGTATGAATCGATTCCTCTCTTGATTTATAGTTGATTAGAACTTGGAATTGCTTGATTTGGTTGAATTGGGGGAGAAATGTTGATTTGAAAATTGGGGAAATTTGGCCGGAATCGGCTTCGACGGTGGGAGGAACTCTGGCGACTTTCCGAGGGGGGTTTGTGATGAAAAAGTTTGGGCTTGAGGTAGGTAGGTAGTTCCTTGAGGATGGGATGCCGTGGTGACCTCACGGTGACGGAATCGAGCGGCGGAGCGTTTTCCGGCCGATTTTGGATCCGTGGCTTTCGAGCTGTTTTCCGGCGTGTGTGGCCGGAATTGGACTTAGCTATAGAAGAGAGATGTGTTGTACTCATTGAGGAGAAGCTATGGTGAGCTTGGTCGCCGGGAAAACTCTCCGGTTGACGGCGCGCCGTCGGCGGCGGCAGCGGTCAACGCCGGAGCTCTGGCGATCCGTTGACTTTTTGGAATTCGATGATTTTAATGTCGTTTTTCTCGTATTCGCGCCCCTATCGTCGCCTTGAGGTTTTCAAGTTGATTTGGGTATCAGATTTTCAGTCTAGGGTTTTGAGTGGAGATTTCGGGAAATTCGTCAATTATTTTGCACAGTATTATATGTTTCCGGGAACGGTTGGTTTCCGTGGTGTGGTATAGTGTTCAGGATTGTGATTTTGATTAGAAATATTTTGTGATTATTCAGGGGATCGAGATCGTGCTTTGGGCGAAGGATCTTCCGCCGGACCACGTGATTAGCGCGAGTGCGCGCTCTGCTGATCTGTGAGTGGACATTTTTATATTTTTCACAGTTGTTGCAAGTTCATGATTTTTCGTATTTACTTTATACGATGTTGAGTTATTTATTATTTTCGGAGGTATTATTTTATATTTTATGGTGATGGCATTACTGCATCGATGCTTTGGCTACTCGGCTGATCACCGGTAGTCCGCCAGAGTTGAGAGATTCCTCTGGGCAGGGTTGAGAGATTCCCCTGTATGCCGCCGGGGTTGAGAGATTCCCCTGGCCTATCACTGTCGGGCTTGAGCGATTCGCCTGGCCGTCGGGCTTGAGAGATTCGCCTGGCCCCTCCATATATACTTTCCGAACTCGCATTATTTTACATTGATTATGTATATAAACTGGTGAAAGGCATATGTTTATTTTCGTCCACTCACTCTAACTTTTTATTTGCCTTTCCCCTGGGCTTTTCGGTTTTCGTGTCCAGTTTGTAGTTCGGATTCTGGTGTCTCACGTCACGGTCGGAGGCTAGTTGTTCGAGCTACCTGTGTTTTCCAGTAGGTTTCTTGTTTCGCCTACTGTTGTATATTTTGTATATAAATACACTAGAGGTCGCTCTGATACATTACTGATACATGTTTTATATGGATTTTCCCGGATTTCCTATATATTACAGTTATGTTTACTGTTTGATGTTATTGATATGATATTGAGAAATCCGGATGGGATTGGTGCCCACGGTTTGGCTTTTGTGGCATAGGATGAAGTGTTATTTTCCGGGTGCAGGTAAAGGAAATTCCGCGATAGTAGCGTTACTCTGCCCAAATTTTTACGGTTTTTGTTGGTTTGTGTTTTCAGAAGGGGTTTGATTTCGGTTTAGGAAACTAAATCGGGGTTGGGTCATTTCAGTAATTACGAGCAAAAATGTATAAAATTTACATCAAAAATCCTCTGCCGGAATTGTCGCTGTGAACCATCATCAGCGGTGGCGGTGATATTTTTTAGTGGACCTCAGCCAGACCTATTCAAAATGAACCCAACAACACAATGGTCTTTTACCATAATATCCAATTCGAATCATAAACAACCTAATTTTACCTTTGAAGTCATGAACATAAAAAATTCTCAAATTCTTCAACTCTTTGATTCTCCCTCCTCGTGTTGAATCAAGACTTGTCCTTTATATGTATAGATTCACAAGAAAGAGAGCTACAAATTCCAGTAGGTCTCCATGGTCGGATTGATTCTGAACAACCAACCCCAAAATTCTAGGGTTCTCATTTTGTGTTCTAGTTTCTCGAGCTCACCAACTCTCCAACTTTGTGAAATCAAGGTTGAGACTATACATTTTTGGAAAAGGGAGGAAAGACGAAGATTTTGAGACTAGTCTCGCTGGTTTTGGTGGCCGGACTGGTGAGCTCCGCCGCCAACATGAAACAGATGTGGGAGAGAGGAGAGAGAAACTCAGTTAAGAGAGAGAAAGAGTCTGACCCCAAAATAAAAAATGTTGACTTTCCAAAATTGAAAAATTGGTATTTATATTTGCGACTAACCGATTTCGTAAATCAAATAAAAATTTCACTGACCGTAAATTCTTCATCGAAACTTTGATTTTAAAGCTTGACGTGGCTACGAACTCGTCTTGACGAACTCTACAACTTTCCTGAATATAATTTCTCGAAAAAAACTTAACCAAATTTTTTTTTGATAGGAAGACTATCAATAATTACAGACGATAAAAACTAACTACATTTCTCGATTAACCTTAATCAAATCTTAAAACGAAAAGCCTCGGAACAAGATGTTACAGTTTTACTCCAAAGCATCAATTTCACGGGTGATTTCAGGTTGTTTATGAAGTGCAAGATCCATTGCAGCGAAGTTCAGAAGTTTGGTCAGATGATAGAATCGACAGAAGATCAAGAGAGGTTTTGACACGTCGAACATATCGGGTCAGGACGGGTCAGGACAAATTCGTAGTGGAAAAATAGGTCAGATCTCCAAGATTGCCAGGATCAACTTAGGCTCTGATGCCAAATCAAATAGAACATGGGTGTTTGAGAAATTTTCTGATATATTGATCAATCTCGAATTGAGTATATATACAAGAATACCTACAATTCTATAAGGAAAACTAATCAACTACATAATCCTATTTAATTACTGAAAATACATCTCCTAAATATACAAGGAGTGTGACTCAATCCAATAGAAGATCAGCATGCAGCCTTCTAGGGCATACCTGATGGTGAGTGCCAAACAAGTTAAGTAGTCGATGGAAGCTATCATTGCAAGACAAGCTGGTGCAAGATTAAGAGAACCTGGAATGGAGCCGAAGCAAGTCAGCCCTGGTGGATCTGATGGACATAATCACTAACTTCATGGTCATTAGAATTCAACGACCTTTTGCTTTAGCGTTCTTCTTTGAAAGGTTTTATAGTTGCTAAGAGGTAGGTTCAAATTCATACCTAGAAGTAGTTTATTATGTACCCATCCAGTACACAACTGTCCTTTAAAGAGTTGTTTCGATTACTTTTTTTTTTGAAGTGAAATAGTAGAATATGTAGTTGGTAAGTTACAAGAAGGAACACCGATTATCGGCTCGATAGAAATAACCTCTCAAAAGTAACCTACACTATTAAAGTTTAAATGGATACCCAACAACATAGTTAAACGGGACTAGGTGTAAAACAAAGACAAAAAAAATCGGGGACCCCATACACTACCTAGCTATGCACCCCCAAAAAACTACATCACTATGATTCGGCTCTCCTCAGTTTTTGTTATCGCGAGTGCCACTAAATTCCTTTTTGCAGGGTGTCGCGCACACCTTCCTTGGACGATGTTTGGTTGCCGGATCCAGGATCCAAAAGACTCATCAGGAATAGCCCAACTATCCATTGGTGGGAGGGTAGCCCAAATCAAGTTTAGCTTTAAGTGCAGCCTGGGCCGCATTAAGAAGGCCAACCAAAGCCCAAGTCCACTTCCACACCCGAAAACGGTCAAAGCCCATCCATTGCCTCCTTTGAATTCTGTTGCAATGGTCTTACAGGCCAGACGAGATTTTGGTTCCTATTCCCATCGCCCATTGACTGTTGGCTCAGGACTTCCAATGTCAATGCTCTACCTCCTAACCCAAAACCGAGCTCGCCGTGGTCACAGCCTCCCAATTCGAAACTGTGAGCGTTGTGGCTTTTGCCTCCACCACACCCACGTTTCTATCCCACCATTGCGATCTTCACTCATTTGTCGCCTTTGCCTCAGTGCTGAAATGATCATAATAGGATCGTCGCCTATTGTGGATTGTCAAAGACACATCGTCATCTGTTTTCGGGTGTGCGCGGAGCCGACCTTGTTTCACCCGCTGTCGACCAACTTGTCGTCCAAGATATCCCTCCCCCATACCGTCACTCTGCAACCATCGTTGACCTTGATCCAGACGTACAATAAAAAGTAAAGGCCACGATCGAAGATCTTTCCAACGTAGCCGAATCTCAACCCAATCTCTCAACAAGGCAATCGCTAACAACCGGAGGCGCGCGTAAACCACCCTAGCGCCAGTAGGGTTTTCCAGTGTTTCTTTCTCAACGCAGAGCCTCATTCTTTCTATTACATCACCTGTAAAATTACGTAACCTGTTTCGATTACCTTAAATAAAGAGTTGTTTAAAGGGAAAATTCTCATTGGCCCTAATTTTGGGAAAATCTTTCCCAATAGATAACAAAAGTTTGAAAAATTCTCTTTAGCCAACTAATTCTAAGGAAACTATTCCCATTTACCCAAAAATTTCTGTTCTTTCAATTTTTATTCCCATTAGCCTTTCCAAAACTGAAGCTCTGATTCAATCGAGATCAAAGATGGGGGAATAAAGGAGATGTCGACCTCAACGCTTTGACACCGCTTAGCCTACCGTCGTCCTCCATCGTCCTCTCCCTCGCGCCTTCCTCATCGATCCTGCCTTCCTTCCCTCACCGCCTCACCCTCGCGCCGCTGTCGCCTTTCTCAACCACTGTACAACGTCATCTTGCGTGTCGCCGTAGGAATCTCCATCGCTGATGCACCATGCCTATTCGGCGTTTTTGCCTTGACCTCGCGCCGCAGCTCGGTTCGGTCTCCCTCGACGTTGGATGCCCTATGTTGCTTTGATCTCGGCCTCACCTGAGATCAACACTCCATAGCTACCTATCAATCTTCGTCTCTCTCTCACGGGTTGCTTTCTCTCTCTCTTCGTACTTCATATAGTTCTCCGCTAATAATCCAATACGAAATCTAAAGCTAATATGTTTCTGCTGTGTTGTTTTTGGTTTGAAATTGTTGACATATATAAGTGCACACAAAGTGTTCGACCAAATGCTCAACTTAGATGTTTTGACCATTTTCTTGTTAAATTTTAGAACTCGGTGATGAAGGTGGGCAAAGCTAGCTGTAGATGGGTGTCACCAGGCTACAAGTAAACCGACAATTTGAAATTTTCAAACCAATGCCAATTTGCGGTTGCATCTCTTGGAAACTAATCAATGGGGATGAGTCATCTTGCTACCTCTTTTAGGTCTAATATTCATTTGATTCCTCTTTTTTATTTTTTATTGTTTTGTTTTTACTAAACTAATAGAACCCTATTTTTTTTTTTTGAGGTTTTCAAGTCGTGGGTGGATTTGGGGTATGAGACTTTGCAAGACATTAGAGACCAGAAGAGGCTTGATGGGTATTATCACAACCAATTCAAGGTGGTGAATGATTGTTTGCACATGTAACTCATTCAGTGTTAATCTGTGTACCCATTTGGATTCAAAGTTCGGGTGTTGGATATGTTTGCTTGGATTGAGTTTGTGAGTCATGACTATTTAGTTTTGTCGGGATCTAAATTTGGTTGAGAAAGATTGAATCTTGGTTTTGGAATCTGGACTGTCTAAGTTTGGATTGAAACGAGTTTAACTGGTTGATTTTTAAAAGTAACTTAGAGCAATTTGAGCTCAATTCGAAGAATGGATTGTGAAATTTAATTGTATGTAATACTTGATTCAATCAGGTGAAGTTGCAGAAGCACAACAGTGTAGAATATGGCCCTACGTACAGGAATGGCTTGCATTGTACTGCAAGGATACTAAAGACCGAAGGGGTAGGATCCCAATTGTAGCCAATCTTTTTGTTTTCGAAGTGTGCCAATGTTAAGAACATGACTTTTTTTTTTTAACATTATATAATTAAAGGAGAGTTGATTGAGGGGGGGGGGGGCAACATTATCTTTTGTCGGAGTAGCGTTTGAAAGGTCACTTATTGAACGTCAAATGAATATCAGCTTTGGGTCAACTGAGTATCAGTTGGATGGATTGTCCTTCAAAACCAGGTGACACATCTTTTATCTATGTATTCTGAGCTGTACATGCTTTATGTTGCTTATTCATTTGTAAAATTAGCTTATAATTGTTCCTATTGTACTTATTATAACCTAGTTGTTTGGCTTTTCAGGCACTCAAAGTGTACTGTCCATCTTATGAAACCTATGGAAGATTCTGGCCACACATGCAGAGATGGATTATTGCATCTTTAATACTGTATCAAGTTACCATGATTGGCTTCTTTGTGGTGAAGAAGTTCTACTATGCACCAATATTAATCCCACTTCCGATCATACTGCCTGTATTGCTTCTGTCAAGCATCGATTTGATATTTTATTTTCAATTGTTCCATCTACTCAAATGTTTCTTGTGTATACTACTTGTACACTTATAGAGCGCACACCTAGTGTTCGACGAAATGTTTGACTTGCATGTCTCAATTTTTTATTTTTTTTTGTATTAATCCAATTTATTTGTTTTATAGTTATTGTATTTTTGTTTCGTTAATGACTATAGAGTTAAGAGTTCCTAATTGTTTTATTGTGATTATTGTGGACCATGTGAATGTGTACGTGAAGAGTGCCTGTTACTTGTTTCACTAAATGAGGAACTTAAGCTCCGTGTTGTAGATTATTAGGATTTTAGGTTTGCAAAGTTACTCAATTGAGTATTATCAATTTAGGCTCAACTGAGTATCAATTTAGGGTTAACTGCGTATCAGTTTAGGGCTAACTGCGTATCAGTTTTCTCTCAATTGATACACAGTTTAGGGTCAACTGAGTATCTGCCTTATACATGAACCAATTTGTTAGTATTGCTTTACATGTGCTCTCCCATGTATGATTGATTCATTTATATCATGTATATCCTTCGTACTTTTTATGTTGTATGAGGTTTACATTCAGCTCTAGAGGTCTTTCACCTTGTTTGTTTTTCCTTCACTAGCAAATATAAACATTGTCATTATAGCTTAGACTGGTATATAGCTTGTTTGCATTGTCATTCCCCTCTGTGACCTAAATTAGCTTCTACTTTTTTGTACTTATATTATGAGGTTGATGGGGAGTATGTTTGGTTGTTTTGTGGTATCTTTAGATATCTTTTGTTTCATTGTTGGAAAGGTGAGTAAATGTGTATGTTCAATGGATTTATTTGTTCTAGACTTTCCATGAGAAAAGTATAAAGACCCATAGGAGTGAAAAGATGTGTTGATTACAGCACTAAATTCTTACACAAACAGTAAGGAGAAAAGGCAACAAGGCCTCTACGTGGCCTAAGGGCATCAAAGATAAAAATATTGATGGCTTACCTCTTGCTGATTGGGTCAAGCTCAAGAAGAAGAAAAAGAGTAAAAAGCGCAAGTCCAAAGCTTCTAGTAAGGGTATCACTACCCAGGTACCTTCTTCCACCATCCTTTATGATTAATTTTGCTTGCTGGAATATTAAAGGTCTTAATGATACCTCTAAACAGTCGGATATTAAAAAGTTTATTCGTTCTCATAAATTAAGTTTATTTGGGTTAGTGGAAACTAGAGTTAGAATGCATAAAGAAAGTTCTATTGCTCATTCGATTTTTGGAGATTGCCATTCCCTTAACAATTATACTTCTCATGTGAATGGTCGTATTTGGGTCGGATGAGATTCTTCTTCTTTGTTGCTTACCTCAGTTTCTGAGTTTGATCTGGTTATTCACTGCAAGGTTTGTTTGTTGGACTCCGGTAATGAGTTTTTTGCTTCTTTTATCTATGGCTCAAATGATGATGTTACTCGTAGAGAGTTGTTTTCCAATTTTGTTGATTTGGCAGAAATATTGGTAACATGCCTTGGGTTGTTCTTGGTGATTTTAATATTGTCTGGTTTATGAATGAGATTTATAGTGGCTTTCTTGTTCAGTCGACGACTATTGTTAATTTTGAGCATTGTTTACATGATTCTGAGCTTTATGATTTAAGATTTTTTGGCTTCCATCTCACTTGGAGTAACAAGTGTCATGGTGGAGTGTTCATCTCTAAAAAGTTGGATATGGTGGTTATCAATGGTGTGTGGTTAGCTTCTTTCCCTTATAGTTCAGCAAATTTTCTTGCTCCTGGTGCCTCTGACCAGTCTCCTACTTTGATTGATATGAGTATTTCTACTAGTAAAATGATTGTTCCTTTCAAATTCTTTAACTTCTTTGCTGATAGAGAAGAATTTATGCTCATTGTCTCTGATGCTTGACGTACGCGTATCCATGGCTCCTTTCAATATCAAGTTGCTCAGATGTTGAAGATAGTGAAATGTGAGTTAAAGAAGCTTAATAGAGTTCAAATTCATGATGTCTCTATTGCAGCTACTACAGTTAAGGCTTCTCTTGATTCTTGCCAAGTAAACTTGTCAAATTCTCCTCATGATCATAATTTAATTGAGCTGAAGAAGTGTTTGTTGAAAAACTATATTGATGCTCTCTCTTTGGAGGAGAGTTTCTTCAAGCAGAAATCTCATGATCAGTGGCTTGCTCATGATGATAAAAATTCTCCTTTTTTTCTTCAATATGGTGAACAAGCGGATTAATTGTAATCAGATTAATTCCATTGTTAAAGGGGATGGTTCTACAACTACTAATATTGATGAGATTAAAACTAAAAGTGTTTTTTTTTTCAGAATCTCTTGGGTGTTTGTGATAATACAGACCCTAATGAATGTCACATTGGGTTGTCGGAGCTGGTTACTACCTAATGAGGTTGCTGCTAGTTTGGTTTGTGATTTCACTTATGAGAAGATTTAATCTGTTTGCTTTTCCATGAAACTTAACAAAGCTCCTGGTCCAAATGGTTTCAATGCCTCTTTCTTTCATCAAGATTGGCCTATTATTATTGACGATGTTATAAGTGCGGTGAAGGAATTTTTTCGAACCAATCGTCTACTTAGGGAGCTTAATTCTACTATTATCTCCCTTGTTCCTAAGGTGCCAAATCCTTCTAGGATGAGTGAGTTTCGCCCTATTTCCTGCTGCTATACTCTTGACTACATTATTTCAAAGTTGTTGGCAAACCGAATTAAGAGAATTTTACCTTCTAGTATTAGTTTGTCTCAATCTGCTTTTGTGAGTGGGAGACTTATTGGGGATAACATCGTGTTGGTGCAAGAGCTCTTTAGAAACTACCATCTTGATAGTGGTACTCCTCGATGTGCTCTTAAAGTTGACATCCTTAAGGCTTATGATACGTTAGATTGAAATTTCTTACTTGATACCTTAACTGCCTTTAATTATCCTCTTGTGTTGATTGGGTGGATAAGAAGATGTATTTGCAGTCCTCAGTTCTCTGTTGCTATTAATGGGGAGCTTTTTGGTTTTTTTGCTTCAAATAGGGGTTTGTGTCAAGGTGACCCATTATCGCCTTATCTTTTCGTGATTGCTATGGAGATGTTTTCTACAATTTTTTGAAAGTGTATCTTCAATGCTCCAAATTTCAGATTCCGCTGGAAATATGAACGTGTTGGTCTTTTTCACCTTGCCTTTGCTGATGATTTTCTTTTGTTTTATGGCGGTGATTTATTCTCTGAAAATGTGCTTAAGGGAGCCTTAAATTATTTCTCCTCTATTTTTGGGTTGAAAGCCAACCTCTTCAAGAGTAATATCTATTTTGTAGGAGTTGATCTTGATGAAGCCTTTAGCATCACACCATTACTAGTAGCTTTGGCTTTTAGAGTGGTTCCTTTTCTTTTAGATACCTTGGTATTCCTTTGATCACTTCAAAGTGAAGCTTCCATGCTTGTGACACTCTTTTTGAACGAGTGGAATCTAGAATTAAAGGTTGGGAAAACAAGACTCACTTTTGGTGGAAGATTGCAGCTTATCAAAGCTGTTCTTTGCGGCATGCAAGTATTCTAGGCTTCTCACTTATTTTTGCTTAAGAAAATTCTCTTAGATATTGAAAAATTGTTGAGGTGTTTTCTATGGTTAGGGAGTCATTCGAGGCCTTATTTCTTTAACGACTCATAAGAGGAAGTTTGTCTTCCGAAAAATGAAGGCGGTCTTGGTATTAAGCGGTTTTAACAGGGGAACTATGCTCTAATGGCTAGACATATTTGGCAGATTTGTTGCGAAGATAGTTGTAGCTTGTGGGTTGAGTGGATCAAGGCTTATCATCTTCGTGGTAAGAGTTTTTGGTCTGTTTCTACTCCTTCAGTTTGCTCTTGGAATTGGAAAAAAATACTAAAGATCTGAAGTATCATCAGGCCTAGCCTTTTATCTTTCTCTCTATTGGTAATAGTTCTAAAACTTCCTTTTGACATGATTATGGGCACCCTCATGGCCCCCTTATCTCTTGGTGGAGAACTGGTATTCTTGATACTTCTACTCTTCATTGTGATGCTTTAGTTGAGTGTGTGATTGATCAAAGTGGGTGGTGCTGGCCTTATACTTTTCATGATGATCTCCTATCCATCTTTCATGATGCAGCGATAATTTAGCCTTATTCTTCTCGATCTGATTATATTATTTGGCTCCCTGATCCTCATGGAAAGTTCTCTACAACTTCTGTTTGGGATAACATTCGTCATTCAAGAGCTAAAGTTCCTTGGTATGATCTTGTGTGGTTTAGTGCTCATATCCCTCGAGCTAGCTTTGTGCTCTGGTTAACGCTAAGAAATAAAATTTCTACCATGGATCGTGTTATTTCTTATTCTTCTCAAGCAAATTCAATTTGTTGCTTATGTAATGTTGCTCTTGAGTCAAGGAATCATCTTTTCTTTGATTGTCCTTTCAGTGCTAGTATTTGGAAGGTTGTTTTGCAGCGGTGTGGGTTCCCTGGCGTCACCCTCCTTGGCCCTTTTTCATTGATTGGGTTACCCATCATTGGAAGGGCAAGACTATCTGTTTCCGTGAAGAAAATTTGTCTCGCTGCCACAGTTTATTGCTTATGGTTGGAGCGAAACAATCGCCTATTTAGCAACATAAGAATACCTTTCTCTGTAGTTTTGAATTCAATTTTTACTATTGTTAGAAATAGATTATGTTCTTTATCTTTCAAGCCTTCTACTGTTAATGCTCGGATAACTCACATTTGGAGTATTCCTTGCTAGCGGTGCTTGTTAGTGTTTCTGGTAAGAGTTCCTTCCTCCAGTTGCTTTCATGTTGCTTGAGATTTTCTCAGGTTGTTTGTTTAGGCTTTGTCTTTGTTCTTGTTCTTCCTTTAATACAAGTTAATTTACCAAAAAAAAAAAGGGCAACAAGGCTTAACACAAGTGTGAAAATAGATGTTAATTGGTATTGTTCAGTTTTGGGTGGAAGCATATTATCATAGTGGAAGTCTTGTGTTTTGGGTGAAGATGGTTAGTTTTGTTTTTGGATGAATATGTATATAATGCAAGCCACCAGTGTGAAGATGTTGTTCTGTAAATTGTGTACGTTGTGCATGGTAATCTGCAATTGTCAATGTCGATGGATAAAGTTAGGGAGACGTACAAGTTGTCACTCATGGTTAATGTCCACTGTCCAAGAGGGGGTATATATGTTGTCCTTGTAATTGTATTGATTATGTTGCTGATATTTTTTATTGGGTTATGTTTGCAGAGAATGGTTGAGAGTTGGTTGAGCGCGAGGAGGAGAGGAAGAGGATGGAAGAGAGGAAAATTTTCAAAATATAGTATAGTTGGGTGATTAATAACTGTTGGGAGCCAGACGCCTCAACTCCACCACTGCCAGAGAAGAAAAACTTCGTCTTGAGCTCAAACAGAGTGCTCAGGTAATAGATACTAGATACTTCATGCCAAACACGATCAGAATGTTCTTATCACTTGCTTGGGAACACATGTTTTGTTGTAAGCTGGTGAGGAAATGCCAATTACTTTGGCTTATCTCCATCAATAACTGTTTTTTTTCTTACACTTAGTATCCTTTTGTAACAGTGTAGAGATCATTTTCACAGAGCTTGGTATATGGCGTCTTTATATCATCGTATTGTTTAGCTTGTATCATTTTTGGTGTATACCAAAGTACCATGCGATATCTGAAAAATAAATAAGAATTATGTTGTACACTTGTACTCCACCAATTTTTCTATTCTATTCTGGCATCTTACTTCATGAGTTCATGATAGTTTCTCTCAATTGACACTCATGATCTTAAACTCACGCTCGGTTGAATCTAAGTTGTGTATCAGTTTAACGATAACTGAGTATCAGTTGATCATTAAAGTCAATGGTCAATGGTCAAAGTCATGTAGTCAATAGTCAAAGTCAACGGTCAAAGTCGCCGAAATCTGGTCATCGGTCATCTATATCCGGCCAAAGTTGTCGGAATTTGGTGACCGGTCAATGATAAATGTTAGCAGTCAACATCGTCGAAATCAAGTCAATGGAGACATTATGAAAAAGTAATGGTATTGAATTATTCATGTTGCAGGAGAAAGAAGAATGGACAGAAAGTTGTTTACTTCTCATTGATAGAATGTCTTAAATACAGGCTGATAATATCAGCTACAATCACTATCCCGATATATCAGAGATTCTCTGTATCTATCTAATCAATATCTATATCTAACTAGGACAAGACACATACCAGGATTAATGGAGAATAAATCTCCTTAAACACAACCCGTCGATGGCCATAAGAATGATGCATGACTTGTTGTCTCATTAAAAACCTCGCCAAGTAAACAAAAATCTCATGGGTAAAACAAAAGCTTGGTCTAAGGGAAAAATAGTACAACGTACAAACTACTAAAGCTACTACATTTGAGGCAGATTCCCCCTGATGTTTACAGAAATGTAACTCCCCCTGACTGTAAACTCAGTCTAGGAGTTCTGATAACCTGCACATACTAATGCTTCTCACATGTTACACAAAAGTAGATTTATGAAGTGACTTGGTAAACAAGTCCGCATCATTATCAACAGAACCTATCTGGCTCACATGAATATTCAACAACTGCTGCTGTTGTTGCTGATTAAAGAAAAACTTCGGTGATATATGTTTTGTATTGTCACCCTTAATGAACCCAACTTCATCTGTTCAATGAATGCAGCATTATCCTCAAAGATGCAAGTAGGATCAGTAACAGTAGATTTCAATCCACTAGAGCCTCAAATATGACCTATGATTGATCTAAGCCAAACACATTCTCTAACTGCTTCATGCAAAGAAATTATCTCAGAATGATTCGAGGAAGTAGCAACAAGGGTTTGCTGTATTGATCTCCAAGAGATCGCCATGTTTCCTATAGTGAAAACATAACCAGTCTGTGAACGACCTTTGTGTGGGTCAGAGAGATACCCAGCATCAGCAAATCCAACTAACACATCAACCGGTGTTTTGGAATAGAGGATAACATGAAAACCTTTTGAAACAAAACCAATTTTTGACCGGTCGATGAGATGACTCTGGTCGATCCAGGGTGCAGGTTTCGACGGGTCGAGGAAATCCTTCAGCGGGTCGAAATCCTCAGAATTTGTCTCAACTTTCTCTTTTTCGAGAATCTCATACTTTTCTCTGTATTCTTTGTAAGGGAAGAATATACCCATATCAATGGAACCTTTCAAGTATCTGAAGACTTGTTTCACTCTGTTCCAATGACGTTGCATTGGTGCAGAGTTAAATCTTGCCAACAAGTTCACTGAGAATGAAATATCTGGACCTGTGCACTAAGCTAAATACAACAAAGCTCCAATAGCACTAAGATATGGAATTTCAGCTCCCAAGATCTCCTCATCATCATCTAACGGACGAAACAGATCTTTCTTGTGGTCTAGACTGCGTATAACCATTGGTGTGATAAAAGGGTGTGTTTTGTCCATATTGAATCGCCTGAGCAGCTTTTGGACATAAGTAGACTGGTGAATAAGAATTCCACCAACTCGATGTTCTAGCTCTAATCCGAGATAAAATCGAGTCCTACCAAGGTCTTGCATCTCAAATTCAGATTTCAAGTAGCAAACAGTCTTATTGATCTCTTTAAGAGTTCCGATGATATTCATCGCATTAACATAGATAGCTACTATAGCAAATCTTGAACTTGTTCTTTTAATGAACATGCAAGGGCATAAATCATCATTTTTATATCCCTTCCCAATCAAGTAGTCACTGAGGCGTGTATACCACATCCTACCAGATTGCTTCAATCCATACAGTGAACGTCTCAATTTTATAACATGAGCACTCTGTGGTCTAGAGTTACATGATTTCGGTATAGCAAAGCCATCTGGCACTCTCATGTATATCTCTGAATCAAGATCTGTGACGACCCGGACCAGAGTCAGCAGTATGTTCAGCTGTATACATGAGTTACTGCATAGTCGCAAAGTTGCGACAGTTGTTTTAATCGCCGAAGCTTCTTAACGACTTAATTATTGGCCGAGAATTGGAGCTGAGTCTCTTCTTGAGAGTCTTTGTACGTGTGATTATGAGTTCGTGGGCGGTTTCGGATCGTTATTTGGACGACCGAGGAATTAGTTATGAATATTTGAAGTTTCGACAGGAACGGATTAATATGGCGAGCTACTTAGCGACTAAATTACCGGACGAGAATTTGGTTTCGGTTCCTTCCCGGAAGTTGTTCAGAATTTAATTTCGATTTTGTGGGAACTTCCGGAGCATGATTTTGAGTTACGAAGATTCAGTTGTGATTATTTTCGTTTGTTGATTAATTAGTCGATTTAAATGTGTGTTGGTTCGAAGGGTTGACTTTTTATCCGATTGGCCGATGTGTTTGACTTTGGGTGTTAATTGAAGAGTATGTCGAGACGAGTTTGTGGCCGCGAGAATTATCGGAATCAGAGTTACGACGCGAGAGTTATGGATATTCAAAGTTCGTCGAAAAGTCAATTAAGGAAGTTGCTATTTTGGGAAAGTATAAATAGGGGTTTCCATTTATGGTAAGTCAAATATGCATTCATGGGGGTTGACTGGGTCAACCCAGTTTGACCGAGGAGCTCACGACGGTGGCGGCATCCTCCACGGCCTCGCCGGCGGCGAACCTAAGCCGGCCACCTCACGGCCTAGTTTTTGTCCCGTTCTTTCCGTCTTGACGTCCCGAAGCTAGCCTTAGTCTCCTTTCACGGCAAGCCTCACCGTGGAGGAAGAATTTCCAGCTTGAAAACGGTGAAATTATGGTGAATTCGGGTTGCTCATTTTTGGCCGATTCGAGCTGCAATTCTTAGTGGGCTTTGAAGCTCTCATCACTAGCAAGCTACCATGTAAGTTTGGAGTTCTAATTTTGATTGTGGAAGGAGAATTTTCGATTTGAAATTTGTGTGTTCATTCGGTTTTGCTTGAAATTTGATGTGTTAGAGTGAGAATTGGACTTCGGTGCAGTTGACAAAGTTGCTCAGTGGGTGATTTTGAGTGGAATAGGGGTGGCTCCGCCGTGAAATTTCATGTCCGGCGGCGGTCAACGGTCAACAGGTTTGACTTTTTGGGTTTTCGACAAGTCGCATGTCATTTGACTCGAAATCGCGCCCCGATCGCAGTGGGGAGGTTCGTTTCTCGATTTGAGCATCCGAATGTATAGCGAGGTATTGTGGTGTACATATACGGATTTTCGACGATTCGTCGACATTGAATTGTGAATTTCCGAGAACAGCGGTTTCTCGTGGTTTGATTTGTATTGTCGGATTTCGACTTTGAATAATGGATTTTGTGAATATTCAGGTGTTCGTGATCGTTTGTTTGGCGAGGGGCATTCCGCCGGATCACAGGTTAACGCGATACGCGTTACGCCAGTCTGTGAGTGGACAATTTCTTTTCACGGAATTCTTGCGAATCTTTTATATGATTTTCGAACTTGAGCATGCGTATTGAGATTACGGATTACATGAGCATATGTTTTACGATTATACGATTATACTTATACGAATATACGTATACGAGTATACATACACTTATATGCTGTTTCATGCATTTGCATCGAAATGTTTATGATTTGGTTTACACAGAGTACAGTCGTGGTTACGTTGTTGTATCGATACACTCGCCTCTCGGCTGATCCCCGATGGTAGGCATTTGTCAGGGGAGGCTGTGACTCCTGACCCGAGGTCTTTACCGGGGGGAGGCAGACCTTTGACCTGAAGCCATTTTCGGCTAGAATCACGTGTGGGTCTGGGATCCCGTGATTCTGACTGTACTAGCATGGTGTGTGTCCATGAGTGACCCCGTGGGATTTTTACTTGCATGCTCAGTACACTGGAGGAGTATGAGTTTTACCTCGTGTACTCGGAAGCGTGAGGAGTTAGAGTCTCCCTCGTGTACCATTTGATTATTTATACTTTCGACTCGCATATGTTTTTAATATATATATTACTTGGTGAAAGACATTTATTTTCGTCCACTCACTCTAACGTGTTTATTGTCTTTCCCCTAGGCTTTTCGGTTTCCGTGCCCAGTTTGCAGTTCAGGCTCTGGTGTCGCACGTCGTGGTTGGAGGCATAGTACTCGAGCAATCTTATTTCATCCAGTAGGTTTATTGTTCTACCTACTGTGGTATGCGTATATGATTATGTATTAGATGTCGCTCTGAGCTATCTGTGGTATATGTTATACGATTTTACCCGGATTTCAGTAAAGTATATATTATGTGTATTGTTTACTTTACTGTTGATATATTGAGAAATCCGGATGGGATTGGTGCCCACGGTTTGCTTTTTTGTGGCATAGGATGAAGTGTATTTTCCGCGTGCAGGTAATGGTAATTCCAAATTAGTAACGAAACTCTGCCCAAAATTTCGAAAAGTTTTTGTTGGTTCGTGTTTTCGAGGGGGTTCGATTCCGGTTTAGGTAACTAAATCGGGGTTGGGTCCTTTCAGCTTGGTATCAGAGCATTAGGTTATAGGTTCTGTAGACTTCTGTAGTCGTGTTTACTAAGGATATTTGAGAATGTACAACATGTCTGGAATGGTGACCCGACCGGCCGGCGGATAATCATCAATATTTCGGGTGTTGTATGCTTTCAAATATTTGAAGTTCCATGATTACGTTCAACTTGTTGTGAACGATATTGTATTCATTAGGATGCCTCCTGACGTGCTTTCCGTGTCGTTTCGGTTGTGGATCCTGTTGAGGATCAATCGACGCGCGATTTTCCAGAGAACAGTGGATTCGGATTTGTATTCAGAGTTCAGAGAATTGTGTGGCACGGTTTTCCTGGGGATGTTTATATGAGCATCTATGTGTTGCCTCAGAACTGAGAATTGTGGCAGTGATGTTTGCCTGAGTCAGATTGTTGTGTTTGGTAGGCTGATATTGTGTGAGTTCCAGTTGCGACTCCATGGCCTACATTCAGGGTGTTGTGTATACGGTAATGGTTTTATCAGGCTAACCAGCAAGTGTTATGTGGAGTGTTTACCCACCTGAGGCAGAGATGCAGTGTTCATATGTTTGTGCCGTTGCACGAGTTATGTGGCTTCAGAGGGAGCTGTGTATAACGTTCGAGACGAGTTTGAACCTGAGTATCAGAGAGAGTCTGATTGATATGCCTCGAGACATCCATGAGGAGCTTAGTGTGTTGCACTCAGTGGCGAGGCTATTGAGAAGGAAAGGTGTACGCGGTTTTCGATGTGATGATTTGAGGAAAGTGGATTTAGTCAAGATTTTGATGAGGTTGAGTTCCAACATTTCGGGATCAGTGACTTCATCAGGCTGTGACCTTTTCGATTATGTTGTGGGCCATCAGTTCGGGCAGAGGATTCGTTTGACGATGGCGGAGATCGCGGAGTAGCGGACTTGCTCCTGTGGCATGAGTTTGGGCGATCGTTGGTGATCCTTTCACGCAGCAGATGCCGCTGTGACTGGTGTTCGTGGTACACTTTCAGTTGCTGTTTCGGTGGCCAGGAGGGTCACGTTACGAGGGAGCGTCCTCAACCAGCTGTTGTAGCGGTTAGACGGCTCAGAGTTTACAGGGAGATTCTTATGTTGTTCCTGCAGTCTGATCAATGTATCCTTTTGACGGATCCTTCAGCAAGTCGCATATGACGTGGGCGACTAGTTGGGCATGTTGGAGTTCGTGCTGTGACTTTGTTCGAGGACAAACTTTTCTCCGAGGTTACTGTTGCTTGATATCCATGGCTATTGCACCTGCATCTCCACTTCCGAGGTTTTGGAGAGTGTTGCATCCATCCAGAGGTTGCGAGATCCTTGTTAGAGGTTATGACTTAGCTGCGGATCTGTTATAGCTGGATATTGTGGTTTTGGTATGTTTGTGAGTATGGACTTACTGACGATGCATTTGGCTGTGTTCGAGTACCTCGAGAAGGTGGTTGTGTTTCGACGATCAGAGTTTTCCCCGAGGTATCGTCTCGCGGTGAGAAGAAAATGTTGTTGCCATGTGTGATTTCAGCAGTGATGGTCAAGTGGATGGTGGAGACGGATTATGTTGTTTGCTTAGCACTTGTTGTGGATACTATGGTTGCTGTACCTGACATTGGTGACATTGAGGTGGTTCCCGAGTGTCCAGGTGTGCTTTGGAGGAGTTACCAGGTGTTCCTCCAGTTCGGGAGACCGACTACATTATTGAGCTTGTACTAGGCGCTGGACTCATTTTACCGGCATCTTGTCGTTCGGAGCCAGCGAAGCTGATGGAGCTACAGTTTTGATTCCAGGAGTTGCTGGAGGAGGTTTCAGGAGATTTCATACGATCCCGCGTATGTGCGTGGTGTGCTCTTGCATTGCGTGTACGGATGTTGGACGATTTGACGAGGTGGTGCATTGACTACCGGAAGCTCGATTTGCTTCAGAGGAGAGTGAGTATCCTCTGCTTTGGATGCGTGAGTGGTTTGATCAGCTCACGAGAGCTTCAATCTTGTCGAAGATTGATTTCGGATCCGGATACCATCAGTTGTGAACCGGTGAGGCAGTTGTGGCTATGTTGGCTTTCGGATCTCGGTGCGGACATCATGAGGTTTTGGTCACGCTGTTTGGTGGACCAATGCCCCCGTAGTTCTTGTGGACTTGATGGACCAGGAGTTCAGACGGTTTCTGGACGAGTTTGCGGTCATGTTCGTCGGCAGTATCCTGATTCACTCAAGGAGTGTGGACCAGCACCTGAGGTAATTGTGAGTGGTTTTGCGGACTTCGCGAGACGATCAGTTGTTTGTGAAGTTCAGCCAGTGTGAGTTTTGGCCGATTAGCATGACGATTTTGAGCTGTGTGATGTTAGTCGAGGGAGTTGGCGTAGATCCTGACCAGATAGAAGCCGTGTTGATTTGGGGTTTGCTCTACCATTGTACCAGAGATCAGAGTCTCTTGGAATTGGCAGGCTATTACTGACGGCTTGTGCAGGATTTCCCCGGATTGCCACTTTACTTTCCGGATTGACGAAGAAGGCGTCAAGTTCGAGTGGTGCGATGCACGCGAGGAGAGTTACTTACTCCTGCAGGATGGTTGACCGTTGCTTCGGTTTTGACTTTACCTGACGACTGCGACGAGTTCGCAGGTTATGGCGATGCATCGAGGTTTGGATTTGGTTATGATTTGATGTAGTGTAGCAGAGCGGTGGCTTATGGTTTCAAGCATTGGAGACTTTATGTGGCTACGTATCCTATGTAAGATTTGGGTGTAGCTAGCTGTCTTTGTGTTAGCACCAGAGAGTTGGAGATACTACTGCTATGGCGTGCAGCGTGGTGTAGGATGTGCACTGATCACTTGAGTTGCATCCACTTGCGTTTTCGACCAGATTTGGGCTTGAGGCAGTGTAGATGGAGGGAGTCGACTATTGACTATGGCTGCGCCTTTGAGTTTGTTCGGGAAAGGCTAGTGGTTGCACTTTGACTATTCATCTGGGATGTCGTTACTGATGCATTCAATCGAGAGTCGGGAACTTCAGTGTTTCCTCTGTGTGTGTGATTCGAGTTTCCGTGTTAGCCGAGTGTGGGCTACGAGAGCTGAGTTCGAGTGTGATGATGTTGAGGCTCGTGGTTTTACGCACATTTGGTGCTAGTGGTGCGGAGATGTGTTTGATACTTCGAGTTTATTACTCGTAACACAACATGAAGAGCAATGTAGCAGTTTGTTTGTGCAGATGCCACATTTGTCGACTAGTGATGGCTAGGAGGCAGAGACTTGCCGAGATGTGTTAGCCATTTGAGATTTTTGGTTAGACGTGATGTTTGTTGTTGTGATCTTGTGTGTGTTTGTTTGCACTTTGGTTTGTGGTGCCAGTGGTTGGATCATTGTGGACCATTTGATGAACTCAGTACAGTTCCTTGTACTCTCGGTGATGATTTTAGTGGCAGGAAGTCATGGCTGTGTTTGATGGAGGTTGTCCATCTACGTGGTGTACCTGTGTCCCAGTTCGCCGATCGAGGTAGTCAGCTACAACTGAAGGTTGGCGAGCTTTGCAGCGAGCATTGGGGACCAGATTACGGTTTGGTATCAGTTTTTATCCTCGGATTGGTGGGCGATCTTTGAGGATTATTCAGGCCTTCGAGGGCATGTTGTGGACCTTGGTATTGCAGTTCCGGAGGATTCGGGACCAACAGTTTCAGCGGTTTGAGTTGCTTGCAGTACCAGTTTGTGGACCACTATGGTTTTGAGGTTGTTTGATGTTGAGTTGAGGTATGTTGTTGTACTCCATTGTGTTGGAGCGAGTTTGGGTTGAGTACGAGTTGACATTTGATTCAAATTTTGTGAAATGTGTTACCACAGACTGTTAGATTAGCGGAAATGGGTTGATAATTGCTTGAGTTCGATGTTTGAGCTGTGTTGATATGAGTGTATGAATTGTGTTAATGTAAGCAGACTGAGTAGTGATTTGCCATATTATTTTGATCTGTGTGTGATCGCAGGCGAATTTGTGTTGTGCCGTATAGTTCGGCATCGCCTATAGCGTTGGCTTTTGTGTGTATTGTGTTCCGTGTGGCGGAACAATGTTTCAGGTTTGTTTCGCATTGTGTACCCTATCTGTTCCTTGTGCAGGAACACTTGGCGATTGTGTGAGCCAGTACCGATTTGAGATTTGGGGGTACAGAGATTCCAGCACGGAGCTACTTCCTATTGTGGAGTTTGTTATCAGAGTTGTTCAGTCGACATTGCCGTTGTAGAGTTGAGCAGTATGCAGAGGCAGTGCTCCTACCTTGGGTAGGCAGACTTGGAAATTTCGAGGTCGAAATTTTTCTAAGGGGGGTGGATTTGTGACGACCTGGACCAGAGTCAGTAGTATGTTCAGCTGTATACATGAGTTACTGCATAGTCGCAGAGTTGCGACAGTTGTTTTAATCGCCGAAGCTTCTTAACGACTTAATTATTGGCCGAGAATTGGAGCTGAGTCTCTTCTTGAGAGTCGTTGTACGTGTGATTACGAGTTCGTGGGCGGTTCCGGATTGTTATTTGGACGACCGAGGAATTAGTTATGAATATTTGAAGTTTCAACAGGAACGGATTAATATGGCGAGCTACTTAGCGACTAAATTATCGGACGAGAATTTGGTTTCGGTTCCTTCATGGAAGTTGTTCAGAATTTAATTTCGAGTTTATGGGAACTTCCGGAGCATGATTTTGAGTTACGAAGATTCAGTTGTGATTATTTTCGTTTGTTGATTAATTAGTCGATTTAAATGTGTGTTGGTTCGAAGGGTTGACTTTTTATCCGATTGGCCGATGTGTTTGACTTCGGATGTTAATTGAAGAGTATGTCGAGACGAGTTTGTGGCCGCGAGAATTATCGGAATCGGAGTTACGACGCGAGAGTTATGGATATTCAAAGTTCGTCGAAAAGTCAATTAAGGAAGTTGCTATTTTGGGAAAGTATAAATAGGGGTTTCCATTTATGGTATGTCAAATATGCATTCATGGGGGTTGACTGGGTCAACCCAGTCTGACCGAGGAGCTCACGACGGTGGCGGCATCCTCCACGGCCTCGCAGGCAGCGAACCTAATCCGGCCACCTCACGGCCTAGTTTTTGTCCCGTTCTTTCCGTCTTGACGTCCCGAAGCTAGCCCTGGTCTCCTTTCACGGCAAGCCTCACCGTGGAGGAAGAATTTCCAGCTTGAAAACGGTGAAATTATGGTGAATTCGGGTTGCTCATTTTTGGCCGATTCGAGCTGCAATTCTTAGTGGGCTTTGAAGCTCTCAGCACTAGCAAGCTACCATGTAAGTTTGGAGTTCTAATTTTGATTGTGGAAGGAGAATTTTCGATTTGAAATTTGTGTGTTCATTCGGTTTTGCTTGAAATTGGATGTGTTAGAGTGAGAATTGGACTTCGGTGCAGTTGACAAAGTTGCTCAGTGGGTGATTTTGAGTGGAATAGGGGTGGCTCCGCCGTGAAATTTCATGTCCGGCGGCGCCGCCGCCGTGGACGGCGGTTAACGGCGGCGGTCAATGGTCAACAGGTTTGACTTTTTGGGTTTTCGACAAGTCGCATGTCATTTGACTCGAAATCGCGCCCCGATCGCAGTGGGGAGGTTCGTTTCTCGATTTGAGCATCCGAATGTATAACGAGGTATTGTGGTGTACATATACGGATTTTCGACGATTCGTGGACATTGAATTGTGAATTTCCGAGAACAGCGGTTTCTCGTGGTTTGATTTGTATTGTCGGATTTCGACTTTGAATAATAGATTTTGTGAATATTCAGGTGTTCGTGATCGTTTGTTTGGCGATGGACATTCCGCCGGATCACGGGTTAACGCGATACGCGTTACGCCAGTCTGTGAGTGGACAATTTCTTTTCACGGAATTCTTGCGAGTCTTTTATATGATTTTCGAACTTGAGCATGCGTATTGAGATTACGGATTACATGAGCTTATGTTTTACGATTATACGATTATACTTATACGAATATACGTATACGAGTATACATACACTTATATGCTGTTTCATGCATTTGCATCGAAATGTTTATGATTTGGTTTACACAGAGTACAGTCGTGGTTACGTTGTTGTATCGATACACTCGCCTCTCGGCTGATCCCCGATGGTAGGCATTTGTCAGGGGAGGCTGTGACTCCTGACCCGAGGTCTTTACCGGGAGGAGGCAGACCTTTGACCTGAAGCCATTTCCGGCTAGAATCACGTGTGGGTCTGGGATCCCGTGATTCTGACTGTACTAGCACGGTGTGTGTCCATGAGTGACCCCGTGTGATTTTTACTTGCATGCTCAGTACACTGGAGGAGTATGAGTTTTACCTCGTATACTCGGACGCGTGAGGAGTTAGAGTCTCCCTCGTGTACCATTTGATTATTTATACTTTCGACTCGCATATGTTTTTAATATATATATTACTTGGTGAAAGACATTTATTTTCGTCCACTCACTCTAACGTGTTTATTGTCTTTCCCCTGGGCTTTTCGGTTTCCGTGCCCAGTTTGTAGTTCAGGCTCTGGTGTCGCACGTCGTGGTTGGAGGCATAGTACTCGAGCAATCTTATTTCATCCAGTAGGTTTATTGTTCTACCTACTGTGGTATGCGTATATGATTATGTATTAGATGTCGCTCTGAGCTTTCTGTGGTATATGTTATACGATTTTACCCGGATTTCAGTAAAGTATATATTATGTGTATTGTTTACTTTACTGTTGATATATTGAGAAATCCGGATGGGATTGGTGCTCACGGTTTGCTTTTTTGTGGCATAGGATGAAGTGTATTTTCCGCGTGCAGGTAATGGTAATTCCAAATTAGTAACGAAACTCTGCCCAAAATTTCGAAAAGTTTTTGTTGGTTCGTGTTTTCGAGAGGGTTCGATTCCGGTTTAGGTAACTAAATCGGGGTTGGGTCCTTTCAAGATCCCCGTAAAGATATGCATACTAAGATTTCGGACACTACCATGCTTATCAGGTAGCGGAAGGTGATGATGTCCATAATTGGAGAATACTCTCCTCATAATCAATTCCAGGGCATTGAGAGAAACCCTACGCTATAAGTCTAGCTTTATAACGTAAGATCTCATTCTTCTCATTATGCTTCTGAACCCATTTATGTCCAATTGGCTTAACATTTGGTGGGCATAGCACAATCGGACCGAAAACTTGCCTTTTATTAAGAGAGTTTAGTTCAGCTGGCCAATCTGCTCTATATTGACATTCATCAACTGAGTGGGTTTCCACTTCGCCGTCATCAATAATCTTCTGAGCAATAGAATAAGCAAACATATCATCAATCAACATGGAAGATCTATCTATAAGAACATGCGCATCATTTGTTCCAAGTGAGATTTATGAGTTCTTTGATATCACAAAAGGTTCTGTAGCCTCCCTCAGAGATGCCAATTATGATTCAAGGACATAACCATAATCAGAGACCATCTCATGTGAATGGTTCACAACGTTGATGATAAGTGGATCTTTTGGTGCCTTGATGGCTTGCCTTTTGACCGGCGGCTCATATGTGGATTTTCTTGGTCTCCCCCTCTTTCTGGTGGGAGCCGAGGCCGAAGCAACACCATCCACATGAGCAAGAGGAATGCCACCTTGCCTATTATTGCTATTAACGAATCCCTTTACCGGGATTTCCAACCTTGCAGGAACATTAGCAGCAGGTATATCTGATCTTGTCACTTTAGCGATATCAGCAAATGAATCAGGCATGGAGTCTGTCACTTGCTGAAGATCGAGTATCCTACGCACTTCCATCTCACTTCGAGATGTGAGTGGGTCATGATGAGACACAGTGGGATCAAACCACGTCAATTCCTGACGTTGAACTGTAATAGAACTATTCCTATCTCCCCCTAAAGCGGGAAATATGTCTCATCACATTGACAATCTGAAAATTTAGCAGTAAAAAGATCTCCTGTCGCAGGTTCAATATAGCGGATTATCTTGGGTGATTCGAAACCAACATAAATGCCCAATCTTCGTTGAAGACCCATCTTAGTACGCTGTGGAGGTGCAATAGGCACATAGACCGCGCAACTAAAAATGTGTAAATATGAAATGTCAGGCTCATATCCAGTTACCAACTAGTACGCACTGAATGGTTGACAGACAACAGATCTAAAATGAAGGAGCATTGCTGCGTGTAACATTACATAACCCCAAGCAAAGACCGGTAAATTTATATGCATTACCAAAGCTCTAGACACAAGTTGTAACCGCTTGATATGAGCCTCTGCTAATTCATTCTGAGAATGGACGTGGGGAACGGGATGTTCAACATCAATCCCAAGAGACATGCAGTAATCATCAAAATACTTTGATGTAAACTCTCCTGCATTATCCAATCGAATAGACTTGATTGGATGGTCCGGGTGGTGAGCTCGGAGCTTAATGATTTGAGATAGGAGTTTTGCAAACGTAGCATTCCTTGTGGATAGCAAAGCAACGTGTGACCATCGCGTTGATGCGTCTGTCAAAACCATGAAATATTTAAATGGTCCGTATTCAGGTTTGATAGGTCCACAAATATCACCTTGGATCCTTTGTAAGAATGGAATATTTTCATTGTTATCAACAGCAAAACAAGGACGATGTTTTCTAATAAAACTGATGTATAAATAACATCATAAGCCAATGAAATAGATGAAAAACTCATCTAAAAACATCACATTCATATTGGATTTTCGACGGGTCGAAGAAAGGGTTAGACCGGTCGAGAAAACCCAAAATAACTTATGATTTTCCGATACCAGATTTCGACCGGTCAAGAAAAAAATTTCGACTGGTCGAGAATTGACCAATTTTGAGATAGAGTCGTCACATCAACCTGTTGAAAATTGTTTAGTTCAATTTTTCGACGGGTCAAATTTGGACCAATGTCGAACAAAAGCGTGGCGTTGACCGGTCGAAAATTGTTTAGTTCAATTTTTCTACGGGTCAAATTTACCCCTTTTTCAAACAGAAGCAAGGCATCGACCGGTCGAACCTGCTTTGTGTACTACTTCAAAAAAAATTTCGACGTCTTTTTTTTCTTTGTCAAAGTGGCTTGCCTTTTGCCATATGTGTAAATATCGAACCATACATAAGAATCATATGGAATAGAACATCCACAAACATTTTCATATACCAAAAATAGAGAAACATCCATTGCTTGCTAACAAAAATTACATCATAGATGTGTTCTTATTCATAAAATAAAGACAAATGTCTTAAAAATTCTTGACCGAAAAGTAAGCCAAAAACAAAAAAAAAACTTGAAAAATTACAGAGACAACTGCCTTTTTACATAGGCTTAATCAAAATCCGGGGTAGCAAGTTCTTTCCCCTTGTCATCTGTTAAAACTAGGTCGGTGTCAATCTCCATCTCATATTCTCCAGTGTAATTCGACTCTTGAGCCAAATACTATTTGTGCTTCTTGTAGATATTCTAGATTTCTCTACTAGCATGACATTATTTGTGCATATGTCTAGCAGAGCTACACTTGAAACAACCAAGTTTACCACAGTGTTGATACCATTAACCAGACTGGTTCTTTTAAGAAGGGGCATTTTGATCTTTATTGTGACAACCCGAACCAGAATCAGTTGAGTAAACGACTTAACTCACGAGTTAGCGCGTAATCGCAGTTTTTCGATAATTGTGTGATTTGCCGGTTTTGATTACGACTTAATTATCAGCCGACAATTTGAGTTAAGTCTCTTCTTGAGTGTTGTTGTACACATGATTTCAAGTTCGTGGGCGGTTCCGGATGATTATTTCGACAACCGAGGAATATAATATGAATATTTGAAGTTTCAGAATCTCGTTGAGTTTATCCATTCGTATCGAGTTTATCCGAATCGTAATGGTTATCCGTTTTGGACCGTCAATCATCTCGAGACGCGAGTATAAATATCGGAAATAGTCAAAAATTGTCGAAAATCACTATTCGGGAAGTTTGACCGTCATTTGACATTAGTTTGACCATTGACTTTCGTTGACCGGAGTCCACCGTCGCTGTGCTGAGCTGCCATCACCGGAACTTGCGATTCCGGCCACCTCAAACCTTGAAACCTGTATGGTTAGCTTCCTCTCTTCATTTGAAATGGATTAGAACTTGGATTTGTGGAAATTGATGTTGATTTGAGGTAGAACGAACTTGGAGAAAATTGGGATTTTTGCCGGATTCGGGTTAGGTGTTCCGGCGATGGTTGAGGTCGGGTGTTTGGGGGGATAGCTTCCCCTCAACCTCTAGTTGCTTTGGGTAGAAGGAATTTCAACTTGGTTGCTGTTTTGGAGCTCGCCGGAAAGTCACCGAAATCCATGGATTTCTTGACTTTTGAGGTATTTTTCGGCCACTGTGGTGGTTGGATGGAGGTGGTCCTTTGAGAGAAGTGGTTGGGCTTGGGGAGATGAGTATTTATGAAAAGTTTGGCCATGATTGGACTCCGTCGCCACCGCGCCGTCGCTGCCGGCGGTGGTCCGGCGAGGTCCGATTTTTCGAGGTTTTTATGTGTTTTTGACTTGTTTTCGCGCTCCGAACGTAGTCGTGAGGTTTTCGAGATGATTTGGATGCGGGATTTTTAGTCGAGGGGTTATATGAAGAGTTTTAAGAATTTCGTCGATTATTTTGTACCGCGATATATGTTTCCGGGAACGGTTAGTTTCCGAGGTGTGGTTCAGTATTGTGATCTATGATTTTGATCAGATATATTTTGTGATTATTCAGGAGATCGAGATCGTGCTTCGAGCGAGGGATCTTCCACCGGACCACATGATTAGCGCGAGTGCGCGCTTTTCTCGTCTGTGAGTGGACCTTTCTTTTCACTGATCGATTGCGAGTCTTTATATTACATTTTATGAGCATGAGCATACGTTTGTGATTATGACTTATACGAGCATGTGCTTTACGAGTATGCATTTACATTATGCTTTATACGTATGCATGAAACTATTTATGATTTGATTTACACAGAGTACAGTCTTAGTATATGTGGTTGTATCGATACACTTGCATCTACGCTGATCCCCGAGGATGTCTACCAGGGGGGACTGTACCTTGTGCCGATGTACTTCAGGGTGGGTACAGATTTCTGTTCCTTGTGCCGATGTATTTCCGGGTGGGAACAGATACCCTGACCTGAGGCCTTTCTGGCTAGAATCATGTGTGGGTCTGGGATCCCGTGATTCGGACTGTACTAGCACGGATGTGTCTATGAGTGACCCATTGGGATTTTTCTATGGATGCTCTGTACGCTGGAGGAGTTTGGGTTCGCCTCATGTATATCATATTCACTCATTTCACTCGCATATGTTTTTATTATTTATATAATTCGGCGAAAGACATTTAATTTCGTCCACTCATTCTAACGGTTTTCATGTCTTTCCCCTGGGCTTTTTGGTTTTCCGTGCCCAGTTTGCAGTTCAGATTCTGTTGTCTCACGTCGCAGTCGGAGGCTAGTTGTTCGAGCTACCTGTCTTTTCCAGCAGGTTCCTTGTTTCGCCTACTGTTGTATATTTTGTATATATACTAGAGGTCGCTCTGATACGATACTGATACATGTTTTATGTGGATTTTTCCCAGATTTTCTATATTATACAGTTATGTTTACTGTTTATTATTATTGTTATGATATTGAGAAATCCGGATGGGATTGGTGCCCACAGTTTGGCTTTTGTGGCATAGGATGAAGTGTATTTTCTGGGTGCAGGTTAATGGCAATTCCGCGTTAGTAGCGTTACTCTGCCGAAATTTTTATGGTTTTTGTTGGTTCGTGTTTTCAGAAAGGGTTTGATTCCGGTTCAGGAAACTAAATCGGGGTTGGGTCCTTTCATCTATGCCAAGTCATATTTTTGCTGCGGCCTTGGCCACGCCCACGCCCTCCTCTTCCCCCACGTGGAGCATATCCACCACGATTATAAATTGGGGTTGGGTCCTGTCAGCTTGGTATCAGAGCATTAGGATGTCAAATTCTGTAGACTCTTGTAGTTGTGACCCTTAGGATATTTGAGTTTGTACAGCATGTCTGGAGTGATGACCCGACTGGCCAACGGTACTCATTAATGCTTCGGGTGTTGTGTGTTCTCAAATATCTGAGGTCTCATGATTACATTCCTTCTGCTTGTACCTAATGCTTGTCTTGTATCAGTAGGATGCCTCCTCGACGTGGTCCCCTTGTTGATCGGGAAGTGGATCCTGATAAGGATCGCCTAACGCACGACTTGCTGATGCGAGTGTTGCGTTTGGAGGAGCGTTTTAACCCTGTGGTCAAAACTCGTACTGCTGGTGCGACTGTCTTTTAGGGTTCAGCTGATCCAGAGATTTGTGAGGCATGGTTGGTTCAGGTTGAACGTGTATGTGAGCGTCTGGGATTTACCCCTGAGCAGATGACAGTGGCAGCAGTCGGATTACTTGAGTCACATGCATACTTCTGGTGGGTTAGCACCGATCGGGTACCAGTTGACACTCCATGGACTTTGTTCCGAGATTTGTTTATGAAGATACTTCAACCAGGCTACCCAGCAGCGGAAGTATGAGGAGTTCACGAACTTGAGACAGGGCAGTATGTCTGTGCTTGAGTACTGGGACAGGTTTACCCGCTTATCTCGTTTTGCGCATGACATAGTGGCTACTGAGGAAGCCAAGTGCTGCAGATTTGAGCTGGGTTTGAACTTGAACATCAAGGGGACTCTGACTACAATGCCTCGGAACAACTTCGATGAGTTTGTTAGTGCAGCACTCTGAGGTGAGGATATCGAGAAGGAAAGGCAGATGAGGTACCAGCCTAGACGGTTTGAGGAAGGTGGACCGAGTCAAGGGCATTCCAAGAGGCAGAGTTCTGATACTTCCGGTTCGGCTTCATCGTCGGGCAATGGACCATATAGACCACCAGCTAGTGCATCGAGACAGAGGCAGAGATGGAGGAGAGATTGACCGCAGCGACCACAGTGGGGGTTCTAGCGGTTCCAGTTATCCTCGGCATACCGGTGGTTCTTTCGCCGTACCGAGGGAGTACCCATCATGTAGTTTCTGTAACAGGCATAATTTTGGTCCTTGTCAGCGAGGCCCTACCCTTTGTTATCGTTGTGGCCAGGAGGCTCACTTTGCGAGGGACTATCTCCAGCCTATTGGTGGATAGGCGGCCCAGAGTTCCGGAGGAGAGCGAGGTGCCATTTCGGGGGCTCGACCAGTACAGTTTGCAAGCCAGGATAGACAGCAGGGATAGCCTCAGCGTGGACGACCGGCCGGGCAGCCAGGGTTCATTCCATGACTTTACATGAGGGCAGAGCTTCACCTGAGGTTGTGATCGGTACGTTACATGTTTTCGGTTATCCAGTACTTACATTGTTAGATCCAGGTGCTACGCATTCATTCATGTCATATAGACTATCATCTTTAGCTACTGTACCTGCGTCTCCACTTCCGAGGTTGTGGAGAGTATTGTATCCATCTGGTGAGATTGTGAGTATTGGCGGGGTATACCGAGATTGTGAGATTTTTATTCGAGGGGCCATGGCTTAGCCGCAGATTTGTTGTTGCTTGATATCGTCGACTTTGATCTGATTTTGGGTATGAACTTCTTGGAGACACATTCCGCCATGTTTGATTGTCACAAGAAGGAGGTTGTGTTTCGACGACCAGGCTTTTCTGAGATATTGTTTCGCGGTGAGAAGAACACTTCATTGCTATGTGTGATTTCCGCGATGAAGGCGGATCAGATGATGAAGAAGGGATGTGTTACTTATTTAGCTCATGTTGTACACACCACGGCGGCTGTGCCGGACATCGGTGATATCGAGGTTGTTTCTGAGTTTCTGGATGTGTTTCCGGAGGAGTTACCAGGTATACCTCCAGTTCGAGAGATTGATTTCACTATTGAGCTATTGCCAGGCACTGGATCCATTTCTCAGGCACCATATCGTTTGGCGCCAGCGGAGTTGAAAGAGCTGCAGGTTCAACTTCAGGAGTTGCTAGAAAAGGGTTTTATTCGATCCAGTGTTTCACCGTGGGGTGCCCCGGTTTTGTTTGTGCGAAAGAAGGATGGATTTATGCGGTTGTACATCGATTACCGGAAGTTGAATCAGGTCACTGTGAAGAACAAGTATCCGTTGCCGCAGATTGACGACTTGTTTGATCAGCTAAAGGGAGCTTCAGTCTTTTTGAAGATTGATCTCAGATCCGGATATCATCAGTTGAGGATCCGAGAGTTTGATGTGGCCAGGACAGCTTTCAGATCGCGGTATGGGCACTACGAGTTTTTGGTTATGTCGTTTGGGTTGACCAATGCCCCCGCAGCCTTTATGGACTTGATGAACCGGGTGTTCAGACGGTTTCTAGACAAGTTCGTGATTGTGTTCATCGATGATATTTTGATCTATTCCAGGAGTGTGGGCCAGCATAAGAAGCATTTGCGAGCGGTGTTGCGGACTTTGTGGGACAATCAGTTATTTGCAAAGTTTAGTAAGTGCGAGTTTTGGTTGGACAGTGTGAAGTTTCTGGGGCACGTGATATCGGCTGAGGGAGTCAAGGTTGATCCTGACAAGATCGAGGCCGTGTTGAATTGGAGTAGACCTACCACCGTACCGGAGATCCGGAGTTTCTTGGGCTTGGCAGGCTACTATCGACGTTTCGTGCAGGATTTTTCTCAGATCACTACTCCACTGACCAGGTTGACGAAGAATGGCGTCAAGTTTGAGTGGTTCGATGCATGTGAGGAGAGATACTTGCTCCTGAAGGAAAAGTTGACTACTGCACCGATTCTGACCTTACCAGACGACAACGGTGAGTTTGTGGTTTATAGTGATGCGTCGAAGTTGGGACTTGGTTGTGTGCTGATGCAGCATGGTAGAGTTGTAGCCTACGGTTCCAGACAGCTAAAACCACATGACGTCAACTATCTGACCCGTGATTTGGAGTTGGCCGCTATTGTGCTAGCGTTGAAGAGTTGGAGACATTACTTGTACGGAGTCCAGTGTAAGATTTACATCGATCACAAGAGTCTCACTTACTTGCGGACGTAGCCAGACTTGAACATGAGGCAGCGCAGGTGGGTGGAGTTGATCAATGACTACGATTGCACTTTCGAGTACCATCCAGGGAAGGCCAATGTTGTTGCCGATGCACTCAGTCGGAAATCCGGAGCTTCGTTATTCCATGTGTGTGTGGCCAGAGTGTTTATGTTAGCCGAGCTTCGGGCTACGGGAGCCGAGTTCCAGTGGGATGACGAGGGAGCCTTGTTAGCTAGTTTCCAGGTTCAACCCGTGTTGGTTGATCAGGTTCGTGAAGCTCAAGATTCAGATTCCTACATGTTGGACAAGAATTCCATGATACGGAATGGTGTGCCAACAGAGTTCCGGTTGATTGACGACGGTACGTTGTTGTTCAGAGGCAGGTTGCACGTGCCCAGAGACGAGAGTCTGAAGAAGGAGATTCTGGATGAGGCCCATTGTTCGGCGTATGCGATGCATCCCGGTAGTACGAAGATGTTTCGTACACTTCAAGCGTATTACTGGTGGTGCAACATGAAGAGGGAGATTGCCGCATATGTGAGCTAATGTTTGATCTGTCAGCAGGTTAAAGCGGAGAGGCAGAAACTTGCGGGGAAATTACAGCCACTGGAGATTCCGGTTTGGAAGTGAGAGCACATTACCATGGATTTCGTTTATCAGTTGCCGCGTACTTCGGCTGGCAACATTGATATTTGGGTTATTGTGGATCGACTGATGAAATTCGCTCATTTTCTTGCACTTCCGGGGAAGATATCAGTGGGCAGGTTGGCCAAACTGTATTTATCGGAGATTGTTCGACTGCACGATGTGCCTATGTCTATTGTTTCTGACCGAGACAGTCAATTTACTTCTGAGTTCTGGCAGGCATTGCAGCGAGCCATGGGCACGACACTGCGCTTCAGTACAGCTTTTCATCCTCAAACTGACGGGCAGTCTGAGCGGACTATACAGACTCTTGAGGATATGTTGCAGTCCCGCGTTTTGCAGTTTCGAGGAAATTGGGACCAGCAACTACATTTGATAGAGTTAGCCTACAACAATAGCTATTAGGCCAGTATTGAGATGGCACCGTACGAGGCCTTGTACGGGAGGCAGTGCCGCACTCCTTTGTGTTGGAGTGAGGTGGGCGAGCGATGGCTTATCGGCCCTGATCTGGTAAAGAGCACCATGGATGACGTCCAGATTATTCGGGATAGATTGAAGATTGCCCAGGATCGCCAGAAGAGTTATGCGGACGTAAGGAGGAAAAGTCTCGAGTTCGATGTGGGTGATTGGGTCTTCCTGAAACTATCTTCGTGGAGGGGAGTTGTGCGTTTTGGGAAGCATGGTAAGCTTCGACCACGGTACATTAGTCCGTACGAGATCACCGAAAGAGTTGGTGTCGTAGCTTACAGACTTGAGTTACTGGCGGAGATGGCTCGTGTTCATGATGTTTTCCACGTTTCGATGTTACGGAAGTACATCTCATATCCATCGCATGTGTTAGTGCTACAGCAACTACCGATCCGAGAGGATTTGACATATGTGGAGGAGCTGGTACAGATTCTCGATCGGCGTGAGGAGGAGTTGAGGCACCGTGTGATACTGCTGGTGAAGGTCTTGTGGCAGAATCACTCGGTTGAGGAGGCCACCTGGGAGACTGAGCAGCGTATGCGGGAGCAGTATCCTCATCTGTCCACCTGACAGGTACGTAAATTTCGAGGTCAATTTTTTTAAGGGGGGTAGATTTGTGACAACCCGAACCAGAATCAGTTGAGTAAACGACTTAACTCACGAGTTAGCGCGTAATCGCAGTTTTTCGATAATTGTGTGATTTGCCGGTTTTGATTACGACTTAATTATCGGCCGAGAATTTGAGTTCAGTCTCTTCTCGAGAGTTGTTGTACACATGATTTCGAGTTCGGGGGCGGTTCCAGATGATTATTTCGATGACCGAGGAATATAATATGAATATTTGAAGTTTCAGAATCTCGTTGAGTTTATCCGTTCGTATCAAGTTTATCCGAATCGTAATGGTTATCTATTTTGGACCGTCGATCGTCCCGAGACGCAAGTATAAATATCGGAAATAGTCAAAAATTGTCGAAAATCACTATTCAGGAAGTTTGACCGTTGTTTGACATTGGGTTGACCGTTGACTTTCGTTGACCGGAGTCTACCGCCGCTGTGCCGAGCTTCCATCACCGGAACTTGCGATTTCAGCCACCTCAGACCTTGAAACCGGTATGGTTGGCTTTCTCTCGTCATTTGCAATGGATTAGAACTTGGATTTGTGGAAATTGATGTTGATTTGAGGTAGAACAAACTTGGAGAAAATTGGGATTTTTGCCGGATTCGGTTTAGGTGTTCCGGCGATGGTTGAGGTCGGATCTTTGGGGGGAAAGCTTCCCCTCAACCTCTAGTTGCTTTGGGTAGAAGGAATTTCAAGTTGGTTGCCGTTTTGGAGCTCGCCGGAAAGTCATTGGAATCCATGGATTTCGTGACTTTCGAGGCATTTTCCGGCCACTGTGGTGGTTGGATGGAGGTGGTCCTTGAAAAGAAGTTGTTGGGCTTGGGGAGATGAGCATTTCTGGAAAGTTTGGCCATGATTGGACGCCATCGCCAGTGCGCCGCCGCCGCCGGCGGTGGTTCGCGGCGGTGCTCCGGCGAGGTCCAATTTTTCGAGGTTTTTATGTGTTTTTGACTTGTTTTCGCGCTCTGAACGCAGTCGTGAGGTTTTCGAAATGATTTGGATGCCGGATTTTTATTCGAGGGGTTATATGAAGAGTTTTGAGAATTTCGTCGATTATTTTGTACCGCGATATATGTTTCTGGGAACGGTTGGTTTTTCCGAGGTGTGGTTTAGTGTTGTGAGCTATGATTTTGATAAGATATATTTTGTGATTATTCAGGGGATCGAGATCGTGCTTCGGGCGAGGGATCTTCTGCCGGACCACATAATTAGCGCGAGTGTGCGCTTGGCTCGTCTGTGAGTGGACATTTCTTTTCACTGATCGATTGCGAGTCTTTATATTACATTTTATGAGCATGAACATACCTTTGTGATTATGACTTATACGAGCATGTGCTTTACGATTATGCATTTACATTATGCTTTATACGTATGCATGAAACTATTTATAGTTTGATTTATACAGAGTACAGTCTTAGTATATGTGGTTGTATCGATACACTTGCATCTACGCTGATCCCCGAGGATGTCTACCAGGGGGGACTGTACCTTGTGCCGATGTACTTCCGGGTGGGTACAGATTTCTGTTCCTTGTGCCGATGTATTTCCGAGTGGGAACAGATACCCTGACCTGAGGCCTTTCTGGCTAGAATCACGTGTGGGTCTGGGATCCCGTGATTCGGACTGTACTAGCATGGATGTGTCCATGAGTGACCCCGTGGGATTTTTCTATGCTTGCTCTGTACGCTGGAGGAGTTTGGGTTCGCCTCATATACTATATCATATTCACTCATTTGACTCGCATATGTTTTTATTATTTATATTATTCAGCGAAAGACATTTAATTTCGTCCACTCACTCTAACGGTTTTCATGTCTTTCCCCTGGGCTTTTCGGTTTTCCGTGCCCAGTTTGCAGTTCAGATTCTGTTGTCTCACGTTGCGGTCGGAGGCTAGTTGTTCGAGCTACCTGTCTTTTCCAGCAGGTTCCTTGTTTCGCCTACTGTTGTATATTTTGTATATATACACTAGAGGTCGCTCTGATACGATACTGATACATGTTTTATGTGGATTTTTCCCAGATTTTCTATATTATACAGTTATGTTTATTGTTTATTATTATTGTTATGATATTGAGAAATCCGGATGGGATTGGTGCCCACGGTTTGGCTTTTGTGGCATAGGATGAAGTGTATTTTCTGGGTGCAGGTTAATGGCAATTCCGCGTTAGTAGCGTTACTCTGCCGAAATTTTTATGGTTTTTGTTGGTACGTGTTTTCAGAAAGGGTTTGATTCCGGTTTTGGAAACTAAATCGGGGTTGGGTCATTTCATCTATGCCAAGTCATATTTTGGCTGCGGCCTTGGCCACGCCCACACCCTCCTCTTCCCCCACGTGGAGCATATCCACCACGATTATAAGGTTTTGAACGAGCAACCTTCTTATCTTTTTGAGCCTTTCCTCCCGTATTATAACTCTCAAGCTTTTTGGTACCAACCGGTCTTGAGTTATTATTCAAGATGATCTCATGATGCTTTTCTTTAGTCACAAGACTGTTAATAAGATCACTGAATTCGGTAATCCTCCCTTGCTCATACTCAATCCGGTACTGATGAGCTAGAAGACTCATAGATGTGGGGAAGGTTTGCAACGCATTCTCAATCATGTCTTCCTCAGATTTTTCCACACCACAAAAGCTTAGTTCAGACTGCAGATCGAGCATAGCTTGGTTAAAAGCGTTGATCTTTGGGAAATCTACCATTCTGGTGTTGTTCCATTTCGCAGTCAACTCAGGAAGCTATGCATTATGCACATTATTGAACCTCTTTTTTAGAACATCCCACAAAACCATTGGATCTGTCTTGTTCAAGTAATGCTTCTTTAGAGATCGGTGAATATGACGCCTCAAAAACATGAGGGCTTGAGCTTTTGTCTCTTCAGTAGGTGGGAGGAGGTTTGTTCCAGGCCCAGTGGGTTTGATGGTGTTGGTCAGTCCCTTTCAGATGAATGTGTTCTCTACATCAGAGACCCAACGATGGTACTCCTTGCCTTCAAGGTCAAGGATCTTGAATTCTGGCTTTGCAGGCTCATTCGAACTCATCTACAAAAATACACAGAGATGTTTTATTAAAAACGATCGAGTACTACGATCACAAAACTTTCAAGTTTAATTGAATAAGAAAGTGATCCATGATGCATGGTCACAAAATCGATTGTAAAACGGTGGTAAAAACTACACCCAGTGACCGTGACACAACAGTCACATAGAATCGATTTTCCTTTTCTTTTCTTTTTCTTTTCAAAACTGTGACTCCCCCAGGACCGCCACATATACTCTATGGATATATGTCCATAGAAGGTAGGGTAGAAACATGTAATATTCACAACTCATATCACAGTTATCATCAACTTAGATCTAGGGTTTTGTGGTTAGTAAGTTTGCTAGATCTAGAGATCGACGGTTTAGAAAAGTTTACCTCGATGGGTGTTATGCTCGGTATGACCGCTACACTTGTTGATTGATTTGAGGTAGAAGCCCTTTTGAAATGATTCCTCAGAAGACGAGCAATTTTG
The DNA here is from genome assembly GCA_946800695.1 of Geum urbanum. Taxonomy (NCBI): domain Eukaryota; kingdom Viridiplantae; phylum Streptophyta; class Magnoliopsida; order Rosales; family Rosaceae; genus Geum; species Geum urbanum. The sequence continues at coordinate 12,369,461 of OX327003.1, forward strand.
AAACGATTTGAAGAACTTGTGCTTGAAAGAGGGATGCCAAGATTAGAGAGAGAGGCCGACAATGGAGCAAGGTGATCGGCAGCGCCGATGGTCGTTGGCTTTCTCTTAGTTTTAGGTTTTTCTATTAGCTTTGAGAGTCGTGCTGATAACGTGTTGCAGGAGAAAGTAGAATAGACATAAAGTTGTTTACTTCTCATTGATAGAATGCCTTAAATACAGGCTGATATAATCAGTTACAATCACTATCCCGATATAACAGGGATTCTCTGTATCTATCTAATCAATATCCATATCTAACTAGGACAAGACACACATCGGGATTAATGGAGAATAAATCTTCTTAAATAATTCATTAATTAAACTGAGGGTACACTGATCTTTTTACTTAATTAATTGACTAGTGAAAATATTTAAACTCTAAGGCAATAGGAACTAAAAAAACTCTTCTTTAAATATGAGATGTAGTACTTGTGTTGATAGATGGATCGGTATAAAAGAATACATGATTTGTATACGTACGTGGTGTATGCAATGCAACTATTTTATTTACCAATCAATCATAAGCAAACAAACGCATTCAGATTCGATCAATATCACTACAAAGAGGGCAGATCGAACCGTGGAAGTCTGACCCATGTTACTGTACAAAATTTGTTTAATAGCAAATGTCAATGTAGGAATTTAAAGAGAGAGGTATCGTCATGTGTTAGTTATATTTGTCAAAAGAAAAAAATGTAGCAAAAATATAAGAAGTAAAGTAAGAGAAAAGAGCTTTGAGTTAAATTTTCTTACAAATATAAGAGCATCTCCAACAGAATAGTTAAAAATTATAATTTTAAAAATTATAGCTAAAAACTATTCTAACAAAGTTAAACTAAATTTGACTTTGAGATATTTTTAGTAGTTGAACATCTCCAACATAGCAGCTAAAAGCTAAATTTTAGCTACGTACTTTTTAGCTAAAAGTAGCTAAAATCAGCTCCAACAGAATAGTTATAGTTAAAGTCAAATATAATTTTTAGTCATATTAGTAGCTATATTTAGCTACCAAGGAGAGAAAAAATGACTTAAAGTTAAAAATTTAATACCATATATTTAGTTTTAACTTTAGAATAGTTACCATTCTAAAATTGAAGTCAAAAAATGATGAGTTAAATTTAGCTTTTCTAGTTAAAAATAGCTATAATTTTAGCCTTACTGTTGGAGAGACTCTAACAAAATAGAGAGAAAATAGCTTAAAAGTTATATTTTCCACCATCCAAAAAGTGGTCACACTATCGAGTATTTAAAATGCACTAGCACATTTGTGAACATTACCGGCGAGATCACCGAAGACAAGGGCGGCGACCGGAAAAGTCGCCGGTAATGTTCATCATTACCGGCGACTTACTCCGTCGCCGGTAATGTCGCCGGAAAATCGCCGGTAATGTTTCAAAAACATTACCGGCGATTTTCCGGCGTAAAGTCTCCGGTAATGTCTTCATTTCCGGCGACTTACTCCGTCGCCGACAATGTCTCTTATATTAGTCGCAGCTCGATCATTCATTCATTTTGATCGAAAAAAATCCAGAGAAATCGAAAGAAGGAAAACGTACGCTCTGAAATCGATCCTTCGGTATATTGTCAAAATTAAGGCGCGTGTCGAAAACTCGATCAGTCGGGAAGCTATATATATAGGTATGTGTATATATATATACGTATAAATGAAGGTATATATATATGTGTGTGTGTTGATCAAATCCAATTCGTGAGATATATATGAAATGTTGTTGATGTTGTGTCTGAATCAACGACTGGTATTATCGTAGTGCTATCGGAGCCACGCTTAACAGAGCCTCCTACCTAGTCAAATACGTTTTGAATTGAAAAAAGAAGAATACCATCATCGAGTACTGAATTGAATTCAGAGATTAGATCGATATATATATATATATATATATGCATGTGTTGATTTAAGGCGAGTTGAATTGAGATATCGCGTCGATTATTAGTAGTGAATGTGTGTATATATATATATAATTAATACGTAAATTTGTTAGAACTTTCAGGATGGACAAGAGTTGGATGAGCCTCGAAATATGGGATGTCAGATATCACCAGGGAATTAGGAGTTTTGTGGATTTTGTGAAGGCTAATTGTGGAGACAATACACTTCATTATTGCCCGTGTAAAGAATGTAAGTGTTTCAGCGATCGATTTCGTTTTCCTATTGATAAAGTCCAGAGGTACCTGAGTAAATACGGGTTTTGGGATAAGTACACTTGTTGGATTTATCACGGTGAAACATCGTTAGCGGGTCCGCATGATCATGGACAATTTGGTGAGAGGGCCAGTCCATGCTATGATCATGAAGATTTTGCTGAGAGGGGCAGTTCATCCTATGATCCAACAGCGATGTTAATCAATGATATGTTTCCTCATGAGAGCGGTGTATTTGCTGATGAAGCACCAAATGTCCCTCCCGTCGTTGAGGGTTTCCCCCATATCGAGCCAGTCGAGCCATTACCTGGAGCTCATGTCAACTCAAGCGGTATAGACAAGTACAACAACCTGATTGCATTGCAACAGACTCCGTTGTACGACGGTTGTAGTAAGACTGTTCTTGAAAGTGTGATGGGAGTGATGCAGCTCAAAATGGAGAACAAAATGTCTGTCAATGCTGTTGATTCTTGGTTGAAGTGGACTGCTTCGCTACTACCACCCGGTCATCGTCTTCCTACCACTCATCATAAGGTGTGACATATCCTGAAAGATCTTGGGTTTCCTACATCAAAATCCATGCATGCAGATATGATTGTATTCTCTTTTGGGGAAAAGATCTCGAAGACCTTGAAGCCTGCTCGGTATGTTTTACAGAAAGGTATAAGTTGGCTCCTGCAGGCAACAAGAAAGCTGTGAAGATACTTCGATATTTCCCGCTTATTGATAGGCTGGAGCGGTTGTTCATGTGTGCTTTCACGGCCGAGGCAATGAGATGGTGGGCTGAGAGGAATTTGCCTGACGATGACACCCTTATACACCTTTCCGACGGAGAGGCTTGGAAGCACATGGTCAGGGAGTTTGATCATTTTGCAGCATAGGTCCGAAATGTTTGGCTATGGGTCTCATCTAACGGATTCAACCCTTTTGGCAACATGAGTCTTCAATACAGTATATGGCCAGTTATTTTGGTACCGTACAACCTTCCACCATGGATGTGCATGAAGAAAGAATACAATATGCTGACTCTGTTAATTCCGGGCCCGGGTTATCCAGGAAAGTGTCTCGATGTGTATTTGAGGCCTTTGATTGAGGAGCTTAAGTACCTGAGTGAGTGTGGGCACCCCACTTACGATAGGTTCAAAAACGAGATGTTCCAGATGCATGCCATGCTTGTTGGCACCATCAGTGATTTTCCTGCCCGCGGTATGTTGTCGGGCAACGTTACCAGGGGTTACAGGGCTTGTTCAGAGTGCATGACGGTTGATTGTTGCAGTGCTCATTGCAGTAAAATAGTTCAGATGCGTCACCGTTGTTGGCTTCCATATGATCACCCATTTAGGCAGGATCCAGACGCGTTTGATGGGACTGAGGAAACAGGTGTGGCACCCAGGCGATGGACAGGGGAAGAAATTTTGGAAGTGTTGAATGAATATGATTTTGGCCAGCTGAGCAATCATCCTGACATAGTGGCGTCAATTCCAGACAAGCCCGAAAGGTATAAGTTTTGGACACACAAGAGCATATTCTGGGAACTCCCCTACTGGCCCAGGTTGCCTATCAGACATTACCTAGATGTCATGCACATAGAGAAGAATGTGTGTGAAAGTGTGGTGGGCACAGTTCTTAACTTGGAGGGGAAAACAAAAGACATCCCTAAGGCACGCATTGATCTGAAAGCTATGGGACTGCGGAAACATTTGTGGTTAAGAGATGGTAAGAGAAAAATGCCGCAAGATCCTTACACCATCAAGCCGAAGCATAAGCATGAAATTTTTCGGTGGCTGAGTAATGTCAGGTAAATATTCTTATATATGACTATGCAGTACGGAAATTGGTTTGCCTTTAATTTTTACCGGATTATGGTGATATGCGAGAAATATAATTGTTGCCTATGGCTATATATATATATACATGCAGGTATCCTTATGGCTATGCAGGAAATATAAGCAGGTGTGTTAACTACCGGGACAATAAGATGTACGGATTAAAGAGTCATGACTGCCATGTACTGCTTCAACGCCTTTTCCCTATTTTCATTCGAGGGTACCTGCCCAAGGAGGTGGTGGAGCCATTGGTGGCCTTGTCAAGATTCTTTCAGAAGTTATGCACCAGGGAAGTTAAAAAATCAGATCTCAGGGAGATGCAAGATGACATAATTTTTATCATGTGCAAGCTTGAGAAGATATTTCCGCCAAATTTTTTCGACATCATGCCTCACCTAACGATCCATCTTCCCGAACAATTGTTGCTTACCGGTCCCGTACACTACACTTGGATGTATCCCATGGAAAGGTACATTTGGTTTGCCTCTGTTTTTATATGTAAAGTCTTATTTTTACCCCTTTTAACATGCACTTTGTGACGACCCGGACCAGAATCAGCAGTATGATCAGCTGTATACGTAAGTTACTGCGTAGTCGCAGGTTTACGACAGCTGTTTGAAGCGCCGAACTCGTTAACGACTAAATTCTTGGCCGAGAATTGGAGCCGGGTCTCTTCTCAAGAGTCGTTGTACGTGTGATTACGAGTTCGTGGGCGGTTCCGGATTGTTATTTGGACGACCGAGGAATTAGTTATGAATATTTGAAGTTTCGACGGAAACGGATTTAAATGGCGGGTTTGTTCGCAACTAAATTATCGGACGAGAATTTGGTTTCGGCTTCTTCATGGAAGTTGTTCAGAATTTAATTTCGAGTTCGTGGGAACTTCCGGAGCATGATTTGGAGTTACGAGGAATTAGTTGCGAATTTTGCCGATTGTTGATTGTTTGGTTGATTTAATTGTGTGTTGGTTCAAAGGGTTGACTTTTTGTCCGTTTGGTTGATGTGTTTGACTTTGGGTGATTATGAAAGATTATGTCGAGTCGAATTCATGGCCGCAAGAATTATCGGAATCGGAATTACGACGAAGAAGTTATGCGCGTTTGAAGTTCGTCGAAATGGATAAACATGAAGTTTCCGTTTTGGGAAAGGCTATATATAGTAACCTGCTATTTTGGGCAAGGGGAAGACTTTCCAGTTTGGGTGTTGACCGAGTTGACTCGGTCAACTCGGTGGAGAGTGAGATTTCACGTTGGCTTCATGGTGGCTCCACGGTGGTGGATCGATTCCGGCCACCCTAGGCTTCGGCCTAGGGCTAGTTATGCTCGGCGTGGTTCCCTCGTGGTGGTGCCGGCCACCGTTTGCGGCGAGGCTCGCCGGAGAGAGAGAAAAATCCGGCCAAGTTTGCAAATTTTTGGGTTTAATGGTGAACTCCGATTTCGGCCGAATTGAGCTACAACTTTGAGTGGGCTTTGAAGCTCTCATCCCCTTGATGCTTCCCTGTAAGTTTCGTGTTTCAATTCGATGTATACATGGAGAATTTTGGATTGGAAAATTTGTGTACAATTCGGGTTTCATTGAAATTGGATGTGTTAGAGTGAGAATTGGACTTCGGTGCAGTTGACAAAGTTGCTCAGTGGGTGATTTTGAGTGGAATAGGGGTGGCTCCGCCGTGAAATTTTCCGGTCAACAGTGGCCCCGCCGTGGACGGCGGTCAACGGCGGTCAACGGTCAACGGGTTGACTTTTTGACTTTCGGCAAGTTGCATGTCGTTTGACTCGAAATCGCGCTCCGAACGCAGTGGGGAGGTTCGTTTTTCGAGTTGAGCGTCCGAACATAAAGCGAGGTATTGAGGTGGTATATACGGATTTTCGACGATTTGTCGACTTTGAATTGTGTATTTCCGAGAACGGTGGTTTCTCGTGGTTTGATTTGTATTGTCGGATTATGACTTTGAATATTGGACATTGTGGATATTCAGGGGTTCGTGATCGTTTGTTTGGCGAGGGACATTCCGCCGGATCACGGGTTAACGCGATACGCGTTACGCCAGTCTGTGAGTGGACAATTTATTTTCACGGATTGATTGCGAGTCGTTTATATACGTTTTATGAACTTGAGCATGCAGCATGATTATGGTTTTACGAGCATGAGATTTCATACGAGATTATGATTATATAAGCATGTGTTTACGATTATACGAATATGTTTATACGGATATACGTATACGAATATGCATACACTTATATGTTGTTTCATGCATTTGCATCGATTTGCTTGTGATTTGGTTTTCACAGAGTACAGTCTCAGTTACGTTGTTGTATCGATACACCTTGCCTCGTCGGCTGATCCCCGACGGAGGGCCGCCTGGAGGGGCGTTTCCCTAACCAGACCGGTGAGGGGCGTATTCCCCGGAACCGAGGCCATTTCTGGCTTAGAATCACGTGGTAGTCAGGGACTCCGTGGTTCAGACTGTACTAGCACGGAGGTGTCCGTGAGTGACCCCGTGAGATTTTACTTGCATGCTCTGTACACTGGAGGAGTATGAGTTTTACCTCGTGTACTATGTTGTTTATATTTACCTGGACTCGCATATGTTTTTATAACATATTTATTATCTGGTGAAAGACATTTATTTTCGTCCACTCACTCTAACGTGTTTATTGTCTTTCACCTGGGCTTTTCGGTTTCCGTGCCCAGTTTGCAGTTCTGGCTCTGGTGTCGCACGTCATGGTCGGAGGCATAGTGCTCGAGCTACTTTGTTTCATCCAGTAGGTTGATTGTTCTACCTACTGTGGTATGCGTATACGATTATGTATTAGATGTCGCTCTGAGCTTCCTATTGAATACGTTATACGATTTTACACTGGAATTCGGTAAAGTGCATATATATTTACTACTTTACTTTACTGTTGATATACTGAGAAATCCGGATGGGATTGGTGCCCACGGTTTGCTTTTTGTGGCATAGGATGAAGTGTATTTTCAGCGTGCAGGTAATGGTAATTCCACGCTAGTAACGAAACTCTGCCCAAATTTCGAAAAGTTTTTGTTGGTTCGTGTTTTCGAAGGGGTTTGATTCCGATTTAGGAAGCTAAATCGGGGTTGGGTCCTTTCAGCTTGGTATCAGAGCATTAGGTTATAGGTTCTGTAGACTTCTGTAGTCGTGTTTACTAAGGGTATTTGAGAATGTACAGCATGTCTGGAATGGTGACCCGACCGGCCGGCGGATAATCATCAAATTCCGGGTGTTGTATGCTTTCAAATATTTGAAGTTCCATGATTACGTTCCACTTGTTGTGAACGATATTGTATTCATTAGGATGCCTCCTGACGTGCTTTCCGTGTCGTTTCGGTTGTGGATCCTATTGAGGATCAATCGACGCGTGATTTGCCAGTGAACTGTGGATTCAGATGAGTATTCAGAGTTCAGTGAACTATGTGGCACGGTTTACCTGGGGATGTGTATATGGGCATCTATATGTGGCCTCAGAGCGGTGAGTTGTGGCAGAGATGTTTGCCTGAGTCAGATTGTTGTATTTTGTGGGCTGGTATTATGTGAGTTCCGGTTGTGACTCCATGGCCTACATTCAGGGTGTTGTGTATACAGTGATGGTTTATCAGGCTACCCAGCATTCGAATGTGGAGTGCTTACCCACCTGAGGCAGAGATGCATTGTCCACGTGTTTGTTCTTGTTTGCACGTGTTATGTGTCTTCAGAGGGAGCTATGCACGAGGTTCGAGATGAGTTTGAACCTGAGTATCAGAGAGAGTCTGATTGATGTGCCTCGAGATATCCGTGAGGAGCTTAGTGTGTTGCACTCAGTGGCGAGGTTATTGTGAGGGAAAGATGTGTACGGTTTTTGATGTGATGGTTTGAGGAAAGTGGACTTAGTTGAGATTTTGATGAGGTTGAGTTCTGACACTTTGGGATTAGTGACGTCATCAGACTGTGGCCTTTTCGATTATGTTAAGGATCCTCTGCTGATCCGTTTGGCGAAGGCGGAGATCACAGAGTAGCGGATTTGCTCCTGTGGCATGAGTTTGGGTGATCATTGGCGATCCTTTCACGCAGCAGGTATTGCGGTGATTTGTGTTCGAGGAGCACTTTTAGTTGCTGTTTCGGTGGCTAGAAGGGTCACGTTACGAGGGAGTGCCCTCAGTCAGCTGTGTTAGCAGTTCGACGGCTTAGAGTTACGAGGAGACTCTCATGTTGTTCCTACCGTCTGATCAATGTACCATTTTGACGAGTTATTCAGCAAGTCGCAATTGATGTGGGCGACTAGTTGGGCATGTTGGAGTTCGTGCCATGACCTTGTTTGAGGACAGACTTTTCTCCGAGGTTACTGTTGTTTGATGTCCATGGTGATTGTGTCTGTATCTCCACTTCCGAGGTTTTGGAGAGTGTTGCATCCATCCGGAGGTTACGAGATCCTTGTTGGAGGATATGGTTTAGCCGTGGATTTGTTGTAGCTGGATGTTGTGATTTTGGTGTGTTTGTGAGTATGGACTTACTGACGACGCATTTGGTTGTGTTTGAGTGCCTCGATGAGGAGGTTGTGTTTCGACGACCAGATTTCCCCGAGATACTGTTTCGTGGTGATGGTCGAGCGGATGGTGGAGACAAGTTGTGTGGTTTGTTTAGCCCATGTTGTGGATACTATGGTTGTTGTACCCTACATTGGTGACATTGAGATGGTTTCCGAGTTTCCAGATGTATTCCGGAGGAGCTACCAGGTGTTCCTCCAGTTCGGGAGACTGACTACACCATTGAGCTTGTACCAGGCGCTGGACTCATTTTACCGGCATTTTGTCGTTTGGAGCCAGCGGAGCTGATGGAGCTATAGTTCCGACTCCAGGAGTTGCTGGAGGAGGTTTCAGGAGATTTCATGTGACCTAGTGTATTTGCGTGGTGTACTTTTGCATTATGTGTACGGATGTTGGTTGGTTCGACGAGATGGTGCATTGACTACCGAAGCCTGATTCGCTTCAGAGGAGAGTGAGTATCCTCCGCTTTGGATTGACGATTGGTTGATCAGCTTGTGAGAGCTTCAGTCTTGTCGAGGATTGATTTCGGGACTGGATATTATCAGTTGAAGTTTGATGAGTCAGATGTGGCTGCGTTAGCTTTCAGATCGTGGTGCGGGCATTACGAGTTATTGGTCACGTGTTTGGTTGACCAATGCCCCGTAGATCGTGTGGACTCGATGGACCAGATGTTCAGGTGATTCTGGACGAGTTGCGGTCATGTTCGTCGACAATATCCTTATTCACTCCAGGAGTGTGGGCCAGCACCTGAAGCAATTGTGAGTGGTTTCGCGGACTTTGCGAGACGACCAAGTGTTTGCGAGGTTTAGCCAGTGTGAGTTTTGGTCGATTAGCGTGAAGATGTTGGGCTATGTGACGTTATCCGAGGAAGTTGGCGTGATTCCTGACCAGTTAGAAGCCGTGTTGGTTTGGGGTTGCCCTACCCGTGTACCAGAGATCAGGGGTTTCTTGCGTTTGGCAGGCTATTACCGATGGCTTGTACAGTATTTTCCTGAATTGCCACTTCACTTTCCGGATTGACGAAGAAGGCGTCAAGTTCGAGTGGTTCGATGTACGCGAGGAGAGTTACTTACTCCTGCAAGATGATTGACCGTTGTTTCGGTTTTGACCTTACCTGACGATCGTGGTGAGTTCGTGGTCGTGAGTTACGGCGAGGCATCGAGGTTTGGATTTGGTTGTGCTTTGATGATGTGTAGCAGAACGGTGGCTCATGGTTTCGGGCAGCAGAAACCTTATGTAGCTACGTATCCTGTGTATGATTTGGGAGTAGCTATGTTTATGTTAGCATCAGAGAGTTCGAGACACTACTACTACGGCGTACAGCGCAGTGTAGGATGTGCACTGATCACTTGAGTTACATCCACTTGCATTTTCGGCCAGGTTTGGGCTTGAGGCAGTGTCGATGGATGGAGTCGATTAACGACTATGGCTGCACCTTTGAGTTTGTTCGGGGAAGGTTAGAGGTTGTACTTTGATCATCCGTCTGGGATGATGTTGTTGCTGATGCATTCAGTCGAGAGTCAGGAGCGTCAGTGTTTCATGTGTGTGTGGCTCGAGTTTCCGTGTTAGCCGAGTTGCGAGCTATGGGAGCTGAGTTCAAGTGTGAGATGTTAAAGCTAATTGTTTTGCGTGCGATGTGCACCAGTGGTACGGAGATGTGCCTGATATTCCAAGTTTACTACTCGTGACGCAACATGAAGAGCAATGTAGCAGCTTGTGTGTGCTGATGCCACATTCGTCGACTGGCGATGGCTAGGAGGCAGAGACTTGCCGAGAAGTGTCAGCCATTGAAGATTTCCGATTAGACGTGGCGATTGTTGTTGTGTTTGTGTATGTTGTTTGCACTTTGGTTCGTGATACCAATTGTTGGGCCTTTGTAGGTCGTCTGACGTACTCAGTACAGTTCCTTGTACTTTCGGAGATGGTTCCAGTGGTTGGCTGGCATAGCTATGTTTGACGAAGATTGGCTATTTACGTGGTGTATCTGTGTCCCAGTCCGCTGATCGAGATAATCAGCTACGACGGAGTGTTGGCAAGCTTTGCAGTAAGCATTGGGGACCAGATTACGAGTTGGTACCAGTTCTTATCCTCGGATTGGCGAGCGATCTTTGAGGACTATTCAGGCCTTGGAGGGCATGTTGTGGACCTTGGTATTGTAGTTCCGGAGGATTCGGGACCAGCAGTTTCAGCTGTTCGAGGTTGCTTGCAGTACCAGGTTGTTGTCCACTGTGATTTTGATATTGTTTGATGTCGTTTTGAGGAACGATGTTGTACTTCATTGTGTTGGAGTGAGTTTGGTTTGAATTTGAGTTAATGTTTGTTTCCGATTTTGTGGAGTGTGTTACCACAGACTGTCAGATTAGCGGAAATGGATTGGTTATTGCCCGAGTTCGATGTTCGAGCTATACTGATATGAATATGTGAGATATATTGATGTGTGAACTGAGTTGTGATTGCCTTGATATTTTGATCCGTGTGTGGCCATATGCGAGGTTGTGTTATGCCGTGTGGTTCGACATAGCCTATAGTGTTGGCTTTTATGTGTGTTGTGTTCCGTGTGGCGGAACTGTGTTTCGGGTTTACTATCTATTGTGCACCCTATCTGTTCATTATGTAGGAACACTTGGCGATTGTGTGAGCCAGTTCAGATTTGTGATTTGAGGGTACAGGGATTCCAACACGGAATTATCTCCTATTGTGGAGACGGTTGTCAGAGTTGTTCAGTTGAGGTTGCCGTTGGTGAGTTGAGCAGTATGCAGAGGCAGTGCTCCTACCTTGTAGTCGGCATACTCGGAAATTTCGAGGTCGAAATTTTTCTAAGGGGGGTGGATTTGTGACGACCCGGACCAGAATCAGCAGTATGATCAGCTGTATACGTAAGTTACTGCGTAGTCGCAGGTTTACGACAGCTGTTTGAAGCGCCGAACTCGTTAACGACTAAATTCTTGGCCGAGAATTGGAGCCGGGTCTCTTCTCGAGAGTCGTTGTACGTGTGATTACGAGTTCGTGGGCGGTTCCGGATTGTTATTTGGACGACCGAGGAATTAGTTATGAATATTTGAAGTTTCGACGGAAACGGATTTAAATGGCGGGTTTGTTCGCAACTAAATTATCGGACGAGAATTTGGTTTCGGCTTCTTCATGGAAGTTGTTCATAATTTAATTTCGAGTTCGTGGGAACTTCCGGAGCATGATTTGGAGTTACGAGGAATTAGTTGCGAATTTTGCCGATTGTTGATTGTTTGGTTGATTTAATTGTGTGTTGGTTCAAAGGGTTGACTTTTTGTCCGTTTGGTTGATGTGTTTGACTTTGGGTGATTATGAAAGATTATGTCGAGTCGAATTCATGGCCGCAAGAATTATCGGAATCGGAATTACGACGAAGAAGTTATGCGCGTTTGAAGTTCGTCGAAATGGATAAACATGAAGTTTCCGTTTTGGGAAAGGCTATATATAGTAACCTGCTATTTTGGGCAAGGGGAAGACTTTCCAGTTTGGGTGTTGACCGAGTTGACTCGGTCAACTCGGTGGAGAGTGAGATTTCACGTTGGCTTCATGGTGGCTCCACGGTGGTGGATCGATTCCGGCCACCCTAGGCTTCGGCCTAGGGCTAGTTATGCTCGGCGTGGTTCCCTCGTGGTGGTGCCGGCCACCGTTTGCGGCGAGGCTCGCCGGAGAGAGAGAAAAATCCGGCCAAGTTTGCAAATTTTTGGGTTTAATGGTGAACTCCGATTTCGGCCGAATTGAGCTACAACTTTGAGTGGGCTTTGAAGCTCTCATCCCCTTGATGCTTCCCTGTAAGTTTCGTGTTTCAATTCGATGTATACATGGAGAATTTTGGATTGGAAAATTTGTGTACAATTCGGGTTTCATTGAAATTGGATGTGTTAGAGTGAGAATTGGACTTCGGTGCAGTTGACAAAGTTGCTCAGTGGGTGATTTTGAGTGGAATAGGGGTGGCTCCGCCGTGAAATTTTCCGGTCAACAGTGGCCCCGCCGTGGACGGCGGTCAACGGCGGTCAACGGTCAACGGGTTGACTTTTTGACTTTCGGCAAGTTGCATGTCGTTTGACTCGAAATCGCGCTCCGAACGCAGTGGGGAGGTTCGTTTTTCGAGTTGAGCGTCCGAACATAAAGCGAGGTATTGAGGTGGTATATACGGATTTTCGACGATTTGTCGACTTTGAATTGTGTATTTCCGAGAACGGTGGTTTCTCGTGGTTTGATTTGTATTGTCGGATTATGACTTTGAATATTGGACATTGTGGATATTCAGGGGTTCGTGATCGTTTGTTTGGCGAGGGACATTCCGCCGGATCACGGGTTAACGCGATACGCGTTACGCCAGTCTGTGAGTGGACAATTTATTTTCACGGATTGATTGCGAGTCGTTTATATACGTTTTATGAACTTGAGCATGCAGCATGATTATGGTTTTACGAGCATGAGATTTCATACGAGATTATGATTATATAAGCATGTGTTTACGATTATACGAATATGTTTATACGGATATACGTATACGAATATGCATACACTTATATGTTGTTTCATGCATTTGCATCGATTTGCTTGTGATTTGGTTTTCACAGAGTACAGTCTCAGTTACGTTGTTGTATCGATACACCTTGCCTCGTCGGCTGATCCCCGACGGAGGGCCGCCTGGAGGGGCGTTTCCCCAACCAGACCGGTGAGGGGCGTATTCCCCGGAACCGAGGCCATTTCTGGCTTAGAATCACGTGGTAGTCAGGGACTCCGTGGTTCAGACTGTACTAGCACGGAGGTGTCCGTGAGTGACCCCGTGAGATTTTACTTGCATGCTCTGTACACTGGAGGAGTATGAGTTTTACCTCGTGTACTATGTTGTTTATATTTACTTGGACTCGCATATGTTTTTATAACATATTTATTATCTGGTGAAAGACATTTATTTTCGTCCACTCACTCTAACGTGTTTATTGTCTTTCACCTGGGCTTTTCGGTTTCCGTGCCCAGTTTGCAGTTCTGGCTCTGGTGTCGCACGTCATGGTCGGAGGCATAGTGCTCGAGCTACTTTGTTTCATCCAGTAGGTTGATTGTTCTACCTACTGTGGTATGCGTATACGATTATGTATTAGATGTCGCTCTGAGCTTCCTATTGAATACGTTATACGATTTTACACTGGAATTCGGTAAAGTGCATATATATTTACTACTTTACTTTACTGTTGATATACTGAGAAATCCGGATGGGATTGGTGCCCACGGTTTGCTTTTTGTGGCATAGGATGAAGTGTATTTTCAGCATGCAGGTAATGGTAATTCCACGCTAGTAACGAAACTCTGCCCAAATTTCGAAAAGTTTTTGTTGGTTCGTGTTTTCGAAGGGGTTTGATTCCGATTTAGGAAGCTAAATCGGGGTTGGGTCCTTTCACACTTGTTAACTTGTAGACAATTGGGAGCCTATAAGGACTATGTGAAGAATAAATATGCACCTGAAGGGTGTATCGCTGAAGCATATGTTGCGCACAAGTGTGTAACGTACACCAAAGTGTATTTGGGAGCGCTTGAGGACCCCCAACAACAGATGCCGATAGATGAACCTTAGTTCAACCTTTCTATCATCTCCAATGACGTTGTAGTACAGGGAAGCTTGCCAAAGTCGTACAAGTTGGATGAAAATGAGGTAGTCATTGCCCACTGGTCGGTACTGATTAACTGTGAAGAAGTACAATATTGGAAAAACTATCATCTTCACTGCCCTGCTATTGCCGAAAATGTTGAATACCACAACAGGACGTTTGCAAACTACTTTGGTCCATGGGTAAGGGTATATGTGTATATGTCTTTATTTTTATTGCCATTTTCCTTATATAGCATGTGTGGACGTACGTGGTTTTGTGGTTTCTATGTTCATAATTTCTTGTGTGGTTTCTTATCGTTTTCAGATGAACCATGTAGCAGATGATGGTTACCCAGAGTGGTCAAACCAATTGAGGGTCCTTGCGATGAAACCGATAGCTTCAAAAGTTTACTCGATGTGTCAGGTCAATGGCGTGAAATTTATATGTCAAAATCGAGACGACCGACTGAAAACACAGAATTGTGGGGTGATGGTCCATGGTGGGCAGGATGGCGTTGACTATTATGGTGTCCTTCATTCAGTTGTTGAACTAATTTATGGGAACCGCATGAAAGTGCACTTGTTCAAGTGTAGATGGTTTGATACTAGCCCGGAGAACACAAGGACCGATCAGCACGGAACATTTTCGGTGAATACTGCTACTACCTGGTATGAAGAAGACCCTTTCGTTCTTGCCTCATCAGTAAAACAAGTGTTTTACCTGAACGATCTTCTTAACAAAGTCCCGTGGAAGATGGTTAACCATGTTGCTCATAGAAACATATACAGTGCTGCCACACTTGGTGATACCGCAGATGATGAGGAAGTTACTGCATACCAAGAGCCGAACGCTTTTGACATTCCGGAATCATCTACGATTCGCCTTAATAATGTGAGATCTGGGAGTGTGGTTCGAATTACTGGGGCAGAACTTCTCGATGTTAATCCATATGAAGTTGACGCTGATTCAGATGATGAGGAGAGGCACATATTGCCAGAGGTTACCTATGAAACCGAGTCAGACTCAAGTGATGACGATGATTACGATTATCATCCTTAGTACGTTAATGATGTCGTCGGAAATTGTAGACGGAAAATTTTGTTGGAAAATGTAGTCGGAAAATGTAGACGGAAATCGTATACGGAAAATGTAGTCGCAAAATGTAGTCAGAAAATGTAGTCGGAAATCGTATACGGAAAATGTAGTCGCAAAATGTAGTCGCAAAATGTAGACGGAAATCGTATACGGAAAATGTAGTCGGAAAATGTAGATGGAAAATGTAGTCGGAAAATGTAGTCGGAAATCGTAGACGGAAAATGTAGTCGGAAAATGTAGTCGGAAAATGTAGTCGGAAAATGTAGACGGAAATCGTATACGGAAAATGTAGTCGCAAAATGTAGTCGCAAAATGTAGACGGAAATCGTATAAGGAAAATGTAGTCGGAAAATGTAGTCGGAAAATGTAGTCGGAAATCGTAGACGGAAAATGTAGTCGGAAAATGTAGTCGGAAAATGTAGACGGAAATCGTATACGGAACATGTAGTCGCAAAATGTAGTCGCAAAATGTAGACGGAAATCGTATACGGAAAATGTAGTCGGAAAATGTAGTCGGAAAATGTAGTCGGAAAATGTAGACGGAAATCGTGGACGGAAAATGTAGTCGGAAAATGTTGTCGGATATTTTTCGGGAAATGTCAACATTACCAACGAGTAATAAGCAACTCGTTGGTAATAACATTACCAACGAGTTAACTCGTCGTTGGTAATGTCATTACCAACGAGTTGCTTATAACTCGTTGGTAATGTCATTACCAACGAGTTGAAGTCGTTGGTAATGACATTACCAACGAGTTATAAGAAACTCGCCGGCAATGTTAATACCGACTTGAGTCGTTACCGGCGATGTTAATACTGGCGACTCAAGTCCGAGACATCACCGTCGCCGGCAATGTTAATACCGGCAGGGGATTTCCGGCGACGTCATGGTAATGACAATTCCGGCGAAAAAAAAGACAAGGCCGGCGACGGCAAGTCGCCGGTAATATCTCCATTTCTGGTAGTGATGACTTAGCTTTAGTTACAACTACTAAAATTGAAGTCAAAATCATGTGAGCTATATTTAGCTTTTTAGTTGAGAATAACTATAGATATATATAACTTTACGGTTGGAGATGTTCTTCTAGGAGTTTTAACAAAAAACTATATCTAGCTTATTTTTAGGGTATCTGTTGGAATATTGTGTTAAAAATTAGCCAAATTTAATTTTATATTTAATTTAACGAGACTATTAGGCATGCTCTTAGAAATTACACATAATGGAAAAGACGAATGAAGTTGTGAAAAGTGAAAGGTCAAGTGAATAATTAAATTTAGAGGCTTTTTTAGCAACTCATTTTTATTTAAAGTTGCGTCTATTCACACTTCCAAAATTGGTATCTACACCCCCTTTGATTTTTGGAACTTTTTAATCTCCATTTGATCCATGTTAAAAAAAATGATGTGAAAACAAACTGAGAAATTCGTCTCGTGCCCGAATGTATGGTTAAAAGCTAGCTTGATTCTAATTGACTTTGTTGGAAAACCAGTGAAGATGTTGCTTTCTATTCATAATTCTGATTGGATTTCGTTTTCTTTGATTTACAAAGACTCAATATTAAGATGAAGGTGGAAGAATTGAAAACAATTATTTACAATAACTTTACCTCCTTAATATAACTTTTAAGTGAACAATTGCAATGGTAGTCTAGATTGAGGCTTTCATGCAGTGTTATAAATGTTCGTTAAATCTATCATTGGTGGAAAAAAAATGTGGGCAAATGTGAAAATCTGGTGTCCAAAAATATTAATAAAGGTTCAAATATTAAATTTGAAAGTGTGATAAACGTACTCTTTTATTAATTGTTCTGATTTTTCTGTTGCTTCATTGTTAATTATTAGTTGAAGTGCAAGTGCAAGTGCAATATAATTTTTTTCTGGAACTTTGTTCACGCGTTCAACATGCATGCATTGTCCATTTATATATGTATTATTATTATTTTATTTCATCTTAATTATGTTCCCACAGTAAGCTAGTTAGATAGGGAACTTATTCTATCTTAGCTTGTAGCTAAACATAAACTGATTGATTACAATTGAGCCAAATGATTAATATCATATGGAAAAGCATCAGTAAGAAGCGTAGCATTATATGCTCTCTCTGCTACTATCACATTTGAAGCCTCGGTGGGATGGATAGCATCCCAAAATACATACTGAGTCCTGTTTTGACACGGAGTCTTCAATGGGATGCATAGCCCTGTAGAACTATTCTTTGCAACTTCACAGCATGGCGCAGTGAAGTTCACGGAACCTGAAATATAAAAGATGGCATGCATGAATCGCAACTGGACAAACATATTAGGGTATATATCAGAGCAAATATACAACTGTTTTTAACCTAGCTAGTTTCGATGTGTTTGTCATCCATCAGGTGTATTTTTTTTATATTTTTTTTAGATTGGTTGACAATTTTAGTATTTCAGGAGATTCAAACATGTAATCTCAAGGATCACAATATGAGTCCTTACCACTGGACTACAACTTACTAACATAAGTGTATTACCTTAAGCCTTAGAACTCAATGGTCGTGCCCTAATGGTTAATTTTCCGTGGTCAGTCTGTTGATGAAAAATTAAAAATAAACTATATTTTAATGGATCATAGGTATTCAAGGAGTATGATAATTTTATTTTATCACTTGAGAACAAATTTGGTGGTCATTGTGGTAATATGAGTTATTTTTTTGGTTATTTAGTTGTATTTGAGATAATTACTTTATTTAGAGACTTAGTTACAACTTTTGAATAAATTGTTCTCAAAGTTATAAATTTGATCTAATTAGTTGTAAGCATTATAAATAATCCTAAAAAATATGGTCATTGTGGTAATATTGTCCTAAATATTGTAAATTTTTCTAATGTATATTATAATTTTGATTCTTTTAGTGATAAATAAAAATATGACATACCCCTTAGATACCATAACATGTCCCTATTTTAACTCATTTGTTATCCTGATCCATTGGATTCATATATAGATATAGCACACCAAGACTCAACAAAAATATACTGATCACCATAACATTACTCTAGAGCTCAGTTAATTTTGTTTGATAAATTTGAAATAATTTATAAAGTTAAATTAAAGATCTTCTAAACTTAAATTTAGAAAGAAAAAAATAACAGCAGAAAAAAAAAATGTAGAAGAGATGGGTAAATTACCAGGAGGAGATGAAGAAGCACTGGCCTGTCCAATCCCATAATAATCTATGTAAATAAACTTAGCAAACGTTAAATTTCTATTAAGATTAATAACAAGTGATTTAAGCTTGGCATTGAAAATTTGGGCAGCATTATTGATATTTTCCACGCATACGACCGTGCCATTCGTCCCACACATTGATACTTGAAAGGGTGTCGAGCCTATCATTCCTAGTCCAATGAGGACTATCTTTCTTGCCCCAGAATTGTATAGAGTCTAGCATAAGCAAAAGAGAGTCTACATTGTTAGTCTATTTCTTTTGGGTTGAAATTGGCACTCCTTATTTTATATTTCACATCCATTGTTTGGACTTTTTCATAAAGTCCTTCTACATCTCTCTCGATTTCTCAATCACATTTTTCTCCTTCTCTTTGAAACTCCGCTCTATTTCTTTGCTTCGCTCCAAACCAGCATACATTGATCATAAGTTAACCGTCCTCCAATATGTATGCTAGTTTCTTAGAAGAAAGATCATGGTGTAACTTTGTTCGCTCTGAGAATTAATTCCATGGAAATTATTTGATCTTGTCTTACTTATTTGATGTAATGCATGTGTTTATCCTGGGTTTTACTTACCTATGGAATTGGAGTTCTTACTGGAGACAGAGACCGAGACCAGAGAAGAACTGTTAAGAATTGAGGTTTTTTGGTCACACTAGCTAGCAAAGTTTAATGGATAGCTTTTACTATTCTGTTTAGATGTCCCTATTAATTAAGTAGGGGTTAGTTGCTTAGTTGTCTCTGCATTTTGAATGATTACCCAGCATGATTACCATGTAAGTAGTTGATGGAATATGTGGGTTGTACTTTGAATTCTATTAGAGTCTGTAAGGCTTTATAAGACGAGTTGTTTTCATCAATCAAAATAAGACATTCCTCCCATTTTATTTGTGTTCTTGAAAGCATTGATACACTTCAATCTGGTATCAGAGCCTCATCAAAGGGGCCTAATAGAGTGTTAAGAAGAGAAACAGTGGTGAGAAAGAGAGCAACAGTTAGAGAGAGTGAAGAACATGGCAGAGAGCAGCAACAATAACTTTGTGCAACATAACATTCCAAGATTTGACGGACATTATGATTACTAGGCAATGCTCATGGAAAATTTCTTTCACTCTAAAGAGTACTGGGATCTCATTGAATTTGGGATTCCAATGGAGGAGACATAAGGAGCTGAAGGATCTGAGCCAAGAACCTTCTTTATAGTGGTGACACAACCTACTGCGACACAATGCAAGATAATAGAGGATCAAGCAGCATCTCTAAGAAGATTTCTCAAGGAGAAGAAGTTAAAAGACTTGAAAGTGAAGAACTATCTCTTTCAAGCCATTGATCGTGCAGTCCTTGATACCATCCTCAACAAGAATACTGCCAATGACATATCAGATGCCATGAAGATCAAGTTTGAAGGGAATGCAAGGGTTAAGAGATCTCATCTTCAAGCTCTCTACAGAGAGTTTGAGACTCTTGAGATGAAGACTGGTGAAGGAGTGACTGACTATTTCTCCAGAGTCATGACTAAAGAAAACAAGATGAGACTTTATAGAGAGGAGATGCAAGATGTCAAAGTGGTGGAGAAGATCCTACGTTCCTTAACTGAAAAATTCAATTATGTTATCTGTTCCATTGAGCATTCAAAGGATATTGATTCACTCACTGTTGATGAGTTACAAAGCTCATTAATAATAGAAGATCAGAAGTTTCATAGACATAATAGGGACGAACAAGCACTAAAGGTGACTCACGAGGAAAGAAATGAAGGAAGAGGCCGAGGTCATAGTGCATTTAGTGGAAGAGGAAGAGGTAGAGAAAGGAAAAGCTTCAACAAGGCAACTATGGAGTGTTATAAGTGCCACAAACTTGGACACTTTCATTTGAGTGTCCAAGTTGGGACAAGGAAGCCAATTATGCAGAACTTGGAGAAGAAGAAGAGATGTTGTTAATGGTATATGTGGAGATGAATGAAGCCAGACAAGATGATGTGTGGTTCCTAGTGGATGCATCAATCATATGTGTGGAAATAAAGCTCTCTTCTGTGATCTAAATGAAAGCTTCAGACACATGGTAAAGATAGGAAACAACACAAGGATGTCAGTGATGGGGAAAGGCAATGTGAGGTTACAAGTAAGCAACTTAACTCATGTTGTCACTGAAGTATTTTATGTGACTAAATTGACAGATAATTTGTTGAGCCTCGGACAATTACAAGAGAAAGGAGTAGCTATTTTGATCCAGAATGGTGAGTGCAGGGTTTATCACCCTCACAAGGGTCATAATTTTCAGTCCAAATGATAGCCAACAGAATGTTTGTGTTGTTGGCTATATCTTAACCTAAAAAACCTGCATGCCTCTACACATCCACACAAGATCTAGCACATCTTCGGCATTACAGATATGGTCATCTAAGCAGTAAGGGACTGAGCACTCTACAAAGCAAGAACATGGTACATGGTCTGCCTCAACTTAATGCATCATTAGCTGTGTGTGGAGATTGTATAATAGGAAAACAACACATAGATGCAATTCTAAAGAAGTTTTTGGAGAGCAAAACAGAAGCTACAGCTAGTTCATGCAGACATCTATGAACCTATCTTGCCTATCAATCAGCAAGAAAATGTACCTAATTAGCTTCATCGATGACTTTAGTAGGAAGACTTGGATTTATTTCTTAGTGGAAAAGTCAGAAGCTTTAGTGACTTTAAAAAAAATTAAAAGTAGTGTTGAGAAAGAGACAGGCGCTCTCATTCAATGTCTGCGCACTGATCATGGAGGAGAGTTTACCTCTCAAGAGTTCAATAATTTTTGCTAGAAACATGCCATAAAAAGATAACTCACTACAACATACACCCCACAACAAAATGGGGTGGCAGAAAGGAAGAATATGACCATTATGAATATGGTCAGAAGTATGATTTTAGAGAAGCAAGTTCCCAAGACTTTTTGGCTTTAAGCAGTGAAATTCTCCATACACATCCTCAACAGAAGTCCAACATTAGCAATGAAGAACATGACACCAGAAAAAACATGGAGTGGAGTGAAGCCTTCAGTTGAACACTTTAGAGTTTTTGGATTTTTTGCACATGTTCACGTACCTGATGCAAAGAGAACTAAGCTGGAAAACAAGAGACTCACCTATGTGATGCTAAGAGTAAGTGATGAATCTAAAGTTTATAGGCTTTATGATCCAGTGAAGAAGAAGATAATGGTTAGTAAGGATGTTATTTTTTAAGAAAGCAAATCTTGGGAATGGGACAAGAGCTTTGAAGAACAACTTGTAGCTATTCTGGATTGGGGAGATAAAGAAGTTGAAGATGTTGTGCATAAATCAAATGAAGCAGTGAATGATGAAGTTGAAGAAGACACTACTTCTCCAAATCATGTAACTGTAGAAAATGATGCAGTACCGGCTCAAGGGAGGAAGAGAAGACCTCCAATGTGGATGAGAGACTATGAAAGTGGTAAAGGTCTCTCTGAGGAAGATGAATGAGTTAACTTTGCCTTGTTTGCTGAAACTGATCCTTTTTATTTTTTGGATGTAGTAAAAAATGCAAAGTGGAGAGCTACAATGGATGTTAAAATTCAAGCCATTGAAAAGAATGACACGTGAAAATTAACTGAACTACTAACAGGATCCAAAAAGATAGGAGTCAAATGAGTTTCCAAGACAAAGTTAATGGAGAATGGAGAGGTGGACAAGCACAAAGCCAGGTTAATTGCAAAAGGTTATGTCTAGCAGCGTGGGATAGACTATAATGAAGTGTTTGCACCTGTAGCAAGGATGAACACAGTGAGGATGATCATTGCACTTACAGCACAGATGGGATGGACAATCTATCAGCTAGATGTGAAATCATCTTTTCTCCATGGAAAGCTAAAGGTGGAGGTATTTGTTGAGCAACCAAAAGGTTATGAAGTGAAGGATAGTCCACACAAAGTTTACAGATTGAAGAAAGCTTTGTATGGACTCAAGCAAGCCTCATGAGCCTGGTTTAGCATAATAGAAGCACACTTTGTGAAGGAGGGTTTTGAAAAATGTCTAAGTGAAAACACTTTGTTCATCAAGACCAATAAGGAAGGTAACATTCTTATTGTCACTCTATATGTTGATGATTTGATTTATACTGGCAATAGTGAATCAATATTTTTTGAGTTTAAAGACTCAATAATGAGGGAGTTTGATATGACTGATTTGGGAAAGCTTTTACTATCCTGTTTAGATGTCCCTATTAAGTAGGAGTTAGTTGCTTAGTTGTTTTTGCATTTTGAATGATTCCTTAGCATGATTACCACGTAAGTAGTTGATGGACTACGTGGGCTGTACTTTGAATTCTGTTAGAGTCTGTAAGGCTTTATAAGCTGAGTTGTTTTCATCAATCAAAATAAGATATTCATCCCATTTTGTTTGTGTTCTTGAGAGCATTGATACACTTCAAGAACTGGCCCTATGAGATACTGTAGTAAGAAATAAGCTACATAGTTGTTGCTGGACTGCTTGGACATATATATGTTTGTTGAATTGGACTAGAAAACGTATAGTATTACTTTTGTTGTCTCCCAAAGGGAATCAAATAAAACTACTGATCAAAGTTCTTTAGTTCTCATCACATAAGTTTATGATATGGCCTTTAATCTTGTATGATTAACGTGGCTGGCTTTATGTATTAGGTTGTCTATGGAGAAGATGCAATAGCTTACCAAATTGGTGAAACCGCAAAAGTGATGTCCCAGGGTATTATTGGGCAACACGATACCATGTCCGCAATGGCGGAACTTGCCCAGAACTACCTAGGGGTGGGGGGCCAATCCCCTATTTTTGCAGAATTTGTGAAAGCTTTTTTCTTATTGCCCCAGCCAACCAAAGAGAAGTTTGAAAGTCTGATATTGTTTTATGGTTCATGTCCTTCCTTTGTCCTCCTATTATTTACATACACGTCCATTGACTGTGATTATTTGGTTTACTGGTCTTTTATTAGGCACCGAATACGGGAGATGAGGCATCTGGTCTTGACTGCACACCATATTTTAATTTTTTAAAGTCATTTGCTTTCTTTTTGTAGCCCGATTGGTATGTAGATTTTCACTCACAGATGAGAGAGGGAAGAGAAGCAGACTAGCAGAGAGGGGAATCAAGTTCGACAGTTTAAGAGAGTGGGAGAAGATGTGATTGAGAGAAAGAGATGTACAAGGGCTTTGTGGGAAAGTCGAAATAATGGGGGTGTGGAATGTAAAATAGGGAGTGCCAACTTCTTTATTTTTTTTATATAAATTAAACCAATCAAATAACAGTAAAAGAATTGAAGTTGTATGGATACTGACCCTTAATTGCTGAGAGTATTGCTGAATAAGAACATCTGCGTATTGCTCTGGAGTATATAAACTGCTAGTTGGGTAGAGGTTTGGCATGAAATAGTTGTTGATGTAATCATTACTGCCTATCCCAACAGAATATATGCACTTGCGTAATAAACGACTACTTCTCTGTTGTGAAATTAGTTTTTTGACAATTTGATGATTTAACAACTGTTGATTCATGGGTATTCTCAAACCCTGGAAATACAAACAAAGGATCAAGTAAGTAATATATGGTGGTATTCTGATTTACATATGTATATTTTAATTAATAGACTCTAATATAAATTTAAGCTAGCTACTAAAAGAACTCACGCTAGAACAATGAGATAAAAATAATTAAATTTATAATGTAAACTTCATATTTTCATCTATAAAATAGAACTATTTACATAATTATTACTACATATACCTGATTGCGTCCAGATTCACTAAGAATACCAGCTGCACCAGATGCATAGTTTACGCCTCTTAGTACATCTCCTCTACTAATTGCAGTAATGAAAGCAGGAATATAATTTTCAAAACCCAGTAGCTCAGCTGTAATGAATATATAAATATGTTAGTAACATGAAGGTAATAAAAACCAGAAAACATTGAGAAATTTTTAAAGTGATGAGAACTTCAGTTTTAAGTTTCATATTGGTAGTAACTGTCATCTAATTAAAATTATTATTCACTATGATGAAAATTAAACTGAATACATATATATGAAATGTATCTCTAAGCTTTTTTTTAGGGGTCGATCAAAATTCACTATAGAAGAAAATTATAGTAATACAAGATTTCATCGGATTACCCAGCTCGACAAAGAGAAATCCTATTGTACTACTACACTAGGCAAACATGATGTAACACAAGGCTCTAGACTAATAAACCAGAGTAGCGCTATTAACTGTCAAATTTTTGGCACATCACTTCTTAATTAGCTAGGAACTCTCTCTACTACATGACAAGGACTCATGGATTCCACACCCAAGAGCCATAGCCTGAAATAAAGGCCAAGAGTGTGAGACCCACCCAGACAGTCACACTCACAAGCCTTAAACATGTCAGAAGACTTGGCCCAACCTCCAACATCCCATGTACCAACCCAAAAAACAGCCACCAAGCCAACATGAATACCGAGGAGGAACTAGAGAAGAAAATATGAAGAAAAAGAAATGGGGAAACATATGATAGTCGTGAACACACATGCAAAAACTCTAATCGTGAAGTATCGGGCACAACTCTCCATTTTCTCAATCGTAAAAACCGAAGCCCGGAGAGCTATTCTCATGGATTGAGACTTTGATGCTTCACATGTGCCTTGAAATGCATTATATGTACTTCTAAGCTATTTTGGTTAAGCATCTCTACAATTTTGTTCCAACAATATTACTCATAATTTAGTTATAATTGAATGAGTATTGAGTGGTTAATAGATATATATATACATCTACTACAACATTTTTGCTCATTACCGGTGATTTGGAAACTAAGGCCGACGATCGGCAATAATTGGCTGGTAATAAAAAATAAAAATAAAAGTATTGCCGGCGACTTGCATGCAAGTCGCCGACAATACTTTTTTTTTATTATTATTGCCGGCGATTTTCATGCAAGTCGCCGGCAATACTTTTTTTATTTTTTATTACCGGCCAATTATTGCCGGCGATTTGGAGGAAAAATCGCCGACAATAATACTATTGCCAGCGATTTTTGGGGGAAAAATCGCCAGCAATAATGAAAAACTATTGCCGACGATTTTTAAATCGTCGGCCTTAGTTTCCAAATCGCCGGTAATGAGCAAAAATGTTGTAGTGATCTATTTATTAACTGTATTTGAATATGAAATGAAAGAATTGAATGCAATGTTAGTTATTCTCGTCACCTATAATGTTTCTTTTCAGAACAGAAATAAACTAGAGGGTGAAAATGAGAAATTTAGAACTTCTTTATAATAAAGAATGATAAAGACATTTGTTGGAGGTTATATTTACGAAGAAAAAAAACATCAAATTATTGGTAAAATCAGGGATCAATCTCTTGTACACTAATATGCTAAATCTTTTTCATCTTATGTGTGTGTATATATATATATATATATATATATATATATAACAAATCACTTAAATAAAACGAAACAAAAAAGGCACTGACCAATGATATCTACAAAATTACGTCCATTGGAGAACCTTCCAGTTGGACCCTGTGGAAAATCAATTCCATATGGAGGATAATTAACTTTGGCCCGTGTCAAAAGATAGTTGTTATTTCCATTATCTGATAATGAATCTCCAAATATGAAGTAGCAAGGTACTTGTGGTGCCCCATCAACCAAGTAAAGCAATTTTGATGAAATCAACAACAAAACAGAGAAATAAAACCACAATGGTTTTATATCTACTTCATTTAGCGCCATTGAAGATACCAAACGAAAAAGAACCACAACAAATCAAGTTTAATACAAATAGAGAGCATGAAAAATGTGCTATTTATAATACAGTCAATACAATATATTATTATATATAAATACGTTCCCAGCAGAATTTTAAAATTTAGGCCAACATTAATTCCCTAAACTCTAGCTAGTGTGAGGCACTCTAAACATGCATGGTGGAATATTCATGCATGGTGGAATATTGGTCCCTATTTTATCCCCTAGGGAAAATTTAGTTTGACTTAGTTTCATGATAATGATATTACTCTTAAGTCTTAAGCTGGCGGCCTAATTACAGTAATTAGTTAGCCAGTAGCAAGAATTTCTACATATAACATAGGGCTGGGCACAAATCCCGCAAATCCCGGTCCCGTCCCGATCCCGGCGGGATTTGAAACTAAAAATGTTCATCCCGTCCCGTCCCGTCCCATCAGAAAAACAGCGGGACGGGACGCGGGACTGAAATTTCTCATCCCGCTAGGCCCGTCCCGTCCCATTTATAAATTTAAATTGATCTTGACCGTTGATTTTAATTTTGTATTGCTATGTTTTTAATCTTGTATTGCTATATTTTTAATCTTGTATTGCTATGTTTTTAATTTTCTTCTTTTCTTGTTAAACTTATGATATGTGAACTTGTGTAACAGATTATGGATGTTATTCTTGTTATGTTTGATATTATTAGGTTATGGATTGTGACTTATGAATGTAAGCAAGTTGTATAATTGTAATTAGATCATAGATACATGTTGTGATTTATGAATGTAAGCAAATTTTTCTTCTTTTTTGTTTCCAATTTTGTGGTGGGATTGGGTCCGTCCCGTCCCGATCCCGTCCCGTCCCATGTGGGATTGGGCCCGGCGAGATTTACTCTCAAAATGCAAGGCCCGTCCCGATCCCGTCTCGCATGTAACAACCGGGACGGGACGTGGGATGACCTCAATCCCGTCCCATCCCGTCCCATGCCCAGCCCTAATATAACAAGTTGCATATCACTCAAGAAATATGAATGTTTTGATCTAGGCGTGCCACTTGTCATTTTGAATTGATCATTACTGTATCGACCCGACTTAATTGAAAGTCGTTAAAATGCATATTATTTACGTTTGATAATGATTTTTTTTCTTCAATTTACTAATTACTCAACCCGAAATTATCTTTGACGAAGCGAGACTAAACTTTTTTAGATAAACTCGTTACGACAGTATGGATATAAGACAAACCTAATTTCTCCATCAGTTGTACCGCCACTTCCGACGACACGTGCCCCACGTGGCACTGCCCATGCACAAGGATGGTGAAGACTAAACACTAACTTAATGTTCGGTCAATAATTATGTTCTAAACTTCTAATTATGTCCATAACTTTATGTTTATTGCTTGTTTTTAATGAATAAAGTGATGCTTTCCGTTTATGTTAGGAAATTATGGTTTGACTCGGAAATTTAAAAAAAGACAAGAATTATGCGCTTTCTGGAGGAGGTGAATACATTTTCGGAGTCACGGGATAAAATGATACAACTTTGGCAAAATGAAAAAATATAGTCGCCGGAAGTTACTGGAAATTGTCTGAATTGTCCATGACCAGCCGGATACCAAGGGAGGCCCAAACACTTTGAGCTAAATCCAAAGGAGGCCCAACCCACTTAGAATACAAACCTGAGCTGATTTGAAAGACGAGTCACACATTTAAAATTTGGAAGTATTAGGCAAAGTTTGGACTTTAGCCAAAAAGCCTAAAAAAGGATCTTACTTTGTAGCATTTTCATCGAACTTCATGATTACTCTAGCACATCTAAGAGCTCACAAAATACCTCAACTTCTCTCTCTTTTCATATCTAGGTCAAGCTGCCTACCATTCCACACACCACCACATTTTACAATTTTATTTTACACACTTTAGAACTTTAGCATAGCTCATCCCTTTCTTGATTTCTCTATAACTTCTTTCTAGAGTTCTTAGTTTTAGTTCTCTAGAGAGAAGCTAGATTTATCTCTATCCCTCCTCTTTTCCAACTCTCTAAAAATTTGAGAGACCTAACCTTGCGAGCGTTGGCCGAACCTCTTTTACTCTCCCTCATCACCATCCGTCACTTCCTCTTCTCACCTTTTCCTCCAATGGTTTGGTTGATTTCTTAGGTTTCCAAGAGGTGGGAAGTAATCTCTCTTTCCCCTTGACCTCTTGGAACACTAAGGATTTGGCCTTACCTACTCTTCAAATTGTTGGATGCAAGCTTAAGTCAAGGAGTTGAGTTAGAAGCTTAGAGTGCTTTGGGTGAAACTTACTAGTTTGGTGGAGCTTAGCTTAGGGACCCTTCAGTTATTTCTCACTCTCTTAGCTTCAAATCATGTATCTAAACACTATATATATATATATATATATATATATATGAGTTTTGAGTATTTTGTATGTGGAATGCTAAGGGTCAAACCCTAACCACTTGATGTAGAATAATGAAGTTTTGGTTTATGTGAATGAGTAAGTTTTTGGGTATGAAGTGTTATTTGATGACTTTGATATGTATGTGATGTGATTATGCATGATTCATGTGTTTGAGCTTTGTGTATGTTTCTCTTATCCATGTCTTGGCTTTGGCTAAGTTAGGATTTGTCTAAAGGAACTACAAATGACACTTAGGTGAACTAGCCACTCACTTAATTAGGTAAAGATGAGCATGAGAACATGACTTAGGTTTAAACTTAAAAAGTTAAGATTGGGGTTTGGTTTCCGTTTTTTTGAGCATAGATCGAAGCCCTCTTGAGCTCCAAGTGACTCAAGGAGCTTCAGTTATGCTTACATTGACCTAAAACTCTTTGAAGCTAATGGTTGATTCTTCCGATTTGTATCTCCAATGTGCACATTGGGAGAGTTCATTAGAACTCTTTCCCGGGTCCTCCACTAGAGGCTCGGGAAGGGAAACTTTCTATATCACTCACATGATTAGCTATTTGAACTCATTGTGCATGACATATGTTTAGGGTGTTAGTCTCAAATGCTTAGACCCTAATC
This sequence comes from Geum urbanum, assembly GCA_946800695.1. Taxonomy (NCBI): domain Eukaryota; kingdom Viridiplantae; phylum Streptophyta; class Magnoliopsida; order Rosales; family Rosaceae; genus Geum; species Geum urbanum. The sequence goes on from OX327003.1 coordinate 12,398,711, forward strand.
TCAATTTATGTGATATCGCAAATTTTTCATATAATTATTCGTATTTTTGTGACATTTTTTAATTCAAAAATTAGCGAGCGCAGTAAATAATGTTTATTGACATTAAGAGTCATGAGACTTATAATTGAATTTTTATAAATTGATAATAATGGTTGAGTTTGTGTGGAAGTCGTAGTGTTTGTCGAGATGAGTTCGTAGACATGAGAAATGTCTAATACGGAGCTAAGATATAGAAGTTACGATTGATAGAAGATTGATGGGAGATTGACGGAAATTACTTTCCATAAATGTGCGATATATATATAGGAGTTACCTGAAATGGAAAAGGTAGACTTTCCCTTTTAAGGTTAATCCTGCTTGCCTCGCATTCATCGAACTCTCTAACAACCCAGAATCGCCGTTGAGCTGCCCGCCAGCGGCACGATGCCCTTGTCCAGCCTTTAGGGTCGATTTCTGTCGGAACTGGAAGCTCTCTCCCTCCTCTATCTATAATTATCTTCGATTTGGGGAATTAAAGCTTGTAGAAAGAAAACCGATAGGAGAAAGATTTAGTGAATTAGCAATTTTATCGAAATGTGACGAATGATTAGTGATTTTATCGCAACGTGATTGACGACAATGATATTGTGAGTTTTGATATCCGTGTGTAGTAGAAAATGATATTTCAACTTCTGTACTACATTTGAGTATTTCCCAATATTCTGTTTACAGTTTCTGATATAATATTTGTTATATGATTTGAAATTTTGTTGATAGTTGAGAAATCCGAATGAGCATTGGTGGTTTGCGTTATAGGTTGGGAATTCTAATTATTGAAGTGTATTTGGACATTTTGCAAGTTTTGGGTATCCTATATTTTTTTTTGTAATTTTGAAGACGAGATTATTTAACGGAGGTAGATTGTAATAGCCCGACCTTTTATATAATTGAGTCTAAATCACGGAACTCACTAGAATGCTATATGGCCTAGGAGTTTTGGTCCAAAAACAAACGTGATCCGCAAGACACGATTTGGACATTGTTGTTTGTAAACCGGAGTAAACAACTCGCCATCAAAACTTGGACATTGTTTATGTATCAAGTTAGCTAGTGGTGATATCTCTAGCCGACCATTCTTTTATCTTACATTTGAGTCTAATTAGTTGTTGTTTTTGGTTAGTGTAATGCACCATCATCCAAACGTAATCACATCCATCGTTATTAAACCACCCTTTGTGATGCTAAGTCTCCAAATGACTGAGTGTTGTAAGGTTCACTTTCATTTAGTGTGTGTTCGTGTTGCATTAGTGTTAGGATAATACATAATCAAAGAGCTAATTGAATCAAGTTATAGAATTAGGATAATTAATCCTTGTAGGTTCAACACTTGACTTCGTTTATTTATACTAAAACTTGACACCGTATACTTGCAGTTTTAAAGAGTTTCACTTCTAACACTTGCGGTATAATCCATAATTCAAAAGGTTAGAGGGGGGGGGGGTAATTTCTTCCAACACTTCTTGTTTTTGAGATGGTAAAAAATATGCTTTAATGTGATAGTAATATAGAGCTCTACCGAATTACCTGACCCGATAAATTGAAACTCTTAGTGCATCACTATACTAGGAAAATTCAAGTTCTAACTCTAGACTAACAAACCAGAGTAGCACAAGAACTGTCAAAATTCATTGTGTACTACTCCTTAACTAGCTTGGCCCATCTCGCCTAAGGGATGACATGATCACCCGAATCCCAACTTAGCCTCTAGCACCAAATTCCAAGGATCTGTAGTTGATGAGGGCAACTCTAGCCCAATAGTGGGAGAGACCACCAAGGGGAAAGCCAAGGAAGCAAAATAGCAGCCCACATTCCTTGTTGTCTCCTTCCAAACCCTAGGCTACTCCCACCACCACTGTCAGATTCTCAGCCAACACCTTTTTACAACCCAGCACCTTCTACCAATCTTTCACCATCCCTTACCATTCGCCGATCCCATCGGCCACCTCACCTCCTTGAACCGTGCCTGTCGAGGCCGAATGCAACTCTACCCTCCCGTTTTTCCTTCCCGACGTGGACCTGGATTTTTGTCAAGCCAAACCATGTACGACCAAACTCTCATTCATGTCACCTCCCAAGTGTCTCCCACTTGAATTTCTCTCGCCGATTCTCTTTGCTTAGGCCTCTGATCACAAAATCAAAGGTAGGAAATTGAGGAGAGGGAGACAATCCAATTTGGATCAAAATTGTGGGTGACAGTCACCAAACGGTGTCGCACGGGCAGTGCTATTCTCGACGACAAAAATTTTTGACGGAGAGAGGAAAGGTCGTGGTCAACGTTTGTAACGACCCGAACCAAAATTATCGACTTAATCTTCGTTAATCAAGTTATTTATCAAACTAATCGCTATATGTTACGTTTATCGAGATTTGTCGTAATTAAAATTGATTTTTATAAGTTTTGGTTTTTGGACTCGTATTCTTTTGAAAGTTGTAAAAGAAATTATTTTCGAGCTCTTTGAGCCGAGTACATGGACACGTTAAATGTTAAATTTAAAATTACGACAAGAAAGTTATGATCAATCGGAGTTTGTCGGGAATTTTTTTACGTTTCGGTAAGTTTCAAGATATAAATACTCAGTTTCCAATTTTGGAAAGTCAGAAACTTTCCTTTTTGGTCAAGGCAGGGTAAACACGTAGTCAACCCGCCGTATTTCTCTCTCCCTGACCCATTTCTCACCGTGGGGGATGACGCCGACGAACCACCACCAACCACCCACCAAATTGGTCAACCTTGGTGTCAAAATGTTCATCTTGACCTCCTCTTCCTTTTCCCCAACATATTAACCTCCAATTCCTCGTCGATTGAGCCCAGAATTCACAACAAAAATCAAGGGTTTCGGTCTTTTTTTTCCGCCAACGGCGATGATGCTACGACTAGAGTTAGATGGCACAAGGCTAGGGATTTTGAAGCCTACAATGCCACTAGTCAAACCTGATCGGTTTCGGGTCACGCCGTGGTCTGTCGCTGGTGATCGAACGAATTGATTTTTCGGCGAGGGTTCCGAATTTCAAAGCTGATTTTTGACGTTTTTCGGTTTGTTGATTTTGACTTAGTGTTGTGCAAGAATGTTGTTGGTCTTGGAATGATCTTTTGTTTGATGTATTATTTGCAGGAATCCATGATGGTTGGATTCCGGTCGTCGTCGGCAGTGGCACATGGGCCCCAAGCACCGCCGTGTGCGGCGCAGCTCCGAGGACCTCGAAGAGCTATATTTCACGGGAGGTTTCACTAGTCAATTCCTACTATTTTTTGAGTAATTTCATAAATTTTAAGGAACTTGCGTAATATTTTTATGTATATTTAGGATTCGGATGTGACTCAACGCGATCTTTCATTATATGTCAAGTCGACGTCCACCTTGCTATGGAGCTTGGGATCATAGCACGATGAATATGTTTGTTATCGTGAAGTGGCGGAGTAGTGACACTTAAGGAATCAAAAATAGAAAGTGAGTATTTGTGATACAATTCGTATCAGATTCCTGGTATGGTCTAGTTGTACTGGATTAGAATACTATATTAATTTAACTAAACCTTTGTTTCGTTTAGGAACGCTATGTGCAAAATAAAAGTTTGTAGATCAACAATTGGTTTTCCTACAATTCAGGTGAGTGGACACTTTATTTTTACTGTCGATTTGTGAGTCTATGATTATGCATTTGCAGTTATGCATTTTTTAGTTATACAGTTTACAGTTATATTTTACGATTATACATTTGCATGGAGACACATATGATTTGGTTTTACACAGAGTATAGTACAGTTGATGCATTGATGCACTGGCTTCTCGGCTGATCCCCGAGACGCTTCGGGAGGGATAAGACAAACACCTGACCCCTGATTTACACAGTACCCAGGAGGGTTAGGCCAAACACCTAATCTGGGCGTTCTTGTAACTTTGAGGAAAATGAACTCAAGTTACTGTCTCCACACATTACACAGTACCCAGGAGAGTTAAGACAAACATCTAGTCTAGGCTTGTATATTTTTAGACTCGCATCACTTTTATCTACATTTATAGTGAAAGGCATATTATCTATAGTTTTCAGTTTAAAGTAATATATATTTTCGTCCACCCACTCTAACAGTTTTATTATTTTATATGTCTTCCCAGGGCCTTTCGTTTTCAACCACCTAGGTTGCAGAGTTTCAGCTGAGGTCGGACGTGCACACAGTTCATGGCATAACAGTATTCCTCGTAGGATCCAAGGTTGATCCTACGAGTTAGTATTTAGTTTTCGTAGTCAACTTAAATTGTCTAGCTACTCTGATGATGAAAATAATTGTCTATCTTTATATTTTTGTAGTGAACCATTTTGTAGAAAATATCTTTATTTCGTGACTTTTGCGTTTTGGATCCCCGGCTACTTGGATTTTCAAATTTTTGAGTAGTAACTAAAGTTAGCAGATTTTTTATGGTTTAATTATAGTTTAGGCAACTAAATGAAGGTCGAGTCCTTTCAGTTAGTATCAAAGCGTTAGGTTATAGATTCTTTAGACTGTACTTGGTTTCCTTTGTTATCATGTTCGATTACGCTCAACACTTCTAGAGTGATGGCCCGACTGCAGTGGATCCCCATCGAATACTCAAGGTGTTGAACGTCGTCGAATACATGGTATTTGCAACTGAGTACCAACCTTAGTCTGTGCCCCTAGTCACTATGCCTTGCGTGTGTCGACTTCAATCAGTTAACTCGCAAAATGGTTCAATGTAAAATTTTTATGGAACATGAGTAGTACTTTTTTAGATTAAGATACTTAGGATGTGTTGAATTTGCCCGCTTGCCTTACCTATAACATGATATGTAGTAGTCAAATGAGCATGTTATACTCTTGTGATCCTATTTCAATTTGTGGTGAGTTCGTGGAATATATGATTGTAAATAGACTTCGACAATAGATTCTTATTTGTAATGAATTCTCCATTATCTTTGAAGTACAAACTTCCACGTGGTTAAGCTGTGAGTAATCCGGATGGCATTGGTGGTCACGGTTTATATGTGAGTTTGTTGATGCTTTAGAAGTGTAATCTCTTGTACAGGATTTCGGTAGGTTCTCATTTTATGGAGAGGTTATCCCAAAAAAGTTCGTAAATTTGATGTGTCTGGCTAAGACTTGTGCTATGTGGTTTGTCACGGAAAAATCTCTATTGTTGAGTGAGATACCTAATATTCAGAGTGGCTGAGTCTCTGTACTCAATATCTTCCTTTTGTCATGTTCCACTTTGCAAATTCTTTGAATTGTGTTTAGTTGCAAAGTTTCACTTATCAATCTAGTTTTAGTTTCCTATGTCGGGTGAACTTTGATTCTTACGCTAGGTACAGTAATGGAAATGAATTGATTATTTTTTAGCGGAGATCAACCGAGGTAGTCCAACGATAAATAAGGTCTTGTGGTAGTTGTGTGATGTATAATTTGGTTATTTGCACCTACTGGTGGGTGTCTCGTTCAACTCACTCCATTATGCCTTAACTCGTTTCGGTTTATTTTCTTATGTTCTAATATGTTACACTTTGGATGATGTGCGTGGAGGAAGTTAATCATCAACTTTACAGGTTTAGTATATTATTTTTGGTGTAGCTGTGAGACTTAGTCATATCATCACAGTTACATCGAGTTTTGGGAATAGATTTGGGGATTATCGCACACGGTTATTTGGTGGAATCGTCATATGTACTTTCTACGAATTTCGTTTCCTTCCTAGTAATAAAGTTTCACTTCATTCCATTATTTTCATCTGTTTCTTCCATTTTTTTCTATGTTTGTATCTCTTGATATAGTTTGTCGAGAATGTGGGAATTGCTTATCCGTGAAGGTTGTCTTCGACTATGTGCTATTTTGATTCACTTAGTTTCGCATAGTTGTCGATGTAAATGGAGTGTTTCTTGGATCAAGACGTTCAAGTCATAGTAAAGCCAACACTATATAGGTTATGGTTCACTCTTACTGAGATAATAGTTTCTTTTTGTAATCATTTTTAAATCCTATCACATAGCCTTCGGAACTTTTCTTTTCCATGTCTTGGTAGTGTTTCATATTTTAGTTTGCTCTATTAATGATCAGCAATTCAATCATTCATTGCAGTGAAGGTTTGACAATTGAGTTTTGGATATGAAACTTATTCATCATTGTGGTACCATGATCAGATTTGCTGACAGTTGAGTTGTACCTGAGGACATTCTATATATCATGGACTCTAATTGGTTGGTAATTGTTGAGTTTGGAAATTGTATTGTGTAAATGCGTCGACCTTGCAAGTTTTGGTTTCGACTATAAACGTATAGCTCATGCCAAATTTTTGGTAAAAATTCTCTTGATTTAGGATCATTGTAATCACTTCTTTTTCGATTACGATTATCCCATGGAACCATATTAATGGTCTATCACGTGATCGCAACTAGCAATTGACATTCCACTGGACGTGTATGTTGGTTACATTTGACTTATGTGTGGTTTTATCATTGCGTTTTTGAGGTGAGGAAAAACTTTGATTGTTGTTCATATTTGCGGTGTCATGGAAATTTCTCGTGTACAATATATCATATGCATATACTGTAGACGCTTGGGTTTCGATAATGTCATGACTTCTACTTTGGTCATCTCATCTCAAATTCTTTAGATATTGTGATTTCGTTTCATGATCATAGATCTAGCTATGACCAAGTACTCCTTGAGGGACAATTTTTGTCAAGTTTCCGGTGGGCCGTTTGTTGCATGGATGTGTAAGATTCCGGTCAAGTGGAAGAAATTTCTAGAGTGCATGATGGAAGTTATGGCGGGCACTTTTTCTTATTATATTCTTCTTTCGAGATTATTACGTAGATGTTATTTGTTGAAGCTGTTGCGACTTAGTGAAGTTGTCTAGTGTTCTTATGGATTTTCTTTTTCGATCAAATTCTTCCATCCTTAGGACTTGGAAAGTTTTGTTTTCATTAGTTCCTTTTCGACGTTCTTTCTAGCGGACGAGCATAGATCTTCACTTCACATTGTCGGGTATGCAAGTTTTGATGCCTTTGGAAAATTTAATTTTAGTTCACTACATCTTTCATAAATAGTATTTCCATTTCAGAATTCAAGTTCAGCAGAGTTATTTTGAATCTTCTACGTTCACAAATATGATTTACCACTTATGTTTTATCATTGACGGTTCAGATTTAGTTTGATATTTTTAATTCAGTTAACCCTTATTTATTAGTATGCTCCATTCAGTCCAATTCAAGTTCTAACTTTCCTTACTAATTTCAACGAGGATAATAACTCTATGACCGCTCTGCTGCGTTAGTATATTAGTGAGATCTCCTTATTATGGTTTGGATGTTCAGAGATTATCAAACAGACTTTTTAGGAGATGGATCAGATAATTTTGGTAGTATAACTGATGCTTATACATCATCAAATAACATAGTGATTTGTTCATAATAATAGTTTTGATTTTGAGTTGCTACCCTAGTTTTGTAGTTCAGTTAAAAATCAGTAGGAGAATCTTTTACGTCAGGTTGTCAAGATAGATGGAATCATCCACAATTAAAATTTTTCACGACTTAAGTGTTTTAGATTTATAGTTTTATGGTGTCGATGTTCTTTCTTTTTTGACCGTGAGTTAAAGCTAAAGTTTAAGGAAGTGTTGACGTTCAATAAAATCAAATTTCAAAGTATTCACGGTTATTAATTTACGGAAGTGCTTTGCAACATTTCATAGTAATGCTTCATTTGATGAGTTTAAGCGATTTGAGTCTACAACGTAGGCTTTATGTGGTCTTGCACACAACTATTGGTAGTGACTTTGGGGTTGGTTTGTGTGCGGGAGACTTTATAGATATTTGTTGCGGTCATTGTTTATCGAGTTACAGCTGCGTAAATTTCAAGGATGAAATTTTTATAAGGGAGGTAGATTGTAATGACCCAAACTAAAATTATCGACTTAATCTCTGTTAGTCAAGTTATTTATCAAACTAATCGCTATATGTTACATTTATCGAGATTTGTCGTCATTAAAATCGATTTTTATAAGTTTTGGTTTTTGGACTCGTATTCTTTTTGGAAGTTGTAAAGGAAATTATTCTCGAACTCTTCGAGTTGAGCACGTGGACACGTTAAATGTTAAATTTGGAATTACGACAAGAAAGCTATGGTCAAACGGAGTTGTCGGGAATTTTTTTTACGTTTCGGTAAGTTTTGAGATATAAATACTCACTTTCCTATTTTGGAAAGTCAACAATTTTCCTTTTTGGTCAAGGCAGGGTCAACACATGGTCAACCCACCTTGTTTCTCTCTCTTCGACCCATTTCGCGCCGTAAGGGATGACGCCGGCAAACCACCACTAGCCAGCCACCAAATTGGTCGGCCTTGTTGTCAAAATGTTCACCTCGACCTCCTCTTTCTTTTCCCCAACATTTTAACCTCCAATACCTCGTCAATTCATCTCAAAATTCATGGCAAAAAATAAGGGTTTCGGTCTATTTTAGTCAACGACGGCAGCGACGATACAACCGGAGTTGGGTGGCGCAAGGCTAGGGATTTTGAAACCCGCAATGCCACGAGTCGAACCCGACTGATTTCAGGTCACGCCATGGCCTGACTGTGACGACCCGAACCAGAATCAGTAATGTAGACGGTACGATTCCCGAGATTAAGCGTAATTGCGGTTAGTCGTTAATTGTATGGTTTGTCGATTCAGTTTACGACTTAAATATCGGTCGAGAATTTGAATTTAGTTTCTTCACAGAAGTTGTAGAGCATGTGATTTCGAGCTTGAGGGCTGTTCCGGATGATTTTTTCGATAACCGAGGAATATAATACGATTATTTGAAGTTTCGGTGTTCGACGAGTTTATCCGTTTGTTTTTTGTTTATCCGAATCATTTTGAATATTCGTTTTGGACCGTCGATCGACCCGAGGCGCGAGTATAAATATCGAAAATAGCCGAGAAATAGTCGTAAAAACACGGTTTGAAGTTGACCAGCGTTACTTTCCAATTTTGGAAGTTTGACCCGTTGACCGAAGAGGAAACTTTCCCGTTTGAGCTTCGCCGGCCGACTTGCATTTTCCGGCCACCTCCGGCCACGTGAAGGGTATGAATCCCTTCCTCTTGTGATTTTAAGTTGTTTTACAGTTGGAATTATGGAAATTGATGAAGATTTGAGGTGACCCGAATCGGGTTAGGTTCTCGGGTTTCGCCAGTGACGGGGGGTGGGTTTCCGACGAGCCATGGTGGTGGGGAGGTAGGGGTTTCGCCTCCCCTTGGCCCAGGGATGCTTCCCATAGGCTTTAATTGGACTGAAATGGAGTTTTCCGCTGAACCCGATATAGTTGCCGGAGTTGGGATTCCGTTCTGTTTCGAGCAAAATTGGTGTGTTTCCGGTGAGTTTTGGACTTCATGGTAGTTGAGAAAGTGGCTGGGCTTGTTGAGATCTTGAGGACTGGAACTTCCTCGCCGGAAAAAGTCTCCGTTGACGGCGCGCCGGCGTCGGCGGCGGCGCTCCGGCGAGAGGGTTGACTTTTCAGATTTTGGTGTTTTTAATGTCATTTTTCTCGTAATCATGCCCTGATTATCGTCTTGAGGTTTTCGTATTGATTTGGGTGTCGAATTTTCAGTCGAAGGTTTCGAGTGGAGATTTCAGAAATTCAGTCGGTTGTTTTATAGAGTTTAATATGTTTCCAGGAACGATTGGTTTCCGTGGTTAAGTACAGAGTTGTGGGCTATGATTTTGATCAGTTATGTTTTATGATTATTCAGGGGATCGAGATCAAGATCGAGATCGTGCTTCGGGCGAGGGATCTTCCGCCGGACCACGAGATTAGCGCGAGTGCGCGTTTTGCTCACCTGTGAGTGGAAATTTTCTTTTCACGGATTGTTTGCGAGTCTTTATACACGTTTTACGAACTTGAGCATGCATACGAGATTATGTTTTACATGAGCATGTGCTATACGATTATGCCTATACCAGTATATATTTCGTATATGCATTTTTATATTGTTTCATGCATTTGCATCAAACTATTTACGATTTGGTTTACACAGAGTACAGTCTTACTATATGTTGTTGTATCGATACACTCGCATCCCGGCTGATCCCCGAGGATGTGTACCGGGGGAGGCTGTGACTCCTGACCCGAGGCATTTACCTGGGGGAGGCAGACCTCTGACCTGAGGCCTTTCTGGCTAGAATCACGTGTGGGTCTGGGATCCCGTGATTCGGACTATACTAGCACGGATGTTTCCACGAGCGACCCCGTGGGATTTTTATGCATGCTCTGTATGCGTGAGGAGTTAGAGTCTCCCTCGTGTACTATTTGATTATTTATGCATCTGGACTCGCATATGTTTTATTACATATATATTATTCGGCGAAAGATAATTACTTTTCGTCCACTCACTCTAACAATTTTCATGTCTTTCCCCTGGGCTTTTCGGTTTCCGTGCCCAGTTTGCAGTCCAGGTTCTGGTGTTTCACGTCGCGGTTGGAGGCTAGTGATCCGAGCTACCTATGTTTTCCAGTAGGTTCTTGTTTCGCCTACTGATGTATATATTGTATAGATTGTATATATCTACACTAGAGGTCGCTCTGATACATTCTGATTCATGTTTTATGCGGATTTTCTCGGATATATTATATATTACAGATATGTTTTCTGTTTATTGATATTGATATGATATTGAGAAATCCGGATGGGATTGGTGCCCATGGTTTGGCTTTTGTGGCATAGAATGAAGTGTTATTTTCAGGGTGCAGGTTAATGCAATTCCGCGTTAGTAACGTTACTCTGCCAAAATTTTGAATGGTTTTTGTTGGTTCACGTTTTCAGAAGGGGTTCAATTCTGATTTAGGTAACTAAATCGGGATTGGGTCCTTTCACTGAGACCGATGATCGGTCGACTTGATTTTTTGACGAGGGTTCCTGATTTCAAAGGTGATTTTTGACATTTTTCGGTTTGATTTTGACTTAGTGTTGTGCATGAATGTTTTTGGGCTTGGAATGAGCTTTCGTTTGATGTATTATTTGCAGAAATCCGTGATGGTTGGATTCCGATCATCGCCTACAGTGCACACGCGCCGCCGTGCACGACAAAGCTCTAGCGACCCCGAAGAGCTATATTTCACGGGAAGTTTCGCTAGTCCTGCATACTAGTTTTTGAGTAATTTCATAGATTTTGGGGAACTTGCGTAAATTTTTTTACTTATGTTTAGGATTCGGATGCGACTCGACACATTCGATGTGATCTTTCATTGTGTGTCAAGTTGTTGTCCACCTTGCTAAGGAGGTTGGGTTCATAGAACAACGAATATGTTTGTTATTGCGATGTAGCGAAGTAGTGACGCTTAGGAAATCGAAATTAGAAAGTCAGTTTATGATAAAATTTGTATCATATTCATCGTATGCTCTAGTTTTACTCAATTAGAATACTATATTAATTTAACTAAACCTTTTATTGGTTTAGGAATGCTATGTGCGAATTAAAAGTTTTTGGATCAACTATTGATTTTCCTACGATCTAGGTGAGTGGACACTTTATTTTCACTATCGATTTGCGAGTCCATAATTATGCATTTGCAGTACGTTATGCATTTTTCAGTTTTACAGTTTACAGTTATGCATTTACGATTATGCATTTGCATGGAGGTACATATGATTTGGTTTTACACAGAGCATAGTACAGTTGATGCATCGATGCACTGGCTTCTCAGCTGATCCCCGAGACTCTCCAGGCGGGATAGGATAAACACATGACCCATGATTTACACAATACCCAGAAGGGTTAGGACAAACATCTAACTTGGGTATTCTTGTAACTTTGAGGAAAATGAACTCAAGTAATTACTGCCTCCACACATTACACTGTACCCAGGAGGGTTAAGACAAACACCTGACCTAGGCTTGGATATTTTTAGACTCGCATCATTTTTATGTATATTTATAGTGAAATGAATATTATCTATAGTTTTCAATTTAAAGTGAAATATTATTTTCGTTCTGTGACAACCCGAACTGGAAATGGTCTGTTTATCGGCTTGATTTGCGAGTTTCCCGATTAGTCGCAGTTTTGTGGTAATTTGTTGATATAGCAGGTTTGTTAACGACTAAATTATCAGGCAAGAATTTAATTTGAGTTCCTTCACGAAAGTTGTAGAGAATTTAATTTCGAGTTTATGAGAATTTTCGGAGGATAATTTCGAGTTACGTGGAATAATGAATATTTTCGGCCATTGGATTTAGTCATGTTTATTCGTTTGGTTTCAATTCGATTTGGACGATATGTGTACGGAATAAATACGGCATGAATACGTGACAATTTTGGAAATTTTCCATTTTGGGAAACTGGGTCGTTGACCGCGTTGACCACGGGTCAAAACTGACCCATTTCAGGCCGAGCTTTTGTAGCCTTCCATGTGCCTTATTCCAGCATCTTTTGGTGGTGGTGTCTTCATGAAACTTGTTGGGCTTGAGCTTCTCTTTCTTTTGATAGGTGGATCACTCATTTTGGTTACCGGATGAAGAAGTTATGACGTTTTGAAGTTAGAGAACTTCCGGCGAGATTCGGTGGCGACGGAGGCGGCGGTGGCGGCCGAGTTGGGGGTTGACCCTATAGGGGTTTTGAAGCCCATGGAGAGGTGAGTTGAACCCAAGTGGTCTTGCACCTTTCCGTGGCCGGTGGTGGCCGATCAAAGTTAATGAATTCCGGCGAGGGTTTTCAACTTCAAGGTGAGGTTTAGGTGTTTTTCGGTCAAAATTGGGCTTAGCATTGAACTACAAAGTTGTTGGAAATGTCGAGATCTTCAAATCCATGTATAGGTTGCAATTTTCTGGGCCGATAAATTTTCCGGCGGTCGGCGGTAGTGGTGAAGTTTTATGTCGTTTTGCTCAGAATCGCGCACCGATCGCAGTGGTGAGATTTATATTTTGAATTGAGCATCGAAATTTGTGGCGAGGTTTTATAGTGTGTTTATTGGATTTTTGATGATTTCGTCGATATTCGAGTTATATGTTTTTGGGAATGGTTGATTCTCAAGATGTGTTTCAGGGTTTTGAATTGTGATTTTGAACAGTGGTATTTATGATTATTCAGAAGATCATGATCATTCGTTCGGCGAGGGATTTTCTTCCGGATCACATGATTAACGCGTTTTACGCTGTGCCAGTCTGTGAGAGGACACATTTCTTTTCACTGATTGGTTATGAGTCTTTATTATACGTTTTACGAGCATGAGCATGCATATACGATTATGATTTATACGAGCATGTGTTTTACGTTATGAATTTATGAATAAGCATCTACGAATATGCTTTTATAATTATGTATTACGAATATGCATTTACATTATGCTTTATACATTTGCAAAGAAACTATTTATGATTTAGTTTACACAGAGTACAGTCTCAGTATGTATAGTTGTATTGATACACTTAGCATCCCGGCTGATCCCCAAGGATCTTTACCGGGGGGGGACTGTTACCTTGTGCCAAGGTCTTTGCCGGGAGCGAACAGATACCCTGACCTGAGGCCTTTCTGGCTGGAATCACGTGAGGGTCTGGGATCCCGTGATTCAGACTGTACTAGCGCGGATGTGTCCATGAGTGACCCCGCATGATTTTCAATGCATGCTCTGTACGCATGAGGAGTTAGAGTCTCCCTCGTGTAACATATGATTTTTATGCATTTAGACTCGCATATGTTTCATAAACATATATATTCATTTGGTGAAAGACATTTATTTTCGTCCACTCACTCTAACAATTTATATGTCTTTCCCTGGACTCTTCGTTTTCTTTGCCCAGTTTGCAGTTTGAATTCGGGTGTCGCACGTCGCAGTTGGAGGCTTAGTATTCGAGCTACATTTCTTTTATGGTAGGTTCCTAGTTTTGCCTACTATTTGTATATATGTATATACTAGCGGTCGCTCTGAATACTGGATATGTTTATATTTTCACATGATTTTTCCGGATTTCTGTAAAGCTACAGTTTTGTTTATTGCTTTACATTATGTTATGTTTTTGAGAAATCCGGATGGGATTGGTGCCCACGGTTTGGCTATTATGGCATAGGATGGAGTGTATTTTTCGCTGCAGGTTAATGGCAACCGCGCGTTATTGAGGAAACTCTATCGAAATTTTTGGTTTTTGAAAGTTCACGTTTTTAGAAAGGGTTTGATTCCTGTTTAGGAAACTAAATCTTGGTCGGGTCCTTTCAACTTGGTATCAGAGCATTAGGTTTTAGGGTATGTAGACTTCTGTAGTCGTGTTTACTAAGGATATTAATAATGTACAGCATGTCTGGAGCGATGACCCGACCGGCCAGCGGATACTCATAAATGCTCTGGGTGTTGTATGCTTTCAAATGTTTCAAGTTCCATGATTACATCCTGCTTGTTGTGAACAATGTCTTATTCATTAGGATGCCTCCTTAAAGTGGTTTTCGTGTCAGTAAGGTTGTGGATCTTGTTGAGGACCAGTCGACGCGCGACTCGATAATGTGAGTTGTGGGTTTGGATGAGCATTTTGGATTCAGAAATATGTGTGGCATGGTTTGCCCAGCTATGCGTGTATGAGTGCCTACATTTTGCTTCATAGTAGAGGATTGTGGTAGTTAATGGTTTGCTTGAGTCAGATCATTGCATTTGGTGGGTTGGTATTATGTGAGTTCCTGTTGAAACTCCATGACCTACAATCAAAGTATTGTTTATATGGTAATGGTTTAATCAGGCTACCCAACAACGGAAATATGTAGTGTTTACCAACCTGAGGCAGGGATGTATGTTAGTTCTTGTTCACCTGTTTGTCTCAATTTGCACGTGTTATGTGGCTTCAGAGGAAGCAATGCAGGAGGTTTGACATGAGTTTGAACCTGAGCATCAAAGGGATTTTGACTGTTATGCCTCGAGACAACCGTGATGAGTTTGTTAGTACTGCACTCAGAGGTGAGGACATTGAGAAAGAAAGTCAGATATGGTTTCCGTTTTGTTGGTTTGAAGAAGGTGAACTTAGTCGTAATACTTTGATGAGGTTGAGTTCCGGCACCTCAGGATCAGTATCTTCATCAAGCTGTGGCCTTTTCGATTATGTTGAGGGTCATTTGGACAAGGCGGAAGATCCATTTAGTGGAGAAGAAGATCACAGAGTAGTGGACTAGTTCCTGTGGGATGAGTCAGGGTGGTCGTTGGTGATCCTTCCACACAGCAGGAGTTTCCATTGTGTAACCTTTACAGTAGGCGTCACTGTGGTTTGTGTCAAAGGGGCATTCTCAGTTGCTATTATAGTGGCCAGGAGGGTCACGTTACAAAGGAATGTCCTCAGTTAGCTGCTTTTCGTGGTCCTGCAACTCAGAGTTCAGAAGGAGGTGAAGGTACCATTTCTGGAGTTTGACCAATGCAAACTTCTAGACAAGTCAATCAGCAAAGTCGCAATCAACGTGGACTGTTAGTTGGACATGCCAGAGTTCATGCCATGACCCTGTGTGAGGGTAGAGTTTCCCTGAGGTTATCATTGCTTGACATCCATGACAACTGTGCTTGTATCTTCACTTCCAGGTTTGTGGAGAGTGTTGTATCCAGTTGATGAGATTGTGAGTATTAGGTGGGGTATCGAGACTATGGGGTTTGCAGGAGGTTGTGGACTAGCTGCGGAATGGTTTTTACTATACATTGAGGATTTTGTTATGTTTTTGGGATGGACTTCTTGGTAACTCATTGAACTGTGGTTGTTCGTCGCAAGAATGTTGTAGTCCTTTGACGTCCAGTCGTGCTAAAAGATCTTGTTTAGAGGTGAAAGAAATGCTTCTCTACTATGTGTGGTTTCAGCAATGAGGCTGAGCTGATGATGAAGCAAGGATGTATGCCGTACTTGTCACATGTTCGTGATGTGGAGGTTGTTGTACCTGATGTTCGTGATGCTGAGGTTATCTATGAGTATCTAGATGTTTTTCAGAGAATTTATCAGAGTTGAGGGAGTTGCAGATTCAACTTCAGGAATAGTTTGAGGAAGACTTCATTTGATTCAGTGTTTTACCTTGGGGTGTTCCAGTATGTTTTATGAGGATAAAGGATGGTTCGATGAGGTTGTGCATCGACTACCGGAAGCTGAATCATGTTTCAGAGAAGAGCAAGTATCCTCCACTTCAGATTGATGGCTTGTTTGATCAGCTTATTGGAGCTTCAGTTTTCGGAGATTGATTTCAGATTTGAGTATCATCAGTTTCGATCAGAGGGTCGAGTTTGAAATGGTCAGGTACCTGTAAGGAGAGTTACGTGTTGTGGTTAGAGGATAGGTTGAAAACTGCGCCAGTGTTCACATTATGTAATGTCGATGAAGTGTATGTTATGTATAGTGATGTTTCGAAACTAGATTTTGGTCGTGTTGGGATGCAGCATGGCAATATGATGGTATATGGTTCCAGGCAGTGGAAGCTTTATGAAGGTACTTATCATATGTATGATTTGGGAGTAGCTGCCATTGTGTTAGCATCGAAGAGTTGGAGACATCACTGGTATGGCGTGCAGCGTAGTACAGGATTTACACTGACCACTTGAGTTCCATCTACTTGCGTATTCAGCCAGATTTGAGTATGAGGCGGCGTAGATGGATGGGGTTGATTAACGACTATGGCTGCACATTTGAGTTCATCCGGGAAAGGCTAATGTGGTTGCACTTTGAATATCATTCAGGGGTGTTGTTGTTGATGCACTTAGTCAGAAATTTGGAGTTTCTATGTTTCATGTACGTGTTGCAAGAATCTCATTGTTTGCTGAGTTGCGAGCTACGGGAACTGAGTTAGAGTGAGATGATGGAGCATTGTTTGCTAGTTCAGGATCGACCTGTGTTACTTGATCAGGTCTGTGACGCTCAAGATGCGGACTCCTACTGGTTGGACAAGAAGAATGTGATTTAGAATGGTGTTCCAGCAGAGTATCAATTGAGGAATGTTGGCACTTCGTTGCGCAGAGGAAGGCTATGTGGGCCCAGAGACAATGACTTGAAGAGGGAGATGCTTATTGAAGCTCATGGTTCTATATATGTTATGCACCTTGGTTGTACGAAGATGTATCGGAGTCGGGTTCTTTCAGCTTGGTAGAGTTTACTACTCGTGGCGCAACATAAAGAGGGAAATAGCAGCTTATGTGAGTAGATGCCTCATTTGTCAGCAGGTGAAGGCAAAGAGACAGAAACTTGCTGGGAAGTTACAGCCATTGGAGATTCCCGATTAGAAGTGGGAGCATATCACTATGGATTTTGTATATTAGTTACCGCGTACATCAGATGGTAATACTAGTTATTGGGTCATTGTGGACCGTTTGACGAAATCAGTTCTTTCCTTGTACTTCCAGGAAAGATTTCAGTAGGCAGGCTGGCATAGCTGTATTTAGCAAAGGTTGTCCATTTTCATGGTGTGCTTGTGTCCCGGGTCTCTGATCGAGATAATCAGTTACAACAGAGTTTTGGCAGGCATTGCAATGAGCATTGGGGACCAGATTATAGTTTAGTGCAATTTTTCATCCTCAGATTGGTGGGCAATCTGAGATGACTATTCAGACTTTGGGGGATATGTTGTAGTCTTGTGTATTGCAGTTTAGAGGGATTTGGGACCAGCGGTTTCATTTGTTCGAGATTGCTTGCAATATCCGTTTGCAGACCAGTATTATTATGGCATTGTATGAAGTTGTATATGAGAAACAGTGTTGCACTCCATTGTGTTGGAGCGAGTTAGGAATGAGATGGCTTTGGTCCTGCTTTAATGAAATGCGCTACTGTAAACCTTCAGATTAGCAAGGACAAGTTGATACTTGCTCGAGTTCGACAGAGAAGTTATGCAGATGTGAGTATGTTGAGTTATTGAGTTCAAGGTTGGTCACTAAGGTTTTCCTTGGAAAGGTGTGATTTATTTTGGGAGGTGTGGTATACTTTACCACGTTATATTGGTCCGTATGTGATCATGAGGCGAGTTAGTGTTGTGACGTATAGTTTTGCATTACATGTAGCGTTGGCCAATGTGTATGTTGTATTCCATGTGGTGGAATTACATTTCAGATTCATTGCATGTTTAGCACCCTATCGGTTCCCTATACTAGAAGACTTGGCATTTGTGGAGGAGCTAGTTCAGATTCTGGATTTGAGGGTGCAGGGATTACAGCACAGAAATATTTCCTATTGTGAAAGTCGGATGGCAGAGTCATTCAGTTGATATAGTCACTTGGGAGGTGTAGCAGTATGCAGAGGCAGTGCGCCTACTTTTCAGTTGGAATGTTTGGAAATTTCGAGGTCGAAATTTTTGTTAGGGGGGTAGATTTGTGACAACCCGAACCGGAAATGGTATGTTTATCGGCTTGATTTGCGAGTTTCACGATTAGTCGCAGTTTTATCGTAATTGGTTGATATGGCGGATTTGTTAACGACTAAACTATTGGGCAAGATTTTGATTTGAGTTCCTTCACGAAAGTTGTAGAGAATTTAATTTCTAGTTCGTGGGAATTTCCGGAGGATGATTTCGAGTTACGTGAAATAAGTTATGAATATTTTCGGCCATTGGATTTAGTTGTGTTTATCCGTTTGGTTTCGGTATAGATTTCATATTCCGCATGTCTACGAACTTGTCTCGCCAAATACAAGGACTTTCATTAGAAGTCAACCATGATAACATATTAAAAAGTCAACTTGAGACCACCTAACATTTACCGCGCTCGAATTCGGATTATATAAAAGGGAAAAGGGTCACTTACTACAATTACTTTGCTAATTTCCAATAGAGAAATTTTAGCTTTATAATTTATTTACCAATTGGTTTTTCTTAAGTACATATTAGTATGAACCGTACTACATATTTCAATTTTGAAAATCATCATAATTCATTCAGTTTATTGTGCAGTACCAATTTTTTAGCCCAATTGTGTGTTTAAATTTCATACAATTTTTGACACAATTTATATAATTACGTGAACTTTATATCATTGAAACTAGGACCCTTTTTCTTTACAAATTAAAACACACCATTATGTATATTTAAAGTATATTTTTAATGAACATTTGTAAAGGAATTCGAATCTTGGTGCGCTCCTCAAATGTACGTGTCTCACATATTACATATTAGCTATAATTATATACTGAGGTTAATCCACTAACGGTATGTTTGTTACACCATCTTATATTAGAATTCTTAGCTTATTATAAAAATAGTCAAATTCTATGTTTGGTTTTAAATGAGCTGATGTAAGCCCTTGAGTGCATATTTGTTACATCTTCTTATATTAGAATTGTTAGTATATTAGTAAAATAATCCAATCTTATATTTGGTGTCAGAAAAAACTATTTTAAATGAACTTATGTAAGCCCTTAATGAAATTAAAACACCATTTTGATCTACTTATACAAGGAGCCCAAAATCTTGCTTTTATATAAAACCATTTACTATAAGAAATATATTATATCTTATATAATGAGTTTAAGAATACAAATAATTCAAACCCCTTTGTTTAACTATTACGACCCAAACCAAAATTACGCACTTATTGAGTTATATTAAGCTTTATCGCAGATTAGTCGCATTACCGAGGATGCTAACGACTTTTTCACCGGATAAGAGTATAATTTGACTTTCTTCCCAAAAGTTGTAGAGTATATAAT
Source organism: Geum urbanum (assembly GCA_946800695.1). Taxonomy (NCBI): domain Eukaryota; kingdom Viridiplantae; phylum Streptophyta; class Magnoliopsida; order Rosales; family Rosaceae; genus Geum; species Geum urbanum. The sequence goes on from OX327003.1 coordinate 12,418,359, forward strand.
TTCAAGCTCGTGGGAATTTTTCAGGAATTTTTCGGATAAGCGAGCTATTTCTAACGCTTATCAAAAGTTCGCGCGAGAAATAAATAAATAAAATTATTTTTAGTCGGTTAATTCTCGACCGTTCAATCGCGATAAGATTGATTTTGGGCCATCAATATTTTGAGGAGCTTAGGGATATAAATAGGAGATTTTTGAAAATTTAAAATCAGAAAATACCCACGGTGCTCGACCCATTTTTCTCACCGCGACCCGTTCCAAAAGATCTGACCCGTCTCACCGATTCCGGCCACCTCCAGCGACAGAAAAGGAAGGAAAACGATGAGTGATATTTCCTTGATTCTTTGGTGTGTTTATTTTGGGAAAATTTGCAGGTTTGGAGGCAAACCAATTCGGGTTTTGAACCGTCGAATCGTTGTCGTCAGTAGCGATGCTCTGACGTGTTGTGGAGGTCGAGAGTTGAGGGGAAATGATCCTCGCCTCCCTCTGAGTCTTTCTGGGTAGGTAGAATGGTTCGACGAAGCTCCATGGCGGAGCTTCGTCGTGTTGAAATTTTCGGTCGATTTCGGGCCCTGATGTTTTGAGCGGTTTTCCGGCCACGTGGTGGCGAGTTGATGTGTGTAAGTCTAGGGGATGGTTTGGGCTGGTTGAGAGGAATGTTTTGAGGGGTTAATCACCATTGTTGGTGGCGTTCACCGAAATTAGATTTTCGGTCTATTTCGGCTATTTCCGGCCAAACGCTGGTAAATTGGAATTCAGTTCAGTTATGAAAGTGGAAGGGCTTGCCGAGAGCTTTCCAAGGAGGGGTCAACCGCCCCCATTAGAGAAATTTCATCGGAGGCACATGAGGCTATATGCGCCACCACATGTGTAGGCGAATGAGGGCCACGCGCCGCCGCCCATAGAGTTGCAGTTTTTCAAAATTATCGGCGGGACTTCTGGGGTTGTTTTTAGGGTTGATTTTCATAGTTTTATGCATATTCTAATATCGTATGATCCATATTTATAGGATATTGTGATCGCGAGCCTAGCAGCGAAGGAAATTCTGCTGGACCTTAGCAGTAGTGGCAGACTTGTGAGTGGATGTTTATTTATTTTTACAGTTGCTGCGAGTTAATATTTACGCAGATTTACCGTCTCCTGTATCTTATTACAGCAGAGTTTGGAGGTATGTTTGTGATAGTTTTATTTTCAGCATCGATGCTTTGACTAGTTGGTTGATCACTGACTAGTCAGGTTATACCAGGTTATGAAAAATACCCTATCGATCCAGATTATCTCAGGTTAGGACATACTGTGATAACCCGAACCAAAATCTACGTATTAATCAGCACGAAATTGAGTTATCGCAGATTAGTCGCATAATTGGGTTTGTTAACGACTATTTTACCGGGCGAGAATTTGTGTTGACTTCCTTCACGAGAATTGTAGAGTATTTAATTTTGACATCATGGGAATTTTCGGATAAGCGAGAAATATTTTATCGAGTTCTGAAGTCGGTTGGTGAAAATATATAAAAGTGTTATTTTTATGGTTGATTTAATCGTGACCATCCGATTTGGATCAGATTAAACTGTAGCCGTTGATTTGGGCTATATGTATACAGGCATGTATACGGTATAAATACGAGATAATTTAGGAAACTTTGCATTTTGGGATTTTTGGGTTGACCCACGTTGACCCATGGGTCAAATCGATCCATTTAGTCACCGAAACTTCTCGTCGGCGGTGTGTCTTTTTCCGGCAATATTTGACCATACTTCCTCGATGAAATTTGTTGGGCTTGAGCTCCTCTTCAAGTTGATAGGTGGATGATCAAGTTTGGTGGCCGGAGGAGGAAGAATTGAAGCGATGAAAATGAGGGATTTTCGGCCAAAATCGGCGGCGTTGGTGGTGGCTCAAGACGGCGGCGATAGAGGTCGACCTTATGGGGATTTTGAAGCCCATTGTGACGACCCGGAACAGAATCAGAAGTGTAATCAGCTTAATTCGTGAGTTAGCGTATAATCGCATATTTCCGATAATTGATTGAATCGCCAGCTTTGATCACGACTAAATTATTGGCCGAGAATTTGAGTTGAGTCTCTTCGCGAGAGTCGTAGTACGCGTGATTTTGAGTTCGTGGGTGGCTCAGGATTATTATTTCGACGACCGAGGAATATAATATGAATATTTGAAATTTCAGAATATTGTCGAGTTTATTCGTTCTTGTTCGAGTCTATCTGAATTGTGATTGTGGTCCGTTGGTTGTTGGATGATTTTGACTGGAATAGGCTTTGGTCCGCCGGGAAATTTTACAGTTGGGTGGCGCCGCCGCCGCCGGCGGTTTTCGGTCAAAGTTGACTTTTGGGGGTTTTCGTCAAGTTGTATGTCGTTTTGCTCTAAAACGCGCCCCGATCGCAGTGGTGAGGTTTGTTTTTTGATTTGAGCATCGGAAATTATAGCGAGGTTTTATGGTGTGATTATTGGATTTTCGACAATTCCTCGTTATTGAATTATGTGTTTCCGAGAACGGTTGTTTCTCGTGATATGATTCGAGATATTGAGTTATGATTTTGAGAAATAGATTTTATGATTATTCAGGGGTTCGTGATCATTCGTTTGGCGAGGAATTTTCCACCGGATCACGGGATTAACGTGAACTGCGTTACGCTCATCTGTGAGTGGACAATTATTTTTCACTGATAATCGCGAGTCTTTATACACGTTTTACGAGCATAAGCATGCATACGAGATTATGTTTTATATGAGCATGTGTTCTACGATTATGCTTATACCATTATACATTACGTATATACATTTAAATATTGCTTTATGCATTTGCATCGAACTATTTATGATTTGGTTTACACAGAGTACAGTCTCAGTATATGTTGTTGTATCAATACAATTGCATCCCGGCTGATCCCCGAGGATTGTTTACCGGGGGAGGCTGTGACCCCTGACCCGAGGCCTTTACCGGGAATGGGGGGGGGCAGACCTCTGACCTGAGGCATTTCTGGCTAGAATCACGTGTGGGTCTGGGATCCCGTGATTGGGACTGTACTAGCACGGATGTGACCATGAGCGACCCCGTGGAATTTTTACATGCATTCTCAGTACGCTGGAGGAGTATGAGTTTACCTCGTGTACTTTATTATATTTGTTTATCTAGACTCGCATATGTTATTATAACATATATCATCTGGCGAAAGACATTTATTTTCGTCCACTCACTATAACAGTTTTCATGTCTTTCCCCTGGGCTTTTCGGTTTCCGTGCCCAGTTTGCAGTTCAGATTCTGGTGTCGCACATCGTGGTCGGAGGCATAGTATTCGAGCGATGTTTCTTTTATGGTAGGTTCTTAGTTTGGCCTACTATTTGTATATGTATACTAGAAGTCGCTCTGAGTATTCTGATGTATATTTTTATACGATTTTCCCCGGATTTCTGTAAAGTATAGTTATATTTATTACTTTACATTATTGTTGATATATTGAGAAATCCGGATGGGATTGGTGCCCACGGTTTGATTTTTGTGGCATAGGATGAAGTGTATTTTCCGGGTGCAGGTAATGGCAATTTCGCGTTAGTACGTTACTCTGCCGAAATTTTGATGGTTTTTGTTGGTTCGTGTTTTCAGAAGGGGTTTGATTCCGGTTTAGGAAACTAAATCGGGGTTGGGTCCTTTCAGCTTGGTATCAGAGCATTAGGTTATATGTTCTGTAGACTTCTGTAGTCATGTTGAGTAAGGATATTTGAGAATGTACAGCATGTCTGGAGTGGTGACCCGACCGGCCGGCGGATACTCATCAATACTCCAGGTGTTGTATGCTTTCAAATATTTGAAGTTCCATGATTACGTTTTACTTGTTGCGAACAATGTTTTATTCATTAGGATGCCTCCTTGACGTGCTTTCCGTGTCGATACGGTTGTGGATCCTATTGAGGATCAATCGACGCGCGATTTGACAGTGAATTGTGGGTTCGGATGAGCATTCTGGGTTTAGAGATTTGTGTGGTATGGTTTGCCCGTTTGTGTGTGTATGAGCATCTACATGTTGCCTCAGAGCAGAGAATTATGGCAGTTGATGGATGTCTGAGACAGATTATTGCATTTGGTGGGCTGGTATTGTGTGAGTTCATGTTGCGACTCCATGGCCTACATTCGGGGTATTGTTTATACGGTAATGGTTCAATCAAGCTATCCAACAACGGAGATATGGAGTGTTTACCCACCTGAGGCAGAGATATATTGTTCATATGTTTGTTTCCGTCTGTACGTGTTATGTGGCTTCAGAGGAAGCAGTGCACGAGGTTTGAGATGAGTTTGAACCTGAGCATCAGAGAGATTTTGACTGATATGCCTCGAGATAACCATGAGGAACTTGATGTGCTGCACTCAGAGGCGAGGCTATTGAGAAGGAAAGGTATACGCGGTTTCCGATATGTTGGTTTGAGGAAAGTGGACTTAGTCGAGATATTTTGATGAGATTGAGTTCAGGCACCTCAGGATCAGTGACTTCATCAGGCTGTGGCCTTTTCGATTATGTTGGGGGTCATCAAAACAAAGCAGAGGATCCGTTTGGTGGTGATGGAGATCACAGAGTAGCGGACTTGTTCCTGTGGTATGAGTTTAGGTGATCGTTGGTGATCCTTTCTCGCAGCAGGTGTCGCTGTGACTTGTGTTCGTGGAGCACTCTCAGTTACTATTGTGGTGGCCAGGAGGGTCACGTTGCGAGGGAGCACCCTCAGCCAGCTATTTTAGCGGTTCGGCAGCTCAGAGTTCACGAGGAGGTCATGATGCTATTTCTGAAGTTTGACCAATGTAGCCTTTTTGATGAGTTAATCAACAAGTTGCAATTAACGTGGGCGGCTAGTTGGGCATGTTGGAGTTGGTGCCACGACCTTGTATGAGGACGGAGTTTCTTTGAGGTTATCGTCGCTTGATATCCATGGCTATTATACCTGCATCTCCACTTCTGAGGTTTTGGAGAGTGTGGCATCCATCCAGAGGTTGCGAGATCCTTGTGGAGGATATGGCTTAGCCGCGAATTTGTTATACCTTGATATCGTCGATTTTGGTGTGATTGTGTGTATGGACTTCTTGATGACGCATTGGGCTATGTTCGATGGTCAAGAGAAGGTGGTTGTGTTTCAACGACCAGACTTTTCCCGAGACACTGTTTCGCGGTGATGGTCAAGCGGATGGTGGAAACGGGTTGTGTTGTTGCTTAGCTTATGTTGTGGATATTACGGTTGTTGTGCCCAACATTGGCGACATTGAGGTGGTTCCAGAGGTTTCATGTGTGTTCCGGAGAAGTTACCGAGTATTCCTCCAGTTCGGGAGACCGACTACACCATTGAGCTTTTACCGGGCACTGGACTCATATCATCGGCAATTTGTCGTTCGGTGCCAGCGGAGTTGATGGAGCTACAGGTTCAACTTAAAGAGTTGCTGGAGGAGATTTCATGTAACCCAGTGTATCACTGTGGGGTGCTCTGGTATTGTTTGTGCGGATAAAGGGTGGTTCGACGAGGTGGTGCATTGACTACCAGAAGCTGAATCAGGCTTCAGGGGAGAGCAAGTATCCTTCGCTTCGGTTTGACGACTGGTTCGAACAGCTCACGAAAGCTTCAGTCTTTTCGAAGATGGATTTCGAGTCCGGATACCATCAGTTGAGGATCGATGAGTCAGATGTGGTTAGGACGACTTTCGGACCACGGTGCGAGCACTATGAGCTCTTGATTATGCCATTTGAGTTGACTAATGCCCCCGTAGCTCTTATGGACTTGATGGACCAGGTGTTCAGACGATTCTGGACAAGGTTGCGGTCGTGTTCGTCGGCAACATCCTGATTTACTCCAGGAGTGTGGACCAGCACCTGAAGCAATTGCGAGCGGTTTTGCGGACTTTGCGAGATAATCAGCTGTTTGTGAAGTTCAGTCAGTGTGAATTTCGGTTGGTTAGCGTGAAGATTTTGGGCCACGCGATGTCAGCCGAGGGTGTTGGCGTGGATTCTGACCAGATAGAAGCTGTGTTGATTTGAAGTTTACCTACCATTGTACTAGAGATCAGGAGTCTCTTGGGTTTTACAGGTTGTTATTGGTGCTTTGAACAGGATTCTCTCGAATTGCTACGCCACTTACCTGGTTGACGAAGAAAAGTGTCAAGTTCGAGTGGTCCGATACATGTGAGATGAATTACTTACTCCTGAAGGAAAGATTGACCGTTGCACCGGTTTTGACTCTACCTGACGATCATGGTTAGTTTATGGGTTATGATGATGCATCGAGATTTGGATTTGATTATGCTTTGATGCAGTGTGGCGGAGTGGTGGTTCATGGTTTCAGACAGTGGAACTTTATGTAGTTGCATATCCTGTGTATGATTTGGGAGTAGCTATCTTTATGTTAGCATCGGAGAGTTGGAGACACTACTGCTACAGCGTGCAGCGCAGTGTAGGATGTACACTGATCACTTGAGTTGCATCTACTTGCGTATTCAGCCAGATTCGAGCTTGAAGCGGCGTAGATGGATGGGGTCGATTAACGACTATGGCTGCACATTTGAGTTTATTCGAGGAAGGCTAATGGTGATACTTTGATTATCTTTCTGGGATGTTGTTGCTGATGCATTCAATCGGGAATCGGGAGCTTCATTGTTCTGTGTGTGTGGCTCGAGTTTCCGTGCTAGCCGGGTTGCGAGCTGAGTTCGAGTGTGATGATGTTGAAGCTCATTGTTTTGCGTGCATTAGGCACTAGTGGTGTGGTGCGGAGATGTATCTGATACTTCGAGTTTACTACTCGTGACGTAACCCGTAGAAGAGTGTAGCAGCTTGTGTGAGCAGATGCCACATTTGTCGACAGACAATGGCTAGGAGGCAGAGACTTGCCGGGAAGTTACAGCCATTGGAGATTTCTGATTAGAAGTTGGAGCTTATCATTGTAGATTCTGTGTGCCAGTACGCACTTCGGTTTGTAATACCAATTGTTGGATCTTTGTGGACCATTTGATGAACTTGGTACGTTTCCTTGTACTTTCGGAAAATATTTTGGTGGCAGGCTGGCATAGCTATGTTTGGCGGAGGTTGTTCATTTTCATGGTATACCTGTGTTCCAGATTGCTGATCGAGATAATCAGTTACAACAGAGTCTTGGCAAGCGTTGCAGTGAGCATTGGGGACCAGATTACAGGTTAGTACTGTTTCTTATCCTCAAATTGATGGGCGATCTATGGGGACTATTCAGACTTTGGAGGGCATGTTGTGGTCCTATGTATTGCAGTTGCAAGGAATTTGGGACCAGCAGTTTCAACTGTTCGAGATTGCATGCAGTACCAGTTTGTTGACCACTATGAATATGACGTTGCATGATGTCGTTTTGAGGAACGATGTTGTACTCCATTATGTAGGAGCGAGTTTGATGTGAGCTGACGTTGGATCCTGAGCTAGTGGAATGTGCTACCACAGACTTTCGGATTAGCGGAAACCGGTTAATAATTGCCGAGTTTGGTGTTTGAGTTATGTTGGTGTGAGTAGGCTGAGTTGTGAATTGCCACATTATTTTGATCCGTATGTGATCATAGGCGAGTTTGTGTTGTGCCGCATAGTTCGGCATTGCCTATAGCGTTGGCTTTTGTGTGTGTTGTGTTCCGTGTGGTGGAACTACATTTCAGATTCGTTGCGTGTTTTATACCCTATCAGTTCCTTACGCAGGAAGACTTGGCGTTTGTGTGGAGCCAGTTTAGATTCGAGATTTGAGGGTACAGAGATATTTTTCTATGAACAGAGTTGTTCAGTTGACGTAGCCACTGGAGAGTTGAGCTGTATGCAGAGGCAGTGCTCCTACTTTTTTAGTCAACAGACTTGGAAATTTCGAGGTCGAAATTTTTTTAAGGGGGCTGGATTTGTGACGACCCGGAATAGAATCAGAAGCGTAATCAGCTTAATTCGTGAGTTAGCGTATAATCGCAGATTTCCGATAATTGATTGAATCCCCAGCTTTGATAATGACTAAATTATTAGCCGAGAATTTGAGTTAAGTCTCTTCTCGAGAGTCGTAGTACGCATCATTTTGAGTTCGTGGGCGGTTTAGGATTATTATTTCGACGACCGAGGAATATAATATGAATATTTGAAATTTCAGAATATTGTCGAGTTTATTCGTTCGTGTTCGAGTCTATCCGAATTGTCATTGTGATCCGTTTTGGACCGTTGATCGACCCGAACCGTAGATGAAATGATTATCGACTTGATTTGCGAGTTTCGCGATTTGTTGTGATTTCGACATAATCTGCTAATATGACGGCTTTCTTAGCGACTAAATTACTGGGCGAGAATTTGATTTGGGATCCTTTGTGGAAGTTGTTGAGAATTTAATTTCGAACTCGTGGGAAATTCCAGAGGATTATTCCGAGTTACGAGGATTAAGTTATGAATATTTTCGACCGTTGATCATTTAATCAGATAAGTTTGTGATGGTTTGAACCGTTGACTTTTTATCGGATTTGTTGAAGTGTTTGACTTCGGGTGGAAATTGAAGAACATATCGAGATGAGTTTGTTGACGGGAGAATTGTTGGAAACGAATTTACGACGCGAAAGTTATGGGTGTTCGAAGTTTATCGAAAAGTGTATTTTGGAAGTTTCCTAAAAGGGTAAGTATTTAAACTGCTTTCTACTTTTGGCAAGTCAAACATGCATTTATTGGAGTTGACCGAGTCAACTCGGTGGAGGAGGGAGGTGCGACGGGCAGCCACGGCTTACTGGCGGCGAGTTGCCGTCCGGCCACCCCAGAGCTCGGGGTTGGTCCTGTTCGGCTCGCCTCGGCTCCCTCGTGGTGATGCCGGCCACCGTTCACGGCGGGGACGCCGGAGGAGAGTGATTTTTTCGGCCAAAAGTTTGTGAATTTTGGGGTTTTAGGTTCGATCTTTTTCCGGCCAAATTGAGCTACATGAAGCACTGGGTTTTGAAGCTCTCATCACCACGAATCTAACCATATAGGTATGGAGTTCCAATTCGTTTTGTACATGAAGAATTGTTGGATTGAAATTTGTGTGATAATTCAGTTTTGCTTGAAATTGGACTAGTTAGAGTCAAAATTGTTCTTTGGTGTAGTTATGGAAGTTGCTTGTTTGATGATTTTGAGTGGAATAGGCTTTGGTCTGCCGGAAAATTTTACAGTTGGGTGGCGCCGTCGCCGCCGCCGCCGGTGGTCAAAGGCGGTTTCCGGTCAAAGTTGACTTTTTGGGGTTTTAGTCAAGTCGTATGTCGTTTTCGCTCGGAATAGCGCCCTGATCGCAGTGATGAGGTTTGTTTTTCGATTTGAGCATCGAAAATTATAGCAAGGTTTTATGGTGTGATTATCGAATATTCGACAATTTGTCGTTATTGAATTATGTGTTTCCAAGAACGGTTGTTTCTCGTGATATGATTCGAGGTACTGAGTTATGATGTTGAGAAATGAATTTTATGATTATTCAGGGGTTCATGATCGTTCATTTGGCGAGGAATTTTCCGCCGGATCACGGGATTAATGCGAACTGTGTTACGCTCATTTGTAAGTGGACAATTTCTTTTCACTGATAATCGCGAGTCTTTATACACGTTTTACGAGCATGAGCATGCATATGAGATTATGTTTTATATGAGCATGTGTTCTACGATTATGCTTATACCATTATACATTACGTATATACATTTAAATATTGCTTTATGCATTTGTATCGAATTATTTATGATTTGGTTTATACAGAGTACAGTCTCAGTATATGTTGTTGTATCGATACACTTGCATCCCGGCTGATCCCCGAGGATGTTTACCGGGGGAGGCTGTAACCCCTGACCCGAGGCCTTTACCGGGAGGGGGGGGCAGACCTCTGACCTGAGGCCTTTCTGGCTAGAATCACGTGTGGGTCTGGGATCCCGTGATTCGGACTGTACTAGCACGGATGTGTCCATGAGCGACCCCGTGGGATTTTTACATGCATGCTCAGTATGCTGGAGGAGTATGAGTTTACCTCGTGTACTTTATTATATTTGTTTATCTAGACTCTCATATGTTATTATAACATATATCATCTGGCGAAAGACATTTATTTTCGTCCACTCACTATAACAGTTTTCATGTCTTTCCCCTGGGCTTTTCGGTTTCCGTGCCTAGTTTGCAGTTCAGATTTTGGTGTCGCACGTCATGGTCGGAGGCATAGTATTTGAGCGATGTTTCTCTTATGGTAGGTTCTTAGTTTGGCCTACTATTTGTATATGTATACTAGAAGTCGCTCTGAGTATTCTGATGTATATTTTTATACGGTTTTCCCCGGATTTCTGTAAAGTATAGTTATATTTATTACTTTACATTACTGTTGATATATTGAGAAATCCGGATGGGATTGGTGCCCACGGTTGCAGGTAATGGCAATTCCGCGTTAGTAGCGTTACTCTACCGAAATTTTGATGGTTTTTGTTGGTTCGTGTTTTCAGAAGGGGTTTGATTCCGGTTTAGGAAACTAAATCGGGGTTGTGTCCTTTCACCCATGGAATGGTGAGTCTATCCTAAGTGGTCTCAGCCCTTGTCGTGGCCGGTGGTGGCCGATCTGAGGGAATGATTTCGGCGAGGTTTTTGAACTGCACGGTGAGTTTTGGACCCTTTCCGGTTAAAATTGTGCTTAGCATTGAACTAAAAAGTTGTTGGATATGTTGAGATCTTCAAATCCATGTATAAGTCGAAGGTTTCTAGGCTGATTGGAATTCTGGCGGTCGGTGGCTGCAGCGGCATCCCCACGCGCCGCCGTGCGCGACGGATCTCCGGCGAGGTGGATTTTAAGATTTTTGTTATCCTCGTCGATATTTCAAGCGATACACTTTTGGAGAATGCGAGGTTCTTGACGTATTTGCTTCATATGTTGAAAGTTAGTATTCATTAATTGTATCCCTGTTATTTAGGTGATCTTGATCGAGTGTTTGGCAAGGGATCTTCCGCCGGAACTCAGAGTTAGCTTCATATTGTGAGTGGACATTTTATTTAGGTGATCTTGATCGAGTGTTTGGCAAGAGATCTTCCGCCGGAACTCAGAGTTAGCTTCATACTGTGAGTGGACATTTTATCCCATGTTGATTTTCATACTTTGATTTCCATAGTGGATTTGAGAGTCTATGTGTATGCTTTATGATTATGCATTTACGAGTATGCATTTATGATTATGCATTTTATGAGCATACATAGATTTGGAGGCACATGTGGTTTGTTTTTACACTGAGTATGGATATATAATACATCGATGCTATGGCATCTCGGCTGATCCCCGAGATGCTCCAGGAGGGTTACGTCTATATGAGCACCCGGGAGAGTTACGTCTTTATGAGCACTTGACCCAGGCGTGTTGTAACTTTGAGGAAAATGTACTCAAGTTACTACCTCCACACACACAGTACTCAGGAGAGTTACGTCTTTATGAGCACTTGACCTGGGCTTGTTTGTTTTGACTCACATGATTTTATGTGCATTTATTGTGAAAAGCATGTTGGATTTATTATGCGGCATATTATGATTTACGTCCACTAACTCTAACAGTTTTATTATTTATATGCTTTTCTCGGTGCTTTTCGATTTTCATCGCCCAGATTGCAGTTTCTTTCTCATGGTTGCACGTCATCACAGGAGGCCTAGAGTTCAAATCGTACTTTCCTTCTAGTAGGTTCCTGATGTAACCTGCTAGTCTTGTATATTTTGTAATTAGAAGTCGCTCTGAATACTTGTGTAGTGTTGTTCAGTTTGAGTTATACTCCTGAATATTTTCTGGATTTCTTATAAACCTTGAGTTTTATTATATATATGGATTTTGAGAAATCCGGATGGGATATGGCGCCCACGGTTTGGCTTTTATGGATATATGGAGAAGTGTGTTTTCTGCTGCAGGTTATATGGTATCGCGCATTATAGAGTAAACTCTGTCAAAATAGTTGTTTGAAAGGTCACGTTTTTAGAAGGGGTTTGATTCCGGTTTAGGCAGCTATATCGGGGTCAGGTCCTTTCACATACACCCTAGATGATCCCATCACCTTTTATTTACGGTCATGGAGACGCTTTAGGTTAGGACAAACGCCCTGAGCACCCACCTCCACATTTTATTTCAGTTTATTATATTTGAACTTGCTTTATTGTATAAAAATTAGCGGAAAGACATGTTATTACAGATTTATCATTTTATGTAGTTTACATTATTTTTGTCTACTCACTTTAACGTTTTATATTTTAAATGTCTTTCCTTGTGCTTTGCTGTTTCCGTCGCCCAGGTTGTAGTATAAATCATAAGTTTATGTGGTGTTATCGAAGACTTTGAGTCCACCAGTCACCTTCTCATTCAATTGGTTCCAATCTACTGTCAGACATGTTTATGTGTCTTAGAAGTCGCTCTAAATTCCAGTTGTTTATGTTAATTTCAGTTACTCAAATAGTAGTCGAGTATGTTCTCTTTGCATTCAGAACTAGCATGTTGTAACTACGTTTTTAATTCCTGAGTTGAATTCCTGGTTCTTGTCTATGTTATTTGTTGAGAAATCCAGATAGACAATCGGTAGTCCACGATTTGTATATGGGAATGTAGTTAGAATTGTTCTCTTCTTGCAAGTTTTAGGTTCATTTTTCAGGGGAAATTATGTCAAAATTTTCGTAGAATTTCTCAAAATTAATTAATCATTAGGATTTAATTCTAGTTTACTAGCTAAACTAGGGTTGGGTCTTTTCAGCTTGGTATCAAAGCACTAGGTTACAGATTCTGTAGACTCTTGGTCATGTCAGTACAGACATTTGATAGTGTACAACACTCTCTGGAGGATGGCCGATCGGCTGGCGGATCCCCATCACATCTCCAAGTGTTGTACATTGTTAACTGTCTAGAGTCTCTTAGTTGAGCTATTTTCTTCGTCTCTTTGAGTGAGTTAAATATGTTTTTGTGGGCTCTTAGGTCATTATGCCTCAACAGGATGAAACACAGTCTTTGGCATAACAGATGCGTGAGTTAATTTCACGCATGATGTCAGCGCCACGTGAGGGTCATGATGACTTAGTGACCAAAGCTAAATCAGCAAGAGTAGTTCCCTTTGTAAGATTTCATGACCCTGAGACTTGTGAGAACTGGCTTATAGAGATTGGTCAAGTATACGACCGCTTGCATCCTCAGTTGACTTCAGAGCAGAGAATAACGATAGATGTGGGTCTGTTGTAGGACAATGCTTACTGTTGGTGGGAGAGCACTGAGAAAAATGAAACCACCACCCTATGGGCAGAGTTTAAGGAGTTGTTCATGAGCCGCTTCTTCAGTGAAGCTACAGACCAGAGGAAATATAAAGAGTTTATGAATCTTCGGCAAGTAGGCTTGTCTGTGATGAAGTATCGAGATCGTTTCACTCATTTATCCCGATTTGCACCAAATTCTGTCAAGTTAGTCAAGGAAAGATGTTAGAGGTTTGACCAAGGTTTGCAACATTAGATTTCCCCATACATGTCAGGTGTACCACGCACTGATTTTGATGAGTTTGTCAGTGTTGCTGTGAGATGTGAAGATAGACTTCGATTTGAGCGGGGCCAGACTCGACGATTCGAGGAAGGTAGGCCCAGCTAGGGTTCTTCAAAAAGAGGAGGCTCTAGCGCATTTGGTTCCACATCATCTTCTAGTGAGCTGGGATCTCAGACCTCTGATGCACGTCGTTCGAGTTATTTTTCTAGGTAGAGACAGAGTCAATCACAGAGGCAGACGTCTGGGGCCAGTTTTAGTGGATCTAATAGGTCTTGATTTACTCCATCGGCACCTAGAGATTTTCCTCTATGCAATAGATGTAACAAGCTTCATTTCGGATAGTGTCAATTTGGGACTTCAGCTAACTATCGTTGTGGGAAGACGGGCCACTTTGTGAAGGAGTGTCTGCATAAGGATACCTCAGGTGGATTTCTGGTGCAGAGTTCTAGTGGTAGTTAGAACCGCACTACCACCCAGACAACCAGCTTATCAAGACCAGAGCAAGAGAGGGTTACCGACTAGACAGACTAGAGAGGTCAAACTTCATCGAATGACTCTACAAAAGAGTATAGCGTTTCCAGAGGTGAATATTGGTACGTTGCATGTTTTTGGTTATGCTATTAATACTTTAATAGATCCGGGGGTGACACAGTCATTTATCTCCATGAGATTAGCATCAAAAATTAACGTACCTGTCACTCCCTTATCGGAAATGTGGCGAGTGATTTATCCCTCTGGCGAGGCGATTTTAATTAGGCTAATGTATCAAGATTGTAACGTGATGGTTGGAGGTTTTGGATTGTTTGGCAATCTAATACCTATTGACATCGCAAATTTTGATTTAATTCTAGGCATGGACTTTCTTAGCAATCATCTAGCTTTGGTTGATTGTTATCGGAAGGAGGTAATATTTAGAAGTCTAGGGTTCCCTGAGATTTTATTTTGCAGGGTAAGAAATATTCTTTCATCGTGCCTTATTTTAGATTTGAAGGCTGAGAAGATGTTGCGGAAAGGGTGTACCACATATCTAGAACATGTAGTAAATATCGGTATTTCGACTCGTAACCTTGAGCAGATTAAGGTGGTTAGGAAATATCCGGATGTCTTTCTTGAGGATTTACTAGGTCTTCCTCCAGTAAGGGACATTAGTTTCACAATTGACCTACTTCTGAGTATAGGTCCCATACCTCAAGCTCCATATAGGATGGCTCCAGCTGAGTTGAAAGAGTTGCAGATTCAACTACAGGACCTAATTGATAAGGGTTTCATCCGTCCTAGCATATCACCATGGGGAGCTCTAGTTTTATTTGCGAAAAAGAATGATGGATCTATGAGGTTATGCATCGACTATCTAAAGTTGAACCAGGTTATAGTGAAGAATAAGTATCCACTGCCATGGAATGATGATTTGTTTAATCTGCTTAAGAGAGCTACGGTATTCTCTAAGATTGATTTGCGATCAGGATACCATCAATTACGGATTAGAGAGTCAGATGTCTTTAAGACCGCGTTCCGATCTTGATATGGCATTATAACTTCCTAGTTATGTCATTCAACCTAACGAATGTACCTGCTGCCTTTATGGATTTGATGAATCGAGTATTTCGAGTATATCTTAATAAATTCATCATTGTATTTATTGATGATATCCTGATTTACTCTTTAGATGTGAGGCAACATGTAAGACATTTGCATATTGTTCTATGGGCCTTGAGAGAATCTCAGGTATATGCCAAGTTCAGTAAATGTGAATTCTTGCTAGACAAAGTTAAATTTCTTGGCCATGTGATTTCGGCAGATGGAGTTAGTGTTGATCCTGACAAGGTAGAGGCAGTATTGAATTGGAGCAGACCTGCCAGTGAAGCTGATATCAGGAGCTTTCTAGGCTTAGTCGGTTATTATTGTTGGTTTATGCAAGATTTTTCACGTATTGTTGCACCTCTTACCCAACTTACGAGGAAAGAAGTTAGATTTAAATGGTCAGAGGCTTGTGAGAAAAGTTTCCAAACTTGAAAGACAAGGCTAACCACTATTCCAGTGTTGACCTTACCAGATGATAGTCGGGAGTTTTCAGTTTTTAGCGATGCATCCAAGTTAGGTTTGGGATGTGTGTTGATGCAGCAAGGAAAATTTGTCGCTTATAGTTCCCGACAATTAAAGCCTCATGAAGTGAATTATCCCACTCATAACTTGGAGTTAGTAACGATTATTTTCACGTTGAAGGTTTGGAGTCACTACTTATATGGTGTCAGGTGTCAGATTTTTTTTGACCATAAAAGTCTTACATATTCCCTCACACAACCAAAGCTGAATTTGAGGCAAAGGAGGTGGATGGAATTGTTGAGTGGTTATGAGTGCACTTTCGAGTACCATCCTAGAAAAGCGAATGTGGTAGCTAGTGCTCTTAATTGAAAAGAAGGAGTTTCTCTGTCATATATACAAATGACTCGGATACCACTACTTTCTAAGTTGTGATCCACTGGCGCATTCATGTTCACAAAGTATGATGAACCGAGAGTTTTACTTGTCAACTTCCAGGTTTGACCTGTTCTTGTTGACAGAGTTCATGACTTACAAGATTTTGATGTCTCATTGCTTAAATTAAAGAAAGTAGTACGTGGTGGTGGACAATCAGACTTTACATTGCAGAGAGATGGCTTACTGGTGATCAAAGGTAGACTTTGTGTTCCGAACAATGTAGACTTGAAACGAGAAATACTTGATGAAGCTCATTGTTCAGCTTATGCAATGCATCTCGGTAGTACGAAAATGTATCGAACTCTTAAGGAGTATTACTAGTGGCCTAGTATAAAGAGGGAAATAGCGACATATGTGAGCCAGTGTCCCATTTGTCAACAAGTGAAGGTGAAGCGGCAGAAATCTTCAAGCTTGATGCAACGTCTAGAGATTCTAGTTTGGAAATGGGAGCATGTTACTATGAATTTTGTATGTAAGTTACCTCGTACATCCAAGGGTCATACAGGTATCTGGGTAGTTGTAGACCATTTCACGAAGTCTGCACATTTTATACCAGTTCCAGAGAAACTTTCTGCGAGCAAATAAGCTCAATTGTATATGCAGAAGATTGTAAAGCTACATGCTGTGCCTATTTCTATTATCTCAGATCGAGATTCCCTTTTCACTTCATAGTTGTGGAGAGCTTTACAGGAAGTTATGGGCACCAAGTTACGATTCAGTAAAGCTTTTCACCCCCAAACAGATAGCGAGTCTGAGAGAACCATTCAGACGCTTGAGGATATGTAGAGATCCTACGTATTACAATTTCTGGGGAAATGGAATAAGTACCTATATTTGATGGAATTTTCTTATAATAATAGTTTCCACTCCAACATTGGTATGTCAACATATGAAGCCTTATACGGGAAATAGTCCCGGACCCCGCTGTGTTGGAGCGAGGTAGGCGAGAGAAGCCTTATAGGTCTAGATATGTGCAAGAAACAATGAACAATATGTCTATCATTCGAGACAGATTAAAGGCTACCCAGGATCGACAAAAGAGTTATGCAGACGTTAGGAGAAAGAAACTAGAATTTGAGGTTGGTGACTGGGTATTTTTGAAATTGTCGCCACAGAATGGTGTTATGCGATTTGGAAAGTGTTGCAAGCTTCAGCCACTATACATCGGACCATATGAGATTATTGAATGTGCTGGTGGTGTTGCTTATCCACGGTGGAGCTTTGCAGTGTTGAAATTTCCGGACGGTTTCGGGCCGTGATTATTCGAGGGGTATTTCGGCCACGTAATGACGAGTTGAGGTGCGTAAGGCTAGGGGATGGGTTCGGCTGGTTGAGAGGAATGTTTTGAGGGGTTAATCGTTAACATTGGTGGCGGTTGCTGGAATTAGGTTTCCGGTTTGTTTCGGCTATTTTCGGCCAAACGCTGGTGAATTGGACTTCGGTCTAGTTACAAAAGTAGAAGGGCTCGCCTATAACTTTCCAAAGAGGGGTCAACCGCTCTCATTTGAGGACTTTCACCAAATGTGTGTGGGCTACACGCGCCACCGCCTATGGAGGCGCGTGAGGGTCACTCACTGCCACTCACGACGGTGCTCCGGCGAGGTAATTTTTCAAAATTATCGGCGGGACTTCCAGGGTTATTTTTAGGGCTCATTTCGATAGTTTTACACATATTCTGATATCGTATGATCCATATTTACAGGACATCATGATCGTGACCCTAGCAGCGAAGGAAATTCCGCTGGACCCCAACAGTAGTCGCAGACTTGTGAGTGAATGTTTATTTATTTTCAGAGTTGTTGTGGGTTCATATTTAAGCATATTTACAGTTTCCTGTATTTTATCACAGTCGAGTTTGGAGGTATGTTTGTGATGGTTTTATTTTCAGCATCGATGCTTTGACTAGTCGGTTGATCACTGACTAGTCGGGTCAGACCGGGTTAGGACAAACACCCTGCCGACGTAGATTATCTCGAGTTAGGATAAACACTCTAGACGATCCCATCACCTTTTATTTATAGTCATGGAGACGCTTCGGGTTAGGATAAACACCCGGAACGCCCACCTTCATATTTTATTTCAATTTATTATATTTAAATTCGCTTTATTTTATAGAAATTAGCAGAAAGACATGTTATTAGAGATTTATCGTTTTACGTAGTTTACGTTATTTTTGTTCACTCACTCTAACGTTTTATATTTTAAATGTCTTTCCCTGGGCTTTTCAGTTTCTTTCGCTCAGGTTGCAGTATAAATCCTGAGTTTGCATAGTGTCGTCGAAGACTTTGAGTCTACCAGTCAGCTCCTCATTCAGTAGGTTCTAGTCTACTATCAAACCTGTTTATATGTAGCTTATGTTCATAGAAGTCACTCTGAATTCTAGTGGTTTATGTTAATTTCAGTTACTCAAATAGTAGTCGAGTATGTTCTCTTTGTATTCAGAACCAGCATGTTGTAATTACGTTTTTAATTCCTAAGTTGAATTCCTGGTTCTTGTCTATGTTATTTGTTGAGAAATTCAGATGGACAATCGGTGGTCTACGGTTTATATGTGGGAATCTAGTTAGAAGTTTCTCTTCTTGCAGGTTTTGGGTTGTTCAGTTTTCAGGATAAATTATGTCAAAATTTTGGTAGAATTTCTTAGAGTTAATTAATCGTTAGGATTTAATTCTAGTTTACTAGCTAAACTATCTTGTTTACTAGCTAAACTAGAGTTGAGTCCTTTCATTAACACACCCTAATATAAAAAATATATATACTATCTCTTATGTAAGGAGTCCAAAAAGGTGTACCAAACATACTCCAAATGTACTTATTAAGCACCTTCTCTTCAATGCTACTTGACAGCCAAGCAAGACTGAAGATTGTCGCACGAGGTATTTATCGCCGCTTGGAAACCGCCAAAAGCACTTCACAATAGCAATCACTGACTCACTTACAGACCAGTTAAAGATATCAGTTTGGTAAATTATAAAACTTAACAATCCTAGAATTAGTACAAACCACTCAGCTCCCAGATCGGATAATGATCCCTGAAGCCTTCTCAACCACCCTTCAATTGTGGAGCATTCTATTTTATTTTTTTTGAATAAGTGCTTTTAGTTATAGTTAGGTCTCGATTAATGAAATTTTAGAATATTAGGAGGTGGGAACATAAAGTTTAAATCTCACAAGAAGATAAACACCTGAAATACTATCAGGCAACTCGACTAATACATTGTATCTTAAACTGCACCAATTAGCAAAAAGTGTAACATTGGCTACTCCATTTGTTTTACATTTAAGGCGACACAGTACCAAAAAGACAATGTGATTAAGGCAATGCATCAATTCACTCTGACCAACTTTTCAACTATCTTGTCAACAAAGACTGTCTGTACTACATCTCATCATGTGGCGCAATATGTTAATATTCTCCATTTGCTTAACTTTAAGGCGATATAGTACCCAAAAAGACAACATGATTAAGACGACGCATCAGTTCACTTTGGCCAGCTTTCCAACTAGGTTGCTGATAAAGACTGTCAGCACTACATCTAATCTTGTGGCACAATATGTTAATATATGGTGGTTAACATTCATTTTGTATTTGACTAAACTTTGGTATATTGTATAGAGTTTTTATCATGAATAGTACCTCACAAATGAGTCACTCATCACTTCAGTACCTCACTTTCAAAACCTATCACTACAAAACCTCACATTTAAATCTCTATCTAAAATCAGTATCCTCCATTACCGTCAACTTATTGAAAACTTATTTAAAATTGACAATTTTTAAGGAGAAGAAAAATGGGAGAGAAATAAATAGAATAAGAAGAAAATAAAAATTAAAAATAACACAATAGAAATTGAAGCTTTACCTCTTAAAATGACATTTAAAAAATATCAATAAATTGACGGTGTTACTGACCGCATATTGATCCTTGGTAGAGATTTAAATGTAAGGTGCCGAAATGATAGTTTTCAAAAGTAATGTACTTGAGTGATGAATGATCCATTTGAGAGTTATCATTGGTGATAATTCTTCTATTGAATATCTTGACTGATTCATACATAGTGGATCTATGAGGAAGCAGACCCAACTTCCGCTAGGAGCAATTTTCTAAACTTATGGGGAAAAAAACTTTTTGCTAGGCAAAAATTCAACTCAACTTGTATTTACTCCTCCTTAAACTTGTATTTACTCATTTTATCTTCTAGTTGTCTACCCAATCTAGAATTCTAGACTCAATGCGCTTTACCATGTCAAACAATCTCAACTATTTATGTTGGTGATTACGAAACATCACATAGTCTTTTTAATTTTTTATCTTATTTATTCTCCAAATAGAAAAAGTTGCAGAGAAGAAGAAATCGACCATCCATAGTCAATTACTTGAACTAGAATTTTTTTTCTGCTCACCTAACTTTCGCACACTAGATCCGCCACTGTTGAGAGTTGTGAAGGCCTACAACCTTGATTTCCCTCCTAAAATCCTTCTTTGTATTGCTTCTAACAAGTTGAAAGTTAAAGAGTTATCCGATCACTGTACAACTCGCTTTGCTTCTACACTCATACCTTTGCATCAAACCATAAAATCTAAGTAGAAACATTTAGCTCTGTATCAAAATGAGAAAAGATGAGAATGTAAATATAACTACCCCCGCAAGAATGCCCAGTTGCAAACTCTCCCCACCGATGATAAGACGTTAAGTATCACATCTTTAGAACTAGAGGTGGGAAATGATTTTAGGCCCTAAAGGGGCCTAAGATGTGGAGGCCCTAAAATGATGTGTCAAGCCACATAATTACCATGTCATATAATTATTTAAAATATATATAATCAATCATATATTAAAAAATACAGTTATATCCTTTTTATATCTAATGGCTATGTTTTTTTGGAAACTTGTTAATTTTTTCTATTTAAAACAAGATTAAAATCATATCAATTTTTTCATCTTATTTCTAGTTTCGATTTGGATTAACAAAACCATACGATGATCATTTCATGTTCTCAAAAAGTGATTCCATCATGCATAATATTTGAATACCCACACGAAATTTAACCTTTTCAATTCTTGTAAAAAATTGACATACAAACATCATTTTGCAATGACATATTATCAATACATACAATTCTTTAGTTTTCCGATTTGGAGCGAGAAGAAGAAAGAAACTTAAAAATAAAAATAACGACTAAAACAAGGAACAAATAAATTTTTAGGTGGTCATGGAATATGTAAAATATATAGTATGAAACAATACTATCTCTTTCGTCATTTGATTGTAACCTATAGAATCAATTATCGGTTAAAAAGTATATAAGCATTTAAGATATAATTATATAAATAAAAATATATTTTTAGAAATGAACTTGAATATTGAATTGAGATCGAATATTTGGTAACCTACACCATCAATTATTGGTTAGAAATGAAATATATAAGCATTAATGATCAATTATATAAATGAATCGAAACCTAGCTATTTTTTAGAAATGAACTTAAATAGACATTAAATTTTGAAAATTTTCTTGTTAATAACGAATATGCAAAAGTGTTGAAATGTGTAATTAATGGCAAACGTTACAAATATATTTTAACGTCCACACCTACAATAAACCCTACTAGCTGAGGAGCCCAAGCTAGCGACCCAGGAACTTGAACGTCCAAGTTGTTATCATCGGCAGGTAAGCCTGAAACTCCAGTAGGTACACCAAGTACACCATTTGGTGTCAGGACGTAAGATTCTGGTACCTGCAGCCCAGTCACATACTTCTCCATGCTTTGCACTATCGGACCACCTGGTCCTAATACAAAACTACCTAGCTCCTACAAAAATACATAGTCCATCTGAGAAAAACCATCATAGTCAGTGGGATCCCCCTCCAAGGTAGGGTTTCTTAGTACTGCCATCGCATTCATCTTTCCTTGCTCAGTATCCACATTCATCGGTGCCTCAGCAATAAGAATAGCCATGAATGCTAGTGGTGTCAACAAAATACCATCATGCACATCCCTTTGTTGTCCGACACATCAACTAGACCAACCTTTATCCAGCTCACCACTAATAGGTCTCCCATTCCAACCCGAGCCAAGACTCAGATTCTTAGTCTTCAACTTGTGCCCCTGCTCACCGAAGCAACCACACTCAAGCCTAACATAGGTTTTACCTCACAATCATTCACACCATGAGTAAAACAACCACAATCCAGACAAAATCCTCTGACCTTTTCACAATTCAGAGTAACATCCACAGCATAATCCACAGATAAATGAACTCGGTGCCTTACCACCAAAGGGCGAGTAAGATCAACATCCACCTGAAGCCTCATCTGCAATCGATGCCACAAAAGGTATTGATCAAACTCTAAGTAGCCACCTAGAACATATCCAACACGGCGGAACCATTTCTTCTGGAGAAGTTTGGGTACGATAGAACCATCCACTGGCACTACCAACACCCATGTCTGACCTTTGTATGCATGCATTGCAAAAGTATCCAAAAATCCATTGAAAGCCTCAACCATCACGGTGGCCGAGTGAAAGAACCATGGCCCACCACGGATCATTCTCCTTCGATCATATACCGAATAAAATTTGCAGATGAAGCGTTCAGGGCCACCTGCATGAAAATTAGTCACCCCAAGCCGTTGGTATCTTGCCACAGCCCCGCCAAGCAGATACGGAATGATTGCATCTCCTTTGGTGCAATCGGTTTGAAGGAGAAGACATGAACCTCTGTGAAGAACCAATCCTCCGCATCGTAATCCTCTTCTCTAAGGGTTAAGTCAACCTCATCCTCCATCGTTGCCATGGAAGTTGACAACAGCAGTTGGTTTGGGTTGGGGTCCCCGAAAAATGGCTCCGGAACAGACATACAATTATATGGGTAGATAAAGCATGATAAGAGGAACAAGAATATACAATGAGATGAGAATTTGGTTGAGTAACTATGTATAGATTGGAGAAAACAAGGACGGAAGCTATGGTATTTTTGAGGGTTTAAGGGTTATGATCCTATACTAGATGATTTTAAGGGTTTAAGGATTTAGAATACATAACACTTAAAACCTATAATAACACTAATCCATAACCCGTAAACCCTATAGTGGGTTTAGAATACATTTATATCTCTTAATTTTCAAGAATCGATTTATAATAATTAGGATTCTATATTTAGTTTGTAATAATTTTATAGTTTGATTTTAATTAGGAAATTAAATTACTAATTAATTAAATAATTGATAATCGTTAAATGCACAATGATACAAATCATCTTTTTACAAATGGATGTCAAATGATGGTAATATAATTTTATAATTTTATATTACATGGAAATGATATGGTTTGACCCATCATTTTGGGCCCTCCACATCTTAGGCTCTTTTGGGGCATCCTATCATTCCCTGCTAGAGCTAGAAAATATATTTATGTTCAAGAAAATTATATTCCTGATATTTTTTTGTGTGTCTTGTTCTAATTAGAGTAGATATAGAGATTCTCTCGATCCCTGATTTACCAGAAGATTTATTGTATCAGATTGTAATGCATATTTAAAGTCATTTATCAATAAATAAAGTACAATTTTATATCTATCTACTTGCGTATCTTTATTTCTCCTTTAACACATTATCAGTGGCTCTTGAGTTGATAGCCACAAACCCAAAACTCAAAACCCGAAGAAAAAGAAACCCTAAAAACTAGAAGCTACCGTCGACCTCCTCCTCGCCGAAAAATCTTCACTGGAGCAACATCATCGCTAGAGCACCTCCATCCGTCGTCGGAAATCGTTACCGCCGCCGGATTTTGCTTTCTTACTTCAAATTCTTTTCACCAAAGTTTTCATTCCGAGCTAATACCTCCAAGGTAAAATTTTAAAGTTCTTCAATTTAGAATTACGTTGCAAAACTTAATTACTGCAACACCCTAGATCTAGATCTAAATTTATGTTTAAATACCGTGAATTTTATATATGCCTCTAGTTCCTATGGATTATTGCAGGTATGAGTAAGTGAAGGATTAAATCCTCCTCCTTAAAGTTTAAACAATAGTGACGGTCCTGGAGAGTCAGGTATACATGAAAAAAAAGGGAAGTCGATCATTTTGTGACTCTGAGTTAGTCAAAGTTTTATGGGGTGCGGTATGAAACCACCGGTTATCGTATCAATACTTGTGATCATTCATTAATGGATCATGTTTTCTTATTCCTTAAACTTAATTAGTAATTATGATTCTTCAATCAGTAAACTAATTCTATCTCTTGTCTTTTGTAGATGACTGAGCCAGCAAGGCCAGAATTCGACATTCTTGATCTTCAAGGAGCAGAGTACCACAAATGGGTCTCACATGTGAGGAATACTCTCATCGGTAAAAGACTCATGGATACGATCAAACCACTACCATCAGGCACTCAAGCCGATGATGACACCGTTGCCCGTAAAGCTCAAGCTCTCATGTTTCTTCGGAGACATATTCATCCTGCTCTAAGGAAGCAATACTTGCTAAAGGACGACTCCGCGGATTTGTGGGTGAGTGTGCAAGAACGGTTCAATAATGTGCATGACGCACAACTTCCTGAATTACTTGAAAAATGGGATCAAATCCAATTATTAGATTACCCAAAAATCAATGAGTTTTTTCAGGATATATTAGAGCTACAGTGGTACTACTCATACTATACTGCTGAATAAGCAACTATTTATTAATCTTGTGTCATATACATCATCAGTGACAACCATGATTTGTTCCGCACCGATTATACAAGGACGTGGTTTAGCACAATTCTTGCTACCACACGGTACTAAAATTCATATCATTGATGTATTGTAAGCGCTTAAGGCCAACCGAACCTTGCTAAGTTTGAAGAACATTAGAGCCAACGGTTTACACTTGGAAACTCAATGTGAGAATGAAAACGATTTCTTATGCATAACTTCAGAGGAGTGCGGCAGAAAGCACACCTTGAAGAAGTTATGGACAATCCTTAGTGGATTATATCTTACTATAGTTCAAATCATTGAATCCAGTGTTGTCACACTGGTTACTGTATGTGACACGAACTCATACAAGCTTTGGCATTTTCGATTGGGATACCCAGGTCGGTGACATGAAGATCAAAATATTGAAAACTCTCATGATCATCCATGATTCAAAGGCAAGAAGCATGTGAAAATCCCCAAAACTATCGAATTTGATGGAATGTATGAGACTAATACTCTCCATCCGGTTTCAACATCTAGTGTTATTCCACAAGATTCATTTATGGCAATCTCTAATGCTCATCGCTCTTTTTGCAAAGTTTGCTCATTGGCAAAATTGCAGGCTAGACTCTCCTTTGCAGTTGATAATACTGAAAATATACCTTCATGGATATGTCTAAAGTGATGAGATCATGCATTCTTGTCGCAAAAGTTCCTGCAAGGTTGGAAGTCTCCAAAAGGTAGTTTAAAGCAATTCCAAGGCAGAGTAATATGCCTCTTGCCCATGTGGATGAAGTAGCATCGACCTCGACTCCCACTAGGAAAAGGGGGAGACCAAGAAAATTCACAGATGAGCTACCAGTGAAAAGGCCTGCCCTCCAGCCACAAAATGATCATTTCATCATCAACATTGTGAATCCCAAACATGAGATTGCTCCTGACTACAGTTATGTCCTAAAATCACAAATGGCATCTCTGGAAGACACTTCAGATCCATATGTAATGTTAGAAAATGATGAAATCTCACTGAAATAATTGTTATGAATAGAACATCCAAGGTAGTTGATGATGCTTTTGCTTATTTTGTAGCTCAAGAGATCATTGATAACGAGGAAGTGGAAAGAGGCAATGCAGGCCAATCTAGACTCTCTAAAGAAAAGGTAGGTATTTGGTTCGGTAGTGCTATCCCACCAAATGTGAAGCCGGTTAGACATAAATGGGTCTTTGTTTGAAAGCGTAATAAGAAGAATTAAGTCAAGCGGTATAAAGCAAGACTTGTGGCATAAGGATTCTCTCAATTCCCTAGCATTGATTATAAAGAGACATACTCTCCAGTTACAGACATTATTACTTTCTGCTACCATGTCAGCTTGGTAGTGTCCGAAAAACTGAACATGTAGCTAATGGATATAGTGACTTCATATCTGTATGGGAACCTGGATTCCGAGATATACATGAAAGTAGAGAAAGGCATAGTCATACCCAATTCAAGTAACTCTACACCATGAAGTGTTCATTTGATTAGATTGAAGCATTCACTGTATGGACTAAAATAATTTGGAGCTTTGTTATATTTAGCTCAATGCACAAGACCAGACATTGCATTCTTTATGAACTTGTTAGCTCGGTTTAGTTCTGTGCCTATACAACTTTATTGGAATGGTATAAAATATATCTTCAGGTACTTGAAGAGTTCCATATACTTGTGCTTGCTCTTTCCCTACAAAGAATACATAGAGAAACATGAAATTCTCGAAAAAAGGATGATTGAATCGCATCATGCTGATTCCAGGGCTTTCGACCCATCGAATTATCCTCTTGACCCGTCGAATGATCCTCTCGATCCGTCGAAGGTTGCACCCTGGACAGACCAGAGTCCTACCTTTTACATGTCAAAGTAATTGCTCAACTCGTCGAAGACAGGTCTGCCTGCTAACACTGTTACTCCATTCAATGCAGTCCCCTATTCAGAGAGACCTTGTGATGTCTTGGTTGGTTTTGCTGATGCTAGTATCTCTCTGACCAACACAAAGGACGTTGCTAGACTGGTTATGTGTTTACCATAGGGAACACAGTGATTTTTTGGATATCAACAAAGCAGACACTGGTTACTACTTCCTCGAATCATTCTAAAATCATTATTTTACATGAAGCGGTTAAGGAGTGTGTTTAGTTTAGGTCAATCATACACCACATACGAGGAACTAGTGAATTACCCTCTACTACTACAGCACAAACTTGTATATTTGAAGACAATGTGGACTGCATTGAACAGATGAAGTTGTGATACTTAAACGGTGATCATACCAAGCACATATCGCCAAATTTTTTCTTCAATCAGCAACAACAATAACTATTAAACATTCATGTGAATCAGGTTTATTCGGCTGATAATGCTGCTGACTTCTTTACAAAGTCATTACCCAAATCTACATTTACTAAGCATGTGAGACACATTGGTATGCGAAGATTGTCTGAACTACAAGAATGAGTTACTGATCAGGGGGAGTTCATTTTGTAGACATCAGGAGGAGTCTACATCACATGTGGTCACTTTTGTTGTTGATGTATTGTACTCTTCTTCCCTTCGACCAACCTTTTATTTTACCCGAGAGGTTTTTTTATTTGCTTGGCAAGGTTTTTAGTGAGGCAACAGGCTATGCATCATATATTAAGATCGGAAGAGAAGGGAAAGTGTTCAAGGAAATAATATTCCTGATGTCTCTGTGTGTGTCTTATCCTAATTAGAGTAGATATAGAGATTCTCTCAATCCCTAATTTACTGGGAGATTTATTGTATCAGGGGTCATGATTCTTTACAGTTAAAGAATATACAGCTCCATAAATTTCTTAAAATATGGTCTCTTAATCTAATCTGATGATTAATTAGATGCCACATAAGATTATATAGTGAATTTCCTGATTTTTATTCAAACAACCAGGGAGATTGTTTAGCATTGGCAGTGTTTACAAAAAAAGCCAGAAAATTCACTATGTGTTCAAGAAAATAATATTCTCGATATCTCTATGTGTGCATTGTCTTAGTTAGAGTAGAAATAGAGATTCTCTCAATCCCTTATTTACCGGGAGATTTATTGTATCAGATTGTAATGCTTATTTAAAGGTCAGCTATCAATGAATAAAGTACAGTTTCAAATCTATCACTTACGTATCTCATTTATCCTTCAACACGTTATCAATAGCTCTTGAGTTGATAGCCAACCCAAACCCAAAGAAAACTCTAACCCATAAACACTACAGGCTCATCACCGGCCTCCTCCCTTGCACAAAGTCATCGCCGCCGTTGATCATCTTCAAGTCGTCGGAGCACCACCGTCGGAGCACCTCACTGTCATCAGAATCCTTTTGATCGCCGGATTTTGTTTCTTACTTCAAACTTTAATCACAGTGAAGTTTTCATACCGAACATAATACTCTCGAGGTAAATTTTCAAAGTTATTTAATTTTGAATTAGGTTGCAAAACTTAATTACCGCAACACCCTAGATCTAGGTCTTGATTTAGGTTCAAATATTGTGAATTTTATATATGCCTCTAGTTCCTATGGATTATTGCAGGTATGAGTGAGTGAAGGATTACATCCTCCTCCTCAAAGTTTAAACAATAGTGAAAGTTCTGGTGGAGTCACAAGTATACATGAAGAAACAAAGAAAGAAAGTTGATAATTTGTGCTCTGAGTCAGTCACGATTTTATGGGGTGTGGTATGAAACCACCGGTTATCGTATCGATATTTGTGACCATACATCAATGGATCATGTTTTCTTATTCCCTAAATTTGATTAGTGATCGTGGTTTTTCGATCGGTAAACTAATTCATCTCTTGTCTTTTGTAGATGACTGAGCCAACCAGGCCAGAATTTGACATTCTTGATCTTCAAGGAGCAGAGTACTACATATGGGTCTTAGATGTGAGGAACACTCTTATCGAAAGACTCGCGGGCACTATCAAACCACTACCATCAGGCACTCAAGCCGATGACGAGACTATAGCATGAAAAGCTCAAGCTCTCATGTTTCTCGAAGACATATTCATTCTGCTTTAAGGAAGCAGTACTTGTTAAAGGACGACCCCACGAATTTGTGGATGGCTTTGCAAGAACGGTTCAACAATGTGCATGACGCACAGCTTCATGAATTGCTTGAAAAATGTTATCAAATCCAGTTATTGGATTAACCAAAAATAATGATTTTTATCAGGCGCTGCAATCTGAGCTAGCTATTTGAGGCGTTGAAAAGAATGACATGGCTATGGTGGAAAAGTCATTGACTACATTTCCTACCTCCATGGACACACTTGCTCACCAATATCAGATTGATTATAAGCAAGAAAGACTTAGATCATTCGGTGATCTCATGAGTGTGTTAGCCAAGAAAGAACAACACCAGGAGATTCTTCTCCACAACAATGTC
This sequence comes from Geum urbanum, assembly GCA_946800695.1. NCBI lineage: Eukaryota > Viridiplantae > Streptophyta > Magnoliopsida > Rosales > Rosaceae > Geum > Geum urbanum. The sequence continues at coordinate 12,447,450 of OX327003.1, forward strand.
AAGCCAACCAGTACAAAGAAAGTCCATAAGCCTCATCATACTGGAAAAACACAAAAAGATAAGCAGAACAATGGTTCAGAACCTTATCAAACTCATGGTGGTAAAAGAGGGCATGGTAAAGGCCGTGGCAAACGAGGAAACAATCGGAATATGACTTAGACTCGCCAAGACAATAATAAGAATCCATTAAGTCCTGGTTCTAGAAACAATGGACATTCTTTAGAGTCCACTCTTTTGACATTTAGCTTGGCACCTTGCTATAGGTGTAGTTCTAACAAGCATATGCACAAGCAATGTCGTGCACCTAAGGATGTCCAAGATGCCTACAAAAGGTGTCAGCAGTACTTGGCACATGAGACCAACTATGCTGAAGATTATGAGATGGAAGATGGCGGTGAAACTAATCTAATTGTAGCGGATATCCCTAATGCAAACCCAGAGACTACGAATTTTGCTTAGTCTATGTATTAGACTAATATCTCTACTATGTAATCAAGTTTAGTATTATATTTGACTTTACTTTTAGTCATGGTTATTGAATAAGAACAATCTTTTGATGCAAGTTTTGATGTTGGCAAAGCAATAAAAGTTCTTTCTTTCGGTATTTAAAAGTATTAAGAATGGTTATATTCATACATATTTCTTACAAAGTTCAAATTCTACAAAATTCTATTGCATTATGACACCAAAGTTCCATAAAAACGAGACAAAAGAAATGATGATTTGATTCTAGAGATTTTTAACCAGTCAAGGATTTTACTCGACTCGTCAATGGTATCACTCGAGAACGGTTTTGCATTTTTTGACCCGTAGAAGGTTTCCTTTGACCCGTCAAATTGTCACAAAATTCGACCCGTCGAAAATCTTGTTCGAACGGTCGAGGAAGATATCAGAAAATCGATATCAATTTTAGGTTTTATTCAACCCTTTGATGGTACCCGCCGAATGTATCCCACTGTGACTAAACTTTCCAACTATCAATCCATTGAAAATCATCCTCGACCCGTCGATGAAATTGATATCGAAAAATCAAAGTTTATTTTTGATTTCTTCAACCCGTTGAGTGTTCTTTCTCAACCTGTCAAAGATGCCACAAGGTAATGGTATTCTTTATGTATTTTACATCGGTTTTATCAACAAATAACGGTTCAGAAAAATTCCGACCAACCTGAAATTCTGCAACAGATGTGATTTTACATCGCTTTTTTTCATGCCATAGACGTAATTTACAAGGGTCATCTTGACCGGTCAGATGTCATTATACATCGGTTATTTCATGTTGCTAAAATCAGCACTCTAATTGAACCATGTTAAGTTTTGAACACTTTTGTGTCAACGGTTTTCACTTGAAATAATATTGTGAGAATGTTAAAGAGTTTTGTGTTCAATCTCCATAGAATGCTGCCAGCGGTGCAATCTAAAGAGGTTTATGAGGATTTTGTAGTGGTTTATTGAATCAAATGCAGTCACTTATTATTATGTGTGTTTCTGCCTCATATAAGCTTTTGTATTATGATGAGTAAGATATTGAGAAATTCTCATTGTCATTAGTTTTCCAGAGTAAAGAAGCAAGTGGAAATATCTACCACCATCGGTTGAGATCAAGGCTGGTCACAAATCCTGTAAATTTCGGTCCCGTCCTGATTCCGGAGGGATTTGAAACCAAAAATGTATGTCCCGTCCCGTCAGAAAAACAATGGGACCGGACACGGGACTGAAATTTCCCATCCTGTTAGGCCCGTCCCGTCCTGTATATAAATTAAAATTGATCTTGACCGTTGATTTTTTCATCTCACCGTTGATTTCAGCCCTAATACTAACCAAATAGGCGAAAGCCACAAAACTCTTTAGCCTCCTCTTTGACTCCTCTCTCTGCTTCACTCTTTGACACCCGGCAGACTCTTCTCCTCTCCTCTCCTCTCCTTTCATCTCTCTGCCCCTCTCCTCTCCTCTCCAAGGCTCACCTAATCTACAACCCACTACTCGCCTCATCCCGATCTCTGATCCTTCACCTCTCCTCTCCTCTCCTCTCCTCTCCTTTCATCTCTTTGCCCCGACCCTCTCCTCTCCAAGGCTCACCTAATCTGCAGCCCACTACTCACCTCATCCCGATCTCTGATCCTTCAACTGTAATTCTCTCTCTCTCTCTCTCTCCTCTCTCTCTCCTCTCTCTCTCTCTCTCTCTCTCTCTCTAATCTCTGAGAAATAAACTTACCTATGAACTTCTGATTACTAAGATTTGACCTAATAGATGACCTTATATTGCAGGTGCCATAGGAAAAATAATGGCTAGAGGGAAGAAAGCAATTGCTCGACCACGAAGCTCTGCTTCTGGCCTTCAGGATGTGTCAACAGCGACATCAATCAGATCATAATCTCCTCCAACAACATCAGTCCCTGCTAATCCGAGTCCAACTCAGACTCCTTCAAGTGGCCCTACTACATCTGTAGGTGAGGCTCCTACTAAATCTGAAGATGGGGCACCTGTTGCATCTGTAGGTGAGGGTGGTGAGACTCCTATTGTATCCACATCATGTACAAAACGATCTAGTTCTATATGGGAGTATTTTAAAGAGTACGACAAAATTAAGAAAGTAAAAGACGAGAAGGGAAACCTAGTTGAGGTAGTTCGTAGAAGAGCTCATTGCATATTCTGTCCTAGGGGAAAGATTGGGGACTTTTTAGTTGAGAATAGGAGTGGCACTTCTGGTTTGCTTAGGCATATCAATCACAGCTATAGGTATTTTCCACATGCGGTTGATAAGTCACAAAATGTTTTTACTATGGATAAGTCTAAGACAAATAAATTGACAACGGTTGCTTATAGCCAAGTTGATTATTTGGAAGCTTGTGTGGAGATGATTGTCATTGATGAGTTTCATTTTAGCTTTGTGGAGAAGAAAGGGTTCGGCAGATTTTGTTCAAAAGTGTGTCCTCTGTTTGATGTTCCAAAAAGAAGAAAGTTATGTAGAGCCTTTCTAGGTATGTATAACACCCAAAAAATAGAGTTGAAGAAGATCCTAAAGATATATAGGTTGAGTCTTACAACTGACACTTGGACCAGTGTTCAAAATATCAATTACATGGTGCTTACTGCCCATTTTGTCGATGTAGACTGAAAAATGCACAAGAGGATCATTAATTTTTGTGTTATTCAGAATCACCAAGGGCCAACTATAGGGAAGCTTATTGAGTCTTGCTTGGTGCAGTGGGGGATTAAGAAAGTGATGTGCATTACTGTTGATAATGCTGCTGCAAAAAAATCTGCTCTAGAGTGGCTTGTTGCTAAGATGAACAAGTCAGCATCTTATCAATAGGTTTTAAATGGAAAATATATGCATGTTAGATGCACTTCTCACATCACTAATTTAATTGTGGGGCATCATTTGAAAAGGCTACAAAAATCAGTGTTGGCAATTAGGAATTGTGTGAAGTTTGTGAGATCTTCTCCAAATAGATTAGATATTTTTAAGAAGGTTGTAGAGCGAGAGAAGCTAGAATGCAAGGGACTTGTTTGTATGGATGTCCTAACAAGGTGGAACAACACCTTTTTGATGTTGGAAGCGGCTCTAAGGTTCAAACAAGCATTTTTAGTGATGGTTGAAGATGATGAATCAAAATTTGGGAATTATGTTAAAGAGCCAGAAGAAGAATTTGATGAAGATGGAGTATTAATACCAAGCAACAATAAGAGAGTTAGGTGGGACCTCCGGAAGAAGAAAATTGGTTGAAGGCTAAGGTGTTTGTTGATTTTTTAAGACTTTTTTATTAAGTGACTCTAAGGACTAGTGCATCACTGCACCCTACTGTGCATACTGTTTTTGCCGATGTTATTGACATGAAAATTAACATAAAAATATTTTTTGTGGCACCGAAGTTGGCAACTAGATTAGAAACAGAAAAGACATTGCAAGAGATGGTAGGCAATATGAGAAGCAGGTGGATGAAGTATTTTGGCTCTTTTGGGATCTTAACAACATGTTGATCGTTGGACTAGTTTTTGATGCAAGATTTAAATTGAAGAATGTGATTCACTTGTATACAGAAGAGAAGTTGCATGCTAATGAGGTGACGAGGAGAACCAATGCGATTAAAGGCCTTCTTATGGCTCTATATGATGAGGTATATATTGATTACCCTTGTTCTTCATAGCTGGTTTAGCAAGTAACATGCTTTTATTTTTTCAGTATTTTGTATATATCTGATCTTTAATTTCTGCCTTCTTTTTTTCTTAGTATGTTGTTCATGTAAATGGAGGTATACACATGTAGAGGCCACAATCTCCAACCTCTTCTTCTAGCACCATCACAAGTAGAAACAGTACTAGTAGATCCAACTGACTAAGTAATTGGAAGAAAATTGTGCAAGAAAATGATGAGGCAGTTGCAGCTCATAAAATTGATCAATACTTGGATGCTCCATTAGATCCAACTGATGAAGAATATCACTTTGACATCCTGTGTTGGTGGAAGGTTAATGGCTACAAGTATCCAGTCTTAGCAGTAATAGCAAGGGATGTTCTTGCCATTCAGACCTCAACAGTGGCCTCTGAGTCGTGTTTTTCAACAGGGGGCAGAGTTATTGATCCTTTTAGGAGTTCATTGACTCCTAAATCAGTATAGAGACTTATTTGCATGCAGAACTGGATGCTAGGAGATGATATTGCAGAGGTTGTTGAGGATATTGATGAACCAACAATTGAAAACACAAAGTTTTATTATGATGTCGAGCGAGGTGTAATTATTGAAGTGTTTATAGTTTACACCTTTTGGCTATTTTTATATGTGCACCAGACTAACTCTTTTTCACTTGCAGAGCATGAGAGCACTGTTTCTAGCAAGAACAATTGTCTACCTCCAGCTTCAAAAGCGAAAGGGAAGGGGAAGTCTGTTGCAATTGGAGTGATCGATGTTTAATTTTGTTTTGGAGCAGCTTGTAATCTTGTATTGCTATGTTTTTAATTTTCTTTTTTTCTTGTTAAACTTATGATATGTGAACTTGTGTAACAGATTATGGATGTTATTCTTGTTATGTTTGGTATCATTGGGTTATGGATTATGACTTATGAATGTAAGCAGGTTGTGCAATTGTAATCAGATCATGGATGCATGTTGTGATTTATGAATGTAAGCAGGTTTTTCTTCTTTTTTGTTTCCAGTTTTTTGGCGAGATTGGGCCCGACAGGATTTACTCTCAAAAATGCAAGGCCCGTCCTGATCCCGTCCTGTGTGTAACAACCGGGACGGGACGTGGGATGACCTCAATCTCATCCCATCTCATTCCATGTCCAGCCCTAGTTTAGATGTGGGGGAGTGAGATTAATCCACTCGGTCTAGGCTTGGTCTCTAAGACAAGCACAATACAATCTCATGCATTTTTTCCATCGGATGCCTTTATGGAAAAATTCAATGCATATAGCTCGGTTTGCAAAGCTTGTTCATGTCTGTAATTTTGTTTGCATGCATGACGATGTTTTATTATAGACACAACTTCCATTACTCCATAGATTCCAAATAATATATTTGTGAAAAATCAAACCGGTATGCGGATTGTATTATAGTTTTGATTACTGCATCGACGCATAGGTCACACGTCCTTGCAATCCACATAGTAAACTACATTTGCAAAATTCCTTGCACATATTATTAAGTTTCGGGCTCACCACCCGAATAATCCAATTAGCTTTATTAGATTGGATAATGTAGGAGTTTCTTATATTCATTCACATAACGGTTTAACAGAGACACAAATCAAGTGATTAAAACTTGTGGCCATAGATTTTGTAATATATACAAATTTACCGGTATCTACTTGGGTATATGCAACGTTACATACAAATATGCTTATTCATTTTTAGACCCATAAATTGTCAACCATTCAGTGCGTACCAATTGGTAACTGAACATGATCCTGATATCTCACATCTATACATCTTTGGTTGCACAATACATGTGCCCTTACGCTTCCACTGCGTACAAAATGGGTTCTCAACGACGTTTAAACATCTATATTGGTTAGTGAATTTCCGGTATTTAGAACCTTTGACAGAACTACTAGTTTTATAGATAAGTCATTATGATAAGACATACTTCTCATCGTTAGGGAGAGATAGGAATGACTTCATTCTGGTTAAACGTCAGAAATTGACGTGGTATTCCCCCACTATGTCTCATCATGATCCCCGCACATCTCAGTGTGAGATTGAAGTGCAACGTATTCTTGATATTTAGAAAGTAGTAGATTCGATGTCTGACTCCTTTACTAATATCATGAAAGTGATGAGATCGGTTATACATGCTACAAATCCTGCAAGGTTGAAAGTTTCTAGAATTGGGCAAGTTAACGCAACAGCCGGGCAATGTAGTATTTTTTTTTCCCATAGTGGGGGTGTAGCGTCGGTCAAAATCCACTGATGAGTTGCTGGTGAAAAGGCAAGACATCAAGGCACAACTACTCATCATCAACACATAAGATTGTTTCTGACTACGAGTGTGTCTAAAAGACAACATTGAAAAACACTGGGGAACGCCTCAGAGTCAATGACGATGTCAGTAAGTAAAGAAATCTCACCAAGTTAAACAAATGCTAGCGGTATTATGGATGATTCTTCCATGGTTGTTGATGATGCATTACTTATTCCGTCGATTAGGAATTGACGATGATGAAGTGGAACATTGCTTAGTTGCAGATTGTCAACGTAGAGTAAATTGACCAATATGGAAAGTTGCAATCTAGGCTGAACTAGACTCTCTTACAAGTGTCAAGTTTTCGGTATGGTAGTGCTATGACCACCAAATTGTAAGACGGTTAGACACAAATAAGTCTTTGTTTAGAAGCACAATGAGAAGAAATTTTGGCGCAAGGATTCTCTTAATGCCCTAGTATTGATTATCAAGAGATGTATTCTCTGGTTATGGACATCATTACTTTCCTCTACTTTATCAGTTTGGTAGTGTCCAAAAAATTTAGTAAGCAGTTAATGGATGTGGTTATATCTATGAGGATCTTGATTCAGAGATATACATGAGAGTGCCAATTTGCATGGTTATACCTAATTCAAGCATCTCTAAACCATGGAGTGCTCATGTGTTCAAATTGAGACGTTCATTATTCTAAGTGACTACTTGATTGGGAAGGGATGCAAGAATGAGAAGTTATGCCCTTGCGTGTTCATTAGATGAACAAGTTATTTGAGATAATATACCTTGGTATGACTCAATTTTATCTTGGTGTTAGACATGAAACATCGAGTTGGTTGAATTCTTATTCACCAATCTGCTATGTCTAGATCAGGCAATAGACAAAGTACACCCTTTTAGCACACCAATGGTTATTTGGAATCTGGAACTCAAAAGTATCAATTTCATCTGAAAAGATGATGGTAAGGAACTTTTGGAGCTGATATTCCATATCTTAGTGCGGTTAGAGCTTGGTTGAATTTAACTCAGCGCACACATCCAGACATTGCCTTCTCGGTCTGTACCTACGCAAAGTTATTAGAATGAAGTATAGCATGCATTATGGTACTTGAAGGGAGCCATTGAGTTGGGCCTATTCTTTCCCCTACAAAGAAACTAGAAAGACACAGCTTTCTGATTCTGTCCAGTTTGACCCATCGAATGATAGCTCCTGAAGTCGGACAGAACGTGTCTCTCGACCCGTCGATATATACCTTCGACCTGTCGAAGGTTACACAGGATGCAAGCATTGTACTTAGTCAATGTGGTCCCTCATTCAAAGACACTTTGTGATGTCTTGGTTGGTTTTTCTGATGTTGAGTATCTCTCTTACCCACACAAAGGACATTCCGAAACTAGTTATGTATTCACCATGAAAAACATAGCGATTTCTCAAAGATCTACAAAGTAAACCCTTATTGCTACTCCCTTGAATCATTCTTAGATTACAGTTTCACATGAAGCGGTTAATGAGTGTGTTTGGTCTAGGAAAATAATACTCCACATTTGAGGATCTAGTGGATTATCATCTACTACGAAAACACCAACTTACATATTTGTGGATAATGTGGCTTGCATTGAACAAACGAAGTTAGGTTACATTAAGGGTGGTCATACTAAACTCATCTCATCAATATACTCATACAATCAGCAACAACAATGTTGATTGATTATCCATGTGAACCAGATTGGTTTGATGGATAATGTTGCAGACTTGTTTACCAAGTATTTACCAAAATATACATTTGCAAAGCATGTGAGACGCATTGGTATGCAAAGATTGTCTGAACTCCAACATTGAGTTACTGATCAGGGGGAGTTCATTTCGTAGACATCAGGAAGAGTCTACATCACATGTGATCACTTTAGTTGTTGATGTGTTATACCCGTTTTCCCTTCGATCAAGCTTTTTTTTTTACCCATGAGGTTTTTGTTTATTTGGCAAGGTTTTTAATGAGGCAACAGGTTATGCATCATATATTAGGATCGCGACACAAGGGGGAGTGTTCAAGGAAATTATATTCCTGATATCTCTGTGTGTATGTCTTGTCCTAATTAGAGTAGATATAGAGATTTTTGCAATCTCTTATTTACCAGGAGATTTATTGTATCAGATTGTAATGCTTATTTAAATGTCATCTATCAATTAATAAAGTACAGTTTTAGATCTATCATTTGCGTATCTCATTTATCCCTCAACACTATGGTCTTATGTGGCATCTAATTAACCATCAGATTAGATTAAGAGACCAAATTTTAAGAAATTTATGGAACTGCATATTCATTAACTGTAGAGAATCAAAATCCATTGTATCAGATTGTAATACTTATTTAAGGTCATCTATCAATGCATAAAATGCAGTTTCAAATCTATCTATTTGTGTATCTTTATTTCTCTTTCAACAATGTACTAATATTCAACTTGCTTCCATGTAATTTTTTCCATACACAGATATATTTGATTATTTCCATTATTGATGCATAACTCTTGATTCATATAGAGGGAAGGGAAGAAAAAAAAAAGATATCGATGTCTTCATTAAGAACGAATATTCTTTCCTGCTGAGCTTATAGTCGAGCTAAGTGGCTAACATCAAAAGGAGAAGCATCTGTAGGAAGCAAAGCTTTGTATGCTCTTTTAGCTATAGCAACATTTGTAGTCTCAGTAGGATGAAAACCATCCCAGAATACATGTCGCTTCCTATCAAGGCATGGGACTTCAAAAGGGATACATTCACCTGTTGGTGATGTTTTACAACATGGAAGATTGGTAACCAGAGAACCTGTTCGAAGTAAAAAAGAATCGATCACTCATAGGCAACTACAACACTTTCTGTAAGAGTAATCAAATATATCTAGTTCTGTGCGATAAAATCTTAGTTTAAAGACAATGTGTGTTGACGGGAAGCTAAAATGAATAGGCATCTTAGGGTTCTAATTATTCATGTCGGCCTTAATATATAATGCAACGATTACGCATCTTAGAAGCTTTTCCCTTAGCGTTAATGGATTAGACTATCCACTCCAAACTGATCGAACTTCTAGCTTCTACATATTGTATGTAGGAGCATGCTTGCGTACACCAAGATAATTTGTTCATCAAATTTTAGAAGTGACATGGCAAGTTTTGATTGGATAAGAGAGCATATATTGGGAATATTTCACAAAATGAAAAGAAATGGAAAAAGCAACCATAAAAATCAGTGTTAAAAAAACGGTAATCGGACACGAATCGTTATGGTACTGATTATTGTGTAACCGATTAATCGGGATTAATCGGAATCGGTATTTTTTTTATCTATTAAATAATATTATAATTAGTAATATATTAAAAAATATCTAAAAGATCATTAGCATCTCCAACGATACTCTATTTCACAAATAAAGTCAAATTTTAACTTTTCTTACGTAAAATATCCCTCCAACGGGTACCCTAAAACAAAATTAAATGTAACTTTGAGTTAAATTTTGAAATTATATTTATCAAAAGTAGGGAGAGAAAATGACTTGAAGTCATATTCTCCATCTTCCAGTTTTTATTGTTTTAACGTTCAATTTAGTCTAATTTAATTTTTAAGTAATTTTTTTACTATCTCACAAGTTATATATAGTCTAGCTATATTTAACTTTTAGACAATTTTAACTTTAAAATTTAAAACTCCATCATTGGAGAAGGTAAAATGATTAAGTAAAAAAAAATGTTAGGAAAGTGATCAAAATTGAACACATAGTTTAATATTAAAATAATAAACATAAGAGAATGCATTTCAAATAAGAAAATCACTCCATGCCAAATCTTCCTTGAAAAAATAAAATTGGGTTTTGGGTTGTTATTTTTAAATTTTGATTTCTCATTAAAAAAAATATCTGGTTGTGTACGCAGTGTAACACACCGATTAATCAGTGAATCGGCCGATTAATCGGTCTCTACACAGTTCACTGTGTAGGGGGCCGTTCAGGCCTTAATCTATGCAGTTTCTTACCGATTACCGATTACACACCGATTAATCAGCTGTGTAGACTGTGTTTTCGAACACTGATAAAAACTAGAGTAATTTATTTTTACTGGTTAAAACATTAAACTATACAGTAATAAGATTTATTTACCAAATATTTTTATTGTATTTTGCAACGTAAATTTTATTATTACTAGTTTTACACAGTAAATATGTACATTTTTACAATAATAATTTTTCACCGTAAATAGTTTTACACTGTAAATAGTTTTTCATCTCTTACGAGATGAATTAATTTTTTTCTATAATTGCTTAAGATTGTGAAGCAACAAAGCAAGAATTTATTTGCTAAACCTGCATTTTTTTCCTGTTAATGGTAACGTAACACATGCATGATTATCTATTTGATTTATGTCTGTTGCTTCATATTGCAATGGTGGTGGCTTGGAACTGGGTGGGGTGGAACCTATTTTCTAAGGACAAAGCTGGAGAGCCTATATTAAGTGGAATTTGCCATTTAGAGATAGCTAGGTGTCTAGTCGAGACACGAGAGAGAGAGAGAGAGGGAGAGAGAGAGAGAGAGAGAGAGAGAGAGAGAGAGAGAGAGGTAGCTAGCTAGCTCTCCTCTGTTCTTTAACACAAACTCACCTTACAAATGTATAGTTATGCAAATTGAAAAGATCGATTGCATAGCACTTATGTTAATTTGTTACAAATGTATGTATGACATCAGGTAATTAATAATCGATCGACAGTTGCTCAATCTATTTCTTGTCCCTTTCCATATTGTATAAAATGATATTTATATTAGATTTTTGTGATACTAGAGCACGTAGTTGGATTTTGTGATACGTATTGAAAACCTAGCTCATTTGTGCATGATTCAACTAAGGATGAGGTCATGACAGAAAAGTATTTTTTGACAAAAAAAATTAAAATTTGGTGAATAAATAACTTGGCATACACAAGTAGTCCCGTGTATGTATGCAATGGTAGACTAACTTCATGCAGTTGTATCGCCTGTATGTTTAAAAAGAGAGAAAGAAAGAAAGAAAAAAGAAGTGGAAGACAAAGGTGGTTGAGTATTACCTGCAAAAGTGAAAACATAGGAGTTTGTGATCCCATAATAGTCTATATAAGTAAATCTGGCATTTGGTAGGATCATGTTAAGTTCTGGGACAAGTAGTTTTAACTTTGAGTTGAAAAGCTGGACTGCACTGTTAATTTGATCCACGCATGATGGACCTTTTATGCCACAACGATTCACCTCAAAAGGTACAGAACCCAATTCACCCAGTCCAAAAAGAGCGACCTTTCTTGCCCCATAGTTATACAATATCTACAATCATCAGAGAAAACAAAAATTGTAGTGAGGATTTGTTTATACGAATACGTAATAACTAGCTTGAGAAATATAGGATCCAAGTTCGATCTCCTTAATATGACCAGGTATGTACTTGTATTAATTGTGACTTTGTCTAGAATGTCTTTGTTGAATACTTATACAAGTGAGCCATAAAATTTATACTATTATTAAGCAAAGTCATGTTTTCAACCATAACTAACTCTATATTTATATATATATAATTTTAACCTTTTAATTCTAGTATAGAGTAATAACTTAAGGTTATATTGATAAATAATAAATACTTATACCAGTGAGCCCATAAAATCTACACTACTATTAAACAAAGTCACGTTGTCAAGAATAACTAACTCTCTTTTTTTATATATAATTTTAACCTTTTAATTTTAGTATAGAGTAATATAACTTAAGGTTATATTGGTAAATAATAAATTACAAAAAAAGGAGATATATTAGAAAAAACTTGTCAATATGTAGTTATCCTCAATAGAAAAAAAAATTGCGTTTTCAAAAAAAAATCTTTACATGTAGTTACGTTTTCAAAAAAAAATCTTATGAAGAAAACTGTAGTTACTTTCAAAAAAAGAAAAACACTAAATATAATCTTTACAATCCCATATATAAAATAACATCTAAAAATACGTTGAAAGGATTTTGATACTAACTTTTAATTGCCCCGAGAGTTGTGCAATAAGAACTTCTGCATATTGCTCTGGAGTATATTGGATGCTAGTGGGTTGAGAGAAGAAATAGTTGAGAGAATAGTCATTAGTTCCAATGTCGACTGTATATAGGCACTTGCCAAGATATTCCGTAGCTAATAACTCATGATTTCCAGTTAACGCAACAATCTGTTTGACAATGCTCTGGTGATTTTGTAATTGTGTATCCATGTCTAGCACCTCACCCTACAAAATAAGAATAGTAGGACAAAAAAAACTCAGATTTTGAGAAGGGTCAAAATAGTACATAAACGACTCTTTTTTTCTTTCTTTTCTGCAAAAAATCTAAAAATTGAGGACTGCATACCTCTGTTTTTCCGGTTTCGATGCGAATGCCGGCTGAAGCGGAAGCGTAATTCACACCTTTGAGTATTTCTGGTCCCCTTGCTTTAACAAATGGTGGAATGAAAGTATCAAAATCAAGAAGTTGAGCTGCAATGATATAAGCAGTGTAGAGATGTTAGTCTACTAAAGTTCACCCATACAGTATCTAAATGAGAATTTTCCAATTTCTTTATTGATTTACTTAAAAGAGCAAGATATGTATACCAATAACATCAACCAAATTGCGTCCATTGGAAAACCTTCCAGTAGGACCTTGTGGAAAATCAATTCCATACGGTGGATAGTTAGCTTTTGACACTGTTAACCCCAAATTGTTGTTTCCAGAATCTGATATTGAGTCTCCAAATATGAAGTAGCAAGGCACTTGTGATAATCCATTAACCATGTAATATTGCTGGTTGGAAACGAACAACAAAACGAAAAACCACCACATTTTCTTTGAAAGTTTACAAGTCATCATAGAACATACAATTACAAGAAGATAAAAACGAAGCAGAGCAAATAGTAGATTGTATGTGCTGGACGACCGGTGTACGTAATAGTTCATGCATGTATTGGATTTGTTATATAGTAAAGAAATCATTATTTCTTACTGCTATGTAGCACGACAATTACCTTATATTAAGTATCTCCCACCAAACATAATTATGTACCAGACTATCCGATCGACTATACATGAGCACCGATTGCATGCAATCAAACAATGAGATATGGTCCTAACTCCTAAGTCTAGACATCAGCTACAGGAGCACCGATTGTATGTACTGGACGACCAGTGTACGTAATAGTTCATGTATTGGATTTGTTATATAGTAAAGAAATCATTATTTCTTACTCTTATCTCCCACCAAACATAATTATGTACCAAAAGTACAGTAAAATTTCGATAATTTAATATTTGATTAATTAATAACTTTGTTAAAATAATATTTTTTGTCTGTCATAACTTGAGATAGCGTGGTACATTAATAATTTGCTAAATTTATAAGATAATAAAAATTTGAGAATTTATATAGAGCTCATGCAATATATAAATTAATAATGTCTTAATACATATAATTAATTATTCATTTATGATTACTTCATAAAGAATGACTCAAGTGTGACTTATTGCTTCTTGAAATTGATGTCACATTGAATCTCATCTTGGACTTTTCTTAACATACATGATATGAATTTCTTGTGTTGTATTCTCATAATATATTTAATAATAGAGCACCCTTATTAATAAAACAAAATAAATTAAAAAATAATATACATTTAACAATGTACAACAATAATAATTTTTTAAATTAATAAGTTATTAATTAACCAATACATTAATAAATTATTATTTTATCGATTAATTAATATTTCACTAAATTAATAAAATTTGTCAATCTCGGCTTCTTCATTTATAGAGGTTAAATCGACTATGGGCACAAACTGCTTGCAATCAAACAATGAGATGTAGTCCCAAGTCCATAACTCTTCGCACATCAGCTATATATCATTTCTTGTTAGTCTTTTATGTGGGCACACCTATACAAATGGGATGCAAGAGTTTGGTTTCAGTCGCCATAGTTTAATAATTATCTCACTGTAATTTCATGATGTTAAATAAATATTATCTTTTAAATTAGGGTGTCTACAGTTAATAAGTAGTTTTTTAATGCATTAAAATTTTCTTGATATATAAGTATGTATACTAACTCGACACTATAGGTATTAGGTACGCTATTGATACATAAGTAAACTCAAGTTGCTGCAGACACCGGTGTTAAAAAAAACAGTAATCGGACACGAATCGTTATGGTATTGATTATTGTGTAGCCGATTATTCGGTAATTAATTGGAATTAATCGGAATTGGTATTTTTTTATCTATTAAATAATATTATAATTAGTAATATATTATAAAAATATCTAAAAGATCATTAGCATTTCTAACGATACCCTATTTCACAAATAAAGTCAAATTTTAACTTTTTTACACAAAATATCACTCCAACTTGTACCTTAAACCAAATTAAATGTAACTTTGAGTTAAATTTTGAAGTTATATTTAACAAAAGTGGAGAGAGAAAATGACTTGAAGTCATATTCTCTTTCAGTTTTTATTGTTTTAACGTTCAATTTAATCTAGTTTAACTTTTAAGTAATTTTTTTACTACCTCACAAGTTATATATCGTCTAGCTATATTTAAATTTTAGACAATTTTAACTTTAGAATTTAAAACTTCACCATTGGAGAAGGTAAAATGATTAAGTAAAAACAAAAATGTTAGGAAAGTGATCAAAATTGAACACATAGTTCAATATTAAAATAATAAACATAAGAAAATGCATTTCAAATAAGGAAATCACTCCATGCTAAATCTTCCTTGAAAAAAAATATTGGGTTTTAAGTTGTTATTTTTAAATTTTGATTTCTCATTAAAAAAAATATCTTGCTGTGTAGGCAGTGTAACACACCGATTAATCGGTGAATCGGCCGATTAATTGGTGAATCGGCCGATTAATTGGTCTCTGTGTAGGGGGCCGTTCAGTCCTTAATCTACACAGTTTCTTACCGATTATCGATTACACACCGATTAATTGGCCGTGTAGACTGTGTTTTCGAACACTAATAGACACTAAAGACTCGAATTTACTCATGTATCAAAAGTAGTATACTCTTATATCGAGGCCAAACTACTCATGTATCAAGATAATTAATCTTTTTAATGCATCAAATGCACATGATAACTTTCCTTCAAATTAATAAACTAATTAACTTTCTAATCTCGATTATAAGTCGACTACAAAAATGTAGTTTATTCGGGTCGTAGGATTGTGAGTTAAATGTTCATGAGCTGCAGGAAAAGTAGACAATGGCTTATATGTATGATGATTTTACAAATCATTTTGGGATTGTGTTAGGCTTTGGAGGCTAAGATCAGGCGGTCATGCAGGTTGTGAAGACAACACGATTGCAAAACTGTTCGAACCATTTCTTTTGGCACGCCAATAGTCTTGGAAACAACCTCAAATTCATATTAGGGAAGAGCAGAGATAATAATAATTGAAATCGGTTTGCACGGCGTCACAAAAATGGCCTCTATCAGTGATAGAGAGTCAGAAAGTGTTGTGTCAGCCGACAAACACCCTAGCCATACATAAATAAGAATGGTGTTGTCGCACACTACACATAGTTGCACCAAATTAGTGTGAATGAGATGTAAAATAAATGGTTTCACAAGGAAAACTGACGTCTCTTTGTTTTTTAAAACGCTCTCTCTTTCTCTTAGAAACCTTAGCCTCACACTACACAATTATGATCCAATCTCTCTATCCACATTTCCAAAATCATTTTTGAGATTAGATCATTGCTTCTCTCTTCGCCATCTTTCTTCTTGTACCTTTGCATGTCAGTTTTAGTAAGGGAGGAAGATTTCGTCATGCTCGATGGACAAGTCTCGAAGTCGCAACAGTTGGCGGCAGTAGTCACCAAGGTCGATCAGACCTTATTAAATGATGATGAGGGAGATGAGTGGATGTACGTGGTGACGCGTATCCACTCTCTTCAATCCCTGGCTGTTGAATAGATGCAAATACATCAAGCTTCGAATGATCTGGTTG
The DNA here is from genome assembly GCA_946800695.1 of Geum urbanum. Classification (NCBI taxonomy): domain Eukaryota; kingdom Viridiplantae; phylum Streptophyta; class Magnoliopsida; order Rosales; family Rosaceae; genus Geum; species Geum urbanum. The sequence continues at coordinate 12,463,896 of OX327003.1, forward strand.
TGGTGTGATGCTACTAGATCAGTGTGATTAGTTTCACACGCGTATCAAAGGATAGGTTCATGTGCAAGTTCAAGTTTTTTAGCGAATCGACACTGTGCGATTTCGAGAGGTCCGTGTTATTTCCATTCAACTGCTATTGTGGTGAAGGCTTTTGATGGCATGGAGGATCCTATGGGAGTCGTTGCGGTAACATGCCGCTCATGGGTGGTGGTGCGATCGACCTCAAATTGTTTTGCAGTTGGTGCACTTCAGTCTTGAAGTGGTGTTGGCGGATCGAGAATGCAGCTGACATTTACAAGGACTATGATCAACATCTTTTGTCGTACCAATAAGAGATAAAGATCCGGGTGGAGATGGATTTCCATCGACCTTTGGTAGTAAGATCTAAGTTTCAATTTTCAGCAACTTATGTCATGGATGTGGTCTTGACGTATGTGAAGATTAAGGTTTTTTGTTTGGAGTGCGGGACTTTTGTGTATGGTGTGAAAGGATGTCAGGGTCGTGGAGAGGTAAGGGAGAAAAGAGAGAGGTTGATTCAGGTGGTAATGGTGGTAGAATTGGTTCATGTAGGAATGGTTGTGGTAGGGTTGGTTTAGCCTCGGTGGCAGAATTTGGTCCACCTAGGGACTCAGGTCCAGTGAGAGGGGTACCACGAATACCACCGCTATTTGGGGGCACAGAAGAATTAGAAGCAGGCTTTTGGGATCAGCAATGAGAAGGAGGCTAAGCTCATTTTCTATGAAGAATTTGTTAATATTGATGCATCATTATGGAGCAGTGCACCCAGTGAGTGGTCAGATGGAAGAGGCGCTCTCGCAGCATCCGTCTCTAGCAGTTGGAGGAAGGCAAAATATTCAGGAGATACAGATACCTATGGAGGAGGAGTTGGAGGAACCTCTGGAACTGAGCATGGAACACGTGGAAATCATGTAGGATAACCCTCTCTATAGAGGGGGTATGCCACTGACTTAGTTGTTGTTTTGCTGGTAGACCTTTATGTTCATATACCAATGTTAAGACCATCTGGTCAGTTGGTGTAAGATGTGGAGCCACGAGTGGCCGCATTGGATGTACCAGTTTCTTGTGTCATGACACCTACATATGTTATTGTTATGTCTGCAGGTGTTACAGTTATGCATGCCAGGGTTCCTAAGCCGCATGTTGACTAAGCCTGCAACGAGCTTTGTGGAGATGAGTTGAGTAACCTCTCAGCCGACCGGACTAGGGAACTGTACATTAGGGGATCTTTCTAGGCATGTTGTGGTTCCTCTTAGTACGACAAAAGGCAGGGGAGATTTTGCCATTTTGAGGAGAAAAAGGGCCAGACTAAGCTAGATTTAGCCCCTAAAGTCACCAAGAGGGAGTCCCCAAAGAAGAGACTGGTCTTGCTTCTAGCTGATATGAATGCAAAGGGGCTGCAACGCAATGCATCTCAATAAATATGGTGCCTAGCTAGTTAAGGAGTGGTACACATTGAGTTTTGACATTCCTCATGCTACATTAGTTTGTTCGTCTAGGTTTTGGGATTGAATTATTGCTTTTAATATAGTTATATGTTAGAGGTTTCGCTTTATCGGCTGGGTAATCCAGTGAAACTCTGTAATACTATCACATCTTAATAGATTTGATCGATCATCTAAAAAAATGGTAGACTATTATATCTCGACACCATAGGTAGACTAACATTGATACATAAGAACACTCAAATTATTGTAGACGCGTGTCAACTCATGTATTGAGAGTAGTCTGCTCTTGTATCAAGCAAAATTTATTTATGTATCAAGATTCTCTTTTTAATGCATCAGATGCATTTATGCACTTTCAAACTAATAGACTAACTTTCTATAGACAAATTATCAAAAGCATTTTGTATCAGGTTGGGAGTTTGGAGAGTTGAAATCCACGTCAAGAGTTCTTCCCATTTTCTTCAACTTTTCTCACCAAACCCTAGCGCTACCATTTGGCTTGCTAGGGCTTCTTCTTCTTTTCTCTCGGCGGTACCTCCTGCTTCACTCAAGTTCTATTTCTTATTCTCTCGATAATCATTTCTTCTCTCATGGAGAAGGATATCGACGACGTGGGTGACTGTTCGGCTGCTGTGGGCTTCGATGCCGATCTCGATGACCTTGAGGTTGTGGATCTTGCCACGGAGACTGATGTTGAGGTTAAGAATGGGTGTCGTTATGTCATGGTGCAGCTGTTCAAGCTGGTGGCTTTACCAGAGGTCCAAGAATAGTCATTGAAGGTGGCGATGGTCTAGTTATGGCATGTGCCACTTGGTCCTGAGAGAATCTCTCTCCAACGCCGAAAACCAGATCGATTATTTTGTAAATTTTAAGGATTCGATGGTGATCAGGAGGACTAAGGCTTCGAGTCCTTGGTGTTATTGGGACTTGACAGTGGTGGTGGAAAAATTTGATGGTTTCTCTACCTTGGAGGCGGTGCCAGCAGCGCGGGTGACAGTGGAGGTAATGGTGCATAACCTACCAGATGACATCATGGATAGGACTTGGGAGAAGAGAATCGATATTGTTATTGGTTTCATCAAAACTCATGGCAAACTTCTTCTCCAATCGGGGAAGATAAAGATCGTTGTGGGTAAGGATCTTTGCCGCCGAGTTGCAATAAGGAAGTGCTTCCATTTTTCTCCTTGTACTATGGTGGTCGGGTTTAATTATCCCGCTATTTGAGGGTTTTGTGATTTGTCTGGTTGATTTGCATGTGGGAAGGGTGGTTGGCGGGTTTTGAAGGCTAGGAGGAAAAGACGGCGGTAAAAGCCACCGTTGCACACGACAGTAAGGGTAAGTGGGTTGACCCGTCGACTGTCCCACCAGGGTTTGAGGTTGCCCTGATAGTGGCGACAACCCCGATGGCGGCGACGATAGTTAGGACTAGCATGGTTGATGTAGTTATTTTCGTGGCCAGTGTAGTTCATGAGGTTGGGCATGCAAGTCGTCGCCATATGGCGGGCATGCATGGGACTAGGGTGGAGGATATGAGAAAAGTGACTTACATGAAGGGAAACCCTTTATTTGAAGCTAGTGGCATTAACTTCTTAAAAGTTCAGGTATGCTATTAATACTTTTGAAAGTTCAGGTATAAAAGTGATCAGGCCGGTAAAGTCCAGGTATCACAGAAATTTTTTTCTTCCATTTTTACATTTTAACTGGTAAAAAAAATTGAGTTCTCTGAGGATCAAACCTCAGACCTCTTAATAAGAGGCACAACACCTTAACACATGACTACTAAGAGACTTTGATAATATATCCCACTACCCGATCTGACTACAGACCCGACCCGACCTAACCCAATCCAACCTGGATCAGATTTTTTTTTTCATTTATTTTTTTGATTTTTGATTTTTTTTTTGTCAAACCAACCCAACCCGAGCAGAATCATTCGTCGTCGGTCGAGGAGTAGAACGGCATTGTACGTGTGGCTCGGTCGAGGAGGAGAACGACGTCGCGAGGTTTGAGGATTGATTGACTAATGAGCCGCCACCGCCACCACCACCATCGTTGATATGCTCGTTCCTCTCTCTGTCCGATCAACCGATGAGCCACCACCATCTATCTCGTTATTGTCAATGCGAGGCTGCTGGAGTTCATAGGAGAGACGACGAGGTTGCCGGAGTTCATCGAGAGACGACGAGGCGATACATGGGGGGGGGATTCGGGTCAGGGGAGTGGGAGAGTGAGTTCGGATCTGGGGAATTTGGGTAGGTTCGAGTATGTGTTCGAGTTTGGGTTTATGTATTGCTATAAAATTCAGAAATTTATCTTGAATCATTAAACTTCCCTTGTGGTCTAGTGGTGAAAGAGGTAGTGATGTACCCCAGAGATTCTGTGTTCGAACCTCATCAAGGCAAAAAAAAATTATCAATTGAAGTTTAAGAAAAAATTTATTATAAATATACTTATGCGTGATATATTATCAAAGTCTTTCAGTAGTCATGTGGTAAGAGGTTGTGCCTCTTATCAATTTGGTACACATGACATCACTAGATTTGTCAAAAATGGCCTCCATTGGCGATAGAGGGTGTTGCCTCGTCAAAAAACCGTAGCAGTACCATAGATGAGAATGATGTTGTCACACATTAGACATTTACACCAAGTCAGAATAAGGTGTAACATAAATGATAATTGAGTAATTAACATATTTTTCTTTCTAATAAATAGAAAATAGAAAAAGAAAAGGGGGGGGGGGGTTTGATATGTTGACAAGGAGAGTTTCCCCAACGTGAAGCCCCATGTTTGGGCCTGAAATAAATATTTCATATTGGGTTTGAATGGCTGAAGTCTTGGCGAGCAGCCCATTATTTTATTAGAGCTTGTTGAAGAATGGTGGCACGCCAGCATACGAAGCACATACAGGATAAACCGATACCTGCGGTCAAACTATCCAAAGCCAATAAAAGAGATTGCTTCGCGGAAGGATCTCTCCGCAGGAAATATTTTTGCATTGAACATTTTGGCACGCCCAGTGGGATAATCTTTGTGTCTCTAAGTGACAATAGGGGATCCATACCGAAAGAATTACCCTCAGTGTCGCAAACACCCACAACCGGCTTACCGTGAACATATATCTACTCGGTGTCATTCATTGAGTAATCAAGCGGTTAATACTATCTTTGCTAAAGACTTTAATACTATGTCGTTTAAATCTTTAAGTGACGCGGAGATGACGGAACTTACGTTCCAGGAGTACCTAGCCTATGCGGCTAGGCGCGACAACCACCAGACTAGTTACTATACGGCTCTCGATGAAAGAATCGAACAACAAGAGACTCTTCTCACTACCCAAGGCAATAACATAGATGCAGCAATAGCTGAAATCCGAGTGTTACGGGTAGAACTCAATAGAGATCAAGAAGAGAGAGAGGCAACAAGAGCCTAAGTAGTAAGTCTTGTGGAAGGTCAGGATAAACTACGGATAGACGTCATACAACACTTGGGAACAAGTTTGGATGAACACCGCCGGCACACGGCGACACTGTCTCAAAGGACAGACAAGGACATAGCGTCTCTAACTAAATCCGTATTTGACCTAGCTAGAAAGACTAGACAAGCAGAGTCTTTCCCTCCTGCTTGGGAGCAACAGTTAAACAGGTTCCTAAACGATTGCGACATACATCTGGCCAAGATGTATGATACATATGAGACACTGTTTCCTCCTTTGCCGAAGGATGATCCTGATGCTTGGCAATGGCCAAAGTTCTACCGGCATCAGACCTTCTAGACTTTCTCTGGCGACGATGATTCTAACTCGGCTACCCACTTAGCATACTTCACGCTGCAATTAGGGCAATTTGCTGATAACGAGGGACTCAAATTAAGAGTCTTTGGATCATCCTTGTCAAGATCGGCCCTCGTATGGTATACAGGATTAGAAAAGGGTTTGGTCAACGAGTGGAAGGATATAGAAGCTTTATTCATAGACCACTTTGGAACAGCAAGACCTGAAACCAATGTTGGAAAGCTGGCTTCCTTGAATCAATCAGCGACAGAAAGTCCAGTCACCTTCCTACACCGTTTCTGGTCAGAGTATAATCTATGCAAGACTCCACTCTGTAAAGAAGAGGTGGTAGAAATGGCCAAGAATGGTTTGGAGGACATGTACCACCAACTGTTCTTAAATAGCAAGTACTTTTCCTTAAACGAGCTTATCACGGCTGTAACTAAAGCTTATAGTACCACGACTGTAACTAAAGCTTAAACGAGCTTATCACGGCCAAGAATGTTGGAAAGCTGGCTTCCTTGAATCAATCAACGACAGAAAGTCCAGTCACCTTCCTACACCGTTTCTGGTCAGAGTATAATCTATGCAAGACTCCAATCTGTAAAGAAGAGGTGGTAGAAATGGCCAAGAATGGTTTGGAGGACACGTACCACCAACTGTTCTTAAATAGCAAGTACTTTTCCTTAAACGAGCTTATCCCGGCTGTAACTAAAGCTTATAGTACCATGCAAGAAAGAGATAATAGAAGGAATGTGTCTAAGGGAACGTACAATGCTAAATCTTACGATAGACCAAAGCCAAAAACTGTGGCTTATATAGAAGATATAGGCGACCAAGAGTCGGACTCTGATGGTGAGCAAGTGGGAGCTGTGGATTTATCGACAAACAAAGTTTTAAAGCTCCGCAAACTTCAGAAGAACAAGGGTCCCATCAAGCTTTCGACAGTGGCTTTTACTAAGCCAGAGTTCGAAACATACACTTATGATGCCAATATTGCTCATAAGGTCTTGGACGAGCTATATAGCATGCGGGCTGTCAAAACAGATTTTGGACCTCTCCCTACAGCTGAGCAGTTGCAAGGTAAAAAATATTGCAAGTTCCATGAAGCATGGAACCACATTACAAAGGACTGCATCAAGCTCAAAGATCAGATCCAGAAATGGATCAATGAAGGAAGGTTAGAGCTAGAGGGAGCATCCAAGACAGCAGCATTAGTTGATTCTACACCCTTCCCATCGCCTCACGTTAATATGATTGATGTCGAGTGGTCATCACCCGATAGTTGCATTGGAGGTGTGGAAGACTGGAATCAATCTGTCTTTTTGGCCTATTCCTTCAACTGTGACAAGTTGGAAGAGATCCTTGATAGGCTACGGGACATGGGCTTGATCTTCTACTACCCGGTACTTGAACTCAGACAATTACGGTATGAAGGTCTGGCTCAACATTTCTGCAGATTTCATAACCAGTTTGGTCATCAAATAGCAAAGTGTTCGACCTTGAGAGATAAGATTCAAGGGTTGATCAACTGGGAAGTGATTGAAATCGACTACAAGGGAGTGGTGGAATGGCATCCACGTTACCCTCATAGGGCATCACCTCCTCCCGACATACCATTTCCTTCCATTGACACTTCTTCCAACTGCAATGAATCAGAACCAATCTATAAAAGGAAGAGGTCAAGGCGGAGGCCTAGACGTAATATTGCATTTTTTCGACCTAAGCGGGCTGAAATTACTTATGATGCGTCTAGGCGAGAAGAAATAACCAAGAGCTAATCCAAGCAGGGATAGTTGTAGTACCCGATAATTGGGGGACACCGGACCCACATCCTAAGGATGTCAGGGGTCAGCTTTACTGTCGATATCATCATCGATGGGGTCACCATTCCACGAGTGCTTGTCGTGATTTGAAATTCAGGATTCAGCAGTGGATTGACGAAAGAGTACTAATGATAGAACAGGAGCCCTCGCCAAGCTTGGCGACTGATATATCTTTGACAGTTTGGATGTTGGAGCTAACAAGAGACAAATCGAATAAGCGGAAACAGACCAACAGTCATCAAACTATTGGCGAGAGTCCACCAAGCAAGCAAACGACAAAATCAGATAAAGGAAAGAGAACGTGGATCCAAAAGCAGAGTCGCCAGTAGCCCTTTGTGCTCATTGCAAACTCAGAAGCGGGTTGAAGATTTCCTATGAAGAATTGGCTGAAGCAGCTAAGTTCTCCCCAGAGTTATTTTCACAAATAGATCATCAGCCCCATAACACACAGCGAGCAAGTCAAAGGGATTCCCCAGCTCCCAAGCGCTCGCGAGCAATAGAAAAGGTCAATGAAGCCAAGAAATCTGAACCAGAGATTGCTGACATGCTCGCGAAGCCATATGCTCCTCTAGCTTCAAGAAATATCACAAAGGAGAACGTATGGTACGTGAAGGAGAATGGGAAAACCATTGAGGTAACTCCAAGTATAAGAAGAAATCTTCAACGACGCTTTGGAGAAGCCAAAAGGGCATTAGAGGCTTATGAAGCAGACCTGCTCAAAGAAGAAGAACAAGTGTGTTCTCCAGAAGCATTGCAAAGGTGAATGAATGCCCTTGCAGTAAATCCCTTAGTGGTTTTCGGGAAAAAGTCTCGCGAGCCCAAAGTGAGAGCACAATGACCAAAAGTCTTTGACCGTAACCTAGAGCTATGGTCCAAGGACAAACAGCCCGAACCTATTTATGAGGATCATCGTGAAGTCATGAAACGAAGGCCAGTGAGAAGGCGTCTCATTTTTGATGATGAAGCGATGGAAACAATGGGGCTACATACACCTCCAAAGGAGGGGAAACTTAATCCAAAGTAAAATACTCCAAGCGAGACCAAGTTCTTGCAATCAAGACCGAGACCTTTAATTGTAGAAGAACAAAAGAAGGTCTGACAACCGGTTTTGCGTCCCAAGGAGCAAGATTCAGCACTACTTATGCCAGTAGCCATAGATCCTATACCTGAGGACCAGTTGCAACAGGTTACTTCTCTCGAGGTCATTACAACTCTGGATTCCGAGGAACAACAGGCTGGGGGCAACGATTGTAAAGATGATGAGAAGTTGCTGGATTACGGTGAAGGTGAAGATGAAGAAGCTGAAGAATATGTCGAGGAGGTGGATACCATTGTTAACATGGTGTTTATTCTGTCCTCCAAATATGCTTTACCTCCACCAGTCTCAATGGATGAATCAATCACGAGCGGAAGCGTTAATAACTTGGTAGTGCCAGAAGATGAGCCAGTACTGACAGACCAAATAGCTCACCAAGACACCAAAGACTGATTCATCATCAACAAAGGGACAAATGATGTTCGCCAAGCCTACTGTAGACATGGCCATGCACATGCGGCCGTTATATGTAACCGGAAATGTCCAGGGAATTCAAGTCAACAAACTTTTAGTGGACTCAGGGGCATCGGTGAATATCATCACAGTCAAAACAATGGCCTTATTAGGCGTTCCCAAGTCTGTTATCCAAGAAACTACACTAAACGTTAGAAATTTTCAGGGTAGCATTTCCAAGACATTGGGCATTGTCTTTTTGCAGGTACACATCGGTCCAGCCACCGGTACTTATACATTCTTTGTAGGGGAGTTCACAGCTCCATACAGTGCAATTCTGGGGCATGACTGGATCCACATGAGCTATTGTATACCTTCGTCCCTCCATCAGCAGATGTTACTCTGGAATATAGAGTCTGGTGAAGCAGAAATTGTTGATGCTGATCCTCATCCGTATTCTGTTTCTGCTAACTCGTTAGAAGCCAGCTATTACCACAGTGACCTTAGGCCATTGGAGGTATGTGGCGTTGATAACAAAGGCCGCCCAGTTGGTGTTACGGCCTCTGAACTAGCTCAGTAGGGTATAATTCAAGTAAATCAAGATAGTAGCAGACCCTACACCATTGAGCTACCATCCAAACATTCTCAATGATCGGGTCTCTATCAAGCATGGAGACTGAGGCTTGTTACTCTTTACACGAGCGCTTTCACAATTTTCTGTTGGAGAGTCAAGCCTATGAGAAGGTTCCAATGATTGCAACATTGGAATATGTGGATGAAGATGTATTACATGACTTGGAAGAGGAGGAAGAAATCAAATTAGCTCCAGCAGCTTTGGATGATTTACCACCTAAAGTCAAGGATCCCATTGAAAAGATCAATCTTGGGACAAATGAAGAGCCAATCTCTGTGACCATTAATACCTTCCTCGAGCCTGTAGAACGACTGAAGCTCATTGAGTTGCTACGAGAATACGCTGATTGTTTTGCAGAAAAGTATGACGACATGCCAGGACTATCACCAGATTTGGTTTGTCACAGCTTACCCATCATAGAGGGAAAGAAGCCCGTGAAACAAGAGATGTGTCGAATGAACACAGAAACAGCAATTCTGGTCAATGAAGAGGTCGAGAAAATGCTCAAGTCAGGGATCATACGAGTAGCCAAGTATAATGAATGGCTATCCAACGTAGTCCCATTCAAGAAAAAGAATGGAAAAATGTGAGTGTGTGTTGACTATCGAAACTTGAACAAAGCAATTCCAAAAGATGCATATCCAATGCCAGTAGAGGACTTGTTGGTGGACTCAGTGGCTCGTCATGAGATGTTAACATTCATGGATGGAACCGCTGGTTACCATCAAATCCCAGTGGCAGAATCAGATAGACATAAAACTGCATTTCGCTGCCCAGAATTTGCAGGAGTGTTTGAGTACGTGGACATGCCATTTGGACTCAAGAATGCAGGGGCAACCTACCAACGAGCAATAAACTTAATCTTCCATGATCTTATTGGTAAGACTATGGAAGTCTATATAGATGATGTGGTAGTTAAAACGAAGTGCAGAAGTGATCATATTGAAAACTTGCGGTAAGTGTTTCTCAGAATGAGGCAACATCAACTGAAGATGAATCCAGCCAAATGTGTATTTGGAGTACAAGCAGGAGATTTCCTGGGATTTTTGGTTCATCAGCGTGGGATTGAGATACTGGACGACAAGAAACAAGCGGTTCTTGGTGCAATCCCACCAAAGGGTAAGAAGGATCTACAACGCTTATTAGGAAATATCACTTTTTTACGATGGTTCATTGCCAATGCTGCTGGGAAAACACAACCATTCTCAATGTTGCTCAAGCTTCAGAACCAGAAAGATTTTGTATGGAAGCCTATCCACCAAGAGGTGTTTGAGACTATCAAAGCATATCTAACGAACCCGCCAGTCTTGGTTCCTCCAAGGTCAGGGGTTCCTCTTAAGCTGTATATATCAGCTACAGACGTTTCGATTGGGAGTTTATTAGCTCAGGACGATATATCAGGAATTGAACGTCTATTTTCTATCTCAGTTGTACCTTGAACGAGTGTGAAACCAGATACTCTCCAATGGAAAGATTGTGCCTAGCTTTGTATTTTTCAGGGTGCAAACTAAGGCACTACATGCTTTCCTTCACCACGTGCGTTATAGCACAAACAGATTTGGTGAAGTATATGCTTTCCAGACCCATTCTCCGGGGATGAATTGGAAAGTGGATTCTAGCTTTGTCAGAATTCTCTCTGCAGTACATTCCCCAGAAGTCGGTTAAAGGCCAAGCAGTGGTCGATTTTCTGGCTCATCATCCAATGAAAGATGTTTGTGAGGGGCCAGAACTGGAACTCACTCGTATTGATTTGGCCCCTTGGTGTTTATACTTTGATGAGTCAACTATGAGTACTATGGCTGGGGCAGGAGTTACTTTAGTTTCTCCACGCGGCCAAACTTTTTCTTATTCTTTTAGGTTGGACTTCAGATGCACAAATAATCAAGCAGAGTATGAAGCTTTGATCATTGGATTGGAACTTCTATTAGATATGGAGATCATGGATGTGCATGTATTTGGAGACCCCCAACTCGTGATCTGACAACTTGAAACCAAGTATAAGGCTGGACCAATACTAGAACCATATGTTAAGTGAGCCTGTGATTTACTCAAGTTATTTACTGAGGTGGAGTTGATCTACATCCCTCGCGAGAGGAATTATGTAGCAAACGAGTTGGCTCAACTAGCAACAGGGGTGACCTTGCAAGATGGAGTACGTGAACGTATATTGAAGGTTGAACGAATGACCCTTCCATCTTTCTTTGCTCGCCAAGAAGATAAAAATGAGTGGTACGTTGCTACACTTGATCACATTGATGTGGACTGGAGACAAGATATTATTTCCTACCTCTAGAATCCTAATAATTCGGTAGAGAAGCAGATTCATTTTTTAGCTCCTAACTATGTACTCAAAGATGATGAGTTGTATAGAAGAGGAGAGGAATGCATACTCTTAGGTTGTGTCTTTGGACGTGAAGCTAAGCGATTAATGAGGGAAGTCCATCTTGGGATAGCAGGGGCACACCAGGTCGGTCCTAAGATGAGATGGTTAATACATGGCTTTTATTGGCCAGGAATGCTCATAGATTGCATCACGTTCGCTAAAGGTTGTGAAGAATGCCAAAAACATGGTTCAATCAGCCATATGCCCAGAATACCATTACAGCCTATAATCAAGCCTTTGCCAGCACGAGGATGGGATTTGGACTTAATTGGAATGATTCATCCGCATTCATCTGAGGGGCACAAATTTATCATAGTGGCTACTAATTTCTTCACAAAATGGGTTGAAGCTCGACCTCTCTGGTTATCATCAGCAAAGGTCATCCGCCAGTTTTTATTTGAAGATATCATTTGTAGGTTTGACATTCCTGAGAGTTTTGTTTCAGACTGTGGGGCAGCATTCATGTCTGGAGATGTAGACGAGCTTATGATGAAAGGACCCAACCCCGATTCAGTTACCTAAATCGGAATCAAACCCCTTCGATAACATGAACCAACAAAATTTTTCCAAAATTTCGGCAGAGTTTCGTTACTAACGTGGAATTACCATAACCTGCACGCGGAAATTAACACTTCATCCTATGCCACAAAAAGCAAACCGTGGGCACCAATCCCATCTGGATTTCTCAACATCAATATAAACAACAACAATAAATAAACTGTACTATGTATATATGTATATCCGTGAAAATCCGCATAACATGTATCAGAATGTATCAGAGCGACCTCTAGAGTAAAACATATACAATATGTACATCAGTACGCGAAACAAGAACCTACTGGAAAACACAGGTAACTCTGATCACTAGCCTCCAAACCGCGACGTGAAAACACCAAACCTGAACTGCAAACTGGGCACGGAAACCGAAAAGCCCAGGGGAAAGACAATAAACACGTTAGAGTGAGTGGACGAAAATAAATGTCTTTCACCAGTTAATATATATGTTATAAAAACATATGCGAGTCCAGGTAAATAAAAACAACATAGTACACGAGGTAAAACTCACACTCCTCCAGTGTACAGAGCATGCAAGTAAAAATCCCACGGGGTCGCTCATGGACACACACCGTGCTAGTACAGTCCGAATCACGGGATCCCGGACCCACACGTGATTCTAAGCCAGAAAGGCCTCGGTTCCGGGGATACGCCCCTCGCCGGTCAGGTCGGGGTAACGCCCCGCCTGGGATGCCTACCATCGGGGATCAGCCGAGAGGCTAAGTGTATCGATACAACAACGTAACCAAGACTGTACTCTGTGTAAACCAAATCATAAACATTTCGATGCAAATGCATGAAACAGCATATAAGTGTATGTATACTCGTATACGTATAAGTATAATCGTATAATCGTAAAACACATGCTCATGTAATCTGAAATCTCATATGCATGCTCAAGTTCAATAAACGTATTTCAAGACTCGCAAATAATCCGTGAAAAGAAATGTCCACTCACAGATCAGCTAGCGCAACTCGCGCTAAACACGTGGTCCGGCGGAAGTACCCTCGCCCGAAGCACGATCACGATCCAAATCTCGATCTCGATCTCCTGAATACATATACACATAACTGATCAATATCGTAATCTACAACACTGTACTGATGCACGGAAACCAACTGTTCCCGGAAATACGAAATGCAGTGCAAAATGAATTACGGAAATCCCGAAATCCCCACTCGAAATCTCGACTGAAAATCGGCTAACCAAATCAACCCGAAAACCTCCGTACGATAATCAGGGCGCGATTACGAGAAAAATGACACTAATTACATCGAAATCTGAAAATTTGACTTTTTGACCGCCGTTGACCACCGTTGACCGTCGCCGGCGGCGGCGGCGCGCCGTCAACGGAGGAATCCCACGGCGGGAAGCTCCAGATCGGATCATCACAACCTCACGAACATCTTTTCCTTCTAACCCATAGACCAACTCAACCTCTAACCCATTCAATTTCATCGAAATTCAAACGGGAAAACCCACCGGAAAATCCATTCGGGTTTGAGCAAAAACCCAACCAATTCCAAAACTAAATACATAGGAAGCACCCCTAGACCGAGGGGAGTCGAACCCCCAACCATACTGCCGCCGAGGCTCGCCGGAACACGGCCAACCAACTCCGGCGATTCCAACCCGTTCGGCCCTAATCGGGTTTCACCAAAACGACACCATTTCAACCCAAACCACACACCATCACACTCGAAATCAAGGTAGGAAGCGAACCGTACCTGTCCCGTGGCCGGAGGTGGCCGGAAAAAGGTCGCCGGAAGTTGAAGACCTAAAATGGAAACTTTCCCTTCTCGGCAGCAAGCCCACTTTCCAAATATGGAAAGTCAACACAATTTCAATTCGGTCAACGCCACAAAATGAAGTTTTCGACTAACTCCCGACTATATTTCGACTTTTCGATATTTATACTCATCCCTCGGGTCGATCGACGGTCCAAAATGAAAATACGAAATGATTCGGATTAACTCGAAATAAACGGATAAACTCGTCGGAACCCGAAACTTCAAATAACCATCAAATATTCCTCGGTTATCGGAAAAATCTTCCGAAACCACCCACGAACTCGAAATCACGTACTCTACATTTTCCATGAAGACACTCAACCCAAATTCTCGACCCAAAATATCGTCGCGAATCAAATCGGCAAACCACAATATATCGCAAAACTGTAACTAGACTCAAATCTCGAGAATCGTGCCAAACGCACCACTGATTCTGGTTCGGGTCGTCACATATGAAGGATTTTGGAATACATTTTCTACACTCTTCTCCATACTATGCCCAATCCAATGGTCAAGCTGAAGCAAGCAATAAAATCATTATCCATATCCTTAAACGGATGCTTGCGAGCAATGCCAGATTGTGGCATGAAGAATTATTTAATACTCTGTGGGCTTATAGAACAAGTAAAAGGACACCCACAGGTACTACTCCTTATGCATTAATGTTCGGCCATGATGCAGTCTTGCCTTTAGAAATCAACGTTCAATCTTTACGGGTGATGGAACAACATAGCCTAATCTGTGAAGATTATGTACAAGCAATGTGGCAAGAGCATGAAGACTTGGATGAGAAGAGAATACAAGCTTATGATAGTCTATGTGCTGAAAAACGAAAGGTGGCTCGTGCCTATGACCGATGTACTAGGGGCATGAGTTTTGCAAAAGGAGAACTAGTCTGGCGAGTCATTTTGCCTATTGGCGAGAGGACTGACAACGACGAGGAAAATGGTCAGGAAAATAGGAAGGACCATACATCGTCGATCGACTTTTGGGTAAAGGAGCAGTTCGTTTACGAGATCGAGATGGCATCATTCATGCTAATCCTATAAATGGTCGTTTCCTTAAGAAGTTTATACAACCAGTCTGGGAGTATGAAGATCCTCCAACTGTGGCTTAATCCAGTTTATTCATGTTCATCCCATTCCACTCGCATAAGTAAACTGCAGGGGCAACACACAAGGATTATGTACATCATAATAGCCTATACTTGGGGCTGAATCTTTAGTTAGGGCCTATATTTGAGGCCAAATTTAAATTTTAATTCTTGTATTTCTTCTAAGTCAAGTGAGTTCATGTTAGCCAATTACTATGGCCAAGGTTATGTACAAACTACATCTGAGTTTATCAATATAAATTTAAATAAGGAACTCTTTGCTTCAAACAAAAAATTTACATTCATCATTTAGAAGAATACAAAGGCTTTGCGGCTTCAAGCTCTGACACCATATTAGAAACAAACTACAAATCAGCAACAGAACAGAAAGATAAAAAACAGTTTGTTTTTCCAAATCCTCCAATAGTTGATAGCCAGCCCTTGGATCGATGTATAAAATATGGATACATGGAAAAGAGAGATCGACCTCAAGCGGTGAGATGGAGAGGATTTGAAACGCCAAGGAAGCTAGTTCATCAGATTAGAAGACCATTTACACTAGACTTGGCGTTTGTTGCCTTTTTCCCCGGTTGAAGTCTCTGTCTTTCCCCTTCTGTGCGGCCAGGTCCATAGGGCCTGCAGCCTTCATGCATATTGAAACTGACCGGGTGCACAAGAGGAAGACGAGGGGTTTTCAACCTCGAGATTGTGGCTTTCCCTTCTTATGGAAGCACAAGTTGGGACAGCCAAGGCAACGCCTGGACGTAGATATTGCTATCTAGTCCAGGTTTGGACGTGGATATTGCTATCTAAAGAACACGAACAAAAGGTTTTATCTGGAGGTTTCTTTGGGTAGGAGAACCAGAGTAAAAACACAAAAAGGGAGTTCATTCTCGCAAGGATGTTTGGAAGTTTGTTCACAATACAAAGAAGAGGAAACCTTTTATAGAAAGTAGTCACAACGATAAGGGTTCGCGAGAGTAATTACACCCGCTAATAGAGGACACACGTCTAATTGGAATTGGGCCAAGTTACAGTTTATCTACCCCAAAGGAGAGCATGATGAATGAAAGATTTTTGGGCAGGTAAAACGTATTTTGAAGATTTGATTGTTTGACGCGATACGGATTCCAAGCATGGAATTAAATTCCATTTAATGTTGGACAATCAGAGTAAGCGAGCGGTTAGAGCCTATAAATGAGGCTAGTTCCATTTGAACAAGTTTGAAAAGGCTTAATTCTGAGGCTCAGTCTTGCTATCGGGCCCAATTCACACTTTGTTTCCAAAATTTGGATTAGACAAGTAAATACTTAAAGAGTTTTGGAACAAACAAAAGGGGGCTTAAAATGGAAAGCCCAATAGGAGGGTTTGTCCCCTCATGGATACCTTGGCATATTCAAGAGCCAGCCAGGTGTTTCTGAGTGTTTGTAGAGTGTCTACAGCTTCTTCTGTCCTTCTTGCAATAGTTTTGCTTGGCTCTCTCCTTCACTCATGAGTTGGCACACAGTGGCTTAGTCTTTGGAGGTATCAGCAACCATAATGTCTACTTCAGCTTCGAGGGCAACCATTTCAGCTTTAAGGATAGCTAGTCTAGCCTTTTTGGCTGCCAAAGCTTCTTCATGAGTAGACATGTCCTTCAGGACGACCTGGATTCGTTCTTTCTCTTCTTGAGCTTGGCGGACCAATGTTTCCATTGCTTCTTGTTTTTGGTCTGACTCAAGTGTCAGGCATTGGTATGCTTCACTTTAGCTCAAGAGTTGGTATAATTTCTCCTCCAGGTCAGGAATATGTTGAGTAAGTTCTGCATGGGCAATAGCCTTTAGTTCCCTGACCTGTTCGCAAACGTGTCGAATGTCTTGAGGAGAGTCTAGGTTGCCAGAGAGAATGTTCTAAAGGGCAATTTTGATTGCAGAAGGAGAGCTCAGTGTACTCAGTTTGCTATAAAGTTCTTGCAACTTTATTGCTGCTTCTTGTGTTTTGAGTGCCTGAGAGGGAGCTCCTTGAGATGAAGACGGTGCAGTAGTCTCTTTGATTAAAGGTTCAGGGTCTTCATTATTAACACACAGTGAACTAGCAGGCTGATCCATGGGGGCCATTACAGGAAGTTCAGAAGATTGGCGTGGAGAGCTCATATGTTCCTTTGGACTTGTTGCTAAAGCAAGAGTCATCTCATTGATTTCCAAAGGAACGTTTTTGGGCTAAAAATATTAACATAAGTTGTCAAGACCAGTTAAACGATAATAAAGTACAAAACAAAGTTAGTAGATAAATTCTTATTTGGATGGGGAACAACAACTGTGTTTCTTCAGTTGCTTGAAGCTTAGGCTCTGGCGAGGAGGGAGTTGGGTCCTGTTGTTCTGGATTGACCTCAACCAATGACTGTGGTTTGGCTACTGAGAGCTCTGGCGAGAAGGAGATTCGTTGTTCTTGCTCACTTGGTCATTTTGAGTACTTGTGCCCTCGCCAGAAGAGGAAGGAATGAAACAAGATTGGAATTCAATATGCAAGCGCTGGAATAAAGTTGTAATATCAACAGGCTTGTTCTTCTCTTCTTCTTCGAGCTCTTTTCTGATGATCCCAACCAGAAATTGGGCTATGAAGTCCTTACAGCACTCTTTGCCGTTGTTGATGACTTCATGTCCTATGTCATGATCTTCAGCTCCATATATGATGCTAGAATCATCAAACTTCAAGATGTAGGCTTTACGGCATTCTTCAGAGAGCCTTTCCCCCAGTGAGTCCACAATATAATAGGCTTCGTCTTCAGCTTTGAGGACGAAGAAGTGATCATTCCAACTCACTATGTATACTTGAGGCTTGTGGCTCTTGCTGATTTGCTCCCACGACATATCGAAAGATGCAAGACCATTTAGGGATGTAAACCTTTCTAGGTTGAAATACCCAATGAAGGAGTCGTCAGATGAGAACTTCAATGGCCTGATGTCAGCCTTCGAAATAATCTAGATCAAAATGGTGATCTGGGTAAGAGCTTGCGAGGGCCTCGTCCTTGCATAGTTCTTGCCACTCTGAGGAACTTTGAACAAGGAGGTCATCAAACTCAGAGACCGTAGGCATGCTGTTTGGATTGGCACATAGCCAGTGTGCAATGGTGAAAACCAATGCTGAGTAGGCGCTTGCCCCGAAGGCTTTGTCACTCCTTTGATCAAAAGTGGCATGGAAAACTTGATCTTGAAGCTTTGCTTGTTTGTCCCCCTGCTCGTGATCTCTGTAAGCAACCAGGTGCCACTTAGAGGCTTTTCAGGCCTGAGGTGGACCTTCCTGCGTTTCTGAGACTATCAAAATGATGGGTTAGTTGCAGTTTAGTGGAAAATGCATACAGTTCGTTCTGGGTGAATAAATTGTATTACTTACTGATTGCCCAGAATGATTGGATCTTTTCTTCTTGAATGATTGCAAGGCAACGGTCACGTCTGGCTCAAAGGCGTGTTGTTTTTAAGAAGAAAGGTTAATCAGATGCAGTATAAGAACTTGCTAATACATGTGGCATTTTTAGATGTAAGGAGTATACCTGTGGCCAGGGGGTAGTACTTATGTTCTTATAAGACTTCCTAATAGCGGCTGAGTCTTCTTGATTCGAAAATCTCTAGCCAAAATCATAAAAGATAATGGAAAAGTGTGATATTGGTCCCTTGTGTCGTATGTCTTCCCAAAGTTGGTACGATTCAGTGATCGATTGAGAAATCACAAGTGGCTTCATTATGATGGGAAGTATTACTGTTGGGAAGCCAAAGTGTTCATTCTGCACATCTGCTGCTATGGGATGATTTGTTCCTCGCCAGAGAGTATACTTGTTCACAGAACAGGCGAGGGACATAGGAGCGTCTTGAGTAAGCCCAAGCTGTCTTGAGAAGTGGTTTGGGGCATAGAGCTCATACCCGAGACTTGCTGAATCTGGGACTGGCAGGTCTTTGCAAGTGTGACACTGAAGGAAGAAGTTCCTCGCAAGAGCGCTTTGCTCTGGCGAGGGCATAAACCCACTCGCAAAGATGTCAGGATGGCGACGATTCAGAATTACTTCAACTGCTACAGTTGGAAATTCTTTTTGTATGCAGAGGTAGTTGAAGCAGTTTAAGTAGGACCATACTCTAGTCCTAGTTGGTGTAGATACCAACGTTTGGCCCAACAGCTTCTGATCTTTAAAGACAGGAGGTGTTGTAGGGTAGAAAAAGGGAAAGTACATCCGCAACCAGAGCTCCACCATCCAGAGCGGTCCTGGTTGATTAAGGTCAAGCTTTGAAAGTGCGACTCGCCTCAGACCATAGTAGATGTAGGCGAGGACGGATTCAATAAAGCCCAGTTGTTCATAGTTGAAGAGACGTTCGGCGAGGTTGGTCCAACATCTGTTGACATTTGCAGAAGATGGACAGAAGATGTACTTTGATAACCAGTATTCCAAAAAGGCTATACCTCCTTGATCTGTGTCTTTCTCCTCCTGTGCAAAGTGTTTTACCCAGGAAGAGTAGGAGGAATGATGATTGGGGGAAGCTTGAACTGGTGTCCCGTTGTGTTGGTTGAGCGACTAGGAGTTTGCAAACGCAGGAATTCCAAAGATGGTGTACAAGTCAAGAATTGTAATGCTCACATCACCACAGGGGAGATGGAAGCAGTTGGCGGTGCAATCCCAAAAGCACATGGTTGTGGCGAATGGTGCTCTGTTGCCACCACCAGGGAGAGAAAAGCACAAGTCAATGAGTTGAGTGATTCCAATTGTTTCCCACCGATTGATATCTTGTTCACGACGGCGCCGGTACCAAGCGAGATCCTCTACATCTGGGTGTGGCCATCTCCCAATTAGACAAAGGGTATCTTTAATTGTCCATTCTTTTGGGTCTGCTCTGGAGTTTTCTTGGACTATTAGGGATGAATTACAGATGGAATGGCGGAGGATATTGAAAAGCTCTGGATTGATTGGAACATCCAAAAAGGGACCGAGCAGGCCAGTGCCTTCGTTTGGGTCTATTGTTAAACATATAATTGCTTCTGGGTTCTGTCGTCTGGCGACAGCCTTGAGGTGTCTCGAAAATTTCTCGACGTTACGATCTAATTGAGGAATGAATGTCTTTACGTGGAGACATTGTCTAGATTGGAAAGGATGAACGACGGCGAGAATGAAAGGTCTTAACTTTTGACTAAGGAGGTTAAAAGTACAGGATCAAGGCAAGTGAGAAGGTCTCGTTGGGGAATGAGATTTTGTTGATGTGGATTGGTGCTTTTATATTACGTCAATCGAGTTATGCAACTTTTTAGAGGAGTTGTGTGATGTGGCACTTGGGTGTTATGTTACCATTTGGTTTAACAGCGCGTCAGTCGGGTAATATTCAAGTCTTTTCGCTTGCATAGGTAATTCAAGTTCAAGACTTGAGGGGCAATGTTTGGGCCTGAAATAAATATTTCATATTGGGCTTGAATGGCTGAAGTCTTGGCGAGCAGCCCAAGATGGCTGAAGTCTTAGCGAGCGGCCCATTATTTTATTAGAGCTTGGCGAGCAGCCGAGTGTGAGAGATAGAGTTCGATTAGAACTGTAATTCATGAATTAGTTGATTCTATGCGTCTTGGATGTCTATCATATCTTTTCTGTTTCAGATAGGTTTCTTTTTGAAGAGTTGTGATAGCATTGGAGTTCTATAAGGATTAAAACCCGTATGCTGGTGTCGGAGTTATATTGAGATTCAAAGAGCAGAAGAAGTTTAAAGTAATTGAAAGATAACTACCGAGCATTATATAAGGAAAGTAAGAGCTTTGTGGAAAAGGTCCCCGATCAAACATACATTTGCTATACGCAAGTACACCTAGACAGACATCTCGTCAAGAGATTCTATCTTCTTTGCAACCAGTAGATCAAAGTGCTTGTCACCTATCGAGTAAGAGTATTGCGATCAGAAAGAAGCAATTGTGACTGGACGATTGAATGGCTTGTCACCTATCGAGTGAGAGTTTGGATATCCAAAGGAAGCAGTGTTCTCAACACATCGTCAGAGAGATTGCTCTGCTATGCACTGATAAGGGAGTGTAAGGTATCGATTTCGAAGGATCTGCTAGAGACACATATCAAAAGTCCTAGGTTACTAGGCGAGAATGACATATTCAGACAGGGTTTGTGCTCTCCTTGTCTTAATCGCTTATCAAGAAGTCATGCAGCTTTACATTTTATATTCCGTTGAAGAACGGTGGCACGCCAGCATACGAAGCACATACAGGATAAACCGATACTTGCGGTCAAACTATCCGGACCCAATAAAAGATACTACTTCGCGGAAGGATCTCTTCGTGGGAGATATTTTTGCATCGAACACCCCCTACATTAGGCTTTGTGGGCAAACCATGAATGATGGCCGGTGACCGACCTTTTCCTATTAAAGTCGAATCAATCCTCACAGAGCAGAAGTCAGCTCCCTCCATCACCAATAACCATCAAGTCTTTCTCGGACCACCCTTGACATTCCTTTTCATTTTTTTTCTTCACAAAAACCATTTTCTTTATGTATTTTCTTTCTTTTATTTTTCATTTTTTTAACAAAAAAATAAATCAAACATCTCTATCAAACCTAGAAAACAAATGAGATTACAAAGGAACATGAAATACAAACAAAAACATTACACATATAACCCAACCCCCGCAATTTAAAGGTACTTGCTTTTTATTTCCTTCTATATTATTCCTTGCCAAAAACTCTTTTGAGTTGAAAAGTTTTTAACGTGTATTTATTGTCATAATTTGAAAAATTAGTTCAAGAAAATCTACAGATTATTAGATGTGTGGCTTTTACAGTAAAATTTTTACCTTTATCTTTTTCATTCGAGGTGAATTTCACCTAATACGAAGCAAAAAGGGTAACCTTTTCCTCCATACAAGTTCAATCCGGAGAAAATATTAAGATAGGAAATTAATATCATAAAAAGAAGGAACAACATAATAATAATAATAATAATAATAATAATAATAATAAAATATTAATATGAATTAATAATGTAAAATAATTGTGTAATTGAATAAGGGGGAATTTACAGTTCATCTGTGGCTCGTTGGAAGCTTTTGTTGCCGTTAGTGGTAAGCACGCCTGTCAACTCATGATTCCCTCCAACCTTCCCTCCTCTCTTTTCTCTCTCTCCTCGCATCAACTTTTCTTCTCTCTCTCTCTCTCTCTCTCTCTCTCTCTCTCTCTCTCAGACTATCCCCATTTTCTTCATCTCATTTTCTTCTAGCCACCACTTTACTCTGTTTTGCATTTCCCCCACACACTTTTTTTTTATAAAAATTAATTTTTTATTTATTTTTGGTGAAACTGCATTGAATTGTTCTTGGCTGTGATTCTTCTGCGCTAGATTGGATCTGGGTTCTGCTTAATTTGGACTCTCATAGGGTTTTTCTTCGTCTTTGACCATCAGGTATGCAAAAGATTCAAACTTTCCATATTGGGTTTCTCACAATTTTGTAAATTTGATCTTTTTCATGTCATTGGATTTGTAAATTGATACGATAATCCTGTTTATATTGGTATGTTTGTGATCGGTAGCTGGAAAAGTTTTGGTCTTTGTGTAATCAGCTCTGGTTTTGATGATGTGGGTTTGATTGGATTGGTCTAAGAGACATGGCCGTGTTTTGTTGCTCATTTTCAGCTGAGCATTTTGGTTTTTGTTTTTTTTGTTTAAATATGGTTATGAAACTCAGTGCTTGAATTTATAAATGCGTGGTCCCGAAATCCGAAAGACCTTGGAATTCATGAGTTCTGCGGCATTGTTATTAGAATTTTGGGTTTCTGAGATTACTTAACTTGTGATGTGGTAGTGCATGTGCGGCTGCACATGTGTTTAGCTGGAGATTACTTCTTTGGTACTCTCTGAGTTTTTGGCATTAGTATTTCACCTGCTGGGAAATGGTTTCCTGCTTTCCGTGCATGATTTTGTGTTTTGTTCGGTCTATCCTACTGTAATTGTCCTGTTGATTTAGTTTTATTGATCATCACTTTCAACCATGGCTATGGTTATCTGTGCAATGTGCGTTGTCCTTCAGCTTTATCAATGGTTCTGTATTTATGCGCTATATGCATTGTCCTCTGATTTTTGTTTTTTTTCTCCGAAATATGAAATAGATTTACTGAATTCTCCAAACCTATGGACTGTATGGTGAGTTGAAGTGAAATGTACAACTTGGAGGGTAGACATATTATTGGTTGCATTGTACAGTCTACTTAATGAAGCTCTGTAATTTTTTATCTCTGAAACTAAGAACTTTGGAATTAAACCTATTCTGAGCATAATATATATTCCTGCCAAACGTGATGTTAAGTTCAAATTTTATGGTCAAGTAAGCTTCATGTTACATTTGTCACGCAAGAGACATATAATGGGACTCGTTTGCTCTACCGTGAGGTTCTGCTTGGGTCTATATTGTCATGTTACCACTTACATTGTAGTCATCATTATCTCTTATGAATCAAATCTTGTATAGTACATTGATGCAATTCTTCAGTTTCTTTCAAACTTTTTATCCTTTTTATGCTCATTTGTGTAATTCCAACATTGTTTCAGGCTGATTCGACTCCAAACCTCTAGCCTAGATTGTGGATAACTTAATAGATAAAGCTGCAGATCAAAATGGCTGTTTCCATGAGAGATTTGGATCCAGCCTTCCAGGGAGCTGGACAAAAGGCGTATCCTTTTTTATCTGATAATATGCTCAGAACATGAACAGTTCCATATCATCTTTTTATATGTCATGCTGATAACACAGGTTGCAGCTTATTAGAGTAGGGGACCATAAAGATGTAAACGATCACCATTATGGTGCTTTCTGATGTCCTATTTGTCTCCACTGATGTTCTTTAAATTTTGAAATTAGTTGTATTTTGGTGTTAGTCTTCTTCTTGAGAAACTATGTTGTGTTTCACCTTGACAATCAGTAGTGGACTTGAAATATGGCGCATTGAAAACTTTCGTCCTGCTATAGTCCCAAAATCCTCTCATGGACAGTTTTTTATGGGGGACTCATATGTGATATTGAAAGTAAGTGGACTAATCTGATTTAACTCATTCGTATTGCAATG
Organism: Geum urbanum; assembly: GCA_946800695.1. Lineage (NCBI taxonomy): Eukaryota > Viridiplantae > Streptophyta > Magnoliopsida > Rosales > Rosaceae > Geum > Geum urbanum. The sequence continues at coordinate 12,487,967 of OX327003.1, forward strand.
TCCAGAAGCTATTTTTGTAGAGGTGGTCATTAGAAATTCAAATGCTCTTGCATTTGTTGTAATACGTGTCACACAACAGCAAGGTTATGTATGGAATCAAGTCAATATCAATGTCATTTCTGTTTCTGTTTTGGATTATATATCTCATTCATTTTTGAAATTATATTTAAATTGAGTTTCTTACCTTTTCTACCCAGACAACAACCTCAAAAAGTGGTGCCTTAAGGCATGACATCCATTATTGGCTTGGTAAAAACACTTCTCAGGTAAATGTACCATTTTCCTTCCCGAAGTTATCACCCGATTTTAATTTTCAGGTCAAATTGAAATTCCTGGCATACTGATCTGATTTAGATTTTGTTAAAACAGGACGAAGCAGGTGCTGCAGCCATCAAGACAGTTGAACTAGATGCAGCTCTTGGAGGACGTGCAGTTCAGTACCGGGAAGTACAAGGTCACGAAACTGAAAAGTTTCTATCCTATTTCAAACCGTGTATCATACCTCAAGAAGGTGGAATTGCATCTGGATTTAAACATGCGGAAGCTGAAGAACACACTTCACGGTTGTTTGTTTGCCGAGGAAAACATGTTGTTCATGTCACAGAGGTAACCCTATCTCTCTGCTCAAGATGGATGATTCTCATACTATAGAATACTTAGTTATATATATGTATATTTATCTGTTTATGGATATCACAAGTGTAGATACATCATGTGCATAAAAATGATTGCACTTATGCATAGGCCATACAATTAGCATGCGACCAGTTTCTTTCCTCTTTATTATTGTAAATTTGAAATCATTATTTTTTTGTTTCCCTCACAGGTTTCTTTTGCTCGATCTTCGCTCAACCATGATGACATTTTTATTCTGGATACCAAGTCTAAAATTTTTCAGTTTAGTGGTTCCAACTCATCAATTCAAGAAAGAGCAAAGGCTTTAGAAGTTGTTCAGTTCATTAAAGACACGTATCATGATGGGAAATGTGACATAGCTTCCATTGGTAAGTTGAGTGACGTGGATTGAAGCTCAGTGATGAGTGCTAACTTTCATTTCTATCCCTCTGAGTCCATATATGTGGCTTTTATGCAGAGGATGGAAAGTTGATGGCCGATGCTGATACTGGAGAATTCTGGGGTTTATTTGGTGGTTTTGCTCCACTTCCGAAGAAAGTAGCCAATAATGAGGACAAAACTTTTGATTCTCATACTACTAAGCTGCTTCGGTAAATTTCCATCTTTATGTATCCTTGTTGCCTAGGTATTGTATATTGTTAAAATAAAATCTGTTTTGAGAAGTTTCCCATTTTCAAATTATGTCCCCCTATCATTTGTTTTAGTAATGAGCGATATTAGATTATTATGTTATTTCAGAGTTATTCACGTGTCTAGAAATGTATGTTTTATTCTTTTATTCCAACTTTTTGATTCGGTACTTTTCTTTTCTTCCCCAAAAATGGTTCAGATAATGTTATGATCACTTCAGTTAACATAGTCAAGTCTCAATTTTATTTGACATTTAATATCCAATTATACTTAGTTCTGACGGAATGATATTTGCCTTTTAAGCATTGAGAAAGAGCGGGCAGAGCCAATTGAGGCTGATACATTGATAAGGGATCTGCTAGAAACAAATAAGTGCTATGTTCTAGATTGTGGGTTGGAAGTGTTTGTTTGGATGGGGAGAAACACATCTCTTGACGAAAGGAGGATTGCAAGTGGAGTTGCAGAAGTACTAATCTTTGGCTTGTCCTGTTCAGTTCTTATATTACTTCAGTATTGCATAATTATGTGAATACCAAAGAGCCCTCATATTACATTGATGTCATCACATAGGAGCTGGTTCGTGGTCCTGATCGGTCAAAATCCCACATGATTCGTGTCATTGAGGGTTTTGAGACAGTAATGTTCAAGTCCAAATTTGATTCATGGCCACAAGCAGTTGAAGTAGCTGTTTCAGAGGATGGCAGGGGCAAGGTTGCAGGTTAGTCAGTGAATTGTTTTGCTTCTGGATTTTATTCACAATATATATTGCTATGCTGTAATCAAACAAAAGGAAATGGAAAATCTTATTCTGTTGTATTGCTTGTTTTATAGCACTTCTTAAGCGTCAAGGAGTTAATGTGAAGGGTCTGTTGAAAGCTGATCCTGTTAAAGAAGAACCTCAACCATACATCGATTGCACAGGAAATCTCCAGGTGATGTATATCTATATTGACTTTTTTGTATTAAGGAACGTGTAGGCTAATATGAATATAACCTCAAGACAACTTGTTGGTTACAGTTCTAGCTAATAATAGATTGGCCTTTGTTTGGCAGGTTTGGCGTGTGAATGGCCAGGAAAAGATCCTTCTTCCGGCTTCTGATCAGTCAAAAATCTATAGCGGAGATTGCTATATTTTCCAGTACTCATATCCTGGAGATGATAAAGAAGAACACCTTATAGGAACGTGGCTTGGAAAGCAGAGTGTTGAGGTATTAAGCTGCCTAGAATCTTATCCTTTTGGCCTCATCAAAATTTCATAAAGCAATGAAAATCTCACAAGGGCCAGGGACCTTTCAATTCATGTGATTATTATGAATTTCTTTCTCAGTTGGTACCTTTCACACTATGGAATATTCAAGTAGGAACAGTTAGATAAGTTTCTCTTAAAAAAAAGTGTTGATATAGATAGATACAATAAGAATATTAGAGTTCTTCATATACTCAAATGTCAGGGTTTTTTATGCTAAATCTGATTACTTGAAATCTTTACTATGCCTGCAGTCCGATGGCCTTTGGTCATGTGCTTAAACTGTAATTGTGAATACACATTTTGATTATAAGCTTGCTGAAAATCAACTGAGAAAATATATTAACTCTTCGGAAAGATGCATGTGACACATGCATAGGAGTTTTAAGATATAATTTTTTTGTACATAGAGCCCATGTATATGCATCTAGATGCATGTCTGATTAAAGGTATACTAAATATGAATTACAACTCAAAATAGGAAGAAAGAGCGTCAGCTATTTCACTTGCAAGCAAGATGGTTGAGTCGATGAAGTTTCTGCCCGCCCAGGTAGTTCTTGAACTGTATAAGGATGTTGCTATCATGTGGTATTTTGTCACTCTTAATTCATTTTTACTGATGGCTGTTTTTTTTACAAATTTTTAGGCTCGTATCTATGAAGGAAATGAACCAATTTTGTTCTATTCAATCTTCCAGAGCTTGATTGTTCTGAAGGTTTGTGAATTCTATCATCATAGATCAAATTGGAACCTAAATTGCCTGTACATGGATTATAAATATTTCCTGTTTTTTATTTACTGGACCTATGTAAAATCTATCAGGGTGGTCTAAGTGATGGGTACAAAAGCTTTGTTGCGGAGAAGGAAGTTCCAGATGAGACCTATCAAGAAGATGGTGTTGCCTTATTTCGTGTCCAGGGATCTGGACCTGAGAATATGCAAGCAATTCAAATTGAAGCAGTTAGTTACAATTTATTTTCTTTTCGGTTTCTTATACATGTTGGTCTAGGGTACATGTAGGCTATAGTTCTTATGTGTGATTTTGTATACCACTCCTGTATATTGAAATTTAAGCATCTGTCCGTGTTTTCTGATTCTTCTATTCCTTTTCATCAGGTTACATCATCTTTGAATTCTTCCTACTGTTATATATTACATAGTGGCTCAATTGTCTTTACATGGTCTGGAAGCCTTGCAAACTCAGATGACCAGGAACTTGTTGAGAGGCAGCTGGATCTAATAAAGGTCTGACAAGTTCAGTCTCTTACTTAACAGATTAAGATGGCTGTAAAATACAGTCTTTATAAAGTAGTTATTTGGTTGTATATATCTGTAATAAACAAATGATTAGTATTTTTTTTTAAAAATTCATCATTATGCTTAATCTACATATCTTATTGCCAATTGTCTACAGCCAAATCTTCAGGCGAAACCACAAAAGGAAAATGCTGAATATGAACAATTTTGGGATATATTAGGAGGAAAGGCCGAGTATCCCAACCAAAAGATTGTAAGAGATGCAGAAAATGATCCTCGTCTATTTTCTTGCATCTTCTCAAAAGGTATGAAAATCTCTGATGAGTGGTACAGTTTTCATATCTTTATATTTTCCTTATTCTGTTGTAGTTTACACCGTGAGGTCTTTTTTAACACTTTCCTTTTTTTCTGTTTGGTGACACCACAATCCAAATCAATCTACAGAGAAGTTAAAGGTATGATGTTATAGTATCATTTTTAATCTTTACTTTGAATGACAAGCTGTGAAAAATGAAAGTATCTTTCAGTTTTTTACTATTGTCATGTCGTTTTCTATTAGTGTTTCTTGTGCTGGGCTATCTTATGTCGTGCCAATGATGCCATAAACCATGATTTAGGCTTCTAGTAAAGCAGCCTTCTTTAACACATCAGCGCATGAAATTATGTGCACCTGTTTCAAATACACATCTTGCAACATTTGTACTTAACATGGTTATTCTTCCTTTTTTATTTCTTTTCAACTCATTTGTAATGCTTCATGATGGCATTCTTACCAAGTTAGCAAACCATGGTCTTTTAGTGTTTGAATATATATTGGACTGAATTTTGGAAGCACAATCTTTGCATGAGTATCTAAAAAATGAGTGATTCCAATGATCGAAATATTTAATCGATTTTGAGTAAAATAAAACTTCACACTGAATTTTTTTGCATGGGTATCTAAAAGATGAATGATTCTAAAGATCGAATTATTTAATCGATTTTAAGTGAAATGAAATTTCACGCCGAAGTTTCAGGTGCGAAGCTTCGCACTCGATAGGATCTGATATATATATATATATATATATATATATATAGCACCCTTCCATCACTCAGGTATACCTTTTTTTGGTCATTTTTAGGGTATAGGGCATCACATCAACTTTTCGATCATATTTTACTATCTTCATCGTTAAGATCTTAGGTCTTAATGTATAGATCAAGCCTGTAATTTTTTAGTCAAAATGATGATCGTTAAGATAATCAAAACTGCAATTGAAGTTTATAAATATGAACGGTTCAGGTTTGGCAAATTCGGTCCGTCCCTTGATATAACCTAGTTCGATACTTTAACGATCACCATTTTGGCTGAAAATTTACAGGAATGATCTACTCATATAAACCTAATAATTGGACGGTAGAGATGTTAAAATATGATCGAAAAGTTTGTATAATGTCTTATACCTGAAAATAACCAAAAATAGGTATATCTTAGTGGAATGGTTCTATATATATATTGATCCTATCAAGTACAAAGTTTCGCATTTTGCATTGAAATTTCGATGTGAAGTTGCATTTTATACAAAATCGATAATGTAATTCGATCATTGAAATCAATAATTTTTTAGATACCCATGCAAAGATTGAGCATCCAAAATTTCAGCTCAATCGGAGATCGTTTAGTCATTTAATCACCACATTCAAGTTTTGAGCTAAATCAGACAATCTGTGTGCATTGTTCAACAATGTCACGATCAAATGACTAAAATATTTCTAATTGAGCTGAAATTTTGCATGTCCGATCCTTGCATGGGTATTCAAAAGATAATTGACTTCAATGATCGAATTACATTTTCGATTTTGTGTAAAATGTAATTTCACGCTGAAGTTTCAGTGCGAAGCTTCACACTTGATGAAATCTGTATATATATACATAAATATGTATATATATATATGTATTTTTGAAAGCATATTTAAAGGAAGTCAATGGTGCAGGTAGTGGAGATATACAATTTCACTCAAGACGATTTGATGACTGAAGATATATTTGTCTTGGATTGTCACTCAGACATCTTTGTTTGGGTTGGCCAGCAAGTCAACTCCAAGGATAAAATGACTGCTTTAACTATTGGGGAGGTAAGAAAATTGAACTGAAAGGCTGTACTTTGGTTTAGTGGATAATCTATATATATATGTGCTCTGTATATATCCTTTTTAATTTTGTTGCTTTGCAAGATTGCTCTCTCTTTCCAAACTATCTCGTAATAATTAAAATGTCAGCTTTTGCAGTTCCACCTTAATCTTCTCAAAATTCTACAGAAATTGTACTCCGTCCCCTGTTTGTAATATGGGTTTGGAAATGTATCTATTATCTCTTACTAATCCTGATCACTTTTTCTCGGCAAATTTTCCTTTTATCAGAAATTTATCAAGCACGATTTTCTCATGGAGAAGTTATCACGTGAAGCTCCAATATATATTGTGATGGAGGGAAGTGAGCCCCCTTTCTTCACACGCTTCTTCAGCTGGGATTCTGCAAAATCTAATGTAAGTTACTTATCCTTTTGTGGATGCAAATTGAGATTCTTTTTTGAAATTCTGAGTGGTCTAGTTTTATCTTTTTGGGCAAAGATGCATGGAAACTCATTCCAACGGAAGCTTACTATCGTGAAAAGTGGACATGCTCCAACTGTAGATGTGAGCACTCTTTCTGTCTATATATTGATTACATGAGATGATGATCACACACATATGCTCACATGAAATTGGTGCTATCATATATTACCCTCTAGTTAGCACTTAAATATGTTGTTGTCCACAGATCACTGATATATTGGATGGTCTATTACCCATCGAATTAAAAGGACTAGGATTATTGAATGTGTATAAAATCTGCACCTCTGCATATGTAAAAATTTCAGAATTTGTATCAATTTCACCACTACTTGTCCACTTATCCAAATTCTCAGATGGAATTTATGATTCAGAGATTTTAATAATTTTATCTGGAACGGAGTCCATGAAGATATCAAAATTAATAAATAAAAGGTTAATATTTACTTCTAATAAGTACACAGAAACTTATAAGAGAGGTGCACAAGTATATGAAGTATTCAAGAAAGAGCATAGTGCTCGACTACTTATGATACTAATCAGCATCATTAACTTTCCTGTTACTATCTATGGTTGATGGAAGCTAGAACTACTTTGTTTGACTCTGCAGTCTGCACTTGCAAATTCTTGCTTCTTATAATCTTTATGATTTCTTTGATTTCATATTTAATGAATGATTAGAAACCCAAACGGAGAACACCTGTATCTTATGGTGGGAGGTCTAGTGTGCCAGAAAAATCACAGCGTTCCAGAAGTATGTCTTTCAGCCCTGACCGAGTGCGCGTGAGGGGCAGGTCTCCAGCTTTCAACGCATTGGCCGCTACTTTTGAGAGTGCTAATGCGAGAAACCTTTCAACTCCACCCCCAATGGGTAGAAAATCTCAACTATATCCGAAATCTGTGACTCCAGATGCATCAAACTTAGCTTCAAAATCATCAGCAATAGCAGCACTCACTGCTAGCTTTGAAACAACAAATAATATACCTAGATCGCCTAAAGGTAGTTTGTTAATCGTCTTGATGTTAAATTTGAAATTATCTTTAAGTCAGTATGAAGGACGTCTAATGAATAAAGTGGACGCAGGGCCTCCAAAACCAAAAGCAGAGACAAATAACAAGGAGACATCTATGAGCAGCAAAATGGAATCCCTCACCATAGAAGAAGATGTGAAAGAGGGTGAAGCAGAAGATGAGGGTCTTCCTGTTTACCCATATGAACGCGTTAAAACAACATCAACAGATCCGATTGCAGAAATTGATGTAACAAAGAGAGAGGTAATAAATTGATATGGCAATGTAGTTATTATCAAATTATAAGTTTGCTCCCCTAATATTCGGTCCTTGTCTGGCACAAGCAGATTTACTTGTCTTCAGAGGAGTTCAGGGAGCATCTTGGGATGGCGAAAGATGCTTTCTATAAGTTGCCCAAGTGGAAACAGAACAAGCTTAAAATGGCCATTCAGCTATTTTGAATCTTCTCATTCACCGCATTTTATTCAGCTCCATGCGATTTATGTTGCATGTATTGGACTGCTTGCCCACCGAAACTGTACAGAGCTTTTCTTTTGACTATTTCAATTTAATATCTTACATTGGCAACTGTGGATGCATTCTAATTAGAGTGTTTTTTCTTATTCTTCCTGCAGTGGAGGTACACAATTTCCAAAGGAGTTATAGGGACAGCATCAGTGCATTTTTAGCTGCTTCTGCTCCCAAGAAGCTTTTTTTTAATGATCGGATAGAAACACATTTTTTTGTCTGTCAATTTTCCTCCTTGGCCCTTTTTGAGTTGGTTTGAATGTCTAGGTTTGCATTTTCCTCAAGTTAGAAGCTTGGTATTATTCTTTGGTCATTGGTTTTGTTGTGAGCTTGCAGTTTTGCCGTGCCTTCTCATTTTTTATTCACAATTGATTTTCTTTTCTTCTTTTTCTGAGGGCTCAAAATCTGATTTGAGTAGAGCAATTAGGGGTCTTGCAGATGCATACTTAGGTTGTATTGATATCCTGAGGATGGAAGTGTGTACAGCAGAGTTTAAAAACCAGTTGGCTCCTATCTTGACAATAAATTAAGTGTGACTTTTCTCCCTTGTATCTGCTCCTTTTCCCTTCACTTTAGTGTGGTTTGGAGTCTGGAATTTGGGTTGCATAATCAGTACTACAAGCACACAAAGATGAGACTTGTGTAAACTTGTTATCATATATACTGTCTTAGCATATGCATATTTTTCCATTATGAATGCCGAAATTTATTTTTATTGAGTTATTGACATGCTGTGATGCGTATGTTAAAGTACTAGAAGAATGTTTTTGACTTGTTAATTGTTCATATTTACATTATCGTGCTATTTGCTGAAGGAGACATCTTCTACGTGGTCTTCAGCCAGGTCCGGCCCTCGGCTAAGGCGGGCAAGGCCCCAAAATTATATATTTGCAGATTTTTGTTAAAAATGAAATAAAAAAAATCTAACAGTGGCATCTCACCATTTAACATGCTAATTAACTAAACAAATGATACCATTAATTAATACGCACATCACTAATAAGTCAATCAATTTATCATTCACTTGATCAATTACTCGACCAGTTATCGAAAGGGCTTATTAAACACCCAAGACTAATCTGGACATCAAGGGCTGATTAAACACCCAAGACTAATATGGGCATCAATTAATTCATGTTCAATGTTCTTTTCATTTTTTCTTGTGTTATGAGGTATGCACTTTAGTTTAGCAAAACACTAATGGCTACTATTTTCATTGTGTCGATGAACTCAATTTGTGTCGATGAGGTGAATAGTGAGGGTTATATTTTGTGTCATCTTACAGGGATTATAATTATAATTTTTATATTATTTTATTAATTCAAACTTTTAAACTTATATATATTTATTCAACCTATGTTTACTCAAAATCAACAACTTTCACCGTTGATCTGCATACTAATATTTTAATTGCTTTGTATTTATTATATTCATTGATGATTTATGTAACAAATAAATTATTATTAATATTTTAAAATATTACATTATTTCTATTTATTTACTATATTACCGTTGCATATATATATATATATATATTATATTTACTGAAATTTTAAAAAAAATTCTAATGTTTTTAAAGTATAACACATGATAAATTTATTATTTTGGTTATATTATTTTATAAAAATATTGTGATTATTATTGGAGTTAAAAAATTAAAATAAATTGATTAATTAAATGATGTCACCATAACGTTTTAATTGATATGATCATTATTTAAAATTAAAATTAGTCATTAGAACTTCAATTTAATAGTGACATTTAGCCCAACATTTAGCCCAATCGGGCTACATTTAGCATTTTTGGTATAGTCCTGCCCTAGGTTGGAGATGATTTTTTTTCTTTCTGATTATGGGGCTATATCAAGCCCTTGACCTTGAACTGGAGATGGCTTGACGGTACTTGTGATGGCCGAGAGAGAGAGAGAGAGAGAGAGAGAGAGAGAGAGAGAGAGAGAGAGAGAACTTAAGAAAAGAAAAAAGGTGCCCATAGTAATTTTGGGGTGTCCAAATATATAATGACCATTATATCTCTTTATTTTGTAAAAAAAAAATGCCACGTCATCGACACAAACAAAGTTGTGACGAAAATTGACTCCAGGCATCACAATAAGACTGTTTTGAAAGTTTTGGCATCACTTTGATAGTTTTTAAAGTTCGGACATCTTTTTGATACCTCGGTGAAAGTTCAAACCATGTAGGTGATTTTTTTCCTTGTATTTATTTATCTAGAAAATAAAAAGACACTCTTCGATGTTCAATGACGAGTACTGTAATTAAAAAAAAATAGGTCACAACTCGTATGGTGTTTTAAGAAATTAGTAAAGTATAAAGAGATAGTTGAAGTAATTTTGTGTAACATTATTCATGAAGAAGAAACTCATTTATATAGGAGAATACAAGAGGTTACATGTATGGTATGAATCATATTACATCACTACATAAAATTCAATTCCTTATTCTTTACACATCATACCATAACTAGGAACATAAATATCCTTCAACACTCTCCCTTGTGTCGATTATTGTGGGTGACGCTTCTTCATTACTTCCTAGATGCCTCATCAAAAACCTTTGCAGGAGAAAATGTGATCTCGCCAAGTAAAAAGAGTGTAAGTCGTCGTAGATGATGAAATGACACAAAATCATGTTGTCTTATTAAAACCTTGCCGAGTAATAAAAACTCTTTGGGATAAAAACAATCTTGGTCAAGAAAAAGAGTATAAGTGTCCTTCACATTTAGAAACGTTTATGTGAATGCCAGACTCCCCCTGAAGTCTGCATCTCTCTCTGATGTTATCAAGGTAGCTTAGACAAGCTGAGCAACCCTATACTCTTCACATGCTTCTCAAATGTGGATTTGGGCAATGACTTAGTAAATAAATCTGTCAAATTACTCTTAGATCGAACCTGATTCACTTGGATCTTAAGAAACTCTTGTTGTTGTTGATTGTAGAAGTACGTAGGCGATATATGCTTGGTGTTGTCGCCTTTGATGTAACCCAGCTTCATATACTCGATGCAAGCAACATTATCCTCATAAATGCATATATGTTTATCAGTGGTTGATTCCAAACCATAAGATCCTCGGATATGTGAAACTATGGACCTCAACCATATACACTATTTAATAGTCTCATGTAGAGCAATAGTCTCAGCATGATTCGAGGATGTAGGGGCTAAGGTTTTCTTTGTAGACCTCCAAGATATTGTAGTGTTTCCCATGGTAAAAACATAACCCATTTGGGAACGACCTCTGTGTGGATCAGAGAGATATCTAGCATCAGCAAAACATGTCAACACATCACAAGGATTGTTGATGTAAGGGTGAAGGAGGTAGCGTCACCATCCTTGACGGAACTGCCCCTTGCGATGGAAGCTCTCCATCTTGCATATCTGTAGTGATAAAACAAGATCATATTTATTGAACCCTTCAAGTACCTGAAGATATTCTTAATGCTTGTCCAATGATGTTGCATGGGCGCTGAGCTAAATCTAACTAATAAGTTCACAGCAAAAGAGATGTTTGGTCTTGTGCATTGAGCTAAGTACAGTAATGCACTTATTGTACTTAGGTAAGGCACTTTAGCTCCTAAGACTTCTTCGTTCTCATCCTTTGGATGAAATGGATCATTCTTTGGATCTAGGCTGCGGACCACTATGAGGGTTCTCACAGGATGTACTTTGTCCATGTTGAACCTTTTCAACATCTTGTGAACATAAGCTGCCTGATGGACTAGTATTCCACTACTATGGTGTTCTAGTTCAAGGCCTAGACAAAACTGTATCTCCCTAAGGTCCAAACTCCGATTTTAAGTACTTCGCAGTTTCTTTTAACTCATCAAGAGTTCTAATAATATTCATGTCATCAACATACACTGCTACTATTGCAAATCCGGAACTTGTTCTTTTAATGAACATGCATGGCCATAGCTCGTTATTCACATATCTATTCCCAGTCAGGTAGTCACTTAGGCGATTGTACCACATACACCTGGATTGCTTTAATCCACACAATGTTCATCTCAATCTTATAGAGAACGTGCTCCATAGTTTAGAGCTACTTAATTTGGGTAATTCGAATCCATTAGGGACTCGCATATATATCTCTGTATCTATATCCCTATAGAGATAATAACCACATTCCTAAGCTGCATGTCAAGTTTTTCGGAGACTACCAAATTGACAAGGTAGCGGAACGTTATTATGTCCATTACGGGAGAATATGTCTCCTCGTAGCCAATTCCAGAGTGTTGTGAGAAACTTTGCGCCACAAGGCGAGCTTTGTATCTTAGTACCTCATTATTCTCATTACGCTTTCTAACAAAGACTCATTTTATGTCCTACAGGCTTTACACTTGGCGAGGTTAACACTACCGGACCAAACACCTGTCTCTTTATTAGTGAATTTATTTTAGCTTGGATTGCTTATTTCCATTTGGGCCAATCTGCTCTCTATTGACATTCTTCAACAGAGCGAGGTTCGATGTCATCTTGTTCTATAAGTTCTTGTGCAACTGAGAATGCAAAGGCATGATCAAGGATCATAGATTCTCTATCCAAAATCTCATGTATGCTAGCATAATTCATAGAAATTTCTCTATTCACTGAACTATGATCAACCATTAGAACTCCCTCCAAAGTGGTTGTCTTAAGGACATAACTGTATTCAAGAATAATTTTATGAGATGAATTTTGAGTGTTGATGAAAAATGGATCATGTTGTGGCAACCTCCCTCTCTTCCTAGGGCGAGTATCCATCAAACCTACAGGTCTCCTCCTCTTCATTTGGGGAGCCGGGGCCTCAGCCACCACATGTCCACCTTGTCTGGTGGCGCCATCTCTTCCAAACATAGGATCAGCGGCTTGACATCATCCTTGTAGGATGTCAATCCTTGCAGGCACGTTCAAAGCAAGTATGAGTGATCTCGTCACTTTAGCGAGGTTAGCAAACATATAAGGCATCGAATTTACTACGTTTCCAAACTCTATAATTCTCCTTAATTCACTATCAACTAGTGTGGAGTGGGGATCAAGATGAGCAGATTGGGAACATGCCATGACAGTTAATGTCATTCTTGTGTCTTTTCTCCCCCTAACGACAGGAAGGTTGTCTCATCGAAGTGGTAATCCGTAAATCTTGCTGTAAAGATATCGCCTGTCAATGGTTCTAAATAGCGGATTATAGTTTGAGACACATATCCAACATAAATGCCCATTTGTCCATGAGGACCCATCTTATCGTGTAAAGGTGGTGTGATTGTCACATAAACTGCATAACCAAATATGCGTAGATGCGAAATATTCGGCTCATATCCAGTAACCAATATGTATGAAGAGAAGGGTCATCTAGTAGCAGGTCTGAAACAAATAAGCATAGCTTCATTTAATATCGCATAAGCCCAAGCAAAAATAGGTAGATTGGTGCACATTACCAATGTTCGTCCAACCATTTGAAGTCTTTTAATGGTGGCTTCTGCGAGACCATTTTGGGTGTGTACATGGGGAACTGAATGCTCGACATCAATCACAATGGACATGCAATAATCATCAAATGTTTGCGAAGTAAACTCCCCAGCATTGTCAAGACGTATTGACTTTATAGGATGATCTGGGTGGTGAGCCCTCAAATGAATTATCTGGGTAAGAAGTGTAGCATATGCAGAATTCCTTATGGACAATAGTGCGACATGTGACTAGCGTATCGAAGCGTCCATCAATACCAATTAAATATCTAAATGTCCCGCACGATGGGTGGATAGGTCCATAAATATCACCTTGGATATGTTGTAAGAATGAAATATTTTCTTTGGTATCTTTAGCGTAGAAGGGTCTTGCTCTTACCATAGCTAAAGAACAGACTTTGCAAAATGATCGGTGAGCATCAGACATCACCAATGAGGATGTTGGTGTAGGCTCAAAATCTCCATGGACTTTGGAAGCAACATAAGGAACGAAAACGCTACTCTTGGCATCAAGTCATCTCCTCTTTGAGGATGAGGTGTTGGTGTCAGACCGATAGTGGGTGATGGTGCCACTACTGTTGGTGCCCATCTCCACGCTTTTGAGAACCTCTTTTTGGTTCTTGCTTCCTTTCGCTCGAAAGAATGAATGTCTGTTTGAGTTCTTCAAAATCTAAATCAACATGTCACGACCTAGGTGTCACAGTCTGTCGTGCCAAAGCCTATGTGTGTCTGAATCCTAGAGGCCATCTATCATGATATGGTGTGATTCTCAACTCTTATAGTTGTGATACAGATCCCATTCGGCTGACACATAAGTTTCGCCAATATTCGGTTCCTACCCAAATCATTGGAGGTGATATATACATAGTCAATTTCATTCTCACAATGAGTATTCATATGAAATCCATTGGCGTGGATGTCTCTACTACTCAATAGGGTCCTTGGAGCCCTAGGAGCATAGAGAGCATCATCAATTATGAGTTTTGTTCCATTTGGCAACATAAGTTGGGCTCTTCCTCTCCCTTGGATCAAATACGAAGATTCACCCATCATTGTGGTTAAAGATATTCAACAAGGTATAAAGTCGATAAAGAGTTGTCTATGATGAAGTATAGTATGTATTGTTCCGCTATCAATGAGACATTCAAGCTCTCCCAGAAACACACCTACAAAGAAACAAGTATTATATGAGGAAAAAACTGAAAAATAAATCATAAGTTCAGTTTCTGGGAGAGGCTTCAACCCATCGAAGCCTTCGACCCATCAGGGCCATCCTCGACCCATCGAAGGTTCTTTTCGGGGTGAAAGTATTACCGGCGACTTATTTTTCAAGTCGCCGGCAATGCTTAAGGGCATTACCGGCGACTTAAATCGCCGGCAATGATGAAGGGCATTACCGGCGACTCGACAATTTTGCGTCGCCGTGGCCGGAAATTGAGGGGTATTGCCAGCGACTTTGGTCCAAGTCGCCGGCAATACCCGGAGAAATTTGTCAAAAAAAAGCCGGTTCTGGATTGGGCCCAATTCCAGAACCTGCACTGAAAAACAGAAACCGTACAAATACAAGTTCAACAGTACACACATAATTGTCCAACGTACAGTACAAATAGCAACAATACGAAAATAAACTACAACTACACGTCAGGGTTGAAGAAATCCATGTAATCATTTGAACTCCGGTGGCTACCCTGGTCTTGCTATGGCGGTGACTGCTGCAGTGGTGGATCACTATGGAACACAGGGACCGGGGGAGGTGTGGGGACCGGTTGTCCGGTAGTCTGGCACGCGTACATCGTCTGCATTCATGTGAACATTTGTGTCTGCTGCTGGACCATCATTCGGTGTTGCTCGACCAGCACCCGGTGCTCGGCATCTCTGACTGCCTGCTGCTCGGCCAATTACCGCATCTCCTCCAGCTGCCTCCTTTGCTCCTCCAACTCCCTCTGCATCCTCTGAAGCTCCGCCGCTATGTTAGAGTTCCTAGAAGTTGAAGTTCTTGACCCGGTAGAGTATTCCAAAGTGTTCTTCAATACTCATTCGCCCGCCGAGCCCATTCCCCTGCAGTAGTAGGTATTCTTTCCAGTCCCGCACGCTTTTGCCATGATCTGAGCCGCTATAGGGTGATCAAGCGGATCGATCTGAGAGGCATACTGGGTCACTTCTTCCTCCGAGCAGTCAGGATGATTGTTTCGAGCTATATTCATGGTGACTTCTGTGATCGCTTCCTCCACTCTCGCCTAATTGAAAAGCGAATATGAATAACGTATTATTAAACGAGTTAAATTAATAGAGAAAAATAGTTTTATTAACACATGCATATGTGAACTACAAACTAATGAGGCTAAAGACTTACCGCTTCTTCAGGGCACTGCGGATAGAACTTCTGATGAACAAACACCAACGGGTTGACTTCTTGTTGTTGCTGCGCCTTACTTGACCAACCCAAATAGTTGAGTGAACCTGCATGATGGGCCTTGGTGTTTTTCAATCTTTTCTCCCTGTTCGTCTTGGAAATCGCCTTGTTTGATAAACATATGTAAAAAAATTAGTAACTAACTATTTCAATGTGATACGATATATTAGGGTTGTAAAATATATTCAGGATGCATACCTTCGCTTTGGGGTGCTCGAAGTGGGCTACCAGCCACAGCCACTCGTACTCCCTAAACTGGAATTCGCTAGGGGTAGAACCTCGGCCTAGCTTCTTGTACTGTGTGTAATGTTTTGAAAGCTCGTTCTTCCACTCTTTATACCTATATTAACCCCGATGGCCTGCTCAAGTCTCTTCTCGGTGCAGGGGCCTCTAGTCTTTCGTTTTCCAGTGCCATTAACGAAATTGCCTAATAATACAATGTCAACAAATTGATGTCATTAATTGAACCTATCGTAAGGCTTAAGTAATAATTAAGTAATCAATCTTGTTAAATAAAATTTACCTGCATCGTCCGTTTGCTGGTTGGTGCACCTCGCACTCCAAAGATACACGGGGTCGAACGGGATGAAGTTGTACACTTCCTCCACGCTCAGGAACTCCTGCCGTCCTTCAATATAAATAGGCCTCCCCCTATCATCGAATTCAGGGATCACAGGAATCTCGTCGGGTAGGAAGAGACCAGACGGCGGAGATAGACGAGGCCTGGACGATGAGGCGCCGGCACCATCTGCCTCAGATGATTCCCGTGAAACGGGAGTAGGCACCGGGCCAATAGGGGGCATTCGGATGGTGGGAGTTTCTGATGCCCCCGTTGAGTATCGCTCGTCTGTGGGTCTGCTGACTGAGGGTCTGCTGACTGAGCGTCTGCTGACTGAGGCTTGAGGGTGGACTGGGGGTTGCACGGAGCCGGATCATGCAGCTTCCTCCTCTCCTCGCAAAGCTAGCAACATTTGTGTGCAAGCATTCATCATTGGGCCACTGCGCGTGTTACTGACTGCGGTTGAGGAAGCTTGACTACTGCTCCCTCCACTGGATCTACTCCCTCTCCGTTTGATGCCTCCAAGCCAATTTGCCGCAAAACCTCCTGCACATCCAACAATTAGTCCTGGATTCGGTTCTATTAAAATTAAGGATGGAACCGTTTGGAACCGGAACAGTTTGAAACCGGAACCGTTTGGTTCCGGTTCCGGTTCTAGCGGTTATCGGTTCCAAACAGTTCCCGTTCCAAACGGTTCTAGCGGTTATGATATCGTACATTAAATTAAACATTAAACATTAAACATTAAATTAAATTGCATCATATAATATCGATCATTACGAATATAATTATCAAAATATCAATTAATTATTACCCAAATGCTTATTTAACCAATTAATTAAGTTAACAAATATACCTTAAATTATCAACTATATATATCAATTAATCCAAATCACCTTAATTTGCCCAACACCTTCATCAACCTTAAATTACCTATATCAATGAATCCAAATCACCTTAATTTGCCCATGCAACACCTAAAAAATACAATATAATTATCAACTATATATATCAATTAATCCACCCAAATCACCTTAAATTACCTCAATATTTTCCACATATATACATACATACACTTGCCTAATAATGAATCAAAAATTAAAACAACACCCAAAACTATAATGTACCAAGTTAATTAAAATGCTTACACCTTAATTAAAATGCATATATATATATATACACATAACTAAAAAAAAATTTGAGAGAGAGAGAGAGCTAGGACCTGTCATGGTCGAGCTCGATCTGCTTCCGGCGACGGAGGTGAGGGGAGGAGGGGAGGAGGAGAGGAAATTGAGATTTGGGGATTTTTGTGTGGAGAGGGGAGAAGGGGAGGGGAGAGGGGAGGGGAGAGGGAAGGAGCTAGAGGAAGAGAGGTGAAGAGGAGAGGGTGGCGAGCTAGGTGAGGAAGAGAGAGGATATGGGGGTTAAGGGTTTTGAAGGAAGAGAGAGGTGAAGAAATGAGGAAGCAGCTCGAGCTGCCTCCTGTGAAATCAAAAACTATTGCCGGCGAGTTACGAGTTAACTCGTTGGTAATAGTATTGCCCACGAGTTGTTGATAAACAACTCGTGGGTAATATTATTACCCACGAGTTGATAACTCATGGGTAATACTATTACCAACGAGTTATCAACTCGTTGGTAATGATAGTGATTTCCGGCCTATAATTTCCGACTACAATTTTCGACTACAATTTACGACTATAAATATGTACGACTATAATTTCTGACTAGAATTTCCGACTATAATTTCCGACTAGAATTTACGACTATAAATACGTACGACTAGAATTTCCGACTATAAATATGTACGACTATAATTTCCGACTATAATTGATGACTATAATTTACGACTATAATTTACGACTATATATAATTTCCGACTAGCTAGCTATAATTTCCAACTAGAATTTACGACTATATATAATTTCCGACTATAATTTCCGACAAGAATTTCCGACTAGAATTTCCGAGTATAAATACGTACATGCACGTTTATATAACAAACAAACATGCACGTTTATATATACTAAAATATGTACATCATTAACGTACTAAGGATGATAATCGTAATCATCTTCATCACTTGAGTCTGAGTCGGTTTTATAGGTAACCTCTGGCAATATGTGTCGCTCCTCGTCATCTGAATCAGCGTCAACTTCATATGGATTAACATCGAGAAGTTCTGCTCCAGTAATTCGAACCACACTCCCAGATCTCACATTATTAAGGCGAATCGTAGATGATTCCGGAATGTCAAAAGCGTTCGGCTCTTGGTATGCAGTAACTTCCTCATCATCTGCGGTTTCACCAAGTGTGGCAGCACTGTATATGTTTCTATGAGCAACATGGTTAACCACCTTCCACGGGACTTTGTTCAGAAGATCGTCAAGGTAAAACACTTGTTTTACTGATGTGGCAAGAACGAAAGGGTCTTCTTTATACCAGCTTGTAGCAGTATTCACCGAAAATGTTCTGTACTGATCGATCCTTGTGTTCTCCGGACTAGTATCAAACCATCTACACTTGAACAAGTGCACTTTCATGTGGTTCCCATAAATTAGTTCAACAACTGAATGAAGGACACCGTAATAGTCAACGCCATCCTGCCCACTATGGACCATCACCCCACAATTCTGTGTTTTCAGTCGGTCGTTTCGATTTTCACATATAAATTTCACGCCATTGACCTGACACATCAAGTAAACTTTTGAAGCTATCGGTTTCATCGCCAGGACCCTCAATTCGTTTGACCACTCTGGGCAACCATCATTTGCTACATGGTTCATCTGAAAATGATAAGAAACCACACAAGAAATTATGAACATAGAAAAAGAAAACCACGTACACACATGCTATATAAGGATATAAAAAATAGATATATACATATATATACCCTTACCCATTGACCAAAGTAGTTTGCAAACGTCCTGTTGTGGTAATCAACATTTCCGGCAATAGCAGGGCAGTGAAGATGATAGTTTTTCCAATATTGTACTTCTGGACAGTTAATCAGTACCGACCAGTGGGCAATGGCTACCTCATTTACATCCAACTTGTACGACTTTGGCAAGCTTCCCTGTACTACCACGTCATTGGAGATGATAGAAAGGTTGAACTGGGGTTCATCTATCGACATCTGTTGTTGGGGGTCCTCAAGCGCTCCTAAATACATGTTGGTGTACGTTACACACTCGTGCGCAATATATGCTTCAGCGATACACCCTTCAGGTGCAGATTTATTCTTCACATAGTCCTTGTAGGCTCCTAATTGTCTACAAGTTAACAAGTGCATGTTATGATACTTAAAAATTAAGAATTTACATATAAAAACATAGGCAAACCAAATGTATGAATCATTTGTACCTTTCCATGGGATACATCCAAGTGTAGTGTACAGGACCGGTAAGCAACAATTGTTCGGGAAGATGGATCATCAGGTGAGGCATGATGTCGAAAAAATTTGGGGGAAATATCCTCTCAAGCTTGCATATGATAAAAATGATGTCATCTTGCATCTCCCTGAGATTTGATTTTTTAACTTCCCTGGTGCATAACTTCTGAAAGAATCTTGACAAGGCCACCAACGGCTCCACCACCTCTTTGGGCAGGTACCCTCGAATGAAAATAGGGAAAAGGCGTTGAAGCAGTACATGGTAGTCATAACTCTTTAATCCATACAACTTATTGTCCCGGAAGTTAACACACCTACTTATATTTCCTGCATAGCCATAAGGATACCTGCATATATAGCCATAAGTAACAATTATATTTCTTGCATATAACCATATATAAGTAAAAATTATATTAATTTCCTGCATAGCCATAAGAATATATACCTGACATTACTCAGCCACCCAAAAATTTCATGCTTATGCTTCGGCTTGACGGTGTAAGGAGCTTGCGGCATTTTTTTCTTACCATCTCTTAACCACAAATGTTTCCGCAGTCCCATAGCTTTCAGATCAATGCGTGCCTTAGGGATGTCTTTTGTTTTCCCCTCCAAATTAAGAATTGTGCCCACCACACTTTCACACACATTATTCTCTATGTGCATGACATCTAGGTAGTGTCTGATAGGCAACCTGGGCCAGTAGGGGAGTTCCCAAAATATGCTCTTGTGTGTCCAAAACTTATACCTTTTGGGCTTGTCTGAAATTGACGCCACTATCTCAGGATGATTGCTCAGCTGGCCAAAATCATATTCATTCAACACTTCCAAAATTTCATCCCCTGTCCATCGCCTGGGTGCCACACCTGTTTCCACAGTCTCATCAAAAGCATCTGGATCCTGCCTAAATGGGTGATCATATGGAAGCCAACAACGGTGACGTATCTGAATAATTTTACTGCAATGAGGACTGCAACAATCAACTGTCATGCACTCTGAACAAGCCCTGTAACTCTTGGTTACGTTGCCCGACAATATACCGCGGGCAGGAAAATCACTGATGGTGCCAACAAGCATGGCATGCATCTGGAACATCTCATTTTTGAACCTATCGTAAGTGGGGTGGCCACACTCACTCAGGTACTTAAGCTCCTCAATCAAAGGCCTCAAATACACATCGAGACACTTTCCTGGATGACCCGGGCCCGGAATTAACAGAGTCAGCATATTGTATTCCTTCTTCATGCACATCCATGGTGGAAGGTTGTACGTTATCAAAATAACTGGCCATATACTGTATTGAAGACTCATGTTGCCAAAAGGGTTGAATCCGTCAGATGAGAGCCCTAGCCAAACATTTCGGACCTCTGCTGCAAAATGATCAAACTCCCTGACCATGTGCTTCCAAGCCTCTCCGTCGGAAGGGTGTATAAGGGTGTCATCGTCAGGCAAATTCCTCTCAGCCCACCATCTCATAGCTTCGGCCGTGAAAGCACACATGAACAACCGCTCCAGCCTATAAATAAGCGGGAAATATCGAAGTATCTTCACAGCTTTCTTGTTGCCTGCAGGAGTCAACTTATACCTTTCTGTAAAACATACCGGGCAGGCTTCAAGGTCTTCAAGATCTTTTCCCCAGAAGAGAATACAATCATATCTGCATGCATGGATTTTGATGTAGGAAAGCCCCAAGATCTTTCAGAATATGTCGCACCTTATGATGAGTGGTAGGAAGACGATGACCGGGTGGCATTAGCGAAGCAGTCCACTTCAGCCAAGAATCAATAGCTTTGACAGACATTTTGTTCTCCATTTTGAGCTGCATCACTCCCATGACACTTTCAAGAACAGTCTTACTACAACCGTCGTACAACGGAGTCTGTTGCAATGTAATTAGGTTGTTGTACTTGTCCATACCGCTTGTGTTGACATGAGCTCCAGGTAATGGCTCGACTGGCTCAATATGGGGGAAACCCTGCACGACGGGAAGGACATTTGGTGCTTCATCAGCAAATACACCGCTCTCATGAGAAAACATATCATTGATTAACATCGATGTTGGATCATAGGATGGACTGCCCCTCTCAGCAAAATGTCCATGATCATAGGATGGACTGGCCCTCTCACCAAATTGTCCATGATCATGCGGACCCGCTAACGATGTTTCACCGTGATAAATCCAACAAATGTACTTATCCCAAAATCCGTATTTACTCAGGTGCTTCTGGACTTTATCAATGGGAAAACGAAATCGATCGCTGCGACACTTACATTCTTTACACGGGCAATAATGAAGTGTAGTGTCTCCACAATTAGCCTTCACAAAATCCACAAAACTCTTGATTCCCTGGTGATATCTCACATCCCATCTTTTGAGGCTCATCCAACTCTTGTCCATCCTGAAAATTCTAACAATATTACGTACTATAAATATATATATATATATATATACACACATTCACTACTAATTAATTAATAAATTATCATTAATTACATTCGAATTCATCCGATTAATTAACAAAAGTCGACCCATGCATGCATATATATAAATTAAAAAATATATATATATACCAACAATTCACAATTACAAATTAACATGCCTGTATATATATAGACATATTAACAATTAATATTCACAAAATAATTTTATATCCATACATATATATATACACAAATTAACATATTTTCATCGAAATAATCTCAAATCTACTCAAAATCAACAGTCAATCACTCGAAATCAACAATGTATCCACTCTATTTGCGTATCAAACCAATAATCGATATCTCAACTCTAGATCAACACATGCATATATATATAATCGATCAAATTAAATCAACACACATATATATACATACGTATATACGTACCTATATATAGCTACGTATATAGCTTCCCGAGCGGGTTTTCGACGCTTGGCCTTTTGACAATACCCAAGGATTTCAGAGTGTTTTCCTTCTTTCGATTTCACCGGATTTTTTTCTATCCAAATGAATGAGCTGCTGCGATCTGCATCTGATATAAGAGGTATTGCCGGCGATTCATTAAATCGCCGGCAATGTTGTCGGCGAAATTCCGGCCAAAAATCGCCGGAAATGCTTGAAACTTATTACCGGCGACTTTCTCCGTCGCCGGCAATAATTTTTCACCATTGCCGGCGATTTTCCGGCCGGAATTTTGCTGGCAATGGTTGAGAGATTATTGCCGACGACGGAGAAGGTCGCCGGCAATAATTTTGAGCATTGCCGGTGACTTTTCGGACTTTTTGTCAGCGACGGAGCAAGTCGCC
Source organism: Geum urbanum (assembly GCA_946800695.1). NCBI lineage: Eukaryota > Viridiplantae > Streptophyta > Magnoliopsida > Rosales > Rosaceae > Geum > Geum urbanum. The sequence continues at coordinate 12,510,979 of OX327003.1, forward strand.
GGCAATAATGAGCATTGCCGGCGACTTGCCCGGTCGCCGACCTTTTTTTTTTGAAATATCGCCAGCAATGGTACTTAATGTGGTAGTGGGTGTGCCTTCAACCCATCGAAGGTCCTTCTCGGGTTGTGTCTTCGACCGAGACTGGCCGACCTCCGTGTAGTTAAACAGGAATAAATTTTTCTAGAAAATAGCTATTGACAATCTGGATGAAGTTCTGAAAACTAGACATCTGTAGATTTTCAACCATACATTACAAATATACTGGATCATTCTGAGCCAATCCCAATTTTACGTCAAAGTCAACTGATCTGTAGACCAGATTTTGTTTGCCCTGTTTTTTGACCTTAGTCCACCTAAACATGCATAACTTTTTCTAGGGACTTGCTGTCGATGTTCTAGAAGTAGTTCCAAAAACTAGACATCCATATATTTCCAACCATATAACTCTTATATGTTGGTTCATTCTAAGTTTATACTAGTTTGTCGTAGAAGCTGACTAATCTGCAGTGACAGAGTCAATTTTTTGTTTTGTGATGATTTTCGGGGATTTTAGCACTCCTAGCTATCCCATTTGATATATGGACGAATTTTCTAATTTTTTAGGCCATCTATTATCGTTTGGGTAGCTCTTTTCACTCATGATCAGGCAAAGAGAGATTAATATAGGTGGGACACAAGGTCCTCTCAAATTATCTAAAATCTCTTGTTCTAGACATCACAAGTAACTAAGGTGAGCCCTAGTAGAAGATAGACTTGCAGTAACCACAAAATATGTATATAACACAAAAAAATTTAGAGTAGCTTGTTATTAATAAGCCAATACAATGCCTTTTATTAATAATGCCAACGAAAATACATCAAAGTTTACTAATCCAATGAAAACTTGACCATAACAATGTCAAAAATAATATTTAGGCACACACGCATTTATTCATGAAAAACATAAAGCCCTAATCAAAATCCAGTGGCTCTTCAACTGAGTCTCTGCCAATTGAAGCTTGCTTTAATGAGATTAGCCACTGCTCCATCTACATCTTCTGTTTCATTGTGGTAAGCTTCTAATGCAAGCTTTTCGCGGTAAGCTTTGTAGTGATCTGCAAGTCCTTTGCTTGCTTTACAGTTCTTGAACCAATGGTCGCTTGCTCTATACCTATGGCAAACTCCATCACCGTATTTTTCTCCCTTATCTCGAGATTGTTGAATTTTGACTTGCCTTTGTCAACATGGGTGGTGACACTACCTTGGTTGCTTTGGCCACCATGGCCTCCGCGGCCTTTTTTGGTGGAAGCTCCTCTCTCAAGGTTTCCATCTGATGTATGGTTCGATTTGTGGCAGTTGTAAGGACCTTGACGTCCCTCTCGTTTTTACTTTCTTCTAAGGTTCAGCTCCTTGTGCATAGTTCACTTTAGAGACTCTCTTTGTCCCCACTGGCCTTGAACTATTGTTCACAAGTATGTTATCTTACTTCTATGCAACAGATAAAATCTGTATAAGCTGATTGTACGTTGTGATATTTCTGGTTCTAACCCCATTGTAGTATTGATTTGCAAGTATCCTCGCAGCAATCGGGAATGTAGAGAGGGTTTTCTCGAGCATATCTGTCTCAGTCACGTTCTGATTGTAGTATTCAAGCATAGATAAAAGTTTAAGCTTCTAAAAATCATAGTCTGCTACACTTTTGAAGTCTTAGAACCTAATATAGGTCCACTTATATGACACCGAACCAGAATCTGTTGTGTATTTGGCACGATTCTCGAGATTGAGTTTAGTCGCAGTTTTATGTCGTATATGTGGTTCGTCGACCCTATTCGCGACATTGTTTTTGGTCGAGAATTTGAGTTGAGTGTCTTCACGGGAATTGTAGAGCACATGATTTCGAGCTCGTGGGCAGTTTCGAAAGATTTTTCCGATAACCGAGGAATATTTTATGATTATTTGAAGTTTCGATTTTCGACGAGTTTATCCGATTGTTTCGAGTTTATCCAAATCATGATGGTTATCCATTTCGAATCGTCGATTGACCCGAGACGCGAGTATAAATAGCGGAATAATCGAGAATTAGTCATAAAACACTGTTGGACCGTTGACCGAACTTTGACTTTCCAAAAATAGCAAGTTGACCTGTTTGACCGAAGAGGAAGATTCCCGTTTGGGAGTTGACGTCCGACGACCCATTTTCCGGCCACCTCCGACTTCGGCGAGGGTATGGTTCGATTCCTGGTTCAATTTCGAGTTGATTAGTGTTTGAGTTTGGGAAAATTGGTTGTGTTTTGGGTGAGGACCATTAGAGGCCGAATTGGGTTTTTCGCCGTGATCGGAGGACTCTCCGGCGAGCCACGGTGGCTAGGAGGTTGGGGGTTTTCCTCCCCTTGGCTTGGTGAAGCTATTCCTAAGCTTTGATTGGGTTGTAATGGAGTTTTCCGGCGAACCCGATTCGGTTGCCGGAGGTGAAATTCTATTCGGGTTCGTGCCGTTTTGGACGAGTTAGACCGTGAATTGGACCTCGTGACTGTTGAAGAAGAGACTCAGCTTGAGATGGGCTTTAATTCTGGAAATTTTGGCCGTGAAATTCCACCGTTGACGGTGCGCCGCCGCCGCCGGCGGCGGTCAACGGCGGGAAAGTTGACTTTTTCAGATTTCGACGTTTATAATGTCATTTTTCTCGTAATCGCGCCCTGGTTATCGTTCAGAGGTTTTCGTGTTGATTTGGTTAGCCGATTTTCAGTCGAGGTTTCGAGTGGGGATTTCGGAATTTCCGTTATTCATTTTGTACTGCAGTGCATATTTCCTGTAACGGTTGGTTTCCGTGATTCAGTACAAGGTTGTGGACTACGATTTTGATCAGTTATGTTTTTGTGAATATTCAGGAGATCGAGATCGAGATCTGGATCGTGATCGTGCTTCAGGCGAGGGATCTTCCGCCGGACCACTAGTTTAGCGCGAGTTCGCGCTAGCTGATCTGTGAGTGGACAAGTTTCTATTTTCACTGTTGATTTGCGAGTTCGTGGATTTTATGATTTCCATATTTAATTATACGATGTTGTGATATATGTTGTTTCCGGAGGTATTATTATATGTGTTTATTTGTGATGGCATTTATTACATCGATGTACACGAGTTGAGAGATTCCTCTCGACCAGAGTTGAGAGATTCCTCTGGGCGGGGTTGAGTGGTCCCCTGCGTGCCACCAGGGTTGAGTGGTCCCCTGGCCTATCACTGTCGGGTTTGAGCGATTCACCTGACGTCGGGCTTGAGAGGTCGCCTGACAACCTCTGTGTATATATATATGTGTGTTGTTTTCCGAACTCGCACTGTTTATATTGAGTATGTATATAAACTGGTGAAAAGCATATGTTTATTTTCGTCCACTCACTCGAACGTTTTATTTGCCTTTCTCCTGGGCTTTTCGGTTTCCATGCCCAGTTTGCAATTCGGATTCTGCTGTTTCACGTCGCGGTTTGGAGGCTAGTGTTCAGAGTTACCTGTACTTTCCAGTAGGTTCTTGTTTCGCCTACTGATGTGTATATGTGGTATATATTTTATACTAGAGGTCGCTCTGATACATTCTGATACCTGTTTATACGGATTTTCTCGAATATACATATATACATAGTACAGTTTGTTTACTGTTATTGATTATATTGATGTTGAGAAATCCGGATGGGATTGGTGCCCACGGTTTGGCTTTTGTGGCATAGGATGAAGTGTTGTTTTATGGGTGCAGGTTATGGTAATTCCACGTTAGTAACGAAACTCTGCCCAAGTTTTGAAAAGTTTTTGTTGGTTCGTATTTTCAGAAGGGGTTCGATTCCGGTTTAGGTAGCTAAATCGGGGTTGGGTCCTTTTAGCTTGGTATCAGAGCATTAGGTTGTCAGATTCTGTAGACTCTTGTAGTTGTGACGCTTAGGGTATTTGAGTTGATACAGCATGACTGGAGTGATGACCCGACTGGCCAGCGGTACTCATCAATACTTCGGGTGTTGTGTGTCCTCAAATATCTGCGATTTCATGATTATGTTCTTTCTGCTTGTACCTAATGCTTGTCTTGTATCAGTAGGATGCCTCCTCGACGTGGTCTCCGTGTTGATCGGGACGAGGATCCTGATGAGGATCACCGAACGCGCGACTTGCTGATGCGAGTGCTGCGTTAGGAAGAGCGTTTTGACCCTGTGGTCAAGGCTCGCACTGCGGGTGCTACTGTGTTTTCGGGTTCAATTGATCCAGAGATATGCGAGGCATGGTTGGTTCAGATTGAACGTGTTTGTGAGCGTCTGCAGTTTACTCCTGAGCAGATGTCAGTAGCCGCAGTTGGTTTACTTGAGGGTGATGCATACTTTTGGTGGGTTAGCACTGACAGAGTTCCGGTTGATACTCCGTGGACCTTGTTCCGTGATCTGTTTATGCGGAGGTATTTTAATCCGGCTACCCAGCAGCGCAAGTACGAGAAGTTTACAAACTTGAGGCAGGGCAGTTTGTCTGTACTTGAGTATCGGGATCGGTTTACCCGTTTGTCTCGTTTTGCGCGGGATATGGTGGCTACAGAGGAAGCTAAGTGTCGTAGGTTTGAGCTGGGATTGAATCTGAACATCAAGGCGACGCTGACTACGATGCCTCGGAACAACTTTGATGAGTTTGTTAGTGCTGCACTCCGAGGCGAGGACATTGAGCAGGAGAGACAGCAGAGGAACCAGCCGAGGCGATTTGTGGAAGGTGGACCGAGTCAGGGGCCTTCAAAGAGGCAGAGTTCTGATACTTCCGGTTCAACCTCATCCTCAGGCGGTGGATCTTATCGCTCACCAGTTGGTGTACCGAGACAAAGATCGAGATGGAGGAGAGATCGACCGCAGCGACCACAGGCTACTGGGAGTTCCAGCGGTTCTAGTTATCCTCGACGTACTGGTGACACTTTTGCCGTACCGAGGGAGTACCCATTGTGTAGTCTCTGCAGCCAACACCATGTGGGTCCATGTCGGCGAGGTCCTGTTACTTGTTATGATTATGTCCAGGTGGGTCACTACTTGAGGGAGTGTCCCCAGTTGTTTGATTTTGATGGTCAGGCAGCTCAGAGTTCCGGAGGAGAGCGAGGTGCCACTTCGGGAGCGCAACCAGTACAGTTTGCAGGTCAGGGCAGACAGCAGGGTCAGGCCCAGCGAGGACGACCAGCCGGACAGGCGATGGTTCATGTTATGACTCTACGTGAGGGCAGAGCATCACCGGAGGTCGTTATCGGTACGTTACATGTTTTTGGTATTCCTGTACTTGCATTGTTAGATCCGGGCGCCACACATTCATTCATATCATTTAGACTGTCATCATTGTCTACAGTACCTGCATCTCCACTTTCGGGGTTGTGGAGGGTGTTGTATCCGTCAGGTGAGGTTGTGAGCATCGGTTGGGTTTACCGAGATTGTGAGGTGTTTATTGATGGCCATGGTTTAGCTGCAGATCTGTTATTGCTTGATATTGTGGATTTTGATCTGATCTTGGGTATGGACTTTCTGGAGTCGCACTGGGCTATGTTTGACTGCCACAGGAAGGAGGTCGCGTTTTGACGACCAGGGTTACCTGAGATACTGTTCTGTGGCGAGAAGAACACTTCACGACCGTGTTTGATTTCCTCGATGAGGGTGGATCGGTTGATGAAGAATGGTTGTGTTGCTTACTTAGCCCATGTTGTGGACACTACAGCTGCAGTGCTGGATCTTGGTAGTATTGAGGTTGTACCTGAGTTTCCGGATGTGTTTCCCGCGGGGTTACCTGGTATACCCCCTGTACGGGAGATTGATTTTACCATTGAGTTATTACCGGGTACTGGACCAATTTCTCAGACACCGTACCGGATGGCGCCTGCGGAGTTGAGGGAGTTGCAGATTCAGCTCCAGGAGTTGTTAGAGAAGGGATTCATTCGACCGAGTGTTTCTCTGTGGGGTGCTCCAGTGTTGTTTGTGCGGAAGAAGGACGGGTCCATGCGTTTGTGCATCGACTATCGGAAGCTGAATCAGGTTACAGTGAGGAACAAGTATCCGTTGCCGCGGATTGACGACTTGTTCGATCAGCTAAAGGGAGTAGCAGTCTTTTCGAAGATTGACCTTCGATCCGGATATCACCAGTTGAGGATCCGAGACTCTGATGTAGCCAGGACGGCATTCAGGACGCCGTACGGGTGTTTCGACGATTCCTGGACAAGTTTGTGATTGTATTCATTGACGATATCCTGGTCTATTCCAGGAGTGTGGGCCAGCACAAGAAGCATTTGCGAGCAGTGTTGCGGACTTTGCGGGACCATCAGTTGTTCGCAAAATTTAGCAAGTGCGAGTTCTGGTTGGATAGTGTGAAGTTTCTGGGCCACGTGATTTCGGCCGAGGGAGTCAGTGTTGATCCTGCCAAGATCGAGGCCGTGCTGAATTGGAGTAGACCCACTACTATGCCAGAGATTCAGAGTTTCTTGGGGTTAGCAGGTTATTACAGACGATTTGTACAGGATTTCTCCCGGATTGCTACACCACTGACCAGATTGACGATGAAGGGCGTCAAGTTTGAGTGGTCTGATGCGTGCGAGGAGAGTTATTTGCTCCTGAAGGAGAGATTGACTACCACACCGGTTCTGACATTGCCAGACGACAGTGGTGAGTTTGTTGTGTACAGCGACGCGTCGAAGTTGGGCCTTGGCTGTGTGTTGATGCAGCATGGTAGAGTCGTGGCATATGGTTCCAGACAGCTGAAACCGCATGAGGCCAACTATCCGACGCATGATTTGGAATTAGCCGCTATTGTGTTAGCGTTGAAGAGTTGGAGACATTACCTGTATGGTGCTCAGTGTAAGATTTTCACTGATCACAAGAGTCTCACCTATTTGCGGACACAGCCGGATCTGAACATGAGGCAGCCCCGATGGATGGAGTTGATCAACGATTACGATTGCACATTTGAGTACCATCCAGGGAAGGCCAATGTTGTAGCAGATGCACTTAGCCGGAAATCTGGAGCCTCATTGTTTCACATGTGTGTGGCCAGAGTATCGATGTTAGCCGAGCTTCGAGCTACGGGTGCCGTGTTTGGATATGATGATGATGGAGCTTTGTTAGCCAGTTTTCAGGTTCGACCCGTACTAGTTGATCAGGTACGAGAGGCTCAGGATTCAGATCCTTACTTGCTGGGCAAGAAGACCATGATACGGAATGGTGTGCCTACAGAGTTTCGATTGAGCGACGACGGTACGTTGTTGTTCAGAGGCAGGCTATGTGTACCCAGAGACGAGGACTTGAAGAAGGAAATTCTGGACGAGGCCCACAGTTCAGCGTATGCGATGCATCCCAGAGGTACGAAGATGTTTCGTACACTTCGAGCGTACTATTGGTGGCGCAACATGAAGCGGGAGATTACCGCGTACGTGAGTCGATGTTTGATTTGTCAGTAGGTGAAGGCGGAGAGGCAGAAACCTGCAGGGAAACTACAGCACTTGAGATTCCAGTTTGGAAGTGGGAGCACATTATGATGGATTTCGTCTATCAGCTGCCGCGTACTTCGGCAGGCAACACTGGCATTTGGGTTATTGTTGACCGATTGACGAAATCCGCACACTTTCTTGCACTTCCGGGGAAGATTTCAGTGGGCAGATTGGCCAAGTTGTACTTATCCGAGATTGTTCGCTTGCATGGTGTGCCTGTGTCGATTGTTTCTGATCGAGATAGTCAGTTCACTTCTGAGTTCTGGCAGGCTTTACAGCGAGCGTTGGGTACGAGGCTGCGGTTTAGTACAGCTTTTCATCCTCAGACTGATGGGCAGTCCGAGCGGACCATTCAGACACTTGAGGATATGATGAGATCATGTGTGTTGCAGTTCCGCGGGAACTGGGATCAGCAGTTACACTTGATTGAGTTCGCCTACAACAACAGCTATCAGGCCAGTATTGAGATGGCACCGTAGGAGGCTCTGTATGGGAAGCAATGTCGCACTCTATTGTGTTGGAGTGAGGTAGGCGAGCGTTGGCTTATTGGTCCAGATTTGGTGAAAACCACGATGGAGGACATACAGGTTATCCGGGATCGATTGAAGATCTCCCAGGATCGGCAGAAGAGTTACGCGGATGTGAGGAGGAAGAGTTTAGAGTTCGAGGTTGGTGATTGGGTCTTCCTGAAACTATCTCCGTGGAGGGGAGTTGTGCGTTTCGGGAAGCGAGGCAAGCTTCGACCGCGGTACATTAATCCGTATGAGATTACGGAGAGGGTTAGGGCTGTTGCTTACAGACTTGAGTTACCGACTGAAATGGCTCGTGTGCATGATGTCTTCCATGTTTCGATGTTGCGGAAATACATCTCAGATCCTTCACATGTATTAGCCCCACAACAGTTGCCAATCAGAGAGGATTTATCGTATGTTGAGGAGCCAGTGCAGATTCTCGATCGTCGTGAGCAGGAGTTGAGGCATCGTGTGATTCCGCTAGTGAAGGTCTTCTGGCAGAACCACTCGGTTGAGGAGGCCACCTAGGAGACCGAGCAGCGTATGCGGGAGCAGTATCCTCATCTGTTCACTTGACAGGTATGTAAATTTCGAGGTCAAAATTTCTTTAAGGGGGGTAGATTTGTGACGACCCGAACCAGAATCTGTTGTGTATTCGGCACGATTCTCGAGATTGAGATTAGTCGTAGTTTTATGTCGTATATGTGGTTGTCGACCCTATTCACGACTTTGTTTCGGTCGAGAATTTGAGTTGAGTGTCTTCAGGGGAATTGTAGAGCATATGATTTCGAGCTCGTGGGCGGTTCCGGAAGATTTTTCCGATAACCGAGGAATATTTTATGATTATTTGAAGTTTCGGTTTTCGACGAGTTTATCCGATTATTTCGAGTTTATCCGAATCGTGATGGTTATCCATTTCGAATCGTTGATCGACCCGAGGCACGAGTATAAATAGCGGAATAGTCGAGAATTAGTCGTAAAATACTGTTGGACCGTTGACCGAACTTTGACTTTCCAAAAATAGCAAGTTGACCTGTTTGACCGAAGAGGAAGTTTCCCGTTTGGGAGTTGACGTCCGACGACCCATTTTTCGGCCACCTCCGACTTCGGCGAGGGTATGGTTCGATTCCTTGTTCAATTTCGAGTTGATTAGTGTTTGAGTTTGGGAAAATTGGTTGTGTTTTGGGTGAGGACCATTAGAGACCGAATTGGGTTTTTCGTCGTGATCGGAGGAGACTCTCCGGCGAGCCACGGTGGCTAGGAGGTTGGGGGTTTTCCTCCCCTTGGCTTGGTGAAGCTATTCCTAAGCTTTGATTGGGTTGTAATGGAGTTTTCCGGCGAACCCGATTCAGTTGCCGGAGGTGAAATTCTATTCGGGCTCTTGCCGTTTTGGACGAGTTAGACCGTGAATTGGACCTCGTGACTGTTGAAGAAGAGACTCGGCTTGAGATGGGCTTTAATTCTGGAAATTTTGGCCATAAAATTCCACCGTTGACGGCGCGCCGCCGCCGCCGGCGGCGGTCAACGGCGGGAAAGTTGACTTTTTCAGATTTCGACGTTTTTAATGTCATTTTTCTCGTAATCGCGCCCTGGTTATCGTCCAGAGGTTTTCGGGTTGATTTGGTTAGCCGATTTTCAGTCGAGGTTTCGAGTGGGGATTTCGGAATTTCTGTTTTTCATTTTGTACTGCATTGCATATTTCCGGTAACGGTTGGTTTCCGTGATTCAGTACAGGGTTGTGGACTACGATTTTGATCAGTTATGTTTTTGTGAATATTCAGGAGATCGAGATCGAGATCTGGATCGTGATCGTGCTTCAGGCGAGGGATCTTCCGCCGGACCACGAGTTTAGCGCGAGTTCGCGCTAGCTGATCTGTGAGTGGACAAGTTTCTATTTTCACTGTTGATTTGCGAGTTCGTGGATTTTATGATTTTCATATTTAATTATACGATGTTGTGATATATGTTGTTTCTGGAGGTATTATTATATGTGTTTATTTGTGATGGCATTTATTACATCGATGTACCAGAGTTGAGAGATTCCTCTAGACCAGAGTTGAGAGATTCCTCTGGGCGGGGTTGAGTGGTCCCCTGCGTGCCGCCAGGGTTGAGTGGTCCCCTGGCCTATCACTGTCGGTTTTGAGCGATTCACCTGACGTCGGGCTTGAGAGGTCGCCCGACAACCTCCGTGTATATATATATATGTGTGTTGTTTTCCGAACTCGCACTGTTTATATTGAGTATGTATATAAACTGGTGAAAGGCATATGTTTATTTTCGTCCACTCACTCTAACGTTTTATTTGCCTTTCCCCTGGGCTTTTTGGTTTCCATGCCCAGTTTGCAGTTCGGATTCTGCTGTTTCACGTCGCGGTTTGGAGGCTAGTGTTTAGAGTTACCTGTGCTTTCCAGTAGGTTCTTGTTTCGCCTACTGATGTGTATATGTTGTATATATTTTATACTAGAGGTCGCTCTGATACATTCTGATACATGTTTATACGGATTTTCTCGAATATACATATATACATAGTACAGTTTGTTTACTGTTATTGAGTATATTGATGTTGAGAAATCCGGATGTGATTGGTGCCCACGGTTTGGCTTTAGTGTCATAGGATGAAGTGTTGTTTTATGGGTACAGGTTATGGTAATTCCACGTTAGTAACGAAACTCTGCCTAATTTTCGAAAAGTTTTTGTTGGTTCGTATTTTCAGAAGGGGTTCGATTCCGGTTTAGGTAGCTAAATCGGGGTTGGGTCCTTTTAGCTTGGTATCAGAGCATTAGGTTGTCAGATTCTGTAGACTCTTGTAGTTGTGACGCTTAGGGTATTTGAGTTGATACAGCATGACTGGAGTGATGACCCGACTGGCCAGCGGTACTCATCAATACTTCGGGTGTTGTGTGTCCTCAAATATCTGCGATTTCATGATTATGTTCTTTCTGCTTGCACCTAATGCTTGTCTTGTATCAGTAGGATGCCTCCTCGACGTGGTCCCCGTGTTGATCGGGACGAGGATCCTGATGAGGATCGCCGAACGCGCGACTTGCTGATGCGAGTGCTGCGTTTGGAAGAGCGTTTTGACCCTGTGGTCAAGGCTCGCACTGCGGGTGCTACTGTGTTTTCGGGTTCAATTGATCCAGAGATATGCGAGGCATGGTTGGTTCAGATTGAACGTGTTTGTGAGCGTCTGCAGTTTACTCCTGAGCAGATGTCAGTAGCCGCAGTTGGTTTACTTGAGGGTGATGCATACTTTTGGTGGGTTAGCACCGACAGAGTTCCGGTTGATACTCCGTGGACCTTGTTCCGTGATCTGTTTATGCGGAGGTATTTTAATCCGGCTACCCAGCAGCGCAAGCACGAGGAGTTTACAAACTTGTGGCAGGGCAGTTTGTCTGTACTTGAGTATCGGGATCGGTTTACCCGTTTGTCTCGTTTTGCGCGGGATATGGTGGCTACAGAGGAAGCCAAGTGTCGTAGGTTTGAGCTGGGATTGAATCTGAACATCAAGGCAACGCTGACTACGATGCCTCGGAACAACTTTGATGAGTTTGTTAGTGCTGCACTCCGAGGCGAGGACATTGAGCAGGAGAGACAGCAGAGGTATCAGCCGAGGCGATTTGTGGAAGGTGGACCGAGTCAGGGGTGTTCAAAGAGGCAGAGTTCTGATACTTCCAGTTCAGCCTCATCCTCAGGCGGTGGATCTTATCGCTCACCAGTTAGTGTACCGAGACAGAGATCGAGATGGAGGAGAGATCGACCGCAGCGACCACAGGCTACTGGGAGTTCCAGCGGTTCTAGTTATCCTCGACGTACTGGTGACACTTTTGCCGTACCGAGGGAGTACCCATTGTGTAGTCTCTGCCGCCGACACCATGTGGGTCCATGTCGGCGAGGTCCTGTTACTTGTTATGATTGTGGCCAGGTGGGTCACTACTTGAGGGAGTGTCCCCAGTTGTTTGATACTGATGGTCAGGCGGCTCCGAGTTCCGGAGGAGAGCGAGGTGCCACTTCGGGAGCACAACCAGTACAGTTTACAGGTCAGGGCAGACAGCAGGGTCAGGCCCAGCGAGGACGACCAGCCGGACAGGCGAGGGTTCATGTTATGACTCTACGTGAGGGCAGAGCATCACCGGAGGTCGTTATCGGTACGTTACATGTTTTTGGTATTCCTGTACTTGCATTGTTAGATCCGGGCGCCACACATTCATTCATATCATTTAGACTGTCATCATTGGCTACGGTACCTGCATCTCCCCGTGGCATTTCCGGCCACCTTCCACGGCGTGGGTCGCCGGAGGAGGAGGAGGCTTTTCCGGTTGAAAATGGAAGAATTTTGGGGTTTTTGGGTGAACTTTTTCCGGCCAAATTGAGAGGCATGAAATAGTGGGCTTTGAAGCTTTCATCACCATGAGTCTAACCATGTAAGTATGGAGTTCTAATTTTGCTTGTACATGGAGAATTGTTGGATTGAAAAGTTTGTGTAATTTCGGTTTTGCTTGAAATTGAACTAGATAGAGTGAGAATTTGACTTCGGTGTAGTTATGGAAGTTGCTTGTTGGATGATTTTGAGTGGAAGAGGCTTTGGTCCGCCGGGAAATTTCATGTTGGGTGGCGCCGCCGCCGCCGACGGTGGTCAACGGCGGCCAACGGTGGTCAAAGGTTGACTTTTCAGGGTTTTCGACAAGTTGCATGTCGTTTTGCTCGGAATCGCGCCCCGATCGCAGTGGTGAGGTTTGTTTTTTCGATTTGAGCATCAGAAATTATAGCGAGGCTTTGAGGTGTGATTATTGGATTTTCGACAATTCATCGTTATTGAATTATGTGTTTCCGAGAATGGTTGTTTCTCGTGATTTGATTTGAGGTATCGAGTTATGATTTTGAGAAATGGATTTTTTGATTATTCAGGGGTTCATGATCGTTCGTTTGGCGAAGGATTTTCCGCCGGATCACGGGATTAACGCGAACTGCGTTACACTAGTCTGTGAGTGGACATTTCTTTTCACGGATTGATTGCGAGTCTTTTATATACGTTTTACGAACTTGAGCATGCGGTATGATCATGATTTTTATGAGCATTTGTTTTACGATTATGCATATACAAATATACGTATACGTATACGAATATACATACATATATATTATGTTTTATGCATGTGCATGGAAAGGATTTATGATTTGGTTTACAGAGAGTACAGTCTCAGTTATCAGGGTTGTATCGATACACATTAGCTTCTCGGCTGATCCCCGAGTACGCTCCGGGGGGGGGGGGACAGATATCCTGACCCGAGGCCTTTCTGGCTAGGAATCACGTGTGGGTCTGGGATCCCGTGCTTCAGACTGTACTAGCGCGAGGGAGTCCATGAGAGACCCTGCGGTATTTATGATGCATGCTCTGTACGCGTGAGGAGTTAGAGTCTCCCTCGTGTACCATTTGATTTTTATACATTTGACTCGCATATGTTTTTATAACATATATTATTTGGCGAAAGACATTTATTTTCGTCCACTCACTCTAACGGTTTTCATGTCTTTCCCCCTGAGCTTTTTGGTTTCCCTGCCCAGTTTGCAGTTCAGATTCTGGTGTCGCACGTCGTGGTCGGAGGCATAGTATTCGAGCGATGTTTCTTTTATGGTAGGTTCTTAGTTTGGCCTACTATTTGTATATCTATATTAGAAGTCGCTCTGAATATTCTGATGTATATTCTTATACGATTTTCCACGGATTTCTGTAAAGTATAGCTATATTTATTACTTTACATTACTGTTATGATAGTGAGAAATCCGGATGGGATTGGTGCCCACGGTTTGATTTTTGTGGCATAGGATGAAATATATTTTTCGGGTGCAGATAATGGCAATTCCGCGTTAGTAGCGTTACTCTGCCGAAATTTTGATGGTTTTTGTTAGTTCGTGTTTTCAGAAGGGGTTTGATTCCGGTTTTGGAAACTAAATCGGGGTTGGGTCCTTTCAGCTTGGTATCAGAGCATTAAGTTATAGATTTTGTAGACTTCTGTAGTCGTGTTTACTAAGGATATTTGAGAATGTACAGCATGTCTGGAGTGGTGACCCGACTGGCCGGCGGATACTCATCAATACTCCGGGTGTTGTATGCTTTCAAATATTTGAAGTTCCATGATTACGTTCTACTTGTTGCAAACGATGTTTTATTCATTAGGATGCCTCCTTGACGTGGTTTCCGTGTCAGTACGGTTGTGGATCCTATTGAGGATCAATCGACGCGCGATTTGCCAGTGAATTGTGAGTTTGGATGAGCATTCTGGGTTCAGAGATATGTGTGGCATGGTTTGCCTAGTTGTGCGTATTTGAGTGTCTACATGTTGCCTCAGAACAGAGAATTGTGGCAGTTGATGCTTTTGCCTGAGTCAGATCATTGCATTTGGTGGGCTGGTATTGTGTGAGTTCCTGTTGCGACTCCATGTCCTACATTCAGGGTATTGTTTATACGGTAATATTTTAATCAGGCTACCCAGCAATCGAATGAGGAGTGTTGACCCACCTGAGGCAGAGATGTATTGTTCACATGTTTGTCCCTGTTTGCACGTGTTATGTGGCTTCAAAGGAAGCAATGCACGAGGTTCGAGATGAGTTTGAACATGAGCATTAGAGGGATTTTGACTGTTATGCCTCGAGATAACCGTGAGGAGCTTGATGTGCTGCACTCAGAGGCGAGGCTATTGAGAAGGAAAGGCTTACGCGGTTTCCGATGTGTTGGTTTAAGGAAAGTGGACTTAGTCTAGATATTTTGATGAGGTTGAGTTCAGGCATTTCGGGATCAGTAAATTCATCAGGCTGTGGCCTTTTTGATTATGTTGGGTGTTATCAGATCAAGCAGAGGATCCATTTGGTGGTGATGGAGATCACAGAGTAGCGGACTTGCTCCTGTGGCATAAGTTTGGGTGACCGTTGGTGATCCTTTCTCGCAGCAGGTGTCGCTGTGATTTGTGTTCGTGGAGCACTCTCAGTTGCTATTATGGTGGCCAGGAGGGTCATGTTGCGAGGGAGCACCTCAACCAGCTGTTTTAGCGGTTCGGCAGCTCAGAGTTCACGAGGAGGTCATGATGTTGTTTCTGGAGTTTACCAACGCAGCCTTCTGGACGAGTTAATCAACAAGTCGCAATCGACGTGGATGGCTAGTTGGGCATGTTGGAGATCATGCCACGACCTTGTATGAGGACAAAATTTTCTCCAAGGTTACTGTTGTTTTATATCCATGGCTATATTACCTGCATCTCCACTTCCGAGGTTTTGGAAAGTGTTGTATCCATTCGGAGGTTGCAAGATCTTTGTTGGAGGTTATGGGTTAGCCGCGGATCTGTTATAGCTGGACATCGTGGTTTTAATGTGATTATGAGTATGGACTTCTTGGCGACGCATTGGGCTATGTTCGATGGTCAAGAGAAGGTGGTTGTGTTTCGACGACCAGACTTTTCCCGAGATATTACTTCAGCGGTGATGATCGAGCGGATGATGGAAACGGGTTGTGTTGTTGCTTAGCTTATGTTGTGGATACTATGCTTGTTGTGCCCAACATTGGCGACATTGAATTGAGGTGGTTCCTGAGTTTCCAAGTGTGTTCCGGTAGAGTTACCAGGTATTCCTCCAGTTCGGGAGACCGACTACACAATTGAGCTTTTACCGGGCGCTGGACTCATATCACCGGCATCTTGTTGTTCGGTGCCAGCGGAGCTGATGGAGCTACAGGTTCAACTTCAGAAGTTGTTGGAGGAGATTTTGTACAACCCTGAGTATCATCGTGATGTACTCTTGCATTATTTGTGCGAATGTTGGATGGTTCGACGAAGTGGTGCATTGACTACCGGAAGCTGAATCAGGGTTCAGAAAAGAGCAAGTATCCTCCGCTTCGGATTGACGATTGGTTTGATCAGCTCGCGAGAGCTTCAGTCTTTTCGAAGATTGATTTCCGGTCCGGATACCATCAGTTCAGGATCGATGAGTCAGATGTGGTTTGGACGGTTTTTGAATCTCGGTGCGGGCATCAGGAGTTCTTGGTCACGCTGTTTGGTTGACCAATGCCGCCGTAGATCTTATGGACTTGATGGACCGGGTGTCCAGACGGTTTCTGGACGAGTTTGCGGTCGTGTTCGTTAGCAACATCCTGATTTACTCCAGGAGTGTGGGCTAGTACCTGAAGCAATTATGAGCGGTTTTGCAGACTTTGCGAGATAATATGTTGTTTGCAAAGTTTAGCCAGTATGAATTTTGGTTGGTTAGCGTGAAGATTTTGGGCCACGCGATGTCAGCCGAAGGAGTTGGCATGGATTCTGACCAGATAGAAGCCGTGTTGATTTGGAGTTGACTTACCATTGTACCAGAGATCGGGAGTCTCTTGGGTTTAGCAGGCTACTATCGGTGCTTTGTGCAGGATTTTCCCGGATTACCACTTCACTTTCCGGATTGACGAAGAAGGCGTCAAGTTCGAGTGGTTCGATGCACGCGAGGAGAGTTACTTACTCCTGAAGGATGGTTGACCGTTGCTTCGGTTTTGATGCTACCTGACGATCGTGGTGAGTTCGTAGTTATGGCGATGCGTCGAGGTTTAGATTTGGATTTAGTTATGCTTTGATGCAGTATTGCAGAGCGGTGGCTTATGGGTTCAGGCAGTGGAACTTTATGAAGCTACGTATCCTATGTATGATTTGGAAGTAGCTATCTTCATGTTGCACCGAAGAGTTCGAGACACTACTGATACGGTGTGCAGCGCAGTGTAGGATGTACACTGATCACTTGAGTTGCATCTACTTGGATTTTCGGTCAGATTTGAGCTTGAGGCAGTGTAGATGGATGGGCTCGATTAACGACTATGGCTGCACCTTTGAGCTTGATCGAGAAAGGCTAGTAGTTGTACTTTGACTATCCATTTGGGATGTTGTTGCTGATGCTTTCAGTCGGAAGTCGGGAGCTTCAGTGTTTCATGTGTGTGTGGCTCGAGTTTCCGTGTTAGCTGAGTTGCGAACTACGGGAGCTGAGTTCGAGTGTGATGATGTTGAAGCTCATTGTTTTGCGTGCGTTATGCACTGTTGGTACGGAGATGTGTCTGATACTTCGAGTTTACTACTCGTGACGCAATCCGTAGAGAATGTTGCAGCTTATGTGTGCAGATGCCACATTTGTCGACAGGCGATGGTAGCGAGGCAGAGACTTGCCAGGAAGTAACAGCCATTGAAGATTTCCGATTAGAAGTTGGAGTTTGTCACTGAGATTTTATGTGCCAGTACGCACTTCTGTTTGTGGTACCAGTTGTCGGGCCATTGTGGACCATTTGATGAACTTGGTACGTTTCCTTGTACTTTCCGGAACAGATTTCGATGGCAGGCTGACATAACTGTGTTTGGCGGAGATTGTCCATTTTCGTAGTGTACCTGTGTCCCAGATTGCTGATCGAGATAATCAGTTACAACAGACTGTTGGCAAGCGTTGCAGTGAGCATTGGGGACCAGATTACAGTTTAGTACCGGTTCTTATTCTCAGATTGGCGGGCGATCTTTGAGGACTATTCGGACCTTGGAGGGCATGTTGTGGTCCTAGGTATTGTAGTTCCGAGGAATTTGGGACCAGCAGTTTCAACTATTCGAGATTGCATGATTTTGACGTTGCTTGATGTCGTTTGAGGAACGATGTTGTACTCCATTGTGTTGGAGCGGGTTTGGTTTGAGCTGATGTTTGATCCTGATTTAGTGGAATGTGCTACCACAGACTTTCAGATTAGCGGAAACAATTTGATAATCACCCGAGTTCGATGTTGAGTTATGTTGGTGTGAGTAGGCTGAGTTGTGAATTGCCACGTTATTTTGATCCGTACATGATCATAGGCAAGTTTGTGTTGTGCCGTATAGTTCGGCATTGCCTATAGCGTTGGCTTTTGTATGTGTTGTGTTCCGTGTGGTGGAACTACATTTCAGATTTGTTGCGTGTTTTGTACCCTATCAATTCCTTATGCAGGAAGACTTGGCGTTTGTGTGGAGCCTGTTTAGATTCGGAATTTGAGGGTACAGGGATTACAGTATGGAGATATCTCCTATTGTGGAGTCTGTTGTCAGAATCGTTCAGTTGAGGTTGCCGCTGGAAAGTTGAGCTGTATACAGAGGCAGTGCTCATACTTTTTGTCGGCAGACTTGGAAATTTCGAGGTCGAAATTTTTTAAGGAGGGTGGATTTGTGACGACCCGGAACAGAATCAGAAGCGTAATCAGCTTAATTTGTGAGTTACCGTATAATCGCAGATTTCCGATAGATAATTGAATCGCCAGACTTGATCACGACTTAATTATTGGCCGAGAATTTGAGCTCAGTCTCTTCTCGAGAGTTGTTATACGCGTGATTTCGAGTTCGTGGGCAGTTCCGGATCATTATTCGGACGACCGAAGAATATAATGTGAATATTTGAAATTTTGACATAATCGGTTTAAATGGCAGCTTACTTAGCGATTAAATTACTGGATGAGAATTTGATTTCGTATCCTTCGTGGAAGTTGTTGAGAATTTAATTTCGAGCTTGTGGGAACTTCCGGGGGATTATTCCAAGTTACGAGGATTAAGTTACGAATATTTTCGACCGTTGATTATTTAATCGGGTAAGTTGTGATGGTTTGAACCGTTGACTTTTTATCAGATTTGTCGAAGTGTTTGACTTCGGGTTGAAATTGAAGAACATGTCGAGATGAGTTTGTTGCCGCGAGAATTATTGAAATCGGAATTACGACGCGGAAGTTACGGGTATTTGAAGTTTGTCGAAAAATGAATTTTAGAAGTTTCCAAATCAGGAAAGTATTTAATGAGGTTGCTGTTTTGGGAAAGTCAACATGTTCATTAATTGAAGTTGACCGGTCAAACGTGGATGGAGGAAGGGAGCTCGACGGAGCTCGGCGGTTCACGGCGGTGGCACGCCGTCCGGCCACCCCAGGGTAAGGGGTTGGTCTTGTTTGGTGCGCCTTGGCCTTCCCATGGCATTTCCGGCCACCTTCCACGGCGTGGGTCGCCGGAGGAGGAGGCTTTTCCGGTTGAAAATGGAAGAATTTTGGGGTTTTTGGGTGAACTTTTTTCGGCCAAATTGAGAGGCATAAAGTAGTGGGCTTTGAAGCTCTCATCACCATGAGTCTAACTATGTAAGTATGAAGTTCTAATTTTGCTTGTACATGGAGAATTGTTGGATTGAAAAGTTTGTGTAATTTCGGTTTTGCTTAAAATTGAACTAGATAGAGTGAGAATTGGACTTCGGTGTAGTTATAGAAGTTGCTTGTTGGATGATTTTGAGTGGAATAGGCTTTGGTGCGCCAGAAAATTTCATGTTGGGTGGCGCCGCCGCCGCCGGCGGTGGTCAACGGTGGTCAAAGGTTGACTTTTCGGGGTTTTCGACAAGTTGCATGTCGTTTCGCTCAGAATCGCGCCCCGATAGCAGTGGTGAGGTTTGTTTTTCGATTCGAGCATCGGAAATTATAGTGAGGCTTTGAGGTGTGATTATTGGATTTTCGACAATTCATTGTTATTGAATTATGTGTTTCCGAGAATGGTTGTTTCTCATGATTTGATTTGAGGTATCGAGTTATGATTTTGAGAAAAGGATTTTATGATTATTCAGGGGTTCGTGATTGTTCGTTTGGCGAGGGATTTTCCACCGGATCACGGGATTAACGCGAACTGCGTTACGCTAGTCTGTGAGTAGACATTTCTTTTCACGGATTGATTGCGAGTCTTTTATATACGTTTTACGAACTTGAGCATGCAGTATGATCATGATTTTTATGAGCATGTGTTTTACGATTATGCATATACAAATATACGCATACGAATATACATACATATATATTATGTTTTATGCATGTGCATGGAAAGGATTTATGATTTGGTTTACAGAGAGTACAGTCTCAGTTATCAGGGTTGTATCGATACACATTGGCTTCTCGGCTGATCCCCGAGTACGCTCTGAGGGGGGGGGGGACAGATATCCTGACCCGAGGCCTTTCTGGCTAGGAATCACGTGTGGGCCTTAGAAGTCGCTCTGAATATTCTGATGTATATTCTTATACGATTTTCCACGGATTTCTGTAAAGTATAGCTATATTTATTACTTTACATTACTGTTATGATATTGAGAAATACGGATGGGATTGGTGCTCACGGTTTGATTTTTGTGGCATAGGATGAAGTGTATTTTCTGGGTACAGGTAATGGCAATTCCGCGTTAGTAGCGTTACTCTGCCGAAATTTTGATGGTGTTTGTTAGTTCGTGTTTTCAGAAGGGGTTTGATTCCGGTTTAAGAAACTAAATCGGGGTTGGGTCCTTTCAAGTATAGATTTTGTTGTCAACGTATTCTTGATGTCTCCATACCAACGATGATACTCGATGCCTCTTTGGTCCAATTTGGCAAAATTGAGTTTTGTTTTAGACAGCCTAAAAATTAACAAAAGTTGTATTAGTTTCGCAGTCGTAGAAAATTTTCTCGACAACTAATTAGTTTTCAAATCGTCTTTGGATCAATACTTCACTTTGAAGTATATGGTCTTGCGAACTCTCTTTGTTCATCTTAATCGATATTGTTTATGAACTCTCTTTATTCAAATCGATTTGGTGAACTCTCTTTGTTCACTATGAACACTCTTAGTTGATGTAAGAACTCTCTTTGTTCTGAATTCCCATCTTCAAGAAAGGTGCTGTGTAGAAAGGAGGGATGCGATATTTTCCCAAAATCCCTGCGGAAAAATTCAAATTCCCAAGAAAGAGTAGGTTATTTGTATTGCAAGTACAAAGTTGAGTTTATAGTCAACTTACTTGCAGTTGATTATAGAACAGTTGATTTCTTCCTTTTATCCTTCCAAGAATCTACGCTTTTGATCGGCTAGGGTTTACACCGATTGGTAGTGGTGCTCACGGTGGTGAGAGGTAGACGGTGGATATTGGTGGTGATGCTAGGGTTAGACCTACGTGCTTGATAACGTGTTTTAGAAAATATAGTAAAATATAAAGAGATAGTTGAAGCAATTATGTGTAACTTTATTCATGAAGAAGAAACTCCTTTATATTGGAGAGTACAAGAGAATTCATGTATGGTATGAATCTTATCACATCATTACATAAGATTCATTCCCTTATTCTCCACACATTTTACCATAACTAGGAACATAAATATCCTTCAACACAAGGATCTATTTTGAATGAATACTTAAGCATCTCCAACAGTAAAGTTATATAGCTATTTTAAACTAAAAAGTTAAATATAGCTCACATGTTTTTTTACTTCAACTTTAGTGGTTGTAGTTAAAGCTAAGTCATTTTAAATACTTGAACCATTGGATCAATTGTTGGATAGTGAGACCACTTTTTGGATGGTGGGAGATTTAGCTTTGAAGCTATTTTCTCTATCCTTTGTAGCTAAATATAGCTACTCAAAATAGTTTAAAGTCAAATGTAGTTTAGTTTTAGCTACTTTGTTAGAGTGGTTTTTAGTTATAATTTTCAAAATTATAGCGTTTAGCTACTCTGTTAGAGATGCCCTTAACCGACTAGTGTGCCTTTAGAATCCACTTCTTTGGTATAGTGAAAAAAAAGCATGTTCCCTACATTGAAATTTTTATCCTTCCACACAGTAAGAGCAACTCCAACATCTTCCCCATAATTTTTGTAAAATGAGGAAGAAAAATTTGAAATCTCCTGAAATTATTCTTCAACTCTAACAGCTTCCTTATTTTACAGATTTATGCATTTATTAAAACTACATCTTTCTTACTATAACAATAAAATATATTTTTTGATTGAGACTTACAAAAAGAAACTTGGGAGAGCTTTGTGAGACATTAAGACTCGTGGAGTATTAATGATAACCCATTCTCCAAATCTGGAAGGTTGCTGTAAATTTGGGGGATGTTTTGTTCTCTTTCATGCATTTCTCTATCTTGGAGAATGAGATAGAAAAACTTTTGGAGTGAAAAATACTCAATATTCTCCAAATTTCTGCTTTTTTCTTTATTTTGGGAAAATTGTTAGAGTTTCTCTAAGTTTATTATTTTCCTTAACTCAAGTGATCAATAATGAAACATTTAAAGAGACCTCCTTACCAGCTTCGTTCAACAACACCACATTTTCAAAGCCACTTGTAGACATTTCGTGCATTATACTAGGGACAATGTTTGGCTGCCCAACCATGGGCAGCACCTCTTATCATTCTTCATTGTGTGTCTGACATGTGTTCCTCTCCTCTCTTTTTTCTTTTTCTCTTCCCTTGTAATTTTTTCTAGATCCATTTTTTCTACCCAACCCTCACCCGACACTTATTCTGACAACAAATGAATCTTCACCGGTGATGGAGCTTGGCTCCTCCTCTTTGCTCTCTCTGCCTTCCTGTTCATAATGAACGACGTCGTCGATCTCCCACTCAAAATATCTCAGGCGATTAGTCACCGACAACCTTGCTGCTCTTGACCACCAACTAAATCAACGAATCATCCAAATTCAGAGGAAACTTCTAGGGCAACGACGCAGCCTTCAAGGTCATGATCCGCGATGTGGTGCTTTCTGGTGATTAGATAACTAGACTGAAGCCGATCAACCAAGGGTTTGAGGAGAACAAAAAAAAACATGAGAAAGACATAGAAAAATAAAAGAGTTAAAAAGGGCACGTGTCAGACGCACAATGAAGAATGGCAGGAGGTGCTACCCATGGCTGGGTAGCCAATCATTGTCCTTATGACAGTAGTGCCTAGGGATTCGAGCAATGAACCAGTAGACATGGTGTGATGACTTTGTACAAAAACCGATACGCAAGCCATCATCCTAAAACATATTCGATACACTAGAATTTTTTACACTTGAAATTGCTTTACACTTCAATTACTCGATTGTTTAGATTTAGAGATGACGGCAAGGCCCAGCACCAGAAGCGCTGACTCAGGTCAGGCGGTATGAGCTGGGTCATTGGATCAGACTCGAGGCGCTAACTCAGATGCCGTGACTGGATAACTCAAGTCAAGTCCAAGAAGTGTAATCAATAAATAAAATTTTCAGATTTTTTTTTTGCCAAATGATGACAAAAAGAAAAAATTAACCCTAAAAAATAAATGGAATATTATTTTTTTAACAGACGTTTAAACTCGAATAACCAATTTGAGAATTAAACGTTAGCGGGAGTGACCATGTTGACATATGTTATACCATAATGATCAAATTCTCGTTTTGGACAAAGATTAATGACCATTTATGTAATTTTTCCATATATATATATATATATATCTTCTCTATTAATAAAGCCAAGCTCTTTTTTTTATAAGAGAGACAAATAAAGCCAAGCTTTCTCTTTGATGTAATCTGCACAAAACAAGTGCCGGTGTTTTTTAGTATATATAAATTTAGAAAACTACTCTTAAAGAAAGTTTGGAGGAGCCAAATACACTTAAGGACAAACTCCTTTATTTTAGACAATCCAGAACAAAATCTTACAAATAAGGACAATCTATTTACACGCTGACACGTGTCCTGGTGTAATTTACTTATCTACCCTATGCAACCCATATAAAAAGATGTTTTTTCTGAAATAAAAAAAAGTTGAACAAAACCCTCTCTCTCTTACTCTGGCAGAGAAAACGGAAAAAATTCACCCACAGCACTTCAACTTACGTGGTCAGGTCAGTTGGATACCTGAACTTTTTTTAGTACCAAAAACATATCCAAACTAACTTTTTCGTACCATCGTAATACCTAGCACACTTTTTCCGTTATGTTTGATGACGTGGCAAACGAAAAATTCAAAAAAGAGGGGTAAACAAGTAATTTTACATATGTTTTATTTTTTTCCCCTTTGAACCTCCAACCTCACAATCCTCAACAAAAACCATTACCACCAAACCATATAGAGTTCTTGTTAGTTGTTGTAGATAAATTTATATATATATATATCAATTCATTTCTGTATTATTATAATGAAATGGGAAAAACCATACCTGTGGTAGTTGCTAAAGTTCGAACCTCCAACCTCATGGCTACCTACACAATCCTTTACCACCAAACTACATAGAGCCCTTGCTGATTATAGTACATAAGTTTTTATTTACCCTTCTGTGTTACTATAAACAAGTGTACAAACTTCAGAGTTCTTAGCAGCTCATGGTGCTCTTGCGTTTGGGCTACCGGGCCTCGCTGAACAAGTGAAAAATGCAGAGCTAATGCAAATATGAGGGAGGGAGAGAGAGAGAGAGAGAGAGAGAGAGAGAGAGAGAGAGAGAGAGAGAGAGAGAGAGAGAGAGAGAGAGAGAGAGAGAGAGAGAGAGAGAGAGAGAGAGAAACAGAGAGAGAAACAGAGAGAGACAGAGAGAGACAGACAGAGAGGGTGTGCGAATGCAAAGGAAGTAGAGAGGAGAGAGAGGTCGGCGAACTCCCACATTATGTCCCATGGCCTGAGAACGAGGTTAGAACGATGAGGAAGCATGGATTGAGTGTCGGGGATAGAGATGGAGCTTCCGCCGGTGAAGGCGAGGAGGTTGGAGGGCTGACAATGGATCCAAAGTTTCTGCGGGTCATCTCATATCTTATGGATAAGAGGTAAATATATTTATGTGTGGTAATCTGCAAGAATTGTTAATGGTCAGGTAGTAAAAAATTGAGATGTGTTTTGGGAGGTCACAGGTTCGAAACTCAGCGTCTGCAAACCATTTTTACAAATCAAAGGAAATTTAATAATAAAATATACAAATAAAAATAATTCATATTGAATAGAATGTTGAAATAAGGGTAAATTGGTATTTTCATCTTGTTTTTGAATTTTTCGTTTGTCATGTCATCAAACATAATGGAAAAGTGTGTCAGGTATTATGATGGTACGAAAAAGTTTAGGTATCAAACTGACCTGACCACGTAAGCTTGACCATGTAAGTTGAAGTATTGTGGGTGAATTTTTTCCCAGAGAAAACACGGTAGCGGTCTCGCCGCCATGATAGTTGTCCCTCGTCGCCATGGTAGCTATCCCTCATCATCTGCACCTCATAGAAGCTTGCCGACACTCGAAAAACTTCGGTGTACCCAAGCGCCACCCATTAACGAGGCGATTGACGCCTCCTTCCCCGTCGCGCCCCCGTCGTCTCAAGCCTTGGATGGGCTAGCTTCAACTTTTCATTTCTCCGCCGCACTCTCTAACGTCGCCTTGTGGTGCCACGATCCTACTCAGATGAACCCTCTCTCTGGTCAATCTACGCACAGCTTAGTAGCAGAGCTTGCCTTGACGACCTTTCAATGATCTATTTGAAATGAGTATGTTTGTGAATTTTTTTGAAATTCAATAAGTTTAAAAAAAAAAATCTTTTGCCCCCACAATTTTTGTTCATTGGCTGTTGGAATCAACAGCATTACTGTAACGTGAAAGTGTGATTTTGATTTTCATACATTCTATGTGCAGATACAGGTAATAATGAAGACATTTCAACTACTGGCGGGTATCATTCTGTTGCCTTCGCATATGGAAATCCAGATGAATCTACGGAGCTGAAGAGTAGTGATACTGAGCCTGTTTTTCATCCAGCCTTTCCAGTCCCTGAAACATTAGTTCATAACCTTGTAAGTACACTGCTTCCTTTTTCTTATTTCCCTAAGTGCGTTTTCATATGACTAGGGTATCATTGTTTGACTAATTACTAACAAATATGGTCAGATGATGATTGCTAAGGTGCATGTCTTATTCTAAGGCTTACCATGTGTAAGTTTAAGATGCTTGGAGGAGGCATGCAATTCTTGTTAGCAAGGATCTATACAGGTGGGATTAGGATTGTAGATACTTATTGAATCTTTCTGCTTGTGAGCAGATCGGAAGTAATGGATCTTTGTAGTTACATTCTTTGTTCTCCATGGTTATCTTGGGTTTGTGTTTGTGATTCATTAGTTTAACTTGGGCCTTTCTATTACAAGTTCACTGTGATAGTTCTATTGAGATGAAACTGCATTCATTGGCCATTCTCATTTTTCTGAAAGATTATTTCACTTTCTGTTTTGCCTTTTTTCAGCCTCCAATAGAAAAGATACATCTGATTATTACTAGAACAGCTACATTTGTGTCCAAGCATGGTGGATAGTCAGAGATTGTTTTAAAGGTGAAACAGGGAGACAATCCAATGTATGGGTTCTTGATGCCTGACCACCACCTTCATGCCTCTAACAATAGCAGAGCTTAACTTCTACCGTCGTTGGCCTCCGAAACTCCCTCGCCGCTTAGCGTCTCTAGCCTCCAGTCTGGGCATCTCAATTTTCGTACTGATGTCTTCGGATCTTGCATCTCAGCCCAGCCTTCGCACATCACAAGGCTTGAGATCTCGTTGTCTCCGAAATATGGCGAGCTCAGCTCGACCTCCTGCGACTCGCTCGATGTCTATGTCGAACACCTCGCGAAGCAGCCTCTCGCACTATGTTGATTTGGTGCTACTGAATTCCTCTGCGTTTTTTTTTTGTGTCAGAATGGATGCTAATGTCTCCATATTTAAATATTTGCTCTAATTTCATTTGTTCATTGTTGGTAGCATCATTGAGTAATATTTTGAGTTTTTGGTTTTTATGCATCACCTCTTCTCATTCATATTTTTTTCCTTTTGAAATGTGCATTGGTGCTACAGTGTGTGAAAGAGAATGAAGTATGATGCTCCATTAATATGTTACAGATCTACTGTTTATTTTTTTTTGTCTTGGTTTAAAAGTTTTGTATTGTTAAAAACTTGCTACTTGGTTTTCTTGGGTTAGACCAACTACAAATATGAATTTCTTTGTATCTGCGGTGGGTAATACTATTGTTGCAACTCGTGGGTAATACTATTGTTGTAACTCATGGGTAATACTATTTATTTTTCCTATTGTTGCAACTCGTGGGTAATACTATTACCAACGAGTTGCAACTCGTGGGTAATACTATTACCAACGAGTTGCAACTCGTTGGTAATACTACTACCACGAGTTGATAAGCAACTCGCCGGTAATACTCCTATAAAATCCCAGCCCCTTCGGGGGCAGCAACAATTTCTTCAGCTCCCCCAACCTAAACCCTAAAATCTCTCCTCCCCTCCTCGCCGCCCACCCTACCAAAATCTCCTTAAACCCTCCTAAAATCTCTCCTCCCCTTTTCCCTCTCCCCTCCCCTCCTCCCCTCTCCCCTCTCCCCTCTCCACATATACCCGAACTCTCCTCTATCTCCCCTCTCCTCCTCCCCTCTCCCCTACCTCCTCCCCTCCCTTCATTCCGACCACCGCTGCCAATGACAGGTCCCTCCCCCTCTCTCTCTCTCTCAATTTTAGTAATTATGCATTTTCATTATATTTGTTAAGTTAATTAGTTAATTATGTAATTATGTATTTTTGTGTTGGTTAATTATATTTGTTAAGTTAATTAGTAGAATATATTTTTGTAACATTATTTTGTTGTTGGTTAATTAAGCGTTTGTGTTATAATTAATTGATATTTTGATAATTATATTGGTAATGATATTTTTGGTGATTTGGTTAATTGATATTTTTGATAATTATATTGGTAATGATATGTTTGGTTAATTGATATTTCGGTAATGATATTTCGGTAATGTTATGTAGGATATTTCGGTAATGATATTTCGGTAATGTTATGTAGGATATTTCGGTAATTGATATTTCGGTAATGATATATATTTCGGTAATGATATTTCGGTAATTGATATTTCGGTAATGATATTTCGGTAATGATATATATTTCGGTAATTGATATTTTGGTAATGATATTTCGGTAATGTTATGTAGGATATTTCGGTAATTGATATTTTGGTAATGATATATATTTCGGTAATGATATTTCGGCAATGATATTTCGGTAATTGATATTTCGGTAATGATATTTCGGTAATGATATTTCGGTAATTGATATTTCGGTAATGATATTTCGATAATGATATGTAGGATATGTTTGTGTACGTATATATTTTTGTGTTGGTTATTTTTAGCATATAGAATATTTTTTTGGTTGTTCAGTGAAATTGTTGGATGTGCAGGAGGTTTTGCGGCAAAGTGGCTTGGAGGCATCAAACGGAGAGGAACTAGATCCAGTGGAGGGAGCAGTAGTCAAGCTTCATTAGCCGCAGTCAGCAACACGCGCAGCGGCCCAATTTTGAATGCTCGCACACAAATTTTTCTACGTGCGCGAGAAGAGGAGGAAGCTGCACGATCCGGATCCGTGCAAGCCTCAGTCCAGGCTCGACCCTCAGTCAGCAGACAGTCAGGCGAGCGACACTCAACGGGCGCATCAGAAACGCCCTCCATCCAAATGCCCAACATTGGCCCGGTGCCTACTCCATTTTCACGGGAATCATCTGAGGCAGATGGTGCTGGTGCCTCATCGTCCAGGCCTCGTCTATCTCCGCCGTCCGGTCTCTTCGTGCCCGACGAGATTCCTGTGATCCCTGAATTCGATGATAGGGGGAGGCCTAGTTATATTGAAGGACGGCCGGAGTTCCTGAGCGTGGAGGAAGCATACAACTTCATCCCGTTCGACCCCGTATATCTTTGGAGTGCGAGGTGCAACAACCAGCAAACAGACGATGCAGGTAAATTTTATTTAACAAGATTGATTACTGAATTATTACTTAAGACTATAAATAGTGTCAATTAATAATATCAATTTTTTGACATTGTATTATTAGACAATATCGTTAATGGCAATGGAAAACGAAAGACTAGAGGCCCCTGCACCGGGAAGAATCTTGAGCAGGCCACCGGGGGAAGGAAAACGATCATTAGGGCTAATGAGCATGGTGAGGTGATCGAGACATTTGACACCACGTGAAAGTATGCCAGCATGGCCGGGGCCGTTGTGCGGGACAAGGTCCCAATGCTATGGCCAGATTGGGGATGTGTGCCTCGCTACGTGAAGTTGCAAGTGTATAATGCACTGAGTGTGAGTTAAATCGTATTTTCATTACGTAAATTTTACATTTATTAATTAAGTTCGGAGAAATATATAATTTTACCATTTATATATTCATCTTGCAGCTGTGGTTTGACGTAGATGAATGCCTTATTCACACGTGGGCAGAGCGTCAACTACATATCAGGTGATGTGATTCAAGTTATTTGAGTTTATATCGAGTTAGATTTTCACTTTATCAAGTGTTTTAATATCTATAACATTTGTTTCTGGTGTTAATATAGGTATAAAGAGTGGAAGAACGACCTTTCAAAATATTACACACAGTACAAGGAGCTAGGCCGAGGTTCTACCCCTAGTGAATTCCGGTTTAGGGAGTACGAGTGGCTGTGGTTGGTAGCTCACTTCGAGCACCCCAAAGCAAAGGTATGCATCCTGAATATATTTTACAACCCTAATGTATTGTATCACATTGAAATAGTTAGTTACTAATTTTTTTACATATGTTTATCAAACAAGGCGATTTCCAAGACGAACAGGGAGAACAGATTGAAAAACACTAAGTCCCATCATGCAGGTTCACTCAACTATTTGGGTTGGTCGAGTAGGGCGCAGCAACAACAAGAAGTCAACCCGTTGGTGTTTGTTCATCAGAAGTTCTATCTGCAGTGCCCTGAAGAAGCGGTAAGTCTTTAGCCTCATTATTTTGTAGTTCACATATGCATGTGTTAATAAAACTATTTTTCTCTATTAATTTATTTTGTTTAATAATACGTTATTCATATTCGCTTTTCAATTAGGTGAGAGTGGAGGATGCGATCACAGAAGTCACCATGAATATAGCTCGAAACAACCATCCTGACTGCTCGGAGGAAAAAGTTACCCAGTATGCCTCTCAGATCGATCCGCTTGATCGCCCTATAATGGCTCAGATCATGGCAAAAGCGTGCAAGACTGGAAAGAATATCCACTACTGCAGGGGAATGGGCTTGGCGGGCAAAGGAGTATTGAAGAACACTTCGGAATACTCTAGCGGGTCAAGAACTTCTTCTAGGAACTCTAACCTAGCAGCGGAGCTTCAGAGGACGCAGAGGGAGTTGGACGAGCAAAGGAGGCAGATGGAGGAGATGCGGCAATTGGCCGAGCAGCAGGCAGTCAGAGATGCCGAGTACTGGGTGATGGTGGAGCAACACCGAATTATGGTCCAGCAGCAGACACAAATGTTCACATGGATGCAGACGATGTACATGTGCCAAACTACCGGACAACCGCTCCCCACACCTCCCCCGATCCCTGTGTTCCACAGTGTTCCACCACCGCAGCCGTCACCGCCACAGCAAGACCAGGGTAGCCACCGGAGTTCAAATGATTACGTCAACATGGATTTCCTCGACCTTTAGTGTAGTTGTAGTTTATTTTCGTATTGTTGCTGTTTGTACTGTACGTTGGACAATTATGTGTGTACTGTTGAACTTGTATTTGTACGGTTTCTGTTTTTCAGTGCAGGTTCTGGAATTGGGCCCAATCCAGAACCGGCTTTTTTTTGTCAAATTTCACCGGGTATTACTGGCGAGTTGGACCAATCTCGTCGGCAATAACTCTCACTTTTCTGCCACGGAGGAGCACCATTGCCGGCGACAAACTCGCCGGCAATGGTTTAGTCATTGCCGGCGACTCAAGTCGCCGGTGATAACTCTATTGCCGGCGACTTGAACAATAAGTCGCCGATGATACTATCACCGGCGCCAAGTTTCCAGTGAAAGCATTACCGGCGACATGTCGCCGGTAATGACTATCACCGACGACTGATAAACAAAGGCCGGCGACTTTAAGTCGCCGGCAATACCTAAAAATGTGGTAGTGAGGCCCTGACCACTCGGGGAGACTAACCAAGTGGGCAATAAAACTAAGTGAGTTCAACATCAAGTACCAACCAAGAAGGGCAATAAGGGGACAAGCAATAACGGACTTCATAGCGGAACTCACACTGGCGACAAACGACCAGCCACACCCAACAGCCTGCACACCGCCCCTTACACCACCGGCACCCGCAACCCAACCAGAAACACTATCGCGCTGGAACCTATACGTAGACGGATCAAGAACGGCGATCGCAGCAAGAGCAAGAGCAATCCTAACCGGCCCCGGCAGAACCTACGCCGAGTACGCCCTGCGATTCACATTCCCAGCATCCAACAACGAGGCCGAATACGAAGCTCTGATTGCTGGACTACAACTCGCCCTAGACGCAGGGGCCAAAGACGTCAACATATTCAGCGACTCCCAACTAACGGTAAATCATGTAGCAGGGGACTTCAAAGCACGAGAAACACAGATGTCGGCATACCTAGGATACGTAAAAGCACTATTGGGTAAATTCTCTTTTTATAACATAACGCATATTCCGGGGGAGCAAAATAGGAGGGTTGACGCCCTAGCAAGACTAGCAACGACCCTAGCGATCACGGCAAGAGGACACACAATGGTAGAAATGCTGGAAAAGCCAAGCATATCCAAGAGTTTCCAAGAGGTATTTACACTAACGATAGCGGCCCCGCCAGCGGCACCAGAAGAAGATTGGCGAATAGGCATGGTCAAATATCTAACAAAAGGAACGGTACCAACAAATCGTATAGAAGCAAGGAAACTCGCCCAAAGAGCGGCATACTACAGCTTACAAAACGACCAACTATACATAAGCAAGAAAGGCTTCCCTATGCTCAAATGCGTCACGCAGTCGGAAGGCCACAAAATACTAAAAGACCTCAATGGCTGCAACTATGGCAACCACGGCGGGCCAAATAACATGATACACAAACTTCTCCGCTACAGTTTCTACTATAGGGGAATGCGGCAAAACGCGAGAGACATCGTAGATCAGTGCCAGGCATGCGCCCAGTACGCTCACAGGATACACGCCCCAGCAGCACCAATGTCCATCATCATCAGCCCCATACCTTTCGCACAGTGGGGTCTCGACCTAATCGGGCCGCTAAAGGCATTGTCCTGCCAGTTCAAATACATCATCGTCTGCATAAATTACCACACAAAGTACATCGAAGCCAAACCGCTCATCCTCATCACAACAAAGAAAGTAAACAACTTCCTATGGAAGGACATATATTGTCGATACGGGGCTCCGCTCACAATAGTCACCGACAACGGAAAGCAATTCAACAACGATGAAATGAAGAAATTCACCAACGACTTGGGGACTCGATTAGTGTTTGCATCGGTATACTACCCCCAGGCAAATGGACAAGTAGAAGCGACAAACAAAAAAATAAAGGTCGGGCTCAAGAAAAAAATGGAGGACTACAACCACAAATGGGCAGAGAGCCTGTATGAAGTACTTTGGTCAATACGAACAACACCAACAGAGGCAACGGGAGCCTCACCATTCTCGCTGGTCTACGGGGCAGAGGCCGTCTTACCATTAGAAATCACACACCGAAGCCCCATATTGAAAGGATACGACGAAGACACCAACGAAGACGGTCTAAACATGGCCAACATACTCCGAGAAGAGGGTCAAGACGACACCAATATCGCGCTCATAGCAAACAAGAAATTAGTTGCACGACACTACAACAGAAGAGTTAAGGCACGAAAGCTTCACATCGGCGACATGGTCTGGAGGGAGGTCATCCCCAAACCCAAAGGACTAGCACCAACTTGGGAAGGCCCTTTTAGAATCATCGAGAGCGTCACACTAACCACATTCATTCTCGAAAACAAAAACGGCCTCAAAGCGCCCCCACACATGGAACATAGAGCACCTCCGATATTGCCACCAGTAAAACAGGTTCCAAGTACTATCACAATTAATGCGTTAAGTACTGCCACCGATGAAACAAAAATTCTTCAGACCTTTGTCGAAAAAAACAAAACGCTCTCGGGCCACAATACTTGTAATGTCCACAACATAGTAAAGCCCAGCGAGGCACTAGTGGAGTAGCCAAATTGGTGAACCACTATAAACACTTGTCTTATTTACTTATTGCTACTTAGTCACTCTCGCTACATATCTCGAGTACTTGGTTATTCTTGGCATGAACGTTGGCCGCTAAGTACCTTTACTTTTGCTTATCGTTTAAGCATCACTACTTATCGCCACTAAGTCGCTCTCGGTCATTATCTTGGATACCAGTTATTCTAGATAATCACTTAGCCACTTAAAAGTTGCAACAGACAAACAAATTTTTTTCAGATCTTTCATCGATTGGCGTTACCAAACTACACTTAGAAAAAATCTTTCATCCATTAAAAAAGCCATTACGGCAAGAGTACAAAAAACACTATACATCTGTACTAAGCAAAAACGATAAAAGGCTACATATAAAAAAAAAGAGAAGCCCTGGGCCTCACGCCGAATCAGCAACGCCGCCATCATCACGCTCAGCTAGCCCAAACCGCTCCCGGTACTTGATCGCCAACCGCTCACTCCTTGCATGAGAAAAAAGTTCAACATCACGAAAATGACGGGTTAGAGGAGTGGATGGAGACATACTGGGCGTTAAAGGATGAAAGCCGTTAGGAGTCATACCTTCAGAGACATTACACCGTTGGCGGTCTGCCTCATCGGCCTCCTCCTGCTTCACCTTCATCAAGGCCTTCTGGCTGACCTCGCGCCTCTGCTGGCGCTCCTCATTGATATGTTGCAGGTCAACGTGATACTTCTCGTTGACCCACCCGTTCTCAAAGAAGGGGGCCTGGGTCTGCTGTAGACCATCGCTGAACGCCTTGCACTGTAGCGCATCAAAGTCAAGACCAGCTTTGAAGTCCTCCACAGCATCGGCCAGCTCTTGCTCACGCCGATCTTCCAGCTCCTTCACTTGACCGCGAATGGCGGTAACCTGGCCCTCAGCAATGGCCAGCTGAGCCTTCAGGTCCTCTGCTCGCTGACGCTCCTCCTTCACCTCCAACTCCAACTGGCGGCCACGGAGGAATGAGGCATCCAAGCACTCGTTGGAGAGCTTCTTCTCGCCCTCCAAGACCTCATACTTGTGTTGCAAGGACTGCCACTCCTCGCTCGCCTTGATGAGCTCCTCATCCTTCCTCGACAGCAAGCCGTTGACGCGAGCAAGCTCCTCGGAGGACGCTACCAAGGTGTGGCGCTGATGGCACATCAACTGAAGAGAGGCGGCAAAGGACCTCAGGCACTGCTCGGCCCCATTGACGATATCGGCCACAGTGCCTACGTTAGGAGGGAGGAGAGTGAGGATCTCGGCTGAATAGGGCGACGGTCTTTCCCAGTTGCTGGAGCGGGTGATGACGACGCTACCATCGACGGCGATGTTGGGAGCACCACAGGGAGCACCGCTTAACAATGTATAAGGGGGAACATCAGGGTCAGCAACCAAGGGACCAACTTCTATATCAAAATACCAAAGATTATCAGCATCACCTTTTCAGTGGCGGCGTCATCGACATTACTGGCCGGAACAACAATGGTCACCCTAGAGGCATCCACATTGTCCGACACGGGGATATGAGCATTGAGGGTTGCACCCGCCCGCCTCAAGCGCTTCAAGTGACGATCTTGCCCTCAAACCTCCTCTTAAGGCAAACGGGCGAGCGCGAGGGGCCTTCGGGCTGGGCGGTAACGACCCTGACCGGGGCACTGTTTCCCACCCGGTCGGTCTGGGACTCTGGGGGAGGAGGGATATCAGTCTGCTCGGAGAGGCTAAGGCTCATCCCAGAACGGACGTCCAGGTCAACCTTCTTGGCGGCGGCAGCCTCCTCCGCCAGTTGGGTAATTATCTTATCGATATCGCCGTAAACACTGAACATCTTACGATCTCGCTTCTGGTTTTTATAACCAACTTCAAAACAAAAGCAAAGGGGTCAACACCGAGACAAAATAGAAGATAGACAAAACAAAAACACACAAGCAGCATAAACAATACAAACAAAAGAACGACATACTAGGCGTCTTGGCAAGACCGGTCATTTCCATAATCCGGTAGTCAGCAAGAAGATAGACACTCTTAAACTTCTCACTGAAACTTCTCTCAACCCTATGACACCGCCGCTTCTTGATGGCAGATAGAGAGTACTGACGCGTAACTACAAAATAAAGACGATTAAGACAGGAGAACACCACGACAAAACAAGAAGAGAAGAACGCCGAGATAGAAGGGTCACCTCGGGCCTGAAATCGAGTGGGCACACGGTTGTTAGGGAAGGACGACCACCCGCTGGCGAAGAAGTGTTCACTTTTCCAGTCCGGGCACGAACTCGCGAAGTCCGTAAGCCCCAGTGAACTCCTATGCCGCCGACGCAGCGAGAGCGTACCACCACACCCCTTTATCGTCGAGTAGGCGACATCGAAGAAATATAACACTTCATTTCGTGTGGGGTAGTCCAATCCAGCCAACTTCCACAGCGTGAACATGGCGCTCAGAACCTGAAGCATCAACAGCGACACTTGCCCCACGGCACAGCCCAGCTCCCCAAAAATGTACTCGTGGAAGGGATGCAGAGGCAGACGATCGCCGTAGCGCAGTTGGGCACGATCGAGAGCGATGAAACCCTTGGGCGGCCTCGAAAAAACCTCCCCAGGAGCGGGGGACTTCAGCACAACACCGACACCGATCTGAAACTCGGATCTCACTTTGTCTAGCTCCGTCATCGATAGCGCCTTGGATGGCTCGTCAACCGGTTGGCCATCACGTAGAGTCCACAACAAAGGCCCGTCCAGTCCTAACTGGCGAGCTCCAGAACTAACACCAATATCGGTGTCGGGACGTGATGAGGAAGACATGTCACCTGTGAAACAGCCACGGATAACGTAAAAACTTAGCGGTTTGCCGATATCGGAGCATCAGTTCGCAACTAGCTTCTCAGGCGACATACCCCCTAGCAACACATACACAAGAGAGAAAGAATACGTGAAAGCAAAAAACAACAAATCGCAAAAATCACAAGTACGGTGGGATACCGGTGATCACCCAGAAAAACAAACACCAGCACATCAAACAGCACATTGCAACAAACATAAAATCTAAAACCTAGAAATCCAAACGAAAGAGGAGGAGAGAGAGGAGGAGCAGGCGACGGCGCCTTACCTGAAATTGAACGAAGATGAAGATGAGCAACGGTGGCGCAACACCAGTAACACAGCCACGTACGACGGAGGCGAGAGGAGAACGGAGAAGTCTGTTAACTTGGAGAGGGAAACGAAAATTCTTTCGAGCAGCAATAAGAAGAGTACAAAGAAAACAGAGGCGAAGATTTATATATAAGCACATCGGCGAGATCGCAACCCTTGGAACAGACACGTCGGTCCAGAAGATGGCAACATGTGGTCACCAGAATCAGAAAGGTCTGGAACGAGAACCGGTACGCACTGTTTCGAGAGGGCGAGACCCTCGAAAGGAACGCAATCATCAGGCTTTATGGCTACGACAGGACGTTTGGGAACCCCGAGATGCCCTACGCAGACACATGGAAACATAATAAAAGACGACATTTAATGACCAGAGAGTAGATACACCAACCACACCGGCTGAAGAAAACCCATATCGCTGACCAAACATACACGACATGCAAAGCGGTACCGCTCACCAGTATACGCGCTGCAGACACTCTTCATCACCGATAACGATCTAGAAACTACCAAAAACCACTAGGAGGAACGGACTCGGGGACTTAAGGGTTACCAATTCAAACGAGCTCCCTCTACCATAACGCCCTCAACGATTTGAGCTACCCGCAACAGCGCAAAACAGCTACCGGCTTGGGCAGGGCCGAGTGTTTGGGCGCCATCGAGCGACCCCCTCGGTCGATACAGTCTAAACCGCTCAATAGAAAGGAAACTTGGTTACCATCACACAAGATACTTCGGCAGAACAGTGAATTAGCTACTCACCGATCTCGCCCCTAACCAATTTAATAAATATTGATCACACATACATGTACATGTACACCTATCACTAAGAATCACAACCTAGGTCGCCAAGTTGGGGGACTGCATGGCATGATACCCGGCTCAAACAAAGGTAGCATCGCCGTTAAGCACGTACCGGTAATTTCGCCGGTATCACTTCTTTCAACTCACCAACCAAGGTTGATCTCCTTGGCTGAGCGAGTTGGGGGACTTGTACATATACCTGGCTAAATCGCCTATAGGTACGTACTTAACAGCTTGAGTATAAATTATAAATATGTCTCACCGCCACCATGACAGGAACCACCGCCGGGAAGGCTCCAACTCCGATGACTAACATCGCGTGATACTTGATCAGGATAGCGCTCACGCGCCAAACAAAAGACCAGTCGGACAACACCTCAGCAAAAGAGTATGCACACCAGTTCCACATCGAAGATAGAATAGGAGCCCGAGCTCCAACCTCCAATATATACCGGTCAACTCAGCATTAAATGGTAAGCATTCAATACTCAATCACACCGTTACTCTATATAACTGGTATATCGCTTCTGACTTAGGCATTGGAGGTTTGAAGGCGGGTCATCCCTGTCTCTCCTTAACCGTTGTTAATCTTAGCAGCGACAGCAAGTTAGATTCGGAGGAAAGCAAAGAGCGATATTGAAAGCAGTTCGCTACTGATATCCCAACAACTAATCCGTCAATAAGCATCATCGATATACAATCTTGTTCAATATCCGATATCCATATCAGTGTCGGATATTAACAATGTGCTACTGCAAAGGCGAAATGCAATCTGGTGGTGAAAATCAAGGAAGCGACAATGCGAACCGAGTTACAGCGGGAGATTTGGTGAGGCTAAAGAGCAAGCACCCAACAACGGTGTGGGTTGTTGAGGAGCTCGAGGCTGACGAGCGTCGGGAGACGAGCGGTAAGGAAAGATAGGCGAAGAGAGCACCGCCTAGAGCCGTGGCGAGACAGGGCTAGGGGAGCTGAGGTCACAAGGTAGAGTCGCGAAATTAAGGCACTTGACACGAGGTGCAGCAGGGACACGACGACGAGGGTACGCGGAGGTGTGCAAAGGTGCGAGTGAGTGGACGACGGAGCTCGAAGGCTGTCATGGACGATGACGGAGGAGAGGCGGAAGCCGTTACTGTGTTTTCTCTCTCAGCAGCGGCGTGCGCGGGGAGAGAGAGAGAGAGAGAGAGAGAGAGAGAGAGAGAGAGAGAGAGAGAGAGAGAGAGAGAGAGAGAATTGAATGAATTACTGATTTAGTGGCATAATGTTTATTATTTATATAGGAGGACAGCGTTGTCTTTTTACCATTTTAATGGATTGGGCTGTGTGATTTTTTATTTTGGATGTTAGATTTAGGGTTTAGAGTTTAGGATTTAGGGTCCTACATTATCTAAATCGTAGGGTAGTTGAATTTTTTATATTATTGATAGTATGACTGCCTTTGCTGTCATTTTCTAATATAAATAAGCAAAAGAAACAGACGAATAAAAAAAGAAAATAAAAGAAAAAGCACCACAGCGAGCGAGAGAGAGAGAGCGCTACACAGAAATGAGCAGCGAAAAGGTTCCCAACCCCATTTCTCCTACTGCTTCTGCTACAACCACTCCCGGCGGCGGCGGTGGTGGCAAGATAAGTCCTCCGCACGGCGGTGTTGAGTTCGTGAAGGGCATCAATGGCCTCGAGAAGGCCATCCTCCGTGATCCGCGGGGTAGTCAAGCCGAGGTAACTCCCACTAAACGTCGTCGTGTTGGCCTTTCGCTCTCTGTTCCCTTTTAGGTTTTCTCCGTTTTCGCGATGTTCGTCGAGATCTGATGATGATGCGCTTTGGTGCTTTACTGTTTTTGTGTGGAATGAAACTGAAGTTTTGTTTTCGATGCAGTTTCATTTTTATTTACAT
Organism: Geum urbanum; assembly: GCA_946800695.1. Lineage (NCBI taxonomy): Eukaryota > Viridiplantae > Streptophyta > Magnoliopsida > Rosales > Rosaceae > Geum > Geum urbanum. The sequence goes on from OX327003.1 coordinate 12,549,630, forward strand.
TGAATTGCTTCTTTCGATTGATGCTGTCGTTCGTAATTGTATGTTTTAGATTGTGAATTTATACTTAATCTGACTCGTAGGTTTTGGACACTACTTTAATCTTGAAATTTGTTCCAACTCCACTTATCAGTCATGTATGCTTGAGCTTTTGGTGAGGAGGAAAATTCAAGAGTGTATGCAGGCTAGTAAGGAAAATTCAAGAGGAACGGAGTGATTCTTGATTAGACGACTATAGATTGTAATGCATGCTGTACTCATGAAATTGCAAAATATGCTATAATGATCCCTATAGACGAATTTCTAATTTCTAAGGTGAAGCTTGTAGTTGATTCTGATAATCGTGTTGTGAAGGAAGAGAATTCCGCTGATGGCTATTTACATTCTCAAATTGTCCCACATCTCTTTACATGTGAACTTGGAGTCTACTAATTGAAACCTAGTTTATGCTGCAAATTTCAAAAGTCACTAATTCAAGAGTATTTACTTGATGTGAAATTAACTAAACAAGTATCATTATCTTGGATCATGAATGGTTTTTTTCTGGGAATTGATAAATTGAGCAGCGTTTCTGGATTTATTCCTTCTATTCGGATTTTGGACTTCAGTCTGCAGGAGCATATTCCTTAGTGCCTCTGGTTACAGTGGGTTTTGGTTTTCTGTTCTCTTATATAAATCTTTTGTATTCCCAGGTTTATATGTATGGGGCTCATGTAACATCATGGAAGAATGACCAAGGGGAGGAATTGCTATTTGTCAGCAATAAGGTACTAATAAGAAAGTTGATAGTAATTTGGTTAATTTCTGTATGAGTTTCTTACTAAAGAATGACATGTGGCTTTCTATTTGTTTTTGTGATGTGTGGTGGGCAGTTAAAAAATTGTTTTTAAGTAAATCATATTACCTAGACTATTTTCTGTATGGATTAAATGCACAGATATCATGAAATACCCAACTGTATGGTTGGATCAAATACACAAATGTGTCAGTTAACAACTGTTCTCCTTGAGCTGACTCCTAATTTTATAAAAAGCGAAGCATGTGTATAATAATCATCATACACCTGCCTGTTATTTGTATGCTTTTATGGTCACCAAATTGATCTTTATCTCTAATGATGATAGTAATTGGATTTCATGATCAAGAGTGTCTTGACCGTCTAGATTTGTTAATAAGATTTGTATATGAGTATATTGTAGATTCAGTTTAGATTTTAGAATCTATTTCAAACAGAATGAAATAATGTGCTTCTACTTAATTCTTGTGCAAGGTCAAATTACATGTGCCCCACTTAATTTTTCATTTAACAGTTCTGTTATATTGTACTGAAAGTGAACGTTCGTCAGATTTCACGCGTTTTGCAACAGTTTGCTACTTTTGGACCAAAGTGGATCTAGCTAATCTATAATGGCAAAACTGTTGTTAGTATATCAATCTTAGTTTCTGATTACTGGTATGTATGCCATTCCTGAGTTAAATTGGTAACACACAGAAGTGCGAGGCACACAAGTGCATTCTATGTTAATAATTTAAGCTTCAAAAAGCTTTTACAGTAAATGTTGAATCATGTGTTAATTTGGGTTCCCCACCATACGTCCCATTTGACTTTGATGTGTACTGACTGATGATCGTGGTAGGGTTTTTTGTAGTCCTGAAGACCGTGTGTTGTATCCCTTATATTTATTGTTGATGCCAATCACGACAGTCTTGCTAACCATTTCTGGCCTCCTGGGTGTCTATTTTTTAGGATATAGAAAATTGCTCGTTACGTCCCATTTGACTTTCATGTGTACTGACTGATGATCGTGGTAGGGTTTTTTGTAGTCCTGAAGACCGTGTGTTGTATCCCTTATATTTATTGTTGATGCCAATCACGACAGTCTTGCTAACCATTTCTGGCCTTCTGGGTGTCTATTTTTTAGGATATAGAAAATTGCTCGTTCCGAATGTCCCACCCTCTTAAACGAAAATCACTATAAATATTGTGAAATTACTTGGATGGGTGGACTCATGTTTTATGTTAGGCTAACTCGTGTTGTTTTATGTTAGGCTAAATGAATTATGTGATCAGTTTCTCATGATTCAACTAGAGGTTGGCATGCAGCTATGACCTTCAATCTCCTTTCAGGACACTTTCTTTATTTTTCTTTTTGCTGTTGTTCCATTAATGCAGGCTTCAATATATGCATGATTACCATCTTGCTTTTAAAATGAGCATGAGGTTTGTTAACACCTACTGGTCTGTTATGCTGCCATAGATTCTCATATTTCCATTGCTCACTTCAATTGAAAACTCATTTTACATTTAATTTTTTTTGTCTTCTGCAGGCTATATTCAAGCCGCCAAAAGCAATTCGTGGGGGAATTCCAATTTGCTTCCCACAAGTACGCACTTCTTCTAGTTGTCTTTCTTGCTTGGGTTGATTGTTTATCTTGGTGAAGGGAACGTGCACTCTCTCTCTATGCAGTTTTCAAATCTTGGTTCTCTTGATGCACATGGATTCGCTAGAAACAGATTTTGGAGGGTTGACCCTGATCCATCTCCGTTCCCCACAAATACCTCCAATAAGGTTTTTGTTGATTTGATTCTTAAGCCTACTGAAGAGGATTTCAAGACCTGGCCTCACAGGTAAATAATATCAATGTGATTGTTGAATTGTTGAATTGCTTGGAGAAAGTTCTAAGTAGTACTTCCTTATATTTCTCTGTGTTTACTTTTAGCTCTAGCGTGTTATTAATTAGTTTTGGGTTGAATTGAAGCTATGAGTTCCGGCTGCGAGTGGCATTAGGACCTGGAGGAGATCTAATGTTGACTTCTCGAATCAGGAACACCAACACTGATGGGAAACCGTTCACATTCACATTTGCGTATCACACATATTTCTCTGTCTCAGATATCAGGTAATAAACAAACTTGGATAGAGTTTCTATAACTGCACTGTTCATTGACGTCTCTTCTACCACTTTTGATTTTTATTTCAAGTCTTACATAGATTTTATATACTAGTTCCTTTGAATGGAAGAAAAATCTTTATTTGAGAATTTATCGTAGCTATAGTCAAAATTATAATCAACGTTTTAATTCACCAAATTTGTTGGTCTTAGTAGCTATGAAGCTACTATAAACCCAATAATACTAAAGATCTCCCACTGTTGAAAATGTTGTCACTTATTATTTATCAGTTTAGACCCATTATTTCCCAATAGTCACTGTAATCACTAACAAAAGGACTAAAGATTTACATAGTTTATCGGTGGAAATAATGCTACTCTTAAATAGTCTTGAATTTGATAGTGTTGGTTAAAGGCCACTGTTTTACTTGTGTGAAGTATGCCTAGGTTTTTCAAGCAACTGGTCTTTCATCTATTATTGGTTAGAGTACGATAGTTTTATATATAAATATTTTGTTGACTTCACGCTGCATATCAGAGTTGTTGCATTTGGGTGCTTGGTTTAATTTTTAGGATAAATTGGGAGAAGATAATTATGTTTTACTACATCAATTTGTTTCAGCAAGTTTGGATGCTTTGTTTTACTAGTAGGTGTGATGTACAACAGCTGAATGTTGCAGTACTAGTCAGGGATTGTAGAAATCTTAGAAAATAAAGGAGTATAAGATAACAGATGAGAATCACTCCCGTCTAAGAATATGGCCGCACAAGTTAGCAACATGAATCACTCACAAAAATACTAGACCTTTGGATTACCATTTCCTAGACCCAAGACCATTATCTAGACTCCAAAAAATTACTGAAAAACTCTGCTACCAGGTTCAGTGGCTTCTGGGTTTTGACTCATTGGATACATCTTTCAAGCCCCTAGGTCTTCTCGACTTCAAGGGCGTCCAAGTTATCCATGAGTTTACACACTATGAACATGTTATGCAGCATCTATTCACCTTTTTTAGAGGAGTTGTTTTAAACTAAAAATTTTAACTAGGACCTGCTGTAACATGGTCCCACAAGATGAGTGTACTGCAATGCAGCCTATTCTTATCCCGCTTAAAGCTTGAATATGGGTGTGATTGCTGTGAAGAGTAACTATAGGTTTTGATGTCACTTACCATAAACTGCAAACAGAATATTGTTGTTTATGGCTATTTAAATATCAAATGAGTAACTTCAACTCTTTTCAATGGACCCTAACAAAAGAAAAGAGCCTTTGCAAGTAATCATTACTCTACCATCAAGTAGTACCATCATTTTGTGCTTGTCCTCAACTTCAAAACTATTTTCATTATAAGTTCAGTTAAGTACAAATATAATCTGTTATTTTGGATGGTATCTAACGTGGATTAGTGGTTCTACTCACTGTACAGTGAAGTACGTGTAGAAGGCTTGGAGACCCTCGATTATCTGGACAACATGCAGAACCGGCAGCGCTGTACTGAGCAAGGGGATGCTATAACATTTGAATCGGAGGTAAGTTGACAAGGCCATTCCTTTTGTAGTTTTTTATATTGGAATCTGGTTCTCTTTATTGCTTCATTGTATATATGATTTAATTTTTTGTAACAATATTAGATTGACAAGATATATCTTAGCACTCCTACAAAGATTGCTATTCTGGATCATGAGAAGAAGAGAACATTTGTAATACGCAAAGATGGTCTTCCAGATGCTGGTGAGGGTGATTAGTTTTATACATTCAATTCCTTTTCATGATGATATTGCTGCTTGAGGTGTTTTTGTTTGTGGGTCACATACTCGCCCTCAGAGGTACAATTTTTCTTTTTTCTTTTTGAACAACAGTTTAAATCAGTAAAATGTATTAAAATGTCTAGTTCTCAAATTTTAACATGAGCCATGAACAATGTGTATTGCTTATTTCTTTCTTGATTTACTGTATCATTGATTAAAATTGACTGATTAACCGGGTCAATTGTAAGTATAGTTAAAAATTTCATATGAATTAACAGGGTCAGTCTTATCTCAACCAATTGGGTGACAATATTAAGCTTGGTCCTACATTCTGTCCTTTTAAAAGTTTTAACGAAAACATACTTTTATCAAAAGTATGAAAAAGTACAATACAGAGGACCTGATGTTTGCTAGTCCAAATTACATCTCAAAATTGTCATAATTTCATCCAGTCTATTCTAAGCCATCCGGTATTCTGTCATATCTTTAATCCATGGATATATCCATATCTAGAAGTTGGAACTTTCATTTTATTCTGGGTTTAAGAGAATTGAGGAATTGAGAAGTTTGCTTCTTTGTAATGCCTGTTCTCGTTTTGTTGGTTGAAATTATAGTGTATTGTTTTTTTTTTTCCATCTAGTGGTGTGGAATCCCTGGGATAAGAAGGCAAAGGCTATGGCTGATTTTGGAGATGATGAGTACAAGCATATGCTCTGTGTTGAGGCTGCTGCTATTGAGAGACCTATCACATTGAAACCTGGAGAGGAGTGGAGAGGAAGGCAGGAGCTTTCAGCTGTTCCTTCCAGTTACTGTAGTGGGCAACTTGATCCTCGAAAGGTTCTCCAGGGAAGTTGAAAGAGTCACAACACCCTGGCCTATAATTTGTACAGGTACATCTCGAGAGTCTGAAAACTACTGAACACTCTGGCCTATAATTATACACATGGTAGCGGGCTTTCTTTGCAAGTGCATAGTAATGAATGTATTTTGTTTTGCTGAATCGCAACAGTTTTATTAATTTTTTTTGCTCTTACTACTGTTAATAGCGTATAGCGTATAGTGTTTTTTTATTTTTAATTTCTCTTTTCATTTAGGGTAAATTTCTGTTTACCTACCTGTGGTTTGCCATCAACATCATTTCACTATCTGACTTTTTGAATTTGATCATTTCAGGTGTGGTTTGCCATCAATTTCAATTACTACCTGAGTTTTCGTTTTTAATCATTGTACTACCTTAACTTTTCGATTGTAATCATTTTATTACTTCAACTCAAAAATTTTCATCACTTTAACCTCCCTTTAGTTCATGTGTTATGTGTAAAATTGAAAAGTCAGGTAGTACAATGATCAATTTTGACAAGTTTAGGTAGTGAAATGATCAATCTTAACAAGTTTAGATAGTGAAATGATTAATTTCAACAAGTGAAGTAGTGAAATGATGTTTGACTCAAGTTTAGGGAGTGAAATGATGAAATTTGAAAAGTGAAGTAGTGAACTGATGTTTGACCCAAATCATAGGTAGGTAAACAAAAATTTGCTCTTTCATTTATATAGATTAAATATCATTTTAGTTAAAGGTGTGGCCTACCATATAGTGCAATACATTTAATATAAAATGTATGGTACATCATTTGTTTGATTTGCGTTTGGAATGGTCTATGTTGTCGTATAAAGGCTGAGCTTGTTGGGTTTATGAAAATGTTTATTTTATGAGCTATGTTTAGTCAATCTTCTAAAGTTTTACTTATATACCTCTGTTCTTCAGGTTTGAGTGGAGATGTCAGATCTCCTTTGATTTGGCTTATCTATAACTACAACAGCTAGTTTTGAGTTCTATAAATTAGACAGGCAAAGTTATTAAATATGACCAATATTATTTTCACTCATATGTTGGTAATAGATGTTTTGTGTTACAGGTATTTGTTGAACATGTACATGGGTCGGGACAACCAATTCTGCCCTCTATTTTTCGCTCCGAAATTTTTCTTATGTTGGGTGAAATAATAGATGCCAACACTTGCTATGGTGATGAGATACCCCTTCCTTCTATTAGATGGAATCTCTTAATATGGGTTGAAAGTAAATGTACTTGTTGATCAACGGTCAATTGGGTCTGGGTTGTTCTTTATCACTTAAAAGCTCTTCACATATGTAGCTTTACTGTATTCACCTAACTTGACAATGCGGATATACAATTTGAAATTTGGCATGTTTTGTCCATATTTTTACGAAGCATGAAATTCAGGTTGGCAATTCCTTTCACAGTTGGCTGGGTGCTTCTGGTGTATATATTTTATCTTTTTGCGAGGAGCAATTACAGGTCGTGTTATTTTAATGGTCTTTAAATTTCGGAAATCTAATGATTTATATGTACTAAAAATAGTATTAATACAAGTACATAATCTACATTTCTAATGTGAAACCACGTCTCAAATGTGCCCCGTATTAAAACTATTGATTAAATAAAGGTTTTCTATGCAGTGGAAGCGATTTTCACACAGTTCTTGTCGAATGTTTGCAACTTGATTACTTTGAAAGAGACGCAAGTTCTCTCCCACATTCCTCTAACCTCTTCTCTCCCACATTCCTCTAACCTCTTCAGTCTTTGAAACCAAATGACAGAGGAACCATGTGAGATCTTAGTCATCTTACAGTGATTGTAATAACAGAACCAAACAAAGTCAACAAATAATGGTCATCACCATATCCTAACGAGTACGTAATGATCGACAATGGGAGCAGAACGCGACTATTCTATTCTTCATTTCCAGACATCGCCCGAAGGGAATATGTTCATGTTGTGGTGGATAATATGCTATGTGAATGATTAGGGTTCTTGTGTATATCACACCTTTATAATATTGAAGATTGGATTGTATCGTCCTACATTAAGATTTGGTGGAGTGCACAACTAGTACCTAATAATTGACCAAGTAGTCTAATTAACTTTAAATTGTATTTTAATTTGTCACCAGCTCAAATTCGTTTTGATCTTCTCAAAATAAAATTGTGTAATATTATTTATCCAGCCCTATTTTTTTCTTTCATTTTATAACATACTAATCAATTTTTTTTGAGGTGAACGATAGAATTTGGTGTCTCATGAAATTTGAACATGTAATTTTAATTAGTTCATAACTTGTGGTGCACACATCTAGTATCCTAAACCTAAAATTTAGTACCCTACCCTAAACTACAAATATAATTCACAATTGTGTGGATTTCCCATTTTCAAACACCATTTCGTTAGACCTTCTACTTTTTTTTGAGGAGGGCACAAAATTTTATCCACTAGAGGAAGTTGGTAGTAATACAGAATTTCACCAGATTACCCAGCACGCTAAAGATAGAAATTTTATGGTACCACTACACCTGGTTTAACTATATGTCACGCATGCCCTAGACTAATCAACCGGAGTAGCACAAGTATCAAACTTATGGGCGCACCACTCCTTAATTAGCTAGAAGCCCCCTCTATTGCTCCTTGCTGCGACACAGCGCCTCAACATCCAAATAAGCTGGTAAACAGATTGTAGACTTCTTGGGCGACACCTTCTTCATACCCCCTACTTTAGGGCCAATGATGGATCTGTCTCTCTTGTTGTTCGGGCGACGCTCACCACCATGGGACTTCCCTAGGCTTTCCTAGTCAATTGCCATCATTATCGGACCAGTAGCATGAAATGAGATTGTGGAGCTTCCACCGATTCCCACACCTTCCACGGGCATGACAGTAGCGCCTGTGTCAGAAGCCAGAGAAACTGGGAGAGCATTAAAATGAGATTGTGGAACTTTAGAGATCTCTACAGATGTTGGACAATCCGAAACAGCCACATGAAAAACAGTATCCTTGTTAGAGAAACCATCCCCGTCATGGATTGGAACCATAGTCGGACTAGGGTTCGGCCCAGACGGGACGAGTGCCGTGACACCAATTACATGCATGGGGGTACCAAGAACCAGTCCCCTCTCCCACTGAGAACCCAAGCTATTTACCGGCTTGTCCAAAACTTGCCGGTGAGTAGCTATTGTTATTGGCTCAGATGGTATAGAAGAAGGAGCCGTAAAGGCATTCAGACAACCCGCTGCACCATGCTTGAAGGCACCACACATAGCACAATGGCCCTTCAAACGTTCATATTCTAAAGTTACATCAACAAACTAGGTATTACCAATAATGAAAGTAGTACTCACCACAAGCGACCGACGAAGATCGAGGTCCACACAGAGTTTGACCTCAAAACGATGAGACACCAAGAGTGGATCATGAGATCGGTAACCACCTAGCACATTCCCCATGCGCTTGAGCCACTTCACTTGGAGAGTCGCAGAAGCAAATCGACTTGAATCAGGCTGAAAAAAAAACCCCAAGCTGAGCATCTAGAGGCCGGAATCAGGAAAGGATTAGCGAAGCCATCAAAGTGCTGCACCACGATTGTTGTATCATGGTGAAACTAGGGACTATGCTCCACGACCCTTTTCCAATCCGCCACAGACAGGAATTTACACACAAAATGATCAGGAGCAATCTGTTCAAACCCGATGTTACTTGAGCCAGAAACATCTCACCGAAAAGTAAGCATCTTCATTTTAAAACCTTGGATCTTGTCGGATTCAAAAGGAGTGAGAGAGAAACAACGAGCAACAACGTAATACCATTTCTCTTCCTCCTTATCATTGGACACAGTGAGATCGACCGCCCCCAAAGCCACTGCCAGGATCTGCGGCTCGGCTTCGGGAGGAGGAATGACTTCGGGAAAGGAGGGATCTGCCTCCATGATATTCAACGTCGACATGTAAGAAGAAAAAGAGGGTCGGTGAGAGATTAGAGGGAGGTACACCGCAACTAAGAGCAATCACGGTGAAGAGAGTCGGTGGAGTCAAGTGAGGCCGAGAGGATCTTTGCAAGAGCGCTTGTATACTTGACGAAACACACATGCAATGGTATGACTTGGATCGGTGAAAGGTGAGGAAGACAGTGATGGCCTCCAATTTGGAATCGGAGGAGCTAGAGCTGAGGGAGATCGGTAAGGAGGGGATAGCGCCGCGGCTAGGATTTCCAGAGAGAGTCATTTGCAAGGAGTTGTGGGACGAGGAAGTCGGGTCACAAAAATTTCTCATCTTTGGACATCTTCGTTAGACATTCTATATGCATATACATGTTTGATATTTAGGGATACAATTTAAGGAACAAAAAACCATCCATTCATTAAGTGGAGCCCTATTTTTTTTTTTTTTTCAAAAGGAGGAGAAAGAGTGTTAGATAGATGGTTGTGATTTGCCATCCCTTTTTGTCCCTCAAATGCATCCTCAGGAGATCAAAGTTGTATGCATATAATTGTTTTTAGGCATCTTTTTGGACCCAAAAAATAAATAAATTCCTTAAGCGGATTTGCAGACTCACCCTTGCATATAACATCGTACGACAGTGAGAATCAAACTTATATGATGTTGAGTTTCTCCATATCTAGAAGAAAAATTAGTGTTGTTGAATTTGATTCAATCTCCTTGAAATTAGAAGGCTTCTGCTCTATTTCTAGGTTGCTACCTGCACTATATATACTTCTGAAATGAAGTTTTAAGTTGATAATAGCAGAGGATAAGAACTTGTTCGATCTGTCTCGACATGAATGTTTAATATCTATTAGAATGATAACATTTTAGATCAGTGTAGTAGTTAGGTCTAGGTACTACCAGAGAATGTCATTTCCTTTGTAGTATTAGAACCACTGATGATGACTTACCACCTTGCCTAACTAGCTATGCATCTGCATTTTTGTTTTTCTCATGAAGTTCTAGCTAATTTAATCGCTTTTTTAAACTCTGCTTATGTTTAGTACGTCCTCTTTCTATTGTATGCATGATAATTCACTTTCCATCACCACACAAATATCTTCTCTCTCACTGTGAGCTAGCTAGCTAGGTTTTCTCTTTAGAGAGAGAGAGAGAGAGAGAGAGAGAGAGAGAGAGAGAGAGAGAGAGAGAGAGAGAGAGAGAGAGAGAGAGTATTTGAAAACCATTTTCCTTCATTACATCTTACTTAATTTGTTTTTTCATTGTCAACTGATTATTGACAATTGAAAATCCTTTACATAACTTGTATATAGTGAGTCCTTCATTATATGCACTCCTGACCACTAATCTCTACTTGCTCATATAAAATCATTTATTTCAGGCTTCATAGACAGCTAATTGCCCTTCTAAATCTACTTCACCCTTATAACACACAACCGAAGACTAACGTGGTCGAGTTCCGAGAACGATTGAACAAGCAAGGAGGTCTTAAAAGAAAATTTTAAAACTCGGTCTAATCCTAATTGTTATTATATGCAGTACGTTGTGCGTTCGTGCCAGAATTAAAATTAATTAACTAAATTATTTTTTTTCTGGTGGTTGAGTGTTAATTAGTGTTAACAAGCATTGTATAGTTGGCTTTGATCTCATGATCACGTTGCCAGTTTGCCACCCTATCTATATTTCCAAATTGTCCCATTCATTTAAAATGAATTGCTCTGTCCTTTTGCTTGTCTAATTCTACATGTCTATTTCCCTGTGCAATTTTAGCCTGTCACGATTCTACAACTCCTACGAGTCCCAGAGAGATAAGAGAGATAAAAAAAAACCAATATTAAGTTATAAAAAAGATTTCTAAAAGGATCCAATCATATGTAAAACCTATTAGCCATGGTTCTATGTAGACAACGCTTTCCATGCCATGTGCTAGAACATGGTATCATATAAAATACTCTGTCAGCCCCATATCTCCAAAAATAGAACAAGCTTGGTAAATGGTTTAATTAGTTTCCAGAGTGTCACAGAAAAGGTCCCAAACCATTGTTACATCATTTTTTTAGCACCACGTACTACTTTTCCTATATGCTTTTGTTTATGCTCATGTCAAACTAGTATAAATAGGTCTCTATTCTCACATTGCAAATAAACCATCAACAGCAGAGCAAGTAAACATGGAAGCTCGTAGTTTCATTGTTCTCTCAGTTTTCCTCCTACCTATTCTGTTTGGAACAGTGTCTGCTCAGCTTAGGACAGACTTCTACAAAGGTACATGCCCCAATGTTGAGTCCTTGGTCAGCTCAGCCGTGTCCGCCAAGTTTAAGCAGACCTTTGTGACAATTCCAGCCACGCTTCGACTCTTCTTTCACGATTGCATGGTTCGGGTAAGTAGCTAGCCCTTTTGATCGAATTCCAAACTAATCGGTGCTAAGTTGACATCCATATTGTAGGTCATCAGTTCTCTGTCTAACAGCTTAATTAAGATTCATGCTTACAGGGTTGTGATGCCTCAGTGTTGATTCAGTCACCGACTAACACTGCCGAGAAGGATCACCCGGATAACCTTTCCCTTGCCGGAGATGGATTTGATACCGTGATCAAAGCCAAGGCCGCAGTGGATAATGATCCTAAGTGCAGAAACAAAGTTTCATGTGCAGATATACTAGCTCTGGCAACTAGAGATGTTGTCAAGTTGGTAAGGAAGTTCTCCTTTTGCAGCCTCTTTCTTAATTTTGACTTGTTAAGGTTGTTGGACTTGAGATTAAACAAAGAAGCTTTTCGAAAGTAAACCAGGGAATGTGACATAAAGCTAGCTATTCCTAGTCTAACAAGTACAATTATCCTTGGTGTAATGAAGCATTAATTCATTTAATTGCATTAAATACTTCCTATTGTCTTGTCTAATGCCTCTATATATGTCAAATGCAGGCTGGGGGACCAAACTATGCAGTTGAATTGGGTAGGCGCGATGGAAGAGTTTCAACTATTGCAAGTGTTCAAAAGCGTCTTCCTGGCCCAACTTTCCATCTAGACGAGCTTAACACCATATTTGGCTCTCACGGTCTCTCCCAGACTGACATGATTGCATTATCAGGTACTCTCTTACTTTAAAAGCCAAGTATATATTTCTAATGTGACCGAGAAAAGCAACAAGTCAAATTGTCCGACAAGGCTAGGGATCGGAACATTTCCTTTGTCACACAGTCACTCGACCAAATCCAATGCTAAACAAGAGACTCCTTACTACACAATTATACATATCCAACGTACTAGGATTAATTATCATGATGTATTCAATTCTAATTTATTGTTTTTTTTTTCAGGTGCACACACTCTCGGATTCTCTCATTGCGGCAAATTCTCCAAACGAATCTACAACTTCAGTCCTGCGAATCGTATCGACCCAACACTCGACTCAAATTATGCCATGCAGCTCAGACAGATGTGCCCCCAAAAGGTTGATCCCAGAATTGCCATCAACATGGACCCAACTACACCTCGGACATTCGACAATGCTTACTTCCAGAACCTTCAACAAGGAAAGGGTCTATTCACCTCTGATCAGACACTATTTACAGACACAAGATCAAGGGCCACTGTCAACTCTTTTGCATCAAGCAATGCTGTTTTTAACCAGGCTTTTGTGCAGGCCATGACCAAGTTGGGCAGAGTTGGAGTTTTGACTGGACTTCAAGGAGAGATTCGGAGGGACTGCACTCGTCCCAACTAAAATGAATGGAGCTTCAGATAGAAGCCGGGATCGAAACACTTCGATTTCTAAATTCGTTATAGTTTCAAATTTTTGGGATATATATGTACGTATATCTTGTGCTCAGTCGATTCATTTGTATGTTCAGTAGTCATGCATGCTGTTTTGGTGTCATGGCTCGGAAAAACAAGTAGGTCTTAAACGAACTCACTTGTTTACCGAATAATGCTCATCTAGCAATTGAATAAACACTGCACAGTATTGCATCTTTGTATGGGAGCATAAGATTTGTCTGATAATTTGAACCCAAATTTTGATAATCAGCATATGCCCCAGAAGCTAGAGCTGAGTAAGAATAGTGATCATGCATGTTGGTTAATGTGAGCACAGATTTTGGATGTCCTCAAGCTCACGTATTTTTGGTTAATAAAAGCACAAGATCATGGGAGCTGATCTTCCTCGCCTTGGGTATTCAGCTTGGATAATCGGCATTCACGATCGTTGAAGATTGAGACCTCCCTTCTAAGGTTTGTTGATGATGTGAGACTCCGTCGTGTAGCTTCCCTTGAGCATTCCTCCTCGAAAGCCTGCAAAACAAGTCCAAGTACGGGTGGTACCGCTCTTTATGGAAAACTGTAGCTTTTCTGAAAAACAACTTATTTTGTTGAGAAACCCTCGAGTTTCAAAGCATTTCATCTATTTTCCTTGAGCTTTCGGGCAATATATTTTTTTTCCTCAAACACATCTTTCTCAAACAACTAGCACATCAATCATCAAACATTTCTCTGAAAATCGTCCAATTTTTTCAAATAACCAAGGTCACCTCTGAGTAGCTATGGCCACAATGTGCCTCTTGGACCTCATGGATCATACCAGTGCTCACAGATGAGGCTTGTGGAGAGCCTTCGTTATTTGTTGAGGTCTCCAGGGAATGCTCACAATTTTGAAACGATTTTCCACAACAGACTGTTAGCTTAGTCTCAACCTTGTACCGAAGGTTATCGTACTCTAGAGCTTCATCGTAGCCAAATTTTTTCGTCTAGTAGGATCCCCTGAGCTTTCCTATCCAGAAAACTTGTCCCCACTACAACATTCTTACCCATTGCCGGCGACTTTTATGTCGCCGGCAATGTTTTTGGACATTACCAGCGATTTTTTCGGCAAAAATCGCCGGTAATGTCTTTTTTTTTTTTTTTTTTTAACATTACCGGCGACTTAAATGTAAGTCGCCGGTAATGTCTTTTCCGCAAGACATTACCGGCGACTTACATTTAAGTCGCCGGTAATGTCTTTTTTTTTTTTTTTTTTTTACATTACCGGCGACGCCGGAAAAGTCGCCGGCAATGTCATTACCATCGAGACATTACCGGCGACTTACATTTAAGTCGCCGGTAATGTTAAAAAAAAAAAAAAAGACATTACCGGCGATTTTTCCGACAAAAATCGCCGGTAATGTCCAAAAACATTGCCGGCGACATAAAAGTCGCCGGCAATGGGTAAGAATGTTGTAGTGCGGCCCGGGTGCTATAATAAACTTCCACAAAACTCAAATCATAGTTGGATTATCCTAAGGCATCACCATGTGAATACGCTGAGACTTAGATGCCATTGGTGCCACAATTTTGCTATGTCTTCCCCTAGCTGGGTATTGACAGTTTCTTTACTCGTACTAGGCTTGATGACTATTATTCCAGAAGCGCCTAAGCTCATGAATTTTTATCTGAGTGTTTTGACCTAACAATGAGGAATTGCTTCGATACCCCCAAATTTTCCTCCCTTAGGATCAAATTACCTAAGAAAGGTTGGATGAGATTGATGGGAGAAGTTCATCCCATGGGAGCCAACGTTGTCTGCCCCACTTAAGCTTATGCTCCTAGACACCAAGTCCCTCAAGATTGAATAAACAAATTGTAAACAACACAATACAAAGCAATGTACTTAAAAAATAAGCTTTTATTGAATAATTTTATAATCGTACTACGTTACCGAATAAGCAAGGAAGTTCCTGATATGCCTCATTAAACCTGCCAATTCGTAAAATAATCTTATAAAAGACTGAATTGACTAGGAAGAGTGTGTGCCCCTTCTAGACGCTTACCCGCCTCATCGCTATGCATGAGCTGTCCTTAGATCAAACACTTGCAAAACACGTTTTGAAAAAACAAGCCATCCATACCTGGTCATACATAATCAATCCATCGAATAAATTGTGCAAATAAACCATGAAATCCATCATTTTGAGGGATGGAAATAATTCAGGGATAGTTCACGGAGCTTGTCCCGTGGATTCCTTCTCCCTAGAGGATATGATATCCTACTATAGTGGAAACCTTGAGGGAATGCTATAATCTCGAGGAAACCTCGAGGGATTACATTGCTGAGAACCCTATATGAATGGATTCACTCAGAATACTGCAGCATTGAAGGATGGCCAAATTCAACGCCCACCATTGTCCCCCATCAATTACATATTGAATGCTCGAGGACTCTGTGTGTCTTCGTGAGAAAGGCGTCCCCTCAATTAACACCATCTTCTCCACGTGACACGAGAACCTGTAAAACAGAACCCTCAAGCTTTCCTTCGATTTCTTATGTTTCCTCGAGCTCTCCAGAAAATATGATAAACTTTCTCAAAAACCCTTAAGGTTTCTATAAAAACCTTAAGGTTTCCAGACTGGTGCTGAGCATCAAGTTTTTCCCGCTTCTCGTAGTCAAGGTCGACCACAGGGGATTCATATAAATCGTACAGATAAATAAATCGAACAGATCATCATGCCTCAAGAAAACTATTGTACTTCACATAAATCATCATACTCCCACTCTTGCTATAGTTCCGAGCTTATGTGCTCTATCGTTCTCCACATGGTTCTTATGTTTAATTCAATAATTCATAAAATGAATCAGGATTCAAAGGGAACACTAACCTTTGCCATGTTTTATGGCATGAGTTGAATAAACTTGCTCCAGCTTAGAACATTGTAATAGCCTATAGGTTTTTGCTTGACACCTCGAGCTTTCCATCTGAAGGCCTCTAGTCCTTAAGCTTTCTGCTCGACACCTCAAGGTTATTAATTGTCCCCTCATCCTTCCATTAGAAAGCTCACGACCCTCGCGAGGTTTCTGATCGATCCCTCAAGTTGGTTGATCAATCCCTCAAGCTTACTAGCCAATCCCTCAAGCTTGTTAATCGACTCCTCATCTTTGAGGATCTTTGAACCAGAGGCTGATGCTCAACCCTAGCTCATCCTTCAGACATGTTGGTGTAGAAAGCCAAATTCTTTTTCAGCAAGCCCCTGTCGAGGTACATTATCTCTGAATTGTGCGTTGAAAAATACGATCTTGGCTAGATACTCCTTGCCCCCAGTATTCTGCTAGACTGTTTGAGTCTTAGAGAATACTTAATGCCCTAACCTTAAATTCTTTTCGTGCACGACCTCTTGTGCTTTCAGTCCTTGGTTCGATGATCATCTAACAAATTTTCAAAAGTGAAGTGGTACACTGTTCTCTAGAATCTGAGTGCACAAAATCCCTCAAGCTTTCAGGATTTTTGGTGTGCACCCTCGTGGTCTCCTCCATAATTTAGCAGCTTCCTGGTGAATTCTATAATACTCGAGTGTGTAGGTGTGGTAACCTTACCCCTAACAATCTTCGAGCTAAGGGGAATAATCACCCAAGGTTTCTATATCTGATCCAGAGCTCTCCTGAAAACCACCTCTAACTTTTACAGAAAGCTTGAGGCCACAGGTTTTCTACATTAAACGTGCTATTCATATCCTGCTTAACGACCTCCCACTGCTTACAAGGGCATTCATAGTCTTCAACACCTTTTCCTCTAGCTCTCTACGAGCTCTGGAGTTGTTTCTCATGGAAAACCTTGAGGGTCCATCTCTCGGTCAAGGGGATTCCCATCCACGTCTTGTTTCTGGCCTTATTTTGCTTCCTGCTACACGAAACTAATGTTCCTCGAGGTGTCTTCTGAGAACTCCATTTAGGTCTTCTTCCTGGCTTACTACCCTCGAGGTTTCTAGTCAAGCTCAGCGTAAGTCGAGCTATTAGGTCGGGGGTCAGAAGATTTTTTAGTCCCTCAGGACCTTTGCACTAGTTAAGTGATGTACAACATTGCAAAATCATCCACTGGTGGAAGATAGACAATAGCCTGTGTGTCGATAATTCTTGCCTTCTTTCTCGATTTTTCCCTCGAGCATTGACATGCCTCGAGCTTTCTTGCCATGCTCTCGAGCATTCGGAGCTTGAGAATGTCCCCAGGTCTCTAAATTCTTCCATTCAACATGCCTCGAGCATTCCGAGCTGGAGGATACCCCCAGTTCCTCGACCTCTGCCATTACACAATTGGTGCTTGAAAAAATCATTCCCTCCAGAGTATTCTGGAGCTCTAATGATATAGTTTAGCACTAGGTACTTCTTCTCTTGGCCCTTAAATGATGGTGGCAAGGTCCTCATCATTCTTGGGATGCTTGGCTCCACCTTGAGACTTCAACGAATCTTCAAGCTCTTTTTAGTACTTATTGGCCAAATACTCCTAACAAAACCTCTGGACAACCAGGTCGGTAAAGTGTCACTTGAGGACTCTGCAATCTATTGTGTTATGATCATTCACCTTGTGATAGGTATATGAGTTCCTTGAGTTGTTCTTGGATTGGTCCTAGAGTAAGAGAAATGTCTTCAAATACGGCTCGCTTTTTATATGGTGGAATACTGTTGAGATAGAGATCTTGGTTGGCCTTTATGAATTTATCGATCTTTCTAGTGATCGTAGCCCTCCATATTTTATCATCTTCTTAAGACTTTCTTAGTCATTCCTTGTCATGCTGCTCCCTAAGGTCGTTTTCAAGCTCGCCCTCAAGGTGAGGTAAAAAGTCATATTCTTGAGCCGGTTGATCTCTTTGTACTAAATCGATCATAACTTCTTCGAAAAACATGATAATCATGATCCGGAAGATGTTCTGGAAACTAGACACCTAGGAATTTCTATGCATATAAAGATTATAATCAGTTTCATGTTGAGCTGTTCCTAGCTCTCCGTTGAAGTCAACTGATCTACATGGGCATATTTCCTGATTCCAGCTTGAAGCCTATCTTTTTCTCCTTTTGTTCTTACTAATTCCAAACTACTTCAATTACTCAGATACATCTTCAAAACCCCCAGATGTTGGCTATACTATTCAAGCTTTGAGATTATTCATGCATGGTTTAACAAGATATTGATCTTTGGTTCTGGAACTTTCTACCTCCAGACCACCGCTTTCTATTCGACCTTCAACATTTTAATGCTTCTTAGAGATATCAGTCTCATGATCCTCATGTCTCTGCCAATGTTGCTGTATAAAGACTATCCTTTATCTGCGAGCGCACCTCATTGTGTATTGGATTACTCTTGAGGGATCGCCTGATCTGATATGTTGCCTCTTGGCTTGCCGTAGACTATTACATGTCGTCGTGCTGTAGAACTTCTTTTATATCTTTCTTTGTATAACTTAATCGTACTCATGAATAGGGAATAGACCCTCGAGATTGATTTTGACTTTATGGACATTATGCGAATATTGATTGTGACTTCGTATTTTTTCCCCATATATGATGTCCCTGGTTTGAAAATCATAAGAGAAACCCTTCAAAAGAAGATTCTTCTCCCAATCTTCCAACGACGTGCCCTTGCTGGGAAGAAAAGTTATCATGAAAGGTTGTTGCTAGCAGAAGACGACCACTTTCATTGGAAAAGAAGTTTTTGTTGAAAATTGTACGCTTTAGTAAGCTATATTCTATTCTTGAAAAACTGTCACCTCTCTTGACTTGGAGAGAGTTGTCTTCTTTTTGTTGAAAACTTTTGCATCCATGCTTAAGCCATTGTTTTCAATCAAAACGGATACTTTGTCATTAGCTTGTCATCTTTGTTGAAAACGTACTCTTACCTTCGTAGGGAACTGCATCTTTCCCAAAGGTTTGCACTTTGGAAAGCTTGTTGATCAACTCAATTTCCTCGAGTTTTTGGGACTTTGTGGTGTTGCAAGATCTCCCATAGTATTATAATCCCTTGCTAATCTGCCCAAGTTACTCCGGTGACCTCCTCGTCCTTGTTGTTGTCGACCTTTCATGGTATCTCATTCTAGAAAAGGGCCAGTTTTTTGCTCTAACACGTCATAGAACTTTTGTCATATCTCTTTCTAGAGATCTTCGATTGATGCGATTAATATGGCGTTGGAAAATAGACTCCAAGAGATTTCTAGCCATATGCCATACCTCTCCTAGGTATTAGATTTTTGTCACTAGAAATAGCCCGTAACATAAACTAGTGGCATCAACATTCTTTCCGTTAGACTCAACCCCTGGTCGGTAATTCAGTCATATCTTCTTGCTCCGAACTCCGATTGAGGAAAAGTTTATTGCGTTGAAAACTAGAATTTTATTTCTTTTCAACGATAGATGATTCATCATCTGGGGTTGGCTATAACATTTCTAGAATATTGATGAACGAATGCTCTATTTTTTGAGAATTTTGAACATCATTCTTTGTCGAATTTTTTTGGGTTTTAGTGAAAACTCAATAGATTCTGAATTCTCAAAGAACCTATTCATGAAAGGATCATTAAATGATCATAGAACTAAGCTTCACACGGCCCTGAGGAAGCCAAAAGACCATCCATGCAGGAGTTCTCTCAATGAAAGCATCAATTTGTGAGCATAGATTTTGGATGCCCTCAAGCTTTGCGCCATTCTGGTTAATGAAAGCACCAGATCATGGGAGATGATCGTCCTTGTTTTGGGTATTCAGCTTGGATAATCGACATCTATGAATGTTGAAGGTTGAGACCTCCCTTGTGAGACTCCCTTATGTAACTTCCCTTGAGCATTCATCCTCAAAAGCCCGCAAAACAAGTCCAAGTATGGGTGGTACCACGCTTAGACCCTCCGATGCTCAAGTTAGTATAGAACCAAGCATAAGCATATATTAGGGTTGAATCTATTTACCTTTTCCAAGCTATGACCTCATATATATAGTAATCGTTCAAGGTCTAAGCATAGTCCATATAAGAATAGGACTACATACTTTAGGATAGGAGGAATGCATTAAGGAATATATCTCCGTATCCTGGGCTAACCATATTTTCTGATTACCACAATCCCTTTGATGCAATTCCTCTAGGTCACATACTCTTTTCATCGTTCCTCAATGATTCCTCTAGGTCTCCGAAATTCCCCCAGGTTTCTTAGAAATCTCAGGGATTCCTCAAGGTTTTCATAAAACAGGGCTCCTTTAGGTTTCCTGGAATCTAGTTTCCGTTAGGTTACTAATAGAAGCAAGGATAAAGTGTGGTAATGTAAATGAGTCGACACAATATTTTTATAGTGATTCACCATAATGGGCTCTTCCACTTATATTTTGACTACGCTCTTGGACCGAAATGGAGGCCTAATGAGTGACTACAAGAGAGTGAGGTGTAGTAGAGTAAGAAAATAAGTGACTAGAAAGTGGAAATGAGCCCAAGTGATATAGCTCAAGGGAAGGCTCTCCTTCTCTCCTTCTTCAATGTAGGATAATGTGCTTCTCTTCATTCGCTCTTCTTCTCTTCATTTCTCTTTAGAACTTGCTTTGATGCTCCTTGAAGCTTGCCGAGTTTGGTAAGATTAGTGGCTAAGTGTACATAATTAGGCCATACATATATGTATACCAACAAGTCCCCTAAGTCCCCAAGTCAAAGAGATCAATTCTTGCTTAGGAGTTGAAAAACTCATGCCTAATTATATGTACTTAGCGACGCTATATAGCTAGCATACCGTACCCCTTAGTCCCCTCAGCTCCTTAAGCAAGGATAATCTTGCTTGAGTAAGCTTTAGGATACATAACAGCGTTAATGCAAAATGTATAACAACAACATGTATAGTCATAGAGATGGTAGTGTGCGAGAGAATAATCAAGTGAATTTATAATATATCATCTGATAAAGAAGTCACACAACCATTTATAAAAATGTAACAGGGTAAGCAAGTTTGCATGAGTGATGCATTTGTGAGTGTATGGCGAATCATACAAGCCTGACGGGATGTTCATGTGACGTTGCATGGAAAATCATACAAACATAACAGGATATGCAAGTGGCGTTGCATGGAAAATTTATACAAACGGAACAGGATATGCAAGTGACGTTGCAAGCATGATTGATGGATCATGAATGGTCAATGGTGCATCGCGATCATGTAATGTGCATTTATGAGGCATGAAGTGCTTGATATGGTGCGCGAGTATCGAATAAACATATGAAATATATGAGGTATGTGCATTATAATGCATTTTATATGTAATTTGCTAAGTCCCCCTATATTGAGGGTGATAGACTTAGAGTGATGGGTACCGCAATGTAATACCCCGACTTTATATATATATATATAATTGTTAATATTTATGAATAATTCAAGTTCGATTTCATTGTTGCGGTAAATAATATTTATCATCAATAAATATTTAGAGGTCTTGAGTTGACATTTTATCTGAATTGATGAAGTTGTTTGACTACGGGTGGAAGTTGTAGAATTTGTCGAGACAAATTCGTAGACTCGAGAAATGTCAAAAACAGAGTTACGATGAGAAAGTTATGATCAGCGGAATTTTATTGGAATCTAATAGTCATAAAAGTGTGGATATAAATAAGACTTTCTATTTTTGGAAAGGGGAGATTGTTCATTTCAGACCAACCCGCGTTGACCGGTGTCAGGCGATCCAAAATCGTCGCTGAGCTTGGCTCCGACGAGGCTTCGCCGTCTGGCCACCAAACCAGCCAACCTTTATATCAAAATGATTATCTCAAGACCCTCAATCGTTACCCTATGGTTTCCGTCACCAATTTGACCGAAGTTGGCCGGAATTTTGAGTAGAAACGCTGGAAAAACCTAGGTTTTGGGTCGACAATTTTCCAGCCGACTTGGTCACCGATATGGGTATTATTCATTTCCTCTTGATGTGTGGAATGTTGTGGTGTATTTTATTTGATATTTGCAGGTGTTTTCGACGACGAATCGACGTGATTTTCGTTAGAAAATCGCAGTCGAATGCCGCTGTTAGGGGCGACGGTTAACGACATTTTGGGGAGGCGTGAGGTTAGGGGTTTTATAGCCTCTATCCTTGCGATTATTTTCTGACCAGCCTCGAGTTCCGAGGTGGCTCGACGGCGCCAAAACAACGCCTGGAAATTTTTTGGCAATTTCAGGTTTGTTGCCTTTCGAGGTGTTTTCCGGTCAAAGTAGGCTGAATTTGGTATTGATGCTTTGGAATAAGTTGTTGGGCTTGATGAGAGGAAGAGATTGACATATTATCCTCAAGCCAGATTTTTTTTTCTCTAGATTTAGTTAAGTTTAATATCGTTAGATTTCTATCGACACTGTGAGCATATCCGTGGGGTTAAAAATACTATTAGGTTTCGTCGTCCCAGTGGGTGGGTGGTGGTGACTAGTGTCGCTGCTAGTGGCGGTGTGAGCAATGGAGAACTAGATGTACCTTATATCATTGATCGAGTTCATATTACCATATTAGGTTTGTCAATAAGTTTTTCAACTTGTTTCGATTGAGTTAAATTTTAGTCGAGCATTGTACTGGAATTAGCCAAATATTTTATTATTTTAGTATTTTGATGATTTTCGACAAGGGTCGGGTCATCACAAATGGTATTAGAACCTAGGTTCAAGGCTCGGAACAACCTCTCATTGCGTACTCTGTATTCACAATTGTCTTATGTAGTAATAATAAATCATATTGTGATTGGAATTGATGTTTGTGTTCATATTGAATACTTATTACTGACGTTGACGAATTATTTTTATTTTGTGGGTAAACTTAGGAATTATAATTCTATGGATCATCGTGAGGAAGTAGAGGTAGAGAGGCAGATATCGATGACTCGGGGAGAGTAGAAGATCGAAGCCCAGAACAAAATGAAGAGAAGAATCAGAAGTCTAAAAGATCTTGGTTCAAGGCGAGAGTCATAGTTCTCAAAATCATTTTCCCTATATGCAAGGTGCTTTCCTCTCCTATGTTACTCACCATACCATTTTTGATCTCGACAATTAATTTTCAGATCGAATTGAAAGTCTTTCAGTTATGTTTTTGGCCAGTCAATTGCGTATGTTGAATTATGCTATTGTACTATGTTATATCTAGTGAACATGTAGGTCTGTTTGTTATCCTTAATGTAATTGAAATGGTGTAAACTCTATGAGGTCTGAAGTTCTAAGAGATGCCAGAATTTTCTTACGTTTCGCCAAAAACGTGGCCTGGGAATAGCTTCAAAATCTTAGCGTGCATATTTGTCATATTGGTGGTTGTTTGAGGTTCAAGAAAGTGGGGATAGGAAAACTGGTGGGTGAGACAAGTTTTGAATATGATTGTTTATTGCTGTGATTGGGTTTGATGACGATATTTGGTTAAATTGTTGAAATCTTCGGGTAGTCACGGCTCCGAATTGGCTCTTGGTGATTATGTCACAGTTGAGAAGGATGATGGTGATGGTTAAGGTGTGTTGAAGGCTCATGATGTAGGTGGGCCGAATTGTTTCCGACTCCTTATTTACTTGCTTTTGTTTCAATATATATCGTGGTTCTGTGTAGTGAACATGTGTATTTCATTTGTCCATATGTGCTCTTTCATCTGTTTAGGAATGCAGCAAACAAGTATAAGTAGTTAAGGCTAAGATCAAGTGTTGACGTTGGTTCTTCACAGTATAAGTAGTTAAAGACAACTTTATTGTAACGTCTAAATATTAAGAATGTGGCTAAAGTATAGTTTGTGGCTCCTACTGTTACGAATACTTGAGTTATGTAGTGCTTTCAGATCTATGAGGAGGATGCAAATCGGCAAGCATATTGTGCTTTAAGCAGAATTCTATAGGTCTATGCAGTTTACGGATGAAACTTCTTGCAATGTGATTTAACTCTATTCCATGTTATATAAAAAATTGTAGGACTATGCTTGGTTTTGTTATGTACTGAATTGATTCGTGTCGATTGACTGGATTGATTGAGCTGTTATTTCCAAAGATCAGAGTGGATTTTATTTGATGGAAATATCTGGGATGAAAGAACTTATATTCACATTGTTGGGATTCATTATAGGCATACGCATATGTTACCTGACTGACCATCAGGTAACTTTCCAATTGATCATTACCATTGCGTTATCTAGGGTTGTAGTTCACTACCAAGTAACATGCAACATCTGGGGTTGTAGTTCACAACCAGGCAACATGCACTATCTAGGGTTGTAGTTCACTACCAGGTAACATGCAACATCTAGGGTTGTAGTTCACTTCTAGATGTCATGCATTATCTGGGGTTGTATTTCATTACCAGATAATAGGGATGACTGAGGTTGTAGTTCGCTACCAGTCATCATCGCCTCTTTATTCCTTGAGTCACAATAGTCGCGTGTCGTCTTGGATGCTAGTCTCCTAAACGACACTCGATGATTAAAGATGTCAGATGCCTTTATCATCCTCTTCTTCTTTTTCCATCATCAATTTTTTTCTTTACGTCAGTTAATCTCAGATTTAGATGACTAGAGACTCCGTATACCTCAGTCATCACCATCTAATTGTTTCATTTCATATTCAATTATTAGTTCGTTGACTCAGAATCTAATGACTGGAGATGTTGAATACTTCAGTCATGTCCTATGTTATTTTGAGTTGTAGTTGACTATTTTGTTTAAAGTTTAGGAACACGAATGATGTATTAGTGACAACACTTTGGAAGTATACTCTTATTTGGTATCATTCTTGATTAACACTATGATCCACTTAAATTTCGAATATTGTTCCGATATCACTAGTCATGCGAGAATATTTAGTTACTTGCAACTATGAGGATTATTGACGATATGTCATCAGAGACCATGCACTATCCCGACGGTGGGTTGTTCACAGTTTCAAGATTGATTTCGAGTTTCAGGTATGTTTAAAATCATTTACGAATTTTTCCCTGTGATTTATTTTTTGAGAATCGAGACTTCTTTTGACTTGAATTCTTGAATTTGATATTTGGATTTGAATGCATTTGAGAGTTTTTTTTTATTTTTTATTTTATAGTTTTTGATATATATATATATATATGTTGATATGTTTGTGGGGAAATCCGGACGAGCATTAGTGGCTCGCGGTATAGGTTGTGAATTATGATTATTGAATTGTATTTAGACATTTTGGCAGATTTTCGGCATCCTACTTTTCGGGGAAGCTCTGCCCAATTTTTCATAGAAATATTGGAGGTTTTCGTACCCTATTCTTGTAATTTCAAGGGAAAAAAATATTTTTTACGGGGGTAGATTGTAATACCCCGACTTTTTTTATATATATATAACTGTTAATATTTATGAATAATTCGAGTTCGATTTCGTTGCTGCAGTAAATAATTTTTACCATCAGTAAATATTGAGAACTCTTCAGTTGACTTTTCATCAGAATTGACGAAGTTGTTTGTGTTCAGTGGAAGTCGTAGAATTTCTTGAGACGATTTCTTAGAAGAGAGAAATGTCAAAAGCGGAGTTACGATGAGAAAGTTATGATAGGTGAAAGTTTATCAGAATGTAGTAGTCGTAAAAGTGCGGGTATAAATAGGACTTTCCGTTTTTGGAAAGGGGAGATTTTCCATTTCTGGCTAACCCGTGTTGGCCGGCGCCAGGCGATCCAAAATCGCCGCCGAGCTCAGCTCCGGTGAGGCTTCCCCATCCGACCACCAAACTAGCCAAGCTTTATACCAAAATGATCATCTCGAGACCCTCAGTCGGTCCCCTATGGTTTCTGTCACCACTTTGATTGAGGTACCCGAAATTTCGAGTAGAAACACTGGATAAACTTAGGTTTTGGGTCAATGATTTTTTGGCCAAGTTTGTCGCTGATATGGGTATAATTCGTTTCCTCTTGATGTATGGAATTTTTTCATGTATTTGATTTAATATTTGCAGATGTTTTTGACGGCGAATCGACGCGATTTTCATTCGAAAATCTTAGCCGAACGCCGCTGTTGAGGGCGATGGTTAAAAGAAATTTAGGGTGGCGTGAGGTTAGGGGGTTTGTAGCCTCTGTCCTTGTGATTCTTTTTTAACCAGCCTCGAGCTCCGAGGTGGGTTGACGGCGCCAGAATCACGCATGGAAATTTTGCGGCAATTTCGGGTCCGCCACCTTTTGAGACTTTTTTTGGTCGAACTTGGCTGAATTAGGTATTGATTCTTTGGAATAATTTGTTGGGCTTGACAAGAGGAAGAGACTGGCATATTATCCTTCGCCTCCAGTGGTGGCGCGTGAGCGACACGTGCCGTTGTCTGTGGCGGCACATCTAGCCGATTTTTTTTCCAAGATTTAGTCAATTTTTACATCGTTAGATTTGTATCGATGATACGAGTGTATCTGTGAGGTTAAAAATATGGTTAGGTTTCGTCCCATTGGGTGGGCGGTGGTGACTAGTGTCGTGACCAGTGGCGATGTGGGCGACGGAGAACTAGATGTACCTTATATTATTGAGTTCATATTACCATATTGGCTTTGTCGATAAGGTTTTGGATTTGTTTTGATTGAGTTAAATTTTAGTCGAGCATGATATCGCCGTTCGATGACACAAGTCTTGATATCGCTGACTTGTCCATGATAGTGCAAACAGTCTTGTTCTCTTCTGTTTTCCTATCAGATGCGCTCCGAGACAAAATTGCTGTCTCAAGCCATCTAATGGTGACAAGTGATCTTGCTGCTTGGGCACGATAGCACAAACAATATTGTTCTTTCCTTTTTCCCTATCAGATGTGCTCAGAGACAAATTGCCAATTTGAGCCATTTAGTGGTGACAAGCGATCTTGCTGCTTGGCTACGATAGCACAAACAGTCTTGTTCTAACCTGTTTCCCTATCAAATGTGCTATGAGACAAAATTGCTCTCTCGAGCCATCTAGTGGCAACGAGCATTCTTGCTGCTTGGCCATGATAGGACAAACGGTGGAAAGACCACTGCCGTTTTGCTATATCTGTAATGGTGGGTTCCCGTCCCATTGCGTTGCTTAAAATGACGTCAAGCGATGTTACTTCTTGGCCATGATAGCGCAAATGGTGGAAAGATCGCTACCGTTTGGCTATGTCCGTAATGATGGGTTTCTGTCCTATTGCGTTATGCGAAATAGCGTTAAGCGATGTTGCTGGTTGGCCATTATAACACAAACAGTGGAAAGACCACTAACGTTTGGCTATGTAAAAGTCCCCGAATTTTTCAATGTATAGGGCATATATGTACATGATGTATGATATATAGCCTGTTAGCGAAGTGTAGAACATGGATATTTTTTGAATTTGTAGCATGGCATGTTATATTTGGAGCATGTTTGTAGTGCATCTAACGGCTCAAGTGGCGACAAGTGTCCTAACACATGGTATATGTGTCTAGGGCGGACACATGTAGAGTATTTGAACAAATTATCAAGTTGTTTTGTGAGCATGCTTAGTCCATTATGTTATAACAAATTGATGTCATATTTCACAAACAGGTTTGATTGAATCATACTAGCACATGCTATAGAAAAATTGGAGCATATAGGAAATGTGGAGTAAACTAGATACTCGCGAGGCACTTGGAGCATATAGGTTGTAGCATATAGGAAAAATTGTTGTTTGGCATATAAATCAAGATTGAGTCATATTTAATTGAGTCATGTATACGAGGTAGATTATTATGTCTTGAAGACATAACGTCGCAGATACCAACTTAATATAAATCAATTAATTATGAACTAATTGATCAATTATACTTTTGTAACAATTTTCCCTTATAGCATACATGCATATTTCGGATAATCACATACTTTGTACAAATGTGGAGTAAACTAGATACTATGAACATGCTTGGTAATGGGGACTTGCTTTTTTGAGTTGTATAGCATGTTGGAGCAGAGTACGTTAAACATGTAAAGTCCTTAACCAGTAGTAATCATGCTTTCTCCTTTGTACACATGCATAGAAATTTATCTAGTAGCTAGTCACATAAGTGGAGCATGCGTTTACAGGTGTACCGTATAAACATGTTTGACCATTTTGATAGTAGGCATGCTTCGATTGCTGGTAGTGATATAAGTAGAAGACTTACTTTTTTTGCGGACTCATTCGGAATACGATGATGAATCGTATGAGGGTGAGTGGTCACTGATCAGTCAGACTAAGACCCCCAAGAGAAGAGCAAATGTAAGGCACAAGCGCCTTCATTTAAATATGAGGATTGTTGCAGTCGCAGGCCCGAATGAGAAGCCTGTTTTTGGTAGTGTGCTTAGGAGGCACAAGTGCCTTCATTTAAATTCTCTGGCCCAAGTTGAATACCCTTGCACGTGCAGCTCCAAATGTCTTCAATTAAGTTCTGCATACGTGGCATAGTGTTAATTAGGGGTGTTCTACGATATCAAAACTTCTTAGTTTTGGAATGTTATATTATTTTATTTCTTCAAAAGTGCAGGCCGTAGAAGTTATCCAACGCTCCAAACTTAGGGAGTTTTTTATACTCCGGAGCACAATATAATTTTCGGTGCTCATTGATATGTTGAAATGAAAGGATCCATGCCTTCCACTATTTGCGCCGCCATGCATCTTTGGTTGTGTTTCCATATTCACGTCAATGAACGCAAATTCTTTCTTCTTCTTTCTCCTCTTAGGTCATGATGTACAGGGACGGAGGGAAGTTGGGGCCAGGGTGGGGCCCCCTTGAGTTTATGTGAAGAAAAAAAATTAGTATACTATTATTATTATATAATATAAATATTATAATTGATTTGAAGTATATTTAAACTTTAATGACGCGTATGAGTGCATGACTAATTCAAATCCAACAATTTTGTAAGAATATTATTATATATTATTTCAATAATGAAGTCCTAATATTAGGTAAGTTATGATTCAATCTCTTACTAGGTTTATGATTGGTCTTTTTTTCTTTATAAAAGCTCTACCACTCCTGAGATTAAAATACAATCATTTTTATTAAGTTTATTAGATATGGAGAGATACTTCAAAAGAAAAGAAAAACCCTCTTCTTCTACTCCAACATCAGATGAGCAGCCACCTACAAAAATTCAAAAGAAGAATAGTAACAATATGAAAAAGTCTCGTGCTGAATATATTACAGAAAAGTATCTATCGGATCACGCTAAACGCCCGCCAATTTCAAGTAATCATCCTAACATTCAAGAAGAAGTTTGAAGATGTTATCTACAACAAGACCCTTGTCGACCTAAAAATCATACTTTTCCTTTCACGGAATTTGGGGAAAAAAGAAAAGAAAAGAAAGTTTATTCGTGATTGGTTTATTGAATTTCCATATTGGTTAGAGTACAGTATTAAAGAGGATGCTGCATTTTGTTTATGTTGTTATCTTTTCAAACCAACTATTGGAGAATAAGGCGGTGGTGAAACTCTTATTGGTGCTGGTCATGGATTCAGTAATTGGAAGAAAAAATAAACTCTAATATCACATTTTGGAGGATCAAATATTACCCATAATCAGGCTACAAGTAATTGTGATGCTTTATCAAACAAAAAAAAACACATGAGACTGTTTTGGCAAAATATACAGATCAAGATCAAATTGACTATCCTAACCGAGAATAATTTTTTAAGATTTTCATTTAGACCCCCCCTAACCAAGAATCCTAGCTCCGTCCCTGATGATGTGCACACTCCTCGGCCAGAATTGTGGCTCCGTTTTCTTGCCAAAATGGTGCAACGTTTCAGCCGTTTTAGAAACTTGCTGTTTGATCGAGATCCCTTACGACAATGCATGGAAATTGAGGTGAATGAGTTCAGCTCTGGAAAGGTTATAGCTTCTCGGACTGTTAGCTTTTGGGTTGATTCTGGCAGCGCCAAGGCTCGACTCCAGCAGTGTTGTTGCATCTTCGATCCGGTAGCATTTCATTTCTTGTTCGACAACATCAAGTTCAGCTCTGGCAAGAACCCATTACTGTTTCGGATATGACTCGATAACGTTGAGGCTTGCCATTGTAAGATTAAGTTGGAGCTCGGGGTAGCAAGGCGAGTTGCGACATTTCCACGCTTGGTTGGTTTTGTGGACCTTGAAGCTAACGTATATTCACTTACGTTGTGCTACCGATGATGCTAGCTATTCTCTTGTCGAGGCCGTTAGGTTTTTGGTGAGTCCAATAACGTTTGGGTGAGTCTGATTTGATGATATTGGCGACTTGAAGCTGTCAGGGTAGGCGTGATCGGCGGTAAGTCCCCTAGGTTTCCCAAGTTGGATCCTTCACTACCAAAAAATTCCACTTAGACAACAAAATCTTAATAATTTCGTTTTCTAAGTGGCCTTTAAATGACGAATTTTTTTTTGTCGGACAATTGAAAATTTCGTCATCTAGGCTCACTTTAGACGAAGAAATTGATTTTCTTCGCCTAAGCAATGTCTTAGATGACAAAATTAATATATTCGTCATCTAAGATCTCTCTTAGATGACGAAAAATAGAATTCGTTGTCTAAGTATAATATATTAGACCATGAAAATTTCTTTGTCCTCTTAGAAGACGCACTTAGACGAAGAAAATTTTCATTTCATTGTCTAACACCTTATCCTAAACCTAAACCTAAACCCTAACCCTAAACCCTAAGCCTTAAACCCTTTTCCCTAAACCCAGAACATTTTAGACAATGAAACCTATTTTCGTCGTCCAAGTCGTACTTAGACGGTGAAAATGTTTCACTTTCGTCGTCTAAATAGAGTTTCACAATTTGGCCTCTAAGAGCACGACTATGTATATCATCTTAAAATGCATATTTTTTTCGTTGAGGGCATAAAGTAAATAATTTTTAGACTGTGAGTGTCGACGGTTCAAAAATAAAAGTAACGAAGATTCGTATATCAACGTTTCCGTTTCGTTGAAATTTTGATTTTATGGTTGACTACGCTGATCAAACCCTGAAAGAAATTCGTATTTACTGAATTTTTTCACCTACATGTTATGTTATGATGAATATATCCAACAATTGTTTTGTCTAAATTCAATTTCGTTAATGTTGATGTGAAGTGAATATAGACATACGAACACTTAAGTTATATAATATTAGTAGATATATAACAAGTTTTTAGTATTAAATTAATTTTTAATTTTAATTAATTCTATCTAGCTGATAAATTAAGTTTCTACGACAAGACAAACACCTAGAACTTCAGAAACGGGTTTGCGAATTATTTTTTACGATCGTTTCTGTCTTTTAACTATTTTTCAATAATCACTAAATTCATTCGATCGCAATCTAAACTAATCCGAATTGGGTTGAAGTTTTTTTTTAAAATATTGTATAAATTTAATGGTTAAATCTAACAGTTAAATTTTGATGATTTTTAAGCAACTACCCAAAGTTAATTTTCATATATTTTTGAAGAATAATTCACTCAAGCGACGAAACCTATTAGTTTCGTCGCCTAAGTGAATTTAAAAATAATAATAATAATAATAATTTCACTTAGTCGACGAAACTATCTATTTTCGTCGCTTAAATGAAAATAGATAGTTTCGTCGCCTAAGTGAAATTTATTTTATTTTAAAAAAATTCACTTAGGCTACGAAACTATATATTTCTCGTTGCCTAGGTTATTTTTTTTATAAAAATATATGAAAGATTATTTTGGTTAGTTGGTTAAAAATCATAAAAAATCAACCGTCAGATGTAACCACTACTACATTTTTAACCATTGCCGGCGATTTAAAAATGTAAGTCGCCGGCAATGTTTTTCCCCTAAAAATCGCCGGCAATGTTTTTTTTTTTTTTTTTTTAACATTGCCGCCGACTTAAATGTAAGTCGCCGGCAATGTTCCGCCGGTAATTAAAAAAAAAAAGACATTGCCGACGACTTAAATGTAAGTCGCCAGCAATGATTAAAACAAAAAAAAAAGACATTGCCGGCGACTTACATTTAAGTCACCGGCAATGTCTTTTTTTTTTTTTAATTAGCGGCGGAACATTGCCGGCGATTTGCCGGAAAAATCACCGGCAATGATTAAAAAAAAAAGACATTGCCGGCGATTTTTAGGGGAAAAATCGCTGGCAATGATAAAAAAACTATTGCCAAAATCGCCGGCAATGGTTAAAAATGTAGTAGTGAACCATTACATTTATACAATATTATAGAAAAAAAATTCAACCTAATTTGGATTAATTTAGGATTCGATCGAATGAAATTAATTAGTGATTATCAAAAAATAGTTAAAAAATGAAAACTATCGTAAAAAATAATTCGTAAACCCATTTTCGAAGTTATGGGTGTTTTTTCTTGTCGTAAAAACTTAATTTATCAACTAAATAGAGATTGATTGAAATTTGACATAATAAATTGATTGAAAACTAAAAACTTGTTATATATTTACTAATGTTGTATAACTTAAATTTTCATATGTCTATATATTCACTCCATATCAGTATTAATGAAATTGAATTTAGAGAAAAGAACCGTTGGATATATTCATCATAACATAATATGTAAGTGGACGAATTTTCAGTAAATACAAAATTTGTTAAGGGTTGGATCGGCGTAGTCAAACATAAAATCGAAATTTCAACCAAACGGAAACGTTAATATACGAATCTTCGTAACTGCAATTTTTGAACCGCTGACACTCGCAGTATAATAATTGTTTACTCTATGCTCTCGACGAAAAATATATGCATTTTAAAATGGTATACATGGTCATACTCTTTGATCGGAGGCAATGAAATTCATCTTAGACGACGAATGATACCCATTTTGTCGTCTAAGTGTTTAGGGGTCAGGGGTTAGTGTTAGGATATGGATTTAGACGACGAATTGGTAACCATTTCGTCGTCTAAGTACAATTACTACGACGACCAAAGTTTTTGTCGTTTTAAGTTTCACTTAGACAACGAGTTATGGATTTCGTCATCTAAGTGTTTCAAAGACGACAAATTTTTCTGTTTTAGACGATGTTTGTTTTTCGTCGTCTAAGTGTTACTTAGATGATGAATTTTCTCTTTGTTAAACGACGCTTTGTATTTCGTCGTCTTTAGACGATCAAATGTTTTTTTGTCCATATTCCGTTGCCTAAGTGAATTTTTTGGGTAGTAATTATCAATATTCCAACAAACAGTTGGAGTAGTGAGATTTCAGCAGCATACACGTTACATTCGCTTGATTTTGGATCATCAATATGCGAGTAAACAAAATGTAAAGAGGTTAACGTCATGCATGAAGCGCCGAGTATATAACGTTCGGGGATGATACATATATAAGTGTGAGAGGTGGTGATGCGTTTGGTGCGCGCATGCTAATGTACGTGATCACTTTGATCGATTGATGCTTATACATGCATATTGAAGGCATACTTGATATTGGCTATTCCTTGACAATGGACAAAACATAATAGACTGTAAGATCATCAAGGAAAGAGATTGAAGATGTTGGCATCACATATTTGTCTCAATGGAAAAACAGGTTGTTCATGCATTACATAACATGCTTTTCATCTAGGATAGCACTTGATGCACATATCCCTGCTGTTCTGTTGTCATTCTGGAAACGTGTTCATAAATGGTTTCTGTTGCCTAGGTTATTCTTGATTCTGTATGCATGTGATTTTCTGGAGCCTAGGTCATCCTTAATTCAGAATACATGTGCTTCGTTTCATGATAGTTGACTTTACAAAAGGTGTGTTTGAATTATGGTGTTTTAGGCTCACATGTGACTCTTAGGATTGTGTGTTACTTTTGTGTTATGCTTTACAGCCTGGACATCTTTCTTGCCTTTCTTATTTTCTGTCCTTCACGTGCTTGCTATAGCTGTCTTTGCCATTTCTGGTATTAGGCTTTGAAAAGCTTTTTCCCTCCTAAAACACTCTTTGCCCAAAATGGAAAACTGATGTTGACATTACTATTGTCTCTTAAGCATGTTTTTGCTTTGCAAACTGTGATCAAAATGTTTTGTCAAATCTGGGACAGTTTTAGGTCTGCTATAGGGTGACTTTGTAGTTGGTTTTCACGTGCTTTCTTGCTGTCTTTGACCTCTGTTTTACCTTGCCTATATAAGGGAGTCTAAAGCAGTTTTGGCTCCTGGGTTGGTTGAGTGAAATATTTTCTGGGTAGGTATTCTTTTAGAGTCACTCTTTGAGAGCACAAATCTGTGTAGTTTCTCTTCTCTCTTCTCTTCCCCTTCTGTGTCTTTTGGTTGCTCGTTACTGTGCATAATAGACATGGATTCACAAACATAAAAACTGTTTTCAAAACTCATATGCATCATTGGATAGTGCATTCCATTGAGATAGGTATGGAGATGCCCAACCCAAAGAAGTAGATCAAGAAGATTTAACTTGAGAGTAGTTAAGATCTGAGTTGATGCTTCTGAATATTTTTCAAGGTGTAAACATATAGATCAAGTAGTGTAGCTCTGTTAAAACTGGTAGTCAGACTAGTTAGGATAGCATACGCGTTATGTATCCCCAGAGTACGAGAGACTTGTAATTGTGTGTGTTACTTGATAGTGGAAATGTTTGTCCCTCAAGAGTTAGGGGCACACAGTTTTAATCCTGGTTGTAGGATTTCTGTGTTAACAAAAACATCTTATGTTATTCTTTACTTACTGTCTTTACGTTTTAACACTCGTATCCTGTATTTCGGGATAGGTCTCTATCTTGCTATCCCGAGAAAAGATTAAGCGAAAAAGTGGTAAAAGACATATTCACCCCCCTTCTAGGACCTTTAAGTGGTATTAGGGGGGCCACTAGCCTTTGCTAGTGAGATCCTCTGAGGGGCCAGAAATAGAACGTGAAAAAGGCTCATCCATAAATGTTCCTCTCTTTTTCGATGGACATGATTTTTCACAATGGAAAATCATGATGAGTGCCTTCCTCTCCTACCAAGATGATGGTATGTTGTGGCAAGTTGTGGAGGAAGGCTGGTCACATCCCACAAAACCAAATAGCGATGAATCTAATGAAAAAATTTCAAAGCCGAGGTCCGAATGGGGGAAAGCCGACAAGGATTTAGCTAGAGCAAACATCAAAGCTCTAAGCTGTCTCTTCAATGCCGTATCCGAAGCAGAGCGCCAAAGGATCATTCATTGCTCTACTGCTAAGGAGGCATGGGAAGTGCTTATCAACACTCATGAAGGTAACTCTCGTGTTAAGCAACAAAAACTTCAACGTCTTATTTATGAGTTTGAAGGTTTAAGCATGAGTGAAAAAGAGTCTATTGATGATTTCTATGGTCGTGTATTCAATATAACAAATCAATGCCGTAGCTTAAGTGAGGCCATAGAATCAAAGAAAATTGTTAGGAAATTTTTGAATGCTTTACCTCCTTTCTTTGACTCAAAAATGAATGCTATTGATGAGGCTCATGATCTAGACACTTATCCTCTAGAAGAACTTGTTGGTAATCTGAAAACTTATGAGACACTCAAGAAAAAGCCTATGAATGAGAAATCCATTGCTCTAAGTTCGGTTAAAATTGAGGTTGAAAAGGTGCTTGAAAATGAAGATGATAGTAATGATGAATTTGCATTTCTAACCAAACAATATGAGAAATTCTTAAGGAAAAGGAAACCTTTCAACTCTAATCGGAACTTCTCAAAAGGATTTAGCTCTAAGTCTTTTAGAAATAAGGATTCACAGAGAGGTCGAGATATCAGGTCCTCTCCTATCCCAAGAATGGACAATAAATGTTTTGAGTGCAATGGAGTAGGACATAAGGCTGTTGATTGTGCTAATAGGAAAAATATGTCTCATAAAGTACTAAAAGCAACTTGGAGTGATAGTGATTCTAATGAAAATTTTGAAACCGATTTAGATGAAGATGAAAATGTTGCCTTTGTCACCCAAGTCACATTAGATGAGTCTCTTGAGGACAAGTATTCTGATGACGAAGGGTATGATATGTATGTACGTTTGTGTAAAGCATCTAAGTCTATACTTGCTAAAAATGAAGCTCTAACTAATGAGCTATCATTGAGTAAGGAGACACATTTCAGGTTACAAAGAGAGTACATATCCCAGAAAGCAGAATGGAGTTCTATCAAAACTCAACTAGAAGAATAAGTGAATTTCCTCAAAGGAGAACTGGACCGTCAGTCTTCCTCTATAATGGTGCCTACTGCTGAGAAGCTGAAACTTGAAGAATCCCTGCTGGACGCCAAGAACCAGTTTGCAAAATTCTCCATCGGCTCGGAGAAGCTATCCCAAATCTGTGGGATGCGAAGACTGGACGGTAGCAAGAAGGGTTTAGGGTTTGAGGATGATGGCAAACCCAAAGGCTCGGGGAAGACTACATTTGTAAAAAGCACCAGTTCTGTGTTGGGAAAGCCTCCGCTTCAACCGAAGATTGATGCCCTTGAAACCTCCAAGGTGTCCAAGCTCAAGAAAAGCCCACAAATCAGATGCTTTCCCTGTGGGAACAATGGACACATTCGACGGTATTTCTACAAGCTAAGAAGGAACCTTGTACCGGCAAAGATTTCACAGAGCAATGATCTGCTCATCCATTTTCAGAAATCACTCGACGAACTGACCAGGATTGCACATACCCTTGCCATCCCTAAGTAGAAGAACAAGCCTATCTATTCAAACTGGGTCAGAAAGTCTTTTCGAGAAAACAGGGATACCAGAAGTGTCATCTCTCCCAAAGAACCAGGTGTCAAGAAGAAATAGGAAGATGTTATTTGTTTCTTCTCAAGAGTCAAGACCTCATCCACTGTTGCAAGAAAGGTCATAGCTATTTGCAATGTTGCCCTCACTGCCCTTTCCACCAGAAAATCCGACTCTTGGTAAATGGACAGCGGTTGCTCGAAGCACATGACCGGCGAACGGAAATGGTTCATTTCCATGGATGATACTCATCCATTTGGTGACGTCATGTTTGGTGATGGAGCCAAAGCAGAGATTATTGGAAGTGGGACGGTTGACACTCCTGGTCTCCCAGGCTTGAAGAATGTTCTGCTGGTGGCAGGATTAGAAGTTTTCTTGCTGAGTGTGAGTCAGATTGTCGATGAGTATGAGACGGTAACATTTGACACGTCTCAGTGCACTGTCTTTGATGGGAAAGGAAGGTGCATGATGAAAGGCGAGAGATCTAGGGATCACTGCTACTGTGTTCATGCCAACAAGAGGTTGAAACCTGAAATTTTCTTTCGATCATGGACACAAGAAAGCTCGTTCGATCTGTGGCATAGGAGGATGTGCCATCTCAATCATCAAGATGTGGTGAAGCTGTCCTCAAAGGATGGAGCTCGAGGTTTGCCCAAATTGACCCGGAGAGCAGCATGTATGTGTGGAGACTGCAAAATGGGTAAGCTATCCCGAACCTCCCATCCTGTTTTAAATGCTAAGCCAACCTCTAATGCTCTTGAATTGCTTCACCTAGATCTAGTAGGCCTTGTTGAAACTGAAAGTATTGCTAAAAAGAAATATGTGCTTGTTGTGGTAGATGACTTCTCTAGATTCACATGGGTTATGTTCTTAAGTGATAAAACTCAAGGTCAAACTTTTGGGAAGTTTTTAGAGTTGGCAAAATGAATTTCAAATGAAAGGCTTTCTGAAAACAAACGCATAATAACAATTAGGTCGGATCATAGAACCGAGTTTGGGAATTCTTTATTTGCTGAGTATTGTGAAGAGAATGGTGTGCACCATGAGTTTTCAACCCTCATCACACCTCAACAAAATGGGATAGTAGAAAGGAAGAATAGAGTCTTGGTTGAGATGGGGAGGGTAATGCTTAGTTCAGCTGATTTACCTCACATGTTTTGGGCCGAAGCAATTTTCAATGCTTGCTATACACTTAACCGTGTGATCTTTAGGCCAGGTACTAGCAAAACACCGTACGAACTTTGGAAAGGTAAGAAGCCAAATATCTCACACTTAAAAAGCTTTTGGTAGCCCTTACTTCATTCATAGAGATCGTGAGTATTTGATAAAGTTTGATGCTAAATGTGATCGAGGTGTTTTTCTAGGTTATGCATTGAATAGTTGTGCTTACCGTGTCTATAATAAACGAACTTGCAAAGTCATACAAACGGTAAATGTGGCTATCAATGACTCTCTTGTATGCTCTTACAACCATTCTTCAAGAAATGTGCAGGATGAGGATATGCGTACTGTGACGTCTCCCACCTCTGCTGAGACTCCTATCGATGAACAGAATCCCATACCTGATGATGTATCCTCGGATACAGAATCTGACACTGAAGGTGTCAGGATAGATCAGACTCTGACTATCCAGAAGTCACATCGCATTGGGAAACGCCAAGTTCAAAAGGATCACTCTCTCTCGGATGTGATTGGCACGGTTGATGAACCAAGAAAGACCCGGAGTAAGTCAAACATGCTTGTGAGTAATCTTGTTAGTCTCAAAAGTTTTCTTACAATGCATAGGCTAGCTATCAATCGAATTGCATGCTATGGTTTTGTTTTAAATGTTGAACCTAAGAACATTAAAGATGCATTGAAAGACTTGGATTGGATTGTAGCTATGCAAGATGAACTTAATCAATTTGAGAAAAGCAATGTTTGGCATTTGGTTCCTAGACCTAAGGATAAGAATGTAATAGGAACAAAATGGGTTTTCAAAAACAAGACGGATGAAAAGGAAATCATTACTAGAAACAAGGCTAGGTTAGTTGTGCAAGGTTATTCCCAAATAGAAGGCATAGACTTTGATGAAACTTTTGCTCCCGTAGCTAGACTTGAGTCCGTTAGACTTCTCTTGGCCATTGCTTGCTTTCTAAAATTTGATCTCTTTCAAATGGATGTTAAAATAGCTTTTCTAAATGGAATTTTGAAAGAAGAAGTTTATGTGGAACAACCTCCGGGATTCCAGAGCTCTAGCCATCCCGATCATGTTTACATATTAGACAAAGCTCTCTATGGTTTAAAGCAAGCTCCTAGAGCTTGGTATGAAAAATTGTCTACACATTTGATTGACCATGGGTATGTGCGTGGTTCTATTGATAAGACCATGTTTGTTAACAATGTTTCCCATCATATGATTATTTCTCAAATATATGTAAATGATGTGGTGTTTGGTTCCACCTCCCAAAAACTTGTTGAGGAGTTTGTCACTCTCATGAAGCAAGAATTTGAAATGAGTCTTTGTGGTAAGCTAAGCTTCTTCCTTGGACTACAAGTTCAGCAAAAGAAAGATGGTTTGTTCATTTCATAGGAAAAGTATGCGAATGAACTAATGAAGAAATTTGGGATGAAATGAGCTTCTCCCATCCGAAACCCAATGGGAACTTCATGCAGAATCAATGCTGACTTGGAGGGAATCAATGCTGATCAGACTCTCTATAGAAACATGATTGGGAGCTTACTCTACCTCACAGCGAGTAGACCCGATATCTCCTTTAGTATGGGTGTTTGTGCTCGGTATCAAGCCAACCCCAAGGAATCCCATGTGAAAGCTGTCAAACGTATCATTCGATACGTTTCAGGTAAGTGTGCCTTTGGGATACTATATACAACGGATACTAACATTGAGATTGCAGGGTATTCGGACTCGGATTGGGCTGGAGATGCCACGGATAGGAAGAGCACCTCGGGAGGTTGCTTCTTTGTTGGGAACAACTTGGTGTCGTGACATAGCAAGAAGCAGAATTGCGTATCCTTGTCCACTGCCCAAGCAGAATACATAGCTACAGGGAGCTGTTGTACACAACTTCTCTGGATGAAGCATATGATGAGCGACTACGGATTTGAGCAAGGTATCCTATCCCTGTTCTGTGATAACACCTCTGCAATCAATATCTCAAAAAATCCTGTGTTGCATTCTAGGACCAAGCATATAGAGATTAGATATAATTTCATTAGAAACTTGGTCGAAGATAATCAGCTTGAAATGACATTTATTCCAACTGAACAACAATTGGCTAATTTATTCACTAAGCCCTTGGACAATCTGAGATTTGAAAGTCTTAGGAAGGCTATTGGTGTATGCACCATTACTTGAGATATCTCCCTCACTGGACTAAATTTATTTTTCAGCATTTTCCTTTATGAAATAATTTTCTGAAAATAATGGTTAGCTCACACTGGGATACGAGTCTGTGGATGCGTAGCTCCCTGGAAATATTTTTGAACTTGATCTAAAGTGTTGTATTCTTATTTCATGTTTCTTGATAGACACTTGCTGCATCTTTCACTTGTGTATATGCATCCATGCCCTTAAGAATGTTCGTGCATGTGGTCTAAATCATTCTTGGAATTAGAAAGAATCTTTGCGCACAAAGGTTACTCTTGTGGGGTGTACACTATTTGAGCTAGAAAATTGAGATGAGTTGAACTGGTTACTGAAGAACTAAAATGTGAAAATATGGTGATTATTGATGAATGAACAAAGTAAATGAATGGGCTAGTCTTTTGCTGGGTGCACCTTAATCGGAACCAGTGGGGATCCCTGAGATGTTATCTATCCTTCGATGGGTTCGGACTAGTTATCCACTGAGTATCCTTGAAACACACATTATTCTTTTGAGCATTGCGCTCAGGATATAATGATAACTACTCTGTTACATGGATCTACGAGGACGTATTTCTCAGATGAGCTCTTGGCTAAATTTAAAACTGACGGCAAAAATGCCTTGAACTTAAGTGATAACGGCCAAAGGCCAAGTTGAGACAAAGTCCTTGATAAGCTGAAATTCCAGAACTCTCAAAAAAGGTTGTGACAAAGTCACTTGGTTACTCTTGATGTCCTCATGTCATTTGATGCTCAAACTTGTACTCCCTTAGATTGACCTTTCACACACACACTTTTATGGTTCCAAGGATTGATTTTTCAGAACATAGCATTTATGTTACTTTATAGTCATATATTCATGTGAAAAATTTGAGCCATTAAGACATGAAAATTAGTTGTCACATTTTTGTGAGTCATGCTTAAATTTTCCTGATGTCTGGGATTTCACTGACTGTTTCCATCCCAGGGTTCATGCTGACAGGCTGTACAAATATCCTGATCTCAATTCTTTTGTGTTTTTCTGTAAGCACCATGTGAGGGGGAGATGTCCTTGTACTGGTGGGTACACTGGTACCTTCTGTTATTCAGGGTACCTCAGATATCCCAATAGATATTAGGGGTATACGTGCATGGGAGCCCTTTTATATGCTTTTGAGCAGTTTTCTAGGTGCATGTATGCTTTTCCTAGGCATAGGTCATTATTAATCTTTATTTCTGACATGACTATGCAGAAGTTTGAAGGTGAAGGTTGTGTATTTAAGAGGAGAAACCTCTTGGTTCAAGAACACTGAAGTGAAGTTGGTCTCGATTCCGCTGCCCTCTCTCTCTCTGGACTGTTTCTCTTCCGTTCCTCCTTTACTTATTCTCACTAAATTGTAAGGATAAGAAACGGCAAGCCACACATCTCTTCCTCTCACACCTTCCATCTCCCAAATTCTCCCATGGCAAATCTCGATCCTTTCATCCCTGAAGAAGTAATCCTTCTGCCGCATCCTCCTCCTAGGCCAACTCTACCGAACCCAGCCACTAAAAGCAAAAAGTCCTCTCCTGCTCCTCCAGTCACGACCACCTATCAACGCCATCGGCGTACACCTAAACACTCTGACAAGCAAGTTAAAGTAACCAAGTCTGTGCCACCTGTTTCCTAGGAGCCATCTCCTCCTCCCTCTCCGCCTCGGGTCATCGTCGAATCTGATCTCCCCTCTCCTCCAACAACGACCCCCGTTGCTGCTGAGTCACCACCAGTCTCTCCTATGGATGCTCCTATACCCTCTACTTCTTCTACTGTGGCACCACCTTAATCCACCTCAGCTACTCTCTCTCCCACTGCTGCTGGATCTCCTGGCCTCCCCACGGGTCCTCCCCTCGAGAAGCACAAATGGACGGCAATGACCACCATCTGCTCCTCTGCATCTTTTCCGTCCTCGTCTTCTTCAGAACCCAAAGGGAAACGGGTTACCCGGTCCAAGGCTAGGGCACCATCTGTGGCTGCAAAGCCCAAGTCCAAAGTGCCTCCTAAGCCCCGTCTGGGTGACTCCTCTTCATTACCTCCCAGCTCTCACTTTGTCTCTACTGATGCTTGTCGATTATTTGGATATGTGACTGTGAACCGGCCTATCGTTGCAGAGCGGCCCATTGATTTCTCTTCATTGCACCCTGCTTTGCAATCCTTCCTAGGTACAATCGTACCCTGCTTTGCCCTCGTCTGGGATGGGTGACGGCGTTGAGCTCCCTACCTAGGTACAATCGTATCTTAGTGCAAGAGTTTTATGCCAACTTCCCTGAGACGGTGTCTGCGGAAGTGCGTCTGTGGTCTAAATAACAAGTCTGTATCACTGTTCGAGGTATCGAAGTCAACTGCTCACCTTCTGGGATCCGACGTGCCTTAGCTCTCCCTCTCACCACTGACGGCATTTTGCAAGGCTATACTGCATACTTAAATTCTTATACCATTCAAGACTTAGCCAATCGCCTCTACTCCTCTCCTCCAGTGGAACCGGTCTCTGGCACTTTCCTCTCAAGCAGATACATGACCAAATGGTTTAAGGCTCTAGGGTTCTTGGTATGGACTCTGTTTCATTCGGCTTCCCAAACCAGCAAAATCCCTCATAAGCAAGCTGTGTTAATGGCATACCTCAGTCATGATCCTCCTTGTCCAACTATCCCTGCAGAGTACTTCATGTATCAAGCTATTCGGACTGCCAGTGTGAGTCATCGTAGCTCACTCGCCACCAAAGCCTTGGTGATTCCATGTCTCATCACCAAGCTTTGTGGTGATGCTGGGGTTCCTATCTGGGAGGGCGACACACTTGGCCCTGAACTTTGCTTGGTTGATGCTCTTACCATAAACAAATCTGCCCATCAATCCAACGAATATGTGGAACCTATGGACCAGCAGTTCCTGAAAGCGGCAGTTCAATCCATGCTCAACTCTGCGGTCAAGGATCTTAAGGAGCATCTAGTGGAACAATT
This sequence comes from Geum urbanum, assembly GCA_946800695.1. Lineage (NCBI taxonomy): Eukaryota > Viridiplantae > Streptophyta > Magnoliopsida > Rosales > Rosaceae > Geum > Geum urbanum. The sequence continues at coordinate 12,592,728 of OX327003.1, forward strand.
CGAGAAGTTCAAATCAGAGATCTCCGTACTAGTCTCGAGTTCTGCTGGACCAGTTCCTGTTCCTGAGCCTACCGTCTCCTCTCCTCCTGAGGATAGCACCGCAGATTCCTCTCATTCGGACTCTGGTGCCACCATCCATTTGGGGGAGATTAGAGCTGAGGATGAGGATGCTTTTTGTGATGCTGCTTAATCCACTATTTGCTAATCTGTTATGTTTCTGATATGTTTGTTTTTTGGTTCTTTTTCTATTTTCCTCGAACATCTTTGGTTTGGTTTTGTGTTTTGATTCCAAGCAATGTTACTCTTATCTGCGGTTTTTATGCTATCTGTGGTTTTACCCTGTCTTTCCTAGACAAAAAGGGGGAGAACTAGCTAATCTGTACAAGTACTTATGGATGGGGAGAACTACCTGCCTAGGATAGGTACTTGTGTTCTTATCACAGTAAACCAGTCAGGGGGAGTACTGAACTGTACTTTGGCCACTTTCTGCTGCATGTGTTATTTGTGTTACACTACTTTCATGCAGGTACTCTTTGAAGATTGTGTTTTGTCAAGGAATGCCAAAGGGGGAGATTGAAGGCATACTTGATATTGGCTATTCCTTGGCAATGGACAAAACAAAATAGACTGTAGGATCATCAAGGAAAGAGATTAAAGATGTTGGCATCACATATTTGTCTCAATGGAAAAACAGGTTGTTCATGCATTACATAACATGCTTTTCATCTAGGATAGCACTTGATGCACGTATCCCTGCTGTTCTGTTGTCATTCTGGAAACGTGTTTATAAACGGTTTCTGTTGCCTAGGTTATTCTTGATTCTGTATGCATGTGATTTGTTGGAGCCTATGTCATCCTTAATTCAGAATACATGTGCTTCGTTTCATGATAGTTGACTTTACAAAATGTGTTTTTGAATTATGGTGTTTTAGGCTCACATGTGACTCTTAGGATTGTGTGTTACTTTTGTGTTATGCTTTACAGCCTGGACAGCTTTCTTGCCTTTCTTATTTTCTGTCCTTCACGTGCTTGCTATAGCTGTCTTTGCCATTTCTGGTATTAGGCTTTGAAAAGCTTTTTCCCTCCTAAAACACTCTTTGCCCAAAATGGAAAACTGATGTTGACATTACTTGAAAGGATCCAACCCCGATTTAGTTTCCTAAACCGGAATCAAACCCTTTCTAAAAATACGAACCAACAAAAACCATAAAAATTTCGGCAGAGTAACGCTACTAACGCGGAATTGCCATTAACCTGCACCTGGAAAATACACTTCATCCTATGCCACAAAAGCCAAATCGTGGGCACCAATCCCATCCGGATTTCTCAATATCATAACAATAATAATAAACAGTAAACATAACTGTATAATATAGAAAATCCGGAAAAAAATCCATATAAAACATGTATCAGTATCATATCAGAGCGACCTCTAGTGTATATATACAAAATATACAACAGTAGGTGAAACAAGGAACCTACTGGAAAAGATAGGTAGCTCGAACAACTAGACTCCAACCGCGACGTGAGACAACAGAATCCGAACTGCAAACTGAGCACGGAAAACCGAAAAGCCTAGGGGAAAGACATGAAAACTGTTAGAGTGAGTGGACGAAATTAAATGTCTTTTGCCGAATAATATAAATAATAAAAACATATACGAGTCAAAATGAGTGAATATGATATAGTACACGAGGCGAACCCAAACTCCTCCAGCGTACAGAGCATGTTATAGAAAGGCCTCAGACCCACGGGGTCACTCATGGACACATCCATGTTAGTACAGTTCGAATCACGGGATCCCAGACCCACACGTGATTCTAGCCAGAAAGGCCTCAGGTCAGGGTATCTGTTCGCACCCGAAAATACATCGGCACAAGGAACAGAAATCTGTACCCACCCAGAAATACATCGGCACAAGGTACTGTCCCCCCTGGTAGACATCCTCGGGGATCAGCTGGGATGCAAGTGTATCGATACAACCACATATACTAATACTGTACTCTGTGTAAATCAAATCATAAATAGTTTCATGCATACGTATAAAGCATAAAATTTAAATGCATAATCGTAAAGCACATGCTCGTATAAGTCATAATCCCACACGTATGCTCATGCTCGTAAAATGTAATATAAAGACTCGCAATCGATTAGTGAAAAGAAAGGTCCACTCACAGACGAGCAAAGCGCGTACTCGCGCTAATCACGTGGTCCGGCGGAAGATCCCTCGCCCGAAGCACGATCTCGATCCCCTAAATAATCACAAAATATATGTGATCAAAATCATAGCTCACAACACTGAACCACACCTCGGAAACCAACCGTTCCCAGAAACATATATCGCGGTACAAAATAATCGACGAAATTCTCAAAACTCTTCATATAACCCCTTGACTAAAGATCCGACATCCAAATCATCTCGAAAACCTCACGACTGTGCTCGGAGCACGAAAACGAGTAAAAACCTCGAAAAAACCGGACCTCGCCGGAGCACCGCCGCTGACCACCACTGGCGGCGGCGGCGCGGTGGCGATAGCGTCCAATCACAGCCAAACTTTCCAGAAAGGCTCATCTCCCCATGCCCAACAACTTCTCTCAAAGGACAACCTCCATCCAACCACCACAGTGGCCGGAAAATGCCTCGAAAGTCACGGAATCCATGGATTCCGGTGACTTTCCGGCGAGCTCCAAAATGGCAAACAACTTGAAATTCCTTCTACCCAAAGAAACTAGAGGTTGAGGGGAAGCTTTCCCCCCAAAGACCCGACCTCAACCGTCGCCGGAACACCTAACCCGAATCCGGCAAAAATCCCAATTTTCTCAAAGTTCGTTCTACCTCAAATCAACATCAATTTTCACAAATCCAAGTTCTAATCCATTGCAAATGAAGAGAGGAAGCTAACCATACCAGTTTCAAGGTCTGAGGTGGCCGGAATCGCAAGTTCCGGTGATGGCAGCTCGGCACAGCGGCGGTGGACTACGGTCAACCCAAGGTCAAACGACGGTCAAACTTCCCGAATAGTGATTTTCTACAATTTTCGACTATTTTCGATATTTATACTTGCGTCTCGGGACGATCGACGGTCCAAAACGGATAACCATTACGATTCGGATAAACTCGATACGAATGGATAAAGTTGACGAGATTCTGAAACTTCAAATATTCATATTATATTCCTCGGTCGTCGAAATAATCATCCGGAACCGCCCACGAACTCGAAATCACGTGTACAATAACTCTCGAGAAGAGACTCAACCTAAATTCTCGGCCGATAATTAAGTCGTAATCAAAACCGGCAAATCACACAATTATCGAAAAACTGCGATTACGCGCTAACTCGTGAATTAAGTCGTTCACTCAACTGATTCTGGTTCGGGTTGTCACATTACACTACAAGAAAACAGCACTTAGACCACGGAAACGTAATTGTTCCGTGGTCCAAGTTGCACTTAGACGACGGAGACTTCTCCGTCGTCCAGGTGGACACTTGGAGGACAGAGAAGTCTCCGAGGTCCAGGTGGTCACCTAGACAACGGACTGACACACCGTTAGACGACGTACCGACACCTCCGTCGTCTAAGTGAAGCATTATATAAGCTCGATGCCAAAATCTCTTCTAATCATTCCATCCTCTGTCCCGAGTGAAATTTTAAAGATCGAAGAAGAAGGAGAAGGGAGAAGGATCAGGATATTAGGATCTCCGCTGACTAGCTAGCTAGCATAATTAACTGATATCGAGATCGGCCCGCATGGATGTTAGCTATATATACAGATAAATTACGTACGTACGTAATTGATGGATTGATGTAGATCGAGTACGTATAATTAAGCGTAAATTAATGGACTAATATATATGTATATGTAATAATTAATTAATTATAATATTTTGTAGCAGTATGGATAAGAGTTGGATGAAGTTGAAGAATAGATGTGATGTCCGGTATATGGATGGAATTAGCGAATTTGTGAATTTTGCGATAGAGCATGGTCAGGGAAAGAAGCGTTTCAGGTGTCCGTGCCAGAAATGTCTTAATTGTCAGTATGTGGAGGTTAATGTTATGGTGCAACACCTGTACGAAAATAGTATGATGTGGAGTTACACTACATGGAGCGACCATGGTGAAGCAGTAGAGTTCAGCGCAGCAGACTTCAGCTCAGGGTACAGTTACCATGGTGCCTCATCAAGCGGCAGTGGTGCCGGACCCCCCAGCTTGCAACCCAACTGCAGATTTGGTCCATGATGCGTTTCCGGGATTTAGTCATGGTGGACACCAACACCAATACGGAGGTTACAGTACCACTCATGAGCATGATGACACATTCCCCGCTGGTAGCTTGGCCACTGACACCAGTGAGATGGATAAGTACAACCGGATACTACTTGAAGCGCAGACCCCAGTGTTCCCTGGATGTCGAGAGAATGTGTTGCAATATGTGATGGAGCAAATGAAGATAAAAGTGAAGCACAAAATGTCAGTGAGTGCTTTTGACGAAATTCAGGAGCAAATATGTAAGTTGCTTCCTGATGATCACAATCTTCCTAAATCTCATTATAAGGTTAGAAATATCTTGAGCAGCCTCGGCCTAAAGTACAGGATAATTGACGCATGTCCGAATGATTGTGTGCTATTTTACAAAGAGTATAAAGATTTGGACTATTGTCCCGTATGTGGCCAGTGCAGATTCCAGGTGAATAGGAAGAGTTCAAAAAAGAGAATTCCTGTGAAAGTTGTTCGATATTTTCCCTTGATTCCCAGATTGCAGCGCCTGTACATGTCTCTACACAGCAGAGGCGATGCGATGGTACGCAGAAAAGCAAATAGATGACGATGTCCTGCGACACGCCGCGGATGGGGAGGGTTTTAAACATTTCGACAGAGAATTTGGAGACTTTGCTGCAGAGGTTAGAGATGTTAGACTCGGCCTATCTACAGACGGATTCAATCCTTGGGGAAGTAATAGCTCCGCCGTCAGCACTTGGCCAGTTATTCTGATGCCGTACAACTTGCCTCCGTGGATGTGCATGAACAAGGAATTTAATTTCCTTACTGTACTAATTCCAGGTCCTAAATCTCTAGGGAAGTGCTTAGATGTCTACCTTAGACCTTTGATCGACGAGCTGAAACTGTTGTGAGAAAATGGAGTCCCAACTTATGACAAATTCACTGACACGATGTTCATGATGAGGGCTGCTGTAATGTGGACGATCAGCGATTTTCCAGCATATGGGATGTTGGCAGCCTGCAGGATAAAAGGATATAATGGATGTCCTATATGTTTGGACGACGTGAGCTCTAATTGGCACGCGGGGAAGGTGTGTTACTTGGGTCACCGTAGATGGCTTTCTCATGACCACCCGTGGCGACAGGATGAAGCTCATTTCGACGGGATGGTAGAGAACAATCCTAAACCCCGTAGTTGGTCGGGTGAAGAGATTTTAGAGAGATTGAGCTATTTCGACTTTGGTGTGTTGACCAATGACGCAGATGTAAAGAAATGAAATCCAATTCCTCCATATGATCTGAGCTATTGGGATCACAAGAGTATATTCTTTGAACTCCCTTACTGGTTGAAGTTGAAGCTGAGGAACAACTTGGATGCGAGGCACATAGAAAAGAATGTGTGTGACAGCGTGGTGGGAACAATTCTCGGTATTAAGTTCAAGACTAAAGATACTCCCAAAGCGTGCAAAGATTTAGAATCAATGAATCTACGTCGTCCCTTGTGGTTGAGGAGGGATAGGAAAAGAGTGTACAACAAGATGCCAGCTGCACCTTACACAGTGAAGCCGACACTTAGACGTTCTGTATTTCACTGGTTTAAGGGCGTTCGTTATCCGGCTACGTATGCAGCTACTATAACTGGAGCAGTGGACGAGGTGCAACACAAGTTTGTTGGTCTAAAGACACATGACTATCACGTTATGCTGCAACGTCTGATTCCAGTGGTAATTCGACGATACTTGCCTCGTGACGTCGTAGAACCAATAGTGGCATTGTGCATGTGGTGGCAGAGGTTATGCGCCAGAGAATTAAAGAAGTCAGATGTGGTGGAATTGCAACAACAAATTGTGCACATCATTTGCAAACTAGAGAGGATTTTTCTCCCTGCTTTCTTTGACATCATGATTCACCTAATGATCCACCTGCTTGAGCAGGTGCTCATTTCTGGTTCGGTCCAGTACACTTGGATGTATCGTCAAGAAAGGTACGTACAACTAATTAATTATACAGGTTTTTCGATTCATAATTTGTTCCACTGGGGATTACTAGGTAGCTATATGTACTTATTCTTATTGTACGTACATTTGATTTTGTAGACAGCTTGGACAGTATAAGTCATTCGTCAAAAACAGGTCGGCCCCGGATGGCTACATAGCAGAGACATACGTAATGCATGAGTGTGTTACTTACTGCAACAGGTACCTCAAAGATCCACCACCTCCCACTGCCTCCGATCGCAGTGCCCACATCAATCTTTCTATCGTCACCAATGTCGTCCGACCGTTTAGAGGAGTATTAAAGGAATCGTTAACACGGGAAGAACTTATTGAGGCACATTGGGTAGTGTTGCGAGACTGTGACAAAGTTGAGCCGTACATGATGTCATACAGGGAGAGGCTTCAGGCGTTAAATCAAAACAAGAGTTCAGCGTGGATTGAGAAAATGGTTAAGAAGAAGTTTCCCGATTATTTCTTCCAATGGGTACGTACGTACGTCTCGGTATTTAATTAGTAATTTATATACATATCGATCATGTTTGTAGAAAGTAAACCCTTATATTAATTTGCCATTTTTTGCAGATGATTGATCTACAAAAATCTGAAAACCACGGGGGGGGGGGGGGGGGGGGGGGGGTGGTCATGGCCAAAGCACTTGCTAGCAGGGAAGCTGATTAAACACTATATTTATCCTGGATGTTTTGTGAACGGTGTAAAGTTCCATTCATTGGCCCGAGACGAAGGAAGAAGAACACAAAACAGTGGGGTAGCGGTTGGGAAAGACAATGATCTATATTACGGGGCTATTGTATATGTGGTTCAGCTATGTTACGGGAATGATGTCAACGTTTTCCTATTCAAGTGCAGATGGTTCAAGCGTATAAAGGAAGACCTGGGACTATTATCAGTCGATACAAACTCAAGCTGGTATGAGGATGAGCCTTTCGCTCTCGCCACCTTAGTTAGGCAGGTGTTCTATCTCGACGATCCGAAAGCCGGTGAAGGGTGGAAAATAGTGAACCATATCTCTCACCGAGGAATATGGAATACAGAGACAATTGAAGGGACACCGGCGATGACTGAAGATGCTGCTGAACCAGAAAGAGACATTCCTGCCTATCAAGAGCCTAATATTTCTGTCATCCGCTCTGATATAATGGACCTAGTTCAAGATGGTGAACGGTTACCCATGCCTGATGGTTGTACATATCTAACTAAAGATGAGATTATCGATGCCATTAATGAAGATGAAGAAGACGAGCAGGATGAGGACGCGGACGAGGACTCAGGTTATTCGTCGGACGATGTTGAGTACGATGAGGAGGATGAGCAATCTGATACCGGGGACGAGGATGATGACGATTATGATGATGACTACTTAACTAAGACGAGAAAAATTAATTGGTAATTAATTTATGTAATGATTGTAATATATGATCGATGCATCATCGATCAATAATTAATATAAATATTATAAGGAGGAGAATGTATATATATATATGTACGTATATCTTCGACTTTTTGTACTTAAATAATTAATTACACGCGTCCATGCTCGATCAGATCGGATCGACCGACGTACGTAAACTAAATTAAATTAATTAATTAATCCTAATTATATATCCTGAACAACGGAAAAATTAATTGCAGACTGTCCCCTTTTGGGTATTTTGGCTATCTCACTAAATCCTCGACCCTAAATCTAGCAAATCGGATCGATCGATCATTTTTTTAATTATATTCTTGAATCAGAATAATTGAACGTACGGACACACAAATGACCGGGGACGACCTAAACCCTAAACCCTAAGGCCCTAACCCCTGAATTCAGGGTTTGTACACTTGGACGACGGAGATGGTCATTCTCCGTCGTCCAGGTACTCACTAGGACGACGGAGACCATCATATCCGTCGTCCAAGTTCACAAACCCTAAACCCTAAACCCTAAGGCCCCCCAACACCCCTGAATTCAGGGTCTCTTCACCTGGACGACGGAGAATCTCATCTCCGTCGTCCAAGTGCAGATTTCGTAATTTTTTCTAAGACAACGACCATCTAGACCTTCTTCCAATGCATATTCTTTTCGTCAAGACTTTAGAGTAAACAATTCTTGGTGTGTGAGCTTCGACGGTTCGAAAATCGGAGTTGCGAAATGTCTTGTATCCACGTTTCCGGTTTGTGAAATTCTCGGTTGTGCGGCTGACTGTGTCGATGAAACCCTTCCCGAACTTATTATTTTCTGGTCCTTTATTGTAATTATATATTATGTTAGGACGAACATATCCAACGGTTGTTTTGTCCAAATTCAATTTCGTTAATACTCTGCTGCAAATGAGCCTCTACTCATAAACACTTAAGTCGTAAAGATTAGTCGATACTTAACAACTTTCAAGACGTAAAATTATTCGTCGGTTCAAATTTAACTGTTCATATATACGATGCGTTCATCGATATTGTACGACTATTTCACTCGAATGACAGATCGCTAAATTCCGTCGTTACTATTATTAAAATTAAATAATAGTAATAATAATTATTGTTAATAATAATTAATTATATTGGTAAATGAATAATTATTATTAAATGCATGATAAATAATAATTTATTATTGTCATTATTTATTGTTTTAATTAATTGATAATTACGTGTATTTTTCTAGTAAATTGCATGGTAGTACGTCTTCGATTTAAATTTAGTACATAGGCTTGGTTTATTAAGTCGCACTCTTTGGAATAGATGGCGCCTCTTTTCCTAGCTTATCTCCTTAACCCCTCGTGATGTGTGGATTTCATCACCGCACACCATAACCTAAGTGTAGTTATGGACACGAGGTTGATGGCGGAGTTTGCAAAGGACTTGAGGGAGTGTAAATTTTTGAAAAATTGGCTGAATGTCGGACATGGTGTCTAGAAACGGGTTATGACTGGTGACAGGTTTTGGATCTAAGAAAGATCGACACCAATAGAGTATATACCATTCATTTGGTTAGCCTCGGGGTGTTTGATCGAAATTAGTCCTGCCTCTCGCGTTATCTCTATCCCTAACTGGCCATGTTTTTCGATTTAACCAAGGCTGATTAATTAAAAATTTACACTTTATCGCGCGGGTCGCACGTCCATTGAATGACCGAAAAAGCCAAGCTAGTGTACTCTATTTAAATCTTAACCGTACTTAATTAGCGTAAATTTTGCACTTGTAATTATTATGGTAAGTAGGTATTTTAACAACGTACTCCTAGGTTTAAATAGCTCCATCCGGCAAGAAGAAAACCCAACAGGAGGCAGAAGATGCCATGCTCCGCCGTTTAGCGGACCAAGTCAGTTGGGCTCAACAGGAGGGCAACGACGCCCTCAATCCGGACCCTTCATCTGGTTCGGAGGTGGCGCCTTTTGGGGAAATTCCCTCTGCCCCATTTATCTCCAGCGGTGATGACGTCGACCCCTTTTCAACTCCGACGCCCGGTACCGGTTCAACGGCAAGTACTCAGGCGTCCTCGACCACTGAATCTATCATGTACAGCGCCCGCCGCAAGCAAAGGAGGGCCCCCACTGACCCGGAACCGAAAAGGACTCGGGGTCTCGTTAAATGGGGCAAAGCGGAGAAAATTTGCAAGGCGACCGAGAAAAAGATAGACTTGCCCTACGACGAATTCACCGGTGGCCCTCCCACAACTCAGCTAGTAAGTCTCTCGGCGCATAGCATAGGGTCAATCGTGAAAGGACCCAACCCCGATTTAGCTCCCTAAATCGGAATCAAACTCTTTCGAAAACACGAACTAACAAAAACCGTAGAAATTTTGGCAGAGTTTCGCTACTAACGTGGAATTACCATTACCTGCACGCGGAAAATACACTTCATCCTATGCCACAAAAAGCAAACCGTGGGCACCAATCCCATCCGGATTTCTCAATATATCAACAGTAAAGTAAAACAATAAATATATATCTATACTTTACTGAAATCCGGTGTAAAATCGTATAACATAAACAACAGATTACTCAGAGCGACCTCAACGTATAAACATATATGTATACCACAGTAGGTAGAACAATAAACCTACTGGAAGAAATAAGACCGCTCGAGTACTATGCCTCCGACCACGACGTGCGACACCAGAGCCTGAACTGCAAACTGGGCACGGAAACCGAAAAGCCCAGGGGAAAGACATGAAAACTGTTAGAGTGAGTGGACGAAAATAAATGTCTTTCACCGAGTAATATATGTTATAAAAACATATGCGAGTCGAAATATAAATAAATCAAATAGTATACGAGGAGACGCTGACTCCAACTCGTATACAGAGCATGCAAGGAAAATCTCACGGGGTCACTCGTGGACACATCCGTGCTAGTACAGTCGGAATCACGGAGTCCCTGACTTCCACGTGATCCATAGCCAGAAAGGCCTCGGTTCCGGGGTACTGCCCCTCGCCGGTCAGGTAGGGGTACTGCCCCTCCTGGTGGCCTACCATCGGGGATCAGCCGAGAGGCAAGTGTATCGATACAACAACGTAATTGAGACTGTACTCTGTGTAAATCAAATCATAAACAGTTCGATGCAAATGCATGAAACAACATATAAGTATATGTATACTCGTATACGTATATTCGTATAAGTATATCCGTATGATCGTAAAACACATGCTCATAATAAACATAATCTCGTATGAAATCTCATGCTCGTAAAACCATAATCATGATGCATGCTCAAGTTCATAAATCATAAATAAAAGACTCGCAATCAATCCGTGAAAATAAATTGTCCACTCACAGACTAGCGTAACGCGATACGCGTTAACCCGTGATCCGGCGGAAAGTCTCTCGCCAAAAGAACGATCACGAACCCCTGAATATTCATAGAGTCCATTACTCAAAGTCATAACACGACAATACAAATCAAATCACGAGAAACCACCGTTCTCGGAAACACATAATTCAAAGTCGACGAATCGTCGAAAATCCGTATATGTACACCTCAATACCTCGCTATACGTTCGGACGCTCAACTCGAAAAACGAACCTCCCCACTGCGATCGGGGCGCGATTTCGAATCAAATGACATTCAACTTGTCGAAAATCCAAAAAGTCAAACCGTTGACCACCGCCCACGGCGGCGCCGCCACTGACCGGAAAATTTCATGGCGGAGCAACCTCCATTTCACGCAAAATCACCCACTGAGCAACTTTCATAACTGCACCGAAGTCCAATTTTCACTCTAACCATGTCAATTTCATGAAAAACTGAATGTTCACACAAATTTCAAATCCAAAATTGTCCATACACAAGATGAATTAGAACTCCAAACTTACATGGTAGCTAGCTAGTGATGAGAGCTTTAAAGCCCACTACAAATTGTAGCTCGAATCGGCCTAAAACCATGAACCCGAATTCCAAAATTTCTCTTGAATCTTGGCCAGATTTTAGCACCTCTTCTGGCAAGCCTCGCCGTGCGTGGTGGTTGGGAAAGGACTCGGGAGGTCGAGACGCATCTAATGGAACAAGTCTCGAGCCAAGAGGTGGCCAGAACAGTTGCGCCACCATGGAGGCCGTCGGCCACCGAAGTGAAATCCTCCTCCACCAAGTTGACTCAGTCAACTCGGTCAACCTCCCAAAATGGTAAGTCTTTCACTTGCCCAAAGGGGAAACTGCTATATATAGACTTTCCCAAAAAGGAAACCTCCAAAAATACAAATTCGATAAACTTCAAACACGCGTAATTTCCTCGTCATAATTCCGATTCCGATAATTCTTGCGGACACAAACTCGTCTCAACATGTTCTTCAACAATCACCTAAAGTCAAACATATTGGCCAATCGGATAAAAAGTCAACTGTTCCAACCAACATATAATTAAATCAACCAAACAATCAACAATCGGCAATATTCGCAACTAAATCTTCGTAACTCAAAATCATGCTCCGGAAGTTCCCACAAACTCAAAATTAAATTCTGAACAACTTCCGTGAAGGAACCGAAACCAAATTCTCGTCCGGTAATTTAGTCGCTAACAAACCTGCCATTTAAATCCGTTTCCGTCGAAACTTCAAATATTCATAACTAATTCCTCGGCCGTCCAAATAACGATCCGGAACCGCCCACGAACTCGAAATCACATGTACAACGACTCTCGATAAGAGACCCAGCTCCAATTCTCGGCCAATAATTTAGTCGTTAACAAGCTTGGCGATTCAATCAACTCTCGGCAATCTGCGACTATGCGATTTCACTGCTGACTCTGTTCTGGGTCGTCACAAATCGTTCGTAGCCGGGTTCGAATTAATTCCCCTACTTGGAAGGAGGTGCCGGATGATGAGAAGGTGAAAGTCTTTAAAGAACTTTCGGTACGTAATACGTCCAATTTTAGTTATTATATAATATTGTTAATATTAGTTATAATTTCATAATATATACGATTATAATTTTCTATTTATTTCCGATAGGAACAATTTGCGGTGGATCCGACACCGGCGATGTTGAGGCATATCAACCAAACCGCCAACTCCATCTACAAAGATTGGAAGTACAGGCTCCATCAGTACTTCGAAACTATCGGTCCCGCGCCTCCCTCCGTAGAGCCGCGTGGGGATAGAGAAGATGAGTGGCAGTGGTTGTGTAACCACTTTGCCGATGAAGAATTTAAGGTGTTAATTTACTTTTTTTTTATTTCAATTAATATAATTGAATTATTTAAATTTTAGTTACTTATTAATTTTTTAATGATTTAATTATGTTGTCTAACAGAAATTCTCCGGTGTCAACAAAGCCAACCGAGGGAAGAAGGACAAACACCATACTTCCGGCGCCAAGCAACTCATTCAAATAGCCAAGGAGCACATGGATAAGGGCTCTAAACACCCTTATCTCGATGCAAGCATAAGCGCGTACGTGACGCCTGGGCTCGATAATGAAGCGAGTCAATGCGGCGTAAGTGATATATATATATGTGCTTTTAATTATAGTAATTATTATTTAAATATTATTTCATTATAATAAATTAATTATTCTTTTGTAGGCAAGGGTGATAGAGCGTGCGCAGGAAGAATTGGCTAACACTCAGCTTGCGTTCCCAGATGTGCTACCGGAAGACCTGCCTCCTCTATCGATGGAGAGCCAAATTGCAGTCGCGGATGAGGTCTACGGTCGTAGAGCTGGTAAGGAGGTTAGGCACTTCGGGCCTAAGGTGGTTCGAGATTTGTCGACGACCTCCGACTCATCATCTACGGGAGGTTCGGGGCGGTGGAGAAGGACTCAGGCTGCGGCCGTCGAAGCAGCCATTCAAGAGGCTCGACTGGCATGAGAGGAGAATCGACTGGCACGAGAGGAGAATCAATCCATGCGTCAAAGACTTGATGAGCAACAAGCACAAATAGCCCAACTCATCACCCTCATGCAACAATCTCGAGAAAAATGTCAACCTCCTCCGAACCCATACCGCGACGACGACGACCCGGCTGGAGGCGGGGGACGCGGCGGCGCATCTGCTCCTCCAGTGTGTTAATTAGCTAGTAGTTTATTAATTATCTCGTTTCTTTCCGCATTCCAAACAATATTTTAATTTTTATGGGTTTTTTAATTTGGATGTGTACACTACCACAATAAACACTATAACCGACGAAATCTGTAAAACTATAACCGACGAGATAAAAAACTCGTCGGTTATAGTGGAAAAAATATTTTTTTTTTAATTTTTTTTAAAAAAAATAAAAAATCTCGTCGGTTATAGTAGTATAACCGACGATAATGGCTAAAAATCTCGTCGGTTATACTATTACCGACCCCCTTTAACCAACGGACTATATCCGACGACCCTTAAACATCGTCGGTTATAGTCCGTTGGTTAAAGGGGGTCGGTAATAGTATAACCGACGAGATTTTTAGCCATTATCGTCGGTTATACTACTATAACCGACGAGATTTTTTATTTTTTTTTTAAAAAAAAATTAAAAAAAAATATTTTTTCCACTATAACCGACGAAATTTTTATCTCGTCGGTTATAGTTTAACAGATCTCGTCGGTTATAGTGTTTATTGTGGTAGTGGTATGTACAAATTAATTTTACTTATTTAATTAAGTAATATTAATAATTTAGTTTATTTAATTAATTTTAACATTTTTCATTATTTAAATTCAATTAATAATAAATTAAATTAATAATATTTAATTACAATTTAATTTTTTTAAAAAAAATTAAATTGGCACCTGGACGACGGAGATTCAGTTCTCCGTCGTCCAAGTGCTTACCTGGGCCACGGATATTGTAACATTCTCCGTGGCCCAGGTAAGCACCTGGACGACGGAGATTAAGTTCTCCGTCGTCCAAGTGGTTACCTGGGCCACGGAGAATGTCCGCGGTCCAAGTGCACTTGGACGACGGAGAATAAATTATCTGTCGTCTAAGTGCTTGGACGACAGCACTTGGAACACGGACCTTGGACGACGGAGGTTCCGTCGTCTAAGTACTTGGACGACGGAAAAATGCACTTAGACGACGGAAACGCTCCGTCATCTAAGTGCGTTTTTCTTGTAGTGTTACTATTGTCTCTTAAGCATGCTTTTGCTTTGCAAACTGTGATCAAAATGTTTTTCAAATCTGGGACAGTTTTAGGTTTGCTATAGGGTGACTTTGTAGTTGGTTTTCACGTGCTTTCTTGCTGTCTTTGACCTCTGTTTTACCTTGCCTATATAAGGGAGTCTAAAGCAGTTTTGGCTCCTGGGTTGATTGAGTGAAATATTTTCTGGGTAGGTATTCTTTTGGAGTCACTCTTTGAGAGCACAAATCTGTGTAGTTTCTCTTCTCTCTTCTCTTCCCCTTTTATGTCTTTTGGTTGCTCATTACTGTGCATAATAGACATGGATATATATTCACAAACATAAAAACTATTTTCAAAACTCATATGCATCATTGCATAGTGCATTCCATTGAGATAGGTATGGAGATGCCCAACCCAAAGAAGTAGATTAAGAAGATTTAACTTGAGAGTAGTTAAGATCTGAGTCGATGCTTCTGAATATTTTCCAAGGTGTAAACACATAGATCAAGTAGTGTAGCTCTGTTAAAACTGATAGTCAGACTAGTTATGATAGCATACGGGTTATGTATCCCCAGAGTACGAGAGACTTGTAATTGTGCGTGTTACTTGATAGTGGAAATGTTTGTCCCTCAAGAGTTAGAGGCACACAGTTTTAATCCTGGTTGTAGGATTTCTGCGTTAACAAAAATATTTTATGTTATTCTTTACTTACTGTCTTTACGTTTTAACACTCGTATCCTATATTTCAGGATATGTCTCTATCTTGCTATCCCGAGAATAGATTAAGTGAAAAAGTGGTAAAATGCCTATTCACTCCCCCTCTGGGACCTTTAGGGGATGCAAAGGAGGGTGATGACCGTCAATGGCCATGCGTTAATTGAAGGCATGCCAAATATATGTCTCCGTTTGAATGCGTGTAGATAGCTAGAATTTCAATTGATAATTGGCATGCATGTATATATAGTTGGGTTTCGGGTGTTAGTTGAGTTCGTTTAGGCACACATGTGTACAGATTTGAGATTGTATAACAGCCGTATGCACAAATGCGTTGACAAGAAATTTGGTGAGGTAAAGTGATCATACTTTGACGCTTAACATAAGGATGTCGTGTATAATGCGAAATAGGATGGACGTGTCTGGCATTTGCATGGTAGTTGATAAGTAGCTAAACGTACGTAAGAAGCATGCAAATCGATATACAGTGGCCTAACGTAACGGACGTATTCAAACAAGCCGTGCATACTCAATATGGAATCAAGAATACTTATCTTTCGAAGGGACGAGGTATCGGGATATTGCAGCTAACACTTGTTAGTGATGTGCCGACCCACAAACTCACGAGGCGTGCCATTCTTTGAAGCTAACGGGATGAATTTCCTCGATGGAAGTGAGTTGGCTAGAGGTGATGTCCCTGAAGGGTCAGTGGCTCATGGGCTTCCCGTGACGCGTGGATCCTAATGGGATGGTCATTTTGGAATGATCCTGACGGGATGGTCTTAGCAATAGCCGGGACTACTGTTTTTGGACGGTGGTTTTTGTACTTGATTTGCACTTTGGCCGATTTACACAGACTGGACCAATTGTTTATATTAGTTTTTGTTAGGATATTAATAGAACCCAGGATAAAGTGCGGTAATATAAATGAGTGGACACAATATTTTTATAGTAGTTCATCATAATAAGCTAGAACATTTATATTTTGACTACACTCTCGAGCCTAAATGAAGGCCTAAGGAGTGACTATAAGAAAGTGAGGCATAGTAAAGTAAGAAAATGAGTGACTAGTAAGTGGAAATGAACCCAAGTTATATAGCTCAATGAAATGCTCTCATTCTCTCATTCTTCAGTGTGAGACAATGTGCTTCTCTTCATTTGCTCTTCTTCTTTTCATTTCTCTTTGGAACTTGTTTTGATGCTCATTGAAGTTTGCTGATTTCGGTAAGATTAGTGACTAAGTGCACGTAATTAGGCCATACATATATGTATACCAACACTCGTGTATTCTAACATCTTATCCGTTCTTAATCGTGCTCAGAGATCATTATACCTCACATTCGTACATTCTAGATGCTTCTAAACTCTTTTAGATAGTTCTAGATAATTCCAATCGCTTATGAAATACCCGAATATAGTCCAAACCTTTCCACATATAGGCCGGCCCAAGCCCAATGACTCAATCTTATCATACATCGGGCCAAGAGACATCCTTAAGAGAACACATTTAAGCATCTATGCGACTGAATTTTACTCCTACACGTTATAGTTTCAAATTTTTGGGATATGTACGTATATCTTGTGATCAGTCCATTCATTTGTATGTTCAGTAGTCATGCATGCTGTTTTGGTGTCATGGCTCGGAAAAAGAAGTAGGTCTTAGTATACAGCGAACTCACTCACTTGTATACCAAATAATGCTCCTCTAGCGATTGAATAAACACTGCACAGTATTGCAACTTTGTATGGGAAGCATATATAAGACTTTTCTGATAACTTGAACCCAAATTCTGCCTAAACCCGAATTCTAATATTATGATAATCAAAATTTTCCCCAGAAGCTAGAGCTAATAGAGTAACAATAGTGATCGTGCATGATGTTCTTAAGATTCCATAATTAAAATACGACAAGATGAAATACAACGTAAAAGTTGGTGGGTTATTTCGATCCTAATTGTACCAAGATTTTTTGAGATAAAAGCCAACACTTTAAAGATGGTCGAGTTGGAAATATCGATACAAGGTCCAACCCCCACATGACACACTTATCGTGGTTTAACATGATATCAAAGCGGCTTCCTTCTATTCACGTCTCGAGGACTCGAATTGAATCTAGGTCTTTAGTTGACTCCAGCTGAATTATGAATTAGGGATTCAAAAAAATGTGTTGGTTATACATTTAGTGGATTCCATCTAATTGCGCCACGAGCCCGTTGGGCTTAAATTGAAATTTTGACCTTGAGTTGGCTCCAATTGAGTTATATATTGACTCAATTGAGACTTCGAAAAATATGTGTTGGCCTTTGAATGTATAACCAAGATTCCAAATGTATTTGTACAAGGTCAGATCCAACATGCCACGCTTATCGCTATTTAATAATTTGACCTACTGAGGTCAACTATAATTATTTTCATTGCTTTTACTCATTCGACTGCAAACTATACAACTTCAAAATAGTGTACGGTGGCTGTGTTGTTGAGCATACTCGACTCTATAATCAGACCCAGAACACTTTATCAAGACTACCGATTTCGTCCAAATCACTTTAAACTTTGATGATCATCGCAACAGAGTCTTCCATCGTCACATGAAGTTACTTTTTTAAGTTGCCATAATCCTTTTAAATTTAAACAGATGATACTTTCAAAAATAAAATGAGTATGAACAATTGAAAATGGTTTAGTAGATGCATTGGGTCTTGCCACTGAAAAGTTAAAGATGTGAAAGTCTCATGCAACGTTCCCATGGAGGTGTTGACATAAAATTATATACTTAACCAGGGGAAAAGTTGAAATGCATTGTTGAATATTCGGACTCCTAAGAAGCTTGTGGACTACATCAAGCACAATCATCAAAGAAGGTGCTATTGAAGGAGAATATGTGATAACTGAAAACTGTAACTCTTTCATTGATAGAATGTCTTATATAGGCTGATACAGTCTGTTATAGTAAGAGCATCCAACAGGTTCCCCATTTTATTGGTATTCTCACTTTTGGAGAATTTTGGGCTTTTTTTTGGTCCAACAGATTCCCCATCCCATTCCCCAAAATAGGGAAGGAGGAGAAAAAAAAAGGAGGCTTCCCCATATTTGCAGCATTCGGCAAATTTTTGGAGAAGCAAAAATAAATGCAAGATTCTTCAAAATGGGGAAGCTGTTGGAGTTGGAGCAAAAATAATTTGGAGAATATGGCTTTTGCTTCCCCATTTTGGAGAAATTTTTGGGGAAGCTGTTGGAGATGGTCTAACTGTCTCTATAAAATAGAGATTCTCTGTATCTTTATCTAGACTAAATCGTATCTAACTAGGACAAGATACACATTAAAATTTACAAAAAATAATTCTCCTTAAACACCCCCCTTGTGTCGATGGCCTAATGAATGATGCATGACCTATTGCCTCACTAAAATACTTGTCAAGCAAACAAAAATCTCATTGGTAAAACAAAGGTTTAGTCTAAGGGAAAAAGAGTACAATGCATCAGCTACAAAGACTAATACATGTGATGTAGACTCCCCCCTTATATCTATAGAAATGTAACTCCCCATGACTGTAACCCAGTCATGGAGTTCAGATAACCTACGTATGCCAATGCGTCTTACATGTTTCACAAATGTAGATTTAGGTAATGAATTGGTAAACAAGTTTGTAGTATTATTTGCCGAACCAACCTGGTTCATAAGGATATTCAACAACTGCTGTGTTGTTGATTAAAGAAGAATTTTGGAAATATATGCTTTGTATGACACCCTGAATGTAACCCAACTTCATCTATACAATGCATCTCGTATTGTCCTTAAAGATACAACTGGGAGCCATCATAGTAGATAGTAATCCACTAAACCTTCGAATATGATGAATGACTGACCTAAGCTAGACATATTCCCTAACAGCTTCAAGCTAAGCAATGATTTCTGAATGATTCAAGGAAGTAGCAACTTGGGTTTGCTTAGTTGATCTCCAAGAAATGACCGTATTTCTCTTTGTGAAAATATAACCAGACCATGAATGACTATTATGTAGGTCAGATGTACCCAGCATCAGCAAATCTGACCAATACATCAACTAGTGTTTCAAAATAGGGGACTGCAGTAAAAATGCTTGCAACACGAAAGGAATTCGACAGTTCGAAGTCCTCGCTTGTCGGGTCAAATGAATGCTTCTGTTCGATCAAGGATACCAGTTTCGATGGGTCGAAACCATTCCTTGACGGGTCAAAAGTATAACCTCATTGCTTTCGACGGGTCGAAACCATTCCTGAAGATTCGTTTTACTTCATTACAATGACGTTGCGTAGGTGCAGAGTAAAATCTAGCCAACAAGTTCACTGAGAACATGAAAGGACCCAACCCCGATTTAGCTCCCTAAACCAGAATCGAACCCCTTCGAAAACACGAACCAACAAAAACTTTTCGAAATTTGGGCAGAGTTTCGCTACTAACGTAGAATTGCCATTACCTGCACGCGGAAAATACACTTCATCCTATGCCACAAAAATCAAACCGTGGGCACCAATCCCATCCGAATTTCTCAATATATCAACAGTAAAGTAAAGTAGTAAATATATATGCACTTTACTGAAATCCAGTGTAAAATCGTATAACGTATTCAACAGGAAGCTCAAAGCGACATCTAATACATAATCGTATACGCATACCACAGTAGGTAGAACAATAAACCTACTGGATGAAACAAAGTAGCTCGAGCACTATGCCTCCGACCATGACGTGCGACACCAGAGCCTGAACTGCAAACTGGGCACGGAAACCGAAAAGCCCAGGGGAAAGACAATAAACACGTTAGAGTGAGTGGACGAAAATAAATGTCTTCCACCAAGTAATATATATAATAAAAACATATGCGAGTCGAAAGCATAAATAATCAAATGGTACACAAGGGAGACTCTAACTCCTCACGTGTCCGAGTACACGAGGGAGACTCTAACTCCTCACGTATACGGAGCATGCATAAAATCCCACGGGGTCACTCGTGGACACACCCGTGCTAGTACAGTCAGAACCACGGAGTCCCTGACTTCCACGTGATTCTAGCCGGAAATGGCCTCAGCTCAAAGGTCTGCCTCCCCCCGGTAAAGACCTCGGGTCAGAAGTCACAGCCTCCCCTGGAATAAAGCCTACCATCGGGGATCAGCCGAGAGGCAAGTGTATCGATACAACAACATAACCACGACTGTACTATGTGTAAACCAAATCATAAACATTTCGATGCAAATGCATGAACAACATATAAGTATATGTATACTCGTATACGTATATCCGTATAAGTATAATCGTATAATCGTAAAACACATGCTCATGTAATCCGAAATCTCATATGCATGCTCAAGTTCATAAAACGTATATCAAGACTCGCAAATAATCCGTGAAAAGAAATGTCCACTCACAGACTGGCGTAACGCGTATCGCGTTAACCCGTGATCCGGCGGAAAATCCCTCGCCAAAACAACGATCACGAACCCCTGAATATTCACAATGTCCAATATTCAAAATCATAATCCGACAATACAAATCAAACCACGAGAAACCACCGTTCTCGGAAACACGAAATCCAAAGTCGACGAATCGTCGAAAATCCGTATATGTATACTACAATACCTCGCTTTACGTTCGGACGCTCAACTCGAAAAACGAACCTCCCCACTGCGATCGGGGCGCGATTTCGAGTCAAATGACATGCAACTTGCCGAAAGTCCAAAAAAGTCAAACTTTGACCGTTGACCGCCGTTGACCGCCGTCCACGGCGGCGCCACTGTTGACCGGAAGAATTCACGGCGGAGCAACCCCTATTCCATGCAAAACCACCCACTGAGCAACTTTGTCAACTGCACCGAAGTCCAATTCTCACTCTAACATGGTCAATTTCATGAAAAATCGAATGAACACACAAATTTCAAATCCAAAATTCTCCTTCCACAAACAAAATTAGGATCCCAAACTTACATGGTAGCTTGCTAGTGATGAGAGCTACAAAGCCCAGTACAAATTTCAGCTCGAATCGGCTCGAAACATCAAACCCGAAATCACCAAGTTTTCTTGAATTTTGGCCGGAATTTTCCTCTCTCTCCGGCGAGCTAGGCCGTGCGTGGTGGCCGGGGTTAGGTTCGTGGCATCAAGGAGGAGGGAAAGAGCCCAAGTTCAAGCCGTGGGGTGGCTGGAATCCACCGCCACCATGGAAGCCGTGAGCCACCGCCGTGAGTTTCATCTCCTCCATCGGTCAACCAAGGTCAAACCAGCAATGAATAGTCCTCCCTTCCTAAAATGGAAACCTTCTATTTATATACATGCCAAATATGGAAACTTTCTCAATTGATTTCGACAAACTTCGAATATCCATAACTTTCTCGTCGTAATTCCGATTCCGATAATTCTCGCGGCCACGAACTCGTCTCGACATATTCTTCCAATATTACCCGAAGTCAAACATATCGGTCAAATGAATAAAAATTCAACCCTTGAATCAACACCCATTTAAATTGACTAAACCATCAATAATCGGAAATAATCACAACTAAATCTTCGTAACTCAAAATCATGCTCCGGAAGTGCCCACAAACTCGAAATTAAATTCCGAACAACTTCCTTGAAGGAACCGAAACCAAATTCTCGTCCGGTAATTTAGTCGTTAATTAGCTCGCCATATTAGTCCGTTTCCGTCGAAACATCAAATATTCATAACTAATTCCTCGGTCGTCTAAATAATAATCTGGAACCGCCCACGAACTCGTAATCACATGTAGAACGACTCTCGAGAAGAGACCCAGTTCCAATTCTCGGCCAATAATTAAGTCGTTAAGAACTCTGACGATTCCAATAACTGTCGGACAACTGCGACTACGCAGTAACACATCGATCAAGCTGATCATACTGCTGATTCTGTTCCGGGTCGTCACAAATCCACCCCCCTTAGAAAAATTTCGACCTCGAAATTTCCGAGTCTGCCGACTACAAGGTAGGTACAAGGTAGGAGCACTGCCTCTGCATACTGCTCAACTCACCAACTGCAATCTCAACTGAACAACTCTGATCATAAACTCCACAATAGGAGACAATTCCGTGCTGGAATCCCTGTACCCTCAAATCACAAATCTGAACTGGCTCACAAAATCGCCAAGTGTTCCTACATAAGGAACAAATAGGGTACACAACACATAGCAAACTTAAAACACAGTTCCGCCACACGGAACATAACACACATCTCACACACACAAATGCCAATGCTATAGGCGATGCCGAACTATACGGCATAACACAAACTCGCGACCACATATGGATCAAAACATCAAGGCAAATCACAACACGACCTGCTCATACCAACGAAACTTAAGCATCGAACTTAAACAATTATCAACCTATTTCCGCTAATCTGACAGTCTGTGGTAGCACAACCCACAAAATCAGATTCAAACATCAACTCAAACTCAACCAAATCAAACTCACTCCAACACAATGGAGTACAACAACATACCTCAAATTAACATCAAACAACCTCAAAACCACAGTGGTTCACAAACTGGTACTGCAAGCAAACTCAAACCGCTGAAACTGCTGGTCCCGAATCCTTCGGAACTGCAATACCGAGGTCTACAATATACCCTCCAAGGTCTGAATAGTCCTCAAAGATCGCTCGTCAATCCGAGGACAAGAACCGGTACTAGCTCGTAATCTGGTCTCCAATGCTCGCTGCAAAGCTCGCCAACACTTGTCGTATACCACGACCAGCAAACTGGGACACAGATACACCACGTAGAGGGACAACCTCCATCAAACACAGCCATAACAGCCTGCCACTGAAATCATCTCCGAAAGTACAAATAAACATACCAAGTTCATCAAACTGTCCACAAAGACCTGACAACTGGTATCACCAATCAAAGTGCATACAACACACACAACACAGCAACAACGGACACGTCAAACCGGAAATCTGAAATGACTGACACTTCTCGGCAAGTCTCTGTCTCCTAGCCATCACTAGTCGACAAACGTGGCATCTGCACACACAAACCGCTACACTGCTCTTCATGTTGCGTCACGAGTAGTAATCTCGAAGTATCTGACACTTCTCCGCGTCACTAGCGCCAAACACGCGCAAAACCACGAGCCTCAACATCATCATACTCAAACTCAGCTCTCGTAGCCCATAACTCGGCTAACACGGAAACTCGAGCCACACATACACACATGCAATACTGAAACTCCTGAATCCCGACTGAATGCACCAACAACAACATCATCCCAAACGGATGGTCAAAGTACAACCACTAGCCTTCCTCGAACAAATTCAAATGTGCAGCCATAGTCGATAGTCGACTCCCTCCATCTACACTGCCTCAAGCCCAAATCTGGCCGAAAATGCAAGTGAATGAAACTCAGTGGTCAGTGTACATCCTACACCTCGCTGCACGCCATAGCAATAGTGTCTCGAACTCCTTAATGCTAACATAAAAACAGCTACACCCAAACCAAACTCCGGATACATAGCTTCATAAAGTTCCACTGCCTGGAATCATGAGCCACCGCTCTGCTACACAACATCAAAACACAACCCAAATCTATACATCGATGCATCGCCATAACCCACGAACTCGTCACAATCATCAGGTAAGGTCAACACCGAAGCAAAGGTCAACCATCCTACAGGAGTAGGTAACTCTCCTCGCGTGCATCGAACCACTCGAACTTGACGCCTTCTTCGTCAATCCGAAAAATAGAGTGGCAATCCGGGAAAATCCTGTACAAGCCGTCGGTAATAGCCTGCCAACCCAAGAGACCCCTGATCTCTGGCATAATGGTAGGGCAACCCCAAATCAACACGGCTTCAATCTGGTCAGGATCCACATCACTCACTCGGATAGCATCACACAGCTCAAAATCTTCATGCTAATCAGCCAAAACTCACACTGGCTGAACTTCGCAAATAACTGATCACCTCGCGAAGTCCGCAAAATTGCTCACAATTGCATCAGGTACTGGTCCACACTCCTGGAGTACATCAGGAAGTTGCCGACAAACATGGTCGCAACTCGTCCAGAAACTGTCTGAACACATGGTCCATCAAGTCCACACGATCTACGGGGCATTGGTCAACCCAACAGCGTGACCAAGAACTCATGATATCCGCACCGAGATCCGAAAGCCAACATAGCCACATCTGACTCATCAAACCTCCACTGATGGTATCCGGATCCGAAATCAATCCTCGAAAAGACTGAAGCTCTCACAAGCTGACCATACCACTCGTCAATCCGAAACGGAGGATACTCACTCTCCTCTAAAGCAAATCGAGCTTCAGATAGTCAATGCACCACCTCATCAAATCATCCAACGTCCGTACACACAATGCAAAAGCACACCACGCAGGTACGCTGGGTCGCATAAAATCTCCTGAAATCTCCTCCAGCAACTCCTGGAGTCGAAACTGTAGCTCCATCAGCTCCGCTGGCTCCGAACGACAAGATGCCGGTAAAATGAGTCCAGCACCCGGTACAAGCTCAATAGTATAGTCGATCTCCCGAACAAGAGGAACACCTGGTAACTCCTCCAAAACACACCTGGAAACTCAGGAACCACCTCAATGTCACCAACGTCGGCACTGCAACCGTAGTATCCACAATATGAGCCAAGCAACAACATAACCAGTCTCCATCATCCGCTCAACCATCACCGCGAAACAGCATCTCGGGAAAATCTGGTCGTCGAAACACAACCTCCTTCTCGAGGTACTCGAACACAGCCAAATGCATCGTTAGACTCACAAACATACTGAAACCACAATATCCAGCTATAACAGATCCGCGGCTAAGTCATAACCTTCAACAAGGATCTCGCAACCTCCGGATGGATACAATACTCTCCAAAACCTCGGAAGTGGAGATGCAAGTACAATAGCCATGGATATCAAACAACAGTAACCTCGGAGAAAAATCTGTCCTCAAACAAGGTCATGGCACGAACTCCAACATGCCCAACTAGTCGCCCATGTCAATTGCGACTTCCTGAATAACTCGTCAAAATGGTACATTGATCAGACTGCAAGAACAGCATCATGATCCCTTCGTGAACTCTGAGCTGTCAAACCTCAAACACAATTGGCTGAGGGCGCTACCTCGCAACGTGACCCTCCTGGCCACCGAAACAGCAACTGAAAGTACTCCTCGAACACAAATCACCGCAACACCTGCTGCTTGATAGGATCACCAACGATTGCCCAAACTCGTGCCACAAGAGCAAGTCCGCTGCTCCGTGATCTCCGCCATCATCAAACGGATTCTCTGCTTGATCTGATGACCCTCAACAATATCGAAAAGGTCACAGCCTAACGAAATCACTGATCCCGAAGTGTCGGAACTCAACCTCATCAAAATCTCGACTAAGTCCACTTTCCTCAAACCATCACATCAAAGACCGTGTACATCTTTCCATCACACTAGCCTCGCTGCTGAGTGCAACACACTAAGCTCCTCACGGATATCTCGAGGCACATCAATCAAACTCTCTCTGATACTCAGGTTCAAACTCATCTCGAACCTCGTGCATAGCTCCCTCTGAAGCAACATAACACGTGCAAACAAGAACAAACACGTGGACAAAGCATCTCTGCCTCAGGTGAGTAAACACTCCACATATGATTGCTGGATAGTCTGATTAAACCATTACCGTCAAAACAACACCCTGAATGTAGGCCATGGAGTCGCAACCGGAACTCACACAATATCAGCCCACCAAACACAACAATCTGACTTAGGCAAACATCACTGCCACAAATCTCAGCTCTGAGGCAACATGTAAACGCTCATATACACATCCCCAGGTAAACCGTGCCACACAATTCTCTGAACTCTGAATACTCATCTGAATCCACTGTTCACTGGCAAATCACGCGTCGTATGATCCTCAACAGGATCCACAACTGAAACGACACGGAAAGCACGTCAGGAGGCATCCTAATGAATACAATATCGTTCACAACAAGTGGAACGTAATCATGGAACTTCAAATATTTGAAAGCATACAACACCCGGAATTTGATGATTATCCGCCGGCCGGTCGGGTCACCATTCCAGACATGCTGTACATTCTCAAATACCCTTAGTAAACACGACTACAGAAGTCTACAGAACCTATAACCTAATGCTCTGATACCAAGCTGAAAGGACCCAACCCCGATTTAGCTCCCTAAACCAGAATCGAACCCCTTCGAAAACACGAACCAACAAAAACTTTTCGAAATTTGGGCAGAGTTTCGCTACTAACGTAGAATTGCCATTACCTGCACGCGGAAAATACACTTCATCCTATGCCACAAAAATCAAACCGTGGGCACCAATCCCATCCGGATTTCTCAATATATCAACAGTAAAGTAAAGTAGTAAATATATATGCACTTTACTGAAATCCAGTGTAAAATCGTATAACGTATTCAACAGGAAGCTCAAAGCGACATCTAATACATAATCGTATACGCATACCACAGTAGGTAGAACAATAAACCTACTGGATGAAACAAAGTAGCTCGAGCACTATGCCTCCGACCATGACGTGCGACACCAGAGCCTGAACTGCAAACTGGGCACGGAAACCGAAAAGCCCAGGGGAAAGACAATAAACCAGAATCGAACCCCTTCGAAAACACGAACCAACAAAAACTTTTCGAAATTTGGGCAGAGTTTCGCTACTAACGTAGAATTGCCATTACCTGCACGCGGAAAATACACTTCATCCTATGCCACAAAAATCAAACCGTGGGCACCAATCCCATCCGGATTTCTCAATATATCAACAGTAAAGTAAAGTAGTAAATATATATGCACTTTACTGAAATCCAGTGTAAAATCGTATAACGTATTCAACAGGAAGCTCAAAGCGACATCTAATACATAATCGTATACGCATACCACAGTAGGTAGAACAATAAACCTACTGGATGAAACAAAGTAGCTCGAGCACTATGCCTCCGACCATGACGTGCGACACCAGAGCCTGAACTGCAAACTGGGCACGGAAACCGAAAAGCCCAGGGGAAAGACAATAAACACGTTAGAGTGAGTGGACGAAAATAAATGTCTTTCACCAAGTAATATATATAATAAAAACATATGCGAGTCGAAAGCATAAATAATCAAATGGTACACAAGGGAGACTCTAACTCCTCACGTGTCCGAGTACACGAGGGAGACTCTAACTCCTCACGTATACGGAGCATGCATAAAATCCCACGGGGTCACTCGTGGACACACCCGTGCTAGTACAGTTAGAACCACGGAGTCCCTGACTTCCACGTGATTCTAGCCGGAAATGGCCTCAGGTCAAAGGTCTGCCTCCCCCCGGTAAAGACCTCGGGTCAGGAGTCACAGCCTCCCCTGGAATAAAGCCTACCATCGGGGATCAGCCGAGAGGCAAGTGTATCGATACAACAACATAACCACGACTGTACTCTGTGTAAACCAAATCATAAATATTTCGATGCAAATGCATGAACAACATATAAGTATATGTATACTCGTATACGTATATCCGTATAAGTATAATCGTATAATCGTAAAACACATGCTCATGTAATCCGAAATCTCATATGCATGCTCAAGTTCATAAAACGTATATCAAGACTCGCAAATAATCCGTGAAAAGAAATGTCCACTCACAGACTGGCGTAACGCGTATCGCGTTAACCCGTGATCCGGCGGAAAATCCCTCGCCAAAACAACGATCACGAACCCCTGAATATTCACAATGTCCAATATTCAAAATCATAATCCGACAATACAAATCAAACCACGAGAAACCACCGTTCTCGGAAACACAAAATCCAAAGTCGACGAATCGTCGAAAATCCGTATATGTATACTACAATACCTCGCTTTACGTTCGGACGCTCAACTCGAAAAACGAACCTCCCCACTGCGATCGGGGCGCGATTTCGAGTCAAATGACATGCAACTTGCCGAAAGTCCAAAAAAGTCAAACTTTGACCGTTGACCGCCGTTGACCGCCGTCCACGGCGGCGCCACTGTTGACCGGAAGAATTCACGGTGGAGCAACCCCTATTCCATGCAAAACCACCCACTGAGCAACTTTGTCAACTGCACCGAAGTCCAATTCTCACTCTAACATGGTCAATTTCATGAAAAATCGAATGAACACACAAATTTCAAATCCAAAATTCTCCTTCCACAAACAAAATTAGGATCCCAAACTTACATGGTAGCTTGCTAGTGATGAGAGCTACAAAGCCCAGTACAAATTTCAGCTCGAATCGGCTCGAAACATCAAACCCGAAATCACCAAGTTTTCTTGAATTTTGGCCAGAATTTTCCTCTCTCTCCGGCGAGCTAGGCCGTGCGTGGTGGCCGGGGTTATGTTCGTGGCATCAAGGAGGAGGAAAAGAGCCCAAGTTCAAGCCGTGGGGTGGCTGGAATCCACCGCCACCATGGAAGCCGTGAGCCACCGCCGTGAGTTTCATCTCCTCCATCGGTCAACCAAGGTCAAACCAGCAATGAATAGTCCTCCCTTCCTAAAATGGAAACCTTCTATTTATATACATGCCAAATATGGAAACTTTCCCAATTGATTTCGACAAACTTCGAATATCCATAACTTTCTCGTCGTAATTCCGATTCCGATAATTCTCGCGGCCACGAACTCGTCTCGACATATTCTTCCAATATTACCCGAAGTCAAACATATCGGTCAAATGAATAAAAATTCAACCCTTGAATCAACACCCATTTAAATCGACTAAACCATCAATAATCGGAAATAATCACAACTAAATCTTCGTAACTCAAAATCATGCTCCGGAAGTTCCCACAAACTCGAAATTAAATTCCGAACAACTTCCGTGAAGGAACCAAAACCAAATTCTCGTCCGGTAATTTAGTCGTTAATTAGCTCGCCATATTAGTCCGTTTCCGTCGAAACTTCAAATATTCATAACTAATTCCTCGGTCATCTAAATAATAATCTGGAACCGCCCACGAACTCGTAATCACATGTAGAACGACTCTCGAGAAGAGACCCAGTTCCAATTCTCGGCCAATAATTAAGTCGTTAAGAACTCTGACGATTCCAATAACTGTCGGACAACTGCGACTACGCAGTAACACATCGATCAAGCTGATCATACTGCTGATTCTGTTCCGGGTCGTCACAGAACATACTGAGCTAGATACAAAAATTCTCCAATAACATTAAGATATGGAATTTCATCTCCCAAAACTTCTTCATTGCCATCTTGCGGAAGAAATGGATCCTTCTTAGGGTGTAGACTGCGAACAACCATTGACGTGCTAACAGGATATGCTTTGTCCATATTAAATCGATTGAGCATCTTTTGGACATAAGAAGACTAGTGAATAAGGATTCTAGAAACTCAATGTTCCAGCTCTAGTCCAAGACAAAAGCGAGTCCTACTATTTCTACCAAAATCTGGAGAGGACTTAGGCAGAAGAGCAATAGATATTAAGGGTGGATCGCTCCTGAGCGCTTGGGTGGTAATCCTCTAGCGCTTTGTATATCTGTAAAACAAACAAAAAGTGTTAGGAAGTTGAGATGGGGTTAGCTTGCCTTCAACGCTCTGATGCTTAAGTCAGTAATTGTTATGAAAAAAGCGTAAGTGAATTGCAACTCAGAGATTTGATACATTTTGTCTCGGAGTAAATATATTCCTATTATGGGTAGTTGAATTTGACAATACCTTGTGGACCTCGATATAAGAGTGATGGAGGGATTCCTTTTTTGTGTAAAAGAGGGGAGTTCTTAACTTTTTGCAGCTTCGATCTATACGTGGGCCAAGTGACGCGCAGAACACCCTTGTGGTTGGGCGCGTACGACGTATACCCGTGTGTAGTTTTACCAGTGTGTCCTCTGGTTATTCTTTTGTATATCCCTTTTGCTATTTTAGGTTCTAAGTAAGGTATGCCTTTTGGGGTTAGCACATGGCGTACTAACAAGTCCTCCAAGTCCCCGAGTCAAGGATATTGAACTTGCTTGGGGATTTGAATAAACTGAAATCCATAAAGCGCTCTTACTCAGCACTGTTCTGTTGAGGCAATGTAATGTACCCCGGAGTCCCCTCAACTCTCGAATCGAGGGTGATCCCTTGACTCAGGTGTGTTCATTGTCCAACCCTTTGGATGATTAGCCGTCATGGGGATGGACAAAAATGAGGGGGGATTAGTTGTTCGGTGCAAGTTAAGTCATTAGGATTTAAAAAGTGTTCTAGTTGGAAAGTGTGAATGCCCATGGGTGAGCGGCATGTGCCATGATAGCACATGTTTTGGCCATTTGAGGCCACCTGACGAGAAGTTATCGCGCTAAGGATCTTTTGGGCTCAAGAGGATTTTAAGTCCCCAGGTAGCTAATGCCACTAGTTTGGGCTTCTGCATAAGGGCACGCTCCTAGGAGGATCAATCACTAAGGAAGTTTGTGTTTAGGGCGGCGTGCAGGGAGCAACGCGTGCCCTAGTCACTTGGGGCCTTCTGACGGTAAATAAGGCTATGGCGTTTTCTAGCGCGAGGAAAATTTGAGTCCCCAAGTAGCCAATGGCATTAGGTTGAGGATCACGTTAGGGGACATCGCACTTAAGGTGATCGGCCGTTGAGGGAGTCCGTATTGGGGTTTTGTTTTGGCATCTGTGGGTCGTTGCGTTCTACCAGGCCGTTCGAGCAACGTAAGTGGGTGAGTGTGGTGTCACATCGTATACGTGCACGAATGTGTGGCTGGGATGTGAAGGTAGCTGTTAGGGGAGGCCTCTGCATCCGTAACACCTGTCTATCAACTCTGGGTTCGAGAGGATAGCGGTCAAGTGCAGAGGATATGGCATAATGACTCCATAATTGCGATACGTAAAGAGACGTTTTCTTTTCTAATTTGAAATGACATGGGACACATGTTGCAGATCGACAATGTGTGAGGTAAATGTATGGACGGTCAGGATGGGTGAGGGTTTCTCGTTTCCCCAGTATAAATAATCTCTTTTACCTTTGTCGTAAGACCATTTGGTGCTTTGGAGATTATTGCTGCATTTGAGAGCTTTTGTCTACAGTGAACCGAGAGATTTTACAGCGTCCGAGTGTCTTCAAATCTCCTTCTGCATTTTAAAGGTGAAATTTTAGTTCTTTGCTTTGACTGCAGTTGTTTGCTCTATTTATGATTCCTGATGTTGGTTGCTTTCCCTTCGGTTTTTGTGGGTTGGTTTTCTTTATAAATATGCTTAGTGTTTTCTTGGGTTCCTGGGTGTTTCGTGTGCATCTTTGTAGACTACCAAAGGTGTTGGTTACCGTTTGTGATGTAGTGTACTATTGATGTTATGCGTTTGAGAAGCCGTGAGTTTGTGGAGCAATGTTTCCTCTATTAGGACCAAATGTCTTCTTGTTTCTAGGTGGTTTCGGTGGGCTTGGTGAGAGTAGTGATGGGTTTATGGTACTCAGTATGCTCTAGTCTTGATATGCATTATTTATTTGGTAGGCCTCCCATGCTTATATCATGAATCCATCATCGTCCGTTCAGATTTTGAGTGACGAAGGCGTCCGAGAGAATAAGTGTCATTGAGTCAGTTGGGCCGAGAGATAGGCATAACATAGAGTTCATGTAGATTAAGCCAGACAACCTCGGGTTGATCGTTGAGTGAGGTGTCTAATCCTCGCTCAATTGGCATTTATTACCATGCTGACATTCTACCCTCGTTTTGACTGCAGCACCAAAGATGGCTTCATCTAGTGGAAACGAGGTTGGTACGTTAGCAGAGGATGAGTTGAGACGCTAAAGTGGAGTGTTCGCGACCATGGCGCCCTACCTGTCAGAGAGAAGGGAGGAGCCGCTCCCTGTTATTAAGGGCGGTGTCATGCTAAGGGTTTTTCCCGATTGGGAGACTATTCAAGAGCCAGAAGTGTCGTGCATTGGTTAGGAGTGTGAACGCTTCTACGAGATGTACAAGATACCCCACTCCTTCATACCAAGGCTGTTGGGACTAGGTGAGACGTTTACTGATCCGCTCGAGGGTTTCACATACGCATACGAGCGACAAATCAAGAACGGAATAGACCTGCCATTGCATCCGTTCTTCCAGTTTGCCCTCGCTCACTTTGACGTGTCATCGGGTCAGTGTGGGCCCATGATGACGAGGGTGTTAATGGCGATATACAACATATTTAAGCTGTTGCATCTGGGGTGTCCTACGATGGCTGAAGTGACTCACTTTTGCAACACCACCTACACCAGACGTGCGTACGACTACGAAATCGTGACAATGACCCTAAAGGAGAAGGAAAAGTGGTGCTTTCAAAAGATGCAGTCTACTGACGTAAGGCATTCTTGGTGGGGGGTGATTGGGTGTTTGGTGATCACCTAGACGTTGAGGACTTTCCCAGAGTCCCAACGGCGTTCCGACAGCTATGTTGTTGTTTAGGGCAATCGCCGTACTTTGGTTTTGCTATGAGTATGTGCTTTCAATTTTTGTTCATTCGTTGTTGGTCTTGTGTGTAAGCTGACATTTGTTTGCATTTTGTTTTATAGTGAAGTATCGCTTTCCATCGTGCGAGATAGAGTGCCTATGTCTACAATAGGTGTTGTTCTACTGGGATCATCTGAAAGGACTCAACCCTTATTCAATTACCTAAACCGGAATCGAACCCCTTCTAAAAATACGAACCAACAAATTTTTTTTGAAATTTCGGCAGAGTTTCGTTACTAACGTGGAATTACCATTACCTGTACGCGTAAAATACACTTCATCCTATGCCACAAAAATCAAACCGTGGGCACCAATCCCATCCGGATTTCTCAACATCATATTATAAACAATAAACAGTAAACATACTGTACTATATATAGTATATCCATGAAAATCCGTATAAACATGTATCAGAATGTATCAGAGCGACCTCTAGTGTAAAACATATACAATATACACATTAGTAGGCGAAACAAGAACCTACTGGAAAACACAGGTAGCTCAGATCACTAGCCTCCAAACCGCGACGTGAAACACCAAACCTGAACTGCAACTGGGCACAGAAACCGAAAAGCCCAGGGGAAAGACATAAAACTCGTTAGAGTGAGTGGACGAAAATAAATGTCTTTCACCAAGTAATATATGTTATAAAAACATATGCAAGTCGAATGAATAAATATAATAAAATACGCGAGGTAAACTCATACTCCTCCAGCGTACAGAGCATGCGTGTAAAAATCCCACGGGGCCACTCATGGACACGTCCGTGCTAGTACAGTCCGAATCACGGGATCCCAGACCCACACGTGATTCGAGCCTGAAAGGCCTCAGGTCAGAGTATCTGTTTCCACCCGGAACTACATCGGCACAAGAAACAGACATCTGTACCCACCCGGAACTACATCGGCACAAGGTACAGAAACCAGTACCCACCCGGAACTACATCGGCACAAGGTACGGTACCCCTCCTGGTAAGCACCCTCGGGGATCAGCCGGGATGCGAGTGTATCGATACAACAACATGAACTACGACTGTACTCTGTGAAAACCAAATCATAAACAGTACATTGCAAATGCATGAAACAACATATAAGTGTATGTATACTCGTATACGTATATCCGTATAAATATAATCTTATAATCGTAAAACACATGCTCATATAATCCGAAATCTCGTACGCATGCTCAAGTTCATAAATCATATAAAAGACTCGCAAGAATTCCGTGAAAAGAAATTGTCCACTCACAGGTAAGCAAAACGCGCACTCGCACTAATCTCGAGGACCGGCGGAAGATCCCTCGCCTGAAGCATGGTCACGATCTCGATCTCCTGAATATTCACAAAAACATAACGGATCAAAATCATAGTCCACAACCCTGTACTGAATCACGGAAACCAACCGTTCCCGGAAATATGCAATGTGGTACAAAATGAATAACAGAAATTCCGAAATCCCCACTCGAAACCTCGACTAAAAATCGACTAACCAAATCAACCCGAAAACCTCTGGACGATAATCAGGGCGTGATTACGAGAAAAATGACATTAAGAACGTCGAAATCCAAAAAGTCAACTTTTGGCCGGAGCTCCGCTGTTGACCGTGCGCCGCCGGCCAAACTTCCAGAATTAAAGACCTCAACAAGCCCAACAGTTCCTTCAACTAACCCAGAGTCCAATTCCAAGCCTAACCCTTCCAAAAACGGCTCGAACCGAACGGAAACAACTTCCGGTAACCACCACGGGTTCGCCAGAAAACACCCTCTCGTTCCAAATTACACACACCACAAGCATCTATAAGGTTAGGCGAGTTAAAGCCCCAATCACAGCACCTCCACATCTCACCGGAGCATAGCTCCCCGACATCGGCGAAAAACTCAATTCGGCCTCCAATGGTTCTCTCCCAAAACACAACCAATTTACACATACTCAATCACTAATCAACTCGAAATTGAAAGGGGAAGCTAACCATACCCTTGTCGAAGTCGGAGGTGGCCGGAAAATGGATCGTCGGACGTCAAAGCTCAAAGGGGAAACTTTCCTCTTCGGTCAACTGGTCAACTTTCCAAAACGGGAAAGTCAAAGCTGGTCAAACTCAAATAGTGTTTTTCGACGATTTTACGACTATTCCCGATATTTATACTCGCGCCTCGGGTCAACCGACTGTCCGAAACGAATATTCGAAATGATTCGGATAAGCTCGAAACAATCGGATAAACTCGTTGAAAACCGAAACTTCAAATAATCATAAAATATTCCTCGGTCATCGGAAAAATCTTCCGGAACCGCTCTCGAGCTCGAAATCACGGACTCTACAATTCCCGTGAAGATACTCAACTCAAATTCTCGACCGAAAACATAGTCGTGAATAAAGTCGACAAACCACATATATATCGAAAAACTGCGACTAAACTCAATCTCGAGAATCGTGCCAAATACGCAACAGATTCTGGTTCGGGTAGTCACATCATCTGAACGCTTGTCGGAATTATTAGGCTTTGCTGCATCCAAATATTCTTGACCATATAGGAATATTCTGTCATCTTGATGTGTGTTTGAATTTGCAGGTACTTGTTTTTGTTTTACATTTATATTAGGTGGCAGTCTGATCGATATGCATAAAATTTTATTTAAATAGCTGCAAGACGATGAAAATACCGAAAGCTCTTCTTTTAAATTCCTCCCGCTTACATACCCGGCTCAGCAGCATTCTTGGAAAACAATCGAATCGAGGGTCCGGAGGCCATTCAATCTTGTAAACTAATCGAGACCAAAATTGGAAAAAGCTGCTCTCGTTTCTTTGCAGCCAAACTTGCTGCCAATATAGAGGATGCGATGTAGCAAGTAAAGCTTGATGGGTTGCTAAACCAGCTATTTACTCAGGCGGTGAGCACCGCTAGCCTAGAGCATAGTCTAGATGGTAAGTTGTTCAGAGGAGCAGAGGAACGTTAAACGCCCCAGCCATTAGCAGATGATGTACAAGACCAGGAAGTCGACCAGATGCCTAAGGAAATGGATGAGGCTGAAGGATCAAACCAGTCGAATGCCGCTACCCTCCTTGCTGAGAATGAGCGTGCTCGCTTGGCTCAGGAGGAAGAGAAGGACAAAAACAATGTGAAGAAGAGGACACCTGGGCGGCATCCAGATGCTCGTCCTTCCAAGAAGTTGATTGCCCAGACCAAGGGGCGAGCGGGCTCAACATTGACTCCTACTAAGCATGTGCTCCATCTCTGGACCCTGGAGAAGGTTGATGTTGCAGCTGCTTCTATCAAACTGGAGAGTAGCGAGTTTGAGACTGAGTCCAACGATGAGCAAACCCTTGATCGCTCTCCCTCGCCCAGAGATGAGGGTCCACCATCCCTTGCAAGCCCACCATCACCTAGGGAAGAAAGACCCTCAAGGCCTAAAACTGCAATGACCAGCTCCGTCTGGCAAACAGATGGGACGTCCCCTCCTCGAGTGTCACAGCCCTCGGCTCAAGTGGCTTCTGTCTCTGTTAGCGCTCAGGGCCTCCCAAGTGGACAGTGGTACCGCAAAGACCCTCTTGGACCAGTTTGTTGCATTCAGTAAGAATGCCGTGTCATATGAGGTGGCCGTCGGGCACCGGAAGCGGTTGATGTCGCTCGGTCCTAAACAAAGCCGAATGCGTCTGGTGGACACTTGTCACCTGGTACAGGACATGCACCAACAGGTCATGCTTGAGGAGGCTGAGGATGGCCCGGATGACCTGGGCATGTCCAGGGAGAAGATCAAGCAGTTTGAGATTGAGCCTAAGGGGAAAGACGACGCTTTGCTGACCGTTCACTCCAGGTTGAAGAAGTATATGACATTGGAGAGCGATTTGTGTACTCAAGTGGAAAACCTGATCCAACTATCGGACGGCTTAATCACGTTGAAGGCCGAGCTTGAGAAGAAGAACGAGGAGATGAATCTAGACCTTGTGGTCGCCCAAATGGAGAAGCAATCTCTTAAAGATCTGCGTGCCTAGAACGCAAGGAGAGAGCTGATGGGTGTAGTGGAAGCGTTGAACGAGTGGATTAGAGAGCTGGAGGCAGAGGTGGTGTTCTTGAAAGGGTTGGCCCTAGTTGATGAAGCCAAACTCAAGCTACAGAAAGATGCCATTGAGGCGTTCAAGTCCTCATCCAACGATGCCCAAAGGCATGAGGAAGCAGTAGGCTTTGTAGTGAAGGGTATGTTCACCATGCTGGAAAAGTCGCCGTACTTCAATATGGAGTGCAATAAGGCGCCCGAGCAGAGAAGCAATCTCTAAGATCTACGTACCCAGGACGCAAGGAGGGTGGGAGAGCTAGTGGGCATGGTGGAAGCGTTGAAGGGGAAGATTAGAGCGCTGGAGGCAGAGGTGGAGTCCCTGAAGGCGTTAGCCCTGAACGATGAAGCCAAGCTCAAGCTACAGAAGGATGCCGTTGAGGCATTCAAGTCCTCATCCGACTATGCCCAAGGGTATGAGGAATGGGCAGGCTCTGTACTGAGGGGTATGTTCACCATGCTGGAAAATTCTTCATACGTCAATCTGGAGTGCTATAAGGCAGACGTCAAGGCAGGCACCATTTAGCTCTTTGGAGATGATTAATAAGCCTATAGTTGTATATCCGTTTTGATTCATTGTTGTTGTTTTCTTTATTTTTTGTAAAGAACAATGGTTTTTTTGCTAAGTATGTAATAAAATTGCGTTACGCATGTTGCCTTTGCAGTTGGTTATAACTCTTTGGATGTGTATGCTTGTTTTGAATGAATGTAATTAGAAATATTTGTGCCTACCTTTATTATTCAAACGCAGAATACTAGTGTTTGAAGTAATGATGGGCGAGATGTTGGAGAAAACGACACAATATTGGTACAAGTATATTCTTACTTCATTAAAGAGAGCGTTACACATCAGAGCGTATAAGCGAAAAGTAATAATTTCACAAAATTGAGTATGCCAAATACATTGAACATCCTAGTGATAGTACTTCCTTATGTGAGGGGAGTTCCATAGGTGGGAGAGGATAATGCCTTCCTTGTCACTGAGGTAGAACGTGCCAGGAACGACGATGTCTACAATCTTGTATGGGCCTTCCCAAGTTGGATGGATGCTTTTGACATTGGTCTGGATGACATTTATGATCCAGTCGCCGATCTACAGAGAACGAGCGCGTACATGTTGATTGTATAGATGGGTGATCCGCTCTTTGTTGGCTGCATTGTGGTAGTGTGTGGCGTTGTGTTTTTCCTCAAGCAGATCATTGTCCAAACGTAGCTCTTCATCATTCGTGGCGGAATCAAATGTTTCAACCTTGGAATCTGGTGGGTTAGTTCTAGAGGAAGGAGTGCCTTAGTACCAAATGTGAGGGTGTAGGGCGTCACGCTGGTTACGGACGTAGCTGTTGTACGGATGGACCAGAGAATGCCAGAAAGGAGTTTTAGCCAATGCCCCTAGTTTGGACTGCCCCTCCTCATGGCTTGGAGTTGTTTCTTGAGACTGTCCTTAATGATTTTGTTGGCTGCTTCGACCTACCCGTTGCTCTATGGGTGAGCAGGGGAGGAAAAAAGTACATTTGTTTTCTGCCACTTGCATGACTGTATAAATTTAGGGTTTGTTGAATTGGGTGCCATAATGGCAAAAGAGCGTTCGCCACAAGAACTTTGTGACCTTCTCCGTCATGATTTTGACAAGCGGCTCGGCTTCAATCACTACCGCTAGAAACACTATAGCCGACGATTTTTTTTAAAACTATAGCCGACGAGATAATTCGGCAACTGGGGACCTGTGGTGTTCTGGGGTTGCATCATCATTCGGGTGTGTGCGACTTGTGGCGTTTATCATGCTGGTTGTGGCGTGTTGGGGAGGTGCGGAGAGGTGGAGGCGTTGAATCACATTTGGGTGGGTGTCGTGCTTTGTGCCTTTTTCAACCAATATATCTAAAACTTCCTCGTAGGTGAGATAGTCATGCTTGATTATTTTCTCCTTGAAGAGTGAAGGCTGTAATCCATCGACCATAGTGTTCAGCGTCGTCTGCTTGCCCAGATTTTAAAAAAGCTGAGCGGCAAACTTGAAATAGTCGATGTAAGACGTGAGCGGCTCGGATCCACCCTGGTGAACGGAGAAGAGGGATTTCGCAGTGTTGTGGCATCCCTGCAGTTGATAACACTTGAGGAAGGCATCCGAGAACTCGAAGAAATAAGAGATAGATCCTGGTTCAAGCTTGAAGAACCAGTTGAGTGCTTCGCCCTTCAAAGTTTTGAGGAATAGATAGAATAACGTGGAGTCAGTGTGCTTGCGGCTATCTGTGGAAGAAAGGAATCTATCCACGTGGGTTCTCGGTTTGCTGCATCTAGAGTAACACTCGTGTTTCCAGGTTTTGGCGCTTTTATCACGTCTAATGTTTGTGATGGTTGACGAGAATGGAGTAGTGTGCGGTGTGTAGGGAATGTAAGGATTGTTGTGGCGGGTCTGTCTGATCTCTCCTTCTAAATTAGGTAAGCGAGTCAAGATCTGAGTGGTAGTGTCGGGTGTTGACTGTTGTTGTTTCAGGCGAGTCGGGTCCCCTAGCGTGAGAGGGTAGTTGAGGCGAGCGTTCATGTGGATCATGTTACGCCACTCCTCTCGTCGACCTAGCTCTAGCTACTAGGCTTGGAGGTTAGCAAGTGTCTTATGCAAGTGCTTGTTGCTTAGGAGGGTACTATCTTGTTCTGCCCGGAGCTTCACAATCTCCTATAGCAGACGGGCGTGATCATTGCTGGGGGCACGGGATGTTGCCCTGATTATAGCGTTGACATCAATGGATGGAGTGATCAGCGTGAGGAGCGGATCGATCGCATGTAAGCGATCCCCTGTGGGTGTAATGAAATAGTTATGTCCGATGGGCAACATAACGATGGGAAGGAGGTGGGTGAAGTTGATAACCACAATGGAAAAAGGCTTTTTGGTGGGTGGAAGAAAACGAGACCGCTAGACAGTGCCAATTATTTATACCTAAATCTGAAGAGACTTAAGCAGAAGTATAATATATATTACGGGTGGATCGCACCTGAGCACTCAGGTGGTAATCCTCGAGCGTTGTACCTATCTGTAAAGCAAACAACAAGCATTAAGAATTTGAGATGGGGTTGGCCCGCCTTCAATGCTCCGACGCTTAAGTTAGTAATTTTTATGACAGAAAGTGTAAGTGAATAACAATTAAAAGATTCAATACCGTTTGTCTTGGAATAAATACCTTCCTATTTTGGTAGTTGAGTTGACAATACCTTGTGGTCCTCGATATGGGACTGATGCAGGCATTCATCTTTTTTGTAAAGGAGGGGCGTTCTTGAATTTTGGAAGCTTTATCCTATACATAGGCCGAGTGATGCCTGTAGCGCCTAATGTGGCTGAGCGCGTGTAGTTTTACTAGCGTGCCCCCTGGTTATTCCTTTGTATAACCATTTTGACTATTTTGGATGCTAAGTAACACATGCATTTTGGGGTTAGCACATGGTGTAGTAACACCTACCAAGGTCTTCCATCTCAAATTTAGATTTTAAGTAGCCAACCGTCTCTTTGATCTCATCAAGAGTCCCGATGATGTTCATATCATCTACATAGACTGCCATTACGAGAAATTCGCACTTAGGGTACGAAACATGATATTCGTCGTCTAAAAAATACCTTAGACAAAGAATCATAAAGTTCGTCGTCTAAGTGTATACTTAGACAATGAATTATGAAGTACGTCGTCTAAAGTTTACACTTAGACGATGCAAACACTTTCCGTCATCTAAGAGATAATTTAGATGACGAATAACATAATTCGTCGTCTAAGTTATCTCTTAGACGACACAATTATTTTTCGTTTAAGAAAATTCAATTATTTGGATTAGATTCATTTTCCAGATTGGGCATAATTCTCTCCTCTCTCACATACTCAACCCGCACCTCCGGGCGACCACAATTAAATTCATTGGTTTTTCAACCCCCGGAGTTCTAGCTAGTTCACCCACGTACTTATCTCCTTATCGGTAGAGGTATTAACTCATTTATCTCGATTAATTAATTAATTAATTATATGTATTTAATTTAATTAGTTAATTAAGGCGAACGTTTAAAATTAAAAAAAATTTATTAAGAGTGTACGTACATATGATTGCATTAGCTATGTCTGACAAGAATGATTTAGAATCGACAAATGCAAGATCATTTTTTGGTATAAAGATGACATCTTAGACGATGAAATCTGTAATTTCGTCGTTTAAGGTTCACTTAGACGATGAAATTACATATATTCTTCATTTAAGTAAAACAATTAGACGATGAAAATATAGTAATTTCGTCGTCTAAGACCTAAACATGTGCAAACCCTAAACCCTAGACCCTAATCCCTTTTTCCTAAACCCTAAACAAATTTAGTAAACGAAAGTGGTCATTTTCATCGTCTAAGGAGATTTTCACAATCTGACTTTCATGAGTACAATCTTATATAACATGTTAGATTATGTATTATATTCATTAAGGGCATAGAGTAAACAATTCTAGGACTGAAGGTGTCGACGGTTTGAAAATCAGAGTTACGAAGATTCGTATATCAAAGTTTCCGTTTCATTAAAATTTTGGTTTTATGGATGACTACACCGATCAAACCCTTAACGAACTTCATATTGAACGAAAATTCATCTACTTATATATTAAATGGTGACGAATATATCTAACAGTTGTTTTTTCCAAATTCAATTTCGTTAATATGGCATAGAGTATAGACAGACATATTCAACATTAGTAGATGGACAACAAGTATTAACTCGTCAATCTAGTATTTAAGTCAAATTTCAATCAATTTATATGAAATTAATATATAATGTTTCGACGTAATTGGAAATGCCCGTCACGTCCAAAATGGTTTTACGATTATTAATATGTACGATCGTTTCCGTCTTTTAAACTTTAGTGGATATTCACAAAGCTGTATTGATCGAATACTCAATTCTACCAAATTGGCGTCAATTTTTTTTTATAAATATTATATAAACATAGTGATTATGTCAGACGGATGATTTCTTCTTATTTTTAGGGAGGTCGTCAAAAAAAAATTCATACATATTTTTATAACCTGGGTATTTCGTCATCTAGGTGCATTCTTAGCTAGCGAAATCATGCAATTTCATCATCTAACACCAAATATTAGGCGTGTTTTGTTTTTTGCCAAATTTTATGGGGAATTTTTTTTTTAAAATGGCTTAGGCAACGAAAGACCTATATTTCGTCGCCTAAGTCCCACTTAGACGACGAAAGCATACTTTTCATCGTCTAAGTCATTAAATCATATCGATATTTAGGGAGAAATCTCTAATCTCTCTCTCTCTCCCTCTCTCTCTTTCCTCTCGCCGGAAACCTATCACCTCGTGGCCTCTCTCTCTCTCTGTTTTTCGGGACCGCTTGTCTCCACTTGGTGGTGCCTGACAGGATTAATCTCTCTCCATGTCGCCTCTGCCATCCACTCCACTGCCTCGTCTCCTCTAACACCCAGTCGCCTCCCCAGCCCTCCACCACCCCCATCGGTATCGCTCTCTCTCTCTCTCTCTCTCTCTCTCTCTCTCCCTCCCTCCCTCTCTCTCCGACCCGTATATATATAATGTGAATCTATATATATATATATATGAAATTGGATGAATTTAATTGATATGAAATTGGGTGAATTTAATTTGTATATTATGTGAATATATATAAGTATATAGGAGTATATATATAGGAGTATATACAATTTGTTGAATGAATATTCATTTGTTGAATTTGTGATTTTTTTGAATATGTCGATGGATATATGGATATAAATTTTGGAAATGACGTAATTTGTGATTTTGTTGAATATGTGAAATGAATATGCCGATGAATATATTTGTCATTTTTTCCAGCGTAATCAAGATGCCTAGCGGTAGGAAGAGGTGCACGCCAGCAGAGAAGGCTGCCAAATTCTAATCCATTGCACGACAAATGGGTTGGGTTCAAACCTCATAGGAGATCATTATGGCTCCTCTGAATCCTTCAGATCCGGCGGATGACCAAGAAATCTCGAATGCTTCAAATGAGACGGCCACAGCCTATACGAACGAGCCATATATTTCCTCTTCAGCGGGGGCATCACAAGGTCCATAAGAATCTGTCGACGATTCTATTCACTATAGCCCCCAACGCAAGACAAGGAGGCATCCCTCAAACCCGGTCCCCAAACGCACTCAGGGACTTGGGAAGGGCGCTAAAGGCAATTGCATAGTCATGTCAACGGAGAAGAAGATTGATGTGTCGTTCGATGAGTTTACCGGTGACCCTGGGTCCAAGGAGGTCGACAGTCTATGCTCGCACGACATCGGCTCAATCATACGGAACAACATACGTATGATTTCCCCTTCGTGGAACAAGCTGTCTGAATCCAAAAAGTTCAGGGTGTACCGTGAACTCTGTATGTAGGGTCTATTTAATTTAATTTTATAATTAATTACAAAGCATAAAGGCATAATGAAATCTGGATTTTAATTTTTTATTTATTTTCTTAGGTACATTTTGACAATGAAGGCATACCCAAGATGTGGCCGCGAGCACATAGAGGATACGGCTACCCACATTTACAGGGATTGGAAGTACGACCTCCACAAGTACTACCACCAACACGACGGCTCGTCTACCCCATAATAGTTGCGGACAGAAAGGGAAGACGAGTGACAATGGTTGGTCGTGCACTTTGAGTCTAACAAGTATTAGACTCGTCTTCATTTTCTTTACTGTAATGAAAATGAATAATTTCTTACTTTTAATCATTTTATTATTATTTAATATTTTCTATTGTGAAACAGACAAGGTCGCACGCCAACAAGGCAAAATGTGAGAAGAAGACCGACTACCATGTTTCGGGGTCGTGAGGGTTCATCTACATGGAAAAGGAGCACAGAGAT
The DNA here is from genome assembly GCA_946800695.1 of Geum urbanum. NCBI lineage: Eukaryota > Viridiplantae > Streptophyta > Magnoliopsida > Rosales > Rosaceae > Geum > Geum urbanum. The sequence goes on from OX327003.1 coordinate 12,636,581, forward strand.
GCGGGTTTGAAGAATTGTTTCCTGGATGCCAGCGTCTCGGCTTATGTCAATCCCGGACAAGTCAATGTTGCGAGTAAACGTGGCGTAAGTAACTATTTTTCCTAAATCAATTGAAATTAATCGTACTTCCTAATTAGGACATTTAATTAGGTTGTGCTCTTACAATTTTCTCTTGGAATATGCTTTACTTGGTTAAATTATGATTTTGAACGTCAGAAATCTTGAAAGGAATTGGTGGTGGGTGAACTTGTTATGTTGGACTTGGTTATTTGAACTAATTTTTTTTCTGTAGGTTTTTGGTTTCCTACAATTTTAGAGGAAACTATGGCAATTTTTTTTAAAATAAATATATATGTATTGTTCAAATGATTAATTAATTTTAGGAGAGGTTAATACAAATGGCCTATGAGTAATTAATGAACGGACAGTTGGAAAACCGAGAGATGACGCCTAACCAGCTACCTCCTCAATCAAAGGAGAGTCAGATCAGTATTGTCGATGATGTTTTCGTCCGCCAAGCTAGCAAAGAGGTTCATGGGCTAGGACTGGTAATCTAGAGAGATTTGACTTAGTCATCCGCCCAAGAGGAGGATCGATCGGCCAATGAGTCAACTAGATTGTTCTGGAGAAGGCGATGTTGTCCCAGGATCAGCTTAACACGACCAACACTCAAATGAGCGCCTTCCTCAAGTTCCTCTAGTTGATGGGCATGCGACCTCTGCCGAAGTGTCAACCCCCCACCTAGGCACAACGACGACGACGATGCGAGTGACAGCGGGGGAATCAGCAGAATGTTACTCCAGGTTTCTATTTAGTTTTGTTGTTTTGTAGTTTTATTTTTGTATATTGTGATCGATGTACATACACTTTTTATATATATACATACACTTTTTATATTTAATTGATATTTAATTAATTTAATTTAATATTATAAATTTAATTTATAATTCTAAAACAAAAAATAAAAATAAAAGAAATAAAAATTGAACTAAGACGAAGAAACAAGGACAATTTGTTGTCTAGGTCAATCACCAAGACGACGAATGATTCATCGTCTAGGTTTTATACTTAAGACGATAAAGATTAGTGTTCGTCGTCTAAGTGTTACTACTTCGATGATGAATACCATTATTCGTCGTTTAAGATGCATCTAAGATGACGAAATTACTTCGTCGCCTAAGTCCCTTTTTCTGGTAGTGGCTATTTGTCGGCTAAGTTTTTCCATAGATGACGAATTACATAATTCGTCGTCTAAAATCTAAACTTAAACAATAAATTATGTAATTCATCGTCTAAGTTTCGTCATCTAAGGACTAACTTAGACGATGAATTACATAATTCTTTGTCTAAGTTATCTCTTAGACTATGAAGATAGTTTCTTCGTCTAAGAAAACGTACTCAATTATTTCGATCGGATTCCATTTCCAGATCAAATATTTCTCACTTCTCTCTCTCTACACTCAACACCCACATGCGGCCATAATTTCAATTTCATCGATTTTTCAACCCCCTCAGAGTTTTAATTTACCTATTTATCTTCTTATCGGTGATGGTATTAACTCATTTCTCTCGATTAATTTTTTTGAATTTAATTATGCAATAACATACGGTGATGGAGTTCTCCGGTGAAATATGGCGAATATATAGTTTCCAGCGATCTTGTTTGCATATATATTGCATTAATTAATTGTTTAATTGTTAAGCTAACTTTATGCTTTTATTAATAATAAAGATATGATTAATGAGTTGAAAAATGTTAGATGAAGCTAATTGTATGTTTAATTGTTAACCTAATGGTTTAATTAAGCTAATTGTTAAGCTAATTTTATGTTTAATTAATTAATTGTTAATATAATATATGTTAGAATAATTAATTGAAAAGTTATATATAATATATATAAATGCATATTAACTTAAGAATATAATATATTAGCTAGCTAGATTAATTATAGCATATTAACTTAATTGTGTTATGTAATTTGATAATATAGTATATTATATTAGTTAATTAGTTGAAAAATTATATAATATACATGATAATGAACTTACGCAGAAATATGGACAAGAGTTGGATACAGTTGGCGATTAGAAGTGATGAGAGGTATATGGTCGGAATCAGAGAGTTTATGTTGTTTGCGATGCAACATGGTCAAGGAAAGAAGTGTTACAAGTGTTCGTGTAGAAAATGCCTTAACTATCAGTTTGTAGAGATTAATGTTATATCTCAACACTTGTATGACCATGGTATGATATGAAGTTACATTATATAGAATGAGCACGGTGAAGTAGTAGACTTCAACTATGGACTAGACTTTAGCTCAGGATATAGTTACCAGGGTGCCTCATCCAGCAGTAGTGGCACCTTTTCTTGGAACCCCACTATGAATTTTGTCCATGATACTTTTTAGGAATTTAGTTATGGTTGACACCAACATGAAGAGGGAGGTTATGATACTTCTCATTATAATACAGTCCCTGCATGCTTGGCCACCGACACTACTGAGATAGATAAGTACAACAGGATGCTACTTGAAGCCTAGAACCCCGTGTACCCTGAATGTCTAGAGAAAGTGTCTTTTTAATTATATCGTTATAAATGTTAGATCTGTGCCAAGGTTTCAGACGAAAAGGAAATAGAATCTTAATCTGAATCCCGTCTATTAACCAACTTTTTGGAAATTCTTTTTCTGATAATTGAACACAATTATAGGTACATTTTACATGCATTTCTTTCTTCCAATCCTTTAAATCCTCAGACCATTCAGGAAATTGAAATAAGAGCACCCGGACAATATTTTTAACTATTATCAATGAAGGCAATATAATATATTTTCTAAGAACTGATTGGGTTATTAATAAAAAAACCTCTTATTACTTGAGCAAGTGCGATATGTAATGGACTAAATTAAGATAACGGTGAAGAACAAAATTCCAGACTGTATTTTTGACGAATTGTAGGAACATATATATAAATTGCTTCCTGATCATCACAAATTGTACGAAACTCATTATAAGGTTAGAATGATCTTGAGCAGCCTCGGCCTAAAGTACAAGAAAATTCACGCATGCATAAATAATTCTGTGCTGTTTTACAAAGAGTATGCACATTTGGATTACTGTCTTATATGCAACAAGTGCAGATATTTGCACTGGGGGAATATGAGAAGTTAGAAGAAGCAAATTCTTGTAAAAGTGCTTCGCTATTTTTTGTTAATTCCTAGAATGCAGCGTCTGTACAAGTCTCTATACACAACAGAGGCAATGAGATGGTACGTGGAACATAGAATAGATGATGATGTGCTAAGACACGTGGAAGATGGGGAGGCTTTAAATATTTTGACAGGAAATTTTTGGACTCTGCAATAAAGGTTTTAAATGTTAGACTTATACTTTCTACAGATCGATTCAACCTTTAGGATAATAATAATAGCGCTTCCATCAGCACTTGGTCAGTTATTGTCATGCCGTACAACCTGTCTCTATGGATGTGTATGGTCAGGGAATTTAATTTCCTTACTCTACTAATTCCAGGTCCTAAATCTCCTGAAAAGTGCTTATATAGGTACCTTAGACCATTGATTGACGAGTTGAATCTTTTGTGGGAAAATGGAGTCCCAACTTACGACAAGTTCACTGACACAATGTTCATGATGAGAGCAGCCGTAATGTAGACTATCAATGATTTTCTTGTGTATGGGATGTTGGCATCTTGCACAACCAAAGAATACAATGGTTGTCTTGTCTGCTTGGACGACGTCAATTCTAGTTGGCACGCGGGAAAAGTGTGTTACATGGGTCACTATAGATGGCTTCCTCATGATCACCCATGGTGACAGAATAAGGATCATTTCGACGGGACAGTAGAGAATAATCCTAAACCCCGACAATGGTCTAGATAAGAGATTTTTAAGAGGTTAAACAACTTCTATTTTGGTGTGTTGACCAATGACGCTGATGTAAAGAAACACAATCTACACCCTCCACACAATCTTAGTTATTGACATCATATGAGTATTTTTTTTAACTACCTTACTAGTCGAAGTTGAAACTTAGGAATAACCAAGATGTCATGCACATAAAAAAGAATGTGTGCGACAGCGTGGTGGGAACAATTCTCGGTATTAAGTTGAAGACTAAGGATACTCCTAAAGTGCGAAAATATATGGAATCTATGAATTTACGCAGTCAATTGTGGTTAAAGAGGGACAGAATAAGAGTGTACAACAAGATTCTAGATACACTTTATACAATGAAGCCGACACTGAGGGATTATGTATTCAACTGCTTTAAAAGTGTTCGTTATCTGTCTAATTATGCAACAAATATATTTGGATATGTGAACGTTGTGCAACACAAGTTCATTGGTTTAAAGACTCATGATTGTCACATTATGCTGTAGCGTCTGATCGTCGAACCAATAGTGGCATTATGTAGATGGTGACAGAGGTTATGCGCTAGAGTTGAAGAAGTCAGATGTGATCGAACTACAATACAAAATTGTTCTCATCCTTTGCAAATTAGAGATGATTTTTCCCTTTGCTTTCTTTGACATCATGATTCAGCTCATGATCCACCTTCCCGAACAAGTGCTGCTTTCTTGACTGGTCTATTACACTTAGATGTATCCTCAGGAAATGTACTATTAGTTATAATGATTTTTCATCATTTATATATATTTTTTTGTTTCTATTATTCGTCAAATAATTAATTGTATCATTTTGCAGACAACTCGGACAGTATATTGAATTCGTGAAAAATAAATCTGTCCCGGATGGCTCCATATCAAAAACATACCAAATGCATGCGTGTATTAGCTACTACAACAGATACCTCAAAGATCCAGTCTAGACCACCGCCTCCAATCCAAATACCCGTAACAATCTTTCAATCATCACAGATGTTGTACGACCATTTAGAGGAGAATTAAACAAAAGATTAACTAAAGATGAACTTATTGAAGCACATTGGGTAGTGTTGCGAAACTATAAAAGGTCGACCCGTACATGCAAATTTATAAGGAGAAAATTTAGAGAGCCAAACCGGACAAGAGTCATAACTAGGTTGAAAAAGTGCTTAAGAAGAAGTTTCCTGACTACTTCCTCCAATGGGTACGTATGTTTAAACCATGCATATAGGTTTGTGATTTGTTTATTTTGAAATTGAGAAATCCGGATGGGAGTTGGTGCTCACAGTAAATTTGAACTTAATTTGGTGTTTGCTTATTCAAAGTGTTTTTCCTTAGTTTATGCACGCAAGTTTTTGGTTTCCTTTTGTTTTATGGGAAACTATGTCAAATTTTCGGTAGAAATTAAATACACATTCATATATCTTCTTCACATTTTTACAGATGGTCGATCTAGAAAAATCCAGTAACCACGAGGGGTGGTGGTTCAAGAATATGAAGGACAATATATGACTTTTATCAGCCGATACAAACTCAAGCTGGTATGAGGATGAGCCATTCACTCATGCCATTTTAATTAGGCAGGTGTTCTAATTAATTTATGCTTTAATTGGTTAAATTATGATTTGAACTTAAGAAATCCGGATGGGAATTGGTGTCCACGGTGAATTTGTTGTGTTGGAATTGGTTATTCGAAGTGTCTTCTTTCCTGCAGGTTTTTGGTTTCCTCCAATTTCAGGGGAAAGTATGGCAAATTTTTTTTAACAATTAGTATTTATATATTATTCACAAGATTAATTTAAGGTGAGGTTGCTAGAAATGGCCCAGGAGTAATTGGCGAAGACCAAGTTGGAAAACCCGAAAATGATGCCTAAAGAGCTGCCTCCTCTATTGAAGGAGAATCAGATCACTATTGTCGATACTCTTTACAGACGCCGAGCAGGCAATGAGGTTCGTGGGCTTAGATGGGCAGTCCAAAGAGATTATTCCCAGTCATCTGCATCATCGACTGGGCACAGTGGGGCAGATGCCTAGGTGCTCCGAATTGCCCAAGAGCAGACTCGATTGACCAAGGAGTCTGCTGATTGAGCCTGGGAGCAGACGCGGTCGATGCAGGGGCAGCTTGACGCTCAAAATAGTAGGATGAGTGCCTTCTTCGAGTTCTGCGAAATAATGGGGATGCACGTTCCTAAGGAGTGTCGTCACCCCCACCCCCCAATCGGGCCCCCTCCTAGGCCCATCAGTCACGGAAGACTCAGCGGCATGTCTACCCTCGGTTTAGTTTCGTAGTTTGTTTCGTTTGTATTATTTCGATCGATGTATGTACATTTTTTATATTTGATGAATATTATATTAATTTAATTAATTTTATATTTTAAATTTAATATATAATTCAGAAATAAAAAAAGAAGAAGCAAAAAACAAAAACAAAATATGAACTTGTTTCGTCATCTAAGTCAATCACTAAGACGACGAGTGATTCGTCATCTTGGTTTAAACCCTAGATGACGAACATTGATCTTTGTTGTCAAAGTGGTTGGACCTAGATGAGGAAGAATAGGTCGTGGTTTAAGTAAATCACTTAGACGAAAATCAATAGTCATCGTCTAAGTGGTGCCACCTAGACGACGAATATTATTTGTCGTCAAAATCGTAATATTTAGACAACGATTATAGGTATTCATCATCTAAGATGACTTTGAGACGACGAACACTTTCGTCGTTTAGATGTACAATTTTTTGACGTCTAAGTACTCAGGGGACGAAATATGTTTCATGGCCTAAGATGCTATTTAGGTGACAAAACAAAAAAGTTTTGTTGTCTAAGTACTTAGACTACGATTGTTAGGCGACAAACCTTAGGCAATGAAACTTTTGTAGCCTAAGTACTTGGACGACGAAAAAGGGCACTTAGGCGACGAAATTGCTTCATCAACCAAGTGTGTTTTTCTGGTAGTTCTACTCAAATAGGGGTTTGATGGAACATGGGTAAAGCTAATCATGAAATGTGTGTGTTCTGTCTCTTTTGCGATTCAAGTCAATGGTAAGGTTGGAAGTTCCTTTAGGCCAACAAGAGGATTAAGATAAGGAAATAACATATCTCCATACCTCTTCCTTATTGTGTGTGAGGTTCTTTCAAAAAATTTGTCTAATGCCATTTCAGCGAACCAGTTGTCCGGTATCAAGCTTAGTGGTCACTACCCGGGAGTCTCTCGTATTCTTTTTGCTGATGACTCCTTGTTCTTTCTTAAAGCATCTGTGGAGAATTGTCAGAAGCTAGTGGACATTATCAACCGATATTGCATAGGCTCTAGAAAACTTGTAAGCAAGGATAAGTCTTCTCGCCCCTGATGTTTACAAACAACACTCCTAATCAGTTGAAGTTTGACATTGCAAGTGGAAGCTGCTCCGGGGAAATACCTTGGTCTTTCCACCCACTAGGGGAAATCTAAGCGTGATGCTCTAGCTTATGTAAGGGAAAGAGTTTGTGATAAGATTGAAGGCTGGAAATCCAATTTCCTAACTCAGGCTTGAAAAGAGATAAAGGTTATCGCCACTGCTGTCCCGGCTTATATAATGGCATGCTTTAGAATGTCGATTACTTTTTGTCGGGCCATTAATACGGATATTGCAAGATTCTAGTGGAGGACAAAGGGCAACTCAAATAAGATTCATTGGCGTGTTTAGTCAAAATTATGCACTGCTAAGTGTAAGGGTGGACTTTGTTTCAAAGATTTAGAAAGTTTGAATATTGCTTTACTAGCCAAGCAATGTTGGAGAATTTTGAAGAATCCAAATGCTTTATGTGTCCGAGTTTTAAAGGCAAGATACTTTAAGAAGGTGGATTTTTTCCAGGCAAAAAATGACTCAAGGGCATCGTGGGTGTGGAGTAGCATTCTTGTAGGCCGAGATACAATTGAACGGGGTGCTAGATGGCAGATCAATAATGGAAAAAGTGAGTATTTGGAAACATAGATGGCTAACTACCAATGATGCTGGGATGCTCCATCTGGCCTGCAATAGTAATCGTTTTACCCTTCTGCTTACTTGTAATATTTTTGATCATGAATCTAGTTCTTGGCAAGTTGATCACCTAAAATCCTTCTTACATGAGGATGAGTTCAAAGCTATTATGAATACAAAAGTGGGTGATAAGTGCAACGAAGATAGATTGATTTAGCCAAAGGTGAGTAATGGTCAATACACTGTTAAGTATGGTTACAAAGTAATTCACAAGCTTGTTGTTGATAATTCCATGGCTTCCACCTTTGCATCTGCTGACCCAAAAATCTAGAATTCTATTTGGAATGTCCCTATTGTTCCGAAAGTATAGATGTTTCTATGGAAAGCTATCTCTTCTTCGCTGCCATGCCTACTCTCTTTAGAAGGAAGATGGTCAAGTCCGCAATCTGCCCTATTTGTAGGGAATTTGAAGAGACCATTGAGCATTGCCTTTTACTTTGTAATTGGAATGAGTGTGTCTGGTTTGGCTCCTCCCTGTGATTTAGTGTTCCTAAACAAGTTGTGGCTCTTCTTGAAAATTGGATATTTAGCATGATGAAGGCAATCCCCAACGATGTTGATTGGACCCCAATTTTCTCTTTCATTGCCTCTCTACTTTGGAGTATTTGGAAAGAAATATGTGTATTTGTCTACCGGAGTAGGAAACTTGGTCCCTGGAAAGTGGTAAATGGTGCAAAGGTATTTTTTTTGGTGATTGGAATTCAGCCCAGGAGAATATCCAGATGAGTGACTCAGCTAGATTAAAAATAGAGCTGATACAACCATGGTCTCCTCCTGTCTTCCCTAGGATCAAAGTTAATATTGATGGTGCTTGGAAGCCTGATACCGAGTTAATTGGGGAATGAGCTATTATTAGAGATTCTACTGGCTATTTTCTTGCTACAACGGCAAAAATCTCAGGTGGTAAGTCTTGTATTGAAGGTGAAGCTACTGCCTTGATTACTAGTCTAGAGTTGGCTAAGGAAATTGGTGTGCAACACCTGGTTTTGGAGAATGTTTTTTCTAATTTGATTGCTGACCTTAGCAGGGATACTGAGTTTGTTAATTAGAGAATTTACTCCTTTCTGCAAAAGTTTCACGAGGTAAGAGCCTCTTTTCTTTCGGTCTCTTGGCGTTGGACCTCAAGAGAAACTAACAAAGTCGTGAATACGGCTGCCAAGCTAGCATTTTCGGGGTTGAGCACTTCAGTATGAGTCAATAGACCCCCAACCTCCCTTGTTCATGTTCTGGCACGTGATGGGTTGCCCTGCCCACACCACCAATGCTAGATTCTTTTCCTTTGCTCTTGTTTGTGCTTTTGTTTCTAGTGTAATTTTCTTGGAGATGGATTGGTTCCTCTCTGTAATATATACTCTGTTTCTTTTCTCGACTTCTGCCTCTCAATGCATTTCTGATCGAAAAAAAGATAGGAACATAACATATTACGTATGATTTCTGCTGCATTATGTTCAATATATTTGTTGTGAAATGCAGACAGGAGTACTATTGTATTAATACTGTTGAATTGTCCAAACATCAAATAGCTAGCTAACTAGGATGTGATGGCCGAGGTACGTGTGTTCCGATAAACGACAAGTTATAAGAAAGTGATCTGAACTCTGAAGCATATATTTGAAGGTCTGAACTCCAAAGAGTATAATGATGTTACATTCTTCATTTTCTCTTTTGTGGTAACAACAACAAAAAACGTGCTGATGTTTTTCATAGACATTATCTGGATTTGCAGTCTGTTACAAATGCCTTGAGACAAATCCCAACGAATAAGGATCCACCATTGATAGAGATTGCATGAGACAATAGCTGCATTAGGAATCCAACTTTTCTTCTTGGCTTGTATATGATGAAACAGATTCATGTCGGATAGAACAATCACTTACAAAATTGTTGTTTTGTTGGCGTTAGTCAGTCATGCTCTTCAGTTAATTACAATTTTGTACATGGCTGAGTTTGACTCACTCACCCTCATGGTGAGTTTGAGCCCATCACTTCCCTTTTGTGTTTCTTCTTCTATATCAAGCCAAAAAGCAAGAAAAGAGTTTTAGTACAGTCCATGCATGTCTAACTTCTTGTGCTTAAACAACAGATACTAGCTAGCTTAATGATCTAATGCATTGATAGATGGAGCAAACAAAGGTTTAGAAATGTCCTATATACATGCACCAATGTCATGCCTCAAAATAGTATCTGATCAATTGCTCATTTATTAACATGACAGCTTAATTAGAATTTCGATAATGAACAACTCGAAGATTTTGCCAAGAAACGTGCAAGCGAGTTGTAGTATTAGTCCTATTTGAGCTTTAAACCATGGAAAAGCCAATGTGGCTGCTTTCTTTCGTGCTCGACGGTTGCACTAGAGCTGCTCATGGGAGTTGTGGGATCACTGCAATCTCCTCTATCTGATTTGAATGAGGAAGGCGAATCGAGTTTCCTTTCATTATGGATCATCAGCTCCGAATACCCTGTATAAGGTTTTGATCTTTTTTTGCTCTTGCCGCTTCCTATGCTTAATGTTAGTTCCACTTCCTCACTATCTTCAGAGGCATCCATACTTTTGATCAGTGCTGTGTTAGAGCTTGGCCCCACCTGGTTTTGATCAATAGTACTGACTCCTGTTGAATTGTCTTCCTCGGCAGCAGGTCTTGCGAGATCAAATCCCCTTGAAATTTTCTTGGTGTACTCTCCTGAGCAACTTCCACTGCGCTCTCTAGAGTTTGGATCATCTCTCAACCTTTGAAGGTGGAAATTATATGCAGAAGAAGATTGAGGTATTGAATATTGCTGGTTATACAACTGAGACTGGTGAATGTGAATGTGATCTGCACTACTAGTCATGGGACCCCAAATTCTGTTCTTTTTTATCTCTTGCTTCAGTTCATCCATTAGCATCTTTTGTACACTGTAGAGCCGGTGGAGCTCACATATCTGCAACATTTTGTTTCATTTCTATCATCAACTTGAAATATGGAAAATTATCAGACACAAATGCAATAAAGAACAACACTTGGAGATCCGAAAAGCAAAACAGATATGTTTGAGTTGAATTTGTCTTGGACTAATGTCATCAGTTGGGTTATCCATAAAATATTTTCTTGGGCTTCTCTTAAGGTTTCGACAGTCATCACATAAAGCTGAATAGAGAAGCAGTAAGACTGAAATCTACCGGACAGTTTGAAAGTACAAGCATTACATACTTGGTGCTTGAAGGTATCTTCATGCATCTGCATTGTCTTTCTGATGGTATCTACGTTGTGCTTATCGAGCATCCTCTCCATCGAGTTGCGAATATTGTCTTCAAATCTAATCTTCTGATACTTTTCCTTCAGCCCAGTTTTCTGAAAATAGTTCCAGTCATCCACTCTGTGCAGAGCTAAGCTATTACTTTTTTGTGAGGCTCTTCCTAATATATTGATGGAGTATTCAACTTTGGTTCCCATGCCTGAAGTAGCGAACATCAGTCAAAAACTGTTGATAACTACAGAGAAAAATATATATTTTTGACAAACATTAAAAACCAAGATATTATTGCTGCATAATGATTAAATCATGTATATGTCAATAGTATCATGTAAAAAATCATAGAGAAAGAAGGAAAAACTATTACTTAGTGGGGTCGTTGTGATATAATAAACCACTAGGTGATTGTGGAGACACAGTCAAGCAAGGAACAAATGCAAGGTATGGTCATGTTGAAAATTGAATTATCTTCAACCCCAGTTGCAAAAGGTTGAAAAGAATAACCCCAGGTTCTCTGACACTTGGCTTTCATGTACTACATTTGTGCTCCATGGCTCTAGTTGTTCCCTATATGGTATACAATTGTAGGTAGCATATTTGGAATGGGACTAGCTTTCCCACATGTTCAGAATATGTCAAAACAAGGGTGATCAAGGTTTTGAATGAAGGAGATGAAGAGATCAGAATGAAATCTGGAGTGCCAAAAGCGTAATCAGATAAGAAATAACGGAAACAAAGAAGAAAAGAAAATGAAAATGGGATGTGAGCAATAATGAGATCAGATATAGAATGTGGATGGTTGATCTCAACTATTCTCCATCTTCCTCAAAGCTAATATATGAAAATTAAGAAAACAGATACATGATATATTATCTGATCATGCTGCTCACAAGTCTCAGCATAATTGAAATCGATTACCTAAATTGAAATGAATATCAGTCAACTGTGAAACACAGAAAGAGATGAGATTTAATTTATGTCTAAATAAATAGAGTTTACACTATTGATAGTCTTTAAATAAATAGAAAAGATTTTATCTCCTATGGATGTTTTGGGATATTGTATGTCCATGTGTAGAAAAAAACCAATAGATCAGCTGCAACTTCACAGCATCATGATTGGTCCAATTAGACTTATCAGTTCCCAGAAGATAAGAAGTAACAGATTTGTCTAGAAATTAAAAGAAACAAGCAATAACATCACAAAAAATTAACTTGAAACTTCTGCTCCAGTTCATACCTGAAATGAGGTCAGGTAGTGGTTATCTGCTGTGAAGCTCATTGAAAACTTCCCTTCTTCAACTTCATGCCAATTATACTTCCATCAACCATTGAGAAGCCAAAACTCAATATGCAAAACTGCAGAGAATTCTGTTACGATGATGATGGTGTTGTTGATGAGCAGTAGTACTAGCTAGCCATCATCGGTATGAATCATTCATCGACGGTGTAATCGAAAAGAGTGCCGCTTGCAAAGCTCTGGAGTCTGGAGTGCAGTGGTGAATTGGGAGACACAAGATTCCTAGACACCTCTACACCAGCAAATCTCTTGAAAGACGCCAATTAATCCATTCCAGGCTAAGCCTCCTCTCTCTTCCCCTCACTACTACTTTAATTAGGAAACAACAAAGCAACAACCAACCTCTCCTTCCTTGACTTAAAAAATCATAATCATGTTCATGGCCATGTTAATAATTTAGGCTTGCCAGGCTGTGAAGGTAGCAGGCATGGAAAAAAGAGAGTAGAGTATACAAATGTCTTGGTTTGTTCAATATTATTCATATCACTTGGAGACAGGGAGAGAGGGAGAGAGCTCTTAAATATAATTCATTCATAGTATTGCACTATTATATTATACATATATGAAGATTGTTTCAGTATTCTTCTAGTTCAAAATTTGATTGGTGAACATTTGTAGACTCTGAAGTCATATCATGCTAAAGTTAATTAGGCCAAACCTCATATTTTCCATATGTACCTATAAGTTAATTTGTAGATTTTCTTTATTACCTGCTGCAAGACGTAGATTAAAAGGGTTGTAGATGTTTCTACCGGATTACGCGGGACGCAATCAAGCAGAAGCAAGTACGGGTAATCTCCTTCTTGTTGTTCGTCCGAACGTTCGGGCTATTCGGATGGTCGGGCTCTTCTCCTCTCTTGGGGTGTTCGGGTGCGCGTGTTCGAGTATGACTATTAGAAGAATACAACGACAAACAGACAGTCAGGGGTCGAGACAGGGTGGCCTGCCTTCAACGCTCCGATGCCTAAGTTAGAAGATGTATTAGATATAACAGTCAAGCTAACGCACACAGAAGTAGGTTTGAGTGTTTAATGTTTGGATCCCGAATGTCGTTACCTGTAATAAATACCTTACATATATAGGTGGTTGAGTCTGGTGCTTACTTATGCTCCTCAATGTGGGACTGGTTTGCTCTTGCTGTCATGTGATCTGTGCATTCGGGTATGCGCCCCACGGGCGCGTGCGCGCTCGGATGGGGTCGATCTTATGAACAGAGTTGTAGCCTTGCTGGTGGTCTTTCGGGTGGCCTGGTAGGTGTTGATTACCTGCTTAAGTGGATAAGTATATTTAATTGGGCAACTAATGATGCTATACTAATAGTAGGGTAACGTTATTCACTTATTCTTTTCAGTAATCTGAGTTTCACAACTAAAATAGATTAGCAATGGTTGGATCGAAGTGACTCAATTTCTTAAGTCACTAATAATGAAGCCCGTTTGTGACTTTTCTCCATTCGTATATTGAAAATTATTATTTCGTTGAGACCTTTAAGCAAACACTTAATATACGTAACTTCTTACAACATACATATTGATACGAGAGTACGTTATCAATGCCTGGAACTTGGACGAAAGACGGTTGCCGAGGCTCCTTCGTCGGAATCCACCTCCATTCTGTGTGGTGTGTACGAAAGTCTCCGACGTGCTATATTAAACATTCCAAAGCAGTATTTTGTAGAATTCAACTAGTATGTTTGTGATCATTCACCATAACATGGGGGGAGATCAAATATTAATTGGGGGCCACTGAGCCATATGGTTTATAAACTAAAAACCAAACTCGATCGATCGAGGACAATTTTGGGCCAAAGGTAGGCCAGTGATGATGAACAATATATTCCAGACAAAGTCTTACAGAACAGCTCCAGCTAGAGATTTGCATGAGAAAATTATATTCAGGGAAAGCTGGCTGGTGCCTTCTTGGCTTCTTGCCCAGAAACATCATCTCAATTTCCTACATTAAATTCTGTCAGAAACATCATCTTAATTTCCTATATATATTTATGTCTATTCGATTATTGTCTCTGTACTATAGATGATCAAGTAAGCAGCCATATCTAGTACAGGGTTGCGATCCAGATTCTCTTCTCGTACAAAATGGATGAGCTAGCTAGTGCGGGGGTTCCATTATTAGTGCACTACTGGAGGAGGAAATCGGGGCGACGTAGAAAGGTGGTCACCTCGTATGAATTTTACGTCGCCTAGATTTCTTGTAACCAAAACGACGTCGCCTCGTCTTGTCGCTTCAGATTGATCACGCCACCATTAAGGCGACGTAGATACAATCTACGTCGCTTCATTTCATTTCACGTGACGTAAATAATGTTACGTCGCTTCAATTGAAGCGACGTAGATTGATCACGTCGCTTGAACTGAGGCGACGTATATTGATCAATCTACGTCGCTTAATTTTATTTATTTTTAATTTATTTTTCTTTTTTTAATCCATTGAAGCGACGTATATTGAACAATATACGTCGCCTCAATTTATTTAATATTTATTTTATTTTATTTTTTAATCCATTGAAGCGACGTAGTTTGATCAATATACGTCGCCTCAATTTATTTAATATTTATTTTATTTTATTTTTTAATAAATTGAAGCGACGTATATTGATTAAACTACGTCGCTTCAATTTAACTAAAATTTATTTAATTTTTAATTTTTTTATTTTTTAATAAACTAGGCGACGTAGATTGTTCTATCTACGTCGCCTAAATTATTTCTAAATAAAAAATAAATAAATATTAAATACATTGAGGCGACGTATATTGATCAATGTACGTCGCCTCAATGTATTTAACATTTATTTTTTTTAATTTTTTTAATAAATAAGGCGACGTAGATAGAACAATCTATGTCGCCTCAACGTATTTAATATTTATTTATTTTTTATTTAGAAATAAATTAGGCGACGTAGATAGAACAATCTACATCGCCTCATTTATTAAAAAATAAAAAAAATAAAAATTAAATATTATTGTACCAAGTCACGACCTATCGCAATTTACAAACACAAAAACGCATTCAAATTGCAGATACGCATTCAACCACAAAAACGCATTCAATCACAAATCAAAACGTTAAAAGTTTATACAAATCAAGTTTACACAAATCAAGTTTATACAAATCCTATATACAGTTTACGAGCCGGGAGGTGGTGGAGGAGCTTGAGGTTGTTGACTCGCAGCCTGGAATGATCGCATCATGGCCTCCATTTCTTGCATCCTTTGGGCGAGCGCACTCGCTTCCGCTATGGCCTTCTGCGCCACCTCGCTCGATCTGCGCGCCGCCTATTTGGCTTCATCGATCTCCTTTTGCATTTGAATTTGGGTTTCCTGTACCCGGGCCCCTCCTCTCGGTTTGGGGTCGCGTGTGAGAGCGCGCCCCACCCCTGTAACGTCGAACAAGAACAAATATTAGTAAACTATACGAACACCAAAATAAAGCAAAACGTAAATCGAGATATGCATCGACGGAATCGTTTTGGAGATTTATTACCTCTTATAGAGGTCCCGTACCTTGAACCCACCTCTTCCTCTATGATATTTATTTGTGTATCAAGAGGAAGAGGCTGGGGTTGGGAAACCTCTTCGCCGTCAACTGGGCCCGCAGCACTATCTTGTTGCGACAAGACTTCATCGAGTCGACACTTCACTGCCACCTGCTCAATTAAAATAGATAAAATAAATAATATTACAATTTAGTAATCAAAAATAATTGAAATAACGTAACGTGAACCTATTTGAGCTTACCACTTTCTCAGCCGCATTCCTCTCCGGCTGGTATACGTTAATCCACGTCTGGACGGCGGGCGCTCTATGACCCTCCTTCTCCAACACCTCGCTTCGGTACGAGAGGGCGAGGGATCCCGAATGGTGGTTGAGCTGCTGCTCCTTGTTCTTGTTTCGGTTTCCTCGGTTCCGTTCGCACAATCGCTGCCACACACACACAAAAATCATTTTAAAATAAGAACAGATAAACATGCATATTGTTCGAATCTTGGCTACCAAAACTGTAGGTTCGTTTATGAAACTCACCAAGTAAGCAGGGTCTTCAAAGTGGGCTTTTAACCACGCCCATTGGTCTTCCCTCCCGAGAAACTCGGCCGGAGTCTCCTGGCTGACGTGGAGATAATGTTGATGGCAATCGTACTTCCAATCCTTATAGATTGTTTGCACCGTCCTATCAATGAAGTTCCACATCTCCACATCAGTCGCCGGGATATCGTAGTTCGTCTAGCACAACACATACATAAATTCCGTTATGTAAAAGTTATATTTACATTTACTACAAGTATGTAAGTAAGCTCGGAGTCCAGCAAGTATACCTCAAGACTGTTACTGACGATATCGCGATGCAAATCGCTAAGTCCCAAGAAGCTAGATGCAAGCATTGGAACTTTTCCGCGGATGATGCTACCGATGTCTCGGCACATCAGACTCCTCATTTCCCTCGTCGCAGGCCCCGCATGCCTCGTAGAGTAAGCGACTTGTAGTCGCCTATTGTTGTTCATCCGGACGAGGTACTCCGTCTTCGTCCCGACAACGACTCCGCACTGTTCCGTCGTCGGGTCTCCGGTTGCCATGTCGACCATGTCGGGGAGTTTGGTCTTCTTGCACCGGATGCTGAGGGCGGGAGGGTGCTGTGACGCCGTAGTGGCGTCGCTGCTGTCATCCGCTCCTTGCGGAATCGCATCCTCAAGTGGAGGGGCGGGCGTTAACTGCGGAGCTTCTGCAATCGACGGGGTCGCCGATTGTCCCGTGGGGCAACCAGACCCGGAAGCCCCATCTCGGCTGAATACTCGCCACCCCGCCTCCGCCGCCTCCGCAGCTGCCGCCGCGGCCGCCGCTTCCGCTTCACGACGCTGGATCAATGCTTTCCTCCTCTTGTATGCAGTATCTCCGGGAGCCATTCTATTAAAACTAAACTGTTATGTATTAATTAGATGATTTACTCGTTTGTACTTCTATAATGCTATAGTTACCTAGGTTACGCATATTATCATCACATATAGCTTATCATCACAAAACACATATAGCTTATCGCATTCGCACAGGAAGAATCACATTCATATGTTTTCGGGAAACAAAACCCTTAATCCTTAATCCCGAGAATACTACAATCATTACGCATATGTTTTCATTTAACCAAACCCTTAATCACACATGCTAGCTTAATGTCACATGAAGCTAAAAAATATCACGCTCAATTTAGTGAGATTGCCAAGAAAATACTAGACATTAACTTGCAGCAATTACATTCCCTGATAAGCAACAATACTTGATCACTAAAGGCCAATATCGATACATGATCAAAAAAATTAAGCCCATGAATCTACATTCTCTTCCTAAGCTACTGACTTATCTTCTCCTCTATCATTCTTCCCTAAATTCTCCTATGCTCATACTACTTAACCGTCTACATGCATTAGAGTGTGTCTTTAGTAGTTTTAACTTTTCCTATAACAGTAAAAAAAAATGTAAAATGTAAAAACTAGAGAAATTGTGTATAGTACCATCTATTCACAAAGCTCATATAGAAATTGTGTCTTTCATAGTCTACTAAATTCCAAAATCCAAAATATAAAAGCAGACTCTATAAGCGAAGTTGACTATGCTTTATACTTTGCATCATGAACCAGAATGTCAAACAAATGAAATGGGACAGAGCAACTAAGGGCTACATAAAATGATTCTCAAGGAACATAACATGCTTCAACAATGTTGTACTTTCTGGGGAACAGAACTCGACTACAAACCAAAGAAAATGATTGAGTAGCAACAGGATACTACACAATGAGTATGTCAGTAATAACAAGTTTATGCCAAAGTATGCTGGGATATGAAGTTATTGACTTTTTGAATAAACCTCAACTCATAATCTCAGTAACCAAATATTAGGTCATAAAAATGCCAAATACTGGTCACACCTCAAAATACCGTTGGTGATGATGGCGCTGGTCTGAGGAGGCACTTTGAATTCTTCGGCGGCGAATTTGAGCACGGCGGTGAAAGGGGCTGCCTCGGGAACGCTAAACCTGAAAGAAGAAAACAAGATTCGATTAAATTTAGAGACGAAGAGAGAATGAAATTGAGAGATTGAGATTGGAAAATATACGAACACTTTGAAGGGCAGCTTTGGAGAGAGAGTGAGAAGAGAGAGAGAGAGAGAGAGAGAGAGAGAGAGAGAGAGAGAGAGAGAGAGAGAGAGAGACGAACCTGTGAAGATTGAGATTAGGGAGGAAGAAGATGGTTTCGGGATGTTGGGATTAATTAGGGAGGAGGGGTGAGATGGAGGGTTGAGATGGAGGAGTTTAGATGAGGATAGGTCGATTAGGGATTTGTGGGTTAGGGATTTGGGGGCGACGGCGCGAGGAAGAAGAAGAAGTGTGGATGAAATCAGAAGAAGAAGAAAGCAATCTGTGATTCTGGAATTATAAAGGAAACGAAGCGACGTAGATTGCATTCTTCGTCGCGTGGTTTCATTTTATTAATCTACGCGACGTAGAATGATCAATCTACGTCGCTTCATAATTTTTAATTTTTAATTTTTTTAATAAACGAGGCGACGTAGGAATCAGTATACGTCGCTTGGATTAGATTTTTAATTTTGTTTTTTTGAATTAATGAGGCGACGTAGATTGCTCAATCTACGTCGCTTCCGTCTATTTAATTGTTTTTTTTTGTTTTTTTTTTTGGAATAAATGAGGCGACGTAGATTGATCAATCTACGTCGCTTCCTTCTATTTAATTTTTAATTTTGTTTTTTTGAATAAATAAGGCGACGTAGATTGATCAATCTACGTCGCTTCCTTGTATTTAATTTTTTATTTTGTTGTTTTTATGAATAAATGAGGCGACGTAGATTGATCAATCTACGTCGCTTCCTTCTATTTAATTTTTGATTTTGTTTTTTTTATGAATAAATGAAGTTTAGAATTATAAAGTTAGTAATGTTTTCTCGTATACATAAATTATGCTTTAAAGAAAATACGAATTTAGGTTTCAAATAGATTATAATATTAGTTTAGTCCTCGTCTTCGTCCTCCTCCTCCTCCTCCTCCTCCTCCTCCTCGTCCTCGTCTTCGTCCTCGTCCTCCTCCTCTTCGTCCTCGTCCTCGTCCTCGTCCTCGTCTCCTTCTTCGTCCAAAAGTAGTTGAAAATCTGGGTAAAATTGTATCACCGTGGGAGTGTTCTCTTGGTAAGGCTCGAAGATATGATCTCCTGTACGCGATATGTTTTCATCTATGGCCAGAACTTCGGCGCTGTAGACATTGCGGTGCGACATTTCTTGTGCTACCTTCCAAGTACCACCAGCCTTTGGATCGTCTATGTAGAATACCTGTTTTGCTTTGGTTGCAATTATGAAGGGTGAATCCTCATAGTAACTGTTATTTGTATTCACTGATATCAGTCCATGATCTTTTATAAGGGTGTCAAGATCTTCAGGGTCCTCGGAGTTGTGCCATGTGCACTTAAACAACACCACTGGCATACGGCCTGCATATAATACTTCGACCACGTAGTTAACATGGCCGTAGAACTTGGATGAACCCATGTCTATCATGACACCGCTGTTTTGAGTCACGGTTCTTTGATCTCTATCAAACGATGTGAACTTGACACCGTTCACATAACACGACTTATAAACCCGACATTGCTGAGGTCCTTGAGCTAATGACTTTATTCCTGCAACCAAGCTCGGGTCCGAGTTTTTTTCTTTAAGGGACACCTGAGAGATAAGTGTTAAGAGGAGTTAAAGATAAGTGTTATAAACCCTCAAAGAACCTTACAAGAATTAATAGGCATATGTACCCATGTTAAGAACCATCGAAGAAAACTCCTCATCCGCTGCCGCTCGTCGAAATCTTCACCATTTTTAGCCTCGAACCTTCTGAGATGTTCTTCTAGGTAAGGTTTGACTTCGTCTGTTTCCACCAAGACTTGCCAGTGAGCCTCAGCAGTCTCTGACTCAGTCAACCTGAACTGGCGACGAGTCTCGATAATATCTGGTCTTACTAAGAGTGAAACACAGCTGACATTCCACCCAGATATGGAAGTGTCGATATCTTCGTTGTCCATCCGTCTGAGATAAGCCTTACAATACGTCACCGACTCATGTACGAGGTACTGTTCAGCAATACTACCTTCCGGGTAACGTGTATTCCTCATTGACTTTTTATATTTTCCTAATTGCCTGCAAAAACACAGCTTTAAAGATTAGTACAATATTTTCCTAATTGCCGACATATTACACAAGATTAGTACAATAATATTAGTACAAACATATTTTCCTAATATTAGCAATAACAAAAAATTTTACCTTTCAATTGGATACATCCATGTATAGTGTACTGGACCTGTAAGGAATACTTGTTCGGGCAGATGAACCATGAGATGAACCATAGATGTAAAAAAATGTGGAGGAAATATGAGCTCCAAATTGCAGAGAATCATCACTATCTCAGTTTCCATGTCACGCACAACCTCCTTCATAAGCTCCCTACTGCATAGTTGACGAAACCAATTTGACAGTGCTATCAATGGCTTGACAACGTTTTCTGGCAGGAACCCTCTTATAACCACAGGAAGAAGACGTTGAAGCAAGACATGGCAATCATGCGTCTTCAATCCATAAAACTGTGACTGGGAACTTATTTTCACCTTACTTCTCAAACTACCTGCATAACCAAGAGGATACTTAACATCCCTGAACCACTGGAACACATCTTCTAGATCATCCTTTTTAACTAAAAAAGGTGCATGAGGAACTTTCCCCGTAGCCAAGTCACCCGCTCTTTGCCACTGGTTTTTTCGCACATTCCTCTTCTTCAAAGCAGCGCGAGCTTTTGGATCATCCTTAGACTTCGATTCAATCGAAAAAATGGTTCCAAGGATGTTGTCACACACATTTTTTTCAATGTGCATGACATCTAGGCAATGTCTGATCTTCAATGATGACCAATACGGTAGCTTCCAAAATATGCTTTCGTGAGTCCAACACTGTCTGTTATTCGGATTGTACGGCACCTTCAAGTCTTCATGTTGGCTAAGAATAGGGTAAACATTTGACCTAACGTCCTCCAAAATTTCATCTCCACTCTTACGATAGGGTCTTCCGCCAAACTCCTCCTTCCCGTTAAATGCCTTGCTCAATCTCCAAGGGTGGTCCTGGTGGAGCCATTTTCGATGACCTTCATAAACTATCCTCC
This sequence comes from Geum urbanum, assembly GCA_946800695.1. NCBI lineage: Eukaryota > Viridiplantae > Streptophyta > Magnoliopsida > Rosales > Rosaceae > Geum > Geum urbanum. The sequence continues at coordinate 12,658,258 of OX327003.1, forward strand.
CACATATATGCTCTGAAGTTAGCTCATCTAGACAGATTGGACATGCCTTGTACCCTTTCACAGTTGACCCCGCAAGCATCCCTAAACCTGGAAAGTCGCTAATAGTCCACATTACCGCTGCCTTCATCAAGAATACCTCATTGTCTACTCGATCAAAAGTATGGACTCCAACGACCCATAAATGTATTAGCTCCTCGATCATCGGCTCAATGAGTACACTAAGGCACTTTCCGGGAGATTTAGGGCCTGGAATCAACACTGATAACATGTTATATTCCTTCTTCATGCACATTGATGGTGGTAGATTGTACGACATCACAACAACGGGCCATGTACTATGCAAAGTTCCCATTGTTCCGAATGGATTGAAACCGTCTATTGCTACTCCAAGGCGCACATTCCTGCAGTCCCGTGCAAAACCTGGAAAAGTTCTGTCAAAATGTTGAAACGCTTCTCCGTCAGCTGGGTGGCTGAGGCTACCAGCCACGCATATCCGCTCCCCCAGCCATCGCATATGCTTGACAGTGTGTGGGGACATAAACAAGCGCTTCAACCTTGGTGTTAGAGGGAAGTTACGAATTATTTTTTTGGGAATATCATTCGTATATGGCTTATATCTTTCAGAATAACACACTGGACAAATCTTCTCGTTTACAAGCGCCCCCCTGAACAACACACAGTTAAACTCACATGCATCAATTCTTTCGTAACCCAGTGAAAGATCACTCAAGATTTTTTTTATTCTCGAGTATGAACAGGGGAATGTGTGCCCTTTAGGAAGAAGTTTATTAATGTAAATACATAAAGAGTCAACACTTGTGTCCGACCATCCATTTTCATTTTTCATTTCCATTGCATCTAATATGGCACTCAAAACAATTTCCTCACTGCCTTCGTATAATGGGGTCTGTGACTCCTTCAATAATCTATCGTACTTTTCATAATCATCGTCTACCATGTCATTGAAGTTCATGCCCGAATTATCTTCCACTAATTGTTGGGGTGCATCTCCATGGTATCCAGGATAATAGGGATATGCATCATGTAGAATCTCCAACTGCGGGTTCACTGAAGGACCGGCACCACTAGAAGGACCGACTCTGTCTTGAAGCCACTGTCTTCGTTGACTGAGCATTGCCGGTTCACCAGAAACTTCCCCGTGAAGGTGCCAGACTGTATAAGTAGGACTCAAACCACTGTGTGATAAGTGATGATACATGACATCCATAGTAACCTTGAACGGACCGTTCTTACAACGTTTGCACGGGCAGAAGTAATAATCGGCTCCGTTACTATGTAGCCGGGCAAAATTCATGAACTCGAATATGCCGTTGATGTACCTTGGATCAGCACGATGATATGTCATCCAAGTTTTGTCTGGGAGTCCGTCCATGTTTCCTGTCAACATAAACAATCAATATGAACAAAGTTACCACGCCACAGTTGCGATTCAACCAAAACCCCATACTTCTTCGCCTTATGCCTCCGGGTTGGGTCCTATCCCCTTCAGGGGAACACGACATTTGTCAACGCTTTTGCACCCATGCGTTTCAGCTCCAGTTTAGGGAAATTTCGACAGCATCTCCCTACAGTTCCCCGAGTGCACACATATCTAAACAACCTAATTTGCACTCGGGGAACATTTAAAGGAGACACTGTCGAAACCATATCCCAAAACTGAAACTGAAATCACATGAATAGCAAAAGGATCAACAAAGTCATGTTCACCTAAAGTGTCCAAAAATGGGACAATTCGAGAATCAACAACTCAACTCGATCAACTAGATGAGTTGTTGATTCTCAAACGGGAGTTCTAAGTTGATAAACACCACAATTATATATAGTCATACGCTCGAAATCATGATTAACACTAATAACACTACTAATTAAGGCTCGAATACACATAATCTACTCTAATCATCAATTAATTTCACTAAATTTAACCAAATTTCAAACATTAATCATGAACCCATAACATGATTTATCACAATTCAATGCTTAACACACTAAAACTACAACATAACACCAAATTCAATTCAACTTCAAACATTTCACCAAAACTTCAATTTCACTTCTAATCATCAATAAATTTCACTAAACTTAACCAAATTTCAAACATTATTCATGAACCCATAACATGATTTAACACAATTCAATGATTCAAACACTAAAACTACAACATAACACCAAATTCAATTCAACTTCAAACATTTCACCAAAACTTCAATTTCACTTCTAATTTAATATATTATGGTCATAAAGAGGGTTAAAGAGATACAAATCAAACTAACCTTACTCAAGAATCAAATCAATGGCAAGAACAACCTTCTTTCTCAATTTCCTCTAATTTCTCCCCAAAATCGCCCAAAACAGCTGCAGAGCTCGGGGAAACTGTTTTTCTAAAATACCACCTTTATGAACGGGTTGACTTTAAGAAGAAGAGTAGATCCAGATTTTAAAAAAACGAGGCGACGTAGATTGAGCAATCTACGTCGCCTAGATTTTATTCGAAGCGACGTATATTGGTTTGGTCGCTTCGAATGAAAAACTTGTCGCCTCAGCTTGTTCAAGCGACGTACTTCAATCTACGTCGCCTCAATTTTTTGAAGCGACGTACTTTTTATCAAAGCCAAAGTACGTCGCCTCATCTAAAATCGGAGCGACGTAGAAATATAACTACGTCGCCCCGATGCCCTCCTCCAGTAGTGGTGGGACTAATTATGCATCGCTTAGAAAATTAATTATAGAGCAGCCATATATGATCATGTTAGATTAAGGTTCGATCTGAAATATGTATGCAACGTTAAAACGAATAGGGACAACGAATTGTTTTGTTTTGACTAACGTACTCTATTTTTTCATACTAATGAGATTTAAACTCGTAACCTCCGTAATAGTAGTTATGTCAAATATATAAATCAAACAGCTATTGAATCATAGCATAACTTGATTAAACTAGGAAGCCATATAGCTCCAAATTCACAGGCTGAGGTCTCAATATCTATCAATTAAGGAAATCCCCCAGAGTAAAAAAAAAAATCTAATTAGGTCATTGACTAGACCAAAACCACAAGCAGCTGTTTCATACACGCACTCAGCTCTTTCCAGTACGCTTTGCTCATTCTTTAATTAAAAGGTAAGAAAGAGATACCATGGTTCTGAGAGTGGTATGAATTAGTTAATAAAAAGCCCCCAATAGATTAGAGATGATCGAGAAGGAGGGAATGAAAGGGAAACTTGGGCAGAGATCACTTTCAGCAAAAAGCTGAAGGAGCCAAAACATAGCTGTCCCATGCCAAAAACCATAAGCAATAGATTAAGGAATTCATGACAATTGAAAATCTAAAAAGGCAGCTTCAGCTACAAGGTCTGATCTGGGAATATCACAACCACATGCCTCAGGCCCTGAGAATCCTCTCGATCAGGAGCACTATATATAATTATAACTCCAATACACATCTCATCTCATCTTCATCACATCACATCACTGTATGACATATTAATAAGCTTTGGTATATATAATATGAGGATGAGGATCGATGTGGATGTGGATGTGGATGGGGATGTGGATGTGGGCACGCCTTTCTTTTCTGGTCTCGTACTTGTTTATTGAGAGCTAAATATCCCAAAGGTAACATGGGATTTGGTCATCATCTTCTGTATTTTCTGAAACCTCCATTATTGCACACTAACTCATATAGTTCATGCACTTCCCACACGAATATGTATCATGCATGCTCAAGCAACTATCCTCGCTAGAGCTTCCTAGGTTCTAGGAATTTTCCACATCAACGAGATTTCATATAGAAAAAGTGGCGGATTCCGAAAGTTCTTTTAACAGTCGTATGTCTTACTAATTATTATATTTTTCGTATCGATAATGTATTGGTAATAGATAGACACTTCACCAAACATTTTTTTCATTTTAATTTCTAGAATTAAGTCCTGAATTAGCAAGTATAACAAGTAAATTGAAAATCACAAAAAAAAGAAGCAAATTTATCCGATTGTCAGATCGAGTTCGTGATATGTATACTGTCAATTCAGCATATATATATATATATGATTATAAGCTATCTGCTGTGTCAGTTGAACTCCATTTTCGAGGGGGCCTAACCAATGCAGAGGTGCATGTTGAAACTTTCGCTCCTCGATAAATTATGCGGTGAGTTGTGATGTGATTAAAAATAGTTGAAGATAATTTATTATTTGTTATCGAATAAAAATTTAATGATAATTAACCATAAAATTTATTGACCATCAGATCAGAACTGTTTCTCTTGGAATGTTTGATGCAACTTGAGAAAACAACATTAATCGGAAAAAAAATTGAGAAAACAACTCCATACATCAATAAGGCATGGACTGATCCACAAAATGTGTAAGGTATAAATTTCCATGACCACAATATGTGGCAAGAGAAATATCAACTTGTCAGTAATTAAAAGGAAAAAGGCTAAAAAGTCACTCATATGTGACAGTTAAAACGTATTGATTATTCATGTTTGACAAATATTGGATTAGTTCTTCGTATTTTTCTTTGTCATTCAGATTGGTCATTTTTTCTGTTCTGAATGTTAAAAATCACACATGTGACACACACGTGCATGATTTACTTAAATGGATATTTTTGTCACTGTCAAGACAATAAACTTACTTATATGCAATTTACAAATAAAAGAAATATTTTTTTAATATCGAAAACGGATAAAGTGATCAATTTGAATGACAAGGTAAAATATAAATGGTCAATCTATATTTGTCAAACATGAATGATTTATCCGTCTTAACTGTAAAACATGAGTAACCTCCACAGTAAATTTCCTGCAATTAAATAATACCATTACCGAAAAGCTTTAAAAATAAGATTGATGAACTTGATGGATGGATTATCTGGTTCTCGGAAGTGTAATGCATCAAGTACTACCACTACCAGAAAAAGGCACGTAGGCGACAAAGAAATTTCGTCGTCTAAGAGGCCTTTTTTGTCATCTAAGTACCAAGACAACGAAAATTTTGTCATCTACATTTTGTCGTCGAAGTGCCATAGTGCAAGCACTTAGGCGACGAAACAAAAACGTTTCGTCGTCTAAGTAATATCTTAAGCGACGAAACAAATTTTGTCATCTAGTGTCATAGACAGCTACTGAAAAACGAAATTTTTTGTCGCGTAATTTATTTTGGACAACAAAAATATTTCGTCGTCTAAGTTTGACACTTAGGCACGAAACTTTATCGTCATCTAAATTGTGACACTTAGACAAGGAACGCGAAGCATTCATCATCTAAGTTGTTACACCTGGACGACGAATTTAGTAGCTACTTTGCCATCTTAGTGTATTTACCTAGAAGACAAAATCTTCAAGTTTCGTCATCTACGTGATATATATCTTTTTTTAATAATTATTTCACAAATATAAACTGAATCAACAACTTAAATAGTAAATTAAGAAAAATACTCATTGAATATATATTAAATATAAAGTTTGTACATAAAAATTCTACCGTTCCGATCGAAATATAAACTATGTACATACGAAACTAAAGAAATATATTGACATTGGCAGGAGTTTGAACCCTGCTGATTCGCTCGGTGTTCGGATTATCATCATCGGGTACATAATCCTGAGGCGGGATATTCAGTTGACAGAAGGGTGGAGGGCCCATGCCTTGCAACCTAAGGTATTCCATCATGAAAGACACATGAGCCTGTAACGCACCAGTCTGCTCTTAGGCTAATCGCATCTGCTCGTGGTCCTATCTAGCAAGCCTTCTCCTGGGCCAATTGAGCCTGCTCCTTGGCCGCTCGAGCCTCATCGTCAGCCACTTAGATCCACTCCTTAACAGCCGCCACACTCAATTGCCTAGTTGCCGAAATAGGGCTCAAATCTCGCTGGACCGCCCGTCCAAGGCCAAGAACCTCTTTTCCCGCTCGGCGGCTGAAAATTGTATCTGCAATAGCGAACTGAGTCTCCAAGGACAGATGAGGCAGCTCTTCGGATGACATCTCCGGGTTCTTCGACTGTACACACGCCATTTCCTCGGCGGCCATTCATTTCACCGATACCTGAAACAAATGTCGTGAACAATATATGACTATCGATTTCTAAAAGAAAATTGACACAGTTTCCCCTAAACATTGAGGAAACCAAAAATCTGCACGGAAGAAAAAACTTTGAATAACCAATTTCCAAAAGAACAAGCTGTGGGCACCGATTCCCATCCGAATTTCTCAAGTTCATAATCATGTTTAATATAACTAAACAAAAATTCAAGAGCACAACCTTATTGAATGTCCTAATCATGATTTGATTTCTTCAAACCAACAATAAGATTAAACTCATTCAATTTTAGAATAAGTGTTACTTACGACGTGTTGACTCATGATATCTTCTTCCTACCCAGGTTTATAGTAAGCTAACAGGGAGGCATCAAGATGCAGGTGCTTCGAACCCGCATCTCTGTGAGCCTTTATAATGTTGATCATCTTGCAAGAGCCTGAACCATAGTTTTAATTAAATTTTAAAACTATTATATGAATAATTACACTAAAGCAAAGAAAGATGAACCTTATACTGGTCGGACTCAAAGTGCTCGACCAGCCAATCTCACTTGTCTTTCCTTTCTTTGAACTCTTCTTGGACACTAGAAGCGCCGTGTTCCTTGTAGTGCCTGTGCAGGCTGTGCTTCCGTCTCTTGTAAGTATCTGAGGCCGTCTTTTGTACGGCTTCCAACATCTATGTACTTTGCTCCGAGTCAAAGTGTACCTAAGAAAAAAAATTAAAAATATTAAATTCCTAAACCCTATATTTTGTAATTATTGATGAAATTAAATTAAATTAAATAGACCATGTTACCGAGAGTTAAAAGGACAACTCTAAACTTCTCAGCATCCTCCAAATCGTCCAAAGTAGAGGCTATCATACGTACATTGCCCCGTACAATTTTTCCGATTTAAGACGCGGTCAAACTGGAGAGCTCCTTCAACGGAGAGCCTTCAGTGAAATTATCATACTGCACGTTGATCTGGTTCCCCGTTGTCTTGCATAGTTTTTCAACTTTTCTTCCATTCAAAGTTCCCAAGGTGCATTTGGGGGTTGGGGCTGAGGGGTTTCTATTAGTTGCTTTGTATCGGACCTATAACAGCCGAAATTTCTGGAAGACTGGAGATCTTGTGAGGATGTCCCAGGGCCAAATTTCTCGTTGGCTCGTCGTTTGTTGACTGGACATTAGGAGCATTCGGAATGGTCGCTGACCTTGAAGGAGCCGTGGGAGCCATAATGAACTCCTCTGACCGTTGACCCCAACCCAACTGTTCGACTGTCGATTGCAATGAGACCCTCTACATCTGTTCAGTGCGACTCTTCCTCCTGCCAGGCATCTTAAGAGCTACAAATGAAACCATATATACAACATTTACACAACAAAACAAACCATATTCTTCAAAACACAGGCATACCAATAACAACACAACCATTATGCACATACAAGCAACATCAACACATAATGTCCAAAACCATTCCTTTAAACCATTCTTAATTAACCATACTGTCAAAAACCAACATCAACCATTATGTCGAAAACTAACATATCAACCATACTGTCCAAAATTAACATCAACACATACTGCAACACACACATATATTCAATCTAGTACCTATCCTACCTAACCATTCCTTCCTAATTACTGTCAAAACACACACATATATGTAATTTCATCCTTAATTCATATCACAATCAATTACCATATTCACAATAGAAATTAATCTAAATTGGACAATATTTGTAGTAACACACCTCAATCAATCCAAATTCACACATCAATCAGAGAGAGAGAGAGAGAGAGAGAGAGAGAGAGAGAGAGAGAGAGAGAGAGAGAGAGAGAGAGAGAGAGAGAGTCTTACCAGAGGCAGTGCAAGTACGTCGGGTTGGAGGTAAGGAGGATAGAGAGAGAGGAAGACGACGGCGATGGTACGATGGTAGTGAACAACAAGTGTTGGTGTATGGACAGTAGGTTGGAAACAGACAGAGTAACAATAATAGAGAGAGAGGAGGTGAAAACGAGTTGGAGAGACCGAGTCAAGTCAATGGAAGGGAAGCGGTGTCGGCGTCGGGAGACAACGTCGGCGTCAGTGGAAATCAGCGTCGGAAATAGAGGAGAGGAAAGCGGTTTCGGGATTGAAATTTGGGGATTTGGGGAATTTTGAGCAAACTGGGCCGATCTTATTAAATGACTTAAACGACAAAGCCAGTCACTTCGTCGTCTAAGTGGTTTTTAAAATTTTGCTAAAATATTTGGCAGGTACGAAAAACTACAAAACATTTTACTTTAGACAACGAAACTTATTTATTTCGTCTTCTAAGATTCCACCCAGGCGACGAAACTTCTTTATTTCGTCGCCTAAGGTTAAATTAATGTATTTTTTAAATAAATCAGAAATAACAATTTTGTGTACTTGCATGAACCTTACAAGAAAATAACCGTCAAATATAACCATTTGATTCATATGGCATTGTAGGAAAAAAATGAAGTCAATTTTTGGAAAGTGTTCGTATTTGAACGATACAATCTTGTGAATATCGACAAAAGTTTAAATAAATAACGAAAATGATCATTAATTATTAATCATATAACTATTTTTGACGTTACGAGTATTTTCACTTATGTCGAAATTTTATATATCAATTAAATATAAATTAATTGAAATTTCACATAAAAAGTAGATTAACGACTTAATACTTGTTATAAAAATTAGTATGTTTGTATTCACTCCACATTAATATTAATGAAATTGAATTTGGACATAATAACCGTTACATATATTCATCACATCACACTATATAAGTAGACAAATTTTAAGTAAATCCAAAATTCGTTAAGGGTTTGATCAACAAAGTCAACCATAAAACCGAAATTTCTACAAAACGAAAACATTGATATACGAATCTTCGTAACTCCAAATTTGAATCGTCGACACTCATAGTCCAAAAATTGCTTATACTCTATGCCCTCAATGAATATAATCCACAATCTAACATGGTACATATGATCGTGCTCTTGTCAGATTGTAAAACTCTACTTAGATGACGAAAATTGTTGAATTTCGTCATCTAATTAGAACTTAGTCGGCTAAACATTATAATTTCATCGGCTAAGTAGATAACTTAGACGGAGAAATATTATAATTTCATCATCTAATATTATAAGGGTTTAAGTTAGGGTTTAGGGTTTATGAATGACTTAGACGGCGAAACTTTATCATTTCGTAGTCTAAGTTCATTTAAACATAAAAGCATCCTCCTTTCGTTTATTCTAAACTCATTCCTGTAAGACATAACATCTATTACAAACACTCCATTTGAACCTCTTTTAATTTATTAGTTCCTTATAATTTGGACGATCGATCATGCATCGATCAAATATTCGTACGCGTACAACTTAACTAATAAATTTATTAAGTTCGAATTCAATCGATCAATCACTTTCGTCATCATAGTCTTCATCAACATCTTCCTCCTCAGTCTCAACTGATCATTGATCCTCATCATCTGAATCGTATACGACATCGCCGTCGTCGTCATCCTCCAGCTCTTCTTCAGATACATTTTTCTCTAGGTCGTCAATCTCTTTTTGAGTAAGATCCTTGCCATGATCAGGCATGGATAAATGTTTGTTATAGTGAACCAGTTGCATTGTGTCTGGGATGACAGAAGTATCAGGTTCTTGATATGCATTGACATTATTTCATTAAGTGTTAGTCTATGACGTTCCTTCAAGTGTTGTGGTACTCCATATTCTTCGGCGACACATATAGTTAACTACTTTCCAGCCTACACCCACATTTGGATAATTCAGATAGAACACATGCTTGACTAAGATGGCAAGAACGAATGGTTCATCTTCATACCAGCTTGAGTTTGCATTGACTGATAAAAGGCCAAGATCTTCATTCATACGCTTGAACTATTTACACTAGATGAGAAAAATGTGGATACCATTCTCATATAGTAGCTGAACGACAATAAGAAGAACCCCGTAATATACATCAGTGCCTTGTCGGACAGCAATCCCACTATTTTGTGTTCTTCTTCCTTCATCTCGGTCCATTGAATGAAACTTTACGCAGTTGACAAAATATCCAGGGTAAATATATTGTTGGACTGGCTTATGGGCCAACATATGCTTTTCCCATGACCACCACCCCTCATGGTTAGAGAATTTGTGTAGATCCTCCATATGCAAATTTGTGAACAAGATATATGAATGTCTATTTAATTAATTTCTACCAAAAATTTGACATAGTTTCTCCCAAAATTAAAGGAAACCACATATAAAACCTGCATGCAAAATTTGAGGAAAAACACTGCGAATCCATTAAACACCAAAATAAAAAATTACTTTACCTAAACCCTATTCCTATCCAGATTTTTCAACATTAAATGAAGGAAGCACAAAACCTATATGGTTTAAACATACTCATTGAAGGAAATAATCGGGGAACCTATTCCTAACCACTTTTTTTTAACCCAGTTATAACTCTTGTTCGGTTTGTCTGTTTGAATTTTCTCCCTGTAAACATTCATGAACTCCTCGACCTCGTCACAGTCTCGCAACACTATCCATTGGCCTTCATTAAGTTCTGTCTAAGTTAATCTTTCGTTCAATACTCCTCTAAATGGTGGCACAACATCTGTGATGACTGAAATATTGTAGCTGACATGTGTATTGGAGGCGATGTGGACTGGATCATTGAGGTATTTGCTACAGTATGTTACACACTCATGCATTAATTATTTTTTGGCTATGGAGTCATCCGGAGAAGATTTATATTTTTGAATCTTTTATATTGTCCGAGTTTCCTACAAAAAGGAAAATTTTATTTCACATTACTGTAAGAAAAGGAGATATATGATTGATGGGAAACTTGTTTAACAGATTTAGTTACAAGAAATATTGTACCTTTCTTGAGGATACATCCAAGTATAATGGACCGAACCAGAAAGCAGCATGCACTTGTTCGAGAAGGTAAACCATGTGGTGAATCATGATGTCAAAGAAAGCAGGGGGGAAATCCTCTCTAATTTACAAAGAATGAGGACAATTTCGTGATGTAGTTCGACCACATCCAACTTCTTCAACTTTCTGGCGCATTACCTCTACCACCATCTGCACAATGAAACTATTGGTTCGATGACGTCATTAGGCAAATAAGGTCGAATTACCACTAGAATCAGACATTGCAGCATAACATGACAGTTATGAGTCTTTAGACAAATGAACTTGTATTTCCCAACTTTGACACATCCATATATATAATATGCATTTACATATTTAAATTCACAAATTAATATATAATTATTAACTAATTAATCTAACATTTAATCATATATCACTACCACATTTCTTCCTATTGCCAACGAAATGGCAAAAGAAAGGCCGACGACATCATATATCGTCAGCAATAATAAGCATTGCCACCGAAATATGAAATCGCCGGCAATAGTTTTGCCTCGTCGCCGGCAATGAGATTATTGCCGACGAGTCGTCGGTAATGCCTTCCTCGTCGCCGACAATTAAGGGAAAGTATTGTCGGCGATGGAGAATTTCGTTGGCAATAATTTCATTGTATTGCCGGCGATGTTTTGGCCGGAATATCGTCGGCAATAACTCCATTGCCGACGATTTAATGAATCATCAACAATAACTCTTATATCAGATCTCCGCCGTAGCAGCTCATTCATTTTACAAATATCCGGTGAGAAAGAAGGAAAATGCTCTGAAATCGTTGGGTATTGTCAAAAGGCGTCCAAAACCCGCTCGGGAAGCTACATAGCTAGGTACATATGTATATATATGTGGATCGATGTATATGTGTGTTGATTTAGATATATGCATGTGTTGATTTAGAGTTGAGATTAATGGTTTGATATGCAAATAGAGTTGATATATTGTTGATTTTGAGTGATTGACCGTTGATTTTGAGTTGATTTGAGATGATTTCAATGAAAGTATATATGTTTGTGTATATATATATGTATATAAATTTATGAAGTGATTAATTTTTAATATGTATATATATACATGTTAATTTGTAATTGTGAATTGTTGATATATATATTTTTATATTCATGCCAACTTTTGTTAATTAATCGGATGCATGCATGTAATTAATGATGATTTTTTAATTAATTAATTAGTAGTGAATTAATGTACGTATATACATAAATATATAGTACTGTTAGAATTTTCAGGATGGACAAGAGTTGGATGAGCCTTGAAAGATGGGATGTGAGATATCACCATGGAATTAAGAGTTTTGTGGATTTTGTGAAGGCTAATTGTGGAGACACTACACTTCATTATTGCCCGTGTAAAGAATGTAAGTGTCGCAGCGATCGATTTCGTTTTTCCATTGATAAAGTCTAGAAGCACCTGACTAAATACGGGTTTTGGGATAAGTACACTTGTTGGATTTATCACGGTGAAACATTGTTAGCAGGTCTGCATGATCATGGACAATTTGCTGAGAGGGCCAGTCCATCCTATGATCATGGACAATTTGCTGAGAGGGCCAGTCTATCCTATGATCCAACAACGATATTGATCAATGATATGTTTTCTCATGAGAGTAGTGTATTTGCTGATGAAGCACCAAATGTCCCTCCTGTCGTTCAGGGTTTCCCCCATTTTGAGCCAGTCGAGCCATTACCTGGAGCTCATGTCAACACAAGCGGTATAGACAAGTACAACAACCTGATTGCATTGCAACAGACTCTATTGTACGACGGTTGTAGTAAGACTGTTCTTGGAAGTGTCATGGGAGTGATGCAGCTCAAAATGGAAAACAAAATGTCTGTCAAAGCTGTTGATTCTTGGCTGAAGTGGACTGCTTCGCTACTGCCACCCAGTCATCGCCTTCCTACCACTCATCATAAGGTGCGACATATCCTGAAAAATCTTGGGCTTTCCTACATCAAAATCTATGCATGTAGATATGATTGTATTCTCTTCTGGGGGAAAGATCTTGAAGACCTTGAAGCCTGCCCGGTATGTATTACAGAAAGGTATAAGTTGACTCCTACAGGCAACAAGAAAGCTGTGAAGATACTTCGATATTTTTTGCTGATTGATAGGCTGGAGCGGTTGTTCATGTGTGCTTTCACAGTCGAAGCTATGCGATGGTGGGCTGAGAGGAATTTGGTGATAATGACACCCTTATACACCCTGCCGACGGAGAGGCTTAGAAGCACATGGTCAGGGAGTTTGATCATTTTGCAGCAGAGGTCCGAAATGTTTGGCTAGGGCTCTCATCTGACAGATTCAACCCTTTTGGCAACATGAGTCTTCAATACAGTATATGGCCAGTTATTTTGGTAACGTACAACCTTCCACCATGGATGTGCATGAAGAAGGAATACAATATGCTCACTCTGTTAATTCTAGGCCGGGTTATACAGGAAAGTGTCTCTGTGTGTATTTGAGGCCTTTGATTGAGGAGCTTAAGTACCTGAGTGAGTGTGGCCACCCCACTTACAATAGGTTCAAAAATGAGATGTTCCAGATGCATGCCATGCTTGTTGGCACCATTAGTGATTTTCCTGCCCGCGGTATGTTATCGGGCAACGTTACCAGAAGTTACAAGGTTTGTTCAGAGTGCATGACTGTTGATTGTTGCAGTCCTCATTGTAGTAAAATTGTTCAGATGCGTCACCGTTGTTGGCTTCCAGATGATCACCCATTTAGGTAGGATCAAGACGCTTTTGATGGGACTGTGGAAACGGATGTGGCACCCAGGCGATGGACAGGGGATGAAATTTTGGAAGTGCTGAATGAATATGATTTTGGCCAGCTGAGCAATCATTCTAAGATAGTGTCGTCAATTCCAGACAAGCCCGAAATGTATAAGTTTTGGACACACAAGAGCATATTCTAGGAACTCCTCTACTGGCCCAGGTTGCCTATCAGACACTACCTAGATGTCATGCACATAGAGAAGAATGTGTGTGAAAGTGTGGTGGGCACAGTTCTGAATTTGGAGGGGAAAACAAAAGACATCCCTAAGGCACGCATTGATCTGAAAGCTATGGGACTGCGAAAACATTTGTGGTTAAGATATGGTAAGAAAAAAAATGCCCCAAGCTCCTTACACCGTCAAGCCGAAGCAGAAGCATGAAATTTTTGGGTGGATGAGTAATGTCAGGTATTCTTATGGCTATGTAGGAAATTAATATAATTTTTGCTTATGGTTATATGCAAGAAATATAATTGTTGCTTATGGCTATATATATACATATATATATATATGCAAGTATCCTTATGGCTATGCAGGAAATATAAGCAAGTGTGTTAACTTCCGGGACAATAAGATGTACGAATTAAAAAGTCATGACTGCCATGTACTGCTTCAACGCCTTTTCCCTATTTTCATTCGAGGGTACCTGCCCAAAGAGGTGGTGGAGCCATTGGTGGCCTTGTCAAGATTCTTTCAGAAGTTATGCACCAGAGAAGTTAAAAAATCAGACCTCAGGGAGATGCAAGATGACATCATTTTTATCATGTGCAAGCTTGAGAGGATATTTCCCCCAAATTTTTTCGACATCATGCCTCACCTGATGATCCATCTTCCCGAACAATTGTTGCTTACCGGTCCGGTACACTACACTTGGATGTATCCCATGGAAAGGTACAAATGATTCATACATTTGTGTTTGCCTTTGTTTTTATATGTAAATTATTATTTTTTAAGTATCATAACATGCACTTGTTAACTTGTAGACAATTGAGAGACTACAAGGACTATGTGAAGAATAAATCTGCACCTGAAGGGTGTATCGCTGAAGCATATCTTACGCACGAGTGTGTAACGTACACCAACTTGTATTTGGAAGCGCTGGAGGACCCCCAACAACATATGCCGATAGATGAACCTAAGTTCAACCTTTCTATCATCCCCAATGACGTGGTAGTACATGGAAGCTTGCCAAAGTCGTAAAAGTTGGATGGAAATGAGGTAGCCATTGCCCACTGGTCGGGTTGATTAACTGTCCAGAAGTTCAATATTGGAAAAACTATCATGCCCTGCTATTGCCGGTGATGTTGATTACCACAACAGGACGTTTGCAAACTACTTTAGCCAATGGGTAAGGGTATATGTGTATATATATATTTTTTATATCCTTATATAGCATGTGTGTACGTGGTTTTCTTTTTCTATGTTCATCATTTCTTGTGTACGTGGTTTCTTATCTTTTTCAGATGAACCATGTAGCAAATGATGGTTACCCAGAGTGGTCAAACGAATTGAGGCTCTTGGCGATGAAATCGATAGCTTCAAAACTTTACTCGATGTGTCAGGTCAATGGCGTGAAATTTATATGTGAAAATAGAGACGACCGACTGAAAACACAGAATTGTGGGGTGATGGTCCATAGTGGGCAGGATGGCGTTGACTATTACGGTGTCCTTCATTCAGTTGTTGAACTAATTTATGGGAACCGCATGAAAGTGCACTTGTTCAAGTGTAGATGGTTTGATACTAGCCCGGAGAACACAAGGACTGATCAGTACAGAATATTTTCGGTGAATACTGCTACAAGTAGGTATAAAGAAGACCCTTCCGTTCTTGCCACATCAGTAAAACAAGTGTTTTACCTTGACGATCTTATGAACAAAGTCCCGTGGAAGGTGGTTAACCATGTTGCTCATAGAAACATACACAGGCCTGCCACACTTGGTGAGACCGCATATGATGAAGAAATTACTGCATACCAAGAGCCGAACACTTTTGACATTCCGGAATCCTCTACGATTCGCCTTAATAATGTGAGATCGGGGAATGTGGTTTGAATTACTGGAGCAGAACTTCTTGATGTTAATCCAAATGAAGTAGACGATGATTCAGATGACGAGGAGCGGCACATATTGCCAAAGGTTACATATGAAACCGAGTCAGACTCAAGTGATGAAGATGATTATGATTATCATCCTTAGTACGTTAATGATGTATGTATTTTAGTATATATAAACGTGCATGTATGTTTGTTATGACCGACGAGTCGGAAATACTATCATCGAAATAGAAGAACTGGCACGTACAGCTTCGTAAATTACAAAAGGGTGGCCAATGTCATATCAATCAGCCACATCAGTGTTTATACTACATTAGACTTGAAATGGAAAATGAACACAGAGCCTTCGTCGATAAGGGCGTTATTTGTTGGAGGAATTTGGGAAGCACACTATCACCGACGAGTTACTCACTAACTCGTCGGTGATACCTGTTCTTAAAATCCTAGCCCCACGGGGCAGGGACTCATTTCGTCCCAAATTGGAAACTACCCTAGCTAGAATCCCTTCCCTCCCCTCTCGCCGCCGACTTTGCTACTGCCACCCCCCCTCCCCTCCCCTCCCCTCCCCTCCTCCCCTCTCCCACCAAAAAAAACAGTTCTTAATCTCTTCTCCCCCAAAAAACCCCAATTCCCATCATTTACCCCTTCCCCTCCCTCCAGCCTCCGGAATTCGAGCACCACCGCTCTCTCTCTCAACCCGAAGAATGACAGGTCCCCTCCTCCCCTCTCTCTCTCTCAATTCGATTTTATGTAATTATGTACGCATTTTATGTAATTATGTAATTATGTATGCATTTTAAGTTGGTGTAAAATGAATCTTCAGTTTTAATTAAGTTGGTGTATGTATTTTAATTATGTATATATGTACGCATTTTAATTATGTATGCATTTTAATTATTAAGTTGGTGTATGAATTTTAATTATGTATGCATTTTAAGTTGATATTTTTGTGTATATATGTAGAATATATGTCGGACATTTTGTGTATATATGTAGAATATATTTTTGTAAAATTATTTTTGTGTTGGTTAATTAAGATTTTGGTTAATTGATATTTTTGATAATTATATTGGTAATGATATTTTTGATGATTTGGTTAATTGATATTTTTGATAATTATATTGGTAATGATATTTTTGATAATGATTTTGGTAATGATATTTTTCATTTTTTGGTTAATTGATATTTTGGTAATGATATGTAGGATATTTTGTGTATATATTTTTGTGTTGGTTATTTTTGGCATATAGAATATTTTTTTGGCTTGATGGCATCAAACGAAGAGGGACTAGATCCAGTGGAGGGAGCAGTAGTCAAGCATCCTCATCCGCAATTAGCAACACGTGCAGCGGCCCTATTATGAATGCTCACACACAAATTTTGCTACGTGCGCGAGAACAGGAGGAAGTTGCACGATCCGGATCCGTGCAACCCTCAGTCCAGCCTCGACCCTCAGGCAGCAGACACTCAGGCGAACGACACTCAACGGGGGCATCAGAAACTCCCTCCATCCGAATGCCCCCTATTGGCCCGGTGCCTACTCCCGTTTCACGGGAATCATCTGATGCAGATGGTGCAGGTTGCTCATTGTCCAGGCCTCGTCTATCTTCGCCGTCCGGTCTCTTCGTGCCCGACGAGATTCCTGCCATCCCTCAATTCGATGCTAGGGGGAGGATTATTTTTATTAAAGGACAGCCGGAGTTCCTGATCGTGGAGGAAGCATACAAGTTCTTCCCGTTCGACCCCGTGAATCTTTGGAGTGCGAGATGCATGAACCAGCAAACGGACGATACTGGTAAATTTTATTTAACAAGATTGATTACTTAATTATTACTTAAGACTATAAATAGTGTCAATTAATAATTTTGATTTTTTGACATTGTATTATTAGGCAATATCGTTAATGGCAATGGAAAACGAAAGACTAGAGGCCCCTGCACCGGGAAGAATCTTGAGCAGGCCACCTGGGGAAGATAAACGATCATTAAGGCCAATGAGTGTGGTGAGGTGATCGAGACAGAAAACACCACGCGAAAGTATGCCAGCATGGCCGGGGCCGTCGTGCGGGACAAGGTCCTATTGCTGTGGCCAGATTGGGGTGCTGTGCCTCGCTACGTGAAGTTGCAAGTGCATAATGCACTGACTGTGAGTTAAATTGTATTTTCATTACGTAAATTTTACATTTCTTCATTAAGTCCGAAGAAATATATAATTTTACCATTTATATATTCATCTTGCAGCTGTGGTTTGACGTGGATGAATGCCTTATTGAGACGTGGGCAGAGCGTCAACTACATATCAGGTGATGTGATTCGAGTTATTTAAGTATATATCGAGTTAGATTTTTACTTTATCAAGTGTTTTAATATCTCTAACATTTGTTTCTGGTGTTAATATAGGTATAAAAAGTGGAAGAATGAGCTTTCAAAACATTACACACAGTACAAGGATCTAGGCCGAGGTTTTACCCCTAGCGAACTCCGGTTTAGGGAGTACGAGTGGCTGTGGCTGGTAGCCCACTTCGAGCACCTAAAAGTGAAGGTATGCATCTTGAATATATTTTACAACCCTAATGTATCGTATCACATTGAAATAGTTAGTTACTAATTTTTTGACATATGTTTATCAAACAAGGCGATTTTCAAGACAAACAGGGAGAACATATTGAAAAACACCAAGTCCCATCATGCAGGTTCACTCAACTATTTGGGTTGGTCGGGTAGGGCGCAGAAACAACAAGAAGTCAACCCGTTGGTGTTTGTTCATCAGAAGTTCTATCCGCAGTGCCCTGAAGAAGCGGTGAGTCTTTGGCCTCATTATTTTGTAGTTCACATATGCATGTGTTAATAAAACTATTTTTCTCTATTAATTTATTTTGTTTAATAATACGTTATTCATATTCGCTTTTCAATTAGGTGAGAATGGAGGATGCGATCACAGAGGTCACCATGAATATAGCTCGAAACGACCATCCTGACTGCTCGGAGGAAGAAGTGACCCAGTATGCCTCTCAGATCGATACGCTTGATCGCCTTATAACGACTCAGATCATGGCAAAAGCGTGCGGGACTGGGAAGAATATCCACTACTGCAGGGGAATGGTCTCGGCGGGCGAAGGAGTATTGAAGAACACTTCGAAATACTCTAGCGGGTCAAGAACTTCTTCTAGGAACTCTAACCTAGCAGCGGAGCTTCAGAGCACGCAAAGGGAGTTGGAGGAGCAAAGGAAGGTGGTGGAAGAGATGCGGCAATTGGCCGAGCAGCAGGCAGTCAGAGATGCCGAGCACCGGACGATGGTCGAGCAACACCGAATCATGGTCGAGCAGCAGACACAAATGTTCACATGGATGCAGACGATGTACGCGTGCCAGACTACTGGACAACCGCTCCCTACACCTCTACTGATACCTGTGTTCCACAGTGTTCTACAACCGCAGCCGTCGCCGTCGCAGCAAGACCAGGGTAGCCGCCGCAGTTCAAATGATTTCGTCAACATGAATTTCGTCGACCCTTAGTGTAGTTGTATTTTATTTTCGTATTGTTGTTGTTTGTACTGTTGAACAATTATGTGTGTACTGTTGAATGTGTATTTGTACGGTTTCTGTGTTCCTGTGCAGGTTCTGGAATTGGGCACAATCCAGAACCTGCTTTCTTTTTGTAAAATGTAACCGGGTATTGCCGACAAGATGGACTTATCTCGTCGGCAATAACTCCCAATTTATGGTGAGGATTTTCCTTATCACCGATGACATTCTTCGATTTGTCGTCGGCAATAATGGTGGCGGTAAAACACGTTGACCCGTCGGGATATCATTACCGACGACTAACTCGTCGGTGATGCCTATTGTTATTACCGGCGACTTTAAGTCGTCAATGATGCCATTTGTTATTACCGGCGACTTTAAGTCGTCGGTGATACTTCAAGGGTATCACTGACGACTTTCACAATTTTTCGTCGGTGATAGTATCACCGACGGGTTGCCGCCGGCGACCTTATTACCGGCGACAATTCGCCGGTAATAATGATCACCAGCGATTTAAAGAGAAAGGCCGACGACTTTAAGTCGTCGGCAATAATGAAAAATGTGGTAGTGTATATAATTAATCAATACATGCTTGCAACTTATCTAACAACTAATGTTATATATATACAAACAAGGTCACCGGAATGATTTTCCGGTGTATTTCACTGTAATAACTCCATCACCATACGTTATTACGTATGTAATTAAATTCAAAAAAATTAAGTGAGAGAAACGAGTTAATACTTTGACCGATAAGGAGATAAGTAGATAAACTAGAACTCAGGAGGTGGAAAAACCGTATATATATCGAAATTCTGGCCGGTGGTGGTGTTGAGATGTTTTGAGAGATGACGTGGTGTTGAGAGATGAGAGAGAGCACTACAAGAAAAACACACTTAGACACGAAGAAGTTTCATCGCCTAACTGGCTTTTTTCGTTGCCTAACGTTTGTCGTCTAACAATCGTAGCCTAAGTACTGGGACGATTAAATTTTTTGCTTTCATCGTCTAAGTAACAACTTTGGTGACGAAATTTATTTTGTCAACTAAAATTTTAGACGACAAAAAATTAATGAAAAATCGACGAAAATGTTTCGTTGTTTTAGTGAGAACTTAGGCAAAGAAACAAATAAGTCATCGCCTAAGTTAAATCACTTAGAAGACGAAATGTTAGGTTATTCATCATCTAAGTGGTAGATTTTAATAAAAAAAACTATAAAAAAAATTAAATAAACAACTTAGGCGACGAAACTATTTGTTTCATCGTCTAAGTTATTTTTTAAAAAATAAATAATTAAATCGTAATTAAATAATTAATAATTTATTATTAATTAATGCAAAAATTGTAATTAAAAGGGTCATTTAATGATGGTGGCATGGCGGCGGCGGCGGCATTTATGTGATGGTGGAGAGAGAGAGAGAGAGAGAGAGATTGTTTTTATAAGCGACCACTTAGGCGACGAAATCAACAAGTTTCGTCGCCTAAGTGATTCAAATTTTTGGTAAAAAAAAATTGGCGAAAAAAATTACTGCCAAAAATTTGAACATAGGCGATGAGACCAAGACGTTTAGTCACCTAAGTGATTTAAAAAAAATACTGCCAAAAATTTGAACTTAGGCGATGAAACCAAGAAGTTTAGTCACCTAAGTAATTTTGAATTTTTGGTAAAAAATATTTGGCGGAAAAAAATTGCCAAAATTTTGGATTACTTTCGTCGCCTAAGTGAATTATTTTTAAAAAATATATGAAAGTTAATTTTGGATAGTTGCTTAAAAATTAACAAAAATCAACCCGTCCGATGTAACTATTACATTTATACATTATTGTAGAAAAAAATTCAACCTAATTCGGATTAGTTTAGAATTCAATCGATTGAATTTAGTGATTATCGAAAAATAGTTAAAAGATGAAAACTATCATAAAAAATAATTCGTAAACCCGTTTCCGAAGTTACAGGTGTTTGTCTTGTCGTAAAAACTTAATTTATCAACTAAATGTAAATTAACTGAATTTGACATAAAAAAATTAAAAAAAATAAAGACTAAAAACTTGTTATATATCTACTAATATTGTATAACTTAAGTGTTTGTATGTCTATATTCAATCCACATCAATATTAACAAAATTGAATTTGGACAGAACAATAGTTTGATATATTCATCATAACATAATATGTAAGTGGACGAATTTTCAGTAAATACAAATTTCGTTAAGGGTTTGATCAGCGTAGTCAAACATAAAATCGAAATTTCAACGAAATGGAACGTTGATAAATGAATCTTCGTAACTCTGATTTTTGAACCGTCGATACTCATAGTCCAATAATTGTTTACTCTATGCCCTCGACTAAAAAAAGAAGAAGCATTTTCAGATGGTATACATGGTTGTGCTCTTTGATCGGAGGAAATTAATGAAATTCATCTTAAACCACGAAATTGGTAACATTCGTCGTCTAAGGTTTTTAGGATCAGGGGTTAGGGATTAGGTGCTAAGGTATGGACTTAGACGACGAATTTGTAACCATTTTGTCGTCTAAGTACGATTACTACGGCGCCAAAAATTTTTGTCGTTTAATGTTTCGATCATCTAGATGACGAATTATGGATTTCGTCGTCTAAGTGTTTCTTAGACGAAGAAATTTTTCTCTAAGGCGACACTTTTTGTTTCGTCGTCTAAGTGTGATTTAGACAAAGAATTTTCTCTCTCTTAGGTGACGCTTTGTATTTCGTCGTCTAAGTACACTTTTTCTAGTAGTGGAGAGGACTCGAACGATCTGGAAATGGAATTTGATCTAAATAATTGAGTTTCACTTAGATGAAATATTTCATCGTCTAAGTGACACATTTCGTCGTCTAAGTACACACTTAGATGAAGTTCGTCGTTTAACTTATAACTTAGGCGACGAAGACATTGTTTCGTCATTTAAGTCATCATCTAAGATAACGAAAATATAATTTGTTGTCTAAGTTGAACTTTTAGATGACGAAAACATTTTTTATCGTATGAGATATCGTACTTAGATGATGAATTACAATTTCATCTTTTAGATGTTGAACTTAGGCAATGAAACAAACTTTTGTTGCCTAATTCATAACTTAGGCGATGAAACTAGTGACGAAACTGTAATTCGTTGTCTAAGTATTTTTTCTAGCCGACAAAATTTTGTTTTGTCGCCGAAGTATGACATAGATGACGAAAGGTTTTCTTAGGTGTCAAATTATTTTTTCGTCGTCTAATGTTTATTTAGGTGACGAAATATTTGCTTATCTAGTTAGAAATGCTTTTGGTACAACCATTTGTACCTACTATTTGATCTGTACCGCATTGTCTCTGAGTTCGTTCGATCTCGATCTCTGCTTGGTTCTCTCCTAGTAATCTCTTAAACTCGAACAATAAAATAATTAGCTTGATGCATATAATCATACCCAATGAGAAATAATTAACCTTTAAATAAACTTAGGACGGCTACAATGTACATGCATGATGCATCTATTTCATATGGACGGTGTTTGAGTTGGCCACGTTGAGAAAGAGTATAGTGTCTTGATTTCCCATCTTTGTTGGAGAGTAGGTATCATGTATGTCTCTGTGTATGGGATTTTAATTGTTGTGGGAAGTTGACGAGGAACTAAGGATATAATCTCCGTCGATGGCAATCATGGCATCAACTTAATTTTTTGTATATACAACGTAATGAATAAGAAAGAGATAGATCGATAATTTGACAGCATGCACTAAACAAAGTTAATTAACAAGAACTAGAAGAGACATCGTGTCCAACTAATCTGTTTTAGTGAAAATTATTGCAAATGTATTATTTATAAAAATAAAGATAAAAGAGAGATTTGACATTTTTTAAATAAGTTTTTATCTAAATTTTTAATTTTTTATTAAATTTAGGTCAATAAAAATCTGCCACATAACTGCTGAATATGGAATATGTTCCTTATTTTAGTAGCAAATCTTATGTGATAGATTTTTGTTGTTATCAGCTCTGAACGGACTGGCATGGCATGGACTCAAGGTTTCGGGCGGTGCAGCGAGTTTTTTTTGCTTGCCAATTCGAACCGTACCACAGCAAATGCTTCATGAAAACTTGCTAGCATTTGCTTCCTAGCTAATTTCATTTTAGTGTTCTCGATAGCTAATTTCATTTTCCCAATTAAGGCTATAATCGGTACTGATTTATCCAAGAATAACATTGACACATGACACATGACACAATATAAACCTTCTAATTTTTCAACTTTTTATCAACTTTGATTGAGTTTATGATAACACTACCGCTGGAAACATTATAGCCGACGATTTTTTTTAAAACTATAGCCAACGAGATAAAAATCTCGTCGGCTATAGTGGAAAAAATGTTTTATTAATTTTTTTAAATTTTTTTTAAAACTATAGCCGACGAGATTCGTCAAAACCAGCTTTCCACCCCACTCTTCTTCACGTACTGAACTCAAGGGTTGCACCTGGATCTAAGAATTTATCTTGATCATCACCTTCGCCTTGCAACCTTGGTCCCCGAAGCTCAGTCTCAATCTCCATCTTCTTCCTCTCCGTGTCAATTGTTTGTGCTGAGGTCGAGATCGAGATGAGGCCAGTGGTGCTGAATCGAGGCGAGATGGTGTAGCGACGAAGGATGAGGATTGAGGCTCGAGGTGTGATGAGCGGAGCGCTAAAAGGCGTAGGTGACGATGAGGTAGGTGCCTGACGGCGCCCGACCACAATGATGGCGGCGCTATGATCCCAGGTGCCATGAAATGATTCCTCTGCTACTGAAGAATGAAAAAGGATAGAGATGATTTCATAGGGTGAACTTATCATGAGCTTAATATAATTTTAAAAAAATTGACAAAAGAAACCAATCAAATTGTAACCTGTGTCAAAGTTGAAAATAGTCTCTTAGGTGAATAGACTTGAAGTACATTCCAAAAAATTTCTTTCTGGAGTCTAAATAATGTGACCAGTTGTTTTGTCCAGATAATAACGTAAAAAATCCTAGTACGTTCAAATAGGGTGCATGTAACGATGAGTTGTGTCTTATATATACCATTTGTTCTTTCTCATGATCATGCACGAAATGAAAACCCTAATTAAGTAGCAGCATCAGTTGAATTCAGATACAATAAACTGAATAGAAAGAACACAATCAACTGAATCGAAAGCAATAAAGGTCGAAGAGATGGCTAAAGGCAGTGTGTCACTAGTCTAGAGGTGAGGCATCTTCTTCTTCCTCCTCTTGTTGATTTCAACTCGATCCAAGTTGTACTTGGTATGGTGTTTGTTTTGGATTGGAATAACTTTTAAGCACGCGTTGTGCCCTATCTGAGACACAGGCCGTAATGTTAATGGGACCCCTGGCCAAACTTGGATTCCCAAGTGGCCAATACCAATCCAGAGATGCTCTCCGATTCCCCTCCTTCGATTGGCATTTGGTTTCATCGCCCCCATTATTTTCTTCATCTTTTCCTTTTGTGAATAATAAGTTGTTTAACTTCTTCCGTTCGCATTGTTGATCGGCACTTAAAGGTTTGAGCACATGCTGACCATTGGTTACAAATGATAATTAAAACCTTAAAAGAGATCCGACCACTTATATCGTTGTCGAACATGATACGCTTCTCTTTTCTCTCCTCCGTTGTGAGCTTGCAAAATTTCACATCAAAATATAATAAATTACAATTTTTAAGTGTTTTTAAGTGGGTGGCCGACGCTTGATCTCTTCTTTTGGATGGATGATAAAATTAATTAGGTTGAAAGATTACAAGAAGAACATCGAATCATAAACACGATAGAAAAAACTCTCTAGAGTACTCTAAACTATTACATACTCAACATAAACCTATCATCACATAACTAGACGGTATAAACGTAGGGAAATGACTAAAAAAAATTTGGGCCCCACATCATATCTATTTTGTACCCCAAACTACAGCAACACTAGTTGTTCTTCAGCCGTCTTCTCAGCGACTGGATGTAGTGTCATCTTTTTCTATGGGGACTCATACGTAGACACCTTAGACACATGGTCACTCGCTGTCCTGCTGCCACCCATCATCAGTGGCGGTGTCTCCTGCTGCGTCCATCTCTTTTTTCTGCCTAGCGAAACAAGGACGACCCTCCTAGATCCCCCAAGAGTCAGCAATGATGCTTCATCTATGCGCTGCTTCAGTCAACGAAGATGCACCATCTGCATGCACCAAGGTCGTCGCTCACGGAGATGATCCAGCTGCCTGCGGCGCTACTTTGGCCTTGCATCGCTCGGACCTGACAAAAGTACTCGTAGTCTTCGAAGCTTTCCCTACTGCCTTTTGGGCCGTAGGGTGTGCCCCAAGAAGGCCTGACTGTGTAATACCAGCTGAAACTGAAACCTGCAAAAAAACACACGAGATTAGTTGGTCCTCCTAATTAAGAGGGTTGCCCTGCATGTAGGACAAATGTTCCAAACCCTCTACTCGAACCTCCTACATGACCGCCACGTGTTTGGCATGCATGGTCTCGGCTTGTGGTGGTTCTCCCACCGAGGTGTTCCGTACATGTGCCACTGCCAGAGGCTGCCCCCTATGCACAGATGCCGGCGTCAATGCCTTGTGGGTCGCTGATGGTGGTTATGCCATAGAGGTGGAGGCCAACCCGTGCATTTTCAAATCCCGAAGGTGGTGTTCTGGATCTTGTCCCTGCCCGCTCAACTCGCCACTCCTCTCTAGTCCGCAGCACCACACCCTCTTCTTCACCATGCATAAACAATCCACGAATAGGGCATAACCATTTTACCTTAGGGTACTCAAAAGCAATCAACAATGAACACTCCGTGGAGAATCAGATCTTCCACTTGACTGCCATACTGCGGCAGAGATCCAGCCGAACCTTGATCTTCATAATTCCATTGGAAAGCAAATTCTGATCATGCTTGATATAACCCCCGACAAAGTTACAGATCTGCACCACCCACTCACTTGTAAGCGCCGTCTTTGGAATGCCATAGCCCACCACCCACGTTTGGGTTACCACAACTGGGACCAAGGAAGGATCGGAGAATCCATCGAACTCCTCCACCACAACTGTGTACTCCTTAAAGAGCCATGAACCTTGGGCGGCAAGTCAAAAAGAAATTGGTTCCTCAAACCTACAAAAGAACCGAAAGTCATCATGGAAGTGGATAACCACTTTTCCGTGTCCAAAAGGGTTGTGCCACAACTGTACCATGACCACTTTGAGTCCCTGAGATCGAACCTTCGGCAAAGCCACCGGCCGGAATAGATGAGAAACGCCATAGCGTGTTGCAGCTGACGCTGCTGCATCACCGTCCTCCTCGGCCGGAGGAACAAGGTCGACGACGTCAAGATCGTTGTCATCATAATGGAATAGAGCCATAGCCGCCATGAACCTAGCCACTACTTCATCTGGGTCGTCGGTCATCCTCGTCGTTTCGGAGGGATTTTGATGTTTGAGGATGATATGGAGAGAGATAAGACCTCAAAAACAGAGAGGACAAGAGAGGTTTTGAGAAAAAATAAAGAGGTTGGAGCAAGGAGGCGAAGTATGGTTTCTCTCCGGTTCAGCTCAGATTCTCTCATCCTGGTAGGCAATTCAGGACTTGAACACTATTTCACTTAAGCATAAAGTCTCTTGTGAAGATGTAGTTGATCTCTTCCGGCAATCTCTAATTCCACTTTTGGTCATCTCCAACAAGAAGCCAATAGTGTAGTTCATATTTTCACTAAATGGGCTTTATGTAATGCCAGAAATTTCATGGTCTTCCATTCTTTGTCTCATTTTTTAAAAGGTGGCATTGTTACATGAGTGTACCTGATTCCCATTTAATAAAATTTGTGACTTATAAAAAAGTATGATGTTGAAAATGTTTTAAGAATTGAGGTACTATTTTGATAATTTTTTAAGTTTTGAATCATTTCTAATAAATGGGTAGAAAAAATGAATATTGTGGGTGAAGTTTTATTTATTTATTTATTTTTGCTCATCCATTTGACTTTTAAGAGCTTAATTTCGCCACCAGTGCACTTGTGAGTTACCCACCATAAGGAAGGTTATTAGAGTTATCAACTAGCTTTATGACGCTCTGCAAGTGGCCACGGAAGGATCTAATGGTCATCTTTGATTTGGCATGTTGGGGTAGAGATAATAGATCGACTTACTTGTTATGTTGCATGGAAACGGGTACAAGTACGTGGAAACGAAGCGTTTGAAAGCGCGGAAGCAATGCTTTTGTAAAATGAGTGGAAGCGGGTACACGATGGAAGCATTAAATATAATAATAATAATGTCTTAGTATATATATAAGTCGGTATGAAATAAAATAAATAAATAAAAAGATGATTAAGATGGTCATGTACGTTTTTACTAAAATAAATATTCTTGTTATTTATTAATTATTGAATCTTTAATTGGTAAATCCATACTAAATAGTTTAGATCTTCCAGCATTCTATAATTTCTTTGATTACTACTTTCACCACTCTCTCATTCTCTCCGCTCTCAAGTCTCGACGAAAACTCTCTTAATTCTGAAAAATGGAGGATACAGTTTGGCCATGGGTGCTCAAGCAACAAGTTTATACAACTAAACAGACAGATGTATGATACCCTGATCAAATCATGACTGTAAATCAAAAATTGAGAGCAAACAAATGAAGGAAAAGGGTCAGAGAGAGGGAGGAGGAGGGGTGAAGGGAGATCTTCTAAACTTCTTGAGTTCCAGACTTCTGAGCGGTAAAGAACAAGATGTTCATCAAGATCTAAAATAGGCATGTAGCTTAGGACTTGAAAATCAAGTTTCAGTTTTCCTCACGCTTCCAAATTCGAGATTTTTAGGAGCACCCTTCCGAGCGCTTCGCTTCCGGTCCCACTTCGGAAGCGCAAAACGCAACCAAAGTGACGCTTCCATGCATCCTAGCTTACTTGTTTTTCCTCAATGTTCTAAAACATACGTATGGTCGTACTACTTTTCATATACTGCTTTTGAAAATCAAATGGCAACTGAGACAAGATTCATAGACAAAGCTAGATATAGTTTCATCTGATCTCTAGCAAAATTAAGTAATTAATGTGAGTCGCAGCGGTCATGGGGGAAGGAGATGAACACTCGTGATTAGGGGTGGGACATTATAACCGAAAACCGAAAAAAAATACCCAAGTTAAAATCGATTTGCTGCCAAGAAAAACTGAACCCAATACAAACCGAATCGAAAAAAAACTAAAACCGAAAAAAATAAAATATTTGGTTCGGTTTTGGTTATTGATTTAAAAAATTTGAACCGAACCGAAAAATTGAAGTACGCAAAAAATGACATCATTTTTAATATTTGTAATATATTATATAAATATATGCAGAACATAAACCTTAAACTTTTAAAATCTTAATTTCCTTATGCACCATCTTTGTCAAATTCTCTCGTAGAGACGAATTAAAATGTTAGGCAACTCAAAAGATAGTGTTTTATAGGAAACTTTTATTTAGTTTTTTTAAAAGTTGGCTTTTATGCATTATGTAAAAAACTAAAAGAAACCTAAAAAATTCGAACCAAACCAAACTGAATACTTGCAATTTTTCTTTTAAAAAACTAAAAAATCGAACCGAAACGCACTATGCATGCAAGGATTGCAAGCATTGAGAGGCCCAACCTATATAGAGATAAAGGCTCGTGGTCGCCGACTAGTACATTATTGTGACGACCCGGACCGGAATTGGTATAGTAAATTGGCTTAATCCGCGAGTTTTGTGAGTAATCGAGATTTATCGTAATTAATTGGATATGTGGTTTTGATCACAACTTAATTTTTGGACACAAATTTGATTTGGGTTAGTTCATGGGAAATGTAGAGAATTTGATTTCGAGTCCGTAGGAGCTTTCCGAGGATTTTTCGGATAATCGAGGAATATAAAATGTATATTTGAAATTATTGCTGGGTTAGTCGTGTTTATCCGTTTGAGTTTGAGTTATCCGAATTGCGGATAGAGTTGATTCGCGACGTATAAATAGCCGAATAGTCGTAAAGTTGTCGCAAAAGTTCGAAAATGGGCTGTTTGACCGAGTTGACTGAGCTGGGCCGAGTTGACCAAGTCAACCCGTGGTTGACTCAATGAGTCCGTGACTCGTCATTGAGGTGGTCGCCGGAATACTGCGCGATTGCCGGATTTCAAGGTAAGGTTTTGAAGCTCTTCCTTTAGGCTTTCCATTGATGTATATATGGTGTGTTATAGTGGCGGTTTGCTTGTTCGATTTTGAGCTAGAAGTTCACCGGAATCGGGTGTAATGGTGGAGGTTTTTTCGGTGACTTTTCAAAGGGGATTTAGGGTGGTAATGGTTGGGTTCGAGCTAGGCAGGAAGCCCCTTGAATTTGGAAGGCCGAGGTGGCCTCACGGTGGAGAATTTTGCCGGAGAAATTTTCCGGCCGGTTTGAGATTTTGGTGACTTTTGAAGCCTTTTCCGGTGAACCACGGCGGAATTGGTGGATGGTGTAGTGGAGAGATGTGTTGAGCTCAAGGAGGAGAGGAAATCTGGGCTTTCCTCGCCGGAAAATCTCTCCGGTGACGGCGGAACTCTGGCGAGGCGTTGACTTTTTGGATTTTGACAAATTTTATGCCGTTTTGCTCGTAATTGCACCCCAATCGTCGCCTTGAGGTTTTCGAGTTGTTTTGAGGAGTGGATTTTAAGTCGAGGGTTTATGTGGAGTATTTTGGGATTTTCGACGATTCTTTTGCATCCGAGTTATATATTTCCGGAAATGGTTAGTTTCCGAGGCGTGGTTCAGAGTAATGAATTGTGATTTTGATCAGTGATATTTTGTGATTATTCAGGGAATCGAGATCGTACGTTGGGCGAGAGATCTTCCACCGGATCTCAGGATTAGCGCGTCTGCGCGCTGTGCTTATCTGTGAGTGGACATTTATTTACACTGTCGTAGCGAATTCTTGGTTTCAGTATTTATTTCCAGTATAGTATTGAGATTATTTATTGTTTTGGAGGTATTGTTTTATGTTTTATTGGTGATGGCATTTACTTAGCATCGACGCATTGACTACTTGGCTGATCACCGGTAGTCCAGTTCCAGGCTTGAGAGATTCGCCTAGTCCGTCACCGTCGGGCTTGAGAGATTCGCCCGACACCTCCATTTATTTTTAGAACTCGCAATATTTTTATGTTGTGTAAATGGTGAAAGGCATATGTTTATTTTTGTCCACTCACTCTAACGATTTTATTTGCCTTTCCCCTGGGCTTTTCGGTTTCTGTACCCAGTTTGCAGTTCGAATTCTGGTGTCGCACGTCGCAGTCGGAGACTAGTGTTCGAGCTACCTTTCTTTCTCAGTAGATTTCTAGTTTAGCCTATTGCTATGTATTTATGTATATGTATACTAGAGGTCGCTCTGAATACTCTGATGTTCATATTTTCATATGATTTTCTTGGATTTCTGTAAAGTTACAGTTTTGCTTATTACTTTATATTATGATGATATTATTTTGAGAAATCCGGATGGGATTGGTGCCCACGGTTTGGCTTTTGTGGCATAGGTTGAAGTGTGTTTTCGGGTGCAGGTTAATGATAATTCTGCGATATAGTGAAACTCCGCCGAAATTTTTATGGTTTTTGCAAGTTCGTGTTTTCAGAAGGGGTTTGATTCCGACTTAGGAAACTAAATTGGGGTTGGGTCTTTTCAATTATAGCCCCATCCTAACAAATGTCAGTAGCTAGTTGCTTGATAAAAAGCAGACGACATGCATTTGTTTAACTTTGTTTAATTGAATTGTTTCAAGAAAGACATTGTTGGAAAGAATATTCCTATTATAATTAGAATTAACTTCTGTAGACATGGGCGGAGCCACGTTGAGGCCAACCCATACCCAGCTCCCCTTGAGTTTCGAATAAATACATTTTAGTTTCACTATCTAACAAAATATTAATTTGGTTTGGTGGTAATATCAATACATAGTATAGAGAATGTGGTGGGTTCGATTACCATAATACACCACATTCTCTGTACTATGTAGTGATATTACCACCAAACCAAATTAATATTTTGTTAGATAGTGAAACTAAAATGTATTTATTCGAAAACACAACACCACTGTTTGTACTATCAACACTACCACAGCATCATTCAAGACAATTCTGATTTTTCCATCGGAGAGCTCTTAACTGAAACCAAATATTCTAGTTGGTCTAGATTTATGAAGATTCGTATTGAAGGATGTAACAAGCTTGCGCTTCTCACCAAAAATCCTCATGTCATTGCTTCTGCAGAATACCAAACATTGACCACTAACAATGGCAAGGTGAGGTGTTGGCTTATTTAGAACATGTCTCTTGGATTGAGAAACTTGTACCTCTGGTTGCCAACAGCTAAGATAACCTGGGATACCTTGTACAAGACGTATTATGATGAATCGGATGAAACTCAAATTTTTGAACTTCATCGGCTATGTTTTACGACAAAGCATAACATAAGACATCTTTCGGCCTACTACAATGAACTTGTAGAATGGTTGTATGAGATGGATCAACATCTTACACACTATCATGAAACTATTGATGGCGCTGTGAATGAATCCTCATATATGGCTCGCCAATGAGTTCGCATATTTTTGATAAGGCTTGATACTGAATTTAGTCAAGTGTCTGAAGAACTCTTAAGAAAGGAATAAAAGCTGGATCTTGAGCAGATGTATGCCTATGACAGACATTTCAAAAGAAATCGGGCCGCGCTTTCTGCAACTCCATCTAAAGCCTTTGTCATGGCCACCTCCACTCTAGCATCTAGTCCTGCCAACACATCAAATTCTCAACGATGCCAGGTTCCTCCTCCTGGCTTCTCTGGTCTTCCTCGTTCTGGTGGAAAGCCTCCTGCCAAATTCTCGAATTTCACTTGTACTCATTGTCAGGAGGTTAGTCATATAAAGGAGCGGTGGTATGAACTCGTTAAGTGTCTTGAATTGCGGGATTTTTCTCGGAGACCGCGCAAGAATATTCCCAAAGCAGCTGTAACCAGACTGAATCATCTGCACAACTATCTATACTCATCATCGAAACAAGTAACAGAGGTAAGGCATCTTCTCTTACCACATTATCTGCAGATAAATCTTGGATAATTGATACTGGTGCAACTAATCATATGACAAATAATCCTAGTGTTGCCGATACTCTTAAAACCTATCTTGAACATGTTGTCTCCACTTCTGATAGTTGTCCTTCTTCTGTTCTTGGTGAAGGATCTGTGCAACTCTCTAATGAATTAAATCTTGATTCTGTACTTGTTGTTCCTTCTCTAGCATATAACCTTTTATCTGTGAGTCAACTCACTAAGGCCCTCTCTTGCTCTGTAACATTTTATCCCAATTTCTATATTTTTTTGGACATTCTAACAAGGAGGACCCTAAGTTATGGTGTTAGAAGAGGGAAGTTATACTACCTGGAGTTGACAAGCAGTAGAAAAATGTGGATCAGTCAAGCAAACAATACCAGTAGTCTGAATAAAGCTAAAGAAGCGGTGTGGTTATGGCATCGTCACTTAGGCCATTTGAATTTTGGATATCTTAGGAAGTTATAACCTCAGTTGTTTTCAGTTGTTAACGAATCAGATTTTAAGTGTAATATTTGTGAACTGGCCAAGAGCCATCGTATTACTTATTCCCCCAGTTTGAATAAATGTTATGTGCCCTTCATGAAAATTCATTCAGATGTTTGGGGTCCTGCAAGAACTTCTTCACGTTCTGGTTTTCGTTACTTTGTGACTTTTATTTATGAATATACTAGAATGACTTGGGTCTCCTTAAAGAAGTGTAAAAGTAAAGTATATGCCAGATTTATTAAATTCCACAAGATGGTGGCAAATCAGTACTAGCAGTAAATCTGAGTACTGTAAACTAAAAATGGTGGAGAATATGCAAATGATGACATGTCAACATACTTGGGTGTTCATGGGATCAGGCACCAAACTTTCATTGCATATACTTCTCAAAAAAATGGATTAGTTGAAAGAAAGAATCGACAATTGGTGGAAGTTGTTCATGCTTCATTGTTTGGTATGAATGTCCCTCAAAATCTATGGGGAAAAGCTGTGTGTTCTGTTGCACACCCTCTCATGTGATTTAGTTCCATAATTCTTATCAAAAGTTGCATGAGCTATTGAAGGTGCCATCTTTGCCGAATTTGGAGCCATGAGTCTTTGGGTGCACTGTGTATGTTCACATCAACAAACAGTTGCGAGCCAAGCTTGATCCTTATGCTGTGAACTGTGTCTTTGTTGGATATGCTGAGTTTCAGAAAGGTTACCATTGCTATGACCCGCTCCTCAACAAGATGCATGTTTCTTTAGATGTCTCTTTCCGTGAATTTGAACCATATTACTCAGGAGGAGTTTCAGAGTTTTCCTTTCAGGGGGAGAAAAGTGTATGTGAAGGAAATTTTCTGAACTTACCAGAATTTGAAGTACTGGAGAGTCTGGAAAGAAGTTTTAAAGTTGAAAATCAGCACCCAAGAGACACCTTCGATGGGTCAAGACCTTTCCTCGGTCTATCAAAGACTACACCCGGAGCACAGCCGAGAAATGCCTTTGATGGATTGAGACATCTCCTCGACCAATCAAAGAAGGTAGTTGAAGGAAACCTGAGAGATTCCTTCGATGGATCAAGACATCTCCTCTATCTATCGAAGAATGGAGCTGAAATCGAACATAATGGATTTCTCGATTCATCGAATATTGAAGCTAAAACGTCGTCACCTGAAGTTCAACCTTTTTCTCAATCGATAGCTCATAGAGACCCCCATTCTACTCCATCAATCGAAGTGTCTTCCCAGAATGTCTCACTTGAGGTACGTAGTGATAACATTGAATTGGGTACTATCAAATTTAGTGTGCCTAGGAGATCTCAATGGGAGACAAAAAGATTCCAAAGAAACAATATGAACCAACCATAGAAGCCAAAACCAAATATCATATTGCTAGCTTTGTATCTCACCATAGGTTGTCTGGATCACATGCACTTGTTGTTAATCAATTATTTGTAGTATCTATTCTCAGTAATGTGCAGGATGCCTTGGCGAATCCAAAGTGAAAGCAAGCTATGAATGAAGAATATGAATCCCTACAAAAGAATGGAACCTGTGAGACTGTTCCTACACCACCAGAAAAGAAGACATATGGGTATATATGGGTATTTACAGGGAAACTAAAAGTAGATGGAAGCTTTGATCGATATAAAGCTCGTCTGGTTTTCAAAGGCTACACCCAGCGGTATGGACTGGATTATTAGAAGACATTTGCCCCGGTGGCAAATACAATATTGTATGTATTCTCATTGCCTTAGTAGGTCGTCATGATTGGTTATTACATCAATTTGATGTGAAGAATGCTTTCTTGAATGCAGATCTGGAAGAAGAGGTATACATGGGCATTCCTCCATGTGTCAATTATAGGCCATGTGATGTTGGAAAGGTTTTTCAACTTAAGAAGTCTTTGTATGGATTGTAGCAATCTCTAAGAGCTTGGTTTGGAAGATTTTCTGGAACTATGAAATATCGACAGAGCAACTCTAATCATATCTTATTCATCAAATGCAAGGGTGGTAAGATTACTTCTCTTATTGTATATGTGGATGATATGGTTGTTGCAAGTGACGATCCGGTTGAAATAGAAGTTTTGAAGAAGCGTTTGTCCCAAGAATTTGAAATGAAGGACTTGGGTCCATTGAAGTATTTCTTAAGGATTGAAGTTGCAAGATCCAAGTTGGGAATCACATTGTCTCAACAAAAGTATGTGCTTGATCTTCTTGTTGAAACTGGAATGTTGGATTGTAATCTAGCTAATACTTCTATTGAGATGAATCACAAGTTAGAATTATTCCCCGAACAGGTTCCAGCAAACAAAGACAGGTATCAAAGGTTAGTAGGGAGATTGATCTATTTGTCTCACACACGGCCTGATATTGCATATGATGTAAGTGTTGTTAGTCAGTTCATGCATGATCCTAGTGAAGAGCATAAGGGTGCAATGATGTGTATTCTAAAGTATTTAAAGTTTGCATCTGGTAAGGGCTTACTATTTTTTAAGAATTGTGAGTTTGAAGTTACAGGATATACTGATGCAGATTGGTCGGTGATAAGACTAATAGGGCATCTACTTCTAGATACTTTATATTCATTGGTGAAAGTTTAGTT
The DNA here is from genome assembly GCA_946800695.1 of Geum urbanum. Classification (NCBI taxonomy): domain Eukaryota; kingdom Viridiplantae; phylum Streptophyta; class Magnoliopsida; order Rosales; family Rosaceae; genus Geum; species Geum urbanum. The sequence continues at coordinate 12,693,805 of OX327003.1, forward strand.
ACTTGGCACAGTAAGAAGCAGAATTTGATTGGTCATTCTAGTGCTGAAGTTGAATACTGTGGAATGGCATGCACATGGAGTATGTGAATTGTTGTGGAATCGCAATGTATTAAAGAAGTTAGGTTTTAAACTTCATAAGGCCATGAATTTGCATCGTAAGAATACTGCTCCAATTAAGATAACTCATAATCCTATACAATGTGATAGAACCAAGCATGTGGAGATTGATCGACATTTCATCGGAGATATCTTGATAAGAAAGTAATATATTTTTCCATTTTGTAACTTCTGATGAGTAATTGGTGAATGTACTCACTAAAGAATTGTCACACCGAGCATTTACAGGATGGATTGACAAGTTGGGCATGATCAACATTTATGCACCAACTTAGGGGGGAGTGTTGGAAAGAATATTCCTATTGTAATTAGAATTAACTTCTGTAGATATGATAGGATTGTGTAAATATATTTTCCTTTTAGGAAATTGAAAGGACCCAACCCCGATTTAGTTTCCTAAACCGGAATCAAACCCCTTCTGAAAACACGAACTTGTACAAACTACAAAAATTTCGGCAGAGTTTCGTTATTAACGCGGAATTGCCATTAACCTGCACCCGAAAACACACTTCAACCTATGCCACAAAAGCCAAACCGTGGGCACCAATCCCATCCGGATTTCTAAATATTATAGCAATAATGTAAAGTAGTAATCAAAACTGTACTTTACAGAAATCCGGGGAAAACTCACATAAAAGTATAACGACAAAGTAATCAGAGCGACCTCTAGTGTATATATACAAAATATACAACAGTAGGCAAAACAAAAAACCTACTAGAAAAAAAAGGTAGCTCAAACACTAAGCCTCTGACGGCGACGTGAGACACCAGAATTCGAACTGCAAACTGGGCATGAAAACCGAAAAGCCCAGGGGAAAGGCAAATAAAATCGTTAGAGTGAGTGGACGAAAATAATCATATGCCTTTCACCATTTACATATATAATAAACAAAGCAATTTCGGAAAACAAATGGAGGTGTCAGGCGAATCTCTCAAGCCCGACGGTGATAGACTAGGCTAATCTCTCAAGCCTAGTGGCCACATCAGGGGAATCTCTCAACCCTGGAACTGACTACCGGTGATCAGCCGAGTAGCCAATGCATCGATGCTAAGTAATGCCATCACCATATAAAATATAAAATAATACCTCCAAAAGCAATAAATAATCTCAACATTGTATCGTAAATAAATACGGAAATCATGAACTCGCTACGATAGTGAAATAAAAAGGTCCACTCACAGATGAGCACAGCGCGCACACGCGCTAATCACGAGATCCGGCGGAAGATCCCTCGCCCAACGTACGATCTCGATCCCCTGAATAATCACAAAATATAACTGATTAAAATCACAATTCACTACTCTGTACCACACCTCGAAACCAACCATTTCCGGAAACATATAACTTGATACAAAGTAATCGACGTAAACTCCCGAAATCTCCACACAAACCCTCGACTAAAAATCCGGCATCCAAATCAACTTGAAAACCTCAAGGCAATGATCGGGGCGCAATTACGAGAAAAACGACATAAAAATCATCAAATTCCAAAAAGTCAACGGGTCGCCGAAGCTCCGCCGTTGACCGCCGCCACCAGCGGCGGCATGCCGTCAACCAGAGGAATTTTCCGACAACCAAAGCCCCAAAATGTTCTCCTCCTCAAACCAAGCATCTTTCCTAAAGGGGTCACCACCATCCAGCCACCACCGTGGCCGGAAAACAGCTCGAAAGCCACGAAACCCAAACCGGCCGGAAAACTTTCTCTGGCAAAATCCACCACCGTGAGGCCATCTCGGCCTCCCAACCTCAAAGGGTCTTCTCCCTAACTCAAACACAACATTTTCCACTAAAAACCCCCCTCGGAAAGTCGCCGGAGCGCCACCCCACAACGATCCCGATTCCGGCAAAATTTTCAAGGATTTTAACTAGCTCGTTCTCCCTCAAATTCAAACCAATTTCCAAAATTCCAAGTTCTAAACAGCTGCAAATCAAGAGAGGGATCAATTCATACCCAAATTGGAGCCGAAGGTGGCCGGAATCGCGAAGTCCAACAGCAACAGTTGGCACACGCGCGGTGGAGCTCCGGTCAACGAAAGTCAACGGTCAACTCTTGGTCAAACGACTGTCAAACTTCCCGAACAGTATTTTCGACAATTTTTCGACTAGCGGCTCAATACAATCAACGGTCTAAAACGGATCACATCCACGTTTCGGATAACTCAAATATAAACGGATAAACACGATGAAATTTCGCGATTTCAAATATTCATAACATATTCCTCTGTTGTCGAAATAATTATCCGGAACTGTCCACGAACTTGAAATCACGCGTACAACAACTCTTGTGAAGAGACTCAACTCAAATTCTCGCCCGATAATTAAGTCGTGATCGAAACCGCCAATTCACTTCATTTATGAAAAACTGTAATTACGCGTAAACTCGTGGATTAAGCCGATTACTATACTGATTCTATTTCGGGACGTCACAAACCTACCCCCCTTAAAAAAATTTGACATCGAAATTACGTACCTGCTAGGTGAACAGATGAGGATACTGCTTCCGCATACGCTGCTCAATCTCCCAGGTGGCCTCCTCAACCGAATGATTCTGCCACAAGACCTTCATCAGCGGTATAACATGGTGCCTCAACTCCTGCTCATGCCGATCGAGAATCTGTACCAGCTCCTCCACATATGTCAAATCCTCCCGAATAGGAAGCTGATGTAGTTCTAACACATGTGATGGATCAGGAATATACTTCCGCAACATCGAAACATGGAAAACATCGTGTACACGAGCCATCTCAGAAGGCAACTCAAGTCTGTAAGCCACGGCACCAACCCTCTTGGTAATCTCGTACGGACCAATGTACCGTGGTCGAAACTTGCCACGCTTCCCGAAACGCACAACTCCCCTCCACGGAGATAGTTTCAGGAAGACCCAATCGCCCACCTCGAACTCGAGACTCTTTCTTCTCACGTCCGCATAACTCTTCTGGCGATCCTGGGCAATCTTCAATCTGTCCCGGATAATCTGAATGTCCTCCATGGTGCTCTTCACCAGATCAGGGCCAATAAGCCATCGCTCTCCCACCTCACTCCAACACAATGAAGTGCGGCACTGCCTCCCGTATAGGGCCTCATACGGTGCCATCTCAATACTGGCCTGATAGCTGTTATTGTAAGCAAACTCAATCAAATGCAGTTGCTGGTCCCAATTTCCTCGAAACTGCAAAACACAAGACCGCAACATATCCTCGAGAGTCTGAATAGTCCTCTCAGACTGCCCATCAGTCTGAGGATGAAAAGTTGTACTGACGTGTAATCTAGTACTCAAGGCTCGCTGCAATGCCTGCCAGAACTCTGAGGTAAACTGACTGTCCCTGTCAGAAACAATAGATACAGGCACACCGTGCAGTCGAACGATCTCCGCCAAATACAGCTTTGCCAATCTACCCACTGAAATCTTTCCCTGAAGTGCAAGAAAATGAGCAGATTTTGTCAATCGGTCTACGATAACCCAAATACCAATGTTACCAGCTGAAGTACGCGGTAACTAATACACGAAATCCATGGTAATGTGCTCCCACTTCCAAACCAGAATTTTCAAGGGCTGCAACTTTCCCGCAGGCTTCTGCGTCTCCACTTTAACCTATTGACAAATCAAACATCTGCTCATATATGCAGCAATCTCCCGCTTCATATTGCGCCACCAGTAATAAGATCGAAGTGTACAAAATATCTTCGTACTGCCATGATGCATCGCATACGTCGAACAATGAGCTTCGTCTAAAATCTCTTTCTTCAAACTGGCATCCCTGGGTACACATAATCTGCCTCTGAATAGCAATGTACCATCATCACTCAACCGAAACTATGTTGGTACACCATTCCGAATCATGGTCTTCTTGTCCAACAGGTAGGAATCTGCATCCTGAGCTTCCCGCACCTGGTCAACCAACACCGGTTGAACCTGGAAGCTAGCTAACAAAGCTCCATCATTGTCTCACTCGAACTCAGCTCTCGTAGCCCGAAGCTCGGCTAACATGGAAACCCTGGCCACACACATATGAAACAACGAAGCTCCAGATTTCCGACTGAGTGCATCAGCAACGACATTAGCCTTCCCTGGATGGTACTCAAAGGTGCAATCATAGTCGTTGATCAACTTCATCCATCTGCGCTGCCTCATGTTCAAGTCTGGCTGCGTGCGCAAATAGGTGAGACTCTTGTGATCTGTGTATATCTTGCACTGAGCTTTGTACAAGTAGTGTCTCCAACTCTTCAACGCTAATACAATAGCAGCCAACTCCAAATCATGGGTAGGATAATTGACTTTATATGGTTTCAGCTACCTGGAACCGTAGGCCACAACTCTGCCATGCTGCATCAGAACACAACCAAGTCCCAACTTCGATGCATCACTGTAAACCACGAAATCACCACTATCATCAGGTAGGGTCAGAACCGGTGCAGTGGTCAACTTTTCCTTCAGGAGCAAGTAACTCTCCTCACATGCATCGGACCACTTGAACTTAACGCCTTTCTTTGTCAATCTAGTAAGTGGAGTGGCAATCCGTGAAAAGTCCTGCACAAAGCGCCGATAGTAGCCTGCCAAACCCAAGAAACTCCTGATCTCTGGTACAGTGGTAGGTCTACTCCAATTTAACACGGCTTCAATCTTGTCAGGATCCACGCTGACTCCCTCAGCTGATATCACGTGACCCAAAAACTTCACGCTGTCCAACCAAAACTCACACTTGCTGAACTTTGCAAACAACTGATTGTCTCACAAAGTCCGCAAAATAGCTCGCAAATGCTTCTTGTGCTGGCCCACACTCCTGGAGTAAATCAGGATGTCGTCGATGAACACGACCATAAACTTGTCCAGAAACTGCCTAAACACCCGGTTCATCAAGTCCACAAAAGCTGCGGGAGCATTGGTCAACCCAAACGGCATAACCAAGAACTCATAATGCCCATACCGTGATCTAAAAGCTGTCCTGGCCACATCTGACTCTCTGATCCTCAACTGATGGTATCCGGACATGAGATCAATTTTCAAAAAGACTGAAGCTCCTTTGAGCTGATCAAACAAGTCGTCAATCTGCGGCAACGAATACTTGTTCTTCACAGTGACCTGATTCAGCTTCTGGTAATCAATGCACAACCGCATGGAACCATCCTTCTTCCGCACAAACAGTATAAGAGCACCCTACGGCGATACACTGGGTCGTATGAAACCCTTCTCCAGCAACTCTTGAAGTTGAATCTGTAGCTCTTTCAACTCCGCTGGCGCCATATGATAAGGTGCCTGAGATATGGGTCCAGTGCCCGGTAATAGCTCAATGGTGAAATCGATCTCTCGAACTGAAGGAATACCCGGTAACTCCTCCGGAAACACATCTGGAAACTCGGAAACTACCTCAATATCTGGCACAGTAGCTGTAGTATCCACAACATGAGCTAAGTAAGCAACACAACCCTTCTTCATTATTTGATCAGCCTTCATCGCTGAAATCACACATGGCAATGAAGTATTCTTCTCACCGCGAAACAGTATCTCTGGAAAGCCTGGTCGTCGAAACACAACCTCTTTCTTGTGACAATAGAATATAGCCCAATGTGTCTCCAAGAAATCCATACCTAAAATCACATCAAAGTCGACGATATCCAGCAATAACAAATCCGCGGCTAAACCATGACCTCTAATAAAAATATCACAATCTCTATACACCCAGCCAATACTCACAACCTCACTGAATGGATACAACACTCTCCACAACCCCGGAAATGGAGACACAGACATAGTAGCTAAAGATGATAATCTATATGACATGAATGAATGTGTAGCACTTGGATCTAGCAATGTAAGTACTGGATAACCAAAAATATGCAACGTACCAATGACAACCTCCGGTGAAGCTCTGCCCTCACGCAATGTCATGGCATGAACCCTAGCCTGCCTGGTTAGTCGTCCATGCTGAGGGTGACCCTGCTGTCCGCCCTGGCCAAAAGACAGTACTGGTCGAGCCCCAGAAGTGGTACCTCGCTCTTCTCTGAAACTCTGGGCTGCCTTTCCATCGGCACTAGCAATCTGAAAACATTCTCTCGCATAGTGACCCTCCTGGCCACAACGATAACAAATGACAGTGCCTCGCTGACATGGATCAACATGATGCCTGTTGCAGAGACTACACAATGGGTACTCCCTCAGTACGGCAAAAGTGCCATCGGTACGACGAGGGTAACTGGATCCGCTAGAACCCCCACTAGACTATGGCCTCTACGGTCGATCCCTCCTCCATCTCTGCCTCTGTCTAGCTGAACTACCTGGTGGTCTAAATGGTCCACTGCCCGAGGATGATGCTGATCCAGAAGTATCAGAACTTAGCCTCTTGGAAGGTCCCTGACTCGGTCCACCCTCCTCAAATCGTCGAGACTGGAATCTCATACGCCTTTCCTTCTCGATATCCTCGCCTCAAAGTGTTGCACTCACGAACTCATCAAAGTTGTTCCGAGGAATCGTAGTCAGTGTCCCTTTGATGTTCAAATTCAAACTCAGCTCAAATCTACGGCACTTGGCTTCCTCTGTAGCCACCATGTCACGAGCAAACTGAGATAAACGGGTAAATCTGTCCCGGTACTCAATCACAAACATACTGCCCTGTCTCAAATTAGTGAACTCCTCATACTTCCACTGCTGTGTAGCCTGGTTGAAGTATCTCCGCATAAATAAATCTTGAAACAAAGTCCACGGAGTATCAACTGGAACTCTGTCGGTGCTAACCCACCAGAAGTATGCATCTGACTCAAGTAAACCGACTGCTGCCACTGTCATCTACTCAGGAGTGAAACGCAGACGCTCACAAACTCGTTCAACCTGAACCAACCATGCTTCACAAATCTCTGGATCAGCTGAACCCGAAAAGACAGTCACTCCAGCAGTACGAGCTTTGACCACATGGTCAAAGCACTCCTCCAAACGCAACACTTGCATCAGCAAGTCATGCATCTGGTGATCTTCATCAGGATCCACATCCCGATTAACACGGGGACCACGTCAAGAAGACATCCTACTGATTCAAGAAAAGCATTAGTCATAAGCACTAGGAATGTAATCATGAGACTTCAGACATTTGAACATATACAACACCCGAAGCATTGATGAGTAACCGCTGGCCAGTCGGGTCATCACTCCAGACATGCTGTACATACTCAAATACCCTAGGTGTCACAACTACAAGAGTCTACAGAACCTGAAACCTAATGCTCTGATACCAAGCTGAAAGGACCCAACCCCGATTTAGTTTCCTAAACCGGAATCAAACCCCTTCTGAAAACACGAACTTGTACAAACCACAAAAATTTCGGCAGAGTTTCGTTACTAACACGGAATTGCCATTAACCTGTACCCGAAAACACACTTCAACCTATGCCACAAAAGCCACACCGTGGGCACCAATCCCATCCGGATTTCTCAATATTATAGCAATAATGTAAAGTAGTAATCAAAATTGTACTTTACAGAAATCTGGGGAAAACTCACATAAAAGTATAACGACAAAGTAATTAGAGCGACTTCTAGTGTATATATACAAAATATACAATAGTAGGCAAAACAAGAAACCTAATGGAAAAAAAGGTAGCTCGAACACTAAGCCTCCAACCGCGACGTGAGGCACCAGAATCCGAACTGCAAACTGGGCACGAAAACCGAAAATCCCAGGGGAAAGGCAAATAAAATCGTTAGAGTGAGTGGACGAAAATAATCATATGCCTTTCACCATTTACATATATCATAAACAAAGCGATTTCGGAAAAAAAAATTGAGGTGTCAGGCGAATCTCTCAAACCTGACGGTCAGGCGAATCTCTCAAGAACGACGGTGATAGACTAGGCGAATCTCTCAAGCCTAGTGGGCACATCAGGGGAATCTCTCAACCCTGGAACTGACTACCGGTGATCAGCCGAGTATCCAATGCATCGATGCTAAGTAATGCCATCACCATATAAAATATAAAATAATACCTCCAAAAGCAATAAATAATCTCAACATCGTATCATAAATAAATACAGAAATCATGAACTCGCTACGACAGTGAAATAAAAATGTCCACTCACATATGAGCACAGTGCGCACACGCGCTAATCACAAGATCCAACGAAAGATCCCTCACCCAACGTACGATCTCGATCCCCTGAATAATCACAAAATATAACTGATCAAAATCACAATTCACTACTCTGTACCACACCTCGAAACCAACCATTTCCGGAAACATATAACTCGATACAAAATAATCGACATAAACTCCCGAAATCTCCACACAAACCCTCGACTAAAAATTCGGCATCCAAATCAACTTGAAAACCTCAAGGCGATGATCGGGGCGCGATTACGAGTAAAATGACATAAAAATCATCAAATTCCAAAAAGTCAACGGGTCGCCGGAGCTCCGCCGTTGACCGCCGCCACCAGCGGCAGCACGCCATCAACCGGAGGAATTTTCCGACGACCAAAGCCCCAAAATGTTCTCCTCCTCAAGCCAAGCATCTTTTCCAAAGGGGTCACCACCATCCAGCCACCACCGTGGCCGAAAAACAGCTCGAAAGCCACGAAACCCAAACCGGCCGGAAAACTTTCTCTGGCAAAATCCACCACCGTGAGGCCATCTCGGCCTCCCAACCTCAAGGGGTCTTCTCCCTACCTCAAATCCAACATTTTCCACCAAAAACCCCCCTCTGAAAGTCGCCGAAGCGCCACCCCCCACCGATCCCGATTCCGGCAAAATTTTCAAGGATTTCAACTAGCTCGTTCTCCCTCAAATCCAAACTAATTTCCAAAATTCCAAGTTCTAAACAATTGCAAATCAAGATAGGAATCGATTCATACCCAAATCGGAGCCGGAGGTGGCCGGAATCGCGAAGTCCGACGGCAACAGTTGGCACACGCGCGGTGGAGCTCCGGTCAACGAAAGTCAACGGTCAACTCTTGGTCAAACGACGGTCAAACTTCCCGAACAGTGTTTTCGATAATTTTTCGACTATTTCCGATATTTATACTCGTTGCTCGATACAATCGACGGTCCAAAACGGATCACATCCACGTTTCAGATAACTCAAATACAAACGGATAAACACGATGAAATTCCGCGATTTCAAATATTCATAACATATTCCTCTGTTGTCGAAATAATTATCCGGAATTGCCTACGAACTCGAAATCACGCGTACAACAACTCTTATGAAGAGACTCAACTCAAATTCTCGCCCGATAATTAAGTATTGATCAAAACCGCCAATTCAATTCATTTACGAAAAACTGTAATTACGCCCAAACTCGTGGATTAAGCCGAATACTATACTGATTCTGTTTCGGGTCGTCACAGAAACTACTTGTAAATCTATATTAACCCTAAAATTGAGATGAATAAAAATATTAAATTCTTACTAAAATACTTTTCTACTGACATGAGCATAGCTAGCAACAAGAAATATTGCGGTAAGAGTTTCACTATAAGAAGATGTAATACACATGGAACTCATCCAATGAGAATAAGAACTTGATGGGTACCTTTCATAAAATTGTTGTAATAATTAATCATTTTTCGATAACATTTTTACAAAGTTAATCGTTAAATGTTTAGATATTGATGTGTAGATCAAATCTACAAATTTTCATCCAAATTGAAAATCATTAAGGTATCGAACAAGATGAAATCAATGGACGAAGCAAAACTACCAAGCATACACCGTTCATGTTCATAAGTGATAAATCTTGATTTTGAATGACTTAATGATTTTCAACTTTTGTGAAATTTTGCATGAGTGATCTACTCATTATTATCTATCTAGCCAACGGTGGATTTGCCAAAATATAAAGAAAAAGTGGGTTTAATGAGAAGGCCATGGTACTCACCAAGTCCTCATTATAAAGGTTCTCAATGAAAAATTTCTCATAATACACATACTCTAGATCTCTAGAGAAAGAAAAAAAGAAGTAATACAACTATACAAGATACGGTAACCCGGTTAAATTTAACCAGCAACCAAAGAGAAGGAGCTTGGAATGCAACTATTCCAATTAAGCAAGCTCCCAACTTAACTAGAAATCTAGAATGACCGAAAACTAAGACTTCATGAAAGTCCACATCCATTCATATCTATATATATGTATCTCAGATCATAAGGCAGGAAATTTCTTGGGACAGATCTACTATATTCTATATCACAAAAATAAAAATTGAAGTGATGAAAAGAAAAAAGAAATAAAAGGTGTAAAAGACGAACAGACCGAAGATTAAAACACATTCGTTCGTCAATATTATTCGAACTCCAAAATAAGAAACTAGCTTAAAAAGGACTTCTGGAACTAGCTAGCTAGACCTTCCCAAGATTCTGATAAGTTGGCATATAATCATATTCCCTCAAAATACACACACATATATACACTTAATCAAACCAATCTCTTTCCCGAAATTCAGCGCTCACATTCAGTGCACCAGATTCTTGGACGACTTACCAGTTACCAACCAATAATGGAAGCAAAGGGACTAAAATTGAAAAATGATGAGGTCCATAGGAATCTCTCTATTCTGGTGCCAATGGCTTATCTACTCTGGATCCAATACCATCTCTCATTATACTATGATATCTTTCTCATCCCACGTTGTTCGAAGGCCTATATAGTATTATCAATTCATCGATTATTTCTGATCGTTCTTTGTTTATCTCTAGCTATCGGCCTGCTGGGTTTGGGAGTTTGGGGTTGAGGTGTTCTATCATCGCTGTCAACTTTTCATTCTTAGAGATCAGATTAACTGCTTCAGAAACCTCAGCTAGCTCACCTAGCTGGGTATATAATTATCACATGGGAAAGAAGAAACATAAGATGGACAGGTTTACATAAAATATGGAACGAAGGAACAGACAAGGATCTTCAGACTGATATTATTCAAGCTACAAGCTAACTAGGAAGATATATCGATCTGTAAGTTTAAGAATAGTTGAATATAGATATCATGCATTTTAAGACAGTTCAAGAGAAAAATGATTAATTTGGTTGTCATGTTAAGGGCCTATGGCTAATTAATACATGTACATCAGCAGTAGGATGATGTATGGAAGTTTCAAAATGGCTTTTTGGTGTGCAGCTGTGCAAATGAGAAGTAGATAGAAGAGGAACACGAAGGAGTGTGCATTTTTGCTCATCTCTAACTATCCCTATATGCATATTTATAATTTATATATATATATTCAATTATCATATATTTATTTAGGGAAGAGACTCATTATTCAATCAAAGCACAATTACTCCATTGATAAGCTTTTGCTTTTCATCGCAAGAAACATATGGAAGAACACAAAAATTAATCGATTTGCTCATTTCGCTAGCTCGATCACTAGTTGGTGATGTTGATTCACATTATGCAGTCAACACAACTCGAAGTAGACTGCAACAAAAATTACAAAATATCATGTGTACTTCGTAAAATTTGGTTTGTTTTTTGGTATAAAGCTTATTCAAGTATTCTTAAAAGAAAGAAAAAACTACGGCAAGTGGTTCAGTAGAAGCATTGGGTCCCGTCACGGGAACGTTTGATATATATGGAACCCTCAAGTCATACATTCGAACGCTGGCAGCGTCAAAATGTGTTTGTTGAATTATAAACATGGTCAGGCACTGTGCTGCAATGCACAGTTGGACAATTTCACATGGAACACCACAAAATTTTTATTGAAAACTTCCAACTCCCGAACTATGAGTTTCATAATCATGATAAAGTACATCTTCTTGATTTTCCATCATAACAACGACAATAACAAAAAGGAGAGTATAACTTTGATTTCAGAATGAGCACAACGATGAGAACTCCTAAACAATACGTTATTTTTTCTTTCTTTCTTTTAATTCTTTCTGCTTCTTAAGTTGAAAAACAAAAACTTGCCAAAATGGAGTAATTGCTATTATTTATGAACATGTGGTTTAACTGAGTTATGATTCTCTTTCTTAAAGAAATATCTGATAATTAAAAATATATATTATAAACATAGTTAACTATGGATTAAACTCTCATGAGGTGGAAAAAATTTAGAAGGGTGTTATGCTCACACCTTAACTAGGGGGTGTGAGCAAAAATGCACTCAATACGAAGACAGAAAATGTACATTTTATCTATTGAGAAAAGTAATTCAGTATGTTGTTAAACTAAATAGTTTCATTGCACAACACATGGTTATCGATGTTAACCTAGCTTCTCTCTCATCTCCTAAACCCTAGCTTGATTCCTATTTCAATTATTCTTCTTGATTTCTCTACCTAATTTGCTTGTGAATCTAAATTCGAAATCATCTTGATCTACTCTTACCTTGGAACGTAAGCATGCCGAATTTGGCACGCTATCTGTCACAAAATATAGCGCCGTCAGAGAAATTGGCAGTGTTCGAGGTGTGCAACATATCTGCTGGGGTGGAAGAGGAAGAAGGGGATCAAATTACGGCTTCGCCGTTATTCGCGTCTTCTCTCTTTCGACCTTTCGAATAGTAGGGCAAAATCTCATAAGCATCGAATGCTTAGGCTCTGGTGTGGTGCAAAGGATTCAAGTGCCATTAGCATTTGGCATTGTACACTGAACCGCTTATTGGTAGATTCAAAGACAAGGAGGATTTTTCGGAGGGTTGTGGATCATGGACCCTGGTTCTATTATGATGCTATAATTGTGTTGCATGAATTTGATGGTCTAACACCGGTTTAATTACACTATATCGGCATCTAAGTCCAAGGTTTGGGCACGAGTGGAGGTGACTGGAGGTGATGTTACCGAGCAAGTAGAGATCAAACAATGGTGGAAGATGCTTGGTAACTGTTTAGGCCGATACTTGAACTATGACCGGAACTGGCATCAGGACAAGGAGGAGATTCGGCCCCTTATGGAAGTTGATCTATGTGATCCATTAGAGATGCAGGTTAGTCTTTGTCTTAGTCCTACTACTTGGATTACTTGTGATATTAAGTATATTACGTTGAAAGGCTACTACATGTATGGGCTGCCGATGTTTTGGCCATGCTATGGATGGTTGTCCCATTGAGTGTGGGAAATTGGAAAGAAAAATACTGGTGAAAGAGGAAGTTAGAGTGGAAAAGGTAGTTTGGGATCTCGGTCAAGCTGAGGTGGTCATGGACGGTGATGGTGGTGAAGCAGGAAACTGTGGAACAAGTAAAGGATAATTGGATCGCGACATGGATATTGGATGACAACCCTGACCAAGTTGTTAGATTCAATTAGAAAAAAGATTTGAGGTAGCGCCTACTCCTAAAGACACTAGGAAACATCGTCCTCGCTCTAATGGTCGGCATCAGGTGGGACCTACCATTGAGGTGGACTCGAATGAGACATAATCGGACTTAAACCTTCCTGTCTCTCGACTAACTATGAGATGTTGATTGGAGAGACAAGGTTGGGTTTGTGATGTTCTTGGTGTAGAGAAGTTCAACAATAATGTAGTGCTTGCACGTTGCAATTCTCTTTTGTGGGACAAGAATGAAGAAAGCCAAATTAGAGACTAAATCCCTGGTCTAGTGCAGTGGGATCGGACTTCAGAGAGCCAGGCTGGAAGGGAAGCTCCAGACATGGCAATGGACAGCAAGTAGAGAAGGTGCGTGGCTAGTTCAGGGATAGTGCAACCGGATTTTTCATCACACCCATTACTATCTTGCTTTGCTAGTCTAGGATTTGTGCTAGGACTTGTTTTCTAGTATAGTAGTATGTATATGGCTTTGTTGTATCGTGCTAGGTAATTGTTACGACCATAGTTATGTGCCTAATATGCTCCTAAATTTAGGTTTATTGCTTGTTTTTCATGAATAAATCATCGTTCTTATGACATTTGAAATCATAGTTTGACTCAAAATTGCATTAAAAAAAAAATTACACACTTATTTGTGAAGGCAAAGACATTTCCAAATTCATAAGAGAAGTTTGAGTAACTTTGGCTAGAAAATGAAAAAGGGTCGTCGAAAACTCGCCGAAATATGTTAAGATTTTTGTGGTCAACACCGGTCAACAGGTTTCAACGTCGGTCAAGGTCTTGGTCAACATTTCAACCACACATAGAAAATATTTAGAGACCAAATGCAAATGAAATTCAAGTGAGATGAAGGCACATGACATGCACATGCACATGCAAGCTGAGTCACATATGTAACACATTACCTTAGGACCATATTAATTTATCCCTAAATTTTTGGGTCATGTCCCTAATATTCTCTCATTTTGAAATTCAAATTTTAAGCCAAAATATCTCCTTTACCTAGCTAATTTTGAGCTTTCCACATACACCATAAAGACCACACTTCATTTTTTCACATTTCTAAGATTTAGCTCTTCTCTCCCCAGCCCTTTTTCCAACCCTCTAGAGCCCTTCTCCGTCTCTCTTCCCCTAATCTAGGTCAAAATCACACCCACACCACTAACAAAAGAGACCTAGCACCTCCTTCAAGCGAGGAGCCAAACCTCTCCTCACCTCCACCATTATCTTGGCCTAGTTTGGGTGTTCTCCCTCCCACATTTACCTCAAGGGTTTGGTTTAGTTTTTAACATACAAAGAAGTGGGAACCCCTCTACCTTTTGGCTCCTTGGAATACAAAGAGTTATCCTTACCTCATCTTCAAGTTAGGTGCTTTCTAGAAGTGAAGGTGTGGAGTTAGAAGCATTGGAGTCATTTGGTGGAGCTTTGTCTAAGGGGACTCTTCGGTTATCTGTTTACTCTTCTAGTTCTAAGCATGTATCTAAACTTTGATCTAGTTATATTTTATAAGTAGTATTTGTATGGAAGGCCAAGGGTCAACCCTACCTACTTGATGTAGAACAATGATGTCTTGATGTATGATATGAGTATGTTCTAGTGTATGTTATATTGTGGATGAGTTTGATGTGATTATAGCATGTTTATGTGATTGTGCTTAGTCAATGATTTCACTTATGAATGTCTTAGCTTTGGCTAAGTTGAGATATGTCTAAAGGGACTAAAAATGAAACTTCCGGGAACTAGCCACTCACTTAAGTAACGATGAGCATATAAACATGACTTATGTTTAAATAAAAGGTTAAGCTTGAGGTTTGGTTTACTTTATACTTTATGGATGGACTGAAACCTTCTAGAATCCAAAAGGCCTAGAATTTTCGACCCATAACTAAACGTAATCAACAAGACATGATTTGGACAATGAAATAATTTGTTATTATGATCTAAAAGACATTTGAACATGTAAACCGGATGTACTAAGCAACTCATGATCTTAAATTGGATATTGTTTGTGGATCAAGTGGTTAGTGGGGATATCTCTAGCCAACCATTCATTTACCTTGAATTCGAATTGTAATCATTTACTATCTTTGAATTAATCTTAATCAATCAATCAACTTTTTTGGACATCATTCATCATAATCATACTATCCATCATGATGTTAGGTGTCCAAAGGACCTAGCGTGGTGAGATTCACTACCATTTTGTGTGTTTTTTGTTTGTTGCATTTTGTGTTCGCTTTATAACGTTTGACTTAATCGATCTAGTTATATAATTAGGATAGTCAATCCTTGTTGGTTTGTCACCTGACTTCCTTACAAATTATACTACTTGGACACCGTATATTTGCGTTTTAGAGAGTTTCACTTACCTTATGACTAATTCATAGTTCAAAAGGTGTAAGGGATAATTTTCTCTACCAAATTTTTTCCAATATTCCAGTGGTCAACGCCGATCTATAGGAGTCAACGTCGGTCAAGGTCTTGCCCAACATTTCAAACACACATGGAAGTTATTTGGAGACCAAATACAGATGAAATTCAAGTGAGATAAAGGCACATGACATGCACATGTAAGGTGAGTCACATATGTGACACATCACCTTAGGACCACATTTATCTCTAAATTTGTGGATCATGTCTCTAATATTCTCTCATTTTGAAATTCAAATTTCAATACAAAATATCTCCTTTAACTAGCTAATTTGGAACTCCCCACAATGATGCCTTGATGGATATGAGTATATGTTATGTTGTGGATGAGTTTGATGTGTTTGTGATGTGATTATGACATGTTTATGTGTTTGTACCTAATCAATGGTTTCACTTATGCATGTCTTAGCTTTGGCTAAGTTGGGATATGTCTAAAGGGACTAAAAATGACACTTACGAGAACTAGCCACTCACTTGGGTAAAGATGATCATATAAATTTGACTTAGGTTTAAACTTAAAAGGTTAATTTTGAGATTTGGTTCCCTTGTTCTTAGGTATGGACCGAAACCTTTTTTAAGTCCATATGACTCAAGAAGCTTCTGTTAAACTTGTATTGAATTGAGAGGCTTTGTAGCTAGTGTTTGATTCTTTTGATTTTTACTCTAATTAGTGCGAATAGGGAGGATTGATTAGAACCTATTCTCAAGTCCTCTAATAGAAGTTTGGGAAGGGAAGCTATCCACATTCTTCACATCTGTTTGCAAATCGAACTCATTACACAAATACATTTAGAGTTTAGCACCACAAGTCTAGACCATAATCATAGTTTACTTTGTGCTTTATAGATGGACCAAAACCTTCTAGAATCCCAAAAAGCTTAGGAGTTTAAGCCCATAACCAAACATGATCCACAAGGCACGATTTGGAAAATGAAATGATTTGTTCTTATGATTCAAAAGATGTTTGAGCATGTAAACCAGACTAAGCAACTCATGATCATAAATTGAACATTGTTTGTGCATCAAGTGGTTAACGGGGATATACCTAGCCAACCATTCTTTTACCTTGAATTAGAATCATAATCATTTACTATCTTTGCATTAGTCATAATCATTCATTCAATCAGAATCTCATTCATCATATTTAAACTATCCCTTGCAATGGTGAACCTCCAAAGGGTTCAGAATTGTAAGATTCGCATTTTCGCTTTGTGTTGCATTTTGTATTCGCATTATAATGTAATCAAGGAATTAATTGAAAAGCTATAAAATTAAGATAGTCAATCCTCGTGGGTTCGACATCTGACTTCTATAAATTATATTACTTGGACACCGTATACATACAGTTTAGAGAGTTTCTATCAGGACCTGCCCCAAATTAACATGTAATTCAGGGTGAACCCTATGGGATTCGTATTAAGATGACTTGCAATGAAGATGTGACACAAATAACCCCAATACGAGTAACTCGAAACCTGCACTAAGAACCTAAACTATTGAAAACAGAAGCGATAGATTGTCATGCCTTGCACCCTGGACAGACGCCACTTCAGCTAACTAACCTGCAAGGTGGGCAATTTAAAACAAAAGACCCAGGAAAACACAGAAAAATATCAGAGTGAGTAGAAGAAAATAACTAAACTAGAAAATGAAATATAACTATGTTCTCGCTGTCATATATAATAAAATACTAAGTGAGTCAAAAAAACTAGAAGGTATAAGGATACATCGATGGGGACTTCTACCCTTCTCGAGTATCATGCATAAGTGGAGGCGGTGACTAGGACTCTCTGACCTTTGACTACCTAAAGTCTTCCAGTGACTCTTGACATAAAGAAAAAGTGAAGGCCAGAAAAAAAGTGTTGATCCTGCCCTAGAGCCACTCGGAGATTAACCGAGTAACTAATGCATGCATGCACAGCTGATAATCCTATATACAATATATAAGCCCTCCAAAGAAAACTAAAATATGAAAAATAATGTAAAACTATAGTGACTCGCTAAACGATTGTGAAAATAAAATTTCCATTCACAGTACTATGTCGTGATTTCAATCAAGCCAAAGTCTGTCTGTCGGCATTGTTATACGTATGCCATTGGCTGCTAATACGTAGTCCAAATTTCATTTTCAAGCCAAGAACACCAAAATCTTCAAATTTTTGATTCTCCCACCTCGGGTTGAATCAAGACTTGTCCTTGGTATGTGTAGACTTGTGAGAACGAGGGCTACAAAGCCCAGTGAGTCTTGCCAACCAATTCCTCCCGAAATCGATCGACCCCAAAATTCTAGGTTTTCACTTCGGATTCGTGTTTCCCAAGCTCACCACCTCTCCAACTTTGCAAAATCAAGGTTAAGACCATGAGGGTTTGGAATAGGGAGAGGAGATGAAGATTTTGAGACTAGTCTCGGCGATTTTGGTTGCTAAAGGACGGCGCGGCATCACCGTGAAATTTTGCCATGGGAGAGAGAGAGTCGGGAGAGGAGAGAGAAACAAGTGGGAGGAGAGAGAAAGGGTCTAATCAGATATGGAGGGTTTTTGTTTTTCCCTTTTTGGAAGGCTAGTATTTATACTCGCGACTAACCAAATTCAGAAATTATGCCAAACTTCCACTGACCATAATTTTTTCATCGTAACTTTGATTTCAACACTTAATTTGACCACGAACTCGTCTCAATGAACTCTACGATTTCCTCCCAAAAAAAATTCAAAAATGTAAACATTTATATTCCGATCAGTAAGCCATTGGTAAATATAAACTGTAAAAATTAAGTACCTTCTTCGATTAACATTTAATCAAAATGTAACAGGTGAATTTTGGGTCGGGATGTTACAATCTACCCCCGTTGAGAAAATTTCGTCCTTAAAATTTATGCATATACTAGCAAAACACCAACGGGTACAACTTCTCCATGAGTTCTTTCGTTTCGGAAGTAATATCCACAGCTTCGAGAATTGTCCAAATAATTGTCACCATGTTATCGTCTTATTACAAAGTCTTGCTCTTCTAATCTCGAGTGTAAATCAACTACTTTTTATAAACGAAAGTAATATCCACAGCTTCGAGAATTGTCCAAATAATTGTCACCATGTTATCGTCTTATTACAAAGCTTGCTCTTCTAATCCCGAGTGTAAATCAACTACTTTTTATAAACCTGATACATGAGAGCGTCTTGAACCAAACTCTGTAACAAAATACTTGAAAACATCTAGTACCCATGCCAACACTAGTGGTAAGTTCTACTAATGTATTTCGGCCTATCCGGTCAGTCCAGCCTGTCATCCTCTCCAATTGTGGTCCTGATAAGCTAGCTATCTAGGTGGCGATGCGGATCTAGCTCCTGAAATGGGTCCCTGATCACCTCCAGAATCCTGCATTGAATGCCTACCTAAGGTGTCCCTCCGCAGACACTCTTACACAAAGTGACCCCGAAGACCACAAAGTTAACAAGTTGAGGACCCAAACTGACCATTCTTAAGTCGTAAGATAAGTGGAGTGTTACTCAATTATGACCAATCTCACGCGAACTTCTAACCTTACCCAGTTCTCTCACTCTTAAAAATTCTATTACAATTTTGGCATAGTTTCCTCTATAACGCAAGGAACCCAAAAACCTGCACGAAGAGAACACTTCGAATAAGCAAATCTCAAAACAAAACGTGGGCACTGATTCTCAACAGGATTTCTCATTATCAAAACGACTATTCAAACGTAAATCATTGATACCCATCTAAATGTATGCATTACAATGATCGCAATACTAAATATCTCCACAATTCATATGACTCCCATTCGATATACTATATGAACGAACTCAGATATCATTAACTATAATATAGAGAAGTTCGTTAGAAATCGCCTGAGATTTGCCTCTAATAAGCTCAAAACTACGGGCGGACTCCAGAGAGTCAAACTCTCATCTCAGTTCACTGTCTAATTTAGAGATATGAACTCAGCATCCCATCTAAGGTCTGAGTAATATTCATAAGCTATGAATCTATTTGCAATAAATAAATAATACTGGTATACTTAGAGTCCGAAAATTCAATGTACCTATTTTCAAAACTCAAGTACCTAAATTTGTAACAACTATTATCACACTAAATCTGAGCACCCCTTAGTGCACTATAGTTAATTATGCCACTATCCAATTCCAAGAAGTTTCATTGGTCCTAATAAGAGTATCTACTTAACTTCTAGAGTCAAAAATGTGACTCACAGAACTCGGCAAAAGATTTTTGATAATTAGCTTGAGCAATGGGTGCCATGCCAGAAAGGTACTTTTGGTGATATCTATTTTCCCTCATCAGAGGAATTCTTGGTAAGTCCTCTAAATGCTAACACGACATCCCATGAGATACTACAATATTCTCAATACTCAATGGTGAAGAATTATAGTGTACCTCTTGTGTTCCACTACACTTTCGCTGCGCCACTCTGATATACGATCCTCCAAGCGATAATGGTTTCGTAGTCTAAATGATTCTCCTCCACCTATCCTAAAATGAATCCTGAAATTGTGCATCCCCAACTGTATCAAGTGACCTTTTCTTCCTGCTCACAAGTGGGCTTGCAAACACCTTCATAGTAAGGAGAATGATATCAACATACATCAAATGATAACCTTACTCACGTGATGAAAAGACATAGGATTCGAGATTTAAGGGTCATTCATAAAAAACCACACTAAAATAGGTAACCACTAATGACAGATTGGTATTCACCGAAAATCGAGACGACAACGATACTAGTCTTATCGAACTTTATATTGTGGTCAAATGAGGAAAAATGTAAACAACTACTACTTTCTCGTTCCACACAATGATGTCAAACAAGACATTCAAACACCTGAAACGAAATAGTAGGCACCTACAACAGTATTGTGTCTGGAAGAAGTCATCGCAAAACGTGAAATACCAATGTGAAGTTCCTAGATGGTGACACAATCTGCGTTGAAAGACAAGGAGTTCTTAGTGTTGAACTAACTAAGGTAGGATATGGTTACTCCTAACCCTCGATATCAACCACGGCCTGGAGCATTACCGAACTCAGCGGTAGTGCCCTATAGAGAGAAAACTATTTGCTTATCTCTGGCTGAAACATACATGCACCAAACCCAAACAGAAAATGAATCAAAAGGAAGAAAACTTCACAACGATATCTAGACCACAGATAACGGTTGGCTGAAAAAGATGGCAGCAGGTCGGATAGTTGAGTCGGGTCAAGCCAAAGAGTAAAAATGGGAGTTGATAAAACATACTCTCGACAGTACACATGATCGCAAAATATTAGAGGATCGCGATCTATTTGACCTTGCAAAAATATAGCTATCAGGGGCAACCTGATCACCCAATCATTTCTCAAGGAATCCTTATTTTCCTAAGTTGCCATCACAAAACTCTCATCTACATCAGTACTCATGCCTATGACTCATATAGGTAAAAAAAATCTCGAAAGTAGGTTAGACGAAATCAATATTGAAATGAGGGTTATTGATACTCAAATAAATGAGGGGAAATAGGCTATATAGGTACGAAATGATGGATGACTCCATCTAGAGCCTCTAACACAGGTAGAAATAGCAAGCTCCCTTAACTTGCCAAGTACCACCGCTTCCATGTTGAATGAGAATTATAAGTAGGTTGAAAAAACCTTAAACAATGAGAAATCATCAAGCTGAAATGAATTCGGATACTCAACTTTTGTACTCGAACAAGAATTAAGATGCTGCGTAAGGAATGATAAGGAGTCTCGAAAAAAAATTGTGAAACATCATGTGAAAGGCAAAGGGTCGATGTACATAACCACTCTGACCCGTTCAACAGTATCATCGTCAATGATCTTCACTGGAACCATCCGCGTGTACTCGAATTACATCTGAGTCAATAATACATGTCGATAATTGAACAAACTACTGGTACTGAATTCTCATAGGGCCCTCACAATAGACCCAATAGGAAGTGCACGGTGTTGGAAAGATTACCCGCACACACTTTATGCACTATTATCTATCCCATAAGTGTAATGAGTTATTTCTACTCGTAAGTGTACGGAGTTAAGTTATAGTATTTATAAGAAGTCGAGTGTTGAACCCACAAGGATTAGCCACTTGAACTGCTTAGTTCGAATTGATTAAGCGCTTAAACTATGGTTAAACTCGATACTAACTTGATACTAAACTAAAATAAAATACGGAAGTGTATCTCACACTTCTAAGTCTTTTGAAGACCTACCATTGCAAGGGTGATTAGATTACAGTGAGTGATTGTACGAGTTGATTGATTGGTTATAACTAATGCAAAGAGATTAAATAGCAAACAAGATCACAATTAGAGAGAATGGTTGGCTAGGGAAATCTCCACTAACCACTTGATGCTCAAACAATGTCCCAATTTATGTATGTAATTAAAGACCATTTCATACAAGTGGATGTCCAAAACATAACTTTTGGGGTCACGTTTGGTTTGGAACCCAAGCTCATAGGCCATTTCAGGATCTAGAGGACTTGAGCCCAACTTTAAAGTATTAGGTGAGCCAGGACCAAGACCTAAATCGTTTTAGATTTACATCTCGACTATATGTCACGTGAGTGAAGTAAACAAGTGTACTATGTGATATTTGTGGAAGGTTCCTTTACTCGAACCTCTATTAGAGGACCCGGAAGAAAATCTAAGTGAATCTCCAAATCCATACTTTTTGAGTTAAGAACCGAAAGACCCAACCAGTAGCCACAATAACCTCTCAATTCAATGTGTGCTTGACCAATGCTCTTTAAGCGTAACGACCCGAACCGTGAAATGTGCACATATCGGTCCGAGCCGTGATTATTGTGAATTAATCGTACTCGTGGGTTATTTCATGAAAAAATTATCAGGTAAGAATTTGGTTTGAGTTCCTTCACAGGAATTGTAGAGGATTTAATTTTGAGATCGTGGGAATTTTTAGAGAATTTTTCGGATAAGAGAGCAATGTTTTATCGAGTTTTGAAGTTGGTTGCTGAAAATATATAAAAGTGTTATTTTTATTGTTGATTTAATCATGACCGTCCGATCTTGATCAGATTTGTTTTGAACCGTTGATTTGGTCATGTATGTGTACGGTATATATACGGTATTCATACGAGACAAATTGGGAAATTTTCCATTTTGGAATTTCTGTCCCATTGACTGTAGGTCAAATTGACCCATTTTGGCTGAAAGCTTCTCGCCGGTAGTGTGCTCTATTTCGGCATTCTTTGTATGCGCTTCCTTGATGAAAGTTGTTGGGCTTGAGCTCCTCTTTCTTTTGGTAGGTGGATCATCAAATTTGGTAGCCGGAGGAGGAAGTTACGACGTGTTAAAGTTGGGGATTTTTCAGTGAATTTCGCCGGCGACAGAAGTGGCGGAGACGGCAGCGATGGGGGTCGACCTTATGGGGGCTTTGTAGCCCTTGGGATGATGAGTCTATCCCAAGTGGTCTCGGCCCTTGCAGTGCCCGGTGGTGGCCGATCGGAGAAATTGAATTTCGTCAAGGTTTTCGAACTTCACGGTGAGTTTTGGACCTTTTCCGGTTAAAATTGGGCTTAGCTTTGAACTACAACGTTGTTGGAAATGTCGAGATCTTCAAATTGATGTATAGCGCCACCGTCCACGAAACCCAAAACCGGCCGGAATTCCTTGAATTTCAACTCAACATTTCTCCCTCAATTCTCAACCAAATAGAGAAATTCCAAGTTCTAAACTGTTTAGAATCAAGAGGAGAACATTTTACCTTCCAAAGTCGTGGCTTGAAACAGCCGGAATCAGCCGGTTCACTGGAGGAAGCCAAACGGTCCAATTTTCTCCACGGTCAACGGTGGTCAACGGTCAGCAGCTCGGTCAACGCCGGTCAAACTTCCTAAACAGTGTTTTCGACAATTTTTTGACCATTTCTGATATTTATACTCGCGTCTCGGGACGATCGACAGTCCAAAACGGATAACCATTACGATTCGGATAAACTCGATACGAACGGATAAACTCGTCGATATTCCGAAACTTCAATTATTCATATTATATTCCTCGGTCATCGGAAAAATCATCCGGAACCGCCCACTAACTCGAAATCACGTGTATAACAACTCTCGAGAAGAGACTTAACTCAAATTCTAGGCCGATAATTAAGTCGTAATCAAAACCGGCAAACCACACAATTATCGAAAAGCTGCGATTACGCGCTAACTCGTGAATTACGCTGATTACTCTACCGATTCTGGTTCGGGTCTTCACAGTATTTGATGTGTATAGGCGTCACTCTGAATACTTATATTATGTTTTCAGTTGAGTTTACTCCTGACTATTTTCTGGGTTTCTTGTAAACCTTGTGGTTTATTATATATATGATGTTGAGAAATCGGAATGGGGAACAGAGCCCCACAGTTTGGCTTTTGTGGAATATTCGAAGTGTGATTCTCTTTGCAAGTTCTTATTTTGGCTCACATATTTCAAGGTAAACTCTGGCGAAATTTTTTCAAATGTCGCGTTTTTAGAAGAGGTTTGATTCCGGTTTAGGCAACTAAATCGGGGTCGGGTCCTTTCAGTTAGTATCAGAGCATTAGGTTTTAGGTTATGTAGACTCTTATAGTTGTGTTACTAAGGGTATTTGAGAATGTATAGCATATCAGGAGCGATGACCCGACTGGCCAGCGGACAATCATCAATGCTCTAGAGTGTTGTATGCTTTCAAATATTTAAAGTTTCATGATTACATTCCTTGTGTTGTGGGACTTATGTCTTTTCATCTTTAGGATGCCTCCTCGACGTGGAGTCTGTGCTAACGGGGCCGGGGATCTTATTAAGGATCAACGTACGCACGACTTGCTTATGCGAGTTTTGCGTTTGGAACAGTGTTTTGACCCTGTGGTCAACACTAGGATAGCTGGAGCAACTATCTTTTCTGGATCCTCTGATCCTGAAATATGTGAAGCTTGGTTAGTTCTGATAGAGCATGTTTGTGAGCGCTTGCATTTTACTTTTGAATAGAAAACTGTAGCAGCAGTGGGTTTGCTTGAATCAGATGCCTACTTTTGGTGGATTGGTACAGACAGAGTTCCTATTGATACACCATGGCCTCTATTCAGAGATTTGTTCATGCGTCGATATTTTAATCAGGCTACTCAACAGCAGAAATATGAAGAGTTTACCAATCTGAGGCAGGGACATATATCAGTGCTTGAGTATCAGGATAAGTTCACCCGTTTGTCTCGGTTTGCATGTGATATAGTGGCATCAGAAGAAGCAAAGTGCAGGAGGTTTGAGTTGGGTCAGAATCTCAATATCAAGGGGACTTTGACCAATATGCCTCGAGATAACTTTGATGAGTTTGTTAGTGCTGCACTCAAAGGTGAAGACATTGAGAGGGAGAGACTGATGTGGTTTCAAACGCGTCGATTTGAAAAGGGTGGACCTAGTCAGGGTGCTTCAAAGAGGTTGAGTTCAGGTATTTCTGGATCAGCATCATCTTTTGGTAGTGGACCTTATAGATATCCTACTAGCACTGCTAGGCAGAGTCAGAGATGGAGGAGGAGTCGACCACAGAGGCAGTAGTTGAGTGGGAGTTCTAGTGGATTGAGTTATCCTCAACCTATCTTCAGCACACCAGCTGCACTAAGGGATGTCCCATTATGTAATCTTTGTAACAGGCGGCATCATGGTCCATGTTATCGGGGTACTACCAGTTGTTACCGTTGTGACCAGATGGGTCACTTTGCAAGGGAGTGTCGTTAGCTTGGCACTTTTAGATGTGTTGCGGATCAGAGTACTGGTTGAGATCAGAGTACTGCTTCTGGTGATCGTGCAACACAGTCTTCTGGACAGGGTGGTCAGCAGAATCTTAGCCAGCGTGGACGACCAGCTGGACAGGCTCGAGTTCACACCATGTCTCTATGTGAGGGCAGAGCTTCCCCAGAGGTTATCATTTGTATGTTGTACATTTTTGGTCATCAAGTTCTTACTTTACTAGATCCAGGGGCTACGTATTCATTCATGTCATATAGATTAGCATCATTGGCTACTGTACCTGCATTTCCACTCCCTAGTTTATGGCGAGTGTTGTATCCTGAAAGGACCCAACCCCGATTTAGTTGCCTAAACCGGAATCAAACCCTTCCGAAAACACGAACCAACAAAAACCATAGAAATTTTGGCAGAGTTTCGTTACTAACGTGGAATTACCATTACCTGTACGCGGAAAATACACTTCCTCCTATGCCACAAAAAATCAAATCGTGGGCACCAATCCCATCCAGATTTCTCAATATATCAACAGTAAAGTAAAACAATAAATATATCTGTACTTTACTGAAATCCGGAGTAAAATTGTATAATATACACAACAAAATACTCAGAGCGACTTCTAATGTAATATCATATAAGTATACCACAGTAGGTAGAACAATAAACCTACTGGAAGAAACAAGGTAGCTCGAGCACTATGTCTCCGACCACGACGTGCGACACCAGAGTCCGAACTGCAAACTGGACACGGAAACGGAAAAGCCCAGGGGAAAGACATGAAAACCGTTAGAGTGAGTGGACGAAAATAAATGTCTTTCACCACATAATATATATGTTATAAAAACATATGCGAGTCGAATGTATAAAAATCAAATGGTACATGAGGGAGACTCTAACTCCTCACGCGTACGGAGCATGCATAAAAATCTCACGGGGCCACTCGTGGACACATCCGTGCTAGTACAGTCAGAATCACGGAGTCCCAGACTTCCACGCAATTCTAGCCAGAAAGGCCTCAGGTCAGAGGTCTGCCTCCCCCCGGTAAAGGTCACAGGTCAGGAGT
The DNA here is from genome assembly GCA_946800695.1 of Geum urbanum. Taxonomy (NCBI): domain Eukaryota; kingdom Viridiplantae; phylum Streptophyta; class Magnoliopsida; order Rosales; family Rosaceae; genus Geum; species Geum urbanum. The sequence goes on from OX327003.1 coordinate 12,720,420, forward strand.
CACAGCCTCCCCCGGTAAACATCCTCGGGGATCAGCCGGGATGCGGGTGTATCGATACAACATATATAACGACTGTACTCTGTGTAAACCAAATCATAAATAGTTCAATGCAAATGCATGAAACAACATATAAGTGTACGTATACTCGTATACGCATATCCGTATATGTATAATCGTAAAACACATGCTCATGTAATCCGAAATCTCATATGCATGCTCAAGTTCATAAAACGTGTATAAAGACTCGCAAACAATCAGTGAAAAGAAATGTCCACTCACAGACTAGCGTAATGCAGATCGCGTTAACCCGTGATCCGGCGGAAAGTCCCTCGCCAAACGAACGATCACGAACCCCTGAATATTCACAAAGTCCATTTCTCAAAATCATAACTCGACAAATCAAATCAAATCACGAGAAACCACCGTTCTCGGACACACGTAATTCAAATACGACGAATCGTTGAAAATCCAATATGTACACCTCAATACCTCGCTATACTTTCGGATGCTCAAATCGAGAAACGAACCTCCCCACTGCGATCGGGGCGCGATTTCGAGTGAAATGACATGCAACTTGTCGAAAATCTCAAAAAGTCAAACTTTGACCGCCGTTGACCGTTGACCTCCGCTGTTGACCGCCGTCAACGGTGGCGCCGCCACCAAACTGAACTTTTCCCGGCGGAGCAAACTCTATTCCACTCAAAATCATCCACTGAGCAACTTTGTCAACTGCATCGAAGGCCAATTCTCGCTCTAACTAGGTCAATTTCATGCAAAACCGAATTGGTACCAAATTTTCAAATCCAAAATTCTCCAAGCACAATCAAAATTAGAACTCCATACTTACATTGTTAGAATCATGGAGATGAGGGCTACAAAACCCAGTCCTTGTTTGAGCTCAACTCGGCTGGAATCGAAAACCACCATTAACCCCAAAATCTTCAAACTTTGGTCCATGGTTTCTCTCTCCACCGTGAGACATGCCGGAAAAAGAGGCCGGGGTTGGGTTCGGGACCTCGAGACGAAGAGAACAAGACCATTCCCAAGCCGTGGGGTGGCTGGAATGAACTTCGTCGCCGGCGAGCCGTACGGCGTCGCGCATCGCCTCCCTTGCCGAGTTGACCGATCAATGAAATTAATGACTGTGTTGACTTTCCCAAAATGGCAACCACTATTTATACCTGCTATTTTAGGAAACTTCCAAAATTAAATTTACGACAAACTTAAAACATCCGTAACTCTCGCGTCGTAACTCTGATTCTGATAATTCTCGCGGCAACAAACTCGACTCGACATGTTCTCCAATTATCACCCGAAGTCAAACACATCGACCAAGCCGGTAAAAAGTCAACGGTTTACCCAAACACATAATTAAACCGACTAATGAATCAACAATCGGAAATAATCACAACTTAATCTTCGTAACTCAGAATAATGCTCTGGAAGTTCCCACAAACTCGAAATTAAATTCTGAACAACTTCTGTGAAGAAGCCAAAACCAAATTCTCGTCCGGTAATTTAGTCGCTAAGAAAATCCTCCATTTAAACCCGATAATATCGAAACTTCAAATATTCATAACTTATTCCTCGGTCGTCCAAATAACGATCCGGAATCGCCCACGAACTCGAAATCACACGTACAACGACTCTCGAGAAGAGACCCAGCTCCAATTCTCGGCCAATGATTAAGTCGTTATCAAGCCTGGCGATTCAATCATCAGTCGGAAATCTGCGATTACGCAGTAACTCACGAATCAAGCTGATTATACTTCTGACTCTGATCCGGGTTGTCACAAATCCACCCCCCTTAAAAAATTTCGACCTCGAAATTTCCAAGTCTGCCGACTAAAAGTAGGAGCACTGCCTCTGCATATTGCTCAACTCCCAGTGACAACATCAACTGAACAATTCTGATAACAAACTCCACAATAGGAGATAGCTCCGTACTGAAATCCTTGTACCCACAATCTCGAATCTGGACTGGCTCCATACAATCGCCAAGTGTTCCTGCATAAAGAACAAATAGGGTACACCACACGTAACAAACCTGAAATGTAGTTCCACCACATGGAACACAACACACATAAAAGTCAACAATATAGGCGACGCCGAACTATACGGCACAACACAAACTCGCCTATGACCCCATACAAATCAAAACAACGTGGCAATTCATAACTCAGTCTACACACATCAACATAACTCACACACTCATATCAACATAGCTCAAACATCGAACTCGAGCAATTATCAACCTGTTTCCGCTAAATCAAAAGTCTGTGGTAGCACATTCCACAAAATCCGAATCAAATGTCAACTCAAACTCAAACCAAACTCTCTCCAGCACAATGGAGTACAACATCGTTCCTCAAAACGACATTAAGCAACGTCAATACCATAGTGGTCCAAGAACTGGTACTGCATGCAATCTCAAACAAGTGAAACTGCTGGTCCCAAGTCCTCCGGAACTGCAATACTGAGGTCCACAATATGCCCTCCGAGGTCTGAATAGTCCTCAAAGATCGCTCGTCAATCTGAGGATAAAAACTGGTACTAAACTGTAATCTGGTCCCCCAACGCTCGCTGCAAAGCTCGCCAACACTCAGTCGTAGCTGAATATCTCGGTCAGCAAACTGTGACACAGGTACATCACGAAATGGACAATCTCCACCAAACATAACTATGCTAGCCTGCCACTGAAATCATCTCCAAAAGTACAAGGAAATGTACTGAGTTCGTCAAATGGTCCACAATAGCCTGACAATTGGTACCACAAACCAAAGTGCATACTAGCACATAAAACCACAGTGACAAGCGCCACGTCCAACCCGAAATCTCTAATGGCTGATACTTCTCGGCACGTCTCTGCCTCATAACCATGGCCAGTCGACAAATGTGACATCTGCACACACAAGCTGTTACGTTCCTCTTCATGTTGCGTCATGAGTAGTAAACTCGAAGTATCTGATACATATATGCATCACTAGCGCCAAATGCGCGCAAAACAGTGAGCTTCAACATCATCACACTCGAACTCAGCTCCCGTAGCTCGCAACTTAGCTAACACGGAAACTCAAGCCACACGCACACATGAAGCACCGAAGCTCCCGACTTCCGACTGAATGTATCAGCAACAACATCCCAGACAGATGGTCAAAGTACAACCTCTAGCCTTCCTCAAACAAGCTCAAAGGTGCAGCCATAGTCGTTAGTCGACCCCATCCATCTACACTGCCTCAAGCCCAAATCTGGCCGAGAATGCAAGTGGATGAAACTCAAGTGATCAGTGTACGTCCTACACTGTGCCGCACGCCATAGTTGTAGTGTCTCCAACTTTCTGATGCTAACACAAAGACAGCTACACCCAAATCATACACAGGATACGTAGCTACATAAGGTTTCCAATGTCTGTAACCATGAGCCACCGCTCTACTACACAGCATCAAAGCACAACCAAATCCAAACCTCGATGCATCGCCATAACCCATGAACTCATCGCGGTCGTCAGGTAAGATCAAAACCGAAGCAACGGTCAACCATCCTTCAGAAGTAAGTAACTCTCCTCGCGTGCATCGAACCACACGAACTTGACGCCTTCTTCGTCAATTCGGAAAATGAAGTGGCAATCCGGGAAAATCCTGCACAAGCCGTCGGTAATGGCCTGCCAAACCCAAGAGACCCCTGATCTCTGGTACAATGATAGAGCAATCCCCAAATCAACACGGCTTCTAACTGATCGGAATCCATGCCACTCACTCGGATAACATCTCACAGCCCAATATCTACACGCTAATCCACCAAAACTCACACTGGCTGAACTTTGCAAACAACTGATCACCTCGCGAAGTCCACAAAACTGCTCACAATTGCTTCAGGTACTGACCCACACTCCTGGAGTAAATCAGGACGTTGCCAACGAACATGACCGCAAACTCGTCCAGAGATCGTCTGAACACCTGGTCCATCAAGTCCGGGGCATTGGTCAACCAATGGTGTGACCAAGAACTCCTGATGTCCGCACCGAGATCCGAAAGCTGTCCAAACCACATCTGACTCATTGATCCCCAACTGATGGTATCCGGACCCGAAATCAATCTTCGACAAGACTGAAGCTCTCTCAAGCTGATCAAACCAACCGTCAATCCGAAGTAGAGGATACTCACTCTCCTCTGAAGTGAATCAGGCTTCGGTAGTCCATACACCACCACGTCGAATCATCCAACATCCGTACAAACTATACAAGAGTACATCACGCAAATATGCAGGGTCGCATGAAATCTCCTGAAACCTTCTCCAGCAACTCCTGGAGTCGAACCTGTAGCTCCATCAGCTTCGCTGGCTCCGAACGACAAGATGCCGGTAAAATGAGTCCAGCGCCCAGTACAAATTCAATGGTGTAGTCAGTCTCCCGAATTGGCGGAACATCTGGTAACTCCTCCGGAACACACCTGGAACCATTGGAACCACCTCAATGTCACCAATGTCGGATTCAGCAATCGAAGTATCCACAACATGAGCTAAGCAAGCAACACAACTCGTCTCCATCATCTGCTCGACCATCACCGCGAAACAGTATCTCGGGGAAAGTCTGGTTGTCGAAACACAACCTCCTTCTCGAGGCACTCGAACACGGCCTAATGCATCGTCAGTAAGTCCATACTCATAGTCACATCAAAACCACGATGTCCAGCTATAACAGATCCGCGGCTAAGCCATATCCTCCAACAAGGATCCCGCAACCTCCGGATGGATACAACACTCTCCAAAACCTCGGAAGTGGAAATGCAGGTACAATAGCCATGGATATCAAACAAAAGTAACCTCGGAGAAAAGTCTATCCTCAAACAAGGTCACGGCACAAACTCCAACATGCCCAACTAGCCGCCCACGTCAATTGCGACTTGCTGATTAACTCGTCAAAAGGGCTACATTGATCAAACTTCAGGAATAGCATCATAACCTCCTCCTGAACTCTGAGTTGTCAAACCGCTAACACAGCTAGCTGAGGGCACTCCCTCGTAACGTGACCCTCCTGGCCACCGAAACAGCAACTGAAAGTGCCCCACGAACACAAGTCACCGCAACACCTACTGCGTGAAAGGATCACCAACGATCGCCCAAACTCATGGCACAAGAGCAAGTCCGCTACACTATGATCTCCGCCACCGCCAAACGGATCCTCTGCTTGATCTGATGACCCTCAACATAATCGAAAAGGCCACAGCCTGATGAAGTCACTGATCCCGAAGTGTCGGACTCAACCTCATCAAAATCTCGACTAAGTGCACTTTCCTCAAATCATCACATCAAAAACCATGCACAACTTTCCTTCTCAATAGCCTCGCCACTGAGTGCAGCACACTAAGTTCCTCACGTATGTCTCGAGGCATATCAATCAGACTCTCTCTGATGCTCAGGTTCAAACTCATCTCGAACCTCGTGAACTACTTCCTCTAAAGCCACATAACACGTGCAAACAGGGACAAACATGTGAACAATGCATCTCTGCCTCAGGTGGGTAAACACTCGTCATTCGAATGCTGGGTAGCCTGATTAAATCATTACCGTATAAACAACACCCTAAATGTAGGCCATGGAGTCACAACAGGAACTCACACAATATCAGCCCACCAAATACAATAATCTGACTCAAGCAAACATCAACTGCCACAACTCTCAGCTCTGAGGCAACATGCAGACGCTCATACACACACAACTAGGCAAACCCTACCACACAAATCTCTGAACTCAGTATACTCATCCAAATCAACAGTTCTCTGGCAAATCGCGCGTCGATTGATCCTTAATAGGATCCACAACTGTACCGACACGGAAAGCACGTCATGGAGGCATCCTAATGAATAAAAATATCGTTCACAACAAGTGGAACATAATCATGGAACTTTAAATATTTGAAAGCATACAACACCCGGAATATTGATGAGTATCCGCCGGCCGGTCGGGTCACCATTCCAGACATGCTGTACATTCTCAAATATCCTTAGTAAACACGACTACAGAACCTATAACCTAATGCTCTGATACCAAGCTGAAAGGACCCAACCCCAGTTTAGTTGCCTAAACCGGAATCAAACCCTTCCGAAAACATGAACCAACAAAAACCGTAGAAATTTTGGCAGAGTTTCGTTACTAACGTGGAATTACCATTACATGCACGCGGAAAATACACTTCATCCTATGCCACAAAAAATCAAACCGTGGGCACCAATCCCATCCGGATTTCTCAATATATCAACAGTAAAGTAAAACAATAAATATATCTGTACTTTACTGAAATCCGGAGTAAAATCGTATAATATACACAACAAAATACTCAGAGCGACCTCTAATGTAATATCATATAAGTATACCACACTAGGTAGAACAATAAACCTACTAGAAGAAACAAGGTAGCTCGAGCACTATGCCTCCGACCACGACGTGCGACACCAGAGTCTGAACTGCAAACTGGGCACGGAAACCGAAAAGCCCAGGGGAAAGACATGAAAACCGTTAGAGTGAGTGGACGAAAATAAATGTCTTTCACCACATAATATATATGTTATAAAAACATATGCGAGTCGAATGTATAAAAATCAAATGGTACACAAGGGAGACTCTAACTCCTCACGCGTACGGAGCATGCATAAAAATCTCACGGGGCCACTCGTGGACACATCCGTGCTAGTACAGTCAGAATCATGGAGTCCCAGACTTCCACGCAATTCTAGCCAAAAAGGCCTCAGGTCAGAGGTCTGCCTCCCCTCGGTAAAGGTCACAGGTCAGGAGTCACAGCCTCCCCCGGTAAACATCCTCGGGGATCAGCCGGGATGCGGGTGTATCGATACAACATATATAACGACTGTACTCTGTGTAAACCAAATCATAAATAGTTCAATGCAAATGCATGAAACAACATATAAGTGTATGTATACTCGTATACGCATATCCGTATATGTATAATCGTAAAACACATGCTCATGTAATCCGAAATCTCATATGCATGCTCAAGTTCATAAAATGTGTATAAAGACTCGCAAACAATCCGTGAAAAGAAATGTCCACTCACAGACTAGAGTAACGCAGTTCGCGTAAACCCGTGATCCGGAGGAAAGTCTCTCGCCAAACGAACGATCACGAACCTCTGAATATTCACAAAGTCCATTTCTCAAAATCATAACTCGACAAATCAAATCAAATCATGAGAAACCACCATTCTCGGAAACACGTAATTCAAATACGACGAATCGTCGAAAATCCGATATGTACACCTCAATACCTCGCTATACTTTTGGATGCTCAAATTGAGAAACGAACCTCCCCACTGCGATCGGGGCGCGATTTCGAGTGAAATAACATGCAACTTGTCTAAAATCTCAAAAAGTCAAACTTTGACCGTCGTTGACCGTTGACCGCCGCTGTTGACCGCCGTCAACGGTGGCGCCGCCACCAAACTGAACTTTTCCCGGCGGAGCAAACTCTATTCCACTCAAAATCATCCACTGAGCAACTTTGTCAACTGCATCGAAGGCCAATTCTCGCTCTAACCAGGTCAATTTCATGCAAAACCGAATTGGTACCAAAATTTCAAATCCAAAATTCTCCAAAAGCACAATCAAAATTAGAACTCCATACTTACATGGTTAGAATCATGGAGATGAGGGCTACAAAACCCAGTCCTTGTTTGAGCTCAACTCAGCCGGAATCGAAAACCACCATTAACCCCAAAATCTTCAAACTTTGGTCCATGGTTTCTCTCTCCACTGTGAGACATGCCGGAAAAAGAGGCCGGGGTTGGGTTCGGGACCTCGAGACGAAGAGAACAAGACCATTCCCAAGCCGTGGGGTGGCCGGAATGAACTTCATCGCCAGCGAGCCGTACGGCGTCGCGCATCGCCTCCCTTGCCGAGTTGACCGGTCAATGAAATTAATGACTGTGTTGACTTTCCCAAAATGGCAACCACTATTTATACCTGCTATTTTAGGAAACTTCCAAAATTAAATTTACGACAAACTTAAAACATCCGTAACTCTCGCGTCGTAACTCTGATTCCGATAATTCTCACAGCAACAAACTCGACTCGACATGTTCTCCAATTATCACCCGAAGTCAAACACATCGACCAAGCCGGTAAAAAGTCAACGGTTTACCCAAACACATAATTAAACCGACTAATGAATCAACAATCGGAAATAATCACAACTTAATCTTTGTAACTCAGAATAATGCTCCGGAAGTTCCCATAAACTCAAAATTAAATTCTGAACAACTTTCATGAAGAAGCCAAAACCAAATTCTCGTCCGGTAATTTAGTCGCTAAGAAAATCCTCCATTTAAACCCGATAATATCGAAACTTCAAATATTCATAACTTATTCCTCGGTCGTCCAAATAACGATCCGGAACCGCCCACGAACTCGAAATCACACGTACAACGACTCTTGAGAAGAGACCCAGCTCCATATCTCGGCCAATGATTAAGTCGTTATCAAGCCTGGCGATTCAATCATCAGTCGGAAATCTGCGATTACGCAGTAACTCACAAATCAAGCTGATTATACTTCTGACTCTGATCCGGGTCGTCACATATCCATCTGGCGAGGTAGTATGTGTCGGGTGGGTATATAGAGATTGTGAGATTTTTATTGGAGGTTATGGGTTAGCCGCGGATTTGATGCTGCTGGATATTGTGGATTTTGATGTGATTTTGGGTATGGATTTCTTGGAGAACCATTGGGCTTTTCTTGACTGTCACAAGAAGGAGGTTATTTTCAGGAGTCCATGTATGCCAGAATTCTTGTTTCGTGGTGAAAAGAATACTTCTTTGCCTTGTTTAATTTCAGCAATGAAGGCTGAGCAGATGTTGAGGAAGGGTTGCGTGGCTTACCTAGCACATGTGATTGATACGAGTGTTCGTGTACTGGACACTGGTGATATTACGGTGGTTTGTGAGTATCCAGATGTGTTTCCCGAGGACTTACCCGGTGTTCCTCCAGTCAGGGAGATTGACTTCACCATCGAGTTACTTCCAGGTACTGAACCTATTTCGCAGACACCATATCATATGGCACCAGCAGAGTTGAGGGAGTTGCATATTCAACTTCAATAATTGATTGAGAAAGGCTTCATTCGACCTAGTGTTTCACATTGGGGTGCTCCAGTATTGTTTGTGAGGAAAAAAGAAGGTTTGATGAGGCTATGCATTGACTATCGGAAGCTGAATTAGGTTATGGTGAAGAACAAGTATTCACTTCCACGGATTGATGATTTGTTCGATCAGCTGAAAGGAGCTTCAGTCTTCTCGAAAATTGATCTCAGGTCTGGGTACCATCAGCTACGGATTCAGGAGTCTGATGTGGACAAGATGGCGTTTCGATCACGTTATGGGCATTATGAGTTCCTTGTTATGCCATTTGTGTTGACCAATGGGCCAACTGCTTCATGGACCTGATAAATCAGATCTTCAGGCATTATCTACACAAGTTCATCATTGTGTTCATCGACGACATCCTGATTTATTCCAGGAGTATGGGGCAACACAAGAAGCATTTGCATGCAGTTTTGCAGACTTTGTGAGACGCTCAGTTCTACGCCAAGTTTAGCAAGTGTGAGTTTTGGCTAGACAGTGTAAAGTTTTTGGTCACGTGATATCAGCTGAAGGAGTCAACGCGGATCTAGATAAGATTGATGTCATGTTGAATTGGAGCAGACCTACCAATGTGGCAGAGATACGGAGTTTCTTGGGCTTAGCAGGCTACTATCGCTGATTTATACAGGACTTTCCACGGATAGTGACACCGCTTACCCGTTTGTCGAAGAAAGGAGTCAAGTTTGAATGGTCTGATGCTTATGAGGAAAGTTACTTGACTTTGAAGGAAAGGTTGACTACTACACCAGTGCTGACTTTACATGACGATAGCGGTGAATATGTTGTGTACAGTAATGCTTCGAAGTTAGGTCTGGGTTGTGTTTTGATGCATCATGGAAAGGTGGTGACATATGGTTCTAGACAGCTGAAACTTCATGGAGTTAACTATCCTACTCATGATCTGGAGTTAGCTACCATGGTGTTAGCATTGAAGACTTGGAGACACTACTTGTACGGAGTGTAGTGCAAGATTTATACTGATCACAAAAGTCTTACCTACTTGCGTACACAGCTAGATTTGAATATGAGACAGCAGAGATGGATGGAGCTGATTAATGACCACGATTGTACTTTCGAGTATCATCTAGGAAAAGCTAATGTGGTTACTGATACTCTTAGTTGGAAGCATAGTGCTTCTCTCTTCCATGTACGTGTTGCTAGAGTGTCATTTTCGACAGAGTTACGATCAACGGGAGCAGAGTTGGAGTGGAATGATGATGGAACATTGTTAGCCAGTTTCCAAGTTCGTCCGGTGTTACTGGATCAAGTTCGTGAAGCTCAAGATTCAGATTTCTATTTGCTGAGCAAGAAGAATTTGATTCAGAATAGTGTACCGACAGAGTTTCGGACGAGGAGTGATGGCACTTTGGTGTTCAGAAAGAGGTTATGTGTTGACAGAGATGACAGATAACATGCAAATTTTCTTAATAGATTAAAGTTGTCAGATTATCAGAAAAGATTGCGCGTATGTCAGTCAGAGTATACTATGGTAATTGAGTATCCTTCTAGCTATTGCCATGGAAATGAGTTATGAACAGTTGTTAGCGCGGTAGATTATGCACGTTAGTAAAGATATGAGCGTTATGGTTTATCATTTGAAAAGTATTATCAGGGCTGGCATATGGTATGACGTATTTTATGCATCGTGGTTATGGACGTATATTCCTAATTCCCTGATGTTAGCATGCCTGAGGAATTTCTGTTGTAGACAGTTTTAATTGCAGTTCAGTTAAGGTTGTGGAACCGTTGGATGTTCTTAATTGTTGAGAGTAGATTCTCTAGAACAGGAATTTTCTGTTAGTGTCAGCGTTTGTGTTTATACAGAAATCATACAATAAAGGTAGTCATGTAGCAGCTAGAACAATTTGTATGAGCAGTAGCTTCATTCTCCTAACCGGTACGTAAATTTTGAGGATGAAATTTTTGTTAAGGGGAAGATTTGTAACGACCCGAACCGTGGAATGTGCACATATAAGTCCAAGCCGTGATTATTGTAAATTAATCGTACTCGTGGGTTTGTTCACGACTAAATTATCGGGCAAGAATTTGGTTTGAGTTTCTTCGCAAGAATTGTAGAGGATTTAATTTCGAGATCGTGGGAATTTTTGGAGAATTTTTCAGATAAGCGAGCAATGTTTTATCGAGTTTTGAAGTCGGTTGGTTAAAATATATAAAAGTGTTATTTTTATTGTTGATTTAATCGTGACCATCCAATCTTGATCAGATTTGTTTTGAACCGTTGATTTGGGCATGTATGTATATGGTATATATACGGTATTAATACGAGACAAGTTGGGAAAGTTTCCATTTTCGGATTTCTGCCCCGTTGACCGAGTTGACCGTGGGTCAAATTGACCCATTTTGGCTGAAATCTTCTCACCGGCGGTGTGCTCTATTCCGGCATCCTTTGGCCGTGCTTCCTTGATGAAAGTTGTTGGGATCGAGCTCCTCTTTCTTTTGGTAGGTGGATCATTAAATTTTGTAGCCGGAGGAGGAAGTTACAACTTGTTAAAGTTGGGAATTTTTCGACGAATTTCGCCAGCAACGGAGGTGGCGGAGACGGCAGCGATGGGGGTCGACCTTGTGGGGGTTTTGTAGCCCTTGGGATGGTGAGTCTATCCCAAGTGGTCTCAGCCATTGCCGTGCCCGGTGGTGGCTGATAGGAGAAATTGAATTCTGGCGAGGTTTTCGAACTTCACGGTGAGTTTTGGACATTTTCCGGTTAAAAATGGGCTTAGCTTAGAACTACAAAGTTGTTGGAAATGTCGAGATCTTCAAAATGATATATAGGTCGAAGATTTCTAGGTTGGTAAATTTTTCGGCGACCGGCGGCCCCACGCGCCGCCGTGCGCGGCAGAGCTCTGGCGATATGAGATTTTTGTCAAGTTTTATGTCATTTTGCTTGTTTTCGCATGCCGAACGCAATAGTAAGGTTTTTGAGTCAAGTTGAGTGTTCTAATTTGGGACGAGGGTTGTTTGGGTGAATTTTGAGAATTTTGCTATCCTCGTCGATATTTCGAGCGATACGTCTTTCGAGAACGCGGGGTTCTTGACGTATTAGCTCTGTATGCTGTGATTCTATATGTATTGATCGTATCCCTATTACTTAGGTGATCGTGATCGAGTGTTTGGCGAGGGATTTTCCGCCGGACCTCAAAGTTAGCTTCGTACTGTGAGTGGACACTTTATTTTCACAGTTGATTTGCGAGTCCTGATTATACATTTACGTTATGCATTTATGATTATACACTTTACAATTATGCATTGTATTAGTATGCATTTAAAATTATGCACATACAAGTATGCATTTAATGATTTCATTTTACGATTATGCATGTGCATGGAAAATATTTATGATTTGGTTTAGACAGAGTACAGTCTCAGATATAGAGGTAGCATCGATGCTTTGGCTTCTCGGTTGATCCCCAAGATGCTCCGAGAAGGTTATGACAAACGCCTGACCCGAGGTCTTTCAAACTTATAATCACGAGCGGGTCTGGGATCCCGTGATTAGACTGTACTATGCGGAGGAGTCCGTGAGTGACCCCGCATGATTTTATGTGCATCTTTATGGATCAGGGAAAATGTACCTGGTCGGGATTTTCATGTGCATTGACTCACATTATGCTTTTATGAGCATATACACTTATATGTTGGGAAAGACATATTATTATTTTCGTCCACTCACTCTAACGATTTTATTTGTCTTCCCCTGGGTTTTTCAGTTTCTTTTGCCCAGTTTGCAGTTTAAATTCCGGGGTTGCACGTCGACGGTGGAGGCGTAGAGTTCAGGTCGCACTTTAGTTCGTGTAGGTTCTCAGTTCGACATACTGGTTGTATTTGATGTGTATAGGCATCACTCTAAATACTTATGTTATGTTTTCAATTGAGTTTAGTGATGATTGTTTTCTATGTTTCTTGTAAACCTTGTGGTTTATTATATATATGATGTTGAGAAATCCAGATGGGGAACGGAGCCCCACAGTTTGGCTTTTGTAGAATATTCGAAGTGTGATTCTCTTTGCAGGTTCTTATTTTAGCTCACGTATTTCAAAGCAAACTCTGGCGAAATTTTTTTTGAAATGTCACGTTTTTAGAAGGGGTTTGATTCCAGTTTAGGCAACTAAATCGGGGTCTGGTCCTTTCATTAAGTCTATTGAGACTCAAGGAAGCTCTAGTCCTTTCTTAGTGATAAGAAAACTAAACCTTATTGTAAACCCTCTTGGAATATACCCTAATCATGTTTATATGCTCATCTAGCCATAGGTGAGCAGCTAATTCAACCAAAGACCCATTTTTAGTTCTTTAATGCATACATCAACTTAGCTAAGGTCAACACATGCATAAATGAAACCATACATGAAGCTCAAACACATAAACAACCACAAACACATAGTAATCTCATTCACAAACACATGTTTCACTCAACATACACAAAAACATAAACCATACATGAATGAATCCATCATTTGTCTACATCAAGTGGCTAGGGTTAGAACCCTAGTCTCCTAAATTGGACTACTCACTACACATAATGAAAATTGAGTCTAAATACATAAAGAGGAATCAATAGGTGTCAGAAATAACTAAAGTTAAGCAAAGCCTTCAAGTTCTTCAAGTACTTCTTCACTTCTAGCTCTCTTGTTGCTTCTTGGCTCCACAAAGATGATGAACCCACCTTAGGCTAGAATGAAAAAGGTGGAGATAAGAGTGTGGTGGTGGTGATGGAGGAGGTGTTTGAGGTAAAGGAGAGAGTTAGAAAGTTAGGAGATGAGTGATGGCTATCTCTAGAAGCGAAAACTGAGCAAAAGTTGAGAAATTATGCACTTATGCATTTTTAAATATGTAAGGGCATTTCCAACGACTCCTCTAAAATTATTATATCATAGAGACGTAATAGTAGAAATGTCTATAATAAAAATTGTCTCCATGCCAACTCCAATAGCTCATCTGTATTATTCTCCAGAATTTAATGGTTTTCTCTATAATTTAATATGATTTTAGTATAATCTGTATTTTTATTCGTTTATAAGATTTTTATTATACTTAAAAGAAATGTTTGTATTAAGCCATGAGGTGCATTAAATTTGATGAGTGAGAAGGACAGATGTAGAGAAAAGATGGAGAAAGTGAGAGAAAACAAGAGAGTATCCTTAAAATATAGAGATTTGAGTGAGATACAAAGATTTTGGTATTTTTATACATATACAATAAAATCTTGATAAATAAAAAATTCAGTAAATTAATAATCTCGCTTAAGTAATATTTATTCTTGATCATGTCTCGAGAACATATCATATTACTAGCAACCCTGCTAAATATATAAGATAATAGCTTTAAGTCAATTTCTTTCGAACAATGCTTGGCTGCCTATGGGTGGGCAACGCTTCCTACCCACATCCACCGAGAAGGTGCCATGTGTAGTTTTTATTTCCTACAAGGCAGCAATTGTTACTTTATTTCCTTCTTTCCTTACTCTGAGGAGTCCAAGGCTGGTCGGAGTTCAAAAGTCTCATGTCGCGGTACTCGAACATGTAGAGAATACGAGTAGTATACCAGATTAATTATGCATTTCAAAACAATGACTTGGACCATTTGAGACTTCCACATGAAGAGAGCTTGCACTAGATCAAGTCGGAGGGCACTGAGAACGATGAGCTTTTGGAGAGTGTCAGTGGCGATGAAGCGGTTGTTCATCTTGTAAGTATTGTTTGGGGAGATGAAGTGTAAGGAGAGGAGAGGAGAGGGAGGACGAAGAGGGCCATGAAGTGATTGATGCCGAAGTGAAGATCAGTTCCACAAAGTTCAAGACTTAGAGGGAAAATATAATAGACATGTGGTAACTTCTCACTGTATAGGGGTAAGAGGTGATGTCCATAACTGGATTGTCCATAAGTATCCATTCCTCTAGGTCACTATAAATATATAAAGGATAATTCTTGGCTGCCTATATGGGCAAGACTTCCTACCTACCTCCAATCACAGAATGACATGTGTCCTCTTTTAGTTATCTTCTTCTATTTCTTGCAAGTGTATCTCTTCTTCCTTATTTTTCTAGCATTGACTCCTAGTACCTCTACAGCAGCACAACCCGTTGCCTTCCACTCAAATTTAAAGCACGCCGACTCTTGCGCGGAGAACTCTATCTTACACTCCAGTGTCACCGAGTCTGAATACTCTCTCATTGTGCTATAGGGTAATCACATATATTGAGGTTTACTGGTTTAAATTGAAAGAAATCCATAAAAATAACAAGTGAATTGACATATCAAGTATGACCACCAAATCCTTCATTTCCTTCTCAGCAACAAGGTGCAGGCATGACAAATCAGAGTTGGGGATGGATTAGAAGACATAAAAAGTCTTACATGGAGGTTCTTCGACCAAAAGAGAAGAAGGTGAAGGAAAAAGTAAGAAAACAAAGAAGAGGATATAAATCAATTTACTCAATTATTCATTGGATGTGGATAGGAGTGGCTGCCCAATTATTCATACTAGTCATGCATGGGCACCCAAAAACTGTCCAAAAAGTAATAACTGAATAAAAAGGGCACACAGTTATATATTAAGATTCATAAAAAATGAAAAATTTTAGCCAAGAACTTTAATTCTCTCAATTAGTTGTATTATTTCTTTAAAAAAAGACTATTATAGCCAGTTTCTTCTTTATATATATTTAGACCAAATTTAAATTTGTCTTTTATCGTTTGCATTGCATGCACTAAATTTGGTAAATTCTATCATTTTGTAGCAATGTTATTTGATGTAATTACTACTTCAAATGCCTATTTCTGATAGGCTATCGGTATAGCAGAACTATTATCTAAAACTAGCTTGATCATTTTTGACATGCGGATTAATTTATTATTCCTTCAGTGATCTCTTCATTAGTAGGCTATTCCATCACTCTATAATTTCATTAGGATAATTCAAAATGTGGTCAACATCCATTACTAATACTTTAACTTAAATCATAAATAACTTCACTTAATTCACGAATACCTTCATCTTCTACATGTTGTTCTGAAATCAAACTTGAATCCACTACACCACAAAGAGGTTCAGACTATGATTTTTGCCCATTATCTGATATAGATCTACGATGTTGTCCATTGAGCTGAGGAGAAAGGTCATAACAGACAATGGTCTGTAGACCATTGTATAAAAAAATATCAGTCAACACATTATGACCATAAAAACTATTGTCCGAGTACAAATGAGACAAAAAAAAATTATATCGATAAAAACCATTGCCTGAGTTAAAAAGAGACAACACTTTTATTTCAAAATTTTGTTGTATGTCATTGTTTTAATCAATAAACATTTATCTTGTAACATTATTTCAAGTTCTATGAGACAATAATCTTTTTAACCATTTAGTTGTTGGATTACACTCTTAAACAATATAATTTGTACAAAATTGTGTTGCATATTATCAGTGTTGTCAATAGTATTATGTTATTATGCATCTTATAAATGTCATTTAACATTTACATGCCAAAATACACACCATCCAAAAATATTCACTTAAAAGAAATATTCATTTGTCATTCACAATTGACATCTACAAATATATCCACAAACATACATTTAACAATTACCAAATATTCATTGTTCATTCATAATAAGCATCTAGAAATATCTATAGTGTGACAAAATATACAAAGAATATGCTTAAAATATCTATTTCAAATGTAAGACTTGAGCAACTTAAAAGCATTTTCAAAGATTTATTACAGAAGGCATCCATTGTTCCATCTCCTCTTCTCCAAATCCAACATTTCTAAATAAGTCTCAAAGATGTACATCGATATCATGAGACCTATAGAACAATTATAAAAATAATTACAAACCACATACCATGATAGATGGATAGAGCGAATCAAAGTTAGGAGTAGAAAATAATAAGCAAATGTGACTAGAAACAATAAAACCATATTGGCAATCAAATGAAAGCAAATAAGTCTCAAAGATGATATTTAATACTAAAAAAGTCCTATAGAAGGAATAAAACCTAGATTTAAAGGACTTTAGCAACTTGGGAAATAAACTTGG
Source organism: Geum urbanum (assembly GCA_946800695.1). NCBI lineage: Eukaryota > Viridiplantae > Streptophyta > Magnoliopsida > Rosales > Rosaceae > Geum > Geum urbanum. The sequence goes on from OX327003.1 coordinate 12,737,623, forward strand.
GACTTTAGTTTCACTTTCAACTTCAAATTTGGGATTACAGGATGATCAAGGGATAATGCTCAATTATGAGGATAAGACATCCACAAAAGTTAGCATTTTAAAAACAAAGCAATTCAAGATAAGGCAAACATTTACCAAATGCAAGTTCTAAGAAAGCAAAGAACATTATGTCTTCAATTAGACAAAGTATATGATTTGCATGACAGTAGAAGTATGTAAACCAAGGATAGAAGCTAGCATTACCAAAGAACCCAGGAAGTACCTACATCTGAAAAAAGTCCAAAAGCTGTTTCTGCATTGCAAAAATCTGCAATAGAGTAATCAAAAGTAAAAAGGATTAGGTGAGCTCTATTAGTATATGTTACTACTGTTGCTTGACCTCTTTTAGTAATTACTGGGAAAAGTGAGTGAAAAATGGTAGAGCATCGGACTGGTGTAGTATGGCAAAAGTTCACACTCAGCAATTTTTCACATGAGGATTTAAACACACAAAACATGACGTAACTATAATTTACTTATTCTTTTACAATAAACAAAGGGTAAAATACAAAGACTAGCAAATCGAGTACATAAGAACCCATAGTAGAAGTCATCTTGCATAACGGCTTGCAGATTGGCCATAGTAGATGAAATATGATACTGCCTATAAACCTTAGTAACCATATTCCCACAAATAAGAAAAATAAAGCCAGTAGACTACCTTGAGAATCACCAACCTGAGATTAGCATCATCTACATATGAAAGGAAAAGTTCCAACAATCGAGAAATCTATAAGACAAAAAAAACAGTCAACTGATTTACCACTTTCTCAACCAAACATCCCAATGCTCCAGTACAAGACTCACGGTAATCATCATTAAGTTTCATTTCAGTAAGATTTATCTCTGAGATCTAAAACAAACATTAGTACACAATTCTCTAAAGTTTGAAGGACCCAAATTACAGATGACCCATGGGGTAAGGTAAATTCAGTAGCCCGAAGAATGATGCAAGTAAGCAAGCAAGTAAAAAAGATATCATACCACTTCAAACTTAAGGGTGTTCAATTGTCAAGGTCTGTTTAACGTGACTATCCTCATAAATAATTTCTCTTGTACCAAAACCACATATTTGGAATAACAAGAACAAAACTCAAGCTTTAGAAACAAAAAGCTCTCAACTTTCTCTATTATCTGATCAACCAAACGAAATCATATACTATGGAGGGACTGAATTGCAACGAAAGAAAAGAAGGGGCACAAGCAAGGATGTATAGCAAAAATAATGGAATGAAAAAATTAGCAGAATAGGTATTACCGAGTCTCCATCGAGAGAAGAAGGCATGATTGTGTTCAGCATATAGTACTACCATTGGGTCACCTCTTTAAGTGATTAGACGGTGAATGCGAGTTGAGGGTGTGGTGCTTGAGGCTAGGCGAGTCGAGGATGAGCCCCGATGGTCAAATCGAGGCCAAAAAGACCGATTACGACAAAGTTCGCGATGAGGTTTAATGATGATGGCGGCGGCCGACAGTGGTGAGAGATGAATGACATAGGACGGCGTCGTCATGAGCTTCTACAGCTGACTACTACTACATTTTCTCTATCAGAGAGAGAGAGAGAGAGAGAGAGAGAGAGAGAGAGAGAGAGAGAGAGGAAGATAGGCGGATGGAAAAGTAAAGGAGTTGGGGTTTCTTTAGAAAATGGAAGACTGAGATCAAACTTTTATTTTAAATTGATGATGAGATACAAATGAAAATATAAATGAGAAAGAGGGAAACAAAATTTAGCTTAGTGTTTAGAGGGAAATCAAAACATACCTTATACTCAGACAATTGACCTAAAAATCAACATTGTTTAAATGGAATCTAGACAATGGACAACATAATTCGTTGTCTGAAATGACACAATGGAAAGAGAAAAAAAAGTTGTCCTAAATTCATTTAGTCAATGAACAATAATCATTGTCTAGAGGCGTTATCACACAATATTCGAAAAAAGAAGTATTGTCTAATTCACGTAAGACAAACAATACTTAATGTTGACCATTATCTAATTCCTATTACTACAACACTCACCTAATTTCCATTGTGTATCAGTGCGATATAGACAATGCTTTTCTTTTCACTGTTGCTGAATTTTTAGGACAATAGTCTGGTTGTTAGCTATTGTCTGAAATGTATTAGCTGAGCATGTTATTGGCGTAGTGATCTAATTAGATCTTATAAATTAATTAATAATATTCATCTATCGATAGAATAATAATATCGCTTAAATACATATTTTCTCCCATCCCGAGATTATTCATTTATAAAAGTTTTATTGTAGAATTTTTTATTCTCTGTCCTGCACTTTCTATAAGAGAAAATTCGCTTAATCTATAAGATAGAGATTAATTGAGAAGGCGAAGTGGGATGGACGCGGGGGCAGTCCGAGTCTCCCAAGAAGAGGCTCAATCGGCCCGGAAGGAGGCTCAATCATTACAGTAGAAAGTTCGATCTACCCAGAGTCAGCTGAGTTTCATCCTCAAGTTCCTCGAGTCGATAGGCATGCAACCTCTGCCCCAGTTTTAGCCCCCCACGCCTCCTGGGCACGATGACGACGATTCGAGCGACAGCGGGGGAATCAACAGGATCCATTGTGACGACCCGGAACAGAATTAGCAGTGTAATCAGCTTAGTCCATGAGGTTATGCGTAATCGCAGATTTTCGACAGATAATTGAATCGTCAGCTTTGATCACGACTAAATTATTGGCCGAGAATTGGAACTGAGTCTCTTCTCGAGAGTTGTTATACGCGTGATTTCGAGTTCGTGGGCGGTTCCGGATCATTATTTGGACGACCGAGGAATATAATATGAATATTTGAAATTTCGACATAATCGGTTTAAAGTGACAGCTTCGTTAGCGACTAAATTACCGGGCGAGAATTTGATTTCGGATCCTTCGTGAAAGTTGTTGAGAATTTAATTTCGAACTTGTGGGAACTTCTGGAGGATTATTCCGAGTTGCGAGGATTAAGTTATGAATATTTTTGATCGTTGATTATTTAGTCGGTTAAGCTTGTGATGGGTGGAACCGTTGACTTTTTATCGGATTTGTCGAAGTGTTTGACTTCAGGTGGTAATTGATGAACATGTCGAGATGAGTTTGTTGCCGCGAGAATTATTGAAATCGAAATTACGATACGAACGTTACGGGTGTTTAAAGTTTGTCGAAAAGTGTAATTATGGAAGTTTTCTTATTTAGCAAGTATTTAATGGGGGCTTCTATTTCTGGAAAGTCAAACCTTGCAATTAATGGAGTTGACTGGTCAACTCGGTTTGGAGGGAGAGGTGCGACGGTGCACGGCTCGCCAGCGACGAGCTCCGTCCGGCCACCTCCGGCCTTGGCCAATGACCCTATCAACTCGCCTTGGTGCCCTCGTCCTCGTGCCGGTCACCGTTCACGGCGAGGCCGCTTGTAGAGAGAGAAAATTCCGGCCAAAGATTGGAAAAATTGGGGATTTTTGCTCGATCCTATTCCGGCCGATTTGAGCTGCAAAAAGTATTGGGCTATGAAGCTCTCATCACCATGAGTCTAACCATGTAAGTATGGAGTTCTAATTTTGCTTGTACATGGAGAATTGTTGAATTGAAATTTGTGTGGGATTTTAGTTTTTCATGAAATTGACCTAGTTAGAGTGAGAATTGGACTTCGGTGTAGTTATGGAAGTTGCTTGTTGGGTGATTTTGAGTGGAATAGGTGTTGTTCCGCCGAGAAATTTCATGTTTGGGTGGCGCCGCCGCCGCCGGCGGTAGTCAACGGTTGACTTTTCAGGGTTTTCGACAAGTTGCATGTCGTTTCGCTTGGAATCGCGCCACAATCGCAGTGGTGAGGTTTGTTTTTTCGATTTGAGCATCAGAAATTATACCGAGGTATTGAGGTGTAATTATTGGATTTTCGACGATTCGTCGTTATTGGATTATGTGTTTCCGAAAAAGGTTATTTCTCGAGATTTGATTCGAGGTACTGAGTTATGATTTTGAGAAATGGATTTTGTGATTATTCAGGGGTTCGTGATCGTTCGTTTGGCGAGGGATTTTCCGCCGGATCACGGGATTAACGCGAACTGCGTTACGTTATTCTGTGAGTGGACAACTTCTTTTCACTGTCAATCACGAGTCATTACATACGTTTTACAAGCATGAGCATGCATACGACATTATGTTTTATATGAGCATGTGTTATACGATTATGCCTATACCAGTATACATTACGTATATGCATTTATATATTGTTTCATGCATTTGCATCGAACTATTTATGATTTGATTTACACAGAGTACAGTCTCAGTTCACGTTGTTGTATCGATACACCTGAAAGGACCCAACCCCGATTTAGCTCCCTAAACCAGAATCAAACCATTTCGAAAACACGAACCAACAAAAACCGTAGAAATTTTGGCAGAGTTTCGTTACTAACGTGGAATTACCATTACCTGCACGCGGAAAATACACTTCATCCTATGCCACAAAAAGCAAACCGTGGGCACCAATCCCATCCGGATTTCTCAATATATCAACAGTAAAGTAAAACAATAAATATATCTGTACTTTATTGAAATCTGGTGTAAAATCGTATAGTATATACAACAGAATACTCAGAGCGACCTCTACTGTATAATCATATACGTAAACCACAGTAGGTAGAACAATAAACCTACTGGAAGAAACATGGAAGCTGGAGCACTATGCCTCCGACCATGATGTGCGACACCAGAGCCTGAACTGCAAACTGGGCACGGAAACCGAAAAGCCCAGGGGAAAGACATGAAAACTGTTAGAGTGAGTGGACGAAAATAAATGTCTTTCACCAGTTGATATATATATGTTTAAAATAACATATGCGAGTCCAGGTAAATAAAAACAACAAGTACACGAGGTAAAACCATAATCCTCCAGCGTACTGAGCATGCAAGTAAAAATCCCACGGGGTCACTCATGGACACCTCCGTGCTAGTACAGTCCGAATCACGGGTCCTTAGTCCACGTGATTCTAAGCCAGAAAGGCCTCGGTTCCGAGGAAATGCCCCGCACCGGTCAGGTCGGGGTAACGACGCCCCTCTTGGCGGCCTACCATCGGGGATCAGCCGAGAGGCAAGTGTATCGATACAACAACGTAACTGAGACTGTACTCTGTGAAAACCAAATCATAAACAGTTCGATGCAAATGCATGAAACAACATATAAGTGTATGTATACTCGTATACATATATCCGTATATGTATAATCATAAAACACATGCTCATGTAATCCGAAATCTCATACGCATGCTCAAGTTCATAAAACGTGTATAAAGACTCGCAAACAATCCGTGAAAAGAAATTGTCCACTCACAGACTAGCGTAACGCAGTTCGCGTTAACCCGTGATCCGGCGAAAAGTCCCTCGCCAAACAAACGATCACGAACCCCTGAATAATCACAAAGTTCATATCTCAAAGTCATAACTCGACAATTCAAAACAAATCACGAGAAACCACCTTTCTCGGAAACACATAATCCGAATACGACGAATCATCGAAAATCCGATATTCACACCTCAATACCTCGCTGTAAGCTCGGATGCTCAATTCGAAAAACGAACCTCCCCACTGCGATCGAGGCGCGATTTCGAGTGAAATGACATGCAACTTGTCGAAAATCTCAAAAAGTCAAACTTTGATCGCCGTTGACCGCCGCCCACGGCGGCGCCACCACCAACCTGAAAATTCCTCGGCGGAGTAACCCCTATTCCACTCAAAATCATCCACTGAGCAACTTTGTCAACTGCATCGAAGGCCAATTTTCACTCTAACTAGTCCAATTTCATGAAAAACCGAATGTTCACACAAATTTCACATCCAAAATTCTCCAAGCACAAATGAATTTAGATAACCAAACTTACATGGTAGCTTCATGGTGATGAGGGCTACAAAACCCAGTCCAAATCATAGCTCGAATCGGCCGGAAAAGTGAAACCCGAATTCACCAAAAAAACCTTGAACTTTGGCCGGAAAATTCTTCCTCTCCGGTGAGCCTCACCGTCCATGGTGGCCGGAGATGGGACTAGGACATCGGGGCGAGTCGTTTGGGACCGGATTCGGGCTCGGAGGTGGCCGGATGAAGGACCACCGCCGGCGAGCCGTGGAGGACGCCGTGAGTTCTCCCTCCACCGGGTTGACTCGGTCAACTCGGTCAACTCTCAATCTGGTAAGGTTGAATTGCCCAAAACAGCAGGTTTCTATTTATAGGCCTTCCCAAAATGAAAACTTCGTAATTATCTTTTTCGACGAACTTTGAATACTCGTAACTTTTCCGTCGTAATTCCGATTCCGATAATTCTCGCGGCAACAAACTCGTCTCGACATGTTCTTCAATTATCACCCAAAGTCAAACACATCGACAAATCCGATAAAAAGTCAACTATTCAACCCAACACATACATAATCCGATTAAATAATCCACGATCGGAAATATTCATAACTTAATCTCCGTAACTCAAAATAATGGTCCGGAAGTTCCACCGAGCTCGAAATTAAACTCTGAACAACTTCCGTGAAGAAGCCGAAACCAAATTCTCGACCGGTAATTTAGTCGCTAAGAATGCCACCATTTAAATCTGAACTTCAAATATTCATAATTAATTCCTCAGTCGTCCAAATAACGATCCGGAACCGCCCACGAACTCGAAATCACACGTACAACGACTCTCGAGAAGAGACTCAGCTCCAATTCTCGGCCAATAATTAAGTCGTTATCAAATCTGGCGATTCAAATACTGTCGGAACTCTGCGACTACGCAGTAACTCACGTACATAGCTGATCATACTGGTGATTCTGGTCCGGGTCGTCACAACACCTGCATCTCGGCTGATCCCCGATTGATGCCTACTAGGAGGGGCAGTACCCCGACCTGACCGGCGAGGGGCAGTACCCCGGAACCGAGGCCTTTCTGGCTAGAATCACGTGTGGGTCTGGGATCCCGTGATTCGGACTGTACTAGCACGGATGTGTCCATGAGTGACCCCGTGAGATTTTCCATGCAAATGCAATCAAAGACATAAAAATGCAAATGCAATCAAAGACATAAAAATGCATATACGTATTATATAATGATATATGTATAATCGTCTAACACATGCTTGTATAAAACATAACTCGTATGCATGCTCAAGTTTGAAAATCATATATAAAAGACTCGCAATCAATCCGTGAAAAGAAATGTTCACTCACAGACTCGCGTAACGCGCACTCGCGCTAATCTCGTGGCCCGGGGGAAGATCCCTCGCCAGAAGCACGATCACGATCCCGATCTCGATCTCCTGAATATTCACAAAACATAACTGATCAAAATCATAATCCACAACTCTGTACTGAACCACGGAAACCAACTGTTCCCAGAAATATGCAATGCAGTACAAAATGATTAACGGAATTCCCGAAATCTCCACTCGAAACCCTCGACTGAACATCGGCTAACCAAATCAATCCGAAAATCTCTGGACGATAATCAGGGCGCGATTTTGAGAAAAACGACATTAAAAACGTCGAAATCTGAAAAAGTCAACCTGTTCAAATCCTGAATAAGGGATATTCAAGATATGAGCAAATGTTGATGGTTAGTATCAGCGACATGAGTGTAGAACGTTGGGCGGGTGATCAGGAAAGGATGGGATTCGAGACGGTTAAGGTTGGGCGATAGCGGCTCACGATTGATATCGGGCGATGTCGGTGAAGGATTGAGGTTGGGCGATGTCGGTGAAGGATTGAGGTTGGGCGATGTCGGTGAAGGATTTGATATCGGGCGATGTCGATGAAGGATGGAGGTTGGGCGATGTCGATCCCGGGTTCTGATACTGCTAAGACCAACAATGGTTAAGGAGAGACGGTGTGACCCGCCTTCAACCCTCCGATGCCTAAGTCAGAAATGATCCGAAGCTTGGACAGAATAACGGTATAGTAAGTCGAGAGCGCGTACCATTTAATGTTCAGTTGATCGGCATATATTGGTGGTTGGAGGTTGGGCAGTCTTCTTGTTTTCGATGTGGGACTTGGTGTGTGTGTTCCTCTACTGGATGTTGTCTAACCGGTATTGGTGACGGCGCGTGAGCGTTATCCTGATCGGATATCGGGCGGGTTTGGTCATCGAAGTTGGAGCTTTCCCGGCGGTGGGTCCTGTCGTGGTGGCGGTGAGATATATTATAACGTATAATTGAAGTCGCTTAAGCACGTGTGTAGGTGATTAAGCCGGGTATATGTACAAGTCCCCCAACTTGCTCAGCCAAGGGGATCAACCTTGGTTGGCGAGTTGAAAAAGAAGTGATACCGGGCGAGATCACCATAACGTGCTTCGGCGGCGATGTGTACCTTTGTTTAGGAGCCGGGTATCATGCCATATAGTCCCCCAACTTGGCGACCTAGGTTGTGCGCCTTGGCTGTGGGTGCCCTTGTACCTGCACATGTCATTTATATCGGCCTGGGGCGAGATCGGTGAGTAGCTAGTTCACCGTTCTGCCGAGGTCTTTGTTGTTTGAGCGTTCTCGTCCGTTTGTGGGCGCTATGGTAGGGGGAGCTCGTTTGAATTGGTAACCCTTAAGTCCCCGAGTCCGTTCCTCCTAGTGGCCAGTAATGAAGAGTGAAGCCGCATAATGAAGAGTGATAGTTTATCTGCTTGTGGGCGCTATGGTAGGGGGAGCTCGTTTGAATTGGTAACCCTTAAGTCCCCGAGTCCGTTCCTCCTAGTGGCCAGTAATGAAGAGTGAAGCCGCATAATGAAGGGTAAAGCCGAGTGGGGAGCGCTATCGGTGATGAAGGGTGATGGGCGATATCGGTGATGGAGAATAACAGGTGATACCGCCCATATTTTGGTTATTCGCTTACTTTCATCTGCGTGGTTGGTGTGGTAGGTGTGCCTGTTCTGCCTATCATTAAATGCTGGCTAGTGTCGTGATGCTACGTGGCCGAGTAGGGGTGTTGGGGTTCCCAAACGTCCCGTCGTAGCCATAAAGCGTGATGATGGTTTTTTCGAAAGTTGTGTCTCTCCTCGAAACGGTGCGTACCGGTTCTCGTTCCAGACCTTTCTACTTCTGGCTGACACGTGCCGGGATCCCCTTGACCGACGTGTCTTCTCCAACGGTTGCGATCTCGCCGTTTTGTCTATATATATGCTTTGTTTACCATATGTTTCCTTTCTTTTCTGTTTTTCTTGCTTCTGAACCCCTTTGGTATTTTATGTCGTCGGATTCTCCCATTTGCCTTCTGCCTCCGTCGTGCATGTCGCTGCGCCGCCGTAGGTTCTCCAGTTCTCCCTCAACCTCTGGTAAGGACTTGCTGCTTAGTGTCATCTGTGGTTTTTGTTGTTTCATATTTTGGTTTTGCTCTGGGTTTTGGGTTGTCTGTGTTTGCCCTTTTTCTCTTCTCTTGTTTGTTTTGTTTGCCGGGATGGTATGTCGCCTAGGAAACTAGTTGCGGGCTGGCGAACCGTTTAGGTTTTGACATTGTCCGTGGCTGTTTCGTAGGTGCCATGTCATCATCTCGTAACGACGCCGACACCGTCTCTGGATCTCGCCGTTATGGGCTTGACGGGCCTCTTCTATGGACACTCAGTGACGGTCAGGAGGTTGATGAGCCTGCTAAGGCGTTGTCCATGGCGGAGTTGGACAAGGTGAGGTCCGAGTTTCAGATTGGTGCTGGTGTTATTCTTAAGTCCCCGGCTCCTGGTGAGCAGTTTTCTAGACCACCCAAGGGTTTTATCGCCGTTGATCGCGCTCAGCTTCGGTACGGCCTTCGCCTGCCTCTTCATCCCTTCCATGAGTACATATTCGGCGAGCTATGCTGTGCCGTGGGCCAGGTATCGCCCCTGATGCTTCAAGTGTTGAGCGCGATGTTCACATTGTGGAAGCTAGCCGGTCTCGGCTACCCTACTCGGAACGAGGTGCTGTACTATTTTGACGTGGCGTATTCCACGAAGAAGGGTTGTGGTGGGACGCTCTCGCTCCGTCAACGACGTAAGAGTTCGTTGGGATTCACCGATTTCGCGAGTTCGTGCCCTGACTGGCGGAGTGAACACTTCTTTGCGAGTGGGTGGTCGTCATTCTCCCGAACCCGTGTTCCAGCTCGGTTTCGTTCCCGAGGTGCCGCTTCTATGCCGACGTGATCCTCGTCAGTGTGTCGTTTGCGTGCTTTGTCTTACTTGTTTTTATTTTTGTAGTTACGCGTCAGTACTCTTTGACCGCTATGGAAAAGCGGCGTTGTCATAGGATTGAGAGCGGTTTCAGTGAAAAGTTTAAGAGTGTGTACTTGCTTGCTGATTACCGGATTATGGAGATGACCGGTCTCGCCAAGGCGCCCAGTATGCCGCCCTTCCTTGCTTGTTTGTCTGTTTGTGTTGCTTGCTTTTTTGGTTTTGTGCTTTTTGCTGTGTCTTGGTGTCTTATCTTTCTTCTTGTCTCTTGCAGTCGGGTATAAAAATCAGAAGCGGGATCGTAAAATGTCGAGTTCTTATGGCGATATTGACGAGATTCTCGCCGAGCTTGCGGCGGAGGCTGCTAACGCCAAAGTGATCGATCTCGATGTGCGTTCTGGGAGGAACATTGTTCTCTCGGAGCAGACGGACCTGCCCCCTCCCCCGGAGTCCCAGACCGATATGGTGGGAAGCTCTGTTCCTGTTCGGGTTGTTGACGGTCAACCCGAGAGGTCTCCTCGCTCTCCTGCTCGTCCGAAGAGGAGGTCGGAAGGCGAGGCTACTCCCTTTAAGCGCCTGAAGAAAGCGGGCGCGGTTCCTGAAGCTCCCATCCCCGTTCACGATGATGAGGAGGCCGCTCGTGTTACCGTTGCAGTCCCCGGTGCCGGAGCAGATGCTGCTGACAGGGGCGGTGCCGCTGAAATAGGTGATGCCGATAATCTTTGGTACTTAGATAAGGAGGATACTTGCCTTCAGGTTGATGATTCTGACATTCGTCCTTATTGTCTCTTAGACGGTGTTCCCCGGGGTGATCCAAACCTTGCCGTTGACGGGCGCGTCGTCATTGCCCGATCAAGCAACTGGGAAGGACCGCCACCTTATTCGACCGAGATACTCGCTCTACTGCCTCCAGACGTGGCTACCGTGGCCGATGTTGAGAGTGGGGCCGAGCAGTGTCTGCGGTCCTTTGCCGCTTCTCTCCAGCTGATGTGTCATCAACGTCATACCCTGGTGGCGTCATCCGAGGAGCTGGCTCGCGTCAACTGCCTCCTGTCGGAGAGGGATGAGCAACTTGTGAAAGCGAGCGAGGAGTGGCAGTCCTTGCAGCAGAAGCATGAGGCTTTGGAGAGCGAGAAGAAGCTCGCTGACGAGTGCCTGAATGCCTCCTATATCCGTGGTCGTCAGCTAGAGTTAGAAGTTAGGGAGGAGCGGCAGCGGGCTGAAGATTTGAAGGCTCGTTTGGGCGCTGCCGAGGGCCAAGTTACTGCCCTGCGCGGCCAGGTAAAGGAGTTGGAGGATCGGCGCGAGCAGGAGCTGATCGATGCCGTGGACGATTTCAGAGCCAGCCCTGAGTATAACGCTGCCGTTAAGAAGGCCTTTACGGACGGCCTGCAGCAGACTCAGAAATGCTTCTTTGACAACGGCTGGGTGAACGAGAAGTATGACGCTGACCTGAAGCGTATTTCTGAAGAGCGTCGCCTGAAGCGTGAAGCTCTCATCAAGGTCAAGGAGGAGCAGGCCGAGGAGGAAGAACGGCAGCGGTTGAATGTTTCCCAAGGTATGACCCCTGATGGTTTTCATCCATTAACGCCTAGTGCGTCTCCTTCGACCCCTCTAACTCGTCATATTCGTGATGTTGAACTTTTTTCTCAGGCCCGGAGTGAGAGGTTGGCTGGTTTGTATCGGGAGCGGTTTCTTGAAGACGGCGCTGCAGATCTGCTATGAAGCTCGGGCATCTTTTTCCTTACAGTTGTATCGCTTTACTTTTTTGCCTAGTGTAGGCCTATTTGAACTTTTGTACTCCTGCCGTGATGGCTTATGAATGAAATGAAAATTTTTCCAAGTGTTTCCCGGTATCGCCAACGATGAAAGGTCTGAAAAAAATTCGTTTGTCTGTTTGTGGAATCAAAGTGTTTAGGGTGACCAAAGTGTACTCTAATAACGTTTAAGAATGATATAGCGTTTTGCGTTTTTATCGAGATAACCAAAGTGTCCTAGCAACTCGTATGTAAGTGAGACGGGTGTTTTTATAGTGGTTCACCAATTTGGCTACTCCACTCGTGCCTCGCTGGGCTTTTACTATGCTCTCTTTTTTTTTTTTTGCTTTACAGGTATCGACGTCTGGGGACGCGATATAGTCAAACGACAAAGGTCTGAAGAATTTTTGTTTCATCGGTGGTGGTGCCGGATGACCAAGCGAGATTGGTCCCGGTGTGATGGTGCTGACCGATTGGCTCCTTCGTCCGTGCTGCTACTGGTGACAATATCGGAGGTGTTCTGTATTCCATGTGCGCGGTATCCGGAGGCCGTTCTTGTCTTGGAGGATGAACGTGGTTGGCGTGACGCTCTCGGTGATTTTAAAAGGGCCCTCCCATGTTGGTGCCAAGCCCTTAGGTTTGGGGATGACCTCTCTCCAGACCATATCGCCCACGTGGAGCTTCCGTGCCTTTACCCGTCTATTGTAATGACGGGCTACTAGTTGCTTGTTTGCCGAGAGCGCGATAACGGTGTCGTCCTGCCGTTCTTCTCGGAGTATGTTGGCCATGTTTAAGCCGTGCTCGTTGGTGTCCTGGTCGTATCCCTCGAGCCTCGGGCTTCGGTGTGTGATTTCTAATGGTAAGACGGCCTCGGCGCCGTATACTAGTGAGAACGGCGAGTCCCCGGTTGCCTCTGTTGGCGTTGTCCGTATCGCCCAGAGAACCTCGTAAAGGCTTTCTGCCCATTTGTGGCTGTAGTCCTCCATTCTTCTTTTCAGGCCGTTCTTTATCTTTTTGTTTGCCGCCTCTACTTGGCCGTTTGTCTGAGGGTAGTACACCGATGCGAATACCAGGCGAGTTCCCAGGTTGCCGGTGAACCTTTTCATCTCATCGTTGTTGAATTGTTTCCCGTTGTCGGTGACTATCGTCAGCGGGGCTCCGTATCGGCAATATATGTCTTTCCAGAGGAAATTGATGACCTTTTTTGTGGTGATGAGGACGAGCGGCCTGGCTTCGATGTATTTCGTGTGGTAGTCTATGCAGACGATGATGTACTTGAATTGGCCTGAAGACGCCTTCAGTGGTCCGATTAGGTCGAGTCCCCATTGTGCGAATGGTATAGGGCTAACGATGATGGACATTGGCGCTGCCGGGGCGTGTATCCGGTGTGCGTGCTGGGCGCAGGCCTGGCATTTGTCGACGATATTTCTTGCGTCCTGCCGCATACCTCTGTAGTAGAACCCATATCGGAGTAGTTTGTGTATGATGTTATTTGGTCCGCCGTGGTTGCCGTACTCGCAGTCGTGGAGGTTTTTTAGCATGTCTCTGCCTTCCGTTTGCGTGACACATTTAAGCATTGGGAATCCCCTTTTGTTCATGTATAGTTGGCCGTTTTGCATGCTGTAGTATGCCGCTCTCTGGGTGAGTTGTCTTGCTTCTGTTCGATCGGTTGGCGTTGTTCCATCAGTGAGGTATTTGGTTAAGCCTGTTCGCCAATCTTCCTCTGGCGTTGCCGGTGGCGTTGCCGTGGTTATTGTGAATATCTCCTGAAAGCTTTTGGATATGCTTGGTCGTTCTAGTGTTTCCACCATTGTGTGTCCTCTTGCCGCGATTTCTGGGGCGGTTGCTAGTCTTGCTAGGGCGTCAGCCCTCTTGTTCTGCTCTCTTGGAATGTGCGTTATGTTGTAGAAGGAGAATTTGCCTAGCAGTGCCTTTACGTATCCTAGGTATGCTGACATTTGTGTCCCGCGTGCCTCGAATTCCCCGGTTACGTGATTGACTGTGAGTTGGGAGTCGCTGAATATATTAACATTCCTGGCCCCCGTATCCAGGGCGAGTTGTAGACCGGCAATTAGGGCTTCGTATTCGGCCTCGTTGTTGGATGCCGGAAATGCAAACCGTAGAGCGTATTCGGCGTATGTTTTGCCGGGACCGGTTAGGATTGCCCCCGCTCCTGCCGCTATGGCTGTTTTGGATCCGTCGACGTATAAGTTCCAGTATGAGGATGTAGTTACCTGGGTTGTGGGTGATGTGCTGGGTGCTGGCTGTTGTTGGTTGGTGATTGTCGGTGTCAGTTCTGCAATGAAATCCGCTATTGCCTGTCCCTTTATTGCTCCTCGTGGTTTGTATTCGATGTCGAACTCGCTGAGTTCTATCGCCCATTTGGTTAATCTTCCGGAGTGGTCGGGGCTGGCCAGTACTTGGCGTAGTGGTTGGTCCGTTAGGACGTGTATAGTGTGAGATTGGAAGTACGGTCGCAAGCGTCTCGCCGATGTTATTAGCGCTAGGGCCAATTGCTCGAGCGCCGGGTACTTTGCCTCTGCGCTTTCCAATCCTTTTCCGGTGAAGAATACTGGTAATTCGGTGTCGGTATCCCGTCTGACTAGTGCTGAGCTAACCGCGGTGAGCGAGGTGGCGAGGTAGATGTATAGGACCTCACCCGGAACTGGTGCGTAAAGGAAAGGGATGTGTGCGAGATACTGTTTGATGGCGGTTAGCGCCGATTCGCACTCGTCGGTCCATTCTACTGCCCTCTTTTTGGTGAGTCTGATTGCTTTGAAGAACGGGGCGCATTTGTCTGTATATCATGCTATGAACCGGGCCAGTGATGCTAGTTTTCCTGTTAACGCCTGGAGTTCCTGTTTTGTTATCGGGCGAGTTGTGTCGAGGACAGCTTGGACTTTTCCCGGGTTAGCCTCGATCCCGCGTTGGCTCACCATGTATCCCAGGAATTTCGTTGTTGTTACTCCGAAGATGCATTTTGCCGGGTTGAGTCTCATGCCGCTGCTGATGAGTGTGTCGAGTACTGTCTTGATGTTTCTTACGTGGTCCTCCCGGTGTCGGCTTTTGACAATTAGGTCGTCTACGTAGACTGCGACGGTGTCGTTGTCTAGTGGCGCGAGCAGCTCCGTCATGAATCTTTGGTACGTTGCTCCGGCGTTTTTCATTCCGAAAGGCATGACGTTGTAGCAGTATAGTCCTCGGTCGGTGATGAAACATGTTGCTTCGCTGTCCGCAGGGTTCATTTTGATTTGGTTGTATCCGGAGTAGCAGTCCATTGTTGATAGGAGTTCATGGCCGCTGGTGGCGTCTGCGAGTTGGTGAATCTGTGGTAATGGGAAGGAATCTTTTGGACATGCCTTGTTGACGTCGGTGTAGTCTACGCACATTCTCCACGTGTTGTTGCTTTTTTTTACCATGACGACGTTTGAGACCCACTCCGGGTAGTGGATCTTTCTGATGAACCCTATGTCCAGTAGCCGGGCTACCTCCTCTCTCATGGCGCTGTACTGCTCTTCGTTGTATGCTCGTCGCTTTTGTTTCTTTGGGATGGCGTCGGGCGAGATATTTAGTTTGTGTGAGACGATGTCCGTTGCTATTCCTGGCATGTCGGCGTATGACCATGCGAATACGGAGCCGCATTCCCTGAGTATGTTGACAAGAGCGGTCTCGATTGCTGGGTCCAGGTTGATCCTGATCTTGATGGTCCTTTCCGGGTGTTCGTCCGAGATGGAGATAGGCTTTGTGGCTGTCTCTGCTGATGGGCGGGCCGTGAGTGATCCCGCTCGTGGATCCTGGGGGGCCTCGCGCAGTCTGTTTCCTTTTAGTGCGCATACCTCCCTCGCCGGGTAGCTGGCGTGCTCTGGGGATCCTAGTAGGGTGGGCGTTGTTCCTCTGACGGTGCACACTCCCCCGGTCGTTGGAAATTTCATTATTAGCATTCGTTGCGATACGATGGCGTTTATTCTGTTTAGGGTGTTGCATCCGATGATGGCGTTGTAGAATGACGGGGCGTCGACCACTAGGAACTCGATGTGTGTCTCGGCGCTGCGGCCCTCTTGCCCCAGAGCGACCCTGAGGTAGTCACTTCCTAGCGGCTGTATCTGGTCGCCGTTGAAGCTTACTAGTGGGTGGTGGTCCTTCTTTAGTTTAGATGGAAGTCGCTCGAGTGCTTCGTATGCCGGCCGGAATATGACGTTGACTGAAGAGCCTGTGTCTATGAGGCATCGCCCGACGCTGCATAGGTCGATCACGGCGTCTACGAGGAAGGGGTAGTCTTCCGATACCGGGGGTCTTTGCTGCTCTTCTGATTCGTGGAATGTTATGGATCCCCAGCCGGTCCTGGCGGCCTTTGCCGGTCCCTGTCGTAGGTTGCATATCGCCCGTTCGTTTTTCCGTTCCGTTTTGGACTTGCCGCCTGTGATTGCGTTGATTCTTCTTACACTATTGATGTTCGTTGTTGGGCGCTCCGGTTGAGCGTTGTGCCCCGCCCTGAATGCTGATAGGTTTCCCTTTTCCAGTTGTGCTTGTACTGCCTTTTTTACTTCGTGGCACCTTTCTGTGTCGTGGGATTCGTTTTGGTGGAAGTCGCACCACCTCCCCGTGTTCCTGTAATCTGTTGCTCGGTATGACTTTTTGGGTAGTGTGAATAGCTCTGGGTGAGCCGTGAGGATGTCGGCGTACTTGGCGTTCAGTACGCTGAATACCGGGTGTGGTAGCGGTGTGGTGTAGTTTGCTTTTTCTTCTCGTTGTCTTTTCCCGCTGTTGGCGTAACCTTTGCCGTTGTTGGCGTAATTGTACCTTCCGTTGTTGTGCCGTTGTCCGCCTTGGCGCCACCGCTGTTGGTCCTGGTCCTGCGACCTTCCCTTATTCCTGGGTGGGGTTACCCGTGATCGATCGTTGGCGGGGAGCGCTTCCTGTATGTTTGGGGTGAATGTGTTTACCTGTTGCGATGTCGTGGGGTTGGAGCCGAAAGTTTGCAGTTCTAGTTGGGCGTGAGATGTCACGCGGTCTAGTAGGTCGGCGTATGTGGTGGCTGGGTCTTCGTTGAGTTTCCAGGTTAGCGATCCTGGTTGTAGGGCGTTTCTGAGTACGCAGAAGGCCGAGTCGCTTGATATGCCGCGGCAGTTGGCGATGGCGGTGTTCCAGCGAGAAACGAATGTGGATAGTCCCTCCGTGGGTTCCTGTTTTATAGCCTGCAATTGATTGTAAGTTAGTGAGCAACTCGCCGATGTAATGTATCTCTTTAAAAAAGCTTTAATGAGTTCTGGGAAAGATTTTATGGATTTTGGCGGGATGCTAAAGAGCCAGCTGAGGGCTCCGCCCGTTAAGCTCTCCATGAATAAGTAACAGCTTGTGGCGTCGTCGTAGCCCCTGCCGGTTGTCGCTGATGTGAAGACGTCGATGTGGAGGGACGGGTCTGTTTTCCCTCTGTATCGCTCTATTTTGATTTTCGCCAACGGATGTCGCCCGCGGCGCATGATGTCGCTCGAGAACGGTTCCTTGCGCACTGCCGGGAGTGTTCGGTCAAGGTAGCTGGGTTCTGGTTGTGATAACCGTCGTATCATCATTTCGAGGTTGGCCACTCGTGTCGCCATCTGTTCGCTGAGTGGATCGCCTGTATTCGTTCTATTGTCGACGCGTGGGGGGTGATACTGGTGAGCGGGCGAAGTCATATGGTTCTGGGCCGTCAACGACTTGCAGTCCGGGGTCTCCGTCCGGTGATCCTGGCTCTTGGTTGCCGGGTTGGGGCGTTTCTGATGATGGGCCTGGGTTGGCCCTCCTGTTCTCCGTGGTTCTTAGCCCCGTGGATGCCCCGATGTATCGCTGGTGCTCGAAGTCCCTGGCCTTTTCGAGCTCTACGCATCTTTCCATGGCTGCCTCGTATCGGCGTTGCATGTCGGCGATATGGTTACGCGTAGTGCCCACGTGGCGTTTACCTGGCCGCTGGAATGTCTGATCGTCATGTTCGCTGTCGTGATGGGTTTCCCGCTGTCCGGTACCAGGTGATATTCCCAGTGTCAGGCTGGTGTCCATGCTCGTCGCTTGCTGAGAGTTTCGTGGTTTGAAAAAAAAATTTCTTGTGTGCGATTCCCACAGACGGCGCCAATGTTCAAATCCTGAATAAGGGATATTCAAGATATGAGCAAATGTTGATGGTTAGTATCAGCGACATGAGTGTAGAACGTTGGGCGGGTGATCAGGAAAGGATGGGATTCGAGACGGTTAAGGTTGGGCGATAGCGGCTCACGATTGATATCGGGCGATGTCGGTGAAGGATTGAGGTTGGGCGATGTCGGTGAAGGATTGAGGTTGGGCGATGTCGGTGAAGGATTTGATATCGGGCGATGTCGATGAAGGATGGAGGTTGGGCGATGTCGATCCCGGGTTCTGATACTGCTAAGACCAACAATGGTTAAGGAGAGACGGTGTGACCCGCCTTCAACCCTCCGATGCCTAAGTCAGAAATGATCCGAAGCTTGGACAGAATAACGGTATAGTAAGTCGAGAGCGCGTACCATTTAATGTTCAGTTGATCGGCATATATTGGTGGTTGGAGGTTGGGCAGTCTTCTTGTTTTCGATGTGGGACTTGGTGTGTGTGTTCCTCTACTGGATGTTGTCTAACCGGTATTGGTGACGGCGCGTGAGCGTTATCCTGATCGGATATCGGGCGGGTTTGGTCATCGAAGTTGGAGCTTTCCCGGCGGTGGGTCCTGTCGTGGTGGCGGTGAGATATATTATAACGTATAATTGAAGTCGCTTAAGCACGTGTGTAGGTGATTAAGCCGGGTATATGTACACAACCCACCACCGTGGACCGCCGTTGACCGCCGCCGCAAGCGGCGGCGCGCTGTCAACGGTGAAATCCCACGGCCAAAATTTCCAGAACTCAAGATTATTCCAAGCCTAACCCTTTTCTCTTCTACCACGAAGTCCAAATCTCACAGAAACCATTCCAAATCACCTCGAACAGATCGGAATTCTAGTTTTCCGGTGACCTAATCGATCTCCCATAAAAACTCAACCTTAACTACAATTAAGCACATCAATAGACTCAGAGAGACAAGGGGAGTCGAATCCCCCTAACCACCACCATCAAAACTCGCCGGAAAACCGAAAACCAACTCCGGCGAATTTCTCAAATCGGACCCAATTCGGGTCACCACAAAATTAACCCAATCAATTTTCCCAAAACCAAATACCAATCGACTCGAAATCAAGAGAGGAAGTGATTCATACCCTTGCCGAGGTCAATGGTGGCCGAAAAATGGTCGTCGGACGGCAAGAACCCGAAATGGAAACTTTCCTCTTCGGTCAACAGGTCAAACTTCCAAAAATGGAAAGTCAACGGTGGTCAACGCCAAATAGTGATTTTCGACGATTTTACGACTATTTCCGATATTTATACTCGCGCCTCGGGTCAATCGACGGTCCGAAATGAATATTCGAAATGATTCGGATAAGCTCGAAATAATCGGATAAACTCGTCGGAAACCGAAACTTCGAATAATCACAATATATTCCTCGGTTATTGGAAAAATCTTCCGGAACCGCCCTCGAGCTCGAAATCACGTACTCTACAACTTCCGTGAAGACACTCAACTCAAATTCTTGGCCGAAAACATAGTCGCGAATAGAGTCGACGAATGACACAAATATCGTAAAGCTGCGACTAAAATAGAATCTCGTGAATCGTGCCGAATATTCTACTGATTCTGGTTCGGGTCATCACAAGCATATCCTTATTTCTACTATTTAGAGGAAAGTGAGCTCAATCAGGGTTCTTCCAAGAGGTTGAGTTCAGGCACTTCAGAGTCAGCATCCTCTATGAGTAGTGGATTGTACATGTTTTCTCTTGGTACATCTTGGCAGAGTAAGAGACTAGATTGGAGGAGAAACTGACGTTAGTGGCAACTGTCTGGGCTAGCTCGAGAGGATTGAGTCATAGTAAGCAGTGGTATCAGACATATGGGGGACCTATAGACTTTCCACTATGCAATAATTATAATAGGCATCACACTGGATAAACTAAGAAAGGTACCACATTTTTCTTCAATTGTGGAGAAGATGGACATTTTGTGCTATCTTATCCATTGAGGAACACATTTGGCCGACCTATCAATTAGACTACATGTGGTGATCAGGGTACCTATAACAATCCGTCTTTAATCAAATATCGTAAAATCACTCAAATATACGCTTAAATCTGATAATTACTTCACCAGAATTAAACTCAAGCTAATCGAGTCGAAAACCTACCGATAAACCCATCAAGAGAATACGATCATAATGATATAAAGCACACATAATTTCTCCATCGACCGCACCGCCACTTGTAGCGATATGCATCACCAATACCCAGCCACTGGGTTGACAAAGTCTAAACATTAGATTAAACACACGATTACACTCGCAACGTCATTAAGAACACAACGATATATAACTTGACACATTCTGAAAAATTTTATGGCCAGACGCACCACTACCGGCGACCCATCGGTGGTGGCAGGGATTAACATATTGATCGAAAGATCTCTCCAAACCCATCAATATCTCTCAAGGACCTCTATCTAATTTTGTCTCGTTTGACCGTAACACGCCTCGAAAGGCGGCAGATTCGGAATAGCCGAAAAATTTGCATGCGCGATTCTGGCGCCATCGAGCCACCATAAGGCTCGAGGCTAGTCAAAAATTAACCACAAGGACAAGGGCTTCAAAATCCCCTTATATTGGCCACCCAATAACGCCGACATCCACCGCTGCGATGACTACAATTCCGCGAAGAAATCTGATCACAAAACGATGATTTGTATCCCTTGAATCACACATGAACGTACCAAATCCCAACAGTAATAGATAGAGCAATCATAGAGCTCTCTAAACATACCCAAAGCTCGACCAGAGTTGGTAGGAGCAATCTTCGACGACATCGTGCGATGACAAACTGAGAAAAACCTAAAACTTCTCCACAATTTGGCCACCTAAGATACCCATCAATTAAAATGAATCTTGGGTCATAAAGAGGGAAGGGACATCTTAAAATCCTGACTAAAATCACGGCCGATGGTGGCAGGATGGGGACATACCGCCGGCGAGCCAATTGGCAACGTATTTATCGCAGGAGAGAGATAAAGACCCATCGTCGTCTACATTGGTCAACCATCCATAAGGTAAGTCTGACTTTCCAAAAATGGAAAGTCATATTTATACTCGTCTATTTACACAATCTAATTTTTGTCAAACTTCCATTAATTAACTATCCATAAGGTAAGTCTAACTATCCTAACTATTTTGTGGTAACTTTGTTTTCAACATTCAACGCGTCTACAAACTCATCGCAATGAACTCTACTACTTCCATTCAAAGTCAACTTATATAATCAAGCCGTTAAAAGGTAAACTTGAAACCTCTTAACAATTACTGATGGTAAAATATTATTTACTATGACCATAACCTGAAATCAAATATCGTAAAATAATTCTAATTATACGAAAGGTAAGGGGTATCACAATACCACCTTTTCGGTTAGAGCGAAACATAATGCAAACCAGACCACACAACAAAATTGAAATCAGAGAGGAGGCTCGACTGGACAGGCTCGTGTTCAGGCCATTACTCTTTCGGGGGGTCGGTCATCCCCTAAGGTCATCATTGATATGTTACATGCTTTTGGTTATTCAGTTTTCACTTTATTATATTTGCGGCTACGCATTCCTTTATATCTCATAGGTTGGCATCTTTAATTAACATACTTGCCTCTCCTCTCCCGGGGATGTGGCAGGTAACACATCCAACTGATGAGGTAAGTAACATTAGTTAGGAGATTATAGTGGGAGGTTATGGATTGACAAAAGACTTAATGCTTATAGATGTTGTGGATATTGATTTAATTCTAAAAATGGACTTTCAGAGGACATACCCAGTAGTGTTTGATTGTTATAAGAAGGGATCATTTTCCGAAAAAGTAAGAGATTTTGTTTTGTGTGGAAAGGAATATATTTCTCTCTTGTCTAATTTTGGAAATAAAAACAAAAAAGATGTTATGGAGGGGGTGTGAGGCATATTTGGGACAAGTGGTGAACATGAATGTGGGTGCGCCGAGCATCGAGGACATTCATATGGTTTTTGAGTATCCTGATGTGCTTCTAGATGATTTACTTGGTCTTCCTCCAATGAGGGAGGTTGACTTCACCATTGAGTTACTCCATAGTAAAATTCCCATTTCACAAGCACCTTATTGAATGGCTCCAGCCGAGTTGAAGAAGTTGCAACTTCAACTGCAAGAGTTGATCAATAAGAGTTTCATTCGACCTAGTCTTTCTCCTTGGAGTGCTCCTGTATTGTTTGTAAAACAGAGGGATGATTTGTTGAGGTTGTGTATTGACTATCGAAAGCTGAATCAATTGACTATGAAGAATAAATACTCTCTGCCTCAAATTGATGATCTGTTTGATCAACTGAAAGGAGCATATCCGACTGACGAAGAAAGAAGATAATTTTGAGTTGTTTAATGCTTGTGAGGTGAGCTTCCAAACATTAAAAAATATTAACCATGGCACGAGTATTGACTCTACTTGATGACATTGAAGAATACACTATTTGTACTGATGCCTCAAAGCTAAGTTTAGGATGCAATGCAGCATGCCAAGGTTGTTGCATATGGATTACGAAAGTTGAAACCGCATGAATTATCCTACACATGATCTTGAACTAGCTGCTATTGTGTTTGCATTGAACAGCTATAAGCATTGTTTATATGGAGCCCAATGTCAAATTTTTACTGACCACAAGAGTCTCACTTATTTACGTACCTAATTGGACTCGAATATGAGGTAGAGGAGATGGGTGGAACTAATAAATGATTATGATTGCATTTTTGAGTATCATTCAGGGAAAGAGAATTCGAAGGTGGTAGTTAATGCTCTTAGCTGAAAATCGGGAGCTTCTTTCACTCACTTGGGGGTAGCACGAGTACCACTTTTATCATAATTGCATGGCACCAGAGCAATGTTGTATCTTGTAGATGATGATGCCTTATTAGCAAGTTTTCAAATATGATCTATTCTGATTAATCAAGTGTGAGAGCCACGATTTAGATCCTTAATTATTTGTTGTGTCTGAAGGGAATATTGCAAAGTTGTGGCCAATAAAAAATTTAGTTGAGGCGAGATGGCACGTTATTTAAAGGACGATTCTGTGTTCTAGGAGACAAAGGACTTATACAAAAAATACTAGATGAAGCTCATAGTTCAGCTTATACCATGCACCCAGGTAGTACGAAGATGTATCAAGGTCCGAGGGAGTATTGTTGGTAGCCTAATATGAAAAGGGAGCTGACGACTTATGTGAGCAAATGTCTTATCTGCCAACAAGTGAAATCATAGAGGCATGAACCTTCAAGATCGTTGCAACCATTGGAGATTCCAATATGCATGCAGGAAAGTGGGTACACATTACAATGGATTTTGTGCACCAGTTGCCCCGTACCTCCATAGGTTACACTGGTATCTGGGTGATTGTTTATCTTTTATGAAATATGCACATTTTCTACCAGTCCTAGAGAAAATCTCAATGAGTATATATTAGAAGTGTTGTATATGCGCTAGATCGTGACTTTACATGGTGTACTAGCGTTCATCATTTCGGATCGAGATTCCTACTTTACCTCGCAATTTTGGAAAGCATTACTAGGACCTTTGAGAACCAAATTATGTTTCAGTATGGCATTCCACCCTTAAATGGATGGGCAATCTAAAAGGACAATACAGACATTGGAGAACATGCTGAGATCTTGTGCACTACAATTCAGAGGAAAATGAGATGAGTACTTGCATTTGGCGGAGTTCGCTTATAATAACAAATTTTGTTCCAGTATCGAGAACGCCTCATATAAAGCCCTGTATGAAAATAATGTAGAACTCTGTTGTGTTGGAATGAAGAAGGAGAAAGGAGTCGCATTGGTCTTGAAATAGTGAATGAAAGTAAGATAACGTACATATTATCTTAGACAAATTAAAGGCTGCACAAGATTGAGAAAAGTGATATGTTGACACTAAGATGAAGGATTCTGAGTTCGAGGTTGGCGATTGGATGTTCTTGAAATTATTTCCATGAAAGGGAGTCATACGTTTCGAGAAGCATGGCAAGCACCGCTCAAGTTATGTTTGCTTGTATGAGATTATGTAGCAAGTGGGTATTATGCTGTATAAGTTGGCAGTTTTAGAACAAGACAGTACCCCTCGTTAAAGTGCTTTGGAGGAACCATGATATGGAGGAAGTTGCATGGAAGCCGAAGAATATTTGGAGTAATGAAATGCTGAAGAATCACTTTATGAAACAAAACTCGTTTCAGTCGCTTTTTATTGTATTGAAAATTCGACTAACTTTTTTCTCAAACGTTATAGAGAATTCCATTTCGAGCTGGTAGAAATTTTCAAATACTCGAGTTAATTTTTACGGATATTTATAATCGGTGCAAAAATTCGATTAAATACGAAATAATTTTTAACTGATTTGGTCTCGACCATTAGATTTGGCCAAGGTCAAATCTTGATCGTTGATTTTGAGAACTGCTTAAGGTATTTCCATTCTACTATAATAAAGTCAAACGCTCTCTGACTTCACGGTTCCCCCGTAAAACCCACCGACTTCAGCCATGTGGAAAAATGAACAAAATGGAAAATTAAGGGCATAATGATCATACAAGTACAAATTTTATCGCGATTTTTTTTTTTTGAATAATAATGTTATCGTGATTAAGAGGAAAAAATCTGTTCCACAAACTCTGAAACTGGTTGGACGCATATTCTCACAAAATCTATCCGCACTTTGGATCTCCTCCAAATATATAGGAAATGGATCAGAAATCTTGGGATTGACTCGGTTTCCCTGCGACGACCCGCGCAGCCGCCCGACCCGACAACCCGACCCGCCGGAATCTTAGCCGGCCGACCACCGTTCGTGACGCTTGAGGTATCAAAACAAAGCCCTTGATCTCCCCATTAATATTCTGGGCTTAGATTGTGCGTGCAGGTGCGGAGGAGAGAGAATCGACTGGATTTCTCTCCTCGGAGTACTGCCGCCATGGTCGGCGGTGCTCCGATCGATTTTAGGTGGCGGGGATGGGGTTTTATTTTCGGCGATTTTCGCCCACGGTTCTGTCGGGGATGATTCCGGCACAGCCAGAGCGTTTCTGGTGTCGGTGATTCTAGGAAAAGCGTAGAGCTCGTCGCGAGGAAAAGTGTGGGACCCAGCTCAGGCATGGCAGAAAACTAATATTGACGAGCGGGTTCCCGGGGTAGTTTGCAAGCTAGTTTCGCATACTTGGATCAATTTATCGTAAATGAACAGTTTTGTTATCGTAATGGATATGAAATTTCATGTATTTTTACGATATGAGAAATCGGGCTGAGCATTGGCGGCTCTCGGTTTGTTTTTTGGGACTTGTTATGTTCAAAGTGTATAGCTTCGTGCAAGTATGGTTGATCTAAAGTTGAAGGGGAAATTATGCCGATTTTTTTACGGAATCTTATGTGATATGTCGAGTCAATAGGGCCTAATTTCGGTTTGGCTTCTACATCGGAATTGGGTCATTTCATAAAATCTCTATGATACATTTACGAAATTTAGCCCGGTAGTATTTCTTTTCTTTTTATTTACGAATGTATTTACTGTTAACTTTGCTTCTGCAGATGGGAGATGTTGCTAAAGATCTAGCATCAGGGACCATTGGAGGGGTAGCTCAATTGGTAGTTGGGCATCCATTTGATACCATCAAGGTTAAACTCCAAAGCCAGCCTACACCAGTCCCTGGACAGGCTCCTAAGTTCTCAGGTGCTATGGATGCCGTCAGGCAGACATTAGCTGCAGAAGGTCCAAGGGGTCTCTATAAAGGCATGGGAGCTCCACTTGCAACCGTTGCGGTCTTCAATGCCGTCCTCTTCACAGTTAGAGGGCAAATGGAGACGCTATTGAGATCTGAACCCGGTGCTCGTCTTACAGTAAACCAACAAATTGTTGCTGGGGCTGGGGCTGGATTAGCCGTGTCCTTTCTAGCATGCCCAACTGAGTTAATCAAGTGTAGGTCAGTGTGATGGCACTTTGATTTGAAAAACTGAAAATATGACCTGACTTTGAGTTATAAATTAAAATCGATTGCACTGATCCCTAAAGTTTGCTTCTGGCCCTTGGCCTATTTACAACTGATCTGGTAAGGTGGACAATTTAAAGGATGGTTATTTTTCTGTCTTCTAAAATTCATAGTTCATTTCCTCCTTTATCATTCTTTTGTTGTTCATTTATATATATTTCAAATAGATGATGCATTCTATTTATTGCAGTTTTGTTTTAAGAGCTGTGTATGGGTTGTTCAGGTTGCAAGCCCAAAGTGCAATGCGCGATACTGGCTCCGTTGCTGTTGCAGTGAAGTATGGAGGGCCAATGGACGTGGCAAAGCAAGTGCTTAAATTAGAAGGGGGTGCAAGGGGTCTATACAAGGGACTGGTTCCTACAATGGCACGTGAAATACCCGGAAATGCTGCAATGTTTGGTGTTTATGAAGCCATCAAGCAGTTCCTTGCGGGAGGACAAGACACTTCTGGGTTGGGAAGAGGCTCTTTGATGGCGGCTGGAGGCTTAGCTGGAGCTGCCTTCTGGGGCGCCGTGTACCCTACTGATGTTGTCAAGAGTGTGCTTCAGGTAGATGATTACAAAAATCCCAAGTTTACTGGTTCAATCGATGCCTTTAGGAAGATCTTGGCCTCAGAGGGGGTCAAAGGTCTCTATAAGGGATTTGGACCAGCTATGTGTAGAAGCATTCCAGCGAATGCAGCATGTTTCTTGGCATATGAGATCACAAGGTCAAGTTTGGGATGACAGCTTATTTTGATTCTAGTTTTTGGATGTGGATTACAGCAAGGTTTTAACTGTACATTGGAGTTATGATTTGGCAATAGGGTTTTCCTTATTTCCTATTAACGTACAGTTCTGTGGTTAGAAAGAACATTCTTTTACTGATGTACTGGTTGTTCTTTTCTTTCTTTCTTTCCTCTGTCTATTTCTTTCCGGAAGCAATAACGAAGCAGAATGCAGATGAATAAGAAGAGTACCACTCTGGAGGTAGATTGATGACCATGTTGGTACTCGGTAGTAGGGTAAGTCGATTGTACATATTTGATTCCTTGGTAGCTAAAGCTTACGGTAAGAGTCGTGCTCAGCCTCGTTCTATAGATCCAAGAGACAATCTGGAAACCTCCCCCTTTTGATTGCTTCAAAATTAATACTGATGGTGCATGGGATGCCAGTTCTAGAAATGGAGGTGTTGGAGTTCTTTCATTGCTGGTTTGGCAAAAGCAGTTCAAGTGGAGATGTCTTTGGAAGCTGAAGCTTTGATTGCTGGTTTGAAATTAGCTTTAGACACTAATGTTCCAAATGTGATTTTCGAAAGCGATTCCAAGTGCCTACTTGAAGATTTGTACAATGATGAAGAGAATGTGGACGGGAGGTTGGTTGGTTCACCTCTCTAATGAAGTATCATTCAGTCCAAAAACAGAAGAAAATTGTACATATTTGGACCAGTAGCATCATACCAGTGTATATGTACACACTTGTAAACAGTTTTCAAGTAACGAAACTTTCTACACTTTTTCTCCCTCCTTCCCAGTACGCGCGGTGTTGTGGGGTTTTGTTTATCTCGACAATCAATTCACCCCAATTCGTATGGAATATTCAACTATACATGTTCCTTATTGTAAATGGATTGATCAGTAATGGATATGAAATTAACTGGTTACTCGAGCATTCAAAAGCTTTAGACGCATGATACTTTGAATAAGAGATGAGGTTCAAAAATAACTGGGTACATTTCCCCCAAACAAGAACAAAACTAAACCAAACACAATTTCTTTTCTTGCTGGCACTTGAAATACATCAGAAAGTGAAAATACAACAGAAGAGGAGAGTAATTATGTATAGCACAGACATGCTCTCCATCATATCTAGAAAATGTTTAAACTAATTAGGCCAAGTAAAATTTGTCTCTCTCTTCTTCTGTCCTCTTGAATTTGATACATCGTTGAATTGTGGCCTTCTGTTTCCCAGGTAAAAATATCATCTGGAATTTCTTAGACTGTGTAATGATGCTGGTTTGTGTCAATATCTAACCCCTTCAGCTTCGCTACTGAT
This sequence comes from Geum urbanum, assembly GCA_946800695.1. NCBI lineage: Eukaryota > Viridiplantae > Streptophyta > Magnoliopsida > Rosales > Rosaceae > Geum > Geum urbanum. The sequence continues at coordinate 12,765,749 of OX327003.1, forward strand.
TCAACGTGTCCCTTGAGTGTGGTAAGCTCACGAAGTCTGTAAACACACGTAAAAGAAAACAATCGTTGAATATTTTTCTTGTGGATCAAGAATATTTGAGAATTTGTTGTCACAGGAAGCAGATACTATAAATCCTAAGGAAATGTTCTCTAGGCAATCTAGCATGCTATGTTGTTAGACTGTCAATGAGGACATTTGGCAACTGCAACTGAGCAAAACAAGTATCTGGAAGAGAACATCACATATCCTATATATGATTAAAGAGTTTAGTTTCTGACTGAATGGTATCTTACCTCGCCATCTCTGCACGTCGCTTAGCCTGCTCAGCTATCTCAGATAGCTCCCTGTAGCTGCTCTTGTCACTGAACAGAGAATTACTAGGTTCAGGTGCTTGGAGTCCATGAAGAGTCCTTTGTGCATGAGCCCATTGAGCTTCCCTCTCCTCTTTTCCATAATCTTTCTTTGTGGTAAAGGCAGTCTGTAGCAAGAAAGTAGGTTAGATTGAATCATGAGTTCACCACTCAAACTTACTAAATAAATGGTTCCAAGTTGTATACATAACAAAAAGAAGAATTACCTTGTTCTCTAGCATGTTAAGCCATGCCTTTCCACTCAAGATGTAACGGATGGCAAACTTCATGATGTCAAGTGGGAAATAGAAGACAATGCTGTAAATCCAGATGACACCAGCCCATCCCCAACCGATTCCATGTATTCTTGCAAATTCCCAGTTGGCGTATACTGCTATCACAGTCGCAATCTGAAAAAGGGGAAGATTATTTTTAGCTTTGTATGAAACGTGCACATTGTTTTGTATTTGAAAGAAAGCTTATATATTTCATTATTCTTACCAATTGTGCAATAGCAAAAGCACCGAGTAATAGAAGTCCAGGGCGTTCCAAAAAGGACCAGCTTCGTGAGCGAGTCACAAAAATGAGAGCCTGACTCACTATACTGACTTGTAGGTACAAGGCACCCATCAATTCCGCAGGACTCCCTCTTATAGATCGGACACCAAATTTCTCCTGTAGGTAAAAGCATATTGCAAATATTAATAAGCTTTCAAGAAAGTTTCTTCAACGCATAGGTAGTCAACGCATAGGTAACTTACAGAAAAGAAGTCAGTTTCCTTTATCAACCAGAAGAATATAACAGTCATCAATGCCAAGTAACCTCCAAGCACAATCCCGGTGGCAAAAATCTCTTTCAATTTCCAGCTGTCGGGAAGGGGAGATGGCACTACTCTATCCTTTGAGATTGTCATAATGGTTCCTTCATAATTTAACAAGTCATGGTGTCAAAGATCAAGATCATGAATATTATATAAAGTGTGTAACCTTATAAGTAAAACTCACCATCGTTTAATATGGCGATAATCAAAACCATGAAAGGAGAGAAGTCAAACTTCCAGATGAGTGCAATGAACATGAAACCGAACTGCAATATTAAGAGCAAAAGACAATTAGATGATAATGTCTGCTTATTCAACGGAAGCTAAATGTCGTAAACCAACAGTCTTTACTTACCACAATACGGATGGTGATGGATACTGCATAGATCTACAATAAAACAAGACGATGAAACAAAAAAGTTAAATCCCTAAGTCAAACCTATAAGTTTAGTGTCTTGTTAACAAGAAAGGCAGAGAAACTAACTGTGTAGTTCTTCATTCTCTGGAAAATAGCTCTACTAGTCAGCACTGCACTGATAATGACACTCAATCCAGGTTCTGTAAGAACAATGTCGGAAGCACCTCGTGCAGCATCTGTAGCATCAGCGACAGCAATTCCAATATCGGCCTTCTTCAAAGCAGGGGCATCATTGACACCATCGCCTGTCATTCCACAAATGTGTTTTCTCTCCTGCAACTTCTTCACAATCTCGTATTTGTGCTCTACAAGTAGGAAAAAAATGTGTTACCAAAGACAACCAAAAGAGCATTTCACATTTTGAAACAAGTATTTGAGACCCAGTACCACTTAAAACAACTCACCAGGAAATACTCCGGCAAACCCATCGGCCTTCTCAATTAGCTCATCTATTGGGAGGGCAGCTAGGTTTACATCCTTGTCTTGACCAAGTAAGGTAGCAGATGGATACATGTTTGTTCCCATTCCAAGTCTGCGACCAGTTTCCTTGGCAATAGCAAGTTGATCACCTGCACATATGAAGACAATGAGTGAGTGAGCAAAACCAAGCACACCAAAATTAAATGCACAAAAGGAATAGATGGAAGTCTGAACTGACTTACCAGTAATCATCTTAACATTTACACCAAGATTTAGAGCCTGGCGGATGGTTTCTGCACTATCGTGTCTTGGTGGATCGAAAAGAGGCAACAAGCCAACCAACTGCCATGGACCTCCCTCACTTTCTTTTGATTTTGCAGGCACTTCCTGTGACATATACAAACAGCAATTATAAGAGGGGGTTTATGTCCTTAGGTTGCACAAAAAGAAGTACAAATGTAAAATACTATAAACATTAAGGTTGGTTATAGTAACCACCTGTCTAGCAACAGCCAAAGACCGAAGACCACGTTCAGCATACTTGTCAATAATGGCAAAAGCCTTCTTCTTGAAATCCTCTTTGCATTTGCAAAGGTCCAAAATCTGTATAAGGAAATCAACTAATTGATTAATCAAGTAGTAAATCATTAAGAAATACTTGCTATAAAAATGTACACAGTTTTGAGCCACGGTTAGATATAGGGAAAACTTAAGTACCTGCTCAGGTGCACCTTTGCTTGCTCTGTGCCAGTTTCCATCAGAATCAATGTATGTCAAAGCAGTTCTCTTTTCCACTGGGTTAAATGGCAAGAAGTGAACTTCTCGAATTCCAGCACGGGCCTGCATAAATTTATCGAATGTATAAGACACTCACATTCCTCTCACACCCCTTTAAAATAAACTAATGAGAAAGAAGTTTGAAAGGGGTTATACCTCCTTTGGGTCAGCAAGCATTCCAACCATGGCAGCATCAATGGCATCCTGGTTTTCAGTTCTAGATGCCCTTGCAGCGAGAAGAACGACATGGTCCTTCTCGGTACCCTTGGCAAAAACCTCAATCAAGTTTTTGTCAACACTAAGCTTGTTAAGAGTAAGTGTTCCTGTCTTGTCACTGCAAAGCACATCCATACCGGCCATTTCTTCAATGGCAGTCATCCTCTTGGTGATGGCACCCTGCTGAGAGAGCCTGTGGGATCCAATAGCCATTGTAACAGACAAGACGGTAGGCATGGCAATGGGAATGCCTCCAATCAAGAGAACAAGGAGATTGTCAATTCCATCCCTGTACTCTCGGTGCTGAATGGGGTACATGACTACAATCTCGATTAACATTCCAATTGCAATGGAGCAGATACAGAAGTTACCGATGGAAGTGAGCACCTTTTGGAAGTGTCCAACTTGGTTGGTGCTGTCCACAAGATGAGCAGCCTTTCCAAAGAAAGTGTGGACACCGGTGGCAATGACAACAGCTTCGATTTCACCTTGTTTGCAAGTTGATCCAGAGAAAACTTCATCTCCTGGATGCTTGGTCACGGGAAGTGATTCTCCAGTGAGAGCAGATTGATCAATCTTCATAGGATCACCCTCGAGAAGACGCGCATCAGCTGGGACGATGTCACCCAACTTAATGCTGATGATATCTCCTGGAACAAGGATGGCAGCATCCTCCTCACACCATTTTCCATCTCTAAGCACCTATACAAGGAAACAAAATGTACATTAGAGATGGCTAGTCGAACAAATAATATTGAAAACTAAGATTCCTATAAAAGTACAAATCTTTCATCACTCTCAACATAAAGTTGAGTAACAACATATGTAATTGCTTGTCATTCAAGTTTATGAACATTACCTTAGTCTTGGGAGCAAGACCAGCCATAAGTGCGGCCGCTGCATTTCCTGCATTGTTTTCTTCAATGAAACTGATAGTGGAGTTGATGACCAACAAGCAGACAATACCCACAAAATCTTGCCAATCCGGGGGCTTCCCATCACCATTGGCCAAAGCAATAGCCATTATAGCTGCAGCTTCCATGACCCACGATAGAGGGTTCCACATAAACCCAAGGAACTTGAGAAATTTGCTTTCCTACAAATTTTTTAGTAACAATCAATGTTATAGTCCATCCTCAAGTTCAAAGCTTACATATTATGAACTGAAACAAAGTATTGTTCTTGTCGTGTCAATTAAAGTACGTACCTTCTTCTCTTCTAGCTTGTTGGGTCCGAAAATCTCGAGCCTTTGGGCGCCTTCGGCGCAGCTTAGACCTTCTCTGGAACATTTCAGCTGCCCAAACACTTCCTCAATTGGAATCCTCTCCTGTAAATCAACTCACTGTTAGTAACTTCGTTCAATATCAACTTTCTTATGATGCAACTATTGCAACCCTATATATTAATTAAGATTGGGATTAAAACACTAATTATATTTCGAAATAATTCTATAGAAAATTCTCAAGTGCCAAATAGTTGTTCACTTAGACAAGAAACGGTTGGCAATAATCACTAGTGTCGGAGAATCACATCTAAGACAACATGTCACAAGCACATAACATGCTACACACACGCATATATTTCCATGTCATATTCTTTGTAACTTACACATTAGGTCCACAGGTGACCCTTGCAATCTAAAATACAAATCATTTTTAGCCACAACCATGTTTTTTGATTTTATAGATAAGTAGATCCCACCTCACACAAAAAAAAAAGTTCAATAAATTAGAAATTTAGATGAAATAATTGAATATATAAACTCAACGGTTTTTTTTTTCTTCCTTCTAGATTGACTAGAAACACAGATTCAAATTTGTATGAGCAAGTCCGTAAGTAAAAACAAAAGAAACTCGAAAACTAAATTAAACTTGAGCAAGTTAAATCTCGGATCCAATCAAATATTTCATTATTTCTTGGCGTTCTCGCTAAACCCAGTTGCTTATCTTGATATCAGTACATAACATTATCTTTGAATATAGGTAATGGAGAATCCCACCAATCATTAAATTTAACCTAATAGGTTAGTAGGATTCAAATTTCCAAGTCAAGTACAAGTTAGTCGTTCGTTGTTACAATTACAGTACAATTTCAATCAACAATAACTAATTAACTAATCTAGCAGGTAAACGATGATAGTTATCTGTGAACTAGGCTCATCGGGAACTAAAAAAAATAATATTAGAAAACAATAACGATTGTCAGCCGTCCGTGTAATCTGAACAACGATAATTTAAAGAACCGGGTCGACCCGTAACTAAACAAAGCCGGAACAGACCGACCAATCCGAAACCCTGGCCGTCTTGGGAAACTCGCCCCAATCATCCAATTATAGAGAGTTGACTGACGCCGTTATAATTTAACGCATTTTCAGATTTTTTTTCTTAAAATAATAATTAACGGAATATGTCTCGGTGGGACAGACACATGCAACTTTTCAACGCCAGGGCTTTCACTGGTGCGTGCAATTCACGCGCTCCAGTATCCCATTAAAAAATGCAGAGCATGGAGGGGTAAAATGGGAAGACTGCAATAAAAAGGTAGCTGAATTTGAGAAACGCAACGGTAAAACCGAGTTTATGTGTCAGATTCTCTGCGAGAGTCATCAAAGAAAACGGTTTCGAAGGTATTTGTTTGTTTTAAAGAGGCCCATAGTACCACGGAAAAAGTACTTTTGATTAAATTGGCTTTGGAAGGAACCGGGCATGGTGCAGAGAGACTGTTGCATAAACAAATTGGGGGCATTATTAGCTGTATATTGCCACTCACATGTCTAGATCCATTGGTTTGGAAACTAGTAGGATTCCAACTAGTATATGGTAAGTTGAAACAAGAAATCAAAACAAAAGCAAAAGAGAAAGGTTGAATCTTGAAATGAACCCATGTCACAAAAATGATGACGATTCTTTCCCAAGAACCCAGATGGAACTTGGTACCACCTTTGAGTTCCACCAGTGCTATGCATGCAGAAAGAAAACATAACAACACAAACATCTATATGTAATTGTCTGAAGGTCTGATATGTTATTAGACCACAAATCAGAAGAAATATGAGTATAAGTCGGTTAAATTCGCAATCAGACAACTTAATATCTAAAACTGCGTCTTTTTCTGTTGGCACTCTACGAAAGCTTTATACAGAAACATGTTGACTTTCAAAATTGTTAGAATCAGATCTAAGGATCAAACAAACAAGACCCAAAACAATTTGTAGAGCATAAGAACTAAGTCAAGCTCCCACCACCACCCAGAAAAGCAGAACAAAGTAAAAAAGAATATAGCATCTCATTTTTTTTTCAGGGAAACTATAATTGAAAAGGGGAACTAAAGAAAGATGCGAAGAAAGTGAAGTGAGAGAAAGTTATACCAGATCAACAGTCTCGTTCTTGATCTCCTCAAGGCTGATAGCCTTCTCCGTACCCCCCATCTTCGCCCCCACTCAAACAATATGATGAATTTTGCTAGCTAGCTAGTTAAGTCGACGATGATGCTTATGTAACAAGGCCAAGAGATTTTTTTAGAGCATTGAATGAGAGATTTTGAATCCCAAGGAGAAAGAAAGAGGAAGAGGGCCAGGGGGCAGTGACTTTCTCTCTCTCTCTCTCTCTCAGGGTAGCGATGGTGATGAGAAATTGAGATGAGAGAACTGTGCACAGGATGGCTCTACTTATATACTTCTCTGAAGGGGGATTATGTGACCCTCTTCCCCGCCGCTTAACCCCCACCCCAAGTGGGGCTTTGTGTTGGACTCTTAATCCAACTCTTATGGGGTTACTTTGTAATTCTAACACACAAAAAAGGGAACAAAAAATTAGTTGAAAAAAATGGGGGAATAAAATAAGGGAAAGGGTTGCTAGTTATCTTTATAGACCGACTGCATTTCACTCTTGACTGCGGCTGCTGCTGCGGCCATTGCTACAAGCTTAAGATGATTGATTTAATATTTTTATTCCTAATGATTTTGAGAAGGCTTTCGGGGTTCTTGACCCTTCATTTTCCATTGGCAAATGAACACACCCAATCAAATTGCCTCATTCATTTGTTTGGAAAAATGGGCAAAAATATGCTGACGTGAATTTTATGTTTTCAGTTAAGGAAAAATTTATTAAAGACACCTTATCGACTGTGAATGAGAATCAAAAGTTTGAGAATCATTTTGAGAGAAGAGAATTTTTACGTTTAGTTGCACATTAGGAATCAGAATAGAGGTGTGTCTCACCTCTTTATTAGGAATCATTTTCTAATAAATCCGGAATTTGATTCTCAAATGAGAAAATGGATTTGGGCATCATTCCTCTCGGAATCAGATTTTTTTACCTATAATACCCTTACGTATATCATTTTTTAAGAGACCCTTATGTATATTAGGCGACTCCAATTTCTTTAGATTTGATATTTCCATTTATTTGCTAAATTGCTACTATGAATGATTATATTTCAAACTTTTCTATGATCATTATTTTGTTGAATTTAAAGCTTTATCTAGCTATATATAGAGCTTGCTAGATTTGGGGGTTAGTTTTTGTTTTTTGATATTTAATTAACTCATATGATTTATTCATATGTCGGTATCGTTTTAATCATTTTTTTAATAAACTTTGCTCAAATTAATAAAAAAAACTATTCGAATATAATAATAGCTATAATTTTGTAGGGATATATCAGTAATCAAACTAGTTTTGATTCCAATTCCTTATGGTAAGTAAACATTATCTATCGTAATCATTTTGATTCTTATTATGATTTAAAATAGTAAGTAAACAGCTCAATGAAATTGACATTTCCCATTCTGATTCTTGTTGATCCCAATTCATGATAATTCTGATTTCAAGTAAGTAAACGTGCCATTAAATTTGATAGTTAAGACGATAACCAAAACATTTTCCTGTCAAACTTGAGTAATCTCTCAAGCAAATTTTCCAAAAAGATTTTTTTTTCTTCTTCCATTAAGTTGTTTTGGGACCAACTAGGAAACTTACACAAGTGATGCATTTATTCAAACAAAACAAAGTGACTTTCAAAAGATTGCAGTTGAAGAGACTCTCAACTAGTTACAAATGGGATATCGAGAAAATATCGATGTTTCAAAATACGGATATTTCGATGGAATTAGTGATGAAATATCGATCCATTGAAAATTTTGATGAAAACAATGGAAATTAAGAGAAATAGATGGAAATTCGTATTGAAATTTTTTGAGGTTGTTATATGATATATTATCCATCTTATATGAAATAAAAATATTGATCAAACATTAAGAGATATGAATTTATTATAATGCTATATGAACTACTACGTGCGTGCTGAGTGCTGGTAATTATTTAAATATGATTGAATAGTTCTTAATTTTTTATATAATTGCTGAAAACCAAAGGGAGACTAGGATATCACATGTAAAGAAGTTGTGATCAATGAATGGTGTAATGAATTGAGTGAAAATGGATTTATTTCAAGGGTAAATTCTTGAATGATAGGTTAAAATTAAAATTTAGGTAAATTTAAATTAGATATGGATTTGATATTTACCAAACTTTTTGACGTTCCAATTGGTTATATATAAAAAACTTTATCTATATATTGACTAATGGTCTAGCATGATTGATAAGGAGAATTTTGTTGTGTGTAAGTGAACAAGCGGTTCGAATCTTGGGCAATTAGTTGGTGATTGGACATTTACCAAATATACATAATATATAGATATATGTAGGGTTCATCATGGGATGGGTTAGGTCGGCCTCGGCCCTAAATTTAAGGCTTAGGGATGGATTGAGCCGAAGCCACAATTTAGAAGTCTTAGCCTGCCCATTAAGACTAATGCCAATGAGGCTAAAGAAGCTATAGGTCAGGCCTCTATGAGCCGGGCTAAGATGAGCCTTAAATTGAGAAAAATTAATATGTAAAAGTTCAATGTATTGTTATTATTGATGTATGAATATATATTATTTTGAATATATATTTTTGTGCGGAGAGAACATCGAGGTGAATAAGACAAAAAAATGAAAGTAATAAGAAAAAGCATGATAATAATCATAAATTATATTATATTTTCTAATAAAAATGGCCAAAATTGGTCAGATTAGGCTTGGCATCTAAGCCTTTAAAGTGATATAAATATATTTATATATTAATTAATTTTCTTATTTGAAAAAATGTTGGGCTTGACGAGACTTATGAAGCCAATGCTGGGCTAGTTCAAAGATGCTTAAATGGGCTGGGCCGAGAGGTTGGGTTGAGCTTCAAATGTATAGCCTAGATATTACCTTATTTCAAAAGAGGTTGGGCCAGCTCGGCCTCAGTTAAGGCTGGGCAGGGCTTCGACCCTAAAGAATGGGCGGGGTAGAATATGGCTCGAGGTCAAAGGGTCAAATGATGAGACCTAGATATATGTAAGAAATTAGGAGTAGACGACAATAATGAGTTAGCTCGTTTGGCTAAGGCTTGTGGCAATTAATTGATAGGTTGGTGGTTCGAGTCCCAGGTTTGTGTGAAAGTTTAATGTGATTTTTGGATATGTTGGAGCCTTCAGGCAATTGGACTAGTCAACGAAATTGGGGGCAAGGCATTCAGAAAATTGGGTTAGTCAAATTTTGGTAATATAGGATATTTCGCCGAAGAGAAATGAAGGATTAATATTGCCATACAAAAATATTGCCGATATTTCGACGAAATTTTCGATATTTAATTCCCTACTCCCAACCCCATGGAAACTCAATCAAGACTCTCATTAACGACATTCATGGACTAACTTATCATTTTTCTAAAGTTGGATCCAACTACATTTATTGAGAGACAAATTTTATGATGGAGAAACTTGCCAACCAAGGTGATAACATTGGTAATCTTCACATTTGCAATCAAGTCTTCCCTATGTACGTTGTTGCTTTGCCTCAACTTTTGACAAGCAAGAGAGGAGGCTGTATAAGAGGAACTTATTTTTATAGATATTTTCCTTTGTATCAAAAAACGAGCGCTTATATAAAATATGAGAGCGAGAGCTCTCTCTCACCCTAGTAGGATTCTAGTAGCCGGTATTCTTTGATGCCTCCGTCATGAATCTCTTATTTGGCTGTTTTATTTGCTATAGAGTCAAGACCACCTCAATAAAAGTTGATTAATCAATTACCAAATCTTCTCATATGTGGAGCATCTTATTATCCATGGTGTTAAAGTATATGTATTATGTAACTAAAAACTATGTACAACCCCATCATTACCATGATGGCACCATGGAGTGAGATACTATACAAGTAGTACGTATCACATGGTAGAGATAATTATTTCTGTAAATATGATTTTGGTACGTTTATTCGCAACTCTTATTTTAATATTTACACATTTAATATTTTTTATACAATTTTTAATCGAAATATACCCTACCAAAAATATCATTTTATATATTCATTAGCTTTATTATTTTTTTTCAGTATTCCTTTCGATCTCCATCTCATCTTAATTTTCCTTCTTCTTTCTTCTTTGCCACAAGAGTTAGAAAATTTCGATTTGAATACGCATGAAAAGAAGAAAAATCACCATAATGTAAACAGATATAGACATCATTCATATCATTGTATTACTTCCGATCGAAATTGAAATGATCAAACTAGAATTCTAAAACATATATACCCATAAACTTGGAAGAATTTAAATTGAAAACTAAGTTTTAATCGAACACAAAAACTATATCCTAGGTTAGCCAACTATTTGTTTTTGGCATACAAATTTGAAATAAAACATACAAAACCCACAAACTAGAAAAGATCAAAATAATCAACACTACAAGAAAACATCACTTAGACCACAGAAACGTAATTGTTCCGTGGTCCAAGTGACACCTGGACGACGGAGATGGTATTCTCCGTCGTCCAGGTGATCACCTGGATCTCGGACACTTCTCCGTTGTCCAGGTGAGAACCTGGACGACAGAGATGGTATTCTCCGTCTTCCAGGTGCTCACCTAGACAACGGACCGACACGCCGTGGTCTGAGTAACGTCCACTTAGACGACGTACCGACACCTCCGTCGTCTAAGTGAAGCATTATATAAGCCCGATGCCAAACTCTCTTCCTCTCCCGCGGGAAAGTTTAAAGAGTGAAGAAGAAGGAGAATGATCTCCGCTGACTAGCTAGCTAGCTTAACTGATATCGAGATCGAAGCAGGTACGTACGCAGTTAAAATTTGCTTAATATATATTTACTTAAAACGTACATATATACATACATGGATGTTAGCTACACATATTAAATTACGTAATTGATGGATGTAGATCGAGTACATATAATTAAGCGTAAATTAATGGACTAATATATATGTAATAATTAATTAATTATAATATTTTGTAGCAGTATGGACAAGAGTCGGATGAAGTTGAAGAATAGATGTGATGTCCGGTATATGGATGGAATTAGCGAATTTGTGAATTTTGCGATAGAACATGGTCAGGGAAAGAAGCGTTTCAGGTGTCCGTGCCAGAAATGTCTTAATTGTCAGTATGTGGAGGTTAATGTTATGGTGCAACACCTGTACGAAAATGGTATGATGTGGAGTTACACTACATAGAGCGAGCATGGTGAAGCAGTAGAGTTCAGCTCAGCAGACTTCAGCTCAGGGTACAGTTAACAGGGTGCCTCATCCAGCGGCAGTGGTGCCGGACCCCCAGCTTGCAACCCAACTGCAGATTTGATCCATGATGCGTTTCCGGGATTTAATCATGGTAGACACCAACACCAAGACGGAGGTTACAGTACCACTAATGAGCATGATGACACATTCCCCGCTGCTAGCTTGACCACTGATACTAGTGAGATGGATAAATACAACCGGATGCTACTTGAAGAGCAGACCCCGGTGTTCCCTGGATGTCGAGAGAATGTGTTGCAATATGTGATAGAGCAAATGAAGATAAAAGTGAAGCACAAAATGTCAGTGAGTGCTTTTGACGAAATTCAGGAGCAAATATGTAAGTTGCTTCCTGATGATCACAATCTTCCTAAATCTCATTATAAGGTTAGAAATATCTTGAGCAGCCTCGGCCTAAAGTACAGGATAATTGACGCATGTTCGAATGATTGTGTGCTATTTTACAAAGAGTATAAAGATTTGGACTATTGTCCCGTATGTGGCCAGTGTAGATTCCAGGTGAATAGGAAGAGTTCGAAAAAGAGAATTCTTGTGAAAGTTGTTCGATATTTTCCCTTGATTCCCATATTACAGCGCCTGTACATGTCTCTACACACAGCAGAGGCGATGCGATGGTACGCAGAAAAGCGAATAGATGACGATGTCTTGCGACACGCCGTGGATGGGGAGGGTTTCAAACATTTCGACAGAGAATATGGAGACTTTGCTGCAGAGGTTAGAAATTTTAGACTCGGCCTATCTACAGACGGATTCAATCCTTGGGGAAGTAATAGCTCCGCCGTCAGCACTTGGCCAGTTATTCTGATGCCGTACAACTTGCCTCCGTGGATGTGCATGAACAAGGAATTTAATTTCTTTACTGTACTAATTTCAGGTCCTAAATCTCCAGGGAAGTTCTTAGATGTCTACCTCAGACCTTTGATCGACGAGCTGAAACTGTTGTGGGAAAATAGAGTCCCAACTTATGACAAATTCACTGACACGATGTTCACGATGAGGGCTGCCGTAATGTGGACGATCAGCGATTTTCCAGCGTATGGGATGTTGGCAGCCTGCAAGACAAAAGGATATAATGGATGTCCTATATGTTTGGACGACATGAACTCTAGTTGGCATGCGGGGAAGGTGTGTTACTTGGGTCACCGTAGATGGCTTCCTCACGACCACCCATGGCGACAGGATGAAGCTCATTTCGACGGGACGGTAGAGAACAATCCTAAACCCCGTAGTTGGTCGGACGAAGAGATTTTAGAGAGGTTGAGCTATTTCAACTTTGGTGTGTTGACCAATGACGCGGATGTAAAGAAATGCAATCCAATTCCTCTACATGATCTGAGCTATTGGGATCACAAAAGTATATTCTTTGAACTCCCTTACTGGTCGAAGTTGAAGCTGAGGAACAACTTGGACGCGATGCACATAGAAAAGAATGTGTGCGACAGCGTGGTGGGAACAATTCTCGGTATTAAGTTCAAGACTAAAGATACTCCCAAAGCGCGCAAAGATTTGGAATCAATGAATCTACGTCGTCCCTTGTGGTTGAGGAGGGATAGGAAAGCAGTGTACAACAAGATATCAGCTGCACCTTACACAGTGAAGCCGACACTTAGACGTTCTGTATTTCACTGGTTTAAGGGCGTTCGTTATCCGGCTACGTATGCAGCTACTATAACTGGAGCAGTCGACGAGGTGCAACACAAGTTTGTTGGTCTAAAGACACATGACTATCACGTTATGCTGCAACGTCTGATTCCAGTGGTAATTCGACCATATTTGTCTCGTGACGTCGTAGAACCAATAGTGGCATTGTGCAGATGGTGGCAGAGGTTATGCGCCAAAGAATTAAAGAAGTCAGATGTGGTGGAATTGCAACAACAAATTGTGCACATCATTTGCAAACTAGAGAGGATTTTTCCCCCTGCTTTCTTTGACATAATGATTCACCTAATGATCCACCTGCCCGAGCAGGTGCTCATTTCTGGTCTGGTCCAGTACACTTGGATGTATCCTCAAGAAAGGTACGTACAACTAATTAATTATACAGGTTTTTCGATTCATAATTTGTTCCACTGGAGATTACTAGCTAGCTATATGTACTTATTCTTATTGTACGTTTGATTTGTAGACAGCTTGGACAGTATAAGTCATTCATCAAAAACAGGTCGGCCCCGGATGGCTCCATAGCAGAGACATACCTAATGCATGAATGTGTTACTTACTGCAACAGGTTCCTCAAAGATCCACCACCTTCCACTGCCTCCGATCGCAGTGTCCGCATCAATCTTTCTGTCGTCACCAATGTCGTCCGACCGTTTAGAGGAGTATTAAAGGAATCGTTAACACGGGAAGAACTTATTGAGGCACATTGGGTAGTGTTGCGAGACTGTGACGAAGTTGAGCCGTACATGATGTCATACAGGGAGAGGCTTCAGGCGTTAAATAAAAACAAGAGTTCGGCGTGGATTGAGAAAATGGTTAAGAAGAAGTTTCCCGATTATTTCTTCCAATGGGTACGTACGTACGTCTCGGTATTTAATTAGTAATGTATATACATATCGATCATGTTTGTAGAAAGTAAACCCTTATATTAATTTGCCCTTTTTCGCAGATAATTGATCTGCAAAAATCTGAAAACCACGGGGGGTGGTGGTCATGGCCAAAGCCCTTGCTAGCAGGGAAGCCGATTAAACACTATATTTATCCCGGATGTTTTGTGAACGGTGTAAAGTTCCATTCATTGGCCCGAGATGAAGGAAGAAGAACACAAAACAGTGGGGTAGCAGTTGGGAAAGACAATGATCTATATTACGGGGCTATTGTATATGTGGTTCAGCTATGTTACTGGAATGATGTCAACGTTTTCCTATTCAGGTGCAGATGGTTCAAGCATACAAAGGAAGACCTGGGACTATTATCAGTCGATACAAACTCAAGCTGGTATGAGGATGAGCATTTCGCTCTCGCCACCTTAGTTAGGCAGGTGTTCTATCTCGACGATCCGAAAGCCGGTGAAGGGTGGAAAATAGTCAACCATATCTCTCATCGAGGAATATGGAATACAGAGACAATTGAAGGGACACCGGCGACGACTGAAGATGCTGCTGAACCAGAAAGAGACATTCCTGCCTATCAAGAGCCTAATATTTTTGTCATCCGCTCCGATATAATGGACCTGGTTCAAGATGGTGAACGGTTACCCATGCCTGATGGTTGTACAGATCTAACTGAAGATGAGATTATCGATGCCATTAATGAAGAATATGAAGAAGACGAGCAGGATGAGGACGCGGACGAGGACTCAGGTTATTCGTCGGACGATGTTGAGTATGATGAGGAGGATGAGCAATCGGATACCGGGGACGAGGATGATGACGATTATGATGATGACTACTTAACTAAGACGAGAAAAATTAATTGGTAATTAATTTATGTAATTATTGTAATATATGATGCATCATCGATCAATAATTAATATAAATATTATAAGGAGAAGAATGTATATATGTACGTAGATCTTCGACTTTTTGTACTTAATTAATTAATTACACACGTCCATGCTCGATCAAATCGGATCGACTGACGTACGTAAACTAAATTAAATTAATTAATTAATCCGAATTATATATCCTGGACAACGGATAAATTAATTGCAGATTTCGCCTTTTGGGTATTTTGGCTATCTCCCTAAATCCTCAACCCTAAATCTCGCAAATCGGATCGATCGATCATTTTTTTAATTATATTCTTGAATCAGAATAATTGAACGGACACACAAATGACCGGGGACGACCTAAACCCTAAACCCTAAGGCTCTAACCCCTGAATTCAGGGTTTGTACACTTGGACGACGGATATGGTCATTCTCCGTCGTCCAGGTACTCACTAGGACGACGGAGTTGATCATCTCCGTCGTCCAAGTTCACAAAACGCTATACCCTAAACCCTAAGGCCCCTAACCCCTGAATTCAGGGTCTCTGAACCTGGACGACGGAGATGGGCTTCTCCATCGTCCAGGTTAGTACCTGGACGACGGAGACGCCCATACCCGTCGTCCAGGTTCAGAGACCCTATGCCCTAAACAGTAAGGCCTCTAACCCCTGAATTCAGGGTCTCTGAACCTGGACGACGGAGATGAGCTTCTTCGTCGTCCAAGTTAGTACCTGGACGACGGAGCAGCTCATCTCCGTCGTCCAGGTGTACATTTCGTAATTTTTTCTAAGACAACGACCATCTAGACCATCTTGCAATGCATATTCTTTTCGTCAAGACTTTAGAGTAAAGAATTCTTGGTGTGTGAGCTTCGACGGTTCAAAAATCGGAGTTGCGAAATGTCTTGTATCCACGTTTCCGGTTTGTGAAATTCTCGGTTTTGCGGTTGACTATGCCGATGAAACCCTTCACAAACTTATTATTTTCTGAAAATTATTGTAATTATATATTATGTTACGGTGAACGTATCCAACGGTTGTTTTGTCCAAATTCAATTTCGTTAATACTCTGGTGCAAATGAGCCTATACTTATGAACCATTAAGTTGTAAACATTAGTAGATACTTAACAAGTTTAAAGACGTAAAATTATTCGTCGTTTCAAATTTAACTGTTCATATATACGATGCGTTCATCGATATTGTACGACTATTTCACTCGAATGACAGATCACTAATTTCCTAGCGAATTAATTTTTAAATTTTTTTTTATGTAATTTGAACGTGGACGACGGAGATGGTCATTCTCCGTCGTCCAGGTGGGGTTCATTTTAATTTTAATTTTTTTTTCAATGTAAATTGCACTTGGACGACGGAGATGGTCATTCTCCGTCGTCCAAGTTGAAAATTATGGCGGTTCAATGTGCCGCCTCAATTTTCGGCACCGCTTGAAATTTCACTTAGACGACGAAGAATCAATTCTCCGTCGTCTAAGTCCAAATTTATGGCGGGTGAAACGTCCCGCCCATTAATTACTCGCCGCTTCAAAAAATTTTAACGCTTCACCTAGACGACGGAAAAGCGCGTTTCCGTCGTCCAAGTCCACTTAGACGACGGAAAACAGATCTCTGTCGTCTAGGTGAAAGTCTATATATAGCACAATCCCCCCCCTCCTTTTCTCATTCCATCTCCTCTCCTCTCCTCTCCTCCTCTCCTCTCCTCTCCTCTCCTCTCCTCCGGCGATTTTCCTCCTCCGGCGACTCAATTTCCGGCGTGATTCCTCCTCTCCGACGACTCAACTCCGGCGATATTCCCGATTATTCCGGCGAGGTAATATTTCTATTTTTTACCTTATTAACATTATTTTTAATTATTTAATTAATTAATTTCTAAATATAATTAAATAATTAGTTTTAAATAATTAATAGTTATAATTATAATAATTATTTAGTTGTTATTATTAATATTTAGTAATCATTTAGTTATTATAATAATCATGTAGTTGTTATCATTTAATTATTTAGTTATTATAATAGTTATTTGGTAAATAATAATTATTATTAAATGCATGATAAATAATATTTCATTATTGTCATTATTTATTGTTTTAATTAATTGGTAATTATGTGTATTTTCTAGTAAATAAATTGCATGGTAGTACGTCTTTGATTTAAATTTAGTACATAAGCTTGGTTTATTAAGTCGCACTCTTTGGAATAGATGACGCCTTTTTTCCTAGCTTATCTCCCTAACCCCTCGTGATGTGTGGATTTCATCACCGCACACCATAACCTAAGTGAAGTTATGGACACGAGGTTGATGGTGGAGTTTGCAAAGGACTTGAGGGAGTGTAAATTTTCGAAAAATTGGCCGAATGTCGGACATGGTGTCTAAGAAAGATGACACCAATAGAGTATATACCATTCATTTGGTTAGCCTCGGGGTGTTTTGTCGAAATTAGTCCTGCCTCTCGCGTTATCTCTATCCCTAACTTGCCATGTTTTTCGATTGAACCAAGGCTGATTAATTGAAAATTTACACTTTATCGCGCAGGTCGCATGTCCATTGAACGACCCAAAAAGCCAAGCTAGCGTCCTCTATTTAAATCTTAACCGTACTTAATTAGCGTAAATTTTTAGTTGTAATTATTATGGTAAGTAGGTATTTTAACAACGTACTCCTAGGTTTAAATGGCTCCATCCGGCAAGAAAAAAGCTCAATAGGAGGCAGAAGATGCTATGCTCCGCCGCTTGGCGAACCAAGTCGGTTGGGTTGAACAGGAGGGCAACGACGCCCTCAATTCGGACCCTTCATCTGGTCCGTCGGCACCGCCTTCTGGGGAAATTCCCGCTGCCCAATTTATCTCCAGCAGTAATGACGTCGACCCCTATTCAACTCCGACTCCGGGTACCGGTTCAACAGCAAGTACTCAGGCGTCCTCGACCTCTGAATCTATCATGTACAGCGCCCGGCGTAAGCAAAGGAGGGCCCCGACTGACCCGGAACCGAAAAGGACTCGCGGTCTCGTTAAAGGGGGCAAAGCGGAGAAAATTTGCAAGGCGACTGGGAAAAAGATCGACTTGCCCTACGACGAATTCACCGGTGGCCCTCCCACAGCTCAGCTAGCAAGTCTCTCTCGGCGTATAGCATAGGGTCAATCCTTCGTAGCCGGGTTCGTCTCACTGCCCCTACTTGGAAGGAGGTGCCAGATGATGAGAAGGCGAAAGTCTTTAAAGAACTTTCGGTACGTAATACGTACAATTTTAGTTATTATATAATATTGTTAATATTAGTTATAATTTCATAATATATACGATTATAATTTTCTATTTATTTCTGATAGGAACAATTTGAGGTGGATCCGACACCGGCGATGTTGAGGCATATCAACCAAACCGCCAACTCCATCTACCGTGATTGGAGTTGGCGGTTTGGTTGATTGCCGCCGGAAGACTTGCCTCCTCTATCCATGGAGACCCAAATTGCAATCGCGGATGAGGTCTACGGTCGTAGAGCTGGCAAGGAGGTTAGGGGGTTCGGACCTAAGGTGGTTCGAGATTTGTCGACGACCTCCGACTCATCATCTACGGGAGGTTCGGGGCGGAGAAGGACTCAGGCTGCGGCCGTCGAAGTAGCCATTCAAGAGGCTCGACTGGCACGAGAGGAAAATCAATCCATGCGTCAAAGAGTTGATGAGCAACAAGCACAAATAATCCAACTCATCACCCTCATGCAACAATCTCGAGGAGAATGTCAACCTCCTCCGAACCCATACCCCGACGACGACGACCCGGCTGGAGGCGGGGGACTCGGCGGCGCATCTGCTCCTCCAGTGTATTAGCTAGTAGTTTATTATCTCGTTTCTTTCCGCATTCCGAACAATATTTTAATTTTTATTCATTTTTCGATTATGTATGTACAAATTAATTTTAATTATTTAATTAAGTAATATTACAAATTTAGTTTATTTAATTAATTTTAACATTTTTCATTATTTAAATTCAATTAATAATAAATTAAATTATTAATATTTAATTACAATTTTTAAAAAAAATTTAAATAAGCACTTGGACAACAGAGATGAAATTCTTCGTCGTCTAAGTGCTTGGACGACAACACTTGGAGCACGGAACTTGGAGGACGGAGGTTCCGTCGTCTAAGTACTTAGACGACGGAAAAACTCACTTAGACGACGGAAACGCTGCGCGGTCTAAGTGCGTTTTTCTTGTAGTGCAAATTCATGTTACATGAGCATGTGTAGGTCGATGCTCTTGGGATTGGGTTTTGCTCCCCTTTTTGGTTGAGAAACAATTGAACGAAAGAATAGACACTACCACAATAAACACTATAACCGACGAGATCTGTAAAACTATAACCGACGAGATAAAATTCTCGTCGGTTATAGTGGAAAAAATATTTTTTTTTTAATTTTTTTTTAAAAAAATAAAAAATCTCGTCGGTTATAGTACTATAACCGACGATAATGGCTAAAAATCTCGTCGGTTATACTATTACCGACCCCCTTTAACCAACAGACTATAACCGACGATGTTTAAGGGTCGTCGGATATAGTCCGTTGGTTAAAGGGGGTCGGTAATAGTATAACCGACGAGATTTTTAGCCATTATCGTCGGTTATAGTACTATAACCGACGAAATTTTTTATTTTTTTAAAAAAAAAAATTAAAAAAAAAATATTTTTTCCACTATAACCGACGAGATTTTTATCTCGTCGGTTATAGTTTTACAGATCTCGTCGGTTATAGTGTTTATTGTGGTAGTGAGAAGAAAGTGGACAGTAGCCTTGAACAAAGTAAACTGGAAAGAGATAAAGGTAAAATTAAAAATTTCAGTGACAATATAAATTAATAGAAGTGTAAATATTAATTTAAAAAATGTGAATAGACACATTCTTAGGCAAATAATAATTTTTTTTTTCTTATCGGAATTTATTTTTCCTATTTTTTATCATGTTTTCCGAAGAATTGACTTGTAATTTGTATCATTGTATGGTATGCTCAACATATAATATGAGTCCAAGGTCGTCTAACTCTGCCAGGATTACTGGAGAGATCCAATGGTACATTTGGATATTTTTTTCATTTCAAGCATAAAGACAATGAAAAATAAAACAACGACTGTTGTATCGAAAAAAAAAATGAAGGTATGCATAAAGAACCATGTTATACAGAGACTTGTTATCGATAAGAAGGGATGAAGAATCTCAGCCATCCATTTGATTACTAAATAAATTGCACGGCTGAGATTTAAAATCTCACTCTCTCTCTCTCTCTACACAATACTACCAGTGGTGAACCCATCGACCGACGCCGTTCGCTGTCTCCTAGCCTCGTGCTCTTCCTTGGCTGGGCTCACGCCACTTTCGATTCTAATTAACGATAGTCTCTCCCTCGCTCCGTCATGAACTCGGCTCCCCACGCCGCCTGTTTTGGGCCGCGAGACTCCCGCGTCATCTCTGCCTCACAACGGCGAAGTTACGCAAGAGAGAGAGGTAGGTTTTGGTCAGCCTTAATCTCCACCGTTGATTGTATCATCCGTCGCAGATATTGTCCCGCAAGAGAGGAGGCCTGATGTTATATATGTATTATACATTCTTATAATTTGGTTATGTGAATCTCATTTATTGGTATGAGCTTGTCCTGTTATGTTTTTCTTTTTATTCTTTTAAGAAATTAGATAGCTACAGCATAAGGTGTAGTGCTAGGTCTAGGAAGATTTGTAATGAAATTGTTAGGAAAAAGTATGCTTGTGCCAAAATTTAAGTACTTGAGTAACAATTTTGCCAGTGCAACATATTCTTTGTTGTAATCATTATTTATGTTTTTGAATTATTATTGGAGTTCTGAGAATAACCTTGCCGTACTTTCTAGATTCTAATTGTCTAAGATGTTTAAAAATTAGTGATCTTCTGATTCTTCTCTTTGATTCAAACTTTTGGCGCCATTTCAACTTTATGACTATATATATATATTAAGGGCAGTCAAGAAAATACTAATATTAGAATCTCATGCAATTAAATACTCAGATGTCATCTCTCATTTGAATGGTTTCTCACTAATAAAAATCTAGCA
Source organism: Geum urbanum (assembly GCA_946800695.1). Taxonomy (NCBI): domain Eukaryota; kingdom Viridiplantae; phylum Streptophyta; class Magnoliopsida; order Rosales; family Rosaceae; genus Geum; species Geum urbanum. The sequence continues at coordinate 12,786,906 of OX327003.1, forward strand.
ATCAACATACAACATAATCAAGCTGATTTAAACTGCATCCATCAATTCAATGATACATGGCTTCGTAATAGTCTCAGAATACATGAATTATGCCAATTTCTAGACATTTCCTTGCTAGTTCTACTTCCACTTAAACTATGTCAAAGAGGGATTACGACTTAAATAAAGAAATAAAAAAAATATCATAATAAAGAATTAGAGGAAGAATTACACAAATTTCAATATATATAGAGCCGCGTTACTTTCGCATTGTTATTGTTACTGTTGATGTAATGCATATAAAATTGTTTATGTTGCACTATCCTCTAATTAGTACATATTTGAATATGGTACACATATAATTGTCATGTAATAAATATCTTGTTATTAAATATTTGAGAGATATTTTATGTTTGCTTGCTGTAATACAGTAATTACATATGATGTTTGAAAGGCTACATATTGTCGAGGTGCCGGCGTCCCTTAAGTTAAATCAACGTACGACCGGGGCCGAGCATGCAAAGATAATGTATTTACACCAATAACTCTTGGCACTATTGTGGAACATGTTGCACGCATTCTATTTTCGTGCATGCTGAGGTGACAGATCCCTAACTCTTACTTTGTCACCCCCAAAGGCTGCCTGCATGTAATGGGAGCTGGTTACATGCATTAATTAGATGCCCCAATAATTTCATGCATTACAATTTCTTACAATTCTTCAACTATTCGACAACATCAACATCCGGATGCGTTTGAAGATTTTCTTTGTAGTTCTTTACTTTTACTTGGCAAAAGAAAAAAAAAATTCCTTACTACGTAAATTATTTTGTGCTTATTAAATTTTCATCATTGAAATGATTCATTTCATCACTGAACAATGCGAAAGTTACAATTAGGTTTTCAATATAGTTCTCACGTACAAAAAGTCATAAGTTGGGGAAGTTCTATGGTAGGGAATCTACCTAATTTTTATTCAATAATTTTGTTGTTATTGTTGTAAAATGAGACAAATTTTATATAATTTTGTTCAATATTTTATAAGTATTTCAATGAGCACATTTTTACACATTTTTCCAATGAGTAAAAATCGTCCTCAATTTTGTAATTTAACTCAATTATTTATAAATGATACAGATAGTGGTCATAATTTTATTTTATATGTAGTAATTTTATTCAACTAGTTATAAATATATTTTTAGAGTAGATCACCCGGACCCTACCTGCTTCTACCTTCATGTAATTTTAAAGAACATTTTCACTTGCGTACGTTTGTAGTTGAACAAAAGATAGCACTGTGTGAGATGGGTTGAGACGGGTTGAGACGGGTTCATGGCTTAATATGTCGTAATCGGAGTGTATATATACATACAATATAATAACCTCAATAATGTGACAAGATATGGCTAAACAAACCATTAAATTAATGAGAGTACTTAACAGAACATGAACGCTGTCAACACATGGATATAAGGACAGTTATAGAAGAGCAACACGCAGCTTGGTTGTCAAAATTGATGTGTAATTTGACAATCAAATAATATTAGTAGGTATAGAAATTATTCAGGCGTGCCCTAGACCTCTAATGTCAAACAAGCATTGTTGTCTTGATTTTGCTATATCCCTAATTCTAAATCATCTACCATGTCTGATCGACGTCCCATCACGTGTGAATTAACAAGTCTTTTTTTTTTTGGCTGAAATTAACAAGTCTGAGTATTAGACAAGCTGGGCAGTATGTTTATTGCCATGAGTCCATGACTATATGAAATCCGAAATGCGCAAGTGATATCCAAGAACAGCATTATGCATTTTTGTTCAACTTAGTTCAAAACCAACTCCAAATGAATGTCCAAAAACATGCATCATATTAGCTAGTTTCGTGCATGTTATATAGTTGACCTTTCTGAAATGGAAAATAATAATAATAATAAGTCAATGGTGTTGCGTCATAGGTCTAGCTTTGTTCATTATATACAGGTACGCATAATATTTCCTCAGTTGCTTGCTATAAGTGAAATTGTGAATTAGGGTACAATTATAAAGGTGGAACCTAATATTTAAGAATATAAAGTATGGTTAGATCGATGTCATATATCCGTGAGAGAAGAAACTAAGAAAAAGTAAATTAATTAGCATACCTTACTTGAACAGAATAAACACCATCGATTTCTTTAATTTAATTAAATATATAAACATGTAATAGTTGATTCTTGAAGGAGGTGAAATTGATACCCATTTTTTTACAAATCACATCCCCTTTAACAAGCTTCATTTGTATTTTTAAACCATGTTTACAAAGGAAGAAATGATAATATAATGGAGTGTGAAATGTAAAAAAAAGAAAGAAAAAAAAGTGTCAATTTCACCTCCCTTTTCTAATATGTGATTTTAAAGTGAACTTAAAAGAAGTCCTCATCAGTTCCCCATGATAGAAGTGATCATTAGAGGATTTAGAGCCTCTCCATATATTTGATCTTTATAATGTCAAATTCATTTAGCCAAGCGTTTGTTAAAGGGCAAGGGTTAAAGTCCGGGTAAGAGCATAAGATCAAAGATCAAAGATCAAAGTGCACTACTCAATGGGAAAAAATATACATGATTCTAAGTTTCAGTGATTTTTAAAAATATAATTTTGATAACTGAATTATATCTGCATCTTTAAATTGGCCACTCCGTCAACACATTAACAAAATTGTGGTTGCATTAGCAGAATTTCTACGAGCAATGGCGGAACTTGAGGCCAATCAATTGAAAGAATATGAAAAGAGAAAGGAATTAATGATATTAATATAGGTTTGATTGATTAGGGGGAGGGGGCAAATTTATGATAACCCTTGAATTTGTACTAATTAATGTCATAAAAAGCACAAAATTCTAGCAAAATTTCAGCTCACCGAGGGACAGGCCCCTCCCACCCCTTCTAGCATCCGCCCCTGTCTACGAGCATGGATGAAATTGTGGTGCATTAATTCATAGAGCGTTCAATTTGAAAAATGGTGCTATATATAGTTCATTTACTAACATTATATTTGCAAACTATAATGGTCAAAGTGTAGAATTACTAAGTGATCATTCATGAAATTTTGTTCTACTCATATGTGAATGGTTTTATATATAATCACGAGGATTATTTCAAACTACAATCCTCGTATCGAAAACACCATTATATTTGCAAACTATAATGGTCAAAGTGTAGAATTACTAAAACCTAAGTGATCATTCATGAAATTTTGTTCTACTCATATGTGAATGGTTTTATATATAATCACGAGGATTATTTCAAACTACAATCCTCGTATCGAAAACACCAAAAGAGTTTCGAGGCAGTAGAAACATAAAACAAATATAATTCGTCGTATTGTTTTATTTGCCTAATCAATAATTTTTTTTATATATAAAGAAATCATTAGTTAATATATTCAGCAATATGTGCACTAAATATACTGGTGAAAAATAACCGAGTACCTCCATCTCTTCGTTCCTCTTTTTTAATTTTCTTCCCTAACCTTAGCGTCATCGACGCTCTTTCTCTCTCGAAATCTTTCCTCTCTTTTCCTATTCCAAATCTGAATACATATTCTTGTTCCCCTTTAAATTCTTTATACCTTATTGTGTTTGCATGTCAACTTCGGCAATCGAGGCCAGTGACCCTTCGCTCGGTGGGGAGGAGTTGGAGTAGCATTAACTAGCAGTGGCATTCGAGGAGGTAGACATTGCCTTCACGGATGATGATAAAAGAGGAGGAATAGGTTTACGTTGTAGCTAGGGTATTGTCCATTACACCTCTTGCACCAGATAATGTGCAATCTTTCAAGGTTCGGATGGTCGGGTTGTGGTGTGATGTGTGTGGCTCTAACAAGATCGGTTGTACCCAATTGGCGGAGGACCAGTTTGTTTGTATGTTTTGTTCGGTGTTGGATCGGAAGAGGGCGGTATTGAGTGGGCCATGGTATTTTCAGAATGTCACAAAGGTGGTTGATGCATTCGATGGGATGGCTAATCCTATGGAAGTCCCGGTGACGCAAGGACTTGCTTCGGTGATGGTGAAGTCAGTGGTGGACAAGTTGGCAGTAGGTGCTCTTGAAGTGAAGTGGTACCGACGAATCAACAATAACCTCGGTGAGTATGTTGAATAAGATCCGTATATGCTTGATTTGAAGTCGGAAATGTGAATTCATGTGGATTTAGATTTTTGGCGCCCTTTCGTGGTTAGGAAGAAGTTTTGTTTTAGTGATATCTATGTTGTGGATGCATTGTTAGTGTATGAAAATATTTGTGGTTTCTGTATGGAGTGCAAGTCTTTTATGCATAGGGAAGATAGAGGTAGGGAAGGAAACTAGGCTGCCGGGAGCTAGTCTAGTACCGGGTGAGTTAGGAAGTGAGGCTAGGATGAGAGCTTCGGTTGTGACCTTATTTACAAGGTGGGAACAAGGTGTCCTGGGTCTGGCCGGACTGCATGCGACGACATGTTTGGGTCACCATTAATGTTGAGAATGGAGGTGTGGCAATACAAATGATGGGATTGCTTAATGTAGGGCATGGGTTTGGTAATGCTCTGCTGGTGAGTGGACAGAGGAAGGAGGTGTTGTCACGACCCTCTCCTTCAACTGTGAGCAGTGCACAAGGCTAGGTGGAATTGAGGTCTTGATGGAAATGGTTCCGAATGTTGCAATGGAACATGCGGGTTTTATTATGGATAACCCTCTGTATGGAGGTGATCCGACTAACAAGTGTGTTATTTTGCATTTGGAGGACCATGGTTTTATTCGAGTCTCAAGACCATCTGGTCTGAAAGTGAAGAATGTGGAGCCAGCTTTGGACGCATCTCGAGAAGTAGTTTCTTATACGACGATGCTTCCAGGTGTCAGTGAGTTACATGAAGGTGTTACTATAATGTCTGCATGGGTTCCTGAGCTGCCAGCACTGATTCTAGAGCTTCATGCAGGAGCTTCAGGCTTACTCACGGGATCATTTGGCTTAGTAGTTGAGCAGCTGGAGGATGATAGAGATATTCATGTGTCAATTAGACTATGGGAGCATATGTTGGGTGACAATACTGAACATGTAGGAGAGGTGCCTCGTGCTCTGACGGGAAGACAAGGTTCAAAGAGGAAAGCTGAAGACAAGATGAGCAGGAATAAGCTAGGCCCGATTCATGGGGTATCTAAGAAAGTCTCACCAAAGAAGCAGCCGGTCCCACCGCCAGTAGGAATGGATGTAGAAGAATTGTAGCATAACACTGCCCAATAGAGATGGTGCCTAGATAACTAAGGAGTGGTGCCCATAGACATTTTTTGTAGTTCTTGCACTACTATGGTTTATCTATCTAGGTTTTGTAAACTTAGAATTGATTGTAAAATAATAATACGTTAGGGTTTTATTTTATCTGGCCGGATAATCCGGTAAAACTTTGTATTGCTATTATCTTTTGGAAGGGAAATTATCCCCATCTCAAAAAAAAATGAAAAAAATATTGAACAATTAACAAGTTGATCCGAGGGCTTTAGCTAACAAGTTTACCAAAAAGAAATATTAGGGAAAACAAAATTCGACCATGCATGGATGAGGTATGACCTGCCATAGTCCGATTTGTCAACTTAATTATTAGTGTTAATATGTCAACTTAAATTTATAAAGAGCGTTTAGCAAAACTATAGCTTCTTTCACTACCAGCAGAAGTAGTATACCCGACGAATTCCTCAAAAAACGACCGACGAGAAGGGTTCTCGTCGGTTATAGTAAACTATAACCGACGACAGGATTATCTCGTTGGTTATAGTTTTTTGACCGTCGAGATTTTCTTGTCGTCGGTTATAGTCGCCGGAAAATCATCGGTTATAGTTTTCAACTATTACCGACGATTTTTTTGACTATTAGCAACGATTTTTTCTATTGTCGGCTATAGTTTCTTATTTCAGATCTGGGCCGCAGCTCGATCTATCTTTCAAAAAAATTTCCCTTTTTTCTGAAAATGCTCTGAAATCGATCTTTGGGTGATGTCGAGAATGAGTTCGTGATGATTCATGCATGCATTATATATATAGGTACGTGTGCTTAATTAATATATATATGTGTTGTGCATGCATGTATTAATTGCTTTAATTTGTTGAATCGATCGATATTGATTTTGAATATATATATATATATATATATATTGATCGATCGATCGATCGATCGATCGAGTTAATTAATTGATTCTTGAGTTTGAGTAATTGATCGATGGTTGATTTTGAGTACGTGATTGATCGTAAATATATATTAATTGTTGTTAATTTTGATTATTGTGAATATATATATATATAGCTAGCTAGCTAGGGTGATTAATTTATTTAATTAATATATTACATTATATATATTGTGATTATTATATATAGGATTAATTATAGCTAGCTAGCTAGTGTACGTACGTGCATGGTTATATATATATTTAGATTTTTGTGATCGTGAATATATATATAGTTAGGGTGTACGTGTGTGTATATATATATTAAAATTATGAGAATTATAATAATAAATATTTATATCTAGCTATGAAATTTTAATTAATTAATAAGATCATGGGTATATATACATGGAGTTATAATTTTCAGGATGGACAAGAGTTGGATGTGTCTTCCAAGATGGGATGTAAGATATCACCGTGGAATTAGAAGTTTTGTGGAATATGTGAAGGTTAATTGTGGAGGGATGACAATTCATTATTGTCCGTGTACAAAATGTCAGTGTCGTAGCGAGCGATATCGTTTTCACATTGATAAAGTATTAGAGCACTTGAAGAAAAACGGGTTTTGGGATAAGTACACATGTTGAATTTATCACGGTGAGAGCTCATCAGTTGGTCAACATGATCACGGACAATTTTTTGAGAGTGGCAGTACATCCAATGATCCAACAACAAGGTTGATCAACGATATGTTTCCTCATGAGAGCGGTATATTTGCTCAAGCACCGGATATCCCTCCCGCCGTTGGAGACTTCCCTCATATTGAGCCAGTCCAGCAATTACCTACAGCTGTCAACACTGCTGGTATGGACAAGTACAACAACCTCATTGCCTTCCAACAGACCCCGTTGTACAACGGGTGTAATAAGACTGTTCTCAAAAGTGTTATGGGAGTAATGAAGCTCAAAGTGGAGAATAAAATGAGTGTGAAGGCTGTTGATGATTGGCTGAAGTGGTCTGGTTCGTTGTTGCCCCCCGGTCATCGTCTTCCTACCACTCATCGTAAGGTGCGACAGATCCTGAAACATCTTGGCCTTTCCTACATCAAAATCCATGCTTGTAGATATGATTGTGTTCTCTTCTGGGGTGAAGATGCTTATGGGAATGATCTTGAATCCCTTGATGAATGCCCGGTATGTGGTACAGATAGGTATAAGTTGACTCCTGCCGGAAATAAGAAAGCTGTGAAGATACTTCGGTATTTTCCCCTGATAGATAGGCTAGAACGGTTGTTCATGTGTGCACACACGGCTGAAGCTATGAGATGGTGGGCCGAGAGGAATTTGCTCAGCGGTGATACGCTTATACACCCTGCTGACGGAGAGGCTTGGAAGCACATGGTGAAGGAGTTTTCTTATTTTGCATCAGAGGTTCGAAATGTTTGGCTGGGGCTTTCATCTGACGGATTCAACCCTTTTGGCAACATGAGTCTTCAATACAGTATATGGCCAGTTATTTTGGTACTGTACAACCTTCCTCCATGGATGTGCATGAAGAAAGAATACAATATACTCACTATGATAATTCCAGGGCCGGGTTATCCAGGAAAGTGTCTCGATGTGTATTTGAGACCCTTGATTGAGGAGCTTAAGTACTTGAGTGAGCATGGTCATCCCACTTATGACAAGTTCAAAAATGAGATGTTCCAGATGCATGCGATGCTTGTTGGCACCATTAGAGATTTTCCTGCACGCGGGATGTTGTCGGGCAACGTTACCAGTGGATACAGGGCTTGTCAAGAGTGCATGATGGTTGAGTGTTGCAGACCTCATTGCAGGAAGATTGTACAGATGCGTTATCGTTGTTGGCTTCCACATGATCACCCATTTCGGGAGGATATGGAGGCATTTGATGGGACAGTGGAAACAAGTGAGCAGCCGAGGAGATGGACGCGGGATGAAATATTAGAAGTGCTAAATGAATACGATTTTGGGCAGCTAAGCAATCATCCTGAGATAGTGGTGTCAATACCTGACAAACCCGATAGGTATAAATTCTGGACACACAAAAGTATTTTTTGGGAACTTCCTTATTGGTCCAAGTTGCTGATCAGACACTACTTAGATGTCATGCACATAGAGAAAAATGTGTGCGAGAGTGTGGTCGGCACAGTGTTGAATTGGGAGGGAAAAACTAAAGACGGCCTGAAGGCACGCATTGATCTTAAAAGGATGGGACTGCGAAAACATTTGTGGTTGAGAGATGGGAAGAAAAAAATGCCACATGCTCCTTATACCGTGAAGCCTGCCCAGAAGAATGAAATTTTTGGCTGGATGGGTAATGTCAGGTATCCTTCAGGCTATGCTGGAAATATAAGTCGATGTGTTAACTTCAAAGACAATAAGATGTACGGACTAAAGAGTCATGACTGTCATATACTGCTTCAACGCCTCTTCCCTGTTTTCATTCGAGGGTACCTGCCCAAAGAGGTGGTGGAGCCGTTAGTGGCTTTGTCAAGATTCTTTCAGAAGTTATGCACGAGAGAAGTGAAGAAATCGGACTTGTTGGAAATGCAACAGGACATCATTTTTATCATGTGCAAATTCGAAAGGATATTTTCTCCAAACTTTTTCGACATCATGCCTCACCTGATGCTCCATCTTCTGGAACAATTGTTGCTTACTGGTCCAGTACACTACACATGGATGTATCCTATGGAAAGGTACGTAATGCATCTCTGAATCTGGCTATATATATGTCGATCTTTAATATTATTTATTCACTTATTGTTGCAATAAGCATAACATGCTCGATCTGTAATTACCAATTTACAAACAATTGGGGGACTACAAAGACTATGTGATGAACAAATCTGCACCCGAAGGGTGTATCGCTGAAGCATATATTGCGCATGAGTGGGTAACGTACACCAAGTTGTATTTGGGAGCGTTGGAGGACCCTCCACAACATATGCCAGTAGATGGAGGGTGGTTCAACCTTTCGATCATCTCCGATGATGTTGAAGTTTCTGGAAAGTTGCCCAACTCGTACAAGTTGGAACCTTATGAGCTAGTCATTGCCTATTGGTCGGTATTGATTAACTGTCCAGAAGTTCAATATTGGAAAAATTTGCACATTTACTGCCCTGCTATTTCCGGTGATGTTGAGTACCACAACAAGACGTTCACAAACTATTTTGGCAAATGGGTACGTTTATAGATAAATTGACCTGTATATGATGTTAAGTGCATGTCTCGCATCCTATTTATAGTTACGTTAATAAATGATTATTTTCAGATGAACCATGTACAAGATGATGGTATCCCTCAGTGGTCACACGAATTGAGGCTCTTGGCGCAAAAACCGGTAACTTCCAGAGTTTATCCTATGTGTAAGGTACATGACGTGCTATTTATTTGTGAAGATAGAGATGTCAGACGAAAAACACAGAATTCTGGGGTAATGGTGCATGGTGGGCAGAATGGAGTTGACTATTACGGTGTTCTCCATTCAGTTGTCGAATTAATATATGGGGAAGGCATGACCGTGCACTTGTTTAAGTGTAGATGGTTTGATACCGACCCTCAGAACACAAGGACCGATCAATACGGCATTTTTTCAGTGAATACTGCTACAAGCTGGTATGAAGATGATCCGTTTGTGTTGGCCACGACGGTGAAACAATTGTTCTATCTTGATGATCTTGTGCATAAAGGCGCGTGAAAAGTGGTTAACCATGTTCTTCCACGAAACATATACAGTGCCTCAACCCTTGGTGTGACCTCGGATATTGAAGAAGTCAGTGCATACCAAGAGCCGAACGCAACTGGTATTCCTGAAACCTCAACAATTCGCCTTAATAATGTGAGACAGGGCAGTGTGGTACGAATTCCTCAACCGAATCTTATTGATGTTAATCAAAATGAAGACAATGAAGACTCAAGTGACGAGGACATTCACATCTTATCTGAAATTAACTCTAAAACAGAGTCAGACTCAAGCGATGATTATGACTATGCGCCTTAATTAGTGTATGTACATATGTTCTTTTGAGTTTGAACGTGCAATGTAAAATGAATTATATTCAGATTATCGACTTTAAATTGTGTCCATCGATTAAATTGCTAAATAGTGATCATAAGAGAGAGAGATCGAGAGATTGGAAAAAAAATTCAACCGATCGACGATATTCGAAATAATATCGTATTATTAAATATTAATAAATATATATTATTAAATATAGCCAAAAAAATTAAATGCCATTTTAATTTAATTAGGCTTTTAAATTATTTCGGTTTTTTTTTTCTAATAATTTCATATTAAATATTAATAAATATATATTAATACACTACATATATATAATCGGCATATATATATGAAAAATAAATAAAAAAACTATATCCGACGACATTCATATGAAATCTCGTCGGATATAGTTTCGGTTCAACTATGGCCGACGATATTACTTATATCGTCGACTATAGTTCTGGTTTATATCCTGAACTGTGTACGTTTTGGGCAGAAACGAAACTGCCCAAAACAAAGAACTCCTCTCCTCTGCGATTTTCTCCATTTCCGGTGTGTTGGGAGCAAGCAATCGAAGCTCAAGCCAAAGCCCAATATCGATCCTCAAGCCAAAGCCCTCGTCGATTTTCTCCATTTGAGGTTTGAAATCCCTAATTTCCTAATTTCGAATTTTTTTTATTTAGGTTAGATTTGAAGTTGTTTCGTTTGTTGATCGATAATGTGGATGCATGCATGAACATTGTGATTATATATTGGATATTGTTGAATTTTATGAAATTATTGTTGATTTTTGTGGAATTAATATTAATTTATATATTGGAATTTTTGTGGATTATTGTGGATTTATATATTGGATTATCTTGATTTTTTTGGAATATTTATATAGTGGAATTATTGGAATTATATATTGATTTTATGGAATTTTTGGAATTTTTGGATATATATATATTGGATTTATATATTGGATTATTGATATATATATATATTGGAATATATATAGTTAAATTATTGGATTATATATGTATTGGATGAATTATATTGGATTATATATATATTGTAATTATTGTGGATTTTATGGAATTATTGTTGATTTTTGTGGAATATTTATATATTGGAATATATATTGGATTTATATATTGGATTATTGGAATTTTTGTGGAATATTTATATCTTGGATTATTGGAATTATATATATATATATATTATATTTTATGGAATTATTGGAATTTTTGGATATATATATATTGGAATATTTATGTATTGGATTATTGATATATATTGGAATATGTATTCGAATTTTTGGATGAATTAGGAATTATTTTGAATTTTTATAATTTTATAGCAACGATGACTTGGTTAAATTGCGGTGCTTCCCGAGGGGGGTCGAGCTCGAGGGGGAGGTCGAGAGGGAGAGGGAGATCGAGACGTGGGGATGAGGGCACCGGAAGTCGGTCCGCATCAGGATCCACCAGCGTCGGCAACACTTACAGTCTTCCGCAGACCTCTCGACACCATAGACTGATGGGCGAGGGATAACCTCAGCAGCAACAGTTCGAGCCTCCTCGATCCTTAGGCGCGAGGAGGGTTGAAGAGGTTAGTCACACGCCGGAAACGGATAGTGCGACTCAATCCTCGGTCCGAATGCCGGACATTCATCGCGAGGACCCTTCCCCTGTCATCCACCAGACAGCTCCTCATTCTTCCGAGGAGGCTGGTGGATCCACTCAGTCCTCGACGAGGATGCGACTATGCCCGCCGTCTACCTTATTCTTACCGTTGGAAATCCCGACGATACCTCACATCGATTCCGACGGGATGCCTGTTCCGGGACAGCTAGGCTTCATTACCCCGGACCAGGCATATGCGTATGTACCCTTCCCGGAACCTCTCTGGAGTGTGAGGATTCCGGGACAACGCACCGACGAATCAGGTAAATATTAATTAGTGATATATTTTTACTTAGTAATATTTAAATTCAATTAGGTGTTGATGTTTAAAAAATCGTCTACATATATATGTGATAGGCGAGATCGTGCCCGGTGACAAACAAAAGAGAACCAGAGGCCCCGTCGTCGGCAAGTTACTGGACGACGCCATTCAGGCTAGCGGTGGTGGCCAAGTTATGATTCCGACCGGGGATAGAGGGCAGGTGATCGAGGGAAAGGTCACTCGAAAGTACGCGGGGATGGCGGGCAGCCTCATACGGGATAGAGTCCCAATGTTGTGGCCAGATTGGAATTCAGTGCCGCAATCTGTCAAATATCAGCTGAATAATGCGTTGTCGGTGAGTTGAATTGTATATTCATTATGTAAATTTTCTAAATAAATTTTTAATATTATTGATATAAATATATATATATATATGCATTGCAGAGGTGGTTCCGCGTGGATGCAGACATTAGACCCACGTGGGCAGATGAAGTGCATGGGATCAGGTTTGCAGACCGGCATTTGTTTCAATTTTTTCGTTTCTTTTGATTATGTTCATATAATGTTGTAAGTTACTAACGCTTGATTTTATGGGTATATATAGGTATAAGGAGTGGAAGGGCGAGCTGAAGAAGCATTGGAAAAAGTACGGCGACGATCGTTCGGGTACCCCTAGCGAGTTTCGTTATAGGGAGTAGGAGTGGCGATGGCTTGTGGTTCACTTCAACAACCCGAAATTGAAGGTACGCAACCTTCCATCGATTAAATTTTTGTTTTATCGTACTTCCCTCAAATTATTTGGCTAATGAGTGTTTTTTTTTATGTTGGATTAATCGAGCAGGCTCTTTCTGAAGTCAACATAAGGAACCGGGCCAAAAACACCAAAAATCATCATGCCGGTTCCAGATCATACTCGGGTTGGATCGAGGAAGCGGCCAACCACCCAGAAGAGGATCCCCTTGTCTATACGATGCAGCACGCGTATCCGCAATCCCCCGAATATGCTGTAAGTGTCCTTATAACAAAATAAACTTATTTCTTATTTATTTAGATATAATTTTTTTTAATTCATATTTTATTGTTCTTTGTAAATTAGGCGAGAATTCAGGAGGCGATTCCGGAGGTGTTGACTCAAGTGGCGAGAGAGCTCTATCCCAACACCCCCGATGCGGAACTCCCGATTGATCAGATTGATCGATCTGATCCGATCGTCAGGGCCAGGATTATGTCAACTGCGATCCCTCCAGGGAAGAACACATTCTACTGCAGGGGTTCCGGAAAGTGGGGTCAAGGGCTGCTGAAGCAAACCCCTGAATTCTCTCGCGGATCGGGATCATCATCATCTTCGAGGACTAATGAGCTACAGGACCAGCTTCATAGGCAAGCAATTGAGATGGAAGCTCAACGGCGTCGGATGGAGGAGATGGAGCATGCGCGAGCCGCAGAGCAGAATCGGTTGGCCGAACAGCAGCAGCAGATGGGGACATGGATGCAGCACTGTTATGCATAGTTGCAAGCATCTGGAATCCAGATAGCTCCCCCGCCCATTTTCGGTGCGCCACAGCCACAGCCTCAGCCTCAGCCTCAGCCTCAGCCTCAGCCTCAGCCTCAGCCGCAGCCTCAGCCAGACCAGGACCAACCAACTTATGACGATCCGTTTGACCACATAGACTTAGGACCAGGACCCCCTAGATTTGAACAATTGTCGGTTTAATTTTCATTTTAATTATTTACTACGCATATGTATACAGATTTGAACGATTTCAATTTTTTATTTATTTATTTACTACGTACTATAGTTTCAATGGTTGTTGATTTTCAATTTGAACAATATATATTGGTGATTTTTTGGGAATGCAGGTTTTGGGATAAAACCCAAAACCTGCAAAAATTTTTTAATTATTTTTAACTATAACCGACGATATGTGTCCACATCGTCGGTTATAGTTTTCTCCACGGTCAACCATTTTGACCATGGAGAAAACTATAACCGACGATAACATCTTCGGTTATAGTTTGAAACTATGCCCGACGATAAACCATCGTTGCCTTTAGTCTCCCTTTTTTCCAACGATAACCCTAATTCATCGTCGGTTATAGTATCACCGACGGTGCATTACCGACGAGACTATAACCGATGATGAGTCGTCGGGTATAGGCTATACTCGATGATAAAGAGGAACAGTCCGACGACACCTCATCGTCGGGTATAATAATTCTTCTGGTAATGTTTGACTGAAGCTCTGGTTCTTAGAGATGGCCTCACTCAAACCATTAGCATTGGAGCCAGAAATGTGATGGTTGAGGGTGACTAGCAGCCAGGTAATTATCAATTGATTAAATGGTAAACACTCGACTCACTGGCGCCTCATTCCAGTTATCCAAGACATAAAGAACATGGAAGGCTCCCTAGACAACATCTCTTACAATCATATCGTCAAGGAGACAAACTTTGTAGCGGATAAGATAGTGGCTCTCGGACATGGCACTGATGGCAGCATGAATCTTCATATGTATGATGATGGCGAGTAGTGCTACGATTGATAGCCCTTTCTTTTGACATCGTTAGGAGTGGATGACCTAGAAGATTTAGTCTCTAGCCTTGTTATTATTCTTTCTTACCAAAAAAGAAGAAGATCATGCTGCTATGAACTCAAGGGTAAACGCCCAAGATCTCATTTTTTTTATAACAACACGTGGTACCACCTGTTTTGTCAATTTTGTCAACTTTCTTCAGTGTAAATTGAGTTTTTGATAAGGTCAATATATGTGATTATCCTCTTTGCCCACCACCAAACTCGTCTTCATTGTGGTCTACCGAAAATTATTTTGTAATTCGAGTTACTTTTCAAATAACAATCGGTGTAATTGAGTGGTCGTGGGAGACCGCGATGCAGAGGTGATCGGAGGGCTGAAGGCGGCGACGATGGCCGAAAGGACAAGAGGAAGAAGGACAAGGAGGACAAGGTCAATGACAAGGATCACATAGACTGAACAGTCAACTTTAAGAAATACAAACAAAATGAACCAATAAAATCATGACACATGTCAAATTCGAAAAAAGTCTAAATCGTGCATAGACCTAGTGCATTCTAGAATTATCCAACCAAAAAAAAACAGGAACACTTGATATACATATATAGAAAATCAGGGTTAATTAGTAGCAGCCAGAAACTAATTCGTCATATATGTTGTACGTTTATTCACCTAATCCATAATTTGTCAATGAAAGAAAATTAGTAGGATTCGAACAAAGTTCGACCATGCATGGGGCATGACCATAATCAGATTCGCGTCTATATGAATAAACAGGCCAGAAACTAATAATGTATTTAGTTCTAAGCTTACTTTCTAGCTACCTGTTTTCTTTTTTGAAAGGAGGGAGGGGTAGCTACCTGTTCTATACAAACAAAGATTTAACTATAGGTTTCAGTCAACTGAAATCAATACAATGAACATTCGATCATAAGTTTCTAAATTACTCGGTACTTTACATATTTATAATTTTCTAATTAAGACAATAAAGATTAGACATTGCATTATAGCCGTATACGTCAATGGCTTGAACTCTCCAGGGGGATTTGAAACTGCATGCCGATGGCTTGTGCATAATAATTTCCACAATTAGAATCTCATATTGTCATGGCTTTAGAAAATCAATTGTATTCATTTTGAATGGACTCGTTATGTCTTTTGTACCAACTCTTGACAGTTACGGAAATTTCCAAATGAGATTTCCTTTTCCGACCTTTCTGCAGCTGCTGCAGCTGCCTTTTCTATATATATAAC
The DNA here is from genome assembly GCA_946800695.1 of Geum urbanum. Lineage (NCBI taxonomy): Eukaryota > Viridiplantae > Streptophyta > Magnoliopsida > Rosales > Rosaceae > Geum > Geum urbanum. The sequence goes on from OX327003.1 coordinate 12,802,795, forward strand.
TCTAATGCTAGCATCAGTACTGGCGGATCTAGAATAAAAAATTAGGGTGGGCTAATATATAAAGTTACGAATAATTTTTATCTTTTTGTTTAATTGGGTGATGTTTTTATCAATTTTTTCTTTTCTTTACAAAGAAATTGGGAGAAATACTAATAGAAAGATACCAAATATTTACTCTCGAATCTTGAAGTATGATATTTAGAAAGAAAAGAAAATGAAGAAGAATAAAAGTGAAACAAACATAAGAAAAAATGAGAAAGTGAGAAGGGAGATAACATAGAAAGTGAGAAAGCCTATGAGATTCGAACCTCTGCTAAGATGGTAAACAACTATAATGCTTAACCAGCTAGACTAAAAAGAATTTTGTTACCATATAGCACAAATTTTAAGCCTTCCTCTAAGAAGGAGCCAACTGAAAACCTTCAGTTTAGGGGGAATGTTTAATTTCCACATTTTCTTGAGAATTTCAGCATGCTTATGTTTTTGCAAACTCTAGTGTACTGAAGATTGAATGCTGTTTTGATAGAAAACTTACCAAAGCGTGAAGGGCCCCAAACAAAAGCATCATCTTGAGGATAGATTGGAATAGGAATCCCACATATGGTATTCATAATATTCTGATTCAAAACATTATGCAATTTAAGTTTGTTCCAGTTGCCATTAATTATATATTCAGCAACACATCATCTAGATCAACTTGCATTGTCATATCCTTACCATTCCCAATAATTCAGCTCATATCTTCAGTGATTAAATGTCTATGTTCTAAAATACCTTTTCAAGCATAAGAGTACCTCTGCTTATATTAAGCTATGAAAACAGATTTTTTTGAAAGGTATTTCTTCCTCATGATTTTAGTCCACCAGTTTGAGGGTTTTGTCAAGATTTTCCAACCCAACTTGGTTATAACAGAGTTGTTAAATATCTTCTCTTGTTTGACACCAAGACCATCACAGTGTTTAGGAGTACAAACATCAGCCCAAGAAATAGGAGGAGACTTACTTGAGCCCCTAAAAAAATTTCTAGCCTCTGCATCAATTTTTTTGGCTAAGTCTTCCGAACATTTGAAACAAGAGAAAACATTGTTAGGCATACCAGTAACATTTGACTTGATAATAGTAAGTCTACCAGCTCTAGAAAGAGAGTTTTTCTTCCATCTTGCAAGGTTGTTAGAGATTTTGAGAAGTAATTTCTTGGTATTAACAGGGTCTTTCCAGTTTATCACATTGTGAATACCTAAATACTTCCCAATGGTACATTGCTGTTGAATGCCAATAATACTTACAATTTTATTTTGTTTCCAGTATAGTAACTTTAGGAGAGAAATACAAAGAAGACTTATGAAAATTAATCTTCATACATGTGACATTAGAGAAAGAGTCAAGAACTCTCTTGACATTATGCGCTGCCTTAGAAGTGGCCTTGCAAAATATCAAGCAATCATCATCAAATATTAGGTTAGAAATCCTGAAGCCATTGGGCAATGATAGTATGCCTACATTGGATTTTGTAGACCTCGCCAGAAAATTCAGTTGTTGAATTAAAGGTTCAACACACAGGATAAAAATGTAAGGTGAGAGAGGATCATCTTGTCTAATACCTCTAGAAGGACATAACATACATTCTTCCCTACCATTGACAAGAATGGAGAAAGAAACTGTGCTAACACAATCCATTATCATGTTTACCCAAACATCATCAAAACTATATTTTTTCAAACAACATCTTATATAGTCCCAATTCAGCATGTCATAAGCTTTCTCCAGGTCAAGTTTCAAGGCAAAGGTACATGTTTTTCCTTTTCTCCAGTGAAAGTCATCAAACATTTCATGCGCTATCAAAATATTGTCATATATGGATTTTCCTGGTGCAAAGGCACCCTAATTTTCCGAGATGCATTTTGACAATAACGGTCTCAACTTATTAGCAATAATCTTGGTAATGATCTTATAACAAACATTGCACAAACTTATAGGTCTAAAATGATTAACCACTTCCGGAGAGTCCACTTTGTGAACTAAACCAATGTTAGTATGATTGATCATATGGATAAAACTCTCATTAATGAAGAAATTTTTAACCGTTGGAATAACAATATCTTTAACTTCCTGCCAAAAACTCTGATAAAAAATAGCATGTATCCCATCAGGTCCAAAGGCTTAATTTTAAGGGGCCAATAGATTGAACAACAGATAAGATCTCAACATCAATTACTTGCTTATTCAAAGCATTAAGATTAACAATATCTATACAAGGAGTTATATATTCTAAGAAACCATTCATAGTAGTGAGGCTTGAATCACTCATCTTAGTAAATCTCTTTTTAAACTCCTTAACAATAATTCTTGCAATATTTTTAGAGTCATAAAACCAAAAATCATTTTCATATTTAATTTTGTTGATCCAATTCTTTTTTTTTCCTTATCTTTGCTTGCATTTGGAACTATTTAGTATTCTTCTCACCCATCTCCACCCACAAGGCCTTTGATTTCTATGCCCAAAAAATTTCTTCATTAGAGTAGAGTTGGTGTAGAACACTACTGATCTCATTGTTTTTCTCCTGTAAATAAACAAAGTCAATGTTAGTCATTAGTTGAGTTTGAATTAACTCAAGTTCTACTTGACTACTTTTTATTTTCTCATGTAGGTCACCAAAAACATTTTTATTCATGAATTTTGCTCTAGCCACAAAGCTGTGACATATGGTGACCAAATTTTTTATGGGGTTTTGATCATAAACATTGTGCCAAGTCGATTTCACTAAATTCTCAAAATGAGAGTGTTTGATCCACATAGCTTCAAATTTGAAGCAGCCTCTCCTGTGTACAATTTTATCTCCAAGAGATAAACAAATAGGACCATGAACGAAACCATGAATTGGGAGATTATCAACCTGAGCATTCGGAAACATAACCATAAAATTGGGGTTAGCACAAACCTTATCAAGGAGTTCAAACATCAAGGTATGATATTTATGATCATTAGTCCAAGTATAAGGCATTCAAGTATAATTAATTGTAGTCATGCTAATATTGTTAAGAAATTGCACAAATCTATTCATATGACAAGTAATAGTGTTGTTATCACCACATTTCTCATTCAAGGCAGTTATATTATTAAAAGCAACATAAATAAAGGTTACATGCCAGGAATCTCTAGTATTCAGATTTGTAACAAAAAAGTGAATAAAACGGTCACGAGGATAAATAATATTAAGCTTAATATTCTTGGAGCTCCATTATAAGAAGAGGCCACCGCTTTGGCCAATAGCAGGTTGTACATGATGCTGATCAAAGTTCATCTTACTAGCTATATTATTTCTTTCATCTACTGACACTCGTGTATCGATAATATAAAATATATCTAGAGTCAACAAAGAAGCATAAAAATTAGCCCGCGCTTGAAAACCATGCCAAGAACTGCCCCGACTATTCCATGAAACAACCTTCATAAGTAAATAATTTTTTGGATTTGAGGTGGACTTAAGCTTGTCCTGACATCGACTTGATCATTCCACATATAATTATATCTATCATTTATATAATCAATACTTGCATGATATTTGATCAACAAAAGTATTCAAATCAAACTAGGATTCAGACTTACATTTTTGGAAAGATGCTTTAGCGTATAACTAGTAAGATAGCAATTACATGAGTTATTCAAATGGAAGTTAGAGAGAGGGACACACACCTGGGTCAAATTCCAAACTAGTATGCGAACCATAATCAAAGGCAAAGGTACCTGTACCTTACCACACTTGCTGGAGCAAGTCATACTTGAATGGGACCGCTTGCACGAACTAATTGATTGGTTGTTAAAGTTTACAAGAATTACAACGGGCTCCAGCCACGATGGCCACCACCAACGCACAAACCAGTGGTACCATGTCACTAGGTGCGGCTTGAGAATGAGTGACGCACTCACCGAGTCACCACTCAACGAAGTATAGAAATCAAAATATGTTGGTTGTGTAAGAGAGGATTTTGGAAGGTTTATGATTGATATCTGAAATTGGGTCCAATTTTGATGCTAAACTTGACCAAGATAGTTGCCAATGTGAGGATTTTCGAAGAGAAGCAGTAGCAATAAAAACCCTAAAATTTGAGGATAAAAGAGATCGAGCGCGTGAAGGGCGTTCCAGTATTTACCCACGATGTGTTATCATAATAAATGCTCAATGTTTTGTATCTTGTTTTTCATGCACCTAATTAGTTTATGAGATTCAAAGTCATAAAGTAAGTTCATTTGAATGCCTAAAGAAAAAAAATAAACTTACTCAGATAAAATGAATCAATTCAGCTTATATTCTTATATTAATTTGCATGCATTGTATATACATCATCACAATTCATGCACCGTATACACACAATTTTAAGCTGTTGTCTAAGACGATATAAATCAGTTCAGTGGCGGAGCTACCTGAAAGCTTACCACGACTTTGGTGAGAATTTAAGAGTTGAAAGAAAAATTATTACTACTCTTAAATAAAAAAAGTTACTATACAAGCAAAGTGTTAACCCGTAATAAGTATAAGTATTTATGTTTGATGAAAATACCAACACTTAGCTAAACTCAGTAGTCATGCATGTCAACTAATCTTCCGAGACCCTTACTTCTAGTTTAGTCAAATTTTTTGCATAAGTAATTTATTATGTAATTATGTAATTTTGTATAGAAAAAATTAATTAGATAGAAAGAAGAAAAAAATTCAAGTAAGAATTTTTCTTCTCCCATTCTTTCGCACCTCAGTTTTTTACGACACAACTCAATTTTTTTTGATAATGTATTTTTGAATCTACAACCTCATTTGTTCTTTATCAACATAACTACAAAAAGAGTTTTTCGCAAACTCAATAATTATATATTTGTCTAAGTTATTCATTTTTGGTTTTGATATTGTTTCGGTGTCGTTCTACTCCTTTTGAGTATTTTTCAAATTCAAATTAGTAAGTTCATACCATTTTGTAAGACATACAATTACAAATTAAAATATAGTTATTACTGAGAAGTACTAAAATTTACGAAAAAAATTGTGCGATGTACAATAAAATACCGTAATATTTTAGTTATAATTAATCTCGATAAAAAATTAATCTTCACTCCGCGACTGAATCAGTTGTTTTCACAAAAATAATACGCTAGCTAGACCGATGGCGAGCAAACTGCAAGTGATAATGCAGAAGTGACAAAAGAGATTCGATGCTACTAATAGTAAAAATTATCAGCCTCAAATATCACATGCACGGACAAGTTGGAGTTAAACATGTAGAGAGAGTTGGGCATATCTACTATTCTCGATTCTTTGGTAAACGTACATGTCAGGAGCTGATGGGATTTTGAAGACAATGGTTGATCGAGGCAGAGCTGGCAGCTAACGGTCTCCCAGCTCCCGGTGCACCCCCTTCCTACGTACTTTGCCTTATATATACTACTCTACCACTCTACTACTCTACCCTTGCTTAACACTTGAGGCCGGGGACACGTTCCCCAAAGAAGTATTTTGTCAACCCTATCTCCAAGTATTCTCTCCTAAAAATCTTCTTTCTCTCGGCCCACTCGTCAAGAGTCAAAGTTTAGCTTTCCAAATAATATTTATATAACATGTTGATTGTTTCAAATTAGGGAGAAATTAAATTTGGTCAAAGTCAAAATAAAAAATAAAATAGTTATTTTTGTGAAAATTAGATCATCATTTAATTATAATTTAAGTCATATATATTTAAAGAGATTTATTCTCCATAATTTTTGGTGTGTGTCGTCCTACTTAGATACTGATTAGATTAGATAGATACATAGAATTTCTTTTTTATAAGGATATTTATTGTAACAGATTGTATTAGCCTATATTTAAGACATTCTATTAATGAGAAAAATAACAGTTTTCAATCTATTATATTTTCTCTTGCAATACGATATCTGCACGAGATTCTAATCTGAAACTTTGTACCAAAACTAAAACACTTTTTCCATCCCAAAATTCGAGATTGACCATTCTAATATCACAAGTGTATGCACATCCATCAACTTCGACAGACGATTGCGAGAAGCTCAGACCGAATCAGATGGAGATCTTCATACTCGCATGACATGGGTGAGTCATCTTAGGACCACCACTTAAAGCCTAAAAATGTGGATCATGTCTAAGCTTGAATTTGAATTATTTGTACCCAAAGTATTTCCCTCAATACTATAGGGTAGAGCTCCCCCTCACACACATGAACAACTCACCTCATTTTTCATATTTTTGATAGTTTTAGTCTCTTTCTAGACCCCTTATCCTTATCTCAACCCTTTAGCACTCTCTTCTACCTCTTCTCCTCCATTTCTAGGCCACAACACCTCCATAATCACCATAGTTAGAGACCTAGCTTTTCCCTCTCTTGGGTAGAGTCGAACCTCTCCATCACCACACCATTTGGGTGTTCCTCCTCTCATCTTTGCCTCTAAGGTTTGGTTTGGTCTTTAGAGTTCAAATGAGTGAGAAGTAATCTCTCTTTCCCTTGGCTCCTTGGTATCCTAAGGACTACCCTTATCTCTTCATGCAGACTCGGTACTAGCTTGGAGTGAAGAAATGAAGCTAGAAGCCTTGGAGTCATTTAGTGGAGCTTTGGCTAAGGGGACTTTTGGTTATTTCTTTCCTCTTCTTATTTTGAGCAAGTATCTAGTTTTGCTTTAAATTATACTTAGTTAGTAGTTGCCTTTTGGAAGGCTAAGGCTAAGCTCTAGCCAATTTGATGTACATACAACTATGTTTTCAGTTATGAATTTGAATTTGGTTTAGTTTACTGCATGTTGTGAATGAGTTTGATACCTTGTGATGTGATGTGGTATGTTTGCATGTTTGAGCTTGATTCAATATTTTCATACTCATGTCTTAGCCATGACTAAGTTGAGATATGTTTAAGGAAGCTAAAAATGAACCTAAGTGAATTAGTCACTCACCTAAAGAAGATAAGCATGTAAACATGACTTATGTTGCATTTGAGAAGATAGGCTTAAGGTTTGATTTTCATTGGGCTTGAGCATGGATCGAAGCCTTCTTGAAGTCCAAATAACTCAAGGAGCTTCGGTCAAGCTTACATTGACTCGAAGGGGCTTTGTAGCTAATCGTTACTTCTTCTAATTCATGTTCGAAAAGGTGTGATTTAGGAAAGTCATTAGAACATACTTTTATATCCTCTAATAGGGACTTAGGAAGGAAAACCATTCAAATTTATCATAAGTGAACACATATTGAACTCATTAGGCATGAGGTATGATTAAGATACGATTTGTAATTGAGTTACATTCTAGTTTCGGTTTACTTTATATTTAAATGTTGGACAAGAACACTTTTAGTGCCCTAATGGCCTAGGAGACCCGGTTCACAACCAATGGTGACTCGAAAAGATCACGAATTGGACAAACACGTGTTAATTGGACTAAACTCATAACTTGGACATTGTGGTACATTGAGTTGGCTAGTGGCGACATCTCTAGCTGACCAAACATTTACATGTTGTTTTGTTCTTACTTTATGTTTTCACTTAATTAGTTAGTAGTAAACATTCAATCAACCTTTCGTGTAACCACTCAGCGTAATTCAACCATCTCTTGCAATGCTAAGTCTCTAAAGGACTTAGTCTTGTGAGATACACTTCCACATCTTGCTTTAGTTTTAGTGTCATGTCTTGTGTCTATTTAATCCGTGATTTCAAGTGCATAATCTAGTAAAGTTAAGGAGTTTAAGTGGTCAATCTTCGTGGGTTCGACACTTGACTTCCTTACAAATATTATAACTTGACCCCATATACTTGCGGGTAGGAGAAATTCATGTAGCCTTAGAGTAATCAATAGTCAGAAGGTTGAGGGGATTAATTTCCTCAACAACACCCCAAAAGGAGGCCACGACCAATTTTATAATCTGCGACTTCCCATCCTCGTATGTATACTCGAACGTCTTGCTCTGACGAAGCTCAAAGTCATTTTGGCGCCACATATGCTTTATCTCCAATTTCCCTCCGATATTGGTACCGACTCTATGCGAGGCGCCCAGTTGGTGGAATGCCTAATGAACCCCAATACGGGTGAAGTCGTTTGGTAAGAAATTCTAGAACTCAAAGATAATTACCCCGCTACTACAACTCCGGAAAACCTAAGGGATGGTGCAAATTCTGTACGCCCGGTCGACGATAAGGATAGCCTGGTCGATGTACAGGTCGATCCTGATCACCCTGAGTAAAATGTTAAGATTAACACCCAATTAAGCTTAGATATTGCCAGGGACCTTATCACCTTACTCCAAGAGTTCAGGGGAGTTTTTGCTTGGTCTTATGCAAACATGCCAGATATCTTTGTAGATCTCATCTAACATAAGCTAAGCATAAATCCAGGGACCCGCCCGGTCAAACAGAAGAGACGCGCTTATGACGAGGAGCAATATGCTATAATGCAAGCGGAAGTGGAACATCTGCTAAAGTTCAGCTTTATCTGCTCGGTGAATTATCCCAAGTGGATTTCGAACACAGTGATAGTCAAAAAGAGTAACGGGACATGGCACATGTGTGTGGACTATACTAACCTGAACAAGGCATGCCCAAAGGATAGCTTCCCACTACCCTGCATCGATCAGTTGGTAGATGCCACAACTGGTTATGAGTTGCTATCAATGATAGACACATACTCAGGATATAACTAGATAAAGATGCACCCGGATGACCAGGAGGCCACCACGTTTACAATTGATAAAGAGCTGTATTGTTAGAATGTCATGCCATTTGGGTTAAAAAATACGGGCTCCATATACCAAAGGTTCATGAATTTCATCATGGAAGAAATGGACGGGAACATCGTCGAAGTATGTGGACGACATATTAGTCAAGAGTATAACTTCTCAGGAACATGTTGCCAACCTCCCCATAGTATTTCAAGTCTTATTGGCTCGAGGTGTCCACTTAAATCCAGTGAAATGCACATTTGGTGTGACAACCAACAAGTTTTTAGGCTATGTGGTAAGTCAAAGGGGAATCGATGCGAATCTGGCCAAGATTAAAGCAATTATGGAAATGAGTGCACCGTCCAATAAAAAAGAACTTTAAAGCTTGACTGGGAAGTTGGCATCATTGAACCGCTTCATTTCAAGCTACTCAGACAAATGTGATCCATTCTTCAAAGAGCTTTGTTTAACCCACAAAAGCGAGTTGCAATGGACGCCAAAATGCAAAGCTGCCTTCATCAACCTCAAACATTATCTGGCATCAATCCCTACATTGTCCCACGTAGTGAAAGGGGAAGTATTATTCCTATATCTAGCTGCTTCTGCAATTGCCGCCAGCTCTGCCCTTGTCAGTAGAGAAAGTGATATAGAACTCCCAGTATTCTATAGGGGTAAAGGTATGACGGACGTCGAGGCTCGGTACCTCACTCTTGAAATGGTCATCCTAGCGCTCGTCACAACTGCTAGGAGACTGCGCCCATATATTTAGGTGCACAGCATCTACGTGCTCACTACCTTACCACTTCGACAAATTCTTCAATCACCAGATCATAGCAGGTGCCTAATAAAATAGGTCATCGAGCTCAGCGAGTTTAACATCGAGTACAAACCCCGAACTGTTCTCAAGGGTTAGGCGGCCGCCGACTTCATTGTCGAATGTATCGGTCTAGAACCCACTCAGTCGGTCATTGACAAAGTTGGTAAAAGAATAGTTATCCCAATCGCTCAGAAGTCCAAATAGAAATTATACGTGGATAGATCTAAGAATCAGCAAGCAAGCGTTGCTGGAATTATCCTCAATGGCCCAGGGGGCGCTCATATGAAATACGCGCTACAGTTTAATTTCCCAGCCTCAAATAATGAGGCAAAGTATGAAGCTCTTATTGCAGGATTACAACTCACCCATCATTCAGACGCTCGGGATATCTACATATTTAGTGATTCATAGTTGGTAGTCAACAAAGTAACAGGGGACTTCGAAGCTAAGGATGGGCGGATGAGTGCTTACTTGGCACTCACCAACTTTCTTCTTGGGAAATTCAAATCTTATATGATCACACAGGTACCTGATGCACTGGCCTGACTGGCTACCATTTATCCTACATCAAAAGATAAGCGAGTCGAAACCCTATCCAAACCAAGCACTGCCAGAGCCTTTTCTCAGTTACCGCCGGCAGTGCCCACCGAACCAAGCTATATAGACCCTATATGTCTGTAAAAGATTAAGGGCATCCTCCCGCTTGATAAGATAGAAGCACGAATGATTGTCGCACGCTCAACCAATTTTAGTATTAGAAGCAGGAATTTGTATAAGCATGGACAAACATGGCAAAATTTGAAGTGTGTTACGCTAACAGCCGGGCGGGGCATATTAACAGAAATCCATAGTGGAGTATGCATACATCACATAAGCGCTCGATCCCTCATCCATAAAGCTCTTCGAAGTGGCTTATGGTGGCCCACGATACATGCAGACGCAACTGACTTGGCAGAGAAGTGCCACGAATGTCAATTACACGCTAACAAGAACCATCTATTGGCTGTCCCTCTCTCTATCATTATTTCACCTATACCCTTAGTCCAGTGGGGACTCGATCTCATTGGTGAGCTGCCTAAGATAAGGGGCCAATATAAGTACATTGTGGTCATCATTGATTACCACACCAAGTTTAATGAAGTTGGGCCATTGGTGCAAGTCATGATTGAGAAGATCCTTAAATTCTTATGGCGCACAATTTATTGTCACTATGGTGCCGCCTTCAATATCATCACTGACAACGGACCTCAGCTCAAAACCAATGAGTTCATTCAGTTATGCAAAAACTTGGGGACTACAATTTTATTCTCTTCTCTCGACCACCCTCAGTGTAACAATCAGGTAGAAGCTGCGAATACAATCATTTAAGGACGGGTTGAAAAAGAAGATATGCGACATTAGAAAGGCGACCCACGTTTTGGCAGATGGGTATATGAGCTACTGAGCATCCTATGGTCCATCCGCACAACTGTTACCAAGGCAATGGGTGAAACCCCTTTTGCGTTAACCTTCGGATCTAGAGCATTTCTCCCTCTTGTGATTACTTATCAAAGCCCTCGTGTTACTATCTTTGACCTAGCTACAAATGACGAAGGACCACGCTTGGATAATGATTTGCTCAAAGAGTGGTGATGCACAACTCACCTTCGCAATACGGCTAACAAGCAAAGAATTGCCCGCTTGTACAATCAGTGCGTCAAGGCCCGTCCACTCTGTTGGGGATTGGGTAATGAAGGCCATCCAGACACCTATTAAATCTCTCTATCCAAGCTGGGAAGGTCCATATTAGATTACAGAAGAAGTCCGTCCAGGAACTTTCTACCTAAAGGATGATACTAGGCGTATCCTACCACACCCCTGGAATTTTGCCCACCTACGAAAGTACTATCATTTACCTATGCCCGCCCGATAAAGGCAATATCTTTGATTGTATCCCTGCTCTCCTTCTGTATGAAATATTTTTTTGCTTAATGGAAAGTATCTTTCGTCAATTTTTTTTCCAAAACTCCTCTAAAAATAAATTAATCAAAATGAACATTCCATCAACATAATTAGATGATTCATACAAAGAATAAATATTTCATGCTATAAATAGAGCAGGACATATAAGAAAAGTTTTGTCTTGCAAAGCAAAAACAGACAAAAAATGAAGCAATGGGAAATTGCATCCTCCAAAATAACAAATGTTCTACCATCGCTCACAAGCCCTTGTCCTTCTTAAATTTCTTCCAGTTGAAGTATGGAGATTTCTTCATTTGCTCAAAAAGAGTGTCATGCGCTTCCGCCCATACTTTCTTCTTTTCTACTCCCCTCCCCCTCCTTGAAAACTTTTACGGCCTCAGTCTTTATCTGCTCCATCTGATCGCTCGGTACTATACCTTGCAACTCTTTAATTCTGGATGATACTACCTTAATTTCTTCCTCAAGCTTATCTTTCATCTCTCTCCATTTTGCCTACTCATTCTCAAGCACTTGCATCAGCTCATTTAGCATCTATTCCACTTCCTTCTTCTCCTTGTTCGCTTCCCCTGCATCTTCTTCTGCAACTTTCTTCTCTATCTTCAATCTTTCCACTTGCAACTTCGCCTTCTTTAGCTTCTTCTCTAAGTGCTTCTCCGTATCCTTCACCTTATTCAGCTAACCTAGTCGCTTGTCATACTGCATGCGCAGGGCCGCCATCTCATCCAACTGACTTTTGCTTCCTTCATCTTTTAGGGCGAGGTAGAGTCTGTGGCTCATTCAGATGTGCTCAGATAGGATCGGCTGTAGATTCTCCCTGGGTAGGGTTGAGCGCATTTACAGTTGGTGGACACTATCATATCCATAATCAATTGCTTCGGCCACCCGCTTGATATATCCGAAACGGATAGTTGTCATACCCTCTATAACAAGATTTGGATGGGCCATGGGCGTTCCTATAAGCGACGGAGCTGGACGTGGTTGAGAAGTATGCACATTCTCTTCATGTCGTGCCAGCTTAGTTGGGCGAGTCTCAGAGTGTGATGAGCAGGAGTGCAATTTCTTCGTCTTCTTCCGTAGTTTCTCATCAATCTTTGCTTTCTTCCTTTCCGCCTGCCTCCTCTCAGAGGCTAGTTTTTTCTTAAGATCGCTCTGTTCAAGCGCGCTTAAGCGCTGGCAAATATCCCTTTCCTCGAACGCCCAGTCGTCTTCTAGATCGACCCTTTCATTCTCATTTCCTAGGTTACCCTTTTCTTCAGCAGCAGGCTTTGCTCGGCTTTCGTCCGACAGAACATCAGTCTTGATCAACACTAGATCCTGTTGAGTAGCCTCATCTGGCACATGCATGGTCTGGGGTATTTCCCCCTCCTTAAAACCGCCATCCTCCATGGCTTGAGCTTTTCGGCCCTTAGCGTTTGCATCATCAGCTGCTCTAACTCATTGTCAAGTCCGCCCATTTTTTTTGTTGTTGAGGTCTTGGGGGCTTTAACTACACATATTGCCGCCCACCTCAAGTTAATTACTACAAGACAAATTACACAAAGTATCAATAACCTCACTCGATCAGCTCAATTACCAGGACAATGACTTAATCTTGTTAGCTCCAACAAATTAAAGTGATTTAGCTCGGTGAGTGAGCAACAATCCCATTTTTTCCCCAGACATATGTAATTTTCTCCAGATGTTGCTTCTCTTCTCGGCAACGAGGAAAGCTCCGTTTAACTGAAAAATAGACGGACATATTAAACACATGCAATGATCACACAAAGGACTTAACTGACACCTTTTATAACATATACCTATCACTTCGAAAGCTAAGGGGACTCGTCACATATTTGCTCTGGCCTCTTGGCTCACAGCCGCCCCAAATTCCCATTCTCCGCCCACTAATACAGCTCATCTCCTCTAGACAGGCACAAACGTGGGCATTGTGGTAAATAACCACGACTTACCCCTATGTGTAAATGTGGCTGTGCCCTTATCCCCCTCCCCACTAGAGTATCTCAGCTTACAAATGGACATTAGTTCTACTATCGTGGGATACCCAAGCCCAGTTAAATTAAACACCGTATGGAAGGCTTGCAAAATCTTAATGATGAGCGAGCCGCATTGCTTTATTGACACATTCAACCTAGCCAATATATATTGCATATACGGGTGTAACGACAGAACCAGCCCATGCCGAAAGTGGTAACTTTACATGTATTTAAACCCTTCTGGAGGGTGCACCGCTGATTCACCATCTTTTAGGCGCCTTAAAATGACGTTCAAGGGAACCCATCACAAGGCCTATATATGTTTATATGTTAATGCACTCACCGGTTCCTATGCCACAGTCACATCGCCTAAACGATATAAGTACGGCCCACCCATCCCAAATTGGGGGAGTGCGGCTATTAAAGTTCTTTCTGTTGGAGGAACATCACCAGCCTGCTTCCCATCCATCCACTTCCCGGCCGTCTGCTTCTTCCTCTTGCCTGGCTCAGGCATTCGTTCTTGTCTTACCCCGCTTGTTGAAACCCCCGCTCCCGACTCAACTCTTCATTACGCCACCCGCCTAGGTTTAGAGGACATGTACGCATCGATGACAGCTTCCTCCATTCTGGGCAGGGATGACAATAAGAGCAGAGGCGCATTAAGGTCATCTCCAGGCATAAGCGGTATTGCATTACTAAAACTAGGTATTGAACTAGACGATGCTGATGTTACACTCTCACTATATGAGTCAAGCCCTAAAACCCTTAAGCCCATTCATGTGAATGAAATTTTCTAGTTTGGGCACCGTTTTCTCCCGTTTACTATTTTGTATTTTTCTAGATATCTCTATCACTTCTTCTGCACCCGTTCCCATATCATCTCTTAGGCGTCCTAAAATAAAGGGACACATGAATTAGACGCCTACTTTACACGCACTAACACTTCCCTCCCCTCTCCACCAACACTTTGGATTTTCAAAACTTTCACTCCAATTCAATTAAACGTGATTTGTTTTAATTTTTTAGTTCATGTCTTTTAACATATACACAACGTTTCTGTTCTTCTATTTTTTCTAACCATTCATATCAAACCCATATTCCTTCAAAATCCTAAAAACTAACCTAGTATTAGTTCCACCACAAAGCCCAGAAATCTCCACACATTTTTAAAGTTTACACTTCTCGTTTGGAATCGATTTACTCTCAGACACATTCCCAATTTGCAGAAAATAACACTACAGCTAAATCCCAACAATACCCAATACAAAACTTACCCAGTACAAAACACATTTAATTTGCATACTTTACTTAAAGCACATAGTCATACAAATAAGAACCAAGTTGCATTGTTTCCCATAGAGTCATAATTGAGAACGTCATCATGATAAAGGTACACGTCACTCTGTTCATTCTTTTTATGTCACCATAATTATATAACACGTGTCTAGTATGTTTCAGGCGTACAATGGCATATAGATTCTCCTTGGTTCGCACAAACATGGTATCCGCCCATTACTTTTGAGCAGAGGATTATCTTGCTTACAATAGCCACACCATCTTGTTCTTCGGCGCTTAACAAACGCACCATTTTGAGCGGACCCCATGACTGATCATCATGTGCGATGTCCCTCACCACGCTGCTCTATGAAGTAAGCATGATATGACAATACATAGTCACCAACAAGTGACACTCCTTGTTCGGTTTGAGTAGTCCATATCTGGAATTTTGAGCGACACACTCAGATGAAAACCAGAATGGTACTCTGAAGCGCATGTCTACACAAAGGTGCAGTCTCACAAAACAGATGCACTTGTCTATTTTACACAATCTAGTCTTTCAGTTATATGGAATTTCTTTCATATTATGAGTGGACCATTATTTCTTGTGGAGTTGATGGGGACTATAGGGTATGCCCAACAGCTTTGCGGATGAAACCAAGCTTGTACTATTCAACTCCCCATTCAAGAATGATCTCGATAATGGGGATTTGGGGAATTTTTTGGCATAAGCATAAGCTTCTTGCCCACCTCGTACACGCTTGACAAAAGCGAGAATCAGAAGATAAGTGAAGCAAAATAGGAAAGAAGCAGGTCAAGTCTCACATTGGAGAAAGAGGAAACATCGCGTTACTAGATAAGTATATAATACATTAATTGTCATTAATATGGGTAATACGAATCATATACTGAAATCACCCTCAATTAATAACCGCTCATTTCCAACTTACCCTTAGTTACTTAAGCATCGATGTGTGTTAGGCGGACAACCTCGCCTTCACTTCTAACGCTCATTCCTATCTTAGCAGTTCAGCGCAAGAGAAGTAGGCCAACCCTACATCTCGCTCATTGTTCATCACCGGGTGTTTTTCCAGTATTCGCTCGGATCTCAGTACAAACAAGTAACATCGAGCTACCAAGTCAGCCATGCTGCCGTCGCTTCTTGTTCATCACCTATCAAAGCCTTGCATCATCGCTCTTCTTTGCGGCCTCATGTTGAGTCGCCTTGAGCAACACATAGCATCGTCCCGCCCACACTTCCCTCTCGAGCTCGGTCCCGTTCCTTCCCGAGATAGTTGCCACCTCCTTCGACCTTCTCAGTGCCTCATCCTCACCCTCGGATGCCTTAGCCCGTTCCCCCCTAGCCAAACCGCACCTAGTCGAATCATCGGTCATCTCCCTAACCAACTTTTCTTATCTATTACTTACGTAACTCAAGAACAATAGTTAGCTAGAACAAAAAAGATGAAGGCCAATGAGAGGTAGCATGAGGTAGGACTAAGGGAAGGGATGAGGGATAGAGTGTCATGGATTTGCCACATTTGGTGACGGCAAGGGTTACCGATGAAAACGTAGTGTTAGTCGAGAATCAAGAATATGATAACATATACTGAGCTTATCATCAGCTTAGCCAAGCTTAAAGAAAGTTGAATAAAAGCAATCACTTAGATTATGACACATGACACAAGAAAATTAATATGTTGGATGTCCAATCTTGGGGTACATTCCAACCTTATCCTTAATTTGGTCACAAAATTTTCACAAATATTAATGAGCTAGCAAGTTAGTCTCTCTGCTTTGATAGAGTAATACATGATATCAAATTTGAGAGTCGACGAAAATGTTTTAATTTTCAAGGTAAAACGTCCAATAATCGAGTTAAATTAAATTAAACAACCAAAAGTAATAATAGGTTGCATATCAAAATATTTATAGCAAAATTTTGATTTAAAACTTTTCATCGTTTTTCTGTACTCAAAATTTAATTCGCAACCCAATTTTTTGTAAATTTTTCTATTTCTATTTTACCCTTTCGAATTTCATCTTTTCTGTTTGGAAGAAGAAAGGATCCAGGATGCCTAGAATAGTTGAATACTCCACCTCTCCCCATCTCACATGATCCGAGTAACTCATTTTCATGTCCTTTAATGACTTGAAGATTAGAGCCCAATATTGATCACCGGTTCAAGTTCAATTCGGCGGTCTCTCTGCAACATATGAATATCCACACAAACACTAATGAATCTTCAATCAACGAGGATGGGTGTAGGTACAAACTTTGTTGGCAATCCTCCAAAGGAACAAAACACAACCTCAGTAGGTATATGTGTGTTCAAAATGTGAAGATCAAGCAAGAAGAACAAGTGAAGAACCTTTTGATCTCATTGGTACTCAGGTAATCATGCATGTGCATTTCATAATTTTTCACTGAGGATGACTGCGTAGCCTCCTATCCGGAGTCCATCTTTCTTAGCCGAAACATACTGATGCATCTTATTTTTGAAGTTGAAAACTAGGTTTTCTGGGTTCAAAATCATATTGTTGAGTCAAATTTTTTTCCCTTGGTGCCTAAGAAGTTTTTCTATTGTTAGGCTTCTCTTGCAACCTGTGACTTTGCCTTTCTTGAGATTTCTTAAAGGCACCAACTGGTTTTGTGATACACAAACCAATATATCAGCTGGGCACGTTTTAGAGTTAGAATGAAATACCTTTTTGCTTTGGCTTGAAATTAAATCAGTTTTGGGAAAGCTCTTGTTTAGCTTTGACATTCATATGTCACTTTCTTGCACTTGACCAAGCACAAATGTCTAAGAAGAGCTCTGACCTAGTGCTTATGTGGCTACTCTCATAGCAGACCGTATTGGCTATATAAGGATAGCATATCACTGTGGGCTCCTTAGTTGTGAAAAATTAGTTTTGTGCATCTTTCAAACCCAGAGTTCTTTGCTATGTTCTTTTGTTATCTTTCAGCATTCCCTTCTATTGTATGTAAACCTAAGATACCAGCATAAAACATTTCTATTCATACTGATATGCATCTTACTCACCATTGAGATTGGTATAGTAGTGCAGCAACCCGAGAAGCATTTCATGAAGAATCAGTTTACAAATAACTGAATTCTGAGGTGAAGCTTCTGATAATCATTCATGTGTAAACACTTAGAGGCAAGAGAGAGTGCAACTCCGTTAGACTAGTAGAGAGACTGGTGAGGATAATATATATATGTAGATAATATCCCCAGAGTACAAGAGTCTTGCAAGAAGTGTGAATTACATAGTGGAAAAATTTGTCTCTCAAGAGTAAGGGGCATAAAGTTTTTCTCCCAAGTTGCAGAGTTTCTGCGAGTAAAAAATATCTTGGTGGTATGTGTTGTTTTATAACTTTGATTTACTTTCACTAATCGTATATCTGTTATTTGGGATAGTTCCCCCCGAGATTATACTTAAGATAAAAAGTTGACAAGGGCCTATTCAACTCCCTTGTCAAGTGGTATCAAAGCGGCCACTAGTTCTTGCTAGTGAGAACATCTAAGGACTGAAGATGGAGCGTGAAAGAGGCCCTACTTCCATTAATGTCCCTCCCTTCTTTGACAAGATTATTTATTCACAATGAAAGATTATGATGACTGCCTTCCTTATCTCCCAAGACGATGGGATACAATAGACAGTTATCGAAGATGGTTGGCATCCTCCTAAGCAGCCGCTGGTAGAAGGCTCTGCTATCCTCGTTGTAAAACCTAAGTCCAAATGGACAGAATATGAGAAGCTTGTGGCGCACAACAACATTAAGGCCTTAAACAACCTTTACAATGCTTTGTCCGAAAAGGAGCGTTGTAGAATCATTCATTGTCCTTCTGCAAAGGAAACTTTGGATGTTCTAGCCACAACTTATGGAGGTAACTCTAGAGTTAAAAATCAAAAGCTTCAAAGAATTAATTTTGATTTTGAAAATTTGTCCATGGGTGAGAATGAATATTTTGATGACTTCTATGAACGTGTTCTTGGCATTACAAATCAGTGTCATAGTCTAGGAGACCCTATTAAAGCTAAAAAAAATTGTTAAAAGGTTTCTTTGTGCTTTACCTCCCTTCTTTGATTCAAAATGTTATCAAGAAAGCTCATGATCTAGATACTTATTCTCTAGAGGAGCTAGTTGGTAATTTGAAAACTTATGAAGCTATCGAGAGGAGACCTAGGAAGGAAAATTCAATTGCTTTGAGGTCTAGATTTCGCAGAAGTAATGGTTTTTCAAATAACGGAAATCGTAAGTCAAAATATTTTTAAAATGGCGATAGGTGTTTTGAGTGCAATGGTGTGGGACAAAAAGATGTTGATTGTGCAAACAAGAAAAACATGTCCCATAAAGTACTAAGGGTACCAAAAGTGATAGCAATCCCGAACAGTTTATAGATCATGAAAAAGAAACTGTTGCCTTTGTTAGTTCTGTTGCATTAGATGAGTCTCTTGAAGACGAGAATTCTGATGATGAGGGACAAAATATATACACTAAATTTTTTATTGCATTTAAGTCTATGCTCACTAAAATTGATGTTCTAACTAATGAACTCTAAAAAAGTGAGGAGGCATATTTTGGGAAACAAAAGAAATATCTATCCCGAAAAGCTAAGTGGAAATTAGATAAATCTTGTCTTGAAGATCAAGTGAAATCCCTCAAGGAAAAACTTGACCATCAAACAAATGTAGTTAACACCTTGACCTCTGAGAAACTTGCCATAGAAAAATCCCTTAGAGAATCCTAACAACAGTTTGCTAAGTTCTCCATAGGCTCAGAAAAGTTAACAAAAATGTGTGGAATGGGTTAGGTGGCTGGCAACAAGAATGGTTTAGGATTTGAGAAGAGTGAGCCTTTTAAACCTAGTGGTAAGACTGTGTTTAGCATGGGTAAAGAATCCATTTTAGGAAAGCCTCCAAAGCTGCCGAAAAAGTTGAAAACGGAAACACCTAGGTTCTTTAGACCTTTCATTGTGAAATTGTTAGACATATTTGCCCTTTGTGTAATAAACTTCAAAGGAGTCAACCTCATCCTCGAAATCCTCAAAACAATAATGTCCCTGTGTCTTTTCAATCATCTCTGGAAAAATCTCTAAAGAAATTGTCTAGGATTGCTCAGTCATTTGCTAATCCCAAACAAAATGAAAGAAAGAGGGTACTCACTTGGATAAATAAGTCGATCCCTAGAACTCAAGATATTACAACCAATTCCTCTCCCGAAGTGTCTGAGGTCACAAATGAAGAGAATTTTAAAGATAATATGATGTGTTTTCTTTCTAGGATTAGAATCAACCTAGTAGGAGAATGCATAATTGTAGCCATGTGCAATGTTGCCTTACTGACTATATCTCCAAGACGTTCAGATTCTTGGTATGTTGATAGTGGGTGTTCTAAGCACATGACTAGGTATAAGAAATGGTTTACATCCATGAATGATGCTCACCATGTGGTGATGGTGTTATGGCTGAGATTATTAGATGCGGGATGGTAAATACCCCTAGTCTCTCAAACTTGATGAATATTCTTTTGGTTAAGGGGCTAGAAGTTAGCATTTTGAGTGTGAGTCAAATTGTTGATGAATATGAAACTATTAGTGCTTGATGGTAAAGGTAAGAGTATCATGAATGGAGAAATGACCAAGATTCATTGTTATTGCATTCATGTGAACGATAAGTTTAGACCTGAAGTGTGCTTTCGATCTTTTACGAATGAGAGTCCTCTTGAACACTGGCACAGATGAATGTGCCATTTGAATCACCAAGATGTGGTGAAATTTTCCTTGAAAGAGGGAGCTCGTGGTATGCCTAAACTTTCCGAAAAGGCAGTAGGTACGTGTAGTGATTGCATAATTTTTTGTGTGAAGTGAAATAGTAGAATATGAAGGTGGTAAGTTACAAAGAGGAATGCCAGTGTCTGGTCCGAGAGAAAGAACCTCCCAAAAGCAACCTACACTATTACAGTTCAAACGGGTACCCAAAAAACATAGATAAACATGACTAAGTGTAGAACAAGCAGCTAAAAGCTACGTCTAAAGAAATCAGTGGCCCCATACCCTATCTAACTATGCACTCCAAACTATAATAAAGTCAACCGGCGCTCCTCCACTTATTTCTGAGCGAGTGCCGCCACATCCATGGCCACTTTCTTTTTAGGGGACACCCTCATGTGGGCCCCTTTGGCTCCACCATTTGAGCCATTCCCTCTTGCCAGATGAGTCGCTTCTCCAACAGATCACTTCAATAAAGATGCCTCATCTACCTTGGGGCACATCATGCATCGACAATCCGATCTGACATAAGAAACCAAAGCCTCAAAGGGGCCTCTGTACCGGAGAAAGCAACAGAAGGGATGGGGATTGCACGATAGGTAAGATAGCTCACATCTCTCATCATGCATTAAATGTTAAACCTGCTTCAAATGTGCTTGAATTACTTCATCTTGATTTAGTAGGACCATTTGAAACTGAAAATGTCTCAGGAATGAAGTATATGCTTGTTGTCGTTGATAATTTTTCAAGGTTCACATGGGTTAATTTCATGAGTGAAAAACCACTAACTTTTGAAGTATATTTCAAACTTGCAAAGCAGATTTCAAAAGAGACATTGTCTGAAAACAAGTGCATCACTAGAATTAGGTCAAATTATGGTACTGAATTTGACAACTCCTTCTTTGTAAATTATTCCGATGAATTTGGTGTGCATCATGAATTTTCTGCTCCCATTGCTTCAAAAAATAATAACTTCATTGAAAAGAAGAATAGAGTTCTTGTTGAAATGGGGAAACTAATGCTTAGATATGCTAACCTTCTACATATGTTTTGGGCAAAAGCTGTTTATAATACTTGTTATATTCTTATAGTGATTTTTAGACTTGACACTGACAAAACTCCTTATGAACTTTGGAAGGGTAAGAAGCCAATTGTGTCTCACTTGGAAGTGCTTGACGGTCCATGTTTTCTCTATAAGGATTGTGAATACTTGATAAAGTTTGATGCTACGTGTGATCGAGGAGTCTTTTTAGGATATGCCTTAAATTTTCGAGCATACCGAGTGTACAATAAGAGATCATGGAAACTATAATTGTTGCAATTAATGATTTTCCAATGTGCTATCATGTTTCTTCTTCTTATCCATTTGAGGAGAAAATAAGTACCGAAACAGTGCCACCAATGTCTGAGGACGATAGGCCAATTGATGAGTGGAACCCAGTACGTACAAGATTATGACTCTTCTGATAAAGAACCCGAATATGAAGGTGCCAGGATAGATCAGACTCTTGCTATCCAGACTCCCCAACATTATGAAATAACGCAAGTTCAGAGGGATAACTCCATCATTGATGTGATTGGTGAGATTGATGAAACAATGATGACTCGGAGTAAAGCTAACAATTTAGTAATTTTTTTTGCAAAGCCTCTTGATGACCTTCTATTTAAGAGCCTTCGAAAGGCCATTGGTGTGTGCACCATTACTTGAGTTCTCCCCCTACGAGTTCTTAGTTTCAGTAGAACTGTACATATGTGTTTATTATTCAAAAGAAAAACAAAAAATATGTGTTAGAATCCTCTTTTCGTGTTTGGGATTTAAGACTCATATGGCATCCCTAGATATGTTTTTGAATTTGACCTAAGTGTAGTGCCCATATTTCATCTTTCTTTGTCTAATTTGTTGCATTTCTCGCGTGTGTATATGCATCTGTGCCTTAAGGTTCTTATTTATTGTGGTCTATATCACTTTTGGGACTATATAGACTTTAATTGTCATCAAGATAACATTGTGAGTTGCACTAAGTTGAGCTAGAAAATTTAGATGGGATGAGATGTTAAGAATGTGTGTTCTTGGAGAAGTTGTGGTCTGGTTGAAGCACTAAAGTATAATTTATGTTGCTATGACTAAGGGGGAGTCTGTTGACCCATTACCAGAAAAACGCACTTAGGCGACGAAACAATTTCATTGCCTAAAAGACATTTTTCGTCGCTAAAGGTTCGTCGTCTAAGTGTCGTAGTCTAAGTATTTAGACGACGAAACTTTTTTTTTTGTCATCTAAGTAACAACTCAGATGACAAACTAAACTTTATCGTCTAGGTTTTTAGAGGACAAAAGTTTACTGAAGAAAAGGCAAAAAATTTCATCGTTTTAGTGAATATTTAGACGACGAATGCAACAATTCATCTTCTAAGATAAACCACTTAGACAACGGAATTTTAGGGTTTTCGTCGTCTAAGTGTTGATTTTTTTTAAATAAAAAATTTAATAAGTGTTAATTAATTCACTATATTGTAATTATTAATTAATAAAAAATTTGTAATAAATAAATAATTTAATGGTGGTGATGGTGGCGGTGTGTGGTAGTGGTGCCGAGCTGGTGGTGGTTCCGTGATAGTGTGTGCTGTGGTGGTGCCGAGATGGTGTGTTGTAGTTGTGCCAATGTTGTGGGGGTAGTGCCTCGTCGTGGTGGTGGTTTGATTGATTGATTGATTGAGAGAGAGAGAGAGAGAGAGAGAGAGAGAGAGAGAATTTTGGGCAAGATAGAGAGATTGTGAAAAATGGTGGCTGAATTGTGTTTTATAGCCGATGACTTTGGTTTCGTCGTCTAAGTGATTTTAATTTTTGGCAAACAATTTGGCGGAAAAAGAACCAGCCAACTTTTTGCACTTGGATGACGATACTATTATGTGTCGTCGTCTAAGTGTTTTAAATTTTTAAAAAACCCGCCAACTTTTTTGACTTAGATGACAAAACGTAGTAGTTTCGTTGCCTTAGTGATTTGAATTTTTGGCAAAAACTTTGGCGAAAAAAAAGGCCAAAATTTTGACTTAGATGACAAATTTAATAGATTCATCATTTAAGTGTTTCAAATTTTTGCCAAAATTTTGGCGGTAATATTAAGTTTCGTATATTTAAATTTTTTTTATCTAAGTCTCTAATTTTCATAGATTCGTCGTCTAAGTGTTCGTATGTCTATATTCACTCTACATCAATATTAACGAAATTGAATTTGGACACTGTTAAATATATTCATTATAACATAATATGCAAGTGGACCAATTTTCAATAAATACGAAACTCGTTAAGCGTTTCATTGCCGTAGTCGACCATAAAACCAAAATTTCTACGAAATGGAAACAATGATATATGAATCTTCGAAACTTTAATTTTTGAACCGTCGACACTCATAGTTCAAGAATTATTTACTTTATGCTCTCGGCGAAAAAACTATGCATTTTAAGATGGTATACGTGATTGTACTCTTTGATCAGAGGAAATGAAATTCATCTTAGATGACGAAACTAGTATGATACCAATTTTGTTGTCTAAGTGTTTATGGGTCAGAGGTTAGGGGTTAGTGTTGGGGTATGGACTTAAACGAAGAATGGGTACCCATTTCGTCGTCTAAGTACGATTACTACGACGACAAACTTTTTTATCATTTTAAGTTCTACGTAGACGACATTTTTTTTTAACTTAGGCGACGATTTTTGATTTCAACATCTAAGTGTTACTTATACGACGAATTTTCTCTCTCTTAGGCGACACTTTTTATTTCGCAGTCTAAGTTTTACTTAGACGACGAATTTTTTGTCTTAGGCGACAAAGTATGGTTTCTTTGTCTAAGTGATACTTAGGCGACAAAACCTTAAAGGTTTCGTTGCCTAAGTACGCTTTTCGTATAGTGACTGTTGTATCTGAAGATGGGGATACTAATCCCATAATAATTTATGGTTGTTCTCTTGTTCTGTTTGACAATTCCTTACCAAAGAGCGGATAACTAATTGTAGGGTGTTGTTTATTTTGTTGTTATGTCTTTAATTGTTCTTGTGAGAATTTGTGCAGGTTCCCTAAAATACTGGACTGGCTACTAGCTCTTAGGACTAATACTCTTATTGTAAAAGTGTGTTTTGTTAAGAAATGCCAAATGACGTGATTGTAGGTATAGACTTTGTTGGCAATCCTCCAAAGGAACAAAACACAACCTCAGTAGGTATATATGTGTTCAAAATGTGAAGATCAAGCAAGAAGAACAAGTGACGAACCTACTGATCTCATTGGTACTCAGGTAAATCATGCATGTGTATTTCATAGTTTTTCACTGAGGATGGTTGCCTAGCCTCTTATCCTGAGTTTGTCTGTCTTAGCCAAAACATACTGATGTATCTTATTTTTAAAGTTGAAAACTAGGTTTTTTGGGTTCAAAATCATATTGCTGAGTCAAATTTTTTTCCCTTGGTGTCCAAGAATTTTTTTCAATAGTTAGGGTTCTCTTGAAACCCGTGACTTTGCCTTTCTTGAGATTTGTTAAAGGCACCAACTGATCTAGGCTGAACTAGACTCGATCTCTTACAAAAGGTAAGTTTTAGGGTCGCTAGTGCTATGCTCACCGAATTTTAAACCGGTTGAAAATAAATTGGTCATTGTTCGGAAACGGAATGAGAAGAATGAAGTCTTACAGTATAAAGTTAGACTAGTGGCAATGATTTTCTCAACGCCCTAGTATTGATTATGAGGAGACATATTCTCCGATTATGAACATCATTACTTTCCTCTACCTGTTCAGTTGTGTAGTGTTCGAAAAACATAGTATCTTATGGATGCGGTTACAGCATATCTCTATGTGGATCTTGATTCAAAGATATACATGAGATTGACATATGATATTGTTTTATCCAAATCAAGTAACTTTAAACTACAGAGTGCTCATGTGATAAGATTAAGACATTCACTATATGGATTGAAGAAATCCGGTACAATGTGGGAATGGATATAAGAATGATGAGTTATGCCCATTTGGGTTCATAAAATGAACTAGTTCATGATTTTCAATTGTAGCAATCTATGAAGATGATATGAACATCATCAAATCTCTTGATGAGATTAATGAGACAGTTGGCTACTTGAAATCAAAATTTGAGATGAAAGACCTTGGTAGGAATCAATTCTTTCTCGATTTAGAGCTGTAACATCGAGTTGGTGAAATTTTTATTCACCAATTAACTTATGTCCAAAAGATGCTCATGTGATTTAACATGGACAAAGCAGACCCTCTTAGCACACTAATGGTTGTTCACAGTTTGGAACCCAATAAGAATCTATTTCATCCAAAGATGATGATGAAGAACTTTTGAGATCTGAGGTTCCATATCTCAGTGATATTGGAGGTTTGTTGTATTTAGCTTAGTGTACCCGTTCAGACATTGCCTTCTCAATGAACTTATTTGCTAGATTAATTTAGCTATGCGTCTACACAACATCATTGTAATAGAGCAAAACATATCTTCAGGTACTTGAAGGGATCCATTGACTCGGGCTTATTCTTTTCCTACAAAGAAATGAGAGAGAAATTGGAAATTCCAGTGAAAGAAATTGAGCCAAAAATGTAGCTTTCTGATTCTGCATAGTTCGACCCGTCTAACATGGATCTCAGATCGTCGAACCAGGCCCCTTGGACGGATCTACTAGAATCAATTGACCCGTCGAAGGAAGCCCTTGACCCGTCGAAAGATGACACCGCTTCTTCAGGCAGTTTAGGCTCATATTCCCAGACATGTAATGATATGTTAGTAGGATTTGCTGATGCCAACTATCTCTCTTACCCACATAGAGAATGTTTTCAAATTGGTTATGTTTTTACCATTGGAAACATGACAATTTCTTGGAGATCTACTAAGAAAACCTTTTTTGCTACTTCCTCGAATCATTATGAAATCATAACTCTGCATGAATTTATTAAAGGGTGTGCTGGCTATGGTCAGTAATACACCATATTCGAGAGTCTAATGGTTATCCATCTACTACGACTGCATCAACCTGCATCTTTGAGGATCATGCAGCTTGTATCTTGCATTGTGTATCCTTCAACACTAACTAATATCGATTGAACATCAATCCTCTACTAACAAATTAGCATAATCCTATTTTAGAAGAAATTATTATGTGATAATTTTTTTTTCTCTATATATAGTATCAATGACTCTGGACTCTCGTTTGGACATCAGTTCGGCAGAAAAGAGGAGAATAAGAAGGAAAGAAAAACCCTAGAGAAAGAACGAAAGAAAATTTGGAAGCTCTGGACTCTCGTTCCTAGAGTCGGCCCGAAGTGTTTGAGGGCGGCTCGAGGAAAAAAGAAAATTGGCACTTCGATTTTTCAGAATATGTAAGCATTTTTTTTAGCAGGATCATACGGTTTTTATATAAAACTATTTAGACTTAGATGTAAACATAATGTTTAAGTAAGTAACAGGAAAAACAAACAAATCGAATTAATAAATTCAATTATAAAAAAATTGATGTAAATTTTGATAAGAAAAGTAGTAAACTACTCGACTAGCTAGTGAATAGAGATCACATCGTGCAAAATCTAAAGAACAGAGAAACTTGAGACTAAAAAAGAAGTGACATATTACCACTAATGAGTTAGTGGTAATTTATACAAGAAAATTCTCTCCTTTTTTTATAGAGGAAAATGCAAATTGCATTAGATTGATAGCCAGATACATCAAAAATTACCTAGCATAACCCTCCTTAACTCAATGACAGACAAATCTAAACTAAGCAATGATGCATCATTAACCTTTGGAACAATTAGAAAATTGGAATCCTAGCTAGATTAGAGAATGCCAAACCCAGATCAAGTCCACTAGAAAAAAATGAAAAGAGTAGGCTGAGACCAAACAATCTACTAACACATACTACATACGAGATTTAAAAAGAACCATGGACCGAGTGTAGGACCCGATCTCAGGCCAAGAACCTAGCAAGGTGAAACCTAACCCAATCAACATTAACTCTTGAAACTGATCACCATTGTCAAACCTTAGCGTTCCTCGCCCGCCGTTTTTGTTGTAGTGTTTTACCACACCCACGAAGAAGAAACTGACCACTCTTTGGAACCAACTTCAAAAGATCTCGCTTGACGCCAGCTTAACAACCCTGATGTTGAGATTATGGTTTCCAGAAGCACAAACCAGCCACTACTTCATGTCTATCGATGAGCACCTGCAAAATTCTTCAACATCAGTCCCTTTATTGAAACAAAACCGGCTCGAGCGAGATCAAAATCGCTACAACCCACTTTACTCATCATCATCAATGGTCTGCAAGACCCATCCGGCCACACCGACATTGTGAGGAGGCAACTACAACCATCGTAGACGTCGAATGAGCATAAATGAGAGGAACTTGAAACAGTTTAAAAGTAGACCTGTATGGCTGTTGCATTCAAGTTTTTTTTTTTTTACAGGTGATGAGTCTTTGTCTATAGAGCAGAAAAATAAGTAAAAGATGTGTATTTCATGGGAAATAAAATGGAAAACATGATTGATTGATTGAAAAGATTTAGGCTATATATAATGGCAATGGGCCCCTTTTGGCATGGCTTTGAGTTTAAGAGGTCAATATCTTTTTAGCGAAAACTAATATTTTTTTAAATTTTATTCTACTTTTTACTTTTTTACTGACTTACCTGTTACGAATTTTGAGGCCTCTTGGGTCAGGAGCCTTAGGCGTGGGCCTTACCTGCTTTAACCTAGGGTTGTGACTGCTTCTGTAACTCCATGACCTACAAATATTATAAAATTAAGGGAGCCGAGGTCAAGAACTTGGGCATCATGGGTGAGTTCGCGACAATGACTGGAGATGGACAGAAAATATATCTTTTGTTGGCAACTGGTTATCATTCAAAATGGAGCCGAGGTCAAGAACTTCATATGGAAGAACATTATATGCCGCTTTGGAATCCCCGTGGTCATCATAATTGAAAATGGGCCGCAATTCAACCATTTTTGTCATCTAAGTAGAGTTTAACAATTTGACCTCTAAGAGCAAGACCACGTAAGCCATTGTAAAATGCATATTTTTTTCATCGAGGGTATAGAGTAAACAATTCTTGGACTGTGAGTGTCGACGGTTCGAAAATTGGAGTTACGAAGATTCGTATATCAATGTTTCTATTTCATTGAAATTTTAGTTTTATACTTGATTACGCTAATCAAACCCTTAACGAACTTCGTATTTATTGAAAATTCGTCCACTTACATATTTTTTTATGATGAATATACTCAACGGTTGTTTTGCCCAAATTTAATTTCATTAATATTGGTGTGGAGTGAATATAGACATACAAACACTTAAGTTATATAGCATTAGTAGATATATAACAAGTTTTTAATCTTCAATCAATTTTTTATGTTAAATTTCAATTAATTTTCTATGTAGTTGATAAATTAAGTTTTTAAAACAAGACAAACACGTGTAACTTCGGAAACAGGTTTACGAATTATTTTTTACTAGCATTTCCGTCTTTTAACTATTTTTTGATAATCACTAAATTCATTCGATCGAATCATAAACGAATCCGAATTGGGTTGAATTTTTTTCTACAATATTGTATAAATGTAATGGTTACATTTGACGGTTGACTTTTGATGATTTTTGAGCAACTACCCAAAACTAATTTTTATATATTTAAAAAAAATTATTCACTTAGGCGATGAAATTATAGAGTTTCGTCTCCCAAGTGAATTTTATTTAAAATATCTAAAAATTAAATTTTTCCGCCAAAATTTTGGGAAAAATGTTAACACTTGGGCTACGAAACTATATAGTTTCGTCGCCTAAGTGATATTTTTTTAAATATATGAAAAATTAATTTCAAAAATTTGAAACACTTGGAAAAATAATCTATTATGTTATGTTTCATTGTCTAAGTCAAAACATTTGGGATTTTTTTTTCGCAAATATTTTTGCAAAAAATTCAAATCACTTAGTCGACGAAACTACTAGGTTTCGTCGTCTAAGTCAAAAAATTTGGCGGATTCTTTTTTAACCTAATGTTTTGCCAAAAATTCAAATCACTTAGGCGATAATATTTATTGGTTTCATCGCTTTTAAAACAGAATTAAGCTACCATTTTTCACAATCTCCTATTCTTACCCAAAATTCACTCACTCACTCACTCACTCTCTCTCTCTCTCTCTCTCTCTCAATAAAACGATTATCATCACCATCACCACCACCACCACCACCACAGCACCACAACCACTACAACACACCACCTCGGCACCACCACACAACACAACACATGACAACCACAACCACCTCGGCACCACTACCGCACACCACCTCAGCACCAACACACACCACTACCACCACCTCGACACCTCCTTCACCACACAAAACGTCGCCGTCGCCGTCACCACCACTACCACCATAAAATTATTTATTTATTACGAATTTTTTACTAATTAATAATTATCATTTAATGGATTTTTCATTTTAAAAAAATCAACCATTTAGACGACGAAACTATAGTAGTTTCGTCATCTAAGTAGTTTATTTAATTTGTTTTTAAAAAAATTAACACTTAAACGAAGAAAACCCTACAATTTCGTCGTCTAAGAGGTTTATCTTATACAACGAAATGTTGCACTGGTCTTCTAAGTGTTCACTAAAATGACAAAAAAATTCGTCGTTTCTTTAGTAAACTTTTGTCGTCTAAAAACTTAGATGACGAAGTTTATTTCATTGTCGAAGTTGTTACTTAGATGACGAAACAAAAAAATAATTTGTTGCCTAAGCACTTAGCCGACGAAAAATGCCTCTTAGGTAAGAAAATTACTTCGTCACCTAAATGCGTTATTCTGGTAGTGGACACTCAAAATTATAAAAGAATCTTCTGGGCACCCAAAGGTAGAGGAGAATTGTTGGTTGAGTTGCTAGGTTGCGCGAGTAGAGGAAGGGACAAAGTGAGATAACTCAAGTGATAAGAGCATCACTATCTAGTAAGTTGGCTATTTGGTCCTGGGTTTGAGTCACGACAAGGGGTTAGAGTGCAATTATTTATTAATTTTTGAAAAAAGTCACCAACATGGTCTGAACTTTCGCCGATGTATCAATATGATGTCCGAACTTCAAAAACTATCAAAGTGAAGCCAAAAATTTCAAAACTACATTTACGTGATGCCTAGAGTCATTTTCTGTCACAGCTCTATTTATAACGATGACGTGCCATTTTTTTTTTCAAAAATAGAGGGGAAAAGACTTTAATACACTTACAATTTATATTTTTTCAAAAAATTCTGTTGTTTTTTCCTTTTGATACCTTGAGCGTTTGGGTATCACTTTGATAGTTTTTAATGTTCGGGAATCATATTGACTATTCGCCAAAAGTTCAGACCCTAGGAATGACTTTTTTCCTGGGGGTTCCTCTCCATCTCTTACTCTCCGTTGAACTCGCGAGAGACGAACAACCCAAAACGTGATCCATTAACTAAGCTCATTACCTCGTTGGGAATTTCGAACTCTCGAACTACATGATTTTTGAAATCCCAACAAAGTTATAAACTAATCGTATTATTATTTCGATAAATTCTAAGTCTCAATCAAACTAAGTCTAATTGATTCAAAAACCTCTTCAATGTAATCAGTACGTAATTACGAACAAAACGACATTAAACATCTGTCAAAACACATTAGCTGGATGCATTGCCGGAAACCATCATTGGCGGCAGTGGCACTCCAAATTCCGGCGATCACAAATCAAACCTATCCAAAATTAACCCAACAACAACTTTCTCAACTGCACCTAAGTCAAATTTTAAATAGAACTCACCGAATTACCTTTTGAATCCAAAAACACCAAAAAATTCTCAAATCTTCAATTTGTCGATTCTCCCTCCTCACTTTGAATTGAAGCTTGTCCTTGGTATGTAATGACTCACAAGGAAGAGGGCTATAAAGCCCAGTATGTCTCCTTGGCCTAATTGATGCCCAATCAATCAACCACAATTTTATAGGGTTCTTGAAATTTTTGAAAATTTCTCTCCAAATTCGAGCAAAACAAAGAAGAAATGAGTGCTGGGGTTATGGAAAAAACATAGAGGGGACTGAGATGAAGAGGTTGATACCAACACCGCCATTTTGAGTGGTTCGTCTCCGGCGAGCTCGACGACGAATAGGATATGGAGAGGAACTCTGAAAAAAAAGTCACCCATAGAGTCTGAACTTTTGCCGATGAATCAATATGATGCCCGAACTTTAAAAAATATTAACGTGATGTCCAAACTCTCAAAGGAAACAAAATAGAATAAAAAATAGTTTTAAAAAAAATATATAAATTGTAAGGGTATTAAAGTATTTTCCCCTCTATTTTTGAAAAAAAAATGTCACGTCATCGTTACAGTGCTGTGATGGGAAATAAATATAGGCATCACATAAATGTAGTTTTGAAAGTTTACGCATTACTTTGATAGTTTTTGAAGTTTGGACATCATATTGATACATGGGCGAAAGTTCAGACCCTGATGCTGATTTTTTTCCTTATTTTTTTAATAAAATAATAGGACATGAGGAGGGCCGAGCGGATTAGGGTTTGTAAGGGAAGCAAGGCAGAGGCCATGCCTTGGCTAGGTTGCACACCTAAGTTGATGGGTTGCATGACTAGCCAACTGGGCCAATTAGGTTGTTGAGGTTGCACAAGTGGGTTCTTCCTCGGTATTGGGGAGGCACATCGTAAGGATCAAGTCAACATCGATATCTAATCACACAAGGACATCACAAGATCGATTGTAATGTAAGACAACTAGCTAATAGGATGAGTGGCACGACTGACATGGAGGAGTCGATGTGAAGGTCTTCAAAGTGACGAGTTGGGCATCGTTGGGCATCTCTGGCGAGATGATTCTAAGCGTTATCGAGAAAAAATATAACAAAGAAAGGGAAAATTTATATAATATATATATATATATATTATTTAAGGAGATTTATTCTCCGTAACTTCCGATATGTGTCTTCTTCTAATTAGATTCAGATTAGTATAGATTGATACAGAGACTCCCTGTTATATCGGAACATTTATTGTAACAGATGGTATCAGCCTATATTTAAGGTATTCTATCAATGAAAGATTTACAATTTTTAGTCTATCATATTATTCTCCTGAAACACGTTATCAGACACGCTCTGAGTTAATAGCCAGCTATTACCACACAAAAAAACATTAACCTTAAATCTAAGCCTCTCACGACCGACCATCATCTCACCAGCGCCGATCTTCATACCCGGCATCCATCACTGTCGATCATCATCATCATCTCGACTTCCAACAATCTTCCTCCTTCGTAAATATTGCTGGACTTCCAAGAACCTACTACAGACGAGCTGTACCTCAACGTCATACAACTTTATACCGGTCATACCGAGCATAACACCAATCGAGGTAAATTTTCTAAGCCGTCCATCTTTAGATCTAAGACTAAAACTTAATTCCTACAAAACTCTAGATTTAGGATTGTGATATTGTTTGTGATTATTGAATATCTATGCCCTAGCTCCAATGGACTTGTATCCATAAAATATGTGTGACGGTCCTGGAGGAGTCACGGTTTAGAAAAGAAAAGAAAGAAAGGGAAATCGATTTTCTGTGATGGTTAATCACGATTTTTAAGTCACCGTTTATTGATGATCAATTTCGTGACCATACATCATGAATCACATTCTTATTCATTAAAATTGATGTTAGTGATCGTGGTTTTTTGATCGATACTAATAAAATCTCCTTGTATTTTGTAGATGAGCGCGAATGAGCTGGTCAGGCCAGAGTTCGACCTCCTTGATCTTCAAGGACATGAATACCATCATTGGGCCTCCGATGTGGTTAACACATTCATCAGTAAGAGACTAACTAGCACCATTTAACCTGCAGGGCCAAACGTGATTCCACCATAAGCAAAATCGAAAGCTCAAGCCTTCATGTTTTTGAGGGGTCATATTCATTCAACTCTAAAGAATCAGTA
Organism: Geum urbanum; assembly: GCA_946800695.1. Taxonomy (NCBI): domain Eukaryota; kingdom Viridiplantae; phylum Streptophyta; class Magnoliopsida; order Rosales; family Rosaceae; genus Geum; species Geum urbanum. The sequence goes on from OX327003.1 coordinate 12,836,322, forward strand.
TCTAAAGAAAATCGATCCCTTAGATTTGTGGGATGCTTTGAAACAATGATTCGACAATGTGCATGATGCACAACTCTCTGAGTTAACTGCAAAATTCCCTTAGGCTTCTGGATTTTCCAAAGATCCAAGATTTTAATCAAGCGGCTTTTGATTTGCAGTATGATTTGAGCTTCTATGGGGTGGACAAGTCAGAGAAAGACATGATTGAAAAAGCTCTGACTACCTTCCTAATCTCTATGAGCACTTATGCTCATCAGTACCGGATCAAGTACGAACATAGGAGGATTGTTACTTTCACTGATCTCATCAATTGCCTAGCAAAAAAAAGAAAGGCATCATAAGATCATCCTTAATTATAACACAAGACTAGCTAGTACTAAAAAGCTTGAGGGTTATGAAATTGTAGGAAAGGCCCGTAAGGACAAAAAGAATAGTCATTTGGAACCTTACCATCGTGGTGGACAAGCTCCATGTGGCGGGAGAGGAGGGCGTGGCATAGAGATCAAAATGCCAACTCTACCAAGAACCAATCTAGCTTGTTTGGGTAATGGTGGGCAAAGACATTCCAATTCTGTGATAGTCACCTGCTATTAGTGTGGTTCAACAAAGTATATATGTACAAGCAGTGTCATGCTAGTAAAGAACTCTAGAACATCTACAAGAAGCACAAGCAATACTTGGCTCAAGAGTCCAACTTTGCTGGAAATTTTGAGATGGATGCAGATACCAATCTCGTGATTGCAGAGGAAAAGGAGACGACTATTATTACTCCGGAATTTGAAAAGCTTATGTGAAAGGCGTTATCTTTGTAATAGATTCAAGTTTTTTTGGTTTGTTTTTGAATTGTTTAAAATGTCATTTATCTTAGACTATTGTCTTGGTTTTGATTTGATTTTTGAATACGATCATCTATGATGTAATCTTTAATTTTTGGTGAGTAATGAAATTTTCTATATTTTTCAGTATATGAAAGTGTTGAGAATGTCATTTTATACCAATTTAGTGTATGGTTCGATGTTTACATGAATATATGGCAAAATGACACAACGATATAGTCAAAAATGAAACATAAAGGAGAGGATGTTGTTTTGATCTCAGGGAGCCTCGATCCATCGAAGACTTGTTCTTCGATCCATCGAAGCTACCCCTCCAGTTCAATTTCTGAGATTTTTGATCCATCGAAAATTGGTACTTCGATCCTTCAAAGGTCATCCTCAGGTCCTGAAACTGCCATTTTCGATCCATCAAGGATTCCTTCTTCGATCTATCGAAGGCATGTCTCGGGTCAAGCTTCAATCAATGGAAGCCTAATTCTTCGACCCATCGAAAATTAGTATTAGAAAATCAATTTTTATTTTGGGTTTCTTCGATCCATCGAGGGTTTTTTCTTCGATCCATCAAAGGAATCCCTCGGGTTTGGTTTGTGAAGTTTTTTAATGCATGAAAGTGGTGTACTTCGATCCATCAAAGGTGTTACCCGGATTATGGTATTTTTGATGTATTTTACATCGGTTTTTGTCATGTCATATCAGCACTCAACAAGGGTCACATCCCTATTCAAATCTTTAAGTGTTTACTTAGAGTGTCCGCCTGGTCTTTTCAAAGACTCATTTATTTACATTTCTTTTTTAGATGTCTCAAAGTGAGATTGAGTGTTTTACAAATAGTGGTACTACCCACACCATTATGTGGAATAGGCAATTGTTTGTGGATCTTTTCCCATACAATTCCTCATTGACTACCATGATACATGCAACGCCAGTTATTCAAGGGCCTTGTTCAGCAAAATTTTTGCTACCTCATGGTACAAGATTGACTATCACTTATGCCTTATACATGCCAAAGGCTAATCGAACCTTGCTAAGTTTCAAAGATATTCATGTCAACGGTTTCCACTTGAAAACATATTGTGAGAATGGACAAGAATTATTGTGTATCACCTCTGTTGAATGTGGTTGTAAGCGCATTTTAGACAAGTTTTCGGCTATTTGTAGTGGTCAATATCTAACTACGGTCCGGATCATTGAATCCAATGCCATGACTCACAAGACGTCATGTGACTCGAAATCATACAAGTTTTTGCATTTTCGACTGGGACATCTATGTCGTGATATGATGATCAAAATATTGAAAAATACTCATGTTCATCCATTCTTCAGAGCCAAGAAGAATGTGGAAATACCTAAATCTATCGGTGTATATGGGGCGGATGAGACTACTCCTCTCAATCCTGGCCCGGTCTCCAAGACAGGTGCAACAAAATCCTGGCAAAGTACCATTGTGGCGTTGTGCGTTATCCTACCAGATTTATATGTTGCAATATCTGATGCACATCACTCGTTTTTCAAAGCTTGCTCTTTAGCAAAATTATAGGCAAGTCCTTATTTTGCTATTGATAACACCGAAAATATTTCATTCTTACAAAGAATCCAAGGTGATATTTGTGGACCTATCAAATCAGAATACAGGCTATTTAAATATCTCATGGTTTTACTAGATGCATTAACACGATGGTCACACGTTGCATTGCTATCCACAAGGAATGTTGCGTTTGCAAAACTCTTGGCATAGATTAGACAACGCATAGGAGTTTACATCAAAATATTTTGATGATTACTACATGTTTGTTGGGATTGAAGTTTAACATCTCGTTTGTCATGTTCATTCTCAAAATGGTTTAGCAGAGGCTCACATCAAGTGGCTACAGCTTGTGTCTTAGGCATTGGTATTGTATACAAACTTACCAGTGTCTGCGTGGGGTTATGCAGTGTTACATGCAGCTATGCTTCTTCATTTTCGACCCATAGGATGCCAATCATTCTGTGTGCACCAGTTGGTAACTGGATATGAGCCTAACATTTCATACCTTCACAATTTTGGTTGTGTGGTATATGTGCCTGTTGCGCTTCTACATCGCACCAAAATGGGTCCTCAACGAAGATTAGGCATTTATGTTGGCTATGAAGCTCTAACGATAGTACGCTATCTTGAACCTTCGACAGGAGATCTCTTTACTGCAAGATTTGCGGATTATCACTTCGATGAGACACACTTCCCGACGTTAGGGGGGAGGAAGGAATGTATCTATTCTTGTTCAACGTCAGGAATTGGCCTGGTCTAATACCACTATGTCTCATTACGATCCCCGCACATCTCAGAGTAAGATTGAAGTGCAAAGAATACTTGATCTTCAGAAAGTAGCAGACTCTATGCCTGACTCTTTTACTGATATCTCTAAAGTGACGAGATCGGATATACCTGCTGCAAACGTTCTTGCAAGGTTGGAAATCCTAAAATGATGATTAGTTATTACCAATAACGGGCAAGAAAACGTTCCTCCTGCCTATATGGAAGGTGTTGTATTGGCCTCGGCTCTTACAAGAAAAAAGGGGATACAAAGAAAATTCACTGATGAGCCGCCGGTTAAAAGGCAGGTCATCGAGGCACAAAATGATCAATTCATCATCAACATTGTGAATCCTTCACGTGAGATTATCTCTGACTACAGTTATGTCCTAGAATCACAATTTTCATGTATGGGAGATGCCTCAGAACCTCTTGTGATGTCAGAGAACAAACAAATCTCGCTTATAACAAATGATGCATGTGTTTTTATGGATAGATCTCCCATGTTAGTTGATGATGCATTTGCTTATTCCGTCGCTCAGGAGATCATAGTCGACGATGAAGTGGAACCTCGCTCTGTGGCGGATTTCCAATAAAGAGCAGATTGGCCGAAATGAAAGGTAGCAATCCAGGCCAAACTAGACTCTCTGAATAAAAGGCAGGTTTTCGGTCCGGTAGTGTTATGCCCACCAAATGTTAAGCCGGTAAGACATAAATGTGTCTTTGTTCAGAAGCGTAATGAGAAGAATGAGGTCTTGCGCGATAAAGCTAGACTGGTGGTACATGGTTTCTCTCAACGCCCTGAGATTAATTATAAGGAGACGTATTCTTCGATCATGGACATCATCACCTTTCGCTACCTGATAAGTTTGGTAGTGTTTGAGAAACTAAACATGCAGGTCATAGATGTGGTTACTGCATATCTCCATGGGGATCTTGATTCAGAGACATGAGAATGTCGGATGACATTGCTTTACCAAAATCAAGTAATTAACTCTAAACGATAGAGTGCTCATATAATCAGATTGAGATGTTCACTCTATGGATTGAAACAATCCGATAGGATGTGGTACACACATCTTAGGAACTACTTGATTAGGAAGGGATACAAGAATGATGATTTATACCCTTGCATGTTCATTACAAAGACAAGTTCATGATTTGCTATAGTAGTTGTCTATGTAGATATGAATTTCATTGGGACTCTTAATAAGATCAATGAGACGGTTGGCTACTTGAAATTTGAATTTGAGATGAAAGACCTTGGTAGGACTCAATTTTGTCTCGGATTAGAGATGGATCATCGAGTTGGTGGAATCCTTATTCACCAGACATCTTATGTCCAAAAGATACTCAGGCGATTTAACATGGACAAAGCATACCATGTTAGCACACCAATGGTTTTTCGTAGTCTAGACTCCAAGAAAGATCCATTTTGTCCGGTAGATGACGATGAGGAGATCATAGGAGCTGAAATTCCATATCTTAGTATTATTTGAGCTTTGTTGTATCTAGCTCAATGTACGCGTTCAAATATTGCCTTCTTGACTAGATTTAGCTTTATGCCTAAGCAACGTTATTGGAATAGAGTAAAACAAATCTTTAGATACTTGAAGGGTTCCATTGACTTGGGGTTTATTCTTCCCTTACAAAGAGCATAGAAGGGAGCTTGAAAGTCTTGGAAAAAAGATGATTGAATCACAGCATGCAGTTTTCGGAGCCTTCGATCCATCAAAGGAATTGTTCTTCGATCCATCGAAGGATGGTCTCGGGATAGACAAGAGCCATGCCTTCGATCCATCAAAGGAGTTGTTCTTCGATCCATTAAGACTAAACCTACTGCAAGTAGCTTTACTGTTGTCCCTTATTCTGAAACACCAGTTGACGTGTTGGTTAGATTTGCTGATGTTGGGTACCTCTCTGATCCACACAAAGGTCATTCACAGACTGGTTATGTTTTCACTATAGGAAACACGACAATTTCTTGGAGATCAACTAAGCAAACCCTTGTTGCTACTTCCTTGAATCATTCAAAAATCATTACTTTGCATGAAGCAGTTAGAGAATGTGTCTGACTTAGGTCATTCATACATCATATTCGAGGGTCTAGTGAATTACCATCTCCTACGACATCTCCCACTTTCATCTTTGAGGATAATGCAGCATGCATTGAACATATGAAGTTAGGTTACATTAAGGGTGACAATACAAAGAATATATCGCCGAAATTCTTCTTGAATCAACAACAACAGTAGCTGTTGAATAAACATGTGAGCCAGGTTGATTTCGGCTGATAATGTTGCGGACTTGTTTATCAAGTCACTACCTAAATATGCATTTTTGAAACATGTGAGACGCATTAGTATGCGTAGGTTATCAGAACTCCATGAATGAGTTTATAGTCAGGGGGAGTTACATTTTTGTAGACATCAGGGGGAGTCTACATCATATGTGTTAGCTTATGTAGTTGATGCGTTGTACTCTTTTTCCCTTAAATCAAGCTATCATTTACCCATGAGATTTTTGTTTGCTTGACGAGGTTTTTAGTGAGGCAACAGGATATGCATCATTCATTATGTTATCGACACAAGGGGGAGTATTGAAGTAGATTTATTCTCTGTAACTTTTGGTGTGTGTCTTGTCCTAATTAGATACGGATTAGTATAGATTAGATACAGAGAATCCCTATTATATCGGGACATTTATTGTAACAGATTGTATCAGTATATATTTAAGGCATTCTATCAATGAAAGAGTTACAGTTTCCAGTCTATCATATTATTCTCCTGAAACATATATATATACATATATTTATTGGGAAATTTTTTTTTGCCTTTGATATCTCACACCTGGCAACTCTATTACAGAGGTACTGACGACATCGACATGTATATATTTTGAGTCGGGGTCTAATTATGAGGTATTGAAGTTATAGCACAGAAGTGACTAATTTTTGAGAAATTTTGAAAACTATCCGCAATTGGGTACTCAAAATAGTTTTTGATCTTCTTATTGAATTATATTAAAAATTGACCATATGAAGCAATGAAAAGTCTTCTATACCCTTAGTTGATTAAACATCACGTACCATTCATGGCATACAGTCAAGGAGCATCCCAAAACCCTATCATTCTATAGACTTTCTACTGACTTGGAAACAAAATCGAAAGACGACGTCCGACCCTCTCTTGTGCTGAGTCAAGGTAGGTACGCAGCTTTCTTTTGTGTTCTGATCTTGTTCACTTTCTTGTACGATGACACCCAAAAAAGAAAGAAATTAGATTTAGGGTTTCTTGTTCACTATTGATCACTCTAAACTTGATTATAAGAGTGATCAATCTGGTTAAAAGTGTTAATTTGCAAGTTTTGTGAATTGCACTATATATTTAGATAATTGATGATCAATTTTACTGTTGAGCATTTGTCTTGTATGCATGCTTAGTATATCATTTAATTAGGTTTTTTTTGTGTGCGGTATATGTGATTGTTTTGATTCACTGCTAAGTTATAACAAGTGGCATATGCATATATAGAGCATAAAAAGAAATCTACAAAAGCTAGCTATTTTTAGAATAAGATATGCACACATAGCTCTTGTTTTTTTCAAATGGCATATGCATATAACCTGTGTTGTTAATTCGCTCAACAAAAACGCATACTCACTAGTTTCTTTTCTTATAAATAATTTTTTCTGAATCTTTCTTTCAGGAATGAGTAGGTTCATGATTGTTCTCCATTATAATGGAAGATGAACTAATTCTACGTATACTGGTGGTCAATCGAAAACAATACTAATCCAAGACAATATTACCTACAAGAGCTTGTGAAGAAATTGTATGATCGGATTGATATTAGTCTGATATTGTCATGGAATGAAAGTGCATTATCAGTATAAGAGTAATTTACATGTGTGCAACATGGTGGAGGTGTGTGAAAGTATTATACAGCCTAGCAAAATTGCACTGTACATTACTCTAGAACACAACATGTCAATGTCTATGTGTGACAATAATCAAGGGGCGACAAGCAACCCAAATATATTTGTCCAGTATGATGATTTTATCTCAACAGGCCCCTCATTTGAGCCTCTCGATGAAGATCAACAACCAAGTACATTTACATTCTTACTCTTTTTCTAAAGTAATTTACTTCCTTACATGGGAGCGCATAGTATTGAACTCAACATTGGATGATGTAGGTAATGTCTGGTATGAAAACATTGATAAAGAGAACCCTCATTCAAATTCACTGGATGTGCAGTACCCTTCAGAGCCCCACTTCAACCCTGAAGTCAATGAGACTCCAATGGATCATAATATTAGCCTAATGATGTCAATTTGGTTTTACCATCTTCTAGCTTTAGCAAGAGAAAGTGCATACAAGACTTTGAAAATATTGCATCCATGGACACCAATGACGACATTTTGGTAGGTCAGTTATACCCGAGTAAGAAAATTTTGAAACAACATCTTGGTATGCTTGCAATAAGAAATAATTTTGAGTTTAAGGTGTTAAAATTTGATCGTGGGCGGCTTGAAGTTGGTTGTGTGGATAGAGAATGTAAGTGGCAACTTCGTGCAATAAAGTTACAAGAATTAGCTTATTTTGAAGTAAGAAAGTTGAATAATGAGCATTCTTGTTCATTGGATATTATTCATCATGATCATCATCAAGCAAGCAATTTGGTAATTGGTCAATTTGTTAAGTCGAAGTTCCAGGGAGGGACCTCACGGATATATAGACCTAGAGATATCATTGATGATGCACGTGTACAACTTGGGGTCAATATGGGCTATAATAAAGCTTGGAGGGCAAGAGAAGCAGCACTTGAAGTTGTCAGGGGATCACCAGAGGAGTCATTTTTCATACTCCCAACATATTGTGCTATGTTAGGGCGTCCAACCATGGTTCTGTAACACACATAGAACCTGATGGGAAAAATCATTTTCTATATTTTTTCATGACAATTGAAGCTTTAACTAGAGGATTCCATGATTCTATGAGGCCATTAATTTCTTTAGATGACACTTTTTTGAAAGGCAAGTACTTTGGAACCATGTTGGTAGCTACATGTCAAGATGAGGAAAATCAAATATATCCTTTGGCATTTGGAGTGGCAGATTCAGAAAATGATGCATCTTGGTCATAGTTTTTGAAAAAATTGAGAGAGACTCTTGGAGTTGTAGAGAACTTGGTATTTATATCTGAGCGGCATGGAAGCATTGTTAAAGTTGTTGATAACATATTTTCTGAAGCACATCATGGAGCATGCATATCTCATATAGCTCACAACCTACAGTCTAAATTTGGCAACAAGGAAAAAACAAAGATTTTTAAGTTATATTGCACAGCAGCCGAGAAGTACCAAAATTTCGAGTTCAACACCTTGATGGAAGACCTTTGAAATTTGAAAAATGGAGAAATTTGTAAATATCTCGAAGACATTGAGTGTCCTAAGTGGGCTTGAGCTTATTTTATGGGATATAGATACAACATGATGACGTTCAATATTGCTGAGTCTATGAATGCGAAGCTGAAAGACACTCGAAAATTATCAATTACTACTCTAGTAGATCATCTGAGAGAGGTGCTTCAACAATAATTTCTAGAACGTCGTAATGCAGCGAGTTCTCTTAATACACATCTGACTAAATTGGCAAAAGATAAAATGCGCCAAAACAACAACAGTGGCTCACACATGTGGGTATGTAAGCTATTTGGTGTTAACATATTTGGATTTGTTGTTAATATCTTATTATATATTTATCTAGAAATTTCTAACTATAGATTATGATGATATATAATATCAGGTGTCTCCAATTGATTACTATGCATTTCAAATACATGATCAAGACAACACATTCACAGTTGATCTGAATAACAAGACTTGTACATGTAGAGAGTTTGATCTTGATCGACTTCCATATGCCCATGCACCTGCTGCTTGTAGAGCTAAAGGAGTATCAGTGCATAATATGTGCTCCCAATTTTACACAGCTAATGCATAGGTGTTGGCATATGCAGACCCTATATGGCCTTTTGGGAATAGAAGTGAGTGGGATGAGCCTGAAGATATGCGAAACAAAGTTGTTTTACCACCTGCAAGACAAGTAGTACCTGGAAGACGAAAAACAGTATGAATTCGATCAATAAGAGAAGATGTAATTAGAAACAAATGCACAAGATGCGGCAAAGGAGGTCATAACTGTGCAACTTGCAAAAATTCCATTCCTCTTTGTCAATAGAATGTTCATTTATGTTCATGTTAAAAGTTGAACTCCACGAGTTTTTATTCAACGACGTAATTTATTTTTATGATTGTAGTTTGGAGATCACTGTAGTTTGTTGAGAATTTTGTTTAACTATCGATTGAAAATTATATCAACATTTTGATTTTAGGTTAACTTTTAAATTACATCCATGAATTGGGTGGAGAGTAACATGAATTTCTTTTATTCAAAGTACAGTGCACGTTTATGTGCATTTCGCCAGAAACGATGTGCTTTTGAGACTTGATGCAACACTAACATGCATGGCTTTCTAGAAACATGTCGACGTGAATTGAATCTCATACTCTTTGCAAATCATGCCATTATTGCGAGCACAAGAACAAAAGGAAACACCAACAGGAGGTTGGATGCTGCGACACTAATGGTTTTTTATTATTTTTATTATTATTATTATTATTATTATTATTATTATTATTATTATTTATGTTCATTCTTTGTAATCGTTTGTTAGAGAAATTGATATAATTAAGAAGGGGATAAAGAACGTGTAAAACAGAGATGCGTGTGCATCTTATAGAACAAAGGGTATAGAAGACTTTTCATGGCTTCATATGGTCAGTTTTTAATATAATTCAATGAAAAGGTCAAAAACTATTTTGAGTAACCAATTTTGGGTAGTTTTTTTAAAATTTCTCTTAATTTTTATTTAGTTAGGATCTAGCCCTCATAAAATAGTCAAATTTTGAAGTAGTCCGGGAGTGTAGATTGTGTAATCTTGTGTGCCATTTGATTCAACACAAAACCCACATTTCGTTAAAAAATTTGATAATTTACTGGCTATGGTATGGTGGAGCTTACTCTCTTAATTGACATATTTTAATAGATAGAAAAGGATAAACTCATTTAATGACTGTGATTGAAAGTAATTAACACGGTCCCATCATAATTTTTATGTCTTCGAATAACTATTAGATGTGCACATCTTTTGCTATCCCTTAGAATGTGTCCCTAGTTGAACAACGACAAGCGTGGCACATTGAATCCACATTGTACCAATATTGTCCCAACTTAACCACCTTTAAGGTGTTAGATTTTATTTACAAAAGGTCTCGATACAATTAAGAATGGTTCAACCATATTTAAGTTATATTTAATATTGTCATTGGATGTGCACATCTTTTGTTATCCCTTAGAATGTGTCCCTAGTTGAAAAACGACAAGCGTGGCACATGGAGTCTGCAATGTACCGATATTATCCCAACTTAATCATCTTTAAGGTGTTGGATTTTATTTACAAAAGACTTCGGTACAATTAGGAATAGTCCAACTATATTTAAGATATTTAATATTATCATATTTTGATGTGGGATCTCCAATCCAACACGTCTCCTCATGTGCAACCTTAGTACGAGGTTAGCATGAGAAACCAAGTCCGAAATTTACATCGAAATCTTGATTATACATTCTGCTGGAGCCAACGCAATAGTTTTTGGAAGGCCCAATTAAGTCAGCGGGAGCCAATGCAACAGTTTTTCGAATGCCTAATTCAATTCGACTCCACTGGGCTTGGGACATGAATGAAAAAGTCGCGCTCTGATATCAAGTTGAATAGTAACAAGCATGACACGTATGGTACATCATTGTACCGATATTGTCTCTACTTAGCCACCTTTAACGTGTTGGATTTTATCTACAAAATATCTTGGTACAAGTGGTTTATAAGTAGAAAAGTATTTCAGAGATAATTTAATGATTTCATTCATTCTAATTTTGAGGTTAATATAACTTTATAAGTGATCTTTCAAAAAAAATATATTTACACAATCATCTCATATCTATAGAAATTAATTATAATTATAATAAACATATTCTTTCCAACATGCTTAGCAGGTCAAACTTAATGGTAGATATTACGTAATATTTCCAGAGCCTCTTATTTAAATTTATCTTTGAAGGCAATCCCACAATACACACACTATCACTAGTTCTGTGGCGCAACTGCTATATTTTTATTTATCGTGGCTGTTGAACAACGAGCTCGCTAGCAAGAATCCGTATGTGCCAGTTGGTTAATTATGTACGTACATAAGTAACATAACTGTAGCTCCAATCGGTACGACGATTTCATATGCGCGCATCGTGTGCATATGCGAGGCAAAAGGAACAGTCTCCCTCTTGAGTTAGACATGGCTCATGCTCTGGTCTGTTGCTCTGGCCTAGCTAGCCTTGTCTTCCCTTCTTTTGCACTTTAATGTCGGATAACCTAACGATAACAACAAGAACCTTATTAATGCACCCCGGCTAGCTTCTTCTCAAACCAAAAGGTCGGCATATCTAAACTCGACACATGAACTCACCCTGTCTTTTCTCTCTGAGGAGGCCGGTGAGCATAATATATTTCTTATTAAATATGTACAGTAAAACTTTGATAAATGAATATTTGATAAATGAATAACCTTGTTAAAGATTTTTTTTTTTCCAGTTTTGACTCGGATCAGTTTATATTATTGACAATCTCGTTAAATACATAGGATTGTACTTTTTCTCTAATTATTTTAGGTCCCTATGAATATATAAAGTAATAATTTTAATTAAAAATATAGAAATATATATAAAAATACATAACAAAAAAAATTAAATTTTCAACTGTTAATTTATATTTTCTCGAACACTTTAGTTGTTTCTTGAATTTTTTTTTTATTTTGGAGTAAACAGTTATTCAAAGTAAATTGTGCATCAAATATTTCTTAATAAGAAATTATTAGTATAACAGAACTGTCATTTGAATCATAATCATCTTCAGCATGCGAATTCATTATTCCTTCAATGAATACTTCATCAGTAGGCGATTCTATAGCATATTGTTTTCATTAGGATAACTCAAAAGGAATAATACACTAAAGTCTCGATTAATTAATAAATTATTAATTTATTGATAAATTAATAAATTATTTATTTATCGATAAAATAATAATCTCGCTAAAGTAATAATTTTTTTAGATCTCAAAGTTATTCATTTATAGAGATTTTACTGTATATAGTATCTGAGCATATACTATTGACTCAATTGCATCATCATGAGCTCAGTTCACTGGTAACTTGCTTGTTACACAAGGAATTAGCCAACATAAGACATATAGAGCCACGTAGGAGAGTGACGAAGAGCGATTTCCGATGTGTGAAATCACAAACACAATCCATGCGATGTGTTTGGAGATCAAAAAGCATAATAAATCGCCAAATGGTCAAAAAATTGAAATCTAAATAAGTAAAATAATTTGTTTAGATGATCGTGTGAATTATAGTTACTTTTATCTTACCCATCATGGCTTGAAGCTAGGCTTGAATCGTCATATTGAGATGAAGTTAATGACACAAAATAGGTATTGATTTCCAAGCGTAAATAAATTAATGTGTAATTTTATGTCTGGATTTAATGTGCTTGATAACATTTTTGTGTTGTACGAACGGACCACACAGTGATGGATTACTAGTTAATTATATGATTTGTAGTATACAAATATCTCTATTCGTACGAAGTTCTGCTATGTAAAATCAAAAAACAAAAAAAGAGAGTAAAGATCCATTTTCTGACAAATTGACAAAACAACTCGCTTTATTCAAACCAATAGCATTCCGATTATCATCCAAATACCAAGCTTGAAAGAAATCGAAAATATTATAGACAACTTTTAATCTAGCTATATATATCTTTAAACTGTCAACAAATATGATACTGGAATTGGATTATCAAAACAAACTTCAGATTGGGCTAATTTTTGCATATATGATACTTGAATTGGATAGTGATCTACGATCGATGAGTGGTTCTAAAATCGAATTATTTTGTCAATTTGTGAAAACACAACTTGACTGATATTTCTAAAGCATATCTTTGATCTAGATGGAGACTATTTAGAGCAAAACTCGGCTTTGAAAGAACGAGCAAAGTTTCATCTTCTATAAAATTGGCAAAATAATATGGACATCACTCATCATTTATATTACCACTCAAGCATTGAGTTGCCAAAACTGGTCCAATAAGAAATTAATTAATTAATTAATGATCTATTTGTTGTGTCATGTCAAGATAATTATTATATTTATATCGTTTCAAAATTGAATATGTTAATCAAATGGTTAAATGATTACATATTGGTATGATATCTTAATTTACTGCTTACTTTGTTCAAACTTTTCTCAAACCTAACAAAGCTACTTGCATACTGGAATGCTTGTATATAACTATATACATCAAGTGCGAAGGTTCACACTGAAACTTTAGTGTGAAGTTGCATTTTACACAAAATTGATAATGTAATTCGATCATTGAAGTCAATCATCTTTTAGATACCCATGCAACGATCGGGCATGCAAAATTTCAGTCCAATCGGAGATCGTTTAGCCATTTGATTACCACATTCAAATTTTGAACTAAATCGTACAATCTGTGTGCATCGTTATACAAGGTCACGATCGAATGGTTGAAACATTTCTGACTGAGCTGAAATTTTGTGTGTCCGACCCGATCCTTATATATGTATCTAAAAGATGAATGACTTCAATAATAGAATTATATTTTTGATTTTGTGTAAGATGCAACTTTACACAGAAATTCAAGTTCGAAACTTCGCACTTGATGAGAACTATATATATATATATATATATATATATAGAGAGAGAGAGAGAGAGAGAGAGAGAGAGAGAGAGAGAGTTTGGTCTTTTGGACTTTTACTTATGGCTTGAAAATTCATATTCGTACCTGTTATTTTATAGTGGACTCTATAGATTAAGGCTAATGGTTGAGTTCCTTCAAGGACATTGTAACAAGAAGTTTTAATATTTAAGGTTAAGTTTTTAATATATTAGGGTCACTGAGACTTACTGTGAAATATGGATAACAATCAAAATGGATTGGACCATTAAATAGACTCGACTCAATTATGCCAAGGGTGCTATTGTTGAAGTCGGTAAACCGGGCATCACGAAGACACAAAAGTACTGAGGCATTGAGACCTTTGCCGGTTAGAGATTTTACACCTATTGGGACTAATACTATATGAAGAAAATTATGACCATCTTTTTTTATATATTTTTTATTTAATCAGGACTGAATAATTGGCTGGTTTCACGTTGTTTACTAAGAGCATAGATTTGCTCGGCTGTTTTGACATGGTGCTCACTTCTGAAGGAAGAAATAGACCATTTTTTCTGTAAATTTCATTACTAGGAACTTTTGGAATATTCCAATAATTCCTATCAATATTATCTGTTGACTGTAATTCAATTTGTTCCTCATTTATTATGTTTGAGATCTTATTAAAGGTGGATCTAGAAGAACCGGAGGTGACCGAGTTAGATCTGAATAATCTACTCATTTTGCTAAGGAAAATGGGAGGCTGAACTCAAGTAATATTTGAAGTAAAAATACGTACGGTAACTTAATTCCTTTTAACTAAGATTTTTTCTGCTCCGCTCACGCCGCATCCACTCACATCTCACATGAGCCTTACTGTTTGGACCTGGCCATACTGTTTGGTTGGAGAAGAAACTCTGAAAAAGGAGGATAAGGGAAAGTAGATTTACTGGTAGTCTTAAGAACTTGACTCAAGGTACCTAATTACTTATTAAAATAAATAAATAAATATAAAGATCAACTCAATTACCTCACCTAGGTGGTAGTCCGCCACTTGGGGATTGAGAAGTTTTGGAGCATAAATTGACTCAGATACCTCTTCTAGGCTGTAGTCCACCACCTGGGGTCTGAGAAGTTTTGATAATTATAAACCGTAACTCTTAGGGCTCTGATACCAAAAGACCGTGGAAGTTTAACCGGAAGTGTTTAACTAGAAGTAAGGTAAAAATTAAAATTCATTGATTAAAAAGGAAACAAGAATAAATAAAATTAAAGCAAACAATTATTAAAAAGGAAACATAAAATAATTCAAGCCGGAAACTTTGAATTGTATTAATAAATTTGTTTAAATTGGAAACATAATACAAGATCATGAATTGAATCATATTGAATTGACTTTTGACTAAAAGGGGATAACTATGCTAAGATGAGAGCATTCTCAACACATAAGGCTCTGTCTCTATTCTAGAGGGAATTGGGAGAATTGAACTTGGGAATGATTGAAGGAGGGGGTTCCTTATATAGAATTGGGCTGCCGCAAATTACGGAGCAAATTGAGGGAGGAGAATCTATTTCCCACGACAAAAATAGGAAGCAACACAAATTAGCTTTGTTTTAGCCCCATTTCCCGTGAATGAATAGTAAAAAGTCACTTTATGAATAGTGACTTGGTTGTGCTTTCGGCATTTTGATGACTCAGAATTGGTGATTGTCGGTATTGTCTTTTTTATGCATATGGATCTAGGACATCCTAATAATTAGCCCATTTTGCTTGAGCATTGGGGGTATTGGGCCGACTTTGGGAAGATGAGGAGGATTTTGATGAGGCTTCTTCCTCTTCTAGCTCGCCTTCTAACTATGAATTAGAACCATTCATTGTAGCGGTTGTTGAAGAAGTTGTCTAGCTAATTCTTTTAATTCCACCGATTTTTTCTGTTGAAACTTTTATCAAAGTTTAAGAACCAAGAATGACTGAAGTATTCTGTTTGATGAAGACCAATCTTTATCGATGCCTCATGTAATCACAATAACTGAATGATAGGTTTCCACATTTATGGTAATGAAAATGTGGATCACCCCATTGAGCTAATGAGATAATACGAACTCTGTATAATAAATGATAGAGTATTTTGGATGGCTTTTTCTGGTCAGGAATGGGTTTGATGGTAACTGATTGAGATTCAAAAAGGATATCTCAATAAAATTATAGTGTTTGGGTATGATGATTAGGAAAGAAGTGGGAGTTAGGAGGAAAGAATGTTTTTACTAAGGACATTGAATTTTTGAGGTGACTTATTGCTGGCTCAACATAAAAAACATTATAACTAGCTTGCTGAAAATATGGGTGATCTACTAACTTTATGCTTGATTCTTAAAGTATTTCTCTTTATATTTAGCTTTGTCTTGACCTTACTATTCTCTATTCTTTCTTACTTTGTTATTTTTAGGTTTTTAATAAAAAAGATCAATAAAGGAGCTGAAAATGAGCTTAAACGCAGCAAATGGAGGTTTCTAATTTCGACAAGGAAAAATAGTCTTTTTCTACTTTGACTAGGATTCCTACTTGAATTAGGAATGAAAATTGTTTGAGATTTCCAATAGTTTCGCCGAGCAGAATAATGAAGTTTCCTAAATAAACTAGGAATGACGTGGCTGAATGTTCCGGAACACGCAAAATGATTCATAAATGGTCTTTGAGAAAGTTAGCAAAATGGTGTGCAAAAATAGTTTCCCAAATGAAGAATGAAGACATTCTCCTACTCGGACGAAGGTAAATCAAAATGATGGCGGATAAAGAAAGCATATATGGTCGAAGATAATGTGTATCAAGAATATCAAATGTATTTTAAAAGTACCTTATTTTAAGATCAAAATATCCTACAAAATATGGTAGGATCGGCCAACATGACCTTGAGAAGAAGGAATACAAGATATAGAAAGATAGAGATTTCCCTACTCCCACTAGGAAGAGGAAGATATGCTTGCCAGCTCATCCAGCTTCAAGATATCACCGAATCCGAAAATCAACCACAAATATAGTGATCATATATGTCTCTTGAAAGCTCTTGAAGTATTCTTTCCAATGAGTACAAGATCATAATTTTCTGAGCTCTAGAACTCCAGAAATAGTCGTTTGAAGACAAGCTAGCAGATTTACTCGGGTACACTAGGAAAACCTAGTTTGGAGAGGAAAGATGAAATCCTTCACCTATAAAAGAAAAGGCTCAGCCTCATTGTAAATCAAAACTCATCTTAGAAGCTAAATCTCTGTCAAACACTCCCCTTCCTCTCCAAAGCTCAGAAATCTCCAAGGATCTGCCACCCTCCATCACCACTAAACACCATGCTCTGCTAAGTAGACTATAGGGTCGGGCAAATTCCCTTAGATACTCCCCATCTCTATTGAATGGCTAGTTAGATTAAAGGCTTAGGGAAAATTCCTGATCTTAAGGTGTAATTCTATCCCTTCTCTCTATCCTTGTAGACGCTTTGTACTTTGGTTATGAATAAAGTTCTGGTTCAAAATTTTGAAGTGTTATTTGTAAACTATTTTGAGTCTTAATATTTTGTCGAACATGTTAGTCTTAATGCTTCAATTTGGGCTAAGGCAAATTTCTTGTCAAGTTGATAGGTATGTCATAGGGCAAACTCTCGAAGCACAATGAAAGATCATGCATGTTAATCGGCTAAAGACTTAGATTTATAAAAGGGAGCATATAATATGACTTAGTTGTAAGACTTTAGTAGAAAAGATGAGTGGATTACTTGTATATATTAGCTTAGTGTTTTATTTTTGGTCTAGTAAGCATGTTTATGATTTTATCTTCTTAATTTGTTTTTACTTGTTTATGAGTGAAGCACGTTAGAATTTAGGGTTTCTAAATATGTGTGTTGGCCATTGTTTGTTCATTTTCGTAGTCTATAAAAACTAATCTATAAATACCCCCATAAAATTAGCGTAGTCATGCATGCACCCTCAATTCCTGGTTAAGAACGATCCCTACTTATCAATGATATATCTACAAGAAAAGGTTTTAATTGTATGCGTTATTGTTGAGTGTTTATTTGATGCTTAGTTTTAGCGTGTATCAATTTTGGTGTCGTTGCTGGGGATTGTAAAGTAATTGTGTGATTTCATTTGTACATGTGTAAAATTCTATGAATATTACAAAAGCATGTGAATAATAGTCAAAAAAATTACATACTTGTTTATAATCTATACGTGTTCATACTAACAAATCTGTTTTTGAAGCCATGTAGATAAAATGTTAAAGGAAGTCTTGATTTACATTGCATACACAAGTTTGGTTATTAAGTCTCTCTTTGGAATAGGTGGTGCCTCCTTTCCTAGCTTATCTCATTAACCCCTTATGATGTGTGGATTTCATCACCGCATACCATAACCTAAGTGAAGTTATGGACATAAGGTTGAGGCCGGAGTTTGTAAAGGACTTGAGGGAGTGTAATTTTTGAAAAATACGCTGAATGTCAGACATGGTGTTTAGAAATGGGTTATAACTAGTGACAGGTTTTGGATCTAAGAAAGAATAACATTAATAGAGTATATTCCATTGGTCCGGTTAGCCTCGGGGTGTTTTGTCGAAATTAGTCATACCTCTCGCGTTATCTCTATCCCTAATTGGCCATATTTTTCAATTGAATCAAGGCTGATAGATTGAGAATTTATACTTTATCACGCGGGTCACACGTCCATTTAAGGACATAAAGATCAAGCAAGTGTACTCTCTTTAAATCAAAGGCGCAATTCAGAATACAAAATACTTGTGCATAATACTTAGAAATTTTCGTGTGTTTATACTTTAGTACTTATAAAACTTGTAAAGGATTAACCACATTGCATTTTAGCTTGCATAGCCTCCTTGTGGCTTTGTGATGCTCGGATTTCATCACCGGGTACCCTAACCTAAGTGAAGTTAGGGACTTTGAGACCAAAAGAAAGGTTACGTTGCATTCATGATTTAGCACGTAACTTTGTGTGTTTTATACAGGTTTCTAACATTTTCTCTTATGTATGCACTCCATGTCTCATTTAGGTTCTTGTTTGATACACGTGGATGGCGATTTAAGTGTGTTATGCATAAATTTGATGTGATTTATTGTGTGCTTGCATTTTAACATATATATATGTGTGTGTGTGTGTGTGTTTAAAATTTATTTTAAGTCTTTACATTGTAAATATGCCTAATTTTGCAGAAAATGTTGTATATTGTGTCTCACCTTGTTTTTAGACCATTTTAACAACTTTGCATACATTTTAGGATTTCTAGAGCCTTGCATTCACGTTTAAATTACTTAGAGTGTCTAAACGTCATAATTTAGTGTTTTTAGAGTGTTTTAAAGCTTTTCTGTCGTTGTAGTGTGTTTTTGGCTTGTTTAGTTTCGTTTGGCTTGTTTTAGTGTGTTTAAGTGTGTTTTTGTCATTTTCTCTTGTTTTCCAACGTTTTAGTTAGTATCTTATATTCATTGTGTACTCTTTTGATATTAACACTTGTTCTTTAGTAGATGCTTAGATTTATATGAATGTCCAGCTCCCACTCGACTCCTAAAGTTGATCTCCAAGCACTTACACGCCATCTAACTCGTTTGAGGTCTCAAGTGGTTCTAAGAGAGAAAGATCTCAACCACCCTCTCATTGAGGAAGGTTTAGACTCTCCACATTCATCCCTAAACTCCACATAGCATTTTTTTTTGAAGAAGAGCAAGACATGGCCGGTGTTAATCAACCTAACCCTCCCAATGAGAGGTGATCTCTTCGCCAACGCATTTGCTTAACCGAATGGAGTAGCGGTCTTTCATGCAAAGCATTTCCGAAACCCTAAGAGGATAATAAGAAAATCGAATTGAAGAGTGGCTTTCTCCACCGTTTACCAATCTTCCAGGGGCTATCAAATGAAGATCCAAACATGCATCCCAAGCAATTTCAGTTCATTTGCATGAGCATGAGGCCCTCGAAAGCCGATGAAAAACTCTTCAAGTTCAAAGCTTTTCCCTTCACATTGACAGATAGAGCTCAAACTTAGCTATTGGAACTCCTACTAAATTACATCACGACATGGAACCAACTTGCGGACCTATTCTTGGCTAAGTACTTTTCGGCCTCAAAGATCATTGTTTTGTGGAAGAAGATCGCGGGGATAACATAAGCTTCAGATGAATCTTATAGACAATATTATGATCATTTCAAGATTCTATGTGCCACTTGCCCTTCCCATAGTTTTTCGAAGACTAACCTCATGAACTACTTTTATGATGGTCTCAAACCGATTGATAGATAGCTTCTTGATGCTCCTACGACCAGAGCGTTCATGGACTTAGATGAGACGAAGGCTCGTACATTGTTGGAAAATCGAGCTAACAATGATGCTCAATATGTGATGGCTCCAATGAAAACAGTAGCCAAAGCTAGTTCAAAGCATGTTGCAGATGAGAAGTATGACAAGTTAGCTTCTATGCTAGAACAAGTGCTAGAACTCGAAACTAAGAGAGCCAAGGCAAGTCTAGAACCTGTTTGTGGCATTTTCCATATGCAAGGGCATCATAATGACCAATGCCTTACAATGGTGGAGCCTAACAATGAGGCAGGACAAGTAAGTGCCATTGGTGGATATCACAACTACAATAACTACAATAACAACAATTTTGGCAACCAAGATCATCCGGGTTTCAAGTGGAGCAGTAATGATGGATGTTTAAACCCCTCGGCTCCTCAACAAGACTACCAATGTGCTCCATTTCAAGCTAGGCCGCTAATGCCTCATGCACATATGTAACCTATGCCTCAAGCTCTTCCGGTCCAATAACAATTCACTAATCCGGACTATGACCAAATGTTGGCTCAATTGTCTGCTTCAACACAAGTTCTTTTGGATGAACAGACCAAAACGAAGGAGACATTAAATAGTCATGGCCAAGATATTTCAGAGATAAAGAAGCAAATTGACCAAATCGTTAACTTCATGGGCTAAATAAGGGAGAACGGACAACTACCTCCTCAAACACTTCCAAATCCAAGGAATGTGAGTGCTATTGTTACTAGGAGTGGGAAAAACATTAACATCTCCTTTGCCAAAGACAAGCAAGACGCATCATCATACCATTTTTGAGGATGAAGACTTAGAAGAAGATCTAGCAACTCAAGAAGCCGAGAAGAAGAGGAATGTGGAATCTCATGGCATTAAGGCACCTCATCTACACAACCTGGCCCAACCAAAGGTAATATCTCTAGCTCTTCAAATTCGGTTAATATTAATGCCCCGTTTGCTCATGCACCATTTCCACATAGGTTAACAAAATCTAAGAAAGATGATCAATACAATGAAATCTTGGATATCTTTTGGAAAGTGTAAGTAAATCTGCCATTGATCGAGTGCATAAAGCAAGTGCCTATCCATGCCATGTTTAAAAGAGCTATGCACCCAAAGGAGGCAAACGAGAGCGATTGAGGTTGTGAAGGTGAATGCAACCGTTTCAGTTGTGTTGCAACGTCGGCTACCCCTTAAATTGAAGGATCCGGGGAGCATTTATGTTCCCTGTGTGATTGGTGACAACAAATTCGAAGATGTCATGCTAGACCTTGGTGCATCTATCAAAGTCATGCCTTACTACTTGTATGCATCCATAGAGCTTCACGAGCTTAAGCAAGACAATGTCATCATCCAACTAGCCAACCGTTCTCATAAGTATCCAAGAGGGTACGGTGAAGATGTTCTTGTGCAAGTCAACAACTTGATATTTTCAGCCAACTTTTACATTATTGATATGGAGGAGAGTCCATTAAATACCACGCCATTGCTACTCTGATGACCTTCCATGCAAACCGCAATAACAAAGATCGATGTGTTTGAAGGAACATTTTCCATGGAGATTATTCGAGAGAAGATCGAGTTTAACATCCTAGATGCCATGAAGGTTTCTACGGAAAGTGTCAATGCATGTTTTCGTTGGATATGGTTGAATATATGGCGCAATAACAGTTAGACACCATCGGAGAAGATGAGCTCGACATTGTCATTCAAGGAGCAGGACTAACTTGACTCAGGGATTAAGCCCTTTTTGATGCCTTAATCAAGAACAAGGAACACAGAATTCGTGAGATGGCTATGGCACTCAACGAGGCTCTAAAGATGACTACTAGGCCGCCATCTATCCCTTTGGCCTATGGTACAAATCAGCTTGTTCCCTACATTATACAAGCTCCAAAATTAGAACTCAAGGTTTTACCGGATCATTTGAAGTATGCATACTTGGGAGAGAATGACACTTTTTCGGTTATCATCTCATCAACATTAGAGGAAGAACAAGCAGTCAAGTTAGTTCGTGTGCTCTCAAAGTACAAAATCGTCATTGGTTGGACACTCGTGGACATCAAAGGTATAAATCCAGCTACATGTGTGCATCAAATTTTGCTTGAAGATGGAGCTAAACCGACTAGGGAAGCTCAAAGACGACTCCATCCGCCAATGATGGAAGTCGTGAAGAAAGAAGTTATCAAGCTCTTGGGCTGTGGCATTATATATCCTATTTTAGACAACCAATGGGTCTCACTCGTGCAAGTTATTCCTACGAAGTCCGGAATAATCATCTTCAAGAATGCGGAGAATGAGTTAGTGCCACAACAGTACGTCACCGGCCATAGAGTTTGTATCGACTATAGGAAGCTTAATGCCACCACTCAAAAGGACCATTTTTCTTTACCATTCATTGATCAAATGCTCGGGAGGTTGGTTGGTCACGCCTACTATTACTTCCTTGATGGGTATTCGGGTTACAACCAAATAAGCATCGCGGAAGAGGATCAAGAGAAGACAACGTTCACTTGCCCTTTTGAAACGTTTGCATATCGACATATGCCTTTTGGTTTGTGCAACGCACCAAGTACATTTCAGCGTTGCATGCTTTCTATCTTTTTCGATTACATTAAAAAAAATTATTGAAGTATTCATGGATGATTTTAGTGTTTTTGGGAGGGATTTCGACGCATGTTTGGGGAACTTAGAATTAATTTTACAAAGATGCGTTGAAACTAACCTAGTGCTTAATTGGGAGAAGTGTCATTTTATGGTTACTCAAGGGATTGTTTTAGGACATATAGTTTCGGCTAAGGGGACAGAAGTTGATAAAGCTAAAGTGGATCTTGTACGGTATTTAACCTATCCGACTTCGGTTAGAGAGATTCGTTCTTTTCTTGATCATGCAGGTTTTTACCTAAGATTTTGTGACGACCCGGAACAGAATCAGTAGTGTAATCATCTTAATCCACGAGTTAGCGCGAAATCACTGTTTTCCGTAAATTGTGTGGTTTGCCGATTTTGATCACGACTTAATTATAAGCCGAGAATTTGAATTGAAACTCTTCTCGAGAATCGTTGTACACATGATTTCGACTTCGTGGGCAGTTCCGGATAATTATTTCGATGACCGAGGAATATAATATGAATATTTAAAATTTCAGAATTTCGTCGAGTATATTCGTTCGTATCGAGTTTATCCGAATCGTGATGGTTATCCGTTTTGGACCGTCGATCGTCCCGAGACGCAAGTATAAATATCGGAAATAGTCGAAAACACTGTTTGAGGCGTTGACCGAGCGTTGATCGAAATTTGAACCCGTTGACCTGTTGACCCGAGGGGACTATTCACCTGGTTACTGTTCATCGTCGGAGCTTCTGTTCCCGGCCGATTTAGGCCATGACCTTGATAATTTAGTCGTTAACAAACCACATATAAACAATCAACTCGCGATAATCACTTGTCGTGCCGATAATCACACAACTCAAAGTTCGGGTTGTTATATTTTCAGGCGAGGTTGGTAGAACGGGCGCAGCAGAAATTGGCCAACACGCAGCTTGCACACCCGGATTTGTCGCCGAAAGACCTGCCTCCTCTATCGAGGGAAAGCCAATTACAATCGTCGATGAGGTATACGGTCGTCGAGCTAGCAAAGAGGTTAGGGGGTTGGGACACAAGGTGTAGCAAGATTTATCTTCTGACTCATCTATGGCATGCTCGGCGAGGACAAATGCTCGGGATGCGGCGGTCCAAGTAGCCCTTAAGGAGGCTCGACTCGCACGGGCGGAAACGTTATCTATGCGTCAGAGGCTTGATGAGCAACAAGTACAGATAGCCCACCTCATAGCCCTCATGCAAAATCAGGTTCAACAAGATTGTCATCCTGCTCATACCCCACACCTCGACAACTACGACATGGTTGGAGGCGGGAGACTCGGCGGCGCATCTACTCCTATCGTATTTTAGTAGTTTGTACGTACGTAGTTTAGGATATATCGTTTTTTCCGAACGATTTTGATTTAATTTATTAATATTTTACTTTAAATTCAAATTTTAATTAAAAAAATAATTAAAAATTAAAATTTATTAATATTCACATAGACTACGAAAGCATATACGCTTTTGTAGTCTAAGTTCTCACTTAGACTACCAAATCATATATACTTTCGTAGTCTAAGTGATGACTTAGACTACAAAACATATACCCTAAGTGGTCTAAGTGATGACTTGGACGACGCACATAACATTTGCGTCATCTAAGTACAAATTAGACCATGCAATAATTCTGTAGTCTAAGTTGTACTTGGACGACGCAAATGTTATTTGCGTCATCTAATCCTCACTTGGACGACGGAATGATTGCGTGGTTTAAGTTGTTACTTGGAACACGTAACGGACTATTTCTATCATCCAAGTGCTTAGACTACAACACTTGAACGACAGACTTTAGCTAGACGAAAGAGATTCCCTAGTCTAAGTACTTAGACGACAGAAACTCTAACTTAGACGATGGAAATTGTCTGTGGTCTAAGTGAGTTTTTCTTGTAGTGACTGTATTGCCTGTATATATATATTTATAAACATAAACAAGTCTAACCACCATATGTCACTACTATAATAGTGGGCAAAAGTCACACACAAGTTTGTCACCAATAATAGAATGGTGGAGTAAACTTCCATTATCACCAATATACGCATTTTTTCCACTAATATACCCATTTTGTCACAATTATATGTTTTTTTGCCACCAATATATTTATTCTTGCCATTAACAATCTGAACAGTATTTGCTTACCACCCTCCTATTGGCCACAAACAACCCAATTGTAGATTCATTGGTTCACAAGGCTAAATAGTAACTAATGTTGCTTCTCACCCGACAGTAAAACCTCTATACAGTAAAACTTCTATATATGAATAACGTCGGGACTAGAGATAATTATTACTTTAATGAGGTTATTATTTTATCGATAAATAAATAATTTATTAAATTATCTAGATTTTAGCAAGGTTATTACTTTTGGATTATCCTAATGAAAACGATATGTGATGGAATCACCTACTGATGAAGTGATCATTGAATGAATAATGAATCTGCATACTGAAGATGATCATGATTCAAATGGCAGTTTTGTTATACCAATAGTTTCTCATAAAGAGATATTTGAGGCACAATTTACTTTGAATAACTATTTGCTACAAAATGAAAAGAATTTATCAAATTTTGTGCACGCATTAATTGCATGCAAAAATTCAAGACAAAGTTAAATTTGGTCTAGATGCAAAAAAGAAACAGGCTGTATTAAAGTCTTTTTTCAAGAAACAGCTAAAGTGCTCGAGAAAATATAAATTCACAGCTGAAAATTTAATTTTTGTATATTTATAATTAAAATTATTACTTTATATATTCATAGGGACCTAAAGAAATTAGAGAAAAGTTATTATCTTATGCATTTAGCAAGGTTGCCAGTAATATGAGCTGGTCCCGAGTAAGGACCGGGAGAAAATATTACTTTAGCGAGATTATTAATTTATCGAATATTTATTTATCGAGGTTTTATTGTAAATGAATAACCTCTGGATCGGATAAAATTATTACATTAGCGAGGTTATTATTTTATCGATAAATGAATAATTCATTACTTTATCGAGATACTTAGATTTTTCATAATTAATGAAAATGATATGATGATATAATCGCCTACTGATGAAGAGATACCTGAAGGATAAAGAATCCGCATTTTAAAGATGATCATAATCTGACAATTCCACTATACTGAAAGTTTCTCCAGAAAACGCATTCGATGCAATAATTACCTTGGATAATTTTTTTGCTACAAAATGAAAAGAATTTACCAAATATGATGCACGCATTGTAGAAGATTAAGGACGAAGTTAAATTTGTTCTAGATGCAAACAAGAAACAAGCCATGATAAAACCATTTTAAAGAAAATAGCTAAATTGATTGAGAAAATAGAAATTCTCAATTGCAAAAAATAATTTTAATGTGTTTTTGTAAACTTTAATATATTTTATATGAATTTTTAATTGAATTATTACTTTATATATTTGTAGAGACCCAAAGAAATTAGAGAATAAAAATTATCTTATGCGTTTAACGAGAATGTTAATAATATGAACTGATTCCAAGTTAGGACCGGAAAAAAAATACTTTAAAAATTTATTCATTTATTGAATATTTATTTATTAAAAATTTATTGAAGTTTTGCCGTAGATTGCAAACACATGTGTTGACTCATAAATAGCTAGCTCGAAAGATGGGGATCAACGTCGGTGCTATCTATATGACTATATCTATCTACCTTGCTATAATACTACATGTACATAATCGTTGACAACGGAAACATGGAATTTATATATATAAGCCAGAGTTTCGAGCCATAATAATTGAGAGGAGCTTAGTTTGAGGAACTTGACAACATTTTCCATGTAACCCTTTGATATATGAAAAGGGTATTATGATTTGGAAAACAACCCTTCTGTTCTCTTGTAGATGCCCCTCGTTTTCCACCTCTTTTATAAGTATAAAAATAGCCGAACATGTTTGAGGAAACCAAGCATAACGTGTCTACATGTGACATAAGATAACAAAATTGGTTATTGAATTGACCAGATCGATTTATATATATGTTCGATTTCAAGGACGATTTGCTAGGACAGTTCTTTGGCATTCTTCACCGATTACATTTGCAAAACACAATTCATTATTGATCATGTTCTATCTAGCTATCATTTACTTGAAATAGTATACGTACGGTTCATAATCGAACAATTGGCGTTGATGCCAAATATTGTATATGATGATTATTTTTTTATTCGATTGCTAAGTATATCATGATCATTGTGTTATCTGTCATAGATAATTTGTTTTATCCCCATTTGATTGAAAGATATTAATTCATTCTAGGTCACCAAGGTTCACCATATCCTCTTTTTAGGCCCCGTGAAAACTTTGGGCTTTCCTCATGGCCTGGAGTAGCATATGGGGTCTGGTCCAACATCCTGATTTTTTTGGATTTTGTATGCGGGACTTAGGTAACCCCGTTAATCTCATTATTGGTTCGGCTGATATTGGTATGACACTTAAAAATTGGATTATGCTTATTTCAAATTATGCATTTGTTGCAAGGTTTCTCCATCATGTCAGAGGTGTTATTATTATGACAGACAATGTGAGATGGGCGACCGAGGAGGTACATTGTGAAGATGATTTTTTTGTGAATGACCGGTTATCAAATATAACACTATTGACACGTCATTGTATGATTCATGGCCCAGAACCGATTTACTCGGCAAATGTAGACATTTTGATTCTACTCATTCTAGTTTTAGAGTATCACTATCAGGATCCAGTGAGTTTTATGTGTACTTTTATTTTAGATAATTTTTATTGTCCTAAATGCACTTGATTTTATTTAATAGAAATTTGTGTTTACCTCAAAAAAAAAATGTGAACTCCCGCCAAAAGTATGTGTATTTACATTTTGGTGCATGTAAGGACTAATTTTTATTTTGTTTTAAGACTGAACCTTTTGTGTATTTGTTTAAAGGATAACTCCAGAATGCACCCCAATACTAAGCACCGCAAGCCTATTTTCAAATGTTCCACGAGTCGCACTTTGATTGGTTAACAAATTCAACATTTTTTTATCTTGACTGAGCTTATGATAACCTCAGTGCATATTGAACACTCGCCTGAAAACCCACTTTGCCTCTGGGAAATCGCGACTCTTCTTCGACACCACCTTCTTCTCTCTATCTCTCCCACCGCATGCACCGCCACGCTTAGGGTTATTCCCTATCTCGCCTTCCAAAAATGGGATCATAGCACCTCCTCTTAGTGCAATGGCCCTCGTCGTCTTCATTTTTGCTTTTGTGCCAAGCTTCTCCTCAGTTTCTGTTGGGGGAAAATACGACGATCGCAGCAGCCAAGGTAGAGCAAGCCGACCTCAAACCAAGGTCGACCAAACGCTTTGAGTGGATCCATCGATCTCTGATCGCCCTTGGTCAAACGACATTGTTTCAGTGTCCCAATCAACGACCCACATTATTCTTGAAAAAATAATGAAAACAATTTGGACAACTCTGATCCATCCAAAAAAACTAATTTTTTTAAATATTTATTTTATTTCATTCCTTTTAAAAATTATAAGATATAGTTTAAGATTCCAAAAAATTATACAAAAATTATCGTGGAACCGTATTGATGTCTACGACATTCTAAAATAACCGAACACAAAAATACTTCAAGACCCAATGTGTCATTCGACTATCATTCATTAAATATAAGGGAGTATAGTTGATTGAAAAAATCTACAAATAATAAATGAAATAAAATATAATATAAAAAACGGACCATACGATTAGATCTATGGATTATTTTGTATATTTTCAAAAAAATTGAACAATTTTGGTAACCATTTTGAGATCGATCGATATAGTATACTTTAATTTTGAATGAAATTTTCGGCATAAAAATATCAAAAATAAAATTAAATACCGCGGTCACTCAAAAAATTATCATAAAATACCTGCAGTAATTTACGGTGTCTATTTTCACTCAGAATGTATGATATTACAAAATCCATAAATTTGTGTCGACGAAATGAATGAATTAATGATATGCATACACTACAAGAAAAAGTGACTTAGACGACGGAGCATTTCCGTCGTCTAAGTGACAGTCTCCGTCGTCTAAGTACTTGGACGACGGAAAATCCGTCGTCCAAGGTACGTGCTCCAAGTGCTGTCGTCTAAGTACTTAGACGACGGAGAATTTAATCTCCGTCGTCCAAGTTCACTTGGACCACGGAGAACGTCCGTGGCCCAGGTGGTGACTTAGACGACGGAGACATTAATCTCCGTCGTCTAAGTCCCCACATGGGCCACAGACGTTGTTACAATATCCGTGGCCCAGGTAGTAACCTAGACGACGGAGACATTAATCTCCGTCGTCTAGGTTACTACCTGGGCCACGGATATTGTAACAACGTCCGTGGCCCATGTGGTAACCTAGACGACGGAGACATTAATCTCCGTCGTCTAAGTCACCACCTGGGCCACGGAGATTGTAACAACGTCCGTGGCCCATGTGGGGACTTAGACGACGGAGATTAATGTCTCCGTCGTCTAAGTGAAAAATTAATTTTTTAAAAAAATTAAATTCAAAAATATTATTAATATTAATTGAAAAAAAATTAATTAAATTAATTAAATACACTAAATTAATAAAATAATTAAAATTAATTTGTACATACATAATCGAAAAAACCCATAATTAAAAATGAAAATATTGTTCGTAATGCGGAAATTAAGAAACGAAATAATAAACTACTAGCTAGCTAAAACACTGGAGGAGCAGATGCGCCGCCTCGTCCTCCGCCTCCAGCCGGGTCGTCGTCGTCGGGGAATGGGTTCGGAGGAGGTTGACATTGTCTTTGAGCTTGTTGCATAAGGGCGATGAGTTGGG
Source organism: Geum urbanum (assembly GCA_946800695.1). Classification (NCBI taxonomy): domain Eukaryota; kingdom Viridiplantae; phylum Streptophyta; class Magnoliopsida; order Rosales; family Rosaceae; genus Geum; species Geum urbanum. Next base: position 12,866,114 of record OX327003.1, read on the forward strand.
CTATTCGCTCGTCTTGCTGGTCCATTCTTTGGCGCATGGCAATATTCTCCTCCCGTGCGATTCGAGCCTCTTCATAGGCTGCCGCAGCTTGAGAACTTCTCCGCCGCCCCGAACCTCCCGTAGATGATGACTCAGAGGTCGACAAATCTCGAACCACCTTAGGCCCGAAGTGCCTAACCTCCTTGCCAGCTCTACGACCGTAGACCTCATCCGCAATTGCTATTTGGCTCTCCACAGATAGAGGAGGCAGGTCTTCTAGCGGCACATCTGGGAACGCAAGCTGAGTGTTAGCCAATTCTTCCTGCGCACGCTCTATCACTCTTGCCTACAAAAGAATAATAAATTTATTATAATGAAATAATATTTAAATAATAATTACTATAATTATTAGCGCACACACATATATATATATATGACTTACGCCGCGTTGACTCGCTTCATTATCGAGCCCAGGCGTCACGTACGCGCTTACGCTTGCATCGAGATAAGGGTGTTTGGAGCCCTTATCCCTGTGCTCCTTGGCAATTTGAATGAGTTGCTTGGCGCCGGAAGTATGGTGCTTGTCCTTCTTCCCCCGGTTGGCTTTGTTGACACCGGAGAATTTCTGTTAGACAACATAATGAAAGCATTAAAAAATTTATAAGTAACTAAACTTTAGAGTATTCAATTATCTTAATTGAAATAAAAAAAGTAAATTAACACCTGAAATTGCTCATCGGCAAAGTGGTTACACAACCACTCCCACTCATCTTCTCTATCCCCACGCAGCTCTTCGGGGGGAGGCACGGGACCGTTAGTTCGGAAGTACTGATGGAGCCTGTACTTCCAATCTTTGAAGATGTTGTTGGCGGTTTGGTTGATATGCCTCAACATCGCCGGATCCGGATCCACCGCAAATTGTTCCTATCAGAAATAAATTGGAAATTATAATCGTATATATTATAAAATTATATATAACTAATATTAAAAATAGTATATAATAACTAAAATTGTACGTATTACGTACCGAAAGATCCTTAAAGACTTTCGCCTTCTCCGAATCCGGCACCTCCCTCCAAGTAGGGGCAGTGATACGAACCCGGTTACGAACAATCGACCCAATGCTATGAGCCGAGAGACTTGCTAGCTGAGGTGTGGGAGGGCCACCGGTGAATTCGTCGTAGGGCAAGGCGATCTTGCTCCCGGTCGCCTTGCAAATTTTCTCCGCCTTTCCACCTTTAACGAGACCCCGAGTCTTTTTCGGTTGGGGGTCAGTGGGGGCCCTCCTTTGCTTACGGCGGGCGCTGTACATGATAGAATCGGCTGTCGAAGACGCCTGAGTACTTCCCGTTGAAGCGGTACCGGGCGTCGGAGTTGAAAAGGGGTCGACGTCATCACCGCTTGAGAGAAATGGGGCAGAGGGAATTTCCCCAGAAGGCCCCGGATTGAGGGCGTCGTCCTGCGGTTGAACCCAACCGACTTGGGCCGCCAACATTTGGAGCATCTCATCTTCTGACTCCTGTTGGGCTTTCTTCTTGCCGGATGTGGTCTTTGGCGGAGCCATTTAAACCTAAGAGTACGGTGTTAAAATACGCGTACCTACTTACCATAATAATTACAACTTAAAAATTTACGCTAATTAATTAAGTACGTTTAAGATTTAAATAGAGTACACTAGCTTGGCATTTTCGATCGTTCAATGGACGTGCGACCCGCGCGATAAAGTGTAAATTTTCAATTAATCAGCCTTGGTTAAATCGAAAAACATGGCCAGTTAGGGATAAAGATAACGCGAGAGGCAGGACTAATTTCGACAAAAGTCTTTCTTAGTCCAAATCCTGTCACCAGTCATAACCCGTTTCTAGACACCATGTCCGACATTCGGCCAATTTTTCGAAAATTTACACTCCCTCAAGTCCTTTGCAAACTCCGCCCTCAACCTCGTGTCCATAACTTCACTTAGGTTATGGTGTGCGGTGATGAAATCCACACATCACGAGGGGTTAAGGAGATAAGCAAGGAAAAGAGGCGCCATCTATTCCAAAGAGTGCGACTTAATTACACCAAGCCTATGTACTAAATTTAAATCGAACACGTACTGATAATTAATTTAATCTCATATTTATTTAATTATGCAACTAATTAATAAATAATTACAATAATATTTATTCATTTCATAAATTATCAAGTAATTACAATTATTCATTTAATTATTATTAATATATAACAATAATTTACCATTTAATTAATTAATAACAATATGTAATCATTTATTTAATTAATAACAATAATTAATCTAAATATAATTAATAACAATAAATTTACAATAAATTTACAATAAATTAATCATTTATTAAATATTTAAAACTAAGTAATAAATTAAATTCTACTAATTAATTAAATTTAGAATTTTATTAATTAATTAAATGAAAATTATTTTAATAAGGGAAAAATAGAAATGTACCGAATCGGAGTTTTCGGGAATATCGGGGAGTTGATCGAGTCGTCAGAGAGGGGGAACCACGCCGGAAAGTTGGTCGTCGGAGCGTCGCCGGAGGAGGATCGCCGGAGTGAGAGAGAGAGGAGAGGAGAGTATAGAGGAGGAGATGGAATGATGAGAAAATGAGGGGGGGTGCTCCTCCTTATATAGAGTTTCACTTAGACGACGGAGCCCTATTCTCCGTCGTCTAAGTGCACTTAGACGACGGAAACAGTGTTTTCCGTCGTCTAAGTGAAGAGTCAAATTTTTTCGAACCGGCGCCAAATAAATGGGCGGGCCGTTTCACCGCCATAAATGTTGACTTAGACGACGGAGACAGTGTTTTCCGTCGTCTAAGTGGAATTTCAAGCGGTGCCGAAAATTGAGGCGGCAAATCGAACCGCCATGTAAATATTGACTTGGACGACGGATATGTCGTTTTCCGTCGTCCAAGTGTTCACTTGGACGACGGAAAACGACATATCCGTCGTCCAAGTCAATATTTACATCGAAAAATAATAAAAATTTTATTCGAACCGCCATGGTAATTTGAACCTAGACGACGGATACGGTCATTGTCCGTCGTCCAGGTGAACACTTGGACGACGGAAAATGACCGTATCCGTCGTCTAGGTTCAAATTATGCAAAAAAAAATATTTAAATTAATTCGCTAGGAATTTAGCGATCTGTCATTCGAGTGAAATAGTCGTACAATATCGATGAACGCATCGTATATATAAACAGATAAATTTGAACCGCCGAATAATTTTACGTTTTGAAAGTTGTTAAGTATCGACTAATCTTTAAGACTTTAGTGTTCACTTGTAGTTGCTGATTTGCAGCAGAGTACTAACGAAATTGAATTTGGACAAAACAACCGTTGGATATGTTCGTCGTAACATAATATATAATTACTATAAAGGACCAGGAAATAATAAGTTCGGGAAGGGTTTCATCGGCACAGTCAACCGCAAAACCGAGAATTTCACAAACCGGAAACGTGGATACAGGACATTTCGCAACTCCGATTTTCGAACCGTCGAAGCTCACACACCAAGAATATACTACTCTAAAGTCTTGACGAAAAGAATATGCATTCGAAGATGGTCTAGATGGTTGTTGTCTTAGAAAAAATTACAAAATTTACACCTGGACGACGGATACAACAATCTCCGTCGTCCAAGTACACACCTGGACGACGGAGACGCTAATATCCGTCGTCCAGGTGTGTACCTGGACGACGGAGAATGTCGTATCCGTCGTCCAGGTGAATATACCCTGAATTCAGGGGTTAGGGGTCCTTAGGGTTTAGGGTATAGGGTTTGTCACTTGGACGACGGATACAGTCATTCTCCGTCGTCCAAGTGTGTACCTAGACGACGGAGAATGACTGTATCCGTCGTCCAAGTGTAAAACCCTGAATTCAGAGGTTAGGGCCGTAGGGTTTAGGGTTTAGGTCGTCCCCGGTCATTTGTATGTTCGTTCAATTATTCTCATTCAAGAATATAATTAAAAAAATGATCGATCGATCGATCCGATCATGCTACATTTAGTGTCGAGGATTTACTTAGACGACGGAGGTATCGGTACGTCGTCTAAGTGGAACTTACACCACGACGTGTCGGTCCGTTGTCCAGGTGATCACTTCTCCGAGGTCCAAGTAAAACTTAGACGACGGAGATGTAATTCTCCGTCGTCTAAGTTTTACTTGGACCACGGAGAAATCTCCGAGGTCCAAGTAAAACTTAGACGACGGAGATGTAATTCTCCGTCGTCTAAGTTTTACTTGGACCACGGAGAAATCTCCGAGGTCTAAATGTTACTTAGACGACGGAGATGTAATTCTCCGTCGTCCAAGTGATAACCTGGACGACGGATACGTCTCCGAGGTCCAGGTACTTACCTAGACGACGGAGAAATTTCACATCCGTCGTCTAAGTTACACTTAGACCTCGGAGATTTCTCCGTGGTCCAAGTAACACTTAGACGACGGAGAATTACATCTCCGTCGTCTAAGTGTTACTTGGACCACGGAGAAATCTCCGAGGTCTAAGTGTAACTTAGACGACGGAACTAATACTGTTCAGTCGTCTAAGTCCTCTTTTCTTGTAGTGATACTAGTTTTGTATAACTTATTGAATGCTTTGAACAAATAAGATCATTTGAAAGTAAAAAAGTTAAAACCAAATCAATTATGAAAAATTGAACCGTACGGTAGGGACATGTAACTATTATATATGTAGTATGAAAATTTGAGCTGATTAGGACCTCGATCCACGCAGTCAATCTTGGCAGTCTTTTATGCCCCTATCGTCATTTTATATGAGATACAAAGAAAAACGTTATCGCACATTCATTTGGGAAAGTAAAATGGCATACCTGCACAGAGAGGTACCCCTTACGATGTCCTTGATGCAAAGAGAGAAAAATTGTGAATTTCTAAAATTAGCGGAATAAAAAAATAGGGGGCATAAACGTCCGTCATGTTTGACTAGATTGACTAAGACCAAGACCACGACGATATTGACTGAAATTTTAACCACTTTTTTATAATATTTTAATGATCGCATCAACAGTTTATGACCACGATGATAGTTTTTTTCACAATACAATGTTAATGATCATGATCCATGAAGTCAAACTAGGCGATAGTTTGTGCGTCTATTTTTTATTTTCACTAATTTTCACTAATTAGACACTTCAACAGTTCAATTTTTGATCTTGTCATGACCACGGAATCTTATGAATAGCATCTTTATGCATGTAGAAAAATTAACTTTCCCATATGGTGCCGCGATAGTATTTTATGTTGTCCATTGTACAAGTAGAAAATAGTGACACAAATAATGTCAAAGTTGACTACATTGATCTAGTTCAAAAATATATATTTGAATAAATCGACCATACCATGTGGTCATTGAACTCTTATGTAGATGTGACTAAAATTTTAGTCGGTTTAATTTAATGATGGTCTCAATCTCGATCCATAAAGTCAAACTCGACAGATATTTATGCCCCTATTGTTTATTTCCGCTAATTTTACCTTATAACGTATTTCAACGATTCGATTTTGGGTCTCCTCGCAATTGTGAAATCCTATGGGCTACCTTTGTATATTCGTATAAGAATTTACCTTCCTAAAGTTCATTGAGATACGGTTCTTCTTTGTGACTCCTACAAATAAAAAATAAGGGCATAAACGACCATCAAGGTTGACTACATGGATCGAGACCAAAATAATGACGAAAATAGCTCAAGAGTTTCATTCACATGCATATAAAATAGTTTTATGTTCACATCCTACGAGGAGAGTTCTCCCATGAACATGGTTAAGGGTGAACTAGATTTTGCACCACACATAAAGAGAGGGCCCTATAATTAATTTCCTTGTGGATCCTCATCTTTTACAAAGAGAAAAGAGGTTGTTCACGGTGAACATAGTTCATCCCAGCCATACTAATCCTATGCTTGGATTCTTCATATTTTTTGTGCTTCTAACTTTTTCACTTTCTAAGGTTTGTATTTGTCATAAGCATTAAACAACTTATACAACACTAGTAGGCACATCGTCATTTTGCGCAATCTGGCGTATGAATTCGTCAATCACCTTTTTTAGGCATTTAAAGCAATGTAGGTACCATAAAAAGACCGTGAAAATTTTTCAATAATCTTTTTAAATATTGAGCTATTTTTTTATTTTTGGGAATTTATTCAAAATAAATGTTGACAATGTCGATCGGCATCAAAACGATCATTGAAGCTGTTGAAAATTTTATGAGTGGTATAAAATGATTGATCGATCTAATCGTATGGTTGGTTTTGTCTATTATATTTTATAATTAATCATTATAAGTTTTAAATATTTATATTTCATTGTAAACTTTTAAAAAATTGAACAACATATTTGATTTCGAAAATTGTGAGTTCGTTAAGTTTAGAGTCATGTTGATGTCATATCGATTGCGTAAAAATTTTTTGGGAAATTTTTAGGAGTCATGAACTATTTAACTTTATTTTCTGAATTTTCATATATATTGAAGAAAATTACATTAACAAAATGAAATTGTAAAGGTGCATTTTGGGCCGTTGATTTTTTATATATTATTATGGGTCATTCATTATGTTGGTGCCATCAATAATGGCTAAATAGCTCCACCTCCGGCAAGATTGATCAAGCACCGACCACCGGGTACGACAACGTGACATATGTGTTGTAAATCTCGATGAAATCCCAGCCGTCCAATTCTGATTCCGATGATGACGGGTTCGGGTGGTACAGCTTTGCCAAGCTCAAGTATGCCGTCTTGATTTCCATCTGAATCGCGTTGTTGCTGACTCTTAGCACCAAACCAGGACCTTAAATTGCAAAGCCGATGACTAAAAGTCGAGTGGAAGCGCGACCACCAGAGATCGCACACATGGGTCACTGTTATGCCACACGAGAGATCAATCTGAACTGCTTTAGTTGTCTAAAGAAGATTAGAATGATTTAGAGAGAGAGAGAGAGAGAGAGAGAGAGAGAGAGAATAATGCAAGAGTATTAAAGTCTTTTCATCTTGTTTTCAAACAAAAAAATGACACATCAACAAAGTTAACTGAGCATAGACGAAAATTGACGATAGGCCTCACGTTGATACGATTTCGGGAGTTTGGGTATCACTTTGATAGTTTTTAAAGGTCGGGTATCATGTTGATACAGCTCAAAGTGTAGAAAATATTCCATGAATCTCCATCGTATTTAGTTTTCTTTTTGCATCTAGATTACAGTAGATTTATTCCTTGATTGTATAGGATATTAGCACTATATATGTACGTGTTTATCATTTAATTAAAATAAAGTCAACAATAATGTAGTCCATTATCTTCTCCAAGCTTTCTTTACTTTTTTTGCATTTTTTGTCTTCAACAATTATCATAGATAGTCTTTTCATGGAATCAGAGTACGACTAAAATTCTGACTCTATCTCAACTGTACTTTACTTTCTCATGCAGCCTCTTATCAGATCCTGACTCATCACTACGCTTTAATTTGTCGTGTAGTATCTCTATTTCGATCATCTATCGCTACACCCTAATCTCTCATGTAGTATCTCTATCAACCATCGCTACAATCTAATTTCTCGTGTAGCATCTACATCTCTGTCCGATATTCTTTACTTTCTCCTACAACCTTTCATCACCTCATCTTTCGTCATGGCTTGTGAAGCACACCAAGATCGAGAATGTCTTGTGAAAAGACTCAGACAACTTGTCATTACCTCCAGTATTTCTAAAACCCAATTTCAACAGCTTTTTGGATCAATTGAATGTCAGAGAAAGTGATAGTCACCAAACCAACTATGTCTAAAGTTTCTTCTCTCCACTGGATCATTGATAGCGACGCAACATACCACATTGTCTCATGATTAAGCTTGTTGATACATAGTACCAAAAATCATTCATTGTAGACAAATAAAATTTTGCAAGTTAGGAGTGCGCGATATCCACACTCCAACTTGAGGGGGAGTGTAGAAAATATTTCATGAATCTTCATCCTATTTAGTTTCCTTTTCTTATCTAGATTACAGTAGATTTATTCCTTGATTATATAGGATATTAACAGTATATATGTACATGTTTAATTATCATTCAATGAAAAAAAATTCTGTAACAATGTAGTCCATTATCCTCTCAAACATTTCTTTACTTTTTCGCATTTTTTATCTTTAATATTATCATAGATATTCTTTCACAAAGAGTTCATACCCATTTTTTCCATGAAATAATATCATGAAAGTATTAACATAAGTAGTAACGTGTAGCATCCAATATTTTAATGAGAAATGAGAATTTATATAGATGATGCGACGATGAACACACACTGCTATGGCCAATTGAACCAACTTTAACTTGGTATCCATTACTTAACTTGGTATCCATTACTTTGCTAGTAAGATACTCTAAATATCTCTTTGGGCTTTTACCCAATTATTGGTGGGCCTTTGCTTTTATTGTCATATCATCCCAAAAATATTCTAATTAGAAAGTAAGTGTTTTGGTTCAAACTTTCTTATAGAAAGTTAATGTTGTATGACGAAGTGATTACATGGTTACATTTTTCATGCTTGGCATGGCAAGAACACACTTTGGTAGTTTGGTTTCCACGAGTACAATATAAAGTGGAGAAGAAGTTCATATATATAGTGAGTGGAATCGATCGATGCTTCTTCTTCTTTATCCCTCTTTATGTGAAGGACAATTAGAGGTACATGTACGTTATCTAACTGATCGACATTTCAACAAAGCAGTGAATGGCCAAAACCGTAGGGTACTTGTACGATATATATTGAGGACCCAATTAACGAATCATTCTACAAATTCAACGATGTACAAAACATAAATATGAAGGAGTGCACTTTCAATTAACAAGCCAACGTGTTAACGAGTTGCACCGAAATAATTCTACAATAAGTTGTCCAGTGGTGTGAGTTCATTTTCATGAACAAAATGGCAGGTGCAAGCATCTGGGAGGGAAATATAGTGCAAAATTTAACATGAACAACATTGGGCAGCACACCAAAAGTACACTTGGTTCCATCAAGAATCTGTTACTTCTTTTAATTATACAACGAACCAACCGACATTCTAACTCATTCACTTTTTTATTTTTATTTTATTGCAATTTTTATTAACCTAATTAATATCGAAAATCATATAAAGAAGAAGAGTTTCAATGAAAAAAAATTACATCTATTGGACGGCAAAACTTAAGTAGCCAAATGAGCAACAATTTTTAACAAGTGGTATGAAACTTACAGAACATGCATTTGTAGTAGTATAGATACAAGTACATTGTAGACGTTGATAAATAATTATTAAGTCAGCAATTTGCATCAATGATGAAAAAGGGTTCATATATATGATCTCCATTCAGAAGAATAGAACAAATAGGGAGAAAGACTAATATATATATATATATATATAGCTGCAGGATGAGAATATGTTGCTTATATAAATTGAAGTTAAATGAGAAAGTCAAGGAATGAGGCAACCAGAAAGCAAAGAAATGTGTCTAATTGTCAATGACACATGAAGCTATATTGGATTTCAAACCTTACGTCTATGTCAACCAGTTAGGTTGACTGCAATTATGAGACTTCTGACTTGAGACATGCATGTAGTTCAATGATCAGTTTCTAGCTAGTTTCTACACATATTCCAAGTCTTCGGTTGAAAGTATGATGTACGTGGTGGAAAAAAATCGATATTTGTCAAAATGAAAATCATTCAACCATGCCAGTATAGTATTAATTTGTAATAGATCCCTCTACTATGTGTTAGTCTATGCCTTGAATCTTGAGTCGTGTCGGCGTACGTGAGGCGAGTTGGCATACGCGTGACACGTTGGCATACGTGAGGTACGCGAGCAAGGAAAAGTCTCTGGCGAGAGAGTCTTTGGCGAAAGTCTCTGGCGAGGAAGTCTTTGGCGAGGAGAGTTAGAAGTCCTTGGCGAGCAGGACTGATATTCAGGATTTCGTTAGGACTAGGATTCCTCAGGCATTAAGGAATTGGGTTTTCTTAATCATTCTGGTTTAGGTTTCCTCAGACGTGTGTGTCTAGGATTCCTCTGGTATTCAGGACTCTGTTGGCTATATATATACAAGGGTATTAGCCATAAGGGGGTGTGTGATATCTGGTTCTATCCTATAGATTAGGATTAATCTAGCGTGGTAGAGAGATTAAGTAATCTGTAATCCTAGGTTAGGCTTAACGTAGTGTGATATACTTTGTAATCTGGTTCTCCAAGATAAAGTAATCTGTTCTCCTTCTGCCGTGGATGTAGCTAACTCACGTTAGTGAACCACGTTAAATCTGTGTTTGTTCTTATATTTATTTGCTTCCACTATAACACTATGTAATAATATTTTGAGATTAATACAGTTTCGATTATATGTAGATCGAAGTGCATCGTTTAATTTTCGTTTATAAAGATTAATACAGTCGTGGTGCTATTATATTTCAAGTCATATTTTGCTCCAGTATGCATGGAGTAATTTACATCGTTCCTCAAAAGAACAGTGTCTACAATATTGGTGTACGTTCAAGCAAGTATAGTCCTACTTTAGCTCCATAATTCATCGATCCTTTCCAATCTGTAAAATGTGTACAAACTTTTACAGGTCCTATGAATGAGCCGGGATGCATAGTGGGGATCGATTAGGATGATTATAGCTAGGACAAGGAAATGAGAATCAAACATGGCAAATGGTATGTTGTCTAAATTAATCCTCTAGCTAACAATGTACCATGCTGGACCGTCTTCCTAGATACATACCTTTCACACCCTTTAGAGTACAAATTGCAATCCCAGATTCAAGTCCATTCCATTCCATGCCCATATTGTCTCGCCTATTATAGACTAAAAACCCACTAACCCTCTTTAGGTCCACCAGAGTGAGACCCTTTTCTTTTCTGGCAGTAAAGCTATAGTAGTCATTCCTCATTATAGAGATTCTTTGAAATATGGACATGGAGAGAAATCAAATAAGATATGGCAAACAGAAAGAGAGGGAAAAAGCTATATATAGATTGATTACATTCTACCTAGATTTCTGAGTGGCAGTCTATATATATATATATATATATATATCATAGATGATTCTGTTTACGGTGAACACGAAAGACAACAACACAAATAAAGAAGGGAAGGGGTGTTTTGGTCTGGTGGGCCCACAAAATTTGGAAAGAAAAAAACTGAGTTCACGCAGAATCCAGTTCATACATATGCTTCTTTCGCAAAAATTCTTAATTTGCTTGGTAGGATACTAGGGATGAGAGGGCATAAAGGGTTTGTGATATTACAACGTGGAAAGTGTACACATAAGTTCCACTATCACCAACTGGCTTTGCCGTTTTGGCTGTTGCTGCCTGTCCTTTTGCTCCATTTCAGACAAGCCATGAATACATGCATGAAGACTTTGCACTTTGTCTGCATAATTCAAAGGTCAAAGTGATCGTGTTCTTGGACTAGTTTTTTTTTTTTTTTTTGGGGGGGGGGGGGATTTATATCTCATTGCCTTGGATCAAGCATATGAATAGAGTTACGTATGAATATATATATATATATATATATGGTTTTTTACAACATCGGTGGAATTTGATCGAATTGAAGTGACTCAATATATGATCAAGCATATGAATATGAATTAGCTTACCTCTTCCTGCGCTGGATCGATTTGTATTGATGGGCTTCTTGTTGATTCTTTATTACAGAAACACAGACTATAAGTATTTAACGTTTTAGTCTAAAATAATAAATAATAATTTTATAATATGTCGAACACAAATATAAAATAGAATAATCTACGACTTACATTCTCTTATACATTATTCATCTAAACTCACTATAGATAAAATTAAAACAAGTGTCATGCATACTTGTGTTCCACACATTATAAGTACTCTAAAACAATGACTCATTTAATCAATTAATTTTCAAATCGAATCAAGTGGAATAAAGCAAAAAGTTATGGAAACATATGCATGCATGCATCATTCATAGCATGAAAATTTATGTTGTCATGTTTGGGATAATAGATGGCCTTCGTAAGAATAGGAAATTGGGCAAACGAACATACCAACACATTGGACTAGCAACTAGCTTGTATATGGGCTGCATTAGTCGTAACCCGACAAATTATAAGGGAATTCCTCGAACCTGTTCAACTTGCAACATACGTTCCAGTGCACCATCCTCATGTAATTTTGAAGTTTAAATTGTTCAAATTATCACCATCCACCAACAAATATAGCCATTTTTAAGGAAATTTTTCGAGACCATCATTCGATTCTTACTATTTCATGACTTGGTTATGTATTCGCTATAATATATTGCTTATTAGTCAATAGAATAGGGCACCATAAGTTTTGCCTGCAAAGATTTGTCGACTATGAAATATGTTCATTCCAAATTACATCGATGTGCCCTTTTTATTAAATATTCATTCTCGACTAACGGACTGATATGAAACATGGCCGTTGTAGGGGAATTTTTCTTGTGTCTAGGAATTTTTTTTCACCGACTTAAATAAAATTGTATAATTCTCGTTTACTCAATACTCTTATGAGATTTATTCCCACTTATCCATCTTTTACAATTATGTCATATTTTTTTTCCTCCAAAATACCATTCACAGACTCTCTCTCTCAACCTCGACTCCTTCAAAATACATCGGCCTCGTGCCCTGAGATCTCCAAAATCGGCCTCCCAATTCATTCTCGAATCCAGTAAACCACCTCATAGTTCCTCTCTCTCTCTCTCTCTCTCTCTCTCCAAGCAGTTGTTGAGCTTGGAGATCCCTGAGTTGAAAGCTCTTTTAAGAATCCATCCATCCTTTCAGAGCAACTTTTTGAAGGTCGGTCAAATTTAGAGTTGTATAGTGCGGTGATTGATTTTTTCGGCTAATATATAGTACTTTCCGGTGACCTTAGCTTAATTACTTGTTGTACGTATTGCATTGTTAATCTAATTATAAGCTAATTGGTTAGTTAATTAGTATGTTTAATTTGATTAATTAGTTAAAATATGTTAGATTAAACTAATTGGTTCATTAATTAATTGTTAAGCTAATGGTTTAATCTAGGTAGTTAAGTTTAATTAATTGCATGTATGTTTAATATATTGTTAATTAAGCTAATTGTAAAGCTAATTAATAGTTTAATTAAGGTAATTGTATGTTTAGGGCTTGTTAAGGTAATAGTTAAAATATGTTAGAATAATTAGTTGATATATATAATATGTAAATTAAAGCATTTATATATATAAAGTTAATAATATAATATATTAGCTAGATTAATTATAGTACAAGATTGATTATAGCATATATATGCAACTTAATTAATTAATTGTGTTATGTGCCATTTGATGATATAGATATAGTATATTCGATTAATTAATTATTGGTTAAAAAATTATATAATTAATAGAATTATTATTATCCTTACGCATAAATATGGACAAGAGTTAGATACAGTTAGCGAATAGAAGTGATGTGCTGTATATAGACGGCATCAGAGAGATTGTTTATTTTGCGCTGGAACATGGTCAGGGAAAGAAGCGTTTCAGGTGTCCGTGCAGAAAATATCTCAACCATCAGTTTGTGGAGTCTAATGTTATGGCTCAACACCTATATGAGCACGGTATGATGTGAAATTACACTATCTGGAGTGAGCACAGTGAAGTAGTAGACTTCAGCTCAGGACCAGACTTCATCTCAGGGTACAGTTACCATAGTGCATCATCCAGCGACAGTGGAGCCCTTACTTAGAACCCAATTGTGGATTTGGTCCATGATGCTTTTCCGGAATTTAGTCATGGTGGACACTAACACCAAGAGGGAGGTTACGATACCACTCATGATCACACATTTTCCGTTACCAGCTTGGCCAGTACAACAAGATGTTACTCGAAGCCCAGACCCCGATGTATCCTGGATGTTTAGAGAATGTGTTGCGATGTATAATGGAGGAAGTTCAAATAAAAGTTAAGAACAAAATTTCAAACCATGTTTTTGACGAAATGCAGGAGCATATATGTAAGTTGCTCCCTGATCATCACAAACTTTCGAAAACTCATTATAAACTTAGAAAGATCTTGAGCATCCTCAGCCTAAAGTACAAGAAAATTCACGCCTGCATAAATGATTGTGTGCTGTTTTACAAATAGTATGCACATTTGGACTACTATCCTGTATGCAACCAGTGCAGATATGTGAACCGGAATAGGAGAAGTTCGAAGGAGCAAATTTGTGTGAAGGTACTTCGCTATTTTTCGTTGATTCCCAGATTGCAGCATCTGTACATGTCTCTATATACAGTAGAGACGATGAGATGGTATGTGGAACAATAAGTAGATGACGATATGCTCTGACACGCAGAAGATGGGGAGGCTTTTAAATATTTCAACGGAGAATTTCAAGACTTTGCAGCAGAGGTTAGAAATGTTAGACTCGAACTTTCTATAGATAGATTTAATCCTTAGGGTAGTAATAGTACTGCTGTCAGCACTTGGCCAGTTATTCTCATGACGTACAACCTGCCTCTGTGGATGTGCATGAACAAGGAATTTAATTTCCTTACTCTGCTAATTTCAGGTTCTAAATCTCCCGGAAAGTGTTTAGATGTGTACATCAGACCATTGATCGACGATCTGAAACTGTTGTGGGAAAATTGAGTCCCAACTTATAACAGGTTCACTAACACGATGTTCATGATGAAAGCAGCAGTAATGTGGACAATTAGCGATTTTTCTGCATATGGGATGTTGGCATCTTGCACAACCAGAGGATACAATGGTTGCTCTGTTTGTTTGGACGACGTCAACTCCAATTTGTACACGGGGAAGGTGTGTTATCTGAGTAAATGTAGATGGAATCCTCACAATCACTCATGGCGATAGGACATGGATCATTTCAATCAGACTGTAGAGAATAATCCTAAACCCCGACAGTGGTCTGGCAAAGAGATTTTAGAGAGGTTGAACAACTTCTATTTCAGTGTGTTTACCAATGACAAAGATGTGAAGAAACTCAATCCACACCCTCCACACGCTCTCAGCTATTGGCATCACAAGAGTATTTTTTTTGAACTGCCTTATTGGTCCAAGTTGAAACTCAGGAACAACCTTGATCTCATGCACATAGAAAAGAATGTGTGCGACAGCGTGGTGGAAATAATTATGGGTATTAAGTTGAAGACTAAAGATACTTCATAAGGGAGAAAATATCTGGAATCTATGAATTTACATCGTCCCTTGTGGTTGAGGAAGGATAGAAGAGGAGTGTACAATAAGATGCTAGATGCACCTTGCACGGTGAATTCGACACAGAGAGGTTTTGCATTCAGCTGGTTTAAAAGTTTTCGTTATCTGTCTACTTATGCAGCGAATATTTTTGGAGCCGTCGACGAGGCGCAACATAAGTTCATTGGTCTAAATACTTATATATAACTATCACGTTATACTGCAACGTCTGATGTCAGTGGTAATTTGATCATATTTGCCTCATGACGTCGTCGAACCAATAGTAGCATGTGTAGATGGTGGCAGAGGTTATGCGCCAGAGAGTTGAAGAAGTCAAATGTGGTCGAACTACAATACAAAATTGTGCACATTCTTTGCAAACTAGAGAGGATTTTTTTTCTCTGATTTTTTTGACATTCACGATTCACCTCATGATCCACCTACTTAAGTAGGTGCTCCTCTCTGGTCCGGTCCACTATACTTGGATGTATCCTCAAGAAAGCTACGTACAATTATTTATAACGGTTTTTCATCACTTATATATATATTTTTTGTGTTTCTACTATTTTTCAAATAATTAATTGTATGATTTTGCAAACAATTCGAACAGTATAAAGGATTCGTCAAAAATAAATCTGTCCTGGATGGCTCCATAAAGGAGACATACCTAATGCATGAGTGTGTTACCTACTGCAACAGGTACCTCAAGGATCTAGTCCAGACCACCGCCTCTAATCCAAATGCCCACATCAATCTTTAAGTCGTCAGAGATGTCATACGACTATTTAGAGGAGTACTGAAAGAAAGATTAACTAGAGAAGAACTTGTCGAATCGCATTGGATAGTGTTGCGAGCCTATGACGAGGTCAAACCATACGTTAAGCTCTATAGGGAGACAATTCAGGCAGTCAAACCGGACAAGAGTCCTACTTGGTTGAAAAAGTGTCTAAGAAGAAATTCCCCAATTATTTCCTCCAATGGGTACATATGTTTAATTAATTTAAACCATGAATGCATATAGTAGGTATGTGATTAGTTATTTTTTTAAAATTGAGAAATCGGGATGGGAATAGGTGCCCATGGTAAATTGGAATGACATTTGGTGTTTGCATATAAGTGTTTTGCCGTAGTTTGTGCATGCAGGATTTTGGTTACCTTTATTTTTAGGGAAAACTATGTCAACTTTTTCGTAGAAATTAAATACACGTTATATATATTCTTCATATTTTTGCAGATGAATGATCTACAAAATCTGATAACCACGGGGGATGGTGGTCATGGGAAAAGCACTTGTTGGCCCATAATCCGGTTAAGCACTATACTTACCCTGGCTATTTTGTGAACGGTGTAAAGTTTCATTCATTGGCCCAAGATGAAGGAAAAAGATCACAAAACAGTAGGATCATTGTTGGGAAAGGAGATGCTGTCTATTACGGGGTTCTTGTTAATGTTGTTTAGCTACTATGCGGGAATGATATCAATGTTTTTTCTATTCAAGTGTAAATGGTTCAAGCATACCACGGAAGATCTGGTACTTTTATCAATTGATACAGACTCAAGCTAGTATGAGGATGAACAATTTGCTCTTACCACCTTAGTTAGGCAAGTGTTCTATCTGGATGATCCAAAAGCTGGTGAAGACTAGAAAATAGTAAATTATCTGTCTCACCGAGGAATATGGAGTGTCACGACACTTGAAGGGACGTCAATGACTGATATTAAAGCACATAGAGACGATGCATATGAAGAGCTTAATACTTCTGTCATCCCCGAATGCTTACCGGAGTCAGATGGCGCCACAGATCTTACTGCAGAAGAGATTAGAGAGTTAGAGAATAATGCCCATGAAGAGGAGCCTAAGGATGACAATGAGGATAACTGTTACGATTCAAACGATGTAGAGTATGATGATGAAGAGCAATCATATGATAGTGAGGAGGATGATTCAAATGATGATGGTTATGAGGATGAGGATTGACATGAGGATTACTATTATATTATTAATTAATTAATTAATTACACTATATTTAAATCTATATTATTTTGAAGAGGTTTATATTATTGAATTAAATGCAAGATATTCTTTCTTGAATTCTCACACATCTCACGCATCCGCAACTTAGTTAGGCATGTGATGCCTTTCAGTCGACCAAGATTTGCGAAACTGAGAGGCTTCAAGGATGAAATGAGACGGGATTCATAGGACCGATGCACAAAGTTAAGTACATTCATAAAGTAAAAGGAGAAGCTTGATTGAGATAGTTTAAGACTCGAGCTCAATCTGTAAAAGGATGAGCTTGATTTTCCGATCCACTTAAATGCTCGATCGAAGGGTACGTATGTACATTTCTATTTTATTTGCAGCAATGTGTTTCGATCCATGTGTTGCTTGAAATACAATCATGTTTTGAAATTGGAACAAAAAAATGAAAACAAAAATGACCTCTTCGGCGACAAACATAGATCATTTCGTCGTCTAAGGTGAACTTAGACAGTGAAAACACTTATGTTCGTCGGCTAAGTGTCACTACTTAGATGTGCTCTCTGTTCCAAAAAAATGGCCGCCTTATCCGCCTAGGCGCATAAAAACCAAGCCAACGTTCAATTTTTTATGTAGGTGGACCAATTCGATGGTGAGCGATTAGGCGGGAGAAAGGCGGAATTAGGCATCAAGTGTAAAAGCCCCAAGTTGAAACCCAAAAAAATTCAGGCGGGCAGAGCTGCAGAAGTGAACAAAACCTAAATTAGAGAATGCCGAGCCAATTCAAAGTCACGACGAAGATCAAGCTGCAATAGAGAACGTCGACGACTACATCTTGGCTAGCACCCAATTTCAAGTTCAACCAGGTCTGATTCTCTTTCGTCGGTTTCGATTTCGATTTCTCTCAATTCTCTGATATTTTGGCATTTTGTTGATCTATTTTGGTTTTGGATAGTAGTACAAACAGTGTGGTTCACTTGTTCTTAGGTTTGTTGTTGGCTTGTTGCTCGATCTATTAGGTGAAGGTTGGTTGTTGTATTTCTCTCAATTCTCTAATATAGATTCAATGTGTTTGATTACTTTGATACTTTAATGCTATTGAGTGGTTCTGGAGCTTGAATTCACTGTGTTTCACTTCTCCAGCCAGTCTTGAGCAAGATTCACACAATAATATAATACAAGGGTAGTAGACTAGTAGCAGTGTAGTACGAGAGTGACCAGACATAAAATGCATTTTGTACAGAAGAAGTCTTAAATATGCATTCTCAAATTAGCTGAAAGCTGTGATCATGAGAAAGATAGTTCTCAAATTAGCTCACCAGTATCTTGAATTCTTGATCATTTGGAAACTATAATAGGTAGTTAGGGAGTTACAGAGTGCTGAAAAACTAACTACCTTGGCATTGAAGTTTTCGTCTAGCATGATGTTACTTGAGCAGTTGAGCTAATAGAGACATGAAACATTTGCGGTTCATTGAAAAGAAGCAAATATTCCTGCATTAGAATTTTAGTGCACAATAAAATGATAATAGATGTGTATAATAAGTTTACATAATGGATGAGCACAGAAATTTCTTTATAATAGATGAGCTAATGTATTTCTGCAAATGTTCCCCTAACTTGTTTTTGAAGTAATGAAAATTTGAGTACTAATAATGGAGAGAGGCTGAGGTTTGTAGTGTGTGGGAAATGAATGCAGGAATCGACTCCTTGGAATACAAACCTTCAAAGGTTGCAGCAGCAGTGGTCATTTCTGTAGCAGGAGAAAACAAAGCATTAGAACACACTGATAAAACAATTTTTGTGCTCATCCATTATGTAAACGTAGAAAATGTGCATATATATATATGATGACTTTTGCTTTTGCTCTTGCTCTTATCATTTTGGTGTTGAATACAAATTCAAAATATAAAGAGCCCTTGCCAAGTTGTGATAATAATCATAATATGGCTATGCATGCAGCACAACAATCAAAGAAAAATACGGGGAATTAGGTTACGTTGAAGATGAAAGGAAGAAGAGGAGACATTTTTGCTAAGAAACAAACTGTTTTTAGTTGCAACAAAAAAAAACAATACATCTTTCTATATGAATCATTAATTTATAGAAAACTATTCATATTTACCGAACGTAAGATAGAGGAATAGTTGAGAACATAATGTTTTGCTCCAAAATTATAGTAATCATTTGAATATTAGTGGTCTTCCAGTGATGAACTTTCATTTCTCTGTATTGCAAGAACTAGCCAGTGGTCCTCAGTTTACAATCATGATTCATCCATTTTAGTGTACAAAAGCAAAAGTCATCATATATATTCATGATTTATGTACAAATAAAGCAAAAGTAAAATGAATTTTAGTGTACAAATACTTTCATGATTCATCTGATATAGAAGATGATGTAAAGTGTATAAGATGTGTATAATAAGTTAATAACATTAGGTAGAAATTCTGAGTTCTGACCATACATTAAGATAATTAACTTTGATTTATCACATACCAATATTGCCACCACACCAACTGCTATTTGTAATCTTGTCCTCCAATTCAAGGGAGTCCTAAGGGGATCTGCCACCCAAATGAGCATCAATTGTTTGAGTTAGCACCGGTAGCACTGTTATACATAAACTCTAAACCAAATTTATCAAAAAAAACTAGCAACATAACTAAATAGATTGGGACCTAAATAGCTTTCTTGCCTCTAAAGTTCTTGCTTGCTCTTCTTCTATAGACTGTATAAAACTATCTTGAGACTAAAGTTGCTTACGATTTAATTTGTATTATTCTTGTTTAGGTAAATTCTTATTAGCTTGTTGACTTGTTTTATGTGACGACCCGAACCAGAATCAGTTGCATATTCGGCACAATTCTCGAGATTGAGTTTAGTCGCGGTTTTACCTCGTATATGCGGTTTGCCGATTCGATTCGCGACTATGTTTTCGGTTGAGAATTTGAGTTGAATGTCTTCACGGAAATTGTAGAGTACGTGATTTCGAGTTCGTGGGCGGTTCCTGAAGATTTTTCAGATAACCGAGGAATATTTTATGATTATTTGAAGTTTCGGTTTTCGACGAGTTTATTCGATTGTTTCGTGTTTATCCGAATCTTTTCGTATATTCATTTTGGACCGTCGATCGACCCGAGGCGCGAGTATAAATATCGGAATAGTCGAGAAATAGTCGAGAATTTCATTTCGGGCATTGACTGAGTTGACTTTCCATTTTGGGAAACTTTGACCGTTGACCCGTGGAGAAAAACTTTCCGTTTCCGGCTTCAACGTCCGACGACCAAATTCCGGCCACCTCCGGCCAAGTGAAAGTTAGGGATCGCTTCCTCTCGTGAATTCGAGTTGGTTAGTGTTTGATTTTGTGAAAATTGATTGAGTTTTGAGGGTGTTCGAAACGGGCCGAGTTGGGGATTTTCGCCGGTGACGGTTGGCCACTTTCCGGCGAGCCACGGTGGTGGTGGTTAGGGGGGTTTGCTTCCCCTAGCCTAGGAGATGCTCCTAGGGTGTTTTAATTTGGGAATTAATGAGGTTTCGAGGGTCACCGGTTAGGTTACCGGAAAACTGGGTTTCCGATCTGTTCGAGGTGATTTGGTCGTGTTCCGTTGTGATTTGGGCTTTGTGGTAGAAGAGAAACAGGTTCAGCACGTTGAGATCTTGGAAACTGGAGCTTTGGGCCGTGAGATTTCACCGTTGACGGCGCGGCGGCGGCGGTCAACGGCGGAGCTCCGGCCAAAAGTTGACTTTTTAGATTTCGACAATTTTAATGTCATTTTTCTCGTAATCGCGCCCTGGTTATCGTCCAGAGGTTTTCGGGTTGAATTGATTAGCCGATTTTCAGTCGAGGTTTCGAGTGGGGATTTCAGAATTTCCGTTATTCATTTTGTGTCGCATTGCATATTTCCGGGAACGGTTGGTTTCCGTGAATCAGTACAGGGTTGTGGACTATGATTTTGATCAGTTATATTTTTGTGAATATTCAGGAGATCGAGATCGAGATCGGGATCGTGATCATGCTTCTAGCGAGGGATCTTCCGCCGGACCACGAGATTAGCGCGTGTGCGCGTTTTGCTCACATGTGAATGGACAATTTCTTTTCACGGAAATCTTGTGAGTCTTTTATATGATTTATGAACTTGAGCATGTGTATTGAGATTACGGATTACATGAGCATGTGTTTTTACGATTATACGAATATACTTATACGAATATACGTATACGAGTATACATACACTTATATGTTGTTTCATGCATTTACATCGAAATGTTTATGATTTGGTTTACACAGAGTACAGTCTTGGTTACGTTGTTGTATCGATACACTTTGCCTCTCGGTTGATCCCCGATGGTAGGCCGCCTGGAGGGGCGTTTCCCCAACCAGACTAGTGAGGGGCGTATCCCCGGATCCGAGGCCATTTCTGGCTAGAATCACGTGTGGGTCTGGGATCCCGTGATTCTGACTGTACTAGCACGGTGTGTGTCCATGAGTGACCCCGTTGGATTTATACTTGTATGCTCAGTACGCTGGAGGATTATGGTTTTACCTCGTGTACTTGTTATATTCTATTTACCTGAACTCGCATATGTTATTTTAAACATATATATCAACTGGTGAAAGACATTTATTTTCGTCCACTCACTCTAACGTGTTTATTGTCTTTCCCCTGGGCTTTTCGGTTTCCGTGCCCAGTTGCAGTTCAGGTTTTGGTGTTTTCACATCGCGGTTTGGAGGCTAGTGATCAGAGTTACCTGTGCTTTCCAGTAGGTTCTTGTTTCGCTTACTGATGTGTATATTGTATATATTTTACTTTAGAGGTCGCTCTGATACATTCTGATACTTGTTTTTTTTACGGATTTTCTCGGATATATATATACACTACAGTATGGTTTACTGTTTATGATTCATATATTGATGTTGAGAAATCCGGATGGGATTGGTGCCCACGGTTTGGCTTTTGTGGCATAGGATGAAGTGTTATTTTCTGGGTGCAGGTTATGGCAATTCCACGTTAGTAACGAAACTCTGCCGAAATTTTGAAAATTTTTTGTTGGTTCGTATTTTCAGAAGGGGTTCGGTTCCTGTTTAGGTAACTGAATCAGGATTAGGTCCTTTCATTTTATTTGTATGATAATGATTTGTATAATTCAATAATTGTATGATTTGAATTGTGAATTAGGTGAAATGACAAGTAATCCGAATCTGATGTCTTCTTCTTCCGCATCCATTACAATGTCGGAAACTCCTTCCGTATCTTTGAAACGTCATTCAAATGATATTGAATGGAATTATGCGGAGTTGGTTGATCCTAATTAGAAGGATAAAGTCAAGTGCTTTCTGTGTGGACATGTTTCTAACGCCGGTATATATAGATTGAAGCAACACATTGCTCATGTTGGTGCAAATGTATCAAAGTGTCCAAAAGCTTCGAATGGTGACAAAGCCAAAGTTTTAGCGGCACTTAAAGAAGTGAAGAAAAAAAAACAAAAACAAGTGCATGAAAAAGAAGTGAGAGAAGAAGTTCAACTTGATGAAGAAGATGTAGTTGAAGGGAAAAGATCACACTCATCAAAGGCATCAAAGACGTACTCTCTTGGTCCTATGGATAGGTTTGCCAACCCCGAAGCACTTTTCAAAGAAAGAACACAAGAGGTGCATCGATTTTTGGCTAGATGGATGTATGAAGCCAGTGTATCTTTTAATGCTGTTGATTGTGATAGCTTCTTGAGGTTTGTAGAAGTGGGTGGTAAATTTGGCCCGGGATACAAACCTCAAGGCCAATATCAACTAAGAGAGCCATTGTTAGAGGAAGAGGTTGAAAGAACAAAAGAGTTACTCAAGAAGCATGAAAAAGAGTGGATTAAAAATGGTTGGTCTATCATGACCGATGCATGGAACGATTGTAAAAGAAGAAGTATCATGAATCTTTGTGTTCATAGCAAAGAAGGTGTTACATTTGATTATTCTAGGGAAATTTCGGAAGATGCACACACCGAAAAATATATTTTTGAGTACGTTGATGAGTGCATAGAAAAAATTGGGCCTCAACGTGTGGTTCAAGTTGTGACGGACAATGCCACTAACAACATGGTTGTGGCGAAATTGTTGAAGATGAAGAGACCAAATATATTTTGGACTTCATGTGCCACTCACACTATCAACCTTATGCTTAAAGATATTGGCAACCAACCAAGATCCAAAAGTGTTATTGATAAGGCAAAAGCCTTCACTATCTTTGTGTATGCACATCACAAGACGTTGGCAATGATGAGAAAGACCACGGGTGAGCAAGATCTAGTGAGGATGGGAGCTACAAGGTTTGCATCTTATTTTCTAACTTTACAAATCTTACATGATAAGAAATTTGAACTGAAGGCTATGGTTACTAGTGATAATTGAGATAAATGCAAACACTCAAAGACGAAAAAAGGGAAAGCCACTTATAGTACCGTGGTGAGCCCTAATTTTTGGGGTGGGGTTTCAACTTGCTTAAGAGTATTTTCTCCTCTAGTTAAAGTGCTACGCATTGTTGATGGAGACACACCCTTAATGAGATTTGTCCATGGAGAATTACAATAATCAAAGGAAGAAATTAAAAGTGTGTTCAACGGTCAAGCGAATTTGGTTGATCCTATCCTACATTCAATTGAAAGGAAAGGTAACGGAAGAATTGATTGTTCATTGCATTTGGTGAGTTATCACTTGAGCCCTTACTATTTTTACAAGCTTGAATTTAGTGGAGTTCTTCCGGCTCCTATTATGGATGCAATGTTTGAGTGTGTGGAGAAGTTCTTTCCCGATGATGACCAAAGACAAGATGTGGTGTTAAATGTAGATTTACCCAAGTATAGATCGAAACAAGGGACTTTTGGAAAAGTTTATGCCGAGAGGGCATGGAAAATAATTGGTGAAACTAACGATCCAGGTATGAAATTGCTCTTTTCTTATTCACTTATTGAGTTAGTATGAAATGATGATTATATTTGTTGCTTATTCATTATGTTTTTGCCTCTTTAGTTACATGGTGGTGCAATTATGAAAGTGATGCACCTAGATTGTAAATGATGGCTATAAAGATTCTCTCTTTGACTACAAGTTCATCCGGTTGTGAGAGAAATTTGAGCACTTTTGAAGGAGTAAGTAATGTTTTGTATGTTGGTTTATAATTATTTTAATGAATAAAATTATAAAACTAACTCATATAATTATTTTCCATTACTTTTAGGTGCATACCAAAAAAACAAATAGGCTTGGAACAACAAGCTAGATTGAACGATCTTGTTTATGTGCAATTTAATGCTAAGTTCCTTAGTAGGAAGAAAAAAGCAAGAGATCCACTTCTTGCTAATGACGCTTGTAAGGCACAAGGATGGCTACTTGAAAATGTTGATTATGAAGATCTTGAGTCCGATCTTACTTTGGATGGAGATGTTATTGTTGGAGAGGGAGCAATTACAAAACTTGATGATGTTATTGTTCAAGAGTCTGGAGCTGATACCATAGATGAAATAAATTATGACATGTATGAGTTCGACGGTTTCGAGTGATCATTTCACTTGAAAAAGTTATCACTTCTTCTTTTCTGCTTTTATTTGAATTTGAACTCTTGAGTTGTTGTTTGATGACATTATGACAATATTTTTGAGTCAATGTATTTTTATGATTTTTTTTATATAATTTTTTCTTAATTATTCATGTTATAATATACCATATAAATATATAATTAATTAATTAAATATATATATATATACATAAAATAATCCACATAATTACCGATTAAACTTAGCCTAGATTGCTAGACTGTAGGCAGGAACTCCACCGCCTAATTTCGCCTAGCGCCTTATAGAACCTTGACGACGCTTATAAGATTTCGTCGTCTAGGTGAACCCTAAACCTAATTCTTAACAGTAATCCCTTTAACCTAAACCCTAAAATTTAGACGACGAAGAGGGGATTCGGAACCTCTCCGAATAAAAGTTTGCCTAACATCTACCTAACCTCTTTCCCAGCCGTTGATTATAATCTTGTGGTCAAATATCAGTTGTGTCCATTTTTTTGGTACGCTCATGTTGCCCTATTGGAACTATTTTGTTTCTCTTGAATCAGCCGCCACTCTACCATTCTTCTCTCATTCCCCTCCATGTGCAATTCATCATCAAAGTTTTATAATTTAAATCATTATCTTCATTCTCTTTGACCCACCATATACACTTACTAATTAAACTGATATAAGATAAGGAGGAAGATTCTCTCTTTGCCTTCAATTAGATGACTCTGGGTCCATTAAAAATTTTGGATTTAATAACGACATACAACTCTCATTACTTCAATGAGCTCTATCAAGATCAGGTTAGAGATTATGGATAATGGATTGTTCAATCAAGTTCGATCTGCAAATCTAAGAAGAGATATCAAACCCCCCTTTATGGTTCAAACTTCCTTCACTTCTATCGATCTGCAAATCAAATATGGTCTTGATCGATTTCAACGTTGAAAACTCAGTTATAAATCAACCATAGTTGTGATAAAGCAGTGAAATCAGATATGCGGGGAAGAAGAATAAATCAGAAGATAAAAAATACAGACAAGAGGAGAGAAGGAAAAACCATATCGGACGAATAAGACACAGTTCTGTACAGGGGAAAATGATGATAATATGTATCTTAACCGTAAAACAAAATTGGACGGCTGATATTAAAAAGTTAGGTAGATGTTAGGCAAATTCTTGTTAGGAGAGGATCCAAATCTACGAAGAGGTGTCGTCGTCTAAGCAAAGTTGGACGATGAAATGGTATATTTTCGTTGTCGGAGTTCTACTTCAACGACAAAAATGACCTCTTTCGTCGTCTAAGTATGTTTTCATAATATGAGCTTTTTTCTTTTGTGTTGATAGTTCAAAAACTGGATTTAGGAAAATTCAACGTACATTATTAGATGGCATTGATAACGAGTATTAATTTGTCAATCTAGCTAGAGTTTAAATCAAATTTTATTTAATTTAAATGTAATTGATGTATAAAGTTTCAATGTATTACAAAATGCACGTCATGTCGGATCAAAATAGTTTTAAAGTTATTAATATATATAAGCACAATCGTTTCTGTCTATCCAAACTTTTGTAGATATTCAAAAAACGTACGTATATGGATCGAATACCAAACTATAAAGAGTTTGCATGCATAATTTTTTATTCTCCCTAAACTGTTATATAAATGTAATTATTACATTTGACGGCTAATTTATTCCTATTTTTTTATTCATATGTAGACAAAATTTAATTTTAATTTATGTCAAAATATTAAATTAAATATCACTTAGGCGATGAAATTTAATTAAATTTATGTCTAAGTGACTTCTTAGGCGACGAAACTAATGGTTTCATCGCCTAACACCAAAATTTTGGCGGTTCATTTTCTGTGCGCCAAAATTTTCGGGGCACGTTTAAAAACGGCTTAGACGACGAATGTTGTTGATTTCGTCGCCTAAGTGGATCGATATATCTCCAAAAATAGATCAACTTCAATCCTATTTCTCTCGATCCTCTCTCTCTCTCTCTCTCGATCCTCTATCAATCTCTCTCCCCCCAAATCACTCCAGACCACCACCGGCCTCTCACCGCCTTCAATAGTGCTCCCGTCGCCCGGAGTGCCTCGCGCCGCCACCTTCTCCTGGATTGTGTCTCCTCTCCCCCGGATTCTCTCCCCGTAAGTATACTCTCTCTCTCCTCTCCATATATATATGTATATATTTGGTTATATATAAATGAAAATATGGGTTAATTTTATTTATATATTGATTAATTTGGGTATATTGATGTTATATGGATAAAATTTAGATTTATTAATTTGGGTATATTGATTAATTTGGTTATATTGATATTATATATATTTTAGTAATATATTGAAGAAAATATGGATTAATTATATATATATATATTAATTAATTTGGGTATATTGATGTTATTTGGATAAATTTGGATTTATTAATTTGGGTATATTAATGTTATATATATATTGATTAATTTGGGTATATTATATACATATATATGTGTATATTAATTTGGATAAATTGGACATATTGGTGAAATTTGGATGTCACAGAGCATGGTTCAAAGCTCTGTGACATATATATACAGAGATGCGGGTTCAAAGCATTGCTTCCTGGATGTCAGCGTCGACGCTTATGTCAAGCCCGAGGTCATCAATGAAGCGAGTCAACGCGGCTTAAGTAACTCATCTTTCCAAAATCAATTGAATTTAATCGTACTTTCGAAGCATATCAAAATTTAATATAACGTTAATTGCATTTTTAAGAAATTGAATTATGATTAGGATATATTAGTTAGGTTGTGGTATTGGAATATGATTTTGAACTTGAATTAGGTTATGCTTTAGTTTAGTTGGTTAAATTATGATTTTCAACTTGAGAAATCCGGATGGGAATCGGTGCCTACAGTGTAATTGTGGGGATGAAATTGATTATTCGAAGTGTCATTTTTCGTGCAGGTTTTTGGTTTCCTCCAATTTTAGAGGAAACTATGACAAATTTTTGTTAAAAATTAATATTTATGTATTGTTCACATGATTAATTTCAAGAGAGGTTGATAGGAATGGCCCATGAGCAATTGGTGAATACCCAGCTGAAAAATCTGGGGATGACGTCTAAACAGCAGCCTCCCCTATCGATGGAGAGTCAGATCGCTATTGCGGATCCTGTTTATGGCCGCCGAGCTGGAAAAGAGGTTCGTGGCCTTGGACGAGTGGTCCAGAGATATTTGCCTCAGTCATCCGGATCGTCAACTAGGCGCGCTCAGACGGGTGCTGAGACGCTCTGAGCCACCCATGGGGAGGCTCGATTGGCCAACGAGCAGGCCCGATTGACCTTGGAGTCGGCCGATCGAGCCTGGGAGAAGACGAGGTCGATGCAGGGGCAACTTGACGGGCAAAACAGTAAGATGATCTCCTTCTTCGCGATGTGAAGGAGCATGGGGGTTGCTCGTTCCTGATGATGAGTGTCACCCCCCTCCCCCCAGGCCCATTCCAGGCCTTAATAACGACGATCCGAGCGGCGGCGAGATTTCTACTCCCGATGTAGTTTAATAGTTTGTTTCATTATTTTATTATTATTTGAATCAATGTGCGTACACTTTTATATTTAATGAATATTTTATTAATTTAATTAATAAATTATTATATATTTTAAATTTCATTTATAATTCAAAAACAAAAAAAATTAAAACTAAAAAAAATATTCAACTTAGACAACGAAACATTTTTGTTTCGTCGTCTAAGTAAACCACAAAGACGACGAATCGTTCGTCGTCTAAAGTGTAAACTTAGACGATGAACATTGTTCTTCTTCGTCAAAGTGGTTAAACCTAGACGACGAAGAACAGGTCGTCGTGTAAGTGGATCACTTAGACTATGACCACTAGTTGTCATCTAAGTGGTGACACTTAGACGACGAACATAAGTCATCATCTAAGTCGTAATACTTAGACGAAGATTATAGGTATTCGTCACCTAAGATGATTCTTAGACGACGAACACTTTCTTCATTTAGAGGAAGATTATTTTGACGTCTAAGTACTTAGGCGACGAAATTTGTTTCGTCTCCTAAGTAGCATCTTGGGCGATGAAACAAAATAATTTCATCACTTAAGTACTTAGGCTACGATTGTTAGGCGACGAACTTTAGGGACGAAACTTTCGTCGCCTAAGTACTTGGGCGACGAAAAACACCACTTAAGAGACAAAAATGCTTCATCACCTAAGTGTGTTTTTCTAGTAGTTAAAACCATAAAATTACTTTGTAAGATCCAAACAAATACAGCAATACAATTCAAACTTAAAAACACGTGTGTGTGTGTGTTCATCCATGCATCGGGTGCAAGTGCACCAACTATTTAAAAGGTAATCTCAGCCATTCATTTAATTAAGCAACTATGTGGCACTAACATCGAAATTATCACTGTTAAATTAATTAAAAAAATAAGTCAAAAAAATAAAATGGTAAATAATAGATAGAGCCCTCTCTATTTAATTTTTCTTATTTTATTTATTTTATCTAAACCCAAAACCTTAAACCCCAAATCCAAACCTTAAACCCATAAATTTAAACCCCAAATCCTCAACTCCTAATCGTCAAACTCTAAAACCTAAGCACTAATATCAAATCCTAAACCCAAAACTAAATCCCAAATCATTAAGTCTTAAACCTTAAACCTAAAACGCAAACCCAAATCTCAACAGTCAAATTAGCAATTTTTTTCTTTGACATTGTTAGTATTGGAAGATATACGTTTATATAGCTAATAATAAAAACAAATGACCAGAAAAATACTCTTATATCATACAGTTTTAGATAATTAAAGGATCGTATGATTTGGCATCATACCTCCCATGGAGATTTTAAGGTTAGTAGTGCTTATCTCACTGCTTGTGACTATGTTACTGTGCCACATCAGATAACTCTAATCCCCCCAACTACATCAAAATGCTGGAAAGCTTTATGTCGTCAACAGGTCATTCCAACAGCTCTAATGTAGGCATGGAAAGCATGTAATGGATACATGCCTCTACGGATTCGACTTGGCTCTCGTATGGTGGATGTACCACCAGAATGTGTACTCTGTGAAGCTGCACCCGAAACATAACTACACCTTTTTCGAGATTGTTGATGCACTTCAACACTAACCCGGTCCATAACCATGGGTATTAGCGAGAATGAAACCTCCTTTTGGGTCTGGTTCAAGACTTGTGAGGCGAATCTATCCTCTGACCTCTTTGGGCAACTGATAGCCCTTATCTAGTTTCTCTGGAAAGTGTAAAATGAAAATTATTGGAATCATGCTGCATTGTTGGAGACATGTAGGCCTCATTATTTGACCCGTGCGCCTCGGAGGCCCGCAAGACCCGAGAAACCCAAACCAGGCCCGACCCCAAAAAATCCCGCAATATGCCCTACCCATGGGCCTGGCTGGGGATTAGTGTCTCAAGCCCGGCTGAGCCCATAGGCCCGACCCGAAAGCCCATCTTGTATTTTAATTTCTAACATTGAAGGTATGGAATATTATTTAGACATATATAAAAAAAAACTTGCAATAAAGAAACAAAGTTGCAATTAATCTCTTAACTAGTTCAATCTTCTCTTTATATAAGGAAACAAGATTAAGGAAATAAGAGTACAACAAATTACTAGTTTAATCTTTTCTTTATTTGTAGTCACTATTTAAAGTGAGAACAAACTGTAGTGTTTGTTTTTCTTCATACTACACTTTTCTTGTCTACTTGGATAGTTGGATTTGCTCTTAGATTCTCAATTTGCCTACTTGGCCATAATGAATAAATTTAGTTTTATATAAAAATATATATTTTATTATTTGTTTGGAAAATACTATATGGCTTTTGATTTGATGTTTGAGTATTGATCTAATATTTGCGACTAGTGCATTGAAAATTTATTTTTATGCAGAAAATAATTAGACTCGGACCAGCCAAAAATTTATTGAGATACCCGGCCCGGTCCGGCCTACAAACCTGATTCTAAGGGTCGGGTTTGGGCTTCACAATCAAGTTTAAAGCCTGGCTCGGCTCAAATCCCACAAGTCCCAGCCCACGGAGGCCCGGTCTGGCCCGTTGACGACCCCTAAAGACACGGTTCCACTCCAGGCATTGGTTTGCCACAAGCACTATGTCTATGTAAATCGGAAACCACCCAAACTGAGCCGTCTGAAACAAAGTATAGCAAGACCTAGATAGCATCGCAAGACCTGGATAGAGTAGCGCATCTGTTAGCTATATAGACCCTTATTAATACCAATCATCGCATTGTATTCCACGTAGCTCCTTCTTTCATTGAAGAGGTGCTACTGTCAGATTGTACCTAGACCCTTTAGTAATGAAAATTATCAACTTATAAAAAAAGATAATGAAAGACAAAAAAAATCGACATTACCTATATATTCATGATAATATATATTAAAATTTGCCAAAATGAGATCGTAATGCAATAATTTAAAAATAGAGACCTATTTAATAGTAGGTACAATTGTAAAAAATAAAAAAATAGATCTGATATGTCATTTTTTGGACAAATACTAAAGTGGTTCACGTGTCTAACTCATTTATTTTGTTAGGGTTGAGAATGTGAATTATTACGGCCCGAAATTAGATTTGTCCTTACGTGATATTTATGTTGTACGTAGGACTAGTTGTAAGTAGATTTTTTTTTATTGACTATTTTTTATTAGTGATTTTGACCCGACTTCTTTCACAGAATCCTAAAAGATTTATTTTAGGAATTTTTGAAGCTAAATTTATATTAAAAACAATTATTTTGGTACTAAAAACTAAATAAATGACAATTTTGTCAATATGTAATTTAAATATGGCCATTGATAAGTTTTTCATTTAGGGTATAAATAAAACATTTAAAACTTAAAATAAAACACTAAATTGTGACCTGATTCGTTTAGCCGCTGCCTTGCCCAACCTGGAACTCAGACCTTACATTAGGGTGCCGACCATCAACCTCTTTACCACACACTCTCTCCCGACCAGAAGTTGTGTATGACGTGGAGGTTGTGATTGTGTTCCCATGTGGGTCGGCACACGAACCCAGTAGAGTCAGACCGCGAGACTTGAAGGCAGCGAACGGCTTCGACTGTGAGGTTGTGAACCATTGTATTTAAGTGTCATGTTTCAAGGCACCGAGGATGAGTGTGATACCCCGACCTTTTTATATAATCGTTAGTATTTATGACTAATTCGAGTACGATTTAGATATTAAGAGGTTTCGAGTTGACTCTTAATCAAAGTAAAGATGTTTGGGTGACTTCAGCTTTAAGTCGTAGCGTTTATCAAGATGAGTTCATAGATGTGCAAAATGTCAAAAATGGAGTTACGACGGAAAAGTTATGATCAACGGAAGTTTGACGAAATTACATTACCGTAAATGTACGGGTATAAATAGAAATTTCCATAAAATGAAATATAAGAGACTTTCCATTTTGGGTCAACTAGTGTTGACCGCATTTGGTGACCTAGAATCGTCGTTAAACAATCGCTGGTGGTGCGAAGCTGTGTAGCCCATTTTCGGCCACGATTCAGGTCGGAATCGGTTCATCATCTTCTTATCTACCTCCTCTTATCCTTGATTTTAGGTTTGGAGGCTTGAACAAAGAGAATCGAAGAGGCAAAGTTTAGGAGTTTCAGGTGAGATTCGCCGCCATCGTCAGCGAAGTCTGTGGTGGTAGTTTTGGTATGGTTCGAATAATTTTGGTATGTAGATTGTGATTATGTGTTGAAATTCTTGGTTGCAGGTGAGTTGGAAGGAATTGAATTGAATTCCATCAAACTCAGTTTCGGGCTCTACCGTAATAAGCGGTTCCTGGTGGTATTGGGTGATGAAGTTTGAATGGTTTTGTTTCCCTCCACCTCCTGAGTCTTTTAGTGAATGACTTGAGCCAACCCGTGGCTCGAGAGCAGAGATGCGTCGCCGGAATCAATTTTCGATGAGGTAAGGTTTCAGTGGCGTTCGTGCCAGATTTTGGCCAAATTCTAGCCGAATCTAGATAAGAGGTAGTTAGACAAATTGTCGGGCTCATTGAGAGCTTTCCAGGGGTGTGTCATTTGCCACTGTCGTGGTGGTCGGCTGTGGGCACTCAGGCTTCACGTGCTGCTGCCTGTAGCAGGCACGTGACCGAAAAATATTTTTGGAAAACTTGTCGAGTTATATATCGTTAGGTTCGTATCGATGATACAAACATAGTATTAAGGTTTATTTTTCATTTAGGATTCGTTGACTCATTAGTGGCGGTGCGACCAACGAAGAAATTAGGTGTGTTTTATATTGTTACGACTGTCTCGTCGTAACATGTTTGTTGGATAGATGACAGAAGCACGGTCGAGGTCGAGAAGTAAATCAATCTTGAAATTCTGGTGTGTGTGTGTGTGTGTGTGTGTGAGAGAGAGAGAGAGAGAGAGAGAGAGAGAGAGAGAGAGAGAGAGAGAGAGAGAGAGAGAGAGAGAGAGAGAGCTAAATTATTGTTTTTACTGTGGTTATATATTTGGATTATCTTTTTGGGTGAAATTTATTAAGTAAACGGTGTGTTATAGAGGTATTAATTGGTGTACTGAAGAATGCTCTCATGAAAGTCAATGCAGACAGTCTTTTCACAATGGCTCTCATCTTCGAAGGAATACTCAGAAATTTTTCCTAAGTAATAAGGCACAGATGCATGCAATGAGACAACCAAGGAAATATGTAGGCCTCTGACATTGTTTTATGAAACTAAATTTTTGAAATTTATTTGTAAAACGAAAACAATAAATTGAATTTTATATTTTTAAGATTTAAAAACGTGTCTGGTAAGTTAAATTAGAAAATTCTATTTTCAGTATGAAAATAGTAAAACGCGTCTGGTATACTTATATAAGGTTTACAAAACACAAATTAATATTTGTTTGATATTGAAATGAATTATATGTGTATAGTTAACGGGTAAATTTGAATTATAATTAATCATATTTTTTTCTTTTATTTTTTTAAAATTATATTTTCAGAAAATAGTGAAAACTTCATTTTGACGTTTTACAGAACATAGTGTATTTTTGTTTTCAATATTTTCCGTTTTCAAAATTTGTTTTTTGAGAACAGTTTGTCAAACACATTTCTACTACATTTTTGTATTCATAAAACGAAAAAAATTTCGTAAAATGATACCAAACCCAGTTGTGGCTTCTTGGTCTTTAAGTCATAACATCTATATCCTTTCCGGAAATCATCATATCCAAGAAACACACACTTTACAGCACATGGATCAAGTTTACTTTTAAGTTGCTTGTGAATATGACATATACAATACATCCAAAGACTATAGGGTCTAGGTTAGGTAAGGAAGGTACAGAGAGCAGCTAATGTAATTTCTGATGAGGATTTTGAAACTCAATTACACGGGATAGTGTGCGGTTGATCAAATATGCAGGAGACTTGACAGCTTCCGTTAAAACGTCTGAGGCATATCCATACCGAACATAAAAGCATAGACAACCTCCATGAATTGTCTATTCTTCAATTTAGCCAACCCATTATGATGTGGGGGTAATACATATTTGAGGTTTGATGACGGGTATTGTGAGAGGCCAAGAATGCATACATGGAATCATTAATATACTCTCTACCATTGTCAGATTGCACATATAAATTTGCTACTGATATTCAGTAGCCACAATTTTAAAAAATTATGTGAATCGGTGGAACACCTTACTCTTGTACTCCATCAAAGACACCCAAGTCATACAAGTACAATCATCAATAAGTGTCACAAAATATCGAGCTCCCGTAGGTGTAGAAATTTTTTCCCGACCCCAAACATTTCATAATAGGCGTTGGACTTCTGTGGATGCTAGGAGAATACGAAATACGATGAGTTTTGGCTAGCTCACATATATCAAACTGAAAATCTGAAGCGCACACACTGAAAAATAATTGAGGTGGAAGCTTCTTCAAGTAATGAAAATTCAAGTGACCAAGACGACGATACCATAACACCACATCATCCTTAGCTTTTTCCAAATTAGTGGTATTTTCTTGATCCAACAAATTCAACTGTTGTGCTCCACTGCTTGTCAAATCGAAGTAGTAAAAATTCTCATTTCTAACACCATAACCAAGAATCCGCCTAGTCAGAATGTCTTGAAGTACATAAGAGACTGGATAAAAAGTTACATAACATGCAAGAGGCAAAGATATTTGACTCACAGATAAAAAAATTATAGGCAAGAGTGGAAACAATAAGAACCGAATAAATGGTCAAATTTCTGAAAGTTTAAAAGACCCTTCACCAATTAATAGTTAGAAATGAGAAACCATCAGTAGTAGACACAACATGTTGAGAGGATGATTTAATGGTTTGTACAAGGTTAGTAGTATTTGTCATATGATCAAATACACTAGTATAAATTTGTTACGACTCGAAACATCATTATACGATAATCGGAACTTATATGGTTAGTCGCTAACTAATTACGTTAATCATCGATAGTAATTAGTTATTACCGTCGGTAACTTTCATTGGCGTTTCATCAACATTATAAAGATTTTGTTTTTCAAGAAACTTCTTACGATAAAGTTGTAGAGTTTGTCGATACGAGTTCGTGGCCACGTCAATTGTTGAAATCGAAGTTATGGTCATTGAAAATTTTACGAAAATATCGGAAAATATTTTATAAAAAAATCGCAGGTATAAATAGGGGTTTCTGTTTTAGGAAGGTAGAAAGTTTCCTTTTTTGGCAACTAGGGTTGACCCCGTGTTGACCACCTCTCCCGACCCATTTTTCCGCTGTGAGGTTCTCACCGGTGGTGAGTCTCCGGCCAGCCATAATATTGGGTGGAAACTATTGGGTTTCTTCTTCTCTATCGATTGGTGGGCCCATCACCGGCGTTGGTGGCCGGAGGATGGCGAATCGAAGTGGTGAAGTTGGCAGTTTCGGGATAAACTCGGCGGTGACGGCGTCGACATCCATGGTGGCGTTGGACATTGATATTTGGGGGGTTTTGAAGCCTGAGCAATGATGAAGCTTTTGCGACCAGTCTCAAACCCTGCCATGGAAGGACATCTACGAACAAAGAAAGAGAATTCTGGCAAGGGTTCGAAACTTAGACGGTTGATTATGTTATTTTTCAGTTTGATTTTTGTTTTGAATTGTACTACAATGTTGTTGGGCTTATTGTGATGAACACTTTGGTGTGTAGGTTGCTCGATTTGAAGCAAGTGGAATTCTGGCCGCCGCCGGCGGTGGTGCGTGCCCTATGCGCCGCCGTGCGCGGCGGAACTCTGACGAGGTTGGATTTTCGGAAAAAAAAATTATGTCATTCTGCTCGTAATTTCATGAAGAACGCAATGGTGAGATTCTTGAATAGATCTAGACTTGATTAAATTAGACGTGTATTTAATCGGATAATAATTAATTGATTTTACGATAATATTCACGGACGATCCGACTATCGATTCAAATTTGAGTCGCTTGAGGTTTGAGATTTATGTTGCAACTATAAAATTGATTTAAAGTGAAGGAATGCAAGGAATTGGATTTGAAATTTGATTAAATTTGTAATTAATCAAAAATACGTTATTCGAGAAGGTGAGATTCTCAACATTATTGCTCGTCGGATTACGAGCCTAGCTATTTATTATGAATATCAACGAGTAGATATTAAATATAATTGTTGTTTCAGGATTACGAGTTTGAAGGCCGTGCCGGATGATTATTGCGTCAATTAGCAGATTATGGCTTTATGAATATCCCGGCATTGTACAGTGAGTAGACGTTTATTTATTTTCACAATTGCTGTGAGTTCATGTTTATGCAGATTTACAGTCTCTTGTATTTTATTACAGTCGAGTTTCGAGGTATGTTTGTGATGTTTTTATTTTCTGCATCGATGCTTTGACTAGTCGGGTTAGACCAGGTTAGGACAAACGCCCTGCTGACTCAGATTCTCTCGGGATAGGACAAACCCCTTAGACGATCCCATCACCTTTTTATTTACAGTCTTGGAGACGCTCCAATTTAGGAAAAACACCCTGAGCGCCCACCTCCATCTTTTATTTCAGTTTATTATATTTGAACTCGTTTTATTTTACAGAAATTAGCAGAAATGCATGTTATTACTGATTTATTGTTTTATATAGTTTACGTTATTTTTGTCCACTCACTCTAACGTTTTATATTTTAAATGCCTTTTCTTGGGCTTTTCAGTTTTCCGTGCCCAGGTTGTAGTGCTTATCCTGAGCTGGATTTTGATCCCCTAAGGCTTTGAATCCACCGGGTTATCATACATTTCTGTAGGTTTCGGCTCACTAGAAGTGTATTTTTATATGTTTTATTCTACTCCTAGAAGTCGCTCTAGACACTAGTGTTATAAATACTTTTCAGTGCTGGTTATGAATTGTTAGTATTGCTGGTTTATGAATTTTTACACTACAAGAAAACAGCACTTAGACCACGGAAACGTAATAGTTCCGTGGTCCAAGTGACACTTGGACGACGGAAACTTCTCCGTCGTCCAGGTGATCACCTGGAGGACGGAGAAGACTCCGAGGTCCAGGTGTCCACCTGGACGACGGAGACGGTATTCTCCGTCGTCCAAGTAATGACCTGGACCTCGGAGTACAACCGGATGGATAAGTACAACCGGATGCTACTTGAAGCGCAGACCCCGGTGTACCCTGGATGTCGAGAGAATGTGTTGCAATATGTGATGGAGCAAATGAAGATAAAAGTGAAGCACAAAATGTCAGTGAGTGCTTTTGACGAAATTCAGGAGCAAATATGTAAGTTGCTTCCTGATGATCACAATCTTCCTAAATCTAATTATAAGGTTAGAAATATCTTGAGCAGCCTCGGCCTAAAGTACAGGATAATTGACGCATGTCCGAATGATTGTGTGCTATTTTACAAAGAGTATAAAGATTTGGACTATTGTCCCGTATGTGGCCAGTGCAGATTCCAGGTGAATAGGAAGAGTTCGAAAAAGAGAATTCCTGTGAAAGTTGTTCGATATTTTCCCTTGATTCCCAGATTGCAGCGCCTGTACATGTCTCTACACACAGCAGAGGCGATGCGATGGTACGCAGAAAAGCGAATAGATGACGATGTCCTGCGACACGCCGCGGATGGGGAGGGTTTCAAACATTTCGACAGAGAATTTGGAAACTTTGCTGCAGAGGTTAGAAATGTTAGACTCAGCCTATCTACAGACGAATTCAATCCTTGGACGAGGATGATGACGATTATGATGATGACTACTTAACTAAGACGAGAAAAATTAATTGGTAGTTGAGTATGTAAATATATTTTAATATATGATGCATCATCGATCAATAATTAATATAAATATTATAAGGAGGAGGATGTATATTTGTACCTAGATCTTAATATTTTTGTTCTTAATTAATTAATTACACGCGTCCAGGTTATATAATTATATATTGCGAGAGATTAATGAAATAAATGTTGCAGAAATTATACTATATTATTCTATGATTAATTGATTAATTATATACGTTGATCGACATGTGATAGTATTATTGTGAGCACAAATGTAGTATATATATATATATGTCCGTTCAATTACGGCGTTAAATCTATATATCATGCGAGAAGGAAAGTTCATACATAAATACATACCTTGAGCTATCTACCTAAATCCTCGACCCTAAATCTAGCAAATCGGATCGATCGATCATTTTTTAATTTTTTTTTATTCAAAATAATTGAACGGACACACAAATAACCCTGGACGACCTAAACCCTAAACCCTAAGGCCCTAACCCCTGAATTCAGGGTTTTTACACCTGGACGACGGAGACGGTCATTATCCATCGTCCAGGTACAAACTAGGACGACGGAGATAGTCATTCTCCGTCGTCCAAGTTCACAAACCCTAAACAGTAAGGCCCTAACCCCTGAATTCAGGGTCTATACACCTGGACGACGGAGATGAGCTTTTCCATCATCCAGGTTAGTACCTGGACGACGGATAAGATCATATCCGTCGTCCAGGTACCAACCTGGACGACGGAAAAGCTCATCTCCGTCGTCCAGGTGTAGATATCGTAATTTTTTCTAAGACAACGACCATCTAGACCTTCTTCCAATGCATATTCTTTTCGTCAAGACTTTAGAGTAAACAATTCTTGGTGTGTGAGCTTCGACGGTTCGAAAATCGGAGTTGCGAAATGCCTTGTACCCACGTTTCCGGTTTGTGAAATTCTCGGTTTTGCGGTTGACTGTGCCGATGAAACCCTTCCCGAACTTATTATTTTATGGTCCTTTGAAGACAATTATATATTATGTTACGATGAACATATCCAACGGTTGTTTTGTCTAAATTCAATTTCGTTAATACTCTGCTGCAAATGAGCCTCTACTCATGAACACTTAAGTCGTAAGGATTAGTCGATACTTAACAACTTTCAAGACGTAAAATTATTCGTCGGTTCAAATTTAACTGTTCATATATACGATGCGTTCATCGATATTGGACGACTATTTCACTCGAATGACAGATCGCTAAATTCTAGCGAATTAATTTTAAAAAAAATTTTAACGTAAATTGAACCTGGACGACGAGGAATGACAAGATCCGTCGTCCAGGTTCAATTTACCATGGCGGTTCAATTTATTTTTTATTTTTTTTTCAATGAAAATTTTACTTGGACGACGGAGATGTCGTTCTCCGTCGTCCAAGTCAAAAATCATGGCGGTTCGATTTACCGCCTGAATT
The DNA here is from genome assembly GCA_946800695.1 of Geum urbanum. Taxonomy (NCBI): domain Eukaryota; kingdom Viridiplantae; phylum Streptophyta; class Magnoliopsida; order Rosales; family Rosaceae; genus Geum; species Geum urbanum. The sequence continues at coordinate 12,905,626 of OX327003.1, forward strand.
TTCGGCACCGCTTGAATTTCCACTTAGACGACGGAGATTCAATTCTCCGTCATCTAAGTCCAAATTTATGGCGGGTGAAACGTCCCGCCTATTAATTACGCGCCGCTTCGAAAAAATTTAACGCTTCACTTAGACGACGGAAAACACTGTTTCCGTCGTCCAAGTTCACTTAGACGACGGAAATTAGTGCTTCGTCGTCTAAGTGAAAGCCTATAAATAGAACAGCACCCCCCCCCCATTTTCTCCTTCCATCTCCTCTCCTCTCCTCTCCTCCGGCGATTTCTCTCCTCCGGCGACGCTCCGACGACAAATTTTCCGGCGTGGTTCCTCCTCTCCGACGACTCAACTCCGGCGATATTCCCGATTACTCCGGTGAGGTAAATTTCTATTTTTTACCTTATTAAAATTATTTTCATTTAATTAATTAATTTCTAAATATAATTTAATTATTAGTTTTAAATATTTCATTATTGTAATTATAATAATTTTTAGTGGTTAATTATTGTAATTAATAATTAATTAAATGCATAATTGTAATTAGTTGATAATTAATTAAATGAATAAATTCATTATTGTAATTATAATAATTTAATAATTAGTTTTAAATAATTCATTATTGTAATTAGTTTTAAATAATAATTATTGTTAATAATAATTAATTATTTTGATAAATGAATAATTATTATTAAATGCATGATAAATAATAATTTATTATTGTCATTATTTATTGTTTTACTTAATTGATAATTACGTGTATTTTCTAGTAAATTGCATGGTAGTACGTCTTCGATTTAAATTTAGTACATAGGCTTGCTTTATTAAGTCGCACTCTTTGGAATAGATGACGCCTCTTTTCCTAGCTTATCTCCTTAACCCCTCGTGATGTGTGGATTTTATCACCGCACACCATAACCTAAGTGAAGTTATGGACACGAGGTCGAGGGCGGAGTTTGCAAAGGACTTGAGGGAGTGTAAATTTTCGAAAAATTGGCCGAATGTCGGACATGGTGTCTAGAAACGGGTTATGACTGGTGACAGGTTTTGGATTTAAGAAAGACGACACCAATAGGTGTTTTGTCAAAATTAGTCCTGCCTCTCGCGTTATCTCTATCCCTAACTAGCCATGTTTTTCGATTTAACCAAGGCTGATTAATTGAAAATTTACGCTTTATCGCGCGGGTCGCACGTCCATTGAACGACCGAAAAAGCCAAGCTAGTGTACTCTATTTAAATCTTAACCGTACTTAATTAGCGTAAATTTTGCACTTGTAATTATTATGGTAAGTAGGTATTTTAACAACGTACTCCTAGGTTTAAATGGCTCAATCCGGCAAGAAGAAAGCCCAACAGGAGGCAGAAGATGCCATGCTCCGCCGTTTGGCAGACCAAGTAGGTTGGGTTCAACAGGAGGGCAACGACGCCCTCAATCCGGACCCTTCATCTGGTTCGGAGGTGGCGCCTTTTGGGGAAATTCCCTCTGCCCCATTTATCTCCGGCGGTGATGACGTCGACCCCTTTTCAACTCCAACGCCCGGTACCGGTTCAACGGAAAGTACTCAGGTGTCCTCGACCGCTGAATCTATCATGTACAGCGTCCGCCATAAGCAAATGAGGGCCCCCACTGACCCGGAACTGAAAAGGACTCGGGGTCTCGTTAAAGGGGGCAAAGCGGAGAAAATTTGCAAGGCGACCGGGAAAAAGATCGACTTGCCCTACGAAGAATTCACCGGTGGCCCTCCCACAGCTCAGCTAGCAAGTCTCTCGGCGTATAGCATAGGGTCAATCGTCTGTAGCCGGGTTCGTCTCACCGCCCCTACTTGGAAGGAGGTGCCGGATGATGAGAAGGCGAAAGTCTTTAAAGATCTTTCGGTACGTAATACGTCCAATTTTAGTTATTATATAATATTGTTAATATTAGTTATAATTTCATAATATATACTATTATAATTTTCTATTTATTTTTGATAGGAACAATTTGCGGTGGATCCGACACCGGCGATGTTGAGGCATATCAACCAAACCGCCAACTCCATCTACAAAGATTGGAAGTACAGGCTCCATCAGTACTTCCAAACTTACGGTCCCGCGCCTCCCCCCGTAGAGCTGCGTGGGGATAGAGAAGATGAGTGGCAGTGGTTGTGTAACCACTTTGCCAATGACGAATTTAAGGTGTTAATTTACTTTTTTTATTTCAATTAAGATAATTGAATTATTTAAATTTTAGTTATTAATTTTTTAATGATTTAATTATGTTGTCTAACAGAAATTCTCCGGTGTCAACAAAGCCAACCGGGGGAAGAAGGACAAACACCATACTTCCGGCGCCAAGCAACTCATTCAAATAGCCAAGGAGCACAAGGATAAGAGCTCCAAACACCCTTATCTTGATGCAAGCATAAGCGCGTACGTGACGCCTGGACTCGATAATGAAGCGAGTCAATGCGGCGTAAGTGATATATATATATATGTGTGTGCTTTTAATTATAGTAATTATTATTTAAATATTATTTCATTATAATAAATTAATTATGTGCTTGTAGGCAACGGTGATAGAGCGTGCGCAGGAAGAATTGGCTAACACTCAGCTTGCGTTCCCAGATGTGCCGCCGGAAGACCTGCCTCCTCTATCCATAGAGAGCCAAATTGCAATCACGGATGAGGTCTACGGTCGTAGAGCTGGCAAGGAGGTTAGGCACTTCGGGCCTAAGGTGGTTCGAGATTTGTCAATGACCTCCGACTCATCATCTACGGGAGGTTCGGGCCAGCGGAGAAGGACTCAGGCTGCGGCCGTCGAAGCAGCCATTCAAGAGGCTCGACTGGCACGAGAGGAGAATCGACTTGCACGAGAGGAGAATCAATCCATGCGGCAAAGACTTGACGAGCAACAAGCACAAATAGCCCAACTCATCGCCCTCATGCAACAATCTCGAGAAGTATGTCAACCTCCTCCGAACCCATACCGCGACGACGACGACCCGGCTGGAGGCGGGGGACGCGGCGGTGCATCTGCTCCTCCAGTGTGTTAATTAGCTAGCTAGTTTTTTAATTATCTGTTTCTTTCCGCATTCCGAACAATATTTTCATTTTTATGGGTTTTTTGGATTTGTATGTACAAATTAATTTTAATTATTTAATAATTAAGTAATATTAAAAATTTAGTTTATTTAATTAATTTTATCATTTTTCATTATTTAAATTCAATTAATAATAAATTAAATTAATAATATTTAATTACAATTTATTTTTATTTTTAAAATTAAAAAGACACTTGGTCGACGGAGATTAAGTTCTCCGTCGTCCAGGTGATTACCTGGGCCACGGAGATTGTTACATTCTCCGTGGCCCATGTAACCACTTAGACGACGGAGAACTTAATCTCCGTCGTCCAGGTGATTACCTGGGCCACGGAGAATGTTACAATCTCCGTGGCCCATGTAATCACCTGGACGACGGAGATTAAGTTCTCCGTCGTCTAAGTGGTTACATAGGCCACGGAGATTGTCCGCGGTCCAAGTGAACTTGGACGACGGAGAACTTAATCTCCGCCATCTAAGTGTTTGGACGACAGCACTTGGAGCACGGAGCTTGGACGACGAAGATTCCGTCGTCCAAGTACTTAGACGACGGAAAAACGCACTTAGACGACGGAAATGCTCCGTCGTCTAAGTGCGTTTTTCTTGTAGTGTTAGTTCCTGTATTATTATTTCAGCATTTTAAATAATTTACTTTTAGCACTTTATTGAGAACTCCATATGGAAATTGGTGTTCCATGGTATTGTTTATCGGAAATCCAAAGTGTGATTTTCTTGCAGGTTTCTGGTAGTCTAATTTGTAGAAGAATTATGTCAAAAAAAAAATTACAGAAATCCGTAGTTTAAGTCTTGTCGTTAGGGCGTGATCCTAGATTACTAGTTAATCTAAGGTTTGGTCCTTTCAGTTGGTATCGGAGCATTAGGTCACAGATTCTGTTGTCTTCTTTTATTAGATCAGTTCAGAAATTTGATAGTGTACAACACTCCCAAGAGGGGTGGCTCGATCGGCCGGCGGATCCTTATCACCTCCAAATGTTAGGCATTGTTAAGTGTTCAGAGTCTTCTATTTGAGCCAGTTTTCTTGGTCTGGTTTTGTGGGCGAATTGGTAGTGGTGGACTCGTAGATCATTATGCCTCGACAACCAGCTCTTCAGAATGAGGCGCAGTCATTGGCCCAGCGGATGCGTGAGCTATTAGCACGCATAATATCAACGCCACGGGAGGACCATGTGACAACCCGAACCGAAAATGGAATGATTATCGACTTGGTTAATATGGCGGCCTCGTTAACGACCAAATTATCGGGCAAGAATTTGATTTGAGATTCTTCACAAATATTGTAGAGAATTTAATTTCGAGCTCGTGGGGACTTCCGAAGGATTATTCCGAGTTACGAGGAATAAGTTGTGAATATTTTCGGCCGTCGGATATTGTCGTATTCATCTGTTTGGGATCCGATACGTGTACGGTATAAATACGGAAGGAATACATGACGATTTTGGAAAGTTTCCAAAAGAGGAAAGCAGGTGTTGACCCGCGTTGACCGGGTGGGTCGCGTTTGGATGCCAAGTTGGTCTCGCCGCCGTGGAGCCCAATTCCAGCCACGGTTGGCCGGGGTCTCTTCATGAAATGTGTTGGGCTCGTGCCCCTCTTCAATTTGAGAGGTGGATCGTCCCTTGAGGTGGTCGGAGGAGTGAGAAACGGCGTGGTGAAGTTAGGTGTTTTCCGGCGAGATTTCGACGGCTTTGGATGGCGGCGTTTCGGCCGAGTTGGTGGTTTCCCTTTGGGGGGTTTTGTTAGCCTTGAGGAGAGGAAGCTATTGGAAGTGGTTTGAAGACTTTCCATGGCCGGAGGAGGGAGATCGGAGAAGTTGATTTTTCGGCGAGGGTTTGCACCTTTGAGGTGAGTTTTAGACCTTTTCCGGTCAAAATTGGCCTTAACTTTGAAATGAAAAGTTGTTGGAAATGTCGAGATCTTCAAATCCATGTGTAGGTTGCATTTTTTCTGGGCCGGTGAGGTTTTCCGGCGGCGGGCGGCGATTTCCGGCCGAGGTGTTTTTCGACAAGTTTTATGTCGTTTTGCTCGGAATCGCGCACCGATTGATCAACGCATTTTATGCTAGATTCTTAATGCATTTCTCTCTACATTTTACTTTGTTTTGACCTTAGTATTCTCAGTTCTTACTTATTTTATTGTTTTTAGGTTTTGAATAAAGGAGTACAATAAAAGAGGTGATTTGGAGCATAAAATGAGCTAAGTGGAGAAGTTTCCTAAATCAACTAGGAATGACGTAGCAAAATATGGATCCGAAATGGTCTTCTCAAGTTACTAAAATGACGCAAGGAAAAATGAAGACATTTCAAGTGGTGGATCGAAAATCTGCAAGCATTTTGGGCAAAATCAAGCAAGGAGATATTACCGAATAGATGGAGGATCAAAAGTATTAAGTATATCTCAAAAGTGCCTTATTTAAAGATCAAAATATCCTACAATATATGGTAGGTTCGGCCAAAATGACTTGGAGCTCAAGAAATACAAGATATGGAAAGATCAAGATTTCCCTACTCCTAGTAGGAAGAGGAAGATATGCCTGCCAGCTCATCAATCTTCAATAGATCATAGAATCTACAATTCAACTCCAAATATAGTGATCATGTATGTCTTCTTCAAGCTCTCGAGCTTATCTTTCCAACGAATCCAAAATCATAATTTTCTGAGCTCTAGAACTCCCGAAAAAGATGTTTCAAGACTGGCTGTCACAGGCTGTCAATTCTACCCGGGTACACTAGGAAAACCTAGTTTGGAGGGGAAAGTTGGAATTCTTCACCTATAAATACAAGAGCTAGGCCTCATTCTCAAGCATCACTCATTCTAGACGCTTAAGCTCAGCCTAAACACTACTTCCTCTCCAAAAACTCAAGACGTTCTCCACGAAGAAGTTTACACCATCTTTCTGCCACCAAACTGCCTCCACGACATATAGGGCAATCCCGAGTGTCACTTCCACCAAAGAGAGCTGTGTGCACCATAATTCTATAGGGAAATCCTGAGGAACTAAAAAGTGTAACTCGATTTCTCTTTATCTTGTAACTTCTCCTTGTATGAACTATTATTTTTAAGGATTGGTCTTTAGTATTTCGGTTTTCTGCACTTTTTTTTATTTCAATTGTCTTCCATGTGTTCTAGTTTCTTAAATTTCTATGATGCATGCTTATCTAATCGTAATGCTTTGGCTTAGATATAGGGCAATCCCGAGTCTAAATCAATGGTATGTGTATAGGGCAATCCCGAGCACTAAACTTAAGTATAAACATGTGTTATGTGAAGTTAAGAAGTTAGGATTTCGATTGACATTGTTTAATTTGCAGGTTAGGAATGAGCAAGGGTAAGCTAGATAAGTTGATCACATGTAAATAATAGCTTAGGTTTATTTTCGGTCTAGTAAGCATGTTTAGGGTTCTTTGTTCTTGTTTGTTTTCTACTTTTCTATGAGTGAAGCATGTTAGAACTTAGGATTTATCTATGTGTTCACTAACCATTTCTTTCGTCTTTAATTTCGTAAGAATTAGTAAAAAAAACAACCTTTAAAATCCCCCCATAAACCATAGCGTAGTCATACATACACCCTCAATCCCTGGTTAAGAACGATACCCTACTTACCAATGCTACATCTTACAAAAAAGGGTTTTAATTGCTTATGCGTTTTTGTTGAGTGTTAAGTGTTTATTTAGTGCTTAGTAAAAGCGTGTATCACCGATCGTAGTGGTGAGGTTTATATTTCGAATTGAGCATCGGAAATTATTGCGAGGTTTTATAGTGTGATTATCAGATTTTGACGATTTCGTCGATATTGAATTATATGTTTCCGGGAACGGTTGTTTCTCGTGGTGTGATTCGAGGTTTTGAGTTATGATTTTGAGCAATGGATTTTATGATTATCCAGGGGATCGTGATCGTTTGTTTGGCGAGAGATTTTCCGTCAGATCACTGGATTAATGCGTATTGCATTATGCTCATCTGTGAGTGGACTTTTCTATTTTCACTGTTGTTGCGAGTTCGTGATTTCTGTATTTATTTATATACGATGTTGAGATTATTTATTGCTTTTGGAGGTATTATTTTATAATTTATATGGTGATGGCATTACTTGCATCGATGCTTTCGCTACTCGGCTGATCACCGGTAGTCAGACCCAGAGTTGAGAGATTCCTCTGGGCAGGGTTGAGAGATTTCCCTGTTATGCCGCTGGGCTTGATAGATTCGCCTAGCCTATCACCGTCGGGCTTGAGAGATTCGCCTGACCGTCGGGCTTGAGAGATTCGCCTCGCACCTCCATATATTTCCGAACTCGCTTTGCATTGTTTTATGTATATGTAATTGGTGAAAGACATATGTTTATTTTTGTCCACTCACTCTAACGATTTTATTTGCCTTTCCCCTGGGATTTTCGATTTCCGTGCCCAGTTTGCAGTTCGGATTCTGGTGTCGCACGTCGCGGTCGGAGGCTTAGTATTCGAGCGATATTTCTTTTATGGTAGGTTCTTAGTTTGGCCTACTATTTGTATATATATACTAGAAGTCGCTCTGAGCATTCTGATTTCATACGATATTTCCCTGGATTTCTGTAAAGTACAGTTTTATTTATTACTTTACATTACTGTTATGATATTGAGAAATCCGGATGGGATTGGTGCCCACGGTTTGAGTTTTGTGGCATAGGATGAAGTGTTTTTTCGGGTGCAGGTTAATGGAAATTTCGCGTTAGTAACGAAACTCTACCAAAATTTTTGTGGTTTTTGCAAGTTCGTGTTTTCAGAAGAGGTTTGATTCCGGTTTAGGAAACTAAATCGGGGTTGGGTCCTTTCAGACCGTGAAGATCTTGTTAATCGGGTCAATAAGGCAGGTCGTGTGCCTTTCAGACCGTGAAGATCTTGTTAATCGGATCTTGATTCCCAGGATCTCACGACCTGGTGGTGTGTGAGAACTGGCTTATAAAGATTGGTCGAGTTTGCGACTGTATGCGTTGTCAGCTGACACCTGAGCAGGGGACAAAGTCAGTTGTCAGCCTACTGTAGGACCATACCTATTGTTGGTGGATGAGCATTAAGTGGCAGAAGGTTGCTACCTTGTGGGGTCGAGATCAACAATTTTTCGGTGGTGTCGCTTTCTAGTAAGGTGGATGAGGAGATGAAGCATGTAGAGTTTGTGAATCTGTAACAAGAAAATTTGTCAGCTATGGTGTACCAGGACTACTTTATTGCCCTTTCCAATTCGCATTATGTTCTGTCAAAACAGTGAGGGAGAAATGCTGGTGGTCTGAGCAAGGCTTGTGACCTGTAATTTCTTCATTTATGGCGAGCGTGCCATACACGAACTTCGATGAATGTGTCTGTGCTGTGGTTTAATGTGAGATTTTGACCTCAATTTTTGCGAGGTGTTATTCGACGATTTGGGTAAGGTGGACCTCACCAGGGATATTATTTGGGTGGAGGTTACAACACTTTCGGTTTCAAATCATCTTCTGGCAAGGAATTTCATACCTCAGCTCCTAGTGCTCATAGTTCGAGTTGTTTTTCGTGATGGAGGAGGAGCCGATGCCAGAGACGAGAGTTTTGGGTGAGTTCTGGTGGATCTGGATTTATTTCCCTAACGCCTAGAGATTTTCTTTTACATAACATTTTTCATAAATATCGTTATGAGAAGTGCATGTTAGGGATATCAGTATGTTACCGTTATGGTTAGGTGAACCTCTTTGTGTGGGAATGTCTATAGAGGGACACCTCTGGTAAATTTCTAGCTCTAAGTTCTTGTGGCGACCAGAGAATTACTTCGGGAGTCAGACCTACACCATCACCCTGACTACCAGCATACCTGGACCAAAGTCATGAGGACGACTGACAGGATTGTCAGGTCAGGGTCGCCTTCACTGAATGATTCTGCGGGAGACCTGAGCATTTTTGGAGGTCATTATTTATACGTTGAATGTTTTCAACTATGTTGTTTATATTTTGTTTGACCCGGTGGGTGACATGTTCTTTTATATCGGTAAAGTGGACGTCCATGGTCAATGTACCTATCACATCCTTTTCGAAATTGTGGCAAGTGAATTTATCCCTCTAGCGAGGTGATTCTAGTTGGATTAGTTTATAGAGATTGCAGTGTATGTTCAAAGTTTTTAGTTTGTCAACTGATCTAGTACTTCTAGATCTAGTAGATTTTGATTTGATCTCAGGCATGGAGTTCTTGAGCCATTATCAGGCATTGGTACACACATATCGAGAAAAGGTGTTTTGCATTCCGACGTTGCCTAATATTTTGTTCCTTAGTGAGATAAACGTGTTATTTTGTGCCTGGGTTCAGCCGTGATGGCTGTGATATTGTTGTGGGAGAGATGTACTGCATAATTGGCACATGTCGTGAAAATCCATGTCCCTACTTCTTGTAATGATTCAATTGAAGTAGTAAGTGTGTATCCTAATATATTTCCCAAGAAGTTACCAGGTTTACCTACAGTTCATGAGAGATTTTGTTGTTGAGTTATTATCGAGTACCGATCCTATAACTCAAGTATCTTATCAGATGGCTCTAACTAAGTTGCGAGTGTGGCAGACGCAACATCATGAATTGATCAATGAGAATTTATCCATTCCAATATTTCATCGTGAGAAGCCCCAATAATATTTGCGAATGTGAAGGATGGATCAACGAGGTTACGCATCCCTTATTGGAAACTGAACCAAGTTTTGGGAAAGAACAAATGTCCATTACCAGGGGCCGATGATTTATTTATCTTGATATTCCTTCTTCGAAACTCATTCATTCTTTGAGGAATTCTAGTAATTCGGTTTTGTTAACCTAAAATGCTTTCACTTTTTCTGTTTCATATATTGTTTGTGTTCATTTTTTTTTTGTGAACACATTCCTTCGTGAAAGGATACTTTTCGCTTCGTGCCACTAGCCTGAAAATGTATTTCTTATAGTTATTAATCACATGAGTTCACGGAGAAAAAGATATTGTATTCATAATGGACCAGTGGTATGTATGTTACGCCGCATAGATTAAATTGTTCCAGCTCCATGTTAGATATCAGTTTACAAGCGTTATAGGTGTACATGGAAATTAGTAACAGATGGGTATGATTTGAAATTTGTAAGTTGCATGATTTCCAGATTTCTCCTAGACGTGATTTGGAGCATCCTATTAATAAGTCAGTGTTTATTATGCACAAAAATGTATTGAGTATTTTACACACGAGCGTGAATTCCGACTAGGGCTATGCTTGGCGACGATGATTTAATTTATTTCTTCCAACTTTATAAATCTGGAGTTCTAACGCTGCATGTTATCGAGAACTGCCGCGTTTCTTGGATTTCGCAGTACTCTAACCTTCTGATTGATTTTTATAACCTGCATGTTTTGTTGGGTCCCCTCTTTGTGATTTTGGTAGGTTTTGTAGCCACTTAATGGGTGAGTGTCTGCGATTGGACATCTCAGTCAGTTTCTGGTGTAGGGTTTTGATGGCGATTTAAATGTCACTTCTGTGTTGGGACCGCACTACTACCCATGTAGTTATCTTTGTGGGGCTTTGGTTTGTACATTTTTGGGTGAGTCTGGCCGATTATGCTGGAGTATGTTAGTAGAATTTTCAATTAGTTTTGGTTCGGTTACCAAAAGCTTCTATGTATTCTTGTAATCGAGTTTGAATTATATCGCTCCTTGTGTAAGATTTATATGGAGTAGTTATTATGACTTCAGATTTATTGAGCAAGACGTCATGATGAATTGTTAGCTTAGTAACAGAGTTATGGTTCAGGCTAATTATTATGAAAGCTCTTGTGAGTTAAAAGACGCTAGCTGGAGTGGTAAGTATGTGAATTCGTCTGTGATACGTTTATGTGTAAATTTCGAGGAAGAAATTTTTGTAAGGGGGGTAGATTGTTACGACCCGAAACATCATTATACAATAATCAGAATTTATATGGTTAATCGCTAATTAATTACGTTAATCATCGATGATAATTAGTTTTTACCGTCGGTAACCTTCGCTAACGTTTCATCAAGATTTTATCGAATTTTTTTTTCAAGAAATTTCTTAGGATAAAGTTGTAGAATTTTTCAATACAAGTTTGTGGCCACGTCAAATGTTGAAATCGGAGTTACGACGAACAAGTCATGATCAGCGGAAATTTTATGGAAATATTGGAAAACATTTTATCGCAAAATTGCGAGTATAAATAGGGGTTTCTGTTTTGGGAAGCTATAAAGTTTCCTTTTTTGGAAACCGGGGTTGTGTTGACCACCTCTCCCAACCCATTTTTCCGCCATGAGGTTCTCACCGCAGTGAGTCTCCGACCGGCCATCTCCAGCCCTAATATTGGGTGGAAAATATTGGGTTTCTCCTCCTCTATCAATTGGTGGGTGCATCTCTGGCGTTGCTGGCTGAAGGACGGCGAATCGAGGTGGTGAAGTTGGCTGTTCCGGGCTAAATTTGGCGGTGACGGCGTCAATGTCCACGATGGCAATGGACATCGATCTTTGGGGGGTTTTGAAGCCAGAAGCTTTTGTGACCATTCTCGGACCCTATTGTGGCCGAACGGTGACGAACGAAGAAAGAGAATTCCAACAAGGGTTTAAAACGTCAACGATTGATTTCGTTATTTTTCGGTTTAATTTTGGTTTTAAGTTGTGCTACATTGTTGTTGGGCTTGTTGAGATGAACATTTTGATGTGTAGGTTGCTCTATTTGGAGATGGTGGGATTCTGGTCGCCGCCGACGGTGGTGCGTTGCCCCATGTACCTCCGTGCGAGGCGGAGCGCCGGCGAGGTTGGATTTTCGACAAAATTTTATTTCATTCCGCTTGTAAATTCGTGAAGAACGCAATGGTGAGATTCTTGAATAGATCTGGACTTGATTAATTTAGACGTGCGTTTAATCGGATAATAATTAATTGACTTTATGATAATATTCACGGACGATACGACTATCGATTCAAATTCAAGTCGCTTGAGATTTGAGAATTATGTTGCCACTCTAAAATTGATTTAAAGTGAAAGAATGCAAGGAATTGAATTCAGAATTTTATTAAGTTTGTAATTAGTCGGAAAACACGTTATTCGAGAATGTGAGATTCTCGACATTATTGCTCGTCGGATTACGAGCCTAGCTATTTATTATGAATATAAATGAGTAGATATTAACTATAATCGTGGTTTCAGGATTACGAGTTAGCAGGCCGTGTCAGATGATTATTGCGTCAATTAGTAGATTACGGCTTTATGAATATCCCTACATTGTACGGTGAGTGGATGTTTATTTATTTTCACAGTTGCTGCAAGTTCATGTTTACGCATATTTACAGTCTCCTGTATTTTATTACAGTCAATTTTCGAGGTATATTTGTGATGGTTTTATTTTCTATATCGATGTTTTGGCTAGTCGGTTGATCACTGACTAGTCAGGTCAGACCGGGTTAGGAAAAACGCCATGGCGACCCAGATTGTCTCAGGATAGGACAAACCCCCTAGACGATCCTATCACCTTTTTATTTACAGTCTTGGAGACGCTCCGGGTTGAGACAAATACTCTAAGCGCCCACCTCCATATTTTATTTCAGTTTATTATATTTGAACTCGCTTTATTTTACAGAAATTAGCGGAAAGGCATGTGATTAAAGATTTATCGTTTTACGTAGTTGACGTTATTTTTGTCCACTCACTCTAACGTTTTTTATATTTTAATTGCCTTTCCCTGGCCTTTCAATTTTCTGTGCCCAGATTGTAGTGTTTCTCCAGTGCTAGATTTTGATCCACTGAGGCTTCGAGTCCACCGGGTTATCATATATTTCTTTAGGTTTCGGCTCACTAGCAGTGTATTTTCATCTGTTTTATTTTGCTTCTAGAAGTCGCTCTGGACACTAGTGTTATAAATGTTTTTCAGTGCTGGTTATGAATTATTAGTATTGCTGGTTTATGAATTTTCAGTTCTTGTAGTATTATTTCAGCATTTTAAGTAGTTTATTTTCCGCATTTTATTGAGAAATCCAGATGGACATCGGTGGTCGACGGTATTGTGAGAAATCTAAAATTTGATTTTCTTACAGGTTTCTGGTAGTCCATTTCGTGGGGGAATTATGTCAAAAAATTTACTAATTAATCTAGGGTTGTGTCCTTTCAAAATTATCCGAGCATTAGTCCTATATAATGTAGAGAGAGATGATACTTTACATACCTAATTCAACTACATTTGTGAAGACACATGATGGATATTCTTCCACTAAAATAACAGTTGATCTAGATGACATCTTTTTAGAATCAGGAAATCAAGATTTTTGTGTGCAGCGTAATTTAAGATTTGGGATGTTGTGGTGTGCTACGGTTCTAAGGTCAAAGACGCAAAAAGAACAATGTTTTAAAAATATATATATATAAAACTACACTTAAGGACAATGTGAAGAAGCTCAATACACTTAAGGACAAAGGCCTATTATTTGGCCAGTGAAGGACAAAATATTTCTCATAATGACAAGTGACTTATAAACTGTCATGTGGCAAAGACGAATTTACTTTTTTGTCATTTTTGTTTCTGTTTTCAATTTAATACTTATTTTTGTTTAAAATATTAAAAAAAATTAAAAACTCTTGTTTAATTATTTTTCTCTTCCTATTTTTAGTTCAACTTTTAAAAAATTACATCTCATTTCCTTTTTCAAAGAAATTTTTAATATCAGCTATTTCAAAATTATGTAGCAGTCTCAAATTCATTATCAGATCCAATGCAAATTTAATATTAGTATTAGCTCATGTTTTATAAAATTTTAATATAAATCTTTTCAATATAAAATATAGTAACGTACACTTCGATTCTTTATATTTAATAACACTTATTTTTAGTAGCAGTGTTAAAAAAATTCAGCATCACTTTCAATACAAATACAATATTTCGAAAATGTTGCAGTAACAGTCGACAAAACTTCAGTAACAACTCTGAGAACAATTTAGTAGCAATTTGACTAATGATTCATTGCAATTCAGTAGCACTTCGAGAATGATTTGGTATCAGCTAGAAGAAACCTCAGTAGCAACTCAACGAACAATTCAGTACAGCTCAATTGACAATTTAGTAGCAGCTCATAATAATTTGAGAATGATTTAGTAGCAGCTGGAAGAAACTTCAGTAGCAGCTCGATAAGCAACGCAATAGCAACTCAACTAACAATTTAGTAGCAGTTTGACGAACAATTTAGTAGTAGTCATTTGAAAAGTGTAGTAGCAATTTGAAAAACACAATAGCAACGGTTGAAAAATTACAATAGTCGTAATTTGAAAAACAAAATAGCAGTATCAACAGTTTTTTTTTTTTTTAAAAAAGAAGCAATAACATATTTCAAAGTTGTGTTAAAACTATGAACATGACATTAACAAATTTACATGCTCACATTAACAAAAACTAAAAGCATCAATTAATCAAAGTAGCAACTTTAGAAAAACGTACTTTTGAAGAAAAAAAAATCAAATTTTGTTTAAGAAAAATCGAAACAAACAAAAGTCGCACATGCTACAGTAAAAAAACATATATGTTACTGTATAAGAGGAAACATCTATTATCTAAAAAAACCACAACTCAGTTTTAATAACACGAATAAAAACATATCAATTACTGCTACTGCACATTAAAATCTCAATTACAGTGAAGACTAAAGAGCAAACTAGCTTGCTCATCAAATCAAATATGTAATCAAAACAAAGTCAAGACATTAAAAGTAAAAAAGTTGAATCATGGCACATTTGTCATATAAGTAAGCTCTCAATTCTCAATCACTTGGCCATTCAATTGTTTATTGCAAGAAAATAAAACAAGTGTAGATTAGTAATGTAATATAATATAATAAGTTGTACTAGTCCATAGTCAACCACGTTTAATTATTTTTTGTTTATAATATCACCTCTTTTGAAAAAGCATTATGGTACAGTTTTTCAAATCTGCATAAACATCTTCCATGCAACTAAGATGGTACAGTGGTTACTGGAACCAATCAATCAGCTCTTTGGCACACGAAGCTTATACAGACTAAAATGTGAGACTTCTTCAGTAGCAGCATGATGCTCAGACAAGTCCTTAACAACTTTGAGGTCGTTGATTACTCCCCGAACCAAACTCAGCCGGTCAACGATCTTTTTCAGCGGCTCCATCTTTGGTATCGTGCGCTCCAACTTGCCCAAATCAAACTCCTACACATTCCATTTCCAACATCAAATTTTAGCGCTACCAAATATGAAACAACACCTACATAATCATAGTTTTTGAATCATTGATACAAATCTGCAGATCTAGTAGAGATCTGCCAAGAAGTTGGAGACGCGCCAAAAGTTGAGCAGATATATAGATCTAGACGTGGCTGCTACTTTGAATGTTGCGAAGTGGTTTGTTGATGGCCTGCTGCTACTGCAAGATGCGAAAGAGGCCAGAGAGAGTGTTGCACGTGGTGGAGCTCGTGACGAGCTTACGTGCGCCATGGCGGAGCTTGAGTTGGAGGTGCAGAATGCCGAGGGTGTTGGGAATCAGTCCTCAGTTGATACTAATTATCTGCGCTTGTTGCGGAAGCTAACACACCAAACAGTACGAGATCGAAAAACACACACACAAGTTTTAACGTGGTTCCACAACAAGGTTGTGTACGTCCACGGGGAGAGTATCCTGAATTCACTATGATGAATAAGAAGATTACAAACTTACTTGCTCACCTAAACAAGAATTCCCTATACCTCACCAAACCTCTAGCTCTCAATGCTAGAAAGAAGAACTCTCAATGCTCTTCAACTTATGTTCTATCTCTTTCCTTATGCCTACATGCTCCTTTTATAGACCAAGGTATGTAGACTTACATAATCCAATTAGGAATTGGATTCCCCAAATGAAACCAAAACCGTTTATGTATTGGTTTCCTTCTTTGGTACGTACTGACTCATCGAAGTCAAAGCCTTCCTCTAGCGAAGCTCGCTAGACGCTTTTCAACGAGAATCCTCGATAGAACACTATTGATCGAGATGGGCCGCTCGCCAGACCTCTCGCCAGACCTCGATCACCCAGGCCCACTACTTTCTTGATCTCCTCCATCGAGGGATCCCAACAAATCTCCCCCTCCCGAGCCATGGAGGAGAGGGGATTTCCATCACATCTCAATGAAAGGGAGAACGCACCAAACTGAGTCCAGCTTTGGTGCAGCACACTTCATGCTTACTCTTTGGCAGACCTTTGGTCATCATATCTGAGCCATTTTCATCCGTGTGAACCTTCTCCAAAAACAGCTCCTTCTCATCGAGAACTTTGCGTATCCAATGGTAGCGAACCTGTATATGCTTGGACCGAGAATGGAAACTTAGATTCTTACTTACATGGATAGCGCTTTGAGAATCGCTATAAATCACATACCTTCCATGTTTTAATCCAATTTCCCTGAACAATCGTTTCATCCATAGCATTTCCTTGCAACCCTCAGTAATTGCAATATACTCGGCTTCCGTTGTAGATAATGCAACACACTTTTGTAGGCGTGATTGCCAAGACACAGCTCCCCCACCAAAAGTGACCAAGTACCCAGATGTAGATCTTGAACCATCCACATCTTCCGCCAAATCGGAATCAGAGAAACCTTCTAGAATCGGTTTCGATCCACCGTAGCACAAACATAACTTGGAAGTACCTTTTAAATATCTCATTATCCATTTCACGGCCTCCCAATGCTCCTTCCCCGGATTAGCTAGATATCGGCTTGTAACACCCACCGCATGAGCAATTTCGGGTCTTGTGCAAACCATAGCATACATCAAACTCCCTATCGCTGAGGCATAAGGAATCTTGTTCATCTTAGCTCTTTCTTCTTCACTTGTAGGACACATCTTCTTGCTTAACTTGGTTTGAGGAGGGAGAGGGCAGCTAACCGGCTTTGCTTGATCCATGTTGAACCTCTTGAGAACCTTTTCAACATAACTCCCTTGAGATAACCATAGCTTGCCTTTCTTCCGATCCCTAGTAATTTGCATACCAAGGATTTGTTTTGCATGTCCCAAATCCTTCATCTCAAACGCCTTCGCCAAGTCTTCTTTCAACTCGATGATCCTCATCATATCCTTTCCAATGATAAGCATGTCGTCCACATACAAGAGAAGAACAATGTAATCTTCCGGAGAAAAATTCTTCACAAACACACAATGATCCGAACTTGTCCTCTTATAACCTTGACTCGTCATAAAGGACTCAAATTTTCGATACCACTGTCGAGGTGCTTGCTTCAATCCATACAAGCTTTTTTCCAGCTTGCAAACCTTGTGCTCCCTTCCTTTGGCGATAAAACCTTGAGGTTGTTCCATATAAATATCTTCCTCAAGATCCCCGTGAAGAAATGCCGTCTTCACATCCATTTGTTCCACCTCTAAGTCTTCACAAGCGGCTAAACCCAATAACACTCGAATTGAGGTCATCTTCACCACCAGAGAGAAAATTTCATCATAGTCAACACCTTGTCTTTGTCCGAATCCTTTCACCACCAATCTTGCCTTGTATCTCGGTTTAGACTTTCCGTCCTCTTGTTTAATCTTATACACCCACTTATTCTTCAGTATCTTCCTCTTTGGTGGCCTATCAACAAGCTTGAATGTGTGATTCTTGTAGAGAGAATCCATCTTCTCTTTCATAGCAATACTCCATTCTTTCTTGTGATCATCATTAAGAGCCTCCTTATAGCTTAAGGGCTCACCACCATCGGAGAGTAGAACACAATGTGTGTACGTACTTGCCGGATACCTTGTGGAAGCAATTCAGTTCCTTGTTGACCTTCTCAATCCTTCGACTTCCTGAGGTTCATTATCGAGCTCTTCATGAGCTTCATCATCCGATCCTTGACCGAGGTATTCACCAACCACTTGGTCTGCAATATCATCTTGGTCGTCACCAAGCTCTTGAGCACCCACATCATCATGCGGCTCATGATTTGCACCATCATCGGATTCAATTTCAACTTGCTCCCCCGTAGTAGGAGGGGCATTACTTGGCATGACCGGTTCCTTGAAGGTCACTAGATCATCAACATAGTTATCTAGTTCCTCACCCTTCATAAAATCAAGCACCGTTTGGTCCTCTAGAAAAACCACATCACGGCTGCGACGAACCTTCTTTGCAATGGGATCGTAGAGTCTATAACCCCACTTCTCATCACCATACCCGAGAAAAATACATTGCCAAGCTTTATCATCGAGCTTTGTCCTCTCATCCTTTGGAACATGGACAAAACATCTACAGCCGAACACTCTTAAGTGCTCATAGGAGACATCACCTCCTCGCCATACTTTCTCGGGAACTTCACCATTTAATGGCTTCGACGGAGATCTATTGATGAGATAGACCGCCGTTTGCAAAGCTTCACCCCAAAAGGACCTTGACAACCTCGCATGACTTAACATACACCTCATCCTATCGGCAATGGTGCGATTCATTCTTTCGGCTACGCCATTGTGTTGAGGAGTCTTGGGAACCGTCTGCTCATGTCGAATTCCTTAGGTCTTGCAATATTTTTCCAATGGGCCAATGTATTCACCGCCGTTGTCTGACCGGAGAACCTTTAACTTCTTCCCCGTCTCTCTTTCCACCGTGCTATGAAAGGTCTTGAAGACACCAAGTACTTCATTCTTGGTCTTCAAACAATAAGCCCATAGCTTCCTGGAATGATCATCTATGAAGGTGACGAAGTAGGACGCTCCAGCGAGAGTCTTCTTCTTTAGAGGTCCACAGACATCCGTATGTACTAGATCAAGTACATTTTCCCTTCGATGACTAGGTCTCCTTGCGAAGGTTATCCTTGTTTGTTTACCTAGTAAACAATGTACACATTTACTTAAATGTGTACCCTTAGGTTTAAAGAACACCTTCTGCTTTGCAAGCTCATCGAGTCCTCTTTCACTTATGTGCCCAAGCCTTTTGTGCCAAAGCTCTATAGGGGGCTCCCCCTCAATGGTATTAACCGCTTCAACACAAATTTTGGCACTAGTCTTGTAAAGAGAACAACACTTCTTTCCTCTAGCAACGACTAGGGAACCTTTGCAAAGCTTCCAAGCACCTCCACCGAGAGTGCTAACCATACCTTCGTCATCGAGCTTTCCGGTAGAAAGTAGATTAAACCGGAAATCTTCCACATGTCTGACATCCTTCAACCTTAAGGTTCCACCAACCTTAGTTTCTAGGACAATGTCACCCATACCGACAACTTTTGACGATCCGTTGTTACCCATTCTCACTTCACCGAAATCACCGGCTTTATAAGTGGAAAAATATTCTTTATGCGGCGTCACATGAAAGCATGCACCTGAATCCACAACCCATTCTGTACCTTGTGAGGATGATGTACTCAAGCATGAGCCACCACAGTTTGATAAACAATAGATATCGCCATCTGAATCTGAAACTATATTCGCAGTTTCTTCATCATCTTGCTTTCCCTTTTTCTTGTCTTTCTTCAAGCAACCTTTGGCTTTATCATTCAGAAACTCGTGACACTTCTTCTTGAAGTGTCCTGTCTTCCCACAATAGTAACATGGGAACGTCTTCCCGGTTGGATTCCGTGACTTGCTTCTTGACCTGCCACGACTGGAGTTACCAGTCCTCCTTCTATCGGAAGTCACCAAAGTTTCTTCCCTTGACGAAGAACCGCTGCTTTCCCTTCTTAGCTCTTCCCCTAACAATGCGGATGTGACGATCGACATTGTAACCTTTCCACCTGGAGCGGAGTTACTTAGAGAAACGCTCAATGTTTCCCAACTATCCGGAAGAGATCCAAGAACCAACAGAGCTTGTACTTCGTCATCAAAGGTAATTCCCAATTTTGTGAGTTGAGAAATTACCTTTTGAAACTCATTGAGATGTGCAGGAATCGTTGAACCATCACTATAGCGCATATGAGTGATATTCTTAATCAACTGGACTTTATTCCCTGCTGTCTTTCCTGCCTACATCGTCTCCAATTTACTCCAAACATCATATGTCGTGGTTTCATCTTGTACCAGCCCAATGATGCTATCGTCAATCCAACGACGTATGTAGCACATAGACCTTTTCACCAATGAATTCCATTCCGTGTCTTTCCCTCTGTAAGAGTCAGGTTGATTGCCCTCTTCTTGAAGAGGTAGGTCCAAATCTTTGCATACCAGCAAATCCATCATCCTGCCCTTCCAACTGTTGTAATTGGTGCTATCCAGTATCAACATCCTAGACTTCTCTCCCATGACGAACGACTTCTTAACGAAGCTCTGATACCACTTGTTGGGAATCAGTCCTCAGTTGATACTAATTATCTGCGCTTGTTGCGGAAGCTAACACACCAAACAGTACGAGATCGAAAAACACACACACAAGTTTTAACGTGGTTCCACAACAAGGTTGTGTACGTCCACGGGGAGAGTATCCTGAATTCACTATGATGAATAAGAAGATTACAAACTTACTTGCTCACCTAAACAAGAATTCCCTATACCTCACCAAACCTCTAGCTCTCAATGCTAGAAAGAAGAACTCTCAATGCTCTTCAACTTATGTTCTATCTCTTTCCTTATGCCTACATGCTCCTTTTATAGACCAAGGTATGTAGACTTACATAATCCAATTAGGAATCGGATTCCCCAAATGAAACCAAAACCGTTTATGTATTGGTTTCCTTCTTTGGTACGTACTGACTCATCGAAGTCAAAGTCTTCCTCTAGCGAAGCTCGCTAGACGATTTTCAACGAGAATCCTCGATAGAACACTATTGATCGAGATGGGCCGCTCGCCAGACCGCTCGCCAGACCTCGATCACCCAGGCCCACTACTTTCTTGATCTCCTCCATCGAGGGATCCCAACAGAGGGCGATTGCTACTAAGCGTTGGAGTCAATGCAGGTGAGGTCGAGGTCAATTTGTTGCAGTGCAACTAACGTTGAGGTGGAGGAGCGCGGGAGATCAATGTCGATCTATGGAAGTCGATGGCATGACATTGCGGAGGAAGTTGTGTGTAGGCACGGAGTTCGAGCATGGAGCGCGATGGCCGGAGAGGCTGGGAGGCCACAAGGCGTAAGGTTGCGCCGGTGTGGCTATCATGGGGTGGAGGCATCGGCAAGGTTTGGCTGCTTCTATATTGTTGCTTTGTCAGAGAGAGAGAGAGAGAGAGAGAGAGAGAGAGAGAGAGAGAGAATGAGGAAATATAGTGCTGTTTGATTTTTGTTATTAACACTTTGAAGATGAAACACTTCCAAGAGAAAGCACATTTTATGTGTTTCCTACAAAACTGTTTTGAACGCTTATAAGTGATTCCCTAAAATTTCTCAAAGCATTTTTAAGTATAATCAAACACTCTGAAATTTCTAAAAGTAATTTTACATGTTTGGAAAGTGCTCTCAAAATGTATACCAAACAGGGTCATAGTAATAGCCAGGTTTGGTTAACTATTTATAGAAGGGTACAAATGTCATTTTATTCATGTTAAAGGACTGGATTACTTCTACTATGTTTAGGACTTTAAGCTCATGTCCTTAATTATCTAAATATTAAAGAGGTTGGGCTATTAGTATATTGTTGATATTCTCCTTGTCTTTGTATGCTTTTCTCTATAAAAAAAGGGGGGTACGTTTTGAATTTTCTCATGTATGCGGTGTGCAGGTCTCGAGATTTGATCTCAAACCAAATAGAAAATTATGTGTCAGACAATTAGAGGATTTCATTCATCTTAATTTGGGATATTTATGTTGCTTTACCACCTAGTCCTATAAGAAAAAAGATATTTACAGCAATTACAATAAAGATAAATCATTCCTATACATGAAAGAATGAGAAATTCTATAGTACGTAGGGTGTATCTACCTAAATTTTATTAAGTAAATTTGTTGTTATTGTTGTAAAATAAGACATCTTTTGTGTATTTATGTTCAAATTTAAGTAGGAATCAAAAATACCCTTGTGATAGCTCCGATAACCTTGGAGCGGGCGGGTAACCTAGTAGAAACTAGGGTTTTTTCAACGGCGGCTTCGTATGTCGAAAAATGTGTTGAGGTGTAGACGACGTCGTCGGACGTGGTCAAAGTGTTGCGTTGTTGTGAAGTTGAGACCATAGAGGGGAGAGAGATGGGTGTTGCTGCTATAGTGACATCGAGGATCTGGTCTCGATGTCGAGTGAAACTGCACATGGTCGCAAAGGGGATTCAAGCGTCTGCGCGACCTCTGGCGGTGTCAGCCTTCTCTAGGTGGCCTTGCCGGCTGTTATCAATGGTGGATCGAGGCAGACAGATGCACCGGTGGCCTCTGCGAATTGTCAAAACAGGTGGGGGGATCAAGATAGGTGGTCGACAGCGACGGCGCGTGCACTAATGAAGCATCATCCGACGATGCGACGACGGTGAGGTGCGGCTGAATGATGCAAGGATGACCGATGGCAAGGTCAACCTTAGGGGGAGAAAGACCGACGACGGTGTTGTTTGTGGTTTGTTGGGCCACAAAGCCAACCAGTACTTTGGGCCTGGGTTGGTTGTAAAGCCCTATGGAATAAAATCAAACTGGGCTTCTTGTGGAGCTGGGCCTTTGTTGAGGTGTTTGGCTCTTGGATTTGGGACCCAGAGGAGTTTTTAACTTTTCTACATAGAAGGCCTCAGTCTGTCAGACCTAGTTGTTGTGTTTTCTTACGACATGGGCAGGAATTACGGTGACGATGGAAGTATGTATCATACTCGGATACCAATTGGAATATGCTCGCCTCAACAAATATTATCATGCGGGGCACCGAACATCCTAAAGTTCAACTACCATAACAGCTACCGAGTACACGACCATCTATAGTAACTGGAGCTTTGCTAAAGTGTCGCCTTGTGGCTACTTCAGCAAATAATGCCTTCATGTCCTTGAGTCTCATGTTTTCGATTTCTTGTAGTGTTCTTTTTCTGTTTATTATGACTATTAGAATATGTTGGTTTGCTTTAAAGACTTTGCGTCATGCAAGAGATCTGCATGTCTTATTTGGCACCAGAAGAGTGGCTGTTTTGCTTGTATTTTGTTAAGTTTAAGTAAAATTTATATCTTCACCTAAAAAAAATATTTAAATTTAAGTAATTATTGATATTTTTACAAATTTAAGAACAAATTGTTGTAGTTTTCGTAATTTTTGTTTAATTATCTGTAAATCATATAAAAATGATTGTAAATTTGTTCTAAATATTGTAATTTCTAGTTCACTCAATTATTATAATTTTGTTCAAGCAATCGTAAATAAATTTCTATAGTGGAGCCTCCGTAAAAAATTATATATCCTATAATACCATATGTACCACTAAGCTAGGCTAATCAGGCTCATCAGTGATATACATATACTATACTATGTAGGAACACAACAAATTTGAACTAACCGCAAAAGGTGAAAACAGATTTATTCAAAATAGCACAAATTTTGACTGGAAATTAGAAGGATATATAACATTATATCTTCCTCGATCAACAAATATCTAAAGCATTGATACAGATATATCAGAACTGAAACTAGATGCATTATTTTCCAAGATTGATCGAGTCACAATCTTTGCTTACACAAACATATGCATGCATGCTTCGATCAAATAGATCAATTTGACTTGCGTCTAAGCACGACCAGGAAGCTACTTGTCTTCCTTTCTTTGACAACGGAGAATTCTTCCTCCAGTTTCTTACTGTACAAATCAAAGAGCTCATCCAAGATTTTTTCTCCAAAGTGCTGCCTGATGAGTCCCTCTAATGCGGCTCGTCCGTGAGATGCAAATTGTCTGTTGTTGAAGACAGTTTCATGTCCAAGAACACGAGATAGGGTTTTCAGTGTCTCGATGGTAAGACATCCATTTCGTTCCACAGCTGCTTCCAGTTCTTGAGCAGACGTATAATACATAGGCATGTTGAATGTATCTAGTTTCTCCTCGCTAATTACTCCCTGTATTTATAAGGGAAAAGCAAGCACGTACATTACACCAAAGAAATAAAGGAAAACCAAGTTGTCGTAATTAGAACGAGCTATACATGCTAGTATTAATTAATTAATCATTTCTTACCGTCGTAACCATGTCAATAAGACACTCTTCTAGAAGTTGTATGGTCAAATATGCCCTTGTATTAGAGAGAGGAGTACCATAGGGGTAGCCAGCAATGGTAAGTACCATAAGTCCTCCAGACACAAGTTCTTGTGCCCTAGCATGCAGGAAACAGTCCATGTCCTCAGCATATTGAACTTTATAAGCCCGGACTACTTCAGCAGTCGAAGTCAGGTAGTGAATATGTCTTTTATTCCAAGCCGGACTGTTTGTGTCCAATACCTCATTTGGTACTCTAGAAAGCCAATGAATGGCATAAGATGAGTGAAACAGGTGAATGGAAGCACTAGGGAATAGGCGGCCGTAGAACGAACCTGGAACTCCGGCGGCATAGTATTTCCTATTAGGCGGTAGGGATTGGAAGAGCAGGTTGAAATCATTTGGGGTATGATCATTAAAGAAAACTTGGAATTCAGGGATTTGGGGATTCATAAGTCCATGAGTACTTTGATACTTGAGCTGTACAGCTTCAAGTATGTTTTCGACTGCAGAAAATGTATTAGGCCCAACCGAGCAACCTAGATCCACGACGCTGAAACCCTTGAATGGTGACAATAGCTCTAAATCAAGTTTTTCTACAACTTCTCTAGATACAAGTTCTTTGACAGACTCCATAGCTTCTCTCTGCAAATGTACATATGTACGCATATATGCATGTCGATCACTTTCAGTTGATTAAGAAAAATATTTCACTAGCTATAAGGAGTAATATTCCAATGAACTAAATGTTGAAGTACGTAATTATATATGCAAATGGAGAAGAACCTCGTGTTAGAATAGGACTCAACAATAATATGTATCTAGTCGTTTATGCAACGAGTTAATAACTAAGTCATTTAGTAAGAATCGTATTATGATTGTTTATTTAGTACATGTATATCTGTATATCAAATTACATGATTAAAGTCCAACTTATTATGATATGAATCTTATCGTTTAAAGTAAACCTAATAGAATTAGACTTGAACTCTGTCATGGGTAAAGGCACAAGTCTATTCTTATAAGTATGAGAGTTTTGGTCCCTGTTCTTGTGTGAAAAAGCATTCAGAACCTACCTCATTGAAGGTGCTTAACAACATTAAATAATAGAAGATCAAACTCATATTATCGATTACTTTGATATATGTATTGAGCGATTATTCTATAAAGTTCTATGTTTGATCTTTACGTGTTTATGATGTATTGAAATATTCAGTTACGATCTTTCACCTGGTAAGCAGAGTTCTTGGCATAGCTATCCGGGCCATCTCCACCTTTCATTGGATATGCTTCAGAAACTGTTCTGATTTCCTCTGCTACTATCTGTGCCATTTCTAATTTCACTGCTTCGAGCTAGTTCAGTATTGCTGAGGAGCTACTGGTGAATTAAGAAAACAAGAAACAGCAAACAAAATAACGAGCAGAAAATCAAGGCTATGCAATTGTATACTGTGTGTATATATATAGTTGTACTGCACTTTTGCTATTTATATAGTGAGTTGCAATGCAGGTTAGGTTTGCTGCTTACTCTATTGAGTCTCTTCTAAACCGTAATACCGATAGATACGTTTCAAAATCTCATATTTATAGAGAAATTTAACTAAAGACATACCTAGTACGTATTAAGTTTTCATCATTGTTGGCAGTGTTGTAGACTTGTAGTGATCGATAGTTCGTACATGTCTATCTTAAATATTACGAAATCCTTACTACATCTGTTGACGATGAAAAGGCAATGCTTGTCATGCATGACGGGATCGGAGTAGCAACGTACATGTATACGAACATATTCAACTTCTATTTTCCACGCCAATAAAAGTCAAGATTAGACAATATTAATTTCAAAGGCAGCCGGCTGAACAGGTCTGCAGCCGGCTAAACAGGTCTAATTAGTCGTTAGCTAGGATTCATTTTGTACATGGCGCATCCCAAATAGCTCCTCTTTCTCACCTCAAGTATCGAAATGATCTTAACGTAATTTGAATGTCAATTCCATTAGAAATATAAGTAAATACACATATATAGATGATAGATCCACTTTCTATGACAACGCTCTTTGCAACCCGAAAGATTCAAAAAAAAAAAAACCTATATATGCACTATCCAAAAAAAATTAATCTATGTTAGACCATATATAGCCGGAAACCATTCAAAACTATGTGAACAATGTGACCAGTATAACTCGACACGGCCAGAACGTAGCTGGAAAGCTTTCAAAACAATGCTCCAACGTTTAAAATTTTCATACAAACCTATGTCCCAAAGCCGAGTCTCAATATTCAATATTCACAAATCCCTTATTGATAGGCGGCTGAGTACTGTGGACCTATGGAACCCATATGATGTTGGTACGTGAAAAGTGTCAGCATCTGGAGCACAAAGCCCGAATCGGATGCGAGCTTGCGAGCTTTCAAGGTAGAACATTGGGCCAGCAGGGTAATATCGCTCTCGTGTGGAAATTGGATTGGACTCAGATGTTAGTTGGGTTCATACGGGCCACCCGTGGATCAAAAATTCAAAATATTCTTGGATTGGTGTGCTGCATCTACTTTGTTTTACCAAAATTTGAAAAAACAGGTTAGCTGTAAAATGTGTGGTTCAGTGGCAAATCAATAAACTTATCACTTGAGAGCGACTATCTAACGTTTACCGATTGACAAATGCTGTGGACTATCTGGAATCTTTGATCAACCGGCCAGCTGGTCTCAATATTGGATGAGGACTTCTTGAAGCTAGACAGAAACTAGCTATGGCTCTTTGGTGCACTGCAAACATCTTGGTGCCGAAAGAAAGATGACACACTTATGAAAATTCAGCATATATAGAACAAATCAAAAGTATCTCTAATTAAATGGAACTAGGTATAGTTATAGCGCGCTGTAGCAGTTAGACCTGAATATAAAAATTTCTACAACATTATCTGTAAGAGAATATTAGAACAGATTTATGCATATCAAGCAAACTGTCTACTGAGTGGCTCAATATCTAGACGCTTCCGCTTGCTCATTCTTGGAGGAACTGTCGCCTTGAAAAAACCGGGAACCAGTTCAGCGAGCCATTTAAATTTTATAACACTGATCTCACGCATGTACTCCTTTGTGGTCATCACTAGCTCATTGTAAATGATCCACTCTGGTTGTCTTCGGAAAAGAACACTGCTCGGATGGATATGGACTAACTGGTTATCAAAAAAGGTTCTATAACCCTCATGTGAATCCTTTCTAGCTACTTGGAAAAAGAATCCAGCAACAATCGCCTTTCTGATCATTGTGCGGTCTTTCCCTGCACTAACAACCTCTAATTCATGCATTTCCATCACAGAAATAAGTTGTCTCCTAACATCCCGAGCTTTGCTCAATGAGCGAAACTGGACAAAGTTCTCAGAACACCATGGTGTAGAATAATTCGTAGCCTTCCATGCCTCATAGACAGCAAGTAAAGTAAGATGGTCTCCCTCAGGCTGTAAAAACTTGGCCCTTTTCTCATCAGCTTCAGCTTGTTTTCCTCTAGGCCTGTAAAATATATTGCCTGCCTCAACCATTGCAATGATGGTCAAAATCTCATCACTACATCCAAGGTTCACACTGGCAAGTAGCATTTTCGACAAAGGTGGATCTAGAGGCAGCACAGCCATTCTATTACCCAAATTTGTAACTGATCCCTCTGCATCTAATGCTCCTAGATTCTGCAGCTGTTTTGAAGCAGAAATAAGACCTTGCAAAGGCGGTGGATCCATGAAATCAAATGACAGGACATCCTTTATCCCCATTGCTTTCATCATAAGTGTGGTATATACAAGATTTGTTCTTTGGATTTCTGGCACTGTACTAGGAGACATTTCATTCTTGAATGCAGCCTCAGTGTAAAGGCGGTAACAATTGCCTGGTCCTATCCGCCCAGCGCGCCCAGCTCGTTGGTTGGCTGATGCTTGTGAAATCGGAGTTACAGTCAACATATCAATCCCTTTCTTCGGATTATACACATTTTGCTTTGCGTACCCTGAATCAATAACATAATATATCCCATCAATAGTCAATGAAGCTTCTGCAATGTTGGTAGCCACCACTACTTTCCTTTTCCCTGGAGGAGTAGGCTTAAATATCTTGGACTGCTCTTCACTGGGTTGAGCACCATAAGCTGGTAGAATGATCAACTCCGGAACACCTCTCGCATACTCTTTCATCCTTTCATTCAGAGACTGACAAGCCAATTCAATCTCATCCTCACCGGTCAAGAACAGAAGTATGTCACCCTCAGGTTCTGTCAAGTGAATCTGCAAAACAGTTAGTAGAGCCGAATCCAAGTAATCCCTTTCGGGCTGATTCAAGTAAAACAACTCTACAGGATAGGTTCGACCGGGAACAGTAAATATCTTACAGTTAAAGAAATAAGCCGAAAACTTGTCAGCATTCAATGTGGCAGATGTGACAATCAAATGAAAATCAGGGCGCCGTTTAACAAGTTGCTTCAGCAGTCCAAATAGGACATCAGTAAAGACTGTTCTTTCATGAGCTTCATCAAGCATGATCACCGAGTACTGAGAAAGATCATTGTCCACCAAAATCTCCCGAAAAAGCATACCATCAGTCATGTACTTGATCACAGTATCCGTTCCAGTACAATCTTCAAAACGAATAGCATACCCTACTTCCTCTCCTAATCCACAACCAAACTCTTCAGCAACCCTCTTTGCCACAGACGTCACCGCAACTCTACGTGGTTGAGTACATCCGATCTTGCTGCCCTTGGCAACATAACCCGCTTCAGCAAGATACTGTGTCACTTGAGTAGTCTTTCCCGAA
This sequence comes from Geum urbanum, assembly GCA_946800695.1. Lineage (NCBI taxonomy): Eukaryota > Viridiplantae > Streptophyta > Magnoliopsida > Rosales > Rosaceae > Geum > Geum urbanum. The sequence goes on from OX327003.1 coordinate 12,934,559, forward strand.
CCAGTCTCACCGATCACAATAAGAACCTGATTCTCATGCACAGCTTGAATCAACTCCTTCAATCTATAAATCGGCAAGTCCTTGTTCGGTTTTGAATTTCTTTCCCTTCTTCTACTCCTCAACTCACAATTAACCGAATCTCTCATCTCTTTCTTCTTCTTCCCAAAACCCTTTTTGGGAGGAAGAACAGAGTGAATTATTGGTAACAACGTAGACATGAGATGTTGAGACAACATCATGTCAAGACCATTTTGCTTCAACTGCTCATGGAACTCATCTAATGTCTCACAGTTTCGACCCCTCTCGGCTATCAACTCTGCCGAGGCTTTTTTGTCTCCAAACCCTACATGTTGTTCAAGCTCGGTGCAAATTCTGGAGATCAAAGAAAGATACGCAAGCTTGTCGAAGACATTGTCTTTTGCAGAGACATCCATTTTTTTAGATGAGAAATTAAACGAGGATAGCGAAATTCTCAAGACTAAGCGGTCGGGATTCAGAATTAGATTGTTATATACAAAAATAAACTAGTATCAAAGCGTGCGTAGTAGGATTGGTTTCCGGTAACAGATTGGATTAGAATTGGAAGATTTTAAGTATGTAAACAAGAAACCCTTAAAAGAGAGACGAACCTTTTCAATGAAACTGTCGGGAAACTTGGATCTCCCGATTCAGAATCCTCTTCCCACCGAACTCCTACTCAATTTGTTTTCTTTCTTTCTTTCTTTAATTATATATACCATGGGCTTTTATGGTCTATAAGAGCATATGCAGCGCTGCAGCTCGTGCAGGCTGCTCCTCTCCTCTGCTCGAGCAGAAGAGCGAGCAATCCTTGCTCGTGTAGTTATTTTTTTGCTCGGTCAACGAGCGGTCACCGCCGCGGTCCCACCAACGAGCAGCTGCTCGTGCTGTTTTTCCAGCACCAGTGCACATGCTCTAAAAGGCTGCTGCGGTAAACACACATTTTACCCTGGTTTATTTTTTTCAATTTTTTTCAACTTGATAAGTAGAAAGAACGAAATTTAGTATTATAAATGTTTCACCTTAATAACTGTAAAAGCCTCCACTCTCTTGATTAATAGAGATTACAGTATCTCAATTCCCATGGAACCGAATTTACTGTGAACATCAAAACTAAACATCCCTTAAAAGCTAGGGAACAGAACAGAGCCAAGAGTCGCACAACCATACTCAGACCACTAAAATTAAGAGCAATAACATAATTCCACACGGAAACTTGTCATTCAAAAATGATCAAGATTGTCATATCTGCCATATTAATATGAAAAAGGAATTATAAATCTGACATCTGTGTAATTAAATGAGAAATGATGGTACGAATATCAACTTCTGTTCTAATGAAAGCACCAAAAAGATCAATTGCAGCATAAGTCAACACCCCCCACCCCCCCCCCCCCCCCCAAATTCTAAGCAACTGCAGTGTTTTCTTTGACAGCAGGCTGATCATCTTGTGGCTTCATGGCTGGGAAGAGAAGCACTTCCTTAATATTCTGCGAGTCGGTTAACAACATACATAGGCGATCAATACCCAAACCCCAACCACCAGTAGGTGGCAACCCATACTCAAGCGCAGTACAAAATGTTTCATCCAAAGCCATTGCTTCATCATCACCCGTCTGTCGATCCTGAAATTCAAACCAAATATCTTCAGAAAAGAGCAAATGCACAATGTGCAAGCATCAATTGACGATTTGCTACACACATTGCCAATTCACTGTTCATGCAAACTTGTTTATTGATTAAATGGAAGGCAGTTCAGATGCTACTACTCTATTATTAAGTTCTTGATCATTATCTTCTTTAAAATAGCAAGCTGTAAGATACCACAGAATAACACTACCTTGAGTTGATCAGCGAAGCGTTGGCGTTGGACCACTGGATGATTCAATTCAGTGTATGCATTGCAAACCTGGGCAAAAGAATAATTAGAGAGTGTAATGACAGATAAAGAAAGTGACAAATGAATAAACACTTCACTATAGTCTTCAAGTTAGTAAGCATACTTCATGTTTGTTGATAAACAGCTCAAACCGTTCAGTCAGGCCAGGTTTTGATCTATGCCACTTGGCCAACGGACTCATTATCTCTGGATGGTTGATTATGAATGCCGGATTTACACACGTCTCCTCCAAAAAGTGCCCTACAAGCTGCAATAAAATCGAAAAAAAATTGATGCAATCAATATCCAAAACCATAACCACCAAACCAGATTTAGCTCTTTAATTCTTCCTTTATGACTTTCTCTTCTTCCATAACATAAACCCTACATAGTTCACATCCATAGCTAACTTACGAGTGAAAGTAAGACACTCAATGAGGGTATTTCAACATCATCACCAGAATGAAAAATGCCACAAGTACTATTTTCATTTGTTAGTGCCTTAGTGGCTATATTAACACTTTGAAGATACCACCTTAAATTGGGAAGAACCAATATCACACAAACTACATGGCATGACTAGCATGAAAATTTATCCTGCTACGCTTACTTGGAAAGATGAAGATTTTGAAATAGGAAAAACAAAGATTTACCTTGTCCAACAAACGAGATGTTGTTTGAGGATTGGAGCATATCACATCAAACTTCTTGCATGCATCTTTCAGATCTTTGTTAACCTTCTCACTGGAAAGATCCTTTGGATCTATGTTGAGGCCAGCAGCCTTATTTAATTCTTCAACCATGTCGATCCTTCTGCAGAAATTAAAGAAAGAAAATTAAAAGAATGAACAGAAACAGTAAAGTGTTTTCAATTGTGGCATGCATGGCCAGGAAAAGGTTATATTACACACCTGAAAGGGGGAGTGAAGTCAATTTCAATTGGATCTTTATCAAGCCCATTTGAATGATATGTAACTTTATATCCTCCAGTAATCTTCTTGACCATGCCTATATTAAAGTTCAATATATCAGAATATAGAATTTCCAAGTTGAATAAAAGACAAGGGAACCGCTGCAGGAAAGCACGGTTGACATATAAATTATTTTAAGCTTACCACTCAACATTTCCTCGGTCATCGTCATCAAGTCATTGTAATCGGCGTAAGCCATGTAAAATTCACATGTAGTGAACTCGGGATTATGTGTCAAATCAATACCCTCGTTTCTGAATTGCTTTCCAATCTCATATACACGGTCCAGTCCACCAACGACTAGCTGTTTAAGATACAGTTCGGGTGCAATGCGCATGAAAAGCTTCATGTTGAGATCATTATGATGAGTTTCAAATGGACGGGCAGCCGCCCCACCAGCAATCATGTTCATCATTGGAGTCTCAACCTAAGGTTGAGGAGAAATGTTAAAACATGGTATTTAAAGAAGAGGAACCTGAATAAAGGCAGTACCAAGATATCATCATAATACATTGAACTCAAGAAGCAAGCTCATATAAACCTTACCTCCAAGAAATCAAGGTCGTCAAGAAAGTTTCTTATGTACTTGACAATCTTAGATCTGGTCTTGAATATTTCACGAACCTCACTAGACATTATTAAATCCAGGTAGCGTTGACGATAACGAGTTTCCTAGCGACCATAGACAAGTTTTCATGTAAAATAAAAAAATAAAAGTTGCTCCATAAAAAAATGAACTTGCAGTACTGCTATCCTAATAAACAGAACTGCATGATAAGTAAAGGTTGATTGTCAGTAAAAACCTGATCTCTCAGAATGTATGTTTCAGGATTCCTGGCACTTCCTGGGACCCATCCTTCAGTTTTCTGCAAAATTGTGCAGTATTACAGATTGATCCAAAACAGCACTAAACTGGTCACACACAAAAAACAACACTACTCACCTTCGCAATGGCATTATCAGAAACAGGCCCAGCTTTCGGTTTAGGCATCATATGGAGGCAATGAGATAGAACTGTCATTGATCTTGGGAAAATACTCAACTCCCCTCTCTTAGTTTTTCCTATGAGACGAAGCACGAAGAATTCGGCACATCATGCATCGTAAGATGCCCATGGAATTATTCAATTGCAAGCTCAATTTAATTTACATAGAAAACAAATTGGCAGATATCATTGCTTGATAATAGTATAAACTACCATGTCAACCTGACATCTTTTATAAATAGATTCAAGGAACACCCATATATGGAAGCCTTAGTGGACCCTACGGAGTGGATAGCAGTTCATTCCATTTGGGCAAGGGATTCAGTCAAATTAGTAACACAGGGTTCAAAATAGGTGATGACTAAGCAACTAATACTCAGAATTTCAACTCCTATATCAAGCAGCTTAACCTTGTAATTTTTGTTTCTACATCTGAGCTTTTCCATAACCTTAATTTAATGCAATGACAAAAATAAAAACTGGAAAACTGCTAAGCAGTTCAATATCTCAACTCAAAAATTAAACAATTATTAGCACAAACCTGGAAATCCACTAACACCAACAAGATCACCGCGCTTAACAGTAGAGTGGAACCTTGAAAATTCAGATTCATCCACCAGCATATTCCTGTAAGAATAATAAAAAAAATGCCACCACGTATTTAGTAATGTTTGTATCGACAAACAAAAAAAACAAACTTAAGACAGGGAGTGTAATGACTGGAACCTGGCATCGGCCATAACTTGAACCTTCGACCCACCAGGTGTGGCATGCAAATCATAAAAGATGAGCTTCGAACTGGAGGCTCTCTTGCTCATAATTCGTCCTTATATATCAGAAAAAAAAAAGCATTCACATTAACAACAGCAACAGAACTAAACAGGACTAAAATAACAAGCAAACAGAAGTCGTCTTTAATCATCGCGTACCAGCCAACGAAACACTGGCAGCCTCCTCATGCTCCCCATCATCCAGCCCTCCATATGTTCCATGAAACTCAGCATCGGTCATCGAAACAATGAATTTGTGAGGATGTGAGTCCTTTAGCGTAGACAGATATTTCAACCTGTTCTCAAAATATTGCTGCAAAATTCAATCAAAAACGCAAAACAAAACAAAGAATGAGATTCACCATAATCCTTAAGAAACATTAAACACCAACACACAACTCGAACAATCATTATCTCGTGTGTACCGTGGGGTCCAAATTTTCATCTTCAGTAGTTGATGCGTTGTTCTTCGGCTGAAAAGGCCCTGCCGCCGCCTTAAAATTAAGAAAATATAAAATAAAATAAAATGAATACCACATACGTCAATCTCAAATTCTCAATTGAATCAGGAATTGGATAAAGGAGAGTGTTACCTTCTTGGCGGCCTTCTCCTCCTCTTTGCGACGGCGCTCCTCTTCTTTCTGTTTCATCTTCACTTCCTTCTTCTGTGCACTGTAAAATCATCATCGCAGGTAATCAAAACCATTTCTACTCCCAAACCAAATGGATCAAGAAGATGAAGAAGAAGAAGAACTTACTTTTTGCTTTTGGATTCGGAGGAGTCCATCGTCAACTCGGCGACAGCCTTGGTCGTCTCTTCGGCGGCGTTTTCCATCAACAAAGACCAAGAAGAGAGAATGAGAGACTGAGTGAGTGAGTGAGGGCTTTTCTGCTGCTAGGGTTTTTACTTTAGTGACCGGGTTGGGATACGGATCCGGGCGGGGCTTCGTTTCATCTTTTTTTTTTATAAAAGAAACATTACAAAGAAACTATCTAGAGGACCCACTATTAAACTGGTCAAAACATAAAGCAATCATACTTTTACTTGGAACACAACACTCTTATATATGGAGGTTATGAACTTGATGCCCAATTGAAGCCAAACTATCCGCAACGAAATTTGTTTATTTGAGAACATGATAAAATTCAATGTTTAGAAAGATATGACAATTTCCTTGATGTCATAGATCATTGTAGCAAGTCTCTGAGGAGGAGAGAAGTTCCCAACAATGTTGCTTATGACAAGTTGTGAGTCCCCTTCCACAATTATCTTGTCAAGACCTTTTCTTCGAGCTTGGTTGAGGCCATCTCTGAGGGCCAAGGCTTCGGCGAGAGGGATTGAAGTTTTTCCAAATGCCCTAGCACCATAAATGATAGGACAACCACTACAATCTCTGATAATGAATCATCCAGCAACATCTCCAACACCACCTCCAACTACTAAACCATCAAAGTTGATTTTGAAATGGTCAGAAGGAGGAGGTAGTCATTTAATGTTATGAATGTGCATTTTCTTCTTGTTTGATTTCTGATTATGCTCTTGATATTGATTGAGGGAAGTCTAAGCCGCTGCCACAATGAAAGAAGATACAGCACTCTCATTTCTGAAGACGACGCAATTTCTTATTTTCCAAATCTGCCAACAAATAGTCAGAATTTTTCAAACAAAGTATTAGTATTCTCTTGCTGGCACAAATCTTTTAGTTGCTCCAAAATCTCCCCCCAAGGTTGGGGTAAATATTCTTGCTTGATTCCACACATCTCTAGCAACGCTACAATCACAAAAAATGTGAAACAATGATTCTTCATCAATACTGCAAAATGGACATGCATTTGAATTGAAAAGTTTCATTTTCATAATCTATCTCTAGTCTTTAATCTTCCCCGTAACATAATTCACCCAAAGATTTTAAGTTTTGGGGGGATCACAAGCTTTCAAAACTTTTCAAGAAGTACTTGATTCCTGGCCTTGGGAATATCTTCTACCTCCAACCATGTTGCAGATTTTATGCTAAACTTCCCATTTGGGGAAGGACCCCAAACAAAACAACCATCCTGATCAGTTAGAGGAATGGGAATTCCCATAATATGCTCAACAATTTCATTATCAAAATAACTCATAAGTTTATTCTTGTTTCAAGAACAATCATTGATAAACTCTTGAACAGTGTCATTAACATCGAAGACTATGTCACTGTTAGTATCAATCAAATTTATCAAAGGGTAAGGAAAAGCTCAATTATAAGTCCAAAATTTTATATTCTCATCAGTTCCAACAATCCATCTTATCCATTTCAAAAGAGTATCTCTGCTGTCCAGAATGCCTTTCCAGACAGTTGAACTTGTATTCCTATTTTTAGCTGCAAAGAAAGAATTTTTCCTTAAGTATTTTCTAGTAACAAGTTGTACCCACCAGTTTTCCTTTTCTGTCAAGATTTTCCAACCCGGCTTAGCCAAAGCTGCATTATTGAAACAAGCAGAAGGTTTAACGCCAAGACCTCATTTAGACTTAGGGAGACATGCTTTGTTCTAGCTTATAGAATTTAATTTAGAATCTGAACCTCAAAAGAAGTTTCTTGCCTCGTTATCAATCTCTTTGCATACCTTGTCAGGGCACTTAAAACAAGACATTACATAGTTAGGCACACATGTTACACTTGATTTTATTAGAGTTAGTCTGCCAGCTTGAGAGAGAGATTCATTTTCCAGCCTGTCAACTTATTTGATATCCTAGAGAGCAACTCCTTTGAATTAACAGGGTCTCTCCAAAATACAATGTTATTTATACCCAAGTATTTACTAATTGTAGTCTTGTGTTGAATTCCAAGAATTCCTGCAATTTCATTCTTTGTTCCTGCAACAATCTTAGGAGAAAAATAAAGGGATGATTACTGGAAATTAATTCTTTGCCCTGATGCAACAGAAAAATCATTAAGTACTTGTAGAACTCTCCTAGCAACTTTAGGAGAAGCCTTAAAAAAAATTAAATAGTCATCAACAAACATAAAGTTAGATATTCGAAGACCTTTAGGAGAAGAGAAAATTTCAACATGCTCTTTAGGCTTACTAGCTAAAATATTTAAGTGTCTAATGAAAGGTTCCATGCACAAAATAAAAATATACGGAGAAATCGGATCTCCCTGCCTTATGCCCCTCGAGAGAGAAAAGAATCCCTCAGGTTTACCATTTATAATGATCGAAAAAGAGACGGAGGAGATGCATTCCACTATCAAGTTAACCCACTTATCACAAAACTCAAATTTTCGAAGGCAACAATCAATGTAGTTTCAGCTTAAAAAATCATAAACTTTCTCTGGGTCAATCTTTAGAGCCATAGCTCCAAATTTACTTTTCTTTCTTTTGAAATCATCGAAAAGCTCATGAGCTACTAATATATTATCATGGATTGATCTTCCTGGAGCAAAAGCTCCCTCATTTTTTTAGATACAATTCTCAAGGAGAGGTTTTAATCTTCTAACTATCACTATCAAAAGCCGAAAAGCCAGTGCATCGATGCAACAACAGTGACTATGCTCTGTACGTGTAAAAAAAATCATATGTGCCTCCATGAAAATGCATAATCGTAAATGCATAATCATAAAATGTATAACATAGACTCGCAAATTGATAGTGAAAATAAAGTGTCTACTCACAGTACATGATTTGCATCTTTTCAAGCATTTAATTAAAACACTCAAACAAACACGAAAACAATTAAAACCCTTCTTTGTAGATGTAGCATTGATAAGTAGGGATCGTTCTTAACCGGGGATTGAGGGTACTAATGCATGACAACGTTTGTAAACATAAAATAAAAGGTATGGGGGGTTTGAAAGTTTGTTTATCTAATCTACGAAATTAAAAGACAAAAGATGGCAAGTAAACACACATAGAAATCCTAAGTTCTAACATGTTTCACTCATAGACAAGTAGAAACAATTAAAGAACATAAAATCCTAAACATGCTCACTAGACCGAAAATAAAAGGTTTATATACATATATACAATGATCAACTCATTCCATACACCACGTCTTACTCACCTAGTCATGTTATATGCAACCTATTAATATCTAAGTCTTTAACCAAGTTAACATGTATGATCTTCATTAGTGCTCGGGAATTTACCCTACGACACATACCAACTTGACAAGGAATTTGCCTTCGCCTCAATTGGTTCATTAAGTTTGACATGCTTGACTAAATTCTAAGATAATAATAAGTCACAAAAATAACACCAAGATGACAAGGAAGTGAACCGAAACAAACTTTATTTCAACTTCAATAGCAAAAGTTTACAAGAATGAAAATAGAAGGGATCGAAATACACTTCGCTCGGGAATTTTCCCTACGTCGAGAGTGTGATCCGGCCTTCTAGGAGATGAGGAGCCTCTAAAGGAATTTGCCTTCTAGTCGACTCGGCGGAGGAGTTCTTTGATGAACGGAGGGGCGGCTTCTTGTAAGAAATTTGCTAAGGTAGTGGAGAGGAGTGCTTGGCAGAGCTATTTGGTGTCTTGAATGAGTGATTTCATGCTTTGAGGCCGAGCTCCTCTTTATATAGGAGAAGGAAAGCCTAGTTCGACTCCTTCTAGGACTCTAACTAGTCCACCCGGGTAACCTGACCCTTCTCCACGAAAACAGGAATATCTATCGTTCTAGGAATCCAAATTGTGTAATTCTAGTTGCGTTGGAAACTAGACTTCTATATCTTTCCAACCATATGCTAATCGCGTCTAGATTCATTCGTATCTGTTCACAGTGGCCTTTTGAAGTGGGCTGATGTACAAAGGCCGATTTCTGATAATTCATTTTAATCCATCTTCTTTCTTTGGGCTTCTTTGGACATGCTCTTGGTCTTTGATCCATCTTCATTAATCTTGATCCATTCTTGAGTAATTTGGGCTCCCATTTAGGAATAGGGTCGACATTTTTAATATATAAGCAAACCCGTGACAAATCCTTCTTCTAGGTGGACTAGGATTTCAATTCTTCATTTTTCTGCGCTTTTGCTCCATTTTGCATTCTTTATTGTTCCTCCTTTATTTTCAACCTAAAAACATAAAGTAAATTAGAAACATATTCACTAAGGTCAAAACAAAGCTAAATATAAAGAGAAAGACGTTAAGAATCAAGCATAAAATGCGTAGATCAGTACACAACTAGTTCTATGGTCCGACAGAAGTTCCCTCTCAAAAATCTTGATCACAGTCTCCTGAAGAAATAATATATTCATTTAATACTGTAATTCGAAAAATGTGCAAAAATCAACTCAGAAACTATCCTGAAAACCCCCCTGTCAGTGTTGGATTTTTTCCTCGCCGGAGCCTTGCCGTGGACGGCAGTGCGTGCCCCACGCGCTTCCACAGGCAGTGATGCGTGAGTCACACGCCTCTAGTGAAAATTACTTCAATGGAAGCGTTGGACCTATGGTTGGAAAGATCTCATCGAGCCCTATAACATTCCCAACTGGACCTATCACTATATCGCCGTCGTTTGGCCGAAAAACGGCACAAAAGCCCACTGCTCGAAAATCGCCGGAAACGGGTTCCTGCCAAATCTGACACCGTCGTCGCTCCTCAATCTCCCAAACTATAGGGATTCAACCCTGTAGTGAAACCCAATCGTTTCCACCCCACCCCGTCGCCGGAAAACGGCTGGAGCACCGCCGTTGGTTTAACCTGAAAACCGACGGGTAAATCAATTCGATTTGAATTCAAAATCAACTCGAAAATCAACAACACCTATATGAAATGAAAGAGGGAAGCAAGAGCTTCACAACCATACCAAGAACACCGGCAATGGTGGCATTTTCCGGCGGGTCTGAAATTGGGTCGGGTTGAACTTGAAATGGGTCGAAAGGTTAACCGTATTTTCTAGTTTTCTGAATTTTCTAATTTCTTTTTCAAAAAATACCCCAATTTATACCCCTAAACTCTTGATTAAATCAACAGTCTAGATTTGATCTGATTAGGAACCAACGGTCCAGATCAAACCGACTTAAAAAAATACTTTTTGATATTTTCCTCGCACAGACTTTCAAAAATCATAAAAAAATAGCTCTCTTATCCGAAAAATTCTCTGAAAATTCCTATGAGCTCTAAATAAAATTCTCTACAACTTCGATGAAGAAAATAACATCTAATTCTTGCTTGTTGAAAAAGTTGTTAATAAATCACACAATGCGACTAATTCGCGATAAACCTAATTCGTGTCAATTAATGCGTAATTTTGGTTTGGGTTGTTATAACCTACCCTCCTAACAAAAATTTCCTCCTTGAAATTTACATACCTGCTAATCGAAGAGATAGTGGTACTGCTCTCGCATATGCTGTTCGGTTTCCCACGTGGCTTCTTCAACTGCATGGTTTCTCCATAAAACTTTCACCAGTGGAATAATTTTGTTGCGTAGCTCTTGCTCTCGCCGATCAAGAATCTGATATGGTTCCTCCACATATGATAAGCCTTCACGTATTGGAAGTTGATCAGGTGTAACAACATAATATGGATCATAAATATACTTCCACAGCATAGACACATGAAACACATCATGAAGCCTGGCCATTTCAGAAGGTAATGTCAACCTATATGCCACCGCACCTACTCGTCTAATAATCTCATACAGACCGATATAACGTGGGCGGAGTTTGCCACATTTCTCGAAATGCACAACACCTTTCCAAGGAGATAATTTCAAAAACACTCAATCACTAACATCAAATTCGATATCTTTTCTCCTTACATCAGCATAACACTTTTGTCGGTCTTGTGTAGCTTTTTACCTGTCTCGAATGATTTGAATGTCCTTTACTGTGTCTTTCACTATGTCAGGACCAATAAGCCATATTTCCCTTACTTCACTCCAACATAACGGAGTTCAACATTGTTTTCCATATAAAGCTTCATATGGAGCCATCCTGATACTGGCCTGATAACTGTTGTTGTAAGCAAATTCTATCAGATGAAACAGTTGATCCCAATTTCCTTTAAATTGCAGAACACAGAACTGTAACATATCCTCCAAAGTTTGGATGGTTCTTTCCGATTGGCCATCAGTCTGAGGGTGGAAGGCTGTACTAAAATGTAATCTGGTCCCCAGCGCCTTATGCAAAGCTCACAAAAATTCTGATGTGAACTGAGTATCCCGATCAGAATCTATAGACACAGGCACTCCGTGCAACCTTACAATCTCCGCCATATATAATTTTGCTAATTTAGTCACAGAGAGTTTTCCTGGAAGAACTAGGAAATGAGCAAATTTTGTAAGGCGATCAACAATTACCCAAATGCCAATATTACCATTGGATGTACAAGGTAGCTGATATACAAAGTCCATGATAATATGCTCCTATTTCTAAACTGAAATCTCTAATGGTTGCAATTTTTCAGCAGATTTCTGTCGCTCTGCCTTCACCTGTTGACAAATAAGGCACTTGCTCACATACATTTGTATTTCTCTCTTCATGTTATGCCACCAGTAATAAGGTTTAAGTGTCTGAAACATTTTTGTACTACCCGAATGCATGGCATAGGCTGAACAATGAGGTTCATCAAGTATTTCTTTCTTCAGTTTATCATTCCTTGGAACACATAATTTTCCTCTAAACATTAAGGTGCCGTCTTTCCTTAGTCAAAACTCTGTTGGTTCACCATTCTGAATCATATTCTTTTTACTCAACAGATGGAAATCCACATCCTGGGTCTCTCACACCTGGTCAAACAATACTGATTGGACTTGAAAACTGGCTAACAGCTAAAAGTAATACTCTTACGATACGTACATGAAATAGAGAGGCTCTAGATTTCGTACTAAGAGCATCAACAACGACATTGGATTTTCCTAAATGGTACTCAAAAATACAGTCATAATCATTAATTAACTTCATCCATCTTCGTTGCCTCATGTTCAGATCTGGTTGAGTACACAGGTAAGTAAGACTCTTGTGATCAGTGTAAATCTTACACTGGGCTCCATATAAGTAGTGTCTCAAACTCTTCAGTTCCAACACGATGGCGGCTAGCTCAAGATCATGTGTGGGATAATTAACTTCATGGGGATTGAATTATCTGGAACCATATGCAATGACCTTGCCATGCTCCATCAAAACATTGCCTAGACCCAATTTTGAAGCATCACTATGAATGACATATTTCCTACTTTCGTCAGGCAATGTCAACACTGGTGTCGTGGTCAATCTTTCTTTCAACGTCAAATAACTCTCTTCACAGGCATCAGACGACTCAAATTTGACCCCCTTCTTTGTTAATCGGGTAAGCAGAGTTGCAATCCGCAAGAAGTCATGTACAAAATGGCAATAGTATCCCGTTAAACCTAAGAAACTTCTTATCTCAGTTTGTAGGTCTGCTAACACTACTTCAATTTTGTCTAGATCAACACTAGCTCCTTTCGTTGAAATCACATGACCCAGAAATTTCACATTATCCAGCCAAAATTCACACTTACTAAACTTTGCGTACAACTGAGAATCTCGCAAAGTTTTCAAAACAACACGTAGATGTTTTTGGTGTTGCTTCACATCCTTGGAATATATTCGATAAATACAATGACACACTTATCCAAGTATCGCCTAAAGACTCGATTCATGAGGTCCATAAAAGCGGTTGAGGCATTTGTCAAGCCAAAACTCATAATGCCCACAGCGCGATCGAAAAGCCGTTTTAGAAACATCTGATTCTCCAATCCGAAGCTGATGATATCCCGATCTGAGATCAATCTTTGAGAAAACTGTAGCTTCTTTTAGTTGATCGAAAAAATCATTAATCCGCGGTAAAGGATACTTTTTCTTGACCGTGACTTGAATCAATTTTTGATAGTCAATGTACAACCTTATTGAACCATCTTTCTTCCTCACGAACAACACTGGAGCACCCCAGGGTGAAACACTTGGTCGAATAAAACCCTTATCGATCAATTTCTACAATTGAACCTGTAACTTCTTCAACTCTGCTGGGGCCATTCGATATGGTGCCTGAGAAATATGACCCGTACCTAGAAGTATTTCAATGGTGAAATCAATCTCCCTTATCAGAGGCAAACCAGGTAAGTCCTATGGAAATAAATTCGGATACTCACAAACCACTGGAATATCTCTGATACTCGACGAACAAACTTCTTTATTGATCACATGTGCCAAGTATGCATCACAACCCCTTTTTTAACATCTTCTCTGATTTCATTGCCGAAATCAAACAAAGTGGAGAAGTATTTATTTCTCTGCGAAACAAACTTTCTGGCATTCCTGGACTTCTAAAGACTACCTTATTTGTATGACAATCAAAGACTGCCCAGTGAGCCTCTAAGAAGTCCATCCTCAGAATACATCAAAAATCTACAATGTCTAACAACATCAAATCCACAGCTAACCCATAATCTCTTATGAATATCTCGCAGTCCCTATACACCCATTCGACGATTTTGAGGCCGGTTGGTTTTGGGAGGAATTCTGATGCCGACGTGCCAAATCGTTCCATCAACCACCCTTAACAACATTCCTGCCCTCCTAAGCTACCTAAACCCCCTAAAAGGTCACCATTAATTTGGTCGGAGAACCACCGAGCCTAGCGGCAGTACTCCATGGACAAGAATCACATCTATTCTCTCCGGCCACACCCGCAATCACCCAAAATATCCCAGCAAAATAATCCATGAGAGATGGGCTTTCCAACCATACCTGAAACGCCATCAAAGATGATCGACCGACATTGTTTTCAGGTGGGTCGGATCAAAGGTCGACGGGTCAACAATTCGGGTCTCACCTAGGCTTAACAGGTTAAGCCCGAATTGATTTCTATTTAAGGCTTGCCCAAATTTCCTATAAATACGCCAAGCTCCTCACTTAATGTGACGACCCAAATTCAATCTTATCATGATCTAACGGTCGAGATTAAACCGACAAAAAATAGTTAATTTCCTTTTTAATAATTTCAGACGCTAAGCATGATATTTTAGTTCACGTCGTTACAATCTTCCCCCCTAATAAAAATTTCATCCTCAAAATTTTATCTGTTGCGTCATGTACCTGCTTCATGTGAGTAGACGACAAGATTGGAGGCGAACTTGAGGTCAAAGGCAGCAGTCTAACATTAGCTCGAGTGGATCAAGTCACAATGCTCATCAATATACCCTACCACTGCCAAGAGATCTCCCGATATGTGGGAATTGTAATAAACATCATGTCGGGCAATGTCGTCACGGTATTACAGTATGTTACCATTGTGGCCATGATGGTCATTACATTAGGTTTTGTTTGCAGAGGTACACTTATGATCAAGGAGATATTTCTGGTGCTGGAGCATCATAGAGTGTTGGACAACAAGGTACAGGTCATAGGGGGTGACCTTCTACGCAAGCTCAGTTGCACGCCATGATTTTTAAGGAGGACAAATCATACCCAGAGGGTACTCCTGGTACGTGAAATTGTTCAGTCTTCTAGTTTCTAACTTACTAGTTTAGGGGGCAATGCATTACCCTAAGTCAATTACGTTAGTTTGTTAGATGATAAATTCACTGTTCCTTTTGGGGGAGGGAGCAGGTACATGACGCAACGACTGAAATTTTGAGGATAAATATTTTATTAGGGGAGTAGATAATTTTGGTTCGGGGACATCTGATAAAATTGGAACGATACAGAGAAGATTAACATGGCCCCTGCGCAAGGATGACACGTATAAATCGAGAAATCGTCCAAATTTTTTTACTGAAAGGACTCGACCCCGATTTAGTTGCCTAAACCGGAATTAAGCCATAACGACTCTACTAACCTTAGTTTCTACTTACCAATTGGAAACCGAAGTGGAAACCCAAATTCAAGTGTCACCAAATAAAGAAATTTTTCCACAGAATGGTTCACTACAAAAAAATTATAAAAGATAAACCACTATTTTCGAACTTAGAGCAGCTAGACAATTTAAACAGACTACTCAAACTAAAAAACTAACTCGTAGGATCAACCTTGGATCCTACGGGGAATATTGCTATGCCATGAACTACATGCACGCCCGACCTCAGCTGAAACTCTGCAACCTGGGTGGTTGAAAACGAAAGTCCCTGGAAAGGCATATAAAATAATAAAAACTGTTAGAGTGAGTGGACGAAAAGTAAAGGTTCATAATAAAAAGAACAACATAACTATTATGCATTTCACTTTAAAATATACATAAAATGATGTGAGTCTAAAAATGTACATGCCCAGGTCAGGTGTTTGTCCTAACCCTCCTAGATATTTTGTGATGTGTGGAGGCAGTCACTCGAGTCAATCATTCACAAGCCACAAGAACGCCCAGGTCAGGTATTTGTCTTAACCCTCCTGAGTACTGTGTAAATCATGGCTCAGGTCCCCGACCCTCCCAGAGCGTCTCCGAGATCAGCCGACAAGCCAGTGCATCGATGCAACAACTATGACTATGCTCAGTGTAAAACAATATATCATATGTGTCTCCATGCAAATACTTAATTGTAAATGTATACTCATAAAATGTAACATAGACTTGCAAATCGACAATGAAAATAAAAGTGTCCACTCACCTGGATCGTAATAAATTCAATAGTCGATCCACTAAATCGTAATTTGTTACATATATAGCGTTCCTAACCAAACAAAGATCTAGTTTAATTAATATAGTTTTCTAATCGAGTATAATTTAGAGCATATAAAGAATCTTATACGAATTGTATCCCAAATACTCACATTCCATTTTCGATTCCCTAAGCGTCACTACTTCGCTACATCACGAAATCACACAATTTCATCATGCTAAGATCCCAAGCTCCATAGAAAAGTGGGTATCGACTCGACACAAGAAGAAAGATCGCGTCGA
Source organism: Geum urbanum (assembly GCA_946800695.1). NCBI lineage: Eukaryota > Viridiplantae > Streptophyta > Magnoliopsida > Rosales > Rosaceae > Geum > Geum urbanum. Next base: position 12,951,016 of record OX327003.1, read on the forward strand.
AGGTGTCGAGTTGCATCCGAATCCTAATTATACATAAAAATATTACACAAGTGACCTAAAATCAATGAAACTACTCAAAAACTAGTATGAATCGACTAGCAAAACTTCCTGTGAAAAATAGCTCTTCGGGGTCGCTGGAGCTCTACCAGGTACGACGGCACAAGGGACCCACACAAAACTGCCGGCGGCGGCCGAAATCCAACCATCATGGATGTCTACAAATAATACATCAATCGAAAGCTCATTCCAAGCCCAACAACATTCATGGTAAATGGGTATTTATACCTCAAAATTTACCAAAACGTAAAAATTTCCTACAAACTTCGATTGACCATAACTTTCTTGTCGTAAGTCTAAATTTAACAATTAATGGGTCCACGTACTTAGCTTTAAGAGCTCAAAAATAATTTACTTTACAACTTTCGAAAAGAATACGAGTCCAAAAAGCCAAAACTTATAAAAAAATTGATTTTAATGACGACAAATCTCGATAAACGTAACAAAAGTGATTAATTCGATAATTAACTCGACTAACGAAAATTAAGTTGATAATTTAGGTTTGGGTCGTTACATGATACCAACTAAAAAGACCCGATCCTGATTTAGTTGCCTAAACCGGAATTAGACCCTAACGATAACTGAATCTGCAAAAAAATTATCAAAGTTTCCTCTAAAATTCAAGAAACCACACTTCTAAAATGGTCCACAAAAACAAACCGTGGGCACCAAATCCCCATCCGGATTTCTCAACACACTTGAAAATATCACAAAACATTCATACTTGTTTATATCGTACGACATACAACGGAAACGAAACATGTCATGGTTATTAGAGTGACATCTATTGTACATATTATGCAACCAGTAGGAGAAACTTGAACCTACTTGTGATAACAAGTGACTCATTCTCTAAGCCTCCAACAATCTAATATGAACCGGCAACTTCTAGATAAACATAATGCAAACTGGGCAATGTAAAACGAAAAGCCCAGGGAAAGGCAAATACAAACATGAAAACTGTTAGAGTGAGTGGACAAAAATCAAAGGTTCTTAAGAAATCGTAAAACATACTTTATGCCTTTCCACTTTAATCATGAAATGAAAATGAAATCATTCTATAAAACTGTATAAACACTCACTACTTGTTCAACCATGAATCGTAAACAAATCATACGAAACTATAAATAATACGTAAATACCCCTTATCCGGGGAGTTTGTCGTACACTACCGCTGGAAACACTACACCCGACGATTTTTTTAAAACTATAGCCGACGAGATAAAAAATCTCGTCGGCTATAATTTTAAAAAAATGATTTTTTTTATTTTTTTATTTTTTTTTAAAAACTCGTCGGCTATAGTACTCGTCGGACAATTTCCACTATAGCCGACGACAAAAAATCTCGTCGATTTTTTTTTTCGTCGGCTATAGTGAAAATGCTGGTAGTGGTAACCCGAAGGGCGATAAGACTCATGGAGGCAGTGACTAGAGTACTCTGATCTCTACACCCTAAAATCTTCAGGGGAGTTTGTCACCCAGTGACGATATAAAACAATGGAGGTAGGGAGTTGTTCGGGAGTTTTCCATGGCCCAAGAACAACTCATGGATCATCCTGGGAGGTTGTCGTGGCCCAAGGACTATCCATAGATCATCCGGGGAGTTTACCGTGACCCAATGATGATTGAATGTAGAAGGGGAGTTTATCGTGGCCCAGTCCGGAGCTACTCTGGGATCAGTCGAGTAACTGACGCATCGATGCGACTTGACATGACTATAATACAACCTCCATGACTGAAAAACTTAAAATACATATACATATCATTCATGTATAAATCATAAACATATATCATACGCAAATACGTGCATAATGGTAAACACAATGTAACCCACAACACCGACTATCCGCTTATAACATAACCTCCAACATCGACTATGTGCCTACAACCTGATTTGAAACTCATAATATATAGCCTCGTACAAATTCTTAACCACAAATTCATATCATATCATATCATATCATATCATATCATATCATATCATATCATATCATATCATATCATATCATAGGCGCGTAAAGGAAATCATAATTAAAATGTAAAGACTTGCCCCCGTGCATAAATCACAATCATCAATCATATTGGATATGCATACAAAATCGTAAACGTGATTCATATCAAACCGTATCTATGTAGAAGAAATCATAAGCATAAATGTTTACACTTGCGTGGAAGAACTAATTCGTAAATAAATTATAAAGACTCGCATAACGACAATGGAAAGAAAGAGGTTCACTCATAGTACATTGCTAGCCTTGTTGTCAGGAGGAAACTCCCTCACCAACTTCGTGATCGAAAAGTCCTAATCATATGAAATCGTGAATCAAATAATGAAAATAGTTTTAAAACGATCCCTGAAAGCCACTTGTAAAAATCTAGGTTCGGCTTCGCTGGAGCTCTGCCATGGACGACGACGCGTGGCTATCATGCGCGGTGATGACCCGAACCAGAATCAGTTGTGTATTCTGCACGATTCACGTGATTGGTCATAGTCGCAGTTTTTCGATATATGTGTGATTTGTCGATTCTATTCGCGACTATATTTTCGGCCGAGAATTTGAGTTGAGTGTCTTCACGGAAGTTGTAGAGTACGTGATTTCGAGCTCGAAGGCCATTCCGGATGATTTTTCCGATAATCGAGGAATATATTGTGATTATTTAAAGTTTCAGTTTTCGACAAGTTTATCCGTTTGTTTTGTGTTTATCCGAATCACTTGAATATTCATTTTGGACCGTCGATTGACCCGAGGCGTGAGTATAAATATCGGAAATAGTCGTAAAATACTGTTTGAGTTTTGACCTGCGTTGACTTTCCAAAAAAGGAAGCTGTTGACCGTTGACCCGAGGGGAAACTTTCCCGTTTTGGCTTCGCCGTCCGACGTCCATTTTTCGGCCACCTCTAACCTTGTTGAAGGTATGGTTCACTTCTCCTTGTGATTTCTAGTGGATTGGTGTTTGATTTTATGGAAATTGATGAGGATTTGTGGTGACCCGAATCGGGTCGGTTTCACGGTTGTCGCCGATGACGGTTTGGGTGGTTCCGGTGAGTTTTAGAGGTGGAGAGGTTGGGGTTTCACCTCCCCACACCTGGGTGATGCTTCCCCTGTACTTGTTTTGGGTTGAGGTTGAGTTTTAGGAGGAACCCGATTAGGTTGCCGGAGAGGAATTCCGTTCGGGTTTCGGGCTGAAATTGACATGGTTTCGATGAGAATTGGATCTTGAGGGAGTTGAGGAAAAGGCTTGGCTTGAGATGAGATACAGTTCTGGAGCTTCCTAGCCGGAGGAAGTCACTGCTGACGGCACGCTGGCGGCGGTCAACGGTGGTGCTCCGGCGAAGAGTTGACTTTTTAGTTTTCGACGTTTTTAATGTCGTTTTTCTCGTGATCGTGCCCTGATTATCGTCCAGAGGTTTTCGGATTGATTTGGGTAGCGGATTTTCAGTCGAGGGTTTCGAGTGGAGATTTCGGGAATTCTGTTAATCATTTTGTACTGCATTGTATATTTCCGGGAACGGTTGGTTTCCGTGGTTAAGTACAGAGTTGTGGATTATGTTTTTGATCAGTTATGTTTATGAATGTTCAGGAGATCGAGATCGAGATCGTGATCGTGCTTCTGGCGAGGAATCTTCCGCCGGGCCACGTGATTAGCGCGAGTGCGCGTTACGCGAGTCTGTGAGTGGACAATTTCTTTTCACGGATTGTTTGCGAGTCTTTATACACGTTTTACGAACTTGAGCATGCATAAGAGATTTCGATTTACATGAGTATGTGTTATACGATTATGCCTATACCAGTATATAATACGTATATGCACTTATATATTGTTTCATGCATTTGCATTGAACTATTTACGATTTGGTTTACACAGAGTACATTTTATATATGTTGTTGTATCGATACACTCGCATCCTGGTTGATCCCCGAGGATGTGTACCGGGGGACGCTGTGACTCCTGACCCGAGGCCTTTACCGGGGGGAGGCAGACCTCTGACCTGAGGCCTTTCTGGCTAGAATCACGTGTGGGTCTGGGATCCCGTGATTCGGACTGTACTAGCACGGTTGTGTCCATGAGTGACCCCGTGGGATTTTTATGCATGCTCTGTACGCGTGAGGAGTTAGAGTCTCCCTCGTGTCTGTACGCGTGAGGAGTTAGAGTCTCCCTCGTGTACCCGTATGCGTGAGGAGTTAGAGTCTCCCTCGTGTACCATTTGATTTTTATGCATTCGACTCGCATATGTTTTTATAGCATTTATTATTTGGTGAAAGACATTTATTTTCGTCCACTCACTCTAACGTGTTTATTGTCTTTCCCCTGGGTTTTTCGGTTTCCGTGCCCAGTTGCAGTTCAGGTTTTGGTGTTTTCACGTCGCGGTTTGGAGGCTAGTGATCAGAGTTACCTGTGCTTTCCAGTAGGTTCTTGTTTCGCCTACTGATGTGTATATTGTATATATTTACGCTAGAGGTCGCTCTGATACATTCTGATACATGTTTTATGCGGATTTTCTCGGATATATATACACTACAGTATGTTTACTCTTTATTGATTATGATATGATGTTGAGAAATCCGGATGGGATTGATGCCCACGGTTTGGTTTTTGTGGCATAGGACGAAGTGTTATTTTCAGGGTGCAGGTTTATGCAATTCCACGTTAGTAACGAAACTCTGCCGAAATTTTGAATGGTTTTTGTTGGTTTGTGTTTTTAGAAGGGGCTCGATTCCAGTTTAAGTAACTGAATCGGGATTGGGTCCTTTCAGCTTGGTATCAGAGCATTAGGTTGTCAGATTCTGTAGATTCTTGTAGTTATGACGCTTAGGGTATTTGAGTTTGTACAGCATGACTGGATTGATGACCCGACTGGCCAGCGGTACTCATCAATACTTCGGGTGTTGTGTGTTCTCAAATATCTGCGGTTTCATGATTACGTTCTTTCTGCTTGTACCTAATGCTTGTGTTGTATCAGTAGGATGCCTCCTCGACGTGGTCCCCGTGTTGATCGGGAAGCGGATCCTGATGAGGATCGCCAAATGCGCGACTTGCTGATGCCAGTGCTGCGTTTGGAGGAGCGTTTTGACCCTGTGGTCAAGGCTCGTACTGCTGGTGCTACTGTGTTTTCGGGTTCAGTTGACCCAGAGATATGCGAGGCATGGTTGGTTCAGATTGAACGTGTATGTGAGCGTCTGCAGTTTACTCCTGAGCAGATGATAGTGGCAGCAGTCGGATTACTTGAGGGTGATGCATACTTTTAGTGGGTTAGCACCGACAGGGTTCCAGCTGCTACTCCGTGGACTTTGTTCCGTGATTTGTTTATGCGGAGGTACTTTAATCAGGCTACCCAGCAGTGCAAATATGAAGAGTTTACGAACTTAAGGCAGGGCAGTTTGTCTGTGCTTGAGTATCGGGACAGATTTACCAGTTTATCTCGTTTTGCGCGTGATATGGTGGCTACTGAGGAAGCCAAGTGTCGCAAGTTTGAGCTGGGTTTGAACTTGAATATCAAGGGGACTCTGACTACGATGCCTCGGAACAACTTCGATGAGTTTGTTAGTGCAGCACTCCGAGGTGAGGACATAGAGAAGGAGAGGTAGTAGAGGTACCAGCCGAGACGGTTTGAGGAGGGTGGACCGAGTCAGGGGCCTTCAAAGAGGCAGAGTTCTGATACTTCCAGTTCGGCTTCATCCTCGGGTGGTGGATCTTATCACTCACCAGTTAGTGCACCGAGGCAGAGACCGAGATGGAGGAGAGATCGACCGCAGCGACCACCGGCTAGTAGAGGTTCCAGCGGTTCCAGTTATCCTCGGCGTACTGGTGGCTCATTTTCTGTACCGAGAGAGTACCCGTTGTGTAGTCTTTGCAACAGATATCACTTTGGTCCATGTCAGCGAGGTCCTGCTACTTGTTATCGTTGTGGCCAGGTGGGTCACTATTCGAGGGAGTGCCCCCAGTTGTTTGGTACTGACGGACAGGCGGCCCAGAGTTCCAGAGGAGAGCGAGTTGCCACTTCAGGAGCTCGACCAGCTGTTGGAACTTTGTGGGACTTTAGTCCCACATGGAAGATGTATAAGGACTCCTACCCTTAATAAGGGATACCCCATGTAGGGTATTAAATTGAAGTGGGCTTGGGTGAGGGAATTTCTATGGGTTTCATGGAAAATTCCCTTGGGCTCCTAGTGGGCTATGAAGATTATTTTATAATCAAAGACTGGGCCTTGGGCCTTGGGGCTCTTGGGCTCTGGGGACTTAGTTAAAATCAGTATACGTTTTGAATACTGATCCTTTTTACGTAAAGACGTAATTGTTCATCGAACAAACACGACGTTCTGCCGAAACGGAACAAAGACGACCTTTTGTTCAAAACTCCGAACAGGCGTCATTCGTCTATAAAAGAAGCTTGAAGGATCAGCATCAAACCACTGAAAATTCGAAATACATCTTCCTTACTATCAAGAGAAAAACACATATTGAAGTTCGAGATAGAATTCAAGGGAATCTGCAACACCTTGAATTTGAGAGTTGTATCCTGGGAGACAGACGTCAAGACGATTCCACAAGCAGAAGTGCAGGGGCGAATTTCTGTCTTAGGACATTGCGTTAAGCAAGCCTCTCTCAAGAAACAAGTTAGTGAATTCAAATTGTTTTCTCTGTTTTGATCTCATACTTCATCCGAAGCATTCAATTTGAATTTAATTCTCTGCTATTTAGTTTCATTAAATTACGTTATAGTAATAATTACTGTGATTCATAGCTTGATCCATACTTATAATACATATTTTATAACAATCTAAGACAGAAATTGTCAATGGATCAAACTGTGAATGTGGTGAAAAGCAACTCGTATGCTGAGAAACCTAAGAAGTTCAAAGGGGTTGATTTCAAGCGATGGCAACAAAAGATGTTGTTCTACCTTACAACTTTGAACTTGGCACATGTGATCTCTCAAGAGAAACCTGTGGCAGAAGAACTTCCGGTTTCAAAGGAAACTTTGAATGCCATTGATGCCTGGACACATAGTGAGTTTTTATGCCGAAACTATATCCTTAATGGATTGGATGATACTCTCTATGATGTCTATGTGACCTGCAAAACTGCCAAAGAATTGTGGAAATCTCTGGAGAAGAAATATCCGTCACAAGCTGCAAGTGCCGGGAAATTCATCATCGACATATTCATGAACTATAGGATGGCGGACACAAAGTCTGTTCTCAACCAAGTTGAAGAATTGCAGATTATAATCCACGAGTTGCACACTGAAGGGATGAACCTTGACGAAAAATTTCAAGTTGGTGCAATGATTGAAAAGCTTCCTCCATCCTGGAAAGATTTCAAGCATGACTTGAAACACATGACTGAAGAATTGTGGGTGGAAAAACTGGTGTTAAAGCTTCGAGTTGAAGAAGGCAATAGACAGAATGAAAAGAATGATGCTCCTTCTTATGAAGCCAAGGCAAACATTGTAGAAGGAGAGTCTTCTAAATCCAAGTCTAATTCCCAGAATAAAAACAAGGGAAAAGAAGGCAAGAAAAATAGTTCTTATGCTCCAAAACAGAAGCAATTCAAGACCAAAGCTGCTTGTTGGGTTTGTGGAAAACCAGGCCATAAGGCACAAGTTTGTCGCTATAGGAAGGACCAATCCGATGCTGGAAACCATGCTAACAAAAATCAGGCTAATGTGGCCATTGACTCTGATTTTGTTGGTGTGATTTGTGAAGTTAATATGGTCTCTGATAGTAAAGAATGGTGGATTGACACTGGTGCTACAAGGCATATATGTTTTGACAGGAATCTGTTTGTCACCTACCAACCAATTGAAGGCGAAAATCTGTTCATGGGAAATGCTTCTACATCGGCTGTCAAAGGGAAAGGCAAGGTTTTGCTGAAACTTACTTCTGGAAAAACTTTGGCTCTTCTTGATGTGCTGCATGTTCCTGAAATTCGAAAGAATTTAGTTTCTGGCCCTATTTTGAGCAACAAAGGCTTCAAACTTGTATTTGAATCTGATAAGTGTGTAATCACCAAAGGTGGTGAATATGTAGGAAAAGGTTATCTGGAAAATGGTCTTTTTAAACTAAGTGTATTGCCAAACGATGTTTCTATTAATATAAATAATGCTTCTACCTACTTGCTTGAGTCTATTGATTTATGGCATGAAAGATTAGGCCATGTGAATTACCAATCTATAAAAAGGATGGTGAATTCGGGATTAATACCCAAATGTAATCCAAGCTCTATGGAAACACATAGATGTGGATTTTGTACTGAATCCAAGTTTGCAAAACAACCAATGAGATCGGTAGAAAGATCAACTGAAGTATTAGGATTAATACACACTGATCTTTGTGACTTTAAGTCAACTCCTTCAAAAGGAGGGAAAAATTATTTCATCTCATTTATAGATGATTGCAGCAAATATTGTTATGTATACTTAATACAAACAAAAGATGAGGCTTTGGACATGTTCAAAGCATACAAAGCTGAAGTAGAGAATCAACTTGACAAGAAAATCAAGATTATTAGATCTGATAGAGGAGGAGAATATGAATCAAATGCTTTTTCAGAATTTTGTACCTCTCATGGAATTATTCATCAAACGACGGCACCTTATACTCCACAACAAAATGGAGTTGCTGAACGTAAAAATAGAACGTTCAGAGAAATGATTAATTCCATGATAAACAGTTCTGGAGTTCCTCAAAATCTGTGGGGTGATGCTCTACTTGCTGCAAATAAAGTCTTAAATCGAATTCCTCATAAAAAGTCCAATAAAACTCCTTATGAGGTATGGAAAGAAAAAATCTCTTCTTATAAAAAGTTGAAAGTGTGGGGTTGTCTTGCTAAAGTCAGAGTTCCTTTACCAAAAAGAGTTAAACTTGGACCAAAAATAATAGATTGTGTATTTATTGGCTATGCTGATAATAGTGCAGCATATAGATTTTTGGTTTTTAAATCAGAAATCAGTGACATTAATGTGAACACTTATATGGAAAGTGATGAGGCTGAATTCTTCGAGAATATATTTCCTTATAGAGAAAGAAATATCATCACCAACAAAAGAGTACGTGATGTCAGTAATATAGATCAAGCATCCTCATCTCGAGTTCAGGAGGAAGAAGACACTGAACCAAGGAGAAGCAAAAGAATGAGAGTCCCTAAAGTCTTTGGACCTGACTATTTGGCCTTTGTAACAGAAGAAGAACCTCAAACCTATAAAGCTGCTATGGAATCTTCTGAAGCACCTTATTGGAAGGAGGCTATTCAAAGTGAAATTGAATCCATTATGCAGAACAATACATGGGAATTGGTTGATTTGCCTCCTGGAAATAAACCAATTGGACATAAGTGGATTTTCAAAAGGAAAATGAGACCGGATGGTACCATAGATAAATATAAGGCTCGTTTGGTAGCAAAAGAGTATCGTCAAAAGGAAGGGCTTGATTATTTTGACACCTATTCACCAGTAACTCGAATAACGTCTATAAGAACGTTAATAGCAATAGCTGCTGTCTACAATTTGGAAATACACCAAATGGATGTAAAAACTGCCTTTTTAAATGGTGAATTAGATGAAGAAATATATATGGATCAACCCGAATGTTTCATTTTAAAAGGGCAAGAACACAAGGTTTGCAAGTTAGTTAAGTCTTTGTATGGGCTTAAACAAGCACCAAAATAATGGCACGAAAAGTTTGATCATACTATGTTATCACATGGATATAAAATTAATGGATGTGATAAATGTGTATATATCAAACAATTCAAAGATGCATTTGTTATCATTTGCTTGTATGTGGATGATATGTTGATAATGGGAACAAACAAGGATGTGATTAATTCTACAAAGAAGATGTTGAACTCTTCCTTTGATATGAAAGACATGGGAATAGCAGATGTCATCCTTGGAGTACGAATTTTACAAAATGACCTTGGTTATGTACTTACTTAATCCCATTATATCGAAAAAGTGTTGCGGAAATTTGGACATTATGACTGTAAACCAGTTGTAACTCCATTTGATCCGAATATCCACTTTATGAAGAATAAAGGTGAGAGTGTGTCACAATTAAAATATACTCAAATATTAGGAAGCTTGATGTACATCATGAATTGTACAAGACCTGACTTGGCTTATACAATAAGCCGACTAAGCAGGTACTCAAGCAATCATGGAAAAGAACATTGGAATGCTTCAGTTAGAGTATTCAAATACTTAAAGCATACGATGGAGTATGGCTTGCACTACACAAGATATCCTCCAGTATTGGAAGGATATTTTGATGCAAATTGGATTTCAATGAACACAGACAGTAAGTCTACAAGTGGATATGTATTTACACTTGGCGGAGCTGCCGTATCATGGAAATCAACCAAAAAAACAGTGACAACACGATCAACCATGGAAGCAGAATTCGTTGCCTTAGATAAAGCTGCTGAAGAAGCAGAATGGCTTCGAAATTTCTTGGAAGATATTCCTTCGTGGCCTAAACCTGTAACTGCTATTTGTATTCATTGTGATAGCATGGCCGCACTCACAAGAGCGAAAAATAAAATCTGTAATGGCAAGTCCAGGCATATTCGAAGAAGGCACGAAACGATTAAAGACTTGCTCAAAAATGGTATTATATCTATTGATTATGTAAAGTCAAAGGAGAACATAGCCGACCCTTTGACTAAAGGGCTATCTAAGGAGCAAGTCATATATACATCGAGGGGAATGGGTTTAAAGCCAATTCAATGAGTCATAACTTGGCGGAAACCTAACCTAGCTGATTGGAGACCCCATGGTCTAGGTTCAATAGGCAAACTGGTTAAGGAAGACTCAAGGTAGCAAACACACACACATGCTCATTCCTATGATGAACAAAGTGTGTTTTCCTGTAAGTTGTCTAGGGTGAATATTATTCTTAATGATACTAATATCTTACTAAAGAGGAATATAGCAGGATATTCTCAAAATTGGTATCACCTATATGAGAGTGATGTGGGTCGCATCTATGAGAGTTATATGGCTATACTCTCTAGCGCTCTCATGAAGCCGGGAATTGTCCAGGACCAAAATGGACACAAACGAATGAACTAAAATGTGTTATATTCGATATCTGTGACACTTGTTGTCTCGGTTTACTACTCAAAGCAAATAGTTCAAGACTTAAGTTCACTACCTTGCATAGTAAATCCGATAAGTGCTCACTACGGATGGTTCAAGTCCAAAAGACACCTCTCCGGACACGTATCGATTGTTTCATTTTCTCTTGAATATAAAACTCTTATTTTCTATTCAAATGTGGGGTATTATTGGAGTTTGAATAGAAAATGTGGGGTATTGTTGGAACTTTGTGGGACTTTAGTCCCACATGGAAGATGTATAAGGACTCCTACCCTTAATAAGGGATACCCTATGTAAGGTATTAAATGGAAGTGGGCTTGGGTGAGGAAATTTCTATGGGCTTCATGGAAAATTCCCTTGGGCTCCTAGTGGGCTATAAGGCTCCTAGTGGGCTATGAAGATTATTTTATAATCAAAGACTGGGCCTTGGGCCTTGGGGCTCTTGGGCTCTGGGGACTTAGTTAAAATTAGTATACGTTTTGAATACTGATCCTTTTTACGTAAAGATGTAATTGTTCATCGAACAAAGACGACGTTCTGCCAAAACGGAACAAAGATGACCTTTTGTTCAAAACTCCGAACAGGCGTCATTCGTCTATAAAAGAAGCTTGAAGGATCATCATCAAACCACTGAAAATTCGAAATACATCTTCCTTACTATCAAGAGAAAAACACATATTGAAGTTCGAGATAGAATTCAAGGGAATCTGCAACACCTTGAATTTGAGAGTTGTATCCTGGGAGACAGACGTCAAGACGATTCCACAAGCAGAAGTGCAGGGACGAATTTCTGTCTTAGGACATTGTGTTAACCAAGCCTCTCTCAAGAAACAAGTTAGTGAATTCAAATTGTTTTCTTTGTTTTGATCTCATACTTCATCCGAAGCATTCAATTCGAATTTAATTCTCTGCTATTTAGTTTCATTAAATTACGTTATAGTAATAATTACTATGATTCATAGCTTGATCCATACTTATAATACATATTTTATAACACCAGCACCGTTTGCGGGCCAGGGTAGACAACAGGGACAGCCTCGGCGTGGACGACCAGCCAGACAGGCGAGGGTTCATGCCATGACTCTACGAGAGGGCAGAGCATCACCGGAGGTCGTTATCGGTACGTTACATGTCTTTGGTATTCTAGTACTTGCATTGTTAGATCCAGGTGCCACACATTCATTTATATCATATAGACTATCATCATTAGCTATGGTACCTGCATCTCCACTTCTGGGGTTGTGGAGAGTGTTGTATCCGTCAGGTGAGGTTGTGAGTATCGGTTGGGTATACAGAGATTGTGAGGTGTTTATTGGAGGCCATGGTTTAGCCACAGATTTGTTGTTGCTTGATATTATTGATTTTGATCTGATTTTGGGTATGGACTTCTTGGAGACGCACTGGGCCATATTTGATTGTCACAAGAAGGAGGTCGCGTTTCGACGACCAGGGTTGCCCGAGATACTGTTTCGCGGCGAGAAGAACACTTCACTACCGTGTTTGATTTCCGCGATGAGGGCGGATCGGTTGATGAAGAAGGGTTGTGTTGCTTATTTAGCCCATGTTGTGGACACTACAACAACTATACCAGATCTTAGTAGTATTGAGGTTGTTTCTGAGTTTCCGGATGTGTTTCCAGCGGAGTTACCTGGTATACCCCCTGTGCGGGAGATTGATTTCACTATTGAGTTGTTACCAGGTACGAGACCTATCTCCCAGACACCGTATCAGATGGCGCCACCGGAGTTGAAGGAGTTGTAGGTTCAGCTCCAGGAGTTGTTGGAGAAGGGTTTTATTCGACCTAATGTTTCTCCATGGGGTGCCCCGGTGTTATTTGTGCGGAAGAAGGATGGATCTATGCGTTTGTGTATCGACTACCGGAAGCTGAATCAGGTTACAGTGAAGAACAAGTATCCGTTGCCGCAGATTGATGATTTGTTCGATCAGCTCAAGGGAGCATCAGTCTTTTCGAAGATTGACCTTCGATCCGGATATCATCAGTTAAGGATCCGAGACTCCGATGTGGCCAGGACAGCTTTCAAGTCGCGGTTTGGGCATTACGAGTTTTTGGTTATGCCGTTTGGTTATGCAGCTTTCATGGACTTGATGAATCGGGTGTTCAGACGGTTCCTGGACAAGTTCGTGATTGTATTCATTGACGATATTTTGATCTATTCCAGGAGTGTGGGCCAGCATAAGAAGCATTTGCGAGCAGTGTTGCGGACTTTGCGGGACCATCAGTTGTTTGCAAAGTTTAGCAAGTGTGAGTTCTGGTTGGATAGTGTGAAGTTCTTGGGTCACGTGATATCGGCTGAAGGAGTCAGTGTTGATCCTAACAAGATTGAGGCCGTGTTGAACTGGAGTAGACCTACTACTGTACGGGAGATCCGGAGTTTCTTGGGTTTAGTAGGCTATTATCGGCGGTTTGTACAGGATTTTTCTCGGATTGCTACACCACTGACCAGATTGACGAAGAAGGGCGTCAAGTTTGAGTGGTCTGATGCGTGCGAGGAGAGTTATTTGCTCCTGAAGGAGAGATTGACTACCGCACTGGTTCTGACATTGCCAGATGACAGTGGTGAGTTTGTAGTGTACAGCGATGCGTCGAAGTTGGGGCTTGGCTGTGTGTTGATGCAGCATGGTAGAGTTGTAGCCTATGGTTCCAGACAGCTGAAACCACATGAGGTCAACTATCCGACGCATGATTTGGAGTTAGCCGTTATTGTATTAGTGTTGAAGAGTTGGAGACATTACCTGTATGGAACTCAGTGTAAGATCTACACCGACCACAAAAGTTTCACTTACTTGCAGACGCAGCCGGATTTGAACATGAGGCAACGCCGGTGGATGGAGTTGATCAATGATTACGATTGCACGTTTGAGTACTATCCAGGGAAGGCCAATGTTGTGGCTGATGCACTTAGCTAGAAATCTGGAGTCTCGTTGTTTCATGTGTGTATAGCCAGAGTGTCGATGTTAGCCGAGCTTCGGGCTACAGGTGCTGAGTTTGGGTATGATGACGAGGGAGCTTTGTTGGCTAGTTTTCAGGTTCGACCCGTATTGGTTGATCATGTACGAGAGGCTCAGGATTCAGATTCCTATTTGTTGGGCAAGAAGACCATGATACGGAATGGTGTACCTATAGAGTTCCGTTTGAGCGACGACGGCACGTTGTTGTTCAGAGGCAGGTTATGTGTGCCCAGAGACGAGAGCCTGAAGAAGGAGATTCTGGATGAGGCCCATAGTTCAGCGTATGCGATGCATCCCGGAGGTACGAAGATGTTTCGTACACTTCGAGCGTATTACTGGTGGCGCAACATGAAGCGGGAGATTGTCGCGTACGTGAGTCGATGTTTGATCTGTCAGCAGGTTAAGGCGGAGAGGCAGAAACCTGCAGGGAAACTACAGCCACTTGAGATTCCGGTTTGGAAGTGGGAGCACATTACGATGGATTTCGTTTATCAGTTGCCGCGTACTTCGGCTGGCAACACTGGTATTTGGGTTATTGTGGATCGATTGACGAAATCCGCTCACTTTCTTGCACTTCCAGGGAAGATATCAGTGGGTAGATTGGCCAAGTTGTACTTATCCGAGATTGTTCGCTTGCATGGTGTACCTGTATAAATTGTTTCTGGCCGAGATAGTCAGTTCACATCTGAGTTTTGGCAGGCATTGCAGCGAGCCTTGGGCACGAAGTTGCAATTTAGTACAGCTTTTCATCCTCAGACTGACGGGCAGTCCGAGCGGACCATCCAGACTCTTGAGGATATGCTACGATCATGTGTGTTGCAGTTCCGCGGGAATTGGGATCAGCAGCTACATTTGATAGAGTTCGCCTACAACAACAGCTATCAGGCCAGTATTGAGATGGCACCGTACGAGGCTCTGTACGGAAAGCAGTGTCGCACTCCGTTGTGTTGGAGTGAGGTGGGCGAGCGTTGGCTGATTGGCCCTGATCTGGTGAAAAGCACTATGGAGGATGTTCAAATTATCCGGGATAGATTGAAGATCGCCCAGGATCGCCAGAAGAGTTATGCGGACGTGAGGAGGAAGAGTTTAGAGTTCGAGGTTGGTGATTGGGTCTTCCTGAAACTATCTCCGTGGAGGGGAGTCGTGCGTTTCGGGAAGCGTGGCAAGCTTCGACCATGATACATTGGTCCATATGAGATTACAGAGAGGATTAGGGCTGTTGCTTACAGACTTGAGTTGCCAGCTGAGATGGCTCGTGTTCATGATGTCTTCCATGTTTCGATGTTGCGGAAGTACATCTCAGATCCTTCACATGTGTTAGCCCCACAGCAGTTGCCGATCAGGGAGGATTTGACGTACGTGGAGGAGCCTCTGCAGATTCTCGATCGTCATGAGCAGGAGTTGAGTGTAACGACCCGGACCAGAATCAGAAGTATAATCAGCTTAATCTACGAGGTTATCGAGTAATGACAGATTTCCGTTAAGGGATTTACTCGCCAGGTTTGATAACGACTTAATTATTGGCCGAGAATTGGAGCTGGGTCTCTTCACTAGAGTCGTTGTACGTGTGATTTTGAGTACGTGGGCATTTCCGGATCGTTTTTTGGACGACCAAGGAATAAGTTATGAATATTTGAAGTTTCGATGGAAATGGATTAAAATGGTGAAGTTCTTAACGACTAAATTACTGGACGAGAATTTGGTTTCGGCTTCTTCACGGAAGTTGTTCGGAATTTAATTTTGAGTTTGTGGGAACTTTCGGAGCATGATTTTGAGTTACGGAGTTTAAGTTGTGAATATTTCCAATTATTGATTATTTAGTCGATTTAAATGGGTGTTGGTTTGAACAGTTGACTTTTTATCCGATTGATCGATGTGTTTAACTTCGGGTGATAATTGAAGAGTGTGTTGAGTCGAGTTTGTGGCCGCGAGAATTATCGAAATCGGAGTTACGACGCGAGAGTTATGGATATTCGAAGTTTGTCGTAATTAATTGGGAAAGTTTCCATTTTTGGCATGTATATAAATAGAAGGTTACCATAAGGGGAAAGTCAACCATTCATTAAGTCTTGACCGGTCAACTCGGCTGGAAATGGTGAGTGCGACGGTGGCGCTCGGCCTTTGGCGGTGGTGCACTTTCCGGCCACCCCAAGGCTCGGGGCAGGCCTAGTTCGACGCGTCTAGGGCCCCTGGTGAGGAATCCGGCCACCTTTCCCGGCGTAGCTCACCGGAGAGTGAGTTTTCCGGCAAGAAAAATGGAGGAAAATTTGTGAATTCGGGTTCATTGAATTAGGCCGAATTGAGCTGCAATTTTGGGTGGGCTTTGAAGCTCTCATCACTAGCAAGCTACCTTGTAAGTTTGGAGTTCTAATTTTGATTGTGGAAGAAGAATTTTGGATTTGAAATTTGTGTATCAATTCGGTTTTTCGTGAAATTGGATGAGTTAGAGATTGAATTGGCCTTTGTTGCAGTTGACAAAGTTGCTCAGTGGATGATTTTGAGTGGAATATGGGTTGCTCCGTCGTGAAATTCTACGGTCAGTGGCGGCGCCGCCGTGGGCGGCGGTCAACGGCGGTCAATGTTGACTTTTTGGGATTTTCGACAAGTTGCATGTCATTTGACTCGAAATCGTGCCCCGATCGCAGTGGGGAGGTTCGTTTCTCGATTTGAGCATCCGAACTTACAGCGAGGTATTGAGGTGTAATTTCTAGATTTCCGACAGTTTGTCGTAATCAGATTACGTGTTTTCGAGAATGGTGGTTTCTCGTGATTTGTTTTGAATTGTCGAATTATGATATTGAGAAATGGTTATTGTGAATATTCAGGGGTTCTTGATCGTTCTTTTGGCGAGGGACTTTCCGCCGGATCACGGGTTAACGCGTATCGCGTTACGCCAGTCTGTGAGTGGACAGTTTATTTTCACGGAATTATTGCGAGTCCTTTATATACGTTTTATGAACTTGAGCATGCAGTATGATTATGGTTTTACGAGTATGAGTTTTCGTACGAGATTATGTTTATATTGAGCATGTGTTATACAATTATACTTATATGTTGTTATGTGTCCACGAGTGGCCCCGTGTGATTTATACACATGCTCTGTACACGTGAGGAGTTAGAGTCTCCCTCGTGTACCATTTGATTACTTATACTTTTGACTCGCATGTGTATTTATAATATATATTACTTGGTGAAAGTCATTTATTTTCGTCCACTCACTCTAACGATTTTCATGTCTTTCCCCTGGGCTTTTCGGTTTCCGTGCCCAGTTTGCAGTTCAGGCTCTGGTGTCGCACGTCGTGGTCGGAGGCATAGTGCTCAATCTACCTTGTTTTCTTCCAGTAGGTTTATTGTTCCACCTACTGTGGTATACTGATATGTTTATACATTAGAGGTCGCTTTGAGTAATCTGTTGTTTATGCTATACGATTTTACACCGGATTTCAGTAAAGTACTATTATATCTATTGTTTTACTTTACTGTTGATATATTGAGAAATCCGGATGGGATTGGTGCCCACGGTTTGCTTTTTGTGGCATAGGATGAAGTGTATTTTCCGCGTGCAGGTAATGGTAATTCTACATTAGTAGCGAAACTCTGCCAAAATTTCTACGGTTTTTGTTGGTTCGCGTTTTCGAAGGGGTTTGATTCCTGTTTAGGCAACTAAATCGGGGTTGGGCCCTTTCAGCTTAGTATCAGAGCATTAGGTTATAAGTTTTGTAGACTTCTGTAGTCGTGTTTACTAAGGATATTTGAGAATGTACAGCATGTCTGGAATGGTAACCCGGCCGGCCGGCGGATAATCATCAATATTCCGGGTGTTGTATACTTTCAAATATTTGAAGTTCCATGATTACGTTCCACTTGTTGTTTGATATCCATGGCTATTGTACTTGCATCTCCACTTCCGAGTTTTGGAGGGTGTTGCATCCATCCGGAGGTCGCGAGATCCTTGTTGGAGGTTATGTGTTAGCCGCGGATCTGTATAGCTGGACATCGTGGTTTTGCTGTGATTGTGAGTATGGACTTACTGACGATGCATTTGGCTATGTCCGATGCCTCGAGAAGGAGATTATGTTTCGACGACCAGGTTTCCCCGAGACACTGTTTCGCGGTGATGGTCGAGCGGATGATGAAAAGAGTTGTGTTGCTTGCTTAGCGTATGATGGGGACACTTCGATTACTGTACCCGATATTGGCGACATTGAGGTGGTTCCCGAGTTTCCTGAGATGTGTGCCGGAGGAGTACCAGGTATCCTTCTAGTTCGGGAGACCGACTACACCATTGAGTTTGTACCGGACGCTGGACTCGTTTTACCGACATCTTGTCGTTCGGAGCCAGCGGAGCTGATAGAGCTATAGTTTCGACTCCAGGAGTTGCTGGAGGAGAGTTCAGGAGATTTCATGCGATTCTGCGTGTTTGTGTGATGTGCTCTTGTATTGTGTGTACGGATGTTGGTTGATTTGACGTGGTGGTACGTTGATTACCGAAGCCTGATTCGCTTCAGAGGAAAGTGAGTATCCTTCGCTTCGGATTGACGATTGGTTTGATCAGCTTGTGAGAGCTTCAGTCTTTTCGAAGATTGATTTTGGGTCCGGATACCATCAGTTGAGGTTCGATGAGTCAGTTGTGGCTATGTTGGCTTTCGGATCTCAGTGCGGGCATATGGAATTTTTGGTCACGCTGTTTGGTTGACCAATGCCCCCGTAGATCTTGTGGACTTGATGGATCAGGTGTTCAGACGGTTTCTGGACGAGTTTGCGGTCATGTTCGTTGGCAACGTCCTGATGTACTCCAGGAGTATGGACCAGCACCTGAAGCAATTGCGAGCGATTTTGCCGACTTCGCGAGATGATCAGTTGTTTGCGAAGTTCAGGCAGTGTGAGTTTTGGCCGATTAGCGTGAAGATTTTGAGCTGTGTGATGTTGTCCGAGTGAGTTGGCGTGGATCCTGACCAGTTAGAAGCCGTATTGATTTGGGAATTGTTCTACCATTATGCCAGAGATCAGGGGTCTCTTGGGTTTGGCAGGCTATTACCAATGGCTTGTGCAGGATTTTCCCGGATTGCCACTTCACTTTCCGGATTGACGAAGAAGGCGTCAAGTTCGAGTGGTTCGATGCACGTAAGGAGAGTTACTTACTCCTGCAAGATGGTTGACCGTTGTTCGGTTTTGACCTTACCTGACGACCGTGACGAGTTCGTGAGTTATGGCGATGCATCGAGGTTTAGATTTGGTTGTGTTTTGATGCTGTGCAGCAGAGCGGCGGCTCATGTTTCAGACAGTGGAACTTTATGCAGCTATGTGTCCTATGTATGGTTTGGATGTAGCTGTCTTTGTGTTAGTATCAGAGAGTTCGAGACACTACAGTTATGGCGTGCAGCTCAGTGTAGGACGTGCACTGATCACTTGAGTTTCATCCACTTGCATTTTCGGCCAGATTTGGGCTTGAGGCAGTGTAGATGGATGGGGTCGACTCACGACTATGGCTACACCTTTGAGTTTGTTCGAGAGAGGCTAGAGGTTGTACTTTGATCATCCGTCTGGGATGTTGTTGTTGATGCATTCAGTTAACCATCGGGAGCTTCAGTGTTTCATATGTGTGTATGGCTCGAGTTTCCGTGTTAGCCAAGTGGCGAGCTATGGGAGCTGAGTTCGAGTGTGATGATGTTGAGGCTCATGGTTTTGCGCGCATTTGGCGCTAGTAATGCGGAGATGTATCAGATACTTCGAGTTTACTACTCGTGACACAACTTGAAGAGCAATATAGCAGTTTGTGTATGTAGATGCCACATTTGTCGACTGGCGATGGCTAGGAAGCAGAGACTTGCCGAGAAGTGTCAGCCATTTGAAATTTCCGGTTTGATGTGGCGGTTATTGCTGTGTTTGTGTGTGTTGTATGCACTTTGGTTGGTAATACCAGTTGTTGGGCCTTTGTGGATCGTCTGATGTACTCAGTACATTTCCTTGTACTTTCGGAGAGGATTCCAGTGGTTGGCTGGCAGAGCTGTGTTTGACGGAGGTTGTCCATTCACGTGGTGTGTCTGTGTTCCAGTTTACTGGTCGAGGTAATCAGCTACAACAAGTGTTGGCGAACCTTGCAACGAGCATTGGGGACCAGATTACAAGTCAGTACCGGTTCTTATCCTCAGATTGGCGAGCGATCTTTGAGGATTATTCAGACCTTAGAGGGCATATTGTGGACCTCGGTATTACAGTTCCGGAGGATTTGGAACTCGTAGTTTCACTTGTTCGAAATTGCTTGCAGTACCAGTTTGTTGACCACTGTGATTTTGACGTGGCTTAATGTCGTTTTGAGGACGATGTTGTACTCCATTGTGTTGGAGCGAGTTTGGTTTGAGTTTGAGTTAACATTTGATTATGATCTTGTGGAATGTGTTACCACAGACTGTCAGGTTAGCGGAAATGGGTTGATAATTGCTTGAGTTCGATGTTTGTGCTGTGTTGATGTGTGTAGACTGAGTTGTGATTTACCACATTGTTTTGATCCTGACGTGGTCATGGGCGAGTGTGTGTTGTGCCGTATAGTTCGGCATCGCCTATAACGTTGACTTTTGTGTGTGTGTTGTGTTCCGTGTTGTTGAACTATGTTTCAGGTTTGTTATGTGTTGTGTACCCTATCTGTTCCTTATGCAGGAACACTTGGCAATTGTGTGAGCCAGTTCAGATTTGAGATTTGAGGGTACAAAGATTTCAGCACGGAGTTATCTCCTATTATGGAGTCAGTTGTCAGAGTTGTTCAGTTGACGTATGAAAGGACCCAATCCCGATTCAGTAACCTAAACCGGAATCAAACCCTTTCGAAAATACGAACCAACAAAAAATTTTCGAAATTTGGGCAGAGTTTCGTTACTAGCGTTGAATTACCATAACCTGCACCCAGAAATTAACACTTCGTCCTATGCCACAAAAACAAACCGTGGGCACCAATCTCATCCGGATTTCTCAACATCAATATAATCAACAACAGTAAATAAACTGTAATATGTATATATGTATATCCGTGAAAATTCGCACAACATGTATCAGAATGTATCAGAGCGACCTCTAAAGTAAAACGTATACAATATGTACATCAGTAGGCGAAACAAGAACCTACTGGAAAAAACACAGGTGACTCTGATCACTAGCCTCCAAACCGCGACGTGAAACAGCGGAATCCGAACTGCAAACTGGGCACGGAAACCGAAAAGCCCAGGGGAAAGGCAAATAAAATGTTAGAGTGAGTGGACGAAAATAATCATATGCCTTTCACCAGTTATACACATACTTAATATAAAACAGTGCGAGTTCGGAAGAAACATAACACATATAAATATACACAGAGGTTGTCGGGCGACCTCTCAAACCCGACGTCAGGTGAATCGCTCAAACCTGACAGTGATAGGCCAGGGGACCACTCAACCCTGGCGGCACGCAGGGGACCACTCAACCCCGCCCAGAGGAATCTCTCAACTCTGGTACATCGATGTATTAAATGCCATCACAATTAAACACATATAATAATACCTCCGGAAACAACATATATCAAAACATCGTATAATTAAATACGGAAATCATAAAATCCACGAACTCGCAAATCAACAGTGAAAACATAAACTTGTCCACTCACAGATCAGCTAGCGCGAACTCGCGCTAAACTCGTGGTCCAGCGGAAGTTCCCTCGCCTGAAGCACGATCACGATCCAGATCTCGATCTCGATCTCCTGAATATATATATAAACATAACTGATCAATATCATAATCCACAACACTGTACGGATGCACGGAAACCAACCGTTCCCGGAAATACAAAATGCAGTGCAAATGAATTACGGAAATCCCGAAATCCCCACTCGAAATCTCGACTGAAAATCGGCTAACCAAATCAACCCGAAAACCTCTGGACGATAATCAGGGCGCGATTACGAGAAAAACGACATTAAAAACACCAAAATCCAAAAAGTCAACGGATCGCCGGAGCTCCGGCGTTGACCGCCGCCGCCGCCGCCGGCGCGCCGTCAACCGGAGAGTTTTTTCCGGCGACCGAGCTACCACAATACTCTCCTCAACCAGGCGAGCAACATTAATGAATGAGTCATCATCATCCAACCACCATCGTGGCCGGAATCTAGCTCGAAAGCTACGGTGGTCAAATCTCCTCCGGCGAACTGTTCGCCTCCAATCCTCCGTCCACGGCACACGGTTGACTCCCAAACCTATCCCTAAAGGATCGCCTTACCTCCCTGATCAAAACCCCCTAACCCTCCGGCCACCACCGTGGCCGGAGCACCACCGTCACCGAAACCCAAACCGGCCGGAAAACTCCCCATCTTCAAACCGTGATTTCTTCCTCCAAACCCAACCAATTCACACAATTCCAAAGGCAAAACAGCATAGAATCACAAGAGGAACACTTTACCTTCAAAGGTCGAGGCCTAAAGTGGCCGGAATTGGCCGGTCCGGCAAGAGAATCCAAACGGTCCGTTTCTCCTTCTCGGTCAACGCAAGTCAACGCGGTCAACGGTCCTGTTTCGGTCAACTCGGCCCAAAATCAACTTTCGACAATTTTACGACTATTTTCGATATTTATACTCATCCCTCGAGTCGATCGACGGTCCGAAACGAAAATACGAAATGATTCGGATAAGCTCGAAATAATCGGATAAACTCGTCGGAACCCAAAACTTCAAATAATCATAAAATATTCCTTGGCCATCGGAAAAATCTTCCAAAACCACCCACGCGCTCGAAATCATGTACTCTACCATTTCCGTGAAGACACTCATCCCA
Source organism: Geum urbanum (assembly GCA_946800695.1). Taxonomy (NCBI): domain Eukaryota; kingdom Viridiplantae; phylum Streptophyta; class Magnoliopsida; order Rosales; family Rosaceae; genus Geum; species Geum urbanum. The sequence continues at coordinate 12,973,937 of OX327003.1, forward strand.
AATTCTCGACCGAAAACAAAGTCGCGAATCGAATCGGCAAACCACACAATATCGTAAAATCGCGACTAAACTCAAATCTCGAGAATCGTGCCAAACACACATCTGATTCTGGTTCGGGTCGTCACAAATCTACCCCCCTTAAAGAAATTTCGACCTCGAAATTTACGTACCTGTCATGTGAACAGATGAGGATACTGCTCCCGCATACGCTGCTCGGTCTCCCAGGTGGCCTCCTCAATCGAATGATTCTGCCACAAGACCTTCACCAGCGGAATCACACGGTGCCTCAACTCCTGCTCACGACGATCGAGAATCTGCACTGGCTCCTCAACATACGATAAGTCCTCTCTGATCGGCAACTGCTGTGGAGCTAACACATGTGAAGGATCTGAGATATACTTCCGCAACATCGAAACATGGAAGACATCATGCACACGAGCCATCTCAGCCGGTAACTCAAGTCTGTAAGCAACAGCTCCAACCCTCTCCGTAATCTCATACGGACCAATGTACCGTGGTCGAAACTTGCCACGCTTTCCGAAAAGCACCACTCCCCTCCACGGAGACAGTTTTAGAAAGACCCAATCACCAACCTCGAACTCTAAGCTCTTCCTCCTCACATCCGCATAACTCTTCTGCCGATCCTGGGCGACCTTCAGGCGATCCCGAATAACCTGAATGTCCTCCATCGTGGTTTTCACCAAATCAGGACCAATGAGCCAACGCTCGCCCACCTCACTCCAACACAATGGAGTGCGACACTGCTTCCCGTACAGGGCCTCGTACGGTGCCATCTCAATACTGGCCTGATAGCTGTTGTTGTAGGCGAACTCAATCAAGTGTAACTGTTGATCCCAGTTACCACGAAACTGCAACACACATGATCTCAGCATATCCTCCAGAGTCTGAATGGTCCGCTCGGACTGCCCGTCAGTCTGAGGATGAAAAGCTGTACTAAACCGTAATCTCGTGCCCAAAGCTCGCTGTAAAGCCTGCCAAAACTCAGAGGTGAACTGACTATCACGGTCAGAAACAATGGACACAGGCACCCCATGCAAGCGAACAATCTCGGATAAGTACAACTTGGCTAATCTGCCCACTGAAATCTTCCCCGAAAGTGCAAGAAAATGTGCAGATTTCGTCAATCGATCAACGATAACCCAAATGCCAGTGTTGCCCGCCGAAGTCCGCGGCAACTGATAGACAAAATCCATCGTGATATGCTCCCACTTCCAAACTGGAATCTCAAGTGGCTGTAGTTTCCCTGCAGGTTTCTGCCTCTCCGTCTTCACCTGCTGACAAATCAAACACCTGCTCACGTACGCGGCAATCTCCCGCTTCATGTTGCGCCACCAATAGTATGCTCGAAGTGTACGAAACATCTTCGTACCTCCGGGATGCATCGCATACGCCGAACTGTGGGCCTCATCCAGAATCTCCTTCTTCAAGTCCTCGTCCCTGGGTACACATAATCTGCCCATGAACAACAACGTACCGTCGTTGCTCAATCGGAACTCTGTAGACACACTATTCCGAATCATGGTTTTCTTGCTCAGCAAGTAAGGATCTGAATCCTGTGCCTCCCGTACCTGATCAACCAGTACCGGTCGAACCTGAAAGCTGGCCAACAAAGCTCCATCATCATCATATCCAAACACAGCACCTGTGGCTCGAAGCTCAGCTAACATTGATACTCTGGCCACACACATGTGAAACAATGAAGCTCCAGATTTTCGGCTAAGTGCATCTGCCACAACATTGGCCTTCCCCGGATGGTACTCGAAAGTGCAATCGTAGTCGTTGATCAACTCCATCCATCGGCGCTGCCTCATGTTCAAATCCGGCTGTGTCCGTAAGTAAGTGAGACTCTTGTGGTCAGTGAAAATCTTACACTGAGCACCATACAGATAATGTCTCCAACTCTTCAACGCTAATACAATAGCGGCTAACTCCAAATCATGCGTCGGATAGTTGACCTCGTGCGGTTTCTGCTGTCTGGAACCATACGCCACGACTCTACCATGCTGCATCAACACACAGCCAAGGCCCAACTTCGACGCATCACTGTATACAACAAACTCACCACTATCATCTGGCAACGTCAGAACCGGTGCGGTAGTCAATCTCTCCTTCAGGAGAAAATAACTCTCCTCGCACGCATCAGACCACTCAAACTTGACGCCTTTGTTCGTCAATCTGGTCAATGGTGTAGCTATCCGGGAGAAATCCTGTACAAACCGTCGATAATAGCCTGCTAATCCCAAGAAACTCCGGATCTCTGGTACAGTAGTGGGTCGACTCCAATTCAGCACGGCCTCGATCTTGTCAGGATCAACACTAACTCCCTCAGCCGAAATCACGTGGCCCAGAAACTTCACACTATCCAACCAGAACTCACACTTGCTAAACTTCGCGAACAACTGATGGTCCCGCAAAGTCCGCAACACCACTCGCAAGTGCTTCTTATGCTGGCCCACACTCCTCGAATATATCAAAATATCATCAATGAATACTATCATGAACTTGTCCAGAAACCGTCGAAACACCCGATTCATCAAGTCCATGAAAGCTGCGGGGGCGTTGGTCAACCCAAATGGCATAACTAGAAACTCATAGTGCCCATACCGCGTCCTGAATGCTGTCCTGGCAACATCTGAATCCCGGATCCTCAACTGGTGATATCCGGATCGAAGGTCAATCTTCGAAAAGACTGCTGCTCCCTTCAGCTGATCGAACAAGTCGTCAATCCGTGGCAACGGATACTTGTTCCTCACTGTAATCTGATTCAGCTTCCGATAATCGATGCACAAACGCATGGACCCGTCCTTCTTCCGCACAAACAACACTGGAGCACCCCACGGAGAAACACTCGGTCGAATGAATCCCTTCTCCAACAACTCCTGAAGCTGAATCTGCAACTCCTTCAGCTCTGCAGGCGCCATCCGGTACAGTGTCTGGGAAATCGGTCCAGTACCCGGCAACAACTCAATGGTAAAATCAATCTCCCGCACAGGGGGTATACCAGGTAACTCCGCTGGAAACACATCCGGAAACTCAGACACCACCTCAATACTACCAAGGCCCGGCACTGCAGCTATAGTGTCCACAACATGGGCTAAATATGCAACACAACCCTTCTTCATCAATCGATCCGCCCTCATCGCGGAAATCAAGCACGGTAGGGAAGTGTTCTTCTCGCCACGAAACAATATCTCAGGTAACCCGGGTCGTCGAAACGCGACCTCCTTCCTGTGGCAATCAAACATGGCCCAGTGCGACTCCAAAAAGTCCATACCCAATATCAAATCAAAATCCACAATATCAAGCAACAACAGATCTGCGGCTAAACCATGGCCATCAACAAACACCTCACAATCTCGGTAAACCCATCCGATGCTCACAACCTCACCTGACGGATACAACACTCTCCACAACCCCGGAAGTGGAGATGCAGGAACCGTAGCCAATGATGACAGTCTAAATGATATGAATGAATGTGTGGCACCTGGATCTAACAATGCAACTACTGGAATACCGAAAACATGTAACGTACCGATAACGACCTCCGGTGATGCTCTGCCCTCACGCATAGTCATAGCATGAACTCTCGCCTGTTCGGCTGGTCGTCCTCGCTGGGGCTGTCCCTGCTGCCTACCCTGGCCTGCAAACCGTACTAGTCGCGCTCCCGAAGTGGCATCTCGCTCTCCTCCGGAACTCTGAGTCGCCTGACCATCGGTACCAAACAACTGGGGACACTCCCTAAAGTAGTGACCCACCTGGCCACAATGATAACAAGTAACAGGACCTCGCCGACATGGACCCACATGATGTCGACTGCAGAGACTACACAACGGGTACTCCCTCGGTACGGCAAAAGTGCCACCAGTACGCCGAGGATAACTAGAACCGCTGGAACTCCCACTAGCCTGTGGTCGCTGTGGACTATCTCTCCTCCATCTAGATCTCTGCCTCGGTACACCAGCTGGTGGTCGATATGACCCACCACCTGAAGATGAAGCTGAACCGGAAGTATCAGAACTCAGCCTCTTTGAAGGCCCCTGACTCGGTCCACCTTCCTCAAATCGTCTCGGCTGATACCTCTGCTGTCTCTCCTGCTCAATATCCTCGCCTCGGAGTGCAGCACTAACAAACTCATCAAAGTTATTCCTCGGCATCGTAGTCAACGTCGCCTTGATGTTCAGATTCAATCCCAGCTCAAACCTGCGACACTTGGCTTCCTCTGTAGCCACCATATCCCGCGCAAAACGAGACAACCGAGTAAACCGATCCCGATACTCAAGTACAGACAAACTGCCCTGCCTCAAGTTCGTGAACTCCTCGTACTTGCGCTACTGGGTAGCCTGATTAAAATATCTCCGCATAAACAGATCACGAAACAATGTCCACAGAGTATCCACAGGAACTCTGTCAGTGCTGACCCACCAAAAGTATGCATCACCCTCAAGTAAACCAACTGCGGCTACTGTCATCTGCTCAGGTGTAAACTGCAGACGCTCACAAACACGCTCAATCTGAACCAACCTTGCCTCGCATATCTCTGGATCAACTGAACCCGAAAACACAGTAGCACCCGCAGTGCGAGCCTTGACCACAGGGTCAAAACGCTCTTCCAAACGCAGCACTCGCATAAGCAAGTCGCGCGTTCGGCGATCCTCATCAGGATCATCATCCCTGTCAACACGGGGACCACGTCGAGGAGGCATCCTACTGATACAAGACAAGCATTAGGCATAAGCAGAAAGAACGTAATCATGAAACCGCAGATATTTGAGGACATACAACACCCGAAGTATTGATGAGTACCGCTGGCCAGTCGGGTCATCACTCCAGTCATGCTGTATCAACTCAAATACCCTAAGCGTCACAACTACAAGAGTCTACAGAATCTGACAACCTAATGCTCTGATACCAAGCTGAAAGGACCCAATCCCGATTCAGTTACCTAAACCAGAATCAAACCCTTTCGAAAATACGAACCAACAAAATTTTTTCGAAATTTGGGCAGAGTTTCGTTACTAGCGTTGAATTACCATAACCTGCACCCAGAAATTAACACTTCGTCCTATGCCACAAAAACAAACCGTGGGCACCAATCCCATCCGGATTTCTCAACATCAATATAATCAACAACAGTAAATAAACTGTAATATGTATATATGTATATCCGTGAAAATCCGCACAACATGTATCAGAATGTATCAGAGCGACCTCTAAAGTAAAACGTATACAATATGTACATCAGTAGGCGAAACAAGAACCTACTGGAAAAAACACAGGTGACTCTGATCACTAGCCTCCAAACCGCGACGTGAAACAGCGGAATCCGAACTGCAAACTGGGCACGAAAACCGAAAAGCCCAGGGGAAAGGCAAATAAAACGTTAGAGTGAGTGGACGAAAATAATCATATGCCTTTCACCAGTTATACACATACTTAATATAAAACAGTGCGAGTTCGGAAGAAACATAACACATATAAATATACACGGAGGTTGTCGGGCGATCTCTCAAACCCGACGTCAGGTGAATCGCTCAAACCTGACAGTGATAGGCCAAGGGACCACTCAACCCTGGCGGCACGCAGGGGACCACTCAACCCCGCCCAGAGGAATCTCTCAACTCTGGTACATCGATGTATTAAATGCCATCACAATTAAACACATATAATAATACCTCCGGAAACAACATATATCACAACATCGTATAATTAAATACGGAAATCATAAAATCCACGAACTCGCAAATCAACAGTGAAAACATAAACTTGTCCACTCACAGATCAGCTAGCGCGAACTCGCGCTAAACTCGTGGTCCGGCGGAAGTTCCCTCGCCTGAAGCACGATCACGATCCAGATCTCGATCTCGATCTCCTGAATATATATATAAACATAACTGATCAATATCATAATCCACAACACTGTACGGATGCACGGAAACCAACCGTTCCCGGAAATACAAAATGCAGTGCAAATGAATTACGGAAATCCCGAAATCCCCACTCGAAATCTCGACTGAAAATCGGCTAACCAAATCAACCCGAAAACCTCTGGACGATAATCAGGGCGTGATTACGAGAAAAACGACATTAAAAACACCAAAATCCAAAAAGTCAATGGATCGCCGGAGCTCCGGCGTTGACCGCCGCTGCCGGCGGCGGCGCGCCGTCAACCTGAGAGTTTTTTCCAGCGACCGAGCTACCACAATACTCTCCTCAACCAGGCGAGCAACATTAATGAATGAGTCATCATCATACAAACACCACCGTGGCCGGAATCTAGCTCGAAAGCCACGGTGGTCAAATCTCCTCCGGCGAACTGTTCGCCTCCAATCCTCCGTCCACGGCACACGGTTGACTCCCAAACCTGTCCCTAAAGGATCGCCTTACCTCCCTGATCAAAACCCCCTAACCCTCCGGCCACCACCGTGGCCGGAGCACCACCGTCACCGAAACCCAAACCGGCCGGAAAACTCCCCATCTTCAAACCGTGATTTCTTCCTCCAAACCCAACCAATTCACACAATTCCAAAGGCAAAACAGCATAGAATCACAAGAGGAACACTTTACCTTCAAAGGTCGAGGCCTAAAGTGGCCGGAATTGGCCGGTCCGGCAAGAGAATCCAAACGGTTCGTTTCTCCTTCTCGGTCAACGCAAGTCAACGCGGTCAACGCGGTCAACGGTCCTGTTTCGGTCAACTCGGCCCAAAATCAACTTTCGACAATTTTACGACTATTTTCGATATTTATACTCGTCCCTCGAGTCGATCGACGGTCTGAAACGAAAATACGAAATGATTCGGATAAGCTCGAAATAATCGGATAAACTCGTCGGAACCCGAAACTTCAAATAATCATAAAATATTCTTTGGCCATCGGAAAAATCTTCCGAAACCACCCACGCGCTCGAAATCACGTACTCTACCATTTCCGTGAAGACACTCATCCCAAATTCTCGACCGAAAACAAAGTCGCGAATCGAATCTGCAAACAACACAATATCGTAAAATCGCGACTAAACTCAAATCTCGAGAATCGTGCCAAACACACATCTGATTCTGGTTCGGGTCGTCACAACGTAGCCACTGGGCAGTTGAGCAGTATGCAGAGGCAGTGCTCCTACCTTGTAGTTGGCAGACTCAGAAATTTCGAGGTCGAAATTTTTTAAGGGGGGTGGATTTGTGACGACCCGGACTAGAATCAGAAGTATAATCAGCTTAATCTACGAGGTTATCGAGTAATGACAGATTTCCGTTAAGGGATTTACTCGCCAGGTTTGATAACGACTTAATTATTGGCCGAGAATTGGAGCTGGGTCTCTTCTCGAGAGTCGTTGTACGTGTGATTTCGAGTACGTGGGCATTTCCGGATCGTTTTTTGGACGACCAAGGAATAAGTTATGAATATTTGAAGTTTTGACAAAAATGGATTAAAATGGTGAAGTTCTTAACGACTAAATTACTGGACGAGAATTTGGTTTCGGCTTCTTCATGGAAGTTGTTCGGAATTTAATTTTGAGTTTGTGGGAACTTCCGGAGCATGATTTTGAGTTACGGAGTTTAAGTTGTGAATATTTCCGATTATTGATTATTTAGTCGATTTAAATGGGTGTTGGTTTGAACAGTTGACTTTTTATCCGATTGATCGATGTGTTTAACTTCGGATGATAATTGAAGAGTGTGTTGAGTCGAGTTTGTGGCCGCGAGAATTATCAGAATCGGAGTTACGACGCGAGAGTTATGGATATTCGAAGTTTGTCGTAATTAATTGGGAAAGTTTCCATTTTTGGCATGTATATAAATAGAAGGTTACCATAAGGGGAAAGTCAACCATTCATTAAGTCTTGACCGGTCAACTCGGCTGAAAATGGTGAGTGCGACGGTGGCGCTCGGCCTTTGGCGGTGGTGCACTTTCCGACCACCCCAAGGCTCGGGGCAGGCCTTGTTCGACGCGTCTAGGGCCCCTGGTGAGGAATCCGGCCACCTTTCCCGGCGTAGCTCACCGGAGAGTGAGTTTTGCGGCATGAAAAATAGAGGAAAATTTATGAATTCGGGTTCATTGAATTAGGCCGAATTGAGCTGCAATTTTGGGTGGGCTTTGAAGCTCTCATCACTAGCAAGCTACCTTGTAAGTTTGGAGTTCTAATTTTGATTGTGGAAGGAGAATTTTGGATTTGAAATTTGTGTATCAATTCGGTTTTTCGTGAAATTGGATGAGTTAGAGATTGAATTGGCCTTTGTTGCAGTTGACAAAGTTGCTCAGTGGATGATTTTGAGTGGAATAGGGGTTGCTCCGCCGTGAAATTCTACGGTCAGTGGCTGCGCCGCCGTGGGCAGGGGTCAACGGCGGTCAATGTTGACTTTTTGGGATTTTCGACAAGTTGCATGTCATTTGACTCGAAATCGCGCCCCGATCGCCGTGGGGAGGTTCGTTTCTCGATTTGAGCATCCGAACTTACAGCGAGGTATTGAGGTGTAATTTCTGGATTTCCGACAGTTTGTCGTAATCAGATTACGTGTTTCCGAGAATGGTGGTTTCTCGTGATTTGTTTTGAATTGTCGAATTATGATATTGAGAAATGGTTATTGTGAATATTCAGGGGTTCTTGATTGTTCTTTTGGCGAGGGACTTTCCGCCGGATCACGGGTTAACGCGTATCGCGTTACGCCAGTCTGTGAGTGGACAGTTTATTTTCACGGAATTATTGCGAGTCCTTTATATACGTTTGATGAACTTGAGCATGCAGTATGATTATGGTTTTACGAGTATGAGTTTTCGTACGAGATTATGTTTATATTGAGCATGTGTTATACAATTATACTTATATGTTGTTATGTGTCCACGAGTGGCCCCGTGTGATTTATACACATGCTCTGTACGCATGAGGAGTTAGAGTCTCCCTCGTGTACTCGGACGCGTGAGGAGTTAGAGTCTCCCTCGTGTACCATTTGATTACTTATACTTTCGACTCGCATGTGTATTTATAATATATATTACTTGGTGAAAGTCATTTATTTTCGTCCACTCACTCTAACGATTTTCATGTCTTTCCCCTGGGCTTTTCGGTTTCCGTGCCCAGTTTGCAGTTCAGGCTCTGGTGTCGCACGTCGTGGTCGGAGGCATAGTGCTCGAGCTACCTTGTTTTCTTCCAGTAGGTTTATTGTTCCACCTACTGTGGTATACTGATATGTTTATACATTAGAGGTCGCTTTGAGTAATCTGTTGTTTATGCTATACGATTTTACACCGGATTTCAGTAAAGTACTATTATATCTATTGTTTTACTTTACTGTTGATATATTGAGAAATCCGGATGGGATTGGTGCCTACGGTTTGCTTTTTGTGGCATAGGATGAAGTGTATTTTCCGCGTGCAGGTAATGGTAATTCTACATTAGTAGCGAAACTCTGCCAAAATTTCTACGATTTTTGTTGGTTCGCATTTTCGAAGGGGTTTGATTCCGGTTTAGGCAACTAAATCGGGGTTGGGTCCTTTCAGCTTAGTATCAGAGCATTAGGTTATAAGTTCTGTAGACTTCCGTTCGGGTTTCGGGCTGAAATTGACATGGTTTCGATGAGAATTGGATCTTGAGGCAGTTGAGGAAAAGGCTTGGCTTGAGATGAGCTACAGTTTTGGAGCTTCCTCGCCGGAGGAAGTCACTGTTGACGGCGCGCCGCCTGCGGCGGCGGCGGTCAACGATGGTGCTCCGGCGAAGAGTTGACTTTTTAGTTTTCGATGTTTTTAATGTCGTTTTTCTCGTGATCGCGCCCTGATTATCGTCCAGAGGTTTTCGGATTGATTTGGGTAGCGGATTTTCAGTCGAGGGTTTCGAGTGGAGATTTCGGGAATTCTGTTAATCATTTTGTACTGCATTGTATATTTCCGGGAACGGTTGGTTTCCGTGGTTAAGTACAGAGTTGTGGATTATGTTTTTGATCAGTTATGTTTATGAATGTTTAGGAGATCGAGATTGAGATCGAGATCGTGCTTCTGGCGAGGGATCTTCTGCCGGGCCACGTGATTAGCGCGAGTGCGCGTTACGTGAGTCTGTGAGTGGACAATTTCTTTTCACAGATTGTTTGCGAGTCTTTATACACGTTTTACGAACTTGAGCATGCATAAGAGATTTCGATTTACATGAGCATGTGTTATACGATTATGCCTATACCAGTATATAATACGCATATGGACTTATATATTGTTTCATGCATTTGCATTGAACTATTTACGATTTGGTTTACACAGAGTACAGTTTATATATGTTGTTGTATCGATACATTCACATCCCGGTTGATCCCCGAGGATGTGTACCGGGGGAGGCTGTGACTCCTGACCCGAGTCCTTTACCGGGGGGAGGCAGACCTCTGACCTGAGGCCTTTCTGGCTAGAATCACGTGTGGGTCTGGGATCCCGTGATTCGGACTGTACTAGCACAGTTGTGTCCACGAGTGACCCCATGAGATTTTTATGCATGCTCTGTATGCGTGAGGAGTTAGAGTCTCCCTCGTGTACCATTTGATTTTTATGCATTCGACTCGCATATGTTTTTATAGCATTTATTATTTGGTGAAAGACATTTATTTTCGTCCACTCACTCTAACAGTTTTCATGTCTTTCCCCTGGGCTTTTCGGTTTCTGTGCCCAGTTTGCAGTTCAGGTTTTAGTGTTTCACGTCGCGGTTGGAGGCTAGTGGTCAGAGTTACCTGTGTTTTCCAGTAGGTTCTTGTTTCGCCTACTGATGTGTATATTGTATATATTTACGCTAGAGGCCGCTCTGATACATTCTGATACATGTTTTATGCGGATTTTCTCGGATATATATATACCTACAATATGTTTACTCTTTATTGATTATGATATGATGTTGAGAAATCCAGATGGGATTGGTGCCCACGGTTTGGTTTTTGTGGCATAGGATGAAGTGTTATTTTTCAGGGTGCAGGTTTATGCAATTCCACGTTAGTAACGAAACTCTGCTGAAATTTTGAATGGTTTTTGTTGGTTCGTGTTTTCAGAAGGGGCTCGATTCCGGTTTAGGTAACTGAATCGAGATTGAGTCCTTTCATGCGCCACCTCCGGTGACCGGTTCCGGCGAGCCCAAAAATTACATATCCCGCTTCCTCACAACATTCCCTACAACTTGTTCTTTATCGCTGGAGACTAACTCAGCATCATTAAAACTGTAGCCGCCGTGACAGACAGAGGCTTCTCGCCGACGACCACTACCAATGACATTAACTCCTACATCAATCAAAATCTTGTACTAAGCCTATCGATTTCTATAACTGCACCCACTCTCAATTCGGCGACGATAAGCTGCCATGAGCTTCGAAAAGCCGGTGGCCCAAAATCGTCGGCCAAGCTTCCCATCATCGAAGGACCAGCGTGGAGCCTCAATGGAGCCCATGACCCACACCAATAAATTCAAGAGAAGGTGGGCTCCAAAACCCCTAAACTCCCGACCACCAAAATCCATTAGAGCGCCGCCGCCGACGGCGACGACTCCACGTCCAAACCTGACACAGGTTGCTCCAAATACACCACCAAAACACAACAATAACCCCAGAAACACAAACATCATGAAAAGAGCTTCAAATCCCTACCTGAATTGCCATCAAAGATGGCCGACAGACGTGATTTTTCGGTTGGTCGGGTCGGGTACGGCGCGGGTCGTGTGAGGTGAAACCGGGTCGAGCACCTGAACAAAAAATGGGCTTGGGTTTCTGTCTGAATTCCATATTTATACCTAAAGTTCCTCACACAATCCGACAGCCCATATTTGATCTCAGCCAAGATCGACGGCTGAGATCAAATCGTCCCAAAATAAATTACCTTTTTATTTTACTTGCGATCAACTTCAAAAATTCGTAAAAAATGTCTAAGGTATCTGAAAAATACACTGTAAATTCTCATGAGCCCAAAATTAAAATCACTATAGTTCTTATGAAGAAAGTTAAACGTAAAACACAACAGACAATAAATTCGTTAATAAACCTTTAAGTTTATCGCATACGCGATAATACGAATTACAAGTCATTACTCGTGTCATTTTGGTTCGGGTCGTCACAACCTACCCCCCCCCCCCCCCCCCTCAATATAGAAATTTTGTCCTCGAAATTTCATTCACAACATCGCATACGGATTTTCTCTCAACATCTATGAACTCATCAAAATCACTTCATGGTATGGTTATCAACGTTGCCTTGATGTTTAGATTTAGGCTCATTTCAAACCTCCTGCACCTCGCCTCGATACTCAAAAACAGACATTTCCCCTTGCCTCAAGTTCATAAATTCCTCATACATGCATTGTTAAACAACTTGACTGAAATATCATCACATAAACACATCCTTTAGTCCTATCAACTTCACGTGGAGGGGCATTCCTATGGAGAAAAACGTACTAATCCCCAAAGACACCAATGATGCAGTTATGAGACCTCAGACATTTAAAAACACACAATATCGTGAGCACAGATGGGGATCCACCGGCCGATCGGGCCATCACTCTGAAAGTGCTGTGTATTCCTAAAGATCCTTAGTAACACAACTACAGAACTCTATAGAACCTATAACCTAATGCTCTGATACCATCAGAGCATAACATTAACAATAATAATAGTCATAAAAAACCCATCAATAGAGCTAGAGTTTGAAATAACATAATGAACGAATCTAACTTGTTGTAAAATAACATTAACACTAATGATTCTTGATTTCCAGCAAAGAAAAATTCTACCACTCTATCCCAAAGTAGGGACCACAAGGTGTTAGTCAAATGGCAGCTTTCGAGCAATATTATCTCTAGAGTTAGATGAAGCTCTGGTATCTAATACACATAAAACATCAAACACATAAGTGGAAACATAAAATGCCACTTGCGTTTGAAATCTAAGCTAGGAACTTCCCCGGTTATTTCAAAATGTTATCTTCATTTAATCTAGTTGTTAATCGAAATCCACGTTATCACATGGCCTTGTCAAATTATAGTTTTTTAATATATACCATTTGTCATAATCAAAATAAGGTTGATCATACCATTTGCAATGGTTTTGAACGTAAATCAAATGTGGGATTGAAACCCCACATATGAGACTTATTAATTTCAATGTGATTCAATTACCAACCTAATTACAAGAACAATTGATAAAGAAACAAGAGTGGGTAGAGGAACAAACCTGAGCTAACTGGGAGCCTTTGCAATCGGGTGCAACTCATGGAAGTTGACCCAATAGCTTCCTATCACGTCTACTCATCATCAGCTTCTCGTAATAATTGCTGGGGTGTTGAACCTTTTTCGTATAAGGGCTGTAGAATCTCTCACTCGTCAGCGCTCCAGCCCCCCAAAATAAATAAAATAATAATTGGAATTTTAGGGTTTGGGCGTGATATCAAAAGATCGTGAATCAGTCTGGGTTTTGTAAAAATGGGGTTTTCAGGTTCATAGGCATGAGGTCTATTCAGTTTTTGGAGAAGGATCAAGCCAAGGTGGTTGCCAAATTCAGATCAAGCCAAGGAAGAGGCTCACGATTTCGTATTCTTGCAAGGTTTTGGTGGTTCTCGACCCCTCATGTGGGGCGCATTCTCCTATTGACTTCTCCATCTTTTTTCTTCGTTTCATTTTCTTTTCTTTTCTTTTCTCTTTTCGGTTCTTTGTTTTCCACTTACTAAAAAGAAAAGGAAAAGGAAACTTGGTCACCAAGTTAAAATAGGTCAAGCATTAAATAAGTTGCTTGCTCATTCAATTTTTGATAGGTTAAAGGAGAAAATAGATATGCAATCAATGTAGATTGGAACCGCACTTTATTCATTGATAGATGCCTTTAAATAGACACTACAATCTACTACAATCAACATCCTGCTAAATCAGAGATTGAGAGAATACATACTTCAAATCTAATTATGACACACACCATGTGACAACCCGAACCGGAAATGATATGTTTATCGGCTTGATTTGCGAGTTTCGTGATTAGTCGCGGTTTTGTCGTAAGTGGTCGTTATGGCGGGTTTGTTAACAACTAAATTATCAGGAAATAATTTGTGATGAGTTCTTTCACGAGAGTTGTAGAGAATTTAATTTCGAGTTCGTGGGAGTTTCCGGAGGATGATTTCGAGTTACGTGGAATAAGTTATGAATATTTTCGGCCGTTGAATTTTGTCATGTTTATCCGGTTGGTTTCGATTCATTTTGGACGGTACGTATATGGTATAAATATGGTATGAATACGTGACAATTAAGGAAACTTTCCAATTTGGGAAAACTGGGCCGTTGACCTGCGTTGACCACGGTTCAAAACTGACCCGTTTTGGCCGAGTCTTTGTTGCCTTCAATGTGCCTTATTTCGGCATATTTTGGCCGTGGTTTTTTCATGAAAGTTGTTGGGCCTGAGCTCCTCTTTCTTTTGATAGGTGGATCACTCATTTTGGTTACTGGATGAAGAAGTTATGACGTTTTGAAGTTGGGAGAATTCCGGGGAGATTCGGCGGCGACGGTGGCGGCGGAGGCGGCCGAGTTGGGGGTCGACTTTATAAGGGGTTTGAGGCCCTTAGGATGGTGAGTTGATCCCAAGTAGTCTTGCACCTTGCTGTGGCCGGTGGTGGCCGATTGAAGTTAATGAATTCAAGGTGATTTTTGGAAGTTTTTCGGTTAAAATTGGGCTTAGCATTGAACTACAAAGTTGTTGGAAATGTCGAGATCTTGAAATCCATGTGTAGGTTGCAATTTTCTGGGCTGATGAGTTTTTCGGCGGCCGCCGGTGCGCTGCCGTGCGCGGCGGAGTTCTGTCCGAGGTGGTTTTCACCAAGTTTTATGTCATTTTGCTCGGAATCGCGCACCGATCTCAATGGTGAGGTTTATAGTTTGAATTGAGCATCGAAATTTGTGGTGAAGTTTTATAGTGTGTTTATTGGATTTTCGATGATTTGGTCGATATTCGAGTTATATGTTTCCGGGAATGGTTGGTTCTCGAGATGTGGTTCAGGGTTTTGAAATGTGATTTTGAACAGTGGTATTTATGATTATTCAGGAGATCGTGATCTTATGTTTGGCGAGGGATCTTCCGTCGGATCACAGGAATAGCGCGTTTGTGCTGTGCTTGTCTGTGAGTGGACACATTTCTTTTCAATGATTGGTTGTGAGTCTTTATTATACGTTTTACGAGCATGAGCATGCATATGCGATTATGATTTATACGAGCATATATTTTACGTTATGCATTTACGAATAAGTCTTTACGAATATACTTTTCACTACAAGAAAAATGTACTTAGACCACGGAACCTTAAAGGTTCCGTCGTCTAAGTAACACTTAGACCACGGAAACTTCTCCGCGGTCTAAGTGAACACTTAGACGACGGAGATGTCTTTTTCCGTCGTCTAAGTGAAACTTAGACCGCGGAGAAAATTTCCGCGGTCTAAGTGTAACTTAGACGACTGAAAAAGACATCTCCGTCGTCTAAGTGAAATTTCAAAAAATTAAAAATTTCACTTAGACCGCGGAGAAAGTTTCCGCGGTCTAAGTTTTCACTTAGACGACGGATATGTCTTTTTCCGTCGTCTAAGTGAATTTTTTTAAATTTTTAATTTTTTTTAAAAAATTAAAAATATTTTTTAAAATTAAAAATTAAAAAATTCACTTAGACCACGGAGATGGTCATCTCCGTGGTCTAAGTGAATTTTTAAATTTTTTTAAAAAAATAAAAAAATTATTTTAATTAAAAAAATTATTTTAAAAAAAAATTTAAAAATTCACTTAGACGTCGTCTAAGTACTGTAACCCTAAACCCTAAGGCCCTATCCCCTAAACCATGTTTTACTTAGACGACGAAAATGTGCATTTCCGTCGTCCAAGTAAGAACTTAGACGACGGAAATGTGCATTTCCGACGTCTAAGTGAAAATTTCGTAATTTCACCTAAGACAACGACCATCTAGACCATGTCCCAATGCATATTCTTTTCGTCGAGACCATAGAGTAAACAATGCTTGGAGTGTGAGCGTCGACGGTTTTAAAATAGGACTTACGGATTTTCGTGTATCCAGGTTTCCGTTTTGTAAAAATTTTGGATTTGCGGTTAACTGTGCCGATGAAACCCTGAACGAACTCAGTATTTAGTGGAAATTATTCTACTTATATATGGTGTTATGGTGAGTATATCCAACGGTCGTTTTTTCCAAATTCAATTTCGTTAATATCAATGTGCAATGAGCCTATACGTACCGACACTTAAGTTATACATAGTAGTAGATACTTAACAAGTTTGAATACGTAAATTAATTCATCGTCTTAAATCCCACTTTTTATATATACGATTCTTTAATCGATATTTTACGATAATTCCATTCAAATTACAGGTCCAAAAATTCATTACAAATTATTTTTTAAAAATAATTTTACGGAATTTTCACTTAGACCACGGAGATGGTCATCTCCGTGGTCTAAGTGAATTTTTAAATTTTTAATTTTTTAAAAAAAAATTAAAAAAAAATTTAAAAAATTTAAAAAAAAATTTAAAAATTCACTTAGACCACGGAGATGGTCATCTCCGTGGTCTAAGTGAATTTTGAAATTTTTAATTTTAAAAAAAAAAAAAAATTTAAAAATTTAAAAAAAAAATTTAAAAATTATTTTAATTAAAAAAAATTCACTTAGACGACGGAAAAAGACATTTCCGTCGTCTAAGTGAAATTTTGAATTTTTAATTTCTGGCGGTGTTTTTCCCACTAAAAATTTGGCAAAAATTTAAATCCACTTAGACGACGGAAATTTGTCATCTCCGTCGTCTAAGTAAAAATAATTGGCGGTATTCTTTTCCCGCTAAAATTTTGGCAAAAATTTAAATCACTTGGACGACGGAAATACTGATTTTCCGTCGTCTAAGTGAAAAATTGGCGGTATTGTTTGAAAATTTAAAGCACTTAGACGACGGAATACTGATTTTCCGTCGTCTAAGTGTTTTAAAACTCTATAAATTCATCATTTTCTCAATCTCTCTTCATTTTTTCCTCTCCCTCAATCCACTCTCCCTTTCCCTCTCTCCCTCTCCATCTCTCCCCCCCCCAATCAAACCACCCACCATATATCATCACCATCACCATCCACTATCATCATCACCACCACCACCGACATCACCACCGTTGCCGCCATCACCGGCATCACCACCGCCGCTGCCACCACCACACACCACCACCACCTACAACGTCGCCTCCACCACCACCACACACCACTAGCTACCGCCTACATTGTCACCTCCACCACCGGCCTCCACATTCCGGCCAACACCACCGGCGCCGCCACCACCACCGCCGCCTATAATTAGTTTAGTTTTGGCTTAATTTTGTTTATTTAGGCTAGATTAATTTACTTTATTATATTATGAATTTTGTATTCATTGTATTTAAATCCATAATAATTTAAATTATTTATTCATTATGAATTTTGTACGTATTATATATTATTAATAATTAATATTCAATAAATTTTGCAATATTATGAATATTGATATACAAAAAATTAAACAAAAAATTCATTAAATGCTAATTATTAAATTATTAATTAGCATTTCATGAATTTTTAATTTACATTTTTTTTTAAAAAAAATAATTTTATTTTTTTTTAAAAAAAATTAAAATTTAAAAATTCACTTGGACGACGGAGATGACAATCTCCGTCGTCTAAGTGAATTTTTACATTTTATTTTTTAAAAAAAAAAAAATTATTTTTTTTTGATAAAAAACGTAAAAATTCACTTAGACGACGGAGATGACAATCTCCGTCGTCTAAGTGGACACTTAGACCCCGGAGAATGTCCGCGGTCTAAGTCTCACTTAGACGACGGAATTCTCCATCTCCGTCGTCCAAGTGCTTGGACGACAGCACTTGGAGCACGGAGCTTGGACGACGGAAATTCCGTCGTCTAAGTACTTAGACGACGGAAAATTGCACCTAGACGACGGAAATCGTCCGTGGTCTAGGTGCATTTTTCTTGTAGTGTTTATTATTATGTATTACGAATATGCATTTACATTATGTTTTATGCATTTGCATGGAAACTATTATGATTTGGTTTACACAGAGTACAGTCTCAGTATGTATAGTTGTATCAATACACTTAGCATCCCGGCTGATCCCCGAAGATGTTTACCGGGGGGGGGGGAGCAGATACCCTGACCAGAGACCCTTTCTGGCTGGAATCACGTGAGGATCAGGGATCCCGTGATTCAGACTATACATGCTCTGTATGCGTGAGGAGTTAGAGTC
The DNA here is from genome assembly GCA_946800695.1 of Geum urbanum. NCBI lineage: Eukaryota > Viridiplantae > Streptophyta > Magnoliopsida > Rosales > Rosaceae > Geum > Geum urbanum. The sequence goes on from OX327003.1 coordinate 12,992,213, forward strand.
TCCCTCATGTACTATATGATATCTCACTATAAGAAAATTGCACCTAGACCACGGACCATTTCCGTCGTCTAGGTGCAGTTTTCCGTCGTCTAAGTACTTAGACGACGGAATCTCCGTCGTCCAAGGTCCGTGCTCCAAGTGCTATCGTCCAAGCACCTGGACGACGGAGATTTAGTGATCCGTCGTCCAAGTTCACTTGGACCGCGGACATTATCCGTGGCCCAGGAAGACACCTGGACGACGGGAAATCTAATTCTCCGTCGTCCAGGTGTCTACCTGGGCCACAGACATTGCTCGTTTCTCCGTGGCCCAGGTGTTCACCTGGACGACGGAGAATTAGATTTTCCGTCTTCCAGGTGAACACCTGGGCCACGGAGAACGACAGGGTTTAGGGTTTAGGGGTTAGGGGTTAGGGGTTTAGGGTTAGGTTTAGGGTTTTTCACCTGGACGACGGAGAACATAATCTCCGTCGTCCAAGTGAATATTTAATTTAAAAAAATTGAAATTAAATATTATTAATTTAATTTATTATTAATTTAATTTAAATAATGAAAAATGCTAAAATTAATTAAATAAACTAAATTTTGAATATTACTTAATTATTAAATAATTAAATTAAATTAATTTGTACATACATGAATAATCGAAAAAACCCATAAATTAAAAATTAAAATATTGTTCGGAATGCGGAAAGAAACGAGATAATAAACTACTAGCTAGCTAATACACTGGAGGAGCAGATGCGCCGCCGAGTCCTCCGCCTCCAGCCGGGTCGTTGTCGTCGGGGTGTGGGTTCGGAGGAGGTTGACATACTTCTCGATTTTGTTGCATGAGGGCGATGAGTTGGGCTATTTGTGCTTGTTGTTCGTCAAGTCTTTGCCGCATTGACTCATTCTCCTCTCGTGCCAGTCGAGCCTCTTGAATGGCTGCTTCGAAGGCCGCAGCCTGACTCCTTCTCCGCTGCCCCGAACCTCCCGTAGATGATGAGCCGGAGGTCGTTGACAAATCTCGTACCACCCTAGGCCCAAAGTGCCTAACCTCCTTGCCAACTCTACGACCGTAGACCTCATCCGCGATTGCAATTTGGCTCTCTAAGGATAGAGGAGGCAGGTCTTCCGGCGGCACATCTGGGAACGCAAGCTGAGTGTTAGCCAACTCTTCATGCGCACGCTCTATCGCCCTTGCCTACAAAAGAATAATTAATTTATTATAATGAAATCATATTTAAATAATAATTACTATAATTAAAAGCACATATATATATATCACTTACGCCGCATTGACTCGCTTCATTATCGAGCCCTGGCGTCACGTACGCGCTTACGCTTGCATCAAGATAAGGGTGTTTGGAGCCCTTATCCTTGTGCTCCTTGGCTATTTGAATGAACTGCTTGGCGCCGGTAGTATGGTGTTTCTCCTTCTTCCCCCGGTTGGCTTTGTTGACACCGGAGAATTTCTGTTACACAACATAATTAAATCATTAAAAAATGAATAACTACAATTTAAATAATTCAATTATCTTAATTGAAATAAAAAAAATAAATTAATACCTTAAATTGTTCATCGGCAAAGTGGTTACACAACCACTCCCACTCATCTTCTCTCTCCCCTTGCAGCTCTACCGGGGGAGGCACGGGACCGACATCTTGGAAGTACTTATGGAGCTTGTACTTCCAATCTTTGTAGATGGAGTTGGCAGTTTGGTTGATATGCCTCAACATAGCCGGTGTCGGGTCCACGTCAAATTGTTCCTATAAAAAATAAATAGAAAATTATAATCGTATATATTATGAAATTTTAACTAATATTAATAATATTATATAATAACTAAATTGGACGTATTACGTACCGAAAGATCTTTGAAGACTTTCGCCTTCTCATGATCCGGCGCCTCCTTCCAAGTAGGGGCAGTGATACGAACCCGGTTACGGATGATTGACCCTATCCCATGCGCCGAGAGACTTGCTAGCTGAGCTGTGGGAGGGCCACCGGTGAATTCTTCGTACGGCAAGTCGATCTTTTTACCGGTCGCCTTGCAAATACGCACCGCTTTGCCCCCTTTAACGAGACCCCGAGTCCTTTTCGGTTCCGGGTCAGTGGGGGCCCTCCTTTGCCTATGGCGGGCACTGTACATGATTGATTCGGCGGTCGAGGACGCCTGAGTACTTCCCGTTGAATGGGTACCGGGCGTCGGAGATTGGAAGGGGTCGACGTCATCACCGCTCGAGATGAATGGGGGAGCGGGAATTTCCCCAGAGGGCACTACGGACGGACCAGATGATCCGTCCGGATTGAGAGCATCGTTGCCCTCCTGTTGAACCCAACCGACTTGGGCTGCCAACATTCGGAGCATCTCATCTTCTGCCTCCTGTTGGGCTTTCTTCTTGCCGGATGTGGTCTTTGGCGGAGCCATTTAAACCTAAGAGTACGGTGTTAAAATACCTACTTACCATAATAATTACAACTTAAAAATTTACGCTAATTAATTAAGTACGTTTAAGATTTAAATAGAGTACACTAGCTTGGCATTTTCGGTCGTTCAATGGACGTGCGACCCACGCGATAAAGTGTAAATTTTCAATTAATCAGCCTTGGTTAAATCGAAAAACATGGCCAGTTAGGGATAGAGATAACGCGAGAGGCATGACTAATTTCGACAAAAGTCTTTCTAAGTCCAAATCTTGTCACCAGTCATAACTCGTTTCTAGACACCATGTCCGACATTCGGCCAATTTTTCGAAAATTTACACTCTCTCAAGTCCTTTGCAAACTCCGCCCTCAACCTCGTGTCCATAACTTCACTTAGGTTATGGTGTGCGGTGATGAAATCCACACATCACGAGGGGTTAAGGAGATAAGCTAGGAAAAGAGGCGCCATCTATTCCAAAGAGTGCGACTTAATAAACCAAACCTATGTACTAAATTTAAATCGAACACGTACTACCATGCAATTTACTCGAAAAAATACGTAATTAATTATCAATTAATTAAAACAATAAATAATTACAATAATGAATTATTATTTATCATGCATATAATAATAATTATTCATTTACCAATATAATTAATTATTATTAACAATAATAATTATTGCTATTATTTAATTTTAACTAACAAATATAAAATTATTACCAAATAATTAACAACTAATAATAATTATCCCAATATTAATAATAACAACTCATTAATGATTATAATTATAACTATTAATTATTTTTAACTAATTAATAAATTAAAACTATTTATTAATTAAATAATTAATTAACAAAAATGTAAAAGAGGTAAAAAATAGAATTATTACCTCGTCGGAATGTCGCCGGAATATCGGAAGAGTTGAGTCGTCGGAGAGGAGGAACCACGCCGGAAAAAATGTCGTCGGAGCGTCGCCGGAGGAGGATCGCCGGAGGAGAGGAGAGGAGAGGAGAGGGAGAGGAGGAGATGGAATGATGAGAAAATGAGGGGGGGTGCAACTCTATTTATAGTGTTGCACTTAGACGACGGAGCACTATTCTTCGTCGTCTAAGTCCACCTGGACGACGGAAACAGTGTTTTCCGTCGTCTAGGTGGCGGTTTCAAAAAATTTCAATCGGCGCCAATTAATCGGCGGGACGTTCTGAACCGCCATGATTTTGGACTTAGACGACGGAGAATGAATTCTCCGTCGTCTAAGTGAAAATTCAAGCGGTCCCAAAACGGAAGCGGTAAATTGAACCGCCATAAAAATTAGACTTGGATGACGGAGATGGTCAGTTTCCGTCGTCCAAGTGAAAATTACATGAAAAAAATAAACAAAATTTTTTTTGAACCGCCATGATTTTTGAACCTGGACGACGGAGATGGTCATTCTCCGTCGTTCAGGTGACCACCTGGACGACGGAGATGGTCATTTTCCGTCGTTCAGGTGAACACCTGGACGACGGAAAATGACCATCTCCATCGTCCAGGTTCAAATTACGTAAAAAAAAATTTAAAAAATAATTCGCTAGGAATTTAGCGATCTGTCATTCGAGTGAAATAGTCGTACAATATCGATGAACGCATCGTATATATGAACAGTTAAATTTGAACTGCCGATTAATTTTACGTATTGAAACATGTTAAGTATCGACTAATCTTTACGACTTAAGTGTTCATGAGTAGACGCTCATTTGCAGCAGAGTATTAACGAAATTGAATTTGGACAAAACAACCGTTGGATATGTTCGTCGTAACATAATATATAATTGTCTTCAAAGGACCATAAAATAATAAGTTCGGGAAGGGTTTGATCGGCACAGTCAACCGCAAAACCGATAATTTCACAAACCGGAAACGTGGATACAAGGCATTTCGCAACTCCGATTTTCGAACCGTCGAAGCTCACACACCAAGAATTGTTTACTCTAAAGTCTTGATGAAAAGAATTTGCATTGGAAGAAGGTCTAGATGGTCGTTGTCTTAGAAAAAATTACGATATCTGCACCTGGACGACAGATATGAGCGTTTCCGTCGTCCAGGTAATCACCTGGACAACGGATATGAAGTTATCCATCATCCAGGTGCTAACCTGGACGACGGAGAATGACGTTCTCCGTCGTCCAGGTGTATAGACCCTGAATTCAGGGGTTAGGGCCTTACTGTTTAGGGTTTAGGGTTTGTGAACTTGGACGACGGAGAATTACCATATCCGTCGTCCTAGTGTGTACCTGGACGACGGATAATGACCATTCTCCGTCGTCCAAGTTCTAAACCCCGAATTCAGGGGTTAGGGCCTTAGGGTTTACGGTTTAGGTCGTCCCCGGTCATTTGTGTGTCCGTTCAATTATTCTGATTCAAAAATATAATTAAAAAATTGATCGATCAATCCGATCTGCTAGATTTAGGGTCCAGGATTTAGGGTTTTATATGACATTGAGATTTGGCGTGGCGCCAAAGGTGAAAATGGCGGGGGACCTAATATAAACGTGGACGGAATTCAGGTGTCCGTTCAATTATTTTGAATGACCATAAAAAAATTAAATAAATGATCGATCAATCCGATTTGCTAGATTTAGGGTCGAGGATTTAGGGAGATAGCCAAAATACCCAAAGGCGACAACCTGCAATTAATTTCTCCGTTGTCCAGGATATATAATTCGGATTAATTAATTACCATAAATTAACCTGCATCGATCATATATATATTACAATAATTACAATAATTAATTACCAATTAATCTCCCTCGTCGTATGACCGAACTCTTCGTCATAATCATCATCGTCCTCATCCCCGTTAGACGACGGCTCATCCTCGTCATCGTACTCAACATCGTCCGACGAATAACCTGAGTCCTTGTCCGCGTCCTCTTCCTGCTCGTCTTCTTCATCTACCTCATCGATAATCTCATCTTCAATTAGATCTGTACAACCATCAGGCATGGGTAACCGTTCACCATTTTGAACCAGGTCCATTATATCGGAGCGGACCATAGAAATATTAGGCTCTTGATAGGCAGGAATGTCTCTTTCTAGTTCAGCAGCATCTTCAGTCGTCGCCGGTGTCCCTTCAATTGTCTTTGTATTCCATATTCCTCGGTGAGAGATATGGTTCACTATTTTCCACCCTTCACCGGCTTTCGGATCGTCGAGATAGAACACCTGCCGAACTAAGGTGGCGAGAGCAAAAGGCTCATCCTCATACCAGTGCGAGTTTGTATCGACTGATAATAGTCCCAGGTCTTCCTTTGTACGCTTGAACCATCTGCACTTGAATAGGAAAACGTTGACATCATTCCCATAACATAGCTGAACCACGTATACAATAGCCCCGTAATATAGATCATTGTCTTTCCCAATCGCTACCCCACTGTTTTGTGTTCTTCTTCCTTCGTCTCGGGCCAATGAATGGAACTTTACACCACTCACAAAACATCCGGGATAAATAGTGTTTAACCGGCTTCCCTGCTAGCAAGTGCTTTGGCCATGACCACCACCCTCCGTGGTTATCAGATTTTTGCAGATCAATCATCTGCGAAAATGGGCAAATTAATATAAGGGTTTACTTTCTACAAACATGAGCGATATGTATTTAAATAATTAATACCGAGTCGTACGTACGTACCCATTGGAAGAAATAATCAGGAAACTTCTTCTTAACCATTTTCTCAATCCACGCCGAACTCTTGTTTTGATTTAACGCCTGAAGCCTCTCCCTGTATGACAACATGTACGGCTCAACTTCATCACAGTCTCGCAACACTACCCAATGTGCCTCAATAAGTTCTTCCCGTGTTAACGATTCCTTTAATACTCCTCTAAACGGTCGGACGACATTGGTGACGACCGAAAGATTGATGCGGGCACTGCGATCGGAGGCAGTGGGAGGGGGTGGATCTTTGAGGTACCTGTTGCAGTAAGTAACACACTCATGCATTAGGTATGTCTCTGCTATGGAGCCATCCGGGGCCGACCTGTTTTTGACGAATGACTTATACTGTCCAAGCTGTCTACAAAATCAAACGTACACATTACATAAGTACATATAGCTAGCTAGCTAGTATATATATAATCTCCAGTGGAACAAATTAATTAATTAGTTGTACGTACCTTTCTTGAGGATACATCCAAGTGTACTGAACCGGACCAGAAATAAGCACCTGCTCGGGCAGGTGGATCATTAGGTGAATCATGATGTCAAAGAAAGCAGGGGGGAAAATCCTCTCTATTTTGCAAATGATGTGCACAATTTGTTGTTGCAATTCCACCACATCTGACTTCTTTAATTATCTGGTGCATAACCTCTGCCACCACCTGTATAATGCCACTATTGGTTCTACGACGTCCCGAGGCAAGTATGGTCGAATTACCACTGGAATCAGACGTTGCAGCATAACGTGATAGTCATGTGTCTTTAGACCAACAAACTTGTGTTGCACCTCGTCCACTACTCCAGTTATAGTAGCTGCATACGTAGCCGGATAACGAACGCCCTTAAACCAGTGAAATACAGAACGTCTAAGCGTCGGCTTCACTGTGTATGGTGCATCTGGCATCTTGTTGTACACTCCTTTCCTATCCCTCCTCAACCACAAGGGACGACGTAGATTCATTGATTCCAAATCTTTGCGCTCTTTGGGAGTATCTTTAGTCTTGAACTTAATACCGAGAATTGTTCCCACCACGCTGTCGCTCACATTCTTTTTTATGTGCATCGCGTCCAAGTTGTTCCTCAGCTTCAACTTCGACCAGTAAGGGAGTTCAAAGAATATACTCTTGTGATCCCAATAGCTCAGATCATGTGGAGGAATTGGATTGCATTTCTTTACATCTGCGTCATTGCTCAACACACCAAAGTCGAAATAGCTCAACCTCTCTAAAATCTCTTCGCCCGACCAACTACGGGGTTTAGGATTGTTATCTACCGTACCGTCGAAATGAGCTTCATCCTGTCGCCACGGGTGGTCGTGAGGAAGCCATCTACGGTGACCCAAGTAACACACCTTCCCCGCGTGCTAACTAGAGTTCACGTCGTCCAAACATATAGGACATCCATTATATCCTTTTGTCCTGCAGGCTGCCAACATCCCATAAGCTGGAAAATCGCTGATCGTCCACATTACAGTAGCCTTCATCGTGAACATCGTGTCAGTGAATTTGTCATAAGTTGGGACTCCATTTTCCCACAACAGTTTCAGCTCGTCGATCAAAGGTCTGAGGTAGACATCTAAGCACTTCGATGGAGATTTAGGACCTGGAATTAGTACGGTAAGGAAATTAAATTCCTTGTTCATGCACATCCACGGAGGCAAGTTGTACGGCATCAGAATAACTGGCCAAGTGCTGACGGCGGAGCTATTACTTCCCCAAGGATTGAATCTGTCTGTAGATAGGCCGAGTCTAACATTTCTAACCTCTGAAGCAAAGTCTCCAAATTCTCTGTCGAAATGTTTGAAACCCTCCCCATCCGCGGCGTGTCGCAGGACATCGTCATCTATTCGCTTTTCTACGTACCATCGCATCGCCTCTGCTGTGTGTAGAGACATGTACAGGCGCTGCAATCTGGGAATCAAGGGAAAATATCGAACAACTTTCACAGGAATTCTCTTTTTCGAACTCTTCATATTCAACTGGAATCTGCACTGGCCACATACGGGACAATAGTCCAACTCTTTATACTCTTTGTAAAATAGCACACAATCATTCGGACATGCGTCAATTATCCTGTACTTTAGGCCGAGGCTGCTCAGGATATTTCTAACCTTATAATGAGATTTAGGAAGATTGTTATCATCAGGAAGCAACTTACATATTTTCTCCTGAATTTCGTCAAAAGCACTCACTGACATTTTGTGCTTCACTTTTATCTTCATTTGCTCCATCACATATTGCAACACATTCTCTCGACATCCAGGGAACACCGGGGTCTGCGCTTCAAGTAGTATCCGGTTGTACTTTTCCATCTCACTGGTGTCAGTGGCCAAGCTAGCTGCGGGGAATGTGTCATCATGCTCATTAGTGGTACTGTAACCTCCATCTTGGTGTTGGTGTCCACTATGACTATATCCCAGAAACGCATCATGGACCAAATCTGCAGTTGGGTTGCAAGCTGGGGGTCCGGCACCACTGCCGCTGGATGAGGCACCATGATAACTGTACCCTGAGCTGAAGTCTGCTGCGCTGAACTCTACTGCTTCACCATGCTCGCTCCATGTAGTGGAACTCCACATCATACCATTTTCGTACAGGTGTTGCACCATAACATTAACCTCCGCATACTGACAATTAAGACATTTCTGACACGGACACCTGAAACGTTTCTTTCCCTGACCATGTTCTATCGCAAAATTCACAAATTCGCTAATTCCATCCATATACCGGACATCACATCTATTCTTCAACTTCATCCAACTCTTGTCCATACTGCTACAAAATATTATAATTAATTAATTATTACATATATATATATTTGTCCATTAATTTACGCTTAATTATACGTACTCGATCTACATATCGATCCATCAATTACGTACGTACGTACGTAATTTAATCGATTTGTACATATATATATATATAGTTAACATCAGCTAACATCCTTGCATGTATATATATATGTACGTACGTTTTCACTAAATATATATTAATTAAGCAAATTTTAACTGCGTACGTACGTACCTGCTGGCCTTCTCGATATCTTTACGTTAATTAAGCTAACTAGCTAGTCAGCGGAGATCCCTTATCGATCCTGATTCTTCTCGGCCTTCTAGCTACCTAGCTCCCTTCTCCTTCTCCCTTCTCCTTCAATTCTTCTTCAAATTGAATGAAGAGATCGAGGCTAGGAATGAATTCGATCAGTTTGGCATCGGGCTTATATAATGCTTCACTTAGACGACGGAGGTGTCGGTACGTCGTCTAAGTGGAAGTACGTTTCGTATACTCGGACGACGGCGTGTCGGTCCGTCCTCCAGGTAATCACCTGGACGACGGAGAATACCATCTCCGTCGTCCAGGTGATCACCTGGAGGACGGAGAAGACTCCGAGGTCCAGGTGATCACCTGGACGACGGAGAATACTCCATGGTCCATGTGACCACCTGGATGACGGATATGGTATTCTCCGTCGTCCAGGTGGTACTTGGACCACGGAGTATTTTCCGTGGTCTAGGTGTCACTTGGACCACGGAACAATTATGTTTCCGTGGTCTAAGTGCTGTTTTCTTGTAGTGTCTATGCATTTAGGCTCGCACATGTTTTATAAACATATATACGTATTCGGCGAAAGACATTTATTTTCATTCACTCACTCTAACAGTTTATTTGTCTTTCCCTGGGCTCTTCGTTTTCTTTGCCCAATTTGCAGTTTGAATTCAGGTGTCGCACGTCGCAGTTGGAGGCTTAGTATTCGAGCTACATTTATTTTATGGTAGGTTCCTAGTTTGGTCTACTATTTGTATATATGTATATACTAGAGGTCGCTCTGAATACTAGTTATGTTTATATTTTCAAATGATTTTCCCAAATTTCTGTAAAGCTATAGTTTTGTTTATTGCTTTACATTATGATATGTTTTTGAGAAATCCGGATGGGATTGGAGCCCACGGTTTGGCTTTTATGGCATATGATGAAGTGTATTTTCCGCTGCAGGTTATTGGTAATCGCGTGTTATAGAGGAAACTTTGTCGAAATTTTTGGTTTTTGAAAGTTCACGTTTTTAGAAAGGGTTTGATTCTTGTTTAGGAAACTAAATCGGGGTTGGGTCATTTCAGCTTGGTATCAGAGGATTAGGTTTTAGGTTCTGTAGACTTTTGTAGTCGTGTTTACTAAGGATATTTGAGAATGTACAACATGTCTGGAGCGATGACCCAACCGGCCGGCGAATACTCATCAATGCTTTGGGTGTTGTATGTTTTCAAATGTTTGAAGTTTCATGATTACGTCCTACTTGTTGTGAACAATGTCTTATTCATTAGGATGCCTCCTTGACATGGTTTCCGTGTCAGTAAGGTTGTGGATCCTGTTGAGGATCAGTCGATGCGCGACTTGATAATATGAGTTGTGAATTTGGATAAACATTCTGGGTTCAGAGATATGTGTGGCATGGTTTGCCCGCTTGTGCGTGTATGGGCGTCTATATGTTACTTTTGAACAGAGGATTGTGGTAGTTGATGGTTTGCTTGAGTCAGATCATTACATTTGGTGGGTTGGTATTGTGTGAGTTCCTATTGAGACTCCATGACCTACATTCAGGTTATTGTTTATACGGTAATGGTTCAATCAAGCTACCCAACAACAGAAATATGGAGTGTTGAGTTCAGACATGTCGGTTTGAGGAAGGTGAACTTAATCGATATATTTTGATGAGGTTGAGTTCAGGCACCTTGGGATCAGTAGCTTCATCAGGCTGTGGCCTTTTCGATTATGTTGAGGGTCATTTGGACAAGGCGGAAGATCCGTTTGGTGGAGAAGGAGATCACAGAGTAGTGGACTAGTTCCTATGTTATGAGTCAGAGTGGTCGTTGGTGATCCTTCCACACAACAGGAGTTTCCATTGTGCAACCTTTATAGTGGGCATCACTGTGGTTTATGTCAGAGGGGCATTCTCAGTTGTTATTGTGGTGGCCAGGAGGGTCACGTTACGAGGAAATGTCCTCAGTCAGCTGTTTCAGTGGTTCTGTAGCTCAGAGTTCAGGAGGAGGCCAAGTTACCATTTCTATAGTTTGACATACGCAGACTTCTAGACAAGTCAATCAGCAAAGTCGCAATCAACGTGGACGGTTAGTTGGACATGCCAGAGTTCATGCCACGACCCTGTGTAAGGGCAGAGTTTCCCAGAGGTTACCGTTGCTTAACATCCATGGCTATTATGCTTGCATCTTCACTTCTGGGTTTGTGGAGAATGTTGTATCCATTTGATGAGATTATATGTATCAGGTGGGGTATCAAGACTATGAGGTTTGCAGGAGGTTGTGGACTAGCTGCGGAGTGGTTGTTCGTCGCAAGAATGTTATAGTCTTTTGACGTCCAGTCGTGCCAAAAGATCTTGTTTAGAGGTGAAAGAAATGCTTCTCTACTATGTGTAGTTTCAGCAATGAGGCTGAGCTGATGATGAAGCAAGGATGTATGCCATACTTGGCACATGTTCGTGATGTTGAGGTTGTTGTACCTGATGTTCGTGATGTTGAGGTTATCTGTGAGTATCCAGATGTTTTTTAGAGAATTTATCAGAGTTGAGGGAGTTGCAGATTCAACTTCAGGAATTGTTTGAGGAAGACTTCATTTGATTTAGTGTTTTACCTTGGGGTGTTCCAGCATGTTTTATGAGGATGTAGGATGGTTCGATGAGGTTGTGCATCGATTACCGGAAGCCGATTCAGGTTTTAGTGAAGAACAAGTATCCTCCACTTCGGATTGATGGCTAGTTTGATCAGCTTAATGGAGTTTCAGTTTTCGGAGATTGATTTCAGATGTGAGTATCATCAGTTTCGATAAGAGGGTCGAGTTTGAAATGGTCAGGTACCTGTGAGGAGAGTTACATGTTGTGGTTAGAGGAGAGGTTGATTACTGCACCATTGTTCACCATTATGTGATGTCAGTGAGGAGTCTGTTATGTATAGTGATGTTTCGAAACTAGATTTTGGTCGTGTTGGGATGCAGCAGGGCAATATGATGGTATATGGTTCCAGGCAGTGGAAACTTTATGAAGTTACGTATCCTATGTATGATTTAGGAGTAGCTATCTTTGTGTTAGCATCGAAGAGTTGGAGACACTACTGGTATAGCGTGCAACGCAGAGCAGGATGTACACTGATCACTTGAGTTTCATCTACTTGCGTATTCAGCCAGATTTGAGCATGAGGCAGCGTAGATGGATGAGATTGGTTAATGTGGTTGCACTTTGAATATCATTCAGGGGTATTGTTGCTGATGCACTTAGTCGGAAATTTGGAGTTTCTATGTTTCATGTACGTGTTGCAAGAATCTCATTGTTAGCTGAGTTGCGAGCTACGGGAACTGAGTTAGAGTGAGATGATGGAGCATTGTTGGCTAGTTCTAGGATTGATCTGTGTTACTTGATCAGGTTTGTGAGGCTCAGGATGCGGATTCCTACTGGTTGGACAAGAAGAATACGATTCAGAATGGTGTTCCAGCAGAGTATTAGTTGAGGAATGTTGGCACTTTATCGTGCAGAAGGAGACTATGTGGGCCCAGAGACAATAACTTGAAGAGAGAGATGCTTATTGAAACTCATTGTTCTACGTTTGTTATGCACTAGTGGTATGAAGATGTATCGGATACTTAGAGTTTACTACTTGTGGCGCAACATGAAGAGGGAAATAGCAACTTATATGAGCAGATGCCTCATTTGTCAGCAGGTGAGGGCAGAAAGACGGAAACTTGTTGGAAAGTTACAGCCATTAGAGATTCCAGATTGGAAATGGGAGCATCTCACTGTGGATTTCGTGTATCAGAAAGATTTCAGTGGGCAGGCTGGCGGAGCGGTATTTGGTAGGGGGTATCCATTTTCTTGGTGTGCTTGTGTCCGGGTCTCCGATCGAGATAATCAGTTACAACAGAGTTTTGGCAGGCATTGTAGTGAGCATTGGGGACCAGATTTCAGTTTAGTGTAGTTTTTCATCCTCAGATTGGTGGGCAATCTGAGAGGACTATTCAAACTTTGGGGGACATGTTGTGGTCCTGTGTATTGCAGTTTAGAAGGATTGGACCAACAGTTTCATTTGTTCGAGATTGCTCGCAGTACTAGTTTGCAAACCAGTATTGTTATGACATTGTATGAAGTTGTATATGAGGAACAGTGTTGCACTTCATTGTGTTGGAGTGAGTTAGGACTGAGATGGCTTTTGGTCCTGCTTTAATGAAATGCATTACTGTAAACCTTCAGATTAGCAAGGACAAGTTGATAATTGCTCGAGTTCGACAGAGAAGTACGTTATGCAGATGTGAGTATGTTGAGTCATTAAGTTCAAGGTTGGTCACTAAGGTTTCCTTGGAAAGGTGTGATTTGTTTTGGGAGGTGTGGTATACTTTGCCACGTTATATTGGTCTGTATGTGATCATGGGGCGAGTTAGTATTGTGACGTATAGTTTGGCATTACCTATAGCGTTGGCCAATGTGTATGTTATATTCTATGTGGTGGAACTACATTTCAGATTTATTGCATGTTTAGCACCCTATCAGTTCCCTATATAGGAAGACTTGACATTTGTGGAAGAGCCATTTCAGATTCTGGATTTGAGGGTGCAGGGATTACAGCACAGAAATATTTCCTATTGTGAAAGTCTGATGGTAGAGTCATTCAGCTGAAGTAGTCACTTGGGAGTTTGAGCAGTATGCAGAGGTAGTATCCCTACTTTTCAGTAGGCAGGCTAAGAAATTTCGAGGTCGAAATTTTTGTATGGGGGGTAGATTTGTGACAACCCGAACCGGAAATGGTATGTATATCGGCTTGATTTGCGAGTTTCATGATTAGTCGCGGTTTTTCGTAAGTGGTCGTTATGGCAGGTTTGTTAACGACTAAATTATTGGGCAAGAATTTGTGATGAATTATTTCACGAGAGTTGTAGAGAATTTAATTTCGAGTTCGTGGGAGTTTCCGGAGGATGATTTCGAGTTACGTAGAATAAGTTATGAATATTTTCGGCCATTGGATTTTGTCGTGTTTATCCGTTTGGTTTCGATTCATTTTGGACGGTACGTGTATGGTATAAATATTGTATGAATACGTGACAATTAAGGAAACTTTCCAATTTGGGAAAACTGGGTCGTTGACCCGCGTTGACCATGGGTCAAAACTGACCCGTTTTGGCCAAGTTTTGTTACCTTCGATGTGCCTTATTCCGGCATCTTTTGGCCGTAGTTTCTTCATGAAAGTTGTTGGGCTTGAGCTCTTCTTTATTTTGATTGGTGGATCACTCATTTTGGTTACCAGATGAAGAAGTTATGACGTTTTGAAGTTGGGAGAATTTCGGCGAGATTCGGCGGCGGCGGAGGCGGCCAAGTTGGGGTTAGAACCTATAGGGTTTTTGAAGCCCTTGGGATGGTGAGTTGATCCCAAGTGGTCTTGCACCTTGCCGTGGCCGGTGGTGGCTGATCGGAGTTAATGAATTTCAGCGAGGGTTTTTTACTTTAAGGTGAGTTTTGGAGGTTTTCCGGTTACAATTGGGCTTAGCATTGAACTACAAAGTTGTTGAAAATGTCAAGATCTTGAAAACCATGTGTACGTTACAATTTTTTGGGCTGATGAGTTTTCCGGCGGTCGGCGGCCCGGCACGCCGCCGTGAACGGCGGAGTTCCATCTGAAGTGGTTTTCTACAAGTTTTATGTCATTTTGCTCGGAATCGCGCACCGATCGTAATGGTGAGGTTTATAGTTTGAATTGAGCATCGGAATTTGTGGCGAGGTTTTATAGTGTGTTTATTGGATTTTCGACAATTTCGTCGATATTTGAGTTATATGTTTCCAGGAATGGTTGGTTCTCGAGATGTGGTTCAGGGTTTTGAAATGTGATTTTGAACAGTGGTATTTATTATTATTCAGGAAATCGTGATCGTATGTTTGGCGAGAGATGTTTCGCCGTATCACAGGAATACTGCATTTGCGCTGTGCTTGTTTTCGAGTGGACACATTTCTTTTGAATGATTGGTTGCGAGTCTTTATTATACGTTTTACGAGCATGAGCATGCATATGAGATTATGATTTATACGAGCATGTGTTTTACGTTATGCATTTATGAATAAGTATCTACGAATATACTTTTATAATTATGTATTATGAATATGCATTTACATTACGCTTTATGCATTTGCATGGAAACTATTATGATTTGGTTTACACAGAGTACAGTCTTAGTATGTATAGTTGTGTAGATACACTCAGAATCCCGGCTGATCCTCGAGGATGTTTACCAGGGGGGACTGTTACCCTGACTCGAGAGCTTTAATGAGGGGGGGGGGGGGGAGCAGATACCCTGATCCGAGGCCCTTTCTGGCTGGAATCACGTAAGGATCAGGGATCCCGTGATTCAAACTGTACTAGCGTGAATGTGTCCATGAGTGACCCCGTGGGATTTTCGATGCATGCTCTGTAGGCGTGAGGAGTTAGAGTCTCCCTCGTGTACCATATGATTTCTATGCATTTAGACTCGCATATGTTTTATAAACATATATACGTATTCGGCGAAAGACATTTATTTTCGTCCACTCACTCTAACAGTTTATATGTCTTTCCCTGGGCTCTTCGTTTTCTTTGCCCAGTTTGCAGTTTGAATTCGGGTGTCGCACGTCGCAGTTGGAGGCTTAGTATTCGAGCTACATTTATTTTATGGTAGGTTCCTAGTTTGGTCTACTATTTGTATATATGTATATACTAGAGGTCGCTCTGAATACTGGATATGTTTATATTTTCAAATGATTTTCCCGGATTTCTGTAAATCTATAGTTTTGTTTATTGTTTTACATTATGATATGTTTTTGAGAAATCCGGATGGGATTGGAGCCCACGGTTTGGCTTTTGTGGCATAGGATGAAGTGTATTTTCCGCTGCAGGTTAATGCTAATCGCGCGTTATTGAGGAAACTCTATCGAAATTTTTGGTTTTTGAAAGTTTACGTTTTTAGAAAGGGTTTGATTCCGGTTTAGGAAACTAAATCGAGGTTGGGTCCTTTCACACCGGAATTCCTAGAGTAATATTTTCTTAAACATACCACCTTGTGTCGTGATCCTAATGGTTGATGCATAATATGTTGCCTCACTAAAATCCTTACTAAGCAAACAAAAAATCTCCTGGGTAAAAAATAAAAGCTTGGTCTATGGATAAAATAGTACATAGCAACCACATGTGATGTAGACTCCCCTGGTGTCTACAAAATGAACTCTCCGTGATTAGTAACTCAATCTTGGAGTTCAGACAATCTTTGCATTCTAATGCGTCTCACATGCTTTACAAATGTAGAGTTGGGTAAAGACTTGGTACACAAGTCTGCAACTTTATCAGCTGAACAAACAGGGCTCACATGAATGTTTAATAACTGCTGTTGTTGCTGATTGAAGAAAAATTTCGGCGAAATGTGTTTTGTATGATCACCCTTGATGTATCCAAACTTCATTTGTTCAATGTAAGCCGCATTATCCTCAAATATACAAGTTGATGTGATCATAGTAGATGGTAATCCACTAGATCCTCGAATGTGATGCATGATTGAGCAAAGCCAGACACACTCCTTATTTCCGTTTCATGTAAAGCTATATTCTCATAATGATTTGAGGAAGTGGCAACAAGGATTTGCTTAGTTGATCTCCAAGAAATCGCCTTGTTCTCTATGGTGAATACATAACCTATTTGAGAACATCATTTATATGGGTCAGAAAAATACCCAGCATCAACAAAACCAACCAAGACATCACAAGGTGTCTTTGAGTAGGGGATTGCACTGAATTAAGGAATAGTGCTCACAGCTGGAGAGGCATTCGATGGGTCGAAGCTTTCACTCAAAATGTTGAATGGTAGCTTCGGGTTGATCCAGGGTGCAACCTTCAATGATTCGAGAGATCCTCTCGACGGATCGATTGACACCTTTGAGTCCGTCCAGGGTACCATTTTCGATTAGTCGAAAAATCACAGGACCTGCATGTTGCAATTCAACCATCCATTTTCTGGGAATTTCAAGATTTTCTATGTATTTATTGTAGGGAAAGAACAAGCTCAAGTCAATGGAACCCTTCAAGTACTTGAAGATGTGCTTTACACCATTCCAATGACGTTGTGTTGGTGTAGAACTAAACCGAGCTAACAAGTGAGAATGCAATATTTGGTCTACTGCATTGAGCTAAATACAACAAAGCTCCAATATCACTAAGGTATGGTACCTTAGCTCCCAAAAGTTCCTCATCATCATCTTTTGGACGGTACAAATCCTTCTTGGGTTCTAGACATCGAACAACCATTGGTGTGCTAAGTGGGTGTGTTTTGTCCATGTTAAATCGCCTGAGCATCTTTTGGACATAAGTAGACTGGTGAATAAGTATTACACAAACTCGATGTTCTAATTCTAAACCAAGATAAAATCAAGTTCTACCAAGGTTTTTCATCTCAAACTCAAATCTCAAGTAGCCAACCGTCACATTGATTTCATCAAAAGACCCAATGATATTCATATAATCAATATAGACCGCTACAATGGCAAATCTTGAACTTGTTCTCTTAATGAATACACATGGGAACAAATCATCGTTCTTGTATCCCTTCCCAAACAAGTAGCCACTTACCCATGAATACCACATTCTACCAGATTGTTTCAATCCATATAGTGAACACTTCAATCTAATTACATAAGCACTCTATGATTTAGAGTTACTTGAATTATGTATGACAACACCTTCCGGCACTCTCATGTATATCTCTGAATCAAGGTTTCTATAGAGATATGATGTAACTACATCCATAAGCTACATGCGCAGTTTTTCAAACACTACCAAACTGACAAGGTAGCGAAAATTAATAATTTTCATGACCGAAGAATATTTCTCCTCATAATCAATGCCAGGGTGTTGAGAGAATCCTTGTGCTACAAGTCTAGCTTTATATCGCATCATTTCATTCTTCTCATTATGCTTTCGAACAAAGACCTATTTATGTCTTATCGGCTTCACATTCGGTGGGCATAGCACTATCGGATCGAAAACTTGCATTTTCTTCAAAGAGTCTAGTTCAACATGCATTTTCTCTTTCCATTTTGGCCAATCCGCTCTCCATTTACATTCAGCAACCAAGCAAGGTTCCATTTCATCGTCGTCAATAATCTCCTATGCGACGGAATAAAGAAAACTATCATCAACTACCTTGGATAATCTATCCATAACAATGCACGCATCATTGTTTGTTAGTGAGATTTCACCATTCATTGACATCACATATGGGTCTAAAGCATCAATCAGAGATGCCATTTATGATTCTAGGAAATAATTGTAGTCAGGAACAAGCTCATGTGAAAGATTCATAACATTGATGATGAAATGATCATTCAGTGCCTAGATGGCCTGCCTTTTCACCAGCAGTTCCTCTATGGATTTTCTTGGTTTCCTCATCTTCCTGGTAGAAGCCGAGGCCGATGCTACTCCCTCCATATAGGCAGGAGGAACATTTTCTTTCCCAAGAGTGGCATTAAATTGCATCTTCTTGGTCACTTCCAACCTTGCAGGGACATTTGCATCAGGTATGTCTGATTTTGTCACTTTGGCGATATCAGTAAATGAGTCAAGCATTAAGTCTGCGACCTTCTGAAAATCAAGAATGCGTTACACTTTAATCTCACTTTGAGATATATGTGGATCTTCTTGAAACATTGTGGGAATATACCACATCAATTCCTGATGTTCAACCGGAATGGAATCATCCCTATCTCCCCCTAACGTCGAGAAGTATGTTTCATCGAAGTGACAATCTATAAATATTGCAATAAGGAGATCTCCTATCAAAATTTCTAAGTAACGGACAATTTTTGGAGATTCATAACCAACATAGATGCCCAAGCGACATTGAGGACCCATTTTAGTACGATGTGGAGGTGCAATTGGCACATACACTGTGCAACAATAGATGCGTAAATGTGAAATTTCAGGCTCATATTCAGTTACTGACTAGTACACATTGAATGGTTGGTGTGCTACGAGTCTCGAGCGAATAAGCATTATTGCATATAGTACTACATATCCTTAAGTAGATACCGACAAATTAGTATGTATAACCGTACCATTACTCTGTCCACAAGCTGTAACCGCTTGATTTGTGCCTCTGCTAAACCATTCTGAGAGTGAACATGAGAGATGAGATGTTCAACTTTAATCACAATTGACATACAGTAGTAATCAAAAGTTTTTGATTTAAATTGACTAAATTCTCCTATATTATCCCATCTAATAAACCTTATTGGATTGTCTGGGTGGTGAGCCCGAAGCATAATAATATGTACTAGGAGTTTTGAAAATGAAGCATTCCTTATAGATAGCAAAGCAAAGTGTAAACATCGCGTTGATGCATCTACAAAAACTATAAAATATTTAAATGGTCCGCATTTCGGTTTGATAGGTCCACAAATATCACCATGGATTCTCTGTAAGAATGGAATATTTTCAATGTTGTCAACCATAAAAGAGGGTCTAGCCAGCAACTTTACTAATGAGCAAGCTTTGCAAAAGAGTAATGAGCATCAGAGATTGCCACGAAGGAATCTTGTGGAATAACACTAGGTGTTGAGACCTGATTAAGATGATTAATCTTATCCACCCCATCAAATCTGATTTTTTTGAGAATTTCCATATGCATCTTAGCTTTTAAAAAATGGATGACCATGAAAGTTCTTCAATATTTTGATTATCATATCTCGACCTAGATGTCCCAGTCAATAATTCCAAAACTTGTATGAGGCTATGTCATATATAGTAGTAAGAATGATAGCATTAGATTCAATAATCCAAATTGTAGTAAGATATAATCTACTACGAATTGCCTCTAACTTCTCTAAGATACATTTTCTACTGCACTCCTCAGAGGTAATACATAAGAATTCTTTACCATTCTCACAATGAGTTTCCAAGTGTAAACCGTTAGCTCTAATTTTCTTAAAACTTAGCAAGGTTCGATTGGCCTTAGCGCATACAGTGCATCAGTGATATAGATTTTAGTATCATGTGGTAGCAAGAATTGTTCTGAACCTCACCCTTGTATAACCGGCGCAGAACCAATCATGGCTGTCACTGATGAAGTGTATGACACAAGATCGATAAACAATTGCCTATTCCATAGTATCGTATGAGTAGTACCACTATCTGCTAGACACTCAATTTTATCTTCAAACATCTATAAAAAGAATTGTGAATTACTTAGTCTTCAAGACTTGACGAACAATTTAAGTAAAGACTTAAAGATTTACCAAAGGGTTGTGAACGACCCTTATAGAGTGTTGATATGGCATAAGAAAACCGATGTAAAATACATTAAAAACACCAAATGTGGGTACAATCTTTGACTGGTGAAGTAATCCACTCCAAGGGTCGAAGAAATCCATAAAAACTTTGATTTTTTGGTAACGATTTTTGATAGGTCGAGTATAATATTTGACGGGTCGAAAAATAGCAAAATCATGTCTAGGGCATTACAAGAAAAACACACTTAGGCGATGAAGCATTTTCGTCGCCCAGGTTTCGTTGACTAAGAATTGTAGCCTAAGTACCTAGACGACGAAAATGATTCATTTTTTTGCCTAAGTACCATCTTAGGCGACGAAAAGAACTGTGTCGTCTAAGTACTTGGGAGTCGAAAAATTGTCCCTCTGAAAGACAAAACATTTCTATCATCTCAAAGACCTCTTAGATGACGAAACATGTTTGTCATCTCAGAAACCACTTCGACGACGAAGACGTTTTGTCATCTAAGTACCCTACGTAGACGACAAAGCGTGTTCGTCGTCTAAGTGAATACACTGAAGCGATGAAACACGCATATTTCGTCGCCTAAGTTAAAAATTATGTTTTTTTTCTTCTAAATTAAATAATTAATTAATAATACTTTAAAAATTATAAATTAATATAAAAATAAATTATACTAATAAAATATTCATTAAATATAAAAATTCTTTTTACAAATTAAAGAAAATACAAAACTAAACTATTGGGGGGGGGGGCCTTGGCATCGACCCCACTTCGCGTACTGGACGACGATCCGGAGGGTTGGGACGACAAATCTCTATAGACCCCCAGTCCAATCCCATGAACCTCCTTACCAGCTCGGCGGCCATAAACAACATCGACGATGGCGATCTGGCTCGATCTGGCTCTCCACCGATAGAGGAGGCACCTCTTTGAGTGTCATACTCGGGTTTTCCAGTTGGGTGTTCGCCACCTGCTTCTGGGCCATTTATATTAACCATGCCTGAAATTAAAAAAGCAATTACCATTATAGTAAATTTCGATACATTTTGGAAGTACGATTAAATTGAATTGAGTTAGGCAAGATGAGTCACTTACCCCTTGTTGACTCGCTTCATTGTCGACCCAGGACTTGACATAAGCCGAGATACTGGCATCCAGGAGAGAATGCTTCGAACTTGCATCCTTGTGCTCCTTTGTGATGAACATGAAGCCTTTGGAGCTCGAAGTATGATGTTTATTTTTCTTCACACGGTTTGCCTTGTTGGCATCCGACTTTATCTGTTTGACAAAAACAAATCACTAAATAATAAATAAATGGTTAAAAATAAGAAATTATTTAATTTTCTCAATTTAAAGGAAATGAAGACAAACCTGATACTTGTCCAACTCAAAGTGTCTGACCAACCATTCCCACTCCTGTTCCTTTTCGTCCCACAGCTCATGTGGGACGGGCGTGGCGCCGTATCAGAGATAGTACTTGTGGAGGTCGTACTTCCAATCCTTGAAAATGTTCTTGGCCACGATGTTGATGTGCTCCATCATCTCCGGCGTGCCGTCGATATCGAAATGTGTCTAGAAAAAAAAATTAGAACCTAAACATTATGCCTAGCTTCGTGGTTGGTAATTAATTATAAAAATATAAAAAATTAAATAATATTACCGAGAGTTCGCGGTACACCCTCAACCTCTCGGATTTAGGCAGCTTGTTCCACGAAGCGGCAACCATACGAATGTTGTTCTATATGATTGAGTCGAGGGTGTGCGACGTGAGGCCGCCGAGTTGCGAGGATGGAGGGCCTCGAGTGAAATCGTCGAACGGCACCACGATCTTCTTCCCGGTCGACCTAACTATGAGCTCAGTTTTCGCTGCCTTCCTAAGTCCTCGACTCCTTTAGAGACCTGATCTGACGGTTTCCTCCTCGCCGTGCGCCGTGTGCTATAGTGAACAGAGTCGTCGACCGACTCCATGGGACCTTTAGAAATTGCCGCTGACGTCGCCGCTGAAGCGGTGACGAGTGGGTCGTCGGTATGCGCAGTGACCGCCTCATTTGGAGCATGAGGGATAGGGCTAGTCGACATACTCAAACGATTTGGAGGAGCCGAAACAGTCTCTGACTCAATTTATATTTGGCTCAAACCCATTGCTTATGCAATGGATTGGAGTTCGGCTTCCATCTCTTCTTGTGATTGCCTCTTCTTTGGCGCCATCGATTGTAATTAATAAAGCTGAAAAAATTATTTATTAATAATATATATATATCCAAATTAATTCATCCAAAATTAATCCAAATTTTCACCAAATTTCAAGAAATATAAATATATCCCATTTATCTAAATTTCACAAATTAATATATCCAATTTATCTAAATTTCAAAAAAAATTCAAATTTATCCAAATTTCACAAATAACATCAATATATGTATGATTAAATTCAATTCGATATATATATATATATATATATATATATATTCTCAATTTACGAATAAATTCAATTCGATATATATTACTAATTTACCATCCAAGTTTTACAAAATTATCCAATTTATGTACATTTTATAAATTTATCCAAATTTCACAAATATATCCAAATTTATCTAATTTATTCAATCTCACCAATTTAATTATCCAATTTATTTTGTGGTATTTATATTACCAATTTACCAAATAAAATATACGCATATTAATTCACAAATTATTTTTCAAATACAATATACCCAAATTCATTCACATCTAATATTAATCTAACTATATACAATATACCCACATTTAATTTAATTCACATAAAAATAATACAATATATATTAGTTAATTTAGCTAATTCATTTAATCTAATTCATAAATAAATCCATAAATGCATATAATACATACACAAATACGTACATGATATACAATACAATACCTACACAAATACAAGTACAAATACATACACAAGTATGTACACAATACAAATATATATATATATATATATATATTAATCGATTGGGGAGGAGGGGAGTTACCGGCAGGCGAGGAGGGGGGGGGGGGAGCGTGGCCGGAGATTCCGGGAGAGAGAGAGGAGGAGGAGGAGGCCGGGTTTGGGGGTTTTTGGGGGAGAGATCGAGTGAATGGCCAGGAAGTCAATTCGGGGCTAGATATAATGACCGACTTTGGTGACAAAACCATTGGTTTCTGTGACGACCCAAACCAGAATCATTAGTGTAATCAGTATGATTCACGTGTTAGCGCGAAATCGCGGTTTCTCGTTAAGTGTGTGATTTGTCGGTTTAATTCGCGACTTAATTTTCGGCCGAGAATTTGAGTTGAGTCTCTTCTCGAGAGTTGTAGTACACGTGATTTCGAGCTTGTGGGCAGTTCCGGATGATTTTTTTGATAACCGAGGAATATGATATGATTATTTGAAGTTTTGGTTTATCGACGAGTTTATCCGTTCGTATCGTGTTTATCCGAATCGTAATGGTTATCCGTTTTGGACCGTCGATCGTCCCGAGGCGCAAGTATAAATATCGAAAATAGTCGAAAAATTGTCGAAAACACTGTTTGGGAAGTTTGACCGTCGTTGACAAGAGGTTGACCGTTGACTTTCGTTGACCGGAGGAGAGAAATTGGACCGTTTGGCTTCCGTCGCCGCACCGGCTGATTCCGGCCATTTCAGGCCATGACCCTTAAAGGTAAAATGTTCTCCTCGTGATTCTAAACAGTTTAGAACTTGGAATTGCTTGATTTGGTTGAGATTTGAGAGAGATATTTGGATTTGAAATTTGGGAAATTTTGGCCGGAATCGGCCTCGACGGAGGGAGGTGCTCCGGTGACTTTCCGGGGTGGATCCTTGGTGGGTTTTGTTGGGTTTTGCATGGTGATCATTTCCCCTTTGGTTTGGAGGGACGAGGTGGCGCGATGGCGCCGGAATCGGCTCGAAAAGTTTTCCGGCCGGTTTGAATCACTGTGGCTTTCGAGCTGATTTCCAGCCACGGTGGTGGTTGGATGGTGGTGGTTCCTTCATAAAAGTTGTTCGCCTTGCTGAGAAGATCATTGTGGGAGCTCGGTCGCCTGGAAAACTCTTCGGTTGACGGTGCACCGCTGCCGCCGGCAGCGGTCAACGCTGGAGCTCCGGCGACCCGTTGACTTTTTGGATTTCAGTGTTTTTAATGTCGTTTTTCTCGTAATCACGCCCCGATCGTTGCCTTGAGGTTTTCGAGTTGATTTGAGTATCGGATTTTCAGTCCAGGGTTTCGAGTGGTGATCTCGGGAATTCAGTTGATTATTTTGTACAGTATTTTATGTTTCCAGGAACGGTTTTTTTCCATGGTGAAGTACAGTGTTGTGAGCTATGATTTTGATCAGATATATTTTATGACTATTCAGGGGATCGAGATCGTGCTTCGGGCGAGGGATCTTCCACCGGGCCAGGAGATTAGCGCGAGTGCGCGTTTTGCTCACCTGTGAGTGGACATTTCTTTTTACGGATTGATTACGAGTCTTTTATATACGTTTTACGAGCATGAGCATGCAGTTATGATCATGATTTAAATGAGCATGTGTTTTACGATTACGCATTTATGAATATGCATTTATGAATATACATATATATATATATATATTATGTTTTATGCATGTGCATGGAAAGGATTTATGATTTGGTTTACACAGAGTACAGTCTCAGTTATCAGGGTTGTATTGATACACATTGGCTTCTCGGCTGATCCCCGAGTACGCTCTGGGGGGGGGGGACATATATCATGACCCGAGGCCTTTCTGGCTTGGAATCACGTGTGGGTCTGGGATCCCGTGATTCAGACTGTACTAGCGCGAGGGAGTCCATGAGAGACCCCGCGGTATTTACGATGCATGCTCTGTACGCGTGAGGAGTTAGAGTCTACCTCGTGTATCATATGATTTTTATGCATTTAGACTCGCATATGTTTTTATAACATATATTATTCGGCGAAAGACATTTATTTTCGTCCACTCACTCTAACGGTTTTCATGTCTTTCCCCTGGGCTTTTCGGTTTCCGTGCCCAGTTTGTAGTTCAGGTTCTGGTGTTTCACGTCGTGGTTGGAGGCTAGTAGTTTGAGCTACCTGTGTTTTCCAGTAGGTTTCTTGTTTCGCCTACTGATGTATATATTGTATATATTTACACTAGAGGTCGCTCTGATACATTCTAATACATATTTTATATGGTTTTTCCCGGATATACTATATATTATAGTATGTTTACTGTTTATTGATGTTAATATGATATTGAGAAATTCGGATGGGATTGGTGCCCACGGTTTGGCTTTTGTGGCATAGGATGAAGTGTTATTTTCTGGGTGCAGGTAATGGCAATTCCACGTTAGTAGCGTTACTCTGCCGAAATTTTTAATAATTTTTGTTGGTTCACGTTTTCAGAAGGGGTTTGATTCCGGTTTAGGCAACTAAATCGGGGTTGGGTCCTTTCAGCTTGGTATCAGAGCATTGGGTTGTCAAATTATGTAGACTCTTGTAGTTGTGACGCTTAGGGTATTTGAGTTTGTACAGCATGACTGGAGTGATGACCCAACTGGCCAGGGGTACTCATCAATACTTCGGGTGTTGTGTGTTCTCAAATATCTGAGGTCTCATGATTACGTTCCTTATACTTGTACCTAATGCTTGTCTTGTATCAGTAGGATGTCTCCTCGACGTGGTCCCCGTGTTGATCAGGAAGAGGATCCTGATATGGATCGCCAGACGCACGACTTGTTGATGCGAGTGCTGCGTTTGGAAGAGCGTTTTGACCCTGTGGTCAAAGCTCGTATTGCTAGTGCGACTGTGTTTTCGGGTTCAGCTGATCCAGAGATATGTGAGGCATGATTGGTTCAGGTTGAACGTGTATATGAGCATCTGCGTTTTACCCCTGAGCAGATGACAGTGGCAGCAGTCGGATTACTTGAGTCTGATGCATATTTCTGGTGGGTTAGCACCGACAGAGTTCCAGTTGATACTCCGTGGACTTTGTTCCGAGATTTGTTTATGCGGAGGTATTTCAACCAGGCTACCCAGCAGCGCAAGTATGAGAAGTTCACAAACTTGAGACAGGGCAGTATGTCTGTGCTTGAGTATCGAGACAGGTTTACCCGCTTATCTCGTTTTACGCGTGACATGGTGGCTACTGAGGAAGCCAAGTGCCGCAGGTTTGAGCTGGGTTTGAATTTGAACATCAAGGGGACTCTGACTACGATGCCTTGGAACAACTTCGATGAGTTTGTCAGTGCAGCACTCCGAGGTGAGGATATCGAGAAGGAGCGGCAGCTGAGGTACCAGCTTAGACGGTTTGAGGAGGGTGGACCGAGTTAGGGGCCTTCAAAGAGGCAGAGTTCTGATACTTCCGGTTCAGCTTCATTCTCGGGTAGTGGACCATATAGACCAACAGCTGGTGCACCGAGGCAGAGATCAAGATGGAGGGGAGATCGACCGCAGCGACCATAGGCAAATGGGGGTTCCAGCAGTTCCAGTTATCCTCGACGATCTTTTGGCACTTTTGCTACACCCTGGGAGTACCCATTGTGCAATTTGTGCAATAGGTATCATGTTGGTCCATGTCAGCGAGGTACCCTCAATTGTTATCGTTGTAGCCATGTGGGTTACTTTTCGAGGGAGTGTCCTCAGTTGGTCGGTGTTGGTGGCCAGGCAGCCCAGAGTTCCGGAGGAGAGCGAGGTGCCACTTCGGGAGCTCGACCGGTACAGTATGCGGGCCAGGGCAGACAACAGGGACAGCCTCAGCGTGGACGACCAGTCGGACAGGCGAGGGTTCATGCCTTGACTTTGCGAGAGGGCAGGGCTTCACCAGAGGTCGTTATCGGTACGTTGCATATATTTTGTATTCCAGTACTTACATTATTAGATCCAGGTGCCACGCATTCATTCATGTCATATAGAATATCATCATTAGCTACGGTACCTGCGTCTCCACTTCCGGGGTTGTGGATATCCGTCAGGTGAGATTGTGAGTATTGGCTGGGTGTACAGAGACTGTGAGATTTTTATTGGAGGCCATGGGTTAGCCGCAGATTTGTTGTTGCTTGATATCGTTGATTTTGATATAATCTTGGGTATGGATTTCTTGGAGACGCATTGGGCCATGTTTGACTATCACAAGAAGGAGGTCGTGTTTCGACGACCAAGTTTTCACGAGATATTGTTTCGCGGCGAGAAGAATACATCCTTGCCATGTTTGATTTCCGCGATAAGGGCGGATCGGTTGATGAAGAAGGGCTGTGTTGCTTATTTAGCTCATGTGGTTGACACTACGGCTGCTGTGCCGGACCTTAGTAGTATTGAGGTTGAATCTGAGTTTCCGGAGGAGTTACCTGGTATACCTCCTGTGCGGGAGATTGACTTCACTATTGAGCTGTTACCAGGTACAAGATCGATTTCACAGACACCGTATCGTATGGCGCCAGCGGAGTTGAAAGAGTTGCAAGTTCAGCTCCAGGAGTTGCTGGAGAAGGGTTTTATTCGACCCAGTGTTTTGCCATGGGGTGCCCCGGTTTTATTTGTACGGAAGAAGGATGGATCTATGCGGTTGTGCATTAATTACCGGAAGCTGAATCAGGTTACGGTGAAGAACAAGTATCCATTGCCACAGATTGATGATTTGTTCGATCAGCTCAAGGGAGCTTCAGTCTTTTCGAAGATTGATCTTTGATCCGGATATCACCAGTTGAGGATCCGAGACTCTGATGTGGCCAGGACAGCTTTCAGGTCGCGGTATGGGCATTACGAGTTTTTGGTCATGCCGTTTGGGTTGACCAACGCCCCCGCAGCTTTCATGGACTTGATGAATCGGGTGTTCAGACGGTTTCTGGACAAGTTCGTGATTGTGTTCATCGATGATATTTTGATCTATTCCAGGAGTGTGGGTCAGCATAAAAAGCAT
This sequence comes from Geum urbanum, assembly GCA_946800695.1. Lineage (NCBI taxonomy): Eukaryota > Viridiplantae > Streptophyta > Magnoliopsida > Rosales > Rosaceae > Geum > Geum urbanum. The sequence continues at coordinate 13,020,510 of OX327003.1, forward strand.
TTGCAAGCGGTGTTGCGAACTTTGCGGGAACATCAGTTGTTTGCGAAGTTTAGCAAGTGCGAGTTTTGGCTGGATAGTGTGAAGTTTCTGGGCCTCGTGATATCGGCTGAGGGAGTCAGTGTTGATCCTGACAAGATCGAGGCCGTGCTGAATTGGAGTAGACCTACTACTGTACCGGAGATCCGGAGTTTTTTGGGCTTCGCAGGCTACTATCAGCGGTTTCTGCAGGATTTTTCTCGGATTGCTACTCCATTGACCAGATTGACGAAGAAGGGCGTCAAGTTTGAATGGTCCGATGCATGTGAGGAGAGTTATTTGCTCCTGAAGGAGAAGTTGACTACTGCACCGGTTCTGACATTATCAGACGACAGCTGTGAGTTTGTGGTTTATAGTGATGCGTCGAAGTTGGGACTAGGTTGTGTGCTGATGTAGCATGGCAGAGTTGTAGCCTACGGTTCCAGGCAGTTGAAACCACACAAAGTCAACTATCCGACCCATGATTTAGAGTTGGCCGCTATTGTGCTAGCGTTGAAGAGTTGGAGACATTACTTGTACGGAGCCCAATGTAAGATCTTCACCTACCACAAGAGTCTTACCTACTTCCGGACGCAGCCAGATTTGAACATGAGGCAACGCCGGTGGATGGAGTTGATTAACGACTACGACTGTACTTTCGAGTACCATCCAGGAAAGGCCAATGTTGTGGCTGATGCACTTAGCCGGAAATCCGGAGCTTCGTTGTTCCATGTGTGTGTGGCTAGAGTGGCTATGTTAGCCGAACTTCGGGCTACGGGTGCCAAGTTCGAGTGGGATGATGAGGGAGCTTTGTTGGCCAGTTTTTAGGTTCGACAAGTATTGGTTGATCAGGTGCGGGAGGCTCAGGATTCAGATTCCTACCTGTTGGACAAGAAGACCATGATACGGAATGGTGTGCCTACAGAGTTCCGATTGAGCGACGACGGTACGTTGTTGTTCAGAGGCAGGTTGTATGTACCCAGAGATGAGATCCTGAAGAAGGAGATTTTGGATGAGGCTCATAGTTCGGCATATGCAATGCATCCCGGAGGTACAAAGATGTTTCGTACACTTCGAGCGTATTACTGGTGGCGCAACATGAAGAGGGAGATTGCCGCTTATGTGAGCCGATGTTTGATCTGTCAGCAGGTTAAAGCGGAGAGGCAGAAACCTGCAGGGAAGTTACAGCCACTGGAGATTCCGGTTTGGAAGTGGGAGCACATTACTATGGATTTCGTTTATCAGTTGCCGCGTACTTCGGCGGGCAATACTGGTATTTGGGTTATTGTGGATCGACTGACGAAATCCGCTCATTTTCTCACACTTCCGGGGAAGATATCAGTGGGCAGATTAGCCAAGCTGTATTTATCGGAGATTGTTCGACTGCATGGTGTGCCTGTGTCTATTATTTCTGACTGAGACAGTCAGTTTACTTCTGAGTTTTGGCAGGCATTGCAGCGAGCCATGGGCACGAGGTTGCGTTTCAGTACAACTTTTCATCCTCAGACTGATGGGCAGTCTGAGCAGACTATACAGACACTTGAGGATATGTTGTGGTCTTGTGTGTGACAGTTCCGCGGGAATTGGGACCGGCAACTGCATTTGATAGAGTTCGCCTACAATAACAGCTATCAGGCCAGTATCGAGATGGCACCGTACGAGGCCCTGTACGGGAGGCAGTGCCGCACTCCGTTGTGTTAGAGTGAGGTGGGCGAGCGATGGCTTATTGGCCCTGATCTGGTGAAGAGCACTATGGAGGACGTCCAGATTATCCGGGACAGATTGAAGATCGCCCAGGATCGGCAAAAGAGTTATGCGGACATGAGGATAAAGAGCCTCGAGTTTAATGTGGGTGATTGGGTTTTCCTGAAACTATCTCCATGGAGGGGAGTTGTGCGTTTCAGGAAGCGTGGCTAGCTTCGACTACGGTACATTGGTCCATACGAGATCACCGAGAGGGTTGGAGTTGTTGCTTACAGGCTTGAGTTGCCGGTTGAGATAGCTCGTGTTCATGATGTTTTCCACGTTTCGATGTTGCGGAAGTACATCTCAGATCCTTCCCATGTGTTAGTCCCACAGCAGTTACCGATCCAGGATGATTTGACGTACGTGGAGGAGCCAGTACAGATTCTCGATCGTCGTGAGCAGGAGTTGAGGCACCGTGTGATCCCGCTAGTGAAGGTCTTGTGGCAGAATCACTCGGTTGAGGAGGCCACCTAGGAGACTGAGCAGCGTATGCGGGAGCAGTATCCTCATCTATTCACCTGACAGGTGCATAAATTTCGAGGTTGAAATTTTTTTTAAGGGCGGTAGATTTGTGACGACCCGAACCTGAATCAGTAGTGTAATCGGTATGATTCACGTGTTAGCGCGAAATCGCGGTTTATCGTTAAGTGTGTGATTTGCCGGTTTAATTCGCGACTTAATTTTTGGCCGAGAATTTGAGTTGATTCTCTTCTCGAGAATTGTAGTACACGTGATTTCGAGCTTATGGGCGGTTCCGGATGATTTTTCTGATAACCGAGGAATATGATTATTTGAAGTTTTGGTTTATCGACGAGTTTATCCGTTCGTATCGTGTTTATCCGAATCGTAATGGTTATCCATTTTGGACCATCGATCGTCTCGAGGCGCGAGTATAAATATCGGAAATAGTCGAAAAATTGTCGAAAACACTGTTTGGGAAGTTTGACCGTCGTTGACCAGAGGTTGACCGTTGACTTTCGTTGACCGGAGGAGAGAAATTGGACCGTTTGGCTTCCGTCGCCGAACCGACTGATTCCGACCATTTCAGGCCATGACCCTTGATGGTAAAATGTTCTCCTCGTAATTCTAAACAGTTTAGAACTTGGAATTGCTCGATTTGGTTGAGATTTGAGAGAGATATTTGGATTTGAAATTTGGGAAATTTTGGCCGGAATCGGCCTCGACGGAGGGAGGTGCTCCAGTGACTTTCCGGGGTGGATCCTTGGTGGGTTTTGTTGGGTTTTGCATGGTGATCATTTCCCCTTTGGTTTGGAGGGACGAGGTGGCGCGACGGCGCCGGAATCGGCTCGGAAAGTTTTCTGGCCGGTTTGAACCACCGTGGCTTTCGAGCTGATTTCCGGCCACGGTGGTGGTTCCTTCATTAAAGTTCTTCGCCTTGCTGAGAAGATCATTGTGGCAGCTCGGTCGCCGGGAAAACTCTCCGGTTGACGGTGCGCCGTCGCCGCCGGCGGCAGTCAAAGCCGGAGCTCCGGTGACCCGTTGACTTTTTGGATTTCAGTGTTTTTAATGTCGTTTTTCTCGTAATCGCGCCCCGATCGTCGCCTTGAGGTTTTCGAGTTGATTTGAGTATCGGATTTTCAGTCGAGGGTTTCGAGTGGTGATCTCGGGAATTCATTTGATTATTTTGTACAGTATTTTATGTTTCCGGGAACGGTTTGTTTCCGTGGTGAAGTACAATGTTGTGAGCTATGATTTTGATCAGATATATTTTATGAGTATTCAGGGGATCGAGATCGTGCTTCGGGCTAGGGATCTTCCGCCGGGCCACGAGATTAGCGCGAGTGCGCATTTTGCTCACCTGTGAATGGACATTTCTTTTCACGGATTGATTGCGAGTCTTTTATATACATTTTACGAGCATGAGCATGCAGTTATGATCATGATTTAAATGAGCATGTGTTTTACGATTACGCATTTACGAATATGCATTTATGAATATACATACATATATATTATGTTTTATGCATGTGCATGGAAAGGATTTATGATTTGGTTTACACAGAGTACGGTCTCAGTTATCAGGGTTGTATCGATACACATTGGCTTCTCGGCTGATCCCCGAGTACGCTCCGGGGGGGGGACAGATATCCTGACCCGAGGCCTTTCTGGCTTAGAATCACGTGTGGGTCTGGGATCCCGTGATTCAGACTGTACTAGCGCGATGGAGTCCATGAGAGACCCCGCGGTACTTACGATGCATGCTCTGTACGCATGAGGAGTTAGAATCTCCCTCGTGTACCATATGATTTATATGCATTTAGACTCGCATATGTTTTTATAACATATATTATTCAGCGAAAGACATTTATTTTCGTCCACTCACTCTAACGGTTTTCATGTCTTTCCCCTGGGCTTTTCGATTTCCGTGCCCAGTTTGCAGTTCAGGTTCTGGTGTTTCACGTCGTGGTTGGAGGCACGAGCTACCTGTTTTTTCCAGTAGATTTTTTGTTTCGCCTACTGATGTATATATTGTATATATTTACACTAGAGGTCGCTCTGATACATTCTGATACATGTTTTATACGGTTTTTCCCGGATATACTATATATTACAGTATGTTTACTGTTTATTGATGTTGATATGATATTGAGAAATCCGGATGGGATTGGTGCCCACGGTTTGGCTTTTGTGGCATAGGATGAAGTGTTATTTTCTGGGTGCAGCTAATGGCAATTTCGCGTTATTAGCGTTACTCTGCCGAAATTTTTAATAATTTTTGTTGGTTCACGTTTTCAGAAGGGGTTTGATTCCAGTTTAGGCAACTAAATCGGGGTTGGGTCCTTTCAGTTTCGTCGCCTAAGTGGATTAATTATCTACTTAGGTGATGAAAGTGGTATGTTGCATCGCCTAAGTGGCATTTAAATGGACCCCGAAAAAAAATGGTGCAAAAACTGAACCGCCCAAAAATTGAACTTAGGCCACGACACCACATGCGTTCGTCGCCTAAGTGATATTTAAATTGCCTCAAAAAAATTTGGCCCAGGTTTATTGAACCGCCACAATATTTGGACTTAGGCGACGAAAGCATTCCGTTCGTTGCCTAAGTGATGACTTAGGTGACGAACGGCATAATTTCGTCGCCTAACTACATTTAAAAAAAAGATATGAAAATTAATTTTTGGTAGTTGCTTAAGAATTATAAAAAAATTAATTGTCAGATGTAATCATTACATTTATAGAAATTTGTAGAAAAAATTTGAACCTAATTCGGATAAATTTAGAAATCGATCAAATCAATATATTCATGCAGTGATTATCGAGAAATAGTTAAATGATGAAAACTATCGTGAAAAATAATTTTTAAACGCGTTTCCGAAGTTATAGGTGTTTATCGTGTCGTAAAAACCTAATTTATCAGCTAAGTATAAATTAACTGAAATTTGATTTTTTTTTCTTAAGACTGGATTTTTTATATATATATAATAATGTTGTATAACTTAAGTGTTCGTATGTCTATATTCACTCCACATCAAGATTAACAAAATTGAATTTGGACAAAATAACTGTTGGATATATCCATCATCGCGTAATATGTAAGTGGATGAATTTTTATTCAAAATGAAGTAAGTTAAGGGTTTGATCGGAGTACTCTAACATGAAACTGAAATTTCAACGAAATGGAAACGTTGATATGCGAATCTTCGTAACTCCGATTTTCGAATCGTTGACACTCACAGTCCAAGAATTGGTTACTCTACGCCCTAAAGGAAAAAAAATTATATTTGAAGATGGAATGCATGGTCGTGCTCTTAGAGGTTGGATTGTGAAACTATGACTTAAGCGACGAAAACAGTTACATTTCGTCGCCTAAGCTCTTACTTAAGCGACGAATACAACTGGTTTCGTCGCCTAAGTACTTCCGGGTTAGGGGAAAGGGTTTAGGGGAGAGGGGAAAGGGTTTAGGTGTTTAGGGTATGTAGGGTTTAGGGTTAAGGTATATAGGGTATGACTTAGGCGACGAAAAGAGTTGGGTTCGTCGTCTAAGTACCTTCTAAGGCAAAGAAATCATCTATATTCGTCGCCTAAGTCATACCCTACATACCAAAGTGAAATTTGTGCTTCAAAGTTGAAAGGACCCAACCCCGATTTAGTTACCTAAATCGGAATTGAACCCCCCCCCCCCCGAAAACACGAACCAACAAAAACCGTAGAAATTTTGGCAGAGTTTCGCTACTAATGTAGAATTACCATTACCTGCACGCGGAAAATACACTTCATCCTATGCCACAAAAAGCAAACCATGGGCACCAATCCCATCCGGATTTCTCAATATATCAACAGTAAAGTAAAACAATAAATATATCTATACTTTACTGAAATCAGGTGTAAAATCGTATAACATATTCAACAGGAAGCTCAGAGCTACTTCTAATACATAATCATATACGTATACCACAGTAGGTAGAACAATAAACCTACTGGAAGAAACAAGGTAGCTCGAGCACTATGCCTCCGACCACGACGTGCGACACTAGAGTCCGAATTGCAAACTGGGCATGGAAACCGGAAGTCCCAGGGGAAAGACATGAAACACGTTAGAGTGAGTGGACGAAAATAAATGTCTTTCACCAAGTAATATATATTATTAAAACATATGTGAGTCAAATGCACATAAAATCAAATGGTACACGAGGGAGATTCTAACTCCTCACGCGTATAGAGCATGCAACGTAAAATATATCGCGGAGACTCTCGTGGGCTTCCATGCGATAGCACAGTCTAAATCACGGGATCCCAGACCCACACGTGATCCTAGCCAGAAAGGCCTCGGGTCAGGATATCTGTCCCCCCCGGAGCGTACTCGGGGATTAGCCGAGAAGCCAATGTGTATCGATACCACAACATATACTGAGACTGTACTCTGTGTAAACCAAATCATAAATCTTTTCTATGCACATGCTTAAAACATAATATGTACGTATGAATATATTCGTATACGTATATTCGTATATGTATAATCGTAAAACACATGCTCGTAAAATCATAATCAATCCGCATGCTCAAGTTCGTAAATCATTTATAAAAGACTCGCAATCAATCCGTGAAAAGAAATGTCCACTCACAGACTTGCGTAATGCGATACGCGTTAACCCGTGATCCGGCGGAAAGTCCCTCGCCAAACGAACGATCACGAACTCCTGAATAATCACAAAATCCATTTCTCAAGGTCATAACTCGACAATACAAATCAAATCACGAGAAACCACCGTTCTCGGAAACACGTAATTCGAACACGACGAATCGACGAAAATCCATATATAACACCTCAATACCTCGCTTTACGTTCGGACGCTCAACTCGAAAAACGAACCTCCCCACTGCGATCGGAGCGCGATTTCGAGTCAAATGACATGAAACTTGTCGAAAGTCCAAAAAGTCAAACTTTGACCGTTGACCGCCGTTGACCGCTGACCGAAGAATTTCACGGCGGAGCTGCACCTATTCCACTCAAAATCATGCATTGAGCAACTTTCATAACTGCACCGAAGTCCAATTCAAACTCTAACTCATCCAATTTCAAGCAAAACCGAATTAGAACACAAAATTCAAACCCAAAATTCTCCATACACAAGATGAATTGGATCACCATACCTATATGGTTAGAATCCTTGAGAGGAGGGCTACAAAACCCAGTCCAAATCGTAGCTCAATTCGGCCCGAAACCAAGAACCCGAATTCACCAAGTTTCCATCACTTTCTTGCCGGAATTTCTATTCCCTCCGGTGAGCCACACCGAAAAACATGCACGGAACCACCACCAAAGGGCCGAGACGAGGCCAAAGAGACCTTTCTTGAGCCTTGAGGTGGCCGGATTCGGCTCGCCGCCGGCGAAGCCGTGGAGGTCACCGCCACCGTCGCACCTCCATGGTCAAACTGGGTTGACCCAGTCAACTCAGTTAATGCCACATGTTGACTTACCTGATTAGGCAACTTACTATTTATAGCTCTTCCCAAAAAGGAAACTCCTATATTTATCCATTTCGACGAACATCAAACCCATGTAACTTTCTCGTCGTAATTCCGATTCCGATAATTCTCACGGCCACAAACTCATCTCGACGTACTCTTCAATAATCACCCGAAGTCAAACACATCGACCAAACGGATAAAAAATCAACCATTCAAAGCAACACACATATTAAATCGACAAAATAACCAATAATCAGAAATATTCACAACTTAAACTCTGTAACTCAAAATCATGCTCCGGAAGTTCCTACAAACTCGAAATTAAATTCTGAACAACTTCCGTGAAGAATCCAAACCCAAATTCTCGTCCGGTAATTTAGTCGCTAACAAACCTGCCATTTAAATCCGTTTCCGTCGAAACTTCAAATATTCATAATTAATTCCTCGGTCATCCAAATAACGATCCGGAACCGCCCACGAACTCGAAATCACACGTACAACGACTCTCGAGAAGAGACTCAGCTCCAATTCTCGGCCAATAATTAAGTCGTTAAGAACTCTGGCGATTCCAACAACTTGTCGTAAATCCGCGACTATGCGATTTCACTGCTGATTCTGTTCTGGGTCGTCACAAAAGTATCATCCAAAGTACACGCAAAGAAATATGATGTAAGGTTATATACGTTGTATACATACAGTAATTAATAATTAATTAAGCGTTAATTAATTAATTTGAATTCTTGAGGCCAATCGATCTGAACCAGTTCAATTCCGGATCCATTAGTTATGTCGGGAATGACAGAATAATTGTAGTACTCCGATCCTCGTTAAAAACAAATCGAATTTAGAATATTAATTATATTGTACTTCTCATCGATTATAATATAATTAATCATCATTACCTCGAAGAAGTGAGATTACAATAATTAATTACCAATTAATTTCCCTCATCGTTATATTGTACTCCTCGTCATAATCATCATCATCCTCCTCAACACTATTATCCGATTGCTCATCATCATCATCATACTCAACGTCATCCGACGAATATCCTGAGTCTTCGTCGTCATCCTGCGCCTCATCATCACTGCCATCATTCTCTAGATCTATAATCTCATATCAAGTTAGATCCGTAGAGCCATTAGGCATGGGTAAGCGTTCACCAGCTTGAACCATTTCCATTATGTCAGAGTGGATGACAGAAATATTAGGCTATTGATATGCAGGAATGTCTCTTTGCGGTTTAGCATCTTCAGTCGCCGGCGTCCTTTCAGTTGTCGTGGTATTCAATATTCCTCGATGAGAGATATTTCACTATTTTCCACCCTTCACTAGCTTTTGGATCATCAAGATAGAACACCTACCTAACTAAGGTGGCAAGAGCGAAATTCTCATCCTTATACCAGCTTGAGTTTGTATCGACTGATAAAAGGTCCAGGTCTTCCTTTGTACGCTTGAACCATTTGCACTTGAATAGGAAAACGTTGACATCATTCCTATAACATAGCTGAACGACATATACAAGAGCCCCGTAATATATATCATCATCCCCAACCACGACCCTACTATTTTGTGTTCTTCTTCCTTCATCTCGGGCCAATGAATGAAATTTTACACCGTTCACAAAATATTCGGGATAAATATAGTGTCTAACCGGTTTCCCTGCTAGCAAGTGCTTTGGCCAAGATCAGGAGGGGGATGAGGAGGTCCAAGCCGTGGGCGCGGCTATCGGAGCCCCGGCCGTTATCCCTGAGGGGTGGGCTGAGGAAGTCACCCCTGATACACAAAGGGGAGAGGGCGAGCAGGCCCGAAGGGAGCGTCTCCGACAGGAGAAGGAGACGCGCAGCATGGAGCGCGACGAGCGTCGCGTTGAACGTGTGGACAGGCACGCTAGCCAGGGCAAGTCTCCCTCCACCCATATGGGATCCTCCAGGATTTCGTTCGAGATATCCCCCATCCGTCAGCTTGGAGAGGTGGATGCGCGCCGGTCTCAGACCTCGGTAAGGAGGCCGGATAGCCAAGGCACTTCTAGCCGTCCGTCGAAGCGCTCCCGAAGTCCGTCCAATGAGGCCTCCCTTGTTGTTACTGTTGCGATGGTGGGCGAGAGGGCACTCTCCTTGGAGTTCATTGCCCGTATCCAGAGCTCCATAGGTGAGGGTATTGACTCTGATCCGAGTAAGTCCCTCAGTGCTGCGTTTGACACGTGCACGCAGCTCCAGCATCAGCTCTTCCTCATCAAAGGGCTCGAGGGGTCGATGCTGCAGACCACCATACTCTCGAAGGTGAAGGCCAAGAACTGACATCTGCAGGCCAACGTGGGCAAGTTGCAGCAGGCTCTGACCAAGTCCACCGACATAGCCAATCGGAAGATCGCCAGAGTAAACGAGCTTGTGCGTAAGGCCGATGAGCTGAGGAAGGACCTGGGGGAAGCACAATCCGGGGTTGCCATCATGGAGACCGACCTTGCCACCCTCCAGTCGTCCAGTGGTACGCGCATAGCAGAGCTGGAGCGCGAGCTTGCGGAGGCCCAAGCCCATACGGTGACGGAGGAACTCCGTCAGAGGATTGCGGAAGAGGCAGTGGTCGAGTTCAAGGCGTTTGCCAAGTTCAAGAAGGTCAGGGCTGACGCGGTCCATGCTTTCAAGGATTCGAACGAGTTCGAGGACCTGGTCGCTGCTAAGGCCAACGTCCAATGTGAGGACTACTCCTCGCTCGTGCTACCGTTCGTGAAGGTAGACGAGTTTGAGGCATGGCAAGCCGCTGAGGCTGAGAAGTTGAAGCGCTCACTTGAAAAGCCGGAGGTCGGGGCGCACGCTGAGGGTGACGGGCCAGTGCTGGAGGAGGGTGGGGCTGATGCTGCTGCTGAGGCTAGCTAGTTATCTTGTATTTTTTCTTTCTCGTTTGTTTTTGCTTTGTACTCTTGCGCCTGCGTGCGTTTAGTGAATGAACTGTGTACAAATTTTTTTTTGGGAAATATATCTAAGTACCTTTCGTTTCGTTTATATTGCTTGTCTGAGTGCGTTTGATGTACACATTGTTACTGGCACACAACAAAATGTACATATGAAAAGGTTTACAATCACTAGATTAACGTGCGTTAGATTACAAAACGTGCGATCGTACTCAAACGCAGGTAGATGAACACTTAGTGGAAATACTTTCTTAGGTGCTGTGTGTTCCAGGGATTGCCTATCCTTCTTCCAAACATGTCCTTGATGTAAAACGTACCCGGACTTACGACTACGTTGTTAACGTACAAACCTTCCCATGACGGGCATAAGCCTTTCGGCTTCGCTTGAACTGCTTTCATGACCCAGTCCCCTAGTTGAAGCGGGCACTCCTTCACACGGTGGTTGAATAGTCGAGCGACTCGCTGCTTGTTTGCGGTGTTGTGAATGTGTGCCGTGTCGCGCCTTTCTTCGAGGAGGTCGTTGTCGAGTCTGAGTCCTTTGCCGTTGGTGTTGGGGTCATAGCTTTCAATTCTTCGGCTCCTGTACGTGAGCTCGAGCGGTAGTACGGCCTCCGTTCTGAATGTGAGGCTGAACGGGGTTTCTCTTGTTGCTGCCGTTGCCGTAGTTCGGATTGACCCTAGTATTTTGGGGAGTAATGTGGGCCATCATCCTTACCAAACATCTTCTCTTTCTATGAGTTTGATCTCCTTCTTGATTCCTTCCTTGATGATTTTGTTTGTTGCTTCTACCTGTCCGTTTGTTTGTGGGTGTGCTGGCGACGCAAATATCAGATTGGTACCTTGCCTTTTGCAGAATACTTTGAGCTCGTCGTTGTGGAATTGTGGCCCGTTATCGGTGTTGATGTTGAGTGGGGTGTCATAGCGACAGTAAAGAAAACGCCATAAGAATCTCTTCACCTTTTCGGTCGTGATCTTGACCATCGGTTCCGCCTCGATAAACTTGTTGTGGTAGTCAATGATTACTATAATGTGTCGATATTGGCTCTTGGATTTTGGAAGTTCTCCGATGAGATCAAGTCCCATTGCGCAAACGGAACAGGAGAAGTGAGGATCGATAGGGGGACCGCGGGCGCATGATTTTTGTGTGCATAGAGTTGGCACTGATGGCAGGTTGTAGTGATCGCGGTTGCATCCGTGTGGATAGTGGGCCACCAGAATCCACAACAGAGTGCCTTCTGTGCGATGGATCATGCTCCCGCGTGGTGGCCACATACGCCTGAATGGATTTCCCTCAGTATCTTGTCGCCTTGCTCCGGTATGACGCATTTGAGGTTGGCCCATGTCTTCCCTTGTCTATACAGGCTGTCGTGTCGGATGCTGAAGTTGACTGCTCTGGCTATGATGTTTCACGCTTAGGCCCGGTTTGCTGGCAGTTCACCCCGTGTTTTGTATTTGATGATGGGGTCCATTCAGCTGGCAACGTGTGGCTCGATCGTAAAGATTTCTTCTGGCATTTTCGTGATGCTTGGTCTCTTTAGGACTTCCACTACTCGTTGCCCTGGCTACGTTTGTATGGGCGATGTTGCTAGATGGGCGAGTGTGTCTGCCTTGGTGTTCCTTCCCCTTGGGATATGGTTGATGTTGAAGAACTTGAGCTTGCTTAACATTGTGCATACGTGGTCATGGTATGCTGTCATCGTATCACCATTCGTCTTGAAGTCGCCCCGGATTTGGTTGACGACTAGTTGTGAATCGCCGAAGATGTTGATGCTCGAGGCTTTTGAGTTTCGGGCCAGTTGTAGACCAACGATAAGAGCTTCGTATTCGGCCTCGTTGTTTGTTGCTTCGAATTCGAATCTTAGCACGTATTTGGCTCGTACGCCCCCGGGCCGATGAGGATGATCCCAACCCCACTGGTGTTCTTGGTGCATGACCCGTCCACGTAAAGGTTCCATGGTGATTCAGGTTTTGGGGGTTCTTCCTTGGGAGGCTCCATGCTAACGGGTGATGTGTCGAGGACGGGATGTGTCGCCCCCTCTTCGGCCTCTGTGTATTCGGCTATAAAGTTCGCGATAGCCTGGCCCTTTATTGTTGTTCGGGGCACGTAGTGGATGTCGTATTCGCTTAGCTCGATGGCCCATTTTTCCAGACGACCACTGTGGTCAGGCGATTGCAATACCTGTCGTAATGGGACATTGGTGAGAACATGGATGCTATGGGCCTGGAAGTATGGCCTAGGTCTCCTTGCTGCTGAGACGAGTGCAAGTGTTACCTTCTCGATTATAGGGTAACGTGTCTCCGGAGGTGTCATGCCCTTTCCGGTAAAGAAAACTGGTAATTCAGAATTTTTCTCTCTTCAGACCAGGGCCGAACTGATGGCTGTTAGGGAAGCAGATAGGTATAGATATAGGGTTTCTCCCTTTACGGGTCTGGACAAGAGAAGGATTGAGGCGAGGTACTGCTTGATCGATGCAAATGCGTCTTCATAGTCGGCTGTCCAAACGACGCTTCGCTTGTTTGTCGTTTGGAGGGCATTGAAGAACGGTGCACATTTGTCGGAGTAGCGGGAGATGAAGCGATTAAGGGATGCCAGTTTTCCCGTTAGGCTTTGGAGTTCAGCCTTGGTCGTGGGGGGTTGCATGTCTAGTATTGCCTTGACCTTTGTTGTTGAGGCCTCGATGCCCCCCTTGCTGATGATGTATCCGAGAAACTCGCTTGTTGTTACGCTGAACGTGCATTTGGCCGGGTTCAATCACATGCCGTTCTTGGTCAGGAGTTCGAGTACGGTTCGTAGGTGTTCGGGGTGATCCGTTGCCTTGGTGCTCTTGACCAGTATGTCATCGATGTAGAATTCTACAATTTCGCCCATCAGCCCGTCAAATATGATGTTCATTAATCTTTGGTATGTGGAGCCTGCATTCTTCAGGCCAAACGACATGACTACATAACAGTAAAACCCCTTGTCCGTTGTGAAGCACGTGGCCTCCTGGTCTTTAGGGTTCATAAGGATCTGGTTGTACCCCGAGTATGCGTCCAACATTGACAGTAGTTCATGCCCGGCAGTGGCGTCTATAAGCTAATCGATCCGGGGTAGCGGGAAACTATCTTTCAGACAGGCCTTGTTCAAATTACTGTAATCTATGCACATGCGCCAAGATCCATTTTGCTTCTTGACCATGACGGCGTTGAAGATCCATTTCAGGTAGTCGACTTTTCGGATGAAGTCGATTTTCTGCAATCTATCAACCTCCGCGTGCATAGCCGCGTATCGTTCTTGGTCATACGCCCGCCGTTTCTGCTTTATCGGCTTTGCAAGTAAGCTGATGCTGAGTTTGTGGGAGATGATGCTTGGGGCAATTCCAGGCAAGTCCGTGTAAGACCATGCAAATACCTGTTGGCAGTCCGTTAGGACCTGGGTTAGTCGAGCCGCCATGTCGAGCTCAAATTGTGCGCCGATGCGGATTGTGCACTCCGGGTGTTCACGGGATAGTTGTATCGTACGTTGCCCCTCCCGTTCTTCGGCGGGTCAGATAGTGTTCATTCCGTCAAGTAGGTCATCAGGTTGCTGCTCTTCAGGGGAGCACTCCGGCACTGCGAGTACATCCAATCGCGTGTTGTCTTTGTCTCATCGAACAGTTTTTTCCACGAAATCGTACCCCCTGACCGTGCCGATTCCGTAGTCTGTCGAGAACTTTGCCATGAGCATATGGCCTGCAATGATCAACCTCAGCTTCGAGATACTTGGTCGTCCGAGGATCATGTTGTAAGACGTGTGGAGGTCTATAATAACGAAGTCTGTTCTGATTTCGCTCTGGGGGGGTTCCCGGTGCATCGATGCTGAATCGCATATAGTCGCTACCGAGGGGGTAAGTGGTCTCACCTGAGAAGCTGGCGATGCTCTCATGGTCCTGCGTCATCTTGTATTTCGGGCGCTTAAGGCCTTCGTACGCCTCTCGAAAGATGATATTAACGGAAGCTCCGTTATCGATGAGGATGCACTTGACTAAGTATCGGTCCACCATTCCGTCGATGACGAATGGGAGCGTGCTGTTCTGGTTGCCTTCTTCTTCATAGGGGAAGGTGATTGGAGGCCAATCCTTCTTGACAGCCTTTGGCGGGTTTCCGGGATGTACTGCAAACACGTCCCTAGGTCGGGGTTCTTCCCTTTCTTGTGGGCATTCGTCCTTCCGTTTCCCTCTCGAGATGTTGTTGATGGTGCCCCATATTCGTATGTCCGTAGCCGGGCGTTCCGCACTTGTCGCTCGGAAGATCAGCGTTCCCTCCATGTGCAGTCGTTCAATTTCTTTGGCTAGGATTTCGTAGTCATTGGTGTTGTGGGTATTCGATCCTGACGGCTTGCCTACTCGTTTCTGGCTCCTCCGTTGGTCCCGATTCCGCTCGTTGGGTCTCCTAGCTCCGGATGAACGCGTCAAGCCGATCCTCCAAGCGCTGTCGAGTTTGGCGTTCCTGGTCTCTTTAGGTTCGGGCCGTTTGGAGTTCCTTTACGAGGTGGGCTGCTGCTTCGTCTTCCGTTAGGTCGTTGATGATGTTGATCGCGTCTCTCATCTTTCGGCTTTCAGGTGTAATGTGGTCTGTTGCCAATCTTTTCTACTATGGTTTCGGGTGGTTTACGATTTCTCCCTTCCCACATACAACGCCAATTGTTTCTACCAAACTCTGTAGGAATTCCGGTAGAAGTGCGGGTGAGATCAATTTGGATGATCTGAGCTGTTGTGCGTATGTCATCCTTTACCTGCTGTTAAGAGTAATACACCAAACGGTCGTTAGGAGCCTTGACGGGTTGTTCCCGCCTTCGAATCTCCGACGCTCAAGTTAGTGTATGAAGCGTAACAATAGTATTGGTTGAGTAACGGGCGTACCTTGTAACTTTTATAAATGTGTTGTTTATATTGGTGGTTGAGTATGGAATCTTTTGTTGCTCTTCGATGTGGGATCCTGCTTGTTTGTTCATGATCAGTCCTGGTACCTTCCGTTTGTTGTTCCGAGCGCGTGGGCTTTCAGATGGTGTTACTTTCTTGTTTAAAGTTGAAGCCTGTATTGCTGTCTTGCGTTTGGTCTGGGCTGTGTTGACCCGTTTGGAGTGACTAATTGTGCGACCATTATGTGTTTACGGGATCACGTACCAACACTGTGGTTATCAGATTTGTGTAGATCAATCATCTGTAATAATTCGGATTAAAATATAATTAATTAAAGTGTTTAATTTCTAAAAATATGTATATAATTAAATAAGTAAACATACGTACCCATGGAAGGAAATAATCGGGGAACTTCTTCTTAACCACTTTTTCAAACTAGGCTGAACTCTTGTTCGGATGTAACTCCTGAAGGTTCTCCCTATACGCCTTCATGTTAGGCTCGAGTTCATCACAGTCTCGCAACACTACCCAATGCGCCTCGATAAGTTCTTCAAAGGGTCGTACAACATTTGTGACAATATAAAGACTGATGCTGCTATTGGGATAGAAGGCGGTGAGAGGTGGTGGATCCTTGAGGTACCTACTGTAGTAAGTAACACACTCATGCATTAGGTATGTCTCTACTATAAAGTCATCCGGGGCCGATCTATTTTTGATGAATCCTTTATACTGTCTAAGCTGTCTACAAAATCCAATGTTCAATTAATTAATTGTATAACAGGTACATATAGTAATCTCAAGTGGAAAAAATAATTGATCGGAAAACCTGTATAATTAATTAGTTGTACGTACCTTTCTTGAGGATACATCCAAGTGTACTGGACCGGAACAGAAATGAGCACATGTTCGGGTAGGCAGATCATTAGGTGAATCATGATGTCAAAGAAAGCAGGGGGAAAAATCCCCTCTAGTTTCCAGATGATGTGCACAATTTGTTGTTGCAGTTCCACCACATTTGACTTCTTCAACTCTCTGGCGCATAACCTCTGCCACAATATGCACAATGCCCCTATTGGTTCTACGACATCACGAGGAAAATATGACCGAATTACCACTGGAATCAGACGCATAACGTGATAGTCATGTGTCTTTAGACCAACAAACTTGTGTTGCACCTCGTCCACTGCTCCAATTATAGTAGCTGCATATATAGTCGGATAACAAACACTCTTTTCCAGTGGAATACATAACGTCTAAGTGCCGACTTTACTGTGTAAGGTGCATCTGGCATTTTGTTGTACACTCCTCTTCTATCCCTCCTCAACCACAAGGGAAGACGTAGATTTATAGATTCTAGATCTTTCTGCGCTTTGGAAGTATCTTTAGTCTTAAAGTTAATACCGAGAATTTTTCCCACCACGCTGTCGCACACATTCTTTTCTATGTGCATCATATCCAAGTTGTTCTTCAGCTTCAACTTCGACCAGTAAAGGAGTTCAAAGAATATACTCTTGTTATGCCAATAGCTGAGATCCTGTGGAGGTATTGGATTGCATTTCTATACATCTCTATCATTGATCAACACACCAAAGTCGAAATAGCTAAACCTCTCTAAAATCTCTTCGCCAGACTGTAACGAAAGGACCCGACTCCGATTTAGTTGCCTAAACCGAAATCAAACCCCTTCGAAAACATGACCTTCAAAAAAATTTTGCCAGTTTACTTTGAAATACGTGAGCCAATATTAGAACCTGCAAAGAGAATCACACTTCAAATATTCCCCAAAAGCCAAACCGTGGGGCTCCATTCCCCATCCGGATTTCTCAACATCATATATAATAAACCACAAGATTTACAAGAAATCCAGAAATCATTCAGGAGTAAACTCAACTGAAAACAAACATAAGTATTTAGAGTGATGCCTATATACATCATATACAACCAGTAGGTCGAACTGAGAACCTACACGAACTGATGTGTGACTTGAACTCTATGCCTCCACTGTTGACGTGCAACCCCGGAATTCAAACTGCAAACTGGGCAAAAGAAACCGAAAAGCCCAGAGGAAGGCAAATGAAATCTTTACAGTGAGTGGACGAAAATAATAATAATATGTCCTTCCCAACATATAAGTATATATGCTCATAAAAGCATAATGCGAGTAAATGCACATGAAAATCCCGACCAGTTACATTTTCCCTGATCCATAAATATGCACATAAAATCCTGCGGGGTCACTCACAGACTCCTCCGCATAGTACAGTCTAATCACAGGATCCCAGACCCTCTCATGATTAATAAGTCTGAAAGACCTTTGGTCAGGATATCCGTCCCCCCGGAGCATCTCGGGGATCAGCCGAGAAGCTAAAGCATCGATGCTACCTCTATATCTGAGACTGTACTCTGTGTAAACCAAATCATAAATACTTTCCATGCATATGCGAAATCGTAAAATGCAATCATAAGATGCATACTTGTATGTGCATAATTGTAAATGCATACTAATACAATGCATAATCGTAAAGTGTATATTTATAAATGCATAAAGTAAATGCCTAATCAAAATTCGCAAATCAACTGTGAAAATAAAATGTCCACTCACAGTACGAAGCTAACTCTGAGGTTCGGTGGAAGATCCATCGCCAAACACTCGATCATGATCACCCGAATAACAGGGATATGATCAATACATATTGAAACACATCATACAGAGCTAATACGTCAAGAACCTTGCGTTCTTGAAAGACGTATCACTTGAAATATCAACGAGGATAGAGAAATTCTCAAAATACACCCAAACAACCCTCGTCCAAAATTAGAAAATTAAACTCGACTCAAAAACCTCACCATTGCGTTCGGCACGCGAAAACAAGCGAAACAACATAAAACTTGTCAAAAATCTCACCTCGCCAGAGCTCCGCCGCCGCCGGCGGAAAATCTACCAACTCATAAATCTTCAACCTATACATCAATTTGAAGATCTCGACATTTCTAACAAATTTGTAGTTCAAAGCTAAGCCCAATTTTAAGCGGAAAAGGTCCAAAACTCACCATGAAATTCGAAAACCTCGCCGGAATTCAATTTCTCCGATCGACCACCACCGGGCATGGCAAGGGCTAAAACCACTTGGGATATACTCACCATCCCAAGGGCTTCAAAACCCTCACAAGGTTGACCCCCATCGCTGCCATCTTCACCACCTTTGTCGCCGGGGAATTCTGCCGGAATTCTCCAAACTTCACCCCGTCGTATCTTCTTCATCCGGTAACCAAAATGAGTGATCCACCTATCAAAAAAAAAGAGGAGCTCGAGCCCAACAACTTTCATGAAAGAACCATGGCCAAAATATGCCAGAATAAGGCACACTAATGCCGAGAATCTCACGGCCCCAAACGGGTCAGTTTTGACCCGTGGGTCGATGCGGGTCAATGGGTATTTCCAAAAATAGAAAGTTTCCCAATTTGTTTCGTATTTATATTGTATACATACCGTACACATACCATCCCCAAATCAATGGCTATAATTCAATCTAATCCAAATCGGACGGTCACGATTAAATCCACATTCACCAACCTTCAAAACTCAATAAAACATTGCTCACTTATCCCGAAAATTCCCACGATCTCGAAATTAAATCCTCTACAATTTACGCGAAGGAACTCAAACCAAATTCTTGCCCGATAATTTAGTCGTTAACAAACCCACGAGTACGATTAATTCACAATAATCACGGCTCAGACCAATATGTGCACATTTCACGGTTCGGGTCGTTACAAATCTACCCCCTAACAAAAATTTCATCCTCGAAATTTACATACCGGCTAGGAGAACGAAGCTACTGCTCATACAAACTGTTCTGGCTGCTACGTGACTACCTTTACTATATGATTTCTATACAAACACAAACGCTGACACTAACAGAAAATTTCTATTGCAGAGAATCTACTCTCCACAATTAAGAACATCCAACGGTTCCATAACCTGAACTGAACTGCAATTGAAACTATCTACAATGGAAATTTCTGAGGCACGCTAACATCAGGGAATTAGGAATATACGTCCATAACCACGATCGATGCATAAAATACGTCATACCATATAGACCTGATAATACTTTTCAAACGATAAACCATAACGCTCATATCTTTACTAACGTGCATAACTTACCACGCTAACAACTGTTCATAACTCATTTCCATGGCAATATCTAGAAGGATACTCAATTACCACTGTATACTCTAACTGACATACGCGCAAATTTTCCTACCTCTTCAACTAGCAGGTATGCAAATTTCGAGGACAAAATTTTTGTTAGGGGGGTAGATTTGTAAAGACCCGAATAGAAAATGGTATGTTAATTAGCTTGATTTGCGAGTTTCTCGATTAGTCGCAGTTAGTCATAATTGGTCGATATGGTGGGTTTGTTCACGACTTAATTATCGGACATGAATTTGGTTTGAGTTCCTTCGCAAAAATTGTAGAGGAGTTGATTTCGAGTTTGTAGGAGGTTTCAAAGGATTTTTCAGATAATCAGAGAATATAAAATGAATATTTGAAATTATCGTCGAGTTAGTCGTACTTATCCATTTGGGTTTGAGTTATCCGAATCGTGAATTTGGTCGGTTCGTGACGTATAAATATCGAAATAATCGTAGAATTGTCGAAAAGTTTCATTTGGGCCGAGTTGACTGTGTTTGACTGAGTTCGACCGAGTCACTGAGTTGACCCACCGAGTTGACAACTCGCCGTCGAGTTGCTTGCCGAAATACGACACGGTTGCCAGAAATGAAGGTAGGGAAATGATCCCCTTGGTCTAAGCTTTCTATTCATGTATATATTGTGTTGATTTGAGGTGGTTTGGGTGGTGAATTTTGTAGGAGAAGTTGGACGGAATCGGTGGGTTTGGGGGAAGGTTTTCCGGCAGTTTTCCGATGGGGTTTTGGGGTGGAATACGTTGGGCTTGAGTTTGGGATGGAAACCCTTGAGTTTGGGAGGACGAGGTGGCTCCACGGTGCAGAATTTCACTGGCAAAGTTTTCCGGCCGATTTGAACTCCATGGCTTTCGAGCTCGATTTCGGCCACGGTGGTAGTTGGATGGTGGTGGTTCTTTGAGGAAAGATGTTAGGCTTGGGGTGAGGAAGGTTTTGAGGTATGGGCCGTGGTCAACGGCGGAGCTCCAGCGAGGTTGACTTTTTGGGATTTTGGAGATTTTTATACCGTTTTGCTCGTAATCGGGTCCCGGTCGTAGTCGTGAGATTTTTGAGTTGATTTGAGTATTATATTTTGAGGCGAAGGTTGTTTGGGTGTATTTTAAGAATTTTGTTATCTTCGTCGATATTTCGAGCGATACGTCTTTCGAGAACGCAGGGTTCTTGACGTATTAGCCTCGTATGATGTGTTTCAATATGTATTGATCGTATCCTTGTTATTCAGGTGATCGTGATCGAGTGTTTGGCGAGGGATCTTCCGCCGGACCTCCGAGTTAGCTTCGTACTGTGAATAGACACTTATTTTCACAGTTGATTTGCGAGTTTTGATTTGGCATTTTATGAGTATATATTTATGATTATGCATTTAGGTTATGCATTTATGATTATGCACTTTACGATTATGCATGTGCATGGAAATGATTTATGATTTGGTTTACACAGAGTACAGTCTCGGATATAAAGGTATGCATCGATGCTTTAGCTTCTCGACTGATCCCCGAGATGCTCCAGGGGGGGCAAATATCCTGACTCGAGGTCTTTCAGACTTATATTAATCACGTATGGGTCTGGGATCCCGTGATTAGACTGTACTATGCGGAGGAGTCCATGAGTGACCCCGCAGGAATTTACGTGCACATTTATGGATCAGGGAAAATGTACCTGGTCGAGATTTTCATATGCATTGACTCGCATTATGCTTTTATGAGCATATATTTGGGAAAGACATATTATTATTTTCGTCCACTCACTCTAACGATTTTATTTGTCTTTCCTTGGACTTTTCGGTTTCCTTTGCCCAGTTTGTAGTTTGAATTTCGGGGTTGCACGTCGACGGTGGAGGCGTAGAGTTCATATCACACTTCAGTTTGAGTAGGTTCCTTGTTCGACCTACTGGTTGTATATGATGTATATAGGCGTCGCTCTGAATACTTATGTTGTGTTTCAGTTGAGTTTACTCTTGAATATTTCTGGATTTCTTGTAAACCTTTTGGATTATTATATATGATGTTGAGAAATCTGGATGGGGAATGGAGCCCCATGGTTTGGCTTTTGTGGAATATTCGAAGTGTGTTTCTTTGCAGGTTCTAATATTGGTTCACGTGTTTCAAAGTAAAATCTGGCAAAAAAAATTTTAAGGTCATGTTTTCGAAGGGGTTTGATTTCGGTTTAGGCAACTAAATCGGAGTCGGGTCCTTTCACAGACCAACTACATGGTTTAGGATTATTCTCTTCCTGAACCGTCGAAATGAGCTTCATCCTATCGCCATGGGTGATCATGAGGAAGCCATCTACAGTGACCTAGGTAACACACATTCCCCGCGTGCCAACTAGAGTTCACGTCGTCCAAACATATGGAACATCTATTGTATCCTTTCGTCCTGCAGGCTGCCAACATCTCATACGCTGGAAAATCGTTGATCGTCCATATTATAGCTACCCTCATCATGAACATCGTGTCAATGAATTTGTCATAAGTTGGGACTCCATTTTTCCACAATAATTTTAGCTCATCGATCAAAGGTCTGAGGTAGACATCTTAGCACTTCCCCAAAGATTTAGGACCTGGAATTAGCAGAGTAAGAAAATTAAATTCCTTGTTCATGCATATCCATGGTGGTAAGTTGTACGACATCAGAATAACCAGCCAAGTTCTGACGACAAAGCTATTACTACCCCAAGGATTAAATCCGTCTGTAGAAAGTCTGAGTCTAACATTTAGAACCTCTGCTGCAAAGTCTTCAAATTCTCTGTCGAAATATTTGAACGCCTCCCCATCCGTGGAGTGTCTCAGCACATCGTCATCTATTCGCTTTTCTACGTACCATCATACCACCTCTACTACGTATAGAGACATGTACAGACGATGCAATCTGGGAATCAATAGAAAATATCAAAGAACCTTCAAAGGAATTGGGTTTTTTTGAACTCTTCTTATTCCCCCGGTTCTCATATCTGCACTGGCCACATACAGGATAATAGTTCAAATGTGCATACTCTTTGTAAAACAACACACAATCATTTAGGCAAGCGTGAATTATCTTGTACTTTAGGTCGAAGCTGCTCAAGATCTTTCTAACTATATAATGTGATTTCGGAAGATTGTGATTATCGGGAAGCAAATTACATATTTTCTCCTGTATTTCGTCAAAAGCACTATATGACATTTTGTTCTTCACTTTTATCTACATTTGCTGCATCATATATCGCAACACATTCTCTCGACATCCAGGGTACACTGGGGTCTGGGTTTCAAGTAGCATCATGTTGTACTTATCCATCTCACTAGTGTCAGTGGCCAAGCTAGCAGCAGGAAATGTGTCATCATGCCCATGAGTGGTATCGTAACCTCCCTCTTGGTGTTGGTGTCCACCGTGACTAAATCCCGGAAAGGCATCATGGACCAAATCCACAGTTGGGTTCCACGAAGGAGCACCACTATCGCTTGATGATGCACCATGGTAACTGATGTCTGGTCCTGAGCTTAAGTCTACTACTTCATCATGCTTGCTCCACGTAGTGTAACTCTACATCATACCGTTCTCGTACAAGTGTTGCGACATAACATTAATTAGCCGTCACAAGCTGATGGTTAAGACATTTTCTTAAGGACACCAGAAACACTTTTTTTTTCCTGACCATGTTCCACCGCAAAAACCACAAACTCTCTGATTCCGTCCATATACCGCACATCACTTCTATTCGCCAACTGTATCATACTCTTATCCATATTTCTGCATGCGTAATAAGTTAACAATTATATTTCATATTAATTATATTTTTTTTCAATCAGTAACTAATTATCTAATATACGTACTATATATATGCGCTATAATCTAGCTAGCTAACATACTACGTACCTAGCTTATATTAATATATACATATACTATATATATCTGTATATATACTATTAATTAATTAACCTTAACGTATTACCTAGTTTAATTAAATCATTAATTAGTGCGCTTATAGATTACCAATTAGCTTAATCTAGCTAGCTAACATGTTTTTTTAACTAATAATATAATATAATATATATGTTATACTATTAATTATTAACTAATTAACCAATTACTTTACAATTACGTATATTAACAATACAATACGTATAACAAGCTAGGATCAGAATTGTGTGTTTTATGCTTGTACACCTAAGAAATACTAAGTTTGAAAATCAGCAAGGAATTGTGTACATCATAAGCACGTGTAGAAATCAAAGAAAGATGAGTATGACTTGTTTCGATATATGTTGCACGATCTTTGGATTCACGCTAGACCAGATAGAGGAGCATCATGTAGGTGACCAAGTGTTCATTACTCACAGGAGTATATATGATAATTTTACACGAAAACGCAAACTTCCCACCAATTTTAGATTTGTGTTCAATGAAGATGTAGTTTATCAGCTTGATAGGATATAAAGTCTTATCATTGATTTTAAACGAAGAGTTACGTTCCTAGAACTCCATAACATTCTTGTCCTCTGGTTAGTTTTCATTGGTTAAGCATCCAGTGTCCTGGAAATCAAAAATTTATGTAGTTGTATAATGAGGGTAGTGGCATCAATCCAGTTATTCAATTTGAGAGTGCGTCTTGGTATGTACATTAGCGCCTCTTTGTTTTACCACCTTAAGTGGACAAATATTTTAAGTGGAGGCTTATGTCCATTTTTTCAATGATCTTTCAGCATCGAACAATAATAGAAATTCTTTTATGTGAGATCTACATGCGAGCTAATGAGGTGCTCGGATTTGGTGCGGCATTTTCTGCTACAGATTGAAGTACTTGAATTATGAAATTGATTGCTTTGAGTTTCAGAACTCAAGATATACTGAAGCATTTCTTATTCATCTCAGTCAAAGTACATATTAATAGGATTACACGGAGCACAGATACATAGTTCATAGTTAAATAGTGAATTGAGATGACAATTTGATTCTCTGAAGTCCCCCCGTAGTTTTCAGTGTATTAGAGGCAAATTTCAAGTGATTTCTTACGAGCCTCTCTACATTATAGTTATTGATATTTAAGTTAGCTCTTATAGTGTATCGAACGAGAGTTATGTAAATTGTTAAGATATTTTGTATTGTGATGCACAAATTAGGATGGGCATTAGTGGTTTATGTTCATAGTGTTGTGTATATTGATTATGAAAAATCCGGATGGGAATCGGAGTCCATGGTTTGTTTGTGGGATGCGTTATTCAGAATGTTCTCTTCGTGCAGGTTTTTGGTTTCCTTAAGATATAGGGGAAACTATACCCGATTTTCAATAGAATTTCCAAGAATAAGATAACGGAGTAGGGCTAGAAGTTCGCTTGCAATGGGTCAAACGCCCACTTATGTTACAACTTTAGAATGGTTAGTCTGGGTCCTTAGTTTGTTAGCTTTGTGGCCTTGGAGGTAACTTTATGTGTGAGTATCCGCGGATGGACACCACAGGTAGGCATTCGGTGCAAGATTCTGGTGGTGATTAGGAAGCCATTTCAAGAGTTAGAGCTGCACCACCACCCATGTAATATCTTATTAGGACCGTAACTAGGGGGATGCCAGGTTAGACTGACTGGATAGGCCCAATTACATTAGTAGAACTTGCCACTAGGGTTAACATGGGTACCAGATGTTTCCAGGTATTTATGTTATAGAATTTGGATCAGGACAGTCTCATGTATTTGGCTTTTTAGAGTAGTTGTTTTAGACTCAAGATTATAAAAGGCAGACTTTGTAACAAGATGATAGCTTGGTGGAAGTATTTTGGACGACTTATACAGCTGTAGATGTTACTTGCGCGCTTAAAGAACTCATCCAAGATTGGTATCAGTCGTCCTACGCTTCAGGTACATAAATTTCGAGCACAAAATTTTCTTAAGAAAGGTAGGTTGTAACATCCCGACCCAAAATTGACCTCTTATTTTTGATTAAATGTTAACCGATGACAATAACTAGTTTTTATTATCGGTAATTATTGATGACTTTTTATCGAAATTTTATTGATTAAGTTTTTCGGGAACTATTGTTGAGGAAAGTTGTAGAGTTTTTCGTGACGAGTTTGTAGCCACGTCACATATTAGAATCGGAGTTATGCCAAAGAAATTACGATCAGTGAAAATTTTATACGACTCTTACAAAATCGGTTAGTTGCATCTCGCACATATAAATAGGATTTTCCAAAATTTGAAAGTCAAAATCTTTCCACTTTGGGGCCAGACGCGTTGACCCGCGTTGAACAACGTTGTGGCAACGAAAATCGCCGCCAAGCTGGGCCTGGCGAGGCTTCGCCGTCTGGCCACCAAACCGGCCAACCTTTATATGAAAATGATCATCTCAAGACCCTCATTTGTTCCTTTATGGTTTTCGTCACCAATTTGATCAGAGGTAGCCAGAATTTCGAATTGAAACACCGAAAAAACCTAGGTTTTGGGACGATGGGTTTTCTGGCGAGTTGGCCTCCGATATTGGTATGGTTGGGTTTCTCTTGTTCTTCTCTTTGTGTTTGTGTGTACTATGTTTGGAATTTCATGTTTGTAAGTGGGAATCGTGGAGATCGATCAATCTCCGTCGAATCCGTTTTAGGTCGTCGTCGTGGGAGGCGGTCGACACCGTTATGGGTGGCAAGGTGTTAGGGCTTTTGATCCCCTTTCCACTCTGAGTCGATTGATGCCAGTGCAGAGCCCCGTGGTGACTCGATGGAGCTGGAATCTGGTCGTGAGGATTTTCGACAATTTTTAGGGCTCAATTGTTTCGGGCCTGATTCTGGCCAAACGGGCCGGAATTAGGCACAAGTGTTTTGGAAGAAATGATTAGGCTTGACTAGAGGAAGGGTTTGGTGCTCAGGTCGTTGGGAAAAGTTTGTCGCCGCCGTTGGTAGTGGTTCACGGCGGCGCTTCAGAGAAGATGAATTTCGACAAAAGTTTTATATCGTTTTTCTCGTAATTGTGTACCAAATGTAACAAAGAAGTTATTGAAGTGATTTGGACATTGTAAATTAGGACGTGTGTTTAACCGGATATTATTTAAATAATTTTATGATATTATTAAATTGTTGAATCGATTGTCGATTTGACCTCGAGTCGCGTAACGTTCAAGAATTTTATTGCGACATTAAAAAGGATTAAAGGTATAGATTATAGAATTAGATTAAAGATTGTCATAAGTTCGGAAAGCAAAATATTCAAGAATGCGACATTCTCGACAGTATTTCTCGTCATGTGAACGAGTCTAGTTATTCAATATTATTCTCGACAATTAGTTGTTAAATAATAATCGTTATTTTATGACGATGTATTAGCAGCCAGTGACAAACCTATAGAAACGTCGATAGACAGGCTATGGCTTGGTGGATATCATAGCACAGTACTGTGAGTGGACATTTTATTTTCATTATTGTTTTGCGAGTCTATAGTTATGTATTTACAGTTATGCATTTTACAGTTATGCATTTTTTAGTTATGCATTATTAAAGTTATGCATTAGCTTGGAGGCATACAACATATGATTTTACACAGAGCATAGTCACAATTGTTGCATCGATGCACTGGCTTCTCGACTGATCTCCGAGATGCTCCGGGAAAGTCAGAGACCTGACCCATGATTTACTTAGCACTCAGGAGGGTTAGGACAAACACCTGACCTGGGCATGTACATTTTTAGACTCGCATCACTTTTTCGTATATTCTACAGTGAAATGCATTTGAGTTATGTTTATTTGATTTCTTTACAAAATTTACTTTTTGTCCACTAACTCTAACGTTTTATATTTTATGCCATTCCTTGCGCCCTTTGTTTTAAATTGCCCAGTTTGCAGAGTTCTCTTGTGTTCGAGCACACACGCAGTTCATGGCATAACAGTATCCACCGTAGGATCCAAGGTTGTTCCTGTGAATTAGTATTTTAGTTTGTATAGTCAGTTTAAATTGTCTAGCTGCTCTGATATCGAAAGCAGTTGTCTATCTTTTATATTTTAGTAATGAACCAATATGTAAAAAATTTCTTTATTTCGTGACATTTGAATTTTGGGTCTCCACTTCGTCTTTCAATTAATGAGTAGTAACTAAGGTTAGTAGAGTCGTTAGGGCCTAATTCTGGTTTAGACAGTTAAATCGGGGTTGAGTTCTTTCAGCTTGATAAAAAGCTTTGATTTTAGGGTAATCCAACAACCGAATTGAACCCCACTTGTGATGGTACTCTGGCGGCGGTTTTCCAATTGTGATGGTACTCCGAAGGTGATGGAGGTTGTAGTGTTTAGGGGTTTAGGATATTTTTCTGTTGAGGGTTTGGGTTGGCTATCAACTCAAGACCTACTAATAACGTGTTGAAGGAGAAAATAGATACACGATCAATGTAGACTGAAACTGTACTTTATTCATTGATAGATGACCTTAAATATGAATTACAATATGTTACAATCAATATCTCACTAAAGCAGCGATTGAGAGAATACCTACTTATAATCTAATTACGACAAGATACACACCGAAATTCCTGAAATATTATTTCTTTAAACAGATAAATATTTTCATGTGTTTAGTCAAAGTTATGGTCAAAATCAACTGTTTGCTGAGTAAAATTACAAGACTTTTTCGTTAGTCAAAATTTTCTAGAATTACAGGTCACAAACTGTCTAGACACCCTAAACGGGAAATCATTTTTATAGCAAATTTAATCCTGACATCTCAGTCTATCTTCCATCAGTTGGTTTGTGTTTTACACCATGTAATATAAGGTGATGCATATTTCATATTTGGATAGGAAGAATAAGTCTAGCAGAGTCTTCGGCACGTTGTTAAGGGATAATTGTTGTTCATCATTTCATCTTGTCAATGTTTAGAAATTTGATACGTGCGTTTTCACTAACGTAGTAACGTGTGTATCCATAGCTTCATCCCTATGAAGCAATTATTCATAGCTGAAATTGTGTAACTCAGGTCTTTATACCAGTCAAAGTTGATGAAACTGTCGACAACACAAAACATCTAAACTTGATGAAATGAAATCTCAGATTCTAGAAAATCACATGAAACCGATGAGGGGATTTGGGATTCATGTCTCTTTAACTGGTAGGCACTCTATTTGCAGTGCATTACTGAACGAAAATAATGAATGAGTTAAAGTCTAGTACTTGAAATGATAACTTGATTCACAACTGCAATTTTAAATTCTACATTAGAATGTATGCTGAGCACATTCGGCCTAATAATGACATTTCATCTTTACCCTCGTGAGTTTTGAAGGGAACAGGCTCATCAACTTCACAGTTCCTTGCAAATAACTGGTATCCTCTCATCGAACAAGTGGTATAAGAAGATACTCAGCATAAAAGAGCTGCAAGAATAAACAAATTAATGAGAATTTACCTCATGAAGTCTGTTACAAAAGATCAGCTACCATTATAACATGCTTTCTAAAAATTAGTAAGGCCAGTATGGCTCAAGCCTATATTCAGGCAGGTTCCAAGTTAGACCATAGCACCGGACTAACCAGAGGCTATCTACTTTTAAAGGCAGAAAGAGTAAGGCCAAAAAGATTTGAATCGTAAATGGCTTAACATGTTTAAAATTTCAAACTCTTGGTGAAAGCTATCTTAACCTCACTTAGTTAATTTTAGCCAGCCTCCATCATTTCAAGAATATGGATAACTTTCATGATTGAAAACAGCTTGATGTCTTGATAGAAGGCAGAAAAACCAGTAACAATACTAAAAATAGTAATGTGAGCACTTGAAGAGTAGTGTGTATAAGCACCTGTAAGAGCGTTGAGCAAAATATGAAGAAATAAAATTAAAAAAAAAAAGATGAAAAGAATAACTGAGACAGGCAATTACCTTCCATATAAACATGTAAAAGGTTGTTATTGCAGCTTTGCTGGTGAGATCAACAGATTTAGCTCGGTTCCAGAGTATCAAAGCCAAAACTCCATGTCCCAGAACCTAAATATTCATTTTGAAGAGTAGATCAGTATCAATATTCTTCAACATTGGCCACTTCTCAAGTAACTGAAAAAACTCAATATAAACAAAAACCTATTGGTGGGAAATCCATTTCAGCTTCCCCATCTATGAGTTATCAGATAGGGTAGTAATTGCAACTGTAATCGTAGCAGAACTGAAAGCATTACCGTGATGCATTTGCTCAACATGAAGGAGGAGGATGCTCCCACTAAAATGGCTACACCATAAGCCATTTGAAGTAGCCAAATACATATCCAAAACACCTGCTCAGACATGAATCAACTTAAAATTAAATTCACCAATTGCAAAGCGTATAGTTGTCCATTCACGGAACATAAATATAGTAAAAGATTACCCGCTTTTGTCCCAAACGTACTGTAAAGGACCGGATGCCAAATATTCTGTCCCCATCAATATCGGGTATGTCCTATATAATTCAAAAATATGATTGAAGTTGAACAGAGTACTTAATTTCATAGGAACTGTGTACTGGACAAAAGGCAAACTCTAGAGGACCAAAATGATCATGCATGTGAAGTAAGATGTCCTCTTTACAATGACATAAAAAGAAAAATAGAGAAAGGGATGTACCTTAAACAATGCTATAACAACTGAGAAGAAGCTCATAAATGCCGTTGCAAACATTAGTGGCCGCGAGAAGGCAGCAGGTCTTTTGTACACATGGGTCTGAAAATTGTTATGAAAATTAGTTCTCAAACAACACTGCAACAAATAACTGGTATCTGCATGCCCGACACAATTTTTGCAGATGTGTTCAATCACAGTCTGTTACTAAACCAAGCATATATCGTTGAAGATGTTGTCTTTCCAATCAATAACCCTCACAAATGTGTGCATGTGTATGTTGCTATCTGTATTTTGCGGGCACTACGTTGGGAAACTATAGTTCATTCAAACATCAGAACACAATTCATGATGTTAAATTGGCAAATAACTTTCCGCACAAGAAAAGAAAACCAGATGAATTAGTTTTTCTGCGAAGAAAAAATAAAGTAAATTAACAAACCTGCATGTGCAGGAAAAATGCAAGTTGAACTATCACTGCCCGAACAGCTAGGATGCACATTGCTGCAACCACAGCAGATCTTTTCCATCTCAGTAGTGGCACCTGACAGTGGAGAATCGTATTTAAGTTTATCATATGTACAGATCACTCATCTAATTCATTTTAGTTTGGCCTATGTGCAACCTCAGATTAAAGTTATAAAGAATCTCAAAAAATAAAAACAGCACATTCTCGAATTAAACTAAAAAAGCATGCTCACATTTACATTTGCAACTACATAAGTATGGTGATAAGCAATTAAATTATGACAAACTGGATGG
Source organism: Geum urbanum (assembly GCA_946800695.1). Classification (NCBI taxonomy): domain Eukaryota; kingdom Viridiplantae; phylum Streptophyta; class Magnoliopsida; order Rosales; family Rosaceae; genus Geum; species Geum urbanum. The sequence goes on from OX327003.1 coordinate 13,051,494, forward strand.
GAATGATCCATTTAGTCAACATGTCAGTATGTCAATATAGAAAAAGAGAGGGTATAGTACCCCAAAGGTGTGCAGTCTGGCTCTGCACACATGCTTCATTGCACGGAATGTCCATACACATTAACCGTTGATACGAGACATATGTCAGAGAACCATTTTTCTCATTATCTTTCCCTTATCATCTACTCTGCGGGGGTGGGGGAAACAAGACTGGATATTTTTCACGTAATAACCCAGCCGACCTTTTAGTATAGCATTTTAATGATTCAGGCCACCTCTATCACTTTATGCAGACAGCAGATTGGATTCGAACCTCAACCAACTGATTGTTTATTGTATTAACATACGAATTCTTTATGCAGCCATTGATCTCTATGATTTTGCATGAGCAAGCCAACTTACATTGATAGAATAAGCAGTTCCAAGTACGAAGCTGATGAAAAGGGCCCAAAACAATGGCCATGAACCAACAATCCATCCGAGCCAAAAACTCTGTAGAGAAATAGCTGTTATGATGAGAATGCAATGCCTAGTAAAAGGGTGACAAGTGATTGCATATACTCGACAAGTAGTACTCATACCAAATAAATATTGAACTTCTGGTCTTCCAGTGCCCTTGTTTATCTAAACTAATACTTTATTTTCCAAAATTAGCACATACATCGAGGTCTATTGGCTACAAAAAAAATTCTATTGGTGAAAGCTCGTTGGCAGCATTGAAATGAAGTTGTAAATACTAAAACGACGGAAGAAATACAATAAAAAGACACAATTGATTGGATAAGGCAATAAGCACCTTTATTATTGATGGAAATTTCAAAATATTTCTTCAAACAAATTATTAAAATAGCATAGTAATTAAACAAGGACAGTAGCATCACTTCTTTATAATGAACAACCACATACTTTCATTTTTTGTGTTTTTCATATGGTCAAAATCATGATGAAATATATTTCCTTCTAACAAGTCTTGCATGTTAATCATGCAGAATGCATACCACACAACGAAAAACTACATAATATGAAATAAAATTAAAATTCATTCTCCACTTCAGCAATCTGAGATTCTGGACCCCGATAACTAAACATATACCCTTCATTATTATGGCAATATCTATAGATGAAGCATGCATAATATTAAGCATTTCACTATCTAAGGACCTGTTTGATATTGTTGTAATCAGAGAGAAAGAGAGAGCAAAGGAAAATAATTAAAAATAGTACGTAGTATTTTATTCTATTTTCATGAATAAATTTTTTTCATTCCTTGAATCACCCATCTTTGTCTCACCTTACTCTTTTGTTTTATACAAGTATATAATAAAAGACAGATGAACCCAAATTTGTTATCATACAATTCCATATCAGTTCAAAATCAGAAGATCTTCTAACCAGAATTACAAAAGAAGTCACAATCATGATGCCAGTCCCAACTGAATATTCCCCTGATGCCAATGGAAGATAAGGCTTGTTAATCTGCAATGAAAAATGCAGATATTTTCAAACCCATCATCACATATATTCGACATAAATAATTAATTTGGTTATGGTGTTTAATAATATAAGAAAGAAAAAATCATCCTAACAGAATGTCAATATGAACAAGAATTGCAATCTTAATATCCAATGCATTGCAATGTCCCCAGTCAAATTACAAACTGACCTTGTCGATATCAATGTCAGAAAGCTGATTTAAACCAACAATGTAAATATTCATTAAGAGAGCAGCAACTATAGCCTGCAAATAAACGACACAGTCTGTAAGAACAACACTTATAAATGAGCAGCTGTAGCTTTTAAATCTATCATGATATTTGAGGCATCACCTCCAGAAGCCCAGTGAAGAATAATGGAGAAAAGTCTGACAGATTCTCAACTGCAAGGAGAGAAACTGAGACTATGCTCAATGCCTGTTCAGAAAGAAACTTAAGTGAGCTTGTCTATATATCTCAAGAGAGTAAAAAAAAAAAAACAAAGCTAAGCTAATAACAATAGTCATAAATGATGTCACTGACCAGTAAGTCACAGATATCATTTTTAGAACAGTCAAAGACACATAATTGGAACATCACCAAATATGACAATGATGATACTGTCAAAAACTTAACTGTGCCTATAACTGTGTGCGGCCTTGAAAACCTGTAAAAGGAATCTATTGCATTTTTAACAGTATTCCAAAAGCTTTGTGTATTATAAGCTCCCGGTTCGGATTCAAAAGAATGACCGGCAGTTGCATTCACCAGGAACTTCGTACTATGCCTCCTATACGATGTACAATTCTCCTCTTTCCCTACGGTGTGATGCTTCAAGTCCTGGTGCTGAGACCCAGCAGAATAGTACCTTTGAAGACTGTTCCAAGCTGTGCACCGTGAAAGTCTGACCGGTGCATAAGAACCTGTAAATTTACTTTCAGCTGTCACACTGAAGGACTGAAAGACGAATTGTAAATGGTAGATTGTGGAATGAGACAGGCTAAAGCATAGTGTCTTCAGCCTTTCATAAGGTTAAATGGTCAATAAAGATTGCATTCCTGTGTGAATGAACTATATCAAATAAATAATGTGCAGTATTGTGAGTTGCACACATTTCGCACTTAAGAAGTTTTATACACCAGGCAAAAGATGAACTACAGAACAAAAACCTTCATTCAGAGGACATCTATAGATCAGTACACCTAGTAGGCCAGTTTCTTTGTTATAGCAAAAGCCATGAGCATATGTTGAAAGAACACCCAAAAACTGGGATCCTTTGATATTGACTATGTAATTTTCTAGGTATATGAGATGTTCTGAGTATAGTTTATGTTGACAACTAATCAAAGAATGATGATTACTTTCTTGCACCGTCTTTAACCTTAAACAGATATAGAAAGCTTAGTAAGTTCAGAATCAGAGATAAGAAAGAAACTAATCATCACTAACTATTTAAAAAGAAAGATAGTGTTTCCCTGCATCATGGGTTATGACAAATGCTACTAGAGACATGTCGTCCATCAAATATGCAAGCATCTTCAACAGAAGTTAACATTGGAGAGAGATCTCTTACAGCTTTCAATACACAGATTCAGCTACAATCATGCCCTTAAATTAAATAGTAATGTACATATTTGAACTACAACCCATTCAATCCCACTAAGCTTATGAGTATTCGTGCATATCTATGTATGCAATCACCAATGGAACTCTTGATTGCTTGAAAAATTAAAAAAAAAAGGCAGCATTAGATGGTGTAATCTGATATCATACCCGAAAAGCAAATCTTCTTGAGATTGTTCCTTCTCCAACTGATCCCACCTATGAGTTTATAAGATGCATCAGAAAATACATGAGCAGGAGCTAAATACTGCAGGAATAGAACGCAAAACTTCCAAAGGTGTACTGGTAAAAGTAGAGTCAACTCAGGTAGTCACATTCCACAATATCAACAATCTAACATAATTTAAATTCAAAAACAAATTAACGCATATTACTTGAAATAAAAAATCAGAGAGGCCCAGATGAAGAAATGTAATCTGGGTCAGTCAGACGACTATGAACACTAACAAGATTGAACTTTCATTTAAAAAATAAAAATTGAACCTTCAAACGATGAAACGTTACCCAGATAGCTTACTACTGTAGTAGCATAAACTAATGAACAAACCCAATGCATGGTTGATTTCCAGCATTGGAAGTATTCAAAACCATCAGGCCCAAATATTCAAAGAGAGAAGAATCAAAGAACTAATAGGAGCCGCCCTTAATCAAGAATTAGTATAATTTTATAAAAGTGAAGTGAAAATCAAGTACCTAAAGAAGCTTTAGGAAAGGACCCAAGAAGCGCAGAATCCATAGCTTCAGCTTCAGTTCATGTATGAGCTGAGAGCACTATGCAGAAGAAGACTAAAACTCACTGATTCACACTGTGCTTTGTAAGAAAAAATGGGAACTTGAATAAAAAAACCCAATAAGACCGACTCCAGCAGATTCTCTATAAATTATTTTTAGCTAAAATATAAAGATTTTCTCTTAAAATTCACTCCAGCAACTCTCCTATCTTATTAGCCAATTTAGGGATTCCTTATATTTCATGTTTTCATCTCCTATTCCTATACCGAAAACATAAATTATAGGTAACGAAACATTCAATATTGTAATTAATACTTTCCTTCTAGATTGTAAATGTAATTAATAATTATATTAATAAATAAATATTTTATTATCAACCAATTAAAACTAAGCATATGTTTAAATCTAACTATATTTTAAGTGATATTGTTGGAGTAAATTTATACAAGTGATTAGCTAAAATAGGTTTCGGCTTCATTTTTGAACAAAATAAACAAACTTTTTGTGATATTGTTGAAGTTGCTCTAAGTATACGGAACACAAAAATGCAAACCAAACCAAGGTCTTGAGCTCTCTTCTATTTGAGGATGTGGCACAAGGGTTAGTTGCGAGTTCCGAACGTACTTGCAACAACCGTGAGCCTCAGACTCGCGTTGGTTTCTGACATTGTGGTGGGAAGTGTTGTGCACTTTACACTCAATATACACACATATAATCTGGGAAAGAAACAAAAGTCCGTGAGACAAATATTATTATATAATTGTTGATATACTTAAAATTTTAATTTGATTATTATTTAATACATATAAAAGAATTCCGATCCGTCCCCCAAAAAACACAATAAGGCATCAATCAAATGGGAAGCCATCTTATTAGACAACTAGGGAGTAGTCTCACATAGACAACTTTAAGTAGGAATGCAGAGTCTTTGTTCCTGAAAATGAGACTATTTCTAGCAGACCAAACATAAAGGCTACAGAGTAACAGGAATATCTAAGGCCATAGAACAAAATCAGAGTTAGGATCCAGCAGTTTAGAATTTGGGTAAATCAGAGGCCAAATAGAACTTGTGAAAAAAGGTAAATAGAGCGGTCGTTTGTTTGTTAAATTTTCCCAATGAAAACCAACACAGAAAACTAGCCATACTTGCACACCCCCTCCTCTCTCAGTCACTCTTCAATTCAGAGTCTCTAAACACAGCTATGCTCTCCTCATGTCTCACTGTTATCCAAACCCAATCTTACATGCTCCTCTAGTTTCCTTCACTATAAAAACCTCTCTACTCTACTACAATGGAAGGTGCTCTCTTCCCAAGTAGACCAGTTCTCCCAATTCAAACCAGCAGACCAATCCAACCAAACCCTCCTGTCAAATTCAATGCTACCACTTTGCCTCCTCTTCCCCAATCCCCATCTTCATTTCCTATAGACTCTCTTCTTCAGCACCTGTTAAACATCTCTTCTCCTCCCCACAAGCTTAAACCACCCATAAACACTTCTCCTCACCAAACCAATGCCATTTTCTCTTCTCTTCAAATTTCAGCAAATTCGGCTCCCAAACAGCATCAGTTCAAGAAACCCAGTTCGGTTTCGGTACCGTGTTTCGACCACAAGGAGAAACCAGAAGATGGGCTTCTTGACTTTCTGACAATAAGGGGTAAGATGATATTCGATGCCATTGTTGAGTCGCCTTTGCAATGTTTGCATGACTTTTTTGATTCTGCTAAGTTTGAGTTGCTTGAGATTGATTTGATTAGTCTCTTGAAGGCATTGGACTTGTCTGGGAATTGGGAAAGAGCTTGTTTGTTGTTTGAATGGATTATGTTGAACTTGAGCTCTGAAAAATTGAAATTAGATAAGCAGATTATTGAACTAATGGTTAGAATTCTGGGTAGAGAGTCACAGCATACTATTGCATCCAAGCTGTTTGATGTGATTCCGGTAGAGTATTCGCTAGATGTTCGTGCTTATACCACTGTACTTCATGCATATTCACGAACTGGCAAGTACGAACGAGCTATTGATTTGTTTCAGAAATTGATGGAGATGGGTCTCTCACCAACATTGGTTACATACAATGTCATGCTTGATGTTTATGGAAAGAAGGGTCGATCTTGGAATAAGATTTTAGGCCTTTTGGATGAGATGAAGAGCAAAGGATTGGAATTTGATGATTTCACTTGTAGTACAGTGATATCTGCTTGTGGGAGGGATGGTTTGTTGGATGAGGCAAAAGAGTTCTTTGCTGGAATGAAGTCACAAGGGTATGTACCGGGAACGGTGACGTATAACTCTTTGCTGCAAGTTTTCGGCAAAGCGGGGGTGTTTATGGAGGCATTGAGCATCTTGAAAGAAATGGAGGATAACAACTGCCCACCTGATGCCGTTACTTACAATGAGCTTGTGGCAGCTTATGTGAGGGCAGGATTCGCTGAGGAAGGTGCATCTGTGTTAGAAACAATGACCCAAAAAGGAACAATGCCAAATGCGGTTACATACACTACTGTGATAAATGCATATGGCAGAGCAGGAAAGGAGGACGAAGCTCTAAGGTTGTTCAACCAAATGAAGGAGACGGGCTGTGTGCCTAATGTTTGTACCTACAACGCTGTTCTCGCAATGCTCGGGAAGAAGTCACGGCCAGAGGAGATGATAAAAGTACTTTGTGATATGAAATCCAGTGGTTGTGACCCTAACCGCATTACATGGAACACTATGCTTGCCATGTGTGGTGATAAGGGCAAGCACAAGTATGTGAATCAGGTGCTTCGAGAAATGAAGAATTGTGGTTTTGAGCCGGACAGAGACACCTTTAATACTTTGATCAGCGCATATGGACGGTGTGGGTCAGATATAGATGCTGCACAGATGCATGATGAGATGATTAAAGCCGGTTTTACTCCATGCATCACAACTTACAATGCACTTTTAAATGCTCTGGCTCGGCGAGGGGACTGGAAAGCAGCAGAATCTGTTATCTTAGACATGACGAACAAGGGATTTAAGCCTAATGAAACCTCATATTCATTGATGATCAATTGCCATGCAAAGGGAGGGAATGTGAGGGGGATAGAGAAAATTGAAAAAGAAATTTATGAGGGTCATGTTTTCCCTAGTTGGATTCTTCTGAGAACTCTTGTTCTTGCAAACTTCAAGTGTCGAGCCTTGAGGGGAATTGAGAGGGCATTTCAACAATTGCAGGTTAATGGATACAAACCTGATTTGGTTCTGTTTAATGCTATGCTTTCCATATATGCTCGAAAGAACATGTATGACCGGGCCAATGACATGCTACACATGATTCGTGAAAACGACCTCCAGCCAGACCTAGTAACGTACAACAGCTTGATGGACATGTATGCCAGAAAGGGAGAGTGTTGGAAAGCAGAAGAAATTCTACTGTCACTGCAAAGATCTGGTGGGAAACCAGACCTTGTCTCTTATAACACTGTCATTAAAGGATTTTGTAGGCAAGGGCACATGCAGGAGGCTATAAGAATTATGTCTGAGATGACAGCAAGAGGAATTCGGCCGTGCATTTTTACCTACAATACTTTTGTCACAGGCTATTCAGGGCGAGGCATGTTTTCTGAAGTAGATGAAGTGATTAGCTATATGACTCAGAACAACTGCAAACCTAATGAGCTAACTTACAAGATTGTAGTGGATGGTTACTGTAAAGCAAGGAAGTTTGACGAAGCTATGAACTTTCTGTCAAAGATCAAGCAGACAGATAACTCTTTCAATGATGAATATCTGGAAAGACTTGTTTCTAGAATTAGGGGCAACTGGGAAGCATTGGAAAACTTAAGTAGTCAAAGTTACTGATCATAGTAATACCCAAGTCTGTAAGGTTGGAACCTGAAGATACTTGTAAAAATGTCTAACTATCTTTGTATCCTACAGGAGTCATTATTTAGATTACTGTTGGGGTCATTACAGGGTGAGAACTGTAAGCAGCTAACTATAACTTTCCCTCGGGAGTTTGTATTCCAAGGCTGTACTAGCTGTTTGGAGAGCTTTGAATGTAAACTATTAATGCATACCTTATAGGAAAAGCTGCCTTCTTTGCTTTGTAGATAAACTTATATTTCTACATGACAGGACGTATGAACCTGGTTTATAGTACACTTGCTGCATCTACTATTTTTATCCAATCTCTCTAATTAACGACCCCTGGGATCATGATACTATTGATTTCCTTTTTATTTTTGTGAGGGTGAACATGGACTGCTTTATATATCTCGTGTGTATTGGTTAGGTAAAACTCTATTGCCTCATTTGCCATCAATTTGTTCCAAGAACTTCCACATCTCCACTCAAGCTACACAAACCAGTAAAATGAAGATCTCTAGAGTGGGATATTATTTCCATCAGTTTTGACATTTTTGAGTCGACATTGTTACTGTTACATAGTATTCACAAATGCATCATATCAAGCATTGGAGTCACCATTTAGTCTCAAATTTCGAGCCTATTTTAAGTTTACCTGGTCCACGAGGCCAAAGCCTGGTCTGGACTCGTGTTAAGGCGGGTCAACCTAACCTCATTAAAAATAAAGTAGGATTTGAGCCATGTAAGCCTAACTTTGAGCTCTAGAGATCAAACTTAACCCGACCCATTTGGCATCTAAAGTCTCGCCAATTTTGACCATTTTATTAGAAAAAATCATGCAATCTATGATTATTATATGTTTTGTTTCTTCTTGATTTCCTTCTTTTATTCTCCTCACTCATCTCTCTTCACAAACATATTTTTCAAATAAATATCATAAATCAATAATTGCAATACCTCAAACCTTCATATATATATAATATTCAATTTATGACTTCATATATATATATATATATATTCAATTTATGACTCATCTTGGCCCGATCCCATAGAGGTTGCGCCCAGACCCGCCATCTTTAGCCTCACTAGCCTAGCTTTTATGTGCGGTTAAGGGTTTTAAAATTGTGACTTCAGCCCGGCCTAACCTGATCTTATTATGTTTGACTTTTGATCAGGCCCAGCCCTAAGCCTTAAAATTATGGTCAAGGTCGGCCCAGTCCTACCTGATGACCTCAGTGTACTGTAGAGTCATCTATTCTTTTATGGATTTTTTGCTTTATGGTTAATGTTTCAAGAAGCTTGGCTTTTATGACTATATAATATTGTTTGACATTATCAATGCAGACGTAGAACATATAATGGTTGTTGACTGTTGAAAGTAGTTATTGGTATTATGTTCAGAAAAATGTTGGAATGCACCACAATTGTAAGCACCTCAAGGCTAATTTAAAAATGTAACACGTGTCTATCTATGATTGGATTAAAAAATCAATATTATTAAAAATTGACTGAGCTTATCATAAGCTCAGAGTATCTGATTCCGCCTGAAAACACACCTCAGCCGCCGAAAATCGCGACTACTCCTCCTTCTTCGACACCTCTCTCTCTCTCTCTCTCTCTCTCTCTCTCTCTCTCTCTCTCTCTCTCTCTCTCTCTCTCTCTCTCTCTCTCTCTCTCTCTCTCTCACACACACACACACACACACACATGTAGCAAAGGACCACCGCCGCAGCCTCGCGGCCTCATCGACGCCGTCTCCACCAATGCTACTCTTTGCTTACAGGCCTTGCGCATCGTCTCCCGCTGCAGCGCCTGGGCTCATCATCATTCAACGGCCAAGATCATCCACATCACCATCATCTTTCAAATCCTTCTTCTTCATCATCTCTCTGGCCCAATTCCCAATCTCCTCCTCCTCCGCCTTTCAACTTTCTAAGATTTCTTAAGAACCCCTTCTCATCTTCCCCCGCTGCATCCAATCACTTCCTCCAATTTAGTGGCAGCCGATTCTCGGCCAACCTCGTCGACGAATTCAAGCCCTGGCCTCAAGCTCCGCTGTTGGAATAGAGTGTGCAGCACGTCGAGAATAGTATAGTCACGTCGAGATCTCTTTGTGTAGGAGGATGTTCACATAAACTAAGCTTATGATAAGCTTAGTCAAAACTAAAGAAAGTTGAAATGATCAACCAATTATATTACGACACATGTCATTTCAGAAAATTAGACTATGTGGTGCATAGCAACCTGGTTCTTATGTTATAGTTCTCGTCTTACTTTTTTATTGCACTATGTTCATTGCTCTGGGAATAATCTATAAAACTATGTACAGTAAAACCTCTATAAATGAATAATTTATTAATTTATCGGTAAATGAATAATTTATTAATTTATCAATAAATTAATAATTTATTAAGTTATCGAGACTTTAGCGAGGTTATTACTTTTGGATTATTCTAATAAAAACGATATGAGATGCAATTGCCTACTGATGAAGTGATCATTGAAGGAATAATGAATCCGTATGCTGAAGATGATCATAATTCAAATGACAGTTCTGAAAAACCGATAGTTTCCCATGAACAGACATTTGAGACACAATTTACTTTGAATAACTATTTACTACAAAATGAAAAGAAATTATCAAATTTGGTGCATGTATTGCAAAAGATCAAAGACAGTTAAATTTGGTCTAGATGCAAAAAAGAAACAAGCTGCATTAAAATCTTTTTTCAAGAAATAGATAAAGTGCTCAAGAAAATATAAATTCACAGCAAAAAAATTTAATTTTTATATATTTTAGTATATTTTTAATTAAAATTATTACTTTATATATTCATAGGGACTTAAAGGAATTAGAGAAATATTATTATCATATGCATTTAGCGAGATTGCCAGTAATATGAACTGGTTCTGAGTCAAGACCGGAAGAAAATATTACTTTAGTGATAATATTAAGTTATCGAATATTAATTTATCAAGGTTTTACTATACGTCTATTTGTAGTTTTAGTCTATTAATAGTAAGGGCAAATTTCACTTTACTTATCTGTAGTTTGTTTGAAACATTATTTCACTGTCTGTAGTTTCAAGATCATCATTTTACTACTTAAGGTTTTCCAAAATCTCACCAATTTTTTAAATCCATCCCAAAAATCTATCAAGTGTCACTCTTTAATTCAATGAAAACACACAGAAATCAGTTGGGATATGAGGATGGAAGGGAAGGCGTCATCAGAGCCAAGGTGGAGGAGAAAAACGAGTTTATTGTGCTTCGTTCCGATTGTGTCGATGTCATAAACTAATGAGATTTTACAACGTTAAGTAGCAAACTGATGATCTTGAAACTAAAAGTAGTGAAATGATGTTTGAAGCAAACCACAAGTAGGTAAATTGAAATTTTCCGTAATAATAAATACTCAATCGACCACCATTTTATAACCTTTGACAACTTCGATAACAATCTTACAAGTAATTTAATTAATGTATGAAAATATATTAAGGAAAGTGATATCCGTTTTCCCTTTTTGTTTGTTATCCTTCCGTAGTTTTTTTTGGTTGCTCCGTTGGTCAAGGCGTTGAACTTATCCACTAATGAACCATGTTAGAATTTCAGTACTCCCTGTTTAGAGAGAAATGTGGCTTATTATATTATAGCTCCTTCTCTCCTACAAAAATAGTCCATTGAGAATTGAGGTTACTCCATGGCCAAGGCGTCGAACTATCCACTGACGAGCCAAGTTTAAATCCTATAGTCCCTTCTATCGGCCAAAATTTAATACGGTGTCCCCGGCTAAGCGTAAACGTCGAGGCTGACCTATGGGTTCTAAGAATAGGATCAGGACAGAGGAAATCTCTCCCTGGCGTGTGGGGAAGGAGGCAAGGAAGGAAAAGATTCCTAGGCAACCTAGGAAGTGTAAGGTCACAAAGAAGTTGCTGGAAGAGACGGACCATAATGGCTTTGAGGAGGAGGAAGGTGTAGATCCTGAGAATGCCAAGGCAGGAAGTGAGGATGAAGAAAGGCCTAAGCTTCTTGTTCTGGAGGGGGGAGAAAAACCTGCATATGAGGTAGAGGTACATATGGAAAGCTCAAAGTAATTCTTTACTCTGAAGTTGTTATTGTTAGGGCCTGTTTTGTCTGCCCGCTCTGACAATGGTTCTTGTTCATGGTCACATGTTGGTTTTGTTGAGCTTTACTTTAGTGGTTGCATTTTGATCTTGGTTCTGCTAGATCACGTAGGTTCTTTAGGAACGTTGGTGTTCCCCAGGTTATGCTTTTTGGGTGAATCTATGTATAATGTAACTCATTATTTGTTTAATGTGACATACTATGTTTCAAAAAAATATTTTCATAATTTTTTACCCATTAATATTCATCACCTTTTAATACAAACAAAAATTCATGATTACTATTAATTCAACTAAAAACAATCAACCCACGAAAAGCTACTAATTCAACTTTTATTATGGATATTTTTTTGGTATAAATGGGTCACTATTATTAATTAAAAAACTAAGAAAAAGAACATAAGAAAGCAAATTAGATAGAATGCAAAAGTAGAATTTTATTTTTAAAAATTAGACTAGAACATAAAAAGGAGTGTAGTTTTAGAAAGTTGTATAAAAAATTTAGGAGTTTTAGAAAGATAAAGAGTACGAATATCAGGGATTAAAATAATTTCCATATATCCCTCGATATCACTATTTTTTTAACGATTGAATATCATGGAGGTAATATTTTATATTTTCTCGTATCTACGATTTTCGATTTTCGATTCTCCGGTGTACCATCTACGATATTTCTCTGGTATACCAAAATATCCTCGACATTTAGGATATATCTCTGATATTTTGATGATGCACCCGCATATCCTTTATTTTTTGTTCCAATAAATACACCAATACCGATATTTTAATCCTTGCGAATATCAACTCCCTATATTATTGGGTTATCTCATTCCAGCCACACTCTTAAAATCTTATAACATTTTCACGAAGCACATCGTAAGTCAGAATTTCTTTAAATGTGGCCAATTTGAATCGAATCAGGACCCGACTCAACACGGGCGACTTGAGTTTAAGACATATTTTTTCGTGCGAAAGGGGTTCATTTAGGGGAGAGCAATCATACACAAGTGAAAGGCAATTAGTTAAAACGAACACTGACCATCCCTTGTTGCTCTAATTAAATTCCCTAAAATAATATAATTAATATAGAGAAATTTTATCAAACAATACCTCAATTTTTACTCATTCTAAATATCTATACCTCAACTTTACAAAATAACATAACCATACCCCAACTTTTGATCCCAACCCAAAAATTATACCTACCGTTACTTATTTCGTTTAACACCGTTAATTCTTATGTCATTGAAATTATGCAATTTGAAACAGAGTAAGATGTAATAAGTAATGGTAGTTATAGTTTTTGGGTCAGGGTCAATAGTTGGGGTATGGTTCTGATAATTTATAAAAGTTGAGGTATGAATATTTAGAATGAGTAAAAGTTGATGAGGTACTGTTTGTTGAATTTTCTCATTAATGTATGGCATCGTCCAGGGTGGTTTTGTCAGGCTGGTGTGGTGGTCAGTGGTTGGAGACCGGAGGCCAGGCAACAGTAGGAGTGGCTGCGACACATCGGGGATGGTGGCAGTTGGAGTGGCTGCCTCTGATGTGGCCATATCAGAAGTTTTCGTCCGGATCTGGTTTGTCAATTTGGGTACCTACATTGTTGTACGGGAATGGAAGCAATGTTGGTAGATCGACAGTGGTGTCGTAGGAAAAGCGAAGGTTCAGAGGGGCGGCTACACTGGTCGGAGATCGGACGAGATGCACGATAGGTGATGCTTTTCGGCGATGGATAGGCTGTTTTTCTTTGCCTGTGGTCCACATGTGGGTTGTGGGCTTAGGCTCATGATCCATGTCTTTTATGTTTATTTTACATTTGTTTTTTGTTTGTTTACTTCATGTTGAAAATAAATCCTCGAGTAGAGAGGTTTGTTAGGCAACATGGCGATTTATCTGTGTGTACACTTTTTATGCTTTGTCGATCTTAGGTTGGGAGCATTCCGTGTCCAAATGGGTGCTTCCACCTAGTGTTTAGATGAGAGGAATTATCGACGTTTGTCGGCAGCAGGTTGTGGAAGTTATTCTAGACCGGGTACTGATACATCACTTTTGCTGAAGAAGTTTCATCATTCTGCATTGCCGAGAAAGTTGTTCATTCTTTCCAATCGGTCATCATTACCAAGAAACAAATAGAATAGCCGTTCAGGAGCTGTTCTCTGTTAGGTGATGTGTATTAATATACTTAGTTTTTGTAGGATGTCTTGTTATTATTCAAGTTATTCTATGTGAGCTTATTGTAATATGGGATTCAAATTTTATGTCCCCCATATGTATTGTGCACTCTCATTAATCAAGTCTTGAAGGTTACCGCACCGCCCTTATCCTAAAAAAACAAAATTCTACAGACATTTTTTTCTTTCTTTTTTCCTTTTTCACAAGAAAATTTGGCTTTTTCAATGGAAATAAAATTATTCCACACATGCATAGCATGTGTGCATTTTTCTAGTTCAACTTGTATTAGGGATGTACATGAGGTAGTACATTGTAAAAAAAAAAAATTAGTGTTACCTCTCAAGTTGTTTAATAGCCGAAAAGCTCTACAAAGGCTTTTGTTTTGTGACGGCGCTAAGGAGCGACCGGAAAACTCTAGGACTTGGAGGCACATTAAGCTTGTTGTGTTGTAGTAACCGTGACAATGATGGTGGTGAGTATTGTGGGGGGTTTTGGTGTTTTGGGCGATTATAGCGATGGTAGTGCGTGTATTAGCTTAAGGGTGATGGGTGTGGTGGAAGAGAGCCTTGCATGGGTTTCTGGTGGCACACTGGTGTTGCTCTCTACCGAAGCATACTGTGTGGGAGGTAAGGGATAGCCTAAATGAGGCTACCTCAAAGGAGATGGAAAACGATGGGCTCGAGATGGCCTAGAATTTGGACGAAAGACATCGAGAAAGAGGGTGCGAGAGGAGGCAGTCGACGCGTACAGATCACTGGCGACCATGCAGGGAAGGCAGGAGGTCACTCCTGACTTGCTCAGCGGTCTTGATGAAAGGACCCAACCCCGATTTAGCTGCCTAAATCGGAATCGAACCCCTTCGAAAACACGAACCAACAAAAACTTTTCGAAATTTGGGCAGAGTTTCGTTACTAGCGTGGAATTACCATTACCTGCACGCGGAAAATACACTTCATCCTATGCCACAAAAAGCAAACCGTGGGCACCAATCCCATCCGGATTTCTCAATATATCAACAGTAAAGTAAACAATACATATAATATATACTTTACTGAAATCCGAGTAAAATCGTATAATATATTCAATAGGAAACTCAGAGGGACTTCTAATACATAATCATATACGCATACCACAGTAGGTAGAATAATAAACCTACTGGATGAAACAAAGTAGCTCGAGTACTATGCCTCCGACCACGACGTGCGACACCAGAGCCTGAACTGCAAACTGGGCACGGTGATACGTGCAAAACATGCATTTAACGTTGACACAAAGTAGACCCTAAAAACACAGTTCACACGTAAAGCAATTTAAAACCCTTCTTTTGTCATTATAATATTGGCGAGTAGGGATCGTTCTTTATCCGGGGAATTAAGGGCGCATGCATGGTTTCGTTAATAAGCGTAAATTTAAATGTTTGGGGGGATTGGAAGTTGGTTGTTTAATCTACAAAATTAAAGTACAAAAACATGCAAACACAACTAAAACTCTTAAGCATCTAACATGTTTTACTCATAGACAAGTGTTAACAATCAAGAAACTTCAAAGTCTAATTATGCTTACTAAAAATAAGAAGTTACACTACTAATTACAAGTGATCATCTCATCTTTTTAACCTTACCCTTTTTCATGCATCAAACCTTTTGTAAGTTACGAAATTCATAACTTCCAACTAAATATACATGCTTGATAATTGAGTAGGAATGCAACTTAGCGTATAAACATCCTAAACAACATACGATCATCGAAACATGCGAAAGAGAGTGACTTAGCGTATTTTCTACCACATGCTTTCGAAGCTTTAAGATTGTATCAAACATGCATAAAAAGCTAGAAATCATAAACACATGCAATTTACAAATCGGTTTAAGAACATATAACACAAATCTAAACTTGTTCTTCATTTGATACATAAAAGTATTCCAATACATCAAAAGATTCAAATACAAAGCAAAAGCTATGAAAGTGAAGATCATGGTTACACTTTTTGTCTTGAATGCTTGATGATCTACGGTGGAGATGGCTTTCCTTCACAAGGGACTTAGCGTATTGTGAAGGATTGATGGAGGATGCTTCGGCTTTGGATGGAGAATGCTTCGGCTTTGCAAGAGATGGATGCTTCGGCTTTGTGTGTGAACCTTCAAGTGTTTATGGTGGAGGAGTATTTGTGTAGAGCTTTGGCTAGTAAATGAGAGATGCATAATATATGGCCAGCCTCCTTTCTTATATAGGCAAGGGATGTTGCCTTCTCTCTTCCACCTTGCCTCCCTCCATTTAATGCAAGTAATGATCAATATGGCAAGTCACTCCCTTAGTCACCTTTTGTGATCATCATTTGTGAACCCTAAGCAAGAGTCACCATGCAAGTCACCATTTATAAACCCTAAGCAAGAGTCACCATGGCAAGTCACCATGGCAAGTCACATGGCAAGTCATCTTTTGTGATGATCACAAAGCTTAGTCACTAAAATGAGTCACAAAGCTTGATAACTTGGACTTTTCAACTTCACCAAAAGGCTTCCATGCCGAAATGAATGGGTATGGGCTTGATAATGGGCCGAAACAAGATTTGAGAAATCGGCCCATAATTTGCTTTTTGGGCCGGCCCATTTTCGGAGGTCCAAAATCACAAAATCGCCGAAATTCCTCCGAATTGCGTCGTTATTAATCTCCACCGTAAATATCTTCAAAATAACAAATTAAATAAGGAAAACATAAAAACTAAGATGATAGCATAGCTAAACGTAAAGGGAAATGCGTTAAGAAACGAGCATAAAATGCGTATATCAAATTCCCCCACACTTAGACTTTGCTAGTCCCTTAGCAAACACTAAGTTAAACTAAGACTCCCTAAGAATTTAAAACAAAGGAAAGAACATAACTAAGCCCTTAGCTAAAATTTGTCTCAGAATTTGCATAAGTATATGGCGATGTCTCACATGATTTTCAACTTTGTATGCTCAACCAATTCAAGAGATAATTGCGATATAATTATGTAATGAACAAGTAAGACATAGAGAAAACAGTGGTTATGTTTATAGCTGTGCATGCTTTGAATAAAGGTTTAATCAACTCACAAGGATGCACTCATCATGTTTTTCACTCATGAAAAGGGTTCACTTAAAGTGTATATGAATTGAAATGAAAACCACATGAATGAAGTTTGATTGCTTGCACAAATGAACAAAAACCATAAGCTTACTCATTTTAAGGATCATAAAGGACTTTTAGTGAGGTTGTAATGGGGTTAAGGCTAAGGCATTCGAAATTTAGATATGTGGTGATAAAAACGTTCCAACGACTTAGTCTAGCACCATATTCGTCCTCCATTTCCACTCGAATGTTACCATGTATACTTTGATCTACTCTACCCTTTGAGCTTTTCGGACAGGACAAAGGCCATATTTTGTTCTATTTTTGGGCCTTCAATTTATCGTAATCTCCAAATCCGCAAATAAGGGGGACGTTAATCCAAATGGTTTATTCTTAGAACACAACATATTGCCATGAGAGATATATAATTTTTTTCTTTTCATTCTCTCAAATAAATTTTTTTTTTCTTTTTTCTTTTTGGCAATCTCATACTTTTTAAGTTATTTGGACAAGTCTTTCCCCTTACTCACATTAACTCTTTCAATCTTTCTTACCAAACCATCATATTATGTGCTAGTTTCGAAAAATTCTCACCAAGTTTCCGGAACAAAGGTAAGGATATTCTATACTAGGGTAAGTGTTTAGGTAAATATGGTGATGAAAGAAAAGCTTAACGTGGGCTCAATTGGTTTATCTAGGGGTGTCGCATCTCATGCGTATAAATGGGATACATGGATATTTGGCGAAGTGGTGGAAAATCCTAAATGCCTTTAATCATTTCCAAAATCAAAGTATGTATCAACTTAAAAGCTTTGCAAATTGACATGAGTAAGTTCTAGTATTCTCTAGTTCATTAAAATCTATGGCAAGCAATCGAATGAGGCATAATAAGCTAGTAGCTACGAAATGGATGCATATTCACTCGAATAAAGAACAGATAGCTCAAAAGCTCACATAGGGTTCATATGATTAAAAATTTATTCAAGCATGCGATTTCTGTACCATGTTTTGCAAATCATATCTACTACATGTTAAAAACACATAGAATATCTCAATTAGCACAAGAATTCGATGCATGTGATTCATACACCATATGTGTTCATATCGGTCTAATTTCATCATCGACTAGTTAAGGGCATCCTAAAGACTCTGAAAAACACTAATTTAGACACACTTAAATTGTAAACCCTTCCCCCACACTTAAACTCTACATTGCCCTCAATGTACTACAGTAAAAGTATAGATTTTAAGCATGAAGTATAGGATCTACGAAAATTCTAATGTAATACGCAAAAAGCCATTAAATTAATTTAAATGGGGAGAAGAAAACAAATCTGTTGTCTCCCTATTGGGTTGCCTCCCAATGAGCGCTCATTTTACGTCGTTAGCTTTGGACATGATGCATCATTTTGTTTTTGAAATGGCCGGTTCTTGGAGTTGCATCTCCTCCACGGTATGCTCCGCAAATGCCTCAAAATAGGGCTTCAAGCGATGGCCATTTACTTTGAACTCACTGCCTTTGTCGATAGATCGAATGAGAACTGCTCCATGAGGCAGAACTTGAGAAACTATGAATGGCCCCATCCATCGAGAGCGAAGCTTTCCCGGAAAGAGCTTAAGTCTTGAATTGAAAAGTAATACTTTCTGCCCAACTTCAAAACTCTTCCCGCGAATCATCTGATCATGGATCTTTTTCGTCTTCTCTTTGTAAATCTACGCATTGTCAAAAGCATCATTTCTGATTTCTTCAAGTTCACAAAGTTGTAGCTTCCGATGCAAACCTGCTGCATCTCGATCGATGTTGAATTTCTTCACGGCCCACCATGCCTTGTGCTCCAATTCAACCGGAAGATGGCACGCCTTCCCATAAATTAATCGGAAAGGTGACATACCAATGGGGGTCTTGTAGGCAGTCCTGTAAGCCCACAATGCATCGTCTAAGCATTGACTCCAATCTTTCCGGTTTGGGCGGACGGTTCGCTCCAAAATCTTCTTGATCTCACGGTTGGAAACTTCAGCCATTCCATTTGTTTGAGGGTGGTATGGTGTGGAAACCTTGTGTTTTACGCCATACTTCCTCATCAGTGCTTCCACCGTGCGGTTGCAAAAGTGACTTCCTCCATCGCTAATTAGAACGCGTGGCATTCCAAATCTACTGAAAATGTTAGTTCGTAGGAAATCTGCAACAACTCGCGAATCATTAGTATGGGTGGCCTTTGCCTCCACCCATTTAGAAACATAATCTACTGCGAGTAAGATATAAGTAAAACCATTGGAGGGAGGAAATGGTCCCATAAAATCAATACCCCACACATCAAAAATTTCGACATTAAATATGTAGTGTTGTGGCATTTCATCTCTAGGCCCTAAATTACCGAATCTCTGGCACTTATCACATGCAGCACAATATGCATGAGCATCGTGAAATAAACTAGGCCAAAAGAAACCGCAATCTAAAATCTTAAGGGCTGTCCTCCTTGAACCAAAATGTCCCCCACATGCTTCATTGTGACAAAAGTCTAGAATAGGCTTAAATTCACTATCCGGGATACATCTCCTAATTACTAAATCAGAGCATTGTTTCCATAAATAAGGCTCATCCCAGATAAAGGTTCTAGCATTATGCTTAATTTTGTCACGTTGAAATTTATGCATGGTAGACGGAAACTCACCGGTAACTAAGTAATTTACGATATCTGCATACCATGGAGTTTCCAGAACAGTTACCTCAATTCCGAAGAGTTTTTCATCCGGAAAAGTGTCCTCAATTTCAACAGCCTCATTCTCACCGATCAAGCGTGATAGGTGGTCAGCGACAACATTTTCTACTCCCTTCTTATCCTTGATTTCGACGTTGAATTCTTGGAGTAGAAGTATCCATCTTATAAGCCATGGTTTTGCGTCCTTCTTTAGCATTAGATACTTCAAAGCTGCATGATCAGTATACACAGTTACTTTAGTTTGAAGTAAATAAGACCGAAATTTATCTAAAGCAAAAACCACTACATGAAACTCCTTCTCGGTGGTGGTATAATTTCTTTGCGCTTCATTAAGCGTCCGAGAGGCGTAATAGATTACGCAAGGCTTCTTGTCCTTCCGCTGACCCAAGACGGCTCCTACGGCATAATCCGAGGCGTCGCACATGAGTTCAAATGGCAGAGACCAATCAGGGCTGCTTAAAATAGGAGCGCTCGTGAGAAGTTCCTTCAACTTGTTGAAGGCAGCGTTGCATTCTTCATTAAATACGAACGGGGTCTCCTTTTGCAGTAATTTACACAACGGGCGCGAGATGTGGGAAAAGTCCTTGATAAACCTACGATAAAATCCTGCGTGTCCAAGAAAAGAACGAATCTCTCTAACCGAAGTTGGAGAGGGTAAGTGACGCACAAGATCTACTTTAGATTTATCAACTTCTAACCCTTTTTCAGAAATAATATGACCTAACACGATCCCTTGCATAACCATGAAATGGCACTTCTCCCAATTAAGCACCAAGTTCGTTTCAACGCATCTTTGTAAAATAGTTTCTAAATTGTTTAAGCATGCATCAAAATCACTCCCAAATACACTAAAGTCGTCCATGAATACTTCAATAATTTTTTCAATGTAGTCGGAGAAAATTGAGAGCATGCAACGTTGAAATGTACCTGGTGCATTACACAGTCCAAATGGCATTCGGCGGTATGCAAACGTTCCGAAAGGGCATGTGAACGTTGTCTTTTCTTGATCTTCCTCCGCAATGCTAATTTGGTTGTAGCCGGAGTATCCGTCGAGAAAACAATAAAATGCATGGCCGGCTAATCTTTCCAGCATTTGGTCGATGAATGGTAATGGAAAATGATCCTTGCGGGTTGCGGCGTTGAGCCTCCGGTAATCAATGCACACTCGGTGTCCAGTGATCGTCCTTTGTGGCACAAGTTCATTTTCCAGATTCTCGACGATGGTGATTCCCGATTTCTTGGGTACTACCTGCACAGGGGAAACCCAACGGCTATCAGAAATAGGGTAAATAACTCCACAGTTCATGAGTTTAATTACCTCCTTTTTTACCACCTCCATCATCGGAGGGTAGAGCCGACGTTGCGCTTCCCGCGTAGGCTTGGTGCCGTCTTCAAGGAAAATCCTATGCACACAGGTTGCTGGATTTATTCCCTTGATGTCCGCAAGCGTCCAGCCTATTGCGGTTTTGTACCTCTTCAGTACACTCACGAGCTTCTCCTCCTGCTCCTCTTCTAGCGTGGACGAAATAATGACCGGTAAAGTTTCATTCTCGCCCAAGTACGCATACTTCAGATGGTCCGGTAGTAGCTTGAGTTCTAAAACTGGAGCTTCTACGATGGAAGGAACAATTTTATTAGTACCAAAAGTAATTGGTAAAGGGGGAGAAAAACTTACTTTTCGTGGTGCGGCATTTAGGGCCATGGCCATATCTTGAATTCGAGGCGTCAGCTCTAGCAAGGCCTCGAGAATGGCGTCTTCCCCGAGTTGGATGGCCATGTCGAGTTCATCTACATTGATGGTGTCGAGGTGGCCTTGTGCTAAGGTATCCACGGGATCGTATGTCGAAATGGCAGCCACGCTTGACATTGGAAACTTCATCCCGTCCAGGATGTTGAACTCGATTCTTTCTCCATCAATCTCCATGGAGAAAGTTCCTTGAAACACATCGATCTTCGTTCTCGCAGTCCGCATGAAAGGTCGCCCAAGCAGCAGCGGCGTGGTGTTCAGTGGACTCTCTTCCATGTCAACTATATAGAAATCCGCTGGAAAAATCAGGTTGTTGACCTGCACAAGAACGTCTTCTATGTATCCCCTCGGATACTTGTGTGTGCGATCGGCTAATTGGATGACAACACCATCTTGCTTGAGATCTCCAAGCTCCATCGATTCGTAAAGATAGTAAGGCATGACGTTGATGGAGGCTCCGAGATCAAGCATCACGTCTTCGAAGTGGTTGTCACCGATTACGCAAGGAACTGCAAAGCTCCCTGGGTCCTTCAGTTTTGGGGGTAGCCGACGCTGCAAAACCGCCGAAACGGTTGCGTTCACCTTCACAACCTCCTTTTCTCGAGTTTGCCTCCTCTGTGTGCATAATTCTTTCAGAAACTTCACGTATATCGGCACTTGTTTTATGCACTCGATCAAGGGCAAATTCACTTGCACCTTTCGGAAGATGTCCAAAATATCTTCATATTGGGCATCCTTCTTCTTCGATTTTAACAATCTGCTAGGGAAAGGTGCAACAGCAAACGGAGAATTAGTAATAACCGTATTTGAAGGAATAGGGCTTTTACCTTTGATTGGGGTGGGTTGTGGAGGGGATTGTGCCTTGGTGACATTAGGCGTCACCTTCTTTTTCTCGGCCTCTTGAGTTGCCGGATCGATCTCATCTTCGTCTTCGTTGGTGATGTCCTCGATGGTGACTTCATCGAGATGAGATCGCTTGGTCTTTGTTTCCTCAAGTATCTTCCCACTCCTTGTGACAATAGCATTCACATTTCGTTGATTAGGAGTGGGTTGAGGTGGAAGCCGACCGGTTTCTTTGATTTGGCCCATGAAATCAACAAGTTGGTGAAGGATTGAGATGACGAACCATGCTGCATCGGTGGCCTTGGTTGAAATGGAGGGCGTTGGTAGCTTTGTTGAGGTGCTGGAGGGTTCAAAGTTCCCTCGTTGCTGCTCCATCTAAAACCTGGATGATCACGGTTGACATAGTTGTTATAATTGTTATACCGTTGTCCTTCTTGATATCCGCCGATGGCGTTAGCGTGCTCCGGCTCGCTAGCTTGCTCTGGCGCTTGAGGGCATTGGTCATTATGGTGACCTTGTACTTGACATATGCCACAAACAGGCCGTTGAGTTGGCTTGGCTCTTGTCGTCTCGAGTTCTAAAACCTTCTCTAGCATATGAGCTAGTTTGTCGTATTTTTCGTCCGCGTCGGATTTAGAACTCGCTTCACCGACTGCTCGTCTGTTGGACATTCCATATTGTGCATCATTATTAGCCCGATTCTCAAGAAGAGTTCTGGCTTCGATTTCGGTTAAGCCCATGAATGCACCGGTAGCTGCTGCATCTAGCAATTCCCTATCAACCGGCTTGAGACCATCGTAAAAGTAATTCATGAGATTGGTCTCGGAAAATCCATGCGATGGGCAAGTGGCACACAAAACTTTGAATCGGTCGTAATATTGGCCGAAGGTCTCGTCCGGTTTCTGTGTAATGCCAGTGATTTGCTTCCTCAAGACGGTGATCTTTGAGGCCGGGAAGTACTTCGCTAGGAACATATCCGCAAGTTGCTTCCATGAGGTAATATGGTTCGGCGGTAGTTCCATAAGCCAAGACTCGGCCCTGTCGGTTAGGGTGAATGGGAATGCCTTCAGCTTGAAGAGCTCCGTATCAGCATCGGATGGCTTCATGTTGTTACAAACAAATTGGAATTGTTTGAGATGCTTGTTCGGATCTTCATTGGAAAGTCCATGAAAAATGGGTAGTCTGTGGAGGAAACCACTCTTCAGCTCGACTTCCTTCATGTTTTCCTCCGGTAGTGGAAAAGCAATGCTCGAAGGCCCGCTGCTCCATTCGGTTGAGCAGGTACGCTGGCGAAGAGATTGTCCTGCATTGGCCATGTTGACTTGTTGTTCTTCCGGTTCTGAAGTATGGTTGGTTGATGAGGCTGAATTATGGTCGGTTGATGAATGTGAAGACTCGGAAACTTCTTCGATGATGGGAAAATCCAGGATGTCTGTTTGAGCTTTAAGTCTCGCTATTCTCTCTGCGATTTCCTCAAACTTTGTTCTAGATGGTCCAGGATTCCGATCGGACATTCATTAGCCTGAGCATCCACCAAAGACCAAGTGTCAGTATCAAAAAAAAGAAATATAAACTGAATATAGGAATGCTAACCAAAATCGTAAGGCATATTTTAGAAAACAAAGCGATAACAAATAAAATAGTACAACTATCAAAGCAAACTATAAATACTCACAAATACTTAAAAACTACTAAAACACACAAAATTTATAATAGTTAAGACACTAGATGTAATTTAATATGTAATGCAAATGATTTAATCAATTTAAGGGCTATGCAAAAGAATGTAATAAACTTAAAAACACACGTTTTCTGCAAATTAACACTGTATAATGCTAAACCTAAGAATTTAGTTAGAACATATATAAACAAGGTTCAAATACAAGCAAACAATAATTCACATTGAATTTATGCACCACACATTTTCTCAATAAAATGCATCAAACAACAATCCTACGTGAAAGATGGAGTGAATGTATAAGAGAAAATGTTAGAACCTGCAGAAAACACACGAGTTACGTGCTTAAAAAAATATGAATGCAAAGAATGACCTCTTCTTCGGTCTTATGCCCCTAACTTCACTTAGGTTAGGGTACTCGGTAGTGAAATCCGAGTATCATAAAGCCTAAGAGAGGTTATGCAAGCTAAGTAACGTTTGTTAGTTCTTTACAGTTTTTAATGCACAAACAAACACAAAAATTTGACTAAGGTTTATTTATTTCCTTTGGCCCCGATGGTACGTGGTGCAGAGGCTCTCGACTGTGCAATGGGTCTCGTTCATCCGAAGATGAAGTCTGATTCCAGGAGGTCTAAGCATGCTTAATCCGATATACCATCTGTTTAAAGGATTATGTCGTATTTATTTAGTTCGTATTTATCCGTATTCGTATGCACTTATGATTTACAGGGAGTACACGAAATGATCATTCGGTAAATTTCTTGGACGTGCGGCCCGCGCGAAAATGTATACTGACTCTCGCTAATTCAACTTAGTTACGTTTAGAAATGGCAAGTAGGGATAGAGATAACGCGAGAGGTAAGGACTAATATTTAGAACAACCCGAGGCTTACTCGTAAGAGTATATACTCCAATGTTGTTCCTAGAGACACCCCGAGGCTAACCAGTTACGGTATATACTCCAATGGTGTTCTATTGCTTAGATCCGAAACCCGGCACCAATCATAAACCCACTCACCATATCCAACAATCAGCCAAATTTGTGAGATAGTATATAATCTCAAGTCCTTAGTAAACTCCGCCCACAACCTCATGCCCATAACTTCACTTAGGTTATGGCGTGTGGTGATAAAATCCACACTTCATGAAGGGTTAAGGAGATAAACCAGAAAAAGAGGCACCACCTATTCCAAAGAACGAAACTTAAAACCAATACTCGTACTCAATGTAAATCAATTTAAGTACGTCTACGTTTTGATTGCGCCTAAGATTTAAAAAGAATACACGATTTAGTTATTGAGTAAATCTCTTGTCCGTGCGGCCCGCGCGAAAATGTATACCAACTATCGTTAATTCTCGTAATTGTTGGAAATGACCAGTTGGGATAGATGTAACGCAAGAGGTGAGAACTAATTTCTGGGAACAACCTGAGGCTAACTCGTAAGAGTATATACTCCAATGTTGTTCTTAGAAACACCCCGAGGCTTACTCGTAAGAGTATATACTCCAATGGTGTTCTGTTTTCTTAGTTCAAAACCAGTCACCATTCATAACCCTTCTAGACATCATGACTAATTATTACTCGAAATCACAAGATAGTATACAATCTCAAGTGTTTGTAAACTCCGCCCACAACCTCATGCCCATAACTTCACTTAGGTTATGGCGTGTGGTGATGAAATCCACACTTCATGAAGGGTTAAGGAGATAGACAAACAAAAGAGGCACCACCTATTCCATAGAGATTTATTTAATAACTAAGTGCTAGTACTCAAATTAAATCAAAGACTATCCTTTAACATGAAAATAAATTATGCAAGTGTAAATACTAAGTATAACTAAATTTGTATAAGTAAAAGTATGCATTGTAAACATGTATGTAAATTTTTTAAGTATAAACAAGTATAAACAAGTATGCATTTCGAAAATTATAGACATGCATTTAATTACATATGTACAATGAAATCATACAAAAACTTTATAATTCCCCGGCAACGGCGCCAAAAATTGATACGTGCAAAACATGCATTTAACGTTAACACAAAGTAGACCCTAAAAACACAGTTCACACGTAAAGCAATTTAAAACCCTTCTTTTGTCATTATAATATTGGCGAGTAGGGATCGTTCTTTATCCGGGGAATTAAGGGCGCATGCATGGTTTCGTTAATAAGCGTAAATTTAAATGTTTGGGGGGATTGGAAGTTGGTTGTTTAATCTACAAAATTAAAGTACAAAAACATGCAAACACAACTAAAACTCTTAAGCATCTAACATGTTTTACTCATAGACAAGTGTTAACAATCAAGAAACTTCAAAGTCTAATTATGCTTACTAAAAATAAGAAGTTACACTACTAATTACAAGTGATCATCTCATCTTTTTAACCTTACCCTTTTTCATGCATCAAACCTTTTGTAAGTTACGAAATTCATAATTTCCAACTAAATATACATGCTTGATAATTGAGTAGGAATGCAACTTAGCGTATAAACATCCTAAACAACATACGATCATCGAAACATGCGAAAGAGAGTGACTTAGCGTATTTTCTACCACATGCTTTCGAAGCTTTAAGATTGTATCAAACATGCATAAAAAGCTAGAAATCATAAACACATGCAATTTACAAATCGGTTTAAGAACATATAACACAAATCTAAACTTGTTCTTCATTTGATACATAAAAGTATTCCAATACATCAAAAGATTCAAATACAAAGCAAAAGCTATGAAAGTGAAGATCATGGTTACACTTTTTGTCTTGAATGCTTGATGATCTACGGTGGAGATGGCTTTCCTTCACAAGGGACTTAGCGTATTGTGAAGGATTGATGGAGGATGCTTCGGCTTTGGATGGAGAATGCTTCGGCTTTGCAAGAGATGGATGCTTCGGCTTTGTGTGTGAACCTTCAAGTGTTTATGGTGGAGGAGTATTTGTGTAGAGCTTTGGCTAGTAAATGAGAGATGCATAATATATGGCCAGCCTCCTTTCTTATATAGGCAAGGGATGTTGCCTTCTCTCTTCCACCTTGCCTCCCTCCATTTAATGCAAGTAATGATCAATATGGCAAGTCACTCCCTTAGTCACCTTTTGTGATCATCATTTGTGAACCCTAAGCAAGAGTCACCATGCAAGTCACCATTTATAAACCCTAAGCAAGAGTCACCATGGCAAGTCACATGGCAAGTCATCTTTTGTGATGATCACAAAGCTTAGTCACTAAAATGAGTCACAAAGCTTGATAACTTGGACTTTTCAACTTCACCAAAAGGCTTCCATGCCGAAATGAATGGGTTTGGGCTTGATAATGGGCCGAAACAAGATTTGAGAAATCGGCCCATAATTTGCTTTTTGGGCCGGCCCATTTTCGGAGGTCCAAAATCGCAAAAATTGCAAAATCGCCGAAATTCCTCCGAATTGCGTCGTTATTAATCTCCACCGTAAATATCTTCAAAATAACAAATTAAATAAGGAAAACATAAAAACTAAGATAATAACATAGCTAAACGTAAAGGGAAATGCGTTAAGAAACGAGCATAAAATGCGTATATCACACAAAAACCGAAAAGCCCAGGGGAAAGACATAAAAATCGTTAGAGTGAGTGGACGTAAATAAATGTCTTTCACCAGTTAATATATATGTTTAAAACAACATATGCGAGTCCAGGTAAATAAAAACAACATAGTACACGAGGTAAAACTCATACTCCTCCAGTGTACTGAGCATACAAGTAAAATCCCATGGGGTCACTCATGGACTCCTCCGTGCTAGTACAGTCTGAACCACGGAGTCCCTGACTACCACGTGATTCTGAGCCAGAAATGGCCTCGGTTCCGGGGTACTGCCCCTCACCGGTCTGGTCGGGGTACTGCCCCTCCAGGCGGCCCTCCGTCGGGGATCAGCCGACGAGGCAAGGTGTATCGATACAACAACGTAACTGAGACTGTACTCTGTGTAAACCAAATCATAAACAATTCGATGCAAATGCAAGAAACAGCATATAAATGTATGCATATTCGTATACGTATATCCGTATAAATAAATCGTATAATCGTAAAACACATGCTCATATTAAACATAATCTCGTATGAAATCTCATGCTCGTAAGACCATAATCATGCTGCATGCTCAAGTTCGTAAATCATATAAAAGACTCGCAAGATTTTCCGTGAAAAGAAATGTCCACTCACAGACTAGCGTAACGCGTAACGCGTTAACCCGTGATCCGGCGGAATGTCCCTCGCCAAACGAACGATCACGAACACCTGAATATTCACAAAATCCATATCTCAAAATCATATCTCGACAATGCAAGACAAATCACGAGAAACCACCGTTCTCGGAAACACGTAATTCGAATACGACGAATCGTCGAAAATCCATATATAACACATCAATACCTCGCTTTACGTTCGGACGCTCAACTCGAAAAATGAACCTCCCCACTGCGATCGGGGTGCGATTTCGAGTCAAATGACATGCAACTTGTCGAAAGTCCAAAAAGTCAAACATGTTGACCGTTGACCGCCGCGTTGACCGCCGTCCACGGCGGCGCCGCTGCCGGACGGAGAATTTCACGGCGGAGCAACCCCTATTCCACTCAAAATCGTCCACTGAGCAACTTTGTCAACTGCATCGAAGGCCAATTCTCACTCTAGCTAGGTCAATTTCACGATAAACCGAATGTACACACAAATTTCAAATTCAAAATTCTCCTTCCACAATCAAAATTAGGACTCCAAACTTACATGGTAGCTTGCTAGTGATGAGAGCTACAAAGCCCACCCCAAAATTCAGCCCAAATCGGCTCGAAACATCAAACCCGAATTACAAAGTTTTCTCCAATTTTTGGGCCAGAAATTCACCTCTCCACCGCCACCCTCGCCGTGAGGGGTGGCCGGAAACACAATGAGGGAGATGAGGCGAAGAGAATGAGACCAACCCCGTCGCCTGGGGTGGCCAGAAATGCCTCGCCGCCATGGATGCCGTAGCCACCGTCGAACAACATCTTCTCTCCACTGAGTTGACCGAGTCAACTCGGTCAAACACACTTATTTCCTGTTTTGACTTTCCCAAAGGGGCAAGTCCACTATTTATACTTCATTAAATACTTTCCCAAAACGGAAACCAACAATTATCCATTTCGACGAACTTTAAACACGCATAACTTTCACGTCGTAACTCCGATTCTGATAATTCTCGCGGCCACGAACTCGTCTCAACGTACTCTTCAATAATCACCCAAAGTCAAACACATCGGCCAAATGGATAAAAAGTCAACCCTTCAAAGCAACACACATTAAATCGACTAAATAACCAATAATCGGAAATATTCACAACTTAAACTCCGTAACTCAAAATCATGCTCCGGAAGTTCCCACAAACTCGAAATTAAATTCTGAACAACTTCCGTGAAGAAGCTGAAACCAAATTCTCGTCCGGTAATTTAGTCGCGAAAAAACCTGCCACTTAAATCTGTTTCCGTCGAAACTTCAAATATTCATAACTAATTCCTCGGTCGTCCAAATAACGATCCGGAACTGCCCACGAACTCGTAATCACATGTACAACGACTCTCGAGAAGATACTCAGCTCTAATTCTCGGCCAATAATTAAGTCGTTAACAAATCCGGTAATCCAAACGACTGTCAGAAACCTGCGACAACGCAGTAACTCACGTATACAGCTGACCAAACTGCTGATTCTGGTCCGGGTCGTCACAAATCCACCCCCCTTAGAAAAATTTTGACCTCGAAATTTCCGAGTCTGCCGACTACAAGGTAGGAGCACTGCCTCTGCATACTGCTCAACTCACCAACTGCAATCTCAACTGAACAACTCTGATCACAAACTCCACAATAGGAGACAATTCCGTGCTGGAATCCTTGTACCCTCAAATCACAAATCTGAACTGGCTCACATAATCGCCAAGTGTTCCTACATAAGGAACAGATAGGGTACACCACACATAGCAAACCTGAAACACAGTTCCGCCACACGGAACACAACACACATAAAGGCCAACACTATAGGCGATGTCGACCCATACGGCATAACACAAACTCGCCTATGGCTACACACGGATCAAAATAACATAGAAAATCTCAACTCAATCTGCACACATCAACATAACTCAAATATCGAACTCAAGCGTATATCGGCCTATTTCCGCTAACCTGACAGTCTGTGGTAACACATTCCACAAAATCAAAATCAAACATCAACTCAAACTTAAACCAAACTCGCTCCAGCACATTGGAGTACAACAACATCCCTCAAAACGACATCACGCAACATCAGAACCATAGTGGTCCACAAACTGGTACAGCAAGCAAACTCGAACAAGTGAAACTGCTGGTCCCGAATCCTTCGAAACTGCAATACCGAGATCCACAACATGCCCTCCAAGGCCTGAATAATCCTCGAAGATCACTCGCCAATCTGAGGACAAGGATCGGTACTAACTCGTAATCTGGTCCACAATGCTCGCTACAAAGCTTGTCAACACATAGTTGTAGCTGATTGTCTCGATCAGCGAACTGGGGC
The DNA here is from genome assembly GCA_946800695.1 of Geum urbanum. Lineage (NCBI taxonomy): Eukaryota > Viridiplantae > Streptophyta > Magnoliopsida > Rosales > Rosaceae > Geum > Geum urbanum. Next base: position 13,082,084 of record OX327003.1, read on the forward strand.
ACATGTACATCACATAGATGGACAATCTCCGTCAAACACAGCGATGCTAACTTGCTAGTGAAATCATCTCCGAAAACACAAAGGAATGTACTGAGTTCATCAAATAGCCCACAATAGTCTGACAACTGGTACCACAAACCAAAGAAAAATATAAGAAATTTTACTTTTTGAACATAAAAATAGGAACTTTAGAAAGATAGAAAGTACGAATATATTAGCTCCCTATATTAATTGGCTTATTTCACAGTAGCCACGCACATAAAATCTTACTAGCCTATGTACACATGCAATGCATATGATGTGATGTGAAAATAAATATTGTATATATAGTGTCACGCCCAAGTTTTCGACCGCCGTCCGGATCCTTCTGACACGTCCCGAAGCCGAAGCCGAGGTGTGAGTGCGAAAAGTAAAAATACAACTCGAAAATGGATAATTGATCTCGGTTCATATTCAAAATTGAGAAAACTCTATTACAAGCTACATGAATAACAACAACTTCTCTAGATTCGTCGTTCTATGTTTAGCCAATCATTTCGATTCTCGGAATCAACCTACAAAGTCTTTGGAGGGGTGAGCTAACCATGTGCTCAATGAGTAAATTATGTAATATGCCAGTAAAGCAATGGTTTTGCAATAAATAAATGACGGATGCTATTTATTATATAAAAATATCCCCAACTAAACATTACTCCACATCGTCACTTCTTATTTGTTATCCTTCGATTTAGTGACCATTATAGGCAACCCTAATGGCAACTTCGGCCCTATATGTCTGGGTGACACATCCTCACTTCGGCTATAGCAAATAACCAATCGACTTTTATAATATATAGTACCCCTGACTCATGAATAAAATACATGCTTCACTTGAAAAAGATAGAAAGACACAGAAAGTAGAATAAAGAACATTGAAACACATTGCATAACACACTCACATCGAATGCGAGATAATCATTGAGCATAACAACGACATCACGAGTCACTAACAAACGCCTTCAAAAATTGTTAAACTATGTCTGATTCGCTCTCTGCTAACGGATAGAGCTCGTGGAGATGAATATGTAGATATTAACGGATCATAATTCAGAATTACGGATAAAAAGTTATGATCTAACAAATTTTTTCGAACTTTGAGAAAATCAAGAGAGAAAGAGTTTTTAGAGAGAGAAACTCCCTAAATTTTTTGTGAGAGAATTCTAGTGGGCTGAGATTTATTTATAGGAGATGTCCACCAATAAGGAATCACCATTTGACAAATGGGAACTAAATCACTAAGGAAACTATACCACTTGTCAATACCATAATTCTCCTTTCCTAGACATGACACATGACAAATGACTAACCAAAATGTTGTACAATTCTGCTCCCAATGCATAGCATCTATTTTCTACAAAAATTCTTGCATTGATTTCGAATAATCGTAGAAAATAGTTTGAAATTCTGAAAAATATAAGAAAAAATCATACGAACTCATGATAATGTCTACTATCTATTTTCGGTTACTAAAATTAATTCCGACTAACTTCAAAAATTCAAGATCTTACATATAGAAAATTGCTTTAAATAACTAAAAATTAAATAATTTTTACTGTTTTTTGTAGAGAGAAAAATAAGGGAAAGACAGTTATTATTTGCATGTAATAGATGGATGAGGCTAATTTTATTTTCTTTTTTAATATTATTAAGTTGGACTTTTACATTTATCACTAAAAGAAAACAACACTTAGATGATTAAGCTATTTCGTCGTCTAATAGACATTTTTCATCATCTAAATACTCATACGACGAAGCTTTCGTCGTCTAAGCGTCGTCGTTGAAGTACTTAGAAGATGAAACAAAAAGTTCATCATCTAAGTAGCATCTAAGACGACGAAATGGGTTTCATCGTCTAAGTACAAAGACGATGAAAGTTTGCTACAAAAGACGATGAAATATTTCGTTGTGTAAAATTGCTTAGGCGGCGAAGGACGTTTGTCATCTATGTGTTATAACTTAGACGACGAAACATCTTCTGTTGTATAAGTGATACCACTTAGATGACGAAGCCATATATTCGTCATCTAAGTTCTATATAACACCTAGATGAGGAATGATGAAACAGATTCATCGTCTTAGTAACCAAATCCTACACGACGAATATCGTACTTTCATCGTCAAACAATATAAATCGAGATGATAAAGTTTTTTCCGTCGTCTAAAAGTTTTCTGCTGGATGACGAATTCTTCTATTTTCATCATCCAAGTTCAATTTTTTATTATTTTTTAATAATTATTTCAGAACTAGAAATTGAATTAAAAATTAAAAATTAAATTAATAAAATATTCATTGAATATATTAAATATAAAATATGTACATAAAAGGTGTATGGATCGAAATTAATTAAACCCTATAAACTACGAAACTAAACCAGGAGTATGGATCCGGTACATTCTTTCGCCACTTAGATCATCGTCATCGTGTCTAGGATCCCGAGGCGTGATACTCGGCTGACACATGGGCGGAGTGTCCATGCCCATCAACTTGAGGAACATGATTATGAAGCTCATATGCGCATGTAACGTACCAGTTTGATTTTGGGCCGATTGAATCTGCTCATGGGCCGATCGAGCCTCCTCTTCGGTCGCTCGGACTCACTCCTCGATAACCACCATAATGAAATGCCTACTCGCCGATGCAGATGGCCGGGTCAAATCATGCTCGACTGCCCGTCCAAGGCCACAAACCTCCTTCCTAGGTTAGCGGCCGAAATCTGTATCTGCAATATTGATCTGAGTTTCCTTCGATAGAAGAGGTAGCTCTTCAGTCGTCATGAAAAGACCCAACCCTAGATTAACTAGTAACCTAGGATCACGCCGACAAGACTTAAACTACGGATTTCTGTAAAAATTTTGACATAATTTCCTCTACGCAGTGGACTACCAGAAACCTGCAAGAAAGCTCACACTTCAGATTTCCCACAAACAATACTGTGGACCACCGATGTCCATCCATATTCCTCAATAAAGTGCAAAAGATAATTTAATTAAAATGGTGGAATAATAATACGAAACTGAAAACTCATAATCCAACAATACTAACAATTCACTACCAATACTGAAAAAAAATATTTACAACAATAGTGTTCAGAGCGACTTGTAGGAGTAGAATAAAAACATAAGAAAATACACTACTAGTGGCCGAAACCTACTGGAAGGTATGATAACCCGGTGGACTTAAAGCCTATGGGGATCCAAAATCCAGAAGCAATACAATCTGAACACGAAAAACTGAAAGGCCCAGGGAAAGGCAGATAAAAACATAAAAGCATTAGCGTGAGTGGAAAAAAAGTCATAATTAGTAAAGCAATAAAATAGTCTATTTGTGTCTTTCCGCTGATTTCTGAGAAATACAGCGAGTTCAAAGAAACTATAAACTGAAAACAATGGAGGCGTTCGCCCAGGCCACCTAACCTGAGTTGGATAACTATAAGAAAATAAATAAAATATGTGTGACGAGATCGTTCCTAGACCACTTAACCTGAGTCGATCTGGGTCAGACGAGGCCACCTAACCTCCCCTGACTAAACTATCTGGTGATCAGCCAAATACCTAAAGCATCGATGCAATAAAATAAACCATCATAATAAACCTACAAATTTAAAGGCTCTAAAAATAAAGCCGTTGAGCATGCTGTATAAAATAAGAACTCGCTACAACTGTGAAAATATAGGTCCACTCACCGTACTATGCCAGGATATTCATAAAGTCGTAACCTGCTAATCGGCGCAATAATTATCCGACACGGCCCGTCAACTCGTAATCCTAAAAACATGATTCTAATTACTATCTACTCGTCGATATTCATAATGAATGCCTAAGCTCAATCCTACGAGCAATAATGTTGAGAATCTTGTATTCTCGAATAACGTATTTCCTGACTAAAAACGCACTTAATCAATTTCTGAATTCAATTCCTTGCATTCCTTCATTATAAATAAACTTTCGAGTCGTAACCTAAATCTCAAATATCGAGCAACTCGAATTGAAATCAATAATTAGATCGTCTGTTAATAATATAGTGAAATCAATTAATTATTATATGACTAAATACACGTCTAAATTATTCAAGTCCAGATCCAAACAATTAAGAATCTCACCATTGCATTCGTCACAAAATTCTGAGCGGAATGACATAAAATTTTGTTGAAAATTACACCTTGTCGGAGCTGCGTCGTGCACGGCGGTGCATGGGGCCACGCACCACCACCAGTGGTGGCCGGAATCCCGCCGGCTCCAAATTGAGCAACGTACACATCAAAATGTTCATCTCAACAAGCTCAACAACATTTATGAAGAACAAAATGTCAAATTCTAACCGGAAAGGCACGAACCCAGCAGAAATTTCATCTCCTCTGGTTGCCGCCGTCCGGCCAAGGCAAAGGCTGAGACATGTCGCGATCGACTCGTCTTGCCCGGGCTTCAAAACCCCTATAATTTTGACGTCATACGCCGCCGCAATTGCCACCATCGTCGTCGTGAAATTTCAACCGAATACGGCCGACTTCTCCGCTGCGAATCTCCTTCCTTCGGCCACCAACGCAGGTGATGTTGCCACCAATAGATAGAGGGGCCCAAGCTCAACAGAACCTGACCAGTTTCACGGCCAAAAGTGGCCGAAAACAGTCGCGTCGTCACCGTCGCCGTCGCCGTCACCTCCGATGGCGATTCCGGGTCAGGGAACTCAGTCAACGTCGAGTCAACCCAGTTTCCAAATATGGAAACTTCAGACTTTTTCGAAATGGAAACCCCTATTTATACCCGCGATTTTGCAACAAAACATTTTCCGATATTTCCGTAAAAAATTTTGTTGACCATAACTTCTTCGTCGTAACTCCGTTTTCAACAATTGACGTGGTTATGAACTCGTATCGACAAACTCTACTACTTTATCCAAAGAAATTTCTCAAAAGACATAATCAATAAATTCTCGATAAATTGTCAGCAAAAGTTATCAACAGTAAAACTAATTACCATCGACGATTAACGTAATTAATTAGCAACTAACTGCATAAGTTCCAATTATTGGGTAATAATGTATCGGGTCGTAACAATCTACCCCCTTAATAAAAATTTCGCCCTCGAAATTTACACATAAACGTACAACGGAAGAATTTCAAAATTATTGTTCCAGCCAACGATTTCAAGCTCATAGGAACAACCGCAACTAATAGAATGATCCATAACTTGTTATTAAACTATATTCTCATCAACATTTCATGCTCAATAAATCTGAAGTCATAATAACTACTCTATATAAATCTGATACCAGGAATGACATAATTCAAATTCAGTAACGTGCATACTTAAAAGCTTTCGATAACCATGCCAAAACTAATGGTCAAATTTACCAATATACTCTAACTCTATAGGCCAGATTTACCAAAAAATGCACAGATCCAGGTTCCACAAAGATAGCTACATGGGTAGTGGTGCAGTTCCAACATAGATGTGGCACACAAATCACCATTAGAACCAAGCAACGGAAACTAACTGAGATGTCCAATCATGGACACTCACCCATAAGGTGAATACTAAAACCACCAAATTCAGAAATAGCGAACCTAACAAACCAGTTTAGAATCACAAAAAATATGGGTACAAGGCTGATCCGCACTGAACTTCCAACCATATACCATTTTCAAAATTGTTTACAGAAAATTGGGCATAATCTCCTCTTAAACGTAAGGAACCCAAAAACCTGCATAACGGAAGTATTCTAATAATCTCAATTCAAGAATATAAACTGTGGGTTCCACACCCCGATCGGATTATTTACAAATTAACAGAGCTATACACCAAACATAAATCACTACTACCTGACTGAATTCACGAATCGTAATGATTACCAAATCATGAACCTCCACAATTCCTTACTCCTAAATACATAGTACCTTAATAAATATCTATATAACCATAAAGAGGCTCAAAAAAAATATTCGTAGTAAGCCTCAAATAAACCCAAACCATAGGCAAGAACGAGGAAATCAAACCGACATCGCAATTTACTACAAATTGAAGATATAAACTCGGCATTCCATCTGATGTTTTTGAATAGTCGCCACTATCAAGTCAATATTATCTAATATTTCCACAGTCTGAACAAATATTAAAAAGTAACCTAAACCTCAGCATATACTTAATCATTCCTGTAGCTCACATACTCATATTGAAAACTAAGCATCTATAAAATTACACCTCAACGATTCACCCATATGACTCGCACGAGAACAAATCTATTGTTGACATGAGCTAATAGACTCTAAGATATTAGGCATAAGCCACCAATACATACATATGTATAGAGACACAATCTGTCCATTGAAAATAATAGAATATAGGGACGTCAAACTTATACTAGAATGTTATCTCGATTGAATAATCGAATTGCTGCAACCTTCCATGCTGTACCATAGTAGATATTATAATTCCTCTAATGTCGAATCATCAACTTGCAAATTAAAATTAATCGGAAGGTTAGAGTATTGTGAAATACAAGAAATGCGACAGTATTCGATAACATGTAGCGTTAGAAATTCAATATTTTTTTTATAAAGCTAGAAGGAATAAATTAAATCACCGTCGCCAAGCATAACCCTAATCGGAATTCGTGCTTGTGGATAAATTCTTATATACCTTTGCACGTGATAAACGCTGAGTTATCAATAGGAAGCTCCAAATCATGTCAAGGAGAAATCCGGAAATCATACAACATACAGATTTCAAATCATACTCACCTGCTATTAATCTCCACGTACACCTATAATGCTCGCAAACCTATATCGGATATAGAGTTGAAACGATTTAATCTATGTAACATAACATACGCCCCACCAGTTCAATGTTAATACAATACATTTTCAAGTTAGTGGCACGAAACAAATGGTACCCATCACGAGGGAATGTGTTCACGATATAAAATGAACACAAACAAGGTAAGAAACAACATAAGTGAAAACATTTTTGATTAACAAAACTGAATTATTGGAATTCCTCAAAGAATGAATGAGTTTTGAAGAAGGAATATCAAAATTAAATAAATCATCGACCCCTAGTAATGGACATTTGTCCTTTTCCAAAACTTGGTTCAATTTCCAATAACTGATGCGTAACCTCGTTGAATGATCCTTCACATTTGTGAATAATATTGGTGCTCCCCACAATGAAATACTAGGACGGATAAAATTCTCGTCAATCAATTCTTGTTGTTGAGTGTGCCACTCTCGCAACTCAGTTGGAGCCATATGATAAGATACTTGAGTTATAAAATTGGTACCCAATAATAACTCAACAATAAAATCTCTCCCGAACCGTAGGTAAATTAACCTGGTAACTTCTCGGGAAAAACATCCAGATACACACTAACTACTTCAATCGAATCAATACAGAAAGTAGAGACACAAAGTGTTACCACATCTGCCAAGTATGCGCTTCATTCCTCCCGCAACATTTTATATCACAGCTTTCATGACTGAACCTAGGCACAAAATAACACATTTACCTAATCACAAAACAAAATCTCAGACAAACCAGACTGAAACACCACTTCTCAATAACCGTTTACCAACGCCTGATGATAGCTCAGGAAGTCCATGCCTAATATCAAAATAAATTCTATTATATCCAGAAGTGCTAGATCGGTAGACAAACCAAAACCTCCAAGCATTACACTTCAACTCCATAAAAATAATTTAACTAACATAACCTCACCAGAGGGATAAATTTACTCATCACAATTCCGGATAAGATGTGGTAGGTACGTTGACTATAGACGATAGCCTTACCGTTAAAAACAAACGCGTCACCCACCAGATCAAACATGATATAGCAACATAGTTGAAAACATTCATCGTTCAAATAATGACCTCCAAAGATGCTCGGGGCTCCCACAGGCTCATCCGGTGAAGGCGAGTCGGACCTGACAGTCCCGTCAGTCATTCTATTGACCTGGGTTCTGATATGCAGGTGGTTAGGGTGATAGCATAGGTCTGACTCCCGAAGTAATTCTCTGGTCGCCACTAGGACTTAGAGCTAGAAATGCACCAGAGGTGTTCCTCTATGGACATTCCCTCGAAAAATGGTCCACCTGACCACAACAATAGCTTACTAAAGTTCCAACCAGCACTGCCCGAAACAACATTTATGGCAAATGTTACATAAAAGAGGATCTCTGGGTGCTGGAGACATAAATCCAGATCCACCGAAATTCACCCAAAACTCTTGTCTCAGGCGTCAACTCCTCCTCCATCACAAAAAATAAACAACTCAAATGATGGGCACTATAAGCTGAGGCATGAAATCTCTTGCCAGAAGATGATATGGAACCAATTATGTTGTAACCTCTACTCGTTAAATATCTTTGGCGGGGTCCACCTCCTTCAAATCATCAACTAACATCTCGCACAAATTGAGGTCAAATCTCACATTAAACCGTAGCACAGACACATTCATCGAAGTTCGTGTATGGCGCTGTTGCCATAAACGAAGGAATTACATGTCACAGCCTTGCTCAGAACTCCAGTATTTCTCCCTCACTGTTCCGACAGAACAAAATGAAAATCGGAATGGGAAATTTAAACAATCTTGATACACCCAAGGTGACAAATTTTCTCGCTGCTGATTCACGAACTCTGCATGCATCCTCCTCATCCGCCCTATTGGGAAGGGACACCTGTAAAAATCGTTAATCTTGGCTCACCAGATTGTAACTTCCTACCTCTCGGTGCACATCTACCAATGATAAGCATGGTGCTGCAGTAGGCTGACATCTAACTTTATCCTCTGCTCAGGTGTCAGCTGAGGATGCATACGGTCGCAAACTCGACCAATCACGATAAGTAAGTTCTCACACACCACCAGGGCGTGAGAACCAGGGAAAGGCACAACACTTGCCTTACTAACACGATTAACTTGATCGTCACGGCCCTCCCGTGGCGCTGATATCATGGATGCGAATAGCTCACGCAACAGCTGCACCAATGACTGCGCCTCGTCCTGAAGAGCTAGTTGTCGAGGAATAATGATCTACGGGTCAACCACTACAATTACGCCATAAAACCAGACCAAGAAAACTGGCTAAACTAGAAGACTCTGAACACTTAACAATGAACAACACTTGGAGGTAATGGGGATCCGCCGGCTAGTCAGGCCACCCCTCCCGGAAGTGTTGTACACTATCAAATGTCCGAACTAATCTAACCAAGGAAGTCTACATAATCTGTAACCTAATGCTCTGATACCAGCTGAAAGGACCCAACCATAGATTAACTAGTAATCTAGGACCATGCTCTAACGACAAGACTTAAACTACGGATTTCGATAAAAGAAATTGACATAATTTCCTCTACGAAGTGAACTACTAGAAACCTAGAAGAAAGTTCACACTTCGGATTTCCCACAAACAATAGCGTTGACCATCGAAGTCCATCTGGATTTCTCAATAAAGTGCGAAAAGTAATTAAATTAAAATGGTGGAATAATAATACAGAAATAAAAACTCAAAATCCAGGAATACTAACAATTCACTACCAATACTGAAAAATATATTTACAACACTAGTGTTCAGAGCGACTTCTAGGAGCAGAATAAAAACATAAGAAAATACATTGCTAATGGTCAAAACCTACTGGAAGGTATGATAACCCGGTGGACTTAAAGCCTATAGGGATCCAAAATCCAGCTCAAGAGAAGCACTGCAATCTAGGCATAGAAAACCGAAAGGCCCAGGGAAAGGCAAATAAAAACATAAAAACGTTAGCGTGAGTGGACAAAAAGTCATAATCAGTGTAAAACAATGAAATAGTCTATCTGTGCATTTTTGCTGATTTATGAGAAATACAGCGAGTTCACTGTAAACTGAAAACAATGGAGGCGCTCGCCCAGGCCTCCTAACCTGAGTCGGATAACTGTAAGAAAATAAATAAAATATGTGTGACGAGATCGTTCCTAGACCACCTAATCTGAGTTGATCTGGGTCAGACGAGGCTACCTAACCTCCCATGACTAAACTATCCGATGATCAGCCGAATACCTAAAGCATTTGTCAAAAATTCCACCTTGTCGGAGCTCTGCGGCGCGTGGGGCCACACACCACCGTCGACAACCGCCGGAATCCCACCAGTTCCAAATCGAGCTACCTACACATCAAAACAATCATCTCAACAAGCCCAACAACATTTATGAAAAACACAAAGTCAAATTCTAACTGGAAAGGAACAAAATTACCGGAAAACCGAAAACCCAACGAAAATTTCATCTCCTCTGATCGCCGCCGTCTGGCCACGTAAAGGGCCGAGACATGTCGCGTTCAACTCGTCTCGCCCAAGGCATCAAAACGTCCATAACTTCGGCGTCATATGTCGCCTCAATCGCCGCCATCGTCCCTGTGAAATTCCACCCAAATCCGGCCGACTTCTCTGTCGCGAATCTCCTTCCTCCGGCCTCCAACACCGGTGATGTTGCCACCAATAGATATAGGGGCCTAAGCCCAACAGAACCCAACCAGTTTCATGGCCAAAGGTGGCCAAAAATAGTCGCGTCGTCGCCGTTACCTCTGCCAGCGATTCCGGGTCGGGGAACTCGGTCGATACCAAGTCAACCCGATTTCTAAATATGGAAACTTCAGAATTTCCCAAAATGGAAACCCGTATTTATACCCGCGATTTTGTGACAAAACATTTTCCGATATTTTTGTAAAATTTTCGTTGACCATAACTTCTTCGTCGTAACTCCGTTTTCAACAATTGACTAGGCCACGAATTCGTATCAATAGACTCAACAACCTTACCTAAAGGGGTTTGATTCCAGTTTAGGAAACTAAATCGGGGTTGGGTCCTTTCAATATATCCAAATGTAGTGGACCAGACCAGAAAGTAGCACTTGTTCAAGAAGGTGGATCATGAGGTGAATCATGATGTCAAAGAAAGTAGGGGGACAAATCCTCTCTAATTTGCAAAATATGTGGATGATTTCGTATTTTAGTTTGACTACATCTGACTTATTCAACTCTCTAGCGCATAATGTCTGTCACCGTCTACACAATGCTACTATTAGTTTGACGATATCACAAGGTAAATATGGTCTAATTACCATTAGAATCAAACATTGTAGCATAAAATGACAGTCATGAGTCTTTAGACCAAGGAACTTGTGTTCCCCAATGTTGACATATCCAAATATATTCTATGTATAATGAGATTGATAACGAACACTTTTAAACAAGTTGAATACAATATCCCTCGGTGTAAGCCTCACTATGTAAGGTGCATCTTGCATCTTGTTATACACTCATCTTTTATCCCTCTTTAACCACAAAGGATGGTGTAAATTCAAAGATTTCAGATCTTTTCGCATTTTGGAAGTATCTTTAATCTTGAACTTAATACCGAGAATTGTTCCTACCACGTTGTTGCGCAACTTCTTATGAATGACATCAAGGTTGTTTCTGAGTTTCAACTTCGACTAGTAAGGCAGTTCAAAGAAAAAACTCATGTGATTCCAATATCTAAGAGATTGGGAGTGTGGATTGAGTTTTTTCACATGATCGTCATTGCTGAAAACTCCAAAATAGAAGCCATTTAAACTCTCAAAAATCTCTTTACCAAACCATTGTTGGGGTTTAAGACTATTTACTATTGTCTCATCGAAATTCTCCATGTTCTGTCGCCACTAGTGATCATGAGGAATCCATCTACGGTGACCTATATAACACATCTTCCTTGTGTGGCAACTGAAGTTGACATCGTCGAAGCAAATAGGACAAGCATTGTACCCTTTGATTGTGCAAGATGTCAACATCCTATACACATGACAATCAAAGATGGTCCACATTAAGACTACTCTCATCATAAATATTGTTTTCGTGAACTTGTAATAAATTTGAACTCCATTTTTCCACAAGTGTTTCAGCTCGTCAATCAATGGTCTGAGGTATATATCTAAACACTTTCCAGGAGACTTAGGACCTGCACTTAGATGAGTAAGAAAATTAAATTTCTTGTTCATACACATCCATGGAGGCAGGCATGACAATAACTGGCCAAGTGCTGACGGAAGTACTATTATTACCCCAAGGGTTGAATTTATTTATAGAAAGTATAAGTCTAACATTTCGAACATCTACTACAAATTCTAAAAATTCCTTGTCAAAATCTTTAGCCTCCTCATCTACCACGTGTTTGAGCACATCGCCATCTATTCTTTGTTATGCATATTATCTCATTGCCTCTGCTATGTATAAAGACAAGTACAAACACTGCAGTATAGAAATCAACGAAAAATTGCCAAGCACCTTCATAGGAATTTGCTTCTTCAAACTTCTCGTATTAGGGTGAAAATATCTGGACTGGTTGCATGTAGGACAGTAGTTCAAATATGCATACTCGTAGTAAAACAACACACAATCATTCTTGCATACATGAATTTTCTTGTACTTTAGGACGAGGCTGCTCAAGATCTTTCTAACCTTATAATGGATTTCGAGAAGTTTATCATGACCAGGAAGCAACTTATATATATGTTTTTGCATTTCGCCAAAAGCACGGTTATACATTTTGTTCTTCACTTTTATCTGAATTTCCTCCATTATATATCGTAAGACATTCTGTGGACATCCTTGGTACACTGAAGTCTGGGCTTTAAATAGCATCTTATTGTACTTATCCATCTCAGTAGTGTCAGTGGCCAAGGCTGCAGGGACTGTGTCATAATATCGAGTATCATAACCTCCCTCTTCGTGTTGGTGTCTAACATGACTAAATTTCAGAAAAGTAGCATAGACCAAATCCACTGTGGGGTTCCAAGAAGGGGTGCTACTACCTCTAGATAAGACACTCTGGTAACTGTACCCTGAGCTGAAGTCTGGTCCTGAGCTGAAGTCTACTACTTCATTGTTCTCACTCTATGTAGTATAACTCAATATCATACCGTTGTCATACAAGTGTTGAGATATAACATTAACCTCCACAAACTGATGGTTAAGACATTTTCTGCACTGACATCTGTAACGCTTCTTTCCTTCATCATGTTGCATCGCAAAAAACATAAACTCTCTGATTCCGTCCATATACCTCTCATCACTTTTATTCACCAACTATATCCAATACTTGTCCATATTTCTACATAATTTAATTATCATGAGCGAAACAAAAATTTATCGAATAAGCCATAATAAGTTAGCAAAAAATTTATGTTCTTACAATATTCATCTAATTACGTACGGAAGGAATCATCTTATCATTCCTAACTTACATTAATATTCATCTAATATTCACCTAATATATTATATAATTAAATTACATAACACAATAATATGCATTTACATATTATATATAATTTGTTAACTAATTAATCTAATTAACATATTTAATCATATATATAATTAATCAACATATGCATGAAATTATCTTAACAATTAAATAATTAATTAATGCAATATGTAAACAAGGTTGCTGGAATTATTTGCCTAAATATTTCACCGGAGAACTCCATCACCCACTACCACGTTTTGCAACATTACCGGCGAGATTTCCAAAAACAAGGCCGGCGACCGAGAAAGTCGCCGGTAATGATGAACATTACCGGCGACTTACTCCGTCGCCGGTAATGTCGCCGGAATTTCGCCGGTAATGTTTCAAAACATTACCGGCGACCTCCTCCGTCGCCGGCAATGTCAAGCCAAACATTTCCGGCGAAATTCCGGCCGGAAAATCACCGGTAATGCTTGGCTTGACATTGCCGGCGACGGAGGAGGTCGCCGGTAATGTGTTGAAAGATTACCGGCGAAATTCCAGCGAAACGTCGCCGGTAATGTCTCCATTTCCGGCGATTTAATGAATCGCTGGCAATGTCTCTTATATTAGATGCAGATCGCAGCAGCTCATTCATTTGGATCGAAAAAAATCTAGTGAAATCGAAAGAAGGAAAACGCTCTGAAATTGATCCTTCGGTATTGTCAAAATTAAGGCGTGCGTCGAAAACTCGATCACTCGGGAAGCTATAAATATAGGTACGTGTATATATACTTATATGTGTATGTATATATATATATGTGTGTGTGTTGATCAAATCCAATTCGTGAGATATGAAATGTTGTTGATGTCACTGAAACGAGAAAACTGCTTGTAGTTAATCTTATCTTGTGTCTGAATCAACGACTGGTATTATCGTAGTGCTATCGGAGTCAGGCTTAAGAGAGCCTCCTACCTAGTCAAATACTGAACTGAAAAAAGAAGAATACCATCATCGAGTACTGAATCGAATTCAGAGATTAGATCGATATATATATATATGCATGCATGTGTTGATTTAATTATAGTTGAATTGAGATATCGCGTCGATTATTAGTAGTGAATGCGTGTATATATAATACGTAAAATTGTTAGAATTTTCAGGATGGACAAGAGTTGGATGAGCCTCGAAAGATGGGATGTCAGATATCACCAGGGAATTAGGAGTTTTGTGAATTTTGTGAAGGCTAATTGTGGAGACACTACACTTCATTATTGACCATGTAAAGAATGTAAGTGTCGCAGCGATCGATTTCGTTTTCCCATTGATAAAGTCCAGAAGCACCTGAGTAAATACGTGTTTTGGGATAAGTACACTTGTTGGATTTATCACGGTGAAACATCGTTAGCGGGTCCGCATGATCATGGACAATTTGGTGAGAGGGCCAGTCCACGGTATGATCATGGAGATTTTGTTGAGAGGGGCAGTCCATCCTATGATCCAACATCGATGTTAATAATTGATATGTTTCCTCATGAGAGCGGTGTATTTGCTGATGAAGCACCAAATGTCCCTCCCGTCGTTGAGGGTTTCCCCCATATTGAGCCAGTCGAGCCATTACCTGGAGCTCATGTCAACACAAGCGGTATGGACAAGTACAACAACCTGATTGCATTGCAACAGACTCCGTTGTACGACGGTTGTAGTAAGACTGTTCTTGAAAGTGTGATGGGAGTGATGCAGCTCAAAATGGAGAACAAAATGTCTGTCAAAGCTGTTGATTCTTGGCTGAAGTGGACTGCTTCGCTACTGCCACCCGGTCATCGTCTTCTTACCACTCATCATAAGATGCGACATATCCTGAAAGATCTTGGGCTTTCCTACATCAAAATCCATGCATGCAGATATGATTGTATTCTCTTCTGGGGAAAAGATCTTGAAGACCTTGAAGCCTGCCCAGTATGTTTTACAGAAAGGTATAAGTTGACTCCTGCAAGTAACAAGAAAGCTGTGACGATACTTCGATATTTCCCGCTTATGGATAGGCTGGAGCGGTTGTTCATGTGTTCTTTCACGGCTGAAGCAATGAGATGGTGGGCTGAGAGGAATTTGCCTGACGATGACACCCTTATACACCCTTCCGACGGAGAGGCTTAGAAGCACATGGTCAGGGAGTTTGATCATTTTGCAGCAGAGGTCCGAAATGTTTGGCTAGGGCTCTCATCTGACGGATTCAACCCTTTTGGCAACATGAGTCTTCAATACAGTATATGGCTAGTTATTTTGGTACCGTACAACCTTCCACCATGGATGTGCATGAAGAAGGAATACAATATGCTCACTCTATTAATTCCGGGCCCGGGTTATCCAGGAAAGTGTCTCGATGTGTATTTGAGGCCTTTGATTGAGGAGCTTAAGTACCTGAGTGAGTGTGGCCACCCCACTTACGATAGGTTCAAAAATGAGATGTTCTAGATGCATGTCATGCTTGTTTGCACCATCAGTAATTTTCCTGCCCGCGGTATGTTGTCGGGCAACGTTACCAGGGGTTACAGGGCTTGTTCAGAGTGCATGACGGTTGATTGTTGCAGTCCTCATTGCAGTAAAATTGTTCAGATGTGTCACCGTTGTTGGCTTCCATATGATCACCCATTTAGGTAGGATCCAGACGCGTTTGATGGGACTGTGGAAACAGGTGTGGCACCCAGGCGATGGACAGGGGAATAAATTTTGGAAGTGTTGAATGAATATGATTTTGGCCAGCTGAGTAATCATCCTGACATAGTGGCGTCAATTCCAGACAAGCCCGAAAGGTATAAGTTTTGGACACACAAGAGCATATTCTGGGAACTCCCCTACTGGCCCAGGTTGCTTATCAGATACTACCTAGATGTCATGCACATAGAGAAGAATGTGTGTGAAAGTGTGGTGGGCAGAGTTCTTAACTTGGAGGGGAAAACAAAAGACATCCCCAAGGCACGCATTGATCTGAAAGCTATGGGACTGCGGAAACATTTGTGATTAAGAGATGGTAAGAGAAAAATGCCGCAAGCTCCTTACACCGTAAAGCCGAAGCATAAGTATGAAATTTTTCGGTGGCTGAGTAATGTCAGGTATATATTCTTATGGCTATGCAGGAATTTGGCCTTAAATTTTTACCGGATTATGGTTATATGCGAGAAATATAATTGTTGCCTATGGCTATATATATATGCAGGTATCCTTATGGCTATGCAGGAAATATAAGCAGGTGTGTTAACTTCCGGGACAATAAGATGTACGGATTAAAGAGTCATGACTGCCATGTACTGCTTCAACGCCTTTTCCCTATTTTCATTCGAGGGTACCTGCCCAAAGAGGTGGTGGAGTCGTTAGTGGCCTTGTCAAGATTCTTTTAGAAGTTATGCACCTGATGATCTCAGGGAGATGCAAGATGACATCATTTTTATCATGTGCAAGCTTGAGAGGATATTTCCCCCAAATTTTTTCGACATCATGCCTCACCTGATGATCCATCTTCCCGAACAATTGTTGCTTACCGGTCCCGTACACTACACTTAGTGATGAAGATGATTACGATTATCATCCTTAGTACGTTAATGATGTAGTCAGAAATTATAATCGGAAATCGTGTCGGAAATCGTTGTCGGAAATTGTAGTCGGAAAATGTAGTCGGAAATTGTACGTAGTCGGAAATCGTGTTGGAAATCGTAGTCGGAAATCGTAGTCGGAAATCGTAGTCGGAAATTGTAGTCGGAAATTGTAGTCGGAAATCGTGTTGGAAATCGTAGTCGGAAATCGTAGTCGGAAATTGTAGTCGGAAATTGTAGTCGGAAATTGTACGTAGTCGGAAATTGTAGTCGGAAATCGTGTTGGAAATCGTAGTCGGAAATCGTAGTCGGAAAATGTAGTTGGAAATTGTAGTCGGAAATCGTGTTGGAAATCGTAGCCAGAAATCGTGTTGGATATTCTTCGGGAAATAATGACATTACCAACGAGTTAAGCAACTCGTTAGTAATGACATTACCAACGAGTTAATCAACTCGTTGGTAATGTCATTACCAACGAGTTAATCAACTCGTTGGTAATGTCATTACCAACGAGTTTAAGTCGTTGGTAATGACATTACCAACGAGTTGCAACTAACTCGCCGGCAATGTCTACTGCATATGGGCTGCTTCAGCTCGACCTCTCCCTCATTTCTCACTATCTCAAACCCTAAAACTCCTCCTCTCCTCCTCCCAAACTGTTCCGGCCACCTCCCTCTCGGAAAATCTCTCTTACTCTCCTCCCCTCTCCCCTCCCCTCACCTCCTCTCCCTTCTCCTCTCTCTACACTAAAAAACCCCATTTCAATTTGAAATTCCCTCTCCTCCCCTCCTCCTCCCCTCACCTCCGTCGCCGGAAAATCAGCTCGAGCTCCACCATGGCAGGTGCATGCAAGCTCACTCTCTCTCCCTCTCTCTCTCTCTCTCAATTTTTGTTTATTTTTATGCATATATATATACGTATGTACGTATGTACATATGTGGCCATGTGTATATATAAATGTATGTGGAAATTAAATTTAATTAGGGTAATTTGGATTAATTTATATGCAATGTATATATATACCGGTAATGTTTGAAAAATGTGGGAAATTAATTAGGGTGCGTGATTTGGATTAATATGTGATGTATATATATATGTGAAAATTAAATTTAATTAAGATGCATGATATATATATATGTGTGGAAAATTAATTAGGGTGCGTGATTTGGATTAATATGTATATATTTAAGTCGAAAATGATGTATGTATATATGTTACTTTAGGTGATATAGTTGTTAATTTAACGTATAATAGGTGAAAAATCGGAATCGGCATTTAACGTGTTTAATTTGGATTAAGGTGATATAGTTGTTAATTTAACGTATAAATTAAGGTGAAAAATCGGAATCGGAACGGTTTGGAACCAAAACGGTTTTAATCCGGAACCGCGTGGAACCGGAACCGTTTGGGTACGGAACTGTTTGTAACCGGAACCGTTTGAAACCGAACGGTTCCAGTTCCAAACGGTTCCGGGTTCAATCGGTTCCGGTTCCGCCCGGTTTTGGTTCCAAACGGTCCGGTTCCGATTTGTTATAGAACCGAATCCATGACTATTACGGTGTCCAGGAGGTTTTGCGGCAAATTGGCTTGGAGGCATCAAACGGAGAGGTTCCCGAAATAGTGGAGGGAGCAGTAGTCAAGCTTCCTCCTCAGCCGCAGTCAGCAATAAGCGCAGTGGGCCAATGATGAATGCTCACACACAAGCCTTGCTAGCTGTGCGAGCAGAGGAGGAAGCTGCACGATCCGGAGCCGTGCAACCGGAAGTCGAGCCTCGAGCCTCAGTCAGCAGATGCTCAGTCAACAGACGTCCCTCCATCAGCAGACCCTCAGACGAGCGACAGTCAACGGGGGCATCAGAAACTCCCTCCATCCGAATGCCCCCAATTCGCCCGGTGCCTACTCCCGTTTCATGGGAATCATTTGAGGCAGATGGTGCTGGCGCCTCATCGTCCAGGCTTCGTCTATCTCCGTCGTCCGGTCTCTTCCTACCCGACGAGATTCCGGTTATCCCTGAATTCGATGATAGGGGGATGCCTATTTATGTTGAAGGACGGCCGGAGTTCCTGAGCGTGGAGGAAGCGTACAACTTCATCCCGTTCGACCCCGTGTATCTTTGGAGTGTGAGGTGCACCAACCAACAAACGGACGATGCAGGTAAATTTTATTTAACATTAGATTGATTACTTAATTATTACTTAAGACTTACGATAGGTTCAATTAATGATATCAATTTGTTGACATTGTATTATTAGGCAATTTCGTTAATGGTACTGGAAAACGGAAAGGGGCTAGAGGCACCTGCACCGGGCGGCGACTTGAGCAGGCCACCGGGGGAAGGAAAACGCCCATTAGGGCCAATGAGGATGGCGAGGTGATCGAGGCATTTGACACCACGCGAAAATATGTCAGCATGGCCGGGACGATCGTGCGGGACAAGGTCCCAATGCTTTGGCCAGATTGGGAATCTGTGCCTATCTACGTGAAGATGCAAGTGCATAATGCACTGAGTGTGAGTTAAATCGTATTTTCATTACGTAAATTTTACATTTATTAATTAAGTCCGAATAAATATATAATTTTACCGTTTATATATTCATATTGCAGGTGTGGTTTGACGTGGATGAAGTTCTTATTCACACGTGGGTAGAGCGTCAACTACATATGAGGTGATGTGCTTCGAGTTATTTGAGTATATATCGAGTTAGATTTTTGTTTATCAAGTGTTTTAATATCTCTAACTTTTTTTTCCTGGTGTTAATATAGGTATAAAGAGTGGAAGAACGAGCTTTCTTCACATTACACTCTATACAAGGAGCTAGGCCGAGGTTCTACCCCTAGCGAGTTCCGGTTTAGGGAGTACGAGTGGCTGTGGCTGATAGCCCACTTCGAGCACCCCAAAGCGAAGGTATGCATCCTGAACATATCTTACAAGCCTAATGTATCGTATCACATTCAAATAGTTAGTTACTAATTTTTTTACATATGTTTATCAAACAAGGCGATTTCGAAGACGAACCGGGCGAATAGATTGAAAAACACCAGGGCTCATCATGTAGGTTCACTGAACTATTTGGGTTGGTCGAGTAAGGCGCAGCAACAACAAGAAGTGAACCCGTTGGTGTATATTCATCAGAAGTTCTATCCGCAGTGCCCTGAAGAAGCGGTAAGTCTTTCGCCTCTCCATGTGTTAATAAAACTATTTTTCGATATTAATTTATTTTTTTAGATAATACGTTATTCATTTTCGCTTTTCAATTAGGCGAGAGTGGAGGAGGCGACCACAGAAGTGACCATGAATATAGCTCGGGATAACCATTCTGACTGCTCCAAGGAAGAAGTCACCCAGTATGCCTCTCAGATCGATCCGCTTGATCGGCCTATAGCGGCTCAGATCATGGCAAAAGCGTGCGGGACTGGAAAGAATACCTACTACTGTAGGGGAATGGGCTCGGCGGGCGAAGGAGTATTGAAGAACACTTCAGAATACTCTACCGGGTCAAGAAGTTCAGCTTCTAGTCGTAACCTCGCAGCGGAGCTTTAGAAGACACAGAGGGAGTTGGAGGAGCAAATGAGGAATATGGAGGAGATGAGGCAGATGGCCGAGCAGCAGGCAGCCAGAGATGCCGAGTACCAGGGGATGATCGAGCAACACCACCTCATGGTCCAGCAGCAGACACAAATGTTCACCTGGATGCAGACGATGTACGCGGCTCAGACTATCGGACAACCGCTCCCCACACCTCCCCCGGTCCCTGTGTTCCCCAGTTTCCCCAATTATCCACCACCACCACCGCACCAGTCACCGCCACAGCAAGACCAGGGTAGCCACCGGAGTTCAAATGAGTACATGGATTTCTTCGACCCTGACCCACAAGTTCCTCGACCCTGACGTGTAGTTGTAGTTAATTTTCGTATAGTTGCTATTTGTACTGTACGTTGGACATTTATGTGTACTGTTGAGCTTGTATGATTGTACGGTTTATGTCTTTCAATGCAGGTTCTGGAATTGGGCCCAATCCAGAACCGCGTTTTTTTTTCAAAATTTTTCCAAGCATTGCCGGCGACATGGACCTAAGTCGCCGGCAATGTCTTCAAATTCCGGCCACGGCGGCGCTGACATTGCCGGCGACTTGAGTCTCCGGTGATGTTTAGGACATTACCGGCGACATGAAACGCCGTCGCCGGCAATGTTATCTCCGGCGGACTATTTCCGGCGAGAAAAAAAATAAGGCCGGCGACTTAAAGTCGCCGGCAATGTCTCTTAATCCGGTAGTGACCGTACGTTATTACTTACATAATTAAATTTAAAAAAAATTAATCTAGAGAAACGAGTTAATATCTTCACTGATAAGGAAATAATTGGGTAAACTAGAACTCCAGAGGTGGGAAATCCGTATAAATCGAATTTGTGGTTGGAGGTGATGTTGAGAGGTTTTGAGAGATGTTAAGAAATGAGAGAGAGATTAAATGCTAGATTTGGAAATGAAATCTGATCTAAATAATTGAATTTTCTTGGACAACAAAATAATTCATCATCTAAATGTAAGACTTTGTCGTCTAAGTACAAACTTAGACAACAAAGATAGTTTTGTCATCTAGGTTAGCTCTTAGATGGCGAAATAATAATTCGTCGTCTAAGTTGAGCTTTTAGACGATGGATAATATTTTCGTCGTCTAAGAATTTGTACTTAGATGACGAAAGTTTTATTTGTCATCTAAGAGTTTTCTTAGACGACAAAACGTTCGACAAATACATATTTCATCATCTAAGGGAACTCTTAGACGACGAAACTTGATGTTCGTCGTCTAAGCAATATTCCAGGTGACAAAACTGGAAATTCGTCGTCTAAGTCCATCCTAGACGACGAAATATTTTCTTGCACGATGAATTAATTTTTTTCGTCGTCTAACGCTTACTCAAACGACGAAACGGTTAAGGTTTCATCGTCTAAGTGTGTATTTCTGGTAGTGTATAACCTTAACTACTTAACTGTTTCTATTTTTTTTTATGTCTAAAGGGTATTATAGTAAAAAAAATATATTTTGGTTGACAAAAGGTGTTTTCTTAATACTAGAAAAAACCCACACACATTGCTGTTTTAATTCAAACTTTGGCCTGTTGGCACAAATATATAAGGATAAGTACTTCAAAGATGGAAATCTTTTCTCTGATGAGTATTTGAGAGAAATTCTAGCATGTTTTAACACATGACATGCATCAACTTTTAAATTAGTCCTCAAAGTTGTAAAATAATTATCTCTAATTGAAATTTTGTTCTAAAAGTTGTAAAATATTTTTGATTGAGTAATTACTACTATTAAACTAAAATTACAAGAAAAATATTCATTTTACAACTTTGAGGACTAATTTATAAGTTGATGTATGACATGTGTTAACTCATAGAATCCTTCCCCGAGTATTCGCCTTCTAGTGATTGTTCAAGTTCCTAGCACAGTATCATGTTTGGAGCTGAGTTATTCAAAAAGAACCTTGTTTGGAGAGTTGGAGTAGTCAGACTATTCGGTTTTGGGACTAACATGTGGTTCTTGCCTAACACCTTGCTACATTCTATTCTTCTTGGAACTGAACCAGACCTCTCTGTTAGAGTATGTGATTTCGAGAAATTCAAGTATATTTTAAGACATGACATATATCAACTTTTAAATTAGTTCTCAAAGTTGTAAAATGAGTAGTTTAACTAGTAATTTTGTCCTAAAAGTTGTAAAAAATATTTTTGCTTAAGTGATTACTACTCTTGAACTAAAATTACAAGAAAAATACTCATTTTACAATTTTTTGAATAACTTTACAAGTTGATGCATGCTATGTGTAAACTCATCGTAGCATTTCCTATGTGATTTCTGGAACAAATATGGGTGGAATGTAGATTTGTTGAATTCGGTGCTTCCTACTGATATTGTCCAAAAAAAATTAATGTGCCAATTGGTTTTGATGGTTGTGGTCCTGATTTACAAATATGATGAGCCTCTTCCACCAATCAATTTAGTGTGAAAAGTGTTTATCTCTCTATTTTTTTTATGTCAATAACTGTCATCCAAACTGTGGCTGCTTTCAAGTCCTCATCCAAGTTTAAGAAGGTCAAGGCGGATGTTGTGGAGGCTTTCAAGGAATCAGAAGAGTTCGAGGAGATGCTGAATGTTGAGGGTGCAGCCCAGTGTGATGACTTCTCGGCTCTCGTAACTCATTTTTTGAAGGTGTATAAGTTTGAAGCTTTCCAGGCGGCTGAAGTCGAGAAGCTGAGGGCATTGCTCCAGGGGCCAGACACGAATGAGGAGGGTGCCAATGCTGGGGATCTTTGATAGGGGCGAGAATGTTGCTAGTGAAAGCACCTAGCTTCCATTTGGCATGACTTGCTTAATGACAAGTTCTTTTGGGAATTTATTCAAGTTTATCATCTTATCGTGCATACATGTTGCTTAGCATATTCGAATATAGTTGATGTGTCTGAATAATTTCTCATTCTCAACTAGCAAAAGCATGACACGTATCTGTACAAAAATAGCTTACGATTGTGAGCTATGTATTTTCTCCCAAGTCCCTGGTCTTTCGAAGCTATGGCTTGGGCGAAAAATCTTTAAAACATGGGTAATCGTAAACAAATACAACTTAATGAAAGTACTTGCGCAAATGCTAAAAATTCCATGGGTGACGGAGTCGTCGTCCCTCCATGTTCTTAAGGTAAAACGTACCTGGGTTGACAACTTCGTCAATGATGAATGGTCCCTCCCACGATGGCCGAAGACTTTTGACTTCCTGTTGTATCACCTTCATAATCTAGTCCCCGAGTTAGAGTGATCAGGCCCGAATGCGTTGGTTGTATAGTCGTGCGATTCTCTGCTTGTTGGCTGTATTGTGGAGATATGTTGTATCTCTTTTTTCTTCGAGCAAGTTGTTGTCCAATCTTAGCCCTTCTCCATTCGTGTTCAGATCGTAGCTTTCGATTCTCGGGCTCTGATGTGTAAGCTCTAGTGGGAGAACTGCTTCTGTCCCAAATTTCAAGTTAAATGGTGTTTCACCTGTTGCTATAATGGTTGTTGTTCGGATAGACCAAAGAATTTCGGGGATGAATTCAGGCCATCTTCCATACCATACGTCTCCCTTTTTTATGTCTTCAATCTTCTTCTTTATGCCTTCCATGATGATCTTGTTCACTGCCTTGACTTGCCTGTTATTCTGAGGGTGCACTGGTGATGCAAATATTAGATTTGTGCCTTGTCATCTGCAGAATAGCTTCAACTCATCGTTGTGGAATTGAGGTCTATTATTCGTAATGATGTTGACTAGTGTCCTATAATGGCAATGGCAGTAGAGCAAATGCCACAGAAATTTATTAACCTTTTCGGTTATGATCTTGACCATCGGATCGGCTTCAATGAATTTGGTATGGTAGTCAATGATCACGATGAGGAAACGATATTGCCCTTTGGATTTTGGAAGCTTTTCGATGAGATTGTGTCCCCATTGTGCAAACGGTACCGGTGAGAGAAGGATTGAGAGGGGCACTACTGGCGTATAGTTCTTGTGTGTGTATAGCTGGCATTGGTGGCACATGCTAGTGACTATGGTCACGTCAGTGTGTATCATGGGCCACCAGAATCTACAACATAGTACCTTGTGTGCAATGGATCTGGCACCCGCATGGTGGCCATATACGCCCGAGTGTATTTCTCTTAAGATCGCATCACCTTACTCTTGTGTGACACATTTGAGGTTGACGCATGTCTTTCCTTATCGGTGTAGGATGTCAAGCCGGATGCTGAAGTTAGCGGCTTTCGCGATGATGTTCAGGCTTCTAGTTTGTCTGTCGGTAGTTCCCCTTTAGTTTTGTATTTGATGATTGGGTCCATCCATCTGGAGACATGTGGTTCGAGACGAAGATTTCACTCAGTGTGATATGCTCAGCTTTTTCAAGATTTCGACAACCGTTTGGCCTCGTGAAGTATGCACGGGTGAGGTGGCCAAACGAGCTAACATGTCTGCCTTGGTGTTCCTTCCCCTGGGGATGTGAGTGATGTTGTAAAATTTGAACTTACTCAGTAGAGTGTTAAGGAACCCGAGGTAGGCTGCCATTGTGCCCCCCTTAGCTTTGAAGTCCCCTTGATTTGGCTGACAACGAGTTGTGAGTCGCTGAAGATGTTGATGTTAGGTGCTTCTGAATTTCTAGCCAGTTGCAATCCAGTGATGAGGGCTTCATACTCGACTTCATTATTCGTGTCGTTGAATTCAAACTTGAGGGCATATTCAGCGTGAACTCCCCCTGCTCTGGTTAGGATGAGTCCTGCTCCACTTGTCTTGTTCATGCATGATCTGTCCATGTATAAGTTCTATGCTGACTAGGGTTTGCTTGCTTCCTCCTTCGGGCTAGGTGGCTAGGTGATGGCGACCGTTCATCCGATATGCTCAGGTCTGATACTGTCGTGGGCTCTGCTTCGATGTATTCAGCAATTTAGTCTACCACAGCTTGTCCTTTTAACGTTGTTCGGGCCTCATAGTGTATGTCGAACTCATTTAGCTCGATAGCCCATTTTTCTAGGCGTTCGCTATGATTGGGCGATTGCAGCACCTGTTAGAGTGGGATGTTCGTGAGAACGTGGATGTTGTACGTTTGGAAGTATGGCCTCAATTGCCTAGCCGCAATGACGAGTGCGAATGCCATTTTCTCGATCGTTGGTAGCAGGTTTCGGGATCCTTCATGCCTTTACCTGAAAAGAAAACAGGTAGTTCCGAATCTTTTTCCCTCCGAACAAGGGCGGAACTTAGAGTCGTTAGTGAAATAGCTAGATATATGTATAGAGTTTCTCCTTTTAAGGGTCTAGATAGGAGAGGAATTGAAACTGGATAGTGTTAGATGGATGAAAAGGTTGCCTCGCAATCGGGTGTCCAAATGATGGCCCATTTGTTGATTATTCGTAGGGCTTTAAAGAATGGTGCGCACTTATCAAAATAACGAGATATGAAGCAGTTCAAAGATGCTAGATTCCCTGTTAAGCTCTGAAGTTCGGCTTTGGTGGTGGGAGGCTTCATTTCGAGGATGGCCCTTACCTTGATAGGTGAGGCCTCGATGCCTTGCTGACTGACGATATAACCGAGAACTTGTAGGCAGTGACGCTGAATGTGCATTTGTCTTGGTTCAATCGCATGCCATTTTTTTATGTGTAAGTCCAGCACAGTTTTCAGGTTTTTGGTGTGATCTACGACCTTGATACTTTTCACGAGTATGTCATTTACGTAGACCTCAACATTCTTGCCCGTTAATCCATCGAACATGATGTTCATTAGGTGTTGGTAAGTGGATCCAGCATACTTGAGTCCGAATGGCATGACCACATAGCAATATAAGCCCTTGTCGGTTGTGAAACAGGTTGCCTCTTGATCTTCAGGGTTCATGAATATTTGATTGTATCCTGAATATGTATCCATCATGGATAGAAATTCATGCATTGCCGTTATGTTAACCAACAAGTCGATTCTCGACAACGAGTAACTATCTTTGGGGAATGCCTTGTTCAAGTTGCTATAGTCGACACGCATTCTCCATGTTCCATTGCTCTTTTTAACCATTACGACATTGGAGATCCATTTCAGATAGTCGACTTTTTGGATGAATCCGATTTTCTGCGGTCGATCAACCTCTATATGCATAGTGGTTGAATGCTCATGATCGTATGCCCGTCGCTTCTGCTTGACGGGGTTTGCTCCCGTAGTGATGCTTAGCTTATGAGAAACGAGATCAATAGAGATTCCTGACATGTCCGCCTAAGACCATGCGAATACCTCATGGCAGTCCTTCAGGATCTAAATCAATTGTCCTGCAATCTCGGGATCCAGCTGTGCGCCAATGTGTATCATTCGCTCTCGATGTTTGGTTGACAGATGTATGGTACGTAGCTCGTCACGTTCAGTGACTGGCTAAATATCGTTTAATTCATCTTGTGGATCATTTGGTTTTTCTTCCTTACACGAGGTTTCTATGACTGCTAAGACCTCCATTTGTGTATTATCTCCATTACACTGAGCTACCTTCTCCACGAAGTCGTATCCTCGGATCGTCCCAATGTTGTAATCAGTTGGGAATTTTTCCAGGAGCATGTGACTTGCTATTATCAACTTTAGCTTGCTAATTCTAGTTCTCCCGACAATCATGTTATAGGATGTAGGGAGGTCCATGATAACGAAATCCATCCTTATCTCGTTCTGGGGGGTGTCGGGTGCTTCGATCCTAAATCGTATATAGTCACTTCCGAGCGGGTATGTTGTTTCCCTTGAGAAACTTGCAATGCTTTCGTGGTCCTGTGTTATCTTGCTAGCATATCGCCCGAGTCCCTCGTATGCCTTCTGAAAGATGATGTTAACCGAAGCTCCATTGAGATATCGGTCCACCACTCCATCAATGACGAATGGTAGTGTGCTATTCTGGTGGCTCTCTTCTTCGCTGCATGAGAAGGTGATGGGCGGCCATTCCTTCCTCCCCGTCTTAACTGCTTTGTCAGAGTGTACTGCGAAAACATCCCTTGCAGTAGACTTCAACTCTTCTCATGGGGCCTCCGACTTTCTCTTGCTCCCAGAGATCGTACAAATCGTTCTTCTTGTTTCAATGTTCGCCACCTGGCATGTCGCATTCAATTTTCAAAAGATAATCTTTCCTGCCTTATGCAGGATTTGTATTTCCCTTGCAAGGATTTCACAATTATTGGTGTTGTGGATATTGGATTTGGTGGTACATACACCAAATTCCCTTGTCATTTCGCATCGGGACTGCCCCTAGTAACCTCAGTATTGGTGGGTGGATCTGACCCTTATTGTTTTGAGTATTTCTTCATTCAAGGCCTGAGGGATTGAGAAAATTTCTCGGCGAGGTGGGTTGGTGTTTCGGGATTGGTTGTTTTGTAGTGCTATGGGTTGGGTCTGAGTTTGTGATGGTGGATTGCGTTGGTGATTTGGTTGTTGTTGATACGGTTTTTTGATTTTGCTGTTCGTGGTATGATTCCCGCCACATTTTTTTGGAATGAATTTGGGTTGTGTTTCTTTGGCAGGTGGGGTGGTGATTGTGGGTTTATGATAAATTTTTTATTTATATCCTAAGCAGCTGACTTGATCCAATGGTTCAGATTTGATCTCAACTGAAATCAACAGCTGAAATCAAACCTCCAGAAATAATTTACTTTTATAATTTACTCGCACACAAACTTCTAAAATTCGTAAAAACTAGCTCAGATATTCAAAAAATATACCGTAAATTTTCACGAGATCGAAATAAAAGTTCTTTACAACTCTCGTGAAGGAAGTTAAATCCAAATCGAGACGAAAATAAAAGTCGTTAATAAACCCTTAATTTAGACGAATTTGTGGTAACACCAATTATGAGACGTTAAGCATGGAATTTTGGTTTGGGTCGTTAACACTTAGTTTTTATTTTGGGTCGCCAATGTAACAAAAAAGAAAACCCCACACACATTGGGTGTGGAAGTGAGAGAGAAAAAAATGAGGAAGTTAGTGTTATTTATTTTTCAGTTTTTGTCTGAAATTTACAAAACAATCTATTTTATTTTTGATCAACTTTTTTATATTATGGGTAGTTTTGGCATTTCAAATTTTAGTATGGCTGATGACCCCAAAAATTTTTCATGCATATTATAGTAGAGATAGATAAGAGATAAAGATATAGTATATATGCTATTTTCAACAAGGAAATTTTTTATCACCAGGGTCTAAACTTTTTGGGCCGTATCAATATGATGCACAACCTTTAAAAACTATCAAAGTGATGCTCAAACTCTTGAAACTCTATTTTCGTGATGTCTAGAGCCATTTTTTTTTATCACAACACTGTTTCTTTCAATGATGTAACATTTATTTTTTTTAAAACAGAGGAAAAAGGACAAAAAATACCCTTATAATTTAAATTTTTTGTTCTCTACTATATTTCCTCTCTCTCTCATGCCTTAGTTTTTTCAAAAATGGACACATGTCACCATATGATAGGTTAAATTAGTCAACAATCAATGAGCTTATGATAAGCTCAAGGCACCATCTCACCATCTTGGCCCAGATACTCAGCTACTCTCCATCTCCGGCCGCTGTGACTCCAGAGGTTTTTGGGTTTGGGCCGACCCAGAGGGATCTCATCTAGGCCCATAGGGACTTGTAGTCTTTCAAGCGGGCTACGATGTTGATAGCATGGTTCCAGAGGGTTTGAAGAAGAAGAGGGCTTTGGGGCCGTGGTTCCAGAGAAGCTTGAGGATTTGGTTGGCGGAGAGTGGGGTCCAGTGGAGGGTCAGGTCATGGAGGATCCGAGGGAAGGATGTCGGGTTGGATTGGAGGATAAGAGAGGCTAAGGCGGAAGAGTTTTGAGAAGGTGGTGGTGATGGGTTTGGGTGTGGAGATGTCAAATTGAGTACGGGATTCTGGTTGGTGAACAGCCACCGAGATTTCAGCAGTTTAAGCTCGTCGGAGTGATGTGCCACGTCAAATCAGCGAGGAGGTGGATGGCGGCGACGGAGAGAGGGATGAGGTGTGGCCAAAGAGAGATAGAGGAGAGAGAGGATAAATTTCTGGTTGACTAAATCAACGGCTCTAAATTAAGAAAATTAAGGCGTGAAAATGAGTCCTTCTCCTCTCTCTCTCTCTATTGTGTTTTTATCGCCGTCGAGAAAAAAAATTGCTCATTGTCGTTGTTTCCCCTCCACCCATCCCTCCTCATCATCACCGCCTCCTTCCCATCGCTCCACCTCTTCTACACCGTCGCCTTAAAAACCCTAGTCCTCCCCGAGACCGCCATTGCCGGAGTCTTCGTTGATCTCTCCCCCAAGGAAAACTCTTGCAACGTCTATTCTCTCGGCGACGACAATTGCCACACCTTCCTTTTTTCTTTTCTTTTGAAAAAAAAAATATCACGTCATCGACAAAGATGACGCCGTGAGGAAAAATGACTTTAAGCATCATGAAAATAGAGTTTAAAGATTTTTTTTTAAAATTGGGCATAATATTAATACCGCTTGAAAAGTGAGACTTTGATGATGAATTTTTCCCTTTCAACAAACATACATTGTAAGTCGGAAAGTTTTCCAACGTGGTCAATTTGAACCGAATCGGAACCCGACTCGACCCGAGTTTCAGATTTTATCTGCGAAAGGGGCTCGTTTTGGGGAGAGCCAGCGAGCGAGAGGGCAATTAAAACGAAAACCGACTATCCCCTGTTGCTCTAGCCAAGCTAAAGCTAACTGCCCACCACACATTTCCGCAACTCTAATCTTCTTCAAACTCTGCCCTCTGCTGCGAATTTCCATTCTCTTCGATTCGGTTTTGTCTCGCGTTGGGTTGAAGAAGATTCGGGTCCAACAGTAAACGAAAAAAAAAAATGGAGTGGGACAGCAATTCGGATCTGAGCGCCGAGGAGGAGGAAGACGATGACGTCAGCTCCTCCATATTCAACGACGACGATGACGACGATGAAGTCCAGGGATCGCTTCCTTTCCCGGTCGAGAATTTACTCCAAACGGCGCCGTGCGGGTTCGTGGTCACCGACGCCATCGACCCCGATCATCCCATCATCTACGTCAACACCGTCTTTGAAATGGTCACCGGCTACCGAGCCGAAGAGGTCCTCGGCCGCAACTGGTAAGTAAACTCACACTCCCCCCCCCCCCATTTTTAGGGTTTTAAGATTTTGGAGCTTTTCATTTTTCTAGGGTTTCATTTGGGCTCTTCCTGAATTGTATGCCGAATACGCGAATTGGAAGTGAGAGTAATTAGTTTACTGATTATATGTGGTTATATTTATTGTTTTCAGGAAAGTTATATAGAAATGTGACAAAATAAAGTTTGGCTCCTTGAAACTAAATAATACTCTGTTTATGATGAAAGGGGAGAAGTTATGACTCGGGATGAACTAATAAGGGTGTAGTAGGTGTACTATGCTTTCCTGTGAGCTTATCTGAAAATATGGTTTAACATAGATTGCTATGAGTAAACATTACATATTCACTTCACTTCGTGAAATATCATACGTTGGGAATAGGAATGAATTCTCTTCTTCTAGATCATAGAGGGATTGACTGCTTCGTTATTTCTGCCTCCTAAATTCGTGTGTTGGGCTTTCAATGATATGAGTTGTGTCTTTTAAGTTTTTGAGTTAGGAGCAACCTCTTGGTTCGTTTGTATGCTCACCCAGCTAGGAGCCTTGATGACTTGTACCATTTTGTTAAACATTACTGACACATTGGTAACACTGAGGTGAATAAGATTTCATTTATTGCTAATTCTCTATGAATATTTGGCATCCTTCAAATGCAGGATCCCGAGGGGTTTTTAGCAAAGTATATCTCTGTCATTTCTATACATACCCTACTTGATTCTTTTGAAGCATACTAAAGGTTTCAACAAGGATGAATCAAATAAAATGGTTTAGCAAGGTGGATAAAGTAGAAAGTACGAAAAGCCTAGATTTTGCAAGACTTTGAGATTCATTTTTCTTATTTATATGAGATTTAGTTCCATCTACAGTTAGACTTGAAAAGAAGAATAATACAATGAAGAGATTTAGTTCCATCTACAGTTAGACCTGAAAAGAAGAATAATACAATGAAGAGATTTACGCTAATCAATAATTCAATGTCAAGCGTAGGAACTAGAATGTAAGAAATAAAAATGAAGCTTAAAACAGTAGAGCTTGTTACAGAAGAAGGCTTTCTGTCGTCCTCCAAATCAGGGCCATGACAGAAGTGATTACAAAATATACGTCAGTGCAAAATTGAATCAACCAACTCAGTGACACTTGCCTATTGGAATTATCATTTTATTGGCAGTAAGTTGTGCGGATATGGTTGTTAACACTATGAGATCCATATATGTTTTGGGTTTCGTATCATAGTTGACTTTTGTTATGATTAGAGTTGATTTTTTTTTTCACTTTTTACGAAAGTAAAAAAGGTGTACTGAGTGTGTCTTGAAGCTGTTCGGATGCTATTGTCCTGGCTGTTCTCAAAAAGAAAGTAGAAGTGGCTATGCCAGTACAGCGTCAGACTGTGTTTTCAAATTCATACTGTAGGGAGAAAGGGCAACCAAATTGAAGATCCATATTTATCAGCACTTATAACTGTGATAAGCCTTTTGGCTTTATGAATGAATGTTGGTTTTATAATACTAGAGATTTGAAATAATAACGACAAAGATGATTCTTGGGTCATAATGGTCTCAAATACGGAAGTCTGTAACAGTCAAGTTTAAGAAAGTATAAAGGAGTCTACTGTAATTAGCCTGGATCTTGTTGAGGTCATATCAAAGTAAGCATCTAGTGTTGGAATTTCTTTACATTTATTTAATTTTTAAGAGATATAAATGGGCACAAGTAATCAAAATTGATGCTGTTAAAGATTTTGAGCATTAAGCTGAAGTTGAGTTTTTGCCTCATGTTTCATACAAGACAATGTTATGTATCTGGAGACTTTGCAATTCATATTTGTTTTTCTAAATTGTGTTTTTGTATTTGTTGGGATTGAATGGTAGCATAACAAATACAAGCATATATCTCTACCTCTCATTATTCAGTTTGTTCTGATGATGTGTATATTTGTCACAGCCGTTTTTTGCAATATAGAGGGCCGTTTGCAAAGAGAAGGCATCCACTAGTGGATTCTACTGTAGTTTCAGAAATTAAAAGATGTCTGAAGGATGGCATGGAGTTTCAAGGAGAGTTGTTAAACTTTAGGAAAGATGGATCTCCAATGATGAATAGATTGCGGCTTACACCTATATATGGGGATGATGATATAATAAGCCATGTAATTGGCATCCAGTTTTTCACAGAGGCTGATATTGATCTAGGTCCAGTGCCTGGTACCACAATCAAGGAGTACACAAAATCTTCTAATCGGTTTCATGCTTGTCTCTCTGCTTTCCGTCCTGGATCACCTCTTGGGGAGCGAAATATTTTTCGTGGAGTTTGTGGTATATTGCAATTGAGTGATGAGGTTATTGCTCTCAAGATATTGTCAAAGTTGACCCCTAGAGATATTGCATCTGTTGGCTCAGTTTGTACGAGACTCTATGAGCTTACAAAGAATGAAGAACTTTGGAGAGTAGTTTGCCAGAATGCATGGGGTAGTGAAACAACTCGTGTTTTAGAGGCTGTGCCTGGTGCGAAGAGGCTAGGTTGGGGTAGGCTGGCACGGGAGCTGACGACTCTTGAAGCAGCAACATGGAGAAAGGTGACTGTTGGAGGTGCTGTGGAACCCTCACGTTGTAACTTCAGTGCTTGTGCAGTTGGCAATCGTGTTGTTCTTTTCGGTGGTGAAGGGGTTAACATGCAACCAATGAATGATACCTTCGTGTTGGACTTGAATGCTAGTAACCCAGAGTGGCAGCCTGTCCAAGTGAGTTCACCTCCTCCTGGTCGTTGGGGCCACACACTTTCTTGTGTGAATGGGTCACATTTGGTAGTTTTTGGAGGCTGTGGCACAGAGGGTCTGCTAAATGATGTTTTCGTACTGGATTTGGATGCCAAACCTCCAACTTGGCGTGAAATATCTGGGCTGGCTCCTCCTATTCCACGATCATGGCACAGTTCATGCACACTCGATGGCAGCAAGTTGATTGTTTCAGGTGGTTGTGCCGATTCTGGGGTACTTCTTAGTGATACATTTTTGCTTGATCTCTCGATTGAAAAACCTATTTGGAGAGAGATACCAGTAGCATGGAAGCCCCCTTCCAGATTAGGTCACACCTTGTCCGTATATGGTGGTAGGAAAATTTTGATGTTTGGAGGCCTTGCCAAGAGTGGGCCACTTCGGTTTCGTTCAAGTGATGTTTTCACGATGGACTTGAGTGAGGACGAACCGTGCTGGAGGTGTGTCACCGGAGGTGGAATGCCTGGTTCTGGAAATCCAGGAGGAATGGCTCCTCCTCCAAGACTTGATCACGTAGCTGTGAGCCTTCCTGGTGGGAGAGTCTTGATATTTGGTGGGTCTGTTGCTGGTCTTCACTCTGCCTCCCAACTTTATCTTCTGGATCCAACGGATGAAAAACCTACATGGAGAATATTAAATGTCCCTGGGCGGCCCCCTAGATTCGCCTGGGGACATAGCACATGTGTTGTTGGAGGGACAAGGGCAATTGTGCTTGGTGGTCAAACTGGAGAAGAGTGGATGTTAAGTGAGCTTCATGAGCTTTCACTTGCAAACCCTGTAATGTGATTGAGTATATGCCTATAGATTTGAGATCTTTCCGAGGAATGTTTCAGTCACTAATCACTCTTGCAAATGTTGCTTAAGTTGGGACGTCTTTTGGCTCTGAAAGTTTCTTATATGGATTTATTGTGGGTTGAAATGAGATTTCAGTTATTTCCAAGAGCGACTCTGAAAGAATGTTTGTTTTTGTGAGATTTGTGTGAGACTGCCCCTCAGTACAGACAATGAATATTTCTTCTTTGTCAGGTTAGTAGTATATAATGGACAGGTAGGTTTATATATGTAGGGTTAGTTATTTATTATGTGTTTTTGCATTCAGGTTAACCAAACATGTACGCGATGCCTGTTAATAGTAATGTATTGTTAGTTAGATATGTAATGAGTATTTGTCTTGTGCTCCTTCACTCATTTAAAACATGTCATTCAGCTTAAAAGACATACAAGCAAAGATTGTGAGGCAGATTTCTGAAGAAGCCAGCACCCTAGCTCTGCAGATTGTGGTGGTGGCTTTGCTTTTCATGTGCTGATTAAGATTTTTGTTTCTGACCGAGACGGTTTGCTGAACTTGACAAGTTTTCAGCCATGAAGAATGTGGCTTCTTTTGTTTGCTGCCCTGGTCTTTGCTCCATAGTTTCTTTTCAATTATGCAGTTGTCTCCACTTAACATGGCTGAAGATATGTATGTTACCATTATGCCTCCATTCCTTTTGGTTTCTGTTCAATTTTTTGCTTTCTACTGTTTTAACTTAACACATCCAGATACAGTTCTTACAAGCTCTTCCATCAAGATCTTATTTTACAGTTGTGTTCAGATGCATTTGTTAAGGTTGTAAAATTTATTATAGTTCTGGTCATGTTGTTCAGTGTTAGTATGTGTTCTGTAACATGGAGTCGGTTCAAGAACTGATAATGATTTAATGGAATAAGTTTTGCATGTGTTTTGGGAGGGGTGTGGAGTTGTGTCCGAGTTTACTCTTTGTACAGTTGCTTGTGTCATGGTGACGTAGTAAATTCTGTATTGCTATAAATTCATGGTCTGCTCCATGACCTTAGGTCTCTCCGTAAAGGTTAGACATTAATCTCTATCATCTGTGTTTTCAGATGTCTGCTGGAGAGACGCTTTGATAGTTTTGTGTTCTCTTAGGCTTAGCTTATACCAGCCTCTCAGTGTTTTGGCTCTTTGAATGATAACTTCTCGTCTTCGATTTCACTATGGTTCCTTGGGAAGCTCGAGTCGTCCCACATTATTCCTTGCACTTTCTGAATCAGGTTAAGTTAGAACGAAGGATATGCGAACTTGCCTCAACTGCCGAATTCCAGTGATTTAAGTCCAGGTTTTTTGTGCTCATGTTCCTCGAGTGTTTTGCTTTGCCCGTCACGTATTGTTTGGTAACTTATACAGGTCCTACCGGTACCATAGATTGCCTTGGCCACCCCCTTTGTACTTCGGTTACTGGTAAGGAAGGTGGCTCATGTTTATGCTTAATGAGGAAATGCAGATGTTTAATGGTCTGGTAAATAATGGAATCTTAGTTTTTTTTTCGTCAGCCAATGAGATCCATAGGTGTGGAGTATTCTTAGTTCTGGCCAAACTAGTTGACGCCTGTGGAGACGAAATCAAAATTATAGATATAGGGGTTGCAAAAAGTAATATTCAAGCCCGTCGTAATTGTACCATAGAATGGATTATGAGCTTCTTAGCTTATTAGATTTTAATATTTAGTATAATCAGCAGGCTTGAAAGAAATAGTCTCTTTTTGAAGGTTGTATCCTATCTAGAAATTCCTTTGCGCCATGCTCCCGAAAATGGCAGTCAAGTTCAGAAGGCAGGAAAGCGAAGCAGACTACATCCTTGGACAATCTAATGAAAGCATTCAAACCTTTCAACTTGGTAGCTTGAATATCCGACGAGGTCTTGTAGCAGAGGCTTAAATGATGTTCAGTATCATTTACACGTTGTAATTTTATTGCCAGACTCATTTCTATTTCCAGCTTACTATGAAAGTCCTCACGTAAATATGTCAACGTAGTCCAAGAGTCGATGATGATGTTGCTGCCCTTTGGAGTAGCTGAAGTAGTACTACTAGAAGAGCCATTGATATAAGGCAAAATAACTTAAATGGTAACTAATCTTTGCCCAAAACGACAGTTTGATAACTATCGTATGACATATGTCAAAATGGTCATTCAACTTCGTTCTCTGTCTATCAATTTGGTCACTCCGTCTATTTTGGACGTTAAACATATAACTAATAAGGGGTAAATTTGTCTTTCTCTTCGTTAGTTTCTTTTATTTACAATAATACCATTATACTCTCTCTCTCTCTCTCTCTCTCTCTCTCTCTCTCTCTCTCTCTCTCTCTCTCTCTCTCTCTCTCCAGTCCTTCATGCCCCATGGAGCAGAGATATTGAAGTCGACTCAGCTCCAGCAACAGCAGCTAGCGACGATTCTCGGACCCGACCCGGCGCCGTTCGAAACCCTAATCTCACACCTTTGTCGTCGTTGACAAGCACCTCTCCATGCTCCGCCTCGACAACCCCTCCTCCGTCTCTGCCACCCTCAAACGACCGTCGTCTCCGCCGTCGCATCAACCCAACGCCAAGATCGTCCCTCTCCCTCCTCTCTTCTTCTCCGGCTTCTCCAAGATCATCCATCTCCCTCCTCTCCCCAAATCACAGCCCCTGACCCGAACCCGGACCCATGCCCACCGCCGCTGCATTTCCGACCCAACTACTTCTCCGGATTCCCTCCCCAATTCCAATCTGCCCCAAAACGACGTCGTCCCCAATTCGGCGGTCGCTGCTGTTACTTCTCCGCCGTCCGTGGTCTCCACGCGCTCTCCCCGCCCCACTCTCCACCGCAACATCTCCGACCCCACTTCTTCTCCGGATTCCAAGTCCGTCTCCCGCACTTCTTCCAGCGACGGCGACGACGACTGTACCCCCAATACCTGTCTCAGTACATCGGCGACTCGTTGGTTCCTTACATCAAGGAGCTTCACACTGTCTTCCTCCAGTGCCTCAGCTCGTCGTCGAATGCTGACGTCAAGATCGCGGCGTGTGAATAATGGGTTGCTCCATTTAGGGTTTGACCCAGATTTAGGTATTCGGATCATTTGACCCGGTACTTGTTATTTGGGTCTTCCAATTTAAAATCAAATCTATACCGTTGAATCTCATTAAAAGAGATTCAACGGTTGTCGTTTGATATCCAGATTAAATATTACAAAAAATAAAGAAAAAGTTAAACTAAGTATTGAAAAGACAAAAATACCCCTAAA
The DNA here is from genome assembly GCA_946800695.1 of Geum urbanum. Classification (NCBI taxonomy): domain Eukaryota; kingdom Viridiplantae; phylum Streptophyta; class Magnoliopsida; order Rosales; family Rosaceae; genus Geum; species Geum urbanum. The sequence continues at coordinate 13,119,426 of OX327003.1, forward strand.
AATAAACGGAATATTCTTTTTTTAACGGACGTTTGAGCTCGAATGACCATTTTGAAAATGAAACCTTCGCGGGAGTGACCATTTTGACATATGTCATACGATAGTTACCAAACTGTCGTTTTGGACAAAGATTAATGACCATTTAAGCTATTTTGCCTTGATATAATACTGAAGTCTCTTGCGTCCAATGCTCATTGCTTCCAACCTTGGGAAATAGAATGATGACAGGTTTGCCTCGCCTGCAAATAATGGGGTTGACATTACCCTAAAACCAGAAACCACAGCTTTGCTTCCAAAGTTCATTTTGCTTGGCTTTGGGATACCATGCACTTAGACAGGAAGAGAACCTTCCATTGATTACAGGACCCATTTGGGAGATAAACGAGGCCAATCCACTCGCAAGTCCGATCATGCCCGAGGCTGCTTCTCGAAAGAGACCGCTGTTATTGTGTCCACAGCTGAAGATGATTTGAGGGAGTCCAATGGGCTGACTGGTTGTAGAGCCAAATGTGACAGTTTCGGTGGCGACATTGCTGTTACTGTAGGATTGATCCCCATAAGCAATTTTGTAGTAACAAGTTTCTTCATTACTGTTAGAAGTGCAAGAAGTTCCTCTAACGGATTTACATTGGCTTGAGCGACAAGAATGTTCAACATAACTTTTGGAACGTTTGGGATCAAAGAGTGGTGCTTTCTGCTTGAAACAAGTAGTGCATGGGGGTACATTGTATTTGGACCTGAAATAAATATTTCATATTGGGCTGCAAAAGCTGAAGTCTTGGCGAGCGGCCCAAGATGAGCTAAAGTTTTGGCGAGTGGCCCAGTTAAAAATGTAGCTTGGCGAGCGATCAAGTAGAGCAACAGAGTCTGTTTCCAGATCAACTTAGGATTGTGGATTCCGGATAGCTGATTCATGCGGCTCAATGTCTATCATACATTTTATGTTTCAGATAGGTTTCTTCTAGTAAAGGAATTGTGATAGCGTTAGAACTATATAAATATAAGACCCGTGTGTTGGATGGTATTAGAGTTATATTGAGATTCAAAGAGTAAGAGCAGAAGAAGTTCAAAGGAATTGAAAGACGACTACTGAGCATTATATAAAGAGAGTAAGAGCATTGTTGAAAGGTCCCCGATTAAATACAAAACATTTGCTATACGCAATTACACTTAAACATCTTGTCAAGAGATTCTATCTTTGCAACCAGCCGATCAAAGTGCTTGTCACCTATCGAGTGAGAGTATTGCGATTAAAGGAAGAAACGCGACTGGAAGGTTGAAGGGCTTGTCACATATCGAGTGAGAGTTCGGATATCCAAGGAAGCAGTTTTCTCAACACATTGTCAGAGAGATTGCTCTCCTTTGCATTGATAAGGGAGTGTGAGGTATCAATTTCTGGGGCTCTGCTAGAGATACTAAAAACCCAAGTCCTAGATTACTAGGCGAGAATGACCCATTCAGGAAAAGTTGGTGCTCTCTTTGTCTTAATCGCTTATCAAGAAGTCAGGTAGCTTTACGTTCTATATTTCGTTGAGAGACGGTGGTACGCCAGCATACGAAGCACATACAGGATAAACCGACGACTACGGTCAAACTATCCGAAGTAAGTAAAAGAGACTGATTTGCGGAAGGATCTCTCCGCAAGGGATATTTCAGCGTCAAACATTTTGACACGCCCAGTGGGACAATCTTTGTGTCTCTAAGTGACAATAGGGAATCCTTATTGAAGGAATTACCCTCAGTGTCACAAACACCTACAACCGGCTTACCGTGAACATACATCTACTTGGTGTCGTTCACTAAGTAATCGAGCGGTTGAAATTATCTTCGCTAAGGAACATCACTCAACCATGTCATTCAAATCTTTAAGTGAAGCGGAGATTGCGGAACTTACGTTCCCGGAGTACTTAGCTTACGCGGCTAGGCTCGACGAACATCAGATTAACTACTACACGGCTCTTGGTGAAAGGATTGAACAACAAGCAACTCTTCTCACTACCCAAGGCGACAGAATAGATGTGGCGTTTTCCAAAATCCAAGAATTACGGGTAGAACTCCATAGAGATCAGGAGAAGAGAGAGCCAATTGGAGCCCAGGTAGCGAGTCTCGCAGAAGGTCAGGATAAGTTACGGATATATATCATGCAAATCTTGGGATCATGTTTGGATGAATACCGCCGACATGCGGCGACACTGTCTCAAACGGCAGATAGGGACATAACGTCTCTAACTAAATCCGTTTCTGATCTCGCCAGAAAGACTAGACAAGCAGAATCTTTCCCACTTGGGTGGGAACAACGGTTAAATAGGTTCATGAACGACTGCAACATACATCTGGCCAAGATGTATGACTCATATGAGACACTGTTTCCTCCCATGCAGAAGGATGATCCAGATGCTTGGCAATGGCCAAAGTACTACCGACATCAAACCTTCCAGACTTTCTCTGGCGACAATGACTCCAATGCGACAACACATTTAGCATATTTTACACTGCAATTAGAGCAGTTTGCCGATAATGATGGACTCAAGTTAAGAGTCTTTGGATCATCTTTGTCAGGATCAGCCCTCGTATGATATACGGGATTAGAAAATGGTTCAGTCAACGAGTGGAAGACTATGGAGGCTTTATTCATAGATCACTTCGGAACGGTGAAACCTGAAACCAGTATTGGAAAGCTGGCTTCCTTGAGCCAATCGGCGACAGAAAGTCCAGTCACCTTCCTACATCGCTTCCGGTCAGAATATAATCTATGCAAGACTCCACTAGGTAAAGAGGAGGTAGTAGAAATGGCCAAAAATGGATTGGAGGATATGTACCACCAATTGTTCTTGAATAGCAAGTACTTTTTGCTTGAACGAGCTTATCACAGCTATAACTAGAGCTTACAACACCATGCAAGAACGAGACAATAGAAGGAATGTGTCTAAGGGAACGTACACTGCTAGGTCTTACAACAGACCAAAGCCAAAAACGGTGGCTTATATAGAAGACATAGACGACCAAGAATCAGACTCTGATGGGGAGCAAGTGGGGGCTGTGGATTTATCAACAAATAAAGTTTTAAAACCCTGAAAGCTTCAAAAGAATAAGGGCCCCACCAAGTTTTCGACAGTGGCTTTCACTAAGCCAGCGTTCGAAACGTACACGTACGATGCTAACATGGCTCATGAGATCTTGGATGAGCTCTATGGCATGGGAGCTGTTAAAGCAGACTTCAGACCTCTCCTTACGGTTGAGCAGTTAAAAGGTAAAAAATATTGCAAGTTCCATGGAGCATGGAGCCACATTACGAAGGACTACATCAAGTTGAAAGATCAGATCCAAAAGTGGATCAATGAAGGAAGACTAAAACTAGAGGGAGCGACCAAGGCAGCTGTGTTAGTAGATTCGAAACCCTTCCCATCTCCTCAAGTCAATATGATAGATATCGAATTGTCATCACCTGATAGTTGTATTGGAGGCATGGAAGATTGGAATCAGCCAGTCTTTTTATCTTATTCCTTCCCGTATGATAAGTTGGAAGAGATCTTGGACAAGCTGTGTGAAATGGGGTTGGTCTTTTATTACCCAGTACTCGAACTCAGACATTTACGGTATGAAGGCCCAGCTCAACATTTCTGCAGATTCCACAATCAGTTTGGTCATCGAACAACAAGATGTTCAACCCTAAGAGATAAAATTCAGGGGTTGATAAACTGGGAGGTGATTAAAATTAACTACAAGGGAATGGTAGAATGGCATCCGCACAATCATCAGGCATCACCACCTCCCGACATATCATTTCCTTCCCCAGACACCTCTTCCGCTCGTAACACATCTGAACCAATTTACAAGAGGAAAATGTCAAGGCGGAAGCATGGACGTAATATTGCATTTGTCCAACCTAAGTGGGCTGAGATAACATATGATGCGTCCATGCGAGAGGAGATATTTGAAGAGCTAATCTAAGCAGGGATAGCAACAGTTGCTGATAACTGGGGAACACTAGACCTACATCCTGAAGATGTTAGGGGTCTACCTTATTGTCGGTATCATCATCGATGGGGTCACCATTCCACGAGTGCTTGTTGTGATTTGAAGTTCAGGATTCAGCAGTGGATTGATGAGGGAGAAATAATGATAGAACATGAGCCCTCGCCAAGCTTGGCGACCAAAATGTCATTGATGGTGGGGATGTTGGAGTTGACAAGGGAAAAACCAAATAAACGCAAACAGACCGACAATCATCAAACTACTGGCGAGAGTCCACTAAGCAAGCAAACGACAAGATCAAATAGAGGAAAAGAAACAGTGGATCCGAAAGCAGAGTCGCCAGTAGCCCTTTGTGCTCATTGTAAACTCAGGGGCAGGCTGACGATTTCCTATGATGAATTGGTTGAAGTAGCCAAGGTCTTTCCAGATTTATTTTCACAAACAGATCATCAGCCCCATAGCCCACGGTGAGCAAGACAAAGGGATTCCCCAACACCTAAGCGTTCGCGAGCGACATAAAGGGTCAGTGAAGCAAAGAAGTCTAAATCAGAAATTGCTGACACGCTCGCCAGGCCGTATATTCCATCAGCTTCAAGAAATATCACAAAGGAGAATGTATGGTACGTAAAGGAGAAGGGAAAGATCATTGAGGTAACTCCAAGTAGAAGAAGGAACCTTCAACGACGATTTGGAGAAGGTAAAAGGGCATTAGAGGCTTATGAAACGGGCCTGCTCAAAGAAGAAGAATTGGTCTGCTCCCCAGAGACGCTGCGAAGGCGATTGAACGCTCTTGCAGTAAACCCCTTAGTGGTTTTTGGGAAGAAGTCTCGCGAGCCTAAAGTGCAAGCACACCGACCAGGTGTCTTTGACCGTAACCCAGAGCTATGGTCAAAGGACAAACAGCTCGAACCTGTTCATGAGGTTCATCGTAGAGTCATAAAACGAAAACCAACAAGACCACGTCTTAGTTTGGATGATGAAACAATGGAGACATTGGGGCTACACACACCACCGAATGAGGGGAAACATGTTCAAGGACATGTCACTCCAAGTGAGACTAGAGTTTTACAGTAGAGACCGAAGCCTTTAATCATAGAAGAAAAAAAGAAGGCTAGTCTTAACAAGACTGTTCCCCATCCTAAAGGACAAAGTTCCGAACTACTCATGCCAACAACCATAAATCCTACACCTGAGGATCAACTGCAACAAGTGGCTTCTCTGGAGGTCACTGCAACTCTGGATCTCGAAGGACAAACAGTTGAGAACAACAACAATGCAGATGATGAAGAGTTGTTGGATTACAGTGATGGTGAAGATGAAGAAATAGAAGAATATGTAGAGGAGGTGGATACCACTGTTAACATGGTGTTCATTTTATCTTCCAAATATGATTTACCTTCACCAAAATCAATGGATGAGTCAGTCGGGAGCAGAAGCGTTAATAACTTGGTAGTTCCAGAAGATGAACCAATATTGACAGACAAATTAGCACCCGCTAAGACATCGGAGGCTGACTCATCAATGACAAAGGGATAGATGACGTTCGCCAAGTCTACCCTGAACATGGTCATGCATATGCGGCCATTATATGTGATGGGAAACATCCAGGGATTTCAAGTCAATTAACTTCAAGTGGATTCAGGGGCAGCGATAAACATCATCACAGTCAAAGCAATGGCCTTATTAGGCGTTCCCAAGTCTGCTATTCAAGAGACCACCCTTAATGTTAGAAACTTTTAGGGTAGCATTTCCAAGACTTTGGGCACTGTCTTTTTGCAGGTACACATCGGTCCAGCCACCGGCACATACACATTCTTCGTGGCAGAATGCACAGCTCCATATAGTGCAATTCTGGGGTGTGATTGGATCCACCGGAGCTATTGTGTACATTCGTCTCTCCATCAATAGATGCTACTTTGGAATATGGAGTTGGGTGAAGCATAGATTGTCGATGCTGATCCTCATCCATATTCCATATCTGCTAATTCTTTAGAAGCCAGTTATTACAACAGTGACCTCAGGCCACTGGAGGTATGTGGCATTGATAACAAAGGCCTCCCAGTTGGTTTACGACCTCTGAGCTTGCCCAATGGGGTATTATTCAAGTAAATCATGATAATAGCAGACCCTACACCATTGAGCTACCATCTAAACACTCTCAATGATTGGGTCTCTATCAAGTATAGAGACCGAAGCTTGCTACTCTTTATACGAATGCTTCCACAATTTTCTGTTAGAGAGTCAAGCCTACGAGAGGGTTCCAATGATTGCAGCATTGGAATATGTGGATGAAGATGTGTTACATGATTTGGATGAGGTGGAAGAGATCAAATTAGCTCCAGCAGCCTTGGATGATTTACCTCCTAAAGTCAAAGATCCCATTGAAAAAGTCAATCTTGGGAACAATGAAGAGTCAATCTCTGTGGCCATTAGTACATTCCTAGAGCCTGAAGAACGACTGAAGCTCATTGAATTGCTACATGAATATGCTGATTGTTTTGCAGAAAAGTATGACGACATCCCAGGATTGTCATGAGAATTGGTTTGTCATAGCTTACCCATCATAGAAGGAAAGAAGCCGGTAAAATAAGAGATGCGTTGAATGAACACAGAAACAACAATTCTAGTCAAGGAAGAAGTAGAGAAAATGCTCAAGTCAGGGATCATACGAGTAGCCAAATATAATGAGTGGCTATCAAACGTAGTCCCGGTTAAGAAGAAGAACGATGGCCAAGGAAAGTGGTCAGAAAAGTGGGAAATACCATACATCGTCGATCGACTTTTAGGTAAAGGAGCAGTTCGTTTACTAGATCGAGATGGAACCATTCATGCTAACCCTATCAATGGTCGTTTCCTTAAAAAGTTCATACAACTGGTTTGGGAGTATGAAGACCCTCTAACAGTGGCTTAATCCAGTTTATTCATGTTCATCTCAACTCACTCGCATGATTAAACTGCAGGGGTAACACACAGGGATTATTTTCATCAGAATAGCCTATACTTGGTGCAAAAAATTTTAGTTTCGGCCTATACTTGGGGCCAAGATTTTATTTTGTTTTTCTTCTAGATTAAGAGAGTTCATGTCTGCCAATTACCGTGGCCAACGTTATGTACAAACTATATCTGAGTTTATTAATATAAATTTATTATTTGTATAAGGAACTCTGTGCTCTAAAAGAAAATATTACATTATTCAGAAGAATACAAGGGCTTTGCGGCCTTAAGCTCTGATACCATATGAGAAACAAACCACAATCAACAACAAAACAGAAAGATAAATACAATTTGTTTTCTAAATCCTCAAACAGTTGATAACCGATCCTTGGGTCCACATATCAAATATGCATACATTGAAGAGAGAGTGCGACCTCAAGAGACAAAAAAGAGAGGATTTGAAACGCCAAGGAAGCTAGTTCAGCAGATCAGAAGATCATTTATACTAGGCTTATCGCTTGTTGCCTTTCCCCAATTGAACTCCCTGTTCTTCCTTTTCAGTGCAGCCATGTTCATAGGGCTTGCTACCTCTATGCATATGGAAACAGAGTGGGTGCCTGCGAGGAAGACGAGGTGAGTTTTCCCTCGGGATTGTGGCTTCGTCACCCTGTAAAGACATAAGGTGACTCAGCCAAGGCAACACCTGGACATAGATATTGCTATCTAGTCCAGGTATGGACATGGATATTACTATCTAGAGTCTACAATATGGACGACTCTATCTGGAGGTTCTTTTAGATAGAAGGACCAGAGCAAACACACAAAAGGGGAGTTCATTCTCGCAAAGAAGTTTGGAAGGTTTGATCACAAGACAGTAAAGAGGAAACCTTTTATAGAAATGAGTCATAGCGGTAAGGCTTTGCGAGAGTAAATACACCCGTTAATAGAGGACACACGTCTAATGAAAATTGGGCCAAGTTACAGTTTATCTACCCCCAGGGGAAAGCGTGATGAATGAAAGATTTTTGGGGCAGGTAAAGCGTATTTTGAAGATTTGATGGTTGACGCGATACGGATTCCAAGCTTGGAATTAAAGTCCATTTAATCCGAATTATCAGGGCAGGCGAGTAGTTAGAGTCTATGAATGAGATCAGTTCTGTTCAAATAAGTTCTTGAAAGGCTTGATTCTGAGGCCCAATTTGGTGTCCAAGGGCTAATTGACACACTGATTTCAAAATTTGGACTAAACAGAAAAATACTCAAGAGTTTTGGAATACCACAAAAAAGGGCTTAAGATCTGTGGCCCAATAGTTACAAAATGAGAGTTTTTCTCTTTAACGATATATTTGCCAACTCGAGGTCCTCCCAGGATTGTTTGTACATGTGTAGAGCATTGCTAGCTTCTTCTTCTGCATCCTGCAGTAGTTGAACTTGGATCTCTCCTTCAATTGTGAGTTGGCAAGCGGATGCTCGATTTGAGTTAATATTGGACCTTAGGTGGTCCACTTCAGCCTGGAGCACAGCTAATTCAGCTTCTTTGATTGACAAAGCCTCTTGCTGAGTTGTTGTGCCTTTCAGGAGGGTCTGGATTCAATGGTTTTCTGCTTGTGCCTGGCGAACCAATGTCTCCACCACCTCTTTCTTACGTCCATCTTCAAGTTTCAGACGTTGGTGGGCTTCGCTTCGGCCAAGAAATTCATGAAGTTCTTCTTCAAGATCAAGTATATTATAGATGAATTCAGCAGGGGCAGTGGCCTTTAAATTTCTAACTTGTTCTTGGACGTGCTTGATATCTTGAAGAGAATCCAGACTACTAGAAAAAACTTTCTGGAGAGCAATATCAATGGCAGTAGGGAGGCTCTTTGCACTCAGTTTGATGGAAACCTCTCGCGGGATTGTCATTGTTTCTTGCGGGTTGGGTGCGTGAGAGAGAAGTCCCTCTGATGAAGATGGAGCTTTGTTTTTCTCAAGAAGATTTTGAGGTTCTTTATCAATAACATGCAGTGAGCTGGAAGGCTGGTCCATGGCGGCCATTATGGAAGGCTCAGGCGAGTGAGGTTGGCCTTGCGAGTTGACAGGATCCTCTGAATTTGTTTGTGAGTCAAGCACCATTTGGTCTTTTGCCAGAGGATTGGGTTTGGACTAAAAAGAAATACAAAAAGTCAATGGGCCAACAAAAACAAAAGAAATTAATATATAGAACGAAGTAAGCGAATGAAATTCTTACTTGGTCAGGGAACAATTACTGTGTTTCTTCAGTCGCTTGAAGCTTAAGCTTTGGCGAGGGGGGAGTTTGTTCCCATGGTTCTGGAATAACTTCAGCCAATGGCTGTGGTTCTGCGACTGGGAGCCTTGGCGAGGGAGGAACTTGAATTTCTCGCTCTAGAATGACTTGGTCATTCTGAGAACTCATGCCCTCGCCAGAAGAGGAAGGAATGAAGCAAGATTGGAACTCAATCTGAAGACGCTGAAACATAATCGCAATATCAACTGGCTTGTGCTTTTCTTCTCCCTCGAGTTCCTTTAGAATGATTCCAGCCAGAAACCTGGTTATGAAGTCTTTACAACACTCTTTGCCGCTGTTTATGACTTCGAGTCTTGTTTCATGATCTTCAATTCCAAACATGATGCTGGAATCATCAAACTTCAAAATATAGGCTTTGCCACACCCTTCAAAAAACCTTTCCCCGAGTGAGTCAATAATATAATAGGCTTCATCTTCAGCCTTGAGGATGAAGAAATGATCGTTCCAACTCACTAGGTACACCTGAGACTTGGTGCTCTTGTTGATGTGCTCCCATATCATATCAAACGATGCAAGATCACCCAGAGCTGCAAACCTCTCTGGGTAGAAACACCCAATGAAGGAGTCATCAGATGAAATCTTCAAGGGTCTGATGTTGGCCTTCAGAATAACCTCGAGATCATAATGTTGATCCGGGAAGGAGCTGGCGAGGGCTTTATCCTTGCATAGTTTCTGCCAGTCCGAAGAACCTTGGACTATGAGGTCATCGAATTCGGAGACCGTGAGCATGCTGTTTGGATTTGCACATAGCCAGTGTACAATGGCAAACACCAGTGTCAAACATGCGCTTGCCCCGGAGGCTTCGTCACTCCGTTGATCGAAGAAGGCATGGAAGACGTGAGCTTGAAGCTTGGCCTGTCCATCTCTTCTTCTGATCTCTGTAGCTGTCTAGATACCACTTGGGGGGGCCCTCAGGCCTGGAGTGGGTCTTTCTGCGCTTATGAGACTATCAAAAGATTGGGTCAGCTATGGTTCAGTGACAAAGTTGAAAAATAATTGTTCTTGGTAAAGGATTTGCAATACTTACTGATTGCTCAGAAGGGTTGGACCTCTTCTTCTTAAAAGCTTGCATGGCAATAGTCACGTCTGGTTCTCAGGCGTGCTGTTGATCATAAGAAGGAAGGATTGGTTAGACATCATATAAGAAATTGCTAAAACATTTGGCACAATTGAATGCAAGAAGTATACCTGTGGCCAGAGAGTTATACTGGTGTTCTTATACAGTTTCCCAATAACTGCCAAATCTTCTTCATTCGAGAACCTTTTGTCAAAATCGCAGAAGATGTTGGCAAAACGAGCAAGCGGTTCTATGTGTCGTATATCTTCCCAAATTTGGGAGTGCCATACTCGGTATGACTCGGTGACTGATTGAGAAATCGTAAGTGCTTCGTCAATTCAGGAATAACCACCGTTGGAAAGTCAAAATGCTCATCCTGCATATCCAGTGCTGTCGGATGACTTGTTCCTCGCCAAAGGGTATATTTATTCACAGAACAAGTGAGGGGCATGGGGGCATCCTGGGTGAGCCCAAGTTGTCTTGAGAAATGGTTTGGAGCATAGAGCTTATACCCTAGGCTTGAAGAATCAGGGACTGGCAGGTCCTTGTATGTGTGACATTGAAGGAAAAGGTTCCTCACAAGGTCATCTTGCTTTGGCGAGGGCATAAACCCATTCGCAAGACTGCCAGGATAACGACGATTCAGAATCACTTCAACTGCTGCGATTGGAAAATCTTTATACAAGCAAAGGTGGTTGAAGAAAAGTAGATAGGATCACGCTATAGTCCTAGTTGGTGCAGATACCAAGGTTTGGCCCAGAAGCTTGTGTTCTTCAAAAGGAGGAACTGTTGTAGGGCGAAAGAAAGGAAAGTACATCCGCAACCAGAACTCTACCATCCAGAGTGGTCCTTGTTGATTAAGGTCGAGCTTTGAAAGGACGACTCGCCTCAGACCATAGTAGATGTAGGCGAGAACGGATTCAACCAAGCCCAGTTGTTCACGATTGAAGAGGTGTTCGGCAAGGTTGGTCCAACATCTGTTGACCTTTGCGAAAGAAGGACATAAGATGTACTTTAATAGCCAATATTCCAAAAAGGCTACGCCTCCTTGGTCGATGTCTTTCTCCTCATGTGCAAAATTCTTAACCCAGGAAGAGTAGAAGGAAGGACGATTGAGGGAGGCTGGAATTGGTGTCCCGGTTTAGTGATTATGTAACCAGGAGTTTTCAAATACTGGAACTCTAAAGAGGGTATATAAATCAAGGATAGTAATGCTCACATCACCACAGAGAAGACGAAAGCAGTTGGCGGTGCAATCCCAAAAACACATGTGACAGTTTTGAGGGAGTCGAATGGGCTGACTGGTTGTAGAGCCAAATGTGACAGTTTCGGTGGCGACATTGCCGTTACTGTAGGATTGATCCCCATAAGAAATTTTGTAGTAACAAGTTTCTTCATTATTGTTAGAAGTGCAAGAAGTTCCTCTAACGAATTTACATTGGCTTGAGCGACAAAAATGTTCAACATAACTTTTGGAACGTTTGGGATAAAAAAGTGGTTCTTTCTGCTTGAAACAAGTAGTGCATGGGGGTACTTTGTGTTTGGGCCTGAAATAAATATTTCATATTGAGCTGGAAAGGCTGAAGTCTTGGCGAGCGGCCCAGGCTGAGCTGAAGTTTTGGCGAGCGGCCCAGTTAAAAATGTAGATTGGCGAGCGGTCAAGTGGAGAAACAGAGTCCGTTTCCAGATCAACTTAAGTTTATGGATTCCGGATAGCTGATTCATACGGCTCAATGTCTATCATACATTTTCTGTTTCAGATAGGTTTCTTCTAGTAAAGGAGTTGTGATAGCATTAGAACTATATAAAGATAAGGCCCGTGTGTTGGATGGTGTTAGAGTTATATTGAGATTCAAAGAGCAAAAGCAGAAGAAGTTCAAGGGAATTGAAAGACGACTACTGAGCATTATATAAAGAGAGTAAGAGCATTGTTGAAAGGGTCCCCGATCAAATACAAAACATTTGCTATACGCAAGTACACCTAAACATCTCGTCAAGAGATTCTATCTTTGCAACCAGCCGATCAAAGTGCTTGTCACCTATCGAGTGAGAGTATTGCGATTAAAGGAAGAAACGCGACTGGAAGGTTGAAGGGCTTGTCACATATCGAGTGAGAGTTCGGATATCCAAGGAAGCAGTGTTCTCAACACATCGTTAGAGAGATTGCTCTGCTTTTCACTGATAAGGGAGTGTGAGGTATCAATTTCTGGGGCTTTGCTAGAGACACAAAAAACCCATGTCCTAGGTTATTAGGTGAGAATGACCCATTCAGGAAAGGTTAGTGCTCTCCTTATCTTAATCGCTTATCAAGAAATCAGGCAGCTTTACGTTCTATATTCCGTTGAGAGACTGTGGCACGCCAGCATACGAAGTATATACAGGATAAACCGACAACTGCGGTCAAACTATCCGAAGTCAGTAAAAGAGACTACTTTGCGGAAGGATCTCTCCGCGAGGGATATTTTAGCGTCAAACACATTGTATCCATGATAAATCACTGCCAGTATCCGCTACTCCAAGGATTTCCACCAAAGGTGTACCAATTGATATTTTCATTAGGTATTCACTGGTGTCGGGCGTTATGGTGGTTTGGGGCAAGTTTGATGCGAAAGAAGTTGTCTCGAAGATCCGATTGGAATTGTTGAAGGAACGTTGCAAAGCATTTGCTACACGTTTTGAAGGTGTTTCTAATGGAATATAGAGAGGCGAAATTGGAGAGTCACGGTGAATAAGCTCCCCACTAAAGCCGTTATTATCATTCTCACCAACTCTGGCAACTAGAATAGGAAAACACAATGGAAATGTAGATGTAAGAGATAGAGTCAATGCAATTGCAATGGAAGAAAAAAGGTAAGTGAGCATGGCTCAGTTATTTTCACTTTTCAAAAGATAGTAGGAACGTACCAAGCAAAATCCCTCAAACAAATATACACACATAGGGTGGGTGTTATTAAATTAAGTTACGTAGAATTAAGGTATAAGATTTAGGGGATTTTCTCTTGCTTTTCCTTAATTAGAACATATGATGGCTGGATTTTATGTGCTCCTTAGTATCCAAAGCAGATATTACAAATTCTGTGTTATAATCTACCTACCTAGTCAATTACTTACTCACTATTTATTTTTCGAATTCTCTTGTTGTCAAAAGTTCTTTGTTCTTTACACGAATTGCTATTGCTTCTAAAGTAACCTCTAGCTATTATCAGTATAGTGATGACATGATACTACTTTCAAATAGAAGAATTTTTTTTAAAAAATAAAGTTGGACGAGAGATGTCAATTCTATTAAGAAAAAGAAAAAAATAGATCCGATTAATCAACCCTAACTACTTACTTAAAGGTAATGATAGAAAAAAAAAACAAAACATATGCAACCTAGCCAAGTAACAAAATCACATGACCTACACAAATAATCATACCGTAGAAATGAGCTCGGTAACAAAAAATCAATGACGTAACATATGATGAGAGGATAAACAATACTTAACACATGATTAACTAAAGTTCAAAGCAATAAAATACAATACTGAAAGACAATTTAAAACAACAACCGACTCCAGAAGATTTTATGTTAGACCTCGAACATATCATGTAATATATCGGAAGAGATATTAGGGTTCTAAATTCGAAAACAACACTAGCTTGAAACTTCACGTAAGAGTTCGAATCACAAAAATCGATTTAATTACCCTTTCAAAAGTTAAACATTGGGTGTTTTTAATTACTTAGTTCCGAATTATTATTATTTTTTTGAAGGGAAGGTTTTATTATTAAATAAATAGACTTAAATAAAATGTGAATACAAGCTAATACATACTTTTATATTAGAGATTGTTGAAGGATAGAATGGTACACAATAATTGTAGACTGTAAATTGTAATGAATTGTGTCTTTATTCATTAATAAAGAAGCCTTGAATACAGGCATTATAATCGATACAATCAATATTCCCAAATAATCAAGAGCTGCTAGAATCTCTATTTCTAATCTAATTAGGACAAGACACACACTGGAAGATATGGAGTATAATTTTCTTAAACACTTCTCATTGTGTCAAGCTCCTAATGTGTAATGCGTAAATTGTTGTCTCACAAAAAACCTTGTCAAGCAAACACAAACTTCATGGAAAAAACAAAATCTTGGTCGAATGGAAAAGGAGTACAACGCATCAACTATATATGATACTACATGTGATGTAGACTCTCGTCGATGTCCACAAAATGACTCATCTTGATTGCTAACTCAATCTCAGAGTTCATATAAACATCGCATTCCAATGCGCTTCACATGTTTCTCAAATGTAAATTTTAGAAATGACTTGATGAACAAGTCCGCAGCATTATCCACAGAACCAATCTGGCTTACATGGATATTCAATAACTGTTGTTGTTGCTGATTGTAGAAGAACTTTCACGAAATGTGTTTTATATTGTCACCATTTTTTCCTAAAACCTAATGTATAAAATATCGTGCTAATAGCGTATAGCATTGCAAGCATTACAAAAACGTCTCAAGGAGTACTCAATTTAGCGAAATGTTCGAATAACGTATGCTATTTTTGATATAGCATAGGATATGGCCTATAGCGTACCATAACGTGTCATAGCGTTTTGCTATTTTCACTTTTTGTGTTTTTGTTTTTATAAGTTAAAACGATGTCGTTTAAAGAGGAAGAAAAAACTCAAAAACCACCATGACGTACCTAAACTCAAACTCCTCTCTCTTTCTCTCTTCCATGTCTCTCTCACTTCATGACCTAAGCTAAAAAACCTCACAATTGCTCAAATCAAACACGCCCAAGCATTGTAATCATCAAATTTCTCAAGGTTGATATCTTTCTTCTTTTTTCTAATTGTTTCGTCAATTAACATGAGTACTAGTGCTAGTTATAGATAGTACGGGTGAAATAGAAAAGGGAAAATATTTTAACTGAGTTTATGCTAAGAAAGTTGATGGAGAGAGATATTTTACAAGGTTGAAGTACCATTTGGCTAGGACTAGAGATGGCAGGACACAATATATGAGAGTTCCAAATACTGATAAGCCGGTCTGTCTCGATGCATTAACAAATTTCAAGACTAAACAAGCTAAGAAAAATGTATTGCTTCGTGAAATCGGAGAAGGTTCTGATGGAGCTAGTGTAATAGGTGAGGTTCAACTTGATGACATAGATCAACCTATGCAATTTGATATTGCAAATTACCCTGCTCACTTTAATGTTTGGAATGAATTTCATAGTGATGTTGATGTGGGTGATCTTAGTGATGAAGAAGACAGAGATTGGCAAAAGTAGAAGAGATGGAATAAATCTTTCTTTTGTTGTTTGTTATGTATTTTCGAGTTTAAACTTAATTTGACAATGTTTGTGTGTTAGTATATCATATTTTTATGAAGTTTGGATATTAATCTATGTTTATTTTTATTTTATAAATGGAGAGTTCTATTTTTCTAATATATGATATCTAATGCACGAAAATTATACATGTTATAGCGCTAAGGCAGATATGTGGAGCAAAAACGCGTGTGTTATGCTATTCGCTAATTAAAACATTGATGAAACCCAACCTCATCTGCTCAATGCAAGCTGCATTATCCTCAAAGATGCAGGTTGGTGTAGTTGTAGTATATAGTAATCCACTAGACCCTTGAATATGGTGTATTAGCGGCTGAAGCCAGACACACTCTTTAACAGCTTCGTTCAAAGCTATGATTTCATAATTATTCGAGGAAGTAGCAACAAGAGTTTGCTTTATAGATCTCCAAGAAATCGTTGTATTCCCAATGGTGAAAATATAACCAGTTTGAGAATGTCTTTTATGTGGGTAAGAGAAATACCAGGCATCAGCAAATCCTACCGACACATCATTCAGTGTCTTAGAATAAAGAACTACACTGAAAGAAGGGTCAGTGTTGGCAGCTAGGAGATCCCTCAACGGGTTGAAGGATTCTTTTGACAGGTCGAGAGACTTCGGATGATCCATCCAGGGAGTCTTGTTCGACGGGTCGAGAGATGATCTCGACTGGTCGAAAATCCCAGAATAAGAAAGCTGCGATTTTAGAATTCCTTTCACTGGAATTTTCAATTTCTCTCTTATTTCTTTGTAGGGAAAGAATAAGCTCAAATCAGTGGATCCCTTCAAGTACCTAAAGATATGCTTTACTCCATTTCAATGACGTTGCGTATGCGCAGAGCTAATCTAGATAATAAGATCACTGACAAGGTAATGTCTGAAAGTGTGCACTACGATAAATACAACAAAGCTCCAATTGCATTGAGATATGGAATCTCAGGTCCTAAAAGTTCCTTATCATCATCTGTCGAATGAAATAGATCCTTTTTGGGTTCTAGACTGCGAACAAATTGGTATGCTAAGAGGCGGTGTTTTGTCCATATTAAATTGTCTGGACATCTTTTGGAAATAAGCAAACCACTGAAATAAGAATTCTACCAACTTGATGTTTCTAGCTCTAAACTGGGGCAAAATCGAGTCCTACCAAGGTATTTCATCTCAAACTCGGATTTCAAGTAGTCAACCGTCTGAATAATCTCATCAAGAGACTCGATGATGTTCATATCATCAACATAGATGCTACAATGACAAATCCTAAACTTGTTCATTTAATGAACACTCATGGGCATAACTCATCATTTTTATGTTCCTTCCCAATCAAGTAGTCACTTAGACGTGTGTACCACATCTGACCGGATTACTTCAATCTATATAGTTAACATCTCAATCTTATCACAAGAGCACTCCATGATTTAGAGTTAATTGATTTGGATAAAACTATGTCATCTGGCACTCACATGTAAATCTATGAATCAAGATCCCCGTGGAAATATGCTATAACCACATCCATAAGTTTCATACTCAATTTTTAGGACACTACCAAACTGATCAGGTAGTGAAAAGTAATGATGTCCATGACCAGAAAATACGACTCCTCATAATCAACTCCAGGGCGTTGAGAAAATTCTTGCGCCACTAGTCTGGCTTTATACTAGAAGTCTTCACTATGCCACTAGTCTTCATTCTTCCCACTTCCGAACAAAGACCTATTTATGTCCAACCGACTTAACATTTAGTGGGCATAGCACTACCAGACCGAAAACTTACTTTTTGTAAGAGAGTATAGTTAAGCCTGGATTACATCTTTCCATTTCGGCCAATCTTCTCTACGTTGACAATCTGCAACAGAGCGAGGTTCCACTTCATCGTCGTTAATAATTTCCTAAGCAACAAAATAAGCAAATGCATCACGAACTAACATGGAGATCTATCCATAATATCGTATCCAGTATTGCTAATTATGATTCTAGGACATGACTGCAGTTAGGAACAATCTCATGTGAAGGATTCACAGTGTTGATGAAAAATAAATCATTTTGTTCCTGGATGACCTACCTTTTAACCGACGGCTCATTTGTGGATTTTTTTGGTCTTCCTCTCTTCCGGGTAGGAGCCGAGGCCGACACTACATGTGATGACCCGACCCGATTTAAATATGGTTAAAATTGAAAGTCAATCTAGTACATCGAGGAAGTACTCGACCCGCAAATCAACTTCGACTATTTTATTTGAAGAACCAATCTGACAAACCCATTACGATGAGACGATCATAACGATATAAGACAAACCTAATTTCTCCATCAGTTGTACTGCCATTGGTGACGTGTCGCCACCGTCCACCCACAGGGTTGGCGAAGCCTAAACGACAAACAAACTCCATGACTATGTTCATATCGTCGATACGAACCTAACGACATATAACTAGAAAAGTTTTCGAGAATAATTTTTCTACCACTCGCCACCACCGGCCACTGCCAGCTCGGGGGTTGACCCATAAAAATGAAGCTCTCAACAAGCCCAACAATATATCACAAGGACCTATACCTAATTTTGGCTAGTTTGGCCAAAATCAACCCAGAAAGAAAACTAGCCTAATTACGCCAGAAATCAAATCGATAACGAAGCAGTGTCGACGAGCCGCGACATTCCTTGGGACTATTCGCAATCGACTTAGGGAGGAGAGGGGAACCAAAACCCCCTAACCTTGCGCCCAAATCACCAGTAACGGCCACTCACTGCATATGCCGAACATAACTGATCGAAATAGGTCCGAATTTGAAGGTTACAACCTATAATCAACAAATACTCAACACATATACAATCAAGACACATAAACAAAATGATTCGTACCCAAATTGTTGCCAGAAACCTCGTCGGTGATGGCAACGAATTAGCCTCGAAACCCTAAAATATTACATCATCGAGTCAGTCTCCACAGAGCTCCATAAGTGAAATCAAGACATGGGAAAAGACGAGGGAGAAGAGAGCTTTTGATTCTGACCAGAATCATGGCTGGAGTTAGCCTAATGGCGTCGCACCGTCAGACGAAAGCTTGACGACGATTTTGGGTCACCAGGACTCACTCAACACAGGTCAACCAAAGTTGACCCTAAAATGGAAAGTCTCTCTTTCCTTTTCTGGAAACTCCTATTTATACCCGTACATTTACGGTAATGCAATTCAGTCAAACTTCTGTTAATCGTTACTTTCTCGTCGTACCCCCGTCTACGGCATTCCACGCGTCTACGAATTTGTCTCGATAAACTCTACGACTTATACCCAAAGTCAACCAACGATGTCAATTCTATTAAAAATTCAACTCGAGACCTTAGAATATTTATCGCAACTACTAAATCAAACTCGAATTATCTATAAATATTAACGATTATATAAAAAAGGTCGGGGTATTACATTACACCCTTACTATGGGCATCATGAACGTTGTCTTTCCTGAGTGTGGCGTTAACTTGCTCAGTTCTAGGGACTTCCAATCTTGTAGGAACATTTGTTGCAGGTTTATCTGATCTCGTCACTTTCGCGATATCAGTAAATGAGTCAGACATCGTATCTCCTGCAACCTGAAGATTGAGAATTTGTCGCACGTCTATCTCATTATGAGATGTGCGAGGATCATGATGTGACATAGCGTGGACAGACCACGTTAATTCCTGACGTTCATCTGGAATAAAACCATTCCTTTCTCCCCCTAACGATGGGAAGTATGTCTCATCAAAGTGACAATCCACAAATCTAGCAGTAAAGAGATCTCTTACCAAAGGTTCTAAATAGCGGAAGCTTCATAACCAACATAGATACCTAATCATCTTTGAGGAACCATTTTAGCACGCAGTGGAGGCGTAATAGGCACGTATACTGTGTAGCCAAAAATGCCTAAGTGTGAAATGTCATGCTCATATCCAATTATCAACTGGTACGCACTAAATGGTTGACGAATAATGGGTCTGAAACGAATAAGCATAGCTGGATGTAAAATTGCATAGCCCTACGAAGTAATGGGTAAATTGGTGTGCATCACCAAAGCCTGTGCCACAAGTTGTAACCACTTGATATGTGCTTCTGCAAGAATGCTCAGTGAATGAACATGGGAACAGGATATTCAACATCAATCCCAACAGACATGCAATAGTCGTCAAAAGACTTTGATATAAACTCTCTTGCATTATCCAATCGTATACACTTGATTGGGTGATCCAGGTGGTGAGCCTGGAGCTTAATGTTCTAAGGTATGAGTTTTACAAATGTAGCATTCTTTGTGAATAGAAAAGCAACGAGCGACCAATGCGTCGATCCATCTACCAAAATCATAGAGTATTTAAATGGTCCACATTAAGGTCTGATAGGTCCATAAATGTCACATTGGATTCATTGTAATAACGGAATGTTCTCAATTGTGTCTACATGAAAAGAAGGTCGTGCCTATAACTTTGCTAATGAACAACTGTGACGACCCGGAACAGAATCAGTAGAGTAATCAGTTTAATTCACGAGTTAACGCGTAATTACTGTTTTCCGATAATTGTTTGATTTGACGATTTCGATCACGACTTAATTATCGGCCGAGATTTTAAGTTGAGTCTCTTCTCGAGAGTTGTTGTATACGTGATTTCGAGTTCATGGGTGGTTCCGGATGATTATTTCGACGACCGAGGAATATAATATGAATATTTGAAGTTCCAGAATATCGTCGAGTTTATCCGTTCGTATCGAGTTTATCCGAATTGTAATGGTTAATCGTTTTGGAACGTTGATCGTCCCGAGACGCGAGTATAAATATCGGAAATAGTCAAAAAATTATCGAAAACACTGTTTGGGAAGTTTGACCGTCGCTTGACCTTGGGTTGACTGTTGACTTTCGTTGACCGGAGCTCCACCGCCGCTGTGCCGAACTGCCATCATCGGAATTTGTGATTTCGGCCACCTCAGATCTTGAGATCGGTATGGTTAGCTTCCTCTCTTCATTTCCTATAGATTGGAACTTGATTTCACTTGAATTGATGCCGTTTTAGGGTAGTTCGAACTCGGGAAAGTTTTGGATTTTCGTCAGTTTCAGGTGACCGGCTCCGGTCACTTTTGAGGTCGGGTGTTTGGGGGGAAAGGTTTCTCTCAACCTCTAGATGCTTTGGGTAGAAGGAATTGAAGGATGGTTGCCGTTTTGAAGCTCGCCGAAAAGTCACCGGAATCAATGGATTCAGTGACTTTCGAGGCAAATTCCGGCTACTGTGGTGGTTGGATGGTGGTGGTCCTTTGAGAGAAGTTGTAGGGCTGGTTGTGATGAGTAATTGTGGAAAGTTTGGCCGAGTTTGGACACCGTCGCCACCGTGCCGCCGCCGCCGGTAGTGGTCCGGCGAGGTTCGATTTTTCGAGGTTTCTATGTGTTTTCGACTCGTTTTCGTGCTCCGAACGCAGTCGTGAGGTTTTTGAGATGATTTGGGTGCCGAATTTTTAGTCGAGGGGTTATACGGAGAGTTTTGGGAATTTCGTCGATTATTTTGTACCGCGTAATATATTTCCGGGAACGGTTGATTTCCGAGGTGTGGTACAGTGTTGTGAATTATAATTTTGATCAGATATATTTTATGATTATTTAGGGGATCGAGATCGTGTTTCGGGCGAGGGATCTTCCGCCGGACCAAGTGATTAGCGCGAGTGCACGTTTTGCTCACCTGTGAGTGGACAATTTCTTTTCACTGATTAGTCGCGAGTCTTTATACATGTTTTACGAGCATGAGCATGCATATGAGATTATAATTTATATGAGCATGTGTTATACGATTATGCCTATACAATTATACATTATGTATATGCATTTACATATTGCTTTATACACTTGCATAGAACTATTTATGATTTGGTTTACACAGAGTATAGTCATAGTATATGTTGTTGTATCGATACACTTGCATCCCGGCTAATCCCCGAGGATGTTTACCGGGGGAGGCTGTGACCTCTGACCTGAGACCTTTCTGGCTAGAATCACGTGTGGGTCTGGGATCCCGTGATTCCGACTGTACTAGCGCGGACGTGTCCATGAGTGACCCCGCAGAGTTTTACACTGCATGCTTCGTACGCGTGAGGAATTTGAGTCTCCTTCGTGTACTAGTTCATACTCGTTCATTTAGACTCGCATATGTTTTTATAACATATTTTATTCGGCGAAAGACATTTATTTTCGTTCACTCACTCTAACGATTTTCATGTCTTTCTCCTGGGCTTTTCGGTTTCCGTGTCCAGTTTGCTTGGTGTCTCACGTCGTGGTCGGAGGCTAGTTGTTCCAGCTACTTGTCTTTTCCTGTAGGTTCCTTGTTTCGCCTACTGTTGTATATTTTGTGTATATATACACTAGAGGACGCTCTGATACGATACTGATACATGTTTTATGTGGTTTTTCCCTGATTTTCTATATTATACAGTTGTGTTTACTTTTTATTGCTATTGTTATGATATTGAGAAATCCGGATGGGATTGGTGCCCACAGTTTGTCTTTTGTGGCATAGGATGAAGTGTTATTTTCCGGGTGCAGGTAAAGGCAATTCCGCGTTAGTAGCATTACTCTGTCAAAATTTTAATGATTTTTGTTGGTTCGTGTTTTCAGAAGGAGTTTAATTCTGGTTTAGGAAACTAAATCGGGGTTGGGTCCTTTCAGCTTGGTATCAGAGCATTAGGTTGTCAGATTCTGTAGACACTTGTAGTTATGACGCTTAGGGTATTTGAGTTTGTACAGCATGACTGGAGCGATGATCTGACTGGCCAGCGGTACTCATCATTGCTTCGGGTGTTGTGTATTCTCAAATATCTGATGTCTCATGATTACGTTCTTTCTGCTTGTACCTAATGCTGGTCTTGTATCAGTAGGATGCCTCCTCGACGTGGTCCCCGTGTTGATAAGGAAATGGATCCTTATGAGGATCGTCAGACGCACGACTTGCTGATGTGTGTGTTGCGTTTGGAAGAGCATTTTGACCCTGTGGTCAAAGCTCGTACTGCTGGTGGGACTGTCTTTTCAGGTTCAGCTGATCCAGAGATTTGCGAGGCATGGTTGGTTCAAGTGGAACGAGTTTGTGAGCATCTGCGTTTTACCCCTGAGCAGATGACAGTGACAACAGTTAGTTTACTTGAGTCAGATGCATACTTCTGGTGGGTTAGCACCGATCGGGTACCAGTTGATACTCCGTGGACTTTGTTTTGAGATTTGTTTATGCGGAGATACTTCAACCAGGCTACCTAGCAGCGGAAGTATGAGGAGTTTACCAACTTGAGACAGGGCAGTATGTCTGTGCTTGAGTACCGGGACAGATTTACCCGTTTATCTCATTTTGCGCGCGACATGATGGCTACAGAGGAAGCCAAGTGCCGCAGATTTGAGCTGGGTTTGAACTTGAACATCATTGGGACTCTGACTACGATGCCTCGGAACAACTTCGATGAGTTTGTCAGTGCAGCACTCCGAGGTGAGGATATCGAGAAGGAGAGGCAGATAAGTTACCAGCCTAGACGATTTGAGAAGGGCGGACCGAGTCAGGGGCCTTGCAAGAGGCTGAGTTCTGATACTTCTGGATCTGCTTCATCCTCGGGCAGTGGACCATATCGACCACCAGCTAGTGCACCGAGACAGAGACAGAGATGGAGGAGAGATCGACCGCAGCGACCACAGGCTAATGGGGGTTCTAGCAGTTCCAATTATCCTCGGCGTACCGGTGGCACGTTTGCCGTACCGAGAGAGTATCCACTATGCAACTTCTGCAACATGCATCATTATGGTCCTTATCATCGGGGTCCTGTCACTTGTTTTTGTTGTGGCCAGGTGGGTCATTATGCGAGAGAGTGTTTCCAGCTTGATGGTGCTGATGGACAGGCGGCCCAGAGTTCCGGAGCTGAGCGAGGTGCCACTTCGGGAGCTCGACCAATACAGTTTGCGGGCTAGGGCAGACAGCAGGGATAGCCTCAGTGTGGACGACTAGACGGGCAGGCTAGGGTTCATGCCATGACTTTGCGTGAGGGCAGAGCTTCACCGGAGGTTGTTATCGGTACGTTGCATGTTTTCGGTTATCCAGTACTTACATTGTTAGATCCAGGTGCTACGCATTCATTTATGTCGTATAGACTATCACCTTTAGCTACTGTACCTGCGTCTCCACTTCCGGGGTTGTAGAGAGTATTGTATTCGTCCGGTGAGATTGTGAGTATTGGTTGGGTGTACAGAGACTGTGAGATTTTTATTGGAGGACATGGTTTAGCCGCAGATTTGTTATTGCTTGATATCGTCGATTTTGACGTGATCTTGGCTATGGACTTCTTGGAGACACATTGGGCCATGTTTGATTGTCACAAGAAGGAGGTTGCATTTCGATGACTAGGCTTTCCCGAGGTATTGTTTCGCGGCGAGAAGAGCACTTCATTGCCATGTATGATTTCCGCGATGAAGGCGGATCAGATGATGAGGAAGGGTTGTGTTGCTTACTTGGCTCATGTTGTGGACACTATGGCTGCTGTGCTGGATATTGGTGGTATTGAAGTTGTTTCCGAGTTTCCGGATGTGTTTCCGGAGGAGTTACCGGGTATACCTCCAGTTTGGGAGATTGATTTCACTATTAAGCTATTACCGGGTACATGACCCATTTCTCAGGCACCGTATCGTATGGCGCCAGCTGAGTTGAAAGAGGTACAGGTTCAACTTCAAGAGTTGCTAGAGAAGGGTTTCATTCGACCCAGTGTTTCACCGTGGGGTGCCCCGGTTTTGTTTGTACGGAAGAAGGATGGATCCATGCCGTTGTGCATCGATTACCGGAAACTGAACCAGGTCACTGTGAAGAACAAGTATTCGTTGCTGCGGATTGACGACTTGTTTGATCAGCTCAAGGGAGCTTCAGTCTTTTCGAAGATTGATCTCAGGTCCGGATATCATCAGTTGAGGATCTGAGAGTCAGATGTGGCCAGGACAGCTTTCAGATCGCGGTATGGGCATTACGAGTTCTTGGTTATGCCGTTTGGGTTGACCAACGCCCCTACAGTTTTTATGGACTTGATGAACCGGGTGTTCAGACGATTTCTGGACAAGTTCGAGTGCATGTTCATCAACGACATCCTGATTTATTCCAGGAGTGTGCGCTAGCACAAGAAGCATTTTTGAGCAGTGTTGCGGACTTTGCGGGACAATCAGTTGTTTGCGAAGTTCAGCAAGTGCAAGTTTCGGCTGGACAACGTGAAGTTTCTAGGGCACGTGATATCGGCTGAGGGAGTCAGTGTTAATCCTGACAAGATCGAGGCCGTGCTGAATTGGAGTAGACCTACCACCATACCGGAGATTCGGAGTTTCTTGGGTTTAGCAGGCTACTATCGGCGATTTGTACAGGATTTTTCTCGGATTGCTACTCCACTGACCAGGTTGACGAAGAAAGGCGTCAAGTTTGAGTGGTCCGATGCGTGTGAGGAGAGTTACTTGCTCCTGAAGGAAAAGTTGACTACTGCACAGGCTTTGACTTTACCAGACGACAGCTTTGAGTTCGTGGTTTATAGTGATGCGTCGAAGTTGGGACTTGGTTGTGTGCTGATGCAGCATGGCAGAGTTGTAGGCAGTTGAAACCACATGAAGTCAACTATCCGACCCATGATTTGGAGTTGGCCGCTATTGTGTTACCGTCGAAGAGTTGGAGACATTACCTGTAAGGAGCTCAGTGCAAGATCTATACCGATCACAAGAGTCTCACCTACTTACGGACGCAGCCAGACTTGAACATGAGGCAGCGCAGGTGGATGGAGTTGATCAACGACTATGATTGCACTTTCGAGTACCATCCAGGGAAGGCCAATGTTGTTGCCGATGCACTCAGTCGGAAATCTGGAGCTTCGTTGTTTCACGTGTGTGTGGCCAGAGTATCTATGTTAGCCGAACTTCGGGCTACGAGTGCCGAGTTCGAGTGGGATGACGAGGGAGCTTTGTTGGCCAGTTTTCAGGTTCGACCCGTATTGGTTGATCAGGTTCGAGAAGCTCAGGATTCAGATTCCTACCTATTGGACAAGAAGACCATGATACAGAATGGTGTGCCAACAGAGTTTCGGTTGAGTGATGACAGTACGTTGCTTTTCAGAGGCAGGTTGTGCGTACCCCGAGACGAGAGTCTGAAGAAGGAGATTCTGGATTAGGCTCATTGTTCGGCGTATGCGATGCATCCCGGTGGTACGAAAATGTTTCGTACACTTCGAGCGTGTTACTGATGGCGCAACATGAAGCGGGAGATTGCCGCATATGTGAGCCGATGTTTTATTTATCAGCAGGTTAAAACGGAGAGGCAGAAGCCTGCGGGAAAGTTACAGCCACTGGAGATTTCAGTTTGGAAGAGGGAACACATTACCATGGATTTCGTTTATCAGTTGCCGCGTACTTCAATGGGTAATACTGGTATTTAGGTTATCGTGGATCAACTGACGAAATCCCCTCATTTTCTCGCACTTCCGAGGAAGATATTAGTAGGCAGATTGGTACAGCTGTATTTGTCGGAGATCGTTCGACTGCACGAAGTGCCTGTATCTATTGTTTCTGACCTACAGTTTACTTCCGAGTTTTGGCAGGCATTGCAGCGAGCCATGGGCACTAGGTTGCACTTCAGTACATCTTTTCATCCTCAAACTGACGGGCAGTCTGAGCGGACTATATAGATCTTTGAGGATATGTTGCGGTCTTGCGTTTTACAGTTTCGAGGAAATTGGGACCAACAACTGCATTTGATTGAGTTCGCTTACAACAACAGCTATCAGGCCAGTATCGAGATGGCACCGTACGAGGCCCTATACGGGAGGCAGTGCCGCACTTCTTTGTGTTGGAGTAAGGTGGGCGAGCGATGGCTTATTGGCCCTGATTTGATGAAAAGCACCATGGAGGACATTCAGGTTATTCGGGATAGATTGAAGATTGCCCAGGATCGCCAGAAGATTTATGCGGACGTGAGGAGAAAGAGTCTTGAGTTCGATGTGGGTGATTGGATCTTCCTGAAACTATTTCCATGGAGGGGAGTTGTGCATTTCAGGAAGCGTGACAAGCTTCGACCACGATACATTGGTCGGTACGAGATCATCGAGTGGGTTGGAGCTGTTGCTTATAGACTTGAGTTGCCAGCTGAGATGGCTCGGGTTCATGATGTTTTCCTCGTTTTGATGTTGCGAAAGTACATCTCAGATCCTACACATGTGTTAGCCCCACAGCAGTTACCGATCCGAGAGGATTTGACCTACGTGAAGGAGCCTGTGCAGATTCTCGATCGTCGTGAGCAGGAGCTGAGACACCGTGTGATTTTGCTAGTGAAGGTCTTGTGGCAGAATCACTCGGTTGAGGAGGCCACCTGGGAGACTGAGCAGCGTATGCGAGAGCAGTATCCTCATCTGTTCACCTGACAAGTATGTAAATTTCGAGGTCGAAATTTTTTTTAAGGGAAGTAGATTTGTGACGACCCGGAACAGAATCAGTAGAGTAATCAGCTTAATTCACGAGTTAACGCGTAATTACTGTTTTCCGATAATTGTTTGATTTGCCGATTTTGATCACGACTTAATTATCGGCCGAGAATTTGAGTTGAGTCGCTTCTCGAGAGTTGTTGTATACGTGATTTCGAGTTCGTGGGCGGTTCCGGATGATTATTTCAATGAACGAGGAATATAATATGAATATTTAAAGTTCCGGAATATCGTCTAGTTTATCCGTTCGTATCGAGTTTATCTGAATCTTAATGGTTATCCGTTTTGGACCGTCGATCATCCCGAGATGCGAGTATAAATATCGGAAATAGTCAAAAAATTGTCGAAAACACTGTTCGGGAAGTTTGACCGTCGCTCGACCTTGGGTTGACTGTTGACTTACGTTGACCAGAGTTCCACCGCTGCTGTGCCGAACTGCCATCATCGGAATTTGTGATTCCGGCCACCTCAGACCTTGAGACCGGTATGGTTAGCTTCCTCTCTTCATTTCCTATGGATTGGAACTTGATTTCACTTGAATTGATGTTGTTTTGGGGTAGTTCGAACTCGGGAAAGTTTTGGATTTTCTCTGGTTTCGGGTGACCGGCTCCGCTCACTTTTGAGGTCGGGTGTTTGGGGGGAAAGGTTTCCCTCAACCTCTACATGCTTTGGGAAGAAGGAATTGAAGGATGGTTGCCGTTTTGAAGCTCGCCGGAATGTCACCGGAATCCATGGATTCCGTGACTTTCGAGGCAAATTCTGGCCACTGTGGTGGTTGGATGGTGGTGGTCCTTTGAGAGAAGTTTTAGGGCTGGTTGTGATGAGCAATTCTGGAAAGTTTGGCCGAGTTTGGACACCGTCGCCATCGCGCCACCGCCGCCGGCCGTGGTTCGGCGAGGTCCAGTTTTTCAAGGTTTTTATGTGTTTTCGACTCGTTTTCACGCTCCGAACGTAGTCGTGAGGTTTTCGAGATGATTTGGGTGCCAGATTTTTAGTCGAGGGGTTATACGGAGAGTTTTAGGAATTTCGTCGATTATTTTGTACCGCGTAATATATTTCCGGGAACGGTTGATTTCCGAGGTGTGGTACAGTGTTGTGAATTGTGATTTTGATCAGATATATTTTATGATTATTCAGGGGATCGAGATCGTGCTTCGGGTGAGGGATCTTCCGCCGGACCACGTGATTAGCGCAAGTTCACGTTTTGCTCACCTGTGAGTGGACAATTTCTTTTCACTGATTAGTCGCGAGTCTTTATACACGTTTTATGAGCATGAGCATGCATATGAGATTATAATTTATATGAGCATGTGTTATACGATTATGCCTATACAATTATACATTACGTATATGCATTTACATATTGCTTTAGACACTTGCATAGAACTATTTATGATTTGGTTTACAGAGTACAGTCACAGTATATATTATTGTATCGATACACTTGCATCCCGGCTGATCCCCGAGGATGTTTACCGGGGGAGGCTGTGACCCATGTGAAAGGACCCAACCCCGGTTTAGCTCCCTAAACTAGAATCAAACCCTTTCGAAAACACGAACCAACAAAAACCGTAGAAATTTTCGCAGAGTTTCGTTACTAACGTGGAATTACCATTACCTGCACGCGGAAAATACACTTCATCCTATGCCACAAAAAGCAAACCGTGGGCACCAATCCCATCCGGATTTCTCAATATATCAACAGTAAAATAAAACAATAAATATATCTATACTTTACTGAAAACCGGAGTAAAATCGTATAACATAAACAACAGATTACTCAGAGCGACCTCTAATGTATAAACATATATGTATACCACAGTAGATAGAACAATAAACCTACTGGAAGAAACAAGGTAGCTCGAGCACTATGCCTCCGACCACGACGTGCGACACAAGAGCCTGAACTGCAAACTGGGCACGGAAACCGAAAAGCCCAGGGGAAAGACATGAAAACTGTTAGATTGAGTGGACGAAAATAAATGTTTTTCACCAAATAATATATACGTTATAAAAACATATGCGAGTCGAAAGTATAAATAATTAAATGGTACACGAGGGAGACTCTAACTCCTCACACGTCTGAGTACACGAGGGAGACTCTAACTCCTCACGCGTACAGAGCATGCATAAAAATCTCACGGGGCCACTCGTGGACACATCCGTGCTAGTACAGTCAGAATCACGGAGTCCCAGACTTCCACGCAATTCTAGCCAGAAAGGCCTCAGGTCAGAGGTCTGCCTCCCCCCGGTAAAGGTCACGGGTCAGGAGTCACAGCCTCCCCCGGTAAATATCCTCGGGGATCATCCAGGATGCGGGTGTATCGATACAACAACATATATAATGACTGTACTCTGTGTAAACCAAATCATAAATAGTTCAATGCAAATGCATGAAACAATATATAAGTGTATGTATACTCGTATACGCATATCCGTATATGTATAATCGTAAAACACATGCTCACGTAAATCGAAATCTCATATGCATGCTCAAGTTCATAAAACGTATATCAAGACTCGCAAACAATCCGTGAAAAGAAATGTCCACTCACAGACTAGCGTAACGCGATATGCGTTAACCCGTGATCCGGCGAAAAGTCCCTCGCTAAACAAACGATCACGAACCCCTGAATAATCACAAAATCCATTTCTCAAAATCATAACTCGACAATACACGACAAATCACGAGAAACCACCGTTCTCGGAAACACGTAATTCAATGTCGACGAATCGTCGAAAATCCGATATGTACACCTCAATACCTCGCTATACTTTCGGATGCTCAAATCAAGAAACGAACCTCCCCACCGCGACCGGGGCGCGATTTCGAGTGAAATGACATGTAACTTGTTGAAAACTCCAAAAAGTCAAACTTTGACCGCCGTTGACCGTTGACCGCCGCGTTAACTGCCGCCCACGGCGGCGCCGCCACCAAACTGAAATTTTCCCGGCGGAGCAACCTCTATTCCATGCAAAATCACCCACTGAGCAACTTTGTCAACTACAACAAAGGCCAATTCTCACTCTAACTTATCCAATTTCACGAAAAACCGAATGTTCATACAAATTTCAAATCCAAAATTCTCCATCCACAAATCGAATTAGAACACCAAACTTACATGGTAGCTTGTAGGTGAGGAGAGCTTCAAAGCCCACTCAAAGTTGTAGCTCAATTCGACCAAAAATAAGGAACCCGAAATCACCAAGTTTCTTCAAACTTCTTGCCGGAAAACCGAGTTCCTCCAGCAAGCTACGCCGTGGAGGGAGGTCGGAGACGGACTCGGGACGTCGGGGCGAGGTGAACGGGACCGGAGCCGAGCTCCGTGGTGGCCGAACGGCGACATCACCGCCGTGGAGCACGTCAGCCTTCTCCTCCCACCGAGTTAACTCGGTCAACTCGGTCAACCCCCAAAATGCTAAGTGTTGACTTGCCCAAAACAGCAAGTTTCTATTTATAGGCCTTCCATTTTTGGAAACTTCGTATTTATCTTTTCGACAAACTTCAAATACCCGTAACTTTCTCGTCGTAATTCTGATTCCGATCATTCTCACGGCAACAAACTCGACTCGACATGTTTTTCAATAATCACCCGAAGTCAAACACATCGACCAATCGGATAAAAAAGTCAACGGTTCAAACCAACACATATTTAATCGACTAAACAATCAACAATCGGAAATATTCACAACTTAATCTTCGTAACTCAGAAAAATCCTCCGGAAGTTCCTTCAAGCTCAAAATTAAATTCTCAACAACTTTTGTGAAGAAGCCAAAACCAAATTCTCGTCCAGTAATATAGTCGTTAAGAAGGCCGCCTTTTAAACCCGATTATATCAAAACTTCAAATATTCATAATTTATTCCTCGGTCGTCCAAATAACGATCTGGAACCACCCATGAACTCGAAATCACACGTACAACGACTCTCGAGAAGAGACCCAGCTCCAATTCTCGGCCAATAATTTGGTCGTTATCAAGTCCGGCGATTCATAACTGTCGGAAATCTGCAATAACATGCGAGCTCGTAGATTAAGCTGATCACACTGCTGATTCTGTTCTGGGTCGTCACAAATCTACCCCCCTTAAAAAAAATTTCGACCTCGAAATTTCTGAGTCTGCCCTCTACAAGGTAGGAGCACTGCCTCTGCATACAGCTCAACTCTCAAGTGACAATGTCAACTGAACAACTCTGATAACTGACTCCGCAATAGGAGATAGTTCTGTGCTGAAATCCCTGTACCCTCAAATCACAAATTTGAACTGGCTCCACACAATCGCCAAGTGTTCCTGCATAAGGAACAGATAGGGTACACACACGTAGCAAACCTGAAACACAGTTCCGCCACACGGAACATAACACACATAATAGCCGACAATATAGGCGATGCCGAACTATACGGCACAACACAAACTCGCCTATGACCACATCTGGATCAAAACAACGTGGAAAATCACAATTCAACACACTCATATCAACATAGCTCAAACATCGAACTCGGGCAATAATAAACCCATTTCCACTAATCTGACAGTCTATGGTAGCACATTCCACAAAATCTGAATCAAGTGTCAACTCAAACTCAAACCAGACTCATTCTAACACAATGGAGTACAACATCATCCCTCAAATTGACATCAAACAACGTTAATTCATAGTGATCAACAAACTGGTACCGCATGCAATCTCAAACAAGTGAAACTGCTAGTCCCGAATCCTCCGGAACTGCAATACCGAGGTCCACAACATGCCTTCCAAGGTCTGAATAGTCCTCAAAGATCGCCCGCCAATCTGAGGATAAGAACCGGTACTAACTGTAATCTGGTCCCCAATGCTCGCTGCAAAGCTTGCCAACACTCAGTTGTAGCTGATTACCTCGATCAGCGAATTTGAACACAGGCGCACCACATAGATGGACAATCTCCGCCAAACACAGCTATGCCAGCCTGCCACTGAAATCATTTCCCGAAAGTATAAGGAAACGTACTAAGTTCATCACATGGTCCACAATGGCCTAACAACTGGTACCACAAGCCGAAGTGCGTACAAACACACACAAGATCACAGCGACAAACACCACGTCTAACCGGAAATCTTAAATGGCTGACACTTCTCGGCAAGTCTCTGCCTCCTAGCCATCGCCAGTCGACAAGTGTGGCATCTGCACACACAAGCTGCTACATTGTTCTTCATGTTGCATCACGAGTAGCAAACTCAAAGTATCACACACATCTCCGTACCGCTAGTGCATAACGCACACAAAACAATGAGCTTCAACATCATCACACTCGAACTCAGCTCCCATAAATCGCAACTCGGCTAACACGGAAACTCGAGCCATACACACTTGAAACACTGAAGCTTCCGACTCTCGACTGAATGCATCAGCAACAACATCCCAGACGGATGGTCAAAGTACAACTACTAGTCTTTCCTGAACAAGCTCAAAGGTGCAGCTATAGTCGTTAGTCGACCTCAACCATCTACACTGCCTCAAGCCCAAATCTGGCCGAAAATGCAAGTGGATGAAACTCAAGTTATCAGTGCACGTCCTACACTGCGCTGCACGCCGTAGCAGTAATATCTCGAACTCTTCGATGCTAACATAAGGACAGCTACACCCAAATCATACATAGGATACGTAGCTACAAAAAGTTCCACGCTGCATGAGACCATGAGCCACCTGTGACGACCCAGAACAGAATCAGCAGTGAAATCACATAGTCGCAGTTTGCCGAGAGTTGATTGAATCGCCAGGCTCGTTAACGACTTAATTATTGGCCGAGAATTGGAGCTGAGTCTCTTCTCGAGAGTCGTTGTATGTGTGATTACGAGTTCGTGGGCGGTTCCGGATCGTTATTTGGACGACCGAAGAATTAGTTATGAATATTTGAAGTTCGGGTTTTAATGGCGAGCTACTTAGCGACTAAATTACCAGTCGAGAATTTGGTTTCGACTTCTTCACAGAAGTTGTTCAGAATTTAATTTCGAGCTCATGGGAACTTCTGGAGTATGATTTTGAGTTACGAAGATTTAGTTGTGAATATTTCCGATTGTTGGTTGTTTAGTCGAATTAAATGTGTGTTTGGTTGAACAGTTGACTTTTTATCCGATTGGTCGATGTGTTTGACTTCGGGTGATTATTGAAGAACATGTTGAGACGAGTTCATGGCCGTGAGAATTATCGGAATCGGAGTTACGACGCAAAAGTTTTGGGTATTTAAAGTTTGTCGAAATACATAATTATGGGGTTTCCTTTTTGGGAAGCTATAAATGTGGGTTTCCCTTTTAGGAAAGTCAAAGCTGAGAATTATTGTTGGTTGACCATGTTGACTCGGTTTGACCGAGTGGTGTGCGTGGTGGTGCGACGCCGTACGGTGCTTGCCGGCGGTGATATTTTTCCGGCCACCCCACGGCCTATGCCATACACCAATCGACTCGCCTAGCTTCCCTTATCTCGATTCCGGTCTCATTTTCTGGCATATCTCACGGTGGAGAGAGAATTAACCGGCCAAAGTTCAAGGTTTTTGGGGTTAATGGTGATTTTCGTTTCGGGCCGAGTTGAGCTCAAACAAGGACTGGGTTTTGAAGCTCTCCTCTCAAAGATTCTAACCTTGTAAGTATGAAACTTTAATTCGATTTGTGGAAGGAGAATTTTGAAATTGAAATTTTTGGAACAATTCGGTTTTTCATGAAATTGGATGAGTTAGAGTTTGAATTGGACTTTGTTGCAGTTATGGAAGTTGCTCAGTGGGTGATTTTTAGTGGAATAGAGGTAGCTCCGCCGTGAAATTCTCCCGCCGCCGTGGACGACGGTCAACGGTCAACGGTTTGACTTTTTGGATTTTCGACAAGTCGCATGTCATTTGACTCGAAATCGTGCCCCGATCGCAGTAGGGAGGTTTGTTTTTCGAGTTGAGCGTCCGAAAGTATAGCGAGGTATTGAGGTGTACATATTCGGATTTTCGACGATTCGTCAACTTTGAATTACGTGTTTCCGAGAACGGTGGTTTCTCGTGATTTGATTTGTATTGTCGAGTTATGACTTTGAGAAATGGATTTTGTGAATATTCAGGGGTTCGTGATCGTTTGTTTGGCGAGGGACTTTCTGCCAGATCACGGGTTAACGCATATCGTGTTACGCTAGTCTGTGAGTGGACAATTTCTTTTCACGGATTGTTTGCGAGTCTTTTATATGATTTATGAACTTGAGCATGCGTATGAGTTTTCGGATTATATGAGCATGTGTTTTACGATTATACGATTATACGTATACGGATATACGTATACGAGTATACATACACTTATATGTTGTTTCATGCATTTGCATCGAGATATTTGTGATTTGATTTTCACAGAGTACAGTCGTAGTTCATGTTGTTGTATCGATACACACGCATCCCGGCTGATCCCCGAGGGTGCCTACCAGGGGGACGCTGTGCCTTGTGCCGATGTATTTCCGGGTAGATACAGTTATCTGTTTTCTTGTGCCGAGGTATTTCCGGGTGGAAACAGTTACCCTGACCTGAGGCCTTTCTGGCTCGAATCACGTGTGGGTCTGGGATCCCGTGATTCGGACTGTACTAGCACGGACGTGTCCATGAGTGGCCCCGTGGGATTTTTACTTGCATGCTCTGTACGCTGGATGAGTATGAGTTTACCTCGCGTATTTTATTATATCTATTTATTTGGACTCGCATATGCTTTTATAATGTAAATTACTTGGTGAAAGACATTTATTTTCGTCCACTCACTCTAACGTGTTTATTGTCTTTCCCCTGGGCTTTTCGGTTTCCGTGCCCAGTTTGCAGTTCAGGCTCTGGTGTCGCACGTCGTGGTCGGAGGCATAGTGCTCGAGTTATCTTGTTTCTTCCAGTAGGTTTGTTGTTCTACCTACTGTGGTATACTTATGTTTATACGATAGAGGTCGCTCTGAGCAATCTGTTGTTTATGTTATATGATTTTACTCCGGATTTCAGTAAAGTAAAGATATATTTATTGTTTTACTTTACTGTTGATATATTGAGAAATCTGGATGGGATTGGTGCCCACGGTTTAATTTTTGTGGCATAGGATGAAGTGTATTTTTCGCGTGCAGGTAATGGTAATTCCACGCTAGTAACGAAACTCTGCCAAAATTTCTATGGTTTTTGTTGGTTCGTGTTTTCGATGGGGTTTAACTCCGGTTTAGGGAGCTAAATCGGGGTTGGGTCCTTTCACCACCGCTCCGCTACACAGCATCAAAACATAGCCAAATCCAAATCTCAATGCACCGCATAACCCACGAACTCATCGCGATCATCAGGTAAGGTCAAAACCGAAGCAACGGTCAACCATCCTTCAGGAGTAAGTAACTCTCCTCGTGTGCATCGAACCACTCAAACTTGACGCCTTCTTCGTCAATCCGGAAAGTAAAGCGCCAATCCGGGAAAATCCTGCACAAGCCGTCGGTAAAAGGCTGCCAAACCCAAGAGACTCCCGATCTCTGGTACAATGGTAAGGCAATCCCCAAATCGACACGACTTCAAACTGGTCAGGATCCACGCCAACTCCCTCAGATAACATCACGTGACCCAAAATCTTCACGCTAAGCGATCAAGATTCACACTGGCTGAACTTCGCCAACAACTGATCATCTCGTAAGGGCCGCAAAACCGCTCGCAATTACTTCAAGTACTGGCCCACACTCCTGGAGTACATCAGGACGTTGCCAACGAACATGACCGCAACTTGTCCAGAATCGTCTGAACACATGGTCCATCAATCCACACGATCTACGGGACATTGGTCAACCAAACAGCGTGACCAAGAAATCCTGATGCCCACACCATGATCTGAAAGCTGTCCAAACCACAACTGACTCATCGATCCTCAACTGATGGTATCTGGACTCAAAATCGATCTTCGAAAAGACTGAAGTTCTCGCGAGCTAATCAACCAATCATCAATCCGAAGCGAAGGATACTCGCTCTCCTCTGAAGTGAATCAGGCTTCGGTAGTCAATGCACCACCTCGTCGAACCATCCAACATCCGTACAAACAATGCAAGAGCACACCACACAAATACGCGGGGTCGCACAAAATCGCCTGAAACCTCTTCCAGCAACTCCTGGAGTCGAACTTGTAGCTCCAACAGCTCCGCTGACTTCGAACGACAAGATGCCGATAAAATGAGTCCAGCGCTCAGTAAAAGCTCAATGGTGTAGTCAGTCTCCCGAACTGGAGGAACACCTGGTAACTCCTCCGGAACACACCTGGAAGCTCGGGAACCACCTCAATGTCTCCAATGTCGGGCACAGCAACCGTAGTATCCACAACATGAGCTAATCAAACAACACCACCCGTCTCCATCATCCGCTCGACTATCACCGCGAAACAGTATCTCGGGGAAATCTGGTCGTCGAAACACAATCTCCTTCTCGAGGTACTCAAACACAGCCAAAATGTGTCGCCAACAGTCCATACTCATAGTCACATCAAAACCATGATGTCCAGCTATAACAGATCCGTGGCTAACACATAACCTCCAACAAGGATCTCGCGACCTCCGGATGGATGCAACACTCTCCAAAACCTCGGAAATGGAGATGCAGATACAATAGCCATGGATATCAAGCAATAGTAACCTCGGATAAAAGTCTGTCCTCAAACAAGGTCATGGCACGAACTCCAACATGCCCAACTAGCCGCCCAGGTCAATAGCGACATTGCTGATTAACTCATCAAAAGGCTACATTGGTCAAACTTCAGGTACAACATGAGGATCTCCTCGCGAACTCTGAGCTGTCGAACCTCAAACACAGCTGGCTGAGGACGCTCCCTCGTAACGTGACCCTCCTGGCCACCGAAACAGCAACTGAAAGTGCTTCACGAACACAAGTCACCGCAACACCTGCTGCGTGATAGGACCACCAACGATCGCCCAAACTCATGCCACAGGAGCAAATTCGCTACTCTGTGATCTCCACCATCATCAAACGGATCCTCTGCTTGATCTGATGACCCTCAACACCATCAAAAAGACCACAGCCTGATGAAGTCACTGATCCCGAAGTGTCGGAACTCAACCTCATCAAAATCTCGACTAAGTCCACTTTCCTCAAACCACCACATCGAAAACCGCATACATCTTTCCTTCTCAATAGCCTCGCCACTGAGTGCAGCACACTAAGCTCCTCACGGCTAACTCGAGGCACATCAATCAGACTTTCTCTGATGCTCAGGTTCAAACTCATCTCGAACCTCGCGCACTGCTTCCTTTGAAGCCACATAACTTGTGCAAACAGAGACAAACATGTGGACAATGCATCTCTGCCTCAGGTGGGTAAACACTCCACATTCGATTGCTGGGTAGCCTGATTAAACCATTACCGTATAAGCAACACCCTGAATGTAGGCCATGGAGTCGCAACTGGAACTCACACAACATCAGCCCACCAAATACAACAATCTGACTCAGGCAAACATCAACTACTACAATTCTCAGCTCTGAGGCAACATGTAGACGCTCATACACACACAACCAGGCAAACCGTGTCACACAAATTTCTAAACTCAGAATGCTCATCCAAATCCACAGTTCTCTGGCAAATCGCGCGTCGACTAATCCTCAATAGGATCCACAACCGAAACAACACGGAAAGCACGTCAGGGAGGCATCCTAATGAATAAAACATCGTCCACAACAAGTGGAACGTAATCATGGAACTTCAAATATTTGAAAGTATACAACACCCGGAATATTGATGAGTATCCGCCGGCCGGTCGGGTCACCATTCCAGACATGCTGTACATTCTCAAATATCCTTAGTAAACATGACTACAGAAGTCTACAGAACCTATAACCTAATGCTCTGATATCAAGCTGAAAGGACCCGACCCCGATTTAGCTCCCTAAACCAGAATCAAACCCTTTCGAAAACACGAACCAACAAAAACCGTAGAAGTTTTGGCAGAGTTTCGTTACTAACGTGGAATTACCATTACCTGCACGCGGAAAATACACTTCATCCTATGCCACAAAAAGCAAACCGTGGGCACCAATCCCATCCGGATTTCTCAATATATCAACAGTAAAATAAAACAATAAATATATCTATACTTTACTGAAATCCGGAGTAAAATCGTATAACATAAACAACAGATTACTCAGAGCGACTTCTAATGTATAAACATATATGTATACCACAGTAGGTAGAACAATAAACCTACTAGGAGAAACAAGGTAGCTCAAGCACTATGCCTCCGACCACGACGTGCGACACCAGAGCCTGAACTGCAAACTGGGCACGGAAACCGAAAAGCCCAGGGGAAAGACATGAAAACTGTTAGAGTGAGTGGACGAAAATAAATGTCTTTCACCAAATAATATATACGTTATAAAAACATATGCGAGTCGAAAGTATAAATAATTAAATGGTACACGAGGGAGACTCTAACTCCTCACGCGTTCGAGTACACGAGGGAGACTCTAACTCCTCACGCGTACGGAGCATGCATAAAAATCTCACGGGGCCACTCGTGGACACATCCATGCTAGTACAGTCAGAATCACGGAGTCCCAGACTTCCACGCAATTCTAGCCAGAAAGGCCTCAGGTCAGAGGTCTGCCTCCCCCCAGTAAAGGTCACGGGTCAGGAATCACAGCCTCCCCCGGTAAACATCCTCGGGGATCAGCCGGGATGTGGGTGTATCGATACAACAACATATATAACGACTATACTCTGTGTAAACCAAATCATAAATAGTTCAATGCAAATGCATGAAACAACATATAAGTGTATGTATACTCGTATACGCATATCCGTATATGTATAATCGTAAAACACATGCTCACGTAAATCGAAATCTCATATGCATGCTCAAGTTCATAAAATGTATATCAAGACTCGCAAACAATCCGTGAAAAGAAATGTCCACTCACAGGCTAGCGTAACGCGATATGCGTTAACCCGTGATCTGGCGGAAAGTCCCTCGCCAAACAAAAGATCACGAACCCCTGAATAATCACAAAATCCATTTCTCAAAATCATAACTCGACAATATAAGACAAATCACGAGAAACCACCGTTCTCGGAAACATGTAATTCAATGTCGACGAATCGTCGAAAATCCGATATATACACCTCAATACCTCGCTATACTTTCGGATGCTCAAATCGAGAAACGAACCTCCCCACCGCGACCGGGGGGCGATTTCGAGTGAAATGACATGCAACTTGTCGAAAACTCCAAAACGTCAAACTTTGACCGCCGTTGACCGTTGACCGCCGCGTTGACCGCCGCCTACGGCGGCGCCGCCACCAAACTGAAATTTTCCGGGCGGAGCAACCACCATTCCATGCAAAATAACCCACTGAGCAACTTTGTCAACTACAACAAAGGCCAATTCTCACTCTAACTTTTTGAATGACTCGGTCAACCCCCAAAATGGCCTTCTCCTCCCACCGAGTTGACTCGGTCAACTCGGTCAACCCCCAAAATGGTAAGTGTTGACTTGCCCAAAACAGCAAGTTTCTATTTATAGGCCTTCCATTTTTGGAAACTTCGTATTTATCTTTTCGACAAACTTCAAATACCCGTAACTTTCTCGTCGTAATTCTGATTCCGATCATTCTCGCGGCAACAAACTCGACTCGACATGTTCTTCAATAATCACCCGAAGTCAAACACATCGACCAATCGAATAAAAAATTCAACGGTTCAAACCAACACATATTTAATCGACTAAACAATCAACAATCGGAAATATTCACAACTTAATCTTTTTAACTTGGAAAAATCCTCCAGAAGTTCCCACGAGCTCGAAATTAAATTCTCTACAACTTTCATGAAGAAGCCGAAACCAAATTCTCGTCCGGTAATTTAGTTGTTAAGAAGGCCGCCTTTTAAACCCGATTATATCAAAACTTCAAATATTCATAATTTATTCCTCGGTCGTCCAAATAATGATCCAGAACCGCCCACGAACTCGAAATCACATGTACAACGACTCTCGAGAAGAGACCCAGCTCCAATTCTCGGCCAATAATTTAGTCGTTATCAAGTCCGGCGATTCACATAACTGTCGGAAATCTGCAATAACATGCGAGCTCGTAGATTAAGCTGATCACACTGCTGATTCTATTTTGGGTCATCACACCCTGACCCGAGGTCTTTACCTGGGGGGGGGGGAGGGGCAGACCTCTGACCTGAGGCCTTTCTGGATAGAATCACGTGTGGGTCTGGGATCCCGTGATTCTGACTGTACTAGCGCGGACGTGTCCATGAGTGATCCCGCATAGTT
Source organism: Geum urbanum (assembly GCA_946800695.1). Classification (NCBI taxonomy): domain Eukaryota; kingdom Viridiplantae; phylum Streptophyta; class Magnoliopsida; order Rosales; family Rosaceae; genus Geum; species Geum urbanum. Next base: position 13,159,800 of record OX327003.1, read on the forward strand.
TTACACTGCATGCTCCGTACGCGTGAGGAATTTGAGTCTCCTTCGTGTACTATGTCATACTCATTCATTTAGACTCGCATATGTTTTTATAACATATTTTATTCGGCGAAAGACATTTATTTTCGTCCACTCACTCTAACTGTTTTCATGTCTTTCCCCTGGGCTTTTCGGTTTCCGTGCCCAGTTTGCAGTTCAGATTCTGGTGTCTCACGTCGTGGTCAGAGGCTAGTTGTTCGAGCTATCTGTCTTTTCCAGTAGGTTCCTTGTTTCGCCTACTGTTGTATATTTTGTGTATATATACACTAGAGGTCGCTCTAATACGATACTGATCCATATTTTATGTGGTTTTTCCCAGATTTTCTATATTATACAGTTATGTTTACTGTTTATTGCTATTGTTATGATATTGAGAAATCCGCATGGGATTGGTGCGGCCTACGGTTTGGCTTTTGTGGCATAGGATGAAGTGTTATTTTCTGGGTGTAGGTAAAGGCAATTTCGCGTTAGTAGTGTTACTCTGCCGAAATTTTAATGATTTTTGTTGGTTAGTGTTTTCAGAAGGGGTTTGATTCCAGTTTAGGAAACTAAATCGGGGTTGAGTCATTTCAACAACCTTTGCAGAACGAGTGGTGTACATCTGAGATAGCCACGAAGGAATCTGGTGGGATAACGTTCGGCACCTCAGCACAGCACTAGGTGGCCGAGATTGTGTTGCACTCATCTTAGAGACCGAGACTTGACCGATAGGAGTAATCTCACCCCCTCTTTCTAAACCGATGGTTTTAGGTATTTTCACATACTTTTTGCTCTAAAAAATGGATGACCATATGAATTTTTTTAATATCTTGATCATCATATCTCGACTTGGATGACCCAGATGATAATGTTAAAGCTTATATGAGGCATAGTCGTGTTGCAAGTGACTGTATGGATTCAATGATCCAAACTGTAGTAAGATATAAACCACTACAAATGCTCATAAACTTCTCGAGAGTGCGCTTTCTGCCACATTCTACGGAGGTTACGCACAAAAATTTGTTTCCATTCTCACAGTAAGTTTCCAAGTGAAAACCATTTGTGTGAATGTCCTTAAAACTTAGCAATGTTTGATTGGCCTTTGGCACATATATGGCATCAGTGATATAAATTCGAGTGTCATGTGACAACAAGAATTGTGTTGAAGCATGCCTTTGTATAACTAGTGTTGAACCCGTCATGGTCATCACTGGTGAACTATATGGCATAAGATCTATAAACAATGACCTATTGCCCAAAATAGTGTGGGCAATACCACTATCTTCTAAACACTTAATCTCGTCTTCAGACATCAACAAAAGAATGTAAATTGATCAGCCTTTGGACTCAAGACATGGCAAACACTTTAAGTGAATACTTAAATAATTTTCAGGGATTATGACCCTTATATAGTGCTTGACATGGTAAGACAAACTTGGTGTACAAAAAACATCGAACAACAACATTTATGTCTACAAACCTCGACGGGTAGAAGGAATTTTCAATGGGTCAAAAGTGTTCGATTAGAGTCCAGAGAATCAGGCTCGACATGTTGAGGACCATCTTCGATGGGTCGCAAAAAATCAAGGTAGAATTTTTTGACCGGTTGAAAAACATGCCAAAACATTCCATGCTAATCTGTTTGACTAGTCGAGAATTCCTCTCAATGGGTGGAAACGCCTGGAAACATAATGTTCTGGTTTTTTCTGTTTTTTTTTTCGGTGTCATAATGCCATGGAAAATTGTATTTCATGAACCATTTATGCATCATGAGGTAAAATAAAATTCTCAACACTTTCATATAATCAGAAAATAGAGAAATTTTATTACTTGCTAACTGTATTAATTACATTAAAGATGTTTTATTCCAAAAACGAGTAAGAACAAAGTCTCAAAAACATAACTAAACAATCCAAAAGCTAAACTTGAACAAATACATAGCAGGGATAACAGCCCAATACATAGATTTAATCCAAATCCGGAGTCTCAAGATTCTCTTTCTTGTTGTTTGCTACAATGAGATTGACATCAACGTCTTCTTCCATATTATAGTCTCCCCCAACAAAGTTAGCCTTTCGTGCCAAGTATTACTTGTGCCTCTTATAGATACTTTGAATTTCCTTGCTTGCATGACATTTTTTGCGCATATGCTTAGTAGAGCCACATTTAAAACATGAATACTTTCTAGATGGAGCATAGTGTGAAGAAGTTTCTTCATTCTTAGAACCTGACTAATTCTTGTTGGAGTTGGCGTCCTGACTACTGTGCCAAGTTAGGTTTCGACTTTGATTTCTACCATTGTCACGCCCTTCCCTCCTACCACGTGGAGCACGTCATCCACGGTTGTAAAGTTTTGAATGGTTCTTCTTCTTGTCATTACGTGTCTTTCCTCCAGTGTTGTAATTCTCAGGAGTTTTCGTGGTCCCAGTAGGCCTTGAGTTGTTGTTGTGAATTATCTCATGATATATCTCCTCTCTTTTTTGGATATTCTTGAGATCACTGAAAGTGTTAATTCTTCCTTATTTGTACTCAAGCCAGTATTGATGAGCTAGTATACTCAAGAAAGAAGGGAAGGTGTTCAACGACTTCTCGATCATACCCTGATCAGTCTTGGAAAGAAACATAGCTTGTTTGTAATCATCAAATTTTAGATAATTCAGCAAATGGATGGTTTCCCATCACTACCACATTAAGAGACATTGCCGGCGACTTTAAGTCGCCGGCCTTGTTTTCACCGGAATTTGAAGACATTGCCGGCGACTTAGGTCCATGTCGCCGGCAATGCTTGGAAAAATTTTGAAAAAAAAACACGGTTCTAGATGGGCCCAATTCCAGAACCTGCATTGAAAAACATAAACCGTACAATCATACAAGTTCAACAGTACACATACATGTCCAACGTACAGTACAAATAGCAACTACGATACAAAAATTAACTACAACTACACATCAGGGTCGAGGGGTCGATGAACTTGGGGGTCAGGGTTGAAGTAATCCATGTACTCATTTGAATTCCGGTGGCTACCCTGGTCTTGCTCTGGCGTTGACTGGTGCGGTGGTGGTGGTGGTGGTGGATAACTAGGGAACACAGGGAACTGGTACGGTGGTGGTGGTGGTGGAGGTGTGGCTAACGGTTGTCTGGTAGTCTGAGCCTCGTACATCGTCCGCATCCATGTGAACATCTGTGCCTGACTCTGGACCAGGTTTTGGTACTCGGCATCTCTGATTGCCTGCTGCTCGGCTGCTTGCCTCTTTTGGTCCTCCAACTCCCTCCGTGTCCTCTGAAGCTCCGCTACGACGTTACGACTAGAAGTTGAACTTCTTGACCCGGTAGAGTATTCTGAAGTGTTTTTCAATACTCCTTCGCCCGCCAAGCCCATTCCCCTACAGTAGTAGGTATTCTTTCCAGTCCCGCACGCTTTTGCCATGATCTGAGCCGCTATCGGGCGATCAAGCGGATCGATCTGAGAGGCATACTGGGTGACTTCTTCCTCGGAGCAGTCAGGATGGTTAGACCGAGCTATACTCATGGTCACTTCTGCGGTCGCGTCCTCCACTCTCGCCTAATTGAAAACCAAAAATGAATAACGTATTAGCTAACAAAATCTATTAATATCGAAAAATAGTTTTATTAACACATGGAGAGGCGAAAGACTTACCACTTCTTCAAGGCACTGCGGATAGAACTTCTGATGAATATACACCAACAGGTTCACATCTTGTTGTTGCTGTGCCTTAGTCGACCAACCCATGTAGTTGAGTGAACCTGCATGATGGGCCCTGGTGTTTTTCAATCTATTCGCCCGGTTCGTCTTCGAAATCGCCTTGTTTGATAAACATATGAAAAAAAATTAGTAACTAACTATTTCAATCTGATACGATACATTAGGCTTGTAAGATATATTCAGGATGCATACCTTCGCTTTGGGGTGCTCGAAGTGGGCTACCAGCCACAGCGTACTCCCTAAACCGGAATTCGCTAGGGGTAGAACATCGGCCTAGCTCCTTGTATACAGTGTAATGGGAAGAAAGCTCGTTCTTCCACTCTTTATACCTATATTAAAACAAGGAAAAAAAAGTTAGAGATATTAAAACACTTGATAAACAAAAATCTAACTCGATATATATTCAAATAAGTCGAAGCACATCACCTCATATGTAGTTGACGCTCTACCCACGTGTGAATAAGAACTTCATCCACGTCAAACCACACCTGCAATATGAATATATAAAAGGTAAAATTATATATTTATTCGGACTTAATTAATAAATGTAAAATTTACGTAATGAAAATACGATTTTACTCACACTGAGTGCATTATGCACTTGCATCTTCACGTAGATAGGCACAGATTCCCAATCTGGCCAAAGCATTGGGACCTTGTCCCGCACGATCGCACCGGCCATGCTGACATATTTGCGCGTGGTGTCGAATGCCTCGATCACCTCGCCATCCTCATTGGCCCTTATGGGCGTTTTCCTTCCCCCGGTGGCCTGCTCAAGTCTCTTTCCGGTGCAGGTGCCTCTAGCCCCTTTCCGTTTTCCAGTCCCATTAACGAAATTGCCTAATAATACAATGTCAACAAATTGATATCATTAATTGAACCTATCGTAAATCTTAAGTAATAATTAAGTCATCAATCTGATGTTAAATAAAATTTACCTGCATCGTCCGTTTGTTGGTTGGTGCACCTCACACTCCAAAGATACACGGGGTCGAACGGGATGAAGTTGTACGCTTCCTCCACGCTCAGGAACTCCGGCCGTCCTTCAACATAAACAGGCATCCCCCTATCATCGAATTCAAGGATCACAGGAATCTCGTCGGGTAGGAAGAGACCAGACGGCGGAGATAGACGAGGCCTGGACGATGAGGCGCCAGCACCACCATGTGCCTCAGATGATTCCCGTGAAACGGGAGTAGGCACCGGGCGAATATGGGGCATTCAGATTAAGGGAGTTTCTGATGCCCCCGTTGACTGTCGCTCGTCTGAGAGTACACCGACGGGGGGACGTCTGCTGACTGAGCGTCTGCTGACTGAGGCTCGACGCTCGACTTCCGGTTGCACGGCTCTTGATCGTGCAGCTTCCTCCTCAGCTCGCGCCTCTAGCAAGGCTCTCGTGCGAGCACTCATCATTGGCCCACTGGGCGTGTTGCTAACTGCGGGTGAGGAGGAAGCTTGACTACTGCTCCCACCACTATTTTGGGAACCTCTCCGAAGCCAATTTGCCGCAAAACCTCCTAGACACCGTAATAGTCATAAGGATTCGGTTCTATAACAAATCAGAACCGGAACGGTTTGGAACCGGAACCGTTTGAACCTGGAACCGTTTGGAACTGGAACCGTTATGTTACAAACGGTTCCGGTTACAAACGGTTCCAGTTCCAAACCGTTTCGGTTCTATAACAAATCGGAACCGGAACGGTTTGGAACCGAAACCGTTTGAACCTGGAACTGTTTGGAACTAGAACCGTTATGTTACAAGCGGTTCCGGTTACAAACAGTTCCGGTTCCAAACCGTTCCGGTTCCAAACAGTTTCGGTTCTATAACAAATCGGAACCGGAACCGTTTAAACCTGGAACCGTTTGGAACTGGAACCGTTATGTTACAAACGGTTCCGGTTACAAACAGTTCCGGTTCCAAACCGTTCCGGTTCCAAACCGTTCCGGTTCCAAATCGTTCCGGTTCTATAACAAATCGGAACCGGAACGGTTTGGAACCGGAACCGTTTGAACCTGGAACCGTTTGAAACTGGAACCATTATGTTACAAACGGTTCCGGTTACAAACGGTTCCGGTTACAAACAGTTCCGGTTCCAAACCGTTCCGGTTCCAAACCGTTTCGATTCTATAACAAATTGGAACCGGAACGGTTTGGAACCGGAACCATTTGAACCTTGAACCATTTGGAACTGGAACCGTTCGGTTTCAAACGGTTCCGGTTACAAACAGTTCCGGTTCCAAAGGGTTCCGGTTCCAAACCTGAAAGGACCCAATCCCGATTCAGTTACCTAAACCGGAATCAAACCCTTTCGAAAATACGAACCAACAAAAAAATTTCAAAATTTCGGCAGAGTTTCGTTACTAACGTGGAATTACCATAACCTGCACGCGGAAATTAACACTTCGTCCTATGCCACAAAAAGCAAACCGTGGGCACCAATCCCAACCGGATTTCTCAACATCAATATAATCAACAACTGTAAATAAACTGTACTATGTATATATGTATATCCGTGAAAATCCGCACAACATGTATCGGAATGTATCAGAGCGACCTCTAGAGTAAAATATATACAATATGTACATCAGTAGGCGAAACAAAAACCTACTGGAAAACACAGGTGACTCTGATCACTAACCTCCAAACCGCGACGTGAAACACCAAACCTGAACTGCAAACTGGGCACGGAAACCGAAAAACCCAGGGGAAAGACAATAAACACGTTAGAGTGAGTGGACGAAAATAAATGTCTTTCACCAGTTAATATATATATATATATGTTTAAAATACATATGCGAGTCCAGGAATATAAAATAATAAGTACACGAGGTAAAACTCATACTCCTCCAATGTACTGAGCATGCAAGTAAAATCTCACGGGGTCACTCATGGACTCCTCCTTGCTAGTACAGTCTGAACCACGGAGTCCTTGACTACCACGTGATTCTAAGCCAGAAATGGCCTCGGTTCCGGGGAATACGCCCCTCACCGGTCTGGTTGGGGAAACGCCCCTCCAGGCGGCCCTCCGTCGGGGATCAGCCGACGAGGCAAGGTGTATCGATACAACAACGTAACCAAGACTGTACTCTATGTAAACCAAATCATAAACAGCTCGATGCAAATGCATAAAACAGCATAAAAGTGTATGCGTATTCGTATACGTATATCCGTATAAACATATTCGTATAATCGTAAACACATGCTTATATAATCATATTCTCATATGAAATCTCATGCTCGTAAAACCATAATCATGCTGCATGCTCAAGTTCGTAAATCATATATAAAAGACTCGCAAGATTTCCGTGAAAAGAAATGTCCACTCACTGATGAGCAAAATGCGCACACGCGCTAATCTCGAGGACCGGCGGAAGATCCCTCGCCAGATGCTCGATCTCGGTCCCGATCTCGCTCTCGATCCCCTGAATATATTCATAAAACACAACTGATCAAAATCATAGTTCTCAACACTGTACTGATGCACGGAAACCAACCGTTCCCGGAAATACGAAATGTAGTGCAAAATGAATTACGGAAATCCCGAAATCCCCACTCGAAATCTTGACTGAAAATCGGCTAATCAAATCAACCCGAGAACCTCCGTACGATAACCAGGGCGTGATTACGAGAAAAATGACACTAATTACATCGAAATCTGAAAAGTTGACTTTTTCTCGCCGTTGACCGCCAAAGCCGGCGGCGGCGCGCCGTCAACGGTGGAGTTTCGCGGCCAAATTTTCCAGTTCAAACCATCTCATCCATGCGAATCTCTTTCCCTTCTATCACTAAGCTCAATTCACAAAGGAACCAACTCAATTTCACAAAACCCGATCGAAATCCCAAACCGAAATCCCTATTCGGGTTCACCCAAAAACTTCATCTCGTCCAAAACCAATTAACTAAGAAGCTTCAATGAGGTGTGGGGAGCAAAACCCCCAACAACTCGACCCTCAAAACTCGCCGGAACCACCGTCACCAACACCGGCGATTCCAACCCGTTCGGCCTAGCTCGGGTTACCTCAAAACTATATCATTTCAACCCAAACCAAGTTCTATCACACTCGAAATCAAAAGAGGAGTCTAGCTATACCTGTCCCGTGGCCTGAGGTCGCCAGAATTAGGTCGCCGGAAATATGAGGCCGAAAATGGAAACTTCCCCTTTCGGGCAGCAAGTCAACTTTCCAATTTTGGAAAGTCAAAGTTCAGTCAATGCAAATCTGTGTTTTTACGACTATTTACGACTATTTCGATATTTATACTCGTCCCTCGGGTCAATCAACGGTCCAAAACGAACATACGAAATGATTCGGATAAACACGAAACAATCGGATAAACTCGTTGAAACCTGAAACTTCAAATAATCATAAAATATTCCTCGATTATCGGAAAAATATTCTGAAACCACCCACAAGCTCGAAATCACGTACTCTACTATTTCCGTGAAGACACTCAACCCAAATTCTCGACCGAAAATATAGTCGCGAATCGAATCGGCAAACGGCACAATATCGCAAAACTGCGACTAAACTCAAATCTCGAGAATCGTGCCAAACACACATCTGATTCTGGTTCGGGTCGTCACAAAACCGTTCGGGTTTAAAACCGTTCTGGTTCTAAACCGTTCCGATCCTGATTTCCACCTTAATTTATACGATTAATTAACAACTATATCACATAAATTAACATATATACATTTTCGATGTATATATATATATACATCATGCATCTTAATTAAATTTAATTTTCACATATTCATCCAAATCACACACCCTAATTAATTTTCCACATTTTTCACACATATATACATCATGCATCTTAATTAGGTTTAATTTTCACATATATATACATCACATATTCATCCAAACCACATATATACATAATTTTCACATATATATACATCACTTAATTTTCACATACCTATATATATATACATCACATATATATACATTGCATATAAATTTACAACTTATCACCCTAATTTCCAACTTAGCACCCTAATTAATTTACACATACACATACACATACACATGCACAAAAATAATTAAAAATTGAGAGAGAGAGAGAGAGGGAGAGAGAGAGGATCGGACCTGCTATGGTGGAGTCCGTTCTGCTTTGCCGGCGACGGAGGTGAGGGGAGGAGAGGAGGGGAGGAGGAGAGGATCGGAGGAGGAGAGGAGATGAGAATCAGTGGAGAGGAGGAGAGGATCGGAGGAGGAGAGGATAAGGAGGAGTAGAGGATAAGGAGGAGGAGAGGGAGAGGAGGAGGAGGTGAGCTAGTTTTTTCGCCGGACTGAGTTGGGAGGAGGAGAGGATCGGAGGAGGAGAGGATAAGGAGAAATAAAGCTCGGGCTCGAGCTGGGCAGTTCCTATCCAGACAACATTGCCGGCGAGTTGCTTATAACTCGTTGGTAATGACATTACCAACGACTTCAACTCGTTGGTAATGACATTACCAACGACTTCAACTCGTTGGTAATGTCATTACCAACGAGTTGCTTATAACTCGTTGGTAATGTTGACATTTCCCGAAAAATATCCGACAACAATTTCCGACTACAATTTCCGTCTACGATTTCCGTCTACATTTTCCGACTACAATTTCCGACTACAATTTCCGTCTACAATTTCCGACTACAATTTCCGACTACATTTTCTGACTACAATTTCCGTCTACGATTTCTGACTACATTTTCCGACTACAATTTCCATTATCAATTTCCGTCTACGATTTCCGACTACAATTTCCGTCTACTATTTCCGACAACAATTTTCCGACTACAATTTCCATTATCAATTTCCGTCTACGATTTCAGACTACAATTTCCGACAACAATTTCCGTCTACTATTTCTGACTACATTTTCCAACTACAATTTCTGACTACATCATTAACGTACTAAGGATGATAATCGTAATCATCGTCATCACTTGAGTCTGACTCGGTTTCATAGGTAACCTCTGGCAATATGTGCCTCTCCTCGTCATCTGAATCAGCGTCAACTTCATATGGATTAACATCGAGAAGTTCTGCTCCAGTAATTCGAACCACACTCCCAGATCTCACATTATTAAGGCGAATCGTAGATGATTCTGGAATGTCAAAAGCGTTCGGCTCTTGGTATGCAGTAACTTCCTCATCATCTGCGGTATCACCAAGTGTGGCAGCACTGTATATGTTTCTATGAGCAACATGGTTAACCACCTTCCATGGGACTTTGTTAAGAAGATCGTCCAGGTAAAACACTTGTTTTACTGATGAGGCAAGAACGAAAGGGTCATCTTCATACCAGGTAGTAGCAGTATTCACCGAAAATGTTCCGTACTGATCGGTCCTTGTGTTCTCCGGGCTAGTATCAAACCATCTACACTTGAACAAGTGCACTTTCATGCGGTTCCCATAAATTAGTTCAACTACTGAATGAAGGACACCATAATAGTCAACGCCATCCTGCCCACCATGGACCATCACCCCACAATTCTGTGTTTTCAGTCGGTCGTCTCGATTTTCACATATAAATTTAACGCCATTGACCTGACACATCGAGTAAACTTTTAAAGCTATCGGTTTCATCGCCAAGACCCTCAATTCGTTTGACCACTCTGGGCAACCATCATTTGCTACATGGTTCATCTGAAAACGATAAGAAACCACACAAGAAATTATGAACATAGAAACCACAAAACCACGTACACACATGCTATATAAGGAAAATGGCAATAAAAAAAAGACATATACACATATACCCTTACCCATTGACCAAAGTAGTTTGCAAACGTCATGTTGTGGTAATCAACATTTCCGACAATAGCAGGGCAGTGAAGATGATAATTTTTCCAATATTGTACTTCTTCACAATTAATCAGTACCAACCAGTGGGCAATGACTACCTCATTTCCATCCAACTTGTACGACTTTGGCAAGCTTCCCTGTACTACCACGTCATTGGAGATGAAAGAAAGGTTGAACTGAGGTTCATCTATCGGCATCTGTTGTTGGGGGTCCTCAAGCGCTCCCAAATACACTTTGGGGTACGTTACATACTCGTGCGCAACATATGCTTCAGCGATACACCCTTCAGGTGCATATTTATTCTTCACATAGTCCTTGTAAGCTCCCAATTGTCTACAAGTTAACAAGTGCATGTTAACTAAGGTAAAAATAAGACTTTACATATAAAAACATAGGCAAACCAAATGTACCTTTCCATGGGATACATCCAAGTGTAGTGTACGGGACCGGTAAGCAACAATTGTTCGGGAAGATGGATTATTAGGTGAGGCATGATGTCGAAAAAATTTGGCGGAAATATCCTCTCAAGCTTGCACATGATAAAAATGATGTCATCTTGCATCTCCCTGAGATCTGATTTCTTAACTTCCCTGGTGCATAACTTCTGAAAGAATCTTGACAAGGCCACCAACGGCTCCACCACCTCTTTGGGCAGGTACCCTCGAATGAAAATAGGGAAAAGCCGTTGAAGTAGTACATGGCAGTCATGACTCTTTAATCCGTACATCTTATTGTCCCGGAAGTTAACACACCTGCTTATATTTCCTGCATAGCCATAAGGATACCTGCATATATATATATATATATATATATATATATAGCCATAGGCAACAATTATATTTCTCGCATATCACCATAATCCGGTAAAAATTTAAGGCAAACCAATTTCCGTACTGCATAGTCATATATAAGAATATATACCTGACATTACTCAGCCACCGAAAAATTTCATGCTTATGCTTCGGCTTGACGGCGTAAGGAGCTTGCGGCATTTTTCTCTTACCATCTCTTAACCACAAATGTTTCCGCAGTCCCATAGCTTTCAGATCAATACGTGCCTTAGGGATGTCTTTTGTTTTCCCCTCCAAGTTAATAACTGTGCCCACCACACTTTCACACACATTCTTCTCTATGTGCATGACATCTAGGTAGTGTCTGATAGGCAACCTGGGCCAGTAGGGGAGTTCCCAGAATATGCTCTTGTGTGTCCAAAACTTATACCTTTCAGGCTTGTCTGGAATTGACGCCACTATGTCAAGATGATTGCTCAGCTGGCCAAAATCATATTCATTCAACACTTCCAAAATTTCTTCCCCTGTCCATCGCCTGGGTGTCACACCTGTTTCCACAGTCTCATCAAAAGCGTCTGGATCCTGCTTAAATGGGTGATCATATGGAAGCCAACAACAGTGACGCATCTGAACAATTTTACTACAATGAGGACTGCAACAATCAACCGTCATGCACTCTGAACAAGCCCTGTAACCCCTGGTAACGTTGCCCGACAACATACCGCGGGCAGGAAAATCACTGATGGTGCCAACAAGCATGGCATGCATCTGGAACATCTCATTTTTGAACCTATCGTAAGTGGGGTAGCCACACTCACTCAGGTACTTAAGCTCCTCAATCAAAGGCCTCAAATACACATCGAGACACTTTCCTGGATAACCCGGGCCCGGAATTAACAGAGTGAGCATATTGTATTCCTTCTTCATGCACATCCATGGTGGAAGGTTGTACGGTACCAAAATAACTGGCCATATACTGTATTGAAGACTCATGTTGCCAAAAGGGTTGAATCCGTCAGATGAGAGCCCTAGCCAAACATTTCGGACCTCTGCTGCAAAATGATCAAACTCCCTGACCATGTGCTTCCAAGCCTCTCCGTCGTAAGGGTGTATAAGGGTGTCATCGTCAGGCAAATTCCTCTCAGCCCACCATCTCATTGCCTCGGCCGTGAAAAGCACACATGAACAACCGCTCCAGCCTATCAATAAGCGGGAAATATCGAAGTATCTTCACAGCTTTCTTGTTGCCTGCAGGAGTCAACTTATACCTTTCTGTAAAACATACCGGGCAGGCTTCAAGGTCTTCGAGATCTTTTCCCCAGAAGAGAATACAATCATATCTGCATGCATGGATTTTGATGTAGGAAAGCCCAAGATCTTTCAGGATATGTCGCACCTTATGATGAGTGGTAGGAAGACGATGACCGGGTGGCAGTAGCGAAGCAGTCCACTTCAACCAAGAATCAACAGCTTTGACAGACATTTTGTTCTCCATTTTGAGCTGCATCACTCCCATCACACTTTCAAGAACAGTCTTACTACAACCGTCGTACAACGGAGTCTGTTGCAATGCAATCAGGTTGTTGTACTTGTCCATACCGCTTGTGTTGACATGAGCTCCAGGTAATGGCTCGACTGGCTCAATATGGGGGAAAGCCTCAACGACGGGAGAGACATTTGGTGCTTCATCAGCAAATACACCGCTCTCATGAGGAAACATATCATTGATTAACATCGATGTTGGATCATAGGATGAACTGCCCCTCTCAGCAAAATCTCCATGATCATAGCGTGGACTGGCCCTCTCACCAAATTGTCCATGATCATGCGGACCTGCTAACGATGTTTCACCATGATAAATCCAACAAGTGTACTTATCCCAAAACCCGTATTTACTCAGGTGCTTCTGGACTTTATCAATGGGAAAACAAAATTGATCGCTGAAACACTTACATTCTTTACACGGGCAATAATGAAGTGTAGTGTCTCTACAATTAGCCTTCACAAAATTCACAAAACTCCTAATTCCCTGGTGATATCTGACATCCCATCTTTCGAGGCTCATCCAACTCTTGTCCATCCTGAAAATTCTAACAATTTTACGTATTATATATACACACATTCACTACGTACTAATAATCGACGTGATATCTCAATTCAACTCTAATTAAATCAACACATGCATGCATATATATATATATATATATATATATATATCGATCTAATCTCTGAATTCAATTCAGTACTCGATGATGGTATTCTTCTTTTTTCAGTTCAAAATGTATTTGACTAGGTAGGAGGCCCTCTTAAGCCTGACTCCGATAGCACTACGATAATACCAGTCGTTGATTCAAACACAAGATAAGATTAACTACAAGCAGTTTTCTCGTTTCGGTGACATCAACAACATTTCATATCTCACGAATTGGATTTGATCAACACACACACATATATATACATATATACACATATACGTATATATACGTACCTATATATATATAGCTTCCCTAGTGATCGAGTTTTCGACGCGCGCCACAATTTCGATTTCACCGGATTTTTTTCGATCAAAATGAATGAGCTCCTGCGATCTGCATCTAACATAAGAGGCATTGCCGGCGATTCATTAAATCGCCGGAAATGGAGACATTACCGGCGACTTTACGCCGGAAAATCGCCGGTAATGTTTCAAAACATTACCGGCGACTCCAACCGTCGCCGGCAATGTCAAGCCAAACATTGCCGGCGAAATTCTCGCCGGAAAATCGCCGGAAATGTTCGGCTTGACATTGCCGGCGACGGTTGGAGTCGCCGGTAATGTTTTGAAACATTACCGGCGATTTTCCGGCGACATTACCGGCGACGGAGTAAGTCGCCGGTAATGATGAACATTACCGGCGACTTTTCCGGTCGCCGGCCTTGTCTCCGGTAATCTCGCCAGTAATGATGACAAATGTGGTAGTGCATCTCTCAGTCGATTCTAGAAGATGTGCATTATGCACGTTGTTGAAGCATTGCTTCAGAATGTCCCATAAATCCTTGGGATCTGTATTTTTCAAGTATTGCCTCTTGAGAATTGGATGGATATGACACCTTAAAAACATGAGGGCTTGAGCTTTAATTTCTTCACTTGGGGGGACCACATTAGATCCTATTGGTAGAAGATGGTGCTGGTGTATCTCTTTCCGATGAAAGTATTTTTTGCATCAGAGACCAAATGATGATACTCCCTTCCTTTTGAATTAAGGATGTCAAACTTCGGCCTAGCCGACTCAGTCATAGTCATCTATTAAAGAGACAATGGAGATAATTAGTATTGAAACCATGATTACTAATATCAAGTTTAGGGAATAAGAACGTAATCCAAGATGTATGGTCACAAAAATTGATACTCGATAAACAGTGACTTCATACCACACCTAGAAACCGTGATATTCATAATTAATCACTTGCATCGATTTTTTTTTCTGTATACCGTGATTTCCTCAGGACCGTCATTAATTAAACTTTTTGATCGAAGGGGTAATGAAATCTCATTCTCTCGTTTCACAATATAATATCAAAGCGATAAACAACATAATCTCTAGAGTGCTATAAAAATTAAGTTTGGCAACTTAATTTCTAAAGTATGATTGTTTATAAAATTTACCTCGAGTGATGTTATGCTAGGTATAGTTCAAGTTGTAGTGTGTTGACTATGAGGCGGTAATTCTCTCCTGACACGAGATTTGGGTAGTCGAGCTATCTTGGCGAAATTGGAGGAGATGCTACAGGAGGTGCAAGGACGGTGACTTTTCCGTCGACGGTGGTGATCGGCGACCGGTTAGGGTTTAAGGTTTTTTCTTTTAACTGTTGTGATTGTTGGCTATCAACTCAGAGCGTGCTGATAACATGTTGAAGGAGAGAAATGTACACAATAACTATACAATGTCAACTGTAATCATCTGTATCTTTATTCATTGAAAATGAGACCTTAAATACATACATTAAAATCAATATAATTAATGTTCCCAACTAATCATAAATTGATATAATCTCTGTACCGAATCTATTCAGAATAAAACACACCGAAAGGAACAAAAAAAGACATGTTCTTAAATAGAGATAAATTTACCTTCTAGACATGTTCTTTTCATAATCAACAAAAAAAAAGAACTTACCACATTTCCTTGAGAAAAAAATTAACGTTGCCAAATAAGTAGAATTTCAAAATTCTTACCTAAATTTTCTTCTTGATCACCTACCCCAACTTCATTAGGATTTACCTCCCTTGTTGTCTCAATTATGTAACTCTATAAATACCTTATCTTCATTAGGGGATTTTCAATGCATAAATGCTACAATATTCTCAAGATAATGTTTTGTTTGACCATATATTGACCATTGCAAAATTGGTGCAGACCATAGTCCTACCCTGTAGGTAGTATAGCAGGCAGCCAATTAACTTCCCACAAAGGAGTACTCGGAAAGACAAAGATCTGACCAATCGAATTGCGTGCAGTCCACAGTACTTCTTCTACTTCTATCTTTATCTCTCTGTACTCCACGCTACTCTCTCTGCCAGCTACTTCTTCTTCTTCTTCAGAAGCTCAAACTCTACAAAGATAGATCTCACTAAAGCTGTCCTCTTTGTCTGTTCTTCTCAAAACTAAAGAGGGCCCAGATGGCTATCAACCGAGACTCGACGACTCCGCCACCCAAGATCGGCAAGATTGGGCCTTACACTGTGTTCATGACTCCACCTTCCACACCAACACCAACACCAACACCACAAGAACAAGAACAAGAACAACAACAACAACAACTACAACAACAACCTGAGAAACCCGTGTTTGATTCTCCCAGGAAAGTTGTGCTGCCTTCAGTTCAGGCGCCACCGCCGCAGCAGCTAGTGAAGCCGGCGGTCGCCGGCGACGGCTCTGTAGTGGGTTTCTTCAAGAATGCTGTCATTAAAGTGCAGAATGGTAATGCATGCTTGCTTCTTCTTCTTTTTTTACTTTTTCTTAATGCTTTTTTTTGTGATTGGGAAAGTAGGTGAAAGTTTGCAGGAAAAAATCCAACGGAAAAAAAAAACTGATAAACTATATTGTGAAAAAGTAAGGAAAAAATAGAAAAACAAACCAGAACTCATTTACAGGTATGATGTTTTAATCCATGTCAGGTTCTATAACATTTAGATCATGACTGTGTTTAGAGTTCTGTATATAATTTTGTGATGTATTTGGTTTGTAGAAACTGAAATAGATATTCAGCTACTGCTTTGTATCCTGTAAAATCTTTGGCTACTGAACTAGTCTCGAGGGCGCCTCGTTTTTGCTTGTTTTGCAGCTCATTCAAGTCTGGACGATCACTTGGCGCGGTGGTTTGGGTTGAACCAGTCTAAATATCAGTGGGCTTTAGATGATTACTATGAGAGCAAGGGATTGGTAAGCATTTGATTCCTTGTTCTTAAGTTTTGTTCTAGATAGTACCAAGTGTTTGTATGCTCATGGATGTAAGGAGTCGGGTTCAGTTATATTAATCCATTTTACATTATGCAAGCTCATGCATTAATATTCACTCTTCTGAATCTTTATTTCGGATATAAGAATTCATTCCCAAGAGTTGCTTTTCAGGTTGGGCTAATAAGTAATTAATTTTTACTTCATTCTGCTCTTCTAAAAGATCAGAGTGTAATGGTTGTGGAACACATGTAGAACTACAATCTAGGCCTATCACAAGTTTACAGTAGCATGTCTGTGGCATTGGTGTATGAATGTCAGTCTGAATGCCATATTAGTGTTGACCTGCTATAGTTTACTTGAATTATGGTTTAACTTAATAGATTATCCGATGTATAACTATGGCATGTCTGTGGCATTGGTGTATGAATGTCAGTCTGAATGCCAGATTAGTGTTGACCCGCTATAGTTTACTTGAATTATGGTTTAACTTAATAGATTATCCGATGTATAACTATGGCAAAAGGAGCATACCAATAAGCATATTAGAAATTAAGGGCTCTAAATTGGCTTAAATCGTTCCCTTTCCCATGGTTAACACTAAACACATCTCTCTAGCATACAATGTAGATCTGCGAGCACTAGCTCTGAAAATTAGATCTGATAAGTTATTGTCATACTAGACTTGAATATATAAGGTCGTATTTGAAATGATAATATGATTCAGTGTTATTGTCAAACTAGACAAGAATGAATAGGTCGTATCTTAAATTATAATATGATTTAGTGTTGGTTTATAACTTTTTTAAAAGTAATTTGTGCAGAATATTCCTTTTCTGCTGCATGATATGTGTTGAAGCTTAGAGAGGATTGGTTATGAGGTTTTTAATGATGGAGTTCATCACTTATCTTTTAGGACAAAACAATCAAAGAATATATAAGGAGATTACACGACTCTCTAGACTACGATCTCGCCAGAGACCTTGACCCTTCGCCACGGGATAAAGCTTCTTACGTACGCTAGCTGAGGAATAAGCTTCTTACGTACGCAAGAAAGAGATAAAGCTTCTTACGTACGCTAGCTGAGGAATAAGCTTCTTACGTACGCAAGAAAGAGAGCTCGCCAAGGACGCTCGCCAGCAGACAGTTTGCAACACGCGAGACGCTCGCAAGCAGACAGCTTGGAACACGCGAGACGCTCGCCAGCAGACAACCATAATCCAACACTCCCCCTCAAGCTGGATCAAAGGATTTTCTTGATCCAAGCTTGGATAACAGGCGATCAAACTGAGCAACGGGAATGATCTTTGTAAAAATGTCTGCAAGTTGATCACTGGATCGAATGTAGGCAGTGTCTAGAATCTTCGATTGCACTTGATCTCTTACAAAATGACAATCGACCTCAATGTGTTTTGTTCTCTCATGAAACACTGGATTGGCAGAGATATGGATTGCTGCCTGATTGTCGCAATGAAGCGTGATTGGAAGTTTATAGCGAATGCCCAAGTCAGAGAGTAAGCTTCTTAACCAGATAAGTTCACAAGCAGTGGCAGCCATTGCTCTATACTCTGCCTCTGTACTTGATCTCGCCACGACAGACTATTTTTTACTCTTCCATGTGACGAGGTTTCCTCCTAGGAACGTGCAAAAACCAGTGGTTGATTTTCGATCGATGGTGTTGCCAGCCCAATCTGAGTCAGTGTACCCTTCTAGATTAAAATGACCATGCCTTTTCATATAGATTCCCCTGGAGACTGATCCTTTCAAGTAACGAAGGATCCTCTTCACAAGATTATAATGGGATGTTGTTGGAGCATGCATGAATTGGCTAACCAAACTGACAGCATATGTTATGTCTGGACGGGTAATAGTGAGATAGATGAGCTTACCCACAAGTCTCTGATAAACAGACACTTCAGACATTGGCTCGCCAGATTCAATGTCGAGCTGACTGGGAAGCGGAGTGGGAGCAGAGTTGCAACTTAGCATTTCGGCTTCTTCTAACAAGTTAGTTACATATTTTCTTTGGTTTAGAAATAGGCCAGATGAAGATTTAGTCATTTCTATTCCTAGAAAGTATCTGAGCAGGCCAAGATCTTTGATGGCAAATTTGGCATGAAGGCTGTGCTTGAGAGCCTGAATCTCCTCTTGATTATCTCCTGTAATAATCAAATCATCAACATAGACTAGCACAACTAATCTGCCATGAGTGCTAGTCCTTGTGAACATGGAGGAATCAGCCGCACTTCGCTTGAAACCAGTTGAGAAGAGGACTGAGCTGAGCTTAGCATACCATGCTCTAGGAGACTGTTTAAGACCATAAATGGCCTTGTGTAGTTTACAGACCATTCCCTGCTCATTTTCTTGGGGATGACCAGGAGGAACCTTCATATACACAACTTCCTCCAAATCTCCATGTAAAAACGCATTTTTGACATCCATCTGGTATAGATCCCAACCAGAATTAAGAGCTACAGATAGTAAGACTCTTACAGTATTCATTTTTGCCACAGGAGCAAATGTTTCCTTGTAATCAACTCCATATGTTTGAGTAAATCCACGAGCTATCAGTCTTGCCTTGTGATGGTCAATGGTTCCATCAGAGTGGAATTTGATTTTATAAATCCAGTTGGCACCAACAATCTTCTGCCCCTTGGGAAGTTGGACGATGCTCCAAGTTTTGTTGTCACTCAAAGCCTTGAGCTCTTCTTGCATTGCATTTCTCCATACTTGAGACATACAAGCTTCATCAAATGTTCTAGGTTCAACAAGTTGATTTAGGGCCTCCTGATTGGAAGAATGAAGGAAATTGAGGATACCAGCATTTCCTTGAGGAGGTTTAAGGGTATAGCTTTCAAATCCATTAAGTCTGACATTGGCTTTCCTAGTCCGAGCCGGTACAGAGTTGGGGGCTGACATGGTTCAGGATCAGGGACAGGAACAACATTTTCTTCAGCTGGTACCACCTCTATATGTACACTCTCCTCTTGATCACGATCGGGTTCCTGAGAAGGTGGCTGTTTAGTATCGGCACCGACATCAGAATTGGTCAGTTCCGGATTGACGAGAAGAATAGGCATTGGCTCATTGAATAGCTCCCCCTGACGTTCATCATCACATGTTTTGTAGAACGGGTTATTCTCATCAAATCTCACATCCCTTGACACTATCAGCTTTCTGGTTAGGGGATCATAGCATTTGTAGCCCTTCTACGATGATGAGTATCCAAGAAAGATACATTTGACAGCCCGAGGATCAAATTTGTCTCTCTGTTGAGCCTGGATATGAACATAGCACACACACCCAAAAACTTTCAGTTGATCAATGACAATCTTCCTGTTTTTTAGAACTTCAAATGGGGACTGATAGTTCAAAACTTTGCTAGGAAGTCTGTTAATAAGATATGCAGCGGTTTGAATTGCATGAGACCAGAAATGTTTAGGAACATTTGATTGTATCATCAGTGCTCTGGTTTTTTCCAGGATCTCTATTTTTCCTCTCCGAAATTCCATTTTGTTGAGGAGTTCCCACACAACTTGTTTGATGGATAATTCCCTAGGCGCTTAAGTACAGTTTCATGATTTTTGAAGTGTACTCAGTGCCATTATCAGACCTTAACACGCATATGTTTGAAGAGTACTGATTTTTAACAAGATTGTTGAAATCACCAAAACACTTGAACACTTCATTCTTAAACTTTAACAAGTAAACAAAGGTTGTTCTTGTGAAATCATCAATAAAGGTTACATAGAACCTATAACCATCAACTGATGGAATTCGAGCAGGTCCCCAAACATCAGAGTGCACTAATTCAAAAGCTCGAGAAAATCTAGAATATGAAGTAGGGAAAGGTAGCCTAGTAGCCTTTGATTTGTGACACACATCACAGTCACTATGATTTTTATAGAGGTTGGGAAACAAAAGGGATAACACATGAGAAGAAGGATGAGCCAGACGCATGTGCCATAGCTGTTGAAGGGATGAAGAGGAGGATTCAGCAACCAATCCTTGAGGAAAACTTGATGAAGAGGAGATGAAGTAAAGGCCATTTAGGTAGACTCCTTCACCGATCTTTCTCATGGTGACCCGGTCCTGAAACACAACACTATGAGTTGAGAAGGTGACAAGGCAGTCTAACAGCTGAATGAGTTTTCCCACAGACAGAAGTTTGAAAGGAAAAGAGGGAACATACAGGACCTGAGACTCTAGGTTTTTTGAAAATAAGTTCAACCTTCCTTTTCCTAATATGGGAACCTTTTTACCATTTGCTACAGACACATGTGAGGGTTTTTCAAAACAGCAAAAACCCTTTAAAACAGATGAGTCATTTGACATGTGGTCTGAGGCACCAGAGTCAACAATCCAAAAATCAGATTTCTTGCTAAGGTCTAAAGCTGCAGAGATAGCACAAGTGATACCTGCTATTTCATCAGGTTTAGCCAAGTCAGCCTCTGCCAGAAACCCAGCAAATTGACCAAGCACCGCAGTAGCATCCTTAGGATCACTCCCTCCTTGTTTTTGTTGAAGAAAAGCAGCAAATTCATTTATAAGATTGACAAGATTTGCTGTGAAGTCAGCCAGACCATCAGAAGAGCTATTGCTGGTATGATTCGCCTTCGGGGTGGATGAGAACTTCATCTGACCCTTTGAGCCCTTGTGGTCCTCATTGAATTTCGGTTTCAATTCCGGATGCAGAATCCAGCAAGTCTCTTTGAGATGACCAATACCAACACGGCCAATGCGCACACAATGAGTGCACTTGGGATCTGGTCTTCTGCCTCGATATGGTCTATTACTGGAGAAAGCCCTTGTTTCAGAGGGTCCAGTATCAACATCTCCAACAGCAATATCAGCATTCATTACTTTCTTTCGTGTTTCTTCTCGTTGAATGGTGTTGCACACCATCTACAGGGTAGGTAGCTCTGAGTTCATCAACAACCGACTTTTCAGATCTTCATACTCAGATCCCAAACTAGCTAAGAGTTGAAACACTTTATCCTCTTCGGCACGTTTTAGCAGAACAGCTGGATCCACAGAGTGTGGTCTGTAAAGGTCAAGTTCATTCCATTTCGCCTTCAAGTTTCCAAGGTGCTGAACAAAGTTTAAGCTTCCTTGGTGTAGCTCAGCTAACTCCTTCTTGAGTTGAAACACTCTGGCTACATTGTTCAGGTCCCCATACATTTCCTTGATAGTTTTCCACAGATGAGCACAAGATTCAGAATAGTTGAAGATTTCTGCAATCTTGGGATCCATGGAGTTGAGGAGCCATGACATGACAAGCTGATCAAGAGACAACCAGGCATCATATTCAGAAGAGTCACTGCTTGGAATTTTGGTATTCTCACTGATACAACTGAGCTTGGACCGTCCTCCAAGTGCCAGAGTAATGGCTCTAGACCATGATAGATAGTTAAACTCATTTAAGAGGACAGAAGTAAGGCGTTGATTAGGGTGCATATCACCTGAATCAACCTTGCCGGATGAGGAGGATGCATTTATGTCGTTTCCTTCGGCCATGATGAGAGGAAGAGACTAGAGAAAAACAGACAAATGAATAGGCTTTTCCAGAAGCAGGATCAAAATGGATCACTGCTCTGATACCATGTTGAAGCTTAGAGAGGATTGGTTATGAGGTTTTTAATGATGGAGTTCTTCACTTATCTTTTAGGACAACAATCAAAGAATATATAAGGAGATTACACGACTCTCTAGACTACGATCTCGCCAGAGACCTTGACCCTTCGCCACGGGATAAAGCTTCTTACGTACGCTAGCTGAGAAATAAGCTTCTTACGTACGCAAGAAAGAGATAAAGCTTCTTACGTACGCTAGCTGAGGAATAAGCTTCTTACGTACGCAAGAAAGAGAGCTCGCCAAGGACGCTCGCCAGCAGACTTCTTACGTACACAAGATAGAGAGAGCTCGCCAAGGACGCTCGCCAGCAGACAGCTTGCAACACGCGAGACGCTCGCAAGCAGACAGCTTGGAACACGCGAGACGCTCGCCAGCAGACAACCATAATCCAACAATATGAGACAAAAGAAGAAAATGCCCCATGACATTTGATCATCTAGGTTTCAAATGGTGTTTATACCATCCTGGTTATCTTAAGCTGCAGTAGTGACATTGTTAGATAAGTGTCTTAACAGGCTTTCCCTGGATTTTTCCACGGTCTATCTCTGATGTCAGTTCCATATGAGATACCTATTAATTAAAAGCAATCATCAATCTCGTCTGATATATAAACACGCCTAATTTATCTTTCTAAAATCTCGTAGTGATCTGTCATACCACAAAGTCTTTTTGTTTTTCTTTCTTCTTTTCTTTTAAGAAACTGGATTTGTGTTGAGATAGAAACTCCAGCGTTATGAAACCCTTGATACGAGTGCACATTTGCATATGTCCTTTTGAATCAGATTATCAATATTAATGTGGTAACATTTTGCTAGCTTGATTCTTAAATCTAACCAGCAACTTTGATCTTGACATGATTGCAGGAAAAGGGAAATGCTAAGGCACAAGAGGTATCTAGCAAAATGCAGAGTGTATAACATGCTTTCTTGATAGGTACCAGGATATATGTCTATGTAACTATGTTTATGTTGAAGTTCTAGTTCATGTTAAATCAATAACAGTTTTCAGATTTTTAACTGGGGAATTTAAACGCTGGTATGCAGATATGACTGCAAGAGAGAGTTCATGCAGACATGTTTCAATTATACAGTATCTAAATACTTATATTTGGAGTCGCCAAAATGCTGCTGAGTATGCATAGAGTACACCATCATATGGGGCCCTGGTTAATGCAATTCTCTCATTTCTCTACCTACTGCAATGTCTAAGTTTGGTTGTCATAACAGTTCATAACCGATGTAATCACATCTAAATATATAGTTTTCAGCCAAACAAATCTTCTTTTTAATCCTTTAGCAGCCGGCTGTTGTATTCTAGTTTATTGGTTTTGTACCTTCGTCGGGTTGTACTTTCCATTAGAACCGTGAATTGCAACCTACAATTCTGAGAGATTATCAGTTTGTCTTTTGGGATTCAGTTGCCATTTTTGGATAATGAATCTAGCTTCAGCAGCAGTACAGGCATACTTACTTACTTGGCTTTGTTATCTTGACACTTTCCTTGATGGACTCCATAATCATAAAGAGGAGGGTGGAGACCGGAGAGGATGAGGTATAGAGGGTGGTGTCTTGTCCCATGGATGTGTGACCGCGGCCTAAACTAAGTATCGTGTTAATATAGTTAAACTTCTGTAAATTAAGTCTTGGATTGTCAAAATTTATTAATTAAGTAAGATATTAAATAATTAATAAATTAATAATTTATTAATTTATTTGTTAATTAATAAGTTACTAATAGATTTGACAGTCCAAGACTATTAATTTACAAAGATTGAACTATATATATTAGCATGATGCTTAGTTTAGGCGGCGGTCACACCCATGTGACAATACATATATTTTAAAATGTGTTGTGAAAAGACAATATTAAAAATTCTTATCATATTAAGAAAAGTCGAAGATGAGATTTAAGGTGATATTAATTTCAAGAAGCAACAAGTCACAATTGAATCATTCTTTATGAAATTTTCATAAATGAATAATTAATTATATGTATTAATTTATATATTGCATGAGGTTTATATGAATTTTCAAGTTTTTATTATCTTATAAACTTAGTGAATTATTAATTTAGTACATTGTCTCCAAGTTGAGATTTGCAAAAATAATTATTTTACCGAGGTTATTAATTAATCGAGTATTAAATTATTGAGGTTTTACTGTACTTAATCTCCGTGGAGAGTGTAATATTTTTTTTTCTTTTATAGAAGTAATAGTAGGCTGGGACGAAGTTGAACCGGATCAACCTAGATCCGGATCCGTTTAAGTAAAAAAAAAAGCTAGACCTGATCCTCCTCGTTTATCCGGTAGATCTTTAATAACTAAATCCGGATCTGGATCCAGCGGATCAACAGGTCAACAGAGCGGATCCGGATCCGTTTATTAGTATATTAATTACTACACTTATTTCCTTTATCAATATGTTAATTATTATTAATATATCACATGACTCCATGACACAATCAAAATATTTCATAAAAGAAAACTAGGTAGACAAAAATAATAAATTTCAAATTTACAACGAAGAATTTGACAAAAAACAAATCGTTTTGGGTTTCAGTCATTTAATTGATTAATATTTTCTATAAAGACATTTAGATTTTTTTTTATTTAAAAAAAAGACTTTTAAGTTACAAACATTTCATATATGTAAATAAAATAGTTATATTTAATAAATAAAAAAATAAACGAGGTAGATCATAAATTGAATGAATAGCTTATGATCTGGATCCGATCTGTTAAGTAAACGGATCAACAAGTCCAAAATCATATCCAAATCCATTTAATAGTTACGGGTCTGGAGCGGGTCCGGATCAAAACTTGCTCCGTTGACAGGTCTAGGAATAAGGTATTGTTTATAACAAAAGATTAGGGCTTTATATATTACAATAAGGAAAAAATTCATCCATAGTACTTGAACTCTGGTTGCTATACCAAAAAAGGTCCCGAATTTTAAAAGTTATCAATGTGATACCCAAACTCTTAAAATGCATGAACATGACACCGAAGATTTTCAAAATGAAGGGTAATAATGTAATCTCATCATTTCTCTCGATTAAAACCCAAAATCCCATTACTTTCTCTTACCTTGATCAGAATTCTTAAACCCGATTAGAAACCCAATACACAACACCCCCAAACCCAATTGATTGAAACACTAATTTGATTGAAATGCCAGTTCGTCTTCGAGTAAAACCAAATCTTGATCAAGCACGAGTTGCCATGACCGAATACTGGAGAATGTTCAGAGTGAAAGGACCACGCCATGCAGAATGTAAGTTCTCTTTGCCTTTTATTTATGAGTTGCACATGGGTTGTCTAAATACGAATCTTGCACAATGATGGACTTGTGTTTATTGATAGTTACGAAGTAGGTGTGGGGTTTATGGTGAGTTTAAGGTTGCTAATAGTTAAGGTTATGTGTTGATGAGAAATTAAATACTGTTTTAGGGTTTAGAGTGGAAGGAATTGTTTATGGTTCTGTGTTCGGACTGTAGTAGTTTGATTGGGTAAAAGGTTCACATGCTTTGCTTTGTTTTCATTTTGTGGGTGGAATAAGATTGTGTTGATCTAAATAGTATTATGTTTATGAGTTAAAGTGACAGAGACTATGTAAAGTTAATAGAAAATGAATTAGAAGTTGATCTAGCAACCGTATTCTTTTTTGTTTTGTAGTACCAAAAGATAGTTATAATATAAACATGAAGTATAAGGTAGCAAGGTTTAACAAATAGGGTGGGAAGTGTTACATTGATGGGCTTGATCCATACCAAGTTTCATGGTTGGAGCTACACAACATAACATGAGACTTTGGATACATGGAGCGCGCCATTTGTTTCTATTTTAAGCCCCCTAGAACTTATGTTAGTGATGGATGGATTAGAGTTGTCAATGATGGAGATGCATGGGAGATTGTGAAGTTGTTACCTAAGAACAGGACTATTGGACTATACGTAGTAGGTGGGGGAAGAAGAAAAAGAGAGGCAAAGTAGAATCATGAGAATGGAGATCTAAAACAAGAAAATCCATTGACTATGTCCACACCTAAAGAGTTGGCAACTGTCTTTGAAAATGTAAATCTTGCTGCTACAATGTTAAACAGAGCAGAGAAGTTTGGTAGGGAAAATGTAGGTGGATAAAGTAGTTCTAGGACCTTAATTAGGGACCAGAAGGTCATTAAAGTCAGTCAACATTTGTTGGCTTAGATGACATTGTGCATGACTTTTTCACATAACCAACACAAGAAGTAACTCAAGTAAGGGAAGTTGAAGTACCAGCTATTGAGTTTCATAAGTTTGCGTAATTACCAGTCTAAGAAGGGTGAAACATTTTGGTATATTATTATGAACATAATTATGCTCTAATTACGCTCCTAACTTCATGCTTATTGTTTGTTTTTCATGAATAAAGCATAACTCTTATAGCGTTTCTTATTTATATTAGAAAATCATGGTTTGGCAAAGAAATGGACTAAATGACCATGATTATGCGTTTTCCGATGAAGGCGAAAACATTTTCGGGGTCGTGGGAGAAGATGGAACAATGTTTGGAAAAAGACGAAAAATGGTTGCCGGAGTTTCGCTGGAATGTTTTAAGATTCCGGTCACCGGAAGTCAACTCCGGCAGTCAACACTGTCAATTCCGGCGGTCAACTCGTCAAGCCACCATGAAGATATTTGAAGCCAAATGCAAATGCAAATTCAAGTGAAATGAAGAGCACATGCAAGTCACATGAGTTTGGGACCATTTGGTGATTTATTTGAGGACAACTTAGGCCTAAGTTTTAGGATCATGTCTTTAACATTTTAATTTTAATTTGAAAGCCAAAATATCTCCTTATGCTTCATATTTTCGAGCTCCACTATACCTTAGCACACAACTTACCTCATTTTACACTTTTTCATAATTTTAGCATCTTTCCTTAGGCCCCATTCTCTCACAACCTCTCTAGTACTCTCTCCTCACCTTTCCACCACCAAAAAGCCTAGAAATCCTCCATAACCATCGTCATATTCTCACATCCATCCTCTCATCTGACTAAAGTGGTGTTCACCCTCTTTTTTGGAGCTAGAAGCAAGAAAGGAGAAAAAAGTGGAGGAAGAGCTTGAAGATCTTAGAAGCTTGGCTTTGGGGACTCTTGAGTTATTTTTATTCACTTATCTCTCTTTAATCATGTATCTATACTCTATTTTTTCTATGAGTAGTGAGTAGTTTCCTTATGGGAGGCTAGAGGTCAAACTCTAGCCATTTGATGTAGAACAATGCTTTGATTTATGCTAATGAGTATGTTTTGGGTGTTTTATGCTATTGAATGAGTTTGTTATGTGTGTGATGTGATTATGACATGTTGATATTTGTGCTTAATGATAAGTTTCACTTATGTATGTTTTAGCTTTAGCTAAGTTAGGATTTGTCTAAGGGTCTAAGAAATGACACTTAAGGAAACTAGTCATTCACTTAATTAAAGATAAGCATGTAACATGACTTAGACTTAAACATAAAAGGTTAAGTTTAGGATTTAGTTTCCTTGTGCTTGAGCATGATTCAAAACATTTTTGAGTTTCTTATTTTTCGGTTAAGCTTACATTAAACCGAGAGGCTTTGTAGCTATTGTTGATTCTTTCGACTCATAACCCAATAGGTACGAGTTGAGATGATTTATTAGAACCCATTTCCATGTGCTCTAATAGAGGCTTGGGAAGGGAAACCATCCATAATCTTTATATGTGTTTGCAATCAAATTCATTACGCATGAGATACATTAGGAGCCTAGCACCAAAAGTCTAGCTCCTAATCTTGGTTTACCTTGTGCTTCATGGATGGACCGAAACCTTCTAGAATCCTAAAAGGCCTAAAAGTTTCGGCCCATAATCAAGAGTGACCCGAGAGGGCATGATTTGGACAATGAAATAATTTGTTCTCTTGATCCAAAAGACATTTGAGCATGTAAACCGGACTAAACAACTCATGACCTTAAATTGGACATTATTTGAGCATCAAATGGTTAATGAGGGCCTCCCTAACGAGGGCCTCCCTAGCCAACCATTCCTTTAATTTGAATAGACTTATCATATTTGTTACTTTTTATTCCTTAGTGTAATTATAAATCAATTAATCAGATAATCACTCATCGTAAACACACCACCCCTTACGATGTTGAGTCTCCAAAGGACTTGACGTTGTAAGATCTATTTCCATCTTTTGTGTTTCTTTGTCGCATCACTTGTTTGTGTTTCACGTAACTAAAAGACTTAATCAAACTTAAAGCTACGGAATCAGGTTAGTCAATTTTGTAGGTTCGACACTCAACTTCTATACAAATTATATTACTTGACCTCGTATACTTGTGGGTAAGGAAATTTCACTTAGCCTTAGACTAATTAATATCTTAACATATACCTTGACCAACTGCTTATACCCTAATATATGATAACATGGACACAGATAAGTAGTCATCATTAGAGAAAGAGGGTGAAACAGATAAGAACAAAAAGGGTGAAATAGAAAGAGATACACCAACTGCTGAGGAGAGACATGGGGCTGAAAAGGAGAGATAACATGCTGAGTTTAATAGAAAAGCTAAAGAACTAAATACAACTAGACGTATGAGGCAACACGAAGCCAATTTGAAGAGGACAGCTGCTGAACTCAATATTATCAAGAGAGCTGCAAATGAGAAAGAGAAAGCACATGAGAAGAAGAGAGATTAAGAAATCAGCTACTGCAAAGGCAAAAATCAGTGCAGCTGAGTAGGGGAAATTCAAAGCTTGTGAGGTTTAGCAACCAAGTATAAGGGAGAGAAACAACAAACCTCCCAGATACAACATAAGATCTAAGGGTGAGAGTGTTAATCAAGATCCTGTTATAGATCTTGAAGATTCTAGGGAAGAAGAATCTGAAGGAGAGTTATGGGTTAATTCATCAAGGAGTAAAAAATGATCATTTTATGGAGACTCGGATTATGAAGGTAGATCAAAAGAACAAGATAATGCAGATTTTGAACAAAATGTCTCAGATCCACAAAATGTTGAGGAATTTATTGGTATGGGATATATGGGTGAGTGCTCTGATGATGGTGGTGATTATGATGATCTGAACAACTTGGATGTGTCAGAGTCTGAAGTGGAAGAAGGTGGCAATCCAGGAATTTAGAAAGTTAGGAGAAGATTCATACCTATATCTTGGCACAGAGAATTAGATCTGAAGAATTCTGTTTTTATATTGGGTCATTCTTTTCCAAACACAGAAGTGTTGAAAGAAGCTGTTAGAGAGCAGGTTATACTAGGGCTGAAATTTTGAGCCGAGAAAACCGAGCCGAGCCATTTTTGAGACGAACCAATGCCATTTTAAACTTATTTGGTAAACCAAAAGATCGGTTTGGCTCAGCTGACCAAAACAAGTAATTTGGCTCAGTTTACGGTTCTGATATTTACCATTTTAACTGAATCACTGCAAAACCCATAATTTTTTAGAGAGTTGAGAATCGAACCCTTAATCTCTTACTTGCAAGAAAAATTCTCAACCACCATGCTGCCTCTCTAAAATAATAAAACATACACGATCGATATATTTATTAGTTTTAGCTTGTGAATTCTTATTTTAGACTTGATCTCTTCACTTCCTTTCGTCTTCATGAGATCTATCATCTGTGTATCATAAAAAGCCTAATATGTGTATCTCAAATTCCTCGTTTCTTCCTTTTCTTTTACTAATTATTCTTCCTTTATATCTCTCTAGAATTACAGTAATAAACATCTTGTTAATTTGTTTTTATTTTCGTTTTTCTCTATCCTTCCTTCGTTAATCAGTCATTACAGCAGCTGCAACGAAGCTTCGAGGGTTGTACAGCTTCAAACTCTGTCGAACCAAAGCCAACTAATACCAACGAAACCTATTTCTCGGTAATCGAACGATTTTGTTCAGTTTTAGTCCTTGAATCTAAGTACCGATCTATTTCGGTTTGGTTGTGATTTTGAGCAAATACAGCTCGGTTAGCTACTGAGTCCATGCCTAGACTATTCACAACCAAAAAGGGTTGTGGTTTCAGAAGAATACCAAGAGCAAGGTTGAGGCGAGATGTCAGTGGGGATGTCCATATTGGATATATGCATCAAGGATCTGAGACCAAGGAAATACAATACTCATCATGAAAGGACCCGATCCTGATTTAGTTGCCAAAACCGGAATTAAGACCTAACGACAACTGAATCTACAAAAAAAATGCCAGAGTTTCTTCTAAAAACAAAAAACCCAAAAACCTGCAAGAAAAACACACTTCTAAAATGTCCACAAAAACAAACCGTGGGCACCAAATTCCATCCAGATTTCTCAAATCATTGAAACACTGAATCCACTAGAAATATAAACTATTTATAGAATGTGATAAGAAAATCGAAGACTGAATAGAAAATACAACACAACGGAAATAAACTATATACGGTACTACCAGAATCTAAACTTTTCCGTTGCCTAAGAGGGACTTAGGAGAGAGAATTTAAATCCGTTGCCTAAGAGGGACATAGGAGAGGAAATTTAAATCCGTTGTAATATTTCGTCGGCTAAGCCACTCTTAGATGACGGGAAAAAAATGGCGTCTAAATGACAATATTTCCGTCGCCTAAGTGTTTACGTAGGCGACGAATATCACATATTCCGTCGTCTAAGTGTTTTCGTTGCCTCTGATTAAAGAGAGGGACCATCTATACCATCTTAAAATGCATATTTTATTCATTGAGGGCATGGAGTAAATAATTCTTAGACTGTGAGTGTCGACGGTTCATAAATCGTAATTACAAGGATTCGTATATCAACGTTTCCGTTTTGCTGAAATTTCGGTTTTATGATTGACTACGTCGATCAAGCCCTTAACGAACTTCGTATTTACTAAAAATTCGTCCACTTATATAATATATTATGATGAATATATGTAACGGTTATTTTTTCCAAAGTCAAATTTTTTAATATTGATATAGAGTGAATATAGACATACAAACACTTAAGTTATACAACATTAGTAGATATATAACAAGTTTTTAGTCTTAAAGAAAAATTTTATTTCAAATTTAAATTAATATTAAATTTTTAAGACAAGACAAACATTTAAAACTTCGAAAACGGATTTACGAAATAGTTTTTACGATCATTTTTCGTATTTTAACTATTTTCGATAATCACTAAATTTGATCGATCGATCCAAAACTATCCGAATTGGTTTGAATTATTTTTTACTATATTGTATAAATGTAGTGATTACTTCAAACAATTGTTTTTTGATCATTTTTAAGGAATTACCCAAAATTAAGTTTTCAGAAATTTATGAAAAAAAAAATCCCTTAAACGACGGAATCCTAAAGATTCCGTCGCGTAAGTGTTTTTTATTATTTTTCTACTTTTTTTTTAGAATTTATTTTTTCGACTAACTTTTGAGGAAAGTTGTAAACACTTAGACGAGGGAACTTAAAGTTTTCGTCGCCTAAGTGAATTTTATTGTTTACCGCCAAATTTTTTTCCAAAACTCAAAAAATTGCCAACAATTCAAATGACTTAGACAATGGAATCTTCCTATTTTTCGTCGCCTAACTTGAAAATTTTGACATTTTTTTCCTCCAAAAATTTTTGGGAAAAAATTCAAATAATTTAGACAAAAAAAATGGTTTGTTCCGTCGCCTAAGTGGTCCTCTATAAAATCCAAATCATCCACAATTTTTCACAATCTCCCATCTCTCTCTCTTTCTCTCAATCACACCTTACACACCACCACCACCCCCATGGCCACGCCGCCACCACGCAACCATCACCACCATCACGACGCACCACCACCACACACCACCACCACTTCGATCAGCACCACCACACCACCACCTTGGCACTACCATAACACACTACAAGAAAAGAGGACTTAGACGACGGAACAGTATTAGTTCCGTCGTCTAAGTTACACTTAGACCTCGGAGATTTCTCCGTGGTCCAAGTCACACTTAGACGACGGAGATGTAATTCTCCGTCGTCTAAGTGTTACTTGGACCACGGAGAAATCTCCGAGGTCCAAGTAACACTTAGACGACGGATGTGAAATTTCTCCGTCGTCTAGGTAAGAACCTGGACCTCGGAGACTTCTCCGTGGTCCAGGTTATCACCTGGACGACGGAGAATTACATCTCCGTCGTCTAAGTGTTACTTGGACCTCGGAGAAATCTCCGTCGTCCAAGTAACACTTAGACGACGGAGATGTAATTCTCCGTCGTCTAAGTGTGACTTGGACCACGGAGAAGTGATCACCTGGACAACGGACCGACACGTCGTGGTGTAAGTTCCACTTAAACGACGTACCGACACCTCCGTCGTCTAAGTGAAGCATTATATATATAGGCCATGCCAAACTCTCTTAGCTTCGATCATTCCATTATATTTTCTCCCGTGGGGAATTTTTGAGATCGAAGGAGAAGGAGAAGGCCGGATTAGGCTAGGCCGGGGCTAGAAATTAATTAAAGGATCGGATCTCCGGTGTTCGATCACTAGCTAGCTTAATTAACTGCAGATATCGAGAAGGCCAGCAGGTACGTACGTAGGCAGTTAAAATTTGCATGATTAAATATATATATATTTAGGGAAACCGTACGTGCGTACATACATGCATGAATGTTAATTAGCTATATATACAGATTAAATTACGTACGTAATTTGATGGATCGATGTAGATCGAGTACGTATAATTAATGGTAAATTAATGGACTAATATATATATATGTAATAATTATTTTTTTTTGCATATTTTGTAGCAGTATGGACAAGAGTTGGATGAAGTTAAAGAATAGATGTGATGTCCGGTATATGGATGGAATTAGCGAATTTGTGAATTTTGCGATAGAACATGGTCATGGAAAGAAGCGTTTCAGGTGTCCGTGCCAGAAATGTCTTAATTGTCAGTATGCGGAGGTTAATGTTATGGTGCAACACCTGTACGAAAATGGTATGATGTGGAGTTACACTACATGGAGCGAGCATGGTGAAGCAGTAGAGTTCAGCGCAGCAGACTTCAGCTCAGGGTACAGTTACCATGGTGCCTCATCCAGCGGCAGTGGTGTCGGACCCCCAGCTTGCAATCCAACTGTAGATTTGGTCCATGATGCGTTTCCGGGATTTAGTCATAGTGGACACCAACACCAAGACGGAGGTTACAGTACCACTCATGAGCATGATGACACATTCCCCGCTGCTAGCTTGGCCACTGACACCAGTGAGATGGATAAGTACAACCGGATGCTACTTGAAGCGCAGACCCCGGTGTTCCCTGGATGTCGAGAGAATGTGTTGCAATATGTGATGGAGCAAATGAAGATAAAAGTGAAGCACAAAATGTCAGTCAGTGCTTTTGACGAAATTCAGGAGCAAATATGTAAGTTGCTTCCTGATGATCACAATCTTCCTAAATCTCATTATAAGGTTAGAAATATCTTGAGCAGCCTCGGCCTAAAGTACAGGATAATTGACGCATGTCCGAATGATTGTGTGCTATTTTACAAAGAGTATAAAGATTTGGACTATTGTCCCGTATGTGGCCAGTGCAGATTCCAGGTGAATAGGAAGAGTTCGAAAAAGAGAATTCCTGTGAAAGTTGTTCGATATTTTCCCTTGATTCCCAGATTGCAGCGCCTGTACATGTCTCTACACACAGCAGAGGCGATGCGATGGTACGCAGAAAAGCGAATAGATGACGATGTCCTGCGACACGCCGCGGATGGGGAGGGTTTCAAACATTTCGACAGAGAATTCGGAAACTTTGCTGCAGAGGTTAGAAATGTTAGACTCGGCCTATCTACAGACGGATTCAATCCTTGGGGAAGTAATAGCTCCGCCGTAAGCACTTGGCCAGTAATTCTGATGCCGTACAACCTGCCTCCGTGGATGTGCATGAACAAGGAATTTAATTTCCTTACTGTACTAATTCCAGGTCCTAAATCTCCAGGGAAGTGCTTAGATGTCTACCTCAGACCTTTGATCGACGAGCTGAAACTGTTGTGGGAAAATGGAGTCCCAACTTATGACAAATTCACTGACACGATGTTCACGATGAGGGCTGCCGTAATGTGGACGATCAGCGATTTTCCAGCGTATGGGATGTTGGCAGCGTGCAGGACAAAAGGATATAATGGATGTCCTATATGTTTGGACGACGTGAACTCTAGTTGGCACGCAGGGAAGGTGTGTTACTTGGGTCACCGTAGATGGCTCCCTCACGACCACCCTTGGCGACAGGATGAAGCTCATTTCGACGGGACGGTAGAGAACAATCCTAAACCCCGTAGTTGGTCGGGCGAAGAGATTTTAGAGAGGTTGAGCTATTTCGACTTTGGTGTGTTGACTAACGACGCGGATGTAAAGAAATGCAATCCAATTCCTCCACATGATCTGAGCTATTGGGATCACAAGAGTATATTCTTTGAACTCCCTTACTGGTCGAAGTTGAAGCTGAGGAACAACTTGGACGCGATGCACATAGAAAAGAATGTGTGCGACAGCGTGGTGGGAACAATTCTCGGTATTAAGTTCAAGACTAAAGATACTCCCAAAGCGCGCAAAGATTTGGAATCAATGAATCTACGTCGTCCCTTGTGGTTGAGGAGGGATAGGAAAGGAGTGTACAACAAGATGCCAGCTGCACCGTACACAGTGAAGCCGACACTTAGACGTTCTGTATTTCACTGGTTTAAGGGCGTTCGTTATCCGGCCACGTATGCAGCTACTATAACTGGAGCAGTGGACGAGGTGCAACACAAGTTTGTTGGTCTAAAGACACATGACTATCACGTTATGCTGCAACGTCTGATTCCAGTGGTAATTCGACCATATTTGCCTCGCGACGTCGTAGAACCAATAGTGGCATTGTGCAGATGGTGGCAGAGGTTATGCGCCAGAGAATTAAAGAAGTCAGATGTCGTGGAATTGCAACAACAAATTGTGCACATCATTTGCAAACTAGAGAGGATTTTTCCTCCTGCTTTCTTCGACATAATGATTCACCTAATGATCCACCTGCCCGAGCAGGTTCTCATTTCTGGTCCGGTCCAGTACACTTGGATGTATCCTCAAGAAAGGTACGTACAACTAATTAATTATACAGGTTTTTCGATTCATAATTTGTTCCACTGGAGATTACTAGCTAGCTATATGCATGTACTTATTTTTATTGTACGTTTGATTAATTTTGTAGACAGCTTGGACAGTATAAGTCATTCGTCAAAAACAGGTCGGCTCCGGATGGCTCCATAGCAGAGACATACCTAATGCATGAGTGCGTTACTTACTGCAACAGGTACCTCAAAGATCCACCACCTCCAACTGCCTCCGATCCCAGTGCCCGCATCAATCTTTCTGTCGTCACCAATGTCGTCCGACCGTTTAGAGGAGTATTAAAGGAAACGTTAACACAGGAAGAACTTATTGAGGCACATTGGGTAGTGTTACGAGACTGTGACGAAGTTGAGCCGTACATGATGTCATACAGGGAGAGGCTTCAGGCGTTATATCCAGACAAGAGTTCGGCGTGGATTGAGAAAATGGTTAAGAAAAAGTTCCCCGATTATTTCTTCCAATGGGTACGTATTTAGTGATTTATATACATATTGAGATCATGCATGTTTAATTTGTAGAAAGTAAACCCTTACATTTTTCCATTTTCGCAGATGATTGATCTGCAAAAATCCGAAAACCACGGGGGGTGGTGGTCTTGGCCAAAGCACTTGCTAGCAGGGAAGCCGATTAAACACTATATTTATCCGGGATGTTTTGTGAACGGTGTGAAGTTCCATTCATTGGCGCGAGATGAAGGAAGAAGAACACAAAACAGTGGGATAGCGGTTGGGAAAGACCCTGATCTATATTACGGAATGATCGTATATGTGGTTCAGCTATGTTACGGGAATGATGTCAACGTTTTCCTATTCAAGTGCAGATGGTTCAAGCGTACAAAGGAAGACCTGGGACTTTTATCAGTCGATACAAACTCAAGCTGGTATGAGGATGAGCCTTTCGCTCTCGCCACCTTAGTTAGGCAGGTGTTCTATCTCGACGATCCGAAAGCTGGTGACGGGTGGAAAATAGTGAACCAGATCTCTCATCGAGGAGTTTGGAATACAGAGACAATTGAAGGGACACCGGCGACGACTGAAGATGCTGCTGAACCAGACAGAGACATTCCTGCCTATCAAGAGCCTAATATTTCTGTCATCCGCTCCGACATAATGGACCTGGTTCAAGACGGTGAACGGTTACCCATGCCTGATGGTTGTACAGATCTAACTGAAGAAGAGATCATTGAGGTAGATGAAGAAGACGTGCAGGATGAGGACGATGACGACGACTCTGGTTATTCCTCGGACGATGTTGAGTACGATGAGGAGGATGAGCAATCGGATAACGGTGATGATGATGATGACGATTATGACGAAGAGTACGGTCACACGACGAGGATCATTACTTGGTAAACCCTAATTTATTATTGTAATATATATATGATCGATCGATGCATCGTAAAAAGGTGAAAGATTTCTATTATGTCGAGACTTTAAGATTCCTCGTCCAGCTTTGGTTGGTTTTATTGTTTTTAAATACTATTTATGTATAAATTGGATTAATTATGGGTCCCTATATATGATTATATATATTGACTTGTGATAGTATTATTGAGAGCACAAATATTGTAGTATATATATATAAAAGTTGTTTGTACCTGGACTAACATCGATCTCCGCCAGCTTAACTTCCTCAGATTTTAAGTCGACTTCTCTCTGTTTCAATTGAATGTCTTTGGACTGTTTTTCTAGTCCCGGCCCCTCTCTTTGCTTTCAACTTCATCGGTGTATTCTCTGATCTTATTAAAAGTAAGCTGAAGCTGCTCTACATTTCGCTCACGCAGCCCTTCAAACCCTAAATCCTAGACCCTAAATGTAGCAGATCGGATCGATCGATCATTTTTT
The DNA here is from genome assembly GCA_946800695.1 of Geum urbanum. Lineage (NCBI taxonomy): Eukaryota > Viridiplantae > Streptophyta > Magnoliopsida > Rosales > Rosaceae > Geum > Geum urbanum. The sequence goes on from OX327003.1 coordinate 13,197,167, forward strand.
TAGTTATATTCTTGAATGAGAATAATTGAACGAACATACAAATGACCGGGGACGACCTAAACCCTAAACCATACGGCCCTAACCCCTGAATTCAGGGTTTTTACACTTGGACGACGGATACAGTCATTCTCCGTCGTCTAGGTACACACTAGGACGACGGAGAATGTCGTCTCCGTCGTCCAGATGACAAACCCGATACCCTAAACCCTAAGGACCCCTAACCCCTGAATTCAGGGTATATTCACCTGGACGACGGAGACAGTCGTATATATACCCTAAACCTAAGGACCCCTAACCCCTGAATTCAGGGTATATTCACCCTAAACCCTATACCCTAAACCTAAGGACCCCTAACCGAGAACGGAGAAATTAATTGCAGATTCACCTTTGGCGCCAAATCTCAATCTCATATAAAACCCTAGCTAAATCTTGGACCCTAAATCTAGCAGTTCGGATCGATCGATCAATTTTTTAATTATATTTTTGAATCAGAATAATTGAACGCACACACAAATGACCGGGGACGACCTAAACCGTAAACCCTAAGGCCCTAACCCCTGAATTCGGGGTTTTTACACTTGGACGACGGAGACAGGCATTATCCGTCGTCTAGGTACACACTTGGACGACGGAGACAGTCATTCTCCGTCGTCCAAGTGACAAACCCTATACCCTAAACCCTAAGGACCCCTAACCCCTGAATTCAGGGTATATTCACCTGGACGACGGATACGACATTCTCCGTCGTCCAAGTACACACCTGGACGACGGATATTAGCGTCTCCGTCGTCCAGGTGTCTACTTGGACGACGGAGAATGTCGTATCCGTCGTCCAGGTGTAAATTTCGTAATTTTTTCTAAGACAACGACCATCTAGACCATCTTCGAATGCGTATTCTTTTCGTCAAGACTTTAGAGTAGTATATTCTTGGTGTGTGAGCTTCGACGGTTCGAAAATCGGAGTTGCGAAATGTCCTGTACGTATCCACGTTTCCGGTTTGTGAAATTCTCGGTTTTGCGGTTGACTGTGCCGATGAAACCCTTCCCGAACTTATTATTTCCTGGTCCTTTATAGTAATTATATATTATGTTACGACGAACATATCCAACGGTTGTTTTGTCCAAATTCAATTTCGTTAGTACTCTGCTGCAAATCAGCAACTACTCATGAACACTAAAGTCTTAAAGATTAGTCGATACTTAACAACTTTCAAAACGTAAAATTATTCGGCGGTTCAAATTTATCTGTTTATATATACGATGCGTTCATCGATATTGTACGACTATTTCACTCGAATGACAGATCGCTAAATTCCTAGCGAATTAATTTAAATATTTTTTTTGCATAATTTGAACCTAGACGACGGATACGGTCATTTTCCGTCGTCCAAGTGTTCACCTGGACGACGGAAAATTACCGTATCCGTCGTCTAGGTTCAAATTACCATGGCGGTTCGAATAATTTTTTATTATTTTTTCGATGTAAATATTGACTTGGACGACGGATATGTCGTTTTCCGTCGTCCAAGTGTTCACTTGGACGACGGAAAACTACATATCCGTCGTCCAAGTCGAAATAACATGGCGGTTCGATTTGCCGCCTCAATTTTCGGCACCGCTTGAAATTCCACTTAGACGACGGAAAACACTGTCTCCGTCGTCTAAGTCAACATTTATGGCGGTGAAACGGCCCGCCCATTTATTTGGCGCCGGTTCGAAAAAATTTGACCCTTCACTTAGACGACGGAAAACATTGTTTCCGTCGTCTAAGTGCACTTAGACGACGGAGAATAGTGCTCCGTCGTCTAAGTGAAACTCTATATAAGGAGGAGCACCCCCCCTCATTTTCTCATCATTCCATCTCCTCCTCTATACTCTCCTCTCCTCTCTCTCTCACTCCGGCGATCCTCCTCCGGCGACGCTCCGACGACCAATTTTCCGGCGTGGTTCCCCCTCTCCGACGACTCTACTCTTCCAATATTCCGGCGAAATTCCGACGAGGTAATAATTCGAAATTTTAACTCTTTAACAATTTTTTTATTTGTTTAATTATTTAAATTCTAAATACTTTTAATTTATTAGTTTTAAATAATAAATAGTTGTAATTATAATAATTATTTTCTTGTTATTATTATTATTTAGTAATCATTATTAGTTGTTAATTATTTGGTAATGAATAATTATTAGTTAAAATTAAATAATAGTAATAATAATAATTGATTATATTGGTAAATGAATAATTATTATTAAATGCATGATAAATAATAATTAATTGATAATTATATGTATTTTCTAGTAAATTGCATGGTAGTACGTGTTCGATTTAAATTTAGTACATAGGCTTGGTGTAATTAAGTCGCACTCTTTGGAATAGATGGCGCCTCTTTTCCTTGCTTATCTCCTTAACCCCTCGTGATGTGTGGATTTCATCACCGCACACCATAACCTAAGTGAAGTTATGGACACGAGGTTGAGGGCGGAGTTTGCAAAGGACTTGAGGGAGTGTAAATTTTCGAAAAATTGGCCGAATGTCGGACATGGTGTCTAGAAACGGGTTATGACTGGTGACAGGATTTGGACTAAGAAAGACTTTTGTCGAAATTAGTCCTGCCTCTCGCGTTATCTCTATCCCTAACTGGCCATGTTTTTCGATTTAACCAAGGCTGATTAATTGAAAATTTACACTTTATCGCGCGGGTCGCACGTCCATTGAACGACCGAAAATGCCAAGCTAGTGTACTCTATTTAAATCTTAAACGTACTTAATTAATTAGCGTAAATTCTCCGTCGTTGTAATTATTATGGTAAGTAGGTATTTTAACACCGTACGTACTCTTAGGTTTAAATGGCTCCGCCAAAGATCACATCCGGGAAGAAGAAAGCCCAACAGGAGTCAGAAGATGAGATGCTCCAAATGTTGGCGGCCCAAGTCGGTTGGGTTCAACCGCAGGTAGACGCCCTCAATCCGGGGCCTTCTGGGGAAATTCCCTCTGCCCCATTTCTCTCAAGCGGTGATGACGTCGACCCCTTTTCAACTCCGACGCCCGGTACCGCTTCAACGGGAAGTACTCAGGCGTCTTCGACGGCCGAGTCTATCATGTACAGCGTCCGCCGTAAGCAAAGGAGGGCCCCCACTGACCCCCAACCGAAAAAGACTCGGGGTCTCGTTAAAGGTGGAAAGGCGGAGAAAATTTGCAAGGCGACCGGGAGCAAGATCGCCTTGCCTTACGACGAATTCACCGGTGGCCCTCCCACACCTCAGCTAGCAAGTCTCTCGGCTCATAGCATTGGGTCGATTGTTCGTAACCGGGTTCGTATCACTGCCCCTACTTGGAGGGAGGTGCCGGATTCGGAGAAGGCGAAAGTCTTTAAGGATCTTTCGGTACGTAATACGTACAATTTTAGTTATTATATACTATTTTTAATATTAGTTATATATAATTTTATAATATATACGATTATAATTTCCAATTTATTTCTGATAGGAACAATTTGCGGTGGATCCGGATCCGGCGATGTTGAGGCATATCAACCAAACCGCCAACAACATCTTCAAAGATTGGAAGTACAGGCTCCATCAGTACTTCCGAATTAACGGTCCCGTGCCTCCCCCCGAAGAGCTGCGTGGGGATAGAGAAGATGAGTGGGAGTGGTTGTGTAACCACTTTGCCGATGAGCAATTTCAGGTGTTAATTTACTTTTTTTATTTCAATTAAGATAATTGAATACTCTAAATTTTAGTTACTTATAAATTTTTTAATGATTTCATTATGTTGTGTAACAGAAATTCTCCGGTGTCAACAAAGCCAACCGGGGGAAGAAGGACAAGCACCATACTTCCGGCGCCAAGCAACTCATTCAAATTGCCAAGGAGCACAGGGATAAGGGCTCCAAACACCCTTATCTCGATGCAAGCGTAAGCGCGTACGTGACGCCTGGGCTCGATAATGAAGCGAGTCAACGCGGCGTAAGTCATATATATATATATGTGTGTGCGCTAATAATTATAGTAATTATTATTTAAATATTATTTCATTATAATAAATTTATTATTCTTTTGTAGGCAAGAGTGATAGAGCGTGCGCAGGAAGAATTGGCTAACACTCAGCTTGCGTTCCCAGATGTGCCGCTAGAAGACCTGCCTCCTCTATCTGTGGAGAGCCAAATAGCAATTGCGGATGAGGTCTACGGTCGTAGAGCTGGCAAGGAGGTTAGGCACTTCGGGCCTAAGGTGGTTCGAGATTTGTCGACCTCTGAGTCATCATCTACGGGAGGTTCGGGGCGGCGGAGAAGTTCTCAAGCTGCGGCAGCCTATGAAGAGGCTCGAATCGCACGGGAGGAGAATATTGCCATGCGCCAAAGAATGGACCAGCAAGACGAGCGAATAGCCCAACTCATCGCCCTTATGCAACAAGCTCAAAGACAATGTCAACCTCCTCCGAACCCATTCCCCGACGACGACGACCCGGCTGGAGGCGGAGGACGAGGCGGCGCATCTGCTCCTCCAGTGTTTTAGCTAGCTAGTAGTTCATTATTTCGTTTCTTAATTTCCGCATTACGAACAATATTTTCATTTTTAATTATAGGTTTTTTCGATTATGTATGTACAAATTAATTTTAATTATTTTATTAATTTAGTGTATTTAATTAATTTAATTAATTTTTTTTCAATTAATATTAATAATATTTTTGAATTTAATTTTTTTTTTAAATTAATTTTTCACTTAGACGACGGAGATTAATGTCTCCGTCGTCTAAGTCCCTACATGGGCCACGGAGAAGCTAACAATCTCCGTGGCCCAGGTGGTGACTTAGACGACGGAGACATTAATCTCCGTCGTCTAGGTAACCACCTGGGCCACGGAGAAGCTAACAATCTCCGTGGCCCATGTAGGGACTTAGACGACGGAGATTAATGTCTCCGTCGTCTAAGTCACCACCTGGGCCACGGAGATTGTTAGCTTCTCCGTGGCCAGGTAGGGACTTAGACGACGGAGACATTAATCTCCGTCGTCTAAGTCACCACCTGGGCCACGGAGAAGCTAACAATCTCCGTGGCCCAGGTGGTGACTTAGACGACGGAGATTAATGTCTCCGTCGTCTAAGTCCCTACATGGGCCACGGACGTTCTCCGCGGTCCAAGTGAACTTGGACGACGGAGATTAAATTCTCCGTCGTCTAAGTACTTAGACGACAGCACTTGGAGCACGTACCTTGGACGACGGATTTTCCGTCGTCCAAGTACTTAGACGACGGAGATAGGCACTTAGACGACGGAAATTCTCCGTCGTCTAAGTCACTTTTTCTTGTAGTGACACCACCACCACACAAAAAAGCCGCCGCTGCCGCCACCACCACCCTTAAAATATATTAATTACGGATTTTCCCAATAATTATTAATTAACGTATAATAATTAATTATGATTTAATGAATTTTTCATTTTTTTTTTTAAAATAACCATTTAGATGACGGAATTTAAATTCCCTCGCTTAAGTCAATAATTAATATTTTAAATTTGTTTTTTTAAAATAAACATTTAGGCGACAAAAATAAATCCGCCAGCTAACAAAGCATCCAAACTACATTTATTGTTGTCGTCCGATAAGGAATATTTCCGTTGCAATTAAGTATAACGACACTATTTTTTCCGTCGTCTAAGAAGAATCTACGGCGACATTTTTCTCAAACTCCGTCGGCTAAATTTTTTTGCCATACTCCGTCGACAGAAATCCCGTTGTTTAGGCTAGTAGCCGATGAGGTCTTTTAGGAGACGGAATTCGTTCGTCTTCTAACCAAGGTATTTTGGTAGTGTATTCAGAGCGACTTCTAATTTACATATTACACAGGACTAGTAGGTTAAACTAGGAACCTACTAGATGAATGCAGTGAAACAAACTCTATGCCTCCATTGCTGACGTGCTATCACAAGATACAAACTGCAAACTGGGCGGAGAAACCAAAAAGCCCAGGGAAAGACATATAAAATAATAAAATTGTTAGAGTGAGTGGACAAAAATAATATTTTACTAAAACTGAAAACTATAAATAATATGCCTTTCACTATAAATGAACATAAAAATAATGCGAGTCTAAAAATATGATCAAACAGGTACTCCTGGGTATTATAAAATATGTGGAGGTTACGACTCGGGTTATCCGACCTCAAGTCCTAATTTTGCGCAGGTCAGATTCCTGGCCCTCCTGGGTGCTCTATAAATCCTCGAGTCAGGTCCCTAGCCCTCCCGAAACATCTCAGGGATCATCCGAGAAGCATTGCATTGATGCAACAACTGTGACTATGCTCTGTGTAAAACAATATGTTGTATGCCTCCATGCTAATGCATAACTATAACAATGCATAACTGAAAAGTGCATAACTGTAAAATGGATAAATGTAAATGCATAACTATCGACTCGCAAAACAACAGTGAAAATAAAGTGTCCGCTCATAGTACAAAGCTAGTTCTGTGGTCCGGCGGAAGTCCCCTCGCTAAAATCACGATCTCAGTCTCCTGAATAAATAACAGATTTATTTCATATTGGAATTCGATAAAGTGGGAATTCAAAAATCAACTCATAAAATATACCGGAAACCCCCCGGTAAATTTTGAATTTTGGCCTTGTTGGAGCCCTGCCGTGGACAACGAAGCGTGGCCCTAACGCGCATCCACAAGCGGTGGCGCTTGAGTTTTACGTGCCTTCGCCAGTGACTGCTTTGATGAGAGCATTTGATACATGGTTGAAAAGGTCTCTCCAAGCCCAACAATATTCCTAACTAGACCTATCCCCAACTTGCCGTCGTTTGGCCGAAAAACAGCCCGAAAGTCCACGGCTCGAAATTCTCCGGAAAAGAATTCTAGCCGATTTCGACGCCGTCGACGCCCCTCGGTCCCCCCAACCATAAGGGTTCGGCTCCTGGGGTGAAACCAAGTCGTTTTCACCAATCACCGTCACTGGAAAGTGGCCGAAAGACTACCGGCGAAACAACTCGAAATATCACGGATAACTCGACTCAATTCGATCTCAAAATCAACCCAAAAACTCACAACACATACATGAATCAAAATACGAAGAGGAGAGCTTCAAAACTATACCAAGATTGCCGGCAACTGTGGCATTTTCTGGCGGTTTTGAATTCGAGTCGGTCGGACGACGATACGGGTCGGTGGAGGTACTGCATATTTTCTGATTTTTGTATGTATTTTCATCATAAATACAGTATTTATATCCCCCAAGCACTTGATCAGATCAACGGCTGAGGTTTGATTTAATCAAGATCCAACAGTTCAGATTAAACTGACCTAAAATAAATACTTTTAAATATTTTCTTCAAGCAGACTTCCAAAATTCATAAAAAAAATAGCACGTTTATCCGAAAAATTCGCTGAAAATTCTTATGCGCTCGAAACAAAATACTCTACGACTTTCGTGAAGAAAATAAAGTCTAATTCTCGCCCGGTGAAAAAATTGTTAACAAACCAAACGTTAATTAACGATAATTCTCATTCGTGTCAATGTATGCAATGCATAATTTGGTTCGGTTTGTTACAATCTACTCCCCCTCCCCCCACTAAAAATTTCGTCCTCAAAATTACATACTTGCTAATCGAAGAGATAGGGGTATTACTCTCACATTTGCTGCTCTGGTACCCAAGTGGCCTCCTTAACTGCATGGTTCCTCCACAAGACCTTCACAACTGGAATGGTCTTGTGACGTAGTTTATTGACTCTCCGATCAAGAATCTGGACGGGCTCTTCCACATAAGTCAAATTCTCTCATTTAGGGAGCTGATAAGGTGTCAGAACATGAGATGGATCAGAAATATATTTTCGCAACAAAGATACATGGAACACATCATGTACTCTGGTCATCTCAGAAGATAGTGCTAACTTATATGCCACTGTACCCACTCGTTCAATAACCTCATATGGACCGATATAACATGGGCGGAGTTTGACATGTTTCCCGAAATGCACAACACCCTTCTAAGGAGATAATTTCAAAAATACCCAATTACCAACCTCAAACTCAAGGTCTTATCTCTTTACATCAGCATAACTCTTTTGTCGATCTTGTGCACCTTTCAACCTGTCTCGAATAATTTGAATGTCATATGCGGTGTCTTTCACTAAGTCAAGACCAATAAGCCACCTCTCCCCTACTTCACTCTAACACAACGGAGTTCGACATTGTTTTCCATATAAAGATTCATATGGAGCCATCTCAATGCTGGCCTGATAACTGTTGTTGTAAACAAATTCTATCAGATGAAGTTGTTGATCCCAGTTTCCTTTAAACTGAAGAACACAAGACTGCAACATATCCTCCAAAGTCTGAATAGTTCTCTTCGATTGGCCATTAGTCTGAGGGCGAAAGGCTATACTAAAATGTAATTTGGTCCCCAATGCCTTTTGCAAGGCTCGCTAAAATTTCAATGTGAACTGAGTATCCCGATTAGTAACTATAGACACAGACACTAAATGCAACCTTACGATCTCTGCCATATATAATTTTGCTAATTTACTCACAGAGAGTTTCCTTGGAAGAGCTAAGAAATGAGATGATTTTGTAAGGCGATTAACAATTACCTAAATGTCAGTATTACCACTGGATGTATGAGGTAGCTGATATACAAAGTCCATGGTAATATGCTCCCATTTCAAACCGGAATCTCTAATGGCTGTAACTTTCCAATAGGTTTCTGCCACTCTGCCTTCACCTGTTGACACATAAGGCACTTTCTCACGTACATTGCTGTTTCTCTTTTCATGTTATGCCACCAGTAGTAATCTTTAAGTGTTCGAAACATTTTCATACTTCCTGGAGGCATGGCATAAGCTGAACAATGAGGTTCATCAAGTATTTCCTTCTTCAGCTCGTCATTCTTAGGAACACACAGTCTTCCTCTGAACATTAAGATACTGTCATTCCTTAGTAGAAACTCTGTTGGTACGCCATTCTGAATCGTATTCTTTTTACTCAACAGATAGGAATCCGCATCCTTGGTCTCTCACACCTGGTCAAACAACACTGGTCAGATTGAAAACTGGCTAACATTGTTCCATCATCTCTCCATTCAAGTTCTACTCTCGTAGCTTGCAACTCAGCTAACAGTGATACCCTTGCGACTCGTACATGAAATAGAGAAACTCCAAATTTCCTATTGTTCGAAAATTTATACCCCACACTTAGTAAGTTATTGACTAACTCATAAGTGCAAGAACGATCTTCACTCGCAAGTATACAAGGACAAGTAATAGTATAGAAAAGGAAATTGAGTGTCGAATCCATGAGGATTAAGCACTTAGATTCCTTAGCTCGGAGTGAAAAGCACAAAGACTACAGCTCACTAGACAATACTTGACACAAAAAGGAAATAAAATGTGAAAATATATCTCACACTACCAAATCCTTTGGAGATTTGGCATTGCAAGGGAAGATGCAATTACGGTGAGTGATTATACGAGTTGATTGGTTGATTAACTAACTAAATGAAGTGAAAACATAAAGTAAAGCAAAACAAAGGAAATGTTTGGTCGGCTAGAGATATCGCCACTAGCCAGATCAATGTACAAACAATGTCCAAGTTATGAGTTTAGTCCGATTCATATGCGCTTGTCTAACTTGGGATCATTTAAAATCACCATTGGTTGTGAACCGAATCTCCTAGGCCATTTGGGCACTAGAAGTGTTCGGCCCAACATTAAAATATAAAGCAAACCAAAACTAGAATGCAACTCAATTGTGAATCGTATCCTAATCATACCACATGCCTAATGAGTTCAATATGTGTTCACTTATGATAAATATAAATGGCTTTCCTTCCTAAGTCCATATTTAGAGAACACAGAAGGAGGTTCTAATGACTTTCCTAATTCACACCATTTAGAACATGAATTAGAAGAAGTAACGATTAGCTACAAAGCCCTTTTGAGTTAATGTAACCTTAACCGAAGTTCCTTGAGTCATTTGGACTTCAAGAAAGCTTCCTTCCATGCTCAACCCCAATGGAAACCAAACCTTAGGCTTATCATTTTAAGTGTAGACCTAAGTCATGTTAACATGCTTATCTTCCTTAGGTGAGTGACTAATTCACTTAGGTTCATTTTTAGCTTCCTTAAACACATCTCAACTTAGTCAAGGCCAAGACATAAATATGAAAACATTGAATCAAGCCCAAATATGCAAAAATACCAGAATCACATCACAATCTATCAAACTCATTCACAACATGTAATAAACTAAACCAAATTCAAATCCATAACTCAAAACATAGTTGTATGTACATCAAATTGGCTAGGGCTAAGCCTCAACCTTCCAAAAGATAACTACTCACTACCCATAGCTAAGATAGAGTATAGATACATAAATTAGAGACAAATAGGAGAAGAGATAACCAAAGAGTCTCAAAAGCTCCAAGCTCTTCAAACTCTCATTCCCTTCTTGCTCCAAAAATGCTCTTATGCTCCAAGAACTTGAGTCACTCACCTTAGGTTTAGTAGAAGATGGTGTAGATGGAAGTATGGTGGTGGTGATGGAGATTTTCAAGCCTTTTGGTGGTGCTAATGGGTGTTTGAAAGGTGGAGGATATGGCTATTGGGTATAGATATGGATGGAGGCCTAAGAGAGAGACTAAAACTATGAAAAACTAAGAAATGAGATGAGTTGTGTGTGGGTGTGGGTGTAGTGGGGAGCTCGACCCCTATAGCCTTGAATGAGATATTTTGGTAGCAAATAATTCAAAATTAAGGTTGGACATGATCCACGATTTTAGACTTTACTTAGTGGTCCAAAGATGACTCACCAAGCATGTGAGTGACACATGTCTCTACCAAAATATCTTCTCCCTTAGGCTTGTGGACTTAGACTTGAAATTCTTGGGCCTCAAAACATTCCGGCAAGGGATCGCCGGAGTTGATCGCTGGAGTTAACCGTTGACCGTTGACCGGCCAGAATTGTCTTTGACCGGCGGTTGACTTTTCGTCATTTTCTCAGTTTTGCTCATTCTTCTATAAATGATTAGGAAACTTGCTTGGCTTCTTCAAAAAGTGATTAATCTCCATACTTTAGCTCGTTTCCTCGCAAACTCTCTATTTCCTAGCATGACAAGGAAACGTATTAAAAACGATGCTTTATTCCAAAAAGACAAGCTTTAAGCATAAGGTTAGGTACATAATTGGAACACAATTATGGTCCTAACACCTACTAAGAGCATTAGCCACAACATTAGCTTTTCCCAGATGGTACTCAAAAGTACAGTCATAATCATTAATTAACTCCATCCATCTTCGTTACCACATGTTCAAATCTGGTTGAGTACGCAGGTAAGTGAGACTCATGTGATCAGTATAAATCTTACACTGCGCTCCATACAAGTAATGCCTCCAACTCTTCAATGCCAACACAATGGCAGCAAGCTCAAGATCATGTGTGGGATAATTAACTTCATGGGGCTTCAATTGTCTGGAACCATACGCAACGACATTGCCATACTGCATCAAGACACAGCCTAGACCCAATTTTGAAGCGTCACTATAAATAACATATTCCCCACTTTTGTCAGGTAAAGTCAAAACTGGTGTCGTGGTTAATTTTTCCTTCAACGTCAAATAACTTTCTTCACAGGCATCGGACCACTCAAATTTAACCCCCTTCTTCGTCAATCGGGTAATCGGAGTTGCAATCTGCGAAAAATCTTGTACAAAATGGCGATAATAACCCGCTAAACCCAAGAAACATCTTATCTCAGTTACATTAGTAGGTCTACTCCAATTCAACATCACTTCAATTTTATCTAGATCAACGCTAACTCCTTCTACTGAGATCACATGACCTAGAAATTTTACATTATCCAGCCAAAATTCACACTTGCTAAACTTTGCATACAACTGAGAATCCCGCAAAGTTTGCAAAACAGCACGTAGATGCTTCCGGTGTTGCTTCTCATCCTTGGAATATATAAAGATGTTATCGATAAATACAATGACACACTTAGCCAAGTATCGCCTGAAGACTTGATTCATGAGGTCCATAAAAGCAGCTGGGGAATTCGTCAAGCCAAAAGGCATAACAAGAAATTTATAATGTCCATAGCGCGATCGAAAAGCCGTTTTAGAAACATCTAATTCTTGAATCCGAAGCTGATGATATCCCGATCTGAGATCAATCTTTGAGAAAAATGTATCTCATTTTAGTTGATCGAATAAATCATCAATCCGCGGTAAAGGATACTTATTCTTCATCGTAACTTGATTCAATTTCTGATAGTCAATGCACAACCTCATTGAACCATCCTTCTTCCTCAGAAACAACACAGGAGCACCCCAGGGTGAAACACTGCATCGAATAAAACTCTTATCAATCAACTCCTGCAGTTGAACCTGTAACTTCTTCACCTCTGTTGGGGCCATTCGATATGGTGTCTGTGAAATATGACCAATACCTCGAAGGAACTCAATGGTAAAATCAATCTCCCGCACTAGAGGAAGACCAGGTAAGTCCTCAGGAAAAACATCCAGATACTCATAAACTATGTAAATGTCCCCAATATTAGGCAAACACACCTTCGTGTTGACTACATGAGCCAAATACGCCACACGACCATTCCTTAACATCTTTTCCGCTTTCATTGCTGAAATCCAAGGTGAAGAAGTATTCCTTTCGCCGCAAAATAAGATTTCTGGCATACCTAGACTTCTAAAGACTACCTCCTTTTTTATGACAATCAAAGACTTCCCAATGAGCCTCTAAGAAGTCCATCCCCAGAATTACATCTAAATCTACAATGTCTAACAATAACAAATCTGCAACTATAACAATGTCTAACATAACCCCCTACAAAAATCTCACAGTCCCTATACACCCATTTGACACACACAACCTCACCGGATGGATATAACACTCGCCATATTCCCGGAAGTGGAGAGGCAGGTATAGTGGCCAAAGATGTCAATCTATACGACATAAAAGAATGTGTAGCTCTCGGGTCTAGTAAAGTAAGGACTGGATAACCAAAAGTATATAACGTACCGATAATAACCTCTGGGGAAGTTCTGCCCTCTCGCAAGGTCATTGCATGCACTCAGGCCTGCCCAGCTGGTCGTCCATGCTGATTGCGATTCTGCTGATTTCCTTACCCGGTGGGCTACGTTGGCCGAACTTCAAAAGTGGTACCCAGATCTCCACTTGAACTCTGGGCGGCTGAACCACCAAAAGTGGCTAACTGTGGACACTCTCTGGCAAAGTGGCCCTCCTGGCCACAATGAAAACAACCTCTGACACCTTACTGACACTGACCCAAATGATGTCTATTACAGATATTGCACAATGGAAAATTTCTCAGTGCAGCCGGTGTCTCATATAAGCATCGAGGATAACTCGACCCAATAGAACTCCCACTTGGTTGTTACCTCTGAGGTCGATTCTTCCTCCATCTTTGGCTCCTACTCTGACCAAATGTGCCAGCAGAAAATCTTTAAGGTCCACTGCTAGAAGAAGAGGTTGAGCCTGATGTACCTAAACTCAATCTCTTCGAAGGACCCTGGCTGGGTCCACCTTCCTCGAAGCGGCGAGACTGAAACTGCACCTGTCTCTCCCTTTCCACATTGTCACATCTGATTGCTACACTAACAAACTCATCCAAATTATCCCGAGGTATAGTTGTTAATGTCCCTTTGATGTTCAGATTCGGACCCAGCTCAAATCTCTTGCAATTGGATTCCTCACCTGTCACCATATCACGTGCAAATCGAGACAAACGAGTAAATTTATCTCAATACTAAAGCACTAACATACTACCTTACCTCAGGCTAGTAAACTCTTCATATTTTCGCTGCTGAGTAGCCTGGTTGAAATATCGACGCATGAACACTTCTCTGAATGTAGGCTAGGGGTCGGCAAAAGCCCGGCCCGGCCCGGCCCGGCCCATGTATAGCTGGCACGGGCCGGGCCGGGCCGGGCCTCAACAACATTTTAATATATGCGGGCCGGGCCGGGCCGGGCTTTATCTTCTATATAAGGATCCGAGCCCGGCCCATTCAAGCGGGCTTTGCGGGCTTTTGCGGGCTTTTGCGGGCCGGGCCTTTGCGGGCTTTTGCGGGCCGGGCCTATCGGGCTTTAATTATTAAAAAAATAAGACATTTCAAAATAAACGTAACCTTCATCCATGCACCGGGGTTTAAACGTACTCCGACGAGTCTAAATTTTACGTACGATGTTTATCACTATAAGATGGAGTTTTCTACATGTCCTCGTTTATTATTAAAACATATTTAATTCTTATATTGCTTGAATTCTCCATATGTATATTAATGTGCTTACGTTTGTTCATTTGTTATATGGAATGAAATACTTTTGTGAAACTTAATCGGACATGTTTAATTATTTTATAAAATTGACCGTTAGATTGATTGGTTAGAATATTATAACCATGCCTTTAAAATTTTATAAATTTTGGACTTGATTTGGACATCGATCCATGTATTTCGCCAAATGTGACCATAGTACTCTTACAACTAAAACGGAAATTACCCCTCCCGAAAATAATTTTTTAACATCAAATTTTGGACACATACTCTTATGGAATACATATCTATCTCATAGTATCAAAAAAAATGACATAAAAAATTGATTTATCTACTCCCCCCATAGGAAAATAAGGAAAATAAGATGAGTGTATTTTAGTGTTTTCACAAATTTTGTTTAATTGTATTGACTGGGATCCAAACGTACTTCGATTATGCTAATTTTTACGTACGGTGTCTTTTATTACAAGGTGAACTATTATATATGGCATTCTTTATTGTTAAAACATTTTTAATTCTTATATTGCTTGAATTCTCTACATGCTCACTAATGTTCTTACCTTTATTCTTTGGTTATATGGGTTGAAAGTCCTTTGTGAAACGTAATCGATCATGTATCATCATTTTACAAAACTGACTGTCAGATTGGTTGTTCATAATATTCTAAGCATGCCGTTAAAAATTTATAAATTTTGGACTTGATTTAGACCTACATCTATGAGTTTCGCTAAATGTGACCGTAGTACCCTTACAACTAAAACATAAATTACCCATCCCTAAAGGAATTTTTTAAGATCAAAATTTTAACACACATTCTTGTAAATTACATATCTATCTCATAGTGTCAAAAAAATTGATATAAAAATTTAATTTATCTAGTTTCTCCATGGAAAAATAAGCAATATATAAGAGAAGGGTATTGATGTCATTTCACACACTCTCAATTAAACTCTCACCATTGAAAAATTACAATATCTAATCTGAACCATCTATTATATTTACTGTTTTACTGTGTAAATCGATAAAAAAAATTACAATGAAACCCTAACCCTAAACCCTAAACCCTAACCCTAACCCCTAAACCCTAACCCCTAACCCCTAACCCCTAAACCCTAATCCCTAAACCCTAACTTACTCTAAACCTCAAAATTCCTAAAACCTAAAATCTAACTTACTCTAAACTTCAAAATTCCTAAACCTTAACTTACCCTAAATCTCAATCCCCTAAACCCTAACTTACCTTAAACCTAAACCCTAACTTAATTATCCTAAACTCTAAACAATGATTTAATAGTAAAATAGATACACAAATATAACTATATATGGAATTCAAATATTTGATCAATATATGTATATGTAATATATTAATATAGACATACACAAATATAAAAAATATATATAGTACTAGTCACTATATTATATATATAAGTGTAGGTATAATGATATACGTACTACTATCTTATATATATAAAAAATTGACTGTCGGATTGGTTGTTCATAATATTCTAAGTAGGCCGTCCCTAATTTTTATAAATTTTGGACCTAAACCCTTAACCCTAAACCCTAAAACCTAAACCCCAAACCCTAAACCCTAAAAAAATTATAATAAAATCCTAGAACCGGAACCTTAACTTACCATAAACCTCAAATTCCTAAACCTTAACTTACCATAAATCTTAATCTCCTAAACCCTAATTTACCCTAAACCTAAACCCTAACTTATGCTAAACTTTAAATAATGACTTAATAGTAAAATGGATACACAAATTTAATTATATATGGAATTCAAATATTCAATCTATCCATGTATATGTAATATATTAACATATATACACAAATGTAAAATATATATCTACATAGTATTAGTCTATTAGACTACTAGTCACTATATTTTATATATATATATGTCAATATGTGTGTAGGTAAACATTAACTAGGTATAAATTGTATAATGATTAAAATTCATTAAATGATTTAATGATATATGTCAATATGTGTGCGGGCTTTGACGGGCCGGGCCTAACGGGCTTTGACGGGCCGGGCCTAACGGGCCTTGACGGGCTTTTGGCGGGCCGGGCCCGCGGGCCGGGCCGGGCTTTAGATCTCTAAACCATGGTCGGCCCACCAACCACCTTGGCGGGCTTTTGCGGGCTTTTTTTGCGGGCCGGGCCGGGCTTTTAGCCCACGGGCTTGCGGGCCTCCACCGGCCCACGAGGCCCACGGGCCAAATGATGACCCCTAATGTAGGCCATGTGGTGTCAACAAGAACCCTCTCAGTACTAGCACACCAAAAGTAAGCATGTGATTCAAGTAAACCAATAGCTGTTATCGTCATCTGCTCTAGGGTGAAGTGAAGTCGTTCACATACTCACTCTAACTGGACTATCCATGCCTCACATGTTTCAGGATCTGTGGAACCAGAAAAAGTGGTTGCTCTAGCTGTTCTTGCCCTTACTATAGGATCAAAACGCTCCTCTAACTGTAAAACTTGCATAAGAAAGTCACACGTTTGCTGATCCTCATCACGATCCTTGGCCCTTTTTACGCGGGCTCCACATCTAGGAGGCATCTCCTATAGATGAAAAAATACATTAGTCAACAAAACACAAAGGATACAATCATGAAACATTAAACATTTAAAAACACACAACACCGTGAGCATTGATGGGGATCCGCCGGCCGGTCGGGCCATCGCTCTGAAAGTGCTGTGTATTCCTAAATGTCCTTAGTAACACAACTGTGGAAGTCTACAGAACCTACAACCTAATGTTCTGATACTAACTAAAAGGACCCAATCCTGATTTAGTTGCCTAAACTGGAATTAAGCCCTAATAACAACTGAAACTACAAAAAAGATTGCTAGAGTTTATTCTAAAAACAAGAAACCCAAAAACCTGCAAGAAAAACACACTTCTAAAATGTCCTCAAAAATAAACCGTGGGCACTAAATCCCATTTGAATTTCTCAAATCAGTCCAACACTGAATCCACTAGAAATATAAACTGTTTACGGAAGGTGATAAGAAAACAGAAGAGTGAATGGAAAATACAACACAACGGAAATAAACTCTATACAGTATTCAGAGCGACTTCTAATTTACATATTACACGGGACTAGCAGGTTAAACTAGGAACCTACTAGATGAGTACAATGAAACGAACTCTATGCCTCTGTCGCTTACGTGTTATCATAGGATAGAAACTGCAAACTGGGCGGAGGAAACCAAAAAGTCCAGGGAAAGACATATAAAATAATAAAACTGTTAGAGTGAGTGGACAAAAATAATATTTCACTAAAATTGAAAACTATAAATAATATGTCTTTCACTATAAATGTACATAAAAATAATGCGTCTAAAAATATGATCATCCAAGTACTCTTGGGTTCTACAAAATATGTGGAGGCTACGTCTCAGGT
This sequence comes from Geum urbanum, assembly GCA_946800695.1. Lineage (NCBI taxonomy): Eukaryota > Viridiplantae > Streptophyta > Magnoliopsida > Rosales > Rosaceae > Geum > Geum urbanum. The sequence continues at coordinate 13,214,889 of OX327003.1, forward strand.
CATCTGACCTCAAGTCCTAATATTACCCAGGCCAGGTTCCTGGCCCTCCTAGGTGCTCTATAAATCCTCGGGTCAGGTCCCTAGCCCTCCCGAAGCATCTCGGGGATCAGCCGAGAAGCAGTGCATTAATGCAACATTTGTGACTATGCTATGTGTAAAACAATATACTGTATGCCTCCAAGCTAATGCATAACTATAAAAATACATAACTGTAAAGTGCATAACTATAAAATGCATAACTGTAGACTCATAAAATAATAGTCAAAATAAAGTATCCACTCACAGTACGAAGCTAGCTCCGTGGTCCAGCGGAAGTCCCCTCGTCAAAATCTCGATCACGGTCTCCTAAATAAATAACATATTCATTTAATACTGGAATTCGTGTGACGACCCGGACCAGAATCAGCAGTATGATCAGCTTGATTGATGAGTTACTGCGTAGTCGCAGCTGTTCGACAATTATTTGAATCGCCGAAGCTTCTTAACGACTTAATTATTGGCCAAGAATTTGAGCTGAGTCTCTTCTCGGGAGTCGTTGTACGTGTGATTACGAGTTCGTGGGCGGTTCCGGATCGTTATTTGGACAACCGAGGAATTAGTTATGAATATTTGAAGTTTCGACGGAAACGGATTTAAATGACAGGTTTGTTCGCGACTAAATTATCGGACGAGAATTTGGTTTTGGTTCCTTCACAGAAGTTGTTCAGAATTTAATTTCGAGTTCGTGGGAACTCTCGGAGCATTATTCTGAGTTACGGAGTTTAAGTTGCGAATTTTGCCGATTGTTGATTGTTTGGTTGATTTAATTGTGTGTTGGTTCAAAGGGTTGACTTTTTGTCCGTTTGGTCGATGTGTTTGACTTTGGGTGATTATGAAAGATTATGTCGAGTCAAATTCGTGGCCGCGAGAATTATCGGAATCGGAATTACGACGAAGAAGTTACGCGCGTTTGAAGTTCGTCGAAAAGGATAATTACAAGTTTCCATTTTGGGAAAGGCTATAAATAGAAACCTGCTATTTTGAGCAAGTCAAAGACCTGCCATTTTGGGGTTTGACCGAGTTGACCGAGTCAACTCGGTGGAACACGACGGCACCATTCGGCCTCGCCGGCGATGTGATTTTTCCGGCCACCCCGGAGGGCGGGGCTGGTCCCGTTCGACTCATCTCGGTGCCCCCGTCCCCGTGCCGGCCTCCTCTCGTGGTGGAGCTCACGGTGGAGAGAGAAAACTTGAAGCAAAGTTTGTGATTTTTGGGTTTAATGGTGGTTTTCGATTTGGGTCGTGTTGAGCTCAAACAAGGACTGGGTTTTGTAGCCCTCATCTCCATGATTCTAACCATGTAAGTATGGAGTTCTAATTCGATTTGTGGAAGGAGAATTTTGGATTTGAAATTTGTGTGTTCATTCGGTTTTTCATGAAATTGACATGGTTAGAGTGAGAATTGGCCTTCGTGGCAGTTGTGAAAGTTGCTCAGTTGGTGATTTTGCATGGAATAGGGGTTGCTCCGCCGTGAATTCTTCCGGTCAACAGTGGCGCCGCCGTGGACGGCGGTCAACGGCGGTCAACGGTCAAAGTTTGACTTTTTGGACTTTCGACAAGTTGCATGTCGTTTGACTCGAAATCGCGCCCCGATCGCAGTGGGGAGGTTCATTTTTCGAATTGAGCGTCCGAACGTAAAGCGAGGTATTGAGGTGAGTTATATAAGGATTTTCGACGATTCGTCGACTTTGAGTTATGTGTTTCCGAGAACGGTGGTTTCTCGTGATTTGTCTTGTATTGTCGAGATATGAGTTTGAGATATGGATTTTGTGTATATTCAGGTGTTCGTGATCGTTCGTTTGGCGAGGGACTTTCCGCCGGATCACGGGTTAACGCGATACGCATTACGCTAGTCTGTGAGTGGACAGTTTATTTTCACAGAATTCTTGCGAGTCTTTTATTTATAATTTACGAACTTGAGCATGCAGATTGATTATGGTTTTACGAGCATGTGTTTTACGATTATACATATACGGATATGCGTATACGAGTATACATACACTGATATATTGTTTCATGCATTTGCACCAAACTGTTTATGATTTGGTTTTCACAGAGTACAGTCGTAGTTTATGAGGTTGTATCGATACACTGCATCCCGACTGATTCCCGAGGATGTTACCAGCTAGGATCACGTGTGGGCTAGGGACCCCGTGGTTCTGGATCACGTGTGGGCTAGGGACCCCGTGGTTCCGACTGTGCTGCTGCAGCTAGGATCACGTGTGGGCTAGGGACCCCGTGGTTCTGACTGTGAGATTTTACTTGCATGCTCTGTTTACGAGTTGGAGTCAGCGTCTCCTCGTATACTATTTGGTTTGATTTATTATATTTCGACTTGCATATGTTTTTATAACATATATTAACTGGTGAAAGACATTTATTTTCGTCCACTCACTCTAACGTGTTTCATGTCTTTCCCCTGGGCTTTTCGGTTTCCGTGCCCAGTTTGTAGTTCAGGCTCTGGTGTCGCACGTCGTGGTCGGAGGCATAGTACTCGAGCTACTTTGTTTCATCCAGTAGGTTTATTGTTCTACCTACTGTGGTATGCGTATATGATTATGTAATAGAAGTCGCTCTGAGTTTCCTATTGAATATGTTATACGATTTTACCCGGATTTCAGTAAAGTACGTATATATTTATTGTTTTACTTTACTGTTAATATATTGAGAAATCCGGATGGGATTGGTGCCCACGGTTTGCTTTTTGTGGCATAGGATGAAGTGTATTTTCCGCGTGCAGGTAATGGTAATTCCACGCTAGTAACGAAACTCTGCCCAAATTTTGAAAAGTTTTTGTTGGTTCGTATTTTCGATAGGGTTTGATTCCGGTTTAGGCAACTAAACCGGGGTTGGGTCCTTTCAATTCGATAAAATGTGCAAAAAACAACTCAGAAACTATCCTGAAAACCCCTTGGGTAAATTTGGGATTTTTGCCTCGCTGAAGCCCCGCTGTGGATGGCGGCGCGTGGCCCTCACGTGCCTCCACAGGCGGTGGTGCGTGAGTCCCACGAGCCTCTTGCGGTGACTGCTCTGATGGGAGCATTTGATACATGGTTGAAAAGGTGTCTCTAAGCCCAAAAACATTCCTAACTAGACCTATCCCCAACTCACCGTCGTTTAGCCGGAAAACATCCTGAAGTCCACGGCTCGAAAATCGCCGGAAAAGAATTCTGGCCGATTTCAACGCCGTCGATGCTCCTCGGTCCCCCCCAACCATAGGGGTTCGCCTCCTGGGGTGAAACTTAGTCGTTTCCACCCATCGCCATCGCCGGAAAGTGGCTGGAACACCACCGGCGAAACAGCCCAAAATCCCACAGATAACTCGACTCAATTCGATCCCAAATTAAACCCCCCCCCCCCCCACAACATATACATGAATCAAAAGAAGGAGAGGAGAAATTCAAAACCATATCAAGATTGCCGGCAATGGTGGCGTTTTCGACGGGTTCGAATTCGGGTCGGTCGGACGGCGATTTGGGTCGGCGGAGGTACTCCGTATTTTCTAATTTTTGTACATATTTTCATAGTAAATACTGTATTTATATCCCCCAAGCACCTGATCAGATCAACGGCTGAGGTTTGATCTGATCAAGATCCAATGGTTCAGATTAAACCGACCTAAAATAAAAGCTTTTAAATATTTTCTTCACGCAAACTTTCAAAATTCATAAAAAATAGCACGCTTATCCGAAAAATTCTTCGAAAATTCCTATGCGCTCAAAACAAAATACTCTACGACTTCTGTAAAGAAAATAAAGTCTATTTCTCCTCTGGTGAAAAAGTCATTAACAAACCACACGAGACAATTAATTAACGATAATTCTAATTCGTGCTGATTTATGCGTAACTTCATTCGGGTTATTACACATCAAGTCATTAAATCAGTACCATGACTTCCTTTCTATCTTGAAGGCTCACTGGTTTACTTACAATCAAGTAGCAAAGGAGGTGAGGGAAGACTTGTTAGTTGATGAAGATTGGCCCATATATAGTTGGGCATTGTCAAAAAAAATACAAGCTGGGCATTGTCTTTCAAACCATATATAGTTTAAGGAAGGGACAAGGCCAAAAGGATGAATGAAGACCACTTCATTGATCTATTTAACAGCTTAGCTAGCTATAGGAATGAGCTGTTAAAAAAATTATGGATCTACTGCGGATATCAAGACATATATGAATAGTGAAATCAGAAGATTTTAGAGAATGTATATGTTTTTCTATAACCAAAGAGGGGTGGATCAATGGTTGTAGACCTCTGGTGGGATTGGATGGAACTCACATAACCAACAATTACCAAAAGGGAATAATCGTAACTGCAATTGGTGTATATCCCAATAATGGGATATATCCCGTAGCATTTTCCATATGTGATATTAGAACTAGAAGACTTGGATGTGGTTCTTAGAGCTACTTGAATGGGATCTAAAGATGGAGAGGGAGAGAAACTATTCATTCATTTCATACAAGCAGAAGGGTTTGATTAATGCCATCAAGCATCATTTTCCAAGAATTGATCAAAGACATTGTGTGAGGCACCTGTACAACAACTTCAAGGGTAAGAATCTAGGAGAGACTTAAACAAAGCATGTGGAATGCAACAATTTCATGCTTCCATAAGCATAGGAGATGAAGCTGCATAAACCAACTGCATTTGATTGGTTTCAGGAAGAGAGAACAGAAACCCAATTCATTGGTGCAGGGCATTCTTTAATGAAAATGTGAAGTGTGATCTATTGTTGAACAATCTTTGTGAAAGCTGTAATGTTGTGCTGAAGGAGGCTAGAGACAAACTAATCATCACCTTAGTTAAGAAGATTAAAGTGGACATAATGATTAGGCTAGCTAATAGAAGGGTGGTTGATACCGGGTGGAAACAACCAGTTGGGTGTAGAATAGTGAAGTTGGTCAACAAGGAGATAAATTTTTCTTCCAATTACAAAAACTAAAATGCTGGGTTACATGACTATCATGTATTTGGAACTAGAGAACATGGGAGTCATCATGTATTTGATTTGAATATACATGATTGTTGCAAGAGATGGCAAGGAAGTGGAATACCTTGTGCTCGATCATGTTGTAATTTGCTTAAGGAGTAAATACTTGGTTCCATACTTCTCATGTGATGCTGCACTCAAACAAGCTAAGCATGAGGATACATACAACCATATTCTCCATCCAGTTGCTGGCTAAGAATATTAGGATGTAGTTGATTTTCCAATATCACCACCCTCATTCAAGAAACAAGCAGAAAGACCACCAAAGAAGAGACGACTTGCGTATAGATAGATAGATAGATAGATAGATAGATAGATAGATAGATAGATAGATAGATAGATAGATAGATAGATAGATAGATAGATAGAGGGTATCACCACCATCAAAGAAGCTAGGGATATGACCAGTTGCCAAATACTTACTCTAGGATTACTTGCCAGAGATGTTTCAAGCAAGAACATAATAGAATGGGGTGTCACTCACAAAAGCAAAGAAGGCTAATGGTGAAAGTACATTTCAATATTAGATAGATAGATAGAGGGTATCACCACCATCAAAGAAGCTAGGGATATGACCAGTTGCCAAATACTTACTCTAGGATTACTTGCCAGAGATGTTTCAAGCAAGAACATAATAGAATGGGGTGTCACTCACAAAAGCAAAGAAGGCTAATGGTGAAAGTACATTTCAATATTTTGTGATTACTACTACGACCAGTGTTGTGTTGCATTATGATTAGGAATTCATTATGATTAATACCGTGACTATGTTTTGTTGTTCAAGTGCAGGGTGAAGGAAACTCCATCAGAACTACAAGAAAGCCATGACCAAAGAGGCCAGATGCCCATAAAGAAGGTAGACAACAACATATAGTCTTCAAAAGGACCTATAAGGTGGCTAAGGAAGCTCATGAAGTTGTTGCTAGAGCTGAGCGTGTGGCCACAAAAAGCAGTAAAAACCCTGCAGCAATGGAGCCACAACAATAATGATGTGTGCATGGATCCAATTCAGACTTTTGTGTTATTGATGTCTCCACACGTTTCATTATGTCCAATTCAGTATCTTGTGTTGTTTGAACAATATTTGTACCTATTTTTGATGTTTTAGAATATGGTCTATATGTTGTATGTTAATTGTGATGTTTAAGAATGTAGTGTGGAACAAGTATCTTCATATGTTATCATGTGAGCTGCATGAAACTTGAACTTCAACTGTTATCCAAATTTATATTGCATTGGGAATTCCTTGACATTGAAATAGGTTTATAAGTAGACACAGATCCAGTAATCAACATAAACTACTGATGCATATCATTCCATTTAAATCATAGGCTTATAAGCCCTTACATAATCAAAATTATTGAACTCCAACGACAAGCAGGAGCGAAACCCCAAAAATTGGTAGTCCAAATGCAAAAACTACAAAAACAGCAACAACTAAACAACAACATGCATAAATCCTAAAATAATTTACCCTAAACCAAATACATAAACAAACCCCATCCCATATAATCCTAAACCTCTGAATCTGAATCTGACTCCAACTGCACTACCACCGAGTAACCGAATGAGCCGTAGCCGTATGAGCAATTTGGAGATACACCCTGACCTGGTCAATAATTAAGCTTGTGAGTAGCCAGGATCTAGTACTCAATGTTGGAGATTTCATTGCACAAAAGGCGCTCCATCGAACTTATCTGATCCATGATCCGATAGACAGGGCAGCCGAGATGGCGGGATGGACCTGCAACACTCCGTTTTAAGGAAGTGACCCAGGGAGCAAAAGGACCCGCTGCAGGAGTGGGGTTCAGACGTGACAAGCATCGAGGGGTTAGGGTGTTTTTCTAGCTGGCCATTGAGATGAGATAGAGTGAGAGAATTCGAAGAGGAAAAGTTGTAACAATAACTATACAGAGTAATTAGGAAAGTCAAGAGGCAATGTACAAATTGAAGGAGAAGGTAAATGTGAGGTGATGACAAATTTTTTGCGACACTAAATAGAAAACGATCCGGTAAATGAAAGGACACCTGGGTGTAGGATTTTGGTGTGGGGTGTAAGTGTACATAATATCCTAACTATTTCACAACCTAAACTCTAATACCTAAATCTTTTCTGCGCATATCTGAGTGATACCCAAATCCCTTCTTTCATTTTTTTTTTCTTCAGATTCATTCTCTTCATTAATTTCTTATTGGAATTCATTTCAGAATCATTTAAGTAAAACAAGTTTGTACACAGAAATTACACATTTCTTACACCATTACAAGAGACACTAATATGCTCATCAATACAAATAGAGAAATCCATAGTTTTCTCTCTCTTCCCTTCAGTACAATCAGTTCATTCTCAACTTCATAAACTATCTTTTCTTGCAGCTGCATTCTAACTTTGGCATCTCCACACAGTAAAGCCAAATCATCAGCTTCTACCTCACGATGCAACAATCCTATCCATAACAGAACCACAATTTCTCAAATCTTTAGGTTCATTTCTTTCATCATCAAATCACTCTCCTTCATTTTTCTAATTTCTTCCTCTAGACTTTGTATTGCTAACAACAAAGTAGGAATCACTTCTTGGGCTTGGCCATTGTATGGTGGATCAATCCAAAACGTAATTCACATTGCCTCTAATGAACATAAACAAATTCAATTTCATAAAATAATCACGTATTCCTAAAAAAACATCATTCATACCTCAGTTGAGTCTTGACTACAGCCCTAGTAGCGATTTCCGTAATCAACACCCAATCTTGAATACATGAGTATCTCATCCTTCTTTCCACAAGAACAATAGTTTACTAGGTTTCGGTTTGGTCTAACCCATCTCTCTCTCTCTCTCTCTCTCTCTCTCTCTCTCTCTCTCTCTCTCTCTCTCTCTCTCTCTCCATATATATATATAAGAAACAAATTTACAAAGAAATGAAAAGGGAAAGACCAAAATGGAGGGAACAATAGGGACCTTTCAGTAATTTTGGGTGTAAAAGGGGTTTTTGGTGGCACATTTTAGCTTCAAATTGTTAGGTTGGTAGAACTGGGGTACTTCAAGGTCATTTTTGATATTTACGCTTCATTTTGAAATCTTCGGTGCTACATCAGCAAAAATGACGGAGAGTAGACGGAAAATGGATGGAGGTATCATGTTCATACGTTTTAAGAGTCTGGGTATCACATTGGTAAATTTTAAAGTTCGAGACCCTTTTTGATATATCAATCCGAGTTCAAATACTATCAGTAAATTTTTTCCTACAAATAAATATTAAATGAGGGGTTTCGAGATATTTTTTTAAAGGCAAATATGGTGTGTCACTCCATTAAGGCCTCGTTTGGCTTCCAAGAAAAGAAAGTAAAGTGTTTAATTTCCCTTTCTTTTATCATGGGAAGGTTAGGGAAACAAAAATATTTCCATCAAGTTTTCTATGTGGTGAAGTGGTGTTTAGCAACATAAGGAAAGTAATCATAAGGAAGAAAGAAAAAAATTTATTTAATATACATGAGTGGGTTTGAGACAAATTCCAAGAAGTTAACGGTGTGTTTGGATGAAGTAATTTCAATTCTCATTGAAGTTCACAAATGATAGAAATTATAATTCTATGATTTTAAAGGTCATTATTTACGAATTCTAGCATTTGAATTTACTCATAAAGATATTTAAAATGACAAAGGAATTCAAATTTTTATATGTAATTCGAGAGAATTGTAGAATGACACCTAATTTTAAAAGAATTGAATAAGGGAATTAAGAGCTCATTTTCCCCTTAATTTTCTCTTATTTGAATTTCCTTCATTTCTTTTCTCAAACACAAGAACACTCTGTTCTCTTTTCCTTTCCTTCCAAATCTACCAACCAAACAAGGTCTAAAGGGATCAATGAGCAATAGTTTACATTGACCGCCACCGAGGTATAACAAGCAGATAATCATTGCTATACTAAGAAAGAAGAACACCTAGTATCAAACTGCTTACTAATGACGCGCTCTTGCTCAAAAAGTAACCATATCATTGTGTTTAGGGGGACAGATAAATAAAGACCCCAAACGACTAATTTATAAGAACATAATTCCCCACCAGAGACAAAACCAAACCCTTAGGAGGACACGACCCCTCATAAGCACTAGTCGAGCCTTCAACCCTATTCGACCACCTGGGTCCCAAATCAAACCTGAGTTAATAATCTGACCTAAAGCTAACCATGCCCAAAAGAAAAAGTCCTTGCATATTGGGATAAAAAGGCCAAAACTCCACATTAAGGCCTAACATAGTGACATTGAGATGCTAGTGCATGTACGTCGCTGCACGCCGTCGCCAGACCCCAATCATCAGCCTTTGTCGAACCCTCAAACCGCTCTGCTGTGTCGACATTAGCCTCCAAATTTGATGCAAACTCAGAGCCAACCAAGCAGAACGATCAACCCCAACCAGAGCCTACAACATTCTAATTTGAGCACATTACCAACCAAAGCCTTTCAGTTGAGGACTGCAGACCGTCGTAACCATCTACCGATCCCACCGATTCCCATCCTTCAAACGAGCCTTCGTAGGCCGCAAGCCTCGCTAAGCAAACCCGTCGTTGCCTGAGTAAAAGCTCGACTTAGGTTGCAGCCTTTGGGATGACGGAAAAGAGGCCACAGAGGTTGCATGTAGCCCAAATGCTACAACACGAGACCAACTGAGAGGAGGTCGAGATGCTACATTGAGGGGCAACGTCCATAAGGCGGCATCAAAGAAGATCATCGCTGCTCGTCTCTTTGGAAATACTAAAAGGCCCGCTGCTATTTTAAGAGAGGTAGAGAGAACATTTTAATGGGATCTTATGTTTGTTTAGGGGTTTCAAGATTAGATTTCTTAGATTTGCACGAAATAAATATATTTTAATACGTATGAAACTATACCAATCCTTTACACATAACAAATATAGTTAAGAAAAATCAATATGGTGAGAAAAATCAATGGTGAAATTAACAATTTTAGGAGAAAAATCAATTTTAGGAGAAAAATTAGTTAAGGATCTACTTAGGCTTAATTTGGTATGGAAGTGAAATTAAGTATGGTGAGAAAAATCAGTAGTGAAATAAATCAATAGTGAGAAAAACATAGTTAAGAAAAAGCAACCCCTTGGCTTCTTTTGATTTATGTGTTAATTGACCCAAAAATTTAGGAAAACACAGATATAGAATATTAACCAAATAGACAGCCTACTATGGTAAAATTAAACTATTTTTTCTCCAAAAACTTAATACCAAACTGGGCCTAAATCGCATCACATAAAGACTTTGCAAAAACACTAATTTCGATAATCCTCGTGACCAACGTTTATGTATGCCTAACGAATTGGGTAATAGCTATAGAGAAGCTACATTAAACTGTAGACCTCAAGAGTTAGGACACCAAATCATATGAAATATGCTTAAGAAAACATAACAAAGGCATACAATTTAAATGAAAACTGCAGGAGTATATAAACGATAAAAAAGGATATAAAGAATACCGATGGAAATCAAAAAGGTATTTATTAAAAAATTGAAACTATACTAATCCTTTACACGAATTCATAAACTACAAATATACATGAGAGATGAAGTAAAATCATGTACACCTTAATTTTTCTACCAAGCTTTGGTAGATTTGCAGAGGACACTTTTTTTAGGTGAATGAATAAACGGCTAAAGAACCTACTTGGAAGGAGGATATCACTTCAATAGATAGAGAACGTACGTACTGTTGTCGAGGTGAATGAAAATCTCGGCAGAGGTTTGGAAGAGTAGAGAAAATCGGTGAGAGGAAGGCTAGGGCAAATGGTATGTGGTGCAAAAGTGATATCGAACAATGACCTAAAGTAATCTATTTATAAGGAGAGATAGGCTAGGAGGAGCCAATATACTGGCTACATGGCCTTTTTCTGGTGGATCCATGAACCCAGTTTGTGCATTCGAGTTTGCAGTTATTGCTAGTAATTTCAAGAACCAAGAAGTGTGTTAGGACGGAGCCTTGATCAGTGATGCAGTTGCTAAGATTTTTTATGACAATGTGATGTTCCCTACTCAGGCTCCACATTATATTGCAGATGGGATTAGAGTGTAATATTACTAGATGGAAAGTCCGCTCTTATATGTAATAAGAACTTTAAATATATTCTATTAATTGTCAAAGATAGAAACTTAATAAACTAAATATGTTGTCCAAACATTAGTTAGAATTTTGATTTGGTTTTCTAGTTCCTTCACTCATCTCCTTGCAATCTTCTTGATCTTCGTCCTAACAATCTTCTTGATCTTCGTCTTTTTGTACATGTAGTTGTAAGGACGAAGATCAGTAAAATAACCCGTTGGTTCTCTAGTTCCTTCACTCATCTCCTTGCAATCTTCTTGATCTTCGTCTTTTTTTACAATCTTCTTGATCTTCATCCTTACCAACGGGTTATTACATATTCTCCATTGTGCCTTAATTCATTATATGTGTTGATTATGATCAAAAGAATCGAACAACAAAGAATAATCATAGAGAAAATGTAATAACCCGTTCCAAAAGTTCTTGGTTCACGATTTATTTATTGTTAAACAGCGATGGTAATTAATTTATACCGTCGGTAATTATCGATGATATTTATCAGAATTTTACCGATCATATTTTATGAGGGATTTCTTTGCGAAAAGTCGTAGAATTTGTCAATACAAGTCCGTAGCAATGTCAAGTGTTGAAATCGGAGTTATAACGAAGAAGTTATGGTCAGCGAAAATTTTACGAAAATATCTAAAAACGTTTTGTCACAAAATCGAGGATATAAATACGAGTTTTCATTTTGGGAAACTGAGAAGTTTCCATTTTGAGGCAGGCGGGGTTGACCCGCGTTGACCGGCTCTCCATGGTGAAAATCGCCAGCGAGCTCAGCTCCGGCGAAGCCCTGCCCTCCATCCACCAAACCGATTATCCAATGTGTCCAAACGTTCATCTCGACGTCCCCTACCTTTTCTCCATAGTCTTCGACCTCAATTTGACCGGAGCAAGCTGGAAATGTTGATCAAAAATTGCCAGAATTTGTGGGTTTCGGGTCGTCCATTTTCGGCCAAATCGACCGACGTGAAGCACTGGGCTTTGAAGCCGTCATCACTACGAAGCTAACCATGTAGGTATGGTACTTCAATTCCACTTCTGCATGGAGAATCGATGAATTGAAAATTTTGTGAGATTTTGGTTTATTATGAAATTGGACTAGTTAGAGAATGATTTGGACTTTGTGGTAGTTGAGTAAGTTGTTTGTTGGGTGATTTTAAGTGGAACAGGTTTTGGTTCGCCGGAAAATAGGGGTGGCGCCGCTGCGCCGCCGCCGCCAGTGGTCCACGACGGAGCTCCGGCGAGGTCATTTTTCAGCATAAATTTTATGTCGTTTTACTCGTAATCGTGTACCGGTCACAATGATGAAGTTATTGAATTGAATTAGATGTAATTGGTTAAGACGCACAGATAATCAGAAATAAATAAACATATTTATGATATTATTAATCGGTGGAATAATTTGTCGATTTGACCGAGAGTCACGTAACGGCTAAGGATGTTGGATACAAATTAAATAGAGAACATAAAAATTAGAAATTGGAAATCGGAATTTAATTTAGAGGCCGATATTATCTCGGGAAGCGCGTTTGTCGAGAAGGCGATATTCTCGATGGTATTGCTCGTGAGTTACGAGCCTAGTTATTTGATATGATTTTTGAGGATTAGTTATTAGATAATAATCTTTGTTTCAAGATGACGTGATAGCAGCCAGTATCATACATATAAAACGCCGAATGACAAGCTCTGGCTGGTGGAAATCACTGCACAGTATTATGAGTGGACATTTTATTGTCACTGTTGTTATGCGAGTCTTTAGTTATACAGCTTACAATTATGCATTTAAGTTTATGCATTTGCATTTGGAGGTATATATGATTTATTTTACACAGAGCATAGTCACAGTTGTTGCATTGATGCACTGCCTCTCGGCTGATCCTCGAGATGCTCCGGGAGGCCTAGAGACCTGACCCAGGGATTTATTGAGCACCTAGGAGAGCCAGTAAACCTGACCTAGGAAGTATTAGGACTTGAGGTTAAATGACCTGAGTCGTAGCCTCCATATATTTTATAGTACCCTGGAGTACCTGGATGATCATATTTTTAGACTCACATTATTTTTATGTATATTTATAGTAAAAGGCATATTATTTATAATTTTCAAATTAAAGTGAAATTTTATTTTCGTCCACTCACTCTAACAGTTTTTATTATTTTCTGTACCTTTTTCCCGGGATTTTCTATTTAAATTGCCCAGTTTGAGGTCGAGCGTGCACACAGATCGAGGCATAGTAGTATTTACCGTAGGATCAAAAGTTTATCCTGCGAGTTAGTATTTTACTTTTTCATTGTTAGCTTAATTTGGTTAGCAGCTCTGATGTCGAAAATAGTTGTATATTTTATATATTTTAGTAAGGAATCTATATGTGCGAAATTTCATTATTTCGTGACTTTTGAATTTTGGATCTCCACATTGGTTGTCAATTAGAGAGTAGTACCTAAGGTTAGCATAGTCGTTAGGGCTTAATTCTGGTTTAGGCAACTAAATAGGGATTGGGTTTTTTCAGTTGGTATCAGAGCATTAGGTTATAGGTTTTGTAGACTATATATACTTGGTTTCATTCATTGTCGTGTTCGATTATGCTCAACACTTTCAGAGTGATGGCCCGAATATAGCGGATCCCCATTGAATACTCACGATGTTGAACATCATCGAATACGTGACGAATGTGACTGAGTATAAACTTCAGCTTATGAGTCAGTGTGCCCTTGTCGCTATGCCTTGCGTGCGCCGACCTCGATCAGATTTATGGAAGTGTTCAGGCATTTCTCCATGTTAGCAGAACGTGATGAAACGATTATAATTAATTGAGTTCTTAAGGAATGTAAATTTTTTGAGGAGTCAAGCATTTGATTGGTTTCCTCGCGTTGTTCAAGTTGTATGTGAACTCTTGGTATTCACTGTCTACCTGTTGCTTGTGTTTATTCTACAATGGGAACAGCTGGATGCTGCATTACCATGGTTGTATACCATGTGTCTTCATTCAGGTTTTAGTTTTCTTTTTCGACACGCGCATAGAGAACTTGCAATTATTGATCATCTGCGTTGTTTCTCAATTTTACGATGGCAACCGGAGCAGTACAACACCCATATTATCGAGTCTATTGTGTGGCACTACGAAAATTCAGTGACAGGAGCGTGTCTAGTTTTCGACCCATAGTTATGACTTGAATGTGAGTCGAGATATAAGGTTGCTTTCTGAAAAAAAAAATCAAATATTTAGTAGTCTTATAATTTTTTTCCCACAGTTGTGTGGTATCAATGAACCTCTTTTCTGTGTTCATTTGGTCTTTTGATTCATTCCAGATTTATTTGGGCTATGTGAGTCATGTGTTTTATTATTACAGTAAACGAGGTGTTTATGATGATAACTAAATAGACTTAATGACCAGATTGCCTCGACGGACATACTTTAGACCCCAGAGTCAATAACCCTCGTGTTGGTGATTTCATCGATTTCAGCGTCTCCAGCATGAAGTGCTTTGGGCTAATGTGTCTTCTGTCCCATCGAAAAAATGTGCAGTGTCATAGCCGTGGATTATGCGAATAGAGTAGCAAGGATATGGTTTAATCATGGAATTAAAGATGAAATTTATTGCAGACCTTAAGTTGATGTTCTGATATTTTGGGGGAAAATGAGCTTTATCGAGAGTAAGTTTTATCTAACCCTATTTTTACTCTCTGGATCGAATCGACTTAAGTATCATATCTTCTGTCATCATTTCTAGTCAATCTCTATCTATGTATCAGATACCATTCAGAGACTTACTTCTCTTGATTTAATTTTCCTTGGGCTAGGTACCTACGTGTACCAGTATATGCGAATCAAATAGTTTTCTCTCCATGTAGCTTTATCACTAGGTTCAGAAATGCGCTTCATGTCGTAGTTGACATCGAAGGTAAGGAGTAATTACCTTATGCCTCATCTAGTTGTACGTGGGAATATTCTTGTGGGAATGTTACCGTTCCGTAATTTCACATCTGCACTACATTCCGCAATGATTTTAGCCAGACAATATCATTGGAATGCGTACATATTCACTTCAGACATTCGATTTTCTTATTTACCATTTTTTTCGTGGAACGAATTTGTAGTGTTCGAGGTAGATTGTTGCCTCAGACTGTAGAATTTGACTAAGTCCCCACTGGTCATCTCGACATGTAGAGAGTTTCTAATTGACATCAACAATGGAGGTATATTCACTGTCTTGTGATTCTACTAATTTATTTTAGTTACTCTGGACTAATCTTAAGTTTCTTTACACCAATCCCTTCTTGGTCAAGTCCTGTTCATTTTATGTTGTGAACACACTTTCTTCTATAAAGATATCTTTTGTGACATGTAGCCAGGTTTTGAAATATAATTTTCCTTGTTTTAAATCAAAAGGGTTCGCGAGAATGAGAACGTTTATATCAAGGTTCTGAATCAGAGTTGTGCATTTTATACTTGTACACCATGGAAACATTAAGTTCATTAGTTAGCAAGGAATTGTGTACATCTTATGTACGTGCTGAAATCTGGAAAATATGGGTATGGGTTGTTTTGATATTTGTTGCATGATCTTTGGATTCACGCTAAAATGGTTAAAGTAGCATCATGCAGGTGACTAAGAGTTCTTTACTCACAAGTGAATATATGAGAATTCTATGCAAAAACACAAACTTCCTACCAGAATTCTTATCATTGATTACTACCAGAGAGTTGTCACGTTTCTAGAACTTCACAACATTTTACGTTCTCTGGTTAGTTTTCATTGTTTAAGCATCCAGTGTTTAGGAAATCACTCATTTTTATAATGGTGTAATGAGTATAGTGGTATCAATTAAGCTATTTAATTCGAGAGCGAATCTGGGTATATAAATTAACGCCTCTTTGTTTTACTACTTCGAGTGGACAGATATTTTAAGTATTTATTTTTTTCCCATGAATTTTTTGACATTTGGATAATTGTCCATATGTTATGTGTGAGTCTTGTTATGAGCTTCTGATGCTCAAATTTTAGCGCAATTTGATTTACAGATTCGAAAATTTGAGTGTGATAGGAGAGTATTGTTAGACTCATTGGAGTCCACCCATATTTTAGGGTGTAACAGAAGTTAAGGTCACGTGATCTGTGACAACCCGAATCAGAAATGGTGTGTTTATCGGCTTGATTTGAGAGTTTTGCGAATAGTCGCAATTTTTATCGTAATTGGTTAATATGTTGGGCTTGTTAACGACTAAATTATCGGGCAAGAATTTGATTCGAGTTCTTTCATGAAAGATGTAGAGAATTTAATTTCGAGCTCGTGGGAATTTCCGGAGGATTATTTCGAGATACGAGGAATAAGTTATGAATATTTTCGACCGTTTGATTTAGTCGTGTTTATCCATTTGGTTTCGATACGATTTGGACGATACGTGTATGGTATAAATACGGGGAGAATACGTGACGATTTTGGAAACTTTCCAAATTGGGAAATCTGGCCTGTTGACCCGTGGGTCAAAACTGACCCATTTCAGGCCGAGTTTTGTTTTCCATCGATGTGCCTTATTCCGGCTTCTTTTGGCCATGGTTTCTTAATAAAAGTTGTTGGGTTTATGCTCTTATTTCTTTTCATAGGTCATTCACTCAATTTGGTTGCCATATGAAGAAGTTATGGTTTGTCAAAGTTCAAGAATTCCGGTGGTATTCCGGTGAGATTCGGCGGCGATGGTGGCCTTATTCCGGTGAGACTCGCATTATTTTTATGTACATTTATAGTAAAAGACATATTATTTATAGTTTTCAGATGAAAGTGAAATTTTATTTTCGTCCACTCACTCTAACAGTTTTTATTATTTTATGTACCTTTTTCCCTGGATTTTCGGTTTAAATTGCCCAGTTTCCAGAGTTTCTTCTGAGGTCGAGTGCACACGCAGATCGAGGCATAGTTGTATTTACCGTAGGATCCAAGATTTATCCTGCGAGTTAGTATTTTACTTTTTCATTGTTAGCTTAATTTGTTTAGCAGTCTAATGTCGAAAATAGTTGTATATTTTAGTAAGGAATCTATATGTGCGAAATTTCATTATTTCGTGAATTTTGAATTTTGAATCTCCACATTGGCTGTCAATTAGAGAGTAGTAACTAAGATTAGCAGAGTCGTTAAGACTTAATTCCGGTTTAGGCAACTAAATGGGGATCGGGTCCTTTCAAAAGAAAAAAAAACTATTTCTAGGATTAAGATGGATATAAGTAGAGGACGGATGAGAAAACTCAAGTGTAAAACTTTCAAAATTTCTATTTAGCTGGTCTTACTTGATCAAATTGTTCATGTGGAATTGTAGTCTTTGGGCAACATGTAATTGATTTTTCTGATCTGTCAAAACCCAGTGATTCGAACAATTAGTAGAGACATCATACAACATTGATTTGATCTACAACTCTTCAACGACTTTTCTATATAAGTAATGTACCATCAAATACAAACCATGAAAACTAATCACGTCAATGCAAATCAAGCTAAATCCACCACAAAACTGACTCTCGTAACCAAAATCTCAAATTGAATACTTTCCAAATTGAATATCAGATAAATCCACTTAGTCCTAAAAACTCCTCATCAGATCAAATCTAATCAAACCGAAGAAAGACCACTAATTTGACCACCCGTTAAAACATTTATCAAGGACCGACACAAATATTTTAATTTGACAGCAATGAAGAGCTACTTAGCTGTACGAAAACCAGTTGCAGAAAAATTCAATTTTATTTACTTTTGTGCTTATCATCAACAATCATAAAATCATGCATGAACTCACTGATTTATGATCTTATGCCTCAATGCCAATGGCGAATGCCAAGAAAGAAAGAAAGAAAGAAAGAAAGAAAATTATCGATAATTTTTATACTCGATTGATTCTATAGGGTACCCAAAAATATAAAAATAATAATTTTTATTTCGTAAGACATAAACCCATAATAATAAAATCATAAGTATCATCGTCAAATTGCACACCTGATGACCCAAGATAATGCATCAATGTTTCAGACAATACTATTCAACCTGATTACAGTAACTTTGTTCTAGTTTTACACAACAAAACCATCTATTACTTGTGACAATTTATTTATTAGTTTCCTTTTCTGGGGAAGATGAATCCGAAAAGCAAAAAAATCCTTAAGGGTTCAGTCATACGTCATAAATATGTATGTATATATTAACTCAGTCTTCTGTTTCTAGTTTATCAAACACATAACATGTGCATACCTTTAATCTGTCTTTGTCACACTTCAAAACAACGTGAAGATAACGATCCAGTATTTCTTTTTCAAACTTGAAACCAAAGATATGATCGTTGTGTTACAATATTGTTGTCCAAGCATCAAAAAGGCGCTAAGCGGAATTAGGCGGTGGAGCTACTGCCTAGCGCCTAACAGCCTAGGCGGAGTTTAATCGGTAATTAGGTGAATTATTTTTTTATATATTTAATTAATTATATATTTATATGGTATATTATAATATGCATAATAAATAAAAAATCATGAAGAAATGTCATCAAAACATTCAAAATACATTGTCACAAAATCGCCAAATACGGCGAGATCATGCTGTTGATTTGACTATTGTCTTCCTCCGATCTCCAACTTCAAGAATAAGGCATCAAGGAAATTCTGAACCCATCACTCTGCAACGAGAACAAAGAGCTCATAGCTTCTTTTGGAGAGATCAAGCCTCTGGTTCGGGCACTGAAGATGGGGACTTTGACGATGAAGGAGAACGCGGTGTGCGCTCTGCTCCGTCTATCGAAAATCAAAGAGAACAAGGTCGCAACTGGACGGTCGAGAGTGCCCTCTCTATTAGTCAATCTGTTAGAGAACGACGAGATTCACGGCAAGAAAGACGTGTCCATGGCGTTATACTCGCTGTGCTCGGTCAAGGAGAACAAACTATACACCTAGGCGCATTTTTTGGCCGTTTAAACGCTAAGCGGGGCGTTTAACCGCCGCCTAATCGATCACCGCCCACCCCCAAATTTAAGCGATTCACTTGGTTTTTCCGCCTAAGCAGCTTAGACCGTCGTTTTTTCGAACACTGTTGCTGTCAAGTAATTATACGTGAAAATGAGTAAAGGATATTCGACCAAAAATCAATCTAAATTTAGGTTTTGGACATTCTACCCCTAACAAATATTGAAACTGAATATATGCAACAGAAGTACAAAGTCAACAAAAGTGGAAGATGCAATGCTGCATGTTGAATATATCACATATTAGCTGGAGACTTCACACTTCCTTTTAATCAATGGTAATTAACAGGAATGCTTAAAGCATATATACAAAACCCAATATGTCAACAATGACCCATTTTAATTGATGGATTGACTAACCTGAGAACGACCCAAAGTCATTATTGGTGGACTCATCACTCATCACTATCAATCTCAACTTTGGATCAAAGTCATCAAACTATGTAGACTAAAATCAAAGCTTAATCAGGCTTCCAAGGACCATTATGGTCAATTTATTCCACTGTGATTTTTTTTTTCTAGAGCAATATAGAATATCCACTAATTCAGTAGCAATAATTCTAAGTCTCTGTAAGTTGTTCTTGGCCTTAACCCACATTGATTCGACTTGTTTCAGCAAAAGTTGAGAACTTGAAATATTGACAATAAATTCCTCGCACTTTAGAAATGTTGAAAGATGACCTGACTAAACACGGCAGAAAGAGGCGAACTCCTTGTGAGCCACTATGGAGATGATGAGCTTCGTGACACCAGAGCTTACAATTGAAATGTCCAGATCGAAAATGGAGAGAACGGAAATCGCAAGAGAGAGATGAACATAGAGAGGAGAGTGAATGAGGCTAGATCGGGGGAATGGAGGCTGCCTCAGATTAGGTTAAACATGTTGAAGAATGATGGTTGTGCCCTCAAATGAACAATGCGTAGAAATGAACATTGAAATGAAATGAACAGTGTATAAAGTAGTTCAACATTGTCATATAGAAAATTGTTATTGTTACGTATAGATTATGGTTTAGTCATTAATTCTTGTTTGTTACGTAGGATGCATTACTTGTGGATTAAGACCTGTATTTACAATTTTTTTTTCCGATATAAAAGAAAATAAAACACAACAACTACAAATGAAACTCTCTCTTACTATCACCTCCCATCAGATCAAACCGATAAGAATGGTCGGAGAAATCAAGAGCGAAGAGCACCAAATAATCATAGAAGAACGAGTATGTCCCGTCTTAGCATTAGCAAGACAGTATGCACGAGGTTAGTTCATGAAAATAATATCACCATTCGTCAAATATCTTGCACAATTATGAGAACCTCCGACACGTATCTGTAACTCTATTAAAGTAGTCCATGAGAAACATTATGAGGCATATGGAAAATTTTGTTTTTATTGGTTTATGTAGTGTTGATCTCCAACCTCTATCAGCACTAGGGGTGGGATCGGTTCGGTATTAGGTCGGAACCCGTACCGTACTGTATAAAATATTATATTCGGATCCTATTCGGTTTAGTTTTTTGGCAAATCCATCCCACGAGTTTCGGTCCCAACGGGTTTCAGATAGGTATATTTCGGTTTCGGATCTGTTTTTCGATAAAATTTTCTAGACCTAAACAATTGTTTAAGTTGATTATTATTGGAAAAAGGCAATATTATAGAGAGATAGAAGAAATGTGAGAGAATAAGAGTACTTTTGTAAGAATTTTCTATATATATGTCCTAAAAAGATTCAAAATAGGTGAATATATATTCATTTGGGTAAAGAAATAAGCACAATTTTGTCACATATATCATTTCGGAACGATTCGGTTTTATTCGGTACCGTACCATAAAAAGTCATTCGGTTCGGATTTATTTCGGTTCGATTTCTAAATTAGTCTGTCTTACAAGTTTCAGACCAAACGAATTTCGATTCAATTTATTTCGATTTTCGATTCAATTTTTCGGTAAAACATCCCACCCCTAATCAACACATTCAAACTGTATTAATGTTAAATTCTCCGGCAGCGGAGTCTTATTTTTGTCTGTTTCTTTTTATTTTATGCTGACCTAAAAAGAGTACTAACCCAAAGCTAGCGAGGGCTACTGCTTATTTCAGTTTCTCACATTCCTCAGTCGCCTTCATAAACCCTTCTAAAAACCCCTTAAACCCTCATCGCCGCCGACGCAAGACATGTTCGACGGCGGAAAGAGCTACGTGTCATCCCCACCTGCCTTCTCCAACGACGCCAAGCGCCTCCTCGTCTGCACGGCCTCCACCGTCTCCGTCTTCAGCTCCTCCACCGGATTACAGATACTCTCACTCGAAGGTCACAATGCTTTGGTCACCGCCGTCATAGTTGTTCCCGGCAACAAAGCCCTCAGCTTCTGCTGGACAGCCTCGCTTGACGGCACTATTAAATATTGGGACTTCGCTGTAGCTGAGTTGATGAAGACTATTGATATCAAGATGCCCATTTACTCCATGGTATTTATTTATTTATTTGATAGTTCACTTGTTTCTAATTGTTGTGATTTATGTTTCCTGTTTGGTGAATTTGACTCTTTTAAGTGTTGTTTGGTTTATTTTAACAGGTTATTCCGGCGTTGTTGTTGGGCCAAACAGAGAGTGGGGCCAAGGTGATGCCGGAGAATGCGTTTGCGTATTTGTCTGTGGAGAACACTGTGCAAGGCAAAGCTGCGGAGGCGCTACGTGGACAGATTCGCAAGTGTGATTTGAATGAGTATCGGTTGGCCAATGTCATTCTCGCAGAGGTACGGTGATTGTGAAGTTGTTGGCTTATATGTTTGTGATATGTGAGGATATGAATATGCGGGGGAGCTAAAAAGAAGCTGGGTATGTGCCAGTGCTGGAGTTGTAAATATTTGTGTTCTTGTTTTCTTGCGTTTTGGTCGAGGGGAATGTGTTGATTGCACTTGTTTCGAGTGGTAGATTAAGAAAATGCTTTTCAAATTTTCTTCTGGCTACGCAGTAGTATTCTGGTGTGTGAGTGTGTTTACTTCTCTTTCTTTCCCTCTGTTTGTTACTCTCTGATACCATAGCTGAACTTGATCATTTATTAGTTGGTTAAGATTTGCTTCCTTCTCGGTGGTGCCAAACTGATTCTGTATTGTTCTTGTATTTATGTTTCTTAAGAAAGATTGGATGTTAGTTTTGAAGAGATGAAACTTTATTTGAATAGATTTTATCCATGAGTCTGTCTGTAGGATTTGGAACTTGATTTATTTTTTACTTGACTTTGGTAGAAATTGTTCCAAACAGATTTCTGTAAAGATTAAATTCCAGTTACTAATAATTCGGCAACAAGCTAAATTAAAAATAAAATATTCTGCAAGCAACTTGTTCTACATGGAGTCATAAAATACACCATATTTCTTTTTCCATTCCATTCTTTTTCCTAACCTATTACAATTTAAGATGCAAGACATTGACTTGTCTTTATTTAACAGACTAAAAAACCAGAGGTTATATCTATCAGTCCCTCGGGGAAATATTTTGGCATCCGAAACAAGCGGAAGCTTCACATATGGAGAACGCCTGCTAAAGATTCTAAACTCCCACTGCCCAAGATTACGCTACACCATACAAGAAATTTTACAATTCTTGCGTTCCATCCAACAAAAAGACTTGTTGCCGCAGGTGATACGTCAGGGAGAATTTTAATCTGGAGAGGGTTTGGTAGCCGTAAATATTCAGATGGTAACAAACCAGCAAGTAGAGGATCAGTGAATGATGAGGACGGAAGACCAGGGCTCAGGGGAAATGATGATGCTGATTCGTGCACCACTTGGCATTGGCATCCTACTGGAGTAAATCTCCTTCGCTTTTCTTCTGATGGAGCCTATTTGTTTTCAGGTTTGTGGATATTGAGTGATGCCATGTGAATGGGCCTGGATTACGTCATAGCCTTCTATTTTCCACCCTCTCTCGTCAATAACACAGTATTTGTATTCAGGTGGAATGGAAGGAGTTCTTGTAGACTGGCAGCTAGACACAGGGAAGAAGAAATTTTTACCAAGAATTGGATCTCCACTTCTATACTTCACCGATTCTTCAGATCCATCGGTTTCCGCTGTATGTTTAACTTTCAAAATACTGAGACTTAGTATTTAGCATATACAATCTTCATTTGATCAATTCTACTGGATGACTGATATATTGTTTCAGATATCTTGTTCAGATAATCGAATTCATCTGCTAAAGATGCCCTCAATGGAAATCATGAAGTCTATTTCGGGGATCAAGGTTTGTTTCTATTGCAAATTCTCACATGCTTTTTACATTCTTTTGGTGGCAATTATACTGTTGTTGATTCATATAATCATTTGGCAATAGTGGTTAGTGACAGTTAAACCATTAAATTTAGGATAGGAACACAGAAAAGTTGTGTATGGTTCTAATAATATCAAGAAGTTGCAAACACAGTGGAGTCAGTTTCTTTTTCATTCGTGAGGCAAATGCAATAAAATCCAAGATAATGTGTTTTCTTCAGAACCATGGAATTTACTAGAATAGGCATGGGTTGACACTTCAAATGCATAAGCATATAAAAAATATCATTGACTTGGCATCAAACATTCAGTGATTTCCATGGAAGCATTAACTGCCTTGGATTATAGATAAACCTTAGACCTCCATTCAGCTTGAAACATGTGTGGCATATCTGGCAGATGGTAGACTGGTAATTAAGTACTAATTTATTGTTTATCTGTTGATTATGTGGTTTTACTTACATTTGCACTCCATCGCTTGGTACTTACTATTAGGAGATATATGTTATTATGAAGTTAGTTTGATTGCTTCTAAAACACTCACTATTTATCTTCAGCTCCCTATTTCATCCCCAGAGGTATATGAACGCATATGCAGCAAGTATGCATTTGATCACTCTGCTGGTATAGTTGCCTTGTGTACAGAGAACTATCGCATTCAATTCTATAGCTTGGTTGATGACCGTGAAATTTCTGAGGTAAAGATGTTTAATTGTTTTTTGAAATGTTACACATTTTGTACGCATCTTGGCCTATTAAGTTTCCTGCCAAGGAAACTCTGACATTGATAGCTTCTGCTAACAGCAATATATGTGTTGAATTCAACTCATTAGCAATGCGACATCAATTTTCATTTTAAATAAAACTCTGCATACCATTGTTTTTACATATTACAGTAAAGAAATAAGTCTCAATTAAAGTTTGTCCTTTTCATGATTTATTTTCTCTTTCAAATGAATAAATTCACCTTTTTTTTTTCTTTTCTATTGCACTATTCTTGTGTAGTGAATTTGAGAAGTTGGAATTGATCGGGTTTCTGTTAGTTTGAGACTAAGGGTATAAGAATTGGATTCGTCTTGTTCTTGCCTCATCTCTTTTTCAACAGCATCACATTTATATATTATATAATTATGCTAAAAAAAATAGAGAGAGAGAGAAGTATGTGTTTGGCCTACAAACGTCTGCTTGTTTTGATGAAATGCTAATCCAATTTTTCTGGGTTGTATGTTTGGCAGCTTCAAGTGAGTGAGAGAAACTATCAACCTGGTGATGAAGTCTCTGTAAGCTGTTAATTTTGATACATATAATCTTTACTGTTTACATCTTGTACAATACACGAATGCTAGTTTACCATATCGTGGAATATTTTTGTCACAGGTAATAGTGACGTTGGTGTCTCTGTCTAGAGATGGCTCTATGATGAGTACTGTGGAAATTAATCTTCCTGAGGATGGAGTAGGCGGTCTTGTGTGTCTTAAGTTTTGGGCATCCGGGTCACAGAACAAAACCTTCAACTTGTCCACCATTGTGTATGAACCTCACAGGTAAGACCTTGACCAATTAATTTGATGGACTTTATCTTCTTCCGTTTTTTCATTTTTTTCATTATCAATTAATATCACTTGCAATTGGACTACGTTGGATCGTTTTCATTTACTTATTCAGATCCCTCCTTCCAACAATTGTCAAAAGTAAAGAAGTCATTTCTTGTGACTTTTGCAAATCTTATATATCCTCTTTGTTTTTTTGTTTGTTTGTAGAGATGCTGAAGTTTCTGCTCTTGCTTTTCACCCTACCTGTCAAATGGTTGTTAGTTCATCATATGGTGGGGATTTCAAGGTAATTTTGAATCGATAGCACATTTGTTATCCTGTTTCCTATAAAATTTACAATTTTATTTTAATGCTTCAGATCTGGGTTCGCAATGATGAGATCCAGCAGAACCAGGACACACTACAGCATTCTGGTTGGATGTGTCATGCTGTAGGTTCATACAAGTATGTCACTCTAACTTAAAAGATTACCTTCTTGCAAGGACCTTCACCTGCTCTCCTTCTGGAAGTTGAATATGTGACGTATACTTGTTGATTAGGACTATAAATTCTGAACTGCTTGATAATTTTTATACCTCATATATGGATTCTAATGATGAAATACTGAACAACAAAATACCACAAATTTGTTAAAAACTGATAATCACAGTTCATCTTCTGCATATGCTGATAAAATGGTGGTGTAACTGTTGGTTTTGGCATCTGCATAGGACAAGGGAATTGTGTTGAGAATTCTCTCTATGACACTATGATTTACCTTGCAGGAAAAAGCCAATGACAGCTGCTACCTTTTCTTCTGATGGCTCTGTTCTAGCTGTTGCAGCCGATACTCTAATCACAATATGGGACCCTATGAATAACATGCTTGTGGCTGTGCTTGGAGAGATGCAGGCTGTGAGTTGTCAGATTTCAATTGTATTTGCTTTTATCTGTGCAGAAATCAAGACTCTTTCAAGTGAATGATTTTATAAACGCGCATAGATAAACTAATAATATCTGGGTCTGTTGTCTAGCTTCCAATAATTCATTGGAGTTTGGCAGCTTATATGTGCTAGACGTTAGACCCCCTTGATACTCCATTTTTCTCATCTCAATACATATCTTTTATATTGATTACACTTGTCTACATTTTTGAGTTACCAGATTCACCAAATGTTCCATTTGCATCTGTATCTCTATCTCTATCAAATTCTTATTTTGAAATAATTGCTCCTCTTTTTTCATATGATTTTTTTTTTTTATCTTTTCAGACAATTAGGACTCTCTCCTTTGCTGGAAAATCTGAGTATCTTCTGTGTATCTCCCGAGGTTCAAAACCACAATTATCAATCTGGAGCTTGTCAAGACTGTCAGAGTCTTGGTCATACAAGCTTGACATAGAAGGTTTGATATCTCTATTTATAATCCCACTTAATGATGCAAAAGTTCTCTCATTGTCGTGTACATGTATTATTCTTTTCCTTTGAGGTCATCACTATAGGTTTCTCTCTTACTCAACAAACCTGGTAGGTAAAAGCTTTATGTTGAAATATTATCAAAACAGAAGAGGATAAATATAAGATTAAATTCTTTAATAATCTCAGTGTTGTAGCTTCAGATAGTTTGATTCACATGGCAAGAACTAATAATGGGTGTATCTAGCTTGGCCTATCTTTTAACTCATGTGAGCTCATAGTAACTTTGGCAACAGTTCCTCCTTATATATGCCAATTGCCATATCAAGCTGTATGGCTCTTGTACTAAATGGGTTTCATGAGACCAGTGTCCACCATTGCAATTCACTTTTTTTTCTTAATAAATCCTGCAGATGTTACATGTGCGGAAGGTTCATCATTTGCAGTTCTTGCCCTTCTGCCGAAATCATCTATGGTCTCTAATGATCCACATTTTCAAGGAAACGATGGGGTAATCTTATTATTCAATGCAACAGATCCTGTTCCATTGGCTATATGGTCAGTAAGGAAGGTAGGATATACTACACTCTTTGCTCATGTCTTACGAACCTTTTTGATATATGCAGTGTCATCCGATCCAATTGGCATGGTAATGATAGCATAGTTGACAGTATGCAGTCTTATTTGTTCTTTAGCCTTCATTAGATAGTGGCTTAGTTATTAAAATATATTGTTTCTGCAAAATAAACCTATCATTCATTGGGCACAGCGGTGTCTCAAACATTTCAAGGGCCTTTGATATGGTTATGGACAACTTTTAAGAGATGTTTTTTGAGATGTATCCCTCCATGAATATCAACTGAATAGTTTTGGATATATGCAACTCTAAGATTTACCAACTTACAACTTTCATTTTCTGCTTACGTGTATAACAGTTTTTTTTAACTTTTCGAATACTCTTTCCAATGGAAAGTTCAAGTTGTTCACACTATAAAAGTTATATTTTTGATTCATTTTTTGTAACTTTTGGTGTTCAACAGTACAGTACGTATGTATATCTTATAAAACACACAGTACATATGTATAATGGCGAGGATGTGTTGGTTGTGGTGCTGTTCTCTGTTCTTATTGTTAATTTCATGTGTTGGAGAAGAATGAAGTGTACTAATCTTTATTTTTATGTTGCAGGCTAAGGGAGGGGGCCTTGCTTTTATTAATGGAAACTCATCAACCTTTCAACAACAAAATATTTCGGATGGAAAATCACCACAAGCTTTGATGGCATATATAAATGCTGATCATGAGTACATCCTTTTTGATCCATATAACAATGATGATTTACATGAACATAGTCTGACCAGAGGGAAGGGTCGTGTTGCTGTCGATGAACCAGGTAGATTACTTTATGGATTTGTTGCTTAATATTCATTTACAGTAATCATTAATTCTGCGTATGCTTGGTATGGAGTAATGATGAGTTACAACGACTTCTAAGCAACTAAAAGCATTGCTTCTAATTTGATTTTTGAACTACATTGCCTCCAATCAAGTTATTGAAATTGAGCAGCGAACTTGATTAAATAGAATCAGTTCTTTACCATAGTAGAGGTACATGTCCCCTACCATAAGGATCACTCATGTTTAAGAATTTAACTCTCAACGTACTCTTTGAGTCTAAGCTGTATAACTGAGTCTTGTGCTGAACAAAGTCATAACTTGTGTTGGTGTGAAAGTAATTTCAGCATGCCAATATTACTTGGGCATCTGGGAACCTCAATGAGTCAATGTCATAACTTGTATCCAACATCGTGTGTATGGATTTGCTCTGTAACTAACTTTAATTCATCATATAACAGCACAATTTGGATATGCATCTATATATGGGGAGCTACCGCAATTTGAGATGCGGAGAGACATGACCGTGTTGGACCCCTATGCTCCATCACAGAGGCCATGGGAGACGATTTTCAGTGGCTCGTCACATAACCTTCTACCCCTCCCCAAATTGTGTCTAGAGTTTATGGAATCGCTGCTAGAAAGGAAGACTACTACAGTTGAATAACTTGGCCCGTTGCTCTATACTACCAATCTCTGCCTCAAGGCAAGTATGAGAAGATTTTGTAGTTGTCAGGGGTACTTCCTGCAAAGTTTTGTAAGTTCTATATCCAAGAAAAACTCTGTATGTTTGATGAGTTAATGAATTATAATAGAAGCTGAAATTATTATTTATCGACTGAAGCTCGCACATTTTGTATACATTGCCATATGGAATTGATATAGGTGTTCTAAACTAAAAAAATGAGTCATCAAATGCATGGTAACGAACTAGTTTTCGGTAATTTTTTAATTTTTTTTGGGTCTGATATTGGGTTGTTATAGACTAAACTAATTTTCGAATTCTAGGACCATGAGAAAGTTGGGTCAATTCTAGGTTGGGACCTAGATACTGTTTTCTGTACCAACTTCCAAAATGCGCTAATTGTTGAAAGGTTAGTAACGCCAAACTTCCCAAAGTAGCAAATAAATTAAGAACATACTGATTCACGTGCTGTATTTCTTTCCAATATAAAATCTGGTAAGAATGTTTATTCAAAGAAAAAAAAAACTGGTAAGAATGTAAGAAAATGGTTTGGTTTTATCAATAATCTGTAGACGAAGGCTGTACTTGGAATAAGCGAGTGTTCCTCATAATCTAATTCTTCGATTTTCCATATCTCTATTGGTCTTCCTGCTCCCCAGGCTCATCCAATCTGAAGCTACTTCTTTCTCCTCAATTAGCTGGCTTTGGGCCAGCAGGGAAGCTAATCGTGCAACTGATTGTGTCAAGCTTCACGTCTGGTGATCTCTCCAGACTGGTTTCATCATCCTCCAGAAGATCTTTCATCCCCCCTGCAGTTGGATGCTTGGCATCTCCCTCAGTTGTTTTTTTGTTTTGTATATTTTTTTCTTCCAAAAAAAAGGCAGTTGGGGAGGAGTTCACGGCAGTTTACAAAAAGTTGAAGGTAAAACATTTGTAATGTCAAAAATGTTCAATTCATGTACAAAGTATACAATAGCTAACTTCAAAAAGAGAGGATAGAAGTGTAAACCAAAAAACAAAAAGAATGAGAAGTTAATGAGGAAAATCATATCATATCAACTTCTTATGTTCTCTATCCTATCGCTGGTTAGCTTCTCTTCTCCAACTTCCAGTAATTTTCTTCACGAATAAAAGAGGATTAATTCTTCCTCTCACCAATTTTGAAATCGATCTTCTTCTCCAACAGCGGTGAGTTTTGGGTGAATCTCAATTACAATCTTAGTTTTGATCACCAACTTCACCAATCTCAGGTTAGCTTCTTTAGTTTTGATGTTTATCTTCTTCTTCAGTTTCCTTCATCTTAATTTTGTTTTTGACTTCTCAAGGAGTCAAGGAGTGATACGACGGCCAAAAAATAAAAAATCAGATGCAAATTGAATACAAATTGAATGAAGGTACATCTTAAATTCGTTCAATAGGTGTGGTCATTTGAATTTATCAGTAAAGAGTTTTTATTTGATGAGTTCATTACAATTTCACGAAGTTTTATGAACCTACGCCGTTGCTTGAAGTGGCTTCATGATTAAGTTTAAACTGTTAGACCATTACCTTAGAGCTACGACATTTTTCATTTTATGGGTTCCATGGTTTCATTAATTTTTTTTTAAAAAGTTTTACATGAATATTGTTGAGATACAAAAAAAAAATTTAAACAAACGGAGGTAACATTCGTTTATGGGCCATGTGGTTCGATTCATATATGCTTCATCAAAAAGTCCATGATGTGCATAATTGCTGGATAACGAACGTACGTACATAAGCCCAAAAATAACTAAAGACTACAAGAAGTCCCGTTTGGTTACTAACTCTATTAAGCTCATCAAAACTTTCAGTCTCCGAAGCAAATTGAAAATCTACGTCTCTTACCAAGTCCCCTAGGGAGGGAGGAGGTCTGCGACAGTACAAAAAGGAGAGCAAAAGACGCCAGAGAGGAGAACAACAACAAAGAGAACAGCCGCCTGCTGCACGGAGGAACACAACAAAACTCAAGCACCGTCGGAAGCAACAAGGAGTTCAAAGGTGGGGCTCCCCGGCCTAGTCCACGTTTGCGAACGAGTACGGCTGTGGATTCGGTGAATTCCGGAGAGGTGTCACACTGCCACAAAAATCAGCAAATCGCTGGCTTTATGAGCCCCTGCTCTCCGAGGATGAACAAAACAACAAATACCAAATTGACTCTTCCAAGCTCCGGCCTTCTCCAAACTTCAAGTAGCACAGCCAGAGAACAAAAGAGCACAACACAAAAACACTTAAAGCCATATTGCAGGCACCTCGTCAAAAGGCAAAAAAAAAATTGCATCAAATCAAAATCAAGCTTCAAGATTGTTCGTGATGCTCAAACCTCACCCAAAATACAAAGACAGATGCAAAAAAGCCACAATCAATGTTGATTCCGCGTCGGGGCCGAGGTTCATCTTATGAAGTGAGAAAACCAGTGATCACTGAATCAAGAACAGACCACAGACAAGTCAAACTGAAATAACAAATGATCCAACTCGGTGCATGTGCATTCTGTCGAACACTTGGTGGGCAGGACTCCGATAATCACCAACAAGAATAGAGAGATCAGCTCACTCCTTCTCAATCTCAGTTGCACATCCCAGATCAAATTCAAATGCCACGACGCAACAAACAATGAAGGAGATGGTTGTCGGCAAAGAAATAACACTATAGAAGACGAAGTCTGGGCTAGCTAGCTGTTGTGCTTGCTTCGGGCGATTGAAGAATAAAAGAATGAAGATGTGATGCTGGTCAGAGACGGACCATGAATAAAAATTGGCATATACTAAATTTACTTATGAAAATTAGAGTATGATAAACTTATTTATACTCTTATTTTTTTACATATGTATACATATATACATATAATTTTATTTGAGCTTACAATTTTGGATAAGCTGCAGTATACTCCAGCCCACCTTTAGGTCCTTCTCTGATGCCGGTGTTGGCTGCTGTGCGTGAAAAAAAGGAAGAAAGAAAATTGGTTGCACGTGAAGAAGAAAAGAGAGGAAAAAGCATGCTGGGCACGTGAGAAGGAAGGAAGGAAGAAGAAAAAGAAATGGGCTGGGCCGGTGTCCGTATCAAATTTAGGTCCATACAAAAGTTAAAGTCCGTTTTCTGACTCCGAGCCCAAGCTCAGTTCTTCAGCGTCACTCCTCTAAAATTAAAGACAACGGTTTCTAACAAGCTCAACGAAATCGTTAAATAAAAAAAATGATGGCACAAAGCCCAAAAAATTTTAAAAATTAAATAACTTGAAGAACTACAATTGGTTTGATCATTTCAAAAGGTATGTAGGCAATTCAGAATAAACTTAGATGCAACCACAAAATAGAAATGAATCTCTGGTTACCCTAAAACCAAATTCACCCAACCTCCTGTCAGAACTACAATCAGTTTGATCCTTTCAAAGGGTATGTAGGCAATCTGGCATGAAATTTGGATGCAACCACAAAATATAATTGAATCCTTGGTTATCCTCAAACCGAATTCACCTCACTACTTGAAATGAACTACGATGGTTTGATCCCTCAAAAGGGTGTGTAGGCAATCTAGAGACCCACTAGATGCAACCGTAAATCCAAACAGTATCCATAAATTCACCACTCAAATTTGGGCAGCCTAAATAGTGAACCTCTAGCCATAAACAGTGAAACACCACAAAAAGCCAAGCCGACCCAAATATCACCACATCCAAAATAAAGTAAAAAAATCCCAAAATATCTGAACTACGAGTGACTTGATCCCTTATAGAATACATAGGCAACCTATGATATTCGGGCGCAACCGCAAAAATAAACAAACAACCATTTCCTCAGTTAGTTTCTCGTGAATGGAATCAAAGGGTGTTTCCCAGTAAAAGGAGATTGTAATTAAGAGACACATATTGTCTTCAATGCCTTGAACCCGAAAATAATGAATGCTCTATTCTTCTAATGAATACGAGCGAGATTATGTTGGGTGAAATTTATACTCTTTTTATGTAAATTTTACGCAAAAATTATGAAAAATAGATGAACAATTGATATACTCTGAGTTGTAGTAGGAACATGATAGTTAGTTAGAGATTTTCAAGGGTCAAACAGCCCTATTCACCCCTAAACTTAATTCAACCGAGAATAAGAGAACCCAACGACCGTGAAAAGTGTTAAACATGGGCGTGTGCTAATAGATAAGAGTTATGAGATAAGATTTTTTTTAAAGAAAACAAATGCATTGTGATCGGTTACAAATTCCATACACTACTACAAATACTTTAGCTACCTGTTATCTTTCTCATTCCCCATAAGTTTTTGCTTACAGAGCTAAATCAATAGTGCATTGGTGTAAAGTCATGATTTTTTTTTTTGAGGTAAGGTCACTATTTCAAATTTTTACTACTTTGCAAAGGTTGTTTTGTCATTAACTGTGGTCATCTCTTTTGATCTTATTCAATTTCTATGCTTGAAGTTTTTCACCAAATCTGTCGTATATAAAAACAAAATACCCCAGTTAACTTTGCATATGGGAGTCATGTATCTTTTTGTAATAATTCTCAAATATTTTTCTCATGTCCCTTTGTCTTTGTGTACACATTTGATTTTCATTATATCTCCTCACACCAGCAGTAGAAAACATAAACAAAAACATATCAAATGTAACAAATATGAGATCAGAGTCTCTTTCTCAATTTATAATTAACTCACATTTTAGCCTGCATTCTCAAATTTGAACTTTGGTTTCTATGCAGGTTTTACAATACACACTTTCCTTCGTCACAGCAAGTCCATTACTCTGGAAAAAAGAAGAAAAAAAAACTCTACTACGATACTCACCTTTCATTCCTCTGGTGCATCTACACTTAGTTAGCAAAGGAGAG
This sequence comes from Geum urbanum, assembly GCA_946800695.1. Lineage (NCBI taxonomy): Eukaryota > Viridiplantae > Streptophyta > Magnoliopsida > Rosales > Rosaceae > Geum > Geum urbanum. The sequence continues at coordinate 13,248,184 of OX327003.1, forward strand.
GCAAGCTGCAGGGGTAGAATAAAAGTCAACCGCTACATGTACCTTTTGATTCACTAAATTTCAACGTATGGTTTCCCTGTAGTTTTTCTCTATGTGGTTTTCTTTGTGTGGTTTGTTTTCCCTGTAGTTTTTCTCTATGTGGTTTTCTTTGTGTGTTTTGGTTTCCCTGTAGTTTTTCTCTGTGTGGTTTTCCCAGGCCATTAAAGATGTATTTAACAGTTACATGAAAACTACCAATTCAATACTTAAATTATGTTTGTTTGCTACTTCAAGCCCATAAAACATATATATGTTCAAATATATTTCTACGTTGGTCTTTTACTATACCTTACACTTATCACATGTATGGTTCTTAATAAAAATGATATACCTTACACTTACAAACTTTTGGCTACTTAAACGTGAACTCTTGCACTAATCAAATGATTTTTTAATCTACCTTCCACTTATCACATGCTCACTTCCGAGATCTTTATATGGATTTTAATATATTTTAAAGTTATAATACAACGAAACTAAATAATTACCCCTCACTAATTAACCAAATAATTACTCTCAATAAATCAACAACCGCCAGCTTAAAAATACTACTTTAATAGTAGTCATAATGGCTTCACATTTTATAGACTACTATTAAATTTCTTATTTATTTTATTCTATTGGATTATATTTTGTAATTCTTTTTCTTTCATTTTTTTTAAAACAAGGTACTTATAGAAGTTACTCAAAACTCACACATATGTTTGGTCCTTTTGAAATTCACATCCATATGGCATATATGTCATCCTCTTTCGTAATTATATCCGTGATATTTTTTGGTGACAAATAAAAAGTTTATGGATCAAACAAATAGTTCGAGTGCTCGAAGCAATCGACAATGGCAAAAAACATTGAGTCCCGAACAATATCAAGCTTATTTGGCACGACGACAAGACTATGCTCGAGAAAAACGACCCATGATTGAAATAGATGATGATGAAGTTGACCCACAACTAAATAATATAAACGAACCACCTACTAGTAACGTTGATTATAATATATTTCGGTACTCAATCATGTTCATAAATTTTCTAGCTTATTGACATTACATATTGATGGTTTATTTATAAAAACTATTAACAACCGTGTCGAACGCATTGCAAGAGTGCGCTTGATTCATATCCGGCAACGAGCATGTTCTGAAGGAGTACGGATAAATGATAAAAATTTAAATGCATATGTTTAATAAACATACCACAATTCGCACGCGCATACTAATACCAAATTACAGAAAGAAAAAAAAAATCCTGTGGTCTGAGATAATATGCTCCTAACAATTTATGAAGTCCTACTATTATCTTAGACTTTTTTTTAGAGTAAACGAGAACTATTATATTAGCGGGAGTTATGAACATGGCAAATGATGGCTGCGAATTGGCTTAGATTTGTGTCATTCATTTCACTTTTTAACGGGATGCGGCAAATGGAATATTAAGAATCTGACTGTGGTGTTGTGTTACGTTGCATTTATCCTTCAAACGAGTCCAGCACACAAAATCTCTCCAGCTAATGTTCTCTTGCCACACAACTAGGCATGCTCATAGACCTGGAGGTTTTTTTTAGTTATACTAAAATGGCAGAAAGCACACGTGCCTTGTAAGGTTGTAACTAACCAAGTTATATAGCTAACTTTCTTATACCACCAGTTGGACTGGACAGCAGACAAAACTATACGACGTCCCTTATATTTTGCACCATATTTCAACGGACTACACTAACAGTACTGCTTCTCGTCTAGTCTTCTGGTGCATTTTTTTTTTGGCACAAGAGACTCCAACAATGGCACCGGAAAACCATCAATGTCTCAGAAGGTCGTATAGTTTCGGCAACTATATCGGTCCGTTATTGTGTCTGCTTGTAGTTCTTGTATCAAGTTTGTGTAGGAATGCTACTTCACAAACCATTGTCACCAGTTTACCTGGTTATGAAGGGGACCTGCCATTCACACTCGAAACTGGGTAAGTATCATTCTTTTTGCTACCTGCATTGAACTTTTTTCTGAATGAATTGTGTGTATATGGAGAGACTGTAGAACGAGCACTGAGAAATTGGGTTTTTGTTAGGTATATCGGTGTGGGTGACTCCAACCATTCCCAACTGTTCTACTACTTCGTTGAGTCGCAAAGAAGCCCTTCTGAAGACCCTCTTATGCTTTGGTTCACTGGAGGCCCTGGCTGTTCTGTTCTCTCTGCCTTCTTCTATGAAAGTGGTATGACATTTTTATACACAATTGATTAATGCATACATGTTATTATACATAGCTCGCAACGTGTTTCACTATATGTCATTTTCATACCTTATACCCGTTTCAGGACTTTGTTACATAATCAAAAACATTATTTTTCATTGCACTAGTAAAACCCTCAACCAAGAAAAGAAATACAAGACCAAAAAATGGAAATTTTAGTTTTGGATTGTTGATAAGTAGCAAATGGAAAGAACTTCTGCTGCAACTGTTATGCAGGAATGTGCTTATAGTAAAACTATGTCATGTCAGTTCTGAACTATATAATGTTTGGGCGAGTTCGAACTTTCTTTAAGCATTTCGATAAGAAGCTTGTCATTAGTACTTGATAGGAAGGTTACATGAACACCTTTTTGCATAGAGCTGATAAATAGTTTTGCGAGGATCCTTCTTCTCTGCACTCCTTGTTTTGAAAATTAAGTCCATCAATGTTACATGGCCTTAAAAATTAGATAATTATTGATTCAGAAGTGGTGTCCAGCCAAAATCCTGCAGTTGAAAACCAGATACTAGAACTGTACTGAAAGACTTTAATCTAATTTGTTCATTGACATGCTATGAGTCCTAATCAACTCCAGTCCACTTAAAATTTACCATTTTGCAGGTCCATTATCTTTCACATATGTAGATTACAATGGAAGCCTACCCTCACTTCATTTAAATCCATACACGTGGACACAGGTGAAAATTTTCACAGTTCAGTTGACTGCTTCAATAGTACTCTTTTCTTCTAGTCATGTTGATCTGATTTAAGTTTATCATTCGCCTTTTCAGGGCCTGAACATAATATATATAGATTCACCTGTTGGCACCGGATTCTCCTACTCTACAACACCTGAAGGTTACTACGTAGATGACGAAGACGCAGTGTCACAGAGTTGTGAGTTTCTAAGAAAGGTATCCAGAATGGTGCAAAGAAAGATTCTAACAAAATTTACTTTGACGACTATGATGAATATATTGTGAAATGAAGTGTAGGCCGTGTACCCAAAACAATGTTTTCATAACTAGAACAGCTTTCTGTTTTTTCAATCCACACGCCTTTGAGGTAAACAAGTATTCATAGAGATGACTGGAAAGAACATTACGTTAAAACTTAAAACTATTAAGCCTCACCTTTTTAAGGAGTGAAAGTAAACTTACAAGCCAATAGTATTTGTATGCACGTTCTGTTCTGAATGCTTATTCATCATGCTAAGTTTGGCTCATTTCCTAATTTCTATGCAGTGGCTGCTGGCTCATCCTCAGTTTTTGAACAATATACTCTACATTGGTGGCGACTCTTATTCCGGCATTCCTCTTCCTATGATAGTACAAGAACTTTTCAATGGTAAGCTACAACCTAAATTTAAATTCAGAGATCTGTCCTTTTCAATTTTCATGGAAACATTTTCAGTGAGTTACACTCTTGAGTTTTGGCTTACAATTTTTACGGCTGGATTTCCCCTGCAGGTAACAATTATGGAGAAGTGCCCTATCTAAACCTTCGAGTGCGTAATTTTAGTTGGTTTTTGTTTTCATCGAGTAAAATCAGACATACAGCTGAACGGCCTGAACCTAAACAATATTAGATATGTGTCTTCCATAAATATTAAACAGCTCTGAAATATACCAGGCATATACTGATTATTTTGTAATGTTTATTAGGGTTATATACTTGGAAACCCCAAGACCGATGACTTCCTTGATGTCAACTCGGTTGTTCCATTTGCACACCGTATGACACTCATATCAGATGAACTTTATGAGGTATTCCTGTTTGAATCTCATGTTTCAACTACTTTTTGTTCAAAATATTTAGTTCAATCTGAATGAATCTAAATTTTTTGATATATCTGTGGTCTTCCAGTCTGCCAAAGAAAGCTGCTGTGGTGATTATGTTAATGTAGACGATAACAACACAGTATGCGTGACAGATTTGGCAACTATTGATCAGGTTAGAGACACTAGAGTTGGATGCCTTTGCGTGTTATTATTAAGGTTCGTAGAAATTAGCCAACTAAGAATATATATTACCATTTCACATTTCAGCTGCTTCTTCAAATTAATCTTATGCAAGTCTTGGAACCGAATTGTCAAGTGGCATTGCCAAAAGATACACAAGAACAAGGAAGAAGATCAATCCGAGAACTACCAGACGATTTTCGTATCACAGACTCTACTGCAGTATGGTGCAGGGTAAATGCTCAGTTACATGACTTATATAAACTTTATTTTGGCTACTTACTGATTCAGTCTAACTTTTCTACTTCCGGCCAACTATTTACAGTACTACAACTATGTGATTTTGGGCGTATGGGTTAATGACAAGGCAGTCCGCAAAGCGCTTAATGTCCGAGATGTATGTAATCTGCATATATACTTCATATTATTACATCGAAAAATAATTTCATGATCTTATCTTGTTAGTACTTAGTATGATGATTTTTTTTTTACTCGAAACAGGAGAGTATTGGTGTTTGGAAAAGATGCAACATGACCATAGCTTACACAAAGACTGTCACAAGTAGCATCGAGTATCATAAGAATCTGAGCAGCACAAATCTTCGAGCTCTTGTATACAGGTGACACATATATATATATATATATATCTGATATCTCTATATCTGTATTCACTACTATTTGGAGAATGATTTCTAAAACAGTGAAAATAAAACTTGCATTGCAGTGGTGATCATGACATGTCTGTTCCACACCTTGGCACCCAAGATTGGATCCGTTATCTAAATTTGACTAACGGTGAAATCTGGCGGCCGTGGTATGTGGATGGTCAAGTTGCCGGGTAAGTTTATCTCTCAACATACTTTTGCTTTTCTACGTTCTCGGCTAAGAAAATTTGGTCACTAATTTACTGTACTTTGTTCATGCAGATACACAGAAAAGTTCTCAAACAATGACTACAATCTGGAATATGCAACAATAAAGGCAAGAACCTATTCACTATCCCTCTAGTTTATACAAGAAAGTAAATTATGCAAATTGTAATGATCTATGTTCTTTGTTGAGGCAGGGTGCAGGCCATGTAGCTCCTGAATACAAACCTAAGGAATGTTATGCTATGATTGATCGGTGGCTCGCTTATTATCCCCTCTGATTGGTTTTTGCACGCTAGAATGATGCTTCATCCTGTATCATTCTTGCCCTTTGCTAATTAAAAGGGATTGTTGTTGCCTTGTATACCAATAAACTCTATGATTATTTAGCTCAACTGTGTGATTTTAGCTCAATTGCAATTCCAATTCCAATTTTGGCGCACTAAACAAATCACACCACACCCGACTAAGTTAAAGCTGATGCAGACTGGATTTACAACTCACGTAAAATGTAAATTTTAAATATATAAGTGGTGATGTGATGAAAACTGTGTTACATACTTACCTAGCTTTGATGCTGTTGAGGTGATACAACTTGTTTGAGCCTGAAATAAATATTTCATATTGGGCTTGAAAGACTGAAGTCTTGGCGAGCGGCCCAAAGTGAGCCGAAGTCTTGGCGAGCGGCCCAGTTAGAAATGGAGCTTGGCGAGCAGCCAGGTGGAATAACATGAGTCTGTTTCCAGATTAATTTAGGACTGTAAGTTAAGAGAGCTGATCCATGCGACTTAATGTTTATCATACATTTCCTACTTCAATTAGGTTTCATTCATGAAAGGAGTTGTGATAACATTGAAACTATATAAAGATAAGACCCATGTGCCGGAAGGTGTTAGAGTTATATTGAGATTCAATAGCAGAAGACGTTCAAGAGAATTAAAAGATGACTACTGAGCATTATATAAGGAGAGTAAGAGCATTTGCGAAAGGGTCCCCGATTAAATATAAAAGCTTTGCTATACACAAACACCTAGACATCTCGTCAAGAGATTTTATCCTTACAAGCAGAAGATCAAAGTGCTTGTTACCAATCAAGTGAGAGTATTGTGATCAAAGGAAGCAACGCGACTGGAAGATTGAAGGACTTGTCACATATCGAGTGAGAGTTCGGATATCCAAGAAAGCAGTGTTTTCGACACATCGTCAAAAAAATTGTGAGGTATCGATTTCTGTGTGAGGTATCGATTTCTGTGGGTCTGCTAGAGACGCAAAAACCCCAAAGTCCTAGGTTACTAAGCGAGAATGACCCATTCAAATAAGGTTGATGCTCTTCTTGTCTTAATCACTTAATCAAGAAATCAGGAAACTCTACATTCCATATTCCGTTGAGAGACGGTGGCACTCAAGCACACAAAGCACATACAGGATAAACTGATATCTGTGGTCAAACTATCCAAAGTCAGTAAAAGAGACAATTTACAACAGAATTTCTACGCAAAGATGTTTTGAAGTCGAACACAACTAAACAAAAATACAGACACAACTAACTTACAAACTTCCTCAGCGGCCAAAGCCACAACAAGCATGTTCTGCATCCAATCCCCGATGACAGAAGTCAAATTCCAAGTACATCAAGTGCCCGGATCACAAATTCAAAACCAAATCAGACATGGCCTACTCCATTAACTTTTTATAAAAAAAACATTAAGCACAACCGAGACCACCAAGTAAAACCATATCCCAATGCACCAATCCAAATGGGATAGGGTTATTCTTAGCCCAAGTGACAATTCTTGTCGGCAGCCCAATCCTAGACCAATGTCAGCCGCCCGAAAAACAGAGAGACACCCGATTAGCCCCGCCGCCCGACTGGTTGATTCTTTACAATGGTCAGCGTGTACAAGATTATTTAAGACAAATTTCACACACAATCTGTACTAGTGATTTTAGAAATTTCACAAAAATAATAGGTGCTTTGAGATTACATGGCCATAATATATATAGAACTCTTTTATCGAGCATTCTTATAATAATAATAATGATTTGATGAGTATTTTTATAAAATTGTCATAAAAGTCATTTTTCGATAATATTTTATAAAGTTAACCGTTAGATGTTGATGAATAGATCATTTCTACAAATTTTCATCCAAATTGAAAATCATTTAGGTATCAAACAAGAGCAAATCATTGGACGAACCAAAACTGTCAAGCATACACCGTTCATGTTCATAAGTGATAAAATTTTGATTATGAATGATTTAACGATTTTCAATTTTTGTGAAATTTTACATGAATGATTTACTCATCATTATCTATTTAATCAATGGTGGATTTGCCAAAATATAAAGAAAAATTGAGTTTAATGAGAAGGTACTCACTAAATCCTTATTAGAAAGGTTCTCAATAAAGAATTTCCTTATATATATATATATATACACACCCTTTAGGTGTGTGTGAGAATTTTATTTTATTTTATCTTACAGAGTTTATAAAGTCTATTTTTTCTAGAGAATTTCATTTATTTTACATGTTGTATACGTAAAAAATATTTTTTTTCTCAGTTTTCTTTTTCCTTTTTGCATTCGTTGGTGTTGTTGTTGTTTTACAATTGGAGGGTATTTTGGCAAAAAAAAATTAGTTATGGTTGACAACATAAATTTTTTTAATAAATAATATATATATATATATGACCAATGTTCAGTCAATGTTCTGACTTTAGTCAGAAATTTCACATGAATTCTTTTCGGTCCAACCAATTAACCTAAAAAAGACAACCAATTAACCCAACCGCCACTACCAGAAAAAAAAATTTAGCCGACGAAAAACATTCGTCGGCCTGTTAGACTTTTTCGCCGGCTAAAGTAAAAGTCGACGAACTTTCATCTGCTAAAGGTCATCGGCCGACGACTTTTTAGACTTTTGCCGACAAAAGTATTTTTAAAAATCGTCAGCTAAAGTTTACATTTTTCTGAAGAAAAAAACTGCAAATTTTGAATTTCTATTCCTAGAACCTAGGTTCTTGGAATAGAAATTCAGAATCCTTCAATTCCACAATAGCTAACAATACCTAAAATGAAAACAAAACACATTTTCATTAACAAACACAATTTCACATAAACCCTAAATTTTAAAACAAATCTCAAATTTTAAACTTTACCTGAGGAATTTTTGGCCGGTGGTGGCGACAGGCAGTTGGGTGGCAGACAGAGAGAGAGATTGCTGGGTTTTGAGAGAGACCGAGAGACTGTAGCTGTGGCGAAACATATCGATTTAAACCCGAGGATTTTAGCCGACGATACAAAAAAATTGTTGGCTAAAGTATAGCCGACGAAAATGCATTTATTATTGTCAGTTAAAGTATAGTCGACGACACGTGTCCCATTCGTTAGCTAAAGTTGCATAATTTTCGTCTGCTAAAGTCACACTTTAGCCGACGACATGTTTTTTCTTGTCCACTAAAATACTTTAGCCGACGATAACTTTTCTTCGTCAGCTAAAGTATAGTATAGCCGACGAACAAAAGAAGTCATCGGCCTATTTTGATTAATTTTGTCGGCTAAAGTATTTTTTTTGGTAGTGCACCCACCTATGTGATTATTTTTGGTCTTGTTGATCAAGATTTTGTCCTCGTACCTTAGTGCTTCTTCTATCAATGAGTGTTTGTCAAAAGATCAAATTTGAATATTTTGTTCTTCTTCCCTTGAATCGTATCGTCTTTCTAATCGATAATCGATTGCTATTATTTGATAAACCTAATTGAACGATTAGATTTTTTTTAAGTAAGGGTTTGCGGCTACCTTTAAGCTTTGATCAATGAACACTACTAGAAAAAGTATTTTAGACATCGCACCTTTAACATCGGTTGAAAAAACTCCTGATGTAAAAAAGTTTTTAGACATCATATTTTTAAAAACCGATGTCATTTGTATAATTTACATCGATTTTAAGTCAGACTGATGTTAGGTATCCCATTATTGGTTTTTGAAAGCGCGAAAAAAAACGTAAGTGTCGGGCGGGTTATGTTGGAGGGAAACAAAATTTTCATTCCCTCTCTCTCTCACAAACCACTGACTTCCTCTCACTCACTCTCTCATTTCCTCTCACCTCCATCTCCTCCGACGCCGCTCTCCTCCTCCTCCGACGCCGCTCTCCGACCAGGACCCCGATCTCCGACCACGACGCACCTCTCTGACCTTGGAGAAGCTCTCCTCTGAGAGTCACCGAGTCCCGGCCGTACGGAGTAACCCTAGAATGACGACGTCATCATCCGCCAGAGAGCAGCAGCAGCGACGTCGAGCTGAACGTCATCGTGCGCCTGTCGTCCACGTCAGCTTCGTCAGTAACGGAGGCCGGCGTCACGGAGGAGAGCTCGCCTCTGTTATCTCAGGCCGAGAAGCCCAAGATCAACATATTCACACTCTCCTATCCTCGCAAAAGAGCCGGGGTAACACATCTATCTCCGTTCTCTCTATTTTCATTTTCACTCTCAACTTTCTCGTCACCAATCCCAAGCTTAAATTTTGTCTGAATTATCATATTTCTAGGTTTTTTTCTTCTTAATACTATGCGAGTGTGAGAATTGAGGATCTGTTATCTTACTTTGTTAAAATTCTGCAATGTAGAAATATTAAGTGATTGTTTATATATGTTTACAGGAGGAGGTGGTCAGATCAGTTGAACATGAGATATCCTCGGAGCCTCACTTAATTTCATGGGTGTGGAGTGGATCTAGATACTCTGGTTTAATGTGTATGGCTATTTCGTCTGCTATCTACTTCGCCATGGAAGTTGTTACTGATGTTTTTTCAGGTTTGTAACTTTCTGCATTCACCTGTCATCTTGAAGTTGTCACTGTTTGTATTTATGTATTGGTTTTGTTATGGCAGTTCAGTCCATTCCGTTGCTTGAGGCTGCTTTTACGAGATGTACAGTTATATTGATTTTGTCTTGTATATGGTTGAGAAAGGTCGGACAGCCCTTATCGGAGCTGGCAAGTGTAAAAAATATATTGATTTCAAGAGCCGTTATGGGATTTATCTCGTTGATGAGTTTCATTTATTGGTAAGAAACAGCTAACAACTATATTGTTCTTCCTGTTCTGTCGGCTATTTGACGATGCATTCATGGTTGGGTGTACCCCCTCCCCTGCCAGTATGCATATGACAGTCTATTTTCTCATATGGATTTACTTGTGTTTTTCTGAACTTTGAATGGGCTGACCAGTAGGAGACTAGGAGGTCATGGTTTGAACTTTTGTATTGTATTATCTTCTAATAAAGAGCTTAAGATTATGATAGGAGAATTTCACATGATATCTAATTACTCAGTTACTGTTGCTAGAGCATTCCAGATGCAATGTGTTTGAAATTTATAGATGGCGTGTGAGCTCTTTCTTTAAATTTTAATTCTGTATACTGTAAGTAGCACAGAAGTAACCAGATGTTGGCTGCGTTTTTCGTTTCAGCATTCAGAGGTTACCTTTATCTCAGGCTTCTGTATTGAGCTTAACAACTCCCGTTATTGCTTCATTTGTGGCTAGATTTGTTCTACATGAGAATTATAAAGTTGCAGATGTTGGAGGTATGTAATATTTGAATATATAACTACTCTTATTCTCTTGATGATATCTGATATGTGTTAAGTCCTTTAGGAAGTTATTTGCTTCCGAAAGTTTCTTAAAGTAAAGTCTTGTTAGGCAGCGAGTGATTTCTCCACTGTTTTTCATTTTCCAGGTATTGCGTGCAGCTTCTTTGGTGTGCTTTTCATTTTCCATGAATTGCTTACTAGACAAGGTACGTAAGTGAATCAACACTATCTATACCTGATGCTGTATATGGATGCTCTGAATCTCTGGCAATAGACCGACCAAACTCCTATGATTGTCTAACAAATATAAACGAATAATGTTTAGGTCGGTCACATGCATGTCTATGCTGTTGCAAGGCTTATCATCATTTTTTGCTTTCTGCTGCTGCAAGATCTATCTGGAGATAGTAGTCCACAAAGTGTTTTATTCTATTTCATGAACGAGGAGGAAAATTTGGACTAAATTGTGTGTCCTGCTGATCCTTGCACTAGTAAAATCTACCAGACTTTAGTGCATAACAACATATGTTACTTCCATGTTTATGCATTTATATGGATGTCTGAACACAGTACATAAAGTCTTGGTATAAACTCTGTGTGCATCATTTTTTCATGAAGGTTTGAACTTTTATGACAGTGAGCAGATTTAGGCTTTTAAGATAAGTCGGCATTCAAACTTGTAGAGATCTGTCACCTTTAAAGTCATTTATTTTTTAGTACCCCCCCCTTTACCCTTATTATAATTTAGAATAAACAAATCTACTCCAGTGAGCCTTCTGCTTAAAATAATGAACAATTTGGATATTTCTAAGTTTCTAACCATTTTCCTAGAATTGTGCATTACTAACTCTGAACTTATGCATGAGGATTAGATCAACATAATGGGGGAAGCAGCCATATATATGCCCTCTTAGCTGGTTCACTCTCATCAATAACTGGAGGGAAACGATGTCATGGGGAAGACTAATGAGGCATTAAGAACAGTTCTTGATTTCATTTTAATCCAATCATTGCTATATATATACAGGGGGTTGCTGCACAAGTTGGTGGAGTTGAATGTGGTTACTATGTGATGCAGTTTATGAAAGAGATTGTGAATGATGAAACACTTTCATTTCCAACCAAGGTATCTAAATACTTGCTTTTGTATTTAAAATTCAATGAGTTACAAGTCATAGGTTCATTTTAATGCTACTTGTGGGAGATTAGTAGTAACAAAACAACTGAAAACATTAGTAGTAACAATACTTGCTGCTCACTGTTGTGCTGGCATGGTTTGCATAATTGTTATTTTCATTAGTAGTAACAAAACAACTGAACAGTGAATGCTATTTTCATTTGCTGGCATGGTTTGCATAATTGTTGTGCTGCCCTTGCTTACTTTATTTGTACTTGTTGTTGGACAGTGGGCAGGAAAAAAGAGGAAGCCATATGATCAGTCGAAAATTGATGAGGTGCGCCTTGAAGTGGCTGACTATATACAAGCTTTGCTCTAGCTAGATAGGTTGATAGATTGATGGCTGGATTAGATAGGTAGCTAGGGATCAAAGTCAGGATGGCTAGCGCAGCAATTTTTTGGATGGTGGCGCGCCGGAGTAGATATATAGCTAGGGAACTTCTATCAGATTGCTAGCATGGTTATATGTCCCAATATTTTGATGATGGATAGGATAGTAATCCATCTTTTGAAACAACTTGAATTTGGCAGTACTGTAACTTGAATTTGGGGCTGTAAGAGAGAATCATTCTCATTAATTTAAGCCAATTAGAAATCATTATAACTAATGCATAAGATGAGAACTGGACATCAAAAACAACCCAAAATCTGATGTCAAATAAAATTTACAACATCAGGTACAAAGCCAAAATCTGATGTATAAGATGAGAGCTGGAAACCAAAAACAACCCAAATTCTGATGTCAAATATAGTTTTTAACATTAGGTACAAACTCAACATCTGATGTCAAAAACGATATTTAACATCAGGTACAAAAACAAAATCTGATGTCAAAACATACATCTTACATCGGTTATAAATGGAATATCGATGTAAAGGTAATAAATTGTAATGTAGACTTCGATTTCATTGGGTCTTTCACTCTAAATATGAATGTTTGAAAGTACCTACACACACTGGAATAGTGAGATATACATAAGCAACCGATGTCTATTGTAACCTTTGACATCGGTTCCTAACTGATGTCCCATTTTTGCCGATCTTTTACATCACCCACTAAGACATCGGTCTGGTATGATTTTTTACATCGGTTCTGAACCGATGTCTGAAATACTTTTTCTAGTAGTGGAAATAGTAGAATATAAGGGAGGAGACATTACGGCTATACCCCATAAGAAGAGAAACACCTAAAATACTATAAGGCAACTCGACCAATACAATGTATCCTAAACTGCACCATTTAACAAAAAATGCATCATTGGCTACTCCATTTTCTTTACATTTAAGGCGACACAGTAATAGAAAGATAATGCGATTTCGACGATGCATAAATTCTCTTTGAACAACTAGCTTTCCAACTATACTACGGAACGAAAATTTCATCGGCACTACATCTCATCCAAATGTGCACATCCTGGGATGAAGCCCACTTCTACCTATCTCATATGAGTATAGGTTTATTTTCAACAAACCTAACAAAAACAAAAAATAAGAATAACTAAACTTAGAATTATTAAAGCAAAAATAAAAGAGACCTAGGGTTTCAGCCCAGGCCCAACTTTGGAGCCCAACATGCAGCTTTGAGGTAGGTCTACCCATGATAGTCACCAGTGCCCATCCTCTTCCCCACACACCACCACCTGTATCGCCTCCCTCCCTCACTGAACCACTAACTGCCACCTCAGTACAGAGCCACACACATCAACTTCTCCATCACCCATCCTCGGCCGTCCACTCTCTATAAACCAGCGTTGGACTTTATGTGTCCTTAAAAAGATATAACTATTTAAAGAGATTAATTTTTCATAATTCCTGGCCTGTGTCTTGTCCTACTTAGATACAGATATTAATTAGATAGATACATGGAATCCCTGTTATATCGGGATATTTATTGTAACAGATTGTATCAGACTGTATTCTATCAATGAAAGAGAAAGAGTTTTCATAGTATTACATACTTTTCTCCTACAACACATTATCAGCAGCTCTCTGGGTTGATAGCCATCACCACTAAAATAAAAGAAAAAACCTAACCTTCACTAAAGGCATCCACCGTCGGCATCCCTTGTCACTGCCGACTACCACCATCGACCTTTCTCTCTCCACCGTCGACAACCCAAGTCACAAGCTACTCAAATCTTCTTCCGTCGTCACAATTGCTCGACCCCCGAAGAACCGTTTCAAACGAGCTTCAACATCAAATCGATTAACAAGTGTACCAGTCATACCAAGCACAACACCCATCGAGGTAACCTTTTCTAATTAATCAATCTCTAGATCTAGGATCAAACTTACTTACTGCAAAACTCTAGATCTAAGTTGATGATAATTGTAATATGAGTTGTCTTATATTACATGTTTACCCTAGTTCCTATGGACCTATATCTATATAGTCTAAGTGACGGTCCTGGGGGAGTCACGGTTTAGAAAAGAAAAGAAAAGAAAAGGGAAATCGATCTTATGTGACGGTTAGTCACGGTTGCTGGGTGTGATTTTTACCACCTTTTATAATCAATTTTTCAATAAAACTTGAAAAATTTTGTGATCGTAGATTTCGATCGTTCCTGATAAACATCTTTGTGTGTTTTTTGTAGATGAGTTCGAATGAGCTAGCTAGGTCAGAATTCGACATCCTTAACCTTCAAGGGAAGTAATACCACTGTTAGGTCTCAAATGTGGGAACTACATTCATCGGAAAGAGACTGACCAACACCATCAAACCCCCTGGGCCTGGAACGAATCTCCTCCCCCCCAACTGATGAGTCAAAAGCTCAGTCCCTCATATTTAAAGGCGTCATATTCATCCAACTCTCAAGAAGCATTATCTAAACAAAGCAGATCCCATGGTATTATGGGACGTTCTGATGCAGCGCTTCAATAATGTGCATAATACACAGCTTCCTGAGTTGACTGCAAGATGAGAGAACACTAGACTTGTAGACTTTCCCAAAATACAAGATTTCAATCAAGAAATGTTGGATCTGCAGTCTGAGTTGAGTTTTTATACGGTTGAGAAATCTAAGAACGATATGATTGAGCGTTCGTTGAATACCCTCCCAACCTCTATGAGCATTCACTACCACAATTCTTCTCATAGCCGACGACTTCAAGAAAACAAAAGTCGACGACTTTTGTTGTCGTCGGCTATAGTGTACTATAGCTAACGACAATACCAAAAATCATCGGCTATACTCTTTGCCAACGTTTTATAGCCTACACGTCGGCTATACTCATGTAGGCTATAAAACGTTTGCAAAGAGTATAGCCGACGATTTTTGGTGTTGTCGTCGACTATAGTACACTATAGCCGACGACAACAAAAGTCGTCGGCCTTTGTTTTCTTGAAGTCGTCGGCTATGAGAAGAATTGTGGTAGTGATTCTTGCTCATCAATACCGGATTAAGTACGAATATGGGAGGATTACTACCTTCAGTGATCTCATCAATAGCCTTGCAAAAAAAAAGAGGTATCATGAGATCATCTTGAATAATAACTCAAGACCAGTTGGTACCAAAAAGCCCGAGAGTTATAAAACTAGAGGAAAGACCCGTAAAAAAAGAAGGTTGCTCGTTTAGAACCTTATGCTCGTAGTGGACAAGCTCCACGTGGGGGTAAAGGAGGGCGTGGGCGTGGCCAAGGATGCAGCCAAAATATGACTTGGCATAAAGATAAGAACGCCAACTCCAACAAGAACCAATCTGGTTCAGTTCCTGATGGTCAACGATTCCAACATTCTGGAAGATACATTTGTTTAAAATGTGGTTCTACTGAGCATATGCACAAACAGTGTCGTGCTAGTAGAGAAATCTAGAACATCTACAAGAGACACAAGCAGTATTTGGCTCAAGAGTTAAATTATGCTAGAGATTTAGAGATGGAGGTTGACACTAATCTCGTTCTTGCAGAAGATAAGGGGAAAGATCTTACTACCCCGAATTTTGATTAAGCCGATGTAAAAAACATTGTTTTTGTAATGTTTTAAGTTTTTGGTTTTGTTTTTGGCTTACTTTTCGGCCAAACTTATTAAGACGCTTGTCTTGTTTTTTATTAAGAACATCTATGATGTATTTTTGTTGGCAGTAAGGAATATTTTTCTATTTTTTGGTATATGAAAGAGTTTGAGAATGTTCTATTTCATACAATTCTTATGTATGGTTTGATGGCTTTACATATATTGTAAAATAATGCAAAGATATGTTCAAAATGTCCTAAAAACGAAAAAAAATTGATCACAGGGCAATTTTTGACCCGTCAAAAATTTCAACGTTGATCGTTTCATTTTGTCTCGACCCGTCGATGACATGGATCTGTTACAAATTTTGACCCATCAAAGTTTTTTTCGACACGTCGAAATTTTGCTATCGGAAATTCGATTTCGTTTTTGGTTTTCCCTTCGACCCGTCGAAGGATCGCCACTAGACAACAATTCGACTTGTCGAAAATTTCACTCAACCCGTCGAAAATCTGGTATTAGAAAATCAACTTTTATTTTATATTTTTCTTTGACCCGTCGAAAATGTTACATGGATATGGTGTTTTTAGATGTGTTTATACATCGGTTTTATTGGAAAATATTGAAAAAGAAATTTTCCGTTGGAAAATTTTTGGTCCAAATCGACCAACCTGGATTCCAACACTAGATGTTGTTTATACATCGGTTTATGTCATGCCATATCAGCATTCAACAAGGGTCACACCCTTATTCAAATATTTAAGTATATACATAAAGTGTACACCTGGTCTTTAGTATAAAGAATTACTTATTTACATTAATTTTGTAGATGTCTCGAGGCAAAATTGAGTTTCTAGCAGATAATGGTACTATCATTACCATTCTGCGGAATAGGTAACTATTTTTGGATCTTTTTCCATACAAAACTTCAGTGACAACCATGATTGGTGCAACGCCTGTTATACAAGGGTGGCGTGGTTCTGCAGAGTTTCTGCTGCCCCATTGTACAAAATTATATATCATTGATGCCTTATACGTGCCAAAGGCCAATTGAACTTTGCTAAGTTTTAAGGATATTCGTACAAAACTATTGTGTATAACCTCTGTTGAATGTGGCCGCAAGCGCATTCTAGAGAAGTTTTCGGCTATTCGTAGTGGTTTATATCTAAATACAGCTCTGATTATTGAATCCAATGTCGTGACTCACACTACTACGTGAGATTCTACCTCATACAAGGTTTGGCATTTTCGACTGGGACATCCAGGTCGTGACATGATGATCAAAATCTTAAAAAATACTCATGGTCATCCGTTCTTTAGAGCGAGAAAACATGTGGGATTACCTATTTCCATCAGTTCAAATGGTGAGGATGAGACTACTCCTCTCAATCCTAGCTCGGTCTCCAAGACGAGTGCAACACCATCCCGGAAAAATACTGTCGAGACGTTGTGCGTTATCCCAACCAATTATTCTTATGTTGCAATATCTGCTGCACATCGCTCGTTTTTCAAATCTTGTTCTTTAGAAAAGTTACAGGCACGTCGTCCTTGTTTTGCTGTTGATAATAATGACAATATCCCATTCTTACAAAAGATCCAACGTAATATTTGTGGACCTATCAAACCCGAATGCGTACCATTTAAATATTTCATGGTTTTGATAGATGCATCAACATGATGGTCACACGTTGCTTTGCTATCCATAAGGAATGCTGCATTTGCAAAACTCCTGGCTGAAATCATTAAGCTCCGGGCTCACCAGCCGAATCATCCAATCAAGTCTATTCGATTGAATAATGCAGGAGAGTTTACATTAAAATATTTTGATGATTAATGCATGTCTCTTGGGATTGAAGTTGAACATCACGTTCCTCATGTTCATTCTCAGAATGGTTTAGTAAAGGCTCATATCAAGCAGATACAACTTGCGTCTAGAGCTTTGGTAATGCATACAAATTTACCAGTCTCTGCGTGGGGATATGCAGTGTTATACGTAGCAATGCTTCTTCATTTTTGACCTATAGCTCGCCAACCATTCAGTGCGTACCAGTTGGTAACTGGATTTGATGTTTCACATTTGCGCATTTTTGGTTGCGCAGTTTATATGCCAATTGCGCCTCCACAACGCACTAAAATGGGTACTCAAAGAAGATTAGGCATTTATGTTGGTTATGAATATCCAATGATAGTCCGCTATCTTGAACCTTCGACATGAGATCTCTTTACTGCTAGATTTGCAGATTGTCACTTTGAAGAGACATATTTCCCGTAGATAGAGGGAGATATGAATGTTTCTATTCCAGTGGAATGTCAGGAATTGACGTGGTTTAATCCCACTGTGTCTCTTCATGATCCTCGCACGTCTCAGAGTGAGACGGAAGTGCGAAGAATACTTAATCTTCAGCAAGTAGCAGACTCTATGCCTGACTCATATGCTGATATTGCTAAAGTGACAAGATTAGATATACTTGTTGCAAACGTTCTTGCAAGGTTGGAAATCCTAAAATAATGATTAGTTATTACCAATAATGGGCAAGAAAATGTTCCTCCTACCTATATGGAAGGTGTTGCATTGGCCTCGGCTCTTACAAGAAAAAAAGGGATACAAAGAAAATTCACTAATGAGCCATCGGTTAAAAGACAGGTTATCGAGGCACAAAATGATCAATTCATCATCAATATTGTGAATCCTTCACATGAGATTATCTCTGACTACAGTTATGTCCTGGAATCATAATTTTCATGTCTGGGGGATGCCTCAAAACCTCTTGTGATGTCAGAGAACAAACAAATCTCGCTTATAACAAATGATGCGCGTGTTATTATGGATAGATCTTCCATGTTAGTTGATGATGCATTTGCTTATTTCGTCGCTCAGGAGATCATAGACGACGATGAAGTGGAACCTCGCTCTGTGGCAGATTTCCAATAAAGAGCAGATTGGTCGAAATGAAAGGTAGCAATCCAGGCCAAACTAGACTCTCTAAATAAAAGGCAGGTTTTCAGTCCGGTAGTATTATACCCACCAAATGTTAAGCCGGTAAGACATAAATGGGCTTTTGTTTAGAAGCGTAATGAGAAGAGATTAGATATACCTGCTGCAAATGTTTCTGCAAGGTTGGAAATCCCAAAAAATGGATTTATTAGTAGCAACACTAAGCAAGGAGACATTCCTCTTGCTCATGTGGAAGGTGTTGCATCGGCCTCGGCTCCTACCAGGAAAAGGGGGAGACCAAGAAAATCCACTGATGAGCCACCGGTTAAAAGGCAGGTCATCAAGGCACTAAAAGATCCATTCATCATCAACATTGTGAATCCTTCACATGAGATTGTCTTTGACTACAGTTATGTCCTTGAATCACAATTGGCAAGTCTGGAGGACGTTCCAGAACCTCTTGTGATGTCAGAGAACAAAGAAATCTCGCTTAGAACAAATGATGCCCGCATTATTATGGATAGATATTCCATGTTAGTTGATTATGTGTTTGCTTATTCTGTCGCTCATGATGATTTGTTTGCTTATTCCATGTTAGTTGATGATGTGTTGTTTATTCCATGTTAGTTGATGATGTCTTTGCTTATTCTATGTTTGATAGATATTCCATCTTAGTTTGATGATGATGCCCGCGTTCTTATGAACAAAGAAATCTCGCTATGCTCACCGAATGTGAAGCCGGTTGGACATAAATGGGTCTTTGTTTGGAAGCGTAATGAGAAGAATGAGATCTTGCATTATAAAGCTAGGCTTGTAGCGCAGGGTTTCTCTCAGCGACCTGGAATTGATTATGAGGAGGCGTATTCTCCCGTTATGGACATTATCACCTTCCACTATCTGATAAGCTTGGTAGTATCCGAAAAGCTTAACATGCAACTTATGGATGTGGTTACTGCATATCTCTATAGTGATCTTGATTCAGAGATATACATGAGAGTGCCAGATGATATTACTATACCCAAATCAAGTAATTCTAAACTACGGAGTGATCATGTTATCAAATTGAGACGTTCACTATATGGATTGAAGCAATCCGGTAGGATGTGGTATACACGTTTTAGTGACTATTTGATTGGAAAGAGATACAAGAATGATGACTTATGCCCTTGCGTGTTCATTAAAAGAAGAAGTTCAGGATTTGCTATAGTAGTTGTCTACACTACCACATTTTTAACCATTGCCGGCGATTTTTAAATCGCCGGCAATGTTTTTTATCATTACCGGCGATTTTTCCCCCAAAAATCGCAGGCAATGTCTTTTTTATTTTTTTTAACATTACCGGCGACTTAAATGTAAGTCGCCGGCAATGTCTTTTTTTTTTTTAATTACTGGCAGAACATTGCCGGCGATTTGCCGGAAAAATTGCTGGCAATGATTAAAAAAAAAGAAGAGACATTACCGGCGATTTTTGGGGAAAAAATCGCCGGTAATGATAAAAAAACATTGCCGGCGATTTAAAAATCGCCGGCAATGGTTAAAAATGTGGTAGTGCTATGTTGATGATATGAACATCATCAGAACTCTTAATGAGATCAATGAGACTTTTTGCTACTTGAAAAAATCTGAGTTTGAGATGACAGACCTTGGTATGACTCGATTTTGTCTCGGATTAGAGCTAGAACATCGAGTTGGTGGAATTCTTATTCACCAGTCTGCTTATGTCCAAAAGATGCTCAAGCGATTTAACATGGACAAACCACACCCTGTTAGCACACCAATGGTTGTTCATAGTTTGGACCCCAAGAAAGATCTGTTTCGTCCTGTAGATGATGATTAGGAGATCTTGGGTGCTGAAATTCCACATCTTAGTGCTATTGGAGATTTGTTGTATTTAGCTCAGTGCACACGTCCAAATATTGCCTTTTCAGTGAACTACGCAACATCATTGGAATGGAGTAAAACAAATCTTCAGGTACTTGAAAGGTTCCATTGACATGAGTTTATTCTTCCCTTACAAAGAATATAGAAAGAAGCATGAAATTCTCGGAAAAAAAAAAGAAGTTGAAACGCATTCTAGGGATTTCGACCCGTCAAAACTTGCACCCTGGATCGACCAGCGTGATTCCCTCGACCCGTTGAGGGATTCTCTCGACCCCATCGAAAAATGGTCATGTTTCAGACAGTTTTCATGCTATCCCCTATTCTAAAATACCGATTGATGTGTTGGTTGAATTTGCTGATGTTGGGTACCTCTATGACCCACACAAAGGTCGTTCACAGACTGGTGATATTTTCACTATGGGAAACATGGCGATCTCTTGGAGATCAACAAAGAAAACCCTTGTTGCTACTTCCTCGAATCATTCTAAAATTATTGTTTTACATGAAGTTGTTAGAGAATGTGTCTGACTTAGGTCAGTAATAGGTCATATTCGAGGGTCTAGTGGATTACCATCTACTGTTACTGTTCCCACTTGCATCTATGTGGATAATGTAGCATGCATTGAACAGATGAAGTTGAGTTACATTAAGGGTGACAATACAAAACATATATCGCCAAAGTTATTCTTTAATCAGCAACAACAGCAGTTGTTGAATATCCAAGTAAACTAGATTGGTTCCGTTGATAATGCTGCGGACTTGTTTACCAAGTCACTTCCTAAATTTACTTTTGTGAAACATGTGAGAAGCATTGGTATGCGCAGGTTATCAGAACTCCTAGACTGATTTACAATCAGGGGAAGTTACATTCTTGTAGACATCAGGGGGAGTCTACATCACATGTAGTAGCTTTAGTACGTAGTTGGTGCGTTGTATTCTTTTTCCCTTAGCCCAAACTTTTGTTTTACCCATTAGGTTTTTGTTTGCTTGGCGAAGTTTTTAGTGAGGCAATAAGTCATGCATCATTCTTGAGGCCATCAACATAAGGGAGAGTGTTTAAGGAGATTAATTCTCCATAATTCCCGGTGTGTGTATTATCCTACTTAAATATGGATATTAATTAGATAGATACATGAAATCCCTGTTATATCGGAACATTTATTGTAATAGATTGTATCAGTCTGTATTTAAGACATTCTATCAATAAAAGAAAAAAAAAATTTATAGTCTTACAAACTTTTCTCCTGCAACAATAACCTATTTCCTTTCTATATTCTCTTTAATTTTTCATAGATTGGTGTTTATATATAGTTAGGAAACATTTTTTTCTATTTAAATTTAATAATTATGATTCGCTAGATTCCATACAACTAATCCTAATTAATCTCATATCTAATGTCAATCAATCAAATAGGTAAGTTTTAAATGACATAAATACTAGTTGTTTGAAAATGTTAGGTATGATCGTCTTTTAAAAATATAACATGAAATTTAATAAATATAAGTTAATAATTTAATAATCATGTAAAAATTACATGTTATACCACATAAATTTAAGACTTGCACACCATACGCCACTTCGGGGCCTCGTATCATTGCTCGACTAATATAAAAGTAGGCACATATGCATAGTACTAATTAAACCGGCTATCATTATAGATATGAACATTTCTACACTAGATGCAATGGACTTGGACGAAGTTGGTAATAGATCGACTTTCAATATACAATATTAAACTTAACAGAGCAAATTAACTAGCCTTTAATCTCATGCATGCACTTATCTGTCAGCGTCTTTATCAACTCGGTCACTTTAGTTGTTAAATATTTAGACTAATATTGTACGTGGATACGTATACATGCGTTAAGAAGTTACATATCAAACAATATAATAGATCGATATTAGTTAAACATGAACAAAAGCTGTGACAATTTCTTTTATATATGCTCAACGATATACTGATTTCTGCATAACACTGCATAACAGCTACTAATTATTTATTATCCAAGCAACCTATTATTCCTCTAAGTCCTTCTTAAGGAAAACAACTTAGAATTCTAACCTACTTGCGAACCAAACCTACTTGTGAACCAACATGAATGTTTTTCGATAGCTAACTAGCTAGAGAATAAGTATCAACTTAATTATTTAATTCGAAAAAATATCAATTTATTAGTTATTCAGATCTTGAAAAGATCGACGAGGAGTTTGCCGTTTTGGAGAGTAAGTTTTTTTTTTTAAAACAAGGATCGGCACATTAAAACAAATAATAGGTTATATTATTCATAGACTTGCCCTATGGGTTCAATCTGGAGAGCACCAACACTCCTAAAGAATCTATGAGATCAAACAAGACCTCGATCAACAATGGAACCACTAAAATTAAGCACCATAACAAAAACCATGTGACCATGAAAATAGAACTATTATTGGGGCGGGCAGGCAAACCAAGCCCCGACAATTACCTTCGGTTCAAAAGCCGACTACTCCGTAGCTTCATGAGTGCCACCCTGCTTCTCGCACGTCTCTACTTTTCCCTCTTCTGGAGACTACAACAAGGAGTCGACATGCCTCCTCGCCCACCTCAGTCCCTTCATCCTCCAGAAGTTTCCTCGGCACCTTACGTCGCTTCCCTTGCGATGGTTGCTTATGAATCTTCTTCTTCCTTGCTTCCTTGTCCACTCTCTATGGGAGGATCTCCTCCGTCCTTACCCTGTTCTTGAAACCCACACGGCGTCCTCTCCGCTTCCTCTTAGTCGGAGAGATAGTTATGACTCTGTTCTCCTCCGGTATAGCCACCTCCTGTGTAAACCCGGGCATGAAAAAAGCTGTTCCTTGAGGTTTTTTCACCCTCTTATGGTAGACTAAAATCTCGAAATGGGCTGCCCTCTTCAGGTTGTTGTTAGTTACCTCCATAACAGCCGCCGGTAATGGAAGAATTGGAGGCAGCGGTGAGATCGTTACCCCTAGCTCCACCGACAGCTCCTTCAATCGTTGACCCTCGGGGCAGAGCCTTTTTGGTTTCAACTAATCAGAAGAGCATGAGAAACCTTGCACCTATACCTTCATAGGTTGCTTAGGCCTAGGGTTTTGAGGCACCACAAGATCTGCTCCACGACCCTCAAGAATTCTAGACAGGCACTACTGGATGAGATGACCGAGGCGACGAAGAAATTTCGCCGCTCAAGAGAGATTCTGGTCGCCTAGACGGGAGGTGACAACGTCTTCGTCACTTAAGCGTCGTCGCTTCAAGTTAGTCTCTCCACTTTGGGGCGACGTAACTTTATCAATCTTCGTCGCTTCAGATGAATGAAGCGACGAAGTCTAAGTTCGTCACAAAATTATGGGGTGACGAAGATTGTAGTTGTCGCGCCAAATTAAAGCGACCAATATTGGTCAGGTTGGGGCGACCAAGGTCTTATGTAGGAAGCGACGAAGATAGGTCAATCTTCGTCGCACTATTGGATGATAGTGAAAAAAAAATATTTAAATTAATACGTATCAAGTTACAACTGTACACAATTATGCACACAAAATAAGCACAAAACAAACTCAATGAACACACAATCATCCATACACAAAAATAAACTGCAAATCAAAACGTACACAGTTTTGATGCCTATATTATTGTTCACAACTACTATTGTTCACAAATTAGAGTCATGGTCGACACCCAAATTGCAGCTAGATTGGGTGCCAGGAGCGGGGGTAGGAACTGTAGATTGTTGACTCCCAACTTGGATAGATCGTACTAAGGCCTCCATTTCTTTCATTCTTTCGGCAAGCGCATTATAATCATCTCTGGACTTGCGCGCCACCTCTTTCACTTCCAAGATCTCCTTCTTCAGCATCTTGATTTCCTTAGAATTGTTGTTCACCCAGGCGCCTCATCTGGCTTTGGGCTCGCGTGTGATTGCGCGCCCCACCCATGCCACGACAAACATGAACAAATAAATATGTATCAATCATACACGAAAATCGAGCATACACGTAAATCGAGATAAACGACTTTAGGTTATATAGTATTACCTCTTATAGAGGTCCTGAGCCTTAAACCCATCTCTTCCTCTATGATATTTATTTATGTATCAAGAGGAAGAGGAAACTCTTGGGAAACCACATCGCCCTCATCCTCGGCCGCTGCACTATCTTGTTGCGACAAGACTTTGTCGAGCCTTCGCTTGACTGCTGCCTGCTCAATTAAAACATAATAATTAAATAATATTAAAATATTTTAAACAAAAATAATATTAAGTAATAACGTAACTTAACATATTTTTTCTCACCACTTTCTCAGCTGCATTCCTGTTCGGCTCATATACATCGATCCAAGTCTGGACGGCCGGGACTTTATGACCCTTCTTCTCCAACTGTTCGCTTCAGTATGAGAGTGCGAGGGATCCTAAATGGTGGTTGAGCTACTGCTCCTTGTTCTTGTTTCTATTTCCCCGGTTCCGTGAGCACAGTTTCTGCCACAGAAAATAATAATTTAACAATATTAATAGATAAACATGTAAATTTAAAATCATGCACAAGAACTCTGGAAATAGGTTATGAAGCTTACCGGGTGATCAGGGTCTTCAAACTGGCCTTTTAACCACTCTCATTCTTCTTCCCGGCCTAGAAACTCAGCAGGAGTCTCCTGGATGACGTGGAGATAATGCTGATGGAAATCATACTTCCAATCCTTGTATATTGTTTGCGCCGTAATGTCTATGAAGTTCCACATCTCCAGTTCGGTTGCAGGGATGTCATAGTTCGTCTAGCACATAAATTAAAAATACGTTAATTTTCTTTACTAAATACATAAACCCTAAATTAAAAAATGGTTAGTAAGTGCAGAAAGTATACCTAAACACCGCTATTTAAGATGTCGCGGTGCTCATGTTTAAGTCCCAAAAAGCTAGGCCAAAGCATGGGAACTTTGCTGCGGATGATGCTGCCAATGTCTCTGGACAACAGACTTCTCAACTCTCTCGTCACACGCCCTCGATGCCTCGTAGAGTAAGGCACCTGAAGTCGCTGATTTTTGTTCAGCCGGACGAGGTACTCAGTCTTTGTCCCGACAACGACCCCGCGCTACGCCGTCATTGCATTTTCGGTCGCCATGTCCACCATGTCTGCTTAAATCGACATTACCAATATGTCAGTTACCAAACCAAAACATTAATCAACAAACTGGAATCAAGCAATGGACTTGGAAGTTTAGTCTTCTTGTAGCGGATGCTGAGGGCGGGCGTCCGCTCTGAGTCACTGGAGGCGATAGTGGCGCCGATGGATACCGCAACGCTGTTTTCAAGCGGTGGGGCCAGCGTTTCATGCTCCAAACGATGCTGTGGAGGAGACCCGGAGTGTCCTGTGAGGCCGGTGGATATGGAAGGACCCGCCCCCCGCAGCCACAGCCGCCGCTCAACGTTAGAGCTCAACCTTCCTGATCCGGTGACTTGTATTCCCGTGAGCCATTCTGTAATCACAATTCACATCACATAATCACAATTCACATCACTATCAAAAACCAACTTGATTAAGAAAAACTAGTCATCCACAGAAAGATTGAGCCAAAAAACCTAGACCCTAAACTAGTTCATCAATGTCCACAAGATCGAAATAATAAGCCATGCCATTATACATTCTGACAAATATATAATTCTGACAAATCTATCATTGTACGGTTACTGCTGTTTATAACCAAGCACTGATCGAATATAGTTCATAGTTGGGGTTTGTTGTACTTCTCCATCGATATGATTACAACTTCTAGTTATATATATCCTTTTAATTTAGTAAGTATATATAATGCAATATACATGACCCATGGCCATCGCATCATTTGCTTATAAATGGAGGCACTAGTCAATGCTGAGCCACTTACGAATCTGAATGCTATGATCAGAACAGCAAATTGGTTAACAGATTTCAAAATTATACGATCACTTACACTTAGTAACCTCGAATTTCTATGAAAAAAGTTTTTTTGTCAATCAAGTGTTTAGAAATTTGAAGCCCTGAAAAAGGATTTCACATTGGCATACCAACATTGGCATTACTAGATTTGAAGTCACCCTGTGCAAAATCGAACCATAGATCTAATTAAGATTAGTTAGGTGTTATCTAATTTAGCTTAAATAAAAGACACACCAAACAGTTTGATCATGGCAGATTCATTAGCATTTTAGCTCTCTGTAAACGATTTACAATAGTTATATGGATCTAACTATTCAACCATCATAGTCACCCTTTACTGAGGAAAGGCCGGTCCCCAAACAATGGAGGAAGACAAACGACAGGAAAATGCAAATTAAGAGATGCTGATCATATACAATCAAGCAAATGATAAGTGTGAACTCATCAAACAATCAATCAAGCAAACCAACTCTTCAAACTCTGAGCAAACAATCGAAGGGCTACCGGAGTCCAAACTGTGAACTCATAACACACATGTTTTCAATTCACAAAATGATAAGTGTTAGGGAGAGAGAGAGAGTGAGAGATAGTCATACCTTGAAGATCTTTTGGAAATTTAGGTTACTGGACCCGTGGATTTGGGAATTTAGGGTTATGAGGGAGGGATTTAGGGTTATGGTGGAGGGGAGGTAGGGGATTTAGGGTTTAGGTGGAGGGGATTTAGGGTTTTGGATTCGGGTGCCAGGATTGTCACAAAGAAGAAACGAATTGAAGCAGAAGAAGAAAGAAACTATGAAGTCTGCAATTAAAAAGGGACTGGGGCGACGAAGATTGCTTTATTGGTCGCCAGGAATTTTTGAGGCGACCAATAATTTTTTATATGTCGCCTGGAATATATGAAGCGACAAAAATATATTTCTTGGTTGCCTCAATCAAATGAAGCGACAAAGGTAGAATTATTGGTCGCCTCATGTTGTTTATTTTTTAAAAATGCAAAAATTAGGTTTAATGTGTTCAAATACATAATTCATAGTTTACAAATACATAATTAATAGTCTACAATAATAAAATAATATTAGTTTAGTGTTCCTCTTTATCGTCCTCTTCATCGTCCTCTTCGTCTTCGTCTTCGTCTTCATATTGCTCTAATAGGTCTTCGTCAGACTCGTCATCATCTTCGTCTCCTTCTTCATCCAAAACTATGTGAAGATCTTGGTAAAATTGTATCCCCGTGGGAGTGTTCTCTTGGTAAGGCTTGAATACATGATCTCCTATAGACGACCTGCTTTCATCTATGGCAAGTACTTCGGCACTGTAGACATTTCGGTGAGACATTTCTTGTACTATCTTCCACGTACCACCCGCATTTGGATCGTCCATGTAGAATACTTGCTTTGCTTTGGTTACAATAATGAAGGGTGAATCCTCATAGTAACTGTTGTTTGTATCCACTGATATTAGTCTATGATCTAACTTGACGGTGTCAAGATTGTCCTCGTCCTCGGAGTTGTTCCATGTGCACTTAAACAACATCATTAGCATACGGCATGCATATAATACTTCGACTACGTAGTTAACATGGCCGTAGAACTTGGATGAACCCATGTCTATCATGACACCGCTGTTTTGAGTCATGGTTCTTTGATTCCTATCCCACGACGTGAACTTGACACCATTCACATAACACGACTTAAAAACCTAGAATTTCTGATGTCGTTGGGCTAATGACTTTACTCCTGGCACCAAGCCCTGGTCCAAGTTTTTATCCTTAAGAGACACCTGAAAGATAAGTGTTAGATAAGTGAAAGATAAGTGTTAAAAACCATTGAAGTACCTTTCAACAACTATTAGTTTTCAATACCCATGTTAAGAACCATCGAAGAAAACTCCTCCTTCGACGAAGATCGTCGAAATCTTTACCATTTTTAGCCTTGAACCTTGTGAGATGTTCTTCTAGGTATGTTTTCACTTCGTCTATTTTCACCAAAACTTGCCAGTGAGCCTCAGCAGTCTCTGTTTCACTCAACCTAAACTGACTACGAGTTTTGATAATCTTTGGCCTTACTTATTGTGAAACACTGCTAATATTTCACTCTGGGGAAGTGTCAATTTCTTTGTGGTCTTCCCGTCTTAGATAAGATTTATAATATGTCACCAACTCATGTACGAGGTACCGTTCAGCAATACTACCTTCTGGGTAACGTGTATTCCTCATTGACTTTTTATATTTTCCTAATTGTCTGCAATTATATATAAATGGTTAGTACATATTACGTAACTAGCATAGTATTAGCAATTTGACAGTGCTACCTTTCAATTTATTGGATACATCCATGTATAGCGTACTGGGCCTGTAAGCAATACTTGTTCGGGATGATGAACCATGAGATGAACCATAGATGTAAAAAAATGAGGTGGAAAAATCAGCTCCAAATTGCAGAGAATCATCACTATCTCAGTTTCCATGTCACGCACAACCTCCCCCTTCAGCTCCCTACTGCATAATTTACAAAACCAATTTGACAGTGCTATCAATGGCTTCACAATGTTATCTGGCAAGAACCCTCTGATAACCACTGGAAGAAGACGTTGAAGCAATACATGGCAATCATGCGTCTTCAATCCATAAAATTGTGACGGGGTGCGAACTTTGACCTTACTTCTCAAACTTCCTAGATAACCAAGAGGATACTTAACATCCCTGAACCACTCGAACATAACTTCTAGAGCATCCTTTTTAACTAAAAAGGGTGCATGAGGAACCTTCATCGTCCCCTCGTCACGGTCTCTTTGCCACTGGTTTTTGCGCACATTCCTCTTCTTCAAAGCAGCGCGAGCTTTTGGACTATCATTGGTCTTCTTACCAATTAAAAAAATTATTCCAAGGATGTTGTCACACACGTTTTTTCATTGTGCATGACATCTAAGCAATGTCTGATCTTCAATAGGCAGCTTCCAAAATATGCTCTCGTGAGTCCAACACTGTCTGTTATTTGGATTGTACGGCACCTTCAAGTCGTCATGTTGGCTTAGAATGAGGTAAGCGTGTGACCTAATGTCCTCCAAAATTTCATCTCCACTCTTCTGAACGGGTCTTCCGCCAAACTCCATCTTCCTGTTAAATGCCTTACTCAATCGCTAAGGGTGGTCTTGGTGGAGCCATTTTCGATGACCTTCATAAACTATCCTCCCACATATATGCTCTGAAGTCAGCTCATCTAGACAAATTGGACATGCCTTGTACCCTTTCACCGTTGATACTGCAAGCATCCCTAAACCAGGAAAGTCGTTGATAGTCCATATCACCGCTGTCTTCATCAAGAATACCTCATTGTCTACTCGATCAAAAGTATGGACTCCAATGACCCATAAATGTATGAGCTCCTCGATCATTGGCTTCATGAGTACACTAAGGCACTTTCTGAGAGATTTAGGGCCCAGAAGCAACACCGATAGCATGTTATATTCCTTCTTCATGCACATTAATGGAGGTAAATTGTACGACATCACAACAACGGGTCATGTACTATGCAAAGTTCCCATTGTTTCAAATGGATTGAAACCGTCTGTTGCAACTCCAAGGCGCACATTTATACAGTCCCGTGCGAAACCTGGAAAAGTTCTGTCAAAATGTTGAAACGCTTCTCCATCAGCTGGAAGGCTACCAGCCACTCATATCCTCTCCCCGAGCCATCGCATATGCTTCGCAGTGTGTAGTGACATGAACAGACGCTTCAACCTTGGTGTCAGAGGGAAGTAACAAATGATTTTTTTTGGGAATATCATCCGTATATGGCTTATATCTTTCAGAATTACACACTGGACAAATCTTCTCGTTTACAAGCGCCCCCTGAACAACACATAGTTGAACTCACACACATAAATTCTTTCATAACCAAGTGAAAGATCACTCACGATTTTTTTAATTCTCGAGTATGAACCGGGGAATGTGTGCCAATTAGGAAGAAGTTTATTAATATAACTACATAAAGAGTCAACACTTGTGTCCAACCATCCATTTTTATTTTTCATTTCCATTGCATCTAATATGGCACTCAAAACAGTTTCCTTACTACCTTCATATAATGGGGTATGTGACTCCTTTAATAATCTATCGTACTTTTCATAATCATCGTCTACCATGTCATTGAAGTTGATGCCAGAATTATCTTCTACAAATTGTTCAGGTACATCTGCATGGTATCTAGGATAATACAGATATGCATCATGTAGAATCTCCAACTGCGGGTTCACTGAAGGACCGGCACCACTAGAAGGACCGACTCTGTCTTGAAGCCACTATCTTCGTTGACTGAGCATTGTCAGTTCACTTGAAACTTCCCCGTGAAGGTGTCAGACAGTATACTCCGGATTCAAACCACTATGTGACAAGTGATGATACATGGTATCCATAGTAACCTTGAACGGACCGTTCTTACAAAGTTTGCACGGGCAGAAGTGATAACTAGCTCCGTTACTATGTCGTTGGGTAAAATTCATAAACTCGAATATGCCTGTGATGTACCTTGGATCAGCATGAGGATAGGTCATCCAGGTTTTGTCTAGGTGTTCTTCCATGTTTCCTGTCAACATAAACAATCAATATGAACAAAGTTACCACGCCACATTTAAGATACAACCTATCCCCACACTTCTTCTCCATATGCCTCCGGGTTGGGTCATATCCCCTTCAGGGGAACACGACATTTTTCAACCCTCTTGTACCCCTGGGTATTAGCTCTATTTTTGGGAAATTTCGGCAGCATCTCCCTACACTTCCTCGAGTGCACACATATCTAAACAAGCTAATTTGCACTCGGGGAACATTGTAAGGAGACACTGTCAAAATCATATCCCAAAATTGAAACTGAAACCACATGAATAGCAAAAGGATCAACAAAATCGTGTTCACCTAAAGTGTCAAAAAATGAGACAATTTGAGAATCAACAACTCATCTCGATCAACTAGATGAGTTCTTGATTCTCAAACGGAAGTTCTAAGTTGATAAACACCACAATTATATATAACCCTACACTCGATTTCATGATTAAACTAATAACACTACTAATTGAGACCAATACACCTAATCTACACTAATCATCACAAATTTCACTAAATTTAACCAAAGTTCAAACATTATTGATGAAGCCATAACATGATTTATCACAATTCAATAATTCAAACACTAAAACTACAACATAGGACCAAATTCAATTCAATTTCAAAAAGTTCACATATACATCAATTTCACTTCTTAATTAACATGTAATATGGTCATAAAGAGAGTTAAAGAGATAAAAATCAAATTAACCTTACTTAAGAATCAAATGGATGGCAAGAAAAACTTTCTTTCTCAATTTCTTCAAATTTCTCTCCAAATCGGCCAAGAACAGCTCCAGAATGCGAATGCTTTATGTTCCTAAAATTTCAACTTTATAAAGGATTTGACTTTAAGAAGGAGAGCAGATCCAGTTTTAAAAAAAATGAGGCGACGAAGATTGATCAATTTTTGTCGCTTCAGATCTCTTCGAGGCGACCAACATTGTTATACGTCTCTTCAGATACCTAAATTTGGTTATTTTTTTTTTCTGAAGTGACATAGAACAATGTTGGTCGCCTCAAGGATGTTGAAGCGACGTAGATTGTTTCTGAGACTACGAGTTCAATCTTCGTCGCCTCAGAGGAATGGAGCGACGAAGGTACTTACCTTCGTCGCTTGGAAGCTGATCTCCAGTAGTGAGGTCAATCGACCTAGAGTGATCTGGTGCACCACCACACCTAGTTGTGTGTTCCAAGAGGCCACACTCCTTGCAGAACCCCTCCATTCGTTCGTACTTGAATCACACAAGAACCATAATCCACACGTTGAAGTCAAATTCCCTTGCAGGGAAGGATTGTTGTACCGAGGCAGCCATAAAGTGCATGATATGGATTCTCATTCTTCCACGTCGGATCCCCCTCTTATCAACCTTATTGAATGTGCCGAGGGAAAACCCTAGCATCTTGCCTGCATTCTCCGTGAGTAGCACCGGCGGTAGCCCGAAAGTTTCAACCCAGACAGGAATAACCCTCAATGGTACAGCTGCAACCAAGGAGAGCCCATCGAATGACTCCAAGACCAAAGTCGAACAGTTGTAGAACCACGGGCCGCTCGAGATGATTCGATCGCGGTCCTCACGCGACGCAAAAGTGAAAAAAAAAAACTGGCCATGTTCAACCCTAATGGACAGCCTTTTCTTCAAGCCCCATACTGTCCCCATCGTCCCCATGAATCCTTTCATGTCCGCTGGTTTCTTGGTGGTGAGAAGTTTTCCCACGGTAAAGCATTGTTCGGCAAGCGCCACTGTCCCTGCTGCCCCAAAAGTGGTGCGACCAGGACCAGAGATCTCCAGTGTTTCGGAAAGTCGATCTGCAATAGCGTCAACCATTGTTGCCAAACTTGTGCAAAGCGAGAAACTAGAAAAGAGAAAACTTAACCCTAGCGCCGCTTTCTTTTTTAAAAATTCTGAAAAGTAAATAAAAAAAACAAAAGTTAAATAAATATATTTTGAAGAGTGAGTTATTAGTCTACTAAGATTTTTAAATGAAAATAATGCACTCATAAGCTTGGAGATACGTTACTAGTGAGTATATATACGTTCTAATGAAACAGATTCTCTAGTCAAGTTCTGCTCGATCTATGTGGCTGTGGACGGCCACTGTTCACCTAACCTAAATACACAAATCTTCTAATAATGTGCGTCATCCTCCGAATACTGTGTATGTTCAGTCCAAAACAAAAGTCTTGATGTTCGTTTATCGATCAACTGCTACTCATAGTTGCATCACAAGTGTTTCCATACAATTGCATGCTGAGTTACAGAAATTGTATAAAACTTAAAGAGTAGCTAAACCTTAGTTGAACAAATATGCAACGCACATATATACATATATAATTTATAAATAGTACTGCAATAAAGTAGTACGAAATCTCTGTCCAATGATTGATTCATTCTGGGTTTATAATTAATACTAACTCTCATTCTAGTTTTGGTGGGATACCTCCAGTCTGCCACCTAGTTTTGCTAGAATTTGCTTACTCATGAGACATATATACATACCCAAAATAGACTTGTAGCTAGATTGAATCATATACGTACCAACTTCGAAAAAGAAATTAGAAATGATTGAGTGAAGCTACTGCATGAAAATAATGCAACAACGCAATTATGTAACAGATGATCTCGCGAGTATATGTATGCATATGATTCTAAAGGGAAAAAATTATAAGGAAACTTTCATAGCTAGGGTTGCTATCAGTGACAGCTCTACTCAGGGATGGAGTCAGGATTCTCGGTTAAGGGGGCTCCAAATGAAAAATTTTAAAAATAGTCTCGGTTAGGGTAGTCAATTCGATATTGATCTGTATATTTTGTCAAAACAGTCTCAATGTGTTGTTTTTGGTTTGATAAAGCATCACAATTACTCGCAGTCTGATTATGAGTAATATTTGATTCTCCAAAATGTAATATTAGCATTTGCTTCTTCTTCCAATTACTGAATCCATGACCAGCACCAACAAAAGTTTCACCACTGCCTTGTTCTCCAATAGCTGGTTTGAAAAGATAACAACATAAACAAAATACAGCATTCTCTTTAATACTGTACTCTAACCAATATGAAAATTCAATAAACCAATCACGAATAAACCTTCTTTTCTTCTTTTTTTCCCTCAAATTCTGTGAAAAGAAAAGTATGATTTTTAGGTCGACAAGAGCCTTGTTGTAGATAATATCTTCGAACTTCTTCTTGAATATTAGGATGATAACTTGAAATTGGTGGGCGTTTAGCGGGATCCGATTGATATTTTTCTGTAATATCTCCGGCACGAGACTTTTTCATATTGTTACTATTCTTCTTTTGAATTTTCGTAGCTGGTTGCTCATCTGATGTTGGAGTAGAAGAAGAGATTTTTTTTTTGAAGTATCTCTCCATATCTAATAAACTTAGTAAAAATGATTGTATTTTAATATCAGGAACGGTAGAACTTTTATAAAGAAAAAAACCATAAAATCATAAACTTGGTAAGAGATTAAATCTTAATTGACCTAATATTTGAATTTTATTATTGAAATAATATATAATAATATTCTTACAAAATTGTCAAATTTGAATTAATCATCCACTCATACGTATTATTAAAGTTTAAATATATTTTAAATAAATTATAATATTTATATTATATAATAATAACAGTATACTAATTTTTTTTCCACATAAACTCAAGGGCAGCCAAGCCCACCCTGGCCCATATCCCTCCGTCCTGGCTCTACCGAACCTTGTGGGTAGGGCTAAACACATACATTGCGTACTGGCATGGCATGACAGCAAGCAGCAGATGATTAGTTACGATCATTAGTGAATGGTAAATTTGATCGTTACAACTTACAAACAAATTAAACACTCTTGTTTAGATTTGCATCTTTATCGCGCCTTGCTTGTTAGAGAAGAATCCGATAAATTTTATGAGACTCATGTTGATCGAGATACTAAAATACAAATCATCACTTGATTAGTTGATTTATATAGTGAAACATGACCGACCATTGCTCTGAATAAAACCTCCGTCTCTGCAGGCTTCATATGTTAATGAAATGCAACTTACACGTACAGATCATGAATATTTGCTTATATATGAGGGCACATCATTATTTTAACTACCCAAAACATGGAAATTATCATGACACATGACCTTATCCAAGTCGTTAATAACATTGTACGTTTCTCTTGTTATAAATAAGAATGGTGTGCTCAACTGTCCATTCTTTTATAAACTCTCTTCGACCTGTCATGTTTCCATGCATGATATGTGTCCTTGTAGGTTGTATGTCATTGGATTTTCTCAAGCCATCCTCATGAATGGAACATCTCACTTTGTTTTGCAATGTCTCCCAACTTAATAAACCAGTATTAATGTATCGATACATCAAATGAATATGTAGACATTTTGAAGGTCCTTGTGGAGGGGTGATTAGGCCCTTAATTACTTTTGATCGAAAAGTAATATAAGACTGTTGTCAGGGATAGCAATGTGTTGTTCTATCCTGATAACAGTTTAACAAAGGAAACAAATTGTGCAATATGTAGATGAAACTAATAACACAATTATGTTTCTAAAAATGGCAGAAACCCCTTTCTCACAGGGATGAAAACTGCTTTATTCTTTCACTATGTAACAACTCGTATTACAAGACTATAATTCTGATAATAGCAAATATCGGTGCTATCCTTTCACTAGACTCGCGCGCTAGATCTAAGAGCTATACTCCATCTTGTTTTACAGAGATTTACAATAGAAAGATATACAAGTTTCATACATGAATCTAGTTATCGCGCAACTAACTCACTATGACCACTTGAGAAGCTTGCAACTACCAATCCAACCTCATGGTATGCAAGATGTATGCATGAGCATAAAAGGGTGTCTTATGAAGTCTTTAACACAAAAAGATCAACATAAAAGAGCTGTATAAAACAGACTCAGTTTTTAGAGAGAAAATGAACAATTACAATTTTCCCTACTAAGCAAATTAACAAGCTAAAAACCACCAAGGAAGACATGGGGAGCTTGTGCCTTATATAGGCCAAGTGCAATGACCTATGAAGGAAGCCAGCTGCTGCCAGCCAAGTGAATGAAAAGGAGTAATAAACAGGTTTTAATCCCAGCCAAGTAATCAAAACTTGACAGCCACATAAAGGGTGTGTTATACTTCTCTCCAGAAAATATCTTCACTTAAAGGGATAAAGATGAAGATTTAAAGATTAAGTTTGTAAGGAACAAAAACTTATCTTTCTAACAAAGTCACTTGACCAGAGAAGTGTTTTAAAAGTGATTTATAAACATTTTGAAGCTGAAAGATATTTTTCAGAAAGGAACAAAACGTTCCAGGGGCTTCAGGGATGGAAAACACCTTTGTCATCCTCAGTGAAAAACAATGAAATGCTGAAAGATATTTTTCAGAAAGGAACAGTACGTTCCAGGGGCTTCAGGGATGGAAAACACCTTTGTCATCCTCAGCGAAAAACAATGAAATGCTGAAAGATATTTTTCAGAAAGGAACAGTACGTTCCAGGGGCTTCAGGGATGGAAAACACCTTTGTCATCCTCAGCGAAAAACAATGAAAAGCATATGCATGCTTTTTACCTTTGAGGCCATGAGGTTGTCATGATACAATGTTGATGGTCTCTTTATCTTCAATCTTTTCTTGAAAGAGTCTTCTACACCATGTTCTGTTGAGTAAGAGATATGTCAATAACAATCTACCTTCACATTTATAGATTGCCGTAAAACCCATAATTAAATAGTACGTAACTCGAGATCAGACCAAGTTAATCTATCAATGCATCGAGCTGTTTTACTATTATACAATAGTAACTGAGATATCTAGTGTCGATGCCCTTGCCATGACATGTTGTATTATTTTTATCTGCCAAAGTGTCAATTTTAATCACACGTCAAGGAAAAAATAGTACGTAGAAATGTAGAATGACAAAAATCGGTTGATAATGTTGCCAAAAAAAAATACCAGCTAACAATATTGAAGTAACACACCATATCTGTCCTTTCTTCAGCTTCACAATCTTTCTGCAAAGCAGTTTACAATAAAGATCAAAGAAGAGGTTGGAGTGATGTCCAGCGCTTGTGAAGTCAAATCAGTAAGGCAATTTCACGTGAAGCACTTTCCTAACAACAACAGCTCTGTCTCTCTCTATATTTATATCTAGCTCATGCTCATTTATAATCTATATATACACAAATATGTGTAAACTGTAACTGTACACGTTGATGATTGATTAAAAATGGGATTTAGGAAGTAATTAACAAAGTTCCCAACAACCTCTTCAAAACTCTCAACGACTTCTTGTGGAAATAGAATCATGTGGTGAAACTGAGAAAGAACTGTCAAATTCATATTCAAGATCCTCAAAACCCCAGAACTCATCATGTTCTTCTTCTACCTCATCCGGCATCTTCCACCTATCCTTGTCGATTTCGCCTTCTAACTCCATGACCTCCAACACCTACAAAATGGTAGCAAAACTTTCCATTAGTGCGTTTCAGTTGATCCCCTTACACTGCATTTCAGCAGCATTGCATAACAAAACAGTATTTGTTTACCTAACTCCTTCATTTAGTATTTGCTTTAATTATTGGCTGATAAAGTAGCGCACAAAAAGCAAGAAATATATGCTGTTTCTATTTAAATCATAACTACCACATTAGGACATTAGCTTGTTGGCCTACAAAGCAAAACTGATTAGATTGGCCAACTGCAATTACTAGTTAAAAGGATTTTATGCTGAAATTATCAATCGATGAACATGTATAAAAGGAAGGAAGGACTATCTCTTCTTTAGTCTTTCTATTTTGTCTGTGAATGAATAAAATGGTTCTGCTTTTTCATGGTGCAAAATTTGTAACTTTCTAATCATTCAATTTACAAACGAATACGACAACTTTAATTGACACAATTAAGATAAACCATATTAAGTCTAATTAATTAGGTAGCACACTCTCACCATCGTTTTGGCATCAAGTCTTAATCTTGTTAAAGACATAGGTGACAGTTCTATGTTTATCATATATGTTATGGTTAGGTGGGACGAAACCATTTCTCTCTCTATTTTGATGCTAGGATTTCCGTGAAAAAAAAACAAATGCCCTGCACCACCTTCATTCTTGAATAAGAAATGTAAATCTAAGTTTCTTCTAATCTGGACTATCTGGTGAAAAATGATGCAGATTAGTCATTACAGACAAACTACCATATGAAACTTTGGCAGCTACAAGTGCCATAACATCACTACTATTTTACGGTAGTGAATACCAAGACATTTTTGGCATGGATGCAAACAACTACGTTAGATGGCTGGTCAACAAAACGATCACTATTGGACTAATCAACATGACACATAAATATCTTTAAAAATATATGATATTCCTCTCAGATTCTGTATAGTTTAATCAGAAAGATTAAGGGTGTTTTATCATACTAGCTTACATATAATTACCATAATACAATTGCTAGTTGTTTAATAAGACTATGATAAGATTAATAAATATCTCATATGTAATATACAGACAACATGGGACTTTATTATTAGAAATAAAATCATTTCGACCGCAGTTTACGGACCTGGGTATAGGCGTAGTCACTAATAGAGGGACCTGTACTCTAATAGGGATTCAGCAAGTAGTACTTCTATTCAATCTGTGATCTATAATGTTATGTACGTGGTACAATTCGATAATAAATAGATACCTCGCTCATAGTAGGACGCCATGTCGGTGTAGCTCTAATGCAGAGAGATCCGGCAAAGGCAAGTCTTTTTAGCTGTGTAACATCATAGAACCCTCTAAGCCTTGGATCTACCAGTTGATCAATATCACCCTGGTTTAATATTGGTTTTGCCTGTTGAAAGTCATTTTACAAATGATTTAGAACCACAACAAATGCATATAATCCAATTCCAATTATTAATCACCTAGTCTTACTACTCTAGAAGAAACCCCACATGACAATTATTTTCCTTGAGTTATATGAGGAACTTGAAATGGACTGAATCATAAATTTAAGTTCTATACAAGATTGTCATTACCCAGCTATGTAGGCTTTGGTGAGTCCCGTCGACTGGTTTCCGTCCTGAGATGAGCTCTAGTAAAATAACTCCAAAAGCAAAAACATCTGTTTTTTCATCCACAATCCCATGCATATAGTATTCAGGTGCTAAATGCCTGCATAGTATATAAACATCAGCTAAC
This sequence comes from Geum urbanum, assembly GCA_946800695.1. Lineage (NCBI taxonomy): Eukaryota > Viridiplantae > Streptophyta > Magnoliopsida > Rosales > Rosaceae > Geum > Geum urbanum. The sequence continues at coordinate 13,287,523 of OX327003.1, forward strand.
TATTTTGATTCAATCACTGGTTTGAGTATTTTTTGAGAATGACGCTTACCCAAATGTTCCTTCGATTGGAGCTATTGAGTGATGAGTCCATTGTGATGGAAGCCACTTTGCTAATCCAAAATCTGATATCTGTGAAATCCCAAATACAAACAACATCAATTTTGATGCACTCAAAACCACATTTCAGTTCAACATAAAGAAGCTATGACTCTAATGAGTGTACCTGTGGTTCAAAATCTGCAGTCAATAGTATATTTGTAGACTTAATATCCCTGTGGATTATCCTTCTCTGACAGCCCTTGTGCAAGTAATGGAGGCCCTTAGCTGTCCCAACAGCTATCTCATACCTTGTTTTCCAATCCATAGGTGCCAAGTTCTCATCTACAATAGTGATTTTCAACATCAAGAGTATGAAACAGAAAACTGTATATCCAAAATGAAAACAATTCAGAAACAAAACCAAAGCAAAAAAAACAGTTGTGGTGTGCTTTATTTACCATGGAGCAGAGAAGCAACAGAGCCTCTGGAGGAGAAATGGAAGATTAGATATAGACCATTGTCTATACAACAACCCACAAGTGACAACACATTTGGATGACAAACATGGCCAATAGTCCCAATCTCATTCAAAAACTCCTTCTCTTTCCTCTCATCAGTCACAGCTTTTGTGATTCTCTTCACAGCAATTTCCTCGTTACTTTTTAGAGTTCCTCTATAAACTTCCGCATAGCCTCCTTTCCCAACCAAATTCTCTGAAACCCACAACACAAAAACATGAATTCCAATAAACCAAAGTATAAAGGTTTAAGATTCCCATCAAGAATAAAAACCTTTATTGTAAAGTTCATATGTGAAGGAGAGACAAACTTGAGCTGAAGCCATTGGTGGCGTCTGAGATTTCTTCAAAGGAGAAGCATTTCCAGGTGGGTCTCGGAGAAAGCTCCAATGCTTCAACATTACTATAGTGTTCTTCAACATTACAGCAAACACTAGTTGGGCTCACCACATCTTCCAAGCTTCTGCGTTTGAGTGAGAAAAGCCTTTTCAGGCTGTTTGTTCTCATGTATTTCATATCTGGGTACAAAGTTTCAAACTTGAAGACTAATCAAGCCCTGTTTCATATACACAGGGCAATGAAACAATGACCAAAAATCTAAGGGGCAGCTGATGATCGAAGTACTTAGAACACAAACAAACTGAACCCCAAATTCTATCTCTCTGTCTCAGAATTAAAGAGTGAGGGGTCTAGGAAGATGTCTGTTTCTTATATTTGGTTCAATGGTGTGGAGCTTGGGAGCAATGCTGGTTCTGCATGCATTGATAAATACTTAGAGAGAGAGAGAGAGAGAGGAAGAGAGAGAGAGAGAGAGAGAGAGAAGAGAGAAGAGAGAAGAGAGGAGAGAGAGAGGTGACAAGAAGGGTCACTGGCTCTCTCTCTCTCTCTGCTAAAGCGGGTTAAAAGGTTTTTTGTCCAAGCTGAACAGAAGGGAGTTTTCTGTGGCAGTGAGAATAGGCTGTGCCTTGATTATGGCCTTTTTCCATTTATGCTTATTCTTGGAACCTTGAATATAAAACGGTCATAATTTTTTTTTATTTGAATTTGGTTCTAGGGAAGATATTGATTTGACTTTTGAACTTTAGCTAAGCGGCACGGAGGTGACGACGATTTGGAGCGGCAAATGGGTCACAGGGTCAGCCATGTGTAGTTAAGCTCTTGTGGGGCAATTGCTCTTGAATCAGCTCCTTTCATGAATCATGATGGTTATATTACTTATATATATATATATATTCTGTATTCGTGAATGGGTGAATCTATTCACACTTAAAATGAATATCTTCTATTTTTTGAATAATATTTATTTCATATTCACTCTTTTTTGTTATGACATTTTCTTCTTTTCCCAATGCTCTATCTATCTCATCCGTTAGGAGTATGCAAATTTCTATGTTTTGATCTAACTCTTATCTATGGTTTACTTGAACATATCATATTTCATGATTTTCATCTGATTAAGAGAAAAGAAAAAAAAACAATGGAGAAACTAATGTATGATTTAAACTTAGTCGGCCATAATTTTTTTTTAAGCGCCAAACCAATAACCTAAAAATCTAATTTAAAACCTGCCCAAGATCACATCATCTTCTGTTGATTGTCAGTCTCACTCTCTCTATTCTAGTATTCCTTCCCCTCCTCCTCCAAAATCAATATCAATATCAATATCAATTTCCAATTTATTTTTCTTTGTTCTACTACTTGGGATTCAAGCTTGATGATTTGATGAACTTAATCAGAAAACTACTCTTTGTTCAATTTTAATCTTTCAAACAATTCCAAAGCTCATATATCTTTGAAATTAGCTACAAAGTAGAGAAACCATGTCTAAACTGAAACGGCTTAAACAATTTTAAGATTATTGTTCTTGCGTGTTAATTTGGGGATGAAAATCTGAAATTGTTCGTTGAGTGGATGAGTTTTTAATTGCAAATCACGACGAAGTGCCTAAAGGAAGTGCGGTGATATTTTTCTAAAAAGTGAAGTTTTGAAAGACGATGGGCAAGATTAGGCAATAAAGGTAGGTAAAGATTCATAATCGCCTAAGGAAAAAAAATGTAAATTGTCGAATGCTCAGCAGCTTTTAGAAGGAGTAAATAGGGTCAAGATTAAAATAGAGTAAACCAGGAAGTTCAATTGAGAAAAAAAAGAAGAGAGGTGCAAATAGCAAATTTGGAGGTGTGAATAGACACGCCCTTCGTAAAATCATGAATATTCAAGGTACTATTTTTTATTTTATTTTTGTTCTTAGGGAAGGATGTCAATTTCTATTAAATGAGAACTCACGAAGAGTTCGAGCATCAAAACCAAAAGTATAAAGCAAGAGATGGCATAAATTATCACTGAACCTATAAAAATTGAAAAGTAGAGTTATGCATGTAAGCATCGTAAAATAGTAATTGAAAATAATCAAGACCAGAGATTATGTCAACTAGCATCTAAAATTTCACTGCATATATAGTAAGCGATGTAAGCTTAGACATCAAAATAATCGTAATTATAAGCCAATCCAATGTGATGCAAGAAAACAATTGGCCAAAGGGAAGCGGGAGGCTACAAAAGAGGGTTCATTGATTGGAACAAAAAAAATGCCCTTGATAGAGGCCCAAAAAAAATCAAGGATCAGGTTGCTATGCACTCCAAGACTAAGTACCCCAGAGACTAAGTTTATTATATGAAACATGTCACGATATGATAGGTTAGTATTCAATCTTCTATAAGTTTGACTGAGCTTATGATAAGCTCAACCTATGTGAACCTACTCTTTGGTCACCACCAAAACAAATCTCAACAGCACCGTACCGTCCTCTCCACCGTACCATCTCCGACCTCGCTACCCATACCATTCAGGGGTCCAAAACCCCTAAATTTTATTCACCCAATTACTGTGACGACCCGAACCAGAATCAGTTGTGTATTCTGCACGATTCACGAGATTGGTCATAGTCGCAGTTTTACGATATATGTGTGGTTTGCCGATTCTATTCGCGACTATATTTTCGGCCAAGAATTTGAGTTGAATGTCTTCATGGAAGTTGTAGAGTACATGATTTCGAGTTCGTGGACAGTTCCGGAAGATTTTTCCGATTACCGAGGAATATAATACGATTATTTGAAGTTTCAGTTTTCGACGAGTTTATCCGATTGTTTCGTGTTTATCCGAATTGTGATGGTTATCCATTTCGAATCGTCGATCGACCTGAGGCGCGAGTATAAATATCGGAAATAGTCGAGAAATAGTCGTAAAACACTATTGAAGTTTGACCGAACCGTGGACTTTCCAAAATTGGAAACTTGACTGTTGACCCGAAGTGGAAAGTTTCCCATTTGAGCTTCGCCGTCCGACGTCCATTTTCCGGCCACCTCCGGCCAAGTGAAGGGTAAGGTTAGCTTTCTCTCATGATTTCGAGTTGGTTTGTGTTTGGATTTACGAGAATTGATGAGGTTTGGTGAGAACCCGAATCGGGTTAGGTCACCGGAGTTCGACGGAGTTGGGGTGAGTGGTTCTGGTGAGTTTTGGAGGTTGGGTTGTTGGGGTTTCGACTCCCCACACCTTGGTGATGCTCCCTCTATGTTTGATTTGGTCTGAGGAGGTGAATTTTGTGGAACCCAATTGGGTTACCGGAATCTGGATTCCGTTCGGTTCGAGCTGGATTTGGGGTGGTTCCGGTTTGATTCGGTCTTAGTGGTAGTTGAAGAAGATGATGGGTTGGAGGAGAGCTTCATTTCTGGAGCTTCTCGCCGCGGAATTCCACCGTTGACGGCGCGGCGGCGGCGGCGGCGGTCAACGGCAGAGCTCCGGCGAGGGGTTGACTTTTTGGTTTTCGACATTTTTAATGTCATTTTTCTCGTAATCGCGCCCTGATTATCGTCCAGAGGTTTTCAGATTGATTTGGATAGCGGATTTTCAGTCGAGGGTTTCGAGTGGAGATTTCGGGAATTCCGTTAATCATTTTGTACTGCATTGTATATTTCCGGGAATGGTTGGTTTCCGTGGTTAAGTTCTGAGTTATGGATTATGTTTTTGATCAATTATGTTTATGAATGTTCAGGAGATCGAGATCGTGTTTCAGGCGAGGGATCTTCCGCCGGGCCACGAGATTAGTGCGAGTGCGCGATACGCGAGTCTGTGAGTGGACATTTCTTTTCACGGATTGATTGCGAGTCCTTTATAAATGATTTACGAACTTGAGCATGCAGTTTGATTATGATTTTACGAGCATGTGTTTTACGATTATACATATACGAATATATGTATACGAATATACATACGTACATATTATGTTTTATGCATGTGCATGGAAAAGATTTATGATTTGGTTTACACAGAGTACAGTCTCAGTTATCAGGGTTGTATCGATACACGTTGGCTTCTCGGCTGATCCCCGAGTACGCTCCGGGGGGGGGATAGATATCCTGACCCGAGGCCTTTCTGGCTAGGAATCAAGTGTGGGTCTGGGATCCCGTGATTCAGACTGTGCTATCGCGTGGTAGTCCACGAGAGACTCCGCGATATATTTACGATGCATGCTCTGTACGTGGGTTAGAGTCAACGTCTCCTCACGTACCATTTGATTTTCATGCATTTGACTCACATATGTTTTTACATGTATATATATTACTTGGTGAAAGACATTTATTTTCGTCCACTCACTCTAACGAGTTTTATGTCTTTCCCCTGGGCTTTTTGATTTCCGTGCCCAATTGCAGTTCAGGTTCTGGTGTTTCACGTCGCGGTTGGAGGCTAGTGATCTGAGCTACCTGTGCTTTCCAGTAGGTTCTTGTTTCGCCTACTGATGTGTATATTGTATATATTTACACTAGAGGTCGCTCTAATACATTCTGATAAGTGTGTTATACGGATTTTCTCGGATATATTATATTATACAGATATGTTTTCTGTTATTTGATTTTGTTATGATATTGAGAAATCCAGATGGGATTGGTGCCCACGGTTTGGCTTTTGTGGCATAGGACGAAGTGTTATTTTCAGGGTGCAGGTTTATGCAATTCCGCGTTAGTAACGTTACTCTGCCGAAATTTTGAATGATTTTTATTGGTTCGTGTTTTCAGAAGGGGTTCGATTCCGGTTTAGGCAACTGAATCGGGGTTGGGTCCTTTCAATTACTCTCAATTTTCCTTGCTCTAATTCCTATTTTCAATTTGAATTACATTGCAAGCGAGACATCCACAAATCAAGAACACCCGAGAGATCTACAAGAGAAGAGAGCCCAGAAAGCTCACTAGATGAAGGTCTCTTGTAAGCTCAAAAAATAAAATATTTTATGTGAGTCAATTTTAAAATTTCTGTCTTTGGGTCTTAGAATGTAAAGCTCTTGTTGATTTCCAAGGAAGTCGAGTTGGAGTCATAGAAGCTTAGGGTGAGTTTGGCTATTGCTGCTCCGGTTAAGGGAGTAAGTTGGAATCGTTTTCTTTCTACAAGGTTTGATCTTTCAACTATTGAAATTGGGTTCATGAGAATCTTTGTGTTTATCACTCTATTATGATTGGTTTGCCTTTTTATTTCAGGGTATTTTGATTAGTGTTGATGAGTTTTTTGACTGAGACAGATTTGCCAAGTTATTGATAATTACAATTTACAAGGAAGCTTTGTATGTTCTTTAGTTGAGGGTTTATGGGTTTGTATCAAGCCATTGATTGTGGGTGTCCCGACCAGAGGAAGGTGACTGTGGGAGGAGGAGGAGGAGGGAGATAGAGGTGAAAGGAGGCAATTGATGGCAGCGATTATCCCGACGACGGTGGCTAATTTTCTTGGCAAGAATGAGCATCACATGTAGTGAGCTTATCTTAAGCTCAGTCAATACTGAGAAAAGTTGCCAAACTGACAATTTATATTGTGACACATGTCACTTTATGTTTTAGACTTTAGGGTGGATAGTCTTGAGGTGCATTCCAGATTCATCCAAAAATGAAATAATCTGACAGGCAACTGCATTTGCTTAGCTCCTCACGACATAGCCAACCTACTCAGAAACTGCTCCATGTCCACTGTCAGCCCATTATCGTCCAACCACCATGTCAAAACTCCCAATTAGACATTGCCACAATATCATCGTCGCCGCCCCAACCACAATATCATCGTCGTCGCCCCAACCCGTACCAAGCTTCCTTTAAATCACACCAAAACGTTTGTACATCGAATTCAAATATTATTTTGTTCTTATTTTTTAATGTAACAAAATCACACATGGTATTGTAACAAAATTGCACTTCATATTGCGAGAATGTAACAAAATTGACCATTGATACATTAATAGAAGAATCAACCATTGATACATCGACATAATCAGTTTAGGGCTTGGATAAGGATTATGTGAAGCTTGTTGCTTTTGTTTTTGGGCTTGTGTTGTTGTACTTTTTGTTCAGGATCTGTTTTGTGTAAAATGTAGATCTATCTATGTTTATGCAAGAGATGAATGAAGAGTACATCTTTAGTTATATATATATATATATATATATATATATATAAAGAATGAATGTTTGGTAGTGATTATGAGACATAGAACACATAAGGAACCCTTGTTTTAGTTATGTAACTTGAATAAAATAACGACTGTTTAGGTTTGAAACAAGGAACCCACAAAGAACCTAAAGTAACCTATAGGGAACCATTCTTTAGTTCCATAACATGAATGAATTAATGAATGAATGTTTGAGTTTGAAACAAATCAGTGAACCCAATCAAATTCCTATAAGTTTTTCTACTTGAAAATGAAACAAAGAACCACAGGGAATCCAAACCAACAGACAACACACTAAACCTTGAAAAACTATCCGAACCGTGAACTCACAAGGAAGCATTATTTAGTACACAAAATGAAACTCAAAAGTCAAAACTGAAAAACTTGCAACTTTAATATCCTCCAAAAATAATGTATGAATCAGATTTAGTACAAAAAATGAAAATTTAAAAAAGTGAACCCACAATTTGTGACGATCCGAACCAGAACCAGAATCAGATATGTGTTTGGCACGATTCTCGAGGTTTGGTTTTAGTTGCAGTTTTGCGATATTATGTGGTTTGCCGATTTGATTCGCGACATTATTTTCGGTCGAGTATTTGAGTTGGGTGTCTTCACGGAAAGTGTAGAGTACGTGATTTCGAGTTCGTGGGTGATTCCGGAACATTTTTCTGATAACCGAGGAATATTTTATGATTATTTGAAGTTTTGGGTTCCGACGAGTTTATCCAATTGTTTCGAGCTTATCCGAATCACATCTTATATTCATTCCGGACCGTTGATCGACCCGAGGGACGAGTATAAATATCGAAAAGTCGAAAAATAGCCGAGAGTTAGTCAAAAACTTTACTTTGGGGCGTTGACCGACTTGAATCTTGTTGACTTTCCATATTTGGAAAGTGGACCAGCAGCCGAAAGGGGAAAGTTTCCCGTTTGGGAAGTCACCGTCCGACTACCGGATTCCGGCCATCTTGGACTTCGAGGAAGGTATGGTTAGAACCCTTGAGTGATTTCGAGTACGTTGATGTATGGTTTGATGAGTTTTGTTCACGTTTGTGTTGGACCCGAATTGGGTCGGTTTTGTGCTCGTCGCCGAGGATGGTGGTGGTGGTTCCGGCGAGGTTTGGAGGTGGGGGTTAGGGGGGAAAGACTCCCCTTGCTCCTCTGAACCTCATGGTGTGTTTAATTTGGTCGGAGATGGTGATTTGGGATGAACCCGATTAGGGATCCGATTTGGGTATCCCGATTTGGTTTCGAAGAATTGAGGTAGTTCTGCTTAGAATTGGCTTGCGTGGTAGAAGGGAAAGTTGTTCGAAATGGTGTGATCTTGAAATTTGGAAAATTTCACCGAGAAACTCCACCGTTGACGGCGCACCGCCGCCGGCGGCGGCGGTTAACGGCGAGAAAAAGTCAACTTTTCAGATTTCGATGTAATTAGTGTCATTTTTCTCGTAATCACGCCCTGGTTATCGTACGGAGGTTTTCGGGTTGATTTGGTTAGTTGATTTTTAGTCGAGATTTCGAGTGGGGATTTCGGGATTTCCGTAATTCATTTTGCACTGCATTTCGTATTTCCGGGAACGGTTGGTTTCCGTGCATCAGTACAGTGATGTGGATTACGATATTGATCAGTTATGTTTTGTGAATGTATTCAGGAGATCGAGATCGGGATCGTGATCGAGCTTCTGGCGAGTGATCTTCCGCCGGTCCTCGAGATTAGCGCGTGTGCGCGTTTTGCTCATCTGTGAGTGGACAATTTCTTTTCACGGAAATCTTGCGAGTCATTTATGTGATCTATGAACTTGAGCATGCGTATGAGATTTCAGACTATATGAGCATGTGTTTACGATTATACGATTATACTTATACGGATATACGTATAGGAATATGCATACACTTTTATACTGTTTCATGCATTTGTATCGAACTGTTTATGATTTGATTTTCACAGAGTACAGTTTTAGTTACGTTGTTGTATCGATACACTGCATCCCGGCTGATCCCCGAGGATGTCACCGGCTGGAATCACGTGTGGGCTAGGGACCCCGTGGTTCTGAATCATGTGTGGGCTAGGGACCCCGTGGTTCTAACTGTGAGATTTTTACTTGCATGTTCAGTACGCTGGAGGAGTATGATATTTACCTCGCGTATTTTATTATTTTCATTTACCTGGACTCGCATATGTTATTTTAAACATATATATCAACAGGTGAAAGACATTTATTTTCGTCCACTCACTCTAACGTGTTTACTGTCTTTCCCCTGGGCTTTTCGATTTCCGTGCCCAGTTTGCAGTTCAGGTTTGGTGTTTCACGTCGCAGTTTGGAGGCTAGTGATCAGAGTCACCTGTGTTTTCCAGTAGGTTCTTGTTTCGCCTTCTGATGTACATATTGTATATGTTTTACTTTAGAGGTCGCTCTGATACATTCTGATACATGTTGTGCGGATTTTCACAGATATACATATATACATAGTACAGTTTATTTACTGTTGTTGATTATATTGATGTTGAGAAATCCGGATGGGATTGGTGCCCACGGTTTGCTTTTTGTGGCATAGGACGAAGTGTTAAATTCTACGTGCAGGTTATGGTAATTCCACGCTAGTAACGAAACTCTGCCGAAATTTCGAAAAATTTTTGTTGGTTCGTATTTTCGAAAGGGTTTGATTCCGGTTTAGGTAACTGAATCGGGATTGGGTCCTTTCAGCTTGGTATCAGAGCATTAGGTTGTCAGATTCTGTAGACTCTTGTAGTTGTGGCGCTTAGGGTATTTGAGTTGATACAGCATGACTGGAGTGATGACCCGACTGGCCAGCGGTACTCATCAATACTTCGGGTGTTGTATGTCCTCAAATATCTGCGGTTTCATGATTACGTTCTTTCTGCTTGTACCTAATGCTTGTCTTGTATCATTAGGATGCCTCCTCGACGTGGTCCCCGTGTTGATCGGGATGATGATCCTGATGAGGATCGCCGAACGCGTGACTTGCTTATGCGAGTGCTGCGTTTAGAAGAGCGTTTTGACCCTGTGGTCAAGGCTCGCACTGCGGGTGCTACTGTGTTTTCGGGTTCAGTTGATCCAGAGATATGCGAGGCATGGTTGGTTCAGATTGAGCGTGTTTGTGAGCGTCTGCAGTTTACACCTGAGCAGATGACAGTAGCCGCAGTTGGTTTACTTGAGGGTGATGCATACTTTTGGTGGGTCAGCACTGACAGAGTTCCTGTGGATACTCCGTGGACATTGTTTCGTGATTTGTTTATGCGGAGGTATTTTAATCAGGCTACCCAGCAGCGCAAGTACGAGGAGTTTACGAACTTGAGGCAGGGCAGTTTGTCTGTACTTGAGTATCGGAATCGGTTTACTCGACTGTCTCGTTTTGCGCGGGATATGGTGGCTACAGAGGAAGCCAAGTGTCGTAGGTTTGAGCTGGGATTGAATCTGAACATCAAGGCGACCTTGACTACGATGCCGAGGAACAACTTTGATGAATTTGTTAGTGCAGCTCTTCGGGGCGAGGACATTGAACAGGAGAGACAGCAGAGGTACCAGCCGAGGCGATTCGAGGAAGGTGGATCGAGTCAGGGGCCTTCGAAAAGGCAGAGTTCTGATACTTCCGGTTCAGCTTCGTCCTCAGGCGGTGGATCTTATCGCCCATCAATTGGTGTACAGAGGCAGATGCCGAGGTGGAGGAGAGATCGACCGCGGCGACCACAGGCTAGTGTTGATTCCAGCGGTTCTAGTTACCCCCGGCGTACTGGTGGCACATTTCCTATTCCGAGAGATTATCCATTGTGCAACCTCTGCAATAAGCATCATCTTGGACCATGTCAGCGGGGTCCTGTTATATGTTATCGTTGTGGCCAGGTGGGTCACTACTCGAGAGAGTGTCCTCAGTCGTATAGTGCTGGTGGACAGGCAGCTCAGGATTTCGGAGGAGAGCGAGGAACCACTTCGGGAGCGCAACCAGCACAGTTTGCAGGTCAGGGCAGACAGCAGGGTCAGGCCCAGCGAGGACGACCAGCCGGATAGGCGAGAGTTCATGCTATGACTATGCGTGAGGGCAGAGCGTCACCAGAGGTCGTTATCGGTACGTTACATGTTTTTGGTATTCCAGTAGTTGCATTGTTAGATCCAGGTGCCACACATTCATTCATATCATTTAGACTGTCATCATTGGCTACGGTACCTGCATCTCCACTTCCGGGGTTGTGGAGAGTGTTGTATCCGTCAGGTGAGGTTGTGAGCATCAGATGGGTTTACCGAGATTGTGAGGTGTTTGTTGATGGCCATGGTTTAGCCGCTGATCTGTTGTTACTTGATATTGTGGATTTTGATCTGATATTGGGTATGGACTTTTTGGAGTCGCACTGGGCTATGTTTGATTGCCACAGGAAGGAGGTCGCATTTCGACGACCAGGGTTGCCTGAGATATTGTTTCGTGGTGAGAAGAACACTTCCCTACCGTGTTTGATTTCCGCGATGAGGGCGGATCGGTTGATGAAGAAGGGTTGTGTTGCGTATTTAGCCTATGTCGTGGACACTACAGCTGTAGTGCCGGATCTTGGTAGTATTGAGGTTGTGTCTGAGTTTCCGGATGTGTTTCCAGCAGAGTTACCTGGTATACCCCCTGTGAGGGAGATTGATTTTACCATTGAGTTGTTGCCGGGTACTGGACCGATTTCCCAGACACCGTACCGGATGGCGCCTGTAGAGTTGAGGGAGTTGCAGATTCAGCTTCAGGAGTTGTTGGAGAAGGGATTCATTCGACCGAGTGTTTCTCCGTGGGGTGCTCCAGTGTTATTTGTGCGGAAGAAGGACGGGTCCATGCGTTTGTGCATCGACTATCGGAAGCTGAATCAGATTACAGTGAGGAACAAGTATCCGTTGCCACGGATTGACGACTTGATCGATCAGCTCAAGGGAGCAGCAGTCTTTTCAAAGATTGACCTTCGATCCAGATATCATCAGTTGAGGATCCGGGATTCAGATGTTGCCAAGACAGCATTCAGGACGCGGTATGGGCACTATGAGTTTCTGGTTATGCCGTTTGGGTTGACCAACGCCCCCGCAGCTTTCATGGACTTGATGAATCGGGTATTTCGTCGATTCCTTGACAAGTTCGTGATTGTGTTCATTGATGATATTTTGATATATTCGAGGAGTGTGGGCCAGCACAAGAAGCACTTGCGAGCGGTGTTGCGGACTTTGCGGGACCATCAGTTGTTCGCGAAGTTTAGCAAGTGTGAGTTCTGGGTGGATAGTGTGAAGTTTCTGGGCCACGTGATTTCGGCTGAGGGAGTTAGTGTTGATCCTGACAAGATCGAGGCCGTGCTGAATTGGAGTCGACCCACTACTGTACCGGAGATCCGGAGTTTCTTAGGGTTAGCAGGCTATTATCGACGGTTTGTACAGGATTTCTCCCGGATAGCTACACCACTGACCAGATTGACGAAGAAGGGTGTCAAGTTTGAGTGGTCTGAGGCGTGCGAGGAGAGTTACTTGCTCTTGAAGGAGAGATTGACTACCGCACCGGTTCTGACATTGCCAGACGATAGTGGTGAGTTTGTTGTGTACAGCGATGCGTCGAAGTTGGGACTTGGCTGTGTATTGATGCAGCATGGTAGAGTCGTGGCATATGGTTCCAGGCAGCTGAAACAGCACGAGGTCAACTATCCGACGCATGATTTGGAGTTAGCCGCTATTGTATTGGCATTGAAGAGTTGGAGACATTACCTGTATGGTGCTCAGTGTAAGATTTTCACTGACCACAAGAGTCTCACCTATTTGCGGACGCAGCCGGATCTGAACATGAGGCAGCGCCGATGGATGGAGTTGATCAATGATTATGATTGTACGTTCGAGTACCATCCGGGGAAGGCCAACGTTGTGGCAGATGCGCTTAGTCGGAAATCTGGAGCTTCGTTGTTCCACATGTGTGTGGCCAGAGTGTCAATGTTAGCCGATCTTCGAGCTACGGGTGCTGTGTTTGGGTATGATGATGATGGAGCCTTGGTGGCCAGCTTTCAGGTTCGACCAGTACTGGTTAATCAGGTACGGGAGGCACAGGATTCAGATCCTTACTTGCTGGGCAAGAAGACCATGATTCAGAATGGTGTGCCTACAGAGTTCCGTTTGAGCGACGACGGTACGTTGTTGTTCAGAGGCAGGCTATGTGTACCCCGAGACGAGGACTTAAAGAAGGAGATTCTGGATGAGGCCCACAGTTCAGCGTATGCGATGCATCCCGGAGGTACGAAGATGTTTCTTACACTTCGAGCGTACTATTGGTGGCGCAACATGAAGCGGGAGATTGCCGCGTACGTGAGTCGATGTTTGATTTGTCAGCAGGTGAAGGCGGAGAGGCAGAAACCTGCAGGGAAATTACAGCCACTTGAGATTCCGGTTTGGAAGTGGGAGCATATCACGATGGATTTCGTCTATCAGTTGCCGCGTACTTCGGCGGGCAACACTGGCATTTGGGTTATCGTTGATCGATTGACGAAATCCGCACACTTTCTTGCACTTCCGGGAAAGATTTCAGTGGGCAGATTGGCCAAGTTGTACTTATCCGAGATTGTTCGCTTGCATGGGGTGCCTGTGTCCATTGTTTCTGACCGTGATAGTCAGTTCACTTCTGAGTTTTGGCAGGCTTTACAGCGAGCGTTGGGCACGAGGTTGCGGTTTAGTACAGCTTTTCATCCTCAGACTGATGGGCAGTCCGAGCGGACCATTCAGACACTTGAGGATATGCTGAGATCGTGTGTGTTGCAGTTTCGTGGAAACTGGGATCAGCAGTTGCACTTGATCGAGTTCGCCTACAATAACAGCTATCAGGCCAGTATTGAGATGGCACCGTACGAGGCCCTGTACCGAAAGCAGTGTCACACTCCATTGTGTTGGAGTGAGGTGGGCGAGCGTTGGCTCATTGGTCCTGATTTGGTGAAAACCACGATGGAGGACATTCAGGTTATTCGGGATCGACTGAAGATTGCCCAGGATCGGCAGAAGAGTTACGCAGATGTGAGGAGGAAGAGTTTAGAGTTCGAGGTTGGTGATTGGGTCTTCCTGAAACTATCTCCGTGGAGGGGAGTAGTGCGTTTCGGGAAGCATGGTAAGCTTCGACCGCGGTACATTGGTCCGTATGAGATTACGGAGAGGGTTGGAGCTGTTTCTTACAGACTTGAGTTACCGACAGAGATGGCTCGTGTTCATGATGTCTTCCATGTTTCGATGTTGCGGAAGTACATCTCAGATCCTTCACATGTGTTAGCCCCACAGCAGTTGCCGATCAGGGAGGACTTATCGTATGTTGAGGAGCCAGTGCAGATTCTCGATCGACGTGAGCAGGAGCTGAGGCACCGTGTGATTCCGCTGGTGAAGGTCTTGTGGCAGAACCATTCAGTTGAGGAGGCCACCTGGGAGACCGAGCAACGTATGCGGGAGCAGTATCCTCATCTGTTCACATGACATGTACGTAAATTTCGAGGTCGAAATTTCTTTAAGGGGGGTAGATTTGTGACGATCCGAACCAGAATCAGATATGTGTTTGGCACGATTCTCGAGGTTTGGTTTTAGTTGCAGTTTTGCGATATTATGTGGTTTGCCGATTCGATTCGCGACTTTATTTTCAGTCGAGTATTTGAGTTGGGTGTCTTCACGGAAAGTGTAGAGTACGTGATTTCGAGTTCGTGGGTGATTCCGGAATATTTTTCCGATAACCGAGGAATATTTTATGATTATTTGAAGTTTCGGGTTCCGACGAGTTTATCCGATTGTTTCGAGTTTATGCGAATCACATCGTATATTCATTCCGGACCGTTGATCGACCCGAGGGACGAGTATAAATATCGAAAAGTCAAAAAATAGCCGAGAGTTAGTCGAAAACTTTACTTTGGGGCGTTGACCGACTTGAATCTTGTTGACTTTCCATATTTGGAAAGTGGACCAGCAGCCGAAAGGGGAAAGTTTCCCGTTTGGGAAGTCACCGTCCGAATACCGGATTCCGGCCATCTTGGACTTCGAGGAAGGTATGGTTAGAACCCTTGAGTGATTTCGAGTACGTTGATGTATGGTTTGATGAGTTTTGTTCACGTTTGTGTTGGACCCGAATTGGGTCGGTTTTGTGCTCGTCGCCGAGGATGGTGGTGGTGGTTCCGGCGAGGTTTGGAGGTGGGGGTTAGGGGGGAAAGTCTCCCCTTGCTCCTCTGAACCTCAAGGTGTGTTTAATTTGATCGGAGATGGTGATTTGGGATGAACCCGATTAGGGATCCGATTTGGGTATCCCGATTTGGTTTCGAAGAATTGAGGTAGTTCTGTTTAGAATTGGCTTGCGTGGTAGAAGGGAAAGTTGTTCGGAATGGTGTGATCTTGAAATCTGGAAAATTTCACCGAGAAACTCCACCGTTGACGGCGCACCGCCGCCGCCGGCGGCGGTCAACGGCGAGAAAAAGTCAACTTTTCAGATTTCGATGTAATTAGTGTCATTTTTCTCGTAATCACGCCCTGGTTATCGTACGGAGGTTTTCGGGTTGATTTGGTTAGTCGATTTTTAGTCAAGATTTCGAGTGGGGATTTCGGGATTTCCGTAATTCATTTTGCACTGCATTTCGTATTTCTGGGAACGGTTGGTTTCCGTGCATCAGTACAGTGATGTGGATTACGATATTGATCAGTTATGTTTTGTGAATGTATTCAGGAGATCGAGATCGGGATCGTGATCGAGCTTCTGGCGAGAGATCTTCCGCCGGTCCTCGAGATTAGCGCGTGTGCGCGTTTTGCTCATCTGTGAGTGGACAATTTCTTTTCACGGAAATCTTGCGAGTCATTTATGTGATCTATGAACTTGAGCATGCGTATGAGATTTCAGACTATATGAGCATGTGTTTACGATTATACGATTATACTTATACGAATATACGTATAGGAATATGCATACACTTTTATACTGTTTCATGCATTTGTATCGAACTGTTTATGATTTGATTTTCACAGAGTACAGTTTTATTTACGTTGTTGTATCGATACACTGCATCCCGGCTGATCCCCGTGGATGTCACCGGCTGGAATCACGTGTGGGCTAGGGACCCCGTGGTTCTGAATCACGTGTGGGCTAGGGACCCCGTGGTTCTGACTGTACTACTCAGCTAGGATCACGTGTGGGCTAGGGACCCCGTGGTGCTAACTGTGAGATTTTTACTTGCATGTTCAGTACGCTGGAGGAGTATGATATTTACCTCGCGTATTTTATTATTTTCATTTACCTGGACTCGTATATGTTATTTTAAACATATATATCAACTGGTGAAAGACATTTATTTTCGTCCACTCACTCTAACGTGTTTACTGTCTTTCCCCTGGGCTTTTCGGTTTCCGTGCCCAGTTTGCAGTTCAGGTTTGGTGTTTCACGTCGCAGTTTGGAGGCTAGTGATCAGAGTCACCTGTGTTTTCCAGTAGGTTCTTGTTTCGCCTACTGATGTACATATTGTATATGTTTTACTTTAGAGGTCGCTCTGATACATTCTGATACATGTTGTGCGGATTTTCACAGATATACATATATACATAGTACAGTTTATTTACTGTTGTTGATTATATTGATGTTGTGAAATCCGGATGGGATTGGTGCCCACGGTTTGCTTTTTGTGGCATAGGACGAAGTGTTAAATTCCGCGTGCAGGTTATGGTAATTCCACGCTAGTAACGAAACTCTGCCGAAATTTCAAAAATTTTTTGTTGGTTCGTATTTTCGAAAGGGTTTGATTCCGGTTTAGGTAACTGAATCGGGATTGGGTCCTTTCACAATTAACCCAACAATGTCAGTCTTATAATAAGATATGGTAATAAGTTTTGGGCCTTATTAATTGAGTACGTTGTGGGTTTTAAAAAGATGAGGGTGCTAAAATTGGGTCTTCTTATCATTTTCTCTTTAAGTAAAACCAACTCCTTTATCGATCGACCTTAGGCCTTGTTTTGGTTCACGTATTTGAAGAGAAATAAAGAAAAATAAAATATTATTACATTTTTTTTGCGTTTAGAATTACAAACGAAAAGAATTATTTTCATATGAAAGAAAAAATGTGGGAAAGAAGAAATTGACTGTCTCACTATAAAAAGGCATACCAGTAAGAAGCACATGTTGCAGTTCAAGTTCCTCATTCGTTGGATGATGGACTTATCAAACGGTGCAGTGTGTGTGGCGTAGATCGAAGTGGAGAGAGAGAGAGAGAGGAGGGGGGGGGAGCCTCATCCATCCAAAGGTTATAATTGATCATTATGTATATAAATCAACTCTGCCAGTGAGACCCATCCAAAAAACAAGCGCCCCCGAACAAAATGTTCTCCTAATGCCTCATCCATTACATCGCTAAAATGGGCCTCATCTATTACATCACTATAATGGGTGAAAACTTGCCAAGGCGCATTCCAGGGTGAAGCAACCAAACTCAATGTGAAGTGAACATAAGAAGACCACTGTAAAGGTGGATTATGTTAAGATTCCATTGAATCTCAAGGATGAGGATGTGATTCACAATGAAAATGTGAAGCAGCTCAATACAATAGTCAGTTTTGTCAATCATCAATAATGGACCAGAGTTTTCATGGTACAGAAGAATGTGAGAGACAATGCAACCATTTGGAATGCTCTGAAAATGAAAATGGAGCGATGCAAATCTCGAGCAAGGCTAGAGAACAAGAGGAAGAAGTAGAATGTTAGGGACCAAATATGAAAAACTAAGCCCAAATGTATATGCTACCCTATATATATTAGATCAATTTGTTTAGTCTTTTAGTTGTAAGTGACATAATCATGACCAGATCTGAGATTATCAAACCTGAGGCAAAATTTAAAAGATGTGTCCCTCCAAACTTGATATTCATATGGAAAAAATAAAATAAAGATACTGACTTTCATGTGATTACAATATTATCAACATAAAATTAGTCTTTGATTATTGTTTTGTATTTCAATAATCGTTTAAAATCATAATAAATAAGAATTATTTTATCATCGAAGTATGAGATGAAATTAATATTTAATAATTTAATATATAGTGTACTTCTAAAATTTATGAACACATGAAAAAGTAATTTTCATAGTCATAATATTATTAACATAAGAACTTTGTTATAATCCCAGTTCAATTTGCTCTTGGTGTGCTCACCATGGAAGACCTCATGGCTCTCTGTGATATCATCCAAACCATTGGTGACATCAGTGAATTGCGCTCAATCGACAGGATACTGCACGATGATTATAATATGGTGATAATCCATACGCTTCGTATAACTACGAATATGATATGGTGAAAATTCAAACTACTCAAGCAATGGCTCAATACGCCAAGAGATGTCAACCAGAATAAATATTGGCTCATTTACTTAAAGGAGAATGATAGGAGGCGCCAATGGGGCCTATGATATGGAGGCCTCAATCTTATGTGGCGTGACACGTTATTGTCATGTCATTTGTTGAACTTTCTATTTGTCGTATAAACAATAATTAATTATAATTATTTCTTAATCAATAATCATAAATATATTTCCAATTCTAAAAAGTTTGCAATTAATATACTATCAATTAATCTCATTATTTAAAAAAAATCAGTTTCTAACTTAAATGCTGGTAAATAATTTATTATTTTCTTCAAATACACTGATATTTAGAATAAACAATCTCATTTTTATCGCCATAAAAATATTACTACAAGAAGACACCGATTTGAAAAATAAAATGTATATCACAGATAGCTTAAAGAATATTCATATGTTCAAAAACCAAATAAGACTATAAGAGTGATTGAGTGATGATAGAAACTCGATGGAGACTTACATTATGATTTTAAAGAGTTAAAATTGATGAGGTTTAGACGGAAAAAAATAAGCCCTTAGTTATAAAATAAGAAAGATTATTTTTTTACATATAAAAAAATGAGTTTGATAGGAAATTTTAATGAATAATAATGTGGATATGAGGGTGTCATCCATATAGATTTGGGCCTCCACATCATGACCCCTTTGGGACCTAAAACTATTTCCCTTACTGAAAGGAGAAAACCATCTGATTACAGTGTCAACGCTATTAGCACTTCTTAAGGTATTAAATATAAAACCATATGATTACACTTCCAATAAAAATATATATGTGTATGTATTTTCCCAATCCCTGACATGTTTTGCATGTAAGAGGATAAGCTAGTTTCATTTCTAGTTCTCTCGGCTCAATAAGGGATGCAGGAAAAAAAGTAGAGATTTGGTTTCTTCACTGATTATTTTCATAATTTTGATCTATATCTAGTTTTTGTTTCATGTATTGCAAATCAGAACATTAGCATAAGGAGGTTATGCTCCCCGGTGATTGTAGAAAATGGATTTTGAATAGAAGAATATTGGTGTTATCAAATTATGTATATAAAAAAAATGGCTGGAATGCTCCCTTATAAACTTTGATCTCTATGTTTGACATATATCACTTTGCTCCCTCATGTATGCATTTTAAATTCACTTTGCTCCCTCATTCTGAAACGATCATAAGATAATTATATATTTTGTGAGCTTTAAGGGTATTTATGTCTTTTTAATCTTTATTTTAGGTGTTCTTAAAAAAAAGGGTGTTCACCTTATCTGTGAACCCACTTTATTTGTCTGGGAACCACCACCACTCAAGGCAAATTATAGTCTGTTCTCAACCAATATTGATGGGTGTTTGATGTTGGACATTGCCGACGTGGTCAATCCCTGGTGGTGTGGGCCATATCAAAGGGATGGCAAGCTGCTGCACAGATTGATAACAACCTCTGTAAGGAGGAGGATGACGAAATTGGATCTCTTGAAGCTGTATCGAGATATCAACAAGAGCCAAAAGACGGTGGCAACCACACCATAATTACATAGTTGACTTGATCATTAGGGACTCGTGATTCTAAATTAGGGAACCAAGATGCAGCAATGGCAGAAGCGACGTTGTTGACGTCTTTTTCATTTTTTCAAGCAAACCAGCGTGCTAGGTTTTGGTTGAAGGCGCGATGGTCGAAGGGGAGATCAGAGGCCAACTTTGAGAGAGGGCAAGATCATTTGAGGCAGCGGGGCTGGGCATGGAAGCGCGATCAGTCATCAGTGAGATAGAGTGATCTGGCATCGTCGTAGAGAGAGAGAGAGAGAGAGAGAGAGAGAGAGAGAGAGATCTGCCAATGACTGGTAAACTTTTAGAATTTGGTAATAGTGGCATAATTATAAATAATTAGAAGTTTATACATAGGAAGACATTTTTACCCCTCATATGCCAACTATTTAACGTTAAATACACACTTGAGTTACTAAAGTGAATTTGAAATGTATACATGAGGGAGTAAAGTGATATATGTCAAACTTAAGAGACCAAAATTTATAAACTAACATACATAGAGGAGTATTCCAACTATTTTCTCTAAAAAAAATTAACACTCATATTTTGGTTTGTTGTTTCATTTTTTAATGATGGTATAAATATTTTAATAAATCAGAATCATCTTTTCGTAAGATTGTGTGATGAAATTAATAGTTAATGATTTTATTATATAGTGTACTTACTTATGTATTAAAATACGTCTTAAAAATTTTGGGTTTGAAGTTAAGGCTAGCTGTTCATCGGTTTAGTTTTTTTGCCTAAACCAAAAACCAAACTGAATTTTTTAATCGGTTCGGTTCGGTTCGGTTCTCCCAAGTTTTACACTAAAAGCTGACAAGATACGGTTCAGTTTGGTTTTTTTTTTTGAAATAGAAAATCATAAAAAAGAAATCGGGAGAAAAAGTCGTCCATGGGAGGCTCAAGATAGAGGCCGCAACGCGATGAGCAGAGGCCACGATGAGAGGCAATGTGAGGCGGAGGCAAGCCAAACCGATCTTGAGGTCGATGAGCGCATGGGAGGTTGACATCAATCTCGAAGCTAATATCGAAGTCGAGGTGGAGATCGAGTGGCTGGGGATGACCAAATCTAGAAGTCGTGGCTGGGGATGACCAAATCTAGAAGTCGAGGCTCACCAAATTGGGTTGGGCATGAGGTGCTTACAAGGTTGTGATAGTGGCTCATTGAAGAAGGCTTTCTGTCACAGAGAGAGAGAGAGAGAGAGAGAGAGTCATCACTAAATGCTAAAAATGACGCCGTTTAGAACATTTTGGTTCAAACAATTTAGTTATGTTCGGTTCGCTTTTTTTTTCTTCTGTTTTTTAGATTTTTCGGTTTCACTTTTTATTTTTCTTAGTTTGGCTCTATTTTGGCTCCTTTTTTTCCGATTTACGGTCAGGAAGTCATAGCCCTATTTGAGGCCATTGCCTCATCAATCTTGTCAGGTACAGGTCTGGCCATAACAACCTATATAATTGTATTTCAGCTCTTTTAAAAGCAATGAGCTATAATATAGCATTTTTTTATAATTTCTCTTTAGCCTTATGTAATAAAATCAAACATGATATTGCAAAATTTGCTCTCAATGAGAACACTTATTTCTCGTGTATTGAAAACGGGCTTGATTGGCTTATGGCTTCAATTAGTGTCGAAGCAAACTTATGTATTTCTTTTATGAATTAATGCATTTCCCGTTTGAATAAATAAAAATTACGTTTCCAAAAGCAAGCCAGTAACTCTACGAAGAAGATGAGAATAGCACAGGGATGACTTTGGTTGGAAACTTGTTGCATAATAATAATGATAATTTATTTTAATTATATTTCAATATATACGTATATATGATTCTTCTCATGTTTTATTTCAATTAATAATCCAGATGATGACTTATTCTCTTACTCCAACATGGAAAAAGTAAACATTAAACCTGACCGTTATCGATCGTATTGTTTCTCTGAAGTCATCAACCTGTAATAGAAATTCACATTATAGTGAGCATTTATTTTATGTGGAGAGCGTGACGTGGTGGTATTGAGACGAGGACATGTAGGCGATAGGTGGTAGTGATAGGGCGATGCTGCTTTTTGTTATAGTGGGTTGTGTTGGATGGGTTGGTTGTTGGATTGCTTGGGTTAGTAGCTATGAATAAGTTTAAGAGAAAATTATACCAACAATGTCTAGATTTTTCTGTGTCTACCAAGTTAGTACTAGACATTTTTGTGTCTACCAAGTTAGTACTTGAACTCTTAAAGTGATCAATATAGTATCTAAACCATATTTTTTCTATATTCGTAGTACCTTCGTTAATTTTCTGTTAGCAAAATGTTAGTTTGCCGACGTGGCATAATAAAAATTTGAGAAAATTGCATCAATAGTATCTGAACTTTTCTGTGCCCATCAAGTTATTACATGGACTCACAAAATGATCAATGTAGTACCTAACCCGCATGTTTGCTATATTCGTAGTACCTCCGTTAATTGTTTGTCAGTAAAACGTTAGTTTGATGACATGGCTTACTCGAAGAAGGGTAAACTTGTCATTTTTCTTGATAGTTAACTTAGATGACAATTTGAGTTAAAAACGTCTTTATTAGATGATAATTTGAGTTAAAAATGTCTTTCTCTTCTAAGTTTTGTTAACCTCTTGTCAATGGCGATGGCGATCGCGGAGTTGTAATGGCTGAGGAGCTGCGAGGTTGAGAATGGTTGGCACGACGTTGAGGTTGACGAGGTCGGGGTAAAGCTCGAGAGCGCCAAAAATGGCTTTGAGTCTCTAAATCTCGTCGTGGAGTTCAACTTCAGAGTCGGCAAATTGTTCGGGTTGGTTTGGGTACTTGAGGCGGCGCTCAAAGAATAGGACTAACTTCTTTAGGGTTTGAGAGTCCAATGCCTTCAGTATGCCTTGAATTTTCTCTATCGCCACCAAAATAGACATGTCCATCCAAAATTGGTCGGAGACATAGGCGAGATTTTGAAGTGGGGCTGGAAATTAGTGGTGGTTCTAGGCTTGAGTACGTGCAAATGCAGATTATGCTGGTTAGTTGAGTTGTGTTGGTAAGAATTAAGGATTCTGCTAATGTTGCCGGTGGAATTGGAACTTGGCCAGCGTCCGCTTTCCGATGAGACGCGCCAGATTACTATTGTTATTATTACTCTTGCTATTGAGATTCTGAAGAAAATGTGGAATATGTTGTTGTGGCTTCATTTGGTGATCGATCTGAGATGTGGTCGGGTCCATGAAAGCCCCAGGTGGTGGTACTGAGGCTGAGAAGGGTCAAGGTTTGGTGGTTGTTCATGTTGTTGCCGATGATCGATGATCTCACTCCTCTGCTAGCACGCCCTGGTTTGATGAAGTCGTCGGAGTCAGAGGAGTGAATGTAGAGTAAGAGACCGGCAATGGTGATGGACTTGTTGGTGTCAGAGTAGAGAGAATGACTGAAATATATTTTAGTTAATAATTCAAAGTTGAAAGGATATATTCGTCATAATGCACCAAAACGTTAGTTCCTTGAGCTCTACCCTGCTCCATTGGCCTCAACGTCGTGCCCACCACTCTCAACCTCATCGATCACTACAACACCGGAATTGTCATCGTCATTGACGAAGAGGTTAACAAAACTTAGAAGGAAAAGACGTTTTTAACTCAAATTGTCGTCTAAGTTAATGATCAAGAAAAATGACAAGTTTACATTTCTTCGAGTAAGCCACATCAACAAACTAACATTATACTGATGAAAAATTAACGGAGGTACTACAAATATAGCAAAAATACGGTTTAGGTACTACATTAATCACTTTGAGAGTCCAGGTACTAACTTGATGGGCACAAAAAAGTCCAGACAGTGATGCAATTTTCTTAAATTTTTATAATTAAAGCCACGTCAGCAAACTAACGTTTTGCTAATGAAAAATTAACGGAGGTACTAAGAATATAGTAAAAAAGTGGTTTAGGTACTACATTGATCACTTTGAGAGTTTAGGTACTAATTTGGTGGACACAGAAAAGTTTAAACACTGTTGATGCAATTTAAGTTTAATTAATTGATTTTGCCTTTTGAGACCTTACTGAAGAGTTGTGTCTCTAGTCAATTCTCTTTCGTTTAGGTAAGATTGTGGAGAGGTATTTACTCTCGATCAATTTATTTTGCTATATTCAGTCAAAGAATATTAATTTGCCTCCCACATTATATTACGTGTATTGGGGCATATAGTTCGCCTAAAGTTAATCTTGATGTTGTAGGATAAATTACTAGTAAGTTTGATTTTTATTTATTTGTTGGACGTGTTAACTTATTAAATAAATATTCTATAAGACGCAATGCATAGATTACAAAGAATAATATATTTGTATATTTGCATGAATGATTATGTAAGAAAAAAATGCCAATTTTAATTTTCCTTTAGAATATGAAATATCTTTAGCCCTTTTTGACTTTTTCACCAGATTATCTCTTCTGTTCAATAAATTAAGAAAGTGTGACTATCCAAACAAGAAAGAAAAAAAATAATAAGAAAGTGACTCTTTACTGATCTACATGATCGACCTGAGTTGTGTGTGTATATATATATATATTATGAAATATAAATAATAAAATAGAAAATTACACCTAAGGTCACTTAGAGACCTTAGGTTATACATAAGGTTATTTAATCTTTTTTGTATAAATCATGTTATATTTTAATTTTCTAGTTTTTATACTTTCCAAATTTACCCCTCTCTCATAAACAACCCATATAACAATTTGTTTTACTTTCAAATTGAAAGAGAGAGACTGGGTGATCCGCACGGAGGGAGAGAGAGAGAGAGAGAGAGAGAGAGAGAGAGAGAGAGAGAGAGAGAGAGAGAGAGAGAGAGAGAGAGAGAGAGAGAGAGAGCCGTACAAGCTCAGATTCCGGCGAGAGGTGGACGTAGTCAGCGATTAGAGGAAGATTCCGGCGAGAAACATCTTCAAGTTAGAAGAAAATTCCGGCGAATCGAAGGATTCCGGTGATAAAAGGTTGGGTAAGGTTTCCATTCTGTTCACTTATAGATATTTTGTGCTTTGTTTTGTTTGATTGATGCTTTTGATTGATGTGTTGTTTAATTTGATTCCGGTGATGAACCGATTTCGAATTTCGGTTTTTCGATTTTGATTCTTCTACTTTAGATTATGTATGGCAAATTGTAGTGATATTATTTTATGTGTTTGTGTGTGATTGATGTGGCTAATTTGTGTGTTTTGATATTTCGTATAAATTATGAGAAAGTTATAGACTGTTAGTACTACCTCTGTTGAGTGAGTGCACTACTGCATCCCATTGAGCACACTAGTTATCTGTTATGTGTGTTCTGACTTGATAATACTACCTCTGTTGAGTGAGCACACTACTGCATCCCATTGAGCACACTAGTTATCTGTTCTGTGTGTGTTCTGACTTGATAGTACTACCTCTTTTGAGTGAGTACACTACTGCATCCCATTGAACACATGAGTCAGTTGTTCTATATGTGTTTTGACTTGATTATACTATCTCTGTTGATTGAATACACTACTTCATCCCATTGAACACACTAGTCAGCTGTTCTGTGTGTTCTATGTGTCCCATTGAGTGAATACACTACTGATGTCTATTAAGGATACTACTTCTGTTTTGTAAGCATTTTTTGTTTGATTTGCAGATTGGTCGCCATGGATTTAGATTTGTATGCGAAGTGCACCTACAACAACCATACAATCATGTTCGACAAGTCCCAGTAGAGTAGTACTGTCTAAAAACTAGAGTAGTACATTCTGAAAACTATAGTAGTACTTTCAACAAACTGTTGTAATTAGAATGCATCAAGTCCCAGTAGAGTAGTACTGTCCAAAAACTAGAGTAGTACATTCTGAAAACTACAGTAGTACTTTCAATAAACTGTTGCAGTGTTTTCTATGTGATAGCATAGAAAACATACAATATGATTCTTCATTGTACAATACATACTACATTAACGTAATTTTTACTTATGCAATTGGTTTAACATACTAATTCGAGTTTGTTGTTCTTCGATTTTGCCATTTTGGGTTAGTCAATTATGTGTTTTTGTATGTGACAACGGTTTGTGTGCAAAACCAATTATATTAGTACTATCCAACAACCGTAGTAGTACACTCATTATACAACAAACTACTCACAGTCACATTACAAACTACTACAGAACACACTACAAACTACTCACAGTCACACTACAAACTACTAAAAGACAACACTACAACAGAAAGTACTACTTCACAAAAATTTAGTGTATTACTAACACTACATATTACTCACAGAACACACTACAAACTACTCACAGTCACACTACAAACTACTCACAGAACACACTACAACAAAAATTACTACGTCACATATGTGCCAGTGTATTACTACCACTACTGTTGTATCCATTAAGTAGTACCAATATCCAGGGTACAATGCAAGTATTGTTCAGTAACATCAGACGCTAACAGAAAAGAAAGTATTACATCAGACCTAACACAACACATAATCACTACTTGGACTTTGCTTTGCTTCTTCTTGTAACTCGGTAATCAAAAAGTAGCTCATTTGTCATAGTGTTCCTCTTTTTGTTCTTGTGTGAATCATCAAATGTCATTAAGCCTTGTGCAAACAACCATATGAAACTTCGAAATGGTATTTTCTACAGAATCCTCACTGCCTTTAGAGGCAATTTTTTGTGAAGGTCACTCATGACTTTGCAAAAGCCTCTTAATGTCGATCTTATTTGGACTTTTGGTTTCTTAGGGTCTTCCATTTGTGCCATTTCTGCAAAACAATGTAATAGACCATCAAATAAATTTTGTATACTACTTACATCAATTCTACATACTACTAGAAAATATACTACATACTACTCACATAACACACTTCAAACTACTCACAGCTGGTCTACATACTCCTCACAGACAACAGTACAAACTAGTACAGAGCACACTACATACTAATCAGGACAACACTACAAACTACTCACAACAGGTCTACATACTACTCATAGACAGCAGTACAAACTAGTACAGTGCACACTATATACTACTCACGACAACACTACAAACTACTCACAACAGGTCTACATACTCCTCACAGATAACACTACAAACTACTACAGAGCACACTACAAACTATTCACGACAACACTACAAACTACTCACAACAGGTCTACATACTCCTCACAGACAACACTACAAACTACTACAGATAATATACATACTACTACAGAGCACACTGCAGACTAACATAAACACTACCCCAAACTATTGTAGATACTGCTGCATAAAAACTAAAGAATATCAATTTGTACATACTACTACAGACTGACATAAGTACTACCACCGACTATTATAGACACTACTACGTACTTAATGTACGAAACACAAGAAAACAATAATGTTGGACAACTCAATTTAAAGAACCATTTCCGATACACTGTCATAGACAACACATGATCCAGCTATAAGCCCACTGCTCCTAAATTAATTCTACATGCAAAAGCTTATAGATATATTCAATTTCCAGGTTGTCACAAACTACTAAGCCTTAATCTAATCATCTAGGATCTCAAAAATTCTAACATATCACAAGACAGAAGATGATGCATGCAAATCCCAATCAAATGAAAACGCAAATCATAATTGAAAATACCTAAACATATCTGAAGATGATGTTGTTGATGAGAATGAAGATGAGCTTGACAAAGAATCCAACGAATCCCATCATGACAAACCCGATCGCGGTACAAACCGTAGAGTAGAGAGAGGGAGAGAGAAACCCGAGCTGCGATTGAGGAGGACGATTGACGGAGACGGCGGAGTTGTGATTTTGGGATGGAGAGAGAAGGACGATGAAGAGAGACGGCGATGAAGAGAGATGGACGGTGGAGAGAGACGATGTGATTTGATTTTGGGATGGAGCTCTGCTAGGGCATGATTTGATTTTGAGAATTTGGGTTTGATTTTGGTCTGAAATCAGAGAGAGAGAGAGAGAGAGAGAGAGAGAGAGAGAGAGAGAGAGAGAGAGAGAGAGAGAGAGAGAGAGAGAGAGAGAGAGAGAGAGAGAGAGCAAGTTCATATAGATGGTATTAAACGTAAATAAATTGAATGTAAGGGTTTTTTGTTAAATCAGGTGACCTTATTTGAGTTAAAAATACCAGATGACCTTATACATAAGTAATCTTATGTAAGTGTTCTTATTTAAAATTTACCCATAATAAAAGTGGTCCTAGAAGCCTAGAACGAACAGAGTTATGTTTTGTGTCAGAAAAAACAGACATGGTCAATTTTGTAAGTTGTAACCAAACCTAATGATATTGAACTAAGAGATAGAAAATTCTTCCATACACCGGGTACAAGTGTACTGATTTTTTAAAATTTAATCTTAGCATTCATCCAATCAACTGAACTATGTGCACTAACATCGAAACTAATACCGTTAAATTTAAAAAAAATCAACAAAAATAAAATAGTAAAAAATATATAGGGTCCACTTTATTTAAGTTTTTTTATTTTATTTGTTTTATTCATTTAAACCTTAAACCCTAAACTTCAAACCTTAAATTCTAAACTCCTACACCTCAAACCCAAAACTAAATCCTAAATCTTTAAACACTAAACCCTAAACTTAAATCTCAATCCAAATCACTATACCCAATATCCTAAACTCAAAACCTTAAACTCAGGTTGTCTATAGTAAGTATGAAGTTTATAATTTAGTTGTCTAATTACACAATTATCACCTACACTACAAGAAAATTGCACCTAGACCACGGACCATTTCCGTCGTCTAGGTGCAGTTTTCCGTCGTCTAAGTACTTAGACGACGGAATCTCCGTCGTCCAAGGTCCGTGCTCCAAGTGCTGTCGTCCAAGCACCTCGACGACGGAGATTTAGTGATCCGTCGTCCAAGTTCACTTGGACCGCGGACATTATCCGTGGCCCAGGAAGACACCTGGACGACGGAAAATCTAATTCTCCGTCGTCCAGGTGTCTACCTGGGCCACGGACATTGCTCGTTTCTCCGTGGCCCAGGTGTTCACCTGGACGACGGAGAATTAGATTTTCCGTCGTCCAGGTGAACACCTGGGCCACGGATAATGCTAGCTTCTCCGTGGCCCAGGTGTTCACCTGGACGACGGAGAACGACAGGGTTTAGGGTTTATGGGTTAGGGGTTAGGGGTTAGGGGTTAGGGGTTTAAGGTTAGGTTTAGGGTTTTTCACCTGGACGACGGAGAACATAATCTTCGTCGTCCAAGTGAATATTTAATTTAAAAAAAATTGAAATTAAATATTATTAATTTAATTTATTATTAATTTAATTTAAATAATGAAAAATGCTAAAATTAATTAAATAAACTAAATTTTGAATATTACTTAATTATTAAATAATTAAATTAAATTAATTTGTACATACATGAATAATCGAAAAAACCCATAAATTAAAAATTAAAATATATATTGTTTGGAATGCGGAAAGAAACGAGATAATAAACTACTAGCTAGCTAATACACTGGAGGAGCAGATGCGCCGCCGAGTCCTCCGCCTCCAGCCGGGTCGTTGTCGTCGGGGTGTGGGTTCGGAGGAGGTTGACATACTTCTCGATTTTGTTGCATGAGGGCGATGAGTTGGGCTATTTGTGCTTGTTGTTCGTCAAGTCTTTGCCGCATTGACTCATTCTCCTCTCGTGCCAGTCGAGCCTCTTGAATGCGCTGCTTCGACGGCCGCAGCCTGACTCCTTCTCCGCTGCCCTGAACCTCCCATAGATGATGAGCCGGAGGTCGTCGACAAATCTCGTACCACCCTAGGCCCAAAGTGCCTAACCTCCTTGCCAGCTCTACGACCGTAGACCTCATCCGCGATTGCAATTTGTCTCTCTAAGGATAGAGGAGGCAGGTCTTCCGGCGACACATCTGGGAACGCAAGCTGAGTGTTAGCCAACTCTTCATGCGCACGCTCTATCGCCCTTGCCTACAAAAGAATAATTAATTTATTATAATGAAATCATATTTAAATAATAATTACTATAATTAAAAGCACATATATATATATCACTTACGCCGCATTGACTCGCTTCATTATCGAGCCCTGGCGTCACGTACGCGCTTACGCTTGCATCAAGATAAGGGTGTTTGGAGCCCTTATCCTTGTGCTCCTTGGCTATTTGAATGAACTGCTTGGCGCCGGTAGTATTGATGTTTCTCCTTCTTCCCCCGGTTGGCTTTGTTGACACCGGAGAATTTCTGTTACACAACATAATTAAATCATTAAAAAATGAATAACTACAATTTAAATAATTCAATTATCTTAATTGAAATAAAAAAAATAAATTAATACCTTAAATTGTTCATCGGCAAAGTGGTTACACAACCACTCCCACTCATCTTCTCTCTCCCCTTGCAGCTCTACCGGGGGAGGCACGGGACCGACATCTTGGAAGTACTTATGGAGCTTGTACTTCCAATCTTTGTAGATGGAGTTGGCGGTTTGGTTGATATGCCTCAACATAGCCGGTGTCGGATCCACGTCAAATTGTTCCTATCAAAAATAAATAGAAAATTATAATCGTATATATTATGAAATTTTAACTAATATTAACAATATTATATAATAACTAAATTATTACGTATTACGTACCGAAAGATCTTTGAAGACTTTCGCCTTCTCATGATCCGGCGCCTCCTTCCAAGTAGGGGCAGTGATACGAACCCGGTTACGGATGATTGACCCTATCCCATGCGCCGAGAGACTTGCTAGCTGAGCTGTGGGAGGGCCACCGGTGAATTCGTCGTACGGCAAGTCGATCTTTTTACCGGTCGCCTTGCAAATACGCTCCGCTTTGCCCCCTTTAACGAGACCCCGAGTCCTTTTCGGTTCCGGGTCAGTGGGGGCCCTCCTTTGCCTACGGCGGGCGCTGTACATGATTGATTCGGCGGTCGAGAACGCCTGAGTACTTCTCGTTGAATGGGTACCGGGCGTCAGAGATTGGAAGGGGTCGACGTCATCACCGCTCGAGATGAATGGGGGAGCGGGAATTTCCCCAGAGGGCGCTACGGACGGACCAGATGATCCGTCCGGATTGAGAGCGTCGTTGCCCTCCTGTTGAACCCAACCGACTTGGGCCGCCAACATTCGGAGCATCTCATCTTCTGCCTCCTGTTGGGCTTTCTTCTTGCCGGATGTGGTCTTTGGCGGAGCCATTTAGACCTAAGAGTACGGTGTTAAAATACCTACTTACCATAATAATTACAACTTAAAAATTTACGCTTATTAATTAAGTACGTTTAAGATTTAAATAGAGTACACTAGCTTGGCATTTTCGGTCGTTCAATGGACGTGCGACCAGCGCGATAAAGTGTAAATTTTCAATTAATCAGCCTTGGTTAAATCGAAAAACATGGCCAGTTAGGGATATAGATAACGCGAGAGGCAGGACTAATTTCGACAAAAGTCTTTCTTAGTCCAAATCCTGTCACCAGTCATAACCCGTTTCTAGACACCATGTCCGACATTCGGCCAATTTTTCAAAAATTTACACTCCCTCAACTCCGCCATCAACCTCGTGTCCATAATTTCACTTAGGTTATGGTGTGCGGTGATGAAATCCACACATCACGAGGGGTTAAGGAGATAAGCTAGGAAAAGAGGCGTCATCTATTCCAAAGAGTGCAACTTAATAAACCAAGCCTATGTACTAAATTTAAATCGAACACGTACTACCATGCAATTTACTCGAAAATACACGTAATTAATTATCAATTAATTAAAACAATAAATAATTACAATAATGAATTATTATTTATCATGCATATAATAATAATTATTCATTTACCAATATAATTAATTATTATTAACAATAATAATTATTGCTATTATTTAATTTTAACTAACAAATATAAAATTATTACCAAATAATTAACAACTAATAATAATTATCCCAATATTAATAATAACAACTCATTAATGATTATAATTATAACTATTAATTATTTTAAACTAATTAATAAATTAAAACTATTTATTAATTAAATAATTAATTAATTAACAAAAATGTAAAAGAGGTAAAAAATAGAATTATTACCTCGTCGGAATGTCGCCGGAATATCGGAAGAGTTGAGTCGTCGGAGAGGAGGAACCACGCCGGAAAAAATGTCGTCGGAGCGTCGCCGGAGGAGGATCGCCGGAGGAGAGGAGAGGAGAGGAGAGGGAGAGGAGGAGATGGAATGATGAGAAAATGAGGGGGGATGCAACTCTATTTATAGAGTTGCACTTAGACGACGGAGCACTATTCTCCGTCGTCTAAGTCCACCTGGACGACGGAAACAGTGTTTTCCGTCGTCTAGGTGGCGGTTTCAAAAAAATTCAATCGGCGCCAATTAATCGGCGAGACGTTCTAAAAACAGCCATGATTTTTGACTTAGACGACGGAGAATTCATTCTCCGTCGTCTAAGTGAAAATTCAAGCGTTCCCAAAAACGGAAGCGGTAAATTGAACCGCCATAATTTTGGACTTGGACGACGGAGATGGTCAGTTTCCGTCGTCCAAGTGAAAATTACATGAAAAAAATAAACAAAAAAAATTTGAACCGCCATGATTTTTGAACCTGGACGACGGAGATGGTCATTCTCCGTCGTTCAGGTGAACACCTGGACGACGGAAAATGACCATCTCCGTCGTCCAGGTTCAAATTACGTAAAAAAAAATTTAAAAAATAATTCGCTAGGAATTTAGAGATCTGTCATTCGAGTGAAATAGTAGTACAATATCGATGAACGCATCGTATATATGAACAGTTAAATTTGAACCGCCGATTAATTTTACGTATTGAAACATGTTAAGTATCGACTAATCTTTACGACTTAAGTGTTCATGAGTAGACGCTCATTTGCAGCAGAGTATTAACGAAATTGAATTTGGACAAAACAACCGTTGGATATGTTCGTCGTAACATAATATATAATTGTCTTCAAAGGACCATAAAATAATAAGTTCGGGAAGGGTTTGATCGACACAGTCAACCGCAAAACCGATAATTTCACAAACCGGAAACGTGGATACAAGGAATTTTGCAACTCCGATTTTCGAACCGTCGAAGCTCACACACCAAGAATAGTTTACTCTAAAGTCTTGATGAAAAGACTTTGCATTGGAAGAAGATCTAGATGGTCGTTGTCTTAGAAAAAATTACGATATCTGCACCTGGACAACGGATATGAGCGTTTCCGTCGTCCAGGTAATCACCTGGACGACGGATATGAAGTTATCCGTCGTCCAGGTGTATAGACCCTGAATTCAGGGGTTAGGGCCTTACTGTTTAGGGTTTAGGGTTTAGGGTTTGTGAACTTGGACGACGGAGAATTACCATATCCGTCGTCCTAGTGTGTACCTGGACGACAGATAATGACCATTCTCCGTCGTCCAAGTTCTAAACCCCGAATTCAGGAGTTAGGGCCTTAGGGTTTACGGTTTAGGTCATCCCTGGTCATTTGTGGGTCCGTTCAATTATTCTGATTCAAAAATATAATTAAAAAATTGATCGATCGATCCGATCTGCTAGATTTAGGGTCCAGGATTTAGGGTTTTATATGAGATTGAGATTTGGCGTGGCGCCAAAGGTGAAAATGGCGGGGGACCTAATATAAACGTGGACGGAATTCAGGTGTCCGTTCAATTATTTTGAATGACCATAAAAAAATTAAATAAATGATCAATCGATCCGATTTGCTAGATTTAGGGTCGAGGATTTAAGGAGATAGCCAAAATACCCAAAGGCGACAACCTGCAATTAATTTCTCCGTTGTCCAGGATATATAATTCGGATTAATTAATTACCGTAAATTAACCTGCATCGATCATATATATATATATATTACAATAATTACAATAATTAATTACCAATTAATCTCCCTCGTCGTATGACCGTACTCTTCGTCATAATCATCATCGTCCTCATCTCCGTTAGACGACGGCTCATCCTCGTCATCGTACTCAACATCGTCCGACGAATAACCTGAGTCCTCGTCCGCGTCCTCTTATGGCTCGTCTTCTTCATCTACCTCATCGATAATCTCATCTTCAGTTAGATCTGTACAACCATCAGGCATGGG
Organism: Geum urbanum; assembly: GCA_946800695.1. Lineage (NCBI taxonomy): Eukaryota > Viridiplantae > Streptophyta > Magnoliopsida > Rosales > Rosaceae > Geum > Geum urbanum. The sequence goes on from OX327003.1 coordinate 13,321,556, forward strand.
TAACCGTTCACCATCTTGAATCAGGTCCATTATATCGGAGCGGACCATAGAAATATTAGGCTCTTGATAGGCAGGAATGTCTCTTTCTGGTTCAGCAACATCTTCAGTCGTCGCCGGTGTCCCTTCAATTGTCTCTGTATTCCATATTCCTCGGTGTGAGATATGGTTCACTATTTTCCACCCTTCACCGGCTTTCGGATCGTCGAGATAGAACACCTGCCAAACTAAGGTGGCGAGAGCGAAAGGCTCATCCTCATACCAGTGCGAGTTTGTATCAACTGATAATAGTCCCAGGTCTTCCTTTGTATGCTTGAACCATCTGCACTTGAATAGGAAAACGTTGACATCATTCCCGTAACATAGCTGAACCACGTATACAATAGCCCCGTAATATAGATCATTGTCTTTCCCAACCGCTACCCCACTATTTTGTGCTCTTCTTCCTTCGTCTCGGGCCAATGAATGGAACTTTACACCGTTCACAAAACATCCGGGATAAATATAGTGTTTAACCGGCTTCTCTGCTAGCAAGTGCTTTGGCCATGACCACCACCCTCCGTGGTTATCAGATTTTTGCAGATCAATCATCTGCGAAAATGGGCAAATTAATATAAGGGTTTACTTTCTACAAATATGAGCGATATGTATTTAAATAATTAATACCGAGTCGTACGTACGTACCCATTGGAAGAAATAATCAGGAAACTTCTTCTTAACCATTTTCTCAATCCACGCCGAACTCTTGTTTTGATTTAACGCCTGAAGCCTCTCCCTGTATGACAACATGTACGGCTCAACTTCGTCACAGTCTCGCAACACTACCCAATATTCCTCAATAAGTTCTTCCCGTGTTAACGATTCCTTTAATACTCCTCTAAACGGTCGGACGACATTGGTGACGACAGAAAGATTGATGCGGGCACTGCGATCGGAGGCAGTGGGAGGGGGTGGATCTTTGAGGTACCTGTTGCAGTAAGTAACACACTCATGCATTAGGTATGTCTCTGCTATGGAGCCATCCGGGGCCGACCTGTTTTTGACGAATGACTTATACTGTCCAAGCTGTCTACAAAATCAAACGTACACATTACATAAGTACATATAGCTAGCTAGCTAGTATATATATAATCTCCAGTGGAACAAATTAATTAATTAGTTGTACGTACCTTTCTTGAGGATACATCCAAGTGTACTGGACCGGACCAGAAATAAGCACCTGCTCGGGCAGGTGGATCATTAGGTGAATCATGATGTCAAAGAAAGCAGGGGGAAAATCCTCTCTATTTTGCAAATGATGTGCACAATTTGTTGTTGCAATTCCACCACATCTGACTTCTTTAATTCTCTGGCGCATAACCTCTGCCACCACCTGCACAATGCCACTATTGGTTCTACGACGTCCCGAGGCAAGTATGGTCGAATTACCACTGGAATCAGACGTTGCAGCATAACGTGATAGTCATGTGTCTTTAGACCAACAAACTTGTGTTGCACCTCGTCCACTGCTCCAATTATAGTAGCTGCATATGTAGCCGGATAACGAACGCCCTTAAACCAGTGAAATACAGAACGTCTAAGCGTCGGCTTCACTGTGTAAGGTGCATCTGGAATCTTGTTGTACACTCCTTTCCTATCCCTCCTCAACCACAAGGGACGACGTAGATTCATTGATTCCAAATCTTTGTGCGCTTTGGGAGTATCTTTTGTCTTGAACTTAATACCGAGAATTGTTCCCACCACGCTGTCGCACACATTCTTTTCTATGTGCATCGCGTCCAAGTTGTTCCTCAGCTTCAACTTCGACCAGTAAGGGAGTTCAAAGAATATACTCTTGTGATCCCAATAGCTCAGATCATGTGGAGGAATTGGATTGCATTTCTTTACATCTGCGTCATTGCTCAACACACCAAAGTCGAAATAGCTCAACCTCTCTAAAATCTCTTCGCCCGACCAACTACGGGATTTAGGATTATTCTCTACCGTACCGTCGAAATGTGCTTCATCCTGTCGCCACGGGTGGTCGTGAGGAAGCCATCTACGGTGACCCAAGTAACACACCTTCCCCGCGTGCCAACTAGAGTTCACGTCGTCTAAACATATAGGACATCCATTATATCCTTTTGTCCTGCATGCTGCCAACATCCCATAAGCTGAAAAATCGCTGATCGTCCACATTACAGCAGCCCTCATCGTGAACATCGTGTCAGTGAATTTGTCATAAGTTGAGACTCCATTTTCCCACAACAGTTTCAGCTCGTCGATCAAAGGTCTGAGGTAGACATCTAAGCACTTCGATGGAGATTTAGGACCTGGAATTAGTACGGTAAGGAAATTAAATTCCTTGTTCATGCACATCCACAGAGGCAAGTTGTACGGCATCAGAATAACTGGCCAAGTGCTGACGGCGGAGCTATTACTTCCCCAAGGATTGAATCCGTCTGTAGATAGGCTGAGTCTAACATTTCTAACCTCTGAAGCAAAGTCTCCAAATTCTCTGTCGAAATGTTTGAAACCCTCCCCATCCGCGGCGTGTCGCAGGACATCGTCATCTATTCGCTTTTCTGCGTACCATCGCATCGCCTCTGCTGTGTGTAGAGACATGTACAGGCGCTGCAATCTGGGAATCAAGGGAAAATATCGAACAACTTTCACAGGAATTCTCTTTTTCGAACTCTTCCTATTCAACTGGAATCTGCACTGGCCACATACGGGACAATAGTCCAACTCTTTATACTCTTTGTAAAATAGCACACAATCATTCGGACATGCGTCAATTATCCTGTACTTTAAGCCGAGGCTGCTCAGGATATTTCTAACCTTATAATGTGATTTAGGAAGATTGTGATCATCAAGAAGCAACTTACATATTTGCTCCTGAATTTCGTCAAAAGCACTCACTGACATTTTGTGCTTCACTTTTATCTTCATTTGCTCCATCACATATTGCAACACATTCTCTCGACATCCAGGGAACACCGGGGTCTGCGCTTCAAGTAGTATCCGGTTGTACTTTTCCATCTCACTGGTGTCAGTGGCCAAGCTAGCTGCGGGAAATGTGTCATCATGCTCATTAGTGGTACTGTAACCTCCGTCTTGGTGTTGGTGTCCACTATGACTACATCCCGGAAACGCATCATGGATCAAATCTGCAGTTGGGTTGCAAGCTGGGGGTCCGGCACCACTGCCGCTGGATGAGGCACCATGGTAACTGTACCCTGAGTTGAAGTCTGCTGCGCTGAACTCTACTGCTTCACCATGCTCGCTCCATGTAGTGTAACTCCACATCATACCATTTTCGTACAGGTGTTGCACCATAACATTAACCTCCGCATACTGACAATTAAGACATTTCTGACACGGACACCTGAAACGTTTCTTTCCCTGACCATGTTCTATCGCAAAATTCACAAATTCGCTAATTCCATCCATATACCGGACATCACATCTATTCTTCAACTTCATCCAACTCTTGTCCATACTACTACAAAATATTATAATTAATTAATTATTACATATATATATATATTTGTCCATTAATTTACGCTTAATTATACGTACTCGATCTACATATCGATCCATCAATTACGTACGTACGTACGTAATTTAATCGATCTGTACATATATATATATATAGCTAACATCAGCTAACATCCTTGCATGTATATATATATGTACGTACGTTTTCACTAAATATATATTAATTAAGCAAATTTTAACTGCGTACGTACGTACCTGCTGGCCTTCTCGATATCTTTACGTTAATTAAGCTAACTAGCTAGTCAGCGGAGATCCCTTATCGATCCTGATTCTTCTCGGCCTTCTAGCTACCTAGCTCCCTTCTCCTTCTCCCTTCTCCTTCAATTCTTCTTCAAATGGAATGAAGAGATCGAGGCTAGGAATGAATTCGATCAGTTTGGTATCGGGCTTATATAATGCTTCACTTAGACGACGGAGGTGTCGGTACGTCGTCTAAGTGGAAGTACGTTTCGTATACTTGGACGACGGCGTGTCGGTCCGTCCTCCAGGTAATCACCTAGACGACGGAGAATACCATCTCCGTCCTCCAGGTGGTACTTGGACCACGGAGTATTTTCCGTGGTCTAGGTGTCACTTGGACCACGGAACAATTACGTTTCCGTGGTCTAAGTGCTGTTTTCTTGTTGTGCTAAATGACATATATGTAATAGTTCTTGTACAATTATCACATCGCATAGACAAATTAGCAAATTTAATTTTCTTTCACATTAGTATCGAAAAGATATGTCTCTAGTTGGTTAATGAAAAGTTTGACTACTAATACGTATGTCAATTTCATATGGTCATATTGTTGGAAACATCGATAATGAAAAAAAATTGAAGTGCATTACCTATATATTCACGACATTACAGAGGTACCAAAGATTCAAATAAGTAAAACTTATATTAAAGTCAATTAGAATAAATCTTTGAAGGCATTAGTTTAATATGAGATGACAAAATTTTTTGATTGGGTTACACTAATAGACTATTATTTCTTCCACATTATTAGTATATATAAAGATATACGTTCCCTTTCAAAACAAAAAATATACGTTTATAAGACCAATGAAAATACATATATACTTATATCTCATATATGATTTGAAACATCGATAATGGAAAATCAAAAGTTTCTACATTATGTGTATATTCATGATATATCGATATAAATTGTGCATGACAATTTGATTTTTTTAAAAATATTATTAAATAACTGGCATACCCACGAAGAATCATTTGATCGTGCCAGATATTAGTTTCGGTCTACAATTCCGTTTACCAAAATTAAGTATATATTTTAGTGTGTTCGTCAAAACTATCAAAACAAAAAGCAACTTTTCAGAACAAACTCGTTTTTTTTCCTTTTTAAATTTAGAAGAAAAAAAGAAGAAATTAATTTGTACTTTGGGCACCATATCTTGGGCACCGATCTCAAATACACCAGACCAGTCGGTGCTGAGTGAAGAACAAATGGACCGAATGGAGTTAGCAGAATTGTTATGAATACTTCTAATACTAGTAGTAACAATATTGGGTTGTCCATGATCAAACGTGGCTGAGAAACCAACCATCTAACCACAGCGGCTGGAGAAGGATAGTAACGAGAGCATCGGAATTGAATTAAGATGATTCACGACCGTCGGTGGGAGAAATCATGGCTGAGGAAGAGAGATCGCAGTGTTGCGGGGACAGTCACTACCACATATTTAACTATTGTCGGCGATTTTTAAATCGCCAGCAATGTTTTTTAACATTACCGGCGATTTTTGGGAAAAAAAATCGCCGGTAATGTCTTTTTTTTTTTTTAACATTGCCGGCGACCGGCAATGTTTTTTTTTTTTTTTTTAATTACAGACGGAACATTGCCGACGATTTATCGGAAAAATCTCCAGCAATGTTAAAAAAAAAAAAGACATTACCGACGATTTTTGGAGAAAAAATCGCCGATAATGTTAAAAAATATTGCCGACGATTTAAAAATCGCCGATAATGGTTAAATATGTGATAGTGAGTGGTTGTTTTCGCCCGGGCTCGTCGAAAAGGAAAAAGGTGGCCAGGGCTGAGATCAAATCTGTGGTCGTAGGGATATATTCGAACCCGACGCCGAGGACATTGGCGTGGCCGTCGAGGTTGAAGAGAAAAGATCAGGTTGGGTTTATTGAAATCTGGAATTTCGTTTTTACTGAGGTTAATTAATTCTTTTGGGTCAAAGTAACAGATCTGTTAGCTTGGTGCAAGCGCACTGAAGATGCTCTCCCAAAGAGATTGTGGTGTAGGAGAACAGTAATCCATCTCCCGGTGGCCGCGAGAGTGAGAGTCATCAACATCAAGGAAAATCCCAAATAATTAACACTCCCTGCAGACTGCAGAGAGCTTTGGATTGGGAGCTGGATCGGAGGAGTTGGATTTGCATTCATAATTTCCATCCATTTAATTATTATTATTCTTTTAACTATTATTATTCTATAATTATTATTATATTATTCATTATTCAATTTCGAAATTTTCTAGGTTGCATATATAATTTTAGTCCCTGGCAGCTGCTGCTTCCCACATCGATGAACACCATTCCCCAGAATTACTCGTTTAAATTAGGCACAGTGCCATGGCAGCATGGGAGATTGGGAGGGTACGTCGACATATATTGAACATTGGAGTAGTAGCTACGCGAGCCCCAACTCAACTGCTTTTCCGGTTCTCGGTGTAGAGCGCATGCAAACAACTTCGATTCATTATAGGATTAATTATAAAATATTATCTCAATTATAGGATCATTTTCATTTTACTATCCAAGTATTAAAAATTTGTATTTTACTATCCAAGTATTAAAAATTATCTCCGTTTTGTATTTTAGCACCTATGTCAATCACCCGTGAAAAAATTTCTGTTTTCTACTGACATATCATATGTGGGTATACTATATGCACGTTTTCCTACTAAAAGTTCGAGAGTATTTATGTCAACTTGTTCACTTCGATTTCACTATGAACCCTATCCCATTCCTTTCGAGCACAGAAACCCACATATCAAAAACACTTATCCATTCTGGGGAATTGAATCAAATCGAGCTCGGCCGCCCTCGCCTCGTCGCTCGTCACCCTTGACCCATCTTGATTCGTCAGCATGCGTTGCTTCACCAAATCCGCGTCCACGATCGTGCTCCTCTGTGTAACCTCGGCATTGGTGAGCTGATCTCCACGATTCTCGATCGGCGATCTCAACCTACGATGAACAATAAAAAAGATCGAAGCCCAAATCTCTTTCATTGCGTGTTATAACTATTGTTACGAATCAGGGGCTCTCCTCGTTTTGACTCTTGAGAAGAGAATTAAAGGACCGAACAATGTTGTTCAAAGCAGGGATCCAACAAATAATGTTGAGCAAGGGTTCGCCTTCAGTTGATCCATGTATGCAGTGACGGATCCAGAAAAAAAAAATTAGGTTGGGCAAGACTAAAACTAAGGAACATATAATATTACATTAAAAAAACAAACACAATGATCTGAATGCAAAATCAGTATTTCACTTCAAATCATCAATGCCTTGAAAATTTAACTAGAGTATTCTAGAAAAAAAATAGAAGGAATTTTTGTTAATCAAATTCATCTTTATTCAATCTCTCTCCATCTCTAACGATTTTCTTAGAAGATGAAACGTCCTTTGTATTTGATAATGGTTTGAAAAATCTTTTCATTGATGAACCGATGATCGATCTATAATAAACATAAAAAAAATTATAATATTTAGACGAGTATGTAACTAGAATCAATACAGAAGCACAAAAAGAATATTAAATCCAACCCCATATCGCAATTCACAACAAAAAATAATAATTAGAACTCTAAATCAATTAATAGCAATTGAATTAAAGAAGCCTATGAAATTATTATGCTAATAACTGGCGGTTGCAAAGAGAATAGGCGTTAAACAAGTACGTTGAACAATATGACTAGTCTGTAAATGTCGATCAGCTAAACCGAATAATTACATAAAAGAAAAGCTATTAGGAGTCGTTGGGTCAGAGAACGAATTCGAATAGAAATAGAACAGGCTATTCCAAAGCAGCCCAGTCCAGTTGAGTCGCTTGAGAGAGAACAACAATGTTTTAGATTTTCTTCAAAGTAAAACGGTGTCGTTTGTCTTATTTCTTTGTCAGGTCACTGTTCATCTTCTTCTTCCTCCGCGTTTTGCCCTTTTTCCTCTGGTGTTTCTGCAATTTACTTTTAGACTTGCACTAAAAACTCATATCTCAAGGGCAATTACAGAAATCTCAGTTGCCCAACGTGGCTCACACGTAAATCCGCAACTGCATCTATGTGGTTTCATTTCACTGGGGTGTGGGACAACGATGACCTAGTTACTTGATTGTAAATTACTCATCTTAATTTATCTTTAATTACTTATAAAAACTTCTTCTCTTATATAACCTATTGTACTTAGTTACTCTGTTTCTTCTTACGGTGGCATTGAAATATAAACCTGATGGGCTATAGTACATGAGTTTGGCAAGCTGGAGCACTTGAATGTCTTTGAGTCTCAATTTTTTTGTTCAAATTAATTTCTGGATTGGTTTTCTACTTTTCTACAAACGTGTGGATGGTTTAACTGAGTTGAGGTTGATAAAAAGTTCAGCTACCGCAATTTATTTTCGTGGTGGATCGATTAGTTCGATTATTACTATGTTCTTCTACTGTTTTATTTTTATTTTTTATAAATTGTTCTTCTACTGGTTGAAGAATAGTGTGGAGAAAACGAAGAAGACAGATTGAATCGAACAAGTTGACCGAAATACTTTCGAATTTTCAGTGAGAAATGACGTTTATGGAATCCACAAATGCCATGTCAGCGAAAAATAGAGTTTTCTAATGAGGTGACTACTGGAGATATTAAATACAAGAGAGGGATAACATTAAGTAGTAAAATATAAATTTTTGATAGTTGGGTGTTAAAATAAAAATGACCCCATAATTAAAGTAATTTTTTGTAATTAATCCTTCATTATATATCTGCCCGACTTCTTGTTGTCTGCAACTTCCGAACCCTTTCATCTTCACGTGACTTGTTGTTTGTGTCCATAAATGTTGTGAAATGGAAAGAGATTTTTTCTGACCCACTGTATCAACATCCATGATTGACCTGAAAGTTAATGGACATTTATCCAGCCTAGTAATCTTGGTGATATCACTGATATGTTTGTCTATCTACTTAATTAGATGATGATAGGGAATTAATATCGACATGCATGCATGGTCTTGGACTTTTCTGTTTAATCAGTAGAGTTCTAGTACAACAAAAACATCTTAGTTGGGTACGTACCTGGGCCTAACTAGCTCCAACAGAAGTCAAAGCCACTCATAATACTTCTGTCCGGTTGTGAAACTTCACAACCGCGTATGTGATACACGCTTGGATTGAAGTCATTGATTAGATCATACTATTTGAACGTTTCTTGTAGCAGATTACTGCTCATTTAAAACAGCTGATACGGGAGAGAGTGAGAGGGAAAGAGGAGCGCGTCAATTTAATCGGCTTGCATATCTTGTTGACTTGCTTCGAGGCCTCGACAGGGACTAAGTCGGAGAGTTTAGCGGAGGTGGTGATGGTCTGAGACTTCTTCGCCGCTTCTTCCGAGAAGCTTGATCTTGGCTCGCTTCCACAACTCCTCTAATGTTGTTTTAGTAAATTGATTTGAATGATTTGAATATGATTTGTGGTGATTTGAATCTGGTTTGATTAATTGATTTGAATGATAGAGATTGAAAATAATAGTAAGCTGCGGCGGTGCCGATGGCCGGTGTGTTGATTTGTAGGTGACGTAGGCTTCGAGCAAAGCCTAACTCATAATTAGAGGCTTAATTGATTTACTCCCTATTTCTATGGGCACCTGCAGCTTTGCATCTCACCGGCCGCCACCCATCACCTCATTCATTATCCCCCCCTCCCTCTCTGAATTGGTGTTGTTCTGGTTTGTGTCTCTGATCCAACAACGAGTACTCGATCAAGAGGAGTGTCGAATTTTTTAATCAGCAAAGACATGGCATATATAGTGAATCACGACTAGGAGTACATCTTCAAGGAGTGTTGATTTGTTGATCGATGACCTGGATAAGAAGTGCAAAATTTCTGGCGAGATTGCCAAGTCGTCAGTGTATTAATTACCACACATACTGAGTTTGACCACGAATCTGCTATGGACAACCAGAGGAGAGCATGATTAAATCAATGGTTAGAATGGAGAGGTGTGATACACTCGCGGTTGTAAAGTTTCATGACCGATGAAGAGAAGTCCTTTCGCTCATATCAATCTTATATAGCAAAGTTTACCAATATATACATGACTCCTTTTTCAACAAATATATGTGTCAATTGATTGTATGGATCGATAATGCAGGATATGGGTAGATTGACACCAATGAGACGAGTACATGTGTAACTAGTTCGTTGTTAAAAAGTGGTCCGATTGACGAAGATCTGGCCGTGTCTCATTTCGTTTGAAATCGGTCATCATCGATCGACTAGGGCCACGACTAGCCTATAGCTTTACAATCCAATTCATTGTCATAGAGACTTTAACTTTACTACTCGATCAATCATGATATATAACCTTACATTTCAACCACAATTTTACATCTTATAGTTACATTCTGTAAGTAATTGGTAAAGCATTCACAACTGTGGCATTGGTACTAGAGAATTGAGTCTACAGGCACTGGACTCATGGAATGTATAGTATAGGTGATTACCTTATCTGGTTAAGGTTAGCATTGATTGGTTTTATATCAATTAATGATATGGATCCGCTGCTTATCTGATAAGGCTTGAGTATCTTTGTCAAACCAAAAATATATTGCATTCGAGAGATTCTGCAATCAAAGTGATTGATGTGCAACTGAACTTTAGGAGGATGTGGACATTAGGTCATTGTTACCTTAACCATATATATATAGATAATATGCAAAATGGTTGCGGTGGATTTTGCAGAATTGATTGATCATATCTGATTTCGTGAACTTTATTGTATGAGTTCTGTTTTGGTGTTGTCTATCTTTGTTGTTTGTGCGGGTGTGTCTGCTGCAAAGGTTAGAGAGAAAAGCTTGCTGCAAGGATCAGAAGCATGCTGTCTTGAAGAAGGAAACATAAAGGTTTCCTAGCTTGACAAGGAGAAGTAGTTTCAAACTTTTTTTCTGTTAATACTCATATTACTACATAGCTTAGGGTGCTTAGGGTTTGTAATTTGATTATTTAGATTGTGTAAACAGTTTGGCATTAGTGATTCTTTGTTCAGTGCTTTTCCTGAAAGCCCCGCAGGGTTTTTAACCTCCGTTGAGATTTTCCTTGCGTGAACACTTCGTGTGTTAGTTATTTATGTTTCTGTTCTAGACTTTGCACTTGCAATTGACATCAGAGCCTAACTAAGGGGGTTGCACCTTAGGATAGATCCGGGCTAGAATGGAATCTAAAATCAATAAAGCCACTGGCTGCAAGACAGTTCCTCCATACTTTAATGGTGAAGACTATTCAAACTGGAAGATCTACATGGAATCATTTCTGTTTAGTTTAGATCCCTTAGTTTGGAGAGCTGTTAAGAGAGGTTGGGTTCCCCCTGTGTCACAACCTAAGGAGGGAGAGTCTGATAAGAAGATTGCTACAAGGAAACTATTAGATGATTACACTCCAGAAGAATTGGCTGATCTTCAGAGTGACTTTAAGGCCAAAACCTGTCTATTTACAACTCTAAGTGATAAGAAAAGGGTTAGGGTAGCTCATTGTGTCACCTCTAAGGAAGTGTGGGATCTCCTTAAGGTGACATACGAAGGGAATACAAAAGTTAAACTTCAGAAAATTTAAGCACTTATGTATGAGTTTGAGACAATGGTTATGGGTGATGATGAATCAGTTGATGATTTTCATCTTAGAATTGTCTAGAGTTGTTGGACAGTCTAGGAGTCTTGGTGAACCAATAGAAGAGTATAGAGTTGTGATGAAATTCTTGAGAATTTTACCACCTAGGTTGAAAGAGAAGGGAGCAATCATTGAAGATTGTCATGATCTTGACTCCTATACCTTAGAGGAACTAGTTGGAAACCTTAAAACCTCTGAGATGAGAGAAAGGATTGAGAAACCTGTCAAAGCTGATCAACAGTCTAAGAACATTGCTCTCCAGTTTGTTGAAAAGGAGAAGAAAAATAAAGAAAAATCTGAGCCAAATGAGTCTAGTGATTTGGCTCTAATGGTCAAGGAATTCAAGAAGTTGCTTAAGAATAGAAAAAACACTTATTCTAGTTCTTCTTCTAAGAAAGATGTCAAGAATGAAAAAGGTACTCAGTATGACAAAAAAAAAACCTAAATGTTTTGAATATGGTAGCATCGGCCACATGGCTACTGACTGTGGTAATCAGCATTTTGCAGACAAGAAACCTAAAGCATTGAAGTCCTCCTCTTGGAGTGATAATGAGGATGACAAGAATACTTAGAAGAATCTGGCACTTGTTTCATTAATAAGATCAATTCAGACGGAGGATTTAGATGATGACTTTGTTGGTTCTGATGATGAAATGAATGATAGATATTTGATGCTTTACAAAGCTTTAAAGGTTATGGTCAAAAAGAACAAACTCCTAGAAAAAGAAGTGGATTATCTTAGACATGAGAAGGTCAATCTTGAAAAGGAGCTGATGAAGTTGAGAGAAGAGCAAAATGTGGTGTCTAAAGGTCCAGTAAGCAAGATGTGCCATGATCATGAAAGATTTTACAACAAAAATTGAGCAACTTGAGGTTCAGGTAAAAGCACATCTCCTGTTAAATGTTTCTCTTAATTTGGAAGTGAAATCCTTATAGGAAAAACTTGAAAAGACTGAAGAAAAATTCCTCAAGTATGATGAAAGCTCTCAAAAAGTCAATCAATTACTGCTTCACAAGAGGTTTTCTGGAGACACCAGTGGATTGGGATACCAAAAATCCTTAAACTTTGTTAAAAGCTCTATAGTTGGTCACACTGCAGCAAATACTAAGATCAGAAATTTCCTCAAGCATAATGAAAATTCTCACATCAAAGATCAAGGAAATGGTGTGTCTCTTTCCACTACTCAGTCCAAGTATATTCCTACCTGTCATCTTTGTGGAGAAAAAGGTCATATTAGACCTTGGTGTAGCAAACTGAATGGATTTTTGAGCTCTAATTTAAAATCTGAAAAGGGTTAAAAAATTTGAGAGTAGTTTTAAAGATGAACTAAAATCTGAATTAGTTGAACAAAGAATGTTGCTTTCCAACCTTGAAAGCTTAATTTCTAAGTCTAATGTAAACAGTAAAAATCTCAACTCCTTCTCTAATGGAAGTAAATGCTCTCATTGGAAAGTGAGAACCTTAGACAAATGTCTTCTCACCAGAATAAAAGTGAATGTTTCTGATAAGTCTGGTGTAGAGTGTGTAGGTACATCTGAGAAGAAGAATCAATCCAAAATCAACTGTCTTGTGTCTTTATCAGCTTTATTGGACATTAATCCACATATGTGGTATGTTGACAGTGGCTGCTCTAGACACATGACTGAAATTTTGAAATGGTTATCTTCAATGGACTCAGACTTTCCAAGTGGAGAAGTTACCTTTGGAGCAAGTCATGTAAGATAAAAGGAAAAGGCACAGTGAAGGCACATGGAATTCCCAAACTTATTGATGTGTACTTTGTTGAGGGACTGTCTGCAAACTTAATGAGTGTAAGCCATCTAACTGATGAATATGAAGATTTGTTGTTTAATCGAAAAAGGTGCATGGTTCTGGACAAGGAAGGATACTTCACCATGCAAGGTCTCTGGTCATCTGACAACTGTTATCAAATTCTTTCTAATGATGAGAGCAATGCTACATGCCTATCTATCACTATGGAATATTAGCTTGAACTTTGGCATAAAAAACTAGGACACGTAAAGTTTCAAGATCTTGTCAAAGTATCTTCAAAAGAATGTGTCAGAGGCCTTCCCATACTGAAAGGTCATCCGGACAAAATGTGTTCTAGATGTATACTTGGGAAACAGACCAGAGAACCTCACAAAGTAGTGAACTCCAAAATGACAACCAGACCATTAGAATTGATGCACATGGACCTGGTTGGACCAGCTCAAACCACAAGCTTTGGTAACAAAAGGTACATTCTTGGATGATTTTTCTAGATTTACTTGCCTTGAGTTTCTTGCAGATAAGAGTGAAACCTTTGAGACATTCAAAGATCTGAGAACAAGATTGTTGACTGAGAAGTATGCTAAAAAACTCTAGATTGGCAAGATCAAATCAGATAATGGAACTGAGTTCAAAAACAGTTCATTCTTTGATTGGTGCAAGGAAAAAGGGATCTTTCATGAGTTTTCATCATCAATTACTCCTCAACAAAATGGAGTGGTTGAAAGAAAGAATAGGGTTTTGCTAGACATGGCTCGTGTCATGCTACATTCTGCAGGTCTAAACACTAACCTTTGGGAAGAAGCTATGAACGCTGCATGCCATATTGCAAATAGAGTTCTTCTAAGACCAGGTACTGACATCACCTCCTATGAACTCTAAAAAGGCAGGAAACCCAAGGTAATCTACTTCCACATTTTTGAAAGTCCTTGTTACATTTATAAGGACAGAGAAAAACTTGCAAAATTTGATGCAAGAATTGATCTTGGGATTTTTCTAGGATATTCACTCAATAGTAGAGCTTATAGAGTCTATAACAAAAGAACCAGGAACATTATTGAATCTATAAATGTCTCTATAGATGATCATGGTTTTGTTCCCATTGAATATGCTCTTGTGAGAACTGATCTCTCTATGTTTGAGAACTCCTTTGACACAGGTAACTCACAGTAAGCTGAGGATGATCCTATCTTAGGACCAAATCTAGTTTTCAGACAAAGGCAACTCAGTGCTACAAATACCATTGCTGAGAAAGATGATAAACATGATGAAATAAGAGAGGAGGACATAAGTGCCACTGCACTCTGATGCTTCATTGTTCAGCACAAGGACATTACTATCATAAGAAGTTTTGGTTTTGTCTTCCTCATTGAACCTAAGAACTTCTAGATAGCAATGGCAGATGATAATTGGATCAATGTTATGTAAGAAGAGTTGAACCAACTCAAAAGAAATGATGTATGGACTTTGGTTGCTAGACCAAATGATTGCAACATAATAGGAACAAAGTGGATATTCAGAAACAAACTTGATGAGTCTGGCAACATCATCAGGAACAAAGCAAGGTTAGTTACTCAGGGATACTCTCAAATTGAAGGTATTGACTTTGATGAAACTTTTGCTCTTGTTGCTAAATTAGAGTCTATTCGACTTTTTATAGCCATTGCATGTCATCTCAAGTTTAAATTGTTTCAAATGGATGTCAAAATAACCTTTTTGCATGGTGAGTTAAAAGAGAATGTGCATGTTGAACAACCTAAGGGTTTTGTAGACTCTGTCCATCCTAATCATGTTTATAGGCTTAAGAAGGCAGTTTATGGTCTCAAACAAGCTCCTCGAGCTTGGTATGAGAAATTATCTGTCTATCTAGTCAATCAAGGATACACCAGAGGATTTGTTGATAAGACACTCTTTGTGAAGAGAAAATGTAAGGATATCATGGTTGCACAGGTATATATTAATGATATTGTATTTGGATCCACAAGCACTACCCTCACAGAAGAATTTTGCCTCTATTCTTCAAGGTATGTTTGAAATGAGTGCTTGTGGTGAATTAACATATTTTCTTGGTCTACAAGTCAAGCAATCTGACTCAGATATGTTTCAGTCTCAATTAAAATATGCTGAGAATTTGGTAAAGAAGTTTGGTCTTTCTTTATCAAAATCTGTATCTAACGCCATGAGCACTACTACAAAGTTGTGTGAAGATACTTCTGGGAAATCTGTTGATCCCACTGTTTACAGAAGCATGATAGGAAGTCTACTGTATTTCACTGCTAGTAGACTAGATATTTGTTACAGTGTGGGAGTTTGTGCCAGATACCAAGTTTCACCAAAGGAATCTCATTTGGAAGCAGTCAAAACAAATAATCAAATATGTGCAATGCACCATTAGCTGTGGAATTTTCTATACCAATGAAACAAATGCAGAAGTTACTGGATACAGTGATGCTGACTGGGGAGGAAATATGAAAGACAGAAGAAGCACATCAAGGGGAACTTTCTTTATAGGGAACAACCTCATTTCCTGGCACAGCAAGAAACAGAATTGCATCTCACTATCCATAGCTGAAGCAGAATACATTGATGCCGATAGTTGCTGTACTCAGATGTTGTGGATGAAAAACATGCTTCAAGACTACGGAATACCCCAAGGAAAGTTGACTATCTTCTGTGATAACACCAGTGCCATCAACATTTCTAAGAATCCTGTGCAGCATTCCAGGACAAAACATATTGATCTAAGATATTATCTGGGAGTTACAATTTTTTCCTACTGACTGTCAACTTGCTGATCTCTTCACTAAGCCTTTGGATACTGCTAGGTTAGAATACTTGCGAAATGCCATAGGTGTGACGACCCGAACCAGAATCTGTTGTGTATTCGGCACGATTCTCGAGATTGAGTTTAGTCGCAGTTTTACGTCGTATATGTGGTTTGCTGATTCGATTCGCGACTATGTTTTCAGTCGAGAATTTGAGTTGAGTGTCTTCACGGAAGTTGTAGAGCACGTGATTTCGAGCTCGTGGGAGGTTCCGGAAGATTTTTCCGATAACCGAGGAATATTTTATGATTATTCGAAGTTTCGGTTTCTGACGAGTTTATCCGATTGTTTCGAGCTTATCCGAATCATTTCGTATATTCGTTTTGGACCGTCGATCGACCCGCGGCTCGAGTATAAATAGCGGAATAGTTGAGAATTGTCGTAAAATTTCTGTTTGAGGGTTGACCATCGTTGACTTACTATTTCGGGAAAGTTGACCAGTTTGACCGAACAGGAAAGTTTCCTCTTTGAGCTTTGCCGTCCGACGACCTAGATTCTGGCCACCAACGACTTTGGCGAGGGTATGGTTCGATTCCTTGTGCAATTTCGAGTTGAATGGTAATTGAGTTTGTAGAAATTGGTTTGGTTTTGTGTGAACCCGATTCGGGTTAGGTTGCCGGAATTCGCCCTTAACGGGGGGAGGTTTTCCGGTGTGCTTTGGTGGCCGAGGGGTGAGTGCTTTGACTCGCCTTGCCCCAAGGAAGCTTCCCATGTGGTTTATTTCGGAATTGGTTAAGGATTGGTTCAAACCCGATTAGGTTTTTTCGGTGTGATTCCGATCTGATTTTTGATGAAATTGATGATGTTAGAGTTGGAATTGGCTTGTCTGTTAGTTATGAAAGTGATTCGAAATGAGGAGAACTTGAAATCTGGAAGTTTTGGCCGTGGAATTCCACCGTTGACGGCGCGCCGCCGCGGGCGGCGGCGGTCAACGGCGGAGCTCCGGCCAAAAGTTGACTTTTTGGATTTTGATGTAATTAGTGTCGTTTTTCTCTAAATCGCGCCCTGATTATCGTCCAGAGGTTTTCGGGTAGAACTGGTTAGCCGATTTTCAGTCGAGGTTTCGAGTGGGAATTTCGGAATTTCCGTTATTCATTTTGTACCGCATTGCATATTTCCGGGAACGGTTGGTTTCCGTGATTCAGTACAGGGTTGTGAACTATGTTTTTGATCAGTTATATTTTGTGAATGTTCAGGAGATCGAGATCGAGATCTGGATCGTGATCGTGCTTCGGGCGAGGGATCTTCCGCCGGACCACGAGTTTAGCGCGAGTGCGCGTTACGCGAGTCTGTGAGTGGACATTTATTTTCACGGATTGATTGCGAGTCTTTTATTTATGATTTACGAACTTGATCATGCGGATTGATTATGATTTTACGAGCATGTGCATAGAAAAGAATATACGTATACGAGTATACATGTACATATATATATTATGTTTTAAGCATGTGCATAGAAAAGATTTATGATTTGGTTTACACAGAGTACAGTCTCAGTATATGTTGTGGTATCGATACACATTGGCTTCTCGGCTGTTCCCCGAGTACGCTCCGGGGGGGACAGATATCCTGACCCGAGGCCTTTTTGGCTAGGAATCACGTGTGGGTCTGGGATCCCGTTATTCAGACTATGCTATCGCGTGGTAGTCCATGAGAGATTCCGCGATACATTTACGTTGCATGCTCTGTACTTGAGTGGTAGCTGATGTCTCCTCACGTACCATATGATTTTCATGCATTTGACTCGCATATGATTTTATACGTATATATTACTTGGTGAAAGACATTTATTTTCGTCCACTCACTCTAACGTGTTTATTGTCTTTCCCCTGGGCTTTTCGGTTTCCGTGCCCAGTTGCAATTCAGGTTTTAGTGTTTTCACGTCGCGGTTTGGAGGCTAGTGATCAGAGTTACCCGTGCTTTCCAGTAGGTTCTTGTTTCGCCTACTGATGTGTATATTTTTTGTATATATTTTACACTAGAGGTCGCTCTGATACATTCTGATACTTGTTTATACGGATTTTCTCAGATATATATATACTACAGTACTGTTTACTGTTTATGATTCATATATTGATGTTGAGAAATCCGGATGGGATTGGTGCCCACGGTTTGGCTTTTGTGGCATAGGACGAAGTGTTAATTTCTGGGTGCAGGTTATGGCAATTCCACGTTAGTAACGAAACTCTGCCGAAATTTTGAAAATTTTTTGTTGGTTCGTATTTTCGAAAGGGTTTGATTCCGGTTTAGGTAACTGAATCGGGATTGGGTCCTTTCAATAGGTGTCTACTCCATGCACTAAAATGCTGTATAGACCTCAAACCCTGGATCATGCCTATACATCAATACACTTCTAGGTCTGAAGTCTCAAGGTATGCATATTTCATTAGTCTGATCAACATCTAATTTCCTTTTTGGTTGGTTAGCTTTGAGCTTGTGCATCCCGATTTTAAGTCTTCTCTTGACTTAACAAATTCTTTTCTGAGGGCATCATGGAATCTGTTAATTACTAGAACTTGCATTAAATTATTGTGTTATCTAGATTTTATGACTGTTAAGTGAATATGATTGAGGCACTCTTAGTGTTAGCTAACACCATGGCCATAATTTGTCCCTCCATGTAGGTGTTTACTTTTCTTTAATATTACCCTTTTGAGCCCACATGACAAGCCTTTTGTTGTTATCACCACAAATCTCAGCTCTCCTAGTCTAGTTTTTCCTATCCTTTTAACTTGTGTGTGAGGGTGCTGTTTATACAATCTGTGGAGTAGCTCAGAGACTACAACTTCTCTACTCCACTCTTATGTACAACATAGAGGTTTAACTTTTCAAGGTTGATTGATACAACAGTACATAATTTCTGTCCTCAAATGTGAAAAAAATAGTTTATGCCAAAGTTACAGAATCAAACTCATTGTTAGAGGATCTCTACTTCAAGTGTTCATCACTAAGCACATTTGCTTCGTTGATCATTTTCATCTTCTATTGTCTGCTGCAGACACTTCAAGGCCTCATACACATGGATATGTATATTGGTGACACTGCAGCCTTAGCTCCCTCATAGGATTATCATACCTGCTTACACATCCCTGGCTCTACAACCTTAATAAAGACCTCTTGATTCACTTTTATATTGTGATAATCTGTACACCTCGATTGACTTTCAAGCATATGGTTAATTACTGACTTTCATTGATAATGAGGGTGAATCTGAAATGACCCAACCCCGATTTAGCACCCTAAACTGGAGTCAAACCCCTTCGAAAACACGAACCAACAAAAACTTTTCAAAATTCCGGCAGAGTTTCGTTACTAACGTGGAATTACCATTACCTGCACGCGGAAAATACACTTCATCCTATGCCACAAAAAGCAAACCGTGGGCACCAATCCCATCCGGATTTCTCAATATATCAATAATAACGTAAAGTAGTAAATATATATGTACTTTACTGAAAATCCGGAGTAAAATCGTATAGCATATACAATAGGGAGCTCAGAGCGACTTCTAATACATAATCATATACGCATACCACAGTAGGTGGAACAATAAACCTACTGGATGAAACAAAGTAGCTCGAGCACTATGCCTCCGACCACGACGTGCGACATCAAAGCCTAAACTGCAAACTGGGCACCGAAACCGAAAAGCCCAGGGGAAAGACAATAAACACGTTAGAGTGAGTGGACGAAAATAAATGTCTTTCACCAAGTAATATATACGTTTAAAATCATATGCGAGTCAAATGCATGAAAATCAAATGGTACGTGAGGAGACATCAGCTACCACTCACGTACAGAGCATGCAACGTAAATGTATCGCGGAATCTCTCATGGACTACCACGCGATAGCACAGTCTGAATCACGGGATCCCAGACCCACACATGATTCCTAGCCAGAAAGGCCTCGGGTCAGAATATCTGTCCCCCCCGGAGCGTACTCGGGGATCAGCCGAGAAGCCAATGTGTATCGATACCACAACATATACTGAGACTGTACTCTGTGTAAACCAAATCATAAATCCTTTCCATGCACATGCATAAAACATAATATGTACGTATGTATATATTCGTATACGTATATTCGTATATGCATAATCGTAAAACACATGCTCGTAAAATCATAATCAATCTCCATGCTCAAGTTCGTAAATCATTTATAAAAGACTCGCAATCAATCCGTGAAAAGAAATGTCCACTCACAGACTGGCGTAACGCGTATCGCGTTAACCCGTGATCCGGCGGAAAGTCCCTCGCCAAACGAACGATCACAAACTCCTGAATAATCACAAAATCCATTTCTCAAGGTTATAACTCGACAATACAAATCAAATCACGAGAAATCACCGTTCTCGGAAACACGTAATTCGAACACGACCTCAATATAACACCTCAATACCTCGCTTTACGTTCGGACGCTTAACTCGAAAAACGAACCTCCCCACTGCGATCGGAGCGCGATTTCGAGTCAAATGACATGCAACTTGTCGAAAGTCCAAAAAGTCAAACTTTGACCGTTGACCGCCGTCCATGGCGGCGCCGCCGCCGACCGAAGAATTTCACGGTGGAGCAACCCCTGTTCCACTCAAAATCACCCACTGAGCAACTTTGTCAACTGCACCGAAGTCCAATTCAAACTCTAACTCATCCAATTTCATGAAAAACCGAATTGATACACAAATTTCACATCCAAAATTCTTCATCCACAATCAAAATTAGATCACCAAACTTACATGGTAGCTTCATGGTGATGAAGGCTACAAAGCCCACCCCAAAATTCAGCTCGAATCGGCTCGAAACATCAAACCCGAATTCACCATATTCTTCTCAAGTTTGGTCGGAAAATTCTCTCCCTTCCGGCGAGCCTTGCCATGAAAGGAGGCCGGAGGTGAGCTCGGGATGCCAAGGTGCATCGATTGGGACAAGTCCCGAGCTTGGAGGTGGCCGAACGGGCTCGCCACCGTGGAGCACCGCCGTCGCCGTCGGTCTTCTCCTCCTCCCACCGAGTTGACTCAGTCAACTCGGTCAACACCAGTAATTGCTTCCTTTGACTTTCCTATAATGGCAACCTGCTATTTATAGACTTACCAAATAAGGAAACTTTCCCAATTAATTTGAGACAAACTTAGAATATCCGTAACTTTCTCGTTGTAATTCCGATTCCGATAATTCTCGCGGCCACAAACTCGTCTCGACATATTCTTCAATAATCACCCGAAGTCAAACACATCGGCCAATCGGATAAAAAGTCAACGGTTCACACCAACATATATTAAATCGACAAAATAACCAACAATCGGAAATATTCACAACTTAATCTCCGTAACTCAGAACAATGCTCCGGAAGTTCCCACGAGCTCGAAATTAAATTCTGAACAACTTCCATGAAGAAACCGAAACCAAATTCTCTTCCGGTAATTTAGTCGTTAAGAAGGCTGCCTTTAAAACTCGAACTTCAAATATTCATAATTAATTCCTCGGTCGTCCAAATAACAATCCGGAACCGCCCACGAACTCGAAATCACATGTACAACGACTCTCGAGAAGAGACTCAGCTCCAATTCTCGGCCAATAATTAAGTCGTTATCAAATAAGGCGAGTAAATCCATTATCGGAAATCTGCGATTAACTTATAATCTGACGAACCCTGCTGATGACACTGCTCAATCTGTTTCGGGTCGTCACAGAATCTCTTGAGATTGATGCTAATTGTTCTTATGAGATATTGTATGCTTTGATATCATGACCTGGTATTACCATACTTCACATTCTTGTTTAATGAGTTTTGGTCTATGTAGTGTTTTCTTGCTATTGTCATAGTTATTTCATTCCCAGGTATTCACTTCTACTGGGCCAAATCAGTTTTGTGCTGAGGTTAGGGTTTATGTTGTTGTCAGTCTTTTTACTTTTTGTCCCTATATCTCTGAGACGTGTTTTAGAGGGAAAAATCTTCCCACTTCCCATAAAAACTGACTGTGCTTCTTGGAATTTGGAGTGTGATCATCATTACCAAATCTTTTTGGCTTCTCCAATGGTCTTTAAAAAATCATGGTGTGATGTATCTGTACCTGTCAACGACTCACCGATTTTGAGCTTTACCATCATCAACAACTGCTTTGCCACCGTCTTGCTTCCATGGTTCCAGGCTCCGAATCTGGCTCAAATGAGCCTCTTCCTCCACTATCGGTCCTCCATTGTCTACCGTCTCCGCCTCCTCCTCCCACCAATAGTCAGCACCTTACTCATTTGGAAGAGGAGGTGGCTCATCTTCGATCTACGATTAATGGGATGGTTCTCGACATGCGTGATGTTCGAGAGGATGTGGGGAGTCTCTTGGGTATGGTCGCCGATATGCTCTCAAAGTCGGGTCTCATCTCGTCTCTTGGCTAGAATCGACACATGGATAAGGTCTTAGACTGTAAGCGCCACCGTGGGGATTATGCCTTGCCAATCAACCACAAAGGGGGAGAGATGAAGACCTGCATGCGTGTTTTGAGGGGGAGTACTACTCCTAATTTTGCTGGTTTTTAATTCCATCTTTTTGCACAGATAACCCATTTTCTGAATTTTTTTTTTAATATTTAGCATCTGTTAGGAATCTGTTTTGGTGTATGATGAATTATGTAGGTTAACATAGAAAATTCATGATTGTTTGTTGAATTTGCTAGTGTTATGTTCTGTTGGTGTGATATTGATTGCTTGCAGGTATTGCTATTTCAGTGCTAAGTTGTGCTTGATTTGCCAAGGGGGAGTTTGTAAGTAATTGGCAAATCATTCACAATTGTGGCATTGGTACTAGACAATGGAGTCTGTGGGCACTGGACTCATGGAAGGTATAGTATAGGGAATTACCTTATTTGGTTAAGGTTAGCATTGATTGGTTTTATATCAATTAATGATATGGATCCGCTGCTTATCTAATAATGCTTGAGTATCTTTGTCAAACCAAAAATATATTGCATCCGACAGATTCTGCAATTAAAGTGATTGATGTGCAGCTAAACTCTAGGAGGATGTGTACATTAGGTCATTGTTACCCTAACCACAGACAATATGTAAAATGGTTACGGTGGATTTTGCAGAACTGATTGATTAGATATGATTTTGTGAACTTTATTGTGTGAGTTTTTTTTTGGTGTTGTCTAACGTTTTTGTTTGTGCAGGTGTGTCTGCTACAAAGGTTAGAGAGAAAAGCTTGCTGCAAGGATCAGAAGCTTGTTGTCTTGAAGAAGGAAACATGGATGTTTCCTAGCTTGACAAGGAGAAGTATTTTCAAACTGTTTTCTGTTAATACTCATATTACTACTTAGCTTTGGGTGCTTAGGGTTTGTAATTTGATTATTCATATTGTGTAAACAGTTTGGCATTAGTGATTCTTGGTTTGGTGCTTTTCCTGAAAGCCCCGCAAGGTTTTTAACCTTCGTTGAGATTTTCTCCGCGTGAACACTTCGTGTCTTGGTTATTTGTGTTTCTGTTCTAGTCTTTGCACTTTCACATTCAATGACATAAGCATTTGTTGGAAATCAATGACAATAACCTTGAATATCAATGGAAGTAGTTTTGTTGTCCGTTGTTAATAGCAATTTTAGTCCATTAAACGATCATTACTATTCCTTGCAATAGCCAAACTCACCATCAAATATACTTGTATTTGGAAGTCTTTTCTATTTGGCGTTATTTCTCAGCAGAGATAGATTGGGTAATCATTAGCTGTCTATTTCATATGCATGCTTGGCATGCCACTGTCGAGAGCTGAATGTTGATTAGCGTCGCGCCGAGTACTTGCTTCTACATAAGTTATTGAAGAGACGAGAGCACCAACCTCGCTCAATGAGTTCTTTTTGCCTAGGTGACCTATAAATTTTTCCTAACAGGTTATGACTTGATTTCGTGTCTCGCTGCTTAGCCACAAAAATCGATGCTTCATACATCATGTCCGGTACAAACTAGAGCAATTTTCGTAGGATGTGTTGAGAACACAGGTTTGTTGTGACTTCATCTCTCGCTGGAACCTTCACACTCTATCTGGTGAAACCTCCTTTAATCACCATCATCTGACAAGAGTAAACTGCCAAACTTTCACACTATGTCTGATGAAATCTCACAGTTTGCCGTTGTCGATTGATAAGAAAGAATTGTCGAATCCTTCATGCCCTGTCTGGTGATTTCTTGATTCATTGTTGTCAATTTCTCTCATGAGAATAGTTGAATTTGCTGAGAGCAAATTATGAATGTCTGTAGAAGTGCCATGACTGTGGAAGTGTGAAAGGACCCAACCCTAGATTAACTAGTAATCTAGAATCACACCCTAACGACAAAACTTAAACCACGGATTTCGGTAAAATTTTTGACATAATTTCCTCTACGAAGTGAACTACCAGAAACCCGCAAGAAAATCACACTTCGAATTTCCCACAAACAATACTGTGGACCACCAATGTCTATCCGAATTTCTCAATAATGTGCGAAAAGTAAATTAATTAAAATACTGGAATAGTATCACAAAAACTATAAACTCATAATCCAGCAATACTAGTAATTTACAACTAAAACTGAAACTTTTTACAACACTAATATTTAGAGCGACTTCTAGGAGCAGAATGAAGCATATGAAAATACACTGCTAGTGGTTCGAAATCTACAGAAGGTATGACAATCCGGTGGACTCAAAGCCTCTAGGGATCAAAATCCATCTCAGGAGAAGCACTGCAACCTGGTCACGGAAAATCGAAAGGCCCAGAGAAAGGCAACTAAAAACGTAAAAACGTTAGCGTGAGTAGACAAAAACTCACAATCAGTGTAAAACTGTAAAATATTCTATCTATGCATTTTCGCTGATTTCTGTGAAATCATAAAAGTTTAAAATAATAAAATGAAATAAAATATGGAGGTGGGCACTTAGGGTGTTTTTCCTAACTCGAAGCGTCTTCAAGACTGTAAATAAAAAATGATGGGATCGTCTAAGGGGTTTGTCCTGACCCAAGATAATCTGGGTCGGTATGGTGTTTGTCCTAACTCGATCTGACTGGACTAGTCAGTGATCAACCGACTAGTTAAAGAATCGATGTAGAAAATAAAACTTTCACAAAAATACCTCAAAACTCGACTGCAATAAAATACAAGAGACTGTAAATGTACATAAACATGAAGTCGCAACAACTGTGAAAATAAATAAATGTTCACTCACTGTCTGTGGTTACTACTGTGATCCAGATGTATCGCCCTCACTGGGGTCACGGTCACGATGTCCTGAAAATATAGTGTATATGACATTAATATACACAAAACGATACAAAATCGGCTTAAAAACGATCAAAGAAAGCCTCTCGACAAAATTAGAAAATTCCCTTGCCAGAGCTCTGCCGTGGGCTGCGGCGCGTGGCTCTCATGCCCCACCATGGGCGGCAGCGTGTGAGCAATACGCCCCCTGGTCAAACTTGCTCCAATTGGACCGTTCAACCCACCAAACTCTAGATCTTTTAAAGCCCATTCATTTTCATAACTATGGATTTCTCCAATTCTGGCGTGTTTCGCCGGAATCGAGGCCGAAAGCCGGCGGAACACATCTTCGGTAAAGTTATTTCCAGCGTCGAAACACCGACCACACTCCCTCGTAGCCCTCAAAACCTGTCACAATCAACTCCCCGTGGTCCATACGACAAAACCTCTGACTCCACCATCACAAACATACCTCTAAACTCGACTGTAATAAAATATAGGACATTGTAAATATGCGTAAACAAGAATTCGCAGCAACTGTGAAAATAAATAAATGTCCATTCACTGTCTGTGGTTACTGTTGTAATCTGGATGTATCACCCTCACTGCGGTCACTGTCACGATGTCATGAAAATATAGTATATATGACATCAATATAGGCAAAATGATACAAAATCGTCATTTAAACGATCCAAGAAAGCCCCTCGACAAAATCGAAAAATACCTTTGCTGGAGCTTTGCCGTGGACAGCGATGCATGGCCCTCATGCGGCACCACCGACAGCGGTACGTGAGCCACAACCCAACCGGTCGAACTTGCTCCAATTGGAGCGTTCAACCCACTAAAATTTAGATCTCCTTTGGAGCGTTTGGATGGAATCGAGGCCAAAGGCTGGCGAAACACATCTCTGGAAAAATTATTTTCGGCGTCGAAACACCGGCCATGCTCCCTCGTAGCCCTCGAAACCTGTCCTAATCAACTCCCTGTGGTCCATATGACAAAACCCCTCACTCCACCCTCACCAATTCTGGTCGGAGCATCGCTGACGACGGCGACACCCCACAGGTTAAACAACCTACCTCCAAATTGAAAGGAATCAACCCCGATTTAGCTCCCTAAATCGGAATCAAACCCTTTCGAAAACACGAACCAACAAAAACTTTTCGAAATTTGGGCAGAGTTTCGTTACTAACGTTGAATTACCATTACCTGCACGCGGAAAATACACTTCATCCTATGCCACAAAAAGCAAACCGTGGGCACCAATCCCAACCGGATTTCTCAATATAACAACAGTAAAGTAAAGTAGTAAATATATATGCACTTTACTGAAATCCAGTGTAAAATCGTATAACGTATTCAATAGGAAGCTCAGAGCGACATATAATACATAATCGTATATGCAAAACACAGTAGGTAGAACAATAAACCTACTGGATGAAACAAAGTAGCTCGAGCACTATGCCTCCGACCACGACGTGCGACACCAGAGCCTGAACTGCAAACTGGGCACGGAAACCGAAAAACCCAGGGGAAAGACATGAAACACGTTAGAGTGAGTGGACGAAAATAAATGTCTTTCACCAGTTGATATATATGTATAAAATAACATATGCGAGTCCAGGTAAATAAAACAACAACATAGTACACGAGGTAAAACCATAATCCTCCAGTGTACTGAGCATGCAAGTAAAATCCCACGGGGTCACTCATGGACACACACCGTGCTAGTACAGTCCGAATCACGGGATCCCGGACCCACACGTGATTCTAAGCCAGAAAGGCCTCGGTTCCGGGGATACGCCCCTCGCCGGTCAGGTCGGGGTAATGCCCCGCCTGGGATGCCTACCATCGGGGATCAACCGAGAGGCTAAGTGTATCGATACAACAACGTAACCAAGACTGTACTCTGTGTAAACCAAATCATAAACATTTCGATGCAAATGCATGAAACAGCATATAAGTGTATGTATACTCGTATACGTATATTCGTATAAGTATAATCGTATAATCGTAAAACACATGCTCATGTAATCCGAAATCTCATATGCATGCTCAAGTTCATAAAACGTATTTCAAGACTCGCAAATAATCCGTGAAAAGAAATGTCCACTCACAGACTGGCGTAACGCGTATCGCGTTAACCCGTGATCCGGCGGAAAGTCCCTCGCCAAAACAACGATCACGAACCCCTGAATATTCACAATGTCCAATATTCAAAATCATAATCCGACAATACAAATCAAACCACGAGAAACCACCGTTCTCGGAAACACGAAATCCAAAGTCGACGAATCGTCGAAAATCCGTATATGTATACCACAATACCTCGCTTTACGTTCGGACGCTCAACTCGAAAAACGAACCTCCCCACTGCGATCGGGGCGCGATTTCGAGTCAAATGACATGCAACTTGTCGAAAGTCAAAAAAATCAACTCTGACCGTTGACCACCGTCCACGGCGGCGCCGCCGCCTGCCGTAGAATTTCACAGCGGGGCTACCCCTATTCCATGCAAAACCACCCACTGAGCAACTTTGTCAACTGCACCAAAGGCCAATTCTCACTCTAGCTAGGTCAATTTCACGATAAACCGAATTGTACACAAATTTTCCAATCCAAAATTCTCCAAATTCAAGCAAAATTAGAGCTTCAAATTCACACAGTAGCTTCAAGAGGATGAGAGTAACAAAGCCCATCCAAGATTGCAGCTCAAATCGGTGTAAATTATGGAACCCGAAATCACCAAAAATTCATAAATTTTGGCCGGATTTCTCACCTTCTCCGGCGAGCCTCGCCGTCAACGGTGACCGTAGAGGGGTAGAGGGGACCGAGGCGCGTCCAACGGGACCAACCCCGTCCCACGGGGTGGCCGGAATCGATCGCCACCGCGAGCCACCGTGGATGCCGTCGCATTAACTCTCTCCCACCGAGTTGACCCAGTCAACTCGGTCAACCCTCATAATGGAAAGTCTCCCACCTGCCCAAAATAGCAGGTTACTATATATAGCCTTTCCCGATTAGGAAACTTCGTAATTATCCATTTCGACGAACTTTGAACACGCGTAACTCCTTCGTCGTAATTCCGATTCCGATAAATCTCATGGCCACGAACTCGTCTCGACATACTCTTCCAATATCACCCAAAGTTAAACACATCGGCCAAACGGATAAAAAGTCAACCCTTCAAACCAACACATATTAAATCGACTAATTATTCAACAAACAAAAATATTCGCAACTTAAACTCCGTAACTCAAAATCATGCTCCGGAAGTTCCCACAAACTCGAAATTAAATTCTGAACAACTTCCGTGAAGAAGCCGAAACCAAATTCTCGTCCGGTAATTTAGTCGTTAAGTAGCCCACCATTTAAATCTGAACTTCAAATATTCATAACTAATTCCTCGGTCGTCCAAATAACGATCCGGAACCGCCCACGAACTCGAAATCACACGTACAACGACTCTCGAGAAGAGACCCAGCTCCAATTCTCGGTCAATAATTAAGTCGTTAATAAGCTCGGCGATTCCAATAACCGTCGGACAACTGCGACTATGCAGTAACTCATCGATCAAGCTGATCATACTGCTGATTCTGGTCCGGGTCGTCACAAATCCACCCCCCTTAGAAAACCGAATCATACGGCATAACATAAACTCGCCTACGACCCATACGGATCAAAACCACAAGGCAAACCACAACTCAGTCTACACACATCAACACAGCATAACCATCGAATTCAAGCAATTATCATCTCGTTACCGCGAACCTGACAGTCTGTGGTAACACATTCCACAAGATCAGAATCAAACATCAACTCAAATTCAAACCAAACTCACTCCAACACAATGAAGTACAACATCGTCCACAAACGACAACACGTAACAACAAAATCACAGTGATCCACAACTGGTACTGCAAGCAATCTCGAACAGCTGAAACTGCTGGTCCCGAATCCTCCGGAACTGCAATACCGAGGTCCACAATATGCCCTCCAATCCGAGGATAAGAACCAGTACTAACTCATAATCTGGTCCCCAATGCTCGCTGCAAAGCTCGCCAACACTCTGTCGTAGCTGACTAACTCTATCGGCGAACTGGGACACAGGTACACCACGTAGATGGTCAACCTCCATCAAACACAGCCATGACTTCTTGCCACTGAAATCATCTCCGAATGCACAAGAAAATGTACTAACTACGTCAGACGATCCACAATGGTCTGACAACTGGTATCACAAACCCAAGTGCATACAATCACACAATCACAGCAGCAACCGTCACATCTAACCAGAAATCTCAAATGGCTAACACATCTCGGCAAGTCTCTGCCTCCTAGCCATCGCCAGTCGACGAATGTGGCATCAGCACACACAAGCTGCGCTCGCACAAGCTGCTATATCGTTCTTCATGTTGCGTCACGAGTAGTAACTCGAAATATCAGACACATCTCTGTACCACTAGCGTCAAACGCGCGCAAAATCACGAGTCTCAACATCACCACACTCAAACACCGCTCTCGTAGCCCACACTCGACTAATACAGAAACTCGAGTCACACACACATGAAATCTTGACTCTCGACTGAATGCATCAGCAACAACATCCCAGACGTATGATCAAAGTACAACTTCTAACCTTCCCCGAACAAACTCAAAGGTGCAGCCCTTGTCGTGAGTCGACCCCATCCATCTACACTGCCTCAAGCCCAAATCTGGCCGAGAATGCAAGTGGATAAAACTCAAATGATCAGTGTACAACCTACACCGCGCTGCACGCCATAGGAGTAGCGTCTCAAACTCTCTGATGCTAACACAAGGACAGCTACATCCCAATCACACACAGGATATGCAACTACATAAAGTTCCACTGCTTAGAACCAAGAGCCATCGCTCTGCTACACAGCGTCAAAACACAACCAAATTCAAACCTCAATGCATCGCCAGAACCCACGAACTCATCTCGATCGTCAGGTAAGGTCAAAACCGAAACAACGGTCAACCATCCCGCAAGAGTAAGTAACTCTCCTCGCGTGCATCGAACCACTCGAACTTGACGCCTTCTTCGTCAATTTAGAAAATATAGTGGCAATCCGGGAAAAATCCTGCACAAGCCGTCGGTAATACCCTGCAAAACCCAAGAGATCCCTGATCTCTGATACAATGGTAAATCAACCCCAAATCAACACGGCTTCAAACTGGTCAGGATCCACGCTAACTCCCTCGGACAACATCACATAATACAAAATCTTTATGCTAATCAGCCAAAACTCACACTGGCTGAACTTCACAAATATCAGATCGTCTCGCAAAGTCCGCGAAACCACTCGCTACTGCATTAGGTACTGGCCCACGCTCCTGGAGTACATCAAGACGTTGCCAACGAACATGACCGCAAACTCGTCCAGAAATCGTCTGAACCCCTGGTCCATCAAGTCCACATGATCAACGAGGCACTGGTCAACCAAACAGCGTGACCAAAAACTCGTAATGTCTGCACCATGATCTGAAAGCTAACATAGACACATCTGACTCATCGATCCTCAACTGATGGTATCCAAAACCAAAATCAATCTTCGAAAGGACTAAAACTCTCGCAAGCTGATCAACCCACTCGTCAATCCGAAGCGGAGGATACTCACTCTCCTCTGAAGCAAATCAGGCTTCGGGTAGTCAATGCACCACCTCGTCAAATCATCCAACATCTGTGTAAACAATGCAAGAGTACACCATGCAAATACGCGGGGTTGCATGAAATCTCCTGAAACCTCCTCCAGCAACTCCTGGAGTCAAAACTGTAGCTCCATCAGCTCCGCTGGCTCCGAACGACAAGATGCCGGTAAAATGAGTCCAGCGCCTGGTACAAGCTCGATAGTGTAGTCAGTCTCCCGAACTGGAGGAACACCTGGTAACTCCTCCAAAACACACCTGGAAACTCGGGAACCACCACAACGTCACCAATGTCGGACACAGCAACCACAGTATCCGCAACATGTGCTAAGCAAACAACATAACTCCTCTCCATCATCCGCTCGACCATCACCACGAAACAGCATCTCGGGGAAATCTGGTCGTCGAAACACAACCTCCTTCTCGAGGTACTCGAACACAACCAAATGCGTCGTCAGACTCTCTAACATACCGAAACCGCAATATCCAACTATAACAGATCCGCAGCTAAGTCATAACCTCCAACAAGGATCTCGCAACCTCCGGATGGATACAATACTCTCCAAAACCTCGGAAGTGGAGATGCAGGTACAATAGCCATGGATATCAAACAACAGTAACCTCGGAGAAAAATCTGTCCTCAAATAAGGTCATGGCACGAACTCTAACATGCCCAACTAGTCGCCCATGTCAATTGCGACTTCCTGAATAACTCGTCAAAAGGGTACATTGATCAGACTGCAGGAACAACATGAGGATCTCCCTGTAAACTCTGAGCCGTCAAACCGCTACAACAGCTGGCTGAGGCGCTCCCTCGCAACGTGACCCTCCTGGCCACCGAAACAGCAACTAAAAGTGCTCCTCGAACACATATCACCGCAACACCTGCTGCGTGAAAGGATCACCAATGATCGCCCAAACTCATGCCACAGGAGCAAGTCCACTACACTGTGATCTCCGCCATCGTCAAACAGATCCTGATCTGAAGGCCCTCAACAATATCGAAGAGACCATAACCTGATGAAGTCACTGATCCCAAGGTGTCGGAACTCAACCTCATCACAACATCTCGACTAAGTCCACTTTCCTCAAACCATCGCATCGAAAACCGCGTACATCTTTTCCTCACAATAGCCTCGCCACTGAGTACAGCACACTAAGCTCCTCATGAATATCTCGAGGCACATCAATCAAACTCTCTCTGATGCTCAGGTTCAAACTCATCTCGAACCTCGTGCATAGCTCCCTCTGAAGCCTCATAACACGTACAAACATGGACAACCATGTAAACAACGCATCTCTGCCTCAGGTGAGTAAACACTCCACATACTAATGCTGGGTAGCCTGATAACACCATTACCATATACACCACAACCGGAACTCACACAATATCAGCCCACCAAATACAACACTCTGACTCAGGCAACGTCAACTGCCACAATGCTCAGCTCTGAGGCAACATATAGACGCTCACACACACAACCAGAAAAAAACCGTGCCACATAGTTCACTGAACTCTGAATACTCATCCAAATCCACAATTCTCTGGCAAATCGCGCGTCTATTGATCCTCAATAGGATCCACAACCGAAACGACACGGAAAGCACGTCAGGAGGCATCCTAATAAACAAAACATCGTTCACAACAAGTAGAACGTAATCATGAAACCGCAGATATTTGAGGACACAAAACACCCGAAGTATTGATGAGTACCGCTGGCCAGTCGGGTCATCACTCCAGTCATGCTGTATCAACTCAAATACCCTAAGTAAACATGACTACAGAAGTCTACAGAACCTGACAATCTAATGCTCTGATACCAAGCTGAAAGGACCCAACCCCGATTTAGCTCCCTAAATCGGAATCAAACCCTTTCGAAAACACGAACCAACAAAAACTTTTTGAAATTTGGGCAGAGTTTCGTTACTAACGTTGAATTACCATTACCTACACGCGGAAAATACACTTCATCCTATGCCACAAAAAGCAAACCGTGGGCACCAATCCCAACCGGATTTCTCAATATAACAACAGTAAAGTAAAGTAGTAAATATATATGCACTTTACTGAAATCCAGTGTAAAATTGTATAACGTATTCAATAGGAAGCTCAGAGCGACATCTAATACATAATCGTATATGCAAAACACAGTAGGTAGAACAATAAACCTACTGGATGAAACAAAGTAGCTCGAGCACTATGCCTCCGACCACGACGTGCGACACCAGAGCCTGAACTGCAAACTGGGCACGGAAACCGAAAAACCCAGGGGAAAGACATGAAACACGTTAGAGTGAGTGGACGAAAATAAATGTCTTTCACCAGTTGATATATATGTATAAAATAACATATGCGAGTCCAGATAAATAAAACAACAACATAGTACACGAGGTAAAACCATAATCCTCCAGTGTACTGAGCATGCAAGTAAAATCTCACGGGGTCACTCATGGACACACACCGTGCTAGTACAGTCCGAATCACGGGATCCCGGACCCACACGTGATTCTAAGCCAGAAAGGCCTCGGTTCCGGGGATACGCCCCTCGCCGGTCAGGTCGGGGTAACGCCCCGCCTGGGATGCCTACCATCGGGGATCAGCCGAGAGGCTAAGTGTATCGATACAACAACGTAACCAAGACTGTACTCTGTGTAAACCAAATCATAAACATTTCGATGCAAATGCATGAAACAGCATATAAGTGTATGTATACTCGTATACGTATATTCGTATAAGTATAATCGTATAATCGTAAAACACATGCTCATGTAATCCGAAATCTCATATGCATGCTCAAGTTCATAAAACGTATTTCAAGACTCGCAAATAATCCGTGAAAAGAAATGTCCACTCACAGACTGGCGTAACGCGTATCGCGTTAACCCGTGATCCGGCAGAAAGTCCCTCGCCAAAACAACGATCACGAACCCCTGAATATTCACAATGTCCAATATTCAAAATCATAATCCGACAATACAGATCAAACCACGAGAAACCACTGTTCTCGGAAACACGAAATCCAAAGTCGACGAATCGTCGAAAATCCGTATATGTATACCACAATACCTCGCTTTACGTTCGGACGCTCAACTCGAAAAACGAACCTCCCCACTGCGATCGGGGCGCGATTTCGAGTCAAATGACATGCAACTTGTCGAAAGTCAAAAAAATCAACTCTGACCGTTGACCGCCGTCCACGGCGGCGCCGCCGCCGGCCGTAGAATTTCACAGCGGGGCTACCCCTATTTCATGCAAAACCACCCACTGAGCAACTTTGTCAACTGCACCAAAGGCCAATTCTCACTCTAGCTAGGTCAATTTCACGATAAAACGAATTGTACACAAATTTTCCAATCCAAAATTCTCCAAATTCAAGCAAAATTAGAGCTTCAAATTCACACAGTAGCTTCAAGAGGATGAGAGCAACAAAGCCCATCCAAGATTGCAGCTCAAATCGGTGTAAATTATGGAACCCGAAATCACCAAAAATTCATAAATTTTGGCCGGATTTCTCACCTTCTCCGGCGAGCCTCGCCGTCAACGGTGACCGTAGAGGGGTAGAGGGGACCGAGGCGCGTCCAACGGGACCAACCCCGTCCCACGGGGTGGCCGGAATCGATCGCCACCGCGAGCCACCGTGGATGCCGTCGCATTAACTCTCTCCCACCGAGTTGACCCAGTCAACTCGGTCAACCCTCATAATGGAAAGTCTCCCACCTGCCCAAAATAGCAGGTTACTATATATAGCCTTTCCCGATTAGGAAACTTCGTAATTATCCATTTCGACGAACTTTGAACACGCGTAACTCCTTCGTCGTAATTCCGATTCCGATAAATCTCATGGCCACGAACTCGTCTCGACATACTCTTCCAATATCACCCAAAGTCAAACACATCGGCCAAACGGATAAAAAGTCAACCCTTCAAACCAACACATATTAAATCGACTAATTATTCAACAAACAAAAATATTCGCAACTTAAACTCCGTAACTCAAAATCATGCTCCGGAAGTTCCCACAAACTCGAAATTAAATTCTGAACAACTTCCGTGAAAAAGCCGAAACCAAATTCTCGTCCGGTAATTTAGTCGTTAAGTAGCCCACCATTTAAATCTGAACTTCAAATATTCATAACTAATTCCTCGGTCGTCCAAATAACGATCCGGAACCGCCCACGAACTCGAAATCACACGTACAACGACTCTCGAGAAGAGACCCAGCTCCAATTTTCGGCCAATAATTAAGTCGTTAATAAGCTCGGCGATTCCAATAACCGTCGGACAACTGCGACTATGCAGTAACTCATCGATCAAGCTGATCATACTGCTGATTCTGGTCCGGGTTGTCACAAAATCTCATCAAATCCTCAAATTCTCCCATAAACACAATCACAACATTGAGATGATGAATTTCCATACCTTGAGCACTGGAAATGGCGGACAGACGACCGTTTTTTTGGTGGGTCACGATTCGGGTTAAATGTGGGTCGCGTTAACGGGTAGGGTCAACGGTGCAAAATTTTGATTTTCTAAATCGGGTAGTTCAGCTATTTTTGGAAACTCGCTATTTATAGGGTGAAACTCCTCAAATGATCAACGCCTATTATTTGACTTTATCGCAATAGTACGGCCAATAAGTAACCGATAAAAAAATGAGTTTCATTTCGACATTCCATTACGATAATTTCCGATAAACATTGCGATACTTATTCAAAAACAAAAACATCTGAAAAACATAATAAATAGCTCGCATATCGAAAAATTTCTCGAAAATTTCTACGAGCTTGATATAAAAGACTCTACAAATCCCGTGAAGAATGTCACATCAAATTCTCGTCCAGTGAAAAAGTCATTGGCGACGTGATCAATTAACAACTAATTAACGATTATCACAAAGTTCCCGATTAAAGTGTAATCTTATTCTGGGTCGTAACAATGTACC
The DNA here is from genome assembly GCA_946800695.1 of Geum urbanum. Classification (NCBI taxonomy): domain Eukaryota; kingdom Viridiplantae; phylum Streptophyta; class Magnoliopsida; order Rosales; family Rosaceae; genus Geum; species Geum urbanum. The sequence continues at coordinate 13,357,404 of OX327003.1, forward strand.
CTCTTAAAAAATATTCGTCCTCGAATTTACATAACGTAACAGCACAAATGTACATAGTATTAAAATAAATGTGGGTATTTTTCTCTCATCAAAAGCTCAGACTCCCACGTGGTTTCTTCGACTACATGATTACGCCACAATACCTTAACTAGAAGAATAGTCTTATTACGGAGAATTTGCTCCCTGCGGTCAAGAATCTGGACAGGCTCCTCGATATAAACCAAATCCTCGTGCAAAGGAATTTGCTGAGGTACAATAACATTGGATGGATTAAGAATGTACTTCCGCAACAAAGATACGTGAAATACATCATGACAATGTGCCAGCTCTGATGGTAACTCCAAATGGTAGGCCACATCGCCAATACACTCAGTAATTTCATACGACCCTACGTACTGCGGCTGCAGCTTGCCACGCCTTCCGAAGCGCATAACTCGTTTCCATGGTGATAGCTTGTGAAACATCTAGTCACCAACTACAAATTCTAACTTGTTTCTTCTAACATTAACATAACTTTTATGACAATCCTAAGCCGCCTTTAATATGTCACGAATAATCTGCACGTTGTTGTCGTCTTTTGCACGTTATCTTGACCAATAAGGATTTTTTGTTTCCACTTTACTCTAACATAACAGAGTACAATACTGTTTACCATAAACGCCTCGTATGGTGACATCCCGATACTCGAGTAAAAACTGTTATTGTAGGCGAATTCCATCAAATGCATCTCTTATTCTACTTACCTCGTATGGTGACCATCCGTCTGTAGATGAAAAGCAGTGCTAAACCGCAAACTAGTTCCCAGCGCCTCCTGTAACGCTCTCTAGAACTGCGAGGTGAAATGAGAATCTCGATACAAAATGATAGAAACTTGAACCCCATGCAATTTCACTATCTTCTGCATGTATAACTGAGCTAACTTGCTCACGGAGAGTTTCTCTAGGACCAGAATGAAATGTGCAGTCTTCGTAAAACGGTCAATAATCACCCAAATGTCGGTATGCCCCTTGACTGTGCGTGGAAGTTTATAGACAAAATCCCTAGTAACATGCTCCCATTTCCAGACTGGAATCTCTAAACACTGTAGTAAGCCCGAAGGTTTCTGACATTTCACTTTAACTTGTTGGAAAATGGAGCATTAACTCACATAGGTGCCAATTTCTCACTTCAGGTTCAGCTACCAATAATACTGCTTCAGGGTTCGGTACATCATATTTCCTCTAGGATGCATAACATAAGCTGATCAATGAGCTTTATCGAGAATCTCCTGTTTCAACTCATCATTATCTAGTACACAAAGTCTGCCTTTAAATAACAGCAACCCAACTCTTCACAATGTAAAATTTGGTGATCCACCACCATGCACACCTTCCTTTAATCTTATTAAGGAAGGATCACAATCCTGAAGTTCTCGAACTCGATAAAAAAGTACTGGTCGAACTTGAAAATTAGCAAACAAGACTCTTGGCTCATCATCTACAGTATATAGGAAAAAACACCTGAAGTTCACAACTCCGTAAGTAGTGGCATCCGCGTTATCTGAATATGAGACAATGAAACTCCAGATTTACGGCTAATTGCGTCGGCTACCACTTTAGCTTTCCCAAGGTGATACTCAAAACTACAGTCATAATCACTCAGCAACTCCATCCATCTTCTTAGTCGTAAGTTTAATTCTGGCTACGTGAGAAAATAAGTAAGGCTCTTGTGTTTAGTAAAATTCGACTTTTGGCTCCATAGAGATAGTGCCTCCGAACCTTCAATGGGAAAATAATTGCGGCGAACTCCAAATCATGAGTGGGGTAGTTTGCTCAGGTGTAGGGAGCCATAAGCGAAAACTCTTCCCTGCTGCATCAGCACACATCCTAAGCCCAGCCTGGAAGCATCACTATACACAGTAAACTCCCCACTATCATTCGGTAAGGCCAGCACTGGAACGGTGGTCAACCTCATATTTAATGTCTGGAAACTTTCCTCGCATGACTCAGACCATTCAAATCGAATTCCTTCCCTCATAAGTAGAGTTAGCGGTGCAGCAATATGCATGAAAAGTCCTGCACGACTCGCCGATAATAACCAGCTGAACCCAGAAAACTCTGAATATTTGCCACGTTTGTTGGTCAGCTCCAGTTCAAGAGTGCTTCAACTTTGTCTGGATCTACGCTGACAGCCTCATCTGATATCACATGGCCAAGAAATTTAACACTATCAAGCCAGAACTCACACTTATTGAACTTGGCATACAACTGAGATTGTCTTAAAGCCTTCAATGCCATATACAAATACCGCACATACTACTTCACATTCTTGGAATAAATCAAAATATCATCGATGAACACAATGACAAATTTATTGAGATATGCCCGAAAACACAGTTCATCAAGTCCATGAAAGCAGTTAGAGCATTAGTCAAACCGAACGGTATCACCAGGAATTCATAATGTCTATACAGGGATCAGAATGCAGTCTTAGAGACATCAGACTCTCTAATCTGCAGCTGATGGTACCCAGATCACAAATCGATCTTGGAAAACACAATTGCCCCTTTAAACTGGTCAAACAAATCATCGATCCGCGGTAAAGGATATTTATTCTTCACCGTCACCTGGTTCAATTTTCGATAATCGATGCAGAGCCTCACAGATCCATTAATCTTTTTCACAAATAATACTGAGGCTCCCCATGGTGAAGTACTGGGACAGATGAAACCTTTATCATTTAATTCCTGAAGCTAAATCTGCAATTCAGCTGGTGCCATTTGATAGGGTGTTTGAGCTATCGAACAGGTACTTGGTAACAAATTGATAGTAAAATCAATTTCCCTAATAGGAGGAAGACCTGGTAACGCATCAGGAAAAATATCTGGATACTTATAACCACAACAATCTGCTCGAAACTGGGAGTAGAAACATAAGTATTCACCACGTGTTCCAAATATACGGTACACCCCTTCCGCAACATTTTCTCAGCCCCCAAGGTCAAAATCAGGCACAAAGACAACACGTTTCTCTCCCCACAGAATAGAATCTCGAGTAACCCTAGACTTCGAAACACAACTTCCTTCTGATGAAAATTAACTAGAGCCTGATGATAACTCAAGAAGTCCATGCCCAAAATCAAATCAAAATCTACTATATCCAGAAGTATTAGATCAGTAGACAAACTAAAACCTCTTATTATTACACTACAATCTCTATAAAATACTCCAACTAAAATCACCTCGCCAGAGGGATAAATTCACTCGCCATAAATTCAAAAAGGAGGTGATAGGTACGTTGACTATGGACACTAACCTTACCGATATAAAAGAACGAATCACCCTCCAAGTCAAACAAAGTATAATCGACTTAGTCAAAAACATTCAACGCTCCAAGAATGACCTCCAAAGATACTCGACTCTCCCATAGAGTCATCCGGTGAAGGCGAGCCTGAGCTGATAGTCCCGCTGGTCGTCCTTTCTAACCTCGGTCCTGGTGTGCTGGCTGCCTAAATGGCGGTGTAGATCTGGCACCGGAGGGAACTCCCTGGTAGCCACTAGAACTAAAAGATGAAAATTCACTTGAGGTATCCCTCGCAAAATGGTCCACCTGACCACTGTGGTAACTTTACTAAAATCCTCGACCAACACTGCCCAAAATAACATTTATGGCAAATGTTACATAAAAGAGGATATCTGGGTATTGGGGATGCAAACCTAGATCCACCGGAACTCACTCTAAACTCCTGTCTCTGGCATCGGCTCCTCCATCTCGGAAAAAAAACTCAAATGATGAGCACTAAGAGCTGAGATATGAGATCCCTTGTCAGAAGATGATGTGGAACCAATTATGCTATAACCTCAACTCGTTGAATATCTCTGGCGAGGTCAACCTCCCTCAAATCCTCAAATAATACCCCGCAAAAATCGAAGTCAAATCTCACATTAAACCGCAGCACAGACACATTCATTGAAGCCCATGTATGGCACGCTCGCCATAAATGAAGAAATTATAGGTCACAAGCCTTGCTCAGACCTCCAGCATTTCTCCCTCACTGTTTAGGTAGAACAGAATGCAAATCGAAACGGACAATAAAAGTAGTTTTGATACACCATAGATGAAAAATTTCCTCGCTGCAGATTCATGAACTCCTCATACTTCCTCTGCTCTGTCGCCTCACGGAAGAAACGACACATGAATTGCTCTCTGAACTCCACCCATGGAGTAACAACCTCTTGCTTCTCAATGCTCTCCCACCAATGATAAGCATGATCTTGAAGTAGGCCGACAACTATTTCTGTCCTCTACTAAGATATCAGTTGAGAACGCATACAGTTGCAAACTCGACTAATCTCAATAAGCCAGTTCTCACACACCTCCGGGTCGTGAGAACCAAGGAAAGGCACAACACCTGCCTTCTTGGCCAGAGTAACAAGATCATCACGGTCCTCCCATGGCGCGGACATAATGCATGCGAATAGCTCACACATCTGCTGGGCAAATGATTGCGCTTCATGCTAAGGAGCTGGTTGTCAAGGAATAATGATCTACGAGTCCACAAAAGATAAGCCCAAATAAGGAGGCCAAAGAAACTGGCTCAATTAGAAGACTCTAAAAACATAATAATGCACAACACTTATGTGACGACCTGTGACGACCCAGAACAGAATCAGCAGTGAAGTCGCATAGCCGCAGGTTTTCGACAGTTGATTGAATCGTCAGGCTCGTTAACGACTTAATTATTGGCCGAGAATTGGAGCTAGGTCTCTTCTCGAGAGTCGTTGTACATGTGATTTCGAGTTCGTAGGCGGTTCCGGATCGTCATTTGGACGACCGAGGAATTAATTATGAATATTTGAAGTTTCGACGAAAATGGATTTAAATGGCAGGTTTGTTCGCGACTAAATTATGGGACGCGAATTTGGCTTCCGATCCTTGACGGAAGTTGTTCAGAATTTAATTTCGAGTTCGTGGGCACTTCCGGAGCATTATTCTGAGTTGCGAAGATTTAGTTGTGATTATTTCCGATTGTTGGTTATTTAGTCGATTTAAATGTGCATTTGGTTGAATGATTGACTTTTTATCCATTTGGCCGATGTGTTTGACTTTGGATGATTAGTGAAGAATATGTCGAGACGAGTTTGTGGCCGCGAGAATTATTGGAATCGGAATTACGACGAGGAAATTACGTGTGTTTGAAGTTTATCGAAATACGAATTGTGGGGTTTCCATTTTGGAAAAGTTTCCATATTGGTCATGTATATAAATAGAAGGTTTCCCCTTTGGGAAAGTCAAAAACAGGAATTAAATGTGTTGACCTTGGTTTGACTGTTTGACCGTGGGAGGAGGAGAAGACCGACGGCGAACGGCGGTGCTCCACGGTGGCGAGCCCGTTCGGCCACCCCACAGCTCGATCCCGGTGTCATTCAACTCGCCTTGGAGCCCTCGACGTGTCCCCGGCCTCTATTTTCCGGTATGGCTCACGGTGGAGGAGTAATTTTCGGCATGAAATGGAGGAAAAAAATGGTGATTTCGGGTTCAATGTTTTAGGCCGAATTGAGCTACAAATTTGAGTGGGCTTTGAAGCTCTCCTCACCTACATACTACCCTGTAAGTTTGGTGATCTAATTTTGCTTGTGTATGGAGAATTTTGGGATTGAAATTTGTGTGAACATTCAATTTTTCATGAAATTGACATGGTTAGAGTGAGAATTGGCCTTCGTGGCAGTTGTGAAAGTTGCTCAGTGGGTGATTTTACATGGAATAGGGGTTTCTCCGCCGGAAGATTTTCAGTTTGGCGGTGGCGCCGCCGTGGACGGTGGTCAACGGCGGTCAACGGTCAAAGTTTGACTTTTTGGACTTTCGACAAGTTGCATGTCATTTGACTCGAAATCGCGCCCCGATCGCAGTGGGGAGGTTCGTTTCTCGATTTGAACATCCGAAGGTATAGCGAGGTATTGAGATGTGATTTCTAGATTTCCGACAGTTTGTCGTTATCGGATTACGTGTTTCCGAGAACAGTGGTTTCTCGAGATTTGTTTTGTATTGTCGAGTTATGATTTTGAGAAATGGTTATTGTGATGATTCAGAGGTTCGTGATCGTTCTATTTGGCGAGGGATTTTCCGCCGGATCACGGGTTAACGCATATCGCGTTACGCTAGTCTGTGAGTGGACAATTTCTTTTCACGGAAATGATTGCGAGTCTTTTTATATGATTTTTGAACTTGAGCATGCGTATGAGATTTCAGATTACATGAGCATGTGTTTACAATTATATATATATATACGGATATACGTATAAGAATAAACAGATATGAGCATATTTACGAGATTACGATTATTATGAGCATGTGTTATATACGATTATGTTACGCATATGCATTTTTATGCTGTTACTGTACATGCATCGAGATATTTGTGATTTGATTTTCACAGAGTACAGTCGTAGTTCATGTTGTTGTATCGATACACACGCATCCCCGGTTGATCACCGAGGGTGCTTACCAGGGGGGACGCTGTGCCTTGTGCCGATGTATTTCCGGGTAGGTACAGTTATCTGTTTCTTGTGCCGAGGTATTTCCGGGTGGAAACAGTTACCCTGACCTGAGGCCTTTCTGGCTCGAATCACGTGTGGGTCTGGGATCCCGTGATTCGGACTGTACTAGCACGGACGTGTCCATGAGTGGCCCCGTGGGATTTTTACTTGCATGCTCTGTACGCTGGAGGAGTATGAGTTTACCTCGCGTATTTTATTATATTTATTTATTTGGACTCGCATATGGTTTTATAATTAATGTATATTACTTGGTGAAAGACATTTATTTTCGTCCACTCACTCTAACGTGTTTATTGTCTTTCCCCTGGGCTTTTCGGTTTCCGTGCCCAGTTTGCAGTTTGGACTCTGATGTCGCACGTTGTGGTCGGAGGCATAGTGCTCGAGCTACCTTGTTTCTTCCAGTAGGTTTATTGTTCTACCTACTGTGGTATACTGATATGTTTATACACTAGAGGTCGCTCTGAGAAATCTGTTTTTCATGTTATACGATTTTACTCCGGATTTCAGTAAAGTGCATATATATTTACTATTTTACTTTACTGTTGATATATTGAGAAATCCGGATGGGATTGGTGCCCACGGTTTGCTTTTTGTGGCATAGGATGAAGTGTATTTTCCGCGTGCAGGTAATGGTAATTCCACGCTAGTAACGAAACTCTGCCCAAATATCGAAAAGTTTTTGTTGGTTCGTGTTTTCGATAGAGTTTGATTCTGGTTTAGGCAACTAAACCGGGGTTGGGTCCTTTCACGACCCGGAAGAAAATCAATAGAGTAATCATCTTAATTTACGAGTTATCGCGTAATCGCAGTTTTCGATAATTGTGTGAATTGCCGGTTTTGATCACGACTTAATTATCGGTCAAGAATTTGAGTTGAGTCTCTTCTCGAGAGTTATTGTACGCGTGATTTCGAGTTCGTGGGCGGTTCCAGATGATTATTTCGACGACTGAGGAATATAATATGAATATTTAAAGATTCAGAATTTCGTCAAATTTATCCGTTCGTGTCGAGTTTATCCGAATCGTAATGGTTATCCGTTTTGGACCGTCGATCCTCCCGTGACGCGAGTATAAATATCGAAAATAGTCAAAAAATTGTCGAAAACACTGTTCGGGAAGTATGACCGTCGTTGACTGTGTTGAATGTGGATTTTTTCACGTTGACCGGAGCTCCTCTGTGCTTGCGAATTGCCGCTATCGGTTTCTGAGATTCTGGCCACCTCAGGCCTTGAGACCGAGGATCGAGATCGTGCTTTGGGCGAGGGATCTTCCGCCGGACCACGTGATTAGCGCGAATGCGCGTTTTGCTCACCTGTGAGTGGATAATTTCTTTTCAATGATTAGTTGCGAGTCTTTATTACACGTTTTACGAGCATAAGCATGCATATGAGATTATGATTTATATGAGCATGTGTTATACAAATATGAATTTACGTTATACTTTATATACTTGCATAAAACTATTTATGATTTGGTTTACACAGAGTACAGTCACAGTATATATTGTTGTATCGATACACTTGCATCCCGGCTGATCCCCGAGGATGTTTACCGGGGGAGGCTGTGACCCCTGACCCGAGGCCTTTACCGGGGGGAGGCAGACCTCTGACCTGAGGCCTTTCTGGCTAGAATCACGTGTGGGTCTGGGATCCCGTGATTCAGACTGTACTAGCACGGATGTGTCCATGATTGACCCCGTGGGATTTTCTTATGCTTGCTCTGTACGCTGGAGGAGTTTGGGTTCACCTCGTGTACTATATCATATTCATTCATTTTGACTCGCATATGTTTTTATAACATATATTGTTCGGGGAAAGACATTTATTTTCGTCCACTCACTCTAACGGTTTTCATGTGTTTCCCCTGGGCTTTTTGCTTTCCGTACCCAGTTTCCAGTTCAGATTCTAGTGTCTCACGTCGCAGTCGGAGGCTAGTCATTCGAGCTACCTTTCTATTCCAGTAGGTTACTTGTTTTCCCTACTGTTGTATATTTTGTATATATACACTAGAGGTCGCTCTGATACGATACTGATACATGTTTTATGCGGTTTTCCCCGGATTTTCTATATTATACAGTTATGCTTACTATTTATTGTTGTTGTTATGATATTGAGAAATCCGGATGGGATTGGTGCCCATGGTTTGGCTTTTGTGGCATAGGATGAAGTGTTATTTTCCGGGTGCAGGTAAAGGTAATTCCGCGTTAGTAGTGTTACTCTGCCGAAATTTTAATGGTTTTTGTTGGTTCGTGTTTTCAGAAGGGGTTTGATTCCGGTTTAGGAAACTAAATCGGGGTCGGGTCCTTTCAGCTTGGTATCAGAGCAATAGGTTGTCAGATTCTGTAGACTCTTGTAGTTGTGACGCTTAGGGTATTTGGGTTTGTACAGCATGTCTGGAGCGATGACCCGACTGGCCAGCGGTACTCATCAATGCTTCGGGTGTTGTGTATTCTCAAACATCTGAGGTCTCATGATTACTTTCCTTTTACTTATACCTAATGCTTGTCTTGTATCGGTAGGATGCCTCCTCGACGTGGTCCCCGTGTTGATCGGGAAGTGGATCCTGATGAGGATCGCCAGACGCACGACTTGCTGATGCGAGTGTTGCGTTTGGAGGAGCGTTTTGACCCTGTGATTAAAGCCCGTACTGCTGGTGCGACTGTCTTTTCGGGTTCAGCTGATCCAGAGATTTGTGAGGCATGGTTGGTTCAGGTTGAACACGTATGGGAGCATCTGCGTTTTACCCCTGAGCAGATGACAGTGGCAGCAGTTGGCTTACTTGAGTCAGATGCATACTTCTGGTGGGTTAGCACCGATAGAGTTCCAGTTGATACTCCGTGGACTTTGTTCCGAGATTTGTTTATGCGGAGATAGTTCAATCAGGCTACCCAACAGCGAAAGTATGAGGAGTTCACGAATTTGAGGCAAGGCAGTTTGTCTGTGCTTGAGTACCGGGACAGGTTTACCCGTTTATCTCGTTTTGCGCGTGACATGGTAGCTACTGAGGAAGTCAAGTGCCGTAGATTTGAGCTGGGTTTGAACTTGAACATCAAGGGGACTCTGACTACGATGCCTCGGAACAACTTCGATAAGTTTGTCAGTGCAACACTCCGAGGTGAGGATATCGAGAAGGAGTGGCAGATGAGATACCAGCCTAGACGATTTGAGGAGGGTGGACCGAGTCAGGGACCTTCCAAGAGTCTGAGTTCTGATACTTCCGGATCTGCTTTATCCTCGGGCAGTGGACCATATCGACCACCAGCTAGTGCACCGAGACAGAGGCAGAGATGGAGGAGAGATCGACCGCAGCGACCTCAGTCTAGTGGGGGTTCTAGCGGTTCCAGTTATCCTCGGCGTACCGGTGGCACGTTTGCCGTACCGAGGGAGTATCCACCATGCAACTTCTGCAACAGACATCATTAGGGTCCTTGTCAGCGGGGCCCTACCACTTGTTTTCGTTGTGGCCAGGTGGGTCACTACGCGAGAAAGTGTTTCCAGCTTGATGGTGCTGGTGGACAGGCGCCCCAGAGTTCCGGAGGAGAGCGAGATGCCACTTCGGGGGCTCGACTAGTACAGTTTGTGGGCCAGGGCAGACAACAGGGACGACCTCAGCGTGGACGACCAGCCGGGCAGGCCATGGTTCATGCCATGACTTTGCGTGAGGGCAGAGCTTCGCCGGAGGTTGTTATTGGTACGTTGCATGTCTTTGGTATTCCAGTACTTACATTGTTAGATCCAGGTGCTACGCATTCATTTATGTCGTATAGACTATCATCTTTAGCTACTGTACCTGCGTCTCCACTTCCGGGGTTGCGGAGAGTGTTGTATCCGTCCAGTTAGGTTGTGAGTATTGGCTGAGTATACAGAGATTGTGAGATTTTTGTTGGAGGCCATGGTTTAGCCGCGGATTTGTTGTTGTTGGATATCGTCGATTTTGATCTAATCTTGGGTATGGACTTCTTGGAGACACATTGGGCTATGTTCGATTGTCACAAGAAGGAGGTTGCATTTCGACGACCAGACCTCCCTGAGATATTGTTTCGCAGCGAGAAGAACACTTTATTACCATGTGTGATTTCCGCGATGAATGCAGACCGGATGATGAAGAAGGGTTGTATTGCTTATTTAGCTCATGTTGTGGACACTACGGCTGCTGTGCCGAATATCGATGATCTCGAGGTTGTCTCCGAGTTTCCGGATGTGTTTCTGGAGGAGTTACCGGGTATACCTCCAGTTCGGGAAATTGATTTCACTATTGAGCTATTACCGGGCACTGGACCCATATCACAGGCACCGTATCGTATGGGGCCAGCGAAGTTGAAAGAGCTGCAGATTCAACTCCAGGAGTTGCTGGAGAAGGGTTTCATATGACCCAATGTTTCGCCGTGGGGTGCCCCGGTTTTGTTTGTGCGGAAGAAAGATGGATCCATGCTGTTGTGCAATGATTACTGGAAACTGAATGAGGTCACTGTGAAGAACAAGTATTCGTTGCCGCGGATTGACGACTTGTTTGATCAACTCAAGGGAGCTTCAGTCTTTTCGAAGATTGATCTCAGGTCCGGATATCATCAGTTGAGGATCCGAGAGTCTGATGTGGCCAGGACAGCTTTCAGATCGCAGTATGGGCACTACGAGTTTTTGGTTATGCCTTTTGGGTTGACCAACGACCCTGCAGCTTTTATGGACTTGATGAACTGGGTGTTCAGACGGTTTCTGGACATGTTCGTGATCGTGTTTATCGATGACATCCTGATCTATTCCAGGAATGTGTGCCAGTACAAGAAGCATTTGTGAGCAGTGTTGCGGACTTTGCAGGACAATCAGTTGTTTGCGAAGTTCAGCAAGTGCGATTTTTGGCTGGACAGCGTGAAGTTTCTGGGGCACGTGATATCGGCTGAGGGAGTGTGACAAGATTGAGGCCGTGTTGAATTGGAGTAGACTTACCACCGTACCGGAGATCCGGAGTTTCTTGGGTTTGGCAGGCTACTATCGACGATTTGTACATGATTTTTCTCGGATTGCTACTCCACTGACCAGATTGACGAAGAAATACGTCAAGTTTGAGTGGTCCGATGCGTGCGAGTTCGTGGTTGACTACTGCACCAGTTCTGACTTTACCAGACGACAGCGCTGAGTTCGTGGTTTATAGTGATGCGTCAAAGTTGGGACTTGGTTGTGTGCTGATGCAGCATGGCAGGGTTGTAGCCTACGGTTCCAGGCAGCTGAAACCACACGAAGTCAACTACCCGACCCATGATTTGGAGTTGGCCGCTTTTGTGTTAGCGTTGAAAAGTTGGAGACACTACTTGTATGGAGCTCAGTGTAAGATCTACACTGATCACAAGAGTCTCACTTACTTACGGACGCAACCAGACTTGAACATGAGGCAGCGCAGGTGGATGAAGTTAATCAACGACTACGATTGCACTTTTGAGTACCATCTAGGGAAAGCCAATGTTGTTGCCGATGCACTCAGTTGGAAATTTGGAGCTTCGTTGTTTCACGTATGTGTGGCCAGAGTATCTATGTTAGCCGAGCTTCGGGCTACGGGAGCCGAGTTCGAGTGGGACAATGTGGGAGCTTTGCTGGCCAGTTTTCAGGTTCGACCCGTGTTGGTTGATCAGGTTCGAGAAGCTCAGGATTCAGATTCCTACCTGTTGGACAAGAAGACCATGATAGGGAATGGTGTACCAACAGAGTTTCGATTGAGTGATGACGGTACGTTGTTATTCAGAGGCATTAGTGCGTGCCCAGAGACGAGAGTCTGAAGAAGGAAATTCTGGACGAGGCTCATTGTTCGGCGTATGCGATGCATCCCGGAGGTACGAAGATGTTTCGTACACTTCGAGCGTATTACTGGTGGCACAACATGAAGCGGGAGATTGCCGCATATGTGAGCCGATGTTTGATTTGTCAGCAGGTTAAAGTGGAGAGGCAGAAGCATGCGGGAAAGTTGCAGCCATTGGAGATTTCGGTTTGGAAGTGGGAGCACATTACCATGGATTTCGTTTATCAGTTGCCGCGTACTTCGGCAGGTAATACTGGTATATGGGTTATCGTGGATCGACTGACAAAATCCGCTCATTTTCACGCACTTTCGGGGAAGATTTTAGTGGGCAGATTGACCAAGCTGTATTTATCGGAGATCGTTCGACTACACGGTGTGCCTGTATCTATTGTTTCTGACTGAGATAGTCAGTTTACTTCCGAGTTCTGGCAGGCATTGCAGTGAGCCATGGGCACGAGATTGCATTTCAGTACCACTTTTCATCCTCAGACTGGCGGGAAGTCTGAGCGCACTATACAGACTCTTGAGGATATGTTGCGATCTTGCGTTTTGCAGTTTCGAGGAAATTGGGACCAACAACTGCATTAGATAGAGTTCGCCTACAACAACAGCTATCAGACCAGTATCGAGATGGCACTGTACGAGGCCCTGTACGGGAGGCAGTGCCGCATTCCATAGTGTTGGAGTGAGGTGGGCGAGCGATGACTTATTGGCCCTGATCTAGTGAAGAGCACCATGGAGGACGTTCAGATTATCCGGGACAGATTGAAGATGGCCCAGGATCGCCAGAAGAGTTATGCGGACGTGAAGAGAAAGAGTCTTGAGTTCGATGTGGGCAGTTGGGTCTTCCTGAAACTATCTCCGTGGAGGGGAGTTGTGCATTTCGGGAAGCGTGGCAAGCTTCGACCACAGTACATTGGTCTGTATGAGATCACCGAGAGGGTTGGAGCTATTGCTTACAGACTTGAGTTGTCAGCTGAGATGGCTTGTGTTTATGATGTTTTCCACGTTTCGATGTTGCGGAAGTATATTCCAGATCCATCTCATGTATTAGCGCTACAGCAGCTATCGATTCATGAGGATTTGACGTATGTGGAGGAGCCGGTACAGATTCTCGATCGTCGTGAGCAGGAGTTGAGGCACCGTGTTATACCGCTAGTGAAGGTCTTGTGGTAGAATCACTCGATTGAGGAGGCCACCTGGGAGACTGAGCAGCGTATGCGGGAGCAGTATTCTCATCTGTTCACCTGACAGGTACGTAAATTTCGAGGTTGAAATTTTTTTAAGGGGGGTGGATTTGTGACGACCCGGAACAAAATCAATAAAGTAATCAGCTTAATTTACGAGTTAGTGTGTAATCGCAGTTTTCGATAATTGTGTGAATTGCCAGTTTGATCACGACTTAATTATCGGCTGCGAATTTGAGTTGAGTCTCTTCTCGAGAGTTGTTGTACGCGTGATTTCGAGTTCGTGGGCGGTTCTGGATGATTATTTCGACGATCGAGGAATATAATATGAATATTTGAAGTTTCAGAATTTCGTCGAGTTTATCTATTCTTGTCGAGTTTATCCGAATCGTAATTGTTATCCGTTTTGGACCGTCGATCATCCCGTGAAGCGAGTATAAATATCGGAAATAGTCGAAAAATTGTCGAAAACACTGTTCGGGAAGTTTGATCGCCGTTGACCATTGACTTTTTTACGTTGACCAGAACTCCTCCGTGCTTGCTAACTGCCGTCGTCGGTTTCTGAGATTCCGGCCACCTCAGGCCTTTAGACCGGGGATCGAGATCGTGCTTCGGGAGAGGGATCTTCCACCGGACGACGTGATTAGCGCGAGTGCGCATTTTGCTCATCTGTGAGTGGACAATTTCTTTTCAATGATTAGTTGCGAGTCTTTATTACACATTTTACGAGCATAAGCATTCATATGAGATTATGATTTATATGAGCATGTGTTATACAAATATGCATTTACGTTATACTTTATATACTTGCATAAAACTATTCATGATTTGGATTACACAGAGTACAGTGACAGTATATATTGTTGTATCGATACACTTACATCCCGGCTAATCCCCGAGGATGTTTACCGGGGGAGGCTGTGACCCCTGACCCGAGGCCTTTACCGGGGTGAGGCAGACCTCTGACCTGAGGCCTTTTTGGCTAGAATCACGTGTGGGTCTGGGATCCTGTGATTCGGACTGTACTAGCACGGATGTGTCCATGAGAAACCCCGTGGGATTTTCTTATGCGTGCTCTGTATGCTGGAGGAGTTTGGGTTCACCTCGTGTACTATATCATATTCATTCAATTTGACTCGCATATGTTTTTATAACATATATTGTTCGGCGAAAGATATTTATTTTCGTACACTCACTCTAACGGTTTTCATGTGTTTCCCCTGGGCTTTTCGGTTTCCGTGCCCAATTTGCAGTTCAGATTCTGGTGTTTCACGTCGCAGTCCGAGGCTAGTCATTCGAGCTACCTTTTTGTTCCAGTAGGTTACTTGTTTTACCTATTGTTGTATATTTTGTATATATACGCTAGAGGTCGCTCTGATACGATACTGATACATGTTTTATGCAGTTTTCCCCGGATTTTCTATATTATACAGTTATGCTTACTGTTTATTGTTATTGTTATGATATTGAGAAATCCGGATGGGATTGGTACCCACGGTTTGGCTTTTGTGGCATAGGATGAAGTGTTATTTTCCGGGTGCAGGTAAAGGCAATTTCGCGTTAGTAGTGTTACTCTGCCAAAATTTTAATGGTTTTTGTTGGTTCGTGTTTTCAGAAGGGGTTTGATTCCAGTTTAGGAAACTAAATCGAGGTTGGGTCCTTTCAACTTAGAAGTGATGGGGATCTGCCGGCCGGTCGAGCCACCCCGCCTGAGAGTGTTGTACATTATCAAATGTCCAAACTGATCTGACAAAGGAAGTCTACAGAATCTGTGACCTAATGCTCTGATACCAACTTAAAGGACTCAACCCAAGATTAACTAGTAATCTAGGATCACGCCGTAACGACAAGACTTACCACGAATTTCTGTAAATTTTTTGACATAATTTTCTGTATGAAGTGGACTATCAGAAACCTACAAGAAAATCACACTTCGGATTTCCTACAAACAATACCATGGACCACTCTAATATTCACAACTAAAACTGATCCAGCAATACTATTAAGTCATAACTAAAACTATTTACAACACTAATATTCAGAGTGACTTCTAGAAGTAGAATGAAGCATATGAAATTACATTACTAATGGTTCGAAACCTACAGAAATGTATGACAATCCGGTGGACTCAAAGTCTATGGGGATCAAAATCTAACTCAGGAGAAGTACTGCAACCTGGTCACGGAAAACTGAAAGACACAGAGCAAGGCAGATAAAAACAAAAAAACGTTAGCGTGAGTCGACAAAAACTCACAATCAGTGTAAAACAGTTAAATATTTTATCTATGCCTTTCCGCTGATTTCTGTGAAATCATGCAAGTTCAAAATAATAAACTGAAATAAAATATGGAGGTGGGCGCTTAGGGTGATTTCCTAACCTGAAGCATCTTCAAGATTGTAAATAAAAAGTGATGGGATCGTTTAGGGGGTTTGTCCTAACCCAAGACAATCTGAGTCGGCAGGGTTTTGTCATAACTCGGTCTGACCCTACTAGTCAGTGATCAACCGACTAGTCAAAGCATCGATACAGAAAATAAAACTATCACAAACATACCTCCAAATTATACTGCAATAAAATACAGGAGACTGTAAATCTGCATAAACATGAAGTCGTAGCAACTGTAAAAATAAATAAACGACCACTCACTGTCTGTGGTTACTACTGTGATCCAGATGTATCGCCCTCACTGGGGTCACGGTCACGGCGCGTCTTGAAAATATAGTGTATACGACATTAATATACTCAAAACGATACAAAATCGGCTTAAAAATGATCCAAGAAATCCCATCAAGAAAATCGGAAAATACCCTCGCCGGAGCTCTGTTGTGGGCGGCGACGCGTGGCTCTCATGCGCCACCACGGGCAGCAGCGCGTGAGCCATACGCGCCCCTGTCAAACTTGCGCCGATTGGAGCGTTCGACTCCCAAACTCTAGATCTCCTCAAGCCCATTCATTTTCATGACTATGGTTTCCTCCATTTTCGGCCATTTGGCTAGAATCAAGGCCAAAAGCTGGCAGAACACATCTCCGGAAAAATTATTTCTGGCGTCGAAATGCTGGCCACTGTCCATCATAACATTCAAAACCTGTCCCCATCGACTCCCAGTGGTCCATACGACAAAAAGCGCCACTCCACCCTCACCAATACTCATCGGAGCATCGTCGACGACTGCGACACCCTACGGGTCTAACAACCCGATTCCAAACCACCTCCAAATCTCATCAAATCCTCAATTTCTCCCCATAAACATAATCACAACATTGAGAGGATGAATTTCCATACCTTGAGCGCTGGAAATGGTGGCCGGACGACCATTTTTCTGGCGGGTCACGATTTAGGTCGAACGCGGGTCAGGTCAATGGGTCGGGTCAATCGTACAAAATTCTGACTTTCTAAATCAGGTAGTTCAGCTATTTTTGGAAACTTGCTATTTATAAGGGAAACTCCTCAAACAATCGACGATTATTATTCGACTTTATCGGGATCGTACGACCAATAATTAACCGATAAAAAAATGAGTTTCTTTTTGATATTCCATTACGATAACTTCTGATAAATATCGTGATACTTATCCGAAAACAAAAACTTTCGAAAAACATAATAAATAGCTCACATATCCGGAAAATTCCTCGAAAATTCCCACGAGTTTGAAATAAAATACTCTACAAATCCCATGATGAATGTCACATCAAATTCTTGCCCAGTGAAAAAGTCATTAGCGACGCGATCTATTAACAATTAATTAACGATTATCGTAAAGTTCCCAATTAAAATGTAATTTTGTTCGGGTCGTAACAAAGTGCCTCTTGATTTGGTCATGAAGCCTGTATTTATAGTGATTGTTCAAGCGTATCTCTTACTAAAAAGAGGAAGAAATCTAAATCTTCAAAGAATTTAGAATACTGGATTCGCTAGATTTTATTCTTCCTTGCTCAACAAAAGATACAACCAGATAATTCTTACTTCCCAAACTAAGATTACTAAATAAGTCACAAAAATCGGCTCAAATAATATTTATTTACGTTCTAAACACTTTCAAAGCTATTTAACCTAGTAAATCTGTTGGAATCCTAATGCTACCTAGTATGACGAAAGAATAATTATTTAGTCCCCATTTTTGTTGTGCTTTGACCCATTTGAATGTGATCGATCAGTCATGTTTTTGGGGTCAACTGATTCATGATCAATTGTGATTAGTACATTTGTTACTATCGGATGCGATCAAATATGTTGTTATTCAACTAGCTTTTAATTAACCAATTTTTCGTAGTGCACTGTTGGTCACCATAATACTACTTATCATAGGTTAAGAAGTAAAATATTTAATTCGCCATAAAATAATTTCGGTTGTTTGAATAAAAAATAAAATTAATATTTTTGAAGGATAAAAGTACACAGAGTAATTGTAGACTGAAACTGTAACTTTATTTATTGGTAGATGACTTTAAATACATGCATTACAATCAATTACAATCACCCGATAAATTAGGGATTGCTAGAATCTCTACTTCTAAATTAATTAGGACAAGACACACACCGAAAGATCATGAATATACTTTCCTTAAACACTCCCCATTGCTAACTCGTGGATTACGCTGATTACTCTACCGATTCTGGTTCAGGTCGTCACAAATCTACCCCCCTTAAAAAAATTTCGACCTCGAAATTTATGTACCTGTCAAGTGAACAGATGAGGATACGCTGCTCAGTCTCCCAGGTGGCCTCCTCAACCGAGTGATTCTGCCACAAGACCTTCACCAGTGGTATAATACGGTGCCTCAACTCCTGCTCACGACGATCGAGAATCTGTACCAGCTCCTCAACATACGTTAAATCCTCACGGATCGGTACCTGCTGTGACGCCAACACATGTGACGGATCTGAGATGTACTTCCGCAACATCGAAATGTGGAAAACATCATGAACATGAGCCATCTCAGCTGGTAACTCAAGTTTGTAAGCAATAGCTCCAACTCTCTCGGTAATCTCGTACGGACCAATGTATCGTGGTCGAAACTTGCCACGCTTCCCGAAATGCACAACACCCCTCCACGGAGATAGTCTCAGGAAGACCCAATTGCCTACATCAAACTCAAGACTCTTTCTCCTCACGTCCGCATAACATTTCTGACGATCCTGGGCGATCTTCAATCTTTCCTGGATAATCTGGATGTCCTCCATAATGCTCTTCACCAGATCCGGGCCAATAAGCCATCGCTCGCCAACCTTACTCCAACACAACGGAGTGCGGCACTGCCTCCCGTACAGGGCCTCGTATGGTGCCATCTCGATACTGGCCTGATAGCTATTATTGTAGGCGAACTCTATCAAATGTAATTGCTGGTCCCAATTGTGACAACCCGGACCAGAATCAGCAGTATGATCAGCTTGATCGATGAGTTACTGCGTAGTCGCAGTTGTCCGACGGTTATTCGAATCGCCAGACTCGTTAACGACAAAATTATTGGCCGAGAATTTGAGCTGGGTCTCTTCTCGAGAGTCATTCTACATGTGATTACGAGTTTGTGGGCTATTCCAGATCGTTATTTGGACGACCGAGGATTTAGTTATGAATATTTGAAGTTTCGACGGAAACAGATTTAAATGGCAGGTTTGTTCGCGACTAAATTACCGGTCGAGAATTTGGTTTCGACTTCTTCATGAAAGTTGTTTGGAATTTAATTTCGAGTTCGTGGGAACTTCCGGAGTATGATTTTGAGTTACGGAGTTTAAGTTGTGATTATTTCCGATTGTGATTGTTTAGTCGGTTTAATTGTGTGTTTGGTTGAACAGTTGACTTTTTATCCATTTGGCCAATGTGTTTGACTTCAGGTGATATTGGAAGAATATGTCGAGATGAGTTTGTGGCCGCGAGAATTAATGGGATCGGAATTACGACGAGAAAGTTGTGCGCGTTTGAAGTTCGTCGAAATGGATAATTATGAGTTTCCGTTTTGGGAAAGCTTTAAATAGTAACCTGCCTAAAAGGTAAAGTCAAAGTTTTAATTGTTGTGTTGACTATGTTTTGACTTGGTTGACCGATGGAGGAGGTGAGGTTTGACGGTGACTTCGGCCTTGCCGGCGGCGATGGGATTCCGGCAACCCCACGGCTCGGGGAATAGCCCGTTCTGCTCGCCTTGGCCTTACGAGTCTACCCTCGGCCACCACGCACGGCGTGATTCACGGAGGAGGATGGAATTCCGGCGAGAAATTGGTGGATTTTCGGTGAATTCGGGTTTGGAGATTTCGGCCGAATTGAACTTCAAGAGGTACTGGGTTTTGTAGCCCTCTTCAATGTGATTCTAACCATATAAACATGGTGTTCTAATTCGATTTGAGCATGGAGAATTTTTGGTTTGAATTTTGTGTTCTAATTCGGTTTTGCTTGAAATTGGATGTGTTAAAGTGAGAATTGGACTTCGGTGCAGTTGACAAAGTTGCTCCGTGCATGATTTTGAGTGGAATAGGTGCAGCTCCGCCTTGAAATTCTCCGTCCAGCAGCGGCGCCGCCGTGGACGGCGGTCAACGGTTTGACTTTTTGGATTTTCGGCAAGTTGCATGTCATTTGACTCGAAATCGCGCTCCGATCGCAGTGGGGATGTTTGTTTTTCGAGTAGATCGTCCGAAACTATAGCGAGGTTTTGAGATGTGATTTCCGGATTTCCGACAGTTTGTTGTGATCAGATTATGTGTTTCCGAGAATGGTGGTTTCTCGTGATCTGTCTTGTGTTGTCGAGTTATGATTTTGAGAAATGGATTTTGTGAATATTTAGGTGTTTGTGATCATTCGTTTGGCGAGGGACATTCCGCCGGATCACGGGTTAACGCAATACGCGTTACGCCAGTTTTTGAGTGGACAATTTCTTATCACGGATTGATTGCGAGTCTTTTATTTATGATTTACGAACTTGAGCATGCAAATTGATTATGATTTTACGAGCATGTGTTTTACGATTATACATATACGAATATACGTATACGAGTATACATGTGTATATATTATGTTTTAAGCATGTGCATAGAAAAGATTTATGATTTGGTTTACACAGAGTACAATCTCAGTATATGTTGTGGTATCGATACACATTGGCTTCTCGGCTGATCCCCGAGTACGCTCCGGGAAGGACAGATATCCTGACCCGAGGCCTTTCTGGCTAGGAATCACGTGTGGGTCTGGGATCCCGTGGTTCAGATTGTGCTATCGCGTGGTAGTCCATGAGAGATTCCGCGATACATTTACGTTGCATGCTCTGTACGTGAGTGGTACCTGATGTCTCCTCACGTTTCATTTGATTTTCATGCATTTGACTCGCATATGATTTTATACGTATATATTACTTGGTGAAAAACATTTATTTTCGTCCACTCACTCTAACGTGTTTTATGTCTTTCCCCTGGGCTTTTCGGTTTCCGTGCCCAGTTTGCTGTTCGGACTCTGGAGTCGCACGTCGTGGTCCATGATTACGTTTCACTTGTTGTGAACGATATTGTATTCATTAGGATGCGTCCTGACGTGCTTTCCGTGTCGTTTCGGTTGTGGATCCTGTTGAGGATCAATCGACGCGCGATTTGCCAGAGAATAGTTGATTCAGATGAGTATTTAGAGTTCAGAGAATTGTGGCACGGTTTGCCTAGGGATGTGTATATGGGCGTCTTCATGTTGCCTCAGTGCTGAGAATTGTGGCAGAGATGAGTGCCTGAGTCAGATTGTTGTGTTTTGTGGGCTGATATTGTGTGAGTTCCTGTTGCGACTCCATGGCCTACATTCAGGTTGTTGTGTATGTGGTGATGGTTTTATCAGGCTACCCAGCAATTGAATGTGGAACGTTTACCCACCTGAGGCAGAGATGCAGTGTTTACATGTTCGTTTCCGTTTGCACGTGTTATGTGGCTTCAGAGGAAGCAGTGCACGAGGTTCGAGTTGAGTTTGAACCTAAGCATCAGAGAGAGTCTGATTGATGTGCCTCGAGATTGTCGTGAGGAGCTTAGTGTGCTGCACTCAGTGGCGAGGCTATTGTGAGGGAAAGTAGTACGCAGTTTTCGATGTGATGATTTGAGGAAAAGATGTGTGCGGTTTTCGATGTGTTAGTTTGGGGAAATGGATTTAGTCGAGATTTTGATGAGGTTGAGTTCCGACACCTTGGGATCAGAGATTTCATCAGGCTGTGACCTTTTCGATATTGTTGAGGGTCATCAGATCAAGCAGAGAATCCGTTTGATGATGGCGGAGATCACAGAGTAGCGGACTTGCTCCTGTGGCACGAGTTGGGCGATCGTTGGTGATCCTTTCACGTAGTAGGTGTTACGGTGATTTGTGTTCGAGGAGTACCCTCAGTTGCTGATTCGGTGGCCAGGTGGGTCACGTTGAGAGGGAGCATCCTTAGCCAGCTGTTCTAGCGGTTCGGCAGCTCAGGATTTACAGGGAGATCCTTATGTTGTTCCTGCAGTCTGATAATTGTATCCTTTTGACGAGTTCTTCAGCAAGTCGCATATGACGTGTGCGACTAGTTGGGCATATTGGAGTTCGTACTATGACCTTGTTTGAGGACAGACTTTTCTTCGAGGTTACTGTTGCTTGATATCCATGGCGATTGTACCTGCATCTCCACTTCCGAGGTCTTGGTGAGTGTTGCATCCATCCGGAGGTCGTGAGATCCTTGTTTGAGGTTATGGGTTAGCCGCGGATCTGTTATAGCTGGACATTGTGGTTTTAGTGTGCTTGTGAGTATGGACTTACTGACGACTCATTTAGCGATGTTCGAGTGCCTCGAGGAGGAGGTTGTGATTCGACGACCAGACTTTTCCGAGATACTGTTTCGCGGTGATGGTCGAGCGGATGATGGAGACGGTTTGTGTTGTTTGCTTAGCCATGTTGTGGATACTACGGTTGCTGTGCCTGACATTGGCGATATCGATGTGGTTCTCGAGTTCCAGGTGTATTCCGGAGGAGTTACCAGGTGTTCCTCCAGTTTGGGAGATTGACTACACCATTGAGCTTGTACCAGGCACTAGACTCATGTTATCGGCATCTTGTCGTTCGGAGCCAGCGGAGCTGATGGAGCTATTGTTTCGACTCCAGGAGTTGCTGGAGGAGGTTTTGAGAGATTTTGTGCAACCCCGCGTATTTGCGTGGTGTGCTCTTGCATTGTTGTGCAGATGTTGGATGATTCGACGTGGTGATGCATTGACTACCGAAGCCTGATTCGCTTCAGAGGAGAGTGAGTATCCTCCGCTTTGGATTGACGTTTGGTTTGATCAGCTTGTGAGAGCTTCAGTTTTGTTGAAGATTGATTTCGGATCCGGATACCATCAGTTGAGGTTGATAAGTCAGTTGTGGCTATGTTGGCTTTCGGATCTCGGTGCAGACATCATGAGCTTTTGGTCACGCTGTTTGGTTGACTAGTGCCCCGTAGATCGTGTGGACTTGATGGACCAGATGTTCAGACGGTTTCTGGACGAGTTGCAGCCATGTTTGTCAGCAACATTTTGATTCACTCTAGGAGTGTGGGCCAGTACCTGAAGCAATTGTGAGCGGTTTTGCGGACTTCGCGAGACGATCAGCTATTTGCGAAGTTCAGCCAGTGTGAGTGTTGGATGGTTAGCTTGAAGATTTTTGGTTGTGTGATGCTATCCGAGGGAGTTGGCGTGGATCCTGACCAGATAGAAGCCATGTTGATTTGAGGTTGACCTACCATGGTACCAGAGATCAGGAGTCTCTTGGGTTTGGCATGCTATTATCGACGGCTTGTACAGGATTTTCCCGGATTGCCACCCTACTTTCCGGATTGACGAAAAAGGTGTCACGTTCGAGTGGTTCGATGCACGCGAGGAGAGTTACTTACTCCTGCAGGATGGTTGATCGTTGCTTCAGTTTTGACCTTACCTGACGTTCGTGATGAGTTTGTGGGTTATGGCGATGCATCGAGATTTTGATTTAGTTGTGTATTGATGCTGTGTAGCAGAGCGGTGGCTCATTGTTCCAGGCAGTGGAACTTTATGTAGCTGCATGTCCGATGTATGATTTGGGGTGTAGCTGCCTTTATGTTAGCATCAGAGAGTTCGAGACTCTACAGCTATGGTGTGCAGCGCAGGGTAGGACGTACACTGATCATTTGAGTTTCATCCACTTGCATTTCCGGTCAGATTTAGGCTTGAGGCAGTGTAGATGGATGAGGTCGACTCACGACTATGGCTGTACCTTTGAGTTTGTTCGGGAAGGCTAGAGATTGTACTTGACCATCCGTCTGGGATGTTGTTGCTGATACATTCAGTCGAGAGTCGAGATTTCAGTGTTTCATGTGTGTGTGGCTCGAGTTTCCATATTAGCCGAGTGTGGGCTATGAGAGCTGTGTTTGAGTGTGATGATGTTGAGGCTTGTGGTTTGCGTGCGTTTGACGCTAGTGATACGGAGATGTGTCAGATACTTCGAGTTTATTACTCGTGATACAACATGAAGAGCAATGTAGCAGCTTGTGTGTACTGATGCCACATTTGTCAGCTGGCCATGGCTCGGAGGCGGAGACTTGCCGAGAAGTACCAGTCATTTGAGATTTCCGGTTAGACGTGGCGTTTGTTGTTGTGATCTTGTATGTGTGTGCTTGTATACACTTTGATTTGCGATACCAGTTGTTAGGCCTTTGTGGACCATTTGATGAACTCAGCACTTTTCCTTGTACTTTCGGAGAGGATTCCAATGGTTGGCTGGCAGAGCTGTGTTTGACGGAGATTGTTCATCTACGTGGTGTACCTGTGTTCAAGTTTGCTGGTCAAGGTAATCAGCTACAACAAGTGTTGACGAGCTTTGCAGCGAGCATTGGGGACCAGATTACGAATTAGTACCGGTTCTTATCCTCAGATTGACGAGCGATCTTTGAGGACTATCAGACCTTGGAGGGCATGTTGTGGACCTCAATATTGCAGTTCCGGAGGATTCGGGACCAGCAGTTTCAGCTGTTCGAGATTGCATGCAGTACCAGTTTGTGGACCACTATGGTTTTGAGGTTGTTTGATGTTGATTTGAGGTATGATGTTGTACTCTATTGTGTTGGAGCGAGTTGGGTTTGAGTATGAGTTGCTGTTTGATTTTGATTTTGTAGAATGTGTTACCACAGACTGTCAGGTTAGCGGAAATAGGCTGATATACGCTGGAGTTCGATATTTGAGTTATGTTGATGTGTGTAGTTTGAGTTGAGATTTGCTATGTTATTTTGATCCGTGTGTGACCATAGGCAAGTTTGTGTTATGTCGTGTGGTTCGTCATCGCCTATAGTGTTGGCTTTTATGTGTGTTGTGTTCCGTGTGGCGGAACTGTGTTTCAGGTTTGCTATGTGTTGTGTGTCCTATCTGTTCCTTATGTAGGAACACTTGGCGATTGTGTGAGCTAGTTCAGATTTGTGATTTGAGGGTACAGGGATTCCAGCACGGAATTATCTCCTATTGTGGAGTTTGTGATCAGAGTTGTTCAGTTGAGATTGCCATT
This sequence comes from Geum urbanum, assembly GCA_946800695.1. NCBI lineage: Eukaryota > Viridiplantae > Streptophyta > Magnoliopsida > Rosales > Rosaceae > Geum > Geum urbanum. Next base: position 13,382,393 of record OX327003.1, read on the forward strand.
GGTGAGTTGAGCAGTATGCAGAGGCAGTGCTCCTACTTTTAGCCAGCAGACTCGGAAATTTCGAGGTCGAAATTTTTCTAAGGGGGGTGGATTTGTGACGACCCGGACCACAATCAGCAATATGATCAGCTTGATCGATGAGTTACTGCGTAGTCGCAGTTGTCCGACGGTTATTCGAATCGCCAGACTCGTTAACGACTAAATTATTGGGCCAGAATTTGAGCTGGGTCTCTTCTCGAGAGTTGTTCTACATGTGACTACGAGTTCGTGGGAGGTTCCAGATCGTTATTTGGATAACCGAGGAATTAGTTATGAATATTTGAAGTTTCGACGGAAACGGATTTAAATGGCAGGTTTGTTCGCGACTAAATTACCGGTCAAGAATTTGGTTTCGGCTTCTTCACGGAAGTTGTTCGGAATTTAATTTCGAGTTCGTGAAAACTTCCGGAGTATGATTTTGAGTTACAAAGTTTAAGTTGTGATTATTTCCAATTGTGATTGTTTAGTCGGTTTAATTGTGTGTTTGGTTGAACAGTTGACTTTTTATCCATTTGGCCGATGTTTTTGACTTCAGGTGATATTGGATGAATATGTCGAGACGAGTTTGTGGCCACGAGAATTATTGGGATCAGAATTACGACGAGAAAGTTGTGCGCGTTTGAAGTTCGTCGAAATGGATAATTATGAGTTTCCGTTTTGGGAAAGCTTTAAATAGTAACCTGCCTAAAAGGGAAAGTCAAAGTTTTAATTGTTGTGTTGACTATGTTTTGACTTGGTTGACCGATGGAGGAGGTGAGGTTCGACGGTGACTTCGGCCTTGCCGGCGGCGATGGGATTCCGGCAACCCCACGGCTCGGGGCATAGCCCATTCTGCGCCTTGGCCTTACGAGTCTACCCTCGGCCACCACGCACGGCGTGGTTCACGGAGGAGGATGGAATTCCGGCGAGAAATTGGTGGATTTTAGGTGAATTCGGGTTTGGAGATTTCGGCCGAATTAAAATTCAAGAGGTACTGGGTTTTGTAGCCCTCTTCAATGTGATTCTAACCATATAAACATGGTGTTCTAATTCGATTTGAGCATGGAGAATTTTGGGTTTGAATTTTGTGTTCTAATTCGGTTTTGCTTGAAATTGGATGTGTTAAAGTGAGAATTGGACTTCGGTGCAGTTGACAAAGTTGCTCCGTGCATGATTTTGAGTGGAATAGGTGCAGCTCCGCCTTGAAATTCTCCGTCCGGCGGCGGCGTCGCCGTGGACGGCGGTCAACGGCGGCGGTCAACGGTCAACGGTTTGACTTTTTGGATTTTCGGCAAGTTGCATGTCATTTGACTCGAAATCGCGCTCCGATCGCAGTGGGGAGGTTCGTTTTTCGAGTAGAGCGTTCGAAAGTATAGCGAGGGTATTGAGATGTGATTTCCGGATTTCCGACAGTTTGTTGTGATCAGATTATGTGTTTCCGAGAACGGTGGTTTCTCGTGATCTGTCTTGTGTTGTCGAGTTATGATTTTGAGAAATGGATTTTGTGAATATTCAGGTGTTCGTGATCGTTCGTTTGGCGAGGGACATTCTGCCGGATCACGGGTTAACGCAATACGCGTTACGCCAGTCTGTGAGTGGACAATTTCTTTTCACGGATTGATTGCAAGTCTTTTATTTATGATTTACGAACTTGAGCATGCAGATTGATTATGATTTTACGAGCATGTGTTTTACGATTATACATATACGAATATACGTATACGAGTATACATGTGTATATATTATGTTTTAAGCATGTGCATAGAAAAGATTTATGATTTGGTTTACACAGAGTACAGTCTCAGTATATGTTGTGGTATCGATACACATTGGCTTCTCGGCTGATCCCCGAGTACGCTTCGGGAAGGACAGATATCTTGACCCGATGCCTTTCTGGCTAGGAATCACGTGTGGGTCTGGGATCCCGTGGTTCAGACTGTGCTATCGCGTGGTAGTCCATGAGAGATTCCGCGATACATTTACGTTGCATGCTCTGTACGTGAGTGGTAGCAAATGTCTCCTCACGTTTCATTTGATTTTCATGCATTTGACTCGCATATGATTTTATACGTATATATTACTTGGTGAAAGACATTTATTTTCGTCCACTTACTCTAACGTGTTTTATGTCTTTCCCCTGGGCTTTTCGGTTTCCGTGCCCAGTTTGCAGTTCGGACTCTGGAGTTGCACGTCGTGGTCAGAGGCATAGTACTCGAGCGGTCTTATTTCTTCCAGTAGGTTTATTGTTCTACCTACTGTGGTATATATATATGTTTATACGTTGTGGTCGCTCTGAGTAATCCATTGTTGCTGTTATACGATTTTTAACCCAGATTTCAGTATAGTGCATATATATTTACTACTTTACATTATTGCTGATATATTGAGAAATCCGGATGGGATTGGTGCCCACGGTTTGATTTTTGTGGCATAGGATGACGTGTATTTTCTGCGTGCAGGTAATGGTAATTCCACGCTAGTAACGAAACTCTGCCCAAATTTCGAAAAGTTTTTGTTGGTTCATGTTTTCGAAGGGGTTTGATTCCTATTTAGGAAGCTAAATCGGGGTTGGGTCCTTTCACCAATTCCCTTGAAACTGTAGAACGCAGGACCACAACATATCCTCAAGAGTCTATATAGTCCGCTCAGACTGCCCGTCAGTCTGAGGATGAAAAGCTGTACTAAAACGTAATCTCGTGCCCATGGCTCACTGCAATGCTTGCCAGAACTCGGAAGTAAACTGACTGTCTCGGTCAGAAAAAATAGATACAGGCACTCTGTGCAGTCGAACAATCTCTGACAAATACAACTTAGCCAATCTGCATACTGATATCTTACCCGGAAGTGCGAGAAAATGAGCGGATTTCGTCAGTCGATCCACAATAACCCAAATACCAGTGTTGCCAGCCGAAGTACGCGGCAACTGATAAACGAAATCCATGGTAATGTGCTCCCACTTCCAAACTGGAATCTCCAGTGGCTGTAACTTCCCCACAGGTTTCTGCCTCTCTGCTTTAACCTGCTGATAGATCAAACGTCGGCTCAGATATGCGGCAACTCCCGCTTCATGTTGCGCCACCAGTAATACACTCAAAGTGTACGAAACATCTTCGTACCTCCGGGATGCATCGCATACGCCAAACAATGAGCCTCGTTTAGAATTTCCTTCTTTAGACTCTCGTCTCTGGGCACGCACAACCTGCCTCTGAACAATGGGCCTCATCCAGAATCTCCTTCTTCAGACTCTCGTCTCTGGGTACGCACAACCTGCCTCTGAAAAATAACGTACCGTCATCACTCAACCGAAACTCTTTTGGCACACCATTTCGTATCATGGCCTTCTTGTCCAACATGTAGGAATCTGAATCCTGAGCTTCCCGAACCTGATCAACCAATACGGGTCGAACCTGGAAACTGGCTAACAAGGCTCCCTCGTCATTCCACTCGAACTCGGCTCCCGTAGCCTGAAGCTCGGCTAACATAGACACTCTGGCCACACACACATGGAATAACGAAGCTCCAGATTTCTGACTGAGTGCATCGGCAACAACATTGGCCTTTCCTGGATGGTACTCGAAAATGCAATCATAGTCGTTGATCAACTCCATCCACTGGCGTTGCCTCATGTTCAAGTCTGGCTGCGTCCGCAAGTAAGTACGACTCTTATGGTCGGTGTAGATCTTACACTGGGCTCCGTACAAATAATGTCTCTAACTCTTCAACGCTAGCACAATAGCGGCCAACTCCAAATCATGCGTCATATAGTTGACTTCGTGTGGTTTCAACTTCCTGGAACCGTAGGCTACAACTCTACCATGCTGCATCAGCACACAACCAAGTCCCATCTTCGATGCATCACTGTAAACCACAATCTCACCGCTGTCGTCTGGTAATGTCAGAACCGGTGCAGTAGTCAACTTTTCCTTCAGGAGGAAGTAACTCTCCTCACATGCATTTGACCACTCAAACTTGACGCCTTTCTTTGTCAGCCTAGTCAGTGGGGTAGCAATCCGAGAGAAATCCTGTACAAACCGCCGGTAGTAGCCTGCCAAACCCAAGAAACTCCGGATCTCCGGTACAGTGGTAGGTCTACTCCAATTCAGCATAGCCTCAATCTTGTCAGGGTCAACGCTGACTCCCTCAGCCGATATCACATGTCCCAGAAACTTCACACTGTCCAGCCCAAACTCGCACTTGCTGAACTTCGCGAACAACTGATTTTCCCGCAAGGTCCGCAACACCGCTTGCAAATGCTTCTTATGCTAGTCCACACTCCTAGAATAGATTAAAATATCATCGATGAATATAATCATGAACTTGTTCAGAAACCGTCTGAATACTCGGTTCATCAAGTCCATAAAAGTTGCGGGGGCGTTGGTCAACCCAAACGGCATGACCAAAAACTCGTAGTGCCTATACCGCGATCTGAAAGATGTCCTAGCTATGTCAGACTCTCGGATCCTCAACTGGTGATATCCGGACCTGATATCAATCTTTGAAAAGACTGAAGCTCCCTTTAGCTGATCAAACAAGTCATCAATCCGCGACAACGGATACTTGTTCTTCACGGTAACCTAGTTCAACTTCCGGTAGTCGATGCACAACCGCATAGACCTATCCTTCTTCCGTACAAACAAAACAGGGGCACCCCATGGCGAAACACTGGGTCGAATGAAACCCTTCTCCAGCAACTCCTGAAGTTGAACTTGCAACTCTTTCAACTCCGCTAGCGCCATACGATACGGTACCTGTGAAATGGGTCCTGTACCCGATAATAGCTCAATAGTGAAATCAATCTCCTGAACTGGAGGTATGCTTGTTAACTCCTCCGGAAACACATCCGGAAACTCGGAAACAACCTCAATACCACCAAGGTTCGGCACTGCAGCCGTAGTGTCCACAACATGATCTAAATAAGCTACACAACCCTTTTTCATCAACCGATCCGCCTTTATTGCGGAAATCAAGCATGGTAATGAAGTGTTCTTCTCGCTGCGAAACAATATCTCGAGAAAACCTAGTCGCCGAAACACAACCTCCTTCTTATGACAGTCAAACATGGCCCAATGCGTCTCCAAGAAATCCATACCCAAGATCAGATCAAAATCAACGATATCAAGCAACAACAAATCTGCGGCTAAGCCATGGCCTCCAATAAAAATCTCACAGTCTCGGTACACCCAGCCAATACTCACAATCTCACCAGACAGATATAATACTCTCCACAACCCCAGAAGTGGAGAAGCAGGTACAGTAGCTAAAGATGATAGTCTATATGACATGAATGAATGCGTGGCACTTGGATCTAACAATTTAAGTACGGGATAACTGAAAATGTGCAACATACCGATAACGACCTCTGGTGAAGCTCTGCCCTCACGCAAAGTCATGGCATGAACCCTAGCCTGCCCGGCTGGTTGCCCACGCTGAGGCTGTCCCTGTTGTCCGCCCTGGCCCGCAAACTGTACTGGTCTAGCTCCCGAAGTGGCACCTCGCTCTCCTCCGGAACTCTGGGCCGCCTGTCCACCAATAGGCTGAAGACAGTCCCTCACAAAGTGACCCTCCTGGCCACAATGATAACAAAGGGTAGGGCCTCGCTGACAAGGACCATAGTGATGCCTGTTGCAGAAGTTACAAAGTGGATACTCCCTCGGTAAGGGAAACGTGCCTCTAGTACGCCGAGGATAACTAGAACTTCTAGATCCCCCACTAGACTGTGGTCGCTGCGGTCGATCTCTCCTCCATCTCTGCCTCTGCCTCGATACACTAGCTGGTGGTCGATAAGGCCTACTACCCGAGGATGAAGCTGAACCGGAAGTATCAGAACTGTGCCTCTTGGAAGGCCCCTGACTCGGTCCGCCCTCCTCAAACCGTCTAGGCTGATATCTCATCTACCTCTCCTTCTCGATATCCTCACCTCGGAGTGCGACACTGACAAACTCATCGAAGTTGTTCCGAGGCATCGTAGTCAGAGTCCCCTTGATGTTCAAGTTCAAACACAGCTCAAATCTGTGGCACTTGGCTTCCTCAGTAGCCACCATGTCACGCGCAAAACAAGATAAGCGGGTAAACCTGTCCCGTTACTCAAGCACAGACAAACTGCCCTGCCTCAAGTTCGTGAACTCCTTATACTTCCGCTGCTGGGTAGCATGGTTGAAGTATCTCCGCATGAACAAATCTCGGAACAAAGTCCACAGAGTATCAACTGGAACTCTATCGGTGCTAACCCACCAGAAGAATGCATTTGACTCATGTAATCCAACTGCTGCCACTGTCATCTGCTCAGGAGTAAAACACAAACGCTCACAAACTCGTTCAACCTGAACCAACCATGCTTCATACATCTCTAGATCAGTTGAACCCGAAAAGACACTTGCACCAGCAGTACGAGTTTTGACCACAGTTTCAAAACGCTCTTCCAAACGCGACACTCGCATCAGCAAGTCGTGCGTCGGGCGATCCTCATCAGGATCCGCTTCCCGATCAACACGGGGACCACGTCGAGGAGGCATCATACTGATACAAGACAAACATTAGGTACAAGCAGAAGGAACATAATCATGAGACCTCAGATATTTGAGAACACACAACACCCGAAGTATTGATGAGTACCGCTGGCCAGTCGGGTCATCACTCAGTCATGCCGTACAAACTCAAATACCCTAAGCGTCACAACTACAAGAGTCTACAGAATCTGACAACCTAATGCTCTGATACCAAGCTAAAAGGACCCAACCCCGATCTAGTTTCCTAAACCGGAATCAAATCCCTTCTGAAAACACGAACCAACAAAAACCATTAAAATTTTGGCAGAGTAACTCTACTAACGGGGAATTGCCATTACCTGCACCCGGAAAATAACACTTCATCCTATGCCACAAAAGCCAAACCGTTGGCACCAATCCCATCCGGATTTCTCAATATCATAACAATAGCAATAAACAGTAAACATAACTGTAATATATAGTAAATCCGGGAAAATTCGTATAAAACATGTATCAGTAAAGTATCAGAGCGACCTCTAGTGTATATATATATATACAAAATATACAACAGTAGGCGAAATAAGAAACCTACTGGAAAACACAGGTAGCTCGAACAACTAGCCTCCGACCACGACGTGAGACACTAGAATCCGAACTGCAAACTGGGCACGGAAACCGAAAAGCCCAAGGGAAAGACTTGAAAATCGTTAGAGTGAGTGGACAAAAATACATGTCTTTCGTCGAATAATATATGTTATAATAACATATGCGAGTCAAAAATGAATGAACATTAAATAGTACACGAGGTGAACTTAAACTCCTCTAGCGTACAGAGCATGCATGGAAAAATCCCACGGGGTCGCTCATGGACACATCCATGCTAGTACAGTCCGAATCACGGGATCCCAGACCCACACGTGATTCTAGCCAGAAAGGCCTTAGGTCAGGGTATCTATTCCCACCCGAAAATACATCGGCACAAGGAACAGAAATTTGTACCCACCCGGAAATACATCGGCACAAGGTACAGTTCCCCCCCCCCCCCGGTAGACATCCTAGGGATCAGCCGGGATGCAAGTGTATCGATATAACAACATAAACTGAGACTGTACTCTGTGTAAAACAAATCATAAATAGTTTCATGCATACTTATAAACCATAATCGTAAAACACATGCTCGTATAAGTCATAATCACAAACGTATGCTCACGCTCGTAAAATGTAATATAAAGACTCGCAATCAATCAGTGAAAAGAAAGGTCCACTCACAGATGAGCAAAGCGCGCACTCGCGCTAATCACGTGGTCCGGCGGAAGATCCCTCGCCCGAAACACGATCTCGATCCCCTGAATAATCACAAAATTTATCTGATCAAAATCACAATTCACAACACTATACCACACCTCGGAAATCAACCGTTCCCGGAAATATATAACACAGTGAAAAATAATCGACGAAATTCCCGAAATCTCCACTCAAAACCCTCGACTGAAAATATGATACCCAAATCAACTCGAAAACCTCAAGGCGACGATCGGGGCACGAATACGAGTAAAACGACATTAAAATCATCAAATTCTAAAAATTCAACGGGTCGCGGGAGCTCCGCCGTTGATCGCCAGAGCTTCGCCGCTGATCGCCGGAGCTCCGCCGTTGATTGCCGTTGCCGGCGGCGGCGCGCCGTCAACTGGTGAGGTTTCTCGGCGACCGAGCTCCCAAAATGTTCACCTCCTCAAGCCGAGCAACTTTCCTCAAGGCACCACCACTGTGGCCGAAAATCAGCTTGAAAGAGCCATGGCCGAGAATCGCCGGAAAACTTTCCCGGCCGATTCTGGCGCCGTCGCTCCACCTCGTCCCTCCAATCCAAAGGGGAAGTAATCCTGAGCTAAAATTCAACAAAACCCACCAAATATTATCGCCGGAAAGCAGCTGGAGTGCCGTCCCCGTTCAAGGCCGATTCCGGCAAAAATCCCCAAAGTTCAACCTCTCCGTTCTACCTCATTCCGGCATCAATTTCAACAATTCCAAGTTCTAAACTATAGGAAATTGAAAGAGGAATCGATTCATACAAATAACTCGGCCGGAGGTGGCCGGAATCGTCAAATCCGACGGTGACAGCGCGGTTGAGAACCGGTCAGCTCAAAGTCAACGGTCAACACCAAAAGTCAACGTTGGTCAAACTTCTAACAGTGTTTTCGACAATTTTTTGACTATTTCCGATATTTATACTCGCGCCTCGGGACGATCGACGGTCCAAAACAGATAACCATTACGGATAAACTTGATACGAACAGATAAACTCGTCGATATTCTGAAACTTCGAATAATCATATTATATTCCTCGGTCATCGGAAAAATCATCTGGAACTGCCCACGAGCTCGAAATCACGTGTACAACAACTCTCGAGAAGAGACTCAACTCAACTTCTTGGGTGATAATTAAGTCGCAAACAAAACCGGCAACCACACAATTAACGAAAAACTGTGATTACGTACTAACTCGTGGATTACGTTGATTACTCTACCGATTCTGGTTCGGGTCGTCACAACTTCGGCGAAATGTGTTTCATATTGTCACCCTTTTTAGAAGGTCGATAATATTCACATTCATATTCATATGTGATAGTAGTACAAAGACTCCACTGGATTTCTCGGCTAGATAATATGAAGTACTATGTGCACTACTATACTTGACAGCGGGTTCTAGCTCAACAACCTAGACTAACAAACCAGGAGAGCGCAGTAATCAAGGTTGCACCTTCTCTTAAACTAACTAGGCACCTTCTCTACATCGGGGCATAAGCTATCGACTCCCATACCATAAAACATCTGCAAAGTAAACCAAAGGAACTTAATTGTATGTCAATCATGGTAACTAGATCACCCGAATCCCAGGGAAGGAACCCAAATGATGTGTTAAAGAGCTCCATGAATTGAATAATCTGCCCTAAATTACCCAAAGTTCACTGGCCCACCTTTCCACAAAATGCCCTAGTTCAAAGATCTCTTCCAAGCCAAATAAAACCTAGCCCAAATACATATGGCCCATAAAACAAAGGGGATCCGAAAGTGTCCACCAGGCAGGTTGACCAAGAATGCTGACACAGTACATTTGCCAATCCTTAGCCACCAACCTTCCCCTTATGCGCCGTCATTGGCGTAGTCCACCAAAGCACGACGGTACAACCCTTGCCACCGACTCACTATAACTCATTGCCAGCGCATTGCCCTCTACCACCAACGAACTTATGGCCTCCGCCGCTCCAATCCTTGAGTCATAACCATACCACGCCAATGCTCCACCAAAACCAATCCTACCATCGACGAGGTCAAATCCTCGCTGTTATACCAAGGACGAGCCACCACCACAGAATCACCCAAACCTAGAGGTCTGATGCCATTAAAAATAATAGAACGGAAGGAAAAAGGGAAGGGAATATAGGGAAGATTGAGAAAAGAGGGTTTCCGTGAGAAATCTCACACTTGGTGATCAAAACCCTAAGCGACGCTAGGGTCTGATCTCTGCTCTCACGAGTTATAGGGATTCCAAAGAACTTGTAGCATTCTTTCAAGGGTCCAGTAGATTACTATTTATTACGACAACACCAACTTGCATCTTTGAGGATAATACGGCTTGCATTGAGCAGATGAAGTTTGGTTTAGTTTCGTCACCCTTAATGTAACCAAACTTCATATACTAAATGCAAGCTGTATTATCTTGAAAGATGCAAGCTGGTGCTATCATAGTAGATGGTAATCCATTAGACCCTCAAATATGGTGTATTACTGACATAAGCAAGACTCACTCTTTAAAAACTTCACGCAAAGCTGTGATTTCAGAATGATTCGAGAAAGTAGCAAAAAATGTTTACTTGGTAGATCTAAAACAAATCGTTGTATTCCCAATGGTGAAAAAATAACTAGTTTGGAAACATCCTCTATGCAGTTAAGAGAGATACGTAGAATTAGAAAATCTTACCAACATATCATTCGGTGCTCAGAAAAGGGGACTACACTAAAAGATGGTTCAGTGCTTGCAGTCAGGAGGCCCTTCGACGGGTCGAAAGTCTTTCTTAATGGGTCGAGACACATACTTTGATCGATTCATGGACTTAAATTCGACGGGTCGAGAGAAGCTCTCGACGGGTCAAAAATCCCAAAATCAAAAGTTTGCGTTTAACAATTCCTTTTTTTCCTGGAATTTCAAGTTCCTCTCTTACTTCTTTGTAGGGAAAGAATAAGCCCAAGCTAATGTTTCCCTTCAAGTACCTGAAGATGTGCTTTACTCCATTCTAATGATGTTGCGTAGGCGCAAAGTAAAAACCTAACTAATAAGTTCACAAAGAAGGCAATGTCTGGACATGTGCACTAAGTCAAATACATCAAAGTTCTAATAACACTGAGATACATAACCTTAACTCCCAAGAGTTCCTCATAATTATCTTTCGGACGAAATATATCTTTCTTGTGTTCTAGACTGCGAACAACAATTGCTGTTCTAAGAGTGTGTGCTTTGTCCATGTTAAATTTTCTGAGCATCTTTTGCACATAAAAAGACTAGTGAATAAGAATTCCACCAATTCGATATTTCAGCTCTAAATTGAGACAAAATTAAGTCTCACAAAGGTTTATCATCTCAAACAACTTTTCATTTAATGAATATGCATGTGCATAACTCATCATTCTTGTATCCTTTTCTAATCAAGTAGTCACTTAAAATAGGGAACGTCTTAATTTGAACACATGAGCACTTTGTTGTTAAGAGTTACTTGAATTGGGTATAACCATGTCATCCAACACTCTCATATATCTCTGAATCAAGATTCCCATAGAGATATGCTGCAACCACATCCATAAGCTACATACTCAGTCTTTTGGACACTACTAAATTGATTAAGTAGTGGAAAGTAATGATGTCCATGACCAGAGAATATGTCTCCTCATAGTCAATACTTGGACGTTTAGAAAGCCTTGTGGCACAAGTTCTTCTCATTGTGCTTCCGAACAAAGATCTATTTATGTCCAACTGGCTTAACATTAAGTGTATATAACACTACAGGACCAAAAACTCGCCATTTTCTCAGAGAGTCAAGTTCAACATGGATTGCAACTTTCCATTTTGGCCGATCTTCTTTACATCGACAATCTGCGGCACAGAGAAGTTCCATTTCATCATCGTCAATGATCTCCTGAGTGAAAGAATAAGCAAATACATCATCAACAAACATGGAAGATCTATCCATAATAACACTAGTATTTGTTTAACTTTGTGAGATTTCTTTATTTTCTGACATCACTATTGACTCTAGAGGATCCCCTAGTGTTGTCAATGTCGACATTTGGACATAATTGTAGTAAAAAATAATTTCATGTGTTGATGATGAATGAATCATTTTGTGTCTTGATGACTTGCTTTTTCAACAGCGGCTTATCAGTACATTTGGACAAATAGTAGACTCCCACTATGGGCAGGAGAAATACTACATTGCCCGGGTGTGATGTTAACTTACCCAATCCCAGGGACTTCCAACCTTGCAGGATTGTTTGCAGCAAGTATATCTGATCTCCTCACTTTCACGATATCTGAAGGAGTTAGGCAACGAATATGCTTCTTTATGAGGATTGAGAATATGTTGCACTTCAATCTCACACTGAGATATGCGGGGATCATGTTGAGACATAGCAGGGTTTGACCACGTCATTTCCTAACGTTCAACTAGAATAGAAGCATCCTTATCTCCCCAAATGGCGGAAAATATATCTTATCAAAGTGACAATTTGCATATCTAGTAGACAGAGATCTCCTGTCAATGATTTTAAATGGCGAACAATCATTGGACCCTCATAATCATCATTGATGACCCATTTTTGTACGCAGTGGAAGTATAATAGGTACATATACCGCGCAACCAAAGATGCATAAACGTGAAATCTCAGGTTCATATCTAGTTACCAAATGGTACGGACTGAATGGTTGGTGTTCTACAGGTCTTATTTGAAACGAATAAGTATAATTGCATTCAAACTTGCATAACCCTACACAGAGCCACAAGTTGTACCTACTTAATATGAACATGGGGTACAAGATGTTCAAAATCCATCCCAACAAATATGCAATAACCATAAAAAACTTTGATGTAAACACTGATGTGTTATCCAATCTTGTAGACTTCATTGGGTGGTCAGGGTGGTAAGCCTGGGGCATAACTAAGAGTTATGCAGATGTTGCATTCCTTGTTGATAGCAAAGCGACGTATGACCAATTCGTCGATGCATCTGCTAAAATCATAAAGTATGTGAATGGTCCACATTCAGGTTTGATAGGTCAACAAATATCACATTGGATTCTTTGCAAGAATGTAATGTTCTTGGTTGTGTTTACATCAAAAGGAAGTTATGCCTGTAATGTTGCTTATGGACATGCTTTGCAAAATAAGTGATGTGTATTGGATATTGCCATAAAGGCATCTGATGGGATAACACGCGACGCCTCAATAATATGTCGCCAGGATAGTGCAACACTCATCTTGAAGACCCTGGATTGAGAGGAGTAACCTTAGCCCCTCCATCTAAATTGATGGTTTTATGTATTTCCACATTCTTCTTTGCTCTAAAGAACAGATGACCATGAGAATTTGTCAATATCTTGATCATCATAATGCCAAAGCTTATATGAACCAAGTCATATATAGTAATATGAGTGACTATATTGGATTCAAGGATCCAAAACTGTAGTAAGATATAAACCACTACTAATGTTCAATAACTTTTCCGGAATGCACATTCTGCTGCATTCTATGGATTTACACATAAAAATTATTTTTCATTCTCACAGTATGTTTCAAAGTGAAAAACCGTTGGCACGAATATGTTTGTAAAACTTAGCAAGGTTAGATTGGAGTGCAGATCAAGGCAATAGCAAAAATCTAATGTAAAACAACATCTGACTAGTTGAAATGACACTAAAGAATTGGGTTGAAGGGTTGTAAGATGGGTCAAAATTGTTCGAAAATAGGTCTAGGGTGCTAGTTTCAATGGGTCGAGACCGTCTCTCAACATGTCGAGAGAGCCCGAGTACAACTGTACGAGTCCACGGTACATCTTTGACAGGTCAAAGAAAACATTGAAAAATTGTTGATGGGTCAAAAAATATGCCAAAATGATCTAGGGTGTATGTCTCGCTGGATCGAGAGAAACTCTCGACGAGTCGAAATGCTTGGATCAGAACGTCCCTTTTTTGCATCTCATTTTTCTCTGTATTTTGGTGTCACAGTGCCATGAAATATTGTAAATCACGAAGTATTCAGGCATTATGAAGTAAAATAACATTGTCAACACTTTCATGTAACCAAAAATAGATAAATTTTATTACTTGTCAATTCAATTACATCAAAGATGTCTTTTTCCAAAATCGACTAAAAATAAAGTCTCAAAACATGACTAAAACAAGCCAAACAAAAACTAAATTTAATTACAAAGCAGAAATAATAGCCTAATACATAGACTAATCAAAATCCGCAGTCTTAAGGTTCTCCTTCTTGTCATCTGCTACAATGAGATTGACATCACAGTCATTTTCCATCTCATGGTCTCCCTAAAAAAATTAGCCTCTTATCCCAAGTATTTCTTGTTCCTCTTGTATATATTCTAGATCTTCTAGTTTGCACAACATTACTTGTACATATGCTTAGTAGATCCACACTTAAAATAAGTGTATTTTTCAGACGAAGTAGAGTTTGAAGAATTGTCATCATTCCTTGAACTTAACGGTTCTCATTGGAGTTAGCGCCCTGATCTCTATGCCAAGACTGGTTTCGACTTTTTAATGCACTATTCTCTCCCACCATGGTTGCTATAAGGATTAGAATGGCTTTTCTTCTTGTGTTTACATGCATTTCCACCAATGTTATAATTCTCAGGCGTTTTCTTGGTCTCACCGATCCTTGAGTTTTTAGCCAAAATATTCATGAGATCACTGAATGATGTGATTCTTCTTTGCTCGTATTAAAGCCGGTACTGATGAGCCAAAATACTCATAGGAGATGGGAAGGTGTTCAAAGACTTCTCGATCATGTTCTGATCAGTCTTGTCAACTCTACAGAAACTTAGCTCAGACTTTAGCTCTAATATAGGTTAGTTTGTAGGAATAAACCTTCGGATAATTCAATAACCTGATGATGGTTTCCCATCTTTTTGTCAATTTGAGAAGTTGTGCATCATGCACATTATTAAAGCATTGCTTCAAGACGTTCCATAAATTTTTGGGATCATTTTTCTTTAGATAGTACTTCTTTATAAATGGATGGATATGATGCCTCAAAATATGAGAGCTTAAGGTTTAACTGCTAGAGTGGGTTGAAGTGCATTCACACCAGTTGGTGGGTGGATAGTGCTGGTAAAATCTTTTTCGATGAAAGTATTCTCTACATCAGAGACCCATTAATTATACTCTTTTCCATTGACATCAAGGATGTCAAACTCTGGCATTGCTGGCATAGTTGAAGTAGTCATCTACAGAAGAGACAAAAGAGATAACTAGTAACGATTAAAAACCACAATCACCAATATCAAGTTTAGGGAATAATAACATGATGGAAGCTGAATGGTCACAAAAATTGATGCTCGATAAACAGTGGTTTCAGTCACGTATATCAAATTTTTTTTTGAAAAAAGTGACTTCCTCAGGACCATCACTAATCAAATTTTTTGATTGAAGGGGTGATGAAATCCTCTTCTCTTGATATATAATTTCACAATATATCAAAGCAATAATTAACCTAAATTTTGACCTAGATCTAAAGTGATGCGATAATTAAGTTTTGCAACCTAATTTCTAAATTTGAGAAGGTTAAAAAATTTATCTAGCCCTTGATGGGTGTTATGCTCAGAATGAGTAGAGATGGATAACAAGGAGGGAGCTTATGACGAACGTGAGATGCAGGAAGATGACCATTCTTAACAACTTGAGAAAGATGCAATCAAATGAGCTTCTTTCTTCTTCTTCTTTTTTTTGGTTGCCGACCACAGAGGAGAAGATGATGGCCGATGACCGAGGAATTTTTGGCAACAGTGTTGAAGGTGACTTCGGTGAGGGACTATTGGTGTGTAGGTTTTTCTTTATAGTGATAACTATTAACTCAGTTTTGTTGATAACGTGAAGTATAAAAGTCTACGCAGTAATAGTAGACTAAAACCGTAACTTTATTTATTGATTGATGACTATAAATACAAGCATTACAATCAATTACAATCAGTATCTCGGTAAATCAGGGATTGCTAAAATCTCCGCTTTTAATCTAATTAGAACAAGACACATACCAGAAGATCAATAATATAGTTTCGTTAAATAACTTTTAATTATCTTTCTTAAAACAACTTTTATTTATCTAACATTTGATTCACATTTGAACTAGTTTTTAATTATCCAACATTAGTTTTTTTTTTTTTAGTAAGGGCTGATATCCAACATTAGATTTATACTCGAAAGTAGTTGGCCACATACATATTACTGACTACAAAAATATTACTATTGTTCTATATATATGGAAAAAGGAGATGGTATAGTGAGTACCAATTGTTAAAGATTTTCTTGTTTAACCAAATTTTCAATCACATTTAGGCAATCCAACGGTTAGATATGATGTTCAAGTATTTATGTGTAAATTATAAAGATTTGAAATGCCAAATGTGATCAGTGAGTTACACAACCATTAATAAAAAGGCAAAATAGCTTAAATGGTCATTAATCTTTGTCCAAAACGACAGTTTGGTCACTATCGAATGACATATGTCAAAATGGTCACTCCTTATAATGTTTCATTATCAATTTGATCATTCGAGCTCAAACGTCTGTTAATGATAGGATATTCGAAGAATATTCCATTTCTTGCCAGGGTTAATTGTGTCACTCAGGTCTCTAGGCTCCCATTCTGAACTACCCCCAAGAATACAGTAAATTTCCCACTCATTTTGTTTTTCCCTCCAAATCTTCACTCTCTCTATAAAGATTAACGCTTGGCTTCTTAAAATCCTAGCTTTTCATCAAATTCGATTAACTGTTGCAACTCAACTCAAGTATGCTGCACTACCCTCCACAAATCTTCTGCTATTGTGGGCAGGTTGCTGATTTGCAGTGTTCTTGGAGACAACACAGCGCGGGAAGAAGGTTTTTTAGATGTTATCTAGGCAACGTTAGATATGTGGTGTTGTTTACATCTATAGCTCAATTGATCTTTTGATTTATAAAGAATGAGAAGATTTATATGACTGATTATGTACAGGGGCCTGGAAATTGTGGATACTTTCAGTGGTATGACCTTGAAATATGTCCTCGATCATTACAAATTATACCTGGTTTGATTCGAAAGAAGAATTCCTTGGAAGAAACTGTGGAATGCTTGGAGGCAAAGAAAATTGAGCATGACATCCAAAATTAGCAGTTAGAAGCTCATGTGAAGAAATAAAGGAAGAGAGTAAAGATACTTTGGACTATTATTATGATGCTATGTAGCTACATAGTTCTTGGAAAGCAAAATGGGAATGCATAAATGAACTTCATGTATTCTCTTCATTTAGTAATATGTTTGGCAATCTGTTTTTGTAAGGTATGCCTTGTTGTAATGACACTAAGCTTGCAAATATTCAATCTAAATCATATCCAAATTTATGTTTGAAACAGAGCTTCAAAGAGAAACAGAGCTTCAAAGTAAAACAGTTGCAAATATATCATAGAAAGCCTAATCATAGGGCATAGCATCATCCAATTACATAATGGAAAACCTAAAACAGCTGCACATATCCATTACAGACCAAAAGAGAAGCAGACAACATTGTCTCTGCTAGAATGACACAAAACTGACAATTATGCAACATCCACATAAAACAGTTCATAGTTGCATTCATCTACAAAAGTTGCCATATTTTCAACAAAAACAACAACATGCACACTGTGGCTTCAATGGTTATCAGCTACGGCATCCAAACTCCTCTATGACCTCTTGTCATCCCACTCCTCCCTCTAGCTCTTCCAGCAGACCTCACAGTACCCCTGCCCTCTTTTACAGTTGGTGTTGGCTGAAATGATGAAGCAATTAGATGATCTTGTTGTGACATAGGAACTACAGATGGAATTGGCTGTGATGATGCAGCAGGTAAAACCTAAAAGCACAATAGGGTATAGAGTTCAAACATAAGGAATAATGAGGTTCAATAACCACAAGTCAATCAAAGTCACATTGTATATAGGTTGCCTTGAATATATTGTTCAACACTTACATTTTCAGTCTAAATTACAGCTCCAATGTGAGATCCACCTCCTCTTTACTTGCTTTGTTGGCTGTGTCTAGCACATGTCCTTGCATTATGCTCTTTTTGCTTGCACATACCACATTTGTTGTCACCAAAATATGCCTTTGAGATCTTTTCAGTTCCTGGAGCAGGTGGTACCTCACCTATATGTGAATTAGGTATATAATATCAGTTAATGTTATGCCAGAATAATAAAATCATATATTATAATGTAAGTTGCACCATAAGAAGTTCAAACAAACCTGCTGATGGAATTCTAGTCAAGTTATGAGGTCTTCCAGGTCCTCTCTTATACAGTGGAGGCATTATAGGTGCTTCAATGTTTTCCCACTCATCAATACCAGGAATGACCTCTATAGCAGGTGCATAAGCAAGGGCATATGCCTCTTTGGAATAACACTTGTCAACAAACTCCAGAATGTTCATGTGTTTATCATAAATGGCTGCTATCCCATGAGGACATGGTAAACCTTTCAAGTCCCACATTCTACATATGTAGCTATGCTTTTGAAGATCTACAACATGAACAGAAGTGATTCCAGAGGCACAACCAGCTTATTTGCCTTGAATTTCATACTTCATGTGTGCTGACTCATTGACATTGTAGTCATGGCTATCATCAACTAACTTCTTTAGTAGTTTTTCAATTTTCAATTTTTCAACATCATGTCTTCTAGTAGCCAACCTCATCATCAAATTCAATCTGAGCTCCTCATTTAATGCTAGGATTGGTAGTTTCCTCGCATCCAGAATCTTGGAATTGAAGGTTTCACACAAGTTGTTGCAGAGAATGTCACACTTGACTGTGGTTTTGAAGTGTGATCTACTCTACTGCTCAGCTGGTCTCTTCTTCATCCAATCATAAGCCTTGCCATTAGTAGCTTTTATAGCATCCATATTCTTGTTCCACCAAGTGAGTATTGTGCTCCTTGAAGATGCCTAAAATAAACCCTTTAAGTGACTACCAACATGTCCATCTCCCTTATAATTGGAATACAAATGCCTAGCACAGAACCTGTGCTCACTGTTTAGCATGATCTCTTTCACTGCATACAATAACCCTTTTTGTTTGTCACTGATGAGGGTATAAGAGAAGTCATTCTGAATATCCAGGTCATCTCTAAGAATCTGCATGAACCATGTCCAAGTCTCTCTTGTTTCATGCTCTACAATTGTATAAGCAATTGAGTACATGCCATTGTTAGGATCAATCCCAGCTGCAGTTAACATGATCCTCTTCAGCTTAGTTCTTAGATGAGTCCCATCCAAACCTATAAGTGGCCTACAATCATCTTTAAACCCTTTCTTCAAAGCTGCATAGCTGACATACATCTTTCAGAATCTTCTCCTCCCATCTCCATCCAAAGGAGCATCAATGTACACTGTGTTTGTGCAATTGGCCCTCTTTATCATAGGAGCCCATGACTCCAGCAAATTGTATTGGTCTTCAATAGTGCCATGGATCAGTTTATCTGCTGTCCTCTTTGCCCTATGGCAAATTTGGTAATTGACTCCTAACTCAAAGTCCCTACCCACAGCTGCTTTAATACCTGCATTTGTCCATTTTAGATCAGCAATGAAACTGCTCAGGTACCTCTTTGCCATGAAACTGGCATTCAAATGGCAAACTTTCTTTTCCCCAAAGAATGACACTTGTGCTTCAGAATGCATGTCCTTATAATCATTTCAGTTGAGCTTTGTGTTCTTCTAGAGGCCCAGATCCTAAAAGAACACTTCTCCAAAGGCCCAAATTTAGACTGACTAGGCTGACTAGACTCTTCGCTCCCTTTCTTCTTTTGTTTAATCTGATTTGTCTTACATATAACACAGACCCTTTTTTTGTCATTTGGGTCAAACCTTAGCTCCTTTCTGGTTAAGATAGCATGAAACTTCACTGCATCTTTGAAAGATTAAGGATTAGGGTATCTTTTACCAACACAAAACTGAGGGTCTCTTAAATCAGTCTCCTTGTTGAACTCAGGAAACTTGGTGTACCTCTTCTTCTTTCTTCTGTTTTTGATTCAATCAAACCTTACATGAGCATTGTCATCACTACTAGACTCACCCAAGCTCTGAAATGCCTCTGAATCTGCATTATTATCATTATACACTATAACTCCGTCAACATTAGTTTCTTCCACATTATTTGGTTGCATATTGTCTTCTTCCATATTAGCTTGTTCCACATTAGCTTCCTCAACATTACCTTGCTCCACATTCGTGTCTTCAACTTCATCCACATTTGATGCAAACACTTCATCATCATCATCCTCAGAGATGTTAATCTCATAATCACTATCGGGCAACTCCTCATAATCTGTGTCATTACTATCTGTCAGCTCCACACAAAATCAGCTGCATCATATATTTTTTGGCCTCTGAATCTTGTTGCATACCTCCTTTCATTCTCTTCATTAAGCTTCCTGGACTTTTTAGGTGTTTTTATCCTCCCTGCAGTTCTCTTAAGCTTAACCCTTTTGGTACGTATTGGACATGTACTTGTGCCCTCTCCAGCAGTAATATCAATTGTAGAAGCTTTAAAAGCAAGAAGACATTCAAATCCAGGAGGAGCTCCATCATCTGTTGGAGCTTCATCATCTATTGGAGCTTCTTCAACTGTAGGGAAGGATGTCCTCTTAGTTGACTTTCTTTGAATAGGCAACTTCTCCCTTTGCATATTAGGAGCTTCTTCTTCTACTATATCTAGAATGCAGTTCCCAAAGTACTTGGAATGGTCAATATTTGGTTTCCTAGTTCCAGTTATGTCTTCCTCCTTACATTCTGCCTTCTTTCTCACACAGATTGCCACCATCCAAATCTACACCACATTGCCATATTGAGAATGATGCCCAAGCATTCTGGTAACAAATTCATCATTTCCAAGCTGCATGAACTCATTGGATTCCCTTGCCTAATACCAATATGTGATTGGAGACACTCTATATCCCAGATCCTCTGCCATATGGTTTAGACAAACCCAACTAAATAAATCTGGATCTTGATTGCCTACCCGCACAACCTCACCACCCTTATACACCCTGTTATTTCCCACCACATGAAAATGTCCACCATGATGCAGCTCAATATTGAAATACTCAACTATAATAAATGTCAAACATAACAACCAAATGAATAAAAAAAACTTACTTAAGGACAAAATTTAATCAATTAATAACAACATTAGGGTATGCATTAACATAAACTAATGTGCAGTCCAATAAACAAACCTCAATCACATTTTTCCATCGTCAGTGTTGTATAAACAACATTAAACTGGAAATCAATTGTTCAAATCAAGGTAGATTACTATATTTCATTGGCTTTTTTGGTTATGATATTGAAGCCCTAATCCCAATTTTAATCTTTCCCCAAATCCAAAACAGTAGACCCTAAAATGGCTACTGTTGAACTATCCAACCAGTAAACCCTATTCTACCATGATAATGACCACACACAGTAGAAGCAGATGGGTTTTAACTTACCATTCAAGGTGGGTGGATCTCCTTCAATGCGAAAATATCTCCAGTGCTTTGGATTTATGTGAGCTTCCATTATTGAAAAGATTCGGTCAACAAAATGTATTGATCAATCTATGATAGATTCTTCCTCACTCACTACAGGTTGTGCTTTAACTGCGAATCTGAGTAAGAGTGAAAGAGTGAAAGAGGCTGATGAGTAAGAGTGAATTAGGCTGCTGGGTAAGAATGAATTTGAATGAGTAAAGTGAAGATATTTGTTTCTTTAAGGGTTTTCAAATCGATGGGATCCTAAAATGACATATATATCCTCTACACTTTGGCACATGTAATAAACATCGAATGCACGTGATATTTTTTAACGTCTCAGTTAACGGAGTGACCGTTTTGACATACGTACTTTTGAAATACATGAATGACCATTTTGACATATGTCATTTGATAGTGACCAAACTGTCGTTTTAGGCAAAGATTAATGACCATTTAAGCTATTTTGCCTAATAAAAATAAAGTCCATACTTAATGAAGAAGTCCTTCTATACCAAGACTTGGCCCCCAAGTTGAGCAACCCTTTCAACTTATTTTAAAATTTAAGCTGGTGTTTCCTGTTTGGTAAAACATCACACAACTGCTTAAAGTAGAATATGGCCACTTCCCAATGTAGCTTATAGAAGCTGCAAATCCTAGCTTCCAAAAGTGGTGGTTTTCAAAAGCTATGATGCTATGCCCTTTTGACCCATTTTACCCATACAATATGATGATAGAGATTGATCGGTGATGACTACCCCACTTCCTATGATGGTGTTTCAAAAACAGTTGTAAAGAAATAACGAAAGAGACATAATTATGCCATCTTCAATAAAGAGGTCTAAAGAGTTATAGTCTAAATTTTAGCCTTTTTTTGAACTCCAACAATAAATAAAGATCAAGTCAAAATGCCACAAAATGGCCAAAGGGTCAATGAAATGACCAAATTTAGCCATTTAGCTAGCCTAGGCCAAATTTAGGGGACCACTCATCATATTAAAATAATATATGGGTTGATAAAATGAGATTAAGACAATGACAAGTGTCAAGTTATAATTAATTGATTCAATTGATGTTGAATGTTTAAACCTATACATACCAATGACTAATTTGCATTAGTTTTGCAATGTCAACATTTTAATATCTGATTCAAAATCTATTCAAACTTTAGAAATTTGCTTATAAAAGAATACGTGTTACACTTACTATTTAAAAATGTATCGCATGAACTACATGTACAACAATCTATCAACTAAACGTAAAAATTAAAAATTATCTCAAAAACTAATTTGTCTAAATTAAAATGTTATCATAATAAAATAACATAATAAGATTAAAAAGATAATGTAAATATTAACATATTCGGAAGGGCTAAAATTTTACCATTTCTTACTAGAGATAGTCACTAACTTATTAATAAAAGAGTAATATTTTTTGGGCTATATTATAGCCCTAGCGGCCTTGACCCTGCCTTGCTAAAGATGGCATAAGTCTGAACAAATGGTAAAGATCCTACACCAATGTGAAATTATAACTATTTGGGATTACCATAAAAGTTTTCAAGATTAATGAACAAAACTAAGGAACAAAACTGACATAACAAAGAAACAATAGTACTTAAGGCTGAAGTCTAAGTTTGAAGAGCTCTTTTTTTTCCCTCCCGTGAAGGAATACAAAAGAAAGAAGAGTCATTCTAATAAAACAATACTAGCTATTTGGTTATTATTATATATGTGATTGGCCAGAGAGAAAATTCCATCTCTTTAAATTAAAGTTGGGCATAAACTAATACTAGCTACATAAAAGAGTCGTCTGCACTCTTACGTTTTCCTCTAGAGTTTTGACGAAGCACCCCATTAGGATGGAGATCTTGACTTGGAATGTTTGAGGCCTTAAAAACTCGGTTGTGGTACAAGTTGTTATGCATGTATCATAGCAAAAGTGTCCATCTATTGTTTTCTTGAGTGAAACGAAGGTGGATGATATGGATTACATGAATCAAATGTGTTTTGAGTTCAGTTTACTGGATTGCGAAGCAAACTTGAGTTAAGGGAAATTAGGAGGACTGGCTATGTTTTAGAGGGATGGAATAAAGGGTGATTATTAGACCAAATCACTTCATCATATTGATGTTGTAATCCATGGGGGCAATGGATCTAGAGTTTGGTGGCGTTTAATTGGTTTATATGAAAACCCTAGAACTGTTGCGAGGCATCAGTCTTTTGATTTTATGTGTAAGATAGGGGATGAATGCTCGTTACCATGTGTTTTAATTGAAGATATAAATGAGTTGTTAAGTAACTCAGAATCAGAGGGCGGAGCGTGGTGGCCGGAGGTACAGTTGCATAATTTTTGTGATGTGCTCTCATACTCGGAACTCTTTGATTTAGGGTTCGAAGGAATACCCTCTACTTGGAGAAGGGTCAATGTCAGGAGTCGTTTGGATCGGGTCGTGGTCTCGGCATCTTGATGTGATATTTTTCAAAATGCGAAATTGGAACATCTGGAGCCTATCCATGGTGATCATATCCCTTTGCTGCTTCATGCAAGGATTAGAGCTGAGAGTGCAAATGGCAATCAGAAATATCAATTTTGGTTTGAGAGTTTTGGGGTCGACAACAAGAGCTGTGTGAAGGCTGTGAAAAATAGATGAGAGGTCCTAATGACAGATCATCCAATGTATTGTGTTAAATATAAGATTTAGAATACTAGGTTCTCATTGAGAGGGTGGTAGAAGGCTACATTTGGAAATCGAATGAGGCAAATTGATCATATCCTAGGCCGTCTTGTGGAGTTGAAGGAGGTGTCGTTGTCTCTAGTGAATCAAGCTGAGCAAGTAGAGTTATCTCAAATGCTAGAGTCTCTATTGGTGATGGAAAATGAGTATTGGAAACAGAGAGCTAAAGTTCAGTGGCTCTGAGATGGGGAGAAAAATTCCAAGTACTTACATCATAAGGCTAGCAACTGGCGAGCAAAGAACACGCTGAAAGGGCTTTTTGATTCAAATGGTGTGTGGAGGGAGAGCATGAACGATATGCATGTGGTTGTTGAGGATTATTTCCGGGATATGTTTGCCTCATTCCCAATAGATTACTCGAGACGATTAGATGCTATGGAGTTTTTAGTGGCTAAAGTGACAACAGAGATGAACACAAGGATAGTGGCCCCTTACTTAACAGAAGATATTCGATCGGCCCACTTTCAAATGTATCTCCTTCCTATTGGTTTGTGTAATGTCGTTTACAAAATATGCTCTAAGACAATTACTAACCGGTTGAAGAAAGTTCTAGATGCCATAATCTCGTCCTTCCAGAGTGCTTTTGTTCTTAGTAGATTGATCACGGATAACACACTAGTGGCAAATGAGGTATCACATTTTATTTATAATTGTCAGTCATCTGTGTAGGGTGTTTTTTCACTTAAACTAAACATGAGCAAAGCATATAATCGTATGGAATGGAACTTCTTGAAAGTTGTCCTGCTGTAGCTTATGTTTTATGAGAATTGGGTGTAGTGGATTATGCTATGTTTGTGTATAGTGAAGGTACTCTTTTCTGATAAATGGCCAAAGAAGAGGTTGTCTTACTCTAAATAGGGGTCTGCGACAGGGGGATCCTCTCTTGCCTTATCTCTTCTTATTGTGTATGGAGGTATTCACAATGTTGCATGATCATAAAGCTTAGATGGGTGGATTATAGGGTGTTCAAATATGTGAGGGAGCTCCAACTATACGTCATTTATTTATCCGTTGATGATAGCCTATTGTTTGGCAAAGCTAATGTGTCTGAGGTTAGTCATATCAAAGAAGTATTACAGGAGTATGAAGCAATGTTAAGACAAAAGATTAACTTTGCGAAAAGTAGTATTATTTTCAGCAAAAAAGTACCTCTGAGTAGAAAAGAATCACTTACTAGCTTGTTGGGTGTCCAAATTGAGGAGAAGCATGAAAAGTAGAGACTTTTCATTATATTAAGGAGAAGCTGAGTAAGAAATTGGAAGGTTGACAAGGCAAGATGCTAAGTGGTGCGGGGAAAGATGTGTTAATCTGGGTTGTTTCTCAAACTTTACCTTCCTACTCGATGAGTTGTTTTTTTGCTACCTCAATAAATGTGTGAATCTCTCCATCAAATATGTGCTAAATTCTGGTGGGGAAGCTTGCTTGATAATTGGAAAATCTATTGGATGTCTTGGGACAAGCTCTCTATGCCCAAGGAAGAGGGGGGGATGAGATTTCGGGATCTTCATGCTCATAACTTGGCGTATTAGCTAAGCTAGGGTGGTGTATTTTGCATAACCCTAATTTTCTTATAAGCAGGTTGTATTTGGAAAAGTATTTTCCTGAATCTAATTTCCTTTCAGTTCCTTTGACTGGGTCGGTGTCAGCATATTGGTGTGGTATAACATCAGCTTGTGGTGTGTTACAAAAAGAATTGAGAAGACAAATAGGTACGGGAGAGTCTATCCTTATTAGAGACACACTATGGTTGCTGTTGCCTTTCTCCTTCCAACCACTGCAGTGTCCACCTGACACTCATGTTATGGTAAGTTAGTTGATTACTCCTTCAAGACAATGGAATGTACAAGTACTTAATCTTTGTTTCGAAGAGGAGGATGTTTCTTTGATAAAAAAGTATTCCTTTGAGTGCTAGATTAGTAAATGACAGATCACTACCAGAATACCTAACTTTGACGACGAAATGGATTTGTCATCTAAGAGACCAATTTCGTCATCTAAAAACTTAAACGACGAAGCCTTCGTCATCCAAGTTTCGTCGTTAAGCCTTATCATGATAGATCTTAGACGACGAGAAAACAGTGTTCGTCGTCTTAGAAGTTTCTTAAATGACGAACAAAGTTTTGTCATTTAACATTCCACACTATGAAAAGTTTCAAGCTTAAACGACAAAATATTTTGTTGCAAAAAACTAACTTAGACGACAAAGATAAAAAAATTCGTCGTCTAAGTATAAACACCTAGATGACAAAAAAAAAACTTTCATCGTATAGAGTACTTTTTAAAATGACGAAACTATTATAGTTTTCGTCGTCTAATAGTCATGTTTAGATAACGAATTATTTTTATTTTGTTGTCTTACACATTAAATTAATAATTGTTTTTGCAAATTTCAGAAAATATTTAAGAAATATAATATTGATTAAAATATCTACATAATAGTCGATCTACATTATCTACATAATAGTCAACAGCTACACCGGTGTTTGGACCTCTAACCCACTCCTGCGACCTTCGTCATCGTCATTGTGGTCTTTGTCTCATGAATGCTGAGATGGCACATGCGAACTACAATCAGGCGGCTGTAATCCCATCTGTAACATCATCTCTCAAATCCATGCCTCATTCCCCGCTGGATTTCTTGAAGCTACTCCTCGTACTGCTCCCTCACTACCATAAATTCTACTATAGCCGACGATGTGAAGTCGTCGGCCTGTTAACTTAACTCGTCGGTTATAGGTATAACCGACAACGTGTTGTTGGTCATACCGTCGGTTATACTATAACGGACGACCGGTTAAGGCAGTCTTCAGTTATAGTGTGGGATTATAACTGATGTTAAAAAGTCGTCGGTAATAACTTACTACATTGACGACAACGCGTCGCTGGTTATAGTATGATTTGGGAATATTATGGGAATACTATAGCAGACGACATAGGTCCATGCCATCTACTATAGTTGGTGCATTTTTTTTAAAAGGGCGGATTCTTGATTGGGCCCAATTTCAGAACCTGCATTTGCAGAATACAACACATATTTTTCCAACAACATATATTATCCAACAACATATGCATCCATACAAAGAAAAGACAACAGTACTAAGACTGATCAAAATCTATGTTGTGTAAATAATCAGAGTGGTGACTCCCATGGTCGCGCTGATCCTCTGGTGGCTGCGGTTACGGCTGTGGAGCATTGAAAATGTTCAAAGGTAGGGGCCGGATCTGGATTCCAGCAGCCTGAAACTGTGGCATACACTGCTACCACCATGTCGCCATAGATGCATGCTGCTTGGCTAATCTCTGCTGCTCAACAAATCTCGCATTTTGTAATGCAATCGACTGTTCAATCTCCTCTATCCATCTCCGTTGCTCTTCCATATGTCTATGTTGCTCCTTCCGACTGGAGGGAGAATTTGGGAGTCGTTTTCAAGACCCCTTGGTCCTTCTCGCCCAAACCCTTGACGTAGAAGGTGTTCTTCCCAGGAGATATCGCGGCTGCCGTGATCGTCGCCGACACAGTCGGATTAGATGTATCAATCTCAGAGGTGTATTGGGTCAACTCCTTATGTGGAACTGCAATGATGGTTCTTGGAATTTTTTGCCTGGTTGTGAGAGTTTTTCTCGGAGAAGGCCTTGTTGGATAAACATACGTCAGAAAATGATTAACTAATTTTCTAAATATAATTAATACGACACAACACAAATATGTTCAAGTTACATACCTTGAATCGCAAGTGCTCGAAGTGAGTTACCAACCATCTCCACTCGTACTCCCTAAACCGAAACTCGCTACTGGTACCATCTCGGTCACTGTTGTACTTTTCCCAATGCTTTTTGAGCTCAGACTTCCACTCCTTGTACCTATATTAATGCAACATAAATGTTAGATACTAAAAGTCTTGAGAATCAAAATTCTAGCTCGATATGTACAAAAACTGAGAGACATCACCTGCTCCCTTGCACCTTATTTGCCCACGTGTGTCTGAGCATGTTTTCCACGTGAAACCACTTCTACAATATATATATATAGTAAAAATTGAGTTAAAATGAGGACTTGATTAATAAGTAGAAAATTTACGTAATAATGCAAAATGTAACTCACCGACAGTGCATTATACACTTCAACCTTCATGTAGTTCGGCACGAAATTCCAATCTGGTCACAGCATTGGGACTCTGTCCCGTATGATGCTCTGGCCATTGAGGTATACTTTTGAGTATCATCTTCCTCGATCACCTCGCTTCCTTCAGTCTTCCTAATGAGCACCTGCCCATGCCTGGTCACCTATTCAAAAAGTTTGCCGACGACGGTGCCTCTGGTATTTTTGGTTTTGCCGTTGACGACGGTGCCTATGACATGGTAATAACATGAAAACATACGTACCGAATTTAATTTACATATAGGCTATATATATAAGTTTGAAATTAAATATTGTAATGTTTATTAATATTTACCCGATTCGTCTGTCTGTTGTCCCTTAATCCGAGCATTTCAAAGAGGAGTCTCGAAGGGTATGTACACGTACACTTGGTCCACCGGAAGAAAAAGATCCTATCCTCCAATAGGCCTCCCCATATCGTCGAAAATAGGTATGGGTGGTATCTCATCGGGCACGAAGATGGTGGACGACGGTGATAATCGCACACCGGCCCTCGAACTACTTGAAGAACATGCCTCAGATGATTGGGCCGTAGAGGGAGCAGGCGTCGGCTCAGCAATATGCGGCATACGCCTATGGATCGTCTGTTGAGATGTGCCGCCCGTTGAGGGTCGGCTGGCTGTATGCTGTGGCGTTGCCTCTTGATAGAGCCTCCTCGCGATGGAGGGTTGGTTGGGTTCCTGCGGCGTCGCATCCTCACTAAGTAGAATACTTTGGCGAGATATGATAGGATCAGAATAACTGTTGCTGATCGTGGCCGAGCAGCTACTCTTATTTCCACCTTGGGATCTCGACCCGGATCCCGATGATATTTTTTTGCGTAAAAAATTAAAACTCATACCTAAAAATGTGTATTAATTAACATCTAATCTATAAATCCAAATATATTCAATAAATCACATACTCCATTTTATATTAATGTATTCATAGCACATGTTCAACAAAAACACAAATTCATATCCACTGCACATATATTCATTGGCATATTCAACATTAAATTAAAAAATAAAAAAATCACGATTATATATACATTCAATTATTGTTACTCCTATATTTAAATATATATTCACATACTCTATATTTATATATATTCCCAATTATATTCATAGGATTATATTTATATATATTCCTATTTTTATATATATAGTTTATATATATTCACAATTATATTTATATATATTTACAATTATATATATAACCATATATATATAATTAAACATATATATATAAACATATATAAATTAACATAATTATATATATAAACATATATATAATTAAATTAACACAATTATATATATAAATATATATAGAGAGAGAATCATGGTGGGGAGAGATACCGGAGAGAGATGGAGGAGGTAACGGTGTTGGGGGATGGAGGAGGCGACAGTGGCGGTGGTGGCGAGGGGGGGGCTGGCAGCGTGAAGGGAGGAGAGAGAGAGAGAGAACGCCGGAGATGGAGAGAGATATCGGAGAGAGAGGGAGAGCGATGGGTCGTGATAGGAGGAGAGAGAAAGAAGGTTGGGACGGCGTGTGGCGGAGGGCCGAGATGCGAATCTATTGATCGCGACGGTGGGGGTTGAATCTGTTTGTGGCGTGAAAGCGATGGGCCGCGACCGGGATTTTTAAACACAACTATAACCGACGACTGCCTAAGTACCCTTTCGGCAGGTACTCTCGAATGAAAACAGAGAAGAGGCGTTGAAGCAGTGCATGGCAGTCATGACTCTTTAATCCATATATCTTATTGTTCCGGAAGTTAACATACCGGCCTATATTTCCTGCATAACCATAAGGATACCTGACATTACCCAT
Source organism: Geum urbanum (assembly GCA_946800695.1). Lineage (NCBI taxonomy): Eukaryota > Viridiplantae > Streptophyta > Magnoliopsida > Rosales > Rosaceae > Geum > Geum urbanum. The sequence continues at coordinate 13,412,414 of OX327003.1, forward strand.
CCAAAAAAAATTAATTCTTTTGGTCAGGCTTCACGGTGTAAGGAACTTGAGGCATTTTTTTCTTCCATTCTCTCAACCACAAATATTTCCGTAGTCCTATTAATTTCAGATCAGTGCGTGCCTTAGGGTCATCTTTAGTTTTCCCTTCCCAATTCAGCACTGTCCCTACCACACTTTCGCACACATTCTTCTCTATGTGTATAACATCTAGGTAGTGCCTGATCAGTAACTTAGGCCAGTACGGGAGTTTCCAGAATATGCTTTTGTGTGTCCAGAATTTGTACCTGTCGGGTCTGTCAGGTATCGACGCCACTATTTCGGGATGATTGCTCAACGACCCAAAATTATATTCATTCAGCACTCCTAAAATTTTGGCCCCCGTCCAGCTCCTAGGTTGAACACCCGTTTCTACGGTTCCATCAAAGGCCTCCTTATCCTCCCAAAATAGGTGATCATGGGGAAGCCAACAGCGGTAACGCATCTAGACAATCTTCCTGCATTGAGGTCTGCAGCACTCAACGGTCATGCACTCTGAACAACTCTTGTATCCCCTGGTAACGCTGCCCGACAACATCCCGCGGGCAGAAAAATCACTAATGGTGCCAACAAGCATACCTCGCATCTGGAACATCTCGTTTTTGTACTTGTCATAAGTGGCATGACCAAATTCACTCAGGTTCTTAAACTCCTCAATCAAGGGTCTCAAATACACATAGAGACGCTTTTCTGGATAACCTGGCCCTGGAATCAACAGAGTGAGCATATTGTATTCCTTCTTCGTGCACATCCATGGAGGAAGGTTGTACGGTACTAAAATAACTGGCCAAATACTATATTGAAGACTCATGTTGCCAAAAGGGTTGAATCTATTAGATGAGAGCCCAAGCCAACATTTCAGACCTCTGATGCAAAATGAGAAAACTCCCTGATCATGTGCTTCCAACCATCTCCGTCAGCAGGGTGTATAAGGGTATCATCATCAGGCAAATTCCTCTCAACCCACCATCTCATAGCTTTAGCCGTGTGTGCACACATGAACAACCATTCCAGCCTATCAACCAGTAAGAAATATTGAAATATCTTCACAGCTTTCTTATTCCCTGCAGGAGTCAACTTATACCTATCTGTACCACATACCGGGCAAGCATTAAGGCTTTCAAGATAATTGCCGTAAGCGTCTTCACCCCAAAAGAGAACACAATCATATTTGCATGCATGAATTTTGACGTACAAAAGCCCAAGATCTTTCAGGATATGTCGTACCTTACGATGAGTTGTAGGAAGGCGATGACCGGGGGCAGCATCGAAGTAGTCCACTGCAGCCAATCATCAACAGCCTTGACACTCATTTTGTTCTCCACATTGAGCTTCATCACTCCCATGACACTTTCAAGAATAGTCTTATTACACCTGTTGTACAATGGAGTCTGTTGCAATGCAATCAGATGGTTGTACTTGTCCATACCAGCAGTGTTGATAGCTCTAGGTAATTATTGGAGTGACTCAATATAAGGGAAGCCCCCAATGGCAGGAGAATCTTGTGCTTGAGCAAATACACCGCTCTCATAAGGAAACACATCGTTGATCAACCTCGTTGTTGGATTATTGGATGCACTGAAAAATTGACCATGATCATGCAAACCCGTTGATGATGTTTCACCGTGATAAGTCCAACATTTATACTTATCCCAAAACCCGTATTTCTTCAGGTGCTCAACAACTTGTTCAATGGGAAAACGAAATCGGTCGCTGCGAAACTGACAATTATTACACAAATAATAATGAATTGGCATCCTTCCACAATTAGCCTTCGCATATTCCACAAAGCTTCTAATTGCATGGTGATATCTTACATCCCGTCTTTCAAGGCTCATTCAACTCTTTTCCATCCTGAAAATTCTAGCAATATATATATATATACATATACACGCATCCAATAATTAATTTAAAATTCATCATTATATATATATCGATATCTAATTAATTAAACTATAAATTACATAATTTAATTCGATCTTCTACGTAAGTACTCCCTAATTACAAACATATATATATTGATATATCAATCATATATATCACCGTCAATTAACATATATACATACGTACATATATATATATCAATAATCAACAATTAAAAATTTACATATATACAACTATATATATACACATATCAACAATTAATCAACAAATTTACATATAATTATATATATACATACATATTTTCGTCGAATTCAACTCAATTCAACTCAAAATAAAGAATATATCAATATATTACTCAAAATGAACAATCAATTCAACTCTACTTCAACATTAATCAATGCAACTCAAAATCATCATATATTAAATAATCAACATATACGTACGTACCTAGCTAGCTAGCTATATATATAGCTTCACGAACCTTTCTTGGACAGCTTCCGACAACACCCAACGATTTTAGAGCGTTTTGAGTTTTTCTCATCGAATTATTTTTGAATGACTAAGCTGTTGTGAAATAGATCTGAAATAAGAACTATAGCTGACGACGTACTTAGTCGTCTTCAATAGTTCAAAAGTCATCGGACATTGTGGCAAAAAGGTCGTCGGGTATAGGGTGTACCTATAACCGACGACAAGGTTTGTCGTCGGGCTATTTTTTTTGGTTTCGTCGGGTATAGTATAAGTGCCTGTCTGCTAGAATAGGCACCTCCGCCTGCTCCTCGGCCTCTCAGATGCACTCATCAACCACATTTGAATGAGCTCGCGAAGTTGACGTCGAAGACTAGCTCAAATCTCGAACATTGGCTCGTCCAAGGCCACGAATCTGCTTCCCAGGTCAGATTAGGAGCGTCTTCTCATACATCTGAATTTGCATAGGTACGTCCAGTGGAGGGAGCTCTTCACGCGGAGTGTCTAGGTTTGTGTCGCTCTGTCAGCCAATGCTTCCTTAACGAACTACATCATCTTCACCTACATTAAAATAAACAATTAAAAATTAAACTAAACTCAACTAACTTGAATAACTCAATAGAAAATTTGATATAATTTTCCTAAAAATAAAGGCAACCAAAACTCTGAAAACACATAAAATTGAGCCATTATAACACACGAAACAGCTCAAATCTCAATATAGCAAAAAACAACCCCATAACTGTATTTCAATGCTCAGTAAACATTATTGTGCCAATCAAACAAGCAACGCATACGAAATAAATTTTATTCAAACAAATAATGCACGTAAAGTAAATTTCATTCGGTCACCATCTACTCTAACCTAGGTGCACACCGGGAAGATGCTTCTAAGGTTTTGACACATAAACATTCACAAAAATAAGTTAATTTTGGTTTGTTTTGAATTTAGTGGTTACTTACAGCATCCAGATTTGCCTTCTCTTCCCTGGGCCTCATGTACGTATCTTTATAAGCGTTTAAGAATGGCACCTGTGAACCCTTTTCCATATGCTCCATGAGCAGGTAGCAAATCGGAGTTGAGCCAGAATGGTGCTTCTCGTCCTTCAGATCCCGGTTGTGAGTGTTCGCTTACAACCTTGTCTGTTATAGGAAACATGACGAAATAATTTATTAATAATAAATTATTCAAATTATATACCTTCTATTCAATATTTAAAACATTACCTTAATTTTTTTACTCTCGAAGTGCTGGACTAACCATTGCCATTAGTCTTCCCGATTCTTGAACTCGGCAGGGGCAGGGGACCCGAAGTCCTTATAGATCTTGTGCAATGTGTGCTTCCAATCAGCATACCTTTTTGTAGCTCGCTCCTCAATGAACTCAAACATTTCTGGACTCTCTAGAAAATAAAAGTGTACCTAAAAATAATATGAAGAGGCATTAAATATATATATATAATAACTGCTAATTATTTACATTTAATCAAATTTATTTAACTTGAAAGACTCTTACCAAGAGATAGACGTACACCTTGTCTCTCTCTGCCTTTGAGAGCTCTGCCCATACCGGCGCCTTCATCGCTACCTTGCTCTGTATGGCAGCCCCAATTTTGTGGGTAATCAAGCTGCTCAGCTACTTTTTTGGCCTCTTGCGAAGTCATGGTAATGAACTTCGATATTCTTTTTCTTCATCTTAACCATTTGACCAGCTTTGGTCCCCTTACACAACCCTCATCTACGTTTTGGGGCCAGTCTTACAACAAAAATTACAAAATTAATTAGTATTTATTGAACACACTTGATCGATTTATAAAACCATGAATCATTCTACATATTGCATAAGAGATTTACCCATGGTGCTATGCCTTTTGGGGCAGGCACTGATGCACAATTCATCCGCTGAGGAAGTAGATGGTGATGGAGTTGTCGGGATTAGAATATTTATTGGGGGGCATTAGGCAGGCCTTCACCTTCCCGTGGCTTTAGGGTTGTGTAGTTATTTGAAGTGCCGCCTCCATTCCTCTAACACAAGAATTGATATACTTCAATTCTTGCTTCATGTTGTTGTTTCCTCTTCAAATTCGCAGATAGCATCTTTTTTGATATCCAAATACATAATGAAAAAAGCATTTCAGAACAATCAAATATGAAAAACCTTACAGTCAAACAATTGTTTACTTGATCCCCAAATTCATCAACAATAATCCCCAAATATTATAGAACATTCTACATGGCATGGTTATGATCTAAGGTTTCAATAAAAGCAGTAAGGTCTCAAGTCACTCCCATAAGTAGATTTCATTGCTAATCGTTGATGATGAACTAAAACAGTTTGAATAAGATAATCTAAAGATTAATACTAACTCAAAGCCAGAAATAGACATGAGTTCAATCGTCTGGAGAAACATAGAAACATATGACCCAATTTTACCTCTATAAGACTCTGACTTCTACTTTAAACAACTATATAACAGACCACAAAAAGGACAACATCCAAAGACAAAATAAATAGATGCTCCAAACATATAATGAAGCATAACAGATCACTAAGGGTTGGTCATAGCAATGAGGAAAATGCTTGCTTTGTTGCCTAAGCCAATACACACTACATTGTTGACATTATGATTCAAGCCTGGTAAATCAATTCATGCTTACACACATATATAAAATGAAATAGTCCACAGATTCTATGAAGTAACCTTACATACTCACTATTTTCAAACCACAGAAATCAAGGCATCAAGAAAAACAGCCAAATTCCCAGAAGAAAGAACAAACCTTTAACCGGGGTTTTGGATAGAGAAAGGTGAGGGAGAGAGTGGCGTCAGGGTGAGGTGGCGGTGAGCTCATCAGCGTCGAAGATGAGGTCGTCAGCATCGGAAGAGGAGATGGAATCGGCTGGAGAAGGAATCAGAAGGAGTTGGAATCGCCCAAAGATGGAATTGGAAAAGGTGAGGGAGAGAGTGGCAGTGATGGCGTCAGACATCAGTGATGCTGAGATGGCGGTGGTTGTGTCTGGCGTTTGCGTCGGTGAGGGAGAGGTGAGAGCAAAGAGATATGATTAGAGATTTGAGACAGATTTGGGAGTAAGATCGAACGGAATTGATCTTATAACAAACACTTAGACGACGAAATATTTTCGTCTTCTAAGTAAATATATTCGTCGTTTAAAAAAAATTAAAATTTTCCAAAAAAATGGCGCAAAGTATTTACCGCAAAATATTTTGGTATTAGACGACGAAATAAAATTAATCTGTCATCTAACAATTAGGTTTTGGGGACTGAGGCATCAAAAAGTTAATATTTCGTCGCCTAAGTGTTATTTTATTTTATTTTTCAGATCAATTATGAAAAATTAAATTTTGGTACATATATATATCATTTGGACACAAACTTACACTATATATATCATTTGGGTAGATATATTTTTTTAAAAAATTTGTACTTTCGGGTAAAAACATGTGTGCGATATATATATATATATCTACTGAGTTTGTATAACTTAAGTGTTCGCATGTCTATATTCACCCCACGTCAATATTATCGGAATTTAATTTGGAAAAAACAACCGTTAGATATATTCATCATAACATAAATATGTACGTGAACAAAATTTGAAGAGATTCAAAGTTTAGTAAGGCTTTGATCATAGTAGTCAACCATAAAAGTGAATTTTCAATGACACAAAAACATTCATAAGTAAATCTTTCGTAACTCCATTTTCTAAACCAGAAACAATTACAGTCTCTGAAATTGTGAGCCTATGTCCTCGACAAAAAAATTATGCATTATAAAATGATATGTATAGTCGTGTCTATTACGACCCGGAACATTATTATACGATAATTAAAACTAATGTGGTTAGTCGCTAATTTATTACGTTAATCGTCGATGCTAATTAGTCTTTACCGTCGGTAACTTTTGCTGGCATTTCGCCAAGATTTTATCAATTTTTTTTTTCAAAAATTTCTTTGGATAAAGTTGCAGAGTTTGTCGATACGAGTTCGTGGCCACGTCAAGTGTTGAAATCGGAGTTACGACAAAGAAGTTATGGTCAACAAAATTTTACGGAAGTATCAGAAAACGTTTATCGCAAAATCGCAGGTATAAATACAGATTTCTATTTTGGGAAGGTCAGAGTTTCCTTTTTGGGAAGGCCAGGTTGATCCCGCGTTGACCTTCCCCTCCCGAGTGGTTTTTTCGCCTTGAGGTTCTCACCGGCGGTGAGCCTCCGGCAGGCCACCTCCGGCCATGATATTGATGGAAAACGGTTGGGTTCAAACTCTTCTATCGATTAATGGGTGCATCTTCGGTGTTGGTGGCTGGAGGAAGGAGAATCGAGGTGGAGATCTTTGACCGATTTCGGGCAGTTTTTCTTGGTGATGGTGGCGATGCTCTCAGCGGGGTTTAATGTCGAACCCTGGGGGGTTTTGAAGCCCCGGTGAAGACAAACCTATTGGGACCGGTCTCAGGCCCTGCTGTGGCTTGACGCCGGTGATCGAGCAAATTGTATTTTCTGGTGGATTATTGGTTTTCCAATAGATTGGAGGCTTTCCGGTTAGTATTTGATGTTGTGTTCTTCATGAATGTTGTTGGGCTTATTGAGATGAATATTTTGGTATGTAGGTTACTTAATTTAGTGCCGATGGGAGTTCTGGCCGTAGTCGGCGGTGGTGCATGGCCCCACGCGCTACCATGCCTGGCAGAGCTCCTACGAGGTTGGATTTTCGGCAAAATTTTATGCTATTCCGCTTGTAATTTCGTGCTGAATGCAATGGTGAGGTTCTTGAATGGATATAGGCTTGATTAATTTAGACGTTTGTTTAATCGGATAATAATTAATTGATTTCACGATATTATTAACAGATGATCCGACTATCGATTTAAATTCAAGTCGCTCGTTGTTTGAGATTTATGTTACGACTCTAAAATTGATTTACGGTGAAGTAATGCAAAGAACTGAATTTAAAATTTGATTAAGTTCGTTTTTAGTCAGAAAATACGTTGTTCAAGAATGTGAGATTCTCGACATTATTGCTCGTAGGATTACGAGTTTAACTATTCAATATCGATGAGTAGATATTAATGATAATCGTGTTTTCAGGATTACAAGTTAATAGGCCGTGTCAGATGATTATTGCGCCGAGTAGCAAGTTACGGCTTTATGAATGTCCCAGCATTGCATAACAAGTGGACTTTTATTTTTCACAATCGTTTGCGAGTTCAGGGATTTATATTCACACTGCACTGTCAATTTACAGATTATAGTTTCAGGTATATTTTAGACCAGATTATATATGGAAGTTTTTTCTTGTGATGGCTTATAGTTTAGCTGCAACGATGCACTGATTGTTCGGCTGATCACCAGATACTCCCTAGTCAGGGGAGGTTAGGTTGCCTCGTCTAACCCATCACCTTTTATTTTTATTTGTCGTAGCTACTGATCAGGGGAGGTCAGGATACCTCGTCTGGTCCATTGTTCCATTCATCGTATCTATTAGTCAGGGGAGGTCATGAGTCCTCGTTTGACTACTTCCATGATTCTTACAGTTTTATAACTATTAAACTCGCATGTCATAATAGAAACTTTTGGAAAGGCACAGATATAATATTTCATTGTTTTACACTAATTGTGAGTTTTTGTCCACTCACGCTAACGTTTTTATGCTTTTTTATTTGCCTTTCCCTGGGCCTTTCGGTGTTCATTGCCCAGGTTGCAGTGCTTATCCTGAGCTGGATTTTGATCCCTAGAGGCTTTGATTCCACCCAATTACCATACTTTTCTGTAGGTTTTGGTCCATTAGCAGTGTATTTTCATATGTTTAATTCTACTTCTAGAAGTCGCTCTGAACACTAGTGTTGTAATTAATTTTCAGTGTTGGTAGTGAATTATTAGAATTGCTGGATTATGAGTTTTAAATTCCTGTATTATTGTTCCAGCATTTTAATTAATTTACTTACCGCACTTTATTGAGAATTTCAGAGAGACATCAGTAGTCCATGGTATTGTTTGTGGGAAATCCGAAGTGTGATTTTATTGCAAGTTTCTCGTAGCCCACTTTGTAGAGGAAAATATGTCAATTTTTTTATATAGGAATCCATAGTTTAAGTCTTGTCGTTAGGGCGTGATCCAAGATTACTAGTTAATCTAGGGTTATGTCCTTTCAGTTTCCTTAGAAGATGATTGGCAGTCAACTAGGACTTAGACGATGAATACTACAGTTTTTTGTCATCTAAGCTAACATTTAGGCAACGAAACTAAATATATTTGTCGTCTAAGTCATTATGGTTTAAGGGTTGGGAGTTGGAATTTAGGGTTTAGGGTTAGGGTTTGGATTAGATGTTAGATGACGAAATAGGTTTGTTTTGTAGTCTAAGACTTTACTTAGACGACGAAGATACCAATTTTTTTTGTCTAGGAGTTCAACGGATCGAAAAAATCTTTGATGGGTCGAAGGAATGGCTCTGTCCGAATTGAATAAAATCTACAACGAATCGAGAAAATTTCTCGATGGGTCACATGACACAGTCGGGGATTTTTTTGGCATTTTGTCTTAGACAACGAAAGTTGTTATTTTCATCGTCGAAGGTGTTACTTAGACGACGAAAATACCAAATTTCGTCGTCTAAGTGTTCAACTAAAATAGAAAAGAACCTTGTTTTTTTTTAATCATTCCTGTATTGCTTGAACCAGTCATTTATTCCTGCTTGGAACACTCAAAATCATTTTTATATATCCAAATCATATCAATTTTAATTAACTCGATCAACTCACGATATTAATAATTAGCTAGAATTATTACAAATCCAAAAGAAAAGAAGACTGTAATTGAACAAATTGTTACAAATATGTATGGGAAACATAATTCATTTTCATAATCTGAGTCATCCTCTTTATCATCCTCACCATGACCTGAGTCTTCCTCCTCGTAAAATAAGTCCTCATTAGGGATGAATAAATAATCCGAACCCGCGGGTATATGCCTGACCCGAACCCGATTTCTAAGGTAAATGACGAGTATCGAGTATTTACCGACCCAAACCCATTCTGAATAGTGGCGGGTTCGAGTCGGGTACAGATATGCATCTACCAAACCCGAACACGACCCACCTAGTTTTATAAATGAATTTTGTGATATTTTATAATTTATATCTTATTTTTCTATATATATATATTTATATATATTTTATATAGAGTTGTATATATATATAATCATATTTTATTTTATTTATTTTTTATTTGGATAAACTGGTCGGGGTTGGGTATTAGATATCAGACGGGTTTGGGTAGGGTGAAAATCTGAACTAAAATTTTTCAGGTTCGGGTCGGGTTCGGTTGAACGGGTTGATTTCAGGTTTGGTTACCCAATATCCGACGCCGACCGGACCCGTTGGCATCCCTAGTCCTCATCAGCCTCTTATATGTGCTATCTGACTCTAGTTCCTGAACCTTAGTCCAGGTAAGCTCTCCTGTCTCGAGTTCATTTGTAACATGATTTTCGTTCATGCAAATAAGAGTTGTGTCTGGTAAGTCTGCAATACCAGGCTCTTGATATGGATCACTTACATCATTCCTGTCACTCTGTTCTATATCAGACTTCCCTTCAAGTGTTTTTGTGCACCATATATTTTGATGACATATAGTCTACAACTTTTCAACCACCACCCTCTTTCGGATCATTCAGATAGAGCACTTGCTTAACTAAGGTGGCAAGAGCAAGTGGCTCATCATCGTACCAGCTTGTGTATATATTTACTGATAATAGCCTAAGATCCTTCTTCGTAGTATTTTTTCTGTTTGGGTTAGTGTTGAACCGTTTACATTTGAAAAGCACAACAGGCATTCAATTACCATAAATTAACTTAACGATGTTGACAAGAACCCATAGTAAAAATCATCGTCTTCTCCTATTGAGATCCCACATTCTTGTGTTCTCTTATCTTCATCTAGATCCAATGTCTGAAACTTATCCCTGTTCACAACATGTGCACAATAAATCTCATATCTTTGCGGCTTACTAGCCAAATTATGCAACGCCGGTGTGTACCACCTGAGGTGGTTACTTGTTTGGAGGGTTTTCATCTGCCAAATTATGAACAAGTAAAATATGAAGATTAAGAAACTATAATGTACAATTATTGATATTATTTACCATATATACATACACATTTGAGGAAATAATCCAAGAACAGCCTCTTATGATGTGTAAACAACTTTTTAGGACTAAGGTGCGGATAATCTCTCTGAAACGCCACCAAATGATCTTTCATGAAACGGTCAACCTTGTCACAATCCTGCAACACTACCCAATGTGCCTTAATGAGTTCCTCTTCGCTTAATCTTTCTGAAATTTTGTGTACTGGTCCAAACGATTGTACAACATATGTGACGACAGAAAGAGTGTAGTAATCAAGTGATGACAAGGAGAAGTCAGAAGGAGGTTGGCTTGACGGTATCTTTGAAATACACATTGCAGTAGGTCACACACTCATGTCTAATATATGTTTCTGCCATAAACCCTTCCAGACTAAAGCGATTTTTAACATATCCTTTGTACTGTCCAAGTTGTCTACAAAAATTTTCAAATCAATATGTGAGACATATATAAGCCATAAGTAGTGGCACAAAAATTTCATTAGATAATGTACATATCCTGAGGATACATCCAAGTGTAGTATACCAGACCAGATAGCAACACTTGTTCGGGAAGGTGGATCATTAGGTGAATAATGATGTCGAAAAAAGCATGAGGGAAAATCCTTTCTAATATGGAAATGATGTACACAATCTCTTCTTTCAATTCCACCACACATGAATACTTCAACTCTCTAGCACATAACTTCTACCACCACCTGGACAACGCTACTAATGGCCCCACCACATCACGATACAAATATGGTTGAATTACCACTGGAAGAAGACGTTGCATCATTATATGACAGTAATGAGTCTTTAGATCGCGGAACTTCCTATTCTCAACTTTTACACAATGAGATATATATTCTGCATAGTTGGATGGATACCGAACTCCATGAAACCAGGTGAACACTTCCTTCTTCTTGTTTTACTTCAATGTGTAAAGTGCAATAGGTATCGTGGGTCTATCTGCCCTCGACTTATTTAACCACAAGTGACGACGGATTTTCATATGTTCCAAATCTTGACGTGTTTTAGGAGTGTCCTTATTCTTTTTATCAATACTGAGAATTGTTCCAACTACGCTGTCGAATATATTCTTCTTAATGTGCATGACGTCTAGGTTGTTCCTGAGTTTTAATTTTGACTAGTAAAGCAGTTCAAAGAAAATACACATGTGGCTCCAATATGTAAGATCGTCGTTAACCACAGGAATGTTGGCCTTCACAAATGAACACTTGCTCAACACTCCAAAATCAACACCGTACAACCTCTGGAAAATCTCATCACCAGACCACTCTCAGGATTTCAAACCATTCTCTATAGTCTTATCAAAACTCATCTTATTTGATCTTCATTGGTGATCCTCAGGAAGCCATCTATAGTGACCCAAGTAACACACCTTTCCCGCGTGATAGCTAGAGTTGACGTCGTCTAAAAAAATAGGACAAGCCTTGTACCCTTTAGTCCTGCAAGATGCCAACATCCCATAAGTAGGAAAATCGCTAATGCTCTACATTACTGCTGCTCTCATGATGAATGAAGTTTTAGTATAGCTGTCCCAAATTCCCACACATATTTCAACTCATCAATCAAAGGTCTCATAAACACATCAAAACACTTTCTAGGCGAGTAAGAACCCGAAATTAACAGAGTAAAGAAATTAAAATTCTTGCTCATACACATCCAGGGAGGTAGATTGTACGGCATGACAACAACATGCCAAGTGTTATACGTGCCATTATTATATGGATTGAACCCATAAGTAGAAAGTCCTAGTCTGACATTTCGATCTTCCAACGCGAAATTTGTAAACGTCATGTCAAAAGATTTAAAAGCCTCCCCATATGCAGGGTGTTTAAGCACATCATTATCTCTCCTATTTTCCATGTGACATCTCATTGCCTCCGTCATGTACGGATATATTGTAAAGATCCGAATTAGAATGGTATGTTAATTGGCTTGATTCACGAGTTTCACGATTAATCGATATGGCGGATTTGGTTACGACGAAATTATCAGGCGAGAATTTGATATGTGTTCCTTCACGAGAGTTCTAGTGTACATGATTTCGAGTTCGTGGAAGTTTCCGAAGAAATATTTCGAGTTACATGGAATAAGTTATGATTATTTTCGACCGTTAGATTTAGTCGTGTTTATCCGTTTTGGTTTCGATTTGTTTTAGACCGCTGATCATCTTGGGTCGCGCGTATAAATATTGGAAGAGTCGTAAAATTGTCGAAAAGTCACATTTGGGCAGTTTGGCCGGCGTTGACCACTGTTGACCGAGCGTTGACCGGAGCTCCATCGCGAACCGCGAACTGTCGCCATCCGACCCGGCGTTCCGGCCACTTCCAGCCAAGATTTAGGTATGGTTAGAATCCTATCGTAATTTCCTATTGGCTTGCACTTGATTTTGTGAGAATTGATGGAGTTTTGAGGGAGAATGAACTCGGTGAAATTTTGAGATTTTGCCGGATTCGGGTGGAGCTTTCCGGCATGTTTTGGGGTCGTTGAGGTTGGGGGTTTTGCTCCCCTCAATTTATAGATGCTTTTGGGTGAAAGAATTTTGGGTTTGGACGTTGTTTGGTGCTCGCCGGAAAGTTGCCGGAATCTATGGAGGCCGTGGGTGTCGGGCTATTTTTCGGCAGGTGTTGTTGGAATTGGAGGATGGTGTTGAAGGAGAAGATGTTAGGTTTGAGGAGTAGATGGGTTCTGGGCTTCCTCCGCCAGAGAATTTAACCGTTGACGCCGCGCCGCCGGCGGTTAACGGCGGAGCTCTAGCAAGGGTTGACTTTTTGAGATTTTGGATATTTTATACCGTTTTGCTCGTAATCGAGTCTCGGTGTTAGCCGTGAGGGTTTTGAATTGAATTGGGTACTCTATTTTTGGGCGAGGGGTAATTGGGTATATTTTGAGAATTTTGTAATACTCGTCGATATTTCGAGCGATACGTCTTTCGAGAACGGGAGTTTCTCGACATATTAGTTCCGTATGTTGTGATTCTTTATGTATTGATCATATCCCTGTTATTCAGGTGATCGAGATCGAATGTTTGGCTAGGGATCTTCCACCGGACCTCAGGGTTAGCTTCGCTCTGTGAGTGGACATTTATTTACACTGTCGTTGCGAGTTCTTGGTTTCAGTATTTGTTTCCAGTATAATGTTCTTATTATTTATCATTTTGAAAATATTGTATATTTTATTGGTGATGACATGTATTTATTTAGCATCGATGCATTGGCTACGCGACTAATCACCGGTAGTCCATCTATCATGCTAGAGAGATTCGCTTGATATACCGACTAGGCTTGAGAGATTTGCCTAGTTTATCACCGTCAGGTTTGAGAGATTCCCCCGACTTGGTACTATGGTAGGGAAATCCGCCGGAGTGGCGAATTTTATGCTCTTAAGAACTCGCATTATTTTATGATTATATAAATAGTGAAAGGCATATGATTATTTTCGTCCACTCACTTTAACGACTTTATTTGTCTTTCCCCTGGGCTCTTCGGTTTCCTTTGCCCAGTTTGCAGTTTAAGATCCAGTGTTGAGCGTTGACTGTGGGGGCATAGAGTTCGGATCACACTTCATTTTCTGTAGATTTCTTGTTTGACCTACTTGATGTAAATTATGATGTATATAGACGTCGCTTTGATTACTCATGTTTGTTTTCAGTTGAGTTTACTCCTAAATATTTCAAGATTTTTTTTTTGTAAACCTTTCAGTTTATATTATATATGATGTTGAGAAATCCGGATGAGGAACACAGCCCCACGGTTTGGCTTTTGTGGAATATTCGAAGTGTACTTCTTTGAAGGTTCTAAGAGTGGTTTACGTATTTCAAAGCAAACTTTGGCAAAAAAAAATTAAGGTCATGTTTTCGAAGGGGTTTGATTTCGGTTTAGGCAACTAAATCAGAGTTGAGTCCTTTCAGTTGGTATCAGAGCATTAGGTTTCAGGTTCTGTAGACTCTGGTAGTTGTGTTACTAAGGACATTTGAGAATGTACAGCATTTCGGGAGCGATGACCGACCAGCTGGCGGATAATCATCAATCCTCTAGAGTGTTGTATGTTTTCAAACGTTTGAAGTTTCATGATTACATCCTTTCTGTCTTATGACTAATATCTTTTATCCTTAGGATGCCTCCTCGATGTGGAGTCCGTGCTGAACGGACTGCGAATCCTGATGAGGATCAACGTACGTGTGACTTGCTTATGCGAGTATTGCATTTGAAGGAACATATTGATCCAGTGGCTAAGGCCAGGTCAGCGGGAGCAACTGTTTTCTCTGGTTCCCCTGATCCTAAAGTGTGTGAAGCTTGGGTGGTTCAGGTTGAGCAGGTTTGTGAGCGCCTGCATTTTACTCCTGAACAGAAAATCATAGCAGCAGTGGGTTTGCTTGAGTCAGATGCCTACTTTTGGTGGGTTGGCACAAATAGGGTTCCTATTGATACTCCTTGGTCGATGTTTAAAGAGATGTTTATGCGTTGGTATTTCAATCCAGCTACTCAGCAGCGAAAATATGAGGAGTTTACCAACCTGAAGTAGGGGAGTATATCAGTGCTTGAGTATCGGGATAAGTTCACTCGTTTGTCTCGGTTTGCACGTGATATGGTGGCATCAGAGGAAGCAAAGTGCAGGAGGTTTGAGTTGGGTCTGAATCTGAATATCAAGGGGACTTTGACCACTATGCCTCGAAATAATTTGATGAGTTTATTAGTGCTGGACTCAGAAGTGAGGACATTGAGAGGGAGAGGCAGATGCGGTTTCAGACGCATCGATTTGAAGAGGGTGGGCCTAGCCAGGGTGCTTCAAAGAGGCTGAGTTCAGGTACTTCTGGATCGGCATAATCTTCGGGTAGTGGACCTTACAGATATCCTACCAGCACTACTAGGCAGAGTCATAGATGGAGGAGGAGTCGACCGCAGAGGCAGCAGTCGAGTGGGAGTACTAGTGGTTCGAGTTATCCTCGACCTTTCTTCAGCACACTAGCTACACCGAGGGAATCTCTTTTGTGCAACAATTGCCATAGACATCACTTTGGTCAGTGTCAGTATGGTCCTTCTACTTGTTACCATTGTGGCCAAGTGGGTCACTATACGAGGGAATGTCCTCAACGTGGTATTTTTTGTGGTGTTGCAGATCAGAGAGTTGAACGAGATCAGGGTACTACTTCTAGTGATCGTGCAATACATTCTTCTGGACAGGGTAGTCAACAGAATCGTGGCCAGTGTGGACGACCAGCTGGACAGGCTCGGGTTCATGCCATGTCTCTACGTGAGGGAAGAGCTTCTCCAGAGATTATCATCGGTACGTTGTACATTTTTGGTCATCTAGTTCTTACTTTACTAGATCCAGGGGCTACGCATTCATTCATGTCATATAGATTAGCGTCATTGGATACTGTACCTGCATCTCTACACCCCATTTTGTGGTAAGTGTTGTATCCATCTGGCGAGGTAGTGTGTGTCGGGTAGGTATATAGGGATTGTGAGATTTTTATTGGAGGTTATGGGTTAGCCGCGGACTTGATGTTGCTGGATATTGTGGATTTTAACGTGATTTTGGGCATGGATTTCTTGGAGAACCATTGGGCTGTTCTTGATTGTCACAAGAATGAGGTTATTTTTAGGAGTCCAGGAATGCCGGAAATCTTGTTTCGGGGTGAAAAGAATACTACTTTTCCTTGTTTGATTTCTGCAATAAATGCTAATCGGATGATGAGGAAAGGTTATGAGACGTATCTTGCATATATGGTTGATACGAGTGTTCGTGTACCAGACATTTGTGATATTGCGATGGTTTGCGAGTATCCAGATGTGGTTCCCGAGGATTTACCCGATGTTCCTCCATTTAGGGAGATTGATTTTACCATCGAGTTACTTTCGGGTACCGGGCCTATTTCGCTGACACCCTACCGTATGGCACCAGCACAGTTGAGGGAGTTACAGAGTCAACTTCAGGAATTGATTGAGAAAGGCTTTATTCGACCTAGTGTTTCACCTTGGGGTGCTCCAGTGTTGTTTGTGAGGAAGAAGGATGGTTCGATGAGGCTATGCATTGATTATCGGAAGTTGAATAAGGTTACGGTAAAGAAAAAGTATCCGCTCCCTCGGATTGATGATTTGTTTGATCAGCTGAAAGGAGCTTCAGTCTTCTTGAAGATTGATCTCTGGTCTGGATACCACCAGCTACGGATTCAGGAGTTCGATGTGGACAGGACGGCGTTTCGGTCTTGTTATGGGCACTATGAGTTCCTTGTTATGCCGTTTGGGTTGACCAATGCGCCAGTTGCTTTCATGGACCTGATGAATCAGATTTTTAGATGTTATCTGGACAAGTTCGTCATTGTGTTCATCGACGATATCCTAATCTATTCCAAGAGTGTGGGGCAACACAAGAAGTATTTGCATGCAGTCTTGCTGTGACGACCCGAATCAGTTGCTTATTCTGCACGATTCTCGAGATTGAGTTTAGTCGCAGTTTATTGTCGTAATTGTGGTTTGCCGATTCGATTCGCGACTTGGTTTTCGGTCGAGAATTTGAGTTGAGTATCTTCACGGGAATGGTAGAGTACGTGATTTCGAGTTTGTGGGCGGTTCCAGAAGATTTTTCCGATAACCGAGGAATATTTTATGATTATTTGAAGTTTCTGGTTTCGACGAGTTTATCCGATTATTTTGAGTTTATCCGAATCGTGATGGTTATCCATTTCGAATCGTCGATCGACTCGAGGCTCGAGTATAAATATCGAAAAGTCGAAAAATAGTCGAAGAATAGTCGAAAATGGCAGTTTGAACTTTGACCAAGCTTTGACCACCTGTTGACTTTCTAAATTGGGAAATCTTACCGTTGACCCGTGAGAGAGGAGGAGACCCGGTTCAGCTCGTCGGACGACCCGACTTTTCCGGCTATCTCCGGTCAGGCAGAGGGTAATTTCTGACTCACCTTGAGCTCCGCTTTCATTTCATGTATGATTTGTTGGGAATTTATCACGTTATGGAGGGTTTCGAAGGGTGACCGATTTGGGTTCGTCGCCGGTATCGGGAGGAGGTCCTCCGGTGGACCACGGTGGTGGAGGATAAGGGGGTTCGGCTCCCCTTGTCCTTGGGAGTCTAACCGTGTACTTTGATTTGGCTATGGTGTGAGTTTTCAGGGAACCCGAGTGGTGGCCGGAATCTGGGATTCCGTTCTGTTTCGAGGGGTTTTGGTATGTAAGGAGTGGGAATTGAGCCTAGTGACAGAAGAGAGTTGTGTTTGGAAGGGCAAGACCTTGAGAACTGGAAATTTTCCGCTGGAGTATCTTGCCATTGACGGCGCGGCGGCGGTCAACGGCGAGGAAAAAGTCAACTTTTCAGATTTCGATATATTTAATGTCGTTTTTCTCGTAATCACGCCCTGATCATCGTCCAGAGGTTTTCGGGTTGATTTGATTAGCCGATTTTCAGTCGAGGTTTTGAGTGGGGTTTCGGGATTTCCGTAATTCATTTTGTACTGCATTTCGTATTTCCGGGAACGGTTGGTTTCCGTGCTTCAGTACAGTGTTGTGGATTACGATATTGATCAGTTATGTTTTGTGAATATTCAGGAGATCGAGATCGTGACCTGGATCATGATCGTGCTTCAGGCGAGGGATCTTCCGCCGGACCACAAGTTTAGAGCGAGTGCGCATTTTGCGAGTCTGTGAGTGGACAATTTCTTTTCATGGATATGATTGCGAGTCTTTTATATGATTTACGAACTTGAGCATGCGTATTGAGATTACGAATTACATGAGCATGTGTTTTACGATTATATGATTATATTTATACGAATATACGTATACGATTATGCATACACTTATATGTTGTTACATGCATTTGCATCGAATTGTTGTGATTTGGTTTTCACAGAGTACAGTCTTGGTTACGTTGTTGTATCGATACACCTTGCCTCTCGGTTGATCCCCGATGGTAGGCCATCCAGGAGGGGCGTCGTCATCCCTACCTGACTGGTGAAGGGCGTTTTCCCCGGAACCGAGGCCATTTCTGGCTTAGAATCACGGGGACCAAGGACCTCGTGATTCGGACTGTACTAGCACGGTGTGTGTCCATGAGTGACCCCGTGGGATTTTACTTGCATCCTCAGTACACTGGAGGAGTATGAGTTTTACCTCGTGTATTATATTGTTTTTATTTACCTGGACTCGCATATGTTGTTTTAAACATATATATAAACTGGTGAAAGACATTTATTTTGGTCCACTCACTCTAACGTGTTTATTGTCTTTCCCCTGGGCTTTTCGGTTTCCGTGCCCAGTTTGCAGTTCAGGTTTGGTGTTTCACGTCGCGGTTTGGAGGCTAGTGATCAGAGTCACCTGTGTTTTCCAGTAGGTTTTTGTTTTGCCTACTGATGTACATATTGTATATGTTTTACTTTAGAGGTCGCTCTGATACATTCTGATACTCGTTATTATACGGATTTTCTCGGATATACATATATACATAGAACAATTTGTTTACTGTTGTTGATTATATTGATGTTGAGAAATCCGGATGGGATTGGTGCCCACGGTTTGGTTTTTGTGGCATAGGATGAAATGTATTTTCCGCGTGCAGGTTATGGTAATTCCACGTTAGTAACGAAACTCTGCCGAAATTTTGCAAAATTTTTGTTAGTTCGTATTTTCGAAAGGATTTGATTCCGGTTTAGGTAACTGAATCGGGATTGGGTCCTTTCACTTGCAGACTTTACGAGATGCTCAGTTGTACGCCATGTTTAGCAAGTGTGAGTTTTGGCTAGACAGGGTAAAGTTTTTGGGTCACGTGATATTAGCTGAGGCAGTCAGTGTGGATCCTGATAAGATTGATGCAGTGCTAAATTGGAGAAGACCTACCAATGTGGCAGAGATATGGAGTTTCTTGGGTTTAGCAGGTTACTACCGCCGATTCGTGCATGACTTTTCACGAATAGCCACACCGCTTACCCGTTTGATGAAGAAAGGAGTCAAGTTTGAATGGTCTGATGCTTGCGAGGAAAGCTACTTGACTTTGAAGGAAAGGTTGACTACTGCACCTGTGTTGACTTTACCTGACAATAGCGGTGAGTTTTTAGTATACAGTGATGCTTCGAAGTTAGGCCTGGGTTTTGTCTTGATGCAGCATGGAAAGGTGGTGGGATATGGTTCGAGACAGTTGAAACCACACGAAGTTAATTATCCTACTCATGATTTGGAGTTAGCTGCCATCGTGTTAGCATTAAAGAGTTGGAGACACTACTTGTACGTGGCACAGTGCAAGATTTACACCGACTATAAGTGTTTTACCTACTTGTGTACGCAGCCAGATTTGAATATGAGGCAGCGGAGATGGATGGAGCTAATTAATGATTATGACTGCACTTTCGAGTATCATTCAGGGAAAGCTAATGTGGTTGCTGATGCTCTTAGTCGGAAACATGGTGCTTCTCTCTTCCATGTACGTGTTGCTAGAGTGTCACTTTTGACAGAGTTGCGAGCAACAGGAGCAGAGTTAGAGGGGAATGATGATGGAACATTGTTGGCTAGTTTCCAAGTTCGTCCGGTATTACTTGATCGAGTTCGTGAAGCACAGGATTCAGATGCTTATTTGCTGAGCAAGAAGAATTTGATTCAGAATAGTGTACCAACCGAGTTTCAGATGAGGAGTGATGGCACTTTGAAGTTCAGAGGGAGATTATATGTGCTCAGGGATGAGGATTTGAAGAAACAAATACTCGACGAAGCTCATTGTTCCGCATATGCTATGCATCCGGGTAGTACAAAGATGTTCCGGACACTTAAAGCTCATTATTGGTGGTGAAACATGAAGAGGGAAATAGCAATGTACGTGAGTAGATGCCTGATTTGTCAGCAAGTGAAGGCAGAATGCCAGAAACCAGCAGGTAAACTCCAACCTTTGGAGATTTCAGTGTGGAGATGGGAGCATATCACTATGGATTTTGTGTATCAGTTACCTCGTACTGCTGGTGGTAGTAATGGAATTTGGGTGATTGTGGACCGCCTTACGAAGTCAGCTCATTTCCTAGCACTTCCAGGAAAGCTTCCCGTGAGTAGATTGGCGAAGCTGTATTTGAAAGAAGTTGTGAGATTGCATGGTGTACTTATGTCTATAGTTTCTGATCGGGATAGTCAGTTCACTTCCGAATTTTGGCAGGCATTGCAGAAGGTAATGGGGACTAGAGTACATTTCAGCACAGCTTTTCATCCTCAGGCAGATGGTCAGTCGGAGAGGACTATTCTGATTCTGGAGGATATGTTGCGATCTTGTGTTTTGCAGTTCAAAGGGAATTGGGATCAACAACTTCATTTTATTAAGTTTGTGTACAACAATAGCTATCAAGCTAGCATTGGGACGATACCTTACGAGGCGTTGTACGGCAAACGATGCCGAACTCCATTATGTTGGAGTGAAGTTGGTGAGAAATGGCTTCTTGGCCCTGATTTGGTAAAGAGTACCATGGAAGACGTTCAGATCATTTGGGACAGATTGAGGGCTGAACAGGATCGACAGAAGAGTTATGCTGACGTGCGATGAAAAGATCTCGTGCTTGAGGTTGGTAATTGGGTTTTCCTGAAACTTTCTCCTTGGAAGGGTGTTATTCGTTTCGGGAAGCGCAGTAACCTTCGTCCACGATATGTA
This sequence comes from Geum urbanum, assembly GCA_946800695.1. NCBI lineage: Eukaryota > Viridiplantae > Streptophyta > Magnoliopsida > Rosales > Rosaceae > Geum > Geum urbanum. The sequence goes on from OX327003.1 coordinate 13,433,603, forward strand.
GGCCTTTATGAGATCACTGAACGAGTTGGTGTGGTGACATACAGATTGGCATTACCTTCCGAGATGGCTAAGGTACACGATGTGTTCCATGTATCTATATTGCGGAAGTACATTTCCGATCCATCCCATATGTTGAGACCATATCAGCTTCCTATACGGGAGGACTTGACCTACGTGGAGGAACCAGTTCAGATTCTTGATCAGAAAGTTCAGGAGTTGCGACACAGAGTCATTCCGCTTGTGAAGGTATTGTGGCAGAACCCTTCAGTCGAAGAGGCTACTTGGGAGACAGAGCAACACATGCGAGAGCAGTATCCTTACCTCTTCAGCTAGCAGGTATGTAAATTTCGAGGGCAAATTTTTTGTTAGGGGGGTAGATTTGTAACGACCCGAGTCTGAATGGTATGTTAATTGGCTTGATTTGCGAGTTTCACGATTAATCGCAGTTTGTCGTAATTAATCAATATGGCGGATTTATTTACGACTAAATTATCGGGCGAAAATTTGATATGAGTTCTTTCACGAGAGTTGTAATGTACATGATTTCCGAAGGATTATTTCGAGTTACGTGGAATAAGTTATGATTATTTCCGACCGTTGGATTTAGTCGTGTATATCCATTTTGGTTTCGATTTGTTTTGGATCGTTGATCGTCTTGGGTCGCGCATATAAATATCGGAAGAGTCGTAAAATTATCGAAAATTCGCATTTGGGCAGTTTGACCGGCGTTGACCGGAGCTCCACCGTGAACCGCGAACTGTCGCTGTCCGACCCGGCGTTTCCGGCCAAGATTTGGGTATGGTTAGAATCCTCTCATAATTTCCTATTGTTTTGCACTTGATTTTGGGAGAATTGATGGAGTTTTGAGAGAGAACGAGCTCGGTGAAGTTTTGAGATTTTGGCGGATTCGGGTGGAGGTTTCCGGCATGTTTTGGGGTTGGGGGTTTTGCTCCCCTCAACCTATAAATGCTTTTGGGTGAAATAATTTTGGGTTTGGACGCCATTTGGTGCTCGCCGGAATCCATGGAGGCTATGAGTTTCGGATTCTTTTCCGGCTGATATGGTTGGAATTGGAGGATGGTGTTGAAGGAAAAGATGTTGGGCTTGAGGAGTAGATGAGTTCTGGGCTTCCTCCACCAGAGAATTTTACCGTTGACGCCGCACCGCCGGTGGTGGCGGCGGTCAAAGGCGGAGCTCCGACGAGGGTTGACTTTTTGAGATTTTGGAGACTTTTATACCGTTTTGCTTGTAATCGAGTCCCGGTCGTAGCCGTGAGGTTTTTGAATTGAATTGGGTACTCTAGTTTAGGACGAGGGGTAATTGGGTATATTTTGAGAATTTTGTAATCCTTGTCGATATTTCGAGCGATATGTCTTTCGAGAACGGGGGGTTCTCGACGTATTAGCTCCATATGTCGTGATTCTTTATATATTGATCGTATCCTTGTTATTCTGGTGATTGAGATCGAGCGTTTGGCGAGAGATCTTCTGCCGGACCTCAGGGCTAGTTTCGCTCTGTGAGTGGACATTTATTTACACTGTCGTTGCGAGTTCTTGGTTTCAGTATTTGTTTCCAGTATAATGTCCAGATTATTTATCGTTTTGAAAATATTGTATATTTTATTAGTGATGGCATGTATTTATTTAGCATCGATGCATTGGCTACGCGGCTGATCACCGGTAGTCCATCTATTAGGCTTGAGAGATTCGCTTGATATGCTAACTAGGGGAATCTAGGCTTGAGAGATTCGCCTAGTTTATCACTGTCGGGTTTGAGAGATTTGCCAGACCTGCTACTCTGGCAGGGAAATCCACCGGAGTGGCAACTTTTATGCACTTAAGAACTCGCATTATTTTATGATTATATAAATGGTGAAAGGCATATGATTATTTTCGTCCACTCACTCTAAAGACTTTATTTGTCTTTCCCTGGGCTTTTCGGTTTCCTTTGCCCAGTTTGCAGTTTGGGATCCAGTGTTGCGCGTCGACTGTGGGGGCATAGAGTTCGGATCACACTTCAGTTTCTGTAGGTTTCTTGTTCGACCTACTTGATGTAAATGATGTATATAGGCGTCGCTCTGATTACTTATGTTTGTTTTCAATTAAGTTTACTTCTGAATAATTCTGGATTTTTTTTTGTAAACCTTTCGGTTTATATTATATATGATGTTGAGAAATCCGAATGGGGAACTGAGCCCCATAGTTTGACTTTTGTGGAATATTCGAAGTATACTTCTTTACAGGTTCAAAGAATGGTTTACGTATTTCAAAAAAAATTTTGGCAAAAAAAAAATTTAGGGTTATGTTTTCAAAGGGGTTTGATTTAGATATAGGCAACTAAATCGGAGTTGGGTCCTTTCAGATATGTACAATCGCTCCAATCTAGGAATCAACGGAAAATGACGAAGTACCATCCAAGGAACATTTTTCTTCTTATTCTTCTTCTTGAGGTTCCATCTCGACTTTCCGCAAACAGGGATGTGCTAGAGGTCTACTTGTTGTTTGTAAAATAGAACACAACTGCTTTTGCAGACGTCAATTTTCATGGATCGATGAAAGGCCAATGTCGTTCAAGATCCTTTATACCTTTTAATAACTATCAGGAAGGTTGTGATCACCTGGAGTCAACTTATATATATGTCATTAGACATCGTCAAACATTGCATTCGACATTTTGTTCTTCACTTTATACCCTATTTCCTCCATTATGGCACCCAAAACAGTTTCTTTACTCTGTGGGTACAACGGTGTCTGGACTTCCAGTATAAGCCTTTTGTACTGATCGTAATTAGTGGATCTCATGAAGTCGGAGGCTAGAGGGATTGTCTCATAATTTGAAGTATCGTAATGTCACTCTTCAAATCCGTATCCACTTGAACTATACGACGGAAATACATCGTGCACAAGTTCCATAATGGGGTTTGGAGAAGGTCCGTCAATAATGCTAGATGAGGCACCCAAGTATCCTGATTTGTACTCTGCCATTATAGTTTCAATATTAGTCTCTGATTCTTCACCGTATTCGGTCCATGAAGTGTACTCCGATATCATATTGTGTTCAAACAAGTACTGAAATATTTGTGGAATTAACAGTGTGACGACCCGAACCAGAATCAGTAGAGTAATCAGCGTAATCACGAGTTAGTGCGTAATCGCGGTTTATCGATAATTATCGGCCGAGAATTTGAGTTGAGTCTCTTCTCGAGAGTTGTAGTACACGTGATTTCGAGTTCGTGGGCGGTTCCGGATGATTTTTCCGATAACCGATGAATATAATCTGATTATTTGAAATTTTGGAATATCGACGAGTTTATCCGAATCATAATGGTTATCTGTTTTAGACCGTCATTCATCCTGAGGCGCGAGTATAAATATTGAAAATAGTCAAAAATTGTCGAAAAATACTATTGGAAGTTTGACCAGCGTTGACTTTCACTGTTTGGGCCGTTGACCCGTGGAGGAAAACGACTCGGTTGCATTTTGCCAGGCGACCCGGACTTTTCGGCCACGCTTTGGGTATGGTTCGACTTCCCTTGAGTTCCTTTGTCGATTGGTAGTTGAATTTGTGAAAATTGATTGAGATTTGGTTGAATTCGAATCGGGTTAAGTTTTTGAATTTCGCCGGTGACGTGGGGAGGTCCTCCGGCGAGCCACGGTGGCGGGGGTGAGGGGGTTTCGACTCCCCTTGATCCGTTGATGCTTCCTAGGTATTTAATTTTGGAAGAGGAGGGATTTCCGGTGGAACCCGTGGTGGTTGCCGGAATTGTTTTCCGTTTGGTTTTGAGCTGATTTCGTGTTGATTTAGTTTGAATTGGGACTCGTGGTGGTTGAATAAGTTGTTGGGCTTGAGGTAAGCTTGAGGACTGGACTTTCCTCGCTGGAGAAATTCTCGGTTGACGGCACGCCGCCGCCACCAGCTGCGGTCAACGGTGGTGCTCCGGTGAGAGCGTGACTTTTTGGTTTTAAATGATTTTAGTGTCATGTTTCTCATATTCGCCCCCTGATCGTCGCCTTGAGGTTTTCGAGTTGATTTGGGTATCGTATTTTCAGTCGAGGCTTTTGAGTGGAGATTTCAGGAAATTCGTCGATTATTTTGTACTGCATTATATATTTCCGAGAACGGTTGGTTTCCGTGGTGAGGTACAGTGTTGTGAGCTATGTTTTGATCAAATATATTTTATGACTATTCAGGGGATTTAGATCGTGCTTCGGGCGAGGGATCTTCCGCCGGGCCACGTGATTAGCGCGAGTACGCGTTTTGCTCACCTGTGAGTGGACATTTCTTTTCACGGATTGATTGCGAGTCTTTTATATATGTTTTATGAGCATGAGCATGCAATTATGATCATGATTTAAATGAGCATGTGTTTTACGATTATGCATTTACGAATTTGCATCTATGAATATACATACATATATATATTATGTTTTATGCATGTGCATGGAAAGTATTTGTGATTTGGTTTACACAGAGTACAATCTCAGTAAACAGGGTTGTATCGATACACATGGCTTCTCGGCTGATCCCCGAGTACGCTCTGGGGGGGGGACAGATATCCTGACCCGAGACCTTTCTAGCTTGGAATCACGTGTGGGTCTGGGATCCCGTGATTCAGACTGTACTAGCGCGAGGGAGTCCATGAGTGACCCCGCGGTATTTATGAGGCGTGAGGAGTTAGAGTCTCCCTCGTGTACCATTTGATTTTTATGCATTTAGACTTGCATATGTTTTTATAACATATATTATTCGGCGAAAGACATTTATTTTCGTCCACTCACTCCAACGGTTTTCATGTCTTTCCCCTGGGCTTTTCGGTTTTCGTGCCCAGCTTGCAGTCCAGATTCTGGAGTCTCACGTCGTGGTTGGAGGCTAGTTGTTCGAGCTATCTGTGTTTTCCAGTAGGTTTCTTGTTTCGCCTACAGTTGTATATTTGTATATATATATACTAGAGGTCGCTCTGATACGTTCTGATACATGTTTTATACGGTTTTTCCCGGATATATTATATATTACAGTTATGTTTACTGCTTATTGCTATTGAATTGATATTGAGAAATCCGGATGGGATTGGTGCCCACGGTTTGGCTTTTGTGGCATAGGATGAAGTGTTATTTTTCCTGGTGCAGGTAATGGTAATTCCGCGTGTGACAACCCAGAACAGAATCAATATGAGGAATTAGATTAATCTACGAGATAGCGTATTATCGCAGGTTTCCGACAGTCGTTTGAATCGCCGGACTTGTTAACGACTTAATCATTGGCTGAGAATTTGTGACGACCCGGACCAGAATCAGCAGAGGAATCAGCTTAATCTACCAGGTTGTCGAGTATTCGCAGATTTACGAAAGTTATTCGAATCGCCGAACTTGTTAACGACTAAATTATTGGTCGAGAATTGGAGCTGGGTCTCTTCTCGAGAGTCGTTCTATGTGTGATTCCGAGTTTGTGGGCGGTTCTGAATCATTATTTGGATGACCGAGGAATTAGTTATGAATATTTGAAGTTTCGACGGAACCGGATTATAATAGCGTGCTACTTAACGACTAAATTACTGGACGAGAATTTGGTTTCGGCTTCTTCACGGAAGTTGTTCAGAATTTAATTTCGAGTTCGTGGGAACTTCCAGAGCATTATTTTGAGTTACGAAGATTTAGTTGTGATTATTTCCGTTTGTTGATTATTTAGTCGATTTAATGTGTGTTGCTTTGAAGGGTTGACTTTTTATCCATTTGGCCGATATGTTAGACTTTGGGTGAATATTGAAGATTATGCGGAGAAGAGTTGGTGGCCGCAAGAAGTATTGGAATCGGAATTGCGACGAGGAAACTACGCGTGTTAATTAAAGTTTATCGAAATTTGAATTTTGGAGTTTCCATTTTTGGAAATAGTATTTAATGAGGGGTTTCCTCTTTTGGCAAGTGAACTGTGCATTGATGGGCGTTGACCCGGTCAACGCGGGGAGAGAGAGTGTGAGTTCGATGGTGGTTCGGCCTCGCCGGCGGCGACGGGATTCCGGCCACCTCACGGCCTAACCCATGGCCCATTCGACTCGCCCCGATGTCCTCTACTCGACCCCGGCCTCACTTTCCGGCAAGCTTCACGGTGGAGAGAGAAACATTGATCCAAAGTTTGTAAATTTTGGGGTTAATGGTGGTTTTCGTTTCGGGCTGAATTGAGCTACATCAAGCACTGGGTTTTGTAGCCCTCATCTCCATGATTCTAACCATATAGGTATGGTGATTTAATTTTGCTTGTGTGTGGAGAATTTTGAGTGTGGAATTTGTGATTCAATTCGGGTTTCCTTGAAATTGGATGTGTTAGAGTGAGAATTGGACTTCGGTGCAGTTGACAAAGTTGCTCAGTGGGTGATTTTGAGTGGAATAGGGGTTGCTCTGCCGTGAAATTCTCCGGTCGGTGGTGGCGCCGCCGTGGACGGCAGTCAACGGTCAACTTTGACTTTTTCTGGACTATCGACAAGTTGCATGTCATTTGACTCGAAATCGTGCCCCGAACGCTGTGGGGAGGTTCGTTTTTCGAGTTGAGCGTCCGAACGTAAAACGAGGTATTGAGGTGGTATATATAGATTTTCGACTATTCGTCGACTTTGAATTTCGTGTTTCCGAGAACGGTGGTTTCTCGTGGTTTGATTTGTATTGTCGGATTATGACTTTGAATATTGGACATTGTGAATATTCAGGGGTTCGTGATCGTTTGTTTGGCGAGGGACATTCCGCCGGATCACGGGTTAACGCGATACGCGTTACGCCAGTCTGTGAGTGGACAATTTCTTTTCACGGAAATCTTGCGAGTCTTTTATATATGATTTACGAACTTGAGCATGCAGCATGATTATGGTTTTACGAGCATGAGATTTCATACGAGATTATGATTATATAAGCATGTGTTTACGATTATACGAATATGTTTATACGGATATACGTATACGAATATGCATACACTTTTATGCTATTTTATGCATTTGCTTCGAACTGTTTATGATTTGGTTTACACAGAGTACAGTCTCAGTTACGTTGTTGTATCGATACACCTTGCCTCGTCGGCTGATCCCCGACGGAGGGCAGCCTGGAAGGGCGTTTCCCCAACCAGACCGGTGATGGGCGTATTCCCCGGAACCGAGGCCATTTCTGGCTTAGAATCACGTGGTAGTCAAGGACTCCGTGGTTCAGACTATACTAGCACGGAGGAGTCCATGAGTGACCCCGTGGGATTTTACTTGCATGCTCAGTACACTGGAGGAGTATGAGTTTTACCTCGTGTACTATATTGTTTTTATTTACCTGGACTCGCATATGTTTTTATAACATATATATTAACTGGTGAAAGACATTTATTTTCGTCCACTCACTCTAACGTGTTTATTGTCTTTCCCCTGGGTTTTTCGGTTTCCGTGCACAGTTTGCAGTTCAGGCTCTAGTGTCGCACGTCGTGGTCGGAGGCATAGTACTCGAGCGGTCTTATTTCTTCCAGTAGGTTTATTGTTCTACCTACTGTGGTATATATATGTGTTATTACGTTATGGTCGCTCTGAGTAATCCGTTGTTGATGTTATACGATTTTTAACCGGGTTTCAGTAAAGAATTAATATATTTATTGATTTACTTTACTGTTGATATATTGAGAAATCCGGATGAGATTGGTGCCCACGGTTTGCTTTTTGTGGCATAGGATGAAGTGTATTTTCCGCGTGCAGGTTATGGTAATTCCACGCTAGTAACGAAACTCTGCCCAAATTTCGAAAAGTTTTTGTTGGTTCGTGTTTTCGAAGGGATTTGATTCCGATTTAGCAAGCTAAATCGGGGTCGGGTCCTTTCAGCTTGGTATCAGAGCATTAGGTTGTCAGATTCTGTAGACTCTTGTAGTTGTGACGCTTAGGGTATTTAAGTTGATACAGCATGACTGGAGTGATGACCCGACTGGCCAGCGGTACTCATCAATACTTCGGGTGTTGTGTGTCCTCAAATATCTGCGGTTTCATGATTACGTTCCACTTGTTGTGAACGATGTTTTATTCATTAGGATGCCTTCTGACGTGCTTTCCGTGTCGTTTCGGTTGTCGATCCTATTGAGGATCAGTCGACGCGCGATTTGCCTGAGAACTGTGGATTTGGATTAGTATTCATAGTTCAGTGAACTGTGTGGCACGGTTTGCCTTGTTTTGTGTATGAGCGTCTGTATGTTGCCTCAGAGCAGAGAATTGTGGCAGTTGATGTTTGCCTGAGACAGATCATTGTATTTGGTGGGCTGATATTGTGTGAGTTCAGGTTGCGACTCCATGGCCTACATTCAGAGTGATGTTTACACGGTTTTATCAGGCTATCCAGCTATCGAATGTGGAGTGGTTACCTACCTGAGGCAGAGATGCATTATCCACGTGTTTGTGCCCGTTGCACGAGTATGTGGCTTCAGAGGAAGCATTGTACGAGGTTCGAGATGAGTTTGAACCTGAGTATCAGAGAGAGTATGATTGATGTGCCTCGGGATATCCATGAGGAGCTTTGTGTGCTGCACTCAGTGGCGAGGCTATTGAGAACAAAAGTTGTACGCGGTTTCCGATGTGATGGTTTGGGGAAATTGGACTTAGTTGAGATATGTGATGAGGTTGAGTTCAGGCACTTCGGGAGCAGTGACCTCGTCAGGCTGTGGTCTTTCCGATATTGTTGAGGGCCATCAGATCAAGTAGAAGATCCGTGTGGCGATGGCGGAGATCACAGAGTAGCGGATTTGTTCCTGTGGCATAAGTTTGGGTGATCCTTTCACGCAGCAGGTGTCGCTGTGACTTATGTTCGAGGAACACTCTCAGTTGCTATTTCGATGGCCAGGAGGGTCACGTATTGAGGGAGCGCCTTAGCCAGCTGTTCTAGCGGTTCAGTAGCTCAGGATTACGAGGAGATCCTTATGTTGTTCCTGTAGTCTGACCAATGTACCCTTTTGATGATTTATTCAGCAAGTCGCGATTGACGTGGGCGACTAGTTGGGCATGTTGGAGTTCGTGCCATGACCTTGTTTGAGGACAGACTTTTCTCCGAGGTTACTGTTGCTTGATATCCATGGCGATTGTACCTGCATCTCCACTTCCGAGGTTTTGGAGAGTGTTGTATCTATCCGGAGGTTGCGAGATCCTTGCTGGGGGTTATGTGTTAGCCGTGGATCTGTTATAGCTGGACATTGTGGTTTTAGTGTGCTTGTGAGTATGGACTTACTGACGACGCATTTGGCGATGTTTGAGTGCCTCGAGGAGGAGGTTATGATTCGACGACCAGATTTTCCCGAGATGCTGTTTTGCGGTGATGGTCAAGCGGATGATGGAGATGAGTTGTGTTATTTGACTAGCTCATGTTGTGGATACTGTGGTTGCTGTGTTCGACATTGGTGATATTGAGGTGGTTCCCGAGTTTCCAGGTGTTGTTCCGGAGGAGTTTCCAGGTGTTCCTCCACTCCGGGAGACCGACTGCACCATTGAGCTTGTACTGAGCGTTGGACTTATTTTACCGACGTTTTGTCGTTCGGAACCAGCGGAGCTGATGGAGCTATAGTTTCGACTCCAGGTGTGCTGGAGGAGGTTTCAGGAGATTTCATGCGACCCCACGTATTTGCGTGGTGTACTCTTGCATTGTTGTGCGGAGGTTGGATGATTTGACGTGGTGGTGCATTGACTACCGGAAGCTTGATTTGCTTCAGAGGAGAGTGAGTATCCTCCACTTTGGATTGATGATTGCTTTGATCAGCTTGCGAGAGCTTCAGTCTTTTCGAGGATTGATTTCGGGACTGGATATTATCAGTTGAGGTTTGATGAGTCAGATGTGGCTATGTTGGCTTTTGGATCTCAGTGCGAGCATCTGGAGTTCTTGGTCACTTCATTGGTTGATCAATGCCCTGTAAATTGTGTGGACTTGATGGACCAGGTGTTTAGACGGTTTCTGGACGAGTTTGCGGTCACGTTTGTTGGCAATGTTCTGATATACATCGGGAGTGTGGACCAGTACCTGAAGCAGTTGCAAGCAGTTTTGCGAACATCGCGAGACGATTAGCTATTTGTAAGTTTAGCCAGTGTGAGTTTTGGTCAATTAGCATGACGATTTTGAGCTGTGTGATGTTATCCGAGGGAGTTGGCGTGGATCCTGACCAGATGGAAGCCGTGTTGATTTGGGGTTGCCCTACCATTGTACCAGAGATTAGGGGTCTCTTGGGTTTGGCAGGCTAGTACCGACGGCTTGTGCAGGATTTTCCCGGTTTGCCACCTCACTTTCCGGATTGACGAAGAAGGCGTCTAGTTTGAGTGTTTCGATGCACGCGAGGAGAGTTACTTACTCCTGCAGGGTGGTTGACCGTTGTTTCGGTTTTGACCTTACCTGACGATTGTGACGAGTTCGTGGGTTACGGCGATGCATCGAGGTTCTGGATTTGGTTGTGTTTGGATGCTGTATAGCAGAGTGATGGCTCATGGTTCTAGACAGTGGAACTTTGTGTAGCTGCATATCCTGTGTATGATTTGGGTGTAGCTGTCTTTATGTTAGCATCAGAGAGTTCGAGACGCTACTGTTGTGGCGTGCAGCTCAGTGTAGGACGTACACTGATCATTTGAGTTTCCTCCACTTGCATTTTCGGCCAGATTTGGGCTGGAGACAGTGTAGATGGATGAGGTCGACTCATGACTATGGATGTACCTTTGAGTTTGTTCGAAAAGGGTAGAGGTTGTATTTTGATCATCCATCTGGGACGTTGTTGTTGATGCATTCAGTCGAGAATCAGGAGCTTCAGTATTGCATGTGTGTATGTGTGGCTCGAGTTTCTGTGTTAACCGAGCTGCGAGCTATGGGAGCTGAGTTCAAGTGTGATGATATTGAGGCTCATGGTTTTGCGAGCATTTGGCGCTAGTGGCACGGAGATGTATCAGATACTTCGAGTTTACTACTCGTGACGCTACATGAAGAGTAATGTAGCAGTTTGTGCGTGCGCAGCATGTGTGTACTGATGCCACATTCGTCGACTGGCGATGGCTAGGAGGCAGAGACTTGCCGAGATGTATCAACCATTTGAGATTTCTGGTTGGTCATGGCATTTGTTACTGTGACCTTGTGTGTGTGGTTGTATGCACTTTGGTTTGTGGTACCGGTTGTTGGCCTTTGTGGATCGTTTGACGAACTTAGTACATTTCCTTGTACTTTTGGTGACGATTTCAGTGGCAGGCTGGTATAGCTGTGTTTGACGGAGGTTGTCCTTTTATGTGGTGTACCTGTGTTCCAGTTCGCTGACCGAGATAATCAGCTACGACAAAGTGTTGACGAGCTTTGCTGCGAGCATTGGGGACCAGATTACGGTTTGGTACCGGTTCTTATCCTCAGATTGGTGAGCGATCTTTGAGGACTATTCAGACCTTGGAAGGCATATTGTGGACCTCGGTATTGCAGTGCCGGAGGATTTGGGACCAGCAGTTTCAATTGTTCGAGATTGCATGCAGTACCGGTTAGTTGACCACTTTGATTTTGATATTGTTTGACGTCGTTTTGAGGAACGATGTTGTACTTCATTGTGTTGGAGTGAGTTTGGTTTGAATTTGAGTTGATGTTTGATTCCGATTTTGTGGATTGTGTTACCACAGACTGTCAGGTTAGCGGAAATGGGTTGATTGTTGCCCGAGTTCGATGTTTGAGTTTTGTTGAGATGAGTGTGTGAGTTATGTTGATATGTGTGAACTGAGTTGTGATTTGCCATGTGGTTTTGATTTGTATGTGGCCATAGGCGAGTTTGTGTTATGCCGCATGGTTCGGCATCGCCTATAGTATTGGCTTTTATGTGTGTTGTGTTCCGTGTGGCGGAACTGTGTTTCAGGTTTGCTATATGTTGTGTACCCTGTCTGTTCCTTATGCAGGAACACTTGGAAATTTGTGAGCTAGTTCAGATTTGTGATTTGAGGGTACAGGGATTACAGCACGGAGTTATCTCGTATTGTGAAGTTTGTGATCAGAGTTGTTCAGCTGAGATTGCTGTTGGTGAGTTGAGCAGTATGCAGAAGTAGTGCTCCTACCTTGTAGTCGGCAGACTTGGAAATTTCGAGGTCAAAATTTTTCTAAGGGGGGTGGATTTGTGACGACCCGGACCAGAATCAGCAGAGGAATCAGCTTAATCTACGAGGTTGTCGAGTATTCGCAGATTTACGAAAGTTATTCGAATCGCCGAACTTGTTAACGACTAAATTATTGGTCGAGAATTGGAGCTGGGTCTCTTCTCGAGAGTCGTTCTATGTGTGATTCCGAGTTCGTGGGTGGTTCTGGATCGTTATTTGGACGACCGAGGAATTAGTTATGAATATTTGAAGTTTCGACGGAACCGGATTATAATGGCGTGCTACTTAACGACTAAATTACCGAACGAGAATTTGGTTTCGGCTTCTTCACGGAAGTTGTTCAGAATTTAATTTCGAGTTTGTGGGAACTTCCAGAGCATTATTTTGAGTTACGAAGATTTAGTTGTGATTATTTCCGTTTGTTGATTATTTAGTCGATTTAATGTGTGTTGCTTTGAAGGGTTGACTTTTTATCCATTTGGCCGATATGTTAGACTTTGGGTGAATATTGAAGATTATGCCGAGACGAGTTTGTGGCCGCGAGAAGTATTGGAATCGGAATTGCGACGAGGAAACTACGCGTGTTAATTAAAGTTTATCGAAATTTGAATTTTGGAGTTTCCATTTTTGGAAAGAGTATTTAATGAGGGGTTTCCTCTTTTGGCAAGTGAACTGTGCATTGATGGGCGTTGACCCGGTCAACGCGGGGAGAGAGAGTGTGAGTTCGACGGTGGTTCGGCCTCGCCGGCGGCGACGGGATTCCGGCCACCTCACGGCCTAACCCATGGCCCATTCGACTCGCCCTGATGTCCTCTACTCGACCCCGGCCTCTCTTTCTGGCAAGCTTCACGGTGGAGAGAGAAACATTGATCCAAAGTTTGTAAATTTTGGGGTTAATGGTGGTTTTCGTTTCGGGCTGAATTGAGCTACATCAAGCACTGGGTTTTGTAGCCCTCATCTCCATGATTCTAACCATATAGGTATGGTGATTTAATTTTGCTTGTGTGTGGAGAATTTTGAGTGTGAAATTTGTGATTCAATTCGGGTTTCCTTGAAATTGGATGTGTTAGAGTGAGAATTGGACTTCGGTGCAGTTGACAAAGTTGCTCAGTGGGTGATTTTGAGTGGAATAGGGGTTGCTCTGCCGTAAAATTCTCCGATCGGTGGTGGCGCCGCCGTGGACGGCGGTCAACGGTCAACTTTGACTTTTTCTGGACTATCGACAAGTTGCATGTCATTTGACTCGAAATTGCGCCCCGATCGGTGTGGGGAGGTTCATTTTTCGAGTTGAGCGTCCGAACGTAAAACGAGGTATTGAGGTGGTATATATGGATTTTCGACGATTCGTCGACTTTGAATTTCGTGTTTCCGAGAACGGTGGTTTCTCGTGGTTTGATTTGTATTGTCGGATTATGACTTTGAATATTGGACATTGTGAATATTCAGGGGTTCGTGATCGTTTGTTTGGCGAGGGACATTCCGCCGGATCACGGGTTAACGCGATACGCGTTACGCTAGTCTGTGAGTGGACAATTTCTTTTCACGGAAATCTTGCGAGTCTTTTATATATGATTTACGAACTTGAGCATGCAGCATGATTATGGTTTTACGAGCATGAGATTTCATACGAGATTATGATTATATAAGCATGTGTTTACGATTATACGAATATGTTTATACGGATATACGTATACGAATATGCATACACTTTTATGCTGTTTTATGCATTTGCTTCGAACTGTTTATGATTTGGTTTACACAGAGTACAGTCTCAGTTACGTTGTTGTATCGATACACCTTGCCTTGTCGGCTGATCCCCGACGGAGGGCCGCCTGGAGGGGCGTTTCCCCAACCAGACCGGTGAGGGGCGTATTCCCCGGAACCGAGGCCATTTCTGGCTTAGAATCACGTGGTAGTCAAGGACTCCGTGGTTCAGACTGTACTAGCACGGAGGAGTCCATGAGTGACCCCGTGGGATTTTACTTGCATGCTCAGTACACTGGAGGAGTATGAGTTTTACCTCGTGTACTATATTGTTTTTATTTACCTGGACTCGTATATGTTTTTATAACATATATATTAACTGGTGAAAGACATTTATTTTCGTCCACTCACTCTAACGTGTTTATTGTCTTTCCCTTGGGTTTTTCGGTTTCCGTGCACAGTTTGCAGTTCAGGCTCTGGTGTCGCACGTCGTGGTCGGAGGCATAGTACTCGAGCGGTCTTATTTCTTCCAGTAGGTTTATTGTTCTACCTACTGTGGTATATATATGTGTTATTACGTTATGGTCGCTCTGAGTAATCCGTTGTTGATGTTATACGATTTTTAACCGGGTTTCAGTAAAGAATTAATATATTTATTGATTTACTTTACTGTTGATATATTGAGAAATCCGGATGGGATTGGTGCCCACGGTTTGCTTTTTGTGGCATAGGATGAAGTGTATTTTCCGCGTGCAGGTTATGGTAATTCCACGCTAGTAACGAAACTCTGCCCAAATTTCGAAAAGTTTTTGTTGGTTCGTGTTTTCGAAGGGATTTGATTCTGATTTAGCAAGCTAAATCGGGGTCGGGTCCTTTCAGAATTGGAGCTGGGTCTCTTCTCCAGAGTCGTTGTACGTGTGATTTCGAGTTCGTGGGCGGTTCCGGATCGTTAGTTGGACTACCGAGGAATAAATGATGAATATTTGAAGTTTTGATATAATCGGGTTAAAATGGTAGATTTGTTAACGACTAAATTACCGGACGAGAATTTGGTTTTGGCTTCTTCACGGAAGTTGTTGAGAATTTAATTTCGAGCTCGTGGGAACTTCCGGAGTATTATTCCGAGTTACGAAGATTAAGTTGTGAATATTTCCGATTGTTGATTATTTAGTCGGATTATGTATGTGTTTGGGTTGAATAGTTGACTTTTTATCGGTTTGGTCGATGTGTTTGACTTTGGGTGATAATTGAAGAATACGTCGAGTCGAGTTTGTTGCCGCGAGAATTGTCGAAATCGGAATTACGATGAGAAAGTTACGGGTATTTGAAGTTTGCCGAAAAGTGAATTATAGAGGTTTCCTTTTTGGGAAAGTATAAATAGTGAACTTACCTATTTTGGAAAGTCAAAGGTTGGTCATTAATTTCAGGTTGGTCAACTCGGTTTGACCGAGATGGAGGAATGGTGCGACGGTGACCGGCGAGCTCCACGGCGGCGAAGCCCGTCCGGCCACCTCCGGGCTCGAGCATGGTATGGTTCGACTCGCCTTGGAGTCCTCGACCTCGTGCCGGTCTCCTCTCACGGCGAGGTCGCCGGAGGTAGAAGATTAATCCGGCCAAAGTTTGGGATTTTTGGAGTTTTTGGGGTGATCCGATTTCGGCCGAATTGAGCTGCAATTTGGAGTGGGCTTTGAAGCTCTCATCACCTACAAGCTACCATGTAAGTTTGGTGATCTAATTTTGCTTGTACATGGAGAATTTTGGATTTGAAAGTTTGGTTCCAATTCGGTTTTTCATGAAATTGGACAAGTTAGAGTGAGAATTGGCCTTTGTTGCAGTTGTGAAAGTTGCTCAGTGGGTGATTTTGCATGGAATAGGGGTTGGTCCGCTGTGGAATTCTCAAATTGGGTGGCGCCGCCGCCGCCGGCGGTGGTCGACGGCGGTCAACGGTCAAAGTCTGACTTTTTGGAGTTTTCGACAAGTTGCATGTCATTTCACTCGAAATCGCGCCCCGATCGCAGTGGGGAGGTTCGTTTCTCGATTTGAGCATCCGAAAGTACAGCGAGGTATTGAGGTGTGAATATCGGATTTTCGACGATTCGTCGACTTTGAATTACGTGTTTCCGAGAACGGTGGTTTCTCGTGATTTGTCTTGTATTGTCGAGTTATGACTTTGAGTAATGGACTTTGTGAATATTCAGGGGTTCGTGATCGTTCTTTTGGCGAGGGACTTTCCGCCGGATCACGGGTTAACGCGAACTGCGTTACGCTAGTCTGTCAGTGAACAATTTCTTTTCACGGATTGATTGCGAGTCTTTTATTTAAGATTTACGAACTTGAGCATGCAGTTTGATTATGATTTTATAAGCATGTGTTTTACGATTATACATATACGGATATGCGTATACGAGTATACATAGATATATATTATGTTTTATGCATGTGCATGAAAAGGATTTATGATTTGGTTTACACAGAGTACAGTCTCGGTTACGTTGTTGTATCGATACACACTGGCTTCTCGGCTGATCCCCGAGTAGGCTCCGGGGGGGACAGATATCCTGACCCGAGGCCTTTCTGGCTAGGAATCACGTGTGGGTCTGGGATCCCGTGGTTCAGACTGTGCTATCGCGTGGTAGTTCATGAGAGAATCCGCGATGTATTTACGATGCATGCTCTGTACACGTGAGGAGTTAGAGTCTCCCTCGTGTATTTGGACGCGTGAGGAGTTAGAGTCTCCCTCGTGTACCATTTCCTTTATTTATGCATTTGCATTTAGACTCGCATATATTTTTATAACGTATATATTATTTGGTGAAAGACATTTATTTTCGTCCACTCACTCTAACAGTTTTCATGTCTTTCCCCTGGGCTTTTCGGTTTTCGTGCCCAGTTTGCAGTTCGGACTCTGGTGTCGCACGTTGTGGTCGGAGGCATAGTGCTCGAGCTACCTGGTTTCTTCCAGTAGGTTTATTGTTCTACCTACTGTGGTATACTTATATGATTATACATTAGAGGTCGCTCTGAGTATTCTGTTGTATATATTATACGATTTTACACCGGATTTCAGTAAAGTACAGATATATTTATTGTTTTACTTTACTGTTGATATATTGAGAAATCTGGATGGGATTGATGCCCACGGTTTGATTTTTGTGGCATAGGATGAAGTGTATTTTCCGCGTGCAGGTAATGGTAATTCCACGTTAGTAACGAAACTCTGCCAAAATTTCTACGGTTTTTGTTGGTTCGTGTTTTCGATGGGGTTTGATTCTAGTTTAGGCAACTAAACCGGGGTTGGGTCCTTTCAGCTTGGTATCAGAGCATTAGGTTATAGGTTCTGTAGAAATCTGTAGTCGTGTTTACTAAGGATATTTAAGAATGTACAACATGTCTGGAATGGTGACCCGACCGACCGGCGGATACTTATCAATATTCCGGGTGTTGTATACTTTCAAATATTTGAAGTTCCATGATTATGTTCCACTTGTTGTGAACGATGTTTTATTCATTAGGATGCCTCCTTGACGTGCTTTCCGTGTCATTTCGGTTGTGGATCCTATTGAGGATCAATCGACGCGAGATTTGCCAGTGAATTGTGGATTTGGATGAGTATTCAGAGTTCAGAGATTTGTGTGGCACGGTTTGCCTGGTTGTGTGTGTATGAGCGTCTACATGTGGCCTCAGAGCAGAGAATTGTGGCAGTTGATGTTCTTGCCTGAGTCAGATTGTAGTATTTGGTGGGCTGATATTGTGTGAGTTCCGGTTGCGACTCCATGGCCTACATTCAGGGTGTTGTCTATACGGTAATGTTTTATCAGGCTACCCAGCAATCGAATGAGGTGTGTTTACCCACCTAAGGCAGAGATGCATTGTCCACATGTTTGTCCTTATTTGCACGAGTTATGTGGCTTCAGAGGAAGCAGTGCACGAGGTTCGAGATGAGTTTGAACCTGAGCATCAGAGGGATCCTGATTGATGTGCCTCCAGATAGTCATGAGGAACTTAGTGTGCTGCACTCAGTGGCGAGGCTATTGAGAAGGAAATGTGTACGCGGTTACCGATATGTTGGTTTGAGGAAAGTGGACTTAGTCGAGATATTTTGATGAGGTTGAGTTTCGACACCTCGGGATCAGTGACTTCATCAGGCTGTGGTATTTTCGATCATGTTGAGGGTCATCAGATCAAGCAGAGGATCCGTTTGGCGATGGCGGAGATCACAGTGTAGCGAACTTGCTCCTGTGACTTGTGTTCGTGGAGCACCCTCAGTTGCTGTTTCGGTGGCCAGGAAGGTCACGTTACGAGGGAGTGCCCTTAGCCAGCTATTCTAGCGGTTTGGTAGCTCAGAGTTCATGAGGAGATCATGATGTTATTCCTGAAGTTTGACCAATGTAGCATTTTGATGAGTTATTCAGCAAGTTGCAATTGACGTGGGCGGTTAGTTGGGCATGTTGGAGTTCATGCCATGACCTTGTTTGAGGACAGACTTTTCTCCGAGGTTACTGTTGCTTGATATCCATGGCTATTGTACCTGCATCTCCACTTCTGGGTTTTGGAGAGTGTTGTATCCATCAGGAAGTTGTGAGATCCTTGTTGGAGGATATGGGTTAGCCGCGGATCTGTTATAGCTGGACATTGTGGTTTTGATGTGACTATGAGTATGGACTTACTGACGATGCATTTGGCTGTGTTCGAGTACCTCGAGAAGGAGGTTATGTTTCGACGACCAGACTTTTCCCGAGATACTGTTTCGCGGTGATGGTCGAGCAGATGGTGGAGACGAGTTATGTTGTTTGCTTAGCTCATATTGTGGATACTACGGTTGCTGTGCCCGACGTTGGTGACATTATGGTGGTTTCCGAGTTTCCAGGTGTGTTTCGGAGGAGTTACCAGGTGTTCCTCCAGTTCGGGAAACCGACTACACTATTGAGCTTGTACCGGGCGCTGGACTCATTTTACCGACGTTTTGTCGTTCAGAGCCAGCGGAGCTGATGGAGCTACAGTTTCGACTCCAGGAGTTGCTGGAGGAGGTTTCAGGAGATTTCATGTGACCCCGCGTATTTGCGTGGTGTGCTCTTGCATTGTGTGTACGGATGATGGATGTTTCGACGTGGTGGTGCGTTGACTGCCAGAAGCCTGATTCGCTTCAGAGGAGAGTGAGTATCCTCTGCTTCGGATTGACAATTAGTTTGATCAGCTCGCGAGAGCTTCAATCTTTTCGAAGATTGATATCAGGTTTGAATACCATCAGTTGAGGTTTGATGAGTCAGATGTGGCTATGTTGGCTTTCGGATCTCGGTGCGGGCATCATGAGTTTTTGGTCACGCCATTGGTTGACCAATGTTCCGTAGTTTTTACAGACTTGATGGACTAGGTGTCCAGACGATTCTGGATGAGTTGCGGTCATGTTCGTTGGCAATGTCCTAATTTACTCCAGGAGTGTGAGCCAGTACCTGAAGCAAATGCGAGTGGTTTTGCGGCCCTTACGAGATGATCAGTTGTTGGTAAAGCTCAGCAAGTGTGAGTTATGGTTGATTAGCGTGAAGATTTTGGGCTGTGTAATGTTATCTGAGGGAGTTAGCATGGATCCTGACCAGTTAGAAGTCGTGTGGATTTGGGGTTTGTTCTACCATTATACCAGAAATCAGGGGTCTCTTGGGTTTGGCAGGCTATGATCGACGGCTTGTGCAGGATTTTCCCGGATTACCACTTCATTTTCCGGATTGACGAAGAAGGCGTCAAGTTCGAGTGGTTCGATGCACACGAGGAGAGTTATTTACTCCTGCAGGATGGTTGATCGTTGCTTCGGTTTTGACCTTACCTGATGATAGTGATGAGTTCGTGGATTACGGCGATGCATCGAGGTTTGGATTTGGTTGTGTATTGATGCTATGTAGCAGAACGGTGGCTCATGGTTTCAGACAGTGGGAAACCTTATGTAGCTACGTATCCTATGTATGATTTGGATGTAGCTGTCCTTATGTTAGCATTAAAGAGTTCGAGACACTACAGCTATGGCGTGCAGCGTGGAGTAGGATGTGCACTGATCACTTGAGTTTCATCCACTTGCATTTTCGGCCAGATTTGGGCTTGAGGCAGTGTAAATGGATGGGGTCGACTAACGACTATGGCTGCACCTTTGAGTTTGTTCGAGAAGGCTAGAGGTTGTACTTTGACTACCCATCTGGGATGTTGTTGCTGATGCATTCAGTTGGAAGTCGGGAGCTTCAGTGTTTCATGTGTTTGTGGCTCGAGTTTCAGTGTTAGCTGGGTTATGCACTACGGAGCCTGAATTCGAGTATGATGATGTTTAAGCTCATTGTTTCGCACGCATTTGGTGCTAGTTATGCGGAGATGTATCTGATACGCCGAGTTTTCTACTCGTAACGCAACATGAAGAGCAATATAGCAGCTTGTGTGTGCAGATGCCACATTTGTCAACAGGCGATGGCTAGGAGGCAGAGTTACAGCCATTGGAGATTTTCGGTTCGACGTGGCGCTTGTCACTGTGTTTTGTGTGCTAGTATGCACTTTGATTTGTGGTACCAATTGTCAAGCTATTGTGGACCATTTGACGAACTCAGTACATTTCCATGTACATTTCCTAAAAGATTTCAATGGCAGGTTGGCATAGCTATGTTTGATGGAGATTGGCCATTCACGTGGTGTACCTGTGTCCCAGTTTGCTGGTCGAGGTAATCAGCTACGACTAAGTGTTGGCAAGCTTTGCAGCAAGCATTGGAGACCAGATTACAAGTTAGTATCGGTTCTTATCCTCAGATTGGCAGGCAATCTTTGAGGACTATTCAGACCTTGGAGGGCATGTTGTGGCCTTGTGTATTGCTGTTCCGAGGGATTTGGGACCAGCAGTTTCACTTGTTTGAGATTGCATGCGGTACCAGTTTGTTGACCACTATGATTTTGATGTTGCATGTTGTTGTTTTAAGGAACGATGTTGTGCTCCATTGTGCTGAAGAGAGTTTGGTTTGAGTTTGAGTTGACATTTGATTCGGATTTTGTGGAATGTGCTACCACAGACTATCAGATTAGCGGAAATGGGTTGATAATTGCCCGAGTCCTATGTTTGAGCTATGTTGATATGAGTGTGTGAGTTATGTTGATGTGTGTAGACTGAGTTATGGTTTGCCATGTTGTTTTGATCCAGATGTGGTCGAAGGCGAGTTTGTGTTATGCCGTATGGTTCGGCATCGCCTATATCATTGGCTTTTATGTGCGTTGTGTTCCGTGTTGCGGAACTATGTTTCAGGTTTGTTACCTGTTGTGTACCCTATCTGTTCCTTATGTAGGAACACTTGGCGGTTGTGTGGAGCCAGTTCAGATTCGAGATTGAGGGTATAGGGATTACAGTACAGAGATATCTCCTATTGTGGAGTCTGTTATCAGAATTGTTCAGTTGACGTTGTCATTGGAAGTTGAACAGTATGCAGAGGCAGTGCTCCTACTTTTAGCTGACATACTTGGAAATTTCGACGTCGAAATTTTTTTAAGGGGGGTGGATTTGTGACGACCCAGAACAGAATCAGTATGAGGAATCAGATTAATCTACGAGTTTGCGTATTATCGCAGGTTTCCGACAGTCGTTTGAATCGCCGGACTTGTTAACGACTTAATCATTGGCCGAGAATTGGAGCTGGGTCTCTTCTCGAGAGTCGTTGTACGTGTGATTTCGAGTTCGTGGGCGATTCCGGGTCGTTATTTGGACGACCGAGGAATAAATGATGAATATTTGAAGTTTTGATATAATCGGGTTAAAATGGTAGATTTGTTAACGACTAAATTACCGGACGAGAATTTGGTTTCGGCTTCTTCACGGAAGTTGTTGAGAATTTAATTTCGAGCTCTCCAGAGCATTATTCCGAGTTACGAAGATTAAGTTGTGAATATTTCCAATTGTTGATTATTTAGTCAGATTATGTATGTGTTTGGGTTGAATAGTTGACTTTTTATCGGTTTGGACGATGTGTTTGACTTCGGGTGATAATTGAAGAATACGTCGAGTCGAGTTTGTTGCCGCAAGAATTGTCGAAATCGGAATTACGATGAGAAAGTTACCGGTATTTGAAGTTTGCCGAAAAGTGAATTATAGCGGTTTCCTTTTTGGGAAAGTATAAATAGTGAACTTACCTGTTTTGGAAAGTCAAAGGTTGGTCATTAATTTCAGGTTGGTCAACTCGGTTTGACCGAGATGGAGGAATGGTGCGACGGTGACCGGCGAGCTCCACGGCAGCGAAGCCCGTCCGGCCACCTCCGGGCTCGAGCATGGTATGGTTCGACTCGCCTTGGAGTCCTCGACCTCGTGCCGGTCTCCTCTCAAGGCGAGGTCGCCGGAGGTGGAAGATTAATCCGGCCAAAGTTTGGGATTGTTGGAGTTTTTGAGGTGATCCGATTTCGGCCGAATTGAGCTGCAATTTGGAGTGGGCTTTGAAGCTCTCATCACCTACAAGCTACCATGTAAGTTTGGTGATCTAATTTTGCTTGTACATGGAGAATTTTGGATTTGAAAGTTTGGTTCCAATTCGGTTTTTCATGAAATTGGACGAGTTAGAGTGAGAATTGGCCTTTGTTGCAGTTGTGAAAGTTGCTCAGTGGGTGATTTTGCATGGAATAGGGGTTGGTCCGCTGTGGAATTCTCAAATTGGGTGGCTCCGCCGTGGAATTCTCAAATTGGGTGGCGCGGCGCCGCCGCCGGCGGTCAACGGCGGTCAACGGTCAAAGTTTGACTTTTTGGAGTTTTCGACAAGTTGCATGTCATTTCACTCGAAATCGCGCCCCGATCGCAGTGGGGAGGTTCGTTTCTCGATTTGAGCATCTGAAAGTACAGCGAGGTATTGAGGTGTGAATATCAGATTTTCGACGATTCGTCGACTTTGAATTACGTGTTTCCGAGAACGGTGGTTTCTCGTGATTTGTCTCGTATTGTCGAGTTATGACTTTGAGTAATGGACTTTGTGAATATTCAGGGGTTCGTGATAGTTCTTTTGGCGAGGGACTTTCCGCCGGATCAAGGGTTAACGCGAACTGCGTTACGCTAGTCTGTGAGTGGACAATTTCTTTTCATGGATTGATTGCGAGTCTTTTATTTAAGATTTACGAACTTGAGCATGCAGTTTGATTATGATTTTATAAGCATGTGTTTTACGATTATACATATACGGATATGCGTATACGAGTATACATACATATATATTATGTTTTATGCATGTGCATGAAAAGGATTTATGATTTGGTTTACACAGAGTACAGTCTCGGTTACGTTGTTGTATCGATACACACTGGCTTCTCGGCTGATCCCCGAGTACGGTCCGGGGGGGACAGATATCCTGACCCGAGGCCTTTCTGGCTAGGAATCACGTGTGGGTCTGGGATCCCGTGGTTCAGACTGTGCTATCGCATGGTAGTTCATGAGAGACTCCGCGATGTATTTAAGATGCATACTCTGTACGTGTGAGGAGTTAGAGTCTCCCTCGTGTACCTGGATGCGTGAGGATTTAGAGTCTCCCTCGTGTACCCGGACGCGTGAGGAGTTAGAGTCTCCCTCGTGTACCATTTCCTTTATTTATGCATTTGCATTTAGACTCGCATATGTTTTTATAACGTATATATTATTTGGTGAAAGACATTTATTTTCGTCCACTCACTCTAACAGTTTTCATGTCTTTCCCCTGGGTTTTTTGGTTTCCGTGCCCAGTTTGCAGTTCGGACTCTGGTGTCGCACGTCGTGGTCGGAGGCATAGTGCTCGAGCTACCTTGTTTCTTCCAGTAAGTTTATTGTTCTACCTACTGTGGTATACTTATATGATTATACATTAGAGGTCGCTCTGAGTATTCCGTTGTATATATTATACGATTTTACACCGGATTTCAGTAAAGTACAATTATATTTATTGTTTTAATTTACTGTTGATATATTGAGAAATCCGGATGGGATTGGTGCCCACGGTTTGATTTTTGTGGCATAGGATGAAGTGTATTTTTCGCGTGCATGTATTGGTAATTCCACGTTAGTAACGAAACTCTGCCAAAATTTCTACGGTTTTTGTTGGTTCGTGTTTTCGATGGGGTTTGATTCCGGTTTAGGCAACTAAACCGGGGTTGGGTCCTTTCACCGCGTTAGTAGCGTTACTCTGCCAAAATTTTAATAGTTTTTGTTCGTACGTGTTTTCAGAAGGGGTTTGATTCCGGTTTAGGAAACTAAATCGGGGTTGGGTCCTTTCACTTTTGCATGTGTTGATTATATATATGAAATGTTAAATCGAAACTACAAGAATACCATCACCATAAAAAAAATAATACCTCCGAAAATAATAAATAATGTCAACATCGTATATAAATAAATATGGAAAATTATGAACTCGCAACGTCTGTGAAAATATAAAAGTGTCCACTCACTGGTGAGCAAAACGCGCACTCGCGCTAATCACATGGTCCGGCGGAAGATCCCTCGCCCGAAGCACGATCTCGATCCCCTGAATAATCATAAAATATAACTGATCAAAATCATAGCTCACAACACTGTATCACACCTCGGAAACCAACCGTTCCTGGAAACGTATAACTGATACAAAAATAATCAACGAAATTCCCGAAATCTCCACTCAAAACCCTCAACTGAAAATATGATACCCAAATCAACTCGAAAACCTCAAGGCGATGATAGGGGCGCGAATACGAGCGAAACGACATATAACTCGACACATTTCTAAAAAAGTCAACGGTCGCCGGAGCTCTGCCGTTGACCGCCGCCACCGGCGACGACGCGCCGTCAACCGGAGAGATTTTCCGGAGGCCAAGCTCCCAGAAGGTTCTCCTTCTCAAGCCAAGTAACTTTCCCAACTGAGACAAGGACCAATTCCGTCGAGATTGGCCGGAAATCAGCTCGAAACCCACGGGGGAAAACCACCGCCAGCGAAGCTGTTCGCCGTCGATCCGCCGCCTACGGCGCACGGCAGCCCTCGAGACCCCTCCCAATGGCTTCGCCGTGGCCCCACGGACAAAAACCCTCCATCCCCGGCCACCCCCGTGGCTGGAGCACCACCGTCACCACAACCCGAAACCGGCCGGAATTTCCCCAAATTTCAACTCCACATTTCAACCTCAAATCTCAACTAAATCAAGAAATTCCAAGTTCTAAACTGCTTAGAATCATGAGGAGAACATTTTACCTTCCAAAGTCGTGGCCTAAACTAGCCGGAATCGGCGGGTCCGCCGGAGAATTCAAACGGTCCGAAAATTCCTCCACGGGTCAACTCGGTCAACGCCTCCAAACTCGGTCAATGCCGGTCAAACTTCCCGAACACTGTTTTTTGACAATTTTTGATATTTCCGATATTTATACTCGTGTCTCGGGAGGATCAACAGTCCAAAGCGGATAACCATTACGATTTGGATAAACTCGACACGAACGGATAAACTCGACGATATTCTGAAACTTCAAATATTCATATTATATTCCTCGATCGTCTAAATAGTCATCCGAAACCGCCGACGAACTCGAAATCACGTGTACAACAATTCTCGAGAAGAGACTCAACTCAAATTCTAGGCCGATAATTAAGTCGTGATTAAAACCGGCAAATCAATCAATTATCGGAAAACAGTAATTACGCGCTAACTCGTGAATTAAGCTGATTACTCTATTGATTCTGTTCTGTGCCAAAAAGCATTATAGCTATCAAGCAATTCTATACCAACAAATTCACTAGAGTTCTTTCGCTAGAATTCATTGTGACGACCCGAACCAGAATCTGTTGCGTATTTGGCACGATTCTCGAGATTGAGTTTAGTCGCGGTTTTACGTCGTATATGTGATTCGTCGAATTTATACAAGACTATGTTTTTGGTTGAGAATTTGAGTTGAGTGTCTTCACGGAAATTGTAGAGTGCGTGATTTCGAACTCGTGGGCGGTTCCGGAAGATTTTTTCGATAACCGAGGAATATTTTATGATTATTCGAAGTTTCGGTTTCCTACGAGTTTATCCGATTGTTTCGTGTTTATCCGAATCATTTCGTATATTCGTTTTGGACCGTCGGTCGACCCGAGGCGCGAGTATAAATATCGGAATAGTCGAGAATAGTCGTAAAATCACTGTTTGAGAGTTGACCA
The DNA here is from genome assembly GCA_946800695.1 of Geum urbanum. Classification (NCBI taxonomy): domain Eukaryota; kingdom Viridiplantae; phylum Streptophyta; class Magnoliopsida; order Rosales; family Rosaceae; genus Geum; species Geum urbanum. The sequence goes on from OX327003.1 coordinate 13,459,514, forward strand.
CCGTTGACTTACTATTTTTGGAAAGTTGACCAGTTGACCGAAGAGGAATGTTTCCTTTTGAGCTATGTCGTCCGACGACCTAGATTCCGGCCACCTCCGATCAAGTGGAAGGTATGGTTCCCTACCTTGAGTGATTTTGAGTTGGTTGGTAATTGGTTTGGGTGAAATTGAAGCTGTTTTGGTTGAACCCGAATCGGGTTATGTACTTGGATTTCGCCGGTGTCGATTCACTGTGTTCCGGAAAGGACCCAACCCCGATTTAGCTCCCTAAACTGGAATCAAACCCTTTCGAAAACACGAACCAACAAAAACCGTAGAAATTTTGGCAGAGTTTCGTTACTAACGTTGAATTACCATTACCTGCACGCGGAAAATATACTTCATCCTATGCCACAAAAAGCAAGCCGTGGGCACCAATCCCATCCGGATTTCTCAATATATCAACAGTAAAGTAAAACAGTAAATATATCTATACTTTACTGAAATCCGGAGTAAAATCGTATAATTTATACAACAGAAAACTCAAAGCGACCTCTAATACATATTCATATAAGTATACCACAGTAGGTAGAACAATAAACCTACTGGAAGAAACAAGGTAGCTCGAGTGCTATGCCTCCGACCACGACGTGCGACACCAGAGCCTGAACTGCAAACTGGGCACGGAAACCGAAAAGCCCAGGGGAAAGGCAAGTAAAAACGTTAGAGTGAGTGGACGAAAATAAACATATGCCTTTCACCAGTTATATACATACTCAATATAAAACAGTGCGAGTTCGGAAAAACACAACACATATATATATGGAGGTTGTCGGGCGACCTCTCAAGCCCAACGTCAGGTGAATCGCTCAAACCTGACGGTGATAGGCTAGGGGACCTCTGAACCCCGGCGGCACTCAGGGGAATCTCTCAACCCTACTTCAGAGGAATCTCTCAACTCTGGGCCAGATGAATCTCTCAACTCTGGTACATCGATGTAATAAATGCCATCACCCATAAACATATAACAATACCTCCGAAAATAACATATATCTCAACATCGTATAATTAAAATACGTAAAATCATAAAATCCACGAACTCGCAAATCAACTGTGAAAATATAAACTTGTCCACTCACACGCTAGCGTAACGCAGTTCGCGTTAACCCGTGATCCGGCGGAAAGTCCCTCGCCAAAAGAACGATCACGAACACCTAAATATTCACAATGTCCAATTCTCAAAGTCATAATTCGACAATACAAAACAAATCACGAGAAACCACCGTTCTCGGAAACATATAATCCAAAGTCGACGAATCGTCGAAAATCCGTATATGTACACCTCAATACCTCGCTATACTTTCGGACGTTCAATTCTAAAAACGAACCTCCCCACTGCGATCGGGGCGCAATTTCGAGACAAATGACATGCAACTTGTCGAAAATCCCAAAAAGTCAAACTTTGACCGTTGACCGTCGTTGACCACCGCCCACGGCGACGCCGCTGCCAAAATGAAAATATTCCGACAGAGCAACCCCTATTCCATGCAAAATCACCCACTGAGCAACTTTGTCAACTACAACAAAGGCCAATTCTCACTCTAACTAGGTCAATTTCATAAAAACTGAATGCTCACACAAATTTCAATCCAAAAATTCTCCATACACAAGCAAAATTAGATCACCAAGCTTACATGGTAGCATCAAGGGGATGAGAGCATCAAAGCCCACCCAAAATTTTAGCTCAAATCGGTCTAAAACGTGGAACCCGAATTCACCCAAAATTCATCAACTTTGGCCAGATTTTTCTTCCACTTCCGGCGAGCCTCGCCACACATGGTGACTAGGAATGGACTCGGGACATCAAGACGAAGAGGATGGGACAAGAACCAAGCCGTGAGGTGGCCGGATTCCACCTCGCCGCCGGCGAGCCGTACGGCGTCGGCCTCCACCTCCACAGCTCGGTCAAACCAAGTTGACCGAGTCAACTCATCAATGCTCCCCTTTGACTTTCCCTTATTAGCAAGTTACTATTTATATCATTCCCAAAAAGGAAACTTGTAATTATCCATTTCGACAAACTTTGAATACACGTAACTCTCGCGTCGTAACTCCGATTCCGACAATTCTCGCGGCCACAAACTCGTCTCGACGTACTCTTCAATAATCACCCGAAGTCAAACACATCGGCCAAATGGATAAAAAGTCAACTGTTCAACCAAACACACATTTAATTCGACTAAACAATCCCCAAACGGAAATAATCACAACTAAATCTTCGTAACACAAAAGCATGCTCCGGAAGTTCCCACAAACTCGAAATTAAATTCTGAACAACTTCCGTGAAGAAGCCGAACCCAAATTCTCGTCCGGTAATTTAGTCGCTAACAAACCTGCCATTTAAATCTGTTTCTGTCGAAACTTCAAATATTCATAATTAATTCCTCGGTCGTCCAAATAACGATCCAGTAAAGCCCACGAACTCAAAATCTTGCATACAACGACTCTCGAGAAGAGACCCAGCTCCAATTCTCGGCCAATAATTAAGTCGTTAACAAGTTTTGGCGATTAAAACAACTGTCGCAACTCTGCGACTACGTGCAAGCTCATCGATCAAGCTGATCATACTGATGATTCTGGTCCGGGTCGTCACAGTTCCGGCGAGTCTCGGTGGTGGGGGTGAGAGGGCTTTGCCTCCCCTTGCCTCTAGGTTGCTCCCTATGTATTTTAATTGAACTGAAAATGTGTTTTCCGGTGAACCCGATTGGGTCACCGGAGTTGGATTTCCGATCGGTTTCGGGGCAATTTGGAGGACTTCCGGTGGGTTTTGGCCTTCGGGGTAGAAGAGTAAATGATTCCCCTTGTTGTGGTCTTCAATTCTGGAAAGTTTCGCCGTGAAACTCCACGGTTGACGGCGCGCCGCCGCCGGCGGCGGCGGTCAACGGCGGAGCTCCGGCCAAAAGTTGCCTTTTTGGATTTTGATGTAATTAGTGTCGTTTTTCTCGGAATTGCGCCCTGATTATCGTCCAGATTTTTTCGGGTTGTTTTGGTTAGCCGATTTTCAGTCGAGGTTTCGAGTGGGGATTTCGGAATTTCCGTTATTCATTTTGTACCGCATTGCATATTTCCGGGAACGGTTGGTTTCCGTGATTCAGTACAGGGATGTGGATTATGTTTTGATCAGTTATGTTTTTGTGAATATTCAGGAGATCGAGATCGAGATCGTGACCGTACTTCCGACGAGGGATCTTCCGCCGGTCCTCGAGATTAGCGCGAGTGCGCATTTTGCTCATCTGTGAGTGGACAAATTCTTGCGCATGCGTATGAGATTTCGGATTTGTATGAGCATGTGATTTACGATTATACGATTATACTTATACGAATATACGTATACGAGTATACATATACTTATATGCTGTTTCATGCATTTGCATCGAAATGTTTATTATTTGGTTTACATAGAGTACAGTCTTGGTTACGTTGTTGTATCGATACACTCGCCTCTCGGCTGATCCCCGATGGTAGGCATTTACCAGGGGAGGCTGTGACTCCTGACCCGAGGCCTTTACCGGGGGGAGGCAGACCTTTGACCTGAGGCCATTTCTGGCTAGAATCACGTGTGGGCCAGGGACCCCGTGATTCAGACTGTACTAGCACGGATGTGTCCACGAGTGACCCCGTGAGATTTTTATGCATGCTTTGTACGCGTGAGGAGTTAGAGTCTCCCTCGTGTACCTCTCCTTTATTTATGCATCTGGACTCGCATATGATTTTTATAATATATGAATATTGTTCGGCGAAAGACAATTATCTTTTCGTCCACTCACTCTAACGGTTTTCATGTCTTTCCCCTGGGCTTTTCGGTTTCCGTGCCCAGTTTGCAGTTCAGGTTTGGTGTTTTCACGTCACGGTTTGGAGGCTAGTGATCTGAGCTACCTGTATTTTCAGTAGGTTCTTGTTTTGCCTACTGATGTGTATATTGTATATATTTTACTTTAGAGGTCGCTCTGATACATTCTGATACTTGTTTATATGGATTTTCTCGGATATATATATACTACAGTATTGTTTACTGTTTATGATTCATATATTGATGTTGAGAAATCCGGATGGGATTGGTGCCCACGGTTTGGCTTTTGTGGCATAGGATGAAGTGTTATTTTCAGGGTGCAGGTTTATGCAATTCCACGCTAGTAACGAAACTCTACCGAAATTTTGAAAATTTTTTGTTGGTTCGTATTTTCAGAAAGCTTTCGATTCTGACTTAGGTAACTGAATCGGGGTTGGGTCCTTTCAGCTTGGTATCAGAGCATTTGGTTGTCAGATTCTGTAGACTCTTGTAGTTGTGACGCTTAGGGTATTTGAGTTGATACAGCATGACTGGAGTGATGACCCGACTGGCCAGCGGTACTCATCAATACTTCGGGTGTTGTGTGTCCTCAAATATCTGCAGTTTCATGATTACGTTCTTTCTGCTTGTACCTAATGCTTGTCTTGTATCAGTAGGATGCCTCCTCGATGTGGTCCCCGTGGTTATCGGGATGACGATCCTGATGAGGATGGCCGAACGCGCGACTTACTGATGCGAGTGCTGCGTTTGGAAGAGCGTTTTGACCCTGTGGTCAAGGCTCGCACTGCTGGTGCTACTGTGTTTTCGGGTTCAGTTGATCCAGAGATATGCAAGGCATGGTTGGTTCAGATTGAATGTGTTTGTGAGCGTCTGCAGTTTACTCCTGAGTAGATGACAGTAGCCTCAGTTGGTTTACTTGAGGGTGATGCATAATTTTGGTGGGTTAGCACCGACAGAGTTCCAGCTGACACTCCGTGGACATTGTTCCGTGATCTGTTTATGCGGAGGTATTTTAATCAGGCTACCCAGCAGCGCAAGTACGAGGAGTTTACGAACTTGAGGCAGGGCAGTTTGTCTGTACTTGAGTATCGGGATCGGTTTACCCGTTTGTCTCGTTTTGCGCGGGATATGGTGGCTACAGAGGAAGCCAAGTGTCGTAGGTTTGAGCTGGGATTGAATCTGAACATCAAGGCGACACTGACTACGATGCCTCGGAACAACTTTGATGAGTTTGTTAGTGCCACACTCCTAGGCGAGGACATTGAGCAGGAGAGACAGCGGCAGAGGTACCAGCCGAGACAGTTGGAGGAAGGTGGACCGAGTCAGGGGCCTTCAAAGAGGTTGAGTTCTGATACTTCCGGTTCAGCTTCATCCTAAGGTGGTGGATCATATCGACCACCAGCTGGCGTACCGAGACATAGATCTAGATGGAGGAGAGATCGTCCACAGCGACCACAGGCTAGTGGGAGTTCCAGCGGTTCTAGTTATCCACGGCATACTGGTGGCACATTTCCTGTACTGAGAGACTATCCATTGTGTAGCTTATGCAACAGATATCACCCTGGTACATGTCAGCGAGGCCCTGTCATTTGTTATCGTTGTGGCCAGGTGGGTCACTATTCGAGGGAGTGTCCTCAGTCGTATGGTGATGAGGGACAGGCGGCCCAGAGTTCTGGAGTTGAGCGAGGTGCCACTACGGGAGCTCGACCAGCACAGTTTGCAGGCCAGGGTAGGCAGCAGGGACAGCCCCAGCGAGGATGACCAGCCGGACAGGCGAGGGTTCATGCTATGACTCTACGTGAGGGCAGAGCATCACTGGAGGTCGTTATTGGTACGTTACATGTTTTTGGTATTCCTGTACTTGCATTGTTAGATCCGGGCGCCACACATTCATTCATATCATTTAGACTATCATCATTAGCTACGGTACCTACATCTCTACTTCTGGGGTTGTGGAGAGTGTTGTATCCGTCAGGTGAGGTTGTGAACATCGGTTGGGTTTACCGAGATTGTGAGGTGTTTATTGATGGCCATGGACTAGCCGCAGATCTGTTACTGCTTGATATTATGGATTTTGATTTAATATTGGGTATGGACTTTTTGGAGTCGCACTGGGCCATGTTTGATTGCCACAGGAAGGAGGTCACATTTCGACGACCAGGGTTACCCGAGATATTGTTCCGTGGCGAGAAGAACACTTTACTACCGTGTTTGATTTCCGCGATGAGGGCGGATCGGCTGATGAAGAGGGTTGTGTCGCTTACTTAGCCCATGTTGTGGACACTACAGCTGCAGTGCCAGATCTTGGTAGTATTGAGGTTGTGTCTGAGTTTCTGGATGTGTTTCCAGCAGAGTTACCTGGTATACCCCCTGTACGGGAGATTGATTTTACCATTGAGTTATTGCCGGGTACTGAACCGATTTCCCAGACACCGTACCGGATGGCGCCTGCGGAGTTGAAGGAGTTGCAGATTCAGCTCCAGGAGTTGCTAGAGAAAGGATTCATTCGACCGAGTGTTTCTCCATGGGGTGCTCCAGTGTTGTTTGTGCGGAAGAAGGATGGGACTATGCGTTTGTGCATTGACTATCGGAAGCTGAATCAGGTTACATTGAGGAACAAGTATCCGTTGCCGCGGATTGATGACTTGTTCGATCAGCTGAAGGGAGCAGCAGTCTTTTCGAAGATTGACCTTCGATCCGGATATCACCAAATGAGGATCCGAGATTCAGATGTAGGCAGGACAGCTTTCAGGACGCGGTATGGGCACTATGAGTTTTTGGTTATGCCGTTTGGGTTTACCAACGCCCCCGCAGCTTTTATGGACTTGATGAATCGGGTGCTTCGACGATTCCTGGACAAGTTCGTGATTGTATTTATTGACGAAATTTTGATCTATTCGAGGAGTGTGGGCCAGCACAAGAAGCACTTGCGAGCAGTGTTGCGGACTTTGCGGGACCATCAGTTGTTCGCGAAGTTTAGCAAGTGTGAGTTCTGGTTGGATAGTGTGAAGTTTCTGGGCCACGTGATTTCGGCTGAGGGAGTTAGTGTTGATCCTGACAAAATCGAGGCCGTGCTGAACTGGAGTAGACCTACTACTATGCCGGAGATTCGGAGTTTCTTGGGGTTAGCAGGCTATTATCGACGGTTTGTACAGAATTTCTCTCGGATAGCTACACCACTGACCAGATTGACGAAGAAGGGCGTCAAGTTTGAGTGGTCTGATGCCTGCGAGGAGAGTTATTTGCTCCTGAAGGAGAGATTGACTACCGCACCGGTTCTGACATTGCCAGACAACAATGGTGAGTTTGTTGTGTATAGTGACGCGTTGAAGTTGGGCCTTGGCTGTGTGTTGATGCAGCATGGTAGAGTCATGGCATATGGTTCCAGACAGCTGAAACCGCATGAGGTCAACTATCCGACGCATGATTTGGAGTTAGCCGCTATCGTGTTAGCGTTGAAGAGTTGGAGACATTACCTGTATGGTGCTCAGTGTAAGATTTACACTGATCACAAGAGTCTCACCTACTTGCGGACGCAGCCGGATCTGAACATGAGGCAGCGCCGATGGATGGAGTTGATCAACGACTACGATTGCACGTTTGAGTACCATCCGGGGAAGGCCAATGTTGTAGCAGATGCACTTAGCCAGAAATCTGGAGCCACATTGTTTCACATGTGTGTGGCCAGAGTATCGATGTTAGCCGAGCTTCGGGCTACAGGTGCTGTGTTTGGGTATGATGATGATGGAGCTTTGTTGGCCAGTTTTCAGGTTCGACCCGTACTAGTTGATCAGGTACGAGAGGCTCAGGATTCGGATTCTTATCTGTTGGGCAAGAAGACCATAATACGGAATGATGTGCCTACAGAGTTCCGATTGAGCGACGACGGTACGTTGTTGTTCAGAGGCAGGTTATGTGTACCCAGAGACGAGGACTTGAAGAAGGAGATTCTTGATGAGGCCCACAGTTCAGCGTATGCGATGCATCCCGGTGGTACGAAGATGTTTCGTACACTTCGAGCATATTATTGGTGGCGCAACATGAAGCGGGAGATTGCCGCGTACGTGAGTCGATGTTTGATTTGTCAGCAGGTGAAGGCGGAGAGGCAGAAACCTGCAGGGAAACTACAGCCACTTGAGATTCCGGTTTGGAAGTGGGAGCATATTACGATGGATTTCGTCTATCAGTTGCCGCGTACTTCGGCGGGCAACACTGGCATTTGGGTTATTGTTGACCGACTGACGAAATCCGCACACTTTCTTGCACTTCCAGGGAAGATTTCAGTGGGCAGATTGGCCAAGTTGTACTTATCCGAGATTGTTCGCTTGCATGGTGTGCCTGTATCGATTGTTTCTGACCGAGATAGTCAGTTCACTTCTGAGTTTTGGCAGGCGTTACAGCGAGCTTTGGGCACGAGGTTGCGATTTAGTACAGCTTTTCATCCTCAGACTGACGGGCAGTCCGAGCGGACCATTCAAACTCTTGAGGATATGCTGAGATCATGTGTGTTGCAGTTTCGCGGAAACTGGGATCAGCAGTTACACTTGATTGAGTTCGCCTACAACAACAGCTATCAGGCCAGTATTGAGATGGCACCGTACGAGGCTTTGTACGGGAAGCAGTGTCGCACTCCATTGTGCTGGAGTGAGGTGGGCGAGCGTTGGCTTATTGGTCCTGATTTGGTGAAAACCACGATGGAGGACATACAGGTTATCCGGGATCGATTGAAGATCGCCCAGGATCGGCAGAAGAGTTACGCGGATGTGAGGAGGAACAGTTTAGAGTTCGAGGTTGGTGATTGGGTCTTCCTGAAACTATCTCCGTGGAGAGGAGTTGTGCGTTTCGGGAAGCGTGGCAACCTTCGACCGCGGTACATTAGTCCGTATGAGATTACGGAGAGGGTTGGAGTTGTTGCTTACAGACTTGAGTTACCGGCTGAGATGGCTCGTGTGCATGATGTCTTCCATGTTTCGATGTTGCGGAAGTACATCTCAGATCCTTCACATGTGTTATCCCCACAGCAGTTGCCGATCAGAGAGGATTTATCGTATGTAAAGGAGCCAGTGCAGATTCTCGATCGTCGTGAGCAGGAGTTGAGGCACCGTGTGATTCCGCTAGTGAAGGTCTTGTGGCAGAACCACTCAGTTGAGGAGGCCACCTGGGAGACCGAGCAACGTATGCGGGAGCAGTATCCTCATCTGTTCACTTGACAGGTATGTAAATTTCGAGGTCAAAATTTCTTTAAGGGGGTAGATTTGTGACGACCCGAACCAGAATCTGTTGCGTATTCGGCACGATTCTCGAGATTGAGTTTAGTCGCGGTTTTACGTCGTATATGTGATTCGTCGACTTTATTCGCGACTATGTTTTTGGTTGAGAATTTGAGTTGAGTGTCTTCACGGAAATTGTAGAGTACATGATTTCGAGCTCGTGGACTATTCCGGAAGATTTTTCCGATAACCGAGGAATATTTTATGATTATTCGAAGTTTCAGTTTCCGACGAGTTTATCCGATTGTTTCGTGTTTATCCAAATCATTTCGTATATTCGTTTTGGACCGTCGGTCGACCCGAGGCACGAGTATAAATATCGGAATAGTCGAGAATAGTCGTAAAATCACTGTTTGAGAGTTGACCACCGTTGACTTACTATTTTTGGAAAGTTGACCAGTTGACCGAAGAGGAAAGTTTCCTCTTTGAGCTTTGCTGTCCGACGACCTAGATTCCGGCCACCTCCGATCATGTGGAAGGTATGGTTCGCTTCCTTGAGTGATTTCGAGTTGGTTGGTAATTGGTTTGGGTGAAATTGAACCTGTTTTGGTTGAACCCGAATCGGGTTATGTACTTGGATTTGGCCGGTGTCGGTTCACGGTGTTCCGGCGAGTCTCGGTGGTGGGGGTGAGTGTGACGACCCGGAACAGAATCAGCAGTATGATCAGCTTGATCGATGTGTTACTGCGTAGTCGCAGTTGTCCGATAGTTATTGGAATCGTCAGAGTTCTTAACGACTTAATTATTGGCCGAGAATTGGAGCTGGGTCTCTTCTCCAGAGTCGTTCTACGTGTGATTATGAGTTCGTGGGCGGTTCCAGATCGTTATTTGGACGACCGAGGAATTAGTTATGAATATTTGAAGTTCAGATTTAAATGGTGGGCTACTTAACGACTAAATTACCGGTCGAGAATTTGGTTTCGGCTTCTTCATGGAAGTTGTTCAGAATTTAATTTCGAGTCCGTAAGAACTTCCGGAGCATGATTTTGAGTTACGAAGATTTAATTGTGAATATTTCCGTTCGTTGATTAATTAGTCGATTTAAATGTGTGTTGGTTCAAAGGGTTGACTTTTTATCCAATTGGCCGATATGGTTGACTTTGGATGATAATTGAAGAGTACGTTGAGATGAGTTTGTGGCCGCGAGAATTATCGGAATCGGAATCACGACGAGAAAGTTACGTGGGTTTGATGTTTGTCGAAATAGATAAATATGGGAGTTTCCTTTTTGGGAAGAGCTATAAATAGTAAGTTGCCTAATCTGGTAAGTCAACACATGGCATTAACTGAGTTGACTGGGTCAACCCAGTTTGACCATGGAGGTGCGACGGTGGCGGTGACCTCCACGGCATCGCCGGCGGCGAGCCGAATCCGGCCACCTCACGGCTTGGTTCTTGCCTCTTTCTCTTCGTCTTGATGTCCCGAAGCCATCCCTAGCCACCATGCACGGCGAGGCTCGCCGGAGAAGGTGATAAATCCGGCCAAATATGGAGGAAACTTTGTGAATTCGGGTGCATGGTTTTAGACCGATTCGAGCTGAATTTTTTGTTGGGCTTTGTAGCTCTCATCAATATCAAGCTACCATGTAAGTTTGGGATCCTAATTTTGTTTGTGGAAGGAGAATTTTGGATTTGAAATTTGTGTGTTCATTCGGTTTTACATGAAATTGACCTAGTTAGAGTGAGAATTGACCTTTGTTGTAGTTGACAAAGTTGCTCAGTGGGTGGTTTTGCATGGAATAAGGGTTGCTCCGCCGTGAATTCTTCCGATCAACAGTGGCGCCGCCGTGGACGGCGGTCAACGGTCAACGGGTTGATTTTTTTGACTTTCGACAAGTTGCATGTCATTTGACTCGAAATCGCGCTCTGATCGCAGTGGGGAGGTTCGTTTTTCGAGTTGAGCGTCCGAATGTAAAGCGAGGTATTGAGGTGTTATATATGGATTTTCGACGATTCGTCGTATTCGAATTACGTGTTTCCGAGAACGGTGGTTTCTCATGATTTGTCTTGCATTGTCGAGATATGAGTTTGAGATATGGATTTTGTGAATATTCAGGTGTTCGTGATCGTTCGTTTGGCGAAGGGCTTTCGGCCGGATCACGGGTTAACGCGATACGCGTTACGCTAGTCTGTGAGTGGACAATTTCTTTTCACGGAATCCTTGCGAGTTTTTTATATGATTTTCGAACTCGAGCATGCGTATTGAGATTATGAATTGCATGAGCATGTGTTTTACGATTATACAATTATACTTATACGGATATACGTATATGATTATACATACACTCATATGCTGTTTCATGCATTTGCATCGAAATGTTTATGATTTGGTTTACACAGAGTACAGTCTTGGTTACGTTGTTGTATCGATACACTAGCCTCTCGGCTGATCCCCGATGGTAGGCATCCCAAGCGGGGCGTTACCCCGACCTGACCGGCGAGGGGCGTATCCCCGGAACCGAGGCCTTTCTGGCTTAGAATCACGTGTGGGTCCGGGATCTCGTGATTCGGACTGTACTAGCACGGTGTGTGTCCATGAGCGACCCCGTGGGATTTTTACTTGCATGCTCATTACACTGGAGGAGTGTGAGTTTTACCTCGTGTACTATGTTGTTTTTATTTACCTGGACTCGCATATGTTTTTATAACATATATATTAACTGGTGAAAGACATTTATTTTCGTCCACTCACTCTAACGTGTTTATTGTCTTTCCCCTGGGTTTTTCGGTTTCCGTGCCCAGTTTGCAGTTCAGGCTCTGGTGTCGCACGTCGTGGTCGGAGGCATAGTGCTCGAGCAATCTTGTTTCATCCAGTAGGTTTATTGTTCTACCTACTGTGGTATGCGTATACGATTATGTATAGATGTCGCTCTGAGCTTTCTGTGATATATGTTATACGATTTTATACCGGATTTCAGTAAAGTATCTATATATTTACTGATTTACTTTACTGTTGATATATTGAGAAATCCGGATGGGATTGGTGCCCACGGTTTGCTTTTTGTGGCATAGGATGAAGTGTATTTTCCGCGTGCAGGTAATGGTAATTCCACGTTAGTAACGAAACTCTGCCCAAATTTCGAAAAGTTTTTGTTGGTTCGTGTTTCGAGGGGGTTTGATTCCGATTTAGGAAGCTAAATCGGGGTTGGGTCCTTTCAGTGAGAGGGCTTTGCCTCCCCTTGCCTCTAGGTTGCTCCCTATGTATTTTAATTGAACTGAAAATGAGTTTTCCTGTGAACCCGATTGGGTCACCGGAGTTGGATTTCTGATCGGTTTCAGGGGAATTTGGAGGACTTCCGGTGGGTTTTGGCCTTCAGGGTAGAAGAGTAAGTGATTCACCTTGTTGTGGTCTTCAATTCTGGAAAGTTTCGTCGTGAAACTCTACGGTTGACGGCGCGCCGCCGCCGGTGGCGGCGGTCAACGGCGGAGCTCCGGCCAAAAGTTGACTTTTTGGATTTTGATGTAATTAGTGTCGTTTTTCTCGGAATTGCGCCCTTATTATCGTCCAGAGGTTTTCGGGTTGTTTTGGTTAGCCGATTTTCGGTCGAGGTTTCGAGTGGGGATTTCGGAATTTCCGTTATTCATTTTGTACCGCATTGCATATTTCCGGGAACGGTTGGTTTCCGTGATTCAGTACAGGGATGTGGATTATGTTTTGATCAGTTATGTTTTTGTGAATATTCAGGAGATCGAGATCGAGATCGTGACCGTGCTTCTGGCGAGGGATCTTCCGCCGGTCCTCGAGATTAGCGCGAGTGCGCGTTTTGCTCATCTGTGAGTGGACAATTTCTTTTCACGAAAATGATTGCGAGTCTTTCATTTGATTTATGAACTTGAGCATGCGTATGAGATTTCAGATTTGTATGAGCATGTGATTTACGATTATACGATTATACTTATACGAATATACGTATATGAGTATACATATACTTATATGCTGTTTCATGCATTTGCATCGAAATGTTTATTATTTGGTTTACACAGAGTACAGTCTTGGTTACGTTGTTGTATCGATACACTCGCCTCTCGGCTGATCCCCGATGGTAGGCATTTACCAGGGGAGGTTGTGACTCCTGACCCGAGGCCTTTACCAGGGGGAGGCAGACCTTTGACCTGAGGCCATTTCTGGCTAGAATCACGTGTGGGCCAGGGACCCCGTGATTCTGACTGTACTAGCACGGATGTGTCCACGAGTGACCCCGTGAGATTTTTATGCATGCTCTGTACGCGTGAGGAGTTAGAATCTCCCTCGTGTACCTCTCCTTTATTTATGCATCTGGACTCGCATATGATTTTTATAATATATGAATATTGTTCGGCGAAAGACAATTATCTTTTCGTCCACTCACTCTAACGGTTTTCATGTCTTTCCCCTGGGCTTTTCGGTTTCTGTGCCCAGTTTGCAGTTCAGGTTTGGTGTTTTCACGTCGCGGTTTGGAGGCTAGTGATCTGAGCTACCTGTGTTTCCAGTAGGTTCTTGTTTCGCCTACTGATGTGTATATTGTATATATTTTACTTTAGAGGTCGCTCTGATACATTCTGATACTTGTTTATACGGATTTTCTCGGATATATTTATACTACAGTACTGTTTACTGTTTATGATTCATATATTGATGTTGAGAAATCCGGATGGGATTGGTGCCCACGGTTTGGCTTTTGTGGCATAGGATGAAGTGTTATTTTCAGGGTGCAGGTTTATGCAATTCCACGCTAGTAACGAAACTCTACCGAAATTTTGAAAATTTTTTGTTGGTTTGTATTTTCAGAAGGGGTTCAATTCCGATTTAGGTAACTGAATCGGGGTTGGGTCCTTTCATTCATTTACCAATAAACTTCAAAATACACCCAAATATTTGAAAATTTTAAAGAAATGAATATATACAAACACTAACCAATATAAGAAGATTTGGGAATGTTTTAGGAGGCCTCGATTGAAGGTTTTTTGTTAGAGATCGAAAAATTTCTGGAGGAGGTGTTGAGATAGTTTTTGAGGGGTTGTGAAAAGATGAGGGTTCAATCTGAAATTGCTAGTGCCTCTTAACAATTGTTTCAGTTAGACGACAAAATTTGTCGCCATCTAGGAATATAAATTCATTGTCTAACTACTCTCTTAGGTGGCAAATGTTTTTGTCATCTAACTACTCTCTACGACGAATACAATTTTCTTCGTTTGGAAGTCACTTAGATGACGAAAGTTGCAACCAAACAAATATTCGTCATCTTACATATGTTTTAGTCGACGAAACACATTTTCGTCATATAAAACTTTCTAAGATGACAAAAAAATTAATTTAGGCGACGAAACAACTTTTCATCTCCTAAGTATGGCTTAGACGACGAAAACAAAAAGATTTCATCATCTAAGTTATGTATTCTGGTAGTTGATAGGTGTGGCATTTTGAGAATAATGGCTATTTTCCCACCAAATTAGCTTATAAAGTGGCTAGGTTTTCTATAGTGGAGGCTGGTAGCAATAGTGGTTATGATGGCCATGGTGAGGGATGGAAGAAATTATGGCATTTTTTGATGCAGGCAAAAATCAAGCAGCATATCTAGAAAGCAAGTAGGGCCATTTTGCCTAATATTTCTCGGTTACAAACAAGAAGGGTTCCTGTTACTAGAGGTTGTTGCTTGTGTAATCACTCGTGGGCAACCATTAAACATGTGATTAGAGACTGCTCTTTTGTTCAAGGTGCTTTGAATATGATTCCTTGTCTGGCTGGGAAGCTAGATAATGCGTATAGAGGTCAGATTGATGAGTGAATGCATTAACGCTGTGATAATTTAAGCAACGAGGATCTAGTACTTCTATTTACCACATTGTGGTGTGTACGGAAGAAGCATAATATGAGACTATGAGAGTATAAAAAGACAAGGCTCGAACAATGGAGCAAGTAGTTTTTCAGGCTCAAGTGCACTATGCTTCTTTGAGGTCAATGTTACCTTTAAAAAAGAAATTGATGCCAAGAGGATGGATTGTTTGGTCCCCTCTAAGTGCGGGTTGGCTAAAGTTTAACGTTGATGGGGAGTTTGGTTAGAGCTCTAATTCATGTGGGATTAGAGGCATAGTGCGAGATATGGATGGTGAGATCATCGGTAGTTTTGGTTGTTCTAAAACTCAGGTTTCGAACCCTGCTATGGTCGAGCTCTTAGCCCTTCAGCTTGCATTCTCTTTATCAAAAAAACATTGATGTATACCGGTTATGTTTGAATCCGATTGCCAGAAGGTGGTTCAGGCTATGAAAAATGGAGAAGAGGTCTGTCCAATTTGGGACATCTACAAGAAGATATTATGCTGGAGTTAATTTTGATAAGTAGTTGTAGCATTTCCCATAGATATAGGGAAGCTAATGTGTTAGCACATAAGCTAACTAGATTCAGGTTGATAACTCAATCTGATCATATCTGGGGAGGTTATCCTCCCAGTGCTATAGAGCACCCAGTGTCTCCTCCTTGTAACCATTATTTAAGGGTAAATTACTAATAAGGTCACTTACGTAAGATTATTTATGTATAAGGTCACCTGATATTTTTAACTCAAATAAGGTCACCAGATTTAACAAAAAAACCCTTACATTCAATTTATTTACGTCTAATGCCATCATATATAAACTGGTCTCTCTCTCACTCTCTCTTCTTCATACCAAAGTCAGACCCAAAATACCCTAAAAAATAAAAAATAAAAAACATGCCCTCAGAGCTCCATTGTCCGCCACCGTTTGTGTCCATCGCCATTTGTCTCCGCCGCTCCGTCGAACTCGCTGCCGAAGTAGTTTGCTCCTCGAATCAAACCGACGTTGTTTGAACTACTCTCTCTCTCTCTCTCTCTCTCTCTCTCTCTCTCTCTCTCTCTCTCTCTCTCTCTCTCTCTCTCTCTCTCTCTCTCTCTATGCGTGTGTCTTCTATTGTATGAAATATAGCGATTGTTTTGTGAATGTTTGTGTGTATTTTGTGTCTCATACTTCACATCAATTTTTTAGGGTTCAGTTCAAGTTCTAACTATGAGATTTGCCCTCCTACAGCTGTAAACCCTAGCCTCTGCCAATGGCTCCTCCCATAGCTGCAAAAAAGCGCATCTCGTCGAAACAAGCAGCACAAATAGGTAAAGGTTATAAGGATTTACTATATTAATAGTGCATTTATGATTGTAGTGCATCTATGGACCAATGATAGTGTATTTGTGATTGTAGTGCATCTGTGGAACATTAATAATGCATTTGTGAACCAGTGATAGTGTATTTGTGATTGTAATGCATCTGTGGAACATTGATAGTGAATTTGTGAACCATGGATAGTGTATTCGTGATTGTAGTGCATCTGTGGAACAGTGGTAGTGCATCTTTGAACCAGTGATAGTGCATTTATGATTGTGGTGCATCTGTGGAATAGTGATTGTAGCGCATTTGTGATTGTAGTGTATCTGTGAACTAGTGATAGTGCATTTGTGAAACAGTAGTAGTGCACTTGTGAAATAGCAGTAGTGCATTTTTGAATCAGTGGTAATAGTGCAATTGTTAAAAGTGTATTGCATCTGTGAAATAATAGTAGTGCATCAGTGAAACAACAGTAGTGCATTTGTGATTTAGTGGTAGTACATGTGTGGTTAAGCAGTAGTGTCTACGTTAAATCTATGGTAGTTTCTGTGGTAGTATGTAGTAATATTTTGATGTCCAATTTTTTTTTCGCAGCTGAAGAAATGCAAGTGATGAAAAAACAATCGAAAGTTCAAAAGCAGACTACATTTCGCGGCTTCTTCAACATGATGCAGCGACACAAAAATGATTTGCCTGATTAGATGGTGAAATTACTCGGAAATACACCTTTGGAAGGGTGATATGGCTATTTTCTCACGGCACCATGTTATCCGAATACACACACAAGTGTATAGATGACATAATATGAATGAAGAACTTTTGGGATGTAAAAGAGATGGCTTTTCTAATCTATGGGAGAGCGCATTATCTCACACCAGAAGATGTTTATAACCTCTTTGGTCTGCCAATTGATGGTATAATTTTGCTTTTTAATTGTGTTAGTGCATTAATAGTACATGAAATAGCTTACAGAAGTATATTCACCCATGTACTGTTTCTAGTATTAATGCTCCATGGTTGGAAATTGACATGGATTCGATGCATGGAAAATGGAGCGACACACACTTCACAAAGAAGTACAATATTCCACAACATGTGCCAATTTCGAACCTTGATGATTATGTAAAGGAAGCATTCGACAACAAGGATAAGGATGACAAGGACATTGCAATATGGCTGATCATTTATCTGCTGTCAACTTTTTTCTTCGGAAATTCATCCTCTATGGTCTCGTGGAATGCAATAAACTTGACTCAAGATTTGAATGGCCTTCAAAACTACTCTTGGTCCAAAATGCTTTTGAAACATTTATAGAAGGGGCTTGAAAAGTCAAAGAATAGTCCATTGAATCTATTGGGTTGTTTCTTGCTAATAATGGTATGGTACTATCTTTATTGGTCTCTGATAGTATAAGTGTTGGTCTTTGATAGTGTATTTGTTGGTCTCTAATAATGTATTTGTTGTGGAACAATATTGGGTTGCGGAGAGGGCATAAATCTGTCCAAGAGTAGAGGCGAGAAATAACTATCCTCTTAAATTTGCGCATTGGCAGCTGATGAAGCTTCACAAAGAGATCCAAAAGCTCTCTGTTAAGGAGCTTAATGAGAAGATGCATGTCAACATTCTGAAGGTACGGGTAAGGGGGAGAACTTTCTTTGGTTTGAAGAGAACATGGATGCTCCCTCATTCAATATGTGGGTAAGTATTCACTGTTTTGAACTAGTAGTATATTTATTGAACACTAGTAGTATGTTTTGTTGTCTAGATTAGTGCTTCATGTGTTTTGTTGTCTGATTTAGTGCTTTATGTTTGAAATTTGAAGGAGGAAATATCTAAAGAAGAATTGACAGAGAGAGAGAAGAGAGCCCAAGAGAACCTTGTAGACATCATTGCCTCTCTACAAGATATGGCATCATTGCAATCGTCTCCAACTCAGAAAGAGGTTGATGACACTCAAAAACTGATAAGCAAACTTCATGACCAAAAACTGAAGATGGCAGAGCAAAATTACTTCTGGATGGGGATGGTGGAAAAGTTTATGCGTGAGAATAAGGAATGCGCCAAGAAACTGGAGATTATAAAGTCAAAGTTGAAGGGAAAGTTCTCCATCAAAGATGACTCCAAAAATGAAAGAGACCAAGCTCTAAAGCTGCTCAGAGATACACATTTGAAGATTGCAGTATTGGAATTGAAGAATGAAGAGCTTGAAAGAGAGCTAGCCAGAATTAAGCTTTTGGATTCTCAACTTCCAATTTCTGAGGAAGAGGATGTAACTTTCTCTGTCTGATATATGTGCATGTGCTTGAGTTAATTTCACTTGTCTGAATACTAGTTGTGAAACAGTAGTGCATCTGTGAAACAGTAGTAGTGCATTTGTGAAAGTGCAGTAGTGCATTTATGATTTAGTGGTAATACTGCATCTGTGAAATAGTGGTAGTAGTGCATATGTGAAATAGCAGTAGTGCATTTGTGAAATAGCAGTAGTGTATCTGTGATTCAGTGGTAGTAGTGCATCTGTGAAATAGTAGTAATGCATATGTGAAACAGTGGTAGTGCATATGTTGTTAAGCAGTAGTGTGTGGTATGTTAGATATCAGAAATTTTAATATGTTGTTCTCTTATTTCAATTTCTAGAAAACTTAATGTGTTGTTTCCAATGTTATTACATAATGAGAAAGAAATAGAAGAAAAAGAACAAGAATCACAAGGAGGATCTGAAGAGGAAGAAGAAGCTGAAAGAGGAGGAGGAGAAGAAGAAGAAGAAGAAGAAGAAGAAGAAGAAGAAGAAGAAGAAGAAGAAGAAGAAGAAGAAGAAGAAGAAGAAGAAGAACAGCAGAAGAAGAAGAAGGTGAAGAAGAAGCCGAAGATGACGAAATGACCCTGGTATGTTGTGTATTAGTGCATTTAATACTCATTTATAGTATTCTTAGCAACCCACTTTTGTGCATTCCAGAATTTGATTTTTTTTTTTTGAATTTGATGACATGCAGAACAACAATGATGACAAAGATCAGATCAGATCAAAGTTCAAAAATGATAGCATGGCACAAGTACCGACACGACAACTGAGGTCGCAAAGTAAGAAGGACGAGAAAAAAAAAGGAAGTCACCTCCTTTAATGATAAAAGCTGTCAAGAACAAGAAGAAGAAGACTACAACAAAGGACCCGTGTTATGATTACAAAGTTACAAGAAGAAACCCAAGAAACAAAGCAAAGTCCAAGTAGTTCTTTCTGTTCTTTCTGTTGTGTTAGGTTTCATGTAGTACTTTCTTTTCTGTTATGGTCCGACATTACTAAACAGTAGTACTTGCATTGTGTGAAAGTAGTACCCTGGATATTTTGAAGTAGTACTTAGTAGAGACTGCAATAGTGTTACTAATACAGTAACTTTTTGTGAAGTACTTTCTGTTGTGAAACAGTAGTACTTATCATGTGTTGAAGTAGTACACTAAATATTTTGGAGTAGTGCTTACTACAAACAACAGTAAATTTAGTACACAAAATTTTCATGAAGTAGTACTTTCTATTCTGAAACATTAGTGCTTACTAGAGTATTGCGATGAATGTTTAAAATTGATTTAATGCGATAAATATTTTTAATAGGAGTAGTACTACTTTTGTTGTATGATGAGTGTACTACTTTGTTGTTGGATAGTACTAATGTAGTTGGTTTGACACACAAAGCATTGTCGCATACAAAAACACACAATTGACCAACACAAAATCACAAAATCAAAGAACAACAAACTAGAATTTGTCTGTTAAACAAATCGCATAAGGAAAAATTATGTTAAAGTAGTATGTATTATATAATAAAGAATCACATTGTATGTTTATCGAAAAACACTCGATACAAGCAATTTGGACCAAGTGTACTACCAATGACTTGTATTTGTACCTACTATATCTTGTGACTAATATAGTGTATTTAAAGGAAATGGACATGCCTAAGAAAAATTATTTGTTCATGCAGAGTGTACTACTGTAGACTGGTGAAAACACTACTTGTGACTAATATAGACACTAGTTAGGAAACTTATCTGCTTAGGCCGAGTGTACTACTGTAGACTGGTGAATACACTACATGTGAGTAACATAGACACTAGTTAGCTGCTGATGACTTTGGTACATGTCAATCTGTTGTATCTTCCTTTTTCACCACAATGGCCACATTTGATTGGCCTTGGTGCCTTCCCACCTTCAACGGAAGACTTCATGCGAGTATCCTTTGGATGACTGGATGAGATTCTTGTCAATTAAGGCTTTAAAATGGTCGGTTCATTCAGAGCATCATGGTAAAACTTCTCAATGTTTGGTATTGGCTTTATACAAAACTCATAGGCAGCCCTGTAACTTCCAACCTCATAGAAATTCTCGATGTAAGAGTGAACAGACTCAATACCGGCATGTTGTATAGCAGCAAGTGCATGGGGACAAGGAAAAGAATCAATCTGCCAATGTATGCCTCGAGATCAACCGCCACATTCTTTAACGCCTGGACTTCATACAACATCTCACTAGACCTTCGAACTATCCAGTGTCTCCCCACCTTCATCCTAGCCTTCAAAGTCTCCTCCATTTTAGAACACAACATAGAGGTCCAAATTTCTGATCTCATCTTCCTTTCAGCTATGTTCACCATCAATTTCTGTCTCAAACCCTCTAGCATCTCAAAAATAGGAAGACGATGCAATTCACGGATCCAATTATTGAAAGATTCAACCACGCCGTTGGACATTTCCCCATATCTATCGCCTTTGAAGAAGGCGTTACACCACTTCTCCAAAACCAGCGTACTCAAGAAATTTCTGATAAGATCTTGGCCAGAAATCAACAACTTCAAAAGGTTTAATTCATAACAAGCAACTGTTGGAGAGTATGCCACAGTCATGAAATCATGAATAATAATTTGCACGTCATAAACACCCATTTTCTTCTCATAAAGCTTTTCCACATTCTTTTTCAAGTGATAGTAACAATAGGAAAAAGGAGAGTTAGGGAATGCCCACAACATCCAATAAACCTTCATGTCGATCTATGGAGAAAGTAATAGTCCTTCCTTGTGGTGACAAAATAGTGTAGAGATGATTGAAAAACCACTTCCAATTGGCTTTATTTTCAGAATCCACAATAACAAATGCAAAAGGGTAACATTCTGCAAATTGTTAAGAGATGGAGTTAGAAAAAAAGCACTTGGATAATTATGCTATCCCATGGAAAACACTACATAGTTTGTTGAAAATACTACTCCAGTTGTTGGAAAGACCTACTCTACTGGGACTTGATGCATGCTAACTAAAACTTTGATGTAACCACTGTAGTTTTCAGAAAGTATTACTCTAGTTGTCAGAAAGTACTACTCTACTGGGACTTGACGCATGTGATAGTCGCATATTTATGCGTCTATTTGGTATTTAATGTGTTCCCTATGTTTAGTTTATTGTTATTAATCGAGTGAATTAATTATGTTTATTTTTTTTGGTATTTTAGAGATTAATGAAGAAAAGGATATTAAATAATACAATTTGGGAGTTAATTGGAGAAGTGGAGAACGTACGAGGTGAAAGAATCCTAATTTGAGAAGGATACTAAGTGCAGCAGCTTGGCGGGAGAATGAAGTTCTTGGTAAGGAGATATATATATATATATATATATGTATGTGACTGAAGATAAAGAAGTGGGTTTGGAGTAGAAGTCTAGCACGTGGGAACAACTAGCTAGTTTAGTCTAAATGGAGACATATATATATATATATATAGACACACACACACACTTCAAATAAAGAAAAAGGACAGCTGGGACCCTTGGAGAGGAAGTGAGAGAATAAGAAAAAGAGAGAAGAAGGGAGAAGTCGACAAGAAAAGGAACCACAAGTTCTCATGCATAAAGCCTAACCCGATTCCGTCGTCAAGAGTTTATTCTTTCTCCTTTATTTAATTTATCTCTTATGAATTCTTTGATGTTATTATCTAAGACTATGAGTAGCTAAATTCCTTTTGTTAGGAGGCTGCTTGAAGCCCCGTACATGAAGTCTTTCTAATTCATACACTTTAATCTAGTTTTGCATATTCAACTCGAATGAGGTTTCTTTTTCTATATGACTCACCGTATGAATTCTTGTATGTTTACTTTGGTGCACAACTTAGTATGCATGCTAGGATTCTATTGTCATGAGATACGGGTGACTGAATGAAAGGACCCAACCTCGATTTAGTTTCCTAAACCAGAATCAAACCCTTTCTAAAAATGTGAACTTTCAAAAAACCAAAAATTTCAACAGAGTTTCCTCTATAACGTACGATTGCCATTAACCTGCAGCGGAAAATACACTTCATCCTATACCACAAAAGCCAAACCATGGGCTCCAATCCCATTCAGATTTCTCAAAAACATATCATAACGTAAAGCAATAAACACAAATGTAGCTTTACAGAAATCCGGAAAAATCATATGAAAATATAAACATAATAGTATTTAGAGTGACCTCTAGTATATACATATATACAAATAGTAGGCCAAACTAGCAACCTACTGAGAAAGGAAAAATGGCTCGAATACTATGCCTCCAACCTCGACGTGCGACACCTGAATCCAAACTGCAAACTGAGCAAAGAAAATGAAGAGCCCAGGGAAAGACATATAAACCGTTAGACTGAGTGGATGAAAATAAATGTCTTTCGCCGAATAATATATATTTTATAAAACATATGCGAGTCTACATGCATGAAAATCATATGGTATACGAGGGAGACTCTAACTCCTCACGCGTACAGAGCATGCATCGGAAATCCCGCGGGGTCATTCATGGACACATCCGCGCTAGTATAGTCTGAATCACGGGATCTCAGACTCTCACGTGATTCCAGCCAGAAAGGGCCTCGGGTCAGGGTATCTGTTCCCACCCGGTAAAGACCTCAGCACAGGGTAACAGTCCCCTCCGGTAAACATTCTCGGGAATCAGCCGGGATGCTAAGTATATCGATACAACTATACATACTAAGACTGTACTCTGTGTAAACCAAATCATAAATAGTTTCCATGCAAATGTATAAAGCATAATATAAATGCATATTCGTAATACATAATTATAAAAGCATATTCGTCGATGCATATTCATAAATGCATAATCGTAAAACACATGCTCATATAAATCATAACCGTATACGCATGTTCATGCTCATAAAACGTATAATAAAGACTCGCAACCAATCAGTGAAAAGAAATGTGTCCACTCACAGACTAGCACATCGCAAAAACGCGTTAACCCTGTGATCCGACAAAAAATCCCTCTCCAAACGAATGATCACGATCTCCTGAATAATCATAAATACCACTGTTCAAAATCACAATTCAAAACCCTGAACCACATCTCGAGAACCAACCAATCCCGACAACATATAACTCGAATATCGACGAAATCATCGAAAATCCAATAAACACACTATAAAACCTCGCCACAAATTCTGATGCTCAATTCAAAATATAAACCTCACAACTGCGATCGATGTGAGATTCTGAGCAAAATGACATAAAACTTGTCGAAAACCACCTCAGATAGAACTCCGCCGCGCACGGCGACGCGCCCGGCCGCCACCGCCGAAAAATTTATCGGCCCAGAAAATTGCAACCTACACATAGATTTGAAGATCTCGATATTTTCAACAACTTTGTAGTTCAATGCTAAGCCTAATTTTAACCGGAAAACCTCCAAAACTCACCTTGAAGTCGAAAACCCTCGCCGGAATTCATTAACTCTGATCGTCCACCACCGGCCACGGCAAGGTGCAAGACAACTTCTAAAAGTTTCCTCTCCCCAAGGGCTACAAAACCCCTAACAAGTCGACCCCCATCGCCGCCGTCTCTGCCACCTCCGTCGCCGTCGAATCTCGTCGGAATTCCCCAAACTTTGACAAGTCATAACTTCTTCATCCGACAACCAATTTGAGTGATCCACCTATCAAAAGAAAGAGGAGCTCAAGCTCAACAACTTTCATGAAGGAACCATGGCCAAAAGATGCCGGAATAAGGCACATCGAAGGCACCAAAGGCTCGGCCCAAAATGGGTCAGTTTTGACCCGTGGTCAACTCAGTAAACGACCCAGTTTCTTAAAATAGAAGGTTTCCTTAATTGTCACATATTCATACCGTATTTATACCGTACACGTACCGTCCAAAAATAATTGAAACCAAACGGATAAACACGACTAAATCTAACGGCCAAAAATATTTATAACTTATTCGTCGTAACTCGAAATCATCCTCCAGAAACTCCCACGAACTCGAAATTAAATTCTCTACAACTTTTATGAAGGAACTCAAATCAAATTTTTGCCCGATAATTTAGTCGTTAACAAAACCGCCATATCGACCAATTACGACAAAACCGTGACTAATCGCGAAACTCGCAAATCAAGCCGATAAACATATCATTTTCGGTTCGGGTTGTCACATTGAAGATAATTTCTTCCACCGGATTCTCTACAGTGATACGCCGATTTTACCGTTGGGTGATTGAAATCCTAGGTCTAGCAGAACACGCCTATAGTGTACATGTGAACCCTTGTAAATTCTCAAACTTTTTGTAAAACTTAATGCTTTCTTCTTTGTAAACCTTGGGGTCCATGGCTATGGGTTCATAGAGGGATAGATGTAGGGGAGGTCCATGACAAACCTACATAGGCGTAAGGATTAGGTAATATGATGTGGTTGTAACGATCAACTATTCCTGAGAACTTTTATTCATTGGATATGTGCATTAGGGTAAGTATGTGTTAGAAAGGTGGAATGGTAGTAGTGGATTGCATTCCTCTAAACCCATTAATCATATAGTTAAATTCATTTGCATTCATTAGCATATTTACTTTCAGCATTTACTTTTCTGCATTAGCTGTAGTTAGCCAATTTATTTCGGTAGTCAAATGAACTCAGAAAACCCTTAAATTGTGTGTGGTAGTCCGCCACTATATCTATATTGTTGTGTCCAAATTTCGTAGTATTTGAGTCTATCTAGCTTCGGTTCGTAGTGTCACTAGTGTACTATAGTCGAGTCTGTCAGCTTTTTAGTTTCGTGTTAGGATTTAATTTCATCAATTCTTCGTGTTTGATAATCCCTATTTATTATACTACACTGATATATCCAAGTTGTGAATAACGTATCTTTGAGAGGTGTTTACCTGCCTTGTCAACATGCTAACTAAAACTTTGATACATGTACTACTATAGTTTTCATAAAGTACTACTTTAGTTGTTAGAAACTGAAAAACGAACCTTCGTTCCCGTTCTTTCCAGTGGCACATAGCATGTATCCCTTGTACTTTCCCTTGAGATGATCAGCATTAACAAACAAAATAGGCACACATGACACAAACCCCTTAATACAACCACCAAAACATAAGAAGAAGTGTTCAAAACGTCTAGTGAGCGGATTCACCTCCAAGAAGCAATGAGAACCAGGGTTGGTAGCCAACACCTGCTCACGATACCACGACAACTGAGAGTAGGAGTCACCTTCGTTGCCCCGTACAGGATGTGCAATCAACTCTCTTGCATACCAAGCCTTGTGATATGACACATGTAAGCCATAAGAATTTTGCAATGTTGACATGATTTCTCTCGGCTTTACAGAAGAATTGGACTTCAACTCAGAAAAATAATGGACTTGATGGCATGAGAACCAAGATGCTTACTCTTTTGGTCACGAATACTAGTGGTACATGTATGAGTATTATTGAGCTCTCGGAAGACAAAAAAGTTATTTGCCTTACATCTTAGAGCACGAACTTTTCAGGGACAGCTGCCTTCCTTCTGAGAAAATTGTACAACAATTTTCTCATTGTGATTTCTGAAGTACTTGAAGGTAAATCCAGACTCGGATGCATAACGATTCAGCTTCTCCCTAAACTTGACAACACCACCTTCAAACTTTTGATTGACATGGCTGATATAACTTGCCCATTCATTCGTCAAGTAAAGAATCAAAGCTTCTGGCCTAAAGCAAACCAAATAGTTATTTGGATCAAGCAATTTATTCAAAGATGACGACGTACAAGTCAGAGAAGAAGAAGCGTCATCAAAAGAAGATACGCCGGAATGCACAAGAGTACCCAAACCACTCTGCCCACAATCCCTAGCAACAATAACCATAGAGGATACCTCAAGTTCGATCATGGTCTTCATCATCAACTTCAAGTCCCTATCGCAAGATATCATGCAATTCGGATAGTGTGGCAATGAGAAATCAAGAGTGAAAGAATCCGGTCTCAAGCCAGGAAAACGCGATGACACTTCCATCACCACGTCAATGAAAGTTTTAGTAGGCGTAAGATCAAACATGATTGTCTGGTTGTTGTAGGTGCACTTCGCATACAAATCCAAATCCATGGATACCAATCTGCAAATCAAACAAAAAATGCTTACAAAACAGAAGTAGTATCTATAAAAGTCATCAGTAGTGTATTCACTCAACACTAATAGTATTATCAAGTCCAAACACACACAGAACACATAGAACAGCTAACTAGCTAGTGTGTTCAATGGGATGCAGTAGTGTATTCACTCAACAGAGGTAGTACTATCAAGTCCAAACACACACAGAACAGCTGACTAGTGTGTTCAATAGAATGCAGTGGTGTACTCACTCAAAAGAGGTAGTATTATCAAGTCAAAACACACACAGAACAGACAGAACATATAACCAGTGTGGTCAATGGGATGCAGTAGTGTACTCACTCAACAGAGGTAGTACTATTAAGTTAAAACACACATAGAACAGATAACTAGTGTGTTCAATGGGATGAAGTAGTGTATTTACTCAACAGAGGTAGTACTCACAGTCTGTAATAGCTCATAATTTATAAGAAATATCAAAAACAAACAAATCACCCACATCAATCGCACACAAACACATAAATCAAAAGAGAAAACATACATTAATATCACTACAATGTGCCATATATAATCCAAAGTACCAAAATCAAAATAAAAAAACTGAAATTCGAAATCGGTTTATCACCGAAATCGAATCAAACAACACATCAATAAAACAAAACAAAGCACAGAACATCTACAGGTGAACAGAATGGAAGCCTTACCCAAGTTTTTATCACCTGAATCCTCCGATTCGCCGGAATTTCTTCTCACAGATTTCGCCAGAATCTCCTCTCTCTCTCTCTCTCTCTCTCTCTCTCTCTCTCTCTCTCTCTCTTTCTCTCTCTCTCTAACACACATACACACAAACACAGAGCTTATGGAGAGAATCGAGATCGCTTTGGAGCTCTATCTTTCTAGGCCATCACGCGGCTCTCTCTCCATCTCTCTGCGTTTTTGGTTTGAATTCAATTTAAAATAAGTAGATAGTTTATGTATGTGAGACAATTTTAGAAACAATTTTTTTTAAGGAATGTATAATGACTTTATGTATAAAATTTATACAATGATCTTATGTGTAACCTAAAGTCTCCAAGTGACCTTAGGTATAATTTCCTATTATTTAAGTTCCATGGAATGAAAAATTGTCGTTTAGATAAAAAAAAACCCTAAAATAAATATCAATGTAAATCATAGTTATTCATAACATGATGTCTATTTTAGTCATTTTACACATTGACAACAGTATTGAATCAAAGTTACCAAACATTTAAATTATTTTCCCGCAAAATTCACTAATCACTCGACAGCTTATTCACATAGCACAGTTGAACCACTCTACTGTCCTAAACTGGGCCTTAAACCTGAGTTGATGCAAGTTGGGCTTTAAACACTTTCTTTTGGTCCAGAATGAAGTATGGGCTGTTGTGGAAAGTTAAAATGTTGAGGACCCAATCCGTAGTTTGTCATTGGAATCGGAATATCACATGCTCTATTATTATAATAGTAAATTACATATAAGGTCAATTAGAGACCCTATTTTACACATAAGGTTATTTAAACTTTTTATCTTAATTAATGTCACTTTCTTTGATTCATATTTTCTGTCTTTCCAATTTTGCCCTTTTATATTTACTTTGAAAATAATTTATATTTTTATCTTAATTAAGGTCATTTTTTATCTATATTTTATGTCTTTCAAATTTTGCCTCTTTATATTAACTTTTCAGGTCATTTTATATTTTTTATCCTAATTAAGGTCACTTTTTTATCCATATTTTTTATGCATAAAGTTCCAGTAAAGTAGTATTATCCAACAACTAGAGTAGTACTTTCTGAAAACTACAGTAGTACTTTCAACAAAGTTTTAGTTAGAATGCATAAAGTCCCAGTAGAGTAGTACTATCCAACGACTAGAGTAGTACTTTCTGAAAACTACAGTAGTACTTTCAACAAAGTTTTAGTTAGAATGCATAAGTTCTAGTAGAGTAGTACTATCCAACAACTAGAGTAGTATTTTCTGAAAACTACAGTAGTACTTTTAACAAATTGTTGTAGTGCTTTTCATGAAACTGCCAAATGGTATTTTTTGCAACGTCCTCACTGTTTTTGGAGGCAATTTTTTATGAAGTTCACCCATGACTTTGCAAAAGTCTCTTAATGTCGATCTTATTTGGACTTTGGGTTTCTTAGGGTCTTCCATTTGTGTCATTTCTGCAAAACAATAAAATAGACCATCAAAACTACTTACATCAATTCTACATACTACTACAGAGCACACTACATACTATGCACAGCCAACACTGCAAACTACTACAGAGGACACTACATACTACTCACAGACAACACTGCAAACTACTACATAGGACGTACACTACATACTAATACAAAACACACTACATACTACTCACAGACAACATTACAAACTACTACAGACTACTACAGAGCACACTACATATTACTCACAAACAACACTACAAACTACTACAAAGCACACTACAAATTACTACAAAGCATACTACAAACTACTACACAGCGGACTACATACTACTCACAGACAACACTACAAACTACTACAGAGCACATTACAAACTACTACAAAACACACTGCAAACTACTACAGAGCACACTACAGTCTGTACATACTACTACAGAGTAACATATGTACAACCACAAATTATTATAGACACTACTACGTACGTAACAACCAAAACACAACAATCTGCCTAACAACCAAAGCACACTACAGTCTGTACATACTACTACAGAGTAACATATGTACTACCACAGATTATTATAGACACTACTACGTACGTAACAACCAAAACACAACAATCTGCCTAACAACCAAAGCACACTTCTGCATACAAATAGATCTCCAACGCTCAGAGAGAGGGAGAGGGAGAGGGAGAGGGAGAGGGAGAGGGAGAGGGAGAGGGAGAGAGAGAGAGAGAGAGATCACAAATAAATCAACTATATTATGAATCAATATACAATAGGATAATCCCATATCCCTTTCTTATCAATCAAATCCGTATTGTAGCTTCTTCTATCCTCTTTGGGTGTATAATGAAATGGTGTAATTTCTTACCAGTTAAATGAAGCCTCAGTAATTGATGCCAATCCCACTCCACCAACGATTGGAAGCAGGGAAGCAACCACCCACGGCGTAAGTGTCTGTACAACGATTGGAAGCAGGGAAGCAACCACCCATGGCCGGAGCTTGAAGTCGGAGGACGAGGACTAAACGGACCACGATCGGCAGGAGAGAGAGGCGAACAGAGCGTCATTGGTGAGGCCGTGGTTGTTAGATGAGGCGGAGATTCGTACGGAATCAAATCTCGCGGCGGAGGAGAAGTGAAAACTGAGATATGGAGAGAGTGATAGGAGAGAGGTGTTAAATTGAATTTTTATGATGGTATATTTGTAAATAAATCAAACTTTAAGATATTTTGTTTAATCAAGTGACCTTATTTATGAAAGAAAAGTCAGATGACCTTATATGTAACTAATCTTACGTAACTGACCTTAGTTATAATTTACCCTTATTATAATCGGTAAACTATGCCGCCTATGCGTCTCTCTAAAATCTTGAAAAAACCTTCTTCACTCTCTCATTGACTGACAATGGCAGAGCGAGAGCGGGACCGTGACCGAATCCGAGACAGAGACCGAGACAGGGACCGAGACCGAGACCGAGACCGTGACAAAGATAGACGCCGCGACAGAGACGACCGCGACCGCGACCGTGACCGCCTCCGCAGTAAGAGGTCGCGTACGCCGGAGCGCAGCAGCCGAGCACCACGCCACACGCGCTCCCCGGACCGGTACCGCTCGCGCTCTATCTCCCCCTCGGCGGATGACAGGTCCCACCGCCGACGCCAGCACCGCAGCCCCTCCCCGACGGAGTCGTCGCGGAAGCGCCAGAGGCGCGAGCCGACGGCGGAGGAAGACGAGAAGGACAGCAAGAAGAAGAGGGCTGCGTCGGAATTCGTGGAGGGGATAATCAAGGAGCAGAAGAGTGGCGGCGGCGTGGACGAGGACGAGGTTGAGATGATGAAGAAATTGGGGATTCCGGTAGGGTTTGACTCGACGAAAGGGAAGCCGGTACCCGGCGCTGACGTCAGCGGCGTTAGGGCGGTGACGAAGCGTCAGCCTAGGCAGTACATGAACCGCCGCGGTGGATTTAATCGGCCGCTGCCTGCCGAGCGGAATCGCTAGAATACTCTGGTTAGGGTTTTACATCCTTATTCTCTTGTTGTTAATGTGCTTTATTTACTTTTCGTTCTTAAGTTGATCAATTGTGAAGCTTAGGATATTTCACTGAATAAGTAATCTGTAATAAATTGATGTATCATGCATTAGTGTACTTGTCCAAATTCATGAACATATCCCTGTTACAGTGCTCCATTTTGTTTCTCAGGATATTATTATGGGTATCAGTTCTCATTGTATGAGTTCTAGCCTTCTAAGTTGGTTAGTGGTGTTCGTAGTTGTTGTGGTGATTCGTTCTGCTTGAGGGTTGCAGTTATGAGAATGTCGGCTAAAATCAGGTAGCTAGTTATATTTTAGGGCAATTATGTAATTGATCTTTGCCATATGCTACGTAGTGTATTACTTTCTAGATTCCAGTCTCACAAATGTAATAAACATAAAGACGTAGACTTCAAGACATAATTAAATACT
Source organism: Geum urbanum (assembly GCA_946800695.1). NCBI lineage: Eukaryota > Viridiplantae > Streptophyta > Magnoliopsida > Rosales > Rosaceae > Geum > Geum urbanum. Next base: position 13,490,760 of record OX327003.1, read on the forward strand.
AGTACTGGAGTTGAATGGCTGTGCTCTAGCAAAGTCTCTAATGATGTTGATAAATATGAAGGCCAGAATATAGAAACCAGATTCTTCCTTACCAAAGTTACTTTAGTAAAAAATCTGTTTTATGTTATGTCACTTAATTTGGACTTCATTTGTATCTTTGTCTAGATTAATTGACATGCTTATTTTCTCTCCAACTTCCTAGATTTTCTTTTTACTAGCTAATTTATTGAATGTGCCTGAATGTTTCTATTTTCTGTTTCAGTTGACTACTTGGTTTGTAATTGTATTTTGCTCTTTTGTAAAAGCTGTTGTTGGTTAATTCCGATTCTATTTCAGTTTCTTTCTTCCTATATTTATTTGTTTTAGTTTCTTTCAATGAGTGATAAGGGATGACAAACAGGTCTTTGCGGCTAGGATTCTGATTTTGTTTGGTTCTGTGAGTGAGCAGGGAGCTTTCATTTTCTGTGGTTCATTTGGATTATCAATGGCATGTGTAGATGATGCATAGTTAGGTGACACTCCTGTCTTTTATCTGGGGTTTTATGTACTTGCTAGTTGTCAGCTCTGAAAAGACGGCTGTATGGATGAGCTTTTTCAGTTGCTTATTTACTGAAATTTTGGAGAAAGAATGCAGGATGTTCTTTTTATTTTCATTGGTGTGCGGCGTGGACTCCATGTAACTTTCTTTCTCTTGTTGTTTGCTAATATATCATATTTATTCTACAAGGTTAGAACACAATATTGTGTCTGTGGTTTATCTAAGTTGTGTTTTATATCAATCTCTTCTATTCACATAAGAATATCATTTCTCTGGATGAAGGCTTCTGATTATGAGACTCCATTCTTCTTGATGTTCTGATTATGGATTACTGGGATCCGGGACGTCATCTCATTGAGCTAAGGGCTTACTCAACCTATTTAATGTAAATGATAGTGTGGACGTTCTTTGCTATGATATGGAATGTGCTTGCTCCCACATAAACTACTGCTTATAGTTACAAAAAGCTTTTAATCCTCTCAAATGATCCTAGATTGTTTGTAGTGACCTGAGATACATAGCAACTTTGTTATGCTCTTGATACGGGGTCTGTAAAACACTCTTTCGTTGTGTTTCACCTGGCAGGAGTTTTTAAGCCAGACTAGGCAAAGTGGGTCACTTTTGATTCGAAGTTGCTCAATTGTGGGTTTCTAGCCCATGAACTTATCCTAAAGGGACGATTCCTTAGAAAACAAATAGTGGTTAAATTGTAGGTTCTGGATTCCTACTAATGGAGGTTCCAACAAGAATATATTGACGAAGGATCTGGCTTAAACCTTAGCAGATGTGAGCAACAGGTAGCTGTCAGGGATACCACTCCAATTGGATTGATGGTACTCTAAAGCTTAAGAGTGATGGCTAGCAGCACCGTACTGAGGTGGGAGGATACCCCTCTTGGAGTTAGAGAGATAAATCATCGTAAAGAGAGTGAGTAGTAGGCAAAGAAGATAGAGATACGAAAACATCAGAAAATTCTTGTTTTCATATTATTGGTGTTTTATCATCAGGTTTTTAAAGGCTTGCTGGGACTGTGCGTTCCTATTATAAAGACCTTTTTTTTTCCGCCTGGTGGATGTAGGCAAAGTTTGCTGAGCCACCTTACATCCATGCATTCTCTCTTGGTTTGGTGTGAGGCAGTTGTGCCTTTTTGTTGTCTTCTGACCAAAATCATACATATCAGGAGCAATTCAATATCCAAGTTTTTTTTTTTTGGGTATAGGTATGGGGTTTGAGCTTCTATTGGTGGGTTGCATGGGAGCTTCTTTAAATGTTTAAATACTCGGGATGTTTCTGGTGTAAATATTTTATTTGCCTGTAGAAATCCCGTTTTACATGACTTAATCCTAAGCACATGCCACTCCTGTGGTGTTACCTGGAAATCATTTGATGAGAAGCAGGAGAGCATTATCAGAAGTAGACAAGAAAAAAATAAAATTCTATGGAGTTAAAGCAGATGAGAAATTTTATGTCTTGTTAGCTGGTAATGTAGTTGGTCTGTACCTCTACAGATTTATTTGTAACTATTTAGGTAGTACTACTTTTTAAGTTTGAGATGTGGTAATTGCATTTCCTTGTTTTCCTGTTTTACTCAGAATTGTCATGTCAAAAATTTGTTAGTTTTAGCTTTCATATTTTAATATCAGTTTCGATTCATGCAGATCCTCCTTTCCGCTTGAGTGGAACTAATCAGAGATTGGATGCTTAAAGGCCATGCGCAAGAGCTGAATCACTTTGACAGTAAGACTTTTTGGAGATAAATGTTACGATTTGATCACTTGTGTTACGAGTTTATTTGGGAAAAGAATGTCTTTGACTATTGAATTCATAATTTGTTCTCAATTGAAGTTAATTTATATTGTGAACCCAATTAGTTAACAATTTTCAAGATTAGCAGCTTGTTTGGAAGGGAAATCGTTATGAATGATGAAGATGATTGAGTGCATTTGGTGTCATGGGTTTTCATCTTACCATATGGTTGCATTATCTGTGGTATATTACTATATTATTTCATCTTGGATCTAAAAGTCGAGAATAATGCTTTTACTATCCCATGTTGTTAGAAATTTATGCTTTGGTGTTGTTTGTGTACTCAACAAGCCAGTGTGGTGAAACAGGTGTATTCAAATCGGATGTTTGTTTAATGTTCCTTAGATGAGCTGGACTTGATCATTCACACTGGCCAACGATAGAACATAGTTGTGGAGAAAGAGGGATATCCTCACAAGGCTTTTTATGTTCTTTTCCCAGAACATACGGCTATTGAAGTGGTGAACCGCTCCATGGGACTCATGGGAAGAATCAAATCAATCAATAAGTCGTTCCTTAAAAATTGGAAATCAAGTTTCTTATTCCATCTCCCAAAACATGGCACAACAACTATGAAGTAAAACATTCTTGGCTTACATAATGCAGGAATAGACGAAAGAGAACATGATAATGGAAAGAAAACTGAGTTCCCGGAGAGCTCTATTGCCTCTTTAGGAAAACTGTCTTTTCTTCAAGCACTGGTGGCAGCAGTGGGCTTTTGAATGATGAAGGCCATGCACTGACCCTGGTTCTAGTTATCAAATGCTACACAACGTATAAAAGCATTTGGGTACGTTTTTTTGCACTCTTGGATTTCACTGAGCACCCTAGAAGGGTCAGTGCAACCAAACATGGGTAGCTTCCACAATGTCCAGTATCTTCCATCGTAGTAACCTGGCATTTTGCTATTCTCCCTTTGAACATAACCCGCCTTCAATTCCATCATGCATGCAACAACCAAAGATCAATCAAACAATTACGAATAAAGAGTATTTTAATTTAGTATGAATCGACTGACCTCATCGAATTCAAGGCAAGGGATCCAACCCTTGTTGGGCATGTAATCGATCTCCTTTGCAATGGAATCATCAGTGTGGAGGGAGGTATGAAAGAGTTTCAAACTTCCTGTTGTTGATTGGATTCCACGTCTGAAAAAATTTTCATCAGAGTTTGCAAACTTGGAAACAAACCGATGACTAGGGAAGAGTTCGGGTTTTACCTTCATGCAGTAGATTCTTGAACCATTGGAGACAGTTTTCTTGGTCCAACAAAGGGACTCTTTAGCTGGGAAGATTTTTGAAGGACTGATTGCTAAGCCAACATAATAGGTAGGTGCAGTACCCGGAGGAGCACCGAAGATTGCACCAGACATGATGATGAGTACAAAGAAGAGCATGAAAATGTTTATATATATGAAGAAAGGTCGTAGAATTGGTTGGAGAAAGGAACAAAGTTACGAACCCAATCTGGGTGATGCACAGTTTGTTACGAGTACGTGGTATTATTAGAACACAGTGGGCACCATGCACATATGAGAGAGAGAGAGAGAGAGAGAGCGCATTGATCTCATCAACTCCTGGCCTCTCTGCGTTTGCTTTCTTCAGTGTAATATCAGTGCTCTCTTTTGCTAAGAGAGAAAGGAAGAATTGAATAGAGAGATGGCTCACATGAGCGGGGTTATCGACACGCAAACTAGACTAGGAATGTTAGAGAAGCCTGCATTCCGGTCTGTTGAGCTTGAATTTTATGTAGTCATCACAACCATCTCTCTCTCTCTTTTTTCTCAATTGCGAAACAAACAGAAAAAAATAACCAAACAAAAACATGAGAGATTTGATGAATGAAAGAGAAACCATGATGAATATGTTAAGACTAGGTGGCTCACCGCGCGTTGCGCGGTTATACGATAAAATGTTGATTTAAGCATTTCAATTAAAAATGTTAAAACATATTGAGATCATATGAACGTACTATTTGTACTGTGTGATTGAACATTAAGGCCGATATGAAAAGTTATTTAAGTTTAATTTCGAAAAGAATCATCTAATATTATTCCATTACTTTTGCATCATGACATAATCCTAACAGATGGTATCAATGATTGATTTTTGCCTAATATAAGTTTTTTAATCTAATCTCAACCTTTTAGAATAGAAAAGAGATTAGCAAGATGGAAACAGAAATACCAAACTTTTTGCTCATAAAGTTTACAGAACCTAAAAAGTGCTTCATATATATTACAGACATTATAGTGATAGTAAAAACCTGATAGCATTCTTAAAAAACAGAAATTACGTATATATTATCGACATTGCAGCGGTAATAGAATTCGAATAGTGTTCTTAAAAAGCAGAAATTAGCTGATTATCTAGCACACATAGAAGTTACAAAACCTCCAAACAACCACATTGGTGGACTAATGCCCCTGTTGTGGAATTGTTATATATCATATATTTTACTTCAACACAGCAAACTTAACTTTATAATGAGAATCTTTCGATATTAATCATCAAGCATTCAATACACTTTGAAATATTTGAAAGTGACAGTAAAATCAACAACACATGAAACTAAAAGTAACAATTTAGCAACTCTTATAGATTTAAACTAACGCAAACCTGAATCCCTCAGAACCAGGCGCAACAGAAAACGATGGAGCAATTCCTACATTTCAAACACACATCCACTACAATCAATAATTAAACAAAACCTCAAGTACATTCTATGAGGTGAATCAGTTAGAGAAGATTATGAGAGACGAACCAATGGCCAAGTCTGTCTCAGAAATAATAACGCTTCACGCCAAGGGGCAGGAATCGACACAAAACACGAAGAATCTACAATTTCCGTTCAATACAAATAGCTGGTCATCAGCAACCCAAATTACAATATCAAACTACGCTTGAGCTATCTAATGGAAATGGCTACTAAACCAAGCAGTAAACACATGAAAGTGTCAAATTCAAAATTCACCTAAATATAATTAAAACATCCTGACCCCCAATTTTAACGATACATATATCTCCCATATATGTTATTAAATTAATTTTAACAATTACATATATGCTAGCCCCAATTGTCAAGCTTGTAAATTATATCTCCACGTAGCATAATATCAGTAATTGCAGACACTGTTCAAGAACTATGCAGCTATTATACTTAAAAACGATAATATCTTTTTTTTTTCATTCTAAAACAAATGAAAGAGACCATCAAGAGAATTAGGTACCTCCCTATGGACTTGAAGACTGACAAAGATATAGGCAGCTCCCTATATCTTTCTCATATGGTCTGGATTTTCATACTAATCATACTGTTCAAACGTAATGAAAACCAATAGGTCAATGATCAGCCAGGATAAATGATAGTCGCATATTTATGCGTCTATTTGGTATTTAATTTGTTCCCTATATTTAGTTTATCGTTATTTATTGAGTGAATTAATTAAGTTTATTTGTTTTTAGGTACTTTGGAGATTAATGAAGAAAAGGAGATTAAATAATATATTTTAGGAGTTATTGTGGAAGAGGAAGACTTGCGAGGTCAAGGAATCCTAATTTGAGAAGAATACAGAGGAGATGCCTGGCGATAGGGTCGGCAAAAAGCCCGGCCCGGCCCATGTATAGCCGGCACGGGCCGGGCCGGGCCTCAACAACATTTTAATATTTGCGGGCCGGGCTTTATCTTTTATATAAGGATCCGGGCCCGGCCCATTCAAGCGGGCTTTTGCGGGCTTTTACGGGCCGGGCCTTTGCGGGCTTTTACGGGCCGGGCCTATCGGGCTTTAATTATTAAAAAATTAAGACATTTCAAAATAAACGTAACCTTCATCCATGCACCGGGGTTTAAACGTACTCCGACGAGTCTAAATTTTACGTATGATGTTTATCACTATAAGATGGAGTTTTCTACATGTCCTCGTTTATTATTAAAACATATTTAATTCTTATATTGCTTGAATTCTCCATATGTATATTAATGTTCTTACGTTTGTTCATTTGTTATATGGAATGAAATACTTTTGTGAACTTAATCGGACATGTTTAATTATTTTATAAAATTGACCGTTAGATTGATTGGTTAGAATATTATAACCATGCCTTTAAAATTTTATAAATTTTGGACTTGATTTAGACATCGATCCATGTATTTCTCCAAATGTGACCATAGTACTCTTACAACTAAAACGGAAATTACCCCTCCCGAAAATAATTTTTTAACATCAAATTTTGGACACATACTCTTATGGAATACATATCTATCTCATAGTGTCAAAAAAATTGACATAAAAAATTGATTTATCTACTCCCCCCATAGGAAAATAAGGAAAATAAGATGAGTGTATTTTAGTGTTTTTACAAATTTTGTTTAATTGTATTGACTGGGATCCAAACGTACTTTGATTAGGCTAATTTTTACGTACGGTGTCTTTTATTACAAGGTGAACTATTATATATGGCCTTCTTTATTGTTAAAACATTTTTAATTCTTATATTGCTTGAATTCTCTACATGCACACTAATGTTCTTACATTTATTCCTTGGTTATATGGGTTGAAAGACCTTTGTGAAACATAATCGATCATGTATCATCATTTTACAAAACTGACTGTCAGATTGGTTGTTCATAATATTCTAAGCATGCCGTTAAAAATTTATAAATTTTGGACTTGATTTAGACCTACATCTATGAGTTTCGCTAAATGTGACCATAGTACCCTTACAACTAAAACATAAATTACCCATCCCTAAAGGAATTTTTTAAGATCAAACTTTTAACACACATTCTTGTAAATTACATATCTATCTCATAGTGTCAAAAAAATTGATATAAAAATTTAATTTATCTAGTTTCTCCATGGAAAAATAAGCAATATATAAGAGAAGGGTATTGATGTCATTTCACACACTCTCAATTAAACTCTCACCATTGAAAAATTACAAGATCTAATCTGAACCATCTATTATATTTACTGTTTTACTGTGTAAATCGATAAAAAAAATTACAATGAAACCCTAAACCTAAACCCTAAACCCTAAACCCTAAACCCTAACTTACTCTAAACCTCAAAATTCCTAAAACCTAAAATCTAACTTACTCTAAACCTCAAAATTCCTAAACCTTAACTTACCCTAAATCTCAATCCCCTAAACCCTAACTTACCTTAAACCTAAACCCTAACTTAATTATCCTAAACTCTAAACAATGATTTAATAGTAAAATAGATACACAAATATAACTATATATGGAATTCCAATATTTGATCAATATATCACTACCACATTTGTCCTCATTACCGGCGAGATTACCGGAGACAAGGCCGGCGTCCGGAAAAGTCGCCGGTAATGTTCATCATTATCGGCGACTTACTCCGTCGCCGGTAATGTCGCCGGTAATGTCTCCATTTCCGGCGATTTAATGAATCGCCGACAATGCCTCTTATATTAGATGTAAATCGCAGGAGCTCATTCATTTTGATCGAAAAAAATCCGGTGAAATCGAAAGAAGCTAGGAAAACACTCTGAAATCGATCCTTCGGTATTATCAAAATTAAGGCGCGCGTCGAAAACTCGATCACTCGGGAAGCTATATATATATAGGTACGCGCGTATATATACATATATGTGTATATATGTATATATATATGTGTGTGTGTGTGTTGATCAAATCCAGTTCGTGAGATATGAAATGTTGTTGATGTCACCGAAACGAGAAAACTGCTTGTAGTTAATCTTATCTTGTGTCTAAATCAACGACTGGTATTATCGTAGTGCTATCGGAGTCTGGCTTAAGAGGGCCTCCTACCTAGTCAAATACATTTTGAACTGAAAAAAGAAGAATACCATCATCGAGTACTGAATTGAATTCAGAGATTAGATCGATCGATATATATATATATATATATATATGCATGCATGTGTTGATTTAATTAGAGTTGAATTGAGATATCTCGTCGATTATTAGTACGTAGTGAATGTGTGTATATATAATACGTAAATTTGTTAGAATTTTCAGGATGGATAAGAGTTGGATGAGCCTCGAAAGATGGGATGTCAGATATCACCAGGGAATTAGGAGTTTTGTGAATTTTGTGAAGGCTAATTGTGGAGACACTACACTTCATTATTGCCCGTGTAAAGAATGTAAGTGTTTCAGCGATCGATTTCGTTTTCCCATTGATAATGTCCAGAAGCACCTGAGTAAATACGGGTTTTGGGAAAAGTACACTTGTTGGATTTATCACGGTGAAACATCGTTAGCGGGTCCGCATGATCATGGACAATTTGGTAATGACAGTCCATGCTATGATCATGGAGATTTTGCTGAGAGGGGTAGTTCATCCTATGATCCAACATCGATGTTAATCAATGATATGTTTCCTTATGAGAGCGGTGTATTTGCTGATGAAGCACCAAATGTCCCTCCCGTCGTTGAGGGTTTCCCCCATATTGAGCCAGTCGAGCCATTACCTGGAGCTCATGTCAACACAAGCGGTATGGACAAGTACAACAACCTGATTGCATTGCAACAGACTCCGTTGTACGACGGTTGTAGTAAGACTGTTCTTGAAAGTGTGATGGGAGTGATGTAGCTCAAAATGGAGAACAAAATGTCTGTCAAAGCTGTTGATTCTTGGTTGAAGTGGATTGCTTCGCTACTGCCACCCGGTCATCGTCTTCCTACCACTCATCATAAGGTGCGACATATCCTGAAAGATCTTGGGCTTTCCTACATCAAAATCCATGCATGCAGATATGATTGTATTCTCTTCTGGGGAAAAGACCTCGAAGACCTTGAAGCCTGCCCAGTATGTTTTACAGAAAGGTATAAGTTGACTCCTGCAGGCAACAAGAAAGCTGTGAAGATACTTCGATGTTTCCCGCTTATTGATAGGCTGGAGCGGTTGTTCATGTGTGCTTTCACGGCCGAGGCAATGAGATGGTGGGCTGAGAGGAATTTGCCCGACGATGACACCCTTATACACCATTCCGACGGAGAGGCTTGGAAGCACATGGTCAGGGAGTTTGATCATTTTGCAGCAGAGGTCCGAAATGTTTGGCTAGGGCTCTCATCTGACGGATTCAACCCTTTTGGCAACATGAGTCTTCAATACAGTATATGGCCAGTTATTTTGGTACCGTACAACCTTCCACCATGGATGTGCATGAAGAAGGAATACAATATGCTCACTCTGTTAATTCCGGGCCCGGGTTATCCAGGAAAGTGTCTCGATGTGTACAGGGAAGCTTGCCAAAGTCGTACAAGTTGGATGGAAATGAGGTAGTCATTGCCCACTGGTCGGTACTGATTAACTGTGAAGAAGTACAATATTGGAAAAACTATCATCTTCACTGCCCTACTATTGCCGGAAATGTTGATTACCACAACAGGACATTTGCAAACTACTTTGGTCAATAGGTAAGGGTATATGTGTATATGTCTTTTTTTTATTGCCATTTTCCTTACACTACCAGAAATGGAGACATTACTGGCGACCTGCCGTCGCCGGCCTTGTCTTTTTTTTTCGCCGAAATTGACATTACCGGCGACTTGTCGCCGGCAATGACGTCGCCGGAGATTCCCCGCCGGTGTTGACATTGCCGGCGACGGGAAACGCCATCGCCGGCAATGGCAGCGCCGCCGTGGCCGGAATGCGAGACATTGCTGGCGACTCGAGTCCATGTCCCCGGCAATGTGAGGAAAAATTTTGAAAAAAAAACGCGGTTCTGGATTGGGCCCAATTCCATAACCTGCATTGAACCGGATAAACCATACAATCATACAAGTTCAACAGTACACGTAGCAAAGACAGTCATACAAGTTCAACATAAATGTCCAACGTACAGTACAAATAGCAATGACGATAAAAAAATTTACTACAACTACAGGTCAGGTCCAGGAACTTGCGGGTCATCAGGGTTGAAGTAATCCATGTACTCATTTGAATTCTGGTGGCTACCTTGGTCTTGCTCTGGCGTTGACTGGTGCGGTGGTGGTGGTGGATAGGTAGGGATATGAGGGACCGGGGGAGGTGTGGGGAAGGGTTGTCCGGTAGTCTGAGCCTCGTACATCGTCCGCATCCATGTGTACATCTGAGCCTGCACCTGTGTCTGCTGCATTTGGTACTCGGCCATCTGCCTCTTTTGCTCCTCCAACTCCCTCTGCGTCCTATGAAGCTCCGCCGCGAGGTTACGACTAGAAGTTGAACTTCTTGACCCGGTAGAGTATTCTGAAATGTTCTTCAATAGTCCTTCGCCCGCCGTGCCCATTCCCCTACAGTAGTAGGTATTCTTTCCAGTCCCGCACGCTTTTGCCATGATCCGAGCCGCTATCGGGGGATTAAGCGGATCGATCTGAGAGGCATACTGGGTGACTTCTTCCTCGGAGCAGTCAGGATGGTTAGTCCGAGCTATACTCATGGTCACTTCTGCGGTCGCCTCCTCCACTCTCGACTAATTGAAAAGGGAAAATGAACAACGTATTAGCTAACAAAATCTATTTCCATCTTCAAAAATAGTTTTATTAACACATGGAGAGGCGAAAGACTTACCGCTTCTGCAGGGCACTGCGGGTAGAACTTCTGATGAATATACACCAACGGGTTCACCTCTTGTTGTTGCTGCGCCTTAGTCGACCAACCCATGTAGTTGAGTGAACCTGCATGACGGGCCCTGGTGATTTTCAATCTATTCGCCCGGTTCGTCTTCGAAATCGCCTTGTTTGATAAACATATGAAAAAAAATTAGTAACTAACTATTTCAATCTGATACGATACATTAGGCTTGAAAGATATATTAAGGATGCATACCCGAGCTTTGGGGTGCTCGAAGTGGGCTATCAGCCATAGCCACTCGTACTCCCTAAACCGGAATTCGCTAGGGGTGGAACCTCGGCCTAGCTCCTTGTATACAGTGTAATGGGAAGAAAGCTCGTTCTTCCACTCTTTATACCTATATGAAAAGAAGGGAAAAAAGTTAGAGATATTAAAACACTTGATAAACAAAAATCTAACTCGATATATATTCAAATAAGTCGAAGCACATCACCTCATATGTAGTTGACGCTCTACCCACGTGTGAATAAGAACTTCATCCACGTCAAACCACACCTGCAATTTCAATATATAAAAGGTAAAATTATATATTTATTCGGACTTAATTAATAAATGTAAAATTTACGTAATGAAAATACGATTTTACTCACACTGAGTGCATTATGCACTTGCATCTTCACGTAGATAGGCACAGATTCCCAATCTGGCCAAAGCATTGGGACCTTGTCCCGCACGATCGCACCGGCCATGCTGACATATTTGCGCGTGGTGTCGAATGCCTCGATCACCTCGCCATCCTCATTGGCCCTTATGGGCGTTTTCCTTCCGCCGGTGGCCTGCTCAAGTCTCTTCCCGGTGCAGGTACCTCTAGCCCCTTTCCGTTTTCCAGTCCCATTAACGAAATTGCCTAATAATACAATGTCAACAAATTGATATCATTAATTGAACGTACCGCAAGTCTTAAGTAATAATTAAGTAATCAATCAGATGTTAAATAAAATTTACCTGCATCGTCCGTTTGTTGGTTGGTGCACCTCACACTCCAAAGATACACGGGGTCGAACGGGAGGAAGTTATACGCTTCCTCCACGCTCAGGAACTCCGGCCGTCCTTCAACATAAACAGGCATCCCCCTATCATCGAATTCAGGGATGACAAGAATCTCGTCGGGTAGGAAGAGGCCGGACGGCGGAGATAGACGAGGCCTGGACGATGAGGCGCCAGCACCACCATGTGTCTGAGATGATTCCCGTGAAATGGGAGTAGGCACCGGGCGAATATGGGGCATTCGGATTGAGGGAGTTTCTGATGCCCCCGTTGACTCTCGCTCGTCTGAGGCTCTGCCACCGGAGGGACGTCTGCTGATTGAGCGTCTGGAGACTGAGTCTCGAGGCTCAACTTCCGGTTGCACGGCTCTTGATCGTGCAGCTTCCTCCTCAGCTCGCGCCTCTAGCAAGGCTCTCGTGCGAGCACTCATCATTGGCCCACTGGGCGTGTTGCTAACTGCGGGCGAGGAGGAAGCTTGACTACTGTTCCCTCCACTATTTCGGGAACCTATCCGAAGCCAATTAGCCGCAAAACCTCCTGGCATGGACACCGTAATAGTCATGGGAACTGGGGTTCTATAAAAAATCGGAACCGGAACTATATATGAACCGGAACGGTTTGGAACCGGAACGGTTTGGAACAGGAACTGTTTGAACCTGGGACCGTTATATTACAAACGGTTCCGGTTACAAACAGTTCCGGTTCCAAACCGTTCCGGTTACAAACCGTTTCGGTTCTATAACAAATCAGAAATACCCGAACGGTTTGGAACCGGAACCGTTTGAAACCGGAACTGTTTGTAACCGGAACCGTTTGTAACATAACGGTTCCGGTTACAAACAGTTCTGGTTCGAAACGGTTCCGGTTCCAAACCGTTTCGGTTCTATAACAAATCAGAACCGGAACGGTTTGGAACCGGAACCGTTTGAAACCAAAACTGTTTGTAACTGGAACAATTTGTAACATAACGGTTCCGGTTACAAACCGTTTCGGTTCTATAACAAATCAGAACCGGAACGGTTTGGAACCGGAACCGTTTGAAACCGGAACCGTTTGTTTTCAAACGGTTCCGGTTATAAACAGTTCCGGTTTCAAACCGTTCCGGTTCCGATTTGGTATGGTTCCAATATCACCTATTATACGTTAAATTAACAACTATATATATCACCTAACTTAACATATATACATACATCAATTCCGGCTTTAAACTTTTCACACATATATACATCGATCATGCATCTTAATTTCGATCACCTTAATTCACACATATATATACATCACATATTAATCCAATTCACCCTAACTAGTTAATTTTCCACATTTTTCAAACATACGTATATATATACATTCCATATATATTAATTAATTTTTCACATATATACATCACATATATTGCTCCTTCACCCCACAATTATCCACAATTTTTTCCCACAATTTTCATACATACCTTAATTACATTTTACAAATAATGTCCACATGCATACATATATACATCCCACAATTATCACAAATTAATTAATTAAAATACACACAAAAAATATTGTGGAATGAGAGAGAGAGAGAGGGAGAGAGAGAGCTCAAACCTGGCATGGTGGAGCTCGAACTATACCGTGCCGGCGACGGAGGTGAGGGGAGGAGGAAGAGGAGGAGGGGAGGAGGAGAGAGGGGAGGAGAGAGGGGAGGAGAGGAAGAGAGGGGAGAGGGAAGAGAGAAGAGAGGATTGAGGAGAGGGAGATGTGAGAATTTCGGGTTTAGGGAGGGAAGAGGGAAGAGAGAAGAGATCGAAATAGGCCGAAGAGAAATGGGGAGGAGGAGCTCGAGCTCGAGCTATACCGCCACCATTGCCGGCGAGGTAGGTCAACGTCGTGGGTAATGTCATTACCAACGACTTGACTCGTTGGTAATGACATTACCCACGAGTTGCTAGGTCGTTGGTAATGACATTACCAACGAGTTGACAAGCAACTCGTTGGTAATGTCATTATTAATTTTTCGACTATTATCCGATCGACCAATTTCCGACCATTTTCCGACTACATAATTTCCGACTACGTACAATTTCCGACTACGTATAATTTCCGACTACGGTTCCGATTTCCGACTACGTTCAATTTCCGACTACGGTTCCGATTTCCGACTACGTTCAATTTCCGATTTCCGACTACAGTTCCAATTTCCGACTACGATTCCGATTTCCGACTACGTTCAATTTCCGACTACGGTTCCGATTTCCGACTACGTTCAATTTCCGACTACGGTTCCGATTTCCGACTACGTTCAATTTCCGACTACATACAATTTCCGACTACGTACAATTTCCGACTACATACAATTTCCGAGTACATTTTCCGACAACGTTCAATTTCCTTAAACATTTTACTACGTACATTTTACTACGTACATTTGCCGACTACAATTTCCGACTACAATTTCCAACGTACTAAGGATGATAATCGTAATCATCTTCATCACTTGAGTCTGACTCGGTTTCATAGGTAACCTCTGGCAATATGTGCCGCTCCTCGTCATCTGAATCAGCGTCAACTTCATATGGATTAACATCGAGAAGTTCTGCTCCAGTAATTCGAACCACACTCCCAGATCTCACATTATTAAGGCGAATCGTAGATGATTCCGGAATGTCAAAAGCGTTTGGCTCTTGGTATGCAGTAACTTCCTCATCATCTGCGGTATCACCAAGTGTGGCAGCACTGTATATGTTTCTATGAGCAACATGGTTAACCACCTTCCACGGGACTTTGTTAAGAAGATCGTCCAGGTAAAACACTTGTTTTACTGATGAGGCAAGAACGAAAGGGTCATCTTCATACCAGGTAGTAGCAGTATTCACCGAAAATGTTCCGTACTGATCGGTCCTTGTGTTCTCCGGGCTAGTATCAAACCATCTACACTTGAACAAGTGCACTTTCATGCGGTTCCCATAAATTAATTCAACAACTGAATGAAGGACACCGTAATAGTCAACGCCATCCTGCCCACCATGGACCATCACCCCACAATTCTGTGTTTTCAGTCGGTCGTCTCGATTTTCACATATAAATTTCATGCCATTGACCTGACACATCGAGTAAACTTTTGAAGCAATCGGTTTCATCGCCAGGACCCTCAATTCGTTTGACCACTCTGGGCAACCATCATCTGCTACATGGTTCATCTGAAAACGTCCATATATTAATACGTACAGAAGAAATTATTTCATCTTGAAACCACAAAACCACGTACATACATACATGCTATATAAGGATATATATAAAAATAGACATATACACATATACTTACCCATTGACCAAAGTAGTTTGCAAACGTCTTGTTGTGGTAATCAACATTTCCGGCAATAGCAGGGCAGTGAAGATGATAGTTTTTCCAATATTGTACTTCTTGACAGTTAATCAGTACCGACCAGTGGGCAATGGCTACCTCATTTCCATCCAACTTGTACGACTTTGGCAAGCTTCCCTGTACTACCACGTCACTGGAGATGATAGAAAAGTTGAACTGGGGTTCATCTATCGGCATATGTTGTTGGGGGTCCTCTACATTTTCGAGGTACACTTTGGTGTACGTTACACACTCGTGCGCAAGATATGCTTCAGCGATACACCCTTCAGGTGCATATTTATTCTTCACATAGTCCTTGTAGGCTCCCAATTGTCTACAAGTTAACAAGTACATGTTAACTTACTTAACCACAAGAATTTACATATAAAAACATAGGCAAACCAAATTTTTGAATCATTTGTACCTTTCCATGGGATACATCCAAGTGTAGTGTACGGGACCGATAAGCAACAATTGTTCGGGAAGATGGATCATCAGGTGCGGCATTATGTCGAAAAAATTTGGGGGAAATATCCTCTCAAGCTTACACATGATAAAAATGATGTCATCTTGCATCTCCCTCAGGTCTGCTTTTTTAACTTCCCTGGTGCATAACTTCTGAAAGAATCTTGACAAGGCCACCAACGGCTCCACCACCTCTTTGGGCATGTACCCTCGAATGAAAATAGGGAAAAGGCGTTGAAGCAGTACATGGCAGTCATGACTCTTTAATCCGTACATCTTATTGTCCCGGAAGTTAACACACCTGCTTATATTTCCTGCATAGCCATAAGGATACCTGCATATATATAGATAAAGCCATATATATGGACCAATTATATTTCTCGCATATAACCATATATACTCCGCTAAAAATTTAAGGCCAAATTCCTACATAGCCATAAGAATATATACCTGACATTACTCAGCCACCGAAAAATTTCATGCTTATGCTTCGGCTTTACGGTGTACGGAGCTTGCGGCATTTTTCTCTTACCATCTCTTAACCACAAATGTTTCCGCACACCCATTGCTTTCAGATCAATGAGTGCCTTAGGGATGTCTTTTGTTTTCCCCTCCAAGTTAAGAACTGTGCCCACCACACTTTCACACACATTCTTCTCTATGTGCATGACATCTAGGTAATGTCTGATAGACAACCTGGGCCAGTAGGAGAGTTCCCAGAATATGCTCTTGTGTGTCCAAAACTTATACCTTTCGGGCTTGTCTGGAATTGACGCCACTATGTCAGGATGATTGCTCAGCTGGCCAAAATCGTATTCATTCAACACTTCCAAAATTTCTTCCCCTGTCCATCGCCTGGGTGCCACACCTGTTTCCACAGTCCCATCAAACGCGTCTGGATCCTGCCTAAATCGGTGATCATATGGAAGCCAACAACGGTGACGCATCTGAACAATTTTACTGCAATGAGGACTGCAACAATCAACCGTCATGCACTCTGAACAAGCCCTGTAACCCCTGGTAACGTTGCCCGACAATATACCGCGGGAAGGAAAATCATTGATGGTGCCAACAAGCATGGCATGCATCTGGAACATCTCCTTTTTGAACCTATCGTAAGTGGGGTGGCCACACTCACTCAGGTACTTAAGCTCCTCAATCAAAGGCCTCAAATACACATCGAGACACTTTCCTGGATAACCCGGGCCCGGAATTAACAGAGTGAGCATATTGTATTCCTTCTTCATGCACATCCATGGTGGAAGGTTGTACGGTACCAAAATAACTGGCCATATACTGTATTGAAGACTCATGTTGCCAAAAGGGTTGAATCCGTCAGATGAGAGCCCTAGCCAAACATTTCGGACCTCTGCTGCAAAATGATCAAATTCCTTGACCATGTGCTTCCAAGCCTCTCCGTCGGAAGGGTGTATAAGGGTGTCATCGTCAGGCAAGTTCCTCTCAGTCCACCATCTCATTGCCTCGGCCGTGAAAGCACACATGAACAACCGCTCCAGCCTATCAATAAGCGGGAAATATCGAAGTATCTTCACAGCTTTCTTGTTGCCTGCAGGAGTCAACTTATACCTTTCTGTAAAACATACCGGGCAGGCTTCAAGGTCTTCGAGATCTTTTCCCCAGAAGAGAATACAATCATATCTGCATGCATGGATTTTGATGTAGGAAAGCCCAAGATCTTTCAGGATATGTCGCACCTTATGATGAGTGGTAGGAAGACGATGACCGGGTGGCAGTAGCGAAGCAGTCCACTTCAACCAAGAATCAACAGCTTTGACAGACATTTTGTTCTCCATTTTGAGCTGCATCACTCCCATCACACTTTCAAGAACAGTCTTACTACAACCGTCGTACAACGGAGTCTGTTGCAATGCAATCAGGTTGTTGTACTTGTCCATACCGCTTGTGTTGACATGACCTCCAGGTAATGGTTCGACTGGCTCGATATGGGGGAAACCCTCAACGACGGGAGGGACATTTGGTGCTTCATCAGCAAATACACCGCTCTCATGAGGAAACATATCATTGATTAACATCGATGTTGGATCATAGGATGAACTGCCCCTCTCAGCAAAATCTCCATGATCATAGCGTGCACTTGCCCTCTCACCAAATTGTCCATGATCATGCGGACCCGCTACCGATGTTTCACCGTGATAAATCCAACAAGTGTACTTATCCCAAAACCCGTATTTACTCAGGTGCCTCTGGACTTTATCAATGGGAAATCGAAATCGATCGCTGAAACACTTACATTCTTTACACGGGCAATAATGAAGTGTAGTGTCTCCACAATTAGCCTTCACAAAATCCACAAAACTCCTAATTCCCTGGTGATATCTGACATCCCATCTTTCGAGGCTCATCCAACTCTTGTCCATCCTGAAAATTCTAACAATTTTACGTATTAATTATATATATATACACACATTCACTACTAATAATCGACGTGATCTCTCCATTCAACTCTAATTAAATCAACACGTACATGCATGCATATGTATATATATCGATCTAATCTCTGAATTCGATTCAGTACTCGATGATAGTATTCTCCTTTTTTCAATTCAAAACGTATTTGACTGGGTAGGAGGAGGCTCTGTTAAGCCTGGCTCCGATAACAATACGATAATACCAGTCATTGATTCAGACACAAGATTAACTACAAGCTGTTTTCTCGTTTCGGTGACCGTACATCAACAACATTTCATATATATCTCACGAATTGGATTTGATCAACACACACACACATATATATATATACCACATATACGTATATATACACCTACGTACCTATATATATAGCTTCCCAAGTGATCGAGTTTTCGACGCGCGCCTTAATTTTGACAATATACCGAATGATCGATTTCAGAGCGTACGTACGTTTTCCTTCTTTCGATTTCTCTGGATTTTTTTCGATCAAAATGATTGAATGATCGAGCTGCCGTAGCCGGCATCTAATATAAGACACATTGCCGGCGACGGAGTAAGTCGCCGGAAATGAAGACATTACCGGCGACTTTACGCCGGAATCTCGCCGGTAATGTTCCAAGACATTACCGGCGACTCCAACTGTCGCCGGCAATGTCTAGCCACACATTTCCGGCGAAATTCCGGCCGGAAAATCGCCGGAAATGTTCGGCTTGACATTGCCGGCGACGGTTGGAGTCGCCGGTAATGTCTTGGAACATTACCGGCGAGATTCCGGCGACATTACCGGCGACGGAGTAAGTCGCCGGTAATGATGGACATTACCGGCGACTTTTCCGGTCGCCGGCCTTGTCTCCGGTGATCTCGCCGGTAATGGGCACAAATGTTGTAGTGTTATATAGCATGTGTGTACGTGGTTTTGTGGTTCCTATGTTCATAATTTTTTGTGTTGTTTCTTATCGTTTTCAGATGAACCACGTAGCAAATGATGGTTGCCCAGAGTGGTCAAACGAATTGAGGGTCCTCGCGATGAAACCGATAGCTTCAAAAGTTTACTCGATGTGTCAGGTCAATGGCGTTAAATTTATATGTGAAAATCGAGACGACCGACTGAAAACACAGAATTGTGGGGTGATGGTCCATGGTGGGCAGGATGGCGTTGACTATTATGGTGTCCTTCATTCAGTAGTTGAACTAATTTATGGGAACCGCATGAAAGTGCACTTGTTCAAGTGTAGATGGTTTGATACTAGCCCGGAGAACACAAGGACCGATCAGTACGGAACATTTTCGGTGAATACTGCTACTACCTGGTATGAAGACGACCCCTTCGTTCTTGCCTCATCAGTAAAACAAGTGTTTTACCTGGACGATCTTCTTAACAAAGTCCCGTGGAAGGTGGTTAACCATGTTGCTCATAGAAACATATACAGTGCTGCCACACTTGGTGATACCGCAGATGATGAGGAAGTTACTGCATACCAAGAGCCGAACGCTTTTGATATTCCGGAATCATCTACGATTCGCCTTAATAATGTGAGATCTGGGAGTGTAGTTCGAATTACTGGAGCCGAACTTCTCGATGTTAATCCATATGAAGTTGACGCTGATTTAGATGACGAGGAGAGGCACATATTGCCAGAGGTTACCTATGAAACCGAGTCAGACTCAAGTGATGACGATGATTACGATTATCATCCTTAGTACGTTAATGATGTAGTCGGAAATTGTAGTCGGAAAATGTAGTCGGAAATATGATGTAGTCGGAAATCGTAGACGGAAATTGATAATGGAAATTATAGTCGGAAAATGTAGTTGGCAAATGTAGACGGAAATCGTAGACGGAAATTGATAATGGAAATTGTAGTCGGAAAATGTAGTCGGAAAATGTAGACGGAAATCGTAGACGGAAATTGTAGTCGGAAATTGTTGTCGAAAATAGTAGACGGAAATTGTAGTCGGAAATCGTAGACGGAAATTGGTAATGGAAATTGTAGTCGGAAAATATAGTCGGAAAATGTAGACGGAAATTGATAGCCGAAATTGTAGTCGGAAAATGTAGTCGGAAAATGTAGACGGAAATCGTAGACGGAAAATGTAGTCGGAATATGTTGTCGGATATTTTTCGGGAAATGTCAACATTACCAACGAGTTATAAGCAACTCGTTGGTAATGACATTACCAACGAGTTGAAGTCGTTGGTAATGTCATTACCAACGAGTTATAAGCAACTCGCCGGCAATGTTGTCTGGATAGGAACTGCCCAGCTCAAGCCCGAGCTTCATTTCTCCTCCTCCTCCTCTCCCTCTCCTCCTCCTTATCCGAAAACTAGCTCACCTCCTCCTCCTCTCCCTCTCCTCCTCCTTCGTTTGCCTCTACTCCTCCTTATCCTCTCCTCTCCACCGATTCTCATCTCCTCTCCTCCTCCGATCCTCCCCTCCTCCCCTCCTCTCCTCCCCTCACCTCCGTCGCCGGCAAAGCAGATTGGACTCCACCATGGCAGGTCCGATCCTCTCTCTCTCCCTCTCTCTCTCTCTCAATTTTTAATTATTTTTGTGTATGTGTATGTATAAATTAATTAGGGTGCTAAGTTTGAAATTAGGGTGCTAAGTTGTAAATTTATATGCAATGTATATATATGTGATGTATATATATAGGTATGTGAAAATTAAGTGATGTATATATATGTGAAAATTATGTATATATGTGGTTTGGATGAATATGTGATGTATATATATGTGAAAATTAAACCTAATTAAGATGCATTATGTATATATGTGTGAAAAATGTGGAAAATTAATTAGGGTGTGTGATTTGGATGAATATGTGAAAATTTAATTTAATTAAGATGCATGATGTATATATATGTACATCGAAAATGTATATATGTTAATTTAGGTGATATAGTTGTTAATTAATCGTATAAATTAAGGTGGAAATCGGGATCGAAACGGTTTAGAACCAGAACGGTTTTAAACCGGGACGGTTTGGAACCGGAACTGTTTGTAACCGGAACCGTTTGAAACCGAACAGTTCCAGTTCCAAACGGTTCCAGGTTCAAACGGTTCAGGTTCCAAACCGTTCCGGTTCCGATTTGTTATAAAACCAAAACGGTTTGGAACCGGAACTGTTTGTAACCGGAACCGTTTGTAACATAACGGTTCCAGTTCCAAACGGTTCCAGGTTCAAACGGTTCAGGTTCCAAACCGTTCCGGTTCCGATTTGTTATAGAACCAAAACGGTTTGGAACCGGAACGGTTTGGAACCAGAACTGTTTGTAACTGGAACCGTTTGTAACATAACGGTTCCAGTTCCAAACAGTTTCGGTTCCAAACCGTTCCGGTTCCAAACCGTTTCGGTTCCAGGTTCAAACCGTTCCGGTTCCGATTTGTTATACAACCGAATCCTTATGACTATTACGGTGTCTAGGAGGTTTTGCAGTAAATTGGCTTCGGAAAGGTTCCCGAAATAGTGGAGGGAGCAGTAGTCAAGCTTCCTCCTCACCCGCAGTTAGCAACACGCCCAGTGGGCCAATGATGAGTGCTCGCACGAGAGCCTTGCTAGAGGCGCGAGCTGAGGAGGAAGCGGCACGATTAAGAGCCGTGCAACCGGAAGTCGAGGCTCGAACCTCAGTCAGCAAATGCTCAATCAGTAGACGTCCCTCCGGTGGCAGAGCCTCAGATGAGCGACAGTCAACGGGGGCATCAGAAACTCCCTCAATCTGAATTCCCCATATTCGCCCGGTGCCTACTCCCGTTTCACGGGAATCATCTGAGGCACATGGTGGTGCTGGTGCCTCATTGTCCATGCCTCGTCTATCTCCACCGTCTGGTCTCTTCCTACCTGACAAGATTCCTGTGATCCCTGAATTCGATGATAGGGGGATGCTTGTTTATGTTGAAGGACGGCCGGAGTTCCTGAGCGTGGAGGAAGCGTACAACTTCATCCCGTTCGACCCCGTGTATCTTTGGAGTGTGAGGTGCACCAACCAACAAACGGACGATGCAGGTAAATTTTATTTAACATCAGATTGATGACTTAATTATTACTTAAGATTTACGATAGGTTCAATTAATGATATCAATTTGTTGACATTGTATTATTAGGAAATTTCGTTAATGGGACTGGAAAACGGAAAGGGGCTAGAGGCACCTGCACCGGGAAGAGACTTGAGCAGGCCACTGGGGGAAGGAAAACGCCCATAAGGGCCAATGAGGATGGCGAGGTGATCGAGGCATTCGACACCACGCGCAAATATGTCAGCATGGCCGGTGCGATTGTGCGGGACAAGGTCCCAATGCTTTGGACAGATTGGGAATCTGTGCCTATCTACGTGAAGATGCAAGTGCATAATGCACTCAGTGTGAGTAAAATCATATTTTCATTACGTAAATGCTCACTCTATTAATTAAGTCCGAATAAATATATAATTTTACCTTTTATATATTCATATTGCAGGTGTGGTTTGACGTGGATGAAGTTCTTATTCACACGTGGGTAAAGCGTCAACTACATATGAGGTGATGTGCTTCGACTTATTTGAATATATATCGAGTTAGATTTTTGTTTATCAAGTGTTTTAATATCTCTAACTTTTTTTCCTTGTTTTAATATAGGTATAAAGAGTGGAAGAACGAGCTTTCTTCCCATTACACTATATACAAGGAGCTAGGCCGAGGTTCTACCCCTAGCGAATTCCGGTTTAGGGAGTACGAGTGGCTGTGGCTGATAGCTCACTTCGAGCACCCCAAAGCGAAGGTATGCATCCTGAATATATCTTACAAGCCTAATGTATCGTATCAGATTGAAATAGTTAGTTACTAATTTTTTTTCAAATGTTTATCAAATAAGGCGATTTCGAAGACGAACCGGGCGAATAGATTGAAAAACACCAGGGCCCATCATGCAGGTTCACTCAACTACATGGGTTGGTCAACTAAGGCGCAGCAATAACAAGATGTGAACCCGTTGGTGTATATTCATCAGAAGTTCTATCTGCAGTGCCCTGAAGAAGTGGTAAGTCTTTCGCCTCTCCATGTGTTAATAAAACTATTTTTCGATATTAATAGATTTTGTTAGCTAATACGTTATTCATTTTTGCTTTTCAATTAGGCGAGAGTGGAGGACGCGACCGCAGAAGTGACCATGAGTATAGCTCGGTCTAACCATCCTGACTGCTCTGAGGAAGAAGTCACCCAGTATGCCTCTCAGATCAATCCGCTTGATCGCCCGATAGCGGCTCAGATCATGGCAAAAGCGTGCGGGACTGGAAAGAATACCTACTACTGTATTTGAATGGGCTCGGCGGGCGAAGGAGTATTGTAAAACACTTTAGAATACTCTACCGGGTCAAGAAGTTCAACTTCTAGTCGTAACGTCGTACCGGAGCTTCAGAGGACGCGGAGGGAGTTGGAGGACCAAAAGAGGCAAGCAGCCGAGCAGCAGGCAATCAGAGATGCCGAGTACCAAAACTTGGTCCGTTTGCAGGCAATCAGAGATGCCGAGTACCAAAACCTGGTCCAGAGTCAGGCACAGATGTTCACATGGATGCGGACGATGTATGAGGCTCAGACTACCAGACAACCGTTAGCCACACCTCTACCACCACCACCACTGCACCAGTTCCCTGTGTTCCCTAGTTATCCACCACCACCACCACCGCACCAGTCAACGCTAGAGCAAGACCAGGGTAGCCACCAGAATTCAAATGAGTACATGGATTACTTCGACCCTGACCCGCAAGTTCCTCGACCCCTCGACCCTGACGTGTAGTTGTATTTAATATTCGTATCGTCGTTGCTAATTGTACTGTACGTTGGACATTTATGTGTACTGTTGAACTTGTATGATTGTACGGTTTATGTCTTTCAATGCAGGTTCTGGAATTGGGCCCAATCCAGAACCGCGTTTTTTTTTCAAAATTTTTCCAGACATTGCCGGCGACATGGACCTCAGTCGCCGGCAATGTCTCACATTCCGGCCACGGCAGAGATAGCATTGCCGGCGATGCCGTTGCCGGTAATGTCCTAGACATCACCGGCGACTTGAGTTGTGACGACCCGAACCAGAATCAGATGTGTGTTTGGCACGATTCTCGAGATTTGGTTATAGTCGCAGTTTTACGATATTGTGTGGTTTGTCGATTCGATTCGCGACTATGTTTTCAGTCGAGAATTTGAGTTGGGTGTCTTCACGGAAATTGTAGAGTACATGATTTCGAGCTCGTGGGCGGTTTCGGAAGATTTTTCCGATAACCGAGGAATATTTTATGATTATTCGAAGTTTCAGGTTCCCACGAGTTAATCCGATTGTTTCGAGCTTATCCGAATCATTTCGTATATTCGTTTTGGACCGTCAATCGACCCGAGGGACGAGTATAAATATTGAAATAGTCGTAAATAGTCATAAAAACACAGATTTGCGTTGACTGAACTTTGACTTTCTAAAATTGGAAAGTTGACCTGCTGCCGAAAGGGGAAGTTTCCATTTTCGGCCTCACTTTTCCGGCGACCTAATTCCGGCCACCTCAGGCAACGGGACAGGTATAGTTCGACTCCTCTCTTGATTTCGAGTTGTTTGATGCATGAGTTTTGGAAAATTGGTGGTGTTTTGGGGATGGACCATTGGAGGCCGATTCGAGCAAATTGTCGGTGACGGGGAGCTTGGCTCCGGCGAGGTTTTGAGGTGGGGGTTGGGGGGGGGAAAGACTCCCCTTACTCCTCTGAATCTCATGGTGTAGTTAGTTGATCTGAGGTGGTGTTTTTGGGTGAACCCGAATAGGGATTCGTTTTGGGTATTCCGAATTGGTTTTGAAGAATTGAGGTAGTTCGGCTTGGAATTGGTTGGTGAGGTAGAAGGGAAACTTGCTCGCCTTGATGAGACCTAGAGATCTGGAAATTTTGGTTGCGGAATTCCACCGTTGACGGCGCGCCGGCGGCGGCGGCGGCGGTCAACGGCGAGGAAAAGTCAACTTTTCAGATTTCGATATTTTTAATGTCGTTTTTCTCGAAATCGCACCCTGATCGTCTTCCAGAGGTTTTCGGGTTGATTTGGTTAGCCGATTGTCAGTCGAGATTTCGAGTGGGGATTTCGGGATTACCGTTATACATTTTGTACTGCATTTCATATTTCCGGGAACAGTTGGTTTCCGTGCATTAGTACAGTGTTGTGGACTACGATTTTGATCAGTTATGTTTTATGAATATGTTCAGGAGATCGAGATTGAGATCTGGATCGTGATCGTGCTTCAGGCGAGGGATCTTCCGCCGGACCACGAGTGTAGCGCGTGTGCGCGTTTCGAGAGTCAGTGAATGGACAATTTCTTTTCACGGAAATCTTGCGAGTCTTTTATGTGATTTATGATCTTGAGCATGCAGCATGATTATGGTTTTACGAGCATGAGATTTCATACGAGTTTATGATTATATAAGCATGTGTTTACGATTATACGAATATGTTTATATGGATATAAGTTTATGAATATGCATACATTTTATATTGTTTCATGCATTTGCATCGAATTTTTTGTGATTTGGTTTTCACAGAGTACAGTCTTGGTTACGTTGTTGTATCGATACACATTGCCTCTCGGTTGATCCCCGATGGTAGGCCATCCAGGAGGGGCGTCGTTATCCCTACCTGACCGGTGAGGGGCGTTTCCCCGGAACCGAGGCCATTTCTGGCTTAGAATCACGGGGACTAAGGACCTCGTGATTCGGACTGTACTAGCACGGTGTGTGTCCATGAGTGACCCCGTGGGATTTATACTTGCATGCTCAGTACGCTGGAGGATTATGGTTTTACCTCGTGTACTTTATTATTTCTATTTACCTGGACTCGCATATGTTTTTATAACATACATAATAATTGGTGAAAGACATTTATTTTCGTCCACTCACTCTAACGTGTTTATTGTCTTTCCCCTGGGCTTTTCGGTTTCCGTGCCCAGTTTGCAGTTCAGGTTTGGTGTTTCACGTCGCGGTTTGGAGGCTAGTGATCAGAGTCACCTGTGTTTTCCAGTAGGTTCTTGTTTCGCCTACTGATGTACATATTGTATATGTTTTACTTTAGAGGTCGCTCTGATACATTCTGATACATGTTGTGCGGATTTTCACGGATATATATATATATATATATATATACATTGTACAGTTTATTTACTGTTGTTGATTATATTGATGTTGAGAAATCCGGATGGGATTGGTGCCCACGGTTTGCTTTTTGTGGCATAGGACGAAGTGTTAATTTCTGGGTGCAAGTTATGGTAATTCAACGCTAGTAACGAAACTCTGCCCAAATTTCAAAATTTTTTTGTTGGTTCGTGTTTTCGAAAGGGTTTGATTCCGGTTTAGGTAACTGAATCGGTATTGGGTCCTTTCATGAGTCGCCGGTGATGTCTAGGACATTACCGGCGACAGTGTTTCCCGTCGCCGGCAATGCTATCTCCGGCAGGAAATTTCCGGCGACGGCATTGCCGGCGACTTGTCGCCGGTAATGTCAATTCCGGCGAAAAAAAAAACAAGGCCGGCGACTTAAAGTCGCTGGCAATGTCTCTTAATGTGGTAGAGTATGTATATGTAATATATTAATATAGACATACACAAATATAAAAAATATATATATAGTACTAGTCATTATATTATATATATAAGTGTAGGTATAATGATATATATATGTACTACTATCTTATATATATAAAAAATTGACTGTCGGATTGGTTGTTCATAATATTCTAAGTAGGCCGTCCCTAATTTTTATAAATTTTGGACCTAAACCCTAAACCCTAAACCGTAAACCCTAAACCCTAAACCCTAAACCCTAAACCCTAAAACCTAAACCCTAAACCCCAAACCCCAAACCCTAAACCCTAAAAAAATTACAATAAAATCCTAGAACCGGAACCCTAACTTACCCTGAACGTCAAATTCCTAAACCTTAACTTACCATAAATCTTAATCTCCTAAACCCTAATTTACCCTAAACCTAAACCCTAACTTATGCTAAACTTTAAATAATGACTTAATAGTAAAATAGATACACAAATTTAATTATATATGGAATTCGAATATTCAATCTATACATGTATATGTAATATATTAATATATATACACAAATGTAAAATATATATCTATATAGTATTAGTCTATTAGACTACTAGTCACTATATCATATTTATATATGTCAATATGTGTGTAGGTAAACATTAACAAGGTATAAATTGTATAATGATTAAAATTCATTAAATAATTTAATGATATATGTCAATATGTGTGCGGGCTTTGACGGGCCGCGCCTAACGGGCCTTGCCGGGCTTTTGGTGGGCCGGGCCCGCGGCCGGACTTTAGATCTCTAAACCATGGTCGGCCCACCAACCACCTTGGCGGGTTTTTGCGGGTTTTTTTGCGGGCCGGGCCGGACTTTTAGCCCACGGGCTTGCGGGCCTCCACCGGCCCACGAGGCCCACGGGCCAAATGATGACCCCTACCTGGCGAGCAGATTATAGGAGATTACGTACGTTGGTTTTGGTTCTTGGCGAGCAAAGTTGGTGAGAAACAGAAGTTGAAGTGGACTTGGAGACTAAAAGAAGAATAATAAAGAAAGAAGTCTACTTGCACTAAACGACTGCATGCATGCACGTGATGCATGTGGATTCTGTTAGGTTTCTAGCTAAGCTTATATATATATGTTTAGCTAGCAAAGGGGTACGTACGGAGATTTTGGCGAGAGAAGAAAGAGAGAGAGCTAGAGGAAAAGACAAAACAAAGAAGAAGACAAGGGAAGAAGAAGTGGAAGAAAAGAAGAGTTGTTTTGCGAGGCTGCGATCTCGACGGAGATCAAGAGTTTATTTCTTCTCCTTCTTTTGTTCATCTTTCATGAATTCTTCAATGTTATTATTTAAGACTATGAGTAGCTAAATTTCTATTGTTAGGGGCTGATTGAAGCCCTAGATATGCTTACGGTTTTGAACCCCTTTTGATTCTATTAATTATTTGGATGAGTTTTGTTTCACTGTTTTCTCACCGTATGTTTTCTATGTTCATGTTTCTTTGAGTGCACGCTTAGATGCATGGCTTAGGATCTATAGTCTTGATTATGCATATGACCACCTTATCATTGCATATTCTCTAGAGACAAACATGAATTTGTGTGAAACAAGCCTTAGTGATGTAAAGGTGACCACCTTATCAACCCTTGAAGCTCTGTTATTCTTCAAACATTCTTAGAACGTAATGACTTCAGTTCTCTAGGCTTACATCACCATATGTATAAGTCGGTTAAGTGAGGATCATGATCGAGCGGATTGTCCCTCCCTCTTTCATGCCAAATAAGAGAGTGTAATACATAAGATGACTTAACCAAAGCTCTTGTGTGGAGAGTATTCATCCATGGTTAGTTCAATTATATTGGGAAGGTCGTAAGTATGTCTAGGGTGGAGAGAATTTCTTAACATTCATATCTCATTAGTTATTTACAACAATTTACTTTATGCAATTTACTGATTTTTGCATTAGCTGTAGCTTTGCCGATTTATTTTGGTGACCAAATCAACTCAGAAAACCCTCAAATTTTGTGTGTTAGTCCGCCACTGTGTCTAGTTTATTGTGTCTAAATTTCGTAGCATTTGAGTCTTTCTAGCTTAGGTTCGCATATCATTAGTGTTCTGTAGTGGAGTCACTACAAGAAAATTGCACCTAGACCACGGACCATTTCCGTCGTCTAGGTGCAGTTTTCCGTCGTCCAAGGTCCGTGCTCCAAGTGCTGTCATCCAAGCACCTGGACGACGGAGATTTAGTGATCCGTCGTCCAAGTTCACTTGGACCGCGGACATTATCCGTGGCCCAGGTAGACACCTGGACGACGGAAAATCTAATTCTCCGTCGTCCAGGTGTCTACCTGGGCCACGGACATTGCTCGTTTCTCCGTGGCCCAGGTGTTCACCTGGACGACGGAGAATTAGATTTTCCGTCGTCCAGGTGAACACCTGGGCCACGGAGAACGACAGGGTTTAGGGTTTAGGGTTTAGGGTTAGGTTTAGGGTTTTTCACCTGGACGACGGAGAACATAATCTACGTCGTCCAAGTGAATATTTAATTTAAAAAAAAAATTGAAATTAAATATTATTAATTTAATTTATTATTAATTTAATTTAAATAATGAAAAATGCTAAAATTAATTAAATAAACTAAAATTTTAATATTACTTAATTATTAAATAATTAAATTAAATTAATTTGTACATACATGAATAATCGAAAAAACCCATAAATTAAAAATTAAAATATATATTGTTCGGAATGCGGAAAGAAACGAGATAATAAACTACTAGCTAGCTAATACACAGGAGGAGCAGATGCGCTGCCGAGTCCTCCGCCTCCAGCCGGGTCGTTGTCGTCGGGGTGTGGGTTCGGAGGAGGTTGACATACTTCTCGATTTTGTTGCATGAGGGCGATGAGTTGGGCTATTTGTGCTTGTTGTTCATCAAGTCTTTGCCGCATTGACTCATTCTCCTCTCGTGCCAGTCGAGCCTCTTGAATGACTGCTTCGACGGCCGCAGCCTGACTCCTTCTCCGCTGCCCCGAACCTCCCGTAGATGATGAGCCGGAGGTCGTCGACAAATCTCGTACCACCCTAGGCCCAAAGTGCCTAACCTCCTTGCCAGCTCTACGACCGTAGACCTCATCCGCGATTGCAATTTGGCTCTCTAAGGATAGAGGAGGCAGGTCTTCCGGCGGCACATCTGGGAACGCAAGCTGAGTGTTAGCCAACTCTTCATGCGCACGCTCTATCGCCCTTGCCTACAAAAGAATAATTAATTTATTATAATGAAATAATATTTAAATAATAATTACTATAATTAAAAGCACATATATATATATATCACTTACGCCGCATTGACTCGCTTCATTATCAAGCCCTAGCGTCACATACGCGCTTACGCTTGCATCAAGATAAGGGTGTTTGGAGCCCTTATCCTTGTGCTCCTTGGCTATTTGAATGAACTGCTTGGCACCGGTAGTATGGTGTTTCTCCTTCTTCCCCCCAGTTGGCTTTGTTGACACCGGAGAATTTCTGTTACACAACATAATTAAATCATTAAAAAATGAATAACTACAATTTAAATAATTCAATTATCTTAATTGAAATAAAAAAATAAATTAATACCTTAAATTGTTCATCGGCAAAGTGGTTACACAACCACTCCCACTCATCTTCTCTCTCCCCTTGCAGCTCTACCGGGGGAGGCACGGGACCGACATCTTGGAAGTACTTATGGAGCTTGTACTTCCAATCTTTGTAGATGGAGTTGGCGGTTTGGTTGATATGACTCAACATAGCCGGTGTCGGATCCACGTCAAATTGTTCCTATCAAAAATAAATAGAAAATTATAATCGTATATATTATGAAATTTTAACTAATATTAACAATATTATATAATAACTAAATTGGACGTATTACGTACCGAAAGATCTTTGAAGACTTTCGCCTTCTCATGATCCGGCGCCTCCTTCCAAGTAGGGGCAGTGATACGAACTCGGTTACGGATGATTGACCCTATCCCATGCGCCGAGAGACTTGCTAGCTGAGCTGTGGGAGGGCCACCGGTGAATTCGTCGTACGGCAAGTTGATCTTTTTACCGGTCGCCTTGCAAATACGCTCCGCTTTGCCCCCTTTAACGAGACCCCGAGTCCTTTTCGGTTCCGGGTCAGTGGGGGCCCTCCTTTGCCTACGGCGGGCGCTGTACATGATTGATTCGGCGGTCGAGGACGCCTGAGTACTTCCCGTTGAATGGGTACCGGGCGTCGGAGATTGGAAGGGGTCGACGTCATCACCGCTCGAGATGAATGGGGGAGCGGGAATTTCCCCAGAGGGCGCTACGGACGGACCAGATGATCCGTCCGGATTGAGAGCGTCGTTGCCCTCCTGTTGAACCCAACCGACTTGGGCCGCCAACATTCGGAGCATCTCATCTTCTGCCTCTTGTTGGGCTTTCTTCTTACCGAATGTGGTCTTTGGCGGAGCCATTTAAACCTAAGAGTACGGTGTTAAAATACCTACTTACCATAATAATTACAACTTAAAAATTTACGCTAATTAATTAAGTACGTTTAAGATTTAAATAGAGTACACTAGCTTAGCATTTTCGGTCGTTCAATGGACGTGCGACCCGCGCGATAAAGTGTAAATTTTCAATTAATCAGCCTTGGTTAAATCGAAAAACATGGCCAGTTAGGGATAGAGATAACGCGAGAGGCAGGACTAATTTCGACAAAAGTCTTTCTTAGTCCAAATCCTGTCACCAGTCATGACCCGTTTCTAGACACCATGTCCGACATTCGGCCAATTTTTCGAAAATTTACACTCCCTCAAGTCCTTTGCAAACTCCGCCCTCAACCTCGTGTCCATAACTTCACTTAGGTTATGGTGTGCGGTGATGAAATCCACACATCACGAGGGGTTAAGGAGATAAGCTAGGAAAAGAGGCGCCATCTATTCCAAAGAGTGCGACTTAATAAACCAAGCCTATGTACTAAATTTAAATCGAACACGTACTACCATGCAATTTACTCGAAAATACACGTAATTAATTATCAATTAATTAAAACAATAAATAATTACAATAATGAATTATTATTTATCATGCATATAATAATAATTATTCATTTACCAATATAATTAATTATTATTAACAATAATAATTATTGCTATTATTTAATTTTAACTAACAAATATAAAATTATTACCAAATAATTAACAACTAATAATAATTATCCCAATATTAATAATAACAACTCATTAATGATTATAATTATAACTATTAATTATTTTAAACTAATTAATAAATTAAAACTATTTATTACCTCGTCGGAATGTCGCCGGAATATCGGAAGAGTTGAGTCGTCGGAGAGGAGGAACCACGCCGGAAAAAATGTCGTCGGAGCGTCGCCGGAGGAGGATCGCCGGAGGAGAGGAGAGGAGAGGAGAGGAGAGGAGAGGGAGAGGAGGAGATGGAATGATGAGAAAATGAGGGGGGGTGCAACTCTATTTATAGAGTTGCACTTAGACGACGGAGCACTATTCTCTGTCGTCTTAGTTCACCTGGACGACGGAAACAGTGTTTTCCGTCGTCTAGGTGACGGTTTCAAAAAATTTCAAGCGGCGCCAATTAATCGGCGGGACGTTCTGAACCGCCATGATTTTTGACTTAGACGACGGAGAATGCATTCTCCGTCGTCTAAGTGAAAATTCAAGCGTTCCCAAAAACGGAAGCGGTAAATTGAACCGCCATAATTTTAGACTTGGACGACGGAGATGGTCAGTGTCCGTCGTCCAAGTGAAAATTACATGAAAAAAATAAACAAAAAAAATTTGAACCGCCATGATTTTTGAACCTGGACGACGGAGATGGTCATTCTCCGTCGTTCAGGTGAACACCTGGACGACGGATATGGTCATTTTCCGTCGTTCAGGTGAACACCTGGACGACGGAAAATGACCATCTCCGTCGTCCAGGTTCAAATTACGTAACAAAAAATTTTAAAAATAATTCGCTAGGAATTTAGCGATCTGTCATTCGAGTGAAATAGTCGTACAATATCGATGAACGCATCGTATATATGAACAGTTAAATTTGAACCGCCGATTAATTTTACGTATTGAAACATGTTAAGTATCGACTAATCTTTACGACTTAAGTGTTCATGAGTAGACGCTCATTTGCAGCAGAGTATTAACGAAATTGAATTTGGACAAAACAACCGTTGGATATGTTCGTCGTAACATAATATATAATTGTCTTCAAAGGACCATAAAATAATAAGTTCGGGAAGGGTTTGATCGGCATAGTCAACCGCAAAACCGATAATTTCACAAACCGGAAACGTGGATACAAGGCATTTCGCAACTCCGATTTTCGAA
Organism: Geum urbanum; assembly: GCA_946800695.1. Classification (NCBI taxonomy): domain Eukaryota; kingdom Viridiplantae; phylum Streptophyta; class Magnoliopsida; order Rosales; family Rosaceae; genus Geum; species Geum urbanum. The sequence goes on from OX327003.1 coordinate 13,523,874, forward strand.
CCGTCGAAGCTCACACACCAAGAATTGTTTACTCTAAAGTCTTGATGAAAAGACTTTGCATTGGAAGAAGTTCTAGATGGTCGTTGTCTTAGAAAAAATTACGATATCTGCACCTGGACGATGGAAATGAGTGTTTCCGTCGTTCAGGTAATCACCTGGACGACGGATATGAAGTTATCCGTCGTCCAGGTTCTGACCTGAACGACGGAGAATGGCGTTCTCCGTCGTCCAAGTGTATAGACCCTGAATTCAGGGGTTATGGCCTTACTGTTTAGGGTTTAGGGTTTGTGAACTTGGACGACGGAGAATGACCATTCTCCGTCGTCCTAGTATGTACCTGGACGACGGATAATGACCATTCTCCGTCGTCCAAGTTCTAAACCCCGAATTCAGGGGTTAGGGCCTTAGGGTTTACGGTTTAAGTCATCCCCGGTCATTTGTGTGTCCGTTCAATTATTTTGATTCAAAAATATAATTAAAAAATTGATCGATCGATCCGATCTGCTAGATTTAGGGTCCAGGATTTAGGGTTTTATATGAGATTGAGATTTGGCGTGGCGCCAAAGGTGAAAATGGCGGGGGACCTAATATAAACGTGGACGGAATTCAGGTGTCCGTTCAATTATTTTGAATGACCATAAAAAAATTAAATAAATGATCGATCGATCCGATTTGCTAGATTTAGGGTCGAGGATTTAGGGAGATAGCCAAAATACCCAAATGCGACAACCTGCAATTAATTTCTCCGTTGTCCAGGATATATAATTCGGATTAATTAATTACCGTAAATTAACCTGCATCGATCATATATATATTACAATAATTACAATAATTAATTACCAATTAATCTCCCTCGTCGTATGACCGTACTCTTCATCATAATCATCATCGTCCTCATCCCCGTTAGACGACGGCTCATCCTCGTCATCGTACTCAACATCGTCCGACGAATAACCTGAGTCCTCGTCCGTGTCCTCTTCCTGCTCGTCTTCTTCATCTACCTCATCGATAATCTCATCTTCAGTTAGATCTGTACAACCATCAGGCATGGATAACCGTTCACCATCTTGAACCAGGTCCATTATATCGGAGCGGACCATAGAAATATTAGGCTCTTGATAGGCAGGAATGTCTCTTTCTGGTTCAGCAGCATCTTCAGTCGTCGCCGGTGTCCCTTCAATTGTCTCTGTATTCCATATTCCTCGGTGAGAGATATGGTTCACTATTTTCCACCCTTCACCGGCTTTCGGATCGTCGAGATAGAACACTTGCCGAACTAAGGTGGCGAGAGCGAAAGGCTCATCCTCATACCAGTGCGAGTTTGTATCGACTGATAATAGTCCCAGGTCTTCCTTTATACGCTTGAACCATCTGCACTTGAATAGGAAAACGTTGACATCATTCCCATAACATAGCTGAACCACGTATACAATAGCCCCGTAATATAGATCATTGTCTTTCCCAACCGCTACCCCATTGTTTTGTGTTCTTCTTCCTTGGTCTCGGGCCAATGAATGGAACTTTACACCGTTCACAAAACATCCGGGATAAATATAGTGTTTAACCGGCTTCCCTGCTAGCAAGTGCTTTGGCCATGACCACCACCCTCCGTGGTTATCAGATTTTTGCAGATCAATCATCTGCGAAAATGGGCAAATTAATATAAGGGTTTACTTTCTACAAACATGAGCGATATGTATTTAAATAATTAATACCGAGTCGTACGTACGTACCCATTGGAAGAAATAATCAGGAAACTTCTTCTTAACCATTTTCTCAATCCACGCCGAACTCTTGTTTTGATTTAACGCCTGAAGCCTCTCCCTGTATGACAACATGTACGGCTCAACTTCGTCACAGTCTCGCAACACTACCCAATGTGCCTCAATAAGTTCTTCCCGTGTTAACGATTCCTTTAATACTCCTCTAAACGGTCGGACGACATTGGTGACGACAGAAAGATTGATGCGGGCACTGCGATCGGAGGCAGTGGGAGGGGGTGGATCTTTGAGGTATCTATTGCAGTAAGTAACACACTCATGCATTAGGTATGTCTCTGCTATGGAGCCATCCGGGGCCGACCTGTTTTTGACGAATGACTTATACTGTCCAAGCTGTCTACAAAATCAAACGTACACATTACATAAGTACATATAGCTAGCTAGCTAGTATATATATAATCTCCAGTGGAACAAATTAATTAATTAGTTGTACGTACCTTTCTTGAGGATACATCCAAGTGTACTGGACCGGACCAGAAATAAGCACCTGCTCGGGCAGGTGGATCATTAGGTGAATCATGATGTCAAAGAAAGCAGGGGGGAAAATCCTCTCTATTTTGCAAATGATGTGCACAATTTGTTGTTGCAATTCCACCACATCTGACTTCTTTAATTCTCTGGCGCATAACCTCTGCCACCACCTGCACAATGCCACTATTGGTTCTACGACGTCCCGAGGCAAGTATGGTCGAATTACCACTGGAATCAGACGTTGCAGCATAATGTGATAGTCATGTGTCTTTAGACCAACAAACTTGTGTTGCACCTCGTCCACTGCTCCAGTTATAGTAGCTGCATACGTAGCCGGATAACAAACGCCCTTAAACCAGTGAAATACAGAACGTCTAAGCGTCGGCTTCACTGTGTATGGTGCATCTGGCATCCATTTGTACACAAGGGACGACGTAGATTCATTGATTCCAAATCTTTGCGCGCTTTGGGAGTATCTTTAGTCTTGAACTTAATACCAAGAATTGTTCCCACCACGCTGTCGCACACATTCTTTTCTATGTGCATCGCGTCCAAGTTGTTCCTCGGCTTCAACTTCGACCAGTAAGGGAGTTCAAAGAATATACTCTTGTGATCCCAATAGCTCAGATCATGTGGAGGAATTTGATTGCATTTCTTTACATCCGCGTCATTGCTCAACACACCAAAGTCGAAATAACTCAACCTCTCTAAAATCTCTTCGCCCGACCAACTACGGGGTTTAGGATTGTTCTCTACCGTACCGTCAAAATGAGCTTCATCCTCTCGCCACGGGTGGTCGTGAGGAAGCCATCTACGGTGACCCAAGTAACACACCTTCCCCGCGTGCCAACTAGAGTTCACGTCGTCCAAACATATAGGACATCCATTATATCCTTTTGTCCTGCAGGCTGCCAACATCCCATAAGCTGGAAAATCGCTGATCGTCTACATTACAGCAGCCCTCATCGTGAACATCGTGTCAGTGAATTTGTCATAAGTTGGGACTCCATTTTCCCACAACAGTTTCAGCTCGTCGATCAAAGGTCTGAGGTAGACATCTAAGCACTTCAATGGAGATTTAGGACCTGGAATTAGTACGGTAAGGAAATTAAATTCCTTGTTCATGCACATCCACGGAGGCAAGTTGTACTGCATCAGAATAACTGGCCAAGTGCTGACGGCGGAGCTATTACTTCCCCAAGGATTGAATCCGTCTGTAGATAGGCCGAGTCTAACATTTCTAAACTCTGAAGCAAAGTCTCCAAATTCTCTGTCGAAATATTTGAAACCCTCCTCATCCGCGGCGTGTCGCAGGACATCATCATCTATTCACTTTTCTGCGTACCATCGCATCGCCTCTGCTGTGTGTAGAGACATGTACAGGCGCTGCAATCTGGGAATCAAGGGAAAATATCGAACAACTTTCACAGGAATTCTCTTTTTCGAACTCTTCCTATTCAACTGGAATCTGCACTGGCCACATACGGGACAATAATCCAACTCTTTATACTCTTTGTAAAATAGCACACAATCATTCGGACATGCGTCAATTATCCTGTACTTTAGGCCGAGGCTGCTCAGGATATTTCTAACCTTATAATGAGATTTAGGAAGATTGTGATCATCAGGAAGCAACTTACATATTTGCTCCTGAATTTCGTCAAAAGCACTCACTGACATTTTGTGCTTCACTTTTATCTTCATTTGCTCCATCACATATTGCAACACATTCTCTCGACATCCAGGGAACACCGGGGTCTGCGCTTCAAGTAGTATCCGGTTGTACTTTTCCATCTCACTGGTGTCAGTGGCCAAGCTAGCTGCGGGGAATGTGTCATCATGCTCATTAGTGGTACTGTAACCTCCGTCTTGGTGTTGGTGTCCACTATGACTACATCCCGGAAACGCATCATGGACCAAATCTGCAGTTGGGTTACAAGCTGGGGGTCCGGCACCACTGCCGCTGGATGAGGCACCATGGTAACTGTACCCTGAGCTGAAGTCTGCTGCGCTGAACTCTACTGCTTCACCATGCTCGCTCCATGTAGTGTAACTCCACATCATACCATTTTCGTACAGGTGTTGCACCATAACATTAACCTCCGCATACTGACAATTAAGACATTTCTGACACGGACACCTGAAACGTTTCTTTCCCTGACCATGTTCTATCGCAAAATTCACAAATTCGCTAATTCCATCCATATACTGGACATCACATCTATTCTTCAACTTCATCCAACTCTTGTCCATACTGCTACAAAATATTATAATTAATTAATTATTACATATATATATATATTTGTCCATTAATTTACGATTAATTATACGTACTCGATCTACATATCGATCCATAAATTACGTACGTACGTACGTAATTTAATCGATCTGTACATATATATATATAGCTAACATCAGCTAACATCCTTGCATGTATATATATATGTACGTACGTTTTCACTAAATATATATTAATTAAGCAAATTTTAACTGCGTACGTACGTACCTGCTGGCCTTCTCGATATCTTTACGTTAATTAAGCTAACTAGCTAGTCAGCGGAGATCCCTTATCGATCCTGATTCTTCTCGGCCTTCTACCTACCTAGCTCCCTTCTCCTTCTCCCTTCTCCTTCAATTCTTCTTCAAATGGAATGAAGAGATCGAGGCTAGGAATGAATTCGATCAGTTTGGCATCGGGCTTATATAATGCTTCACTTAGACAACGGAGGTGTCGGTACGTCGTCTAAGTGGAAGTACGTTTCGTATACTCGGACGACGGCGTGTCGGTCCGTCCTCCAGGTAATCACCTGGACGACGGAGAATACCATCTCCGTCGTCCAGGTGATCACCTGGAGGACGGAGAAGACTCCGAGGTCCAGGTGATCACCTGGACGACGGAGAATACCATCTCCGTCGTCCAGGTCATCACCTGGACCTCGGAAAAGACTCTGTGGTCCAGGTGACCACCTGGACGATGGAGATGATATTCTCCGTCGTCCAGGTGATACTTGGACCACGGAGTATTTTCCGTGGTCTAGGTGTCACTTGGACCACGGAACAATTACGTTTCCGTGGTCTAAGTGCTGTTTTCTTGTAGTGAGTCTGTTAGCATAGTAGTGTGTTGGGATTTAGTTTTACCGATTCCTCGTGTTCGATAACCCCTATTTATCTTACTACATTGATATATCCAGGTTGTGAATAAGGTATCTTTGAGAGGTGTTTACCCGCCTTGTCAAATTTTGGTGCCGTTGCCGGGGAATTGCTCAATTCTAAGTCCTAATAGAGTCTTTAATTTTCAGTTTTGTTTTGTTTTGTTTTGTTTTTCTTTTTCTTTTGAGTCTTACTGTCTCTTCTGTGTGTAGGAGCATTGTATATGCGTACTAGGCACACAAGAAGCGCTGATCCATTATTACTTGATCCAGAGATTGAACGCTCAGCAAGGCAAAACAGGAAGCAGCAGGGATAACGGTCCATGAACGTGAACAGTGGTGGTGAACTATCTGAGCAAGAAAGACATTCAGGTTCAGAGTCTGAGTTTGAGGAAGAACAGAGTATTCCAACACCACCACCATCACCAAAAAGAATGGCAAATGCAACCAAGCTGAGAGAGTCCTTTATATCGGGCACAGGTGCAGCAGATTCACCGATTGTACTACCAGAGAATCTGGGGGCTTATTCTATTCCCCCATCACTTATATCGAATCTGCCACACTTTAGAGGAACGCCTTCTGAAGACCCTCAGGACCATCTCAATGAGTTTACAGGATTGTGCAGAATCCAGAGATCGACTAATGTGGAAGAGGATACTGTGAAACTCCTCTTATTTTCGTTCTCTTTGAAGGAGCAAGAAAAAGCATGGTATAATTCTTTAGCTCCTTTATCTATGGACACATGGGAGAAGATGTTCTCTGCATTTATGAAAGAGTTATACTCTGCTTCATGCACTAAGAACTTGAAGAAGCAAATTAGCACATTCAGGCAGAAAGACAGTGATGAATTACATGAAGCCTGGAGCCAGTTTAAGAGTCTTCTTCGACAATGTCCTCACCATAAGTTTGACATCAACACTCAAATGGAGCTCTTCTATGAAGGACTTGATTCTTTTAACAGGTCAAGGCTTGATTCAGCTTGTGGGGGAAATTGGTGGAATATGACTGGAACAGAAGCCAAGGAAATTGTTGAGAACCAAGCAGAAAATTCAAGGCAATTTCAGTCAAGGGATAGATCCATGGGAGCAAGTAGAAGGTCTCTCAATGCAGTTGCAATCGATGGAGCCATGGAAAAAAGATTAAGCTCTATGGAGAATGATATTGCTCTGATTGCTAGTATTCTAAAAGTGAGCAAGAAGACAACAGTTGCTGCAACTCAGGTTGTGTGCACTTTATATTCAGCTACAAGCCATCTAGCAGATGATTGTCCCAAGTTTAGAGCAGATAAAGAAGTTGATCAAGAGGAAGAAGCAAATTACTTCCAAAGACAACCCAACACATATGGTGGAAATAGAGACCTGTTGAGCTATAGGAGCAATAATGTGCTCAATCCTCCTATTGTTCCACCTAGATTTCAACAGAGGCAGCCTACAGGAGATGGGCAGCAGTTTGGCCAAAGGCGTATGCCTCAGCAACAACAAGCACAAACTTAAACATCATCAGAAAATTCTACCTTGGAAGCCCTGATGCAACAAATGATGTTTGACAACAAGAAGGAGCGAGAGGAGAATAGTGCCTTTCGCCAAGATATCAAGGCCACAACTCAAGAACTCAAGGATACAGCTTTACAACAAGGAAAAGCAATTGACTTGCTTGAACGACAAATGAGCCAAATGCAGCAAACAATGGCTCAAGTCAAGGAAGGAAGTCTTCCTAGTAACACTCTTCCAAATCCTAACACAAAATATGAAGCTCATGCCATGACCCTGAAGATTGGGAAGGTGTTGGAAGAACTGCCTGAGTTAACAAAGAGAAAATGGGAGGAGCCCGTGCTTGAACAACTTGTCCCTTACAAGCTGTTGGACAAGCCGTCAGAAGATTCTGCAGGAACCCCAATTCGAGCCATCGAAAATGCACCTGAAACAGAAGAAATGACAAATCAAAAATCAGGTCAGGTATCCTCTACTCCTTCTCCTTCCATTATTCCTAATTTACCTTTTCCTAGCAGGTTGAAGAAACAGGTGAAGGTTGACAAAGAGAAAGAGATCTTGGATGTGTTTAGAAAGGTAGGAGTAAACATCTCTTTGTTGGATGTGATTAAGCAGATACCACAGTATGCAAAGTTCCTGAAAGATTTGTGCACAACAAAGATAAAATTCTATGGAACTGAGACTGTGGCTTTAGGAGAGAGAGTATCTGCAGTGCTTCAAAGGAGGCTCCCACCTAAGTTAGGTGATCCAAGACGTTTTACGATCCCATGTACCATTGGTGATCACAGGTTTACGGGTGCTTTACTTGATTTAGGTGCTTCCATTAATTTAATGCAATACACTGCTTATAACAAGTTGAAAATGGGAGAACTTATTCCCACAGGTGTCACCATTAAACTTGCTGATCAGTCTAACTGTTACCCTCAAGGTATTATTGAGGATCTTTTGGTACAGGTGGGAGATTTGATTTTCCCAGCAGATTTCTTTGTGCTGGAGATGGAGCATGAGCCAATGCCATCAGAAATACCATTGATTCTTGGGAGACCGTTCTTGAGAACAGCGCGTACAAAGATAGATTGTTTTGATGGATTATTGAGTATGGGAGTAGCTGAGGAGAAAATCCACTACAATATTTATGAAGCTGTCAAACAACCGAATAGTGACGATGCTTATTCATGTTGTTCAATTGACACTTTTGAGAGTTTTGTGCAGGAATTTATTCAATATTCATTGGAGGAGGATCCTTTGAGGAAGGTCATAGAGGTATCTGGAAAAGAAGATGTTCCAGGTCTGAAGCTTGGTGAGAAAAAGAAATTTGAACCTCTTTTTGAGATAGCTTCGGCTGAGGATCTTGAAATGGAAGAGGAGTATTATGCTATGGAAGAAGCACTTGAATCCCTGCCAATTATGAAAGGTAAATATTCTAAACCCATTTCTCTTCCAATTTCAGATGACGTTCTTGTTCCGTCTATACAGGTGGCACCCACTTTAGAGTTGAAACCTCTTCCCGAGCATTTAAAGTATGCTTTCCTAGGGGAGGATAATACACTTCTAGTCATCATCTCTTCCAAGCACTCAACGTTACAAGAGGAAAAGTTACTGAATGTACTTAGGGAGTACAAGACCGCCATTGGATGGACAGTAGCCGATATCAAGGGCATCTGCCCAACATTGTGTACCCACATGATCCATCTGGAGGAGGGAGCTAAACCAACAAGGGAAGCTCAACGTCGTCTCAATCCTCCCATGATGGAAGTTGTCAAGAAAGAAGTCATCAAGCTTCGAGATGCAGGTATCATTTATGCTATTTCTGACAGCAAATGGATTAGTCATGTGCAGGTTGTGCCCAAACGTTCAGGAATCATAGTGGTAAAGAATGATGAGAACGTGTTGGTGCCTCAAAGAGTCCAAACGGGATGGAGAGTGTGTATTGACTACCGCAAGCTCAATGCAACCACAAGAAAAGATCACTTTCCGCTCCCATTCATTAATCAGATGTTGGAAAGGTTGGCAGGTCATGAATATTACTGTTTCTTAGATGGTTATTCAGGATACAACCAGATAGCCATACATAAGGATGATCAAGAGAAGACCACCTTCACATGTCCCTATGGCACTTTTGCTTATAGGAGGATGCCATTTGGTTTATGCAACGCACCTGCCACATTTCAGAAGTGCATGGTAAGTATTTTCTCAGACATGGTTGAAAAGATCATTGAGGTATTTATGGATGATTTCTCTGTTTTCGGTGATTCTTTTGACACATGTCTTCATAATCTAGTTATGGTTTTAGAGCGTTGTGTACAAACTAACCTTGTACTTAATTGGGAAAAATGCCACTTTATGGTGGAGCAGGGTATAGTTTTGGGACATGTTATTTCAGCTAGAGGTATAGAGGTTGATAAAGCTAAGGTTGATATTGTGCGTACCTTACCCCCTCATTCCACTGTGAAGGAGGTGATATCTTTTCTTGGACATGCAGGATTTTATCTCAGGTTTATCAAGGATTTCTCCAAGATATCCAGACCATTGTGTGCATTACTCCAGAAAGATGTAGCTTTCAACTTCACCGATGAGTGCTTGCAAGCATTCAATAAGCTCAAAGAGTTGCTCACTACAGCTCCCATCATTCAAGCACCGGATTGGAGTCTACCATTTGAGCTCATGTGTGATGCTTCAGACTATGTTGTTAGCGCTGTTCTTGGCCAACGCCCACAAAGATTACCTCATGTCATCTATTATGCCTCCCGTACTTTAAATGATGCACAGTTGAATTACTCAACTACAGAAAAGGAGCTCTTATCAGTGGTTTTATCTATTGAAAAGTTTAGGTCTTACTTGTTAGGAACTAAAGTTATCATTTTTTCTGACCATGCTGCTTTGAGATATTTGATGACTAAACAGGATGCCAGGCCCAGGTTGATTCGATGGATGCTCTTACTTCAGGAGTTTGATATTGAAATCAAAGACAAGAAGGGCACTGAAAACGTGGTGGCAGACCACTTGAGTAGATTCACCCATGGGTCTACGGCTGAAGAGGACACTCTTCCTCTCAAAGATAGCTTTCCAGATGAACAACTCTTTGGTGTTCAAGCTGTGGAGCCCTGGTATGCTGATATTGTTAACTACAAGGTAAGTAGATATATTCCACCAAACTTCACCAGAGTGCAGAAGGACAAGCTTGTCAAGGAAGCTAAGTACTATGTGTGGGATGAGCCATATTTATGGAAACATTGTCCGGACTTGCTGATAAGAAGGTGTGTGCCTGAAACTGAATTTCATTCCTTTTTATCTTTTTGTCACTCACATGTAGCAGGAGGCCATTTTGCTGGAAAGAAGACTGCAATGAAAGTACTTGAGAGTGGATTCCTCTGGCCAACACTGTTTGGTGATGCACATAAGTTTCATAAATCATGTGCTAGATGCCAACTAATAGGTAACTTAGGTCCTAAGGATCAAATGCCCCAGCATCTAATATTAGTGGTTGAGATTTTTGATGTGTGAGGTATTGACTTTATGGGTCCTTTTCCTAGCTCTTTTCAGAATAATTACATTCTATTTGCAGTTAATTATGTTTCAAAGTGGGTGGAGGCAATAGCCACTCGTACTAACGATGCTGCTGTTGTTTTGAAGTTCTTAAATCACTTTTTGTAAGATTTGGCACTCCCAGGTACATAATAAGTGATGGCGGTTCTCACTTTTGCAACAAGTCATTTGCAGCGTTGCTCAAGAAGTTTTATGTGCATCATAAGGTGTCAACATCTTATCACCCTCAGACGAGCAGGCAAGTAGAAGTGTCTAACCGACAGATCAAGCAAATTCTAGAGAAGAATGTTGGACCAGCAAGGAAGGATTGGAGCCAACGCTTGGATGAAGCGTTGTGGGTTTACAGAACAGCTTTCAAAACACCGATTGGAATGTCTCCCTATTAGATGGTTTATGAAAAAGGCTGCCACCTTCCAGTAGAGCTTGAACACAAGGCATATTGGGCAGTGAAACGATTCAATTTTGATATTGATGATGCCGATGTTCATAGGAAGTTGCAACTGAATGAGCTTGCTGAGATTCGAAATAATGCCTATGAATCTAGCCGCATTTACAAGGAGAAGACAAAAATATTTCATGACAACATGATCAAGGAAAAAACTTTTGTCAATGGGCAAAAAGTGTTGTTATTCAACTCGCGGCTGAAGTTGTTTCCAGGTAAGCTACGGTCCAGATGGACTGGTCCTTTTATTGTCCATAATGTGTTTGCTCATGGTGCAGTTGAAGTTCTGAATCCAAGAGACGGCAGCACATTTAAGGTGAACAGACATAGACTCAAGCCATTCTATGAGCCGTCTCAAGTGCGAGACGTGGAAGAGATTCCTCTTCAAGATCCTACACCAGAGGATTGAAATTGGTGTGCACTGTCTGGCTGAAGACGTTAAACTTAGCGCTACTTGGGAGACAACCCATGTTGATGGAGAAGCGTGGAAAACCAGATTTGAAATTCTAAACTCTCTATCTTTCTCCTTTGCTTTATTTTTCTCTATGTTTAGTGTGATTTGTGATGTGTTATGTGTCTTATTCCATACTTGTTTGATGTATTGTATGTTTTAGTTTTGTTTTACATTGAGGACAATGCAAATTTCAAGTGTGGGGTGGGGTTTATATCATATCCTTAGCGTCTATGTATAATTTTTTTCGTTATTTTGGTACTGTACAGTATGCTGTTTCGTGTCAATTTTTTGACATAGTTTGAGGTCTCGTAAATTTTTGAACTTTTTAGAGGATATTTTTACATGTGTCTAATTTGTGCTCTTAAAATTTTAGCTCATTCCAATGAGTGATCAATTCTGTAAAATTCTTGCGAGGGGAATGAGTCTCTGGCGAGCTTCGTATTTTGTACTGTGCAGTTTGAGGTTTTGTGTGATTTGTTTGAGATATCTAGAGGTCTCGTAAATTTTTGAAATTGTTAGGGAATGTATGTAAAGGCGTCTAGTTTATTATCTCAAAATTTTAGCTCATTCCACTTTGTCATTAATTCTGTATAATTCTTGCGAGTGGAGCTGAGTCATGCGAGCAACAGTCTTCGGTACTGAGCAATAACCTGTTTCGTGTCATTTATTTTCTATAGCTAGGGGTCTCGTAATTTTCTGAAATTGTTTGTGAAGGTTTGTAATTGTGTCTAGTTAGTGCTCACAAAATTTCAGTCTATTACGATGAGTGATTAATTTTTTAAAATTCACGCGAGAAGTGTTGCTCAGTACACTGAGTCTGGCGAGCTGCTCGTCAGAGATTGGAATTGCTCGCCAGATGTTGGTATTTTTGAGTTTTTCTTTGTTTTCCTTGGGTATTTTAGTGACTTATTTGAAAAACCAAATACAAAAGTAAAACGTGTCAAGAAAAACATAAAAAGAGTCTCTTGTTTTGAGTCTTAAGTGTCCTTAACTAGTCCATGATGTGATTATATCTTCCGTAATTGTGACTGAAAGATGATCATGTTATTTAAGTTTCTTTGGTTAGTCTTGATATATGATGCATATGCGAATGTGTAGTGGATGTAGAAAAAGTTAACATGGTACAGATTTTTGGCATGCTTAAACTTTGTTGAGATTCATTTAACCTGTGAGCGATTGAGCCTATATGTGATTACACATGCTTTCTTTATTGAGTGTCAATTGCTTGCCACAGATTAAGTTAATGGACTCTAGATATTACTAGAACTTGCTCTTGTGCTTTTCAAAGCTTATAGTCAATACATGTTTTGATTGAGGAAGTGATTGAGCCTACATGTTTAAACTTTACACTACCAGCAGAACCACTATATCCGACGAGCTGCCGGAAAACAGACCGACGAGAAGGGATCTCGTCGGTTATAGTTAACTATAACCGACGACAGGATTATCTCGTCGGTTATAGTTTTATGACCGTCGAGATTATCATGTCGTCGGATATAGTCGCTGGAATCTCGTCGGATATAGTGAACGACTATGTCCGACGAAAATTTTGGACTATAACCAACGATTTTGTCATATCGTCGGTTATAGTTTCTTATTTCAGATCTGGGCAGCAGCTTGATCTGTCATTCAAAAAACTTTCCATTTTTTCAACAAATGCTCTGAAATCGATCTTTGGGTGATGTCGAGAATGAGTTCGAATTCGTGATCGATCGAGCTGCATGCGCATTATATATAGGCTAGGTACGTGCTTAATTAATATATATATATGTGTTGTGCATGCATATATGTATATATTGCTTAATTTGTTGATCGAATAGATGGATCGATGGATCGAGTTAATTAATTGATTCTTGAGTTAATTTGAGTAATTGATCGATGGTTGATTTTGAGTACGTACGTGTGCGTGATTGATCGTAAATATATATTAATTATATTATTGTTAATTTTAATTTGATTATTGTGAATATATATAGCAATTATATATATATATTTAGATTTTTGTGATGGATTATATATATATATATAGTTAGGGTACGTGTACGTGTGTGTATATATATATATTAAAATTATGGGAATTAAAATAATAAATATTTATATGTAGCTATGAAATTTGAATTAATAAGATCATGGGTATATATACATGCAGTTATAATTTTGAGGATGGACAAGAGTTGTATATGTCTTCCAAGATGGGATGTAAGATATCACCGTGGAATTAGAAGTTTTGTAGAATATGTGAAGGTTAATTGTGGAGGGATGACAATTCATTATTGTCCGTGTACGAAATGTCAGTGTCGCAGCGAGCGATATCGTTTTCACATCGATAAAGTATTGGAGCACTTGAAGAAAAACGGGTTTTGGGATAAGTACACATGTTGGATTTATCACGGTGAGAGCTCAACAGTTGGTCAACATGATCACGGACAATTTTTTGAGAGTGGCAGTACATCCAATGATCCAACAACAAGGTTGATCAACGATATGTTTCCTCATGAGAGCGGTATATTTGCTCAAGCACCGGATATCGATATCCCTCCCGCCGTTGGAGACTTCCCTCATATTGAGCCAGTCCAGCAATTACCTACAGCTGTCAACACTGCTGGAATGGACAAGTACAACAACCTCATTGCCTTCCAACAGACCCCGTTGTACAACGGGTGTAATAAGACTGTTCTGGAAAGTGTTATGGGAGTAATGAAGCTCAAAGTGGAGAACAAAATAAGTGTGAAGGCTGTTGATGATTGGCTGAAGTGGTCTGGTTCGTTGTTGCCCCCCGATCATCGTCTTCCTACCACTCATCGTAAGGTGCGACAGATCCTTAAACATCTTGGCCTTTCCTACATCAAAATCCATGCTTGTAGATATGATTGTATTCTCTTCTGGGGTGAAGATGCTTATGGGAATGATCTTGAATCCCTTGATGAATGCCCGGTATGTGGTACAGATAGGTATAAGTTGACTCCTGCCGGAAACAAGAAAGCTTTGAAGATACTTCGGTATTTTCCCCTGATAGATAGGCTAGAACGGTTGTTCATGTCTGCACACACGGCTGAAGCTATGAGATGGTGGGCCGAGAGGAATTTGCCCGACGGTGATACGCTTATACACCCTGCTGACGGAGAGGCTTGGAAGCACATGGTGAATGAGTTTTCTTATTTTGCATCAGAGGTGAGAAATGTTTGGCTGGGGCTTTCATCTGACGGATTCAACCCTTTTGGGAACATGAGTCTTCAATACAGTATATGGCTAGTTATTTTGGTACCGTACAACCTTCCTCCATAGATGTGCATGAAGAAAGAATACAATATGCTCACTATGATCATTCCAGGGCCGGGTTATCCAGGAAAGTGTCTCGATTTGTATCTGAGACCCTTGATTGAGGAGCTTAAGTACTTGAGTGAGCATGGTCATCCCACTTATGACAAGTTCAAAAATGAGATGTTCCAGATGCATGCCATGCTTGTTGGCACCATTAGCAATTTTCCTGCATGCGGGATGTTTTCGGGCAACGTTACCAGGGGATACAGGGCTTGTCCAGAGTGCATGACGGTTGAGTGTTGCAGACCTCATTGCAGGAAGATTGTACAGATGCGACATCGTTGTTGGCTTCCACATGATCACCCATTTCGGGAGGATATGGAGGCATTTGATGGGACTGTGGAAACAGGTGAGCAGCCGAGGAGATGGACGGGGGATGAAATCTTAGAAGTGCTAAATGAATACGATTTTGGGCAGCTAAGCAATCATCCTCAGATAGTGGCGTCAATACCTGACAAACTCGACAGGTATAAATTCTGGACACACAAAAGTATTTTTTGGGAACTTCCTTATTGGTCCAAGTTGCTGATCAGACACTACTTAGATGTCATGCACATAGAGAAAAATGTGTGCGAGAGTGTGGTCGGCACAGTGTTGAATTGGGAGGGAAAAACTAAAGACGGCCCGAAGGCACGCATTGATCTTAAAAGGATGGGACTGCGAAAACATTTGTGGTTGAGAGATGGGAAGAAAAAAATGCCACATGCTCCTTAACCGTGAAGCCTGCCCAGAAGAGTGAAATCTTTGGTTGGATGGGTAATGTCAGGTATCCTTCAGGCTATGCCGGAAATATAAGTCGATGTGTTAACTTCAAAGACAACAAGATGTACGGACTAAAGAGTCATGACTGTCATATACTGCTCCAACGCCTCTTCCCTGTTTTCATTCGAGGGTACCTGCCCAAAGAGGTGGTGGAGCCGTTAGTGGCTTTGTCAAGATTCTTTCAGAAGTTATGCACGAGAGAAGTGAAGAAATCGGACTTGTTGGAAATGCAACAGGACATCATTTTTATCATGTGCAAATTCGAAAGGATATTTCCTCCAAACTTTTTCGACATCATGCCTCACCTGATGCTCCATCTTCCGGAACAATTGTTGCTTACTGGTCCAGTACACTACACATGGATGTATCCTATGGAAAGGTACGTAATGCATCTCTGAATCTGGCTATATATATATATGTCGATCTTTAATATTATTTATTCACTTATATATTGTTGCAATAAGCATAACATGCTCGATCTGTAATTACCCATTTACAGACAATTGGGGGACTACAAAGACTATGTGATGAACAAATCTACACCCGAAGGGTGTATCGCTGAAGCATATATTGCGCATGAGTGCGTAACGTACACCAAGTTGTATTTGGGAGCGTTGGAGGACCCTCCACAACATATGTCCGTAGATGGAGGGCAGTTCAACCTTTCGATCATCTCCGATGATGTTGAAGTTTCTGGAAAGTTGCCCAACTCGTACAAGTTGGAACCTTATGAGCTCGTCATTGCCCATTGGTCGGTATTGATTAACTGTCCAGAAGTTCAATATTGGAAAAATTTGCACCTTTACTGCCCTGCTATTTCCGGTGATGTTGAGTACCACAACAAGATGTTCGCAAACTATTTTGGCAACTGGGTAAGTTGATACTTAAATTGACCTGTATATGATCGATGTTAAGTGCATGTCTCGCATCCTATTTATACGTACTTAATAAATGATTATTTTCAGATGAATCATGTACAAGATGATGGTATCCCTCAGTGGTCACACGAATTGAGGCTCTTGGCGCAGAAACCGGTAACTTCCAGAGTTTATCCTATGTGTAAGGTTAATGGCGTGCTATTTATTTGTGAACATAGAGATGTCAGACGAAAAACACAGAATTCTGGGGTAATGGTGCATGGTGGGCAGAATGGAGTTGACTATTACGGTGTTCTCCATTCAGTTGTCGAATTAATATATGGGGAAGGCATGACCGTGCACTTGTTTAAGTGTAGATGGTTTGATACCGACCCTCAGAACACAAGGACCGATCAATACGGGATTTTTTCGGTGAATATTGCCACAAGCTGGTATGAAGATGATCCGTTTGTGTTGGCCACGACGGTGAAACAATTGTTCTATCTTGATGATCTTGTGCATAAAGGCGCGTGGAAAGTGGTTAACCATGTTCTTCCACGAAGCCAATACAATGCCTCAACCCTTGGTGTGACCTCGGATAATGAAGAAGTCAGTGCATACCAAGAGCCGAACGCAACTGGTATTCCTGAAACCTCAACAATTCGCCTTAATAATGTGAGACAGGGCAGTGTCGTACGAATTCCTCAACCGAATCTTCTTGATGTTAATCAAAATGAAGACTCAAGTGACGAGGTCATACACATATTACCTGAAATTAACTCGGAAACAGAGTCAGACTCAAGCGATGATTCCGATTATGCACCTTAATTAATTAGTGTATAATTTATATGTATGTAGATTAGGGCTGGGATTCGGTGCGAACGGTTCGGATTTTTGTCCAAACCAAACCAAACCACAAATATTTCAGCGGTTCGGTTCGGTTCGGTTTTTGTAAATTCGAACTTTCAAACCGTAGCAATCGGTTCGGTTTGGATCGGATAAATTTTCGGATTTTTTCTGGTTTTTCGGTTTTTTTTTTCATAAAAAGAAATGAAAAAAAAAATCTATTCACCTGTTTACAAAATCTAAACTCTTAAAATCAACAATACACTAATAGAGTGATACTCTAATCCAGTTATACAATCCAACATGTAACTTTAATCCAACGTGTTTTCGTAAAAAAATAAATAAAAAGGTTACGATTGACAACATGTAACGGTTACCGACATACGTTTCATAAAGACTACAAAGACTACAAACTAATGAAACTATACACGGTATACAGACCGGCTAATTAAAAATGACAACGTTTCATAAAGTTCGGTTTGAACGGATCGGTTCGGATTTCAGAAACCCTAAACCGAACCAAACCATAATTTCAAGGATTTTTCGGTTTTTCGGTTTTTCGGTTCGGATTTATTCGGATTCGGTTTTTTTCGGTCACGGATCGGATTCGGCTCGGATTTTTTCGGTTTTCGGTTTGAAAATCCCAGCCCTAATGTAGATGGTCTGACTTAGAACGTGCAATGTAAAATGAATTTTATTCGATCATATTATCGATCGACTTTAAATGGTACGTGTCGATCGATCGGGAAAAAAATACAACGGATCGATTAATAATTAATATCGATCGATCGTATTATTAAATAATTTTGCTTAATTTACTAATTTCGTATTAAGTATTAATAATTTCGTATTAATTAACAATTAATAAATATATATATATTAAAACACAACACATTTAATTACTTTACCGGCCGGCATAAATGAAAAATAAATAGAGGAACTATATTCGACGAGTTGCGTATGATCTCTCGTCGGATATAGTTGAACCCAAACTATATCCGACGACATTCATATGAAATATCGTCGGTTATAGTTTGAGTTCAACTATATCCGACGAGATCACTTAACTCGTCGGATATAGTCTGTTTTATATCCCGATCTGGGTACGATTTGGGGCAGAAACGAAACTGCCCCAAACACTACACAGTCGCCTCCTCTCGCCTCCTCTCGATTTTCAGGCCAGTTTTAGTGTTGGAAGCAAGCAATCGAAGGTCACCAAGCTATTTCATCGATCCTCAAGCAAAATCCTCGTCGATTTGCCCCAAACAGGTTTGAAATCCCTAATTAATTTCAATTTTGCGAATTTTTTGATTTCGGTTGGATTTTACGTTGCGGAATGTGTTGATTGTCAATGTGGATGCATGTATTGATATAGTTGTGGATTTTGTGGGGATTATGCATATATTGAGTTATATAATTAGGAATTAGGAAATTTTAGGTTAAATTCAATTGGATTATATATATTTTTTATGTTAAATTAGGATTATATTTTTAGTTAAATTTGGATTATAATTTAGGTTAAATTAGGTTAAATTAGGATTAAAATTTAGGTTATATTTGGATTATATTTTAGGTTAAATTAGGTTAAATTTTAGGTTAAATTGTTAGGTTATAATGAAATTTGGATTATATCCTAATTTTTTATGTTAAATTAGGATTATAATTTATGGAATTTTAGGTTATAATTAAATTTCGATTGTTTTGAATTTTATTCATGAATTGATATATATTGGGATGTACTCGGAAATTTTAGGTTATATGTGGATTGGATTATATGTGGAAAGGATCACTACAAGAAAATGACCCATTGCCGGCGACTTTTATGTCGCCGGCAATGTTTTTGGACATTACCAGCGATTTTTGCCGGAAAAATCGCCGGTAATGTCTTTTTTTTTTTTTTTTTAACATTACCGGCGACATAAATGTAAGTCGCCGGTAATCTCTTGCCGGAAAAGACATTGCCGGCGACATACATTTATGTCGCCGGTAATGTAAAAAAAAAAAAAAAAAAAGACATTACCGGCGACATAAATGAAGTCGCCAGTAATGTCTTTTTTTTTTTTTTTTACATTACCATCGAGAGATTGCCGGCGACGGACATTACCGGCGACAAAAATCGCCGGTAATGTAAAAAAAAAAAAAAGACATTACCGGCGATTTTTCCGGCAAAAATCGCCGGTAATGTCCAAAACATTGCCGGCGACATAAAAGTCGCCGGCAATGGGTCATTTTCTTGTAGTGGATGGATAATTTGGATTATATGGATTGTTTGGATTATATGGATTATATGTGGATTATATGGAATTTTAGGTTATATTAGCATGAATTTAGATTATTTGGATTATTGGAATTATTGATATATATATAGTTAAATTATTGAATTGGATTAATTATATATATATATATATGTATTGGAAGTTTTATGGAATTATATATTGTTGATTTTTGTGGAATATTTATATATTGAATATATATTGGATTATTGATTTTTAGATGAATTAGGAATTTTTTTTAATTTGAATAATTTTATAGCAACGATGCAATGGTTTAATTGCGGACCTTCCCGAGGGGCCGGGTCGAGTACTTCGAGGGGGAGGTCCAAAGGGAGAGGGAGATCGGGACGTGGGGATGAGGGCTCGGGAGCTGGGGATCCTGATGGCACCGGAAGTCGGTCCGCATCAGGATCCACCAGTGTCCCCAACACTTACAGTGTTCCGCTGACCTCTCGACACCGTCGGCTGATGGGCGAGGGACAACCTCAGCAGCAGCAGCTCGAGCAGGCTAGATCCTCAGACGCGAGGAGGGTTCAGCAGGTCAGTCGCACGCCGGAAACAGATAGTGCGACTCAATCCTCGGTCCGAATGCCGGACATTCATCGCGAGGAGGGTTCCCCCGTCATCCACCAGACAGCTCCTCATTCTTCCGAGGAGGCTGGTGGATCTACTCAGTCCTCGGCGAGGATGCGACTGTGCCCGCCGCCTACATTATTCTTACCGTTGGAAATCCCGACGATACCTCACGTCGATTCCGACGGGATGCCTATTCCGGGACAGCTAGGGTTCATTACCCCGGAGCAGGCATATGCGTATATACCCTTCCCGGCACCTCTCTGGAGTGCAAGGATTCCGGGACAATGCACCGACGAATCAGGTAAATATTAATTAGTGATATCTTTTTACTCCCTAATATTTAAATTCAATTAGGTTTTGATGTTTACAAAATCGTCTACATATATATGTGATAGGCGAGATCGTGCCCGGTGCCAAACAGAAGAGAACCAGAGGCCCCGTCGTCGGCAAGTTACTGGACGAAGCCATTCAGGCTAGCGGTGGTGGCCAACTTATGATTCCGACCAGGGATAGAGGGCAAGTGATCGAGGGAAAGGTCACTCGAAAGTACGCGGGGATGGCGGGCAGCCTCATACGGGATAGAGTCCCAATGTTGTGGCAAGATTGGAATTCAGTGCCACAAGCCGTCAAACATCAGCTGAATAATGCGTTGTCGGTGAGTTGAATTGTATATTCATTATGAAAATTTTCAATAATAAATTTTTAATATTATTGATATATATATATATAAATATATGCATTGCAGAGGTGGTTCCGCGTGGATGAAGACATTAGACCCACGTGGGCGGATGAAGTGCATGGGAGCAGGTTTGCAAACGACCATTTGTTTCAATTTTTTCGTTTCTTTTGATTATGTTCATACAATGTTGTTAGTTACTAACGCTTGATTTTATGGGTATATATAGGTATAAGGAGTGGAAGGCCGAGCTAAAGAAGCATTGGAAAAAGTACGGGGACGATCGTGAGGGTACCCCTAGCGAGTTTCGTTATAGGGAGTACGAGTGGCGATGGCTTGTGGTTCACTTCAACAACCCTCGATTGAAGGTACGCAACCTTCAATCGATTTAATTTTGGTTTTATCGTACTTCCCGTAAATTATTTGGATAATGAGTGTTTTTTTATGTTGACTTAATCGCGCAGGCTCTTTCTGAAATCAACGCAAAGAACCGGGCCAAAAACACAACAAATCATCATGCCGGTACCAGATCATACTCGGGTTGGATCGAGGAGGCGGCCAACCACCCAGAAGATGATCCCCTTGTCTATACGATGCAGCACGCGTATCCGCAGAATCCCGAATATGCTGTAAGTGTCCTTATAACAAAATAAACTTATTTATAATTTATTCCGTTTGTGTTTTTTAATTAATATTTTATTGTTCTTTGTCAATTAGGCGAGAATTCAGGAGGCGATTCCGGAGGTGTTGACTCAAGTGGCGAGAGAGCTCTATCCCGACACCCCCGATGCGGAACTCCCGATTGATCAGATTGATCGATCTGATCCGATCGTCAGGGCCAGGATTACGTCAACTGCGATCCCTCCAGGGAAGAACACATTCTACTGCAGGGGTTCCGGAAAATGGGGTCAAGGGCTACTGAAGCAAACCCCTGAATTCTCTCGCGGATCGGGATCATCATCATCATCTTCGAGGACTAATGAGCTAAACGACCGGCTTCATAGGCAATCAATTGAGATGGAAGCTCAACGGCGTCGGATAGAGGAGATGGAGCAAGCGCAAGCTACAAAGCAGAATACGTTGGCCGAACAGCAGCAGCAAATGGGGACATGGATGCAGCAATGTTATGCACAGTTGCAAGCATCTGGAATCCAGATACCTCCCCCGCCCATATTCGATGAGTCACAGCCACAGCCTCAGCCTCAGCCGCAACCTCAGCCTCAGCCACAGCCAGACCAGGACCAACCTACTTATGACGACCCGTTTGACCACATAGACTTAGGACCAGGACCCCCCTACATTTGAACAATTATCGGTTTCATTTTTATTTTCATTATTTACTACGCATATGTATATAGATTTGAACTATTTCGGTTTTTTATTAATTTATTTATTTACTACGTACTCTAGTTTCAATGGTTGTTGACTTTCAATTTGAACAATATATAGATAGCGTGATTTTTTGTGAATGCAGGTTTTGGGATGAAACCCAAAACCTGCAAAATTTTTTTTTTATTTTTCCACTATATCCGACGACATGCGTCAATATCGTCGGATATAGTTTTCTCCAGAGTCAACCATTTTGACCATGGAGAAAACTATATCCGACGACGATGTCGTCGGTTATAGTTTAAAACTATGACAGACGAAAAATCATCGTCGGATATAGTGTATACTTTTTCCAACGGTAACCCTAACTGGTCGTCGGATATAGTATGACCGACGGTCTATTACCGACGCTACTATATCCGACGACACATCATCGGATATTACTATGACCGACGAGAATCCCAAACAGACCGACGACACCAAGTCGTCGGTCATAGTAATTTTTCCAGTAGTGTTATGTCATCACCCACATATCTTGACCTTAAACTTTAGAATAGTTATATCTTTACCTTTGTTCAAGGACTTGGTAGAGCTATACATGAGATAGGTATGTGAAGACGGCGACAATGTCAAAAAGTGATGCAAAGAAATAAGTGTGGGGTATCAAGCTAGTGTGTAAAAAAAAATTAAAAGAAAAGAAAAAAATGTGATGTCTAGCTTGTTACCCGAGTTAACTGTTGATGAAAACAATGACGTGAAGACCCAACAAGATGAAATTCGGCCACAAAACTGAGAAAGTTCATGGTTGTAAAGTTTGAAGAAGTCTCTTATTTGGTGCTCTACTGGGTTCTAGAATTTTATTTGAATTCCTTATCCATTTATTCTTTAACCTATGAGCCAAGCCCCATTACAACCCATGAAGTTCTTTTGATCCTCAAGATGGCAGTCTTTGATCTGTGGAGATTAGTCACACGAGTACGCTTATGGTGTGGTCCATTTGGCAAGTAATTGAGTTGAGTGAATACCTTAGACATACTTTGAGAGAAATACTTTTGAGAGCATATACCTATGAGGTTGAATCTTGATAAGTTTGTTGCATGCTACAACTTTACATTCACCATGATTATGTCTTCGTCCTACATATTACATGTGTGTCATGCATTGAAATTAACTTTTGAAATTTTACGGAATATAAATTTGGAGTCACACTTATCTTGGTGTTACAATTGTGGAAGATTGCTGAGACAATTTGTTAAGGGTGTTAGAGTCATGTAGTTAAAGTCTTTGAGTCTTTTCAGAGTCTTAGTTTAGTGTATTGCTTGAGGACTAGCAATGTCTAAGTGTGGGGTATTTTGATAGTCGCATATTTATGCGTCTATTTGGTATTTAATTTGTTCCCTATATTTAGTTTATTGTTATTTATTTAGTGAATTAATTAAGTTTATTTGTTTTTAGGTACTTTGGAGATTAATGAAGAAAATGAGATTAAATAATATATTTTAGGAGTTATTGTGGAAGAGGAAGACTTGCGAGCTCAAGGAATCCTAATTTGAGAAGAATACAGAGGAGATGCCTGGCGAGCAGATTATAGGAGATTACGTACGTTGGTTTTGGTTCTTGGCGAGCAAAGTTGGTGAAAAACAGAAGTTGAAGTGGACTTGGAGACTAAAAGAAGAATAATAAAGAAAGAAGTCTACTTGCACTAAATGATTGCATGCATGCACGTGATGCATGTGGATTCTGTTAGGTTTCTAGCTAAGCTTATATATATATATATATGTTTAGCTAGCAAAGGGGTACGTACGGAGAGTTTGGCGAGAGAAGAGAGAGAGAGAGCTAGAGGAAAAGACAAAACAAAGAAGAAGACAAGAGAAGAAGAAGTGGAAGAAAAGAAGAGTTGTTTTGCGAGGCTGCGATCTCGACCGGGATCAAGAGTTTATTTCATCTCCTTTTTTTGTTCATCTTTCATGAATTCTTCAATGTTATTATTTAAGACTATGAGTAGCTAAATTTCTATTGTTAGGGGCTGAATGAAGCCCTAGATATAATTACGGTTTTGAACCCCTTTTGATTCTATTAATTATTTGGATGAGTTTTGTTTCACTGTTTTCTCACCGTATGTTTTCTATGTTCATGTTTCTTTGAGTGTACACTTAGATGCATGGCTTAGGATCTATAGTCTTGATTATGCATATGACCACCTTATCATTGCATATTCTCTAGAGACAAACATGAATTTGTGTGAAACAAGCCTTAGTGATGTAAGGGTGACCACCTTATCAACCCTTGAAGCTCTGTTATTCTTCAAACATTCTTAGAACGTAATGACTTCAGTTCTCTAGGCTTACATCACCATATGTATAAGTCGGTTAAGTGAGGATCATGATCGAGCGGATTGTCCCTCCCTCTTTCATGCCAAATAAGAGAGTGTAATACATAAGATGACTTAACCAAAGCTCTTGTGTGGATAGTATTCATCCATGGTTAGTTCAATTCTATTGGGAAGTTCGTAAGTATGTCTAGGGTGGAGAGAAGTTCTTAACAGTCATATCTCATTAGTTATCTACAACAATTTACTTTCTGCAATTTACTGATTTCTGCATTACCTGTAGCTTAGCCGATTTATTTCGGTGACCAAATCAACTCAGAAAACCCTCAAATTTTATGTGGTAGTCCACCACTGTGTCTAGTTTATTGTGTCAAAATTTCGTAGCATTTGAGTCTATCTAGCTTAGGTTCGCATATCATTAGTGTTCTGTAGTGGAGTCTGTTAGCATAGTAGTGTGTTAGGATTTAGTTTCACCGATTCCTCGTGTTCGATAACCCCTATTTATCTTACTACATTGATATATCCAGGTTGTGAATAGGGTATCTTTGAGAGGTGTTTACCCGCCTTGTCAATAAATAGTCTTTCCTCCTCTTGCATATGGAAAATAATACAGGAAGAATCAATAGAAACATAAGAAGATAAGAGGTCTAGAAATAATAATTTTGTTTCTTTTCAAGTTTTCAAAGAGGATAGTTGCTAAGTTAAACTCATCGATAACTTTACATGCTTGCTTAACATATTAAGCTCCAGTAGTTCCTATACTCACTAATCATCTAATAGGAACCCAACAATGATTTGCTCCTACCCGATCACTTATCAACTCATCTAATTGACCAAATCCAAATCATTACATTCACAAAAAAAAGCCATAGCATACAAAAATCAAATCACCATAGCCCACATACACACAAAAATCGATTACACAAAAAGTTTTTGACAGTATACAAAAACCTGACAACACTATTGCACCTCTCTTTTAAATCACAGAAAACGGCAGTTGTGAAGATGGACAACCAAACCAAAAGATTCAATGTATTATTAATAATAGATAATGACTTTAATTACGGAGCTCACGCTAATGTTGAACAACCAAATTGTTTAACCTCCCAATGAGTTAATCAAACCAATGAAATTATAAGTTTGGGGTGATAGTTAAAATTGTTAGCCAAAAAAGAGCTGAGTGTGCTGACGAATGTAATTAAACCCACACATACCTTATATCATAATATTCCTATACACATGGAGAGTGAGAACAGATAAAAAAATAACATTAAGAACATGGACTAAATCGATACTGAGGTGCCCAAACAACCTTCTACACTTGGATATCATAGTGTAGGAGTACCATTCATTGTTTCTTTTATAGAAACGTTCTTTCTTTCTTTCTCCTCCTACATTTAGTGATCCAAGTATTCAGTAAAGTTTTGTGTTGTTATTAACAAATATCAATAGGATTATGTTGATATAGGTTGTTTATTGTGTCACCGTACTCATGATAAGCTCGCTCCAACGTATGTGGTGCTTGATCTTGAATTTGCTTCCTTATAATAGTTTGTTCTGTATATATTAGTTTGATAGCTTTTTACAGAGAATTGGATCATGTGATATTATTCCCGAAATCATAAATAACTCCCAGATCAACAATACTAACAATTTGCACAGTCAATAGACAATTTCGATGAAAACCCAGAAAGGGAGAAAGCACAAACCTTGAGAATCTGAGAATCTGATTAATCGAGCAAGGCCAGAGATAAGCACGGCATGTTCACGGAGTAATCCAGACCAAGATGAAAATCGCTAGCAACCCACAAATAGAGAGCAACATATTAGACAATCCCGATCAGGACCCAAGGAGCGAGAAAGCAAGCCCACAGAAATAAAAGAAAAAGAAGATGAAGAGAGCGAATGGAAGCAGAGGATCGTTACCCGATGAGAGTCGGAGACAAATAGGTAGCCTGAGAGAGAAAAACTGATGAAGGAAATAACGACCACGATTGTTGAGGGAAATCGGCGGTAGTTGCAGAGGAGATCGAACTTTAGAGCTGTTATCTAAGAGAGCCAGAGAGAGAAAAAGAAAGAGAGGGGAAATCTGAGAGAGTAAAGCATCATTGCAAACTGTGATTGTGATTGTGTGAGTGAGGCTACGATGTGAGCAGAGGCTGAGTGTAAGGGAGTAGGTTAGCTGAGAATTGTGAGGCTGAGATAAGAGTGAGGTTGAGAGGAGATTAGTTCAGGTTTTAAGGTGGCACGCATAGCACGTGTAGATCAACATGAACAGTCTAAGAACAGTATGATTCACCGTTGTTATATAGTAAATTGGAGATTCCATATTGGAAAAGAGGCAAGTTGAAAGTAACTTATAAGTGAATGGATCAAACTCAATATTAATTGAGACTTTTTGGATAAAACCCAACACCTTAAATGTGGTTCAAGTTGGAACAATATCGGTTATATTGGGGGTTTACGTGTCACGTTTGTTACTAATCAACTTGTCGTCAGAGCCAAATTCCTGGATTCAAAGTTTTTCCATCGGTGAGCTCCTCACTAAAACCAACTATTCTAGTAGGTCTGGATATATGAAGATTCGACTTAAAGGTCGAATCAAGCTTGGTCTCCTCACCAAGGATCCTCTTGTCGCTACCTATGCTGAGTATTCAACATGGGCTGCCGACAATGGCAAGGTGAACTGTTGGCTTATTGAAAATATGTTTCCTGGATTACGAAAACGGTACCTCAGATTGCCTACAGCTAAGACAATTTTGGATGCTCTGTACATGACCTACTATGATGAATCTAATGAAACCCGAATTTTTGAGCTTCATCGTTTGTGTTATACGATGAAGTAGAATGGAAGACCTCTCTCCACATACTACAATGAGCTTGTTGAATGGCTTGATGAAATGGACCAACGCATGATGTACTATGAAGAAACGATTGATGGTCTTGTGATTAAATCCTCCTACATGACCCGCCAACGTGTGTATATGTTTGTGAAGACCTTTTGAGGAGAGAACAAAAGCTGGATCTTGAACAGACATATATATGCACATGTCCGAAGCTTCCTCCTCGAACCTTCCTCTCTACACCTCCTATGTGTGATGCTTCTGTCATGGTTTCCCCTTCTCTTGCAACAGTTAACGCTGCCGAGTCCCAGCACTGCTAGGGTCCTCCACTGGCTTTTTTTTATCTTCCTCGTTCTGGTAGAAAGCCTCATGCTAAAAACTCACACTTCACATGTACTCATTATAAGGAGGGTCATACAAAGGAGCGGTTCTATGAGCTTGTTGGATACCATGAATGGTGGGATTTTACTAGAAGGCCTCCCAAAAATACCTCGAAAGCAGCTGTAACCACCACTGAATCTCCTACTCAACCATCTGCACTCGTCATTGAAACAGGTAACAGGGGTAAGGCATCTTCTCTTACCACATTATCTGTGGATAGGTCTTGGGTAATTGATACAGGTGCTACTGATCATATGACAAATAATCTAGTTTAGTTGATACCATTAAAACTTCTCCTGAATAGTTGTGTCTATTACTGATGGTTCTCCTTCTCTTATTCTTGGTGAAGGATCTGTCCAAATCTCTCATGAACTCACCCTTGATTCTGTTCTTACTGTCCCTTCTCTTGCTTATAACCTATTATCTGTTAGTCAGATCGCTAGGGCCCTCTTTTGCTATGTAACATTTTATCCTGATTTCTGTATTTTTTAGGACATTCTGACAAGGAGGACTCTGGATTATAGTGTTAGAAGGGGAAAATTATACTATCTGGAATTGACAAGCAGTGGACAACATCAGATTAGTTAGGCAAATAGTATCAGTAGCCTGAATAAAGCCAAGGAAGCCGTGTGGTTACGACACCGACACTTAGGCCATTTGAATTTTTGATATCTTAGGAAATTGTAACCTCAGTTGTTTTTAGTTATTGATAAATTTGATTTTAAGTATGATGTATGTGAATGGATTTGGGTGTTCATAGGATTAGGTATCAAACTTCCATTGCCTATACTTCTTAACAAAATAGATTAGTTAAAAGAAAGAATCGACAGTTAATGGAAGTTGTTTGCGCTTCCCTATTTGGTATGAATGTCCCAACAAATCTATGAGGAGAAGCCTTGTATTCTGCTGTATACTTAATCAATCGCACCCCCTCTCGTGTGATTGAGTTCTAAAACCCATATCAGAAGTTGCATGAAATATTGAAGGCGCTATGTTTGCCAAACCTAGAACAAAGAGTCTTTGGGTGTACTGTGTATGTTCACATATACAAACAGTTACGAGGGAAGCTTGATCCTTATGCTATGAAGTGTGTGTTTGTTGGATATTCTAAATTCCAGAAAGGTTACAGCTGTTATGATCCAATTCTGAACAAGATGCATGTGTCTCTGGATGTTTCATTTCGTAAATCTGACCCTTATTACTCAGGGAGTGTTTCAAAGTCTTCTCTTCAGGGGGAGAGCAGTAGATGTGAAGGAAATCCTCTGAACATACCAGAATTTGAAGAAATGGAAAACATGGAAATGAGGTTTGAAGTTGTTAGAATTTTAGTCAAAGACCTGAGAGCCTCCTTCGATGTATCAAAGGAAACTCTCGATCCATCGAAACCTGCACAGGAGACGAACCCGAGAGCCTCATTCGATTGATCGAAGGAAATTCTTGATCCATCGAAGACTGGAGAATATCGAAGGATCAAAGCTTGCATCTGAAACGAACCAGGGAGATACTTTTGACGGATCGAAGGATACTCTCGACCCATCGAAGACTGAACCTAAAGTTGAAATGTCATAACCTTATTTTGAATTGAGATCTCATGAAGACCCCCCCTTCTATTCCATCAACTAAAGAGTCTTCCCAGAATATCTCTCCTAAGGTACGTATTGATACCAATGATTTGGGTAGCATAAAAGTTAGTGTGCCTAGGAGGTCACAACGGGAAACTAAAGGGGTTCTAAAGAAACAATATGAACCAACATAGAAGCCAAAACCAAATATTTTATTGCTAGCTTTGTATCTCACCATAGGTTGTCTGGATCACATGCACTTGTTATCAATCAATTATCTACAGTATCTATTCCCATTAATGTGCAGGATGCCTTGACGGATTCAAAGTGGAAGAGAGCTATGAATTAAAACTTAGAAACCCTACAAAAGAATGGAATATGGGAGCTTGTTCATGCCTCACTTGGAAAGAAGACAGTTGGATGTAGATGGGTATATGCGGTGAAGCTGAAGGTAGATAGAAACATTGATCAATATAAAGCTCTTCTAGTTGCAAAAATCTACACTCAACAATATAGAGTGGATTATTAGGAGATGATCACCCCAGTAACAAAGATCAGCACTATACGCATCCTCATAGCCTTAGTAGCTTGACATGACTGGCCATTGCACCAATTTGATGTGAAGAATGCCTTCCTGAATGGAGATTTAGAAGAAGTGTACATGGATATTGCTCCAAGTGTTAACTATAAGCCATGTGACGTTGGAAAAATCTGCATATTGAAGAAGTCATTTTATGTATTGAAGCAATCTCCTAGAGCTTGGTTTGAGAGATTTTTTTGGAGGAATGAAGAAGTTTGGATATCGGCAGAGCAACTCTGATCATACCTTGTTCATTAAACGCAAGGGTGGTAAGATTACTACTCTGATTGTATATGTGGATTACATGGTTGTTATAAGTGATGATCCAGCTGAGATAGAAGGTTTGAAAAGATGGTTATCCCAAGAATTTGAGATGAAGGATTTGGGTCCATTGAATTTTTTTTGGGAATTGAAGTTGCAAGATCTAAGTTGGGAATTACCTTGTTGCAACGAAAGTATGTGCTTGATATTCTTTCTGAAACATGAATGCTGGATTGTAAACTTGCTAATACTCCTATTGAGATGAATCACAAGTTGGAGTTGTGCCCTGGTCAAGTTCCAACAAACAAAGGCAAATACCAGATGTTAGTTGGAAGATTGATCTATTTATCACATACTAGGCCTGATATTGTATATGCTGTAAGTGTTGTGATTCAATTCATGCATGATCCAAGTGAAGAACATATGTATGCTGTGATATGTATTCTCGGATATTTGAAGTCACCAGGTAAAGGCCTCCTATTTTCAAAGGATAGTGAGTTTGGAGTTACGGGTTATTCTGATGCAGATTGGGTGAGAGATAAGACTAATAGGGCATCCACTTCTAGTTATTTCACCTTTATTGGTGGGAGTTTAGTAACTTGACACAGTAAGAAGCAAAATGTGATTGCCCGTTCTAGTGTTGAAGTTGAATACTGAGGAATGAAAAATGTAGCGAGTGAACTGTTATGGATTAGGAATGTATTGAAGGAGCTAGGTTTCAAGCTCTATAAGGCCATGGATCTGCATTGTGACAACACTATTGCAATTGAAATTGCTCATAATCCTGTACAGCATGATCGAACCAAGCATGTGGAGATTGATAAACATTTTATCAGAGATCATCTTGATAAGAAGAATATACGTTTTCACTTTGTAGCTTCTGAAAAATAATTGGCGGATGTACTCATAAAGGGGTTATCACACCATGCATTTTCTTGATAGATTGAAAAGTAAGGGCATGATTGACATCTATGCACCAACTTGAGGGGGAGTGTTGGAAAATATATTATTGTCAATATTCTTTTGTAATTAGAATTAAAGTTGTATAGATGTGATAGGAATGTAAATATCTTTTCTTATTAGGATACCACTTGTACATCTTTATTAACCCTAAAATTAGGATGAATGAAATCATTGAATTGTCCCTGAAGCACAAATCTACTTGGTATCAAAGTCAGGTTCCTCTCTAATTACGGCTCGAGCCCGATGGGCTCGAATTGAATTCTGAGACAGATTAAAGTTGGTTCCAGCTGAATGAATGAATTAGGCCTTCGAAAAGATGTGTTGGCTCTTGAATGTACTTCCACGTGCTAACCTAGAGTTAGGTTGCATGTGCGGATGCGTGTTAGATTAGAGACCCTACATTAAAAAAGAGACAAGTTGAAAATAAGTTATAAGTGAATGGACCAAACCTAATATTAACCGAGATATTTTAGATAAAATCCAACGCCTTAAATGTGATCAAGTTGGGACAATATCTGTTATATTAGAGGTCCATGTGTCACGCTTGTTACTAATTTAACTGGTTATGCAGTGGAGGAGGAGGATCTGGGGACGCGTTTGAGTGTTAATGGTGGCTTTTGTGCTATTGGAGTGTGGTGAAGTCGTTGAGGATTGGTGCCTGTACTGTTCTTCAAGGTTGCAGGTTTTGC
The DNA here is from genome assembly GCA_946800695.1 of Geum urbanum. Lineage (NCBI taxonomy): Eukaryota > Viridiplantae > Streptophyta > Magnoliopsida > Rosales > Rosaceae > Geum > Geum urbanum. Next base: position 13,555,455 of record OX327003.1, read on the forward strand.
AGTTTCAGGTGTTCACGATTTTTGGCGTTTTCCGTGATTGTAGCGTCAATCCCTTTCAGTGTTGGTGTGGTGTTACCTTTTCCGATATTGTTGTTTGAGAAGTTGTTACTAGACGGTTTGTGTTGTTGTTTGTGTTTTTGTTTGTTTGTTACATCCCAGGTTTCTGGGTCTTGTCGCTATAGCGTTTCTTGTGTGTTTTAATAAAATGGTTCGTGTTTCATATAAAAAAATATAAAAAATACCAGTGCTCCCCAATTCGCATGTTGAAAAAAATATAAGGCCCACCATTCTTGGTACTACTAGGAAAGCTGCTGGCTACTGCAATTGCAAGCCATTCTTATTTTGGTTGAATTGCGAGCCATTTCTGCAGATATCACAGAGACCGTTTCACTTAATTATGCTTTGTTAATATTTTTATGGAGTAGATGCCTTGCCGGCTGGCCTAGATGGACTACGTAAGGAGCAAGTGATGGATCGATTCACATATATAAGTCATATAACGATGGAGGAAATGTTAGTATTTCAGACAGTAATTAACTTTTTACAGGTTACATTTCTGATATCGTCTACTTACACAAATCATGTATTTACAAAAAAAAAAAATCGCCCATGCTATCCAGACTCGCCGGATTAACTCAAAGAGGTACCAAGCTCTAAAATCTATCAAGGACTGAAGGTGTCTGAACTCATGAAACCATATAAAAATGCTATCTCTATCCATCAACGTACATATCAAAAATTCGAAACATGTATACTTATTAATCCGAAGTACATAATATTAAAAAACTTTAAATTTTTAAAATTAAATGGAATCTGACTATATAAAAGATTAGCCAGTCCGAAATATATTCTCATACTCTACAAAAGAAAAAATTAAGGCGTAACTGTAACAATGATATCAAGGAGAAACGAAAACTCTTTTTCAACTTCCGCGAATTTAGAAAAAGCCTTTGGTTACCACTTACCAAAGGCATGAAACATTGTGACAATAAACTATTTCACTGTTGGTATCTTGCATTTGTGAGAGGCGATAATCATGAAGTGATCATTCTCGATATTATAACATATTTTGAATGGGAAGTACAAATATACCCTTTTAAACCTAAATATCATCGCCCTCTTTCGCTATATAATGCTGTCTCAAACTCTCAATATACAACTCTAGCATTAACCGTCATCTTCCAAATCTTATTTTCTTACATTTCAACTCTTGTACATGCATATTTTTCGACGCCCAAATTCGCCGCTCTTTCTCTGTCTTTCTACTGGATTCCGGTCATCAAAAATAAAAACAGGTAAAACAATGTAACTTTATCCATATCTTCATTGTGTGTATAAATATATATATATGTGCAAATGTATTTACAATGTTGCAATACAAATTTTAGAATACTTAAGATCTCTATTTTGAGATCCATATATATCATTATTTCAAATATTATTTTTTGAAATGAGATCCATATAATTTTCTGAGACCGCATGAGATCTATTTTCATTTGCTAAACTTTGAATATTATTTTAATTACTTTTTAGAATTAGTGAATTTTTTATCTTTGTTAATTCTCAGAAAAAAATGCTGTCAAATTCTGAAAAAAAAAACATGAATTTTCAAAGATAAGCAGACGATGAAAGAGCCAATTTGGGAAAATGAAATATATTATAGCAAGATGTGTACTGTGACTTAAGTGTTCATTTTTCTGAATTCTTAAAAAAAGTTATTTATTCAAAAAACTATGGGGCTGCCGTATTTTCAAAAAAGTATTTATATTTATTTTCTACTCCCTTACTGTTACAAATGGCCAGGGTAGAGAGCTATATGTGCCTATGAAGGCTTCATACATGGTCCAAATTAGATCTATGTTTTATCAAGAGGTGTTGGAAATTAAGTAGATTATTATGAATATTATTTTGTAATTAGAATTAGAGTTTTGTAAATGTGATAAGAATGTAAATATCATTTTCTATTAAGAAACCACTTGTACATCTTTATTAACTCTAAAATTGGGATAAATGAAATCATTGAATTCTCCCTGAAACACTTTTCTACTTGGTATCAGAGCCGAATTCCTGAATTTTGAAAAACTCTGAATTACTACCACCAAATTTTTTCTTCCGTTGCATCTGAACTTGAAACATAAATTGAGAATTCTGCAAACTCTAAAGAGATGGCCAACATCAATGATGAGAACGTTTTCGCTGGCAACAATGAGGGAGTACTTGTCCCCAACAATGGAGCAGTTGTCATGCAACCTATTCACAATAATCTAATTTCCAACAAGAGTCTTGTGGTAGCTTCTCAGTTAAAGTTTTGTTAAACTTTTTTCTGCCCCTCACTAGATTATTTGTTGTTGCTGCATCATGTGCAGGGCCGGTCCTAAGAAACTGAAGGCCCCGGGTGAAAAATAAAATTAGGCCCCATGTATGAAATTCAATAGTCAAGCTAGAAAGAATTTTGTAGTTTTCAGAAGAAAAAAAGGGATCTAGAATTGCAAAGTTTGTAAACTACTATGCGCCCTTGTCCATGAATGGCGAGAAGTCGAAATTAGCTTAGCCCTCTTATCCTTCTAGCCTCGCAATACATAGAATCTGAAATAATTTGAGGCGAATATCATTCTTTAGTTTAACTAATCTAAATGCCATTTATAGAGTGAATGACTAGACGCCATGATTTCACAGACCCTTTTGACAAAATAGTATGGGAGGTGTTTGATTTGTGAGGGTAATGGCAAGGAAAGAGCCAGGTAACCCGGATTTCATTATATGACTTGTATCAGACTTCATTTGTTTGTGTAATGCATAGTTTAGCCGATAAATTTCTTTTATAAATGGGGCCTAATTTTATTTTATGTGCAAGGCTTGGGATTAACACTGCTCCATCTTTGCCGATCAACCCAACTTGGTCAATTTGCTCCGAGCCACACTGAGTCTTCATCGAGCAGCTCCCAAAAGGCTTGCACTCCCAAAACAACATAACCCAAGTTCCCCAACACTAACCTGTCAACTCCTAGAAGCACCATACTTCCTTCTTCGATCACTAAAGCTCGATCAACTCCCAGTTGTGATCAAACCTAGAAAACTAAAAGAGATCAAAAAAGAGAGTATCACAGAAACCATTTCTCCTCCGAAGACAACTTGGTCGATTTGTACAACAAACTGGGGTTCTATACTAAAAGACAAGATTGGAAAGATAAGCTTTAGGAAAAATAGAGACAAAAAAAGTTGGCAAATTCTTCGATATCCATTACTGTTGTAAAAGGGGGTTTATATACAACAGGAACCTAACAGAAATACAAACTAACTGGTCCTTCTGCACCATGTGTCCCAAAGTGGATGGTCAAGATGCCAAACTGTTAAAGGAACACCAACACCACAACGATATCATTTTCATTATAAGCCTTGAGTGTTTGGGATCGCTGCAACTCCACCTTGCTTAAAATAGACCCTGATTCTCTTGGGATGCTCCAAATCTTCTTCAGCTTTGAAATCTGGATACCTCTGCTTGATTTCCTCAGCTACCTCCCAAGTAGCATCATATTTTGTAGCTCCCAACCATTGGACTAATCATCTAGTTTGAGGCACTTTTTTGGCCTTAACTATGCTTCTATCCAAAAACTTTGTAGGGTACCATCTTGGATTGGCTGGATCCAACACTTGTGGGAGGTGAGATTGTGGCTCAGTAGCATTACCTATCTTCTTCTTTAATAATAAAAACATGGAACACTGGATGAATCCTGGAAGCAGGTGGTAATTCCAATCTATAAGCCACAATTCCAATTTTTTTCACGACCTCAAAGGGACCATAATATCTGGTTGCCAGCTTTTGAAATGACCTTTACTCCACACTCTGTTGTCTATAAGGCCTCAGTTTCAAATAAACCATTTCTCCCACCTCAAATACTCTTTCAGTTTTGTGCTTGTCCTTATGGTTCTTCATTATGTTCTAAGCTGCTAACAGGTTACTCTTGAGATTCTTCAGTAACTCATCTCTAGCAATTAAATCTTGATCCACTGCTCTAACAACTGTTGAATTAGGCAGGTATGTTTAAATCTTGGGAGGGGAATACCCATACAAAGCCTCAAAAGAACTCATCCTGATGGATGAATGGTATGAGGTGTTGTACCAAAACTCTGCCCAAGGTAGCTGTGGCACCCAATTGTTGTGACCTTCACATGTTATACACCTCAAATACTGTTCAAGCAGCTTGTTCAAACATTCATTTTGTCCATCACTCTGGGGGTGATAGGCAGTACTCTTACACAACTTAGTGCCCTGCATTTTCCAAAAGTGTTCCCAGAATAAGCTGAGAAAGATAGTATCCCTATCACTGACTATCTTTTGGGGTGCTCCATGTAGCTTATACACATTTTGTAAGAACACTTCTACCACTACCTTAGCTGTGTAAGGGTGCTTCAGAGCCATAAAATGAGCATACTTAGTAAGCCTATCCACCACTACAAGAATCATTGATTTACCTTCATGAGGTGGCAACCCTTCAATGAAATCCATAGAAATTTCAGACCAAGCAATCTCAGGTATAGGTAGTGGCTGCAACAATCTAGGAGGTTTGATAGCTTCATAGTGTCTTTTGACAGATTGAACACCCAACTACAATTTGTCTTACATCTTTCTTCATTCCAGACCAATTAAAAGTTCTGGATACCCTCTTATAACTTCTCAAAAACCCTGCATTCCCTCCCTCTTTGCCTCCATGAAATTCCTCCATCACCTTTAATCTCTAACTGTTGCAGTGAGGAAACAAAACTCTCTTTTTGTACCTCAAAACCCCTTGATGCATCTCAACCATTTCATTTTTGAAGGTGCCATTTTCCACAGTTTCTATAATTTTATTGGTCTCCTCATCATTCATAGCAGCTGCTTGGATATCTTGTATAAAAGTGCAGATATGGGCTGAAATGGCCTGCACAGTACACTGCATTGTACACAACTCCATCTTTCTTGACAAAGCATCAGGAGATGTATTATTGATATCTGCTCTATAATGCACTGAATAATCATACCCAATCCTTAATTAGCTATTTGTGCTGCAGAGGTGAGGATATTCTCTGATTTAAGAAATGTTGAATGGTCTTGTGATAAGTGACAATAGTAAAATGATTTCCCAATAAGTAAGGCCTCCAAGGCACTCCATATACCACTTCAATCATGTCTTGATCATACACATTATTGATATCTGCTCTATAATGCACTGAATAATCATACCCAATCAGCTTAATTAGCTATTTGTGCTGCAGAGGTGCGGATATTCTCTGATTTAAGTAATTTTGAATGGTCCTGTGATAAGTGACAATAGTAAAATAATTTCCCAATAAGTAAGGCCTCCAAGGCACTCCATATACCACTTCAATCATGTCTTGATCAAACATTGAATAAGAATTATGTCTAGCAGACAAAGTCTTACTAAGATAAGATATAGGATGTCTCTCTTGAGATAGCATAGCTCTTATTCCCTGCCCAGAAGCATATGTCTCAACCACAAACTCCTTGCTAAAATTTGGCAATGCTAACAAAGTTGTAGTAGTCAGAGCCATTTTCAACATCAGACTCAAGTGTCCAATGGAAGTTGTTTTTCTTCAACATATCAATCAAAGGTTTAGCAATGATGCTAAATCCTTGGACAAATTTTCTATAATAACCAGCCAACCCCTGGAATCCTCTCAACCCTTTCAAAGTTTGTGGCTTCTTCCATTCAGACACGCATTTGATTTTACTAGGATCCATTAACACCCCTTGATGTGAAATAATATGGCCTAGATATTCAACACTGGATGTCCCAAAACAGCACTTACTCCCCTTGATTTTCAATTGATGTTGTTGCAACTTCAAGAATACTAAGTGGAGATGCTCCACATGTTCCTCCACTGATTTGCTATAAACCAATATGTCATAAAAAAAAACTAGGACAAATTTTCTCAGGTATTCCTTGAATACATTATTCATTAGAGACTGGAAGGTAGCAGGAGCATTGGTGAGCCTAAATGGCATAACCAAATACTCATAGTGCCTTCCATGTGTTCTGAAAGCAGTTTTTTCAATATCTTCCTCCCTCGATCATTGTTATTTAGTGGTACCTTGATCTGAGATCGAGTTTAGAAAAAATGACTGACCCATGCAGTTTATCAAGCAACTCATCAATGACAGGTATAGGAAACTTGTCCTTCACTGTGGCTTTGTTTAACTCCCTGTAATCTATACACATTCTCCATGTTCCATCCTTTTTCTTCACCAACAGTACTAGAGAACTGTAAGGACTAGTACTTGGTCTAATACTCCATATCTCAGTAAATCTTGCACTATTCTTTCAATCTCTTCCTTTTGATAATGTGCATATCTATAAGGTCTGACATTGATAGGAGCAGTACCAGAAGCCAAAATTATTTATGGTCATGGACCCTGGCTGGTGGTAACTTAGTTGGAGCTTCAAAGACGTCAGCAAATGAGATAAGTACTTCTGAAATCTCCTCACTAATTTCTTCATGTCTGACTTTGCCCTTCTCATTAGAGATCTGTAATAGAAATGTCTCACTATCTTCCTGAATGTCCTTCCAAATGGTTGACATGAAATTGCCTTTACTTCAGATGGAGCACACCCCACCAGTTTGTAACTTTTATCCCCCTAGGTGAATTCCATAGTTCTCTCTTCATAATCCCATAAAACCTTGCCTAATGTTTTCAACCATTGCACTCTATAGATCACATCATTGCCCGTTATTGGTAACACCAAGAAGTCAATTACAAAAATAAATCCTTGAATGGTAGCACTCACTTGCAACACACTTCCCAAGGTTATCATGATAACTCCATTTGCAAGCTTAACTTCTGAAGTATCAGTAGAGTTAACTATCACCTGGCACCTCTTCAATACTCTCGGATGCATACAATTATGAGTAGCTCCATAGTCAGTCAAATCATGCAGCATTTTTTTTTATTCCAGCCATGTAGTCTCTACCTGCATAGTCTCTAAATTGTATCCTCCCTCCAATGAATTCAATTATATCAAGGGCTTTTCCTTGTTAGGTTCATAATTACATTCTAATTATGTGCCTAACCTTATGCTTAATTCTTGTCTTCTTGGAATAAAACATCATTTTTGATACGTTTCCTTGTCATGCTAGAAAATGGAGAGTCTGCGTGTAAACGAGCTTAAAGAGGGAGATTAACCGCTTTTTGAAGAAGCCAAGTAAGTTTCCTAAGCATTTGGAGAAGAATGACCAAAATCAGGAAGAAGACAAAAAGTCAACCAACGGTCAATGATCAACTCCGGCCGGTCAACAGTCAACTCCGATAAGTCTTCTCCGGTCAATGACATGGTGAAGATAGGATGGCTCAAGACTTCAAGGGCCAAGCCCACAAGAGCTGACATGAGAAAATATTTTTGTGTGGAGATATGCACATGTAACTCACATGACATACGTGAGTCATCTTAGGATCATCACTTAGAGCCTAAAAATGTGAATCATGTCTAAGCTTTATTTTTGAATTATTTGCATCCAAAATATCTCTCCAAAATAGATAGGGTTGAGCTTCCCCTCCTACACACACATAACTAACCTCATTTTCATGTTTTTGATTGTTTTAGTCTCTCTCTAGATCCCTTATCCTTATCCTAACCCTCTAGCCTTCTCTTCTACCTCTTCTCCTCCCTTTCTAGGCCAAAACACCTCCATAACCACCACCATTAGAGACCTAGCTCTTCCCTCTCTTGGGTAGAACCGAACCTCTCTACCACCACACCATCACTTTGGCCTATTTGGGTGTTCCTCCTCTCATCTTTGCCTCTAGGATTTGGTTTGGTCTTTAGAGTTCAAAGGAGTGGGAATTAATCCCTCTTCTCCTTCGATCCTTGGAAACCTGAGGAATACCCTTACCTCCTCTTGAAGACTTGGTGATAGCTTAGAGTGAAGAAGTGCAGCAAGAAGCCTTAGAGTCATTTGGTGGAGCTTTGACTAAGGGGACTCTTGGTTATTTCTTTCTTGTTCTTATTTTGAGCATGTATCAAGTCTTGCTTTATATTATGCTTAGTGAGTAGTTGCCTTTTGGAAGGCTAGGGCATTTGATCTACATACAACTAGGGGTGGGATTCGGGCGGTTTGATTCAGTTTTTGATATAAACCATAACCAAACCAAAATATTTTCTTCGGTTTGGTTCGGTTCGATTTTCTCATTTTCAACAACGAAAACCGCGCCATTCAGTTCGGTTTGGTTTGGTTAAAAATTTCGGCTTTCATCGGTTTTTTGGTTTTTTTTTTCAAAATATGTAGAGTAAACTTCACAAAAAAAACCTGATAAGTATAAGAAATCCAATAACTTTCTAAACTTGATAAGGTATTAACAATAGCATTCTAACAACAAAGACATTCCACAAATAACATTTGTGGGTTAGTTTCAACAATCCACAAAAATTTCAACAAAGTTCCAAAAAAATTTCAGCAAAGTTCCTGAGATTACAACAAAGCAAACAGTCCAAAAATTGAGAAAATAGCAAAAAAAAATAGCAAATTAAAGCAAAAACAAAGTTTCAGACTTCCGACAACAGTTTGCTTCAGTTTTCAGCAAATTTCTAGCAATAACTTGCAGCATATTTCAGTTTCCAGAAATTTTCAGTTTTCCAGCGGTAACTTGCAGTAGATTTCAGTTTCCAGGAATTTTCAGTTTTCAGTTTCCAGCAATTTTTAGTTTTCAGTTTCCAGCAGTTTCCAACAGATTTTCAACAAATAATTTGGAGATGTGCCCAAGGTAGTTTGCATCAACTAAACAGTCCAAAACATCAATGTTAATACTCTTAAGTCTTAACACAACAACAACATTAAACTTCACAACTATAATGCAATTCAAACTTACTAACTGTTTTCAAGCATGAGCTTGAATCATATTTGGCAATTCCTTTGTCCCTCCCGAAGTCGAATATAGCGTTTTGAATATTTCTAAAAAAAACAATCAAGTTAACAATGTTTCAACTATATAAATTTCAAGTGATTAAAAACATAATATTAGAAGTATAAGAAAGACTATATGTAAAAAAACACAAGACGTAATCCAAATTCAAACCTGGGAATCAATTGAAGTTGTTGTCGTCTTTCGAACTTTATTAGATGCCATATTTGAGCTCCCTCCTCAACGTCTCTTCATCTGCACAAAAAATTACAAAATCCTAAACATCAAAACACAATCATAGTCTAGAATATACTCATCTTCAACAATACATGGAACTAAATCAATTGAATCCAAACCTTGAGAACTTGAGCTTGCTGTCGACTGAGAGGGCGGAGAGGCTACTGAAAACTGAAATGAACTTGAGCTGCTTGCTGTGACTAAGAGTCTAAGACTATAATCACAAACTTGCTGTGACCACCTTGATCTTGAGCTTGCTGTCAAATCATAGAAACATCAAGAAAAGATATAAAAATTAAAAAGTCAATGATAGATATAGGTACTTGGCTACTTCACCTACTTGCCTTTTATCTCTGTTTCTACTCAATGGATGATCAATAAGACCTATGGCTGCTGGAGTCCTTAGCGAGTTCTTGATTGGTGGCACTACTGGTCCTGCACGAACTGACACTGAAGGTCTTCTTGTCGATGTCGAACAAACTGTAGTAGTATCACTAGTATGCTCTACAAAAGTTCCGAGAAAACTAATTACAATACAAGAATCACAATTAGGCAAATAGCATTCCCAGTTTCCCACAGTCAAACATATCATCTATCAAGACTTACAGAAAAATGAAAATCACAAGCAAAAATTCTGCACAGACTAAATTCAGTAAATTGTTATATACAATTAGTCAATTATACATGCACAATGATAGAAGGTCAAATTCAAACTTGAAGTTCTAGACTTCAAGTGCTATGCGCCTATGCTGATACTAAAAACCCAAATCAAGGAGTCAATCACCCAATCATAAGAGAGCTTACCAAATCAAATCGAGATTTTGGTGGAGAGGGAGAGGCAAGTACCCAAGTCTAAGAGGCCGACGTTTGAGACTTTGAGTAGGGAGAGGCGATAGATCGAGATTTCGGTGGAGAGGGAGAGGCAAGCACCCAAGTCCAGGAGGCCGACGTTTGAGACTTTGAGTAGGGAGAGGCGACAGATCGAGATTTTGGTGGAGAGAGGGAACGCGAGGTCGCGAGCTCACCGAGGTGACCAAGAAGTTGTTGACTTGTTGTTCTGTGAGTACTGAGTAGGTAGACAGAGCCACAGATGTACAAAGGGTGACAGAGCCACAGAGGCACAGACTCCACAGAGGCACAAAGCTGTTTTGAAGAGAAAATGAAATCGTGTGTAGCTCGGCTGCTCTTAATTCCAAAACCCTATTTTTTTTCCCTTGTCACAAAGTTTATATAGTCCAACTAAGTGACCACCAAAACGATGCCGTTTTGGTATGTTCGGTTTTTTGCAGTTTTTCGGTTTGGATTTTTTCGGATTCGATTTTTCTCGGTTCGGAAGTCCTAGCCCTACATACAACTATATTTTAAGTTATGAATTTGAATTTGGTTTAGTTTACTACATGTTGTGAATGAGTTTGATAGCTCATGATGTGATTGTGGTATGTTTTCATGTTTGGGCTTGATTCAATGTTTAATTTCATACTCATGTCTTAACCATGACTAAGTTGAGATATGTTTAAGGAAGCTAAAAATGAACCCAAGTGAATTAGTCACTCAGCTAAGGAAGATAAGCATGTAAACATGACTTAGGTTTCATTTGAGAAGATGAGCTTAAGGTTTGGTTTTCATTGGGATTGAGCATGGACTGAAGCCTTCTTGAAGTCCAAATGACTTAAGGATCTTTTATCAAGATTATATTGACTCGAATGGGCTTTGTAGTTAATCGTTATTTCTTCTAATTCATGTTCTAAAAGGTGTGGATTAGGAAAGTCATTAGAACATACTTTCATGTCCTCTAATAGGGACTTAGGAAGGAAATCCATTCACATTCATCATAAGTGAGTACATTTTGAACTCATCAGGCATGTAGTATGATTAAGATACTATTCATAATTGAGTTACATTTTAGTTTTGGTTTGCTTCATATTTGAATGTTGTACCAGAACACTTCTAGTGCTCTAATGGCCTAGGAGATTCGGTTCACAACCAATGGTGACTTCAAAAGATCACGAATTAGATAATCACGTGTAAATCAGACTAAACTCATAACTTGGATATATATTGTTGGTACATTGAGTTGGCTAGTGGCGATATCTCTAGCCGACCAAATATTTACATTTTGTTTGCTCTTACTTTATGTTTTCACTTAATTAGTTAGTAGTAAACATTCAATCAACCTTTCATTTAACCACTCATCGTAACTCAACCATCCCTTGCAATGCTAAATCTCCAAAGGACTTAGTCTTGTGAGGTACACTTCCACATCTTTCTTTAGTTTCAGTGTCATGCCTTGTGTCTAATTAATCCGTGATTTCAAGTGCATAACCGTGTCAAGTTAAGGAGTTTAAGTAGTCAATCCTCGTAGGTTTGACACTCGACTCTCTTACAAATACTATAACTTGACCCCATATACTTAAAGGTAAGAGAAATTCACTTAGTCTTAGACTAATTAATAGTCAAAAGATTAAGGGGATAAATCTCACGAACAAGATTTTGGTGTCGTTGTCGAGATTGATTTCAGTTTGATTTTTTAACTTAGGTTAACCTTTGATTGCAGAGTATCCAGACATGTTTGTGATATTTGTTTTTTATATTAGCTATAGTTTTCTTCGTTTTAGCACTTAGGATTTTATTTTATTTGTCTTTGATCTCTATGGTACTTTGGTAAATACTTTGAGGTGAAATTGTGCTAGAATTTGTGCTTCTAACCTTTTTACAGGACAATTTTTTGATCCATCGAAAATTACCTTCGATCCATCAAAAATTGTTTGCAGAGGAGACCAGGGTACCTCCTTCGATCCATCGAGAGATTTTGTCGATCAATCGAAGGGTGTTTAGTCATTCCTACCCGGGGCTTTGCTTCGATCCATCGAAGCCAATGTTTTGATCCATTAAAAAATGTGTTGTGCTTAAGATTGTTTCACTTACTCTCTACCTCTTTCAACTTGAGTATTTATATTCTTGGGAGCATATCTAAGTAGTGTCTTTATTTCAAGCATAGTAGTTAGAGAGTCAAGATCTAGCAAACCTACTTTCCATTACAAATTATATTCTTAGGACTTTATTTGGCGATTCCGGTATATTGGATCACGCATGCCTTTACCTCGGTTCGCCTTGGTGTCCATAGCACAGTGAATTCCACTTAACCACGTACTGGAATCCCATTTGAACTCTTAAACTGCTCATTGATGTTTCCTTGAGGGGGTGCCAATGAAGCACCGTGGAAGGCTCTCAAAGCTTTGAGTACTTTAAGAGTTTGGAGGACTAATATCTATCGGTTGCTTAGTATGATTTTAGGTGTCATGCCTTCGAATCCTCTTTTCGAGGAATAATTCATCATGGACGAGGACATCATTTAAGCAAGACTTTTGAGGGATAGTTGTTTACCATCTTTGTCAAAGCACATCAGTTGCATTATTCTTCAACCTTTAGTGGGGGAATCCTTTGAGATCAAATTTAGTTTTCCCCAAACCTTACCGATCTTCATGGGACATCCACATTCTAATCCCTACTCTCACTTGTTAGAGTTCGAGGAAGCATGTACAAGGTTCAACATCTGGAATATGGATCCGAGACAATTGAAACTTCGGGTATTTCCTTCAAGTTTGCAGGATAAGGCAAAGATATGGTTCAACAAGCTTGCTCCTAACTTGACTTACTCATGGGAGACGATGCAATGCAAGTTCATCACCAAGTATTTTCCACCAGGAAAGATCAATGAGCGAAGGACAAGGTTGATGACATTTTGTGAGAAAGATTGGGAGTTGTTCTATGAGACATAGGAGCATTTCAATGAGCTTGGGTTTGGGTGCCCTAACCATGGTCAAACTCATGACATGTTATTGTCTCTCTTCTACCAAGGATTGTACATAGAGACGAGAAGGAATGTCGACAATGCAAGTGGTGGAGATTTCAAGGACAAAACCGCTGAGGAGGCGTATGTTCTACTTGAAAAGATATCAGAACGGTATTCCTTATGGGATAGATGTTAAACCCAATGTTCAAAACCGACAATATCAATGAGAGAAGCTACCCGAGCTAACCAGGAAAGTAGGAATGAAGTCAAGGGAGCTATGTATGTACAAGAGGATGCCATCAAGTAACATGAAGAGACCATAAACAAGAAATTTGACCTCTTATTGAAGAAAACTCAGAATGGAGGCTATATTAATCAAATTGCGGAGACTAGTGTGGCACCTTGCATAATTTGTAAGAGTGTGATGCATGAGGCTCTATGTTGCCCACATTAAGGAGACCATCTAGAGACTATTGAGGAGTTGAAGCACATGTCATTGGGTGTACAAAAAAGTAATCCGGGTTGGCATACGAATCCTATTTTCTTATGGGATGATCCTAACCAAGTCAACCATTGTAGTCAAGCAAATGGTCAAGATTTTAAGTATGGAGCTACCAGAGTTACAAGGGCTAATGGAGAGTATTTTAATGCTATGGGAGACAACTCTTGGCAACCACAAGCATCTTTTTCTCCAATACCATAACAAGCTCCGATGCAACAAGCACCTCCACCTCGAGGGGAATTGTTAAAGTCTAACTTGGAGGAGTTGATGACCAAGCAATTTTCACAACATGAGATGCTTCTTTAAAGCAAATTGGAAGCTCAACGAGTGGAAGACAAGAAATTGTACTTGGAAATATTCAAGAGCTTAATGGAAGAGAACAAGGAGATCCGGAAGGAGAATGAATGTGCACTCTGGAAGATGGAGGAACAATTAAGTCAAATTGCAAAGGCACATCGAGTTCAACAAGACAGAATGACCAATGAATTCCCGTCTTGCACTAATAATTATCAAAAGCATCAAGGTCAAGTGGTCAATGCCGTGTTGGTTACCCGAAAAGGATGTGGTGATTATAGTGATGCTCCCTTGGTAGAAAGTGATTGTGTAAGTGATGATGAGGAGGATGTAGGCATATCGGCTGCACCTAGCATACCTCCTAGATTTGATAATGAAGAAAAGAAAAAACATGAGTGTATCAAGACCCAAGTCGAGACTAAGGTGAACCCGGATGAACTTAAGTTCTTACCTTTTCCTCCAACCAATGCTAAAGGAAGGACGCAAGCTATCATGAGCTGTCACACAAGAGTCTTCAAGTTATTCAATGAAGCTCCTTCGATTCCGTAACTACAAGTCTATAGTGTTGATGTTGTAGGAAGCAAGTCCAATGATGTTCAAGAAGTCAAGGCACCGGATAGGGGCAAGAGCGGCAAAAAGAAAAAGAAATTGAAGTTGAACAAACTTGAGAAACTGACATTGGTAGTTGGGAGCAAGGTCACCTTGAAAAGCCTTAATTCCTTGAAGAGTTCTAATTACAAGTTGCTTGAGCTATGTCCTCAAGGAGTCGTCCGTTTGATGAATTTAAAGATTGGGAGAACTTTCAAGCTCTATGAGATACAAACTAAGACTTTTGAGCCAAGCACAAAGTGGAGTGCGGAGGTCTATCACTTTAAGGACCCAACCATGATGGCTTGACCTACTCATCTCTTCATGGAACATGTTTACATCCTTAAACTACAACCCATAATGGTTGGACACTATTGATATGTTAGAAGAATAAGTATGAGGTTAGAGGAGTGTAGAACATCCTGGAATGGGCATGGAAGTCAAAAACTTGAAGGGTTTCCTTCGACCCATCGAAGGCCATTGAGGATAATGCCCGTCACTTTTAATCCAGGGGCTCTGCCTCGATGGATCGATCAAAGGGTTTCCTTCGACCCATCGAAGGCCATTCCTGATGCACACTTTTCAAGCTTCTTTTGGAGTCCGAATGCCATGGCCTAGACCATATACCCCTTTGAGCTTTCAAATGCTATCAATTTCAATGCGAGGGCATTATTTGCCAGTTCTTACTTCACTTATACAACCTTTGAATGGCGAGGCCTAACTTGGCATGCTTTGGTTAACATGTTCATACATTTGGAGCTAGGAGTCGGTATTCAAAGCATTTGCACCCTCTTTCGTCCCACTCTCTTTACTTCTTAGCATGACATGTATATAGTGAACAATGATACTTAGTGTATAGTTTGCGTCATGTTAGCATGTGGTAGTCTTGGTGTGATACATGTTGTGATACTTGTTACTATGACTTAAACTCCTTTCTAAGTGCGAGGTCCCCTCATGTTACATGCTAGATTACAATATGATTTTCCTTTGAAATGTGATTAGTATGCATGCCCCCATTGTAGTTGATAGGACTCTAATAGCTTCATTATTTGTTAAAGACTATATGACCCTTTAAGTGTGAATACATGTTAGTCACTATACCTAGGAGAACATGTGTTGGGTGAATAAATTTGTGAAATGACAATGTCTTGCTATCTTGTCTACAGTTTTTTTTTGTGTGATACATGTTGTGATACTTGTTACTATGACTTAAACTCCTTTCTAAGTGTGAGGTCCCCTTGTGTTACATGCTAGATTACAATATGATTTTCTTTTGAAATGTGATTAGTATGCATGCCCCCATTGTGGTTGATATGACTCTAATAGCTTCATTATTTGTTAGAGACTATATGACCCTTTAAGTGTGAATGCATGTTAGTCACTATACCTATGAGAACATGTGTTGGGTGAATAAATTTGTGAAATGACGATGCCTTGCTATCTTGTCTACACTTTTTTTTTGTATGTGGCTTTATGAAAATTGAGGATAATTTGGTTCTAAAGTGTGAGGTAGAAGGCTAACTCATTATCACTCCTTATCCGGAAAATCCAATAAAATTGAAAAATATGAGAAAATGTAATACAAAAATATGTGTGTGTGGTGTGTTTGTGTTCCAATAACCACTCCCATTGATGAGATTAAACTAATGACTAGTAGATTCCATAATTTTGAGCATGTTTAAAAAGAGAAAACAATGCATGTTTAATCGGTTTGAAAAGTGCATATGTAATTCAAAATGAGTTCACATGAGAAAGAGAAGGATTGATATGTTTTTGAAGCTATTTATGCCCATGTGAGATTTTTGAGCCTTATTGTGTATACATAGCTATATAATGCACCTATTCCTTCATGTGTGACATCGATCAATCTATAACGACCCGAACTTTGAGTATATGATTATTGACACGACATGTGATTATCGCGAGTTGATTGTGCATATGTGGTTTTTTAACAACTAAATTATCGGGCAAGAATTTGATTTAAGTGCTTTCGCGGAAATTGTAGAGGATTTGATTTCGAGCTCGTAGGAGGTTTCAGAGGATTTTTCGGATAATCAAAGAATATCAAATGAATATTTGAAATTCTCATAGAGTTAGTCATACTTATCCGATTGTGTTGGCGTTATCCGAGCCGTTGGTTTGGTCGGTTCGTGACGTATAAATATCGAATAGTCGTAAAAATTGGAAAATCACACATTTGGACTGAGTTGGCCGAGTTGACCCGTTTGAACTCCACCGACCCGGTTTGACTTCGCCTTTAGACTCGACGTTTCCGGCCATCTCCGGCCGTGTTCTTGGTATGGTTAGAAAGCTCTTGTGATTTCCTATTGATTCATGTATTCATTTGTGAGATTTGGTTGTGTTTTGAGGGAGTTCGAATTCGGTGAAGTTCATGAATTTCGTCGGAATCAGGTGGCGGTTTCCGACTAGGTTTGGCGTCGCGGGTGTGGGGTGTTTGGTTCCCTCAACCCCTTGAAGATTTCTGGGCTATTAATTTGGGATAAGGATGAGTTTTTGGGGTAGCCCGTAGGGGTTGCCGGAATTGGTTTCGGCCTTTGAATTTCGAGGGAAATTCTGGCCACGGTGATGGTTGTTTGGAGTTGTGGTTTTGGGGGTTTGGTTAGGCTTGAGGAGAGGAAGAGTTCGATGTATGGTTCGCCGGAGTTGGTCACCGTTGGCACCGTGCCTCCAGCGGCGGCGGTGGTCAACGACGGAGCTCCGGCAAGGGGTTGACTTTTGTGGTTTTCGAAGATTTTTATGTCTTTGCTCGTAATCACGCCCCGATCGTAGTCTTGAGGGTTTCAAGTTGAGTTGAGTGTGTTAATTTGGGACGAGGGTTGTTTGGGTGTATTTTGGGAATTTTGTTATCCTCGTCGATATTTCGAGCAATACGCTTTTCGAGAACGTGGGTTCTTGACGTATTTGATCCATATGTTGAAATCGAATATGTATTGATCGTATCCCTGTTATTCAGGTGATCGTGATCGAGTGTTTGGTGAAGGATCTTCCGCCGGGCCTCAGAGCTAGTTGTTATCTGTGAGTGGACACTTTGATTCTCATACTTTGATTTTCACAGAGGATTTGCGAGTCTATAAGTATGCTTTACGATTATGCATTTACGAGTATGCATTTATGATTATGCATTTTATGAGCATACATTGATTTGGAGGCACATGTGATTTGTTTATACACTGAGTATGGATATATGATGCATCGATGCTATGGCTTCTCGGCTATCCCCGAGATGCTCCGGGAGGGTTACGTTTATATGAGCACCTAACCCGTGATTCACAGTACCCGGGAGAGTTACATCTTTATGAGCACTTAACTCGGGCGTGTTGTAAGTTTGAGGAAAATGTACTCAAGTTACTGCCTCCACACACACAGTACCCAGGAGAGTTACGTCTTTAAGAGCACTTGACCTGAGCTTGTTTATTTGACTTGCATGATTTTATGTGCATTTATTGTGAAAAGCATGTTAGATTTATTTATGTGGCATATTATGATTTACGTCTACTCACTCTAACAGTTTTATTATTTATATGCTTTTCTCTGAGCTTTTCAGTTTTCGCCGCCCAGATTGCAGTATCTTTCCCGTGGTTACACGTCATCGCAGGAGGCCTAGAGTCCAAATCACACTTTCTTTCTAGTAGGGTCCTGATGTAACCTGCTAGTCTTGTATATTTTGTAATTAGAAGTCACTCTGAATACTTGTGTAGTGTTGTTCAGTTTGAGTTATACTCCTGAATACTTTCTGGATTTCTTGTAAACCTTGTGTTTATATGTGGATTTTGAGAAATCCGGTTGGACAATGGTGGTCCACGGTGTGTCTGGAAATTTATCTGTGAAGTGTAATCTTCTTGCAGGTTTTTGGTTTATATGTTTTATAAAGTAAACTCTGGCCAATTTTTTTTTAAGTTATGGTGTCGTTAGAGCCTAATTTCGGTTTAGGAAACTAAATCTGGATTAGGTCCTTTCACAATCATAGTGTAATCTAGAACTTTCTTTAAACCGTGCAAAATGTTTTCCAAATCATGAGTTATTTTCAAAAATGATAGAGGCATTATGATGATCACCACTTTGGCCAAATTGTTTTTGAACCCTATGATGCGTACATTCTTTAGATAGTCAATTTGAGTCTTATGTTATTTAGCTTTTTAATTCTTGAACACCACAAATCCTTACTAACCCTAAACAGTTACTCATATCCTTAACTAGGTAATCGAGCAAGCGATAATGAAGTCCAATTAGGATGTGCTTAGATTTTGTACCTATTGTGATGTTTAGCAAAAGCTGAAGTGTGAGGTGGAGTAGGTCGTTGTGATGTTCATTTGTGTTTTGTTTTGTTCAAAAAGAAAAGAAATTAAAAGGAAAAAAATATATGAGAAAAGAGTATCAATGAAAAGGAAAAAAAATAAAAAGAAAAAAAGAGTTTCAAAAAAAGAGTATGAGTTGTACATAAAGATTAAGAGTTTTGGGAAGTAGTTTTGTGTAAAAAAAGAAGTTAATGGCAACTACATGTTTAGTAAGGAACTTCGACATGTGAATTGCTTGCTAGGTTCTCGAATTCCTATACCTTTTTTTCATTAAACCCATACTTTAAGCCTCGTTTGAACCCGAATTAAAGTCCTCTTAATTTGAAATACTTGTGCTTTTGGATTGCTGGAGAATTTGGTTGAAAATTGAGCTTATGGAGAACATGTGACTGATGTGATTTATGAGTGCAAACACTAACCCTCAAACACTTGTGTGCATTGAGTGATATCTAGTGAGTTTGATGGTTAGGAAACATATTAATTTGAATACATTTCATTGTGATACATTTGGCTAGGCATATAGTATAAGAATTTTGGCTGATTACATATGCATTGATTTCAAGTTTGAAAGTGTTGCTCCAAAGTAGTTCAATCCATCTAGTCATAGGTCTTTGAGGGAAACCAATCATCCATTTGGGACACTTACATACCTTGTGTGTTTTTGTGCTTAGAGTCTAGCTTAGTTTCATTATTTTCTTCTTAGTTTGTTTAAGGACAAGCAAAGTTTAAGTGTGAGGTAGTTTGTTAAGTCCATAAATTACGTTCTAATTATGTGTTTAACCTTATGCTTAATGCTTGCCTTCTTGGAATAAAGTATCATTTTTAATACATTTCCTTGTCATGCTAGGAAATGGTAAGTTTGTGTGGAAACGAGCTTAAAGAGGAAGATTAACTGCTTTTTGAAGAAGCCAAGTAAGTTTCCTAAGAATTTGTAGAAAAATGACCAAAATTAGGAAGAAGACAAAAAGTCAACCAACGGTCAACAGTAAACTCTGGCCGGTCAACAGTCAACTTCGGAAAGTTTTCGCTGGTCAATGACATGGTCAAGATATGATGGCCCAAGACATTAAGGGTCATGAGCCCATATGAGAAGATATTTTGGTGTGGAGACATGCACATGCAACTCACATGACATGAGTGAGTCATCTTAGGACAACCACTTAAAGCCTACATATGTGGATTATGTCCAAGCTTCATTTTTGAATTATTTGCACCCAAAATATCTCTCCAAAACTGATAGGGTCGAGCTCCCTCTCCTACATACACATAACTCACCACATTTTCATCTTTTTGATAGTTTTAGTCTTTCTCTAGAGCCCTTATCCTTATCCCAACCCTCCAGCACTCTCTTCTACCTCTTCTCCTCCTTTTTTAAGCGAAAACACCTCCATAACCACCACCAGTAGAGACCTAACTTTTCCCTCTCTTGAGTAGAACTGAACCTCTCCACCACTACACCATCACTTTGGCTTATTTAGGTGTTTCTCCTCTTATCTTTGCCTCTAGAGTTTGGTTTGATCTTTAGAGTTCAAAGGAGTGGGAAGTAATCCATCTTCCCTTTGGCTATTTGGAATTCTACGGACTACCCTTACCTCCTCTTGAAGACTTGGTGCTAGCTTTGAGTGAAGAAGTGGAGCAAGAAGCCTTGAAGTCATTTGGTGGAGCTTTAGCTAAGGGGACTCTTGGTTATTTCTTTCATGTTCTTATTTTGAGCATGTATCAAGTGTTGCTTTATATTATGCTTAGTGAGTAGTTGCCTTTTGGAAGGTTAGGGCTAAACCCTAGCCAATTTGATGTACATACAACTATGTTTTAAGTTATGAATTTGATGTCATGTCTTGCTTTAGTTTTAATGTCATGTCTTGTGTCTAGTTAATTCGTGATTTCAAGTGCATAATCTAGTCAAGTGAAGGAGTTTAAGTGGTCAATCCTCGTAGATTTGACACTCGACTTCCTTACAAATATTATAACTTGTCCCCGTATACTTACGGGTAAGAGAAATTCACTTAGCCTTAGACTAATTAATAGTCAACAGGTTAAGGGGATAAATCTCATGAACACTCCTCAAGGCCTTCTAATAACATTTGGTTTAACTATCTCTCCTCATCAAGTTTTTCCTCACTGGTGTCGTCTTTTAGATTATATTCTTCCAGATACATTAGCTTCACCTTCTTAAACCTATGACCTGGTCCAAATGGTCCTTTTCATGCATAACGTAAGCTGTTCTTCTTACAATTTGCACACTCTGCTTCACTCATCTTTGGCCAAACTGGTTTGCTGACATTGCTTTTGAAAGCTGGTTTTGGGACTTGGGTAGCTTCTAGAGTCTTGGTTACTCCTTGACTCTAATTATAACTTGAAGTTTTAGAAAATGGCTTCATAAATGCTTTTGAAGCATTCTTGTGCCCCCACATACCTTTTCTCAAAGGTCACAGCCAATTCAAAGGCTTCAAACAGATCTTTGGGTCTTAAAGACTTGACAATAATGTGAGTTTAAGTATCATAAACTGAACTACAAATAGAGGTGGTCGCTCAGGAGTTTTTCTGTAACCTGAGTCGACAATGTGTAAATAAAAACTGTAGTGATGGGCCAGACGAGGTAGCCTGACCTCCCCTGACTGAACTATTTGGTGATCAACTGAATAGTTAGTGCATCGATGCAACTAACTAAAGCCATCACAAAGAAAAACCTCTAAAAATAAAATATTCTAAAATATACTATAATTTAAACTTAAATACTAAAATGCTGAAAATAAATGAACTTGCTATCGACTGTGAAAATATAAAGGTTCACTCACAGTACTGTGCCGTGATTTTCACCAAGCCAAAGCATGTCTGTTGGCGTTTCTAAACATCTACCACTGAAAGCTAATACGTCATCCTAAAACAACAATTATTATTTTATAACTAATCATCGAAAATCATAATGAATAGCTAAATTCGTATATCAACGAGTATTATCGTCTAGAACCTCCCATTCTTGAATAACGTGCTTCTCGAACTAATGACGAGCTTAATCTAATTCCAAATTTAAATTCCTAAATCCTTTTTATAGTCGCAACATAATCCCTAAATGTTACATGACTTGAAGTCGAATTGATAATCGATTCGACAATTTAATAAAATCGTAAATCATTTAATTAATATCTGATTAATTACACGTCTTAATCAACAATGTCCAAATTAATTCAATAACCTCTTCATTACAATCAGTATGAAATTACGAGTAAAACGACATAAAATTTACATCAAAATACCCTTTTTCGGAGCGCCGCCATGGACCATCGTCGACGGTGGCAGAATGGCAGCGGCGGCGGTGACTTTTTCTGGCGATCTGAATCTGAAAACATCCAAAATCTTACAAGCAATAATTTTCTCAACTACACCAAAAGTCCAATTCAACCTTTAACTAGTCCAGTTTACCTTGAAACTGAAATCCCCCCAAAACTTCAATCATTCGACTCTTCTTGCTCAAGTTGAATTAGAACATGTTCTTGGTGTCCTTAGCTACATGGTGAAGATAGCTTCAAAGCCCAATAGATTTTGCTGGTCGATTTGGCTGGAAAAATATGAACTGAAACCCATAAATTCTGGGTTTTTCTCCTTGAAATTCCGGCTAACTCCGGTTGATTTGGTGGTGGAGACCATAGAGAAATGAAGAGGAGAGTGAGACGTTTCTTTTGACACCTTGGTTGACGAATTTGGTGGCCAGCAGAGGGACGTCACCGACGAGCCGCAGTGAGGAGAGAGAACCGCGTAGGAGAGAGAGTGAGAAAGGAGAGAGAAAAAGTCTGACCGAAAAAGGAAAGTTTTTGACTTTTTATTTTCGGAAAGTCTTATTTATATGTGCGAATTGCAACTAATCAATTTCTTAAAACCATACAAAACTTTCCTTGACCGTAATTTCTTTGTCGTAACTCCGATTTAAATACTTGACATGGCTACGAACTCGTCTCGATAACTCTACAACTTTCGGCAGTATAATTTTCTGAAATAGAAAGTTCATTTATACTTGTCCATTTACGACTATTACATTTCCAAAAAACTTCCGCTGATCCTAACTTTCTTGTTGTAACTCCATTTTTGGCATTCATAGCGTCTACGGACTTGTCTTAACAATTTCTATGACTTGCACCTAAAGTCAACCAACTTCGACAATTTGATAAAAAGTCAACTAAAAATCTCTCAACATTTACCACGGTGATAAAACTGTAACAACCCGAACCAGAAATGGTATGTTAATTGGCTTGATTTGCACATTTCACGATTAGTTGTAGTTAGTTGTAATTGGTCGATATGGTGGGTTTGTTCATGACTTAATTATTGGACACGAATTTGATTTGAGTTCCTTCACAGAAATTGTAGAGGAGTTGATTTTGGGTTAGTAGGAGGTTTCAGAGGATTTTTCGGATAATCGGGGAATATAAAATGAATATTTGAAATTTGTCGTCGAGTTAGTCGTACTTATCCGTTTGGGTTTGAGTTATCCGAATCGTGAATTTGGTTAGTTCGCGACGTATAAATATCGAAATAGTCGTAGAATTGTCGAAAAGTTGCATTTGGGCCGAGTTGACCACTGTTGGACTGAGTTTGACTGAGTCACCGAGTTGACCCGCCGAGTGAGTAACTCGCCATCGTTGGACTTGCCGGAATATGGCACGGTTGCCGGAAAGGAAGGTAGTGAAATGATCCCCTTGATCTAAGATTTCTATTCATGTATATATTGTGATGATTTGAGATGGTGAATCGTGGAGGTGAAGTTGGACGGAATTGGTGGGTTCGGGGGGAGGTTTTCCGGCGAGTTTCCGATGGGGTTTTGGGGTGGAATAGGTTGGGCTTGAGTTGGGGATGGAAACCCTTGAGTTTGGGAGGACGAGGTGGCTCCACGGTGGAGTATTTCACCAGCAAAGTTTTTCGGCCTGTTTGAATTCCATGGCTTTCGAGCTCGATTTCGGCCACGGTGGTAGTTGGATGGTGGTGGTCCTTTGAGAAAATATGTGGGGTTTGAAGAGAGGAAGATTTTGAGGTATGGGTCACCGGAGAATGTCACTATTGACGCAGCGCCGCCGCCGGTGGCGGCGGTTAACGGCGGAGTACCGGGGAGGTTGACTTTTTGGGATTTTGGAGATTTTTATACCGTTTTGCTTGAAATCACGTCCCGATCGTAGTTATAAGGTTTTTGAGTTGAATTGAGTATTCTATTTTGGGACGAGGGTTGTTTGGGTATATTTTGAGAATTTTATTTTCCTCGTCGATATTTCGAGCGATACGTCTTTCGAGAACGCGGGGTTCTTGACGTATTAGCTCCGTATGTTGTGTTTCAATATGTATTGATCGTATCCCTATTATTTAGGTGATCGGGATCGAGTGTTTGGCGAGGGATCTTTCGCCGGACCTCAGAGTTAGCTTCGTACTATGAGTGGGCATTTTATTTTCACAGTTGAATTGCGAATCTTGATTTATACATTTTATGAGTATACATTTATGATTATGCATTTATGTTATGCATTTAAGATTATGCACTTTATGATTATGCATGTGCATAGAAAGGATTTATGATTTGGTTTACACAGAGTACAGTCTCGGATATAGAGGTATGCATTGATACTTTGGCTTCTCGGCTGATCCCCGAGATGCTCCGGGAAGGACAGATATCCTGACCCGAGGTCTTTCAGACTTATAATCACGTGTGGGTCTGGGATCCCGTGATTAGACTGTACTATGCGGAGGAGTCCATAAATTACCCCTCAGGATTTTACGTCTATATTTATGGATCAGGGAAAACGTACCTGGTCGGGATTTTCATGTGCATTGACTCACATTATGCTTTTATGAGCATATATTTGGGAAAGACATATTATTATTTTTGTCTACTCATTCTAACGATTTTATTTGTCTTCCCCTGGGCTTTTCGGTTTCTTTTATCCAGTTTGCAATTTGAGTTTTGGGGTTGCACGTCGACGGTGGAGGCGTATAGTTCAGATTACACTTCAGTTCGTGTAAGTTCCTTGTTCGACCTACTAGTTGTATATGATTTTTATAGGCGTCGCTGTGAATACTTATGTTATGTTTTCAATTGAGTTTACTCCTGAATGATTCTGGATTTCTTGTAACCCTTTTGGATTATTATATATGATGTTGAGAAATCCGGATAGGGAACGGTGCCTCATGGTTTGGCTATTGTGGAATATTCGAAGTGTGTTTCTTTGCAGGTTCTAATATTGGTTCATGTGTTTCAAAGTAAATTCTGGCAAAAAAAATTTAAGGTCATGTTTTCGAAGGGGTTTGATTTCGGTTTAGGCAACTAAATCGGAGTCAGGTCCTTTCAGTTGCTATCAGAGCATTAGGTTTTAGGTTCTGTAGACTCTTGTAGTTGTGTTACTAAGGACATTTGAGAATGTACAGCATTTCCGGAGAGATGACCCGACTGGCCGGCAGATAATCATCAATGCTCTAGAGTGTTGTATGCTTTCAAACGTTTGATGTTTCATGATTACATCCTTTCTATTCTGTGACTAATATCTTTTATCCTTAGGATGCCTCCTCGACATAGAGTCCATGCTGAACGGACTAGGGATCCTGATGAGGATCAATGTATGCCTAACTTGCTTATGCGAGTATTGCGTTTGGAGGAACGTATTGACCCAGTGGGTAAGGCTAGGACATTAGGAGCAACTGTTTTCTCTGGTTCCCCTGATCTTGACGTGTGTCAAGCTTGGGTGGTTTAGGTAGAGCGTGTTTGTGAGCGCCTACATTTTACTCCTGAACAGAAAACTATAGCAGCGGTGGGTTTGCTTGAGTCAGATGCCTACTTTTGGTGGGTTTGTACAGACAAAGTTCCTATTGATACTCCTTGGCCTATGTTCAAAGAGATGTTCATGCGTCGGTATTTCAATCCAGCTACTTAGCAGCGGAAATATGAGGAGTTTACCAACCTGAAGCAGGGGAATATGTCAGTGCTTGAGTATCGGGATAAGTTCACTCGTTTGTCTCGGTTTGCACGTGATATGGTGGCATCAGAGGAAGCAAAGTGCATGAGGTTTGAGTTGGGTCTGAATCTGAATATCAAGGGGACTTTGACCACTATGCCTCGAGATAATTTTGATGAGTTTGTTAGTGCTGCACTCAGAGGTGAGGACATCGAGAAATCCAGATCACTAACTTCGATGAGTTTGTTAGTGACAACCATTATTATATATGATGTTGAGAAATGCGGATGGGGAACGGAGCCCCACGGTTTGGCTTTTGTGGAATATTCGAAGTGTGTTTCTTTGCAGTTTCTAATATTGGTTCATGTGTTTCAAAGTAAACTCTGACAAAAATTTTTTAAGGCCATGTTTTCGAAGGGGTTTGATTTCGGTTTAAGCAACTAAATCGGAGTCCGGTCATTTCAAAAACTAACTATCTTTTTTAATTAATCTTAAATAAATCAGAAAAAAAAAAATTTCTCGAGACGGTATATCACAGTAATATACTCATCTCATCTAATGACATTTATCTACTTTCGATTCCTTATATGGCCGGCTGTTGGTGTTTTAGAACATCTTTGATCAGCTCTTGTTTGAGTTGCCGAAGGCGGTTTCAAAGTTTGGAGGGGTCTCGAGAGGTTGTGGAGAGCATTTATTGATCAATTTGTGACGATGTGTGGTGCAAGAGACATGCTTTCAGTGCTTGGTGAAGTATGTTAGCCTTGATGTGACTGGGTTTTATTTATCTCAGCTTTGAATTTTTGGTTTCTTTCTTGATGTTAAAATTGTAATATGTCTCAAGGCATTTCGTGACTGAGAAAGGCGAAGATTTTGGTCATGTTGCGCCTCTTTCCTCAGGATTCTCTAAGGGTAAACAACATTTTGATTTGAAGTCATCATAAATCTCAAGCTGTGGAATTCAGTTGTGTGAATTAAGATGTTTATGGGGGGAGTATGTTTTCTGTAATTGACTATTGTGCGCTAGCTATATTTTCACTTAAGGAAGTTGAATCTGTAAAGGAAGGGCCTTTTATTAATAACCAACAGGATGAGAAATGTCCTTTTAATAGAAGATCTGTTCTGTTTTGGAGTTTATTAGTTGTACGTAATTTCTGTCGTGGAATTTCTAATAGCACTGTGTCACTGACTTGAACTTTCTTATGGCTTTCACACTGTTTCTCTTGGTTTCTGAACAGCTGAGTGTGTTTTTTACTTCTTTGTTTGCCCCTCTTTTACTCAATATTTCTTTGACTTGAGGGGCGCCACTATTAACATTTCAAAGAACCCACGGGTATTATCCTCAAAGTTCTGAAAGCCTTGTCGTTAGAGTCGAAAGTTGAAGCAGAATTAAAAAAAATCTTTGATAGAGTTGTAGGAATCGCTAATTCCATACGTGCAGTGTGCATGAAGTTGGTAACTATTTATCTTTGTCTATGTTTGATTCGAT
Source organism: Geum urbanum (assembly GCA_946800695.1). Taxonomy (NCBI): domain Eukaryota; kingdom Viridiplantae; phylum Streptophyta; class Magnoliopsida; order Rosales; family Rosaceae; genus Geum; species Geum urbanum. Next base: position 13,582,493 of record OX327003.1, read on the forward strand.
GGTCTTTTATTTTTTCTTTGAGATCTCGGACCTTTTTTTTTGGATTTGTGACATCCATCGTGGTCTGTTTCAGCCTAATCAGGAGCTTTAAATTTATAAGGTGAGTCTTTATCTATATGAGGTTTAATATTCGTTTAAGGTGTTGATGTGTCCAGTTCGTTATGTTGTTTTTGACAAATATTTGAGAATCAAATGATGCAGTAACAATTTCATGTTTAGAAATAATAAGTTTTGCTGGCCTTTTTTACAAACATGTGGTTTATATGCAACATGTTGATTCCCGCAAAGAAGAAACCTAATACAGATGGAAATATGTCAAGAATGTTTGAGATATTGATAAAGATTAGTTGTGTCTGTCTGGATTATGGGGCCTTTGAGGATACAATTTGAAAGAAAAGGGGTATGTCAGTGGAAGATAAGGAGCGGTGATGTTTTTGTAGCAAGGTATTCAATAATTTCAATTAACCTTCGTTTGAATTGGAGTGAAGTTGAATTATTAACAGATATTTGCATTTTGTTTGCTTAGAATTTGTGATATTTAATTTTGCATATCAATGAGGTTTAACATCATTGTGTGATTTTTCAGTAAAGAACTTGATATAATGTGTTATTTTTTATGAGTTACTTGAACGTATCACGTCCTACTATATCAGTCTATTCTTTAGTATATGCCATAACAAAGCGTATTCCAATTTTAGGTATACAATGAAAGAACAGAGTGATATCTTAAATGAAAGAACAAAGCGATAACAGCTGGAGATTGTGGTTTGATAATGAGATTTTGATACGCTGGTACGTATATATTTTGATATGTTGATTTCTTTCTTCTTCTAATATTAGATGATTGAATCACTCGCGCCTCGCGTGCGAGTTTTGGATCTAGATTTACATGCCTCATATATCTTTGTTGGATCTTGATGCCTCTGTTTTCCTAGTTATTTTACCTTACAGGTTCTTCCTTATTTGGCAATATAACTTGCAACTTCGTAACAATTTAAAAATTATTAATTAAGGAGACACTCTACATGACAAAGACTGTAAATTTGAAGAAGCTGAGTCTTGAATGTCTCTACTTTGTTCTTTGCACCCTCTATGACAAGTTTGAAACCATCATTGAAGGTGTATTAGTTTTGAATATGGATTCTTTCGATTTTGTTAATATAAAGTGTTATCTTTTTGGCTTCATATCTGCTATTTTGAAACCACTGGGTTCTTAGGTTATGGTCTGGGTTCTCTTTCTTTGCCTTACTCTTTTCGTTTTGATGTTTGATGAATTCATGTTGTTTTCTGTGTTTCAATTTATGGGATGCTTTACAAATTTTAGTTCTTTTGCTTATATGTATTTGCTGCCTTGAAACTTATTGGATGTGTGTTTGTTTTATGGTGTTTGTTTTTTTCACTATGAAAATGAATCGATCTACAGATTTTCTTGATTACTATATATAGCTGATAAATGTTCATATTCTTCTATAGACCAAAGGTAAAGTCTCCACCTCAAGGCTTACTACTGAAGATGTAAAAGGAGCAAACATGAAAGGTACTTTCTTAAGAAAGCTCTCTATTTGACTTTAAACTTGGGTTGGTTAAGCTATAGTCACTATAGTGTTGCTTGCTGATGAATGAACTGGTGGTGAATTCTAGGTAGGCCGAATGAACTATCTTAACAACTAGAGTATGGACCTCTGATATACAGGTGTGATATACAACGATCTTCACTATATGTACGTGCCAATTGTGAATGATGTGTGTGGTCTAGTTTTCAGGATGATGGTGCTGATGAGATTAAAGAAGCACCAAGGCCGGCCCATGAACCAAATCAGTGATCATCATTCTTTATTGCACATTAAGGATTTTTACTTATCCCCTATGTTTTTAATAGGAGAAGGTAATCCTATGCTAATTTTTGGTCCCATTCTGAGCTTCTAGACATCATCATTGTAGTCTTTGCAATTGAATTATTGGCTAACTCGGTCTTAATTTTACTTTTCGATCTTCCACTCTCTTTTTTATATTTCAAAGTAATTTCTCTGTTGTTTTGGATTGGTAATTGCTTAAGCATATTGAAGGCTATGTATCTTTTTGATTAGGAAAAGAAAATCAAGCTTGGATATGTCTCTTAGTTGATTCAAAAATGTCCATAAAGTTTTCTCAAATTCTTGTTCAGGTTTTGGTATTTTTCTACTTTTATAAAGACATGAATCTAAAAGGATTTGTGTTCAAGAATCATGTCTCACACCCTTCCATAAACACAAAGGTTGTTGCATTAGTCCAAAGATGAGGACAAAGTCAAGAGATTCCCTTGTTATGCCGCTAGGGTTGAGAGATTCCCCTAGCCTATCACCATCGGGCTTGAGAGATTCGCCTGGCACCTCCATATATATTTTCCGAACTCGCCTTGCTTTACATTGTTTTATGTATATGAAATTGGTGAAAGGCATATGTTTATTTTCGTCCACTCACTCTAACATTTTTATTGCCTTTCCCCTTGGCTTTTCGGTTTCCGTGCCCAGTTTGCAGTTCGGACTCTGGTTTCACACGTCGTGGTCAGAGGCTTAGTATTCGAGCGATATTTCTTTTATGGTAGGTTCTTATTTTGGCCTACTATTTGTATATATATATATATATACTAGAAGTCGTTTTGAGCATTCTGATCTTATACTTTTATACAATTTTTCCCCAGATTTCTGTAAAGTACAGTTTTATTTATTACTTTACATTACTGTTGTGAGATTGAGAAATCCAGATGGGATTAGTGCCCACGGTTTGATTTTTGTGGCATATGATGAAGTGTGTTTTCGGTTGCAGGTTAATGGCAATTCCATGTTAGTAACGTTACTCTGCCGAAATTTTGATGGTTTTTGTTGGTTCGTGTTTTCAGAAGAGGTTTGATTCCGGTTTAGGAAACTAAATCGGAGTTGGGTCCTTTCACCTTGGTATCAGAGCATTAGCTTTTAGATTCTGTAGACTACTATAGTCGTGTTTACTAAGGATATTTGAGAATGTACAGCATGTCTGGAGTGATGACCCGACCTGCCGGTGGATAATCATCAATGCTCCGGGTGTTGTATGCTTTCAAATATTTAAAGTTCTATGATTGCGTTCTACTTGTTATGAATGATGTTTTATTCATTAGGATGTCTCTTTGACGTGCTTTCCGTGTCGGTAAGGTTGTGGATCCTATTGAGGATCAGTCGACGCGCGACTTGACAGTGAGTGGTGGGTTTGGATGAGCATTCTGGATTCAGAGATATGTGTGGCATGGTTTGCCTAGTTGTGCGTGTATGGGCGTCTACATGTTGCTTCTAAGTAGAGAATTGTGGTAGTTATTGGTTGTTTGAGTCATATCATTGTATTTGGTGGGTTGGTATTGTGTGAGTTCCTGTTGCGACTCCATGGCCTACATTCAGGGTATTGTTTATACGGTAATGGTTCAATCAGGCTACTTAATAACGGATTTGTGGAGTGTTTACCAACCTGAGGCAGGGATGTATCGTTCACATGTTTGTTCCAGTTTGGACGTGTTATGTGGCTTCAGAGGAAGCAATGCACGAGGTTCGAGATGAGTTTGAGCCTGAGCATCAGAGGGATTTTGACTGTTATGCCTCGAGATAACCGTGATGAGTTTGATGTGCTACACTCAGAGACGAGGACATCGAGAAGGAAAGGCTTACGCAGTTTCCGACATGTTGGTTTGAGGAAGGTGAATTTAGCCGAGATATTTTCATGAGGTTGAGTTCCGGCACCTCGGGATCAGTATCATCATTAGGCGGTGGCCTTTTCGTTTGTGTTGAGGGTCATCTGAATAAAGCAGACGATCTGTTTGGTGGTGAAAGAGATCACAGAGTAGTGGACTTGTTCCTGTGGCATGAGTCAGGATGGTCATTGGTGATCTTTCCATACAGCAGGCATCGCTGTGATTTGTGTCCGAGGAGCACTCTTAGTTGCTATTGTGATGGCCAGGAGGGTCACGCTATGGGAGAACATCCTCAGTCAGCTATTTTTGTGGTTCGGCAGCTCAGAGTTCAGGAGGAGGTCAAGATGCTATTTCTAGAGTTTGACCAACACAGCCTTCTAGACGAGTCAATCAGCAAGTCGCAAACGACGTGAACGGTTAGTTGGGCATGCCAGAGTTCGTGCCACGACCCTGTGTGAGGATAGAGTTTCTCTGAGGTCACCGTTGCTTGACATCCATGGCTATTATGTCTGCATCTCCACTTATGGGGTTATGGAGAGTGTTGTATCCATCCGGAGAGGTAGTGAGATCTTTGTTGGAGGTTACGGGTTAGCCGCGGATCTGTTATTGCTGGATATCGTCGATTTTGATGCTATTTTGGGTATAGACTTCTTGATGACACATTGGGCTATGTTCGATTGTCACAAGAAGGAGGTTGTGTTTCGACGACCCGGATTCCCCGAGATATTGTTTCGTGGTGAAAAAAATACCTTATTACCACGTGTGATTTCAGTGATGAAGGTCGAGCGGATAATGAAAAAGGGTTGTGTAGCATACTTAGCTCATGTTGTGGATACTATGGCTGTTGTGCCGGACATTGGTGATATTGAGGTTGTTTCCGAGTTTCCTGATGTATTCCCGGAGGAGTTATCGAGTATTCCTCCAGTTTGAGAGACCGATTTCACCGTTGAGCTTTTACCGGGCGTTGGACCCATATCACCGGCATCTTATCGTATGACGCCAGCGGAGTTGAGGGAGCTACAGATTCAACTTTGAGAGTTGCTGGAGGAGATTTTATACGACCCAGTGTATCACCGTGGGGTGCTCTTGTACTATTTGTGCAGAAGAGGGATGGTTTGACGAGATTGTGCATCGACTACCGGAAGCTGAATCAGGCTTCAGAGAAGAGCAAGTATCCTCCACTTCGGATTGACGATTTGTTTGATCAGCTTATGGGAGCTTCAGTCTTTTCGAAGATCGATCTCAAGTCCGGATACCATCAGTTGAGGATCAGAGAGTCAGATGTGGCCAGGACAACTTTCGGATCACGGTGCGGACATTACGAGTTCTTGGTTATGCCATTTGAGTTGACTAACGCCCTGCAACTTTTACGGACTTGATGAATCGGGTGTTCAGACAATTTCTGGACAGGATTGTGATCGTGTTAATCGACAACATCCTGATTTATTCTAGAAGTGTGGGCCAGCACAAGAAGCATTTGCAAGCTGTTTTGCGGACTTTGCGAGATAATCAATTGTTTGCCAAGTTCAGCAAGTGTGAGTTTTGGTTGGTTAGCGTGAAGTTTTTGAATCACGTGATATCAGCTGAGGGAGTCAGCATGGATCCTGACCAGATCAAGGCCGTGTTGAATTGGTGTAGACCTACCATTGTACCAGAGATCAGGAGTTTCTTAAGTTTGGCAGGTTACTGTCGGCACTTTGTGCAGGATTTTTCTCGGATTGCCACTCCACTTACTAGATTGACGAAGAAAGGCGTCAAGTTCGAGTGGTCTGACGCGTGTGAGGAGAATTACTTACTCCCGAAGGAAAGTTGACCACTGCACCAGTTCTGACTTTACTTAACAATAGTGGAGAGTTCGTAGTTTATAGAGATGCATCGAGATTCGGATTTGGTTATGCTTTGATGCCGTATAGCAGAGCGGTGGCTTGTGGTTCTAGGCAGTGGAAACTTTATGAAGTTATGTATCCTATATATGATTTGGGAGTAACTGTCTTTATGTTAGCATCGATGAGTTCGAGACACTACTGTTGTGGCGTGCAGCGCAGTGTAAGATGTACACTGATCACTTGAGTTTCATTTATTTGCATATTCAGCTTGATTTGAGTTTGAGGCAGCGTAGATGTATGGGGTCGATTAACGACTATAGCTGCACATTTGAGATTATCCGAGAGAGGCTATTGTCGTTGCTGATGCATTCAGTCGAAAATTGAGAGCTTCATTGTTTCATGTGTGTGTGGCTCGAGTTTCCGTGTTAGCCGAGTTGTGAGCTACGGGAGCTGAGTTAGAGTGTGTTAATAATGAAGCTCATTGTTTTACGTTTGTTATGCACTAGTGGTACGGAGATGTGTCAGATACTTCGAGTTTACTACTCGTGACGTATCATGAAGAGGAATATAGCAGCTTATGAAAGCAGATGCCTGATTTGTCGGCAGGTGAGGGCAGAGAGGCAAAAACTTGCTGGAAAGTTACAGCCATTGGAGATTTCCGATTAGAAGTTGTAGCTTGTCACTGTGGATTTTGTGAATCAGTTCTTTTCCTTATACTTTCGGAAAAGATTTCAGTGGCAGGCTGGTATAGCCGTATTTGGCGGAGGTTGTCCATTTTCGTGGTGCGCCTGTGTCCCAGATTGCTGATCGAGATAATCAGTTACAACTGAGTGTTGGCAAGCATTGCAGTGAGCATTGGGGACCAGATTACAGTTTAGTATCATTTCTTATCCTCAAGTTGGTGGGCGATCTTAGAGGACTATTCAGACCTTGGAGGGCATGTTGTGGTCCTATGTATTGTAGTTCCGAAGGATTTGAGACCCGCAGTTTCATTTGTTCGAGATTGACCTTCGGATTAGCAGGGACAGGTTGATAATTGCTCGAGTTCGACATTACAGTTATATTGATGTGAGCAGGTTGAGTTATGAATTTGCCACGTTATTTTGGTCCGTATGTGAACATGGGGTGAGTTTGTATTGTGTCGTACAGTTTGGCATTATCTATAGCGTTGGCCAGTTTGTTTGTATGTTGTATTCCATGTGGTGGAACTATATTTCAGATATATTGTATGTTGTGTACCATATCAGTTCCTTATACAGGAAGACTTGGCATTTGTGGAGGAGCCAGTTCAGATTCGGGATTTGAGGGTACAGAGATTACAGCACAGAGATATTTCCTATTGTGAAGTCTGTTGACAGAGTCGTTCAGTTGAGGTTGCCACTTGGGAGTTGAACTATATGCAGAGGCAGTGTCCCTACTTTTCAGTTGGCAGACTTGGAAATTTCAAGGTCGAAATTTTTGTAACGGGGGTAGATTTGTGACGACCCGAACCGAAAATGGAATGATTATCGACTTGTTTGGCGAGTTTCGCGATTAGTTGCAATTTCGTCGTAATTGGTTATTTTGGCGGCCTCGTTAACGACTAAATTATCGAGCAAGAATTTGATTTGAGATCCTTCATGAAAGTTGTAGAGAATTTAATTTCAAACTCGTGGGAACTTCCGAAGGATTATTCCGAGTTTCGAGGAAAAGTTGTGAATATTTTTGACAGTTAGATTTTGTCGTATTTATCCGTTTGGGATTCGATACGTGTACGATATAAATATGGGCGAATACGTGACGAATTGGGAAACTTTCCATTTTGGGAAATCTGGCCCGTTGACCAGTTTGACCCGTGGGTCAAAACTGACCCATTCCAGGCCGAGTTTTGTTTGCCATCGTTGAGCTCGATACCAGCCTCTTTTGGCCGTGATGTCTGCATGAAAGTTGTTGGGCTTGAGCTCCTTTTTCTTTTGATAGGTCATTCGTTCAATTTGGTTGTCGGATGAAGAAGTTATGGCTTGTTAAAGTTTGAAAATTTTAGGTGGTATTCCGGCGAGTTTTGGCGACGTTGGTGGCAGCCGAGATGGAGCTCAGAGTTTGAGGGGTTTAGTTAGCCTTGGAGAGAGGAAGCTATTGGAAGTGGTTTCAAGGGTTGCCGTGGCCGGAGGAGGGAGAACGGTGAAACTGAAATTTCGGCGAGGGTTTGCACCTTTGAGGTGAGTTTTGGACATTTTCCGGCTAAAATTGGCCTTAACTTTGAACTGGAAAGTTGTTGGAAATGTCAAGATCTTCAAATCCATGTGTAGGTTGCATTTTTCTGGGCCGGTGTAATTTTCCGACGGCCGGCAGCGCCGCCGTGCGCAGCGGTGACTTTCCGGCCGGGGTGTTTTTCGACGTGTTTTATGTCCTTTCGCCCGGAATCGCGCACCGATCGCAGTGGTGAGGTTTATTTTTCGAATTGAGCATCGGAAATTATAGCGATATTTTATGGTGTGATTATCAGATTTTGACGATTTCGTCGATGTTGAATTATATGTTTCCGGGAACGGTTGTTTCTCGTGATGTGATTCGAGGTTTTGAGTTATGATTTGGAGTAGTGGATTTGATGATTATCCAGGGGATCGTGATCATTCGTTTGGCGAGGGATTTTCCGCCGGATCACTGGATTAACGCATATTGCGTTATGGTCATCTGTGAGTGGACCTTTCTATTTTCACTGTCGTTGCGAGTTCGTGATTTTTCGTATTTATTTATATACAATATTGAGATTATTTATTACTTTTGGAGGCATTATTTTATATTTTATATGGTGATGGCATTACTTGCATCGATGCTTCGGCTACTCGGCTGATCACTGGTAGTCTGACCCAGAGTTGAGAGATTCCTCTGGACCAGGGTTGAGAGATTCCTCTGGACCAGGGTTGAGAGATTTCCCTGGGCAGGGTCGAGAGATTCCCCTGTTATGCCGCTAGGGTTGAGAGATTTTCCTAGCCTATCACCGTCGGGCTTGAGAGATTCGCCTGGCACCTCCATATATATTTTCCGAACTCGCTTTGCTTTACATTGTTTTATGTATGTGAAATTGGTGAAAGACATATGTTTATTTTCGTCCACTCACTCTAACGTTTTTATTGCCTTTCCCCTGGGCTTTTCGGTTTCCATGCCCAGTTTGCCGTTCGGACTCTGGTGTCGCACGTCGTGGTCGGAGGCTTAGTATTCGAGCGATATTTCTTTTATGGTAGGTTCTTAGTTTGGCCTATTATTTGTATATATATATATACTAGAAGTCGTTATGAGCATTCTAATGTTATACTTTTATACGATTTTTTCCCGGATTTCTGTAAAGTACAGTTTTATTTATTACTTTACATTACTGTTGTGATATTGAGAAATCCGGATGTGATTGGTGCCCACGGTTTGATTTTTGTGGCATAGGATGAAGTGTGTTTTCGGGTGCAGGTTAATGGTAATTCCGCGTTAGTAACGTTACTCTGCCGAAATTTTGATGGTTTTTGTTGGTTCGTGTTTTCAGAAGGAGTTTGATTCCGATTTAGGAAACTAAATCGGAGTTGGGTCTTTTCATATTGTTATTCATTGTCTCTTTATAACACTTCCGAAAAAATTATAACTCTTCATAAAAAAATCGCCCTGAAAATTCTAAACTTAGTCTGGTTTTAAATTATATTACATATTTACATTATGTTGTTAATTGCTATAGCTAGGATACAAGAAAATCTCTCACATTAGGTAGCAAAAAATGCTAATAAAACTGAGCAATTTTCTTATGTTTAAGGCGCACCATCAATGATTAACTGATAAAGTAAGAGCAATGTTATGGGCCTTATTGATAAAGTAAGAGCAACGCTATGGGACCAAAATTTTTGACTTTAATCCTAGATGGCATGCCACATAGATATATGTAATTATTATAATTTAATCCACCTAATATATTATTACACATAATAATCATGCAACACCAATATTACCCTTCTATGTATATTAGGTTTTTATATCTCACTACCAGAAATGGAGACATTACCGGCGACCGGCCTTGTCTTTTTTTTTCGCCGGAATTGACATTACCGGCGACTTGTCGCCGGTAATGACGTCGCCGGAGATTCCCCGCCGGTGTTGACATTGCCGGCGACGGGAAACGCCGTCGCCGGTAATGTCCGAGATATTACCGGCGACTCAAGTCGCCGGTGATGTCTTGGACATTACCGGCGACGGCGTCGCCGGCAATGGCAGCGCCGCCGTGGCCGGAATGTGAGACATTGCCGGCGACTCGAGTCCATGTCGCCGGCAATGTGAGGAAAAATTTTGAAAAAAAAACGCGGTTCTGGATTGGGCCCAATTCCATAACCTGCATTGAACCGGATAAACCGTACAATCATACAAGTTCAACAGTACACGTAGCAAAGACAGTCATACAAGTTCAACATAAATGTCCAACGTACAGTACAAATAGCAACGACGATAAAAAAATTTACTACAACTACAGGTCAGGTCCAGGAACTTGCGGGTCATCAGGGTTGAAGTAATCCATGTACTCATTTGAATTCCGGTGGCTACCTTGGTCTTGCTCTGGCGTTGACTGGTGCGGTGGTGGTGGTGGATAGGTAGGGATATGAGGGACCGGGGGAGGTATGGGGAAGGGTTGTCCGGTAGTCTGAGCCTCGTACATCGTCCGCATCCATGTGTACATCTGAGCCTGCACCTGTGTCTGCTGCATTTGGTACTCGGCCATCTGCCTCTTTTGCTCCTCCAACTCCCTCTGCGTCCTATGAAGCTCCGCCGCGAGGTTACGACTAGAAGTTGAACTTCTTGACCCGGTAGACTATTCTGAAGTGTTCTTCAATAGTCCTTCGCCCGCCGTGCCCATTCCCCTACAGTAGTAGGTATTCTTTCCAGTCCCGCACGCTTTTGCCATGATCTGAGCCGCTATCGGGGGATCAAGCGGATCGATCTGAGAGGCATACTGGGTGACTTCTTCCTCGGAGCAGTCAGGATGGTTAGTCCGAGCTATACTCATGGTCACTTCTGCGGTCACCTCCTCCACTCTCGACTAATTGAAAAGGGAAAATGAACAACGTATTAGCTAACAAAATCTATTTCCATCTTCAAAAATAGTTTTATTAACACATGGAGAGGCGAAAGACTTACCGCTTCTTCAGGGCACTGCGGGTAGAACTTCTGATGAATATACACCAACGGGTTCACCTCTTGTTGTTGCTGCGCCTTAGTCGACCAACCCATGTAGTTGAGTGAACCTGCATGATGGGCCCTGGTGTTTTTCAATCTATTCGCCCGGTTCGTCTTCGAAATCGCCTTGTTTGATAAACATATGAAAAAAAATTAGTAACTAACTATTTCAATCTGATACGATACATTAGGCTTGAAAGATATATTAAGGATGCATACCCGAGCTTTGGGGTGCTCGAAGTGGGCTATCAGCCACAGCCACTCGTACTCCCTAAACCGGAATTCGCTAGGGGTGGAACCTCGGCCTAGCTCCTTGTATACAGTGTAATGGGAAGAAAGCTCGTTCTTCCACTCTTTATACCTATATGAAAAGAAGGGAAAAAAGTTAGAGATATTAAAACACTTGATAAACAAAAATCTAACTCGATATATATTCAAATAAGTCGAAGCACATCACCTCATATGTAGTTGACGCTCTACCCACGTGTGAATAAGAACTTCATCCACGTCAAACCACACCTGCAATTTCAATATATAAAAGGTAAAATTATATATTTATTCGGACTTAATTAATAAATGTAAAATTTACGTAATGAAAATACGATTTTACTCACACTGAGTGCATTATGCACTTGCATCTTCACGTAGATAGGCACAGATTCCCAATCTGGCCAAAGCATTGGGACCTTGTCCCGCATGATCGCACCGGCCATGCTGACATATTTGCGCGTGGTGTCGAATGCCTCGATCACCTCGCCATCCTCATTGGCCCTTATGGGCGTTTTCCTTCCGCCGGTGGCCTGCTCAAGTCTCTTCCCGGTGCAGGTGCCTCTAGCCCCTTTCCGTTTTCCAGTCCCATTAACGAAATTGCCTAATAATACAATGTCAACAAATTGATATCATTAATTGAACCTACCGCAAGTCTTAAGTAATAATTAAGTAATCAATTAGATGTTAAATAAAATTTACCTGTATCGTCCGTTTGTTGGTTGGTGCACCTCACACTCCAAAGATACACGGGGTCGAACGGGAGGAAGTTATACGCTTCCTCCACGCTCAGGAACTCCGGCCGTCCTTCAACATAAACAGGCATCCCCCTAACATCGAATTCAGGGATGACAGGAATCTCGTCGGGTAGGAAGAGACCGGACGGCGGAGATAGACGAGGCCTGGACGATGAGGCGCCAGCACCACCATGTGTCTATGATGATTCCCGTGAAACGGGAGTAGGCACCGGGCGAATATGGGGAATTCGGATTGAGGGAGTTTCTGATGCCCCCGTTGACTCTCGCTCGTCTGAGGCTCTCCCACCGGAGGGACGTCTGCTGATTGAGCGTCTGGAGACTGAGGCTCGAGGCTCAACTTCCGGTTGCACGGCTCTTGATCGTGCAGCTTCCTCCTCAGCTCGCGCCTCTAGCAAGGCTCTCGTGCGAGCACTCATCATTGGCCCACTGGGCGTGTTGCTAACTGCGGGCGAGGAGGAAGCTTGACTACTGTTCCCTCCACTATTTCGGGAACCTCTCCGAAGCCAATTAGCCGCAAAACCTCCTGGCATGGACACCGTAATAGTCATGGGAACTGGGGTTCTATAACAAATCGGAACCGGAACTATATATGAACCGGAACGGTTTGGAACCGGAACGGTTTGGAACAGGAACTGTTTGAACCTGGAACCGTTATATTACAAACGGTTCCGGTTACAAACAGTTTCGGTTCCAAACCGTTCCGGTTCCAAACCGTTTCGGTTCTATAACAAATCAGAACCGGAACCGTTTGGAACCGGAACCGTTTGAAACCAAAACTATTTGTAACTGGGACAATTTGTAACATAACGGTTCCGGTTACAAACCGTTTCGGTTCTATAACAAATCAGAACCGGAACGGTTTGGAACCGGAACGGTTTGAAACCGGAACCGTTTGTTTTCAAACGGTTCCGGTTATAAACAGTTCCGGTTTCAAACCGTTCCGGTTCCGATTTGGTATGGTTCCAATATCACCTATTATACGTTAAATTAACAACTATATATATCACCTAACTTAACATATATACATACATCAATTCCGGCTTTAAACTTTTCACACATATATACATCGATCATGCATCTTAATTTCGATCACCTTAATTCACACATATATATACATCACATATTAATCCAATTCACCCTAGCTAATTAATTTTCCACATTTTTCAAACATACGTATATATATACATTCCATATATATTAATTAATTTTTCACATATATACACCACATATATTGCTCCTTCACCCCACAATTATCCACAATTTTTTCCCACAATTTTCATACATACCTTAATTACATTTTACAAATAATGTCCACATGCATACATATATACATCCCACAATTATCACAAATTAATTAATTAAAATACACACAAAAAATATTGTGGAATGAGAGAGAGAGAGAGGGAGAGAGAGAGCTCAAACCTGACATGGTGGAGCTCGAACTATACCGTGCCGGCGACGGAGGTGAGGGGAGGAGGAAGAGGAGGAGGGGAGGAGGAGAGAGGGGAGGAGAGAGGGGAGGAGAGGAAGAGAGGGGAGAGGGAAGAGAGAAGAGAGGATTGAGGAGAGGGAGAGGTGAGAATTTCGGGTTTAGGGAGGGAAGAGGGAAGAGAGAAGAGATCGAAATAGGCCGAAGAGAAATGGGGAGGAGGAGCTCGAGCTCGAGCTATACCGCCACCATTGCCGGCGAGGTAGGTCAACGTCGTTGGTAATGACATTACCAACGACGTACGTCGTGGGTAATGTCATTACCAACGACTTGACTCGTTGGTAATGACATTACCAACGACTTGACTCGTTGGTAATGACATTACCAACGAGTTGACAAGCAACTCGTTGGTAATGACATTACCCACGAGTTGCTAGGTCGTTGGTAATGTCATTATTAATTTGTCGACTATTATCCGATCGACCAATTTCCGACTACATAATTTCCGACTACGTACAATTTCCGACTACGTATAATTTCCGACTACGGTTCCGATTTCCGACTACGTTCAATTTCCGACTACGGTTCCGATTTCCGACTACGTTCAATTTCCGATTTCCGACTACAGTTCCAATTTCCGACTACGATTCCGATTTCCGACTACGTACAATTTCCGACTACATACAATTTCCGAGTACATTTTCCGACAACGTTCAATTTCCTTAAACATTTTACTACGTACATTTGCCGACTACAATTTCCGACTACAATTTCCAACGTACTAAGGATGATAATCGTAATCATCTTCATCACTTGAGTCTGACTCGGTTTCATAGGTAACCTCTGGCAATATGTGCCGCTCCTCGTCATCTGAATCAGCGTCAACTTCACAACATGGTTAACCACCTTCCACGGGACTTTGTTAAGAAGATCGTCCAGGTAAAACACTTGTTTTACTGATGAGGCAAGAATGAAAGGGTCATCTTCATACCAGGTAGTAGCAGTATTCACCGAAAATGTTCCGTACTGATCGGTCCTTGTGTTCTCCGGGCTAGTATCAAACCATCTACACTTGAACAAGTGCACTTTCATGCGGTTCCCATAAATTAATTCAACAACTGAATGAAGGACGCCGTAATAGTCAACGCCATCCTGCCCACCATGGACCATCACCCCACAATTCTGTGTTTTCAGTCGGTCGTCTCGATTTTCACATATAAATTTCACGCCATTGACCTGACACATCGAGTAAACTTTTGAAGCAATCGGTTTCATCGCCAGGACCCTCAATTCGTTTGACCACTCTGGGCAACCATCATCTGCTACATGGTTCATCTGAAAACGTCCATATATTAATACGTACAGAAGAAATTATGTCATCTTGAAACCACAAAACCACGTACATACATACATGCTATATAAGGATATATATAAAAATAGACATATACACATATACTTACCCATTGACCAAAGTAGTTTGCAAACGTCTTGTTGTGGTAATCAACATTTCCGGCAATAGCAGGGCAGTGAAGATGATAGTTTTTCCAATATTGTACTTCTTGACAGTTAATCAGTACCGACCAGTGGGCAATGGCTACCTCATTTCCATCCAAATTGTACGACTTTGGCAAGCTTCCCTGTACTACCACGTCACTGGAGATGATAGAAAGGTTGAACTGGGGTTCATCTATCGGCATATGTTGTTGGGGGTCCTCTACATTTTCGAGGTACACTTTGGTGTACGTTACACACTCGTGCGCAAGATATGCTTCAGCGATACACCCTTCAGGTGCATATTTATTCTTCACATAGTCCTTGTAGGCTCCCAATTGTCTACAAGTTAACAAGTACATGTTAACTTACTTAACCACAAGAATTTACATATAAAAAAATAGGCAAACCAAATTTTTGAATCATTTGTACCTTTCCATGGGATACATCCAAGTGTAGTGTACGAGACCGGTAAGCAACAATTGTTCGGGAAGATGGATCATCAGGTGCGGCATTATGTCGAAAAAATTTGGGGGAAATATCCTCTCAAGCTTGCACATGATAAAAATGATGTCATCTTGCATCTCCCTCAGGTCTGCTTTTTTAACTTCCCTGGTGCATAACTTCTGAAAGAATCTTGACAAGGCCACCAACGGCTCCACCACCTCTTTGGGCATGTACCCTCGAATGAAAATAGGGAAAAGGCGTTGAAGCAGTACATGGCAGTCATGACTCTTTAATCCGTACATCTTATTGTCCCGGAAGTTAACACACCTGCTTATATTTCCTGCATAGCCATAAGGATACCTGCATATATATAGATAAAGCCATATATATGGACCAATTATATTTCTCGCATATAACCATATATACTCCGCTAAAAATTTAAGGCCAAATTCCTACATAGCCATAAGAATATATACCTGACATTACTCAGCCACCGAAAAATTTCATGCTTATGCTTCGGATTTACGGTGTACGGAGCTTGCGGCATTTTTCTCTTACCATCTCTTAACCACAAATGTTTCCGCACACCCATTGCTTTCAGATCAATGCGTGCCTTAGGGATGTCTTTTGTTTTCCCCTCCAAGTTAAGAACTGTGCCCACCACACTTTCACACACATTCTTCTCTATGTGCATGACATCTAGGTAATGTCTGATAGGCAACCTGGGCCAGTAGGAGAGTTCCCAGAATATGCTCTTGTGTGTCCAAAACTTATACCTTTCGGGCTTGTCTGGAATTGACGCCACTATGTCAGGATGATTGCTCAGCTGGCCAAAATCGTATTCATTCAACACTTCCAAAATTTCTTCCCCTGTCCATCGCCTGGGTGCCACACCTGTTTCCACAGTCCCATCAAACGCGTCTGGATCCTGCCTAAATGGGTGATCATATGGAAGCCAACAACGGTGACGCATCTGAACAATTTTACTGCAATGAGGACTGCAACAATCAACCGTCATGCACTCTGAACAAGCCCTGTAACCCCTGGTAACGTTGCCCGACAACATACCGCGGGCAGGAAAATCATTGATGGTGCCAACAAGCATGGCATGCATCTGGAACACCTCCTTTTTGAACCTATCGTAAGTGGGGTGGCCACACTCACTCAGGTACTTAAGCTCCTCAATCAAAGGCCTCAAATACACATCAAGACACTTTCCTGGATAACCCGGGCCCGGAATTAACAGAGTGAGCATATTGTATTCCTTCTTCATGCACATCCATGGTGGAAGGTTGTACGGTACCAAAATAACTGGCCATATACTGTATTGAAGACTCATGTTGCCAAAAGGGTTGAATCCGTCAGATGAGAGCCCTAGCCAAACATTTCGGACCTCTGCTGCAAAATGATCAAACTCCCTGACCATGTGCTTCCAAGCCTCTCCGTCGGAAGGGTGTATAAGGGTGTCATCGTCAGGCAAGTTCCTCTCAGCCCACCATCTCATTGCCTCGGCCGTGAAAGCACACATGAACAACCGCTCCAGCCTATCAATAAGCGGGAAATATCGAAGTATCTTCACAGCTTTCTTGTTGCCTGCAGGAGTCAACTTATACCTTTCTGTAAAACATACCGGGCAGGCTTCAAGGTCTTCCAGATCTTTTCCCCAGAAGAGAATACAATCATATCTGCATGCATGGATTTTGATGTAGGAAAGCCCAAGATCTTTCAGGATATGTCGCACCTTATGATGAGTGGTAGGAAGACGATGACCGGGTGGTAGTAGCGAAGCAGTCCACTTCAACCAAGAATCAACAGCTTTGACAGACATTTTGTTCTCCATTTTGAGCTGCATCACTCCCATCACACTTTCAAGAACAGTCTTACTACAACCGTCGTACAACGGAGTCTATTGCAATGCAATCAGGTTGTTGTACTTGTCCATACCGCTTGTGTTGACATGACCTCCAGGTAATGGTTCGACTGGCTCGATATGGGGGAAACCTCAACGACGGGAGGGACATTTGGTGCTTCATCAGCAAATACACCGCTCTCATGAGGAAATATATCATTGATTAACATCGATGTTGGATCATAGGATGAACTGCCCCTTTCAGCAAAATCTCCATGATCATAGCGTGGACTTGCCCTCTCCCCAAATTGTCCATGATCATGCGGACCCGCTACCGATGTTTCACCGTGATAAATCCAACAAGTGTACTTATCCCAAAACCCGTATTTACTCAGGTGCCTCTGGACTTTATCAATGGGAAATCGAAATCGATCGCTGAAACACTTACATTCTTTACACGGGCAATAATGAAGTGTAGTGTCTCCACAATTAGCCTTCACAAAATCCACAAAACTCCTAATTCCCTGGTGATATCTGACATCCCATCTTTCGAGGCTCATCCAACTCTTGTCCATCCTGAAAATTCTAACAATTTTACGTATTAATTATATATATATACACACATTCACTACTAATAATCGACGTGATCTATCTCCATTCAACTCTAATTAAATCAACACGTACATGCATGCATATGTATATATATCGATCTAATCTCTGAATTCGATTCAGTACTCGATGATAGTATTCTCCTTTTTTCAATTCAAAACGTATTTGACTGGGTAGGAGGAGGCTCTGTTAAGCCTGGCTCCGATAACAATACGATAATACCAGTCATTGATTCAGACACAAGATTAACTACAAGCTGTTTTCTCGTTTCGGTGACCGTACATCAACAACATTTCATATATATCTCACGAATTGGATTTGATCAACACACACACACATATATATATATACCACATATACGTATATATACACCTACGTACCTATATATATAGCTTCCCGAGTGATCGAGTTTTCGACGCGCGCCTTAATTTTGACAATATACCGAATGATCGATTTCAGAGCGTACGTACGTTTTCCTTCTTTCGATTTCTCTGGATTTTTTTCGATCAAAATGATTGAATGATCGAGCTGCCGTAGCCGGCATCTAATATAAGACACATTGCCGGCGACGGAGTAAGTCGCCGGAAATGAAGACATTACCGGCGACTTTACGCCGGAATCTCGCCGGTAATGTTCCAAGACATTACCGGCGACTCCAACCGTCGCCGGCAATGTCTAGCCACACATTTCCGGCGAAATTCCGGCCGGAAAATCGCCGGAAATGTTCGGCTTGACATTGCCGGCGACGGTTGGAGTCGCCGGTAATGTCTTGGAACATTACCGGCGAGATTCCGGCGACATTACCGGCGACGGAGTAAGTCGCCGATAATGATGGACATTACCGGCGACTTTTCCGGTCGCCGGCCTTGTCTCCGGTGATCTCGCCGGTAATGGGCACAAATGTTGTAGTGTCTTATCATCTGAAATTTAGAAGAAGAAAAATACGAAATAGATAAACAAAATCCTAAAACATACATTTTGAAGAAAATAGCATATCGATTATCATGAATTCCATGAACGTAAACGAATTAACGAAAAGATGAAATTATACAAGATCATGATTCCAAAAATCTTTTTCTTTGTATAAATTTGGATCTGTATGTAATAAGATAAAATGATGATTAGACTTCTGCAAGTATTTGGCTTAAGGAATGAAACAGCTTCAAAAAAGAAAGGAAGCTAGTAAACCCTATATAATTAAATAACAATTGCACAGCCTCTTTGTTTTGTTTTTCTTTCAATTAGTTAATGACATAACTATCAGATATATCGATAGCCTTCTCTTTTAGACTAAGGTCTTCTTCCAATTCCCAGTCTATAAGCTCAATATCTAAATCCTCAATCGGCTGTAAGATCTCTTCCCAATTTGCGCACTTCTTTCGGAAAAATCAAATTCCCACATTTTGAAATTAATATGAAAGTGTCTAAGCTATGTTTGATATTATACTGCAAATCAACAATGGAATTTTCATATCGACATTTTTAAAATCTGGGTATTCAATCATCTTCAACTTGTGAAGAATATGGATATTAATTTTTCTCCAGGTTAATAATCGAAAAGAATGACGGAGATAATATTTTATTATAAAATAATCGCTTGATATTTGATTTGTTAAGTGAACTAATTCTATACCATTGGATGTTAAAAGGCTAAGATAATCATTGGGTTAAAGCAAAATTATTTGACAAAACAATAAATCAATACGGTGAAAAATATCAAATTGCCACATATGATAAAGAGTACAAAACTTAGGTCATCCGGGAGGCTCCAAATCAATTTTTCTAAAGTAATGAAATAAAAATACAATTAAGTGTATTTAGTTTTGGTGCAAAGATGTTGAAGCTTAAATGTTGGTCACCATCAAGATATCTATCTATGAACAAGTATTCGAGTTCAGGATAACAAGTAAATAAACTCCACTGTGCTGGGATCAGGTCTACGAACGGTAACCTCAAGAAATCTAAGCTGTGAGGAATGACAACATTCTGTCTCAAGCATAGGATCAAAACCACCAAACTTCTACAATAGAGAAGGCCTATAGGCAACTCAAGAGGCGCGCTCTAGTCGGTTAGTGTACTAATCAACATCAAGTATAAGTTCAACAACATTACAATCAACTACAGTGCCAATCCATTCATTAATTTGGGGATACTTGTGCAGATCACAAAATCTAAGATGGAGTTCATAAATGTCGTGTGACAAGCGACGCAAGGAGAGCTCATGACTCACAAAAGCCTCAAATTGGTCAAGGTTATGTTGAAAAATCATAGTACTCTTCATCAAGGTCTACAATGGGAACAAACGACCACGCATTTTTCCATCGATCTGTGAGATGAAACACTGGTCCTCACAACATCAACTGTGGAAATGAAGGAGAAGATGTGGCCAAGAAGCCACTAATTCTATCTGCATCACAAGGCTTTGATTTCGACTTCAAATCCATTTGAAAAATGATTTATTTCAGATACGGTATAACATAGGTTACAAATATATACATATATATGGTAGTAGCCACCTGATATTATTCCCAAAGACGAGGTTGTACAAATTACCATAAAACTGATTTCTGTAAATTGATTGTTTTTTTTGCTTTAAACAATCATATGCAAACATATGATTTTTTCCTAGCAGTCCTGCAAATTTTTATGGCTTCTGAGTATTGAAGTACGTGCATGCATAAATAAAAGTGTCTGATATTTTTGTTTAATTGATAATTCTGTATTCCTTAACAGTCATATATAGAAAATAGATCAGCTTAATTGATTGTGTTTGAGCTTCGATTTACTGAACAGCATATTTTTAGACATCCAAATAATCTTCAAGTAGAAAAATAATTGGATCGAGAATAAACAATCACATGCAATAAACTAATTAAAACTCCGAAATAAAAGGAAAATAGGATCGAAAAAATACCAGTTGCTACTAAGCATAAGGATGAAGAAGAGAAATTTGTTAGGTGCTTCAAACAGAAAGGTTACACTGAGCTAATCACAGATATTAAGAATATCTACTTTTATTCTAATTAGGATAAGACATACATCGAGATACAAGGAATATTTCTCCTAAAACATTCCCCTTTGTGTCGCGATCCTAATGCATGATGCATAACTTGTAGTCTCACTAAAAATCTTGCTAAGCAAACAAAAAAACCTCTTGGGTAAAAACAAAAGTTTGGTCTAAGGGAAAAAGAGAACAACGCATCAAATACTTAAGCGACCACGTACATGTGATGTAGACTCCCTCTGATGTCTACGAAATGAACTCCCCCTGATTAGTAACTAAATTTTGGAGTTTAGACAATCTCTGCATTCTAATGTCTCTTACATGCTTTACAAATATATATTTAGACAATGACTTGGTAAACAAGTTGACAACATTATTTGCCGAACAAACTTGATTCACATGAATGTTCAATAACTATTATTGTTGTTGATTGAAGAAAAACTGCGGTGAAATATGTTTCATTTTATCACCCTTAATGTATCCTAACTTCATTTGTTCAATGCAAGCCACATTTTCCTCAAAGATAAAAGTTGGTGTTGTAGTAGTGGATGGTAATCCACTAGATCCTTAAATGTGAGATATGATTGACCTAAGCTAGACACACTCCTTAACTGCTTCATATAAAGCAATAATATCATAATGATTCAAGGAAGTAGCAATAAGGGTCTGCTTTGTTGATCTACAAGAAATCGCCGTGTTTCCAATGATAAATACATAACTTGTCTAGGAACGTGCTTTTTGTGGGTCAGAAAGATACCTAACATAAAAAAAAACCAACGAAGACATTACAAGGTATCTATGAGTAAGAGACCACACTGAATTGAGGTATAGTGCTCACAGCTAGAGAGGAATTTGACGGGTTGAAGCTTTCACTCGATGGGTCGAATGATTGCTTCGGGTTGATCCATGGTGCAACCTTCGACGGGTTGAGCAATACTTTTGACAGGTCGATCGAAACCTTCGGGTGTATCTAGGGTACAATTTTCGACTAGTCGAAAATCCCATAACCTACATGCTGTGATTTAACCATCATTTATTCTCGGAATTTCAAGATTCTCTGTGTATTCTTTGTAGGGAAAGAACTAGCCCAATTCAATGAAACCCTTCATGTATCTGAAGATGTGCTTTACACTTGTTAAATAACGTTGTGTTGGCACAGAACAAAACTGAGCTAACGAGTTTACAACGAATGCAATATTTGGTCTAGTGCGTTGAGCTAAATACAACAAAGCTCGAATAACACTAAGGTATGGTATCTCATCTCCTAAAAGTTTCTCATCATCATCTTTCGAAAGGTACAAATTCTTATCGGGTTCCAGATTGCGAACGACTATTGGTGTGCTAAGAGGGTGTACTTTGTCCATGTTAAATCGCTTGAGAATTTTTTGGACATAAGCAGACTGGTGAATAAGAATTCCACCAACTTGATATTCCAACTCTAAACCGAGACAAAATCGAGTCCTACCAAGGTCTTTAATCCCAAACTCGAATTTCAAGTAGCTAATCGTCTCATTGATTTCATCAAGAGACCCAATTATACTCATATTATCAACATAGACCGCTACTATGGAGAATTCTGAACTTGTTCTCTTAATGAGCACAAATCATCGTTCTTGTATCCCTTCCCAATCAACTAGTCACTTAGGCTTGTGTACCACATGCTACTGGATTATTTTAATCCATATAATGAATGCTTCAATCTAATCACATGAGCACTCCCTATTGTAGAGTTACTAGAGTTGGATATGACCATGCCTTCTGGCACTTTCATGTATATCTCTGAATCAAGGTTTCCATAGAGATATGTTGTCACTGTATCTATCAGCTACATGTTTAGTTGTTTGGACACTACCAAACTAACAAGGTAGCGAAAAGTAATGATATCCATGATCAGAGAGCATGTTTCTTCATAATTAATGCCAGGGCGTTGAGAGAATCATTGCGCCACAAGTCTAGCTTTATACCACATGACTTCATATTTCTCATTACGGTTCCGAACAAAGACTCATTTATGTCATATTGGGTTCACATTTAGTGGACATAGCACTATCGGACCAAAAACTTGCATTTTCTTTAGAGAATCTAGTTTAGCCTACATAGCTTCTTTCCACTTCGGCCAATCTGCTGTCCGCTAAAATTCAGCAACTGAACAAGGTTCCACTTCATCATCATCAATAATCTCCTGAGCGACGGAATAAGCAAAAGCATTATCAACTAACTTGGATGATCTATCCATAATAATGTGCACATCATTGTTAGTTAACGAGATTTCATCATTCTTTGCCATCACATATGAATTTGAAGCGTCCTCTAGAGATGCCATTTTTTATTCTAGAACATAATTATAGTCAAGAACAATCTCATGTGTGGGATTCACAATTAATGTTGATGAAGAAAGGATCAGTTAGTGCTTGGATGACCTGTCTTTTAACCGGCACCTCATCTGTGATTTTTCTTGGATCTCCCCGTCTTCCTGGTAGGAGCCGAGGCCGACGCCACATCTTCTTGCCCAGGTATGACATTTACTTGCCTCTTACTGGGGACTATGTGATTTTGTCACTTTCACGATATCAGTAAAGATGGCAGGCATAAAATCTTCTACTTTTTGAAGATCTAGAATACGTCACACTTCTATCGCATAGTGGGGTTTTACAATGTCAATTTCTGACATTCAACTGGAAAAGATCAATTCCTCTCTTCCCTTAACGTCGGAAAGTATGTTTCATCAAAGTGACAATCTACAAACCTTGCAGTAAAGAGATCTCCTATCGAAGGTTCTAAGTAACAGACAATAGTTGGAGATTTATAACCAACATATATGCCTAAACGAAGTTGAGAACCAGTTCTAGTATGTTGTGGAGGTGTAATTGGCACATACACTGTGCAACCAAATATGCGAAGATGTGAAATGTCATGCTCATATCCAGTTACCAATTGGTACACACTAAATGGTTGGCGTACTACGAGTCTGAAGCGAATAAGCATTGTTGCATGTAATACTGCACATCCCCAAGCAGATACTGACAAATTTGTATGCATAACCATGGCTCTAGCCACAAGTTTTAATCGCTTGATTTGTACATTTGCTAAACCATTGTATGAATGAACATGAGAGACGTGATGTTCAACTTCAATCCCAATTGACATACAATAGTCATCGAAAGTTTTGGCACTATTTACCTACTGTATTGGTTTTGCAGCAATCCCAACTTCGATTCAATCCCAATCGCAACCTAATTCTAAAATGGAAGAGTGTTAGTTGATTTACCTTGAGGGTATTATGCTCGGAAAGAAAAATTTAAAATTTTTGAGAAATTAAAAAATCTGGCGACGAACGGCGGTGGTGCTCCGACGATGTAGTTGATTTCCACGGTGGAGGTTTTGGTGTTTAGGGGTTAGGGTATTTTTCTTAGGTGGTAATGGCTATCAACTCAAGTGCTACTGATAACGTGTTGAATAAGAAAATAAATATGCAAAAAATATGATCTGAAACTATACTTTATTCATTGATAGATGACCTTAATTAAATATGCATTGCAATCTGTTACAATCAATCTCCCTTATAAATTAGGAATTGAGAGAATATCTATATCTATTCTAATTAGGACAATACACACGCAGAGATGCTAGAATTATTTTTCGTACAACATACTCTATCTTAAATGTTAAAAAATCCCGAGAGACGTTACAATTTTGGCCAGTTGATGTACTTAACTTTGTATAGAAAGGACAAAAATATACAATGTATTCTGTTGAAATATTAATTACCAATTTCTGAATTATTTCTTTTACAAAATGAACTACAGCTAGGCAAGCGTTAGGGTTGTTTTTTTTTTTTTTTTTTTACCAACTACCAATCCCAACGATATTTATATATGAAACCAAATACGGTCTACTACTTAAACCTTGTTCCTTATGCAAATGTTGCAAGGCATGAAGTTCGAACTCGTACATGATCCAGCCAACATATATAATATTCAGAGCGTTTGTTCTTGTTTGATAGGTTTTCTGAGTCACACACGAGAGTTTCACGTACCCTTGTTATAGAATCATTCGTCAAGTTTGTGGACTAAACTTATTTATAAGTTGTAATTATTGATTAGGAAGCAGAATTTTGACTCCCGTTGTGTGTTAAATGATCTTGGATCATATGTTCTTTACATGTAATACCTACACACCACTGCAAATCGTCAACAGTCTGAAATGAGTGATCACACCATGCCAGCTGAAGAATGACTGGAGCTTCCAGCTCAAGTACTGTACTATTTATGATGGGGAGCTGAGCTAGTGGGTTTTCTGTACAAAGAATGAGACTGAGACTGTCTCGGGTTGGGTTATACTGTACTACTTCGGAGATTATACCATGTTAATGCTCCTCCACCTTATGCAACTCCTTGTTAACTTGACACTGAGCAAATTGATAAGCCTTTTTATGACTGACTCCTCAAAAACTTGATCAGCGAATGCGGTTCAAATGAGCAAAGGTTCGGAATGAGCTTTAGGAGCTGGCTTAGCCCACCTCAGGATCACCAAAGACATTCCAGAATCTCAGTGTCTCGTCACCAGCTGCCGACACAACTGTGCAACCATCCGGGCTCTGAGCCATGTAGAGAACCCTGGAAGTGTGACCAGTGAGCTCTGCCATCTTGACCATGGATGGGTACTTCCATAGAGTAAGCTGGTTCTGAGTAAACCTGTGTGAGCTAAGCAACTCCCTCGCATTCTTGTTCCACAGAACAGAGCACACCTGAGACTCAGTGTCGACTGAGTTCAAGCATGCCTCGGTGTGTTGATGCACCTGTCACCTCCACCACCACCGGAAGCAAGCAAATTGCTCTGGAAGGGACACCAAGCAAGGGCTTTCACGGCCGCGGTGTGATCCTCAAGCCTGTGAAGCCACTGTGTTGGTGATTGTGAAGATGCAGCCGATCTGTCCCATATGTGCAGTCCGTTGTCATTTCCTCCACTTGCCAATTTCTGCCCTGATGCCGACCATTTCAGGCCGCAAATCTCTTGCTCGTGACCTCTGCATGTCTTAACAATGTGGGATCCGACTCTCACATCATTGTTGACAACAGCCATCCATTCCTCCGGTAGTAAGAATGTTGTTCCTCCATGCCAATGATCCGACACGCAAACTGTGGCAAACTCTTAGTCCTCAGCTGGACAAAGCACCATAAGTCCATAACATCAGAAAAACTAAGCACAAAAGACAATGGAGGAATATGAATTGGCTGTATAAAGGGATAGAGAAGACTACAGACCTGTCTGGCTGCAGTCGAGTCCCAAAGTTGTACTTCAGAATTGTAAAGTCCCAATGGCGATGTGGCAACCATCAGGAGCCCAACTCTGGTGATGGGGCCAGTTTCTTCATCAAAGGTCTCCAACTCCGAGGTAGAGCCACTGCTGGCATCCCACAAGTATACCCTGTTGGCCAAAGCGATTGCGAGCACATTAGCACTTCCCCCAATCCAACAGATTGAGGTAGTAGTCATCGACAAAAGTTCAGGAGCATCGAGTGTCCTCTCTGAAGTCTGCAAAAAATAACATGAAATCAACCTTATTGTCAGAACTTGTTACCCCAACCATCAGTGACAAATATCAGTTTACAGCAAATATTTCGATCAATATACAAGTACTCACTTGAGGTATGCGTCTCCTGGCCCTTGCCGGTTTGTCCTGTGCCTGAGAAGAAAAGAAGTCTTTCGGGTACAGATCGACCGGGGTAGGCGGCCTGTTCTTGAAAGCGAGAATCCGAGTGCAGTTCATATTCAAAGCCTCAGCCAATTCCTCTGGTATGCCTCTCTGGATGGGGAACTGACAGCAGGGTTTTTCTTACCTTTCCTGCTATCGGTTAGCATAGACTGCGCATAGCCCATGTCCATTGCTGATCTGTTTGGTATGATTCTATCCAACTGTAGTCACCAAAAGCAATCAATTTAACAACAGAAAAAGAATGGCCTCCTCCCATTTTGTACAATCTAAAGTAAGATCCAAATAGCCACATCACAATTATATATCAAATCCATAACCCAATACAAAGTAAAACAGAACCCAATTGAACATCAGATACCCCAAACTCAAAGATCCTCAACTTCAAATTCATACATCCCAAATTCCCAATTAAATAATTGAACTAAAAACCCTAAACCCATCAATCCACATTTCGAATTTGAATTTAATTAGCATCAAATTCTAAGAACCCAATCCCTAAAGCCCCAATTCTGATTAGAAAGAACCCTAATTTAAGCGAAAAACTTACGTTTTCCCGCGAACTCTTTTTCTGAATGAAGGGTTCTTGAAGAGGGCCTCTGGAGTTCGATCCTGCATCCATTTGTATTAATACCCACAAAGAGAACAATTGAAAACAATGAAGGCAGAAATTGAAACAGGTTATATGTATATGTATAAAAATCAACAATAGACGAAATTGAAATGTTAAGGCTTTTAGTGAGCGTTGATCAGAGCAGAGCTTTTGTGAGATTACTGGGTCGAATGCGTTGGTTGATTCGTGTTGAAGAAACTAACTACAATTGTACAGTTGTAATTTGATGGCAACGGCTACAATTTTGAACGACCCGGCCCGTTTAAGACATAGCTTTTAAGAGGACTGGGCCGGGAACCCTCCCTTAGCTAGTCACACCTTTGATTTGTGTCATAGTATTTTTGTTTTTGTTTTTGGCAGTGAAAATTTATTGATAATTTTTGTATTGAAATTACAAGAGCTCACCACATAATAACATGAACAAAAATGAACCTCGACTCTTAACGTAAATTGTTTGAATGCGAGCAAGGGAATCCACGTACACATGGAGGCTCAACCACTAAACTACTTGCATGCATGGTTGTAATCATAATTAATTAATACTTGAAATACGATCTCAGGAACATACAACATTAACTTGCTAGATTCAGGATTAGTACATTAGCGCGCAGCTAGCTAGAGGCGGCATACTATCGGATTCAGGATTTAATACATCAAAACAGTATGGATATGATGATTGAGGAGGAGCATCCATATATTGCTCATGCTGGTCTGACTGTGACATAAATTGTGTTTCTCCAAAGTCACTAATATTCTGTGCGCTTGGTTGGTGCTCGTCTACTGCCTCGAATCCCATCGAGAAGTACCGAGTCTCCGGCGCCAGCGGTTGGTGCTTGTCTACTGCCTCGAATCCCATCGAGAAATACTGAGTCTCCGGCGCCACCGGTTGGTGCTTGTCTACCGCCTCACATCCCATCAAGAAGTACTGAGTCTCCGGTACGACCTGTTGTTCTTCACTCGGATTAATGTTGTAGCAATAATCAGCTGATGATGGCCAAAAGTCTTGCGGATGACAGCTATTGTGTTGGAAATAGTTGTTGGCCTGATCCACATAAACAATTGACCCAAGTGTCTCCTCTATTTGCCCTACCTTGGACCTCAAGTGTACAGATAAGTCCATCAATGACTCCAGTGAAAAGTGATCAAGTTTCTCATGCCACTTTGTGACACTACCCTTGTGATCATCTCCAGCATTAGCCACCACTTCCTTGTTGTGGATATCCGAGAAATCCGAAAGATTAAGCTCTTGTGTCTTGCGCGTATCTCTTCTTTTGAACGTAGCTTCTAAGAACTTTGTCATGATGGATCCAGCTTCCGCCTCAGCTAGCTTTACGGATTTTGGCCAAACCCTGACATTGCCATTCGGTGTAGACATAACCATGCAGACCTGGCCTTTGCATAGGGCAGCAAGGCTTTTCGCTTTCCTCATCAGCGTTTGCCAGCGACTGTCGAACAATCTTTCTCGAGTCTTCTCCACCGAATCTCTGCGGGGTTTACGCCGCGGCCCTTTCTGCATCTCCTTTGTCTTGGCCATGGACTTTCTTTTCACAACCTAGCTAGAACAACAACACAATATATGGATTGAGCTGCATGTATGAAGCCATAAGCATTTCGGTGGAGCTTATATAAGCCAAAGACTTCCTTATTCTTTTGGAGATGTTGTGAAGATTTCTTTCTCTTTCTCAAACTAATTACCAAAAGATGATATACGTACGTACTGCACTAGATATGAAACAAGGAAAACGTGGAGCAGTAAAAGGACTATTGGACATCCTATCATAGACACATCTTATAGGTCAACCAGGTAACTATTGTTTCTAGTTGTTAAAAGGAAAACAAGTTTTCTAATTGGAGAAGGATAAGTACTAATTGAGGAAACGCTGAACCTCAACAGGGTGTTCGTAGTTGGTACTGGCTAGGTTGATCCAATCATTCCTAATCAAGAACGGAAGACGAAACAAGGTCGACTTTACATGTTAGAACAAAATTTACAGGGGACCGTAACTATGATCATTCTGATGTCTTTTGCAACTTCAAAAGAATCAAAATGATCCTCGGGAGTCGGGTGTGCCAGCCAAGATTCAAGATGTGTTTTGGTGATAAGCTCTTCTGAAGAAAACCAGGATCCACATTATCCTCGAACAGCTATATCTGGTCCCAGTCGCTTTCTACCTTCAGCCAATGTCAACACTCCAGTCCCAGCTAACTACGTCTACGCCAGTCAACGCTAGTCTTTCAAGTAAACCGCCAAACTAGCTGGCATAAAGAAAGAAAGATTTGGATGGGTCAATTTTGCTACATCCATTAGTTGCCTCAAGTAGGGAAGACCGAACTCCTCTGAGTTCTGTGGCCCATGAGTCAAATATCTGAACTGCTTGAGCCACACTATCAGCTTGGTATTGAACGTACTTTGTCATTAAAGTTGTAAATTTCTGATGTAATGCATGCATGACATGAAGAAAGAACCTTGACTCAACAAAGCGGAGTGAAACAGGAGGAACATGCAGAGACAGACACATTCAAAGGAGGATTTGGTTTGTGGATAAGGATTAAACCCAAACAAACTGAAAACATATAAATAAGATGGATTTGAAACCAAAACCTCACAAAACAAGCAACCTAGATGCTAGACAGTAAACACCATCAGGAAACTTATGCCGATCGAAGCAAATCTAGAAGTTCTATAATGAAGTAACATACTTATTGGCTATCTGACAATGCATGTAACAGCTACTGGACAACAAAAACATGAAGCACAAAAGACACTCGGATACATAGGCTGCAACCTATAGGGGATCAATGATCCAGAACACAATATGCTCCCGGAAGTGGTCACAGAGCCACATATGTAAAAGCTATGCTTTGAGACGTCAAAGAGTTTCATAAAACTAGAAGTTGAAAAAGGCCCAACATTACCTTGGGTTGAGAGAAAGACAATCTCTTTATCTTTGAGACTTTGAGAAGTGCTTTGATGAGCCACATTCAACCATGTATGATGCTAATGTGAAAGGAGCACCAACAGAACCTAACATCGCTGCCTTACTACAGCACACATGCAAAAATTTGTTGGGTGCTGCCGGTGCTGGAGTTTGACTTCTCTTTGTGACTTCAACCCGACAGTACTTGTGCAGATCCGGATGGACTTCACACATGCCAAAATTTTGTTGTGCCATCAAATGAAGCACCTTTAAAGCAATAATCAGTAGCTGGAGTTTTATTCCTGTAACAGCAAACTCTGTCTTTGGGGGAAACATTGTGCAAGTTGGTTCTGCTGGATAGTTATCTTTTGAGCCTTACGGCCATAATCTGTAACAAACTAAATTTTCAGGGTAGAATTTTCAGAACCAGAAACCACGTAGAGGGATGTTTCATTCATGTCCTCAAATCGACCATATCAGGAGCGATCAAATTAAATCTGCAAGGTTCAAAAGATGTAGTCAGCGGGAGCACTATTAGTTCCTAATCGCATGATGCACAGCCAATAAGAACCAAACAAAAAGTTTCACCAATATCCTCATTGACTTTTTAAGACTCAATTCAATACCACGAAAGAGAGCATCCAAGTAACTATATAATTAGGATAAAAAATATGAAAAAAACTGAAAACAGTTGGTATCAATAGCTGAAAAGATCATGGGAAACTAATAACTCATATCAATTAATTTTTTTCTCCAAGTTCCTTGCACTCACTACAAGAAAACATCACTTAGACCACGGAAACGTAATTGTTCCGTGGTCCAAGTGACACCTGGACGACGGAAATGACTCCGTCGTCCAAGTACCACCTGGACGACGGAGAATACCATCTCCGTCGTCCAGGTGGTAAGCTGGACCACGGAGTCTTTTCCGTCGTCCAGGTGATCACCTAGACGACGGAGACGGAATTCTCCGTCGTCCAGGTAATCACCTGGACCTCGGAGTCTTCTCCGTCCTCCAGGTGATCACCTGGACGACGGAGAATTCCGTCTCCGTCGTCCAGGTGATTACCTGGACAACGGACCGACACGCCGTCGTCCGAGTATACGAAACGTACTTCCACTTAGACGACGTACCGACACCTCCGTCGTCTAAGTGAAGCATTATATAAGCTCGATGCCAAACTGATCGAATTCATTCCTCGATCAATTCATTCCATTTGAAGAAGAATTGAAGGAGAAGGGAGAAGGAGAAGCTAGGGAGCTAGCTAGCTAGAAGCTAGGCCGAGAAGAATCAGGATCGATAAGGGATCTCCGCTGACTAGCTAGTTAGCTTAATTAACGTACAGATATCGAGAAGGCCAGTAGGTACGTACGTACACAGTTAAAATTTGCTTAATTAATTAATATATATTTAGTGAAAATGTACGTACATATATACATGCAAGGATGTTAGCTGATGTTAGCTATATATATATATGTACAGATCGATTAAATTACGTACGTACGTAATTTATGGATCAATGTAGATCGAGTACGTATAATTAAGCGTAAATTAATTGACAAATATATATATATGTAATAATTAATTAATTATAATATTTTGTAACAGTATGGACAAGAGTTGGATGAAGTTGAAGAATAGATGTGATGTCCGGTATATGGATGAGATTAGCGAATTTGTGAATTTTGCGATAGAACATGGTCAGGGAAAGAAACGTTTCAGGTGTCCGTGTCAGAAATGTCTTAATTGTCAGTATGCGGAGGTTAATGTTATGGTGCAACACCTGTACGAAAATGGTATGATGTGGAGTTACACTACATGGAGCGAGCATGGTGAAACAGTAGAGTTCATGGTGCCTCATCCAGCGGCAGTGGTGCCGGACCCCCAGCTTGCAACCCAACTGCAGATTTGGTCCATGATGCGTTTCCGGGATGTAGTCATGGTGGACACCAACACCAAGACGGAGGTTACAGTACCACTTATGAGCATGATGACACATTCCCCGCAGCTAGCTTGGCCACTGACACCAGTGAGATGGAAAAGTACAACCGAATACTACTTGAAGCGCAGACCCCGGTGTTCCCTGGATGTCGAGAGAATGTGTTGCAATATGTGATGGAGCAAATGAAGATAAAAGTGAAGCACAAAATGTCAGTGAGTGCTTTTGACGAAATTCAGGAGCAAATATGTAAGTTGCTTCCTGATGATCACAATCTTCCTAAATCTCATTATAAGGTTAGAAATATCCTGAGCAGCCTCGGCCTAAAGTACAGGATAATTGACGCATGTCCGAATGATTGTGTGCTATTTTACAAAGAGTATAAAGAGTTGGACTATTGTCCCGTATGTGGCCAGTGCAGATTCCAGTTGAATAGGAAGAGTTCGAAAAAGAGAATTCCTGTGAAAGTTGTTCGATATTTTCCCTTGATTCCCAGATTGCAGCGCCTGTACATGTCTTTACACACAGCAGAGGCGATGCGATGGTACGCAGAAAAGCGAATAGATGACAATGTCCTGCGACACGCCGCAGATGGGGAGGGTTTCAAACATTTCGACAGAGAATTTGGAGACTTTACTTCAGAGGTTAGAAATGTTAGACTCGGCCTATCTACAGACGGATTCAATCCTTGGGGAAGTAATAGCTCCGCCGTCAGCACTTGGCCAGTTATTCTGATGCCGTACAACTTGCCTCCGTGGATGTGCATGAACAAGGAATTTAATTTCCTTACCGTATTAATTCCAGGTCCTAAATCTCCATCGAAGTGCTTAGATGTCTACCTCAGACCTTTGATCGATGAGCTGAAACTGTTGTGGGAAAATGGAGTCCCAATTTATGACAAATTCACTGACACGATGTTCACGATGAAGGCTGCCGTAATGTGGACGATCAGCGATTTTCCAGCTTATGGGATGTTGGCAGCCTGCAGGACAAAAAGATATAATGGATGTCCTATATGTTTGGACGACGTGAACTCTAGTTGGCACGCGGGGAAGGTGTGTTACTTGGGTCACCATAGATGGCTTCCTCACGACCACCCGTGGCGACAGGATGAAGCTCATTTCGACGGTACGGTAGAGAACAATCCTAAACCCCGTAGTTGGTCGGGCGAAGAGATTTTAGAGAGGTTGAGCTATTTCGACTTTGGTGTGTTGAGCAATGACGCGGATGTAAATAAATGCAATCTAATTCCTCCACATGATCTGAGCTATTGGGATCACAAGAGTATATTCTTTGAACTCCCTTACTGGTCGAAGTTGAAGCTGAGGAACAACTTGGACACGATGCACATAGAAAAGAATGTGTGCGACAGCGTGGTGGGAACAATTCTCGGTATTAAGTTCAAGACTAAAGATACTCCCAAAGCGCGCAAAGCGCGCAAAGATTTGGAATCAATGAATCTACGTCGTCCCTTGTGGTTGAGGAGGGATAGGAAAGGAGTGTACAACAAGATGCCAGATGCACCTTACACAGTGAAGCCGACGCTTAGACGTTCTGTATTTCACTGGTTTAAGGGCGTTCGCTATCCGGCTACGTATGCAGCTACTATAATTGGAGCAGTGGACGAGGTGCAACACAAGTTTGTTGGTCTAAAGACACATGACTATCACGTTATGCTGCAACGTCTGATTCCAGTGGTAATTCGACCATACTTGCCTCGGGACGTCGTAGAACCAATAGTGGCATTGTGCAGGTGGTGGCAGAGGTTATGCGCCAGAGAATTAAAGAAGTTAGATGTGGTGGAATTGCAACAACAAATTGTGCACATCATTTGCAAACTAGAGAGGATTTTCCCCCCTGCTTTCTTTGACATCATGATTCACCTAATGATCCACCTGCCCGAGCAGGTGCTTATTTCTGGTCCGGTCCAGTACACTTGGATGTATCCTCAAGAAAGGTACGTACAACTAATTAATTAATTTGTTCCACTGGTGATTATATATATACTAGCTAGCTAGCTATATGTACTTATGTAATGTGTACGTTTGATTTTGTAGACAGCTTGGACAGTATAAGTCATTTGTCAAAAACAGGTCGGCCCCGGATGGCTCCATAGCAGAGACATACCTAATGCATGAGTGTGTTACTTACTGCAACAGGTACCTCAAAGATCCACCCCCTCCCACTGCCTCCGATCGCGGTGCCCGCATCAATCTTTCTGTCGTCACCAATGTCGTCCGACCGTTTAGAGGAGTATTAAAGGAATCGTTAACACAGGAAGAACTTATTGAGGCACATTGGGTAGTGTTGCGAGACTGTGATGAAGTTGAGCCGTACATGATGTCATACAGGGAGAGGCTTCAGGCGTTAAATCAAAACAAGAGTTCGGCGTGGATTGAGAAAATGGTTAAGAAGAAGTTTCCTGATTATTTCTTCCAATGGGTACGTACGTACGACTCGGTATTAATTATTTAAATACATATCGCTCATGTTTGTAGAAAGTAAACCCTTATATTAATTTGCCCTTTTTCGCAGATGATTGATCTGCAAAAATCTGATAACCACGGAGGGTGGTGGTCATGGCCAAAGCACTTGCTAGCAGGGAAGCCGGTTAAACACTATATTTATCCCGGATGTTTTGTGAACGGTGTAAAGTTCCATTCATTGGCCCGAGACGAAGGAAGAAGAACACAAAACAATGGGGTAGCGGTTGGGAAAGACAATGATCTATATTACGGGGCTATTGTATACGTGGTTCAGCTATGTTACGGGAATGATGTCAACGTTTTCCTATTCAAGTGCAGATGGTTCAAGCGTACAAAGGAAGACCTGAGACTATTATCAGTCGATACAAACTCGCACTGGTATGAGGATGATCCTTTCGCTCTCGCCACCTTAGTTCGGCAGGTGTTCTATCTCGACGATCTGAAAGCCGGTGAAGGGTGGAAAATAGTGAACCATATCTCTCGTCGAGGAATATGGAATACAGAGACAATTGAAGGGACACCAGCGACGACTGAAGATGCTGCTGAACCAGAAAGAGACATTCCTGCCTATCAAGAGCCTAATATTTCTATGGTCCGCTCCGATATAATGGACCTGGTTCAAGATGGTGAACGGTTACCCATGCCTGATGGTTGTACAGATCTAACTGAAGATGAGATTATCGATGAGGTAGATGAAGAAGACGAGCAGGAAGAGGACACGGACGAGGACTCAGGTTATTCGTCGGACGATGTTGAGTACGATGACGAGGATGAGCCGTCGACTAACGGGGATGAGGACGATGATGATTATGACGAAGAGTACGGTCATACGACGAGGGAGATTAATTGGTAATTAATTACTGTAATTATTGTAATATATATATGATCGATGCCGGTTTACGGTAAGAAATTAATCTGAATTATATATCCTGGCCAACGGAGAAATTAATAAATATTGGCGCCAAATCTCAATCTCATATAAAACGTACCCTAGCTAAATCCTCGACCCTAAATCTAGCAGTTCGATCGGATCGATCGATAAATTTTTTAATTATATTTTTGAATCAGAATAATTGAACGGACACGTACACAAATGACCGGGGACGACCTAAACCGTAATCCCTAAGGCCCTAACCCCTGAAATCGGGGTCTATGCACCTGGACGACGGAAAATGGTCATTATCCGTCGTCCAGGTACACACTAGGACGACGGAGAATGGTCATTCTCCGTAGTCCAAGTTCACAAACCCTAAACCCTAAACAGTAAGGCCCTAACCCCTGAATTCAGGGTCTATATACCTGGACGACGGAGAACGTCATTCTCAAATCCGTCGTCCAGGTGCAGATATCGTAATTTTTTCTAAGACAACGACCATCTAGACCTTCTTCCAATGCATTTTCTTTTCATCAAGACTTTAGAGTAAACAATTCTTGGTGTGTGAGCTTCGACGGTTCGAAAATCGGAGTTGCGAAATGCCTTGTATCCACGTTTCCGGTTTGTGAAATTATCGGTTTTGCGGTTGACTGTGCCGATCAAACCCTTCCCGAACTTATTATTTTATGGTCATTTGATAACAATTATATATTATGTTACGACGAACATATCCAACGGTTGTTTTGTCCAAATTCAATTTCGTTAATACTCTGCTGCAAATGAGCGTCTCCTCATGAACACTTAAGTCGTAAAGATTAGTCGATACTTAACATGTTTCAATACGTAAAATTAATCGGCGGTTCAAATTTAACTGTTCATATATACGATGCGTTCATCGATATTGTACGACTATTTCACTCGAATGACAGATCGCTAAATTCCTAGCGAATTATTTTTAAAATTTTTTTTACGTAATTTGAACCTGGACGACGGAGATGGTCATTTTCCGTCGTCCAGGTGTTAACCTGAACGACGGAGAATGACCATCTCCGTTGTCCAGGTTCAAAAATCATGGCGGTTCAAATTTTTTTTTGTTTAATTTTTTCATGTTATTTTCACTTGGACGACGGAAACTTACCATCTCCGTCGTCCAAGTCCAAAATTATGGCGGTTCAATTTACCGCTTCCGTTTTTGGGACCGCTTGAATTTTCACTTAGACGACGGAGATTTCATTCTCCGTCGTCTAAGTCCAATTCCATGGCGGTTCAAAACGTCCCGCCCTTTAATTACGCGCCGTTTCAAAATTTTGAAACCGCCACCTGGACGACGGAGAACACTGTTTCCGTCGTCCAAGTGCACTTAGACGACGGAGAATAGTGCTCCGTCGTCTAAGTGAAACTCTATAAATAGAGTGCGGCTCATCTTCTTTTCCTCATCCCTTACAATCCTATCTCTCCTCTCCTCTCTCTCTCTCTCAAATTCCGGTGATTCTCCTCCGGCGACGACGCTCCGACAACACAACTCCGGCGTGGTTCGATCCTCCTCTCCGACGACACAACTCCGGCGATATTCCCGAAAACTCCGATTCGGTAAATTTCTATTTTTCCCTTATTTAAATAATTTTCATTTTATTAATTAATTAAATTCTAAATATAATTAATTAGTAGAAATTAATTTAGTAATTAGTTTTAAATATTTAATAAATGATTAATTGTTGTTATTAATTAATTAAATCATAATTATTGTTATTTAATACTAATTAAATGAATAATTGTAAATTTATTGTTATTAAATAAATAAATAATTATTGTTATTAATTAATTAAATAAATAATTATTGTTATTAATTAATTAAATGGTTAATTATTGCATGCTAAATGGAAAATAAATTATTGCATGTAATTACGTGTATTTTTTAGTAAATTAATTAGTAGTACGTGTTCGATTTAAATTTAGTACATAGGCTTGGTGTAATTAAGTCGCACTCTTTGGAATAGATGGCGCCTCTTTTCCTTGCTTATCTCCTTAACCCCTCGTGATGTGTGGATTTCATCACCGCACACCATAACCTAAGTGAAGTTATGGACACGAGGTTGAGGGCGGAGTTTGCAAAGGACTTGAGGGAGTGTAAATTTTTGAAAAATTGGCCGAATGTCGGACATGGTGTCTAGAAACGGGTTATGACTGGTGACAGGATTTGGACTAAGAAAGACTTTTGTCGAAATTAGTCCTGCCTCTCGCGTTATCTCTATCCCTAACTGGCCATGTTTTTCGATTTAACCAAGGCTGATTAATTGAAAATTTACACATTATCGCGCGGGTCGCACGTCCATTGAACGACCGAAAATGCCAAGCTAGTGTACTCTATTTAAATCTTAAACGTACTTAATTAATTAGCGTAAATTTTTAAGTTGTAATTATTATGGTAAGTAGGTATTTTAACACCGTACTCTTAGGTTTAAATGGCTCCGCCAAAGACGACATCCGGCAAGAAGAAAGCCCAACAAGAGGCAGAAGATGCCATGCTCCGCCGCTTGGCGGACCAAGTCGGTTGGGAATTACCACCGGAGGGCAACGACGCTCTCAATCCGGACGGATCATCTAGTCCGTCCGTAGCGCCCTCTGGGGAAATTCCCGCTCCCCCATTCATCTCGAGCGGTGATGACGTCGACCCCTTCCAATCTCCGACGCCCGGTACCCATTCAACGGGAAGTACTCAGGCGTCCTCGACCGCCGAATCAATCATGTACAGCGCCCGCCGTAGGCAAAGGAGGGCCCCCACTGACCCGGAACCGAAAAGGACTCGGGGTCTCGTTAAAGGGGGCAAAGCGGAGCGTATTTGCAAGGCGACCGGTAAAAAGATCGACTTGCCGTACGACGAATTCACCGGTGGCCCTCCCACAGCTCAGCTAGCAAGTCTCTCGGCGCATGGGATAGGGTCAATCATCCGTAACCGGGTTCGTATCACTGCCCCTACTTGGAAGGAGGCGCCGGATCATGAGAAGGCGAAAGTCTTCAAAGATCTTTCGGTACGTAATACGTTCAATTTAGTTATTATATAATATTGTTAATCTCGGCCTAAAATTTAGTTATTATAATATCATAATATATTGTTAAAAGATCTTTTCTATTTATTTTTGATAGGAACAATTTGACGTGGATCCGACACCGGCGATGTTGAGGCATATCAACCAAACCGCCAACTCCATCTACAAAGATTGGAAGTACAGGCTTCATAAGTACTTCAAAGATGTCGGTCCCGTGCCTCCCCCGGTAGAGCTGCAAGGGGAGAGAGAAGATGAGTGGGAGTGGTTATGTAACCACTTTGCCTATGAACAATTTAAGGTATTAATTTATTTTTTTTATTTCAATTAAGATAATTGAATTATTTAAATTATACTTATTCATTTTTAATGATTTAATTATGTTGTGTAACAGAAATTCTCCGGTGTCAACAAAGCCAACCGGGGGAAGAAGGAGAAACACCATACTACCGGCGCCAAGCAGTTCATTCAAATTTCCAAGGAGCACAAGGATAAGGGCTCCAAACACCCTTATCTTGATGCAAGCGTAAGCGCGTACGTGACGCCAGGGCTCGATAATGAAGCGAGTCAATGCGGCGTAAGTGATATATATATGTGCTTTTAATTATAGTAATTATTATTTAAATATGATTTCATTATAATAAATTAATTATTCTTTTGTAGGCAAGGGCGATAGAGCGTGCGCATGAAGAGTTGGCCAACACTCAGCTTGCGTTCCCAGATGTGCCGCCGGAAGACTTGCCTCCTCTATCCTTAGAGAGCCAAATTGCAATCGCGGATGAGGTCTACGGTCGTAGAGCTGGCAAGGAGGTTAGGCACTTTGGGCCTAGGGTGGTACGAGATTTGTCGACGACCTCCGGCTCATCATCTACGGGAGGTTCGAGGCAGCGGAGAAGGAGTCAGGCTGCGGCCGTCGAAGCAGCCATTCAAGAGGCTCGACTGGCACAAAAGGAGAATGAGTCAATGCGGCAAAGACTTGACGAACAACAAGCACAAATAGCCCAACTCATCGCCCTCATGCAACAAAATCGAGATGTATGTCAACCTCCTCCGAACCCACACCCCGATGACAACGACCCGGCTGGAGGCGGAGGACTCGGCGGCGCATCTGCTCCTCCAGTGTATTAGCTAGCTAGTAGTTTATTATCTCGTTTCTTTCCGCATTCCGAACAATATTTTAATTTTTAATTTATGGGTTTTTTCGATTATTCATGTATGTACAAATTAATTTACTTTGATTATTTAATAATTAAGTTATTAATTAATATTCAAAATTTAGTTTATTTATTTAATTTTAGCATTTTTCATTATTTAAATTAAATTAATAATAAATTAAATTAATAATATTTAATTTCAATTTATTTTTTAAAAAAAATTAAATATTCACTTGGACGACGGAGTTTCCGTCGTCTAAGTACTTAGACGACGGAAAACTGCACCTAGACGACGGAAATGGTCCGTGGTCTAAGTGCAATTTTCTTGTAGTGACTGGATTTCCAGCAAACAGATTGCTGTTAAGAATGATCATTACTGAAAATTTTAGTGCACAATAAAATCCAATGATTGGTAATGGGTGGTGGGACAGTTATGCTGAATTGGATTAGCTTGCATTTCTGGCTTGGGCGACTGATGGAAAGCTGCATTGGTACGTATTACAATACGGTTATTGGGAAGGAGAGGTGGAAGCACCCTTATGTGATCCATCCCAGCATCTGTTGTTTAGTCCTATGTGAGAAAATCCTAGAAAGATTCACCAGACAGTTTTGCTGGTTTTATCCGAAGAAAGACCGATGCTAAGAGCCTATGACAAACCACGTACTGGAAAAGAAACAAAAAGACTGCTTGCATATTTCTTCCGCAACATGCCTAAAGAAATTTGACTGACAAGTCACCTCCAAAGGTAGTTGCTGAAAAGATGACTGTTTGTCTCCAATGCTGCCCTAGTTTTCACTTTTCATATACATCTGAAATAAGAGTAAGGCAAGAACATGAAACAAATAGATTAGTTTTGTACTTAGTTACTTAGGTTCATATGCAATAGAGCTATTATAAATAATTTCTGAGAACCCAACCCTAATTTAGCTGCCTAAACCGGGATTAGGCCCTCAAAACCTACTAAACTATACATGACATAATTTTAACCGAACTCTACATTGATCGAAGACTTCCTAACTCGATAGCAGTGTAGCTAGACTTCTAATTAATCTAAGATAACTAAAATACTAATCCGTAGGATCAGAGTTAATCCTACGGTGGTTTCTGTTATGCCTCGATCTGCATTCACGTCCGACCTTCGATGAAACTCTACAACCTGGACATTTGAAACCAAAGGGCCCAGGAAAAAGACATAAAAAAAAATAAAGAAAGCATAAGAGTGAATGGACGAAAAAAAATGTTGTGAGAAATCATAAAAGATTATTTTATGTCTTTCACAAAAATATACGTAAATAAAAATTAGCGAGTCATGTAAAAGCATATCATAAATGTGGAGGCAAGCATAACGTGGTCATCGGGTCGGGTGTTGTCATGTCCTTCCCGGGGCGTACTTAGTGATCAGCTGTGAAGTCGATGCATATCGTGCATCCACTACAAGAAAAACTCACCTACACCGCGGACCTTTTCTGTCGTCTAGGTTGGGTTTAGACGACAGTGGAATTTGTGATTATTCAGGAGATCGTGATCGTTTGTTTGGGGAGGGATTTTCCACCGGATTGCAGGATTTACGCGTTTTGCGTCGTGCTAGTCTGTGAGTGGACATTTTTCTTTTCACTGATTGGTTGCGAGTCTTTATTATACATTTTATGAGCATGAGCATGCATATGCGATTATGATTTATTCGAGCATGTATTTTACGATTATTCATATACGAATATGCATAGACGAATATGCTTATTTAATTATATAATACGAATATGCATATACATTATGCTTTAAACCTTTGCATGAAACGATTTATGATTTGGTTTACACAGAGTATAGTCTTAGTATATGTGGTTGTATCGATACATTTGCATCTCGGCTGATCCCTGAGGATGTTTACGAAGGGAGGCTGTGACCCCTGACCCGAGGCCTTTACCGGGGGGGGGGGGGGCGCAGACCTCTGACTTGAGGCCTTTACCCCATGATTCGGACTGTACTAGCGCGGATGTGTCCATGAGTGACCCCGCGGGATTTTTCGATGCATGCTCTGTATGCGTGAGGAGTTAGAGTCTCCCTCGTGTACCATATTACTTTCATGCATTTAGACTCGCATATGTTTTTATAACATATATTATTTGGCGAAAGACATTTATTTTCGTCCACCCACTCTAACAGTTTATATGTCTTTCTCTGGGCTGTTCATTTTCTATGCCTAGTTTGCAGTTTGGATTCAGGTGTCGCATGTCGAGGTTGGAGGCATAGTATTTGAGCCACTTTTTCTTTCTCAGTAGGTTTCTAGTTTGGCCTATTGTTATGTATGTATATATATACAAGAGGTCGCTCTGAATACTTTGTTGTTTATATTTTCATACGATTTTCCCGCATTTCTGTAAAGTTATAGTTTTGTTTATTACTTTACATTATGATATGTATTTGAGAAATCCGGATGGGATTGGTGCCCACGGTTTGGCTTTTGTGGCATAGGATGAAGTGTATTTTTCGGGTGCAGGTTAATGGTAATTCCGCGATAAAGTGAAACTCTGCCAAAATTTCTATGGTTTTCGAAAGTTCGGGTTTTCAGAAAGGGTTTGATTCCGGTTTAGGAAACTAAATCGAGGTTGGGTCCTTTCAACTTTTTCTCGCCGAACCTCCCGTAGATGAGTCGGAGGACAAATCTCGCATCACCTTAGGTCCCATCCCCCTAACCTCCATTCCAGCTCTACGACCGTATACCTCATCGGCGATTGCAATTTGGCTCTCCATCAATAGAGGTAGGTCTTCGGGCAGCAAATCTGGATGTGCTAGCTGAGTGTTGGCCAATTCCTCCTGGACCCGTTCTGCCAAATCCGCCTGAAAAAAATAAATAAAAATAATTATAAATTAGTACGAAAATTTAATAAATAATAATTAAATAATAACTACGCTAATTAAAAGTACATATATATCACTTACGCCGTATTGACTCGCTTCATTCTCGAGTCTAGGCGTCACGTACGCGCTGATGCTAGCATCGAGATAAGAGTGTTTGGAGCCCTTATCTCTGTGCTCCTTGGCTATTTGAATCACTTGCTTGGCGCCGCAGGTATGGTGTTTGTCCTTCTTCCCCCGGTTGGTCATGTTGATTTCGGAGAATTTCTGTTGGACAACATAAATCATTAAAAAATTAAAAAGTAACTAAAATAAAAATAATTCAATTCTCTTAATTTATATAGAAAAGTAAACACCTTATATTCTTCATCTTGGAAGTGGTTACACAACCACTGCCACTCATCTTCCCTATCCCCATGCAGCTCTATGGGGGTAGGCACGGGGCCGATATTGTCAAAATACACATGAAGCTTATACTTCCAATCACGGTAGATGGAGTTGGCGGTTTGGTTAATATGCCTAACCATTGCTAGTGTGGGATCCACCTCATATTGTTCCTATCAGAAATAAATAGAAAACTATAATCGTATATATTATGAAATTACGATTTTTATTGGTTATTAAAAAATAAATTTAAAATTGTACGTATTACGTACCGAAAGTTCTTTAAACAGTTTTGCCTTCTCTTCATCCGGCAACTCCTTCCAAGTAGGGGCAGTCATACGAACCCTGTTGCAAAGGATTGACCCTATGTTGTGCACTGACAGACTAGCTAGCTAAGATGTGGGAGGGCCACCGGTGAATTCGTCGTACGGCAACTCTATCTTTTTGCCGGTCGCCTTGAAAATTTTCTCGGATTTTCCGCCTTTCACGAGACCGCGAGTCCTTTTGGGTTCCTGGTCAGTCGGGGCCCTCCTGAGCTTGCGCCAAATGCTATAAAGGATAGATTCAGAGGATGCCGAGGTCGACAACGCCTGAGTACTTTCTGCCGAACTGGGAGTCCGACCAGAATGGGCGTCGTCATCACCGGTCGGGATAACTAGGGCAGCGGGAATTTTCTCAATGGGCGCTGTCGACAGACCAGATGAAGGGTTCGGAGAAAGCGCGTTGTTGCCCTCCTCTAAATCCCAACCGACTTGCTCCGCCAAGCGTCGGAGCATAGCATCTTCGGCCTCCTGTTGGGCCTTTTTCTTTCCCGACGGAGCCGTTTAAACCTAGGAGTTGTTACAATACCTGATTACCATAATAATTATATAAAAAAATTTACGATAATTACACCTTAGTATTCAGTGCGCCTAAGATTTAAATTGAGTACACTAGTTTGGTGTTTGGGTTGTTCAATAGACGTGCGACTCGCGCGATAAAGTGTAAACTTTCAATAAATTAGCCTTGGTTCAATCGAAAAACATGGCCAGTTAGGGATAGAGATAATGCGAGATGCAGGACTAATTTCGACAAAACACCCCGAGGCTAACCAAATCAATGGTATATACTCTATTGGTGTCATCTTTCTTAGATCCAAAACCTATCACCAGTCATAACCCGTTTCTAGACACCATGT
The DNA here is from genome assembly GCA_946800695.1 of Geum urbanum. Taxonomy (NCBI): domain Eukaryota; kingdom Viridiplantae; phylum Streptophyta; class Magnoliopsida; order Rosales; family Rosaceae; genus Geum; species Geum urbanum. Next base: position 13,626,207 of record OX327003.1, read on the forward strand.
CCGACATTCAACCTATCTTTCGAAATTTTACACTCCCTCAAGTCCTTTGCAAACTCCGCCCTCAACCTTGTGTCTATAACTTCACTTAGGTTATGGTGTGCGGTGATGAAATCCACACATCACTAGGGGTTAAGGAGATAAGCTAGGAAATGAGACGCCATCTATTCCAAAGAGTGCGACTTAATAAACCAAACTTAATTATGTACTAAATTTAAATCAAAGACTACCAATTTACTACAAAATTACCATAATTACCAATTTATTATTTTTAATAATTCACCAATTTACCATATTTACTACAAATTTACAATATTAGAACAATATTTACAAATTATAATTACATGCAATAATAATCACCAATTATACTATTAATTAAAACAATATTTAATTACAATAATTAATTATTATTTATCATGCATTTACAATAATAATTATTCATTTACCAATATAATTAATTATTATTACCAATAATTTTTTACTAATATATTATTACTAATAATTATTACTAATAATTATTCATTTACTAATAATAATTATTACTAATATATTACTAATTAATTTATCAATTTACAAATTTATTAATTAGTTTAATAATAATGATGTTAAAAAATATAATTATTACCTAAAAGATGAGTCGCCGGAGAAGTCGCCGGAAAAGTCGCCGGACTGGAGAGTCGCCGGAGGAAGGAGGCCGGAGGTTTTGAGAGAGAGTGAGAGAAGAGGAGAGGAGAGGAGAGGAGGAGAATCATATGGGATGAGGAAAAAAGAATGAGTAGTGGTTATATATAGAGTTTGACTTAGACGACGGAGCCCTATTTTCCGTCGTCTATGTCAACCGTTTCAAAATTTTGAAACGGCGCCCAATTAATCTGCGGGTCAGTTTTAACCGTGTTCATTTTGGGCACCGTTTCAAATGTTGACTTAGACGACGGATAGAACACCTGCCTAACTAAGGTGGTGAGAGCGAAAGGCTCATCCTCATACTAGCTTGAGTTTGTATCGACTAATAAAAGTCCTAGGTCTTCCTTTGTACGCTTGAACCATCTGCACTTGAATAGAAAAACGTTGGCATCATTCCCGTAACATAGCTGAACAACATATACAATAGCCTCATAATATAGATCATTGCCTTTCCTAACCGCTACCCCACTGTTTTATGTTCTTCTTCCTTCATCTCAGGCAAATGAATGGAACTTTACACCGTTAATCGGCTTCCCTGCTAGCAAGTGCTTTGCCCAGGACCACCAACCCCATGGTTTTCAGATTTTTGTAGATCAATCATCTGCGAAAATGGGAAAATTTAAGGGTTTACTTTCTACAAACATGATTGATTGTATATAAATTAGTAAATACCGAGACATACGTACGTACGTACCCATTGGAAGAAATAATCGGGGAACTTTTTCTTAACCATTTTCTCAAACCACGCCGAACTCTTGTCCGGATTTAACGTCTGAAGCCTCTCCCTATATGACATCATGTACGGCTCAACTTCGTCAAAGTCTCGCAACACTACCCAATGTGCCTCAATAAGTTCTTTCCTTGTTAACGATTCCTTTAATACTTCTCTAAATGGTCGGACGACATTTTTGACGACAGAAAGATTGATGCGGGCACTGGGATCGGAGCCAGTGGGAGGTGGTAGATCTTTCAGGTACCTGTTGCAGTAAGTAACTGAAAGGACCCAACTCCGATTTAGTTTCCTAAACCGGAATCAAACCCCTTCTGAAAATACGAACCAACAAAAACCATAAAAATTTTGGCAGAGTAACGCTACTAACGCAGAATTACCATTAACCTGCACCCGGAAAATACACTTCATCCTATGCCATAAAAGCCAAACCGTGGGCACCAATCCCATCCGGATTTCTCAATATCATAGCAGTAATGTAAAGAAATCAATAAAACTATACTTTACAGAAATTCGGGAAAAAATCGTATGAAAAATATAACATAAGAATGCTCAGAGCGACTTCTAATATATATATATATACACACAAATAGTAGTATATATATATATACACAAATAGTAGGCCAAACTAAGAACCTACCATAAAAGAATCATCGCCCGAATACTAAGCCTCCGACTGTGACGTGCGACACCCGAATTCAACTGCAAACTGGGCAAAGAAAACGAAGAGCCTAGGGAAAGACATATAAACCATTAGAGTGAGTGGACAAAAATAAATATCTTTCGCCGAATAATATATGTCATAAAAACATATGCGAGTCTAAATAAATGAATATAACATAGTACACGAAGGAGATTCAAATTCCTCACGCGTACGGAGCATGCAACGTAAAACTCTGCGGGGTCACTCATGGACACGTCCGCGCTAGTACAGTCAGAATCATGGGATCCCACACCCACACGTGATTCTAGCCAGAAAGGCCTCAGGTCAGAGGTCTGCCCCTCCCCAGTAAAGGCCTCGAGTCAGGGGTCACAGCCTCCCCCAGTAAACATCCTCGGGGATCAGCCGGGATGCAAGTGTATCGATACAACAATATATACTGTGACTGTACTATGTGTAAACCAAATCATAAATAGTTCTATGCAAGTGTATAAAGCAATATGTAAATGCATATACATAATATATAATTGTATAGGCATAATCGTATAACACATGCTCATATAAATCATAATCTCATATGCATGCTCATGCTCATAAAACGTGTAATAAAGACTCGCGATTATCAGTGAAAAGAAATTGTCCACTCATAGGTGAGCGTAACGCAATACGCGTTAATCCAGTGACCCGGCTGAAAATCCCTCACCAAATGAACGATCACGAACCCCTGAATAATTATAAAATCCACCGCTCAAAATCATAACTCGAAACCTCAAATCATATCACGAGAAACAACCATTCCCGGAAACATATAATTCAATAACGACGAAATCGTGAAAATCCGATAATCACACCACAAAACCTCGCTATAATTTCCAATGCTCAATTCGAAAAATAAACCTCACCACTGTGATCGGGGCGCGATTCCGAGTGAAACGACATATAACTCGTCGAAAAACACATCGTCGGAAAAATCGCCGCCGCGGACAGTGGAGCCGCCGCCGGCCGCCGGAAATTCAGACCTGCCCAGCAAAATTTATGCTACACATGGTTTTGAAGATCTCGAAATTTCCAACAACTTTCCAGTTCAAAGTTAAGGCCAATTTTGACCGGAAAAGGTCCAAAACTCATCTCAAAGGTGCAAACCCTCGCCGAAATTTCAAACCGATCGATCTCTCTCCTCCGGCCACGGAAACCTCCCAAACCACTTGCAATAGCTTCCTTTCCTCATGGCTAACAAAACCTCTCAAAGTGGAGCCACCAAATCGGCCTGAAAAATCACCTCCGACCACCGCCGAATTTGCCGGAAAATCACAAACTTCAAAATGTCATAACTTCTTCATCCGGTAACCAAATTGAACGAATGGCCTATCAAAAGAAAGATGAGCTCAAACCCAACAACTTTCATGAAGACACCACGGCAAAAAGAGGCCAGAATCAAGCTCAACGAACGCAAACAAAAATCGGCCCGGAATGGAGAATAATGGCTGGTCAACCCGAGTTGACTCAGTCAACACCCAATTCTGACTTACCCAAAAAGGAAACCCATTATTTATACTTTCTATTTTTGGTAACTTCCAAATTTACTTTACGACAAACTTCGAACAAATGTAACTTTCGCGTCGTAATTCCGTTTTTAACGATTCTCGGGTCTACGAACTTATCTCGACAAATTCTTCAATTTCCACCTAAAGTCAACCAACTTCGACAAATCTGATAAAAAGTCAACGGCTCAATTCAACATAAGCTTATCTGATAAAACGATCAATGGTCTAAAATATTCACAACTTATTCCTTGTAACTCGGAATAATCCTCCGGAAGTTCCCACGAGCTCGAAATTAAATTCTCTACAACTTCCGTGAAGAATTCCAAATTAAATTCTTGCCCGATAATTCAGTTGTTAACGTAGCCGCCATATTAACTTATTACATCGAAATCGCGAAACTCACAAATCAAGTCGATAACCATTCCATTTACGGTTCGGGTCGATCGATGGTCCAAAACGGATCACAATCACGATTCAGATGGACTCGAATACAAACAAATAAACTCGACGATACTCCGAAATTTCAAATATTCATATTATATTCCTCGGTCGTTGAAATAATAATCCGGAACCACCCACGAACTCGAAATCACGCGTACAACAACTCTTGAGAAGAGACTCAACTCAAATTCTCGGGCGATAATTAAGTCGTGATCAAAGCCGACAATTCAATCAATTATCGGAGAACTGCGATTACGCGCTAACTCATGAATTAAGCTGATTACACTTCTGATTCTGTTCTGGGTCGTCACAGTAACACACTCATGCATTAGGTATGTCTCGACTATGGAGCCATCCGGGGTCGACTTGTTTTTGACTAATCTTTTATACATTCCAAGCTGTCTACAAAATCAAACGTACAATTAATACATTGTACAATCAGAATAAGTACATATAGGTAGTAATCTCCAGTGGAACAAATTATGAATCGAAAAACCTGTATAATTAAGAAATTGTACGTACCTTTCTTGAGGATACATCCAAGTGTACTGGACCGGACCAGAAATGAGCATATGCTTGGGCAGGTGGATTATTAGGTGAATCATGATGTCAAAGAAAGCAGGGGAAAAAATCCTCTCTAGTTTGCAAATGATGTGCACAATTTGTTGTTGCAGTGTCACCACATCTGACTTTTTTAATTCTCTGGCGCATAACCTCTGCCACCATCTACACAATGCCATTATTGGTTCTACGACGTCACGAGACAAATATGGTCGAATTACCACTAGAATCAGACGTTGCAGCATAACGTGATTGTCATGTGTCATCAGACCAACAAACTTGTGTTGCACCTCGTCCACTGCTCCAATTATGGTAGCTGCATACGTAGCCAGATAATGAACGCCCTAAAACCAGTGAAATACAGAACGTCTAAGTGTTGGCTTCACTGTGTAAGGTGCAGCTGACATCTTGTTGTACACTTATTTCCTATCCCTCCTCAACCACAAGGGACGACGTAGATTCATTGATTCCAGATCTTTGCGCGCTTTGGGAGTATCTTTAGTCTTGAAATTAATACCGAGAATTGTTCCCACCACGTTGTCGCACACATTCTTTTCTATGTGCATCGCGTCCAAGTTGTTCCTCAGCTTCAACTTCGACCAATAAGGGAGTTCAAAGAATATATTTTTGTGATGCCAATAGCTGAGATCATGTGGAGGAATTGGATTGCATTTCTTTACATTCGCGTCCTTGGTCAACACACCAAAGTCGAAATAGCTCAACCTCTCTAAAATCTCTTCGCCCGACCAACTACGGGGTTTAGGATTGTTTCTACTGTCCCGTCGAAATGAGCTTCATCCTGTCGCCACGGGTAGTCGTGAGGAAGCCATCTACGGTGACCCAAGTAACACACCTTCCCCGCGTGCCAACTAGAGTTCACGTCGTCCAAACATATAGGACATCCATTATATCCTTTTGTTCTGCAGGCTGCCAACATCCCATATGCTAGAAAATCGCTGATCGTCCAAATTACGGTAGCTCTCATCGTGAACATCGGGTCAGTGAATTTTTAATAACTTGGGACTCCATTTTGCCACAACAGTTTCAGCTCGTCGATCAAATTTCTGAGGTAGACATCTAAGAACTTCCCTAGAGATTTAGGACCTGGAATTAGTAAAGTAAGGAAATTAAATTCCTTGTTCATGCACATCCACGGAGGCAAGTTGTACGACATCAGAATAACTGGCCAAGTTGTATGACATCAGAATAACATCCACGGAGCTATTACTACCCCAAGGATTGAATCAGTCTGTAGATAGTCCGAGTCTAACATTTCCAACCTCTGCAGCAAAGTCTCCAAATTCTCTGTCGTAATGTTTGAAACCCTCCCCATCCGCGGTGTGTCGTAGGACATCGTCATCTATTTGCTTTTCTGCGTACCATCGGATCGCCTCTATTATGTATAGAGACATGTACAGGCACTGCAATCTGGGAATCAAGGGAAAATATCGAACAACTTTCACAGGAATTCTCTTTTTCGAACTCTTCTTATTCAGCTCATATCTGCACTGGCCGCATACGGGACAATAGTCAAAATCTTTATACTCTTTGTAAAAAAGCACACAATCATTCGGACATGCGTCAATTATCCTATACTTTAGGCAGAGGCTGCTCAAGATATTTCTAACCTTATAATGAGATTTAGGAAGATTGTGATCATCAGGAAGCAACTTACATATTTGCTCCTGAATTTCGTCAAAAGCACTGACTGACATTTTGTGCTTCACTTTTATCTTCATTTGCTCCGTCACATATTGCAACACATTCTCTCGACATCCAGGGAACACCGGGGTCTGCGCTTCAAGTAGCATTCGGTTATACTTATCCATATCACTAGTGTCAGTGGCCAAGCTAGCAGCGGGGAATATGTCATCATGCTCATGAGTGGTACTGTAACCTCCATCTTGGTGTTGGTGTCCACCATGATTAAATCTCGAAAACGCATCATGGACCAAATCTGCAGTTGGGTTGCAAGCAGGGGGGCTGCCACCACTACCGCTGGATGAGGCACCCTGGTAAGCACTATGAGCTGAAGTCTGCTGAGCTGAAGTCTACTGCTTTACCATGCTCGCTCCATGTAGTGTAACTCCACATCATACCATTTTCGTACAGGTGTTGCACCATAACATTAACCTCCACATGCTGACAATTAAGACATTTCTGACACGGACACCTGAAACGCTTCTTTCCCTGACCATGTTCTATCTCAAAATTCACAAATTCGCTAATTCCATCCATATACTGGACATCACATATAGTCCGCAACTTCATCCAACTCTTGTCCATACTTCTAAAAAAATTTATAATTAATTAATTATTACATATTAGTCAATTAACTATTAATTCTATATATATATATACAAATTTTTGAGTAATTATTAATTAAACTATTATATATATACAAATTTTCAACTACCTTAATTAAAAAAAATTATTAATTCAATATCTTCAATATATAATTACATTCAACTACCTTTATTAATTATAGTTGTACATACGTAAGTACGTACTCTACATCAATTACTTTAATATGTCTAGCTAACATGCATGTACGTACGTTTTAACTAAATATTAACCAAATTTTAAAACATTCATACATATATACGTACTACAGGTCTATAATTAAGTAATATATATATCATCAATTTCTTAACTTAATATATTATATATAAATATATATTAGACGTACTAATTAATTATTAAGAATGCAATCAATCAAACGTACAATTAATTATATATATATAAACCTACGTTAATGGTGTTGGAAAATTAACTACGTACATACCTAGCCTTCTCCGATATATGGCTAATTAATCGATGGTCGGAGCCGCAGATATATATAGTGCATGCTATCTAGCTAGGTAGCTAGCTAGCTAGGACGTCGCTTGAATATATTGCATGCATGCCCGCGTGAGGCGCTGATGAAGACAGGAAGATATCGATTATGATCAGTTGAGAGACGAGTGATTGAGCGGAGAGAAGAGAGTTCGGCATGGGCCTTATATAATGCTTCACTTAGACGACGGAGGTATCAGTCCGTCGTCTAAGTGGCCACTCGGACCATGGCGTGTCGGTCCGCGGTCCAAGTGTACACCTGGACGACGGAATAATCATTCTCCGAGGTCCAAGTGTCACTTGGACGACAGAGATTATTTTCTCCGCTGTCCAGGTGACACTTGGACCGCGGAGAATTCTTCGTCGTCCAAGTTCCACTTGGACCACGGAACCGTAAACGTTTACGGTTCCATGGTCTAAGTGCAGTTTTCTTGTAGTGATCATACCGTGCGTGAAAAATTGTGAACATAACATGAAGCCTCCATACATGATCATACTTATAGCATGCTGTGATTCGTATATCAAAAATGTGCATACATATATATGTATATGTAAAAATATATACTCGATAGAAATCTTGATGCACATCAGGACTCGCTAATCTATTCGTAAAAACATAGAAAGTCCACTCACCTGGCTCGTCAAAAATATATGCCAATCCACTTACTCGTACATTGGATCCGACGCTCATAGGCCCCACATATAACACGATGCTAGCTCCGTAAATCGGCAAAAATTTTTCTCATCCAAAAACATGATTGCAAACTCCTAATCAAGATAATAAAATTATTTAATATTGCAATCCGAAAGGTAATCGAAAATTAACTTAGAAACTACCCTGAAAACTCGTACGAGAAACCTAATTCATTGCCTCGTTGGAGCTCCGCCGTGGATTGCGACGCGTGGTGGCCACTCGCCTCCTCCACCCACCAACTTTGGTGAGCCCAAAACTAACATGTTTAGCTTCCACTTGGCATTCCAAGCAAGATTTCTTTCATCACCGGAGTGAGATTCGACTCTGGAATGACCCAAACCACTGAAACGGGCCAGAATTCTAATTCTCGGAGACCGCCACCAATAGCGACACTCGACCAAGGAAACATTCCTCTCAACGAGCCTAGACTTTTCCCTCACTACGACCGCGACCAACTCCACTCGACGCGGCCGAAAATCTGCTCGAAAACCAACGGCCTCAAAATCGTTGGTGAAGCTTTCGAGCTTGATTCCGATGCCAGTGAGCCGCTACATACCTTTTTCCACCACAAACCACCATCCCTATGACCTAGGCTACAAAACCCCTATACCCTTGGCCCTCAATTTTTCTAGAGCACCGCCGGACCCAGCGGTAAAAAGAAACCAAGTCGGTTCTCTCTCCAATGAACATGCATGCCAAAAAGTTTCACAACAACACATTCATGGAAGAGAGGAGGCTCGATTTCATACCTCGACTGTCAAAATGGTGGTCGGACGGTGACTTTTTCAGCTGTTCAAAACTTGGGTCGGGTCAACGTACGGTTTGACCATTTGGGTCTTAAGTCCAACCAGGTCAGCCAGAAGCGGAGCAATGGATCAAAAATTAATCTAAGGATCTATTTATACTCCCTTACTCTGATTCGAGCCAACGGCTATGATTCGATAGCAAGAAAATCCTACAGCTGTAACAATTTCGATAACAAATTAATCTCATTAGTTACAACTCTCACGACAACTTCTAAAATCATACCTAATAGCTCAAAACTCGGATAAATCAAATAAAAAAACACACGAGTTCAGAATAATTTCTTCTACATCTTCGGTGAAAGAAGCGAATCCAAATTTAGAATTTATAACATGTCGATATTTAGGTCGCGACTAATCTCGAAAAACGTGTAATGGGTTGTTTAGCTCGATAATTAGCGTGATAACAATGATTAACACCCTAATTTGGGTTCGGGTCATTACAATCACGAAAAGTCAACGTAGCGAGAACACGGAGCTGCGATTGCTGCATTATGATTCTTTGAAGAACATCTGGTATACCTTATATATTAACTCCTAGCGACTCATGCGGTGTAACCGATTTAAGGGTTTAACCCCGAAGGTTTGACGGAAATAGCTTACCATGCTAAGGATACTCCAGAAACTTCATATCTCTGTGTCGGAGGATCTATGTCCAGATAATCCATGATTACCAAAGTCGACTCCCATAATTCCCGAACGCTCCAAGAAATATAACATTGGGTTATGATTGACAACGTCAAAGAATCCAACTATCGCTACTTGAACTAATTCCTTTTCTCCGTGTAAGAATACCTTTCCAGCATCGACTACTATAGTACCCTCATTCTTGGTAACCCATAAAACTTATCTGTTCACGTAACCAAATTTCTGCAATGACTCGTGACTCAAAAGCATTAAGTCTTTGATGAAAGGACATCCCCACATCGATGTTTGAGCTCGAAAGATGACTCTACATGTCGTGATAACTCTCGAGATTGGTAATCACATGATAACATCGGGAAAATGGCGTGAATAATTATACGTCATACTTCATATCCAACTTTAAGTGGCACCATTACTACATCTGAAACAACATACAACCGACCATAAATTCTTGGTAAATCTCGGCATTCAATAGGTCCGATAAAATACATAGTAATGATCATAAGACGATATGGCCCATACGTCTAATAATGATGAAATCATCTTGGACTCAAGAATTCAATTACAAAACCACCCGCGCATTGAATAATGGAATTGCTGCTCAAGAATAGAATTTGCTAAAGATAAAACTCTGGTTAAGCAAGGAAGGGATAAGTTCGCAACCACTATTTATTATGAGATCGAGGATGGTTGCGAAAGAAGACAACACTCCCGATGGATGGAACCATACACAATTACGTGCGTACCCCGAATACCTCATGCACTACCAGTCTAAGAGAGAACCATGTGCATCGAAGATCAAACAAAACAGAATGTATTGAAGTCATGACAAAATCGAGAATAACTCTCTTGGTTAAAACAAGTGAATCTCCTTGACGAATAAGATTGAGGAACTTAAGGTAACAAAATGGATGGGACAAAGGAAGATGAATGATACCAAGAAAAATTTCAACTGGAATGAAACATAATTAGCCAAAGCTACACACAACTGCTCCACCAGAATGGTTATGTGCGACGATCATACAATTGTTCCAAGATCCCGATGTAGCCATGCTGGTACGAAAATTATACCTTCGGAGTCCAGAGATCGATGAATAATCTTTAACACACACATGAATGAGAATGCAATATGACAATGATAGGATGTAAAATTGAATGATCATAACATAACAGAGTGAAATGAATTTAAGCACAGAAATAATTGAAGCTGGAAGAAACGGAAAAGAAACACTCTTACTGAGGGTATTTGAGCACCACACCCCAAGCAACATAGATTCAAATAGCGGTAAGAGTAATGTTAAACGTACATCAGGGGCTTCACATACTAGGACCAAGTCTCGATCCATAAGTGTTGTCTCTCCGTAGTGATTATGCTAATCTCCTCTACATTATTCCAATTTTATTAGATGCCCCCAAAAGGATTCCTATTATGGATGGAGAAATCTGTTTAGTTCATCGAATATTACACTTGGGTCTGAGAAGTTTATGCGAAGTTAATGACTGAGCAAAATTTGAGAGAACGAGAAACAGAGCATGGCGAAGGTAAAATTTGAGCACTACGACTCATCCACATCGTTATAAGTTCATAAACTTCAAGCGGAACTGAGGTTCATGAATTGTTGATCGATGTGATCACCAACGATTTCGTAGTAATGTCGATCCTAAGACGACTTCATGTGATATAATTTCTCGACCAAGAACTAACTCATCCTCGAAAGGTAAATGAACATGAAGTATGAGGCTAGGAGGTTTAACACGAAATGGAAAACTGAAAAACTAGAAGTGACTGACAGAATTATGACATCGTATGTCACAAGAAAAATTACGCGAATCTTTCACAAAGAAAAGATATACATTGCATTTGAAGACTCGTCCCGTGAATTATTGATCAAGTCGTGCTTTGAAATTATAATATGCCAGCTAAGATGATGTGAACATTGTAACGACATTGTCAGGATGTCCCACGAGGTGCGGGACATATCACATAGAATTTACAGAAATTTTGGGATAATCTCCCTATAAAATCAAAGTCAACCAAAACCTGCAGAGAAAATCACAACTTATATTGCACAAGTCCAACAAACATAAAGTGTCCCAACGTCGTTCATTTGAATTTCCACTACCAGCATAAAGAGTATACCCAACGAACTTTAAAAAAACAGTCCGATGACGGTTGAAACCGTCGGGTATAGTACACTTTCAACCATTGTCTGTAAATAGCACTAAACCCGACGGCTATGGTTCCTTATCTAACCTGCTTGGGCAGCAGCTCAACCATTAAAAAAATAGGAGGAGAAAAACTCAAAACGCTATGAAATTGTAAGTGTTTTTGGTAGCGGTCCAAAAAATGTTCGTAAAGCTATTTCTCGCTATATAGGTATGTATATATATGAATTCTGTAGATTGAGTTAATTATGTGTGATATATATATATATATATAGAGAGAGAGAGAGAGATTGATGAATTTGGGGTATTAATTGATTTAATTAGATGTAAATATAGATGCATGTAAAAATTTATGTGTTATATATATATATGAATTTTGGAGATTGAATTGATTTATGTGTTATATATATATACATGAATTTTGGGGATTGAGTTTATTTAATTAGATGAAAATATGTACGTATATATGTGTGTTTATATATGTGTTAATTAATTGTTGATATATATATATAGTTAGTGCGTGCGTGCGTGTGTGTGTGTGTGTGTGTGTAACTTTGTAATTACATAGCTAGTTTGCTAGTAGATCAATGATCGAATTAAAAGGTATGTATATATATAAAAATTAAGTTAAAATTTTTCAGGATGAACAAGAGTTGGATTTTGCTTCCAAGATGGGATCGAAATTATAAAATTGGAATGAAGAGTTTTGTGGAATATGTGAAGGCTAATTTTAATGTGAATGATATTTATTATTGCCCGTGTAAATGTTGTCAGTGTCGAAGCGATATGTATCGTTTTACCATTGATACAGTATGGGAGCACCCGAAGAAAAACGGGTTTTGGGATAAGTACACGTGTTGAATTTATCACGGTGAAACATCTTCAGTGGGTCAGCATGATCATGGACAATATCCTCAGATGGCCAATACATCCAATGATCCAACAATGAGGTTGATCAACGATGTGTTTCCTTATAAGAGATGAAACACAGTTCAAAATTTCTATCTTCTTGTATGATGTTGAAGTTGGTGGAAATTTGCTAAAGTCGTATAAGTTGGAACAATATGAGCTAGTCATTGCCCACTGGTGGGTATTGCTTACCTGTTAGAAGTGTAATATTGGAAAAACTTTCATCTATACTGTCCTCAGGTTGGCGGTAATCTTGAGTACCACAATAGGGAGTTTGCAAACTATTTTTGCGGCTGGGTACGTCAATACATATACTTATTGATATATATAATTTAATATCATTACGTTTGTCATCTAACATGTTGGTTATTATTGCTTCAGATGAACTACGTGGAGTATGATGGTAACCCAAATTGGTCACACGAATTGAGGCTTTTGGCGATGACACCGATAACTTCAAGAGTGTATCCGATGTGTAAGGTCAATGGCGTGCAATTTATATGTGCACATAGAGACGCGAGATGGAAGACACAGAACTCTGGGGTAATTGTGCATGGTACACAAAATGGTATTGACTATTATGGGGTTCTCCATTCAGTGGTTGAACTAATTTATAGAGAAGGCATGACATTGCACTTGTTTAAGAGTAGATGGTTTGATATTAGCCATCATAACACAAAGATCGATGACTACGGAACCTTTTCGGTGAATACTGCTACAACATGGTATGAAGATAACACTTTTATTTTTGCCACAGCGGTAAAACAAGTGTTTTATCTTGATGATCTTGTGCACAAAGGCGCGTGGAAAGTAGTTAACAATGTTGTTCCTAGAAACATATATAGTGCTGCTACACTAGGTGATGTCGGCCGCAGAGAATGAAGAAGTTACTGCATACCAAGAGCCGAAGGCAATTAATATTTCAGATTCCTCGACAATTCGCCTTAACAATGTGACGCTAGGTAGTGTGGTTCGACTTCCTCGAGCCGAAGTTAGTGATGTCAATCCAAATGAAGACAACGAAGACTCTGGTGAAGAGGAGCAACACATATTACCAGAAATTAACAAGGATACTGAATCAGACTCAAGCGATGATTCTGATTATGCGCCTGATTAGTTAAAAATGAATATGTGTTGTATAATGGTGCATGCATGTTTGTGATGATCATAATATACGTGGTCGTTAAATTTACGTTCATACGACACGTCCAAATTTACTTAAACAGGTTTTGTAGGACTTGTGTTTTCAAAATCCCGAGGGTAAATTTTCAAAAGAATAAGGAGGTATAACCGACGACATTGACCATTTGTTTTTGGGTATACTATACCCGAAGAATTTTGTACTACATGTCGTCGGTTATAATATACCCGACGACGTTCATACGACAAGTCGTCATGTATACTATACCCGACAACAATTTTTTTGCCTCGTCGATTATACCTTATGGGTATATCTCCCCAAAACTGCCCGAGGCCGCCCCATTTCCCTCCTCCTCCCTCAAAATTCCTCTCCTTTCTCATATCACCCCCGCCTTGAAAGGACCCAACCCCGATTCAGTTACCTAAACCAGAATTGAACCCCTTCTGAAAATATGAACCAACAAAAACTTTTCAAAATTTCGGCAGAGTTTTGTTACTAACGTGGAATTGCATAAACCTGCACCCTGAAAATAACACTTCGTCCAATGCCACAAAAGCCAAACCGTGGGCACCAATCCCATCCGGATTTCTCAACATCATAATATAAACAATAAACAGTAAACATACTGTACTATATATAGTATATCCGTGAAAATCTGTATAAACACGTATCAGAGTGTATCAGAGCGACCACTAGTGTAAATATATACAATATACACATCAGTAGGCAAAACAAGAACCTACTAGAAAACACAGGTAGCTCGGATCACTAGCCTCCCACCACGACGTGAAACACCAGAACCTGAACTACAAACTGGGCACGAAAACCGAAAAGCTCAGGGGAAAGACAATAAACTCGTTAGAGTGAGTGGACGAAAATAAATGTCTTTCACCAAGTAATATATACGTATAAAATCATATGCGAGTCAAATGCACGAAAATCAAATGGTACGTGAGGAGACGCTGACTACCACCCACGTACAGAGCATGCAACGTAAATATATCGCGAAATCTCTCATGGACTACCACGCGATAGCACAGTCTGAATCACGGGATCCTAGACCCACACGTGATTCCAAGCCAGAAAGGCCTCGGGTCAGGATATATGTCCCCCCCCGGAGTGTACTCGGGGATCAGCCGAGAAGCCAATGTGTATCGATACCACAACATATACTGAGACTGTACTCTGTGTAAACCAAATCATAAATCCTTTTCATGCACATGCATAAAACATAATATGTACGTATATATATTTGTATACGTATATTTGTATAAGCATAATCGTTAACACATGCTCGTAAAAATCATGATCAACTGCATGCTCAAGTTCGTAAATCATATATAAAAGACTCGCAATCAATCCGTGAAAAGAAATTGTCCACTCACAGACTCGCGTAACGCGCACTCGCGCTTAACTCGTGGCCCGGCGGAAGATCCCTCGCCTGAAGCACGATCACGATCCCGATCTCGATCTCGATCTCCTGAATATTCACAAAACATAACTGATCAAAATATAACCCACAGCTCTGTACTGAACCACGGAAACCAACCGTTCCCGGAAATATGCAATGCAATACAAAATGATTAACGGAATTCCCGAAATCTCTACTCGAAACCCTCGACTGAAAATCGGCTACACAAATCGATCCGAAAACCTCTTGACGATAATCAGGGCGCGATTATGAGAAAAACGACATTAAAAACGTCGAAATCCAAAAAGTTAACTCATCGCCGGAGCACCACCGTTGACCGCCGGCAGCGGCGGCGGCGCGCCGTCAATCGTGACTTCCTCCGGCGAGGAAGCTCCAGAACTGTAGTTCTCCTCAAGCCGAATCATTTTCTCAACTACCACCCAAGCCAATTCCAACTCTAAACCACCCAATTTCACCTCGAAATACCGAACGGAAAAACCACCGGTAACCTAATCGGGTTGCACAAATTCCTCCACCAAACCCAAAACTATTCACATGGGGAGCATCCCTAGGCCAAGGGGAGTCGAACCCCTAACCTTACAGCCACCGTGGCTCGCCGAAACATGGCCAACCAACTCTGGCGACACAACCCAGTTCGACCCGATTCGGGTTCAACCAAAACGAAACCAATTTCAACCAAACCAAACACCATATTACTCAAAATCGAAAGGAGAAGCTAACCATACCTTCCTCTTGACCGGAGGTGGCCGGAAAATGGTCGTCGGACGGCAAGAACCAAAATGGAAACTTTCCCTTTCTCGGTCAACGGCCAACTTTCCAGTTTTGGAAAGTCAAAGCTCGGTCAACGTCAAACAGTGTTTTGCGACTAATTCTTGACTATTCCGATATTTATACTCGCGCCTCGGGTCGATCGACGATTCGAAATGGATAACCATCACGATTCGGATAAACACGAAACAATCGGATAAACTCGTCGAAAACTGAAACTTCAGATATTCGTATAATATTCCTCGGTTATCGAAAAAATCTTCCAAAATCGTCCTCGAGCTCGAAATCACGTACTCTACAACTTCCGTGAAGACACTCAACTCATATTCTCGGCCGAAAATATAGTCGCGAATAGAATCGACAAATCACATATATAACGTAAAACTGCGACTATAACCCATCTCGGGAATTGTGCAGAATACTCAACTAACTCTGGTTCGGGTCGTCACAGGTGGCCTCCTCAACTGAGTGGTTCTGCCACAAGACCTTCACTAGCGGGATCACACGGTGCCTCAACTCCTGCTCACGACGATAAAGAATCTGCACTGGCTCCTCAACGTACGTCAAATCCTCTCTGATCGGCAACTGTTGTGGGGCTAACACATGTGAAGGATCTGAGATGTACTTCCGCAAAATTGAAACATGGAAGACATCATGAACACGAGCCATCTCAGCTGGTAACTCAAGTCTGTAAGCAACAGCTCCAACCCTCTCCATAATCTCAAACGGACCAATGTACCGTGGTTGAAGCTTGCCACGCTTCCCGAAACGCACTACTCCCCTCCACGGAGATAGTTTCAGGAACACCCAATCACCAACCTCGAACTCTAAACTCTTCCTCCTCACGTCCACGTAACTCTTCTGCCGATCCTGGGCGATCTTTAATCGATCCCGGATAACCTGTATGTCCTCCATCGTACTTTTCACCAAATCAGGACCAATGAGCCAACGCTCACCTGCCTCACTCCAACACAACGGAGTGCGACACTGCTTCCCGTACAGAGCCTCGTACGGTGCCATCTCAATACTGGCCTGATAACTGTTGTTCTAGGCGAACTCAATCAAATGCAACTGCTGATCCCAGTTCCCACGGAACTACAACACACATGATCTCAGCATATCCTCAAGAGTCTGAATGGTCCACTCGGACTGTCCGTCAGTCTGAGGATGAAAAGCTGTACTAAATCGCAACCTCGTGCCCAAAGCTCGCTGCAACGCCTGCCAGAACTCAGAAGTGAACTGACTATCTCGGTCAGAAATAATGGACACAAGCACACCATGCAAGAGAACAATTTCAGATAAGTACAACTTGGCCAATCTGCCCACTGATATCTTCCCCGGAAGTGCAAGAAAGTGTGCGGATTTCGTCAGTCGGTCAACAATAACCCAAATACCAGTGTTGCCCGCCGAAGTACGCGGCAACTGATAGACGAAATCCATCGTAATGTGATCCCACTTCCAAACCGGAATCTCAAGTGGCTGTAGTTTCCCTGCAGGTTTCTGCCTCTCCGCTTTCACCTGCTGACAGATCAAACATCGACTCACGTACGCGGCAATTTCCCGCTTCATGTTGCGCCACCAATAGTACGCTCGAAGTGTACGAAACATCTTTGTACCTCCGAGATGCATCGCATACACTGAGCTATGGGCCTCATCCAGAATCTCCTTCTTCAAGCTCTCGTCTCTGGGCACACATAGCCTGCCTCTGAACAACAACGTACCGTCGTCGCTCATTCGGAACTCTGTAGGCACACCATTCCGTATCATGGTCTTCTTGCCCAACAGGTAAGAATCTGAATCCTGAGCCTCTCGTACCTGATCAACCAATACGGGTCGAACCTAAAAACTGGCCAACAAAGCTTCCTCGTCATCATACCCGAACTCAGCACCCGTAGCTCGAAGCTCGGCTAACATCGATACTCTGGCCACACACATGTGAAACAATGAGGCTCCAGATTTCCAGCTAAGTGCATCTGCTACAACATTGGCCTTCCCCGGCTGGTACTCGAAAGTGCAATCATAATCGTTGATCAACTCCATCCATCGGCGCTGCCTCATGTTCAGATCCGGCTGCGTCCGCAAGTAGGTGAGACTCTTGCGATCAGTGTAAATCTTACATTGGGCACCATACAGATAATGTCTCCAACTCTTCAACGCTAACAGGATCGCGGCTAACTCTAAATCATGTGTCGGATAGTTGACCTCATGTGGTTTCAGCTGCCTGGAACCATAGGCCACGACTCTACAATGCTGCATCAACACACAGGAAGCCCTAACTTCGACGCATCACTATACACAACAAACTCACCACTGTCGTCTGGCAATGTCAGAACCAGTGCGGTAGTCAATCTCTCCTTCAGGAGCAAATAACTCTCCTCGCACGCATCAGACCACTCAAACTTGACGCCCTTCTTCGTCAATCTGGTCAGTGGTGTAGCAATCCGGGAGAAATCCTGTACAAACCGTCGGTAATAGCTTGCTAACCCCAAGAAACTCCAGATCTCCGGTACAGTAGTGGGTCTACTCTAGTTCAGCACGGCCTCGATTTTGTCAGGATCGACACTAACTCCCTCAGCCGAAATCACGTGGCCCAGAAACTTCATACTGTCCAACCAGAACTCACACTTGCTAAACTTCGCGAACAACAGATGGTCCCACAAAGTCCGCAACACTGCTCGCAAATGTTTCTTGTGCTGGCCCACACTCTTGGAATAGATCAAAATATCGTCAATGAACACAATCACGAACTTGTCCAGGAACCGTCTGAACACCCGATTCATCAAATCCATGAAAGCTGCGGGGGCATTAGTCAACCCAAATAGCATAACCAAAAACTCATAAAGCCCATACCGCGTCCTGAATGCCGTCCTGGCTACATCTGAGTCTCGGATCCTCAACTGGTGATATCCGGATCGAAGATCAATCTTCGAAAAGACTGATGCACCCTTCAACTGATCAAACAAGTCATCAATCCGCGGCAACGGATACTTGTTCCTCACTGTAACCTGATTCAGCTTCCGATAGTCAATGCACAAACGCATGGACCCATCATTCTTCCGCACAAACAACACCGGAGCACCCCACGGAGAAACACTCGGTCGAATGAAACCCTTCTCTAACAACTCCTGGAGCTGAATCTGCAACTCTTTCAACTCCGCAGGCGCCATACGATACGGTGTCTGGGAAATCGGTCCTGTACCCAGCAACAACTCAATAGTGAAATCAATCTCCTGCACAGGGGGTATACCAGGTAACTCCGCTGGAAACACATCCAGAAACTCGGACACAACCTCAATACTACCAAGATCCGGCACTGTAGCTGTAGTGTCCACAACATGGGCTAAGTAAGCAACACAACCCTTCTTCATCAACCGATCCGCCCTCATCGCAGAAATCAAACACGGTAGTGAAGTGTTCTTCTCACCACGGAACAATATCTCGGGTAACCCTGGTCGTCGAAACGCGACCTCCTTCCTGTGACAGTCAAACATGTCCCAGTGCGACTCCAAGAAGTCCATACCCAAGATCATATCAAAATCCACAATATCAAGCAGTAACAGATCTGCGGCTAATCCATGACCATCAATAAACACCTCACAATCTCTGTAAACCCAACCGATGCTCACAACCTCACCTGACGGATATAACACTCTCCACAACCCCGGAAGTGGAGATGCAGGTACCGTAGCTAATGATGACAGTCTATATGATATAAATGAATGTGTGGCACCTGGATCTAACAATGCAACTACTGGAATACCAAAGACATGTAACGTACCGATAACGACCTCTGGTGATGCTCTGCCCTCACGTAGAGTCATAGCATGAACCCTCGCCTGTCCGGCTGGTCGTCCACGTTGGGGTTGTCCCTGCTGCCTACCCTGGCCTGCAAATTGTGCTGGTCGTGCTCCCGAAGTGGCACCTCGCTCTCCTCCGGAACTCTGAGCTGCCTGATCACCAGCACCAACCAACTGAGGACACGCCCTCGCATAGTGACCCACCTAGCCACAATGAAAACAGTTGAGGGTGCCTCGCTAACACGAACCAAAATGATACCTATTGCACAAGTTGCACAATGGATACTCCCTCGGTGTAGCAAACGTGCCAAAAGGTCGTCGAGGATAACTGGAACCGTTGGAATCCCCACTAGCTTGTGGTTGCTGCGGTCGATCTCTCCTCCATCTCTGCCTCAGCCTGGGTACAATAGCTGGTGGTCGATAAGTTCCATCGCCTGAGGATAAAGCTAAACCGGTAGTATCAGAACTCTGCCTCTTTGAAGGCCCCTGACTCGGTCCACCTTCCTCAAATCGTCTCGGCTGGTACCTCTGCTGTCTCTCCTGCTCAATATCCTCGCCTCGGAGTGCTGCACTGACAAACTCATCAAAGTTGTTCCGAGGCATCGTAGTCAGAGTCGCCTTGATATTCAGATTCAATCCCAGCTCAAACCTACGACACTTGGCTTCCTCAGTAGCCACCATATCCTGCGCAAAACGAGACAAATGGGTAAACCGATCCCGGTACTCAAGTACAGACAAACTGCCCTGCCTCAAGTTCGTAAACTCCTCATACTTGCGCTGCTGGGTAGCCTGATTAAAATACCTCTGCATAAACAGATCACGGAACAGAGTCCACAGAGTATCAGCTGGAACTCTGTCGGTGCTAACCCACCAAAAGTATGCATCACCCTCAAGTAATCCGACTGCGGCCACTGTCATCTGCTAAGGAGTATACTGCAGACTCTCACATACACGTCCAATCTGAACCAACCATGCCTCGCATATCTCTGGATCAACTGAACCCGAAAACACAGTAGCACCAGCTGTACGAGCTTTGACCACAGGGTCAAAACGCTTTTCCAAACGTAGCACTCGCATCAGCAAGTCGCGCGTTCGGCGATCCTCATCAGGATCCTCTTCCCGATCAACACGGGGACCACGTCGAGGAGGCATCCTACTGATACAAGACAAGCATTAGGCACAAGCAGAAAGAACATAATCATGAAACCGCAGATATTGAGAATACACAACACCCGAAGTATTGATGAGTACCGCTGGCTAGTCGGGTCATCACTCCAGTCATGTTGTACAAACTCAAATACCCTAAGTGTCACAACTACAAGAGTCTACAGAATCTGACAACCTAATGCTCTGATACCAAGTTGAAAGGACCCAACCCCGATTCAGTTACCTAAATCGGAATCGAACCCCTTCAGAAAATACGAACAAACAAAAACTTTTCAAAATTTCGGCAGAGTTTCGTTACTAACGTGGAATTGCATAAACCTGCACCCTGAAAATAACACTTCGTCCTATGCCACAAAAGCCAAACCGTGGGCACCAATCCCATCCGGATTTCTCAACATCATAATATAAACAATAAACAGTAAACATACTGTACTATATATAGTATATCCGTGAAAATCCGTACAAACACGTATCAGAGTGTATCAGAGCGACCACTAGTGTAAATATATACAATATACACATCAGTAGGCGAAACAAGAACCTACTGGAAAACACAGGTAGCTCGGATCACTAGCCTCCCACCACGACGTGAAACACCAGAACCTGAACTACAAACTGGGCACGGAAACCGAAAAGCCCAGGGGAAAGACAATAAACTCGTTAGAGTGAGTGGACGAAAATAAATGTCTTTCACCAAGTAATATATACGTATAAAATCATATGCGAGTCAAATGCACTAAAATCAAATGGTACGTGAGGAGACGCTGACTACCACCCACGTACAGAGCATGCAACGTAAATATATCGCGGAATCTCTCATGGACTACCACACAATAGCACAGTCTGAATCACGGGATCCTAGACCCACACGTGATTCCTAGCCAGAAAGGCCTCGGGTCAGGATATATGTCTCCCCCGGAACGTACTCGGGGATCAGCCGAGAAGCCAATGTGTATCGATACCACAACATATACTGAGACTGTACTCTGTGTAAACCAAATCATAAATCCTTTTCATGCACATGCATAAAACATAATATGTACGTATATATATATATTCGTATATGTATATTTGTATAAGCATAATCGTAAACACATGCTCGTAAAAATCATGATCAACTGCATGCTCAAGTTCGTAAATCATATATAAAAGACTCGTAATCAATCCGTGAAAAGAAATTGTCCACTCGCACTAAACTCGTGGCCCGGCAGAAGATCCCTCACCTGAAGCACGATCACGATCCTGATCGCGATCTAGATCTCCTGAATTTTCACAAAACATAACTGATCAAAATATAACCCACAACTCTGTACTGAACCACGGAAACCAACAGTTCCCGGAAATATGCAATGCAATACAAAATGATTAACGGAATTCCCAAAATCTCCACTCGAAACCCTCGACTGAAAATCGGCTACCCAAATCGATCCGAAAACCTATGGATGATAATCAGGGCGCGATTACGAGAAAAAAGACATTAAAAACGTCAAAATCCAAAAACTTAACTCCTCGCCGGAGCACCACCGTTGACCGCCGCGGGCGGCGGTGGCTCGCCGTCAACCGTGACTTCCTCCGGCGAGGAAGCTCCAGAACTGTAGTTCTCCTCAAGCCGAATCATTTTCTCAACAACCACCCAAGCCAATTCCAACTCTAAACCACCCAATTTCACCTCGAAATACCGAACGGAAAAACCTCCGGTAACCTAATCGGGTTGCACAAATTCCTCCACCAAACCCAAAACTATTCACATGGGGAGCATCTCTAGGCCAAGGGGAGTCGAACCCCTAACCTTACAGACACCGTGGCTCGCCGGAACACGGCCAACCAACTCCGGCGACACAACCCAGTTCGACCCGATTCGGGTTCAACCAAAACGAAACCAATTTCAACCAAACCAAACACCATACAACTCGAAATCGAAAGGAGAAGCTAACCATACCTTCCTCTTGACCAGAGGTGGCCGGAAAATGGTCGTCGGACGGCAAGAACCAAAATGGAAACTCTCCCTCTCTCGGTCAACGGCCAACTTTCCAGTTTTGGAAAGTCAAATCTCGGTCAACGTCAAACAGTGTTTTGCGACTAATTCTCAACTATTCTGATATTTATACTCGCGCCTCGGGTCGATCGACGATTCGAAATGGATAACCATCACGATTCGGATAAACACGAAACAATCAGATAAACTCGTCGAAAACTAAAACTTCAGATATTCGTATAATATTCCTCGGTTGTCGGAAAAATCTTCTGGAACCGCCCTCGAGCTAGAAATCACGTACTCTACAACTTCCGTGAAGACACTAAACTCAAATTCTCTGCTGAAAATATAGTCGCGAATAGAATCGACAAATCACATATATAATGTAAAACTGCGACTATAACCCATATCGGGAATCGTGCAGAATACTCAACTGATTCTTGTTCGGGTCGTCACAGCCTTCCCAAACCACCGTCGTCCTCCCTTCTGCCGCCACAGCCTGTGCCGCCGCCGCCTCTGCCACCCCTCCACCTCCTCTCTCTAAAAAAAGTTTAGTCTCTCTCTTTCTCTCTAAAAACAGTTTAGTGAATTTGTGATTGTTATTGTGATTTAGGTGATTAGGGGGATGAAATTATGGGTTGTATTATTATGATTGTAATTGGGTATTGTGAAATTATGAATTGTGATTAGGTTATGTGATTGTGATTGGGTTAATATTTGGTGATTAGGTTATGGATTACACATTTGCATTGGAGGAATTTGATTGTGATTATTATTGTGATTTATGTGATTATGTTTGTGATTGTGAAAGTAGCAATTGTGAAATTATGAATTCTTATTAGGTTATGTGATTGTGAAATTATGATATTGTGATTAGGTTATGGGTTTGTCATTTGCATTGGAGCATTGTGTTTTAGGTTATTATTTGATGAATTTGAGAAATTATGTGTTGTGAAATTATGAATTCTTATTAGGTTATGAGATTGTGATTATTTTCAACGTAATTATCGTGATTGTGATTATTGTGAATTTTAGGAATATATCATGAATTTGTTTTTGGGTCGAGAAAAGAAGTCGACATCTAAGAATCGGGAAAACGGGTCCAGCGGTGATAGTTGTAGGTCTGGCTCAAACAACCGGCCCACCAGCCTTCCGGAGGCCCGTACAACAATCGTCATCGAAAACTGCTTTGAGGCACCCAGGAGAAGCTTATGCATGATGATGTGGCTGACTCCCAATGACCACAGAGCGCGAGGCAGCATTTGTTCTCCAACAGGAGCTAAATGTTCACACCGGGCTCTACGGGTCCTGACCTTTCACATCAAGGTTTGCCAAACACGAGTCACGTGTCAGCTACGCCCAGCTATACCGGTTATGCTCATTCGGATCCTCGTATGCTAGAAATCAAATGGCCAGAGCCAACTCCAGGTCCTTCTCCCGGTCATGCTGGTGCTTCAGGGACATCGTCGTCCGGACAACAAGGAGGTGTCATCCCTTCTTACCTCTATTTCCCCTCGCAGGGCGTACCTGCCTTGCCATATGTCGATGAAGTGGGAAACCTTCAACCAGCTATCGATGATAAGGGAAACCTTATTTACATCCACCCGAAGGAACCATACCTCTTTTAGCCGTTTGATACCCCACCCGAAGGAAGCATACGTCAGAATCATCGGGTAAATAGTAAATATATACATTATTTAATTTCAAAATTTCCATTAATTTGTATAACGAATTAGGTTATCCTGTTTTAATTTTTTTACTATGTCTTATGCGACAGACGTCGGAAGGGAGAAAAAGTGAGGACCAGAGGCCCTGTTGTGGGAAGCAACTTTAGAAGGACGTGGAGGCCTACGGGCCCCTGGTCAAAGAGATCGACGAGCAGGGATCAGTGAGACAGGGAAACATTTGTAGGAGGTACTCTGGAATGGTTGGAAGCATTATCCAGGACAAAGTCCCTGTTCTGTGGTCAGAGTGGTCCTCAGTCCCTCAGTCCGTGAAGGACCAAGTGAACAATGTGATGTCGGTGAGTTAGATATTCATTGTGTATGTCTACTTATATTAATTAATTTTTTTAAAATATAAATAAATTAACATAAAAAATGGGACATTGTAGGTGTGGTTTAATGTTCAGGATGACCTTAAATCCACATGAACAAATGAGGTTCAAGGAGAAAGGTGACGGGAGTTATATAACATATATTTAGATATCACAGGGATTATGAAAGGACCCAACCCCGATTTAGTTGCCTAAACCAGAATCGAACCCCTTCTGAAAATATGAACCAACAAAAACCATAGAAATTTTGGCAGAGTTTCGCTACTAACGTGGAATTACCATTACTTGCACCCGGAAAATACACTTCATCCTATGCCACAAAAATCAAACTGTGGGCACCAATCCTATCCGGATTCTCAATATATCAACAGTAATGTAAAATAATAAATATATCTGTACTTTACTAAAATCCGGAGTAAAATCGTATAGAATATACAACAGAATACTCAGAGAGACCTCTAATGTATAATCATATAAGTATACCACAGTAGGTAGAACAATAAACCTACTGGAACAAACAAGGTAGCTCGAGCACTATGCCTCCAACCACGACGTGCGACACCAGAGTCCGAACTGCAAACTGGGCAAGGAAATCGAAAAGCCCAGGGGAAAGACATGAAAACCGTTAGAGTGAGTGGACGAAAATAAATGTCTTTCACCAAGTAATATATGTTATAAAAACATATGCGAGTCAAATGTACATAAAATCAAATGGAACACGAGGGACACTCTAACTCCTCACGCGTACAGAGCATGCATCATAAATATCGTGGAATCACTCATGGACTACCACGCGATAGCACAGTCTGAATCACGGGATCCTAGACCCACACGTGATTCCTAGCCAGAAAGGCCTCGGGTCAAGATATCTGTCCCCCTCAGAGCATACTCGGGGATCAGCCAAGAAGCCAATGTGTATCGATACAACAACATATACTGAGACTGTACTCTGTGTAAACCAAATAATAAATCCTTTTCATGCACATGCATAAACATAATATATATATATGTATACTCATATACGCATATCCGTATATGTATAATCGTAAAACACATGCTCATAAAAATCATGATCATACTGCATGCTCAAGTTCGAAAATCATATATGAAAGACTCGTAATCAATCCGTGAAAAGAAATTGTCCACTCACAGACTAGAGTAACGCAGTTTGCGTTAACCCGTGATCCGGCGGAAAGTCCCTCGCCAAACGAACGATCACGAACCCCTGAATAATCACAAAGTTCATTTCTCAAAGTCATAACTCGACAATTCAAAACAAATCACGAGAAACAACCGTTCTCGGAAACACACGATTCAATTACGACGAACTGTCGGTAATCCGATATTTACACCTCAATACCTCACTGTAATTTTGGACGCTCAATTCGAAAAATGAACCTCCCCACTGCGATCGGGGGGTGATTTCGAGTGAAACGACATGCAACTTGTCAAAAACCCCAAAAAGTCAAACTTTGACCGTTGACCGCCGTTGACCACCGCCGGCTGCGGCGGCGCCACCTGAATGGGAAATTTCTTGGCGGAGCAACCACTATTCCACTCCAAATCACCTACTGAGCAACTTTCACAACTGCATCGAAGGCCAATTCTCACTCTAACTATGTCAATTTCAAGAAAAACCGAATTGTCTCACAAATTTCAAATCCAAAATTCTCCAAGCACAAGCAACATTAGAACTCCATACTTACATGGTTAGAATCATGGAGATGAGAGCTTCAAAACCCAGTACTTGGTTTAGCTCGAATCGGCCGGAATCGGTATCCACCATTAACCTCAAAATTCCTCCATTTCGGCAAGAATTTTCCTCCCTCCACCGTCCACCTCGCCGTGAACGGTGGCCGGCATGAGGATGAGGGAGTCACGGCGAGTTGAATGAGGTATCGGTCGAGCCCGGAGGTGGCCAAACGAGGGATCACCGCCGGCGAGCCGTAGGCCGTCGCATCTCCTCCTTCCCAAACCGAGTTGACCGGTCAAACACCATAAATGACCCTTTGACTTTCCCAATATAGCAACCCATTATTTATACTTTCCAAAAATGGAAACCAACAAGCACACTTTTTGGCAAACTTCAAATACCCGTAACTTTCTCGCCGTAATTCCGATTCCAATAATTCTCACGGCAACAAACTCGACTCGACATGTTCTTCAATTACCACCCGAAGTCAAACACTTCGACAAATCGGATAAAACGTCAACGGTTCACCCAAACACATACTTTAACCGACTAAATAATCAACAATCGGAAATATTCGCAACTTAATCTTCGTATCTCGGAATAATGCTCCGGAAGTTCCCACGAGCTAGAAATTAAGTTCTCAACATCTTCCGTGAAGAATCCGAAACCAAATTCTCGTCCGGTAATTTAGTCGTTAAGAGAGCCACCATTTAAAAACGATTACGTCGACACTTCAAATATTCATATTTTATTCCTCGGTCGTCCAAATAATGATCCGGAATCGCCCACGACTCGAAATCACACGTACAACGACTCTCGAGAAGAAACTCAGCTCCAATTCTCGGCCAATGATTTAGTCGTTATCAAACCTGGCGAGTAAATCCATTATCGGAAATCTACGTTGATACTGTGATGACCCAGAACAGAATCAGCAGTGGAATCAGCTTAATCTACGAGCTTGCGCGTAATCGCAGATTTTCGACAGTTGTTTGAATCGCCGGACTTGATAACGACTAAATCATTGGCCGAGAATTGGAGCTGGGTCTCTTCTCGAGAGTCGTTTTACGTGTGATTTCGAGTTCGTGGGCGGTTCCGGATCATTATTTGGACGACCGAGGAATAAATTGTGAATATTTGAAGTTTTGACAAAATCGGATTTAAATGGTGATGCTCTTAGCGACTAAATTACCTGACAAGAATTTGGTTTCGGATTCTTCACGGAAGTTGTAGAGAATTTAATTTCGAGCTCGTAGGAACTTCCGGAGCATTATTCTGAGTTACGAGGATTATGTTATGAATATTTCCGATTGTTGATTAATAGGTCGGTTAAAGTATGTGTTTGGGTTGAATCGTTGACTTTTTATCGGTTTGGTCGAAGTGTTTGACTTCGAGTGATAATTGAAGAATACGTCGAGTCGAGTTTGTTGCAGCGAGAATTATTGGAATCGGAGTTACGACGCGAGAGTTACGGATGCTTAAAGTTTGTCGAAATACGTAATTTTGGAAGTTTCCAAATTGGGCAAGTATAAAAGGAGGTTTCCCCTTTAGGAAAGTCAACAAGTGGTTCATTAATGTTGTTGACCGAGTTGACCGAGTCAACTCGGTGGTGATGGAGGGCGACTGAGGCGACGTGCTCCACGGCGGAGGTATGCCGTCCGGCCACCCCAGGCCTCGGTGCTGGGTCCATTCGGCTCGCCTTGGTCCCCCGAAAGCCACCCCGGTTACCGTCGACGGCGTGGGTCACCCGAAAGAAGGTATTTTGCGGGTTAAAGTTTGAAGAACTTGGGGTTTTTGGGGTAATTCAATTCTGGTCGATTTGAGCTATAAAATGGATTGGGCTTTGAAGCTCTCCTTTCCATGATTCTAACCATGTAAGTATGGAGTTCTAATTTTGCTTGTGTGTGGAGAATTTTGGATTTGAAATTTGTGAGACAATTCGGGTTTTCATGAAATTGACCTAGTTAGAGTGAGAATTGGCCTTCGATACAGTTGTGAAAGTTGCTCAGTGGGTGATTTGGAGTGGAATAGAGGTTGCTCTGCCGTGAAATTTCTCGTTCGGGTGGCGCCGCCTCCGCCGGCGGTGGTCAACGGCGGTCAACGGTCAACAATTTGACTTTTTGGGGTTTTCGACAAGTTGCATGTCGTTTCACTCGAAATCGCGCCCCGATCGCAGTGGAGAGGTTCATTTTTCGAGTTGAGCGTCCGAACTTACAGTCAGGTATTGAGGTGTGATTTTCGGATTTTCGACAGTTGTCGTAATCGGATTATGTGTTTCCGAGAACGGTGGTTTCTCGTGATTTGATTTGAATTGTCAAGTTATGACTTTGAGAAATGGAATTTGTGATTGTTCAGGAGTTTGTGATCGTTCGTTTGGCGAGGGACTTTCCGCCGGATCACGGGTTAACGCGAACTGCGTTACGCTAGCCTGTGAGTGGACAAGTTTATATTTTCACAGTTGATTTTCGAGTTCTTGGATTTCATGATTTTCTGTATTTATTTTATACGATGTTGAGATATATGTTATTTTCGGAGGTATTATTTTATTTATATTGGTGATGGCATTACTGCATCGATGCTTCGGCTACTCAGCTGATCACCGGTTTCCGCCAGAGTTGAGAGATTCCTCTGGACCAGAGTTGAGAGATTCCTCTGGGCAGGGTTGAGAGATTCCCCTGTATGCCGCCGGGGTTGAGAGATTCCCCTGGCCTATCACCGCCTGGTTTGAGCGATTCACCTGACGTCGGGCTTGAGAGATTCGTCCGACAACCTCCATATGTATATGTGTTCCGAACTCGCATTGTTTTATATTGATTATGTATATGAACTGGTGAAAGGCATACGTTTATTTTCGTCCACTCACTCTAACGTTTTTATTTGCCTTTCCCCTGGGCTTTTCAGTTTCCGTGCCCAGTTTGCAGTTCGGACTCTGGTGTCGCACGTCGTGGTCGGAGGCATATTGCTCGAGCTACCTTTTTTCTTCCAGTAGGTTTATTGTTCTACCTACTGTGGAATATTTATATGATTATACATTAGAGGTCGCTCTGAGTATTCTGTTGTATATATTATACAATTTTACTTCGGATTTCGATAAAGTACAGATATATTTACTACTTTATATTGTTGTTGGTATATTGAGAAATCCGGATGGGATTGGTGCCCACGGTTTGATTTTTGTGGCATAGGATGAAGTGTATTTTCCGCGTGCAAGTAATGGTAATTCCACGTTAGTAACGAAACTCTGCTGAAATTTTGTTGGTTTTTGTTGGTTCGCGTTTTCAGAAGGGGTTTGATTCCGGTTTAGGCAACTAAATCGGGGTTGGGTCCTTTCAGCTTGGTATCAGAGCATTAGGTTATAGGTTCTGTAGACTTCTCTACTCGTGTGTACTAAGGATATTTGAGAATGTACAACATGTCTGGATTGGTGACCCGACCGGTCGGCGGATACTCATCAATACTCCGGGTGTTGTATACTTTCAAATATTTTAAGTTCCATGATTACGTTCTACTTGTTGTGAACGGTGTTTTATTCATTAGGATGCCTCCTTGACGTGCTTTCCGTGTCGGTACGGTTGTGGATCCTATTGAGGATCAATCGACGCGCGATTTGCCAGAGAATTGTGGGTTTGGATGAGTATTATGAGTTCAGAGATTTGTGTGGCACGGTTTACCTGGTTGTGTGTGTATGAGCGTCTACATGTTGCCTCAGAGCTGAGAATTATGGTAGTTGGTGTCTTGCCTGAGTCAGATTGCATTTGGTGGGCTGATATTGTGTGAGTTCCTATTGTGACTCCATGGCCTACATTCAGGGTGTTGTCTATACGGTAATGGCAATGTTTACCCACCTGAGGCAGAGATGCATTGTCCATATGTTTGTCCCTGTTTGCACGTGTTATATGGCTTCAGAGGAAGCAGTGCACGAGGTTCGAGATGAGTTTGAACCTTAGCATCAGAGGGATCTTGATTGATGTGCCTCGAGATAATCGTGAGGAGCTTAGTGTGCTGCACTCAGTGGCGAGGCTATTGAGAAGCAGAGATGTGCGCGGTTTTGGATATGATGGTTTGAGGAAAGTTGACTTAGTCGAGATTTTGATGAGGTTGAGTTCCGACACCTCGGGATCAGTGACTTCATCAGGCTGTGGTCTTTTTGATTATGTTGAGGGTCATCAGATCAAGCAGGGGATCCGTTTGGTGGTAATGGAGATCACAGAATAGCGGACTTGTTCCTGTGGCATGAGTTTGGGTGATCGTTTGTGATCCTTTCACGCAACAGGTGTTGCGGTGACTTGTGTTTGAGGAGAACTTTTAGTTGCCATTGTGGTGGCCAGGAGGGTCACGTTACGAGGGAAGGCCCTCAGCCTAGCTGTTTTAGTGGTTTGGCAGCTTTGAGTCTACGAGGAGATCATGATGTTGTTTCTGGAGTGACCAACGCATCCTTTTAGATGAGTTATTCTGCAAGTCGCAATTGACGTGGGCGGTTAGTTGGGCATGTTGGAGTTCGTGCCTTGACCTTGTATGTGGACGGAGTTTCTTAGAGGTTAATGTTGCTTAACGTCCATGGCTGTTGTACCTGCATCTCCACTTCCGAGTTTTTGGAGAGTGTTGTATCCATCCGGAGGTTGTGAGACCCTTGTAGAGGTTGGGTTAGCCGCGGATCTGTTATAGCTGGACATCGTGGTTTTGATGTGACTATGAGTATGGACTTTTTGGCGACGCATTTGGCTATGTTCGAGTACCTCGAGAAGGAGGTTGTGTTTCGACGACCAGGTTTCCCCGAGATACTGTTTCGCGGTGATGGTCGAGCGGATGGTGGAGACGAGTTGTGTGGTTTGCTTTGCTCATGTTGTGGATACTACGGTTGTTGTGCCCGTTATTGGTGATGTTCAGGTGGTTCTCGAGCTTTCAGGTGTGTTCCGGAGGAGTTACCCGGTGTTCCTCTAGTTCGGGAGATTGACTAGACCATTGAGTTTATACCGGGCGCTGGACTCATTTTACCGGCATCTTGTCGTTCGGTGCTAGCGGAGCTGATGGAGCTACAGGTTCGACTTCAGGAGTTGCTGGAGGAGGTTTCAAGAGATTTCATGCGACCCCACGTATTTGCGTGGTGTGCTGTTGCATTGTTTGTATGGATGTTGGATGGTCCGATGAGGTGGTGCATTGACTACCGAAGCCTGATTCACTTAAGAGGAGAGTGAGTATCCTCCGCTTTGGATTGATGATTGGGTTGATCAACTCGCGAGAGCTTCAGTCTTGTCGAAGATTGATTTTGGGTCCGGGTACTACCAGCTGAGGATTGATGAGTCAGATGTGGCCAGGACAGCTTTTGGATCTCGGTGCGGGCATCAGGAGTTCTTGGTCACGCCATTGGTTGACCAAGATCCCGTAGTTTTTACCGACTTGATGGACCAGGTGTTCAGACGATTCTGGACGAGTTACGGTCAAGTTCGTTGGCAATGTCCTAATATACTCCAGGAGTGTGGGCCAGCACCTGAAGCAATTGTGAGTGGTTTTGCGGACTTCGTGAGGTGGTCAACTATTTGTGAAGTTCGGCCAGTGGGAATTTTGTTTGATTAGAGTGAAGATTTTGGGCCACGTGATGTCAGCCGAGGGAGTTGGCGTGGATCCAGACTAGATAGAAGCCGTGTTGATTTGGGGTTGACCTACCATGGTACCAGAGATCAGTGGTCTCTTAGGTTTGGCAGGCTATTACCGACGGCTTGTGCATGATTTTCCTGGATTGCCACTCTACTTTCCGGATTGACGAAGAAGGCGTCAAGTTTGAGTGGTTCGATACACACGAGGAGAGTTACTTACTCTTGAAGGATGGTTGACCGTTGCTTCGGTTTTGACCTTACCTGACGATCGTGGTGAGTTCGTGGTTTACTGCAATGTATCGAGATTTGGATTTTGTTATGTTTTGATACTGTGTAGCAGAGCGGTGGCTCATGATTTCAGGCAGTGGAAACCTTATGTAGTTACATATCCTGTGTATGATTTGGGTGTAGCTGTCTGTGTGTTAGCATCGAAGAGTTCGAGACACTACAGCTATGGCGTGCAGCGCAGTGTAGGATGTACACTGATCACTTGGGTTTCATCCAGTTGCATTTTCGGCCAGATTTGGGCTTGAGGCAGTGTAGATGGATAGGGTCGATTAACGACTATGGCTGTACCTTTGAGTTTGTTCGAGAAGGCTAGAGGTTGTACTTTGATCATCCGTTTGGGATGTTATTGCTGATGCATTCAGTCGGGAGTCGGGAGCTTCAGTGTTTCATGTGTATGTGGCTCGAGTTTCCGTGTTAGCCGAGTTATGTACTACGGAAGCTGAGTTCGAGTGTGATGATGTTGAAGCTCATTGTTTTTGCGTGCGTTGGTACTAGCGGTATAGAAATGCGTTTGATACTTCGAGTTTACTACTCGTGACGCAATCCGTAGAAGAATATAGCAGCTTGTGTGTGTAGATGCCACATTTGTCGGCAGACGATGGCTAGGAGGCAGAGACTTGCCGAGAAGTACCAGCCATTAGAGATTTCCGGTTAGACGTGGCGTTTGTCGTTGTGATCTTGTGCGTGTTTGTGCGCACTTTGATTTGTGATACCAGTTGTCAGGCCATTGTGGACCATTTGATGAACTTAGTACATTTCCTTGTACTTTTCGAAAAAGATTTCAGTGGCAGGCTGGTATAGCTGTGTTTTACGGAGGTTGGCCATTCACGTGGTGTGCCTATGTCCCAGTTCGCTGACCGAGATAATCAGCTACGACTATGTGTTGGCAAGCTTTGCAGCGAGCATTGGGGACCAGATTACAAGTTAGTATCGGTTCTTATCCTCAGATTGGCGGGCGATCTTTGAGGACTATTCAGACTTTGGAGGGCATATTGTGGACCTCGGTATTGCGGTTCCGAGGGATTTGGGACCAGCAGTTTCACTTGGTCGAGATTGCTTGCAGTACCAGTTTGTGGACCACTATGGTTTTGATGTTGCATGATGTAGTTTTGAGGATGATGTTGTACTCCATTGTGCAGGAGCGAGTTTGGTTTGAGTTGACATTTGATCCTGATTTTGTGGAATGTGCTACCACAGACTGTCAGATTAGCGGAAATGGGTTGATAATTGCCCGAGTCCGATATTTGAGCTATGTTGATGTAAGCAGGTTGAGTTGTGAATTGCCACGTTGTTTTGATCCGTATGTGGTCATAGGCGAGTTTATGTTGTGCCGTATAGTTCGGCATCGCCTATAGCATTGGCTTTTGTGTGTGTTGTGTTCCGTGTGGCGGAACTATGTTTCAGGTTTGTTATGTGTTGTGTACCCTATCTGTTCCTTATGAAGAAACACTTGGTTGTTGTGTGGAGCCATTTCGGATTCGAAATTGAGGGTACAAGGATTTCAGCACGGAGCTATCTCCTATTGTGGAGTCTGTTATCAGAGTTGTTCAGTTGACGTTGTCACTGGAGAGTTGAGCAGTATGCAGAGACAATGCTCCTACTTTTAGTCGGCAGACTCGAAAATTTCGAGGTCAAAATTTTTTTAAGGGGGGGGTGGATTTGTGATGACCCAGAACAGAATCAGCAGTGGAATCAGCTTAATCTACGAGCTTGCGCGTAATCGCAGATTTTCGACAGTTGTTTGAATCGCCGGACTTGATAACGACTAAATTATTAACCGAGAATTGGAGCTGGGTCTCTTCTCGAGAGTCGTTGTACATGTGATTTCGAGTTCGTGGGCGGTTCCGGATCGTTATTTGGACGACCGAGGAATAAATTATGAATATTTGAAGTTTTGACAAAATCGGATTTAAGTGGTGGTGCTCTTAGCGACTAAATTACCGGACGAGTATTTTGTTTCGGATTCTTCACGGAAGTTGTAGCGAATTTAATTTCGAGCTCGTAGGAACTTCCGGAGCATTATTCCGAGTTACGAGGATTATGTTATGAATATTTCCGATTGTTGATTATTAAGTCGGTTAAAGTATGTGTTTGGGTTGAACCGTTGACTTTTTATAGGCTTGGTCGAAGTGTTTGACTTCGGGTGATAATTGAAGAATACGTCGAGTCGAGTTTGTTGCCGCGAGAATTATTAGAATCGGAGTTACGACGCGAGAGTTACGGATGCTTAAAGTTTGTCGAAATACGTAATTTTGGAAGTTTCCAAATTGGGCAAGTATAAAAGGAGGTTTCCCCTTTAGGAAAGTCAACAAGTGGTTCATTAATGTTGTTGACCGAGTTGACTGAGTCAACTCGGTGGTGATGAAGGGCGACGGAGGCGACGTGCTCCACGGCAGAGGTATGCCGTCCGGCCACCCCAGGCCTCGGCGCTGGGTCCATTCGGCTCGCCTTGGTCTCCCCAAGGCCACCCCGGCCACCGTCGACGGCGTAGGGTCACCGGAAAGAAGGTATTTTGCCGGTTAAAGTTTGAAGAACTTGGGGTTTTTGGGGTGATTCAATTCTGGCCGATTTGAGCTATAAAATGGATTGGGCTTTCAAGCTCTCCTCTCCATGATTCTAACCATGTAAGTATGGAGTTTTAATTTTGCTTGTGTGTGGAGAATTTTGGATTTGAAATTTGTGAGACAATTCGGGTTTTCATGAAATTGACCTAGTTAGATTGATAATTGGTCTTCGATGCAGTTGTGAAAGTTGCTCAGTAGGTGATTTGGAGTGGAATAGAGGTTGCTCCGCCGTGAAATTTCTCGTTCGGGTGGCGCCACCACCGCCGGCGGTGGTCAACGGCGGTCAACGGTCAACAGTTTGACTTTTTGGGGTTTTCGACAAGTTGCATGTGGTTTCACTCGAAATCGCGCCCCGATCGCAGTGGAGAGGTTCATTTTTCGAGTTGAGCGTCCAAACTTACAATGAGATATTGAAGTGTGATTTTCGGATTTTCAGATTTTCGACAGTTGTCGTAATCAGATTATGTGTTTCCGAGAACGGTGGTTTCTCGTGATTTGATTTGAATTGTCGAGTTATGACTTTGAGAAATGGAATTTTTGACTGTTCAGGAGTTCGTGATCGTTCGTTTGGCGATGGACTTTCCGCCGGATCACGGGTTAACGCGAACTGCGTTACGCTAGCCTATGAGTGGACAAGTTTATATTTTCACAGTTGATTTGCGAGTTCGTGGATTTCATGATTTTCCGTATTTATTTTATACGATGTTGAGATATATGTTATTTTCGGAGGTATTATTTTATTTATATTGGTGATGGCATTACTGCATCGATGCTTCGGCTACTCGGCTGATCACCGGTAGTCCGCTAGAGTTGAGAGATTCCTCTTGACCAGAGTTGAGAGATTCGTCTGGGCAGGGTTGAGAGATTCCCCTGTATGCCGCCGGGGTTGAGAGATTCCCCTGGCCTATCACCGTCGGGTTTGAGCGATTCACCTGACGTCGGGCTTGAGAGATTCATTCGACAACCTCCATATGTTTATGTGTTCCGAACTCGCATTGTTTTTTATTGATTATGTATATGAACTGGTGAAAGGCATACGTTTATTTTCGTCCACTCACTCTAACGTTTTTATTTGCCTTTCCCCTGGGCTTTTCGGTTTCCGTGCCCAGTTTGCAGTTCGGACTCTGGTGTCGCACGTCGTGGTCGGAGGCATAGTGCTCGAGCTACCTTGTTTCTTCCAGTAGGTTTATTGTTCTACCTACTGTGGAATATTTATATGATTATACATTAGAGGTTGCTCTGAGTATTCTGTTATATATATTATACAATTTTACTCCAGATTTCAATAAAGTACAGATATATTTACTACTTTACATTGTTGTTGATATATTGAGAAATCCGGATAGGATTGGTGCCCACGGTTTGATTTTTGTGGCATAGGATGAAGTGTATTTTTCGTATGCAGGTAATGGTAATTCCACATTAGTAACAAAACTCTGCCG
This sequence comes from Geum urbanum, assembly GCA_946800695.1. NCBI lineage: Eukaryota > Viridiplantae > Streptophyta > Magnoliopsida > Rosales > Rosaceae > Geum > Geum urbanum. The sequence continues at coordinate 13,662,791 of OX327003.1, forward strand.
AAATTTTGTTGGTTTTTGTTGGTTCGCATTTTCAGAAGGGGTTTGATTCCGGTTTAGGCAACTAAATCGGGGTTGGGTCCTTTCAGATACGCTAACTCGCGAATTAAGCTGATTTCACTGCTGATTCTGTTCTGGGTCGTCACAGATTTTGTAATGTGTTTTTAACATTTTTATGGCATATATAGGTATAAAGAGTGGAAGAATGAGCTCTGTAAGTTCTGGAAGAAAAACGACATGCTCAATGACCGATCAGGTACCCCTATGGAGTTCATGCTTAGAGAGTACAAGTGGAAGTGGCTTCTAATCCACTTTAACGCCCCACGATTTGAGGTATATATTTAACATCATATGTATTTACTTGTGGATAATTTGGTGTTGATAATTTCTAAATCAATTTTTTTAATATATATTTATGAAACAAGGTCATTTCCTCCATAAACGCGAGCAACCGAGCAAAGAAAACGGACAACCATCATGCCTATTCTAGACCCTATGCGTCTTATAGGGAGGAGGCAATGGCCAAACACCCTGAAGAAAACCCGTTCGTGTGGATATATGAAAAAACGCATCCTCAGTCCCATGAAAAGCTATAAGTATTGTGCCATTTCAAGTTTACAAATTGCTTACATGTGTATTGTCCGGTTATTTTTTTTTATTTATGTTTTCTAGTATCTTATTTTCTTATCATTGTCAATTAGGCTCATTTAAGGGAAACAAGTTGATAAGGTGTTGACTCAGATTGCGAGGGAGCGAAACCCTAATATCTCGGATGATGAGATTCCCCAAGCCATATCTCAGATCGATCAATCTGATTTAAGGGTTGGGACGAGGATCATAGGAAACGTTTTCCCACCACGAAGGAGCAATTATTATTGCAAGGGTTTAGGATGGCAAGGCGATGGGATATTGAAGAACACGCTTGGTTTTCAATGCAAATCAGGATCTTTTAAGGCCCAACTAGAGGAGCAACTTTGTAGGCAGACTGAGGAGTATCAAAGCAAGATAGAAGAAACTCAGCGACAGATGACCCAGCAGATGGAGGAGATGCGTCAAGATATGGTCTAGCAGCAGGCTGAGTTAGCTCGGATGCGAGCTAAAATGGTTAGAAATTTTGAAGGCATGAGATCAACCCTTTAGGCGCAAGGAATAAATATCCCAGCCCAAGGTTGGACTCCATGGACTTCTTCTAACCAGCACCCTCACGATGCCCCACATGAGCAACAGGATCTGCCCGATGATAATGGTAGTGGCCCATCTTATCTCCGCAACTTTGACTTTGGCAACATTTAGTTTATATGCATGTGTTTCAAAATTATAAGCTAAATTTTAATAAGTTTGTGTTTTGTGTTGATTGTGAAGTTATTATACGTTGTTGGACATTGTGGAAATGAAAATATATGTTCGTTAGTTATTTTGAAACTGCAGGTTCTGGGTATGGTAAATCCAGAATTTGTAGTTTTTTTTTCGTAAAATTGCATACTATAGCCGACAACCAACACCAAAGTCGTCGGCCATGATCAACATTTTCCAACGATGTGCATAACTATACCCGACGATCTTCATCACCTATAACCGATGATCCCTAAAGCTAGTCGTCGGCTATAGTTTCCACCGGTCAAACATTGTTGACCAGCCGGGAAGGTATAACCAACAACTTCCCTTTCTAAAGTCGTCGGCAATAAGAAAATGATACCATAAATACGACTTAATCATATTTGACAGGTGCCCACACAGTCCATCGTATGCATTCATAATAATTAATTAGTCGTCACCAGAGAAGCTGAACGATCCTCCAAGTTCACCACTACACCCAACATAAGTTGCCTAAAAATATTTATACGCACAAAACCATATGCTCGTCAAAACGACAAATTCCTAAACCCCATATCTTGATTCATGTAAACTTTAACTTTCAAAGTGATGTAACCTATCATTTTGGGTCAAAAAGAGCAAACTTCGTAACGAACGTAACATGCTAAATTTCGAGCCACGCACCATGTCGTGCAATAACTCAAGCATGATTGACATAATCTTGGACGTCATAGAACAAGCACTACCGGATTAAGACCCATTGCCGGCGACTTTAAGTCGCCGGCCTTGTTTTTTTTCTCGCCGGAAATGTCATTACCGGCGACAAGTCGCCGGCAATGCCGTCGCCGGAAATTGGCCGCCGGAGATAGCATTGCCGGCGACTCATTTTGACGTCGCCGGTAATGTCTTTATCATCACCGGCGACTCAAGTCGCCGTCAATGTTTGTGCTGCCGTGGCCGGAATTTGAAGACATTGCCGGCGACTTAGGTCCATGTCGCCGGCAATGGTTGGAAAAATTTTGAAAAAAAATGCCGGTTCTGGATTGGGCCCAATTCCAGAACCTGCATTGAAAGACATAAACCGTAGAATCATACAAGTTCAACAGTACACACATAATTGTCCAACGTACAGTACAAATAGCAACGATACGAAAATAAACTACAACTACACGTCAGGGCCGAGGAACTTGCGGGTCAGGGTCGAAGAAATCCATGTACTCATTTGAACTCCGGTGGCTACCCTGGTCTTGCTGTGGCGGTGACTGGTGCGGTGGTGGTGGTGGATAACTGGGGAACACAGGGACCGAGGGAGGTGTGGGGAGCGGTTGTCCGGTAGTCTGAGCCGCGTACATCGTCTACATCCAGGTGAACATTTGTGTCTGCTGCTGGACCATGAGTTGGTGTTGCTCGATCATCCCCTGGTACTCGGCATCTCTGACTGCCTGCTGCTCGGCCATCTGCCTCCTTTGCTCCTCAAACTCCCTCTGCATCCTCTGAAGCTCCGCTGCGAGGTTACGACTAGAAGTTGAACTTCTTGACCCAGTAGAGTATTCTGAAGTGTTCTTCAATACTACTTCGCCACCGAGCCCATTCCCCTGCAGTAGTAGGTATTCTTTCCAGTCCCGCACGCTTTTGCCATGATCTAAGCCGCTATAGGGCGATCAAGCGGATCGATCTGAGAGGCATACTGGGTGACTTCTTCCTCGGAGCAGTCTGGATGGTTATTCCGAGCTATATTCATGGTCACTTCTATGGTCGCCTCCTTCACTCTCGCCTAATTGAAAAGCGAAAATGAATAACGTATTATTTAACAAAATAAATTAATATCGAAAAATAGTTTTATTAACACATGCAGAGGCAAAAGACTTACCGCTTCTTCAGGGCACTGCGGAAAGAACTTCTGATGAATATACACCAACGGGTTCACTTCTTGTTGTTGCTGCGCCTTACTCGACCAACCCAAATAGTTGAGTGAACCTGCATGATGGGCCCTGGTGTTTTTCAATCTATTCGTCCGGTTCGTCTTCGAAATCGCCTTGTTTGATAAACATAAATAAAAAAATTAGTAACTAACTATTTCAATGTGATACGATACATTAGGCTTGTAAGATATATTCAGGATGCATACCTGAGCTTTGGGGTGCTCGAAGTGGGCTATTAGCCACAGCCACTCGTACTCCATAAACCGGAATTCGCTAGGGGTAGAACCTCGGCCTAGTTCCTTGTATACAGTGTAATGGGAAGAAAGCTCGTTCTTCCACTCTTTATACCTATATTAACACCAGGAAAAAAAAGTTAGAGATATTAAAACACTTGATAAACAAAAATATAACTCGATATATACTCAAATAACTCGAAGCACATAACCTCATATGTAGTTGACGCTCTACCCACGTGTGAATAAGGCATTCATCCACGTCAAAACACACCTGCAATATGAATATATAAACGGTAAAATTATATATTTATTCGGACTTAATTAATAAATGTAAAATTTACGTAATGAAAATACAATTTAACTCACACTCAGTGCATTATGCACTTATCTTCAATAGATAGGCACAAATTCCCAATCTGGCCAAAGCATTGGGACCTTGTCCCGCACGATCGCCCCGGCCATGCTGACATATTTTCGCGTGGTGTCAAATGCCTCGATCACCTCGCCATCCTCATTGGCCCTAATAGGCGTTTTCCTTCCCCCGGTGGCCTGCTCAAGTCTCTTCCCGGTGCAGGTGCCTCTAGCCCCTTTCCGTTTTCCAGTACCATTAACGAAATTGCCTAATAATACAATGTCAACAAATTGATATCATTAATTGAACCTATCGTAAGTCTTAAGTAGTAATTAAGAAATCAATCTTGTTAAATAAAATTTACCTGCATCGTCCGTTTGTTGGTTGGTGCACCTCACACTCCAAAGATACATGAGGTCGAACAGGATGAAGTTGTACGCTTCCTCCACGCTCAGGAACTCCGGCCGTCTTTCAACATAAATAGGCATCCCCCTATCATCGAATTCAGGGATCACAGGAATCTCGTCAAGCAGGAAGAGACCGGACGGCGGAGATAGACGAGGCCTGGACGATGAGGCGCCAGCACCATCTGCCTCAGATGATTCCCATGAAATGGGAGTAAGCACCGGGCGAATAGGGGGCATTCGGATGGAGGGAGTTTCTGATGCCCCCGTTGACTGTCGCTCGTCTGAGGGTCTGCTGACGGAGGGACGTCTGCTGACTGAGCGTCTGCTGACTGAGGCTCGAGGCTGGACTTCCGGTTGCACGGATCTGGATCGTGCAGCTTCCTCCTCTTCTCGCGCAGCTAGCAAGGCTTGTGTGCGAGCATTCATCGTTGGCCCACTGCACGTGTTGCTGACTGCGACTGAGGAGGAAGCTTGACTACTGCTCCCTCCACTATTTCGTGTCCCTCTCCGTTTGATGCCTCTGTGACGACCCGAACCAGAATCAGATGTGTGTTTGGCACGATTCTCGAGATTTGGTTTTAGTCGCAGTTTTGCGATATTGTGTGGTTTGTCGATCCGATTCGTGACTATGTTTTCAGTCGAGAATTTAGGATGAGTGTCTTCACGGAAATGGTAGAGTACGTGATTTCGAGTTCGTAGGTGGTTTCGGAAGATTTTTCCGATAGCCGAGGAATATTTTATGATTATTTGAAGTTTCGGGTTCCGACGAGTTTATCCGTTTGTTTCGAGCTTATCCGAATCATTTTGTATTTTCATTTCGAACCGTCGATTGAGCCGAGGCTCGAGTATATATATCGAGAAGTCGAAAAATAGTCGAGAGTTAATCGGAAACTTCATTTTGGGCGTTGACCAATTGGGAATTTGGTTGACTTTCCTATTTTGGAAAGTAGGCAATCGGACGAAAGGGGAAAGTTTCCCAAACGGGAAGACAGTTTCCGGCGATCGGATTCCGGCAACGATTCACCTCGGGACAGGTACGGTTTGATTCCTTGGTTGATTTCGAGTCGTTTGATGTTGAAGTTTGTGAGAAATTGTGCGAAATTCATGGAACCCGATTAGGTCCGAATCGGTGATGGTCGCCGGTGATGGGAGGAAGGTTTCCGGCGAGGTTCTTGGGTTGGGATGTTGGGGGTTTTTTTCCCCATCCCTCTGTGATGCTCCCTAGATGGTTAGTTTTGAACGGGATTAAGTTTGGTGGCAAACCCGAATGGGTTTTCCGGTGGGAATTTCCGGTCGGTTTCGTGGTAATTGAGGGTGTTAGAGTGAGATTTGGTTGTTGGGGTAGAAGAGAATGATGCTCGAAATGATGAGACCTAGGGAACTGGAAGTTTTGGCCTTGTAATTCCACCGTTGACGGCGCGCCGCCGGCGGCGGCGGCGGTCAACGGCGGAGGAAAAGTCAAATTTTCAGTTTTCGATGTAATTAGTGTCATTTTTCTCGTAATCACGCCCTGGTTATCGTACGGAGGTTTTCGGGTTGATTTGAGTAGCCGATTTTCAGTCGAGGTTTCGAGTTGGGATTTCGGGATTTCTGTAATTCATTTTGCACCGCATTTTGTATTTCCGGGAACGGTTGGTTTCCGTGCATCCGTACAGTGTTGTGGATTATGATATTGATCAGTTATGTTTATATATATATTCAGGAGATCGAGATCTGGATCGTGATCGTGCTTCAGGCGAGGGAACTTCCGCCGGACCACGAGTTTAGCGCGAGTTCGCGCTAGCTGATCTGTGAGTGGACAAGTTTATGTTTTCACTGTTGATTTGCGAGTTCGTGGATTTTATGATTTCCGTATTTAATTATACGATGTTGTGTTATATGTTGTTTCCGGAGGTATTATTATATGTGTTTAATTGCGATGGCATTTAATACATCGATGTACCAGAGTTGAGAAATTCCTCTGGGCGGGGTTGAGTGGTCCCCTGCGTGCTGCCAGGGTTGAGTGGTCCCCTGGTCTATCACTGTCAGGTTTGAGCGATTCACCTGACGTCGGGTTTGAGAGGTCGCCCGACAACCTCCGTGTATATTTTTATGTGTTATGTTTCTTCCGAACTCGCACTGTTTTATATTGTGTATGTGTATAACTGGTGAAAGGCATATGATTATTTTCGTCCACTCACTCTAACGTTTTATTTGCCTTTCCCCTGGGCTTTTCGGTTTCCGTGCCCATTTTGCAGTTCAGGTTTGGTGTTTCACGTCGCGGTTTGGAGGCTAGTGATCAGAGTCACCTGTGTTTTCCAGTAGGTTTTTGTTTCGCCTACTGATGTACATGTTGTATATGTTTTACTCTAGAGGTCGCTCTGATACATTCTGATACATGATTGTGCGGATTTTCACGGATATACATATATACATTGTACAGTTTACTTACTGTTGTTGATTATATTGTTGTTGAGAAATCCGGATGGGATTGGTGCCCACGGTTTGCTTTTTGTGGCATAGGACGAAGTGTTAATTTCCGCGTGCAGGTTATGGTAATTCCACGCTAGTAACGAAACTCTGCCTAAATTTCGAAAAAATTTTGTTGGTTCGTGTTTTCGAAGGGGTTTGATTCCGATTGAGGAAGCTAAATCGGGGTTGAGTCCTTTCAGGTTTGGTATCAGAGCATTAGGTTGTCAGATTCTGTAGACTCTTGTAGTTGTGACGCTTTGGGTATTTGAGTTGATACAGCATGACTGGAGTGATGACCCGACTGGCCAGCGGTACTCATCAATACTTCGGGTGTTGTGTGTCCTCAAATATCTGCGGTTTCATGATTAAGTTCTTTCTGCTTGTGCCTAATGCTTGTCTTGTATCAGTAGGATGCCTCCTCGACGTGGTCCCCGTGTTGATCGGGATGATGATCCTGATGAGGATCACCGAACGCGCGACTTGCTGATGCGAGTGCTGCGTTTGGAAGAGCGTTTTGACCCTGTGGTCAAGGCTCGCACTACGGGTGCTACTGTGTTTTCGGGTTCAGTTGATCCAGAGATATGCGAGGCATGGTTGGTTCAGATTGAGCGTGTTTGTGAGCGTCTGCAGTTTACACCTGAGCAGATGACAGTAGCCGCAGTTGGTTTACTTGAGGGTGATGCATACTTTTGGTGGGTCAGCACTGACAGAGTTCCTGTGGATACTCCGTGGACATTGTTTCGTGATCTGTTTATGCGGAGATATTTTAATCAGGCTACCTAGCAGCGCAAGTACGAGGAGTTCACGAACTTGAGGCAGGGCAGTTTGTCTGTACTTGAGTATCGGGATCGGTTTACTCGGTTGTCTCGTTTTGCGCGGGATATGGTGGCTACAGAGGAAGCCAAGTGTCGCAGGTTTGAGCTGGGATTGAATCTGAACATCAAGGCGACGTTGACTACGATGCCGAGGAACAACTTTGATGAGTTTGTTAGTGCTGCACTCCGAGGCGAGGATATTGAGCAGGAGAGACAGCAGAGGTATCAGCCGAGACAATTTGAGGAAGGTGGACCGAGTCAGGGGCCTTCAAAGAGGCTGAGTTCTGATACTTCCGGTTCAGCTTCATCTTCAGGTGGTGGGTCATATCGACCACCAGCTGGTGTACCGAGGCAGAGATCTAGATGGAGGAGAGATCGTCCACAGCGACCACAGGCTAGTGGGAGTTCCAGCGGTTCTAGTTATCCTCGGCGTACTGGTGGCACTTTTGCCGTACCGAGGGAGTACCCGTTGTGTAGTCTCTGCAGTCGACATCATGTGGGTCCATGTCGGCGAGGTCCTGTTACTTGTTATCATTGTGGCCAGGTGGGTCACTACTTGAGGGAGTGTCCCCAGTTGTTTGGTACCGATGGTCAGGCGGCTCAGAGTTCCGGAGGAGAGCGAGATGCCACTTCGGGAGCGCGACCAGTACGGTTTGCAGGCCAGGGTAGGCAGCAGGGACAGCCCCAGCGAGGACGACCAGCCGGACATGCGAGAGTTCATGCTATGACTATGCGTGAGGGCAGAGCATCACCGGAGGTCGTTATCGGTACGTTACATGTTTTCGGTATTCCAGTAGTTGCATTGTTAGATCCAGGTGCCACACATTCATTCATATCATTTAGACTGTCATCATTGGCTACGGTTCCTGCATCTCCACTTCCGGGGTTGTGGAGAGTGTTGTATCCGTCAGGTGAGGTTGTGAGCATCGGATGGGTTTACCGAAATTGTGAGGTGTTTGTTGATGGCCATGGTTTAGCCGCAGATTTGTTGTTGCTTGATATTGTGGATTTTGATTTGATATTGGGTATGGACTTTTTGGAGTCGCACTTGGCCATGTTTGATTGCCACAGGAAGGAGGTCGCGTTTCGACGACCCGGGTTACCTGAGATATTGTTTCGCGGCGAGAAGAACACTTCCCTACCGTGTTTGATTTCCGCGATGAGGGCAGATCGGTTGATGAGGAAGGGTTGTGTTGCTTACTTAGCCCATGTTGTGGACACTACAGCTGCAGTGCCGGATCTTGGTAGTATTGAGGTTGTGTCTGAGTTTCCGGATGTGTTTCCAACGGAGTTACCTGGTATACCCCCTGTGCGGGAGATTGATTTTACCATTGAGTTATTGCCGGGTACTGGACCGATTTCCCAGACACCATACCGGATGGCGCCTGCAGAGTTGAGGGAGTTGCAGATTCAGCTTCAGGAGTTGTTAGAGAAGGGATTTATTCGACCGAGTGTTTCTCCGTGGGGTGCTCCAGTGTTGTTTGTGCGGAAGAAGGACGGGTCCATGCGTTTGTGCATCGATTACCGGAAGCTGAATCAGATTACAGTGAGGAACAAGTATCCGTTGCCTCGGATTGACGACTTGTTCGATCAGCTGAAGGGAGCAGCAGTCTTTTCGAAGATTGATCTTCGATCCGGGTATCATCAGTTGAGGATCCGGGATTCAGATGTTGCCAGGACAGCATTCAGGACGCGGTATGGGCACTATGAGTTTTTGGTTATGCCGTTTGGGTTGACCAACGCCCCCGCAGCTTTCATGAACTTGATGAATCGGGTGTTTCGTCGATTCTTGGACAAGTTCGTGATTGTATTCATAGACGATATCCTGATATACTCGAGGAGTATGGGCCAGCACAAGAGGCACTTGCGAGCGGTATTGCGGACTTTGCGGGACCATCAGTTATTCGCGAAGTTTAGCAAGTGTGAGTTCTGGTTGGATAATGTAAAGTTTCTGGGCCACGTGATTTCGGCCGAGGGAGTTAGTGTTGATCCTGACAAGATTGAGGCCGTGCTGAATTGGAGTCGACCCACTACTGTGCCGGAGATCCGGAGTTTCTTGGGGTTAGCAGGTTATTATCGACGGTTTGTACAGGATTTCTCCCGGATTGCTACACCACTGACCAGATTGACGAAGAAGGGCGTCAAGTTTGAGTGGTCTGATACGTGCGAGGAGAGTTATTTGCTCCTGAAGGAGAGATTGACTACCGCACCGGTTCTGACATTGCCAGACGACAGTGGTGAGTATGTTGTGTATAGTGACGCGTCGAAGTTGGGCCTTGGCTGTGTGTTGATGCAGCATGGTAGAGTTGTGGCGTACGGTTCCAGACAGCTGAAACCGCATGAGGTCAACTATCCGACGCATGATTTGGAGTTAGCCACTATTGTGTTAGCATTGAAGAGTTGGAGACATTATCTGTATGGTGCTCAGTGTAAGATTTTCACTGACCACAAGAGTCTCACTTACTTGCGGACGCAGCCGGATCTGAACATGAGGCAGCGCCGATGGATAGAGTTGATCAATGATTATGATTGTACATTTGAGTATCATCCGGGGAAGGCCAATGTTGTAGCGGACGCACTTAGCCGGAAATCGGGAGCCTCATTGTTTCACATGTGTGTGGCCAGAGTATCGATGTTAGCCGAGCTACGGGCTACGGGTGCTGTGTTTGGTTATGATGATGATGGAGCCTTGTTGGCTAGCTTTCAGGTATGACCCGTATTGGTTGATCAGGTACGGGAGGCACAGGATTCAGATCCTTACTTGCTGGGCAAGAAGACCATGATTCGGAATGGTGTGTCTACAGAGTTCCGATTGAGCAACGACGGTACGTTGTTGTTCAGGGGCAGATTATGTGTACCCAGGGATGAGGACTTGAAGAAGGAGATTCTGGATGAGGCCCACAGTTCGGCGTATGCGATGCATCCCGGAGGTACGAAGATGTTTCGTACACTTCGAGCATACTATTGGTGGCGCAACATGAAGCGGGAGATTGCCGCGTACGTGAGCAGGTGTTTGATTTGTCAGCAGGTGAAGGCGGAGAGGCAGAAACCTGCAGGGAAACTACAGCCACTTGAGATTCCAGTTTGGAAGTGGGAGCATATCACGATGGATTTCGTCTATCAGTTGCCGCGGACTTCGGCGGGCAACACTGGCATTTGGGTTATCGTTGATCGATTGACGAAATCTGCACATTTTCTTGCACTTCCGGGGAAGATTTCAGTGGGCAGATTAGCCAAGTTGTACTTATCCGAGATTGTTCGCTTGCATGGGGTGCCTGTATCCATTGTTTCTGACCGTGATAGTCAGTTCACTTCTGAGTTTTGGCAGGCGTTGCAGCGAGCGTTGGGCACAAGGTTGCGGTTTAGTACAGCTTTTTATCCTCAGACTGATGGGCAGTCCGAGCGGACCATTCAGACTCTTAAGGATATGCTGAGATCGTGTGTGTTGCAGTTTCGTGGAAACTGGGATCAGCAGTTGCACTTGATCGAGTTTGCCTACAACAACAGTTATCAGGCTAGTATTGAGATGGCACCGTACGAGGCTCTGTACGGGAAGCAGTGTCGCACTCCATTGTGTTGGAGTGAGGTGGGTGAGCGTTGGCTCATTGGTCCTGATTTGGTGAAAACCACGATGGAGGACATTCAGGTTATTCGGGATCGCCTGAAGGTCGCCCAGGATCGGCAAAAGAGTTACGCGGATGTGAGGAGGAAGAGCTTAGAGTTCGAGGTTGGTGATTGGGTCTTTCTGAAACTGTCTCCGTGGAGGGGAGTAGTGCGTTTCGGAAAGCGTGGCAAGCTTCGACCGCGGTACATTGGTCCGTATGAGATTACGGAGAGGGTTGGAGCTGTTGCTTACAGACTTGAGTTACCGGCTGAGATGGCTCGTGTGCATGATGTCTTCCATGTTTCGATGTTGCGGAAGTATATCTCAGATCCTTCACATGTGTTAGCTCCACAGCAGTTGCCGATTAGAGAGGACTTATCGTATGTTGAGGAGCCAGTGCAGATCCTCGATCGTCGTGAGCAGGAGTTGAGGCACCGTGTGATTCCGCTGGTGAAGGTCTTGTGGCAGAATCATTCGATTGAGGAGGCCACTTGGGAGACCGAGCAGCGTATGCGGGAGCAGTATCCTCATCTGTTCACATGACAGGTACGTAAATTTCGAGGTCGAAATTTTTTTAAGGGGGGTCGAGTTGTGACGACCCGAACCAGAATCAGATGTGTGTTTGGCACGATTCTCGAGATTTAGTTTTAGTCGCAGTTTTGCGATATTGTGTGGTTTGTCGATCCGATTCGCGACTATGTTTTCAGTCGAGAATTTGGGATGAGTGTCTTCACGGAAATGGTAGAGTACGTGATTTCGAGTTCGTAGGTGGTTTCGGAAGATTTTTCCGATAGCCGAGGAATATTTTATGATTATTTGAAGTTTTGGGTTCCGACGAGTTTATCCGTTTGTTTCGAGCTTATCCGAATCATTTTGTATTTTCATTTCGGACCGTCGATTGAGCCGAGGCTCGAGTATATATATCGAGAAGTCGAAAAATAGTCGAGAGTTAATCGGAAACTTCATTTTGGGCGTTGACCAATTGGGAATTTGGTTGACTTTCCTATTTTGGAAAGTAGGCAATCGGACGAAAGGGGAAAGTTTCCCAAACGGGAAGACAGTTTCCGGCGATCGGATTCCGGCAACGATTCACCTCGGGACAGGTACGGTTTGATTCCTTGGTTGATTTCGAGTCGTTTGATGTTGGAGTTTGTGAGAAATTGTGCGAAATTCATGGAACCCGATTAGGTCCGAATCGGTGATGGTCGCCGGTGATGGGAGGAAGGTTTTCGGCGAGGTTCTTGGGTTGGGATGTTGGGGGTTTTGTTCCCCATCCCTCTGTGATGCTCCCTAGATGGTTAGTTTTGAACGGGATTGAGTTTGGTGGCAAACCCGAATGGGTTTTCCGGTGGGAATTTCCGGTCGGTTTCGTGGTAATTGAGGGTGTTAGAGTGAGATTTGGTTGTTGGGCTAGAAGAGAATGATGCTCGAAATGATGAGACCTAGGGAACTGGAAGTTTTGGCCTTGTAATTCCACCGTTGACGGCGCGCCGCCGCCGGCGGCGGCGGTCAACGGCGGAGGAAAAGTCAAATTTTCAGTTTTCGATGTAATTAGTGTCATTTTTCTCGTAATCACGCCCTGGTTATCGTACGGAGGTTTTCGGGTTGATTTGAGTAGCCGATTTTCAGTCGAGGTTTCGAGTTGGGATTTCGGGATTTCTGTAATTCATTTTGCACCGCATTTTGTATTTCCGGGAACGGTTGGTTTCCGTGCATCCGTACAGTGTTGTGGATTATGATATTGATCAGTTATGTTTATATATATATTCAGGAGATCGAGATCTGGATCGTGATCGTGCTTCAGGCGAGGGAACTTCCGCCGGACCACGAGTTTAGCGCGAGTTCGCGCTAGCTGATCTGTGAGTGGACAAGTTTATGTTTTCACTGTTGATTTGCGAGTTCGTGGATTTTATGATTTCCGTATTTAATTATACGATGTTGTGTTATATGTTGTTTCCGGAGGTATTATTATATGTGTTTAATTGCGATGGCATTTAATACATCGATGTACCAGAGTTGAGAAATTCCTCTGGGCGGGGTTGAGTGGTCCCCTGCGTGCCGCCAGGGTTGAGTGGTCCCCTGGTCTATCACTGTCAGGTTTGAGCGATTCACCTGACGTCGGGTTTGAGAGGTCGCCCGACAACCTCCGTGTATATTTTTATGTGTTATGTTTCTTCCGAGCTCGCACTGTTTTATATTGTGTATGTGTATAACTGGTGAAAGGCATATGATTATTTTCGTCCACTCACTCTAACGTTTTATTTGCCTTTCCCCTGGGCTTTTCGGTTTCCGTGCCCAGTTTGCAGTTCAGGTTTTGTGTTTCACGTCGCGGTTTGGAGGCTAGTGATCAGAGTCACCTGTGTTTTCCAGTAGGTTCTTGTTTCGCCTACTGATGTACATGTTGTATATGTTTTACTCTAGAGGTCGCTCTGATACATTCTGATACATGATTGTGCGGATTTTCACGGATATACATATATACATTGTACAGTTTACTTACTGTTGTTGATTATATTGTTGTTGAGAAATCCGGATGGGATTGGTGCCCACGGTTTGCTTTTTGTGGCATAGGACGAAGTGTTAATTTCCGCGTGCAGGTTATGGTAATTCCACGCTAGTAACGAAACTCTGCCTAAATTTCGAAAATTTTTTGTTGGTTCGTGTTTTCGAAGGGGTTTGATTCCGATTTAGGAAGCTAAATCGGGGTTGAGTCCTTTCAGCCTCCAAGCCAATTTGCCGCAAAACCTTTTGGACACCGTAATAGTCATGGATTCGGTTCTATAACAAATCGGAACCGGAACCGTTTGGAACCGGAACCGTTTGGAACCGGAACCGTTTGGAACCGGAATCGTTTGGAACCGAAACCGTTTGGAACCGAAACCGTTTGAACCTGGAACTGTTTGGAACTGGAACCGTTCTGTTTCAAACGGTTCCGGTTACAAACAGTTCCGGTTCCAAACGGTTCCGGTTCCACGCGGTTCCGGTTTAAAACCGTTCTGGTTCCAAACCGTTCCGATTCCGATTTTTCACCTTAATTTTTACGTTAAATTAACAACTATATCACCTTAATCCAAACACGTTAAATTCCGATTCCGATTTTTCACCTATTATACGTTAAATTAACAACTATATCACCTAAATTAACATATATACATACATCATTTCCGACTTTAAATTTTCCACATATATATATACATCACATATATATACATCATGCATCTTAATTAAATTTAATTTTCTCATATATATATACATCACATATTAATCCAAATCACCCTAACTAATTAATTTTCCACATTTTTCAAACACACGTGTATATATATACATTGCATATAAATTAATTAATTAATTTTTTACATATATACATGCATCACATATATATATATATACATCACCTTAATTAAATTTTTCAAATATTTTCCACATGCATACATACATCACATATATATATACATCACCCCACAATTATCAAAAATTAATTAATCAAGTTAATTAATTTGCATAAAAATAAAATTAAAATTGAGAGAGAGAGAGAGAGGGAGAGAGAGAGGGAGAGAGAGTGAGCTTGCACCTGCCATGGTGGAGGTCGACTAGACTTTCCGGCGACAGAGGTGAGGGGAGGAGGTAGAGGAGGAGGGGAGGAGGAGAGGAGGAGGGGAGATTTAGGGTTTTTGGGTGTTTGTGTGGAGAGGGGAGGGGGGGAGATGGGAGGAGGGGAGGGGAGAGGGGAGGAGATAGAGATTTGAGGAGAGGAATAAAAATGGGGGGGGGGGGCAAGGTGAGGAAGAGAGGGGGAGATTTTGGAGAGGAAAATGTGGAGGAGGGAGAGTGAGGGGAGGATGAGGAGCTAACTGCTCGATCTGGAAATAATAGAGGGGGACATTACCGGCGAGTTACTTGAACTCGTGGGTCATGACATTGCCCACGAGTTGAAGCAACTCGTGGGTAATGATAATAATTCCCGGCAAAAGAAGTTCCGACTACAAAGTTGACTAGAGTTTCCGACTAGAATTTCCGACAAGAATTTTCGACTACAATTTACAACTAGAATTTCCGACTATAATTTCCGAGTAGGTCGATCAAATTTCCGACTACAATTTCCGACTACAATTTACAACAAGAATTTCCGACTAGAATTTCCGACTAGAATTTCCGACAACAATTTCCGACTAGAATTTCCGACAACAATTTCCGACTACAATTTACAACTACAATTTCCGACTACAATTTCCGACTATAATTAAAATACGTACATCATTAACGTACTAAGGATGATAATCGTAATCATCTTCATCACTTGAGTCTGACTCGGTTTCATAGGTAACCTCTGGCAATATGTGCCGCTCCTCGTCATCTGAATCAGCGTCAACTTCATATGGATTAACATCGAGAAGTTCTACTCCAGTAATTCGAACCACACTCCCAGATATCACATTATTAAGGCGAATCGTAGATGATTCCGGAATGTCAAAAGCGTTCGGCTCTTGGTATGCAGTAACTTCCTCATCATCTGCGGTCTCACCAAGTGTGGCAGCACTGTATATGTTTCTATGAGCAACATGGTTAACCACCTTCCACGGGTCTTTGTTAAGAAGATCGTCAAGGTAAAACACTTGTTTTACTGATGAGGCAAGAACGAAAGGGTCTTCTTCATACCAGCTAGTAGCAGTATTCAACGAAAATGTTCCGTACTGATCGGTCCTTGTGTTCTCCGGGCTAGTATCAAACCATCTACACTTGAACAAGTGCACTTTCATGTGGTTCCCATAAATTAGTTTAACAAATGAATGCAGGACACCGTAATAGTCAACGTCATCCTGCCCACCATGGACCATCACCCCACAATTCTGTGTTTTCAGTCGGTCGTCTCGATTTTCACATATAAATTTCACGCAATTGACCTGACACATTGAGTAAACTTTTGAAGCTATCGGTTTCATCGCCAGGACCCTCAATTCGTTTGACCACTCTGGGCAACCATCATTGGCTACATGGTTCATCTGAAAACGATAAGAAACCACACAAGAAATTATGAACATAGAAACCACAAAACCACGTACGTACACACATGCTATATAAGGATATATATAAAAAATAGACATATACACATATACCCTTACCCATTGACCAAAGTAGTTTGCAAACGTCCTGTTGTGGTAATCAACATTTCCGGCAATAGCAGGGCAGTGAAGATGATAGTTTTTCCAATATTGTACTTCTTGACAGTTAATCAGTACCGACCAGTGGGCAATGGCTACCTCATTTCCATCCAACTTGTACGACTATGGCAAGCTTCCCATGTACTACCACGTCATTAGAGATGATAGAAAGGTTGAACTGGGGTTCATCTATCGGCATCTGTTGTTGGGGGTCCTCAAGCGCTTCCAAAATTTCATGCTTATGCTTCGGCTTTACGGTGTAAGGAGCTTGCGGCATTTTTCTCTTACCATCTCTTAACCACAAATGTTTCCGCAGTCCCATAGCTTTCAGATCAATGCGTGCCTTAGGGATGTCTTTTGTTTTCCCCTCCAAGTTAAGAACTGTGCCCACCACACTTTCACACACATTCTTCTCTATGTGCATGACATCTAGGTAGTGTCTGATAGGCAACCTGGGTCAGTAGGGGAGTTCCCAGAATATGCTCTTGTGTGTCCAAAACTTATACCTTTCGGGCTTGTCTGGAATTGACGCCACTATCTCAGGATGATTGCTCAGCTGGCCAAAGTCATATTCATTCAACACTTCCAAAATTTCTTCCCCTGTCCATCGCCTGGGTGCCACACCTGTTTCCACAGTCCCATCAAACGCGTCTGGATCCTGCCTAAATGGGTGATCATATGGAAGCCAACAACGGTGACGCATCTGAACAATTTTACTGCAATGAGGACTACAACAATCAACCGTCATGCACTCTGAACAAACCCTGTAACCCCTGGTAACGTTGCCCGACAACTTACCGCAGGCAGAAAAATCACTGATGGTGCCAACAAGCATGGCATGCATCTGGAACATCTCATTTTTGAACCTATCGTAAGTGGGGTGGCCACACTCACTCAGGTACTTAAGCTCCTCAATCAAAGGCCTCAAATACACATCGAGACACTTTCCTGGATAACCCGGGCCCGGAATTAACAGAGTGAGCATATTGTATTCCTTCTTCATGCACATCCATGGTGGAAGGTTGTACGGTACCAAAATAACTGGCCATATACTGTATTGAAGACTCATGTTGCCAAAAGGGTTGAATCCGTCAGATGAGAGCCCTAGCCAAACATTTCGGACCTCTGCTGCAAAATGATCAAACTCCCTGACCATGTGCTTCCAAGCCTCTCCGTCGGAAGGGTGTATAAGGGTGTCATCGTCAGGCAAATTCCTCTCAGCCCACCATCTCATAGCTTCGGCCGTGAAAGCACACATGAACAACCGCTCCAGCCTATCAATAAGCGGGAAATATCGAAGTATCTTCACAGCTTTCTTGTTGCCTGCAGGAGTCAACTTATACCTTTCTGTAAAACATACCGGGCAGGCTTCAAGGTCTTCAAGATCTTTTCCCCAGAAGAGAATACAATCATATCTGCATGCATGGATTTTGATGTAGGAAAGCCCAAGATCTTTCAGGATATGTCGCACCTTATGATGAGTGGTAGGAAGTAGATGACCGGGTGGCAGTAGCGAAGCAGTCCACTTCAGCCAAGAATCAACAGCTTTGACAGACATTTTGTTCTCCATTTTGAGCTGCATCACTCCCATGACACTTTCAAGAACAGTCTTCCTACAACCATCGTACAACGGAGTCTGTTGCAATGCAATCAGGTTGTTGTACTTGTCCATACCGCTTGTGTTGACATGAGCTCTAGGTAATGGCTCGACTGGCTCAATATGGGGGAAACCCTCAACGACGGGAGGGACATTTGGTGCTTCATCAGCAAATACACCGCTCTCATGAGGAAACATATCATTGATTAACATCGATGTTGGATCATAGGATGAACTGCCCCTCTCCGCAAAATCTCCATGATCATAGCGTGGACTGGCCCTCTCACCAAATTTTCCATGATCATGCGGACCCGCTAACGATGTTTCACCGTGATAAATCCAACAAGTGTACTTATCCCAAAACTCGTATTTACTCAGGTGCTTCTAGACTTTATCAATGGGAAAACGAAATCGATCGCTGCGACACTTACATTCTTTACACGGGCAATAATGAAGTGTAGTGTCTCCACAATTAGCCTTCACAAAATTCACAAAACTCCTAATTCCCTGGTGATATCTCACATCCCATCTTTCGAGGCTCATCCAACTCTTGTCCATCCTGAAAATTCTAACAATATTACGTACTGTATATATACACATTCACTACTAATAATCGACGCGGTATCTCAATTCAACTCTAATTAAATCAACACATGCATGCATATATATATCTATATATATCGATCTAATTAGATCGATCAACACACACACACATATATATATATATACATACACATATACGTATATATATATACGTACCTATATATATAGCTTCCCGAGTGATCGAGTCTTCGACGCGCGCCTTAATTTTGACAATACCGAAGGATCGATTTCAGAGTGTTTTCCTTCTTTCGATTTCACCGGATTTTTTTCGATCCAAATGAATGACCTATTCCGTCGCCGGCAATGTTTGGCCAACCATTCCCGGCGACTTTCGTTGACATTACCGGCGACGGAGTAAGTCGCCGGCAATGATGATCATTACCGGCGACTTTCCCGGTCGCCGGCCTTGTTTTTCCAAAAGTCGCCGGTAATGATTTTATATGTGGTAGTGAAGCTTGAAAATTTCAATATGTATAGGGTTCTCAACCATTAAAAGTACCGGTGAACTTCTGAAAAAAATGTTTTACCTTAGGTTTTCGTGAAGAGAGATTGAGGTCGGCGCACACGAGGAATAGCAAAAGGGATAGGCTGACTCACATGTTGGGGTTGATACTAGGTCACACTTGCCACGTATTCCACGATGATCAACATCGTTAGTTTTCGATGGGGATCCGCCGCGGTCAGGCTATCACTCTAGAAGTGTTTGAGTGTAATCGAACACGAAAACGAAAGAAACAAAGTACAGTCTACAGAACCTATAACATAAAGCTCTGATACCAATTGGGACTAAACCCTGAAAACCAGGATTAGGCCCTCAAATCCTACTAAGTTATACATGACATGATTTTAACCGAACTCTACACTGAAAGTTTCCTAACTCGATAGCAGTGCAGCTAGACTTCTAATTAATCTATGATAACTAAATTACTAATCCGTAGGATCAGAGTTAATCCTATGGTGGTTTTTGCTATGCCTCGATCCGCATGCACACCCGACCTCCGATGAAACTCTAAAACTAGGCATTTGAAACGAAAGGGTCCAGAGGAAAGTCGTAGAAAAATAAAGAAAGCGTCAGAGTGAGTGAACGAAAAATAAATGTTGTGAGAAATCATAAAATATTATTTTATGCCTTTCGCCAAAATATACATAAATAAAAATTAGCGAGTCATGTAAAAGAATATCATAAATGTGGAGGCATGCACGACGTGGTCATCAGGTCACATGTTTTTTGTGTCCTTCCCGGGGCGTACTCAGTGATCAGCCGAGAAGCCGATGCATCAATGCATATCGTGAATCATAACGTGCGTGAAATATCATGAACATAACATGATCATACTCATAGCATGTTGTGATACGTATATCAAAAATGTGCATGCATATATACGTATATGTAAAAATATATACTCAATAGAAATCATGATGCACATCAGAACTTGCTAATCGATTCGTAAAAACATATAAAGTCCACTCACTTCGATCATCAAAAACGTATGCCGATCTACTAACTCGTATGTTGGATCCGACGCTCAAAGGCCCCACATATAACATAATGCTAGCTCCGTAAATCGGCGGAAATTTCCCTCGTTGAAAATTGCGATTGCGAACTCCTAATCATGATAATAAAATTGTTCAGTATCGCAATTCAAAAAGGTAATCGAAAATTTAACGTAGAAACTACCCCAAAAATCCGTACGTAATACCTAATTCACTGCCTCGTCGGAACTCCGCCGTGAATGGCAGCCACGCGCCGCGTCCAGCGACCAAGTCCGGTGAGCCCGAAACCAACATATTTAGCTTCCACTCGGCATTCCAAGCAACATTTCTTTCATCGCTGGAGTCAGATTCGACTCCGGCATGGCCCAAACCACTGAAACAGGTCGGAATTCTAATTTTCAGCGACCGCCACCAACGGCGACACCCAACCCCACAAAACATTCCCCTCAACGAGCCCGGACTTTTCCCGCACTACGACCTAGACCAACTCCGCTCAAAGCAGCTGGAAATTGGCCCGAAAGTCACCTGCCTCAAAATCGCCAGCGAAGCTTTCGAGCTTTATTCCGGCGCCGGTGAGCCTCCACGTACCTATTGCCACCATAAACCACCATCCCCATGACCTAGGCTACAAAACCCCTATACCCTCGGCCGCCCTCAATTTGGCCGGACCACCGCCGGACCCGGCAGCAGTACCCCGTGGAGAGAAACCGCGTTGGTTCTCTCTCCAATGAACCTGCATGCTTAAAATTTTCACAACAACACATTCATGGAAGAGAGGAGGTTCGATTTCATACCTCGGCCATCAAAAACAGTGGCCGGATGACGACTTTTCCGACGGTTCAAAACTCGGGTCGAGTCAACAGCTTGACCACTCAAGCCCTAAGTCCAACCGGGGTCAGCCAGAAGAGGAGAAATAGATCAGAAATTCAGCTAAGTCCTCTATTTATACTCTCTCACTTTGATTCGATCCAATGGCTACGATTCGATTGCAAGAAAATCCTACGACTGTAACAATTTTGATAACAAATTAATCTCATTAATTACAACCCTTACGACAACTTCTAAAATTCATAACTAATTGCTCGAAACTCGGATAAATCAAATAAAAATACACACGAGCTCGGAATAATTTCCTCTACATCTTTGGTGAAAGAAGCGAGTCCAAATTTAGAATTTATAAAATATCGATATTTAGGTCGCGACTAATCTCAAAAAACGTGTAATGAGTTGTTTAGCTTGATAATTAGTATGATAACGATGATTAACACCCTAATTTAGATTCGGGTCGTTACATAATCACTCTAAAGCCACTAAGAAAATATATACAGGTAGTCAATCCTAAAAACATAGAGATGTCATTTTGTTACATAAAAAACCAGAATGATATCCTTCACAGTTATACACATCAGTTAAAGTTGAAGTGATAAAACAAAACAAAGAAAACTACTTTACCTTTTTAGCAAGATACTTACCTGACAATACATTTACTTTACCACGAGATAGACAATAACAGCTCCCATCAAGTCCACTTTGTCGTACCTCCTTAAAGTCTTGCCCAATACCAGAACTTTCATGTTTCAAGAGCACAATCAGAGTGGAACGACATGCAACATGAATAACCTTGGGATGGAAAACCAGGACTGCACACCAACCATATGCTAGGATCCTTGTTATTATCAAACTGATAACATATAGAGCACGGAGACCTCTAATAAAATGAATCCTTTTGATTTAGGGCAGCTCGGTGAGCTGAGTTTCTGTAGAATATAGTATACACTAATTCATTCCCACTACTATTGATTGGAGAACTATTTTCTGGAGCAGGTGGTCGAGTGGATTCTCGGATTTCC
This sequence comes from Geum urbanum, assembly GCA_946800695.1. Taxonomy (NCBI): domain Eukaryota; kingdom Viridiplantae; phylum Streptophyta; class Magnoliopsida; order Rosales; family Rosaceae; genus Geum; species Geum urbanum. Next base: position 13,684,592 of record OX327003.1, read on the forward strand.
TCTGCCTTTCGATAAATCTCTGGCCAGGTGCAGTGGATCAAAGACCAGCTCTCTCTTTCGGTCCATACTTAAGTTACTGCACTTTCACAAATCAATTGCAAGTCCCAGTGAGAAGTTTACGTATATCATTGGCTATAAATTTAGGCACGCTTGAAACTCCATCCAGAAGCTGCATTTACCTCTCTATCCTTCATCATTTTCCTAAGCCTCATTACATCCTCCCAATTCCCCATTTTCACATACATGTTTAGCTAGAAGAACATACCTTCCACTATGTTAAGGCTCTAATAGAATCAAAAGCTTCCCAACCTTATCCGCCAACTCAAAATGGCCATGTATCAGACAACCATTAAGCAAAGACCCCCATATCGCACCGTCCGGTTCCATTGCCATACATCTTATCAAAATCTCTGCTTCTTTCATTCGTCCTGCACGGGCCAAGAGATCAACCATACACCCGTAGTGCTCAATCTCTGGAGCAATGCCATATATTTTAGTCATACGTCCCAATGATCGCCACGCTTCATGTATCAGAGTTTTGTGATTACATGCAGTGAGAACTTCAACAAAGGTCACGGCATTTGGTCCAGGCCCCTTCTTTTCCATTTCTGCGAAAAGTTCAAGCCGTGTATCATCCTCACCATTCATAGCATATCCCATAATCATAGCACTCCTAGTAGTTACATCTTTACACGACATCTTGTTAAATATTTCTTGTGCATCTCTCATGCACCCACATTTTGCATAAAAATCTATTGCCGCAGTTCCAAGTTCAAGCTCATAATCGTAACCATGGTCATCCATTGAAAGGACCCAACCCCGATTCAGTTGCCCAAATGGGAATCGAACCCCTTCTGAAAATACGAACCAACAAAAACCAAACAAAATTTCGGCAGAGTTTCGTTACTAACGTGGAATTGCATAAACCTGTACCCTGAAAATAACACTTCGTCCTATGCCACAAAAGCCAAACCATGGGCACCAATCCCATCCGGATTTCTCAACATCATAATATAAACAATAAACAGTAAACATACTGTAGTATATATATATATCCGAGAAAATCCATATAAAATATGTATCAGAATGTATCAGAGCGACCTCTAATGTAAATATATACAATAAACACATCAGTAGGTGAAACAAGGACCTACTGGAAAACACAGGTAGCTCAGATCACTAGCCTCCAACCGCGACGTGAAATACCAAAACCTGAACTGCAAACTGGACACGGAAACCGAAAAGCCCAGGGGAAAGACATGAAAACCATTAGAGTGAGTGGACAAAAATAAATGTCTTTCACCAGTTGATATATATATGTTAAAATAACATATGCGAGTCCAGGTAAATAAAATAACAGAGTATACGGGGTCACTCATGGACACGTCCGTGCTAGTACAGTCCGAATCACGGGATCCCAGACTCACACGTGATTCGAGCTAGAAAGGCCTCAGTTCAGGGTATCTGTTTCCACCCGGAACTACATCGGCACAAGAAACAGACATCTGTACCCACCCGGAACTACATCGGCGCAAGGTACAGAAACCAGTACCCACCCGGAACTACATCGGCACAAGGTACGGTACCTTTCCTGGTAGGCACTCTCGGTGATCAACCGGGATGCGTGTGTATCGATACAACAACATGAACTACGACTGTACTATGTGTAAATCAAATCACAAATAATCTGATGCAAATACAATAAACAGCATATGAATGCATATACGTAATATAATCGTATAACACATGCTCATATAAATCAAAATCTCATAAGCATGCTCAAGTTCGTAAAACGTATAATAAGACTCGCAAATAATCCGTGAAAAGAAATTGTACACTCACAGATGAGCAAAACGCGCACTCGCGCTAATCTCGAGGCCCGGCGGAAGATCCCTCGCCTGAAGCACGATCACGATCCCGATCTCGATCTCCTGAATATTCACAAAACTTAACTGATCAAAATCATAGTCCACAACTCTGTACTGAACCACGGAAACCAACCGTTCCCGGAAATACGCAATGCAATATAAAATGATTAACGGAATTCCCAAAATCTCCACTCGAAACCCTCGACTGAAAATCGGCTACTCAAATCAACCCGAAAACCTCTGGACAATAACCAGGGCGCGACTACGAGAAAAATGACATTAAGAACGTCGAAATCTGAAACAATCAACTCCTCACCGTAGACCGCCGTTGATCGCCGCCGGCGGCGGCGACGCGCCGTCAACGGTGGAATCCCACGGCGAGGAAGCTCCAGAAATGGAGTTCTCCTCAAGCCCATCCTTTTCCATAACTACCACATAACCCAATTCCAGCTAGAACAGATCGAAATCCAGTTTTCCGGTGACCTAATCGGGTTCCAACAATCCCTTAACCAAACCCAAAATATATCACATGGGGAGCATCACCGAGGTGTTGGGAGGTGAAACCCCAACAACCTCGCCTCCAAAACTCGCCGGAGCACCGCTCCCCGTCACCGGCGAAAAATCTCAGTCGGCCTCGATTCGTTCTCATTCAAAACCTCAATAATTTCCATAAATTCAAGTACCAATCGACTCGAAATTGAAAGGAGAAGCTAACCTTACCCTTCACTTGGCCGGAGGTGACCGGAATAAGCAAGTCGGACGGTGAAGACCAAAACGGGAACTTTCTCCACTCGGGTCAACGGTCAAACCTTCCAAAACGGGAAAGTCAACTCAAGTCAAACTCAAACAGTGTTTTTCTACGATTTTACGACTATTTCCGATATTTATACTCGCGCCTCGGGTCAATCGACGGTCCAAATGAGTATTCGAAATGATTCGGATAAACCCGAAACAATCGGATAAACTCGTCGAAAACTGAAACTTCGAATAATCATAATATATTCCTCGGTTATCAGAAAAATCATCCGGAACCGCCCTCGAGCTCGAAATCACGTACTCTACAATTTTATTGAAGACACTCAACTCAAATTCTCGGCCGAAAACATAGTCACGAATAGAATCGACAAACCACATGTATAACGTAAAAACTGCGACTAAGACAAATCTCGGGAATCGTGCAGAATACACATCTGATTCTGGTTCGGGTCGTCACAAATCTACCCCCCTTAAAAAAATTTCGACCTCGAAATTTACGTACCTGTCAAGTGAACAGATGAGGATACTGTTCCCGCATAGGCTGCTCAGTCTCCCAGGTGGCCTCCTCAACTGAGTGGTTCTGCCACAAGACCTTCACTAGCGGAATCACACGGTGCCTCAACTCTTGCTCACGATGATCGAGAATCTGCATAGGCTCCTCTACGTACGTCAAATCCTCTCTGATCGGCAACTGCTGTGGGGCTAACACATGCGAAGGATCTGAGATGTACTTCCGCAACATCGAAACATGGAAGACATCATGAACACGATCCATCTCAGCTGGTAACTCAAGTCTGTAAGCAACAGCTTCAACTCTCTCCGTAATCTCATACGGACCAATGTATCGTGGTCGAAGCTTGCCACGCTTCCCGAAACACACAACTCCCCTCCACGGAGATAGTTTCAGGAAGACCCAATCACCAACCTCGAACTCTAAACTCTTCCTCCTCACGTCCGCGTAACTCCTCTGCCGATCCTGGACGATCTTCAATCGATCCCTAATAACCTGTATGTCCTCCATCGTAGTCATCACCAAATCAGGACCAATAATCCAACGCTCACCCACCTCACTCCAACCCAATGGAGTGCGACACTGCTTCCCGTACAGAGCCTCGTATGGTGCCATCTCAATACTGGCCTGATAGCTGTTGTTGTAGGCGAACTCAATCAAATGTAACTACTGATCCCAATTCCCGCGGAACTGCAACACACAAGATCGCAGCATATCCTCAAGTGTCTGAATGGTCCACTCGGACTGTCCGTCAGTCTGAGGATGAAAAGATGTACTGAATCGCAACCTCGTGCCCAAATCTCGCTGCAACGCCTGCCAAAACTCAGAAGTGAACTGACTATCTCGGTCAGAAACAATGGACACAGGCACACCATGCAAGCGAACAATCTCTGGTAAGTACAACTTGGCCAATCTACCCACTGATATCTTCCCTGGAAGTGCAAGAAAGTGAGCGGATTTCGTCAGTCGATCTACAATAACCCAAATGCCAGTATTGCCCCCCGAAGTACGCGGCAACTGATAGACGAAATCCATCGTGATGTGCTCCCACTTCCAAACTGGAATCTCAAGTGGCTGTAGTTTCCCTGCAGGTTTCTCCCTCTCCGCTTTCACCTACTGACAGATCAAACATCGACTCACGTATGCGGCAATCTCCCGCTTCATGTTGCGCCACCAATAGTACGCTCGAAGTGTACGAAACATCTTAGTACCTCCGGGATGCATCGCATACGCTGAACTGTGGGCCTCATCCAAAATCTCCTTCTTCAACCTCTCGTCTCTGGGCACACATAGCCTGCCTCTGAACAACAACGTACCGTCGTCGCTCAAACAAAACTCTGTAGGTACACCATTCCGTATCATGGTCTTCTTGCCCAACAAATAGGAATCTGAATCCTGAGCCTCCCGTACCTGATCACCCAATACGGGTCGAACCTGGAAACTGGCCAATAAAGCTCCCTCGTCATCATACCCGAACTCAGCACCTGTAGCCCGAAGCTCGGCTAACATCGATACTCTGGCCACACACATATGAAATAATGAGACTCCAGATTTCTGTCTAAGTGCATCTGCTACAACATTGGCCTTCCCCGGATGGTACTCGAAAGTGCAATCGTAATCGTTGATCAACTCCATCGATCGACGCTGCCTCATGTTCAGATCCGGCTGCGTCCGCAAGTAGGTGAGACTCTTGTGATCAGTGTAAATCTTACACTGGGCACCATGCAGATAATGTCTCCAACTCTTCAACGCTAACACGATCGCGGCTAACTCTAAATCATGCGTCGGATAGTTGACCTCATGTGGTTTCAGCTGCCTGGAACCATATGCCACAACTCTACCATGCTGCATCAACACACAGCCAAGCCCCAACATCGACGCATCACTGTACACTACGAACTCACCACTGTCGTCTGGCAATGTCAGAACCGGTGCGGTTGTCAATCTCTCCTTCAGGAGCAAATAACTCTCCTCGCACGCATCAGACCACTCAAACTTGACGCCCTTCTTTGTCAATCTGGTCAGTGGTGTAGCAATCCGGGAGAAATCCTGTACAAACCGTCGATAATAGCCTGCTAACCCCAAGAAACCCCGAATCTCCGGCACAGTAGTGGGTCTATTCCAGTTCAACACAGCCTCGATCTTGTCAGGATCAACACTGACTCCCTCAGCCGAAATCACGTGGCCCAGAAACTTCACACTATCCAACCAGAACTCGCACTTGCTAAACTTCGCGAACAACTGATGGTCCCACAAAGTCCGCAACACTGCTCGCAAATGCTTCTTGTGCTGGCCCACACTCCTGGAATAGATCAAAATATCGTCAATGAATACAATCACGAACTTGTCCAGGAACCGTCTAAACACTCGATTCATCAAGTCCATGAAAGCTGCGGGGGCGTTGGTCAACCCAAACGGCATAACCAAAAACTCATAGTGCCCATATCGCGTCCTGAATGCCGTCCTGGCTACATCAGAGTCTCGGATCCTCAACTGGTGATATCCGGATCGAAGGTCAATCTTTGAAAAGATTGATGCTCCCTTAAGCTGATCGAATAAGTCATCAATCCGTGGCAACAGATACTTGTTCCTCACCGTAACCTGATTCAGCTTCCTGTAGTCGATGCACAAACGCATGGACCCATCCTTCTTCCGCACAAACAGCACTGGGGCTCCCCACGGAGAAACACTCAGTCGAATAAAACCCTTCTCTAGCAACTCCTGGAGCTGAATCTTCAACTCATTCAACTCCGCAGGTGCCATACGATACGGTGTCTGAGAAATTGGTCCTGTACCCGGCAACAACTCAATAGTAAAATCAATCTCGCGCACAGGGGGTATACCAGGTAACTTCGCTGGAAACACATCTGGAAACTCAAAAACAACCTCAATGCTACCAAGGTCTGGCATAGCTGTTGTGGTGCCCACAATGTGGGCTAAGTAAGCAACACAACCCTTCTTCATCAACTGATCCGCCCTCATCGCGGAAATCAAACACGGTAGTGAAGTGTTCTTCTCGCCACGAAACAGTATCTCGGGTAACCCTGGTCGTCGAAACGCGACCTCCTTCTTGTGACAATCAAACATGGTCCAGTGCATCTCCAAGAAGTCTATACCCAAGATCAGATCAAAATCCACAATACCAAGCAATAACAGATCTGCGGATAATCCATGGCCACCAATAAACACCTCACAATCTCTGTACACCCAACCGATGCTCACAACCTCACCTGACGGATACAACACTCTCCACAGCCTCGGAAGTGGAGATGCATGTACCGTAGCTAATGATGACAGTCTATAGGATATAAATGAATGTGTGGCACCTGGATCTAACAATGCAAGTACTGGAATACCAAAGACATGTAACGTACTGATAACGACCTTCGGTGAAGCTCTGCCCTCACGTAGAGTCATAGCATGAACCCTCGCTTGTCCGGCTGGTCGTCCTCGCTGGGGTTGTCCTTGTTGCCTGCCCTGGCCTGCAAACTGTGCTGGTCGCGCTCCCGAAGTGGCACCTCGCTCTCCTCTGGAACTCTGAGCCGCCTGACCATCAGCACCAACCAACTGAGGACACTCCCTCGAAAAGTGACCCACCTGGCCACAACGATAACAAGTGACAGGGCCTCGCTGAAATGAGCCATAGTGATATCTGCTGCAGAGGTTGCACAAAGGATAGTCTCTCGGAATAGGAAATGTACCACCAGTACGCCGAGGGTAACTAGAACCGCTGGAACTCCCACCAACCTGTGGTCGCTGCGGTCGATCTCTCATCCACCTCTGCCTCTGTCTCGATGCACTAGCTACTGGTCTATAGGATTCATCGCCCGAGGATGAAGCTGAACCGGAAGTATCAGAACTCTGCCTCTTTCAAGGCCCCTGACTCGGTCCACCTTCCTCAAACCGTCTCGGAAGGTACCTCTGCTATCTCTCCTGCTCAATATTCTCGCCTCGGAGTGCTGCACTGACAAACTCATCAAAGTTGTTCCGAGGCATCGTAGTCAGAGTCGCCTTGATATTCAGATTCAATCCCAGCTCAAACCTGTGACACTTGGCTTCCTCAGTAGCCACCATATCCCGCGTAAAACGAGATAACCGGGTAAACCGGTCCCGGTACTCAAGTACAGACAAACTGCTCTGCCTCAAGTTCGTAAACTCCTCATACTTGCGCTACTGGGTAGCCTGATTAAAATACCTCTGCATAAACAGATCACGGAACAAAGTCCACGGAGTATCAGCTGGAACTCTGTCGGTGCTAACCCACCAAAAGTATGCATCACCCTCAAGTAATCCGACTGCGGCCACTGTCATCTGCTCAGGAGTATACTGCAGACGCTCACAAACACGTTCAATCTGAACCAACCATGCCTCGCATATCTCTGGATCAACTGAACCCGAAAACACAGTAGCACCAGCAGTACGAGCCTTGACCACAGGGTCAAAACGCTCTTCCAAACGCAGCACTCGCATCAGCAAGTCGCGCGTTCGGCGATCCTCATCAGGATCCTCATCCCGATCAACACGGGGACCACGTCGAGGAGGCATCCTACTTATACAAGACAAGCATTAGGTACAAACAGAAAGAACGTAATCATGAAACCGCAGATATTTGAGAACACACAATACCCGAAGTATTGATGAGTATTGTGTGGCCAGTCGGGTCATCACTCCAGTCATGCTGTATCAACTCAAATACCCTAAGCATCACAACTACAAGAGTCTACAAAATCTGACAAGCTAATGCTCTGATACCAAGCTGAAAGGACCCAACCCCGATTCAGTTGCCCAAATCGGAATCGAACCACTTCTGAAAATACGAACTAACAAAACCCAAAAAAAATTTCGGCAGAGTTTTGTTACTAACGTGGAATTGCATAAACCTGCACCCTGAAAATAACACTTCGTCCTTTGCCAAAAAAGCCAAACCGTGGGCACCAATCCCATCCAGATTTCTCAACGTCATAATATAAACAATAAACAGTAAACATACTGTAGTATATATATATATCCGAGAAAATCCATATAAAACATGTATCAGAATGTATCAGAGCGACCTCTAATGTAAATATATACAATAAACACATCAGTAGGTGAAACAAGGACCTACTGGAAAACACAGGTAGCTCAGATCACTAGCCTCCAACCGCGACGTGAAATACCAAAACCTGAACTGCAAACTGGGCACGAAAACCGAAAAGCCCAGGGGAAAGACATGAAAACCGTTAGAGTGAGTGGACGAAAATAAATATCTTTTACCAGTTGATATATATGTTAAAATAACATATGCGAGTCCAGGTAAATAAAATAACAGATTATATGGGGTCACTCATGGACACGTCTGTGCCCGTACAGTCCGAATCACGGGATCCCAGACCCACACGTGATTCAAGCCAGAAAGGCCTCAGGTCAGGGTATCTGTTTCCACCCGGAACTACATTGGCACAGAAACAAACATATGTACCCACCCGGAACTACATCGGCACAAGGTACAGAAACCAGTACATCGGCACAAGGTACAGTACCCTTCTTGGTAGGCACCCTCGGTGATCAGCCGGGATGCGTGTGTATCGATACAACAACATGAACTACGACTGTACTCTGTGTAAATCAAATCACAAATAATCCGATGCAAATACAATAAACAGCATATGAATGCATATACGTAATATAATCGTATAACACATGCTCATATAAATCAAAATCTCATAAGCATGCTCAAGTTTGTAAAACGTATAATAAGACTCGCAAATAATCCGTGAAAAGAAATTGTACACTCACAGATGAGCAAAACGCGCACTCGCGCTAATCTCGAGGCCCGGCGGAAGATCCCTCGCCTGAAGCACGATCACGATCCCGATCTCGATCTCCTGAATATTCACAAAACTTAACTGATCAAAATCATAGTCCACAACTCTGTACTAAACCACGGAAACTAACCGTTCCCGGAAATACACAATGCAATATAAAATGATTAACGGAATTCCCGAAATCTCCACTCGAAACCCTCGACTGAAAATCGGCTACTCAAATCAACCCGAAAACCTCTGGACAATAACCAGGGCGCTATTACGAGAAAAATGACATTAAGAACGTCGAAATCTGAAAAAGTCAACTCCTCAACGTGGACCGCCGCCGCCGCCGGCGGCGCGCCATCAACGGTGGAATCTGTGACGACCCAGAACAGAATCAGAAGTATAATCAGCTTAATCTACGAGCTCGCGTGTTATCATAGGTTTCCGACAGTCGTTTGGATCGCCGGACTTGTTAACGACTAAATTATTGGCCGAGAATTTGAGCTGAGTCTCTTCTCGACAGTCGTTGTATGTGTGATTTCGAGTTCGTTGGCGGTTCCGGATCGTTATTTGGACGACCGAGGAATTAAATATGAATATTTGAAGTTCGGATTTAAATGGTGGTGCTCTTAACGACTAAATTGCCGGACGAGAATTTGGTTTCGGCTTCTTCACTGAAGTTGTTCAAAATTTAATTTCGAGCTCGTGGGAACTTCTGGAGTATTATTTTGAGTTACGGAGATTAAGTTGTGAATATTTTCGTTTGTTGTTTGTTTAGTTGATTAAATATGTGTTTGGGCTGAACAGTTGAATTTTTATTGGTTGGTCGATGTGTTTGACTTTGGGTGATTATTGAAGAACATGTCGAGACGAGTTTGTGGCAGCGAGAATTATCGGAATCGGAGTTACGACGTGGAAGTTACGTGTATTTAAAGTTCGTCGAAGAGATAATTACGAAGTTTCCAAAAATGGAAGGCCTATAAATAGAAACCTGCTGTTTTGGGAGTTGACCGAGTTGACCGAGTCAACTCGGTGGAGGGAGGAGACGTGCGACGGCTCCACGGCGACCATGGGGATTTCGGCCACCTCTGGGCTTGGCCCGTAGCTCTTTCTACTCGTCGTGATACCCTCTTCACCTTCCCGGCCTCCATGCACGGCGAAGCTCGCCGGAGGAGGAGAAATTCCGGCCAAAAGTTTGGAAGATTTTGAGTGATTTCGGGTTCCATGTTTTTGGCCGATTTGAGCTGCAATTTTGGGTGGGCTTTGATGCTCTCATCCCCTAGAAGCTACCACGTAAGTTTGGTGATCTAATTTTGCTTGTGGATGGAGAATTTTGGAATGGAAAATTTGGTACCAATTCGGTTTATCATGAAATTGAGCTAGTTAGAGATTGAATTGGCCATTGTTGCAGTTGACAAAGTTGCTCAGTGGATGATTTTGAGTGGAATACGGGTTGCTCCACCGAGAAATTTTCAGTTTGGCGGCGGCGCCACCGTGGACGGTGGTCAACGGTCAACGGCGGTCAAAGTTTGACTTTTTGGGATTTTCGACAAGTTTCATGTCATTTCACTCGAAATCGTGCCCCGATCGCAGTGGGGAGGTTCGTTTCTCGATTTGAGCATCTGAAAGTACAACGAGGTATTGAGGTGTGAATATCGGATTTTCGACGATTCGTCGTAATCAGATTATATGTTTCCGAGAACGGTGGTTTCTCGTGATTCGTTTTGAATTGTCGAGTTATGACTTTGAGTAATGGACATTGTGAATATTCAGGTGTTCGTGATCGTTTGTTTGGCGAGAGACTTTCCGCCGGATCACGGGTTAACGCATATCGCGTTACGCTAGTCTGTGAGTGGACAATTTCTTTTCACTGAATTCTTGCGAGTCTTTTATATGATTTACGAACTTAAGCATGCATATGAGATTTCGGATTTACATGAGCATGTGTTTTACGATTATACATATACGGATATGCGTATACAAGTATACATACACTTATATGTTGTTTCATGCATTTGCATCGAACTGTTTATGATTTGATTTTCACAAAGTACAGTTTCAGTTACGTTGTTGTATCGATACACTGCATCCCGGCTGATCCCCGAGGATGTTTAACGGCTGGAATCACGTGTGGGCTAGGGACCCCGTGGTTCTGAATCACGTGTGGGCTAGGGACCCCGTGGTTCTGACTGTACTACCTCAGCTAGGATCACGTGTGGGCTAGGGACCCCGTGGTTCTGACTGTGAGATTTTTACTTGCATGCTCAGTACGCTGGAGGAGAATGATTTTACCTCGTGTACTTTGTTATATTTATTTACCTGGACTCGCACATGTTATTTTAAACATATATATCAACTGGTGAAAGACATTTATTTTCGTCCACTCACTCTAACGGTTTTCATGTCTTTCCCCTGGGCTTTTCGGTTTCCGTGCCCAGTTTGCAGTTCAGGCTCTGGTGTCGCACGTCGTGGTCGGAGGCATAGTGCTCGAGCTACCTTGTTTTCTTCCAGTAGGTTATTGTTCTACCTACTGTGGTATACGTATATGATTATGTACTAGAGGTCGCTCTGAGTTTTCTGTTGTATATGTTATATGATTTTACACCGGATTTCAGTAAAGTACAGAGATATTTATTGTTTTACTTTACTGTTGATATATTGAGAAATCCGGATGGGATTGGTGCCCACGGTTTGATTTTTGTGGCATAGGATGAAGTTTATTTTCCGCGTGCAGGTAATGGTAATTCCACTTTAGTAACGAAACTCTGCCAAAATTTCTACGGTTTTTGTTGGTTCGTGTTTTCGAAAGGGTTTGATTCCGGTTTAGGGAGCTAAATCGGGGTTGGGTCCTTTCAGCTTGGTATCAGAGCATTAGGTTATAGGTTCTGTAGACTTCTGTAGTCGTGTTTACTAAGGATATTTGAGAATGTACAGCATGTCTGGAATGGTGACCCGACCGGCCGGCGGATACTCATCAATATTCCGGGTGTTGTATACTTTCAAATATTTAAAGTTCCATGATTATGTTCCACTTGTTATGAATGATATTTTATCCTAGGATGCCTCCCTGACGTGCTTTCCGTGTCGTTTCGGTTGTGGATCCTATTGAGGATCAATCGACGCGCGATTTGCCAGAGAACTGTGGATTTGGATGAGTATTATGAGTTCAGAGATTTGTGTGGCACGGTTTGCCTGGTTGTGTGTGTATGAGCGTCTACATGTTGCCTCAAAGCTGAGAATTGTGGCAGTTGATGTTTGCTTGAGTCAGATTGTTGTATTTGGTGGGCTGGTATTGTGTGAGTTCTTGTTGCGACTCCATGGCCTACATTCAGGGTGTTGTTTATACGGTAATGGTTTTATCAGGCTATCCAGCAATCGAATATGGAGTGTTTACCCACCTGAGGCAGAGATGCATTGTCCACATGTTTGTTTCCGTTTGCACGTGTTATGTGGCTTCAGAGGAAGCAGTGCACGAGGTTCGAGATGAGTTTGAACCTGAACATCAGAGAGAGAGTCTGATTGATGTGCCTCGAGATAGCCGTGAGGAGCTTAGTGTGCTGCACTTAGTGGCGAGATTGTCGAGAAGGAAAGTTGTACGCGGTTTTCGATGTGATAGTTTGAGGAAAGTGGATTTAGTCGAGATTTTAATGAGGTTGAGTTCCGACACTACGGGATCAGTGACTTCATTAGGCTGTGACCTTTTCGATTATGTTGAGGGTCATCAGAATAAGTAGAGGACCGTTTGGCGATGGCGGAGATCACAGAGTAGCGGATTTGCTCCTGTGGTATGAGTTTGGGCGATCGTTGGTGATCCTTTCATGCAGCAGGTGTTGCGGTGACGTGTGTTTGTGGAGCACTTTTAGTTGCCATTGTGGTGGCCAGGAGGGTCACGTTGCGAGGGAGCGCCCTCAGTCAGCTATTTTAGCGGTTCGACAGCTCAGAGTTCACGAGGAGGTTATGTTTTGATGCTGTTTCTGGAGTTTGATCAACGCAGTCTTTTTGATGAGTTATTCAGCAAGTCGCATTTGATGTGGGCGGCTAGTTGGGCATGTTGGAGTTCGTGCCATGACCTTGTTTGATGACAGACTTTTCTCCGAGGTTACTGTTGTTTGACATCCATGGCTATTGTACCTGCATCTTCACTTCCGAGGCTTTGGAGAGTGTTGCATCCATCCGGAGGTTGCGAGAGCCTTGTTGGAGGATATGGTTTAGTCATGGATCTGTTATAGCTGGACATCGTGGTTTTGATGTGACTGTGAGTAAGGACTTACTGACGATGCATATGGCTGTGTTCGAGTGCCTCGAGAAGGAGGTTGTGTTTCGACGACCAGATTTTCCCCGAGATATTGTCTTGCGGTGATGGTCGAGCGGTTGGTGGAGACGAGTTGTATTGTTTGCTTAGAGCGTGTTGTGGATACTATGGTTGCTGTACCCGACATTGGTGACATTGTGGTGGTTCCCGAGTTTCCAGGTGTGTTTCGGAGGAGTTACCAGGTGTTCCTCCAGTTCGGGAGACCGACTACACCATTGAGCTTGTACCGGGCGCTGGACTCATATTTCCGACGTCTTGTCGTTCGGAGCCAGCGGAGCTGATGGAGCTACAGGTTCGACTCTAGGAGTTGCTGGAGGAGGTTTCAGGAGATTTCATACGACCCCGCGTATTTGCGTGGTGTGCTCTTGCATTGTTTATACGGATGTTGGATGATTCGACGTGGTGGTGCATTTACTACCGGAAGCTTGATCTGCTTCAGAGGAGAGTGAGTATTCTCCGCTTCGGATTGACAATTGGTTTGATCAGCTTGTGAGAGCTTCAGTTTTGTCGAAGATTGATTTCGGATCCAGATACGATCAGTTGTGGACCGGTGAGTCAGATGGGGCTATGTTGGCTTTCGGATCTCAGTGCGCGCATCAGGAGTTTTTGGTCACACTGTTTGGTTGACCAATGCCCTGGTAGATCTTGTGGACTTGATGGACCAGGTGCTCAGACGATTTCTGGACGAGTTGCGGTCATGTTCGTCAGCAGCGTCCTGATTTACTCCAAGAGTGTGGGCCGGTACTCGAAGCAAATGTGAGCGGTTTTGCGGACTTCGCGAGGTGATCAGTTGTTTGTGAAGTTTAGCCAGTGTGAGTTATGGTTGATTTGCGTGAATATTTTGGACTGTGTGATGTTATCCGAGGGAGTTGGCGTGGATCCTGATCAGATAGAAGCCGTGTTGATTTGGAGATTACCCTACCATGGTACCAGAGATTGGGAGTCTCTTGGGTTTGGCAGGCTTTTATCGACGGCTTGTGCAGGATTTTCCCAGATTGCCACTCTACTTTCCGGATTGTCGAGGAAGATGTCAAGTTCGAGTGGTTCGATGCACGCAAGAAGAGTTACTTACTCCTGAGGGATGGTTGACCGTTGCTTCGGTTTTCACCTTACCTGACGACCGCTACAAGTTCGTGGGTTATGGCGATGCATCGAGGTTTGGATTTGGTTGTGCAGCAGAGCGGTGGCTCACGGTTTCAGGCAGTGGGAACCTTATGTAGCTATGTATCCGAAGTTTGATTTTGGTGTAGCTGTCCTTATGTTAGCATCAGAGAGTTGGAGATACTACTGCTACGGCGTGCAGCGCAGTGTAGGACGTACACTGATCACCTGAGTTTCATCCACTTGCATTTTTGGCCAGATTTGGGCTTGAGGCAGTGTAGATGGATGAGGTCAACTAACGAATATGGCTGCACATTTGAGCTTGTTCGAGAAAAGCTAGAGGTTGTACTTAGACTATCCATTTGGGATGTTGTTGCTGATGCATTCAGTCGAGAGTCGGGATTTCAGTGTTTCATGTGTGTGTATGGCTCGAGTTTCCGTGTTAGCCGAGTTGCGAGCTATGAGAGCTGTGTTCGAGTGTGATGATGTTGAGGCTCGTAGTTTTGCGCGTGTTTGGTGCTAGTGGTGCGGTAATGTGTCCGACACTTCGAGTTTACTACTCGTGACGCAATATGAAGAGCAATGTAGCAGTTTGTGTGTGCAAATGCCACATTTGTCGACTGGCGATGGCTAGGAGGCAGAGACTTGCCGAGAAGTATCAGCCATTTGAGATTTCCGGTTAGACGTGGCGATTGTTGTTGTGATTATGTGTGCTTGTATGCACTTCAGTTTGTGGTACCAGTTGTCAGGCCATTATGGACCATTTGACGAACTTAGTGTGTTTCCTTGTACTTTCGGGAAAAGATTTTAGTGGCAGGCTGGTATAGCTGTGTCTGACGGAGGTTGGCCATTCACGTGGTGTGCCTATGTCCCAGTTTGCTGAACGAGGTAATCAGCTACGACTATGTGTTGGCAAGCCTTACAGCGAGCATTGAGGACCAGATTACGAATTAGTACCAGTTCTTGTCCTCAGATTGGCGGGCGATCTTTGAGGACTATTCAGACCTTGGAGGGCATATTGTGGACCTCGGTATTGCAGTTCCGGAGGATTTGGGACCAGCAGTTTCACTTGTTTGAGATTGCATGCAGTACCAGTTTGTTGACCACTATGATTTTGATGTTGCATGATATCGTTTTGTGAACGATGTTGTACTCCACTGTCCTGGAGCGAGTTTGGTTTGAGTTTGAGTTGACATTTGACTCGGATCTTGTGGAATGTGCTACCACAGACTGTCAGATTAGCGGAAATGGGTTGAAAATTGCCCGAGTCTGATGTTTGAGCTATGTTGATATGAGTGTGTGAGTTATGTTGATATGTGTAAACTGAGTTGTGATTTGCCATATTGTTTTGATCTGTATGTGGTCATAGGCGAGTTTGTGTTGTGTCGTATAGTTCGGCATCGCCTATATCGTTGGTTTTTATGTGTGTTGTGTTCCATGTGGCGGAACTGTGTTTCAGGTTTGCTACGTGTTGTGTACCCTATCTGTTCCTTATGCAGGAACACTTGGCTATTATGTGGAGCCAGTTCAGATTTGTGATTCGAGGATACAGGGATTTCAGCACGGAGCTATCTCTTATTGCGGAGTTTGTTGTCAGAGTTGTTCAACTGACGTTGTCACTGGAGAGTTGAGCAGTATGCAGAGGCAGTGCTCCTACTTTTAGTCGGCAGACCTGGAAATTTTGAGGTCAAAATTTTTTTAAGGAGGGTGGATTTGTGACGACCCAGAACAGAATCAGAAGTATAATCAGCTTAATCTACGAGCTCGCTCGTTATCGCAGGTTTCCGACAGTCGTTTGGATCGTCGGACTTGTTAACGACTAAATTATTGGCCGAGAATTGGAGCTGAGTCTCTTCTAGAGAGTCGTTGTATGTGTGATTTCGAGTTTGTGGGCGGTTTTGGATCGTTATTTGGACGACCGAGGAATTAATTATGAATATTTGAAGTTCGGATTTAAATGGTGGTGCTCTTAACGACTAAATTACCGGACGAGAATTTGGTTTCGGCTTCTTCACGGAAGTTGTACAGAATTTAATTTCGAGCTCGTGGGAACTTCCGGAGCATTATTTTGAGTTACGGAGATTAAGTTGTGAATATTTTCGTTTGTTGTTTGTTTAGTTGATTAAATATGTGTTTGGGCTGAACAGTTGACTTTTTATTGGTTTGGTTGATGTGTTTGACTTCGGGTGATTATTGAAGAACATGTCAAGACGAGTTTGTGGCCGCGAGAATTATCGGAATCGGAGTTACGATGTGGAAGTTACGTGTATTTAAAGTTCGTCAAAGAGATAATTACGAAGTTTCCAAAAATGGAAGGCCTATAAATAGAAACGTGTTGTTTTGGGCAAGTCAAAACTTACCATTTTGGGAGTTGACCGAGTTGACCGAGTCAACTCGGTGGATGGAGGAGACGTGCGACGGCTCCACGGCGACCATGGGGATTTCGGCCAGCTCTGGGCTTGGCCCATAGCTCTTTCTACTCGTCGTGATACCCTCTTCACCTTCCCGGCCTCCATGCACGGCGAAGCTCGCCGGAGGAGGAGAAATTCCGGCCAAAAGTTTGGAAGATTTTGAGTGATTTCGGGTTCCATGTTTTTGGCCGATTTGAGCTGCAATTTTGGGTGGGTTTTGATGCTCTCATCCCCTAGAAGCTACCACGTAAATTTGGTGATCTAATTTGCTTGTGGATGGAGAATTTTGGATTGGAAAATTTGGTACCAATTCGGTTTATCATGAAATTGAGCTAGTTAGAGATTGAATTGGCCTTTGTTGCAGTTGACAAAGTTGCTCAGTGAATGATTTTTAGTGAAATAGGAGGCGCCACCGTGGACTGTGGTCAACGGTCAACGGCGGTCAAAGTTTGACTTTTTGGGATTTTTGACAAGTTGTATGTCATTTCACTCGAAATCGCGCCCCGATCGCAGTGGGGAGGTTCGTTTCTCGATTTGAGCATCCGAAAGTACAACGAGGTATTGAGGTGTGAATATCGGATTTTCGACGATTCGTCGTATTCGGATTATGGGTTTCCGAGAACGGTGGTTTCTCGTGATTCGTTTTGAATTGTCGAGTTATGACTTTGAGTAATGAACATTGTGAATATTCAGGTGTTCGTGAACGTTCGTTTGGCGAGGGACTTTCCGCCGGATCACGGGTTAACGCATATCGCGTTACGCTAGTCTGTGAGTGGACAATTTCTTTTCACGGAATTCTTGCGAGTCTTTTATATGATTTACGAACTTGAGCATGCGTATGAGATTTGGGATTTACATGAGCATGTGTTTTACGATTATACATATACGGATATGCGTATACGAGTATACATACACTTATATGTTGTTTCATGCATTTGCATCGAACTGTTTATGATTTGATTTTCACAGAGTACAGTTTCAGTTACGTTGTTGTATCGATACACTGCATCCCGGCTGATCCTCGAGGATGTTTACCGGCTGGAATCACGTGTGGGCTAGGGACCCCGTGGTTCTGAATCACGTGTGGGCTAGGGACCCCGTGGTTCTGACTATACTACCTCAGCTAGGATCACGTGTGGGCTAAGGATCACGTGTGGGCTAGGGACCCCGTGGTTCTGACTGTGAGATTTTTACTTGCATGCTCAGTACGCTGGAGGAGAATGATTTTACCTCGTGTACTTTGTTATTTTTTATTTACCTGGACTCGCATATGTTATTTTAAACATATATATCAACTGGTGAAAGACATTTATTGTCGTCCACTCACTCTAACGATTTTCATGTCTTTCCCCTGGACTTTTCGGTTTCCGTGCCCAGTTTGCAGTTCAGGCTCTGGTGTCGCACGTCGTGGTCGGAGGCATAGTGCTCGAGCTACCTTGTTTTCTTCCAGTAGGTTATTGTTCTACCTACTGTGGTATACGTATATGATTATGTACTAGAGGTCGCTCTGAGTTTTCTGTTGTATATGTTATATGATTTTACACCGGATTTCAGTTAAGTACAGAGATATTTATTGTTTTACTTTACTGTTGATATATTGAGAAATCCGGATGGGATTGGTGCCCACGGTTTGATTTTTGTGGCATAGGATGAAGTGTATTTTCCGCGTGCAGGTAATGGTAATTCCACGTTAGTAACGAAACTCTGCAAAAATTTCTACGGTTTTTGGTTGTTCGTGTTTTCGAAAGGGTTTGATTCCGGTTTAGGGAGCTAAATCGGGGTTGGGTCCTTTCAGAATCCCACGGTGAGGAAGCTCTAGAAATGGAGTTCTCCTCAAGACCATCCTTTTCCATAACTACCACATAGCCCAAAACAGCACGGAACCTAACCAAATCCAGCTCGAACAGATCGGAATCCAGTTTTCCGGTGACCTAATCGGGTTCCAACAATCCCTTAACCAAACCCAAAATAGATCACATGGGGAGCATCACCAAGGTATGGAGAGGTGAAACCCCAACAACCTCGCCTCCAAAACTCGCCGGAGCACCGCTCCCCGTCACCGGGGAAAAATCCCAGTCGGCCTCGATTCGTTCTCATTCAAAACCTCAATAATTTCCATAAATTCAAGTACCAATCGACTCGAAATTGAACGGAGAAGCTAACCTTACCCTTCACTTGGCCGAAGGTGGCCGGAATAAGCAAGTCGGACGGTGTAGACCAAAACGGAAACTTTCTCCACTCGGGTCAACGGTCAAACCTTCCAAAACGGGAAAGTCAACTCAGGTCAAACTCAAACAGTGTTTTTCGAGGATTTTACGACTATTTCCGATATTTATACTCGCGCCTCAGGTCAATCGACGGTCCAAAATGAGTATTCGAAATGATTCGGATAAACTCGAAACAATCGGATAAACTCGTCAAAAACCGAAACTTCGAATAATCATAATATATTCCTCGGTTATCGGAAAAATCATCCAGAACCGCCCTCGAGCTCGAAATCACGTACTCTACAATTTCTGTGAAGACACTCAACTCAAATTCTCGGCCGAAAACATAGTCGCGAATAGAATCGATAAACCACATGTATAACGTAAAAACTGCGACTAAGACAAATATCGGGAATCGTGCAGAATACACATCTGATTCTGGTTCGGGTCGTCACATCCATATACAAGTGAATCCACTTCCCATCTTTGAAAGCACCCATAGAAGAACAAGCATTAAGATCACTAACGAAAAGAGACTCCTTCAACCTCACAATTGTATGGCACTTAAAATCATGAAACAAATCAATTGCTTGGTTGAAACAAGCATTCGGAACATAACCTGAAATCATTGCACTGTACAACACACCACTCCTCTTAGGCATTTCATCGAACAAGTGACGTGCAACATCAACCAACCCATTTCAACAATACCCACTAATGAGACTGGTCCAGCACACCCCATTCCTATCCAAACATTCATCAAATACTTTCCTTGCAAACTACATATATCCACATTTGGAGTAGACACTAATAACCAAGCTGGTAATATAGACATCACAGGCATGCCCAAGCTTTATTACTTGACCATATAGCTGGTCAAGTAAGGACCCACCAGCACATGCTTTCACCAAAACAGTAAAAGTACGAGAATTTGGCTCAACGCGCATTCTTCTGATTTTGGTATAAAGAGAGAGACCCTTTTGGGATTGTGAGTCGTTCACCATTATGATGGAATTGAAATCGAAAACATTGGGTACCGGAATCTGATTGACTATAGCCTCTGCGTGGTGTGAATCGGCATGTTGTGATAAGGCAGAGAAAACTAAGAGCTTGCTGGTGATGTAAGTGAAACGAGCGAGGCCGGTGATTACTGTGTGGGCATGGATTTGCTTGAGTTGGTTCATGCTTGAACATGTTTGAAGTAGGAGTAGATAAGGAGGAGGAGGATGGAAAATGACCCTGTTCATTTGAAGCGGAAATGCTGATTTAACACAAAATCATATCTAACTCAGAAGATGACTTTAGTAGTGAGACGATGTACCGATGAATTCTAAGTCCTGTTTCAAAGTTTTATGCTGAGAATCATACTTGACATAAACAGAGGTGAAGCAAAAACAAAAATTAATGGAATGCAAAATCATCACACACTAGATTCAGTATAAGTAGGTTAGTTCCTAGTTTACACAATCACACATGAACTAACAGAAACTAAACCTAGATTGCGAAGAATGTCATCTATATTACACACTCATTCATAAACAAATTCGCTGAGCAAAGAAAGCAGACTAAGCATTTACACATTGGAATTCAACGACAACCCAAACAAGCAAGACCCAGTAAAGATTGGTCCTTTGAGGCATTTCGTCGAACAGTTTGGGTACACACAAATCCATCAATACACAAATCAATGAAAACAGAGGTAGTCACAAATAAGTTCAGAATGACCGTAAAAAATTGGAAGAGAAGAGAATGCCGACCCCGTATATCAAGTGCAAGGCGCTGAATGCTTTGTCTCTCTGGGTTTCTCAGCCTAAGTTTTCTCTTTATAGTTTGGCATCGACGACGAGAAGAAT
This sequence comes from Geum urbanum, assembly GCA_946800695.1. Classification (NCBI taxonomy): domain Eukaryota; kingdom Viridiplantae; phylum Streptophyta; class Magnoliopsida; order Rosales; family Rosaceae; genus Geum; species Geum urbanum. The sequence goes on from OX327003.1 coordinate 13,705,403, forward strand.
AAAAAACAAAGACCAAAGGACAATTTTTCTTTCTTTCTAATATCTTACTTTTATTTTTGTCTACTAGAGAACTCCGAGTCATTGGCACGATAGAAAGAAAAAGTCATAATCTCCAAAACTTTTTTGCAGCCAGCCACACTTTGGTTGCCGCCATGAGAGATGTAACCACTATTGTTATTGCCTTCATCAAGATCGCCACCAAAGCACACCACTTCGCTATCGTTGTAAGTCACCGTGTCACATTCATCAGCAGCATCATCACCACCTTTCTTTCTAATCACCTGATTCTAATGTTTCAATTGACAAGGAGAGGGCGAGTGAATAGGAGAAAGAGAGAACCCATAAGGATCCCAATGAACTAAAATCTCCATCACCATATCACATTCGAATCACAACCTTCAAACCAAAACCTTGAACCTGCAACAAGTGGAGACAAAATTTCCTCACAACTCTCGACAATTCTCAACAGTCTCAACGCTTAAAGATCCTCTCTTTAACTTTTTCCGATTATCGGAGCCGTCACAAGGAAAAACCTCAGTCAAGAGAGGAGAAGAGAACTCCCGTTGTTCTCCATTTTTTGCCAAATGTTTCAAAAATATCATTTTCACGTAGGACTAAAATAATAACTTGAGAACACTATTGTAATTGCATGCATAATAAGAAGAAAAATAACAATGTAAAATGACTACCCAAGTAAATCGACTTCCTCTCTTCAAACCTTAGCCGTCAAACCACTTCTTGACATCGAAACATCCCTCCGTCATTCTGCAATCCCAAATCAGTTGATAGATTCCTCCTCTCCATCGTATTCTGATCAACCCCATACCATTGCATGCCACATCTATCCCCTGTACCCTAAATACTCCGTCTCTTCTAGTATCCCTAATCACGATGCCTTTCACGTTTCACTCAGATCTTCATCGGCTCTCCTCCGAATTTCAAATCAGAGAACCCTTTCACTCTCCTCATATCCCACAGATTAGTCTATTATCTTTGCATGTGAATTTCGGTTCAGATCACAGCCTCTCCAATACAACTCTCAGCCTCACCAAGTCTTTACAATCGTCCTCTCTGATTCCTACCCAGGTTTTGGCGTGTTCCTTTCATTTCTCTCATCCAGTCCCATTTAGTTCTCTTCATCTTGACATCGCACAAAGAGGAGGTAGTCCCTCCCTTCTCTATGGTCGTACCTCCCCCTGAAGTCGAGCCACAGATCCTAGCTGCGGCATTGGGGGCGGTTAACCTCTTCGTTCCTAATGATGAGGAGGAGAAGGAATGGTATTATGCCGTCGCTTGATGTTTCTCTATAAACCCTTTTGATTTTGATAAGGTTCAAGGTTTCAAAATGAATATGCTTAGCTTGTGGCGTGACGTTGCGGGTTCCAGCAATATCAGTTTTGAATAGGTTTCTCATGATCGCTTTGTGTGTACGTTTCAGTCTGTGGCAGATCGAAAAAGAATGGTGGAACATAGTCCTTGGTTTCCTCATGATACAACAATCGCAGTGGAACACTTTGATGGCTTCACTGGTCCTTTTACGATTTCGGCCTCTAGATGTTGCATGGGCCTTTGTTCGACCTGGGTCAGGTCGTTTTGCTTCTACGGCTCTCCAGGTTAAGTGGCTCAAGCTGAGGAATACGTTGGGAGGTTACCGATCCCATGATCCTCTCCTCGTGTCCCATCGCTTAGAGGTCAAGCTTCAGGTGAATCTCTATTTTTTACGGCCATTGGTGGTAAGTACTACTTTCCTTATTAGTAGTACCTATTATGTTGATGTAACTATGGAATATGAACGTCTGAAGAACTATTTCACTGTGTGTGGCACCTTTAAGCATGGTGCTATGGGTTGTCTAAAGGCCCATACGGCTTCGTCTCCTGTACCACTCGAGCCAATAGCAATAGTTGTTAACCAACAAGTTCTAGACAAGCCTGTTGTTGCCTCAGGCTCTCAGTAGGAGGGGAGACCGGTTCTTGGTACTCCCCTGCATGTACATGGTGTTACGACGCCAGTCCAGTCTGAGTCAAACCCTAGTCCGACTATGATTCCGGCCCCTGACCGGGGTGGTTTCTCTAACAAGGGTATTGTTTTGTATGTGGCTGTTTCGGATTTTCCAACATTCGTGGTGGTCTCTGAAGTTCCACAATCTCATTTCAATGTTCCCCAAGACTCTCTGGCGTCTGACCCAGGTGTTATTGTCATGCCCATGGAAGTTGTGGGGCTCGGTGGATGTTCCACAATCTCATTTCATGATACTGGTCCAGTAATGATGGCGACTGACCAGGAGAGCCTGGGGACGTCCCATGGTAATGTGCAAAGCCCGAACAATAAGAGGGGCAAATTCAGCCTTGACCCTAAAGCAGGGAGTATGAAAACAGTGTCGCCCAAGAAATCTACAATCCGTTTACCAGTTGATATGGATGCTGAGGCACTGTGTTGCAGCGCAGAGCAATAGATGGGGCTTCTAACTAATTAAGGAGTGGTGTGCCCTTAAGTTTGACAGTTACATGTGCTACTTTAGTTTATTAGTCTAGGGCATGTGTGACATACAGTTAAATCAGGTGTAGTGGTAGCATAAAATTTCTTTCTTTAGTGTGCTGAGTAATCCGGTAGAATTCTGTATTATTACCAATTTTATTTCTATAGTAGATAAAATTTTGCGCCCCCTAAAAAAAACTATAAAAAAAAAAACAAGATGAAAACTTCAAGATTATCCGTAATTTTTCTCTCTGCATATTTTTAAAAGGGGAAAAGATGGTTTTTTCCATCCAACTATATTTTAAGAAATCTTTTTCCACTAGTCTAAATAAGATTGTATAATTCTCACTTACCTAACATATTTCCACTACCATATTTTCCTTTTCTTTTATATTTTCATGCAAAAATTACCCCTTCCTCCTGCACTTCTCCCTCTCTCCGGCAACGCAAATTGGAGTCTAGCTACAAGATCCGGGGACGCCTCAGGGACAAGTAAAAACGACAAAGAAGGCCTCAAAACGGTCACCTGGGCTCGGCCTCGAGCACCGCAACCCAACTCGTCGGAAATCAACCCATGCGCCAATGCCATGAACGCCGATTCGAGCACTATGTGGGCACTCATGGAGCTCTCGGTCTCCCGCTCCTCGTTTAGTTGCAGGTGTTGAAGGTTTTGGTTGGGTGTGTTGGGAGAGACGATGAATTTGTGAGTTGGAGAGATTTATATGGTAATACTTGAAGAACATTAGCTGAAGTTCTCATTCATATAAACACCAGCAACTCAACATGAACAAAACCAGAAACAGAATAGAATAGCTTACCAGCTACATTGATAGTGATTGACATATTGATGAGCTGATGAAGGCTGAAGTCTTCTGTTCTCTACTGCTTTAACTCTCTATCGATGGGAAGAGCTGAATGTAATGTGTGTAGAGAGACAGGGACCTCACCTCTCCTTATATAGTGTTCAACTTGTGCCTACCCATTATCAGTGTACAAGTTGAACTCTAAGTTCTATGACAACATGAAGAGTACCAAATCAGTGTACAACAAGGACTAAGATTTACAACATTGATGTACTAAACTGTAAATGCCTCAATGAACAATCAATACGATTCTAACTAGCTGATTACATTACGTATGCACCAACTTATGTACATGAGTTTAAATTCTTATCTAACAATACTGTTCTGCATTTGCCTGTGGCTTAGAATCAATTAGAGGTATGTATGTTCTTGATGTCTTAGTTGAACACTTCAGGGTTAATTACATTGATTAGATATTGGGTTTCTGGTCAGTAATGAAAATAGTGGTCTACGCAGTATGGAGGTGAAGATCGAAGCTTTTGCTTATTTATGTGATTTGGGCATTTGAAATTCGAATTGGGTATTGGGTATTAGATATTGGAGCATAAAGCACTTGAGTATGTGATTTCAGGGGATTAGTTCAATACTGGATTTTCATTTGTTTTGTCAATTTGGGTGAGTTTTGGTTTAATGAAACTGGGTTGGTTTTTTAGATTGAACCCAACAGAAGGCCATTTCTTTGATCACATGGAGACGATTAATTTGATTAATGCGATTATGAGAGAAATGCTTGTGGCTTGGTTAGTGGAAGTTACAGAGGAATATGAGTTTCTTCATCTTACTGTGCATCATATGCCTTATGCACAAGTTGCTTTTGTTCTCCTCTCATTGTGGCAGACTGTTTGGAATTAATGTTTATATGTATGTTCAGCCTAACTAAATAGTTAGGGTGAACTGATATACAGTTTAGAATAAATTGAGTATCAATTTAGTGTCAATTGAATATCAGTTTATTTTAAATTGTGTATCAGTTGATCATAAACTGATACTCAGTTGACCCTCAACTGAGTATCTGTTGAACCTAAATTGACACTCAGTTGAATGTCAACTGATACTCAGATGACCCTCAACTGAGTATCAGTTAAACCAATCTCAACTGAGTATTAGTTGGCACTCAACTGAGTATCAGATGACACTTAGTTAAACCTAAACTGACACTTAGTTGAACCAACCTCCACTGAGTATTTGTTGAACGTCAACTGAGTATCAATTTAGGGTAAACTGATACTCAGCTTAGGGTAAACTGAGTATCAGTTTATGGTCAACTGATACACAGTTTAGGGTAAGCGGTTAATGGTCAAAGTCAACGATCAAACTTAATGCTCAACGGTCAAAGTTGCCGAAATCCGGTCACTGGTCGCCAAAATCTGGGCAAAGTTGTCGGAATTCGGTGACCGGTCAATGCTGACGATCAACGGTCAACGCACCTGAAAGGACCCAACCCCGATTTAGTTTCCTAAACCGGAATTAAACCCCTTCTGAAAACACGAACCAACAAAAACCATAAAAATTTACGCAGAGTAACGCTACTAACGTAGAATTGCCATTAACCTGCACCCTGAAAACACACTTCATCCTATGACACAAAAGCCAAACCGTGGGCACCAATCCCATCCGGATTTCTCAATATCATATCAATAACATAAAGCAGTAAACATAACTGTACTTTATAGAAAATCCAGAAAAAACCACATAAAAACATATATCAATATCGTATCAGAGCGACCTCTAGTGTATATATACAAAATATACAACAGTAAGCAAAACAAGAAACCTACTGGAAACGAAAGGTAGCTCGAACGACTAGTCTCCGACCACGACGTGAGACACCAGAATCCGAACTGCAAACTGGGCACGGAAACCGAAAATCCCAGGAGAAAGGCAAATAAAACGTTAGAGTGAGTGGACGAAAATAAACATATGCCTTTCACCAATTTCATATACATAAACAATGTAAAATAATGCGAGTTCAGAAAATATATATATATATAGAGGTGCTAGGCGAATCTCTCAAGCCCGACGGTCAGGCGAAACTCTCAAGCCCGACAGTGATAGGCTAGGGAAATCTCTCAACCCCAGCGGCATAACAGGGGAATCTCTCAACCCTGCCCAGAGGAATCTCTCAACTCTAATCCAGAGGAATCTCTCAACTCTGGTCAGACTACCAGTGATCAGTCGAAGCATCGATGCAAGTAATGCCATCACCATAAAAATATAAAATAATACCTCCAAAAGTAATAAATAATCTCAACATTGTATAAAAATAAATACGGAAATTACGAACTCGCAACGACAGTGAAAATATAAAAGTCAACTCACAGGTGAGCAAAGCGCGCACTCGCTCTAATCACGTGGTCCGGCGAAAGATCCCTCCCCCGAAGCACGATCTCGATCCCTTGAATAATCACAAAATATATCTGATCAAAATCACAATTCACAACACTGTACCACACCTCGGAAACCAACCGTTCCCGGAAACATATAACTGATACAAAAATAATCGACGAAATTCCCGAAATCTCCACTCAAACCCTCGACTGAAAATCCGGTACCTAAATCAATTCAAAAACCTCAAGGCGATGATCGGGGCGAGAATTCGAGCAAAACGACATTAAAATCATCAAATTCTAAAAAGTCAACAGGTCGTCGGAACTCTGCCATTGACCGCCGCCGCCGCCGACGGCGTGCCGTCAACCGGAGAGATTTTCCGGCAGCCAAGCTCCCACAAGGTTCTCCTCCTCAAGCCAAGCAACTTTCCCAACTGAGTCAACCTTCAATTCCGGCGAGATTGGCCGGAAATCAGCTCGAAAACTCAAAGGTCACAACCGGCCAGAAAACTTCCCGGCTCGATTCCGGCGCCGTCGCGCCACCTCAACCCTCCAAACCAAAGGGGAAATGATCTCCAACCAAAACCCAAAAAAACCCACCAAAAATCCACATCGGAAAGTTGCCGGAGCGCCGCCCCAAAACAAGACCGATTCTGGCCGGAAAACCCAAACTTCAACATCACCGTTCTCCCTCAAATCGACACCGATTTACAAAATTCCAAGTTCTAAATAGTTGGAAATTGAAAGAGGAATCGATCCATACCAAGGTCCAAGCCGGAGGTGGCCGGAATCACGAAATCCGACGGTGACAGTTCAAAGCCCGCGGTGATTCTCCGGTCAACGTAAAAGTCAACGGCCCAAGGCTGGTCAACGCCGGTCAAACTTCCCGAACAGTGTTTTCGACAATTTTTTGACTATTTCCACTATTTATACTCGCGGCTCGGGACGATCGACGGTCCAAAACGGATAACAATTACGATTCAGATAAACTCGATACGAACGGATAAACTCGACGAGGTTCTGAAACTTCAAATATTCATATTATATTTCTCGGTCGTCGAAATAATAATTCGGAACCGCCCACGAACTCGAAATCACACGTAAAACAACTCTCGAGAAGAGACTCTACTCAAATTCTCGGTCGATAATTAAGTCGTGATCAAAACCGGCAAATCAATCAATTTACGGAAAACTGCGATTACGCGCTAACTCGTGAATTAAGCCGATTACACTACTGATTATGTTCCGGGTCATTACAGCACCAAAGTCAAGTCAATGGTCAATGGAGAGGTTATGAGAAAGTAATGGTATTAGGTAATTCATTAATTAAACTAAGGGTATGCTGGTCTTTTTACTTATTTAGTTGCCTAGTCGAAATATTTGAATCTTTTGTAGGTTAGTAGGAATTAAAAATCTTATTCTTAGAATTTGGGGAAAAACTCCAAAAAAAAAACAAATTTCACCTCTCTTTCCTCAAAAACACACCATATGTTTTCAATCCCAAAATACTAATTCTAAGTATGTAACAACCCAAATTTATTCTCATATTTACTATAGATGTCACTGATTTTTGAAACTCATCTCTCTCTCTCTCTCTAAAAATATAGTAGCAGAGCACCACCCCTCCCTGACTCCAATCACGCCGAGTTTGATCCACCGCCTCTCGGCCTCTGCCGTCGCCCTTTAACACCCAGCAGATGTAGGACACAAGCAACGATGACTTACCATCGTATTCTCCTTCAATCTCCTTCGACTTCGATGACTACTCCTCCTCAAAATGGTGTCGTCGCCACCGGCAAGACAAAGAGAAGAGAAAGGAGAGAAGAGAGAAGTGGAAGAGTAAGAGAGAGATGACGAAGCAAAGCTTATCCAAGAGATCATCGACAAAGAAGAAGAAGAGGGATTACGAGTCTGATTTGAATCCTCGAGCCGTGGAAGTAGCGATTCTGAACCGAAGAGGAGACGAGCTGAGCCACCGCAACTCAAATTTCTGAAACGTAAGGACTATTTCATATTGTCCTTTATGTGTCACCAGTGTCATCATACAAAAGAGATGACAAAAATTGCAGATAAACTCGTCCAAAATTGGAGTCTCACTTGCATACTGGAAGTACAACCATTGATTCACTCATTCATGGAGAGATGTTTGGAGAGCTGTCTACGTAACTATCTGGATAATTGTTGAACAGAAGCTTTCATTTCATGTCAAGTATCTGTTAAGTATATGTTCATGTGGATAGATACTTAACATGTATTTGTCAAGTACATGTTAGGATTATTGATCAAGTTGGAAAGGTAGATTGTTTATGTATAAGTTTATTTTTGTTCCTGTCAATGACTGTTATTAGGGGAAATGATTCATATACTATAGAATATGAAATAGTTTATTAAGTAATTGTAATGAATTTTGTTTATATATATGTTATTTGTGTCAAGTATCTGTTCAATATTATTGTAGAAACTCGCCCCAGATATTCAGACAGATATTTAGACAGCTAGTTGAATAGATATTCAGCAAATAATTGAACCAATATTCCGACTTTTTGTGCTTCCAGCAACTAGGTTATGATCAAGCCCTTATTTTTTTAAGCAATTCTTCCAATCTGATTCTTTTTTGAAACAAAGTAGAGATTTTCAAAACATATAAATGGTCTTGTTTATACTATTCTTAAACTTGATAACAAATAGATACTCAATCAGCTGTTTAGTGAGTCATTTAGGTAGCTGTCTGGATAGCTGTTTTTGGCTTAAGAACAGCTATCTGTCAATATATCTGTTCATGTATTTGTCAATTCATTCAAAAAAAATTGAAACGTAAGGACTATTTCATATTGTCTTTTATGTGTCACCGGTGCTATCATACAAAAAAAAAGGACAAAAATTGGAGATAAACTCATCCAAAATTGGAGTCTCACTTACCTGCTTGAAGTACACCCATGGATAGTTGTTTAGTGAGCTGTCTAGGTTGCTGTCTAGGTTGCCGTCTGGATAGCTGTCTAGGTAATTGTCTAGATAGTTGTCTTTGGTTTAAAAATAGTGTTTCAGTATCAACTATACGCCCAATTTTGAGTTATTTTTGTGTTTTAAAATGCATCATAAAGTGCAAAAACAAACATTTTATTTTATATACTTAATCCATTAATTCACTCATTCATGGAGAGCTATCTCGAGAGCTATTTGGATAACTGTCGATTTGTTCATCCATTTTTCGGCGACCCGACACTTATTCTTCTCAAAATCAAATAACAAACAACATTATCTTCTATAACATCCTCCAATTCTAACTACAAAACATCGAATTTACCTTTGAACATTAAAATCCCAAAATCTTCAATTCTTTTATTCAGCGAACACCGATTGAATTTGGAGGCAACCAAGCTATGGTTAGTTTCGTGGAGGTAAGGGATACAAAGTCCAGTGAGTCTCGTCGTCCGATTCGACTTGAAATCGATCAATCCCCAATTTCTAGGATTTTGGGTTTTCTTGAACTTTCTCTTCACATTTCTGCGTGATTCGACCAAGGATAAGAATAGGGTTGAGAGAAAGAGAAATAAGACTTCGAGGTGATCATTTTGGTACCTTACTTGAAGGTTTGGTGGCCGGACAACCTTGGTCTATCGCCAGCAATTTCGCCATAGGAGAGAGATAGTTGAGGAAGAGAGAGAAGGTCTGGAGAGATAAAGAGAGACTAAAATATAAGGGGGTGAACTGACTAACCAGCAACCCCTTATCTAAGGGAAAAGTTGGAATGTCGAAATTATGTTTTACAATTTTTTTGGATATTTTTTGGAGAAAATTATGTCAGCTAGTTTTTTTTTCTAGAAAAATAGGGGTCATAAGTTGGGTTTTTTTTACCATGGTATAATAAGTTAGATTTTATTGGAAACCAAATGTGTTTTAGAGTTTTTAAATAATTTTCCCTACTTTTAACTCCCCACTTTTTCTTTTTTAGAAATTCCCTACTTTTCTTTATTCTCTTTCCTAGTAACTACTTTCTTTAAAAATAATTATAGAAACGACAATTAAGGACATTTATAGTATCAATAATACAAAAAACTCAACCACAACCTAATCTACACAATAAAAGACAGCGCATGAAGCCCAAAAATAGTATCAGTCTAGCCCGGCGCATTAAACAGTCAAAAAGATAATTTTACCCTTTACATATATACTGAAGAACTCTCTCTCTCTCTCATCTCTCTCTCTCTCTCTCGTGGCAGAGAGAAAAATGCAGTAACAGCCAGCCACTGTGTTAAGACCTCGCCACTGTGCGACTCCGCTCTCAAGTACCAAGCCCCGTGCCTCGCCTCCTCTCCATTGACCCGCTGCTCAGTCTCTCAACGCCGAACGATCAAGCCTCTTCTCTGCCACATCTTGACGCCGCCGTCGCGGCCTCTTACTCTAGGGAGGATCTCCCATACAACACGTTGTACCACCATGCCTCCATCTTTAACCCTTCGGTCACTCTCCGCTCCGAAGTCCTCTGCCTTCGAGCATACATTTTGGTATTCGTGACAGTGGTGACATCCTCACGCTTCTTTGTCGTCAGTTTCCTCTAGAATGTTGTGCGACCTTGACCTCACATGCGTCGATGCTTCAAGTCGCCACTGAGGTTCATTTATATAGTAGCACCTGCCCTTGAAATCTCCTTTTGCAAGAGGACTTTTGTCTCGGCCATCATCGGCCACTGAATTTTGAATAATTTTGGTGGTTTTGATTTTATTTTTTCAATGAAGACGTCAAAACACATAGATTTGTCTTGTTGATTGCCAGTGAATCCGAATGTTGTTTTAATTTTTGAATTGCATTTGCTACTGTTTTTGTCATTGCACTTTGGTGATCCCTCCATTTGAAATTTCTCTTTCTATTACTATGTCTTCAAAATTACTATCTTTCTATTTTTTAAAATTGCTACTACTGTGTTCTCGAAACTGCTATTTAAGTGTTTTTTCAAGCTGCTACTGAATTCTATGTCAATGTGTTATTATGATTGTTTTAAAACTGATATTGAAGTTTTGTGCTACTGAATGATTTTCAAAGTGCTATTGAAATATTTATCAAGCATCGTTAGTCGAGATACAACTGAATCGTTCGTCGAATTGTAATTGAAGTTTTATCTAGATGTGATTGAATTGATCTCAAACTGCTAATGAATTATTCTCGAAGTTCAATTGAAATTTAGTCGAGCTGCTACTGTTTCACTTTCAAGCTGCTACTAAATTAACCTTGAAATTTTATTGGGAGAATTAGAATATTGCACTCTTTAATTTATCAAGAGATCTAGAGATTGTGAGACTCTGATGGAGAGAGACAGAGGAAGAATTTTTCAACAACTTTGAATTTCTTTGTTTTTTTGTTACAGTAACAAGCTTTCAATTCCTAATGCTACGTCTTTCTAATTTTGTGTTTTAATTTTAATTTTAAAGGGTTTTATAGTATTGAATTAGACTTGGATTTTTTAATATAGTCAATACACTGTTGAAATGAGCTCGTTGAAAATTTTGTTATGTTTTCCTTAGTTGTTGATGTTTTAAAATAAATTCTTACGTTGCTATTACATTTTATAGTGTAAATTAATAAACGCTACTGCTTTTTCACAGTTATTCACTATTGGAGTTTCAAGACATGTAATGAAATAATTAAAGTAAAATTGATATTATATTTTTCATAAGTGATCGATATTGCTATTGTACTTTCTGATGTCTTTCTAGTGTTTTTTAAAGTTGTTATTGCAATTTTCATATTGTTGATGTGTTTACATAAACTACTACTAGGGGTGGGACTTCCGAACCGAAAACCGAAAAAAAAACCGAGCCGAACCGGAACCGAAACCGAAAAAATCTGAATACGAAAAAATTCGAACCGAAAAAACAAAAAAACTGAAAAAATTCGGTTCGGTTTCGGTTTCGGATTTTGAAAACCCGAACCGAACCAAAAAAAACGAAAAAAACCGAACATATATAAAACGGTGTCGTTTTGGAGTGAATAGGAAAAACAGTGTCGTTTTGATTTAAAAACTTAAAGAGAAAATGGTCAAAAATCAAAATAGGGTTTTTATTGAAGCAAAGTGCAAACTGCCTTATTCTGAGATCAGTTGCTGGAATTTTCATCAAATAGTGCTGGAAATTGAGGCAAAATGCTACTAGAACTTTGTTGAGATTTTGCATCAATTTGTTATTTTTTTGCTATTTTCTTAATTTTTGGACAGTTGAAAAACTTGAAACTGAACTACAAATATGATTTGCGGAATTTTTTGGGCAATAAACTTGGAATATTTGTTATGCTACAAATATGATGTTAGAAACTTGAAATTGATGGTGTAACTTGAAAATTTGAATTTGATGTTTGGTTTGCTATGCTATTGTTATTTGTTAATGTCTTACAAGCTGAAAGTAATTGATTTTCTCATATTTATTAGGGGTTTTTTTGTGTAAAGTTTGTTCATAATTTGAAGAAAAAAAAAACCGAAAAAACCTGAAAAAAAACCAAAATTTTTAACCGAACCAAACCGAACCGAATGGCTTGGTTTTTATTGTCGAAAATTGAAAAACCAAACCGAACCGAACCGAAGAAATTCTTATGGTTTGTTTTTGGTTTTTATCAAAAACAGAACCAAACCGCTCGAATTCCACCCCTAACTACTACTATGTTTTAAAAACTTGTACTATTGTGTTTTCACAATTTCTACTGTATTTTCAAATCTGCAACTACGTTTAAAAAAAATTAACGGAGTATTACTATGTTTTCAAGGCTAATACTACATTTTACAAACTGCTACTAATTAAATTGTTTTAAAGTTGCTACTAAATCTATTTTTGAAGCTGTTACTAAAGTTGTTTGAAAGCTGCTACTAAATTTTTATATATCAAGTGTGTTATAATTTATATCGAAACTGCTATTGTATTTTTTGAAGTTATAACTCTCTTTTTCAAAGCATATACTCTCTTTATTTTAGTTCTTAGTGTTACTACATTTTGATTGTTAATGTGTAATGATATCCTTTTAGTCGAAGTTGCTACTAAAGTTTTAGGGCGTATTTTCTCGATTTGTTTGAAAGTTGCTACTAACTTTTTTTTAAGTTGTTATTGATTTTTCTCAATTGTATCTTAATATTTTATCAAAATTGTTATCAAAATTTGTATTAACATATTTATTGAGTTTGTATAGAAACTGCTACTAAAGTAATATTGGAACTGCTATTGAATTTTTTGGTATGAAGACTGCTACTGCATTATTGGATTCTCTTTCGTTCAGTATTGCATTTCCGTAATTGTCAATGCACTTAAGGGATTGTTATTGCATTTTTGAGTAGGTGCTGTAATTTGAGGATTGCTATTGTAAAATTTTATACTACTACTGCATTTTTGTACTGCTATTGTATGTATTTATTAGATTGCTACTGCATTTTGGGTTCAATACTGCAATTTTTAGGACTGCTACAGTATTTTCGGGCTGTTACCAAATTTACACTGAAACTGTTTTTGAATTTGTATCAGGCTACTACTGAAGTATTACTAAAGTCTTGTCGAGCAGCTGTTGAATCCTTCCTGAATTTCTACTGAATAGTTTGTCGATAAAGCTACTGATCAAATTGTCAGTTGGACTGCTACTGAATTAATAGTCGAGCTACTAATAAAGTTCTGTTGAGATGCTTTTACATCGTTTTCAAAATTTTATTGTATTTGTATCAAATTCTAAAGTTATCCTGAATTTGTTTAACATTGCTACTAAAAATGTTTAAATATGTGCTATTGAATGTAAGGAACCGAAATGCTACAAAATTTCTATCAATAAATTTAATATTGATTTTGATTAAAGGTATTACTGATGATACTTGATACTGAATATGCCTTAGAAGAAATATTGATTCATTAAGTTTGATTTTGATTATAGTAGTAGTCACAAGTAATGCTGGTACTAAAGGTTTTAAGTACAGAATTCATAATGTAATATGCAATATGTATACAGATCTTTTCGAGTAACAAATTCAGAACATTATAACTTTGACAATAAAAACAACTAAGACACATCGTCTGAACGACCTGCTACTAAAAAAGCAAGGATTGCTACTGTAAGACATCTTCAAAATGACCCATACACTGAAGAAAAAGTAGGAATTGCTGCTGAACCCATGAATAGATCAACGAATTGATGTAGGCGTGGTGAAGTGGTTGAAGGCGCAATGATGCAAGAAGGGGAAACAACGATCGTCTATTACACATTGCAAGGTGGTTGAGGTACAAAATCAGCAAAAGCTCGACAATGATTTATCACTTCTAGAATAATTCAGTAGCAACACATAAAGAGATTTAGTATCAACTTCGAAACAAACACATAGCATCTTCGAAACAGACACAATGACAACTTGAAACAAAAACAGTAGTATTTTCGAAAACATACTCAATACCAACTTTGAAACAAACAAAAAAATAACTTCGAATGAACATAGTAACATCTTCGAAACAATCACAGTATCAGCTTCACAACAAACACAATATCAGTTGGAAAAATAATAATAATAGTTTCAAAAATATAGTGGCGAGATCAAAAAGCATAGCAATAAGAAGTTCAAAACACATTAACACTAAGAAAATCACAAATAGCAACATCCCCATGCATGAAATAACAATATTCGATGCAATAATAACATTCTATGCAGTAGCAGCATCCACTCATCTTCAGTTTCAACACTTAAATATATTTTCAAATAAACTGAGAAAAAAAACATGTGATCCTTTTTATTTTGAAGTACGATCTCTTCAGTTCATGCAAAGTAAAATTAACCATGTGATCTATTAGTCTTTGCAAAGGCTACAGTAGCACACTTTTGGAATTGGAATTTAAAGGAAGAGAGTGTGAGTAAGCAGTTGCAAAGGAAAATAAATCAAAAACCATAGATTTGACATCAGCTTTGGTCATGTGGACTTCACCGTGCGCTCAAACCCCCAAATCATACTCCACACATTTTATTTCCACCATTTAATGATTCCAAGGCTAACAAATCTGCAAATTGAGTAGAGGAGCCACCCAAAAGTTGATGACATGCCCGAAGTCGAGAGGATCTACATCTGGTTGTGGCTGCTACTGAAACTCGCAAAGTGGTTGGTTGTTGGCATGAAGCTACTACAAGATGTAGCAGAGACCATGGAGAGTGTTGCACATGGTGCAACTCGAGCTTAGGATACTAAATGCCGAGAGAGACGACTACTAAGTGCTGAGGCACCACGGGTGAGGTCGAGGCCAATCTGCTGCAACAAAGCTGAAGTCGAGGTAGAGGAGTGTGGGAGATCGACGTGGAGCTTGATACGGCAGCCGGTGAGGCTGGGAGGCCACATGGCATGAGGCTGCACAACGGAGCCGGCGAGGTTGTAATGATTTAGTAACAACTCGACGAACGATTCAGTAGCAACTCGACAAAATTTTAGTAGCACCAAAACTAGAGTAACAGTAGCAACTATGCAAAAAGTGGTATCACTTTCAAAAAATAAAACAGCAATTTTGAAAAACACTATAATTCACACAAAAAAAAGGCAGTAGCAGTTGTTGATTAACACTAAAAAAAGTAGTAACAACTTCAAAAAACACAATAGTATTTACAAAAACACAATATATAGAAGTTTTAGAAAACATAATAATAGTAGTTGAAGAACACATTAACCCTCTGAAAATGCAGTAGCAGCCTCAATAGCACTCGCACAAACACAGTAGCAGTTCATAAAACACAACAACATTGACATTCAAAAACACAGTATCAGTCAATGAAAAACATAATAGCATTCGAAGAAAAAGTATAACACTACAATGACACTTGAAAAACACAATAACAATGTCAAAATAACCCTAAAAAACTATTGATACTGCAAAATCTAAATATGCTACTGTATTTAATTGAAATCATTTCAAATAGAGAATATTACTTATGTAATCAATCGAGAAAACAATTGCTACTGTTTGATCTATAGCAATTTCACATGATTTTGTTCTGAACAATAGTAGATAAACCTTGAGCAAGCCTTTTACTGGGCACTGGCCATAGTAGCATATCTAATTCAAATGCAAACAAAATACATATTTCTTCAGTAGCACAGGCACAGTAGCATACATCAAATTATCCAATTCAATACATTCTCAGTTGGAACCAGTTGTTTTGGTTCTTGAATTGGTCTCATCGTTAGCAAGCTAATAAGCCGTTGAAAGCTTTGGCCGACTTGCCAAAAACAATTCGTTTTAACTAGGCCAAGTTAACCAGCCCTAGAGCCTATCCATCCCCCTAGCATCAAAGGAGGACATCTTACCGAAGATGAAATCCAAGGCATTAGTTTGAGACTACCAATCTAGTGATCCTCATCTTGCTCTTTCTTTCCAGCTCTCAATTTCTTTTCTTCTACTCCGGCACCAAGCACGATCTATTTATTTATGCATTAGTTCTTTTGGAACAAAGGAAGAATCCTATCTAACCTAAGATGGTGAGTTAGTCCACCCTATATTTTCCACCTGAACTAAAAACTATGGGCTTGGTCAACGAATGGAGGGAGGCTTGAGGTGGATGTGGTGCGAGCCCAAGAAGCCAAACTGAAGCTGAGGTTGAAGTGCGACGATGTTGCATCGACTCGATCTTCTTCTGTGATGGAGTTCAACGAGGTTAGAGGATTGTGGCGGTCGATGGCGATAAGAGACGAGAGGGAGAGGCCGTGATGACGAGGAAGCAGAGTTGGAAGGAGCGCAGAGAGGATGATAGTGCGAGGTCGACCTGCTGCTGTTGGAGGCCGACGGCGGTTGGAAACAAGCTATAGAGAGTGCACGGCTGACAGCGAGGTGGTGCAAGGTGACGAAGCGCCATCCGAGGCCAGAGGTCGAGGAGTTTGCTACTGCAGGCCGTGGCGATGCGAGGAAAATGATGATGATGTTGTAAGTCACAGCGTGGTCAATTCAGACGAAGAAGGAGCAGTTGTAGCGAGTGGCAGAGGGATGTGGTAGCGAGCTGCTGGGTTTTCCATGGAGGGCTGCTACTGTATTGAGAGAGAGAGAGAGAGAGAGAGGGATGACCGAATGAATTGTAGTGTATTTCTAGTATAAATAAAAGGGCAAAAACATAAATTTGTTGTTGCCACATGGCAACTTACATGACTTTTGTCTTTAATAGTAAAATTTTGTCTTCATTGTCTAAAATAAGAGAGTTTGTCTTTAAGTGTATTTGGCTCCTCTAAACTGTCTTTAAAAATAATTTACTAAAATAATTATCCAGTTAAACACATGCAAAGCATGTCTACAATTTTCTAGTTGTACATATTTATCTGGCTAGTACATGACCAAATGAGAACAAGGTCTTATAAGTAGGACTCAGAATAAAATTGGTCTTGTATAACACGTTTACTTATTGAAATGGAAGAAACCATGAACTGGAATGCACGGACAACTGGAATCGGAGAAGTTATGAATCCAAGACAAGTAGAATCAGATGAGTCAACAATCAGAAACAACCCGAAATCCCGAATGAAAAGGAATGTGAACCGATCTGCGGAAACATATTTTTTTGAAAGGAATTAACTTGTTCGTAAACATAAGAATATTTTTATTTGGAATCATTCCGATTTCTTCATGTGTTAATGAACGCATGATCAATTTTATCCGGAATAATTCTTTACATGAATGCTCTCATCACGTAGTAATTCCCTCGCTTCTCATTCTCAATCAAAGTATTCCAAGTAACTAAAAGATCCATTAAGGTATAAGGAATTAAGGACTATTGACCGATCCTTCACTGTCTTTTTCTAATCTGTTGTATAGGAATTGAGGCTTATTATCGGAGATGCCTTGACAACCAGCACAGAACAAGGTTCAAAAGGAATGTTCATGCGGTTCAAAAAGAATGTTCATGCGTTTCAATACATGATGATTGTTCAAGAATGAAGAAGATGAAATCAGCGCTGTCAAATTTGGAAACAAATGTAAAAAAGTTGAAACTCCTCTATATCCGGTATCAATAATGCAGAGTTGTAATTCATTTGCTGAACTGAAAATATAGTAAAGAATACAAACATATTAATGAATGAATAAGAATGACATTCTCTGATTCTGATGATAAGAATGGTCAAATGGGATGACAATAAAGATGAGGTCTGCAGACTTGCTTCTGCAGAATCCATGAACAGGGTAACATTCAAAAGCTATGCCAAGGCAGTATTCTCTGCCTGAAGTTTGCTCCGACCCTCACAACCTGTCCATATAAAGGACACCCTCACATAATACAGTCTTAGCAATAGCCTTACAACGTAGGGTCAATGCCAAAGCTTCATGCAGAATCCACTTGGCACAACAGATGACAACTTGCTTGAAATACTCTCCGAGAAGGTCTTAGCAATAGCCTTACAATGTATGGTCAATGCCAAAGCTTCATGCAGAATCCACTTGGCACAACAGATGACAACTTGCTTGAAATACTCTCCGAGAAGGTATCTATAAGTTGCTCTGCAAGAGATGCTGGGTCTTCAATGAATGTATCTACAAACACCTTAACAATCCTTACCTCTCGTGGGGTTGCTCTCAAGCTATACCAAGTGAGAAATTTCTGTCTGAAGTTCTGCTCAATGTGTCCATCACACTCCAACCATCTGATCACCTTTACGTAATACTCAAAATCCCTACCAGCAACACCATTGGCCAAACACTTATCATCTTGCCTTTCCCCACTTCTCTTCTTTGACGTGCTGCCATCTTGGGGTTCCCCTCCTTTCCCAGACCCTAATTTCAAATCCTTGCTGCTGGAATTGGATCTCTCATTCCTTCTTGAGCCATCTTTAACAGTTTCCATTTTGCATGGTGTGATGGGCACACAAGCTTCCGAGCTACTAACAAAGGGTACACATTCCATTCCAGTCTGAATGGGGGAATTCGACCCATTATCATTGCCGCTGTCTTCAATGATTTGGCCTGCAGGTGAATTCTTGCACTCAGGTTTTAGGACCTCAGAACTGGATATGGAACGAACCGTTCCTATGGTATGTCCCTCGCCCAGCAAGGAAATTGCATCGGCTGCTGTAGATCCTCTGCCGATGCTATTATTGGTGATAGCACCATTTGATAAATTAGCAGAAATATTGTTTTCAGTGTCCTCACAGTGATTTCGGTAAGTCTCTGTTCGGTTATCAACTTGATCACTATAAGGGGCAACATTAGTAGTTTCATCTTCCACCGAAGAAGGATTCGAAAGGCCACTGTAGTTGGTAGCTGGACTTCGACTTCTCTCAGTGACTGAACAGTGGACTTCATCCCCGACACTACTTGTGGATATCCGGACTTCACAAATGCCAAAATCTGTTGAGCCATCAAATGAGGCAACTTTAAAACAATATTCTGTAGCTGGAGACAATCCTGTAACAACAAACTTTGTCTTTGGGGGTGGCAATGTGCAAGTTGGTTCTGCTGGATAGTTCATATCGTGAGCCATACAATGCCATAACCTGTAACCAACTAAATTTTCAGGGGTAGAATCTTCAGAACCCAAAATCACACTGAGGGATGTTGCATGGATGTCCTCAAATCTGATCATATCTGGAGCAATCAAATTTAAATCTGCAAGGTTCAAAAGATGTACAGTTAGTGGAAGCACTATTAGATGCATAGACAATAAGAAACCACAAAAAAAAAAAGGAATTCACCAAATACTTCTGAATATATAGATAGAGAGCAACAGAGCAAAAAAATGATTAGAAAAAACAAAGACCAGAAAACAAAAGCTGAAGTAACAGTTGGATCTAGTAGCTGAAGAGATCATGGGAAACTAATTGCTCATTTAAATAATATTGCTCTCCAAGTGCGTTGCACAGGATACTAGAATGTCATCACAGAAAATTTGTTGAATAATAAACTCTGATGACTGGTATTGGTGGTGGTGCAACAATTATACAGAACTGGACTACCTTGCATTTCAGGCTTGGACACCAGATGGGATGCTGCATTGGAATGTATTACATCAAGTGACTCCACAGCAAATGCACAGAGATTCTGAACCTCTGGTCCAGAGGAAAGCCTATTAACAATACCCCGCATCTTATTGGGTAAACCAGTTAGCGGACCCACTTCAGCTTCAAGCTTCTTCACAGCTTCATCTACAATATCATGAAGCTTTTGATACTTCTCAGTCCCTTTTAGAAGCCTTTGGCTCAAGGACACACGATAGCACAGAACGTCGACCCGTCTGGTATCCTTTGCTATCACTAGCTGTTTCCGCCAGGATCTAATTACATTTAAGAGTACAGATACCAATGAGATTGTTGTATAAGAAGAAAAAGCAATGACGACTATGCTAACAAACACAAAGTTCTTCATCTTTTTCTTCTAGAAATGATAAGGAACATACTATTGTCATACGGTGACAAAGAAAACATCACAGATAAGGTGTCCATTGAATTTAATAGCTATCTGCTCTAGTAGACATCTTAAAGTAAGAGCAAACAATCAAGTCAACAATCAATTCACAAAGAGCTATGGCATAGCAGTATTGTGGGTTATAATGAATAGCCTGGAGTGTTATGTTTTAATTATTAATATATGAAAGCAAAAATTTATAGAACACTTCCCCAAAATCTCAAAATTTGACTTAATTTTCTCCATCCAAATGATACAGAGCTGTATCTTTCCAGCACTCTTCAAAAGACTTGTAACTTTAACACAAACAAGCTAGTGGCTTGTCCCAACTAGAGATGTATCTGGTCATGCAACCTGTCGACTTGGCCATTGAGTTTTTGGCAAGTTCGATATAATGATATGACGAGATTGTTACAAAGATATACAGAGGAGCTTTTAAAGCAAAATTAAAACAAGGAAGGAATCACTCACTTTCCCCTTTGTGGACGACTCACAATTTAAATGGCCATGTATATAATATACTGATTTATATCAATTAGAGATCATGCAGACACTTTATTTGGTCAAAAAATAGGACTTTACTGTATTTATTATTTAATCTAAAGAAAGTTTCCATTTTGTTTTGTATTGTTGGAAGATTACTGAAATTCAAGAGGTTCTAGGCAAAATGTCAATTATATCTTGCTAAGTGGGCTTCAAGGTAATTCCACTTCATTAAAGAAACAGACTGTGAGGACTAAAAATAGCATAAAGTTAACAGCATCATAGGCTTCTTATTAGTTCTACTCTTCTAAATATAAATAGTCAACCCTAAAAACAGAAAGATGTCATGTCCTGTACAACTTTTTTTTATTACATTAGAGGTGGATCATATTCCTGACCAAACTTCTCTTTAAAGCGAAAGGCTTCCTGTCCCGTATAATTTACTTATACAAATATGGAGTTAAGAATCAAATCTTAAGAAACCTTAAGGGTTTGTATAGAAAAAAAAAACAGAAAAAGAAAAATGAGTAACTAGAATGAAAACCTTCATAATTGTACAAAGTTATCAGTTAATTTGAAGTAATATGAAAAAATAAAGAAACTTACTATACTTTCTATGAAGAAATATTTACCCGAGTAAATCATTCACTTTTCCACAAGATACACAGTGAAAGCTCCCATCAAGTCCCCTTTGTCGTCCCTCCTTTCCGATACCAGAACTTTCATGTTTCAAAGCACAATCAAGGTGGCACGACATGCCACATGAATTACCCTGGAATGGAAAATCAGTGCTGCACACCAACCACAGGCTAGGATCCTTGTTATCATCAAACTGATGACATATACAGCACGAACACCTCTTGCAAAATGCATCCTCTCGATTTAGGGCAGCTCGGCAGGCCGAGTTTTTGCAGAATATAGTATTTGCTAATTCACTCCCACTACTATTGACTGGAGAACTATTTTCTGGAACAGATAGTCGAGATGGATTCTCAGTTTTCCTCTGCCTTTTGATAGTTCTCTGGCCAGATGCAGCAGATGACTGTGGTTTAAGGTCAGTAACACTATCACTTTCTCCTGCTTTCTTTTCAGATACAACTTTCAGAAGGTGCTCTATTATTTTCACTTTTGTCAAACCAGTATATTTCCTTTCTTTCCCCATTTCTGCACATAGGATCTGTAAAATCTCCTGACGACTCCATGCCTGTAGCACTTCAGAAGCACCCTGTGCCCACTTTGATATTTCATAGACCAGCTTTCTCTTCTTGTCCATACTTAAATTACCTCGCTTTGACAAATCAACTGCAAGTCAGAAAGAGACGAACACACTTATCAATATGCAGAAGAAGAAAGAATCAGACACAAAATATACACCAATGCAAAATTCTTTACAAATCCAATTTATCCTCTGTGATTTATCTAGGTACTAATTTGACTCCAAGGGATGCCAACTGTGACGAGCCACAAACATGCATTATAAAAACACAGAAGCAGTAGCACACATTCCTACTCATTTGACAATATTCAAATAAACTGTTCACTGTCTAGCTTCTTAACATATTAAGAGGAATGGACCAAAGCATAACTTGTTAGGCATTCTACAAGAGAAATAGTTGACTTGTAATTTCAAATACACCATATATGAGATCCCATCAAGCTCACACCAACCCTGAAACAAAATAAAAAGTGAACACAAACACAGTTGACTTACTAAAATTGCTGCATTTCTCGTGTTCCTCCAAATCAATAAACAGTCTCCATTGTACAATGAAAATGCAGTTACCCAATTCAAAAACTACAGCTCTGCAATGATCACAGCATTGGTGATCGAAAACTTTGCATCAATCTAACAGCCATTGAGCATAAATTACACATACAAAAACGCATATATTCATCGTAAAAATTAAAACCCATACTCTGGATTAGCTAAATCTACAATCCCAAAAGGAATCTCACTTTTTGAGGGGCCACCCAATTCACCGTACAGTGATCAAAATCCAGAAAATCATCACAATCAACGTTCAAAGTCAGAAACCAATCAAAACCCAGAAACAGTTTGAGCATAATTTACCTTGAGCAGAGGAATCAGATGCCATAGAGATGAGCTCTCCACATTACTACCCAGGCATCCCAATCTTGCAAATGATAAAGAAAACACCTTCAGCTTTAAGAACAAACAAACAGCGATCAGTTAATTAAAAAAGAACCTAAAACAGTAAAAGAAAAACAAAACAAATCCCAGAAGAGAATAGAACACAAGGAAGGCAACTGACCACACCAAATCCTAAGAATCCATGAACACAACACACCCCTCTCTCTCTCTCTCTCTCTCTCTCTCTCTCTCTCTCTCTCTCTCTCTCTCTCTCTCTGCTTCAGGAGATTCGAGGAGTGTTGTGCTCTTTCATTTTCGTCCTCGAATTGTTTTGAGCTAGATGGAGAAAGATGTGGGAGAAAAGTATGGAGTGAATTTATACAGTGGGGGCAGATAGAAGATAGAGAGAGAGAGAAGCACAGCAGATGGAGGGCTGTAACTACGATTGAATGAATGGAGAGAGCTAATTGACAAGAGCCGAAAGCGGCTGCATGCTATCTTTTTCATCTCACTCGCTCATCACTCAACCGCTTTATTATTAGTATTATTTTTTTATGAGATTATTAGTATTATTTTGTTTTGTCTGAAATCTAACGTTTCTTTGGGTAAAAACAAAGTCTTTCAAGTAAATTTTTATTAAATTTTTTTATTATTAGGATATATAGATGCATCTATTTACACCTTTTAAATTAATTTTTAGACCTCTTCTTTATTTATACTTCTTGTTGATTTTTTTTAATTATTATAAAATTACAATTTCAGAAGAAAAAACACATTTCTCAATAACAATGAATCAGAAGAACACTATCATATGGCAGATGACCTATCAAACTGAACGAAAACCGTGAGAGGACTCACTTTCGATCAATACTTTGATGACCTTGAAAAGCAGGTACTGGCCACAATTTGCCGAGAATCTCCCGTTCCAATTTAAACCACAAGTCCATTTAACAAATTAATCCCCTGTTAACATTCTGAAATTGCATTTCATAACGAACTCTGTTATCTATAGAGGTAGCCAACAACCGACATAAATTTCTTAAAGATGAGTCGACCTGAAGCAATCCATGCATGCATGGAGGTTCAAAGTGGCTTGAACTATCACCTAGAGACTTTCTAGAGACCCTAAACGAGAGAACCTCACAGTATATTAGGCTCCTAAAAAAGAAGTGTTAATTGATACATTCAGCCATTGGAATCTTATGTACTCACGGCGCCCAGAACTCTACATATATTAGAAATTCTAATTTAAAAAGTATTTGCGAGGGTGGGAATCCTATGATATACAATTAATATACAGGCCATGCTTCACCAATAATATGGTGAATTCAAGATACGTACGTTAACGATGTGGGATAGGGTGGTAGTGTGGTATGTGCGTTCCGTATGTTCATTGTAATTTGCAAAAGAGCAGATCGGCAAATCCTACCCCCAATCGTTGTTCCAAGTTGAGAAGGATATTTTGGTAAAAAGGGAAAGTGCAATTAGTATTACTAGAACTAGTCTTCCCGCAGGCGTCGCGTTCGCGCGTGCGATTTATCGGTGGCATACTTAAAAGTGTGCAATTATATCGTCTTCACTTAATTGCTCAAGTCCATTGTTCATGACAGATACTATCGTGCACTTTCAGACCTATCTCTATTATTCGAATACTGATCTAATTGAGATCTTTATTATTCGAACACAGATCTAATTGAGATGTAAGAAGAATTACCAATGATTGATGATAAAATTTGTAAAATAATATTAGCCTACTTCATATTAAGTCAACACTATGTAAAAAATAATCAATCACTGATAATAAATGCAGTGTCAATGCATATAAAAATAGAACAAAAAACACACGAATAGAAACTATTAAAAAAAATAGCAAAAGTTTTAACTATGTTGACGTCGATATGTCCAACGAAGTCCAACCACATTAATCATCATGTAGAACGACTTGTCACTCCAACTACAAATAAAATATAGGAGAGTTAAAACAAATGAATAAATGGTCACATACATGTATATGTTGAACACGAATGCGTTACATAATTACCTGATCAATTTGTCCCAAATTTTTACGTTTTTTGTAGAACTGTAAAAGATATAAATTAACTGTTAGTAATTTTCAAATAAATTTATGTTGATCATCAATACTTATGTCTCATATAAGTAAAAAGCTATAAGACCTTATATAAGAAGCTATTTCGTTGGCGATGACGTCGCGACCTGGTAACAATATGTGTACTTCTCAGAAAAAATTAATTGACTCACCTACAACTGCAAGTATACCACTGCATCTTGTGCTCTCTCCTTGAAAGTAGGATCCTCATCAAATCTCTTTTTTGATTCCTTATAGAATTCCTAACAAAGTGCCAAAGAGAATGGTGTAATAACAATATTACATAGAAAATCACTGCCACATCTGAAAATCTATTCATTCATTCAAATTTCATCGTAGTTACCAAAGTATACCCCATGTCACTGATCTAACCAAGGTCAATCCAAAGGGCATAATGTTATTTTGTAAAGCATCAAATTCATCCAAGTACATATGATTGAGTCACTAACTAATGCACAATGAGGAATGCGATTCAGACGAAAATGAACAGAGAGAATACTTGCACTTACCATAAGATCACCGCTTTTCACTTCACTAACATTTTTCACATCTGGAAACTTTTCAAAAAGTTATTGAATCAACATGCCAAACTGCAATACCCACATAGCTTATAATTAGTTCTTCAAGATAAATATATCATCTTCCAGACCAAAACCCTGTGAACAGATACTACAGTTACCTGTGTTCCTCAGTCACCAACATGATTCCTTCGAAGAACTTCAATTTTTGAAAACTCAAGCATACGGGCTAGTGTGTCCCCAATTATAGTAGATCTCAGGTGGCCTACATGCATTTCCTTGGCAATATTAGGTGAGGAAAAGTCTACAACAGCCCTTTTGATCTGAAGCTGTGGTGCCCATGTGTCAATCCCATCAATAAGCATCTTTTTCAAGCTTTGAAGTAGCAATATTATCACAGTTAGGATATGGTAAAGGAGTATGAATAACAGAACATCTTAATCACATACATAAATCAAAACAATAGCTTAGCCATCCAATTCTTACACAATACAATATTAACAAAACCAGGCCCAGCTACCGTGCATGACTCTATAATCTCTGATTTTGGAAGATTTACCATAATAGCCTACAAAACACAGAAGCCATAACCATCAAAACAAAACTTTTAATCATAGAGAAGTCATTACCTCTCCAACATCCTGAGGTTTCTTGAACTCGGTTCCCTTTCCTTTTATTTTAGACCATAAATCCATGGCATTGTTGCTGCGGCAATCTTGAAGTATCCGAAAAAGGAAAAGGAGGAGAGGCTAGGGTTTTTGGTTTCGATTGGGGAAGTACATCTTAAATCGGATCTAATTGAAAAATGAGGAATTGGAAAAGTAAAATTGAGGAGTCAATAGTTGGATTGGGAATACAGGGCAGTGTGGGTGTGAGAGAAAGAGAGGACGGAGTGAATGAACTGCTTCTCCTTCTTCTTTCTTTGTTCGTTGGTTTTATTTAAATTTTGTTAAGCAAAGAGGTGAAAATTACAAAAATACCACACCTTAGGAACAGTAGACTCCCAAATTATGGAGGGTAATTTAAGGAAATATGAAAGTTCTACCTCTTCAACTTCCCTAAGGCCCGTTGCTTTAATTAATAGAGTTGAGGAGTCAATAGTTGGATTGGGAATACAGGGCAGTGTAGGTGTGAGAGAAAGAGAGGACGGAGTGGATGAACTGCTTCTCCTTCTTCTTTCTTTGTTCGTTGGTTTTATTTAAATTTTGTTAAGCAAAGAGGTGAAAATTACAAAAATACCACACCTTAGGAACAGTAGACTCCCAAATTATGGAGGATAATTTAAGGAAATATGAATGTTCTACCTCTTCAACTTCCCTAAGGCCCGTTGCTTTAATTAATAGAGATTTCAAAAGTAAAATGGAGGTATAATTAGTTGAGGATGTCTAAATAGGTGTGAATAGACATGTCCTTATTATTATTGTGCTTATTGTAAATATTATATATTGGTGAATCTCTATGTAAATGCTCATAAGTCGTGTACTTATTATGTAAATCCTAAAGGCTACTGAGATGAATAATTTAACACTCTATACTGACCTCTTATATTGTGTTCTGTATTCCATATATATGTCCCTTTTCTATAGTTTTTAACGGTGCCCAAAACTCTACCATAATAAAGCAAAAGGCGTGAAGAAGTTTTGGGGTCATCAACTATACTAAAATTTAAAATACCGAAATTTCTCATAATATAAAAAAGTTGATCACAAATAAAATAAATGGTATTGTAAATTCCTGATAAAAAATAAAAACTGAAAAATAAATATCACTAACTTCCTCTCGATTAATTTTTCCTCTCACTTTCTCACCCAACGTGTGGGGTTTATTTTTTTCTAGTATTAAGAAAAACTTCTTTGTCAACCAAAACAGATTTTTTTTGCAATAATACCCTTTGAACATAAAAAACAATCGAAACAATTAAGTAGTTAAGGTTATAAATGTAAAAGTCCAACTTAATAATAATAAAAAAGAAAAATAAATTAGCCATAACCATCTATTACCCGCAAATAATAACTGTCTTTCCCTCATTTTTTCCTCTACAAAAAATAGTGAAAATTATTTAATTTTTAATTATTTAAAGAAATTTTCTATATGTACTCGTAAATCGATTTGATGAAGAATTGAACCTCTAACTTCTCAGCCTATGAGAGTAATATCAGGGTGGCTAGCGAGCCTCACAACCACTCCTATTCCTCTCAGTCTTAAGTTTGTATCAAAGGCTCCATCCATGCAAACCGAATAGGACCTAATAGGTGGGCATTGTCATCGTTGTACCTCTTTGTTTGGGCGGCCTGGAGACGTGTAGACCATAACATAATGATCATGCCAAGCTCCTACCTACACTCTAATAACCTAGCTATCAAGAGTAACCTGATTCCACAATTTATCATTTTAACCTTTCCAAATAAACCACAAAAACACACTCAAAAGGCCCATATGTTCAATAGAAAGTGCTAGAGGACACGCTTCTGACCAAGACTGCAAATTTGTAACGGACATACATATTCCAAATATCACTGAGGAGATAATAGGCTACACTATAGGACAATCTCTAAATTAGTTAATCTCTGTCTCAGCCTCCTGTTCATACAACAAGCATAGTCCTAACACCTCTACTCTATGGCATCTCAGCCTCGGTCCTGTAAGGAGGTATCCTTTACAGGCCTTCCATACACACATTAATGTTGTTGGAGCCGCTTGCTCTCCAATACCCTTTCCAAAACCAAGACCTGGGAGTGTCTACTTGCTGGGCAAGACTATTTAATCACGAGCTAAGGTATATGCACTACTAACCTAATAATCCCCTTTTAAGGTGTAATGCTAAATCAACCTGTCCAGTCCTATTGTCCAGCTCAGTGGAATCGACTGCATGACAACTACATTTGTAAGTGACAAGAACTCAGAAGCTAACTCAACATTCCAGCACCTTGTGAGGGTGATAAATTGAGATACCCAATGAACAGTAGTAGGAATTTTCAAACGGTATTCCGACTGAAAGTGACTAGGTCGAGTTCGCCAACTATCCTCCCAAATAACAACTGATTTACCATCCCTAATCTTCCATCTAGCACCTTTTTCTAACACTTCTCTTGCCATCATAATTAATGCTGCTCCATGTGTAGGACAGACTTACACCCATTCCTGCATCCCAAAAACAACAATGTTGAAAGTACCTTGCCTTGTATATCCGATAAATCAAAGAGTTCAGATTCTGTAGAACTCACCAAGTCAGTTTAGCTAACAAAGCACTATTAAAAGCATATAAGTTCTGAAACCCAATACGTCCTTTATCTTTTGGCTTGCACATATTATCCCATGGACACCAATGAATTTTCATTTTCATCTCCATATCTTCTTAGAAAAAATTTATACACATTTGCTGCAACTAATCACAAAACGTCTTCAAAAGCAAAAAACAATTCATGGCATAAGAAGGTAAAGACTGAGTCACTACCTTAATTAGTATTTCTCTCTCAGCTGCACTACGAAGAGACCATTTCCATCCCTTAAGTTGATCTCTAATTTTGTCTTTAAGCCCCGCTGCTTCGGCCTAAAAGAGTAGGGAGTCCTAAGTACTGCTCATGATACAAAACCACCTCCATGCCCAAAATATCTGCCAGAAATTTCTGGCCATCCTCCTCGAAGTTTTGACTGAAGCAAACACTACTCTTTGCAAAAGTTACAGACTAAACTGATGTAGCTTCATACACATTTAGGACCTCCTTTATTTCATCACAAGCCTTTGGAGTAGTAGCTGAAAAAATTAAGCCATCATCTGCAAACAAACAATGGTGCAATATGGGAGCATTTCGGCAAACTTCAATACCTCTCAGCCTACCCTGGTGATGAGCCCCACCAATCAATGCCGAAAGACCTTCAGTAGATAAGAGAAATAGGTCAGTAGAGATTGGATCCCCTTACCACAATCCCCTACTAGGAGTCACAGAACCACATAGTACCTCATTTATCTTGAAAGCATAACAAACTGATGTGACACACAACATCACAGTCTGCATCAAAGGCTGAGGAAAACCCATTTGAATAAGGACAACCTCAAGATATCCTCACTTCATCCTATCATATGCCTTACTAACATCCAACATCAACGCCATTTCTTATGCCCCACCTGCTCTTTTATTCCACAGGTGATGTGCTACTTCATTTGCTACGAGCTTGTTATCAGTAATTAGTCTTCCAGGAATAATGACACTCTGACAAGGATTTATGATCTGTTGTAAAATCAGCTTTAACTTGTTGGTCAACACCTTTGCTATAATGCGATAAAAAACATTACACAAAAATATTGGCATATATTTTGTTATTCTCTTAAGAGTTTTCACTTTCGGCAACAAACTAACATGAGTGAAATTCACATCCTTCAGCATATGACCTGAAGTCAGTATCTCTCTCATTTCCTGAATCACATAAACTCTAATAACATCCCAATATTTTTGAAAAAAAAGGAGGCATACCATCCGGCCCCGACACTTTATTTGGGTGCATTTGAAACAAAGCAAACTTGATCTCCACCTTTGTGCATTCGGCAAACAACGAATTCTCCATCTCCTCTGTGACGACTGGTTTTAATGAAGAAATAACTAGCGCCATCTTTTCCACATCAGGACTTGTAGAAGCAAACATCTCTATATAGTGGTCAATAACCACAACTTCCAACCCACTTCGTGTAGTCTTCCACACTCTATGGATATCAAAAAGGCCCAAAATATGATTTTTTGCCGTCTATTTGTAGCTCTCTGATGATGAAACTTTGTGTTTCGGTCACCATATTGTATCCACTGATTCATTGACCGTTGTTGCCAATATTTTGCTTCCTGGGAAAGCAAAATTTCTTGTTGATCATACAAAGCTTTCCTCTCTGCCACCTCTTAAATATCAAATGGTTTATTGAGGAACTCCGAAAACTTTCCTTGAATCTCTTTCAACTCTTTTTTCCTTGACCCATACGATGCTATTCCTATGCTCTCAACCCCACACGTGTTTCTTTGATCTTTTGCATGAACCAAAACTGAGAATTGAATATCTGGCCTTTCATTTGTGCATTCTCCCAAGCTTCCTACACAACATCAATACTCAATTCATATTTGACCTACATGTACTGAAACTTGAAAAAATATTGCCGACCGGAGAAGGAATCAACGGTGATCTTCTCGCATGCACTAAAAGTGGAACATGATCAGAATGTGAAGGAGGAAGATGAATAACTTGGGGTGCTAGAAATTCTTCTCTCCATGCCATAGTTTCGATAGCACGATCAAGTTGGCATTGTGTTACCAAATTATGCCAAGTAAATGGATCATCAGTAAAGTCAATATCCACCAAGCCACAGTCATCCAAGCATCAAGCCATGTCCTTCATCTGCCATACCAACCTCATCGGACCTCATGACGTCTCCGTTGAAAGAAGAATTTCATTTATATCGCCCACAACTAACCATTGATCTGGTCCACCTTCACTTGCCAAATCCCAAAGTACATTCCACACTACAAAAAAAATGCACTTTGGTAACAAAGCAATTCCGTCTCCTAAGTGGCATTTTTCGTTGCCTAAGGTTCGTCGTCTAAGTGTGACGTAGTCTAAGTATTTAGATGATAAAAAAATTTGTCGCCTAAGTGGTTTCTTAGATGACGAAACATTCTTCGTTGTCTAAGTGTTTACACAATGAAAGTTATTTGCGAAAGATGACAAAATTTTTCGTCATGTACAATACTTTAGACAACGAAAAGATTTCGTGGTCTAAGTTACAACACTGAGACAACAAATTCTAAGTTTCTTCATCTAAATATGCTTACTAGATGACGGAATAGTGAATATTTCATCATCAAACATGTTCACTTGGACGATGAAATATTATAGTGTCGTCCTCCAAGTGGACATGTTAGACGATGAAATATTAACTATTTCCTCGTCTAAGTTGTAATTTTTTTTATAATTGAATTAAAATTAAATAATAAAGTAAGAAAATAATCATTTAATATATTAAATATAAAAATGTACGTAGATCAATCGAAATATATATATAAACTACGAAACTAAATCGGGAGTATGGATCCTGCCGCTGCTCGAATCATCGTTGTCATTGTGCCCAGGATCCCAAGGCATTGGAGGCTGACACTGGGGCAGAGGTTGCATGCCCATCTACTTGAGAAACTTGAGGATGAAGCTCATCTGAATTTGGGTCGATCGGATATGCTTCTGGGCCGTTGAGCCTCCTTTCGGGACGATTTAGTCTCCTCTCGGGCCGATCGAGCTTCTTCTTAGGCCACTCCGACTGCCTTAGCATCCATTTCTCTTCGCCTACTCGACGATGCAGATGATTGGGTCAAATATCTCTGTACCTCTCGTCTAACCCCACGAACCTCCTTCCCAGGCCGGCGGCCAAAAACTGCATCGACAATACTGATCTGAGTCTCCTTCGATAGAGGATGTAACTCTTCATGCGTTATCTCTAGGTTTTGCAAATGTGCGTACGCTAATTCCTCCTCGGCAGTGTGACGACCCGGACCAGAATCAGCGGTATGATCAGCTATATACGTGAGCTACTGTGTAGTCGCAGAGTTTCGACAGTATTTGAACCGCCAGTTTTCTTAACGACTTAATTATTGGTCGAGAATTGGAGCTGAGTCTCTTCTCAAGAGTCGTTCTACATGTGATTACGAGTTCGTGGGCGGTTCCGGATCGTTAGTTGGACGACCGAGGAATTAGTTATGAATATTTGAAGTTCAGATTTAAATGGTGGGCTACTTAACGACTAAATTACCGGTCAAGAATTTGGTTTTGGCTTCTTCACAGAAGTTGTTCAGAATTTAATTTTGACTCCGTGGGAACTTCCGGAGCATGATTTGGAGTTACGAGGAATTAGTTGCGAATTTTGCCGTTTGTTGATTATTTAGTCGATTTAATGTGTGTTGCTTCGAAGGGTTGACTTTTTATCCGTTTGGTTGATGTGTTTGACTTCGGGTGATTATTGAAGAACATGTCGAGATGAGTGTGGCCGCGAGAATTATCGGAATCGGAGTTACGACGCGAGAATTATGGATATTCAAAGTTTGTCGAAATATGTAATTTTGGGGTTTCCTTTTTGGGAAAGTTTCCATATTGGTCATGTATATAAATAGAAGAGTTTCCTTAATAGGTAAGTCAACACTTTCATTAATCAGTTTGACCCGGTCAACTCGGTTTGACCGAGCTGTGGGGGGGGTGGCGCGATGGTGGTTCGGCTCGCCGGCGACGGTGCCATTTCCGGCCACCTCCGAGCATGGCGCCTGTCCCAATCGACTCGGCCAAGTCTCCCGATCCCAATTCCGGTCTTGTTTTATGGCGAAGCTCGCTGGAGTGAGAGGTAATTCCGGCCGAAATGGAGGAATTTTTAGGTTAATGGTGGATATCGATTCGGACCGAATTGAACTTCAAGAGGTACTGGGTTTTGTAGCCCTCTTCATTGTGATTCTAACCATATAAACATGGTGTTCTAATTCGATTTGAGTGTGGAGAATTTTGAGATTGAAATTTGTGAAACAATTCGGTTTTTCGTGAAATTGGGTGAGTTAGAGTTTGAATTGGACTTTGTTGCAGTTATAAAAGTTGCTCAGTGGGTGATTTTGCATGGAATAGGGGTTGCTCTGCCGGAAAATTTTCAGGTTGAAGGTGGCGCCGCCGTGGGCGGTGGTCAACGCGGCGGTCAACGGCGGTCCAGTTTGACTTTTTCTAGTTTTCGACAAGTTACATGTCATTTGACTCGAAATCGCGCCTCGATCGCAGTGGGGAGGTTCGTTTTTCGAGTTGAGCGTCCGAACGTAAAGCGAGGTATTGTGGTGTACATATACGGATTTTTGACGATTCGTCGTATTCGGATTTCGTGTTTCCGAGGACGGTGGTTTCTCGTGATTTGTCTTGTATTGTCGAATTATGACTTTGAATAATGGACTTTGTGAATATTCAGGGGTTCGTGATCGTTGTTTTGGCGAGGGAATTTCCGCCGGATTACGGGTTAACGCGATACGCGTTATGCCAGTCTGTGAGTGGACATTTCTTTTCACGGAAAATCTTGCGAGTCTTTTACTTGATTTATGAACTTGAGCATGCGTATGAGATTTCGGATTTGCATGAGCATGTGATTTATGATTATACGATTATACTTATACGGATATACATATACGAATATGCATATATTTATACATTGTTTCATGCATTTGCATCGAGCTGTTTATGATTTGGTTTACACAGAGTACAGTCGTGGTTACGTTGTTGTATCGATACACTTTACCTCTCGGTTGATCCCCGATGGTAGGCCGCCTGGAGGGGCGTTTCCCCAACCAGACCGGTGAGGGGCGTATCCCCGGATCCGAGGCCATTTCTGGCTAGAATCACGTGTGGGTCTGGGATCCCGTGACTCTGACTGTACTAGCACAGTGTTTGTCCATGAGTGACCCCATGAGATTTTTACTTGCATGCTCAGTACACTGGAGGAGTATGAGTTTTACCTCGTGTACTTGTTATTTTATTTACCTAGACTCGCATATGTTATTTTACATATATATCAACTGGTGAAAGAAATTTATTTTCGTCCACTCACTCTAACGTGTTTATTGTCTTTCCCTGGGCTTTTCCGTTTCGTGCCCAGTTTGCAGTTCAGGCTCTGGTGTCGCACGTCGTGGTCGGAGGCATAGTGCTCGAGCTACTTTGTTTCATCCAGTAGGTTTATTGTTCTACCTACTGTGGTATACGTATATGATTATGTATTAGAAGTCGCTCTGAGCGTCCTATTGTATATGCTATATGATTTTACACCGGATTTCAGTAAAGTATAGATATATTTATTGATTTACTATACTGTTGATATATTGAGAAATCCGGATGGGATTGGTGCCCACGGTTTGCTTTTTGTGGCATAGGATGAAGTGTATTTTCCGCGTGCAGGTAAAGGTAATTCCACGTTAGTAACGAAACTCTGCCAAAATTTCGAAATTTTTTTGTTGGTTCGTGTTTTCGAAGGAGTTTGACTCCGGTTTAGGGAGCTAAATCGGGGTTGGGTCTTTTCAGGCAGCTCTCCTGAAATTAGTCATGTGAACAATATATGAATGTTTATTTTTAAAGAAAATTTGACATAGTTTCCCCTAAAAATGGAGCAAACCAAAAACCTACACAAAAGAAAACACTTCTAATAACAAATTCTAACATAAGAAATTAACCGTGGGCACCGATTCCCATCCAGATTTCTCAAGTTCAGAATCAAAATTTAGCCAAATAAACCAAATTCCAAGATCACTACCTAATTAAATGTCCTAATCATAATTAAATTTCTTCAAACGAGCCGTAACATTAAGTTCAATCAATTTTGAAAGTACAATTAAATTCAATCAATTTGAAAAAAATGGTTACTTACGACATTAGCTTGACTCGCGACATTAGCTTGCCCAGGCTTGATGTAAGCAGACACGCTAACATCAAGATAACAATGCTTTGAACCCGCATCTCTGTGAGCCTTTGCGATGTCGATCATCTTTCTGGAGCTGAAAATAGGTGTTTGGTATTCCTGTCACGATTAGCCTTGTTGGCCTCCGACCTTATTTGTTTCACCAAAATGGATATTAACTAATAAATAAATATTTAAAAGTAAGAAATTATTCATTTTCATTACATTAAAGAAAAAGAAGACGGACCTTAAACTTGACGGACTCAAAGTGCCCGACCAACCATTCTCACTTGTCTTCCCTTTCCGTCTGGGACATACGAGGTGCCTTGTTTCTTGTAGTGCTTGTGCAGATTGTACTTTCAATCCTTGTAAATATGGGTAGATGTGCCTTCATAATCATAATGTACCTAGAAAGAAAAATTCCTATACCCCATGACTTTATTCTTTGTAATTGATTATGAAATTAATTAAAATTAAATAGACCATATTACTGAGAGTTCGCGGTACACCCTGAACTTTTTGGCTTGAGGCAGCTTGTCTTAAGAAGGGGCAATCATATGTATGTTGTTCTGTATGATTGATCAGATGTTGTGCGAGCACAAAGTACTCAGCTCTGGCGTCGGAGGGCCTTTGTTGAACTCGTCGAATGACACCTCTATCTTCTTCCCTGATGAATTTACTATCCACTCAACTTTAACTCCCTTCAGAAGTCCCCGAGTACGTTTGGGGACCAGGGCTGAGGGGTCCCTCTTATTCACTTTGCATTAGGCACTATAACAAACAGAATCATCGATGGATTCTTGGAAACCTTGTGACGCCGTCGCCGAAGGGAAAATCTCAGACTCATCTGTGTAGGTTGTAGGCGCTTTAGTTGGAGCATTCAGTATCGTCTGAGAAGCCGCTGGAGCCATAACGGTCTCCTCTGAGGATTGGCCCAACCCAACTGTCGTCCAATGGATTGGAATTCGACAGCCTTCTCTTGTGCAGTGCGCCTCTTCCTACGGGCAGGCATCTTGATTAAGTTGTACGACATCAGAAATTAACAACATTTACTCAGGTAATCCAACAAATTCATTCAATCTAACAAACACATTCAACAATTAACCAACAAATGCATTCAATACAACTAATTTTATAATATATATATATATTCATCATTATATACAACAATTTTCAACTAATTTCAATACAACTCATACAACAACTAATTTCATATATATCCATCATATTCTACAAAGTTTACTACAAAGTCATGACGACTTTGATAAATCCAAAAGAAAAAAATATAGATTATAAAGGACAAACCATTTTGCTTGAAATAAATGTTACAAAAGCAAACGTTGTAATTCCATAATGATTAAATGGACTGATATTGAACTTCCCTTAGAATGAAAGCTTGATGAAGCTATTCCTCCACAACAAATTCAAAATCAGCAAATTGACTATATATTCCAGCACCCGAATGGAAGTGTAGGTATACGATTTAAAAATGAAAATAAGATCAATTTACTTTTAAGACAATTTTCAAGTTCTAGAGGTCAACATCTTCAATTCCGACTGTTTTAGAAGCAGAAAAAAAGCCTTAGAAATTTCAAACTATAAGAACTAGATGAATCATCCACAATACCAAAAGATTTATATACCACAATACAAACATCTCCTACTCAGTCTTCCATGACTGCATAAGAAATAAGAGACCCACAAATCTTCACAATCTCTAAACTGTTTGAAATTGATAAAGATTATTTAAGAAGAGATTTTTATTCAGAAGAGAATAAGTTCAAACGTACATATTTTCTTCAAATTTTTAATAAGCAAGAAAGGGATAAGATCCAAGAATAATACTATGCTTTTCTAAACAAAAATAAAATTAACATATTTTTCTTTGATCGGTACTTTGATTGGAATAAAATAGATCAGACCAAGAAAATAACTGTAACCAATAAAATCACAAAAACTTAGACTTTAGCAGACAAAAAGACTTTAGAAGCCAAAAGACCTCTGATGGAAGAAATTCAAATCAAAGTCAGAAAAGAAAATGTTATAGCTTCCCCGTTTAAAATGCAACCTGCCTTAGATAAACAAAAATCTGCAACAAAAGATGATATGCAGAAATTAATGGAACAAAATAGTTTTACAAATCAATACTTAGAAACAATATGATCCCAATGAGGCCGAATAGAAGCCTTAGGCAAAGGTGAACCAATTTCAAATAGTCAAAAGGAAGAAGATCCAAATGAACCAATATTCAAACCATTTCAACCTTTAGAAATTTTTTCACTTAGAAATGATGAACAAATGTTAGAGAAAATTGACAGACAATTAAAAATGTTAAACTTTAGAGAAGCGTCAAGCTAAATTACTTTACCAAACAATATTCCAAGTAGTGAACAAATAAATGCACTTTCAAATCTTGACTATGACTCGGTCGGCGATTCTGAAGTCAGTGAGATCGAGAAAACCTTTAAAAGTCAAAAAACTCAAATTTCCTACAACAAGAAATTACTACTCATGACCTATCCTGATTGATCTCCAATTCGAAGAAAAGAAATTAGTAAAAACATTCTAGATTCTTTATTGGTACTTTGTATGAGTGGAATATAGATGGAATGAGTGAATATCAAGCAATACAACATATTAATTAAATGCTTATGGTAATCAATTTTTACAAAAATATAGGGTCAGATAAATAAGTAGGTGACATCTTAATAGCAGGGTTCACTGGCCAACTCTTACAAAAAGGTTGCTGGGACAATTATATCTCTCAAGCCGAAAGACAAACCATAATAACCAGTTTCAAAAGAGAACAAAATGGAAGAATGATTGTTGATCAAAATTACCAACAAGTTACAGATGTCGTCAATACTTTATGCTACTCAATAATGCGACAGAATGTCTAAAACTCTTACGAATCT
Source organism: Geum urbanum (assembly GCA_946800695.1). Lineage (NCBI taxonomy): Eukaryota > Viridiplantae > Streptophyta > Magnoliopsida > Rosales > Rosaceae > Geum > Geum urbanum. The sequence continues at coordinate 13,742,984 of OX327003.1, forward strand.
TAGATGCAAAAAACTACAAGATTTTAGATGGTACAAGGATGTATTCTTTTCAAAAGTAATGCTAAGAATAAATTCACGTCAAGCTGTTTGGAAAGAAAATTTTGTTTCACGTCAAGGATGACGACATTTGACCACTCGTTGGAAAGCTCTCAACGAGGTTCAGTTAGGCATTGTTGGGGTCCAAAACCGTCATGAATGGTGCTGATCGAAAATCTAACAACCGCCACCAACGGCAGCACTTTGGCCCTCAAAACGCTTCTCTACTCAAGCACAATTATACCCCTAAACTCACATGCTCCGAAAACACCTCATGTGGCTAGAATTGGCCCTCAAACTGCACGTCCCAAAATTAGCCGGAAAACATCGTGGAGTCGAAGCTCCATTGTGGAGCTTCAAAGGACCTCTGTACTTACCCAGTTTGACTCAGGAGGGGGAGTTCTTCAATAGCCCCCAACCTCCCAAAACTTGTCGGAGTGCTACCAAAGCCAGCGACGACTCCCAGGGTTTAAACCCGATTTGGGTGACATTAAACATACACTTGCAAATCCTAAAATTTCTCACATCAATAAATAGAGGAACCTTAGGGCTTCAATTCCCTACCTATTTCGTCTCCGGAGGTGGCCGAAAATGGCAAGTCGGGTCCAGTCGAGTGCTGAAGGTCGGCAAAAGAGAAAATGGGTCGAGCCCGTGGTATTTTTTTCTTTTATTTTTTGAAATAAAAATTCAAAAAAATACATATTTATACTCCTAAGAAATGAGGAAGATTAACGGTCCAAATACGATCTTTTTGCGATCAAATGGTCTAGATTTAACCGACTAAAAATAAATTCATTTTTAATAATTTCCTTGCTGACTTCCAATAAACATAAGAAATAGCTCGCTTATCCGAAAAAATTCCTTGAAAATTTTTTCGAGCTCGAAATTAAATAATCTACAACTTCCGTGAAGAAAGTCAAATCAAATTCTTGCCCGGTGAAAAAGTCGTTAATAACCTCGGTAGTGTGACTCATGTGTGATAAAGTTTAATATGTTTCGATTCGGGTCGTAAGAATCTACCCCCTTACTAAAAAGTGTATAATTTCGGTTTGGGTCGTAACAATTTACCCCTCTTACAAAAATCTCTTCCTCGAAATTTACATACGTGCTAGAAAAGATAAGGGTACTGCTCTCTCATGTGCTGCTCTGGTTCCCAAGAGCCTTCTTCTACTGCATGATTCCTCAATAATACTTTCACTAAAGAAATGGTCTTGTTCCAGAGAACTTGCTCCTAACGGTCAAGAATCTCCATTGGTTCCTCAATATAGAACAATTCTTTAAGTAACGGGATCTGCTGAGGCACAATAACATAAGAAGGGTCAGAGATGTATTTCCGTAATAAGAACACATATAATACATCATGAGCACGTGCTAGTCCGGATGGTAACTCCAAACGATAAGCAACATCACTAATACGTTCAATAATCTCATATGGTCTGATGTATCGTGGTTGAAGCTTGCCACACTTTCCGAATCGTATTACACCCTTCCACGAAAAAAATATTCAAAAATCCCCTGTCACCAACCTCGAACTCTAGATCTTTCCTCCTAACGTCCACATAACTCTTTTGTTGATCCTGAGCAGCCTTTAACTTGTCTCGAACGATCTGCACATTATATTTTGTTTCCTGCATAATATCTGGACCAATAAGGTTTCTCTCTCCTACCTCGCTCCAACACAACGGGGTCCTGCACAGTTTCCCATATAAGGCTTCATATGGTTACATTCTAATGTTGGAGTGGAAATTGTTATTATAAGCAAATTCCATTAAATGCAGGTACTTATTCCATTTTCCCGGAAATTACAATACGCAGGATCTTATCATATCTTCTAGTGTATGAATTGTTCTCTCTGACTGGCCATCCATCTAGGGGTGAAAAGTTGTACTGAATCGTAACTTGGTTCCTATAACTTCCTGTAAAGCTCTCTAAAACTCTGAAGTGAAAAGGGAATCTCAATCTGAGACAAAAGAAATGGGCACACGATGTAACTTCATAATCTTTTGCATATACAACTGAGCTAGTTCGCTGAATGAAAGTTTCTCTGTGACTGGTATAAAATGTGTAGCTTCGTGAAGTGATCCACAACTACGCAAATACCCGTATGACCTTTGGATGTACGAGATAACTTATATAGAAAATCCATAGTAACATGCTCCAATTTCCAAACCGGAATTTCTAGATGTTGCATCAAGCCTGAGGGTTTCTGCCGCTCTGCCTTCACTTATTGACAAACGGGACACTAGCTCACATATGCCATTATTTCTCTCTTCATATTAGGCCACCAATAATACTCCTTAAGAGTTTGATACATCTTCCTAATACCGGGATGCATTGCATATGCTGAACAATGAGCTTTATTGAAAATTTCTCGTTTCAACTCCTCATTATTCGGAACACAAACACTCCCTTTGATTACCAATAACCCGTGTCTCCATAATGTAAAGTCTAGCTGTCCGCTGCCACATACCACTTCCTCTAGTTTTAGCAATGAAGCATCAGAATCTTGTAATTCATGACCCCTTTCAGTAAGAACTGGTCGAACCTGAAAGTTGGCAAGTAAGACTCCTGGTTCATCCTTAACTATATACAGAAATATGCCAGTGGCTCGCAACTCAGATAATAGTGGCATCTAATTCATTTGTATATGCGACAGAGAAACTCCTGATTTTTGACTAAGAGCATCAACTACCACGTTCCCCTTTCCAGGATGGTACTCAAAAGTGCACTCATAATCACTTAATAGTTCCATCCACCCCTCTATCTCAAACTTAGTTTTGGTTGTGTGACAAAGTACGTAAGGCTTTGATGGTCGTTAAAAATCTGACACCTGGCACCATACAAGTAGTGTCTCTAAATCTTTAATGCAAAAATAATCACTGCTAACTCCAAGTCATGAGTGGGGTAATTCGATTGATGAGGTTTCAGTTGTCGGGAACCTTAAGCGACAACTTTGCCTTGCTGCATCAACACACGTCCCAAGTCTAACTTGGAAGCATCACCGAAACGGTAAACTCCCCACTATCATTTGGTAAAGCCAACACTGGGACAGTGGTCAACCTTGTTTTTAACGTCCGAAAACTTTCCTCACAAGCCTCTAACCATTCAAATTTGACTCCCTTCCTAAGAGGTACAACAATACTTGAAAGGTCTTGCATAAACTAATGGTAATAACCGGCTAAACCCAGAAAACTATTGATATCAGCTATACTTGTAGGTATGCTATAATTTAACATGATCAACACTAACTCTATTAGCTGAAATCACATGGCCAGGAAACTTAACTCTATTCAACCAAAACTCATATTTACTGAACTTGGCATATAACTGAGATTCTTTCAAGGCCCTCAGAAAAATATGCAAATGTCTTGCATGTTGCCTCTCATCTCTAGAGTAAATCAGGATATAGTCAAAAAATATAATGATGAATTTGTCAAGATAAGTTTGAAATACTCGATTCTTCAAACTCATAAAGGCAGCGAGTGCATTCGTCACCCCAAACGGCATAACTAGGAACTTATAGTGCCCATATCGAGATTAGAATGCGGTTTTAGAGACATCTGACTCTCTAATCTGCAACTGATGATATCCCAATTGCAAATCGATCTTAGAGAACACCGTAGCTTCCTTTACTTGATCAAACAAATCATCAATCTGAGACAGTAGATACTTGTTCTTCATTATGACCAGATTAAGCTTCTAATAGTCGATGCATAATCTCATTGTTCCATCCTTATTTTTCACAAATAAAACTATAGCTCCCCATGGTGTGATATGCTAGGATGGATGAAACCCTTATCAATTAGTTCCTGAAGCTGAATATGTAACTCTCTCAACTCAGCTAGAGCTATCTATATGGAGCTTGAGCTAAGGGGCCTATACCCGAAAGTAGCTCTATCGTGAAATCTATTTCCCTTATTGGAGGAAGACCTAGTAATTCCTTAGGAAAGACATCAGGATATTCCCTAACCACCTTAATCTGCTCAAGGTTATGGTGGAAACATAAGTATTCACTACATGTGCTAGATATACAGTACACCATTTTTGCAACATCTTTTCAGCCTTCACAGCTGAAATAAGGCATGATGAAAGAACATTTCGTTCCCCATAAAAAAAAATCTTAGGCAACCCTGGTCTTCTAAATACTACCTCTTTCCGATGACAATAAAACAAAGCCTGATGATTGCTCAAAAAGTCCATGCCCAAAATTAAGTCAAAATCCACGATGTCAAGAGGTATCAGATCGACAGACAATCTAAAACCTCCAACCATAACGCTACAGTCTCGATTGATTAGCCAAACTAAGATCACCTTGCCAGAGGGATTAATCACTTGCCATATTTTCGATAAGGGAGTGGCAGGTACGTTAATTATTGATGCTAATCTCACGGATATGAAAGAGTGTGCTGCCCCAGACCTATTAAAGTATAAACAGAATAACCAAAAACATGCAACATACCAATGATCACCTCTGGAGATACCCTCTTGCAAGGTCATATGATGAAGTCAGGCCTGTCCAGTCTATCCAACTGGTCACCCTCTCTGGCTTCAGTCCTAATAAGCTGGCTATCTAGGCGCCGATGCAATTCTAACCCCTGAAGTGGCTCCCTGATCACCACCATAACTCTACACTAAAAATCCACATGAGGCGCCCCTCTGCAGACATTCCCTCGCAAAGTGGCCTGCCTAAACATAACGATAGCAAGCTGAAGTCCCAAGCTGAAGTCCCAAGCTGACAATGTCCTTAACAAAATAATCAAATAAGTCTTTAGGATACAATGAAGCTTGTGTTGCTACTTATTGTAACATAATCCAAACCTATAAGCCAGTTCTCACAAGCCTCAAGGTCATGAGATCATGCAAAGGAAACTGCTCCCGCCATTTTGGCTCTAATAACTAAATAATAATGTTCCTCACGTGGCGCTGACATCATGCGTGTAATTAATTCACTCATTTGTTGGGCCAAAGATTGCGCCTCATTCAGTTGAGCTAGTTGTCAATGCATAATGACTTAGGAGTCCATAAAAAAACAAATGAACCCACTCAAGAGACCAAGAGAAATTGTCTCAACTAGGAGACTCTAAACACTTAACAATGTACAATATTTGGATGTGACGACCTGAATCAGAATTAGCACGTTAATTGGCTTAATCCACGAGTTGTGCGTGTAATCACAGTTCATCGTAATTAATTGAATTGGCGGTTTGGTTCACGACTTAATTATCGGGCGAGAATTTGAGTTGAGTCTCTTCACAAGAATTGTAGTATGCGTGATTTCGAGTTCGTGGGTGGTTTCGGATAATTGTTTCGATAAATGAGGAATATGTTATGAATATTTGAAATCGCGTGATTTCGTCGTGTTTATCCGTTTGTGTTTGAGTTATTCGTAACGTGGATGTGATTCGTTTTGGACCTTCGATCGTATCGAGCCGCGAGTATAAATATCGGAAATAGTCGAAAAATTGTCGAAAACACTGTTTTGGGAAGTTTGACCGTCGTTTGACCAAGAATTGACCGTTGACTTTCGTTGACCAGAGCTCCACCGCGTGTTGCGAACTGCCGCCGTCCGAGCCGCCGATTCCGGCCACCTCTGGCCATGAAATTGGTATGATTAGAATACTCTCTTGATTTCCTATGGTTTGGAGCTTGGATTTGTGTGATTTGATGAGGTTATGAGGGAGAACGAGCTCGGTGAAGTTCATGGATTTTGCCGGATTCGGGCGGCCGGCTCCTGCCACTTTTGGGGTCGGGGTGGTGGGGGGAAAGGTTCCCCTCATCCTTGTAAAGCTTTTGGGTGAAGAAATTTTGCAATTGGTTGAGGTTTGGGAGCTCGCCGGAAACTCACCGAAATCCATGGATTCCATGGGTTTCAGGCCCAATTTCGGCCGGTGGGCTTGAAATTGGAGCTAGGTGTAGAAGAGAAATGTGTTGGGCTTGAAGAATACTTGTGATCTGGAGATTTTGGCCGGAATCCATCACCGTTGACGCCGCGCTCCGGCGGTGAGTTGACTTTTGGGTTTTTGACGAGTTTTATGCCGTTTTGCTCGTAATCGCGCCCCGATCATCGCCTTGAGGTTTTCGAGTTGATTTGGTTATCAGATTTTAAGTCAAGGGTTTATGTGGAGAATTTGGGGGTTTTCGTTGATTATTTTGTATTCGAGTCATATGTTTGTGGAAATGGTTGGTTTCCGAGGTGTGGTACAGAGTAATGAATTGTGATTTTGATCAGTTATATTTTGTGATTATTCTGGGGATCGAGATCATACTTTGGGCGAGGGATCTTCCGCCGGATCTCGGGATTAGCGCGTTTGCGCGCTGTGCTTGTCTGTGAGTGGACACCTTTCTTTTCACTGATTGGTTGCGAGTCTTTATTATATGTTTTACGAGAATGAGCATGCATATGAGATTATGATTTATATGAGCATGTGCTTTATGATTATGCATTTACGAATATACTTCGACGAATATGCTTATATAATTTTGTATTACGAATATGCATTTACATTATGCTCAATACACTTGCATAGAAACTATTTATGATTTGGTTTACACAGAGTACAGTCACAGTATATATTGTTGTATCGATACACTTGCATTCCGGCTGATCCCCGAGGATGTTTACCGGGGGAGGCTGTGACCCCTGACCTGAGGCCTTTACCCGGAGGGGGGGGGGGTGTGGAGGGCAGACCTCTTACCTGAGGCCTTTCTGGCTAAAATCACGTATGGGTCTGGGATCCCGTGATTCGGACTGTACTAGCGCGCACGTGTCCATGAGTGACCCTGCGGAGTTTTACGATGCATGCTCTGTATGCGTGAGGAGTTAGAGTCTCCCTCGTGTACTATATCATATTCATTCATTTAGACTCGCATATATTTATATAACATATATTATTCGGCGAAAGACATTTATTTTCGTCCACTCACTTTAACGGTCTAAATGTCTTTCCCTGGGCTCTTTGTTTTCAATGTCCAGTTTGCAGTTCAGATTCTGGTGTTGCACGTCGCAGTCGGAAGCTTAGTGTTCGAGCTACCTTTCTTTTCTAGTAGGTTTCTTGTTTAGCCTATTTTTATGTATTTATGTATAGATATACTAGAGGTCGCTCTGAATACTCTGATGTCTACATTTTCATATAATTTTCTCGGATTTCTGTAAAGATTACAGTTTTACTTATTACTTTATACTATTATGATATGATATTGAGAAATCCGGATGGGATTGGTGCCTACGGTTTGGCTTTTGTGGCATAGGATGAAGTGTGTTTTCGGGTGCAGGTTAATGGTAATTCCACATTATAGTGAAACTCTGCCGAAATTTCCGTGGGTTTTGCAAGTTCGTGTTTTTAGAAAGGGTTTGATTCCAGTTTAGGAAACTAAATCGGGGTTAGGTCCTTTCATTGGATCTTTGATGGGGATTTATCGGCCGGTCAAGCCATCCTCCCAGGAGTGTTGTACACTATCAAATGCCTGTACTGAAATGACCAAAGAGTCTATAGAATCTGTGACCTAATGCTCTAATACAAAACTAAAAGGACCTGACCACCCTAGTTTAGCAAGTACACTAGAATTAAGTCCTAACGACTAACTATATTCTGAGAAATTCTACAAAAAATTTGACATAATTCTCCTTGAAAACTGGACAACCTAAAAACCTGCAAGAATAGAACATTTCTAAAACAAAATTCCCAAAAACAAACTGTGGACCACCGATTGTCCATCTGGATTTCTCAACAAATGTCATAAATAACAGCCAGAAACTCAACTCAACAGTTTAAAGACATATTTACAATGTGCTGGTTCTGAATACAATGAAAAGTAAACTCTACCACTACTCGAGTAACTGAAAACAACAAAATACAAGTGGTATTTAGAGCGACTTCTACAAACAAATGATACATATGAAAAGTCTGGAACCTACTGAATGAAGAGCTGACAGGTGACTCAATGCCTTCGACGATACCACGCAAACTCAGGATTTACACTGCAGTCTAGATAAAAATAACATAAACTGCGTAAAATGATAAAACTGTAATATCATGCATTTCCTGAAAGGACCCGACTCCGATTTAGTTGCCTAAACCGAAATCAAACCCCTTCGAAAACACGACCTTAAAAATTTTTTTGCCAGAGTTTACTTTGAAATACGTGAGCCCATATTAGAACCTGCAAAGAGAATCACACTTCGAATATTCCACAAAAGCCAAACTATGGGGCTTCGTTCCCCATCTGGATTTCTCAACAACATATATGTAATAAACCATAAGGTTTACAAGAAATCTAGAAACATTCAGGAGCAAATTCAACTGAAAACAAACATAAGTATTCAGAGCGACTCTTATATATATCATATACAAGCAGTAGGTTGAACAAAGAACCTACTCGAACTGAAGTGTGACCTGAACTCTATGCCTTCACCGTCGACGTGCAACCCCGGAACTCAAACTGTAAACTGGGCAAAGAAAACTGAAAAGCCCTGGGGAAGACAAATAAAATCGTTAGAAGAGTGAGTAGACGAAAATAATAATATGTCTTTCCCAAATGTATGCTTATAAAGCATAAAGCGAGTCAACGCATATGAAAATCCCGACCAGGTACATTTTCCCTGATCCATAAATATGTACGTAAAATCCTGCGGGGTCACTCATGGACTCCTCCGCATAGTACAGTCTAATCACGAGATCTCAGACTCCCTCGTGATTAATAAGCCTGAAAGACCTCGGGGCAGTATATCTGTCCTTCCCGGAGCATCTTGGGGATCAGCCGAAAAGCCAAAGCATCAATACATACCTCAATATCTGAGATTGTACTCTATGTAAACCAAATCATAAATCTTTTTCATGCACATGCATAATCGTAAAATGCATAATTATAAAATGTATACTTATATGTGCATAATTGTAACTGCATACTTAAATGCATAATCATAAATATATATTCATAAAATGCATAAATCAAGACTCGCAATTCAACTGTGAAAATAAAATGTCCACTCACAGTATGAGGCTAACTCTGTGGTCCGGCGTAATATCCCTTGTCAAACACTCGATCTCAATCACCTGAATAACAGGGATACGATCAATATATATTGAAACACAACATACGGAGCGTCAACAACCCCGCGTTCTTAAAAGACTTATCGCTCGAAATACCGACGAGGATAACAAAATTCCCAAAATACACTCCAACAACTCTCGTCCCAAAATTGAACACTTAAATGAACTCAAAAACCTCACCTTTGTGTTCTGCACGCGAAAACGAGCGAAATGACATAAAACTTGCCAAAAATCCTCCTCGTCGGAATCCGCCGTGTAGGGACGCCGCCATCGGCCGCCGGAGTTTCCACCAACCTATAAAATGTCGACCAACACATCAATTTGAAGATCTAGACATTTCCAACAACTTTGTAGTTCAAAGCTAAGCCCAATTTTAACTGGAAAAAGGTCCAAAACTCACCGTGAAGTTCGAAAACCTCGCCGGAATTCAATTTCTCTGATCGGCCACCACAGGGCACAGCAAAGGCTGAAACCACTTGGAATAGACTCACCTCTCCATGGGCTACAAAACCCTCACAAGGTCGACCCCCATCGCTGCCGTCTCCGCTACCTCCGTCGCCGACAAATTCGGTCGGAATCCCCTAACTTTAACACGTCATGTCTTCTTCATCCGGCAACCAAATTGAGTGATCCACCTATCAAAAGAAAGAGGAGCTCAAGCCCAACAAATTTCATGAAGGAACCATGGCCAAAAGGTGCCGGAATAAGGGACACCGACGCTGAGAAGCTCACGGCCCAAACGGGTCAGTTTTGACCCGTAGGTCAACGCGGGTCAACATGTATTTCCAAAAATAGAAATTTTCCCAATTTATTTTGTATTTATACCGTATTTGTATACATACCGTACACATACCATCCCCAAATCAACGACTATAATTCAATCTAATCCAAATCGGACTGTCACGATTAAATTCACATTCACCAATCGACTTCAAAACTCGATAAAACATTGCTCACTTATCCGAAAAATTCTCCAAAAATTCCCACGATCTCGAAATTAAATGCTCTAAAATTCCCTCAAAGGATTTCAAACCAAATTCTTGCCCGATAATTTAGTCGTTAACAAACCCACGAGTATGATTAATTCACAATAATCACGGCTAAGACCAATATGTGCACATTCCACGGTTCGGGTCGTTATATTATGCGCCAACACCATTGATCACAACGCGGTCAATTTAGAGTCCTCCTTTGTACCACTAATATTCCAAGATAAAATCTCCATCAACTTTCGACAAAACACACACGAACTCGACAACAAAGTCATTTACGACATACAGGATGGCGACGATTCAACACTAGAAAACCTAATTTTCTAGGTTTTCACCTATAGAGATTGTATTGATTGTATTTTTATACGTTGATTTGTGTTAGTACTGTATGGTTTAAATTCAAAAAGAAATATTATGAGTCTCAAGGAGCAAGTTAATTTTGTCTTATTTTTAAAGAAATTAATCCATAACACTAAAAAAAATTTAAGAAAAAAAACGTGTAGTATTGCAAATGTTAAGTTTTGAGTAGATGTCATATGAGAGTTAGAGAAGAAAAAATAACACGTGTTTATATTCTAAATGGGAGTTTGGGAGAGAACACGTGGCTTATATAAGTGGGTACGTTGACAAATGAATAATTGGACTCTGAGCCTGTGTGTTTTGTGAGGTTGGGTTGGCAATTGGATAGTTAACTTGTGAGCCAGTGAGTTTGGTTGGGTGGGATATTTTATTGGCTTATTAACTTATTTTTTATGTGGGTAGATATTAGTAGTGGTTTTTAAAATATCACCTTAAACCCTTATAAGCCGCTTCGTAGGTCCGCAACTATTTATAAGTAGACCGGTTTAAACTTATTCCCCTTGCTATGATTTCCTCTCTAAGGTGCAATTATATATGCTACCTAACTCGCCTGAGCCTTATTTGGAATGATCTTAACTTAATAATTATACTGTAGTAACTTATAACTTATGAAATCTGCTTATTACCAGCCTTTTATAAGCAACGATTTATTAGTAAACACCTCAAGTAGAAGTAATGTCTTTAGAAATAAAAAAAATATCCTAAGAGAACAAAACGTGTCACACACAATTTCAAGTTGCCTCGTTGGGCAGCCCAATATCCAGGGTGGGCCTCTAGCCTCGTTAACGGATAATGGGTGAAGTCGGATGAGCCATTTGTTGGTAGTTATTCTAGTAGCCCTAAACTTAGCAGTGTGGGTGATCCAAAAAACATGCGCAATGGCGAGAGGTTAGCGGTGGGTTTGGTGATTAGTGCGGTTGGCGAGGATGGTGGAGGCTAGTAGCCTCGAATGGAATTGTATTCGGCGTCATCGGGTTGTGGTGAGGTATCAGGTTGCACTTGGTTGCGAATAACCTGGCATAAGATTTTTAGAGTTGTTCGACCCAACTTCTTGTCGTGGGTCTGGTGTACAGTGAACACGAATCGTGGTGTTGGTAGATGGTGTCTAGCTAATTAAGAAGTTGGACTATTAATTTATTGAAATTCTTTGTCCTACTCTATTTTGTTAGTCTAGAGTTGAATGCATAGTTCAAACTTAGTATAATAATATGCGGAGGTGTCGATTTTACCGGCTCAGGTGATCTAATGAGACTTTTGTACTATTATTATTTGATTAATGAATATTATTAACCTCTCAAAAGAAAGAAAAAAGTGATAAGCAGCAATAACAAGAGAATCATTATTATATAACAACTCCTTTATGTTAACACCGTGTTAGTGTTAGTTGGGAAGGGAGTGGATCAATATTTGTCCCAGCTGACCATGTGCTAAACACGACCCTTGGTTATTAGCATGGTAACAACCTTTAATACCATTATTTAATGACTGAGGAGACGCCAATTTTTGTGTGAACCTGACACTCTTTAATCTCATGATTTTTCAATTTTCTCTTAGTCCATCGCATGCTTCATTGCCCAATTAAACATAATTTGATATGCTAATCTCATACAAAAGTGATTATGAAGCTATAAACCTAGTTGAATCCATCAGATAGAAACAAAAATTTAAAATTTAATCAATTCACTATTCAAATCAATACTCGCATACCCACCATATAGCTTCAATAGTTGTTACTATACGTACGTGACATGAGTATTATATCATATATACACATATCATCTCTCATTGGCTTTAACTTTATTCCAGGATAGTAAAATTCCATGATCATTAGGGCTCTTTTTAAATGGACATATCTTTTGGGTTGCTCCATATCCCACAAAATATATAGCACCCAAGTCCAAAAACATACAACGTGAATTGCAAAAACTGTCCGACCTGATGATGTATTAATTTCATCTATTATTAAAAATAATGGATGATCTAAATAAGAAATAAGATCCAACAGTATCTAACACGTATTTTCATCACACGTATATGATGAGTTTAAACTGATGTATACTCAAACTTAATATTAAACACCAGATAGAAAGAACAAATGACTACTATATGGAAGAGCTGACACTGTTGGCAAGAAACATATTTATAAAAAATTATATTGATAAAAACTATTTGATACAATAAAAATTACATTAAAATCAATAAATACCTAATGCGGAAATTTTTTTCGCATGTGCATTTAATGTATGAACACGACTCATTCTTCAAATCCTCGAGTGCATTTTTTTGGCGCCTACTATAATAAAGAGGATAAATAGTAGCAAAGTTACTTAATACACTTAAATGACATTTTCTTTAAAAGAAAGAGAAAAAAATAAATTGTTGAGTTTTCCTATTGTTCATATTTTTTTTGTCCTGATTTATTTCAAAATTAACTTACTCAGATCAACATTGTTTGTTTTTATTGAAACTCCATTTTACCAACCAGATGATGACGGAACACGTCTCCTTATATCTTCGGTCACCTTTTTATCAGTTGATAACGATGTATAATTCCTACTAAGTAAGAGAAAAAAATATAAGGGTTAGATTTCATACTGCACATCAACGAATTTTTTATTATTAAAACAAAAATTCTTTTGTACTCACCGAGTGAAATATTGAAATACGTCTCCTCACACCTTTGTATACAGTATTCCTTTTAACTTTTTTTTGTTTTTTCATCGGTGGTAGTTGACGAGGTGTTGGAGGAAATGGTGGTGGCGGTATGGGGAGAAAGGGGTAGAAGTATGGTGCTTAGAGTCATGTAACAAAGACCTTGATCGTGGTGGAGACGGTTACAGACTTGAGAGAGGGATATGATCTATGAGGTGTTAAGTTTTCTTATGCTTGTGCTAAGTTACTTATCATGAGTGGTTATATAAGATGATCATTTTACATTGGTCAATTTTGGTTTGGATTAGGTTTGGGGTACAAATGATCTATTTACTTAATGAAACAGAGGAATGTTTTCGTTTGGTTTATGTTTGAAGTACAATTATCCATTCAAGGACACATATACTCACTATTACAAAAAGTGTTTTAGACAACGACGGAAATCATCTGAAGCACCTAAAAATCTGTTGTATATCCAGCAGTTGTTTGAATCGAACTCACACAACGGAAAAATTGGTCGTTTGATTCATACCTTCTAACAACTCTAATTCAGTTTTTTAAAAGGTCTGAAAATGTGTTTATTTAAGGACGTATCTGATGTTTCATACTATATCAAACAACTGATATTTTGTTGTGTCAAATGATGGAAGACAACAAAATATCTCATGCTGCAGTTTGTTCTAAACAACTAAATTTCATTAAGAATTTTGTTGTCTAAAGTAATTAGTAAAAATATATATTAAGTTGTTGGAAGTTTACTTTGACGACAAAGTTTAAAACATTTAGTTGTTAGATTTGTATGTATGTAGTTTCTTTTTTAGTGATATCTGTTGTTAGAGTTAGTAATATATGTTGTTAGAGTTAGTGATATATGTTGTTAGATTGATCTTTAAACAATTTTGTTTGACTGAAACAACGGTGATCATAAAACATTTTTGTTTTGTGAATCCCTAACTAACAACTTCATTTCAGTTGTTTGAATTGTCCCTATGACTCGGAAGACAGAAATTGATATGTTTTAAGTTGTTTGTACATGAGCTATAGGACAGACTTTGGTCTATTTTTAGTTGCCTATACATGAGTTACAAGACAGACTTTAATTTGGTCTGTCTTTAGTTGCCTGTACACATATGTATCCAAACTACTTTCTATACAATGCAATCTCAACACAAAGCAACCTAGCTATAACTCAAACATTCAACATACGTACATACTCATCATCAAACTTAAGTAGCTAGCTAGCTAGGTAGCAAAATACATGTTGTCCAAAGCAAAATATAAATTGTCCAAAAGCATGACATTAAGTCCATAAACCCTAACTACTGCCTAAACCCACGGCATCATAATTGTTCTTTCTATGATGGAATAGATAACTACCTAAGATGTCCACATAAAAGAGTATATTGCTGAATCAACTCGCACAATCATACCACCTGGAACCTTAGTTGCTTCTGGATATTGTAGGATTTTTATATACACAGTTGTGCTAGGAATCTTTCCAAGTATTGCAGTTCATGGCCTTGTGACTTGTAAGAGGATTTTAGCAAAGGATATCATTACATGGATAGAGCATAAGTAAGTTAGACAAACTGGTCTCAACATGATAATATTTGGTACAAGTAAGTTAGGCATACAGTCTAGATGAATGTACACATTTATCATCCTTCACTTCATTCTGCGGTAAATATAGATGCTTTATTAATAAAGCATATGCCTGACTATTAACTACCAAATTTTAGGTACAATTTTTTTTTTAAATAAAGCATATACCTGACTATTAAATACCAAGTCTGTAAGTCACAAAGATATTGATCGAGTCCATAACTTAAAAAATTCTTACTTTTAACTATAGCTCTATAGTTCATTTCTTTGTAGTAATTATTGTATCATGTCTAATTGCAATTGTAGCATGCATATGCAGCTAAACAAATGTAGAAATTTTATACCTTTTCAAAGTCTTGGCCTCGAACAGCTTCATTCATTCTTCTCCTTAGTAATCTGCATCATTCTTTGTCAAGTTCTTTGGCTTTTTCAGGTAGCTGTAAATAACATAAATGACGGTGGCCATCAACTCATTGGTTTCAAAAGCGGGCTGTCTAAACTTTGAACTAGAAGGTGAATCGTAGTATTCCGGTGGGTCATAGAAAACCATGCCTTCACGTAGTCGGTGGCGCTTTCCATCAATACCCGCATACTAGAAAGTGGTGTGAACTGCGTATGGTTCCAATCTCAATTGCTGATACATGGCCTGCCGTAGAACATAAGAAGCTTTGAGGACTATTTCATTGTATATCAAATTGTCTCATTGAAACTGAAAGGACCCGATTCCCATTTAGTTGCCTAAACCGAAATCAAACCCCTTCGAAAACATAACCTTAAATTTTTTTTTGCCAGAGTTTACTTTGAAATACGTGAGCCAAAATTAAAACCTGCAAAGAGAATCACACTTTGAATATTCCACAAAAGCCAAACCGTGGGGCTATGTTCCCCATCCGGATTTCTCAACATCATATATATACACTACAACATTTTTGCCCATTACCGGCGAGATCACCGGAGACAAGGCCGGCGACCGGAAAAGTCGCCGGTAATGTTCAACATTACCGGCGACTTAGCCCGTCGCCGGCAATGTCGCCGGAATCTCGCCGGTAATGTTGCAAAACATTACCGGCGACTCCAACCGTCGCCGGCAATGTCTAGGGAGACATTACCGGCGATTTTCCGGCGGGAATTTCGCCGGAAATGTCTCCTAGACATTGCCGGCGACGGTTGGAGTCGCCGGTAATGTTTTGCAACATTACCGGCGAGATTCCGGCGTAAAGTCGCCGGTAATGTCTTCATTTCCGGCGACTTACTCCGTCGCCGGCAATGTGTCTTATATTAGATGCCGGATCGGGCAGCTCGATCATTCAATCATTTTGAGCGAAAAAAATCCAGAGAAATCGAAAGAAGGAAAACGTACGCTCTGAAATCGATCATTATTCGGTATATTGTCAAAATTAAGGCGGGCGTCGAAAACTCGATCAGTCGGGAAGCTATTTATATAGGTACGTAGGTGTATATATACGTATATGTGATATATATATATGTGTGTGTGTGTGTGTTGATCAAATCCAATTCGTGAGATATATATATATATATATATATATATGAAATGTTGTTGATGTACGGTCACCGAAACGAGAAAACAGCTTGTAGTTAATCTTGTGTCTGAATCAATGACTGGTATTATCGTATTGTTATCGGAGCCAGGCTTAACAGAGATTAGATCGATATATCATTGAGTACTATCATCGAGTACTGAATACGTACTATCATCGAGTACTGAATCGAATTCAGAGATTAGATCGATATATATACATATGCATGCATGTGTTGATTTAATTAGAGTTGAATTGAGAGATCACGTCGATTATTAGTAGTGAATGTGTGTATATATATATAATTAATACGTAAAATTGTTAGAATTTTCAGGATGGACAAGAGTTGGATGAGCCTCGAAAGATGGGATGTCAGATATCACGAGGGAATTAGGAGTTTTGTGGATTTTGTGAAGGCTAATTGTGGAGACACTACACTTCATTATTGCCCGTGTAAAGAATGTAAGTGTTTCAGCGATCGATTTCGATTTCCCATTGATAAAGTGCAGAGGCACCTGAGTAAATACGGGTTTTGGGATAAGTACACTTGTTGGATTTATCACGGTGAAACATCGGTAGCGGGTCCGCATGATCATGGACAATTTGGTGAGAGGGCCAGTCCACGCTATGATTATGGACATTTTGCTGAGAGGGGCAGTTCATCCTATGATCCAACATCGATGTTAATCAATGATATGTTTCCTCATGAGAGCGGTGTATTTGCTGATGAAGCACCAAATGTCCCTCCCGTCGTTGAGGGTTTCCCCCATATCGAGCCAGTCGAACCATTACCTGGAGGTCATGCCAACACAAGCGGTATGGACAAGTACAACAACCTGATTGCATTGCAACAGACTCCGTTGTACGACGGTTGTAGTAAGACTGTTCTTGAAAGTGTGATGGGAGTGATGCAGCTAAAAATGGAGAACAAAATGTCTGTCAAAGCTGTTGATTCTTGGTTGAAGTGGACTGCTTCGCTACTGCCACCCGGTCATCGTCTTCCTACCACTCATCATAAGGTGCGACATATCCTGAAAGATCTTGGGCTTTCCTACATCAAAATCCATGCATGCAGATATGATTGTATTCTCTTCTGGGGAAAAGATCTCGAAGACCTTGAAGCCTGCCCGGTATGTTTTACAGAAAGGTATAAGTTGACTCCTGCAGGCAACAAGAAAGCTGTGAAGATACTTCGATATTTCCCGCTTATTGATAGGCTGGAGCGGTTGTTCATGTGTGCTTTCACGGCCGAGGCAATGAGATGGTGGGCTGAGAGGAACTTGCCTGACGATGACACCCTTATACACCCTTCCGACGGAGAGGCTTGGAAGCACATGGTCAGGGAGTTTGATCATTTTGCAGCAGAGGTCCGAAATGTTTGGCTAGGGCTCTCATCTGACGGATTCAACCCTTTTGGCAACATGAGTCTTCAATACAGTATATGGCCAGTTATTTTGGTACCGTACAACCTTCCACCATGGATGTGCATGAAGAAGGAATACAATATGCTCACTCTGTTAATTCCGGGCCCGGGTTATCCAGGAAAGTGTCTCGATGTGTATTTGAGGCCTTTGATTGAGGAGCTTAAGTACCTGAGTGAGTGTGGCCACCCCACTTACGATAGGTTCAAAAAGGAGATGTTCCAGATGCATGCCATGCTTGTTGGCACCATCAGTGATTTTCCTGCCCGCGGTATGTTGTCGGGCAACGTTACCAGGGGTTACAGGGCTTGTTCAGAGTGCATGACGGTTGATTGTTGCAGTCCTCATTGCAGTAAAATTGTCTCGATGCGTCACCGTTGTTGGCTTCCATATGATCACCCATTTAGGCAGGATCCAGACGCGTTTGATGGGACTGTTGAAACTGGGTTGGCACCCAGGCGATGGACAGGGGACGAAATTTTGGAAGTGTTGAATGAATACGATTTTGGCCAGCTGAGCAATCATCCTGACATAGTGGCGTCAATTCCAGAAAAGCCCGAAAGGTATAAGTTTTGGACACACAAGAGCATATTCTGGGAACTCTCCTACTGGCCCAGGTTGCCTATCAGACATTACCTAGATGTCATGCACATAGAGAAGAATGTGTGTGAAAGTGTGGTGGGCACAGTTCTTAACTTGGAGGGGAAAACAAAAGACATCCCTAAGGCACGCATTGATCTTAAAGCAATGGGTGTGCGGAAACATTTGTGGTTAAGAGATGGTAAGAGAAAAATGCCGCAAGCTCCGTACACCGTAAAGCCGAAGCATAAGCATGAAATTTTTCGGTGGCTGAGTAATGTCAGGTATATATTCGATCTTATGGCTATGTATGAATTTGTCCTTAAATTTTTAGCGGAGTATATATGGTTATATGCGAGAAATATAATTGGTCCATATATATGGCTTCATCTATATATATATGCAGGTATCCTTATGGCTATGCAGGAAATATAAGCAGGTGTGTTAACTTCCGGGACAATAAGATGTACGGATTAAAGAGTCATGACTGCCATGTACTGCTTCAACGCCTTTTCCCTATTTTCATTCGAGGGTACATGCCCAAAGAGGTGGTGGAGCCGTTGGTGGCCTTGTCAAGATTCTTTCAGAAGTTATGCACCAGGGAAGTTAAAAAAGCAGACCTGAGGGAGATGCAAGATGACATCATTTTTATCATGTGCAAGCTTGAGAGGATATTTCCCCCAAATTTTTTCGACATAATGCCGCACCTGATGATCCATCTTCCCGAACAATTGTTGCTTACCGGTCCCGTACACTACACTTGGATGTATCCCATGGAAAGGTACAAATGATTCATAAATTTGGTTTGCCTATGGTTTTTATATGTAATGACTTCTGGTTAAGTAAGTTAACATGTACTTGTTAACTTGTAGACAATTGGGAGCCTACAAGGACTATGTGAAGAATAAATATGCACCTGAAGGGTGTATCGCTGAAGCATATCTTGCGCACGAGTGTGTAACGTACACCAAAGTGTACCTCGAAAATGTAGAGGACCCCCAACAACATATGCCGATAGATGAACCCCAGTTCAACCTTTCTATCATCTCCAGTGACGTGGTAGTACAGGGAAGCTTGCCAAAGTCGTACAAGTTGGATGGAAATGAGGTAGCCATTGCCCACTGGTCGGTACTGATTAACTGTCAAGAAGTACAATATTGGAAAAACTATCATCTTCACTGCCCTGCTATTGCCGGAAATGTTGATTACCACAACAAGACGTTTGCAAACTACTTTGGTCAATGGGTAAGTATATGTGTATATGTCTATTTTTATATATATATCCTTACATAGCATGTATGTATGTACGTGCTTTTGTGGTTTCAAGATGACATAATTTCTTCTGTACGTATTAATATATGGACGTTTTCAGATGAACCATGTAGTAGATGATGGTTGCCCAGAGTGGTCAAACGAATTGAGGGTCCTGGCGATGAAACCGATTGCTTCAAAAGTGTACTCGATGTGTCAGGTCAATGGCGTGAAATTTATATGTGAAAATCGAGACGACCGACTGAAAACACAGAATTGTGGGGTGATGGTCCATGGTGGGCAGGATGGCGTTGACTATTACGGTGTCCTTCATTCAGTTGTTGAACTAATTTATGGGAACCGCATGAAAGTGCACTTGTTCAAGTGTAGATGGTTTGATACTAGCCCGGAGAACACAAGGACCGATCAGTACGGAACATTTTCGGTGAATACTGCTACTACCTGGTATGAAGATGACCCTTTCGTTCTTGCCTCATCAGTAAAACAAGTGTTTTACCTGGACGATCTTCTTAACAAAGTCCCGTGGAAGGTGGTTAACCATGTTGCTCATAGAAACATATACAGTGCTGCCACACTTGGTGATACCGCAGATGATGAGGAAGTTACTGCATACCAAGACCCGAACGCTTTTGACATTCCGGAATCATCTACGATTCGCCTTAATAATGTGAGATCTGGGAGTGTGGTTCGAATTACTGGAGCAGAACTTCTCGATGTTAATCCATATGAAGTTGACGCTGATTCAGATGACGAGGAGCGGCACATATTGCCAGAGGTTACCTATGAAACCGAGTCAGACTCAAGTGATGAAGATGATTACGATTATCATCCTTAGTACGTTGGAAATTGTAGTCGGAAATTGTAGTCGGAAATCGTACGTAGTCGGAAAATGTAGTCGAAATTGTAGTCGAAAATTGTAGGGCTGAGAAATGCATAAGAGGATAATCAACTTCTGCATTATATCTTCTCACAGCGGGAATTCATTTTGAATTGTTGATTACTTGATTGTTTGTGGTTTAGTCACTTTAATGCTATCTTATTAATTTATTTTGAAGCATTGATGACAAATCTGTTGAAGCATTGATTGTTAGACACTTAAGACTGGGTACTAATGTTAGATAACTTAGTTTCTAGTGATATGAATTCTGCAAAACTCATGTTAAGAACATCTGTGTTTATAGAATGAAAACAAATAGAACTTACAGGGACTGAATCAATGTGAACCAATGTGAACCAATGTGAACCAATGCATCAGTGTGAACCAATGTGAACCAATGTGAACCAATGTGAACCAATGTGAACCAATGCATCAGTGTGAACCAATGTGAACCAATGCATCTGTGTTCAGAAACTGATCTGAACAATGTGAACCAATGCATCAGTTCAGGGACTGAATCAATGTGAACCAATGTGAACCAATGTGAACCAATGCATCAGTTCTGTTGAACTGATGTGCCTTTTGAAGTTACTGCAATATATACACAGATATAACTATGTATTCGAAAACATAGATTGGTCTATGACAGATCCTCATTGAATTCCTATACGGAAATTATAGTCGTTAATCGTAGACGGAAATTGATAATCAAAATTGTAGTCGGAAAATGTGCATATCTGGAAATGGTACGTACGTATACGGAAAATGTAGTCGTTAATCGTACGTATACGAAAATTGATAATCGAAAATGTAGTCGGAAAATGTAGTCGTTAATCGTACGTATACGGAAATTGATAATCGAAATTGTAGTCGGAAAATGTAGCCGGATATCGTAGACGGAAAATGTAGTCGTTAATCGTACGTATACGGAAATCGTAGTCGTTAATCGTACGTATACGGAAATCGTAGTCGTTAATCGTAGTCGTTAATCGTACGTATACGGAAAATGTAGTCGTTAATCGGCGGATGTATACAGAAAATGTAGTCGTTAATCGTACGTATACGGAAATCATTAATCGAAAATGTAGACGAAAAATGTAGTCATTAATCGTACGGATACGGAAATTGATAATCGAAAATGTAGTCGGAAAATGTAGCCGGAAATCGTAGACGGAAAATGTTGTCGGATATTCTTCGGGAAATAATGACATTACCAACGAGTTATAAGCAACTCGTTGGTAATGACATTACCCACGAGTTAACTCGTCGTTGGTAATGTCATTACCAACGAGTTGCTTATAACTCGTTGGTAATGTCATTACCAACGAGTTAACTCGTTGGTAATGTCATTACCAACGAGTTAACTCGTTGGTAATGTCATTACCAACGAGTTGAAGTCGTTGGTAATGACATTACCAACGAGTTATAAGCAACTCGCCGGTAATGTCTTCTGGTTTGTGATTTTATCCAGCCCGAGCCTTTCATTTCTCCTCCTCTCCCTCTCCTCCTCCTCTCCCTCTCCTCTCCCTCTCCTCCTCCCAAATCGGTCCGGTGAGCCTCTCCTCTCCCTCTCCTCCTCCTCTCCCTCTCCTCTCCCTACTCCTCCTCTCCCTCTCCTCCTCTCCACCGATCCCCTCTCCTCTCCTCCTCCGAAAATCCCCTCCTCCCCTCCTCCCCTCCTCTCCTCCCCTCACCATTGTAGGTGGAAGAAAATGGCAGGTCCGATCCTCTCTCTCTCCCTCTCTCTCTCTCTCTCAATTTTTAATTATTTTTTTGCATGTGTATGTGTATGTGTATGTGTATGTGTATGTGTATGTGTAAATTAATTAGGGTGCTAAGTTGGAAATTAGGGTGATAAGTTCTAAATTAGCATGTATGTATATATGTGATGTATATATATATTTAGGTATGTAAATATGAAGTGATGTATATATATATGTGAAAATTATGTATAAATGTGGTTTTGATGAATATGTGATGTATATATATACGGAAATTAAACCTAATTAAGATGCATGATATATATATGTGTGAAAAATGTGGAAAATTAATTAGGGTTTGTGATTTGGATGAATATGTGATGGATAAATTTAATTAAGATGCATGATGTATATATATATACACATCGAATATGTATAGTCGTTAATTTAGGTGATATAGTTGTTAATTAATCGTATAAATGAAGGTGGAAATCGGGATCGGGACGGTTTGGAACCGGAACGGTTTGGAACCGGAACGGTTTGGAACCGGAACTTATTGTAACTGGAACCGTTATGTTACAAACGGTTCCGGTTACAAACAGTTCCGGTTTCAAACGGTTCCGGTTCCACACCGTTCCGGTTCCGATTTGTTATAGAACCGGAATGGTGTGGAACCGGAACTGTTTGTAACCGGAACCGTTATGTTACAAACGGTTCCGGTTACAAACAGTTCCGGTTTCAAACGGTTCCGGTTCCACACCGTTCCGGTTCCGATTTGTTATAGAACCGGAACGGTGTGGAACCGGAACTGTTTGTAACCGGAACCGTTATGTTACAAACGGTTCCGGTTACAAACAGTTCCGGTTTCAAACGGTTCCGGTTCCGATTTGTTATAGAACCGGAACGGTTTGAAACCGGAACTGTTTGTAACCGGAACCGTTATGTTACAAACGGTTCCGGTTACAAACAGTTTCGGTTTCAAACGGTTCCGGTTCCACACCGTTCCGGTTCCGATTTGTTATTGAACCGAATCCATGACTATTACGATGTCCAGGAGGTTTTGCGGCTAATTGGCTTTGGAGAGGTTCCCGAAATAGTGGAGGGAACAGTAGTCAAGCTTCCTCCTCGGCCGCAGTTAGCAACACGCCCAGTGGGCCAATGATGACTGCTCGCACGAGAGCCTTGCTAGAGGCGCGAGCTGAGGAGGAAGCTGCACGATCAAGAGCCGTGGAACCGGAATTCGAGGCTCGAGCCTCAGTCTCTAGACGCTCAATCAGCAGACGTCCCTCCGGTGGCAGAGCCTCAGACGAGCGACAGTCAACGGGGGCATCAGAAACTCCCTCAATCCGAATGCCCCATATTCGGATGGTGCCTACTCCCGTTTCACGGGAATCATCTGAGGCACATGGTGGTGCTGGCGCCTCATCGTCCAGGCCTCGTCTATCTCCGCCGTCCGGTCTCTTCCTACCCGACGAGATTCCTGTCATCCCTAAATTCGATGATAGGGGGATGCCTGTTTATATTGAAGGACGGTCGGATTTCCTGACCGTGGAGGAAGCGTATAACTTCCTCCCGTTCGACCCCGTGTATCTTTGGAGTGTGAGGTGCACCAACCAACAAACGGACGATGCAGGTAAATTTTATTTAACATCAGATTGATTACTTAATTATTACTTAAGACTTGCGATTGGTTCAATTAATGATTTCAATTTGTTGACATTATTTTATTAGGCAATTTCGTTAATGGGACTGGAAAACGGAAAGGGGCTAGAGGCACCTGCACCGGGAAGAGACTTGAGCAGGCCACCGGCGGAAGGAAAACGCCCATAAGGGCCAATGAGGATGGCGAGGTGATCGAGGCATTCGACACCACGCGCAAATATGTCAGCATGGCCGGTGCGATCGTGCGGGACAAGGTCCCAATGCTTTGGCCAGATTGGGAATCTGTGCCTATCTACGTGAAGATGCAAGTGCATAATGCACTCAGTGTGAGTAAAATCGTATTTTCATTACGTAAATTTTACATTTATTAATTAAGTCCACTTAAATATATAATTTTACCTTTTATATATTCATATTGCAGGTGTGGTTTGACGTGGATGAAGTTCTTATTCACACGTGGGTAGAGCGTCAACTACATAATCGGTGATGTGCTTCCACTTATTTGAATATATATCGAGTTAGATTTTTGTTTATCAACTGTTTTAATATCTCTAACTTTTTTTCCTTGTTTTAATATAGGTATAAAGAGTGGAAGAACGAGCTTTCTTCCCATTACACTGTATACAAGGAGCTAGGCCGAGGTTCTACTCCTAGCGAATTCCGGTTTAGGGAGTACGAGTGGTTGTGGCTGATAGCCCACTTCGAGCACCCCAAAGCTCAGGTATGCATCCTTAATATATCTTACAAGCCTAATGTATCGTATCAGATTGAAATAGTTAGTTACTAATTTTTTTCCATATGTTTATCAAACAAGGCGATTTCGAAGACGAACCGGGCGAATAGATTGAAAAACACCAGGGCCCATCATGCAGGTTCACTCAACTACATGGGTTGGTCGACTAAGGCGCAGCAACAACAAGAAGTGAACCCCTTGGTGTATATTCATCAGAAGTTCTATCCGCAATGCCCTGATGAAGCGGTAAGTCTTTCGCCTCTCCATGTGTTAATAAAACTATTTTTCGATATTAATAGATGTTGTTAGTTAATACGTTGTTCATTTTCGCTTTTCAATTAGGCGAGAGTGGAGGAGGCGACGACAGAAGTGACCATGAGTATAGCTCGGACTAACCATCCTGACTGCTCCGAGGAAGAAGTCACCCAGTATGCCTCTCAGATCGATCCGCTTGATCCCCCGATAGCGGCTCAGATCATGGCAAAAGCGTGCGGGACTGGAAAGAATACCTACTACTGTAGGGGAATGGGCTCGGCGGGCGAAGGAGTATTGAAAACCACTTCACAATACTCTACCGGGTCAAGAAGTTCAACTTCTAGTCGTAACCTTGCAGCGGAGCTTCATAGGACGCAGAGGGAGTTGGAGGAGCAAAAGAGGCAGATGGCCGAGTACCAAATGCAGCAGACACAGGTGCAGGCTCAGATGTACACATGGATGCGGACGATGTACGAGGCTCAGACTACCGGACAACCGTTCCCCACACCTCCCCCGGCCCCGGTCCCTCCGTTCCCTAGCTATCCACCACTACCACCGCACCAGTCAACGCCAGAGCAAGACCAAGGTAGCCACCGGAATTCAAATGAGTACTTTGATTACTTCGACCCTGACCCGCAAGTTCCTCGACCCTGACCTGTAGTTGTAGTTAATTTTCGTATCGTCGTTGCTATTTGTACTGTACGTTGGACATTTATGTGTACTGTTGAACTTGTATGATTGTACGGTTTATGTCTTTCAATGCAGGTTCTGGAATTGGGCCCAATCCAGAACCGCGTTTTTTTTTCAAAATTTTTTCTGACATTGCCGGCGACATGGACCTCAGTCGCCGGCAATGTCACAAATTCCGGCCACGGCGGCGGAACCATTGCCGGCGACGCCGTTTCCCGTCGCCGGCAATGTTAACACCGGCGGGAGATTTCCGGCGACGTCATTGCCGGCGACTCGTCGCCGGGAATGACATTTCCGGCGAAAAAAAAAGACAAGGCCGGCGACCTCCCGTCGCCGGTAATGTCTCCTTTTCTTGTAGTGATAATAAACCACAAGGTTTACAAGAAATCCAGAAAAACATTCAGGAGTAAACTCAACTGAAAACATAACATAAGTATTCAGAGCGACTCCTATGTACATTATATACAACCAGTAGGTCGAATTAAGAACCTACTCGAACCGAAGTATGACTGGAACTCTACGCCTCCACCGTTGACGTGCAACCCCATAATTCAAACTGCAAACTGGGCAAAAGAAACCGAAAATCCCAGGGAAAAATAAATAAAATCGTTAGAGTGAGTAAACGAAAATAATAATATGCATTTCCCAACATATAAGTATATATGCCCATGAAAGCATAATGTGAGTCAATGCACATGAAAATCCCGACCAGGTACATTTTCCCTGATCCATAAATATGCATATAAAATCATGCGGGGTCACTCACGGATTCCTCCGCATAGTACAGTCTAATCACGGGATCCCAGACCCACACGTGATTATAAGTCTGAAAGACCTTGGGTCAAGATATATGTACCTCTGTACCCCCCCGCCCCCCCGGAGCATCTCCGGGATCAGCCAAGAAGCCAAAGCATCGATGCTATCTCTATATTTGAGACTGTACTCTGTGTAAACCAAATCATAAATACTTTCCATGCACATGTAAAATTGTAAAATACATAATCGTAAAATGCATACTTGTATGTGCATAATTGTAAATGCATATTAATACAATGCATAATCGTAAAGTGTATAATCATAAATGCATAACGTAAATGCATAATCAGAACTCGCAAATCAACTGTGAAAATAAAGTGTCCACTCACAGTATGAAGCTAACTCTGAGGTCCGGTGGAAGATCCCTAGCCAAACACTCGATCACGATCACCTAAATAACAGGGATACGATCAATACATATAGAATCACAACATACAGAGCTAATACGTTAAGAACCCCGCGTTCTTGAAAGACGTATCGCTAGAAATATCGACGAGGATAGCAAAATTCCCAAAATACACCCAAACAACCATTGTGTTCGGCACGCGAAAACAAGCAAAACGACATAAAAGTTGCCAAAAATCTCACATCGTCGGACCTCCGCCGCACACGGCGGCGCATGGGGCCGCCGAAAAATTCACCAACCTAGAAATCTTCGACCTATATATCAGTTTGAAGATCTCGACATTTCCAACAACTTTTCAGTTCAAAGCTAAGCCCAATTTGAATCGGAAAATGTCCAAAACTCACTGTGAAGTTTGAAAACCTCGCCGGAATTCAATTTCTTTGATCGGCCACCATCGGGCGCGGCAAGGGCCGAGACCACTTGGGATAGACTCACTATCATAAGGGCTTCAAAACCCCCATAAGTTTGATCTCCATCTCCGCTGTCTCCGTCGCTTCCATCGTCGGCGAAATTCGCCGGAAATTCCCCAACTTTAACACGTCGTAATTTCCTCCTCCGGCCACCAAATTCGATGATCCACCTATCAAAAGAAACAGGAGCCCAACAACTTTCATCAAGGAAGCACAACCAAAGGATGTCGGAATAGAGCACACCGCCGGCGAGAAGATTTCAGCCAAAATGGGTCAATTTGACCCACGGTTAACTCGGTCAACGGGCCAGAAATTCCAAAATGGAAACTTTCCCAATTTGTCTTGTATTAAAACCGTAAATATACCGTACACATACATGCCCAAATCAACGGTTCAAAATAAATCTGATCAAGATCGTACAGCCACGATTAAATCAACAATAAAAATAACACTTTTATATATTTTCACCAACCGACTTCAAAACTCGATAAAACATTGCTCACTTATTCGAAAAATTATCCGAAAATTCCCATGATCTCGAAATTAAATCCTCTACAATTCTCATGAAAGAACTCAAACCAAATTCTTGCCTGATAATTTAGTCATGAACAAACCCACAAGTACGATTAATTCACAATAATCACGGCTCGGGCTAATATGCGCACATTCCACGGTTCGAGTCGTTACAAATCTACCCCCTAACAAAAATTTCGTCCTCGAAATTTACATACTTGCTAACTGAAGAGGTAGGGATAATGTTCTCGCATGTGCTGCTCGGTCTCCTATGTAGCCATTTCAACTGAATGGTTTCGCCTTAAAACTTTCACAAGAGGGATAGTTCTGTGCCGCAATTCCTGGACCTTCCGATCAAGAATCTGAACTGGTTCTTCGATATAGGTCAAGTCCTCCCGTATAGGAAGCTGATACGGTGTCAACATATGAGATGGATCAGAAATGTACTTCTGCAACATAGACACATGGAACACATCATGTACCCTGGCCATCTTAGATGGTAATGCCAACTTATACGCCACTGCACTGACTCGCTCCGTAATCTCATATGGGCCAACATATCGTGGACGAAGTTTACCAAACTTCCCGAAACAAATAACACCTTTACAAGGAGAAAGTTTCAGGAAAACCCAATCACCAACCTCAAACTCAAGATCCTTCCGTGTCACGTCAGCATAACTCTTTTGTCAATCCTGTGCAGCCTTCTATCTGTCCCGAATAACCTGAATATCTTCCGTGGTACTTTTCACCAAATCATGACCGAGAAGCCATTTCTCACCAACTTCACTCTAACACAATAGAGTTCGACATGTTTGTCGTACAACGCCTCATAAGGTGCCATCACTCCTCATCCGAAACTCTGTCGGTACATTATTCTGAATCAAATTCTTCTTGCTCAGCAGATATGCATCCGAATCTTGAGCTTCACGAACCTAATCAAGTAGTATCGAACAAACTTGAAAGCTGGCTAACAATGCTCCATCTTCATTCCACTCCAACTTTGCTCCCGTTGCTCGTAACTCTGTCAAAAGTGACATTCTTGCAACACGAACATGGAAAAGAGAAGCACCGTGCTTCTGACTAAGAGCATCAGCAACCATGTTAGCCTTTCCTAGATGATACTCGAAAGTGCAGTCATAGTCATTAATTAGCTCCATCCATCTCCGCTGCCTCATATTCAAATTTGGCTGCGTACGCAAGTAGGTAAGACTTTTGTGATCAATGTAAAACTTGCACTACGCTCCGTATAAGTAGTGTCTCAAACTCTTCAATGCTAACAACATGGCAGCTAACTCCAGATCATGAGTAGGATAGTTAACTTCGTGAGGTTTCAACTGTCTAGAACCATGTGCCACCACCTTTCTATGCTGCATCAAAACATAACCCAAACCTAACTTCAAAGCATTACTATACACAACATATTCACCGCTATCATCAGGTAAAGTCAACACTGGTGCAGTAGTCAACCTTTCCTTCAAAATTAAGTAACATTCCTCACAAGCATCAGACCATTTGAACTTGACTCCTTTCTTCATCAAACGGGTACGCGGTGTCGCAATCCGTGAAAAATCCTGCACGAATCGGCGATAGTAGCCTGCTAAGCCCAAGAAACTCCGTATCTCTGCCACGTTAGTAGGTCTGCTCCAATTCAACACGGCATCAATCTTACCTAGATCCGCGCTGGCTCCCTCAGCTGATATCATGTGACCCAAAAATTTCACACTGTTCAACCAGAACTCACATTTGCTAAACTTGGCGTATAACTAAGCGTCTCGCAAAGTCTGCAAAATTGCATGCAAATGCCTCTTTTGTTGCCCCACTCTCCTGGAATAAATCAGGATGTCATCGATGAACACAATGATGAACTTGTTCAGATAACGCCTGAAAATCCAATTCATCAGCTTCATGAAAGCAGCTGGCGCGTTGGTCAACCCAAATGGCATAACAAGGAACTCGTAATTCCCATAACGTGATCGAAATGCCGTCTTGTCCACATCGGACTCCCGAATCCGTAGCTGATGGTACCCAAACCTGAGATCAATCTTCGAGAAGACTGAAGCTCCTTTCAGCTGATCGAACAAATCATCAATCCGTGGGAGTGGATACTTGTTTTTCACCGTAACCTGATTTAACTTCCGATAATCAATGCATAGCCTCATCGAACCATCCTTTTTCCTCACAAACAACATTTGAGCACCCCAAGGTGAAACACTAGGTCGAATGAAGCCTTTCTCAATCAATTCCTGAAGTTGAATTTGCAACTCCCTCAACTCTGCTGGTGCCATACGATAGGGTATATGCGAAATAGGTCCAGTACCTGGAAGTAACTCTATAGTGAAGTCAATCTCTCTGACTGGAGGGACACCGGGTAAGTCCTTAGGAAACACATCTGGATACTCACAAACTACCGCAATATTCCCAATATCCGGTACACGAACACTTGTATCAATCACATGTGCTAGGTATGCCACACAACCCTTCCTCAACATCTGCTCAGCCTTCATTGCCGAAATCAGACAAGGTAAAGAAAGAAATATTCTTTTCACCACGAAATAAAATTTTCGGTACACCTGGACTCCTGAAAACAACCTCAATGATAACCTCAGGGGAAGCTTTGCTCTCTCCCAGGGACATGGCATGAACTCGAGCTTGTCCTGTTGGTCGTCCACATTGATTACGGTTCTGTTGACCATCACGTCCAGAATCCTGTGTTGCACGATCACCAGAAGCAGTACCCCGACCATGACCACTGCTTTGAGCTGCAACACCCCCAAAAGTACCACCCTGCTGACATTCCCTCGCAAAGTGACCCACCTAACCACAATGGTAACAACTCATAGTACCCCAGTAACATGAACCATGATGCCGCTTATAACAAGTGTTACATAATGGGATATCCCTTGGTGCAGCCGATGTGCTGAAGAAAGGTCGAGGATAACTCGATCCACTGGAACTCCCACTCGACTGCTGCCTCTATGGTCGACTTCTCCTCCATCTCTGACTTTGCCTAGCAGTGCTTGTAGAATATCTCACTACAAGAAAACGACACTTAGACCACGGCAACGTAAAGGTTCCGTGGTCCAAGTGGAACTTGGACGACGGAGATTATTTTCTCAGTCGTCTAAGTTACACTTGGACCGCGGAGAATTCTTCGTTGTCCAGATGAGAACTTGGATGACGGAGAATATAATCTCCGTCATGCAGGTCCACACTTGGACTAAGGAGAATTCTCCGTTGTCCAGGTGAGCACTTGGACGACGGAGAAAATAATCTCCATCGTCCAAATTCCACTTGGACCACGGAGAATACTTCGTTGACTAAGTGTACACCTGGACGACGGAGAAAATAATCTCCGTCATCTAAGTGCTCACCTGGACAATGGAGAATTCTCCGCAGTCCAAGTGTGGACTTGGACGATGGAGATTATTTTCTCCGTCGTCCAGGTGTACTCTTGGTCAACAGACTGACACACCGTGGTCTGAGTGGCCACTTAGACGACGGACCGACACCTTCGTCGTCTAAGTGAAGCATTATATAAGGCCGATGCCGAACTCTCTTACGCTCCACTCACTCGTCTAGCTCTCAAATGATCATAATCTCTTCCTGTCTTGATCAGTGCCTCATGCGTGCAAGTAATTCAAACGATCGACGTCCTAGCTAGCTAGCTAGATAGCACTATATATATATATATATCGATCTTCGGCTCCGACCATCGATTAATTCACCATATATCGGAGAAGGCGAGGTACGTACGTAGTTAATTTTCCAACACCATTAACGTAGATTTATATATATAATTAATTGTATGTTTGATTGATTGCATTGTTAATAATTAATTAGTACATCTAATATATAATTATATATAATATATTAAGTTAGGAAATTGATGATATATATATTAGTTAATTATAGACCTGTAGTACGTATATATGTATGGATGTTTTAAAATTTGGTTAATATTTAGTTAAAACGTACATACATGCATGTATATGTTAGCTAGACATATTAAAGTAATTGATGTAGAGTACATACTTACGTATGTACAACTATAATTAATAAAGGTAGTTGAATGTAATTATATATTGAAGATATTGAATTAATATTTTTTTTAATTAAGGTAGTTGAAAATTTGTGTATATATATAATAGTTTAATTAATAATTACTTTCAAATTTGTATATATATAGATCGAATTAATAGTTAATTGACTAATATGTACGTAAAAATTAATTAATTATAAAATTTTGTAGAAGTATGGACAAGAGTTGGATGAAGTTGCGGAATATATGTGATGTCCGGTATATGGATGGAATTAGCGAATTTGTGAATTTTGAGATAGAACATGGTCAGGGAAAGAAGCGTTTCAGGTGTCTGTGCCAGTAATGTCTTAATTGTCAGTATGTGGAGGTTAATGTTATGGTGCAACACTTGTACGAAAATGGTATGATGTGGAGTTACACTACATGGAGCGAGCATGGTAAAACAGTAGACTCCAGCTCAGCAGACTTCAACTCAGGGTACAGTTACCAGGGTGCCTCATCCAGCGGTAGTGGTGCCGGCCCCCTTGCTTGCAACCCAACTGCAGATTTGGTCTGTTGACCAATGACGTGGATGTAAAGAAATGCAATCCAATTTCTTTACATCACAGCTATTGGCATCACAAGAGTATATTCTTTGAACTCCCTTACTGGTCGAAGTTGAAGCTGAGGAATAACTTGGACGCGATGTACATAGAAAAGAATGTGTGCGACAGCGTGGTGGGAACAATTCTTCGTATTAAGTTCAAGACTAAAGATACTCCCAAAGCGCGCAAAGATCTTGAATCAATGAATCTACGTCGTCCCTTGTGGTTGAGGAGGGATAGGAAATGGGTGTATAACAAGATGCTAGCTGCACCTTACACAGTAAAGCTGACACTTAGACGTTCTGTATTTCACTAGTTTAAGGGCGTTCGTTATCCGGCTACGTATGCAGCTACTATAATTGGAGCAGTGGACGAGGTGCAACACAAATTTGTTGGTCTGAAGACACATGACTATCACGTTATGCTGCAACGTCTGATTTTAGTGGTAATTCGACCATATTTGCCTCGTGACGTCGTAGAACCAATAATGGCATTGTGCAGATGGTGGCAGATGTTATGCGCCAAAGAATTAAAGAAGTCAGATGTTGTGGAACTGCAACAACAAATTGTGCACATCATTTGCAAACTAGAGAGGATTTTTCCCCCTGCTTTCTTTGACATCATGATTCACCTAATGATCCACCTGCCCGAGCAGGTGCTCATTTCTGGTCCGGTCCAGTACACTTGGATGTATCCTTGAGAAAGGTACGTACAATTTCTTAATTATATAGGTTTTTCGATTCATAATTTGTTCCACTGGAGATTACTAGGTATATGTACTTATTCTTATTGTACAATGTATTAATTGTACGTTTGATTTTGTAGACAGCTTGGACAGTATAAATGATTCGTCAAAAACAGGTCGGCCCCAGATGGCTTCATAGCCTAGAAATACCTAATGCATGAGTGTGTTACTTACTGCAACAGATACCTGAAAGATTCACCACCTCCCATTGCCTCCAATCCTAGTGCCGGCATCAATCTTTCTGTCGTCACAAATGTCATCCGACCGTTTAGAGGAGTATTAAAGGAATCGTTAACAAAGGAAGAACTTATTGAGGCACATTGGGTAGTGTTGCGAGACTGTGACGAAGTTGAGCCGTACATGATGTCATACAGGGAGAGGCTTCAGGCGTTAAATCCGGATAAGAGTTCAGCGTGGATTGAGAAAATGGTTAAGAAGAAGTTCCCTGATTATTTCTTCCAATGGGTACGTACGTACGTATGTCTCGGTATTTAGTAATTCATATACATATTGATCATATTTGTAGAAAGTAAACCCTTAAATTTTCCCATTTTCGCAGATGATTGATCTACAAAAATCCGAAAACCACGGGGGGTGGTGGTCCTGGCCAAAGCACTTGCTAGCAGGGAAGCCGATTAAACACTATATTTATCCCGGATGTTTTGTGAACGGTGTAAAGTTCCATTCATTGACCCGAGATGAAGGAAGAAGAACACAAAACAGTGAGGTAGCGGTTGGGAAAGACAATGATCTATATTACGGGGCTATTGTATATGTCGTTCAGCTATGTTACGGGAATGATGTCAACGTTTTCCTATTCAAGTGCAGATGGTTCAAGCGTACAAATGAAGACTTGAGACTTTTATCAGTCGATACAAACTCAAGCTGGTATGAGGATGAGCCTTTCGCTCTCGCCACCTTAGTTAGGCATGTGTTCTATCTCGACGATCCGAAAGCTGGTGAAGGGTGGAAAATAGTGAACCATATCTCTCACCGAGGAATATGGAATACAGAGACAATTAAAGGGACACCGGCGACTGAAGATGCTGCTGAACTAGAAAGAGACATTCCTGCCTATCAAGAGTCTAATATTTCTGTCATCTGCTCCGATATAATGGACCTGGTTTAAGATGGTGAACGGTTACCCATGCCTGATGGTTGTACAGATCTAACTGAATAGGAGATTATTGATGCAATTAATGAGGTTGATAAAGAAGACGTGCAGGCTGAGGACGAGGATGTAGACTCAGGTTATTCGTCGGACGATGTTGAGTATGATGAGGAGGATGAGCAATCGGATAACGGGGATGAGGATCATGACGATTATGACGAAGAGTACAATATTGTAGTGACGAGGAGTGTTAATTGGTAATTTAATTATTAT
This sequence comes from Geum urbanum, assembly GCA_946800695.1. NCBI lineage: Eukaryota > Viridiplantae > Streptophyta > Magnoliopsida > Rosales > Rosaceae > Geum > Geum urbanum. Next base: position 13,777,300 of record OX327003.1, read on the forward strand.
AATTATTGTAATATATATAAGATGCATCATCGATCAATAATTAATATAAATATTATTAGGAGGAGTACATACGTACGTATATACAACTATTAATTTTGTACTTAATTAATTACACGCGTTCATGCTCGGATCAGATCGACCGACGTACGTAAATTAAAATTAATTAATTAATTAATCGATCCGGATCGGATGGGATCGATCGAGGATCGGATCAGATCAGATCGATTGAGGAGTAGATTGGATCAATCGATGATCAAATCGATTGATGAGCAGATCGGATTGATCGATGATTTTTTCGATCGAATTGATCGAATCATTGAAGGGACACACTTGCACGATGAAGATTCCATTTTTGCGTCGTCCAAGTGAAGCACAACCGTAAACCCTAAACAGTTAGGCCCTAACCCCTAAATTCAGGGTTTTAACTTGGACGACGGAGATGAAGGTTTGTGATATATATATATATATATATATATGAATTTTGGAGATTGAGTTGTTTTAATTAGTTGAAAATATATATGTATAAATTTTGGAGATTGAATTGATTTATGTGTTATATATATATATATATATGAATTTTGGAGATTGAGTTTATTTAATAAGATGAAAATATATATGTATGACCCGCTGATGACGTTTGTCATCTAACATGAACCACGTAGAGTATGATGGTAACCCAAAGTGGTCATACGAATTGAGGCTTTTGGCAATGAAACCGATAACTTCAAGAGTGTATCCGATGTGTAAGGTCAATGACATGCAATATATATGTGCACATAGAAACGCGAGACGGAAAACACAGAACTCTGGGGTAATGGTGCATGGTACACAAAATGGTATTGACTATTACGGCGTTCTCCATTCAGTGGTTGAACTAATTTATGGAGAAGGCATGACATTGCACTTGTTTAAGTGTAGATGGTTTGATACTAGCCATCAGAACACAAAGACCGATGACTACGGAACCTTTTCGGTGAATACTGGTACAACATGGTATGAAGATGACCCTTTTGTTTTTGCCACAACGGTAAACCTAGTGTTTAATCTTGATGATTTTGTACCCAAAGGCGCATGAAAAGTAGTTAACTATGTTATTCCTAGAAACATATACAGTGCCGCTACACTTGGTGATGCCGTAGAGAATGAAGAAGTTACTACATACCAAGAGCCGAACACAATTAACATTTCAGATTCCTCGACAATTCCCCTTAACAATGTGAGTTTGGGTAGTGTGGTTTGACTTTCTTGAGCAGAACTTATTGATGTCATACCAAATGAAGACAACAAAGACTCCAGTGAGGGGAGCTTCACATATTACGAGAAATTAACACGGACACTAATTCAGACTCAAGCGATGATTCTGATTATGCACCTTAATTAGTTAAAAATGAATGTGTTAAATTTACGTGTTTGTTGAAGGGTGATTGATCTACGCATTTTATGCTTGATTATTAATGTCTTTCTCTCTATATTTAGCTTTGTTTTGTGCTTAGTAAATATGTTTTTAACTTACTTTATGTTTGTAGGTAGAAATAAAGGAGGAAATAATAAAGGAGTCGATTTAGAGTGAAAAGCGTGCTAAGGAGGAAGTTCCTAATTCCGGAGGAGAAATGGTCCGAGAAATGGTTTTCAAAATGGTTACTAAAATGCTTTCTCACATGGTGTCAAGAATTGAAGACCAAATGCCAAATGAAATGGATGCCAAAATGGTGGACAAAAATGGCAGAATATATGGAGCATAAATGATGGACGAATTTGGAGGATATTCCATGAAGATTTATACCTGATTTGAGGGTCAAAATATGTGCAAATATATGGTATATTCGGCCAAGGAAGATTGGGGAATAAGGAATGTAAGATTTGAAGTTATGAAGATTTCCTTTTCCTTGAAGAAGAAGAAAACAGGGCAGCCAGGTCACTTAACTTCTAAAATCCGTAGTAAATCCAATTAAATTCCAACTATGGTATTCCTTATATGGATTTTATAGCCCTTTGAATAAGCTTTCCAATGAAATAAGAATCAGAATTTTCCAAGATTTGAAACTCCGGGAAAACGCGTTTGAAGATAGACTGTCAGATTTACCCGGGTACATAAGGAAAGTCTTGTTTTGGTAGGAAAAGATCTAATCTTCTTCTATAAATTGGGCAGCTCGACTCATTCATCATCATCACACATTCTAGGAGCCGAATCTCTGTCCAAACACTACCTCCTCTCACACAAAGTCGAAGAACTCTTCTCCTTAGCCGAAACACCACCATCACCACCTCAAAAACATCCCTCCTTCACCCATAAGTGTTCTTACGCTAGATTTGGCTTTGAACACTTGTGTCCTCCCTCACGCCAACAAGGGGCTGCTATACTTGGAGCTTGCGGAGAGAGATTACCTCGGAGCGAAAAGTGTAACATGACATCTTTGTATCAAATTTCGGTTATGTATTGGTTTTCTTTACTTTTTGTAGAAAGACAACATGTTTTAGTGTAAAGATGATTGTTTTGGATTTTTATGAGTTCTTCCATGTGTTCTTAGTATGAATTCGAATATGTATGCTAGCTTACTATGATCTTAATGCTTTGAAACTTGTTTAGGATGACACTAGATGATTTGGTTCACCCTAGCATGTTCCACCGAATTAATCAAGATAAAATTGAGTTAGGAAGTTAACTAGATGATTTGGTTGCTCTCTAATTCGATGTAAGCATGTGTATGTGTTTTAATTTGTGCTATGAATTTCGTAGAACTTGTTTAAAGAAGAAGTAATCGGCTTAGGTAATTAGTATGTGATGATCACTTGTAAATAACTAGTTTAGGTTTTATTTCGGCAATGATGCATGTTTAGGGTTTCTAGGGTTCTTGATTGTTTGCTTGTCTATGAGTGAAGCATGTTAGAGTCCTAGGGTTTCTCTATGTGTATGATTGCCACGTTTTTGTCTTTAATTTTGTAGGTATTAAACAAACAAATCTCGCACCCCCATTTAAACTTAGCATAGTTATGCATGCACCATCAATCCCCGGTTAAGAACGATCCCTACTTATCAATGCTACATCTACAAAGAAGGGTTTTAATTGTATTCATGTTTGATTAAGTGTTTAATTAAATAATTGAAAAGATGTGAATCAATTTTGGCACCGTTGCCGGGGATTGTAAAGAATTGTGTGATTATGCTTGTAATATGTTTATAGTTTCTGTTTTCCGGAACTGTGCACTGCCCGGTTTTGTGTAAATTATTTGACGTATCTAGAGGACTTACAAAAATCTGAAATTTTGCAAGAATATTTGGTTATGTGTCTAGTTTGTGCCTGAAAAATTTCAGCCCAGTCGACCGAGCCAATAATTCTAAAACAATTCGACAAGCTGCTGTGTTCATGTTTGCCAGAATCTGGAATTGCATGTGTTCTTGTGAATATGTGAAATTGTACATTAAACCTACGAAATTTTTGTTCATATTTATACTAACACTTGTTCATATTTTATCTTTTGCAGCCATGTAACGTTAAAGGAAGCTTGGATTTACATTGAGTACATGAGCTTGGTTGATTAAGTCGCACTCATTGTTGAATAGATGGCGCCTCTTTTCCATGTTTATCTCCTTAACCCCTTGTGATATATGGATTTCACCACCATACACCATAACCTAAGTGAAGTTATGAACATGAGGTTGAGGGCGGATTCTACATTGGACTTGAGGGAGTTGTACATTTTCGAAAGTTTGGTTGAATGTCGGACATGGTGTCTAGAAACGGGTTATGACTGGTGACAGGATTTGGATCTAAGAAAGACTTGCAACATTGGAGTATATACCAAAGTCTCGGTTGGTGGATGAATACTTATCTTTGAGTAAGAAATTCTCAATGCAATGGTGTCTAGAAGGTGACGGTTTCTATGACAGGTTTTGGATCCGAGATATCAAATCGGTCTTACCTCTCGTGGTCTCTCTTGCTAACTAGCCATTTCATTGAGTTTGCCCAAAGAAGATAAGGACTAAGTCTACTTGCCATAGTCGGTTAGCCTCGGGTTGCTTTGTCGAAATTAGTCCTACCTCTCACGTTATCTCTATCCCCAACTGGCCATATTTATCGATTAAACCAAGACCATTCGATTGAAAGTGTACACTTTATCGCGCGGGTCGCACGTCCTTTGAACGACCTAAAGATCAAGCGAATGTACTCTCTTCAAATCTAAAGCACAACTCAATGAACCATACATGTACATAACCAACGAAATACTTGTACATTGCCAACGAAATTGTAAAGGCTTAACCACCCTGCATTTGTAGCTTGCATAACCCTCTGGCGGCTTTGTGATGTGTGGATTTCATCACCACACACCCTAACCTAAGTGAAGTTAGGGGCATGAGGCCAAGAGAGTGGTCACGTTTGCATCATGGAATTAGCACGTAACTCTTGTGTTTTCTGCAGGATCTAACATTTTCTCTTATGCATTCACTCCATCTTTCACTTAGGACTCTTACTTGATGCACTTTGAATGAAAGTTTGAATGAATTCTTGCATGAATTTCGTGGATTATGGTGTGCTTGAATCTTTTGCGTGCCAAATATGTATATGAAGTTTTTGACTTAGTAAATTATACAACTAACCCCTGCAGGACACATGTACAAATGTACATAACTTGTTCTTAGTGACTTGCATTCATTTTAGGATGACCTAGAGCCTCTGCATTTCATCTAGTGTACAAGACCATGGCAAGTGTATATAAACCAATAATCAAAACGTCACTTGTGTATATGTATGTAAATATGGTGTGTTTTGAATTCGTGTGACTTGTTTTTGTGTTTTGAGAAGCCCTTTTTGTGACTTCCAACGTTTTGATCAAGTATCTTGTATTCCTTGTGTATTCTTTTTGATGCTAACACTTGATCTTGGTTGAATTTCAGACTTATGAATGACCAAGCCTTCTCCACGTGAAGTTCAACTCCGTAACCGTGATCTACGCATTTTATGCTTGATTCTTAATGTCTTTCTCTCTACATTTAGCTTTGTTTTATGCTTAGTAAATATGTTTCTAACTGACTTTATGTTTTTAGGTAGAAATAAGGGAGGAATTAATAAAGGAGGCAATTTGGAGCTAAAAGCGTGCTAAGAAGAAAGTTCCTAATTCCGGAGAAGAAATGGTCCGAGAAAAGGTCTTCAAGATGGTTACTAAAATGCTTCCCCATATGGTGTTAAGAATTGAAGACCAAATTCCACATGAAATGGATACCAAAATGGTGGACAAGAAGATGAAGACATTTCTCCTGCGCGAGCCAGGAAAGAGCAAAAATGGTGGAATGTATGGAGCATTTTTGGAGGACGAATTTGGGAGATTTTCTATCAATTTTCAGACCTGATTTGAGGGCCAAAATTTGTGCAAGAATAAGGGAAAATCGGCCCCAAAATATCAAGGAATAAGGAAAGCAAGATTTGAAGATATTAAAGATTCCTTTTCCTTGAAGAAAAAGAAAACAGGGCAGCCCAGGTCACTAAACTTCTAAAATCCGTAGAAAATCCAAATTAATTCCAAATATAGCATTCTTTATATGGATTTTATAGCCCTTTGATTAAGATTTCCAGCGCAACAAGAATCAGAATTGTTCGAGGTCTACAACTCCGGGAAAATGCGTTTTACTACAGCTGGCCAGATTTCTCCGAATTTGCTAGGAGTCATTGTTTTGGAAGGACTACTCCTCTTCTTCTTCTATATAAAGGGGGGCACGTCTAGCGTTTGAGTATCACACATTTAGAGAGCCGAACCCCTGTCTCTACATCACCTCCTCTCACATTTAGCCAAGAGAATTCTCAAGAAACCGAAACACCATCTCCACCACCTTCCAAATAAACCTACCTTCACCTGCGGCCTCTCTTGCTCGATTTGGCTTTGAGTTCGTGCGACTTCATCAACCATCAAGGAGCTGCTACACTTGGAGATTGCGGAGCGAATATCCCTCGGATCAAAAAGTGTAACAATATCTTGTAATTTGTTTCGGTTTTGTAAGGAATTTTCCAAACTTTGTGTAGTGAGATTATGTTTTGTTGTAAGATGTTTATTTTCAGATTTGTTTGAAACCTTCCATGTGTTCATAGCCTTAGGTTCGAATATGCATGCTAGTATACCAACACTTAATGCGTTAGAGCTTGTTAGGATGATACTCGAATATCCAGTTCACCCTCGCATGTTTTAATGAACTAATTAAAGATAAAATTGGACTTAGGTGGTTAACTCGATTTGGTTGCTCCCTACTTTCGATGTATACATGTGCGTATGTTTTAACTTGAGCTATGAATTTCGTTGGGATCAAATAAGGATGAGGTAAACGGCTAGGTTGAATAAATGTGATGATCACTTGTAAATAATAGAATTAGGGTTTTTCGGTGTAGAAACATGTTTAGGGTTATGTGTTCTTGATTATTTGCTTGTCTATGAGTTTAAACATGTTAGAACTTGTGATTTCTTGATGTGTTTCTAACCATTTTTCTTGTTTAATTTCGTAGATTATAGAAAACAAACCAACTTTGCACCCCCTTTTATAACCTAGCATAGTTATGCATGCACCCTCAATCCCCGGTTAAGAACGATCCCTACTTATCAATGCTACATCAACAAAGAAGGGTTTTAATTGTATTCGTGTTTGATTAAGTGTTTAATTAAATGCTTGAAAAGATGTGAATCAAACTGCACAGTGATCATTCTTAACAACTCAGTGGAAGACCTTGACCGACCTATTATTGAGGACGAAGTTGACTCACCAAGATCTCATCATTCAGAGCACGGTTTTGAGCAAGATCAAGAAGAGGAATTGAGGATGTTGGGACTTATTGGAAACAACAACAACAACGTTCCCAACAACAATGTGCTTCCCAACAATGGTGGAGGCAACAACGTTGCAAGGCAAACTCTGCGCCAACAAACCTGCTCAACGGATTGGAGTGCTGGCCCTTCATGCATTCGATTTCCTGAACCTCAAGATGACAAGAAAGACATTGAGCTCAAGAGTGGATTTCTCCATCGCCTTCCAATCTTTCAAGTGATGGCGCATGAAGATCCTAACATGCATTTGAGGCAGTTTCAGTTTGTCTGCTCGAGTATGAAGCCCACTGATGCAGATGATGAGCTTTTGAAGTTGAAGGCGTTTCCATTTACTTTGAAGGAGAGAGCTCAGACTTGGCTCATGGAACTTCCACCAAATCACATCAATACATGGAAGCAACTTGCGGATGCTTTCTTGAGCAAGTACTTTCCGGCTCAAAGATCACTGTTCCGAGGAAGAAAATCACTGGAATCACACAAGCTTCAGATGAGACGTTTGGGCAATATTATGATCGCTTCAAGGTTCTGTGCGCCACCTGTCCTTCCCATGGTTTCTCTGAGACAAATCTGATGAATATTTCTATGATGGACTCAAACCTATTGATAGAGAACTTCTTGATGCTGCTGCAAATGGGGCCTTCATGGACTTAGATGAGATTAGAGCTCGTGCACTCTTGGAGAACCGAGCTAACAATGATGCTCAATATGGGATGGCTCCAAGGAAGACTGTTGCCGAAGTAAGCTCAGCTAAAGCTGCTGCAGATGACAAGTATGACAAGCTTACTGATTTGATGGAGCAGATGATGGAACTTGAAGTAAAGAAGCAAAAAGTATCCCTTGGCTAGCTATGTGGCATTTGCCACTCTCAAGGGCATTTAGGTGACCAATGTCCTACCTTGGCCGAGCAACCACATGAAGAACAAGTCAATGCCATAGGTGGATATCAAGGAGGCCAACGTTACAACAATTACAACAATTTTGGCAATCGTGATCACCCTGGTTTCAAGTGGAGCAGTAATGAGGGATGTTTGAACCCTCCATCTACTCAACAACAAGGTTACAATCATCCTCAATAGCAATACAATGCAAGGCCTCCAATGGCTCCAACGCCACAAGCACCTTTGCCTCCTCCGGTTCAGACATTCACAAATCTGGATTATGACAAGATGATTGCTCAACTGTCTGCCTCAACTCAAGTACTTTTGGATGGACAAAAAGAAACAAAGGCAATGTTGGATGCACATAGTCAAGACATCAAAAAAATCAAGATGCAAATGGGCCAACTTGTGGACTTTACGGGACATATTAGAACAACTGGACAGCTTCCCTCTCAACCAACGCCACCTACTAGGAATGTGAGTGCGGTTACTACAAGGAGTGGGAAGGTTTTGGAGCTGCTAAAGCGAAAGGCAACGTCATCACCAGAGCTTGATGTCATTGTGGAGGAAATTTTTGAAGAAGATCCAGCTACTGAAGAGCTTAATAGAAAGAAGAAAGTGGCGCCATTATTGTCACTACCATCACCATCACACTCTACCCCAATAAAAGGTATTGACTCTACCCCTTCAAGTTTAGTTAATACTAATGCTTCGTTTGCTCGTGCACCATTCCCACACAGGTTATCCAAATCAAAGAAAGATGATCAATACGAGGAAATTCTGGACATCTTTCGGAAGGTGCAAGTGAATCTGCTCGTGATTGAGTGCATTAAGCAAGTACCGATATATGCAAAGTTTTTGAAAGAGCTATGCACCCAAATGAGGCAAACGAGAGTGAAGGAGGTTGTGAAGGTGAATGCAACCGTTTCAGCGGTGTTGCAACGACGGCTACCCCTTAAATTGAAGGACCTTGGGAGCTTTTCTGTTCCTTGTGTGATTGGTGACAAGAGATTTGAAGACGTCATGCTCGACTTGGGTGCATCCATCAACGTGATGCCCTATTATCTTTATGCATCCATGGAGCTTGGCGAGCATAAGCAAGACAATGTCATCATTCAACTAGCCGATCGTTCTCACAAGTATCCAAGGGGATACGTTGAAGATGTTCTTGTGCAAGTCAACAACTTGATATTCCCTGCAGACCTTTTCATTGTTGACATGGAGGAAAGTTCATTGAATACCACGCCACTTTTACTTGGACGACCCTTCATGAGAACCGCAAGAACGAAGATAGATGTGTTTGAAGGTACATTCTCCATGGAAATTGATGAGGAGAGGATCGAGTTCAACATCCTTGACGCTATGAAGGTTCATACTGCCACTGTCAACTCATGCATTTCGTTGGATTTAGTGGAAGATATGGCACAACAGCACCTGGATACTATTAGAGAGGATGAGCTTGATACTGTACTGCAAGATGGAATTGGACTGACCTACACTAGGGATGAAGCCCTAGTTGACATTTTGATTGAAGTTCTGGAGCCCAGAATTAGAGAAATGGCGTTGGCACTGAATGAAGCTGCCTTTGTGACGTCAAGACCTCCACCTATTCCATTGGTCTATGGCGAAAACAAGCTTGTTCCTTCCATCATTCAAGCACCAGAATTGGAACTCAAGGTGTTACCGGATCATTTGAAGTATGCTTACTTGGGCGACAACGAGACTTTACCGGTTATCATCTCTTCAACGTTGGAAGAGGAGCAAGAAGACAAGCTAGTTCGGATGCTTCAACAGTATAGGCCTGCCATTGGTTGGACACTTGTGGACATTAAAGGTATCAATCCTGCTACTTGTGTTCATCGCATTTTGCTTGAGGATGGCGCCAAGCCATCTCGTGAGGCTCAAAGAAGACTCCATCCACCAATGATGGAAGTTGTGAAGAAGGAAGTGATCAAACTCTTAGATTGTGGGGTAATCTATCCGATTTCAGACAGCCGTTGGGTCTCACCTGTGCAAGTTGTTCCTAAGAAATCTGGAATCACTGTTGTGAAGAATGTGGAGAATGAGTTAGTGCCTCAACGAACTGTCACTAGACATAGAGTTTGCATCGATTATAGGAAGCTCAACACCAGCACTCGCAAGGATCACTTTCCTTTGCCATTCATTGATTAGATGCTTGAGAGATTGTCTGGACATTCATACTATTGCTTCCTTGACGGATATTCGGGTTACAACCAGATTAGCATTGCTGAGGAGGATCAAGAGAAAACAACGTTCACATGCCCTTTTGGAACGTTTGCTTATCGTCGCATGCCATTTGGACTCTGTAACGCCCCAGGTACGTTTCAACGTTGCATGCTGTCTATATTTTCTGATTACATTGAGAAAATAATTGAAGTATTCATGAATGATTTTAGTGTTTTTGGAAGAGATTTGGATGCATGCTTGGAAAATTTAGAACTGATCTTGCAGAGATGCGTTGAAACAAACCTAGTGCTTAATTGGGAGAAATGTCATTTCATTGTGACACAAGGGATTGTTCTTGGACATATTGTGTCGAAAAAAGGGATAGAAGTTGATAAATGAAAAGTAGATCTTGTGAAATACTTACCCTCTCCGACTTTGGTTAGAGAGATTCGTTCTTTTCTTGGACACGTAGGTTTCTACAGGAGGTTCATCAAGGACTTTTCCCACATGGCACGCCCCTTGTGCAAGCTGCTTCAGAAGGACACTCCCTTTGACTTTGATGAAAAGTGCAACGTTGCATTTGAGAAGTTGAAGGAGCTGTTAACAAGTGCTCATATTCTTTGCGCTCCGGATTGGTCTCAACCATTTAAACTTATGTGTGATGCATCAGATTATGCTGTTGGAGCTGTGTTGGGACAACGAAGAGACAAGAAGCCATACACCATATACTATGCTTCTAAGACACTTGATGATGCTCAAGCCAACTACACAACAACTGAGAAGGAGATGTTGGTAGTCGTGTTTGCATTGGACAAGTTTTGATCCTATCTACTTCAGAGTAAGGTTATAATTTACACTGATCATGCAGCTTTGAAGTATTTGATGCAGAAAAAGGATGCAAAGCCAAGGCTCATACGTTGGATACTACTTCTACAAGAGTTTGATGTGGAAATCAAGGACAAAAAGGGAGTAGAAAACGTGGTAGCTGATCACCTCTCTAGGTTGATTGTTGAGAAATCCAACGTTGCAATTGAAGAGTATTTTCCGGATGAACAACTCTTCGGACTTCAGGTAAGTGCCTCTGAAACTCCATGGTATGCGGATATTGTTAACTATTTAGTTACTGGCGAGTTTCTAGCTTCCATGCCAAGAGCTCAACGAGATAAACTTAACTCTAATGCTAAGTCGTTTATTTGGGATGAACCTTACTTATGGAAACAATGTGCTGACTTGGTGATAAGAAGGTGTGTTCCAGATAGTGAATTTGCATCTATTCTTGAGTTTTGTCATAATGGTGCATGCGGAGGTCACTTTGGTTCGAAAAAGACTGCCCTTAAGGTGTTAGACTGTGGTTTCTTTTGGCCTAACCTACTTCCTGATTCTCATGACTTTTGTGCTCAGTGTGATAGGTGCCAAAGATCCGGAAACATTGGTGCGAGAGACCAAATGCCACAAAAATACATGCTCAATGTCGAAATTTTTGATGTTTGGGGCATCGATTTTATGGGACCTTTTCCTTCATCTAACGGTTTCACTTATATTTTACTTGCTGTGGATTATGTTTCGAAATGGGTGGAAGCAAAAGCCACCCGTACTAATGATTCGCGAGCTGTTGCAGATTTCCTCAAGATGAACATATTTTCAAGGTTTGGAATGCCGCGCGTTCTAATCAGTGATGGAGGGAGTCACTTCTGCAACAAAACAGTTGAGGCGTTGATGAAGAAGTATGGAGTCGCACACAAGGTTTCTACGCCATATCATCCCCAAACCAATGGAATGGCTGAAGTATCCAATCGCGAAATCAAGAAGATCTTGGAGAGAACTGTCAAACCAAATCGCAAGGATTGGAGCCAATGTTTGGATGATGCATTATGGGCTTATAGGACGGCATACAAGACTCCCCTAGGCATGTCACCCTATCGACTTGTTTATGGGAAGGCTTGTCATCTTCCGGTGGAGTTAGAACACAAAGCTTGGTGGGCGATCAAGAAGTTCAACATGGACAAGGATGAGGCTGGTTTACATCGAAAGCTTCAACTTTGTGAGCTTGAGGAGATCTGGAATGATGCATTTGACAACACATGGATCTACAAGGAGAGGACAAAGCGCATTCATGACAAGATGATCAGTACGAGGAGTTTTGAACCTGGACAGAAGGTTTTGCTATTCCATTCGAGACTTAGACTTTTTCCGGGCAAGCTACGCTCTAGATGGGTTGGTCCGTACATTGTGGCACAAGTTTATTCCCATGGAGCCATGGACATCATGACTTTGGACACCGGAAAGTTATTCAAGGTGAATGGCCAACGTTTGAAGCACTACTATGAGAACTTCAAGGAGCATGACGTTGAAGAAGTGAAGCTCTTTGATCCACCTACTACCACCACATGAAGAATACATCACGTCTAGGCTGGAAGACGTTAAAAAACAAGCGCTTGTTAGGAGGCAACCCAATGGAGGATTCTTTAACAGATTTGCATTCTCTTCCCTTATCTCTTTTAATTTTCGTTACTTTTACATTTTTAGATAGATTTTCGTAAGTCCTAGCTTCCATGCTTGAATTCTATGACTTTACTTTGGTACATTGAGGACAATGTAGAGTTTGAGTGTGGGAGAAGGGGTTTACAACTTTATTGAGTCATAAAATTGAAAATCGGGCGGACAATGGAACTTTCCAGTGGATGATGCCCTAAAAAAAAACTTTTGAGTCATACTTAGTGTATTTTGAGACTTTTTGTTTAACTTAGTGTTTTAAAGAGTCTTAGGATGCCCTTAGTTAGTCAATGATGAAAATGAACAAAGAAAAGAACACATATGGCATTGGAAATCATTGAGAATGAATTCATGTGCTAATTGAGACATCTTTGAGTGTTATGACATGTAGTAGTTATGGTTTGCAAAACTTGGTACAGAAATTCGCATGTTAGAATAAAGTTTTGAATCATATGAGCCTTAAAGTGAGATTTTGAGCCTAAACACTACTTCTTTAAGAGTGAATTCGTGCATTACATATGATAGGTCTCAAAATCATTCATACACTCACTTGCCATAGATCTTAATGAACTAGAGAATGCTAGAACTTACTCATGTCGACTTGCAAAGCTTATAGTTGATACATACTCTGATTTTGGATGTGATTAAAGGCGCTTAGGTATTCCACTACTTTGCCAAATTGCCATGTGTCCCATTTTGTGCGCACGAGTTGCAACACCCCTAGATGAACCCATTTGAGCATACATTAAGCCTTTCTTTCATTTCTATATGAATCTAAACACTTAAACTTAGTGTAGATTATCCATACCCTTGTTCTAAAGACTTGGTGGGATTTTTGAAGCTAAAACAAAGAAGATGGCGTGAGAATCATGTAAGGGAATGTATGTATGGGGATAGACTTGTTCAAACAGCTTGTTAAAGTAGAAATTGCCGAAAATAAAGGAAAGAAAAGAAAGATCAAAAGCTCTCCGGCAATAGGTTTTTAATGTACATTGTTTGAATTAATGTCCCCTGTATTTGTGAGTTTGGAGTTTGTTTCGAAATGAAGGCCCAACAATGTAAAATTTGTCCTTTGTCTTGTTCACAAAGCTCAAGGGAAAGTTTAGAATGAAGATAGGGCCCAACACGATGAAATCCGGCCCTTGTACTTCAAAGTTATGCATGGTGACTTTTTTTTTGGTAAAGATGGGAGCTTAAAATTGATCAAGTTCTAGTGCTTTGGCTAAGTCTTTAGAATGTTCTTAATCAACATATATCTAAATTTCGAATGCCTTAACCTCAGCCCCATTACAACACTTAAAAGTCATTTTTGATCCTTAAGATGAGTAGCCTTCAATCTGTGGAGTAAGTTGCATGAGTAAGCATATGGTTTTGGTTCATTTGAGCAAGTATTTCATTCCATTCATTGATTTAAACACTTTGAGTGAAACCTTTGCATGAGTGGAAATATGATGAGAGCATCCATGTGAGTTGATTTGAACTTCATTCGAAGCATGCACAGACTTAAACTCACCATTGTTTTCTCTATGTCTTACTTGTTCATAACATGATCATGTCTCTATTATCCATTGAATTCAAAGATCATTCAGGCTTGACACATTGTGATTCCATCACCATATACTTGAAAAAAAAAAACAAAATTTCTGAGAGCAGAATCTCTGTCCAAACACTACCTCCTCTCACACAAATTCGAAGAACTCTTCTCCTTAGCCGAAACACCACCATCACCACCTCAAAAACATCCCTCCTTCACCCATAAGTGTTCTTATGCTAGATTTCGCTTTGAACACTTGTGTCCTCCCTCACGCCAACAAGGGGCTGCTATTCTTGGAGCTTGCGGAGAGAGATTACCTCGGAGAAAAAAGTGTAACATGACATCTTTGTATCAAATTTCGGTTATGTATTGGTTTTCTTTACTTTTTGTAGAAAGACAACATGTTTTAGTGTAAAGATGATTGTTTTGGATTTTTATGAGTTCTTCCATGTGTTCTTAGTATGAATTCGAATATGTATGCTAGCTTACTATGATCTTAATGCTTTGAAACTTGTTTAGGATGACAGTAGATGATTTGGTTCACCCTAGCATGTTCCACCGAATTAATCAAGATAAAATTAAGTTAGGAAGTTAATTAGATGATTTGGTTGCTCTCTAATTCGATGTAAGCATGTGTATGTGTTTTAATTTGTGTTATGAATTTCTTAGAACTTGTTTAAAGAAGAAGTAATCGGCTTAGGTAATTAGTATGTGATGATCACTTGTAAATAACTAGTTTATGTTTTATTTCGGCAATGATGCATGTTTAGGGTTTCTAGGGTTCTTGATTGTTTGCTTGTCTATGAGTGAAGCATGTTAGAGTCCTAGGGTTTCTCTATATGTATGATTGCCACGTTTTTGTCTTTAATTTTGTAGGTATTAAACAAACAAATCTCGCACCCCCATTTAAACTTAGCATAGTTATGCATGCACCCTCAATCCCCGGTTAAGAACGATCCCTACTTTTCAATGCTACATCTACAAAGAAGGGTTTTAATTATATTCGTGTTTAATTAAGTGTTTAATTAAATGCTTGAAAAGATGTGAATCAGTAATGATCAAAATTTACATGTTTGTTGAAGGGTGATGATAATAATTTACGTGTTTGTTAAATTTACGTGTTTGTTGAAGGGTGTTGGTCCAACATTACTTAAACAGGTTTTTCTGTGAATTTTGTTTTCAAATGATCAAGGCTAATTTTTCAATATGTTTTTAGGGTATACCCGACTATTTTTACCATTTCTTGTCGGGTATACTATACCCGACGACGTTCATACGATACATCTTCGGCTACACTATAGCTGAAGACGTTTATACAACACGTCATCGCGTATAGTATACCTGATAAGAATTCATTTAAGTCATCGGCTATCCACCATCTTTTAACCCAAAAATGGCCCGGGCCCGAGCCATTTCTCTCCTAAACCCTCAAAATTGCCATTTCTCTCCCAAGCCACCTCTGCCCGGATTCGATCACCTAACCCCTAAACCCGACCTCCCTCTCCTCTCCTCCTCCTAAACAATAAAAACCCCAAACTCCAAAAACCCCAAACTTTCTCTCCTCTCTGCCTCTACCTGCCGGCGCCGCCTCCGCTCGTCGCCGCCTAAGCCACCCCACCACCTCCTCTCTCTCCAAAGTTGAAATTTCAGTAACTCTCTCTCTCTCTCTCAACTAATCTACATTGTGATTGTGATTTAGGTAATTGTGATTGTGATTTAGGCAATTGTGATTGTAATTGTGATTTAGGTGATTAGGTTTGTGAAATTATTGTGATTGTGAAATTAGGAATTGTGATTAGGTTATGGGATTGTGATTTGGTTATGGGATTTTGTTTTAGGTTATTATTTGATGAATTTATTGATGTTGAAGATGCTTAAATTATGTGAATTTTAGGAATCATGCATTTGCTTTCTGGTAGAGGAAAGAAAGCAACATCCAAGAATAAAGAAAACGAGTCCAGCGACGATAGTTATGGGTCTGGCTCGAACAACCAGCCTCACCAGCCTTACGGCGACCTGTACAACAATCGTCGCCGGCACCTAGGAGACGCCTATGCATGATGATGTGGCCGACCCCCAACGACCACATAGTGCGAGGCAGCTTTTGTTCTCCAACAGAAGCCAAACGACTACGCCCAGCTCTACGGGTCCTGACCCTTCACGTCACAGTATGCCAGACATGAGCCACGTGTCGGGTACACCCAGCTATACAGATCTTGCTCCTAAGGGTCCTCGTATGCTAGAAATGAATTGCCCAGAGCCAACTCTTGGTCCTTCTCCCGGTCATGCTGGTGGTTCATGGACATCGTTGTTCGGACAATAAGAAGGTGTCTTCGCTTTTCACCTCTACTTCCCCTGGCTACCTGCCCTGCAGGTGTCGATGGCATGGGAAACCCTATACCAACTGTCGATGACGAGGGAAACCTTATTCACATCCACCCAAAGGAAGCATACGTCTTTTAGCCGTTTGATATACCTTCGAAAAGTGCGAGGATAGGAAATGCATCGACGTCAGAATCATCGGGTAAAATAGTAAATATATGCATTATTTAATTTCAAACTTTCCAATAATTTGTATATTAAATTGGGTGATCGTATTTTTTTTTTACTTTGTCTTATGCGATAGACGTCGGAAGGGAGAAAAAGGTGAGGACCAGAGGCTGTGTTGTGGGGAAGCAACTTCAGAAGGACGTCGAGGCCTACGGGCCACTGGTCTTAGAAACCGATGAGCAAGGATTAGTGAGAGAGGGAAACATTTGTAGGAGGTACTCCAGCATGGTTGGAAGCATTATTCGGGACAAAGTCCCTGTTTTGTGGTCAGAGTGGTCCTTAATGGCTCAGTCCGTGAAGGACCAAGTGAACATTGCGATGTCGGTGAGTTAGATATTCATTGTGTATGTCGACTTATATTAATTAAGTCATTTAAAATAATAATATATTAACATAAAAAATGGGACATTGCAGGTGTGGTTCAATGTTCGTGAGGAACTTAAATCCACTTAGGCAAATGAGGTTCAAGGAGGAAGGTGACAGGATTTATATAATATATATTTAGATCTTACAGGCCAGGATCATGCTCTAATATTTGTATCGCATATATAGGTATAAAGAGTGGAAGAATGAGCTCTGTAAGTTCTAGAAGAATAATAACATGCTCAATGACCGTTCGGGTACCCCTATGGAGTTCATGCTTAGGGAGTACGAGTGAAAGTGGCTTCTAATCCACTTCAACGCCCCACAATATGAGGTATATATTTAACATCATATGTATTTACTTGTGGATATTTTGGCGTTGATAGTTTCTAAATCAATTTTTTTAATACATATTTATGAAACAAAGCCATTTCCTCCACAAATGCGAGGAACCGAGCAAAAAACACGGACAACCATCGTGGAGGTTCTAGACCCTATACGTCTTATAGGGAGGAGGCAGTGACCTAATACCCTAAAGAAAACCCGTTCGTGTGGATGTATGAAAAGACGCATCCTAGGTTGCAGGAACAAGTTGTAGGTATTGTGCCCTTACAACTTTACAAATTGCTTGTATATGTATTTTCCCTAACTTTTTTTTAATGTATGTTTACTAATATGTTATTTTGTTTTTATTGTCAATTAGGCTCATTTAAGAGAAACAGCTGAGGAGGTGTTAACTCAGATTGCGAGTGAGCGAAACCCTAATATCTTGGATGATGAGATTCCCCAGGCCATATCTCAGATCGAGCAATCTGATTTAAGGGTTGGGGTGAGGATCATGGGAAACACTTTCCCATCACGAAGGAGAAATTAGTATTGCAAGGGTTTATGATGGCAAGGCGATGAGATATTGAAGAACATGCTTGGTTTTTTCAACGCAAATTGAGATCTTCCAAGGCCCAGCTAGAGGAGCAACTTTATAGGCAGACTGAGGAGTATCAGAGCAAGATAGAAGAGACTCAGCGACAGATGACCCAGCAGATGGAGGAGATGCATCAAGAGATGGCCCGGTGGCAGGCGGAGGAGTTAGCTCGGATGCGAACTGAAATGGCTAGGAATTTTGAAGGCCTGAGCTCAACTCTTTAGGCACAAGGAATAAATGTCCTGGCCCAAGGTTGGACTCCATCTAATCAACACCCTCACGATGCCCTACCTGAGCAGTAGGATCCGCCCGATGATGATGGTAGTGACCTATCTTATCTTCGCAACTTTGACTTTGGCTACATTTAGTTTATATGCATATGTGTTTCAAAATTATACGCTAAATTTTTATAAGTTTGTGTTTTGTGTTGATTGTGAAGCTGTTATGCATTGTTGGACATTGTGGAAATGAAAATATATGTTTGTTGGCTATTTTGAAACTGCAGGTTCTGGGAATGGTAAATCTAGAATATGCGAATTTTTCTTCTTCATAAAGTTGCATACTATAGCCGACGACATGTACCAAAGTTCTTGGCTATAGTTTAAAATTCTCGACGACTGCCAAAACTATACCCGACGGTTGCCAAAACTAGTAGTCGGCTATAGTATCCTCTAGTCAAACAATTTTGACCGGACCGGGAAGGTTTGCCCGATGAGTTTGTATTGGAAAGTCATCGGTTATTGTGTATATCTATAGACGACAACTTTTAGTCATCGGCTATAGTTTGGACTTATAGCCGATAAGGTGCACAAAGGTCGTCGGCTATAGTATAGCCAACAACATGTTGTCGCCCATAATATAGCTGACGACTTTTGGCTAACAGGCTGACGACTTCATGTCATCTGCTATAGTTCTTATACTGGTAGTGAATACATCCAAGTGTAATTGACTGGATTAGAAATAAGCACCTATTAGGGTAGGTGGATCCTGAGGTGAATCATGATGTCAAAGAAACAGGGGGGGGGAATCTTCTCTAATTTGTAAAGAATGGACACTATTTCTGAAAGGACCCAACCCCGATTTAGTTGCCTATACCGGAATCGAACCCCTTCTGAAAACGTGAACCAACAAAAATCATTAAAATTTCGGCAGAGTAACGTTACTAACGTGGAATTGCCATTACCTGCACCCGGAACATAACACTTCATTCTATGCCACAAAAGCCAAACAGTGGGCACAAATCCCATCCGGATTTCACAATATCATTTCAATATCATATAAACAGTAAACAAAACTGTAATATATAATATATCCGAGAAAATCCGTATAAAACATGTATCAGAATGTATCAGAGCGACCTCTAGTGTAAATATATACAGTATATACATCAATAGGCGAAACAAGAAACCTACTGGAAAACACAGGTGGCTCGAACAACTAGCCTCCAACCACGACGTGAAACACCTGAACCTGAACTGCAAACTGGGCACGGAAACCGAAAAGCCCACGGGAAAGACATGAAAACTGTTAGAGTGAGTGGACGAAAATAAATGTCTTTTGCCGAATAATATACGTTATAAAAACATATGCGAGTCAATGCATGAAAATCAAATGGTACGTGAGGAGATGCTGGCTCCGACCCACGTACAAAGCATACATAGAAAATCCCACGGGGTCACTCATGGACACATCCGTGCTAGTACAGTCTGAATCACGGGATCCCAGACCCACACGTGATTCTAGCCAGAAAGGCCTCGGTTTCGGGGTACTACCCCTCGCCGGTCAGGTCGGGGTACTGCCCCTCCTGGTAGGCATCCATCGGGGATCAGCCGAGATGCAAGTGTATCGATACCACAACATATATACTGAGACTGTACTCTGTGTAAACCAAATCTGTAAATAGGTCGATGCAAATGCATAAAGCAATATATAAATGCATATACGTAATATATAATGATTTAAGCATAATCTTATAACACATGCTCATACTAAGCATAATCTCGTATGCCTGTTCATGCTCGTAAAACGTATATAATGACTCGCGATTAACAGTGAAAAGAAGTTGTCCACTCACAGGTGAGCAAAACGCGAACTCGCGCTAATCTCGTGGTCCGGTAGACGATCCCTCGCCCGAAGCACGATCTCGATCCCCTGAATAATCATAAAACATATCTGATCAAAATCATAGCCCACAACTCTGTACTTAACCACGGAAACCAACGGTTCCCGAAAACATATAAAACTGAATAAAACAGTCGACTGAATTTCTGAAATCTCCACTCGAAACCCTCGACTAAAAATCCGATACCCAAATCAATTCCAAAACTTCAAGGCTATAATCGGGGCGCGATTACGAGAAAAATGACATTAAAATCATCGAAAACTGAAAAGTCAACTTTCTCGCCGGAGCGCTGCCGTTGATCGCCGCCGGCAGCGGCGGCGCGCCGTCAACGGAGAGTTTCTCCGGCGAGGAAGCTCCAGTTCTCAAGATCTCCTCAAGCCCAACCATTTCTTCAACTAGGACAACACCCAATTCAAACTCTAACACCTCTAAATCAGCTTGAAACCGAAACGGATCCAAACTCCGGCAACCACCACGGGTTCACCGGAATCCACCTCCTCGTTCAAAACCAAGTACCTAGGAAACATCCCTGGGGCAAGGGGAGTCGAAACCCCCACTCCCCTGCCACCGTAGCTCGCCGGAAGTCCACCCCCCGTCACTGGCGAACTCCGGCAACCTAACCCGATTCGAACTCAACCAATTCTCCATCAATTTTCATGATTCCAACTACAAAACAACTTAGAAACTCAAGGGAAAAGAGATTATACCCTTCACGTGGCCGGAGGTGGCCGGAAAATCCAAGTCGGCCGGCGAAAATCCAAACGGGAAAGTCTCCCTCTCGGTCAACGGTTAAACTGCCCAAAATGGAAAGTCCACGTCTGGTTAAACCTCAAACAGTGTTTTCGACAATTTTTCGACTATTTCCGATATTTATACTCACGTCTCGGGACGATCAACGGTCCAAAAAAAAATAACCAAAACAATTCGGATAAATACGAAACTCGTCGATAAACCAAAACTTCAAATAATCATATTATATTCCTCGGTTATCAGAAAAATCATCCGGAACTGCGATCGAGCTCGAAATCACGTGCTTTACAACTTCCGTGAAGAAACTCAATTCAAATTCTCGACCGATATTTAAGTCGTGAACTAATCCGACAAATCACACCATTAACGATTAATCGTGATTACGCATAATCTCGTGAATCGTACTGATTACACTACTGATTCTGGTTCGGGTCGTCACAAATCTACCCCCCTTAAAAAAATTTCAACCTCGAAATTTACGTACCTGTCATGTGAATAAATGAGGATACTGCTCCCGCATATGCTGCTCAGTCTCCCAGGTGGCCTCCTCAACTGAGTGATTCTGCCACAAGACCTTCACTAGCGGAATCACACGGTGTCTCAGCTCCTGCTCACGATGATCGAGAATCTGCACAGGCTCCTTCACGTACGTCAAATCCTGTCGGATCGGTAACTGCTGTGGGGCTAACACATGTGCAGGATCTGAGATGTACTTTCGCAACATTGAAACGTGGAAAACATCATGAACACGAGCCATCTCAGCTGGCAACTCAAGTCTGTAAGCAACAGCTCCAACCCTCTCGGTGATCTCATACGGACCAATGTATCGTGGTCGAAGCTTGCCATGCTTCCCGAAACGCATAACACCCCTCCATGGAGATAGTTTCAGGAAGACCCAATCACCTACATCAAACTCGAGATTTTTCCTCCTCACGTCCGCATAACTCTTCTGACGATCCTGGGCGATCTTCAATCTGTCCCAGATAATCTGGACGTCCTCCATGGTGCTCTTCACCAGATCAGGGCCAATAAGCCATCGCTCGCCCACCTTACTCCAACACAACGGAGTGCGACACTGCTTCTCGTACAGGGCCTCGTACGGTGCCATCTCAATACTGGCCTGGTAGCTGTTGTTGCAGGCGAACTCTATCAAATGTAGCTGCTGGTCCCAATTCCCACGGAACTGCAACACACATGGCCGCAACATATCCTCAAGTGTCTGTATAGTCCGCTCGGACTGCCCATCGGTCTGAGGATGGAAAGCTGTACTAAATCGCAACTTTGTGCCCATTGCTCGCTGTAACGCCTGCCAGAATTCAGAAGTAAACTGACTATTTCGGTCAGAAACAATCGATACAGGCACACCATGTAGACGAACAATCTCGGATAAATACAACTTAGCCAATCTGCCCACTGATATCTTCCCCGGAAGTGCGAGAAAATGAGCGGATTTCGTCAGTCAATCCACAATAACCCAAATACCAGTGTTGCCAACCGAAGTACGTGGCAACTGATAAACGAAATCCATGGTAATGTGCTCCCACTTCCAAACCGGAATCTCCAGTGGCTGTAGCTTCCCTGCAGGTTTCTGCCTTTCCGCTTTAACCTGCTGACAGATCAAACATCGGCTCACATACAAGGCAATCTCACGCTTCATGTTGCGCCACCAGTAATATGCTCGAAGTGTACGGAACATCTTCGTACCTCCGGGATGCATCGCATATGCTGAACTGTGGGCATCATCCAGAATCTCCCTCTTCAGGCTCTCGTCTCTGGGCACACACAACCTGCCTCTGAACAACAACGTACCGTCATCGCTCAATCGAAACTCTCTAGGTACACCATTCCATATCATGGTCTTCTTGCTCAACAAGTAGGAATCTGAATCCTGAGCCTCCCGTACCTGATCAACCAATACGGGTCGAACCTGAAAACTAGCCAACAAAGCTCCCTCATCATCCCACTCAAGCTCAGCACCCGTAGCCCGAAGCTCGGCTAACATCGACACTCTGGCCACACACACATGAAACAACGAAGCTCCAGATTTCTGGCTAAGTGCATCAGCTACAACATTGGCCTTCCCTGGATGGTATTCGAACGTGCAATCGTAGTCGTTGATCAACTCCATCCATCGACGCTGCCTCATGTTCAGATCTGGCTGCGTCTGCAAGTAGGTAAGACTTTTGTGGTCGGTATAGATCTTACATTGGGCTCCATACAGGTAATGTCTCTAACTCTTCAACGCTAATACAATAGCGGCTAACTCCAAATCATGCGTCGGATAGTTGACCTCATGTAGTTTCAGCTACCTGGAACCGTAGGCCACAACTCTACCATGCTGCATCAACGTACAGCCAAGCCCCAACTTCGACGCATCACTGTATACTATGAACTCACCGCTGTCGTCTGGCAATGTCAGAACCGGTGCAGTAGTCAACTTCTCTTTCAGGAGAAAATAACTCTCCTCATATGCATCGGACCACTCAAACTTGGCGCCCTTCTTCGTCAACCTGGTCAGTGGTGTAGCAATCCAAGAGAAATCCTGTACAAACCGCCGATAATAACATGCCAAACCTAAGAAACTCCGGATTTCCGGTACAGTGGTAGGTCTGCTCCAATTCAGCACGGCTTCGATCTTGTTAGGATCAACACTGACTCCCTCTGCCGAGGTCACGTGGCCCAAGAACTTCACACTGTCCAACCAGAACTCGCACTTGCTAAACTTTGCAAACAACTGATGATCCCACAAAGTCCGCAATACCGCTCGCAAGTGTTTCTTATGCTGGCCCACACTCCTGGAATAGATTAAAATATCATCAATAAACACAATCACGAACTTGTCCAGAAACCATCTGAATACCCGATTCATCAAGTCCATGAAAGCTGCGGGGGCATTGGTCAACCCAAACGGCATAACCAAAAACTCATAATGCCCATACCACGACCTGAAAGCTGTCTTGGTCTAATCCGAGTCCCGAATCCTCAACTGGTGATATCCGGATCGAAGGTCAATCTTCGAAAAGAGTGATGCTCCCTTAAGCTGATCGAACAAATCATCAATCCGCGGTAACGAATACTTGTTCTTTATCGTAACTTGATTCAGCTTCCGGTAGTCGATGCACAAACGCATGGATCCATCCTTTTTCCGTACAAGCAAAACCGGAGCACCCCACGGTGAAACACTGGGTCGAATAAAACCCTTCTCCAGCAACTCCTGGAGCTGAACCTGCAACTCTTTCAACTCCGCCGGCGCCATACGATACGGTGTCTGTGAAATCGGTCTTGTACCCGGTAACAGCTCAATAGTGAAATTAATCTCCCGAACAGGGGGTATACCAGGTAACTCCGCTGAAAACACATCTGGAAACTCAGAAACAACCTCAATACTATTAAGGTTTGGCACAACTGCAGTAGTGTCCACAACATGGGCTAAATAAGCAACACAGCCTTTCTTCATCAACCGATCCACCCTCATCGCGGAAATCAAACATGGTAGTGAAGTGTTCTTCTCGCCGCGAAACAGTTTCTCGGGAAAGCCTGGTCGTTGAAACGCGACCTCCTTCTTGTGACAGTCAAACATGGCCCAATGCGTCTCCAAGAAGTCCATACCCAAGATCAGATCAAAATCAATGATATCAAGCAACAACAAATCTGCGGCTAAACCATGACCTCCAATAAAAATCTCATAGTCTCTGTACACCCAACCGATACTCACAATCTCGCCTGACGGATATAACACTCTCCACAACCCCGGAAGTGGAGATGCAGGTACCGTAGCTAATGATGATAGTCTATACGACATGAATGAATGTGTGGCACCTGGATCTAACAATGTAAGTACTGGAATACCAAAGACATGTAACGTACCGATAACGACCTCTGGTGAAGCTCGGCCCTCTCGTAGAGTCATGGCATGAACCCTCGCCTGTCCGGCTGGTCGTCCACGCTGAGGCTGTCCCTGCTGTCCGCCCTGGGCCGCATACTGTACTGGTCGTGCTCCCGAAGTGGCACCTCGCTCTCCTCCGGAACTCTGGGCTGCCCGATCATCAGCACCAACCAACTGAGGACACGCCCTCGCATAGTGACCCACCTGGCCACAATGATAACAGTTGAGGGTACCTTGTTGACATGAACCAAGATGATATCTATTGCACAAGTTGCACAATGGATACTCCCTCGGTACCGAAAACGTGCCACTAGTACGCCGAGGATAACTAGAACCGCTGGAACCCCCACTAGCCTATGGTCACTGCGGTCGATCTCTCCTCCATCTCGATCTCTGTCTCGGTACACTAACTGGTGGGCGATAGGATCCACCGGCTGAGGATGAACCGGAAGTATCAGAACTCTGCCTCTTTGAAGGTCCCTGACTCGGTCCACCCTCCTCAAACCGTCTAAGCTGGTACCTCTGCTGTCTCTCCTTCTCGATATCCTCACCTCGGAGTGCTGCACTGACAAACTCATCGAAGTTGTTCCGAGGCATCGTAGTCAGAGTCCCCTTGATGTTCAAGTTCAAACCCAGCTCAAACCTGTGACACTTGGCTTCCTCAGTAGCCACCATATCACGCGCAAAATGAGATAAGCGGGTAAACCTGTCCCGATACTCAAGCACAGACATACTGCCCAGTCTCAAGTTCGTAAACTACTCATACTTGCGCTGCTGGGTAGCCTGATTGAAGTATCTCCGCATAAACAAATCACGGAACAAAGTCCACGGAGTATCAACTGGAACTCTGTCGGTGCTAACCCACCAAAAGTATGCATCAGACTTAAGTAATCCGACTGCTGTCACTGTCATCTGCTCAGAAGTAAACCGCAAACGCTCACATACACGTTCAACTTGAACCACCCATGCCTCACATATCTCTGGATCAGCTGAACCTGAAAACACAGTCGCACCAGCAGTACGAGCTTTGACCATAGGGTCAAAACGCTCTTCTAAATGCAGCACTCGCATCAGCAAGTCGTGCGTCTGGCGATCCTCATCAGGATCCGCTTCCCGATCAACACGGGGACCACGTCGAGGAGACATCCTACTGATACAAGACAAGCATTACGTACAAGCAGAAAGAACGTAATCATGAGGCCGCAGATATTTGAGAACACATAACACCCGAAGTATTGATGAGTACCGCTGGCCAGTCGGGTCATCACTCCAGTCATGCTGTATAAAATCAAATACCCTAAGAGTCACAACTACAAGAGTCTACAGAATCTGACAACCTAATGCTCTGATACCAAGCTGAAAGGACCCAACCCCGATTTAGTTGCCTAAACCAGAATCGAACTCCTTCTGAAAACGTGAACCAACAAAAATCATTAAAATTTCGGCAGAGTAACGTTACTAACGTGGAATTGCCATTACCTGCACCCGGAACATAACACTTCATTCTATGCCACAAAAGCCAAACCGTGGGCACAAATCCCATCCGGATTTCTCAATATCATTTCAATATCAATAAACAGTAAACAAAACTGTAATATATAATATATCCGAGAAAATCCGTATAAAACATGTATCAGAATGTATCAGAGGGACCTCTAGTGTAAATATATACAGTATATACATCAATAGGCGAAACAAGA
Source organism: Geum urbanum (assembly GCA_946800695.1). Classification (NCBI taxonomy): domain Eukaryota; kingdom Viridiplantae; phylum Streptophyta; class Magnoliopsida; order Rosales; family Rosaceae; genus Geum; species Geum urbanum. The sequence goes on from OX327003.1 coordinate 13,803,489, forward strand.
AACCTACTGGAAAACACAGGTGGCTCGAACAACTAGCCTCCAACCACGACGTGAAACACCTGAACCTGAACAGCAAACTGGGCACGGAAACCGAAAATCCCACGGGAAAGACATGAAAACTGATAGAGTGAGTGGACGAAAATAAATGTCTTTTGCCGAATAATATACGTTATAAAAACATATGCGAGTCAATGCATGAAAATCAAATGGTACGTGAGGAGATGTTGGCTCCGACCCACGTACAAAGCATACATAGAAAATCCCACCGGGTCACTCATGGACACATCCGTGCTAGTACAGTCTGAATCACGGGATCCCAGACCCACACGTGATTCTAGCCAGAAAGGCCTCGGTTTCGGGGTACTACCCCTCGCCGGTCAGGTCGGGGTACTGCCCCTCCTGGTAGGCATCCATCGGGGATCAGCCGAGATGCAAGTGTATCGATACCACAACATATATACTGAGACTGTACTCTGTGTAAACCAAATCTGTAAATAGGTCGATGCAAATGCATAAAGCAATATATAAATGCATATACGTAATATATAATGATTTAAGCATAATCTTATAACACATGCTCATACTAAGCATAATCTCGTATGCCTGTTCATGCTCGTAAAACGTATATAATGACTCGCGATTAACAGTGAAAAGAAGTTGTCCACTCACAGGTGAGCAAAACGCGAACTCGCGCTAATCTCGTGGTCCGGTAGACGATCCCTCGCCCGAAGCACGATCTCGATCCCCTGAATAATCATAAAACATATCTGATCAAAATCATAGCCCACAACTCTGTACTTAACCACGGAAACCAACTGTTCCCGAAAACATATAAAACTGAATAAAACAGTCGACTGAATTTCCGAAATCTCCACTCGAAACCCTCGACTAAAAATCCGATACCCAAATCAATTCCAAAACTTCAAGGCTATAATCGGGGCGCGATTACGAGAAAAATGACATTAAAATCATCGAAAACTGAAAAGTCAACTTTCTCGCCGGAGCGCCGCCGTTGATCGCCGCCGGCAGCGGTGGCGCGCCGTCAACGGAGAGTTTCTCTTGCGAGGAAGCTCCAGTTCTCAAGATCTCCTCAAGCCCAACCATTTCTTCAACTAGGACAACACCCAATTCAAACTCTAACACCTCTAAATCAGCTTGAAACCGAAACGGATCCAAACTCCAGAAACCACCACAGGTTCACCGGAATCCACCTCCTCGTTCAAAAACAAGTACCTAGGAAGCATCCCTGGGGTAAGGGGTGTCGAAACCCCCACTCCCCCTCCACCGTAGCTCGCCGGAAGTCCACCCCCCGTCACCGGCGAACTCCGGCAACCTAACCCGATTGGAACTCAACCAATTCTCCATCAATTTTCATGATTCCAACTACAAAACAACTTAGAAACTCAAGGGAAAAGAGATTATACCCTTCACGTGGCCGGACGTGGTCGGGAAATCCAAGTCGGCCGGCGAAAATCCAAACGGGAAAGTCTCCCTCTCGGTCAACGGTCAAACTGCCCAAAATGGAAAGTCAACGTCTGGTCAAACCTCAAACAGTGTTTTCGACAATTTTTCGACTATTTCCGATATTTATACTCGCGTCTCGGGATGATCAACGGTCCAAAACGAATAACTAAAACAATTCGGATAAATACGAAACAAACGGATAAACTCGTCGATAAACCGAAACTTCAAATAATCATATTATATTCCTCGGTTATCAGAAAAATCATCCGGAATCGCCCTCGAGCTCGAAATCACGTGCTCTACAATTTCCGTGAAGAAACTCAATTCAAATTCTCGACCGATATTTAAGTCGTGAACTAATCCGACAAATCACACCATTAACGATTAATCGCGATTACGCATAATCTCGTGAATCGTACTGATTACACTACTGATTCTGGTTCGGATCGTCACAATTTCATATTGAAGTTCGAGGACATCTGACTTCTGCAATTCTCTGGCACATAACCTCTGCCACCATCTGCACAATGCTACTATTGGTTCGACGACATCATGAGGAAAATATGATCGAATGACCACTGAGATTAGACGTTGCAGCATAACGTGATAATCATGAGTCTTTAGACAAATGAACTTGTGTTGCACCTCATCCACTGCTCCTATAATATTCGCTGCATAAGTAGACAGATAACGAACAGTCTTGAACTAGTTGAATACAGAACTTCTCTGTGTCGGGTTCACCGTATAAGGTGCATCTGACATCTTGTTGTACTCTTCTCTTCTATCCCTCCTCAACCACAAGTGATGGCGCAAATTCATAGATTCCAGATCTTTGTGGGCTTTAAGAGTATCTTTGGTCTTCAACTTAATACTCAAGATTGTTCCCGCCACGCTGTCACACACAGTCTTTTCTATGTACATGACATCAAGGTTGCTCCAGAGTTTCAAATTGGACCAGTACGGCAGTTTAAAGAAAATACTCTTGTGATGCCAATAGCTGAGATGATGTGGTGGGTGTGGATTGAGTCTCTTCACATCTTTGTCGTTGGTCAACACACCAAAATAGAAGTTGTTCAACCTCTCTAAAATCTTTTCGCCAAACCACTGTCGGGGCTTAGGCTCATTCTCTACCGTCCCGTCGAAGTGAGCCTCATCTTGTCGCCATGGGTGATCGTAAGGAAACCATTTATGGTGACCCAGGTAACACACCTTCTCCGCATGCCAACTGGAGTTGACGTTGTCCAAACAGACAAGGCAACCATTATATCATTTGGTCGTGCAAGATGCCAATATCCCATATGCCGTAAAATTACTGATTGTCCACATTACGGCTGCTCTCATCGTGAATATCGTGTTAGTGAACTTGTCATAAGTTGGCACTTTATGTTCCCACAACAGTTTAATCTCGTCGATCAATGGTCTGAGGTAGACATCTAAACACTTTTTGGGAGATGTAGGACCTGGAATTAGTAGAGTAAGGAAATTAAATTCCTTGTTCATGCACATCCATGGAGGCATGTTGTACGGCATGAAAATAACTTGCCAAGTGTTGATGGCAGTGCAGTTACTACCCCAAGGATTGAATCTATCTTTAGTTAGGCCGAGTCTAACATTTTGAACCTCTGCTGCAAAGTCTTCGAAATTCCTGTCAAAATGTTTATAAGTATCCCCATCTGCTGTGTGTCGGAGCACATCATCATCTACTCGCTGTTCCCCGTACCATCTCATCGCCTCTACTGTGTATAGAGACATGTACAGACGCTGCAATCTGGGAATCAAAGGAAAATAGCAAAATACCTTCACAGGTTTTTTCTTCTTTAAACTACTTTTATTCCGGTTTTTATATCTGCACTGATTACATATAGGATAGTAGTCCAAATGTTCATACTATTTGTAAAATATCACACAATCATTTATGAAGGCATTGATTTTCCTGTACTTTAGGCCGAGGCTGCTCAAGATCTTTCTAACCTTACATATATGCACCTGTATTTCATCAAAAGCACTGTCTGTCATTTTATTCTTCACTTTTATCTTAACTTCTTCGATTATATATTGCAACGCATTCTCTCCACATCTGGGGTATACCGGGGTCTGGGCTTCGAGTAGCATCTTGTTGTACCTATCCATCTTTGTAGTGTCACTGGCCAAGCTGGCAGTGGGGAATGTGTCCTCATGAGTGGTATCGTAACCTTCCTCTTAGTGTTAGTGTCCACCATGAATAAATTTTGTAAAAGTATCATTGACCAAATCCATTGTTGGGTTCCAAGCAGGGGTTCCAAGCTGGATGGGGCACCAGGGTAACTATACCCTGAGCTGAAGTTTGGCCCTAAGCTAAAGTCCACTACTTCACTGTGTTCGCTCCACATAGTGTAACTCCTCATCATACCGTGCTCATACAGGTGTTGAGCCATAATGTCAGACGAAACAAACTGATAGTTCAAACATTTTCTGCACGGACACCTAAAATGCTTGTTTCCATGAACATGTTGCAGTGCAAAAACCAGAAACTCGCTGATCCCATCCATATACCGCACATCAATTTTATTCGCCAACTGTATCCAACTCTTATCTATCTTTCTGTGTAAGGATGATAAATCGATCTATTAATTATATAATTTTTAACCAATAATTCATTAATCTAATATACTTTATATATCTATTATCAAATGTATCGCACGCACATAACATGCACGTACTTGTAAAGAATTAATTAATCTTATACTATAATTAATTTAAATAATATATATTAATTATATATATATATTATATTATTAACTTTATATATATATATATGTATATTTCAACTAATTATTCTAACATATATATATATTCACTATATATATATTATCTAGCACATGCATGTTTTAATTAACTCATTAATCAAATTAAAACATATATACCAATTAATTAATTAACTAATTAATTAAGCAATTAGGATATATATAGCTTATAATTAGCTTAAATGCAAAACATACGTACAACAATGGAAGTAAAGCTATATAAGGTCGCCGGAAAGTATTATATATTTTCCAAAAAAATCAATCACTGTACGTAATTACGTACGATATTAAATTTATAAAAATATTAATCGAGAGAAACAAGTTAATACCTTCATCGATAAGGAGATAAGTGGGTAAAACTAGAACTCCAGGAGTTGAAAAATCGAGTTTTTATGAATTTTTGCCGAATTATTCGAAGTCGCCAGCGGTGGATTTTTCGAAGTGAGGAGAGAGAGCTGAGAGGGAGAGAGAGATAGAGAATGAGGAGATAACAAAATCTGATCGAGAGATCTAATTAATAATTGACTTTTCTTAGGTGACGAAACAACTTCGTCACCTAAGTTCCACTATTTTTCGCCTAGGTGGTAACTTAAGCGACGAAAACAGCTTCATTGTCTATGTGTTCACTTAGGCAACACAAATCTCAAGTCATCGTCTAAGAGTCCACCTAGGCGACGACATATTTGTCGTCGTATAAGTTTATAACACTTAGACGATGACAACAAATGACCGTCGTTTAAGTGTTCATCTTAGGCGACGCAACCAAATATTTTGTCGCCTAAGTGGACACATAGGTGACGACCTGTGTGAACATTCGTCTAAGAAAATATCTAGGCGATGAAGGCGCTGCGTGTCGCCTAAGTGTTACTTAGAAGATGAACAATGACAGTTAGGTGATGAAATCTTTTTTGTCGCCTAAGTGAAGTTTTATGGTAGTGTTTGGTCCTTGCCTCCTCATAGTTCGATTGAGACCATTTGTGAGCCCAGGTGTGGATCAACGATGAAGGTGCTTCCTTTGAAAAGATTTTATGCTAGTTTTGATTTCGGGTTGATTTTTAGCTGGAATCTGGCTGAATTAGTTGTTGATGTAGTTGAGCAAAATATAGGGCTCGATGAGAGCTGTCTATTGATGTGTCACTTACCGCTGTTAGAAATGGGGGCCAGTAGTGGCGAGTCTGCCGGAAAATATTTCAAGAATTAAGTTATATGTCATTAGGTTTGTATCGACGATATGAACATATTGGTGAGGTTTATTCAAAGTTTAGATTTCGTCAACCTAGTGGGTGGACGGTGGTGATAGCCGACAAAGAAATAAGTGCGTCTCATTTTGTTACGATCGTTTCATTGTAATGGATTTGCCGAGTAAATTCTTCTACTAGATTAGTCGAATTTGATTTCGGATTGAGTGAATTTCTAGATTTATGTATATATTTATCGATTTATTAATATCCAAAAAAGGGTCAGTAAGTATGTCACAAAATGCTATCGGAGCACGGTTGAACTCTCAGACACCGCTTTCATTGTGTTTCGTATTTTAGAGTTTACTCGCAAAATTCTGAGTCTAGGACTTTGTAATTTGTGACTTTTCTGATGTGAACTTGTATTCTTGTGATCGTTGAAAGAACAGTGTATGGTGATCAATGACAAGAAGTTGTTACGCATTGTCATTGCTGGATGTGAGGTACGTGTTTATTTACTTTACTTCTTATCGCACATATGCGTATCGTTTATATTTTTATATTGTGTTGACATGACCAACAACATTGGTTGTCAAACGAAATAACAACGAAAATAAACGCATATGCAAAACCAAAAAGTTGACTACATATTAAGATCATTTGGCACGAGTATATGATCCTTATTTATAACGAGAAAATGAGATTAATGAGCTCGTTTGTGACAGGCGACTAAATATATTGAGCTCAATTGGTATGAGCTATCGGTTGAGGCTTGTTTGATACGAGCACTTATTTGGAATGAGCAGTTAAGTGGGGATTGTGCCTCTCTGGGGTGAAAGACCCAAAACCCAACTTAGGCTTGAGGGTTTATGGGCGAGATTGAAAGAAATCATGGATGGGGTGTTCTCAATTTTCATATTTCGAGAAATGACTAGAAATATGATATGACTTGACATACGAAATGATACACTGAGTAGATGATATATGGTTACCTCGAGGATGGATTGTATGTACTCACAAGGAAAATACCACAATATGACTTCAATTCGTAATGCAAGTATTACACTATGATATTTGTTCGTGCGACAAACATCACGAGACATGTTTCCCTCATGTGATGAGCATATTGACATGATAGGACATGGACTCATGAGATGAGCATGAGTATCTGATATTGTGAGTATCCATGACTAAAAAGTCTTATAAATATTGTGTAACAAACCGAATCAAAATCTACGTATAAATCAGCACGAAATAGAATTATCGCCAATTAGTGGTATCGCGTGGGTTGTTAACGACTTTTTTACCAAGCGAGAATTTAGGTTGACTTCCTTCCCGGGAATTGTAGAGAATTTAATTCCAAGTTCATGTGAATGTTCAAGAAATTTTTCAGATAAGCGAGCAATTGTTTAACTAGTTTTGAAGTCGGTTGGTGAATATATATAAAAGTGTTATTTTTATTGTTGAAATCGTGACCGTCCGATCTTGATCAGATTGAATTATAGCCGCTGATATGGGGCTGGTATGTGTATGGTATGTATACGGGATAAATGTGACAACCCAAACCGGAAATTGCATGTTAATCGGCTTGATTTCCGAGTTTCGCGATTAGTCTCGGTTTTGCCGTAATTAGTCGATATGGCGGGTTTGTTCAAGACGTGATTTTCGGTAATGAATTTGATAAGGGTTCCTTCTCGAAAGTTGTAGAGGATTTAATTTTGAGCACATGTGAATTTTTGGGGAATGTTTCAGATAAGCGAGCAGTATTTTATCGAGTTTTAAAGTTGGTTAGTGAAATAGTCTAAAATGTTGATTTAATCGTGATCGTCCGATCTTGATCAGATTGAACCGTAGTTGTTGGTTTGGGGCTGTATATGTACAGTATATTTGTATGGTATAAATACGTGATATTTCGGGAAGTTTCCATTTTTGGAAACCTGGGTCGTTGACCGAGTTGACCACGGGTCAAAACAGACCCATTTTGGGCCGAGACTTTGTTGCTGTTGATATGCCATTTTCGAGCCATGGTTGGCAGTGGTGTCTTCATGAAACATGTTGGACTCGTGCTCCTCTTTGATTTGATAGGTGGATCGTTCATTTTGGTTGCCGGATGAAGAAGATACGGCGAAGCAAAATTGGAGGTTTTTTGGCCGGAATCGCCGGCGACGGTGGCGACGGAGGCGACCGAGTTGGTGGTCGACCCTATAGGGGTTTTGTTTCCCTTGGGGAGAGGAAACTTTTAGATGTGGTCTTACACCCTGCCGTGGCCAGTGGAGGCAGATCGGAGGTGGAGAATTTCGGCGAGGGTTTGTGACTTTCAAGGTGAGTTTTGGGTGTTTTCCGGTAAAAATTGGGCTTAGCATTGAACTACAAAGTTGTTGTACATGACGAGATCTTCCTATCCATGTACTGGTTTTAGTTTTCTGGGCCGATGAGTTTTTTGGCGGCCGGCGGCGGTCCACGCTCCGCCGTACGCGGCGGAGCTCCGACGAGATGGATTTTTGGCAAGTTTTATGTCGTTTTGTTCGGAATCGTGAACTGATCGCAGTGGTGAGGTTTATAGTTTGAATTGAGCATCGGAATTTGTGGCGAGGTTTTATAATGTGCTTATTGTGATTTCACATCTCGGAATTTTCGATGAGTTTTTCGGCGGCCGGCGGCGGTCCCACAGGAGCATGAGCATGCAGTTTTTCGGCGGCCATCGGCGGTTTTATATACGTTTTACGAGCATGAGCATGTAGTTATGATTTTATGATTATGCATTTACGAATATGCTTTTATAATTATGCATTACGAGTATGCTTTTACATTACGCTTTATGTATTTGCATGGAAACCTTTATGATTTGGTTTACATAGAGTACAGTCTCAGTAGTAGTTCTATCGATACACTTAACATCTCGGCTGATCCCCGAGGATGTTTACCGAGGGGGACTGTACCCTGACCCGAGGTCTTTACTGTGGGGGGAGCGGATACCCTGACCTGAGGCCATTCTAGCTGGAACCACGTGAGGATCATGGATGCCGTGATTCAGACTGTACTAGCGCGCATATGTCCGTGTATGACCCCACGAGATTTTCGATGCATGCTCTGTACGCGTGAGGAGTTAGAGTCTCCCTCGTGTACCATTTGGTTTTTTTATGCATTTACACTCGCATATGTTTTATAAACATATATATGTATTCGGCAAAAGTCATTTATTTTTCTCCACTCACTCTAACAGTTTATATGTCTTTCCCTAGGCTCCTTGTTTTTAATGCCCAGTTTGCAGTTTGGATTCAGGTGTCGCACGTCAAGGTTTGAGGCTTAGTGTTCGAGCCACTTTTCTTTTCGCAGTAGGTTTCTAGTTTGGCCTACTGTTGTGTATATATGTATATATTAGAGGTCGCTCTGAATACTATTGTGTTTATATTTTCACATGATTTTCCCGGATTTCTGTAAATCTATTGTTTTTTGTATTGCTTTACGTTATCATATGATTTTGAGAAATCCGGATGGGATTGGTACCTACGGTTTGGCTTTTGTGGCATAGGATGAAGTGTATTTTCAGTTGCGGGTTAATGGTAACTACGCGATATAGTGGATCTCTGCCAAAATTTTTATGATTTTTGAAAGTTCATGGTTTTAAAAGGGGTATGATTCTGGTTTACGAAACTAAATCGGGGTCGGGTCCTTTCAGCTTGGTATTAGAGCATTTGGTTTTAGGTTCTGTAGACTTCTATAGTATTGTTTACTAAGGATATTTGAGAATGTACAGCATGTCTGGAGCGATGACCTGACAGGCCGGCGGATAATCATCAATACTCTGGGTGTTGTATGCTTTCAAATGTTTAAAGTTCAATGATTACGTCCTGTTTGTTGTGAATAATATTTTATTCATTAGAATGCCTCCTTGACGTAGTTTCCGTGTCAGTAAAGTTGTGGATTCTGTTGAGGATCAGCGGACGTGCGACTTGATAATGTGAGTTTTGGGTTTGGATGAGCAGTCTGGATCCAAGGATATATATGCGTGGCATGGTTTGCCCGGTTATGTATGTATGAGCGTCTATATGTTGATTTCTGAGCAGAGAATTGTAGTAGTTGCTGGTCTATTTTTTGACCATACAGTTTATCAGTGGTAGGTTATTGCAAAGGATGAAGCTTTCACTCAGTGGTTAGAGTATCGAGATTGTTTTACTTGTTTGGCCCGAGTTGACACCAAATTCCAGCAGGACAGTGAAAGGGAAACGTTGAGGTTTTTAGCAGAGTTTGTGGTTCAATGTTGCTCTGTATCTATCAGATGTGATATGCGTGATTTAAATAATTGTCAATATTGCAGTTTGTTTTACTGAACGCATCTGTTGCTATATAAGTATAATGACTCGTGTGTATCGGGTATATTCGGGTGAATTCGTTATCGACTGCATTGGCGATATTTTTGTTTAATTCCAGGGATGTACAGCAGATGGAGAGATATCAGATTTAGTAAGTACAAGTTTTGGTTTGCGGCGTTAGATTTCTTGGCCATGTATTATTATTATTAAAGAATGTTGGTGTTGATCTAGAGTAAACCTATTAACGTGGCAATTATTCGGAAGTTCTGTGGTTAGTTTGTTTTTATTGCCGAATTGTATTAGACTTTTCACGTATTACGATGCTACTAACTTCATTATTGAGAAAATAATTTGATTTTATTGCCGATATATTTAGCTAGAAATCTGGTGTTACATTATTGCGTATTCAGGAATCGTGAATACTACTTCAGTCAGAAATCTGTGCTAGAAGTGTTTTCTTTTATATCACATTTATTGAGCCAATGGTTTTGTTATTAATTCCTAGTTCAATCATTTTCTTCTTATCGAGCTCGTGAACTCCAGAATTTTGATCATTATTTAGTAAATTGTATGTTGGTCGATTTCTTGATTTCTTGCATATAAGAGGTGAGATGTTGTTATATAAAGACAGATTATGTGTGTTACAGTTATTTTCTTATGAAGTGTCAGCATTTGAGCAAAATTCGCCTATGATTACAGTTTCTATTTGAATATCCAGATACCATTTTATTAAGTATTTTATGTTCAGCCAGGTAGTATTCGACTATACTAGTATAAAGTTAGTAAGGAAGTGTTATCAATTCAGTTAGTGTGCCAAAGTTGACAGATAACATGCCGATTTTTCTTAACAGACTTAAGTTGTCGGATTATCAGTAATGATTGTGCAAATGTCAGTCAGAGTATATATGGTAATTGAGTATCCTTTTAGCTATCGCCATGGAAAGGAGTTATGTATATTTGTTGGCGCGACCAGTTGTTTTTGTGGTTCATGGAATCATGTGAGATTAGTATGGATATAGACGTTATGATTTTTCATTTGAGAATGATTATTAGGGCTGGCTTGTGTATATGACGTATTTCATGTATCCTGATTGTGGACGTATATTTCTAACCCTCTAATAGTAGCGTGTCTCAGAAATTTATGTCTAGACTGTTTCAGTTTAGTTCATGTTGTGGAACCGTTGGATGTTCTTAATTGTCGAGAGTAGATTCTTTGGAACAGGAGTATTTGGTTGGTATTTGTATTTGTACAGAAATCATGCAGTAGTGTGGCCATGTCGCAGCCAGAATAGTTTGTGTGAGCAGTAGCATCGTTCTCCTAGCACGTATGTAAATTTCTAAGTCGAAGCTTTTGTAAGGGGGGTAGATTTGTGACAACCCGAACCAGAAATTGTATGTGAATTGGCTTGATTTGCGAGTTTCGCGATCAGTCACGGTTTTGCTATAATTGGTCGATATGGCGAGTTTGTTCACGACGTGATTTTCGGTAATGAATTTGATATGGGTTCCTTAAAGTTGTAGAGGATTTAATTTCGAACTCATGCGAATTTTTGGGGAATGTTTCAGATAAGTGAGCAGTGTTTTATCGAGTTTTGAAGTTGGTTAGTGAAATAGTCAAAAATGTTTATTTAATCGTGATCGTCTGATCTTGATCAGATTAACCGTAGTCGTTAGTTTGGGGCAGTATATGTATGGTATAATTGTATGGTATAAATACGTGATATTTCAGGAAGTTTCCATTTTGGGAAACCTGGGTCGTTGACCGAGTTGACTGAAAGGACCCAACCCCGATTTAGTTGCCTAAACCGGAATCAAACCCCTTCTGAAAACACGAACCAACAAAAACCATCAAAATTTCGGCAGAGTTTCGTTACTAATGCGGAATTACCATTACCTGCACCCAGAAAATACACTTCATCCTATGCCACAAAAATCAAACCGTGGGTACCAATCCTATCCGGATTTCTCAGCATATCAACAATAATGTAAAGTAGTAAATATAACTATACTTTACAGAAATCCGTGGAAAATCGTATAAGAATATACATAAGAATACTCAGAGCGACTTCTAGTATACATATACAAATAGTAGGCCAAACTAAGAACCTACCATAAAAGAACCATCGCTCGAATACTATGCCTCCGACCACGAAGTGCGACACCAGAATCTGAACTGCAAACTGGACACGAAAACCGAAAAGCCCAGGGGAAAGACATGAAACTCATTAGAGTGAGTGGACGAAAATAAATGTCTTTCACCGTAAAATATATATGTTATAAAAACATATGCGAGTCAAATGCATGAAAATCAAATGGTACGTGAGGAGATGCTGACTCCATCCCACGTACAGAGCATGCATCGTAAATATCGCGGGGTAACTCATGGACTCCCTCGCGATAGCACAATCTGAATCACAGGATCCCAGACCCACACGTGATTCCTAGCCAGAAAAGCCTCGGGTCAGGATATCTGTCCCCCCTGAAGCGTACTCGGGGATCAGCCGAGAAGCCAATGTGTATCGATACAACCCTGATAACTGAGACTGTACTCTGTGTAAACCAAATCATAAATCTTTTCCATGCACATGCATAAAACATAATATATATGTATGTATATTCGTATACTTATATTCGTATATGTATTATCGTAAAACACATGCTCCTAAAATCATGATCAAACTGCATGCTCAAGTTCGTAAATCATATATAAAAGACTCGCAATCAATCCGTGAAAAGAAATGTCCACTCACAGACTAGCGTAACGCAGTTCGCGTTAATCCCGTGATCCGGCGGAAAAATCCCTCACCAAACGAACGATCACGAACCCCTGAATAATCACAATATTCATTTCTCAAAATCATAATTCGGTACCTCGAATCAAATCACGAGAAACAACCATTCTCGGAAACACATAATTCAATTACGACGAATCGTCGAAAATCCAATAATCACACCTCAATACCTAGCTATAATTTCCGATGCTCAAATAAAAAAACAAACCTCTCCACTGTGATCGGGGCGCGATTCCGAGCGAAACGACATGCAACTTGTCGAAAACCCTGAAAAGTCAACCTTTGACCATCGTTGACCGCCGCTGGCGGCGGCGCCACCAACCATGAAATTTCTCAGCAGAGCAGCACCTATTCCACTCAAAATCACCCAACAAGCAACTTTCATAACTACACCAAAGTCCAATTCTCACTCTAACAAGGTCAATTTCATGAAAAACCGAATTGTCACCCAAATTTCAATTCAAGAATTCTCCAAGCACAAATCAAATTGGAACACCAAACTTACATGGTAGCTTCATGGTGATGATGGCTTCAAAACCCAGTACTTTTTACAGCTCAAATCCGTCGGAATCGTAACCACCTTAAAACCCCAAAAATCTCCATTTTTGGCCGGAATTTTCTCTCTCCACATTGAACCATGCCGTGAACGGTGGTCGGCAGCACCACGGGGAGTCCGAGCCGAGCAGAACGAGCCCAAGGCCGAGCCCTAAGGTGGCGAGACGGAGCTCGTCGCCGGCGAGCCAACCACCGTCGCACGCCACTCTCCCAAGGCCGAGTTGACTCAGTCAACTCCAGTCAACTACATAAATGCACATGGTTGACTTGCCGAAATAGGAAACTTCTATATATAGACCTTCTATTTTTGGAAACTTCTAATTACACATTTTGGCAAATTTCGAACACCCATAACTTTCGCGTCGTAATTCCGATTTCAATAATTCTTGCGGCAACAAACTCATCTCCACATGTTCTTCAATTACCACCTGAAGTCAAATACTTCGACAAACCTGATAAAGAGTCAACGGTTCAACCCAATACATACTTATCCGATTAAATAATCCACGATCGTAAATATTCGTAACTTAACCCTCGCAACTCGGAAAAATCCTCCAGAAGTTCCCACAAGCTCGAAATTAAATTCTCAACAACTTTCACGAAGGATCCGAAATCAAATTCTCGTCCGGTAATTTAGTCGCTAAGAAGGCTGTCATTTAAAACCGATTATATCGAAACTTCAAATATACATATTTTATTCCTCGGCCATCCAAATAATGATCACCGGAACCGCCCACGAACTCGAAATCACGCGTATAACAACTCTTGAGAAGAGACTCAGCTCAAATTCCCGGCCAATAATTTAGTCGTGATCAAGTCCGGCGATCAAATTATCTGTTGAAAATCTGCGATTACGCGCAAGCTCGTAGATTAAGCTAATTTCACTGCTAATTCTGTTCCGGGTTGTCACATTGACCACAGGTCAAAACTGACCCGTTTTGGGCCGAGACTTTGTTGCCGTCGATCTGCCATTTTCTGGCCATGGTTGGCCATAGTGTCTTCATGAAACATGTTGGGCTCGTGCTCCACTTCGATTTGATAGGTGGATCGTTCATTTTGGTTACCAGATGAAGAAGATACGGCGAAGCAAAGTAGGAGGTTTTTCGGCCGAAATCGCCGGCGACGATGGCAACGGAAGCGACCGAGTTGGTGGTTGACCCTATAAGGGTTTTGTTGCACTTGGGGAGAGGAAACTTTTAGAAGTGGTCTTGCACCATGCCGTGGCCGGTGGTGGCAAATCGGAGGTGGAGAATTCCGGCGAGGGTTTTTGACTGCAAGTTGAGTTTTGGGTGTTTTTCGGTAAAAATTGGGCTTAGCATTGAACTACAAAGTTATTGGAAATGACGAGATCTTCAAATTCATGTATTGGTTGCAGTTTTCTGGGCCGATGAGTTTTTCGGCAGCCGATGGCAGCAGGCCGCCGTATGCGACGGAGCTTCGGCGAGATGGATTTTTGGCAAGTTTTTGTCGATTTACTCGGAATCGCCAACTAATCGTAGTGGTGAGGTTTATAGATTGAATTGAGCATTGGAATTTGTGGCAAGGTTTTATAGTGTGTTTATTGTGATTTCGGTTATTCACGTCGAGATATGAGTTTGTGTTTTCAGGGAATGCTTGGTGCTCGCCACATGGTTTAGTATATTGTATTATGATATTAATTAGATATTTTTTTTGTTATTCAGGCGGATCGTGGTCGTGTTTGTGGCAAGATATTTTTCGCCATAGGAACAACAGGAATAACGCGTTTAGCGTTGTGCTTGTCTGTGAGTGGACATTTCTTTTCACTGTTGGTTATGAGTCTTTTATATACGTTTTACGAGCATGAGCATGCAGTTATGGTTATGAATTATACGAGCATGTGTTTTATGATTATGCATTTACGAATATGCTTTTATAATTATGCATTACGAGTATATTTTTACATTACGCTTTATGCATTTGCATGGAAACCTTTATGAATTGGTTTACATAGAGTACAGTCTCAGTAGTAGTTCTATCGATACACTTAGCATCTCAGCTAATCTCTGAGGATGTTGACCGGGGGGGGGGGGGGGGGGGACTGTTACCCTGACCTGAGGCCTTTCTGGCCAGAATCATGTGAAGATCAGGGATCCCGTGATTCAGACTGTAGTAGCGTGGATGTGTCCATGTGTGACCCCGCGGGATTTTCGTTGCATGCTCTGTACGCGTGAGGAGTTAGAGTCTCTCTCGTGTACCATTTGAGTTTTTTATGCATTTAGACTCGCATATGTTTTATAAACATATATATATTTAGCGAAAGACATTTATTTTCGTCCACTCACTCTAATAGTTTATATGTCTTTCCCTAGGCTCTTTGTTTTCAATGCCTAATTTGCAATTTGGATTCAGGTGTCGCACGTCGAGGTTGGAGGCTTAGTGTTCGAGCCACTTTTCCTTGCTCAGTAGGTTTCTAGTTTGGTCTACTATTGTGTATATATGTATATATTAGAGGTCGCTCTAAATACTATTGTGTTTATATTTTCAGATGATTTTCCCGAATTTCTTTAAAACTACCATTTTGTGTATTGCTTTACGTTATGATATGTTTTTGAGAATTCCAGATGGGATTGGTGCCCACGGTTTGGCTTTTGTGGCATAAGATGAAGTGTATTTTCCGCTGCAGGTTAATGGTAACTACGCGATATAGTGGAACTCTGCCAAAATTTTTATGATTTTTGAAAGTTCATGTTTTCTGAAGGGGTCTGATTCTCGTTTAGGAAACTAAATCGGGGTCGGGTCCTTTGATTATGAGATACTAATGGAAACTTTCCATTTTGGGATTTCTTGGTTTGACCCGCGTTGACCACGAGTCAAACCAACCCGTTTGGGCCGTGACTCTTCTCAACGCCAGTGAGCTCTATTCCGACCATCTTTGGCCGTGATTTCTTGATGAAGGTTGTTAGGCTTGAGCTCTTCTTCAATTTGGTAGGTGCATCATCGAGGTTGGTGGCCAGAGGAGAAGGAATCGACGCGATAAAAGTGAGGGATTTCGGGCTGGATTTCGCCGGTGACGGATGTGGCGAAGACGGCACCATTAAGGAATGCAACCATGGGGGTTTTGTAGACCTTGGGATGGTGAGTCTATCCCAAGTGCTCTCGACCCTTACCGTGGCCGGTGGTGTCCGATCGGAGAATGAAATTATGGCGAGGTTTTTGAACTTTATGGTGAGTTTTGGACATTTTCTGGTTATAATTGGGCTTAGCATTCAACGACAAAGTTGTTGGAAATTTTGAGATCTTCAATTTTATGTATAGGTCAAAGATTTCTGGACCTAGTGAGTTTCTGGCTGCTGGCGGCGATGGCCCTCGGCCCCAGCCACCGCCGTGCGCGGCAGAGCTCTGACGATGTGAAATTTTGAACAAAGTTTTATGTCGTTTCGCTCGTTTTCAAATGTCGAACGCAATGGTGAGGTTTATTTTTAGATATGAGCTTGATAAATTTGGGAGAGAATTTAATCGGACAATTATCAGTTTAATTCACGACAATATTAAAGGACGCTTTGGTTATCCGTATATTCTGAGTCATTTGATATTCGAGATTTGTTTGCGACTCTTTAAAACTGAAGGATTACAGAAAATTGAATTCAGAATTTGGTTGAGTCAGTAATTTAACAGGAATATATGTTATTCGAGTATACGAGATATGTTATTACTCACTAGATTACTATCTTTGCTATTAAGTATGAACTCGGATTATCAAATATTATTTTAATCATGGTTTTAGGATCTTGAGTTAGCGGGAAAATCAGATGAATATTTCTGCCGATCGACAGGGTTTCAGTTTTATGTTTATCCCAACAACCTGTGAGTGGACATTTTATTTTCATTGTTTACCTGCGAGTCTTGATTTATGCATTTTATGCTTATGCATTATACGATTATACATTTACGATTATGAATGTGCATGGAAACAAATATGATTTGTTTTACATAGAGTACAATCTCAGAGGTAGTAGTGGCATCAATGCACTGGCATGCTCGGCTGGTTCCCGAGATGCTTCGGGGGGGGGGGGGGGGAGGGGGGGACAGAGTCCTGACCCGAGGTCTTTCTGACTATTTAATCACGTGTGGGTCTGGAATCCCGTGATTTAGACTGTACTATTGCGGATGTGTCCGAGAAGGACCCCGCGGTTTTAGACTCGCATCATGTTTATTTGCATATATTGTTGAAGGCATGTTATATTTAATGTTATCAGATTAAAAATGAAAGATTATTTTCGTCCACTCTCTCTAACAGTTTTTATGATTTTATATGCCTTTTTCCTTGCCTTTTAAGTTTTCTTTGCCTAGATTGCAGTGTGTATCATAGGGTGCTGAAAGTCGCCGAGGGCATCGAGTTCGCCAGTCCACCAGTTAATTCCTTCAGCAGTAGGTTCCAGTTCACTGTCAGTATGTCTCTTGCGTTATTAAGGTCACCTTGGATACTAGTTCTGTAGTATCGTCTTTGTGAGACTCTTGTGAATAGGTTGTCATTCGTATAGTTGTCGAATTGAGTTTCTTTGTTTATGAATCAGTGTATTTACTGGAGTAATTGTGACGACCTGGACCAGAATCAGCAGTATGATCAGCTGTATACATAAGTTACTGCATAGTCGCAGTATGATCAGTTGTTTTAATCGCCGACGTTTCTTAACGACTAAATTATTAGCCGAGAATTGGAGCTGGGTCTCTTTTCGAGATTCGTACGTGTGATTATGAGTTCGTGGGCGGTTCCTGATCGTTATTTGGACGACCGAAGAATTAGTTATGAATATTTGAAGTTTCGACGGAAATGGATTTAAATGGCAGGTTTGTTCGCGACTAAATTACCGGTCGAAAATTTGGTTTCGGCTTCTTCACGGAAGTTGTTTGGAATTTAATTTCGAGTTTGTAGGAACTTCCAGTGCATGATTTTGACTTACGAAGATTTAGTTGTGATTATTTCCGTTTGTGGATTGTTTAGTCGAGTTAATATGTGTTGGTTTGAATGGTTGACTTTTTATCCATTTGGTCTATGTGTTTGACTTCGGGTGATATTGGAAGAATATGTGGAGACGAGTTTGTGGCCGCGAGAATTATCGGAATCGGATAAACGACGAGAAAGTTACGCGCGTTTGAAGTTTATCGAAATGGATAAGTTTGAGTTTCCATTTTGGGAAAGGCTATAAATAGAAACTTTCTGTTTTGGGGGAAGTCAAACCTTACTATTTATGTCTTTGACTTGTGAGTTGACCGAGTCAACTCGGCCTTGGAGGAGAATCATGACGGTGGTGTACGGTGGCGACGGCGACTTACCGATCGGCCGTCTCCGGCCACGGGGGAGGTGCCAGTCGGTGCGCCTCAGCCTCCCGAGTCCTTCTTCGACCTCCCTCCACGGCGTGGCTCGCTGGAGGAGCTCGATTTTCCGGCCAAAGTTTTGAAGTTTTGGGGTTTAATGGTGGTTTATGATTTCGGCCGAGTTGAACTCAATCATGGACTGGGTTTTGTAGCTCTCCACTCAAGGATTCTAACCATGTAAGTATGAAGTTCTAATTCGATTGTGGAAGGAGAATTTTGGATTTGAAATTTGTGTTTCAATTCGGGTTTTCATGAAATTGACCTAGTTAGAATGAGAATTGGACTTCGGTGCAGTTATGGAAGTTGCTCAGTGGGTGATTTGGAGTGGAATAGGGGTGGCTCCGCCATGAAATTTCATGTCCGGCGGCGGCGCCCTTCGTGGACGGCGGTCAAAGGTCAACAGGTTTGACTTTTTGACTTTCAACAAGTTGCATGTCATTTGACTCGAAATCGCGCTCCGATTTGAGCATCCGAAAGTAAAGCGAGGTATTGAGGTGTTATATACGGATTTTCGACGATTCGTCAACTTTGAATTACCTGTTTCCGAGAACGGTGGTTTCTCGTGGTTTGATTTGTATTGTCGAGATATGACTTTGAATAATGGACTTTGTGAATAATCAGGGGTTCGTGATCGTTTGTTTGGCGAGGGACATTCCGCCGGATCACGGGTTAACGCGATACGCGTTACGCCAGTCTGTGAGTGGACATTTCTTTTCACGGATTGTTTGCGAGTCTTTTATAAATGATTTACAAACTTGAGCATGCAGATTGATTATGATTTTACGAGCATGTGTTTTACGATTATGCTTATACGAATATACGTATATGAATATATATATATATATACGTACATGTTATGTTTTATGCATGTGCATGGAAAGGATTTATGATTTGGTTTACACAGAGTACAGTCTCAGTATATGTTGTGGTATCGATACACATTGGCTTCTCGGCTGATCCCCGAGTACGCTCCGGGAAGGACAAATATCCTGACCCGAGGCCTTTCTGGCTAGGATCACGTGTGGGTCTGAGATCCCGTGATTCAGACTGTGCTATCGCATGGAAGCCCGCGAGAGTCTCCGCGATATGTTTTACGTTGCATGCTCTGTACGTGAGTGGTAGCCAGAGTCTCCTCACGTAGCATTTGATTTTCATGCATTTGACTAGCATATGATTTTATATGTATATATATTACTTGGTGAAAGACATTTATTTTCGTCCACTCACTCTAACGTGTTTATTGTCTTTCCCCTGGGCTTTTCGATTTCCGTGCCCAGTTTGCAGTTCGGACTCTGGAGTCGCACGTCGTGGTCGGAGGCATAGTGCTCGAGCTACTTTGTTTCATCCAGTAGGTTTATTGTTCTACCTACTGTGGTATGCGTACATGATTATGTATTAGAAGTCGCTCTGAGCGTCCTATTGTATATGCTATACGATTTTACACCGGATTTCAGTAAAATATAGATATATTTACTGATTTACTTTACTGTTGATATATTGAGAAATCCGGATGGGATTGGTGCCCACGGTTTGCTTTTTGTGGCATAGGATGAAGTGTATTTTCCGCGTGCAGGTAATGGTAATTCCACGTTAGTAACGAAACTCTGCCCAAATTTCGAAAAGTTTTTGTTGGTTCGTGTTTTCGAAGGGGTTGATTCCGATTTAGGAAGCTAAATCGGGGTTGGGTCCTTTCAGTTATGTTTTCGAATTCCGAATAATGTATCAGTTTTGATTTCTGTTTTATGTTGGGAAATCTGGATGGACATTGGTGGTCCATGGTATTGTTTGTGGGTTTATTTGCAGAGTGTCAGTATTTCTTGCAGGTTTTTCGTTGTCTCTTTCATAAGGGAAGTTATGTCAAAATTTTCACAGAAACTAGTAGATTAGGGTCAGTCGTTAGGGCTTGATTCTGGATTACTGGTTAATCTAGGATCGGGTCCTCTCAGTTTGGTATCAAAGCATTAGGTTACAGATTCTGTATACTATTCTGGTCAGGTCAGTACATGCATTTGAGAACGTACGACACTTCTGGAAGGATAGCCCAACCAGCTGGTGGATGCTCATTATTGCAAGTGTTGTGCTTTGTAAGATGTCTAGAGTCTCCTAGTTGATTTGGTTTGTGACTTCATTACGTGAGCTATCAGTTTTGGACTCGGTAGTCAGTCAGTTGGTACGCCTTGACACCCAGCTTATCTGCATGATATACAAACTCTGGTTTGATTATGCGTGATTTGATTGCATGCATGATGCCAGTATTGTGAGTGGATTTTGAGAATTAATTAGTAAAGTTACTTTTGTAAGAAAAATTTCTTTTACATACTCTTATAACCCTGTGGCTAGCGAATTTTGGCTAGTCGAATTGATTGAGTTTGATCGTTTGCGATCTAAGTTGATTTCTGAGTAGAGAATTGTAGTAGTTGCTGGTCTATTGTTGGACCATGCAGTTTGCCAGTGGTTGGGTATTGAGAAAGATAAAGTTTTCGCTCAGTGGTAGAGTATCAAGATCGTTTCCTCTGTTTGGCTCGAGTTGACACCAAATTCCAGCAGGACAGTGAAAGTGAAGCGTTGAGGTTTGGAACAGAGTTTGTGGTCTGATGTCACTCTATATCTATCAGATGTAATATGCGTTGTTTTAAATAGTTGTCAATATTGCAGTTTGATGCAAGGTTAGACGCTAATCTGTGTGAGGAGAAACTCAATGATTTGATGGTAGTGTACTTCGTCAGATTCCTCGGTGTGGGAAGTTTGAGCATTTCAGTTTCCATTATTTCTTTAGGCATGGAAGCTCACATTCCTTCTCCTTGTGTATGTTGTCCGACTCATTTTCTGAGTTGGGAAGAGTTGACTCTGATGGTAAGGGTCAGAAGCCAGTATCAATTAAATGAGCAGTTATTAAATTTCCCTTCTGTATGCAGAGGCTTCTCTTTTGTGGCAGGTGCCACATGTATTTCCGCGGACAATATCCTTTAAAGATTTAAGTTATTTTCGTTGTGCCAGTTGAGTTACATTGGGAGGGTGTGTCCACATTAGGACCCTTCAGGTGGAGTTTTAGTGCAGAGCGCTTACGGTGATTTAGGGAGACACTTTAGAGGTTAGAGCCGCATTGCCACCCAGACAGTCAGTTTAGTAGGATCAGAGGTTGTAAGGATCAGACAGACTAGTCGAGCCGGTATCATTATATAGCTTTTGGAAGGGTGAAATATTTCTATCAGTGATTGTCGCTGTGAAGCAGAAGAATATTCTGTAATGATGCACTTCATATTTAACGAACGATGTAAATACTTGTATTTCCTTCCTAATCTTGAAGAGATTGTAATAGTCAGGGAATATCCTGATGTTTGTTTTGAGGATTTATTAGCTCTTCCTCCATTACGGGCAATTATTGACATGTATGTGTTAATCCTGGTATATGTCTCATTGCGTAAGAGCTATACCAGATGATTTCATATGATTGTGTGATTTTTGTTGGTAGCTGAACTGAGTATATTCAGGTGAATTTGTTATCAACCGTATTGCCGACATTTTTGTTTATTTCCAGGGATGTACAGCAGCAGGTGAGATATCAGATTTATTATCGATGGCCTTGTGAAAACTCTAACTATATACCAGATTTTGTAAGTACAAGTTCTGATTTGTGGTGCAAGATTTCTCGGCTATGTACTATTAATAAAGCAAGTTGGTGTTGAACCAGATAAGATTGAAGTGGTGTTGAACCAAAGCAGATCAATGAGTGTAGTAAATATTAGAAGCTTTCTGACTTTGAGCTGGTTGAAACTGCCGTTTGATACAAGATTTTCACGTAAGTTTCCATGCAAGAGAGTTAAGTTTAATTGATCAGAAACTGAGAAAATTTTAGTTGTATTTCAGGTTCAGTGAGTACAGGTTTTTAAGTTAACAGTGTTAAACGTGTGGTCGATAACAAATTCACCTGAATATATAATGTATCGAACCTTGAAGTAGTCTTATGAGTAGCAGAACGTTAGGAATTTTCAGACTTGTAGCAGCGTGTGAGAGGTGGAAGCAGATTATTATAGTTTGTTTATAACTTTCACGTAGAGTCAGTGCATACCGGCATTCATCTAATAGTTAATTGTCTTACGAAGATTTCTTAATTTAGTTCAGTCGTTGAGAAACCTTTCGTGAACAAGTTGGGTCAATTATTATTGCGAAGGTTATTAAATTTCAACATGGGATATCATTTGCAGAACATAGTTTGCATTTCAGGCAAGGAGTTCGTTCGTGAGAACCTACTTAGATTATTGTGGTATGCTAAGATTATGTGTATTACAGTTTCTTATGAAGTGTCAGCATTTGAGCAAAATTCGTCTACAATTACAGTTTTCATTTGAATATCCAGATACGACTTTATTAAGCATTTTATGGTAAGCCAGGTAGTATTCAGCTATGCTGATATAAAGTTAATGAGGAAGCGTTATTAATCCAGTTAGTGTGCCAGAGTTGACAGATAACGTGCAGATTTTCTGAATAGATTGAAGCTGTCAGATCATCAGAAAAGATTGCGCAAATGTCAGTCAGAGTATATATGAAAGGTCCCAACCCCGATTTAGTTTCGTAAACCGGAATCAAACCCCTTCTGAACACACGAACCAACAAAACCCACAAAAATTTTTGCAGAGTTTTGTTACTAACGCAGAATTTCCTTTACCTGCACCCCGAAAATAACACTTCATCCTATGCCACAAAATCAAACCGTGGGCACCAATCCCATCCGGATTTCTCAATATCATAACAGTAATGTAAAGTCATAAATAAAACTATACTTTATAGAAATCCGGGGAAAAATCGTATAAAAGTATAACATAAGAATGCTCAGAGCGACTTCTAGTATGTATATACAAATAGTAGGCCAAACTAAGAACTTACCATAAAAGAAACATCGCTCGAATACTAAGCCTCCGACCGCGACGTGTGACACCAGAATACGAACAGCAAACTGGGCACGAAAACCGAAAAGTCCAGGGGAAAGGCAATAAAACGTTAGAGTTAGTGGACGAAAATAAACATATGCCTTCACCAATTTCATATACAATAAACAATGTAAAGTATAGCGAGTTCGGAAAATATATATGGAGGTGCCAGGCGAATCTCTCAAACCCGACGGTCAGGCGAAGCTCTCAAGCCCGACGGTGATAGGCTAGAGGAATCTCTCAACCCCAGCGACATAACAGGGGAATCTCTCAACCCTGCCTAGAGGAATCTCTCAACTCTGGTCAGACTACCGGTGATCACCAAGTAGCCGAAGCATCGATGCAAGTAATGCGATCACCATAAAATATAATATAATGCCTCCAAAAGTAATAAATAATCTCAATATCGTATATAAATAAATACGAAAAATCACGAACTCGTAACGACAGTGAAAATAGAAAAGTCCACTCACAGATAAGCGTAACACGATACGCGTTAATCCCGTGATCCGGCAGAAAATCCCTCGCCAAACGAACGATCACGATCCCCTGGATAATCATAAAATCCACTACTCAAAATCATAACTCAAAACCTCGAATCACATCACGAGAAACAACCGTTCCCGGAAACATATAATTCAATATCGACGAAATCGTCAAAAATCCGATAATCACACCATAAAACCTCGCTATAATTTCCGACGCTCTATTCGAAAAACAAACCTCACCACTGCGATCGAAGTGCGATTCCGAGCGAAACGACATATAACTCGTCGAAAAACATGTCGCCGAAAAAATCGCCGTCGCCGTCGCCGGAAATTCAAACCGATCGATCTCACTCCTCCGGCCACGGAAACCTCCCAAAGCACTTGCAATAGCTTCCTCTCCTCATGGATAACAAATCCCCTCAAAGAGGAACCACCAAATCGGCCGGAAAAATCACCTACGACCACCGCCGAATTCGCCGAAAAATCACAAACTTCAAAACGTCATAACTTCTTCATCCGGCAACCAAATTGAACGAATGACCTATCAAAAGAAAGAGGAACTCAAGCCCGACAACTTTCATGAAGACACCATGGCCAAAAGAGGCCGGAATAGAGCTCAACAAAGGCAAACAAAATTCGGCCTGGAATGGAGAATAATGGCTGGTCAACCCGAGTTGACTCGGTTTACACCCAATTCTGACTTACCCAAAAAGAAAACCCACTATTTATACTTTCCATTTTTGGTAACTTCCGTATTTATTTTACGACAAACTTTATTCGAACGTAACTTTTGCATCGTAACTCCGTTTTCAACGATTCTCGCGTCTACGAACTTATCTCGAAAAATTATTCAATTTCCACCTTCGACAAATCCGATAAAAAGTCAACCAACTTCGACAAATCCGATAAAAAGTCAACGGCTCAATTCAACATAAGCTTATTTGATAAAAGGATCAACGGTCTAAAATATTCACAACTTATTTCTCGTAACTCGGAATAATCCTCCAGAAGTTCCCACGAGCACGAAATTAAATTCTCTACAACTTCCGTGAAGAATCCCAAATCAAATTCTTGCCCGATAATTTAGTCGTTAACGAAGCCGCCATATTAACCAATTACGTCGAAATCGTGACTAATCGCGAAACTCGCAAATCAAGTCGATAACCATTCCAATTTACGGTTCGGGTCGATCAGTGGTCCAAAACGGATCAAAATCACGATTCGGATAGACTCAAATACGAACGGATAAACTCGACGATATTCCGAAATTTCAAATATTCATATTATATTCCTCGGTTGTCGAAATAATAATCTGGAACCGCCCACGAACTTGAAATCACGTGTACAACAACTCTTGAGAAGAGACTCAACTCAAATTCTCGACAAATAATTAAGTCGTGATCAAAACCGGTAATTCAATCAATAACGGAGAACTGCGATTATGCGCAAGCTCATAGATTAAGCCGATTACACTACTGATTCTGTTCCGGGTCGTCACAAATCTACCCCCCTTAAAATAAATTTCGACCTCAAAATTTTCAAGCCTGCCAACTGAAAAGTAGGACCACTGCCTCTGCATACAGTTCAACTCCCAAGTGGTAACCTCGATTGAACGACTCTGTCAACAGACTTCACGATAGGAAATATCTTTATACTGTAATCTCTATACCCACGAATCCTGAATCTGAATTGGCTCCCCACAAATGCCAAGTTTTCCTGTATATGGAACTGATAGGGTACAAAACACGCAATAAATCTGAAATGTAGTTCCACCACACGGAACACAACACACACAAAGGCCAACGCTATATGCAATGCCAAACTATACGGCACAACACAAATTCACACCATGAGAACATACAGACCAAAATAACGTGGCAAATTCATAACTCAACCTGCTCACATCAATATAACTCTAATGTCGAACTTGAGCAATTATTAACCTATCCCCAATGCTCACTGCAATGCTTGCCAACACTCTGTTGTAACTGATTATCTTGATCAGCAAACTGGGACATAGGCGCATCATGAAAATGGACAACCTCCGCCAAATACAGTTATACCAGCCTGCTACCGAAATCTTTTCCGAAAGTGACAATGCAAGCTCCAACTTCTAATCGGAAATCTCTAATGGCTGTAACTTCCCAGCAAGTTTCTGCCTCTCTGCCCTTGCCTGCCGAAAAATGTGGCATCTGCTTATACAAGCTGCTATATTCCTCTTCATGTTGCGTCACGAGTAGTAAACTCGAAGTATCTGATACATCTCCGTACCACTAGTACATAACACACGTAAAACAATGAGCTTCAACATCATCACACTCTAACTCAGCTCTCGTAGCTTGCAACTCGGCTAACACGGAAACTCAAGCCACACACACATGAAACAATGAAGCTCCCGATTCTGATTGAATACATCTGCAACAACATCCCAGAAAGATAATCAAAGTACCACCACTAGCCTTTCTCGAATAAACTCAAATGTGCAGCCATATCCGTTAGTTTACCCCATCCATCTACACTGCCTCAAGCTCGAATCTGGCTAAATATGCAAGTAGATGAAACTCAAGTAATTAGTGTACATCCTACACTGCGCTGCACGCCGTAGCAGTAATGTCTCGAACTCTTCGATGCAACATAAAGACAGCAACTCCCAAATCATACATAGGATACGTAACTTCATAAAGTTTCCACTGCCTGAAACCATGAGCCACCGCTCTGCTATGCTACATCAAAGCATAACCAAATCCAATTCTCGATGCATCGCTATAAACCACGAACTCGTCACGGTCGTCAAGTAGAGTCAAAACAGGTGCAACAATCAACTTTTTCTTCAGGAGTAAGTAACTTTCCTCACAAGCATCGGACCACTCGAACTTGACGCCTTTCTTCGTGAATCCGGAAAGTGGAGTGGCAATCGGAGAAAATCCTGCACAAAACGCCGATAGTAACCTGCCAAACCCAAGAAACTCCTAATCTCCGGTAAGGTGGTAGGTCTACTCCAATTCAATCACGGCTTTTATCTGGTCAGGATTCACGTTGACTCCCTCGGCTGACATCACGTGGCCCAAAATCTTCACTCTAATCAACCAAAATTCACACTAGCTGAACTTCGCAAACAGCTGATTATCTTGCAAAGTCCGCAAAATAGCTCGCAAATGCTTCAGGTGCTGGCCCACACTCATGGAGTAAATCAGGATGTTGCCAACGAATACGATCACAAACTCGTCAAGAAACCATCTGAACACCTGGTCCATCAAGTCCATAAAAGCTGCGGGGGCATTGGTCAACCCAAACGGCATGACCAAGAAATCGTAACGCCTGTACCGCGATCCGAAAGTTGTCCTGGCCACATCTGACTCTCTGATCCTCAACTGATGGTATCCGGTCCCGAAATAAATCTTAGAAAAGACTGAAGTTCCCATAAGCTGATCAAACAAGTCGTCAATCCGAAGTAGAGGATACTTGCTCTCGTCTGATGCCTGATTCAGCTTCCGGTAATCGATGCACAACCTCGTCGAACCATCCTTTATTCGCACAAACAATACAGGAACACCCCACGATGAAATACTGGGTCGTATAAAATCTCCTCCAACAACTCTCGAAGTTGGATCTTTAACTCCTTCAACGCCGCTGGCGTCATAAGATAAGATGTCTGTGATATGGGTCCAACGCCTTGATAATAGCTCAAAGGTGAAATCGATCTCTCGAACTGGAGGAATATTCGGTAACTCCTCCAGAACACACCTGGAGCCTCTGGAACCACCACAATATCACCAATGTCTGGCACAGCAGCCGTAGTATCCACAACACGAGCTAAGTAAGTAACACAGCCCTTCTTCATCATCCGATCCGACTTCATCGCGGAAATCACACATGGCAATTAAGTGTTCTTCTCATCGCGTAACAATATCTCGGGAAATCTGGGTCATCGAAACACAACCTCCTTCTCGTGACACTCGAACATAACCCAATGTGTCGTCAAGAAGTCCATACCCAAATCACATCAAAATCGACGATATCCAGCAATAACAAATCCGCGGCTAACCCACAACCTCCAATAAAGATCTCACAACCTCTCTGGATGGATACAACGCTCTCAATAACCCCGGAAGTGAAGATGCAGGCATAATAGCCATGGATGCTAAGCAACGGTAACATCAAAAAAAAACTCTGTCCTCACACAAGGTCGTGACACGAACTCCGGCATGCCCAACTAGCCGTCCACGTCGATTACGACTTGTTGATTGACTCGTCCAGAAGTCTGCGTTGATGAAACTCCAGAAATGGCATCTTGACCTCCTCCTGAACTCTGAGTTGTCGAACCACTAAAACAACTGACTGAGGACGTTCCCTCGTAACGTGACCCTCCTGGTCACCACAATAGCAAGTGAGAGTGTTCCTCGGATACAAATCACAGCGACACCTGCTGTATGGAAGGATCCCCAATGATCACCCAAACTCATGCCACAAGAACAAGTCCGCTACTCTGTGATCTCCATCACCATTAAACAGATCCTCTGCTTATTTAGATGACCCTCATCATAATCGAAAAGGTCACAGCCCGATGAAGTCACTGATCCCGAGGTGCCTGAACTCAACCTCATCAAATATCTCGACTAAATTCACCTTCCTCAAACTGACATGTCGGAAACCGCATAAGCCTTTCCTTCTCAATGTGCCTGCCTCTGAGTGCAGCACAACAACTCCTCACGGTTATCTCAAGGCACAACAATCAAAATCCCTCTGATGCTCAGGCTCAAACTCATCTCGAACCTCGTGCATTTCTTCCACTAAAGTCACATAACATGTGCAAACTGGATCAAACATGTGAACGATACATCTCTGCCTCAGGTTGGTGAACACTCCATATTTCCGTTGTTTGATAGCCTGATTGAACCATTACCGTAAAAACAATACCCTGGATGTAGGTCATGGAGTCGCAACAGGAACTCACACAATACCAACCCAACAAATAGAATGATCTGACTCAGGCACACCATCGACTGCCACAATTCTCTGCTCAAAACCAACATGTAGACGCCCATACACGCACAACCAGGCAAACCATGCCACACATATCTCTGAATCCAGAATGCTCATCAAACCCACAACTCACTGTCAAGTCGCGCGTCGACTGATCCTCAATAGGATCCGCAACCGTACCGACACGGAAAGCACGTCAAGGAGGCATCCTAACGAATAAGACATTGTTCACAACAAATAGGACGTAATCATGGAACTTTAAATATTTGAAAGCATACAACACCCGGAGCATTGATGAGTATCCGTCGGCCAGTTGAGTCATCACTCCAGACATGCTGTACATTCTCAAATATCCTTAGTAAACACGACCACAGAAGTCTTTAGAACCTAAAACCTAATGCTCTGATACCAAGCTGAAAGCACCCAACCCCGATTTAGTTTCCTAAACCAGAATCAAACCCCTTTTGAAAACACGAACCAACAAAAACCACAAAAATTTTGGCAGAGTTTCGTTACTAACGCGGAATTGCCTTTACCTGCACCCGAAAAATAACACTTCATCCTATGCCACAAAATCAAACCGTGGGCACCAATCCCATCCAGATTTCTCAATATCATAACAGTAATGTAAAGTAATAAATAAAACTATACTTCACAGAAATCCGCGAAAAAATCGTATAAAAGTATAACATAAGAATGCTCAGAGAGACTTCTAGTATGTATATACAAATAGTAGGCCAAACTAAGAACTTACCATGAAACAAAACATCGCTCGATTACTAAGCCTCCGACCGAGACGTGCGACACCAGAATCCGAATTGCAAACTGGGCACGGAAACAGAAAAGCCCAGGGGAAAGGCAATAAAACGTTAGAGTGAGTGGACGAAAATAAACATATGCCTTCACCAATTTCATATACAATAAAGAATGTAAAGTATAGCGAGTTCGGAAAATATATATGGAAGTGCCAGGCGGACGAAAATAAACATATGCCTTCACCAATTTCATATACAATAAACAATGTAAAGTATAGCGAGTTCGGAAAATATATATGGAAGTGCCAGGCGAATCTCTCAAGCCCGACGGCCATGCGAATCTCTCAAGCCCGACGGCCATGCGAATCTCTCAAACCCGACGGTGATAGGCTAGGGGAATCTCTCAACCCCAGCGGCATAACAGGGGAATCACTCAACCCTGCCTAGAGGAATCTCTCAACTCTGGTCAGACTACCGGTGATCAGCTGAGTAGCCGAAGCATCGATGCAAGTAATGTCATCACAATAAAATATAAAATAATACCTCCAAAAGTAATAAATAATCTCAATATCATATATAAATAAATACGAAAAATTACGAACTCGCAACGACAGTGAAAATAGAAAAGTTCAATCACAGATAAGTGTAACGCGATATGCGTTAATCCAGTGATCCGGCGGAAAATTCCTCGTCAAACGAATGATCACGATCCCCTGGATAAACATAAAATCCACTGCCCAAAATCATAACTCAAAACCTCGAATCACATCACGAGAAACAACCGTTCCCAAAAACATATAATTCAATATCCACGAAATCGTCAAAAATCCGATAATCACACCACAAAACCTCGCTATCATTTCCGACGCTCAATTCAAAAAACAAACCTCACCACTGCAATCGGAGCGCAATTCCGAGCGAAACGACATATAACTCATCGAGAAACGCGTCGCTGGAAAAGTCGCCGCTGCCGCCGACCGCCGGAAATTCAAACCGGAATTTCAAACCGATCGATCTCTCTCCTCTGGCCACGGAAACCTCTCAAACCACTTGCAATAACTTCCTCTCCTCATGGCTAACAAAACCCCTCGAAGATGAGCCACCAAATCGGCCGGAAAAATCACCTCCGACCACCGTCGAATTCGCCAAAAAATCATAAACTTCAAAACGTCATAACTTCTTCATCTGGCAACCAAATTGAACGAATGACCTATCAAAAGAAAGAGGAACTCAATCCCAACAACTTTTATAAAGACACCACGGCCAAAAGAGGCCGGAATCGAGCTCAACGAAGGCAAACAAAATTCGGCCTGGAATGGAGAATAATGGCTGGTCAACCCGAGTTGACTCGGTCAACACCCAATTCTGACTTTCCCAAAAAGGAAACCCACTATTTATACTTTCTATTTTTGGTAACTTCCGTATTTATTTTACGACAAACTTTGATCGAACGTAACTTTTGCATCGTAACTCCGTTTTCAACGATTCTCGCGTCCACGAACTTATCTCGACAAATTCTTCAATAACACCTGAAGTCAACCAACTTCATCAAATCTGATAAAAAGTCAACAGCTCAATTCAATATAAGCTTATCTAATAAAACGATCAACGGTCTAAAATATTCACAACTTATTCTTCGTAACTTGGAGTAATCCTCCGAAAGTTCCCATAAACTCGAAATTAAATTCTCTACAATTTCCATGAAGAATCCCAAATCAAATTCTTGCCCGATAATTTAGTCGTTAACGAAGCTGCCATATTAACCAATTACGTCAAAATCGCGTCTAATCGCGAAACTCGCAAATCAAGTCGATAACCATTCCAATTTACGGTTCGGGTCGATCAATGGTCCAAAACGGATCAAAATCACGATTCAGATAGACTCGAATACGAACAGATAAACTCGACGATATTCCGAAATTTCAAATATTCATATTATATTCTTCGGTCGTCGAAATAATAATCTGGAACCGCCCACGAACTTGAAATCACAGGTACAACAACTCTCGAGAGGAGACTCAACTCAAATTCTCGGTCAATAATTAAGTCGTGATCAAAACCAGCAATTCAATCAATTTACAAAAAACTGCGATTACGCGCAAGCTCGTGGATTAAGCCGATTACACTACTGATTCTGTTCCGGGTCGTCACAATATAGTGGTAATTGAGTATCCTTCTAGCTATCGCCATGGAAATGAGTTATGCACATTTGTTGGCGCAGCAAGTTACTGTTGCGATCCATGAAACCATATGAGATTAGTAAGGATATGGGCATTATGGTTTAGCGTGTGAGAAATATTATCGGGGCTGGCATATGTATGACGTATTTCATATATCGTGGTTATGGATGTATTTTCCTAATCCTCAGAAAATTTCTATTGCAGATAGTTCAGTTCAGGTTGTGGAACCTTTGGATGTTCTGAAATGTCGAGAGTAGATTCTCTGGAACAAGAATATTCGGTTAGTATCAGTGTTGTGCATAAATCATGCAGTAAACGTAGCCACGTAACAGTCATAACGGTTTGTGTGAGCAGTAGCTTCGTTCTCTTAACAAGTATGTAAATTTCGAGGATGAAGTTTTTGTAAGTGGGGTGGATTGTAACAACCCGAACCAAAATCTACGTGTAAATAGAATTATCGCGAATTAGTGGTATCGCGTGGGTTGTTAACGAATTTTTCACCAGGCGAGAATTTGGGTTGACTTCTTTCACGGGAATTGTAGAAAATTTAATTCCGAGCTCATGTGAATTTTTGGGAGATTTTTCGGATAAGCGAGCAGTTATTTAACGAGTTTTGAAGTCGGTTGGTGAATATATATATATAAAAGTGTTATTTTAATTGTTGATTTAATCGTGATCGTCCGATCTTGATCAGATTGAATTATAGCCGTCGATTTGGGAATGGCATGTGTACAGTATGTATACGGTATAAATATGAGATATTAATGGAAAGTTTCCATTTTGGGATTTCTAGGTTTGACCCGCGTTGACCAAGGCAAACCGACCCGTTTGGGCCGTGACTCTTCTCAACGCCGGTGAGTTCTATTCCGGCCATCTTTGGCCGTGATTTCTTGATGAAGGTTGTTGGGGTTGTGCTCTTCTTCAATTTGGTTGGTGGATCATTGAGGTTGGTGGCCGGAGGAGAAGGAATCAACGCGATAAAAGTAAGGGATTTCCCGTCGGATTTCGCCGGTGACGGATCTGGCGGAGACGGCGGTGTTGGGGAATACAACTATGGGGGTTTTGTAGTCCTTGGGATGATGAGACTATCCCAAGTGGTCTCGGCCCTTGCTGTAGTCGGTGGTGGCCGATCGGAGAATGAAATTTCGGCGAGATTTTTGAACTTCACAGTGAGTTTTAGACATTTTTCGGTTAGAATTGGGCTTAGCATTGAACTTCAAAATTGTTAGAAATGTTGAGATCCTCAATTTTAGGTATAGGTCGAAGATTTCTGGACCTGGTGAGTTTCCGGCTGTCGGCGGCGGAGGCCCGCGGCTCTACGTTTCGCCGTGCGTGGCGGAGCTCTGACGATGTGGAACTTTCGACAAATTTTTATGTCGTTTCGCTCATTTTTGCATGCAGAACGCAATGGTGAGGTTTTTTTTTTCAAATATGAGCTTGATAAATTTGGGCGATGTGACGACCCAAACTGGAATTGGAATAGTAATCGGCTTAATCTACGAGTTTCACGAGTAATTGAGGTTTATCGTAATTTATCGACTATGCGGTTTTGATTACGACTTAATTTTCGGACACGAATTTGATTTAGGTTTGTTCGTGGGAAATGTAGAGAATTTGATTTCGAGTCCGTAGGAACTTTCCGAGGATTTTTCGGATAATCGAGGAATATAAAATGAATATTTGAAATTATCGCCGAGTTAGTCGTGTTTATCCGTTTGAGTTTGAGTTATCCGAATTCTGGATAGAGTTGAGTCGGACGTATAAATAGATGAATAGTCGTAAAATTATCGAAAAAGTCGCATTTGGGCCATTTGACCAGCATTGACTGAAGTTGACCCGCGTTGACCCATTGACCGAGTGGGTCGAGTTGACCCGGCTTGTTTCTGCCGTCAGAATTGGCGTTTCCGGTCACCTCCGGCCAGGGTTTTGGTATGCTTAGCTTCCCCTTGAAATTTGGTAATGTTTAGAACTTGATTTGGGGTGATTTGACTGTGAATTGAGGGAGAACGGAGAGGTTGAAATTGGGGAATTTCGCCGGAATCGGGTGGCCGATTCTAGCTAGATTCGGTGTGGGGGGAAAGGTTCCCCTCAACTCCATGATGATTTCTGGGCAATTAGTGTTGATTTTGGTTGAGATTTGTGGTGGTTTGGGACGGTGACTGGAGGGAGAATTTCGGCATGGGTTTCGAGCTGGTTTCCAGTGAATCACGATAGAATTGGAGGTTGAGGTAGTGGAGAAAAGTTTTGGGCTCGTGGAGGAGATGAATTCTGGGTTTTCCTCGCCGGAAAATCTCTCTGATGACGGCCTGCCGGCGGCGGCGAAGACGGTTAACGGCGGAGCTCCGGCGAGGCGTTGACTTTTTGGATTTTGTCAAGTTTTATGCCGTTTTGCTCGTAATCGAGCCCCGATCATCGTCTTGAGGTTTTCGAGTTGATTTGAGAAGTGGATTTTAAGTCGAAGGTTTATGTGGAGTGTTTGAGGATTTTCGGCTATTCTTTTGTTATCCGAGTTATATGTTTCGAGAGATGGTTGGTTTCTGAGGTGTGGGTCAGAGTATTGAATTGTGATTTTGATCAGTGATATTTTCTGATTATTCAGGTGATCCAGATCGTACGCTTGGCGGGGGATCTTCTGCCGGATCTCGGGATTAACGCGTTTGCGCGCTGTGCTAGTCTGTGATTGGACACCTTTCTTTTCACTTATTGGTTGCGGGTCTTTATATTATGTTTTATGAGCATGAGCATGCATATGCGATTATGATTTATTCGAGCATGTGTTTTACAATTATTCATATACGAATATGCATCGACGAATATGCTTATATAATTATGTAATACGAATATGCATTTACATTATGCTTTATACATTTGCATGAAATTATTTATGATTTGGTTTACACAGAGTATAGTCTTAGTATATGTGGTTGTATTGATACACTTGCATCCTGGCTGATCACCGAGGATGTTTACCGGGGGGGAGCAGACCTCTGACTTGAGGCCTTTCTGGCTTGAATCACGTGTGGGTCTGGGATCTCGTGATTCGGACTGTACTAGCGCGGATGCGTCCATGAGTGACCCCTCGAGTACCATATTATTTTCATGCATTTAGACGCGCATAAGTTTTTATAACATATATTATTCGGCAAAAGACATTTATTTTCGTCCACTCACTCTAACAGTTTATATGTCTCTCCCTGGGCTCTTTGTTTTCATTGCCCAGTTTGCAGTTTGGATTCTGGTGTCGCACGTCGCTATCGGAGGCTTAGTATTCGAGCTACTTTTCTTTCTCAGTAGGTTTCTTGTTTAGCCTACTACTGTATATTTATGTATATATATATACTAAAGGTCTCTCTGAATACTCTGATGTTTATATTTTCATATGATTTTCCCTGGATTTCTGTAAAGTTACAGTTTTGCTTATTAGTTTATATTATGATATGATTTTGAGAAATCCGGATGGGATTGGTGCCTACGGTTTGGCTTTTGTGGCAAAGGGTGAAGTGTGTTTTCGGGTGCAGGTTAATGGTAACTTCGCGATATAGTGAAACTCTGCCAAAATTTTTATGGTTTCTGAAAGTTCATGTTTTCAAAAGGGGTTAAATTCCGGTTTAGGAAACTAAATTGGGGTTGGATCCTTTCGGCTTGGTATCAGAGCATTAGGTTTTAGGTTCTGTAGACTTCTGTAGTTGTGATGCTTAGGGTATTTGAGAATGTACAGCATGTCTGGAGCGACGACCCGACTAGCCAGCGGTTACTCATCAATGCTTCGAGTGTTGTATATTTTCAAATGTCTGAAGTTTCATGATTACGTTCGTTGTGCCTTGTAACTAATACTTTTCTCTTATCATTAGGATGCCTCCTAGACGTGGTTCTCATGTCAATAGGGATGTGGATCCTGATAAGGATCGCCAGACGCATGACTTGCTTATGCGAGTATTGCGTTTAGAGGAGCGTTTTGACCCTGTGTTCAAAGCTCGAACTGCTGGAGTGACTGTTTTCTCGGGTTCAGCTGATCCAGAGATATGTGAAGCTTGGTTGGTTCAGGTTGAACGAGTTTGTGAGCGTCTACGTTTCACTCCTGAGCAGATGACAGTGGCAGTGGTTGGTTTACTTGAGTCTGATGCATACTTCTGGTGGGTTAGTACTGATAGAGTTTCGGTTGATACTCCATGGGCATTGTTCAGAGATTTGTTTATGTGGAGGTATTTTAACCAGGCTACGCAGCAACGGAAGTATGAGGAGTTCACCAATTTGAGACAGGGTAACATGTCAGTACTTGAGTACCGGGACAGATTTACTTGTTTATCTCGGTTTGCTCGAGACATGGTGGCCTTAGAGGA
The DNA here is from genome assembly GCA_946800695.1 of Geum urbanum. NCBI lineage: Eukaryota > Viridiplantae > Streptophyta > Magnoliopsida > Rosales > Rosaceae > Geum > Geum urbanum. The sequence continues at coordinate 13,839,585 of OX327003.1, forward strand.
CGCCAAGTGCTAGAGATTTGAGTTGGGCTTGAACCTGAACATCAAAGGAACATTGACTAAGATGCCTCGGAATAACTTTGATGAGTTTGTGAGTGATGCACTTTGAGGCGAGGACATAGAGAGGGAGAGGTAAATGCGATTCCTGTCTCGACGATTTGAGGAGGGTGGACCTAGTCGGGGACCTTCCAAGAGGCTGAATTCAGGTACTTCCATATCGGCATCATCATCTGGCAGTGGACCATATAAACAATCAGTTTGTACGGCTAGACAGCAACAGAGATGGAGGAGGGATCGGCCACAGAGACCACAGTCCAGCGGGAGTTCTAGTAGATCCAGCTTTCCTCGACGTACCAGTGGCACTTTTGCTGTACCGAGGGAGCATCCATTGTGCAACTTCTGCAACAGGCATCACTTTGGTCCTTGTCAGCGAAGCCCTACCATTTGTTATCATTGTGGCCAGGAGGGTCACTTTGCGAGGGAATGTTTCCAGCCTGTTGGTGTTGGTGGACAGACAGCTCAGAGTTTAGGAGGAGATCGATGTACTACTTCTAGAGCTCGACCAGTACAGTCTGCTGGTCAAGGCGGACATCAGAGTCACCATCAGCGTGGACGACCAACCGAACATGCCAGGGTTCATGCTATGTCATTGCGCGAGGGCAGAGCTTCACCGGAGGTTGTTATTGGTACGTTGCATGTTTTTGGCTATCTAGTACTTACTTTGCTATATCCAGGTGCTACGTATTTATTCATATCATATAGATTGTCATCTTTAGCTACTATGTCTGCATCTCCACTTCCGGGGTTGTGGAAGATGTTGTATCCATCCGGTGAGGTTATGAGTATTGGTTGGGTGTATAGGGATTGTGAGGTCTTTGTTGGAGGTTATGGTTTAGCTGCGGATTTGTTATTGCTGGATATTGTCGATTTTGATGTGATTTTGGGTATGGACTTCTTGGAGACACATTGGGCTATGTTTGACTCTCACAAGAAGGAAGTAGTGTTTCGACGTCCAGGTTTCCCAGAGATATTGTTTCGCAGTGAGAAGAATACTTCCCCGCCATGTGTGATTTCAGCGATGAAGGCCGAGCGGATGATGAAGAAGGGTTGTGTTGCATACTTAGCTCATGTTGTGGATACAAAGGCTGCTGTACCAGACATTGGTGATATTGAGGTTGTTTCTGAGTTTCCAAATGTGTTTCCGAAGGAGTTACCAGGTGTTCCTCCAGTTCGAGAAATCGATTTCACCATTGAGCTTTTACCAAGCACTGGACCTATATCTCAGGCACCTTATCGTATAGCGCCAGCGAAGTTGAAGGAGTTACAGATTCAACTTCAAGAGTTACTGGAGAAAGGTTTCATACGACCCAATGTATCACTATGGGGTGCTCCTATACTGTTTGTGCAGAAGAAGGATGGTTCCATGCGGTTGTGTATTGATTACCGGAAGCTGAATTAGGTCACTGTGAAGAACAAGTCTTCGTTGCCGCGGATTGATGATTTTTTTAATCAGCTCAAGGGAGCTTCAGTCTTTTCGAAGATTGATCTCAGGTCTAGATACCATCAGTTGAGGATCAGAGAGTGAGATGTGCCCAGGACAGCTTTCAGATCATAGTACGGGTATTATGAATTCTTGGTTATGCCATTTGGGTTGACCACTGCCCCTGCAGCTTTCATGGACTTGATGAATAGAGTGTTCAGGCGGTTCTTGCACAAGTTTGTGATCGTGTTCATTGACGACATTCTGATATTTTCCAGGAGTGTGGGCCAGCAAAAGAAACATTTGCGAGCTGTTTTGCGGACTTTACGAGATAATCAGTTGTTTGCGAAGTTCAGCAAGTGTGAATTTTGGTATAATAGTGTGAAGTTTTTGGGTCACGCGATACCTGCTGAGGGAGTCAGCGTGCATCCTGACAAAATTGAAGGAGAAGTTAACTACAACACCGGTTCTAACTCTACATGACGAAAGTGGAGAGTTTATGGTTTACAGCGATGCATCGAAATTGGGTCTTGGTTGTGTTTTGATGCAGCATGGTAGAGTGGTGGCTTATGGTTCTAGGTAGTTGAAACCACATGAAGTCAACTATCCTACGCATGATTTGGAGTTAGCTGATATTGTCTTAGCCTTGAAGAGTTGGAGACACTACTTGTATGGAGCTCAATGTAAGATATATACAGATCACAAGAGTCTCACTTATTTGCGCACGCAGCCAGATTTGAACATGAGATAGCGCAGATGGATGAAGTTGATCAATGACTATGATTGCATATTTGAGTATCATCCAGGGAAGGCCAATGTCATTGCTGATACACTCAGCCTGATATCTGGAGCCTCATTGTTTCATATGTGTATGGCCAGAGTTTCCATGTTAGCAGATTTACGAGCTACGGGAGCTGAGTTAGAGTGGGATGATGATGGAGCCTTATTGGCTAGCTTCCAGGTTCGACTGGTATTAGTTGATCAGGTTCGTGAAGCTCAGCATGCGGATTCCTATCTGTTGGACAAGAAGACCATGATTCGGAATGGTGTGCCAACAGAGTTCCAATTGAGTGATGATGGTACATTGCTATTCAGAGGCAGATTATGTGTACCCAGAGACGAGGGTTTGAAGAAAGAGATTTTAGACGAAGCTCATTGTTCTGCTTACGCGAAGCATCCAGGCTGTACAAAGATGTTTCGTACACTTTGAACCTATTTTTGGTGGCGAAATATGAAGAGGGAGATCACAGCTTATGTGAGCAGATGCCTCATTTGTCAACCAGTGAAGGCTGAAAGGCAGAAACCTGCGGGAAAGCTACAACCGTTGGAGATTCCGGTTTGGAAGTGGGAGCACATTACTATGGATTTCGTGTATCAGTTACCGCGTACTTCTGTTGGTACCACGGGTATTTGGGTCATTGTGGACCGATTGATGAAATCAGCTCATTTCCTTGCACTTCCAGGGAAGATTTCAGTGGGCAAGTTAGCAAAGCTATATATGGTTGAGATCGTTCGTTTGCATTGTGTGCTTGTATCTATTGTTTCTGACCGACATAGTCAGTTCACCTCAGAGTTTTGGCAAGCATTGCAGCGAGCCTTGGGGACCAGATTACATTTCAGTACAGCTTTCCATCCTCAGACAGGGCAGCCTGAGGGGACCATTCAGACCCTTGAGGATATGTTGCGGTCTTGTGTTTTGCAGTTTAGAGGAAATTGGGACCAGCAACTGCATTTGATCGAGTTTGCTTACAACAACAGTCATCAAGCCAGTATTGATATGGCACCGTATGAGGCTCTATACGGAAAGCAGTGTCGTACTCCATTGTGTTGGAGTGAGGTGGGCGAGCGATGTCTTATTGGTCCTGATTTGGTGAAGAGCACCACAGAGGACATTCAGATTATCAGAGACAAATTGAAGATTGCCCAAGATCGACAAAAGAGCTATGCAGCCGTGAGAAGAAAATGTCTTGAGTTCGAGGTGGACGATTGGGTCTTCTTGAAATTGTCTCCTTCGAGAGGAGTAGTCCATTTCGGGAAGCGTGGCAAGCTCCGGCCACGGTATATCGGTCCTTATGAGTTTATAGAGAGAGTTGGTGCCATGGCTTACAGGTTAGAGTCGCCTTCAGAGATGGCTCGAGTACACGATGTTTTCCATGTATCGATGTTGCGGAAATACATTCCAGATCCAACACATGTTAGCACCACATCATCTTCCTCTCCGGGAAGATTTGAAATATGTGGAGGAGCCAGTACAGATTCTCGATCGACGTGAGCAAGAGTTGAGGCACAGAGTCATTCCGCTTGTGAAGGTCTTATGGCAGAATCATTCAGTAGAGGAAGCCACTTGGGAGATCGAGCAGCATATGCGGCAGCAGTATCCTCATCTGTTCACTTAGCATGTATGTAAATTCCGAGGTCGAAATTTTTGTAAGGGGGGTAGATTTGTGACGACCCGAACCAGAATTGGAATAGTAATCGGCTTAATCTACGAGTTTCACGAGTAATTAAGGTTTATCATAATTTATCGACTATGCGGTTTTGATCACGACTTAACTTTCGGACATGAATGATTTGGGTTTGTTTGTGGAAAATGTAGAGAATTTGATTTCGAGTCTGCAGGAGCTTTCTGAGGATTTTTCGGATAATCGAGGACTATAAAATGAATATTTGAAATTATCGTCGAGTTAGTCGTGTTTATTCGTTTGAGTTTGAGTTATCCGAATTGCGGATAGAGTTGAGTCGCGACTTATAAACAGCCGAATAGTCGTAAAATTATCGAAAAAGTCGCATTTGGTCCATTTGATCAGCATTGACTGAAGTTGACCCGCGTTGACCCGTTGACCATGTAGGTCGAGTTGACCCGGTTTGTTTCTCCCGTCGGACTTGGCATTTCCGGCCACCTCCGGCCACGGTTTTGGTATGCTTAGCTTCCCCTTGAAATTTGGTAATGTTTAGAACTTGATTTAGGTGGATTTGACTGTGAATTGAGGGAGAACAGACAGGTTGAAATTAGGGAATTTTGCCAGAATCGGGTGGCGGATTCCGGCGAGATTCGGTGTCGGGGTTGTGGGGGGAAAGGTTCCCCTCAACTCCATGATGATTTCTGGACAATTAGTGTTGATTTTGGTTGAGATTTGTGGTGGTTTGGGACGGTGACCGGAGCAAGAATTCCGGCATGGGTTTCGAGTTGTTTTCTGGTGAATCACGGTACAATTAGAGGTTGAGGTAGTGGAGAAATTTTTTGGGCTCGAGGAGGAGATGAATTCTGGATTTTCCTTGCCGGAAAATCACTCCGGTGACAGCGCGCCGCCGTCGGCGGCAGCGGTCAACAGCAGAGCTCCGCTGAGGCCTTGACTTTTTGGATTTTGTCAAGTTTTATGCCGTTTTGCTCGTAATCGTGCCCCGATCATCGTCTTGAGGTTTTCGAGTTGATTTGAGTAGTGGATTTTAAGTCGAGGGTTTATGTGGAGTGTTTGGGGATTTTCGGCGATTCTTTTGTTATCCGAGTTATATGTTTCCAAAAATGGTTGGTTTCCGAGGTGTGGGTCAAAGTATTAAATTGTGATTTTGATCAGTGATTTTTTGTGATTATTCAGAGGATCAAGATCGTACGCTTGGCTAGGGATCTTCCATCGGATGTCGTGATTAGCGCGTTTGCGCGCTGTGCTAGTCTGTTAGTGGACACCTTTCTTTTCACTGATTAGTTGCGAGTCTTTATATTACGTTTTATGAGCATGAGCATGCATATGTGATTATGATTTATTCGAGCATGTGTTTTACGATTATTCTTATACGAATATCACTACCAGAAATGGAGACATTACCGGCGACCTGCCGTCGCCGGCCTTGTCTTTTTTTTCGCCGGAATTGACATTACCGGAGACTTGTCGCCGGCAATGACGTCGCCGGAGATTCCCCGCCAGTGTTGACATTGCCGGCGACGGGAAACGCCGTCGCCGGCAATGGCAGCGCCGCCGTGGCCGGAATGTGAGACATTGCCGGCGACTCGAGTCCATGTCGCCGGCAATGTGAGGAAAAATTTTGAAAAAAAAACGCGGTTCTGGATTGGGCCCAATTCCATAACCTGCATTGAACCGGATAAACCGTACAATCATACAAGTTCAACAGTACACGTAGCAAAGACAGTCATACAAGTTCAACATAAATGTCCAACGTACAGTACAAATAGCAACGACGATAAAAAAATTTACTACAACTACAGGTCAGGTCCAGGAACTTGCGGGTCATCAGGGTTGAAGTAATCCATGTACTCATTTGAATTCCGGTGGCTACCTTGGTCTTGCTCTGGCGTTGACTGGTGCGGTGGTGGTGGTGGATAGGTAGGGATATGAGGGACCGGGGGAGGTGTGGGGAAGGGTTGTCCGGTAGTCTGAGCCTCGTACATTGTCCGCATCCATGTGTACATCTGAGCCTGCACCTGTGTCTGCTGCATTTGGTACTCGGCTATCTGCCTCTTTTGCTCCTCCAACTCCCTCTGCGTCCTATGAAGCTCCGCCGCGAGGTTACGACTAGAAGTTGAACTTCTTGACCCGGTAGAGTATTCTGAAGTGTTCTTCAATAGTCCTTCGCCCGCCGTGCCCATTCCCCTACAGTAGTAGGTATTCTTTCCAGTCCCGCACGCTTTTGCCATGATCCGAGCCGCTATCGGGGGATCAAGCGGATCGATCTGAGAGGCATACTGGGTGACTTCTTCCTCGGAGCAGTCAGGATGGTTAGTCCGAGCTATACTCATGGTCACTTCTGCGGTCGCCTCCTCCACTCTCGACTAATTGAAAAGGGAAAATGAACAACGTATTAGCTAACAAAATCTATTTCCATCTTCAAAAATAGTTTTATTAACACATGGAGAGGCGAAAGACTTACCGCTTCTTCAGGGCACTGCGGGTAGAACTTCTGATGAATATACACCAACGGGTTCACCTCTTGTTGTTGTTGCGCCTTAGTCGACCAACCCATGTAGTTGAGTGAACCTGCATGATGGGCCCTGGTGTTTTTCAATCTATTCGCCCGGTTCGTCTTCGAAATCGCCTTGTTTGATAAACATATGAAAAAAAATTAGTAACTAACTATTTCAATCTGATACGATACATTAGGCTTGAAAGATATATTAAGGATGCATACCCGAGCTTTGGGGTGCTCGAAGTGGGCTATCAGCCACAGCCACTCGTACTACCTAAACCGGAATTCGCTAGGGGTGGAACCTCGGCCTAGCTCCTTGTATACAGTGTAATGGGAAGAAAGCTCGTTCTTCCACTCTTTATACCTATATGAAAAGAAGGGAAAAAAGTTAGAGATATTAAAACACTTGATAAACAAAAATCTAACTCGATATATATTCAAATAAGTCGAAGCACATCACCTCATATGTAGTTGACGCTCTACCCACGTGTGAATAAGAACTTCATCCACGTCAAACCACACCTGCAATTTCAATATATAGAAGGTAAAATTATATATTTATTCGGACTTAATTAATAAATGTAAAATTTACGTAATGAAAATACGATTTTACTCACACTGAGTGCATTATGCACTTGCATCTTCACGTAGATAGGCACAGATTCCCAATCTGGCCAAAGCATTGGGACCTTGTCCCGCACGATCGCACCGGCCATGCTGACATATTTGCGCGTGGTGTCGAATGCCTCGATCACCTCGCCATCCTCATTGGCCCTTATGGGCGTTTTCCTTCCGCCGGTGGCCTGCTCAAGTCTCTTCCCGGTGCAGGTGCCTCTAGCCCCTTTCCGTTTTCCAGTCCCATTAACGAAATTGCCTAATAATACAATGTCAACAAATTGATATCATTAATTGAACCTACCGCAAGTCTTAATTAATAATTAAGTAATCAATCAGATGTTAAATAAAATTTACCTGCATCGTCCGTTTGTTGGTTGGTGCACCTCACACTCCAAAGATACACGGGGTCGAACGGGAGGAAGTTATACGCTTCCTCCACGCTCAGGAACTCCGGCCGTCCTTCAACATAAACAGGCATCCCCCTATCATCGAATTCAGGGATGACAGGAATCTCGTCGGGTAGGAAGAGACCGGACGGCGGAGATAGACGAGGCCTGGACGATGAGGCGCCAGCACCACCATGTGTCTGAGATGATTCCCGTGAAACGGGAGTAGGCACCGGGCGAATATGGGGCATTCGGATTGAGGGAGTTTCTGATGCCCCCGTTGACTCTCGCTCGTCTGAGGCTCTGCCACCGGAGGGACGTCTGCTGATTGAGCGTCTGGAGACTGAGGCTCGAGGCTCAACTTCTGGTTGCACGGCTCTTGATCGTGCAGCTTCCTCCTCAGCTCGCGCCTCTAGCAAGGCTCTCGTGCGAGCACTCATCATTGGCCCACTGGGCGTGTTGCTAACTGCGGGCGAGGAGGAAGCTTGACTACTGTTCCCTCCACTATTTCGGGAACCTCTCTGAAGCCAATTAGCCGCAAAACCTCCTGGCATGGACACCGTAATAGTCATGGGAACTGGGGTTCTATAACAAATCGGAACCGGAACTATATATGAACCGGAACGGTTTGGAACAGGAACTGTTTGAACCTGGAACCGTTATATTACAAACGGTTCCGGTTACAAACAGTTCCGGTTCCAAACCGTTCCGGTTACAAACCGTTTCGGTTCTATAACAAATCAGAAATACCCGAACGATTTGGAACCGGAACCGTTTGAAACCGGAACTGTTTGTAACCGGAACCGTTTGTAACATAACGGTTCCGGTTACAAACAGTTCCGGTTCGAAACGGTTCCGGTTCCAAACCGTTTCGGTTCTATAACAAATCAGAACCGGAACCGTTTGGAACCGGAACCGTTTGAAACCAAAACTGTTTGTAACTGGAACAATTTGTAACATAACGGTTCCGGTTACAAACCGTTTCGGTTCTATAACAAATCAGAACCGGAACGGTTTGGAACCGGAACGGTTTGAAACCGGAACCGTTTGTTTTTACAAACGGTTCCGGTTATAAACAGTTCCGGTTTCAAACCGTTCCGGTTCCGATTTGGTATGGTTCCAATATCACCTATTATACGTTAAATTAACAACTATATATATCACCTAACTTAACATATATACATACATCAATTCCGGCTTTAAACTTTTCACACATATATACATCGATCATGCATCTTAATTTCGATCACCTTAATTCACACATATATATACATCACATATTAATCCAATTCACCCTAGCTAATTAATTTTCCACATTTTTCAAACATACGTATATATATACATTCCATATATATTAATTAATTTTTCACATATATACATCACATATATTGCTCCTTCACCCCACAATTATCCACAATTTTTTCCCACAATTTTCATACATACCTTAATTACATTTTACAAATAATGTCCACATGCATACATATATACATCCCCAAATTATCAAAAATTAATTAATTAAAATACACACAAAAAATATTGTGGAATGAGAGAGAGAGAGAGAGGGAGAGAGAGAGCTCAAACCTGGCATGGTGGAGCTCGAACTATACCGTGCCGGCGACGGAGGTGAGGGGAGGAGGAAGAGGAGGAGGGGAGGAGGAGAGGAAGAGAGGGGAGAGGGAAGAGAGAAGAGAGGATTGAGGAGAGGGAGAGGTGAGAATTTCGGGTTTAGGGAGGGAAGAGGGAAGAGAGAAGAGATCGAAATAGGCCGAAGAGAAATGGGGAGGAGGAGCTCGAGCTCGAGCTATACCGCCACCATTGCCGGCGAGGTAGGTCAACGTCGTGGGTAATGTCATTACCAACGACTTGACTCGTTGGTAATGACATTACCAACGAGTTGACAAGCAACTCGTTGGTAATGACATTACCCACGAGTTGCTAGGTCGTTGGTAATGACATTACCAACGAGTTGACAAGCAACTCGTTGGTAATGTCATTATTAATTTGTCGACTATTATCCGATCGACCAATTTCCGACCATTTTCCGACTACATAATTTCCGACTACGTACAATTTCCGACTACGTATAATTTCCGACTACGGTTCCGATTTCCGACTACGTTCAATTTCCGACTACGGTTCCGATTTCCGACTACGTTCAATTTCCGATTTCCGACTACAGTTCCAATTTCCGACTACGATTCCGATTTCCGACTACGTTCAATTTCCGACTACGGTTCCGATTTCCGACTACGTTCAATTTCCGACTACATACAATTTCCGACTACGTACAATTTTCGACTACATACAATTTCCGAGTACATTTTCCGACAACGTTCAATTTCCTTAAACATTTTACTACGTACATTTGCCGACTACAATTTTCGACTACAATTTCCAACGTACTAAGGATGATAATCGTAATCATCTTCATCACTTGAGTCTGACTCGGTTTCATAGGTAACCTCTGGCAATATGTGCCGCTCCTCGTCATCTGAATCAGCGTCAACTTCACATGGATTAACATCGAGAAGTTCTGCTCCAGTAATTCGAACCACACTCCCAGATCTCACATTATTAAGGCGAATCGTAGATGATTCCGGAATGTCAAAAGCGTTTGGCTCTTGGTATGCAGTAACTTCCTCATCATCTGCGGTATCACCAAGTGTGGCAGCACTGTATATGTTTCTATGAGCAACATGGTTAACCACCTTCCACGGGACTTTGTTAAGAAGATCGTCCAGGTAAAACACTTGTTTTACTGATGAGGCAAGAACGAAAGGGTCATCTTCATACCAGGTAGTAGCAGTATTCACCGAAAATGTTCCGTACTGATCGGTCCTTGTGTTCTCCGGGCTAGTATCAAACCATCTACACTTGAACAAGTGCACTTTCATGCGGTTCCCATAAATTAATTCAACAACTGAATGAAGGACACCGTAATAGTCAACGCCATCCTGCCCACCATGGACCATCACCCCACAATTCTGTGTTTTCAGTCGGTCGTCTCGATTTTCACATATAAATTTCACGCCATTGACCTGACACATCTAGTAAACTTTTGAAGCAATCGGTTTCATCGCCAGGACCCTCAATTCGTTTGACCACTCTGGGCAACCATCATCTGCTACATGGTTCATCTGAAAACGTCCATATATTAATACGTACAGAAGAAATTATGTCATCTTGAAACCACAAAACCACGTACATACATACATGCTATATAAGGATATATATAAAAATAGACATATACACATATACTTACCCATTGACCAAAGTAGTTTGCAAACGTCTTGTTGTGGTAATCAACATTTCTGGCAATAGCAGGGCAGTGAAGATGATAGTTTTTCCAATATTGTACTTCTTGACAGTTAATCAGTACCGACCAGTGGGCAATGGCTACCTCATTTCCATCCAACTTGTACGACTTTGGCAAGCTTCCCTGTACTACCACGTCACTGGAGATGATAGAAAGGTTGAACTGGGGTTCATCTATCGGCATATGTTGTTGGGGGTCCTCTACATTTTTGAGGTACACTTTGGTGTACGTTACACACTCGTGCGCAAGATATGCTTCAGCGATACACCCTTCAGATGCATATTTATTCTTCACATAGTCCTTGTAGGCTCCCAATTGTCTACAAGTTAACAAGTACATGTTAACTTACTTAACCACAAGAATTTACATATAAAAACATAGGCAAACCAAATTTTTGAATCATTTGTACCTTTCCATGGGATACATCCAAGTGTAGTGTACGGGACCGGTAAGCAACAATTGTTCGGGAAGATGGATCATCAGGTGCGGCATTATGTCGAAAAAATTTGGGGGAAATATCCTCTCAAGCTTGCACATGATAAAAATGATGTCATCTTGCATCTCCCTCAGGTCTGCTTTTTTAACTTCCCTGGTGCATAACTTCTGAAAGAATCTTGACAAGGCCACCAACGGCTCCACCACCTCTTTGGGCATGTACCCTCGAATGAAAATAGGGAAAAGGCGTTGAAGCAGTACATGGCAGTCATGACTCTTTAATCCGTACATCTTATTGTCCCGGAAGTTAACACACCTGCTTATATTTCCTGCATAGCCATAAGGATACCTGCATATATATAGATAAAGCCATATATATGGACCAATTATATTTCTCGCATATAACCATATATACTCCGCTAAAAATTTAAGGCCAAATTCCTACATAGCCATAAGAATATATACCTGACATTACTCAGTCACCGAAAAATTTCATGCTTATGCTTCGGCTTTACGGTGTACGGAGCTTGCGGCATTTTTCTCTTACCATCTCTTAACCACAAATGTTTCCTCACACCCATTGCTTTCAGATCAATGCGTGCCTTAGGGATGTCTTTTGTTTTCCCCTCCAAGTTAAGAACTGTGCCCACCACACTTTCACACACATTCTTCTCTATGTGCATGACATCTAGGTAATGTCTGATAGGTAACCTGGGCCAGTAGAAGAGTTCCCAGAATATGCTCTTGTGTGTCCAAAACTTATACCTTTCGGGCTTGTCTGGAATTGACGCCACTATGTCAGGATGATTGCTCAGCTAGCCAAAATCGTATTCATTCAACACTTCCAAAATTTCTTCCCCTGTCCATCGCCTGGGTGCCACACCTGTTTCCACAGTCCCATCAAACGCGTCTGGATCCTGCCTAAATGGGTTATCATATGGAAGCCAACAACGGTGACGCATCTGAACAATTTTACTGCAATGAGGACTGCAACAATCAACCGTCATGCACTCTGAACAAGCCTTGTAACCCCTGGTAACGTTGCCCGACAACATACCGCGGGCAGGAAAATCACTGATGGTGCCAACAAGCATGACATGCATCTGGAACATCTCCTTTTTGAACCTATCGTCAGTGGGGTGGCCACACTCACTCAGGTACTTAAGCTCCTCAATCAAAGGCCTCAAATACACATCGAGACACTTTCCTGGATAACCCGGGCCCGGAATTAACAGAGTGAACATATTGTATTCCTTCTTCATGCACATCCATGGTGGAAGGTTGTACGGTACCAAAATAACTGGCCATATACTGTATTGAAGACTCATGTTGCCAAAAGGGTTGAATCCGTCAGATGAGAGCCCTAGCCAAACATTTCGGACCTCTGCTGCAAAATGATCAAACTCCCTGACCATGTGCTTCCAAGCCTCTCCGTCGGAAGGGTGTATAAGGGTGTCATCGTCAGGCAAGTTCCTCTCAGCCCACCATCTCATTGCCTCGGCCGTGAAAGCACACATGAACAACCGCTCCAGCCTATCAATAAGCGGGAAATATCGAAGTATCTTCACAGCTTTCTTGTTGCCTGCAGGAGTCAACTTATACCTTTCTGTAAAACATACCGGGCAGGCTTCAAGGTCTTCGAGATCTTTTCCCCAGAAGAGAATACAATCATATCTGCATGCATGGATTTTGATGTAGGAAAGCCCAAGATCTTTCAGGATATGTCGCACCTTATGATGAGTGGTAGGAAGACGATGGCCGGGTGGCAGTAGCGAAGCAGTCCACTTCAACCAAGAATCAACAGCTTTGACAGACATTTTGTTCTCCATTTTGAGCTGCATCACTCCCATCACACTTTCAAGAACAGTCTTACTACAACCGTCGTACAACGGAGTCTGTTGCAATGCAATCAGGTTGTTGTACTTGTCCATACCGCTTGTGTTGACATAACCTCCAGGTAATGGTTCGACTGGCTCGATATGGGGGAAACCCTCAACGACGGGAGGGACATTTGGTGCTTCATCAGCAAATACACCGCTCTCATGAGGAAACATATCATTAATTAACATCGATGTTGGATCATAGGATGAACTGCCCCTCTCAGCAAAATCTCCATGATCATAGCGTGGACTTGCCCTCTCACCAAATTGTCCATGATCATGCGGACCCGCTACCGATGTTTCACCGTGATAAATCCAACAAGTGTACTTATCCCAAAACCCGTATTTACTCAGGTGCCTCTGGACTTTATCAATGGGAAATCGAAATCGATCGCTGAAACACTTACATTCTTTACACGGGCAATAATGAAGTGTAGTGTCTCCACAATTAGCCTTCACAAAATCCACAAAACTCCTAATTCCCTGGTGATATCTGACATCCCATCTTTCGAGGCTCATCCAACTCTTGTCCATCCTGAAAATTCTAACAATTTAACGTATTAATTATATATATATACACACATTCACTACTAATAATCGACATGATCTCTCCATTCAACTCTAATTAAATCAACACGTACATGCATGCATATGTATATATATCGATCTAATCTCTGAATTCGATTCAGTACTCGATGATAGTATTCTCCTTTTTTCAATTCAAAACGTATTTGACTGGGTAGGAGGAGGCTCTGTTAAGCCTGGCTCCGATAACAATACGATAATACCAGTCATTGATTCAGACACAAGATTAACTACAAGCTGTTTTCTCGTTTCGGTGACCGTACATCAACAACATTTCATATATATCTCACGAATTGGATTTGATCAACACACACACACATATATATATACCACATATACGTATATATACACCTATGTACCTATATATATAGCTTCCCGAGTGATCGAGTTTTCGACGCGCGCCTTAATTTTGACAATATACCGAATGATCGATTTCAGAGCGTACGTACGTTTTCCTTCTTTCGATTTCTCTGGATTTTTTTCGATCAAAATGATTGAATGATCGAGCTGCCGTAGCCGGCATCTAATATAAGACACATTGCCGGCGACGGAGTAAGTCGCCGGAAATGAAGACATTACCGGCGACTTTACGCCGGAATCTCGCCGGTAATGTTCCAAGACATTACCGGCGACTCCAACCGTCGCCGGCAATGTCTAGCCACACATTTCCGGCGAAATTCCGGCCGGAAAATCGCCGGAAATGTTCGGCTTGACATTGCCGGCGACGGTTGGAGTCGCCGGTAATGTCTTGGAACATTACCGGCGAGATTCCGGCGACATTACCAGCGACGGAGTAAGTCGCCGGTAATGATGGACATTACCGGTGACTTTTCCGGTCGCCGGCCTTGTCTCTGGTGATCTCGCCGGTAATGGGCACAAATGTTGTAGTGTATGCATCGACGAATATGCTTATATAATTATGTAATACGAATATGCATTTACATTATGCTTTATACATTTGTATGAAATTATTTATGATTTGGTTTACACAGAGTACAGTCTTAATATATGTGGTTGTATCGATACACTTGCATCTCGGCTGATCCCCAAGGATGTTTACCTTGGGGGGAAGACCTCTAACCTGAGGCCTTTCTGGCTTGAATCAGATGTGGGTCTGAGATCCCGCGATTCGGACTGTACTAGCGCGGATGCATCCATGAGTGACCCCACGGGATTTTACGATGCATGCTCTGTATGCATGAGGAGTTAGAGTCTCCCTAGAGTACCATATTATTTTCATGCATTTAAACTCGCATATTTTTTTATAACATATATTATTTGGCGAAAGACATTTATTTTCGTCTACTCACTCTAACGGTTTATATGTTTTTCCCTGAACTCTTTGTTTTCAATGCCCAGTTTGCAGTTCGGATTCTGGTGTCGCACGTCGTAGTCGGAGGCTTAGTATTCGAGCTACTTTTCTTTCTCAGTAGGTTTCTTGTTTAGCCTACTGCTGTATATTTATGTATATATATACTAAATGTCGCTCTGAATAGTCTGATGTTTATATTTTCATATGATTTTCCCCAGATTTCTGTAAAGTTACAGTTTTGCTTATTATTTTATATTATGATATGATTTTGAGAAATCCGGATGGGATTGGTGCCCACGGTTTGGCTTTTGCGGCATAGGATGAAGTGTGTTTTCGGGTGCAGGTTAATGGTAATTTCGCGATATAGTGAAACTCTGCCAAAATTTCTATGGTTTCTGAAAGTTCGTGTTTTCAGAAGAGGTTTAATTCCGGTTTAGGAAACTAAATCGGGGTTGGGTCCTTTCAGGCAAAAATTTAATCTGACAATTATCAGTTTAATTCACGACAATATTAAAGGACGCTCTGATTATCCGTTAAATTGCGAGTCGTTTGATATTCGAAATTTGTTTGAGATTCTTTAAAAGTGAAGTATTACAGAGAATTGAATTCAGAATTTGGTTGAGTCAGTAATTTAACAGAAAAATACATTATTCGAGTATACGAGATTCTCGATGTTATTACCCACCAGATTACGATCTTTGCTATTAAGTATGAACTCCGATGATCAAATATTATTTTAATTGTGGTTTCAGGATCATGAGTTAGCGTGTGTATCAGATGAATAATTGTGCCGATCGATAGGGTTTCAGCTTTATGTTTATCCCGGCAACCTGTGAGTGGACATTTTATTTTCACCGTTGACCTGCGAGTCTTGATTTATGCATTTTACGATTATGCTTTGTATGGATATACATTTACAATTATGCATGTGCATGGAAACAAATATGATTTGTTTTACACAGAGTACAGTCTCAGAGGTAGTAGTGGCATCGATGCCCTGGCATGCTCGGCTGATCCCCGAGATGCTCCAAGGGCGACAGAGTCCTGACCAGTACAGTGATTTAGACTGTACTGGTGCGGATGTGTCCGAGAGGGACCACGCGGTTTTAGACTCCCATCATGTTTATTTTCATATATTGTTAAAGGCATGTTATATTTAATGTGATTAGATTAAAAATGAAAGATTATTTTCGTCCACTCACTCTAACAGTTTTTATGATTTTATATGCCTTTTTCCTGGGCTTTTCGGTTTTCTTTGCCCAGATTGCAGTGTGTATTATAAGGGTGCTGAAAGTCGTCGAGGGCGTAGAGTTCACCAGTCAACCAGTTAATTCCTTCAGCAGTAGGTTCCAGCTCACTGTCAGTATGTCTCTTCTGGTACTGAAGTCACCTTAGACATTAGTTTTGTATTATCATCTTTGTGAGACTCTTGTGAATAGGTTGTCACTCGTATAGTTGTCGATTTGAGTTTCTTTGTTTATGAATCAGTGTATTTACTGGAGTTATGTTTTTGAATTCTGAATAATGTTTCAGTTTTGATATCCGTTTTATGTTGAGAAATCCGGATGGACATCGGTGGTCCACACTATTGTTTGTGGCAGAATGTAAGTTTTTCTTGAAGGTTTTAGTTGTCTTTTTCATAAAGGAAGTTATGTCAAAATTTTCACAGAAACTAGTAGATTATGGTTAGTCGTTAAGGCTTGATTCTAGATTACTAGTTAATCTGGGGTCGGGTCCTCTCACATTGATTTTGCGATTTTTTCGTAATGTGTTTTGATTATATCACATTCTACGTATTTGCGAGTTTTGATTTCCGCATCTAACAGAAAATGATATTTTCACTTCTGTAGTACATTTGAGTATTTCCAGAGATTATGTTTACATTTTATTGATATGTTGTATATTTCATATTTCGAGTATTCTATTGATAGTTGAAAAATTCAGATGAGCATCGGTGGCTCACGGGTTGGGATTTGTGTTAGTGAAGTGTTTGGACACTTTGTACGTTTTAGGCAACCGATTTTTAGGGGAAACTCTTCCCAATTTTCCGCAAAAGTATTCTGCAATCTTAGATTTATAATTTCGAGAGAAATATATTTTATCGCGGGTCAATTGTAATGCCCCGACTTTTTATATATAATCATTAATAGTTACGAATATTTTTGATTTCGAATTACTAGCGCTGTAAATGATTTCATTGTCGGTAAATATTGAGCGACATCGGTTGAGTTTTCATTGGATTGATGATGTTGATTGACTTTGGATGGAAGTCGTAGACGCTAAAAATGCCGAAAATGGGGCAATGATGGAAATGTAATATATATAGATGTTACCTGCGTTGACCGAGCTCTGGCGACCAAAATTGTCGTCGAGCAGTCGGTCGGCGGTGCGATGCCTCTGGCCCTGTTTACGGCCGATTTCAGTCGGAAATGAAAGCTCTTATTCCCCTCTTCCTTTTTCAATTTTCAATTTCTAGATTTGAAACTTGTTGATGGAGACTCGAACAGAAGAATTTCTAGGTTTCGGGTTATTTGCATCACTGGCGAGGTTTCTCGCGACAATTAAGGTAAAAAGCGATTGGGCTTTGTGTGGTGTTTTTTCCTATGGTTGTGATTTGATTTTTGTGTAGGTTTAGCTCAAAGAATTGAACAATTTCTGGCGAGCCCAATTTCGGTCTCTATTGTCTTCAGCAGTTTCCCGAAGTAAATTAGCTGCCGGGGTCAAGGGGTTTTGCTCCTTGCCTCCTCGTGGTCTAATTAAGACCAGCCGCAAGTATAGCCGTTGATCAATGGCGTCGTTGCCTCGTTAGGTTTCTAGTGAGTTTGTGATTTCAGGGCTTTCGAGGTTGATGTAGTTGAATAGAATATAGGGCTCGACGAGAACTTTCCATTTTTTTAAGATAAGTGAAATTGAACTAAGCAACTAAGATAAGTTCATAATTTTAAGATAAGTACTGTAGTTATGAATTTTGGCTAACGATAACAATGGGAATGCAGGAAACATAGGCGTCTTCCTATTTAAATTTGCACTACTTGAATACATTTCTTAAGAGTAAATACAGGAATACATTCCTTAAATGCGCTACTTGGTGTGTTACTTTCCGCCGTCGGCGATAGTTGCCGGTGGCGGCGCGTCAGCCAGAAAAGTATTTATTGAAACATATCAAGTTATATGTTATTAGGTGCAATAGGGGTCATCATTTGGCCCATAGGCCAAAAAATCCCGTGGGCAGCCTGAGACACGAAAGCCCAATCCTGGCCCTGCGGGCATAGGGTCGGGCTCGGGTTCAAGCCGATGTCCCAGATTCTAGGGCCAAATCCGTCTAACCCATCAATTATCTATATTATAGATTATTTTATCAATATAAACCTATCAATTCTCTAATGTACCTTAATATCATTCATTTTTATATATATACTAATTATCAATTTGTATAGGCTTATATATTATTTAGTGTATATAATTATTGACATATTTGATAGTTAAACACTATTAGTTTCTAAGTTTTTTTATTTAATATAAACAAAAAAACCTAACCCGGCCTGGCCCGACCAGACCTCAAATTCTCTTTATACTTTGACTGTCCTTCACCGGCTACTTAGAAAACTCCAACGCCATCTCGAAAAAATTGATGAGCTACTCCAAAAACGAGAATTGTGCCCTGAATGAGTTCACGAGTTACAAAACTTGAGCAGCCCTGGCCGAGGACGGAGTAGGAGAAGCAGTGTGACGATGACTTTTTTGGGGTCGGAGTCGGATTCTAGGAAGGTTTGAAGAAGAAGAATTGAGGAAGAGAGAGAGAGATGATTTTCATTTGAATTTGTTATATTATTTTAGATTCAGAATTATAGAAATGAAAAATTAATATATTGTCCCCAAGTTTGAATAAATAAGTGTGCCACGTCATCGACGATACAGAAAGATAATGAAAATAGTGCTTCAGGTTCCATATTCATTGTGTTTTGAGAGTTCAGGTATCACATTGATCATTTTGAAAGTTCGGGTATCAAACTTTTAAGTTCTAAAGAGTCCAAGTACCATACAAAATTTTCCAACCAATAATAACTAGTAAAGGGAAATATACACTACTCAATGTAATCCTCCTAGCTATGTACTCTCCCTAGAAATCTCCCTTTAGAGATTAAAATTTCCTTTATTGAGATTGAGAGAGGTGCATATCTCAAGTGAGAGAATTTGTTTTCTTCTCTAAATAGAGAGTGAAGTGCTCGATCAACCTTTGTAATCATTATTCTTATTCTTATAGTCTAATCCTCCTAGCTATGTACTCTTGCCCGTGCTTTTTTCCCGAATTCAATTTGGGATTAAGAGGTTATGTTGATGACGTGGCAAATTCCAATTATCACTACCAAGGTCTAAACTTTTACAAAATCGTAAATGTGATGCCCACACTTTGAAAACTATCAAAGTGGTACCCACAATCTCAAAACTATATCTACATGATGCGTAGACCCATTTTCCGTCACATAGCCGTCTATGTCGTTGACGTCACAATTAAGGATATTATTGTTTTGTCACTATTTTTTTTTCTTCAAAAAATATAGTGCTGGCTCAATAATACCCTTAATATTTCTTTTAATTTTTTTTTTATTTCTCTCTCGCGATCTCGCTTGATTGACCGGTTTAGAGACCCATCACTACTTATCAATAACCCCCAATTAGTGTTATCTGCTAATTCTCATAGCTCAGCACTTGGTTTGGCTCACTGGCTTTGTTCCTTAAAATCTCCAAATTTGTGGACTATGAATTTGTGAATAGGCAGCAATGAAAGGACCCAACCTCGATTTAGCTGCCAAAACCGGAATCGAACCCCTTCGAAAACACGAACCAACAAAAACTTTTCAAAATTTTGGCGGAGTTTCGTTACTAGCGTGGAATTACCATTACCTGCACGCGGAAAACACACTTCATCCTATGCCAAAAAAAGCAAACCGTGGGCACCAATCCCATCCGGATTTCTCAATATATCAACTGTAAAGTAAAACAATACATATAATAGTACTTTACTAAAATCCGGAGTAAATCGTATAACATTTTCAACAGAAAACTTAGAGCGACCTCTAATACATAATCATATACGTATACGACAGTAGGTAGAACAATAAACCTACTGGACGAAACAAGGTAGCTCAAGCACTATGCCTCCGACCACGACGTGCGACACCAGAGTCCAAACTGCAAACTGGGCACGGAAACCGAAAGGCCCAGGGGAAAGGCAAATAAAAACGTTAGAGTGAGTGGACGAAAATAAACATATGCCTTTCACCAGTTATACACATACTCAATATAAAACAGTGCGAGTTCGGAAAACACAACACATATAAATATATACGGAGGTTGTCGGGCGACCTCTCAAACCCGACGTCAGGTGAATCGCTCAAACCTGACAGTGATAAGCCAGGGGACCACTGAACCCTGGCGGCATGCAGGGGACCACTCAACCCCGCCCAGAGGAATCTCTCAACTCTGGTCCAGAGGAATCTCTCAACTCTGGTACATCGATGTAATAAATGCCATCACAGATAAACATATAACAATACCTCCGAAAACAACACATATCAGAACATCGTATAATTAAAATACGGAAATCATAAATCCACAAACTCGCAAATCAACCGTGAAAATAGAAACTTGTCCACTCACAGACTAGCGTAACGCTGATCGCGTTAACCCGTGATCCGACGGAAAATCCCTCGCCAAACGAACGATCACGAACACCTGAATATTCAAAAAATCCATTTCTCAAAGTCATAACTCGACAATACAAGACAAATCACGAGAAACCACTGTTCTCGGAAACACATAATCCGATCACGACAAACTGTCGGAAATCCGGAAATCACACCTCAATACCTCGCTGTAAGTTCGGACACTCAACTTGAAAAACGAACCTCCCCACTGCGATCGGGGCGCGATTTCGAGTCAAATGACATGCAACTTGTTGAAAATCCAAAAAGTCAAATCGTTGACCGTTGACCGCCGTCCACGGCGGCGCCGCCATTGACCTGGAGATTTCACGGCGGAGCTACTCTTATTCCATGCAAAATCACTCACTGAGCAACTTCCATAACTGCACCGAAGTCCAATTCTCACTCTAACTAGGTCAATTTCATGAAAAACCGAATGTACACACAAATTTCAAATCCAAAATTCTCCTTCCACAATCAAAATTTGAACTCCAAACTTACATGGTAGCTTGCTAGTGATGAGAGCTTCAAAGCCCACCCAAAATTGCAGCTCGAATCGATCAAAATCATGGAACCCGATTACCTCAATTTCTCTTGAATTTTGGCCGGAAATATCACCTCCTCCGGCGAGCCTTGCCGTGAAAGGAGGCCGGGGTAAGGATGAGGGTGTCCATACGAGTCGAACGGAACCAGAAGGAGGCTCGGAGATGGCCGGAATCAACTCCACCGCCGTGGAGCACGCCGTTCGCCGTCGGCCTTCTCTCACACCACCGAGTTGACTCAGTCAACTCGGTCAACTCCCCATTTAGAAATGTTGACTTACCCTTTTCGGTAACCTACTATTTATAGCCTTTCCCAATTTGGAAACTCATAATTATCCATTTCGACGAACTTTGAACACCCGTAACTTTCTCGTCGTGATTCCGATTCCGATAATTCTCACGGCCACAAACTCGTCACGACCTATTCTTCAATAATCACCCAAAGTCAAACACATCGATCAAACAGATAAAAAGTCAACAGTTCAAAGCAACACACATTAAATCGACTAAACAATCGATAATCGGAAATATTCACAACTTAAAATCCGTAACTCAAAATCATGCTCCGGAAGTTCCCACAAACTCGAAATTAAATTCTGAACAACTTCCGTGAAGAAGCCGAAACCAAATTCTCAACCGGTAATTTAGTCGCTAAGTAGCTCGCCATATTAATCTGTTCTTCAAATATTCATAATTAATTCCTCGGTCGTCCAAATAACGATCCGGAACCGTCCACGAACTTGAAATCACATGTACTACGATTCTCGAGAAGAGACTCAGCTCCAATTCTCGGCCAATAATTTAGTCGTTATCAAACCAGGCGGTACAAATACTGTCGGAACTCTACGACTACGCAGTGACTCACGTATATAGCTGATCATACTGTTGATTCTGGTCCGGGTCGTCACAAGCAACACTCAATATATGTGAGTAACCATTTATACGGACTGAAACTAAAAGAATTTGCCCCTTCAATCTCATCGAGGAAATGGCGGAACTCTGGACAAATGTAAGCACTACCTGCATGGGCAGCATCCATATGAACCCTTATGTCATATTCTTTCGCTACATCACATAATGGTCCCAAAGGATCTACAAATCTACTGCATTTGTTGCAAGCTCGGCGGAATAGTACCAGAGATCATATTGTCATATTTTTTCGCTAAGAAAATCTGAGCCCGATTGAATTGGAGCGAAATAGAGGTGAACAAAGCTAGAGAAAATATATTGTTGTTACTCAGTAATGGACCACCGTCATTGGCGTGCAAGTCGAGATATGGATGAGATGAGGACTTTAAGCGGCAAAGTTAGATGGCGATGAGTTTTCTTAAGCAATCAAGAAAATCAAGTTGGTTATAAAACAACATGTATATTAATTTTAAATATTAGAGAGAAAAATTATTCTCTAATTTATTTGTACACAAAGAAACTGTCAACGTCTTAATTCAATTTTCCATTTTTCCTATATATATATATAGTCATATATGTTTTTTTTCCCAAATTTTGGGTGGGACTTGAGTCCCATTCTAGAATAGTGTGGCTCCGCCCCTGAGTAAGACATGTCCGTGGTTTACCCCTTGTAGATTCTCAAACCTTTTCTAGAGCATAATGTTGATTTCTTAGTAAATCCGAGTTCGTGACTTTGGGTTCTTTGAGTAATAGTCGTCGATGATAAGTGAACATAAACCGACATATGCATAAAGATTAGGTAATAGGATGTGTTTTCAATGGTAAAATCTTCTAGAGAACTTTCATTCATGACATTGGCATTGTTAGGTTGAGTATTTGTTGTTTAGATGGATTGACGTTGGTAGATGGCAATGTCGTTAACTCATTCATATATTGATTTTCGTCACTTTTGTAAATCTTGTTCAAGGAGAAATATTCCAGTTGGTATCACAGTGTGTGTCTTGTCCTAATTAGAATAGCAGTAGATATTCTCCAAATCTCTTATTTATAGGGACATTGATTGTTACAGATTGTAATGCCTATATTTAAGGCCATCTATTAATGAATAAAGTATAATGCCTATATTTAAGGTCATCTATCAATGAATAAAGTACAGTTTCAGTCTACATTGATTGCGTATCTATTTTCTCCTTCAACATGTTATCAACAACTCTTGAGTTTATAGCCGTCACCCTAAACCTTAAGCAGAAAAATACCCTAAACACAAAACTCCACTGCTGGAATCATCAATACTGCCGCCGAACGCTCTCTATCGTCGCCAGATTTTTTGTGGTTCTTTCTTCATACTTTTTTCAAATTTTCATACCAAGCATAACACACTCGGGGTAAATCTTCTAACTTTCTTTGATTTAAAAATTAGGTTGGAAAACTTAATTACCGCAACATCCTACATCAAGGTCTAAATTTAGATTTAAGTTACCGTGATTTATTTTTTATGCTCTAGTTCCTATGGATTACTATATTTTGATAAAAAATTTAATATTAGTGACAGTTCTTGGAGAATCATGGTTATTGGTGAATATAACGGTTAATTGTGATTTCATATTGAAAAAAAGTCGATATTTGTGACTAACTATAAAAGTCATGGTTTCTAGGTGTGGTATGAAGCCACCAATTTTTGCATCAATTTTGTGACCAAACATCATTGATTATTGTTCTTATTCCCTAAACGATGCTAATGATCGTGCTTTTTTTTTATCGGTACTAATTACATCTCTTGTGTCTTTTGTAGATGACATCAACACAGCTGGCTAGGCCTAAGTTTGACATCCTAGATCCACAAGCAACATAATACCATCGTTGGGTATCAGATGTTGAGAATACACTTCTCAGTATAAATCTGACTGATACTTTCCAACCAATACCACTAACTGGTGAAAACGTTGTGCCACCAACTCCAGAACAAGTCCAACTTCTTTTGAGTAGAAAGCTCGAGCCCTCATGTTTTTGAGGTGACACATTTATCCAATTTTGAAAAAGTAATATCTTCGAAAGAATGACCGCGTGGATTTCTAGGATATTTTAAAAGACAGATTCAATAATGTGCATGACGCACAGCTCCTGGAACTTCAAGAAAAATAGGATTCAATCCTATTATTAGATTATCCAAAATTACTAACTTTAATCAAGCTATGTTGGAGCTTTAATCTGAGTTGGCAGTTTGTGACGTGGTAAGGACCGATCAAGTTATGATCGAGAACTCTTTGAGCACATTCCCTACTTTCATGGATCACTTGCACATCAATATAGCATAGATGCCGAGCATAGAAGAATTAGATCATTCGGTAATCTCATGAATGTGTTGGCCAAAAAGGCGAGATATCATGAGATACTTGTCAACAACAATGCTAGGCCAGCTAATACAAGGAAAACTCATGGGACGTATGACATTGGTTAGAAGGCACGTAAGGATAAGATGAATGGTCTTTCTGAGCCTTACAATAATCGTGGTGGTAGAGGAGGACATGGCAGAGGTCAAGGTAGTGGAGGACAAAGTCGGGATCTGACTTGGATTAGCCAGGACAATGGCTACAATAACTCCAACAAGAATCACTCCAATTATTGTCATAGAAATGAAAATTCTTCAAATTCTACTTCTACTTCTCGTTTGTCAACTTGCTATATGTGTGGTTCAACCAAGCATATGCACAAACAATGTTGTACACCAAAAGATGTTCAGAATGCCTACAAAAGGTGTAAGCATTACTTGGTGCATGAGACCAACTATGCTAAAGACTATGAAATTGAAAATTGTGGTGAAGCCAATCTTATTGTAGCAGATGACACAAAAGCAAATCTAGAGACTACGAATTTCAATTAGTCTATGTATTAGACTCATGTTCCCTTCTATGTAATCAAATTTAGCTTTGTTTAGGCTTATTATAAGTCATGGTTTGAGACTTTGGTTTAAGTCTTGATTTGTGGAATAAGACAATCTGAGATATAAGTTTTTGTGTTGGCATATTAATAAAATTTCGTCATTTCGGTATTTGAAAATGTTAAGAATGGTTCTTTTCATATATATTACTTGAATTGTTCAGAACATACAATATTTCATGGCACTATGACACCAAAATACCATAAAAACGAGAGAAAAGAGAGAATGGTTTGATCTAGGGTATTTTTGACCCGTCCAGGCTCTCTCTCGACCTGTCGATTGGTAGCTACTGGATTGGTTTTTGGCACATTTTTGACCCATCCAAGTTTTGCTTGGTTTTCATTCGACCCATCGAATTTTGTCCTCCGGTCACCTAAGTTGCACCTTCGACCCGTCAAAGCTTCATCTCGACATGTCGAAAGATAGATACTGTCTCCGTTTTGTCCAATTTTTGACCCGTTCAGGTAAATTTTCAACAAATGAAACAAGATATCGGAAATTCATATCGATTTTAGATTTTTCTTTGACTAGTTGAGCCATATTCTTGACCTGTCGAATAGGTTGTTCTGGACATGATTTCATTGGTCTTTGACTCATCGAGATGTTCATCTCAACCCGTCATGGCTCCTACTCGGATTTGGTTTTTTTTGTTATGTTTTTTTTACATCAATTTTATCATGTCATATCAACGCTCTATAAGGGTCACAACCCTTTGGAAAATCCATAAGTCTTTCCTTAAAGTGTTCGCCATGTCTTGAGATAGAAGACTATTTAACTCACATTCTTTTGTACATGTTTGAAAACAAGATTGAGTGCTTAGTAGATAACGGTACTACTCATACTATACTACGCAATTGTTTATGAATCTTGTGCATACAATTCATCAGTAACTACCATGATTAGTTCATCACTGGTTATACAAGGGCCTGGTTCAACACATTTCTTCCTACCACATGGTACAAAAATTTATATCACTAATGCATTGTATGTATTACAACTCAAATCGTAATTACGCGTTTATCAGTTTGTGTTACGTGTTATCGCGGATTAGTCGCGTAATTGGGGTTGTCAATGACTTTTTCACCACCCGAGAATTTGTGTTAACTTCCTTCACGAGAACTGTAGAGTATTTAATTTTGAGCTCGTGGTAATTTTCGGGGAATTTTTCAGATAAGTGAGATATTTTTAACAAATTTTGAAGTCAGTAGGTGAAAATATTTAATCGTGACCGTCTAATCTTGATAGTTTTAGATCTGAGCCATTGATTTGAGTTATGTGTGTGTACGGGTATTTATATGGGTTGTTAATGGAAAGTTTCCATTTTGGGAAGAAAATATGTACAGATACGGACACACCCGTATACCTCTTCGGCTCGTCGATTGCTGCCCAACCTGACGATTCTGGCCACCTCCAGCATTGCCACAAGTACCGTTCGAAAGCTCTTTCCTTCCTCTATCGATTAGTATAGATGTTGATGAGTTTTGTTGCGTATTGGGATGCGATTCGTGGAAGTTTTCCGTCCAGGTTTCGGGATTTGCGAACGGCGGCGCTACGGTCGATGTTGGTTGGAGAAGGGTTATGGGTTTTGATCCCCGCACTGCCAGGAGCATTTTGCCACTGATCTCGAGCCGCGACGAGGGAAATTTTTGGCCAATTTTGATCGACTTTCATGGTGTTTTCCAGCCACCTCCGTTTAGTTTTTGGGTTTGTCTCAGTTGTGAAAGTTATTGGGCTTGTGATAAGCTTTCGTATGCTGTATCATTTGTAGGTTTTGGAGCCGGATGATTCTGGCAGTGCTTGCCGCCAGTAGTGGCGGCGCGTGAGCCCCAAGCGCCGCCGTGCACGGCGGAGCTCCAACAAAGTTCAAGATTCCGGCCAATTTCTATGTTATTTCACTCGTTTTCTCATGTTCAATTCAATGATGAGGTCCATATTCAGATCTGAGCTTGATAATTTTGACGAGTATTTAATCAAAACATAATCAGTTTAATTCACAATAATATTAAATGACGTTTTGGCTATCAGTTTTATTGCGAGTCGCTTGATCTTTGAGATTTGGTTGCGACTCTTAAAAGTGAAGGAATACAGAGAATTTAATTCAAAATTTTGTTGAGTTAGTAATTAGACATAAAATGCGTTATTCGAGCATATAAGACTATCGATGTTATTACTCACCAGATTACGATCTTAGCTATTCAGTATGAACCCCGATGATTAGATATTAATTATAATCGTAGTTTTAGGACTATGAATTAGAAGGCAAGTCAGATGAATAATTGTGTCGTTTGGCAGATCTCAGTGAAAGGACCCAACCCCGGTTTAGTTGCCTAAACCGGAATCAAACCCCTTCGAAAACACGAACCAACAAAAACCATCAAAATTTCGGCAGAGTTTCGCTACTAACGTGAAATTACCAATACCTGCACCCTGAAAATACAATTCATCCTATGCCACAAAAATCAAACCGTGGGCACAAATCCCATTCGGATTTCTCAATATATCAACAATAATGTAAAGTAGTAAATATATCTGTACTTTACTGAAATTCAGAGTAAAATCGTATAAAATACATAACAGAATACTCAGAACGACCTCTAATGTATAATCAAATAAGTACACCACAGTAGGTAGAACAATAAACCTACTGGAAGAAACAAGGTAGCTCGAGCACTATGCCTCCGACCACGACGTGCGACACCAGAGTCCGAACTGCAAAATGGGCACGGAAACCGAAAAGCCCAGGGGAAAGACATGAAAATCGTTAGTGAGTGGACGAAAATAAATGTCTTTCGCCAATTAATATGTGTTATAAAAACATATGCGAGTCGGAATGCATAAACAATCAAATGGTACACAAGGGAGACTCTAACTCCTCACGGGTACAGAGCATGCATAAAAATGTCACGGGGTCACTCGTGGACACATCCGTGCTAGTATAGTCAGAACCACGGGATCCCTAGCCCACACGTGATTCTACCCAGAAAGGCCTCAGGTCAGAGGTCTGCCTCCCCCGGGTAAAGGCCTCGGGTCAGGAGTCACAGCCTCCCCCGGTAAACATCCTCGGGGATCAGCCGGGATGCAAGTGTATCGATACAACAACATATATAAGGACTGTACTCTGTGTAAATCAAATCGTAAATAGTTCGATGCAAATGCATGAAACAATATATAGGTGCATATACGTAATATATATTGGTATAAGCATAATCGTATAACACACGCTCATGTAAATCGAAATCTCGTATGCATGCTCAAGTTCGTAAAACGTGTATAAAGACTCGCAATCAATCCGTGAAAATAAATTGTCCACTCACAGACTAGCGTAACGCAGTTTGCGTTAACCCGTGATCCGTCGAAAAATCCATCGCCAAATGAACGATCACGAACCGCTGAATAATCACAAAATCCATTCCTCAAAATCATAACTCGACAATTCAAAATAAATCACGAGAAACCACCGTTCCCGGAAACAAACGATTCAATTACAACGAACTGTCGGAAATCCGATAATCACACCTCAATACCTCGCTACAATTTCGGATGCTCAACTCGAAAAACGAACCTCCCCACTGTGATCGAGGTGCGATTTTGAGTGAAATGACATGAAACTTGTCGAAAACCCCAAAAAGTCAAACTGTTGACCATTGACCGTCGTTGACCACCGCCGGTGGCGGCGGCGCCACCCGAACGGGAAATTTCACGACGGAGCAACCACTATTCCACTCCAAATCACCCACTGAGCAACTTTCACAACTACATCGAAGGCCAATTCTCAATCTAACCATGTCAATTTCATGAAAAACCGAATTGTCTCAAAAATTTCAAATCCAAAATTCTCCAAGCACAAATCGAATTAGAACTCCATACCTATATGGTTAGAATCATGGAGATGAAGGCTTCAAAACCCAGTACTTGTTCAAGCTCAACTCGGCCGGAATCGATTCACCCAAAAACCCCAAAAATTCTCAAACTTGGGCCGGAATATTCTCTCTCCACCGTCCACCTCGCCGTGAACGGTGGCCGGTACGAAGACAAGGGCACCGTGGCGCATCGAACGGGGCATATCCTGTGCCTTGGGGTGGCCGGACAGTGCTCGCCGCCGACGAGGCCGTGGCTCCCCGTCGTGAATCACCTCACCACCACGTGTTGACCGAGTCAACACAGTTAACCCAATAAATGCCTTTTGTTGACTTTCCTGATATGGCAACCCATATATATACCTTCCCAAAATAGAAACTTGCGTAATTATCTTTTCGACAAACTTCAAACACACGTAACTTCCTCGTCGTAATTATGATTCCGATAATTCTCGCGGCAACAAACTCAACTCGACATATTCATCAATTATCACCCGAAGTCAAGCACATCGACCAAACCGATAAAAAGTCAACGTTTCACCCAAACATATACTTTAACCGACTAAATAATCAACAATCGGAAATATTCACAACTTAATCTTCGTAACTCGGAATAATGCTACGAAAGATCCCACAAGCTTGAAATTAAATTCTCAACAACTTCCGTGAAGAAGCCGAAACAAAATTCTCGTCCAGTAATTTAGTCGTTAAGAAGGTTGCCATTTTAACTCTATTATGTTGAAACTTCAAATATTCATAATTTATTCCTCGGTCGTCCAAATAATGATCCGGAACCGCCCACGAACTCCAAATCACACGTACAACGATTCTCGAGAAGAGACTCAGCTCCAATTCTTGGCCAATAATTTAGTCGTTATAAAGTCCAGCGATTCAAACAACTGTCAGAAATCTGCGAATACGCGCAAGCTCGTAGATTAAGTTGATCACACTGCTGATTTTATTCCGGGACGTCACAAATCCACCCCCCTTAAAAAAATTTCGACCTCGAAATTTCCGAGTCTGCCGACTAAAAGTTGGAGCACTGCCTCTGCATATAGCTCAACTTTCCAGCGACTACGTCACTGAACAACTCTGACAACAGACTCCACAATAGGAGATATCTCTGTATTGTAATCCCTGTACCCTCAAATCTCGAATCTGAACTGGCACCAAACAAGCGCCAAGTCATCCTGCATAAGGAACTGATAGGGTACAAAACACATAACACATCAGAAATATAGTTCCGCCACACGGAACACAACACACAAACGCCAAGACTATAGGCGATGCCGAATTATACGGCACAACACAAACTCGCCTATGACCACATCTGGATCAAAACAACGTGGCAAATTCATAACTCAGCCTACATACATCAACATAACTCAAACATCGAACTCGGGCAATTATTAACCTGTTTTCACTAATCCGAAAGTCTGTGGTAGCACATTCCACAAAATCCGAATCAAATGTCAACTCAAACTCAAACCAAACTCACTGCAGCACAGTGGAGTACAACATCGTCCTCAAAACGACATCAAGCAACGTCAATATCTCAGTGGTCAACAAACTGGTACTGCAGGCAATCTCGAACAAGTGAAACTGCTGGCCCTCTAAAGTCTGAATAGTCCTCAAAGATCGCTCGCCAATCTGAGGATAAGAACCGGTACTAACTTGTAATCTGGTCCCCAATACTCGCTGCAAAGCTTGCCAACACACAGTCGTAGCTGATTACCTCGTTCAGCGAATTGGAACACAGGTGCACCACGTAAATGGACAACCTCCGCCAAACACAACTATGCCAGTCTGCCACTGAAATCGTCTCTGAAAGTACAGGGAAATGTACTGAGTTCGTCAGATGATCCACAATGATCCAACAACTGGTACCATAATCCAAAGTGCGTACCGGTACACAAGATCACAACGAAAAACTCCAACTTCTAATCAGAAATCTCTAGTGGTTGTAACTCTCTAGCAAATCTCCGCCTCCTAGCCGTCGCCAGTCGACAAATGTGGCATCTGCACACACAAGCTGCTACATTGCTCTTCATGTTGCGTCACGAGTAGTAAACTCGAAGTATCTGATACATTCTCGTACCACCAGTGCCAACGCACGTAAAACAATGAGCTTCAACACCATCACACTCAAACTCAGCTCCCGAAGCTCGCAACTCGGCTAACACGAAAACTCGAGCCACACTGAAAGGACCCAACCCTGATTCAGTTACCTAAACCGGAATCAAACCCCTTCTAAAAATACGAACCAAAAATTTTTTTTCGAAATTTCGGCAGAGTTTTGTTACTAACGTGGAATTACCATTACCTGCACGCGTAAAATACACTTCATCCTATGCCACAAAAATCAAACCGTGGGCACCAATCCCATCCGGATTTCTCAACATTTATTATAAACAATAAACAGTAAACATACTGTACTATATATAGTATATCCGTGAAAATCTGTATAAACACGTATCAGAATGTATCAGAGCGACCTCTAGTGTAAAACATATACAATATACACATCAGTAGGCGAAACAAGAACCTACTGGAAAACACAGGTAGCTCAGATCACTAGCCTCCAAACCGCGACGTGAAACACCAAACCTGAACTGCAACTGGGCACGGAAACCGAAAAGCCCAGGGGAAAGACATGAAAACTGTTAGAGTGAGTGGATGAAAATAAATGTCTTTCACCAGTTGATATTTATGTGTTTAAAATAACATATGCGAGTCCAGGTAAATAAAAACATCAAGTACACGAGGTAAAACCATAATCCTCCAGCGTATTGAGCATGCAAGTATAAATCCCACGGGGTCACTCATGGACACACCCGTGCTAGTACAATCCGAATCACGAGGTCCTTAGTCCCCGTGATTCTAAGCCAGAAAGGCCTCGGTTCCGGGGAAACGCCCCTCGCCGGTTAGGTAGGGATAACGACGCCCCTCCTGGATAACCTACCATCGGGGATCAGCCGAGAGGCAAGTGTATCGATACAACAACGTAACTGAGACTGTACTCTGTGAAAACCAAATCACAAACAATTCGATGCAAATGCATGAAACAATATATAAGTGTATGTATATTCGTATACGTATATCCGTATAAGTATAATCGTATAATCGTGTGACGACCCGAACCAGAATCAGATGTGTGCTTGGCACGATTCTCGAGGTTTGGTTTTAGTCGCAGTTTTGCGATATTATGTGGTTTGCCGATTCGATTTGCGACTTTGTTTTCGGTCGAGAATTTGAGTTGAGTGTCTGCACGGAAAGTGTAGAGTACGTGATTTCGAGTTCGTGGGTGGTTTCGGAAGATTTTTCCGATAACCGAGGAATATTTTATGATTATTTGAAGTTTCGATATTCGACGAGTTTATCCGATTGCTTCGAGCTTATCCGAATCATTTCATATTTTCATTTTGGACCGTCGATCGACCCGAGGGACGAGTATAAATATCGAAAAGTCGAAAAATAGTCGAGAATTAGTCGGAAACTTCATTTTGGGCGTTGACCAAACTGGAATTTTGTTGACTTTCCTATTTTGGAAAGTAAGCCATCGGACGAAAGGGGAAAGTTTCCCAAACGGGAAGTTGATTTCCGGCGACCGGATTCCGGCCACCTCTGGCCAAGTGAAAGGTAGGAATCCTATCCTTGCATGATTTCGAGCATGTTGGTATTTGATTTGGTAAGATTTGTGGCTGTTTAAGTGGAACCCGAATCGGGTTATTCCGTCGGATTTCGACGGTGATCGGAGGCGGTGCTCCGGCAAGATTTGAGAGTGGAATTGTTGGGGGTTTTACTCCCCTAGCTTTGGTGATGCCTCTGATATAGTTGATTTTGGGTTTTGTTGAGTTTTGAGGGTCACCGGTTTAGTCACCGGAGAGGTTATTTCACGTTCGGGTTTGTGTATTTTTGGAAGGTTTCCGATGAGTTTTGGGCATCATGGTAGTGAAGGAAATGGTTCGTATGCATGAGATCTTTATTTCTGGAAACTTTGGCCTTGGAATTCCACCGTTGACGGCGCTCCGCCGCCGGCGACGGCGGTCAACGGTGGTCAACGGCGGTCAAAAAGTCAACTTTTCAGATTTCGATGTAATTAGTGTCATTTTTCTCGTAATCACGCCCTGGTTATCGTACGGAGGTTTTCGGGTTGATTAGGTTAGCCGATTGTCAGTCGAGATTTTGAGTGGGGATTTCGGGATTTCCGTAATTCATTTTGCACTGCATTTCGTATTTCCGGGAACTGTTGGTTTCCGTGCATCAGTACAGTGTTGTGGATTACGATATTGATCAGTTGTGTTTATATATATATATTCAGGAAATCGAGATCAAGATCTGGATCGTGATCGTGCTTCAGGCGAGGGATCTTTCGCCGGACCACGAGTTTAGCGCGTGTGCGCGTTTCGAGAGTCTGTGAGTGGACATTTTATTTTCACGGATTGATTGCGAGTCGTTTATATACGTTTTATGAACTTGAGCATGCAGCATGATTATGATTTTACGAGCATGTGTTTTAAGATTATGCTTATACGAATATACGTATACGAATATATACATATACGTACATATTATATTTTAAGCATGTGCATAGAAAAGATTTATGATTTGATTTACACAGAGTACAGTCTTGATTATGTTGTTGTATCGATACACATTGGCTTCTCGGCTGATCCCCGAGTACGCTCCGGGGGGGACAGATATCCTGACCCGAGGCCTTTCTGGCTAGGAATCACGTGTGGGTCTGGGATCCCGTGATTCAGACTGTGCTATCGCGTGGTAGTCCATAAGTGATTCCGCGATTTTATATTGCATGCTCTGTACGCGTGAGGAGTTGGAGTCTCCCTCGTCTACCCGGACGCGTGAGGAGTTGGAGTCTCCCTCGTGTGCCATTTCTTGTTTATGCATTTGACTCGCATATGATTTTATATGTATATATTACTGGTGAAAGACATTTATTTTCGTCCACTCACTCTAACGTGTTTATTGTCTTTCCCCTGGGCTTTTCGGTTTCCGTGCCCAGTTTGCAGTTCAGATTTGGTGTTTTCACGTCGCGGTTTGGAGGCTAGTGATCAGAGTCACCTGTGTTTTCCAGTAGGTTCTTGTTTCACCTACTGATGTACATATTGTATATGTTTTACTCTAGAGGTCGCTCTGATACATTCTGATACATGTTGTGCGGATTTTCACAGATATACATATATACATAGTACAGTTTATTTACTGTTGCTGATTATATTGATGTTGAGAAATCCGGATGGGATTGGGGCCCACGATTTGCTTTTTGTGGCATAGGACGTAGTGTTAATTTCCGCGTGCAGGTTATGGTAATTCCACTCTAGTAAAGAAACTCTGCCGAAATTTTGAAAAATTTTTGTTGGTTCGTATTTTCGAAGGGTTTAATTCCGGTTTAGGTAACTGAATCGGGATTGGGTCCTTTCAGCTTGGTATCAGAGCATTAGGTTGTCAGATTCTGTAGACTCTTGTAGTTGTGACGCTTAGGGTATTTGAGTTGATACAGCATGACTGGAGTATTGACCCGACTGGCCAGCGGTACTCATCAATACTTCGGGTGTTGTATGTCCTCAAATATCTGCGGTTTCATGATTACGTTCTTTCTGCTTGTGCCTAATGCTTGTCTTGTATCAGTAGGATGCCTCCTCGACGTGGTCCCCGTGTTGATCGGGATGATGATCCTGATGAGGATCGCCGAACGCGCGACTTGCTGATGCGAGTGCTGCGTTTGGAAGAGCGTTTTGACCCTGTGGTCAAGGCTCGCACTGCGGTTGCTACTGTGTTTTCGGGTTCAGTTGATCCAGAGATATGCGAGGCATGGCTGGTTCAGATTGAGCGTGTTTGTGAGCGTCTGCAGTTTACTCCTGAGCAGATGTCAGTAGCCGCAGTTGGTTTACTTGAGGGTGATGCATACTTTTGGTGGGTCAGCACTGACAGAGTTCCTGTGGATACTCCGTGGACATTGTTTCGTGATTTGTTTATGCGGAGGTATTTTAATCAGGCTACCCAGCAGCGCAAGTACGAGGAGTTCACGAACTTGAGGCAGGGCAGTTTGTCTGTACTTGAGTATCGGGATCGGTTTACCTGTTTGTCTCGTTTTGCGCGGGATATGGTGGCTACAGAGGAAGCCAAGTGTCGCAGGTTTGAGCTGGGATTGAATCTGAACATCAAGGCGACGTTGACTACGATGCCGAGGAACAACTTTGATGAGTTTGTTAGTGCAGCTCTCCGAGGTGAGGATATTGAGCAGGAGAGACAGCGGCAGAGGTACCAGCCGAGACGATTTGAGGAAGGTGAACCGAGTCAGGGGCCTTCAAAGAGGCAGAGTTCCGATACTTCCGGTTCAGCTTCATCTTCGGGCGGCGGGTCATATCGACCACCAGTTAGTGTACCTAGACGGAGACCGGGATGGAGGAGAGATCGACCACAGCGACCACAGGCTAGTGGAGGTTCCAGCGGTTCTAGTCATCCTCGACGACCTTTTGGCACTTTTTCTACACCGAGGGAGTACCCGTTGTGCAACTTGTGCAATAGGTATCATGTTGGTTTATGTCAGCGGGGTACTGTCACTTGTTACAGTTGTGGCCAGGTGGGTCACTATTCGAGGGAGTGTCCTCAGTCGTATGGTGCTGGTGGACAGGCGGCCCAAAGTTCCGGAGTTGAGCGAGGTGCCACTACGGGAGCTCGACCAGCACAGTTTGCAGGTCAGGGCCGACAGCAGGGACAGCCCCAGCGAGGACGACCAGCCGGACAGGCGAGAGTTCATGCTATGACTATGAGTGAGGGCAGAGCATCACCGGAGGTCGTTATCGGTACGTTACATGTTTTCGGTATTCCAGTAGTTGCATTGTTAGATCCAGGTGCCACACATTCATTCATATCATTTAGACTGTCATCATTGGCTACGGTTCCTGCATCTCCACTTCCGGGGTTGTGGAGAGTGTTGTATCCGTCAGGTGACACTACAACATTTGTGCCCATTACCGGCGAGATCACCGGAGACAAGGCCGGCGACCGGAAAAGTCGCCGGTATTGTCCATCATTACCGGCGACTTACTCCGTCGCCGGTAATGTCGCCGGAATCTCGCCGGTAATGTTCCAAGACATTACCGGCGACTCCAACCGTCGCCGGCAATGTCAAGCCAAACATTTCCGGCGATTTTCCGGCCGGAATTTCGCCGGAAATGTGTGGCTAGACATTGCCGACGACGGTTGGAGTCGCCGGTAATGTCTTGGAACATTACCGGCGAGATTCCGGCGTAAAGTCGCCGGTAATGTCTTCATTTCCGGCGACTTACTCCGTCGCCGGCAATGTGTCTTATATTAGATGCCGGCTACGGCAGCTCGATCATTCAATCATTTTGATCGAAAAAAATCCAGAGAAATCGAAAGAAGGAAAACGTACGTACGCTCTGAAATCGATCATTCGGTATATTGTCAAAATTAAGGCGGGCGTCAAAAACTCGATCACTCGGGAAGCTATATATATAGGTACGTAGGTGTATATATACGTATATGTGGTATATATATATGTGTGTGTGTGTTGATCAAATCCAATTCGTGAGATATATATGAAATGTTGTTGATGTACGGTCACCGAAACGAGAAAACAGCTTGTAGTTAATCTTGTGTCTGAATCAATGACTGGTATTATCGTATTGTTATCGGAGCCAGGCTTAACAGAGCCTCCTCCTACCCAGTCAAATACGTTTTGAATTGAAAAAAGGAGAATACTATCATCGAGTACTGAATCGAATTCAGAGATTAGATCGATATATATACATATGCATGCATGTACATGTTGATTTAATTAGAGTTGAATGGAGAGATCACGTCGATTATTAGTAGTGAATGTGTGTATATATATATAATTAATACGTAAAATTGTTAGAATTTTTAGGATGGACAAGAGTTGGATGAGCCTCGAAAGATGGGATGTCAGATATCACCAGGGAATTATGAGTTTTGTGGATTTTGTGAAGGCTAATTGTGGAGACACTACACTTCATTATTGCCCGTGTAAAGAATGTAAGTGTTTCAGCGATCGATTTCGATTTCCCATTGATAAAGTCCAGAGGCACCTGAGTAAATACTGGTTTTGGGATAAGTACACTTGTTGGATTTATCACGGTGAAACATCGGTAGCGGGTCCGCATGATCATGGACAATTTGGTGAGAGGGCAAGTCCACGCTATGATCATGGAGATTTTGCTGAGAGGGGCAGTTCATCCTATGATCCAACATCGATGTTAATCAATGATATGTTTCCTCATGAGAGCGGTGTATTTGCTGATGAAGCACCAAATGTCCCTCCCGTCGTTGAGGGTTTCCCCCATATCGAGCCAGTCGAACCATTACCTGGAGGTCATGTCAACACAAGCGGTATGGACAAGTACAACAACCTGATTGCATTGCAACAGACTCCGTTGTACGACGGTTGTAGTAAGACTGTTCTTGAAAGTGTGATGGGAGTGATGCAGCTCAAAATGGAGAACAAAATGTCTATCAAAGCTGTTGATTCTTGGTTGAAGTGGACTGCTTCGCTACTGCCACCCGGTCATCGTCTTCCTACCACTCATCATAAGGTGCGAAATATCCTGAAAGATCTTGGGCTTTCCTACATCAAAATCCATGCATGCAGATATGATTGTATTCTCTTCTGGGGAAAAGATCTCGAAGACCTTGAAGCCTGCCCGGTATGTTTTACAGAAAGGTATAAGTTGACTCCTGCAGGGAACAAGAAAGCTGTGAAGATACTTTGATATTTCCCGCTTATTGATAGGCTGGAGCGGTTGTTCATGTGTGCTTTCACGGCCGAGGCAATGAGATGGTGGGCTGAGAGGAACTTGCCTGACGATGACACCCTTATACACCCTTCCGACGGAGAGGCTTGGAAGCACATGGTCAGGGAGTTTGATCATTTTGCAGCAGAGGTCCGAAATGTTTGGCTAGGGCTCTCATCTGACGGATTCAACCCTTTTGGCAACATGAGTCTTCAATACAGTATATGGCCAGTTATTTTGGTACCGTACAACCTTCCACCATGGATGTGCATGAAGAAGGAATACAATATGCTCACTCTGTTAATTCCGGGCCCGGGTTATCCAGGAAAGTGTCTCGATGTGTATTTGAGGCCTTTGATTGAGGAGCTTAAGTACCTGAGTGAGTGTGGCCACCCCACTTACGATAGGTTCAAAAAGGAGATGTTCCAGATGCATGCCATGCTTGTTGGCACCATCAGTGATTTTCCTGCTCGCGGTATGTTGTCGGGCAACGTTACCAGGGGTTACAGGGCTTGTTCAGAGTGCATGACGGTTGATTGTTGCAGTCCTCATTGCAGTAAAATTGTTCAGATGCATCACCGTTGTTGGCTTCCATATGATCACCCATTTAGGCAGGATCCAGACGCGTTTGATGGGACTGTGGAAACAGGTGTGGCACCCAGGCGATGGACAAGGGAAGAAATTTTGGAAGTGTTGAATGAATACGATTTTGGCCAGCTGAGCAATCATCCTGACATAGTGGCGTCAATTCCAGACAAGCCCGAAAGGTATAAGTTTTGGACACACAAGAGCATATTCTGGGAACTCTCCTACTGGCCCAGGTTGCCTATCAGACATTACCTAGATGTCATGCACATAGAGAAGAATGTGTGTGAAAGTGTGGTGGGCACAGTTCTTAACTTGGAGGGGAAAACAAAAGACATCCATAAGGCACGCATTGATCTGAAAGCAATGGGTGTGCGGAAACATTTGTGGTTAAGAGATGGTAAGAGAAAAATGCCGCAAGCTCCGTACACCGTAAAGCCGAAGCATAAACATGAAATTTTTCGGTGGCTGAGTAATGTCAGGTATATATTCTTATGGCTATGTAGGAATTTGGCCTTAAATTTTTAGCGGAGTATATATGGTTATATGCGAGAAATATAATTGGTCCATATATATGGCTTTATCTATATATATGCAGGTATCCTTATGGCTATGCAGGAAATATAAGAAGGTGTGTTAACTTCCGGGACAATAAGATGTACGGATTAAAGAGTCATGACTGCCATGTACTGCTTCAACGCCTTTTCCCTATTTTCATTCGAGGGTACATGCCCAAAGAGGTGGTGGAGCCGTTGGTGGCCTTGTCAAGATTCTTTCAGAAGTTATGCACCAGGGAAGTTAAAAAAGCAGACCTGAGGGAGATGCAAGATGACATCATTTTTATCATGTGCAAGCTTGAGAGGATATTTCCCCCAAATTTTTTCGACATAATGCCGCACCTGATGATCCATCTTCCCGAACAATTGTGGCTTACCGGTCCCGTACACTACACTTGGATGTATCCCACGGAAAGGTACAAATGATTCAAAAATTTGGTTTGCCTATGTTTTTATATGTAAATTCTTGTGGTTAAGTAAGTTAACATGTACTTGCTAACTTGTAGACAATTGGGAGCCTACAAGGACTATGTGAAGAATAAATATGCACCTGAAGGGTGTATCGCTGAAGCATATCTTGCGCACGAGTGTGTAACGTACACCAAAGTGTACCTCGAAAATGTAGAGGACCCCCAACAACATATGCCGATAGATGAACCCCAGTTCAACCTTTCTATCATCTCCAGTGACGTGGTAGTACAGGGAAGCTTGCCAAAGTCGTACAAGTTGGATGGAAATGAGGTAGCCATTGCCCACTGGTCGGTACTGATTAACTGTCAAGAAGTACAATATTGGAAAAACTATCATCTTCACTGCCCTGCTATTGCCGGAAATGTTGATTACCACAACAAGACGTTTGCAAACTACTTTGGTCAATGGGTAAGTATATGTGTATATGTCTATTTTTATATATATCCTTATATAGCATGTATGTATGTACGTGGTTTTGTGGTTTCAAGATGACATAATTTCTTCTGTACGTATTAATATATGGACGTTTTCAGATGAACCATGTAGCAGATGATGGTTGCCCAGAGTGGTCAAACGAATTGAGGGTCCTGGCGATGAAACCGATTGCTTCAAAAGTTTACTCGATGTGTCAGGTCAATGGCGTGAAATTTATATGTGAAAATCGAGACGACCGACTGAAAACACAGATTTGTGGGGTGATGGTCCATGGTGGGCAGGATGGCGTTGACTATTACGGTGTCCTTCATTCAGTTGTTGAATTAAT
The DNA here is from genome assembly GCA_946800695.1 of Geum urbanum. Classification (NCBI taxonomy): domain Eukaryota; kingdom Viridiplantae; phylum Streptophyta; class Magnoliopsida; order Rosales; family Rosaceae; genus Geum; species Geum urbanum. The sequence goes on from OX327003.1 coordinate 13,879,639, forward strand.
TTATGGGAACCGCATGAAAGTGCACTTGTTCAAGTGTAGATGGTTTGATACTAGCCCGGAGAACACAAGGACCGATCAGTACGGAACATTTTTGGGGAATACTGCTACTACCTGGTATGAAGATGACCCTTTCGTTCTTGCCTCATCAGTAAAACAAGTGTTTTACCTGGACGATCTTCTTAACAAAGTCCCGTGGAAGGTGGTTAACCATGTTGCTCATAGAAACATATACAGTGCTGCCACACTTGGTGATACCGCAGATGATGAGGAAGTTACTGCATACCTAGAGCCAAACGCTTTTGACATTCCGGAATCATCTACGATTCGCCTTAATAATGTGAGATCTGGGAGTGTGGTTCGAATTACTGGAGCAGAACTTCTCGATGTTAATCCATATGAAGTTGACGCTGATTCAGATGACGAGGAGCGGCACATATTGCCAGAGGTTACCTATGAAACCGAGTCAGACTCAAGTGATGAAGATGATTACGATTATCATCCTTAGTACGTTGGAAATTGTAGTCGGAAATTGTAGTCGGCAAATGTACGTAGTAAAATGTTTAAGGAAATTGAACGTTGTCGGAAAATGTACTCGGAAATTGTATGTAGTCGGAAATTGAACGTAGTCGGAAATCGGAACCGTAGTCGGAAATTGAACGTAGTCGGAAATCGGAATCGTAGTCGGAAATTGAACGTAGTCGGAAATCGGAATCGTAGTCGGAAATTGGAACTGTAGTCGGAAATCGGAAATTGAACGTAGTCGGAAATCGGAACCGTAGTCGGAAATTGAACGTAGTCGGAAATCGGAACCGTAGTCGGAAATTGTACGTAGTCGGAAATTATGTAGTCGGAAAATGGTCGGAAATTGGTCGATCGGATAATAGTCGACAAATTAATAATGACATTACCAACGACCTAGCAACTCATGGGTAATGTCATTACCAACGAGTCAAGTCGTTGGTAATGACATTACCCACGACGTACGTCGTTGGTAATGTCATTACCAACGACGTTGACCTACCTCGCCGGCAATGGTGGCGGTATAGCTCGAGCTCGAGCTCCTCCTCCCCATTTCTCTTCGGCCTATTTCGATCTCTTCTCTCTTCCCTCTTCCCTCCCTAAACCCGAAATTCTCACCTCTCCCTCTCCTCAATCCTCTCTTCTCTCTTCCCTCTCCCCTCTCTTCCTCTCCTCCCCTCTCTCCTCCCCTCTCTCCTCCTCCCCTCACCTCCGTCGCCGGCACGGTATAGTTCGAGCTCCACCATGCCAGGTTTGAGCTCTCTCTCTCCCTCTCTCTCTCTCTCTCATTCCACAATATTTTTTGTGTGTATTTTAATTAATTAATTTGTGATAATTGTGGGATGTATATATGTATGCATGTGGACATTATTTGTAAAATGTAATTAAGGTATGTATGAAAATTGTGGGAAAAAATTGTGGATAATTGTGGGGTGAAGGAGCAATATATGTGATGTATATATGTGAAAAATTAATTAATATATATGGAATGTATATATATACGTATGTTTGAAAAATGTGGAAAATTAATTAGCTAGGGTGAATTGGATTAATATGTGATGTATATATATGTGTGAATTAAGGTGATCGAAATTAAGATGCATGATCGATGTATATATGTGTGAAATGTTTAAAGCCGGAATTGATGTATGTATATATGTTAAGTTAGGTGATATATATAGTTGTTAATTTAACGTATAATAGGTGATATTGGAACCATACCAAATCGGAACCGGAACGGTTTGAAACCGGAACTGTTTATAACCGGAACCGTTTGAAAACAAACGGTTCCGGTTCCAAACCGTTCCGGTTCTGATTTGTTATAGAACCGAAACGGTTTGTAACCGGAACCGTTATGTTACAAATTGTTCCAGTTACAAACAGTTTTGGTTTCAAACGGTTCCGGTTCCAAACCGTTCCGGTTCTGATTTGTTATAGAACCGAAACGGTTTGGAACCGGAACCGTTTCGAACTAGAACTGTTTGTAACCGGAACCGTTATGTTACAAACGGTTCCGGTTACAAACAGTTCCGGTTTCAAACGGTTCCGGTTCCAAACCGTTCGGGTATTTCTGATTTGTTATAGAACCGAAACGGTTTGTAACCAGAACGGTTTGGAACCGGAACTGTTTGTAACCGGAACTGTTTGTAATATAACGGTTCCAGGTTCAAACAGTTCCTGTTCCAAACCGTTCCGGTTCCAAACCGTTCCGGTTCATATATAGTTCCGGTTCCGATTTGTTATAGAACCCCAGTTCCCATGACTATTACGGTGTCCATGCCAGGAGGTTTTGCGGCTAATTGGCTTCGGAGAGGTTCCCGAAATAGTGGAGGGAACAGTAGTCAAGCTTCCTCCTCGCCCGCAGTTAGCAACACGCCCAGTGTGCCAATGATGAGTGCTCGCACGAGAGCCTTGCTAGAGGCGCGAGCTGAGGAGGAAGCTGCACGATCAAGAGCCGTGCAACCGGAAGTTGAGCCTCGAGCCTCAGTCTCCAGACGCTCAATCAGCAGACGTCCCTCCGGTGGCAGAGCCTCAGACGAGCGAGAGTCAACGGGGGCATCAGAAACTCCCTCAATCCGAATGCCCCATATTCGCCCGGTGCCTACTCTCGTTTCACGGGAATCATCTCAGACACATGGTGGTGCTGGCGCCTCATCGTCCAGGCCTCGTCTATCTCCGCCGTCCGGTCTCTTCCTACCCGACGAGATTCCTGTCATCCCTGAATTCGATGATAGGGGGATGCCTGTTAATGTTGAAGGACGGCCGGAGTTCCTGAGCGTGGAGGAAGCGTATAACTTCCTCCCGTTCGACCCCGTGTATCTTTGGAGTGTGAGGTGCACCAACCAACAAACGGACGATGCAGGTAAATTTTATTTAACATCTGATTGATTACTTAATTATTACTTAAGACTTGCGGTAGGTTCAATTAATGATATCAATTTGTTGACATTGTATTATTAGGCAATTTCGTTAATGGGACTGGAAAACGGAAAGGGGCTAGAGGCACCTGCACCGGGAAGAGACTTGAGCAGGCCACCGGCGGAAGGAAAACGCCCATAAGGGCCAATGAGGATGGCGAGGTGATCGAGGCATTCGACACCACGCGCAAATATGTCAGCATGGCCGGTGCGATCGTGCGGGACAAGGTCCCAATGCTTTGGCCAGATTGGGAATCTGTGCCTATCTACGTGAAGATGCAAGTGCATAATGCACTCAGTGTGAGTAAAATCGTATTTTCATTACGTAAATTTTACATTTATTAATTAAGTCCGAATAAATATATAATTTTACCTTTTATATATTGAAATTGCAGGTGTGGTTTGACGTGGATGAAGTTCTTATTCACACGTGGGTAGAGCGTCAACTACATATGAGGTGATGTGCTTCGACTTATTTGAATATATATCGAGTTAGATTTTTGTTTATCAAGTGTTTTAATATCTCTAACTTTTTTCCCTTCTTTTCATATAGGTATAAAGAGTGGAAGAACGAGCTTTCTTCCCATTACACTGTATACAAGGAGCTAGGCCGAGGTTCCACCCCTAGAGAATTCCGGTTTAGGGAGTACGAGTGGCTGTGGCTGATAGCCCACTTCGAGCACCCCAAAGCTCGGGTATGCATCCTTAATATATCTTTCAAGCCTAATGTATCGTATCAGATTGAAATAGTTAGTTACTAATTTTTTTTCATATGTTTATCAAACAAGGCGATTTCGAAGACGAACCGGGCGAATAGATTGAAAAACACCAGGGCCCATCATGCAGGTTCACTCAACTACATGGGTTGGTCGACTAAGGCGCAGCAACAACAAGAGGTGAACCTGTTGGTGTATATTCATCAGAAGTTCTACCCGCAGTGCCCTGAAGAAGCGGTAAGTCTTTCGCCTCTCCATGTGTTAATAAAACTATTTTTGAAGATGGAAATAGATTTTGTTAGCTAATACGTTGTTCATTTTCCCTTTTCAATTAGTCGAGAGTGGAGGAGGCGACCGCAGAAGTGACCATGAGTATAGCTCGGACTAACCATCCTGATTGCTCCGAGGAAGAAGTCACCCAGTATGCCTCTCAGATCGATCCGCTTGATCCCCCGATAGCGGCTCAGATCATGGCAAAAGCGTGCGGGACTGGAAAGAATACCTACTACTGTAGGGGAATGGGCACGGCGGGCGAAGGACTATTGAAGAACACTTCAGAATACTCTACCGGGTCAAGAAGTTCAACTTCTAGTCGTAACCTCGCGGCGGAGCTTCATAGGACGCAGAGGGAGTTGGAGGAGCAAAAGAGGCAGATGGCCGAGTACCAAATGCAGCAGACATAGGTGCAGGCTCAGATGTACACATGGATGCGGACGATGTACGAGGCTCAGACTACCGGACAACCCTTCCCCACACCTCCCCCGGTCCCTCATATCCCTACCTATCCACCACCACCACCGCACCAGTCAACGCCAGAGCAAGACCAAGGTAGCCACCGGAATTCAAATGAGTACATGGATTACTTCAACCCTGATGACCCGCAAGTTCCTGGACCTGACCTGTAGTTGTAGTAAATTTTTTTATCGTCGTTGCTATTTGTACTGTACGTTGGACATTTATGTTGAACTTGTATGACTGTCTTTGCTACGTGTACTGTTGAACTTGTATGATTGTACGGTTTATCCGGTTCAATGCAGGTTATGGAATTGGGCCCAATCCAGAACCGCGTTTTTTTTTCAAAATTTATCCTCACATTGCCGGCGACATGGACTCGAGTCGCCGGCAATGTCTCACATTCCGGCCACGGCGGCGCTGCCATTGCCGGCGACGGCGTTTCCCGTCGCCGGCAATGTCAACACCGGCGGGGAATCTCCGGCGACGTAATTGCCGGCGACAAGTCGCCGGTAATGTCAATTCCGGCGAATAAAAAGACAAGGCAGGTCGCCGGTAATGTCTCCATTTCTGGTAGTGTGAGGTTGTGAGCATCTGATGGGTTTACCGAGATTGTGAGGTGTTTGTTGATGGCCATGGTTTAGCCGCAGATCTGTTGTTGCTTAATATTGTAGATTTTGATCTGATATTGGGTATGGACTTTTTGGAGTCGCACTGGGCCATGTTTGATTGCCACAGGAAGGAGGTCGCATTTCGACGACCTGGGTTACCTGAGATACTGTTTCGTGGCGAGATTCTCCAGATCGGAAGTTCTCCACGAGCTAAAACACTTCCATAACTACAGCTCAGGCCAAATCCAAACGAAACCCAGGCAATTAACCCGAAACAGATCGGAAAATAGTTTTCCGGTGACCTAATCGGTTCACACCAAAACCTCATCCTCAACCCAAACCAAGTACATGGGAAGACTCACCAGAGCAAGGGGAGTCTAACCCCCCCAACCACCACCTCCAAACCTCGCCGGAAAATGGCCAACCATTATCGGCGATGTAACCCACCTCGGCCCGATTCGAGCACCATAAATCCTCATCAATCTTCACAAATTCTTATACCAATCAACTCGAAATCACAAGCGGAAGCTAATTATACCTTTCACTCGACCGGAGGTGGCCAAAAAATGGGTCGTCGGACGGCAAGCCGAAACGGGAAACCTTCCCCCGTCGTGGTCAACGGTCAACTTTCCAAAACGAGAAAGTCAAAGCTGGTCAACGGTAAACAGTGTTTTTTTCGACGAATTTACGACTATTTTCGATATTTATACTCACGCCTCGGGTCAATCGACGGTCCGAAATGAATATTTGAACTGATTCGGATAAGCTCGAAACAATCGGATAAACTCGTCGGAAACCGAAACTTCGAATAATAATAAAATATTCCTCGGTCATTGGAAAAATCTTCCGAAACCGCCCACGAGCTTGAAATCACGTACTCTACAACTTCCGTGAAGACACTCAACTCAAATTCTGGACCGAAAACATAGTCGCGAATAGAATCGGCAAAGCACATATACGACATATAACTGCGATGAAACAGAATCTCGTGAATCGTGCCGAATACATAACTGATTCTGGTTCGGGTCGTCACACACACACACACATGAAACACTGAAGCTCCCAACATTCAACTGAATGCATCAGCAACAACATCCCAGACAGATGATCAAAGTACAACCTCTAGCCTTCTCCAACAAACTCAAAGGTGCAGCCATAGTCGTTAGTCCACCCCATACATCTACACTGCCTCAAGCTCAAATCTGGCCGAAAATGCAAGTGGCTGAAACTCAAGTGATCAGTGTACATCCTACACTGCGCTGCACGTCGTAGCAGTAGTGTCTCCAACTCTTCGATGCTAAGATAAGGACAGCAACTCCCAAATCATACACAGGATATGTAACTACATAAGGTTTCCACTGCCTGAAACCATGAGCCACCGCTCTGCTACACAGCATCAAAACACAACCAAATCCAAACCTCGATGCACCGCCATAACCCATGAACTCGTCGCGATCGTCAGGTAAGGTCAAAACCGAAGCAACGGTCAACCATCCTTCAGGAGTAAGTAACTCTCCTCGCGTGCATCGAACCACTCGAACTTGACGCCTTCTTCGTCAATCCGGAAAGTGAAGTGGTAATCCGATAAAATCCTGCACAAAGCACCAATAGTAGCCTGCTAAACCCAAGAGACTCCTGATCTCTGGTACCATGGTAGGTCAACTCCAAATCAACACGGCTTCTAACTGGTCAGGATCCATGCCAACTCCCTCGGCTGTCAACGCGTGGCCCAAAATCTTTACGCAACTATAACTCACACTGGCTGAACTTCACAAACAACTGATCACCTTGCGAAGTCCGCAAAACCGCTCACAATTGCTTTAGGTGCTGGCCCACACTCTTGGAGTGAATCAGGATATTGCCGACAAACATGACCGCAACTCATCTAGAATCGTCTGAACACCTGGTCCATCAAGTCCACAAGATCTACGGGGCATTGGTCAATCAAACAGCGTGACCAAAAACTCCTGATGCCCACACCGAGATCTGAAAGCTGTCCAAACCACATCTGACTCATCGATCCTCAACTGATGGTATCAGGACCCGAAATCAATCTTCGAAAAGACCGAAGCTCCCTCGAGCTGATCAAACCAATCATCAAACTAAAGCGAAGGATGCTTGCTCTCCTCTGAAGCGAATCAGGCTTCCGGTAGTCAATGCACCACCTCGACGAACCATCCCTCATCCGTATAAACAATGCAAGAGCACACCACGCAAATACGCGGGGTCACATGAAATCTCCTCCAGCAACTCCTGGAGTCGAAACTGTAGCTCCATCAGCTCCGCTGGCTCCGAATGACAAGATGCTGGTAAAATGAGTCCAGCGCCCGGTACAACCTCAATGGTGTAGTCGGTCTCCCGAACTGGAGGAATACCCAGTAACTTCTCCAGAACACACCTGGAAACTCGGGAACCACCTCAACATCACAAATGTCGGGCACAGCAACCGTAGTATCCACAACATGAGCTAAACAAACAACACCACCCGTCTCCATCATCCGCTCGACCATCACCGCGAAACAGTATCTCGGGAAAATCTGGTTGTCGAAACACAACCTCCTTCTCGATGCACTCGAACACAGCCAAATGCGTCGTCAGTAAGTCCATACTCACAATCACACCAAAACCACAATGTCCAGCTATAACAGATCCGCGGCTAAGCCATACCCTCTAACAAGGATCTCGCAACCTCCGGATGGATACAACACTCTCCAAAACCTCGGAAGTGGAGATGCAGGTACAGCAACCATGGATATCAAACAACAGTAACCTCGGAGAAAAGTCTGTCCTCAAACAAGGTCATGGCACGAACTCCAACATGCCCAACTAGCCGCCCACGTCAATTGCGACTTGCTGATTAATTCATCAAAAGGGTACATTGGTCAAACTTCAGGAACAACATGAGGATCTCCTCGTGAACTCTGAGCTACCAAACCACTAGAACAGCTGGCTAAGGGCGCTCCCTCGTAACGTGACCCTCCTGGCCACCACAATAGCAACTGAGAATACTCCACGAACACAAGTCACAACGACACCTGCTGCGAGCAAGTCCGCTACCCGTGATTACCCAAACTCATGCCACAGGAGCAAGTCCGCTACCCGTGATCTCCACCATCACCAAACGGATCCTCTGCTTGATCTGATGACCCTCAACATAATCGAAAAGGCCACAGCCTGATGAAGTCCCTGATCCCGAAGTGTCGGAACTCAACCTCATCAAAATCTTGACTAAGTCCACTTTCTTCAAACCATCACATCGAAAACCGCGTACACCTTTCCTTCTTGACAGCCTTGCTACTGAGTACAGCACACTAAGCTCCTCACGGTTGTCTCGAGGCATATCAATCAGACTCTTTCTGATGCTCAGGTTCAAACTCATCTCGAACCTCGTGCACAGCTTCCTCTGAAGCCACATAACACGTGCAAACAGGGACAAATATATGAACAATGCATCTCTGCCTCAGGTGGATAACACTCCTCATTCGAATGCTGGGTAGCTTGATTAAACCATTACCGTATAAATAACACCCTGAATGTAGGCCATGGAGTCGCAACCGGAACTCACACAATATCAGCCCACCAAATGTAATGATCTGACTCAGGTAAACATCAACTGCCACAATTCTCAGCTCTGAGGCAACATGTAGATGCTCATAAACACACAACCAGGCAAACCGTGCCACACAAATCTCTGAACTCAGAATACTCATCCAAACCCACAATTCACTGGCAAATCACGCATCGATTGATCCTTAATAGGATCCACAACCGTACCGACACGGAAAGCACGTCAGGGAGGCATCCTAATGAATAAAACATCGTTCACAACAAGTAGAATGTAATCATGGAACTTCAAATATTTGAAAGTATACAACACCCGGAATATTAATTAGTATCCGCCGGCCGGTCGGGTCACCACTCCAGACATGCTGTACATTTTCAAATATCCTTAGTAAACACGATTACAGAAGTCTACAGTAACCTACAACCTAATGCTCTGATACCAAGCTGAAAGGACCCAACCCCGGTTTAGTTGCCTAAACCAGAATCAAACCCCTTCTAAAACACGAACAAACAAAAACCATCAAAATTTCGGCAGAGTTTCGCTACTAACGTGGAATTACCATTACCTGCACCCTGAAAATACACGTCATCCAATGCCACAAAAATCAAACCGTGGGCACCAATCCCATCTGGATTTCTCAATATATCAACAATAATGTAAAGTAGTAAATATATCTGTACTTTACTGAAATCCGGAGTAAAATCGTATAAAATAAATAACAGAATACTCAGAGCGACCTCTAATGTATAATCATATAAGTACACCACAGTAGGTAGAACAATAAACCTACTGGAAGAAACAAGGTAGCTCGAGCACTATGCCTCCGACCACGACGTGCGACACCAGAGTCCAAACTGCAAACTGGGCACGGAAACCGAAAAGCCCAAGGGAAAGACATGAAAATCGTTAGAGTGAGTGGACGAAAATAAATGTCTTTCGCCAATTAATATATGTTATAAAAACATATGCGAGTCGGAATGCATAAATAATCAAATGGTACACGAGGGAGACTCTAACTTCTCACGCGTACAGAGCATGCATAAAAATCTCACGGGGTCACTCGTGGACAAATCTGTGCTAGTACAGTCAGAACCACGGGATCCCTAGCCCACACGTGATTCTAGCCACAAAGGCCTCAGGTCAGAGGTTTGCCTCCCCCCGGTAAAGGCCTCGGGTCAGGAGTCACAACCTCCCCCGGTAAACATCCTCGGGGATCAGCCGGGATGCGACAACATATATAAGGATTGTACTCTGTGTAAATCAAATCGTAAATAGTTCGATGCAAATGCATGAAACAGTATGTAGGTGCATATACGTAATATCTACTGGTATAGGCATAATCGTATAACACATGCTCATGTAAATCAAAATCTCGTATGCATGCTCAAGTTCGTAAAACGTGTATAAAGACTCGCAATCAATCCGTGAAAAGAAATTGTCCACTCACAGACTAGCGTAACGCAGTTCGCGTTAACCCGTGATCCGGCGGAAAATCCATTGCCAAAGGAACGATCACGAACCCCTGAATAATCACAAAATCCATTCCTCAAAATCATAACTCGACAATTCAAAACAAATCACGAGAAACCACCGTTCTCGGAAACACACGATTCAATTACAACGAACTTAATCACACCTCAATACCTCGCTACAATTTCGGATGCTCAACTCGAAAAACGAACCTCCCCACTGCGATCGGGGCGCGATTTCGAGTGAAATGATATGCAACTTGTCGAAAACCCCAAAAAGTCAAACTGTTGACCGTTGACCGCGGTTGACCACCGCCGGCGGCGGCGGCGGCGCCACCCGAATGGGAAATTTCACGGCGGAGCAATCACTATTCCACTCCAAATCACCCACTGAGCAACTTTCACAACTGCATCGAAGGCCAATTCTCACTCTAACCATGTCAATTTCATGAAAAACTGAATTGTCTCAAAAATTTCAAGTCCAAAATTCTCCAAGCACAAATCGAATTAGAACTCCATACCTATATGGTTAGAATCATGGAGATGAGGGCTTCAAAACCCAGTACTTGTTCAAGCTCAACTCGGCCGGAATCGATTCACCCAAAAACCGCAAAAATTCTCAAACTTGTGCCGGAATATTCTCTCTCCACCGTCCACCTCGCCGTGAACGGTGGCCCGGCACGAAGACAAGGGCACCGTGGCGCATCGAACGCGGCCTATCCCGTGCCTTGGGGTGGCCGGACGGTGCTCGCCGCCAGCGAGGCCGTGGCTCCCCGTCGTGAATCACCTCACCACCACGTGTTGACCGAGTCAACACAGTCAACCCAATAAATGCCTTTTGTTGACTTTCCTGATATGGCAACCCATATATATATACCATCCCAAAATAGAAGGTCGCCATTTTAACTCGATTACGTCGAAACTTCAAATATTCATAATTTATTCCTCGGTCGTCCAAATAATGATCCGGAACTGCCCACCAACTCAAAATCACACGTACAACGACTCTCGAGAAGAGACTCAGCTCCAATTCTCGACCAATGATTTAGTCGTTATCAAGTCCAGCGATTCAAACAACTGTCAGAAATCTGCGACTACGCGCAAGCTCATAGATTAAGCTGATCACACTGCTGATTCTGTTCCGGGTCGTCACACTCAGCTTTATAATTATCCCGACATAATTCAGTGAGTAGACCTTTTATTTTCACAGTCGACAGTGAGTTCTGTTATTTTATTACGCTTTCCAGTGTATTTTTAAAGCGTTATGTTTGGAGGTTTGCTTTGTGATGATTTGTTTATTGCATTAGTGCTATAGCTATTCGGCTGATCACTAGATAGGGAGATCAACTCAGGTTAGGTGGCCTGGGGACGATCCCATCACATATTTGTATATTTTTCATTTCAGTTTAATACCTCAGGTTAGGTGGCGTGGGAGAGCATCTCCATGATTATTTCAATATCTCAGTATTTCAGCATTTCAGTATTATAGTTTAGAACTTGCATCTTTTCTCAGTAAATAGAGAAAAGAAAGTTAAATTTCAGTTTATCGATTTACACAAGTCAATTCCTTCAACAGTATGTTCCAGCTTATTGTCAGTGTTTCTCTTGTGTTATAGAAGTCACTCTGAATACTGGTTCAGTAGTGTTGTCTCAGTGAGACTCTTGGGAATAGGTTGTCATTCGTATAGTAGTCGAGTTGGGTTTCTTTGTATGTGAATCAGTATATATATACTAGAAGTATGTTTTCAAATTTTGAATAATGTATCAGGTCTAATTTCAGTTTTATGTTGAGAAAGCCAGTTGGACATCAGTGGTCCATGATATTGTTTGTGGGTTTATCTGCGGAGTGTCTGTTTTCCCTGCAAGTTTTTGGGTGTCTTTTTTATAAGGGAAGTTATGTCAAAATTTTCACAGAACCTTGTATTTTATGGTGAGTGGTTAGGGCTTGGTTCTAGATTACTAGTTAATCATGGGTTTGGTCCTTTCAGTTTGGTATCAGAGCATTAGGTTACAGATTTTGTAGACTCTTCTGGTTAGGTCAGTACAACGTTTGAGAACGTACGAAACTTCTGGAAGGATAGCCTGATCGGCCGGGGATGCTCATTATTCTAAGTGTTATGGTTTTTCATATGTCTAGAATCTCATAGTTGATTCGATTTGTGACTTCTTTCTGTGAGCTGTCAGTTTTGGACTCGCTAGTCAGTCAGTTCGTACGCCTCGACCCCTAGCTTATCTCCATGATACACAAACCCTAGTTTGCTTGTGGGTAATTTTATTGCACGCATGATGCTAGTATTATGAGTGGATAGCGAGAATTAATTAGTGAAGTTACTATAGCATAAATAGTTTCTTTTACATACTCCCATAACCTTGTAGCTAGCGAATTTTGTCTAGTGGCATTGATTGAGTTTGATCGTTTGTGATCTTAGTTAATTTCTGAGAAGAAAATTATAGCAGTTGCTAGTCTGTTGTTGGACCATGTAGTTTGCCAGTGGCAGGGTATTGCGAAGAATGAAGCTTTCACTCAGTGATTTGAGTTTGTAAAAAGGATTATGAATTGGTTTTTGGCGAATCCTCTAAGCAGAAGAGGCATGAGGAATTTATGGGCTTTTATCAGAGTGACAGGTTTGGTTAGAGTATCAGTATCACTTCACCTGCTTGGCCCGAGATGGCACCAAATCCCAGCAGGACAGTAAACGTGAAGTGTTAAGGTTTTGAGCAGAATTTGCTGTCAAATGTTGCTTTGTATCTATAAGATGTAATGCGTGTTGTTTTTAAATAGTTGTTAGTATTACAGTTTGATGCAAGGTTAGACGTAATATGTCTGAGGAGAAACTCAATGATTTGATGGTAGTGTACTTTATCAGAGTCCTCAGTATGGGAAGTTTGAGCATTTCAATTTCCAATATTTCTTCAGGCAAGGAAGCTCACATTTCTGCTCCTAGTGCATGTTGTCCCACTCATTTTCAGAGTGGGAAAAGTTGACTGTGATGGTGTGGGTCAGGAGCCAGTATCAATGAAATTAGTAGTTATAAAATTAGCCTTTTGTACGCAGAGATTTCTCTTTCATGGCAGATGCCACAAGTATTTTTGCGGACAATATCCTTTTGAGATTTAAGTTATTTTCATTATGGTCAGTTGGGTCACTTTAGGAGGGTGTGTCCACACTGAGACCCCTCAGGTGGAGTTTTGGTGCAGAGCGCTAGTAGTGATTCAAGGAGCCACTTCAAGGGTTAGAACCGCACCACCACCCAGGTAGTCAGTTTAGTAGGATCAGATTTCGTTAGGACTGGACAGACTAAACAAGCTCGACAGCATTACATAGCTTTTGGAAGGGTGGAATACCTTTAACAGTGATTGTCGTTGTGAAGCTGTGGGAATGTTGTGTAAGGGTGTACTGCATATTTAGCGAATGATGTAAACACTTGTGTTTCCCCTCCTAATCTTGAGGAGATTGTGGTAGTCAGGGAATATCCTGATGTCTGTCCTGAAGAATTATTAGGTATTTCTCCATTACGGACAATTGTTGTCATGTATGAGCTTTTTCGAGGTATATGTCTCATTGCGTAGGCGCTGTACCAGATTATTTCATATGATTGTGTGATGTCTGTCGGCAGCTGAACTGAGTTATTGTAAAGAGCAATTATCCACCGTTTTGTTGTGATGGTTGGTTAGGTAATTCGAAAGGAGCTTCAGTATTGCTTAAATTTGATTTTCGATCGTATTTCGGTCGATGTAAATTTTTGGTGATGTAATTCATTTTACTGAACGCATCTGTTGCTATATGAGTGTAGTGAATCTTGTGTATCGAGCATATTATGGTCAATTCTTCATTGCGAGTTTCCTGATTAGTCGTGATTTTGTCGTAATTGGTTAATATGGTGGGCTTGTTAACAACTAAATTATCGAGCAAGAATTTAATTTGAGATCCCTCAAGAAAGTTGTAGAGAATTTAATTTCGAGCTCGTGGGAACTTCCGGAGGATTATTTCGGGTTACGGGGAATAAGTTATGAATATTTTCGGCCATTGAATTTTGTCATATTTATCCATTTGATTTTGATATGTGTACGGTATAAATACGGAAGGAGTACGTGACAAATTGGGAAAGTTTCCAAAATTGGAAAGCTGGGCGTTGACCCGCATTGACCGCGGGTGGTTCGACCCGTTTGGAGGCCGCGGGTTCTTCGCCGTGGTTGTGCCGGATTCCGGCCACAGTTGGCCGTGGTCCCTTGACGAAAAGTGTTGGCCTTTGTCTCCTCTTCAATTTGGTAGGTGGATTGACGTGTATGGTGGCCGGAGGTGGGAGAAACGGCGCAGCAAAGTTCTTGTTTTTCTGGCGAGTTTCGGTGGCTTTGGTGGCGGCCGAGATGGAGGTAGACTTGTTAGGGGTAGTAGCCCATGGAGAGGTGAGTGGAACCTAAGTGGTTTCGCACCATGCCGTGGTTGGAGGAGGCCGATCGGAGGTGGAGAATTCCGGCGAGGGTTTTCTACTTCAAGGTGAGATTTAGACTAGAAAGTTGGGCGAGGGTTTTCCGGTCAAAATTGGGCTTAACTTTGAACTAGAAAGTTGTTGGAAATGTCGAGATCTTCAAATCCATGTGTAGGTTAAAAATTTTTGGGCCGATGACATTTTTCGGCGGCGGAGGCGGTTTTTCGGCCGAGGTGTTTTTCGACAAGTTTTATGTCGTTTTGTTCGGAATCGCGCACCGATCGCAGTGGTGAGGTTTATATTTTGAATTGAGCATGGGAAATAGTAGCGAGGTTTTATAGTGTGTTTATTAGATTTTTGACCATTTCGTCGATATTGAGTTATATGTTTCCGGGAATGGTTGATTCTCAAGATGTGATTCAGGGTTTTGAATTGTGATTTTGAACAGTGGTATTTAGTATTATTCAGGGGATCGTGATCGTCCGTTTGGCGAGGGATTTTCCGCCAAATAACAGGATTTACGCGTTTTGCGTCGTGCTTATCTGTGAGTGGACACTTTTGTTTTCACTGATTGTGTGACGACCTGAACCAGAATCAGTAGAGTAATCAGCGTAATTCACGAGTTAGCGCGTAATCGCAGTTTTTCGATAATTGTGTGGTTTACAGGTTTTGATTATGACTTAATTATCGGCCGAGAATTTGAGTTGAGTCTCTTCTCGAGAGTTGTTGTACACGTGATTTCGAGTTCGTGGGCGGTTCCGGATGATTATTTCGACAACTGAGGAATATAATATGAATATTTGAAGTTTCACAATATCGACGAGTTTATCTGTTCGTATCGAGTTTATCCGAATCATAATGGTTATCCGTTTTAGACCGTCGATCATCCCGAGACGCGAGTATAAATATCGGAAATAGTCAAAAATTGTCGAAAATGCACTGTTTGGAAGTTTGACCGGCGTTGACCATAATTGGAGCGTTGACCCGCCTTGACCGGAGAAGAAAATCTCCACCGCCGCTGACTCGCCGGCGAGCTCCGGCTTGGACCTTGGTATATTTCGATTCCTCTCTTGATTTCTAGTTGATTAAAACTTGGAATTGTTGAATTTGGTGTCGGAATAAGGGAGAACGGAGAGGTTCAAGTTTTGGGTTTTCCAGCCGGAATCGGCCTCGTTTGGGGGCGGCGCTCCGGTGACTTTCCAGGGTGGATGTTTGGTGGGTTTTGTTGGGTTTTGGATGGTGATCATTTCCCCTTTGGTTTGGAGGGACGAGGAGACGTGACGGCGCCGGAATTGGCCGGGAAAGTTTTCCGGCGATTCTTGGCCGTGGCTCTTTCGAGCTGATTTCCGGCCACGGTGGTGGCTGGATGGTGGTGACCCCTTTGGGAAAGTTGTTCGGCTTGAGGAGGAGAACAGTTTGGGAGTTTGGTCGCCGGGAAATCTCTCCAGTTGACGGCGCGCCGCCGCCGCTGACGGTGGTTAACGGCGGAGCTCCGACTACCTGTTGACTTTTTAGAATTCAATGATTTCAATGTCGTTTTACTCGTATTCGCGCCCCGATCGTCGCCTTGAGGTTTTCGAGTTAATTTGGGTATCGGATTTACAGTCGAGGGTTTTGAGTGGTGATTTCTGGAATTTCGTCGATTATTTTGCACTGTGTTATATATTTCCGGGAACGGTTGATTTCCGAGGTATGGTACAGTGTTGTGAATTGTGATTTTGATCAGATATATTTTATGATTATTCAGGGGATCGAGATCGTGTTTCGGGCGAGGGATTTTTTGACGGGCCACGTGATTAGCGCGAGTGCGCATTTTGCTCATCTGTGAGTGGACAATTTCTTTTCACTGATAATCGCGAGTCTTTAATACACGTTTTACGTGCATGAGCATGCATTTGAAATTATGATTTATATGAGCATGTGTTATACGTTTATGCTTATATAATTATACATTACGTATATGCATTTACATGTTGCTTTATACACTTGCATCGAACTATTTATGATTTGGTTTACACAGAGTATATGTGGTTGTATCGATACACTTGCATCCCAGCTCATCCCCGAGGATGTTTACCGAGAAAGGCTGTGACCCCTGACTCGTGGCCTTTACCAGAGGGGGGGGGGGGCGCAGACCTCTGACCTGAGGCCTTTCTGGCTAGAATCACGTGTGGGTCTGGGATCCCGTGATTCGGACTATACTAGCACGGATGTGTCCATGAGCGACCCCGTGGAATTTTTCCATGCATGCTATGTACGTTGGAGGAGTTTGAGTTCACCTCGTGTACTATATCATATTCATTCATTTTGATTCGCATCTATTTTATAACATATATAATTCGGCGAAAGACATTTATTTTTGTCCATTCACTCTAACGATTTTCATGTCTTTCCTTTGGGCTTTTCGGTTTCCGTGCCTAGTTTGCAGTTCGAATTATGGTGTTTCACGTCGTGGTCGGAGGCTAGTTGTTCGAGCTACCTGTCTTTTCTAGTAGGTCCTTTGTTTCGCCAACGGTTGTATATTTTGTATATATACACTAGAGGTCGCTTTGATACGATACTGATACATGCTTGTATATGGTTTTTCTCTGATTTTCTATATTATACAGTTATGTTTACTGTTTATTGCTATTGAAATGATATTGAGAAATCCGGATGGGATTGGTGCCCACGGTTTGGCTTTTGTGGCATAAGATGAAGTGTTATTTTCTGGGTGTAGATAAAGGCAATTCCGCTTTAGTAGCGTTACTCTGCCGAAATTTTAATAGTTTTTGTTGGTTCGTGTTTTCAGAAGGGGTTCGATTCCAGTTTAGGAAACTAAATCGGGGTTGGGTCCTTTCAGCTTGGTATTAGAGCATTAGGTTGTCAGATTCTGTAGACTCTTGTACTTGTGACGCTTAAGGTATTTGAGTTTTTACAATATGTCTGGAGCGATGACCCGATTGGCCAGCGGTACTCATCAATGCTTCGGGTGTTGTATGTTCTCAAATATCTGATGTCTCATGATTACGTTCCTTCTGCTTATACCTAATGCTTGCCATGTATCAGTAGGATGCCTCCTCGACGTGGCCCCCGTGTTAATCGGGAAGCGGATCCTGATGAGGATCGCCAGACGCACGACTTGCTGATGCGAGTGTTGCGTTTGGAGGAGCGTTTTGACCCTGTGGTCAAAGCTCATACTGTTGGTGCGACTGTCTTTTCGGGTTCAGCTGATCCAGAGATTTGTGAGGCATGGTTGGTTCAGGTTGAACGTGTATGTGAGCGTCTGCGATTAACCTCTGAGTAGATGACAGTGGCAGCAGTTGGATTACTTTAGTCAGATGCATACTTTTGGTGGGTTAGCACCGATAGAGTTCCAGTTGATACTCCGTGGACTTTGTTACGAGATATGTCTATGCAGAGATACTTCAACCAGGCTACCCAGCAGCGGAAGTATGAGGAGTTTACGAACTTGAGACAGGGCAGTATGTCTGTGCTTGAGTATCGGGACAGGTTTACCCACTTATCTCGTTTTGCGTGTGACATGGTGGCTACTGAGGAAGCCAAGTGCCACAGATTTGAGCTGGGTTTGAACTTGAACATCAAGGGGACTCTGACTACGATGCCTCGGAACAACTTCGATGAGTTTGTCAGTGGAACACTCCGAGGTGAGGATATCGAGAAGGAAAGGCAGATGAGGTACCAGCCTAGACGATTTGAGGAGGGTGGACCGAGTCAGGGGCCTTCCAAGAGGCAGAGTTCCGATACTTCCGGTTCGGCTTCATCCTCGGGCAGTGCACCATATTGACCACCATCTAGTGCACCGAGATAGAGACAGAGATAGAGGAGAGATCGACCGTAGCGACCACATGCTAGTGGGGGTTCCAGCGGTTCCAGTTATCCTTGGCGTACCTGTGGCACGTTTATTTTTACAGTCGATAGCAAGTTTAGATATTTTATTACGCTTTCCAGTGTATTTTTAAAGCGTTATTTTTGGATGTTTTCTTTGTGATGATTTGTTTATTGCATCGATGTTATAGTTATTCGGCTGATCACTGGATAACCGGTAAGGGGAGGTTAGGTGGCCTCATCTAACCCAGATCGACTCAAGTTAGATGGCCTGGGGAGGGGCGATCCTGTAACATATTTGCCTATTTTTCATTTCAGTTTAATACCTCCGGTTAGGTGGCCTGGGAGAGCACCTTCATGATAATTTCAATATCTCAGTATTTCAACATTTCAATTTAGAACTTGCATCTTTTCGCTGTAAATAGAGGAAAGACAATTAAATTTAAGTTTATCGATTCACACAGTTTAATATTTTATTTTTGTCCACTCGCACTAACATTTTAACGTTTTATTTGCCTTTCCTTAGGCCCTTTGGTTTATCGATGCCCAGGTTGCAGTGTGTATCATGAGAGTGTTAGATGTCGTCGATGGCGTCGAGTCCACCAATCAATTCCTTCAATAGTAGGTGTGACGACCCAGAACAGAATCAGTAGTGAAATCAGTTTAGTTCATGAGGTTATCGCGTAGTCGCAGATTTACGACAGTTATTTGGATCGCCAGGCTTGTTAATGACTAAATCATTGGCCGAGAATTGGAGCTGGGTCTCTTCTCGAGAGTCGTTGTACGTGTGATTTCGAGTTCGTGGGCGGTTCCGGATCGTTATTTGGACGACCGAGGAATTAGTTATGAATATTTGAAGTTTCGACGTAATTGAGTTTAAATGGAGGATTTCTTAACGACTAAATTACCGGTCAAGAATTTGGTTTCAGCTTCTTCACGGAAGTTGTTGAGAATTTAATTTCGAGTTTGTGGGAACTTCCGGAGTATTATTCCGAGTTACGAGGATTAAGTTGAGAATATTTTTGATTGTTGATTATTTAGTTGGTTAACGTATGTGTTTGGGTTGAACAGTTGAATTTTTATTCAATTGGTCGATGTGTTTGACTTCGGGTGATAATTGAAGAACATGTCGAGTCGAGTTTGTTGCCACGAGAATTATCGGAATCGGAATTACGACGAGAAAGTTACGGGTATTTGAAGTTTGCCGAAATGTCAATTATGTGGTTTCCATTTTGGGAAGGCCTATAAATAGAAGTTTCCTATTTGGGGAAGTCAACTTTCCAATTCTGTTTGGTTGACTGGGTTGACCATGGGTCATGGGTGACCCATTTTACCATATGTTTTCCGTTCGGTTTTGGTGATTTTTGGACCCTTTTCCGGCCACGATTGGCCAGGGTTCCTTCACACAACTTGTTGGGCTCGAGCTCCTCTTCAATTTGGTAGGTGGATCGTCCCGTGAGGTGGCCGGAGGAGGAAGTTATGGCTCCGCAAAGTTAGTGAAATTCCGGCGAGTTTTGTGGTGTTCGGGTGGCGGCATGGAGGCCGAGATGGTGGCTCCTCTTTGAGGGCTTTTGTTAGCCTCGAGCCAAGGAAGCTTTTCCAAGTGGTCTTGAGGGTTACCGTGGCCGGAGGAGAGAGATCCGTTGAATTGAAATTCCTGTAAGGGTTTAGAACTTTGGGTTGATTTTTGGAGATTTTCCGGTCAAAATTGGCCTTAACTTATAACTGGAAAGTTGTTGGAATCGTCGAGATCTTCAAAAACATGTGTGCCATGTATTTTTCTGGGCAGGTATGGATTTTCCGGCGACGGCGGCGGCGGCGATTTTTCGCACGGCGTAGTTTTCGACGAGTTATATGTCATTTCACTCGAAATCGCGCCCCAATCGCAGTGGTGAGGTTTGTTTTTCGAATTGAGCGTCCGAAATTATAGCGAGGTATTGAGGTGTGATTATCGAATTTTCGACAATTCGTCGTATTCGGATTATGTGTTTCCGAGAACGATGGTTTCTCGTGATTTGATTTGAATTATCGAGTTATGACTTTGAGAAATGGACTTTGTGAATATTCAGGGGTTCGTGATCATTCGTTTGGCGAGGGACTTTCCGCCAGAT
Source organism: Geum urbanum (assembly GCA_946800695.1). Classification (NCBI taxonomy): domain Eukaryota; kingdom Viridiplantae; phylum Streptophyta; class Magnoliopsida; order Rosales; family Rosaceae; genus Geum; species Geum urbanum. The sequence continues at coordinate 13,900,037 of OX327003.1, forward strand.
CACGGGTTAACGCAAACTGCGTTACGCTAGTCTGTGAGTGGACAATTTCTTTTCACGGATTGATTGCGAGTCTTTTATATACGTTTTACGAACTTGAGCATGCAGTATGATCATGGTTTTATGAGCTTGAGATTTCATACGAGATTATGTTTATTATGAGCATGTGTTATACGACTATGCTTATATCAGTATATATTACGTATATGCACTTATATATTGATTCATGGATTTGCATCGACTTGTTTACGATTTGATTTACACAGAGTACAGTCTCAGTTACGTTGTTGTATCGATACACTTGCCTCTCGGCTGATCCCCGATGGTAGGCCCACCAGGAGGGGCAGTACCCCTACCTAACCGGTGAGGGGTAGTACCCCGGAACCGAGGCCTTTCTCGCTACGAATCACGTGGAAGACAGGGATTCCGTGATTCTGACTGTACTAGCACGGATGTGTCCATGAGTGACCCCGTGAGATTTTCCATGCATGCTCTGTTTACGAGTTGGAGTCAGCGTCTCCTCGTATACTATTTGTTTTATTTATATTTCGACTCGCATATATTTTTATAACATATATTACTCGGTGAAAGACATTTATTTTCGTCCACTCACTCTAACAGTTTTCATGCCTTTCCCCTGGGCTTTTCGGTTTCTGTGCCCAGTTTGCAGTTCGGACTCTGGTGTCGCACGTCGTGGTTGGAGGCATAGTGCTCGAGCTACTTTGTTTCTTCCAGTAGGTTTATTGTTCTACCTACTGTGGTATACGTATATGATTATACATTAGAGGTCGCTCTGAGTATTCTGTTGTATATATTATACAATTTTACTCCGGATTTCAGTAAAGTACAGATATATTTACTACTTTACATTATTGTTGATATATTGAGAAATCCGGATGGGATTGGTGGCATAGGATGAAGTGTATTTTCCGCGTGCAGGTAATGGTAATTCCACGTTAGTAACGAAACTCTGCCGAAATTTTTACGGTTTTTGTTGGTTCGTGTTTTCGAAAGGGTTTGATTCCGGTTTAGGGAGCTAAATCGGGGTTGGGTCCTTTAGGTTATCAGAGCATTAGGTTATAGGTTCTGATAACCTAAAGGACATTTGAGAATTAGGTTATAGGTTCTGTAGACTTCTGTAGTCGTGTTTACTAAGGATATTTGAGAATGTACAGCATGTCTGGAATGGTGACCCGACCGGCCAGCGGATAATCATCAATATTCCGGGTGTTGTATACTTTCAAATATTTGAAGTTCCATGATTACGTTCCATTTGTTGTGAACGATGTTTTATTCATTAGGATGCCTCCTTGACGTGCTTTCCGTGTCGGTACGGTTGTGGATCCTTTTGAGGATCATTCGACGCGTGAGTTGCCAGAGAACTGTGCATTTGGATGAGCATTCTGAGTTCAGAGAATTGTGTGGCACGGTTTGCCTGGTTGTGTGTGTATGAGCGTCTACACGTTGCCTCAAAGCTGAGAATTGTGGCAGTTGATGATGTTTTGCCTGAGTCCGATTATTGTATTTGGTGGGCTGGTACTGTGTGAGTTCCTGTTGTGACTCCATGGCCTACATTCAGAGTGTTGTTATTACGGTAATGGTTTAATCAGGATACCCAGCATTCGAATGAGGAGTGTTTATCCACCTGAGGCAGAGATGCATTATTCATATGTTTGTTTCTGTTTCCACGTGTTATGTGGCTTCAGAGGAAGCGGTGCGCGAGGTTCGAGATGAGTTTGAACCTGAGCATCAGTGAGAGTCTGATTGATGTGCCTCGAGATAACCGTGAGGAACTTAGTGTGCTGCACTCAGTAGCGAGGCTAATGAGAAGGAAAGGTGTATGCCGTTTTCGTTGTGTGGTTTGAGGAAAGTGGACTTAGTCGAGATTTTGATGAGGTTCAGTTCCGACCCTTCGGGATCAGTGACTTCATTAGGCACTGGCCTTTTCGATTATGATGTGGGTCATCAGATCAAGCAGAGGATCCGTTTGGTGATGGTGGAGATCACGGAGTAGTGGACTTGTTCCTGTGGCATGAGTGTGGGCGATCGTTGGTGATCCTTCCTCACAGCAGGTGTCGCTGTGACTTGTGTTCGTGGAGCACTTTCAGTTGCCATTGTGGTGGCCAGGAGGGTCATGTTACGAGGGAGCGCCCTCAGCCAGTTGTGTTAGCAGTTCGACAGCTCAGAGTTCACGAGGAGGTCATGATGCTATTTCTGGAGTGTGACCAACGCAGCCTTCTGGACGAGTTAGTCAGCAAGTCGCGAGTGTTGTAGGCGGCTAATTAGGCATGTTGGAGTTCGTGCCATGACCTTGTTTGAGGACAGACTTTTCTCCGAGGTTATTGTTGTTTGATATCCATGGCTATTGTACCTGCATCTCCACTTCCGAGGTTTTGGAGAGTGTTGCATCCATCCGGAGGTTGCGAGATCTTTGTTGGAAGATATGGCTTAGCCGCGGATCTGTTATAGCTGGACATCGTGGTTTTGATGTGACTATGAGTATGGACTGTTGGCGACACATTTTGGCTGTGTTCGAGTACCTCGAGAAGGAGGTTGTGTTTCGACGACCAGATTTCCTTGAGATACTGTTTTGCGGTGATGGTCGAGCAGATGGTGAAGACGAGTTGTGTTGTTTGCTTAGCTCATATTGTGGATACTTCGGTTGCTGTGCCCGACATTGGTGACATTGAGGTGGTTCCTGAGTTTCCAGGTGTATTCCGGAGGAGTTACTAGGTGTTCCTCCAGTTCGGGAGACCGACTACACCATTGAGTTTGTACCGGGCGATGGACTTATTTTACCGGCATCTTGTCGTTCGGAGCCAGCGGAGCTGATGGAGCTATAGTTTCGACTCCAGGAGTTGCTAGAGGAGGTTTCAGGAGATTTTTTGCGACCCCGCGTATTTGCGTGGTGTGCTTTTGCATTATGTGTACGGATGATGGATGGTTAGACATGGTGGTGCGTTGACTACCGGAAACCTGATTCGTTTCAGAGGAGAGTGAGTATCCTCCGCTTCGGATTGACGATTGGTTTGATCAGCTCAAGGGAGCTTCGGTCTTTTCGAAGATTGATTTCGGGTCCGGATACCATCAGTTGAGGTTTGATGAGTCAGATGTGGTTTGGACAGCTATCGGATCTCGGTATGAGCACTAGGAGTTCTTAGTCACGTTATTGGGTTGACTATTGCCCCCGTAGATCTTGCGGACTTAATGGACCAGGTGTCCAGACGATTCTAGACGAGTTGCGGTCATGTTCGTTGGCAACGTCCTGATTTACGCCAGGAGTGTGAACCAGTACCTGAAGCAATTGTGAGCGGTTTTGCGGTCTTCGCGAGGTGATCAGCTATTTGCGAAGTTCAGCCAGTGTGATTTTTGGCCGATTAGCATGAAGATTTTGAGCTGTGTGATGCTATCCGAATGAGTTGGCGTGGATCCTGACCAGTTTGAAGTCGTGTTGATTTGGGGTTGATCTACCATTATACCAAAGATCAGAGGTCTCTTGGGTTTGGTAGGCTATTACCGACGGCTTGTGCAGGAGTTTCCTGGATTGCCACTCTACTTTCCGGATTGACGAAGAAGACGTCAAGTTCGAGTGGTTCGATGCACGTGAGGAGAGTTACTTACTCCTGAAGGATGGTTGACTGTTGCTTCGGTTTTGACCTTACCTGATGATCGTGATGAGTTCGTGGGTTATAGCGATGCATCGAGGTTTAGATTTGGTTGTGTTTTGATGTTGTGTAGCTGAGTGGTGGCTCATGGTTTCGGACAGTGGAAACTTTATGGGGCTACGTGTCCTATGTATGATTTGGGTGTAGCTGTCTGTGGGTTAGCATCGAAGAGTTGGAGATACTACTGCTATGGCGTGCAGCAAACTGTAGAACGTACACTGATCACTTGAGTTTCATCCACTTGCATTTTCAGCCAGATTTGGGCTTGAGGCAGTGTAGATGGATGGGGTCGACTAACGACTATGGCTGCACTTTTGAGTTTATTCGAGAAGGCTAGAGGTGGTACATTGACTATCCATTTGGGATGTTGTTGCTGATGCATTCGGTTGAATGTCGGGAGCTTCCGTGTTATGAGTGTGGGCGTGAATGTTGTTGCTGATGTATGTGGCTCGAGTTTCCGTGTTAGCTGAGTTGTGCACTACGGGAGCTGAGTTCAAGTGTGATGATGTTAAAGCTCATTGTTTCGCGCGCATTTGGCGCTAGTGATGCGGAGATGTATCAGATACTTCGAGTTTACTACTCGTGACGTAATCCGTAGAAGAATGTAGCAGCTTGTGTGTGTAGATGCCACATTTGTTGGCAAACGATGGCTAGGAAGCAGAGACTTGCCGAGAAGTACCAGCCATTAGAGATTTCCGGTTAGACATGCCGTTTGTCGCTGTGATCTTGTGTGTGTTTATGCGCACTTTGGTTGTGATACCAGTTGTTGAATCTTTGTGGATCATTTGACGAACTTGGTACATTTCCTTGTACTTTTCGGGAAAAGATTTCAGTGGCAGGCTGGCATAGCTGTGTTTAACGGAGGTGGTCCATCTACGTGGTGTACCTGTGTCCCAGTTTGCTGGTCGAGGTAATCAGCTGCAACTGTTTGTTGGCAAGCTTTGCAGCGAGCATTGGGGACCAGATTACAAGTTAGTACCGGTTCTTATCCTCAGATTGGCGAGCGATCTTTGAGGACTATTCAGACCTTAGAGGGCATATTGTGGACTTCGGTATTGCAGTTCCGGAGGATTTGGGACTAGCAGTTTTACTTGTTCGATATTGCTTGCAGTACCAGTTTGTTGACAACTGTGATATTGACGTTGCTTGATGTCGTTTTGAGGAACGATGTTGTACTCCATTGTGTTGGAGCGAGTTCCATGTGGGTTGATAATTGCCCGAGTTTGATGTTTGAGCTATGTTGATGTAAGCAGGTTGAATTGTGATTTGCGACGTTATTGTGATCTATGTGTGATCATAGATGAGTTTATGTTGTGCCGTATAGTTCGGCATTGCCTATAGCGTTGGCTTTTATGTGTGTTGTGTTCCGTGTGGTGGAACTATGTTTCAGGTTTGTTGCGTGTTGTGTACCCTATCTGTTCCTTATGCAGGAACACTTGACAATTGTGTGGAGCCAGTTCAGATTCGAGATTTGTGGATACAGGGATTTCAGCACGGAGCTATCTCCTATTGAGGAGTCTGTTGTCAGAATTGTTCAGTAGACATTGTCGCTGGAGAGTTTAGCAGTATGCAAAGGCAGTGCTCCTACTTTTAGCCGACAGACTCGGAAATTTCGAGGTCGAAATTTTTTAAGGGGGGTGGATTTGTGACGACCCAGAACAGAATCAGTAGTGAAATCAGTTTAGTACATGAGGTTATCGCGTAGTCGCAGATTTACGACAGTTATTTGAATCGTCAGGCTTATTAACGACTAAATCATTGGCCGAGAATTGGAGCTGGGTCTCTTCTCGAGAGTCGTTGTACATGTGATTTCGAGTTTGTGGGCGGTTCCGGATTGTTATTTGGACGACCGAGGAATAAGTTATGAATATTTGAAGTTTCGACGTAATTGGGTTTAAATGGAGGATTTCTTAAAGACTAAATTACTGGTCGAGAATTTGGTTTCAGCTTCTTCACGGATGTTGTTGAGAATTTAATTTTCAGTTTGTTGGAACTTCCGGAGCATTATTCCGAGTTACGAGGATTAAGTTGTGAATATTTCCGATTGTTGATTATTTAGTTGGTTAATGTATGTGTTTGGGTTGAACAGTTGACTTTTTATTCGATTGGTCGATGTGTTTGACTTTGGGTGATAATTGAAGAACATGTCGAGTAGAGTTTGTTGCCGCGAGAATTATCGGAATCAGAATTACGACAAGAAAGTTACGGGTATTTGAAGTTTGCCGAAAAGTGAATTATGTGGTTTCCATTTTGGGAAGGCCTATAAATAGAAGTTTCCTATTTGGGGAAGTCAACTTTCCATTTCTGTTTGGTTGACTGGGTTGACCATGGGTCATGGGTGACCCATTTTACCATATGTTTTCCGTTCGGTTTTGGTGATTTTTGGACCCTTTTCCGGTCACGATTGGCCGGGGTTCCTTCACACAACTTGTTGGGCTCGAGCTCCTCTTCAATTTGGTAGGTGGATCGTCCCGTGAGGTGGCCGGAGGAGGAAGTTATGGCTCGGCAAAGTTAGTGAAATTCCGGCGAGTTTTGTGGTGTTCGGGTGGCGGCGTGGCGGCTGAGATGGTGGCTCCTCTTTGAGGGCTTTTGTTAGCCTCGAGCCAAGGAAGCTTTTCCAAGTGGTCTTGAGGGTTGCCGTGGCCGGAGGAGAGAGATCTGTTGAATTGAAATTCTGGTAAGGGTTTGGAACTTTGGGTTGATTTTTGGAGGTTTTCCTATCAAAATTGGCATTAACTTATAACTGGAAAGTTGTTGGAATCGTCGAGATCTTCAAAAACATGTATGCCATGTATTTTTCTGGGCAGGTATGGATTTTCCGGCGACTAGGCAGCGGCGATGGCGGTGGCGATTTTTCGCCCGGCGTAGTTTTCGACGAGTTATATGTCATTTCACTCGAAATCGCGCCCCGATCGCAGTGGTGAGGTTTGTTTTTCGAATTGAGCGTCCGAAATTATAGCGAGGTATTGAGGTGTGATTATCGGATTTTAGACAATTCGTCGTATTCGGATTATGTGCTTCCGAGAACGGTGGTTTCTCGTGATTTGATTGTAATTGTCGAGTTATGACTTTGAGAAATGGACTTTGTGAATATTCAGGGGTTCGTGATCATTCGTTTGGCGAGGAACTTTCCGCCGGATCACGGGTTAATGCAAACTGCGTTACGCTAGTCTGTGAGTGGACAATTTCTTTTCACGGATTGATTGCGAGTCTTTTATATACGTTTTACGAACTTGAGCATGCAGTATGATCATGGTTTTACGAGCATGAGATTTCATACGAGATTATGTTTATTATGAGCATGTGTTATACGATTATGCTTATATCAGTATATATGACGTATATGCACTTATATATTGATTCATGCATTTGCATCGACTTGTTTACGATTTGATTTACACAGAGTACAGTCTCAGTTAAGTTGTTGTATCGATACACTTGCCTCTCGGCTGATCCCCGATGGTAGGCCCACCAGGAGAGGCAGTACCCCTACCTGACCGGTGAGGGGCAGTACCCCGGAACCGAGGCCTTTCTGGCTACGAATCAAGTAGAAGTCAGGGACTCCGTGATTCTGACTGTACTAGCACGGATGTGTCCATGAGTGACCCCGTGATCCTGCTCTGTTTACGAGTTTGAGTCAGTGTCTCCTCGTATACTATTTGTTTTATTTATATTTCGACTCGCATATGTTTTTATAACATATATTACTCGGTGAAAGACATTTATTTTCGTCCACTCACTCTAACAGTTTTCATGTCTTTCCCCTGGGCTTTTCGGTTTCCGTGCCCAGTTTGCAGTTCGGACTCTGGTGTCGCACGTCGTGGTCGGAGGCATAGTGCTCGAGTTACTTTGTTTCTTCCAGTAGGTTTATTGTTCTACCTACTGTGGTATACGTATATGATTATACATTAGAGGTCGCTCTGAGTATTCTGTTGTATATATTTTACGATTTTACTCTGGATTTCAGTAAAGTACAGATATATTTACTACTTTGCATTATTGTTGATATATTGAGAAATCCGGATGGGATTGGTGTCCACGGTTTGATTTTTGTGGCATAGGATGAAGTGTATTTTCCGCGTGCAGGTAATGGTAATTCCACGTTAGTAACGAAACTCTGCCGAAATTTCTACGGTTTTTGTTGGTTCGTGTTTTCGAAAGGGTTTGATTCCGGTTTAGGGAGCTAAATCGGGGTTGGGTCCTTTCAGTAGGTTCTAGCTCACTATTAGTATGTCTCTTGTGTTATAGAAGTCACTCTGGATACTGGTTCAATAGTATTGTCTTAGTGAGACTCTTGGGAATAGGTTGTCATTCGTATAGTAGTCGAGTTGGGTTTCTTTGTATGTGAATAAGTATATAATGGAAGTATGTTTTCAAATTCTAAATAATGTATGAGATTTGATATTTGCTTTATGTTGAGAAACCTGGTTGGACATCGGTGGTCCACGGTATTGTTTGTGGGTATCTGCAGAGTGTCAATTTTTCCTGCAGGTTTTTAAGTGTCTTCTATAAGGGAAATTATGTCAAAATTTTCACAAAACCTCGTAGATTATGGTCAGTGGTTAGGGCTTGATTCTATATTACTAGTTGATCTAGGGTTGGGTCGTTTGAGTATGAACCTAAGGCCAATCGAATATTGCTAAGTTTTTAAGGACATTAGAGCCAACGGTTTACAATTGGAAATTCATTGTGAAAATGGTAAAGAATTCTTATGTATAACCTCTGAGGAGTGCAATAGAAAGTGCAGCTTAGAGAAGTTTACGGCCATTCACACTAGTTTACATCCTACTATGGTCAGAAGGATTGAATCTAACTCAATCACTCGGCCTCTTATCAGCTTTGGGATTTTCGATTGAGATATCCTGATCGTGACACGATGATCAAAATATTGAAAAATTCTCATGGTCATCCATTTTTCAGAGCAAAAAAGCATGTGGAAATACCCATTTGTAATATCCCGACATTTAATATAATTTCTACTATTTATGGATAATTTGAGTTCGATTTAGTGGGTGCGGTAAAAGATTTTTATCGTCATGAATATTAAAGACATCTCAGTTTGACTCAAAAATTTCCAAGGTGCTGAGAAGTCCGTAAACTGTCTCTTTTACTAAACCGTGTGTTGTTGTGCACCAGCGTGCCACTCAATTGGGCAGAAGAATGCTAGGTTGTAGCGTAGGCGGCCACCTGACTTCTATGAAGCAATGTTATGGATGGGGAGAGCACCAACCCTGTTCGGTGGATCCTTTTTGCCTACTATGCCTATGACTTCATAACTTTGTGTCTCTAGATGAGCAATGGAAATTGATACTCTGTAGCGCCTTCGTTGTGAAGCAGAGCAACATCCTTGACGAGCTTTAACAGCATAAGGGTGCGTCCTTGAATCTCCAGATAATCACTCTCCTTCGGGTGAACATCTTTTGATCGGCGGTTGCTGGGATTTCTCGAGATGAGAAGGTTTTTTTGCTGAGAGCAAAGTTTGTATGATCGTGAATCCTACTTACGTAAAGATTTCCCCCATATATAGGAAAATATGGTGCCTTATCATAGTAACCCTAAGATTCCTTGCACTTAGACTCACTTAATGACTCTAATTTTCCGAATTCTTACTTCTTATGTCTTTCAATCAAAATCTAAGACTTGATGACAAGATCACTAAGGAACTATTTTCTCTTTAGGAAATGTCACCATTCTCGCATAGGCCATTGGCGTTAGCCCATCATTATTAACACTATTTCATGTGCGGGCCGCTGGTATAGGCCCACTTATAATATAAAACACTTAAAAATAAAGACTGTTTATTTTGGGTCCAAACAGTCTGGGGTTGACTTTTGATTGAATTGATGAAGTTGGTTAACATTCAGTGGAAGTCGAAGAATTTGTCGAGACGAGTCTATAGACGTGGAAAATGTCGAAAACAAAGTTACGAAAAAAGTTATGATTAAATTTTTTTTATCGTAAATGAGTTTTCATAAATGGAGAAGTATAAATGGGGGTTTCCCTTTTTGGAAGTCAGACTGGCTTAACTTGGGGTCAATTCTTTCCCCCGAGGAAAGAGATATTTGGTTTAGGAATATGGCAGTGCGACGCCGTCCAGCCCATCTTCGGTCAGGATTCTAGTATGAATCAAACCAGCTCGATGTCAGAGACTTCTTGCTAGCTTCAATTTCAGTGATTGACGGTTTAAGGAGAGCAAATCGATCGACAAAGTTTTTAAGTTTTCGGGTTGAAATCGCCACCGTCGCCGGCGAGGTTTTCGGCGGCGATTCTTGATTCAATTGATTGGGTATTGTTTGTGGATTGTGTTTGTGTAATTGATTTTCTTACAGGTTAAGCTCCAAAAATTGAACATTTTTAGGCGAGCCCGATTTTGGTGTCCGTCATGAGTTGCGGATTTCGGCAAGAATTAGGTGTTGAGGTTAGAGGGGTTTTGTTCCCGTCATCTTCTGAGTCGATTAGGATGAGCCTCGAGCCCAACCATGGCTCGATGGCGGTGATGCGTTTTCGGGATCATTTTCTGGCAAGGTTAGGTTGCAGTGGCTGTTAGGCTTTATTACACTAGATTCAGACCGAATCTGGAATTGAGGTAGTTAGAGAGATTGTTGGGCTCGTTGAGAGATTTTCAGTGGTATATCGTTCTCTACCTCCGACGATGGTTGAAGGTGGTAGTCATAGGCTCCACGCACTGCCGTCTACGGCGGCACATATGCCAAAAAATATTTCTAGAATTCCATCGAGTTATATGTCGTCAGGTTCATATCGACAATATGAACATAGTCGTGAGGTGTGTTTATTTTTTAAGGCTTCTTTGACCCAGTGGGTGGCGATGGTGACACGTGTCTCTGCAAGAGGTTGTGTGGCCAACGAAGAAATTAAGTGTTTTTTATATCATGACGATCGGTTCATCGTAACAGATTTGTCGAGTTGTTTCTTCAACTAGATTAGTCAAACTTGATTTCGGATTGAGTACTTTCTCGATTTACTTCATTGATTTTCCATTTTTACGATATTTAGATGGGGTCAGATCGTCACACCATTGGTTTTGATGGGGTGGATGAGATTAAGAATCTTCATCTGGTTTTCAAGACGAGTAAGACACCTAGTGTTGGTCCACAAGATTCCTTCGTGGAAATCTTTGATGCTCATCGCTCATTTTGCAAAGCTTGTTCCTTAGCAAAGTTAAAGACTAGACCTTCCTTTGCGGTTGATAACATTGAAAATATCTCATTCTTATAGATAATCCATAGTTATATTTGTGGACCTATCAAACCGGAATGTAGACCATTTAAATACTTTATGGTTTTGGCACATGCATGAATGCGTTAGCCACATGTTGGTTTGTTATCCATGAGGAATACTGCATTTACAAAACTCCTAGCACTGATTATTAAGCTTTGGGCTAACCACCCGGACAACCCAATTAGGTCTATTAGATTGGATAATGAACGAGAATTTACATCGCAACTTTTGATGATTACTGCATGTCAATTGGGATTGAAGTAGAACATCTTGTCCCTCATGTTCATTTACAGAACAATTTAGCAAAGGCAAAAATTAAGCAGTTACATCTTGTGGCCAGCCAGAGCAATGGTAATGCATACAAATTTGCCGGTATTTGCTTGGGGATATGCAGTATTACATGTAGCAGTGCTTATTCGCTTGAGACCCATAGCACGCCAACCATTCAGTGCGTATGTGACGACCCGGAACAGAATCATTCGAGTAAACGGCTTAATTCACGAGATTGTGCGTAATCACTGTTTTCCGTAAATTGGTTGATTTACTGGTTTTAATCACGACTTAATTATCGGCTGAGAATTTGAGTTCTCTTCTCGAGTTGTTGTACACGTGATTTCGAGTTCGTGGGCGGTTTCGGATGATTATTTCGAGGACCGAGGAATATAATATGAATATTTGAAGTTTCGAAATATCGACGAGTTTATCCGTTCGTATCGAGTTTATCCGATTCGTTATGATTATCCGTTTTGAACCGTCGATCGTCCCGAGACGCGAGTATAAATATCGAAAATAGTCAAAAAATTGTCGAAAACACTGTTTTGGGAAGTTTGACCGGCGTTGACCATATTGGAGACGTTGACTCGTGTTGACCGAAGGAGGAAAACCGGCCACCGTTTGACTCGCCGGCGACCTTTCGTTTCCGGCCATCTCCGGCTTCGATTTAGGTATGAAACGATTCCTCTCTTCATTTGCAACTGTTTAGAACTTGGAATTGCTTGATTTGGTTTCGATTTGAGGAAGATATTGTGGTTTGAAATTTGAGATTTTCCGGCCGATTTTGGGTTTCGTGGACGGAGGTGCTCCGGCCACGGTGGTGGCCGAAGAGTTGAGGGTTTCTACTCGTGGGGCCACGGCGGTTCTTTTGGGACAAGTCTCGAAGGCTGCCGTGCGCCGTAGACGGCGGACCGACGGCGAACAGTTTCGCCGGATGTGGTGGATCACCATGACTTTCGAGCTGATTTCCGGTGTATGGCCGGAATTGGTCCTTGCCTCAGTTGGGAAAGTTGCTTGGCTTGAGGAGGAGAACCTTGTGGGAGCTTGGTCGCCGGGAAATCTCTCCGGTTGACAGCGCGTCGCCGCTGGCGGCAGCGGTCAACGACGGAGCTCCGGCGACCCGTTGACTTTTTAGAATTTGATGATTTTAATTTCGTTTTACTCGTATTCGCGCCCCGATCGTCGCCTTGAGGTGTTCGAGTTGATTTGGGTATCGGATTTTCAGTTGAGGGTTTTGAGTGGAGATCTCGGGAATTTCGTCGATTATTTTACACTGTGTTATATATTTCCGGGAACGGTTGGTGTCCGCGGTGTGGTACATTGTTGTGAATTGTGATTTTGATTAGATATATTTTATGATTATTCAGGGGATCTAGATCGTGATTCGGGCGAGGGATCTTCCGCCAGATCACGAGATTAGCGTGAGTGCGCGCTTTGCTTGTCTGTGAATGGACTTTTATATTTTCACAGTCGTTGCGAGTTTGTGATTTTTTGTATTTATTTTATATGATGTTGAGATTATTTATTATTTTTCAGAGGTATTATTTTATATTTTATGGTGATGGCATATTTGCATCGATGCTTCGGCTACTCGGCTGATCACCAGTAGTCTGCCAGAGTTGAGAGATTCCTCTGGACCAGAGTTGAGAGATTCCTCTGGACAGGGTTGAGAGATTCCCCTGTTATGCCGCCGGGGTTGAGAGATTCCCCTGGCCTATCACCGTCGGGCTAGAGCAATTCGCATGGCACCTCCATATATATTTTCCGAACTCGCATTGTTTTACATTGATTATGTATATGAAACTGGTGAAAGGCATATGTTTATTTTCGTCCACTCACTCTAACGTTTTATTGCCTTTCCCCTGGGCTTTTCGGTTTCCGTGCCCAATTTGCAGTTCGGATTCTGGTGTCTCACGTCGCGGTCGGAGGCTAGTTGTTCGAGCTACCTGTCTTTTCCTGTAGGTTTCTTGTTTCGCCTACTGTTGTATATTTTATATATATACACTAGAGGTCGCTCTGATACATTACTAATACATGTTTTATACGGATTTTCCCGGATTTATACATATTACAGTTATGTTTACTGCTATTTGCTATTGATATGATATTGAGAAATCCGGATGGGATTGGTGCCCACGGTTTGGCTTTTGTGGCATAGGATGAAGTGTTATTTTCCGGGTGCAGGTAATGGCAATTCCGCGTTAGTAGCGTTACTCTGCCGAAATTTTGATGGTTTTTGTTGGTTCGTATTTTCTAAAAGGGTCTGATTCCGGTTTAGGAAACTAAATCGGGGTTGGGTCCTTTTAGCGTATCAGTGGGTAATTTGGTATAAGCTTCACATTTCATATCTACGCATATTTGGTTGCGCGGTATATGTGCATATTACACCTCCATAGCATACTAAAATGGGTCTTCAACGTCGTTTAGGCGTCAATGTTGGTTATGAATCTCGAACAATTTTCTGTTACTTAGAACCTTCGACAGAAAATCTCTTTACTGCAAGATTTACAGATTGTCACATTGATGAAACATACTTCTCGACATTAGGGGAAGATATGAATGCCTCTATTCTGGTTGAGCGTCAGGAATTGACGTAGTATACTCCCACTATATTTCAAGAAGATCCACACACACATCTCAAAGTAAGATTGAAGTACAACGTATTCTTAATCTTAAAAAGGTAGCAGACTCGATGTCTGACTCCTTTACTGATATTGCCAATGTAACAAGATCATACATACATGCCGCAAATGTTCCTGCAAGGTTGGAAATCTCAAAGAATGGGTGGAAGGAGTAGCGTCGGCCTTGGCTCCCACCAGAAAGAGGGGGAGACCAAGATTATCCACAGATGAGCTGTAGGTAAAAATGTAGGCCATCTATGCAAAGAATGATCATTTAATCATCAACTTTGTGAATCATTCACATGAGATTGTTCCTAACTATATTTATATACTAGAATCACAAATTACATCTTTGAAGGACGCCTGGTGGAATCTCACTAGCAATGATGCATATATTGTTATGGATAGATCATCCAAGGTAGTTGATAATACTTTTATTTATTCAGTCACTCATAAGATTATTGACGATGATGAAGTGGAACCTATCTCGGTTGCTGAAAGTAAGTGGAGAGCGGATTTGACCAAATGGAAAGACGCAATGCAGGTTGAATTAGACTCTCTGGAGAAAAGGCAAATTTTTAATCTAATAGTACTATGCCCACCGAATGTGAACCCAGTAGGACATAAATGGGTCTTTGTTTGGAAATGTAATGAGAATAATGAAGTCATGCGGTATAAAGCTAGACTTGTGGCAAAAGAAGTCCCTCAACGCCCTGTCATTGATTATAAGGAGACATACTCTCTGGTCATCGACATCATTACTTTCCACTACCTTTTCAGTTTAGTAGTTTTCGAAAAACTGAACATGCAGCTGATGGATGTGGTTACATCATATCACTATGGAAACCATGATTTAGAGATAAACATGAGAGTGCCAGAAGGCATGGTCATACCCAATTCAAGTAACTCTAAACTACAGAGTGCTTATGTGATTAGATTGACATGTTCAGTATATGGATTGAAACAATCTGGTAGGATATGGTACTAACGCCTAAGTGACTACTTGATTGGGAAGGGATACAAGAACGATGATTTGTGCCCATGTGTGTTCATTAAGAGAACAAGTTTAGGATTTGCCTTTGTAGCAGTTTATGTTGATAATATGAATATCATTGAGTCTCTTGATAAAATCAATGAGACGGTTAGCTAATTGAAATCCGAGTTTGAGATGAAAGACCTTGGTAGGACTCTAATTTTTCTTCATTTAGAACTGGAACATCGAGTTGGTAGAATACTTATTCACTAGTTTGCTTATATCCAAAAGATGCTCAGGTGATTTAACATAGACAAAACACACCATTTTAGCACACCGATGGTTGTTTGTAGTTTGGAACCCAATAATGATCCATACCATCTGAAAGATATTGATAACGAACTATTGGGAGCTAAGGTATCATATCTTAGTGTTATTGGAGCTTTGTTATATTTAGCTCGATGCACTCGTCCAGTCATTGCATTCTTTTTGAACATGTTAGCTCGGTTTAGTTCTACACCCACGTAACGTCATTAAATGGTGTAACGTCATTAAATGGTGTAAAGCACATCTTCAGGTGTTTGAAGGCACTACCAGCAGAAGTAGTATACCCGACGAAGTCCTCAAAAAACGACCGATGAGAAGGTTTCTCGTCGGTTATAGTAAACTATAACCGACGACAGAATTACCTCGTCGGTTATAGGTTTTTGACCGTCGAGATTTTCTTGTCGTCGGTTATAGTCGCCGGAAAATCGTCGGTTATAGTTTTCGACTATTACCGACTATTTTTTTGGACTATTAGCCACGATTTTTTTTTATCGTCGGCTATAGTTTCTTATTTTCAGATCTGGGCAGCAGCTCGATCTGTTATTCAAAAAAATTTCCTTTTTTTCTGAAAATGCTCTGAAATCGATCTTTGGGTGATGTCGAGAATGTGTTCGTGATGATTCATGCATTATATATAGGTACGTGCTTAATATGTTTTTGAATATATATTGCTTTAATTTGTTGAATTGATCGATCGATATTGATTTTGAATATATATATATTGATCGATCGATCGATCAAGTTAATTAATTGATTCTTGAGTTTGAGTAATTGATCGATAGTTGATTTTAAGTACGTGATTAATGATCGTAAATATATATATTAATTGTTGTTAATTTTGATTATTGTGAATATATATATATAGCTAGCTAGCTAGGGTGATTAATTTATTTGATTAATATATTGCATTATATATATATATTGTGATTATTATATATAGGATTAATATATTATATATATAGCTAGCTAGCTAGTGTACGTACGTGCATGGTTATATATATATTTAGATTTTTGTGATCGATCGATTATATATATATAATTAGGGTGTACGTGTGTGTGTATATATATATTAAAATTATGGGAATTATAATAATAAATATTTATACCTAGCTATGAAATTTTTATTAATAAGATCATGGGTATATATACATGCAGTTATAATTTTCAGGATGGACAAGAGTTGGATGTGTCTTCCAAGATGGGATGTAAGATATCACCGTGGAATTAGAAGTTTTGTCGAATATGTGAATGTTAATTGTGGAGGGATAACAATTCATTATTGTCCGTGTACGAAATGTCAGTGTCGCAGCGAGCGATATCGTTTTCACATCGATAAAGTATTGGAGCACTTGAAGAAAAACGGGTTTTGGGATAAGTATACATGTTGGATTTATCACGGTGAGAGCTCATCAGTTGGTCAACATGATCACGGACAATTTTTTGAGAGTGGCAGTACATCCAATGATCCAACAACAATGTTGATCAACGATATGTTTCCTCATGAGAGCGGTATATTTGCTCAAGCACCGGATATCCCTCTCGCCGTTGGAGAGTTCCCTCATATTGAGCCAGTCCCGCAATTACCTACAGCTGTCAACACTGCTAGTATGGACAAGTACAACAACCTTATTGCCTTCCAACAAACCCCGTTGTACAACGGGTGTAATAAGACTGTTCTCGAAAGTGTTATGGGAGTAATGAAGCTCAAAGTGGAGAACAAAATGAGTGTGAAGGCTGTTGATGATTGGCTGAAGTGGTCTGGTTCGTTGTTGCTCCCCGGTCATCGTCTTCCTACCACTCATCGTAAGGTGCGACAGATACTTAAACATCTTGGCCTTTCCTACATCAAAATCCATGCTTGTAGATATGATTGTGTTCTCTTCTGGGGTGAAGATGCTTATGGGAATGATCTTGAATCCTTTGATAAATGCCCGGTATGTGGTACAGATAGGTATAAGTTAACTCCTGTCGGAAACAAGAAAGCTGTGAAGATACTTCGGTATTTTTCCTTGATAGATAGGCTAGAACGGTTGTTCATGTGTGCACACACGGCTGAAGCTATGAGATGGTGGGCCGAGAGGAATTTGCCTGACGGTGATACGCTTATACACCCTGCTGATGAAGAGGTTTGGAAGCACATGGTGAAGGAGTTTTCTTATTTTGCATCAGAGGTTCGAAATGTTTGGCTGGGGCTTTCATCTGACGGATTCAACCCTTTTGGCAACATGAGTCTTCAATACAGTATATGGCCAGTTATTTTGGTATCGTACAACCTTCCTCCATGGATGTGCATGAAGAAAGAATACAATATGCTCACTATGATAATTCCAGGGCCGGGTTATCCAGGAAAGTGTCTCGACGTGTATTTGAGACCCTTGATAGAGGAGCTTAAGTACTTGAGTGAGCATGGTCATCCCACTTATGACAAGTTCAAAAATGAGATGTTCCAGATGCATGCCATGCTTGTTGGCACCATTAGCGATTTTCCTGCACGCAGGATGTTGTCGGGCAATGTTACCAGGGGATACAGGGCTTGTCCAGAGTGCATGATGGTTGAGTGTTGCAGACCTCATTGCAGGAAGATTGTACAGATGCGTCATCGTTGTTGGCTTCCATATGATCACCCATTTCGGGAGGATATGGAGGCATTTGATGGGACTGTGGAAACAAGTGAGCAGCCGAGGAGATGGACGGGGGATGAAATATTAGAAGTGCTAAATGAATACGATTTTGGGCAGCTAAGCAATCATCCTGAGATAGTGGCGTCAATACCTGACAAACCCGACAGGTATAAATTCTGGACATACAAAAGTATTTTTTGGGAACTTCCTTATTGGTCCAAGTTGCTGATCAGACACTACTTAGATGTCATGCACATAGAGAAAAATGTGTGCGAGAGTGTGGTCGGCACAGTGTTGAATTGGGAGGGAAAAACTAAAAACGGGCCGAAGGCACGCATTGATCTTAAAAGGATGGGACTGCGAAAACATTTGTGGTTGAGAGATGGGAAGAAAAAAATGCCACAAGCTCCTTATACCGTGAAGCCTGCCCAGAAGAATGAAATTTTTGGCTGGATCGGTAATGTCAGGTATCCTTCAGGCTATGTTGGAAATATAAGTCGATGTGTTAACTTCAAAGACAATAAGATGTACGGACTAAAGAGTCATGACTGTCATATACTGCTTCAACGCGTCTTCCCTGTTTTCATTCGAGGGTACCTGCCCAAAGAGGTGGTGGAGCCGTTAGTGGCTTTGTCAAGATTCTTTCAGAAGTTATGCACGAGAGAAGTGAAGAAATCGGACTTGTTGGAAATGCAACAGGACATCATTTTTATCATGTGCAAATTTGAAAGGATATTTCCTCCAAACTTTTTCGACATCATGCCTCACCTGATGCTCCATCTTCCGGAACAATTGTTGCTTACTGGTCCAGTACACTACACATGGATGTATCCTATGGAAAGGTACGTAATGCATCTCTGAATCTGGCTATATATATGTCGATCTTTAATATTATTTATTCACTTATTGTTGCAATAAGCATAACATGCTCGATCTGTAATTACCTATTTACAGACAATTAGGGGACTACAAAGACTATGTGATGAACAAATCTGCACCCGAATGGTGTATCGCTGAAGCATATATTGCGCATGAGTGCGTAACGTACACCAAGTTGTATTTGGGAGCGTTGGAGGACCCTCCACAACATATGCTAGTAGATGGAGGACAGTTCAACCTTTCGATCATCTCCGATGATGTTGAAGTTTCTGGAAAGTTGCCCAACTCGTACAAGTTGGAACCTTATGAGCTAGTCATTGCCCATTGGTCGGTATTGATTAACTGTCCAGAAGTTCAATATTGGAAAAATTTGCACATTTACTGCCCTGCTATTTCCAGTGATGTTGAGTACCACAACAAGACGTTTGCAAACTATTTTGGCAACTGGGTACGTTTATAGATAAATTGACCTGTATATGATGTTAAGTGCATGTCTCGCATCCTATTTATAGTTAAGTTAATAAATGATTATTTTCAGATGAATCATGTACAAGATGATGGTATCCCTCAGTGGTCACATGAATTGAGGCTCTTGGCGCAGAAACCGGTAACTTCCAGAGTTTATCCTATGTGTAAGGTAAATGGCGTGCTATTTATTTGTGAACATAGAGATGTCAGACGAAAAACACAGAATTCTGGGGTAATGGTGCATGGTGGGCATAATGGAGTTGACTATTACGGTGTTCTCCATTCTGTTGTCGAATTAATATATGGGGAAAGCATGACCGTGCACTTGTTTAAGTGTAGATGGTGTGATACCGACCCTCAGAACACAAGGACCGATCAATACGGGATTTTTTCGGTGAATACTGCTACAAGCTGGTATGAAGATGATCCGTTTGTGTTGGCCACGGCGGTGAAACAATTGTTCTATCTTGATGATCTTGTGCATAAAGGCGCGTGGAAAGTGGTTAACCATGTTCTTCCACGAAACATATACAGTGCCTCAACCCTTGGTGTGACCTCGGATAATGAAGAAGTCAGTGCATACCAAGAGCCGAACGCAACTGGTATTCCTGAAACCTCAACAATTCGCCTTAATAATGTGAGACAGGGCAGTGTGGTACGAATTCCTCAACTGAATCTTATTGATGTTAATCAAAATGAAGACAATGAAGACTCAAGTGACCAGGACATACACATCTTACCTGAAATTAACTCGGAAACAGAGTCAGACTCAAGCGATGATTCTGACTATGCACCTTAGTTAGTGTATGTACGTATCTTATTTTGAATTTGCACGTGCAATGTAAAATGAATTATATTCAGATTATCGACTTTAAATTGTGTCGATCGATTAAATTGGTAAATAGCGATCATAAGAGAGAGAGATCGAGAAATCGGAAAACAAATACAACCGATCGACGATATTCGAAATAATTAATATCGTATTATTAAATATTAATAAATATATATTATTATATATAGCAAAAAAATTAAATGCCATTTTAATTTAATTAGGCTTTTAAATTATTTTGGTTTTTTTTTCTAATAATTTCGTATTAAATATTAATAAATATATATTAATACACTACATATATATAACCGCGGCATATATATGAAAAATAAATAAAAAAACTATATCCGACGACATTCATATGATGTGACGACCCGAAACAGAATTAGCAGTTAAGTCGCATAGTCGCAGAGTTACGACAGTGTTGAAATCCGCCAGCTTCTTAACGACTAAATTATTGGCTGAGAATTCGAGCTGGGTCTCTTCTCGTGAGTCCTTCTACGTGTGATTATGAGTTCGTGGGCGGTTCCGGATCGTTATTTGGACGACCGAGGAATTAGTTATGAATATTTGAAGTTTCGACGGAAACGGATTTAAATGGCGGGTTTGTTCGCGACTAAATTACCGGTCAAGAATTTGGTTTCGGCTTCTTCACGGAAGTTGTTCGGAATTTAATTTCGAGTTTGTAGGAACTTCCGGAGCATGATTTTGAGTTATGGAGATTTAGTTGTGATTATTTCCGTTGGTTGTTTGTTTAGTCGATTTAAATATGTGTGGTGTGAACAGTTGACTTTTTATCCGATTGGCCGATGTGTTTGACTTCGGGTAATTATTGAAGAGTATGTCGAGATGAGTTTGTGGCCGTGAGAATTATCGGAATCAGAGTTACGACGAGAGAGTAACGCGTGTTTGAAGTTTGTCGAAATGGATAAACATGAAGTTTCCTAATCGGGAAAGGCTATAAATAGCAGGTTGCCATTTTGGGGCAAGTCAAACATTTCCTATTCGGGTGTTGACCGAGTTGACTCGGTCAACTCGGTGGTGAGAGATGGTGGCCGACGTGCATGACAGTGACTCCACGGCGGCGATCGATTCCGGCCATCCCGTGGGACGGGGTTGGTCCCGTTCGAAGCGCCTCAGCTTTCTCGTCCTTTTCCCGGCCACCGTTCAAGGCGAGACTCGCCGGAAATGGAGGGAAAACTTTGTGATTCGGGTTCTTGGATTCGGGCCGATTCGAGCTGAACTTTGGGGTGGGCTTTATATCCCTCATCACCATGATGCTTCCCTGTAAGTTTCGTGTTCCAATTCGATTTGTGGAAGGAGAATTTTGGGATTGAAATTTGTGTGTTCATTCGGTTTTTCATGAAATTGACCATGTTAGAGTGAGAATTGGACTTCGGTGCAGTTGACAAAGTTGCTCAGTGGGTGGTTTTGCATGGACTAGGAGTTGCTCCGCCATAAATTTCTCCGGTCAACAGTGGCGCCGCCGTGGACGGCGGTCAACGGCGGTCAACGGTCAAAGTTTGACTTTTTTGGACTTTCGGCAAGTTGCATGTCATTTGACTCGAAATCGCGCCCCGATCGCAGTGGGGAGGTTCGTTTTTCGAGTTGAGCGTCCGAACGTAAAGCGAGGTATTGAGGTGGTATATATGGATTTTCGACGATTCGTCGTATTTGAATTACCTGTTTCCAAGAACGGTGGTTTCTCGTGGTTTGATTTGTATTGTCGGATCATGACTTTGAGTATTGGATTTTGTGAATATTCAGGTGTTCGTGATCATTTGTTTGGCGAGGGACATTCCGCCGGATCACGGGTTAACGCGATACGCGTTACGCCAGTCTGTGAGTGGACATTTCTTTTCACGGATTATTTGCGAGTCTTGATATACGTTTTATGAACTTGAGCATGCATATGAGATTTCGGATTACATGAGCATGTGTTTTACGATTATACGATTATACTTATACGGATATACGTATACGAGTATACATATACTTATATGTTGTTCATGCATTTGCATCGAAATGTTTATGATTTGGTTTACACAGAGTACAGTTGTGGTTACGTTGTTGTATCGATACATTTGCATCTCGGCTTATCCCCGATGGTAGGCTTTATTCCAGGGGAGGCTGTGACTCCTGACCCGAGGTCTTTACCGGGGGGAGGCAGACCTTTGACCTGAGGCCATTTTCGGCTAGAATCACGTGGAAGTCAGGGACTCCGTGGTTCTGACTGTACTAGCACGGGTGTGTCCACGAGTGACCCCGTGGGATTTTATGCATGCTCTGTATATGTGAGGAGTTAGAGTCTCCCTCGTGTACTCGGACACGTGAGGAGTCAGAGTCTCCCTTGTGTACCATTTGATTATTTATGCTTTCGACTCGCATATGTTTTTATTATATATATTACTTGGTGAAAGACATTTATTTTCGTCCACTCACTCTAACGTGTTTATTGTCTTTCCCCTGGGTTTTTCGGTTTCTGTGCCCAGTTTGTAGTTCAGGCTCTGGTGTCGCACGTCGTAGTCGGAGGCATAGTACTCGAGCTACTTTGTTTCATCCAGTAGGTTTATTGTTCTAGCTACTGTGGTATGCGTTTACGATTATGTATGAGATGTCGCTCTGAGCTTCCTATTGAATACGTTATACGATTTTACACAGGATTTCAGTAAAGTGCATATATATTTACTACTTTACTTTACTGTTGATATATTGAGAAATCCGGATGGGATCGGTGCCCACGGTTTGCTTTTTGTGGCATAGGATGAAGTGTATTTTCCGCGTGCAGGTAAAGGTAATTCCACGCTAGTAACGAAACTCTGCCGAAATTTTGAAAATTTTTTGTTGGTTCGTGTTTTCGAAGGGGTTTGATTCCGATTTAGGAAGCTAAATCGGGGTTGGGTCCTTTCAGCTTGGTATCAGAGCATTAGGTTATAGGTTCTGTAGACTTCTGTAGTCGTGTTTACTAAGGGTATTTGAGAATGTACAGCATGTCTGGAATGGTGACCTGACCGGCCGGCGGATAATCATCAAATTCCGGGTGTTGTATGCTTTCAAATATTTGAAGTTCCATGATTACGTTCCACTTATTGTGAACGATATTGTATTCATTAGGATGCCTCCTGACGTGCTTTCCGTGTCGTTTCGGTTGTGGATCCTATTGAGGATCATTCGACGCGTGAATTGCCAGAGAACAGTGGATTCGGATGAGTATTCAGAGTTCAGAGAATTGTGTGGCACGGTTTGCCTGGGGATGTGTATGTGAGCGTCTATATGTTTTCTCAGAGCCGAGAATTGTGGAAGTTGATGTTTGCCTGAGTCAGATTGTTGTGTTTGGTGGGCTAATATTATGTGAGTTCCGGTTGCGACTCTATGGCCTACATTCAGAATGTTGTTTATACGGTAATGGTTTTATCAGGCTACCCAACATTCGACTGTGGAGTGTTTACTCACCTGAGGCAGTGATGCATTGTCCACGTGTTTGTTCTTGTTTGCACGTATTATGTGGTTTCAGAGGGAGCTGTGCACGAGGTTCGAGATGAGCTTGAACCTAAGCATCAGAGAGAGTCTGACTGTTCTGCCTCGAGATTGCTGTGAGGAGCTTAGTGTGTTGCACTCAGTGGCGAGGCTAGTGTGAGGGAGAGATGTACGTGGTTTTCGATGTGATAGTTTGGGAAAAATGGATTTAGTCGAAATCTTGATGAGGTTGAGTTCTGGCACTTCGGGATCAGTGACTTCATCAGGCTGTGGCCTTATCGATTATGTTGTGGGACATCAGATCAAGCAGAAGATCCGTTTGACAATGGCGGAGATCACAGAGTAGCGGATTTGCTCCTGTGGCATGAGTTTTGGGTGATCGTTAGTGATCCTTTCACGCAGCAGGTGTTGCGGTGATTTGTGTTCGTGGAGCACTTTTAGTTGCTGTTTCGGTGGCCAGGGGGGTCACGTTATGAGGGAACGCATCAGCCAGCTATTGTAGCGGTTCGACAGCTCAGAGTTCATGAGGAGATCCTTATGTTGTTCCTGCGGTTTGACCAATGTACCCTTTGACGAGTTAGTCAGCAAGTCGCAGTTGATGTGTGTGGCCAGTTGGGCATGTTGGAGTTCGTGCCATGACCTTGTTTGAGAACAGACTTTTCTCCGAGGTTACTATTGCTTGATGTCCATAGCGATTGTACCTGCATCTCTACTTCCGAGGTCTTGGAGAGTGTTGCATCCATCCGGAGGTCGCGAGATCCTTGTTGGAGGATATGGCTTAGCCGTGGATCTGTTATAGCTGGACATTGTGGTTTTGGTGTGCTTGTGAGTATGGACTTACTAATGACGCATTTGGCGATGTTCGGGTGCCTCGAGGAGGAGGTTGTGTTTCGACAACCAGATTTTTCCGAGATGCTGTTTTGTGGTGATGGTCGAGTGGATGGTGGAGACGAGTTGTGTTGTTTGTGTAGCTCATGTTGTGGATACTACGGTTGCTGTGCCCGACATTGGTGACATTAAGGTGGTTCCCGAGTTTTCCGGGTGTATTCCGGAGGAGTTACCAAGTATTCCTCCAGTTCGGGAGACTGATTACACTATCGAGCTTGTACCAGGCGCTGGACTCATTTTACCGACGTCTTGTCGTTCTGAGCCAGCGGAGCTGATGGAGCTATAGTTTTGACTCCAGGAGATGTTGGAGGAGATTTCAGGAGACTTCGTGCGACCCCGCATATTTGCGTGGGGTGCTCCTGCATTGTTTGTGTGGTTGTTGGATGATTCAACATGGTGGTGCATTGACTACCAGAAGTTTGATTTGCTTCAGAGGAGAGTGAGTATCCTTCGCTTCGGACTGGCGAGTGGTTTGATCAACTTGCGAGAGCTTCAGTCTTGTTGAAGATTGATTATGGGTTTGGATACCATCAGTTGAGGTTTGATGAGTCAGTTGTGGCTAGGACGACTTTCGGATCATGGTACGGGCATCAGGAGCTTTTGGTCACGCTGTTTAGTTGACCAATGCCCCGTAGGTTGTGTGGACTTGATGGACCAGGTGTTCAGACGGTTTCTGGACGAGTTGCGACCATGTTCGTCGGCAACTTCCTAATGTACTCCAGGAGTGTGGACCAGTACCTGATGCAATTGCGAGCAATTTTGCGAACTTCGCGAGGTGATCAGTTATTTGCGAAGTTCAGCCAGTGTGAGTTTTGGCTGATTAGCATGAAGATTTTGAGTTGTGTGATGTTATCCGAGTGAGTGATGTGGATCCTGACCAGATTGAAGCCGTGTTGATTTAGGGTTGCCCTACCATTGTGCCAGAGA
Organism: Geum urbanum; assembly: GCA_946800695.1. Classification (NCBI taxonomy): domain Eukaryota; kingdom Viridiplantae; phylum Streptophyta; class Magnoliopsida; order Rosales; family Rosaceae; genus Geum; species Geum urbanum. The sequence goes on from OX327003.1 coordinate 13,925,221, forward strand.
TCAGGGGTCTCTTGGGTTGGCAGGCTATTACCGACGGCTTGTATAGGATTTTCCTGGATTGCCACTTCACTTTCCGGCTTGACGGAGAAGGTGTCAAGTTCGAGTGGCTTGATGCACGCGAGGAAAGTTACTGACTCTTGCAGGGTGGTTGACCGTTACTTCGGTTTTGACCCTACCTGATGACTGCAACGAGTTCGTGGGTTATGGCGTTGCATCGAGATTTGGTTTTTGGTTATGCTTTGATGCTGTGTAGCAGAGCGGTGGCTCATGGTTACGGACAGTGGAAACCTTACGAGGCTACGTATCCGCAGTTTGATTTGGGTGTAGCTGTATTTGTGTTAGCATCAGAGAGTTTGAGACACTATAGCTATGGCGTGCAGCATAGTGTAGGATGTACACTGGTCATCTGAGTTTCATCCACTTGCATGTTCGGCCAGATGTAGGCTTGAGGCAGTGTCGATGGATGGAGTCGACTGACGACTATGGCTGCACCTTTGAGTTTGTTCGAGGAAGGCTAGTGGTTGTACTTTGACCATCTGTCTGGGATATTTTTACTGATGCATTCAGTCGAGAATCGGGAGTTTCAGTGTTTCATGTGAGTGTGGCGCGAGTTTCTGTATTAGCCGAGTTATGGGCTACGAGAGTTGAGTTTGAATGTGATGACGTTGAGGTTCGTGGTTTCACGCGCATTTGGCGCTAATGATGCGGAATTATATTAGATACTTCGAGTTTACTACTCGTGACGCAACATGAAGAGCAGTGTAGCGGTTTGTGTGTGCAGATGCCATGTTTGTTGTCAGGCGATGGCTAGGAGGAAGAGACTTGCCGAGAAGTGTCAGCCATTCGAGATTTCCGGTTAGACATGGCGATTACTGCTGTATTTGTGTATGTTTCCATGCACTTTGGTTTGTGTTACCAGTTGTCAGGTCTTTGTGGATCGTTTGATGAACTCAGTATGTTTCCTTGTACTTTCGGAGATGATTTTAGTGGCAGGCTGACATAGTGGTTATTGACGGAGGTTGTCCGTCTACGTGGTGTACCTGTGTCCCAGTTCGCCGATCGAGGCAATCAGCTACGACTATTTGTTAGCGAGCTTTGCAGCGAGCATTAAGGACCAGATTACGAGTTAGTACCGGTTCTTATCCTCAGATTGGCGAACGATCTTTAAGGACTATTCAGGCCTTGGAGGGCATGTTGTGGACCTTGGTATTGCCGTTCCGGAGGATTCGGGACCAGCAGTTTCGGTGGTTTGAGTTTGCTTGCAGTACCAGTTTGTGGACCACTATAGTTTTGAGGTTGTTTGATGTTGAGTTGAGGTATGTTGTTGTACTCCATTGTGTTGGAGTGAGTTTGGTTTGGGTTTGAGTTGGCGTTTGATTCTGATTATGTGGAGTGTGTTACCACAGACTGTCAGATTAGCGGAAATGAGTTGATTATTGACCGAGTTCGATGTTTGAGTCGTGTTGATACGAGTATGCTGAGTTATGAGTAGACACATTGTTTGATTAGTTTGTGGCCATAGGCGAGTTTGTGTTATGCCGTATGGTTCAGCATCTCCTTTAGTGTTGGCTTTTATGTGTGTTGTGTTCCGTGTGGCGGAACTGTGTTTCAGGTTTGTTATGTGTTGTGTACCCTATCTGTTCCTTATGTAGGAACACTTGACGATTATGTAAGCCATTTCAGATTTGTGATTTGAGGGTACAAGGATTCCAGCACGGAGTTATCTCCTATTGTGGAGTTTGTAATCAGAGTTGTTCAGTTGAGATTGCCGTTGGTGAGTTGAGCAATATGCAGAGGCAGTGCTCCTACTTTTGTAGGCAGACTCGGAAATTTTGAGGTCGAAATTTCTTTAAGGGGGGTAGATTTGTGACGACCCGAAACAGAATTAGCAGTTAAGTCGCATAGTCGCAGAGTTACGACAGTGTTGAAATCCGCCAGCTTCTTAACGACTAAATTATTGGCTGAGAATTGGAGCTGGGTCTCTTCTCGAGAGTTGTTCTACGTGTGATTATGAGTTCGTGGGCGGTTCCGGATCGTTATTTGGACGACCGAGGAATTAGTTATGAATATTTGAAGTTTCGACGGAAACAGATTTAAATGGCGGGTTTGTTCGCGACTAAATTACCGGTCGAGAATTTGGTTTTGGCTTCTTCACGGAAGTTGTTCGGAATTTAATTTCTAGTTTGTGGGAACTTCCGGAGCATGATTTTGAATTATGGAGATTTAGTTGTGATTATTTCCGTTGGTTGTTTGTTTAGTCGATTTAAATATGTGTGGTGTGAACAGTTGACTTTTTATCCGATAAGGCCGATGTGTTTGACTTCGGGTAATTATTGAAGAGTATGTCGAGAAGAGTTTGTGGCCGAGAGAATTATCGGAATCGGAGTTACGACGAGAGAGTAACGCGTGTTTGAAGTTTGTCGAAATGGATAAACATGAAGTTTCCTAATCGGGAAAGGCTATAAATAGCAGGTTGCCATTTTGGGGCAAGTCAAACATTTCCTATTCGGGTGTTGACCGAGTTGACTCGGTCAACTCGGTGGTGAGAGATGGTGGCCGACGTGCATGACGGTGACTTCACGGCGGCGATCGATTCCGGCCATCCCGTGGGACGGGGTTGGTCCCGTTCGAAGCGCCTCAGCTTCCTCATCCTTTCCCCGGCCACCGTTCAAGGCGAGACTCGCCAGAAATGGAAGGAAATCCGGCCAAAAATGGAGGGAAAACTTTGTGATTCGGGTTCTTGGATTCGGGCCGATTCGAGCTGAACTTTGGGGTGGGCTTTGTAGCCCTCATCACCATGATGCTTCCCTGTAAGTTTCGTGTTCCAATTCGATTTGTGGAATGAGAATTTTGGGATTGAAATTTGTGTGTTCATTCGGTTTTTCATGAAATTGACCATGTTAGAGTGAGAATTGGACTTCGGTGCAGTTGACAAAGTTGCTCAGTGCGTGGTTTTGGATGGAATAGGGGTTGCTCCGCCGTAAATTTCTCCGGTCAACAGTGGCGCCGCCGTGGACGGCGGTCAACGGTCAAAGTTTGACTTTTTTGGACTTTCGGCAAGTTGCATGTCATTTGACTCGAAATCGCGCCCCGATCGCAGTGGGGAGGTTCGTTTTTCGAGTTGAGCGTCCGAACGTAAAGCGAGGTATTGAGGTGGTATATATGGATTTTCGACGATTCGTCGTATTTGAATTACCTGTTTCCGAGAACGGTGGTTTCTCGTGGTTTGATTTGTATTGTCGGATCATGACTTTGAGTATTGGATTTTGTGAATATTCAGGTGTTCGTGATCATTTGTTTGGCGAGGGACATTCCGCCGGATCACGGGTTAACGCGATACGCGTTACGCCAGTCTGTGAGTGGAAATTTCTTTTCACGGATTATTTGCGAGTCTTGATATACGTTTTATGAACTTGAGCATGCATATGAGATTTCGGATTACATGAGCATGTGTTTTACGATTATACGATTATACTTATACGGATATACGTATACGAGTATACATTTACTTATATGTTGTTCATGCATTTGCATCGAAATGTTTATGATTTGGTTTACACAGAGTACAGTCGTGGTTACGTTGTTGTATCGATACATTTGCCTCTCGGCTGATCCCCGATGGTAGGCTTTATTCCAGGGGAGGCTATGACTCCTGACCCGAGGTCTTTACCGGGGGGAGGCAGACCTTTGACCTGAGGCCATTTCTGGCTAGAATCACGTGGAAGTCAGGGACTCCGTGGTTCTGACTGTACTAGCACGGGTGTGTCCACGAGTGACCCCGTGGGATTTTATGCATGCTCCGTATATGTGAGGAGTTAGAGTCTCCCTCGTGTACTCGGACACGTGAGGAGTTAGAGTCTCCCTTGTGTACCATTTGATTATTTATGCTTTCGACTCGCATATGTTTTTATTATATATATTACTTGGTGAAAGACATTTATTTTCGTCCACTCACTCTAACGTGTTTATTGTCTTTCCCCTGGGTTTTTCGGTTTCCGTGCCCAGTTTGCAGTTCAGGCTCTTGTGTCGCACGTCGTGGTCGGAGGCATAGTACTCGAGCTACTTTGTTTCATCCAGTAGGTTTATTGTTCTACCTACTATGGTATGCGTTTACGATTATGTATGAGATGTCGCTCTGAGCTTCCTATTGAATACGTTATACGATTTTACACAGGATTTCAGTAAAGTGCATATATATTTACTACTTTACTTTACTGTTGATATATTGAGAAATTCGGATGGGATCGGTGCCCACGGTTTGCTTTTTGTGGCATAGAATGAAGTGTATTTTCCGCGTGCAGGTAAAGGTAATTCCACGCTAGTAACGAAACTCTGCCGAAATTTTGAAAATTTTTTGTTGGTTCGTGTTTTCGAAGGGGTTTGATTCCGATTTAGGAAGCTAAATCGGGGTTGGGTCCTTTCATATGAAATCTCGTCGGATATAGTTTTGGTTCAACTATAACCGACGATATTACTTATATCGTCGGGTATAGTTCTGCTTTATATCCGAAACTAGGTTTATTTTTGGGCAGAAACGAAACTGCCCAAAACGAAGAACTCCTCTCGATCCTCTACGATTTTCTCCATTTCCTTGGTGTTGGGAGCAAGCAATCGAAGCTCAAGCCAAAGCCCATCGATCCTCAAGCCAAAGCCCTCGTCGATTTTGAATTTTTCAGGTATGAAATCCCTAATTATTTTATTTCGAATTTTTTTTATTTAAGTTAGATTTGAAGTTGTTTTGTTTGTTAATCGATAATGTGGATGCATGCATGAACATTGTGATTATATATTGGATATTGTGAATTTTATGGAATTATTGTTGATTTTTGTGGAATATATATTAATTTATATATTGGAATTTTTGTGGATTATTGGGGATTTATATATTGGATTATCTTGATTTTTGTGGAATATTTATATATTGGAATTATTGGAATTATATATTGATTTTATGGAATTATTGGAATTTTTGGATATATATATTGGATTTATATATTGGATTATTGATATATATATATATTGGAATATATATAGTTAAATTATTGGATTATATTTGTATTGGATGAATTATATTGGATTATATATATATATTGTAATTATTGTGGATTTTATGGAATTATTGTTGATTTTTGTGGAATATTTATATATTGGAATATATATTGGATTTATATATTGGATTATTGTTGATTTTTGTGGAATATTTATATCTTGGATTATTGGAATTATATATATTGGATTTTATGGAATTTTTGGATATATATATTGGAATATTTATGTATTGGATTATTGATATATATTGGAATATGTATTCGAATTTTTGTATGAATTAGGAATTATTTTGAATTTTTATAATTTTATAGCAACGATGAATTGGTTAAATTGCGGTGCTTCCCAAGGGGGGTCGAGCTCGAGGGGAGAGGGAGATCGGGACGTGGGGATGAGGGCACCGGAAGTCGGTCTGCATCAGGATCCACCAGTGTCGGCAACACTTACAGTCTTCCCCAGACCTCTCGACACCGTAGACTGATGGGCAAGGGATAACCTCAGCAGCAGCAGTTCGAGCCTCCTCGATCATCAGGCGCGAGGAGGGTTCAAGAGGTTAGTCGCACGCCGGAAACGGATAGTGCGACTCAATCCTCCGTTCGAATCCCCCGTCATCCACCAGACAGCTCCTCATTCTTCCGAGGAGGCTTGTGGATCCACTCAGTCCTCGGCGAGGATGCGACTATGCCCGTCGTCTACCTTATTCTTACCGTTGGAAATCCCGACGATACCTCACGTAGATTCCGACGGGATGCCTGTTCCGGGACAGCTAGGGTTCAATACCCCGGACCAGGCATATGCGTATGTACCCTTCCCGGAACCTCTCTGGAGTGTGAGGATTCCGGGACAACGCACCGACGAATCAGGTAAATATTAATTAGTGATATCTTTTTACTTAGTAATATTTAAATTCAATTAGGTGTTGATGTTTAAAAACTTGTCTACATATATATGTGATAGGCGAGATCGTGCTCGGTGAGAAACAGAAGAGAACCAGAGGCCCCGTCGTCGGTAAGTTACTGGACGACGCCATTCAGGCTAGCGGTGGTGGCCAAGTTATGATTCCGACCGGGGATAGAGGGCAGGTGATCGAGGGAAAGGTCACTCAAAAGTACGCGGGGATGGCGGGCAGCCTCATACGGGATAGAGTCCCAATGTTGTGGCCAGATTGGAATTCAGTGCCGCAATCCGTCAAATATCAGCTGAATAATGCGTTGTCGGTGAGTTGAATTGTATATTCATTATGTAAATTTTTTAAATAAATTTTTAATATTATTGATATATATATATATGCATTGCAGAAGTGGTTCCGCGTGGATGCAGACATTAGACCCACGTGGGCGGATGAAGTGCATGGGAGCAGGTTTGCAGACCGGCATTTAATTTGTTTCAATTTTTTCGTTTCTTTTGATTATGTTCATACAATGTTGTAAGTTACTAACGCTTGATTTTATGGGTATATATAGGTATAAGGAGTGGAAGGGTGAGCTGAAGAAGCATTGGAAAAACTATGGCGACGATCGTTCGGGTACCCCTAGCGAATTTCGTTATAGGGAGTACGAGTGGCGATGGCTTCCGAAATTGAAGGTACGCAACCTTCCATCGATTAAATTTTTGTTTTATCGTACTTCCCTTAAATTATTTGGCTAATGAGTGTTTTTTTGTTGATGTTGGATTAATCGAGCAGGCTCTTTCTGAAGTCAACACAAGGAACCGGGCCAAAAACACCAAAAATCATCATGTCGGTTCCAGATCATACTCGGGTTGGATCGAGGAGGCGGCCAACCACCCAGAAGAGGATCCACTTGTCTATACGATGCAGCAAGCGTATCCGCAATCCCCCGAATATGCTGTAAGTGTCCTTATAATAAAATAAACTTATTTCTTATTTATTTAGATATAATTTTTTTAATTTATATTTTATTGTTCTTTGTAAATTAGGCGAGAATTCAGGAGGCGATTCCGGAGGTGTTGACTCAAGTGGCGAGAGAGCTCTATCCCAACACCCCCGATGCGGAACTCCCGATTGATCAGATTGATTGATCTGATCCGATCGTCAGAGCCAGGATTATGTCAGCTGCGATCCCTCCAGGGAAGAACACATTCTACTGCAGGGGTTCCGGAAAGTGGGGTCAAGGGCTACTGAAGCAAACCCCTGAATTCTCTCGCGGATGGGGATCATCATCATCTTCGAGGACTAATGAGCTACATGACCAGCTTCATAGGCAAGCAATTGAGATGGAAGCTCAACGGCGTCGGATGGAGGAGATGGAGCATGCGCGAGCCGCAGAGCAGAATCGGTTGGCCGAACAGCAGCAGCAGATGGGGACATGGATGCAGCACTGTTATGGACAGCTGCAGGCATCTGGAATCCAGATAGCTCCCCCGCCTATTTTCGGTGCGCCACAGCCACAACCTCAGCCTCAGCCTCAGCCGCAACCTCAGCCAGACCAGGACCAACCATCTGATGACAATCCGTTTGATCACAATGATTTAGGACACCCGTAGATTTGAACAATTGTCGGTTTTCATTTTAATTATTTACTACGTACGCATGCATGCATATGTATACAGATTTGAACGATTTCGGTTTTTTTTTTAATTTATTTATTACTATAGTTTCAATGGTTGTTGATGTGCAATTTGAACAATATTTGTGATTATTTGGGAATGCAGGTTTTGGGATAAAACCCAGAACCTGCAAAAAAAAATTATTATTAATAACTATAACCGACGATATGTGTCAACATCGTCGGCTATAGTTTTCTCCACGGTCAACCATTTTGACCATGGAGAAAACTATAACCGACGATGACATCGTCGGTTATAGTTTGAAACTATGCCCGACGATAAACCATCGTTGCCTTTAGTCTCCCTTTTTTCCAACGATAACCCTAATTCATCTTCGGTTATAGTATCACCGACGGTACATTACCGACGAGACTATAACCGACGATGTGTCGTCGGATATAGGCTATGACCGACGATGAAAGGGAACAGACCGACGACACCAAGTCGTTGGATATAGTTATTCTTCTGGTAGTGAGGGTTCTATTGACTTAGGTTTGTTCTTTCCCTACAAAGAAAACAAATAGAAGCTTGAAATTCTTGAAAAAAGGATGGTTGAATTGCAGCATTTAGATTCTAGGATTTTCGACCCGTCGAATGGTAGCCCTTGGATCAATCAGAACAAGTCTAACGACCCGTTAAGAGTAATCTTCGACCCGTCGAATGGTAGCCCCTGGATCGATCAGAACAAGTCTATCGACCTGTCAAGAGTAACCTTCGACCCGTTGAAAGATGTTTCGGCTGCAAGTATTGTACCTCCATTCAATATAGTTCCCCTACTTAAAGACACCATGTGGTGTCTTTTTCAGTTTTGATGATGCTGGGTATCTCTCTGATCCACATAAAGGATATTCCCAAACAGGTTATGTATTCACCATGGGTAAAATGGCGATTTCATGGAGATCAAAAAAATAGACAATTGTTGCTACTTCCTCGAATCATTATTAGATTATTGCTTTAGATGAAGCAGTTAATGAATGTGTCTGACTTAGGTCAGTTATGCGCCACATTCGAGAGTCTAGTGGACAATGTGGCTTACATTGAATAAATTAAGTTGGGATACATCAAATGTGATTCATACAAAACATATTTCGCCGAAGTACTTCTTTAATCAACAACAGCACTAGTTACTGATTAGTGAATATCCATGTGAGCCAAATTGGTTCGACGGATAATGTTGTAGACTTGTTCACCAAGTCTCTACCAAAATTTATATTTGTGAAGCACATGAGACGCATCAAGGGGGAGTTCATTTCGTACACATCAAGGGGAGTCTACATCACATGTGGTCGCTTTTGTAGTTGATGCGTTGTACTATTTTTTCCTTAGACCAAGGTTTTGCTTTACCCATGAGGTTTTTGTTTGGTTGGCAAGGTTTTAATGAGGGAACATGTTATGCATCATACCACTACAAGAAAAACACACTTAGGCGACGAAGCATTTTCGTCGCCGAAGTGGTGTTTTTCGTCGCCTAAGAATTGTCGCCTAGGTACCTAGATGACGCAAATGATTCATTTTGTTACCTAAGTACCATCTTAGGCGACGAAAAGTAGTGCATCGTCATAATACTTGGGCGTCAAAAAATTGTCGCTCTGAACGACAAACCGTGTCCGTCATCTAAGAGACCACTTCGACGACGACGACGTTTCGTCGTCTAAGTACCCTACTTAGATGACGAAGCGTGTTCGTCATTTAAGTGAATACACGTAAGTGACAAAACATGCCTATTTCGTCGCCTAAGTTAATAATTATGTTTCTTTCTGAATAAATAAGTAATTAATAATACTTTTAAAAATTATAAATTAATATAAAAATTAATTATATTAATAAAATATTCATTAAAGTAAAGAAAATACAAGTTTAGTTTTTACAAATTAAAGAAAATACAAAACTAAACAATGCGGGGAGGGGGGGGGGGGTTGGTAAACAGGCCATCTTTTCTGCCGCCGGCAGTCTGACCATCATCGTTGGGCCCGTGAGGAGGGGGGATGACAAGAGTTCTCAGGAAAGGGCAACCCCATGCGTGCACACATCGCGAAGAAGTCGGCCATCCTTTGGATTTGTGCGTCCAGTTGCTCCTGCATCAACCTGGTCTGCTCCCAGGCCCGATAGGCCGACTCATGTGCCAATCGAGCCTGCTCTTGTGCGGCTCGGATTGCCTAGGCATCAACCCCACCTTCCCTATTTGGATGACGATCCGGAGGGCTGGGAGGAAAAATCTCTATGAACCCTCTGTCCAAGCCCATGAACCTCTTTGCCAACTCAACATCCATAAACAGAATTGGCAATCTGGATCTAGCTCTCCACTGATAGAGGGGGCACCTCTTCTGGCGTCATACCCGAGTTTTCTAGCTGGGTGTTCGCCAACTGTTCCTGGGCTATTTCTATCAACTGCATCTGAAATTAAAAATACAATTACTGTTATAGTAAATTTTGATATATTCTGGAAGTACAATTACCACGTCTCTCCCGATGGTGTGAGATGTGAGGTTGCCGAATTCCGAGGATGGAAGGCCTCGGGTGAAATCGTCGAACGACAATGGGATGTTCTTCTCGGTCGACCTGACTATGCGCTTGGTTTTCACAACCTTCCCAAGTCTGTGACTCCATTTGGGAGCGTCATCTGACGCTGCCTCCTCGCCGTGCGCCGTGCGGTGTAGTGAACAGACTCGTCGACGAACTCCATGGGACCTTCACACGTCCATGTTGCCGCTGAAGCGGTGACGGGTGGATTGTCAGTATGGGCAGTGACCACCTCATTTGGAGTATGAGGGATTGGGCCAATCGGCATACCTGAACGATTCGGAGGAGCTGAAACGGTCTCCTTCGACTCAGTTTGGCTCCAACCCATTGCTTGTGAAATGGATTGGAGTTCGGCTTCCCTCTCTTCTTGTGATCGACTCTTCTTTGGCGCCATTGATCGTAATTAATGAAGCTGCAAAACTTATTTATTAACAATATATATATCCAAATTAATTCATCCAAATTAATCCAAATTTTCACCAAAATTCATGAAATATAAATATATCCAATTTATTTAAATTTCACAAATTAATATATCCAATTTATCTATATTTCGAAAAAAAATTGAATTTATCCAAATTTCACAAATAACATCAATATACGTACAAATTCAATTCGATATATATTAGTAGTTTACCATTCAAATTTTACAAAATTATCCAATTTATATACATTTTACAAATTTATCAAAATTTCACAAATATATCCAAATTTATCTAATTTATTCAAATCTCACCAATTTAATTATCCAATTTATTTTGTGGCATTTATATTACCAATTTACCAAATAAAATATACCCATATTAATTCACAAATTATTTTTTAAATACAATATGCCCAAATTAATTCACATCCAATTTAATCTAACTATATACAATATACCCACATTTAATTTAATTCACATGAAAAGAATACAATATATATCAATTAATGTAGCTAATTCATTTAATCTAATACATATACAAATTCATAAATGCATATAATATAATACATACAAAATTATGTAGACAATATATAATACAATACCTACACAAATATAAATACAAATACATACACAAATACAAATATATATATATATATATCGACTGGGGAGGAATGGGTTACTGGCCGGTGAGAATGGAGGGGGATAAACTCCGGCGAGGTGGAGGCCGGGAGAGAGAGGAAATTCTGGGAGAGAGAGATCGAGGAGGAGCACGTACGTACGGCGATCGGCAATAAGGAGCACGTACGATGGCGGCTGACAAAGAGGAGGAAGGCGGCACAGTAAGGAAGAGGAGGCCGGGTTTGGCGGAGAGAGATCGAGAGGATCGATTTTCAGGATTTTGGGGGGAGAGATCGATCGAGTGAAGAATGGCCAGGAGAAGTCGATTCGGGTCTGGATATAATGGCCGACTTATAATTAATGAAATGGATAATTAATGAACTTAGGCAATGAAACAAACCACTTTTGTCGCCTAAGTGGTATTTAAATGGGCCCCCAAAAAGTGGCGCAAAAAATGAACCGCCTAAAAATTTGGACTTAGGAGATGACAACGCATGTGTTCGTTGTCTAATTAAGTGATAACTTAAATGACTAAACTGCCACATGCGTCGCCTAAGTGATATTTAAACAGCCCCCAAAAAATTTGGTGCACATTTATTGAACTGCCACAATATTTGGACTTAGGCGACGATATCTTGTTTTTTCGTCGCCTATAGCATCACTTAGACGACGAACGACATGAGTGCGTCGCCTAAGTACTTAAAAAAAATGAAAATTAATGTTTGATAGTTGCTTAATTAAGAATTATAAAAAAAATGAATCGTCAGATGTAATCATTACATTTATAGAATATTATAGAAAAAAATTGAACCTAATTTAATTAGATAAATTTAGAAATCGATCGAATCAATATATATATTCTTGCAGTGATTATTGAGAAATAGTTCAATGATGAAAACTATCGTTATGGATGTTTGATGTGTCTTAAAAAACCTAATTTATTAGCTAATTATAAATTAATTGAAAATTGAAAGAAAAAAAATACTTAAGACTAAAAACTTGTTATATATCTACTAATGTTGTATAATTTAAGTGTTCGTATGTCTATATTCACTTCGTGTCAACATTAACGAAATTTAATTTGGACAAAACAACTGCTGAATATATTCATCATCGCGTAATATGTAAGTGGATGATTTTTCATTCAAAACGAAGTAAATTCAGGGTTTGATCGGAGTAGTCAAACATAAAACCGAAGTTCAACGAAACGGAAACGTTGATATGTAAATCTTCGTAACTCCGATTTTTGAACCGTCGACACTCACAGTTCCAGAATTAGTTACTCTACGCCCTAAAGGAAAAAAAATTATATTTCGACATGGGTGACAAAAACAGTTACATTTCATCGCCTAAGATTCCTTTGAAGCGACGAACACAATGAAAGGATCCAACCCCAATTTAGTTTCCTAAACCGGAATCAAACCCCTTTTGAAAACACGAACCAATAAAAACCATAAAAATTTCGGCAGAGTAACGCTACTAGTGCGAAATTGCCATTAACCTGCACCCGGAAAAATACACTTCATCCTATGCCACAAAAGCCAAACCGTGGGCACCAATCCCATCCGGATTTCTCAATATCAGAACAATATCAATAAACAGTAAACATAACTATAATATATAGAAAATCCGGGAAAAACCACATAAAACATGTATTAGTATCATATCAAAGCGACCTCTAGTGTATATATATATATATACACAAAATATACAACAGTAGGCAAAACAAGAAACCTACTGGAAAAGAAAGGTAGCTCGAACAACTAGCCTCCGACCGCGACGTGAGACAACAGAATCCGAACTGCAAACTGGGCACGGAAAACCGAAAAACCCAGGGGAAAGACATGATAACCGTTAGAGTGAGTGGATGAAATTAAATGTCTTTCGCCGAATAATATAAATAATAAAAACATATGCAAGTCAAAATGAGTGAGTATGATATAGTACACAAGGCGAACCCATACTCTTCCAGCGTACAGAGCATGCATAGAAAAATCCCACGGGGTCACTCATGGACACATCCGTGCTAGTACAGTCCGAATCACGGGATCCCAGACCCACACGTGTTCCCACCCGGAAATACATCGGCACAAGGAACAGAAATCTGTACCCACTTGCTAAATTTTGCAAACAACTGATTGTCCCGCAAAGTCCGCAACACTGCTCGCAAATGCTTTTCATGCTGGCCCACACTTCTGGAATAGATCAAAATATCATCGATGAACACGATCACAAACTTGTCCAGAAACCGTCTGAACACCCGGTTCATCGGGTTCATAAATGCTGCGGGGGCGTTGGTCTACCCAAACGGCATAACCAAAAACTCGTAGTGCCCATATCGCGATCTAAAAGTTGTCCTGGCCACGTCAGACTCTCGGATCCTCAATGGTGATATCCAGACCTGAGATCAATCTTCGAAAAGATTGAAGCTCCATTGAGCTGATCAAACAAGTCATCAATCTGCGGCAACGGATACTTGTTCTTTACTGTAACTTGATTCAGCTTCCAGTAATCGATGCACAACCGCATGGATCCATCTTTCTTCCGCACAAAAAAAAACCGGGCACCCCATGGCGAAACACTGGGTCGACTAAAACCCTTCTCCAACAACTCCTGAAGTTGAACCTGCAGCTCTTTCAACTCCGTTGGCGCCATACGATATGGTGCCTGTGAAATGGGTCCTGTACCCGGTAATAGCTCAATAGTGAAATCAATCTCTCGAACTGAAGGTATACCTGGTAACTCCTCCGGAAATACATCCGGAAACTCGGAAACTACCTCGATATCACTAATATCTGGAACAGTAGCCGTGGTGTCCACAACATGAGCTAAATAAGCAACACAACCCTTCTTCATCATCTGATCCACCTTCATTACGGAAATCACACATGGCAAGGACGTATTCTTCTCGCCACGAAACAATACCTCAGGAAATCCTGGTCGTCGAAATGCAACCTCCTTCTTATGAAAGTCAAACATGGCTCAATGCATCTCCAAGAAGTCCATACCCAAGATTAAATCAAAGTCGACGATATCAAGCAACAACAAATCCGCGGCTAAGCCATGGCCTCCAATAAATATCTCACAGTCTCTGTACACCCAGCCAATACTCACCACCTCACTAGACTGATACAACACTCTCCACAACCCCGAAAGTGGAGACGCAGGTACAGTAGCTAAACATGATAGTCTATACGACATGAATGAATGCGTGGCACCTGGATCTAACAATGTAAGTACTGGAATTCCAAAGACATGTAACGTACCGATAACGACCTCCGGTGAAGCTCTGCTCTCTCGCAAAGTCATGGCATAAACCCTGGCCTGCCCGGCTGGTCGTCCACGCTAAGGCTGTCCCTACTGTCCTCCCTGACCCGCAAACTGTACTGGTCGAGCTCCCGAAGTGGCACCTCGCTCTCCTCCGGAACTCTGGGCCGCCTGTCCACCAATAGGCTGAAGACAGTCCCTCGCATAGTGACCCTCCTGGCCACAATGATAAAAAATGGTAGGGACTCGCTGACAAGGACCATAGTGATGCCTGTTGCAGAAGTTGCAAAGTGGATACTCCCTCGGTACGGGAAACGTGCCTCCAGTACGCCAAGGATAACTAGAACCGCTAGAACCCTCACTAGACTATGGTCGCTGCGGTCGATCTCTCCTCCATCTCTGCCTCTGTCTCGATGCACTAGCTGGTGGTCGATATGGTCCACTGCCCGAGGATGAAGCCGAACCGGAAGTATCAGAACTCTGCCTCTTGGAAGGCCCCTGACTCGGTCCACCCTACTCAAACCGTTTAGGCTGGTACCTTATCTGCCTTTCCTTCTCGATATCCTCACCTCGGAGTGCTGCACTGACAAACTCATCAAAGTTGTTCCGAGGCATCGTAGTCAGAGTCCCCTTGATGTTAAAGTTCAAACCCAGCTTGAATCTGCGGCACTTGGCTTCCTCAGTAGCCACCATGTCACGCATAAAACGAGATAAGCGGGTAAACCTGTCCCGGTACTCAAGCACAGACAAACTGCCCTGTCTGAAGTTCGTAAACTCCTCATACTTCCGCTGCTGGGTAGCCTAGTTGAAGTATCTCCGCATAAACAGATCACGGAACAAAGTCCACAGAGTATCAACTGGAACTCTATCGGTGCTAACCCACCAGAAGTATGCATCTGACTCAAGTAATCCGACTGCTGCCACTGTCATCTGCTCAGGGGAAATGACAGACGCTCACATACACGTTCAACCTGAACCAACCATGCCTCCCAAATCTTTGGATCAGCTGAACCTGAAAAGACAGTCGCACCAGCAGTATGAGCTTTTACCACAGGGTCAAAACGCTCCTCCAAACGCAACACTCGCATCAGCAAGTCATGCGTCTGGCGATCTATATCAGGATCCACTTCCCGATCAACACGGGGACCACGTCGAGGAGGCATCCTACTGATACAAAACAAGCATTAGGTACAAGCAGAAGGAACGTAATCATGAGACCTCAGATATTTAAGAACACACAACGCCCGAAGCATTGATGAGTACCGCTGGCCAGTCGGGTCATCGCCCCAGTCATGCTGTACAAACTCAAATACCCTAAGCGTCACAACTCCAAGAGTCTACAGAATCTGACAACCTAATGCTCTGATACCAAGCTGAAAGGACCCAACCCCGATTTAGTTTCCTAAACCGGAATCAAACCCGTTCTGAAAACACGAACCAACAAAAACCATAAAAATTTCGGCAGAGTAACGCTACTAATGTAGAATTGCCATTAACCTGCACCCGGAAAAATACACTTCATTCTATGCCACAAAAGCCAAACCGTGGGCACCAATCCCATCCGGATTTCTCAATATCATAACAATATCAATAAACAGTAAACATAGCTGTAATATATAGAAAATCCGGGAAAAACCACATAAAACATGTATCAGTATCGTATCAGAGCGACCTCTAGTGTATATATATATATACAAAATATACAACAGTAGGCAAAACAAGAAACCTACTGGAAAAGAAAGGTAGCTCGAACAACTAGCCTCCGACCACGACGTGAGACAACAGAATCCGAACTGCAAACTGGGCACGGAAAACCAAAAACCCCAAGGGAAAGACATGAAAACCGTTAGAGTGAGTGGACGAAATTAAATGTCTTTCGCCGAATAATATAAATAATAAAAACATATGCGAGTCAAAATGAGTGAATATGATATAGTACACAAGGCGAACCCAAACTCCTCCAGTGTACAGAGCATGCATAGAAAAATCCCACGAGGTCACTCATGGACACATCCGTGCTAGTACATTCCGAATCACGGGATCCTAGACCCACACGTGATTCTAGCCAGAAAGGCCTTAAGTCAGGGTATCTGTTCCCACCCGGAAATACATAGGCACAAGGAACAGAAATCTGTAGCCACCCGGAAATACATCGGCATAAGGTACAGTTCCCCCCTGGTAGACATCCTCGGGGATCAGCCGGGATGCAAGTGTATCGATACAACAACATAAACTGTGACTGTACTTTGTGTAAATCAAATCATAAATAGTTTCATGCATACGTATAAAACATAATCGTAAAACATATGCTCGTATAAGTCATAATCACAAATGTATGGTCATGCTCGTAAAATGTAATGTAAAGATTCGCAATCAATCAGTGAAAAGGTAGGTCCACTCACTGACGAGCAAAGTGCGCACTCGCGCTAATCACGTGGTCCGGCGGAAGATCCCTCGCCCGAAGCACGATCTCGATCCCCTGAAAAATCACAAAATATATCTTATCAAAATCACAATTCACAACACTGTACCACACCTCGGAAACCAACCGTTCCCGGAAATATATAATGCAGTGTAAAATAATCGACGAAATTCCCGAAATCTCCACTCAAACCCTCGACTGAAAATCCGGTACCCAAATCAACTCGAAAACCTCAAGGCGATGATCGGGGTGCGAATACGAGTGAAACGACATATAACTCGACACATTTCCAAAAAAGTCAACGGTCGCCGGAGCTCCGCCGTTGACTGCCGGCGCCGCGGCGTCAACGGTGACGGATCCCAGCCAAAATTTTTAGATCACAAGTCCTCCTCAAGTCCAACACATTTCTCTTCTACACCGAGACCCAATTCCAAGCCCACCGGCCGGAATTGAACTCGAAACTCACGGAATCCATGGATTCCGATGAGATTCCGGCGAGCTTCAAACGGCAACCAAACTCAAATTCCTTCTACCAAAAGCATCTATAGGTTGAGGGGAACCTTTCCCCCCAAAGCCCCGACCCCAAAAGTCGCCGGAGAAGGCCACCTGAATCCGGCAAAATCACCAAACTTCATCAAACTCGTTCTCCCTCAATTCTCAACCAAATCAAGAAATCCCAAGTTCTAAATAGTTTAGAATCACGAGAGGAAGGTTTTACCTTCCAAGGTCATGGCCTAAATCGTCCGGGAACAGAAGCTCCGATGATGAATAGTAACCGGGTGAATAGTTCCCTCGGGTCAACGGGTTCAAATTTCAGTCAACGCTCGATCAACGCCTCAAACGGAGTTTTCGACAATTTTTTGACTATTTTTGATATTTATACTCGCGTCTCGGGATGATCGACGGTCCAAACGGATAACCATCACGATTCAGATATACTCGAAACGAACGGATAAACTCGACGAGATTCTGCAACTTCAAATATTCATATTATATTCCTCGGTCGTCGAAATAATCATCCGGAACCGCTCACGAACTCGAATTCACGTGTGCAACAACTCTCAAGAAGAGACTCAACTCAAATTCTCGGCCAATATTTAAGTCGTGATCAAAACCGGTAAATCAACCAATTTACGGAAAAACAGTGATTACGCGTAATCTCGTGAATTAAGCCGTTTACCCAACTGATTCTTGTTCGGATTATCACACACAACTGGTTTCTTCGCCTAAGTAATTCCGGGTTAGGGGAAAGGATTTAGGGTTTAGGGGTTAGAGGAAAGGGTTTAGGTGTTTAGGGTATGTAGGGTTTAGGGGTAGGGTATGTAGGGTATGACTTAGGCGACGAAAATAGTTGGGTTCATCGTCTAAGTACCTGCTTAAGAGATGAAATCAGGTCTTTTCGTCACCTAAGAGTTAGTTTAATTAATATATTAATTCAAATTTTTGAGGCCAATCAATTCGAATTAACTAGTTCAATTCCGGATCCATTATTTATGTCGGAAATGACAGAATAATTGTACTAGTACTCCGATCCTCGTTCAAAAAAATTCAAATTCAGAATATTAATTAATTATATATATCGTACTCCTCGTCGATCATAATTAATATAATTAATCATCATTACCTGGAAAAAGTTAGATTAAAATAATTAATTATCAATTAATATCCCTCGTCATTATATTGTAATCCTCGTCATAATCATTGTCATCTTCCTCAACACTATTATCCGATTGTTCCTCCTCCTCATCATACTCAACGCCATCCGATGAATATCTTGAGTCCTCGTCATCATCCTGCGCCTCATCTTCACTGCCATCATTCTCTAGCTCTATAATCTGATATTGAGTTAGATCCATAAAGCCATAAGGCATGGGTAAGAGTTCACCAGCTTGAATCATTTTCATTATGTCGGAGCGGATGACAGAAATATTAGGCTCTTGATACGCAGGAATGTCTCTTTGGGGTTCAGCATCTTCAGTCATCGGCATCCCTTTAGTTTTCGTGGTATTCTATATTCCTCGTTGAAAGATATGGTTCACTATTTTCCACCCTTCCCCAGCTTTTGGATCATCAAGATAGGACACTGATTAGTGCATAAATATGCACCACTATGCCATTTATTGATATTCACATACTTATTCTATTGTTATTTATTTTGCATTATTAGTTTACTTTATTGTTGTATAGGTATTTCGAGTCAAAGAAGGAAAAATGAGGACTTTAAGCTTAATTTGAAAAATCTATATTTGCAGGTCATTTAAATTCGATAGAACACTGGGAGAAGCGTAAAATGAACCAGAAAATGATCTTTATATGCGTGGAAAGCTACAGATGTCTAGTTTCCATAGCTTCTTCCAGACAAAGTTATGGCTGATTTAGTCCATGGAAGTCAGCCTGCTCGTAATTCTGACTTTGATGAGTTGGAGGCCCAAATCGCACCATGAAGCCCAATGACAAATTTTTGCTTTAAAATCCAATTTATTGTTGATGTGGTTTATCGAAAAGAAGTCAAGAGCTAAAAGGACTAAAGAAGTTTGACTTGTCAAAGAAGAGAGCCCAAAACCTATGTGAATAAGGAGATGTTTAATCAAGGCTATAAATACTCTATTTAGGGCTTTTCGAGAAAAAGAATCAGCTTTGGAGAGAAGAATAATTTGAGAGAAGAGCAAGGAGCCACGAGGAGGAGTTTCAGATGACGAGTTCGACGACGACAGATTCTTTTCTTCTGGATCTTTTATTTCTTTCTTTTCCTTATGAATTCTTGTAGTTTAGCTTCCTTGTCTATGAGGTGCTAATTTTTTAGTGAAGGGGCTGCCTTGATGCTCCGTGTGACGACCCGGAACAGAATTAGCAGTGTAATCAACTTAATCTACGAGCTTGCGCGTAATCGCGGATTTTCGACAGATAATTGAATCGCCAGACTTGATAACGAGTAAATTATTGGCCGAGAATTGGAGCTGAGTCTCTTCTCGAGAGTCATTGTACGTGTGATTTCGAGTTTGTGGACGGTTTCGGATCATTATTTGGACGATCGAGGAATAAATTATGAATATTTGAAGTTTTGATATAATCGGGTTAAATTAGTGGCTCTCTTAACGACTAAATTACCGGACGAGAATTTGGTTTCGGCTTCTTCACGGAAGTTGTTGAGAATTTAATTTTGAGCTCGTGGGAACTTCCGGAGCATTGTTCCAAGTTACGAGGATTAAGTTGTGAATATTTCCGATTGTTGATTATTTAGTCGGTTAAAGTATGTGTTTGGGTTGAACCGTTGACTTTTTATCGGTTTGGTCGATGTGTTTGACTTTGGGTGATAATTGAAGAATACGTCGAGTCGAATTTGTTGCCGCAAGAATTATCGAAATTGGAATTACGACGAGGAAGTTACGTGTGTTTAAAGTTTGTCGAAAAGATAATTACGGAAGTTTCCTAAAATGGAAGGTATATATATAGAGGTTACCATTTTGGGAAAGTCAAAGCTGAAATTAATATTGTTGACTGGGTTGACCATGGGTCATGGGTGACCCGTTTTGCCATATGTTTTCCGTTCGGTTTTGGTGATTTTTGGACCCTTTTCCGGCCACGATTGGCCGGGGTTCCTTCTTGAGAAATGTTGGGCTCGTGCTCCTCTTCGGATCGGTAGGTGGATCGTTCCGTGGGGTGGCCGGAGGAGGAAGAATTCAATCGGCAAAGTTCATGAATTCCGGCAAGTTTTTCTTGATTTCTGGTGGCGGCGTGGAGGTAGAGATGGTGGCTCCTCTTTGAGGGATTTTGTTAGCCTCGAGCCAAGGAAGCTTTTCCAAGTGGTTTTGAGGGTTGCCGTGGCCGGAGGAGAGAGATCCGTCGAATTGAAATTCCGGTAAGGGTTTGGAACTTTGGGTTGATTTTTGGAGGTTTTCCGGTCAAAATTGGCCTTAACTTATAACTGGAAAGTTGTTGGAATCGTCAAGATCTTCAAAACCATGTATGCCATGTATTTTTCTGGGCGTGTATGGATTTTCCGGCGACGGGGCAGCGGCGACGGCGGCGACAACTTTTCGCCCGGCGTAGTTTTCGACGAGTTATATGTCATTTCACTCGAAATTGCGCCCCGATCGCAGTGGAGAGGTTCATTTTCGAATTGAGCATCCGAAAGTACAGCGAGGTATTGAGGTGTGAATATCGGATTTCCGACAGTTCCTTGTAATTGAATCGTGTGTTTCCGAGAACGGTGGTTTCTCGTGATTTGTTTTGAATTGTCGAGTTATGACTTTGAGAAATGAACTTTGTGATTATTCAGGGGTTCGTGATCGTTCTTTTGGCGAGGGACTTTCCTTCGGATCACGGGTTAACGCGAACTGCGTTACGCTAGTCTGTGAGTGGACAATTTCTTTTCACGGTTTGATTGCGAGTCTTTATACACGTTTTACGAACTTGAGCATGCATACGAGATTATGATTTAATATGAGAGTGTGTTATACGATTATATTACGTATATGAATTTATAAGCTGTTTCTTGCATTTGCATCGAAATATTTATGATTTGGTTTACACAGAGTACAGTCGTAGTTTATGTTGTTGTATCGATACACACGCATCCCGGCTGATCCCCGAGGGTGCCTACCAGGGGGGTACCGTACCTTGTGCCGATGTAGTTCCGGGTGGGTACTGGTTTCTGTACCTTGTGCCGATGTAGTTCCGGGTGGGTACAGATGTCTGTTTCTTGTGCCGATGTATTTCCGGGTGGAAACAGATACCCTGACCTGATGGCTTTCTGGATAGAATCACGTGTGGGTCTGGGATCCCGTGATTCGGACTATACTAGCACGGACATGTCCATGAGTGACCCCGTGGGATTTTTACTTGCATGCTCAGTACGCTGGAGGAGTATGAGTTTACCTCGTGTACTTTATTGTATTTATTTATCTGGACTCGCATATGTTATTTTAACATATATAAATTGGTGAAAGACATTTATTTTCGTCCACTCACTCTAACGGTTTTCATGTCTTTCCCCTGGGCTTTTCGGTTTCCGTGCCCAGTTTGCAGTTCGGACTCTGGTGTCGCACGTCGTGGTCGGAGGCATAGTGCTCGAGCTACCTTGTTTCTTCCAGTAGGTTTATTGTTCTACCTACTGTGGTATACTTATATGATTATACATTAGAGGTCGCTCTGAGTATTCTGTTGTATATTTTATACGATTTTACTCCGGATTTCAGTAAAGTACAGATATATTTATTATTTTACATTATTGTTGATATATTGAGAAATCCGGATGGGATTGGTGCCCACGGTTTGATTTTTGTGGCATAGGATGAAGTGTATTTTCCGGGTGCAGGTAATGGTTATTCTACGTTAGTAACGAACCTCTGCCAAAATTTTTACCGTTTTTGTTGGTTCACGTTTTCAGAAAGGGTTCAATTCCGGTTTAGGCAACTAAATCAGGGTTGGGTCCTTTCACTCCGTACATGGGATTTATATGATATGCATACTTTAACCTAATTTGCTTATTTCATTAAATGTGGTTTCTTTTCCTATATGATTCACCGTATGAATTCTTGTATGTTTGATTTGGTGCGCAACTTAGTATGCATGCTAGGATTCTATTGTCATGAGTTACAGGCAACTTAAGATAATTTCTTTCACCAGATTCTTTATAGTGATACGCCGATTTTACCGTTGGGAGATTGAAATCCATAGGTCTAGCATGACACGCCTATAGTGTATCTGTGAATTCTTGTAGATTCTCAAACCTTTTATAGAACTTAATGCTTTCTTCTTTGTAAACCTTGGGTCCATGACTATAGGTTCATAGAGAGATAGATGTAGCGGAGGTCTATGACAAACCTGCATAGGCATAAGAATTAGGTAATAAGATGTGGTTGTAACGATCAACCCTTCTTGGGAACTTTCATTCAAGATTAAGTATGTTAGGTTGAATGTGTGTCATATTCTTACTCGTGTTGGGGTGCATGGTAGTTGCCCTTAGCTTTCCATTGTTTGTTCACTTTTACTTTTTAGCATTTACTTTTTAGCATTTAGCTGTAGCTTGGCTGATTTATCTCAATACCCAAAACTACTCCGAATACCCTCCAATTATGTGTTGTAGTCCGCCATGGTGTCTAGTTTGTTGTGTCCAAATTTCGTGTCATTTGAGTCTATCAAGAGTAGGTTCGTAGTGTCATTAATGTACTATAGTTGAGTCTATCAGCATTTTAGTTTCGTGTTAGGATTTAGTTTCACATATTCTCCATGTTCGATAACCCCTATTTATCATACTACATTGATATATCCAAGTTGAGAATATGGTATGTTTGCATAGGTGTTTACCCACCTATCAAACACCTGCCTAACTAAGGTGGCAAGAGTAAAATGCTCATCCTCATACCAGCTTGAGTTTTTATCGACTGATAAAAGGCCCAGGTCTTCCTTTGTATGCTTGAACCATTTGTGAATAGAAAAACGTTGGCATCATTCTCGTAACATAGATGAACGACATATACAAGAGCCCCGTAATATATATCATCGTCATCCCCAACCGTGACCCCACTGTTTTGTGTTCTTCTTCCTTCATCTCGGGCCAATGAATGAAATTTTACACCGTTCACAAAACATCCGGGGTAAATATAGTGTCTAACCTGCTTCCTTACTAGCAAGTGCTTTGGCCAGGACCACCACCCCCCGTGGTTGTCGGATATTTGTAGATCAATCATCTGTAACATTTTGGATTAAAATATAATTAATTAAAGTGTTTAATTTCTACAAACATGTATATAATTAAATAAGTAAACATACGTACCCATTGGAGAAAATAATCGGGGAACTTCTTCTTAACCACGATGTACTCTTCTTCAGATGTAACGCCTGAAGGTTCTCTCTGTACGCCTTCATGTCAGGCTAGACTTTGCCACAGTCTTACAACACTACCCAATATGCCTCGATAAGTTCTTCTCTTGTTAACGATTCCTTTAATACTCCGCTAAAGGGTCGTACGACATTTGTGACGATAGAAAGATTGATGCTTCCATTGGGATCGGAGGTGATGAGAGGTGGTGGATCCTTGAGGTACTTGTTGTAGTAAGTAACACACTCATGCATTAGGTATGTCTCTGCTATGGAGCCATCCGGGGCTGACCTATTTTTGACAAATCCTTTATACTATCCAAGTTGTCTATAAAATCTAGCGTTTAATTAATTAATTGTAGAATAGGTACATATAGTAATCTTGAGTGGAACAAATAATTGATCTGAAAATCCGTATAATTAATTAGTTGTACGTATCTTTCTTGAGGAGACATCCAAGTGTACTAGACCGGACCATAAATGAGCATCTGTTCGGGTAGGTGGATCATTAGGTGAATCATGATGTCAACGAAAGCAGGGGAAAAATCCTCTCTGGTTTGTAGATGATGTGCACAATTTGTTGTTGTAGTTCCACTACATCTGACTTCATGAACTCTCTGGTGCATACCCTTTGCCACCATCTGCACAATACCACAATTGGTTCTACGACGTCACAATGCAAGTATGGCCGAATTACCTCTAGAATCAGACATTGCAGCATAACGTGATAGTCATGTGTCCTTAAACCAACAAACTTGTGTTTCACCTCGTCCATTGCTCCAATTATAGTAGCTGCATATGTAGCTAGATAACGAACACTCTTAAACAAGTGGAATACAAAACCTTTAATTATCGGCTTCACTGTGTAAGGTACATCTGGAATCTTGTTGTATACTTCTCTTCTATCCCTTCACAACCACAAGGAACAACGTAGATTCATAGATTCCAGATCTTAGCGCACTTTGGGAGTATCTATAGTCTTGAACTTAATACCGAGAATTGTTCCCACCACGTTGTTGCACACATTATTTTCTATGTGCATCACATCTAAGTTGTTCCTGAGCTTCAACTTCGACCAGTAAGGGAGTTCAAAGAAGATACTCTTGTGATGCCAATCGCTGAGATCCTGTGGAGGTATTGGATTGCATTTCTGTACATCCTTGTCATTGGTCAACACACCAAAGTCGAAATATCTCAACCTCTCTAAAATCTCTTCGCCAGACTAACTACGGAATTTAGGATTAATCTTTACCATCCTGTCGAAATGAGCATCATCCCGTCGCCAAAGGTGATCGTGAGGAAGCCATCTACGATTCTCATACGAAACAATAGTCCAAATGTGCATACTCTTTGTAAAACAACACATAATCATTTGGGCAAGCATTGATTATCTTGTTTTTTAGGCCGAGGGTGCTCAAGATCTTTCTAACCTTATAATGTGATTTCAGAAGATTGTGATTATTGGGAAGAAACTTACATATTTGCTCCAGTATTTCATCAAAAGCACTGCGTGACATTTTGTTCTTCACTTTTATCTGCATTTGCTGCATCACATATTGCAACACATTCTCTCGACATCCAGGGTACATCGGGGTCTGGGCTTCAAGTAGCATCCTGTTGTACTTATCCATCTCACTTGTGTCAGTGGCCAAGCTAGCAGCGGGGAATGTGTCATCATGCCCATGAGTGGTATCGTAACCTCCCTCTTGGTGTTGGTGTCCACCGTGACTAAATCTCGGAAAGGCATCAAGGACCAAATCCATAGCTGGGTTCCACGAAGAGGCGTCACTACTACTTGATGAGAAACCATGGAAACTAAAGTCTAGTCTTGAGCTTAAGTCTACTACTTCACCATGCTCGCTCCACGTAGTATAACTCCACATCATACTGTTCTCGTACAGATGTAACGACGTAACATTAGCCGTCATTAACTGATGGTTAAGACATTTTCTACAAGGACACCTAAAACAGTTCTTTCCCTGACCATGTGTAACGATCCGAACCGGAAATAGTATGTTAATCGGCTTGAGTTGCACATTTCATGATTAGTTGCAGTTAGTCGTAATTAATCGGTTTAGAGGGCCTTGTTCACAATTTAATTATCTGAAAGGACCCAACCCCGATTTAGTTACCTAAATCGGAATCAAACCCCTTCTTAAAATACGAACCAACAAAAAATTTTCAAAATTTCGGCAGAGTTTCGTTACTATCGTGGAATTGCATAAACCTGCACCCAGAAAATAACACTTCGTCCTATGCCACAAAAGCCAAACCGTGGGCACCAATCCCATCCAGATTTCTCAACATCATAATATTAGCAACAACAGTAAACATAATGTACTATATATAATATATCCGTGAAAATCCGTATAAAAAAGTATCAGAATGTATCAGAGCGACCTCTAGTGTAAAATATATACAACATATACACATCAGTAGGCGAAACAAGAACCTACTGGAAAACAAAGGTAGCTCAGATCACTAGCCTCCAAACCGCGATGTGAAACACCAAACCTGAACTGCAACTGGGCACGGAAACCGAAAATCCCAGGGGAAAGACATGAAACACGTTAGAGTGAGTGGACGAAAATAAATGTCTTTCACCAGTTGATATTTATGTTAAAAATAACATATGCGAGTCCAGGTAAATAAAGATAATAATGTACACAAGGTAAAATCGTACTCCTCCAGCGTACTGAGCATGCAAGTAAAAATCCCACGGGGTCACTCATGGACACATCTGTGCTAGTACAGTCAGAATCACAGAGTCCCAGACTTCCACGCAATTCTAGCCAGAAAGGCCTCAGGTCAGAAGTCTGCCTCCCCCCGGTAAAGGCCTCGGGTGAGGAGTCACAGCCTCCCCCGGTACACATCCTCGGGGATCAGCCGGGATGCGAGTGTATCGATACAACCACATATAACGACTGTACTCTGTGTAAACCAAATCATAAACATTTCGATGCGAATGTAATAAACGACATATAAATGCAAATACGTATACGTATTGTATAATGATATAAGTATAATCGTCTAACACATGCTCGTATAAATCATAAACTCGTACGCATGATCAAGTTCAAAAATCATATAAAAAGACTCACAATCATTTCCGTGAAAAGAAATTGTCCACTCACAGGTGAGCAGAACGCGCACTTGCGCTAAACTCGTGGTCCGGCGGAAGATCCCTCGCCTGAAGCACGATCACGATCTAGATCTCGATCTCCTGGATATTTACAAAAACATAACTGATCAAAATCATAGTCCACAACCCTGTACTGAATCACGGAAACCAACCGTTCCCGGAAATAAACAATGCAATGCAAAACGATTAACGGAATTCCCGAAATCTCCACTCGAAACCCTCGACTGAAAATCGGCTAACCAAATCAATCCGAAAACCTCTGGACGATAATCAGGGTGCGATTACGAGAAAAACGACATTAAAAACGTCGAAATCTGAAAAAGTCAACTCCACACCGGAGCTCCACCGTTGACCGCCGCCGCCGCCGGCGACGCGCCGTCAACCGTGAAATCTCACGGCGAGATTCTCCAGATCGGAAGTCCTCCACGAGCTCAATCACTTCCATAACTAGCACCAAGATCAATTCACACCGGAAGTGGGTCAAACTTACCTCGAAACAACCCGAAATTCCAACTCCGGTGACCTAACCGGTTGCCCTCAAAATCTCATCAAATCCCAAAATCAAACATCCCAGGAGCATCACCTAGGCTAGGGGAACCGAAACCCCAACATCTCCACCCTCGAAACTCGACGGAGCACCACCTCCCAACTCCGGCGAATTCCGGCATCACAACCCGATTCAGGTTCCACAATAACTCCATCAATTTCCTTCAATCCAAGCACAAACCTACTCAAAATCAAGAGAGGAAGAAGACCTTACCCTTCGTTTGGCCAGAGGTGGCCGGAAAATAGGTCGTCGGACGGCAAGCCGAAACGGGAAAGTCTCTCACCTCGGTCAACGGTCAACAGCTTCCCAAAACGGAAAGTCAACTCTGGTCAACGCTAAACAGTGTTTTTCGACGATTTTACGACTATTCTCGATATTTATACTCGCGCCACGGGTCAATCGATGGTCCGAAATGAATATACGAAATGATTCGGATAAGCTCGAAACAATCGGATAAATTCGTCGGAAACTGAAACTTCAAATAATCATAAAATATTCCTCGGTTTTCGGAAAAATCTTCCGAAATCTCCCACGAGCTCGAAATCACGTACTCTACAATTTCCGTGAAGACACCCAACTCAAATTCTCAACCGAAAATATAGTCGCGAATAAAGTCGACGAACCACATAATTATCGTAAAGCTGCGACTAAACAGAATCTCATGAATCATGCCGAATACACAACTGATTCTGGTTCGGGTCATCAAAAATCTACCCCCTTAAAGAAATTTCGACCTCGAAATTTACGTACCTGTCAAGTGAACAGATGAGGATACTGCTCCCGCATGCGCTGCTCAATCTCCCAGGTGGCCTCCTCAACCGAATGGTTCTACCACAAGACCTTCACTAGCGGAATCACACGGTGCCTCAACTCCTGCTCACGACGATCGAGAATCTGCACTGGCTCCTC
Source organism: Geum urbanum (assembly GCA_946800695.1). Classification (NCBI taxonomy): domain Eukaryota; kingdom Viridiplantae; phylum Streptophyta; class Magnoliopsida; order Rosales; family Rosaceae; genus Geum; species Geum urbanum. Next base: position 13,953,506 of record OX327003.1, read on the forward strand.
TACGTACGTCAAATCCTCCCTGATCTGCAACTACTGTGGGGCTAACACATGTGAAGGATCTGAGATGTACTTCCGCAACATCGAAACATGGAAGACATCATGCACACGAGCCATCTCAGCTGGTAACTCAAGTCTGTATGCAACAGCTCCAACCCTCTCTGTAATCTCATACGGACCAATGTACCGCGGTCGAAGCTTGCCAGGCTTCCCGAAACGTACAACTCCCCTCCACGGAGATAGTTTCAGGAAGACCCAATCACCAACCTCGAACTCTAAACTCTTCCTCCTCACGTCTGCATAACTTTTCTGCTGATCCTGGGCGATCTTCAATCGATCCCGGATAACCTGTATGTCCTCCATCGTAGTTTTCACCAAATCAGGACCAATAAGCCAATGCTCGCCCACCTCACTCCAACACAACGGAGTGCGACACTGCTTCCCGTACAGGGCCTCGTACGGTGCCATCTCAATACTGGCCTGATAGCTGTTGTTGTAGGCGAACTCAATCAAATGTAACTGGTGATCCCAGTTTCTACTAAACTGCAACACACATGATCTCAGCATATCCTCAAGAGTCGGAATGGTCCGCTCGGACAGCCCGTCAGTCTGAGGATGGAAAGCTGTACTAAATCGCAACCTCGTACCCAAAGCTCGCTGCAACGCCTGCCAAAACTCAGAAGTGAGCTGACTATCACGGTCAGAAACAATGGACACATGCACACCAAGCAAGCGAACAATCTCTGATAAGTACAACTTGGCCAATCTACCCACTGATACCTTCCCTGGAAGTGCAAGAAAGTGTGCGGATTTCGTCAATCGGTCAACAATAACCCAAATGCCAGTGTTGCCCGCCGAAGTACGCGGCAACTGATAAACGAAATCCATCGTGATATGCTCCCACTTCCAAACCGGAATCTCAAGTGGCTGTAGTTTCCCTGCAGGTTTCTGCCTCTCCGCTTTCACCTGCTGATAGATCAAACATCGACTCACATACGCGGCATTCTCCCGCTTCATGTTGCGCCACCAATAGTACGCTCGAAGTGTACGAAACATCTTCGTACCTCCAGGATGCATCGCATACGCTGAACTGTGGGCCTCATCCAAAATCTCCTTCTTCAAGTCCTCGTCTCTGGATACACATAACCTGCCTCTGAACAACAACGTACCGTCGTCGCTCAATCGGAACTCTGTAGGCATACCATTCCGTATCATGGTCTTCTTGCCCAACAAGTAAAAATCCGAATCCTGAGCCTCTCGTACCTAATCAACCAGTACGGGTCGAACTTGAAAACTGGCCAACAAAGCTCCATCATCATCATATCCGAACACAGCACCCGTAGCTCGAAGCTCGGCTAACATCGATACTCTGGCCACACACATGTGAAACAACGAGGCTCCAGATTTCCGGCTAAGTGCATCAGCTACTACATTGGCCTTCCCCGGATGGTACTCAAACGTGCAATCGTAGTCGTTGATCAACTTCATCCATCGGCGCTGCCTCATATTCAGATCTGGCTGTCCGCAAGTAGGTGAGACTCTTGTGATCAGTGTAAATCTTACACTGAGCACCATACAAATAATGCCTCCAACTCTTCAACGCTAACACAAGCGGCTAACTCCAAATCATGCGTCGGATAGTTGACCTCATGCGGTTTCAGCTGCCTGGAACCATATGCCACAACTCTACCATGCTGCATCAACACACAGCCAAGCCCCAACTTCGACGCATCACTATACACTACGAACTCACCACTGTCGTCTGGCAATGTCAAAACTGGTGCGGTAGTCAATCTCTCATTCAGGAGCAAATAACTCTCCTCGCACGCATCAAACCACTCAAACTTGACGCCCTTCTTCGTCAATCTGGTCAGTGGTGTAGCAATCCGGGAGAAATCCTGTACAAATCGTCGGTAATAGCCTACTAACCCTAAGAAACTCCGGATCTCCGGTACAGTAGTGGGTCTACTCCAATTCAGCACTGCCTGGATCTTGTCAGGATCAACGCTTACTCCCTCGACCGAAATCACGTGGCCCAAAAACTTCACACTATCCAACCAGAACTCGCACTTGCTAAACTTCGCGAACAACTGATGGTCCCGCAAAGTCAGCAACACTACTCGCAAATGCTTCCTGTGCTGACCCACACTCCTGGAATTGATCAAAATATCGTCAATGAATACAATCACGAACTTGTCCAGGAACCGTCTGAACACCCGATTCATCAAGTCCATGAAAGCTGCGGGGCCGTTGGTCAACCCAAACGGCATAACCAAAAACTCATAGTGCCCATACCGCGTCCTGAATGCTGTCCTGGCTACATCAGAGTCTCGGATCCGCAACTGGTGATATCCGGATCGAAGGTCAATCTTCGAAAAGACTGATGCTCCCTTAAGCTGATCGAACAAGTAGTCAATCTGCGGCAACAGATACTTGTTCCTCACTATAATCTGATTCAGCTTCCGATAGTCAATGCACAACCGCATGGACCCATCCTTCTTCCGCACAAACAACACCGAAGCACCCCACGAAGAAACACTCGGTCGAATGAATCCCTTCTCTAACAACTCCTGGAGCTGAATCTGCAACTCCTTCTACTCCGCAGGCGCCATACGATGCGGTGTCTGGGAAATCGGTCCCGTACCTGGCAATAATTCAATGGTAAAGTCAATCTCCCGCACAGGGGGTATACCAGGTAACTCTGCTGGAAATACATCCGGAAACTCAAACACAACCTCAATACTACCAAGATCTGGCACTGCAGCTGTAGTGTCCACAACATGGGCTAAGTAAGCAATACAACCCTTCTTCATCAACCGATCCGCCCTCATCGCGGAAATCAAGCACGGTAGTGAAGTGTTCTTCTCGCCACGGAATAGTATCTCAGGTAACCCTGGTCGTCGAAACGCGACCTCCTTCCTGTGGCAGTCAAACATGGCCCAGTGCGACTCCAAGAAGTCCATACCCAAGATCAGATCAAAATCCATAATATCAAACAGTAACAGATCTGCGGCTAGTCCAAGACCATCAATAAACACCTCACAATCTCTGCAAACCCAACCGATGCTCACAACCTCACCTGACGGATACAACACTCTCCACAATCCCGGAAGTGGAGATGCAGGTACCGTAGCTAATGATGACAGTCTAAATGATATGAATGAATGTGTGGCACCTGGATCTAACAATGCAACTACTGGAATACCAAAGACATGTAACGTACCAATAACGACCTCCGGTGATGCTCTGCCCTCACGTAGAATCATAGCATGAACCCTCGCCTGTCCAGCTGGTCATCCTCGTTGGGGCTGTCCCTGCTGTCGGCCCTGGCCTGCAAACTGTGCTGGTCGAGCTCCCGTACTGGCACCTCGCTCAGCTCTGGAGCTCTGGGCCGCCTGTCCATCATCACCATACAACTGAGGACACTCTCTCGTATAGTGACCCACCTGGCCACAGCGAAAACAAGTGACAGGGCCTCGCTGACACGGTCCAAGGTGATGCCTGTTGCAGAAATTGCACAATGGGTACTCTCGCGGTACAGCAAACGTGCCACCGGTACGCCGCGGATAACTGGAACCACTGGAACTCCCACTAGCCTGTGGTCACTGCGGTCGATCTCTCCTCCATCTCGGTCTCTGTCTAGGTACACCAGCTGGTGGTCGATATGATCCACCGCCAGAGGATGAAGCTGAACCAGAAGTATCAGAACTCTGCCTCTTTGAAGGCCCCTTACTCGGTCCACCTTCCTCAAATCATCTCGGCTGGTACCTCTGCTGTCTCTCCTGCTCAATATCCTCGCCTCGGAGTGCAGCACTGACAAACTCATCAAAGTTGTTCTGAGGCATCGTAGTCAGAGTCACCTTGATATTCAGATTCAATCCCAGCTCAAACCTGCGACACTTGGCTTCCTCAGTAGCCATCATATCCCGCGCACAACGAGACAAACGGGTAAACCGATCCCGGTACTCAAGTACAGACAAACTGCCCTGCCTCAAGTTTGTAAACTCCTCGTACTTACGCTGCTGGGTAGCCTAATTAAAGTACCTCCGCATAAATAGATCACGGAACAATGTCCACGGAGTGTCATCTGGAACTCTGTCGGTGATAACCCACCAAAAGTATGCATCACCCTCAAGTAAACCAACTGCTGCTACTGACATCTGCTCAGGAGTAAACTGCAGACGTTCACAAACATGTTCAATCTGAACCAACCATGCCTTGCATATCTCTAGATCAACTGAACCCGAAAACACAGTAAAACCCGCAGTGCGAGCCTTGACCACAGGGTCAAAACGCTCGTCCAAATGCAGCACTCGCATCAGCAAGTCGCGCGTTCGGCGATCTTCATCAGGATCCTCATCCCGATCAACACAGGGACCATGTCGAGGAGGCATCCTACTGATACAAGACAAGCATTAGGTACAAGCAGAAAGAATGTAATCATGAAACCACAGATATTTGAGAACATACAACACCCGAAGTATTGATGAGTACCGCTGGCCAGTCGGGTCATCACTCCAGTCATGCTGTATCAACTCAAATACCCTAAGCGTCACAACTACAAGAGTCTACAGAATCTGACAACCTAATGCTCTGATACCAAGCTAAAAGGACCCAACCCCGATTTAGTTACTTAAATCGGAATCAAACCTCTTCTGAAAATACGAACCAACAAAAAATTTTCAAAATTTCGGCATAGTTTCGTTACTATCGTGGAATTGCATAAACCTGCACCCAGAAAATAACACTTCGTCCTATGCCACAAAAGCCAAACCATGGGCACCAATCCCATCCGGATTTCACAACATCATAATATAAGCAACAACAGTAAACATACTGTACTATATATAATATATCTGTGAAAATCCGTATAAACAAGTATCAGAATGTATCAGAGCGACCTCTAGTGTAAAATATATACAACATATACACATCAGTAGGCGAAACAAGAACCTACTGGAAAACACAGGTAGCTCAGATCACTAGCCTTCAAACCGCGACGTGAAACACCAAACCTGAACTGCAACTGGGCACGGAAACCGAAAAGCCCAGGGAAAAGACATGAAACACATTAGAGTGAGTGGACGAAAATAAATGTCTTTCACCAGTTGATAGTTATGTTAAAAATAACATATGCGAGTCCAGGTAAATAAAGATAATAATGTACACGAGGTAAAATCGTACTCCTCCAGCGTACTGAGCATGCAAGTAAAAATCTCATGGGGTTACTCATGGACACATCTGTGCTAGTACAGTCAGAATCACGGAGTCCCAGACTTCCACGCAATTCTAGCCGGAAAGGCCTCAGGTCAGAGGTCTGCCTCCCCCCGGTAAAGGCCTCAGGTGAGGAGTCACAGCCTCCCCCGGTACACATCCTCGGGGATCAGCCGGGATGCGAGTGTATCGATACAACCACATATAACGACTGTACTCTGTGTAAACCAAATCATAAACATTTCGATGCAAATGAAATAAACGACATATAAATGCAAATATGTATACATATTGTATAATGATATAAGTATAATCGTCTAACACATGCTCGTATAAATCATAAACTCGTACACATGCTCAAGTTCGAAAATCATATAAAACGACTCGCAATCATTTCCGTGAAAAGAAATTGTCCACTCACAGGTGAGCAGAACGCGCACTTGCGCTAAACTCGTGGTCCGGCGGAAGATCCCTCGCCTGAAGCACGATCATGATCCAGATCTCGATCTCGATCTCCTGGATATTTACAAAAACATAACTGATCAAAATCATAGTCCACAACCCTATACTGAATCACGAAAACCAACCGTTCCCGGAAATAAACAATGCAATGCAAAACGATTAACGAAATTCCCGAAATCTCCACTCGAAACCCTCGACTGAAAATCGGCTAACTAGATCAATCCAAAAACCTCTGGACGATAATCAGGGCGCGATTACGAGAAAAACGACATTAAAAACGTCGAAATCTGAAAAAGTCAACTCCTCGCCGGAGCTCCACCGTTGACCGCCGCCGCCGCCGGCGGCGCGCCATCAACCGTGAAATCTCACGGCGAGATTCTCTAGATCGGAAGTCCTCCACGAGCTCAATCACTTCTTTAACTAGCACCAAGATCAATTCACACTAGAAGTGGGTCAAATTTACCTCGAAACAACCCGGAATTCCAACTCCGGTGACCTAACCGGTTGCCCTCAAAACCTCGTCAAATCCCAAAATCAAACATCCCAGGAGCATCACCTAGGCTAGGGGAACCGAAACCCCAACATCTCCACCCTCGAAACTCGGTGGAGCACCACCTCCCAACTCCGGCGAATTCCGGCATCGCAACCCGATTCGGGTTCCACAATAACTCCATCAATTTCCTTCAATCCAAGCACAAACCTACTCGAAATCAAGAGAGGAAGAAGACCTTACCCTTCGTTTGGCCGGTGGGGTCCGGAAAATAGGTCGTCGGACGGCAAGCCGAAACGGGAAAGTCTCTCACCTCGGTCAACAGTCAATAGCTTCCCAAAACGGAAAGTCAACTCTGGTCAACGCTAAACAGTGTTTTCCGACGATTTTACGACTATTCTCGATATTTATACTCGCGCCACGGGTCAATCGACGGTCCGAAATGAATATACGAAATGATTCGGATAAGCTCGAAACAATCGGATAAAGTCGTCGGAAACTGAAACTTCAAATAATCATAAAATATTCCTCGGTTATTGGAAAAATTTTCTGAAACCGCCCACGAGCTCGAAATCACATACTCTACAATTTCCGTGAAGACACCCAACTCAAATTCTCAATCGAAAATATAGTCGCGAATAAAGTGGACGAACCACATAAATATTGTAAAGCTGCGACTAAACAGAATCTCGTGAATCATGCCGAATACACAACTGATTCTGGTTCGGGTCGTCACATTATCATGCACGAATTTGGTTTGAGTTCATTTGCAAAAATTGTAAAGGATGTTGTTTCGAGTTCGTAGGAGGTTTTCGAGGATTTTTCTAATAATCAGGGAATATAAAATGAATATTTGAAATTATCGTCGAGTTAGTTGTACTTATCCGTTTGACTTTGAGTTATCCGAATTGTTGATAGAGTCAGTTCGCGACGTATAAATTACGGAATATTCGTAAAGTTATCAAAAAGTTGAAATTGGGCAGTTTGACCAGAGTTGACCAAGCGAGGAACCGAGTTGAACGAGTCAACTGAGTTGACCCGCTGAGTCCGTGACTCGCCATCGAGTTTGTGGCCAGAAAACAGCACGGTTGCCGACGTGTAAGGTAGGTATTTGAAGCTCTTCCTTTGGGCTTTTGATTGATGTATATATTGTGATGTTTGGTGTTGATTTGGTTGGAGAAATTTGGAAGAGAAGTTAGCCAGAATCGGACCGGGTTAATAAGGGATGATTTTCCAGCGGTTTTCCGATGGGGATTTTGGGTGGAAACGGTTGGGTTCGAGTTAGGGATGAAACCCCTAGAATTTGGGAGGCCGAGGTGGCCTCACGGTGGAAAATTTCGCCGGAGAAATTTTTCGGCCAGTTTGAAATTTATCGGCTTTCGAGGTGTTTTCCGGCCACGGTGGAGGTTGGATGGTGGTGGTCCTTTGGGGAAAGAGTTTGGGCTGGAGGAGAGGAAGGTTTTGGGGTCTTGGTCGCCGGAGAATTTCACTGTTGACGCCGGCGGTCAATGACGGAGCTCCGGCTAGTGTTGACTTTTTGGAATTTTGGGGAGTTTTATACCGTTTTGCTCGTAATCGCGCCCCGGTCGTAGTCTTGAGGTTTTTGGGTTGATTTGAGTATTCAATTTTGGGACGAGGGTTAATTGGGTATATTTTGAGAATTTTGTTATCCTCGTCGATATTCCGAGCGATACGTCTTTCGAGAACGCGGGGTTCTCGGCGTATTAGCTCCGTATGTTGTGTTTCAATATATATTGATTGTACCCCTGTTATTCAGGTGATCGGGATCGAGCATTTGGTGAAGGATCTTCCGCCGGACCTCAGAGTTAGCCGCGTACAGTGAGTGGACATCTTATTTTCATAATTGAATTGCGAGTCTTGATTTATGCATTTTATGAATATACATTTATGATTATGCATTTACGTATGCAGTTACAATTATGCACATATAAGTATACATTTTATAATTATGTATTTTACGATTATGCATGTGCATGGAAATGATTTATGATTTGGTTTACACAGAGTATAGTCTCGTATATAGAGGAATGCATCGATGCTTTCGCTTCTCGGCTGATCCTCGAGATGCTCTGGGGGGGGGGACAGATATCCTAACCCGAGATCTTTCAGACTTATGTTAATCACATGTGGGTCTGGGATCCCGTGATTAGACGGTAGTATACGGAGGAGTCCATGAGTGACCCCGCAGGATTTTACGTGCATATTTATGGATCGGGAAAAATGTACCTGGTCGGGATTTTCATATGCATTGACTCGCATTATCCTTTTATGAGCATTTATTTGGGAAAGAAATATTATTATTTTCGTCCACTCACTCTAACCATTTATTTGTCTTCCCCTGAGATTTTTGGTTTCCTTTGCCCAGTTTACAGTTTGGGTTCCAGTCTTGCGCGTCGACTGTGGAGGCATAGAATTCAGATCACCCTTCAGTTTCTGTAGGTTTCTTGTTTAACCTACTTGTTGTAAATAATGTATATAGGCGTCGCTCTGAATACTCATGTTTATTTTCAGTCGAGTATACTCCTGAATGATTCTGGATTTCTTGAAAACCTTTGAGTTATTACATATGTTGTTGAGAAATCCGGATGGGGAACGGAGCCCCACGGTTTGGGTTTTGTGAAATATTCGAAGTGTGTTTATTTGCAGGTTCTAATAATAGTTCATGTGTTTTCAAGGTAAATTATGGCAAAAAAATATTTAAGGTCATGTTTTCGAAGGGGTTTGATTTCGATTTAGGGAACTAAATCGTAGTCCAGTCCTTTCGCCATGTTCCATCGCAAAAACCACAAACTCTATGATTCTGTCCATATACCACACATCACTTTATTCGTCAACTGTATCCAACTCTTGTCCATATTTATTCATGCGTAATAAGTTAAGAATTGTATATCATATTAATTATATTTTTTCAACCAATAACTAATTAATCTAATATACGTACAACTATATATATAGTTATAGGCGCACTATAATCTAGCTAGCTAACGTACTTTTTACGTAACTTATATTAATCTATATATATATACTATATATACACTATTAATTAATTACTTTAACATACTGCCTAGCTTAATTAAACCATTAATTAGCGCACTTATAGATTACCAATTAGCTTAATCTAACTAGCTAACATGTTTTGACTAATTATATAATATAATATATATATATGTTATTAATGATTAACCAATTAATCAATTACCTTACAATTACGTACATTAACAATACAATACAATACAATACAATATGTACAACAAGTTACTAATTAAGCTACCTAAGATCGCCAAAAACTATGTATTTGCTGGAAGATTTCACCGGATTTACGTATGTATGTACGGTATTAAATTCAAATAAATTATTCATGGGAAATGAGTTAATATGTACCTTCACCTAGAAGGAGAGCAGGGGTTGATGAAAAATCACACACTACAAGAAAACAGAACTTAGACCACGGAAACGTAATTGTTCCGTGGTCCAAGTTACACTTGGACGACGGAGAAGTCTCCGTCGTCTAAGACCCACCTGGATGACGGATAATACCTTCTACGTCGTCCAGGTGATCACCTGGAGGACGGAGAAGTCTCCGAGGTCTAGGTTATAACCTGGACGACGGAGATGTTATTCTTCGTCGTCCAGGTGATCACCTGAACCTCGGAGTCTTCTCCGTCCTCCAGGTGATCACCTGGACGACAGAGAATAACATCTCCGTCGTCCAAGTTATAACCTGGACGACGGAGAAGAGTCCGACGTCCAGGTGATCACCTGGACGACGGAGATGGTATTCTCTGTCGTCCAGGTGATCACCTGGACAACGGATCGACACGCCGTGGTCCGAGTAACTTCACTTAGACGACGTATAGACACCTCCGTCGTCTAAGTGAAGCATTATATAAGCCCGATGCCAAACTCTCGATCTCTTCGATTTGAATTCATTCCATCGATCTCTTCATTTTCCATTCGAAGAAGAATTGAAGGAGAAGGGAGAAGGAGAAGGAGAAGGGATTGGAGATCGATCGAATTCGAAGGGCCGAGAAGGATCGATCAGGATAAGGGATCTCCGCTGACTAGCTAGCTAGCTTAATTAACAGATATCGAGAAGGCCAGCAGGTACGTACGCAGTTAAAATGTGCTTAATTAATATATATATATATATATATTTAGTGAAAACGTACGTACGTACATACATGCATGGATGTTAGCTATATATACAGATTAAATTACGTACGTACGTAATTGATGGATCGATGTAGATCGAGTACGTATAATTAAGAGTAAATTAATGGACTAATATATATATATATGTAATATATAATTAATTAATTATATGGACATTATAATATATTATAATGTCTTAATTGTCAGTATGCGGAGGTTAATGTTATGGTGCAACACCTGTACGAAAATGGTATGATGTGGAGTTACACTACATGGAGCGAGCATGGTGAAGCAGTAGAGTTCAGCGCAGCAGACTTCAGCTCAGGGTACAGTTACCATGGTGCCTCATCCAGCGGCAGTGGTGCCGGACCCCCAGCTTGGAACCCAACTGCAGATTTGGTCCATGATGCGTTTCCGGGATGTAGTTATGGTGGACACCAACACCAAGACGGAGGTTACAGTACCACTAATGAGCATGACGACACATTCCCCGCAGCTAGCTTGGCCACTGACACCAGTGAGATGGAAAAGTACAACCGGATGCTACTTGAAGCGCAGACCCCGGTGTTCCCTGGATGTCAAGAGAATGTGTTGCAATATGTGATGGGGCAAATGAAGATAAAATGAAGCACAAAATGTCAGTGAGTGCTTTTGACAAAATTCAGGAGCAAATATGTAAGTTGCTTCCTGATGATCACAATCTTCCTAAATCTCATTATAAGGTTAGAAATATCCTGAGCAGTCTCGGCCTAAAGTACAGGATAATTGACGCATGTCCGAATGATTGTGTGCTATTTTACAAAGAGTATAAAGATTTGGACTATTGTCCCGTATGTGGCCAGTGCAGATTCCAGTTGAATAAGAAGAGTTCGAAAAAGAGAATTCCTGTGAAAGTTGTTCGATATTTTCCCTTGATTCCCAAATTGCAGCGCCTGTACATGTCTCTACACACAGCAGAGGCGATGCGATGGTACGCAGAAAAGCGAATAGATGACGATGTCCTGCGACACGCCGCGGATGGGGAGGGTTTCAAACATTTCGACAGAGAATTTGGAGACTTTGCTTCAGAGGTTAGAAATGTTAGACTCGACCTATCTACAGACGGATTCAATCCTTGGGGAAGTAATAGCTCCGCCGTCAGCACTTGGCCAGTTATTCTGATGCCGTACAACTTGCCTCCGTGGATGTGCATGAACAAGGAATTTAATTTCCTTACCGTACTAATTCCAGGTCCTAAATCTCCATCGAAGTGCTTAGATGTCTACCTCAGACCTTTGATCGACGAGCTGAAACTGTTGTGGGAAAATGGAGTCCCAACTTATGACAAATTCACTGACACGATGTTTACGATGAGGGCTGCCGTAATGTGGACGATCAGCGATTTTCCTGCTTATGGGATATTGGCAGCCTGCAGGACAAAAGGATATAATGGATGTCTTATATGTTTGGACGACGTGAACTCTAGTTGGCACGCGGGGAAGGTGTGTTACTTGGGTCACCGTAGATAGCTTCCTCACGACCACCCTTGGCGACAGGATGAAGCTCATTTCGACGGTACGGTAGAGAACAATCCTAAACCCCGTAGTTGGTCGGGCGAAGAGATTTTAAAGAGGTTGAGCTATTTCGACTTTGGTGTGTTGAGCAATGACGCGGATGTAAAGAAATGCAATCCAATTCTTCCACATGATCTGAGCTATTGGGATCACAAGAGTATATTCTTTGAACTCCCTTACTGGTCGAAGTTGAAGCTGAGGAACAACTTGGACGCGATGCACATAGAAAAGAATGTGTGCGACAGCGTGGTCGGAACAATTCTCGGTATTAAGTTCAAGACTAAAGATACTCCCAAAGCGCGCAAAGATTTGGAATCAATGAATCTACGTCGTCCCTTGTGGTTGAGGAGGGATAGGAAATGAGTGTACAACAAGATGCCAAATGCACCTTACACAGTGAAGCCGACGCTTAGACGTTCTGTATTTCACTGGTTTAAGGGCGTTCATTATCCGGCTACGTATGTAGCTACTATAACTGGAGCCGTGGACGAGGTGCAACACAAGTTTGTTTGTCTAAAGACACATGACTATCACGTTATGCTGCAACGTCTGATTCCAGTGGTAATTCGACCATACTTGCCTCGGGACGTCGTAGAACCAATAGTGGCATTGTGCAGGTGGTAGCAGAGGTTATGCGCCAGAGAATTAAAGAAGTCAGATGTTGTGGAATTGCAACAACAAATTGTGCACATCATTTGCAAACTAGAGAGGATTTTTCCCCCTGCTTTCTTTGACATCATGATTCACCTAATGATCCACCTGCCCGAGCAGGTGCTCATTTCTGGTCTGGTCCAGTACACTTGGATGTATCCTCAAGAAAGGTACGTACAACTAATTAATTTATCTGTTCCACTGGAGATTATATATATACTAGCTAGCTATATGTACTTATTCTTATTGTACGTTTGATTTTGTAGACAGCTTGGACAGTATAAGTCATTCGTCAAAAACAGGTCGGCCCCGGATGGCTCCATAGCAGAGACATACCTAATGCATGAGTGTGTTACTTACTGCAACAGGTACCTCAAAGATCCACCACCTCCCACTGAATCCGATCGCAGTGCCCGCATCAATCTTTCTGTCGTCAACAATGTCGTCCGACCGTTTAGAGGAGTATTAAAGGAATCGTTAACACGGGAAGAACTTATTGAGGCACATTGGGTAGTGTTGCGAGACTGTGACGAAGTTGAGCCGTACATGATGTCATACAGGGAGAGGCTTCAGGCGTTAAATCAAAACAAGAGTTCGGCATGGATTGAGAAAATGGTTAAGAAGAAGTTTCCCGATTATTTCTTCCAATGGGTACGTACGTACGTCTCGGTATTAATTATTTAAATACATATCGATTATGTTTGTAGAAATTAAACCTTATATTAATTTGCCCTTTTCCGCAGATGATTGATCTGCAAAAATCTGAAAACCACGGAGGGTGGTGGTCATGGCCAAAGCACTTGCTAGCAGGGAAGCCGGTTAAACACTATATTTATCCCGGATGTTTTGTGAACGGTGTAAAGTTCCATTCATTGGCCCGAGACGAAGGAAGAAGAACACAAAACAGTGGGGTGGCGGTTGGGAAAGACAATGATCTATATTACGGGGCTATTGTATATGTGGTTCAGCTATGTTACGGGAATGATGTCAACGTTTTCCTATTCAAGTACAGATGGTTCAAGCGTACAAAGGAAGACCTGAGACTATTATCAGTCGATACAAACTCTAGCTGGTATGAGGATGAGCCTTTCGCTCTCGCCACCTTAGTTCGGCAAGTGTTCTATCTCGACGATCCGAAAGCCGGTGAAGGGTGGAAAATAGTGAACCATATCTCTCACCGAGGAATATGGAATACCATGACACCTGAAGAGACGCCGGAGACTGAAGATGCTGCTGAACCAGAAAGAGATATTCCTGCCTATCAAGAGCCTAATATTTCTGTCATCCGCTCCGATATAATGGACCTGGTTCAAGATGGTGAACGGTTACCCATGCCTGATGGTTGTACAGATCTAACTGAAGATGAGATTATCGATGAGGTAGATGAAGAAGACGAGCAGGAAGAGGACGCGGACGAGGACGGGGACTCAGGTTATTCGTCGGACGATGTTGAGTACGATGACGAGGATGAGCCGTCGTCTAACGGGGATGAGGACGATGATGATTATGACGAAGAGTACGGTCATACGACGAGGGAGATTAATTGGTAATTAATTATTGTAATTATTGTAATATATATATGATCGATGCAGGTTAATTTACGGTAATTAATTAATCCGAATTATATATCCTGGACAACGGAGAAATTAATTGCAGGTTGTCGCCTTTGGGTATTTTGGCGTTCTCCCTAAATCCTCGACCCTAAACATTTGCAAATCGGATCGATCATTTATTTAATTTTTTTATGGTCATTCAAAATAATTGAACGGACACCTGAATTCAGGGTCTATACACCTGGACGACGGAGATGAGATATTCCGTCCACGTTTATATTAGGTCCCCCGCCATTTTCACCTTTGGCGCCCCGCCAAATCTCAATCTCATATAAAACCCTAAATCCTGGACCCTAAATCTAGCAGATCGGATCGATCGATCAATTTTTTAATTATATTTTTGAATCAGAATAATTGAACGGACACACAAATGACCGGGGACGACCTAAACCGTAACCCTAAGGCCCTAACCCCTGAATTCGGGGTTTAGAACTTGGACGACGGAGAATGGTCATTATCCGTCGTCCAGGTCCACACTAGGACGACGGATATAGTCATTCTCCGTCATCCAAGTTCACAAACCCTAAACCCTAAACAGTAAAGCCCTAACCCCTGAATTCAGGGTCTATACACCTGGACGACGGAGATGAGATTCTCCGTCGTCCAGGTACTACCCTGGACGACGGAGAAGGTCAAATCCGTCGTCCAGGTACTAACCTGGACGACAGAGAATCTCATCTTCGTCGTCCAGGTGCAGATTTCGTAATTTTTTCTAAGACAACGACCATTTAGACCTTCTTCCAATGCATATTCTTTTCGTCAAGACTTCAGAGTAAACAATCCTTGGTGTGTGAGCTTCGACTGTTCGAAAATCAGAGTTGCGAAATGCCTTATATCCACGTTTCCGGTTTGTGAAATTATCGGTTTTGCGGTTGACTGTGCCGATCAAACTCTTCCCGAACTTATTATTTTATGGTCTTTTGAAGACAATTATATATTATGTTACGACGAACATATCTAACGGTTGTTTTGTCCAAATTCAATTTCGTTAATACTCTGCTGCAAATGAGCCTCTACTCATGAACACTTAAGTCGTAAGGATTAGTCGATACTTAACAACTTTCAAAACGAAAAATTATTCGTCGGTTCAAATTTAACTGTTCATATATACGATGTGTTCATCGATATTGGACGACTATTTCACTCGAATGACAGATCGCTAAATTCCTAGCGAATTATTTTTAAAAAATTTTTTAACGTAATTTGAACCTGGACGACGGAGATGGCCATTCTCCATCGTCCAGGTGAACTGTTCATATATACGATGTGTTCATCGATATTGGACGACTATTTCAAATTACCATGGCGGTTCGAATTTATTTTTTTGTATTTTTTCCATGTAATTTTCACTTGGACGACGGAGATGGTCATTCTCCGTCGTCCAAGTCCAAAATTATGGCGGTTCAATTTACCGCTTCCGTTTTTGGGACCGCTTGAATTTTCACTTAGACGACGGAGAATTCATTCTCCGTCGTCTAAGTCCAAAATCATGGCGGTTCAAAACGTCCCGCCGATTAATTGGCGCCGCTTGAAATTTTTTGAAACCGCCACTTAGACGACGAAAAACACTATTTCCGTCGTCCAAGTGAACTTAGACGACGGAGAATAGTGCTCCCTCGTCTAAGTGCAACTCTATAAATAGAATTGCACCCCCCCTCATTTTCTCATCATTCCATCTCCTTCTCTCCTCTCCTCTACTCTCCTCTCCTCCGGCGACGCTCCGACGACAATTTTCCCGGCGTGGTTCCTCCTCCCCAACGACTCAACTCCGCCTATATTCCCGATTACTCCGGTGAGGTAAATTTCTATTTTTTTCCTTATTAAAATTATTTTCATTTAATTAATTAAATTCTAAATATAATTATTAATTAGTTTTAAATATTTCATTATTGTAATTATAATAATGAAATAGTGGTTAATTATTGTAATTAATAATTATTTAAATGCATAAATTTATTATTGTAATTATTTGATAATTATTTAAATGAATAAATTTATTATTGTAATTATTTATTATTAGTTGATAAATGAATAAATTTATTATTGTAATTAGTTCATAATTAATTAGTTGATAAATAATAATTTATTATTGTTATTATTTATTGTTTTACTTAATTGTTAGTTACGTGTGTTTTCTAGTAAATTGCATGGTAGTACGTATTCGATTTAAATTTAGTACATAGGCTTGGTTTATTAAGTCGCACTCTTTGGAATAGATGGCGCCACTTTTCCTAGCTTATCTCTTTAACCCCTCGTGATGTGTGGATTTCATCACCGCACACCATAACCTAAGTGAAGTTATGGACACGAGGTTGAGGGCGGAGTTTGCAAAAGACTTGAGGGAGTGTAAATTTTTGAAAAATTGGCCGAATGTCGGACATGGTGTCTAGAAACGTGTTATGACTAGTGACAGGATTTGGACTAAGAAAGACTTTTGTCGAAATTAGTCCAGCCTCTCGCGTTATCTCTATCCCTAACTGGCCTTGTTTTTCGATTTAACCAAGGCTGATTAATTGAAAATTTACACTTTATCGCGCGGGTCGCACGTCCATTGAACGACCGAAAAAGCTAAGCTAGTGTACTCTATTTAAATCTTAACCGTACTTAATTAGCGTAAATTTTGCACTTGTAATTATTATGGTAAGTAGGTATTTTAACAATGTAATCCTAGGTTGAAATGGCTCCATCTGGCAAGAAGAAAGCGCAACAGGAGGCAGAAGATGCCATGCTCCGAATGTTGGCGGCCCAAGTCGGTTGGGTTCAACAGGAGGGCAACGACGCTCTCAATCCGGACGGATCATCTGGTCCGTCCGTAGCGCCTTCTAGGGAAATTCCCGCTCCCCCATTCATCTCGAGCGGTGATGACGTCGACCCCTTCCAATCTCCGACGCCCGGTACCGGTTCAACGGGAAGTACTCAGGCGTCCTCGACCGCCGAATCAATCATGTACAGCGCCCGCCGTAGGCAAAGGAGGGCCCCCACTGACCCGGAACCGAAAAGGACTCGGGGTCTCGTTAAAGGGCACTACAACATTTTTACACATTGCCGGCGACTTTTAAGTCGCCGGTAATGTCCAAAAACAAGGCCGGCGATTTTTGGACATTACCGGCGACTTAATGTAATTTTTTTTTTTTTTTTTTTTACATTGCCGGCGACATGAATTTATGTCGCCGGTAATGTCTCGAAGCTAAAGACATTGCCGGCGACATAAATTCATGTCGCCGGTAATGTAAAAAAAAAAAAAAAAAAAAAGACATTACCGGCGACATAAATAAAGTCGCCGGTAATGTCTTTTTTTTTTTTTTTTTTACATTACCATCGAGGGATTGCCGGCGACGGACATTACCGGCGACAAAAATCGCCGGTAATGTTAAAAAAAAAAAAAAAAAAAAGACATTACCGGCGATTTTCCGGCGAAAATCGCCGGTAATGTCTAAAGACATTGCCGGCGACTTAAAAGTCGCCGGCAATGTCTCCAAATGTTGTAGTGGGGGGCAAAGCGGAGCGTATTTGCAAGGCGACCGGGAAAAAGATCGACTTGCCCTACGACAAATTCACCGGTGGCCCTCCCACAGCTCAGCTAGCAAGTCTCTCGGCGCATGGGATATGGTCAATCATCCGTAACCGGGTTCTTATCACTGCCCCTACTTGGAAGGAGGCGCCGGATCATGAGAAGGCGAAAGTCTTTGAAGATCTTTCGGTACATAATACGTCCAATTTAGTTATTATATAATATTGTTAATATTAGTTAAAATTTCATAATATATACGATTATAATTTTCTATTTATTTTTGATAGGAACAATTTGCGGTGGATCCGACACCGGCCATGTTGAGGCATATCAACCAAACCGCCAACTCCATCTACAAAGATTGGAAATACAAGCTCCATAAGTACTTCCAAGATGTCGGTCCCGTGCCTCCCCCGGTAGAGCTGCAAGGGGATAGAGAAGATGAGTGGGAGTGGTTGTGTAACCACTTTGCCGATGACTCCTTTAAGGTGTTAATTTATTTTTTTTATTTCAATTAAGATAATTGAATTATTTAAATTGTAGTTATTAATTTTTTAATGATTTAATTATGTTGTGTAACAGAAATTCTCCGGTGTCAACAAAGCCAACCGGGGGAAGAAGGAGAAACACCATACTACCGGCGCCAAGCAGTTCATTCAAATAGCCAAGGAGCACAAGGATAAGGGCTCCGAACACCCTTATCTTGATGCAAGCGTAAGCGCGTACGTGACGCCTGGGCTCGATAATGAAGCGAGTCAATGCGGCGTAAGTGATATATTTATTATGTGCTTTTAATTATAGTAATTATTATTTAAATATGATTTCATTATAATAAATTAATTATTATTTTGTAGGCAAGGGTGATAGAGCGTGCGCATGAAGAGTTGGCTAACACTTAGCTTGCGTTCCCAGATGTGCCGCCGGAAGACCTGCCTCATCTATCCTTAGAGAGCCAAATTGCAATCGCGGATGAGGTCTACGGTCGTAGAGCTGGCAAGGAGGTTAGGCACTTCGGCCTAGGGTGGTACGATATTTGTCGACGACCTCCGGCTCATCATCTACGGGAGGTTCGGGGCAGCGGAGAAGGAGTCAGGCAGCGGCCGTCGAAGCAGCCATTCAAGAGGCTCGACTGGCACGAGAGGAGAATCGACTGACACAAGAGCAGAATGAGGCAATGCGGCAAAGACTTGACGAACAACAAGCACAAATAGCCCAACTCATCGCGCTCATGAACCAAAATCGAGAAGTATGTCAACCTCCTCCGAACCCACACTCCAACGACAACGACCCGGCTGGAGGCGGAGGACCTGACGGCGCATCTGCTCCTCCAGTGTATTAGCTAGCTAGTTAATTATCGCGTTTCTTTATTTCCGAGTTTCGAACAATATTTTATAATTTTTATGGGTTTTTAATTTGGATGTGTATGTACAAATTAATTAATTATTTAATTAATACATTAATTAATATTAAAAATTTAGTTTAACTAATTAATTTTGACTATTTTTCATTATTTAAATTAAATTAATAATAAATTAAATTAATAATATTTAATTTCAATTTTTTAAAAAAAATTAAAAAGTCTCTTGGACGACGGAGATTATGTTCTCCGTCGTCTAGGTGCAAAACCTAAACCTAACCCCTAACCCCTAAACCCTAAACCCTGCCATTCTCCGTGGCCCACGTGTTCACCTGGACGACGGAGAATTAGAGTTTCCGTCGTCCAGGTGAACACCTGGGCCAGCTTCTCCGTGGCCCATGTATGCACCTGGACGACGGAGACGCTAATTCTCCGTCGTCCAGGTGAACACGTGGGCCACGGAGAAACGAGCAATGTCCGTGGCCCATGTGGTCACCTGGACGACGGAGAATTAGCGTTTCCGTCGTCCAGGTGCATACATGGGCCACGGATAATGTTCGTGGTCCAAGTTAACTTGGACGACGGAGAACTAATTATCCGTCGTCCAGGTGCTTGGACGACAGCACTTGGAGAGTCCAAGTACTTAGACGACGGAAAATTGCACTTAGACGACGGAAATTGTCCGTGGTCTAGGTGCAATTTTCTTGTAGTGACAATCAATATTTCGTGATGATTTTTTCCCGGCCGGGATCGGTCTACTGGGTAGAGAGAGAGAGAGAGAGAGAGAGAGAGAGAGAGAAGTTGAGAGAAGAGGGTGAGATAGCCCGAGGGGAAAAGAAACTAATTAAGCTAATAATTGATCAGTTTCGTCACCTAAGTCATAAGTTTCGTTGCCTAAGTGGCCACATAGGCGACGACAGTGTGGTTGTCGCCTATGTGGATACTTAGGCAATGAAAAGAGTACATCGTCGAGGCAACGGCTACACTGTCGTCATCTAAGTCACTGACATTATGTCGTTTCAGGTTTCTTCTTAGGGATAAAATGATGGTTTCGTCGTCTAAGAGGTCACTTAAGCGACGAAATAAGTGGTTTGTCGTCTAAGGTATAACTTAGGCGACCAAGTGAATGTTTGTCGCCTAAGTAAACTTTAGGTGATGAAACCGTAAAGATTTCGTTGCCTAAGTAGACTTTTCTGGTAGTCATTAGGATCGCAAACACAAGGGAAAATGTTCCAGGAGAAATATTTCTGGTATCTCAGTGTGCGTCTTATCCTAATTAGAATAGAAGTAGATATTCTCTCAATCCCTAATTCATAGGGACATTAATTGTAAAAGATTATAATGCGTATATTTAAGGTCATCTATCAATAAATAAAGTCAAGTTTCAGTTTACATTGATTGCGTATCTATTTTCTCTTTCAATAAATTTGTTTTTCTGCATTCATGCATTTTCTTTATCTTTGTTACCATATGAAAACAACACTGATTTACCCTGAAAATTTACGTGGTAGTCCGCCATTGTGTCTAGTGTGTTATGTAATTATTTCGTGATTTTAGGTTAAATGTGGGTTTGGTAATTAATTGGGTTTTCGTCTATTTGTAGGTCAAGTCTGCCAGATTTCTGGCATTAGTGCGCTTTTAATCTCTTAAAGTGATTAGTCTCATTAGTCCTCTGAGGGAATGATCCCTACTTACCTTTGCTACAATCGACAATCTTATGAATAAATCGAGTAGAGACTTATTTATGATAGGTTTTCTGCTTATCAATAAATCATTGTATTTTATCTTTTCTTACTCTCCGAATCTGGACCCCAATTTATGAATAAACTTCCTCTCCTCTGGTAGTTTCTAACATTGATAAAGTTTGAGTAATAGATCGAACAATTGTCCATCAATCCGCAACCGGAAAGTGATGAAGCGAAGAGAAAGGGCCGGAACGTACTAGGAAACCGGTTAGTAATCACACCGTACGGGAAAGACCGCACTTTGCTGTGTTAGTAATCACACCGTTCACGGCTTCACGCCCTGTTGCCACATTTTGTCGTTTCATTCCAATCAGATAGTTTGTGCATTCAACCTACGACGGGTATCTGCATCTGAAATCATTCACGTATACATTGAAGTCGTTTGCTAATTGCAAGGGCATGTGACGTCTTTTATCAATTCAAATGTCCAAATTCTGCGTAAACAGTTATATAGTTCGAATTTGATGTCTTTCTACTCTGATTTTAACATATTCCTCGTCACTAATACCAAACTTGGTCATGTTTTTCTACGATGCATGCAGACTTCTCAACGATCTCATGACTTCATATCATTCATTTATACCCTCGCTCTTTATCTCTGTACTCAATCTGCATATTCATTCCTTTGGAGAAGTAACTAGCTAGAAATACAACACCATGTCAGCAAACAACTTCTTCTTCTTCTTTTTTCTTTTTTTTTGTAAAGAATCTAGTATTTACCAAGCAGCTAGCAAATTAAACACTCAATTAATTAATACGATACCCTGCCTTTAATTTGTAAGGCTCTCCTCTAATTGTTATATGGAGATCTACTGAATGTTGAAGGCACCATTACAGAAGAAGAAACCTTGAACCTCTTACTCCTCGATCCTGCCTCACAATCATCACCAAGAGAAGCACCGCTACTTATATGGTCTGGACTGTCCATCCAGCCCATTAATTGGTCCATGAACCCATCCCCAAGATCCGACCCATCAGAGTCCATCCCCGGTTGCCTGAAGCTGTACCCCCAGTCGCTACAATCCGAAATACTAGAACTCTCCCAAGAAGAGGGCTCGGTGCTAGTACTGACACTTGTTTCTCCATTATGGGGAACAATGATGCTTGGTTGTACAACTTTATCTAAGTTCTTCATATCGAACAAAGGGTTTACTGGGCTGTTTTGGTACTCCTGATATTTCCTGAAATGGAAGATACTTGCAAAAGTGAAGTGATCACTCACCCTACTTTTTGAGGACTTTCTATGATGATCACTACTCCTAGCCATGATGCTTTGGAGGTTCTTTCTTAGCTTAGCTTTCAAGGATGAAAAGGTAAGCCCTTGCCCTGAAGGCATGAACGTGCCATTTGGGTTAGGACAAGAGCTCTCTGGGTTGGCCACTGGTGTTGCGAAGTTTGTACGGGCATTTTCCCCGCGTAGGGCTCTAGCAGCTTCATCGTAGGCTCTTGCTGCCTCTTCGGGAGTGTCGTAGGTTCCAAGCCAAAGCCTTACGCGTTGCGATGAGTCCTTGATTTCGGCTACCCATCTCCCAGAAGGTCTTTGCCGAACCCCAACAAACCTCCGAAGTGCTGCTTTAGCTTTCGACGATGATGACTTCGACACAGCTTTTGTGGTGGCGGCGGCAGTGGCAATAGTAGTTTTTGTGAGCTCAGGTGCTGCCATACCCACTAAATTTTTTTTTTAGGATTGTGATGGAGGTTGTCTAGTGTCTGAGCTTTGATTAGGGATTTTCTTCTTTCCTTTTTTAGATTATCATGTGAAATACAACATGGGCTTAGGCTGTAAAGGTTTGCACTATATATACTAGTTACTCCAAGAACTGATGAGTATTAATTTATATTAACCATATTCCAGTCTCTATTATTGTTTGTCCTCGGCTTCATCTTCCCCATGAAATTTTATATTGTTAACCGTGTGCATGATTTACACTCAAATTGTCTGATAGCTTCAATTGGCATAGCATGCAGTTGAGCGCAATCGAGCTGAGAACTAGCTACTGGCCAGCTAACTTGCTAGCCATGCCAAAAGCTTCACCAATCTTAATCACTAATGATTAACATTATTGTAACCAATTCAGGTCGATATATCAGTAATGATTAATTATACAGTAATTAACTTCTCTACTAATATCTTTTATATGTTTTGGGAGTTCGTGGATTCAACCACACATAATTGTACACAACTCTTTCAGACTTGGCTTTCCCAATTTTTAAAGCTCACATGCATTGGAAGTGGGAGTTCGTCAGAACTTTTATGTTTTGGAGCGTTAGATAACTTGTGCGGTTCTCATTTTTAGAGAAATAAAGTGATCCAAAGTTTCAAAATTGGAGAGTTTTGGTGCTCCGAAGTACTGTAGAACACAAGGTGATGTACGGTTTAATCTGCATGTAATTATCTAGTTTGGCGTTAGGATGACTGAATGAGTAATAAAAGATTGGGAGTCTAGTTTTATTCATGGTATATGCTACAGCGTGAGTGCGTGGTAGTTAATTTGATGCAAGACGCCAGCCATATATAACAAAGTGCGACTAAATCTAGACCTCTGAACTAGGTTTAGGCCGGATATACAGGAGTCCATACACGTTGAAATAAATCCATGATCGGAAACCAGTTGTACGTCGGAACTCGGATGCAAGGAGTCCCTAGTTCGACATAGGGTTAGCCCTGTTCTTATTTCTTAGTGAATCTACACTTCAGAGAACAATTAAAAGTACTCTCTACTGCCTCTACAGATATCGAACGGAACTTCAGAGAACTTTGTATACTGTGAATAATAACCTAGTACGTACGCCACCGCGAACCCTATGCAAGAAGAAATGACCAACTACAGACACCACAAACTCAAACCAATAGCTTAATCTGAGCCGAGCCACAACTCCAAAACGCAAGCTAAATTTGCCTAGAAAAAGCCAACCATACGTAGAGAAGCAGACAAGGGAAGGCGGTCTAAAACTTTAATAATCCGGCTGGTAAGTCAGTTTAAAACTTTTATGAGTAATCTATTTAGTGATGACGCAAAGGCTAATCTCGGATTTTAGTACTTGGAGACCTGGAGATGCAATGATTGTGGGCTCCAAAACTCTTGCCTCCGTCGTTTCTGGGGGTTGTATCTACCTGACCGAAATACCCCTCTGATCTGGACAAAACTATTGCTTTGCTTTCAGGCCTTTAATTTGTTTTGGGATGAAATTAGTGGGTTAATCTGGACCTGAGTTTTGTCTTAATCTCGAATTCGTGGCCCTTGGATTGTTGGGATTAAGACTAGTCATTTAAATGCGGCCATATAGATTCCCAACGTTTCATTCATCTACCAACTGCAAGTCAGACATTGTCAACTAGCATGTCAGTTTTCTATTGTGCCCAGGGCGGGGCTCGAGTCATTTCGGTTTGGATTTACGCATGACCCGAATCCGCACTCGAAACAGTAATCAAATTGGTTCAGTTTGGATCATCAGAATTGAATGGACTTAACCTGAAAATATTCGGCTCAATTTGACACATTTCGGGTCAATTTCACATCTGTATCAAATTTAAGGATTTTAATTTTCGGCCAACTTTTTGGGGATTTTAGGCCTTATATATTCAAAATTTGTAAATTTACATCTCAAATCTACATAAATTTTCAAATCTACATAAATTATCTAGCATTCTAACTCAAAATCTAAAATATGCATGTCTCAAATCTGCAACAAGTATAGCTCATGCAGTACTTGTTCAATAAAGTATAGTCTCATAACTAAAAAAAAAAGGAAAAAAAAAACTTGTTCAGGCAGTTCAAGTTCAAAACAGTCCCAAAATTTTTAAATATTTCATGACAGTCCCAAAAAATAGCAAACTAGTTCATTATAGTCCCAAAAAAATAGCAAAGTGAAATTATCAACTAGAACATTCATCTCCATCATCTTCATCTTCACTTTCTTCAAAAATTTTCATCCAAATCATCGTCACTCAACTCCACAATTTCATTCACTCCACTGGCTCCAAAAGACATTTTTGTGGTACATTCCAACTCAGTTATGTGCTTTGAAAATTGACAAAAGCCTCAAACTTAATACGCATGTGCAAGCCAAAATCAAAATGTGACACATGTGCAAGCCAAAATCAAAATGCAAAGAAATAATCAAAATGCACACAGAAAACAAAAATTAGTTTACCTTTTTCACAACTCATATATCTCGGTAGCTTTAATTCTTGGAATATCATCATCTTTATCATCCACTTCATTTCCTCTAAGCCAACTTTGAAGACAAACAAATCATTATACTCTCTTACCTGTGCTAAAAGCACTCTCCGAAGAAACTGTGCTCACTTGTATAGCTAGCACATCCCTAGTAATTCTGGCCACCACTGGATATTTTGTACCATTCACCTTCCACCAATCCAAAATTGGATACTTTTCCAAATTCTCACATACTGGCTCAAGATCATCATCCAGATATTTGTCAAATTCATGGACAGGGCCTATCTCATTTGCAGAAGACATCATCTCCTTCCATTTACCAATAACTGAGGATCTAAAACTAGTGGCGGCTACCCCATTGCTAGTTGACCTCAGCAATTGAGCTGATCTCACAGTTAGGTGAGTTTCAGTCGGCTACATATTTTGAGCATATAAATCCATGTCTTAATCCTGTTTAATCTAGCCCTAACATACTCAATAACACACTTATTGGCAGCTACGTTGTCCACAATTATAGTGAGAACCTTAGTAATACCCCACTTAAGTAAGCACTCCTCAATA
The DNA here is from genome assembly GCA_946800695.1 of Geum urbanum. Classification (NCBI taxonomy): domain Eukaryota; kingdom Viridiplantae; phylum Streptophyta; class Magnoliopsida; order Rosales; family Rosaceae; genus Geum; species Geum urbanum. The sequence goes on from OX327003.1 coordinate 13,979,014, forward strand.
AGGTTTCCTATTGAATTCCCACAATGGTTATGGATAGTAATAAAGTTAATGATCCTCTTATGCATCACCCACTTCTTATCAATAAAATGTGCAGTGAGCACCATGTAGTTAATCTTTTGAACACTTGTCGAAGTGTCGGTGGTTAGGCAAACTATATGCTTATGCAAACTCTTGGTGAGGTCCTTCTTCTTACTTTCATATAGATTCAAAAAATTCTTATGGACAGTTCTTCTACAGGGAACTATGAATCAGGTATAACAACTCCACAAAAACCCCTAAAACCCAACTTCTCAACAAAGCTAAAAGGAAATTCATCAAAAACCATTTCAACAAAGACTTGCATAACTTATTTAGGGTTAAAAATATGAGTTTTCAGCTTTTTACCCTTGCTTTTATCCCAACCAAAGTTTTTTTTGAATTTTATCAACGTTTTGCCTTTCTTTATAATAGTTACACCTCTGGTTTATGTATTTATTCATTCCTCCAGTCCCATTCTTTGTACTATTCAAAGCATAATCTCCTAAACTACCCTTAGGAGAATACTTGCATTTAGCTCTTCTTTGAGGTATCTTCTTATCTGATTTCCCTTTACACACTACAAGAAAAACGCACTTAGACCGCGGAGCGTTTCCGTCGTCTAAGTGCGTTTTTTCGTCGTCTAAGTACTTAGACGACGGAGGCTCCGTCCTCCAGGCTCTATGCTCCAAGTGCTGCCGTCCAGGAACCTGGACGACGGAGATGAAATTCTCCGTCGTCCAAGTGCACTTGGACCGCGGACATCCTCTGTGGCCCAGGTAAGCACCTGGACGACGGAGAATTCCATCTACGTCGTCCAGGTTATTACCTGGACCTTGGAGAATGTCACTTTCTCCGTTGCCCAGGTAAGCACTTGGACGACGGAGATGGAATTCTCCGTCGTCCAGGTGCTTACCTGGACCGCGGAGAATGTCACCTTCTCCGTGGCCCAGGTAAGCACCTGGACGACGGAGATGGAATTCTCCGTCGTCTAGGTGCTTATTTAATTTTAAAAAGAATATTGTTATTAAATATTAATAATTTAATTTATTATTAATTGAATTTAAATAATGAAAAATGTTAAAATTAATTAAATAAACTAAATTTGTAATTACTTAATTAAATAATAAAATTAATTTGTACATACATAATCAAAAAACGCATAAAAATTAAAATATTGTTCGGAATGCGGAAAGAAACGATATAATAAACTACTAGCTAAAATACAGGAGGAGCAGATGCGCCGCCCAGTCCTCCGCCTCCGGCCGGGTCGTCGTCGTCTTCGGGGTATGGGTTCGGAGGAGGTTGACATTCTCCTCGAGCTTGTTGCATGAGGGCGATGAGTTGGGTTATTTGTGCTTGTTTCTCATCAAGTCTTTGACGCATGGATTGATTTTCTGTGACGACCCAGAACAGAATTAGCAGTGGAATCAGCTTGATTGATGAGCTTGCGCGTAGTCGCAGAGTTGCGACAGTTGTTTTAATCGCCGACGCTTCTTAACGACTAAATTATTGGCCGAGAATTGGAGCTGGGACTCTTCTCGAGAGTCATTCTACATGTGATTATGAGTTCGTGGGCGGTTCCAGATCGTTATTTGGACGACCGAGGAATTAGTTATGAATATTTGAAGTTTCGACGGAAACGAATTATTATGGCAGGTTTGTTCGCGACTAAATTATCGGACGAGAATTTGGTTTCGGCATCTTCACGGAAGTTGTTTAGAATTTAATTTCGAGTTCGTGAGAACTTTCGGAGCATGATTTGGAGTTACGAGGAATTAGTTGCGAATATTTCCTTTTATTGATTATTTAGTCAATTTAATGTGTGTTGCTTTGAAGGGTTGACTTTTTATCCGTTTGGCCGATATGTTTGACTTCGGGTGATTATTGAAGAGTATGTCGAGACAAGTTTGTGGCCGCGAGAATTATCGGAATCGGATATACGACGAGAAAGTTACGCGCGTTTGAAGTTCGTCGAAATGAATAAACATGAAGTTTCCTAATCTGGAAAGGCTATAAATAGCAGGTTGCTGAAAAAGGAAAGTCAAAGGAGGAGTTAATTGGGTTTGACCGAGTTTGACCGAGTCAAACTTGGTGGAGGATGGCTCACGACGGTGGCAAACAGTGGCTCACGGCGAGGAGGATTCCGGCCACCCCAGGCCGTGGGGTTGGTCCCTTTGGACTCGCCTTGACATCCTCGACTTCATTCCGGCCACTTTCCACGGTATAGCTCACCGGAAAAGGAGAATTATCCGGCCAAAAATGGAAGGAAACTTGATGATTCGGGTTGTATGAATTAGACCGATTCGAGCTGCAATTTTGATTGGGCTTTGAAGCTCTCATTTCCTTGATGCTCCCCTGTAAGTTTCGAGTTTCAATTCGATGTGTACATGGAGAATTTTGGATTTGAAGATTTGGTACCAATTCGGATTTTCATGAAATTGAGCTAGTTAGAGTTTGAATCGGCCTTTGTTGCAGTTGACAAAGTTGCTCAGTGGGTGATTTTGAGTGGAATAGGTGCAGCTCCGCCTTGAAATTCTCCGGTCGGCGGTGGCACCGCCGTGGACGGCGGTCAACGGCGGTCAACGGTCAAACTTTGACTTTTTGGACTTTCGACAAGTTGCATGTCATTTGACTCGAAATCGCGCTTCGATCGCAATGAGGAGGTTCGTTTCTTGATTTGAGCGTTCGAATGTATAGCGAGGTATTGAGGTGTACATATACGGATTTTCGACGATTCGTCGACTTTGAGTTATGTGTTTCCGAGAACGGTGGTTTCTCGTGATTTGTCTTGTATTGTCGAGATATGATTTTGAGATATGGATTTTGTGAATATTCAGGTGTTCGTGATCGTTCGTTTGGCGAGGGACTTTCCGCCGGATCACGGGTTAACGCGATATGCGTTACGCAAGTTTGTGAGTGGACATTTTATTTTCACGGATTGATTGCGAGTCTTTTATATACGTTTTACGAACTTGGGCATGCAGCATGATTATGGTTTTACGAGCACGAGATTTCATACGAGATTATGTTTATTATGAGCATGTGTTTTACGGTTATACGGTTATATTTATACGGATATACGTATACGACTATACATACACTTATATGCTGTTTCATGCATTTGCATCGAACTGTTTATGATTTGGTTTACACAGAGTATAGTCTCAGTTACGTTGTTGTATCGATACACCTTACCTCGTCGGCTGATCCCCGACGGAGGGCCGCCTGGAGGGGCGTTTCCCCAACCAGACCGGTGAGGGGCGTATTCCCCGGAACCGAGGCCATTTCTGGCTTAGAATCACGTGGTAGTCAAGGACTCCGTGGTTCAGACTGTACTAGCACGGAGGAGTCCATGAGTGACCCCGTGGGATTTTACTTGCATGCTCCGTACGCTGGAGGATTATGGTTTTACCTCGTGTACTTTATTATTTCTATTTACCTGGACTCGCATATGTTTTTATAACATATATATTAACTGGTGAAAGACATTTATTTTCGTCCACTCACTCTAACGTGTTTATTGTCTTTCACCTGGGCTTTTCGGTTTCCGTTCCCAGTTTGCTGTTCAGGCTCTGGTGTCGCACGTCATGGTCGGAGGCATAGTGCTCGAGCTACTTTGTTTCATCCAGTAGGTTTATTGTTCTACCTACTGTGGTATGCGTATACGATTATGTATTAGATGTCGCTCTGAGCTTCCTATTGAATACATTATACGATTTTACACTGGATTTCAGTAAAGTGCATATATATTTACTACTTTACTTTACTGTTGATATATTGAGAAATCCGGATGGGATTGGTGCCCACGGTTTGCTTTTTGTGGCATAGGATGAAGTGTATTTTCCGCGTGCAGGTAATGGTAATTCCACACTAGTAACGAAACTCTGCCGAAATTTTGAAAAGTTTTTGTTGGTTCGTGTTTTCGAAGGGGTTTGATTCCGATTTAGGAAGCTAAATCGGGGTTGGGTCCTTTCATTTTCCTCTCGTGCGAGTCGAGCCTCTTGAATGGCTGCTTCGTCGGCCGCAGCCTGAGTACTTCTCCGCCCCGAACCTCCCGTAGATGATGAGTCAGAGGTCGTCGACAAATCTCGAAACACCTTAGGTCCGAACCCCTTAACCTCTCTACTAGCTCTACGACCGTAGACCTCATCCACGATTGCAATTTGGCTCTCCATCGATAGAGGAGGCAGGTCTTCCGGCGGCAAATCTGGGAACGCAAGCTGAGTGTTAGCCAATTCTTCCTGCGCATGCTCTACCACCCTTGCGTACAAAAGAATAATTAAAAAATTATAATGAAATAATATTTAAATAATAATTACTACAATTAAAAGCACATATATATATATATATCACTTACGCCGTATTGACTCGCTTCATTATCGAACCCAGGCGTCACGTACGCGCTTATGCTAGCATCGAGATAAGGGTGTTTGGAGCCCTTATTCTTAAGCTCCTTGGCTATTTGAATGAGTTGCTTGGCGCCGGAAGTATGGTGTTTGTCCTTCTTCCCCCGGTTGGCTTTGTTGACTTCGGAGAATTTCTGTTAGACAACATAATTAAATCATTAAAAAATTAATAAGTAACTAAAATTAAAATAATTCAATTATCTTAATTGAAATAAAAAAAGTAAACATCTTAAATTCTTCATCTTGAAAGTGGTTACACAACCACTGCCACTCATCTTCTCTATCCCCACGCAACTCTACGGGGGTAGGCACGAGGCCGATATTTTTGAAGTAATTATGAAGCCTGTACTTCCAGTCACGGTAGATAGAGTTGGCGGTTTGGTTGATATGCCTAAGCATCGCCGGTGTGGGATCAACCTCATATTGTTCCTATCAGAAATAAATAGAAAATTATAATCGTATATATTATGAAATTATAATGTTTATTGGTTATTAGAAAATAAATTTAAAATTGTACGTATTACGTATCGAAAGTTCTTTAAAGAGTTTCGCCTTCTCTTCATCCGGCAACTCTTTTCAATTAGGGGCAATGAGACGAACCCGGCTACGAAGGATTGACCCTATGCTATGCGTCGAGAGATTTGCTAGTTGAGCTGTAGGAGGGCCACCGGTGAATTCGTCGTAGGGCAAGTCGATCTTTTTCCCGGTCGCCTTGCAAATTTTCTCCGCTTTGCCTCCTTTAACGAGACCGCGAGTCCTTTTCGGTTTCGAGTCAGTCGGGGCCCTCCTTTGCTTACGCCGGGCGCTGTAGAGGATAGATTCAGAGGTCGAGGACGCCTGAGTACTTGCTGTTGAACTGGGACCGGGCGTCGGACTTGAATAGGGGTCGTTATCACCGCTGGAGATAAATGGGGGAGCGAGAATTTCCCCAGAGGGCGCTACCGACGGACCAGATGAAGGGTCCGGATTGAGGGCGTCGTTGCCCTCCTATTCAACCCTATCGACTTGGTCCGCCAAGCGGCGGAGCATAGCATCTTCTGCCTCCTGTTGGGATTTTTTCTTGCTGGACGGAGCCATTTAAACCTAGGAGTACGTTGTTAAAATACCTGATTACCATAATAATTATATAAAAAAATTTACGCTAATTAAGTGCGGCTAAGATTTAAATAGAGTACACTAGCTTGGCTTTTTGGGTCGTCCAATGGACGTGCGACCCGCGTGATAAAGTATAAATTTTCAATTAATCAGCTTTGGTTCAATCGAAAAACATGGCCAGTTAGGGATAGAGATAACGCGAGAGGCAGGACTAATTTCGACAAAACACCCTGAGGCTAACCAAATGAATGGTATATACTCTATTGGTGTCGTCTTTCTTAGATCCAAAACCTATCACCAGTCATAACCCGTTTCTAGACACCATGTCCGACATTCGGCCAATCTTTCAAAAATTTTCACTTCCTCAAGTCCTTTGCAAACTCCGCCCTCAACCTCGTGTCATAACTTCACTTAGGTTATGGTGTGCGGTGATGAAATCCACACATCACGAGGGGTTAGGGAGATAAGCTAGGAAAATAGGCGCCATCTATTCCAAAGAGTGCGACTCAATAAACCAATGTTATGTACTAAATTTAAATCAAAGACTTACTACCAAGCAATTGACTAGAAAATACACATAATTATCAATTAATAATTTTTAATTACATGCAATAATAATCACAAATTATACTATTAATTAAAACAATAAATAATAACAATAATGAATTATTATTTATCATGCATTTAATAATAATTATTCATTTACCCATATAATTAATTATTATTAACAATAATAATTATTACTATTATTTAATTTTAACTAATAATTATTTATTACCAAATAACAGATTACTAAATAATTAATTATTACTAATAATTATTATTATTAATTACTAATTATTTAAAACTATTATAATTACTAATTATTATAATTACAACTATTAATTATTTAAAACTAATTATTTAAAACTATTTACAAATTAAATAATTACTTAAATAAAAATAATGTTAATTAATTAAAAAATAGAATTATTACATCGCCGGAATGTCGCCGAAATATCGCCGAAGTAGAGTCGTCGGAGAGGGGGAACCACGCCGAAATTTGAGTCGCCGGAGAGTCGCCAGAGGAGGAAGGCCGGAGGAGAGGAGAGGACAGGAGATGGAATGAGAAAAGGAGGGGGGGGGGACTGTTCTATTTATAGACTTTCACCTAGACGACGGAGCGCTGTTTTCCGTCGTCTAAGTGGACTTGGGTGACGGAAACGCGCTTTTCCGTCGTCTAGGTGACCGTTTCAAAATTTTTAAACGGCACCCAATTAATCGGCGGGACGTTTCGAACCGCCATGAATTTGAACTTAGACGACGGAGAATTGATTCTCTGTTGTCTAAGTGAAATTTCAACTTGGACGACGGAGAATGACCATCTCCGTCGTCCAAGTGCAATTTACTTTGAAAAAAAAAATTAAAATTAAAATGAACCACCATGGTTTTTGGACTTGGACGACGGAGATGGTCATTCTCCGTCGTCCAGGTTCAAATTACGTAAAAAAAATTTAAAAATTAATTCGCAAGGAATTTGGCGATCTGTCGTTCGAATGAAATAGTCGTAAAATATCGATGAACGCATCGTATATATGAACAGTTAAATTTGAAACGACGAATAATTTTACGTCTTTAAACTTGTTAAGTATCTGCTAATCTTTACGACTTAAGTGTTCATAATAAGTATGGGCTCATTTGCACAAGAGTATTAACGAAATTGAATTTAGACAAAACAACCATTGGATACGTTCGCCGTAACATAATATATAATTACAATAATTTTCAGAAAATAATAAGTTCATTAAGGGTTTCATCGGCACAGTCAACCGCAAAACCGAGACTTTCACAAACCGGAAACGTGGATACAAGACATTTCGCAACTCCGATTTTCGAACTGTCGAAGCTCACACACCAAGAATTGTTTACTCTAAAGTCTTGACGAAAATAATATGCATCGGAAGATGGTCTAGATGGTCGTTGTCTTAGAAAAAATTACGAAATCTGAATCTGGATGACGCTGATGAGATTCTCCGTCGTCCAGGTGAGTACCTGGACGACGGAGATGACCTTTTCCGTCGTCCAGGTGAGTACCTGGACAACGGAGAATCTCATCTGCGTCATCTAGGTGCAGAGACCCTGAATTCAGGGGTTATGGGCCTTACTGTTTAGGGTATAGGGTTTGTGAACTTGGACGACGGAAAAGGTCATCTCCGTCGTCCAGGTGTAGAGACCCTGATTTCAGGGGTTAGGGTTTTACTGTTTAGGGTTTAGGTGGTCCAAGGTCATTTGTGTGTCCGTTCAATTATTCTGATTCAAGTCGATAATTAAAAAAATTATCGATCGATCCGATCTGCTAGATTTAGGGTTGAGAGTTTAGGGAGATAGCTCAAGGTATTTATGTATGAACTTTCCTTCTGGCATGATATATAGATTTAACGCCGTAATTAAAACAACATATACTACATCGTGCTCACAATAATACTATCACATGACATAATCAATCATAGAATAATATAATTTAATTTCTGAAACATTTATTTCATTCATCTCTCGCAATAATCATAGCTAGGGACCCATAATCCTATTTACACATAAATATTATTTAAAAACAATTAAACGAACGAAAGCTTCTTTAGGAAGCTTCTTGGACATAATAGAAAGCTTTCACCTTTTTGACTACCCAAAACCCAAAATACCCAAAAGGCAAAATCTGGAATTAATTTCTCCGTTGTACAGGATATATAATTCAGATTAATTAATTAATTTAATTTAATTTACGTACGTCGGTCGATCCGATCTGATCGAGCATGGACGCGTGTAATTAATTAATTAAGTACAAAAATATTAAGATCTACGTACATATATACATTCTCCTCCTTATAATATTAATATTAATTATTGATCGATGATGCATCATATATTACAATAATTACATAAATTAATTATCAATTAATTTTTCTCGTCTTAGTTAAGTAGTCTTCATCATAATCGTCATCATCCTCGTCCCCGGTATCCGATTGCTCATCCTCCTCATCATACTCAACATCGTCCGACGAATAACCTGAGTCCTCGTCCGCGTCCTCATCCTACTCGTCTTTTTCATCTACCTCATTAATGGCATCGATAATCTCATCTTCAGTTAGATCTGTAAAACCATCAGGCATGGGTAACCGTTCACCATCTTGAACCAGGTCCATTATATCAGAGCGGATGACAGAAATATTAGACTCTTGATAGGCAGGAATGTCTCTTTCTGGTTCAGCAGCATCTTCAGTCATCGCCGGTGTCCCTTCAATTGTCTCTATATTCCATATTCCTCGATGAGAGATATGGTTCACTATTTTCCACCCTTCACTGGCTTTCGGATCGTCGAGATAGAATACCTGCCTAACTAAGGTGGCGAGAGCGAAAGGCTCATCCTCATACCAGCTTGAGTTTGTATCGACAGATAATAGTCCCAGGTCTTCCTTTGTACGCTTGAACCATCTGCACTTGAATAGGAAAACATTGACATCATTCCCGTAACATAGCTAAACTACATATACAATAGCCCCGTAATATAGATCATTGTCTTTCCCAACCGCTACCCCACTGTTTTGTGTTCTTCTTCCATCATCTCGGGCCAATTAATGGAACTTTACACCGTTCACAAAACATCCGGGATAAATATAGTGTTTAATCGGCTTCCCTGCTAGCAAGTGCTTTGGCCAGGACCACCACCCCCCCGTGGTTTTCAGATTTTTGCAGATCAAACATCTGTGAAAATGGGCAAATATAAGGGTTTACTTTCTACAAACATGATCGATATGTATATAAATTACTAAATACCGAGACGTACGTACGTACCCATTGGAAGAAATAATCGGGAAACTTCTTCTTAACCATTTTCTCACTCCACGCCAAACTCTTGTTTTGATTTAACGCCTGAAGCCTCTCCCTGTATTACATCATGTACGGCTCAACTTCGTCACAGTCTCGCAACACTACCCAATGTGCCTCAATAAGTTCTTCTCGTGTTAACGATTCCTTTAATACTCCAATAAACGGTCGGATGACATTGGTGACGACAGAAAGATTGATGCGGGCACTGGGATCGAAGGCAGTAAGAGGTGGTGGATCTTTGAGGTACCTGTTGCAGTAAGTAACACACTCATGCATTAGGTATGTCTCTACTATGGAGTCATCCGGAGCTGACCTGTTTTTGACGAATGACTTATACTGTCCAAGCTGTCTACAAAATCAAATGTACAATAAGAATAAGTACACATAGCTAGTAATCTCCAGTGGAACAAATTATGAATCGAAAAACCTGTATAAGTAATTAGTTGTACGTACCTTTCTTGAGGATACATCCAAGTGTACTGGACCGGACCAGAAATGAGCACCTGCTCGGGCAGGTGGATCATTAGGTGAATCATGATGTCAAAGAAAGCAGGGGGAAAAATCCTCTCTAGTTTGCACATGATGTGCACAATTTGTTGTTGCAATTCCACCACATCTGACTTCTTTAATTCTCTGGCGCATAACCTCTACCACCATCTACACAATGTCACTATTGGTTCTACGACGTCACGAGGCAAATATGGTCGAATTACCACTGGAATCAGACGTTGCAGCATAACGTGATAGTCATGTGTCTTTAGATGAACAAACTTGTGTTGCACCTCGTCCACTGCTCCACTTATAGTAGCTGCATACGTAGCCGGATAACAAACGCCCTTAAACCAGTGAAATACAGAACGTCTAAATGTTGGCTTCACTGTGTAAGGTGCAGCTGGCATCTTGTTGTACACTCATTTACTATCTCTCCTCAACCACAAGGGATGACGTAGATTCATTGATTCCAGATCTTTGCGCGCTTTGGGAGTATCTTTAGTCTTGAACTTAATACCGAGAATTGTTCCCACCACGCTGTCGCACACATTCTTTTCTATGTGCATCGCGTCCAAGTTGTTCCTCAGCTTCAACTTCGACCAGTAAGGGAGTTCAAAGAATATACTCTTGTGATCCCAATAGCTCAGATCATGTGGAGGAATTGGATTGCATTTCTTTACATCCGCGTCATTGGTCAACACACAAAAGTTGAAATAGCTCAACCTCTCTAAAATCTCTTCGCCCGTCCAACTACGGGGTTTAGGATTGTTCTCTACCGTCCCGTCGAAATGAGGTTCATCCTGTCGCCAGGGGTGGTCGTGAGGAAGCCATCTACGGTGACCCAAGTGAGACACCTTCCCCGTGTGCCAACTAGAGTTCACGTCGTCCAAACATATAGGAAATCCATTATATCCTTTTGTCCTGCAGGCTGCCAACATCCCATACGCTGGAAAATCGTTGATCATCCACATTATGGTAGCCCTCATCATGAACATCGTGTCAGTGAATTTGTCATAAGTTGGGACACTATTTTCCCACAACAGTTTCAACTCGTCGAACAAAGGTCTGAGGTAGACATCTAAGCACTTCCCTGGAGATTTAGGACTTGGAATTAGTACAGTAAGGAAATTAAATTCCTTATTCATGCACATCCACAGAGGCAAGTTGTACGGCATCAGAATAACTGGCCAAGTGCTGACGGCGGAGCTATTACTTCCTCAAGGATTGAATCCGTCTGTAGATAGGCCGAGTCTAACATTTCTAACCTTTGCAGCAATGTCTCCAAATTCGCTGTCGAAATGTTTGAAACCCTCCCCATCCGCGGCGTGTCGTAGGACATCGTCATCTATTCGCTTTTCTGCGTACCATCGCATTGCCTTTACTATGTGTAAAGGCATGTACAGGCGCTGCAATATGGGAATCAAGGGAAAATATCGAACAACTTTCACATGAATTCTCTTTTTCGAACTCTTCCTATTCAGCTCATATCTGCACTGGCCACATACAGGACAATAGTCCAAATCTTTATACTCTTTGTAAAATAGCACACAATCATTCGGACATGCGTCAATTATCCTGTACTTTAGGCCGAGGCTGCTCAAGATATTTCTAACCTTATAATGAGATTTAGGAAGATTGTGATCATCAGGAAGCAACTTACATATTTACTCCTGAATTCGTCAAAAGCACTCACTGACATTTTGTGCTTCACTTTTAGCTTCATTTGCTCCATCACATAGTGCAACACATTCTCTCGACATCCAGGGAACACCGGGGTCTGCGCTTCAAGTAGCATCTGGTTGTACTTATCCATCTCACTAGTGTCAGTGGCCAAGCTAGCAGCGGGGAATGTGTCATCATGCTCATGAGTGGTACTGTAACCTCTGTCTTGGTGTTGGTGTCCACCATGACTAAATCCCGGAAACGCATCATGGACCAAATCTGTAGTTGGGTTGCAAGCTGGGGGGCCGGCACCACTGCCGCTGGATGAGGCACCCTAGTAACTGTACCCTGAGCTGAAGTCTGCTGAGCTGAAGTCTACTGCTTCACCATGCTCGCTCCATGTAGAGTAACTCCACATCATACCATTTTCGTACAGGTGTTGCACCATAACATTAACCTCCACATACTGACAATTAAGACATTTCTGGCACGGACACCTGAAACGCTTCTTTCCCTGACCATGTTCTATCGCAAAATTCACAAATTCGCTAATTCCATCCATATACCGGACATCACATCTATTCTTCAACTTCATCCAACTCTTGTCCATACTGCTACAAAATATTATAATTAATTAATTATTACATATATATTAGTCCATTAATTTACGCTTAATTATACGTACTCGATCTACATCCATCAATTACGTAATTTAATATGTGTAGCTAACATCCATGCATGAAAATATGTACGTTTTAACTAAATATATATTAGGCAAATTTTAACTGCGTACGTACCTGCTGGCCTTCTCGATATCAGTTAAGCTAGCTAGCTAGTCAGCGGAGATCCTTCTCCTTCTTCTTCGATCTTTAAACTTTCCCGCGGGAGAGGAAGAGAGTTTGTCATCGGGCTTATATAATGCTTCACTTAGACGACGGAGGTGTCGGTACGTCATCTAAGTGGACGTTACTCGGACCACGGCATGTCGGTCCGTTGTCCAGGTGAGCACCTGGACGACGGAGAATACCATCTCCGTCGTCCAGGTGTCACTTGGACCACGGAACAATTATGTTTCCGTGGTCTAAGTGATGTTTTCTTGTAGTGACACTTAACTACCTCGACAACCGAATACTCTATGAAATGATCACACACCAAACTATGTTTCTTAGAATCGAAAGGATTTGGACTTACAACTTCAGTTATTGGAGCTGAAGGAATGGTTCCAACTGACGAAGCATTACTAGTTCGAGCATGAATCTTACTCATTTTAGGGACTCCTTTGTTCTTCTTACTCTCTTTTTTAAACTGAAGACGGAAAAGAAAACAAGTTAATTTACATTATCATTCTAGTGAAAAAGAATAATCATTGATCATGTCATGTCACCTTCCATGCAAATAAAAATTGTAAGTACTTATAGTGATCTTAGTCATAGTTCTAAACTCCAGCCCAAAATCTAGCAACAGCCGCTAAAATCTAACTAGCAACCTTGATCTGCCTCCTCTTCTCTGAAAACAAAAATTAAACCATATATTATATCATATTTCACCAAAGCATATTCTATCCAAAGCAGTTCATCTCATAGTAACACAGCACATGCATCTCAATAGTTCTAGTAACCAATGCAAGTTCATCTCATAGTAACAATAATTGAGTACATTATCAAATCCCTCAATGCAAAAACAAAATTAAAATCATAACACATGATCAACGCATTTCATACTTGATTCTTAATGTCTTTCTCTTTACATTTAGCTTTGTATTGACCTTAGTACTATCATTTCTTACTTACTTTATGCTTTTAGGTAGAAATAAAGGAGAAAATAATAAAGGAGGCGATTTGGAGCTAAAAGCGTGCTAAGGAGGAAGTTCCTAATTTCGGAGACGAAATCGTCTGAGGAATGGTCTTCAAATGGTTACTAAAATGCATTCCTATATGGTGTCAAGAATTGGAAACCAAATTCCAAATGAAATGGATACCAATATGGCGCACAAAAAGATGAAGACATTTCTCCCGCGCGACCCAGGAAAGAGCAAATATGGCGGAATATATGGAGCATATAATAGACGAATTTTGGGAGGATATTCCATGAAGATAAATACCTTATTTGAGGGCCAAAATATGTGCAAGAATATGGTATATTCGGCCAAGAATTATTAGGGAATAAGGAATGCAAGATTTGAAGATATGAAGATTTCATTTTCCTTGAAGAAGAAGAAAACAGGGCAGCCAGATCACTTAACTTCTAAAATCCGTAGTAAATTCAATTAAATTCCAAATATGAAGTTCCTTATATGGATTTTATATCCCTTTAAATAATCTTTCCAATGAAATAAGAATCAGAATTTTCCAAAATCTGAAACTCCGGGAAAACGCGTTTGAAGACAGACTGTCAGATTTACCCGGGTACATAAGGAAAGTCTTGTTTTGGTAGGAAAAGACCTATTCTTCTTCTATAAATTGGGGAGCTCGACTCATTCATGATCATCACTCATTCTAGACGCCTAAGCCTGCCAAAGATCATCTCCTCAACCTCCAAACACTCTCTTCCCCTCAAGAAGGACTTTGCTCGATTTGGCTGGGAATTCTTGGGCTCGTCATCAACTAAGGAGTAGCTACACTTGAAGATTTGCGGTGCGATTTCACGGAGTCTAAAAGTGTAACATGACCCCTTCTTATTTTGTTTCAGTTTTTGTTTGGATTTCCTTTGTTTGTATTTTGAGAACAAGTTTTTATATGAGGCTTTATATTTCTAAATTCTTCTAAGTTTCTTCCATGTGTTTTTAGCTTTGATTCGAATGCATGTGTGTGCTTATATGTTCTTAATGCTTGAAACTGTTTTTAAGTAGATACTCGATTTGGTTCTCTTTTAAGCATGTTTCACGAACTAATGACAAAGATAAAATTGGATTAGAGAGTTAGCTCGATTTGGTTGATATCTTGTTCAATTATAAGCATGTGTGTATGTTTTGATTAAAGTTAGGAATTTCGTTGACACTTAGGGAATCTAGGTATAAAACGGCAAAGGATGAAGGAATGAGTCGATCACTTGTAAATATAGTAGTTAGGTTTATTTTCGGTCTAGTAACATATTTAGGATTCTATGTTCTTGTTTGTTTTCTACTTGTCTATGAGTGAAGCATGTTAGAACTTAGGATTTCTCTATGTGTCTACTAACCATTTCCTGTCTTTAAATTCATCGGAATTAGTAAAAAAAATAACCTTTTAAAGTCCCCCATTTAACCATAGCGTAAATATGCATGCACCCTCAATCCCCGGTTAAGAACGATACCCTATTTACTAATGCTACATCTACACCAAGGGTTTTAATTGTATGCGTTTTTGTTGAGTGTTAAGTGTTTATTTAGTACTTAGTAAAAGCGTGTATCAATTTTGGCGCCGTTGCCGGGGATTGTAAAGAATTGTGTGTTTATGCTTGTAAATATGTGAATCTGTGTAAATAAGTGTGTGTATATATATATATGTCGGAATATAATATGTAAAGTGTCGAAATTTTCATACATGTCCATAATAAGTTCATTCTAACCTTTTGTTTTGCAGCCATGTAAATAGGTACATATTAAAGGAAGTCTTCGATTTACATTGAGTACGCGAGTTTTGTTGATTAAGTCTCACTCATTGGAATAGATGGCGCCTCTTTTTCTTTCTTATCTCCTTAACCCCTTATGATGTGTGGATTTCATCACCACACACCATAACCTAAGTGAAGTTATGGACATAAGGTCGAGGGCGGAGTTTGCAAAGAACTTGAGGGAATGTCTTTCTCGAAATTTTGGCTGAATGTCGGACATGGTGTCTAGAAATGGGTTATGACTGGTGACACGTTCTGGATCTAAGAAAGACTTGCATCAATGGAGTATATACCAATGATCCGGTGAGTGGATGAATACTTGTCTTTGAGTAACAAATCTTTGGTAACTTGGTGTCTAGGAGGTGACGGTTTCGATGACGGGTTTTGGATCTGAGATCTCAAATCGGTCCTACCTCTCGTGGTCTCTCTTGCCAACTGGCCAAGCTTATTAAAGTTGCCCAAAGAAGACAAGGACTAAATCTACTTTCCATGATCGGTAAGCCTCGGGATGCATCGTCGAAATTAGTCCTGCCTCTCGCGTTATCTCTATCCCCAACTAGCCATGTTTTTCGATTGAACCAAGGCCGATTGATTGAGAATGTACATTTTATCACGCGGGTCGCACGTCCAATGAAAGACCTAAAGGCTAAATGAATGTATTCTCTTTAAATCGAAGGTGAAACTCAATGAACAAAATACTTGTGCATATTACTTGTAAATTTCGTGTGCATTTTAACTTGTAAAGAATTAACCACGTTGCATATAGCTTGCATAACCTGCCGGCGGCTTTGTGATGCTCGGATTTCATCACCGGGTACCCTAACCTAAGTGAAGTTAGGGACATGAGGCCAAACGTATGGTCACGTTGTATCATGTATTTAGCACGTAACTTTGTGTGTTTTCTGCAGGTTTCTAACGTGTTCTCTTATGCATTCACTCCATACTTCACTTAGGATCTTGTTTGATGCATTTGGATGACGATTTGAGTGTGTTATGCATAAATTCGATGTGAATATTGTGTGCTTGCATTGTAACATGTATATATATGTTCTTAACATTAATTCTAAGTTTTGTATTATCTGTATGCCTAATTTTGCAGAAAACGTGTATATTGTGTCTTAGTTTGTCTTTAGATCATTTTAACTATTTTGCATTCATTTTAGTGTCTAAAACGTCATAATTAAGTGTTTTATAAGTGTAAAACACTTAACTATTTTGCATTCATTTTAACTATTTTGCATTCATTTGAATAAGTGTGTTTGCGGCAGAAAATGAGATAGATGAGAGAGGGTATGTCTGAATAGGGTAAATTTTTTTGTTATATATCACTACAAGAAAAACGCACCTAGACCGCGGAGCGTTTCCGTTGTCTAGTTGCGTTTTTCCGTCGTCTAAGTACTAAGACGACGGAACTTCCGTCCTCCAAGTTCCATGCTCCAAGTGCTGTCGTCCAAGCACTTGGACGACGTCTAAGTAAGACTTAGACCGCGGACATTCTCCGCGGTCTAAGTTTTCACTTAGACGACGAAAATGTTATTTTCCGTCGTCTAAGTGAAAACTTAGACCGTGGAGAATGTCCGCAGTCCAAGTGCTCGCTTGGACTGCGCAAAAGACTTTGCGGTGTAAGTTTTCATATAGACGACGGAAATGTTGTTTTCCGTCGTCTAAGTGAAAATTTAGACCGCGGAAAACGTCCATCTCCGCGGTCTAGGTAATCAGTTAGACGACGGAAATAACATTTCCGTCGTCTAAGTGGTGATTTTGTAAAAAAAAAAATTAAATGAAAAATTCATGAAATGCTAATTAGTAATTTAATAATTAGCATTTCATGAATTTTTTGTATATCAATATTCATAATATTGCAAAATTTATTGAATGTTAATTATTAATAATATATAATACGTACAAAATTCATAATGAATGAATAATTTAAATAATTATGGATTTAAATATAAAATTTATAATAAAATAAAATAAATTAATCTAGCCTAAATAAACTAAATTAACCTAAAACTAAACTAATTATAGGCGGCGCCGGTGGTGTTGGCCAGAATGTGGAGGCCGATGGTGAAGGCGACAATGTAGGCAGTAGCTAGTGGTGTGTGATGGTGGTGGAGGCGACGTTGTAGGTGGTGGTGGCAGCGACGGTGGCGATGTCGGTGATGGCGGCGACGGTGGTGATGCCGGTGATGGCGGCAACAGTGGTGATGTCGGTGGTGGCGGCGACGGTGGTGGTGGTGATGATGATGGTGGATGGTGATGGTGATGATATATGGTGGGTGGTTTGATTGGGGGGGAGAGATGGAGAGGGAGAGTGGATTGAGAGAGAGGAAAAAATGAAGAGAGATTGAGAAAATGATGAATTTAAAGGGTTTTAAAACACTTAGACGACGGGAAAACAGCATTTCCGTCATCTAAGTGTTTTAAATTTTCAAAAAATACCGCCTAATTTTTCACTTAGACGACGGAAATATTGATTTTCCGTCGTCTAAGTGATTTAAATTTTTGCCAAAATTTTAGTGGGAAAAAAATACCGCCAATTATTTTGACTTAGACGACGGAGATTCATATTTCCGTCGTCTAAGTGGATTTAAATTTTTGCCAAATTTTTTAGTGGGAAAAACACCGCCAGAAATTAAAAATTAAAAATTTCACTTAGACGACGGAAATATGAATCTCCGTCGTCTAAGTGAATTTTTTAATTTTTTAATTTTTATTTTTAAAAAATTAATTTTATGGGATTTTCACCTAGACCACGGAGATGACTATCTCCGTCGTCCAGGTGTTCACCTGGACGACGGAGATAGTCATCTCCGTGGTCTAGGTTAAAATTCCGTAAAATTAATTTTTTAAAATAATTTGTAATGAATTTTTTGATCTGTAATTTGAATGGAATTGTCGTAAAATATCGATTAAATAATCGTATATATAAAAAGTGAGATTTAATACGATGAATTAATTTACTTATTCAAACTTGTTAAGTATCTATTAATTTGTATAACTTAAGTGTCGGTACGTATAGGCTCATTGCACATCGATATTAACGAAATTGAATTTGGACAAAACGACCGTTGGATATACTCGCCATAACACCATATATAAGTAGAATAATTTCCACTAAATACAGAGTTCGTTCAGGGTTTCATCGGCACAGTCAACCGCAAATCCAAAAATTTTACAAACCGGAAACGTGGATACACGAAAATCCGTAACTTCTATTTTGGAACCGTCGACGCTCACACTTTTAGAATTGTTTACTCTATGGTCTCAACGGAAATAATATGCATTGGGACATGGTCTACATGGTCGTTGTCTTAGATGTGAAATTACGAAACTTGCACTTGGACGACGAAGATGCAACTCTCCGTCGTCCAAGTGTAAGTTTCGTAATTTAGGGTTTTGAGGCTTAGGATTTTAGGGTGTCCACCTGGACGACGGAGAAGATTGTCTCCGTCGTCTAAGTGATCACTTGGACAACGGAGAAGATTTCCGTTGTCCAAGTCATCACTTAGACGACGGAGACAATCTTCTCCGTCGTCTAAGTGTAAACTAAAACAACGGAAATCTTCTCCGTTGTCCAAGTCATCACTTAGACGACGAAAACACAATATCTGTCGTCTAAGTTCCACTTAGACCACGGAACATTAAAGTTTTCGTGGTCTAAGTGGAGTTTTCTTGTAGTGTATCTAAGAGAGATTAAGTGTGAGAAGGTGTAAGATAGTGTAGTTAGAACATTGCTAGATTTTTGACACATTTTATTTTTAGGTTTCAGTAGTGTTCGGGTCGGGTTCTGGACAGAACCGAGCAATACTAAATCTTTTCCTTCGGTCTCGGGTCATTCGGTTTTGGGTCAGAAAATTAGGTGATCCACTTTTTTGGGCAAAACGGGTTCAGGTTTCAGGCCTTTTGGTTCGGTATCTTGGGCCTTAAGTCCAGTCCTAATTGTCCCAGTTTGTGCCCATAATAACCCGAAAAATATATAGTGCTCTAGAGTACAAAATTTTCCAAGTTTTGGAGCATTGGATAACTTCTACAGTCCCCACTTTTGAAGAAATGAAGTGATCAAACGTTTTAGAACTAGAGAGTTTTTGTACTCCAAAACACTGTAGAACCTAATATCCCAGCTAGAATGACACTTGGCTCGTTTGGTAGGTCATCTAGGGTTTACCTACCCAAAGAACATTTTACTCGTTTTGCTCATAATAAGCTTGATGATATATGGTTTAATTTAGAGGCCAATGGTGGTTGGTACGAAACACCTATGCTAGCACTGAAGCCAGCATGTTCCCTTGAGGTTAAGTACCATATCATCGATCAAGACATGCACTGATTTTGTTTGTGAATGCAAAGAGTTTCAACAATTTCGTATTTGTATGAGAACGAATTACTTTATTTATCTTTAAATATCATATAGCAGTACGATCGAATTTTGCTTCGGTAAATAAACCAATTAGTGTACGAGTTTCGATCATTATTGAGTAGCCCATGTGTAGCTCAGTGTAGCTCTCGCCTTTGTCTAGTACTATGAGATCTGAGAAAATAAATGATTGGTCATTAGTCAACAGCCTCTATTAAACACACTGGCTCAGCCACTCAGTAAGGTAGTAGTTATAATCCTTAGGTAATTAACGAGGTAAGTAAACACGTTATTGTCCGCTAATTAGTTGATGTTGTATAGCGCGAAGATTGAATTATTCTCAGTTATTGCATATCGATGATATCAACAAATGACTGGTCACTTTTTGGAATTGTAACTAGTAATAGAGTTTAAACAATGGTCAACTTGACAGTTGACTCTGCTGGCCTCTTTCTCGATCATGATCGACCAAACAAACGTTTCATTGTGATTGAGAAAGTGACGTACAATTTGGCTAATAGGAAGATGTCAATTGGAAGTTTGACACTATATAATATGTTTGTTTGCTAATTTCATTCATCCGTCAGGACATTCACTAATTCTAAACTCACGTTCAGATAGATTTTCTAATAAGTCTGCATCTGCTTAATTTACAATAATTTGATGATGTTAACAAGCATCGACCAACACTGGTGGCGTCGCTGTTGATCTTCTAAGAAGTGACTGGAACGGGAAAAGCACGAATCCCGTTTGATGGATTCTTCTTGCCTCGTGGTCTAGGACTTGCTTCGTGATCTCGCCGCTGAACTACGAAAATCGATACTTGACACATCTTGCCTGGTGCAAAGCAGATCAATCTCCTTGGTGAGTGTTGAGTAACACAGGTGGTTTTGCTCTTGAATCTTCGAATGGCTCACGCCCTGTCAGGTGAGAATCCTTGGATCACCCAATGTAGGGTTTTTCTCGTGAGGAGAACTAGATTTTGCCGAGAACAAAGTTGTATGTTTGATTGTCGGTCCCGATTACATGAAGATCTGCTCTATTTATAGGCATCATGCAATTACATGTCTTAGTTGTCATAAGATTCTAGCAATTGATATCATTAAATGATTCTGATTACTAAGAATCATCAATCCTCCTTCTCCCAATCAAACTAAGATTGCCAAGATCATTCAAGATAATTTCCTCCGCCAAGAAAGCTTTACTCGGGCGGGCCGCAAACATGGGGCCAAAGATCATAACTAATCTATAAAATAAAGAATGTTTATTTTGGCCCCAAACATTGTCCCTCAAGCATCGAGATAAGGCCCAGTTGCAATCAAAGAGGTTTAAATTACCTACTACGATCTAGGACAAAACAACAACTTTTGACTCGCTTCTCCCTTTCACATCACCCTTCTTAAAAAGTCGTGCCTTTATGAAATCTTACCTATTTGAAGCTGCATGACCATCAGTAGCGCATACAAATCAAAACACTACTTCTGCCTTGACCTCTTGATCTTCAAAGTACCCAAAATTTTCTTGCAAAACTTTATACTTTCCAGACCCAGAAAACATGCCTCCTCACAAGACCAAATCCGACCCCATCTTCAATGAGGACAATGCCCATACCTTCGCCAACGACATACGTGCAATAGTCATCCGCAAGAAACCCAGCTCCACCATCTCGCTCCGATTAGCAGATAATGACACTGCTTGCCAGCTTTCATCAAATCACCATTCCACCCCGCTCTAATCATAACCCTCCAAGCCCCCGTCTGTCGACAAGCACTCATCGTCCGTCAGGAAAGCGCTTCACCGCTTCAATGGGAGCGTAAGGACATCGAGTGAAAACTGGGGAAATGGCCCACCATTCTCAAAGATGAAATCTCGTGGTATAAATCACGCAGCAAAAATGATTCTGGGAAATGGGAAGCCACTGGAATTGCTCCCCTCTTGAAACTATGCTTCACTCTTCCTATTAGAGGCAATCGAGCACCTCTCATTGCTGCTATGTGTTTCTGGGATCCGAGTATAACACTTTTAAGTTTCCATGCGGGGACATGAGCATTGCCCTACTCGACATGGTCACAATCTTCGGGCTACCCACCACCGCCGTGACGTACAAACATGGTGATATGAAACACGATTGTCCCAAGACCCAAGCATGTATAGCCTTAAAGCTTTCGATCACTCCTACATCGCCTGGAGGAGGCGCTATCAATAGGTCGATGGAGATTAAGGAGGAATAGCCTTTCTAGAATATTGGCTCTGCACATTCGTCTTCTGCACTTCCTCGAAAAAAATTATCTCAAGTTGGACCCGCATCACTGAGGCAATGTTCAACGGTGTTAAAATCGGGCTCGCCTAATCAGTTCTTACCTACCTCTACCACAGTCTGGGTTGGATCTCGCTAGAGCTATTGAAGTATAAGGTCGCCGGACCTTTGTGGATGCTGGACCTAGGTCTACTTTCCAAATTCTGACATCCCGAGGTGAGACCGTTTAAGGAAGATTACCCCCTGAGGAAAATTCTAACTAGGCCCCTCCATTCTGACCCCATTACCTACTTTTTCAGCTTTAATTTTTTCAACATTCTAGACAAATTTTCAGAGGATTCAGTCTTCATCCTGGGCTGACACTACCCATAGGAGTTGAGCAGCAGGTTTTCATCTCTCTCCAGACCAAATCGAGTCTGCTAGAATATTATTTATCTAAAGCATCACTTGCATGGATCTACGAGTTCTGAACACGATTCTGGGGTATGAGTTTTATGCGCCTAAACATTTTTCTCCGTAATTTGGTTTGGTTCAAGGCATTCTACTCCCCCTCCTTAACATAGATAATCGATACAGCTCTTAGAGGTCTAACACCTTTCTCGACCCTAACGATGTAGTAGACGAGGAATTTGGATTCCCAACCATGGTATGTCTAGCCAAAGTTTTCTTGGAATGCACCCTGCTGCCTTCCTTTGGATTGACCAAAACTTACAGTCTCTGGCGATCCCACCATCGAGAAGTGTTGAACAACTCATCCTCCACCGCGATATTCACGAGAATCTTAAAGGGCTTCTCAACTTTGTTTGCTTCTGTGGGTGACAAAGAAGTTCTCAGGAGTGATCATAATGATCTTACTCCCTCCCCGTAGCAAAGACGCCATGCGACCCCAGTTCATCCATAAGTATGTCTCTATACAAATGATGCATTATTTTTCTCTGATTTTTAGCCTTATTTACTGGTATTCACATTCCTACCATTTTTCTAGGCCCCCAACGCCAACGAGGATGTCGGCGCTGGTCCATCTAGTGGCATGACTGAACCACCTCCCTCCAAACGAAAAGCAGAAACTCTCTCTTGGCACTGGAAGAGAAGGCGAAAAGATAAAGAGGAAGAAACTCACTCAGTAAATCACCTCCGATCTATATGTCAACTGAGTCATCATGCTAATCATGTAGTATTTCCACTTCTGTTTCCTTCCAGCGATGTACTAAGCGGTGGTGAACCACCATTTTTTATGATTTCGATGAAGAAGAGGATGACGAGACACCCCTGGTATGCCCCAACTACTGGTTCTTCCTCTTTTCCTCCACCGGATGTCGGAGAAAAAGGAGACGAGGAGGTCAGAGAAGACAGAGTAGAAGGAACTCATCGGACTAACCAGTATCGAGAACCCATTTTCTTTGGGGAAGCCAACCTTATTATCCCTCAATCCCCCACTATAAGCGAGGAACATGGTGATAATGTTAAAAACGAGCTACCTAAAATTACCCCCACCAAGCCAGCCCCACCGCCCTACAAGGAAAATATCCAGGAGTCCACGTAATAGCGACTACTGAGATATTTTAACATTCTGAGAACTATATGTTGTTTTACTGCATTTATCGGCTAAACCTAAATTGATGCAGGGTGTAATTTTTGAGGAGCTCCATTCTGAGGAAAACTCTTTGGTTGACCTGCCCCTTGAAAGGGAGGTTGATACTAATGAGGCGATCGAGAATCTAAACTTTTCTCAGCCAGCGAGCCCTATTCCTGCGGAACTAGAGCAAACGAAAACAACCTAGGCAGGATAGCAGCAGGCGAGGGAAATGCCAATGAGTGAACAACCCACGAGTGGAAATCAAACAGGAGATACTCAGGCGAGAGATGATTTACACCCGGGTGTTGAGGTAGGTATTCCTGAAAAAGTCTACTGCACCCGTTCCTTTGTCTATACTTTCTTCTCTAAATGGCTTTCGTATCTACCAGGATGTTACGCTCTCTACTCACTATGCGGCGGCTCCAAGTTCTTCTGCCCTGACAGAACCTATCCCCGTGTACACTTCCTAGGAAACTCATTCCGCGAAAACTAGTACAGAACCTATGACTCCGCCGCTTGGCCCAACCCCAATAAGTGTCCCTTCAACACTTTATTCTTGACATACTCTTTGACTCTTAGCCTCCTAATAGGCTAATTGACCGTTGAAGGATGCCACCCTTTAACAAGACGAAAACATTGCCGTTGTTGTAGCTTCTTTATAGGCTGCGATCAACACCCTCGACCAAGGTCTTTCGCAGAACCTCTCTCTAGGTTTCTTGAGCTCATCAGCGTCCAACTCATTCGGCTCTGATCCTTCTACTACAGTAGCATCTCCCAAAATTCAGAAGTTGGTGGGTCATTTTGAGAAAATTGCATATGCCAAGCCTGAGCGACGTGAGACCTCTCACTCTAAAGTCCTTCTTTGAGACTTTTAAGATGCAGACCTTGACTCACTAGACATCCTTGAGAAATCCTTGATCGAGGTTATGCTCTCACAGCAGAATGCATCCACGTACCGCTCTTGCTCCCACCTTGAACTCATTAGAAGAAAAACTCAAAGAGGTAAAAGACCTCAAGCAACAAGTGTACTGGCTAGATAAAAAGACTCACTTTCACAAGCGTAGGTGACTGACCCTCTCAAAGGCTTTACATGGTAACCAAGACTAGCTCATGGCCTACTTTGAGAAGTTCTCAGCTCAAAACAACACTCTTGCCCAAACGGACGCAAAGCTTGCCCAACTACAAGTGGAGGTTCCTAAGATGCAAGAAGATTTCAAGCGAGTTTGTGACAAGGCGACATAATTGCTAGAGCACACTGCCTTCTTCGTTGATGACTTAAAGAATGCTGAAAAGAACACCGAGGAGTTCAAGATGGCACTCGCCAAAGTTTGGGCAAATTACAAACACGCTAAAGTCGAGATCAAACGTGCAGCCCAGCTTGTGTAGACTTAGTTCAATTTCTGTATTTTGTAATCGGGCCCCAGGATTGGGCCAACTTCTCTAATAGACTAAATTAATTTCAATCTTAATCAGGCCCAGCCCACTGATGGTTTGTGTTAGGTTCCAGCTTTAGTATGCACATAATCCACACGATCACCACTAACCTCGATTCCAAGACTCCCGCGTATTCCAACCATTTTGGTAATAAATTGCATTTAACTGCCTCCATTTGAAAGGAGAAAATTTCGTTTAAATGGGGATCATGTTCTGGTGCGTCCGCGCCTGCTCCTATTAAATAGGCGCATTTGTGACGACCCATAACAGAATCAGTATGAGAAATCAGCTTGATCTACGAGCTTGCACGTAGTCGCAGATTTCTGACAGTTGTTTGAATCGTCAGATTTGTTAACGACTAAATTATTGGCCGAGAATTGGAGCTGGGTATCTTCTTGAGAGTCGTTGTATGTATGATTTCAAGTTCGTGGGCGGTTCCGGATCGTTATTTGGACGACTGAGGAATAAATTATGAATATTTGAAGTTTTGACATAATCGGATTTAAATGGTGGTGCTCTTAACGACTAAATTACCGGACGAGAATTTGGTTTCGGCTTCTTCACGGAAGTTATTGAGAATTTAATTTTGAGCTCGTGGGAACTTTCAGAGCATTATTCCCAGTTACGAGGATTAAGTTGTGAATATTTCCGATTGTTGATTATTTAGTCGGTTAAAGTATGTGTTTGGGTTGAACCGTTGACTTTTTATTGGTTGGGTCAATGTATTTGACTTCGGGTGATAATTGAAGAATACATCGAGTCGAGTTTGTTGCCGCGAGAATTATCGGAATCGGATTTACGACGAGCAAGTTTCGGGTATTTTAATTTTGTCGTAAAATGTATTTTTGGAAGTTTCTATTTTGGGAAAGTATAAAAGGAGGTTTCCATATTGGGCAAGTCAACATATGGCATTAATGAGGTTGATCGAGTTGACCGAGTCAACTCGGTGGAGAGAGAGAGACCGACGTGAACGGCGAGCTCCATGGCGGAGATGGGGATTCCGGCCACCCTAGGGCTCGGCCTAGGGCTGGTTCTGCTCGGCGTGGTTCCCTCGTTGTGGTGCCGGCCACCGTTCACGGCGAGGTGGACGGTGGAGAGA
The DNA here is from genome assembly GCA_946800695.1 of Geum urbanum. Taxonomy (NCBI): domain Eukaryota; kingdom Viridiplantae; phylum Streptophyta; class Magnoliopsida; order Rosales; family Rosaceae; genus Geum; species Geum urbanum. Next base: position 14,004,865 of record OX327003.1, read on the forward strand.
GAAATTTTGGGCGAAAGTTTGAGATTTTTGGGGTTAATTGTTGGTTTTGATTCCGGCCATGTTGAGCTACAATTTGGACTGGGTTTTGAAGCTCTCATCACCATGAAGCTACAATTTGAGATTTACTTTATACGATGTTGAGATATATATTATTTTTGGAGGTATTATTTTATTTATATTGGTGATGGCATTACTACATCGATGCTTCGGCTACTCGGCTGATCACCAGTAGTCCGCCAGAGTTGAGAGATTCCTCTAGACCAGAGTTGAGAGATTCCTCTGGGTAGGGTTGAGAGATTCCCCTGTATGCCGCCGAGGTTGAGAGATTCCCCTGGCCTATCACCGTCGGGTTTGAGCGATTCACCTGACGTCGGGCTTGAGAGATTCGTCCGACAACCTCCATATGTATATGTTTTCCGAACTCGCATTGTTTTATATTGATTATGTATATAAACTGGTGAAAGGCATACATTTATTTTCGTCCACTCACTCTAACGTTTTTATTTGCCTTTCCCCTGGGCTTTTCTGTTTCCGTGCCCAGTTTGCAGTTCGGACTCTGGTGTCGCACGTCGTGGTTGGAGGCATAGTGCTCGAGCTACCTTGTTTCTTTCAGTAGGTTTATTGTTCTACCTACTGTGGTATACTTATATGATTATACATTAGAGGTCGCTCTGAGTAATCTGTTGTATATATTATACGGTTTTACTCCAGATTTCAGTAAAGTACAGATATATTTACTACTTTACGTTATTGTTGATATATTGAGAAATCCGGATGGGATTGGTGCCCACGGTTTGATTTTTTTGGCATAGGATGAAGTGTATTTTCCGCGTGCAGGTAATTGTAATTCCACGTTAGTAACGAAACTCTGCCAAAAATTTTACGGTTTTTGTTGGTTCGTGTTTTCGAAGGGGTTTGATTCCGGTTTAGGCAACTAAACCGGGGTTGGGTCCTTTCAGCTTGGTATCAGAGCATTAAGTTATACGTTCTGTAGACTTCTGTAGTCGTGTTTACTAAGGATATTTGAGAATGTACAGCATGTCTGGAATGGTGACCCGACCGGCCGACAGATACTCATCAATACTCCGGGTGTTGTATACTTTCAAATATTTGAAGTTCCATGATTACGTTCTACTTGTTGTGAATGATGTTTTATTCCTTAGGATGCTTCCTTGACGTGCTTTTCGTGTCGGTACGGTTGTGGATCCTATTGAGGATCAATCGACGCGTGATTTGCCAATGAATTGTGGGTTTGGATGAGCATTATGAGTTCAGAGAATTGTCTGGCACCGTTTGCCTAGTTGTGTGTGTATGAGCATCTATATGTTACCTCAGAGCAGAGAATTGTGGCAGTTGATGTTTTGCCTCCCTAAGTCAGATCATTGCATTTGGTGGGCTGATATTGTGTGAGTTCCTGTTGTGACTCCATGGCCTACATTCAGGGTGTTGTTTATACAGTAATGGTTTTAACAGGCTACCCAGCAATCGAATGAGGAGTGTTTACCCACCTGAGGCAGAGATGCATTGTTCACATGTTTGTCCCTATTTACACGTGTTATGTGGCTTCAAAGGAAGCAGTGCACGAGGTTCGAGATGAGTTTGAACCTGAGCATCAGAGAGAGTCTGATTGTTATGCTTCGAGATAATCGTGAGGAGCTTAGTGTGCTGCACTCCGTGGCGAGGCTATTGAGAAGGAAAGCTGTACGCGGTTTCCGATGTGATGGTTTGAGGAAAGTGGACTTAGTCGAGATATGTGATGAGGTTGAGTTCCGACACTTCGGGATCAGTGATTTCATCAGGCTGTGACCTTTTCGATTATGTTGTGGGTCATCAGATCAAGCAGAGGATCCGTTTGGTGATGGTGGAGATCACAGAGTAGCAGACTTGCTCCTGTGGCATGAGTTTGGGCGATCGTTGGTGATCCTTTCACGCAGCAGGTGTTGCGGTGATTTGTGTTTGTGGAGTAATTTCAGTTGCTATTGTGGTGGCCAGGATGGTCACGTTGCGATGGAGCGTCCTCAATCAGCTGTTTTAGCGGTTCAGCAGCTCAGAGTTCACGAGGAGGTCATGATGCTATTCCTGAAGTTTAACCAATGTACCCTTTTGATGAGTTATTCAGCAAGTCGCACTTGACGTGGGCGGCTAGTTAGGCATGTTGGAGATCGTGCCATGACCTTGTTTGAGGACAGACTTTTCTCCGAGGTTACTGTTGTTTGATATCCATGGCTATTATACCTGCATCTCCACTTCCGAGGTCTTGGAGAGTGTTGTATCCATCTGGAGGTTGCGAGACCCTTGTGGAGGTTATGGGTTAGCCGCAGATCTGTTATAGCTGGACATCATGGTTTTGATGTGACTATGAGTATGGACTTTTTGGCGACGCATTTGGCTGTGTTCGAGTACCTCGAGAAGGTGGTTGTGTTTCGACGATCAGGTTTCCCCGAGATACTGTTTTGTAGTGATGGTCGAGCGGATGATGGAGACGGATTATGTTGCTTGCTTAGCTTATGATGTGGATACTATGGTTGCTGTACCCGACATTGGTGACATTGAGGTGGTTCCCGAGTTTCCAGGTGTGTTTCAGAGAAGTTATAAGGTGTTCCTCCAGTTCGGGAGACCGACTACACCATTGAGCTTGTACCGGGCGCTGGACTCATTTTACCGGCATCTTGTCGTTTGGAGCCAGCGGAGCTGATGGAGCTACAGTTTCGACTCCAGGAGTTGCTGGAGGAGATTTCATGTGACCCAGCATATTTACGTGGTGTGCTTTTGCATTGTTTGTATGGATGATGGATGGTTCGATGGGGTGGTGTATTGACTACCGAAGCCTGATTTGCTTCAGAGAAGAGTGGGTATCCTCCGCTTCAGATTGATGATTGGTTTGATCAGCTCGCGAAAGCTTCAGTCTTTTCGAAGTTTGATTTCGGGTTCGGATACCATCAGTTGGGGATCGATGAGTCAATTGTGGTTTGAACAGCTTTCAGATCTCGATGCGGGCATCAGGAGTTCTTGCTCCAACACAATAGAGTACAACATCGTTCCTCAAAACGACATCGAGTAACGTCAATATCACAGTGGTCAACAAACTGGTACTGCAAGCAATCTCAAACAAGTGAAACTGCTGGTCCCAAATCCGTCGGAATTGCAATATATAAGACCACCACATGCCCTCCAAGGTCTGAATAGTCCTCAAAGATCGCCCGCCAACCTGAGGATAAGAACTGATACTAACTTGTAATCTGGTCCCCAATGCTCGCTGCAAAGCTTGCCAACACACAGTCGTAGCTGATTACCTCGACTAGCAACTAGGACATAGGTATACCACGTAGATGGACAACCTCCGTCAAACACAGCTATGCCAGCCTGCCATTGAAATCTGTTCCGGAAAGTACAAGTAAACGTACCAAGTTCATCAAATGGTCCACAATGGCCTGACAACTGGTACCACAAACCGAAGTGCGTACAAACACACAAGATCACAGTGACAAACGCCACGTCTAACCGGAAATCTCAGATGGCTGACACTTCTCGGCAAGTCTCTGCCTCCTAGCCATCGCCAGTCGACAAATGTGGCATCTGCACACATACAAGCTGCTACATTCTTCTACGGATTGCGTCACGAGTAGTAAACTCGAAGTATCAGACAAATTTCTGTACCGCTAGTGCCAACGCACACAAAAACAATGAGCTTCAACATCATTACACTCGAACTCAGCTTCCGTAGTGTATAACGGAAACTCGAGCCACATACACATGAAACACTGAAGCTCCCGACTCCCGACTGAATGCATCAGTAACAACAATAGCCTCTCTCGAATAAACTCAAATGTGCAGCCATAGTCATTAGTCGACCCCATCCATCTACACTGCCTCAAGCCCAAATCTGGCCGAAAATGCAAATGGATGAAACTCAAGTGATCAGTGTACGTCCTACACTGCGCTGCACGCCATAGCAGTAGTGTCTCCAACTCTCTGATACTAACATAAGGACAGCTACACCCAAATCATACATAGGGTACGTAGCCCCATAAAGTTTCCACTGCCTGAAACCATGAGCCACCGCTCTGCTACACAGCATCAAAACATAACCAAATCCTAAACCTTGATGCATCGCCATAACCCACGAACTCGTCGCGGTCGTCTGGTAAGGTCAAAACCGAAGCAACGGTCAACCATCCTTCAGGAGTAAGTAACTCTCCTCGCGTGCATCGCACCACTCGAACTTGACATTTTCTTCGTCAATCCGGATAGTGAAGTGGAAATCCGGGAAAATCCTGCACAAGTCGTCGATAATAGCTTGCCAAACCCAAGAGACCCCTGATCTCTTGTACAATGGTAGGGCAATCCCTAAATCAACACGGCTTCTATCTGGTTAGAATCTACGCCAACTCCCTCGGATAACATCACAGAATCCAAAATCTTCACGCTAATTGATCAAAATTCACACTGGCTGAACTTCACAAAAAGTTGATTATATATCTCGCAAAGTCCACAAAACCGCTCACAATTGCTTCAGGTACTGGCCCACACTCCTGGAGTAAATCAGGATATTGCCAACGAACATGACCGTAAACTTGTCCAGAATCGTCTGAACACCTGATCCATCAAGTCCGTAAAAATTACGGGGGCATTAGTCAACCAAACGGCGTGACCAAGTCTGAGGTGCCCGAGTCCGATATTTGAGCTATGTTGATGTAAGCAGGTTGAGTTGTGAATTGCCACGTTGTTTTGATCTGTATATAGTCATAGGCGAGTTTGTGTTGTGTCGTATAGTTCGGCGTCGCCTATAGTGTTGGCTTTTGTGTGTGTGTTGTGTTCCGTGTGGTGGAACTACATTTCCGATTTGTTACGCGTTGTGTACCCTACCTGTTCCTTATGCAGGAACACTTGATGATTGTGTAGAGCCAGTTCAGATTCAGGATTGAGAGCACAGTTTAGCATGGAGCTATCTCCTATTGTGGAGTCTGTTATTAGAGTTGTTCAGTTGACATTGTCACTGGAAAGTTGAGCAGTATGCAGAGGCAGTGCTCCTACTTTTAGTCAGTAGACTCAGAAATTTTGAGGTCAAAATTTTTTTAAGGGAGGTGGATTTGTGACGAGCCAGAACAGAATCAATATGAGAATTCAGCTTGATCTACGAGCTTGCGCGTAGTCGCAGATTTCCGACAGTTGTTTGAATCGTTAGATTTGTTAACGACTAAATTATTGGCCGAGAAATGGAGCTGGGTCTCTTCTTGAGAGTCGTTGTACGTGTGATTTCGAGTTCGTGGGCGGTTCCGGATCGTTATTTGGACGACCGAGGAATAAATTATGAATATTTGAATTTTTGACATAATCGGATGTAAATGGTGGTGCTCTTAACGACTAAATTACTGGACTAGAATTTGGTTTCGGCTTCTTCAAGGAAGTTGTTGAGAATTTAATTTTGAGTTCGTGGGAACTTCCAGAGCATTATTCCGAGTTACGAGGATTAAGTTGTGAATATTTCCGATTGTTGATTATTTAGTCGGTTAAAGTATGTGTTTGGGTTGAACCGTTGACTTTTTATCGGTTTGGTCAATGTATTTGACTTTGGGTGATAATTGAAGAATACGTCGAGTCGAGTTTGTTGTCGCGAGAATTATCGGAATCGGATTTACGACGAGAAAGTTTCGGGTATTTTAAGTTTGTCGTAAAATGTATTTTTGGAAGTTTCTATTTTGGGAAAGTATAAAAGGAGGTTTCCATATTGAGCAAGTCAACATATGGCATTAATGAGGTTGACCGAGTTGGCCGAGTCAACTCGGTGAAGAGAGAGAGACCGACGTGAACGGCGAGCTCCATGGCGGCGATGGGGATTCCGGCCACCCTAGGGCTCGGCCTAGGGCTGGTTCTGCTCGGCGTGGTTCCCTCGTGGTGGTGCCGGCCACCGTTCACGACGAGGTGGCCGGTGGAGAGAGAAATTTTGGGTGAAAGTTTGAGATTTTTGGGGTTAATTGTTGGTTTTGATTTTGGCCATGTTGAGCTACAATTTGGAGTGGGCTTTGAAGCTCTCATCACCATGAAGCTACCATTTATGAAATTTGCTCAGTGGGTGATTTTGAGTGGAATAGGGGTTGCTCCGCCAAGAAATTTCACGGTCGGTGGTGGCGCCGCCGCCGGCGGTGGTTAACGGCGGTCAAACTTTGACTTTTGGGGTTTTCGACAAGTTGCATGTCATTTCACTCGAAATCGCGCTCCAATCGCTGCGGGGAGGTTCGTTTTTCGAATTGAGCATCCGAAAGTTCAACGAGGTATTGAGGTATGATTTTTGGATTTCTGACAGTTCGTTGTAATTTAATTGTATGTTTCCGAGAACGGTGGTTTCTCGTGATTTGCTTTGAATTGTTGAGTTATGACTTTGAGAAATGAACTTTGTGAATATTCAGGTGTTCGTGATCATTTGTTTGACGAGGGAATTTTCGCCGGATCACGGGTTAACACGAACAGCGTTACGCTAGCCTGTGAATGGACAAGTTTATATTTTCACAGTTGATTTGCGAGTTCGTGGACTTCATGATTTTCCATATTTACTTTATACGATGTTGAGATATATGTTATTTTCGGAGGTATTATTTTATTTATATTGGTGATGGCATTACTGCATTGATGCTTCGGCTACTCGGCAGATCACCGGTAGTCCGCCAGAGTTGAGAGATTCCTCTGGACCAGAGTTGAGAGATTCCTCTGGGCAGTGTTGAGAGATTCCTCTGTATGCCGCCGGGGTTGAGAGATTCCCCTGGCCTATCACCGTCGGGTTTGAGCGATTCACCTGACGTCGGGGTTGAGAGATTCGTCCGATAACCTCGATATGTATATGTTTTCCGAACTCGCATTGTTTTATATTGATTATGTATATAAACTGGTGAAAGACATACGTTTATTTTCGTCCACTCACTCTAACGTTTTTATTTGCCTTTCCCCTGGGCTTTTCGGTTTCCGTGCCCAGTTTGCAGTTCGGACTCTGGTGTTGCACGTCGTGGTTGGAGACATAGTGCTTGAGCTACCTTGTTTCTTCCAGTAAGTTTATTGTTCTACCTACTGTGGTATACTTATATGATTATACATTAGAGGTCGCTCTGAGTATTCTGTTGTATATATTATACGATTTTACTCCGGATTTCAGTAAAGTACAGATATATTTACTACTTTACGTTATTGTTGATATATTGAGAAATCCAGATGGGATTGGTGCCCACAGTTTGATTTTTGTGGCATAGGATGAAGTGTATTTTCTGCGTGCAGGTAATGGTAATTCCATGTTAGTAACGAAACTCTGCCAAAAATTTTACGGTTTATGTTGGTTCGTGTTTTCGAAGGGGTTTGATTCCGGTTTAGGCAACTAAACCGGGGTTGGGTCCTTTCAGCATTAGATCGATGAAACAATGCTCTTTTTGATGAAGAGCCACTAGGGTTTGGATGTTATATATACCATCTTCACAAGGAAAAAATCGTCAAGGAAATCTTTCAAGCCTCAGAAAAAAGAAAATGTCGTCCTTATTTCACTTCTTTTGGCTCTGTCGAATAGCCTTCCCTCCCGATTCCCTTCTCTATTATTAGCCCCTGCTTAAGTAACAATACCTATGTCCAAACCTAGGCTAAGTGACAATACTTATGTGCAAGTTCATCAATGGTGTAGTTTCCTTAGGGTACATGGGGGCAGCTAGGTTTAGACGTTAGGGGGTCGGCCCTAACTCCATCTTCAGTCATGCCTTTTCTGAATCTCTCTGATTTGAGGAGAGATGTATCCGGAGAGACCTCGACGCAGTCAGTTCCAAAAAACTTTCCTTGTGAAGGAAAACTGTGATGTGGGTTGGGGCAAGATGTGAATCTGGCTGACCCACCATGTTTGAAGCCAAACACAGTCAAAGACTGATTTAGTGTCATCAAGGCCAATGATATACCTAAGGTCGCCGATCGACTACCTCTTGCTTGTTCTCTTTGTTTTATGCTACTGGATTTGGACATATTGTAGTTTTTATTTTATGTATGTTAACATAGCTTAAGGCTACAAAGCCTCTTTGAATAAAACTCGATCTCATTCTATTGAAATATATGTCTTGTTTATTTCTAATGAGAATAATAAATTTAGCAAAATTTAAGATTGTAAACCATGATTGGTTTGAGAATAACCAAACATAAATTTCATTAATCTAAAAAAGAAATGGTATAGAAAAGTTTTTGCCACATGAATTGACCTTAGCAGAGGTATGACAAACATATTGAAACAAAAATTGAGTAAAATTTTGGCCACAGATATTAGCCTCTAAATAAGTGAGGTATATAGATTGCCCATTGAGTTTGAACAAGAAAGCGAGAGCCAAGACTCAAGAAGGCTGAACGTAATCCTCGCCGATCAAGTTGTGCTGATCCATCACTCACAGAGACCGGATGTTTATTTCCATAGGCAGAAAAACAGCGTGACAAAACATGAAAGCATAGGGTGTAGTGGTTATAAGATTATGCTTGGTTGTCTGCTATTCCCTAACTGTGTTGAACAACGCTTCATGCCATAGTCTGCCGTTATCACCTAGCATCCTCATGAGAATGTGCAAGATATAGCCTCTGATTGACCGTTGGACTGAGCATAATAGGGTGACGAGTGAAGGAACTGAATGTAGAGATCTGTCATTAATTAATCGACCTCTCCTAACATAAATGATGCCCCTATGTCCAAGATAAAGCATTCCGAAATACCGAACCTACAGATGATAATCTCAAATAGGAACTGTCAGATTGTCGATGCTGAAGCCACTTTCAATGGCTTAGCTTTCACCCACTTGGTAAAGAAACCTGTGGCCACCATGATGAACTTATGTCTCTTTGACGAATGAGGATGGATCTTTCCGATCAAATCTATTACCCATCCACGAGTAGGACATGGCTTAATGATAGCATGCATGGGGATGTTAGGTAGATGGTTGACTCGCCTCTGAGCTTGACAATCCTCGCATCCCTTGGAAAAAGTGATGCAATCCTTTAAGATGGTTGACTAATAGTAACCATACCGACATAGCAACCATCACATTTTAGGACCTGCCTGATGTGCCTTGGATTCCTCTAAGTGTACCTCCCGCATCAACCGTTTAGCTTTTCTTCCATAAATGCAACTGAGATATACACCTTCCTCGCCTCGCCAGAGTAGCTCGTCGTTCCTAAGCACATATTTGATGGCAAGGAAATGTGTCCACTTGTCCAACACTGTGTTGGGATCTTGCAGGTAGGAAATAAGAGGTTCTCCCCAGTCCGCATCAATGTGGTCTAATGCTACCACATACCAGTCATCGTTCTCCTCTTTCATGACTATGAATGAAGGCAAAGTCTGTTGTTTAACCTTCAGGATACACTCTCGGACGCTATCTCAGAGACTAATGGTGGTGGCTAATTGGGCTAACTTGTTGGCAGCATGATTTTCATCGCGAGGGATATGCTCCAAAGTGACCTGCGTGAAAAATTCTAACAGCTCTCCCGCTCACTTGGTGTATGGCTCAAGGACAACTCCATTTCTATACTTAGTCTCGAGCTGTCAAATAATCAGCAATGAATCACCCAAAATGTGTGTATCGGTGACCTCGAGATCAAACAACATTTCCAACCTGATGATTAATGCTTCGTACTTTGCCATATTATTGGTGCAGTGGAAGTTCAAACAGAAAGAATAAGCAAAGGTGGTTCCCTCCGAATTGACTAACGTTATGCCTTCCCCAGCGAGAGTGCAGGTACTCAATCCATCAAAGTATAGCATCCATGGCGAGAGCATTATGCGAGCCAACTATTAATTTCTTGACTTTTTGAGCCTCCAACATGCGGTGATGAGCTAGAAAATCAGCCATCGCCTGGCCTTTCACTGCTTTTTGTGGGACATGCTGCAATGAGAATTTTGATAGAGCCAGAATCAATTTCCTAATTCGACGTCTGAGATTAGGCCTTGACAACATGTATAGAACAAAATCCATCTAGGTCATGACACAAGTTGTGAAGGTAAAAGGAACGGACCCTAATTTAGCTGCCTAAACCGGAGTTAAACCCTGACAACTCTACTAACATAGTTTATACCTTCTATTTGAAAACCGAAGTGGAAATCCATAACTCAAATATCACAAATATAGAAAGCTTTCCACATAGTAGTTCACTACTAAAATATAGCAGATAGAAAACTATTTTCGAAATCAGAGCAGCTAGACAATCTAAACTGACTATGCAAACTAAAATACTAACTCGTAGGATCAACCTTGGATCCTACAGTGGATACTGCTATGCCACAAACTGCGTGCACGCACAACCTCTGCTGAAACTTTACAACATGAGAAGTTGAAAACGCAAGGCCCAGGGGAAAGGCAGCTAAAAACATGAAAACCGGTAGAGTGAGTGGGTGAAAAATAAGTTTCGTAAGAAAATGAAAACCGTAATAATGTTGCTTTCACCAAAACCTTAACATAAAATAGTAGCGAGTCTAAAATTGTAAGTGTGTAGAGGCTATGGTTAGAGTCGAGTGTCCTCAAGCCACTCAAGAATGTCCCGGGTCAGGTGTTTGTCATGGCCCTCTTGGAGCTTTTCGGGGATCAGCCGAGAAAACAATGCATCGATCCAACATAAGATAGACATGATGTGCATAAAACATAAACATAAATGCCTCCATGAAAATGCATAATAATCATAAATGCATAATTATAAAACTACATCGTAATAGCGTTGCATAACTGAAATTATATACATATATAGACTCACAAATGATAATGTAAAATAAATTGTCCACTCACCTGGATAGCCAGTAAATAGCTAGCTCGATGATCCACTAACCCAAAACTTCTACTCGGTGTTCCTAAAACAACTTGAAGATATTCCTCAATTAATACAAGTTCTATCGTACTACTAAATTGGATAAACTAATCCGTGACGAAATGTTGATCGAAACTTACATTTATTATCAATATTTTTCAGTCATAATTATACTCACCCACGTAATTGACAAAACACTACCATAGTCACATTCTCTGTATCATACAACCCAAGTTCCTTAGAAATTGAGTCTCGACTCGACACACACACAGTCAGTCATGTTGAATGTGTCGAGTCATCCCAAATCCTGGAAAATATTCGAAACATTAACAATAAATATGCCAAGCTACACGGGACTATACAGAAACGACTACAAATCAGTTTAGAAGACTCCCTATGAAAAAGTAGGTTCCCTGGTCGCCAGAGCTCTGCTGTGTACGGCGGTGCGTGGGGACCACTTGTCACCATAGGCTACAACCCAAATAGATCGACTTGCTTTGATGCCTGCAAATAATACATCATTAGAAAGCTCATTCCAAGCCCAATAATTTTTATCAAAACCATAAAGTCCAATTCAGAACGAGTAAGCCAGAATTTTGCCGAAAGTTCAAGTCGGTACCATAATGGTTATCGATGATGGCGAGGCTCGGGGTATTTTCCAAACGCTTCCTGGGTGCAAGGGAAACAAACCCCCAAGAGGTGGCAGCGAGTTATCACCGAAGGCGTCACTGGCGTTGAAGGCTGAATCGGCCTCAAACTTAGAATTTTTCCATGAATTTTGGTTTCAATCGACGAGGAATTGGAGGTTAACATGTTGGGGGAAAGGAAGAGAAGGTCGAGGCGAATATTTTGACACCAAGACTGAGCAATTTGATGGCAGGCTAGTGGTGCTTCGCTGGCGTCAAACGTCACGGGGAGAGAGGGAGTCGGGGAGAGAAAAAAGAATGAGTTGACCAAATGCGAACCTATGGTGCCATAAATGAAAATTTCCCAGCTTTGCGAAATTGGAAAACCGATATTTATACATTCAAAATTATCAAAACATAAAATATCTTGAGAAACTACGATTGTCCATAATTTCTTCATCGTAACTTCGTTTTTAGCATTTGGCGAGTCCACGTACTCAGCTCCACAAGTTCGAAATAAATTTCCTTCACAACCTCCCTCAAGAAAACAAAACCAAAAATCATAACTTATAAATTTTCGATTTTCATATTTGGACTAAAAACAAAACTTGACGACCGTGTTGAAATAAAACTAACTTGTCAAAACTCGACGAATGAGGATTAGCTCATTAATCTGAGAACGAGTCATTACAATCTGTCCCCCTTATAAAAAAAATCATCTTCGAAATTTATACCTTAGAAAGTTAATGAAAGAAAGATATGATGTCCAAACTGATGCCTAAATACCACTGTAGGACTTCTCTTATCCTATACTTACTCATCCGCACCAACACTAGTGGTACAATCGAACGCGAGAATTCAACTCTATCCTCAGAAAATAACCATTAGTCATGCAAAGAATTATGTTGAAGTGTTACTATACAAAAACTTCTTATATAGACTCTTACCATCTACCGCACTACATAAACTCTAATATTAGAACTGCTAAAGTGATAACCAAATCGCTCTAAATGGTATGTTCCTAGACTCAAAAACAAGAACTCAAATATTTTATGCTACCTCAAATCTGCTACTTTCTTCTACGAATGAAAATTTTAAACCGCCAAATCATTAATGCTAGAAAATTCAATTCTTCTTATAGCTACAAAACTCAATCTGCTATGATGACGAGCACTTCCGTAACTGTCTTCTAAACAGAGACATTTACGGAAAGTTCCATTATGCACAAACACTGATACTACCAGCACAATTATTTAACCATCTGCCCTAACTCGTCGTAAAAATCCGCAAAGTAGGCATTTAACCGTCTCCTACCATATAACAATATCGCATCCAGCACTTAAGACTTTACCTAGTTGAAAAATAGATAAATTTCTGCTCGCCTGTATGACAATATCCTTAGTGTCTATAAGGGAGAAAGAATACAACCTCGAAAACATCCTCCATAGTTTGCAACCCTATAATGTTACGATAGCATTTCTATATTGATTCACATACCACAACCTCAAAAGGCGAGTGCAGTTAACACAACGAATGATCCACTCGAAACTCTATCGAACGTAACCAATAAACAAATCTTGGAAAATTGTTTTACTAAATGCCCACAAATAGAGTTCCACTTCTAATCATACTTTAGAAACGGAGTGATTCTACGACCCTAAACCGCATTGATTTCTACCAAAAAAATTTATAGTTGAACAAAACTTGCAATTTGAATATTTCACTAATCCAATAAAACCAAACTCCATTAGTAATATTCCATAACATTGTCGAATACAACAAGACTGATATAATTCATCGTACTGATTATCAGATCACCAAGTTCATAAGTTCAATAATACTAAATGAGTTTTAGACTCAAAACTCCAGTTTCAAACCACCTTTGAATTGAATAATCGAATTGCTCGTTAAAAAAATTAACCAAAAGGTGAACCGTTGAATATACAAGGAAAATACCTGTCTACTTGTATCTAGAGACGTCAATTTTGGCAATAGCAAATCATATAAATATACAATAGTAGCTTTGCTACAATTCTTACATCCATATTCAAGAGGAACTCTGCTTGCTTCAAAAAATAAACGTACCAAATAAGTTGAACACTTCCCCAATTAAAGTGGGTGAACCTCCTCGACGAACAAATATGGAGGAACTTAAAATAACGTAAAGGAAGAAACAAATGAAGTCAATGTGAAGAAGTGGAACAATACAAACCAGAATGAAAAAAAAAATAGACAAAGTTATATGGATAACTTTAACCAAAAGGAGATTCGTGACATAACCTAGGTTACTCAAGTCTCTTGCAGTAGTATAAGCAATCATAACTTCCATTATCGAACTTCACATTTTAAAACTGCACCATCAACGGAAGAATCCGGATAGTTCCTCGTTCCATAAACTGTTAATCAATTGTAGTAGCTGAGCATGACGCAAGAAAGCTGAAAGTTAAACCCGACAAAGAAACCTGGAAAGCTTGATGTGATAGATGAAGCTTTACAGCTGAAAGGAAGGAATTTGCGCACATGACTTATCGACAGAACTAGTAAATTACTTGCTCGACGCTACACCATGGCTCAAGAGGTATTGATGCAATCGCTAACAGTCTAGCTGTGACGTTCGTTATAATACGCGACTTGACATAGCTCATAGTATTTACTGAAAAATTCGGCCTAACCTCCCCAAAAATTTATGATCAACCCAAACCAACAAAAGATCTACACTTCAAAAATAACAACCCCCACAAACAAACCAAGATCCACAAATGCTCAACCGGGTTTCTCATAATTTAAAACAAAAAATTCCTTCTTCATGAATAACAAAAAAGTTACCACACATGTATGGTTTGAACCAAAATGGAGAGGTATCATTCTGAACATTAAATTCTACCTTCTGGTCCAACCCAAGTCGAGAGTCATCTTGTGAAAACAAAAGTGTCGCAAGAGTGTCTAAAGTGAAAACTAACATAAGATTACACTGACGCTTTACTACTTGAAACAGTCCACTAACCGTCATACTTATCACTCATTACCTAAATAAAAATTGATACACATCTTATTCTTATATAATAAAGAAGCGTATTCCACCAACTTGCCCCATACCAAAAGAAGGTCAAAAGAACCATAACAAGCTATGAAAGATGCCACTAACCCTATTGTGATTAAACTCTAATGTAATAATCTTATACTTTAGCGTCGTAAAGTAAACGTGAAAATTCAACATAGGATGTATACTTCAACCCAAAAGCACTACAAACTTTCTGTAAATTTTTTTTACCTTGGAATAGTTTGCGAGTTGACTGATCGAGCTCGACGCACGAGAGGTATAGCTACTAGGGCAAACTGACTCACAGACTGGGATTGGTACTCAGTCAAATTTGCCACGCAATCGACAACGATTAACATTGTACGTGAGTATTTGATGGGGATCCACTGCAATCGGGCCATCACTCGGGAGGTGTTGAGCATAATCGAACAAAAAAAATGAAACAAGCCAAATACAGTATACAGAACCTATAATCTAATGCTCTAATATCAACTGAAATGACGCGGCCCTGATTGAATTGCCTAAACCAAAGTTAAGCCCTAACGACTCTACTAACATAGTTGATACCTTCTATTTGAAAACCGAAGTGGAGATCCAAAACCCAAATAACACAAATATAGGAAACTTTCCACATTGTAGTTCACTTAAAAATATAGTAGATAGACAACTGTTTTTGACATCCAATCAGCTATAGACAATCTAAACTAACTATGCAAACTAAAATACTAGCTCGTAGGATCAACCTTAGATCCTACGGTGGATACTTTTATGTCACGAGCTGCGTTTACGCTCGACCTCAGCTGAAACTCAACAACTTAGGCGGTTGAAAATGTAAGGCACAAAGGAAAGGCAGATAAGAACATAAAAATCGTTAGAGTGAGTGGACGAAAAATAAGTTTCATAAGAAAATGAAAAACGTAATAATGTTGTCGTTCACCACAAACTTAACATAAAATAGTAGAAAGTCTAAAATTGTAAGTGTACAGAGATTGTGGCTAGAGTCGAGCGTCCTCAAGCCACTCAAGAACGTCTCAGGTCAGCTGTTTGTCAGGGCCCTCTGACAGCGTCTCGGGGATAATCCGAGAAGTCAATAAATCGATGCAACATAACATAGACATGTGCATAAAACATAAACATAGATGCATCCGTGCAAATGCATAATCATAAATGCATAATTATAAAACTATATGGTAATAGCGTTGCATAACTAAGATCATATACGTATATAGACTCGCAAACGACAGTGTAAAACAAATTGTCCACTCACCTTGATCGCTAGTAAATAGCTAGCTTGATGATCCACTAACCCGAAAGTCCTACTCGGTGTTCCTAAAACAACCCGAAGATCTTCCTCAATTAAAATAAATTTTATTGTGCGACTAAAATGGATAAAGTAATTTGCGAGGAAATGTCGATTAAACTTACATTTATTATAAATATTCTTCAATCGTAATCCTACTCACCCACGTAATTGACAAAACATTCTCTTAGTCACATTCTCTGTGTCGTACAACCCATGTTCCTTAGAAATTGAGTCTCGACTCGATACACATACAGTCAGTCACGTTGAATGTGTCGAGTTGTCCGTAATCATAGAAAATAATCAAACCATTAACAATAAATATGCCAAGCTACACGAGACTATATGAAAATGACTACAACTCAGTTTAGAAGACTCCCCATGAAAAAGTAGGTTCCCTAGTCACCTGAGCTTTACCTTACACGGCGGCGGCCTTAACAGACTTGGTCTGATGCTTGCAATCCACAAATTATTTGAAAGCTCATTCCAAGCCCAATAACTTTCATCAAAGTCACAAAGTCCAATTTGGAATAAGTACGCCGAAATTCACCTTGAGAAGTCGAGAATTTCGCTAAAAATTCAAGTCAGTACCATGACGATTATCGACGATGGCGAGGATCGAAACAGGTTGCAAATGCTCGGAGGTGTGAGGCCAACAAACCCCCAAGATGTGCCGGAGAGATATCACAGGAGGCGTCGCCGGCGTTGGAGGCTGAATGGGCCTCGAACTCTAGAATTTTGCCATAAATTCTAGTTTCAATCAACGAGGAATTAGAGGTTAACATGTTGGGGGAAAGGAATAGAAGGCCGAGGCGAAGATTTTGACACCAAGATTGAGCAATTTAGTGGTCGGCTGGTGGTGCTTCGTCGGTGTCGATCGTCACGGGGAGAGAGAAAAAAGACCTGCATCATTTGCTTTTCTTGCTTCACTGGTTTCTTGTCTAGCAAGATCGACAACTCGTGATGTACCAAGTCTGGCGACAAACCGGGTATGTCCTCGTACTTTCAGCGAAATAGTTTTTGAACTCTTGCAATAGCTCAATAAGCCTCTTTCTTTCTTCAGGCTCTCGGAATGTACTCATGGCCACATGCATTGGCTCATCTGTAGTTCCCAAATTGATTTTTTTGATGGGGTCCTTTACTTTAGGTGGAGTATCATCTAAAGCTGTTGGGGCCAATTGCATCACTTGCTCCTCTTTAAACTCATGCAGCACGTCATCATCTACATATTCCAACGCTGCAACTATGGGAACATAATATGCTTGTAAGCCTGCTTCTCTAGCAAGTAATTGTATAGTCGTTAGTGGAGAGAAAAGCAAGTCTTTACCTCTATGCTCGATAGAGGCTCCATTATCTACGCAATGTAGTAGGTAGCTCAATGGTGTAAGGCCATTTAATATCCTCACCAGCCTGTACGATGCTTCATTAATCTAATTCTGAGGTTGTCACCATTACAGGGTGGCCTTTGTCGTTGATGCCACAAATCTCCAACAGGTGATGTCTACATTGTAATAATTGGCCTTTATTACACTGGCAGAAATAGGGTATAAACAAGAGTCAACATCGATGATCTCAACTTCTTCTGTCTCTATGGTCAAAAGTACCAATTGGTTGTGCAACGAAGAAAGTACATAGTAATTGTGATGGATCTAGTCTCTGCCCATAATCCCATTATATGGGGTAGTACATTCGACCACAAAAAAGGTATGGGTGCGCGGAGCGGGACCAACCTACACATGAAGAAAAATAATGTCCAATGTCTTAGAAATGGACCCTTGAAAGTTTCGGATGTTTAGAGATGTATCCTGGATGGCTCACTTAGGAATGCCAAGCAAGGCCATTGCCCAGATGATGCTAATGTTTACAGCTGCCAATGAATCCACGAGCATCTTGTTGAGCTTTATGCCTCCTATATTGGCAGTGATATAGATTGGCCTCATATGCATAGCCATGTCCAGGGTAGGTTTTTGGAACATCATTAAAGCCTCCTTTAATGAGGAGTCTGATGCTGGTTGAGGCTCAACCCTTTCTTCCTTTGTGAGTAACACAACGGTATTTCCCTGTCCAGGGTGAGCAAGGATTATCACCTTAGGTGCCTGCAGTATGGGGGACGATGGTGTAAGAGCTGCAAACTTTGTAGAGAGCACAAACACCATATTGACCGCGACGTCACTCTCCTATGTTTTGGTGACGTCTTTGTCGTCTCCGTAGTCGACCAATTCCTCATCATCAACCTCATAATCATCGTCGTGGGCTTTCCAAACTACTGGTAAGCTGACTACCATCACTTGGTTGGTAGGGACAAAAGCCTCTACTGTAGCCGCCAACACCTCGTCGAACGAAACCTCATGTGGAGGTTCAATACTTGTCGGGGAGAATAAAACCTGCCTATGATCAATGCCAAATGTCCTACTTGCATGGTCGAAACAGCCATGAGGGTTGATGTGGACGTAGTGGCAACCTTCTTCTCATGCTCTCTCCTTGATAACCAACAGTTTTGGTTGCCATTGAAGGCCCTTCAACTCGCACAAAATCACCTGGGCTGGGTCAAAGTCAGACACTTGCTTGAGGCATGTCGTCTTTCAGCCCTTTTCCACTCTCTGATTTCTTTGAGACCTATTGAACCTTTTGAGTAGGTTCTGGTTTAGAAATCCTCAAAAGCATGAAAGGTCAAGCTACTTTGACTTTCGGTTCATCTGAGCGCCTGTCAAAAGTGATAATTGGGTTGGTATACAGTTTATTCATCCACCTCGGCAATTGCTTTGGGGTCTAAGACAACTGCTCTGGCAACCGCATATCCAATGCTTCCAAGGCCTCTTGGCAGGGCCATATTGTCGCTATAGTTTCCTTCTCCTACTGAGAGTAATTTTCACGCTCTTCCCTTTCTCCTTGACATACCAAATATCCTCTTCAAGTACCGATTGAGAAGCTGGTGGTATGTATGGCCTCGAGCTCTCCCTTGATGCCTCAACCAAACAGGTAGTTGGCTTCATGAATTTCTCAGTGGCCTTCATCCTTTTATAAGCCTGTGAGTCTCGTGGATCTGTTGCCCATGGGCTAGCAAGCTGGTAATTCTCTTGTGGTGATATCAACTGAGGACAGACCTTGATAGCCTCGATCAGCTCTTCGTAGGAAACTTTCAACCCACAATGAACCTTATAGCGAGCGCATAATGCGACCGGAGAAATTTCGGGGGAATTGACTGTCCCTTTTACCTTGGAGGTAGGTTTAAGTGGAGCACTCACTGTGTTACCCCTAGACGTATAAATATCTAGGGTCTTCTTCCTCTTAAGCGGTGTGCTTCTTTGGAGCTCCAACATGCCGACCATGACACCTTCTTCTGCCTTACTCTGTTGTGTGGCATTGTCATTGATCTACCGCAATATGATTTCCTTTTCGTCGATCCATTGTTAGATGTGATACTTCAGGCTGGTGCATTATTCCATGGGATGTGTCCAGACATGGTAGATTTGACAGTAAGGCTTTTCCTTTCAACTACTCAGGATCAGGCTGGGGAAGGACTAAAGGGTACCCTGGCGATTCTTGCTGTGACTAGGTTATCCATGATTCATGACATCTTGGTCACATCATATGTGATATGTCGCTTGGTTCTCTTTGACGTTGGGTTCCTGACTTGATTCGCCAGCGGCTTTGATGGGCCAAACTCGATCCTCCCTTCGTCAATCCAGTCCTAGGTCTTCTCTTTCTAGAGTTTTGCAAGTTGAGGTCGCGTGGCCGAACTTATTAAGATACCTACAAAAGAATTCATCATGCCTCATGTAGACCAAATCCTCAAGGTTTCGCACAAGTCTGTAATTAGCAAAACCTCCCGCCATAAGTTCGTCGAGGATCTCATGCACATTGTCCACCTAACAGGTTTAATGTCGCTAAGCTGGATGGTATGGTTTTGCAACCCTTCGTTCTGTTCGGACTCCTCGCTCATGTTGGTGTTGAGATGGTGCCTTAACTAGCTCCACCATATTTATATGTTGTTCAGGGAAAGGATGAGTATCCACCAATGACACTATTTGAGGTATTTTCAAAGCTAGCTTGCCCTTGTTGATCTAAGTATGGATGACATCTTTCAGCTTAATGCAGTGCTTAGTGGTATGGTTCCACATACCGTGACAGTTGCAAAACTTCTTGTTCTTTAACTGCTCTGGGCTCAAGATAGGTCTAAAACCCGTTTTTGCCATCCTCTGGTTCATTAGCTCATCCAATGTTTCGTGAGCGAGATTAGCATCGTAAGTATAGGTGTTAAATTTTGGCTTTGCGAAGGCCACAGTTGACAACTTAAGTGGACCCTTGCTCTGTTGCAGCTTCTTGGGCTTCAGAATATTCTTGCTTGTTAGCTCGACTGCGTGGACCTGCTCCCCTTAAGGCTCGTGTTCTTCATCACTCAATTCCTCGAGGTAGGCCGGTGATACTGACGTCCCTTTGTCCGGAGTATACAACGCTATTGGCGCGTACGTCCCTTTGACATGTTGCGCCTATTGTCTCTCTCCTACATGACATTATGAGCTTTGGTCATTGCATCAATGAGCTCGTTCAAAGAGTTGTGCTTAGTCACTGTATCAAAAGGTTCCACGAGAAAGTAGAGTACAACAAACAAAGATGCATGATTCTTTCATGTGCTCTGATACCATGAAAGATAAATATTTGCTGAATAAATTAATGATTTCATTCAACGTACTGATTACAGGGACTTTATACAACATATTCGTAGTTACCTAGAATACTACAGCTATAAGTTAAGATAATTACAAGGTAAGCAAATCCTACGCTATATCCACAATTAATAGAAGATATTCCTAGCTCAATTACAATTCTTACAAAACATACTTTCTTTACAATTCCTTTAGCTAGTTCTAGTGACTTTGACTATACCAATGTTCCTTTGGCCGAAGCATTAATCATTCCATAAAGTCTTGGTCATGCAAAGAATTGCAAATTTAACAAAGTTGTTATCGAAGGTGATTCACTTCTAATCATTAACTACATTAATGAGAAGTGTACCTGTCGCATCCTGGAGACTACATACGTACTATGTAGTACATTATGAGTATGGCCACGAATTTCTAATAAAGGACATTTATTAGTAAGGTCACCAATTTCACCTCAAATCGATTTTCTCATGTCTTTCACGAAATAAACTTTGTTTCTAATTGTTTAGTTAGCCTTGGTCATTTTGCTGATACCACAACAGTGTGATCATGAAGCTAGACTTAACTGAGCGTAGTGTAATTCTCTTATTAAAAAACCAACTATAACACTCTGGAGGAGATGACCGAGGCGACGAAGAAATTTCACCGCCCAAAAGAGATTCTGGTCGCTTGGACGGGAGGTGATTGAGTCTTCGTCGCTTAAGCGTCGTCGCCTCAAGTTGGTTTCTCCACTCTGGGGCGATGTAACTTTATCAATCTTCGTCGCTTCATGTGAATGAAGTGACGAAGTCTAAGTTCGTCGCAATATTATGGGGCGACGCAAATTGGATTTATCGCGCCGAATTGGAGCGACCAATATTGATCTTTGTCGCACCAAATTGAAGAGACCAATATTGGCCAGGTTGGCGCGATGAAGGGGTAACATATGAAGCGACGAATATAGATCAATTTTCGTCGCTCGATGTGTTAATAGTGAAAAAAAATATTTAAATTATTACGTACCAAGTTACGACTGTACACAATTATGCACACAAAATAAGCACAAAAAAAATTCAATGAACACACAATCATCCATTCACAAAAATAAACCGCAAATCTAAATGTGCACAGTTTTGATACCTATACTATTGTTCACAACTACTTATGTTCACAAATTAGAGTCATGGTCGACACCCAAATTGCAGCTAGATTAGGTGGCAGGAGCGGGGGTAGGAACTACAAGCTGTTGACTCCCAGCTTGGATAGATCGTACTAATGCCTCCATTTCTTGCATCCTTTCGACGAGCGCATTATAATCATCTCTGGACTTGCGCGCCACCTCTTTTGCTTCCGCGATCTCCCTATTCAGCATCTCGGTTTTCTCAGCATTGTTGTTCACCCAGGCGCCTCCTCTGGTTTTGGGCTCGCATATGATTACGCGCCCCACCCCTGCCATGACGAACATGAACAAATAAATATGTATCAATCATACACGAAAAGAAAGCATGCACGTCAATCAAGATAAACAACTCTAGGTAATGTAGTATTACCTCTTATAGAGATCCCAGACCTTGAACTCATCTATTCCTCTATGATATTTATTTACTTATCAAAAGGAAGAGAAAACTGTCGGGAAACCACGTCACCCTCATCCTCGGCCGCTGCACTATCTTGTTGCGACAAGACTTCGTTGAGCCTTCGCTTGTCTGCCTTATGCTCAATTAAAACATAATAATTAAATAATATTAAAATATTGTAAACAAAAATAAATTAAGTAATAACGTAACTTAACATATTTTCTCTCATCACTTTCTCAGCTGCATTCCTGTCCGGCTCATATACATCGATCCAAGTCTGGACGGCCGGACTTTATGACCCTTCTTCTCTAACTGTTCGCTTCGGTATGAGAGTGCGAGGGACTCCGAATGATGGTTGAGCTGCTGCTCTTTGTTCTAGTTTCTATTTCTCTGGTTCTGTAAGCACAGTTTCTGCCACAGAAAATAATAATTTAACAATATTAATAGATAAACATGTAAATTTAAAATCATGCCCAAAAACTCTGGAAATAGGTTATGAAGCTTATCAAGTAATCAGGGTCTTCGAAGTGGCCTTTTAACCACTCCCATTCTTCTTCCTGGCCTAGGAACTCGGCAAAAGTCTCTTGGCTGATGTGGAGATAATGCTGATGGCAATCATGCTTCAAATCCTTGTATATTGTTTGCCCTATCAGGTCTATGAAGTTCCACATCTCCAGCTCGGTTGCAGGGATGTCATAGTTCGTCTAGCACATAAATTAAAAATATGTTAATTTTCTTTACTAAATAGATAAACCCTAAATAAAAAATGGCTAGTAAGTGTAGAAAGTGTACCTCAATACCGCTATTTAAGATGTCACGGTGCTCATGTTTAAGTCCTAAAAAGCTAGGCACAAGCATGGAAACTTTGCTGCGGATGACGTTGCCAATGTCTGTGGACAACAGACTTCTCAACTCTCTCGTCGCAGGCCCTCGATGCCTCGTAGAGTAAGGCACCTGTAGTCACTGATTGTTGTTCAACCAGATGAGGTACTCAGTCTTTGTCCCGACAACGACCCCGCGTTGCGCTGTCGTTGCATTTCTGGTTGCCATGTCCACCATGTCTGCTTAAACCGACATTACCAATATATCAGTTAATAAACCAAAACATTAATCAACAAACTGGAATCAAGCGATGGACCTAGAAGTTCAGTCTTCTTACAGCGGATGCTGAGGGCGGGCAGCCGCTCTGAGTTACTAGAGGCGGTAGTGGCGCCGGTGGATACCGTAGCGCTATCTTCAAGCGGTAGGGCCGACATTTCATGCTCCAAACGATGTTGCGTAGGAGACCTGGAGTGTCTTGTGGGGCCGGCGGATACAGAAGGACCCGCAGCCACCGCTCGACGTTCGAGTGCGACCTTCCTTATCCAGTGACTTGTATTCCCGGATTCCATTCTTTAACATTTTCAAGTATCACTCAAATAAAAAATTGAATGTATCGAAATTATTGACTTCTTTATTGGCAGTAATATCATGTTTCCACCACACCACAAATTCTCTGAAAATATACACATGTCATCTTAACATGTGTTAGTATATTGTATATGTATATTAAACTAGTTACTAGCTAGCTTCCACAATCATATATGTCCATGTTCGTCGACACCTAAATATCTATGATCTATATATCTAATAATTCTTATGTAAATTGACTAAATTTCAAAGATAGCTAGCTGCATATCTATAATATTTGCAATGATGCGTCTGGGCAAATGCATGCACTCTCATTAGTTAGTCAAACAAAATCAGCTAGCTGTCTACTTTATGGCCAGGCTAGGGTATTTGGCTGCAGGCCAAGAATACAAGATTCTGATCGAAATGAATCTACCCATCTAATTTCTCTGATTCGCATACCTTTTTTACTGGAGAAAAGAATATGATGCCAAGGCTTATCACGTCTCAGTCCCATACGTACTAATCTATTCCATATATAGTTGGTTTTGGAGTTTAAAGTATATGTGAAATGAGCATCACTATTCTCTAGTAATTCTCTGTTTATCATAGATATATACGTGAAATCTATCAGCTAACTTATACATTACTCCTCAATTTTAAAGTGTAAACTGTGAAGCTCACATTCACATTCACATTCACCTCCGTCAAACAGTTGGGAAGATGCAAACTGTGAAGCTGCAAAACACAACCATGTTCGCTCAACTGCAATGTGGATCCAAGTCACCCAACTAACAAATAACAATCCTCTTCACCAAACACCCCAGCTTAAAGTCTCCGACAAAATTAGCAGTGAAAATAGCAAGAATATGTGAAGGATGAATGATTCACAGAACTCCCTACGAACACCAACGGAAACTGATAAATTAAACCAAATGACACACGCACAACATATGGAAGAAACTCATAACACAAATTCGAAGGAAACACCAATAAGTAACATCTTGATACATTGAACCACTTTCACTCATCCCATTCATCAATTCATCATAACCCAAACACAGAGTCAAATTAAGAGATGGGGGAAGAAAGAGATTACTTTCTATTTAAGGACTATGGAGTGAGGAGCCGACGACTTTGAAACTGTGAGGGTATGACCGACGAGGGGATTTGCAATGAATGCCTCAACCAATGCAAGTTCGTCACCACCAGTGATAACAAATGAGGGGATTTGGGGATTTAGGGGAGTTAGGGATTTAGGGGGGATTTGGGGTATTGGGGTTACGGGGAAGAGGAGGAGCTTTAGGGTTTCGGAGAGAGGTGGGTTAGGCTTTATGTAGGGGGGGAAGGAGTGATTGGGCACCCGGAGTCTCAGACGAAGAATTGTAAACGAAGAAGAAAGAAGAAGACGACGAAAGAATCGTGCTAAGTCTGGATTTTTAATCCAGACGAGGAGACAAAGATTGCTTTCTTCGTCACTTCAGATTTATGAAGCTAAGTGACGAAGGTTGCTTTCTTCGTCACTTAAAAGTGATGAAGCGACGAAGGTTTTGTTCAAAGGGTTACCTAAGGGATCCAGGGTTGGTCGCCTCATTGACTGATAATCCTAACCAAAGCGACGAAGAAGGAATTCTTGGTTGCCTGGAAAATATGAGGCAACAAATATTGATATTCCTCGACGCCTCGTACAATTTGAGGCGACGAGTTTTAATTTCTTGGTCACCTCATTTTGTGTTCTTTTTACAAATTCAAAAATTAGAATTAATGTTTTCAAATACATAATTCATAGTTTACAAATACGAATTTAATTTTCAAATTCATAATAATATTA
The DNA here is from genome assembly GCA_946800695.1 of Geum urbanum. Lineage (NCBI taxonomy): Eukaryota > Viridiplantae > Streptophyta > Magnoliopsida > Rosales > Rosaceae > Geum > Geum urbanum. The sequence goes on from OX327003.1 coordinate 14,030,068, forward strand.
GTTTATCTTCATTTTTCTCATCGTCTTCGTCTTCGTCTTCATCTTCGTGTTCGTGTTCGTGTTCGTCTTCGTGTTCGTCTTCGTCTTCGTTAGATTTGTCTCCTTCTTCATCCAAAACTAGGTGAAGATCTTGGTAAAATTGTATCACTGTGGGAGTGTCCTCTTAGTAAGGCTCGAATACATGATCTCCTGTAGGCGATCTGCTTTCATCAATGGCAAGTACTTTTGCATTGTAGACGTTTCTTGTACTACCTTCCAAGTGCCACCTGTCTTTGGATCGTCCATGTAGAATACTTGTTTTGCTTTGGTTACAATAATGAAGGGTGAATCCTCATAGTAACTGTTGTTTGTATCCACTTATATTAGTCCATGATCTATCTAGACGGTGTCAAGATCTTCCTTGTCCTCGGAGTTGTGCCATGTGCAATTTAATAAAACCACTTGCATATGGCCTGCCTATAATACTTCGACTGCGTAGTTAACATGGCCGTAGAAATTGGATGACCCCATGTCTATCATGACACAGCTGTTTTGAGTCACGGTTCTTTGATCCCTATCCCACGAGGTGAACTTGACACCGTTCACATAGCATGACTTAAAAACCCAGAATTGCTGAGGTCGTTGGGCTAATGACTTTACTCTTGGCACCAAGCCCTGGTCCAAATTTTTATCCTTGAGAGACACCTGAAAGATAAGTGTTAGAGAACTGAAAGATAGGTGTTAAAAACCATTGAAGTACCTTTCAACAGTTATTAGTTTTCAGTACCCATGTTAAGACCATCGAAGAAAACTCCTTCGACGACGAAGATCGTCGAAATCTTCACCATTTTTAGCTTTGAACCTTGTGAGATGTTCTTCTAGGTATGGTTTCACTTTGTTTGTTTCTACCAAAACATGCTAATGAGCCTCAGCAGTCTCTATTTCACTCAACCTAAATTCGTTACGAGTCTCGATAATCTCTGGCCTTACTTGTTGTGAAACACTGCTAATATTCCACTCTAGGGAAGTGTCAATTTCTTCGTGGTCTGTCCGTCTTAGATAAGACTTACAATATGTCACCGACTCATGTACGAGATACCGTTCAACAATACTACCTTTCGGGTAACGTGTATTCCTCATTGACTTTTTATATTTTCCTAATTGCCTGCAGTTACATATAAATTGTTAGTACATATTACGTAACTAACATAGTATTAACAATTTGACCGCACTACCTTTCAATTGGATACATCCATGAATAGTGTACTGGGCCTATAAGCAATACTTGTTCGGGCAGATGAACCATTAGATGAACCATAGATATAAAAAAAATGAGGTGGAAAAATCAGCTCCAAATTGCAGAGAATTATTACTATCTCAGTTTCCATGTCACACACAACCTCCTTCTTCAGCTCCCTATTGCATAATTTACGAAACCAATTTGACAGTGCTATCAATAGCTTCACAACGTTATCTGGCAAGAATCCTCTGATAACCATTGGAAGAAGACGTTAAAGCAATACATGGCAATCATGCGTCTTCAATCCATAAAATTGTGACGGGGGACGAACTTTGACCTTACTTCTCAAACTTCCTACATAACCAAGAGGATACTTAACATCCCTGAACCACTCGAACACATCTTCTAGAGCATCCTTTTTAACTAAAAAGGGTGCATGAGGAACCTTCGCCGTCCCCTCGTCATGGTCCTTTTGCCACTGGTTTTTGCGCACATTCCTCTTCTTCAAAGTAGTGCGAGCTTTTGGACTATCCTTGGTCTTCTTATCAATTGCAAAAATGGTTCCAAGTATGTTGTCACACGTTTTTTTTCAATGTGCATGACATCTAAGCAATGTCTGATCCTCAATGATGACTAATAAGGCAGCTTCCAAAATATGCTCTCGTGAATCCAACACTGTCTGTTATTCGGATTGTATGACACCTGCAAGTCGTCATGTTGGCTTAGAATGGGGTAAGCATGTGACCTAATGTCCTCAAAAATTTCATCTCTACTCTTCTGAACGGGTGTTCCGCCAAACTCCACATTCTCGTTAAATGCCTTACTCAATCGCCAAGGGTGGTCTTCGTGGAGCTATTTCCGATGACCTTCATAAACTATCCTCCCACATATATGCTCTGAAGTCAGCTTATCTAGACAAATTGGACTTGCCTTGTACCCTTTCGACGTTGAGCTCGCAAGCATCCCTAAACCAGGAAAATTGCTGATAGTCCACATCACCGCTGCCTTCATCAAGAATACCTCATTGTCTACTCGATCAAAAGTATGGACTCCAACGACCCATAAATGTATTAGCTCCTCGATCATTAGCTCCATGAGTACACTAAGGCACTTTCCGGGAGATTTAAGGCCCGGAATCAACACCGATAACATGTTATATTCCTTCTTCATGCACATTGACGGTGGTAGATTGTATGGCATCACAACAACGGGCCATGTACTATGCAAAGTTCCCATTATTCTGAATGGATTGAAATCGTCTGTTGCAACTCCAAGGCGCACAATTCTGTAGTCCCGTGCGAAACTTAGAAAAGTTCTGTCAAAATGTTGAAATGCTTCTCCATCAGCTGGGTGGCTGAGGCTACCAGCCACGCATATCCTTTCCTCGAGCCATCGCATATGCTTCGCAGTGTGTGGTGACATAAACAGATGCTTCAACCTTCGTGTCAGAGGGATGTAATGAATGATTTTTTTGGGAATGTCATATGTATATGGCTTATATCTTTCAGAATTACACACTGGACAAATCCTCTCGTTTACAAGCACCCCCTTGAACAACACACAGTTGAACTCACACGCATCAGTTCTTTCATAACCAAGTGAAAGATCACTCACGATTTTTTTAATTCTCGAGTATGAACAGGGGAATGTGTGCCTTTTAGGAAGAAGTTTATTAATGGAACTACAAAAAGAGACAATACTTGTGTCCGACCATCTATTTTCATTTTTTATTTCCGTTGCATCTAATATGGCACTCAAAACAGTTTCCTTACTGCCTTCATATAATGAGATTTGTGACTCCTTTAATAATCTATCGTACTTTTCATAATCATCGTCTACCATGTCATTGAAGTTGATGCAAGAATTATCTTCCACAAATTGTTGGGGTGCATCTACATAGTATCCAGGATAATACGAATATACATCATGCAGAATCTCCAACTGCGGGTTCACTGAAGGACCAGCACCACTAAAAGGACCGACTCTGTCTTGAACTCATTGTCTTCGTTGACTGAGCATTGTCGGTTCACTTGAAACTTTTCCATGAAGGTGCCAGACAGTATACTCCAAATTCAAACCACTGTGTGACAAGTGATGATACATGGTATCCATAGTAACCTTGAATGGACCGTTCTTACAACGTTTGCACGGGCAAAAGTGATAATCGGCTCTGTTACTATGTCGCCTGGCAAAATTCATAAACTCGAATATGCCTGTGATGTACCTTGGATCAGCATGAGGAAATGTCATCCAGATTTTGTTTGGGTGTCCTTCTATGTTTCCTGTCAACATAAACAATCAATATGAACAAAGTTTCCATGCCACATTTATGATACAACCTGTCCCCACAGTCCTTCTCCTTATGCCTCCGGGTTGGATCCTATCCCTTTCAGGGGAGCACGACATTTGTCAACCGACTTGCGCACATGGGTATCAGTCAAGTTTTGGGAAATTTTGGCAGCATCTCCCTATAGTTCCTCGAGTGCACACATATCTAAACAACCTAATTTGCACTTGGGGAACATTGTAAGGAGACACTGTCGAAAACATATCCCAAAACTGAAATTGAAACCACATAAATAGCAAAAGGATTAACAAAGTCGTGTTCACCTAAAGTGTCAAAAAATTAGACAATTCGAGAATCAACAACTCATCTCGATCAACTAGATGAGTTCTTGATTCTCAAACGGGAGTTCTAAGTTGATAAACACCACAATTATATATAACCATACACTCGATTTCATGATTAACACTAATAACACCACTAATTGAGACCAATGCACCTAATCTACACTAAGCATCACAAATTTCACTAAATTTAACCAAAGTTCAAACATTATTGATGAACTCATAACATGATTTATCATAATTCAATGATTCAAACACTAAAACTACAACATAGGACCAAATTCAATTCAATTTCAGAAAGTTCACATATACATCAATCTCACTTCTTAGTTAACATGTAATATGGTCATAAAGAGAGTTAAAGACATAAAAATCAAACTAACCTTACTTAAGAATCAAATGGATGGCAAGAACAACCTTCTTTCTCAATTTCATCAAATTTCTCTCCAAATCGGCCAAGAATAACTCCAGAACGCGAATGCTCTTTTTCCCAAAATTTTAACTTTATAAAGGGTTTGACTTTAAGAAGGAGAGCAAATCCAGTTTATAAAAAATGAGGCGACGAAGATTGATCAATCTGCGTCGCCTCAGATATCTTCGAGGCGACCAACATTGATATACGTCGCCTCAGATCTCTTCGAAGCGACAACATTTATATATGTCGCTTCAGATACCTAAATTTAGTTATTTTCTTTTTTTAAAGCGACGTAGAATAATGTTGGTCGCCTCAAGGATGTTGAAGCGTCGTAGGTTGTGTCTGAGACAATGAATTCAAACTTTGTCCCCTTAGAGTGATTGGAGCGACGAAGGTACTTACCTTCGTCGCTTGGAAGCTGATCTCCAGTAGTGTAAACTCAGTTTGAAGATAATGGCATTGAAAAATGGGCAAAAATACTTGTGGTCCAAGCCACCCAGGTTATATTTGGGTTAATTTTAGTGATATAGGTAGGCATTTTGGTAGTGGTAATTTGAACAAGAAAAATGATTTAGGGCCTTAAGAGTATCTCCAACAGTGATGTTAATTTTCTTTGTCAAATTAGCTAAAAGTTAAAGGTAACTTCTACTTATTTCTCTTTTACTCCAACAGTTAAAAGTTATAGTTAAGGCCCCATTTGGAGCTGAAGTTTTAGGATAAAATTAGTTTATTTTTAGGGGAAATAAGAAGAAAAAAAATCAGTTTAGACTTTCTCTTTCCTCTCAAAAACCCACCATAAGTTTTCCATCCCAAAAAGGCTCATTCTATTTTTAAGTTTGTAACAGACCAGAGTTTCATCATATTTATGTTATTTTCCACTCTTTATCTCCCGCGTATTACATAACCCATGTATGTTTTCTCACATATCTCTCTCTCTCTTTGTTTGAAAATCGTCGTCGTCGTGTTCGCCATCGTGTTCCTTCTCGCCGCCGTCGTTTTTGCGTCTTGTCAAGCTATTCGTTCTCTCTGTTGCTTTCACAGTCTTCGTCGGTATTCATATTGTTCTTTGTAAATAGGGAAATCTCTGTTCGGAAACCCTAGGTTTTTGTTTTTCTGTGTTTTAAGCAGTTTGCATGCTCCTTTTTGTGGTTCGTATCTATGCTTTCTGTGTTTTCGGTTTTTGTTGTTTGTTGACATTTTTCTATGGTTTTTAGTTTGATTTTTGGAAAATTTTCACTTTTTTGATGATTTTTTTGTAGAATGTATGTGACGTAGTGTGTTCGAAAGGCTAATTGTTTGTTGTATTAGTTGCTGTTGTTGTTGTGTTTGTGATAGAAGTCATTTTTTCTGGATATCTTTGAAGTATCTGTCTGAGTATCTGTTGAATTATCTGTCTTGATATCCTTTCAAATTTTTTGAAATGAATGTTGTTATTGTTGTTGACATTTTTCTAAAGTTTTCATTTTGATTTTTGGTTGTTGTACTAGTTTGCTGCTATTGTTGTACTAGTTTGATTTTTAAGTATCTGTCTGAATATCTTTTTGGGTATCTAACTCTTTATGTGTTGATTATTTGCAGTTATTCAATATTTAAGGGGGAAACACAGTAGAGCACACCAAGATTCAGACATTGAATCAGAAAGAAGATCATCTAGGAAGAGAAAAAAAAGTATGTTGGAAAGTATGTTGAATCTTCAGAATCTATGGTCTTGCTTCTTCATCTTCTTCTTCTTCTGAGGATGAAGAGCAGGTTGTTTATAAAAAAAGGAGCAAGGGAAGAATAGTGTCTTCCTCTTCGTCTGGTCCTGCTGGTTCTGATGATCGTCTTGTGAAGATTATCAGGGAAGCTCTAAAGAAGGAAGAGCAGAAGAAGAAGGAGAAGAAGATGATTATTTGAAGACTAAAGGTATCAAGAGGCAGGATATGATGGTCAAGGGCAAGAACAAAGTTGAGTCTTTTGAATGAACTTCTGATAGTGATTCAGACGGTAAGAGTGATGACGAAGTTCCCGTTAGACAATAGCAGCAAGTATTGGATGAGGTGGAAGTTGTTCATGTGGTGAAATAGACCTGGAAGTGTCAGTTCCAGTGCTATTTGCACAATTTCGAGAAGTTCATTGTTAAAAACCAGAATAAAATTAGCGATGATGTGAAGAAGAGGCTGAAGGATATACCCTTCAATGATCTAATTCATGCATTCATTGATGGTGATATTGATCAACGGGACTGCTTAAAGTCGGATGATTCTATTGTTGTTATGGTTGATGCATACAGGAAGGATAATAGGGTGTTTCAAATCCATCATACGCGTGTTCACCATATCACTCCTACTTTTGTCGGATATGTGTTGGGTTTGAGCACGATTGGAAAACCAATTTCATTGAATGATAAGAAGGTGAAGATTATGGAGTGGCTGTATGGCTTGTTTGGGGACGTTTCAATCAGCAAGAATAATATCAACATTATGTTGGAGAAAATATTTGGTGATAAAGATAGGGTTGATGACTGTGTTCGTCTATTAGTTTTGCTTTTTCTGGCATCTGTTCTGTTTCCTAATTCCAAAGGAACTTTGGCTATTAGCATTGCAAACTGCGTGTCCAGATTGTAGGAATGAAGGAATATGCTTGGGCAACTGTTGTCTATGATGACCACTTCAGTGCATTGGACATTTATGGAAAGAACTTTGTTCCAGAAGTAGCCATAAAGAAGGAGGAAGCAAAGAAGCTGAAGAGGGAGAAGGCAGAGAAGATGAAGGAGCAGAAGGTTGTGAATGATGATGAGGATGAGGATGAAAAAAAGTGATACAAGTAATGCGAATAATATTTGTGGTTGTACCATTATTATTCCGGTAAATTTTCTTGAGTATCTGTTTGTATTTTTGTCTGAGTATCTATCTTTTTATCTATCCCTTATTGTATTATTATTGTTTTTTAGTATAAGTTTTATCTTGCTTCAATGCTTAACATTGTGAAACCAAGAGCTGGCAAAGAGGATTCAAAGATTGGCATGGTTAAGTACAACCTCGGTGATATTATGGATCATTTCCGAAACATCAAAAGCTTGGAAATACTGAGGGTGAGTATCTAACTGTTGTTGTTGTTGTTGTTGTTGTTGTTGTTGTTGTTGTTGTTGTTGTTGTTGTTGTTGTTGTTGTTGTTGTTGTTGTTGTTGTTGTTAATAGTTGTCTTCTGGTTATGTCTAAATAGCTATCTATGGATCTGTCTAAATAGCTGCCTGGGTATCTGTCCAAATAAATATCTGGGTATCTGTCAAAATAGCTGTCTGGAACTCTTTTTCACAGGCCAATTATTTTTTGCATTGGAAGACCATGAAAACTAAAGCTGATGGTGATATAGTTCCTGTCTTGGCAAGTATCAATGATATGACCCATGATGACTATGCCAAGTTTGAAGCCGAGTTGCATGCCAAGTGAAGAATTTGGTGAGAAGTTGCAAGAAATTATCATGCAGAAGGATCAACAGATCTTAAGCAAGGATTCTCAATATGAGGAATTGCAGAGATTCAATGTAGTCCTTGGACATGTAGTTAGTGTTTTGAAGAAAGATTTCATTTTTTTGAAGCAAGAAAATGAAGACTTGAAAGTAAAACCTGCTTCCAATAATAAGGAACTTCTTGAGCTGCAAATTGAGCTTGCTGGGAATAGAAGGATAAAGAATACTTTGAGTTTAGATTGGGAGTTATGAAACGGGAGAATAAGTCTCTAGATTGGTAGAATAAGTGTCTTAAGAATCAATTATCAACTACTGATGATTCTATGGATGTGATGGAATTATTTAAGGCAAAGAATGTGGATGCCCAGAACAAACTTTTTGCAGCTGTGCAAGAGAAAAATGTGCTTAAGTCAAGATTAATAGAGATGAAGGATGCTTCTGGAGAAAATATGATGTTTAAGAAGAAACTGAAGGAAGCACAATTGCAACTCAAGGAAGCTCAAGGGAAGATAAAAATTGTTGTTGAAGAAAATAGTAAGTTGTAGAAGCAAGTTGAAGATGATGCTGAAGCACTTAAATCATCTCAAGCAGAGAATAAGGAGCTTCAGAGTTGATTGAATGCTTTGCAAATTCAAAAGGAGAAGCTTGAGAAGGAAAAGAAAGAAGTTGTGCAAGAGAAAAATGTGCTTAAGTCAAGATTAATAGAGATGAAGGATGCTTCTGGAGAAAATATGATGTTTAAGAAGAAACTGAAAGAAGCACAATTGCAACTCAAGGAAGCTTAAGGGAAGATAAAAATTGTTGTTGAAGAAAATAGTAAGTTGTAGAAGCAAGTTAAAGATGATGCTGAAGCACTTAAATCATCTTAAGCAGAGAATAAGGAGCTTCAGAGTTGATTGAATGCTTTGCAAATTCAAAAGGAGAAGCTTGACAAGGAAAAGAAAGAACTTGAAGATGCAAAGCAGAAACTTGAGGTCATTAATCAGCAGCTTCTTGAAGACAATCAGAAGAGGAAGAATGTCGATGCATTTACAAAAGCACTAGCTGGTACCGATTCTAACATTTGAAAAAAATATAACTCAGTCATTTCCTTTTGTATAATTTGCCTAATTTTAAGTAACAAAACACAAGCCCCTATTTTATATAGGGTGATTTTCCTTTGCAGAAAACTGAAATATCTATTTATCTGTCTGAGTATCTTTCTATGTTTCTATGTATTTCTGAGTATCTGTCTGGGTACCTGTCTAAGTATCTGTTTTGAATATTTGTGTTTTCACTCTAGACATATAGTGTATCTGTCTTTTATAACTTTTGTCTTTCACTGAATCATTTTTTCTTTTGTATCTCCGTTAGGGAATTTGGCGGAAAGAAAAAGTTCCCTATGGGTATATTCTATACCATCTTTCCATATAGGGATTACCCTTTCTCCTAGTCCAGTGTTATTGCCTGTTACTATAGTTTTGTCTCCAGAGGTAGTGGAAACCCTGGTGACTCCTCCTCCTCCTATTGGTTATTCATCTCCTCCGTCAGTCCGCACAAGTTTGATTTCTAAGAAACTTTCTGGGCCTGGTGTGAGACTTAACAGAGAAAACATTTATCTCTGCTCATATGTTAAGAGTTTAAATGATAAGGCTTGGAAGCCCCGGAAGATGGACGAGATCTACTGGTGTGCAAGAGGGAACAAAAATGTTGACATGGCGGAGGAAGTCCTGAGTGGAGAGTTTTCAATTGTCGAAGTATCATTACCCTTGATAGTGAAATCTCTCAAGAAGAACAGGGGCAAGCCGGGAAGTATCTTTGCGAGTTTGACTGATGAGCAGAAGCGAGTCGTAACATTTGTTGATTATGATGTTTTCAAGTACTTGGGAGAGAGCTACCACTGAGTTGGTGAGGTATTGGATGAAAAATGAAGGGTGAGAATCTGCTTGAGTGTCTGTGTCTGTATCTGTTACTGTATTTGTTAGTTTTGAAAGGACCCATCCTCGATTTAGTTTCCTAAACCGAAATCGAACAATTTCTGAAAACACGAACTTGCAAAAACCATAGAAATTTCGGAAGAGTTACACTATATCGTGGAATTACCATTAACCTGCACCTGAAAAACACACTTTATCCTATGCCACAAAAGCCAAACCGTGGGCACCAATCCCATCCAGATTTCTCAAAATCATATCATAATATAAAACAATAAGCAAAAACTGTAATCTTTACAGAAATCCGGGAAAATCATCTGAAAATATGAACATTGGAGTATTAAGAGCGACTTCTAGTCTATATATACATAAATACACAGCAATAGGCTAAACAAGAAACCTACTGAAAAAGAAAGGTAGTTCGAATACTAAGCCTCCGACTACGACGTGCGACACCAAAATCTGAAATGCAAACTGGGCACGAAAACTGAAAATCCCAGGGAAAAGGCAAATAAAATCGTTAGAGTGAGTGGACGAAAATAATCATATGCCTTTCACCATTTATATAGCATAAAAATAATGCGAGTTCTTAAAATAAATGGAGGTGTCGGGCGAATCTCTCAAACCCGACGGTCAGGCGAATATCTCAAGCCCGACGGTAATAGACTAGGCGAATCTCTCAAGCCTAGTGGGCACATCAGGGGAATCTCTCAACCCTGGAACTGGACTACCGATGATCAGCAGAGTAGCCAATGCATCGATGCTAAGTAATTACCATCACCAGAAAACATAAAACAATACCTCCAAAACAATAAATAATCTCAATACTATACTGGAAATAAATACTGAAATCAAGAACTCGCTACGACAGTGTAAATAAAGGTCCACTCACAGATAGGCACAGCACGCAAACACGCTAATCCTCAGATCTGATGGAAGATCCCTCGCCCAATGTACGATTTCGATCCCCTGAATAATCACAAAATTATAACTGATCAAAATCACAATTCATTACTCTGTACCACACCTCGGAAACCAACCATTTCCGGAAACATATAACACAGATACAAAATAATCGTCGAAAACCCCCAAATACTCCTCATAAACTCTCGACTTAAAATGCACTACTCAAATCCACTCGAAAACCTCATGGCTACGATCAGGGCACGATTACGAGCAAAACGGCATAAAACTTGTCAAATTCCAAAAAGTCAACGCTTCGCCGGAGCTCCGTCTTTGACTGCCGCCGCCGCCGGCAGCGTGCCGTCACCGAAGGAATTTCCCGGCGACCAAGACCCCAAAATCTTCCTCTCTTCAATCCAAGCCTTTTTCCCCAAAGAATCACCACCGTCCAGCCACCACCGTGGCCAGAAATCATCTCGAAAGTCACTAAATTCAAACCAGCCGGAAAATTTCTCCGGCGAAATCCTCCACTGTGAGACCACCTTGGCCTCCCATCTTCAAAGGACTTCATCCCAAGCACAAACCCAATCATTTCCACCTAAAATCCCCCTCGAAAAGCCACCGGAAAAGCCGCCGGAAAACACCCCACCATTAAACCCGATTTCGGCAAGTTTCACCAACAAAATTGACCAAGCAAACCACCACCAAAACAGACCATATATACATCAATCGAAAGCCCAAACAACAAGCTTCAAAACCTTACCTTCCTTTCCGGCAACCGCACCGTATTTCGGTGACCCTCTCGACGGCGAGTCACGGACTCACTGAGTCAGCCATGGGTTGACTCAGTCAACTCGGTCCAGAAGAATCAACACGGTCAAACAGCCCATTATCGCACTTTTTCGATAACTTTACGACTATTCAGCTATTTATACGTCGCGACTTGGCTCTATCCATAATTCGAATAACTCAAACTCAAACGGATAAACATGACTAACTCGACGATAATTTCAAATATTCATTTTATATTCCTCGATTATCCAAAAAATCTTCGGAAAGCTCCCACGAACTCGAAATCAAATTCTCTACATTTTCCACGAACAAACCCAAATCAAATTCGTGTCCGATAATTAAGTCATGATCAAAACCGCTTAGCCGATTAATTACGATAAACCTTAATTACTTGTGAAACTCGCAGATTAAGCCACATACTATACCCATTTCGGTTCGGGTTGTCACAAATCTACCCCCTTTAGAAAATTTACGACTTCGAAATTTATGTACCTGCTAGGTGAACAGATGAGGATACTACTCCCGTATATGCTACTCGGTCTCCCAGATGGCTTCCTCAACTGAATGATTCTGCCATAAGACCTTCACAAGCGGTATGACTCTGTGCCTCAACTCTCGCTCACACTGATCGAGAATCTATACCGGCTCCTCCACATATGTCAAATCTTCCCGAATAGGAAGCTGATGTGATGCCAAAACATGTGATGGATCCGGAATGTATTTCTACAACATCAAAACATGAAAAACATCATGCACCCTCGCCATCTCCGGAGGCAACTCTAATCTGTAAGCCATGGCACCAAACCTCTCCGTGATCTCATATGGACCGATATACCATGGTCGAAGCTTACTACGCTTCCCGAAACGAACAACTCCTCGCCAAAGAGACAATTTCAAGAAGACCCAATCGCCCACCTCGAACTCGAGACTCTTTCTTCTGACGTCTGCATGACTCTTTTGGCGATCCTGGGCAATCTTCAATCTGTCTCTGATAATCTAAACATCCTCTGTAGTGCTCTTCACCAGATCAGGTCCAATAATCCATCGCTCGCCTACCTCACTCCAACATAATGGAGTACGACACTGCCTCCCGTATAGAGCCTCATACGGTGCCATATCAATACTGGCCTGATAACTATTGTTGTAAGCAAACTTGATCAAATGCTGTTGCTGGTCCCAATTCCTTTTAAACTGCAAAACACAAGACAGCAACATATCCTCGAGGGTCTGAATAGTCCGCTCAGACTGCCCATTAGTCTGAGGATGAAAAGCTGTACTAAAATGCAATTTGGTACCCAACGCTCGCTGCAAGGCCTGCCAGAACTCTGAAGTAATCTGACTGTCTTGGTCAGAAACAACGGATACAGGCACACCATGCAAACGAACGATCTCCGCCAAATACAGCGTTGCTAACATGCCGACTGAAATCTTCCCTGGAAGCACAAGGAAATGAGCTGATTTCATCAATCGGTCCACAATGACGCAAATACCAGTATTACGAGCCGAAGTACGCTGTAACTGATACACGAAATCCATGGTAATGTGCTCCCACTTCCAAACCGGAATCTCCAAGGGCTGTAACTTTCCTGTAGGCTTCTGTCTCTCTGCTTTAACCTGCTGACAAATAAGACATCTGCTCACATATGCGGCAATCTCTCTTTTCATATTTCGCCACAAGTAATAAGCTCGAAGTATACGAAACATCTTCGTACTGCCAGGATGCATCGCGTAAGCAGAACAATGAGTTTCGTCTAAAATCTCTTTCTTCAAACCCTGGTCTCTGGGTACACATAATATGCCTCTGAATAGCAATGTACCATCATCACTCAACCGGAACTCTGTTAGCATGCCATTCAGAATCATGGTCTTCTTGCCCAACAGATAGGAATCCGCATCCTGAGCTTCATGAATCTGATCAACCAATACCGGTCGAACCTGGAAGCTAGCTAACAACGCTCCATCATCATCCCACTCTAACTTAGCTCTCGTAGCTCGCAACTCTGCTAACATGGAAACACTGGCCGCACATACATGAAACAACGGAGCTCCCGATTTTCGACTAAGTGCATCAGCAACGACATTAGCCTTCTTTGGATGATACTCAAAGGTGCAATCATAATCATTGATCAACTCCATCCATCTGCGCTGTCTCATATTCTAGTCTAGCTGCGTGCGCAAATAGGTGAGACTCTTGTGATCTGTGTATATCTTGGACTGGGCTCCGTAAGAGTAGTGTCTCTAACTCTTCAAGGCTAATACAATAGCAGCCAACTCTAAATCATGTGTAGGATAGTTGACTTCATGTGGTTTCAGCTGCCGGGAACTGTAAGCCACCACTATGCCATGCTGCATCAAAACACAACCAAGTCCCAATTTCGATGCATCGCTGTAAACCACAAACTCTCCACTGTCATCACGTAGAGTCAGAACCGGTGCAGTAGTCAACTTTTCCTTCAAGAGCAAGTAACTCTTCTCACATGCATCGGACCACTCGAACTTGACACCTTTCTTCGTCAATCTGGTAAGTGGAGTGGCAATCCGTGAAAAATCCTGCACAAAGCGCCGATAATAACCTGCAAAACCCAAGAAACTCCTTATCTCTGGTACGGTGGTAGGTCTACTCCAATTCAACACGTCTTCAATCTTATCAGGATCCACGTTGACTCCCTCAGCAGATATCACGTGACCCAAAAACTTCACGCTATTCAACCAAAACTCACACTTGCTAAACTTTGCTAACTGCTGATTATCTCGCTAAGTTCACAGAACAGCTCGCAAATGCTTCTTGTGTTGGCCCACACTCCTGGAATAAATCAAAATTTCGTCGATGAACACGATCACAAACTTGTCCAGGAATCGTTTGAACACTCTGTTCATCAAGTCCATGAAAGCTGCGGGGGCATTGGTCAACCCAAACGGTATAACCAAGAACTCATAATGCCCATATCATGATCTGAAAACTGTCCTGGCCACATCTAACTTTCTAATCCTCAACTGATGGTATCCAGACCTGAGATCAATCTTCGAAAAGACTGAAGCTCCCTTGAGCTGATCAAACAAATCATCAATCTGCGACAACGGATACTTGTTCTTCATGGTGACTTGATTCAGCTTTCGGTAGTCAATACACAACCGCATAGAACCATCCTTCTTCCGCACAAACAGCACAGGAGCACCCTACAGTGATACACTAGGTCGTATGAAACCTTTCTCCAGCAACTCTTGAAGTTGAATATGTAGCTCCTTCAACTCCGCTGGCGCCATATGATAAGGTGCCATACGATAAAGTGCCTGGTGAAATCGATTTCTCAAACTGGAGGAACACTTGGTAACTCCTCCGAAAACACATCTGGAAACTCGGAAACCACCTCAATATCACCAAGGTCTGGTACAGCAGCCGTAGTATCCACAACATGAGCTAAATATGCAGCACACCCCTTCTTCATCATCCGCTCGGCCTTCATCGCTGAAATCACACATGGCAATAAAGTATTCTTCTCACCGCGAAACAGTATCTCTGAAAACCCTAGACGTCGAAACACAACCTTTTTCTTATGACAATCAAACATTTCCCAATGTGTTTCCAAGAAATCCATACCCAAAATGACATCAAAATCGACAATATCTAGCAGTAACAAATCCGCGGCTAACCCATAATCTCCAACAAAGATCTCACAATCCCTATATACCCAACCGACACTCACAACCTCACCGGACGGATACAACACTCTCCACAACCCCAGAAGTAGAGATGCAGGCATAGTAGCTAAAGATGACAATCTATATGATATGAATGAATGTGTAGCACCTGGATCTAGCAAAGTAAGTACTAGATAGCCAAAAACATGCAACGTACCAATAATAACCTCCGACGAAGCTCTGCCCTCACGCAATGACGTAGCATGAACCCTGGCCTGTCCAGCTGGTTGTCCACGCTGAGGGTGACTCTGCTGTCTCGAAGTGGTCGAGTCCCAGAAGTGGTATCTCGATCTTCTCCTGAACTCTAAGCTGTCTGTCCCCCAACACCAGTAGGCTGGAAACATTCCCTCGTATAGTGACCCTCCTGGCCACAACGATAACAAATGGTACGGCCTCGCTGACAAGAACCAAAATGATGCCTATTGCAAAGGTTGCACAATGGATACTCCCTCGGTACAGCAAAAGTGTCACCGGTACGGCGAGGATAACTGGATCCGCCAGAACTCCCACTAGACTGTGGTCTCTGTGGTCGATCCCTCCTCCATCTTTGTCTCTGTCTAGCCTTACTAACTGGTGGTCTATATGGTCCACTGCCAGATGATGATGCCGATCCGGATGTATCAGAAATCAGCCTCTTGGAAGGTCCCTGACTCGGTCCACCCTCTTCAAATCGTCGAGACTGGAATCTCATCTGCCTTTCCTTCTCTATGTCCTCGCCTCGAAGTACAGCACTCACGAACACATCAAAGATGTTCCGAGGCATCGTAGTCAATGTTCCCTTGATGTTTAGGTTCAAGCCCAACTCAAATCTCCGGCACTTGGCTTTCTCTGTGGCCACCTTGTCGCGAGCAAACCGAGATAAGCGAGTAAATCTGTCCCGGTACTCAAGTACTGATATGCTACCCTGTCTCAATTTGGTGAACTCCTCATACTTCCGCTGCAGTGTAGCCTGGTTGAAATATATCCGGATAAACAAATCCCTGAACAATGTCCATGGAGTATCAACCGGAACTCTGCCAGTGCTAATCCACCAGAAGAAAGCATCAGACTCAAGTAAACCAACTGCTGCCACTGTCATCTGCTCAAGAGTGAAACGCAGACGCTCACAAACTGGTTCAACCTGAACCAACCATGCCTCACATATCTCTGGATCAGCTGAACCCGAGAAAACAGTCGCTCCAGTAGTTCAAGCTTTGACCACTGGGTCAAAACGCTCCTCCAAACGCAGTACTCGCATAAGCAAGTCATGTGTCTGGCGATACTCATCAGGATCCACATCCCTATTGACATGGGAACCATGTCTAAGAGGCATCCTAATGATAAGAGAAAAGCATTAGTCACAAGCACAAGGAACGTAATCATGAAACTTTAGACATTTGAACACACACACCACCCGAAGCATTGATGAGTAACCGTTGGCCAGTCGGGTCATCGCTCCAAACATGCTCTATACACTCAAATATCCTTAGTATCACAACTACAAAAGTCTACAGAACCTGAAACCTAATGCTCTGATACCAAGCTGAAAGGACCCAACCCCGATTTAGTTCCCTAAATTGAAATCGAACCCTTTCTGAAAACACGAACTTGCAAAAACCATAGAAATTTCGGCAGAGTTTCACTATATCGTGGAATTACCATTAACCTGCACCCGAAAAATACACTTCATCCTATGCCACAAAAGCCAAACCGTGGGCACCAATCCCATCCGGATTTCTCAAAATCATATCATAATATAAAACAATAAGCAAAAACTGTAATCTTTACAGAAATGCGGGAAAATCATATGAAAATATGAACATTGGAGTATTCAGAGGGACTTCTAGTATATATATACATCAATACACAACAGTAGGCTAAACAAGAAACCTACTGAAAAAGAAAGATAATTTGAATACTAAGCCTCCGACTGCGACGTGCGACACCAGAATCCGAACTACAAACTGGGCACGGAAACCGAAAAGCCCAGGGGAAAGGCAAATAAAATCATTAGAGTGAGTGGATGAAGATAATTATATGCCTTTCACCATTTATATAACATAAAAATAATGCGAGTTCTTAAAATAAAAGGAGGTGTCGGGCGAATCTCTCAACCCCGACGGTGATAGACTAGGCAAATCTCTCAAGCCTAGTGGGCACATCAGGGGAATCTCTCAACCCTGGAACTGGACTACCGATTATCAGCCGAGTAGCCAATGCATGGATGCTAAGTAAATGACATCACCATAAAACATAAAACAATACCTCCAAAACAATAAATAATCTCAATACTATACTGGAAATAAATACTGAAATCAAGAACTTGCTACGACAGTGTAAATAAAGGTCCACTCACAGATAGGCACAACGCACAAACGCGCTAATCCTCAGATCCGGCGGAAGATCCCTCGCCCAATGTACGATCTCAATCCCCTGAATAATCATAAAAATATAATTGATCAAAATCACAATTCATTACTCTGTACCACACCTCGGAAACCAACCATTTCCGGAAACATATAACTCGGATACAAAATAATCGTCGAAAACTCCCAAATACTCCTCATAAACTCTCGACTTAAAATCCACTACTCAAATCCACTCGAAAACCTCAACGCTACGATCGGGGCGCGATTATGAGCAAAATGTCATAAAACTTGTCAAATTCCAAAAGTCAACGCTTCGCTGGAGCTCTGCCGTTGACCGCCGCCGCTGCGCCGTAACTGGAGGTATTTCCCGACGACCAAGACCCCAAAATCTTCCTCTCTTAAAGCCAAGCCTTTTTCCCCAAAGGATCACCACCGTTTAGCCACCACCGTGGCCGGAAATCAGCTCGAAAGTCACCAAAATTCAAACCGGCCAGAAAATTTCTCCGGCGAAATCCTCCACCGTGAGACCACCTCGGCCTCCCATCTTCAAGGGACTTCATCCCAAGCACAAACCCAACCATTTCCACCTAAAATCCCCCTCAAAAAGCCGCCGGAACACACTCCACCATTAAACCTGATTACGGTGAGTTTCACCAACAAAATTGTCCAAGCAAACCACCACCAAAACAGACCATATATACATCAATGGAAAGCCCAAACAACAAGCTTCAAAACCTTACCTTCCTTTCCAGCAACTGGGCCGTATTCCGGGGACCCTCTCGACGACGAGTCACAGACTCACTGAGTCAGCCACGGGTTGACTCGGTCAACTCGGTCCAGAACAATCAATTCGGTCAAACAGCCCATTTTCGCACTTTTTCGATAACTTTACGACTATTCGGCTATTTATACGTCGCGACTCAGCTCTATCCACAATTCGAATAACTCAAAATCAAGTAGATAAACACGAGTAACTCAACGATAATTTTAAATATTCATTTTATATTCCTCAATTATCCGAAAAATCCTTGGAAAACTCCCACGAACTCAAAATCAAATTCTCTAGATTTTCCACGAACAAATCCAAATCAAATTCGTGTCCGAAAATTAAGTCGTGATCAAAACCACTTAGCCTATTAATTACGATAAACCTTAATTACTCGTGAAACTCGCAGATTAAGCCACATACTATACCCATTCCGGTCCAGGTCGTCACAAGTTTATAGTAATATTTTAGTTTTAATTATGCTCCGCTGTTGTTTTGGACTGACATATGTTTTGGAATGGTATTCATTCTTTCCAGTTCTTTGATTATGATGATTTGGAGTGGATTATTGATGGAAAATTGGTCTGAAACTCTGATTTGGATTGATATTCCACTGTTCTTAGTGATTAACGGATGATGCGGGTGATCAAACTCCCTATGCTTTCCATACATTGGCTCATATAATCCATCTTTTTTTTTTATATTTTTTTTACCTTTTGTGTCTTTAATTTTTGTGTGTTTCTAGTGTGTCTTTTTCAACTTATGCGTAATTTTTTGTGTGCTACTTTTGACAGATTTCTGGGACAAAACTGAAAATAATGATGATGCACGAATATGTTTTTGGGAAGCTTTTCAAGGTTTTGGGCATCAGTGGCAAGCTTTTGTTCCCAGTCTTTTTCCATGGACATTTCCACCTTTTAGTTTTTGATAAAAAAAAGTGTGGCATGCTGGTGTCACTTTGACTCACTCAAAAGGAATTATAATCCAATGAACAACCCGCCCTTTCGAAAGGCACTAAGAATAGTAATGTTTATTCTCTCTTTCCTCTTTTCTTTTCTTTCTCTTTTTCGGATGTTTAGTATTTACAATTTACATATTGTTTATTGTATTGATTCAAGTTCGTTTGGTGTCCATGTGAATGGATTCTGTGAGGGACGTAAGTGATGATATATTATCACTGAATGTTCGAATATTGGTAGATGACTCTAAGAGCAAGAAAAAAGAGCTGATGATGAGGGAAATCCCAATATTAGAAAATGAACGCAAAAACATTCAATGGGTCAAAGATCAGAAGCTGGATTTTGACAAAATTCTCGTTCAATCCATCAGCAGTAGTCATCAACCACCTTGTTGGCTTTGTTATGTACATCATGTATCATCTAGCTCTGGGCAAGAAAATAAAGCAAAATCTAAAAGGTGAGGATGTGGCTCGGTTCAAGGTCAGATTGTTAGAATCATTTATGGATCATGAGCTATCATGGGTATCAAAGAACAAAGTTGGAAGGAACGAATTAGCTGATGTACAAGTGTAGGACAGTAATCAGTGTGAATATTTTGTTGTAGTGATTATTTATGTGAACATTGTTGTAAGTTGTAAGGGTATGTCTTGTAAGTAGTACATTTTGGAGAGCATTATGAATTTAATCATATGACTATCTACTTGAGTATCTGCTTAAGTATCTGTTTGGGTATCTGTCTGTGTAATACTATATTTGTGTTGGTCTTAAATTTTTGAATCAGAGAACCAATGTATTAAGCCTATGAACTAAAGTGTGTGATTTGAACCTTCCGATCCATTTTACAACACAAAACATACTTAAATTCGTGTGTGTACGTGGTCTTGAAATGCAACAGTCATAAATCAACCAACTGACAGATACTTAGATAGTTACTTAGGCAACGAATTAGACAGATACTCATTGTTGTTCAGAAATGACATATCATTTTATGTTATGTCTGTTCATTGTGATTAGAATGCACACGTAGCTCTCACACGTGTTGTAATCTCGCACGTGGGTTTATAAACAATACACACACACACACACACACTTGTGTATTGCTGTTGGCTGTGTTGTCTTAGTCAAATGAAGAAAGTGTGTGTGTTTAAGACTTAGGTAGTCACATGTTTAGGACTCTATAAAAAGGTCTTCAATGCTCAAATCTTCCATATCTATATCAAAACCCTAAAACAACAGCTTTCCTAAAAATCATGGCTCCCACTACTGGTAGATCATCTGGGCTTAACAAAGGAGCTTCATCCTCGGCTATTGCTTCGTCTCAGTGTATCAACGCTTGTTCATTGACATATCCAATTGACGTGCAGATCCGATGGGTGAGGAATAGAATTGAGGCAAATAGACTTTCAAACGTCAAATTGCTGGCGATGATGGAAATGTCTATCCAGAGGATTGATGAGGCCACAGAGAAGATTGACGACGCCACATTGAAGATTGATAAGGTCACCAAGAGGATTAAAAAATTGGAAAAGGAGTTCGAAGATTGGTTAACCTAAATTATTTGAGTTTTATGTTGATTACCTTGTCTCGGCTAGTTTTAGTTTTATTTTCTAGTTTCCTTTCATTTTTGTTGTGTAAGTTAGGGAGGCCACCATCAAATCTACTTTCTAGTGTTGTTCTTGTTTCGAGTCCTAGAACTTCCTTTTTGAAATCATGTGTTTAGATTGGTGGCCATGCTTTTCATTTGTTTGATATCCTTTTTATTCTCTGTAAGCAGTATTGTAATCATATGACTAGCTGTTTGAGTATCTATTAGGGTACCTAGTTGAGTATCTGTTTGAGTATCTGTCTCTAACACTTTTTGTTTTGTCTGGAATGTTGAATGAGTGAATCAATGTATAAAGCCTTTTGAAATGAAATGTTTTGTTTTTGCACTATATGATGCATGTACAACACAAAACGAACTCAAATTCTGGTGTAACACAGTTCATGAAAATAGAAGACAACTACTTAGATAGCTACCCATGGTGATTTAGGAACAACAAGCCATTTTTGTCGCGTCTGTTTATTTTTATTAGAATGCACTTGTCATATGCTCAAAGACCGTCTTCTCAGTGTCTCTATAAAAAGGATAGTCTTTCCCCAAACGTTGTCACTTTTTCTCAACACATTGCTCTGAAAATCCTAACCCTAAACGGAACCCCAATTTCTCTCCTAACAAATTATCCGAACCAAAAACCAAATGGCTAGTTCTCCTCTAAGATCATCAAGGCACAATCGATCGGGTGCCTCAACCTCTGTCCCAAAGTAAGAGCCTCCATCTCTGCCACGGGCACCGAGTTACGTGGTATGGCATGGAGAGTTGACGGTGTGTTCGGGAAGATGGATAAGGTCGAAGAGATTGCTGGGAAGATTGATGAGGCGATGGCAAAGATCAAGGATGTGGAGGACAAGGTCGAAGCACTTACAGATATTGTGCTCAAGATCAAGGATGGGGAGGGCAACTTAGGTGTTGGGTTTGTATGTGTTTATAATTATGCTTCAATTAATGTTAGTTAGTTTTTGGTTTTTAGAGATTGGGATCCATTTTGCCTATTCCAAAATGTCCATTTTTTGTGGTTAGTTATGGATGTTTTTGGAGTAAGACTGTTTTGTAATGACCTTGTTCATAGACTTTGATCCCTTTTTTTTATGATGGTTATGGTCCCTTTTAATGAATCTTATGTTCTGGTTTGTTTTGTCTGAGTATCTACTTGAGTATCTCCGTGTGTATCAATTTGTGTATCTATGTGCGTAATACTATTTTGTGTTGCTCTTGAATTTTTGAATCAGAGAACCAATGTATTAAGCCTATGAGCTTAAGTGTTTGATTTTGCACTCTCTGATCCATTTTACAAAACAAAACATACTCAACTTCGTTTGTATAATTGGTATTGAAATGCAGTAGTCATAAACCAACTAACAAATATTTAGACAGATACTCTCACAGATACCTGAGCATATATGCTTTGAAAATGACAGAATTGGTGCTAAAATAGATTCATTGGTAATATGGAAAAAAAATACAATAGTAGAAATTATAAAAATACATAATAAACTAGAATTCATCCGCTTCGAAGCTTCCTCTTCTTGCTGCTGCTTGGTCCATCAAATCTTGGAGGTACAGGATGCAGCATCTTGAAGATTTGGCAAGGAAGTTGAAGGATTGCAAAAAAATTCCACATGATATCAATCTTACCCACCGGCTTAATTTTTTTGACTACCCATCTTTGTGAATCATCAATACTGCATTTACTCTTATTTATTATGAATATTTTTTCCGTCCACCTATGTTTTGGACTCTAGATCCACCACTGAGCACATATTGCACATCATTACAGTTAGATAATCACAGCCCACAATAAAGTAAGGAGAAATTATTTTAAAAATCAAAAATACATTTGGTTTCTAAAAAAACTCAACGTATTACACCATGATAAACAAGACCCAACTTATGACCCCTATTTTTGTAAAAAAAAAATAGCTGACATTATTTTCTTCCAAAAAATCTAAAAATTTATAAAACACAATTTTGACATTCTAATTTTTCCCATAAAGAAGGGGTTGCTGGTTAGTAAGTTAATCTCCTCCCATTTTAGTCTCTCTCTATCTCCCCCGACCTTCTCTTTCTTCCTCATCCGTCTCTCTCCTGCGGCGAAATCACCAGTGATGGACCAGTGTTGTTCGGCCACCAAAACCTGTGAGTAAGGTACCAAAATGGCCACCTCGACGTCTTCTTTATCTTTCCCTCAACTCCTACTCTTATCCTTGGCTGAATCACTCAGAAAAGTGAAGAGAAAGTCGGAGAAAACCCAAAATCCTAGAAATTAGGGGTTGATCGATTTCAAGCTGAATCGGGCGACAACACTAATTGGATTTTGTAGACGTTCCCTACACAAACCTAACCATAGCTTGGTTGCTTCCTAATTCAATTGGAGTTCGTCGAATCAAAGAATTGAAGATTTTAGAATTTTGATGTTTAAAAGTAAATTCGACATTTTGTACTTAGAATTGGAGGATGTTGTAGAAGAGAAATTTGTTTCTTGTTTGATTTTGAGCAAAATAAGTCTCAGATCGTGGAAAAATGGAGGTCTGTCTGGAGGTAAATCTTAGACAAAATTAGAGCTTTTGTCGAGTTGCTACTTAAGATCTGTTTGCAGATCTATCGAATATCAGCTGAAGTTTTGTTTGAAAATTTGTCAAGTATCTACTAAAGATATGTCGAATATCTACTAAATACTTATCGAGTATCTATATTATCCTCATTTCTATTTTTTTGCAAGTGTGTTGACAAAAATGTTTTACAATTTTGTGTAGTTATTTGTCAAAGATCTGTCTAACTATCTGTCAACCTAGCTATATTTCAGAAAGTGTCAAATACTGTCCACATATAGAAAATAAGATAAGCCCTTATTAGTTCATACAAGTAGAAGAATTGTACAATAATGTCTAGTCAACAATGGCCGAGCTTTAATAAGTTGAGAATAGCATATTATAACTAAAGATCTGTCTAAAAATCTGTCGAGCATTTATAGATCATATTGAAGATCTGTCCATAGATCTGTCGAGTATCTACTATTTACTGAAGATCTATTGAATAGGGAGGTAGAGTTGTTAGCGCCTATATAGCAAGAATCAATATGAACCTGCAAATGAAGCAGATGGCCAATACATAAGATTGCTCATAAGCTGCAAAATCAAGACTCAAATTTTGCTAAAATGGAAAATCTACTATAAACAGCAAATACATATAACTATAGGGAAAAAATATCCAAAAATAAACAAAAACAAGGAGCCACAAACTATATGCTATGATGAAAAAATTATAGGATCAAATTCATACCATAGAACACTGTGATGAGAATATTGCATTCATGATTGCAACATGTCTTAAAGGGGCATTATCGAAAATCTTTGATGTACGAATTTCAATGAGAATGAAAATAAGCGATTCAAGAAATTGGTACGAACATACTGCTCAGGCCCATCTGAGGATCCCTACAAGCATAAAATCTATCTCTGATATGTAGTAAGACAAATTATAAGCGGATAACTTTGAAGAATAAGAAGTTATTCAACATTGTTTTAGCCATCAATATCTAATAGTAACTGTCGATCACAAGAAATCATCTTATTAAGGAACATGATATATAGTTACTAATACCTAGAGAACAGATACAAACTCAAACATGATTTTACTTCGTCTATGATTACTTGATTAGCAAAGGCAGTTTCACCTAGACCCGTCAGAGAAACTAAGTGAATCATGATGGTATAACCTGATGAACTAAGGATTATCAATACCAGACATTTCATAGGTCGTTGCAGGGGCCCTTCACCAACTACAAGATCAAATCCACCAAAATAGTTGTGAGGGGAAGAACCAGCTCAAAGTATGTAATCAATAAATCCTCAAACTAAATCAAAACACCCATATTCAAGTTACGTTGCATATGACTTAATCTACATTCAACCATTTGAACTAGCACATCATATATATATATATATATTGAACCACAACACTGATCAAATTTACCAACCAATGTTGATAACAAGCTACATCAACTAATTAATAACCAATCACAACTTCAACTAATATTGACAACAAACTACACCAACCTCCGATCTAAGTAACAAAATTTCAACAACATACTCTGTTTAACGAATATACTTTTAGCAACAAAGTAATTTCATACGAAATTGATGCTCACATATATAAGATCAGACACACAAGACATGAGAAGACACTTGTTGAATTCAATATGTTGATTCGGTCAACCACTAGCTTGATTGACACCTTTAGTACACTGCAAGCAAACCTTTGACCCGAATCGACCTCAAACAACTCCAAAAAGTGTAACTGCATATTGATGATGCACAATGAAACCCTCGTACTCGATCAAAGCCTCGAACAAAAATTGAACTCGAGTACAACAAAATCTGATATTGTAGCGATTAGTGAGAGCGATGGAGGAGAAGCTAAATGTCGACGCATTACCAAAATAATGACTATAGCCAATGACCAAAAGTCATCGGCCTGTTAGAAGAAGTCATCCGCTATAGGCTCGTTGAGATAAGGCCGTCAGTGAAAGAATAGCCGATGACTTTAGTGGCTATCGTCGACTATAGTTTAGGCTATACCCGACGACACAAAAAAATCGTCGGCTATAGGTTGAAACTTTTGTCGACGACGATGTTGTCAAGAAAACCATCCCCGGTGGTCAAAATGGTTGACCCAAATAACACTATAGCCGACGATTCCAAAATCATGTCGTCGGTTATAGTATTTGAACCTCCTCGGCTATAGTATGAAACTGTCATTTTTATTAAACACTTTAGACGACGAGTGGGACTAATGTCGTCGGCTATAGTTGGTGATTTCTAAAAAAAAATTGCAGATTCTGAATTTTTATTCCCAGAACACATATTTACCAACAAACACATCCTCACCAAAAAAATACATATTCACCCACATTAGACCTACACTAAGGGTTATCCAAATCTATGAAATTGAAAATAGAGGCGTTACAATCAGAAGTTTACGGATCCTCCTACAATTGTGGAGCAGGAAAAGGGAACGGAGGTGGGGCTGGGACCGGGATTCTAGAAGCTTGAAGCTGTGCAGTTCAATCCTGAAACCAGGAACCTAACGACCACTGCATCTCCTCCATCCGTCTCCGAGTCTCTTCCATCTCCCTCTGATCCTCCATCACCTGCCTTTGAAGCTGTTTCATATAGCTTAGAAGCCCTGGAATTTCCCAATTTGCGTGAGAAACCGGGAGTGTTCTTTAAGACCTCATCGCCCTTCTGTCATAGATACTTGCAAGAGTAGGTGTTCCCTCGTGGTAGGAAAATGTGAACCATGATCGTCGCCTCTACCATCGGGTCAGATTGATCAATCTAAGAGATAGCCCAAGGGAAGTCCTCATCCTGGGTCTCAGGCCATTGCTCTCTCACGATCTGAGTCAACACCTCTGGAGTCACCTTCTGCACTCTCACCTAATTGACAAGGAAAACAAAATAACATATTAGTAAATATACGTATTTTTTTTAGAGAAAATACATATATAAGAAAATATGTTAATTAAGTTATAAGGACATAAGACTTACAATATCTTCGGGGCACTAAGGATACGCTTTGATCCGTAACGTATACTCCAAAAGGAGGGACTTCAGAGTATTGGGTGGCCTCCTCCATCCAACCCACAAAGGATCTAGAACTGGCATGATGGTTCTGTGTGTTTTTTCCCTGGTTCGCCGTGTTTATCGCAGAAATGGCCTTATTGGATAAACATATATCAAAACAATATTAATTAGGAAACTATTTTCGCCAAATATGATACAAGTAAACACAAATATAATGTTGGATATCTCAAATTCTGGGTTGTTGAAGTCGGCCATAAGCCATTGCCACTCGTACTCCCTATACATAAACTCGCTAGGGGTACATGCATGGAGGTTGTAATGGTTCTTCCAGTACTTTTTTAGCTCAATTTTTCACTCCTTGTACCTATATTAATGCAACAAAAATTTTAGAAATTGACAATAAATGATGAACAAAATATAACTCGATATATAAAATAAAACTTGGATCCCATCCTTTTTGCTTGCATGTCATTTGCCCATGTGCATTTTAGCTTCTCCGGCACAATAAACCACACCTAAAAATGTATATATAAATGATAATATTTCTATATTTATTTAGACTTAATTAAAAAGGGTAGATATACATAATTAATGAATATATAATTAACTCACCGACATTGCATTATTCACCATGTCCTTCATACACTGTGGCATAGAGGACCAGTCTGCCCACAGAACTGGGACTCTGTCACGTATAATACTTCCTACTCGACCGGAGTATCTGCGCGCAATCTTTCTCAAAATCACTGATCCATCCTGCCCGGTCTCTATGACCAGTCTCTTACTATCGCTGATCGTCTTCTCAAGTAGCTTGCCGGTGACGGGGTATCTAGTCTTTTTTTCGTTGCCTCCGGCGTCTGTTTCGACTAAGATAAGGTAAAAGGATTAAAACATGAGCACCCAATTTAATAAAAAATTATTAATAAGTTTGAAATTAAATACCAAGGTTGTTAATATTTACCCGATTCTGATATCAAAGTGTTTGATACCCTCCCACTATATAGAGGTGTATCAAACGACAAATAGACGTATGCGTGTTCCGGGGTAGTGAAACCAAGCTGTCCTGGAAAAGGCACTCCCCGATCATCGGGAGCAGGTATGGACCACGTACCCCCGCAGAGGAACTACCTGAAGCACTAGCCTCAGAGGAATGCGGAGCCTGAGCCATCGAGGGAGAAGGCTCTAGCTGACAAATGTTTGACATACGAACACCCGAACGAACGGGACATGTAGAGGCGGTCGATGAGGGGTCATCTTCGTTTTAGAGCTGCCTTGTGCTGGCGTACGTGTCGGCGTGCCACTACTTCCTGCTGGGGCTTCTGCTGATGCAGTTGAAGGTGTCGAGAGGTCCTAGGGCCGCTATAAGTACTGTTGATAGAGGCAGAAGAGGAACTATCACCGCTAGACCTGCTTCCTTTCTTAGATCCCTTTCGGCTTAACCAATTCATGATTCCTGAAATAAAACCACCCATAAATTTGTGATAAAATTCACAATGCTAACACAAAATTCACAAAATCACATCTCAAATTTAAAAATTCCCAAAATTAACATATTATCAACAATTACCATAATCAAAACAAAATTCACAAAAAAATCATCACAAAAATTCACATCACAACATCACAAATATTTAAAACCTTAATCCAACCACATATATTCACAACAGTAATCCAAATTCAAAACCTTAATTCAAAAATTCAAATTCTTAATTCAAAAATTCAACAATACTAATCCAAATTCACAAAAATACACAACATAAAAAAAATTCCAAAATTCAAAAAAAATTCAAATACCATTTTAAACAATTATATATATATATATATTTTATCCCCAAATTAAAAAAAAAACCCCAAATTTAGGATTTAGGGTTTACCGGCGAGGTGGGCGGCGGGCTGGGGTGGGCGGCGAGCAGTAGGCTGAGGGGATTTAGGGTTTAGGAGGAATTTGGACGAAATAGTAGCCGTCTGGGCTGTTTTGGTTTAAACACTCAAAAACTATAGCCGACGATAACTTTTTTAAGTTGTCGGCTATAGTATAGCCAACAACACAGATCAATGTCGTCGGCCATAATACTATAGCCGATGACAAAAGTCAAATGTTGTTAGCTATAGTCAGAATTTTTTTTGAACAATTAAGCTCATGTGAAAATACGTTTCCCACTATTACCTGTTTAACTAATTAAAGAGACTCATGCCCAAAAAATTAACACGTTTAACACAAATTCTTCTTTAACTATGGCTCATAATCAGAATCATCACTTGAGTCTTCCTCGGTGTCCGAGCTAATTTCTGATAATATGTGCCGCTCATCGTCAGCGGAGTTTTCATTGTCTTTATTTGTATTAACATCAATAAGACTTACATCAGCTCGAGGAAACCGAACTACACTACCCGGTCTCACATTATTAAGGAGAATTGTAGAGAATTCAGGAATACCAATTATGTTTGACTCTTGGTATGCAGTAACTTCTTCATTATCTGAAGCCTCACCAAGTGTAGCAGCATTGTATATGTTTCTAGGAATAACATGGTTGACTATTTTTCATGCGCCTTTGTGCACAAGATCATCAAGATAAAACACTTGTTTTACCGATGTGGCAAAAACAAAAGGGTCATCTTGATACCAGCTTGTAGCAGTATTCACCGAAAAAAGACCGTGCTGATCGATCCTTGTGTTTTCAGGGTTAGTATCAAGTGCATTGTCATGCCTTCTCCATAAATTAGTTCAACCACTAAATAGAGAACACTATAATAGTCAATGTCATTCCGCCCACCATGCACTATTACCCTAGAATTTTGTGTTCTCCGTCTGTCGTCTCTATGTTGACATATAAATTGCATGCCATTGACCTTACACATCGGATAAACTCTTGGAGTTATCGGCTTCACCACCAAAAGCCTCAATTCGTGTGACCAGTGTGGGTCACCATCACATTGTACATGGTTCATCTGAAAAAAAAATCGCAACCATTTACTTTAAATATGAACATTGAAATTAATTTATATATATAAGTAAATATATATAGACGTACCCAGCTGCCAAAATAGTTTGCAAACTCCCTATTGTGGTACTCAAGGTCACCGGCAACCGCATGGCACTAAAGATGAATATTTTTCAAGTATAGAACTTTTGGACAGTTAATCAATACCCACCAGTGGGCAATGACTAGCTCATATGGTTCCAACTGGTACGACTTTGGCAACTGTCCATATACTTCAACATTATTAGAGAGGATAGAAAGATTCAACTGTGGTTCATCTACTGACATATGTTATAGAGGATCCTCCAATGCTCCCAAATACAACTCGGTGTACCCTACACACTTGTGCGCAAGATATGCTTAAGCTATACACCCTTCAGGTGTGGATTTATTAGCCACATAGTCTTTGTAGTCCCCCTGTTGTCTATCAAATTCTAAAGTGCATGTGATGATTATTGAAAAATATAATTATATAAAAATAGACTAAAAATTCAGATGTTGAATTGTATGTACCTTTCTGTGGGATACATCCAACTGTAGTGTATTGGACCAGTAAGCAACATTTGTTCGGGAAGATGGACCATCCGGTGATGCATGATGTCAAAAAAATTTGGGGGAAATATCCTCTTAAATTTGCACATGATAAAAATGATGTTCTCTTTCATTGCCCTCAGGTCTGATTTTTTCACTTCTCTAGTGCATAACTTCTGAAAGAATATTGACAACGCTATTAACGGCTCCACCACCTGACAGGGCAGGTATGATTGAATGAAAACAGGGAAGACACGTTGAAGCACTATATGACAGTCATGACTCTTTAATCCGTACATCTTATTGTTCCAAAAGTTAACACACCGACCTATATTTCCTACATAGCCTGAAGAATACCTAACATTACCCATCCACCTAAAAATGTAATTATTCTGGTCAAGCTTGACGCTGTAAGGAGTTTCAGGCATTTTTTTTCTTCCCTTCTCTCAACCACAAATGTTTCATATACCCATTATTTTCAGATTAATGCTTGCCTTAGGGCCGTCTTTAGTTTTCCCCTCCCAATTCAGAACTTTGCCCACCACACTTTCACACACAGTCTTTTCTATGTGCATGACATCTAGGTAGTGCCTGATCGACAACTTGGACCAGTACGGGAGTTCCCAGAATATTCTTTTCAGTATCTAGAATTTATATCTGTCAAGTTTGTCAGATATTGCCGCCACGTACTATATCAGGATGATTGTTGAGCTGCTCAAAATCGTATTCATTCAACACTTCCAAAATTTCATCTTCTGTCCATCTCCTGGGTTGCACATCAGTTTCTACAGTGCCATCAAATGCCTGGTCATCCTCCCTCCATGGGTGATCAAGTCTAAGCCAACAACGATGACGCTTCTGCACAATTTTCTTGCAATGAAGTCTGCCGCAATCAACAATCATGCACTCTGGACAAGCCCTGCATTCTCTGGTAACGTTGCCCGACAACATACTGCGGGCAGGAAAATCACTGATGGTGCGAACAAGTATGGTATGCATCTGGAACATCTCATTTTTGTACTTGTCATAAATGGAATGACCAACGTTACTAAGGTACTTAAGCTCCTCAATCAAGGGTCTCAAATACACATCGAGACACTTTCCTGGATAACCCGGCCCTGAAATTAAAATAGTCAGCTTATTGTATTCCTTATTCATGCACATCCATGGAGGAAGGTTGTACGGTACCAAAATAACTGGCCATATACTGTATTGAAGACTCATGTTGCCAAAAGGATTGAATCCGTCAGATGAGAGTTCGAGCCAAACATTTTGAACCTTTGATGCAAAATGAGAAAACTCTCTAACCATGTGCTTCCAAGTCAGGAAGGTGTATAAGGGTATCATCGTCAGGCAAATCTCTCTCAGCTTGCCATCTCATAGCTTTGGCTGTGTGTGCAGACATGAGCAACCATTCCAGCCTATCAATCAGTGTTAAATATCGAAGTACCTTCATAGCTTTCTTATTCCCTACAGGAATCAACTTATACCTATCTGTGTGACATACTGGACATGCATCAAGGTTTTCAAAATCATTCCCTTCAACATCTTCACCCCAGAAGAGAACGCAATCATATCTACATGCATGAATTTTGATGTAGGTAAGGCCAAGATGTTTCAAAATATGTCTCACCTTATAATGAGTTGTAGGAAGGTGATGACCGGGGGGCAGCATCGAAGCAGTCAACGCCAAATAGTCATCAACAGTCTTGACACTCATTTGTTCTCCACTTTGACATTCATTACTCCCATGACACTTTCAAGAATAGTCTTATTACATCCGTTGTAAAATGGGGTCTATTGGAAGGCAACCAACTTATTGTATTTATCAATACATACCGGCAGTGTTGACAGCTTTAGGTAATTGCTGGACTGGCTCAATAGGAAGGAAACCCTCAACGACGGGAGATATATCTTGTGCTTGAGAAAATACACCGCTCTCATAAAGAAACACATTGTTGATCAACCTTGTTGGTGGATCATTGGATGTACTGACCATTTCAGAAAATTGCCCATGATCATGCTGAACAGAGTATGATGTTTCACTGTGATAAATCCAACATTTGTACTTATCCCAAACCCTGTTTTTCTTCAGAGGCTTCCATGCTATATCAATGGACAAACGATACAAATCGCTGCGACACTGACATTTCGTACACGGGCAATAATGAATCGTATTCCCGTTAGTATTATCCTTCACATATTCCACAAAAATCCACATTCCAATGTCATATCTTGGATCCCATTTTGGAAGGAAAATCCAATTCTTGTCCATCCAAAAAATTCCAATTGTATATATATACATGCACCAATTAAAAATTCATCATTATATCTATATACATCGATCTTTAAACTACAAATTATAATAATTTTTCTACTCCTTATATAATTAAAAATTAACACACACACACAGATATATATATATATGCATGCATGCATAATATATATCAACAATTAACATAACATTATATATATATAGTCATTGAATTCAACTCAAAATCAACAATCAACACATACATATACATATGTACCTATATATATATGTAGCGGGATGTAGCTTCACGAACTCATTTTGGACAGCTTCCGACAACACCCAATGATTTGAGAGCGTTTTGTGTTTTTCTCACCGATTTTTTTTTGATTGATTGAGTTGTTGCCCAGATCTGTAATAAAGAACTATAGCCGGCGACTTAATAATATCGTCGGCTATAGTTAAAAAAGTCGTAGGCTATAGTAGAAAATATAGTCGACGACTTTGCCTTGACTAACACTGACTACCAGATTTTTCATCGTCGGCTATAGTATTATAGCCGGCGACCAGTTTTGTCATCGACAATAGTATACTATAGCCGGCGACAGAAGAAGTCGTCGGCTATACTACTTATTCTTGTAGTGACGAGCTTGGCTCGGCGTAAGAAGATGGCGGAGCAGCGCAGCACAAGCTATCGGAGATGAAGCAACACAAAAAATAGAGTCAGCAGAGGGAGCAGCCAGAGCACTGAGGCTGTAGAACATCGCATAGTCAGAATGGGTGGCACGAAGACCGAGTTGATTTCACAGCCGATTTCTCTACTACTGTACATTCTTTGAGAGACAGAGAGAAAGAGACAGAGAGAGAGTTTCACACATTCGGTGACATATTTTGTAAATATAAGAATAATCTTGACATGTTATATACATAAAAAATAAAATGAGCATTTTTGAAATTGAAAACATATAGTGAATTTTTGAGGAAAGAAAGCGTCTAAGAGCATGTCCAGCAATATCCCTTAAAATCTACCTATTTTGTTCAAAAAATAACCCAAAAACTATTTTAGAGAACAAGATTTATAAAATCACTCCAACAGGATCACCTATAATTGAGCTAAATTGGAATAATTATTTCAAATATGAATTTTGAAACTTTAATATTTCAACAACTAGATTTCGTTCTATGGCACATTCATTTCTTCTCAGTATATATAATCTCTATATATAGACCATATATACATGTTCTTCTCTTCTATTCACTTGTAGACTTTCTTTTCAAACTCCATCTCAACACAACTTCTCAATGACAAATCGTTCTTTGGCAAGTCGTTACTTACTTGACATGTTCATGAGTATTGATGATGATGTGGAGAACGAACATGAAGAACTATTACTAGCAAGTTTAGAAGAAGAAGAGCATACCTCCATTAAGAAACAAAACAAGCAAGGTCATGGTTCTGTATTTGGTCGCCTTACACTTAGTCGTGATATATCTTCTGGTCACCAAATGCTTTATTGTGATTACTTTGCTAATAAACCTGTGTATGGTCCGCGCTATTTCAGAAGGAGATGTCGAATTAAGAGAGATCTTTTTCTTCTAATTCAACATGCAATAGAAAATCATGATTCTTACTTTATACAAAAGAGGAATGCTGCTGGATATCTTGGATTATCATCCTTTCAAAAGGTAACTGCTGCACTAAGAATGCTTGCTTATGGTGTTCCAGATGAATACGACTTTATACAACAGTACTACAATAGAGAGTCTTAAAGATTTGTCAAAGCTTTATTGCAATATTTGGTGATGACTACTTAAGGTCACCAGATGAAAACGACTTAACTAGATTATTAGCAAAGGGTGAAGAACGTGGATTTTGTGGTATGTTGGGAAGTATTGATTGTATGCAATGAAAATGGAAAAATTGTCCAACTGCTTGGCATGAGATGTATTCTGGCCATGTCCGTGAGCCTACAATTATTTTGGAAGCTGTGGCTTCATATGACCTCTGGATATGGCATGCTTTTTTTGGTTTGCTGGGATCCAACAATGATATCAATGTTTTGGAAAGGTCTTCTGTATTCACTGAACTAGATGAGGGACATGCTCCAGTCATCAATTATTCTATCCATGGTAATCCGTATAAAATGGGTTATTATCTTGCTGACGGTATCTATCTGTCATAGGCGACATTTGTGAAAACAATTCCAACTCCACAAGGACCTAAGAGGAAACACTTTGCTAAACAACAAGAAGCCTACAGGAAAGATGTGGAGCGAGCTTTTGGAGTGCTTCAAGCACGCTTTGTGATTGTTCGAGGACCAGCCCACTTTTGGGATAAAGAGACACTTAAGGATATTATGACAGCATGCATAGTAATGCATAATATGATAATTGAGGATGAGTGTGACGAGTATGAACGTAGATCAGGAGCAACTCATGATACTCAGATTGAATATGATTTTGTCGAAGATATCCCAAACAATATTGTGTCACATGAGTATACTGCTACACTAGCTGAATTTATGGAAACTCATCATAGCATCAGAGACAGACAAACTCACACTAGGCTCCTTGAAGATCTTATTGAACACCTTTGGAATATGTATGGAGAAGCATAAGATGTAATATGTTAAATCATGTTTCATTCCCTTTCAGTTTGTTTCATTCCTTTCAGCTTTTTTTTCCGGAATGTTGGAGTAATCTTAGAATAAGGATTTGAGGTTGTACCTCCCAATTACTTTGAATTTGAATGTGTTTTTCCTTCTGTTGTGTTTCTGTTAAAAACCTCTTACTTGCTGTGTTATACTGTTATAGTTTTTTGTGTGCTAAAAAAAAGACCAATAAAGATATAACAGTATGTTCTGAACTAAATTTGTTTCATTGTTATAGTTCTTCTGTTATGTTGAATTGGTTTCTACTGTTATAGTTCTACTGTTATAGTTCTTTGTGTGCTAAAAAAATACCAATAAAGATATAACAGTATGTTCTGAACTGAATTTGTTCTATTGTTATAGTTCTTCTGTTATGTTGAATTGGTTTCTACTGTTATAGTTCTATTGTTATAGTTCTTTGTGTGCTAAAAAAATACCAGTAAAGATATACCAGTTTGTTTTGAACTGAATTTGTTCTACTGTTATAGTTCTTCTGTTATGTTGAATTGGTTTGTACTGTTTGTGTTATACTTTTATAGTTTTGTGTTCTACAACTATAATTGTTTGTGTGCTAAAAAAAATATACTGTGTAAAGATATACCAATATGTTCTGAACTGAATTTATTCTACTGTTATAGTTCTTTGTGTTCTACTATTATAGTTCTTCTACTATCTTGAATTGGTTTTGTAACGACCCGGACGGGAATTGGTATAGTAATCGGTTTAATCTGTGAGTTTTACGAGTAATCGAGATATATCGTAATTAATCGATTATACGATTTTGATCAAGACTTAATTTTCGGACACGAATTTGATTTGGGTTTGTTCGTGGGAAATGTAGAGAATTTGATTTCGAGTTCGTAGGAGCTCTCCGAGGATTTTTCGGATAATCGAGGAATATAAAATGAATATTTGAATTTATCGCCGAGTTAGTTGTGGTTATCCGTTAGAGTTTGAGTTATCCGAATTGAGGATAGAGTTGATTCATGACGTATAAATAGCCGAATAGTCGTAAAAATTATCGAAAAGTTTCATTTTGGGCCGTTTGACCAGTGTTGACCCGTATTTGACCCGTGTTGACCGTTGACCGAGTGGGTCGAGTTGACCCGTTTCGTTTCCACCGTCGGACTTGACGTTTGCGGCCACCTCCGGCCAAGGTTTTGGTATGTTTAGCTTCTCCTTGTAATTTGCTACTGTTTAGAACTTG
This sequence comes from Geum urbanum, assembly GCA_946800695.1. Lineage (NCBI taxonomy): Eukaryota > Viridiplantae > Streptophyta > Magnoliopsida > Rosales > Rosaceae > Geum > Geum urbanum. The sequence goes on from OX327003.1 coordinate 14,065,963, forward strand.
ATTTGGTTGAAATTGATGGAGAATTGAAGGTGAACGGAACGATTGAAATTGGGGGATTTAGTCAAAATCGGGTGGCGGATTCCGGCGAGATTCGGTGTCGGGGTTGTGGGGGGAAAGGTTTCCCTCGATTCCATGATGCTTTCTGGGTAATTAGATTTGAGTTTGGTTGAGTTCTGAGGTGTTTGGAAGCGGTGACCGGAGGGAGAATTTCAGCATAGATTTTGGGTTGATTTCCGGCAGTTTGCGATGGAATTGGGGGATGGTGTACTGGAAAAGCATTTGGCTTGAAGAGGTGAAGAAATCTGGGCTTTCCTCGCCGGGAAATCTCTCCGGTGATGACGTGCCGCCGGCGGCGGCGGCGGTCAAAGGCGGAGCTCCGGCGAGGCGTTGACTTTTTGAATTTTGACAAGTTTTATGCCGTTTTACTCATAATCGCGCCCTGATCGTCGTCTTGAGGTTTTCGAGTTGTTTTGAGTAGCGGATTTTATGAATATACATTTATGAATATGCATCGACGAATATACTTTTATAATTATATATTACGAATATGTATTTACATTATGCTTATTATCCTTGCATGAAACGATTTATGATTTGGTTTACACAGAGTACAGTCTTAGTATATGTGGTTGTATCGATACACTTGCATCCTGGCTGATCCCCAAGGATGTTTACCAGGGGGGAACTGTTACCTTTTGTCGATGTATTTCCGGGTGGGTACAGATTTCTGTTCCTTGTGCCGATGTATTTTCCGGGTGGGAACAGATACCCTGACCTGAGGCCTTTCTAGCTAGAATCACGTGTGGGTCTGGGATCCCGTGATTCAGACTGTACTAGCACGGATGTGTCCATGAGTGACCCCGTGGGATTTCGATGCATGCTCTGTACGCTTGAGGAGTTAGAGTTTTCCTCATGTACATTATTATTTTCATGCATTTTGACTCACATATGTTTTTATAACATATATTATTCAGCGAAAGACATTTATTTTCGTCCACTCACTCTAACGGTTTATATGTCTTTTCCCTGGACTTTTCGGTTTTCGTGCCCAGTCTGCAGTTCGGATTCTAGTGTCGCACGTCGCAGTCAGAGGCTTAATGTTCGAGCTACCTTTCTTTCTCAGTATGTTTCTTGTTTAGCCTACTGCTGTGTATTTATGTATATATATACGACAGGTCGCTCTGGATACTCTTATGTTTATATTTTCATATGATTTTCCCAGATTTCTGTAAAGTTACAGTTTTGGTTATTATTTTATATCATGATATAATTTTGAGAAATCCGGATGAGATTGGTTCCCACGGTTTGACTTTTGTGGCACAGGATGAAGTGTGTTTTTGGGTGCAGGTTAATGATAATCCGCGATATAGTGAAACTCTGCCAAAATTTCTATGGTTTTTACAAATTCGTATTTTCAGAAGGGGTTCGATTCTGGTTTAGGAAACTAAATCGGGGTTTGATCCTTTCAGCTTGGTATCAGAGCATTAGGTTTAAGGTTCTGTATACTTCTGTAGTTGTGATACTAAGGTTATTTGAGTATATACAGGATGTTTGGAGCGATGACCCGACTGGCCAACGGTTACTAACTAATGCTTTTCTCTTATCATTAGGATGCCTCCTAGACGTGGTTCTCGTGTCAATAGGGATGTGGATCCTGATGAGGATCGACAGACGCATGATTTGCTTATGTGAGTATTGCGTTTGGAGGAGCGTTTTGACCCTGTGGTCAAAGCTCGAACTGCTGGAGAGACTGTTTTATTGGGTTCAGCTGGTCCAGAGATATGTGAGGCATGGTTGGTTCAGGTTGAACGAGTTTGTGAACGAGTAGATGACAGTGGCAGCGGTTGGTTTACTTGAGTCTGATGCATACTTCTGGTGGGTTAGCACTGATAGAGTTCCGGTTGATACTCCATGGGCATTGTTCAGGGATTTGTTTATGCGGAGATATTTCAACCAGGCTACACAGCATCAGAAGTATGAGGAGTTCACCAACTTGAGGCAGGGTAGTATGTCACTACTTGAGTACCAGGACAAATTTACCCGCTTATCTCGGTTTGCTCGAGACATGGTGGCCTCAGAGGAAGTCAAGTGCCGGAGATTTGAGTTGGGCTTGAACCTGAACATCAAGGGAACACTGACTACGATGCCTCGGAACAACTTTGATGACTTCGTGAATGCTGCACTTCGAGGCGAGGACATAGAGAAGCAAAGGCAGATGAGATTCCAGTCTTGACGATTCGAGGAGGGTGGACCGAGTCAGGGACCTTCCAAGAGGCTGAGTTCAGGCACTTCCGGATCGGCATCATCATCTCGTAGTAGACCATTTAGACCACAAGCTAGTACAGCTAGACAGAGACAGAGGTGGAGGAGGGATCGTCCACAGAGACCACATTCCAGTGGGAGTTCTAACGGATCCAGCTATCCTCGACATACCGGTGGTACTTTTGTTGTACCCAGGGAGTATCCATTGTGCAATCTCTGCAATAGGCACCACCTTGGTCTTTGGCAGCGAGGCCCTACCATTTGTTTTCGTTGTGGCCAAGAGGGCCACTTTGCGAAGGAATGTTTTCAGTCTACTGATGTTGGTGGATAGGCAGCTCAGAGTTCAGGAGGAGATCGAGGTACTACTTCTGAAGCTCGACCAGTATAGTCTTCTAGTCAGGGCGGACAGCAGAGTCACCATCAGCATAGACGACCAGCTGGGTAGGCTAGGGTTCATGCTATGTCATTGCGCGAGGGCAGAGCTTCACCGGAGGTTGTTATTGGTACGTTGCATGTTTTTGGCTATCCAGTACTTACTTTGCTAGATCCAGGTGCTACGCTAAAAGGACCCAACCCCGATTTAGTTGCCTAAACCGGAATCAAACCCCTTCTGAAAACACGAACCAACAAAAACCATCAAAATTTCGGCAGAGTTTCGTTACTAACGCGGAATTACCATTACCTGCACCCGGAAAATACACTTCATCCTATGCCACAAAAATCAAACCGTGGGCACCAATCCCATCCGGATTTCTCAATATATCAACAATAATGTAAAGTAGTAAATATAACTGTACTTTACAGAAATCCGTGGAAAATCGTATAAGAATATACAACATAATACTCAGAGCGACCTCTAATGTATAATCATTTAAGTATACTACAGTAGGTAGAACAATAAACCTACTGGAAGAAACAAGGTAGCTCGAGTAGTATGCCTCCGACCACGACGTGCGACACCAGAGTCCGAACTGCAAACTGGGCACAGAAACCGAAAAGCCCAGGGGAAAGACATGAAAACCGTTAGAGTGAGTGGACGAAAATAAATGTCTTTCACCGAGTAATATATATTATAAAAACATATGCGAGTCCAGACAAATAAATATAATAAAGTACACGAGGTAAACTCATACTCATCCAGCGTACTGAGCATGCAAGTAAAAATCCCACGGGGTCACTCATGGACTTGTCCGTGCTAGTACAGTCTAAATCACGGGATCCCAGACCCACACGGGGTCCCCCATAAAGGCCTCAGGTCAGGGTATCTGTTTCCACCCGGAACTACATCTGAAAGGACCCAACCCTGATTCAGTTACCTAAACTGGAATCGAACCCTTTCTGAAAACACGAACCAACAAAAACCATTCAAAATTTCGGCAGAGTTTCGTTACTAACGTGGAATTGCATTAACCTGCACCCTGAAAATAACACTTCATCCTATGCCACAAAAGCCAAACCGTGGGCACCAATCCCATCCGGATTTCTCAACATCATAATATAAACAAATAAACAATAAACAAACTGTACTATATATAGTATATCCGTTAAAATCCATATAAACACGTATCAGAGTGTATCAGAGCGACCACTAGTGTAAATATATACAATATACACATCAGTAGGCGAAACAAGAACCTACTGGAAAACACAGGTAGCTCGGATCACTAGCCTCTAACCGCAATGTGAAACACTAGAACCTGAATTGCAACTGGGCACGGAAACCGAAAAGCCCAGGGGAAAGACATGAAAATCGTTAGAGTGAGTGGACGAAAATAAATGTCTTTCACCAAATAATATATACGTTATAAAAACATATACGAGTCCAAATGCAAATGCATAAGTAAAGAAATGGTACACGAGGGAGACTCTAACTCCTCATGCGTCCGGGTACACGAGGGAGACTCTAACTCCTCACGCATACAGAGCATGCATCATAATATCGCAGAATCACTCATGGACTTCAACGCGATAGCACAGTCTGAATCACGGGATCCTAGACCCACACGTGATCCCTAGCCAGAAAGGCCTCGGGTCAGGATATCTGTCCCCCCCCCTGGAGCGTACTTGGGGATCAGCCGAGAAGCCAGTGTGTATCGATACAATAACATAAACTGAGACTGTACTCTGTGTAAACCAAATACATAAATCCTTTTCATGCACATGCATAAAACATAATATATATATATGTATGTATACTCGTATACGCATATCCGTATATGTATAATCGTAAAACACATGCTCGTAAAATCATAATCAAACTACATGCTCAAGTTCATAAACCATATATAAAAGACTCACAAACAATCCGTGAAAAGAAATGTCCACTCACAGACTCGCGTAACGCACACTCGCTCTAATCTTGAGGCCCGGCGGAAGATCCCTCGCCAAAAGTACGATCACGATCTCGATCTCGATCTCGATCCCCTGAATATTCACAAAAACACAACTGATAAAAATCATAGCTAACCGCCCTCGAGCTCGAAATCACATACTCTACAACTTCCGTGAAGACATTCAACCCAAATTCTTGGCCGAAAATATAGTCGCGAATAGAATCGACAAACCACACATATCTCGTAAAACGGTGACTACGCCCATTCTCGTGAATCGTGCAAAATACACAACTGACTCTGGTTCGGGTCGTCACAAATCTACCCCCCTTAAAAAAAATTTCGACCTCAAAATTTACGTACCTGTCAAGTGAAAATATGAGGATACTGTTCCGGCATACGCTGCTCAGTCTCCCAGGTGGCCTCCTCAACTGAGTGGTTCTGCCATAAGACCTTCACTAGTGGAATCACACGGTGTCTCAACTCCTGCTCACGATGATTGAGAATCTGCACAGGCTCCTCCATGTACGTCAAATCCTCTCTGATCGGCAACTGCTGTAGAGCTAACACATGTGAAGGATCTGAGATGTACTTCCGCAACATCGAAACATGGAAGACATCATGAACACGAGCCATCTCTGCTGGTAACTCAAGTCTGTAAGCAACAGCTCTAACCCTCTCTGTATTCTCGTACGGACTAATATACCCTGGTCGAAGCTTGCCATGCTTCCCGAAACGCACAACTCCCCTCCACGGAGATAGTTTCAGAAAGACCCAATCACCTACCTCAAACTCGAGGTTCTTCCTCCTCACGTCCGCGTAACTTTTCTGCCGATCCTGGGCAATCTTCAATCGATCACGGATAACCTGTATATCCTTCATCGTACTCTTCACCAAATCAGGACCAATAAGCCAACGCTCGCCCACCTCACTCCAGCACAATGGAGTGCGACACTGCTTCCCGTACAAAGCCTCGTACGGTGCCATCTCAATACTGGCCTGATAACTGTTGTTGTAGGCGAACTTAATCAAATGTAACTGTTGATCCCAGTTCCCGCGAAACTGCAACACACATGATCTCAGCATATCCTCAAGAGTCTGAATGGTCCGTTCGGACTGCCCGTCAGTCTGAGGATGAAAAGCTGTACTAAATCGCAATCTCGTACCCAAGGCTCGCTGTAATGCCTGCCAAAACTCAGAGGTGAACTGACTATCTCGGTCAGAAACAATGGACACAGGCACACCGTGCAAGCGAACAATCTCTGATAAGTACAACTTGGCCAATCTACCCACTGATACCTTCCCTGGAAGTGCAAGAAAGTGAGCGGATTTCGTCAATCGGTCAACAATAACCCAAATGCCAGTGTTGCCAGCTAAAGTACGCAGCAACTGATAGACGGAATCCATCATAATGTGCTCCCACTTCCAAACCGGAATCTCAAGTGGCTGTAGTTTCCCTGCAGGTTTCTGCCTCTACGCTTTAACCTAATGACAGATCAAACATCGACTCACGTACGCGGCAATCTCCCGCTTCATGCTGCGCCACCAATAGTACGCTTGAAGTGTACGAAACATCTTCGTACCACCGGGATGCATCACATACGCATAACTATGGGCCTTGTCCAGAATCTCCTTCTTCAAGCTCTCATCTCTGGGTACACATAACCTGCCTCTGAACAACAACGTACCGTCGTCGCTCAATCGAAACTCTATAGGCACACCATTCCGTATCATGGTCTTCTTGCCCAACAAGTAGGAATCTGAATCCTGGGCCTCACGTACCTGATCAACCAATACGGGTCGAACCTGAAAACTGGCCAACAAAGCTCCATCGTCATCATACCCAAACTCAGCACCTGTAGCCCGAATCTCGGCTAACATCGACACTCTAGCCACACATATATGAAACAACGATGCTCCAGATTTCCAGCTAAGTGCATCAACTACAACATTGGCCTTCCCTGGATGGTACTCAAACGTTCAATTGTAGTCGTTGATCAACTCCATCCATCGGCGCTGCCTCATGTTCAGATCCGGCTGTATCCGCAAGTAGGTGAGACTCTTGTGATCAGTGTAAATCTTAAACTGAGCACCATACAAATAATGTCTCCAACTCTTCAACGCTAACACAATAGCGGCTAACTCCAGATCATGCGTCGGATAATTGACCTCATGTGGTTTCAGCTGCCTGGAACCATAGGCCACAACTCTACCATGCTGCATCAACACACAGCCAAGCCCCAACTTCGACGCATCACTATACACAACAAACTCACCACTGTCGTCTGGCAATGTTAGAACCGGTGCGGTAGTCAATCTCTCCTTCAGGAGCAAATAACTCTCCTCGCACGCATCAGACCACTCAAACTTGACGCCCTTTTTCGTTACTCTGGTCAGTGGTGTAGCAATCCGGGAGAAATCCTGTACAAACCGCAGATAATAGCCTGCTAACCCCAAGAAACTCCGGATCTCCGGCACAGTAGTGGGTCTACTCCAGTTTTGCACGGCCTCGATCTTGTCAGGATCAACACTGACTCCCTCAGCCGAAATCACGTGGCCTAGAAACTTCACACTATCCAACCAGAACTCACACTTGCTAAACTTCGCGAACAACTGATGGTCCCACAAAGTCCGCAACACTACTCGTAAATGCTTCTTGTGCTGGCCCACACTCTTGGAATAGATCAAAATATCGTCAATGAATACAATCATGAACTTGTCCAGGAATCGTCTGAACACTCGATTCATCAAGTCCATGAATGCTGCGAGGGCGTTGGTCAACCCAAACGGCAAAACCAGAAACTCGTAATGTCCATACCGCGACCTGAAAGCTGTCTTGGCTACATCCGAATCCCGATTCCTCAACTGGTGGTAACCGGATCGAAGGTCAATCTTCGAAAAGACTGATGCGCCCTTTAACTGGTCGAACAAATCATCAATCCCCGGCAACGGATACTTATTCTTCACTGTAATCTTATTCAGCTTCCGATAGTCGATGCACAAACGCATGGACCCATCCTTCTTCCGCACAAACAACACCGAAGCACCCCACGGAGAAACACTCGGTCGAATGAAACCCTTCTCTAACAACTCTTGGAGCTGAATCTGTAACTCCTTCAACTCCGCTGGCGCCATCCGATACGGTGTCTGGGAAATCGGTCCTGTACCCGGCAACAACTCAATAGTAAAGTCAATCTCCCTCACAGGGGGTATACCAGGTAACTCCGCTGGAAATACATCCGGAAACTCAGACACAACCTCAATACTACCAAGGTCTGGTACAGCTGCTGTAGTGTCCACAACATGGGCTAAGTAAGCGACACAACCCTTCTTCATTAACCGATCTGCCCTCATCGCGGAAATCAAAAACGGCAGTGAAGTGTTCTTCTCGCCACAGAACAGTATCTCGGGTAACCCTGGTCGTCGAAATACGACCTCCTTCTTGTGACAATCAAACATGGCCCAGTGCGTCTCCAAGAAGTCCATACCCAAGATCAGATCAAAATCCACAATATCAAGCAATAGCAGATCTACGACTAATCCATGACCATCAATAAACACCTCACAATCTCTGTACACCCAACCGATGCTCACAACCTCACCTGACGGATACAACACTCCCCACAACCCTGGAAATGGAGATGCAGGTACCGTAGCTAATGATGACAGTCTAAATGATATGAATGAATGTGTGGCACCTGGAACTAACAATGCAACTACTGGAATACCAAAGACATGTAACGTACCAATAACGACCTCTGGTGATGCTCTGCCCTCACGTAGAGTCATAGCATGAACCCTCGCATATCCGGCTGGTCATCCTCGCTGAGGCTGTCCATACTGTCTACCCTGACCTGCAAACTGTGCTGGTCGAGCTCCCGAAGTAGCACCTCGCTCAGCTCCGGAACTCTGGGTCGCCTGTCCCTCGGCACCATACGACTGAGGACACTCCCTCGAATAGTGACCCACCTGGCCACAACGATAACAAGTGATGGTACTCCGCTGACATAGACCAACATGATACCTATTGCACACATAACACAATGGGTACTCCCTCGATGTAGCAAAAGTGCCGAAAGGTCGTCGAGGATAACTGGAACCACTGGAATCCCCACTAGCCTGTGGTCACTGTGGTCGACCTCTTCTCCATCTCTGCCTCGATCTGGGTACACTAGCTGGTAGTCGATAAGATCCACCGCCTGAGGATGAAGCTAAACCGGAAGTATCAGAACTCTGCCTCTTTGAAGGCCCCTGACTCGGTCCACCTTCCTCAAATCGTCTCGGCTGGTACCTCTGCTGTCTCTCCTACTCAATATCCTCGCCTCGAAGTGCTGCACTAACAATCTCATCAAAGTTGTTCCGAGGCATCGTAGTTAGTATCGCCTTGATATTTAGATTCAGTCCCAGCTCAAACCTGCGACACTTAGCTTCCTCAGTAGCCACCATATCACGCGCAAAACGGGATAAACGGGTAAACCTGTCCCGGTACTCAAGTACAGACAAACTGCCCTGCCTCAAGTTCGTGAACTCCTCATATTTGCGCTGCTGGGTAGCCTGATTAAAATACCTCCACATAAACAGATCACGGAACAAAGTCCACGGAGTATCAGCTGGAACTCTGTCAGTGCTAACCTACCAAAAGTATGCATCACCCTCAAGTAATCCGACTGCGACCACTGTCATCTGCTCAGGAGTATACTGTAGATGCTCACAAACACGTTCAATTTGAACCAACTATGCCTCGCATATCTCTGGATCAACTGAACCCGAAAACACAGTAGCACCAGCAGTACGAGCTTTGACCACAGGGTCAAAACGCTCTTCCAAACGCAGCACTCGCATCAGCAAGTCGCGCGTTTGGAGATCCTCATCAGGATCCTCTTCCCGATCAACACGGGGACCACGTCGAGGAGGCATCATACTGATACAAGACAAGCATTAGGTACAAGCAGAAAGAACTTAATCATGAAACCGCAGATATTTGAGAATACACAACACCCGAAGTATTGATGAGTACCGCTGGCCAGTCGGGTCATTACTCCAGTCATGTTGTACAAACTCAAATACCCTAAGCGTCACAACTACAAGAGTCTACAGAATCTGACAACCTAATGCTCTGATACGAAGCTGAAAGGACCCAAACCCGATTCAGTTACCTAAACCGGAATCGAACCTTTTCTGAAAACACGAACCAACAAAAACCATTCAAAATTTCGGCAGAGTTTTGTTACTAACGTGGAATTGCATTAACCTGCACCCTGAAAATAACACTTCATCCTATACCACAAAAGCCAAACCGTGGGCACCAATTCCATCCGGATTTCTCAACATCATAATATAAACAAATAAACAATAAACAAGCTGTACTATATATAGTATATCCGTGAAAATCCGTATAAACACGTATCAGAGTGTATCAGAGCGACCACTAGTGTCAATATATACGAGAAAACACAGGTAGCTCGGATCACTAGCCTCCAACCGCGACGTGAAACACCAGAACCTGAATTGCAACTGGGTATGGAAACCGAAAAGCTCAGGGGAAAGACATGAAAATCGTTAGAGTGAGTTGACGAAAATAAATGTCTTTCACCAAATAATATATACGTTATAAAAACATATGCGAGTCCAAATGCAAATGCATAAGTAAAGAAATGGTACACGAGGGAGACTCTAACTCCTCACGCGTACAGAGCATGCATCATAATATCGCATAATCACTCATGGACTTCAACGCGATAGCACAGTCTGAATCACGGGATCCTAGACCCACACGTGATCCCTAGCCAGAAAGGCCTCGGGTCAGGATATCTGTCTCCTCCGGAGCGTACTCGGGGATCAGTCGAGCAGCCAGTGTGTATCGATACAACAACATAAACTGAGACTGTACTCTGTGTAAACCAAATACATAAATCCTTTTCATGCACATGCACATGCATAAAACATAATATATATATATATATGTATATATACTCGTATACGCATATCCGTATATGTATAATCGTAAAACACATGCTCGTAAAATCATAATCAAACTGCATGCTCAAGTTCATAAACCATATATAAAAGACTCGCAAACAATCCGTGAAAAGACATGTCCACTCACAGACTCGCGTAACGCACACTCGCTCTAATCTCGAGGCCTGGCGGAAGATCCCTCGCAAGAAGTACGATCATGATCTCGATCTCGATCCCCTGAATATTCACAAAAACACAACTGATCAAAATCATAGCTCACAACCCTGTATTTAACCACGGAAACCAACCGTTCCCGGAAATATGCAATGCAATACAAAATGATTAACGGAATTCCCGAAATCTCCACTCGAAACCCTCGACTGAAAATCGGCTACCCAAATCAATCTGAAAACCTCTGGACGATAATCAGAGCGCTACGAGAAAAATGACATTAAAAACACTAAAATCCAAAAAGTCAACCCCTCGCCGGAGCACCACCGTTGACTGCCGCCGCCGCCGGCGTACCGTCAACCGTGACTTCCTCCGGCGAGGAAGCTCCAGAACTGTAGCTCTCCTCAAGCCCATCCTCTTCTATAACTACCAAAAGTCTTGAATCACAAGGGAACCATTCCATTTACAGCTCCAAAAACCCAATCAAAAAACTCACCGACAACCCAATCGGGTTCCAACCAAACGTCCACCAATCCTCAATTAACTCACACAGGTAGTATCCCTAGGCCAAAGGGAGGCAAACCCCCCTAACCACCATCACTGTGGCTCGTTGGAACCACCCAAACTGTCACCGGCGAAATCAGTGAACTCGGCCCAATTCGAAGCCCATCAAACCACAATCAATTTCCATGACCTCAAGTACCAATCGACTCGAAATTGAAAGGAGAAGCTAACCTTACCCTTCACTTGGCCGGAGGTGGCCAGAAAATGGTCGTCGGACGGCAAGAACCAAAATGGAAACTTTCCTCTTCGTGGTCAATGGTCAACTTTCCCAATTTGGAAAGTCAAAGCTCGGTCAACGTCAAACAGTGTTTTTACGACTAATTCTCGACTATTCCGATATTTATACTCGCGCTTCGGGTTGATCGACGATTCAAAATGGATAACCATTATGATTCGGATAAACACGAAATAATCGGATAAACTCGTCGAAAACTAAAACTTCAAATAATCGTATTATATTCCTTGGTTATCGGAAAAATCTTCCGGAACCGCCCTCGAGCTCGAAATCACATACTCTACAACTTCTGTGAAGACACTCAACCCAAATTCTTGGCCGAAAATATCTCGTAAAACGGCGACTACGCCCAATCTCGTGAATCGTGCCAAATACACAACTGACTCAAGTTCGGGTCGTCACAACATCGGCACAAGAAACAGATATCTGTATCCACCCGGAACTACATCGGCACAAGCTACAGAAATTGTACCCACCCGGAACTACATCGGCACAAGGTACGGTTCCCCCCTGGTAGGCACCCTCGGGGATCAGCCGGGATGCGTGTGTATCGATACAACAACATAAACTACGACTGTACTCTGTGTAAACCAAATCATAAATATTTCGATGCAAATGCAATAAACAGCATATGAATGCATATACGTAACATAATCGTAAAACACATGCTCATATAAATCATAATCTCGTATGCATGCTCAAGTTCATAAAACGTGTATAAAGACTCGCAATTAATCCGTGAAAAGAAATTGTCCACTCACAGACTAGCGCAACGCAGTTCGCGTTAACCCGTGATCCGGCGGAAAATCCCTCGCCAAACAAACGATCACGAACTCCTCGCTGTACTTTCGGACCCTCAATTCGAAAAACGAACCTCCCCATTGCAATCGGGGTGCGATTTCGAGTGAAATGCCATGTAACTTGTCGAAAACCCCAAAAAGTCAAACTGTTGACCGTTGACCGACGTTGACCGTCGCCGGCGGCGGCGGCGCCACCCGAATGGGAAATTTCACGGCGGAGCAACCACTATTCCACTCCAAATCACCCACTGAGCAACTTTCACAAATGGTAGCTTCTAGGTGATGAGAGCTTCAAAGCCCACTCCAAATTGTAGCTCAATTTGGCCAGAATCGGATCACCCCAAAAACCCCAAAACTTGCAAACTTTGGCCGGAAATTCTATTCCCTTCGGTGAGCCACGCCGTTGATGGTGGGAGGCACGAGGTCAAGGACGTCATGGCGAGTCGAACGGGCTAAGGGCCGAGCCCGGAGGTGGCCGGAATGCTCCACGCCGCCGGCGAGCCGTGGCTCCGTCGCGCCACCCTACATCTCCACGTGTTGACCAAGTCAACACGGTCAACTCCCATAATGGAAAGGTTTGACTTGCCTAAACAAGCAACTTCCATATATAGACTTACCCAAAATGGAAACCTCCATAATTCACTTTTCGATAAACTTCAAAAGCACGTAACTTTCGCGTCCTAAATCCGATTCCAATAATTCTCACGGCTACAAACTCGACTCGATGTGTTCTTCAATTCTCACCTGAATTCAAACACATCGACCAAACCGATAAAAAGTCAACGGTTCAACCCAAACACATACTTAAACCGACTAAATAATCAGCAATCGGAAATATTCACAACTTAATCTTCGTAACTCGGAATAATGCTCCGGAAGTTCCCACGAGCTCAAAATTAAATTGTCAACAACTTCTGTGAAGAATCCGAAACCAAATTCCCGTCCGGTAATTTAGTCGTTAAAAGAGCCACCATTATAAAACGATTACGTCGAAACTTCAAATATTCATAATTTATTCCTCGGTCGTCCAAATAATGATTTGGAACCGCCCACGAACTCGAAATCACACGTACAACGACTCTCGAGAAGAGACTCAGCTCCAATTCTCGGCCAATAATTTAGTCGTGATCAAGTTCGGCGATCCAATTATCTGTCGAAAATATGCGATTACGCGCAAGCTCGTAGATTAAGCTGATTTCACTGCTAATTCTGTTTCGGGTCGTCACATATGCATTCATTCATATCATATAAATTGTCATCTTTAGCTACTATGCCTGCATCTCCACTTCCTGGGTTGTGGAGGGTGTTGTATCCATCCGGAGAGGTTGTGAGTATTTGTTGGGTGTATAGAGATTGTGAGATCTTTGTTGGAGGTTATGGTTTAGCCGCGGATTTGTTATTGCTAGATATTGTCGATTTTGATGTGATTTTGGGGATGGACTTCTTGGAAACACATTGGGCTATGTTTGATTGTCACAAGAAGGAGGTGGTGTTTCGACGTCCAGGTTTCGCAGAGATACTGTTTCGCGGTGAGAAGAATACTTCCCTGCCATGTGTGATTTCAGCGATGAAAGCCGAGCGGATGATGAAGAAAGGTTGTGTTGCATACTTAGCTCATGTTGTGGATACAAAAGCTACTGTACCTGCTATTGGTGACATTGAGGTTATTTCCGTGTTTCTGGATGTGTTTCCGGATGAGTTACCAGGTGTTCTTCCAGTTCGAGAAATCAATTTTACCATTGAGTTTTTACCAGGCATTAGAGCTATATCTCAGGCACCTTATCGTATGGCGCCAGCGGAGTTGAAAGAGTTGCAGATTCAACTTCAAGAGTTGTTGGAGAAAGGTTTCATATGACCCAGTGTATCACCGTGGGGTGCTCCTGTACTATTTGTGCGGAAGAAGGATGGTTCCATGCGATTGTGTATTGATTACTGGAAGCTGAATCAAGTCACCGGGAAGAACAAGTATCTGTTGTCGCGGATTGACGATTTGTTTTATCAGCTCAAGGGAGCTTCAGTCTTTTCGAAGATTGATCTCAGGTCTGAATATCATCAGTTGAGGATCAGAGAGTCAGATGTGCATAAAACAACATTCAGATCACGGTACGGACATTATGAGTTCTTGGTTATGCCATTTGGGTTGACTAATACCCCTACAGCTTTCAGGGATTTGATGAACCGGGTATTCAGGCGATTCCTGGACAAGTTTGTGATCGTGTTCATCGATGATATTCTGATTTACTCTAGGAGTGTGGGCCAGCATAAGAAGCATTTGCGAGCTGTTTTGCGGACTTTGCGAGATGATCAGCTGTTTGTGAAGTTCAGCAAGTGTGAGTTTTGGTTGAATAGTGTGAAGTTTTTGGGTCACGTGATATCTGCTGAGAGAGTTAGTATGGATCCTGACAAAATTGAAGCCGTGTTTTTGGCAGGTTACTATCGGCGCTTTGTGCAGGATTTTTCACGGATTGCTGCTCCACTTACCAGATTGACGAAGAAAGGCGTCAAGTTCGAGTGGTCCGATGCATATGAGGAGAGTTACTTGCTCCTGAAGGAAAAGTTCACTACTGCACCGGTTTTGACCCTACCCGACGACAGTGGAGAGTTTGTGATTTACAACGATGCATCGAAATTGGGTTTTGGTTATGTTTTGATGCAGCATGGCAGAGCAGTGGCTTATGGTTCCAGGCAATTAAAACCACATGAAGTCAATTATCCTACGCATGATTTGGAGTTAACTGCTATTGTTTTAGCCTTGAAGAATTGGAGACACTACTTGTATGGACCTCAGTGCAAGATATATACAGATCACAAGAGTCTCACCTATTTGCGCACGCAGCAAGATTTGAATATAAGGCAGCGCAGATGGATGGAGTTGATCAATGACTATGAATGCACCTTTGAGTATCATCAAGGGAAGGCCAATGTAGTTGCTGATGCACTCAGTCGGAAATCTGGAGCCTCATTGTTTCATGTGTGTGTGGCTAGAGTTTCCATGTTAGCAGAGTTACGAGCTACGGGAGCTTAGTTATCATGGGATGATGATGGAGCTTTGTTGGCTAGCTTCCATGTTCGACCGGTATTGGTTGATCAGGTTTGGGAAGCTCAGGATGCGGATTCCTATCTATTGGATAAGAAGACCATGATT
This sequence comes from Geum urbanum, assembly GCA_946800695.1. Taxonomy (NCBI): domain Eukaryota; kingdom Viridiplantae; phylum Streptophyta; class Magnoliopsida; order Rosales; family Rosaceae; genus Geum; species Geum urbanum. Next base: position 14,081,428 of record OX327003.1, read on the forward strand.
CGGAATGGTGTGCCAACAGAGTTTCAGTTGAGTGATGATGGTACATTGCTGTTTAGAGGCAGACTTTGTGTACCTAGGGACGAGGGTTTGAAAAAGAAGATTTTGGACAAAGCTCATTGTTCTGCTTACGTGATGCATCCAGGCGGTACAAAGATGTTTCGTACACTTTGAGCCTATTACTAGTGGCAAAATATGAAGAGGGAGATCGCAGCATATGTGAGCAGATGCCTCATTTGTCAACAAGTGAAAGCAGAAAGGCAGAAACCTGCGGGAAAGCTACAATCGTTGGAGATTTCGGTTTGGAAATGGGAGCACATTACTATGGATTTCGTGTATCAGTTACCGCGTACTTCTGCTGGTAACACGGGTATTTGGGTCATTGTGGACCGATTGATGAAATCAGCTCATTTCCTTGCACTTCCAGGGAAGATTTCAGTGGGCAGGTTAACAAAGCTATATTTGGCGGAGATCGTTCGTTTGCATGGTGTGCCTGTATCTATTGTTTCTAACCGAGACAGTCAGTTCACCTCAGAGTTTTGGCAGGCATTGCAGCGATCTTTGGGTACCAGGTTACGTTTCAGTATAGCTCTCCATCCTCAGACTGATGAGCAGTCTGAGAGGACTATTCAGATCCTCGAGGATATGTTGCGGTCTTGTGTTTTGCAGTTTAGAGGAAATTGGGACTAACAACTGCATTTGATCGAGTTTGCTTACAATAACAGCTATCAGGCCAGTATCGACATGGCACCGTACGATGGTCTATACGGGAAGTAGTGTCGTACTCCATTGTGGTGGAGTGAGCGATGGCTTATTGGTCCTGATTTGGTAAAGAGCACCACAGAAGATATTCAGATTATCAGAGATAGATTGAAGATTGCCCAAGATCGCCAAAAGAGTTATGCAGATGTGAGAAGAAAGAGTCTCGAGTTCAAGGTGGGTGATTGGGTCTTTCTGAAATTGTCTCCTTGGCGAGGAGTTGTTCGTTTCGAAAAGCGTGGCAAGCTTCGGCCACGGTATATCGGTCCTTATGAGATTACAGAAACTGTTGGGGCCGTGGCTTACAGGTTGGAGTTTCCTCCGGAGATGGCGAGGGTACATGATGTTTTCCATGCCTCGATGTTGCGGAAATACATTCCAGATCCATCACATGTGTTAGCACCATATCAGCTTCCTATCCGGAAAGATTTGACATATGTAGAGGAGCCAGTACAGATTCTCGATCGACGTGAGCAAGAGTTGAGACATAGAGTCATACCGCTTGTGAATGTCTTATGGCAGAATCACTCAGTAGAGGAAGCCACTTGGGAGACCGAGTAGCATATGCGGGAGCAGTATCCTCATCTGTTCACGTAACAGGTACATAAATTTCCAGGTCGAAATTTTTCTAAGGTGGGTAGATTTTTAACGACCCGGACCGGAATTAGTATAGTAATCAGTTTAATCTGCGAGTTCTACGAGTAATCGAGATTTATCGTAATTAATCCATTATGCGGTTTTGATCACGACTTAATTTTTGGACACGAATTTGATTTGGGTTTGTTCGTGGGAAATGTAGAGAATTTGATTTCGAGTTCGTAGGAGCTTTCCAATGATTTTTCATATAATCAAGGAATATAAAATGAATATTTGAAATTATCGCCGAGTTAGTCGTGCTTATCCGTTCGAGTTTGAGTTATCCGAATTGGGGATAGAGTTGATTCGCGATGTATGAATAGCCGAATAGTCGTAAAAATTATCGAAAAGTTTCATTTTGGGTCGTTTGACCAGTGTTAACCCGTGTTTGACCTGTGTTGACCGTTGACCGAGTGGGTCGAGTTGACCCGGTTCGTTTCCACTGTCGGACTTGACGTTTGCGGCCACCTCCGGCCAAGGTTTTGGTATGTTTAGCTTCTCCTTGTAATTTGCTACTGTTTAGAACTTGATTTTGTTGAAATTGATGGAGAATTGAAGGTGAACGGAACGGTTGAAATTGGGGGATTTCGTTGGAATCGGGTGGCGGATTCCGGCGAGATTCGGTTTCGGAGTTGTGGGGTGAAAGGTTTCCCTCGACTCCACGATGCTTTCTGGGTAATTAGATTTGAGTTTGGTTAAGTTTTGAGGTGTTTGGAAGCGGTGACCGGAGGGAGAATTCCGGCATAGATTTCGGGTTGATTTCCGGCAGTTTGCGATGGAATTGGGGGATGGTGTTGTGGAGAAAAGCATTGGGCTTGAAGAGGTGAAGAAATTTGGGCTTTCCTCGCTAGGAAATCTCTCTGGTGACGGCGCGCCGGCGGCGGCAGTAGCGGTCAACGGCGGAGCTCCGGCGAGGCGTTGACTTTTTGGATTTTGACATATTTTATGCCGTTTTTCTCGTAATCGAGCCCCGATCGTCGTCTTGATGTTTTCGAGTTGTTTTGAGTAGCGGATTTTAGGTCGAGGGTTTATGTGGAGTATTTTGGGATTTTCGACGATTCTTTTGTATCCGAGTTATATATTTCCGGAAATGGTTGGTTTCCGAGGTGTGGTTTAGAGTATTGAATAATCATTTTGATCAGTGATATTTTGTGATTATTCAGGGGATCGAGATCGTACGTTGGGCGAGGGATCTTCCGCCGAATCTCGGGATTAGCGCGCTGTGTTTGTCTGTGAGTGGACACCTTTCTTTTCACTAATTGATTGCGAGTCTTTATTATATGTTTTACGAGCATGAGCATGCGTATGAGATTATGATTTATATGAACATGTGCTTTACGAATATGCATCGACGAATATACTTTTATAATTATATATTACGAATATGTATTTACATTATGCTTATTACACTTGCATGAAACGATTTATGATTTGGTTTACACAGAGTACAATTTTAGTATATGTGGTTGTATCGATACACTTGCATCCCTGCTGATCCCCGAGGAAGTTTACCAGGGGGGGAACTGTTACCTTGTGCCAATGTATTTTCGGGTGGGTACAAATTTCTGTTCCTTGTGCTGATGTATTTTCCGGGTGGGAACAGATACCCTGACCTGAGGCCTTTCTGGCTAGAATCACGTGTTGGTCTGGGATCTCGTGATTCGAACTGTACTAGCACGGATGTGTCCATGAGTGACCCCGTGGGATTTCGATGCATACCCTTTACGCTTGAGGACTTAGAGTTTTTCTCGTATACATTATTATTTTCATGCATTTTGACTTGCATATATTTTTATAACATATATTATTCGGCGAAAGACATTTAATTTTGTCCACTTACTCTAACGGTTTATATGTCTTTTCCCTGGGCTTTTCGGTTTCCATGCCCAGTTTGTAGTTCTTATTCTGGTGTCGCACGTCGCAATCGGAGGCTTAGTGTTCGAGCTACCTTTCTTTCTCAATGGGTTGCTTGTTTAGCATACTGCTGCGTATTTATGTATATATATATATATATACTAAAGGTCACTCTGAATACTCTGATGTTTATATTTTCATATGATTTTCCAAAATTTCTGTAAAGTTACAGTTTTGGTTATTATTTTATATTATGATATGATTTTGAGAAATCCGGATGGGATTGGTGCCCATGGTTTAGATTTTGTGGCATAGGATGAAGTGTGTTTTCGGGTGCAGGTTAATGGTAATTCCGCGATATAGTGAAACTGTGCCGAAATTTCTATGGTTTTTGCAAATTTGTGTTTTCAGAATGGGTTTGATTCCAATTTAGGAAACTAATTTGGGGTTGGGTCCTTTCAGGTTTGTACTGTTTGTGTTCTCTACTGTTATAGTTCTTCTGTTAGCAAACTGTTAAGATTTGTAGATTCTTTATTGAGTCAAGCTGTGTAAGGTTTTTTAGCATTTGTGTTTAGGCACTTTCATTGACTAAAAACATACTGTGTAACAACGTATGTCAATCTGCAAACCTTACACAACGTACGTCAAGTTGTTATACAGATTCTTTATTTACATAATGATTTAGCACGTTCTTTACTGATATTTATCCCTCAGGTGCAAGAGTCTTTCATAGCATATATAAATATCAGATTCTTTTATTAAGCATATCAGAGACACTTACACTTAGAATAACATTAACTAGAAGGGAATACAAACTGCAAGAGTGATTATAACACTTTCTTATTTTCGAGGAGAAGAACCGAGTAAAACTAGAAGGCTCGGCTATTATTCACACTACCACATTTGCCATCATTACCGGCGAGATCACCGGAGACAAGACTTACTCCGTCGCCGGTAATGTCGCCAGAAAATCGCCGGTAATGTTTCAAAACATTACCGGCGACTCCAACCGTCGCCGGCAATGTCAAGCCTAACATTTCCGGCGATTTTCCGGCCGGAATTTCACCGGAAATGTGTGGGTCAACATTGCCGGCGACGGTTGGAGTCGCCGGTAATGTTTTGAAACATTACCGGCGATTTTCCGGCGTAATGTCGCCGGTAATGTCTTCATTTCCGGCGGCTTACTCCGTCGCCGACAATGTCTCTTATATTAGACGCAGATTGCAGCAGCTCGATCATTCATTCATTTTGATCGAAAATAAATCCATAGAAATCGAAAGAAGGAAAACGTACGCTCTGAAATCGATCGTTCGGTATATTGTCAAAATTAAGGCGCGCATCGAAAACTCGATCACTCAGGAAGCTATATATATAGGTACGTGTATATATACGTATATATGTATGTATATATATATGTGTGTGTGTTGATCAAATCCAATTCGTGAGATATATATGAAATGTTGTTGATGTCACCAAAACGAGAAAACTGCTTGTAGTTAATCTTATCTTGTGTCTGAATCAACGACTTGTATTATCGTAGTGTTATCGGAGCCAGGCTTAACAGAGCCTCCTACCTAGTCAAATACGTTTTGAATTGAAAAAAGAAGAATACCATCATCGAGTACTGAATCGAATTCAGATATTAGATCGATATATATATATATATGCATGCATGTGTTGATTTAATTAGAGTTGAATTGAGATATCGCGTCGATTATTAGTAGTGAATGTGTGTATATATATATATAATTAATACGTAAAATTGTTAGAATTTTCAGGATGGACAAGAGTTGGATGAGCCTCGAAAGATGGGATGTCAGATATCACCAGGGAATTAGGAGTTTTGTGGATTTTGTGAAGGCTAATTGTGGAGACACTACACTTCATTATTGCCCGTGTAAAGAATGTAAGTGTTTCAGCGATCGATTTCGTTTTCCCATTGATAAAGTCCAGAGGCACCTGAGTAAATACGGGTTTTGGGATAAGTACACTTGTTGGATTTATCACGGTGAAACATCGTTAGCGGGTCCACATGATCATGGACAATTTGGTGAGAGGGCTAGTCCACGCTATGATCATGGAGATTTTGCTGAGAGGGGCAGTTCATCCTATGATCCAACAGCAATGTTAATCAATGATATGTTTCCTCATGAGAGCGGTGTATTTGTTGATGAAGCACCAAATGTCTCTCCCGTCGTTGAGGGTTTCCCCCATATCGAGCCAGTCGAGCCATTACCTGGAGCTCATGTCAACACAAGCGGTATGGACAAGTACAACAACCTGATTGCATTGCAACAGACTCCGTTGTACGACGGTTGTAGTAAGACTGTTCTTGAAAGTGTGATGGGAGTGATGCAGCTCAAAATGGAGAACAAAATGTCTGTCAAAGCTGTTGATTCTTGGTTGAAGTGGACTGCTTCGCTACTGCCACCCGGTCATCGTCTTCCTACCACTCATCATAAGGTGCGACATATCCTGAAAGATCTTGGGCTTTCCTACATCAAAATCCATGCATGCAGATATGATTGTATTCTCTTCTGGGGAAAAGATCTCGAAGACCTTGAAGCCTGCCCGGTATGTTTTACAGAAAGGTATAAGTTGACTCCTGCAGGCAACAAGAAAGCTGTGAAGATATTTCGATATTTCCCGCTTATTGATAGGCTGGAGCGGTTGTTCATGTGTGCTTTCACGGCCGAGGCAATGAGATGGTAGGCTGAGAGGAACTTGCCTGACGATGACACCCTTATACACCCTTCCGACGGAGAGGCTTGGAAGCACATGGTCAGGGAGTTTGATCATTTTGCAGCAGAGGTCCGAAATGTTTGGCTAGGGCTCTCATCTAATGGATTCAACCCTTTTGGCAACATGAGTCTTCAATACAGTATATGGCCAGTTATTTTGGTACCGTACAACCTTCCACCATGGATGTGCATAAAGAAGGAATACAATATGCTGACTCTGTTAATTCCGGGCCCGGGTTATCCAGGAAAGTTTCTCGACATGTATTTGAGGCCTTTGATTGAGGAGCTTAAGTACCTGAGTGAGTGTGGCCACCCCACTTACGATAGGTTCAAAAAGGAGATGTTCCAGATGCATGCCATGCTTGTTGGCACCATCAGTGATTTTCCTGCCCGCGGTATGTTGTCGGGCAACGTTACCAGGGGTTACAGGGCTTGTTCAGAGTGCATGACGGTTGATTGTTGTAGTCCTCATTGCAGTAAAATTGTTCAGATGCGTCACCGTTGTTGGCTTCCATATGATCACCCATTTAGGCAGGATCCAGACGCGTTTGATGGGACTGTGGAAACAGGTGTGGCACCCAGGCGATGGACAGGGGACGAAATTTTGGAAGTGTTGAATGAATATGATTTTGGCCAACTGAGCAATCATCCTGACATAGTCGCGTCAATTCCAGACAAGCCCGAAAGGTACAAGTTTTGGACACACAAGAGCATATTCTGGGAACTCTCATACTGGCCTAGGTTGCCTATCAGACACTACCTAGATGTCATGCACATAGAGAAGAATGTGTGTGAAAGTGTTGTGGGCACAGTTCTTAACTTGGAGGGGAAAACAAAAGACATCCATAAGGCACGCATTGATCTGAAAGCAATGGGTCTGCGGAAACATTTGTGGTTAAGAGATGGTAAGAGAAAAATGCCGCAAGCTCCTTACACCGTAAAGCCGAAGCATAAGCATGAAATTTTTCGGTGGCTGAGTAATGTCAGGTATATATTCTTATGGCTACGCAGGAATTTGGCCTTAAATTTTTACCGGATTATGGTTATATGCGAGAAATATAATTGTTGCCTATGGATATATATATATATATATATGCAGGTATCCTTATGGCTATGCAGTAAATATAAGCAGGTGTGTTAACTTCCGGGACAATAAGATGTACGGATTAAAGAGTCATGACTGCCATGTACTGCTTCAACGCCTTTTCCCTATTTTCATTCGAGGGTACCTGCCCAAAGAGGTGGTGGAGCCATTGGTGGCCTTGTCAAGATTCTTTCAGAAGTTATGCACCAGGGAAGTTAAAAAATCAGACCTCAGGGAGATGCAAGATGACATCATTTTTATCATGTGCAAGCTTGAGAGGATATTTCCCCCAAATTTTTTCGACATCATGCCTCACCTGATGATCCATCTTCCCGAACAATTTTTGCTTACCGGTCCCGTACACTACACTTGGATGTATCCCATGGAAAGGTACAAATGATTCATACATTTGGTTTGCCTATGTTTTTATATGTAAATTCTTATTTTTTAAGTAAGTTAACATGCACTTGTTAACTTGTAGACAATTAGGAGCCTACAAGGACTATGTGAAGAATAAATATGCACCTGAAGGGTGTATCGCTGAAGCATATGTTGCGCACGAGTGTGTAACATACACCAAAGTGTACTTGGGAGCGCTTGAGGACCCCCAACAACAGATGCCGATAGATGAACCCCAGTTCAACTTTTCTATCATCTCCAGTGACGTGGTAGTACAGGGAAGCTTGCCAAAGTTGTACAAGTTGGATGGAAATGAGGTAGCCATTGCCCACTGGTCGGTACTGATTAACTGTCAAGAAGTACAATATTGGAAAAACTATCATCTTCACTGCCCTGCTATTGCCGGAAATGTTGATTACCACAACAGGACGTTTGCAAACTACTTTGGTCAATGGGTAAGGGTATATGTGTATATGTCTATTTTTATATATATCCTTATATAGCATGTATGTATGTACGTGGTTTTGTGGTTTCAAGATGACATAATTTCTTGTGTACGTATTACTGGACGTTTTCAGATGAACCATGTAGCAGATGATGGTTGCCCAGAGTGGTCAAACAAATTGAGGGTCCTGGCGATGAAACCGATAGCTTCAAAAGTTTACTCGATGTGTCAGGTCAATGGCGTGAAATTTATATGTGAAAATCGAGACGACCGACTGAAAACACAGAATTGTGGGGTGATGGTCCATGGTGGACAGGATGGCGTTGACTATTACGGTGTCCTTCATTCAGTTGTTGAACTAATTTATGGGAACCACATGAAAGTGCACTTGTTCAAGTGTAGATGGTTTGATACTAGCCCGGAGAACACAAGGACCGATCAGTACAGAACATTTTCGGTGAATACTGCTACTAGCTGGTATGAAGATGACCCTTTCGTTCTTGCCTCATCAGTAAAACAAGTGTTTTACCTTGACGATCTTCTTAACAAAGTCCCATGGAAGGTGGTTAACCATGTTGCTCATAGAAACATATACAGTGCTGCCACACTTGGTGAGACCGCAGATGATGAGGAAGTTACTGCATACCAAGTGCCGAACGCTTTTGACATTCCGGAATCATCTACGATTTGCCTTAATAATGTGAGATCTGGGAGTGTGGTTCGAATTACTGGAGCAGAACTTCTCGATGTTAATCCATATGAAGTTGACGCTGATTCAGATGACGAGGAGCGGCACATATTGCCAGAGGTTACCTATGAAACCGAGTCAGACTCAAGTGATGAAGATGATTACGATTATCATCCTTAGTACGTTGGAAATTGTAGTTGGAAATTGTAGTTGGAAATTGTAGTCGGAAATTGTAGTCGGAAATCGTGTCGGAACGTTGTCGGAAATTGTAGTCGAAAATTGTAGTCGGAATTTGTACGTAGTCGGAAATCGTGTTGGAAATTGTGTTGGAAATCGTGGTCGGAAATTGTCAAAAGAAATTGTAGTCGGAAATCGTGTTGGAAATCGTAGTCGGAAATCGTAGTCGGAAATTGTAGTTATATATGGTCGGAAATGTTGTCGGAAATTATTTAGTTGGAAATTGGTCGGAAATAGGTCGATCGGATAATTTTCAAGAAATAATGACATTACCAACGAGTTGCTTATTAACTCGTTGGTAATGTCATTACCAACGAGTTACCATGTAACTCGCCGGCAATGGTGGCGGTATTTCCAGACCAGCAGCTCGAGCTGCTCCCCATTTCTTCCTCTCCCTCTTCCCTCTCAAACCCTAAAACCTCTCAAAATTCAAAACCTCTCAAACCCTAAAACCCCTCTCTCTTCATCTCAACCCTCTCCTCAAACCTCTCTTCCTCTCCTCCCCTCTCCGTTCTCTTCCTCTCCTCCCCTCTCTCCTCCCCTCTCCTCCCCTCCTCCTCTTCCTCCTCCCCTCACCTCCGTCGCCGGACAACAGTTGGGTCGAGCTCCACCATGGCAGGTAATAGCTCACTCTCTCTCCCTCTCTCTCTCTCTCATTCCACATTTTATTTTTATGCATTTTGATTAATAAATTTTTGATAATTGTGGGATGTATGTATGCATGTGGAAAATATTTGTAAAATGTAATTAAGGTATGTTTGAAAATTGTGGGAAATTAATGTGGATAATTGTGGGGTGAAGGAGAAATATATGTGATGTATATATGTGAAAAATTAATTAATTTATATGGAGTGTATATATATACGTATGTTTGAAAAATGTGGAAAATTAACTAGCTAGGGTGATTTGGATTAATATGTGATGTATATATATATATGTGTGAAAATTAGGTGAAATTAAGATGCATGATCGATGTATACAAAGTGTATATGTGATGTATATATATGTGATAAGTTTAAAGCCGGAAATGATGTATGTCTATATGTTAAGTTAGGTGATATAGTTGTTAATTTAACGTATAATAGGTGAAAAATCGGCTTCGGAATTTAACGTGTTTGGATTAAGGTGATATAGTTGTTAATTTAATGTATAAATTAAGGTGAAAAATCGGAATCGGAACACTTTGAAACCGGAACGGTTCCGGTTCCAGTTCCAAACGGTTCCAGGTACAAACGGTTCCAGGTACAAACGGTTCCAGGTACAAACGGTTCCGGTTCCAAACCATTCCGGTTCCGATTTGTTATAGAACCGAAACGGTTTGGAACCGGAACCGTTTGAAACCGGAACTGTTTGTAACCGGAACCGTTTGTAACATAACGGTTCCGGTTACAAACAGTTCCGGTTTCAAACCGTTCCGGTTCCAAACCGTTCCGGTTCCGATTTGTTATAGAACCGAAACGGTTTGGAACCGGAACCGTTTGGAACCAGAACTGTTTGTAACCGGAACCGTTATGTTACAAACGGTTCCAGTTACAAACAGTTCCGGTTCCAAACTATTCCGCTTTCAAACGGTTCCGGTTCCAAACCGTTCCGGTTCCGATTTGTTATAGAACCGAATCCGTTTGGAACCGGAACCGTTTGGAACCGGAACTGTTTGTAACCGGAACCGTTTGTAACATAACGGTTCCAGGTTCAAACGGTTCCGGTTCCGATTTGTTATAGAACCGAATCCATGACTATTACGGTGTCCAGGAGGTTTTGCGACTAATTGGCTTCGGAGAGGTTCCCGAAATAGTGGAGGGAACAGTAGTCAAGCTTCCTCCTCGCCCGCAGTTAGCAACACGCCCAGTGGGCCAATGATGACTGCTCGCACGAGAGCCTTGCTAGAGGCGCGAGCTCAGGAGGAAGCTGCACGATCAAGAGCCGTGCAACCGGAAGTCGAGGCTCGAGCCTCAGTCTCCAGACGCTCAACCAGCAGACGTCCCTCTGGTGGCAGAGCCTCAGACGAGCGATAGTCAACGGGGGCATCAGAAACTCCCTCAATCTGAATGCCCCATATTCGCCCGGTGACTACTCCCGTTTCACGGGAATCATCCGAGACACATGGTGGTGCTGGCGCCTCATCGTCCAGGCCTCGTCTATCTCCGCCGTCCGGTCTCTTCCTACCCAACGAGATTCCTGTGATCCCTGAATTCGATGATAGGGGGATGCCTGTTTATGTTGAAGGACGGCCGGAGTTCCTGACCGTGGAGGAAGCGTATAACTTCCTCCCGTTCGACCCCGTGTATCTTTGGAGTGTGAGGTGCACCAACCAACAAACGGACGATGCAGGTAAAATTTATTTAACATCAGATTGATTACTTAATTATTACTTAAGACTTGCGATAGGTTCAATTAATGATATCAATTTGTTGACATTGTATTATTAGGCAATTTCGTTAATGGGACTGGAAAACGGAAAGGGGCTAGAGGCACCTGCACCGGGAAGAGACTTGAGCAGGCCACCGGCGGAAGGAAAACGCCCATAAGGGCCAATGAGGATGGCGAGGTGATCGAGGCATTCGACACCACGCGCAAATATGTCAGCATGGCCGGTGCGATCGTGCGGGACAAGGTCCCAATGCTTTGGCCAGATTGGGAATCTGTGCCTATCTACATGAAGATGCAAGTGCATAATGCACTCAGTGTGAGTAAAATCGTATTTTCATTACGTAAATTTTACATTTATTAATTAAGTTCGAATAAATATATAATTTTACCTTTTATATATTCATATTGCATGTGTGGTTTGACGTGGATGAAGTTCTTATTCACACGTGGGTAGAGCGTCAACTACATATGAGGTGATGTGCTTCGACTTATTTGAATATATATCGAGTTAGATTTTTGTTTATCAAGTGTTTTAATATCTCTAACTTTTTTTCCTTGTTTTAATATAGGTATAAAGAGTGGAAGAACGAGCTTTCTTCCCATTACACTGTATACAAGGAGCTAGGCCGAGGTTCTACCCCTAGCGAATTCCGGTTTAGGGAGTACGAGTGGCAGTGGCTGATAGCCCACTTCGAGCACCCCAAAGCTCAGGTATGCATCCTGAATATATCTTACAAGCCTAATGTATCGTATCAGATTGAAATAGTTAGTTACTAATTTTTTTCCATATGTTTATCAAACAAGGCGATTTCGAAGACGAACCGGGCGAATAGATTGAAAAACACCAGGGCCCATCATGCAGGTTCACTCAACTACATGGGTTGGTCGACTAAGGCGCAGCAACAACAAGAAGTGAACCCCTTGGTGTATATTCATCAGAAGTTCTATCTGCAGTGCCCTGACGAAGCGGTAAGTCTTTCGCCTCTCCATGTGTTAATAAAACTATTTTTCGATATTAATTTATTTAGTATCCTTAGTACGTTATTCATTTTCGCTTTTCAATTAGGCGAGAGTGGAGGAGGCGACCGCAGAAGTGACCATGAATATAGCTCGGACTAACCATCATGACTGCTCCGAGGAAGAAGTCACCCAGTATGCCTCTCAGATCGATCCGCTTGATCGTCCTATAGCGGCTCAGATCATGGCAAAAGCGTGCGGGACTGGGAAGAATACCTACTACTGTAGGGGAATGGGCTCGGCGGGCGAAGGAGTATTGAAGAACACTTCATAATACCCTACCGGGTTAAGAAGTTCAGCTTCTAGTCGTAACCTCGCAGCGGAGCTTCAGAGGACGCAGAGGGAGTTGGAGGAGCAAAAGAGGCAGATGGCCGAGTACCAAAACATGGTCCAGCAGCAGACACAGATGCAGGCTCAGATGTACACATGGATGCGGACGATGTACGAGGCTCAGACTACTGGACAACCGTTCCCCACACCTCCCCCGGTCCCTCCGTTCCCTAGCTATCCACCACCACCACCGCACCAGTCAACGCCAGAGCAAGACCAAGGTAGCCACCGGAATTCAAATGAGTACATGGATTACTTCGACCCTGACCCGCAAGTTCCTGGACCCTGACCTGTAGTTGTAGTTAATTTTCGTATCGTCTTTGCTATTTGTACTGTACGTTGGACATTTATGTGTACTGTTGAACTTGTATGATTGTACGGTTTATGTCTTTCAATGCAGGTTCTAGAATTGGGCCCAATCCAGAACCGCGTTTTTTTTTCAAAATTTTTCCAGACATTGCCGGCGACATGGACCTAAGTCGCCGGCAATGTCTCACATTCCGGCCACGGCGGCGTTGACATTGCCGGCGACTTCCATCGCCGGTAATGTCCTACACATCACCGGCGACTCAAATCGCCGGTAATGTCTTGACATTGCCGGCAACTTGAGTCGCCGGTGATGTCAAGACATTACCGGCGACGTGAAACTCCGTCGCCGGCAATGTTAATACCGGCGGGGAATTTCCGGCGACGTCATTGCCGACGACTTGTCGCCGGTAATGACAATTCCGGCGTAAAAAAAGGACAAGGCCGGCGACGGCAAGTCGCCGGTAATGTCTCCATTTCTGGTAGTGTCAAGGCATACTTTAACATAACTAGTTGTTTTCACCATTATGGTGTCTTTTGGCCATGATCTCATTCTAGAGAGCAAGAAAATGACTAGCTTGTGCATATGGCCTGGTACTAGTATCCTTTGCCATTATTTTTTCTTCCTCGTTTCGAAGTTGAATTTCGACTTCCTTTTTCCTAATAGCAAGTTGCTTTTCCTCATTGGCAATAAGTATTGCAAACTGTTGTGCTCTCACTCTTTCTTATTCAAGCCTTGTGGTCTTCAATTCAGCTAATTCAGACAGAACTTGTGAAGGTGCACTTTCTTTATCATTCTTAGCTTTTGCTAAGGCTTTTGAGGCCTTTCTGTCCAGTGGCCTCACCAAGCGTGCTGGGTCTGCAGGTTTAGCAGCTTCAGCAGCTTCAGCAACTCCAGTATCCACTTCTTCAAGATTAATTGAATCAGAAGTTACCAGTGAAGAAGATGAAGCAGGGGTACTAGTTGTAGAAGTCTTGGCTTTTTTCTTGGAACCATATTTCTCCAATTCAGATTGCCATTTTTGGTGGAACTTCAACAAATTCCAACAATGATCAAATGCAAATACATGACGTTCTTCTTTTTGGTACATCAACTTTGTTTCAGTAATCTAAAAGATAAATATCATAGTTAGTCAATCCATAAACACAACATTGACAACAACATATAGTATACAAACAACACTAGTCTTTTTCCAATGAATATGCATAAAACAAAAAAGATCAATACATGCCTTATCTTGCTCATTATGACCACTGCGTCGGAAGTTCTCAATTTGAGCATAATATCCACAAAACTTGTTGACAGAGGAATGAACTGTGGCTCATCGGTGAGTCAACGAAGTGTCAGAACGTTCAGATGGAAAGTTCTTTTCCTCATGGAAGTACTTTCCTATTCTTTTCCAAAATGAAGTTTTTTTCTGCTCATTCCCAATCACTGCATCTATGCTAACATTCAGCCAAGCAGATATGAGAAGATTATCTTCTTCAATTGAGAAGTTATTTGATCTTTGTACTTTCTTTGCCATAGGATGCGGTGGTGTAGCATCTTCATTTGGACTTTGTGGAGGTGGTATCTCAACACCAGTACGATGTTGAGACAAGTTGCAATCGTTCAAGCAAATTTCAGTAGAGTTTGTCTCCGAATCGGGATTAGTGAGAAGAACTGTGTAGCTGACTAATCCATCTGAATCCATCTGGGCAGTTTAACACATGGTTTCAATGATGATATTACTAAACAAAACCATAGAAAAAAGGAACAAACTCGTAGTACCAATTCAAGGAGTAGTTGCATCCCAGAACTTCAAGAAACTAATAATCTTGAACAATAATCAAGTAAAAGACAATCTGGACAAAGCCCAACCATAGATCGATCAAAGAAAACAAAATTTTCATAAAGAAAAGTTCTAAACTGACCTGAATGTTGATTGTTGAAGATTGAATCACTGATGGATACTTTCACGAACTCACTGCTCACGCAACTTTATAGTGAAACAATTTGCCCGTTGCGAGATTATTGGATCCCCCATCTTCTCTCTCCAATTGTATGAAAATGAGGGATGGAAATCAGAATTTTAGGGAATCCCTATTTTAGGAGATGTAATACAGAATTTGTTGGAATGAAAAATTAGTCAAAATTCTTTTAATTGTGGTAAAATTCAAATATAACAACCCGCTGAAGTTGCTCTAAAATGAGTTTTTCTTTTATTTCAGGAACCAAAGCAACGAAGAAAAGAAGCACTGACGATATCGATTATGATTACTTATTGTTTGCACTTATCCATAACTCCTTTTTCACACATCTTACATCAAGTATTCTTCAAATGTGTATCACCTTAACTATGGTAAACATTTAAAATATAGCATTCTCTATTATTAAGACATCGTGTTGCATGCAAGTTATATAATTAAGTTTTTTATATTTATGCCACAACCTTTATATACATCCGCCTAATTTGGAGCAGCTTATGAAGTAATTTATGATGCTTGACATAAAACTTAAACTATTTCAGGTGTTTGATAAATTCATTAGTTTATAAAAGAGCTGATTACGGTTTATTTCAAAAATTACACTTAAAAATTATGATCTGTTGTAGGTTATAAAAACCGGCGATATATAGCATTCACGAGTACGTTGTAAATTACACCCGATTACTTTCACGCGGTTAAGCATTTCGGAGACGATAGTTCGTTCTTATCTTCTTTCATCATGGAGATTTATATAATTACGTACAAACAGTGGAGTTGGTTCCTGAGATTCTGTTTGGCTACGCAAGTCGCTCAAAGAAAACAAAAGGCTGGAAGGGAAGAGGGTGTAGCCGACAATAACTTGTTTGTAGGCCGAGCGAGAATTGAGACAGAAAGTAAGCAAAGCAGATCGAGCCTAAAAGGAAAGGGTGCCCTAAGCCTTACACAAGCAAATTCTAAAAGAAAAGGAGGTAATGTGTGTGGGATGATCTTTTGCATTGCTGCATTTGACTAATATTTTTTTGCATTTTGAAACGTAGCCTTTTCAGGTATTGTCATGTGATTCATACTATAAGAGAGGAGAGCTGGGGAGGTGTGGTCGGTGGCCTTGTTTAGTTTGTTTAATTTGAAGTTTATTATTTAAATCTATTCTGGGGGACGTGCATGCAGCAGCAGTGCAAAGAGTTAGGTAACTTGGTATCCTCGATTATTTTCATACGTGAACTGGGTCTACTTTCAGGTTCCTATAAAGCTCCTCACTGACTCACTGAGATATGTTTCTTTGTTTATATGAGAACATTGTAGATGAGTGTATTTATAAGAAATCAGAAGGAGGTGATTTCATGTTCCTTATTCTCTATGTTGATGACATATTGCTTGCCAGTAACAGCATGAGAATGTTACAGAAAACCAAAGATTTCTTGTCAAAGAAATTTGACATGAAAGATTTAGGTGAAGTCACTTATGTTCTGGGAATAGAAATAAAAATGGATAGGTCCAGATGTTTGCTTGGTTTGTCACAGGAAAACTACATCAGCAAAGTCTTAAAGAGATTTGATATGCAAAATTGTTCAGCTGGTGCAATTCCAATGTCAAAGGGAGACAAACTGAATAAAAATCAGTGTCCTTTTACTGAGAAGCAGAAAGCAGAAAGCAGAAATGAAGAACAAACCTTATGCACAGCTTATAGGGAGTCTCATGTATGCACAAGTGTGTACCAGACCTGATTTGTCTTATGCAGTTGGCATTTTATCTAGATTTCAGTCCAATCCAGGTATGGAACATTGGATAGCAGGGAAGAAGATACTCAGATATCTTCAAGGAACCAAAAGTCATTGTCTGGTCTATAGAAGGGTTCATGATCTTGAATTTGTTGGCTACACAGATGCAGATTTTGTTTCTCATTATCCTAGTTCAAACAAATCTACCACAAGATATGTTTTTACTATGGCAGGAGGTGCTGTTGCTTGGAAACGATGAAACAAACCATCACAGCTACCTCAATTATGCAAGCTGAATTTATTGCAATATATGAGGGGGCTTGTGAGGGTTTATGGTTGAGGAATTTTTTGATTCAGACTAATGTTGTGGACAGTGTCATTTCCAGGCCAATGAAATTGTACTGTGACAATTCTGCAGCAGTGTTTTTTAGCAAGAACAACAAGAGATCAACTAACTCTAAGCACATAGATCTCAAATATTATAGCATTAGAGACAGAGTTAAGAACAAGGAACTGGAAGTGGTCAAAATTGGGACTGAGTCTCAGCTAGCTGATCCATTCACCAAACCCATGACAGTGACAGCTTTTCAAACACATGCTTCTGATATCTTACTGTTACTTCTACTATTTATAATAGGATATTTTCGTCTTTTTCGACCCAAGGCTTTCATAATTATAAGTTTGTCACTTCATAATATCATGTAATTACCACACAAATGATTATAATTAAGTTGGACCAAAGTACCAAATTAACTATTTTTACTAGCTAAAACAGACACATACACAAACAATATATTCTTTATATACTGTACATTGAAATGAAGTCATATATATAGCTTATATGATATTTTCTTTTTCCAAATTAGTGCAAAATACATGCTTAATCAACACATTTATTCGGAACCTTTATCTTGAGCGAAATGATCGATTAGTTTCGATCAGCTAGATAGGGTTAGTCTTATTAGTGTTTAGTCTCATTCATTACGTAGATATCTTTCATTAATAGTTTTCGAAATCTCAAATCAGAGAAAGCAACTTCGATCCCAAATTAACACTACTGGAGGAGAGAACTGGGGTGACGTAGTTACATATCTTCGTCGCTCCAATTTGAATCGAGGCGACGTACATTGCCTAGATACTAATTACGTCGCTTCAACAAATTGAGGCAACGTATATTGATCTTGGTCGCTTCAATAATATGAGGCGACCACTTTTTACATTCGAAGCGACGAAGTTTAGTTTGGTCGCTTCGAAGAAAATCGAGGCGACGTAGATTGCTCAATCTTCGTCGCCTCGTTTTTTTTAAATCTGGATCTACTCTTATTCTTAAAGTCAAACCGTTCATAAAGTTAGAATTTTAGAAAAACAGTTCATTCGCGTTCTGGAGTTGTTCTTGTGCGATTTTGGGAGAAATTTTAGGAAATTGAGAAAGAAGGTTATTCTTGCCATTGATTTGATTCTTGAGTATAGTAAGGTTAGTTTGATTTGTATCTCTTTAACCCTCTTTATGACCATAATATGTTAAATTAGAAGTGAAATTGAAGTTTTGGTGAAATGTTTGAAGTTGAATTGAATTTGGTGTTATGTTGTAGTTTTAGTGTTTGAATCATTGAATTGTGGTAAATCATGTTATGGGTTCAAGAATAATGTTTGAAATTTGGTTAAGTTTAGTGAAATTTATTGATGATTAGAAGTGAAAATAAAGGTTATGTGAAATTTTTGAAATTGCATTGAATTTGGTCTTATGTTGTAGTTTTAGTGTTTGAATCATTGAATTGTGATAAATGATGTTATGGGTTCATGATTAATGTTTGAAATTTGGTTAAATTTAGTGAAATTAATTGATGATTAGTGTAGATTAGGTGTATTCGAGCCTTAATTAGTAGTGTTATTAGTGTTAATCATGAAATCGAGCGTATGGTTATATATAATTGTGGTGTTTATCAACTTAGAACTCCCGTTTGAGAATTAACAACTCATCTAGTTGATCGAGTTGAGTTGTTGATTCTCGAATTGTTCCATTTTTGGACACTTTAGGTGAACATGACTTTGTTGATCCTTTTGCTATTCATCTGATTTCAGTTTCAGTTTTGGGATATGGTTTCGACAGTGTCTCATTTCACTGTTCCCCGAGTGCAAATTAGGTTGTTTAGATATGTGTGCACTCGGGGAACTGTAGGGAGATGCTGCCGAAATTTCCCTAAATTGGAGCTGAAACGCATGGGTGCAAGAGCGTTGACAAATGTCATGTTCCCCTGAAGGGGATAGGACCCAACCCGGAAGCATACGGTGAAGAAGTGTGGGGTTTTGGTGGAATCGCAACTGTGGCGTGGTAACTTTGTTCATATTGATTTTTTTGCTGACAGGAAACATGGACAGACACCCAGACAAAACTTGGATGACCTATCATCATGCTGATCCAAGGTACATCACAGGCATATTCGAGTTTATGAATTTTGCCCGGCGACATAGTAACGGAGCCGATTATCACTTCTGCCTGTGCAAACGTTGTAAGAACGGTCCCTTCAAGGTTACTATGGATGTCATGTATCATCACTTATCACACAGTGGTTTGAGTCCGGATTATACTGTCTGGCACCTTCACGGGGAAGTTTCTGCTGAACCGACAATGCTTAGTCAACGAAGACAGTGGCTTCAAGACAGAGTCGGTCCTTCTAGTGGTGTCGGTCCTTCAGTGAACCCGCAGTTGGAGATTCTACATGATGCATATCATTACTATCCTGGATACCATGCAGATGCACCCCAACAATTAGTGGAAGATAATTCGGGCATGAACTTCAATGACATGGTAGACGATGATTATGAAAAGTACGATAGATTGTTGAAGGAGTCACAGACCCCATTATATGAAGGAAGTGAGGAAACTGTTTTGAGTGCCATATTAGATGCAATGGAAATGAAAAATGAAAATGGATGGTCGGACACAAGTGTTGACTCTTTATGTATTTACATCAATAAACTTCTTCCTAAAGGGCACACATTCCCCTGTTCATACTCGAGAATAAAAAAAATCTTGAGTGATCTTTCACTGGGTTACGAAAGAATTGATGCGTGTGAGTTTAACTGTGTGTTGTTCAGGGGGGCGCTTGTAAACGAGAGGTTTTGTCCAGTGTGTTATTCTGAAAGATATAAGCCATATACGAAAGATATTCCCAAAAAAATTATTCGTAACTTCCCTCTAACACCAAGGTTGAAGCGTTTGTTTATGTCCCCACACACTGCCAAGCATATGCGATGGCTGGGGGAGCGGATATGCGTGGCTGGTAGCCTCAGCCACCCAGCTGATGGAGAAGCCTTTCAACATTTTGACAGAACTTTTCCAGGTTTTGCACGGGACTGCAGGAATGTGCGCCTTGGAGTAGCAACAGACGGTTTCAATCCATTCGGAACAATGGGAATTTTGCATAGTACATGGCCCGTTGTTGTGATGCCGTACAATCTACCACCATCAATGTGCATGAAGAAGGAATATAACATGTTATCAGTGTTGATTCCAGGCCCTAAATCTCCCGGAAAGTGCCTTAGTGTACTCATTGAGCCGATGATCGAGGAGCTAATACATTTATGGGTCGTTGGGGTCCATACTTTTGATCGAGTAGACAATGAGGTATTCTTGATGAAGGCAGCGGTAATGTGGACTATTAGCGACTTTCCAGGTTTAGGGATGCTTGCGGGGTCAACTGTGAAAGGGTACAAGGCATGTCCAATCTGTCTAGATGAGCTAACTTCAGAGCATAAATGTGGGAGGATAGTTTATGAAGGACATCGAAAATGGCTCCACCAAGATCACCCTTGGCGATTGAGCAAGGCATTTAATGGGAAGGTGGAGTTTGGCGGAAGACCCTATCAGAAGAGTGGAGATGAAATTTTGGAGGACGTTAGGTCACACGTTTACCCTATTCTTAGCCAACATGACGACTTGAAGGTGCCATACAATCCGAATAACAGACAGTGTTGGACTCACGAAAGCATATTTTGGAAGCTGCCGTATTGGTCATCATTGAAGATCAGACATTGCTTAGATGTCATGGACATTGAAAAAATGTGTGTGACAACATCCTTGGAACCATTTTTGCGATTCCTCAGAAGTCTAAGGATAGTCCAAAAGCTCGCGCTACTTTGAAGAAGAGGAATGTGCGAAAAAACCAGTGGCAAAGAGCGGGTGACCAGGGTACGGTGAAAGTTCCTCATGCACCCTTTTTAGTTAAAAAGGATGATCTAGAAGATGTGTTCCAGTGGTTCAGGGATGTTAAGTATCCTCTTGGTTATGCAGGTAGTTTGAGAAGTAAGGTGAAAGTAAGTTCACCGTCACAGTTTTATGGATTGAAGACGCATGATTGCCATGTGTTGCTTCAACGTCTTCTTCCTGTGGTTATCAGAGGGTTCTTGCCAGAAAACGTTGTAAATCCATTGATAGCACTGTCAAATTGGTTTCGTCAACTATGCAATAGGGAGCTTAAGCAGGATGTTGTGCGTGACATGGAAACTGAGATAGTGATGATTCTCTGCAATTTGGAGCTCATATTTCCTCCACATTTTTTTACATCTATGGTTCATCTCATGGTTCATCTGCCCGAACAAGTATTCCTTACAGGTCCAGTACACTATACATGGATTTATCCAATTGAAAGGTAAAATGTTTTTCATTGCTAATATTATGTTCGTTATGTAACTAGTCGGCTATTAGGAAAATATTGTACTAATCTTGAGGGTGTTTTTGTAGGCAATTAGGAAAATATAAAAAGTCAATGAGGAATACACGTTACCCGGAAGGTAGTATTGCTGAACAGTACCTCGTACATGAGTCGGTGACGTATTGTAAGTCTTATCTCAGACGGATGGACAACAAAGATGTCGACACTTCCCCTGAGTGGAATATCAGCTGTGTTTCACTCTTAGTAAGACCAGATATTATCGAGACTCATTGCCAGTTCAGGTTGACTGAGGCAGAGACTGCTGAGGCTCACTGGCAAGTCTTGGTGGAAACAGACAAAGTCAAACCTTACCTAGAAGAACATCTCAGAAGGTTCGAGGCTAAAAATGGTGAAGATTTCGACGAGCTTCGTCGGAGGAGGAGTTTTCTTCGATGGTTCTTAACATGGGTACATATGCCTATTAATTCTTGTAAGGTTCTTTGAGGATTTATAACACTTATCTTTAACTTCTCTTAACACTTATCTCTCAGGTGTCCCTTAAAGAAACAAACTCGGACCCGAGCTTGGTTGCAGGGATAAAGTCATTAGCTCAAGGACATCAGCAATGTCGGGTTTATAAGTCGTGTTATGTGAACGGTGTCAAGTTCACCTCGTTTGATAGAGATCAAAGAACAGTGACTCAAAACAGCGGTGTCATGATAGACATGGGTTCATCCAAGTTCTACCGCCATGTTAATTACGTGGTCGAAGTATTATATGCAGGTCGTATGCCAGTGGTGTTGTTTAAGTGCACATGGCACAACTCCGACGACGAGGAAGATCTTGACACCGTTATAAAAGATCATGGACTGATATCAGTGAATACAAACAACAGTTACTATGAGGATTCACCTTTCATAATTGCAACCAAAGCAAAACAGGTATTCTACATAGACGATCCAAAGGCTGGTGGTGCTTGGAAAGTGGTACAAGAAATGTCGTACCACAATGTCTACAGCACTGACGTACTTGCCATAGATGAAAACATATCGCGTACAGGAGATCATATATTCAAGCCTTACCAAGAGGACACTCTTACGGTGATACAATTTTACCCAGATTTTCAACTACTTTTGGATGAAGACGAGGACGAGGACGAGGACGAGGACGAGGACGAGGACGAGGATGAGGACGAGGACGATGACGAGGAGTAGGACTAAACTAATATTATTAATGACATAGAAACCTAAATTTGTGTTTTCTTTAAAGCATAATTTATGTATTCAAAAAAATATTTCTAACTTTTGAATTTGTAAAAAATAACACAAAATAAAGGATAAGAGGCGACGAAGATTGCATTATTGGTCGCTTCAATACATCGAAGCGACAAAGATTCCATTATTTGTCGCTTCAATTAATAGAAGCAACGAATATTGCATTCTTTGTCGCTTCAATGTATTAAAGCGACCAATAATGCAATATTCGTCGCCTCGTATGCTTTTTAATTCCAAACTTCATCGTTTCTTTCATCTTCAGTTCATTACCATTTTCCATCAATATACGTCGCCTCGTATGTAGACGAAGCGACGAAGATGTCAATATACGTCGCCTAGAATGTATAGAAAGCGACGAATATGTCAATATACGTCGCCTCGTATGTATACGAAGCGACGAAGATGTCAATATACGTCGCACCATCTATGTAGACTAAACGACGAATATATCAATATACGTCGCCTCGTTGGCTTTATAATTCCAGATTCACAGTTTGGTAGTTCTTCTGTTCATTTCACTTCGTTCTTCGTCTCTAATCATCTTCTCGCCCCAAATCTTTAAACCCAGCTTCAACAAATCCCTAAACATGAACCCCAACACCCTAAATCCCCGTTGACCTCAACCCTAAACTCCCTCCCTCCCCGTCGACCTCAACCCTAAATCCCCGTCGAATTCGAAGCCGAACCCTAAACGAGAAACCAGTTCCTCATCTTCTTCAAAGCTTCCGGATCATCTTCTTCAAAGCTCCAAAGCTCTCTAATCATCTTCAAAGCAAACTCGGTAAGCATCGATCTTCTTCTTTTTTCAATTTTTTTCTTTCAATTTTTTCAAATTGGTTCGGTGTATGGAAGATGTGTTGCAATATTAGTGATTTGTTTAGTAATCGAAGATGTGTTGTAACAGTTTGATGTATGGATTCATATATTGTTATGTAACAGTTCGATGTATGGAAGATGTGTTGTAACAATGTTGACCACCAACTGTTCGATGAAATGTCTCTAATAATCTAGACAACTCTAACTTAAGATACGGTTAGCCCAAGGCACACGAGTAGGCAGGTGTAGTTCCTCATTGTCCTAGAATCTTAACTAGGGGACAAAAAACATAATCTTAACTAGGGATGACTTCGGCTATGAAATGGCCAAAGGGCATTGTTGTTCGGATTCTGTTTAGTAATCAAAAAGATGAAATAAACTTCTGTTATTCCACAATTGAACTATTATACTGCTTGATCTAAATACTGCTTGATGTCCAGTCAGATTTGCTTTGAGTACTGTGTGAATGCTGGCCATTGTTTCATTACTTTGTGTTGTTTTAGTCCGGATTTGCTTTGAGTTTGGTAAAATGGTCTTTGTTAATTTCTTCAATACTTGAACCAGATTTCAGAAAGAAGAAGCATTCCAATTCCGTGTAGCTAAAGCAAACGAAGTGAGAGAACTCGAGAATGTATGCTGCATCAATGCTTTATACTGTGTCTATTCTAATGCATCAAAGAAGCATAAGATGAATTTATTCCCAACTAAGGATATATTAAAAATTGATAAGCTATATGCGATAAATGAAGCTGTATGTAGAAGTTGCCTCTCATGTGGACTCTGCCTCTCATGAATCTGTATGCAATGTGTTTTGTGATGCTGCATGCTTATTATGTATGGGTGGTAATTATATGTCAATTTACTTCTGAAAATTTAAGAAAGGGAGGCACTTTTTATTGAAATGAATTGTTTGCTAATTTGTGAGCTGTTTGATAGCGTAACAGAACTGTTTGTGAGTATAGTTTAATAGTTATGTATTAAGTATTAGGCTTGCAAGTCAATGTGTATCATCAACAACTACTACCCATCTCGCTATTTGTAAGTTTCGGTGTAGTTCAATCTTAATAGATTAGTTTGACATACTGATGAAGCTTGGTACAGGTACTTCATACATGATAAGAATAGGTTTGGATAGGTTTTAATAGATTATTAGTTTTAACAGAATGGCTCCCGGAAGTACAAGTCACCAAAGGAGGAAAGCGGCGATCCAGCGTCGTGAAGCGGCGGCGGCGGCGGTGGCTGCCGCAGCTGCGGAGGCGGCGTGGCGACCATTCAGCAGAGACGGGGCTTCCGGGTCGGGTTGCCAGCAGTAGAGGTTTTAACGCCCGCCCCAAACCTTGAGGATGCGATTCCTCAAGTAGATGACAGCGACGCCACTACGGCATCACAGCACCCTCCCGCCCTCAGCATCCGGTGCAAGAAGACCAAACTCCCCGACATGGTGGACATGGCAACCGGAGATCCGACGACGCAACAGCGCGGAGTCGTTGTCGGGACGAAGACTGAGTACCTCGTCCGGATGAACAACAACAGGCGACTACAAGTCGCTTACTCTACGAGGCATCGGGGGCCTGCGACGAGGGAATTCAGGAGTCCAATGTCCAGAGACATCGGTAGCATCATCCGCGGAAAAGTTCCAATGCTTGCACCTAGCTTTTTGGGACTTAGCGATTTGCATCGCGATATCGTCAATACAAATATTGAGGTATACTTATTGCCCTCGCGCTACTTTGTTACTTTACGGTTTATGTAAATATAACTTTTACATAACGGAATTTAAATGTCTTGTGCTAGACGAACTACGACATCCCGGTGACTGATGTGGAGATGTGGAACTTCATTGATGTGACGGCGCAAACAATCTACAAGGATTGGAAGTACGATTGTCATCAACATTATCTCCACGTCAGCCAGGAGACTCCGGCCGAGTTTCTCGGGAGGGAAGACCAATGGGCGTGGTTAAAAGCCCACTTCGAAGACCCTGCTTACTTGGTGAGCTTCATAAACCATCCTTGGAATTGTTTTGGTAGCCAACAATTTTAAAATATACATGTTTATCTATTCTAATTCATCGATGATTTTTGTGTGTGTGTGGCAGCGATTGTGCGAACGGAATCGAGGAAACCGAAACAAGAACAAGGAGCAGCAGCTCAACCACCATTCGGGATCTGTCGCCCTCTCGTACCGAAGCGAGGTGTTGGAGAAGGAGGGTCATAGAGCGCCCGCCGTCCAGACGTGGATTAACGTATACCAGCCGGACAAGAATGCGGCTGAGAAAGTGGTAAGCTCAAATAGGTTCACGTTACGTTATTTCAATTATTTTTGTTTACCATATTGTAATATTATTTATTTAATATCACTTAATTGAGCAGGCGGCAGTGAAGCGAAGACTCGATGAAGTCTTGTCGCAACAAGATAGTGTTGCGGGTGACACAGACGGCGATGCGACGGTTTCCCAACCCCATCCTCTTCCTCTTGATACACAAATAAATATCATAGAGGAAGAGGTGGGTTCAAGGCCCAGGACCTCTATAAGAGGTAATAAATCTCCTAAACCACCGTCGTTCATCTCGATTTACGTTTTGCTTTATTTTTATTTACTATTCCATTACTAATATTTGTTCTTGTTCGACGTGACAGGGGTGGGGCACGCTTTCACACGCGACCCCAAACCGAGAGGAGGGCCCCGAGTACAGGAAACCGAAGCCCTGAAAAGGGAGGTGGCTGAAGCCAGAGAGGAGGCGCGCAGATCGAGTGAGACGGTGCGCATATCGGGCGAGGAGGCGCGCAGATCGAGCGAGGTGGCGCAAAAAGCCAGAGAGGATTACAATGAGCTCGCCTAAAGGGTCCAACAAATGGAGGCCCTAATGCGATCATTCCAGGCTGGGAGTCAACAACCACAACCTCCTCCACCACCTCCTGGCTCGTAATCGAGCTGCATTGTCGTCCCCCAGCATTAGTCTACTGTGTGATAGGTCGCTTTGTATAACGTTTTGAGTTGTGGAATATTTGTCTATATAACTTGATTTGATGAATGCGTTTTTGTGTTTTTAAATTAAATGAGGCTGTCTGTGTGATAGGTCGTGACTTGGTACAATAATATTTAATTTTTATTTTTTTTCTTTTTCAGTAAATGAGGCGACGTAGATTGGTCAATCTTCGTCGCCTCGTTCAATGAAAAAGAAAAAAAAATAAAAATTAAATACATTGAAGCGACTAAGATTGACCAATCTACGTCGCCTCATTTACTAAAAAATAAAAAAATAAAAATTGAATACATTGAAGCGACGTAGATTGACCAATCTACGTCGCCTCATGTACTGAAAAAGAAAAAAAATAAAAATTAAATATATCGAAGCGACGAAGATTGACCAATCTTCGTCGCTCCATTTGGGTGAAAAAGAAAAAAAAATAAAAATTAAATATAGTCAGGCGACCAATATTCATCAATCTTCGTCGCTTCAATATAAAATGGAGCGACGTAGATTGATCAATATTCGTCGCTCCGTTTTACATTGAAGCGACGAAGATTGATGAATCTTCGTCACTCCATTTTATATTGAAGTGACAACATTTAGATCTTCGTGGCGAAAAATTGAAGCGACGTAATTTTTTTTTGTCGCTTCAATGTAAATGAAGCGACGAAGTTTTTAATCTACGTCGCCCAAATGGTGAAGGGATCAATCTCAAGCGACGTATCGAGGCGACGAAGTTTTGGTGGCAAAAAATCGAGGTGACGAGAAAGTGATCCGAGGCGACCATGATGCTTCCTCGCCTCGAATATCTTCCCCAATAGTGTAATGACTTATTGAAGATACACATTACCTGCAACATATATAACAATGTGAATAAAGATGGCAATCTGCACAAGATCAAATGTACATATAGTCGACACAGTCGTCAAAGATGAGGGCAGCTAGAGGTAGCCAGGAGGGAAGATCTCTAATGGGCGCCGAAAGGTACAAAGGAGAGTACTATGTAGTGCAATGCCATCATCTTAAGGTGAATTTAAGAGACAAGAAAAGACAGCAATCGATCTATACATTTCTACTTCTCGTCAACATCTCACTTCCGACGCACCGATTTCTGTAAATATTTGGTGATCGACTACTCATCCGAAAAGCTAGACCGTACAAAAAACATGCAATATTGCTAGACGGGGGTTTGTTTTTGTCCTATGTCTTCTATATTATTTTGTTAGGGTTTGTCTAAGTTTTGGATTTTCCGCTTTTGGTCAAGCTAGAAGGATAGAAAACTTTACATATGTAAAGAGAAGTTTAAACAAGGGCAAATGAAAAAAAATACCCATTTTAAGAGGTATCCTTTCTAAAAAATCTAAAATCTTTTTAAATTAAAAAAAAAAACCAATAAATTTTCGGTGTAAATAACTAACTAAAATTTTTAATTTATTTACGTGAATACCACCGTTATCTTCGTACTCTCTCCCCTTCAATTCCTGTTGAGTTTTCATTTCATTTTTAGTCTCTTTTAAATTCTCCTTTGCAATCTCGATCTCTCCGAAACTGAAAACTCCGGTGACCTCCTTTGAGTACATTGGAATTCTGAATGACGCCACATTCTCTTCCTCCGCCTCCATTGAAATTTGAGAAATTAAGTAATTCTCGTGTTCGAAAACCTTCTTTTTCTTCATTCTCGTTGTTTTATAAGTAGTTTGCATCTATGCTTTAGATTTTTTGAAACGATATTGTTGCTCTACATTTCCTTACATTTTTCTTGGGTTCCCGGTTTGAGTTTTTTTTTTAAACTTTTTCTTGATTTTTTATAGATGCTATGTGATGTATTGTGTTCGCAAAGGCTTTTTTGGTTGTTGTTGATGATCATTTCATGTTAGGGTTAACTGTGGTTCACTGAGTGTTCATTGTGATTCAATGTTTGTTTTTTTTTGTTGGTGTTGATTTCGTGTTTTGATTAACTATGTTTCACTATTTGTTGTTATTGTTGTTGTTGTTGTCGACGATTTTCATGTTAGGGTTAACTGTGGTTCACTGAGTGTTCACTGTTTGTTGTTGTTGATTTCATGTTTGGATTAACTTTGTTTCATTGTGTGCTCACTTTCGTTCACTGTGTGTGGTTGATGATTATGATGATGATGATTTCATGTTAGGGTTAACTGTGGTTCACTGAGTGTTGACTGTTTGTTAGTTGTTAGTTGTTTATGATTTCATGTTAGGATTAACTGTGGTTCACTGAGTGTTCACTGTGTTTCATTGTTTGTTGTTGTTGTTGATTTCATGTTTAGATTAACTATGTTTCACAGTGTATTCTCACTGTCGTTCACTGTGTGTGGTTGTTGTTGATTTTATGTGATTCCCTTAATGTTAACTGTGGGTTGCCTAATTGTGGGTTAACTGTTGGTCAATGTAATGCTAATTGTCTGTATCTGTTTGAAGTCTTAGCTCTATGTGAGTTAACTACTGCTATTTATATTTTGTGTTAGTAGTGCCCTATCAAATATTTTCCTTTCATACAGGCAAAAATGACAAAAACTCATAAGATAAAACATGATAAGCAAACAGAGTATTCTTCCAAAATTCTCAAGAGAGCAAAGATGTCAGGAAAAAGGAAGAGTCAGAATCAGATTTTAAATCTGAAATTGAATCACAAAATTCTTCGGCAACCTTAAAATCGCGTGGAATGCGATGTCTCATCAGTTACAAGGTTGCAAAGTTGAAGTAGCAGGTGCAGAAGCTGCAATAGGAGAAATAGCGAAGGCAGAAATCAGTGGCTAAGAGGAAAGTAGTGTCAAAGAAGAAGAGAATGAAGAAAGACAAGGAAAAGAAGTTAAGATAGAGGAAGGACACAAGTTCAGAGAAGATGATGATGAAGAAGATGATGATGAAGATGAAACGGAAGAGGATGATAAGACAATAATAGAGATGATGATGAAGAAGAGAATGACAATGAAAATGAATCTATTGAAGATGATGATGATGATGATTGTGATGATGATGAAGAGCAAGAAGAAGAAGAACAAGTGGTTGGGAAGAAGAAAGTTCTTAAGTTGAAGCCTGGGCAGAAACGGAAATGGAACTGGAAGATTCAGTTCTGTTGCAACCTCATCAGCTATATGCAGCTTATTCAAGCGTTCAAGGATAAAATCACTGATAAAGTTATTGCTCGACTATTAGAGACTCCATTTGGCACATTGATAAAAGCAATCATAGATAGATAAGTAGGAGAAACTGGAGGGCTTTACAAATCATATGTATGCATGTCGTACTTGGTCGACTGCATGACATCTCTACAAGGTCATTTCTATTTCACCCTACGAGGGTTGATAGAATCAAACTAAAATATGTTGTGGATCTGTTTGGCTTGAAAGATTGTGAAGAGAGACCAGTTCCTTTTTACAAAAAGGTTCTTATGAAGAGAGAGTTTGGAATAAAGTTGTTTGGGGAGAGGACTATGGTTCCAAAGATAATGATTATTGACAGACTGGAAAAAAGCACTTTTGGATTCAAGAAGAGTGGATGACACTGCTTGTCTCTTAATTTGTTGCTATTATCGGTTATTTTGTTGCCCAAATCTTTTGGTAGCGCTGGTTGGAATTTAATGAACATGGTCACCGACTTGGAAGAATTGAAAGAATACGATTAGCCAAGCGGCATTATCAGTCTATTGCTCAATGCATTGGATACACATGCAAAAAATTACTACCCATCAGCAGCTCAACTCAAGAGGAAGGAAGAAAAGAAGAAGAAGAAGAAGAAGAAGAAGAAGCAGAAGAAGAATGAGAAGATTAAGAAGAAAAGGGAAGGGGCAAAGAATATAGGCGGATGCAACCTTATTCTACCGGTAAGTTCTAACTTCCTGATTTTTCAATGTATCTAGTTCAATGTTGTAGCTATGTGTGTTAATTGTGTATTCACTGATGGTTTCACTGTGTTTCACTGATGATTAACTGTGTGTTCACTAATGGTTAACTGAAATTCTTGTGCCTTCACTATGTTTTTAGCTGTCTATGTTAGCTATAGTTCACTCTTTATTCATTGTGTTCTAACTGTGTATTGTTTTCTCTTTTATGACAGTATCTGTTCACAAGTATTGCAAACTTAATGAAACCAACAACAGAGAAAGATGCTGGAAAAATTGGTCTGGTGAGATGGAAGTTCACACCTGTTATGCAAAATCTGAAGAACATAACCAGCACTGAAATGCTGAGGATGATAATGATAGCGGTATTTCCATTGATATTTCAATGCTTTTGTAGTTAATAGGACGACGCTGAAGTTACACTCTCACTATATGAGTTGAGCCCTAATACCCCTAAGCCCATTTATGTAAAAGATATTTTCCCCTAATGCCCCTAAGTTAGCAGTACTTGTAAATTTAATTAGTTAGCAGTAGTTAGTTGTTGAAACTGAATTATCAACACATTCTCTATTTGTTGAAAACATAGTCTCTGAATTATATTGAAATTGAACACAGTCTCTAGATTTTTATCATTTTTTTCTCGACTACATCTAAAAAAAAAGACAGTTAACAACAACTAAACTTCAGCGAAGTACAGTTAAACATTAGTGAAATGACAATGACAATGAAGTGCATGAAGTTAAACATTAGCTAACCATCATTTTTTGTTGCACATGTTCATTTCTATCTGAGATAATGTAAACAACAGTTAACTTTTAGTGAAATAAGTTAACAACAGATAAGCCTCAGCGAAACACATCTGAATTTTCAGTGAAACTTAGTTAACGACAGTGAATGGCAATTAATGCTAATCCTTTGTAAGCAACATAACAACCCCGCCTAAAATTCGCACCATTTTCTTTAACACTGGAGCACAATGAAACCCTAAAAACTAGTATAAAAGCTCATCAATCCTCAAATCTCCATCAATTGCATCCTTGCATCTTTATCAAAACCCTTAAACAATTCATCTCCCAAAAATCCATGGCTCCCACTAGTCACAGATCATCCAGTGTCAATAGAGGAGCTTCATCCTCGACTACTCCTCCGTGTCCAACCATCGAATCATCAATGACTACTCTTCATGATTCAATTGGCCCCTAGTTTACACAGACGAGGTTTGATATCAAGATGACTCATGAGACGAATTGCATATTCATCGTTAAATTGCTGGGGATGATGGAAGTCTTAAGAAGATTGTTGAGGCCAGTGAGAGGATTAATAAATTGGAAGAGAAGGTTGATGGTTTGACCGAGATTGTTCTGGACAAGCTTAACTGATTTGTCTTTATGTTGTTTTTGTTTCCTCTTATGTTTTTTCTATGATAGCTAGGCCACTATCAAATATGGTTTGTTGTATTTTGTAGTTTCTTCAAACTTTTGTTATAGTTCTGGTTTGGAATAAATATTGGAACTTCCATTTGTAATCTTGTATGTAGAAATGTAAATGAAGGAACTATTTTGTTGGCCATGTTGATTTGTTTCTACATTTTCATGATGTGGTAACAATGGATAATCAGCAGTGAACTCTGTTTTGCAAACAATCACCACCCATTGGAAACTATATTCTCTAGATTATTCAATGACATCGAATTCTGGTTTTCCCATGTTGGAAGTTGTAATTTTTTCATCGAATCATCATCTCAAATCAAACTCCATATACATACATCAAAAGAACTCGTTGAATCTGTGACGACCCGGAACAGAATCAGTAGTGTAATTGGCTTAATCCACGAGTTAGCGCGTAATCGCAGTTTTCTGTTATTGATTGAATTACCGGTTTTGATCACGACTTAATTATTTGCCGATAATTTGAGTTGAGTCTCTTCTCGAGAGTTGTTGTACGCGTGATTTCGAGTTCGTGGGCGGTTCCGGATTATTATTTCGACAACCGAGGAATATAATATGAATATTTGAAATTTCAGAATATCATCGAGTTTATCCGTTCGTATTTGAGTTTATCCAAATCATGATTGTGATCCGTTTTGGACCGTCGATCGACCCGAACCGAAATTGGAATGGTTATCGACTTGATTTGCCAGTTTTGCTATTAGTTGCGATTTTGTCGTAATCAGTTAATATGGCGGCTTCATTAGTGACTAAATTATTGGGCAAGAATTTGATTTGGGATCCTTTGCGAAAATTGTAGAGAATTTAATTTCGAGCTCGTGAGAACTTCCGGAGGATTATTCCGAGTTACGAGGAATAAGTTATGAATATTTTAGACCGTTGATCGTTTTATCAGATAAACTTATGTTGAATTGAGCCGTTGACTTTTTATCGTATTTGTCGAAATTTGTTGACTTTAGATGGAAATTGAAGAATTTGTCGAGATAAGTTCATAGACGCGAGAATCGTTGAAAATGGAGTTACGATGCAAAAGTTACGTTCAATCAAACTTTGTCGTAAAATAAATACGGAAGTTACCAAAAATGAAAAGTATAAATAGTGGGTTTCCTTTTTGGGTAAGTCAGAATTGGGTGTTGACCGAGTCAACTCGGGTTGACCAGCCATTATTCTCCATTCCAGGCCGAATTTTGTTTGACTTCGTTGAGCTCGATTCCAGCCTCTTTTGGCCGTGGTGTCTTCATGAAAGTTGTTGGGCTTGAGCTCATCTTTCTTTTGATAGGTCATTCGTTCAATTTGGTTGCCAGATGAAGAAGTTATGATGTTTTGAAGTTTGTGGTTTTCTGGCGAGATTCGGCGACGGCGGTGGCAGCCGAGATGGAGGTCGACTTGTTAGGGGTTTTGTTAGCCTTGGAGAGAGAGGAAGCTTTTAGAAGTGGTTTCAAGTCTTGCCGTGGCCGAATGAGGGAGATCGGAGAACTTGAAATTCCGGTGAGGGTTTGCACCTTTGAGGTGAGTTTTGGACCTTTTCCTGTCAAAATTGGCCTTAACTTTGAACTGGAAAGTTGTTGGAAATGTCTAGATCTTCAAATCCATGTGTAGGTTGAATTTTTCTGGGCCGGTATGATTTTCCAGCGGCCGGCGGTTGCGACTTTTTGTCTGACGTGTTTTTCGACGAGTTGTATGTCATTTCGGTCAGAATTGCGCACCGATCGCAGTGGTGAGGTTTATTTTTCGAATTGAGCATCGAGAATTATAGGCAGATTTTATGGTGTGATTATCGGATTTTTGACGATTTTGTCGATATTGAATTATATGTTTCCGGGAACGGTCGTTTCTCGTGATGTGATTCGAGGTTTTGAGTTATGATTTTGAGCAGTGGATTTTATGATTATCCACGGGATCTTGATCGTTCATTTGGCGAGGGATTTTCCGCCGGATCACGGGATTAACGCGTATCGCGTTAGGCTTATCTGTGAGTTGACTTTTCTATTTTCACTGTCGTTGCGAGTTCGTGATTTTTCGTATTTATTTATATACGATATTGAGATTATTTATTACTTTTGGAGGTATTATTTTATATTTTATGGTTATTGCATTACTTCCATCGATGCTTCGGCTACTCGGCTGATCACCGGTAGTCTGACCAGAGTTGAGAGATTCCTCTGGCAGGGTTGAGAGATTCCCCTATTATGCCGCTGGGGTTGAGAGATTCCCCTAGCCTATCACCGTCGGGCTTGAGAGATTCGCCTGGCGCCTCCATATATATTTTCTGAACTCGCTATACTTTACATTGTATATTGTATATGAAATTGGTGAAAGGCATATGTTTATTTTCGTCCACTCACTCTAACGTTTTTATTTGCCTTTCCCCTGGGTTTTTCAGTTTCCGTGCCCAGTTTGCAGTTCAGATTCTGGTGTCGCACGTCGCGGTCAGAGGCTTAGTATTCGAGCGATGTTTCTTTTATGGTAGGTTCTTAGTTTGGCATACTATTTGTATATATACTAGAAGTCGCTCTGAGCATTCTTATTTTATACGTTTATACGATTTTTCTCCGGATTTCTGTAAAGTATAGTTTTCTTGATTACTTTACATTACTGTTATGATATTGAGAAATTCGAATGAGATTGGTGCCCACGGTTTGATTTTTGTGGCATAGGATGAAGTGTTATTTTTCAAGTGCAGGTAAAGGCAATTCCGCGTTAGTAACGAAACTTTGTCAAAATTTTTGTGGTTTTTGTTGGTTCATGTTTTCAGAAGGGGTTTGATTCCGGTTTAGGAAACTAAATCGGGGTTGGGTCCTTTCAGAATCAAACTCCCCAAGGCCAGAGATCCTTTTCAAGTAAGGAGACAATTCTTATATCCAAATCGCTTATGACAATGAATGACAGTTAAGCCTCATTGAGACACAGTTATACTCAGTGAAACATAGTGAACGACAGTCAAGCCTCAGCGAAACGCAGCTAAATTTTCAGTAAACACAGTTACCGATAGTGAATGACAGTTAACCTTATCCCTTAGAAGCAACATCTCAACCCCGCCCAAAATTCATGCCATTTGGTTTAACAACAGAGGATGACATTGAAACCCTAAAAACTAGTATAAAAGATCCTCAATCCTCAAATCTATATCAGTTGCATCCTTGCATCTTTATCAAAACTTTAAAATAGCTTATCTCCCAAAAAGTCATGGCTCCCACTGCTCGCAAATTCTCCAGGGTCAACAAAGGAGCTTTATCCTCGAATTCTCCTCCATCTCCAGCCATCGAATCATCAATTTTCTCTCTTCCTAATTCAATTTATGCCAAATTCGAACACTTGAGGAACCTAATCAATAACAGTTTTTAATTGCATGGCGATGTCATCCGTCAACTACTGATTAACTCCGAAGGTGCACTTAAGAAGCACAAGGAATTGGAGGAAAAGCTGGAAGCTTTGACGGAGATTGTTTTGGAGAAGGACAAGTCTAACTGATCTGAGTTTATGCTTTTGCTTTTATGTTAGTTTCGTTTATGTTTATGTCTATGTTTTCACCTCTTAGATTTATGTCTATGTGTTTCGTTTAGGTCTATGTTTTTCTATTTTGGAGTAACTTTTGTGATCCCTATGATAAATCAAGGAAATATTTTTGTTGGCCATGTTCATTTCTTTTGGAGATTGCATGACAATGAAGTACCACTTACTACGCATTGATCAAATAGATACACAGAAACTCAAAAAAATCTGATTCATAAACATGAAAGCAAACCTAGACTAAAATTTGTAGGAATTAGATAATTTTAACAATAGTTAAGCCTCAACAAAACAAAGTTAATGACAACGAAGGACAATGATACCTATAACAATCAAAAGAAGAACATTACACCATTTTTTATGTTTATATTTTAAATATGCAGATTGAATTCTTGGATATAGAACCCTCCAAAATTGATTAGAAATTAAAAAGGAAATGTAGGTTGCTTTAATGACAGTGAATGTGAGCTGACCCTAATCCCTTGGAAGCAACATCACAACCCCACCCAAAATTCGTGCCATTTTCTTAAATAACAATGGAGCACATTGAATCAGTGAAACAAAGTTTATGACAGTGAATGACAGTTAAGCCTTAGCAAAACACAGTTGAATTTTCAGTGAAACACAGTTAATGACAGTGAATGACAGTAAACTCTAATTCATTGGAAGCAACATCACAACCCCACCAAAATTCGTGCCATTTTGTTTAACAACATGAGCACAATGAAACCTTAAAACCCGCCCAAAATTCGTGACATTTTGTTTAACAACAATTGAACACACCGAAACCCTAAAAACTAGTATAAAATCTCTTCTATCCTCGCATCTTCATCAAAACCCTAAATAGCTCATCTTGTAAAAACCCGTGGCTCCCAGTACTCGCAGATCATCCAGGCTCAACAGAGGAGCTTCATCCTCAAATGCTCCTCCGTCTCCAACCATCGAATCATCCATTGCTATGCCACCTCCTGATTCAATTGTCGTCCAGTTCAGAGGGACAAGGAATGCATTTGAAGTAAATTGCCTTGCAAACTATAAATTGCTGGGGATGAAGGAATTTTCTCTTCAATATCCATTGATATTGATGATATATTGCTACTACTTTGATGCTACAAAAGAAGGAGCCAACAGGTTCAAGTGGTGGTAAAATGAAAAAAATAACTTTTGTTAGATTTGTATCGAAATTGTTTGTGTTCTACCATTACTTATGTCAGTTATAGTTTCATTTTCTCATGCAGAAAAAGTTGAGAGAGACAAGTGTACTCAAAGATCCAAAGAACCCACAACTGAGGTTCCTGGTATGAAGCAATCTTCGACTACAAATAGAAAGGGGAAAGCTCTTGCCAGTGCTAACTACAATATGGCAAAATATAGAGTGTCACTCTGTTCTGGGTGGAGGGAATTTGTACGAGAAAATAAGTTGCATGCTGATGATGAGTTGTTTTTCACATTAATTAACAAACCTCAACTTCTATT
Organism: Geum urbanum; assembly: GCA_946800695.1. Classification (NCBI taxonomy): domain Eukaryota; kingdom Viridiplantae; phylum Streptophyta; class Magnoliopsida; order Rosales; family Rosaceae; genus Geum; species Geum urbanum. The sequence continues at coordinate 14,117,990 of OX327003.1, forward strand.
TAAGGTAAGGATTGTCCGAGATAAGGAATCATCAAAGCACAGTTCATTGCTAGGTAAGTAATTTGCTTCTTCTTTATTTGTTTCTATTTTATGCAACTGATATACTATGTAGAGCAATAATTACAATGTAAATTTTGATCCCGAGACATGGCTTGACCTGAAAACATTGATGTAGATAATCCAAATGGTGGTAATGAGAAAGATGATGAGGTAAGTGAGAATGACAGTGACGATGATACGGAAGACAACAGTGATGAAGATTCATTAGTTAACAAGAGAAAGAGATCAAATTTGACTACCAAAAACATTGATGATGTTGGTGGTGGTTCTGCTAGAACTCAACATTCAGAATGAAGACTTATTGTTCCAAGGAGCATAAATATGGGTCTAATGACCTCACTGCCAATGCAAGTTTAGAACTAATGACCCTACTATGAAATATTTGAAAGATGTTGTTATGGACCAGCCCCTTTATGTAATCAGAGTTTTGTGAGGATTAGTAATTCTAGTTTCTAGTCTTATTCTGTTTTTGAGGATTAGTAGTTCTGGTTAATTAGTAGTTTATGAGGATTAGTACTTCTTTTTGTAATCAAGTATGTGAAACTTTATGCGAAGGAGCTACTATTTTTTCTTTCCATGTTCATTTCTTTGATATTTTCAGTGTGTGTTAACAACAACTAAATCATCAGTGAAAGATAGTGAACGTACAGTTAACCATCAGTGAAGTATAGTTATGCTTTCGTGAGATATAGATAACCATCATTTAGATGACAGTATTCTCATTCACACTACCCTTATATTTTAGTGAAAGTAAACCAAAGAGATACAGTTGGCCATCAATTGGTGTTAATCATATGGTGGTATTTCATTGAAAGACAGTGAAGATACAGTTAACCATCAGTGAAGGACAATTAGATGAATGTAAACACAGTAGACTATAACAACACTCTAAAATCCGTAATGAAGCATAGTGAAAGTCATTTTTCCTTCTGTGGTAGAGTTTTCCCATCTGTGGTGGAGTTTCCCTCATTGTTTTGATAGATCATAACCAATGAAAATTGATTCAATCAGAAAAAAACTGAAACAACTTCAACATAAACAAGTTCTATTTAGTACATATTGAAACAAACTGATGCTCATAGACAACATAAAAAACTAGAGCAAATTCAGAATCCAACAGCAAACAACACATGAACTAGAAATGAAAGAAGGGGCATCATCTAAACATCCAAAATGAAAACATGCTCCTCTTTTGCCTTGAGATCCTTTTGCAGATTCTGGACTTAGTCCTCTAGATCTTGTACTATGTCGCTCAACCCCTCGATTATCGGAGTAGTGCTACATTGAGCCATGCTAACACGATCCAAGATTTTAATCACATCGTCGAAACGATTACAGACCAACTTATCTAGATTTATGACACGGTCATGGAGATCCGGAGCAGCTACCTCATACTCGAGCACACCACAGAGTATGCATCTCTCTCTTTATTTCTTTTGACCTCCTGGACTTGTTGGTAAAGCAACGGTGGGGGAGAAGGTGTGACGACCCAGAACAGAATCAGCAGTGCAATCAGATTAATCTACGAGCTCGCGTGTTATCGCAGGTTCTGACAGTCGTTTGGATCGCAGGATTTGATAACGACTAAATTATTGGCCTAGAATTGGAGCTAAGTCCCTTCTTGAGAGTCGTTGTACATGTGATTTCGAGTTTGTAACCGGTTCCGGATCGTTATTTGGACTACCGAGGAATTAATTATGAATAATTGAAGTTTCGGCATAATCGGATTATAATGATGGATCTCTTAACGACTAAATTACCGGACGAGAATTTGGTTTCGGATTCTTCACGGAAGTTGTTCAGAATTTAATTTCGAGTTCGTGGGAACTTCCGGAGCATTATTCCCAGTTACGAGGATTAAGTTGTGAATATTTCCAATTGTTGTTTGTTTAGTCAGATTATGTGTGTGTTTGGGTTGAATGGTTGACTTTTTATCCGATTGGTCGATGTGTTTGACTTTGGGTGATAATTGAAGAACATGTTGAGTCGAGTTTGTTGTCGCAAGAATTATCAGAATCGGAATTACGACGAGAAAGTTACGGGAGTTTAAAATTTGTCGCAAAATGTATTTTGGAAGTTTCCAAATTGGGAAATTTTTAAATGAGTATTTATTGGGGGGGTTTCCCCTTTGGGAAAGTCAACATGGGATCATTTATACTTTGACTGGTCAAGTCGGGCTGACCGTGTTGGAGAGAGAGTTCGACGGTGGCTCACGGTGTTCCATGGCGGCGAGGTGTTTCCGGCCACCCCACGGTGCGGCACTGGTCCCATTCTATTCGCCTCGCCTCCCTCATCATGTTTCCGGCCACCCCTCACGGCGAGGGTGGCGGTGGAGAGGAGAATTTCCTGCCAAAATTGGCGGGTTTTGAGTGGTTTCGGGTCGATATGAATCCGGCCGATTCGAGCTATGATTTGGACTGGGTTTTGTAGCCCTCATCACTAGGAAGCTACCATGTAAGTTTGGTAATCCAATTCATCTTGTGCTTGGAGAATTTTGGATTTGAAATTTGTGTACCAATTCGGTTTTGCATGAAATTGAGCTAATTAGAGTTTGAATTGGCCTTCGATACAGTTTACAAAGTTGCTCAGTGGATGATTTTGAGTGGAATAGGGGTTGCTCCGCTGAGAAATTTTCAGGTTGGTGGCGGCGCCACCGTGGACGGCGGTCAACGGTCAACGGCGGTCAAAGTTTGACTTTTTGGAGTTTTCGACAAGTTGCATGTCATTTCACTCGAAATCGCGCCCCGATCGTAGTGGGGAGGTTCGTTTCTCGATTTGAGCAGCCGAAAGTACAGCGAGGTATTGAGGTGTAAATATCGAATTTTCGACGATTCGTTGACATTGAATTACGTGTTTCCGAGAACGGTGGTTTTTCGTTATTTGTCTTGTATTGTCGAGTTATGATTTTGAGAAATGGATTTTGTGAATATTCAGGGGTTCGTGATCGTTTGTTTGGCGAGGGACTTTCCGCCGGATCACTGGTTAACGCGAACTGCGTTACGCTAGTCTGTGAGTGGATATTTCTTTTCACGGATTGTTTGCGAGTCTTTATACACGTTTTACGAACTTGAGCATGCATATGAGATTTCGGATTACATGAGCATGTGTTTTACGATTATATATATACGGATATGCGTATACGAGTATACATACACTTATATGTTGTTTCATGCATTTGCATCGAACTATTTACGATTTGATTTACACAGAGTACAGTCCTTATATATGTTGTTGTATCGATACACCTGCATCCCGGCTGATCCCCGAGGATGTTTACCGGGAGAGGCTGTGACTCCTGACCCGTGACCTTTACCGGGGGGAGGCAGACTTCTGACCTGAGGCCTTTCTGGCTAGAATTGCGTGGAAGTCTGGGACTCCGTGATTCTGACTGTACTAGCACGGATGTGTCCACGAGTGACCCCGTGAGATTTTTATGCATGCTCCGTATGCGTGAGGAGTTAGAGTCTCCCTCGTGTACCATTTAACTGTTTATACTTTCGACTCGCATATGTTTTTATAACGTATATTACTTGGTGAAAGACATTTATTTTCGTCCACTCACTCTAACAGTTTTCATGTCTTTCCCCTGGGCTTTTCGGTTTCCGTGCCCAATTTGTAGATCGGACTCTGGTGTCGCACGTCATGGTCGGAGATTTTTATGCATGCTTCGTATGCGTGAGGAGTTAGAGTCTCCCTCGTGTACCATTTAACTGTTTATACTTTCGACTCGCATATGTTTTTATAACATATATTACCATGTGAAAGACATTTATATTCGTCCACTCACTCTAACAGTTTTCATGTCTTTCCCCTGGGCTTTTCGGTTTCCGTGCGCAGTTTGCAGTTCGGACTCTGGTGTCGGACGTCATGGTCGGAGGCATAGTGCTCGAGCTACCTTGTTTCTTCCAGTAGGTTTATTGTTCTACCTACTGTGGTATACGTATATGATTATGTATTAGAAGTCGCTCTGAGCTTTCTATTGTATATGTTATATGATTTTACTCCGGATTTCAGTAAAGTATAGATATATTTATTGATTTACTTTACGGTTGATATATTGAGAAATCCGGATGGGATTGGTGCCCACGGTTTGCTTTTTGTGGCATAGGATGAAGTGTATTTTCCGCGTGCAGGTAATGGTAATTCTACGTTAGTAACGAAACTCTGCCAAAATTTCTATGGTTTTTGTTGGTTCGTGTTTTCGAAAGGGTTTGATTCCGGTTTAGGGAGCTAAATCGGGGTTGGATCTTTTCAGCTTGGTATCAGAGCTTTAGGTTATAGGTTCTGTAGACTTCTGTAGTCGTGTTTACTAAGGATATTTGAGAATGTACAGCATGTCTGGAATGGTGACCCGACCGGCCGGCGGATACTCATCAATATTCCGGGTGTTGTATACTTTCAAATTTTGAAGTTCCATGATTACGTTCCACTTGTTGTGAACGATATTTTATTCATTAGGATGCCTCCTGACGTGCTTTCCGTGTCGTTTCGGTTGTGGATCCTATTGAGGATCAATCGACGCGCGATTTGCCAATGAACTTTGGATTTGGATAAGTATTTAGAGTTCAGGGATTTATGTGGCACGGTTTGCCTGGGTGTGTGTATGAGAGTCTATATGTTGCCTCAGAGCTGAAAATTGTGGCAGTTGATGTTTGCCTGAGTCAGATCAGTGTATTTGGTGGGCTGATATTATGTGAGTTCTGGTTGCGACTCCATGGCCTACATTCAGGGTGTTGTTTATACGGTAATGGTTTTATCAGGCTATCCAGCAATTGAATGAGGAGTGTTTACCCACCTGAGGCAGAGATGCACTGTTCACATGTTTGTCCCTATTTGCACGAGTTGTGTGGCTTCAGATGAAGCAGTGCATGAGGTTCCAGACGAGTTTGAACTTGAGCATCAGAGAGAGTCTGATTGATGTGCCTCGAGATAACCGTGAGGAGCTTGGTGTATTACACTCAGTGGCGAGCCTATCGAGAAGGAAAGGTGTACGCGGTTTTCGATGTGTTGGTTTGAGGAAAGTGGACTTAGTCGAGATTCTGATGAGTTTGAGTTCCGACACTTCGGGATCAGTGACTTCTTCAGGCTGTAGCCTTTTCGATTATGTTGAGGGTCATCAGATCAAGCAGAGGAACCGTTTGGCGATGGCGGAGATCACAATGTAGCGGACTTGCTCCTGTGGCATGAGTTTGGGCGATTGTTGGTGATCCTATCATGCAGCAGGTGTTGTGGTGACTTGTGTTTGTGGTACACTTTCAGTTGTTGTTTCGGTGGCCAGGAGGGTCACGTTACGAAGGAACACCCCCAGCCAGCTGTTATACTGGTTCGTTAGCTCAGAGTTACGAGGAGATCCTCATGTTGTTCCTGAAGTTTGACCAATGTAGCCTTTTAATGAGTTATTCAGCAAGTCGCAATTGACGTGGGCGACTAGTTGGGCATGTTGGAGTTCGTGCCACGACCTTGTTTGAGGACAGACTTTTCTCCGAGGTTACTGTTGTTTGATATCCATGGCTATTGTACCTGTATCTCCACTTCCGAGCTGTTGGAGAGTATTGTATCCATCCGGAGGTTGCGAGATCCTTGCTGGAGGATATGGTTTAGCCGCAGATCTGTTCTAGCTGGACATCGTGGCTTTGATGTGATTGTGAGTATGGATTTACTGATGATGCATTTGGCTGTGTTCGAGTGCCTCAAGAAGGAGGTTGTGTTTCGACGACCAGATTTCCCCGAGATACTGTTTCGCGGTGATGGTCGAGCGTATGGTGGGAACGAGTTGTGTTGCTTGTTTAGCTTATGTTGTGAATACTATGGTTGCTGTGCCCGACATTGGTGACATTGAGGTGGTTCCCGAGTTTCCTGAGATGTGTGCCGGAGGAGTACCAGGTATCCCTCCAGTTCGGGAGACCGACTACACCATTGAGCTTGTACCAGGCGCTGGACTCATTTTACCGGCATCTTGTCATTCGGAACCAGCGGAGCTGATGGAGCTATTGTTTCGACTCCAGGAGTTGCTAGAGGAGGTTTCAGGAGATTTCATGCGACCCTACGTATTTGCGTGGTGTGCTCTTGTATTGTGTGTCGGGTGTTGGATGGTTCGACGAGATGGTGCACTGAATACCGAAGCTTGATTCACTTCAGAGGAGAGTGAGTATCCTCCGCTTCAGATTGACGATTGGTTTGGTCAGCTTGTGAGAGCTTCAGTCTTTTCGAAGATTGATTTCGGGTCCGGATACTATCAACTGAGGATCGATTAATCTGATGTGGCTATGTTGACTTTCGGATCTCGGTGCGGACATCAGGAGTTTTTGGTCACGCCCTTGGTTGACCAATGCCCCGTGGTTTTTACAGACTTGATGGACCAGATGTTCAGACGGTTTCTGGACGAGTTACGGTCATGTTCGTCGGCAACATCCTGATGTATTCCAGGAGTATGGGCTAGTACTTGAAGCAATTGCAAGTGGTTTTTGCGGACTTTGCGTGATGATCAGTTATTTACAAAGTTCAGCCAGTGTGAGTTTTGGCTGATTAGCATGAAGATTTTTTGACTGTGTGATGTCAGCTGAGGGAGTTGGCGTGGATCCTGACCGGATAGAAGCCGTGTTAATTTGGAGTTGATCTACCATTGTACCAGAGATCAGGGGTCTCTTGGTTTTGGCAGGCTATTACCGACGGCTTGTGCAGGATTTTCCTTGATTGCCACTCTACTTTCCGGATTGACGGAGAAAGCGTCAAGTTCAAGTGGTTCGATGCACGCAAGGAGAGTTACTTACTCCTGCAGGATGGTTGACCGTTGCTTCGGTTTTGACCTTACCTGATGATCGTGATGAGATCGTGGGTTATGGCGATGCATCGAGGTTTGGATTTGGTTGTGCTTTGATGCTGTGTAGCAGAGCGATGGCTCATGGTTCCAGGCAGTGGAACTTTGTGTAGCTACGTATCCTGTGTATGATTTGGGAGTAGCTGTGTTTATGTTAGCATTAGAGAGTTCGAGACACTACTGCTACGGCGTGCAGCGCAGTGTAGGATGTACACTGATCATATGAGTTTCATCCATTTGCATTTTCGGCCAGATTTGGGCTTGAGGCAGTGTAGATGGATGGGGTCGACTCGCGACTATAGGTGCACCTTGGATCTTGTTCGGGAAAGGTTAGAGGTTGTACTTTGATCATCCGTCTGTGATGCTATTGCTGATGCATTCAGTTAGCAATCGGGAGCTTCAGTGTTTCATGTGTGTGTGGCTTGAGTTTCCGTGTTAGCCGAGTTATGGGCTATGAGAGCTGAGTTCGAGTGTGATGATGTTGAGGCTTGTGGTTTTGCGCGCATTTGGCGCTAGTGGTGCGGAGATGTGTCCGACACTCCGAGTTGTCAACTCGTGACGTAACCTGTAGAAGAATGTAGCAGCTTGCGTGTGTATAGATGCCACATTTGTTGACAGGCGATGGCTAGGAGGCAGAGATTTGCCGGAGAGTGTCAGCCATTAGAGATTTCCGGTTGGACGTGGCGTTTGTCGCTGTGATTTTGTGTGTGTTTGTATGCACTTTGATTTGTGATACCAGTTGTCAGGCTATTGTGGACCATTTGACGAACTCAATACATTTCCTTGTACTTTCGGAGACGATTTCAGTGGCAGACTGGCATATTTGTGTTTGACGGAGAATGTCCATTCACATGGTGTGCCTATGTCCCAGTTCGCTGATCGAGACAATCAGCTACAACTGAGTGTTGGCGAGCTTTGCAGCGAGCATTGGGGACCAGATTACAGTTTGGTACCAGTTCTTATCCTCAGATTGGTGAGTGATCTTTGAGGACTATTCAGACCTTGGAGGGCATATTGTGGACCTCGGTATTGCAGTTCCGACGGATTTGGGACCAGCAGTTTCACTTTTTCGAGATTGCATGCAATACCAGTTTGTTGACCACTATGATTTTCACGTTATTTGATGTCGTTTCAAGGAACGGTGTTGTACTCCATTGTGCTGGAGAGAGAGTTTGGTTTGAGTTTGAGTTGATGTTTGATTCTGATTTTGTGGAATGTGCTACCACAGACTGTCAGATTAGCGGAAACGAGATGATAATTGCTTGAGTTCGATGTTTGAGTTGTGTTGATGTGTGTAGACTGAGTTGTAATTTGCCGTGTTGTTTTGATTTGTATGTGATCATATGCGAGTTTGTGTTATGCCGTATGGTTCGGCATCGCCTATATTGTTGGCTTTTGTGTGTGTTGTGTTCCGTGTGGCGGAACTATGTTTCAGGTTTGTTACGTGTTGTGTACCCTACCTGTTCCTTATGCAGGAACACTTGGCGCTTGTGTAGAGCCAGTTCAGATTTGTGATTTGAGGGTACAGGAATTTCAGCACGGAGCTATCTCCTATGGTGGAGTTTGTTATCAGAGTTGTTCCATTAATGTTGTTACTAGTGAGTTGAGCAGTATGCAGAGGCAGTGTTCCTATGTTTAGCTGGCAGACTCGAAAATTTCGAGGTCGAAATTTTTTTAAGGGGGGTGGATTTGTGACGACCCAGAACAGAATCAGCAGTAGAATCAGATTAATCTACGAGCTCGCGTGTTATCGCAAGTTCCGACAGTCGTTTGGATCGCAGGATTTGATAACGACTAAATTATTGGCCGAGAATTGGAGCTGAGTCTCTTCTCGAGAGTCGTTGTACATGTGATTTCGAGTTCGTGGGCGGTTCCGGATTGTTATTTGGACGACCGAGGAATTAATTATGAATAATTGAAGTTTCGGCATAATCGGATTATAATGATGGATCTCTTAATGACTACATTACTGGACGAGAATTTGGTTTCGGCTTCTTCACGGAAGTTGTTCACAATTTAATTTCGAATTTGTTGGAACTTCCGGAGCATTATTCTGAGTTACGAGGATTAAGTTGTGAATATTTCCAATTGTTGTTTGTTTAGTCGGATTATGTGTGTGTTTGGGTTGAATGGTTGACTTTTTATCCGATTGGTCGATGTGTTTGACTTCGGGTGATAATTGAAGAACATGTCAAGTCGAGTTTGTTGCCGCAAGAATTATCGGAATCGGAATTACGACGAGAAAGTTACGGGAGTTAAAGTTTGTCGCAAAATGTATTTTGGAAGTTTCCAAATTGGGAAAGTTTTAAATGAGTATTTATTGGGGGGTTTTGTGATGACCCGAAATGGAATCAGCAGTTAAGTCGCATAGTCGTAGAGTTACGACAGTGTTGAAATCGCCGAAGCTTCTTAACGACTTAATTATTGGCCGAGAATTGGAGCTGGGTCTCTTCTTGAGAGTCGTTCTACATGTGATTACGAGTTCGTTAGTGGTTCCGGATCGTTAATTGGGCGACCGAGGAATTAGTTATGAATATTTGAAGTTTCGACGGAAATGGGTTTAAATGGCGAGTTTGTTCGCGACTTAATTACCGGACGAGATTTTGGTTTCGGCTTCTTCACGGAAGTTGTTCAGAATTTAATTTCGAGTTCGTAGGAACTTCCGGAGCGTGATTTCGAGTTACGGAGTTTCAGTTGCGAATTTTGTCGATTGTTGATTGTTTGGTTGATTTAATTATGTGTTGGTTTTAACAGTTGACTTTTTATCCGATTAGCCGATGTGTTTGACTTCGGGTGATTATTGAAGAGTATGTCGAGACGAGTTTGTGACCGCGAGAATTATCGGAATCGGAGTTACGACGCGAAAGTTACGGGTGTTCAAAATTCGTCGAAATGGTTAATTATGAAGTTTCCTAATTGGGGGAGGTTTCCTTATTTGGCATGTATATAAATAGAAGGTTTCCATATGAGGCAGTCAACTTTCCATTTTGGTTGCGTTGACTGGTGTTGACCAAGTCAACACGTGGTGGTGATATGAGACGGTGACCGTTTGGCTCGCCGGCGGCGAGCTCCGTTCGGCCACCTCCGAGCTCGCCGTTGGTCTTAAATGAAGCGCCTCAACCACCTTGTCCTTTCCCCATCCACCGTTCACGGCGTGGGACGCCGGAAAAGCATGAAAATTCCGACCAAAATTCAAGGAAACTTTGTGAATTCGGGTTCCATGTTTGGGGCCGATTCGAGCTGCAATTTTTACTGGGCTTTGAAGCTCTCTACACCTACATGCTACCCTGTAAGTTTGGTGCTCTAATTTTGCTTGAGCTTGGAGAATTTTGGGATTGAATTTTGTGTTTCAATTCGGTTTTACTTGAAATTGGATGTGTTAGAGTGAGAATTGGACTTCGGTGCAGTTGACAAAGTTGCTCAGTGGACGATTTTGAGCGGATTGAAGGTTGCTCCGCCGTGAAATTCTTCGTCCGGCGGCGACGGTCAACAGTCAACGGGTTGACTTTTTGACTTTCGACAAGTTGCATGTCATTTGACTCGAAATCGCACTCCGATCGCTGTGGGGAGGTTCGTTTTTCGAGTTGAGCGTCCGAACGTAAAGCGAGGTATTGTGGTGTACATGTACGAATTTTCGACGATTCCTCGACTTTGAGTTATGTGTTTCCGGGAACGGTGGTTTCTCGTGGTTTGTCTTGCATTGTCGAGATATGATTTTGAGATATGGATTTTGTGAATATTTAGGTGTTCGTGATCGTTCGTTTGGCGAGGGAATTTCCGCCGGATCACGGGTTAACGCGTATCGCGTTACGCTAGTCTGTGAGTGGACAATTTCTTTTCACGGAATTATTGCGAGTCTTTTATGTGATTTACGAATTTGAGCAAGCGTATGAGATTTCGGATTACATGAGCATGTGTTTTACGATTATACGATTATATTTATACGGATATACGTATACGAATATGCATACACTATATGTTGTTTCATGCATTTGCATCGAACTGTTTATGATTTGGTTTTCACAGAGTACAGTCTTGGTTACGTTGTTGTATCGATACACTTGCCTCTCGGCTGATCCCCGATGGTAGGCCGCCAGGAGGGACGTCGTTATCCCAACCTGACCGGTGAGGGGCGTTTCCCCGGAACCGAGGCCATTTCTGGCTTAGAATCACGGGGACTAAGGACCTCGTGATTCGGACTGTACTAGCACGGTGTGTGTCTATGAGTGACCCCGTGGGATTTATATTTGCATGCTCAGTACGTTGGAGGATTATGGTTTTACCTCGTGTACTTATTGTTTTTATTTACCTGGACTCGCATATGATATTTTAAACATCTATTTAACTGGTGAAAGACATTTATTTTCGTCCACTCACTCTAACGTGTTTATTGTCTTTCCCCTGGGCTTTTCGGTTTCCGTGCCCAGTTTGCAGTTCAGGCTCTGGTGTCGCACGTCGTGGTCGGAGGCATAGTGCTCGAGCTACTTTGTTTCATCCAGTAGGTTTATTGTTCTTCCTACTGTGGTATGCGTATACGATTATGTATTAGATGTCGCTCTGAGCTTCCTATTGAATACGTTATACGATTTTACACTGGATTTCAGTAAAGTGCATATATATTTACTACTTTACTTTACTGTTGATATATTGAGAAATCCGGATGGGATTGGTGCCCACGGTTTGCTTTTTGTGGCATAGGATGAAGTGTATTTTCCGAGTATAGGTAATGGTAATTCCACGCTAGTAACGAAACTCTGCCAAAATTTCTACGGTTTTTGTTGGTTCGTGTTTTTGGAAGGGTTTGATTCCGATTTCGGAAGCTAAATCGGGGTTGGGTCCTTTCAGGTTTCCCCTTTGGGAAAGTCAACATGGGAGCATTTATACTTTGACTGGTCAACTCGGGTTGACCGTGGGGGAGAGAGAGTTCGACGGTGGCTCACGGTGTTCCATGACAGCGAGGTGTTTCCGGCCACCCCACGGTGCGGCACCGGTCCCATTCTCTTCGCCTCACCTCCCTCATCATTTTTCCGGCCACCCCTCATGGCGAGGGTGGCGGTGGAGAGGAGAATTTCCGGCCAAAATTGGAGGGTTTTGAGTGGTTTTGGGTCGATATGAATCCGGCCGATTCGAGCTATGATTTGGACTAGGTTTTGTAGCCCTCATCATTAGGAAGCTACCATGTAAGTTTGGTAATCCAATTCATCTTGTGCTTGGAGAATTTTGGATTTGAAAGTTGTGTACCAATTCGGTTTTGCATGAAATTGAGATAGTTAGAGTTTGAATTGGCCTTCGATGCAGTTTACAAAGTCGCTCAGTGGATGATTTTGAGTGGAATAGGGGTTTCTCCGCAGAGAAATTTTTAGGTTGGTGGCGGCGCCACCGTGGACAGCGGTCAACGGTCAACGGCGGTCAAAGTTTGACTTTTTGGAGTTTTCGACAAGTTGCATGTAATTTCACTCGAAATCGCGCCCCGATCGCAGTGGGGAGGTTCATTTCTCGATTTGAACATCCGAAAGTACAGCGAGGTATTGAGGTGTAAATATCGGATTTTCGACGATTCGTCGACATTGAATTACGTGTTTCCGAAAACGGTGGTTTCTCGTGATTTGTCTTGTATTGTCGAGTTATGATTTTGCGAAATGGATTTTGTGAATATTCAGGGGTTCGTGATCGTTTGTTTGGCAAGGGACTTTCCACCGGATCACGGGTTAACGCGAACTGCGTTACGCTAGTCTGTGAGTGGACATTTCTTTTCACGGATTGTTTGCGAGTCTTTATACACGTTTTACGAACTTGAGCATGCATATGAGATTTCAGATTACATGAGCATGTGTTTTACGATTATATATATACGGATATGCGTATACGAGTATACACACTTATATGTTGTTTCATGCATTTGCATCAAACTATTTACGATTTAATTTACACAGAGTACAGTCCTTATATATGTTGTTGTATCGATACACCTGCATCCCGGCTGATCCCCGAGGATGTTTACCGGGGGAGGCTGTGACTCCTGACCCGTGACCTTTACCGGGGGGAGGCAGACCTCTGACCTAAGGCCTTTCTGGCTAGAATTGCGTGGAAGTCTGGGACTCCATGATTCTGACTGTACTAGCACGGATGTGTCCACGAGTGACCCCGTGAGATTTTTATGCATGCTCCGTATGCGTGAGGAGTTAGAGTCTCCCTCGTGTACCATTTAACTGTTTATACTTTCGACTCGCATATGTTTTTATAACGTATATTACTTGGTGAAAGACATTTATTTTCGTCCACTCACTCTAACAGTTTTCATGTCTTTCCCCTGGGCTTTTCGCTTTCCGTGCCCAGTTTGCAGTTCAGACTCTGGTGTCGCATGTCATGGTCGGAGGCATTGTGCTCGAGCTACCTTGTTTCTTCCAGTAGGTTTATTGTTCTACCTACTGTGGTATACGTATATGATTATGTATTAGAAGTCGCTCTGAGCTTTCTATTGTATATGTTATATGATTTTACTCCGGATTTCAGTAAAGTATAGATATATTTATTGATTTACTTTACTGTTCATATATTGAGAAATCCGGATGGAATTGGTGCTCACGGTTTGCTTTTTGTGGCATAGGATGAAATGTATTTTCCGCATGCAGGTAATGGTAATTCCACGTTAGTAACGAAACTCTGCCAGAATTTCTACGGTTTTTGTTGGTTCGTGTTTTCGAAAGGGTTTGATTCCGGTTTAGGGAGCTAAATCGGGGTTGAATCCTTTCAGAAGGGGAATGGGACCGTGGTTAGCGTCTAGAGGATGCGGCGATTGATCCACTATTGAGCCACACTGTTTGAGGTTGCTGGCCATGCCAAGAGATTATCAGAAACGAGAGAGACATAAAGGGATATTAGTAGGGGAGATTATCAAAAAATGTTGAGAAATTTAGGAAGATGGATAACGTTTAAGTAGCCAGTTGAGAATATGGGATAGGAAGAGATAGTTGTCTCATTTGGGATAAGAAGAAGAAACTAGTGGGCAGTAGCGTGTTTTCATAAAACATGCGCCTATTTTGAAATTTGAATTGTAAACCACATATATGTGATAGTGAACCACAATTAAGCGATCGAAAAGACACAAAGTTTTCGTTTCGTAAACAAATGTTCTTCATTTAATCACAGTGCGGTAAAGTTAAACATATGGTTTTGATGTCCTTACCTTTCACTTGCTGTGGTTAATTTCATTATTTTCAAATTCTCAGAAAATTTTTGGGAAATCAAACATTCGTCTCTCTTTACAGTTTGGTTTTCGGTTTCTCTTCTAAAAGACAGCTTTTACAACATTCTCTTCATCCAAAATACAGACAGATCATACATTTTCTTGATGAAAGACACAACTCTTCAATTCTTCTCATCACCTTTCAAATTCCTTCTCTATAAATAAAGGACATCTTCCTCAACTATCTTTTTCATCTTCTCTTTCGTTCTAATCAAAGCATCTTCTCCTTCATCTGCAAAAATCCAAACCCCTCCTTGTAAAAAAAAATGGCACCAAAGCTTGTTTCCTGTTCACAAACAATCTCACACTTGGACATTGACTTTGATGGTCGGAGCCGGGTTTTTTCCTACCCAGCACTTCCCTTTCTAACTCACACATCCCCAAACCAGGTTATTGTGATTCTATCCCAATTCTCGGTATAGTCAGTATTGCTAGAGAGGCCAATCAAAGGCCTTCCAAAAGGGTGAATCGTCTCAAAAGCCTGGAAAGGAGGTGAAAGATCTGAAGGAATCGATGGAGCACATCATCGAGCAGAACAATATACTCCTGAAAAAGTTGGATATGGTTGTGTCTTGTTTACCTCCTCCACCTCCAGGGTTTGAGACAGCAAGCACCAGTGGCAACAAAGGGAAGAAGAGGAAGATTTGAACAAGCTAACTGCAACATCTTTATTTTTCTGTTATTCTTTCTATGTATTTTTCTGTTTTTTGTTGTTTTATTTTTTGTTTCTTTATGTATTCTTGAATCTATTTCTATTAATGAATATATTTATCTTTTCTTGTTTATACAGAGTTCTGTTTGTTTGCTTTACGATCTGCATGTGATGTGAATGAATGAATAGATCTTTGTTAGTGATAATGAAGCGATAGTTAACAACAAAATTTGACAGTGAAACATCAATGATACCTATTGTTTGTCAAAAATGATGCTTCAGTTGGACACAATAAACAAGAACATTTTGACAGTGAAACAACAGTTATCCTTGTTGTTTGTCAAAAATGATGATTCAGTTGGACACAGTGAACCACAATTTTCCCTATTTTAAACATGTTACAAAACCATGCATACAGAAGATAGCAAAATAAAACAAAGAGGATTATGACTAAGAAGATGATATATAACAGAACTGAATAATTTTCTCAAGTCAATTACAGAGAAATGACCACAGCTAGTGACAGCTAAGCTCAGTAAACTAATACTAATAAGAGTTAACTTTCCACAAAAATTAAAGAAAGTGTAAAGTGAAAGGTAGATAACTGCAGTGCAGGTTCTTTTGTAGTGACCAGCATAGTTGTGACACCTTGAACACCTTGTATGGAACGTTTCCTTTTCAGCCTTTGACTTTAGCTTCTTTGTCCTCGGTATTCCAGCTGGTTTTTTTGTCAATGGACGCAACACTTGCGGATCATATGCTAACATATTTTGCAGAGGTCTCTTAATCGATGACATTAGATTTAGAGTGAAAGAGTAGGCATGTCTGAAAGATGTAACACGGTAAAAGTTGTCCAAGTAGTCTTAAGGAGAATGATTGAGCCTCTGGAGGACGACAAGAGCATGTGAGCAGGAAAATTTTAATAACTACCACTGTCCGTAAGAGCATCTTCTTATGTCCATGTTGACAACAATAGTATATTTGTCGCATTGCACTTCGTAGAGATAACCGTTGGCAGGTAGCACCCTCCACTGCCTTCCAATATTTAGTAGTTGTCTTTTCCATTTTGGGTCTCATCATAGTGTGCCAGGTTTTTCCCAATTCATTCCAGGTTGCAAGCCTTTCCATCAACTTGCGCCTGACAGATAACCAAAGTTAACCACAACACACTAACAGCTAACCCACACATATGTAGTTTTCTGAAATAAAAAATGTAATGACAAAAAAGAAAGAAGCCAGATAAATAACAAATGAACATAGAACATAGACAGGTAAGTTAGGGAAAGAAAGAAGAGAAAGAGAACAGACCTAATTTCATCGGCAAAATAGTACACGGGAAGTGTTAGAAGATCAACTATCCAGCTATTGAAGCATTCAAAAATGTTGTTTGTAATTATATTGATCTTTTTCAAAGAATGCAACAAACAATTTCTCTTTTGGTAGATTATTCAAAAAAGTAGTTATTATTTCTTCCCCGCCTTCAGCCTTTAATTTTGCAAGCATGAACTTGTATTGTCTTTCGCTTCTGGCATAAGCACATTTCATGAAAAGATCACAGATCCTAGACTTCATAAAAGCACCCATATACAAGCGTTTGATGTTTTCCGGTAAGTGCCTAAGACAAAATCCGTGTGCATCATTTAGGAAAACCTTAGGAAGAGAACTCATTATTGTCGTGTGGCAGTGGGAGAGGAATGTGATTTTCCTAAGAGTATTAGTCTCAGGATTAACTGAATGCTTATCTATCTCTTCTCTCAACCTCTCCATCAACCACCTCTAGTTACTTTCATTTTTAGAATCTACAATACCAAAAGTCAATGGATAAATCCCTGGAAGACAGAAATTAAATGCAAGGTCAGACAAAAAAGCAGTGACATACAACGAAGATACAGTTAAACCAAGCAAAACTCTTTGTACCTTGATTTGCATCTTTTCCAGAAACACTGATAATAGTCCCTTTGTATCTATTTTTCAAGAATTCGACATCAACAAAAATCATCGGCCTGCAAAATTGGAAGCCTTTCATACATGTGCCAAAGCACACAAAAAGGCGCTGAAACTTATATGTTTTAGGATTTGTCTTCACAAAATTATCGGCAAACTAGAGAAGATTTGTGTAGGATTCAAGTTCATTTCAATGAATATATTGTAGTCATGGGTTTCTCCTTCCCATACCAGACCATACCAGACCATCTTGTAAAGCACATCCAAACCACAAGATTCCTTTATTTCCAATTGTAGCACATTTGCACCTTTGTTAGGATCTGCTTGCAGTTTGTCTTTGACAATAGTGCTGACAAAAGTAAACGTTTAACAGTTAGTTAACCAAGAGTCATTATGATTAACCACAGCTAATGATAGCGAAACACAAATGTAGAATCACAGCTAATCAAAGTGAAACACAAATCTAGAAGACTGCTAACCACAGTGAAAGATAGCTAGGCACAGTGAACACGTACTAGACTACAGAGGCTCTCATCATCTCGCTCTTGTTAACACGGATCATCTCTTTGCAGGTGGGCTCTTTTTGGAATTTTGTGATATAGAACCAACCATTAGCATGACATAAGTGCGCCTGCACTTTCCATTCACATTGATCATCCTCTTTCTTTAGGCATTATGCATTGACGCGTGTCGGCTCGTTCTTTTAGAATAAGTACTTGAAACCAGTCTCTATTGAATAGACCATGAGTTTGTCTCTGAATTCTTCCACACCACTGACAAAATACTGTCTCTTATCTTGTAGAGCGTTCGACCATGATTTTTTCATATATTCCTTTGGCTTCTTTTGATGGAAATAACCAAAAACTATATCAGCAACATTGCCCATTCCATCATCATCTTCCATCTCATGGTGATTTTCACCAGTCAAATCAGACCCAACACAATTGTTATTTACAAGGTTGACCTATTAAGAGCAAACAAAAAAAGGGGAATTAGAGTGAGAAGAATAACTACAACTAACAAGAGTGAAGCAGAGTAAAGCACACTGATGTTATGTACTTACATTTAAGTTGATCTCAACATAATTGGAATTGAACATTTGGAGATAAACCATCATCATCACCAAATCTTCATTACTTTCCAGTTCAACATAATCCTCTTGTGGTGTAATACGGTACCTCATTGTGAAAACTGAATCCTCCTTAATTGACCTCATGCGGTTACAGACTATATTATGTATGTCAACAAGTATCGAATCATGATTTAAAGGTGCCATCACTGCCTCTCCTTTGTAAACGTACTTGACTAACGTGCCTGAAAAACTTGCCACCATATCACTACTAAAAGACATCAACACTTCAGTAGAGATCTGCAACATCCTAAGCATCAATACTTCAGTTAAATGACGGTGAGCTAAGGAATCCTAAGCATCAACACTTTAGCTAACTGTAGTGAACCATCAATAAAGTATAACTAAACATCAGTTAAATGACACAGAACTATATAACACTAATAGAAAACCAAAAAAATACCAAACGTGAATTACACATACCAATAGCTAACGACAATGAATTACAACATATAACTTGAATATCGACGAAATCGTCGAAAATCCAATAAACACACTATAAAAATTTGACACAAATTCCGATGCTCAATTCAAAATATAAACCTCACCACTACGATCGGTGCGCGATTCCGAGCAAAACGACATAAAACTTGTCGAAAATCACCTCGGCCGGAAAATTTCATCGGCCCAGAAAATTTCAACCTACACATTGATTTGAAGATATCGACATTTCCAACAACTTTGTAGTTCAACGCTAAGCCCAATTTTGACTGGAAAACACCCAAAACTCACCTTGAAGTCAAAAACCCTCGCCGGAATTCATTAACTTCGATCGGCCACCATCGGCCACGGCAAGGTGCAAGACCACTTGGGTTCAACTCACCTCTCCATGGGCTTCAAAACGCCTATAGGGTCGACCTCCAACTCGGCCGCCACCGCCGCCTCTGTCGCTGCCGAATCTCGCAGGAAATTCTCTAACTTTGCCGCGTCATTTCTCCCTCCTCTGGCCACCATAGGGCACGATCCACCTACCAAACTGAAGAGGAGACAAAGCCAAACACTTTTCGTCAAGGGACCATGGTTAACCATGGCCAGAATAAGGCACAACGATGGCAACGAACTCGGTGACCCAAACGGGTCATTTCGACCCACAGGTCAAAGTGGTCAACAACACAGTTTCCCAATTTGGAAAGTTTCCAAAATCGTCACGTATTCACCCTGTATTTATACTGTACACGTATTGTCCAAATCGTATCGAAACCAAACGGATAAACACGACTAAATTCAACGGTCGAAAATATTCATAACTTATTCCTCGTAACTCGAAATAATCCTCTGGAAATTCCCACGAACTCGAAATTAAATTCTCTACAACTTTTATGAAGGAACTCAAATCAAATTCTTACCCGATAATTTAGTCGTTAACAAGCCCGCCATATTAACCAATTTCGACAAAATCGCGAGTAATCACGAAACTCGCAAATCAAGCCGATAACATATACCATTTCCAGTTCGGGTTGTCACAAATCTACCCCCCTTACAAAAATTTCGACCTCGAAATTTCCAAGCCTGCCAACTGAAAAGTAGGGATACTGCCTCTGCATACTGCTTAAACTCCCAAGTGGCTACTTCAACTGAATGACTTTGCCAACAGACTTTCACAATAGGAAATATTTCTGTGTTGTAATCCCTGCACCCTCAAATCCAAAATCTGAACTACCTTCTCCACATGTCAAGTCTTCCTATATAGGGAACTGATAGGGTGTTAAACATGCAATGAATCTGAAATGTAATTCCACCACATGGAATACAACGTACACACTTGCCATCGCTACAGGCAATGCCAAACTATACGTCACAACACAAACTCGCCCCATGATCACATACAGACCAATATAACGTGGCAAAGTATACCACAACTTCCAAAACAAATCATACCATCCCAGGGAAACCTTGGTCACCAACCTTGAACTCAATGACTCAACCTACTCCCATCTGCATAACGTCTCTGACGATCTCGAGCAATTATCAACCTGTTCCTGCTAATCCGAAGGTCTACAGTAGCGTATTCCATTGAATTAGGACCAAAAGCCATCTCATTCCTAACTCACTCCAACACAATAGAGTGCAATACTGTTTCTCATACACAACTTCATACAATGCCATAACAATACTGGTTTGCAAATGGATATTGCAAACAATCTCGAACAAATGAAACTACTGGTCCCAAATCCTTCTGAACTACAATACACAGGACCATAACATGTTCCCAAAGTCTGAATAGTCCTCTCAGATTGCCCACCAATCTGAGGATGGAAAACTGCACTAAACTGTAATCTGGTCCCCAATGCTCACTGCAATGCTTGCCAAAACTCTGTTGCAACTGATTATCTCGATCAAAGACCCGGGACACAAGCACACCATGAAAATGGACAACCTCTGCCAAATACAGCTATGCCAGCCTGCCCACTGAAATATTTCCTGGAAGTACAAGGAAAATAACTGATTTCGTCAAATGGTCCACAATGACCAAAATACTAGTATTACAATCCGAAGTACGTGGTAACTGATACATGAAATCTATAATGATATGCTCCCACTTCTAATCGGGAATCTCCAATGACTGTAACTTCCGAGCGAGTTTCTGTCTCTCTACCTTCACCTGCTGACAAATGAGTCATCTGCTCACATAAGCTGCTATTTCCCTTTTCATATTGCGCTACCAGGAGTAAACTCTAAGTATCTGATACATCTTCATACCACTAGTGCATAACATATGTAGAACAATGAGCTTCAATAAACATCTCCCTCTTTAAATCATTGCTCTGGGCCCACAAAACCTCCCTCTACGTAACGAAGTGCCAACATTCCTCAATTGATACTCTGCTGGAACACCATTCTGAATCGCATTCTTCTTGTCCAACCAGTAGGAATCCGCATCCTGAGCCTCACAGACTTGATCTAGTAACAAAGGTCGATCCTGGAACTAGCCAACAATGCTCCATCATCTCACTCTATCTCAGTTACCGTAGCTCGCAACTCAGCTAACAATGAGGTTCTTGCAACACGTATATGAAACATAGAAATTCCACATTTCCGCTTAAGTGCATCAGCAATAACACCCCTGAATGATATTCAAAGTGCAACTACATTAGCCTTTCCCGGATGAACTCAAATGTGCAGCCATAGTCGTTAATCAACCCCATCCATCTATGCCACCTCATGCTCAAATCTGGCCCTCACTAACATCACATAATGGTGAACAATGGTGCAGTAATCAACCTCTTCTCTAACCACAACATGTAACTCTCCTCATATGTATCTGACCATTTCAAACTCATCACTCTGATCGAAACTGATGATACTCAAATCTGAAATCAATCTCCGAAAACTGAAACTCCAATAAGCTGATCAAACAAGCCATCAATCCGAAGTGGAGGATACTTGTTCTTCTCTGAAACCTGATTAAGTTTCCGGTAGTCGATACAGAACCTCATCAAACCATCCTACATCCTCATAAAATATACTGGAACACCCTAAGGTAAAACACTAAATCAAATGAAGTCTTCCTCAAACAATTCCTAAAGTTGAATATGCAACTCCCTGAACTCTGATAAATTCTCTGAAAAACATCTGGATACTCACAGATAACCTCAATATCACGAACATCAGGTACAACAACCTCAACATCATCCACATGTACCAAGTACGACATACATCCTTGCTTCATCATTAGCTCAACCTCATTGCTGAAACCACATATAGTAGAGAAGCATTTCTTTCACCTCTAAACAAGATCTTTGGCCTGACTGGACGTCAAAGGACTACAACATTCTTGCGATGAACAACCATTCCGTAGCTAGTCCACAACCTCCTGCAAACCTCATAGTCTCGATACCCCACTTGATACTCACAATCTCATCAAATGGATACAGCATTCTCCGCAAACCCAGAAGTGAAGATGCAAGCATAATAGCCATGGATGTCAAGCAACAGCAACCTCAGGGAAACTCTGCCCTCACACAGGGTTGTGGCATGAACTCTGGCATGTCCAACTAACCATCCACGTTGATTGCGACTTTGCTGATTGATTTGTCTAGAAGTCTGCATTGGTCAAACTCCAGAAATGGTACCTTGGCCTCCTCCTAAACTATGAGCTGTAGAACCACTAAAACAGTTGACTGAGGACATTCCCTCGTAACGTGGCCCTCCTGGCCACAATAATAACAACTGAGAGTGCCCCTCTAATAAAAACCACAGTGACGCCTGCTGTAAAAGTTGCACAATAGAAAATCCTGCTTTGTGGAAGGATCACCAACGACCACCCTGACTCATACCACAGGAACTAGTCCACTACTTTGTGATCTCCTTCTCCACCAAACAGATCTTCTGCCTTGTCCAAATGACCCTCAACATAATCGAAAAGGCCACAGCCTTATCAAGATACTGATCCCGAGGTGCCTGAACTCAATCTTATCAAAGTATTACGACTAAGTTCACATTCTTCAAACTAACAAAACTGAAACCATATCTGACTTTCCTTCTCAATGTCCTCGCCTCTGTGTGCAATACATCGAGGCATAACAGTCAAAATGCCTTTGATGTTCAGGTTCAAACTCATCTCGAACCTCCTGCATTGCTTCCTCTGAAGCCACATAACACGTGCAAACTGGGACAAACATGTGAACAATATATCCCTGCCTTAGGTTTGTAAACACTCCATATTTCCGTTGTTGGGTAGCCTGATTGAACCATTACCGTATAAACAATACCCTGAATGTAGGTCATGGAGTCTCAACAGGAACTCACACAATACCAACCCACAAAATGCAATGATCTGACTCAAGCAAACCATCAACTATCACAATCCTCTCTTCAAAAGCAACATATAGACGCCCATACACGCACAACCGGCCAAGCTATGCCACACATATCTCTAAATCCAGAATGCTTATCCAAACCCACAACTCATATCATCAAGTTGCGCATCGACTGATCCTCAACAGGAGGCA
This sequence comes from Geum urbanum, assembly GCA_946800695.1. Taxonomy (NCBI): domain Eukaryota; kingdom Viridiplantae; phylum Streptophyta; class Magnoliopsida; order Rosales; family Rosaceae; genus Geum; species Geum urbanum. The sequence goes on from OX327003.1 coordinate 14,140,790, forward strand.
TCCTAATGAATAAGACATTGTTCACAACAAGCAGGACGTAATCATGGAACTTCAAACATTTGAAAGCATACAACACCCAGAGCATTGATGAGTATCGGCCGACCGGTCAGGTCATCGCTCCAGACATGCTTTACATTCTCAAATATCCTTAGTAAACACGACTACAGAAGTCTACAGAACCTAAAACCTAATGCTCTGATACTAAGCTGAAAGGACCCAACCCCGATTTAGTTTCCTAAACTGGAATGAAACCCTTTCTAAAAACGTGAACTTTCAAAAACCAAAAATTTCGACAGAGTTTCCTCTATAATGTGCAGTTGCCTTTAACTTGCAGCGAAAAATACACTTCATCCTATGCCACAAAAGCCAAACCGTGGGCTCCAATCCCATCCGGATTTCTCAAAAACATATCATAATGTAAATCAATAAACAAAACTATAACTTTACGGAAATCCGCAAAAATCATTTGAAAATATAAACATAAACAGTACTCAGAGCGACCTCTAGTATATACATATATACACAACAATAGGCCAAACTAGAAACCTACTGAGAAATAAAAAGTGGGTCGAATACTATGCCTCTAACATCGACGTGCGACACATAAATCCAAACTACAAACTGGGCAAAGAAAGCGAAGAGCCCAAGGAATGACATATAAACTGTTAGAGTGAGTGGACGAAAATAAATGTCTTTCGCCGAATAATATATGTTATAAAAACAAATGCAAGTCTAAATGCATGAAAATAATATGGTACATGAAGGAGACTCTAACTCCTCAAGCGTACAGAGCATGCATCGAAAATCCTGCAGGGTCACTGATGGACACATCCACGCTAGTACAGTCCGAGTCACAGGATCCCAGACCCACACGTGATTCTAGCCAGAAAGGCCTCAGGTCAGGGTATCTATTCCCACCCGGAAAATACCTCGGCACAGGATAACAGTCCCCCCCCGATAAACATCAACGGGGATCAGCCGGGATGCTAAGTGTATTGATACAACCATATATACTAAGACTGTACTCTGTGTAAACCAAATCATAAATAGTTTCATGCAAGTGTATAAAGCATAATGTAAATGCATATTCATAATACATAATTATAAAAGCATATTCATCGATGCATATTCGTAAATGCATAATCGTAAAGCACATGCTCGTATAAATCATAATCTCATATGCATGCTCATACTTGTAAAATGTATAATAAAGATTCGCAACCAATCAGTGAAAGAAAGGTGTCCACTCACAGACTTGCACATATCAAAACGCGTTAATCTTGTCATCCGGTGGAAAATCCCTCGCCAAACAGATGATTACGATCCCCTGAATAATCATAAATACCACTATTCAAACTAACAATTAAAAACCCTAAACCACATATTGAGAACCAACCATTCCCGGAAACATATAACTCGAATATCGACGAAATCGTCGAAAATCCAATAAACACACTATAAAACCTCGCCACAAATTCTGATGCTCAATTCAAAATATAAACCTCACCACTACGATCGGTGTGCGATTCCGAGCAAAACGACATAAAACTTGTCAAAAATTACCTCGGCCGGAAAACCGCCGTACACGGCGGTGCGCCGGGCCGCCGCAGCTGCCACCGCCACCGAAAAATTTCATCGGCGCAGAAAATTTCAACCTACACATTGATTTGAATATCTCGACATTTCCATCAACTTTTTAGTTCAACGCTAAGCCCAATTTTGACCGGAAAACACCCAAAACGCACATTGAAGTCGAAAACTCTCGCTGTAATTCATTAACTCCGATCGGCCACCACCGGCCACGGCAAGGTGCAAGACCACTTGGGTTCAACTCACCTCTTCATGGGCTTCAAAACCCCTATAGGGTCGACCTCCAACTCGGCCGCCACCGCTGCCGAATCTCGCCGGAAATTCTCTAACTTTGCAGCGTCGTTTCTCCCTCCTCCAACCACCTTAAGGAACGATCCACCTACCAAACTGAAGAGCAGACAAAGCCCAACACTTTTTATCTGGGGACCATGCCCAATCGTGGCCGGAATAAGGCACAACGAAGGTGACAAACTCGGTGACCAAAACGTGTCATTTCGACCCACAGGTCAAAGTGGTCAACAACCCAGTTTCCCAATTTGGAAAGTTTCCAAAATCATCACGTATTCACCCCATATTTATACCGTACACGTATCGTCCAAATCGTATCGAAACTAAATGAATAAACACGATTAAATTCAACGGTCGAAAATATTCATAACTTAGTCCTCGTAACTTGAAATAATCCTTTGGAAATGCTCTTATTCCTCGTAACTCGAAATTAAATTCTCTACAACTTTCATGAAGGAACTCAAATCAAATTCTTGCCCGATAATTTAGTCGTTAACAAGCCTGCCATATCAACCAATTTCGACAAAATCGCGACTAATCACAAAACTCGCAAATCAAGCCAATAACATACCATTTCCGGTTCGGGTTGTCACATCAATTTAACCCATTGATTTAATCATGTTCTCTGCATCCTCTCCTTAGCATATTTGTGCCTTATATATATATATAGAGAGAGAGAGAGAGAGAGAGAGAGTGAGTGAGAGATAGAGATAGAGATAGAGATAGAGATATAGATAGAGATAGAGATATAGATAGAGAGAGAGAGACCCATCGACTTGTTTAAAATTGCAAGCATATTTCACAGGCGTGACTCACCCGGCCATCACTTCACTGGAATTGTCGTCACCGACCATCGATTGCCACCCACCCCGATCGCCACCTATCACAGCCATCCATAACCTTATTGTCATTATTAATCTGCCCAAAAATTCCAAAATAAGATTCAATCAATCAATGAAAACAACAATGGAGGATCTGTGGAAGCGAGCCAAGAGCTTTGTGGAAGTAGCTGCGTAGAAGTCTCATGCCAATATCTCAAACTTAGCTCCGCCATCACCAAGCGATCACGCTAGTTTACCGTTGTGGCCTCGTGGCGGATTAGATCAAAACGGTTGCGTTTAAGCAAGATGATAGCTCTCTCTCTCTCTCTCTCTCTGAAAGGACCCAATCCCAATTCAGTTACCTAAACCGGAATCAAACCCTTCCAAAAATACGAACCAACAAAAAATTTTCAAAATTTCGGCAGAGTTTCGTTACTAGCGTGGAATTGCATAAACCTGCACCCTGAAAATAACACTTCGTCCTATGCCACAAAAGCCAAACCGTGGGCACCAATCCCATCCGGATTTCTCAACATCAATATAATCAACAACAGTAAATAAACTGTACTATGTATATATGTATATCCGTGAAAATCCGCACCACATGTATCAGAATGTAACAGAGCGACCTCTAAAGTAAAACATGTACAAAATGTACATCAGTAGGTGAAATAAGAACCTACTGGAAAACACAGATGACTCTGATCACTAGCCTCCAAACCGCGACGTGAAAACACCAAACCTGAACTGCACACTGGGCACGGAAACCGAAAAGCCCAGGGGAAAGACAATAAACACGTTAGAGTGAGTGGACGAAAATAAATGTCTTTCACCAGTTAATATATATATGTTTAAAATACATATGCGAGTCCAGGAATATAAAATAATAAGTACACGAGGTAAAACTCATACTCCTCCAATGTACTGAGCATGCAAGTAAAATCCCACGGGGTCACTCATGGACTCCACCGTGCTAGTACAGTCTGAACCACGGAGTCCTTGACTACCACGTGATTCTAAGCCAGAAATGGCCTCGGTTCCGGGGAATACGCCCCTCACCGGTCTGGTTGGGGAAACGCCCCTCCAGGCGGCCCTCCGTCGGGGATCAGCCGACGAGGCAAGGTGTATCGATACAACAACGTAACTGAGACTGTACTCTGTGTAAACCAAATCATAAACAGTTCGATGCAAATGCATGAAACAGCATAAAAGTGTATGCATATTCGTATACGTATATCCGTATAAACATATTCGTATAATCGTAAACACATGCTTATATAATCATAATCTCGTATGAAATCTCATGCTCGTAAAACCATAATCATGCTGCATGCTCAAGTTCATTAACGTATATAAAAGACTGGCATTCAATCCGTGAAAATAAAATGTCCACTCACAGATGAGCAAAACGCGCACTCGCGCTAATCTCGAGGACCGGCGGAAGATCCCTCACCAGAAACACGATCACGATCCCGATCTCGATCTCCTGAATATCCACAAAAACGTAACTGATCAATAACGTAATCCACAACACTGTACTGATGCACGGAAACCAACCGTTCCCGGAAATACGAAATACGGTACAAAATGTATAACGGAAATCCCGAAATCCCCACTCGAAATCTCGACTGAAAATTGGCTAACCAAATCAACCCGAAAACCTCTGTACGATAACCAGGACGCGATTTCGAGAAAAACGACACTAATTACATCGAAATCTGAAAAGTTGACTTTTTCTCCGCCGTTGACCGCCGGCGGCGGCGGCGGCGCGCCGTTAACGGTGGAATTCCTCGGTGAAACTTTCCAGATCAGACCACCACGACCATACGAATCACTTTCTCTTCTACCACGAAGGCCAAAACAGCTCGGAAACCTTCCAAAACAACCCAAACCCGAACAGGATAAATCTCTCCGGTGACCTATTCGGGTCGCTCCAAAACCATCACCAAACCTCAATTGAACCACACCAATAGAATCCCTAGGCCAAGGGGAAGCAAACCCCCCTAACCACCACCACCATGGCTCGCCGGAACCACCGTCACCAACACCGGCGATTTTCCCAAATCGGACCAAACTCGGGTTCCACGAAAACCTTACAAATTCTCACAAATTCATACACCAATAAACTCAAAATTACTCAAGGGTTCTAACCATACCTTCCTCGAAGTCCAAGGTAGCCGGAATTAGGTCGCCGGACGGTGACTTCCCAAAATGGCAACTTTCCTTTTCGGTTCGATGGTTCACTTTCCAATTTTGGAAAGTCAACGAAATTCCAAGTCGGTCAACGCCCAAAATGAATTTTTCGACTAATTCTCGACTATTTTTCGACTTTTCGATATTTATACTCGTCCCTCGGGTCGATCGACGATTCGAAATGGATAACCATTACGATTCGGATAAACTCGAAACAAACAGATAAACTCGTCGGAACCCGAAACTTCAAATAATCATAAAATATTTCTCGGTTATCGGAAAAATCTTCCGGAACCGCCCACAAGCTCGAAATCACGTACTCTACAATTTCCGTGAAGACACTCAACCCAAATTCTTGACCGAAAGCAAAGTCGCAAATCGAATCGGCAAACCACACAATATCGTAAAACTGCGACTATAACCAAACCTCGAGAATCGTTTCAAACACACATCTGATTCTGGTTCGAGTCGTCACACACTCTCTCTCTCTCTCTTTACAAGGCACAAATCTACTATGGTGAGGATGCAGAGAACATGATTAAATCGATGGCTTGAATTGAAGCGTATGTTGCACGCGTGGTAGTGAAGCTTCATAGTAGGTGGAGAGAAGTGCTTTTGATCTTATATATATTTATTTTCATATAGTTATTCAAGGAGGAGAGTTATTATACAATTGAAGTACAATTACTCTACTTTGATAAGCTTTTGCTTTTTATTGCAAGAAACAGATGGAAGAAAACAAAAATGAATCAATTTGCGCATTTCGCTCACTCGATCAGTAGTTGGTGATGTTGATTCACATTGTGCAGCCTACACAACTAGAAGTCTTGTGTTAATTTTATTCATATTACATAGATCGGAATAAAAATTACAAAATATCATGTGTACTTCGTAAAATTTTATTTGTTTTTGGTATAAAGCCTATTCAAGTATTCTTAAAAGAAAAAAAAAATTGTCACCGGAACACCACAAAAGTTTTATTGAAAACATCCAACTCCCTAACTATGAATTTCATAATCATGATAAAGTACCTCTTCTTGATTTTCCATCATAACAAGAAAGAGAGTATAAATTTGATTTTCAAAATGATCAGAACGACTAGAAATCCTAAACAATCACTACTAGAATACCGAACTTATCCAACAAAATGGATTTGTCTGCTAGGATCATAATTTTGTCGCCTTAACACTTAAACGACGAAACTTTCGTTGTCTAAGATTCGTCTGTGAGCACAGATTTGGATCTCCCTCTAGCTTCGCTCCTTTGGTTAATGAAAGCACCAAATCATAGAGGTTGCCTATGATAATTAAAGGTCAAGACCTTCCTTCTGAGGTTTGTTGATGATGCGGGAATTCATCGTGTAGCTTCCCTTGAGCATTCCTCCTTGAAAGCTTGCAAAACAAGTCCAAGCATGGGTGGTACTGCGCTTAGGCCCTCAGATTCTTAAGTCAGTATAAAACCAAGCATAAATGTATATTAAGGTTGATTTCCTTATCTTTGCCAAGCTATGGCATCATATATATAGTGATCGTTCAATGTCTAAGCATAGTCCATATAAGAATATGACTACATACTTTCGGATAGGAGAAGTCCATTAAGGAATAGATCTTTTTACCCAAGCTAGGGCTAATCATGTTTTTAGATTACCACAAGCCCTTTGGTGTAATCCCATTAGGATTCGTACAAATCTTACATTTTCCTCGAGGTATGATTCTATCAATCCCTCGAGGTCCGATCATACAATCCCTCGAGGTCTGATCATGCAATCCCTTGAGGTCCGATCATATGATCCCTCAAGGTCAGATCGTGTAGTCTCTTAAGTTCCAATCATACCTTGGGATTGTTACACCATCTTACGAACGTTGCAGAGGCTTCTACATCATTCTAGATACTTCGAGAAACCTCTAGATTAATCAATTCATACTCGGAACCCTAATCGTACAGGCCCAAGCCCATTATTCCAGTTATTTAACCTCTTCTGCTTGCGGACCTTGGGGACCAGAATCCCACCATCTCCATGTGGCCAAATTTGGCACCTACAAATACCCCCAAGGTATACTAAACAGACCTTGCGTCAATTGATGTGGCTTCACACTTCAGCCAATTTGGCCAACAAAACTGTCAAAGCAAGAATATTCAAAAACTTAAAAGAAACATATACCTTAGCCATGATCAATTTATGGAAGCAAAACTCCATTAAGAGATTTCTCATTCTTCATGTAAGTTTTCTTGTTCTCACATGTGTTCCACGTGATACCTCAACATTATAGTAGATGAATCATTCATGAAGATGAAGATAATAAGCTAAGCAACCTGCTTAACCCAAATCCTTTAGCTTTCTGCAATGCTGAGCTCAGGAATACTTGAAAATCCACTCATAGCTTTCTACAAAAAGTTGTTGAACTTTCTGAAGAATTCCTCAAGGTTTCCGAAGAACCCCAAGGTCTGAAAAAGCCCCCAAGGTCAAGAAAACCCTTGAAGTCTGAAAGACCCTCGAGATTAGGAATACCCCCCTAGTTTTTGCAGATTACATACCTAGAAACCTTAGGGAAAACGAATTCTTTCCTTCGAACATGATCTTCTTTTACCTTGCTTCGTAGAACCAACTTAGGCATATACTTTTACCTAGAAAATCCAATTTGACACCTTTCCTCGTGCTCGATCAAACAGGCATGAGCGAATAGTCCTTTCTTTTTCTATCTCACATTCCAGAATAGATAGTTCACAAGGTTGGTGGCAATCTGCACCAACTCTGTGACACTTTCCTCAAGCTTTCTGGAACCTTCCTCCAAGTTTCCTCAAGCTTTTGAGCAATCACCCCTAGTTTTCATGGAAAGCTTGAGGCTTTATGAATAACTTTAACTGTTCTAGAAAATAACTTCTTTTTCTGAGAATAAGAAGCATTCCATCTATTTTCCTCGAGCTTCCGGGCAGCATATTTTTTTTCCTTTAGCTTCGAGCTATTTATGAATAGTATACTTCAAAAATATTCTGAAGCACATCTTTCTTAATCAATCATCAAATCTTTCTCAAGCAAATCGTTCAATTTTTTCAATATAACCTGGCTCGCCTGTGAGTTGCTTTAGCCGTAGCATGCCTCTTGGACCCCATGGATTGTACAAGTGCTCATAGATGAGGCTTATGGAGAGCCTCCGTTATTTGTTGAGGTCTTTAGGAATGCTCGCGGTTTTGAGATGGTTCCCTTCAAAAGACTGCTAACCTAGTCTTAACCTTGTAACAAAGGTTATCGTAATCTGAAGCTTCATTGTAACCAAGTTTTTCCTCCTGGTAGGGTCCCTTGGGCTTTTCTATTCAGAAAACTTGTCCCGAGTGCTACAACGAACTCCCACAAAACTCAAATAGTAACCGACTTATCCCTAAGGCATCACCAAATGAATACGCAACGACTTAAATGCCATATGTGCCAGAATATGGCTGAGTTACCCATGAGGCATTGTTAATCTAACCTCATTGAACCTAACCTCATCAAATCTAATCTCGAGGCCCTACTACCCCAAGATCACTTTGAACTCTTGTGGGATTTTTCTCTAAGTGTTTTGGTCTATCGATGGGCGTCATCCTCAATGCCCTAACCTCTTTCCCTTAGGATGCCTTATCTTTGGAAGAGTTATTTAGCTCTTAGGGTGAAGGTCCTTTCCATGGGAACCAACGTCGTCAGCCCCACTCGAGCTTGATACCTTTTCTGGGCGTTAAGCTCCTCGTAATCGAATAACACGTTAAACAGATCGTATACTTGCAAAAGCGAGCTAATCGTACTTGATTGGCAAACATCAAACATTCTTGCAAAAATGAGCTAATCGTACTTGGTCGTACATAATCAATCCATTGAATAAATCATGAAAATCATTCGTTTGGGAGATGAGCATGATTCTGAGATAGTTCATGGAGTTTGTTCAGCTGGTTCTTTCTCCCTAGAGGGTATTCTGACATGCTTGTATGGACCTCGAGGGAATGCCTAGTTGTCATGGACCTTGAGGGAATGCCCAGCTGTTACATACCTTGAGAAATTTTTTTTTAAGTCGAGGAGACCTAGATGGATTACATTGCTAAGAATCCTACATCAACGGATTCACTCGGAATACTCTAGCTTTCGAAGTTAACCAAGCCCATCATCGTCCCAAGTAATAACAAGTTCTACGCTTAAGGACTCTATATAGATCTGTGGGAAGGTGTCCCCTTAGCTAGTAACATCTTCTCCTTGTGGCATAAGAGCTTGCAACATAGAAGCCTCAAGCTTTCCTTCGATTTCCTGGGTTTCCTCGAGCTCGCAGTGAAAACTGATAAACTCTCTTCAAATCCCCCAAGGTTTCTGAAAATCCTTGAGGTTTCCATATTGTTGCTACATATGAAGTTTTTTCCTGTTTCTTGTAGTCAAGATTGACCACTGGGGCTTCATATAAATCGTACACGTGAATATATTGAACACATCATCATTCTTCAGGTAAAACAATATATCGTACTTCATGCTCTTGCTATAGTTTTGAGCAAATATGTCCCATCGATCTCCAAATGGTATTTATGTTTAACCTGATGATCCACATAATGAATCAAGATTCAAAGGGAATACTAACATTGGCCATACTTGATGGCATGATCTATATTAGAAAAGGTTTTTTGTAGAGGGTTGTGATAGCATTAATGCTTCTGTTTGGCAACTCAAGCTTTTACAATGTCTATCCTCGAGTCTTCTGCTTCACCCTTCAAGCTCTAAAAGCCTCTAACCCCCTCCAAGTTTGAAATTGTCCCCTCCAGCTTAGCAGTCGTCCCCTGAGCTTTCCACTCGAAAGCTTACGACCTTTTAAAGTCTTTGAGCAATCCCTTAAGCATGATGAACATCCCTCAAGTTTGTTGACCAATACCTCAAGCTTGCTAATCGATCCCACGAGCTTGCTGATTGACCCCTCAGCTTTCCATTCAAAAGCTTTCAACCCTTGAGGTCTGTGATCGTTCCCTTAACCTTTCCATCTTGAAATCTCATGATCCTTAAGGTTACTAATTTATCTATCGCCTTCACTCGAAGTTTTTGATCGTCCACTCATCCTCATGGGTCTTTGATCCACGGGCTAATGCTCAACCCCCAACTTGGTTAACAGGTTGATGCTCAACCCCTAGCTTGTTCTTCGAACATTGGTTATCTCTGAGGAAATAGATCAACCTTAGCTCAACTGCCATTTCACCAGGAAGGTTTATGCCTCCAATGTGCATCCCACATATCCCAGAGTGTCGTTCCTCTATTATCATTCTGGCCAAGGGGATGTATCGCTAGCACGTCTGGCTCGCTAAAGGATCGTCGGTATAGCTTACCGTCTCTTATGTTGTATCGTGCTACTTATCAAATAACCTTCCTGGCCTTTGTACATCCCTTGGGGAGAATTCATGCCACAATGTAATCCATCAGTCCGTCTATCCATTAAGGTCCCAATTGAATTGGCATCACTGTCACTGCTTCCTCCTCGTTCATACCAGACACAAGTAAATGCTAAATAAGGAACGTTCACCTCAATTGATAATCTATGGTGGAGGTTAGGTTGGCTAGCACATCTGCATGCGTATTTTATGATTGGGGAAGCCGCATGGTCGAGAAATCTTCAAACTGGCTGGCCAATCCCTTTGTTATCCTAAGGTATGTCTCTATAGATGCGTGATGAGTCGCATACTTTCTAAGTACCTGGTTCGCAATCATCTGTGTGAGAGCAGATTTATCCCGCTCCAGCTTAGATCTTCGTGAACCTACAAAACAAGTTGGAGCATGGTGTTGTACCGTGCTTAGACCCTCTGATGCTTAAGTCAGAACTTGTCTCAAGAATCGAATAATGAATAGAGTGGAATTACCACTTTTTGGACCATGTAGGGATGGTCTATATATAGTGATCTAGCTAGGTATAAGAATAATGCATATAAAATAGGATTACTTTACTTTCAGATAGGAGGAATCCATTAAGAAATAGATCTCCTTGTCCAGGGTCAATCATGTTTCCAGATTACCACAAGCCCTTTGGCACAATCTTGCTGGAACACGTACGAATCTTACCCTTTCCTCCACGGATTCTGCCAACCTCCCGAGGTTTAACCGAACAGTCCCTCGAGGTCAGGCTGCCCGGCCTCTTTGAGGTCCGACCTTACCTTAGGATTGCCATGCCTATCGAACATTCCAAAAGTCTCTACAACATTCTAGAGGCTTCTAAAAACCTCTAGATAATTCGTTCTTCAATCGGAACTCATAATCGTCCCGGCCCAGGCTCATCTTTGGCCTAATCGGAGCTTATCCTGAATCGTACCACCTAAGCTCATCCTTCCCCAGCTCGGGTGGCCAAAACTGACTCCCACAAATACAACCACAGCAGTGTGAGGTCTAACACATGTTGGTCTCGCGCTGCTATTCATCCAAACTCCAGTGCTTTAGTTTTCAAAAAAGCTCCCCCATCAAGTATCGCGCAAAACCCCAAGTACGTGCTTGCACTGTGCTGCCTTCATCATGACCTGTGCGTCATCACGCCTCATTAGCTATTATGTCTCTCCCTATCCAATGCAACATTTCCCACTTCTAACTCCTTTTTCAAAAAATCAATCATATCCCTTGAAATCCGAAGCTGCTTATCTCCCCAAATGATTACTTCATATCACTTCATACCCGTTCACCTTATATAAATTTAATCTTCTCTTCCTTTTCATTTTTTGCACTTACAAAACTCTCCCATCGAATGCAGAAGTACTCTCCCCTACAACCCAGAAAACTTCACTCCCGTGCTTTCCAGAGACACCCAGAAAATTCTTAACACCTTTTTCCGAAACCCAAAAATATTCCATGGCTTCCAACAACACTTCCTCTCCTACTCCTATCGAGATCACCAACTCCAACATCACCATCCTTCAAGATCCCAATGCCATCGATCTGATCGACCGCTCCAAGCTGCTTGATTCCGTCGGGCCTCTTCTACAACCATAACCGACCGCCACCGAATCATCCCAAGAGCCCCTCGTGAAGATTGCCCAAAAACCTCCCTCACCCACTACTTTCAAAGTAGATGAGGTTGAAATCACCAAACCTCTCATTCTAGAGGTTAAAGCTGACCCCACCTTCATGCAACTCTAGCCGCGTACCACCTAGGCCGTTTCCAAGAAGGCTCATGAGGAACTCTACCCCTCAGCCTTGAAGGTCGACTCTGTTGAGGCCCTTGCCTCTTTAATTAATTTTTTCCACCAGGGGGACAACGATAATTTCCAGTTCGCTCTCGTCCAAGACGAAGCGAGAGTGTCGGAGTGTGAAAAAGCTCATGGCCAGGGTCTGCTCGGCCATCCTCTTCTAATCATCTACGAGCTCTCTTTCCTGATCTCGGCCTTCATCTTCTCCGCCCTTGAGTTTTACGACATCGCCGTGGAACAATGGTGCCTAGATAGCTTTCACTATCTGGCCTGCTTCGACCGACTCAATCGATGGTTTGACTGTCCTATGGGTCTGCCAGAGTTCAAGCTCTTCATCCAGGTCAAGCCCACCTCGTTTAATCAATTCTACCTCTCCCAGTGAATTATGTATGTCAAGGAATCGCTATAGATTGATCCTTCTTACTCTCCAAAGGACTGGAAGAAGACCCCTATCATTGTCTTCGGGGATTGGGAGAAGCTCAGTCAGGAGGCTAGTTTCAAGGTTCCCACAGTCATCAACTGTCTCCCCAAGCTACAAGAGTAGCTAACCAAGGCCGTCAAGTTCCACTGCAATCTCATCAATGAAACCCTAGCCATCCTAGCTAGGTACTGTAAGTGCCGGTGGCTATGGAGCAAGGAACGCATTAGGCTTAAAGGCTTGGAAGGCATTGTACCCATTCAGCACAAGAACCGCCAAGAGGTGATAAAAGACCCTCGGGCCCCCAAGGTCCATAAGAAAGGAGCCCCCACCCCAAGCCCATACGTGTCGAAGCTCTTACTGAGCAGGGAGGTGACTCTAAACCTCGGAAGCAGAGGCTAGTGAAGGCTTCTGAAATCGTCAAGGACAAGGCTTAGGCTCTGGCCCATACTGTGGAGCCTCAGGAGGCTCTGAACTTAGTTTCCCTTACTGCTACTGTTGCCACCACTACTGTTGTTGCTGCTACTACCGTTCTTCCAACGTCTCCTCCTCTCAAGAAGATGAGGTCTGACCCGGAGCCACCTAGGCCCAACGACTTCTCTCTTGGTAAGCTTGCGCTCATTCGTACCCTCAATCTCATTGATCATATTTCGTTACTCTTAGATCATCTTGCATGCCTTCATGATCTTGTCTGCTTGTACCATGCTTGCTAAATGTATATGATTTGCTATACTATTGATCATATAGGTCCCCTTGGGAGGGTGGTTAAAGGGATTTTGCCCGACCACCAATGACTTTACTTCAAAAGGTCTCAACCGAACTAGGGCTACATCGCTCAGCCCTCTCGTGACCTTACCGAGGAGAAGATAGTAGCCCTTGGAGAGGGCACCGTATTCCTTCGAGTGGGGAATCTCGTCCCCTCCCAATTCTACTCTGGTCTGGCTCGTGTCGATATCGCTTGCCTATATCTAGTTTCCATAATCCTTAAGCAGGATGCCGGGGACCTTGGGTCCATAGAAATCGGGGACTTGATGATGACGTCCTAGACTTCCCTCTACTGAGTAACCTTTCTTTTAGAACATCTGACATCTTTTCGTGTTGTTTACTCAATTGTTGCTTTTGTATTTGGCACATCCTGTTTTTCTTTACTTCAGACTTCCGCCACCCTCACCGTGGCCTTTGGACGTCTACACGCTGAGGCTAAAGAGGTCAAAGACAAGGCCTCACAAGTCGAGAAGAAGGTTAAGGAGCTTTAGGGTCACGTGAAGGGGCTCAGGGAAGCCCAAGACCTTGCATGCTGCATGATTGATCAAGGAAAAAGGGACCTGGAGGCTGCTCGTTCCGCCCATGAAGAGGAGGTTAAATCCTTGAGGTTCGAGCTTGAGCGGGCCCAATTTGTGTTTAGAGAAGCAGCAAAGATTGCTAATGCCAAGCTCAAGGAGGCTTTGGATGCCAAGGACAGGGAGTGTAAAGATCGTTTTTCTGCCCTGGAGGCCTCCAATGGGCTCTTGCTCGAATCACAATGGGTGGATTGGGAGCAAGAACGAGCAGAGTTGATCCGTGCCTATGACCCTTCTGCCGCTACCTCCGAGACCGAGTTGGAGTGAAGCCCTCAACCTGTCTTTAGGGTGTAGCTTATGTAATAACATTAGGACCCCTTTTTCAAACAATGTTTCTCTTTTCTTCCTTATCTTACATAATTTTCAGTAATCTTGGCCTGGGCCCTTAGCTCAGAAAATTCTTATGCCAAGAGTAAATATTGTGCTTAATCTCTCATGTTTCGGCTTATCGTACTTTGCTTTATTGTTCTTAAAACATTATGCTAAACTATTCTGTACCTTTCTGTTTCGTGCTTTTATTCCATGCATATCAATCTTACTTCTGGGGCTTAGGGGATCTGCCTCTGAGTGCATGTGGCCTTAGTGTGACTCTCGAACCCCCACTCATTCTAATGCTCTCGGAAGATGCTAAAGAGATCCTTGGTAACCATAAGGTCTCATAGGAGGTGCTCGCGGTTTTGAGACTGCCTCCCCTTGGGGGGGGGGGGAGGGGTTATGCATACCTACCCCGGTCTGTATGAAGACCACCGTCCTCCAGACCCTTCCTATGATCAAGTCCCTTCATCTTGGAAGATTCTAGCTTCATAAGAACGCCTAATGCTATCACAAAGACCACATCAGGGTTGCCCTTCAAGCTCAGTTCTCACCAAGGGGGGTTTGTCTGCGGTGTTGAGATAGGGTCTGCCAAAACTCTTCTCATCGACTTTGACTTCTCCCTAGGGCGTCGTCAGGTGTGTATGCTTGGCACTTAGAATGCTCAATTTCTAGAATATGGCCAAGCCACCACTGGGGTGTTTGTCTGGATCTAACCTTGTACATTCTAACCTTGAGGAATTTACTGACCCAAGATTACTGTGAGCTCTTGCGGGGTTTTACTCCGAATAGTTTGGTCAATCCACGGGCGTCTTTCTCAATGCCCTAACCCTTCCTCCCTCGGGATGCTTTACCTTTGGGATGATTGATTAGCTCGCAGATTGAAGGTCCTTCCCTGGGAGCCAACGTCATCTACCCCGCTCAAGCTTGTTGCCGTTCCTGAGCTTTAATCTCCCCATAATCACAAACATTGATTGACAAAGCGATCAATGATATTTTTTAAGAACAAAAATAGGAATCGAACATAGAACGAACAAAAAAAGCATAGTTACTGAAAAATAGAGGCTTTTATTAAATGATCGTACTCTATCATGTAACATCTATCGCATCGAGCATATCGTACAATGTATATCACATTGAGCATATCTTGTAATGTTTATCACATCGAGGATATCGTACAATGTCTAGCACATCGAGCAAGGAAGTGTCTAACATACCTCGTCAAACTTTCCAACTTCTAAGATAATCGTATCGAAAACCAATCTGGTTAGGAAGAGTACAAGCCCCTTCAGACCCCAGGCCTTCAACTCCGCTCTGAGCGATACTCCTTTAATTAGAGGGCATTCCATCGTTTATCCACCAAGGCTCTGGTTCAAGGGTTCTCCATCTCATACAACTCGTTATAGCCTTCTCCAACGATCTTATATGGCCATTCCTAATTTGCCCCCTATTTTCTCTCTCTTATGACCTTGGTATTTTTGAACACCTTGCGTAACACCACAGTTCTGAGGAGGAAAACTCTAGGTCGAACATTTCTGTCGTAATAAGATTTTATCTTTTGCTGGTAGGAAGCCACACTTACTTGAGCTTGCTCTCTTCGCTCCTCTAGTAGGACCAACTCATGCCTCAGGCTTTCTGAATTGCTTTCCTCTGTCCGTTCCGCCAGCTTGAGGTTAGGGATCTTATGGTTGATTGGGATGACAACCTCTGTTCAGTACCCAAGGCGATAGGAGTCTCCCCAGTGGGTTTCCTCTTGGTCGTTCTATATGCCCAAAGTACGTTTGGGAGATGAGACACCCAGTGCCCCTTCGCTAGTTGATCGAGCCTCCTCCTTAGACCTTCTAGTATCATTTTGTTCGAATCCTCTGTGACGACCCGAACCAGAATCAGATGTGTGTTTGGCACGATTCTCGAGATTTGGTTATAATCGCAGTTTTACGATATTGTGTGGTTTGCCGATTCGATTTGTGACTTTGTTTTCGGTCGAGAATTTGGGTTGAGTGTCTGCACAGAAATTGTAGAGTACGTGATTTCGAGCTTGTGGGTAGTTCCGGAAGATTTTTCCGATAACCGAGGAATATTTTATGATTATTTGAAGTTTCGGGTTCCGACGAGTTTATCTGTTTGTTTCGAGTTTATCCGAATCGTGATGGTTATCCATTTCGAATCGTCGATCGACCCGAGGGACGAGTATAAATATCGAAAAGTCGAAAAATAGTCGAGAATTAGTCGAAAACTTCATTTTGGGCGTTGACCGACTTGGAATTTCGTTGACTTTCCAAAATTGGAAAGTGAACCATCAGACCGAAAAGGAAAGTTGCCATTTTGGGAACTCACCGTCCAGCGACCTAATTCCGGCCACCTTGGACTTCGAGGAAGGTATGGTTAGAACCCTTGAGTAATTTCGAGTTTATTGGTGTATGAATTTGTGAGAATTTGTAAGGTTTTCGTGGAACCCGAGTTCGGTCCGATTTGTGAAAATCGCCGGTGTTGGTGATGGTGGTTCCGGCGAGCCACGGTGGTGGTGGTTAGGGGGGTTTGCTTCCCCTTGGCCTAGGGATTCTATTGGTGTGGTTCAATTGAGGTTTGGTGATGGTTTTGGAGCGACCCGAATAGGTCACCGGAGAGATTTATCCCGTTCGGGTTTGGGTTGTTTTGGAAGGTTTCCAAGCTGTTTTGGCCTTCGTGGTAGAAGAGAAAGTGATTCGTATGGTCGTGGTGGTCTGATTTGGAAAGTTTCACCGAGGAATTCCACTGTTGACGGCGCGGCGGCGGCGGCGGTCAACGGCGGAGAAAAAGTCAACTTTTCAGATTTCGATGTAATTAGTGTCGTTTTTCTCGAAATCGCGTCCTGGTTATCGCACAGAGGTTTTCGGGTTGATTTGGTTAGTCGATTTTCAGTCGAGATTTCGGGATTTCCGTTATACATTTTGTACCGTATTTCGTATTTCCGGGAACGGTTGGTTTCCGTGCATCAGTACAGTGTTGTGGATTACGTTATTGATCAGTTACGTTTTTGTGGATATTCAGGAGATCGAGATCGGGATCGTGATCTTGTTTCTGGCGAGGGATCTTCCGCCGGTCCTCGAGATTACCGCAAGTGCGCGTTTTGCTCATCTGTGAGTGGACATTTTATTTTCACGGATTGAATGCGAGTCTTTTATATACGTTAATGAACTTGAGCATGCAGCATGATTATGGTTTTACAAGCATGAGATTTCATACGAGATTATGATTATATAAGCATGTGTTTACGATTATACGAATATGTTTATACGGATATACGTATACGAATATGCATACACTTTTATGCTGTTTCATGCATTTGCATCGAACTGTTTATGATTTGGTTTACACAGAGTACAGTCTCAGTTACGTTATTGTATCGATACACCTTGCCTCGTCGGCTGATCCCCGACGGAGGGCCGCCTGGAGGGGCGTTTCCCCAACTAGACCGGTGAGGGGCGTATTCCCCGGAACCGAGGCCATTTCTGGCTTAGAATCACGTGGTAGTCAAGGACTCCGTGGTTCAGACTGTACTAGCACGGTGGAGTCCATGAGTGACCCCGTGGGATTTTACTTGCATGCTCAGTACATTGGAGGAGTATGAGTTTTACCTCGTGTACTTATTATTTTATATTGCTGGACTCGCATATGTATTTTAAACATATATATATTAACTGGTGAAAGACATTTATTTTCGTCCACTCACTCTAACGTGTTTATTGTCTTTCCCCTGGGCTTTTCAGTTTCCGTGCCCAGTGTGCAGTTCAGGTTTGGTGTTTTCACGTCGCGGTTTGGAGGCTAGTGATCAGAGTCACCTGTGTTTTCCAGTAGGTTCTTGTTTCACCTACTGATGTACATTTTGTATATGTTTTACTCTAGAGGTCGCTCTGATACATTCTGATACATGTGGTGCGGATTTTCACGGATATACATATATACATAGTACAGTTTATTTACTGTTGTTGATTATATTGATGTTGAGAAATCCGGATGGGATTGGTGCCTGATTCGCATCTTTTCAAGTACTTAATTTAAACACTCAAACAAACACGAAAACAATTAAAACCCTTCTTTGTAGATGTAGCATTGGTAAGTAGGGATCGTTCTTAACCGGGGATTGAGGGTGCATGCATAACTATGCTAAGGTATTAGGGGGGTGCGAGATTTGTTGTCTAAGTTCCTACAAATTTTAAGGTAAAACGTCCTAAGCTAATATATTTACAAGGATCGACTCATCTTTCACCTAACTCTTTAGAACCTACCAAATTACATGCAACCTATTAGTTCTAAGTCTTTAGTGACTAATTTCATGCATATCTCTCGAAAGTAAAGTGTAGGGATTGCCTTGACACTTCCATTGATTTAAGGTAGGATTGCCATGCAATAAATCAAAGCGTTAAACACAAAATATAGCATGAAAACCAAAGACTAAGACGTGGGAGGTTCACGTGAACTTGATAAAATTACAAACCAAAAACACTTCCACAAATTTGTCCATACAAACCAAGAAATAATACAAGAAGTAAAGAGTAGAAGTCATGGTTACACTTTTTGATGTCGGGATTGCCCTAGTCTACTTGATGTAAGCCACGCCTTCAATGAATGGAGGAGACAGTTAGGATTGCCATGAAAGTCTCGATGGAGGAAGGTAGATGATGGATTTTGGTGTGAATGGCTTCTTGGTATTTCTTGGAGAGATTTCGGACATGTGGAGGTGTTTAGAGGCAGAGCTGTGGCGTCCAGAATGAGTCCCCCTTTGAAAGAGTCGAGCTTCCCTTTATATAGAAGAAGATTAGGAAACTTCCCACCTTCTGAAAGCTGTCAAATCTGACCCTTCTGTATTAAAAGCTACGTTTCGGACGTTTTACAACTTTAAACGGCGTGATTCTTTCGGCACTAGAAAATAGACTTCCAGGGCTTTCCAGCTATGCATTATTTGTGCCATAATTTCTCCTGACGCGCCTTCAACGCCCATTTAAAGTTGGCTGTTAGGCAGAATGACCTGTACCCACTAAATCCGGGATTGCTGAATATCTACACATTTTAACGGCATGATTCCAGTGGGGTTGGAAACTAGACTTCCATATCTTTCTACGCATGCCTTACATGTGTCCAAATTCGTTTTCAATTGATTTTGGTGGCCTGTTAAACTGGGCTGATCTGCATCGACAGATTTCTGGATTTCTAACTTTCGGTCCATCTTCTTCTTTTGGGCTTCTTTCTCTCCAATTCTTCATTGGCCGAAAATACCATGTAATTGCACATATTTTGGGCTTTAAATCATATCCAAATCATCTTGGAATATTCTCCACAAATGTGGCCCAAGTATCCTCCATGAATTCGGCAAGAACATGCTTTCCATGATCGCGCAGGAGAAATGTCTTCATCTTTATTTGCACCATTTTCATTTGTCACATGGTTTCCAATTCTTGATGGAATTTGAGAATACGTTTTAGAAACCATTTGAAGACCATTTCTCGTACCATTTCTTCTCCGGATTTAGGAACTTTGTTCTTATCCCGCTTTTAGCTCCGAAACGCCTCAGTTATTGTTCCACCTTTATTTTCTACCTAAAAACATAAAATAAGTTAGAAACATATTTACTAAGCTCATAACAAAGCAAAATGCAGAGAGAAAGACATTAATAATCAAGCATAAAATGCGTAGATCAGTGCCCACGGTTTGGCTTTTGTGGCATAGGACGAAGTGTTATTTTCAGGGTGCAGGTTTATGCAATTCCACGCTAGTAACGAAACTCTACCGAAATTTTGAAAAATTTTTGTTGGTTCGTATTTTCGGAAGGGTTTGATTCCGGTTTAGGTAACTGAATCGGGATTGGGTCCTTTCAGCTTGGTATCAGAGCATTAGGTTGTCAGATTCTGTAGACTCTTGTAGTTGTGACGCTTAGGGTATTTGAGTTGATACAGCATGACTGGAGTGATGATCCGACTGGCCAGCGGTACTCATCAATACTTCGGGTGTTGTGTGTCCTCAAATATCTGCGGTTTCATGATTACGTTCTTTCCGCTTGTACCTAATGCTTGTCTTGTATCAGTAGGATGCCTCCTCGACGTGGTCCCCGTGTTGACCGGGATGATGATCCTGATGAGGATCGCCGAACGCGCGACTTGCTTATGCGAGTGCTGCGTTTGGAAGAGCGTTTTGACCCCGTGGTCAAGGCTCGCACTGCGGGTGCTACTGTATTTTCGGGTTCAGTTGATCCAGAGATATGCGAGGCATGGTTGGTTCAGATTGAGCGTGTTTGTGAGCGTCTGCAGTTTACACCTGAGCAGATGACAGTAGCCGCAGTTGGTTTACTTGAGGGTGATGCATACTTTTGGTGGGTCAGCACTGACAGAGTTCCTGTGGATACTCCGTGGACATTGTTTCGTGATCTGTTTATGCAGAGGTATTTTAATCAGGCTACCCAGCAGCGCAAGTACGAGGAGTTCACGAACTTGAGGCAGGGCAGTTTGTCTGTACTTGAGTATCGGGATCGGTTTACTCGTTTGTCTCGTTTTACCCGGGATATGGTGGCTACAGAGGAAGCCAAGTGTCGCAGGTTTGAGCTGGGATTGAATCTGAACATCAAGGCGAGGTTGACTACGATGCCGAGGAACAACTTTGATGAGTTTGTTAGTGCTGCACTCCGAGGCGAAGATATTGAGCAGGAGAGACAGCAGAGGTACCAGCCGAGGCGATTCGAGGAGGGTGGACCGAGTCAGGGGCCTTCGAAGAGGCAGAGTTCTGATACTTCTGGTTCAGCTTCATCCTCTGGCGGTGGATCTTACCGCCCACCAGTTAGTACATCGAGGCGGAGACCGTTTTGGAGGAGAGATCGACCACAGCGGCCACAGGCTAGTGCAGGTTCCAGCGGTTCTAGTTATCCTCGGCGTACTGGTGGCACATTTGCAGTACCGAGGGAGTACCCATTGTGTAGTCTTTGCAGTCGACATCATGTGGGTCCATGTCAGCAAGGTCCTGTCACTTGTTTCCGCTGTGGCCAGGTGGGCCACTATGCGAAGGAGTGTCCTCAGCTATATGGCGGTGACGGACAGGCAGCCCAGAGTTCCAGAGTTGAGCGAGGTGCCACTTCTGGAGTGCGATCGGCACAGTTTGCAGGCCAGGGCCGACAGCAGGGACAGCCCCAGCGAGGACGACCAGCCGGACAGGCGAGGGTTCATGCTATGACTCTACGTGAGGGCAGAGCATCACCGGAGGTCGTTATCGGTACGTTACATGTTTTTGGTATTCCTGTACTTGCATTGTTAGATCCGGGCGCCACACATTCATTCATATCATTTAGACTGTCATCATTGGCTACGGTACCTGCATCTCCACTTCCGGGGTTGTGGAGAGTGTTGTATCCGTCGGGTGAAGTTGTGAGTATCAGTTGGGTTTACCGAGATTGTGAGGTGTTTATTGGTGGTCATGGATTAGCCGCAGATCTGTTACTGCTTGATATTGTGGATTTCGATCTGATTTTAGGTATGGACTTCCTGGAGT
The DNA here is from genome assembly GCA_946800695.1 of Geum urbanum. Taxonomy (NCBI): domain Eukaryota; kingdom Viridiplantae; phylum Streptophyta; class Magnoliopsida; order Rosales; family Rosaceae; genus Geum; species Geum urbanum. The sequence continues at coordinate 14,162,428 of OX327003.1, forward strand.
CGCACTGGGCCATGTTTGATTGCCACAGGAAGGAGGTCGCGTTTCGTCGACCAGGGTTGCCCGAGATACTGTTTCGTGGCGAGAAGAACACTTCCCTACCGTGTTTGATTTCCGCGATGAGGGCAGATCGGTTGATGAAGAAGGGTTGTGTTGCGTACTTAGCCCATGTTGTGGACACTACAGCTGTAGTGCTGGATCTTGGTAGTATTGAGGTTGTGTCTGAGTTTCCGGATGTATTTCCAGCAGAGTTACCTGGTATACCCCCTATTCGGGAGATCGATTTTACCATTGAGTTGTTGCCGGGTACTGGACCGATTTCCCAGACACCGTACCGGATGGCGCCTGCAGAGTTGAGGGAGTTGCAGATTCAGCTTCAGGAGTTGTTAGAGTAGGGATTCATTCGACCGAGTGTTTCTCCGTGGGGTGCTCCAGTGTTGTTTGTGCAGAAGAAGGATGGGTCCATGCGTTTGTGCATCGACTATCGGAAGCTGAATCAGATTACAGTGAGGAACAAGTATCCGTTGCCGCGGATTGACGACTTGTTCGATCAGCTGAAGGGAGCAGCAGTCTTTTCGAAGATTGATCTTCGATCCGGATATCACCAGTTGAGGATCCAGGATTCAGATGTGGCCAGGACAGCATTTAGGACGCGGTATGGGCACTATGAGTTTTTGATTATGCCGTTTGGGTTGACCAATGCCCCCGCAGCTTTCATGGATTTGATGAACCGGGTGTTTCAACGGTTCCTGGACAAGTTCGTGATTGTATTCATTGATGATATTTTGATATATTCGAGGAGTGTGAGCCAGCACAAGAAGCACTTGCGAGCGGTGTTGCGGACTTTGCGTGACCATCAGCTGTTCGCGAAGTTTAGCAAGTGTGAGTTCTGGTTAGATAGTGTGAAGTTTCTGGGCCACGTGATTTCGGCCGAGGGAGTTAGTGTTGATCCTGACAAGATTGAGGCCGTGCTGAATTGGAGTCGACCCACTACAGTGCCGGAGATCCGGAGTTTCTTGGGGTTAGCAGGCTATTATCGACGGTTTGTACAGGATTTCTCCCGGATAGCTACACCACTGACCAGATTGACGAAGAAAGGCGTCAAGTTTGAGTGGTCTGATGCGTGCGAGGAGAGTTATTTGCTCTTGAAGGAGAGACTGACTACTGCACCGGTTCTGACATTGCCAGACGACAGTGGTGAGTTTGTTGTATATAGTGATGCGTCGAAGTTGGGCCTTGGCTGTGTGTTGATGCAGCATGGTAGAGTCGTGGCATATGGTTCCAGACAGCTGAAACCGCATGAGGTCAACTATCCGACGCATGATTTGGAGTTAGCCGCTATTGTGTTAGCGTTGAAGAGTTGGAGACATTATCTGTATGGTGCTCAGTGTAAGATTTTCACTGACCACAAGAGTCTCACCTATTTGCGGACGCAGCCGGATTTGAACATGAGGCAGCGCCGATGGATGGAGTTGATCAACGACTACGATTGTACGTTTGAGTACCATCCAGGGAAGGCCAACGTTGTAGCTGATGCACTTAGCCGGAAATCTAGAGCTTCGTTGTTTCACATGTGTGTGGCCAGAGTATCGATGTTAGCTGAGCTTCGAGCTACAGGTGCTGTATTTGGGTATGATGATGATGGAGCTTTGTTGGCCAGTTTCCAGGTTCGACCGGTACTGGTTGATCAGGTACGGGAGGCACAGGATTCAGATCCTTACTTGCTGAGCAAGAAGACCATGATACAGAATGGTGTGCCTATTGAGTTCCGTTTGAGCGACGACGGTACGTTGTTGTTCAGAGGCAGGCTTTGTGTACCCAAGGACGAGGACTTGAAGAAGGAGATTCTGGATGAGGCCCACAGTTCAGCGTATGCGATGCATCCCGGAGGTACGAAGATGTTTCGTACACTTCGAGCGTACTATTGGTGGCGCAACATGAAGCAGGAGATTGCCGCGTACGTGAGTCGGTGTTTGATTTGTCAGCAGGTGAAGGCGGAGAGGCAGAAACCTGCAGGGAAACTACAGCCACTTGAGATTCCAGTTTGGAAGTGGGAGCATATCACGATGGATTTCGTCTATCAGTTGCCGCATACTTCGGCGGGCAACACTGGCATTTGGGTTATTGTTGACCGACTGACGAAATCCGCACACTTTCTTGCACTTCCAGGGAAGATTTCAGTGGGCAAATTGGCCAAGTTATACTTATCCGAGATTGTTCGCTTGCATGGGGTGCCTGTGTCGATTGTTTCTGACCGTGATAGTCAGTTCACCTCTGAGTTTTGGCAGGCTTTACAGCGAGCTTTGGGCACGAGGTTGCGATTTAGTACATCTTTTCATCCTGAGACTGATGGACAGTCCGAGCGGACCATTCAGACTCTTGAGGATATGCTGAGATCGTGTGTGTTGCAGTTTCGTGGAAACTGGGATCAGCAGTTGCACTTGATTGAGTTTGCCTACAACAACAGCTATCAGGCCAGTATTGAGATGGCACCGTACGAGGCTCTGTACGGGAAGCAATGTCGCACTCCATTGTGTTGGAGTGAGGTGGGCTAGCGTTCGCTTATTGGTCCAGATTTGGTGAAAACCACGATGGAGGACATTCAGGTTATTCGGGATCGACTGAAGGTCGCCCAGGATCGGCAGAAGAGTTACATGGATGTGAGGAGGAAGGGTTTATAGTTTGAGGTTGGTGATTGGGTCTTCCTGAGACTATCTCCGTGGAGAGGAGTTGTGCGTTTCGGGAAGCGTGGCAAGCTTCGACCGCGGTACATTGGTCCGTATGAGATTACGGAGAGGGTTGGAGCTGTTGCTTACAGACTTGAGTTACCGGCTGAGATGGCTCGTGTGCATGATGTCTTCCATGTTTCGATGTTGTGGATGTACATCTCAGATCCTTCACATGTGTTAGCCCCACAGCAGTTGCCGATCACAGAGTATTTATCGTATGTTGAGGAGCCAGTGCAGATTCTCGATCGTCGTGAGCAGGAGTTGAGGCACCGTGTGATTCCACTAGTAAAGGTCTTGTGGCAGAACCACTCGATTGAGAAGGCCACCTGGGAGACCGAGCAGCGTATGCGGGAGCAGTATCCTCATCTGTTCACATGACAGGTTCGTAAATTTCGAGGTCGAAATTTCTTTAAGAGAGGTAGATTTGTGACGACCCGAACCAGAATCAGATGTGTGTTTGGCACGATTCTCGAGGTTTGGTTATAATCGCAGTTTTACGATATTGTGTGGTTTGCCGATTCGATTTGCGACTTTGTTTTCGGTCGAGAATTTGGGTTGAGTGTCTTCACGGAAATTGTAGAGTACGTGATTTCGAGCTTGTGGGCAGTTCCGGAAGATTTTTTCGAGAACCGAGGAATATTTTATGATTATTTGAAGTTTCAGGTTCCGACGAGTTTATCTGTTTGTTTCGAGTTTATCCGAATCGTGATGGTTATCCATTTCGAATAGTCGATCGACCCGAGGGACGAGTATAAATATCGAAAAGTCGAAAAATAGTCGAGAATTAGTCGAAAACTTCATTTTGGGCGTTGACCGACTTGGAATTTCGTTGACTTTCCAAAATTGGAAAGTGAACCATCGGACCGAAAAGGAAAGTTGCCATTTTGGGAACTCACCGTCCGGCGACCTAATTCCGGCCACCTTGGACTTCGAGGAAGGTATGGTTAGAACCCTTGAGTAATTTCGAGTTTATTGGTGTATGAATTTGTGAGAATTTGTAAGGTTTTCGTGGAACCCGAGTTTGGTCCGATTTGGGAAAATCGCCGGTGTTGGTGACGGTGGTTCCGGCGAGCCACGGTGGTGGTGGTTAGGGGGGTTTGCTTCCCCTTGGCCTAGGGATTCTATTGGTGTGGTTCAATTGAGGTTTGGTGATGGTTTTGGAGCGACCCAAATAGGTCACCGGAGAGATTTATCCCGTTCGGGTTTGGGTTGTTTTGGAAGGTTTCCGAGCTGTTTTGGCCTTCGTGGTAGAAGAGAAAGTGATTCGTATGGTCGTGGTGGTCTGATCTGGAAAGTTTCACCGAGGAATTCCACCGTTGAAGGCGCGCCGCCGGCGGCGGCGGCGGTCAACGGCGGAGAAAAAGTCAACTTTTCAGATTTCGATGTAATTAGTGTCGTTTTTCTCGAAATCGCGTCCTGGTTATCGTACAGAGGTTTTCGGGTTGATTTGGTTAGCCGATTTTCAGTCGAGATTTCGAGTGGGGATTTCGGGATTTCCGTTATACATTTTGTACCGTATTTCGTATTTCCGGGAACGGTTGGTTTCCGTGCATCAGTACAGTGTTGTGGATTACGTTATTGATCAGTTACGTTTTTGTGGATATTCAGGAGATCGAGATCGGGATCGTGATCGTGTTTCTGGCAAGGGATCTTCCGCCGGTCCTCGAGATTAGCGCGAGTGCGCGTTTTGCTCATCTGTGAGTGGACATTTTATTTTCACGGATTGAATGCGAGTCTTTTATATACGTTAATGAACTTGAGCATGCTGCATGATTATGGTTTTACGAGCATGAGATTTCATACGAGATTATGATTATATAAGCATGTGTTTACGATTATACGAATATGTTTATACGGATATACGTATACAAATATGCATACACTTTTATGCTGTTTCATGCATTTGCATCGAACTTTTTATGATTTGGTTTACACAGAGTACAGTCTCAGTTACGTTGTTGTATCGATACACCTTGCCTCGTCGGCTGATCCCCGACGGAGGGCCGCCTGGAGGGGCGTTTCCCCAACCAGACCGGTGAGGGGCGTATTCCCCGGAACCGAGGCCGTTTCTGGCTTAGAATCACGTGGTAGTCAAGGACTCCGTGGTTCAGACTGTACTAGCACGGTGGAGTCCATGAGTGGCCCCGTGAGATTTTACTTGCATGCTCAGTACATTGGAGGAGTATGAGTTTTACCTCGTGTACTTATTATTTTATATTCCTGGACTCGCATATGTATTTTAAACATATATATATTAACTGGTGAAAGACATTTATTTTCGTCCACTCACTCTAACGTGTTTATTGTCTTTCCCCTGGGCTTTTCGGTTTCCGTGCCCAGTGTGCAGTTCAGGTTTGGTGTTTTTACGTCGCGGTTTGGAGGCTAGTGATCAGAGTCACCTGTGTTTTCCAGTAGGTTCTTGTTTCACCTACTGATGTACATTTTGTATATGTTTTACTCTAGAGGTCGCTCTGATACATTCTGATACATGTGGTGCGGATTTTCACGGATATACATATATACATAGTACAGTTTATTTACTGTTGTTGATTATATTGATGTTGAGAAATCCGGATGGGATTGGTGCCCACGGTTTGGCTTTTGTGGCATAGAACGAAGTGTTATTTTCAGGGTGCAGGTTTATGCAATTCCACGCTAGTAACGAAACTCTGCCGAAATTTTGAAAAATTTTTGTTGGTTCGTATTTTCGAAAGGGTTTGATTCCGGTTTAGGTAACTGAATCGGGATTGGGTCCTTTCATCCTCTGCTTGTCTGTTGCCCTAAGGGTACCTCAGGGTTGAGAACCAGATCTTGATGTCGTGATCAGCAAAGTAATCCCTAACCACTTAGCAATTGAACTGCGGGCCATTATCTGTTATGATCGTTTGTGGGATTCCGAACCTGCATATTATAAACCTCCAAATAAAATTCTTTACCTTTGTTCCCCTTATCGTAGACAAGGCCTCATCTTCGAACCACTTGGAGTGGTAGTCGGTGGCTACAAATAGGTACTTTTTCTGTCCGCCCCCAGCTTCGGTTGGAAACTCTCCCATTATATCTAACCCCTATTATGAAAAGGCGCATGGCATTGAAACCACGTGCAACTTCTCTAGGTGCAGGAAGGGTTGAGGGGCATGCCTTTGACAGGCTTCACAAGTACTGGCATACTCCATGCAATCGACCTTCATTGTAGGCCAGTAATACCATTTGGTCAAGCGTCGTACCACAAGATTCTTACCCTAATATGCATGCCATATATTCAGGAGTGGAGCTCCTGTATAATCGTTCTAACTTGGGTAAGGTGCACCACCAACAGATCTGGTCCCCCAAAGGATCGCCTGTACAACTTCCCCTCTCTAATGTTGTATCTTGCTGTATGTCTTACTACCTTTTTGGCCTCCACCATTTCCTCTGATAGGGTGCCCGTTTCTATGTAGCTCATTATTTCTTCTATCCAGAGGGTCCTAGCTGGGCTGGCATTACCGCCATGACCTCCTCCTCGTCCATGCTCGAGTTAGCCAGATGCTCTACAGGGATCATCCTCCTAAGCTAGTAATCGATGCTAGAGGTTAGATTGGTGAAGGCATCCGCGTGTATGTTCTCAGGCCTTGGGAGCTTCATGATCGAAAATTCTTCAAATTGGGCAACCAGCCCCTTGGTCAATCTGAGATATGCTTCCATGGACGCATGGTGAGCTGCGTATTCCTCTATGACCTGGTTTGTGATCAGCTGCGAGTTGCAAAACACCTTGATTTTCTTTAGGTTCAGTTCCCTTGCCAGCCTCAGTCCCCTGCCAGAAAGGCCTCATACTCGGCTTCTTTATTCGTGGCCTTCCACCCCAAGGTTAGGGCTTGTTCCATGATCGTTTCGGCTGGGGTTTTCAGCACCAGGCCAACTCTAGCTCCCTTGTCCTTCGACGATCCTTCCATGTACAATGTCCAATGGTCTACCCCAACACCTCTTTTCCTTCCTACTTTTCTCTCTTTTCCTGTACCTCTGGCTCAAGCATAGTGAACTCAGCTAGGAAGTCTGCTAATTCTTACCCTTTCATCGCCGCTCTAGGCTTGTACTCAATATCATGCTGTGCCAACTAAATGGCCTACTTAATTATCCTACTCGAGGAGTCTGGGTGTGAAGGATCATACTCAATGGATACTCAGTCATAACAATGATTTTGAAAACTTGACAATATGGCACAAGCTTGCGCGACGACATGACCAGGGCTAGTATCAGCCTCTCTAGCTTGGGGTAGTGGGTTTCTGAGTCGAGAAGAGCTTTAGACACGTAATATATGGGTACCTTCCCTCAGTATCTTCTCGAACCAGAACTTCCTTTACTGCTACGTCGAACAATGCCAAGTACAAGTATATGTTTTCCCCTAGCACGGGCTTGCTTAGTATAGGGGGAGAGACGAGATATTGCTTAAGTGCTTGGAATGCCATTTCACACTCTTATGTCTAGAGCTCCCCCTTTGTCCTTTAAGTGCCATTAAGAACACCTTACATTTATCGGTCGATCCCGACAAGAACCCGCCCAAGGCCGCCAGATTTCAGTTCAAGCTCTGGATTTCCTTCACCGTGGATGGGGATTTCATCTTGACAATCAATGTGACTTAGTCTGGGTTGACCTCAATCTCTCACTACATAACCAGGTATCCCAAGAACTTACCGGATCCAACCCCGAACGTGAACTTCTCGAGGTTTAACATCATGCTATGCTACTGTATGAGGTCGAAGCACCCCCTCAGGTCAAACATCTGGTCCTTCCTACTTTTTCTCTTGACCAACATATCGTCCACGTACACCTCCATTGTATCCCCAATCAAGGGTTTAAACACCTTATACACCAGCCTTTGGTACGTCGCCCCTGAATTTTTCAACCCAAAAGGCATTACCGCGTAGGTATAAACCTCTTTCTTTATCACGAAGGTCGTCTTTGCCACATCGTTTTCTGCCACCTTGATTTGGTTGTAGCCACTGTATGCATCCATGAAGCTGAGTAACTCATGACCAATAGTGGAGTCTACCAATTGATCGATCCTGGGGAGGGGGAAGCCGTCCTTGGGGCACACCTTATTGAGGTTTGTGAAATCGACACAGACCCTCGGTTTCTCGTTCTTCTTCTTGACAAGGACCACATTAGAGAGCCACTCAGAATGTGGGACTTCCTTGACGAACCTTGCGGCGAGTAGCTTTTCCACTTCCTGTTAAATTATATTGTTGTGCTCTGCAGCAAACGTTCTTTTCTTTTTTGCTATATGCCTGAATTTAAGGTCAACGTGAAGCTGGTGCTCAATCACTTTTCTATCAATCCCCGGCATATCTCGTACAGACCATGCAAACACATCCTTATACTCCCTCAGCAAGTCCATCATATTCTTATGTTTGACTCCACCTAGGACTGACCCCAACTCTTACACATCGATCTGTTCAATATTGATCGAAAGGTTCAAGCACTACGTCTTCCTCGGCCTTCTCCTTAAAAGGCAATTCCTCGGGGTTGAGTTCTACGTCTAACTATCGATCACAACATCTCGACCCCATTCTGTGATTGCTATGCTGGCAGAGCTGGGGAAACCGTGCCCCCAACCTTGCCTACTACCTCCCTTTTCATACCCTTGGCGGCCAGCACCATACACAACCTTGTTGCAGCTCTGTCCCCCTTGATGATGACGATGTCGCCTGGGGTTGGATATTTTAGGACTTGGTCGTAGGTTGATGATACCACCCTCATCTGATGGAGACAGGGCCTCCCTAAGATTGCGTTATGGGGGGATGGGGCGTCAACCACAGCAAACCATGTGGTCAGGTTGGTGATGGGTGTGCCAACCAGGAGGGGAATAATCCCTAGGGTCCTCAGCCTTAATCCCTCGAAGCCTATGAGGGTCGTTCAATGATCCATGATCGCCCCCATCATGCCTATTCTCTGTACAACATCTTTGAATATAACGTTCACGGTGGCTCCATTGTCGACTAGGACCCTGGCCACTGTCATGTGGGTTATCCTGATGTTGACGACCAGGGCATCACCCTGGTCCTCCTCCTCAGAGAGGTCTGTGTCTGAAAACTCGAGGACTTTCTTCCTCGTTCGGATCTTGGGTTCACCCTTGACCTTAGTCTTCTTCGATTCGTGCTCCCTTTCCTTGAGGGTGACCCCCAACTCCTCTGCCTCTGTAATAATACAATTCAAGCCAAGGAAGGTGGTATCCTCAGGGTACTCAGGGGCCTGAAGGATACGGTTCAGCACTGGGTACTTCTCCTCTTGGCCCTTAGGTGGCGGTGGCAAGGTCCCGTTGTTTCTTTAACGCTTGCAATTACCTTGTGGGTTTAAGAAATCTTCGAGCTTTTTATTGTAATCCTCCGTTAGGTATTCCCAGCAGTACCCACTACAAGTAAAAGTACTATAGCTGATGACATAAATTCGTCAGGCTGTTAGAAATTTTTTTCGGCTATAGTGTCGTCGGCAGAAGGGCATCGGCTATAACTATATCCGACAAAATTTTGAGGTCATCGTCGGATATAGTTCACTTTTACTGAAAATAATTTCGTCGGTCAAACCTTCCTCGATGGTAAAAAAATACTATAATCAAACTATAGCCGACGAAAATATGGAAGCATGTCGTCTGCTATAGTCCTAGATCTGAAGAAAAAAAAAATTGTAGATATTGATAACTATTCTCAGAAATCCAGATCTGCAATTCCTTTACCATCCATAATCACTTCACCATCCAGATTCTTTACCAAACCATAATCACTTCACCAAACCATAATTTCACAAAATTATATTTCACAAAGTTACAATATATATATATTAAAAAATTTCAAACCATAATCACAATATTAGGGTCTTTTTAGCACAGAGGGCGAGGTGGCGGTGGAGGAGAGAGAGGGTGAGGCGGTGACAGCGACGGAGGTATCAGAGAGAGAGAGAGAGAGAGAGAGAGAGAGAAATGTTAAATTTTTTGAGAGAAGAGAGCGACGGTCCGAGAATATAAACCAGATAACTATAGCCAACGACAATAAATGTATAAAGTCGTCGGCTATAGTTATCACTTTGGCCGACGATTTTTGTCAACTAAAGCCGACAACTGTTTTTTTTCGTCGGCTTAAATACTTTAGCCGATGATTCTTTTCGTCGTCGGCTAAAGTACAGTATAGCCGACGAAAAAATGTTTCGTCGGCTTATTTTTTTTAAATTCTTCGGCTATAGTGTTTCTTCTGGTAGTGGCCCCTGGTCTACCAACTCTCCAAAATGCCGCTTGAGGACTTCGCAATCGATCGTCTTATGCCAATTGGCCTTGTTGTAGGCAAAAAAGTCTTTGGAATCGCCTTTGTCTATCATTGATGGTGGCCTTTTAAGTCAAAGCTCATTCTTGATGTGGTTGAGTATGGTCGAAATTGAGATTGTCGTGGGGGGAACAAACAATTTTCCACTCTGTCCAACAGGCTGGTGCCCTAAGACCATTCTCTTGTTATCGTAGCTATTCCTCCTCTGACTCGCATTGCTGTAGGTCGTGTTTCTCCGCAAGTTGGAGCTAGTTCCACCTCCGGGCGTCGTCTCGGTCGGAGAGTCCCTGGTGTTGTAGGTTCTCATATCCTCCACCTAGGCATAATTCAAGGCCGAGTGATAGACCGTAGATAAGTCCTTGGTATTTTTTCTGATTAGCTTGCTAGCCAACTCCGAGTCCATGTCCAGTCCATTAATGAACACTGTGGCCGCTACGGTATCGTCCTTACAGTTGACTGTCACATATTCCCCCCTTTTCATCTTGAGGGACATGAGGTAGGTCACGTCCTTTTTTCCCTTGGCGTTACTCTCATATCTCTTGAAGACTCTTCCAATCCTCGATCGATCCTGAGGGAAGCCTCTTGTACCACTGTAGGGCGTGGTCCTTCCGGCTTTCCTAAAGTGTCATTCGACTGGCTAGTGGGCATTGTTAACTACTAGTTCGTCACGTGCTGGTATGGGTCTGAATCCCCTAAATACCTATCAAACCTAGGGTGGCTCCACTTCCTGGAGGGCTCACCATCCTGGATGAACTGAGCCAAAGGGTTTTGAGAAATTCTTCGAGCCCTCTGTTCCACTTTCGATTCCTTCTTAGACATTCCTTCCTTCCTCAGCCTCTCAGTCTCCTGGTTGGTCCGGACGTTATGGGCACATTGCGTCTCCATGAACTCCTTCATCATATTCTTGAGGGCTTTACCCATTGGGTCTCTAGTTCGGTTATGACCTCCCGTTGGTTGTCATGCTCGGCTGTTAGGACTCCGTGGGCCTCTGGCGTTGGTGGGACTAACCCCTGGTTGTTCAACAACTCCACCAAATTCAGCAAGATGGTCTGAATACAAGCCCCGATACCTGCCAATTCGTTCGTGCTCCTGGTGGCCCTCTCGGTGGAATGTTGTAAGATGGCCATGTCAATTCTCAGATTCGTGTATCACTCCTTAGCCCGATGGATGTCATGATCGACTTTGGCTCTCCAGCCCCTGGCTCATTCGTTCTCTTGATCAGAACTATCTTTGACGCTCACATGTCCCTCTTCCGCGAGGTTCCTCGACTGAAACTAATGTGTAAGGGCACTCCCACCTCTTTATGCCCCTGTGTCGGGGGTGATCTGATTGTTCCCCGCCATTAGGGTTACTTCCTTATCATGTTGATTACTTGTGTTAGCGTTATCTTCCAAAATTCCTCCATTCACGAGAGTTAGCCTAGGGTTTTGCTCTCAATGAAAGCATCAATTTGTGAGACCAGATTTATCCTGCTCCAGCTTAGATCTTCGTGAACCTATAAAGCAAGTCATAGCACAGTGTGGTACCATGCTTAGACCCTTTGATGCTTAAGTCAGAACTTGTCTTAAGAATCGAATAATGAATAGAGCGGAATTAGCTCTTTTCGGACCATGTAGGGATGGTCTATATATAATGATCGAGTTAGGTCTAAGCATAATCCATATCGAATAAGATTACTTTACTTTCGGATAGGAGGAATCCATTAAGAAATAGATCTCCTTATCCAGGGTCAATCATGCTTCCAAATTACCACAAACCCTTTGGCACAATCCTGTTGGAACACGTACTAATCTTACCCTTTTCTCAACGAATTTTGCTAACCCCCCGAGGTCCGACCGAACAGTCCCTTGAGGTCAGGCTGTCGAGCCTCCCTGAGATCCAACCTTACCTTAAGATTGTCATGCCTATCGAACATTCCAAAAGCCTCTACAACGTTCTAAAGACTTCTAGAAACCTCTAGATGATTCGTTCCTCAATCAGAACTCATAATTAACCCAGCCCAGACCCATCTCTGGCCTTATCGAACCTCATCCAGAATCGTACCACCCAAGATCATCCTTCCCCAACTCGGAAGGCCAAAACTGACTCCCACAACCTGGAGTCACAAAACACCTTGATCTTCTTCACATTCAGCTCTCGAGCTCACCTTAGTTTTTCCATAAGGGCTTTGTACTTGGCTCCGTTGTTGGTCACTTTCCACTTGAAGGTTAAGGCTTGTTCCATGATCATACCGTCTGGAGTTTTAAGTACCAGACCCACTCTAGTGCCCTTGTCCTTTGAGGACCGATCAGTGTATAAGGTCAAATGTTATACCCCCTGCTCCTTTAAAAAACAAGTTGTAGTCTAGATTAGCACCGTTTGCCAACCACAAGTTGAAACTGACTCCAAAATCGGAAAGTCAAATTCTTTTGCAGCAAGTCCTTATTCAGGTATATTATCTCTTAACGTTGCATTGAAAAGAGTGATATTTGGCTAGATACTCCTTGCCCCTAGCATTCTGCTAGACTGTTTGAGTCTTGGAGAATACTCAATGCCCTTAGCTTTAATTCTCTCTATGCATGACCTCCTGTGCTTTCGGCCCTTGCTTCGATGATCGGCCAACAAGTTTCAAAGAGTGAAGTGATTTACCCTTCTCTAGATTCTGAGTATACATGATCCCTCAAGCTTTCAGGATTTTGGTTGTGCATCCTCATGGTCTACTCCATAATTTAGCATCTTCTTAGTGAATTCCACAAAATGCTCGAGTGTGGAGGTATGGTAATCTTACCCCCAACAATTTTCGACCTAAGGGAAACAATGCCCCTAGGTTTCTATATCTGACCCTGAGCTTTCCGAAAAATCACCCCCAGCTTCGACATAAATCTTGAGGCCGTAGGTTTTCCTTTAAGCTCGATAGCGACCATATTCCAGCTAGCTAAGCACGATGTGTTTTTTCCCACTACTGATAAGAGCATACATGGTCTTCAACATTTTTCCTCTAGCACTCCACGAGCTCTAAAGTTGCTTCTTGTAGAAACCTTGAGAGTTCATCTCTCGGTCAAGGAGATTCTGTTCTACTCCTTGTTTCTAGCCGTATTTAGTTGTCTACTACATGGAACTGATGTTCCTCGAGGTCTATGTGGAGAACTCTACTTAGGTCTTCTCCATGCTTGTTACCCTTGAGGTTGTTGGTTGACCTCAGCACACCTCGAGCTCTCTGGTCATGGGTTAGAAGACTTTTTTAGTCCTTGAGGATTCTAGCACCAGTTGAATGGTGTTTAATATTGCATAATCATTCATTGGTGAATAGTAGAGAATAACTTCTTTATTCGGTGATCGACTCCTTCTTCCTTGTTCTTCGTAATCTTCCCTCTAGCATCAACAAGCCTTGAGCCTTCTTACTACGCCCTTGAGCTTTATGAGCTTGGGGATGCCCCAAGGTCTCTAGATTCTACCCACTACAAGAAAACAGCACTTAGACCACGGAAATGTAATTGTTCCGTGGTCCAAGTTACACTTGGACGAAGGAGACTTCTCTGTTGTCCAAGTAACACCTAGACGACGGAGAATATATTCTCCGTCGTCCAGGTAGATACCTGGACCTCGGAGTCTTCTCCGTCCTCCAGGTGATCACCTGGACGACGGAGAAGGTATTCTCCATCGTCCAAGTTATCACCTGGAGGACGAACCGACACGCCGTCGTCCGAGTAACTTCCACTTAGACGACGTACCGACACCTCCGTCGTCTAAGTGAAGCATTATATAAGCCCGATGCCAAACTCTCTTCATTCCATCCGATCCTCTCTTCATTATTCCATTCGAAGAAGAATTGAAGGAGAAGGGAGAAGGCCGACAAGGATCAAGATAAGGGATCTCCGCTGACTTGCCAGCTAGCTTAATTAACTGATATCGAGAAGGCCAGCAGGTACGTACACAGTTAAAATTTGCTTAATATATATTTAATGAAAACGTACGTACATGCATGCATGGATGTTAGCTATATATACAGATTAAATTACGTACGTACGTAATTGATGGATCGATGTAGATCGAGTACGTATAATTAAGCGTAAATTAATGGATTAATATATATATATATGTAATAATTAATTAATTATAATATTTTGTAGCAGTATGGACAAGAGTTGGATGAAGTTGAATAATAGATGTGATGTCCGGTATATGGATGGAATTAGCGAATTTGTGAATTTTGCGATAGAACATGGTCAGGGAAAGAAGCGTTTCAGGTGTCCGTGCCAGAAATGTCTTAATTGTCAGTATGCGGAGGTTAATGTTATGGTGCAACACCTGTACGAAAATGGTATGATGTGGAGTTACACTACATGGAGCGAGCATGGTGAACCAGTAGAGTATAGCGCAGCAGACTTCAGCTCAGGGTATAGTTACCATGCTGCCTCATCCAGCGGCAGTGCTGCCGGACCCCCAGCTTGCAATCCAACTGCAGATTTGGTCCATGATGCGTTTCCGGGATGTAGTCATGGTGGACACCAACACCAAGACGGAGGTTACAGTACCACTAATGAGCATGATGACACATTCCCCGCTGCTAGCTTGGCCACTGACACCAGTGAGATGGATAAGTACAACCGGATGCTACTTGAAGCACAGACCCCGGTGTTCCCTGGATGTCGAGAGAATGTGTTGCAATATGTGATGGAGCAAATGAAGATAAAAGTGAAGCACAAAATGTCAGTGAGTGCTTTTGACGAAATTCAGGAGCAAATATGTAAGTTGCTTCCTGATGATCACAATCTTCCTAAATCTCATTATAAGGTTAGAAATATCTTGAGCAGCCTCGGCCTAAAGTACAGGATAATTGACGCATGTCCGAATGATTGTGTGCTATTTTACAAAGAGTATAAAAAGATTTGAACTATTGTCCCGTATGTGGCCAGTGCAGATTCCAGGTGAATAGGAAGAGTTCGAAAAAGAGAATTCCTGTGAAAGTTGTTCGATATTTTCCCTTGATTCCCAGATTGCAGCCCCTATACATGTCTCTACACACAGCAGAGGCGATGCGATGGTATGCAGAAAAGCGAATAGATGACGATGTCCTGCGACACGCCGCGGATGGGGAAGGTTTCAAACATTTCGGCAGAGAATTTGGAGACTTTGCTGCAGAGGTTAGAAATGTTAGACTCGGCCTATCTACAGACGGATTCAATCCTTGGGGAAGTAATAGCTCCGCCGTCAGCACTTGGCCAGTTATTCTGATGCCGTACAACTTGCCTCCGTGGATGTGCATGAACAAGGAATTTAATTTCCTTACTGTACTAATTCCAGGTCCTAAATCTCCAGGGAAGTGCTTAGATGTCTACCTCATACCTTTGATCGACGAGCTGAAACTGTTGTGGGAAAATGGAGTCCCAACTTATGACAAATTCACTGACACGATGTTCACGATGAGGGCTGCCGTAATGTGGATGATCAGCGATTTTCCAGCGTATGGGATGTTGGCAGCCTGCAGGACAAAAGGATATAATGGATGTCCTATATGTTTGGATGACGTGAACTCTAGTTGGCACGCGGGGAAGGTGTGTTACTTGAGTCACCGTAGATGGCTTCCTCACGACCACCCGTGGCGACAGGATGAAGCTCATTTCGACGGGACGGTAGATAACAATCCTAAACCCCGTAGTTGGTCGGGCGAAGAGATTTTAGAGAGGTTGAGCTATTTCGACTTTGGTGTGTTGACCAATAACGCGGATGTAAAGAAATGCAATCCAATTCCTCCACATGATCTGAGCTATTGGGATCACAAGAGTATATTCTTTGAACTCCCTTACTGGTCGAAGTTGAAGCTGAGGAACAACTTGGACGCGATGCACATAGAAAAGAATGTGTGCGACAGCGTGGTGGGAACAATTCTCGGTATTAAGTTCAAGACTAAAGGTACTCCCAAAGCGCGCAAAGATTTGGAATCAATGAATCTATGTTGTCCCTTGTGGTTGAGGAGGGATAGGAAATGAGTGTACAACAAGATGCCAGCTGCACCATACACAGTGAAGCCAACGCTTAGACGTTCTGTATTTCACTGGTTTAAAGGCGTTCGTTATCCGGCTACGTATGCAGCTACTATAACTGGAGCAGTGGACGAGGTGCAACACAAGTTTGTTGGTCTAAAGACACATGACTATCACGTTGTGCTGCAACGTCTGATTCCAGTGGTAATACGACCATACTTGCCTCGTGACGTCGTAGAACCAATAGTGGCATTGTGCAGGTGGTGGCAGAGGTTATGCGCCAGAGAATTAAAGAAGTCAGATGTGGTGGAATTGCTACAACAAATTGTGCACATCATTTGCAAACTAGAGAGGATTTTTCCTCCTGCTTTCTTTGACATCATGATTCACCTAATGATCCACCTGCCCGAGCAGGTGCTCATTTCTGGTCCGGTCCAGTACACTTGGATGTATCCTCAAGAAAGGTACGTACAACTAATTAATTATACAGGTTTTTTGATTCATAATTTGTTGCACTGGAGATTACTAGCTAGCTATGAAAGGACCTAACCCAGATTTAGCTTCCTAAATCGGAATCAAACCCCTTCGAAAACACGAACCAACAAAAACTTTTCGGAATTTGGGCAGAGTTTCGTTACTAGCGTGGAATTACCATTACCTGCACGCGGAAAATACACTTCATCCTATGCCACAAAAAGCAAACCGTGGGCACCAATCCCATCCGAATTTCTCAATATATCAACAGTAAAGTAAAGCAGTAAATATATATGCACTTTACTGAAATCCAGTGTAAAATCGTATAACGTATTCAATAGGAAGCTCAGAGCGACATCTAATACATAATCGTATACGCATACCACAGTAGGTAGAACAATAAACCTACTGGATGAAACAAAGTAGCTCGAGCACTATGCCTCCGACCACGACGTGCGACACCAGAGCCTGAACTGCAAACTGGGCACGAAAAACGAAAAGCCCAGGGGAAAAACAATAAACACGTTAGAGTGAGTGGACGAACATAAATGTCTTTCACCAGTTAATATATATGTTTAAAATAACATACGCGAGTCCAGGTAAATAAAATAACAAGTACACGAGGTAAAACTCATACTCCTCCAGTGTACTGAGCATGCAAGTAAAAATCTCACGGGGTCACTCATGGACACACACCGTGCTAGTACAGTCAAAATCACGGAGTCCCAGACTTCCACGCAATTCTAGCCAGAAAGGCCTCAGGTCAGAGGTCTGCCTCCCCCCGGTACAGGTCACGGGTCAGGAGTCACAGCCTCCCCCGGTACACATCTTCGGGGATCAGCCAGGATGCGAGTGTATCGATACAACAACATATAACGACTGTACTCTGTGTAAACTAAATCACAAACATTTCGATGCAAATGCATGAAACAACATATAAGTGTATGTATACTCGTATACGTATATTCATATAAGTATAATCGTATAATCGTAAAAACACATGCTCATGTAATCCGAAATCTCATATGCATGCTCAAGTTCATAAATCAAATAAAAGACTCGCAAGATTTTCCGTGAAAAGAAATGTCCACTCACAAACTGGCGTAACGCGTATCGCGTTAACCCGTGATCCGGCGGAAAGTCCATCGCCAAACGAACGATCACGAACCCCTGAATATTCACAATGTCCAATATTCAAAGTCATAATCCGACAATACAAATCAAACCACGAGAAACCACCGTTCTCGGAAATACACAATTCGAGTACGACGAATCGTCGAAAATCCATATATACCACCTCAATACCTCGCTTTACGTTCGGACGCTCATCTCGAAAAATGAACCTCCCCACTGCGATCGGAGCGCGATTTCGAGTCAAATGACATGCAACTTGTCGAAAGTCCGAAAAAGTCAAACTTTGACCGTTGACCGCCACCCACGGCGGCGCCACCGCTGACCGGAGAATTTCACGGCGGAGCAACCCCTATTCCACTCAAAATCACCCACTGAGCAACTTTGTCAACTGCAACAAAGGCCAATTCTCACTCTAACCATGTCAATTTCGTGATAAACCGAATGAACACACAAATTTCAAATCCAAAATTCTCCTTCCACAATCAAAATTATAATTCCAAACTTACAAGGTAGCTTGCTAGTGATGAGAGCTGCAAAGCCCAACCAAAAATTCAGCTCAAATCGGCCAATTATATAGAACCCGAATTACCTCAAAATTTCTTGTATTTTGGCCGGATTTCCACCTCTCCACCGCCACCCTCGCCGTGAGGGGTGGCCGGAAGTAAACTCAGGGTGCCGGGGCGCACCGAACGGGACCAGCCCCGCCCCCTAAGGTGGTCGGAAAAGCCACCGTCGCCGGCGAGCCGTGAACGTCGCGCCACCACCCATCTCCACCGTTTGACCGAGTCAACCCATTTAATTCTCAGTTTTTGACTTTCCTGATTTGGCAAGTTACTATTTATAGTCTTTCCCAAAGAGGAAACTCATAATTATCCATTTCGACGAATTTCAAATACTCATAACTTTCTCGTCGTGATTCCGATTCCGATAATTCTCGCGGCCACAAACTCATCTCGACATGTTCTTCAATTATCACCCGAAGTCAAACACATCGACCAATCGGATAAAAAGTCAACGGTTCACACCAACACATATTAAATCAACAAAATAACCAACAATCGGAAATAATCACAACTTAATCTTCATAACTCAGAATAATACTCTGGAAGTTCCCACGAACTCGAAATTAAATTCTGAACAACTTCCGTGAAGAAGCCGAAACCAAATTCTCGACCGGTAATTTAGTCGTTAAGTAGCTCGCCATATTAATCCATTTCCGTCGAAACTTCAAATATTCATAACTAATTCCTCGGTCGTCAAAATAACGATCCGGAACCGTCCACGAACTCGTAATCACACGTACAACGACTCTCGAGAAGAGACCCAGCTCCAATTCTCGGCCAATAATTAAGTCGTTAAGAAGCTTGGCGATTCAAATAACTGTCGAACAACTGCGACTACGCAGTAACTCATCAATCAAGCTGATCATACTGCTGATTCTGGTCCGGGTCGTCACAAGCTATATGTACTTATTCTTATTATTGTACGTTTGAGTTTGTAGACAGCTTGGACAGTATAAGTCATTCGTCAAAAACAGGTCGGCCCCGGATGGCTCCATAGCAGAGACATACCTAATGCATGAGTGTGTTACTTACGGCAACAGGTACCTCAAAGATCCACCACCTCCCACTGCCTCCGATCCCAGTGTCCGCATCAATCTTTCTGTCGTCACCAATGTCATCCGACCGTTTAGAGGAGTATTAAAGGAATCGTTAACATGGGAAGAACTTATTGAGGCACATTGGGTAGTGTTGCGAGACTGTGACGAAGTTGAGCTGTACATGATGTCATACAGGGAGAGGCTTCAGGCGTTAAATCAAAACAAGAGTTCGGCGTGGATTGAGAAAATGGTTAAGAAGAAGTTTCCCGATTATTTCTTCCAATGGGTACGTACGTACGTCTCGATATTTAATTAGTAATTTATATACATATTGATCATGTTTGTAGAAAGTAAACCCTTATATTAATTTGCCCTTTTTCGCAGATGATTGATCTGCAAAAATCTGAAAACCACGGGGGGTGGTGGTCATGGCCAAAGCACTTGCTAGCAGGGAAGCCGATTAAACACTATATTTATCCCGGATGTTTTGTGAATGGTGTAAAGTTCCATTCATTGGCCCGAGACGAAGGAAGAAGAACACAAAACAGTGGGGTAGCGGTTGGGAAAGACAATGATGTATATTACGGGGCTATTGTATATGTGGTTCAGCTATGTTACGGGAATGATGTCAACGTTTTCCTATTCAAGTGCAGATGGTTCAAGCGTACAAAGGAAGACCTGGGACTATTATCAGTCGATACAAACTCAAGCTGGTATGAGGATGAGCCTTTCGCTCTCGCCACCTTAGTTCGGCAAGTGTTCTATCTCGACGATCTGAAAGCCGGTGAAGGGTGGAAAATAGTGAACCATATCTCTCGTCGAGGAATATGGAATACAGAGACAATTGAAGGGACACCGGCGACGACTGAAGATGCTGCTGAACCAGAAAGAGACATTCCTGCCTATCAAGAGCCTAATAATACTGTCATCCACTCCGATATAATGGACTGGTTCAAGATGGTGAACGGTTACCCATGCCTGATGGTTGTACAGATCTAACTGAAGATGAGATTATCAATGAGGTAGATGAAGAAGACGAGCAGGAAGAGGACGTGGACGAGGACTCAGGTTATTCGTCGGACGATGTTGAGTATGATGAGGAGAATGAGCAATCGGATACCGGGGACGAGGATGATGACGATTATGATGATGACTACTTAACTAAGACGAGAAAAATTAATTGGTAGTTGAGTATGTAATTATTTTAATATATGATGCATCATCGATCAATAATTAATATAAATATTATATGCGAAAAGGAAATTTAATACATAATTAAATACGTACCTTGAGCTATCTCTCTAAATCCTCGACCCTAAATCTAGCAAATCGGATCGATCGATCGATCATTTTTTTAATTAATTTTTTATTCAAAATAATTGAACAGACACACAAATAACCCTGGACAACCTAAACCCTAAACCCTAAGGCCCTAACCCCTGAATTCAGGGTTTTTACACTTGGACGACGGAGATGGTCATTCTCCGTCGTCCAGGTACACACTAGGACGACGGAGATGTCATTCTCCGTCGTCCAAGTTCCCAAACCCTAAACCCTAAACAGTAAGGCCCTAACCCCTGAATTCAGGTCTATACACCTGGACGACGGAGATGAGATTTTCCGTCTTCCAGGTTATTACCTGGACGACGGATAAGATCCTATCCGTTGTCCAGGTACAAACCTGGACGACGGAAAAGCGCATCTTTGTCGTCCAGGTGCAGATATCGTATTTTTTTCTAAGACAACGACCATCTAGACCTTCTTCCAATGCATATTTTTTTCGTCAAGACTTTAGAGTAAACAATTCTTGGTGTGTGAGCTTCGACTGTTTGAAAATCGGAGTTGCAAAATGCCTTGTATCCACGTTTCCGGTTTGTGAAATTCTCGGTTTTGCGGTTGACTGTGCCGATGAAACCCTTCCCGAACTTATTATTTTATGGTCCTTTGAAGACAATTATATATTATGTTACGACGAACATATCCAACGGTTGTTTTCTCCAAATTCAATTTCGTTGATACTCTGCTGCAAATGAGTCTCTACTCATGAACACTTAAGTCGTAAGGATTAGTCGATGCTTAACAACTTTCAATACGTAAAATTATTCGTCGGTTCAAATTTATCTGTTCATATATACGATGCGTTCATCGATATTGGACGACTATTTCACTCCAATGACAGATCGCTAAATTCCTAGCGAATTAATTTTAAATTTTTTTTAACGTAAATTGAACCTGGACGACGGAGAATGACGTTCTTCGTCGTCCAGGTGAACACCTGGACGACCGAGAATGACAAGATCTGTCGTCCAGGTTCAATTTACCATGGCGGTTCAATTTATTTCTAATTTTTTTTTTCAATGAATATTTCACTTGGACGACGGAGAATGACGTTCTCTGTCGTCCAGGTGTTAACCTGGACGACGGAGAGCGTCATTCTCCGTCGTCCAAGTCAAAAATCATGGCGGTTCGATTTACCGCCTCAATTTTCGGCACCGCTTGAAATTCCACTTAGACGATGGAGAATTCATTCTCCGTCGTCTAAGTCCAAATTTATGGCGGGTGAAACGTCCCGCCCATTAATTACGCGTCGCTTCGAAAAAATTTAACCCTTCACTTAGACGACGGAAATTAGAGCTCCGTCGTCTAAGTGAAAGCCTATAAATAGAACAGCACCCCCTCCCTTTTCTCATTCCATCTCCTCTCCTCTCCTCTCCTCCGGCGAATTTTCTCCTGCGGCGAAGCTCCGACGAATAATTTTTCGGCGTGGTTCCTCCTCTCCGACGACTCAACTCCGGCGATATTCCCGATTACTCCGGTGAGGTAAATTTCTATTTTTTACCTTATTAAAATTATTTTCATTTAATTAATTAATTTCTAAATATAATTTAATAATTAGTTTTAAATATTTCATTATTTTCAATTATAATAATTTTTAGTGGTTAATTATTGGAATTAATAATTAATTAAATGCATAATTGTAATTAGTTGATAATTAATTAAATGAATAAATTCATTATTGTAATTATAATAATTTAATGATTAGTTTTAAATAATTCATTATTGTAATTAGTTTTAAATAATAATTATTGTTAATAATAATTAATTATATTGGTAAATGAATAATTATTATTAAATGCATGATAAATAATAATTTATTATTGTCATTATTTATTGTTTTACTTATTTGATAATTACGTGTATTTTCTAATAAATTACATGGTAGTACGTCTTCGATTTAAATTTAGTACATAGGCGTGGTTTATTAAGTCGCACTCTTTGGAATAGATGGGGCCTATTTTCCTAGCTTATCTCCTTAACCCCTCGTGATGTGTGGATTTCATCACCGCACACCATAACCTAAGTGAAGTTATGGACACGAGGTTGAGGGCGGAGTTTGCAAAGGACTTGAGGGAGTGTAAATTTTCGAAAAATTGGCCGAATGTCGGACATGGTGTCTAGAAACGGGTTATGCCTGGTGACAGGTTTTGGATCTAAGAAAGACAACACCAATAGGTGTTTTGTCGAAATTAGTCCTGCCTCTCGCGTTATCTCTATCCCTAACTGGCCATGTTTTTCGATTTAACCAAGGGTGATTAATTGAAAATTTACACTTTATCGCGCGGGTCGCACGTCCATTGAACGACCGAAAAAGCCAAGCTAGTGTACTCTATTTAAATCTTAACCGTACTTAATTAGCGTAAATTTTGCACTTGTAATTATTATGGTAAGTAGGTATTTTAACAACGTACTCCTAGGTTTAAATGGCTCCATCCGGCAAGAAGAAAGCCCAACAGGAGGCAGAAGATGCCATGCTCCGAATGTTGGCGGACCAAGTCGGTTGGGTTCAACAGGAGGGCAACGACGCCCTCAATCCGGACCCTTCATCTGGTTCGGAGGTGGTGCCTCTTGGGCAAATTCCCTCTGCCCCATTTATCTCCGGCGGTGATGACGTCGACCCCTTTTCAGCTCAGAGGCCCGGTACCGGTTCAACGGCAAGTACTCAAGCGTCCTCGACCGCTGAATCTATCATGTACAGCTCCCGCCTTAAGCAAAGGAGGGCCCCCACTGACCCGGAATCGAAAAGGACTTGGGGTCTCGTTAAAGGGGGCAAAGCGGAGAAAATTTGCAAGGCGACCGGGAAAAAGATCGACTTGCCCTACGACAAATTCACCGGTGGCCCTCCCACAGCTCAGCTAGCAAGTCTCTCGGCGCATAGCATAGGGTCAATCGTCTGTAGCCGGGTTCGTCTCACTGCCCCTACTTGGAAGGAGGTGCCGGATAATGAGAAGGCGAAAGTCTTTAAAGATCTTTCAGTACGTAATATGTCCAATTTTAGTTATTATATAATATTGTTAATATTAGTTATAATTTCATAATATATACGATTATAATTTTCTATTTATTTTTGATAGGAACAATTTGCGGTGGATCCGACACCGGCGATGTTGAGGCATATCAACCAAATCGCCAACTCCATCTACAAAGATTGGAAGTACAGGCTCCATCAGTACTTCCAAACTTACGGTCCCGCGCCTCCCCCCATAGAGCTGTGTGGGGATAGAGAAGATGAGTGGCAGTGGTTGTGTAACCACTTTGCCGATGACGAATTTAAGGTGTTAATTTACTTTTTTTATTTCAATTAAGATAATTGAATTATTTAAATTTTAGTTATTAATTTTTTAATGATTTAATTATGTTGTGTAACAGAAATTCTCCGGTGTCAACAAAGCCAACCGGGGGAAGAAGGACAAACACCATACTACCGGCGCTAAGCAGTTCATTCAAATAGCCAAGAAGCACAAGGATAAGGGCTCCAAACACCCTTATCTTGATGCAAGCATAAGCGCGTACGTGACGCCTGGGCTCGATAATGAAGCGAGTCAATGCGGCGTAAGTGATATATATATGTGCTTTTAATTATAGTAATTATTATTTAAATATTATTTCATTATAATAAATTAATTATGTGCTTGTAGGCAAGGGTGATAGAGCGTGCGCAGGAAGAATTGGCTAACACTCAGCTTGCGTTCCCAGATGTGCCACCGGAAGACCTGCATCCTCTATCCATAGAGAGCCAAATTGCAATCGCGGATGAGGTCTACGGTCGTAGAGCTGGCAAGGAGGTTAGGCACTTCGGGCCTAAGGTGGTTCGAGATTTGTCGACGACCTTCGACTCATCATCTACGGGAGGTTCGGGCCAGCAGAGAAGGACTCAGGCTGCGGCAGTCGAAGCAGCCATTCAAGAGGCTCGGCTGGCACGAGAGGAAAATCGACTGGCACGAGAGGAGAATCAATCCATGCGGCAAAGACTTGACGAGCAACAAGCACAAATAGCCCAACTCATCGCCCTCATGCAACAATCTCGAGAAGTATGTCAACCTCCCCGGCTGGAGGCGGGGGACGCGGCGGTGCATCTGCTCCTCCAGTGTGTTAATTAGCTTGTAGGTTTTTAATTATCTCGTTTCTTTCCGCATTCCGAACAATATTTTTATTTTTATGGGTTTTTTGAATGTGTATGTACAAATTAATTTTAATTATTTAATAATTAAGTAATATTAAATTAATTAGTTTATTTAATTAATTTTATCATTTTTCATTATTTAAATTCAATTAATAATAAATTAAATTAATAATATTTAATTACAATTTATTTATTTTTTTAAATTAATACACCTGGACGACGGAGAACTTAATCTCCGTCGTCCAGGTGATTACATGGGCAACGGAGAATGTCACAATCTCCGTGACCCATGTAATCACTTGGACGATGGAGATTAAGTTCTCCGTCGTCCAGGTGATTACATGGGCCATGGAGAATGTCACAATCTCCGTGGCCCATGTAATCACCTGGACGATGGAGATTAAGTTCTCCGTCGTCCAAGTGATTACCTGGGCCACGGAGAAAGTACAAATCTCCGTGGCCCATGTAATCACTTGGACGACGGAGAACTTAATCTCCGTCGTCCAGGTGATTACATGGGCCACAGAGATTGTCCGCGGTCCAAGTGAACTTGGACGACGGAGAACTTAATCTCCGTCGTCCAAGTGCTTGGACGACAACACTTGGAGCACGGACCTTGGATGACGGAGATTCCGTCGTCTAAGTACTTAGACGACGGAAAACCGCACTTAGACGACAGAAATGCTCCGTGGTCTAAGTGCGTTTTTCCTGTAGTGACCATTCAACATACCTCAAGTATTATGAGCTGGAAGATACCCCTAGTTCCACTACCTCTACCATTATACAATTGTTGCTTAGAAAAATCATTACTCCAGAGTATTTGGGAGTTTCGATGATACAGTGTAGCACTAAGTACTTTTTCTCATGGCCTTTAGCTGGTGGTGGCAAGGTCCAGTCACTCTTGGGACACGTGTTATTAGCTTGAGGTCTCACTAAATCTTTGAGCTAGTATGTATTCATCGGTCAAGTACTGCCAGCAGTATCTCTAGTCAACCAGCTCGATAAAGTGTCATATGAGAGCTCCATCATCTATCATATCATGATCATTCATCTCATGGTAAAGGGGTCTTGGATTGGTCCAGATGGTGGAAAGGCTTCTTCAAATGTCGTGCATCTTTGATATGCTTAAGTGTTGTTTAGATAGAGACGCTTGTTGGCCTTCTCGAGCACCTTGATCTTGCTAGTGAGAGCAACCCTCCATCTTCTATCCTCTGCTTTTGATTCTGGTCATAACGCCTTGTCATGCTGCTCCCTAAGGTCATCCTCGAGCTCCTCCTCAAGGTGAGGTAAAAAGTCAGATTCTCGAGCGGACTGACCTCTTTCTACTAAATTGGTTATAACTTCTTCGTGAAACATGATAATTGCAATCTGAAAGATGTTCTGGAAACTAGACACTTGGGGCTTTTTATGTATATAAAGATTGTACTCTAGTTCATTATGAGATGTTCCCAGTTGCACCGGCATCAATATGGTCAGATTTCCCGATTTCAGCTTAAAGCTTCTCTTGTTCTCCTTTTGTCCTTTTTAATTCCAAACTCCCCCTGGTACTCAGATACTTCTTCCAAACCCCCATTGGGAAAATACAAATGAAACCCAGACTGGGTGTAGTTCTTTTGAGTGCATTAGTCGTTGAGGACCATGTCTCTGATGTTGTAACACGCTGCTTGGTGAATGACCCTTCTGGCCTCAGCTCGCCCATCATGTAGGGCTCTATTCTCTATGTAGTCTATTATCTCGTCCATCCATGAAGGTCACACCTGCATCGACATCACTACTATCATTTCTTCCTCATCCGTACTTGGGCTGAGGAGGTACTCTACTGGGATCGTTCTCCTCAGCTAGTAATCTATGTTGGAGGCTAGATTTGCTAAAGCATCCGTATGTATGTTTTCTGACTTAGGGAGCTGCATGATCAAAAATTCTTTAAATTGTCTCACCAAGTTCTTTGTTAACCTGAGGTATGCTTCCATAGAGGCATGATGGGATGCGTACTCTCTAAGCACTTGGTTAGCAATCAATTGGGAATCGCAAAACACCTTAATTTTCTTCACATTCAACTCTCAAGCCAGCCTTAGCTCTGCTAGAAGGGCTTCATACTTGGCCTCGTTGCTGGTAACCTTCCACCCTACAGTCAAGGATTGCTCCCTGATCGTTGCATCTGGGATTTTCAACACCAGTCCTGCACCTACACCCTTGTCTTTTGAGGATCAATCAATATACAGGGTTCCGTGATTGACCCCCTACTCAGCAGCTCCCTTAGCTTTCTCTGTCTTTTCCTGCACTTCCAACTCTAGGGTTGTGAGGTCAAGAAATCTTCAAATGCTTGTGCCTTCATAGCCGTTCGGGATCTTCATTCAATTTCATGTGGTGCAAGTTTAATAGCCCACTTGGTTACCTCGTTGGAGAAGTCAGGGGGATGCAGAATCATTCTTAACGGGTACTCGGTTATGACAACTATCTTGAAAGCTTCGAAGTAAGGCTTGAGCTTGTGCGATGACATGACGAGTGCCAATATCAGCCTCTCTAGCTTGGGATAACGAGTCTATGGGTGGAGAAGATATTTAAAAATGTAATACAGGGGTATTTGCCCCCTAGTATCTTCTCAAACCAAAGTTGCACTCACAACCACGTCAAAAAACTGCCAGGTACAGGTATAGGTCCTCCCCCAGCACAGACTTACTTCGAATATGAGGGAAAACCAAAAATGCTTAAGGAATAAATCCTCGAGGTGGATTGTGGCTTTGTGAACTTTGTGAGGATGTTGATTGTGATTTCATCTTTTCTCCTCATATATGATGTTCCAAGTTTGAAAATCATAATAGCCGAGCAAGTAAACTCTTCAAAATCTTGAGGATGCTCATCCCAATCTTCCAATAGAGTGCCCTTACTTTCATCAAAACCACCCCAAGCTTTCCCCCCACAGAAAGCTTGAGGACCTCGAACTTCCGTATTTTCCCAGATTTCAAGCGTATGTTCCTTGAAGTTTCTTATATTTTGAGTGTATGCCCCTTGCTTTCCATCTATGTACCCTTGCTGGGAAGGTTGTTGTCAATCTGGAATACGACTACTTTTGCTGAATAGACGTTGAGCTTGTTGAAAACGGTACACTTTGAAGAGCTCTCTTCCTTTCGTGAAAAACTACCGCTTCTCTTGACTTAGAGAGAGATTTGTTTTCATTTTGCTGAAAAATTTTGTTTCCCTGCTGTGGTGTCTGATCGGAATGGTTGCTTTATCGGTAGCCAGTCGTCATGTTTGAAAGTGATTGCCTTCGTAGAGAATTGCATGTTTTCCAAGGCTTGGTTTTTGGAAAACTACTTGATGAACTTAATTTTCTGGAATTTCTCGAGTTTGAGGGACTCCCTGGGGTTGCAAGATCATCCACAGGCATTGTAATCTCTTGTTAATCTGCCCAAGTTACTCCGGTGATTTCCTCATCCTTGTTGTTGTCGACCTTTCTTGGTATCCTACTCACAAAAGTTTTCTGGCTAGTTTTCACATTCTGACACGTCATGAATCTTTTATTATCTCTCTCTCTAGAAATGTCTGATTGATGCGATTAATATAGAGTTTGAAAATAGACTCTAGGGGCTTTCCAAATATAAGTCATACCCCTCATTGGTATTGAATATTGATCTCCGAAAATACCTTGCAAAACATATCAGAAGCAGCGGTGCTGTTTTCGTCAGACTCGGCCTCTAGCTGGTATGTTAGCCATATCTTTTTGCTCCGAACTCCAATTGAGATAAAACTTATTGCGTTGGAAGCTAGACTTCCATGGCTTTCCAAAGATATATGGTTTGTTTTTAAATATGGGTTTTCGCATTTCCAGAATATTGATGAACTAATGCTCTATTTTTATTTGAACTTTGAACATTGCTCTTTGTCAAATTTTCTCGGGTTTTTAGGTTTTGATGACAACTAGATTCATTCTTAATTTGAAAGAGAATCCATTCATGGAAGGATCATTGAATGATCATAGAAGGAGTACTCTTAATGAGAGCACCAATTTGTGAGCGCAAATTTCGATCTCTCTCTACCTCCACTCCTTTGGTTAATGAAAGCACCATATCATAGGTGTTGCTTATGATCGTTGAAGGTTAAGACTTTCCTTCTGAGGTTCGTTGATGATGTGAGACTTTGTTGTGTAGCTTCCCCTGAGCATTCCTCCTTGGAAGCCTACAAAATAAGTCCAAGCATGTGTGGTACCGCACTTAGACCCTCTGATGCTTAAGTCGGTATATAACCAAGCATAAGCATATATTAGGGTTGAATTCCTTACATTTTCCAGGTTATGGCATCATATATGTAGTGATCGTTTAAGGTATAAGAATAGGACTACATACTTTCATATAGGAGGAATCGATTAAGGAATAGATCTCCTTATCCAGGGCTAATCATGTTTTTAGATTATCACATGCCCTTTGGTGTAATCCCCTTAGGATTCATACAAATCTTACCTTTTTCCTCGAGGTTCGATTCTATCAATCCCTTCAGGTCTGATCGTACAATCCCTCAAGGTCCGTTTGTGGAATCCCTGATTGTCCGATCGTACAATCCCTCAAGTTCTAATAGTGCAGTCCTTTCAGGTCCAATCGTACCTTGAGATTGTCACACCATCTTACGAATATTCTAAAGGTTTCTACATCATTCTAGATACTTCTAAAAATCTTTAGATTAATCAATTCATACTCAGAACCCTAATCAAAAATTGATACGCGCAAAACATGCATTTAACGTTAACATAAAGTAGACCCTAAAAACACAGCTCACACGTAAAGCAATTTAAAACCCTTATTTTGTCCTTATAATATTGGCGAGTAGGGATCGTTCTATCCGGGGAATTAAAGGGCGCATGCATGGTTTCGTTAAAGCAGAAATCTAAAGGTTTGGGGGGGATTGGAAATTGGTCAATTAATCTACGAAATTTAAGTGCAAAAACATGCAAACACAACAAGAACTCCTAGACTTCTAACATGTTTTACTCATAGACAAGTTTAACAATCAAGAACCCTTAAAGTCTAATTATGCTTACTAAAAATAAGAAGTTACACTACTAATTACAAGTGATCATCTCATCTTATTAACCTTACTCTTTTTCATGCCTAAATACTCTAAGTAAGCTGCGAAATTTATAACTTCCAACTAAATATACATGCTTGATATTTGAGTAGGAATGCAACTTAGCGTCTAAACACCCTAAACAAAGTACGATCATCGAAACATGCGAAAGAGAGGGACTTAGCGTATTATCTAACACATGCTTTCGAAGCTTTAAGATTGTATCAGACATGCATAAAAGGCTTGAAATTATAAACACATGCAATTTACGAAAAGACTTAAGAACATATAACTCAAATCCAAACTTGTTCTTCATTAAATACATCAAAGTGATCCAATACAAAGCAAAAGACAAGAGATTGAAGATCATGGTTACACTTTTTGTCTTGAATGCTTGATGACTTCATGAAGGTGGTTCTCATTCACAAGGGACTTAGCGTATTGTGAATGATCCGATGGCTTCGGAGGCTGGAATGCTTCGGCTTGGAGAGGATCCTTGAAGTGTTTATGGAGGAAAGGTATTTGTGTAGAGGTTTGGCTTGTAAAATGGGAGATCTGTATTATGGCTGGCCTCCTTGGTCTTATATAGGCAAGGGAAATGCTTACTCTCTCTTCCACCTTGCCTCTTTCATTAAATGCTAGCAATAATCACATGCGCAAGTCACTCCCCTAGTCACCACTTGTGATCATCACAAGTAAGAGTCACCAAGGCTTGTCACCATTTGTGATGATCAAAAGTAAGAGTCACCAAACCTTGTCACCCTTTGTGATGATCACAAAGCAAGAGTCACCAAGCCAAGTCACCCTTTGTAATGATCACAAAGCAAGAGTCACCAAGCCTAGTCACCCTTTGTAATGATCACAAAGCAAGAGTCACCAAGCCTAGTCACAAAGCTTGACAACCTTGACTTTTCCTCTTCCCCAAGTGGCTTCCTTGCCGAATTCAATGGGCTTGGGCTGGTTTTTGGGCCGAAACAAACTTTGAGAAATGGGCCCACAAAATGCTTTTTAGGCCGGCCTATTCCCGGTGGTCCAAAATCGCAAAAATCGCAAAATCGCCGAAATTCCTCCGAATTGTGCCATTATTCATCTCCACCGAATATAACCTCAAAATAACAAACTAAATAAGAAAAACATAAAAACTAAGATTATAACATAGCTAAACGTAAAGGGAAATGCGTTAAGAATCAAGCATAAAATGCGTATATCAAATTCCCCCACACTTAGACTTTGCTAGTCCCTTAGCAAACACTAAGTTAAACTAAGACTCTCTACGAATTTAAAACAAAAGAAAGAACACAACTAAGCCCTTAGCTAAAATTTGTCTCAGAATTTTTAGTGTATGGCGATGGCTCACATGATTTTCAACTTGTATGCTCAAAGAATTCAAGAGATAATTGCGATATAATTATGTAATGAACAGGTAAGACATAGAGAAAACAATGGTTATGTTATAGCTGTGCATGCTTTGAATAAAGGTTTAATCAACTCACAAGGATGCACTCATCATATTTTTCACTCATAAAAAGGGTTCACTTAAAGTGTATATGAATTTAAACGAAAACCTCATGAATGGAGTTAATTACTTGCACAAATGAACCAAAACCATAAGCTTACTCATGTAACTTACTCTACTAATTGAAAGCTATTCATTTTAAGGATCATAAAGGACTTTAGTGAGGTTGTAATGGGGTTAAGGCTAAGGCATTCGAATTTTAGATATGTGGTGATAAAAACGTTCCAACGACTTAGTCTAGCACCAAATTCGTCCTCCATCTCCACTCGAATGTTACCACGTATACTTCAATCTAAACTACCTTTTGAGCTTTTCGGACAGGACAAAGGCCATATTTATTCTATTTTTGGGCCTTCAATTTGTCGTAATCTCCAAATCCGCAAATAAGGAGGACATTAATCCAAAGGGTTTATACTTAGAACACAACACATTGCCATGAGAGATATATAATTTTTTTCTTTTCATTCTCTCAAATATATATATATATTTTTTTTCTTTTTGGCAATCTCATACTTTTTAAGTTATTTGGACAAGTCTTTCCCCTTACTCACATTAACTCTTTCAATCTTTCTAACCAAACCATCATATTATGTGCTAGTTTCGAAAAATTCTCACCAAGTTTCTGGAACCAAGGTAAGGATATTCTACACTAGGGTAAGTGTTTAGGTACATATGGTGATGAAAGAAAAGCTTAACGTGGGCTCAATTGGTTTATCTAAGGGTGTCGCAACTCATGCGTACAAATGGGATACATGGATATTTGGCGAAGTGGTGGAAAATCCTAAATGCCTTTAATCATATCCAAAATCAAAGTATGTATCAACTTAAAAGCTTTGCAAATTGACATGAGTAAGTTCTAGCATTCTCTAGTTCATTAAAATCTATGGCAAGCAATCAAATGAGGCATATATAAGCTAGTAGCTACGAAATGGATGTATATTCACTCGAATAAAGAACAGATAGCTCAAAAGCTCACATAGGGTTCATATGGTTAAAAACTTATTCAAGCATGCGATTTCTGTACCATGTTTTGCAATTCATATCTACTACATGTTAAAAACATATAGAATATCTCAATTAGCACAAGAATTCGATGCATGTGATTCATATGCCATATGTGTTCATATTGGTCCAATTTCATCATTGACTAGTTAAGGGCATCCTAAAGACTCTGAAAAACACTAATTTAGACACAATTAAATTGTAAACCCTTCCCCCACACTTAAACTCTACATTGCCCTCAATGTACTGAAGTAAAAGTATAGAATTTAAACATGGAGTATAGGATCTACGAAAATTCTAATTTAAAATGAAAAAGCCATTAAATTAATTAAAAGGAGGAGAAGAAAACAAATCTGTTGTCGTCTTCTCTATTGGGTTGCCTCCCAATGAGCGCTCATTTTACGTCTAAAGCTTAGACGTGATGCATCATTTTTCTTTCGAGATGGCCGGTTCTTGGAGTTGCATCTCCTCCACGTTATGCTCCGCAAATGCCTCAAAATAGGGCTTCAAGCGATGGCCATTTACTTTGAACTCACTGCCCTTGTCTATTGATCGAATGAGAACTGCTCCATGAGGCATAATTTGAGCAACTATGAATGGCCCCATCCATCGAGAGCGAAGCTTTCCCGGAAAGAGCTTAAGTCTTGAATTGAAAAGCAATACTTTCTGCCCAACTTCAAAACTCTTCCCGCGAATCATCTTATCATGGATCTTTTTCGTCTTCTCTTTGTAAATCCACGCATTGTCGAAAGCATCATTTCTGATCTCTTCAAGTTCACAAAGTTGTAGCTTTCGATGCAAACCTGCTGCATCTCGATCGATGTTGAATTTCTTCACGGCCCACCATGCCTTGTGCTCCAATTCAACCGGAAGATGGCACGATTTCCCATTAATTAATCGGAAAGGTGACATACCAATGGGGGTCTTGTAGGCAGTCCTGTAAGCCCACAATGCATCGTCTAAGCACTGACTCCAATCTTTCCGGTTTGGGCGGACGGTTCATTCCAAAATCTTCTTGATCTCACGGTTGGAAAATTCAGCCATTCCATTTGTTTGAGGGTGGTATGGTGTGGAAACCTTATGTTTTACGCCATACTTCCTCATCAATGCTTCCACCGTGCGGTTGCAAAAATGACTTCCTCCATCGCTAATTAGAACTCGTGGCATTCCAAATCTACTAAAAATGTTAGTTCGTAGGAAATCTGCAACAACTTGCGAATCATTAGTACGGGTGGCCTTTGCCTCCACCCATTTTGAAACATAATCTACTGCGAGTAAAATATACGTATAACCATTGGAGGGAGGAAATGGTCCCATAAAATCAATACCCCACACATCAAAAATCTCGACATTAAATATGTAGTGTTGTGGCATCTGATCTCTAGGTCCTAAATTACCGAATCTCTGGCACTTATCAGATGTAGCACAAAATGCATGAGCATCGCGAAATAAACTAGGCCAAAAGAAACCGCAATCTAAAATCTTAAGGGCAGTCCTCCTCGAACCAAAATGTCTCCCACATGCTTCATTGTGACAAAAGTCTAGAATAGGCTTAAATTCACTATCTGGGATACATCTCCTAATCACTAAATCGGAGCATTGTTTCCATAAATAAGGCTCATCCCAGATAAAAGTTCTAGCATTATGTTTAAGTTTGTCACGCTGAAATTTATGCATGGTAGATGGAAACTCACCGGTAACTAAGTAATTAACGATATCTGCATACCATGGAGTTTCCGAAACAGTTACCTCAATTCCGAAGAGCTTTTCATCCGAAAAAGTTTCCTCAATTTCAACAGTCTCATTCTCACCTATCAAGCGTGATAGGTGGTCAGCGACAACATTTTCTACTCCCTTCTTATCCTTGATTTCGATGTTGAATTCTTGGAGTAGAAGTATCCATCTAATAAGCCTTGGTTTTGCGTCCTTTTTTAGCATTAGGTACTTCAAAGCTGCATGATCAGTATACACAGTTACTTTAGTTTGAAGTAAATAAGACTGAAATTTATCTAAAACAAAAACTACTGCAAGAAACTCCTTCTTGGTGGTGGTATAATTTCTTTGAGCTTCATCAAGCGTCCGAGAGGCGTAATAAATTACATAAGGCTTCTTGTCCTTCCGCTGACCCAAAACAGCTCCTACGGCATAATCCGAGGCGTCGCACATGAGTTCAAATGGTAGAGACCAATCAGGACTGCTCAAAACAGGAGCGCTCGTGAGAAGTTCCTTCAACTTGTTGAAGGCAGCGTTGCATTCCTCGTCAAATACGAACGGAGTCTCCTTTTGCAGCAATTTACACAACGGGCGAGAGATGTGGGAAAAATCTTTGATAAACCTTCGATAAAATCCTGCGTGTCCAAGAAAAGAACGTATCTCTCTAACCGAAGTTGGAGAGGGTAAGTGATGCACAAGATCTACTTTGGATTTATCAACTTCTAATCCTTTTTCAGAAATAATATGACCTAACACGATCCCTTGTGTAACCATGAAATGGCACTTCTCCCAATTAAGCACCAAGTTGGTTTCAACGCATCTTTGTAAAATAGTTTCTAAATTGTTTAAACATGCATCGAAATCATTCCCAAATACACTAAAATCGTCCATGAATACTTCAATAATTTTTTCAATGTAATCGGACAAAATTGAGAGCATGCAGCGTTGAAATGTACCTGGTGCATTACATAATCCAAATGGCATTCGGCGGTATGCAAATGTTTCGAAAGGGCATGTGAACGTTGTCTTTTCTTGATCTTCCTCCGCAATGCTAATTTTGTTGTAGCCGGAGTATCCGTAGAGAAAACAGTAAAATGCATGGCCGGCTAACCTTTCCAACATTTGATCTATGAACGGTAATGGAAAATGATCTTTGCGAGTTGCAGCGTTGAGCCTCCTGTAATCAATGCACACACGGTGTCCAGTGATTGTCCTTTGTGGCACAAGTTCATTCTCCATATTTTCGACAACGGTGATTCCAGATTTCTTAAGAACAACCTGCACAGGGGAAACCCAACGGCTATTAAAAATAGGGTAAATAACTCCACAGTCCATGAGTTTAATTACCTCCTTTTTTACCACCTCCATCATGGGAGGGTGGAGCCGACGTTGTGCTTCCCTTGTAGGCTTGGTGCCTTCTTCTAGGAAAATCCGATGCACACAGGTTGCTGGATTAATTCCCTTTATATCTGCAAGCGTCCAACCTATTGCGGTTTTGTACCTCTTGAGTACACTCACGAGTTTCTCCTCCTGCTCCTCCTCTAACGCAGACGAAATAATTACCGGCAAGGTTTCATGCTCGCCCAAGTACGCATACTTTAGATGATCCGGTAATAGCTTGAGTTCTAAAACTGGAGTTTCTACGATGGAGGGAACAATTTTATTAATACCAAAAGTAATTGGTAAAGGGGGAGAAAAACTTACTTTTTGTGGTGCGTTAGTTAGAACCATGGCCATTTCTTGAATTCGAGGCTTAAGCTCTATTAAGGCCTCGAAAAGGGCGTCATCCCCGAGTTTGATGGCCATGTCGAGTTCATCATCATTGATGGTGTCAAGGTGGCCTTGTGCTAAGGTATCTACGAGATCATATGTTGAGACGGAAGCCACACTTGACATCGGAAATTTCATCCCGTCTAATATGTTGAACTCGATTCTTTCTCCATCAATCTCCATGGAGAAAGTTCCCTGATAAACATCTATCTTCGTTCTTGCAGTCCGCATAAAAGGTCGTCCAAGAAGCAATGGCGTGGTGTTCAAAGGACTCTCCTCCATGTCAACGATATAAAAATCCGCTGGAAAAATCAGGTTGTTGACTTGCACAAGAACGTCTTCTACGTATCCCCTTGGATACTTGTGTGTACGATCGGCTAGTTGGATGACAACACTGTCTTGCTTGAGATCCCCAAGCTCCATTGACTTGTAGAGGTAGTAAGGCATGATGTTGATGGAGGCTCCAAGATCAAGCATTACGTCTTCGAAGTGTTTGTCACCAATTACGCAGGGAACTGCAAAACTCCCTGGATCCTTCAGTTTTGGGGGTAGCCGTCGTTGCAAAACCGCCGAAACGGTTGCATTCACCTTCACAACCTCCTTCTCTCGTGTTTGCCTCCTCTGTGTGCATAATTCTTTTAGAAACTTCACGTATATTGGCACTTGTTTTATGCACTCGATCAAGGGCAAATTCACTTGCACCTTTCGAAAGATGTCCAAGATATCTTCATATTGATCATCTTTCTTCTTTGATTTTAATAATCTGCTAGGGAAAGGTGCAACAGCAAACGGAGAATTAGTAATAACCGTATTTAAAGGAATAGGGCTTTTACCTTTGATTGGGGTGGGTTGTGGAGGGGATTGTGCCTTGGTGACAATAGGCGTCACCATCTTCTTCTCGGCTTCTTGAGCTGCCAGATCGATCTCATCTTCCTCTTCGTTGGTTATGTCCTCAATGGTGACTTCATCGAGATGAGATCTCTTGGTCTTTGGTTCTTCTAGTATCTTCCCACTCCTTGTGACAATGGCATTCACATTTCGTTGATTAGGAGTGGTTTGAGGTGGAAGCCGACCAGTTTCTTTGATTTGTCCCATGAAATCAACAAGTTGGCCAAGTTGCTTCTTCACTTCGGTGATGTCTCGGCCATGAGAATCCAATGTCTCTTTGGTCTTCGATTGTCCATCAAGGAGAACTTGTGTGGAGGCCGAAAGTTGTGACAACATCTTGTCATAATCCGGATTTGTGAAGGGTTGAGATGAAGAACCATGCTGCATCGGTGGCCTAGGCTGAAATGGAGGGCGTTGGTAGCTTTGTTGGGGTACCGGAGGGTTCAAAGTTCCCTCATTGCTGCTCCATCTAAAGCCTGGATGATCTCGGTTGCCGAAATTGTTGTAGTTGTTGTACCGTTGGCCTCCTTGATATCCACCGATGGCGTTAGCGTGCTCCATTTCGCTAGCTTGCTCTGGTGCTTGAGGGCATTGGTCATTATGGTGACCTTGTACTTGACATATGCCACAAACAGGCCCATGAGATGCTTTGGCTCTTGTCGTTTCGAGTTCTAAAACCTTCTCTAGCATATGAGCTAGTTTGTCGTATTTTTCATCCGCGTCAGTCTTAGAACTCACTTCGCCGACTGCTCTTCTGTTGGACATTCCATACTGTGCATCGTTGTTCGCCCGATTCTCTAGAAGTGTTCTAGCTTCGGTTTCGTTTAAGTCCATGAATGCACCGGTAGCTGCTGCATCGAGCAATTCCCTATCGATCGCCTTGAGACCATCATAAAAGTAATTCATGAGATTAGTCTCAGAAAATCCATGAGATGGGCAGGTGGCACACAAAACCTTGAATGGGTCATAATATTGGCCGAAAGTCTAGTCCGATTTCTGTGTAATGCCAGTGATTTGCTTCCTCAAGACGGTGATCTTTGAGGCCGGGAAGTACTTCGCCAGGAACATGTCCGCAAGTTGCTTCCATGTGGTAATATGGTTCGGCGGTAGTTCCATGAGCCAAGACTCGGCCCTGTCGGTTAGGGTGTATGGGAATGCTTTAAGCTTGAAGAGCTCCGTATCAGCATCGGATGGCTTCATGCTGTTACAAACAAATTGGAATTGTTTGAGATGCTTATTCGGATCTTCATTTGAAAGTCCGTGAAAAATGGGCAGTCGGTGGAGGAAACCACTCTTCAGCTCGATGTCCTTCATGTTTTCCCCCGGTGGTGGAAAAGCAATGCTTGAAGGCCCGCTGCTCCATTCGGTTGAGCAGGTGTGCTGACGAAGGGATTGTCCTGCATTGGCCATATTGACTTCTTGTGCTTCCGGCTCTGAATTATGATCAGTTGATGAATGTGAAGAATCAGAACCTTCCTCAATAATGAGATAATCCAGCGGTTCTGATTGAGCTCTAAGTCTAGCTATCCTCTCTGCGATTTCCTCAAACTTTGTTTTAGATGGTCCAGGATTCTGATCGGACATTCATTAGCCTGAGCATCCACCAAAGACCAAGTGTTAGTATCAAAAAAGAATATGTAATGAATATAGAGATACTAACCAAAAAACGTAAAACATATAAAGAAAACAAAGCGAAACAAATAACAAATAAAATAGTAAAACTACCAAAACAAACTATAAAAACTCACAAAGACTTAAAAACTATTAAAACATACAAAATTTATGAAATGTCAATCGACTCAATAACCAATCTAAATTTTGATTCATCAATCAAATAGACACCGCACATAAAGTAAATTTCATCCAGTCACCATCTGCTTCTAGGTTTTGTTGCATAAACATTCACACAAAAAAGTTAATTTTGGTTTGTTTTGAATTTAGTGGTTACTTACAGCATTTTAAATCGCATTTTCTTCATCGGGCC
Source organism: Geum urbanum (assembly GCA_946800695.1). Lineage (NCBI taxonomy): Eukaryota > Viridiplantae > Streptophyta > Magnoliopsida > Rosales > Rosaceae > Geum > Geum urbanum. The sequence goes on from OX327003.1 coordinate 14,201,003, forward strand.
ACACGTATCTTTGTAAGCGTCTAAGAGTGGCACCTGTCGACCCTTTTCCATATGTTCCATGATCAGGTAGAAGACCGCAGTTGAGCGAGAATTGTGGCTCAGATCCTTCTTATCCCGGTTGTTTTTGTTAGCGCCCAACCTTGTCTATTATAGGTTACAAGAAGAAACAATTGAATAATAATAATTTATTCAAATAATATGCTTTCTATTCGATATTTAACACATTACCTTAAATTTTCAGCTCTCGAAGTGCTAGACCAACAATTCCCATTCATCTTTTCGATTCTTGAACTCGTCAGGAGTATCAGACCTGAACTCATTATAGATCTTGTGAAATTCGTACTTCCAATCGGCATACCTTTGTTTAGCCCGTTCCTCAATGAAATCAAACATCTCTTGACTATACTGAAAAATAAAATATACCTACAAAAAATATGAAGAGAATTTAAATAATATATTATAATTGATAATAGTTTAATTAAATTTATTTAAATTGAAACAGTCTTACTGAGAGATAGATGTACACCTTGTCTATCTTGGCCTATGGGAGTTCCATCCATACCGGCACCTTCATTGCCACCTTGTTGCGTATGGCGTCCCCAATTTTATGGTATGGAACATCAATCTTTTTTCTAGTCATCTTAACCATTTGACCGACTTTGGTCCCCTTACACAACCATCAACTGTGTTACGGAGCCAGTCCTACAACAAAAATCATAAAATTAATTAGTATTTATTGAATACACTTAATCAATTTATAAAAGCATGAAACATTCTTCATATCACAGAAGAGATTACTTATGGTGCTACGCCCTTTGCTTCGGGCACTGATGTATACTTCAACGTTTGAGGGACTAGATGGTGACGGAGCCGTTCGGGTCTAAATATTTATTGGCAGGGCCGAAGGCAGGCCATCTCCTTCTTGTGGCTCTTGGGTCGGTGTGTCACCTCCCGTCCTCTGACAAAACAACTAATATGCGGCAAGTCTTGCTTCCTCTTGTTGTTTCCTATTCCCACCTGGTATCTTTTGTGATATCCAAATACATAAACAAAAAAACCATTTCATAACCAATTCCTCCATAATGTAAACAATAACAACATACATCAACCCTTATAAATAGCACACATCTACCAACATGCATCAACACTCTAACAGTAGCACACATATGAACCTTATCAAGACCCAGAACCAAGCAAATCGAATAGAATGAAAGAGTCCTGATCTGGTAGTCAATAAATTCTATGGTCAGTTGTGGTCAACTTTCGTTAGATCTACATCTAACGGTAGGTGATTAAAACAATTGGAAGACAATTTATTATCAGCTGACAAGACCCGCCCTAGATTATCGTAATAATCCAGGGTAAGTCTTGCGAAACCCATATGAGAGTAGTTAGTATCGCCTATGTAATGACCCAAACCAAAAATGGTATATTAATTGGCTTGATTTGTGAGTTTCACGATTAGTCACGGTTTTGTCGTAATTGGTTGATATGACGGGTTTTTCACGACGTAATTATCGAGAAAGAATTTGGTTTAAGTTCCTTCACGGGAATTGTAGATGATTGGATTTTGAGTCCGTAGGAGGTTTTAGACGATTTTTTGGATAATCAGAGAATATAAAATGGATATTTGAAATTATCGTCGAGTTAGTCGTACTTATCCGTTTGGGTTTGAGTTATCCGAATCGTGCATTTGGTTGGTTCACGATGTATAAATATTGAATAGTCGTAAAATTGTCCAAAAAACACATTTGGACAGAGCATTGACCGAGTCACCCGTGTTGACCCCTCTGAGTTGACAACTCGCTGTCGAGTTTCTTGCCGGAAATCGGCTTTGTTGCCGGAAATAAAGGTAAGGGAATGAAGCCGAGGATCTATGCTTCCATTTGATATACTTTTTGTGAAGTGTTGTGGTGGTTTTGAGGTTTTGAGGTTGAATTTTGAAGAGAAATGGTGGATTTCTAGGGGCGACGGGTAGCAGTGCTCGGGCCACGGTGGAGGCCGGGGTTTGGGGGTGGTCTTGAGGGCCGCCGTGCACCGTAGCCGAAGTTTTGGTGAAGAACAAATTCCCGGCCGATTTGAATTCTGTGAGCTTTCGACCGAAATCCCAGCGAAATACAGCGGAATTGGAGGAAGCTGAAGAAGTGAAATGTGTTGGGCTTGAGGAGAGGAAGAATTTGAGGTAAGGGTCGCCGGAGTTGGTCACCGTTAACGTCGCGCCGCCGCTGCCGGCGGCGATCAACAGCAGAGCTCCGACGAGTTGACTTTTTGCGACTTTTGGAGATTTTAATACCATTTTTCTCGTAAACGCGTCCTGATTGTAGTCGTGAGGTTTTTGAGTTGATTTGAGTATTCTATTTTGGTACGAGGGTTGTTGGGTGTATTTTGGGAATTTTGTTATCCTCGTTGATATTTCGAGCTATACGTCTTTCGAAAATGCGGGGTTCTTGACGTATTAGCTCCGTATGTTATGATTCTTTATGTATTGATCATATCCCTGTTATTCAGGTGATCGTGATCGAGCGTTTGGTGAGGGATCTTCCGCCGAACCTCAGAGTTAGTCTCGTACTGTGAGTGGGAATTTATTTCCATTGTCGTAGCGAGTTCTTGGTTTCAATATTTGTTTCCATTACAATGTTCAGATTATTTATCATTTTGAAGGTATTGTATACTTTATTGGTGATGGCATTTATTTATTTAGCATCGATGCATTGGCTATGCGGCTGATCACCGGTAGTCTATCTATCAGGCTTGAGAGATTCGCTTGATATGCCGACTAGGCATGAGAGATTCGCCTAGTCTATCACTGTCGAGCTTAAGCGATTCACCCGACATCCTACTCTGGCAGGGAAATCCGCCGGAGTGGCGACCTACATTTATTTAAAGAACTCGCATTATTTTTGTGAATATATAAATGGTGAAAGGCATATTATTATTTTCATCCACTCACTCTAACGATTTTATTTGCCGTTCCTCTGGACTTTTCAGTTTCCTTTGCCTAGTTTGCAGTTTGAATTCTGGGGTTGCACGTCGACGCTGGAGGTGTAGAGTTCAGATCACTCTTCAGTTCGAGTAGGTTCTTTGTTCAACCTACTGGTTATATATGACGTATATAGGTGTCGCTCTGAATACTTATGTTGTGTTTCACTTGAGTTTACTCTTAAATGTTTTCTGGATTTCTTGTAAACTTTGTCATTTATTATATATGATGTTGAGAAATCCAGATGGGGAATGGAGCCCCACGGTTTGACTTTTGTGGAATATTCGAAGTGCAGGTTCTAATATTAGGTCATGTGTTTCAAAGTAAACTCTGGCAAAAAAAATTTAAGGTCATGTTTTTGATGAGGTTTGATCTCGGTTTAGGCAACTAAATCAGAGTCGGGTCCTTTCAGTTGGTATTAGAGCATTAGGTTTTAGGTTATGTAGACTCTTGTAGTTGTGTTACTAAGGACATTTGAGAATGTACAGCATTTCTGGAGTGATGACCCGACCGGCCGACGGATAATCATCAATGCTCTAGAGTATTGTATGCTTTCAAACGTTTGAAGTTTCATGATTGCATCCTTTATATCCTGTGACTAATATCTTTTATCCTTAGGATGCCTCCTGGATGTGGAGTACGTGCTGAACGGACTGGGTATCCTGATGAGGATCAACGTACACGTGACTTGCTCATGCAAGTATTGCGTTTGGAGGAGCGTATTGACCCAGTGGCTAAGGCTATGACAGCGGGAGCAGCTGTTTTCTCTGGTTCCCCTGATCCTAAGGTATGTGAGTTTTGGGTGGTTCAGGTTGAGCGTGTTTGTGAGTGCCTGCATTTTACTCCTGAACAGAAAATTGTAGCAGTAGTGGGTTTGCTTGAATCAGATGCCTACTTTTGGTGGGATGGTACAAACAGATTTCCTATTGATACACCTTGGCCAATGTTCAAAGAAATGTTCATGCGTCGATATTTCTATCCAGCTACTCAGCAGCGAAAATATGAGGAGTTTACTAATCTGAAACAGGGGAGTACGTCAGTGCTTGAGTATCGGGATAAGTTCATCCGTTTGTCACAGTTTGCACGTGATATGGTGGCATCAGAGGAAAGCAAAGTGCAGGAGGCTTAAGTTGGGTTTGAATCTGAATATCAAGGGGACTTTAACCACTATGCCTCGAGATAACTTCGATGAGTTTGTTAGTGCTGCACTTAGAGGTGAGGGCATCGAGAGGGAGAGACAGATACGGTTTCAGACACATCGATTTTAAGAGGGTGGACCTAGTCAGGGTGCTTCAAAGAGGTTGAGTTCAGGTACTTCTGGATCAACATCATCTTCTGGTAGTGGACCTTATAGGTATCCTACTAGCACTACCAGGCAGAGTCATAGATGGAGGAAGAGTCGACCATAGAGGCGGCAGTCGAGTGAGAGTTCTAGTGGATCGAGTTATCCTCGACCTTTCTTCAGCACACCAGCTACACTTAGGGAATCTCCATTGTGCAACAACTGCCAAAGACATCACTTTGGTCAGTGTCAGTATGGTCCCTCTACTTGTTACCGTTGTGGCCAGGTGGGTCACTTTGCGAGGGAGTGTCCTCAGCGTGGCACTTTTGGAGGTATTGCGGATCGGAGTGTTGAACGAGATCAGGGTGCTGCTTCTGGTGATTATGCAACACAGTCTTCTAGATAGGGTAGTCAGCAGAATTGTAAGTTGTTTGTGAGGAAGAAGGATAGTTCGATGAGGCTATGCATTGACTATCGGAAGTTGAATCAGGTTACGGTGAAGAACAAGTATCCGCTCCCTCGGACTGATGATTTGTTCGATCAGCTGAAAAGAGCTTCAGTCTTCTCGAAGATCGATCTCAGATCTGGATACACTCAGCTACAGATTCGGGAGTCCGATGTGGACAAGACGGCATTTCAGTCACGTTATGGGCACTATGAGTTCCTTGTTATGCTGTTTAGGTTGACCAATGCGCAAGCTGCTTTCATGGACCTGATGAATCAGATTTTAAGGCGTTATCAGGATAAGTTCATCATTGTGTTCATCGATGACATCCTGATTTATTCCAGGAGTATGGGGCAACACAAGAAGCATTTGGATGCAGTCTTGCAGACTTTACGAGACGCTCAGTTGTACACCAAGTTCAGCAAATGTGAATTTTGGCTAGACAATGTAAATTTTTTGGGTCACGTGATATCAGCTGAAGGAATCGGCGTGGATCCTGATAAGATTGATGCAGTGTTAAATTGGAGCAGACCTACCAACGTGGCAGAGATACAGAGTTTCTTGGGCTTAGCAGGCTACTATCGCCGATTCGTACAGGACTTTTCGCGAATAGCGACACTGCTTACCCATTTGACGAAGAAAGGAGTCAAGTTTGAATGGTCTTATGCTTGCGAGGAAAGTTACTTGACTTTGAAGGAGAAGTTGACTACTGCACCAGTATTCACTTTACCTGGCGATAGCGGTGAGTTTGTGGTGGACAATAATGCTTCGAAGTTAGGTCTGGGTTGTGTCTTGATGCAGCATGGACAGGTGGTGGTATATGGTTCGAGACAGTTGAAACCACACGAATTTAACTATCCTACTCATGATCTGGAGTTAGCTGCCTTTGTGTTAGCATTGAAGAGTTGGAGACACTACTTGTATTGAGCTCACTGCAAGATCTACACCGATCATAAATGTCTTACCTACTTGCGTACACAGCTAGATTTGAACATGAGGCAGTAGAGATGGATGGAGCTGATTAACGATTATGACTACACTTTCGAGTATCATCCAAGGAAGGCTAACATGGTTGCAAATGCTCTTAGTCGGAAGCACAGTGCTTTTCTCTTCCATGTACGTGTTGCTAGAATGTCATTTTTGACAGAGTTGCGAGCAACGGGAGCAGAGTTAGAGTGGAATGAAGATGGCGCATTGTTAGCCAGCTTCCAAGTTCGTCTGGTATTACTTGATCAAGTTCGTGAAGCTCAAGATTCAGATGCCTATCTGCTGAGCAAGAAGAATTTGATTCAGAATAGTGTACCGACCGAGTTTCGGATGAGGAATGATGGCACTTTGATGTTCAGGAGGAGATTATGTGTGCCCAGAGATGATGATTTGAAGAAGGAAATACTTGATGAAGCCCATTGTTCCGCATATGCTATGCATCCTGGTAGTACAAGGATGTTCCGGACACTTAAAGCTCATTATTGGTGGCGAAACATGAAGAGGGAAATAGCAATGTACGTGAGCAGATGCCTGATTTGTCAATAAGTGAAGGCAGAACGTCAGAAACCGGCAGGTAAACTACAACCTTTGAAGATTCCAGTGTGGAAATAGGAGCATATCACTATGGATTTTGTGTACCAGTTACCTCATACTTCTGGTGGTAGTACTGGTATTTGGGTGATTGTGGACCTCCTTACGAAGTCAGCTTATTTCCTTGCACTTCCAAGAAAGTTTCCCATGAGCAGATTGGTGAAGCTGTACTTGAAAGAGGTTGTGAGATAGCATGGTGTACCTGTGTTTATAGTTTCTGATCGGGATAGTCAGTTCACTTCCAAATTTTGGCGAGCATTGCAGATGGCAATGGGGACTAGACTACACTTTAGCACAGCTTTTCATCCTCAGACAGATGGTCAGTGAGAGAGGACTATGGCTTTTTAGTCCTGATTTGGTAAAAAGTACCACGGAAGACGTTCAAGTTATTCGGGACAGATTGAAGGCTGCACAGGATCGACAAAAGAGTTATGCTGACGTGAGACGGAAGGATCTTAAGTTTGAGGTTAGTGATTGGGTTTTCCTGAAACTTTCTCCTTGGAAAGGTGTTGTTTGGTTTGGGAAGCGCGGTAAACTTCGTCCGCGATATGTTGGCCGATATGAGATCACTGAATGAGTCAATGTTGTAGCATACAGGTTGGCATTACCATCTGAGATGACCAGGGTACATGATGTGTTCCATGTGTCTATGTTGCGAAAGTACATTTCTGATCCATCTCATGTGTTCACACCGTATCAGCTTCCTTTACGGGAGGACTTAACCTATGTGGAGGAACCAGTTAAGATACTTGATCTAAAGGTCCCGGAATTGCGGCAAAGAGCCATTCCTCTTGTGAAGGTATTGTGGCAGAACCATTCAGTTGAAGAGGCTACTTGGGAGACCGAGCAGCACATGCGCGAGCAGTATCCTTACCTCTTCAGTTAGCAGGTACGTAAATTTTGAGGACGAAATTTTTGTTAGGGGAGTAGATTTGTAACGACTCAAACCGAAAATAGTATATTAATTGGCTTGATTTGCAAGTTTCACGATTAGTCGCGGTTTTGTCATAATTAGTCGATATAGCGGGTTTGTTCACGACGTAATTATCAGGTAAGAATTTGGTTTGAGTTTCTTCACAGGAATTGTAGAGGATTTGATTTCGAGTCGGTAGGAGGTTTCGAAGGATTTTTAGGATAATCGGAGAATATCAAATGGATTTTTGAAATTATCGTCGAGTTAGTCGTACTTATCCGTTTGGGTTTGAGTGATCCGAATCATGAATTTGGTCGATTCGCGACGTATAAATATCGAATTGTCATAAAATTGTCAAAAAATCACATTTGGACAGAGCAATGACCGAGTCAGATCCGAGTTGACCGAGTCACCCGTGTTAACCCGTCCGAGTTGACAACTCGTCGTCGAGTTGCTTGTCGAAAATCGGCTTTGTTGCCGAAAATAAAGGTAAGGGAATGAAGCCTAGGATCTATGCTTGCATTTGATATACTTTGTGTGAAGTGTTGTGGTAGTTTTGAGGTTGAATTTTGAGAGAGAAATGGAGGATTTCTAGGGGCGACGGGTGGCAGTGCTCCGGCCACGGTGGAGGCCGGGGTTTGGGGGAAAACGGTGTGTGGACAATGGGGGTTCATTTGGGGATGGTCTTGAGGGCCGCTGTGCACCGTAGCCGGAGTTTCGGTGAAGAACAGTTTGCCGGCTAATTTGAATTCCATGAGCTTTCGAGCGAATTCCCGGCGAAAATACGACGGAATTGGAGAAAGGTGAAGAAGAGAAATGTGTTGGGCTTGAGGAGAGAAAGAATTTGAGGTAAGGGTCGCCGGAGTTGGTCACCGTTGGCGCCAGCGGCGGCGGCGATCAATAGCAAAGCTCCGGCGAGTTGACTTTTTGGGACATTTGGAGATTTTTAAACTGTTTTCCTAGTAAACGGATCCCGATTGTAGTCATGAGGTTTTTGAGTTCATTTGAGTATTCTATTTTGGGACGAGGTTTGTTGGGTGTATATTTGGAATTTTGTTATCCTCGTCGATATTTCGAGCGATATGTCTTTCGAAAATGCGGGGTTCTTGACGTATTAGCTCTATATGTTGTGATTCTTTATGTATTGATCGTATCCCTATTATTCAGGTGATCGTGATGGAGCGTTTGGTGAGGGATCTTCCGCTGGACCTCAGAGTTAGCCTCCTACTGTGAGTGAACATTTATTTACACTATCGTAGCGAGTTCTTGGTTTCAGTATTTGTTTCCAGTACCATGTTTAGATCATTTATCGTTTTGAAGATATTGTATATTTTATTGGTGACTGCATTTATTTATTTAGCATCGATGCATTGGCTATGCGGCTGATCACCAGTAGTCCATCAGGCTTGAGAGATTCGCTTGATATGCCGACTAGGCTTGAGAGATTCGCCTAGTCTATCACCGTCGGGCTTGAGAGATTCGCCCAACATGCTACTCTAGCAGGGAAATCCGCCAGAGTGGCGACCTTGATTTATTTAAAGAACTCGCATTATTTTTGTGAATATATAAATGGTGAAAGGCATATTATTATTTCCGTCCACTCACTCTATGTGACGACCCGGACCAGAATCAGCAGTATGATCAGCTTGATTGATGAGTTACTGCATAGTCGCAGTTTGTCGGCAGTTATTCGAATCGCCGAAGCTTCTTAACAACTTAATTATTGGCCGAGAATTGGAGCTGGGTCTCTTCTCGAGAGTCGTTCTATGTGTGATTAAGAGTTCGTGGGCGGTTCCGGATCGTTATTTGGACGACCGAGGAATTATTTATGAATATTTGAAGTTTCGACGGAAACGGATTAATATGGCAAGCTACTTAACGACTAAATTACCGGACGAGAATTTGGTTTCGGCTTCTTCACGGAAGTTGTTCAGAATTTAATTTCGAGTTTGTGGGAACTTCCGGAGCATTATTCTGAGTTACGAAGAATTATTTGCGAATAGTTCCGTTTGTTGTTTGTTTAGTCGAATTAAATGTGTGATGGTGTGAACAGTTGACTTTTTATCCGATTGGCCAATATGGTTGATTTTGGGTGATAATTGAAGAGTACGTCGAGACGAGTTTGTGGCCGCGAGAATTATCGGAATCGGAGTTACGACGTGAAAGTTACGGGTAATTGAAGTTTGTCGAAAAGTGTAATTTTTGGAAGTTTCCTAAAATAGCAGGTATAAATAGTGGTTGCCATAAAGGGAAAGTCAAAGGAAATAATTAATGGTTGACCACGTTTGACTTGGTTGACCGTGGTGGAGGAGTGGTCACGATGGTGACCCGCGGTCCGTGACGGTGGCATGCCGTCCGATCACCCCCGAGGTCGGCGTTGGGCCCGTTCTGCTCGTCTCAGCCTTCCGAGTCTCTTTCCGACCACCCCTCACGGTGAGGGTGGCTGTGGGGAGGAGAAATTCCGATCAAAAATGAAGAAAAAAAATGGTGAATCGGGTTCCATGATTTTGATCGATTCGAGTTGAATTTCTTAGTGGGCTTTGAAGATCTCAATCCCTTGATGCTCCCCTATAAGTTTCGTGTTTCAATTCGATGTGTACATGGAGAATTTTGGATTTGAAGATTTGGTACCAATTCGGGTTTTCATGAAATTGAGCTAGTTAGAGTTTGAATTGGCCTTTGTTGCAGTTGACAAAGTTGCTCAGTGGACGATTTGGAGTGGAATAGGGGTGGCTCCGCCATGAAATTTCACGTCCGGCGGCGGCGCCGCCGTGGACGGCGATCAACGGTCAACGGGTTGACTTTTTGGACTTTCGGCAAGTTGCATGTCATTTGACTCGAAATCGCACCCCGATCGCATTGGGGAGGTTCATTTTTCGAGTTGAGCGTACACAAGTAAAGCGAGGTATTGTTGTGTACATATACGGATTTTCGACGATTCGTCGACTTTGAGTTATGTGTTTCCGGGAGCGGTGGTTTCTCGTGGTTTGTCTTGCATTGTCGAGATATGATTTTGAGATATGGATTTTGTGAATATTTAGGTGTTCGTGATCGTTCGTTTGGCGAGGGACTTTCCGCCGGATCACGGGTTAACGCGATACGCGTTACTCCAGTCTGTGAGTGGACAATTTCTTTTCACGGAAATGTTTGCGAGTCTTTTATTGGATTTATGAACTTGAGCATACGTATGAGATTTCGTATTTGCATGAGCATATGATTTATGATTATACGATTATACTTATACGGATATACGTATATGAATATACATACACTTATATGCTGTTTCATGCATTTGCATCGAAATGTTTATGATTTGGTTTACACAGAGTACAATCGTGGTTACGTTGTTGTATCGATACACTTGCCTCTCGGCTGATCCCCGGTGGTAGGCCTTATTGCCAGGGGAGGCTGTGACTCCTAACCCGAGGTCTTTACCGGGGGGAGGCAGACCTTTGACCTGAGGCCATTTCTGGCTAGAATCACGTGTGGGCCAGGGACCCCGTGGTTCTGACTGTACTAGCACGGTGTGTGTCCATGAGTGACCCCGTGGGATTTTTACTTGCATGCTCAGTACGCTGGAGGATTATGGTTTACCTCGTGTACTATATTATTTCTATTTACCTGGACTCGCATATGTTTTTATAACATATATATTATCTGGTGAAAGACATTTATTTTCGTCCACTCACTCTAACGGTTTTCATGTCTTTCCCCTGGGCTTTTCGGTTTCCGTGCCCAGTTTGCAGTTCAGGCTCTGGTGTCGCACGTCGTGGTCGGAGGCATAGTGCTCGAGCTACATTGTTTCATCCAGTAGGTTTATTGTTCTACCTACTGTGGTATGCGTATACGATTATGTATTAGATGTCGCTCTGAGCTTCCTATTGAATACGTTATACGATTTTACACTGGATTTCAGTAAAGTGCATATATATTTACTACTTTACTTTACTGTTGACATATTGAGAAATCCGGATGGGATTGGTGCCCACGGTTTGCTTTTTGTGGCATAGGATGAAGTGTATTTTCCGCGTGCAGGTAATGGTAATTCCACGTTAGTAACGAAACTCTGCCCAAATTTCGAAAAGTTTTTATTGGTTCGTGTTTTCGAAGGGGTTTGATTCCGATTTAGGAAGCTAAATCGGGGTTGGGTCCTTTCACTCTAACAATTTTATTTGCCTTTTCCCTGGGCTTTTCGGTTTCCTTTGCCCAGTTTACAGTTTGCATTCCATGGTTGCACGTCGACGGTGGAGGCGTAGAGTTCAGATCACTCTTCAGTTTGAGTGGGTTCTTTGTTCAACCTACAGGTTGTATATGATGTATATAAGTGTCATTCTGAATACTTATGTTGTGTTTCAGTTGAGTTTACTCCTAAATGTTTTCTAGATTTCTTGTAAACTTTGTCATTTATTATATATGATGTTGAGAAATCCGGATGGGGAATGGAGCCCCACGGTTTGACTTTTGTGGAATATTCGAAGTCTGTTTCTTTGTAGGTTCTAATATTAGTTCATGTGTTTCAAAGTAAACTCTAGCAAAAAAAATTTAAGGTCATGTTTTCGAAGGGGTTTAATTTCGGTTTAGGCAACTAAATCGGAGTCGAGTCTTTTCAACCTAATCAGTATCAGCTACCCTAGCACAAGTAACCCAGAACTACAGTTGAGAATCTACCCTGAAAAAACTGAAGATGTGGACTGTCATACCTCAAACTTTGGACGCTCACGACTTTAACTAACTAACCTGCAATCTGGGCAATTTAAACAAATGGCCCAGGGAATTGCATAAAAACATAAAACATTAGAGTGAATGGACAAAAAAATCATAAACTGTGTAAATCTGTAAAACTATAACTGTATGCATTTCCGCTGCTTTCTGTGAAATAACGCGAGTTTAAGTATCATAAATTTGAATTGCTTATGGAGGTGGTCACTCAGGAGTTTCTTCCTTACCTGAGTCAACTATTTGTATATAAACTGTAGGTGATGGGGCAGACGAGGTATCCTGACCTCCCCTGACGAGCTAAACGAGGCACCCTGACCTCTTTTGACTGGACTATCCAGTGATCAGCCGAACAGTCAGTGCATCAATGTAACTAACTAATGCCATCAAAAAGGAAAACCTCCAAAATAAAAGTGTTCTAAAACATACCGTAAAATAAACTAAAATGCTGAAAAATGAACATCTAAAACATCTAATATCCATGCCAACTCTATTGGTTAGTACTATTAATGATGTCGGCATGTACAGTCAGTCTAGGCTTCAATTGCGGTCCTGATATGCTAGCTATCTAGATGGTGGTGCGACTCAACCACCTAAAGTGGTTCCTGATCACCACTTGAACCCTGCACCACAAGCCTACCAGTGGTGTCCCTCCATGGACATTCATAAAAAAAGTGACCCTTATGGTCACAAAGGTAACAAGCTGAAGACCCAGACTCACTATTCTAAAGCAGTAACATATGTGTTCATTTGACCGATCTCAAGGAAAGTTCTGACCCTATTTCATTCTCTTATTCTTTAAAATTCTACTGAAAATTTGGCATAGTTTCTCTTAAAACTCAAGGAAATCCAAAAACTTGTACAAATCGTGGGCACCAATTCCCATCCGGATTTCTCATAATCCAACTGAGCAACACTATGATCATAAGTCATTAATACTCATTAGAATTTATGAATCATAGTGACTGCAATAACAAATATTTCCACACAAAAAAATAACTCTCATTCAATACACTATAAGGACTAACTCAAATATCAATGACGAATAACTATCATGTAGCGAGACTTATAAAAAAATCACGTAGATTTGCCTCAAATAGGCCGAAAACTACGAGCCAACTCAAAAGAGTCAACCATTGATCCCCAATCTCACTCTAATCTGGAGGTAACAACTATGCATTTCTTCCAAAATTGGACTAATCATGTTCGCTATGCTTTTAACAGTGATGTAACAATAATGTCGGTCCATAACTTGAGTTCTGAAACTTATTATCACCAATCTCATGACTCACATGCCACAATCTGCTTAACAAATATCGCACATATATTTGATCATCAATTGCTCACCCATATAAACGTATCTATTACATTCCAACGCTGAAGGATTCATTGAAAAATAGACATAGGCTTCCACTTACACATAAACATATGCCTAATAATTTCCCACTCAAAGTGGTAAAACACTTATGTGCTAATTTAATTACCCAGACCCATTGTCGGATTGAATAACTGAATCGATACAACTTCCCACACGGTACTACCCTAAACATTCATGATTCCGTTAACACTGGTGCCTATCCAACGATAACAAACTAGAGGGACAGAATGTTGTGATGTCCAAGGAACAGAACAATTCCTTGCAGAAATCAATGATAAGATTTTGTATCTCATCAGAGGTCTGAGTAATCCTGACAAGCTATGCATCTGGTTGCGATGAATAGGTTGAGTTCCAAAACTCATTATAACTATTTGCACAACTTAAGGATGTCAATCTGAAACAATTAATACTGTACTATATCTGAGCACCCCATAGTGCACTATAGTTGATTTTGCCACTAATTAACACCAAAAGGTTCATAAGGACGTATACAAGAATCTATTTAACTTATAGAGATAAAATCATGACTCAATCAACTCCACAAAAACCATAAAAACAATGAACTTGAGAAATGGATCTTGTACCCAAAAGAAGCTATCTCCCTTAATGAAGGAAAACCCAATAACTTCATGGGAAAACAGGCATGATTCCCCGCGAACCACAATTTGCATAAACTATAGTGAAGAATATCAAAGTGCATTTTTACGTTCCCTCTACGTTTCAGCTACGATACTTTGACAAACGATCATCTAAGCAAAGATTGCATGCATTTTCTAAATGATACCCTTTCATATATTCTAAAAGGAATCCTGCAATCATACATCACCTACTGGATCAAGTGACACATTCTCATTAACCTTAAGCGTACTCGTAAACAATCCTTACATTTTAAAATTTCTCTTAAGGGAATGTAGTATGCACAACAAAAGCCCGCACGTAAACCCATTATCTCTAGGGAGTTCTTGTGATTCCTAACTGAACTAAATAAATTAAAATCTTAGGCTAGTTGTTCCACGCTTGTGACATCCTGCAAGTGAGGAGAATGTTAGCAGTGTAAAACAACTGATGACTAACTCCTGTGAAGAAAATAAGTTCTCATCCAAATCTAAGAGTCATTTTCTTGGAAAACAAAACCGAATAGGTTAACTCACATGTAGGGGATGAAATTAAATCATCGACAATAGATTGAAATTTGCCAAAAATCGAAGCAGCTACATTGTTGGACTTATAAAACTTTATAATGTTTTTTCAAAAAAAAAAACTTTATAATGGGGCTAGCTAAGGAACAATGCAAATCGACTACTATGTATCCACTCTATACAATAGAATCAAATAATCTGACTGAACTGTTGAAATGAAATAAGATGCACTTACTACAATAGTGTGTCGAGCTGAAATCATCATGAATCGCGGTGCAAATATGGAGTTCAAAACTGGTAACACAATCCATGATAAAGGACAAAGAGTTCACAATGTTGAGCTAACTAAAGGTACATACTTGAGAAACAACTACATTCGTCACGTACATAACTTGGTTATTCAATTCTGGTTGCATACCATACTAGAAAATAGTTAGCCTTACTTATAACGTCCAAAACCAGCCGGAGCACCAAAGAATAAGGCGGTAGAGCTCCCCAGAGAAAAATCTGTTCAATTCACTCTATCTGGTACCCACAATAACAAACAAAATGAAAAAGGAATTAGGAGATAGAAAATTTCAGAATGTGACTTTAAACGCCAACAAAATGGTAGCTGACAGAAAAAAAATGGTAACCGGTCAGATAGTCGGATCAAGTCGAAATGGCAAGAGTGGAGACAAAGAATACATATGTGGCTCAAGACAACGTACTCTCAATGAAACACATGATCCCAAAACTATTAAAAGATCAAACATATCGTCCATCACTATGGGACAACATCATTTCACAACGAAAAAAAGAAACAATTTAACCCGTAGCTCTAACATATTGAAGGCACAAGAATCACCAACTAGAGGATTAATGATCCAAAAGTATATACAGTGAGGACAACCTGTTAACTAATTCCATTCACAAGGAAACCTTGCTTCCCAAAGTTTTCATCACAGACACCTTGTCTACATCAATACTCATACATATGACTTATATTGGCAAACAAGTAACAAATGTAGGAATAGACAATACAAGTACTGGGAAGGGTTTCATTGATACACACATAACTGAGGGAAAACCATTATAAGACTACAAAATGTTATATAGCTCTTCCAAAAGCCTCAACACTGATGCTAAGAAGCAAGTTCTTTTAAATCGCCATGTATCTCCCCCTTCTTGTTAAACGAGGTTTTCTGGTAGCTTAAATGGATCTAAAAAACAAACATGCATAATCATCAAGCTAGGATGAATGCAAGTACTTGGCTCCGTGCTTGAACACAAACTAAGATGTTGTACATGACACACTAACTCGAAGAAATTCATAAAATGTGTGAAATTCTAAGAGTCGACGTGCATAATCTTCCTGATCTGCTGAAGAACATGAAAAAAAATTTACACTAGACGCATCCCTGTATGCTTGATTAACATCTATGTCAACATCAGTAATTGATAATTGATCAGCTATTTGCACTGATGTCTTATAATTCCCTCGTCACCGTTTCAAGAAAAAGTACACAGTGATGCTCACCTGACACTGCCCTTCTGCGACAGGTATGCTGGCGACAACCTCTTCACATCCCCCAAAAAAATTGGGAAAATCTATCTCAAGTTTACTTATATTTACTAGTGTCGCTTATACACATGCAACTGACAAGCCAACACAATAAGGCTGTTGACATCACATATTATAACACTTTCCAGCTGAGTATCGAGATAACTTAATCTCATAACAAGGTCTCTCTAATGACTTACAATGAAGTTCCCAAGGAAGACTACAATTGATTTCCCTCCCAACACTACTCTACGGGGAAACTAACCACAAAAGACCTTCATTAGTCATCCCCATATGACTACTCCAAATCCAATAGATTTGGAAAGAATTTTCATCCTGATACCCATGTCTACCCCGCGATCCTACCATGTCACGAAAATCATCAGAATATTCTGGAACCGTCTCGTACACTACTAACAACAGGTTTTTCTAAAGTCGTTGATCACGTTCATGAGGCATGACATTAGAGACTAAAGAAACTCACTATCATCTGAGACACACCAAAAAGATTATCTTATACCATTAGTGATTCATATACAAAAAGGCATACGATGAGATCTACTACAGTCGAACCATCGCACTTTAAGAATCACTAAAAATATAAGATAATCGACATGATCATGAAACATAATGCTCTAATACTAATTGGATTAAGACCAGCACCAGATTACTGTAGTAAATCAGAGTAAGTCATGCTGGACCCGTATTAGAATATTTAGCACTGCCTAATCGTTACCAACTACCCTACCACGAGCAACTCAGAACTATAACTAAGAACCTACTCTGAGAAAACAGAAGCTGTAGATTGTCATGCCTCAAACTCTGGACGGTCACGACTTCAACCAGCTAACCTGCAATCTGGGCAATTTAAAACAAAGGGCCCAGGGAAAGGCATAAAAACATAAAACGTTAGAGTGAGTGAACAAAAAAAATATAAACTGTGTAAATCCGTAAAACTATTAATGTATGCCTTTCCGCTTCTTTATGTGAAATAATACGAGTTCAAGTATCATAAATCTGAATATTGATGGAGGTGGTCGCTCTAGAGTTTTTTCCTAACCTGAAATGACTATTTGTATATAAACTGTAGGTGATGAGCTAGGCGAGGTATCCTGATCTCGTCTGACGAACCAGACGAGGCACCCTGACCTCCTCTAACTTGACTATCCGGTGATCAGCCGAATAGTCAGTGCATTGATTAAACTAATTTATACCATCAAAAAGAAAAACCTCCAAAATTAAAATGTTCTAAAACATACCGTAAAATAAACTGAAATGCTGAAAAATGAACTCGTTATCCACTCACAATACTGTGCCATGATTTTCATCTAGCCAAAGGTTGTATGTAGATGTTTCTAAACATATGTCACTGGCTGCAAACATGTCGTCCTAAAACAATTATTATTGCTTAATAACTAATCGCCGAAAATCATAATGAAAAGCTGAGCTCGTTAACCAATGAGCATATCGTCGAAAACCTCGCATTCTCGAATAACGTTCTTTCCAAACTAATGATGAGCTAATCAAATTACAAATTCTAATTCATGAATCCTTTTTAAAGTCGCAACATAATCCCCAAATGTTACGTGACTCGATCGAAGTCGAACCGACAATCGATTCAACTATTTAATAATATCATAAAATTACTTAACTAATATCCGATTAACTATACGTCTTAATCATTAATGTCCAAATCAATTCAATAACTTCTTCATTACATTTGGTACGTAATTATGAGTAAAACAACATAAAATTTTTGCCGAAATTCCCTTCGTCGGAGCGCCGCCGGGGACAACCGTCGTCGATGGCTGCGCCAGTGACTTTTTCTGGCATTCCGAACACCAACCTATGCAAAATTAACCCATTAAGAACTTTCATAATTAACGACAACAAAGTTCAATTATATCCCTAACTCACCGAATTTGGTTTTGAAACGAAAAACACAAAATCTTCAAATCTTCGATTCATCCTCTACAAATGGAATTAGTGTGTGAGAG
This sequence comes from Geum urbanum, assembly GCA_946800695.1. Classification (NCBI taxonomy): domain Eukaryota; kingdom Viridiplantae; phylum Streptophyta; class Magnoliopsida; order Rosales; family Rosaceae; genus Geum; species Geum urbanum. The sequence continues at coordinate 14,218,974 of OX327003.1, forward strand.
AGATAGATTTTACCTTTGGTTCAGAGGCCTTGAAGTTCAGTAGAGAGAGAGAGAGAGAGAGAGAGAGAGAGAGAGAGAGAGAGAGAGAGAGAGAGAGAGAGAGAGAGAGAGAGAGAGGTGAGGGAGAAAGAGAGTGAGTGAAGTGGCCAGAGTGAGATGGTGGCTATTGTGACGACCCGGAATAGAATTAGCAGTGTGATCAACTTACTTCATGAGTTACTGCGTAATCGCAGATTTCCGACAGTTGTTTGAATCGCCAGACTTGATAACGACTAAATCATTGGCCGAGAATTAGAGCTAGGTCTCTTCTCGAGAGTCATTGTACGTGTGATTTCGAGTTCGTGGGCGGTTCCGGATCGTTATTTGGACGACCGAGGAATAAATTATGAATATTTGAAGTTTTGTTATAATCGGGTTAAAATGGTGAATTTCTTAACGACTAAATTACCGGAAGGGAATTTGATTTCGGATTCTTCACGGAAGTTGTTGAGAATTTAATTTCAAGCTCGTGGGAACTTCCGGAGCATTATTTCGAGTTACGAGGATTATGTTGTGAATATTTCCGATTGTTGATTATTTAGTTGGTTTAAGTATGTGTTTGGGCTGAACCGTTGACTTTTTATCTGATTGGTCGATGTGTTTGACTTCGGGTGATAATGGAAGAGCATGTCGAGTCGAGTTTGTTGCCGCGAGAATTATCAGAATCGGAATTTCGACGCAAAAGTTACGGGTGTTTAAAGTTTACCGAAATGTGTAATTGGAAGTTTCCAAAAATGGAAGGTCTATAAATAGGGGAGTTTCCTGTTTGGGAAGTCAACTTTCCATTTCAGTTTGGTTGACTGGGTTGACCATGGTGGGTCGACCCGTTTTGCTTGCCGTTTTGGATGCCGAACTTGTCACCGAATTTGTGGCCGATTCCGGCCATTATTGAACAAGGTTTCTTCATGGTTTTTGTTGGGCTTGGGTTGCTCTTCAACTTGGTGGTTGAATCCCCTTGTGTGGTGGCCAGAGGAGGACGAATTTTGGTGGTGAAAATCACGAAATTTCGGCGAGAAATGGTGGTGGACGGAGGCTATGATTCCGGTCGATTTGGTGGTGCTCCTTTGAGGGCTTTTGTTAGCCTCGAGCCATGGAGGCTTTCCCAAGTGGTCTTGAAGGTCACCGTGGCCGGAGGAGAGAGATCGAACGGTTTGAATTCCGGTAAGGGTTTGAAACTTTGGGTTGATTTTTGGAGGTTTTCCGGTCAAAATTGGCCTTAACGTATAACTGGAAAGTTGTTGGAATCGTCGAGATCTTTGAAACCATGTGTAGCATGAAATTTTCTGGGCAGGTTTTGATTTTCCAGCGACGGGGGCGGCCCCGCCACCAGCGGCGGCGACTTTTCGCCCGGCATGGTTTTCGACGAGTTATATGTCATTGCACTCGAAATCGCGCTTCGATCGCAGTGGGGAGGTTTGTTTTTCGAGTTAAGCGTCCGAACTTATAGTGAGGTATTGAGGTGTGATTTTCGGATTTTCAACAGTTTGTCGTAACCGGATTACGTGTTTCCGAGAACGGTGGTTTCTCGTGATTTGTCTTGAATTGTCGAGTTATGACTTTGAGAAATGAACTTTGTGAATATTCAGGTATTCGTGATCGTTTGTTTGGCGAGGGACTTTCCGCCGGATCACGGGTTAACGCGAACTGCGTTACGCTAGTCTGTGAGTGGACAATTTCTTTTCACGGAATGATTGCGAGTATTTTTATACGATTTTCGAACCTGAGCATGCATACGAGATTACGATTTATACGAGCATGTGTTAGATGATTATGCTTATATCATTATACATTACGTATATGCATTTATATGTTGTTTATTGCATTTGCATCGAACTATTTATGATTTGGTTTACACAGAGTACAATCGTTATATATGTTGTTATATTGATACACTCGCATCCCGGCTGATCCCCGAGGATGTGTACCGGGGGAGGCTGTGACTCCTGACCCGAGGCCTTTACCGGGGGGAGGCAGACCTCTGACCTGAGGCATTTCTGGCTAGAATCACGTGTGGGACTGGGATCCCGTGATTCAGACTGTACTAGCACGGAGGCGTCCATGAGTGACCCCGTGGGATTTTTACTTGCATGCTCAGTACGCTGGAGGAGTATGAGTTTACCTCGTGTACTTTATTATTTTTAATTATCTGGACTCGCATATGATATTTTAACACATATATATCAACTGGTGAAAGACATTTATTTTCGTCCACTCACTCTAACAGTTTTCATGTCTTTCTCCTGGGCTTTTCGATTTCCGTGCCCAGTTTGCAGTTCAGACTCTAGTGTCGCACGTCGTGGTCGGAGGCATAGTGCTCGAGCTACCTTGTTTCTTCCAGTAGGTTTATTGTTCTACCTACTGTGGTATACTTATATGATTATACATTAGAGGTCGCTCTGAGTATTCTCTTGTATATTTTATACGATTTTACTCCGGATTTCAGTAAAGTACAGATATATTTACTACTTTACATTATTGTTGATATATTGAGAAATCCGGATGGGATTGGTGCCCACGGTTTGATTTTTGTGGCATAGGATGAAGTGTATTTTCCGCGTGCAGGTAATGGTAATTCCACGTTAGTAACGAAACTCTGCCGAAATTTTGTTGGTTTTTGTTGGTTTGTGTTTTCAGAAGGGGTTTGATTCCGGTTTAGGCAACTAAATCGGGGTTGGGTCCTTTCAGCGATAGCGACGAGAGTGGCCTTGGAATCGGTCGAGCTGAGGTGGAGCCAGGGTGAGGTGTCGGGGAGGAAGGAGATGAGAGAGAGCGACTGTGGAGGTGATGGGCTCTGCATTCAGCAAAAATGGGGTGAGGGGGTTGGGGAGAGAGATCGATTTAGGGAAGATGGGAATTGGGAAGAGAATGTTGAAGAGGATCGATTAAATCGATCTTATTAAGTTAAACTTAAGCGATGAAATATTTTTGTCGCCTAAGTAAATTATTTCATCGCGTAACATTTTTTAAAACTTCCCGAAAAATTGGCACAAAATATTTACCGCCACATATTTTGATGCTAGACAATGAAATAAAATGATTTTTTTCCATCTAAGAATTGGGTCCTTGGAATTAGGCAACGAAATAGTTACAATTTTGTCGCCTAAGTAGTTTTTTACTGAGACGACGAAATGTTACACTTTCGTTGTCTAAGGATGTAAGTAGAGTTCGATGCATTGAAGAACTTTCTCGACTTGTTGAAGGAATGCTTCTACCCCAAATGACTCAACTCTTCGGTAGGTCGAAGAAATATCTCAACGGGTTGAAGGACACTTTCAGGTTGTCTACTCAAATTTTAGGTAGTTTTCTTAGGCGACGAAATAGTATTTCATAACCTAAGCAGTATTTTTTTTTTCAAATCATTTATTATAAATTTAATTTTGGTACCTATATATATCATTGCGATAGAAATTATACACTATATATGTGGCGTATAATTTTGGTATCTATTTATATATCATTGCGATAGAAATTAATTAAAAATTAAAATTAAAATTGGATGCAAATATAATGACTTGTGTCCTCTATATCTACTAAGATTGTATAACTTACGTGTTTGTATGTCTATAATCACTCCACGTCAATATTAATGAAATTAAATTTGGAAAAAATAACTGTTAGATATATTCATCACAACATAATATGGACGTAGACAAAATTTTGAGAGATTTGAAGTTTAGTAAACGTATGATCATAGTAGTCAACCATAAAACGATCAATTCAATGGTACAAAAACCTTCATAAACAAATCTTCATAACTTCATTTTTCGAACCGGAGACACTAATAGTCTAAAAAATGGTTAGCTTATGCCATCGATAAAAAAATATGCATTATAAGATGATACGTATAATCGTGTCCTTAGATGATAGGAAGTCCACTGAAACTTCGATGACGAATTACTCAGTTTTCGTCGTATAAACCAACTTTAGACGATGAAAAATTAGTGTTCATCATCTAACATTTTATGGTTTAGGGATTCAGAATTGGGGTTTAGGGTTTAGGGTTTGGGTTTAGCTTAGAAGGTTAGGCGTCGAAACAATGCAGTTTCATCGTCTAGGGATTTCGATCTGTCGAAGGACTCTTTTAGGTCGAATACTCAAATTTTCTGTATTTTTGTTTGGCAACAAAATAAGGTTGTTTTGTCGCCTAAGGGGTTGCATAGACGACGAAAATTTACAGGTTCACTACAAGAAAAACGCACTTAGACGACGGAGCGTTTCCGTCGTCTAAGTGAGTTTTTCCGTCGTCTAAGTACTTAGACGACGTAACCTCCATCGTCCAAGTTCCGTGCTCCAAGTGCTGTCGTCCAAGCACTTAGACGACGGAGAATTTATTCTCCGTCGTCCAAGTGCACTTGGACCGCGGACATTCTCCGTGGCCCAGGTAAGCACCTGGACGACGGAGATTAAATTCTCCGTCCTCCAGGTGCTTACCTGGGCCACGGAGAAGCTGCTAATCTCCGTGGCCCACGTAAGCACTTGGACGACGAAGATTAAGTTCTCCGTCGTCCAAGTGCTTATTTAATTTTTTAAAAAAATTGTAATTAAATATTAATAATTTAATTTATTATTAATTGAATTTAAATAATGAAAAATGTTAAAATTAATTAAATAAACTAAATTTGTAATATTACTTAATTAAATATTTAAAATTAATTTGTACATACATAATCGAAAAAACCCATAAAAATTAAAATATTGTTCGGAATGCGGAAAGAAACGAGATAATAAACTACTAGCTAATACACTGGAGGAGCAGATGCGCCGCCGAGCCCCCCGCCTCCAGCCGGGTCGTCGTCGTCGGGGTATGGGTTCGGAGGAGGTTGACATTCTCCTTGAGATTGTTGCATGAGGGCGATGAGTTGGGTTATTTGTGCTTGTTGCTCATCAAGTCTTTGACGCATGGATTGATTTTCCTCTCGTGCCAGTCGAGCCTCTTGAATGGCTGCTTCGACGGCCACAGCCTGAGTCCTTCTCCGCCGCCCCGAACCTCCCGTAGATGATGAGTCGGAGGTCGTCGACAAATCTCGAACCACCTTAGGTCCGAAGTGCCTAACCTCCTTGCCAGCTCTACGACCGTAAACCTCATCCGCGATTGCAATTTGGCTCTCTATGGATAGAGGAGGCAGGTCTTCCGGCGGCAAATCTGGGAACGCAAGCTGAGTGTTAGCCAATTCTTCCTGCGCACGCTCTATCACCCTTGCCTACAAAAGAATAATTAAAAAATTATAATGAAATAATATTTAAATAATAATTACTACAATTAAAAGCACATATATATATCACTTACGCCGTATTGACTCGCTTCATTATCGAGCCCAGGCGTCACGTACGCGCTTATGCTTGCATCGAGATAAGGGTGTTTGGAGCCCTTATTCTTGTGCTCCTTGGCTATTTGAATGAGTTGCTTGGCGCCGGAAGTATGGTGTTTGTCCTTCTTCCCCCGGTTGGCTTTGTTGACTTCGGAGAATTTCTGTTAGACAACATAATTAAATCATTAAAAAATTAATAAGTAACTAAAATTTAAATAATTCAATTATCTTAATTGAAATAAAAAAAGTAAACACCTTAAATTCGTCATCCTGAAAGTGGTTACACAACCACTGCCACTCATCTTCTCTATCCCCACGCAGCTCTACGGGGGCAGGCACGGGACCGATATTTTCGAAGTACTGATGGAGCCTGTGTAACGACCCATAACAGCATTAGCAGTGTAATCAACTTAATCAACGAGATTGCGCGTAATCGCGGATTTTCGACAGATAATTGAATCGCCAGACTTGATAACGACTAAATTATGGGCCGAGAATTGGAGCTGAGTCTCTTCTCGAGAGTCGTTGTACGTCTGATTTCGAGTTCGTGGGCGGTTCCGGATCATTATTTGGACGACCGAAGAATAAATTATGAATATTTGAAGTTTTGATATAATCGGGTTAAATTAGTGGCTCTCTTAATGACTAAATTACCAGACGAGAATTTGGTTTTGGCTTCTTCACGGAAGTTGTTGAGAATTTAATTTTGAGCTCGTGGGAACTTCCGGAGCATTGTTCCAAGTTACGAGGATTAAGTTGTGAATATTTCCGATTGTTGATTATTTAGTCGGTTAAAGTATGTGTTTGGGTTGAACCGTTGACTTTTTATTGGTTTGGTCTATGTGTTTGACTTCGAGTGATAATTGAAGAATACGTCGAGTCGAGTTTGTTGCCGCGAGAATTATTGGAATTGGAATTAGGACGAGGAAGTTACGTGTGTTTGAAGTTTGTTGAAAAGATAATTACGGAAGTTTCCTAAAATGGAAGGTATATATATAGAGGTTACCATTTTGGGAAAGTCAAAGTTGAAATTAATATTGTTGACTGGGTTGACCATGGGTCATGGGTAACCCGTTTTGCCATATGTTTTCCGTTCGGTTTTGGTGATTTTTGGACCCTTTTCTGGCCACGATTGGCCGGGGTTCCTTCTTGAAAAATGTTGGGCTCGTGCTCCTCTTCGGATTGGTAGGTGGATCGTCCCGTGGGGTGGCCGGAGGAGGAACACTTCAATCGCCAAAGTTCACGAATTCCGGCAAGTTTTTCTTGATTTCGGGTGGCGGCGTGGAGGCCGAGATGGTGGCTCCTCTTTGAGGGCTTTTGTTACCCTCGAGCCAAGGAAGCTTTTCCAAGTGGTCTTGAGGGTTTCCGTGGCCGGAGGAGAGAGATCCGTCGAATTGAAATTCCGGTGAGGGTTTGGAACTTTGGGTTGATTTGTGGAGGTTTTACGGTCAAAATTGGCCTTAAGTTATAACTGGAAAGTTGTTGGAATTGTCGAGATCTTCAAAACCATGTATGCCATGTATTTTTTTGGGCAGGTATGGATTTTCCGGCGACGGGGCGGCGGCGGCGACTTTTCGCCCGGCGTAGTTTTCGACGAGTTATATGTCATTTCACTCGAAATCGGGCCCCGATCGCAGTGGGGAGGTTCGTTTTTCGAATTGAGCATCCGAAAGTACAGCGAGGTATTGAGGTGTGAATATCAGATTTCCGACAGTTCGTTGTAATTGAATCGTGTGTTTCCGAGAACGGTGGTTTCTCGTGATTTATTTTGAATTGTCGAGTTATGACTTTGAGAAATGAACTTTGTGATTATTCAGGGGTTCGTGATCGTTCTTTTGGCGAGGGACTTTTCGCCGGATCATGGGTTAACACGAACTGCGTTACGCTAGTCTGTGAGTGGACAATTTCTTTTCACTGTTTGATTGCGAGTCTTTATACACGTTCTACGAACTTGAGCATGCATACGAGATTATGATTTATTATGAGCGTGTGTTATACGATTATATTACGTATATGCATTTATATGCTGTTTCTTGCATTTGCATCGAAATATTTATGATTTGGTTTACACCAAGTAGAGTCGTAGTTTATGTTGTTGTATCGATACACACGCATCCCGGCTGATCCCCGAGGGTGCCTACCAGAGGGTTACCGTACCTTGTGCCGATGTAGTTCCGGGTGGGTACTGGTTTCTGTACCTTGTGCCGATGTAGTTCCGGGTGGAAACAGATACCCTGACCTGAGGCCTTTCTGGCTAGAATCACATGTGGGTCTGGGATCCCGTGATTCAGACTGTACTAGCACGGACGTGTCCATGAGTGACCCCGTGGGATTTTTACTTGCATGCTCAGTACGCTGGAGGAGTATGAGTTTACCTCGTGTACTTTATTGTATTTATTTATCTGGACTCGCATATGTTATTTTAACATATATAAATTGGTGAAAGACATTTATTTTCGTCCACTCACTCTAACAGTTTTCATGTCTTTCCCCTGGGCTTTTCGGTTTCCGTGCCCAGTTTGCAGTTCGGACTCTGGTGTCGCACGTCGTGGTCGGAGGCATAGTGCTCGAGCTACCTTGTTTCTTCCAGTAGGTTTATTGTTCTACCTACTGTGGTATACTTATATGATTATACATTAGAGGTCGCTCTGAGTATTCTGTTGTATATTTTATACGATTTTACTCCGGATTTCAGAAAAGTACAGATATATTTATTATTTTACATTACTGTTGATATATTGAGAAATCCGGATGGGATTGGTGCCCACGGTTTGATTTTTGTGGCATAGGATGAAGTGTATTTTCCGGGTGCAGGTAATGGTAATTCTACGTTAGTAACGAAACTCTGCTAAAATTTTTACGGTTTTTGTTGGTTCACGTTTTCAGAAGGGGTTCAATTCCGGTTTAGGCAACTAAATCGGGGTTGGGTCCTCTCAGCCTGTACTTCCAATCATGGTAGATGGAGTTAGCGGTTTGGTTGATATGCCTCAACATCGCCGGTGTCGGATCCACCACAAATTGTTCCTATCAGAAATAAATAGAAAATTATAATCGTATATATTATGAAATTATAACTAATATTAACAATATTATATAATAACTAAAATTGTACGTATTATGTACCGAAAGTTCTTTAAAGACTTTCGCCTTCTCATCATCCGGCACCTCCTTCCAAGTAGGGGCAGTGAGACGAACCCGGCTACGAAGGATTGACCCTATGCTATGCGCCGAGAGACTTGCTAGCTGAGCTGTGGGAGGGCCACCGGTGAATTCGTCGTTGGGCAAGTCGATCTTTTTCCCGGTCGCCTTGCAAACTTTCTCCGCTTTGCCCCGTTTAACGAGACCGCGAGTCCTTTTCGGTTCCGGGTCAGTCGGGGCCCTCCTTTGCTTACGTCGGGCGCTGTACATGATAGATTCAGAGGTCGAGGACGCCTGAGTACTTGCTGTTGAACCTGTACCGGGCGTCGGAGTTGAATAGGGGTCGACGTCATCACCGCTGGAGATAAATGGGGCAGCGGGAATTTCCCCAAAAGGCGCTGTCTCCGGACCAGATGAAGGGTCCGGATTGAGGGCGTCGTTGCCCTCCTGTTCAACCCAACCGACTTGGTCCGCCAAGCGGCGGAGCATAGCATCTTTTGCTTCCTGTTGGGCTTTTTTCTTGCCGGATGGAGCCATTTAAACCTAGGAGTACGTTGTTAAAATACCTACTTACCATAATAAATACAACTAAAAATTTACTCTAATTAAGTACGATTAAGATTTAAATAGAGTGCACTAGCTTGGCTTTTTGGGTCGTTCAATGGACGTGCGACCCGCGCGATAAAGTGTAAATTTTCAATTAATCAGCCTTGGTTTAATCGAAAAACATGGCCAGTTAGGGATAGAGATAACGCGAGAGGCAGGACTAATTTCGACAAAACACCCCGAGGCTAACCAAATGAATGGTATATACTCTATTGGTGTCGTCTTTCTTAGATCTAAAACCTGTCACCAGTCATAACCCGTTTCTAGACACCATGTCTGACATTGGGCCAATTTTTCAAAAATTTACACTCCCTCAAGTCCTTTGCAAACTCCGCTCTCAACCTCGTGTCCATAACTTCACTTAGGTTATGGTATGCGGTGATGAAATCCACACATCACGAGGGGTTAAGGAGATAAGCTAGGAAAATAGGCGCCATCTATTCCAAAAAGTGCGACTTAATAAACCAAGCTTATGTACTAAATTTAAATCAAAGACGTACTACCATGCAATTTACTAGAAAATACACGTAATTATCAATTAATTAAAACAATAAATAATGACAATAATGAATTATTATTTATCAAGCATTTAATTTTAATTATTCATTTACCTATATAATTAATTATTATTAAAAATAATTTTTATTACTATTATTTAATTACAATAATTATTATTTACCAAATAACTATTATAATAACTAAATAATTAAATGATAACAACTAAATGATTATTATAATAATTATAATAACTAAATGATTACTAAATATTAATAATAACAACTAAATAATCATTATAATTACAACTATATATTATTTATTTAAAACTAATTATTTAATTATATTTAGAAATTAATTAATTAAATAAAAATAATGTTAATAAGGTAAAAAATAGAAATTTACCTCGCGCGGAATAATCGGGAATATCGCCGGAGTTGAGTCGTCGGAGAGGAGGAACCACGCCGGAAAATTAGTCGCCGGAGCGTCGCCGGAGGAGGAAAATCGCCGGAGGAGAGGAGAGGAGATGGAATGAGAAAGGGGGGGTTCCTGTTCTATATATAGGCGTTCACTTAGACGACGGAGCCCTATTTTCCGTCGTCTAAGTGCACTTGGACGACGGAAACGGGCTTTTTCATCGTCTAGGTGAAGCGTTAAAATTTTTCGAAGCGGCGCGTAATTAATGGGCGGGACGTTTCACCCGCCATAAATTTAAACTTAGATGACGGAGAATTGATTCTCCGTCGTCTAAGTGAAATTTCAAGCGGTGCCGAAAACTGAGGCGGCACATTGAACCCCCTTAATTTTCAACTTGGACGACGGAGAATGACCATCTCTGTCATCCAAGTGCAATTTACATTGCAAAAAAAATAAAAATAAAAATGAACCGCCATGGTAATTTGAACCTGGACGACGGAGATGGTCATTCTCCGTCGTCCAGGTTCAAATTATGTAAAAAAAATTTAAAAATTAATTCGCTAGGAATTTAGCGATCTGTCATTCGAGTGAAATAGTCGTACAATATCGATGAATGCATCGTATATATGAACAATTAAATTTGAAACGACGAATAATTTTACGTCTTTAAACTTGCAAAGTATCTACTAATGTTTACGACTTAATGGTTCATAAGTACAGGCTCATTTGCACCAGAGTGTTAAGGAAATTAAATTTTGGACAAAACAACCGTTGGATACGTTCGCCGTAACATAATATATAATTACGTAAATTTTCAGAAAATAATAAGTTCGTGAAGGGTTTCATCGGCACAGTCAACCGCAAAACCGAGAATTTCACAAACCGGAAACGTGGATACAAGACATTTCGCAACTCCGATTTTCGAACCATCAAAGCTCACACACCAAGAATTGTTTACTCTAAAGTCTTGACGAAAAGAATATGCATTGGAAGATGGTCTAGATGGTCGTTGTCTTAGAAAAAATTACAAAATCTGCACCTGGACGACGGAGAAGCTCAGCTCCGTCGTCCAGGTTCAGAGACCCTGAATTCAGGGGTTAGGGGCCTTACTGTTTAGGGTATAGGGTCTCTGAACCTGGACGACGGAGAATATTATCTCCGTCGTCCAGGTGCAGAGACCCTGAATTCAGGGGTTAGGGGGCCTTAGGGTCTAGGGTTTAGGGCTTTGCACTTGGACGACGCAAATTCCCTTCTCCGTCGTCCTAGTGAGTACCTGGACGACGGATAATGACCATCTCCGTCGTCCAAGTGTACAAACCCTGAATTCAGGGGTTTGGGCCTTAGGGTTTAGGTCGTCCCCGGTCATTTGTGTGTCCGTTCAATTATTCTGATTCAAGAATATAATTAAAAAAATGATCGATCGATCCGATTTGCTAGATTTAGGGTCGAGGATTTAGGGAGATAGCTCAAGGTATTTATGTATGAACTTTCCTTCTTGCATGATATATAGATTTAACGCCGTAATTAAAACAACATATATATATATATATATACTACATTTGTGCTCACAATAATACTATCACATGTCGATCAACGTATATAATCAATCATAGAATAATATAGTATAATTTCTGAAACATTTATTTCATTAATTTCTCACAATATATAATTATATATATGAACGCGTGTAATTAATTAATTAAGTACAAAAATATTAATTAAGATCTACGTACATATATACATTCTCCTCCTTATAATATTTATATTAATTATTGCTCGATGATGCATCATATATTACAATAATTACATAAATTAATTACCAATTAATTTTTCTCGTCTTAGTTAAGTAGTCATCATCATAATCGTCATCATCCTCGTCCCCGGTATCCGATTGCTCATCCTCCTCATCATACTCAACATCGTCCGACGAATAACCTAAGTCCTCGTCCGCGTCCTCATCCTGCTCGTCTTCTTCATCTTCTTCATTAATAGCATCGATAATCTCATCTTCAGTTAGATCTGTACAACCATCAGGCATGGGTAACCGTTCACCATCTTGAACCAGGTCCATTATATCGGAGTGGATGATAGAAATATTAGGCTCTTGATACGCAGGAATGTCTCTTTCTTGTTCAGCAGCATCTTCAGTCGTCGTCGGTGTCCCTTCAATTGTCTCTGTATTCCATATTCCTCGATGAGAGATATGGTTCACTATTTTCCACCCTTCACCGGCTTTTGGATCATTGAGATAGAACACCTGCCTAACTAAGGGGTGGCGAGAGCGAAAGGCTCATCCTCATACCAGCTTGAGTTTGTATCGACTGATAATAGTCCTAGGTCTTCCTTTGTACGCTTGAATCATCTGCACTTGAATAGGAAAACGTTGACATCATTCCCGTAACATAGCTGAACCACATAAACAATAGCCCCGTAATATAGATCATTGTCTTTCCCAACCGCTACCACACTGTTTTGTGTTCTTCTTCCTTCATCTCGGGCCAATGAATGGAACTTTACACCGTTCACAAAACATCCGGGATAAATATAGTGTTTAATCGGCTTCCCTGCTAGCAAGTGCTTTGGCTAGGACCACCCCCCCCCCCCCCCCCCCCCCCGTGGTTTTCAGATTTTTGCAGATCAATCATCTGCGAAAATAGCCAAATATATATAAGGGTTTACTTTCTACAAACATGATCAATATGTATATAAATTACTAAATACCGAGACGTACGTACGTACCCATTGGAAGAAATAATCGGGAAACTTCTTCTTAACCATTTTCTCAATCCAGGCCGAACTCTTGTTTTGATTTAACGCCTGAAGCCTCTCCCTGTATGACATCATGTACGGCTCAACTTCGTCACAGTCTCGCAACACTACCCAATGTGCCTCAATAAGTTCTTCCCGTGTTAACAATTCCTTTAATACTCCTCTAAACGGTCAGACGACATTGGTGACGACAGAAAGATTGATGCGGGCACTGTGATCGGAGGCAGTGGGAGGTGGTGGATCTTTGAGGTACCTGTTGCAGTAAGTAACACACTCATGCATTAGGTATGTCTCTGCTATGGAGCCATCCGGGGCCGACCTATTTTTGACGAATGACTTATACTGTCCAAGCTGTCTACAAATCAAACGTACAATAAGAATAAGTACATATAGCTAGCTAGTAATCTCCAGTGGAATAAATTATGAATCGAAAAACTTGTATAATTAATTAGTTGTACGTACATTTCTTGAGGATACATCCAAGTGTACTGGACCGGACCAGAAATGAGCAGGTGAATCATTAGGTGAATCATTATGTCAAAGAAAGCAGGGGGAAAAATCCTCTCTAGTTTGCAAATGATGTGCACAATTTGTTATTGCAATTCTACCACATCTGACTTCTTTAATTCTTTGGCGCATAACCTCTGCCACCATCTGCACAATGCCACTATTGGTTCTACGACGTCACGAGGCAAGTATGGTCGAATTACCACTGGAATCAGACGTTGCAGCATAACGTGATAGTCATGTGTCTTTAGACCAAAAAACTTGTGTTGCACCTCGTCCACTGCTCCAGTTATAGTAGCTGCATACGTAGCCGGATAACGAACGCCCTTAAACCAGTGAAATACAGAGCGTCTAAGTGTCGGCTTCACTGTGTAAGGTGCAGCTGGCATCTAGTTGTACACTCCTTTCCTATCCCTCCTCAACCACAAGGGACGACGTAGATTCATTGATTCCAGATCTTTGCGCGCTTTGGGAGTATCTTTAGTCTTGAACTTAATACCAAGAATTGTTCCCACCACGCTGTCGCACACATTCTTTTCTATGTGCATCGCGTCCAAGTTGTTCCTCAGCTTCAACTTCAACAAGTAAGGGAGTTCAAAGAATATACTCTTGTGATCCCAATAGCTCAGATCATGTGGAGGAATTGGATTGCATTTCTTTACATCCGCGTCATTGGTCAACACACCAAAGTCGAAATAGCTCAACTTCTCTAAAATCTCTTCGCCCGACCAACTACGGGGTTTAGGATTGTTCTCTACCGTCCCGTCGAAATGAGCTTCATCCTGTCGCCATGGGTGGTCGTGAGGAAGCCATCTACGGTGACCCAAGTAACACACCTTCCCCGCGTGCCAACTAGAGTTCACGTCTTCCAGACATATAGGACATCCATTATATCCTTTTGTCCTGTAGGCTGCTAACATCCCATACGCTAGAAAATCGTTGATCGTCCACATTACGGCAACCCTCATCGTGAACATCGTGTCAGTGAATTTGTCATAAGTTGGGACTCCATTTTCCCACAACAGTTTCAGCTCGTCGATCAAAGGTCTGAGGTAGACATCTAAGCACTTCCCTTGAGATTTAAGACCTGGAATTAGTACAGTAAGGAAATTAAATTCCTTGTTCATGCACATCCACGGAGGCAAGTTGTACGGCATCAGAATAACTGGTCAAGTGCTGACGGCGGAGCTATTACTTCCCCAAGGATTGAATTCGTCTGTAGATCGGCCGAGTCTAACATTTCTAACCTCTGCAGCAAAGTCTCCAAATTCTCTGTCGAAATGTTTGAAACCCTCCCTATCCGCGGCGTGTCGCAGGACATCGTCATCTATTCGCTTTTCTGCGTACCATCGCATTGCCTCTCCTGTGTGTAGAGACATGTACAGGCGCTGCAATCTGAGAATCAAGGGAAAATATGAAACAACTTTCACAGGAATTCTCTTTTTCGAACTCTTCCTATTCACCTGGAATCTGCACTGGCCACATACGGGACAATAGTCCAAATCTTTATACTCTTTGTAAAATAGCACACAATCATTCGGACATGTGTCAATTATCCTGTACTTTAGGCCGAGGCTGCTCAAGATATTTCTAACCTTATAATGAGATTTAGAAAGATTGTGATCATCAGGAAGCAACTTACATATTTGCTCCTGAATTTCGACAAAAGCACTAAATGACATTTTGTGCTTCACTTTTATCTTCATTTGCTCCATCACATATTGCAACACATTCTCTCGACATCCAGGGAACACCGGGGTCTGCGCTTCAAGTAGCATCCGGTTGTACTTATCCATCTCACTGGTGTCAATGGCCAAGCTAGCAGCGGGGAATGTGTCATCATGCTCATTAGTGGTACTGTAACCTCTGTCTTGGTGTTGGTGTCCAGCATGACTAAATCCCGGAAACGCATCATGGACCAAATCTGCAGTTGGGTTGCAAGCTGGGGGTCCGGCACCACTGCCGCTGGATGAGGCACCCTGGTAACTGTACCCTGAGCTGAAGTCTGCTGCGCTGAACTCTACTGCTTCACCATGCTCGCTCCATGTAGTGTAACTCCACATCATACCATTTTCGTACAGGTGTTGCACCATAACATTAACCTCCACATACTGACAAATAAGACATTTCTGGCACGGACACCTGAAACGCTTATTTCCCTGACCATGTTCTATCGCAAAATTCACAAATTCGCTAATTCCATCCATATACCGGACATCACATCTATTCTTCAACTTCATCCAACTCTTGTCCATACTGCTACAAAATATTATAATTAATTAATTATTACATATATATATTAGTCCATTAATTTACGCTTAATTATACGTACTCGATCTACATCGATCCATCAATTACGTACGTAATTTAATCTTTATATATAGCTAACATCCATGCATGTATGTACGTTTTAACTAAATATATATTAAGAAAATTTTAACTGCGTACTTACCTGCTGACCTTCTCGATATCTGTTAATTAGGCTAGATAGCTAGTCAGCGGAGATCCTGATCCTGATCCTTCTCCTTCTCTCTTCTCCTTCTTCTTCGATCTTTAAAATTTCCCGCGGGAGAGGATGGAATGAAGAGAGTTTGGCATCGGGCTTATATAATGCTTCACTTAGACGACGGAGGTATCGGTACGTCGTCTAAGTGGAAGTTACTCGGACCACAGCGTGTTGGTCCGTTGTCCAGGTGATCACCTGGACGACGGAGAATACTATTTCCGTCGTCCAGGTGATCACCCGGACGACGGAAAAGACTCTGAGGTCCAGGGATTTGGCCTTCGAGGTAGAAGAGAAACTTGTTCGCCTTGATGAGACCTTGGGAACTGGAGCTTTCCCCCGTGAAACTCCACCGTTGACGGCGCGCCGCCGCCGCCGCCGGCGGTCAACGGTGGTCAACGGCGGCGCTCCGGCGAGGAAAAGTCAACTTTTCAGATTTCGACAATTTTAATGTCATTTTTCTCGTAATCGCGTCCTGGTTATCGTACGGAGGTTTCCGGGTTGATTTGGTTAGCCGATTTTCAGTCGAGATTTCGAGTGGGGATTTCGGGATTTCCGTAATTCATTTTGCACTGCATTTCGTATTTCCGGGAACGGTTGGTTTCTGTGCATCAGTACAGTGTTGTGGATTACGTTATTGATCAGTTACGTTTTTGTGGATATTCAGGAGATCGAGATCGAGATCTGGATCGTGATCGTGCTTCAGGCGAGGGATCTTCCGCTGGACCATGAGTGTAGCGCGTGTGCGCGTTTCGAGAGTCTGTGAGTGGACATTTCTTTTCACGGAAAATCTTGCGAGTCTTTTATTTGATTTATGAACTTGAGCATGCGTATGAGATTTCGGATTACATGAGCATGTGTTTTTACGATTATATGATTATACTTATACGAATATACGTATACGAGTATACATACACTTATATGTTGTTTCATGCATTTGCATCGAAATGTTTATGATTTGGTTTACACAGAGTACAGTCTTGGTTACGTTGTTGTATCGATACACTTGCCTCTCGGCTGATCCCCGATGGTAGGCCATACCAGGAGGGGCGTATCCCCGACTGACCGGTGAGGGGCGTTTCCCCGGATCCGAGGCCATTTCTGGCTAGAATCACGTGGAAGTCAGGGACTCCGTGGTTCTGACTGTACTAGCACGGTGTGTGTCCATGAGTGACCCCGTGGGATTTTTACTTGCATGCTCAGTAAACTGGAGGAGTATGAGTTTTACCTCGTGTACTTATTATTTTATATTCCTGGACTCGCATATGTATTTTAAACATATATATTAACTGGTGAAAAGCATTTATTTTCGTCCACTCACTCTAACATGTTTATTGTCTTTCCCCTGGGCTTTTCGGTTTCTGTGCCCAGTTTGCAATTCAGGTTTGGTGTTTCACGTCGCGGTTTGGAGGCTAGTGATCAGAGCTATCTGTGTTTTCCAGTAGGTTCTTGTTTCGCCTACTGATGTATATATTGTATATGTTTTACTTTAGAGGTCGCTCTGATACATTCTGATACATGTTGTGCGGATTTTCACGGATATACATATATACATAGTACAGTTTATTTACTGTTGTTGATTATATTGATGTTGAGAAATCCGGATGGGATTGGTGCCCACGGTTTGCTTTTTGTGGCATAGGACGAAGTGTTAATTTCTGGGTGCAGGTTATGGTAATTCTACGCTAGTAACGAAACTCTGCCGAAATTTTGAAAATTTTTTGTTGATTCGTATTTTCGAAAGGGTTTGATTCCGGTTTAAGTAACTGAATCGGGATTGGGTCCTTTCATAAATCTCATATCTTTGTGGTTTACTGGTTAAATTATGCAATGCCGGTGTGTACCACCCACGGTGGTTACTTGTTTAGAGGGTTGTCATCTACCAAATTATGAACAAGTAAAATATGAAGATTAATTAAGAAATTATTATGTACAATTATTGATATAATTTACCATATATACATATCCATTCCAGGAAATAATCCAGAAACAGCCTTTTATGATGTGCAAACAACTATTTAGGACTGAGGTGCAGATAATCTCTCGGAAGCGCATCCAAATGATATTTCACGAAATGGTCGACCTCGTCACAGTCCTGCAACACTACCTCATGTTCCTCAATAAGTTCCTCTTCGCTTAATCTTTCTGAAATTTTGTATACTGGTCCAAACACTCGTACAACATCTGTGATGACAGAAAGATTATAGTGATCAAGTGTATAGGAGGAGTCAGAATGGGTTGGCTCAACGGTATCTTTCAAATACATATTGCAGTAGGTCACATACTCATGTCTAATATATGTTTCTGCTATAGACCATTCCGGGCTAGAGCGGTTTTTAACATATCCTTTGTACTGTCCGAGTTGTCTATGAAAATTGTGAAATCAATATGTGAAACATACATACACCATGTGCAACAATCATTAGATATTGAGGATACACCCAAGTGTACTGTACCGAGCCAGATAGCAACACTTGTTCGGGAAGGTGGATCATTAGGTGAATCATGATGTCAATGAAACTAAGAGAAAAATCCTCTCTAATTTGCAAATGATGTACACAATATCTTCTTTCAATTCCACCACACATGACTTCTTCAACTCTCTAACACATAACTTCTACCACCACAAAGACAACGCTACTAACGGCTCCACCATGCCACCATGCAAATATGGTCGAATTACCACTGGAAGAAGACGTTGCATCATTACATGACACTCATGAGTGTTTAGATCACAGATCTTCCTATCTTCAACTTTTACACAATGAGATATATTTGTAGCATAGTTGGGTGGATACTGAACACCACGAAACCAGGCGAACACTTTATTCTTCTTGTTCAACTGCACTTTATAAGGTACAATAAGTATCATCCGTCTGCCCACCCTTGACTTCTTTAACCACAAGTGACAGCGAATTTTTAATCACTGCAAATCTTGATGCACTTTAAGAGTTTCCTTATTCTTTTTATCAATACTGAGAATTATTCCAACTACGTTGTCGAATACATTATTCTCAATGTGTACATCTAGGTTGTTCCTGAGTTTCAACTTCGACCAGTAAGGCAGTTCAAAGAAAATACTTATGTGACTCCAATATGTAAGATCGTCGTCAACCACAGAATTGTTGGCCATCACAAATGGACACTTGCTCAATACTCCAAAATCAACGTAGTACAACCTCTGGAAAATCTCATCATCAAGCCACTCTCGAGGTTTAAGACCATTCTCTACTGTCTCATCGAAACTCACCTTATCCGATCTCCATTGGTGATCATCAGGAAGACATCTACTGTGACCCAAGTAAAACACATTTCCCGTGTAATAGCTAAAGTTGACGTTGTCTAAGCATATAGGACAAGCCTTGTACCCTTTAGTCCTGCAGGATGCCAACATCCCATAAGCAGAAAAATCACTAATGGTCTACATCACTGCTGCTCTCATGATAAACAATGTTTTAGTGTAGCTATCCCAAATTTCCACACATATTTCAACTCATCAATCAAATTTCTCATAAACACATCAAAACACTTTCCAGACGCGTAAGGAGCCAGAATTGATAGAGTAAGGAAGTTAAATTCCTTGCACATACACATCTAGGGCGGCATGTTGTACGGCATGACAATAACAAGCTAAGTTCAGTACGTGCCATCATTATAAGAATCGAACCCGTCTGTAGAACACTACCACATATTTAACCATTGCCGGCGATTTTTTCCCCAAAAATCGCCGGTAATGTCTTTTTTTTTTTAACATTGCCAGCGATTTTACCGGCAAATCGCCGGCAATGTTCCGCCGGTAATTAAAAAAAAAAAAATACATTGCCGGCGACTTACATTTAAGTCGCCGGTAATGTCTTCTTTTTTTTTAACATTACCGGCGACTTACAACTTAAATGTAAGTCGCCGGCAATGTCTTTTTTTTTTTTAATTACCGGCGGAACATTGCCGGCGATTTTCCGGAAAAATCGCCGGCAATGTTAAAAAAATAAATAAAAAAGACATTACCGGCAATTTTTGGGGAAAAAATCGCTTGTAATGTTAAAAAACATTGCCGGCGATTTAAAAATCGCCGGCAATGGTTAAATATGTGGTAGTGGAAAGTCCTAGTCTGACATTTCAAACTTCCGATGCGAAGTCTGTAAACATCATGTTAAAAGATTTAAAGGCTTCCCCATCCACGAAGTGTCTAAGCACATTATCATCTCTCCTCTTTTCCCCGTGATATCTCAATTCTTCTGCCATGTATGAAGACATGTACAATAACACCAGTCTAGGAATTAACGAAAAATGGCGAAGCACTATCCAAAGAACATTTTTCTTCTTATTCTTCTTCTTAAGGTTACATCTGACCTCGCCGTAAACCGGGCAATGCTGGAGGTCTGCATGTTCTTTGTAAAACAGAACATAACTATTTTTGTAGAAATGGATTTTCATGGATGAAAGGTCAAGGTCATTCAAGATCTTTTTTACCTTATAATAACTATTGGGAAGTTTGTGATCACCTGGAAGCAACTTAGATTTATGTCATTGGACATCGTCAAAACCTACATTCGACATTTTCTGCTTCACTTTAAACCCCATTTCCTCTGTTATGGCACTCAAAAAACTCTATTTACTATGTGGGTACAACGGTGTTTGCACTTATAGTAATTAATGGATCACATGAAGTCAGAAGCTTGAGGGGTTGTCTCATGGTTGGGAGTATCGTAATGTCCCTCTTCAAACTCATATCCACTTGAACTATATATATGACGGAAATGCAGCGTGCACAAGTTCTATAAAAGGGTTTGGAAAAGGTCCGTCAGTATTGCTGGATGTGGCACCCTAGTACCTTGATCTGAACTCTACCATTAACGTTTAAACAGTAGTCTATAATACTTCATCGTGTTTGGTTCATGAAGTGGACTCCCCTATCATATTGTGACAGATACTCTGAGTTACGACATCTCTTGCACGGACACACGTAACGCTCCTTTCCTTAACAATGTTCAATTGCAAACTTCATAAAGTCGTAAATTCCCTGTATATACTTTGGATCACCTCATTCCAACCTTAACCAGCTCTTATCCTTATTCTGCGTTAGTTGTAAGGAGCGAAACAAAAAATTGTCCAAATCTATTTAGAGCCATAATCATGCAATATTGAATTATATAGCTAATTTTGCCACATTAATTTCAAGAACCTAGATAGCAAGATTTCGGGAAAAATCATGATCACCTAACGCGACATAGCTAATTAATTACACACCAGGAACCAATCTTACGTACACCCAATAATTAATAAATTGCATAACACAAATTAAACTAATTAATATATATATATGTATTTAATCCAAAATTTATTAATTTGTCAAAATAATAATCTAACATTTAATATATGTAATCAACACATTCAAAAGCATTATAGTTATCATGTGATTCTATACAAACAAATTAGGTGGAATTCATTCACCGTTAAACTTCAAAATACACCAAATACAATATCAGAATACTTCACTTAGGTAATAGAATCTAAAATGTTCCGTCGCCTAAGAGGGACTTAGGAGAGGAACTTAAATCCGTCGTTTAAGAGGGACTTAAGAGACATAATATTACATTCCGTCGTCTAGGCCATACCCTAACTAACCTGTAAACCCTAACCCTTAAACCCTTAACTCTAAACACTTAGGTGACGGAATATCTCAATTTCGTCGTCTAAGTCAATACCCTATCACTAACCCATAAACCATGAACCATAAAACTTAGGTGAAGGAAATACATATGTTTTTCATCGAAGTGTTTACTTAGGCAACGAATATCACATATTTTGTCGTCTAAGTGTGTTTTCATTGCCTCTGATCAAAGAGAGGGATCATTTATACCATCTTAAAATGCATGTTTTTTTCGTCGAGGGCATAGAGTAAAAAATTCTTAGACTATGAGTATCGACGGTTCATAAATAAGAATTACGAGGATTTGTATAAAACGTTTTCATTTCGCTAAAAATCCGGTTTTATGGTTGACTACGCTGATCAACCCCTTAACAAACTTCATATTTATTAAAAATTCATTCACTTATATAATATATTATGATAAATATATTTAACAGTTGTTTTGTCCAAATTCAAATTTGTTAATATTGATGTAGATTGAATATAGACATACGAACACTTAAGTTATACAATAGTAGTAGATATATAACAAGTTTTTAGTCTTAAAGAAATTTTTTATTTCAAATTTCAATTAATTTCTACATAGTTGATAAATTAAGTTTTTACGACAAGACAAACATTCATAACTTCGAAAATGAATTTACGAAATATTTTTTACGATGATTTTCGTTTTTTAACTATTTTCGATAATCGCTACATTTGATCGACCGAATCCTAAACTAATCCGAATTTGTTTGATTTTTAATTTTTTTACTATATTGTATAAATGTAGAGCTTACAGCAGATGGTTGTTTTTTTGATAATTTTTAAGGAACTAGCCAAAATTAATTTTTCATAAATTTATGAAAAAAAATATCCCTTAAACGACGGAATCATAAAGATTCCGTCGCCTAAGTGTTTTTTATTATTTTTTCTACTCCTTTGTTTAGAATTAATTTTTTGACAAATTTTTGGAGAAAATTGTAAACACTTAGGTAAGGGAATTTAAAGTTTTCGTCACCTAACTGAATTTTATTTTGAATTTTATTGTTTACCGCCAAAATTTTTGTCAAAATTCAAAAAAATTGTCAAATATTCAAATTACTTAGGCGACGAAATCTTTGTATTTCTATTCCCTGAATTGAAAATTTTGGTGTTTTTTTTCCGCAAAAATTTTTTGGCAAAAAATTCAAACAAGTGAGATGACGAAAATGCTTTATTCCGTTGCCTAAGTGGTCCTCTATAAAACCAAAATCATCCACCACTTTTCACAATCTCCCATCTCACTCATCTCTCTCTTCCGCTCTCTCTCTCTCTCTCTCTCTCTCTCTCTCTCTCAATCACACCTTACATTCCACCACCACCACCCCCACGACACCACCACCACCCTCACAACCATGGCACCACTACCACGATGGCCACGACACCACCACCACCACCTCGATTGGAACCACCACACCACACACCACCACCACCTCAGCACCACCATAACACCACCACCACACAAAACGCCGTCACCGCCACTACCACCATCGGCCTAAACCCTAAACCCATAAAATATATTAATTATGGATTTTCCCATTAATTATTAATTAAAATATAATAATTAATTAGAATTTAAAGAATTTTTCATTTTTTTTAAAAAAAATAACCACTTAGACGACGGAGTTTAAATTCCCTCGCTTAAGTCATTAATTAATATTTTAAATTTATTTTTATTTTAAAAAATAAATGTTTAGGCGATGGATAGAAATCTGTCTGCTAGCCGACGGAAACAAATCCGTCGGCCAACAAAGCATCCAAACGACGTTTATTATTGTCGTTCAATCAGGAATATTTATGTCGTAATTAAGTACAACAACGCTATTTTTTCCGTCGCCTAAGAAGAAACTATGACGACGTTTTTCTCAAATCCGTCAGCTAATATCCTTCGCGATAGTCCATACCCAACGGACTATGGTCGACGAAAATTTCGTCGTCTAAGCTATTACACTACAACATTTTTACCCATTGAAGTCGCCGGCAATGTTTTTTGACATTACCGGCGATTTTTGCCGGAAAAATCGCCGGTAATGTCTTTTTTTTTTTTTTTTTTTTTTACATTACCGGCGACAAAAAATCGCCGGTAATGTCTGTCGCCGGCAATGCCTCGATGGTAATGTAAAAAAAAAAAAAAAAAACGACATTACCGGCGACATACATTTATGTCGCCGGTAATGTAAAAAAAAAAAAAAAAAAAAGACATTACCAGCGACATTAATTATGTCGCCGGTAATGTCTTTTTTTTTTTTTTTTACATTACCATCGAGGCATTGCCGGCGACGGACATTACCGGCGACAAAAATCGCCGGTAATGTAAAAAAAAAAAGACATTACCGGCGATTTTAACGGCAAAAATCGCCGGTAATGTCAAAAACATTGCCGGCGACATAAAAGTCGCCGGCAATGGGTAAAAATGTTGTAGTGTTAGCCGACGGAATATGTCTTTTCGGAGATGGAATTCATCCGTCTTCTAACAAAGGTATTCTGGTAGTGATATTTGAAAAAAAAATCAAAAAAATGAGTATATATAAACACTAACCAATATAAGAAGATTCGGGAATGCTTTATGACGCCTCGATTGAACGTTTTTTTGTTATAGATCAAAAAATCGCCGATTGGGATAGTTTTTGAGGGGTTGTGAGAGTGGTTGTGAGAAGATGAGGTTCGATCTGGAATTGCCATAGTTTATCAATAATTGTTTGACTTAGACAACGAAATAATTCGTCGCCTAGAAAACAATATTTGTTGTCCAATAGTTCCTTAAGGCAACAAAATTGTTTAGTCGTTCTAGTTAACTTTTAGACTACGAAATTTGCAACGAATGTAAATTTTGCCATATATTTAATTAGAAGAGACATAGACGACGAAAGTTATGACGAAAACAGAATTCATCGTCTTAGATATTTCTTAGGCGACGAAACAATGATGAAACGAGGTTTGGTCGTCTAAGGTAAGTATTCTGGTAATGAATACATTATTTTTTTTCTTTCTTTCTTTTTATTCTTTTTGTTTCTTACGGTGAAAACAAAAACTAATAAAATAATTGCTATTATTTAGGAAGATGTGGTTTAACTAAATTATGATTCTCTTTCTTAAATAAATATCTGATAATTAATTAAAAATATATATATTATAAACATAGTTAACCATGGGTTAAACTTTCATGAGATGACAAAAATTTAGAAGGGTGTTATGCTCACACCTTAACTAGGGGGTGGGAACAAAAATACACTCTAATTAATTTAGTCTCTTACTTATGTAAGAATGATT
Organism: Geum urbanum; assembly: GCA_946800695.1. Taxonomy (NCBI): domain Eukaryota; kingdom Viridiplantae; phylum Streptophyta; class Magnoliopsida; order Rosales; family Rosaceae; genus Geum; species Geum urbanum. The sequence goes on from OX327003.1 coordinate 14,243,698, forward strand.
CATCAGTCGATCATTACTTAGAACTAGCATCTCCAACAACGTCACTTAAAATGTAGTCATTTTGTTCAAAAATAGACCTCAAAGCTATTTTGACTAATCGGATTTGATAATTTTCTCCAATAGTATTATATAAAATTTAGCTACACTTGAACGAATGCTTAATTTTTATTGGTCAACTTTTAATAAATTATTAAATATATGTAGTTATTAATTATATATGCAACATAAAAGGAAACCATTAATGACATTCCTATATTTTCACATTTCGATATAAGAATGAGGAATGAAAACGTGAAATTTAGGGATTCTGGAAACGATATAAGGTCTGCTGGAGCTAATATTTGATAAAAATTCTTAAATTATTGGTGAAATTTACATTTAAAGGATCTACTGAAATTGCACTCATGTATCAAAAAAAGTTTGTTTATATCCAAGCACATAACAAAAGTAGTGTTCTCAAGTGTTAATACTAAAATATATTAGGAGTATATTTTACATGATCGAGCTTATGTGACGTGTGTGTGTATATATAGATATATCAGATGCGTCTTTTTAATTGTACGACTCCACAGTTTACCCCATGCAAGTAGATTTTGACATATCCCTTTTTCCTGCCCATCAATTTGAGCTGAACTTCGTTATCTAATTGATTGTTAATTTGACATCAACAAGAACTAGAAAGAATTACGAAAGGATTTTCTTTCCCATTATACCCATATGATCGTGTCAGTGAAAAGAAAAAGAAGAAGGTACAAAGAACAAAATAAAGGGAGGAGTAGAGCAAAAGAAGTCGAGTTAGTACAGTAATTCTAGCAGTATCTTAAGCTAGCTAGCTGCGCTCCTTCTGTCAACTATGATCACGGATTGTCAGGCTCCACCTCATATCTATTCAAACTAAAGCTGTTGACTCCCATGTGATGTTCGACATTGTCATTGACTCGAAGCTTTGTCTTCTACCTCCTCCACCTTGCTCGATCTCACGAAGGTTTTTATTCCATGCCGAAAATGGGTGTCTGAAAGAGATTAAGACTTGGTCCTATCCATGTTCCATACCCAGAAGACGAACTTTGATCATAAGATTCATAACCCATGTTACTATTCAAGGCAATAGGTGTGGAAAAGGGGATTGAATTATTGGTACAACTATTGGTATTTTTTTGTTGTTGTTGTTGTTGCTGCTGCTGTTGGCCATGGACGGTGTATCCCCCGTTGAAGAGTAATCCGTTGTTGGTTTCAGAGGCCGAAGTTGTGGGAGTACTAGATGTTGTAGAGAAGTCCATGTTGCCATGAAAGTAGGTTGGTGCAATTCCCATACTGTTAGGGTTCCTGGCATTGCTCAAGAAAGGGTGATTGTTATTGGGGTGGTAACCGAAAATATTGAACCAGTAATCAGTAGACGGGTCTTCTTTGATGGGAATTGCAAAGCTCAATGTGGAAGAGTTGCTAGGCTGATGAGATGAGGATGCAAAGCTGACCGAGGATGCGGATGAGAGGTCTCTATCATCAAGGCTCTTGCTGTCAGCGGAGAGTGATTGATCGGATGAGTTTTTGGATTTCCCGGGCATTCCTCCAATCGGGACGTTACTGTTGGCAATGCTCTTCATGTCGTAGCGGCTCATGTCGAAGTTGGTCACCGCATTTAGGCCTCGGAACTTGATGGCCGCAATGTCGTAGGCCTCAGCAGCTTCTTCTTGGGTGCCTAATGTTCAAGACAAGTTCATCGGAATAGTTAGTAACCAACGGTCAAATATATTAATGCCACTCTGATTGCAGTTTTAAATTAATACTCACTGAAGGTGCCGAGGTAAAGATCTTTGTTGCCTGCCACCCTCCCGATTCTGGCCTGCCATCTACCGTGTTGATGGTGCCTGAAATAAAAATTTTGTGATATCCGTCAGGAATTAAATTCACAACGAACATTCACAGTTTAACACTTAATTTCCATTTTAACCATCAAATACACTAAAAATACGAACCTTGTCACTCCTCTATAGATTGAGGCTCCTCTAGAAAATCCACTACTTTTCCTATACCATGCAAAAGTAAGTACATTGTTACATTTACAACAAAGTACCAATGAACAAAGCTACAATTGATTATGTCCAAAATTTACCTTCTAAGGAAAGCAACAAATTCCTGCCTAGACTTGTTCTTCATCTCGGCCAATTCCTTCTCATAATTTGTAACCTTAGAAATTTGAAACTTAACTTTTCAGTTTAAATGTATAATAGGATAAATATTTCAAAATACGAAAAGATATGCAAAAACTATTACCAGAAAATTGGTGGTGGTGGTCGAACCCCAGTACTTGAGAGCAGCTAGATCGTAGGCTCTTGCTGCTTTGTCCTCTTTATCGTACCCACCTTTAGTACATAAATAACAAAAGTTGATTATCTACTAATTAATTTCCCCAACAATAAGAATCTAAGTGAGATCTGATGCATTCAATCCCGGAGTACATAGCATAGTTACATACGTACAGTAAAATTAAATGATGCCCTATAAAGGCAAGTAAGTAATTCAAACTCACCTAAATAAACTGATGAAGTTGAAGTCGATGATTATGGCAAGCAGGCAATCATTTCCGTCCATGCACATGAAGCAAACAAACCCACATGAGAATGTTTATCACTCATGAAAACCAACAACGCAGTAAGGTGTTGAATGCGACAAGATCTAACTATCAAAGTCCTTAAATGGTGACCAGTAACATTGTTTGTTTTGGGATTTGCATAGAAAATTTATGTTCATTTGTTTTACGGTGGGTTCATTTATTCCGGTCATTGGAGCTAGAATTAGATCCAGTGGAGCTGTTGGTCCTGTACACCTCCGGCGTACGTTAGAAAAATAATGGAGGCCAGGAAAACCTAGTGTGAGTAAAATAATTTACCTTGCCTTCCTTTCCTGCTTTGTCCTTCTCTTCTGCAGCTGTTATCCCACAGATGAGCTTCATATCTTCCTGTCCACCTATGCCTAAAGTTCAAACAAACCACCATTACATTACTAAGTCAAAAAAGAAAACGGAAAATATGATAATAATAATAATAATAATAATAATAAAACGAACTATTTTGTTTGTGTGTACCTTGTAACGCCCCGGTAAATGGAGGTTCGCTGACCGAAGGTGTCCGCAGTTTTCTTGGGGGTGGCGGTTTTGGTGGTCCCCACCGGGTGGTGGTTTTGGGTTTGTGGTTGTTTGTGCCGCTGAGTTGTAGTGGTTGCGGTGGCGCGGAGGAAGCTAGCGGCTATGTTCTTGGGCTCTGAGTCGTAGATTTCGTTCTCGGACGGAGCCAAATGATCGGTGGATGAATAAAACGGAGCGAATGAGGTTGGTGACACAACGGTGATGACGGCCGGGGCGGTGGTGACTCCGGTACGGGTGCATCCACCGCCGAGAAAGTCCTCCAGCTTCGGCCCGACGCCGCAGCTGAAGATAGACAGGTCGGTTGGGCTTGCACCTGCATGTGCCTCCTGATGATGATCCGACTGTGCATTGTCTGTAAAAAGAATACCGGAAAATAGTAAATATGAGTATGACATACTCTTACAGTCTTAGATACCAAAGAATTTTTCTTTCCGTGAACAAATGAAAATAAGAGAGTGAGTGAGAAATGAGGTGACCTGGGGAGGAAGAAGTGAAGGAGTCGAAGAGAGAGAGGTGGGAGTTATGAGGAGGAGAGGAGAAGTGGTTGGAAAGAGAGAAGCCGAGCCACTTCTGATGATGATGATGATGATGATGATGAGGGGAATTAGAATCCATGTTTTTGTTTCTAGAAAGAGATGTGATGTGGGTTTGTTTCGTTTTTCTTCCGTCTCTGGAAATAGGGCAAGGTGAGTATGGAAAACCACAGAAGTCTAGACGTACTTCTATCAAGTTTAAGGGAGAGCCAGTGTTGCGATTCTGAGAGAGAGAGAGAGACTGATACTGAGGAGATAGTAGCAGAGGCTTAGCAGTAGTTCTAGTAAGTAGTAGAAGAGAGCTAGCGAAGAGGAAGTAGAAGCTGAATATGAGAGAGAGAGAGAGGACGAAGACGAGGACGAGTCTCAATCCTAAGGGTTGCACGAGGATCGAGATACTCTCTCCGTATTTTAATTTTGTTTAGTTAATTGAGATGGGAAATAAATATAGGAATAAATGGAGAGAGCAAAGAAAGCAAAGTGGAAGCTTTTGATGGGTGACTCGGCGGTGTTTAATCCCTTTCGTCTCTCTCTTCACCTCTAGGCCGGGTCTTGACTGAAGAAAGCAAATACTTCGGTGTTTTTTTTTTCAAATAGAGAAAGAGAGAGGGAGATGATCACTGTTCTAAATACTCCGAAATATTAAAAAAAATTTAATTTTAGAGTATCATATCACTTTATTTCTTCAAAAGTGGAGATCATAGAAGTTATTTAAAAATATATCTATACAAAATTTGAAAGAACAAATTACGCAAACTTTATAAAAAAAATGTGATTATAACGAAGTGTCGGGACCGAGAAAAAATATTAGTTTAGCGAGATTATTAATTTATCAAATAACAATTTATTGAGGTTTTATTGTATATATAATTTATATTTAGAGCAGAGCTCCGCCTTAAAAATATGGAGTGAAGTTCCGATTTTCACAAAACTGAGAAAGTTGTTCCACCACTCATTATGTAGATTACTGTTCAAGGATCATGCATACAAAAAAATCGGCCCAATTTAACCATTTGACCACCATATTCAACTTTTACACTATATCAGACGAACTGTGTAAATGAAAAGTTAACTATGGCGATCAAGTGATCAAATGATATGTGACGACCCGAACCAGAATCAGTAGTGTATTCAGTACGATTCACGTGAATCTGCATAGTCGCGGTTTCACGTTATATGTGTGGTTTGTCGATTTCATTCGCGACTTTATGGTCGGCCGAAAATTTGAATTGAGTTTCTTCACGGAAGTTGTAAAGCACGTGATTTCGAGCTCGTACGCTGTTCCAGATGATTTTTCCGATAATCGAGGAATATAATATGATTATTCGAAGTTTTGGCTTTCGACGAGGGTTTATCCGTTTGTTTCGTGTTTATCTGAATCATTTTGAATATTCATTTTGGACCATCGATTGACCCGAGGCGCAAGTATAAATATCGAAAATAGTCGTAAAATCGTCGAAAAACACTGTTTGACGTTGACCAACGTTGACTTTCCAATTTTGGAAGCTGTTGACCGTTGACCGAGTGAGGAAGTTTCCCGTTTGAGCTTCGCCGGCCAACTTGCTTTTTCCGGCCACCTCCGGCCACGCGAAGGGTATGGTTCCCTTCCTTTCATGATTTTATGTTGATTTGTGCTTTGAATTGTGAGATTTGATGAGGTATAGAATGAGAACGAACCGGGTCGAGTTCGTGGGTGTCGCCGGTATTGGTTTGCAATTTTCCGGCGAGCCACGGTGGTGGTGGTTAGGGGGGTTCGACTCCCCTTGCCCTAGTGAGGCTCACTATGTATTTAATTTTGGCTAAGGTTGAGATTTGAGGTGAACCTGATTAGGTTACCGGAGGAGGATTTTCCATTTGGTTTCGAGTGAAATTGAGGTGTTTCCGATGAGATTTGGGTTGTGTGGCAGTTGAAGAAGAGGATGGGCTTGAGGTGAGCTTCAATTCTGGAGTTTCCTCACCGTGGAATTCCACCGTTGACGGCGCGCCGCCGCCGTCGGAGGGTTGACTTTTTAGTTTTCGATGAATTTAATGTCGTTTTTCTCGTAATCGCGCCCTGATTATCGGCTAAAGGTTTTCGTAGTGATTTGGGTATCGGATTTTCAGTCGAAGGTTTCGAGTGGAGATTTTGGAAATTCAGTCGATTATTTTGTACAGTTTAATATGTTTCCGGGAACGGTTGGTTTCCGTGGTTAAGTACAGAGTTGTGGGCTATGATTTTGATCAGTTATGTTTTATGATTATTCAGGAGGTCGAGATCGAGATCGTGCTTCGGGTGAGGGATCTTCCACCGAGCCACGAGATTAGCGCGAGTGCGCATTTTGCTCACCTGTGAGTGGACATTTCTTTTCACGGATTGATTGCGAGTCTTTCATATATGATTTACGAACTTAAGCATGCAGTTTGATCATGATTTTTATGAGCATGTGTTTTACGATAATATATATACGAATATACGTATACGAATATACATACATATATATTATGTTTTATGCATGTGCATGGAAAAGATTTATGATTTGGTTTACACAGAGTACAGTCTCAGTTATCAGGGTTGTATCGATACACATTGGCTTCTCGGCTGATGCCCGAGTACGCTCCCCGGGGGACAGATATCCTGACCCGAGGCCTTTCTGGCTAGGAATCACGTGTGGGTCTGGGATCCCGTGATTCAGACTGTGCTATCGCGTGTGAGTCCATGTGTGACCCCGAGGTATTATGATGCATGCTCTGTATGTGGGTTGGAGTCAGTGTCTCCTCACGTACTATTTAATTTTCATGCATTTGACTCGCATATGTTTTTTATAACATATATATTATACGGTGAAAGATATTTATTTTCGTCCACTCACTCTAACGAGTTTCATGTCTTTCCCCTGGGCTTTTCGGTTTCTGTGCCCAGTTTGCAGTTCAGGTTCTGGTGTTTCACGTCGCGGTTGGAGGCTAGTGATCCAAGCTATCTGTGTTTTCCAATAGGTTCTTGTTTCGCCTACTGATGTATATATTGTTTATATTTACACTAGAGGTCGCTATGATACATTCTGATACATGTTTTACATGGATTTTCTCGGATATATTATATATATTACAGTATGTTTACTGTTTATTGATTACGTTATGATATTGAGAAATCCGGATGGGATTGGTGCCCACGGTTTGGCTTTTGTGGCATAGGATGAAGTGTTGTTTTCAGGGTGCAGGTTAATGCAATTCCGCATTAGTAACCTTACTCTGCCGAAATTTTGAATGATTTTTGTTGGTTCGTGTTTTCAGAAGGGGTTCGATTCCGGTTTAGGCAACTGAATCGGGGTTGGGTCCTTTCAGCTTGGTATCAGAGCATTAGGTTGTCAGATTCTGTGGACTCTTGTAGTTGTGACGCTTAGGGTATTTGAGTTTGTACAGCATGACTGGAGTGATGACCCGACTGGCCAGCGGTACTCATCAATACTTCGGGTGTTGTGTATTCTCAAATATCTGCGGTTTCATGATTACGTTCTTTCTGCTTGTATCTAATGCTTGTCTTGCATCATTAGGATGCCTCATCGACGTGGTCCCCGTGTTGATCGGGAAGCGGATCCTGATGAGGATCGCCAAACGCACGACTTGCTGATGCGAGTGCTGCGTTTGGAAGAGCGTTTTGACCCTGTGGTCAAAGCTCATACTGCTGGTGCTACTGTGTTTTTGGGTTCAGCTGATCCAGAGATATGTGAGGCATGGGTGGTTCAGGTTGAACGTGTATGTGAGCGTCTGCATTTTACCCCTGAGCAGATGACAGTGGCAGCAGTCGGATTACTTGAGGCTGATGTATACTTTTGGTGGGTTAGCACCGACAGAGTTCCAGTTGATACTCCGTGGACTTTGTTCCGTGATTTGTTTATGCGGAGGTACTTTAATCAGGCTACCCAGCAGCGCAAGTATGAGGAGTTTACGAACTTAAGGCAGGGCAGTTTGTCTGTACTTGAGTATCGGGATAGGTTTACCCGCTTATCTCGTTTTGCGCGTGATATGGTGGCTACTGAGGAAGCCAATTGTCGTAGGTTTGAGCTGGGTTTGAACTTGAATATCAAGGGGACTTTGACTACGATGCCTCGGAACAACTTTGATGAGTTTGTCAGTGCAACACTCCGAGGTGAGGATATTGTGACGACCCAGAACAGATTGAACAGTGTCATCAGCTTGGTCCGTGAGATTATGAGTAATGGTAGATTTCCGATAATGGATTACTCGCCAGGTTTGATAACGACTAAATTATTGGCCGAGAATTAGAGCTGAGTCTCTTCTCGAGAGTCGTTGTACGTGTGATTTCGAGTTCGTGGGCGGTTCCGGATCGTTATTTGGACGACCGAGGAATAAATGATGAATATTTGAAGTTTGGACGTAATCGGGTTAAATTGGTGGCTCTCTTAGCGACTAAATTACCGGACGAGAATTTGGTTTCGGATTCTTCACGGAAGTTGTTGAGCATTTAATTTCAATCTCGTGGGAACTTCCGGAGCATTATTCCGAGTTACGAAGAATAAGTTGTGAATATTTCCGATTGTTGATTATTTAGTCGATTTAAATATGTGTTGGGTTGAACAGTTGACTTTTTATCCGATTGGTTAATGTGTTTGACTTCGGATGATAATTGAAGAACATGTCGAGATGAGTTTGTTGCCGCGATAATTATCGGGATCGGAATTACGACGAGAAAGTTACGGGTATTTGAAGTTTGCCGAAAAGATAATTACGAAGTTTCCATTTTGGGAAGGCCTATAAATAGAAGGTTGCTATTTCGGGCAAGTCAACACATGGCATAAATGAGGTTGACCGAGTTGACCGAGTCAACTCGGTGGTGTGAGAGAAGACCGACGTGCTCGACGGTGCTCCACGACGGCGATGGAATTCCGGCCACCTCTGGGCTCGACCAATACCCCGCTCGACTCGCCTAGCGCCCCTCATCTCAATTCCGGCCACCACTCACGGCATAGCTCACGGTGGAGAGAGAAACTTTGAACCAAAGTTTGGGATTTTTGGGGTTAATGGTTGTTTTTGATTTCGGCCGAGTTAAGCTCAAACAAGGACTAGGTTTTGTAGCCCTCATCTCCATGATTCTAAGCATGTAAGTATGGAGTTCTACTTCGATTTGTGCTTGGAGAATTTTGGATTTAAAATTTGTGTATCAATTCGGTTTTGCTTGAAATTGGACTAGTTAGAGTGAGAATTGGCCTTCGATGCAGTTGACAAAGTTGCTCAGTGGGTGATTTGGAGTGGAATAGGGGTTGCTCCGCCGAGAAATTTCATGGTTGGCGGTGGCGCCGCTGTCGACGGCGATCAACGGCGACGGTCAACGGTCAACAGTTTGACTTTTTGAAGTTTTCGACAAGTTGCATGTCATTTCACTCGAAATCGCGGCCCGATCGCAGTGGGGAGGTTCGTTTTTCGAATTGAGCGTCCGAACTTACAGCGAGGTATTGAGGTGTGATTTATGGATTTCCGACAGTTTGTCGTAATCGGATTATGTGTTTTCGAGAACGGTGGTTCCTCGTGATTTGTTTTGAATTGTTGAGTTATGACTTTGAGTAATGGACATTGTGAATATTCAGGTGTTCGTGATCGTTCGTTTGGCGAGGGACTTTCCGCCGGATCACGGGTTAACGCGAACTGCGTTACGCTAGCGTGTGAGTGAACAAGTTTCTATTTTCACAATTGATTTGCGAGTTCGTGGATTTTATGATTTTCGTGTTTACTTTATACGATTATTGAGATATATGTTATTTTCGGAGGTGTTATTATATGTTTATTGGTGATGGCATTTATTGCATCGATGCTACCAGAGTTGAGAGATTTCTCTGAAGCAGGGTTGAGAGATTCCCCTGAGTGTCGCCGGGGTTGAGAGATTCCTCTGGCCTATCACCGTCGGGTTGAGCGATTCACCTGACGTCGGGCTTGAGAGATGCGCCCGACAACCTTCATATATATATATATATGTGTGTTGTGTTCCGAACTCGCACTGTTTTACATTGAGTATGTATATAAACTGGTGAAAGGCATATGTTTATTTTCGTCCACTCACTCTAACATTTTTATTTCCCTTTCCCCTGGGCTTTTCGGTTTCCGTCCCCAGTTTGCAGTTCGGACTCTGGTGTCGCACGTCGTGGTTGGAGGCATAGTGCTTGAGCTACCTTGTTTCTTCCAGTAGGTTTATTGTTCTACCTACTATGGTATACTTATATGATTATACAATAGAGGTCGCTCTAAGTATTCTGTTGTATATATTATACGATATTACTCCGGATTTCAGTAAAGCACAGATATATTTATTATTTTACTTTACTGTTGATATATTGAGAAATCCGGATGGGGTTGGTGCCCACGGTTTGATTTTTGTGGCATAGGTTGAAGTGTATTTTCCGCGTGCAGGTAATGGTAATTCTACATTAGTAGCGAAACTCTGCCAAAATTTCTACGGTTTTTATTGGTTCGTGTTTTCGAAAGGGTTTGATTCCGGTTTAGGGAGCTAAATCGGGGTTGGGTCCTTTCAAACATAGAGAAGGAGAGGCAGCAGAGGTACCAGCCGAGACGGTTTGAGGAGGGTGGACCGAGTCAGGGGCCTTCAAAGAGGCAGAGTTCTAATACTTCCAGTTCTTATCGACCACCAGCTAGTGTACCTAGACAGAGGCAGAGATGGAGAGGAGATCGACCGCAACGACCACAGGCTAGTGGGGGTTTCCGCGGTTCCAGTTATCCTCGACGATCTTATGGCACTTTTGCTACACCGAGGGAGTATCCATTGTGCAACTTGTGCAATAGGTATCATCTTGGTTCATGTCAGCGAGGCACCCTCAATTTTTATCATAGTGGCCAGGTGGGCCACTATGCGAGGGCGTGTCCTCAGTTGGTTGGTGCTGGTGACCAGGCAGCTCAGAGTTCCGGATGAGGGCGAGGTGCCACTTCGGGAGCATGACCATCACAGTTTGCGGGCCAGGGTAAGCAGCAGGGACAGCCTCAGTGAGGATGATCAGCTGGACAGGCGAGGGTTCATGCCATGACTCTACAAGAGGGCAGAGCTTCACCGGAGGTCGTTATCTGTACGTTACATGTATTTGGTATTCCAGTACTTGCATTGTTAGATCCAGGTGCCACACATTCATTCATATCATATAGACTATCATCATTAGCTACGATACCTGCATCTCCACTTCGGGGTTGTGGAGAGTGTTATATCCGTCAGGGGAGATTGTGAGTATCGGTTGGGTGTACAGAGATTGTGAGGTGTTTATTGGAGGTCATGGTTTAGCCGCAGACTTGCTGTTACTTGATATTGTGGACTTTGATCTGATCTTGGGTATGGACTTCTTGGAGACTCACTAGGCCATGTTTTATTGTCACAAGAAGGAGGTCGCGTTTCGACGACCAGGCTTTCCCGAGATACTGTTTCGCGGCGAAAAGAACACTTCACTACCGTGTTTGATTTCCGCGATGAGGGCAGATCGGTTGATGAAGAAAGGCTGTGTTGCTTATTTAGCCCATGTTGTGAACACTACAGCAGCTGTACCAGATCTTGGTAGTATTGAGGTTGTGTCTGAGTTCCCGGATGTGTTTCCAGCGGAGTTACCTAGTATACCCCCTGTGCGGGAGATTGATTTCACTATTGAGTTGTTGCCGGGTATAGGACCGATTTCACAGACACCGTATCGTATGGCGCCAGCGGAGTTGAAGGAGTTGCAGATTCAGCTCCAGGAGTTACTGGAGAAGGGTTTTATTCGACCGAGTGTTTCTCCATGGGGTGCTCCGGTGTTATTTGTGCGGAAGAAGGATGGATCTATGCGTTTGTGCATCGACTACCGAAAATTGAATCAGGTTACGTACGGTGAAGAACAAGTATCCGTTGCCGCAGATTGATGATTTGTTCGATCAGCTCAAGGGAGCATTAGTCTTTTCGAAGATTGACCTTCGATCCGGATATCACCAGTTGAGGATCCGAGACTCCGATGTGGCCAAGACAGCTTTTAGGTCACGGTATGGGCATTACGAGTTCTTGGTTATGCCGTTTGGGTTGACCAACGCCCTCATAACTTTCATGGACTTGATGAATCGGGTGTTCAGACGGTTCCTAGACAAGTTCGTGATTGTTTTCATTGACGTTATTTTGATATATTCCAGGAGTGTGGGCCAGCATAAGAAGCATTTGCGAGCAGTGTTGCGGACTTTGCGGGACCATCAAATGTTCGCGAAGTTTAGCAAGTGCGAGTTTTGGTTGGATAGTGTGAAGTTTCTGGGCCACGTGATATCGGCTGAGGGAGTCAGTGTTGATCCTGACAAGATCGAGGCCGTGCTAAACTGGAGTAGACCTACTACTGTACTGGAGATCCGGAGTTTCTTGGGTTTAGCAGACTATTACCGGCGGTTTGTACAGGATTTCTCCCGGATTGCTACACCACTGACCAGATTGACGAAGAAGGGCGTCAAGTTTGAGTGGTCTGATGCATGCGAGGAGAGTTATTTGCTCTTGAAGGAGAGATTCACTACCGCACCGGTTCTGACATTGCCAGACGACAGCGAGGAGTTTGTAGTGTACAGTGATACGTCGAAGTTGGGGCTTGGCTGTGTGTTGATGCAGCATGGTAGGGTTGTAGCCTACGGTTCCAGGCAGCTGAAACCACATGATGCCAACTATCCGACGCATGATTTGGAGTTAGCCGCTACTGTGTTAGCGTTGAAGAGTTGGAGACATTACCTGTATGGAGCCCAGTGTAAGATCTAACCGACCACAAAAGTCTTACTTACTTGCGGACGCAGCCAGATCTGAACATGAGGCAGCGCCGATGGATGGAGTTGATCAACGACTACGATTGCACGTTTGAGTACCATCCAGGGAAGGCCAATGTTGTAGCTGATGCACTTAGCTGGAAATCTGGAGCCTCGTTGTTTCATATATGTGTGGCCAGAGTGTCAATGTTAGCCGAGCTTCGGGCTACGGGTGCCGAGTTCGAGTGGAATGATGAGGGAGCTTTGTTGGCCAGTTTTCAGGTTCGACCCGTATTGGTTGATCAGGTACGAGAGGCTCAGGATTCAGATTCCTACTTGTTGGGCAAGAAGACCATGATACGGAATGGTGTGCCTACAGAGTTCCGATTGAGCGACGACGGTACATTGTTATTTAGAGGCAGATTGTGTGTGCCCAGAGATGAGAGCCTGAAGAAGGAGATTCTGGATGAGGCCCACAGTTCAGCGTATGCGATGCATACCGGACGTACGAAGATGTTTCGTACACTTCGAGCGTATTACTGGTGGCGCAACATGAAGCGGGAGATTGCCGCATACGTGAGTCGATGTTTGATCTGTCAGCTGGTTAAAGCGGAGAGGCACAAACCTGCAGGGAAACTACAGCCACTAGAGATTCCAGTTTGGAAGAGGGAGCACATTACGATGGATTTCGTTTATCAGTTGCCGCGTACTTCAGCTGGCAATACAGGTATCTGGGTTATCGTGGATCGACTGACGAAATCCGCTCATTTTCTTGCACTTCCAGGGAAGATATCAGTGGGTAGATTGGCAAAGTTGTACTTATCAGAGGTTGTTCGACTGCACGGTGTACCTGTATCCATTGTTTCTGACCGAGATAGTCAGTTTACTTCTGAGTTTTGGCAGGCTTTGCAGCGAGCCTTGGGCATGAGGTTGCGATTCAGTACAGCTTTTCACCCTCAGACTGATGGGCAATCTGAGCGGACTATCCAGACACTTGAGGATATGTTGCGGTCTTGTGTGTTGCAGTTCCGCAGAAATTGGGACCAGCAGCTACATTTGATAGAGTTCGCCCACAACAACAGCTATCAGGCCAGTATCGAGATGGCACCGTACGAGGCTCTCTACGGGAAGCAGTGTCACACTCCATTGTGTTGGAGTGAGGTAGGCGAGAGATGGCTTATTGGCCCTGATCTGGTAAAGAGCACTATGGAGGACGTCCAGATTATCAGGGATAGATTGAAAATCGCCCAGGATCGTCAGAAGAGTTATGCGGACGTGAGGAGGAAGAGCCTCGAGTTTGAGGTAGGCGATTGGGTCTTCCTGAAACTATCTCCGTGGAGGGGAGTTGTGCATTTCAGGAAGCGTGACAAGCTTCGACCACGGTACATTGGTCCGTACGAGATTACAGAGAGGATTGGAGCTGTTGCTTACAGACTTGAGTTACCGGCCGAGATGGCTCGTGTTCATGATGTCTTCCATGTTTCGATGTTGCGGAAGTACATCTAAGATCCTTCACATGTGTTAGCCCCACAACAGTTACCGATCCGAGAGGATTTGACGTACGTGGAGGAGCCTGTGAAGATTCTCGATCGTCGTGAGCAGGAGTTGAGGCACCGTGTGATCCCGCTAGTGAAGGTCTTGTGTAGAACCACTCAGTTGAGGAGGCCACCTGGGAGACTGAGCAGCGTATGTGGGAGCAGTATCCTCATCTATTCACTTGACAGGTACGTAAATTTCGAGGTCGAAATTTTTTTAAGGGGGGTACATTTGTGACGACCCGAACCAGAATCAGTAGTGTATTCAGTACGATTCATGTGAATGTGCATAGTCACGGTTTCACGTTATATGTGTGGTTTGTCGATTTCGTTCGCGACTTTATGGTCGGCCGAGAATTTGAATTGAGTTTCTTCACAGAAGTTGTAGAGCACGTGATTTCGTGCTCGTGGGCGGTTCCGAATGATTTTTTTGATAACCGAGGAATATAATATGATTATTTGAAGTTTCGGCTTTCGATGAGTTTATCCGTTTGTTTCGTGTTTATCCGAATCATTTTGAATATTCATTTTGGACCATCAATTGACCCGAGGCGCGAGTATAAATATCGGAAATAGTCGTAAAATCGTCGAAAAACACTGTTTGACGTTGACCAGCGTTGACTTTCCAATTTTGGAAGCTGTTGACTGTTGACCGAGTGAGGAAGTTTCCCGTTTGAGCTTCGCCGGCCGACTTGCTTTTTCCGTCCACCTCCGGCCACGCGAAGGGTATGGTTCCCTTCCTTTCATGATTTTAAGTTGATTTATGCTTTGAATTGTGAGATTTGATGAGGTATAGAATGAGAACGAACCGGGTCGAGTTCGTGGGTGTCGCCGGTATTGGTTTGCAGTTTTCCGGCGAGCCACGGTGGTGGTGGTGGTTAGGGGGGTTTGACTCCCCTTGCCCTAGTGAGGCTCACTACGTATTTAATTTTGGCTAAGGTTGAGATTTGAGGTGAACCTGATTAGGTTACCGGAGGAGGATTTTCCGTTTGCTTTCGAGTGAAATTGAGGTGTTTTCGGTGAGATTTGGGTTGTGTGGCAGTTAAAGAAGAGGATGGGCTTGAGGTGAGCTTCAATTCTGGAGTTTGGCGGCTGCGGCGGTCAACGGCAGTGCTCTGGCGAGAGGGTTGACTTTTTGGTTTTCGATGAATCTAATGTCGTTTTCTCGTAATCGCGCCCTGATTATCGCCTAGAGGTTTGCGTAGTGATTTGGGTATCGGATTTTCAGTCGAAGGTTTCGAGTGGAGATTTTGGAAATTCAGTCGGTTATTTTGTACAGTTAATATGTTTCCGGGAACGGTTGGTTTCCGTGGTTAAGTACAGAGTTGTGGGCTATGATTTTGATCAGTTATGTTTTATGATTATTAAGGGGATGGAGATCGAGATCGTGCTTCGGGTGAGGGATCTTCCGCCGGGTCACGAGATTAGCGCGAGTGCACGTTTTGCTCACCTGTGAGTGGACATTTCTTTTCACGGATTGATTGCGAGTCTTTCATATATGATTTACGAACTTGAGCATGCAGTTTGATCATGATTTTTATGAGCATGTGTTTTACGATAATATATATACGAATATACATACACACACATATATATATATATTATGTTTTATGCATATGCATGAAAAAGATTTATGATTTGGTTTACACAGAGTACAGTCTCAGTTATCAGGATTGTATCGATACACATTGGCTTCTCGGCTGATCCCCGAGTACGCTCCGGGGGGGGACAGATATCTTAACCCGAGGCCTTTCTGGCTAGGAATCACGTGTGGGTCTGGGATCCCGTGATTCAGATTGTGCTATCACGTGTGAGTCCATGTGTGACCCCGCGGTATTATGATGCATGCTCTGTACGTGGGTTGGAGTCAGCGTCTCCTTACGTATAATTTAATTTTCATGCATTTGACTCGCATATGTTTTTTATAATATATATATTATACGGTGAAAGACATTTATTTTCGTCCACTCACTCTAACGAGTTTCGTGTCTTTCCCCTGGGCTTTTCGGTTTTCGTGCCCAGTTTGCAGTTCAGGTTCTGGTGTTTCACGTCGCGGTTGGAGGCTAGTGATCCGAGCTATCTGTGTTTTCCAGTAGGTTCTTGTTTCGCCTACTGATGTATATATTGTATATATTTACACTAGAGGTCGCTCTGATACATTCTGATACATGTTTTACACGGATTTTCTCGGATATATTATATATATTACAGTATGTTTACTGTTTATTGATTACGTTATGATATTGAGAAATCCAGATGGGATTGGTGCCCACGGTTTGGCTTTTGTGGCATAGGATGAAGTGTTGTTTTCAGGGTGCAGGTTAATGCAATTCCGCGTTAGTAACGTTACTCTGCCGAAATTTTGAATGATTTTTGTTGGTTCGTATTTTCAGAAGGGGTTCGATTCCGGTTTAGGCAACTGAATCGGGGTTGGGTCCTTTCATGATATCCAATTGAGCTGATTTTTCGTTTGCTTGATCCTTGAACACTAATCTACGATGAGTGATTTAAATTGTTGAACAACTTTCTCAATCTTGTGGATATAGAAACTTTGCTCCTAATTATAAAAACGGATCCGCTCTAGATAGAATTTGTATGTATGTATGTGTATATATCTATATATATATCACTACCCAAAAAATGTACTGGCATTTTTCGTCGCCTAAGTTTCATCATCTAACAATGGTAGCCTAAGTACTTAGGCAACGATAATTTTTTGTTTTGTCGTCTAAGGTGCTACTTAGGCGACGAAATATGTTTCATCACCTTTGTACTTAGATGTCAAAAAATTGTACCTCTAAACAACGAAGGTTTTCATCGTCTAAGTTTTAAGGTGTAGACGATGAAAGATATTCATCGTCTAAGTAGTAACACTTAGACGACGAGCAACAGTTCGTCATTTAAGTGAATCACCTAGACGAGGAACAACAGTTCGCCTTTTAGGTTCAACCACTTTCACGACGAATATTGATCTTTGTCATCTAAGATATAAAACGTAGATAACAAATGATTCGCCGTCTTAGTGATTCAACATAGACGACAAATTATCCTTGCTGCACCATATAAGTTCAATTTTTAATTTTTTTTTCTGAATTATAAATTTAATTAATAAAATATTCATTAAATATAAAAAGTGTACAAAAAAAGTGTACGTACATCGATCGAAATATACATAAATGAAACTACGAAACTAAACCAAAACCGGAAGTAGACATCGCGCTGATTCCCCGCCGCGTTGTTTCGCATCTTCATCGTCATCGTGCCCTGGAGAAGAGGGCGGAGGGGCGTCACTCTGGCAGAGGTTGCCACCCCATCGACGCGAGGCACTTGATGACAACACTCATCTTAGTGTTTGACGTGTTAAGTTGATCCTGGGTCAACCTCGCCTCCTACCGAGCCAATCTAGCCTCCTCCTTGGTCGATTGAGCCTCATTTTTGGCAACTCGGACCGCCTTGACATCTGCCTCACTGCACCTACTCGCCGATGCAGATGACTAGGTCAAATCTCTCTAGACCGCCCGTCCAAGCCCACGAATATCTTTGCCAGCTCGTCGGCCAAAAACAGCATCAATAATACAGATCTGACTCTCTTTCAATATAGGAGGCAACTGTTCAGACGTCATCTCTGGGTTTTCCAACTGTGCATTTGCCAATTCCTCTTGGGCCATTTGTATCAACCTCTCTTTAAATTAATCATTTGAACAATACATAAATATTTATTTCTAAAAAAAATTTGTCATAGTTGCCTCTAAAATTGGAGGAAACTAAAAACCTGCATGAAAGAAAATACTTCGAATAACGAATTCCAACACAACAAATTAACTGTGGGCACTGATTTCCATCCGGATTTCTCAAGTTAAGAATAATAATTTAACCAACAAAAGCAAATTCTAAGAGCACAACATAATTAAAATATCCTAATCATAGTTCAATTTCTTCAAACCAATTACCATTAGCTTAAATTCAATAAATTTCGAAAGTATGATTAAATTCAATTAATTTCAAAAAAAAAATTATTTACGCCACGTTCACTCGCAACATTGACTTTCCCATGCTTGACATAAGCGGAGACGCTAGCATTCAAAAAACAATGCTTCGAACCTGCATTTTTACGCTCATTTGCCAGGTAAATGAACCCCCGCGAGCCCGAAACATGGTGGGCGGTCTTCTTCTCACAATTTGCCTTTTTGGCGTGCAACCTTGTATGTTTCACAAAAAAGAATATTAAATAATAAATAAATAGTTAAAAGTAAGAAATTATTCATTTTTATTACATTAAAGAAAATAAAGACAAACATTAAACTTGTCGAACTCAAAGTGCCTGACCAACCGCCGCTCTTGTTTGGTAGGTGAGGCGACGTGTTGCTGATAGTAGTTGTAGATGTTGTACTTCCAATCCATGTAAATGCGGGTAGCCATATCCTCTATGTGCTCCCACATCTCTAGCCTGCCTTCATAGTCAAAATGTATCTAGGAAAGTAAATAAAAAAATTAAATTTCTAGACCTTATGCCATCATGCTTTGTAATTAATTATGAAATAAAATAAAATTAATTACTTACAAAGCATAATAGCATAAGGTGGCTTAGACGAGGAAACTCGATCTACTACTTTTGTCGTCTAAGTTTTTTAGGGTTTAGGAAATATGGATTAGGGTTAGGCTATAGGGTTTATGGTTTGCACATGTACTTAGACAGCAAAAGTAGTATCTTTTGTCGTCTAAGTTGTACTTAGACGACGAACTTATGTATTTTCGTCGTATAAATAAATTTTGTCATCTAAGATGTCATCTTTATACCAAAAATTCTCTTGCATTTGTCGATTCTAAATCATTCATGTAAGACATAACTAATACAAACATATATACGTATACTCTTAATTAATAAACCTCTTTTAAGTAATTAATAATTAATTTGTGTGGCATAATTAATATATATAATTCATATCACTCCTCATAATTTACAAATTCATATCACTCCTCATCATCATAATCATCATCCTTTAAATCATCCTCCTCACTATAAATTGAATGCTCCTCATCATCATAATCTCCATTGTCTAAATCGTATTTGACGTCATCGTCGTCATTCTCCAGCTCCTCTTAAGGGACATTCTTCTCTAACTCATTAATCTCATCTTGAGTAAGATCCGTGGCGCCATCAGGCATGGGTAAGTGTTCGTTAGACCGAATCAGTTCCTTTATGTTGGGGATGATAGAATTATTAGGCTCTTGATATGCATTGTCATTATGCGCTTCAGTTATGTCAGTTGCTGATGTCCTTTCAATTGTTATGGCACTCCATATTCCTCAGTGAGACATATTGTTTACTCTTTTCAAACCTTCACCAATTCAACTTTTGGATCATCCAGATAGAACACCTGTCTAACTAAGGTGGCAAGAGCAAATGACTCATCCTCACACCTACTTGAATTTATATCGACTAATAAAAGGCCCAGATCTTCCTTCGTACGCTTGAACTATTTACACTTAAATAGAAAAACATTGATATCATTTCTGTAAAGTAGCTAAACAACATAAACAAGAACCCTAGAATATACATCATCGTCTTCCCCAACCGTGATTCCACTGTTTTGTGTTCTTCTTCTTTCATCTCGGGAAAATGAATGAAACTTTACACCATTTACAAAATATCCGGGGTAAATATAGTGTTGAACCGGCTTATGGGCCAACAAGTTATTTAGCCCTGACCACCGCCCCTCGTGGTTACCGGATTTTTCTAGATCAACCATATGCAAATATGTGAAGAATATATATGAATGTGTACTTAATTTCTACCAAAAATTAGACATAATTTCCCTTAAAAATAAAGCAAACCAAAAACTTGCATGCATAAACTAAGGCAATACACTTCGTATAACAAACACCAAATGTCATTCGAATTTACTGTGGGCACCTATTCCTATCCGGATTTTTCAGTTTCAAAGAAAACTAATCTCAAACCTATATGCATGCATGATTTAAATTAATTAAACATACGTACCCATTGGAGAAAATAATTAGGGAACTTTGTCTTAGGCACTTTTATAACCTAGTTATGACTCTTTTCCGGTTTGGCTCTTTAAATTTCTCTCTGTAAGCTTGCATGTACGAGTCGATCTCATCACAGTCTCGCAACACTACCCAATGCGCTTCAACAACTTCTTCTTTAGTTCATCTTTTGTTAAACACTCATCTCAACGGTCGAACAACATTTGTGATGACTGAAAGATTGTTGCGGGCATTTGGATTGAAGGCGGTGGTCTGAACTGGATCCTTAAGGTACATGTTGCAGTAGGTAACACACTGATGCATTAGGTATGTCTCTCCTATGAAGCCATTCGAGACATTTATTTTTGACGAATCTTTTATACTGTCAGAGTTGTTTGCAAAATTATATAATTAATTATTTGACGAATAGTAGAAACACAAAAAGATATGTAAATGATGGAAAACCGTTATAAATAATTGTACCTTTCTTGAGGTTACATCCAAGTGTAGTGAACCGGATCAGAAAGTAGCACTTACTCGGAAAGATTGATCATGAGATGAATCATGATGTCAAAGAAAGCAGGGAAAAAATCATATTGTAGTTCGACCAGATTTGACTTCTTTAACTCTCTAGCGCATAACCTCTATCACCATCTACACAATGCTACTATTTGTTCGACGACGTCACGAGGAAAATATGGTCGAATTACCACTAGAATCATACATTGCAGCATAACGTGATAGTCATGAGTCTTTAGACTAATCAACTTGTGTTGCTCAATGTTGACTGCTCCACATATATTTGCTGCATAAGTAGACGGATAATGAACACTTTTAATCCAGTTGAATAAACAACCTTTCAGTGTTGGCTTCACTATGTAAGGTACATTTGACATCTTGTTGTACACTCCTCATCTATCCCTCCTTAACCATAAGGGTTGGCGCAAGTGCTGACGATAGCGCTATTATTACTCTAAGGATTAAATCTATCTGTAGAAAGTTTGAGTCTAACATTTCGAATCTCTGCTGCAAAGTCTTGAAATTCCCTATCGAAATGTTTAAAAGCCTCCCCATCTGCCACGTGTCTGAGCACATCATCATCTATTCACTGTTCTGCGTACCATCGAATCGCCTCTGTAGTGTATTGAGACATGTACAGACACTGCAGTCTGGAATCAACAAAAAATATCAAAGTATCTTCACAGGAATTTGCTTATTCGAACTCCTCCTATTCCCTCAGTTCAAATATCTGCACTGGTTGCATACATGACAGTAGTCCAAATGTGCATACTCTTTGTCAAACAACACACAATCATTAATGCACGTGTGGATTTTTTGTACTTTAAGGCAATGCTGCTCTAGATCTTTCTAACCTTATAATTTATTTCCGGAAGTTTATGATGATCAAGAAGCAATTTACATATATGCTCTTGCATTTAATCAAAAGCACAGTCTGAAATTTTGTTCTTCACTTTTATCTGAATTTCCTCTATTACATATCACAACGCATTCTCTGGACATCCAGGGTACACCGAGGTCTGGGTTTTAAGTAGTAACTTGTTGTACTTATCCATCTTGGTAGTGTCAAGGGCCAAGGCAGTAGGGACTATGTCATAATGAGGAGTATCGTAATCTTCCTCCTCGTGTTAATGTATACCATGACTAAATCTTGAAAAAGCATCATGGACCAAATTCAAAGTAGGGTTCCAAGGAGATGCACCACTACCGTTAGATGTGGCACCCTGGTAACTATACCCTAAGCTGAAGTCTGGTCCTTGGTTGAAGTCTACTACTTCACCGTGCTCATTTCATGTAGTGTAACTCCACATCATACCGTGGTCATATAAGTGTTGAGACATAACATTAATTTCAAAAAACTGATGGTTAAGATATTTTCTGCACGGACACTTATAATGCGTATTCCTTTGACCATGTTTCATCGCAAACAACATAAACTCTCTGATTCCATCCATACACCTCTCATCACTTCTATTCGTCAACTGTATCTAACTCTTGTCTATATTTCTACGTAAATTAATTATCATATTATATAATATTTCAACTAATTAATTAATCAAATATACTATATATATTATCAAATTACATAACACAATAAAGTTAATCTGATATAATCTAATATACATACTATAATTAATCTAGCTAATATATTATATATTATTATTTGGTTTAGATGCATTTAATTACATGTTACGTACATATATATAATTTTTCAACTAATTATACATATATTAACTAGCTTAACAATTAATTAAACATACAATTAGCTAGCCTAATTAAATATTTAGCTTAACAATTAGCTTAATTAACATATAAATAAGCTTAAACCATTAGCTTAACAATTAAACATACAATTTGCTTAATCTAACATTTTTCAACTAATCAATTAATTAAACATACAATTAGCTTAACAAGCCTATACAATTAGCATAACAATAAAGCAAGTAATTAATGTAATTTATATGCAAACAAGGTTGCCGAAAACTATATATTCGCCGAAATCTTTCACCGAAAAATATCATCACCATACATAATTACGTACGCAATTAAATTCAAAAAAATTAATCGAGAGAAACGAGTTAATACCTTGACTAATAAATAGATAAGTGGGTAGAGCTCCGAAGGTGGGAAAACTATATATTTAAGTGAGCTTTGGTTGGAGGTGGCGTGGAGAGTTTTTTTTCGGTGAAGAGGATGTTGAGAGAGATGAGAGAGAGAGAGAGAGAGAAAGAGGACGCGATTTGGATAAGAAATCTGATCTAAATAATTGAGTTTTCTTAGACGGCAAAATCGTTCATCATCTAAGCGTAAAGTTTCGTCGTCTAGGTATATACTTAGAGAACGAATGATATTATTCGTCGTCTAAGTATGTACCTAGACGATGGATAGTGTTTTCGTCGTTTAGGTGGTTAAATTTATGATGATGAAAACAGTTTTGTCATCAAGATATGTCAAACTTAGACGACAAATTATGTAACTTGTCATCTTAGTGTAACTTTAGGCTACGAATTATGTTATCCATCGTTTAAGATATTTCTTAGACGATCAATGATGATATTCATCGTCTAAATTTAACTTAGACGACGAAAAACATGGGATACAAAAAAAAATTTCGTCGTCTAAGTTGCACTTAGGCAACGAAACTTTTGCCTAATTGAATTTTTCTGGTAGTGTATATACACACTTATAATGAATGGAGAAGAAAATTAACAAATGCAAAACTAATTTAATATATTGATAAAAACAAATACATTTCTTTTAAATATCAGAGAGAAAATTAAGCTATAATTATTATTTATACATTTTAGAGTTAAAACTTAATTATCTGTCTCCTCTTTAATCTTTATGTATAGATATATACATATAGGTATAACGTTTTGCCAAAATTTTGTGTGGGACTTAAGTCCCACTCTGGCTTGTTGTAGTTCTGCCACCGCCTCTATGGCGTTATGTCCAACCACCGATCGATGTTTCCATAATCTTTCTGGAGATAAAAAATATATATATGGTGACAGACTGACGGTCTGAAACCATGATTGGGTAATGAATCAGAAGAAAAATGTCCACATTCGATGTGTTTCAATATGGCTTGCAATATTTTGAGATTTCACATTGTTATGGATTTGGGAGTTCGAAACACACGATTCCATTCGTACTTTATTTTATAATTCTCAAATAAATTCGATCAGTAAAAAAAGAAATCATGTAAATTTTGAGAATTATCGATCTGACAGGCGAGTAGGTCATTTGCTTAGCGAAAAATGTACGTTTGTCATTTTTCGTACATGTTCTTCTTCTACTTCATTTTTGTTCTTTCCTTTCCAACTCTAAACACACACAAAAAAAAAAACCATAAGAAATCTCACGCATGATGTTCCCTAGTAGATGTGTTTCTGTGTATTGACTAGTTTGTTGGAGTGAGTCACACTCTTAAGAATATTAAAAGGTGTATATTATAGTAACTAAGTAGGTATAAATAGTTTCCTTGTCGGACTATAAGTAGTCTTGTATATTTGTCCCAATTCGAGAGTGATCAATATATCAGAAAATTCTCAAACATTTGTGTTCTATTTGACTTGGTATCAGAGCCAAGGTTCCTCGTCCACCTTCTATCTGCCCCGCCTATCATGTCTCAGTTCTGCTTCAGGAAAGGTTGTTGATGCCAAATTTTTCTACCTGTTCTCGTTTTGTCCGAGAGGGTCATTTGAATTTGTTGATTCATTTTCGTTACGACCGAGAAAGTCATCTGGATTTGTTGCATGTGCAAGCCTAAGTAGGTTGCATGTAATGGGGCATGTTGGAGAGGAAATATCTCATATCAAACAAGTGGCAAGTAAAATATGACTTATAAGTGGATGAACTATTTCCAATATTAACCGAGGTCTTTTGGATAAAACTCAACACCTTAAAAGTTTTTTAAGTTGGGATAATATCGATTATATTAGGAGTCAACATGCCACGCTCGCTGCAGATTGACTTGGCATCATAGCTTAGATTTGATCCTGTAAATCATGAAGACCTGAGGTGTTTTCACGACGAATCTGTTCTTGTTTCTTGTCGAAATCATCCTGTCTTGACCTGTTCGACATGTCAAAAAGATTCTTCGATCCATCGAAATTTGTACTATCCGTAAGTTTTTCCTCGTGGTCTGATCAATCGTTGGAATTTGTTTGGAGATCTGTTCTTATTCCTTGTTCAAGATCCTCCTCTCCTGAATTGTTCATGTCCTGACCAATGGACCTATCAATTTGCTGATTTGTTTGTTGCTTGTCTTGTTCGATTGTGACACTACCACAAAAATGCACTTAGACGACAAAGTAATTTAGTCGCCTAAGTGCTTAGGCGGCGAAATTTCCGTGGCCTAAATTTCATCATCTAACAATTGTAGTCTAAGTACTTAGACGATGACACTTTTTTGTTTCGTCATCTAAGGTGCTACTTAGGCAAAGAAACATGTTTCACCTCCTTTTTACTTAGACGTCAAAAAATTGTACTTCGAAATGACAAAAGTGTTCGTCGTCTTATATGCATCTTAGACGACGAATTCATCATCTATGTATTAAAAATTAGACGACGAACAATATTTGTCATCTAAGTGGGACTAATTAGACGACAAACAGTTCGTCGTTTAAGTGGATCACTTAAACGACGAACTGTTTTCACCACTTAGACGACAAATATTGATCTTCATAGTCTAAGGTATAAAACCGAAACGACGAAATATTCGTCGTCTTTGTGATTGACCTAGACGACGAATTGTCCAAGTTTCGTCGTCTAAGCTTAATTTTTAATTTTTTTTCCAGAGAATTATAAATTAAATTAAATATTAATAAAATTAATAAATTATTCATTAAATATAAAAAGTGTACATAAAAAGTGTATGTACATTGATCGAAATACATAAACTAAACCGAATCTCAGAGTAGACATCCCGCTGATTCACCCGCTAATGCTCACATCATCATCATCGTCGTGCCTGGGAGGGGGGATGACACTCCGGTGGAGATTGCATGCTCATTGACGCGAAGAACTTTATGACGGCGCTCATCTGAGTGTTGGTCGTGTTAAGCTGATCCTACGTCGACCTCGCCTGCTCCCAAGCGAATGTGGCCGACTCCTTGGCCGATCGAGCCTCCTCTTGGGCAACTCGGACCGCCTTGGCATCTGTTGTATGCCCGAAACATGGTGGTCGATCTTCTTCACACAATTTTTCTTGTTGGTGTACGACCTTTTCTATTTCACAACAAATAATATTAAATAATAAAAAAATGATTAAAAGTAAGAAATTTTTAATTTTCGTTATATTAAAGAAAATGAAGACGAACCTTATACTTGTCTGACTCAAAGCGCGCGACCAATCATTGCCACTCGTCTTCACTTTCTGTTTGCACCTCTTGTGAGGTAGGTGAGGTGCCGTGTTGCTGGTAGTACTTTTGGAGATCGTACTTCCAATGCTTGTAAATGCGGGTAGCTGTATCCACTATGTGCTCCCACATCTCTGGTCTGCCTTCAAAATCAAAATGTACCTAGTAATTAGTTATAAAATTAAACAGACCTTATTACCGAGAATTCGCAGTACACCCAACCCATTTTTCGTGCTATAGATTGGAATTCAGCAGCCTAGTCTACTGGCGTGCGCCTCTTTCTACCGCTAGGCATCTTGATGAAGCTAAAAAAACTGAATTTTAATAATATATTATATGGATCCATTATATATTCATCGGCATCACTACCACATTTACTACTATTGTCGGCGACAAGGGAAAAAAAAAAGCCGGCGACGGAGCAAGTGGCCGGCAATAATGAGCATTGCCGGCGATATGGACCATCGCCGGCAATGAGTTCCAAAAGTCGCCGGAAATGGTCCAAAGTATTGTCGGCGACCTTCTCCGTCGCCGGTAATAATCTCTCCACCATTGCCGGTGATATTCCGGCCCAAATATCGCCGGCAATGGTGAAAAATTATTGCCGGCGACGGAGAAAGTCGCCGGCAATAAGTTTCCACAATTTCCGGCGATTTTTGGCCGTAATTTGGCCGGCAATAACTCCATTGCCGGCGATTTAATGAATCGCCGGCAATACCTCTTATATCAGATCCAGATCGCAGCAGCGCATTCATTTGCATATAGAAAAATCCGGTGAAATTGAAAGAAGGAAAACGCTCTGAAATCCTTGGATATTGTCAAAAGGCGTCGAAAACCCGCTCGGGAAGCTATATACGTAGCTATATATATAGGTACGTATATACATATGTATATATATATATGTGTGTGTGTTGATTTAATTAGATCGATATATATATATATATATATATATATGCATGCATGTGTTGATTTAGAGTTGAGATATCGATTATTGGTTTGATATGCAAATAGAGTGGATATATTGTTGATTTCGAGTGATTGACTGTTGATTTTGAGTTGATTTGAGATTATTTCGATGAAAATATGTTAATTTGTGTATATATATATGTATGTATATAAAATTATTGATGGTATATTAATTGTTAATATGTCTATATATATATAGGCATGTTAATTTGTAATTGTGAATTGTTGGTATATATATATTTTTTAATTTATATGCATGCATGGGTCAACTTTTGTTAATTAATCGGATGAATTCGAATGTAATTAATGATGATTTATTAATTAATTAGTAATGAATGTGTATATATATATATTTATAGTACGTAATTTTAGAATTTTCAGGATGGACAAGAGTTGGATGAGTCTCGAAAGATGGGATGTGAGATATCACCATGGAATTAGGAGTTTTGTGGATTTTGTGAAGGCTAATTGTGGAGACACTACACTTCATTATTGCTCGTGTAAAGAATGTAAGTGTCGCAGCGATCGAATTTGTTTTCCCATTGATAAAGTCCAGAAGCACCTGAGTAAATACGGGTTTTGGGATAAGTACACTTGTTGGATTTATCACGGTGAAACATCGTTAGCGGGTCCGCATGATCATGGACAATTTGGTGAGAGGGCCAGTCCATCCTATGATCATGGACATTTTGCTGAGAGGGCCAGTCCATCTTAGGATCCAACATCGATGTTAATCAATGATATGTTTCCTCATGAGAGCGGTGTATTTGCTGATCAAGCACCAAATGTCCCTCCCGTCGTGCAGGGTTTCCCCCATATTGAGCCAGTCGAGCCATTACCTGGAGCTCATGTCAACACAAGCGGTATGGACAAGTACAACAACCTGATTGCATTGCAACAGACTCCGTTGTACGACGGTTATAGTAAGACTGTTCTTGAAAGTGTCATGGGAGTGATGCAGCTCAAAATGGAGAACAAAATGTCTATCAAAGCTGTTGATTCTTGGCTGAAATGGACTGCTTCGCTACTACCACCCGGTCATCGTCTTCCTACCACTCATCATAAGGTGCGACATATCCTGAAAGATCTTGGGCTTTCTTACATCAAAATCCATGCATGCAGATATGATTGTATTCTCTTCTGGGGAAAAGATCTTGAAGACCTTGAAGTCTGCCCGATATGTTTTACAGAAAGGTATAAGTTTACTCATGCAGGCAATAAGAAAGCTGTGAAGATACTTCGATATTTCCCGCTTATTGATAGGCTGGAGCGGTTGTTCATGTGTGCTTTCACGGCGGAAGCTATGAGATGGTGGGCTGAGAATAATTTTCCTAACGATGACACCCTTAGACACCCTTCCGACGGAGAGGCTTGGAAGCACATGGTCAGGGAGTTTGATCATTTTGCAGTAGAGGTCCGAAATGTTTGGGTAGGGCTCTCATCTGACGGATTCAACCCTTTTGGCAACATGAGTCTTCAATACAGTATATGGCTAGATATTTTGGTACCGTACAACATTCCACCATGGATGTGCATGAAGAAGGAATACAATATGCTGACTCTGTTAATTCCGGGCCCGGGTTATCCAAGAAAGTGTCTCGATGTGTATTTGAGGCCTTTAATTGAGGAGCTTAAGTACCTGAGTGAGTGTGGCCACCCCACTTACGATAGGTTCAAAAATGAGATGTTCTAGATGCATGCCATGCTTGTTGGCACCATCAGTGATTTTCCTGCCCGCGGTATGTTGTCGGGCAACGTTACCAGAGGTTACATGGCTTGTTCAGAGTGCATGACTGTTGATTGTTGCAGTCCTCATTGCAGTAAAATTGTTCAGATGCGTGAAAGGACCCAACCTCGATTCAGTTACCTAAACCGGAATCGAACCCCTTCTGAAAATACGAACCAATAAAAACTTTTCAAAATTTCGGCAGAGTTTCGTTACTAGCGTGGAATTGCATAAACCTGCACCCTGAAAATAACACTTCATCCTATGCCATAAAAGCCAAACCGTGGGCACCAATCCCATCCGGATTTCTCAACATCAATATGAATCATAAACAGTAAACAGTACTGTAGTATATATGTATATATTCGAGAAAATCCGTATAAACAAGTATCAGAATGTATCAGAGCGACCTCTAAAGTAAAACATATACAATATGTACATCAGTAGGCGAAACAAGAACCTACTGGAAAACACAGGTGACTCTGATCACTAGCTTCCAAACCGCGACGTGAAAACACCAAACCTGAACTGCAAACTGGGCACGGAAACCGAAAAGCCCAGGGGAAAGACATGAAACACGTTAGAGTGAGTGGACGAAAATAAATGTCTTTCACCAGTTGATATATATGTATAAAATAACATATGCGAGTCCAGGTAAATAAAACAATAAGTACACGAGGTAAAACCATAATCCTCCAGCGTACTGAGCATGCAAGTAAAAATCGCACGGGGTCACTCATGGACACACACCGTGCTAGGACAGTCAGAACCACGGAGTCCTTGACTTCCACGTGATTCTAGCTAGAAATGGCCTCGGATCCGGGGAAACGCCACTCACCGGTCAGTCGGGGATACGCCCCTCCTGGTATGGCCTACCATCAGGGATCAACCGAGAGGCAAGTGTATCGATACAACAACGTAACCAAGACTGTACTCTGTGTAAATCAAATCATAAACATTTCGATGCAAATGCATGAAACAGCATATAAGTGTATGTATACTCGTATACGTATATTCGTATAAGTATAATCGTATAATCGTAAATCACATGCTCATGCAAATCCGAAATCTCATACGCATGCTCAAGTTCATAAATCAAATAAAAGACTCGCAAACATCCGTGAAAAGAAATGTCTACTCATAGGTGAGCAAAACGCGCACTCGCGCTAATCTCGTGGTCCGGTGGAAGATCCCTCGCCTGAACCATGATCACGATCTCGATCTCGATCTCCTGAATATTCACAAAAACATAACTGATCAAAACCATAGTTCTCAACCCTGTACTGAATCACGGAAACCAACCGTTCCTGGAAATATGCAATGCGGTACAAAATGAATTACGAAATTCCCGAAATCCCAACTTGAAACCTCGACTGAAAATTGGCTAACCAAATCAACCCGAAAACCTCTGGACGATAATCAGGGCGCAATTTCGAGAAAAACGACATTAATTACATCAAAATCCAAAAAGTAAACTCTTGGCCGGAGCTCCGCCGTTGACCGCCGCCGCCGCGCCGTCAACAGTGAAATCCCACGGCCCAAAACTCCAGTTTTGAAGATCTCAATGTGCTGCACCTGTTTCTCTTCTACCACAAAGCCTAAATCACAACAGAAACCCTCCAATTCAGCTCGAATTGGAACGAATTCAAACTCCGGCAACCACCACGGGTTCGCCGGAAAACTCAATATCAACCCAATCAAATCATAGGGGAAGCGTCCCAAGGCCGAGGGGAGGTGAAACCCCCACCTCCCCGCCACCGAGGCTCGCCGGAACACCTCCCCCCAATACCGGTGAAAATCCAAAACCTAACTCGATTCGGGTCACCTCAAATCTCCATCAATTCTTAAAATTCCAGTTACAAAACAACTCGAAATGACAACAGGAAGCGAACCATACCCTTCTCTCGATCGGAGGTGGCCGGAAAAACGACGTCGGACGGCAAGTACCGAAACGGAAAGTTTCCTCCCTCGGTCAACGGTCAACTTACCAAAAATAGAAAGTCAACGACTGGTCAAACTCAAACAGTGTTTTTCGACGATTTTACGACTATTTTCGATATTTATACTCGCGCCTCGGGTCAATCGACGGTCCAAAACGAATATACGAAATGATTCGGATAAACACGAAACAATCGGATAAACTCGTCGAATACCGAAACTTCAAATAATCATAAAATATTCCTCGGTTATCGGAAAACAAATTATCGACCGAAAACAAAGTCGCGAATCGAATCGGCAAATCACAAATACGACGTAAAATCGCGACTAAACTCAATCTCGAGAATCATGCCGAATACACAACAGATTCTGGTTCGGGTCGTCACAAATCTACCCCCCTTAAAGAAATTTCGACCTCAAAATTTACGTACCTGTCAAGTGAACAGATGAGGATACTGCTCCCGCATACGCTGCTCGGTCTCCTAGGTGGCCTCCTCAATCGAGTGGTTCTGCCACAAGACCTTCACCAGTGGAATCACACGGTGCCTCAACTCCTGCTCACGACGATCGAGAATCTGCACTGGCTCTTCAACATACGATAAATCCTCTCCGATCGGCAACTGCTGTGGGGCTAACACATGTGAAGGATCTGAGATGTACTTCCGCAACATCGAAACATGGAAGACATCATGAACACGAGCCATCTCTGCTGGTAACTCAAGTCTGTAAGCAACAGCTCCAACCCTCTCCGTAATCTCATACGGACCAATATACCGCGGTCGAAGCTTGCCACGCTTCCCGAAACGCACAACTCCCTTCCACGGAGATAGTTTCTGGAAGACCCAATCACCAACCTCGAACTCTAAACTCTTCCTCCTCACATCAGCGTAACTCTTCTGCCGATCCTGGGCGATCTTCAACCGATCCCTGATAACCTGTATGTCCTCCATCGTGGTTTTCACCAAATCTGGACCAATAAGCCAACGCTCGCCTACTTCACTCCAACACAATGGAGTACGACACTGCTTCCCATACAGAGCCTCGTACGGTGCCATCTTAATACTGGCCTGATAGCTGTTGTTGTAGGCGAACTCAATCAAGTGTAACTGCTGATCCCAGTTTCTGCGAAACTGCAACACACACGATCTCAGCATATCCTCAAGAGTCTGAATGGTCTGCTCGGACTGCCCGTCAGTCTGAGGATGAAAAGCTGTACTAAACCGCAACCTCGTGCCCAAAGCTCGCTGCAACGCCTGCCAAAACTCGGAGGTAAACTGACTATCTCGGTCAGAAACAATCGACACAGGCAGACCATGCAAGCGAACAATCTCGGATAAGTACAACTTGGCTAATCTGCCCACTGAAATCTTCCCCGGAAGTGCAAGAAAGTGTGCGGATTTCGTCAGTCGGTCAACAATAACCCAAATGCCAGTGTTGCCCGCCGAAGTACGCGGCAACTGATAGACGAAATCCATCGTAATATGCTCCCACTTCCAAACTGGAATCTCAAGTGGCTGTAGTTTCCCTGCAGGTTTCTGCCTCTCCGCCTTCACCTGCTGACAAATCAAGCATCGACTCACGTACACGGCAATCTCCCGCTTCATGTTGAGCCACTAATAGTACGCTCGAAGTGTACGAAACATCTTCGTACCTCCGGGATGCATCGCATACGCTGAACTGTGAGCCTCATCTAAAATCTCCTTCTTCAAATCCTCGTCTCTGGGTACACATAACCTGCCTCTGAACAACAACGTACCGTTGTCGCTCAATCGGAACTCTGTAGGCACACCATTCTGTATCATGGTCTTCTTGCCCAGCAAGTAAGGATCTGAATCCTGTGCCTCTCGTACCTGATCAACCAACACTGGTCGAACCTGAAAACTGGCCAATAAAGCTCCATCATCATCATACCCAAACACAGCACCTGTAGCTCGAAGCTCGGCTAACATCGATACTCTAGCCACACACATGTGAAACAATGAGGCTCCAGATTTCCGGCTAAGTGCATCTGCCACAACATTGGCCTTCCCCGGATGGTACTCAAATGTACAATCGTAGTCGTTGATCAACTCCATCCATCGGCGCTGCCTCATGTTCAAATCCGGCTGCGTCCGCAAGTAGGTGAGACTCTTGTGATCAGTAAAAATCTTACACTGAGCACCATACAGGTAATGCCTCCAACTCTTCAACGCTAACACGATAGCGGCTAACTCCAAATCATGCGTCGGGTAGTTGGCCTCATGCGGTTTCAGCTGCCTGGAACCATATGCCACAACTCTACCATGATGCATCAACACACAACCAAGGCCCAACTTCGATGCATCACTGTATACAACAAACTCACCACTGTCGTCTGGCAATGTCAGAACCGGTGCGGTAGTCAATCTCTCCTTCAGGAGCAAATAACTCTCATCGCACGCATCAGACCACTCAAACTTGACGCCCTTCTTCGTCAATCTGGTCAGTGGTGTAGCAATCCGGGAGAAATCCTGTACAAACCGTCGATAATAACCTGCTAACCCCAAGAAACTCTGAATCTCTGGCATAATAGTGGGTCTACTCCAATTCAGCACGGCCTCAATCTTGTCAGGATCAACACTGAATCCCTCGGCCGAAATCACATGGCCAAGAAACTTCACACTATCCAACTAGAACTCACACTTGCTAAACTTCGCGAACAACTGATGGTCCCGCAAAGTTCGCAATACTGCCCGTAAATGCTTCTTGTGCTGGCCCACACTCCTGGAATAAATCAGGATATCGTCAATGAATACAATCACGAACTTGTCCAGGAATCATCGAAACACCCGATTCATCAAGTCCATGAACGCTGCGGGGGCGTTGGTCAACCCAAACGGCATAACCAAAAACTCATAGTGCCCATACCGCGTCCTGAATGCTGTCCTGGCTACGTCAGAGTCTCGGATCCTCAACTGGTGATATCCGGATCGAAGGTCAATCTTTGAGAAGACTGCTGCTCCCTTCAACTGATCGAACAAATCGTCAATCCGCGGCAACGGATACTTGTTCCTCACTGTAACCTGATTCAGCTTCCTGTAGTCAATGCACAAACGCATGGACCCATCCTTCTTCCGCACAAACAACACTGGAGCACCCCACGAAGAAACACTCGGTCGTATAAATCCCTTCTCTAATAACTCCTGGAGCTGAATCTGCAACTCCTTCAACTCCGCAGGCGCCATCCGGTACGGTGTCTGGGAAATTGGTCCAGTACCCGACAATAACTCAATGGTAAAATCAATCTCCCGTATAGGGGGTATACCAGGTAACTCCGCTGGAAACACATCCGGAAACTCAGACACAACCTCAATACTACCCGGATCCGGCACTGCAGCAGTAGTGTCCACAACATGGGCTAAATATGCAACACAACCCTTCTTCATCAACCGATCCGCCCTCATCGCGGAAATCAAGCACGGTAATGAAGTGTTCTTCTCGCCACAGAACAGTATCTCGGGTAACCCTGGTCGTCGAAATGCGACCTCCTTCCTGTGGCAGTCAAACATGGCCCAGTGCGACTCCAAAAAGTCCATACCCAAGATCAAATCAAAATCCACAATATCAAGCAGTAACAGATCTGCGGCTAATCCATGGCCATCAATAAACACCTCACAATCTCTGTAAACCCAACCGATGCTCACAACTTCACCTGACGGATATAACACCCTCCACAACCCCGGAAGTGGAGATGCAGTTACCGTAGCCAATGATGACAGTCTAAATGATATGAATGAATGTGTAGCGCCCGGATCTAACAATGCAAGTACAGGAATACCAAAAACATGTAACGTACCGATAACGACCTCCGGTGATGCTCTGCCCTCACGTAGAGTCATAGCATGAACCCTCGCCTGTCCGGCTGGTCGTCCTCGCTGGGGCTGTCCCTACTGTATGCCCTGGCCTGCAAACTGTGCTGGTCTCACTCCAGAAGTGGCACCTTGCTCAACTCCGGAATTCTGGGCTGCCTGTCCGTCATTGCCATACAACTGAGGACACTCCCTCGCATAGTGACCCACCTGGCCACAGCGGAAACAAGTGACAGGACCTCGCTGACACAGACCCACATGATGTCGACTGCAGAGACTACACAACGGGTACTCCCTCGGTACAGCAAATGTGCCACCAGTACGCCGAGGGTAGCTAGAACCGCTAAAACCTGCACTAGCCTGTGGTCGCTGTGGTCTATCTCTCCTCCATCTCGTCCTCTGTCTCGGTATGCCAGCTGGTGGTCGATATGATCCACAGCCTGAAGATGAAGCTGAACCGGAAGTATCGGAACTCTGCCTCTTTGAAGGCCCCTGACTCGGTTCACCTTCCTCAAACCGTCTCGGCCGATACCTCTGCTGTCTCTCCTGCTCAATATCCTCGCCTCGGAGTGCAGCACTAACAAACTCATCAAAGTTGTTCCGAGGCATCGTAGTCAGTATCGCCTTGATGTTCAGATTCAATCCCAGCTCAAACCTACGACACTTGGCTTCCTCTGTAGCCACCATATCCCGCGCAAACGAGACAAACAGGTAAACCGATCCCGATACTCAAGTACAGACAAACTGCCCTGCTTCAAGTTTGTAAACACCTCGTACTTGCGCTGCTGGGTAGCCGGATTAAAATACCTCTGCATAAACAGATCACGAAACAATGCCCACGGAGTATCAACCGGAACTCTGTCGGTGCTAACCCACCAAAAGTATGCATCACCCTCAAGTAAACCAACTGCGGCTACTGACATCTGCTCAGGAGTAAACTGCAGACGCTCACAAACACGTTCAATCTGAACCAACCATGCCTCACATATCTCTGGATCAACTGAACCCGAAAACACAGTAGCACCAGCAGTACGAGCCTTGACCACAGGGTCAAAACGCTCTTCCAAACGCAGCACTCGCATAAGCAAGTCGCGCGTTCGACGATCCTCATCAGGATCATCATCCCGATCAACACGGGGACCACGTCAAGGAGGCATCCTACTGATACAAGACAAGCATTAGGTATAAGAAGAAAGAACGTAATCATGAAACCGCAGATATTTGAGGACACACAGCACCCGAAGTATTGATGAGTACCGCTGGCCAGTCGGGTCATCACTCCAGTCATGCTGTATCAACTCAAATACCCTAAGCGTCACAACTACAAGAGTCTACAGAATCTGACAACCTAATGCTCTGATACCAAGCTGAAAGGACCCAACCCTAATTCAGTTACCTAAACCGGAATCGAACCCCTTCTGAAAATACGAACCAACAAAAACTTTTCAAAATTTTGGCAGAGTTTCGTTACTAGCGTGGAATTGCATAAACCTGCACCCTGAAAATAACACTTCATCCTATGCCACAAAAGCCAAACCGTGGGCACCAATCCCATCCGGATTTCTCAACATCAATATGAATCATAAACAGTAAACAGTACTGTAGTATATATGTATATATCCGAGAAAATCCGTATAAACAAGTATCAGAATGTATCAGAGCGACCGCTAAAGTAAAACATATACAATATGTACATCAGTAGGCGAAACAAGAACCTATTGGAAAACACAGGTGACTCTGATCACTAGCCTCCAAACCGCGACGTGAAAATACCAAACCTGAACTGCAAACTGGGCACAAAAACCGAAAAGCCCAAGGGAAAGACATGAAACACGTTAGAGTTAGTGGACGAAAATAAATGTCTTTCACCAGTTGATATATATGTATAAAATAACATATGCGAGTCCAGGTAAATAAAACAATAAGTACTGAACATGCAAGTAAAAATCCCACGGGGTCACTCATGGACACACACCGTGCTAGTACAGTCAGAACCACGAAGTCCCTGACTTCCATGTGATTCTAGCCAGAAATGGCCTCGGATCCGGGGAAAC
Organism: Geum urbanum; assembly: GCA_946800695.1. Taxonomy (NCBI): domain Eukaryota; kingdom Viridiplantae; phylum Streptophyta; class Magnoliopsida; order Rosales; family Rosaceae; genus Geum; species Geum urbanum. The sequence continues at coordinate 14,280,019 of OX327003.1, forward strand.
GCCACTCACCGGTCAGTCGGGGATACGCCCCTCCTGGTATGGCCTACCATCAGGGATCAACCGAGAGGCAAGTGTATCGATACAACAACGTAACCAAGACTGTACTCTGTGTAAATCAAATCATAAACATTTCGATGCAAATGCATGAAACAGCATATAAGTGTATGTATACTCGTATACGTATATTCGTATAAGTATAATCGTATAATCCTAAATCACATGCTCATGCAAATCCGAAATCTCATACGCATGCTCAAGTTCATAAATCAAATAAAAGACTCGCAAACATCTGTGAAAAGAAATGTCCACTCATAGGTGAGCAAAACGCGCTAATCTCGTGGTCCGGCGGAAGATCCCTCGCCTGAACCATGATCACGATCTCGATCTCGATCTCGATCTCCTGAATATTCACAAAAACATAACTGATCAAAACCATAGTTCTCAACCCTGTACTGAATCACGGAAACCTACCGTTCCCGGAAATATGCAATGCGGTACAAAATGAATTACGAAATTCCCGAAATCCCAACTTGAAACCTCGACTGAAAATTGGCTAACCAAATCAACCCAAAAACCTCTGGACGATAATCAGGGCGCAATTTCGAGAAAAACGACATTAATTACATCAAAATCTAAAAAGTCAACTCTTGGCCGGAGCTCCGCCGTTGACCGCCAGCAACACCGCCGGCGCGCCGTCAACGGTGAAATCCCACGGCCCAAAGCTCCAGTTTTGAAGATCTCAATGTGCTGAACCTGTTTCTCTTCTACCACAAAGCTTAAATCACAACAGAAACCCTCCAATTCAGCTCGAATTCGAACGAATTCAAACTCCGGCAACCACCACGGGTTCGCCGGAAAACTCAATATCAACTCAATCAAATCATAGGGGAAGCATCCCAAGGCCAAGGGGAGGCGAAACCCCCACCTCCCCGCCACCGAGGCTCGCCGAAACACCTCCCCCCAATACCGGCAAAAATCCAAAACCTAACCCGATTCGGGTCACCTCAAATCTCCATCAATTCTTAAAATTCCAGTTACAAAACAACTCGAAATGACAACAAGAAGCGAACCATACCCTTCTCTCGATCGGAGGTGGCCGTAAAATCGACGTCGGACGGCAAGTACCGAAACGAAAAGTTTCCTCCCTCGGTCAACGGTCAACTTACCAAAAATAGAAAGTCAACGACTGGTCAAACTCAAACAGTGTTTTTCGACGATTTTACGACTATTTTCGATATTTATACTCGCGCGTCGGGTCAATCGACGGTCCAAAACGAATATACGAAATGATTCGGATAAACACGAAACAATCGGATAAACTCGTCGAATACCAAAACTTCAAATAATCATAAAATATTCCTCGGTTATCAGAAAAATCTTCCGGAACCGCCCACGAGCTCGAAATCACGCACTATATAGTTTCCGTGAAGACATCTAACTCAAATTATCGACCGAAAACAAAGTCGCGAATCGAATCGGCAAATCACAAATACTTCGTAAAACCGCGACTAAACACAATCTCGAGAATTGTGCCGAATACACAACAGATTCTGGTTCGGGTCGTCACAATGCTTCACCGTTGTTGGCTTCCATATGATCACCCATTTAGCCAGGATCAAGACGTTTTTGATGGGACTGTGGAAACAGGTGTGGCACCCAGACGATGGACAAGGGATGAAATTTTGGAAGTGTTGAATGAATATGATTTTGGCCAGCTGAGCAATCATCCTGAGATAGTGGCGTCAATTCTAGACAAGCCCGAAAGGTATAAGTTTTGGACACACAAGAGCATATTCTGGGAACTCCCCTACTGGCCCAAGTTGCCTATCAGACACTACCTAGATGTCATGCACATAGAGAAAAATGTGTGTGAAAGTGTGGTGGGCACAGTTCTTAGTTTGGAGGGGAAAACAAAAGACATCCCTAAGGCACACATTGATCTGAAAGCTATGGGACTGCGAAAACATTTGTGGTTAAGAGATGGTAAGAAAAAAATGTCGCAAGCTCCTTACACCGTCAAGCCGAAGCATAAGCATGAAATTTTTGAGTGGCTGAGTAATGTCAAGTATATATTCTTATGGCTTTGGAGGAAATTAATATAATTTGTACTTATATATGGTTATATGCGAGAAATATAATTGTTGCTTATGGCTATATATATATATATGCAGGTATCCTTATGGCTATGCAGGAAATATAAGCAGGTGTGTTAACTTCCGGGACAATAAGATGTAAGGATTAAAGAGTCATGCCTGCCATAACTGCTTCAACGCCTTTTCCCTATTTTCATTCGAGGGTACCTGCCCAAAGAGGTGGTGGAGCCGTTGGTGGCCTTGTCAAGATTCTTTCAGAAGTTATGCACCAGGGAAGTTAAAAAATCAGATCTCAGGGAGATGCAAGATGACATCATTTTTATCATGTGCAAGCTTGAGAGGATATTTCCCCCAAATTTTTTCGACATCGTGCCTCACCTGATGATCCATTTTCCCAAACAATTGTTGCTTACCAGTCCCGTACACTACACTTGGATGTATCCCATGGAAAGGTACAAATGATTCATACATTTGGTTTGCCTCTGTTTTTATATGTAAATTCTTATTTTTTAAGTATCATAACATGCACTTGTTAACTTGTAGACAATTAGGAGCCTACAAGGACTATGTGAAGAATAAATATGCACCTGAAGGGTGTATCGCTGAAGTATATATTGCGCACGAGTGTGTAACGTACACCAACTTCTATTTGGGAGCGCTGGAGGACCCCCAACAACAGATGCCGATAGATGAACCCAAGTTCAACCTTTCTATCATCTCCAATGACGTGGTAGTACACGGAAGCTTGCCAAAGTTGTACAAGTTGGATGGAAATGAGGTAGCCATTGCCCACTGCTCGGTACTGATTAACTGTCCAGAAGTACAATATTGGAAAAACTATCATCTTCACTGCCCTGCTATTGCCGGAAATGTTGATTACCACAACAGGACGTTTGCAAACTACTTTGGTCAATGGGTAAGGGTATATGTGTATATATCTATTTTTTAGCTCCTTATATAGCATGTGTGTACGTGGTTTTCTTTTTCTATGTTCATAATTTATGGTGTACCTGGTTTCTCATCGTTTTCAGATGAACCATGTAGCAAATGATGGTTGCCCAGAGTCATCAAATGAATTGAGGGTCTTGGCGATGAAACCAATAGCTTCAAAAGTTTAATCGATGTGTCAGGTCAATGGCGTGAAAGTTATATGTGAAAATCGAGACGACCGACTGAAAACACAGAATTGTGGGGTGATGGTCCATAGTGGGCAGGATGGCGTTGACTATTACGGTGTCCTTTATTCAGTTGTTGAACTAATTTATGGGAACCGCATGAAAGTGCACTTGTTCAAGTGTAGATGGTTTGATACTAGCCCGGAGAACACAAGGACCGATCAGTACGGAATATTTTCAGTGAATACTGTTACAAGCTAGTATAAAGAAGACCCTTTCGTTCTTGCCACATCAGTAAAACAAGTGTTTTACCTTGACGATCTTCTGAACAAAGTCCCGTGGAAGGTGGTTAACCATGTTGCTCATAGAAACATATACAGTGCTGCCACACTTGGTGAGACCGCAGATGATGAAGAAGTTACTGCATACCAAGAGCTGAACGCTTTTGACATTCCGGAATCCTCTACGATTCGCCTTAATAATGTGAGATCTGGGAGTGTGGTTCGAATTACTGGAGCAGAATTTCTCGATTTAAATCCAAATGAAGTTGACGCTGATTCAGATGACGAGGAGCGACACATATTGCCAGAGGTTACCGATGAAACCGAGTCGACTCAAGTGATGAAGATGATTATGATTATCATCCTTAGTACGTTAATGATGTACGCATTTATAGTCGTAAATTGGCTTAGAGGTAAATTCTAGTCGTAAATTATAGTCGGAAATTCTAGTCGGAAATTATAGTCGGAAATTATAGTTGGAAATTCTAGTCGAAAATTATAGTACGTCGTAAATTATAGTCGGAAATTCTAGTCGGAAATTCTAGTCGGAAATTGTAGTCGAAAATTATAGTCAAAAATTATAGTCGTAAATTATACATAGTCGGAAATTCTAGTCGTAAATTATATATAGTCGGAAATTCTAGTTGGAAATTCTAGTCGAAAATTATAGTCGTACATTATAGTCGTACATTATAGTCGTAAATTATAGTCAGAAATTCGATATTTCATATTTATAGTACGTCATAAATTATAGTCGTAAATTAGAGTCGGAAATTATAGTCGTAAATTGGCCGGGAATTGGTCGGAAATTGGCCCGGAATTGGTCGGAAATTGGCCGTAAATTGGTCGGAATTGGTCGGGAATCACTATCATTACCAACGAGTTGATAACTGATCTACGCATTTTATGCTTGATTCTTAACGTCTTTCTCTTTACATTTAGCTTTGTTTTGACCTTATTACTATCATTTCTTGCTTACTTTATGCTTTTAGGTAGAAATAAAGGAGAAAATAATAAAGGAGGCGTTTTGGAGCTAAAAGCGGGCTAAGGAGAAAAGTTCTCAATTCCGGAGAAGAAATGGTCCGAGGAATGGTCTTCAAATGGTTACTAAAATGCTTTCCCACATGGTGTCAAGAATTGAAGACCAAATGCCAAAAGAAATGGATACCAAAATGGTGGACAAAAACATGAAGACATTTCTCCTGCGCGACCCAGGAAAGAGCAAATATGGCGGAATATATGGAGCATATAATGGACGAATTTTGGAGGATATTCCATGAAGATAAATACCTGATTTGAGGGCCAAAATATGTTAAAATATATGGTATATTCGGCCAAGGAAGCTTAGAGGAAAAGGAATGCAAAATTTGAAGATATCAAGATTTCCTACTCCTTGTAGAAGAAGAAAATCTGGGCTGCCAGGTCACCCAACTTCAAAGGATCACCAAATATTCAAATCAACTCCGAATTTAATGATCAGATATGATATTTTATAGCCCTTGAAGTATTCTTTCCAACGAATCAAGAATTGTAATTTTCTGATCTCTACAGCTCCGGGAAATCGCGTTTGAAGTTATACTGTCAGATTTGCCCGGGTACATAAGCAAAGTCTTGTTTTGGTAGGAAAAACCCTACTCTTCTCCTATATAAAGGGGAGCTCGACTCTTTCATTCAGATCACTCATTCAAGACGCCAGAGCTCTGCCTCTAAACACCTCCACACATCCAAAATCTCTCCAAGAAATACCAAGAAGCCGTTCACACCAAAATCCATCATCTACCTTCCTCCATCGAGACTTTCATGGCAATCCTAACTGTCTCCTCCATTCATTGAAGGCGTGGCTTACATCAAGTAGACTAGGGCAATCTCGACATCAAAAAGTGTAACCATGACTTCTACTCTTTACTTCTTGTATTATTTCTTGGTTTGTATGGACAAATTTGTGGAAGTGTTTTTGGTTTGTAATTTTATCAAGTTCACGTGAACCTCCCACGTTTTAGTCTTTGGTTTTCATGCTATATTTTGTGCTTAACGCTTTGATTTATTGCATGGCAATCCTACCTTAAATCAATGGAAGTGTCAGGGCAATCCCTACACTTTACTTTCGAGAGATATGCATGAAATTAGTCGCTAAAGACTTAGAACTAATAGGTTGCATGTAATTTGGTAGGTTCTAAAGACGTGGTGTATGGAAAGAGTTGATCATTGTATATACGTATATAAACCTTTTATTTTCGGTCTAGTGAGCATGTTTAGTTATGTTCTTTAATTGTTTCTACTTGTCTATGAGTGAAACATGTTAGAACTTAGGATTTCTATGTGTGTTTACTTGCCATCTTTTGTCTTTTAATTTCGTAGATTAGATAAACAAACTTTCAAACCCCCCATACTTTTTATTTTATGTTTAAAAACATTGTCATGCATTAGTACCCTCAATCCCCGGTTAAGAACGATCCCTACTTATCAATGCTACATCTACAAAGAAGGGTTTTAAATTGCATACGTGTGAGATATGTGTTGAGTGTCTACTTTGTGTTAATATTTGATGCATGTTTTACGCGTTATCAATTTTGGCGCTGTTGCTGGGGATTGAAAAATCTATTGTGTGATTTCGTTTGTGTAAATATGTTCATATTGTGTAAAAAATATACTTGTGCATAATTTATACATATTTTTTTTTTCGGAACTGTTCACTGACCTGTTTTGTACAATTTATTTAACATAGCTGCAGGTGTTGGAAAAATCTGAAAATTTTCAGAAGTGTTGCGTTTTGTGTGGTGTTTATTCCTGTAAATTTTTATTGAATTCGGACAAGCCAAAAATTCTGGAAAAATCTGACAATCTGCTATGTTCAATTTTGTGCGAATCTGGAAATTTTCTTGTGTTCTTGAGTTCCAAGCATGTTGTAACCTTGTTTTTGTTTTTTGTTTTTGCAGGTCAAAGAGTCAATATGTATGAGGTCAAAGAGTCATTTTTTCTGTAAAAATATTCATTATTGTTATTGTATAATGTGATTATAATTGTTTAAGTTTTAGTATTAATTTTAATTCGGGCTGTGATATGTGCTATTTTGTGAGATTTATCTGATATGGTTTCAGGTCTTGGAAAATTATGAAATTTTACAGAGTTATGTATATATGTGTCTAGTATCCTCTCATAAAATTTCGTGAAATTCCAACGTGTGATTAATTCTACATAAATTCTGCAAATAGCTGTATTCAGTTTCTCCGATTTTGTAAAATGTTAAATAAATAGTCTTAGCTATGTTTTTATCACTTGTTATTTAGTTTTTATGTTGGATTTTGATTGAAAGAGTTGATGTAATATCGTATTGAAATTTTCCTCTTAGTAAGAAATTTTCAGTTATGGTGACTAGAAGGGTTATGACTCGTGACGGGACTTGGATCTAAGAAAGAGAATATTCTCGAAATTAGTCCTACCTCTCGCGTTACATCTATCCCAACTGGCCATTTCCCAACTTGCCCAAAGGAGTAGAACGGATTTCGAGCCATTACACAATTTAATCATCTAAGTCTTAATTTAAATTCTAGATGCATGTGATAATCATATATCTTTGGCGAAAAATCAATTTGGACATTGTTTGGTATTGTGTTTGTCTACCATGTTGTAATGAATTTGTAACAAAAGATAAACCTACTTGTTGTAAATGCTCCATGAGCTACGTTTATGATTAATTAGTTAATTGATCACTAACTAATGTATCTTTTCGTGGATCATGAATTCTAACAAGCTCGTAAAGAGAAGAAGAAGGCCGAGCTAAAGGAGTTAGATGAGATGATCGACACCAACATATATATGCAAGTGCACATGCAAAGAAAACGTCAAGAATGTTGGAAGTCAAAAGTGAAGAAGGAGAAAAGCAACACGTCTAGGCTGTAAGACGTTAAAAAACAAGTGCTTGTTGGGAGGCAACCCAATGGAGGAGTCTACAAACAAGATTTGCTTTCTCTTCCCTTATTTTTTTTTTCATAGCTTTTATTTTTCCTAGTTAGATTTTTCGTAAATCATTATCTTCATGCTTGATTCTATGTTTTACTTTAGTACATTGAGGACAATGTAGAGTTTAAGTGTGGGGGAGGGGTTTACAACTTTGTTGAGTCATAAAATAAAATAAAAATCGGGCGGACAATGGAACTTTCCGACGGATGATGCCCTAAAATTTTTTTGTTTTGAGTCATAATTAGTGCATTTTTGAGTCTTTTTGTTGAACTTAGTGTATTTTGTGTCTTTTTGTTTAACTTAGTGTTTTTAAAGAGTCTTAGGATGCCCTTAGTTAGTCTATGATGAAAATGGACTGAATTTGAACATACATATGGCACTGCATTCATGATTTCTTGTGTTAATTGAGTTATTTTGAGTGTCATGACATGTAGTAGATATGGATAGTTAAACATGGTACAGATTTCGCATGTGAGAATAAGTTTAAGTCATATGAACCCTAAACGTGAGTTTTGAGCCTATACATTTCTTTTGAGTGAATTTTATGCATATTAGTCTCAAAACTATGCATGTGCATCATTTGGTTACTTGTCATAGATTTTAATGAACTAGAGATTACTAGAACTTACTCATGTCGAATTTGCAAAGCTTATAGTTGACATATACTCTGATTTTGGATATGATAAGAGGCACTTAGGTTTTCCACCACTTTGCCAAATAGCCATGTGTCCCATATGTGCGCACGAGTTGCGACACCCCTAGATGAGCCCATTTGAGCCTACATTAAGCCTCTCTTTCATTGCCATATACATCTAAACACTTAAACTTAGTGTAGATTGTCCATACACCCTTGTTATAAAGACTTGGTGGGATTTTTGAAGCTAAGCACATAAGATTGGCGTGTGAAACACAAAGGAGAATGTATGTATGGGGATAGACTTGTTCAAATAGCTTGTTAAAGTAGAAATTGCCGAAAATAAAGAAAAGAAAAGAAAGATCAAAAGCTCTCCGGCAATAGGTTTTAAATGTACATTGTTTGAATTAATGTCCCCCATACTTGTGAATTTGGAGTATGGTACGAAATGAAGGCCCAAAATAATAAAGAAATATGGCCTTTGTCCTGTTCACAAAGCTCAATGGGAGTTTAGAATGAAGTTAGGGTCCAACAAAATGAAATTTGGCCCTTGTTTATAGAAGATTGACCATGGAGGCGTGGAAAAGATGAAGGAGTCTGGTTTTACAAAGTCTGTGATATTTCGACTAAGTCTTTGGAACGTTTTTAACCACCACTTATCTAAATTTTCGAATGCCTTAGCCTTGCCCCATTACAACCCTTCGAAAGTCCTTTTTGATCCTTAAGATGAGTAGTAGTTAATCTGTTGAGTAAGTTGCATGAGTAAGCATATGGTTTGGTTCATTTGTGCAAGTATTTCATTCATGAGGTTTTCAATTATTTCTATCCATTTTTGAGTGAAAATATGATGAGTGCATCCATGTGAGTTTATTTGAACTTTATTCGAAACATGCACAGCTTTAACATCACCATTGTTTACACCATGTCTTACTTGTTCATTGCATGAATCATATCTTGGTTATCATTTGAAGTTATGTAATTCCATTGCCATATACATTAAGAAATTTCTGAGACAAATTGTGCTAAGAGCTTAGAAGTTGTTTTTATTTATTTGAATCCATGGAATTTGTTCAACGTGGAGGCTAGCTCTAACGTTGGTTTTATATTTTTAGTCTTTCTTTTATTTAGTTTTTGCTAGGGACTAGCAAAGTCTAAGTGTGGGGGAATTTGATCTACGCATTTTATGCTTGATTCTTAACGTTTTTCTCTTTACATTTAGCTTTGTTTTGACCTTAGTACTATCATTTCTTACTTACTTTATGCTTTTAGGTAGAAATAAAGGAGAAAATAATAAAGGAGGCGTTTTGGAGCTAAAAGCGGGCTAAGGAGAAAAGTTCTCAATTCCGGAGAAGAAATGGTCCGAGGAATGGTCTTCAAATGGTTACTAAAATGCTTTCCCACATGGTTTCAAGAATTGAAGACCAAATGCCAAAAGAAATGGATACCAAAATGGTGGACAAAAACATGAAGACATTTCTCCTGCGCGACCCAGGAAAGAGCAAATATGGCGGAATATATGGAGCATATAATGGACGAATTTTGGAGAATATTCCATGAAGATAAATACCTGATTTGAGGGCCAAAATATGTTAAAATATATGGTATATTCGGCCAAGGAAGCTTAGAGGAAAAGGAATGCAAAATTTGAAGATATCAAGATTTCCTACTCCTTGTAGAAGAAGAAAATCTGGGCTGCCAGGTCACCCAACTTCAAAGGATCACCAAATATTCAAATCAACTCCGAATTTAATGATCAGATATGATATTTTATAGCCCTTGAAGTATTCTTTCCAACGAATCAAGAATTGTAATTTTCTGATCTCTACAGCTCCGGGAAATCGCGTTTGAAGTTATACTGTCAGATTTGCCCGGGTACATAAGGAAAGTCTTGTTTTGGTAGGAAAAACCCTACTCTTCTCCTATATAAAGGGGAGCTCGACTCTTTCATTCAGATCACTCATTCAAGACGCTAGAGCTCTGCCTCTAAACACCTCCACACGTCCAAAATCTCTCCAAGAAATACCAAGAAGCCGTTCACACCAAAATCCATCATCTACCTTCCTCCATCGAGACTTTCATGGCAATCCTAACTGTCTCCTCTATTCATTGAAGGCGTGGCTTACATCAAGTAGACTAGGGCAATCCCGACATCAAAAAGTGTAACCATGACTTCTACTCTTTACTTCTTGTATTATTTCTTGGTTTGTATGGACAAATTTGTGGAAGTGTTTTTGGTTTGTAATTTTATCAAGTTCACGTGAACCTCCCACGTTTTAGTCTTTGGTTTTCATGCTATATTTTGTGCTTAATGCTTTGATTTATTGCATGGCAATCCTACCTTAAATAAATGGAAGTGTCAGGGCAATCCCTACACTTTACTTTCGAGAGATATGCATGAAATTAGTCGCTAAAGACTTAGAACTAATAGGTTGCATGTAATTTGGTAGGTTCTAAAGACGTGGTGTATGGAATGAGTTGATCATTGTATATACGTATATAAACCTTTTATTTTCGGTCTAGTGAGCATGTTTATGATTTTATGTTCTTTAATTGTTTCTACTTGTCTATGAGTGAAACATGTTAGAACTTAGGATTTCTATGTGTGTTTACTTGCCATCTTTTGTCTTTTAATTTCGTAGATTAGATAAACAAACTTTCAAACCCCCCATACCTTTTATTTTATGTTTACAAACGTTGTCATGCATTAGTACCCTCAATCCCCGGTTAAGAACGATCCCTACTTATCAATGCTACATCTACAAAGAAGGGTTTTAATTGTTTTCGTGTTTGTTTGAGTGTTTTAATTAAATGCTTGAAAAGATGCGAATCAATAACTCGTTGGTAATAGTATTACCCACGAGTTAACTCGTAACTCGCCGGCAATACTTCGTTATTTCCCAGGAGAGGCAGCTCGAGCTACCTAATTTCTTCACCCCATCTCTTCCTTGAAAACCCTAAAACCCCATCTCTTCCTCTCCTCCCCTCTCCCCTCCCCTCTCCCCTCTCCACACAAAAATACCTAAACCCCAAATCTCCCCTACCTCTCCTCCCCTCCTCCTCTCCTCCTCCCCTCCTCCTCTACCTCCTCTCCTCACCTCCGCTGCTGAAAGGACTCAACCCCGATTTAGCTTCCTAAATCGGAATCAAACCCCTTCGAAAACACGAACCAACAAAAACTTTTCGAAATTTGGGCAGAGTTTCGTTACTAGCGTGGAATTACCATTACCTGCACGCGGAAAATACACTTCATCCTATGCCACAAAAAGCAAACCGTGGGCACCAATCCCATCCGGATTTCTCAATATATCAACAGTAAAGTAAACAATACATATAATATATACTTTACTGAAATCCGGGTAAAATCGTATAACATATTCAATAGAAACTCAGAGCGACTTCTAATACATAATCATATATGTATACCACAGTAGGTAGAACAATAAACCTACTGGATGAAACAAAGTAGCTCGAGCACTATGCCTCCGACCACGACGTGCGACACCAGAGCCTGAACTGCAAACTGGGCACGGAAACCGAAAAACCCAGGGGAAAGACATGAAACACTTTAGAGTGAGTGGACGAAAACAAATGTCTTTCACCAGTTAATATATATGTTATAAAAACATATGCGAGTCCAGGTAAATAAAAATAATATAGTACACGAGGTAAAACCATAATCCTCCAGCGTACTGAGCATGCAAGTAAAAATCCCACGGGGTCACTCATGGACACACACCGTGCTAGTACAGTCAGAATCACGGAGTCCCAGACTTCCACGCGATTCTAGCCAGAAAGGCCTCAGGTCAGAGGTCTGCCTCCCCCAGGTACAGGTCACGGGTCAGGAGTCACAGCCTCCCCCGGTACACATCCTCGGAGATCAGCCGGGATGCGAGTGTATCGATACAACAATATATAACGACTGTACGCTGTGTAAACTAAATCACAAACATTTCGATGCAAATGCATGAAACAGCATATAAGTGTATGTATACTCATATACGTATATTCGTATAAGTATATCGTATAATCGTAAAACACATGCTCATATAATCCGAAATCTCATACGCATGCTCAAGTTCATAAATCATATATTAAGACTCGCAAATAATCCGTGAAAAGAAATGTCCACTCACAGACTGGCGTAACGCGTATCGCGTTAACCCGTGATCCGGCGGAAAGTGCCTCGCCAAACGAACGATCACGAACACCTGAATATTCACAAAATCCATATCTCAAAATCATATCTCGACAATGCAAGACAAATCACGAGAAACCACCGTTCCCGGAAACTCATAACCCAAAGCCGACGAATCGTCGTAAATCCATATATAATACCTCAATACCTCGCTTTACTTTCGGATGCTCAAATCGAAAAACGAATCTCCCCACTGCGATCGGGGCGCGAATTCGAGTCAAATGACATGCAACTTGTCGAAAGTCAAAAAGTCAACCTGTTGACCGTTGACCGCCGTCCACGGCGGCGCCACCGCCGTCCGAAGCATTTCACGGCGGAGCAACCCTTGTTCCACTCAAAATCACCCACTGAGCAACTTCCATAACTGCACCAAAGTCCAATTCTCACTCTAACTAGGTCAATTTCATGAAAACCCGAATTCAAACACAAATTTCAAATCCAAAATTCTCCTTCCACAAATCGAATTAGAACACCAAACTTACATGGTAGCTTGTAGGTGAGGAGAGCTTCAAAGCCCAGTAAAAATTGCAGCTCAATTCGGTCTAAATCAAGGAACCGAAATCACAAATTCTTCCTCCATTTTTAGCCGGATTTCTCTCCTCCTCCGGCATCCCTTGCAATGAAAGGAGGCCGGATTCTTCACCAAGAGCCCGAGACGCGTCGAACAAGGCCAACCCCAAGCCTTGGGGTGGCCGGAAAGTGTAGCACCGCCGTGAGCCTCCAACCACCGTCGCACCTTCTCCTCCCACTCGGTCAAACCGAGTCAACTCACCAAGTCAACACATTAATTCAGCTTTGACTTTCCACAAATAGCAACCTACTATTTATAGACTTACCAAATAAGGAAACTTTCCCAATTAATTGCGACAAACTTCGAATATTCATAACTCCTTCGTCGTAATTCTGATTCCGATAATTCTCGCGGCCACAAATTCGTCTCGACATATTCTTCACTAACCACCCGAAGTCAAACACATCGGCCAAACGGATAAAAATTCAACCCTTCGAACCAACACACATTAAATCGACTAAACAAACAACAAACGGAAATATTCGCAACTAATTCTTCGTAACTCAAAACAATGCTCCAAAAGTTTTCACAAGCTCGAAATTAAATTCTGAACAACTTCCGTGAAGAAGCCGAAACCAAATTCTCGTCCGGTAATTTAGTCGTTAAGTAGCCCACCATTTAAATCTGAACTTCAAATATTCATAATTAATTCCTCGGTCATCCAAATAACAATCCGGAACCGCCCACGAACTCGAAATCATATATACTACGAATCTCGAGAAGTGACTCAGCTCCAATTCTCGGCCAATAATTTAGTCGTTAAGAAGCTTCGGCGATTAAAACGACTGTCGCAACTCTGCGACTATGCGGCTTAACTGCTGATTCTGTTTTGGGTCATCACAGCTGCAGGAATCCGATCTCGACCATGACAGGTCCTCTCTCCCTCCCTCTCTCTCTCTCTCTCTCTCTCTCTCTCTCTCTCTATTTTTGTTTTTTATAATTATGTGTATATATATGCATTTTAATTATATTTGATTTAATTAACTTGATTAATTAAATTTTGGGTTTTGAGTTAATTTTTGATAATTATTAGGCAAGTGTATGTATGTATATATGTAGAAAATATTTAGGTAATTTAAGGTGATTTAATTGGATTAATTGATATAGTTGATAATGATATTGTATTTTTAAGGTGTTGCATGGGAAAATTAAGGTGATTTGGATTAATTGATATAGGTAATTTAAGGTAATTTAAGGTGTTGGGCAAATTAAGGTGATTTGGATTAATTGATATAGTTGATAATTTAAGATATATTTGTTAACTTAATTAATTGGTTAAATAAGCATTTGGGTAATATTTAATTGATATTTTGATAATTATATTCGTAATGATCGATATGATATGATGCAATTTAATTTAATGTTTTATATGATATCATAAGCATTTGGCCTATGAAATTTAATTTTATGTTTGATATGATGCAAACGGTTCCGGTTCCGAATGGTTCCGGTTCAAAACGGTTCCGGTTCCAAACTGTTCCGGTTCCAAACGGTTCCGGTTCCGAACGGTTCCAGTTCCAAACGGTTCCGGTTCCAAACGGTTATCGGTTCCAACAATTAGTCCTGGTTTCGGTTCTATGAAAAATCGGAACCGTTTGGAACCGGAACTGTTCGGAACCGGAACCGTTTTGAACTGGAACCGTTCGGTTCCGGTTCCTGTTCTAGCGGTTATCAGTTCAAAACGGTCGAACGGTTCCGGTTCAAAACGGTTCCGGTTCCGAACAGTTCCGGTTCCAAACGATTCTGGTTCCTTAATTTTCATAGATTCGAATCTAGGACTAATTGTTGGAACCGATAGGAGGTTTTGCGAAAAATTGACTTGGAGGCATCAAACAGAGAGGGACTAGAAACAGTGGAGGGAGCAGCAGTCAAGGTTCCTCAGCCGCAGTCAGCAACACGCGCAGTGGCCCAATTATAAATGCTCACACACAAATGTTGCTAGCTGCGCGAGGAGAGGAGGAAGCTGCACGATCCGGATCCGTGCAACCCCCAGTCCAGCCTCGAGCCTCAGTCAGCAGACGCTCAGTCAGCAGACCCACAGACGAGCGACAGTCAACGGGGGCATCAGAAACTCCCTCCATCTGAATGCCCCCTATTGGCCCGGTGCCTACTCCCGTTTCACGGGAATCATTTGAGGCAGATGGTGCTGGAGCCTCATCGTCCAGGCCTCGTCTATCTCCGCCGTTCGGTCTCTTCCTGCCCGACGAGACTCATGTGATCCCTGAATTCGATGATAGGGGGATGCCTATTTATATTGAAGGACGGCCGGAGTTCCTGAGCGTGGAGGAAGCGTACAACTTCATCCAGTTCGACCCCGTGTATCTTTGGAGTGCGAGGTGCACCAACCAGCAAATGGACGATGCAGGTAAATTTTATTTAACAAGATTGATTACTTAATTATTACTTAAGCCTTACGATAGGTTCAATTAATGATATCAATTTGTTGACATTCTATTATTAGGCAATTTCGTTAATGGCACTGGAAAACGAAAGACTAGAGACCCCTGCACCGGGAAGAGACTTGAGCAGGCCACCGGGGGAAGGAAAACGCTCATTAGGGCCAATGAGCATGGTGAGGTGATCGAGACATTTGACACCACGCGAAAGTATGCCAGTATGGCCGGGGCCGACATGCAGGCAAGGTCCCAATGCTTTGGCCAGATTGGGAATCTGTGCCTCTCTACGTGAAGATGCAAGTGCATAATGCACTGAGTGTGAGTTAAATCGTATTTTCATTACGTAAATTTTACATTTATTAATTAAGTCCGAATAAATATATATTTTTACCGTTTATATATTCATCTTGCAGCTGTGGTTTGACGTGGATGAATGCCTTATTCACACGTGGGTAGAGCGTCAACTACATATCAGGTGATGTGATTCGAGTTATTTGAGTATATATCGAGTTAGAATTTTGTTTATCAAGTGTTTTAATATCTCTAACTTTTTTTTTTCTGGTGTTAATATAGGTATAAAGAGTGGAAGAACGAGCTTTCAAAACATTACACACAGTACAAGGAGCTAGGCCGAGGTTCTACCCCTAGCGAATTCTGATTTAGGGAGTACAAGTGGCTGTGGCTGGTAGCCCACTTCGAGCACCCCAAAGCGAAGGTATGCATCCTGAATATATTTTACAACCCTAATGTAATGTATCACATTGAAATAGTTAGTTACTAATTTTTTTACATATGTTTATCAAACAAGGCGATTTCCAAGACGAACAAGGAGAACAGATTGAAAAACACCAAGGCCCATCATGCAGGTTCACTCAACTATTTGGGTTGGTCGAGTAAGGCGCAGCAACAACAAGAAGTCAACCCGTTGGTGTTTATTCATCAGAAGTTCTATCCGCAGTGCCCTGAAGAAGTGGTAAGTCTTTAGCCTCATTATTTTGTACTTCACATATGCATGTGTTAATAAAACTATTTTTCTCTATTAATTTATTTTTTTTAATAATACATTGTTCATATTAGCTTTTCAATTAGGCAAGAGTGGATGAGGCGATCACAGAAGTCACCATGAATATAGCTCGAAACAACCATCCTGACTGCTCGGAGGAAGAAGTGACCCAGTATGCCTCTCAGATCGATCCGCTTGATCGCCCTATAGCGGCTCAGATCATGGAAAAAGCGTGCGGGACTGGAAAGAATACCTACTACAGCAGGGGAATGGGCTCGGCGAGCGAAGGAGTATTGAAGAACACTTCGGAATACTCTACCGGGTCAAGAACTTCAACTTCTAGGAACTCTAACCTAGCAGCGGAGCTTCAGAGGACGCAGAGGGAGTTGGAGGAGCAAAGGAGGCAGATGGAGGAGATGCGGCAATTGGCCGAGCAGCAGGCAGTCAAAGATGCCGAGTACCGGGTGATGGCCGAGCAACACCGAATGATGGTCCAACAACAGACACAAATGTTCACATGGATGCAGACGATGTATGCGTGCCAAACTACCGGACAACCGCTCCCCACACCTCCCCCGGTCCCTGTGTTCCACAGTGATCCACCACCGCAGCAGTCACCGCCACAGCAAGACCAGGCTAGCTACCGGAGTTCAAATGATTACGTCCACATGGATTTCCTCGACCCTTAGTGTAGTTGTAGTTTATTTTCATATTGTTGTTGTTTCTACTGTACGTTGGACAATTATGTGTGTACTGTTAAACTTGTATTTGTACGGTTTCTGTTTTTCAGTGCAGGTTCTGGAATTGGGCCCAATCCAGAACCGGGTTTTTTTTGACAAATTTCTCCAGGTATTGCCGGCGACTTGGACCAAAGTCACCGGCAATACCCCTCATTTTCCAGCCACGGCGGAGGGGCATTACCGGCGACTTGAGCATTGCCGGCGACTTTAAAAATAAGTCGCCGGTAATACTTTCACCGGCGCCAAATTTTTGGCGAGAGTATTACCGGCGACTTAAAAAGAAAGGCCGGCGACTTAACCCTAAAATGTTGTAGTGCATCATAATTTACAAATTCATCTAAATTTCATCAAATATAAATATATTCATTTCACATATTCAACAAAATCAAACTAAATTACGTCATTTCGCACATTCATATACATATATCATCACCAAATTTATCCAATTTTATCCATATACATAAATTATCACTAAATTAACATATATCATATACATATATCATCAGCAAATTTATCCAATTTCATATATACATATATAAAATCACAACAATATATATATGTATATATATACACAATTTCACAAATTTTCATATCCAATTTCACCAATATATATACAATATATATATCCATATCCAATTTCACCAAATTTATTCATTTATATATATCCACAATTTCATACCCAATTTCTAGAAATTAATGAATATATATGGGTCGGAGAGAGAGAGAGAGAGAGAGAGAGAGAGAGCAATATCGACGGGGGTGGTAGAGGGGATGGCGAAGGCAACGTGCAGAGAGACCCGAAGGCGACGTGGAGAGATTATTTTTGGCGAGCACCGACAAGTGGAGAGAGACCCAGAAAATAGAGAGAGAGAGAGAGAGGCAGGGTGATGGATTTCCGGTGAGAGGAGAGAGAGAGTGACGTGGGCGATGGGTTTCCGGCACGGTGCGAGAGAGAAAGAGAGCTTAGAGAATGTGTGTGTGTGTGTGTGTGTGTATATATATATATATATATAGAGAGAGAGAGAGAGAGAGAGAGAGAGAGAGAGAGAGATTAGGGATTTCTCCCTAAATATCGATCTGATTAAATGACTTAGACGATGAAATGTATGCTTTCGTCATCTAAGTAGGACTTAGGCGACGAAATACCTATATTTCATGGGCTAAGTATTTTTTTTAAAATTTCCCAAAATATTTGGCGGAAAAAAAAACAGCCAAATATTTGGTGTTAGGTGATGTAATTGCATGATTTCCTCATCTAAGAATGCACCAAGACAATGAAATACCCAGGTTTCATCGTATAAGTGATAATTTATCAAAATATGTATCAATTTTCTTTTAAAAAAAGAATTTTGACTACCTCCTTAAAAAATACAAAGAAATCAACCGTCAGATATGATCATTATGTTTATATATCATTTAGAAAAAAAATTGACGCCAATTTGGTAGAATTTGGTATTCGATCGATACAGTTTTGTGAATATCTACTGAAGTTTAAAAGATGGAAACAATCGTACATATTAATAATCGTAAAACCTTGTCCAATGGGACAGGCATTCCACTTACGTCGAAACTTTATATATCAATTACATATAAATTTGAAAGGACCCAACCCTGATTTAGTTGCCTAAACCGGAATCGAACCCCTTCGAAAACACGAACAAACAAAAACCAACAAAATTTCGGCAGAGTTTCATTACTAACGTGGAATTACTATTACCTGCACGCGGAAAATACACTTCATCCTATGCCACAAAAATTAAACCATGGGCACCAATCCCATCCGGATTTCTCAATATATCAACAATAATGTAAAGTAGTAAATATATCTGTACTTTACTGAAATCCGGAGTAAAATCGTATAATATATACAACAGAATACTCAGAGCGACCTCTAATGTATAATCATATAAGTATACCACAGTAGGTAGAACAATAAACCTACTGGAAGAAACAAGGTAGCTCGAGCACTATGCCTCCGACCACGATGTGCCACACCAGAGTCAACAATCTGACTCAGGCAAACACATCAACTGCCACAATTCTCTGCTCTGAGGCCACATATAGACGCTCATATACACATCCCCAGGCAAACCGTGCCACACAATTCTCTGAACTCTGAATACTCATCCAAATCCACTGTTCTCTGGTAACTCGCGCGTCGATTGATCCTCAATAGGATCCACAACCGAAACGACACGGAAAGCACGTCAGGAGGCATCCTAAAGAATACAATATCGTTCACAACAAGTGGAACATAATCATGGAACTTCAAATATTTGAAAGTATACAACACCCGGAATTTGATGATTATCCGCCGGCCGGTCGGGTCACCATTCCAGACATGTTGTACATTCTCAAATATCCTTAGCAAACACGACTACAGAAGTCTACAGGACCTATAACCTAATGCTCTGATACCAACCTGAAAGGACCCAACCCCGATTTAGCTTCCTAAATCGGAATCAAACCCCTTCGAAAACACGAACCAACAAAAACTTTTCGAAATTTGGGCAGAGTTTCGTTACTAGCGTGGAATTACCATTACCTGCACGCGGAAAATACACTTCATCCTATGCCACAAAAAGCAAACCGTGGGCACCAATCCCATCCGGATTTCTCAATATATCAACAGTAAAGTAAACAATACATATAATATATACTTTACTGAAATCCGGTATAAAATCGTATAACATAATCAACAGATTTCTCAGAGCGACCTCTAATGTATAATCATATAAGTATACCACAGTAGGTAGAATAATAAACCTACTGGAAGAAACAAGGTAGCTCGAGCACTATGCCTCCGACCACGATGTGCCACACCAGAGTCCGAACTGCAAACTGGGCACGGAAACCGAAAAACCCAGGGGAAAGACATGAAAACTGTTAGAGTGAGTGGACGAAAATAAATGTCTTTCACCAAGTAATATATACGTATAAAATCATATGCGAGTCAAATGCATGAAAATCAAATGGTACGTGAGGAGATGCTGACTACCACCCACGTATAGAGCATGCAACGTAAATATATCGCGGAGTCTCTCGTGGACTACCACGCGATAGCACAGTCTGAATCACGGGATCGCAGACCCACACGTGATTCCGTGATAGCACAGTCTGAACCACGAGCCTCAACACCATCATACTCAAACTCAGCTCTCGTAGCCCACACATACACACATGCAATACTGAAGCTCCTGACTTTCAACTGAACGTATCAGCAATAACATCCTAAACGAATGGTCAAAGTACGACCACCAGCCTTTCTCGAACAAACTCAAAGGTGCAGCCATAGTCGATAGTCGACCCCATCCATCAACACTGCCTCAAGCTCAAATCTGGCCGAAAATGCAAGTGGATGAAACTCAAGTAATCAGTACACATCCTACACCTCGCTGCACGCCGTAGCTGTAGAGTCTCGGACTCTCTGATGCTAACATAAGGTCAGCTACACCCAAATCATACATAGGATATGTAGCCCCATAAGGTTTCCACTGCCTGAAATCATGAGCCACCGCTCTGCTATACAGCATCAAAGCACAACCAGACCCAAACCTCGATGCATTGCCATAGCCCACGAACTCATCGCGGTCGTCAGGTAAAGTCAAAACCGAAACAACGATCAACCATCCTGCAGGAGTAATAACTCTCCTCGCGTGCATCGAACCACTCGAACTTGACGCCTTCTTCGTCAATCCAGAAAGTAGAGTGGCAATCCGCGAAAATCCTGTACAAGTCGTCGATAATAGCCTGCCAAACTCAAGAGACTCCAGATCTCCGGTAAATGGTAGGTCAACCCCAAATCAACACGGCTTCAATCTGGTCATAATCCACGCCACTCACTCGAATAGCATCACACAGCTCAAACTCTTCATGCTAATCGGCCAAAACCCACACTGGCTGAACTTCGCAAAAACCTGGTCGTCTCGCAAACTCCACGAAACCGCTCACAATTGCTTCAGGTGCTGGTCTACACTCCTGGAGTACATCAGGACATTGCCAACGAACATAACCGCAACTCGTCCAGAATCGTCTGAACACATGGTCCATCAAGTCCACAAGATCTACGGGGGCATTGGTCAACCAAACAGCGTGACCAAGAACTCATAATGCCTGCACCATGATCTGAAAGCCAACATAGCCACATCTGACTCACCGGTCCACAACTGATGGTTTCCGGATCCGAAATCAATCTTCGAAAAGATTGAAGCTCTCGCGAGCTGATCAAACCACTCGTCAATCCGAAGCGGAGGATACTCACTCTCCTCTGAAATTAATCAAGCTTTGGTAGTCAACGCACCACCAGGTCGAATAAACCAACATCCGTACACACAATACAAGAGCACATCACGCAAACACGCGGAATCGCATGAAATCTCCTCCAGCAACTCTTGGAGTCGAAACTATAGCTCCATCAGCTCCGCGAGTTCCGAACGACAAGATGCCGGTAAAATGAATCCAACGCCTGGTACAAGCTCAATGGTGTAGTCAATCTCCCGAACTGAAGGAACACTTGGTAACTCCTCCGGAACACACCTGGAAACTCGGAAACCACCTCAATGTCGCCAATGTCGGGCACAGCAACCATAGTATCCACAACATGAGCTAAGCAACAACACAACTCGTCTCCATCATCCGCTTGACCATCACCACGAAACAGCATCTCGGGAAAATCTGGTCGTCGAATCACAACCTCCTTCTCGAGGCACTCGCACATCGCCAAATGCGTCGTCAGTAAGTTCATACTCGCAAGCACACCAAAACCATAATGTCCAGCTATAACAGGTTCGCAGCTAACACATAACCTCCAACAAGGATCTCGCAACCTCCGGATGGATACAACACTCTCCAAAACCTCGGAAGTGGAGATGCAGGTACAGTACCCATGGATATCAAACAACGGCAACCTCGGAGAAAAGTCTGTCCACAACAAGGTCATGTCACGAACTCCAACATGCCCAACTAGCCGCCCACATCAATTGCGACTTGCTGAATGGCTCGTCTAGAAATCCCGGTACATTGATCAGACTGCAGGAACAACATGAGGGTCTCCTCGTAACTCTGAGCTGTCGAACCGCTAACATAGCTGACTGAGGGCACTCCCTCGTAATGTGACCCTCCTGGCCACCGAAATAGCAACTGAAAGTGCTCCAGGAACACAAGTCACCGCAACACCTGCTGCGTGAAAGGATCACCAACGATTGCCCAAATTCATGACATAGGAACAAGTCCGCTACTCTGTGATCTCCGCCATCACCAAACGGATTTTCTGCTTGACCTGATGACCCTCAACAATGCATCTCTGCCTCAGGTCGGTAAACATTCCACATTCGAATGCTGGGTAGCCTGACAAAACCATTACCGTAAATACAACACCCTGAATGTAGGCCATGGAGTCGCAACAGGAACTCACACAATATCAACCCACCAAATACAACAATCTGACTCAGGCAAACACATCAACTGCCACAATTCTCTGCTCTGAGGCCACATATAGACGCTCATATACACATCCCCAGGCAAACCGTGCCACACAATTCTCTGAACTCTGAATACTCATCCAAATCCACTGTTCTCTGGTAACTCGCGCGTCGATTGATCCTCAATAGGATCCACAACTGAAACGACACGGAAAGTACGTGAGGAGGCATCCTAAAGAATACAATATCGTTCACAATAAGTGGAACATAATCATGGAACTTCAAATATTTGAAAGTATACAACACCCGGAATTTGATGATTATCCGCCGGCCGGTCGGGTCACCATTCCAGACATGTTGTACATTCTCAAATATCCTTAGCAAACATGACTACAGAAGTCTACAAGACCTATAACCTAATGCTCTGATACCAACCTGAAAGGACCCAACCCCGATTTAGCTTCCTAAATCAGAATCAAACCCCTTCGAAAACACGAACCAACAAAAACTTTTCGAAATTTGGGCAGAGTTTCGTTACTAGCGTGGAATTACCATTACCTGCATGTGGAAAATACACTTCATCCTATGCCACAAAAAGCAAACCGTGGGCTCCAATCCGATCCGGATTTCTCAATATATCAACAGTAAAGTAAACAATACATATAATATATACTTTACTGAAATCCGGTATAAAATCGTATAACATAATCAACAGATTTCTCAGAGCGACCTCTAATGTATAAACATATACGTATACCACAGTAGGTAGAACAATAAACCTACTGGTAGAAACAAGGTAGCTCGAGCACTATGCCTCCGACCACGACGTGCGACACCAGAGCCTGAACTGCAAACTGAGCACGGAAACCGAAAAACCCAGGGGAAAGACAATAAACACGTTAGAGTGAGTGGACGAAAATAAATGTCTTTCACCAGTTAATATATATGTTATAAAAACATATGCGAATCCAGGTAAATAAAAACAATATAGTACACGAGGTAAAACTCATACTCCTCCAGTGTACTGAGCATGCAAGTAAAATCCCACGGGGTCACTCATGGACTCCTCCGTGCTAGTACAATCAGAATCACGGGATCCCAGACCCACACGTGACTCTAGCCAGAAATGGCCTCAGGTCAAAGGTCTGCCTCCCCCTGGTAAAGACCTCGGGTCAGGAGTCACAGCCTCCCCTGGAAAATAAAGCCTACCATCGGGGATCAGCCGAGAGGCAAGTGTATCGATACAACAACGTAACCATGACTGTACTCTGTGTAAACCAAATCATAAACATTTCGATGCAAATGCATGAAACAATATAAAAGTGTATGCATATTCGTATACGTATATCCGTATAAATATAATCGTATAATCATAAACACATGCTCATGTAATCCGTAATCTCAATACGCATGCTCAAGTTCGAAATCATATAAAAGACTCGCAAGAATTCCGTGAAAAGAAATTGTCCACTCACAGACTGGCGTAACGCGATACGCGTTAACCCGTGATCCGGCGGAAAGTCCCTCGACAAAAGAACGACCACGAACACCTGAATATTCACAAAATCCAATACTCAAAGTCATAAGTCGACATTACAAATCAAATCACGAGAAACCACTGTTCTCGGAAACACGTAATTCAAAGTCGACGAATCGTCGAAAATCCGTATATGTACACCTCGATACCTCGCTATACATTCGGATACTCAAATCGAGAAACGAACCTCCCCACTGCGATTGGGGCACGATTTCGAGTCAAATGACATGCGACTTGTCGAAAATCCAAAAAGTCAAAGTTTGACCACCGTTGACCGCCGCCCACGGCGGCGCCGCCACTGACTGGAAAATTTCACGGCGGAGCTACCTCTAGTCCACTCAAAATCACCCACTGAGCAACTTTGTCAACTGCAACGAAGGCCAATTCTCACTCTAACATGGTCAATTTCATGAAAAACCGAATGTACACACAAATTTCAAATCCAAAATTCTCCTTCCACAATCAAAATTAGAACTCCAAACTTACATGGTAGCTTGCTAGTGATGAGAGCTACAAAGCCCACCCAAAATTTCAGCTCAATTCGGCCAAAAACGGAGAACCCGAATTCACCAAGTTTTCACCATTTTCAAGTCGGAAATTCCTCCAATTCCGGCGAGCTACACCGCCAACGGTGGCCGGGGATGTCACAAGGGGACTAAGGCGAGTCGAATAAGCCACGGGCCGAGCCCGGAGGTGGCCGGAACACCACAAGCCGCCGTGAGCACGCCGTTGCCGTCGGCCTCCTCCTCCTCCCACCGAGTTGACTCGGTCAACTTGGTCAACCATAATAAAGTCCATCTTTCACTTTCCCTTTAAGGCAACCTGCTATTTATAGCCTTTCTCGATTAGGAAACTTCATGTTTATCCATTTCGACGAACTTTAAACACGCATAACTTTCTCGTCGTATATCCGATTCCGATAATTCTCGCGGCCACAAACTCATCTCGACGTACTCTTCAATAATCACCCGAAGTCAAACACATCGGCCAAACGGATAAAAATTCAACTGTTCAACCAAACACACATTTAATTCGACTAAACAATCCACAAACGGAAATAATCACAACTAAATCTCCGTAAGTCAAAATCATGCTCCGAAAGTTCCCACGAGCTTGAAATTAAATTCTGAACAACTTTCATGAAGAAGCCGAAACCAAATTCTCGACCGGTAATTTAGTCGTTAAGTAGGTCGTCATTATAATCCAATTCCGTTGAAACTTCAAATATTCATAATTAATTCCTCGGTCATCCAAATAACGATCCGGAACCGCCCACGAACTCGAAATCACATATAGAACGACTCTCGAGAAGAGACCCAGCTCCAATTCTCAGCCAATAATTAAGTCGTTAACGAACCTGGCAGTTCAAATACTGTCGACAATCTGCGACTATGCGACTTACTGCTGATTCTGTTTCGGATCGTCACAAATCCACCCCCCTTAGAAAAATTTCGACCTTGAAATTTCCAAGTCTACTGACTAAAAGTAGGAGCATTGCCTCTGCATACTGCTCAACTCTCCAGTGACAATGTCAACTGAACAACTGACTCCACAATAGGAGATAGCTCTGTACTGAAATCTTTGTACCCTCAAATCAAAAATCTGAATCGGCTCACACAATCGTCAAGTGTTCCTGCATAAGGAACAGGTGGGGTACATAATACGAAACAAACCTGAAACATAGTTCCGGCTCACGGAACACAACACACATAAAGGCCAACGATATAGGCGATGCCGAACCATACAGCATAACACAAACTTGTCCATAATCACATACCAAACAAAACAACAAGGCAAATCACAACTCAACATACTCATAACAACACAGCTCAAACATCGGACTCGGGCAATTATCAACCCCATTTCCGCTAATCTGACAGTCTGTGGTAGCACATTCCACAAAAATCAAAATCAAACATCAACTCAACTCAAACCAAACTCACTCCAGCACAGTGGAGTACAACATCGTCCACAAAACAACATCAAGCAATGTTAATATCACAGTGGTCATCAAACCGGTACCGCATGCAATCTCAACAAGTGAAACTGCTGGTCCCAAATCCTCCGGAACTGCAATACCGAGGTCCACAATATGCCCTCCAAGGTCTGAATAGTCCTCAAAGATCGCTCGCCAATCTGAGGATAAGAACCGGTACTAACTCGTAATCTGGTCCCCAATGCTTGCTGTAAAGCTTGTCAACACTTTGTTGTAGCTGATTATCTCGGTCAGCGAACCGGGACATAGGCACACCACGTAAATGGACAACCTCCGTAAAAACACAACTATGCCAGAGCTGCCACTGAAATCGTCTCCGAAAGTACAAGGAAATGTACTAAGTTCATCAAATGGTCCACAAAAGTCTGACAACTGGTATCACCAACCAAAGTGCATACAAACACACACAAACACAGCAGTAATCGCCACGTCTAACCGGAAATCTCAAATGGCTGACACATCTCGGCAAATCTCTGCCTCGTAGCCATCGCCAGTCGACAAAAGTGGCATCTGTACACACACAAACCGCTACATTCCTCTTCATGCTGCATCACGAGTAGACAACTCGGAGTATCAGACACATCCCCGTACCACTAGCGCCAAACGCGCGCAAAACCACGAGCCTCAACACCATCATACTCAAACTCAGCTCTCGTAGCCCACACATACACACATACAATACTGAAGCTCCTGACTTTCAACTGAACGTATCAGCAATAACATCCTAAACGAATGGTCAAAGTACGACCACCAGCCTTTCTCGAACAAACTCAAAGGTGCAGCCATAGTCGATAGTCGACCACATCCATCAACACTGCCTCAAGCTCAAATCTGGCCGAAAATGCAAGTGGATGAAACTCAAGTAATCAGTACACGTCCTACACCTCGCTGCACGCCGTAGCTGTAGAGTCTCGGACTCTCCGATGCTAACATAAGGTCAGCTACACCCAAATCATACATAGGATATGTAGCCCCATAAGGTTTCCACTGCCTGAAATCATGAGCCACCGCTCTGCTATACAACATCAAAGCACAACCAAACCCAAACCTCGATGCATCGCCATAGCCCACGAACTCATCGCGGTCGTCAGGTAAAGTCAAAACCGAAACAACGGTCAACCATCCTGCAGGAGTAATAACTCTCCTCGCGTGCATCGAACCACTCGAACTTGACGCCTTCTTCGTCAATCCAGAAAGTAGAGTGGCAATCTGGGAAAATCCTGTACAAGTCGTCGGTAATAGCCTGCGAAACTCAAGAGACTCCAGATCTCTGGTAAATGGTAGGTCAACCCCAAATCAACACGGCTTCAATCTGGTCATAATCCACGCCACTCACTCGAATAGCATCACACAGCTCAAACTCTTCATGCTAATCGGCCAAAACCCACACTGGCTGAACTTCGCAAACACCTGGTCGTCTTGCAAAGTCCACGAAACCGCTCACAATTGCTTCAGGTGCTGGTCCACACTCCTGGAGTACATCAGGACATTGCCAACGAACATGACCGCAACTCGTCCAGAATCGTCTGAACACATGGTCCATCAAGTCCACAAGATCTACGGGGGCATTGGTCAACCAAACAGCGTGACCAAGAACTCGTAATGCCTGCACCATGATCCGAAAGCCAACATAGCCACATCTGACTCATCGGTCCACAACTGATGGTATCCGGATCCGAAATCAATCTTCGAAAAGATTAAAGCTCTCGCGAGCTGATCAAACCACTCGTCAATCCGAAGCGGAGGATACTCACTCTCCTCTGAAATGAATCAAACTTCGGTAGTCAACGCACCACCACGTCGAATCAACCAACATCCGTACACACAATACAAGAGCACATCACGCAAACACGTGGAATCGCATGAAATCTCCTCCAGCAACTCTTGGAGTCGAAACTATAGCTCCATCAGCTCCGCTGGTTCCGAACGACAAGATGCCGGTAAAATGAGTCCAACGCCTGGTACAAGCTCAATGGTGTAGTCAATCTCCCGAACTGAAGGAACACTTCGTAACTCCTCCGGAACACACCTGGAAACTCGGAAACCACCTCAATGTCGCCAATGTCGGGCACAGCAACCATGGTATCCACAACATGAGCTAAGCAACAACACAACTCGTCTCCATCATCCGCTTGACCATCACCACGAAACAGCATCTCGGGAAAATCTGGTCGTCGAATCACAACCTCCTTCTCGAGGCACTCGCACATCGCCAAATGCGTCGCCAGTAAGTCCATACTCGCAAGCACACCAAAACCACAATGTCCAGCTATAACAGGTTCGCGGCTAACACATAACCTCCAACAAGGATCTCGCAACCTCCGGATGGATACAACACTCTCCAAAACCTCGGAAGTGGAGATGCAGGTACAGTACCCATGGATATCAAACAACGGCAACCTCGGAGAAAAGTCTGTCCTCAACATGGTCATGGCACGAACTCCAACATGCCCAACTAGCCGCCCACATCAATTGCGACTTGCTGAATGGCTCGTCTAGAAATCCGGGTACATTGATCAGACTGCAGGAACAACATGAGGGTCTCCTCGTAACTCTGAGCTGTCGAACCGCAAACACAGCTGACTGAGGGTACTCCCTCGTAATGTGACCCTCCTGGCCACTGAAACAGCAACTGAAAGTGCTCCACGAGCACAAGTCACCGCAACACCTGCTGCGTGAAAGGACCACCAACGATCGCCCAAATTCATGACATAGGAACAAGTCCGCTACTCTATGATCTCCGCCATCACCAAACGGATTTTTTGCTTGACCTGATGACCCTCAACATAATCGATAAGGCCACAGCTTGATGAAGTCACTGATCCCGAAGTGTCGGAACTCAAACTCATCACAACATCTCTACTGAATCTACTTCCCTCAAACCGTCACATCGGAAACCATGTACATCCTTCCCTCACAATAGCCTCGCCGCTGAGTGCAACACACTAAGCTCCTCACGGATATCTCGAGGCACATCAATCAGACTCTCTCTGATACTCAGATTCAAACTCATCTCGAACCTCGTACACAGCTCCCTTTGAAGCCACATAACTCGTGCAAATGAGGGCAAACATGTGAACAATGCATCTCTTCCTCAGGTCGGTAAACATTCCACATTCGAATGCTGGGTAGCCTGACAAAACCATTACCGTAAATACAACACCCTGAATGTAGGCCATGGAGTCGCAACAGGAACTCACACAATATCAACCCACCAAATACAACAATCTGACTCAGGCAAACACATCAACTGCCACAATTCTCTGCCCTGAGGCCACATATAGACGCTCATATACACATCCCCAGGCAAACCGTGCCACACAATTCTCTAAACTCTGAATACTCATCCAAATCCACTGTTCTCTGGTAACTCGCGCGTCGATTGATCCTCAATAGGATCCACAACCGAAACGACACGGAAAGCACGTGAGGAGGCATCCTAAAGAATACAATATCGTTCACAACAAGTGGAACGTAATAATGGAACTTCAAATATTTGAAAGTATACAACACCCGGAATTTGATGATTATCCGCCGGCCGGTCGGGTCACCATTCCAGACTTGCTGTACATTCTCAAATATCCTTAGTAAACACGACTACAGAAGTCTACAGAACCTATAACCTAATGCTCTGATACCAAGCTGAAAGGACCCAACCCCGATTTAGCTTCCTAAATCGGAATCAAACCCCTTCGAAAACACGAACCAACAAAAACTTTTCGAAATTTGGGCAGAGTTTCGTTACTAGCGTGGAATTACCATTACCTGCACGCAGAAAATACACTTCATCCTATGCCACAAAAAGCAAACCGTGGGCACCAATCCCATCCGGATTTCTCAATATATTAACAGTAAAGTAAACAATACATATAATATATACTTTACTGAAATCCGGTATAAAATCGTATAACATAATCAACAGATTTCTCAGAGCGACCTCTAATGTATAAACATATACGTATACCACAGTAAGTAGAACAATAAACCTACTAGAAGAAACAAGGTAGCTCGAGCACTATGCCTCCGACCACGACGTGCGACACCAGAGCCTGAACTGCAAACTGGGCATGGAAACCGAAAAACCCAGGGGAAAGACAATAAACACGTTAGAGTGAGTGGACGAAAATAAATGTCTTTCACCAGTTAATATATATGTTATAAAAACATATGCGAATCCAGGTAAATAAAAACAATATAGTACACGAGGTAAAACTCATACTCCTCCAGTGTACTGAGCATGCAAGTAAAATCCCACGGCGTCACTCATGGACTCCTCTGTGCTAGTACAGTCAGAATCACGGGATCCCAGACCCACACGTGACTCTAGCCAGAAATGGCCTCAGGTCAAAGGTCTGCCTCCCCCCGGTAAAGACCTCGGGTCAGGAGTCACAGCCTCCCCTGGAAAATAAAGCCTACCATCGGGGATCAGCCGAGAGGCAAGTGTATCGATACAACAACGTAACCACGACTGTACTCTGTGTAAACCAAATCATAAACATTTCGATGCAAATGCATGAAACAATATAAAAGTGTATGCATATTCGTATACGTATATCCGTATAAATATAATCGTATAATCATAAACACATGCTCATGTAATCCGTAATCTCAATACGCATGCTCAAGTTCGAAATCATATAAAAGACTCGCAAGAATTCCGTGAAAAGAAATTGTCCACTCACAGACTGGCGTAACGCGATACGCGTTAACCCGTGATCCGGCGGAAAGTCCCTCGCCAAAAGAACGACCACGAACACCTGAATATTCACAAAATCCAATACTCAAAGTCATAAGTCGACATTACAAATCAAATCACGAGAAACCACTGTTCTCGGAAACACGTAATTCAAAGTCGACGAATCGTCGAAAATCCGTATATGTACACCTCGATACCTCGCTATACATTCGGATGCTCAAATCGAGAAACGAACCTCCCCACTGCGATCGGAGCGCGATTTCGAGTCAAATGACATCCGACTTGTCGAAAATCCAAAAAGTCAAAGTTTTACCACCGTTGACTGCCGCCCAGGGCGGCGCCGCCACTGACTGGAAAATTTCATGGCAGAGCTACCCCTACTCCACTCAAAATCACCCACTGAGAAACTTTGTCAACTGCAACGAAGGCCAATTCTCACTCTAACATGGTCAATTTCTTGAAAAACCGAATGTACACGCAAATTTCAAATCCAAAATTCTCCTTCCACAATCAAAATTAGAACTCCAAACTTACATGGTAGCTTGCTAGTGATGAGAGCTACAAAGCCCATCCAAAATTTCAGCTCAATTCGGCCAAAAACGGAGAACCCGAATTCACCATGTTTTCACCATTTTCAAGTCGGAATTTCCTCCAATTCCGGCGAGCTACTGTGACGACCCGAACCAGAATCAGCAGTGTGGTCAGCTATATACGTGAGTTACTGCGTTATCGCAGATTTTTGATTGATGATTGAATCGCCTGGGTTGTTAACGACTTAATTATTGGCCGAGAATGTTCCGGATCGTTATTTGGACGACCGAGGAGTTAATTGTGAATATTTGAAGTTCGGGTTTTAATGGTGGTGCACTTAACGACTAAATTACCGGTCGAAAATTTAGTTTCGGTTTTTTCACAGAAATTGTTCAGAATTTAATTTCGAGCTTGTGGGAACTTCCGGAGCATTTTTCTGAGTTACGGAGTTTAAGTTGCAAATATTTCCGTTTGTTGTTTGTTTAGTCGATTAAATATGTGTTTGGGCTGAACAGTTGACTTTTTATCCATTTGGCTGATGTGTTTGACTTCGGTGATTATTGAAGAGTACGTCGAGACGAGTTTGTGACCGCGAGAATTATCGGAATCGGAATTACGACGCGAAAGTTACGCGCATTTAAAGTTTGCCGAAAAGTGATTTATGGGGTTTCCATTTTGGGAAACTACAAATAGTGGCTTACCTGATTTGGAAAGTCATAATCTGGTATTAAATGGCATTGACCGGTCAACTGGGTTTGACCGTGGTGGAGGGAGTTCACGGCGATGGCCACGGCTTCGCCGGCGGCGAGCCTTATCCGGCCACCTCACGGCTTGGTGTTTGTCCCATTCAACTCGTCTTGATATCCCGAAGCTATCCCCGGCCTCTTTTTCCGGCATGGTCCACGGTGGAGAGAGAATTATCCGGCCAAAATTGGAGGAAAACTTGGTGATTCGGGTTGCTCGATTTAGGCCGAATTGAGCTACAACTTTGAGTGGGCTTTGAAGGTCTCATCCCCTTGATACTACCCTGTAAGTTTGGTGATTCAATTCGATGTGTACATGGAGAATTTTGGATTTGAAATTTGTGTACCAATTCGGTTTTGCACGAAATTGACCTAGTTAGAGTGAGAATTGGCCTTTGTTGTAGTTGACAAAGTTGCTCAGTGGGTGATTTTGCATGGAATAGGGGTTGCTCCGCCGGAAAATCTTCAAGTTGACGGCGGCGCCACCGTTGACGGCGGTCAACGGTCAACGGCGGTCAAAGTTTGACTTTTTGGGATTTTCGACAAGTTGCATGTCATTTGACTCGAAATCGCGCCCCGATCGCAGTGGGGAGGTTCATTTTTCGAATTGAGCGTCCGAACGTAAAACGAGGTATTGAGGTGTTATATATGGATTTTCGACGATTCGTCGTATTCGAATTACGTGTTTCCGGAAACGGTGGTTTCTCGTGGTTTGATTTGTATTGTCGAGTTATGACTTTGAATATTGGACATTGTGAATATTCAGGTGTTTGTAATCGTTCGTTTGGCGAGGGACATTCCGCCGGATCACGGGTTAACGCGAACTGCGTTACGCAAGCGTGTGAGTGGACAAGTTTCTATTTTCACTGTTGATTTTGCGAGTTCGTGGATTTATTGATTTCCGTATTTATTTTATACGATGATTGTGATATATGTTATTTTCGGAGGTATGTTATTATGTGATATGGGTGATGGCATTTATAGCATCGAGGCTACCAGAGTTGAAAGATTCCTCTGGCCCAGAGTTGAGAGATTCCTCTGAAGCAGGGTTG
Organism: Geum urbanum; assembly: GCA_946800695.1. NCBI lineage: Eukaryota > Viridiplantae > Streptophyta > Magnoliopsida > Rosales > Rosaceae > Geum > Geum urbanum. The sequence goes on from OX327003.1 coordinate 14,312,982, forward strand.
AGAGATTCCCCTGAGTGCCGCCGGGGTTGAGAGATTCCCCTGAGTGCCGCCGGGGTTGAGAGATTCCCCTGGCCTTTCACCGTCAGGTTGAGCGATTCACCTGACGTCGGGCTTGAGAGATTCGCCCGACAACCTCCATATATATATGTGTGTTGTGTTTTCCGAACTCGCATTGCTTATTATGGTTTATGTATATAAACTGGTGAAAGGCATATGTTATTTTCGTCCACTCACTCTAACGTTTATCGTTTTATTTGCCTTTCCCCTGGGCTTTTCGTTTTTCATGCCCAGTTTGCAGTTCAGGCTCTGGTGTCGCACGTCGTGGTCGGAGGCATAGTGCTCGAGCAATCTTGTTTCATCCAGTAGGTTTATTGTTTTACCTACTGTGGTATACGTATATGATTATGTACTAGAGGTCGCTCTGAGTTTCCTGTTGAATACGTTATACGATTTACTACGGATTTCAGTAAATTACTATTATATATATTGTTTTACTTTACTGTTGATATATTGAGAAATCCGGATGGGATTGGTGCCCACGGTTTGCTTTTTGTGGCATAGGATGAAGTGTATTTTCCGCATGCAGGTAATGGTAATTCCACGCTAGTAACGAAACTCTGCCCAAATTTCGAAAAGTTTTTGTTGGTTCGTGTTTTCGAAGGGGTTTGATTCCGATTTAGGAAGCTAAATCGGGGTTGGGTCCTTTCAGCTACACCGCCAACGGTGGCCGGGGATGTCACAAGGGGACTAAGGCGAGTCGAATAAGCCACGGGCCGAGCCCGGAGGTGGCCGGAACACCACAAGCCGCCGTGAGCACGCCGTTGCCTTCGGCCTCCTCCTCCTCCCACCGAGTTGACTCGGTCAACTCGGTCAACCATAATAAAGTCCAGCTTTGACTTTCCCTTTAAGGCAACCTGCTATTTATAGTCTTTCCCGATTAGGAAACTTCATGTTTATCCATTTCGACGAACTTTAAACACGCATAACTTTCTCGTCGTATATCCGATTCCGATAATTCTCGCGGCCACAAACTCATCTCGATGTACTCTTCAATAATCACCTGAAGTCAAACACATCGGCCAAATGGATAAAAAGTCAACTGTTCAACCAAACACACATTTAATTCGACTAAACAATCCACAAATGGAAATAATCACAACTAAATCTCCATAACTCAAAATCATGCTCCGAAAGTTCCCACGAGCTTGAAATTAAATTCTGAACAACTTTCATGAAGAAGCCGAAACCAAATTCTCGACCGGTAATTTAGTCGTTAAGTAGGTCGTCATTATAATCCAATTCCGTCGAAACTTCAAATATTCATAATTATTTCCTCAGTCGTCCAAATAACGATCCGGAACCGCCCACGAACTCGAAATCACATATAGAACGACTCTTGAGAAGAGACCCAGCTCCAATTCTTGGCCAATAATTAAGTCGTTAACGAACCTGGCAGTTCAAATACTGTCGACAATCTGCGACTATGCGACTTACTGCTAATTCTGTTTCGGATCGTCACACCTTAGTTTAGCTCGATTCGGCCGGAAATGAATTCCACCATTAACCCCAAATTTTGCAAACTTTGAACCGGAAAACACCCCCTTTCCAGCTACCCACGCCGTCAACGGTGGCCAGAGACGCCACAAGCGGACTGAGGCGAGTCGAACAAGGCCAACCCCGAGCCTTGGGGTGGCCGGAAATTGCATTACCGCCGTTAGGCCGAGCACCACCGTCGCACCTCCTCCCACAGCCCGCGTTGACCGGTCAACACCAGTCAACAATAATAAATGTCATCTGTTGACTTGCCAAAAGAGGAAACCCATATTTATAGCTTTCCCAAAATGGAAACTTCGTAATTATCCTTTTCGACGAACTTTGAATACCCGTAACTTTCTCGTCGTAATTCCGATTTCGATAATTCTCGCGGCAACGAACTCGACTCGACATGTTCTTCAATTATTACCCAAAGTCAAACACATCGACCAATCGGATAAAAAGTCAACTGTTCAAACCAACACATATTTAAACCGACTAAATAATCAACAATCGGAAATATTCACAACTTAATCTTCGTAACTCAGAATAATGCTCCGGAAGTTCCCACAAGCTCGAAATTAAATGCTCAACAACTTCCGTGAAGAAGCCCAAACCAAATTCTCGTCCGATAATTTAGTCGCTAAGAGCATCACCATTTAAATCTGATTACGTCGAAACTTCAAATATTCATAACTTATTCTTCGGTCGTCCAAATAATTATCCGGAACTGCCCACGAACTCGAAATCACACGTACAACGACTCTCGAGAAGAGACCCAGCCCCAATTCTCGACCAATGATTTAGTCGTTAACAAGTTCGGCGATTCAAACAACTGTCGTAACTCTGCGACTACGCGCAAGCTCGTAGATCAAGCTGATTCCACTGCTGATTCGGTTCTAGGTCGTCACAAAATTAATTTAAATTTGACTTAAAAACTAGATTGTCGAGTTAATATTTGTTATCCATCTACTAATGTTGAATAACTTATGTGTTCGTATGTCTGTCTATAATCTACATCCATATTAACGAAATTGAATTTGAAAAAAAATAGTCGTTAGATATATTCATCACTATTTAATATGTAAGTAGATAAATTTTCATTCAATACAAAGTTTGTTAAGGGTGTTATCGGTGTGGTCAACCACAAAACTGAAATTTCAACGAAATGGAAACGTTGATATACGAATCTTCGTAACTCCAATTTTCAAACCGTCGACACCCACAATCTAAGAATTGTTTACTCTATGCCCTCGACTAATTTAATTGGTAATATAAAATGATAGACATGAACGTACTCATCGTGGAGGTCAGATTGGAAAAAACTACTTACACGTCGAAACTAGTCATTTTCGTCCCCTAAGTTCAACTTAGACGACGAAAGATAACACTTTCATTGTCTAAGTTTTTCAAGGTTTGGGGATAAGGGAAAAGGGATTAGGGTTAGGATTAGGGTCTAGGGTTTAGGGTTTGAACACCTTGAATAAGCTTAGACGACGAAATCACTATCTTTTTGTCGTCTAAGTGTACTCCTTAGACGACGAAATTTCATAGTTTCGTCTTCTAAGTTAACCTTAGATGAAGAAATTATATATTTCGTCATCTAAGATGTCATCTTTATATTAAAAAATGATTTTGCATTTGTCGATTCTAAATCATTTCTATCAGACATAACTAATGCAAACGTGTGTACGTACGTACACTCACTACAAGAAAACTGCACTTAGACCACGGAACCGTAAAGGTTCCGTGGTCCAAGTAGAACTTGGACGACGGAGTATTCTCCGCTGTCCAAGTGTCACCTGGACGACGGAGAAATAATCTCCATCGTCCAAGTGACACTTGGACCGCGGAGAATACTCCGTTGACCAGGTTCGCACTTGGACGATGGAGATTATTTTCTCCGTCGTCCAAGTTCAAATTTGGACAACGGAGTATTCTCCGCGGTCCAAGTGAACACCTGGACGACGGAGAAAATAATCTCCGCCGTCCAAGTGCGAACCTGGTCAACGGAGTATTCTCTGCGGTCCAAGTGTCACTTAGACGATGGAGATTATTTCTCCGTCGTCCAGGTGACACTTGGTCAACGGACCGACACGCCGTGGTCCGAGTGGCCACTTAGACGACGAACCGACACCTCCGTCGTCTAAGTGAAGCATTAAATAAGGCCCGAACTCTCTTCCTCTCCGCTCGATCACTCGTCTCTCAACTGATCATAATCTCTTCCTGTCTTCATCAGCGCCTCACGCATGCATGCAATTCAAACGACATCCTAGCTAGCTAGCTATCTAGATAGATAGCACGCACTACATATATCTTCGGCTCCGACCATCTATTAATTCGCCATATATCGGAGAATGCTAGGTACGTACGTAGTTAATTTTCCATCAGCATTAACGTAGGTTTATATATATATATAATTAATTATACGTTTGATTGATTGCATTGTTAATAATTAATTAGTACGTCTAACATATATTTATATATAATATATTAAGTTAGGAAATTGATGATATATATTAGTTAATTATAGACCTGTAGTATGTATATATGTATGGATGTTTTAAAATTTGGTTAATATTTAGTTAAAACGTACGTACATGCATGTTAGTTAGACAGATTAAAGTAATTGATGTAGAGTACGTACTTACGTATGTACAACTATAATTAATAAAGGTAGTTGAATGTAATTATATATTGAAGATATTGAATTAATAATTTTTTTTAATTAAGGTAGTTGAAAATTTGTGTATATATAATAGTTTAATTAATAATTACTCAAAAATTTGTACATATATAGAATTAATAGTTAATTGACTAATATGTAATAATAAATTAATTATAAAATTTTGTAGAAGTATGGACAAGAGTTGGATGAAGTTGCAGAACAGATGTGATGTCCGGTATATGGATGAAATTAGTGCATTTATGAATTTTGCGATAGAACATGGTCAGGGAAAGAAACATTTCAGGTGTCCGTGCCAGAAATGACTTAGTTGTCAGTATGTGGAGGTTAATGTTATGGTACAACACCTGTACGAAAATGGTATGATGTGGAGTTTCTGACAACCCGACCCAGAAATGGTATATTTATTCTCTTGATTTGCGATTTTCGTGATTAGTCGTGATTTTGTCGTAATTGGTTAATATAGCAGGATTGTTAACGACTAAATTATCGGGCAAGAATTTTATTCGAGTTCCTTCAGGAAAAATGTAGAGAATTTAATTTCGAGCTCGTGGGAACTTCCGGAGGATTATTTCGAGTTACGAGGAATAAGTTATGAATATTTTCGGCCGTTAGATTTTGTCGTATTTATTTGTTTAGTTTCGATACGTGTACGGTATAAATACGGAAGGAGTACGTGACGAATTAGGAAACTTTCTAATTTTGGAAACTGGGTGTTGACCCATGTTGACCCGTGGGTGGTTTTGACACGTTTCGGGCCGTGGGTTCTTCGCCGTCGTTGAGCTCGATTCCGGCCTCTTTTGGTCGCGGTGTATTCATGAAAGTTGTTGGGCTTGAGCTCCTCTTTCTTTTGATAGGTCATTCACTCACTTTCGTTGCTGTATGAAGAAGTTATGGCTTGTCCAAGTTTAGAAATTTCGGTGGTATTCCGACGAGTTTTGGCGACGATGGTGGCGGCGGAGGCAGCCGAGTTGGGGGTCAACTTGTTAGACGTTTTGTAGCCCTTAGGGATAGGAAACATTTAGAAGTGGTCTTGCACCTTGCCGTGGCCGGAGAAGGGAGATCGGAGTTAATGAATTCCGGCGAGGGTTTTCGACTTCAATGTGAGATTTGGACATTTTCCGGTCAAAATTGGGCTTAACTTTGAACTAGAAAGTTGTTGGAAATGTCGAGATCTTCAAATCCATGTATAGGTTGCAATTTTCTGGTCCGATGAGATTTTCCGGCGGCGGCTGGCGCGGCGGTCGTTTTCCGGCCGAGGTGTTTTTCGACAAATTTTATGTCATTTTGCTCGGAATCGCGCACCGATCGCAGTAGTGAGGTTTACATTTTGAATTGAAGATCGGAATTTGTGATGAGATTTTATAGTGTGTTTATTGGATTTTTGACGATTTCGTCGATATTCGAGTTATATGTTTTTTGGAATGGTTGGTTCTCGAGATATAGTTCAGGGTTTTGAATTGTGATTTTGAACAGTGGTATTTATGATTATTCAGGAGATCGTGATCGTTCGTTTGGCGAGGGATTTTCCACCGGATCACAGGATTAACACGTTTTGCGTCGTGCTTATCTGTGAGTGGACATTTATTTACACTGTCGTAGCGAGTTCTTGGTTTCAGTATTTATTTTCAGTACAGTATTGAGATTATTTATTGTTTTGGAGGTATTATTTTATGTTTTATTGGTGATGGCACTTACTTAGCATTGATGCATTGACTACTCGGCTGATCACCGGTAGTCCAGTTCCAGGGTTAAGAGATTCCCCTGATGTGCCCACTAGACTTGAGAGATTCGCCTAGTCTATCATCGTCGGGCTTGAGAGATTTGCCTGAAAACTCCATTTATTTTAAGAACTCGCATTATTTTTATGTTATGTAAATGGTGAAAAGCATATGTTTATTTTCGTCCACTCACTCTAACGATTTTATTTGCCTTTCCCCTGGGTTTTTCGGTTTTCGTGCCCAGTTTGCAGTTCGGATTCTGGTGTCGCACGTCGTAGTTGGAGGCATAGTATTCGAGCCACTCTTCCTTTTTCAATAGGTTTCTAGTTTGGCCTACTGTTGTATATTTATGTATATACTAGAGGTTGCTCTGAATACTCTGATGTTTATATTTTCATATGTTTTTCCCGGATTTCTGTAAAGTTACAGTTTTGTTTATTACTTTACATTATGATATGTATTTGAGAAATCTGGATGGGATTGGTGCCCACGGTTTGGCTTTTGTGGCATAGGATGAAGTGTATTTTTCGGGTGCAGGTTAATGGCAACCGCGCGTTATAGAGGAAACTTTGTCGAAATTTTTGGTTTTTGAAAGTTCACGTTTTTAGAAAGGGTTTGATTCCATTTTAGGAAACTAAATTGGGTTTGGATCCTTTCAGCTTGGTATCAGAGCATTAGGTTTTAGGTTTTGTAGACTTCTGTAGTCTTGCTTACTAAGGATATTTGAGAATGTACAGCATGTCTAGAGCGATGACCCGACTGGCCGGCGGATACTCATCAATGCTCTGGGTGTTGTATGTTTTCAAATGTTTGAAGTTGCATGATTATGTCCTTCTTGCTATGAACAACGTCTCATTAGGATGCCTCCTTAACGTGGTTTCCGTGTCAATAGGGTTGTTGATTCTGTTGAGGATCAGTCGACGCGCGACTTGATAATATGAGTTGTGGGTTTGGATGAGCATTCTGGGTTCAGAGATATGTGTGGCATGGTTTGCCCGGTTGTGCGTGTATGGGCGTCTATATGTTGCTTTTGAACAGAGGATTGCGGTAGTTGATGGTTTGTTTGAGTCAGATCATTGCATTTGGTGAGTTGGTATTATGTGAGTTCCTATTGCGACTCCATGACCTACATTCAGGGTATTTTTTATACGGTAATGGTTCAATCAAGCTACCTAACAACAGAAATATGGAGTGTTTACCAACCTGAGGCAGGGATGTATGTTAGTTCTTGTTCACCTGTTTGTCTCAGTTTGTACGTGTTATGTGGCTTCAGAGGAAGCAATGCAGGAGATTCGAGATGAGTTTGAACCTGACCATCAAAGGGATTTTGACTGTTGTGCCTCAAGACAACTGTGATGACTTTGTTTGTGCTGCACTCAGAGACGAGGACATTAGAAGGAAAGTCAGATATGCGGTTTCAGACATGTCGGTTTGAGGAAGGTGAACTTAGTCGAGATAATTTGATGAGGTTGAGTTCAGGCACCTCGGGATCAATATCTTCATCAGGATGTGGCCTTTTCGATTATGTTAAGGGTCATTTAGACAAGGCAAAAGATCCGTTTGGTGGAAAAGGAGATCACTGAGTAGTGGACTAGTTCCTGTGGCATGAGTCAGAGTGGTCGTTGGTGATCCTTCCACACAACAGGAGTTTCCATTGTGCAACTTTTACAGCAGGCGTCACTATGGTTTGTGTCAGAGGGGCACTATCAGTTGCTATTATGGTGGCCAGAAGGGTCACGTTATGAGGGAATGTCCTCAGTTAGCTGTTTTAGTAGTTTGGCAGCTCAGAGTTCAGGAGGAGGTCAAGGTGCCATTTTTGGAGTTTGACCAACGCAGACTTCTAGACAAGTCAATCAGCAAAGTCGCAATTAACGTGGACGGTTAGTTAGACATGCCAGAGTTCATGCCATGACCCTATGTGAGGGCAGAGTTTCCCTGAGGTTACCGTTGCTTGACATCCATGGCTATTATGCTTGCATCTTCACTTCTGGGTTTGTAGAGAGTGCTGTATCCAGTTGATGAGATTGTATGTATCAGGTGGGGTATCGAGACTATGAGGTTTGCAAGAGGTTATAGACTAGTTACAGAGTGATTGTTCGTTGCAAGAATGTTGTAGTCCTTTGACGTTCAGTCGTGCCAAAAGAGCTTATTTTGAGGTGAAAGAAATGCTTCTCTACTATGTGTGGTTTCAGTAATGAGGCTGAGTTGATGATAAAGCAAGGATGTATGCCGTACTTGGCACATGTTCGTGATTTTGAGGTTGTTGCACCTGATGTTCGCGATGTTGAGGTTATCTTATGGTTCGATGAGGTTGTGCATCGACTACCGGAAGCTGAATCAGGTTTTAGAGAAGAGCAAGTATCCCCCACTTCGGATTGATGGCTTGTTTGATCAGCTTATTGGAGCTTCAGTTTTCGGAGATTGATTTGAGATGTGAGTATCATCAGTTTTGATCAGAGGGTCGAGTTTGAAATGGTCAGGTACCTGTGAGGAGAGTTATATGTGGTGGTTAGAGGAGAGGTTGATAACTGCACCATTGTTCACCATTATGTGATGTCAGTGAGGATTATGTTATGCATAGTGATGTTTCGAAACTAGATTTTGGTCGTGTTGGGATGCAGCAGGGCAATATGATGGTATATGGTTCTAGGCAGTGGAAGCTTTATGAAGTTACGTATCCTATGTGTGATTTAGGAGTAGCTGTCTTTGTGTTAGCATCGAAGAATGGGAGACACTACTGCTATGACGTGCAACGCAGAGCAGGATGTACACTGATCACTTGAGTTTCATCTACTTGCGTATTCAGCCAGATTTGAGCATGAGGCAGCGTAGATGGATGGGGTTGATTAACGACTATGGCTGCACATTTGAGTTCATATAGGAAAGGCTAATGTGGTTGCACTTTGAATATCATTCAGGGGAGACCAACGTTGTTGCTGATACACTTAGTCAGAAATTTGGAGTTTCTATATTTCATGTACATGTTGTAAGAATCTCATTGTTAGCTGAGTTGCGAGCTACGGGAGCTGAGTTAGAGTGAGATGATGGAGCATTGTTGGCTAGTTCCAAGATCGATCTGTGTTACTTGATTAGGTCTGTGAGGCTCAGGATGCGGACTCCTACTGGTTGGACAAGAAGAATGCGATTCAGAATGGTGTTCCAGCAGGGTATCAGTTGAGGAATGTTGGCACTTTATTGTGCTGAGTGAGGCTAGGCGGGCCCAGAGACGATGAATGGAAAAGGGAGATGCTTATTGAAGCTTATTGTTCTACGTATGTTATGCATTAGTGGTATGAAGATGTATCAGATGCTTAGAGTTTACTACTTGTAGTGCAACATGAAGAGGGAAATAGCAGCTTATGTGAGCAGATGCCTCATTTGTTGGCAGGTGAGGGCAGATGGACGAAAACTTGCTGGGAAGTTACAGCCATTGAAGATTCCTGATTAGAAGTGGGAGCATATCACTATGGATTTCGTGTATCAGTTACCGCGTATTTTGGATGGTAATACTGGTTATTGGCTCATTGTGGACCGTTTGACGAAATCAGTTGTTCTCCTTGTACTTCCAGGAAAGAGTTTAGTGGGCAGGATGACATAGCTGTATTTGGCAGAGGTTGTTCATTTCCATGGTATGCTTATGTCCCGGATCGCTGATCGAGATAATTTAGCAGGCATTGCAGTGAGCATTGGGGACCAGATTACAGTTTAGTGCAGTTTTCCATCCTCAGATTGGTGGGTAATCTGAGAGGACTATTCAGACTTTGGGGGACATGTTGTGGTCCTGTGTATTGCAGTTCAGAAGGATTTGGGACCAGCAGTTTCATTCGTTCGAGATTGCTTGCAGTATTAGTTTGCAGACCAGTATTGTTATAACATTGTATGAAGTTGTATATGAGGAACAATATTGCACTCTATTGTGTTGGAGTGAGTTAGGAATGAGATGGCTTTTGGTCCTGATTTAGTGGAATGCGCTACTGTAGACTTTCGAATTAGCATGGACAAGTTGATAATTGCTCGTGATCGACAGAGAAGTTATGCAGATGTGAGTATGTTAAATCATTGATTTCAAGGTTGGTGATTAATGTTTCCTTGGAAAGGTGTGATTTGTTTTGGGAGGTGTGGTATACTTTGCCACGTTATATTGGTCCGTGTGTGATCATGGGGCGAGTTAGTGTTGTGATGTATAGTTTAGCATTACTATACGGTGGTGGTAAGAGTGTATGCTGTATTCCATGTGGTGGTACTACATTTCAGATTTATTGCATGTTTAGCACCCTATCAGTTCCCTATACAGGAAGACTTGACATTTGTGGAGGAGCCAGTTCAGATTCTGGATTTGAGGGTGCAAGGATTACAACACAGATATATTTCCTATTATGAAAATCTGATGGCAGAGTCATTCAATTGAAGTAGTCACTTGGGAGGTTGACCAGTATGCAGAGGTGGTATCCCTACTTTTCAGTTGACAGACTTGGAAATTTCTAGGTCAAAATTTTTGTAAGGGGGGTAGATTTGTGACAACCCGAACCGGAAATGGTATATTTATTGGCTTGATTTGCGATTTTCGTGATTAGTCGTGATTTTGTCATAATTGGTTAATATGGGGGGCATGTTAATGACTAAATTATCGGGCAAGAATTTGATTCGAGTTCCTTCACGAAAGAAGTAGAGAATTTAATTTTGAGCTCGTGGGAACTTCCGGAGGATTATTTCGAGTTACGAGGAATAAGTTATGAATATTTTCGGCCGTTGGATTTTGTAGTATTTATCCGTTGAGTTTCGATACGTGTATGGTATAAATACGGAAGGAGTACGTGACGAATTAGGAAACTTTCTAATTTTAGAAACTGGGTGTTGACCCATGTTGACCCATGGGTGGTTTTAACCCGTTTCGGGTCGTGGGTTTTTCGCCGCCGTTGAGCTCGATTCCGGCCTCTTTGGGCTGTGGTGTCTTCATGAAAGTTTTGGGGCTTGAGCACCTCTTTCTTTTGATAGGTTATTCACTCAATTTGGTTGATGGATAAAGAAGTTATGACTAGTCAAAGTTTGGGAATATTGGTGGTATTCCGGCGAGTTTTGGCGACGATGGTGGCGGCGGAGGCGGCCGAGTTGGGGGTCAACTTATTAGGGGTTTTGTAGCCCTTGGGCAGAGGAAACTTTTAGAAGTTGTGTTGCACCTTGCCGTGGCCGGAGGAGGGAGATCGGAGTTAATGAATTCCGGCGAGGGTTTTCGACTTCAAGGTGAGATTTGCACATTTTTCGGTCAAAATTGGGCTTAACTTTGAACTAGAAAGTTGTTGGAAATATTGAGATCTTCAAATCTATGTATAGGTTGCAATTTTTCTGGGCCGATGAGATTTTTCGGCGGCGGAGGCAGCGACGATTTTCCGGCCAAGGTGTTTTTCGACAATTTTTATGTCATTTTGCTCGAAATCGTGCACCGATCACAGTGGTGAGGTTTATATTTTGAATTGAGCATCAAACCTTGTGACGAGATTTTATAGTGTGTTTCTTAGATTTTTGACAATTTCGTCGATATTCGACTTATATGTTTTTGGGAATGGTTGGTTCTCGAGATGTGGTTCAGGGTTTTGAATTGTGATTTTGAACAGTAGTATTTATGATTATTCAGGAGATCATGATCGTTCGTTTGGCGAGGGATTTTCCACCGGATCACAGGATTAGTTTTGCGTCGTGCTTATCTGTGAGTGGACATTTATTTACACTGTCGTAGCGAGTTCTTGGTTTCAGTAATTATTTCCAGTAAAGTATTGAGATTATTTATTGTTTTGGAGGTATTGTTTTATGTTTTATTGGTGATGGCATTTACTTAGCATCGATGCATTGACTACTTGGTTGATCACCGGTAGTCCAGTTCCAGGGTTGAGAGATTCCCCTGATGTGCCCACTAGGCTTGAGAGATTCGCCTAGTCTATCACCGTCGGGCTTGAGAGATTCGCCTGAAAACTCCATTTATTTTAAGAACTCGCATTATTTTTATGTTATGTAAATGATGAAAGGCATATGTTTATTTTCGTCAACTCACTCTAACGATTTTATTTTCCTTTCCCCTGGGCTTTTTGATTTCCGTGCCCAGTTTGCAGTTCGGATTCTGGTGTCGCAAGTCGCAGTTTGAGGCATAGTATTCGAGCCACTCTTCCTTTTTTAGTAGGTTTCTAGTTTGGCCTACTGTTGTATATTTATGTATATACTAGAGGTCGCTCTGAATACTCTGATGTTTTTATTTTCATATGTTTTTCCCGGATTTCTATAAAGTTACAGTTTTGTTTATTACTTTACATTTGAGAAATCCGGATGGGATTGGTGCCCACGGTTTGGCTTTTTTGGCATAGGATGAAGTGTATTTTTCGGGTGCAGATTAATGGCAACTGTGCATTATAGAGGAAACTCTGTCGAAATTTTCAGTTTTTGAAAGTTCATGTTTTTAGAAAGGGTTTGATTCCGGTTTAGGAAACTAAATTGGGGTTGGGTCCTTTCAGTGTTACACTACATGGAGCGAGCATGGTGAAGCAGTAGACTTCAGCTCAGCAGACTTCAGTTTAGGGTACAGTTACCAGGGTGCCTCATCCAGCGGCAGTGGTGCTGCCCCCTGCTTGCAACCAAACTGCAGATTTGGTTAATGATGCGTTTCTGGGATTTAGTCATGGTGGTCACCAACACCAAGAGGGAGGTTACAGTACCACTCATGAGCATGATGACGCATTTTTCGCTGCTAGCTTGGCCACTGACACTAGTGAGATGGATAAGTACAATATGATGCTACTTGAAGCGCAGATCCTGGTGTTCCCTGGATGTCGAGATAATGTGTTACAATATGTGATGGAGCAAATGAAGATAAAAGTGAAGCACAAATACTTTTGACGAAATTTAGGAGCAAATATGTAAGTTACTTCCTGATGATCACAATCTTCCTAAATCTCATTATAAGGTTAGAAATATCTTGAGCAGCCTCAACCTAAAGTACAGGATAATTTATGCATGTTCGACTGAATGTGTACTGTTTTACAAAGAATATAAAGATTTAGACCATTGTCCCATATGTGGCCAGTGCAGATATGAGCTGAGTAGGAAGAGTTCAAAAAAGAGAATTTCTGTGAAAGTTGTTCGATATTTTTCCTTGATTCCCATATTGCAGCGCATGTACATGTCTCTACACACAGCAGAGGCGATGAGATGGTACTCAAAAAAGCGAATAGATGACGATGTCCTGCGACACGCCGCGGATGGGGATGGTTTCAAATATTTTGACAGAGAATTTGGAGATTTTGCTGCAGAGGTTATAAATGTTAGACTCGGACTATCTACAGACGGATTCAAACCTTGGGGTAGTAATAGATCCGCCGTCAGCACTTGGCCAGTTATTCTGATGCCGTACAACTTGCCTCCGTGGATGTGCATGAACAAGGAATTTAATTTCCTTACTGTACTAATTCCAGGTCCTAAATCTCCAGGGAAGTTCTTAGATGTCTACATCAGACCTTTGATCGACGAGATAAAACTGTTGTGGCAAAATGGAGTCCCAACTTATGACAAATTCACTGACACGATGTTCACGATGAGGGTTGCCATAATGTGGACGATCAGCGATTTTCCAGCGTATGGGATGTTGGCAGCCTGCAGGACAAAAGGATATAATGGATGTCTTATATGCTTGGACGACGTGAACTCTAGTTGGCATGCGGGGAAGGTGTGTTACTTGGGTCACCGTAGATGGCTTTCTCACGACCACCTGTGGTGACAGGATGAAGCTCATTTCGACGGGACGGTAGAGAACGATCCTAAACCATGTGGTTGGTCGGGCGAACCCATGTGGTTGGTCGGGCGAAGAGATTTTAGAGAGATTGAGCTATTTCGACTTTGGTGTGTTGACCAATGATGCGGATGTAAAGAAATGCAATCCAATTCCTCCACATGATCTCAGCTATTGGTATCACAAGAGTATATTCTTTGAACTCCCTTACTGGTCGAAGTTGAAGCTGAGGAACAACTTGGACGCGATGCACATAGAAAAGTATGTGTGCGACAACATGGTGGGAAAAATTCTCGGTATTAAGTTCAAGACTAAAGATACTCCCAAAGCAGGCAAAGGCCTGGAATCAATGAATCTACGTTGTCCCTTGTGGTTGCAGAGGGATAGGAGAGGAGTGTACAACAAGATACCAGCTGCACCTTACACAGTGAAGCCGACAGTTAGATGTTCTGTATTTCACTGGTTTAAGGGCGTTCATTATCCGGCTACATATGTAGCTACTATAATTGGAGTAGTGGACGAGGTGCAACACAAGTTTGATGGTCTGAAGACACATGACTATCATGTTATGCTGCAACGTCTGATTCTAGTGGTAATTCGACCATATTTGCCTCGTGACGTCGTAGAACCAATAGTGGCATTGTGCAGATGGTGGCAGAGATTATTCGCCAGAGAATTAAAGAAGTCAGATGTGGTAGAACTGCAACAACAAATTGTGCACATCATTTGCAAACTAGAGAGGATTTTTCCCCCTGCTTTCTTTGACATCAGGATTCACCTAATGATCCACCTACCCGAACAGGTGCTCATTTCTCAAGAAAGGTACGTACAATTTCTTAATTATACAGGTTTTTCGATTCATAATTTGTTCCACTGGAGATTACTAGCTATATGTACTTATTCTTATTGTACAATGTATTAATTGTACGTTTGATTTTGTAGACAGCTTGGACAGTATAAAGGATTCGTCAAAAACAGGTCGGCCCTGAATGGTTCCATAGCCGAGACATACTTAATGCATGAGTGTGTTACTTACTGCAACAGGTACCTGAAAGATCCACCACCTCCTACTGCCTCTGATCCCAGTGCCCCCATCAATCTTTCTATCGTCACAATGTTGTCCGACCGTTTAGAGGAGTATTAAAAGAATCATTAACATGGGAAGAACTTATTGAGGCACATTGGGTAGTGTTGCGAGACTGTGACAAAGTTGAGCCGTACATGATTTCATATAGGGAGCGGCTTCAGGCGTTAAATCCGGACAAGAGTTCGGCGTGGTTTGAGAAAATGGTTAAGAAGAAGTTCCCTGATTATTTCTTCCAATGGGTACGTATGTAAGTATGTCTCGGTATTTAGTAATTTATATACATATCGATCATGTTTGTAGAAAGTAAACCCTTAAATTTTCCCATTTTCGCAGATGATTGATCTACAAAAATCCGAAAAATCACGGGAGGTGGTGGTCTACAACGACCGTGGATTTACATCTATTTTGTCGTGCCAGATCTGCACTCAACAAGTGTCGCATCCTTATTCATATCTTTAAGTGTTTTGTTAAAGTATCCGCCTGGTCTTTAATTGAAAGACTCATTTATTTACATTATTTTTGAAGATGTCTCCAAATAAGATTGAAAGTGTCTTACAAATAATGGTACTACCCACACCATTTTACAGAATATGCAACTGTTTGTGGATCTTTTCCGATACAAAACCTCAGTAACTACCATGATAGGTGCATCGTCGATTATTCAAAAGCGTGGTTCAGCAAAATTTCTACTGGCTCATGGTACAAGATTGTTTAACACTGATGCCTTATACGCACCAAAGGCCAATCGAACATTGCTAAGTTTTAAGAATATGTGCTCCAACGGTTTCCACTTGGAAACATATTGTGAGAATGAACATGAACTATTGTGTATCACCTGTGTTGAATGTGGCCGCAAGCATATTCTATAGAAGTTTTTGAGTATTCGTAGTGGTCTATTTCTAACTATGGTTCGAATCATTGAATGCAATGTCATGACTCGTACGACTTCGTGTGATACAGACTCATATAAGCTTTGGCATTTTCGACTGGGACACCTAGGTTGTGACATGATGATGAAAATATTGAAAAACTCTCATGGTCATCCATTCTTTAGAGCAAAGAAGCATGTGGGAATACCTAACTCCATCAGCTTAGATGGGAAGGATGAGACTACTCCTCTCATTTCTGGCTCAGTATCCATGATGAGTCCAACACAATCCCGGCAAAGTACTGTTGTGGCGTCATGCGTTATCCCACCAGATTCATATGTTGCAATATCTGATGCACATCGCTCATTTTAAAAAGTTTGTTCCTCAGCAAAGTTACGGGCACGTCCTTCTTTTGTTGTTGATAACACCGACAATATTTCATTCTTACAAAGGATCCAAGGTGATATTTCATGGTTTTGGCAGATGCATCAAAACCGGAATATTTCATGATTTTGGTAGATGCATTAACGCGTTGGTCACACATTGCTTTGCTATCCACAAGGAATGTTACATTTGCAAAACTCCTAGCACAAATTATTAAGCTCTGGGCTCACTACCCGAATCATCCAATCAAGTTTATTAGAGTGGACGACGCATGAGAGTTTATATCAAAATCTTTTGGTAATTATTGCATGTCTGTTGGGATTGAAATTGAACATCTTGTTCCTCATGTTCATTCTCAGTATAGTTTAAAAGAAGCTCACATCAAGCGGTTACAACTTGTGTCTCACGCTTTGGTAATGCATACAAATTTACTGGTATCCGCGTGGGGTTATGTAGTGTTACACGCAGTTATGCTTCTTCGTTTTTGATCTGTAGGGCACCACTCATTCAGTGTGCACTAGTTGGTAACTAGATATGAGTCTAACATTTCGCATCTACGCATTTTTAGTTGTATGGTATATGTGCCTATTGCGCCTCCACAGCGCACTAAAATAGGTCATCAACAAAGATTAGGCATTTATGTTAGCTATGAAGCTCCAACGATAATCCGTTATCTTGAACATTTTACAGGAAATCTCTTTACTACAAGATTTGTAGATTGTCACTTCGATGAGATATACTTCCTGACGTTAGGGGGAGGAAGGAATGTATCTATTCCGGTTCAACATCCGGAATTGACGTGGTTTAATCCCACTATGTCTCACCATGATCCCCGCATATCTCAGAGTGAGATAGAAGTGCAAAGAATACTTGATCTTCAGAAAGTAGCAGACTCTATGCCTGACTCCTTTACTGATATTGCTAAAGTGACAAGATCAGATATACTTACTGCAAATGTTTCTGTAAGGTTGGAAATCCCGAAAAAAGGGATTGGTTAGCATCAACACCAAACGAGGAAAAGTTTCTCCTGCCCATGTGGAAGGTACTGCATCACCCTTGGCTCCCACCAAGAAAAGGGAGAAACCAAGAAAATCCACTGATGAACCGCCAGTTAAAAGGCACAAAATAATCCATTCATCATCAACATTGTGAATCTTTCACATGAGATTGTCTATGACTATAGTTATGTCTTTGAATCTCAATTTGCATGTCTTGGGGACGCTTCATAACTTTTTGTAATGTTAGAGAAGAAAGAACTCTCGCTTAGAACAAATGATTGGCGCGTTCTTCTGGATAGATTTTTCTTGTTAATTGATGATGCATTTGCTTATTCCATCGTTCAGGAGTTCATAGACTACAATGAAGTGGAACCTCGCTCTGTTGCGGGTTGTCAACGAAGAGTAGATTGGCTGAATTGGACGATAGAAATCCAAGCCGAACTAGACTCTTTAAATAGAAGGAAGGTTTTCGGTCTAATAGTGCTATGCCCACTGAATGTTAAACCGGTATGACATAAATGGGTCTTTGTTCTGAAGCATAATGAGAAGAATGAGGTCTTACGTTATAAAACTAGACTAGTGGCGCAGGGTTTCTCTCAACGCCCTGTGATTGATTATGAGGAGACGTATTCTCCGGTTATGGACATCATCACCTTTCACTACCTGATTAGTTTGGTAGTGTCTGAGAAACTAAACATGCAATTTATGGATGTGGTTACTGCATATCTTTATTGGGATCTTGATTCAGAGATATACATGAAAGTGCCGAATGACATTACTATACCCCAATCAAGTAACTCTAAATTACGGAGTGCTCATGTAATCAGATTGAGACATTCACTATATGAATTGAAACAATCCGATAGGATGTGGTATACACATCTTAGTGACTACTTGACTTGGAAGGGATACAAGAATGATGACTTATGCCTTTGTGTGTTCATTCAAACAACAAGTTCTGGTTTTTCCATAGTAGCAGTCTATGTAGATGATATGAACATCATCGGGGGTCTTGATGAGATCAATGAGACGGTTGGCTACTTGAAAGTTGAATTTGAGATAAAAGACCATGGTAGGACTCGATTTTTTCTCGTATTAGAGCTGGAACAATTAGTTGGTGGAATTCTTATTCACTAGTCTGCTTATGTCCAAAACATGCTGATTAATATGGACAAAGCACACCTTATTAGCACGCCAATGGTTGTTCGCAGTATGGACCCTAAGAAGGATCCATTTCGTCCGCTCGATGACGATGAGGAGATCTTGGGAGTTGAAATTCCATATCTTACTGCTACTGGAGGTTTGTTGTATCTAGCTCAGTGCACGCGTCTAGATATTGCCTTCTCAGTGAACTTGTTGGTTAGATTTAGCTCTGCGCCTACGCAACGTCATTGGAATGGAGTAAAATAAATCTTCAGATACTTGAAGGGTTCCATTGACTTAGGCTTATTCTTCCCTAACAAAGAGTACAGAGAGAAGCTTGAAGGTCCCGACAAAGAGATGGTTGAATCACAACATTCAGATTCCAGAGCGTTTGATCCGTTGAGAATTTGTCACGATCCATCGAAGTTTGCTCCCTACACGGACTAGAATCATGTCGTCGATCCATCAAATGTTGAACCAACTGCGAGCAGATTTCTTGTTGTCCCCTATTTTGAAACACTGATTGATGTGTTGGTCAGATTTGCTAACGCTGGGTACCTCTCTAACCCACACAAAGGCCATTCACAGACTAGTTACGTTTTCACTATAAGAAACACAGCAATTTCTTTTAGATCAACTAAGCAAACCCTTGTTACTACTTCCTCGAATCATTCAAAAATCATTGCTTTGCATGAAACGGTTAGAGAATGTGTCTGGCTTAGGTCAGTCATTCATCACATTTGAGAGTCTAATGGATTATCATCTACTACGACAGCTCCAACTTGCACCTTTGAGGATAATGCAGCATGCATTGAACAGATGAAGTTGTGTTACATTAAGGGTGACAATACAAAGCATATCTCGCCGAAATTCTTCTTAAATTAGCAACAACAACAGCTATTGAATATCCATGTGAGCCAGGTTGGTTCAGCGGATAATGCTGCGGACTTGTTTACCAAGTCATTACCCAAACCTACATTTGTTAAAAATGTGTGATGTGTTGATATGTGCAGGCTATTTGAACTCCATAACTGAGTTTACAGTAGCATTTGTAGTTAATGCGTTGTACTCTTTTTTCCTTAGACCAAGGTTTTGTTTTACTCATGAGGTTTTTTTTTGCTTGGCGAGATTTTCCATGAGGTAACATGTTATGCCTTATTCTTGAGGCCATCAACATAAGGGGGAGTGTTTAAGGAGATTTATTCTCTGTAAATTTCGGTATGTGTCTTGCCCTAGTCAGATACGATTTAGCCTAAATAGAGATAGAGAAAATTAATGTTTTATAGGGACACTGATTGTAATAGATTGTATCGGCGTGTATATAAGGCATTCTATCAATGACAAAGTTACAGCTTTCAGTCTATCAAATATTCCCCCACAACAATATACATATATATATACTAGTTAGTAAATACATATCCGATCTTAATTTTTTATAGATGAAAGAAAGAAAGAAGACCCTTGAATCTCTTGATCATTTGAAGTTACGCAGGTTCGAATACGAAATACATTTGTGTTAGAAGTAATCAAGGAAAAGACTCGTTTTGATGATTCCCATAATGAAGAAAATGACTAAATGACTAATATTAGCAAGTAACACAGTTTGATAATTTCAAATTCTTGTCTAAACGAGGTGATGGACACTTTTCTAGTTGAATTTCAAGTATTTTTTAATCTAGATTATGAAAAAAAAATATTGTCTAATATCATTTTAATGTCATAATAGATCTTTTAGTTAACAAATAAATTTCTATAGCCTACAGATAATATATAAATTTCTTACCACTTGGTAAATTTTTTTTAACAAAATAAATTAGTCTGAATAATAATTTGATCCTAGATCTGCGCAGCCCACCATGCCTAGTTCTGAACTTGAATTGTTTTAACCATTAAAGCGAGCATCTCTAATAGAGTAGTTAAAAGTTAATTTTTTTTTAAATTTTTATCTAAAATCAGCTTCAACAGAGTAGTTATAGTTAAAGTTAAATATAATTTTTAGTTAAATCTATAGCTATATTTACCTACTGAAAAGAGATAAAATAACTTAAAACTAAACATTTAACACTATACGTTTAACACTATATATTTAATTTTAACTTTATAATAATTATCACTGTTAAAATTAAAGTAAAAAAATAATGTTACATTTAGTTTTTTTGTTAAAATAATTATAACTATAAACTCCGTAAGTACAAAACTAGTGAAGTAGTAAGTGACCCCACGTACAACAGACCTCTAACATTGAAAGCAGTTTGAAAATGCATGCTCTCCATTTGTTTTCTTAAACTAATTGTTCTTGTACGTGACGACCGATCGCGCCCACTCGGCCTCGACGAGATTGGCAACGGCAATGAATTGAATGAACTGCGATGGAGAAGTACATGACAATACCATATTTATTGATCACAACAACGGGTACCGTCAGGATAAAATAGCTCCTTTTTCATGCTTAACCCTGTTCATGTGAGAACTTTCACATAAAAACATACTTGGTACTACTTTGTCGTATGAGATGACGAGCGTGGCCAACGCAATCGGAAAACGCGAGTGGGCGAAAAGAATGCGAGTAACAGAAAGAGAGAGACGCGGAGAGTGGCGGTGGGTGTGGTGGCTTGTGTTGGCAGAGGATTGATTTGGTAATGGTAGCCACATGCGTGCATGTCATAAACGAGACACGTGTGCATTAGATATATTGCTAAGTTTGGATTGTTCTGCACACGTGTCAGCTGGATCGAGCTGATTCTGTTCCTTTTTTTGACAACTCAAAACTCCTCCGGTGGATGGTACGGGTGGGACTGGTTTTACGAAGAATCGGAATTAGTCCGAATTGAATTGGAACCGTTTGGTTCTTTGAATTTTGTAAAGTAATATTGATGGTTCGGTTTCAAGTGCATATATTTCGGTCTGGTTTCGGTTCCCAAGTTATAAAATTTTAAGGAATTGAAAAAAATCGATAATATGAAAATAACACATGTGAATATATTATTGGTAGTCTTGTAAAGTCTACAATATGTACTATAGACATGGGTATAGAGGATGATTCCTTTCTAACTATAAAGTATATGAAAAAAAAAACTCTCAAAACGCTAAATCTAGTTAACCTATCTAGTCGACAACCCCCACACTCTCACCAAAAAAAACCTCACACTTAAAAATTAATGTGGATGATGCAAGGGCAACAAAAGTTACCAAAAATAGTTTGTTATATAGAATGCAACTTTGAGGTACATATGCAGTTTTTGGTTCATAAGTTTTTGTGGACTATAGTTGTTGCCTTTAGTTGTTCTATTCAACTCAAAAACTTGTTTAACGTAACTTATTTAGCTTGCAATTTGTAATATATTTGAACTAAAAGGACTCGATGATTGTTAGATACTTGCGGATCGAGTGAACTGTGGATGTATTTAATTTCTCATTTTGTAGTTTTTCGTTCTTTTTCTTCCAAATTAGGGTATTTATTGATTTTTCTTTATGTATTTAAGAACCGTAGAATCAAACCGGTTTGTTACTGTTCAGTTCCATACAAGTTCTCCAAAAAAATACAAAGAACTGAACTGTATGTATATTGAACGATTCCGATTTCTATTCTTAAAAATAATGGATGGAACCGACCCGATTCCAGCCCTAGTGGATGGAGGAGAACTAATAATTGCAAGTACACACAAAGCCAGCTAGCTTGTAAATTGTCATAAAAACATAAACATATGTGGTAGCTAGAGAGACTACGCAACCATGGCTTTCCATAACTTGCATGCTGAGATTGATTTGCATGGTGATTGTGTAGGAAAAATAAGTGATATTAAACTAAATATAATATAACAAATATTAATTAAATAATTAGTAAAATATAAACATACGAACGAAAAGAACAAATTCTGGGTAAGCAGATGAACTAAGTTGAGTCACATGTATCACACGCTTTCCTTAAGAACTTTTACGCCGCCTACAGCCTTGTATGGCGTTGTTCTTCCAAGATAAAATAACTTCAAAGTTTTTGTACCGCAGCACAAGAACTTCTCGTCGAACTGAAGAATACCTTACTCTATCACTGGATTTGCACACTTGTTGAGATAGGGAGAGAAGTGATCAGAAGAGGAGATTGTTTTCTGATGGGATGAAAAATGAGGGAGGATGGAGCCTCTATTTATACATGGAGGAGATGGAGTATGACATTAAGGCCGGCCACTAAAAGGTCATGAGTTACCACTCATTAACCATGCAACATAATTCTGGCCAATAATGGTGAGAAAACCCACAATAATTTGGCCAATAATAGTGAGAAAAACCCACCATAATTCGGCCAATAATAGTGAGAAAAACCCACCATAATTCGGCAAATAATGGTGAGAAAATCCCACCATAATTCGGCCAATAAACCCACCATACCAGAAGAAGGTGAAAGGTCTTGAGGAATGCAAAAAGTCTTTCCTGTCCAAATTGGAACGACATTCGTGTCCGCAGGAAGCGGGCGCACACAAGTCCATATCGCATACTCAATTCAACCAAGATTTGCACCCCCCCCTGCGCGCGTGAGAGAGAGCCTATCTACTCACTCACTCAAGACATACTAGGGTGCAATCATAAATAAAAACTTCCACATTCCTAGTTTCTCCTATGTGGGATCACATTCATTCCTTTTGTTTCAAGTGGCCAACTTTAGGTGACTATTTCTCATTCACTCCTTAACCAATTTAAACATATGAATACATAATATTTATGTACTCTTGCAGGAGAACACAAATCCATGTTTCCCACATCAAAATTGAGTGCAACACACTCAATTATTTTGTTTAAATTTTCATATTAAAATGGTGAAAAACCACCATTTTTCTAACAATTCTCCACATGAATGAACATTGGCAACTGAAGACTCGATAGACTTGGTGATAGATTCTACGGTTGAAAACCTGCATTGGATAGGTAGGGGTCTACCCTTTAAACCTTCCCTTGTAAAATCATGCTTACTTTACTAACTAAACAGTAGACGCGATGTCTTTAAACTGTTTGCCATTATTTGTTACGACCGGGACCAGAATCAGCAGTATGATCAGCTATATACGTGAGTTACTGCATAGTCGCGGATTTACGACAGATGTTTGAGTTGCCAGCTTTGTTAACGACTTAATTATTGGCCGAGAATTAGAGCTGGGTCTCTTCTCGAGAGTCGTTGTACGTGTGATTTCGAGTTCGTGAGCGTTTCCGGATCATCATTTGGACGACCGAGGAATTAATTATGAATATATGAAGTTTCGACGGAATTGGATTATAGTGGTGATGTTCTTAGCGACTAAATTACCGGACGAGAATTTGGTTTCGGCTTCTTCACAGAAGTTGTTCAGAATTTAATTTTGAGTTTGTGGGAACTTTCGGAGCATTATTCTGAGGCACGAAGATTAAGTTGTGATTATTTCCGTTTGTTGTTTGTTTAGTCGATTTAAATGTGTTGGTTTGAACAGTTAACTTTTTATCCGATTGGTCGATGTGTTTGACTTTGGGTGATAATTGAAGAGTACGTCAAGACAAGCTTATGACCGCGAGAATTATCGGAATCGGATTTACGACGTGAAAGTTGCGTGTGTTTCAAGTTTGCCAAAAATTAAATATGGGAGTTCCCTTTTTGGGCAGGCTATAAATAGTAACTTACCTGTTTTGGAAAGTCAGCATGTGTCATTTATTGGGTCAACTCGATTTGACCGAGCTGTGAGAAGTGAAACGCGACGGTGTTCGACGGTGGTTCGGCCTTGCCAGCAGCGAGCCTAATCCGGCCACCCCAAGGCTCGGCCTTGGTCTCCATCGATGCGCCTCGGTCCCCTCTACCCGTCCCCGGCCTCCGTTCGCAGCGAGGACGCCGGAGGAGGAAGAATTTCCGGCGAGAAATTGGTGATTTTTGAAGCAATTCGAGTTTGGTGATTCCGGCCGATTTGAGCTTAATCAAGCACTGGGCTTTGAAGCTCTCCTCTCCACGAATCTAACCACGTAGGTTTGGAGTTTCAATTCTAATTGTCTATGGAGAATTCTTGATTTAAAAATTGTGTGGACTTTCGGTTTTTCATGAAATTGGATGAGTTAGAGTGTGAATTGGCATTTGTTGCAGTTGACAAAGTTGCTCAGTGGATGATTTTGAGTGGAATAGGAGTTGCTCCGCCGGAAAACCTCACGTTTGGTGGTGGCGCCTGTTGCAGTTGACAAAGTTGCATGTCATTTCACTCGAAATCGCACCCCGATCGCAGTGGGGAGGTTCATTTTTCGAGTTGAGCGTCCGAAAGTATAGCGAGGTATTGAGATGTACATATCGGATTTTCGACGATTCGTCGTATTCGAATTATGTGTTTCCGAGAACGGTGGTTTCTCGTGATTTGATTTGTATTGTCGGGTTATGGTTTTGAGAAATGGACTTTGTGAATATTCAGGTGTTCGTGATCGTTCGTTTGGCGAGGGACTTTCCGCCAGATCACGGGTTAACGCATATCGCGTTACGCTAGTCTGTGAGTGGACAGTTTCTTTTCACGGAATTCTTGCGAGTCTTTTATATGATTTACGAACTTGAGCATGCGTATGAGATTTCGGATTGCATGAGCATGAGTTTTTACGATTATACGATTATACTTATACGGATATACGTATACGAATATACATACACTTATATGTTGTTTCATGCATTTGCATCAAACTGTTTATGATTTGGTTTACACAGAGTACAGTCTCAGTTACATTGTTGTATCGATACACTAGCCTCTCGGCTGATCCCCGATGGTAGGCATCCCAGGAGGGGCGTTACCCCTACCTGACCGGCGAGGGGCGTTTCCCCGGAATCGAGGCTTTTCTAGCTAGAATCACGTGTGGGTCTGGGATCACTGCAGCAAGGGGAGTTGAAACCCTCACTCCCCCGCCACCGTGGCTCGCCGGAGGACCACCCCCCGTCACCGGCGAAATCCGGCAACAAAACCTGATTCAAAACTAACCAAATTACCACCAATTTTCATGATTTCAGACACTAAACCACTTAGAAACTCAAGGGAAGAAAGATTATACCCCAAATGTGGCCGGAGGTGGCCGGATATTCCAAGTCGGCTGGCGAAATTTCAAACGAGTCGATGTCCTTCACGGGTCAACGGTCAACAGCCCAAAAAGGAAAGTCAACGCTTGGTCAACGCCTCAAACAGTGTTTTCGACAATTTTTCGACTATTTCCGATATTTATACTCGCGTCTCGGGACGCTCAACGGTCCAAAACGGATAACCATTACGATTCGGATAAATTATGAAACGAACGGATAAACTCGTTGATAATCCGAAACTTCAAATAATCACACTATATTCCTTGGTTATCGAAAAAATCATCCGGAACCGCCCACGAGCTCGAAATCACGTGTACTACAATTCTCGAGAAGAGACTCAACTCAAATTCTCGACCAAAAATCAAGTCGCGAACTAAAGCGACAAACCACACAATTAACGATTAATCGCGATTACGCATAATCTCGTGAATCGAACTGATTACCCTACTCATTCTGGTTTGAGTCGTCACAAATCTACCCCCCTTAAAAAAAATTTCACCTCGAAATTTACGTACCTTTCAAGTGAACAGATGAGGATACTGCTCCCGCATACGCTGCTCAGTCTCCCAGGTGGCCTCCTCAACCGAGTGATTCTGCCACAAGACATTTACTAGCGTGATCACATGGTGCCTCAACTCCTGCTCACGACGATCGAGAATCTGTACTGGCTCCTCCACGTATGTCAAATCCTCTCGGATTGGTAATTGCTGTGGGGCTAACACATGCGAAGGATCTGAGATGTATTTCTGCAACATCGAAACGTGGAAAACATCATGAACACGAGCCATCTCAGCTGGCAACTCAAGTCTGTAAGCAACAGCTCCAACCCTCTAGGTGATCTCGTACGGACCAATGTACCGTGGTCGAAGCTTGCCACGCTTCCCGAAACGCACAACTCCCCTCTAAGGAGATAGTTTCAGGAAAACCCAATCACCCACATCAAACTCGAGGCTCTTCCTCCTCACGTCCGCGTAACTCTTCAGACGATCCTGGGCGATCTTCAATCTGTCTCGGATAATCTGGTCGTCCTCCATAGTGCTTTTCACCAGATCAGGACCAATAAGCCATCGCTCGCCCACCTCACTCCAGCACAATGGAATGCGACACTGCCTCCCGTACAGGGCCTCATTCGGTGCCATCTCGATACTGGCCTGATAGCTGTTGTTGTAGGCGAACTCTATCAAATGCAGTTGCTGGTCCCAATTTCCGCGAAACTGTAACACACATGACCGCAACATATCCTCAAGTGTCTGTATAGTCCGCTCAGACTGCCCGTCAGTCTGAGGATGGAAAGCTGTACTAAAACGCAACCTCGTGCCCATGGCTTGCTACAATGCCTGCCAAAACTCAGAGGTGAACTGACTATCTCGGTCAGAAACAATAGACACAGGCACACCGTGCAGACGAACAATCTCCGATAAATACAGCTTGCCAATTTGCCCACTGATATCTTCCCCAGAAGTACGAGAAAATGAGCGGATTTCGTCAGTCGATCCTCAATAACCCAAATACCAGTATTGCCAGCCGAAGTACGAGGCAACTTATAAACGAAATCCATAGTAATGTGTTCCCCCTTCCAAACTGGAATCTCCAATGGCTGTAACTTCCCTGTAGGTTTCTGCCTCTCCGCTTTAACCTGCTGACAAATCAAACATCGACTCACATATGCGGCAATCTCCCGCTTCATGTTGCGCCACCAGTAATACGCTCGAAGTGTACGAAACATCTTCGTACCTCCGGGATGCATCGCATACGCTGAACTATGGGCCTCATCCAGAATCTCCTTCTTCGGGCTCTCGTCTCTGGGCACACATAACCTGCCTCTGAACAACAACGTACCATCGTCGCTCAATCGAAACTCTGTAGGCACACCATTCCGTATCATGGTCTTCTTGCCCAACAGGTAGGAATCTGAATCCTGAGCCTCCCGTACCTGATCAACCAATACGGGTTGAACCTGAAAACCGGCCAATAAAGCTCCCTCATCATCCCACTCGAACTCGGCACCCGTAGCCCGAAGCTCGGCTAACATAGACACTCTAGCCATACACACATGAAACAACGAAGCTCCGAATTTCCGGCTAAGTGCATCAGCCACAACATTGGCCTTCCCCGGATGGTACTCGAAAGTGCAATCATAGTCATTGATCAACTCCATCCACCAGCATTGCCTCATGTTCAAATCTGGCTGCGTCCGCAAGTAGGTAAGACTCTTGTGGTCGGTGTAGATCTTACACTGGGCTCCGTATAAGTAATGTCTCCAGCTCTTCAACGCTAGCACAATAGCAGCCAACACCAAATCATGGGTCGGATAGTTGACTTCGTGTGGTTTCAACTGCTTGGAACCGTAGGCTACAACTCTGCCATGCTGCATCAGAACACAACCTAGTCCCAACTTCAACGCATCACTATAAACCACAAACTCACCGTTGTCATCTGGTAATGTCAGAACCGATGCAGTAGTCAACTTCTCCTTCAGGAGCAAATAACTCTCCTCACATGCATCAGACCACTCAAACTTGACGCCCTTCTTCGTCAATCTGGTCAATGGAGTAGCAATCCGAGAAAAATCTTGTACAAACCGCCGGTAATAGCCTGCCAAACCCAAGAAACTCCAGATCTCCGGTACAGTGGTCTGATCTACGCATTTTAGGCGTATTAATTAATATATTTTCTCCACATTTTTACTTTGTTATCTACTTAATTTTGTTAATTTTATTAGCTTTTACTTATTTTTGTTATATTTTTAATTGTAGGATAATTAGAGACTAAAGAAGGTTAATTGCATGGGATTGCATGGTTTTCAATGGAATGGCTTAATTACATGGTGCATGGCATATATGGAGCTAGCTTAATGGCTTGGCATGGCTGAAACGGACGGAGCAAGTGGTGAGAAAAGCTGAAACGGAGGTGAGCAAAGCTGAAACGGAGGTGAGCAAAGCTAAGGAAGCTTAATTGCATGGAGTAAGGGAGCTTAATTGCTGAAACAGTTTTGCATGGCTGAAACGGATGTATAATTGCATGGAAACGGAGGTATAATTGCTGAAACGGCATGGAGGTGAGCTGAGAAGCATGGCTGTACGGTTTTGAAATTGAAATAACGGAGGCTTAATTGGGCTATAACGGAGGCTTAATTACAAAACACTCTTGCTATTGATTTGAACGGTTTTGCATTTAGAAATGGATACATGCATGGCTGTACGGGAGTTCAAAAAATTATGCTACTATATAAAGAGAACTTTGGGGGAAGAAAAGGGGATCACACATCATAGACAGCAAAGCTTTGCCCAAAACACCTCCCAAGTCGTCCTAAGCCTAATCCCCTCCAAGGCCGAAGCTCCCTCCTCACGGATCAAGAATAATCGGCGCTCTTCGTCTTGTTCTTGAGAATCCATCCACTCGAGGCGTTGTTAGTGCTCTTCACAGACTCCAAAAGTGTAACCATAAACCTTCTATCTCATCTTTTGTCTTGTAAAGAATTCGGTTTACGACTTGTGATTTGTTTAATAAAGGCTATACGTTTTTACTTACTTATGTTATCTTCCATGTGTTCTTAGTTTTTGGTCTTTGACTTGTATGCATGCTTGTATGCTTAAAGCTTCTTAATGTGTTGGGTGATACGCTCTTCGTTCCTCCCTAGCATGTTTTGTATGAATCTTAGATAAATTAAGGTGTAGGCGCTTTTCGTCGCACTCTTAAAAGCATGTGTACAAATTGCAGGTTGAAGGTAAGAATTTCGTTGATACTGGGTAAGTGAAGCATGAAAATGGTGGAGGTAGACATGATGTGATGATCACGGGTACATAGTAGAATTAGGTTTAAATTTCGTAGGTCATTAGTTAAACAAACCAAATCTCGCACCCCCATAAACAAACCTAGCATAGTTATGCATGCACCCTCAATCCCCGGTTAAGAACGATCCCTACTTACCAATGCTACATCTACAAAGAAGGGTTTTAATTGTTTTCGTGTTTGATTGAATGTTTAAATTAAATGCTTGAAAAGATGCGAATCAATTTTGGCGCCGTTGCCGGGGATTGTAAAGAATTGTTTGATTATGCTTGTAAATACGTTTATAGTTTCTGTTTTTCGGAACTGTGCACTGCCCGGTTTGTGTAAATTATTTGACATAGCTAGAGGACTCACAAAAATCTGAAATTTTGTAAGAATGTTTGGTTATGTATCTAGTTTGTGTCTGAAAAATTTCAGCCCAGTCTACCGAGCCAATAAATCTAAACAAATTCGACAAGCTGCTGTGTTCATGTTTGCCAGAATCTGGAATTGCATGTGTTCTTGTGAATATGTGAAATTGTACATTAAACCTATGAAATTTTTGTTCATATTTATACTAGCAATGTTCATATTGTATCTTTTGCAGCCATGTAACATTAAAGGAAGCTTGGATTTGCATTGAGTACATGAGCTTGGTTGATTAAGTCGCACTCATTGTTGAATAGATGGCGCCTCTTTTCCATGTTTATCTCCTTAACCCCTCGTGATGTATGGATTTCACCACCATACACCATAACCTAAGTGAAGTTATGGACATGAGGTTGAGGGCGGAGTCAACATTGGACTTGAGGGAGTTGTACATTTTCGAAAGTTTGGTTGAATGTCGGACATGGTGTCTAGAAACGGGTTATGACTGGTGACAGGATTTGGATCTAAGAAAGACTTGCAACATTGGATTTGGATCTAAGAAAGACTTGCAACATTGGAGTATATACCAAAGACTCGGTTGGTGGATGACTACTTATCTTTGAGTAAGAAATTCTCAATGCAATGGTGTCTAGAAGGTGACGGTTTCTATGACAGGTTTTGGATCCGAGATATCAAATCGGTCCTACCTCTCGTGGTCTCTCTCGCTAACTGGCCATTTCCTTGAGTTTGCCCAAAGAAGATAAGGACTAAGTCTACTTGCCATAGTCGGTTAGCCTCGGGTTGCTTTGTCGAAATTAGTCCTGCCTCTCGCGTTATCTCTATCCCTAACTGGCCATGTTTATCGATTGAACCAAGACCATTCGATTGAAAGTGTACACTTTATCGCACGGGTCGCACGTCTTTTGAACGACCTAAAGATCAAGCAAATGTACTCTCTTCAAATCTAAAGCGCAACACAATGAACCCTAAGTGTACATAACCAACGAAAATTTTGTGTTGTTGTATCAAACGTGTAAAGGACTTAAACACTTGCATTTGTAGATTGCATAACCCTCTGGCGGCTTTGTGATGTGTGGATTTCATCACCACACACCCTAACCTAAGTGAAGTTAGGGGCATGAGGCCAAGAGAGTGGTCACGTTTACATCATGTATTTAGCACGTAACTTTTGTGTTTTCTGCAGGTTCTAACGTTTTCTCTTATGCATTCACTCCATATTTCACTTAGGTTCTTGCTTGATGCACTTTGAATGAAAGTTTGAATGAATTCTTGCATGAATTTCGTGGATTATGAGTGCTTGCATCTTTTTGAGTGACAATTTTGTATATATAACGTTTTACATAACTTTAACATTGTATATTTAACTAACCCCTGCAGGATACATGAACAAATGTACATAACTTGTTCTTAGTAACTTGCATTCATTTTAGGATAAACTTAGAGCTCTTGCATTTCATTTTAGTGTCTTAGCCGTAGCTAGTGTGTGTACAATGTGTCTTAAACGTAGCCTAGTGTCTCTGTATGTTTTTGGTGTGTTTTTTTTTTTTTTTTACTTTGAATTCGTGTGTTGTGTTTTTGTGTGTTTTTGTTTTTTTTCTCTCTCTTGCTTTCCAACGTTTTGGCTTAGTATCATACATTCCTTATGTATTCTTTTGATACTAACATTTGATCTTGGTTGAATTTCAGCTTGTGAATGACCAAACCTGCTCCACGTGAAGTTCAACTCCGTAACCGCACAGTGATCATTCCTCCTAACACAGTGGAAGACTTGGACCGACCTATTGTTGAGGACGAAGTCGACTCACCAAGATCCCATCATTCCGAGCAAGATCAAGAAGAGGAATCTAGGATGAATAACAACAACAACAACAACAACGTCCCCAACAACAATGTGCTTCCCAACAATGGTGGAGGCAACAACGTTGCAAGGCAAACTCTTCGCCAACAAACCTGCTCAACGGATTGGAGTGCTGGCCCTTCATGCATTCGATTTCCTGAACCTCAAGATGACAAGAGGGATATTGAGCTCAAGAGTGGATTTCTCCATCGCCTTCCTATCTTTCAAGGGATGGCGCATGAAGATCCAAATATGCATTTGAGGCAGTTTCAGTTTGTTTGCTCGAGTATGAAGCCCACTGATGCGGATGATGAGCTTTTGAAGTTGAAGGCGTTTCCTTTCACTTTGAAGGAGAGAGCACAAACTTGGCTTATGGAGCTTCCACCGAATCACATCACCACATGGAAACAACTAGCGGATGCTTTCTTAAGAAAGTACTTTCCGGCCTCAAAGATCACTGTTTTGAGGAAGAAGATCACCGGAATCGCACAAGCTTCGGACGAGTCATTTGGGTAATACTATGATCGTTTCAAGGTTCTATGCGCCACTTGTCCTTCTCATGGATTCTCCGAGACAAATCTTATGAACTACTTCTATGATGGACTCAAGCCAATTGATAGAGAGCTTCTCGACGCTGCTGCGAATGGGGCCTTCATGGATTTAGACGAAGTTGGAGCTCGTGCACTCTTGGAGAATAGAGCAAACAATGATGCTCAATATGGGATGGTACCTCGAAAATCAGTGGTGTCCGAGGTGAGTACCAAGCATGCTACGGATGAGAAGTACGACAAACTTTCAGATTTGATGGAGCAAATGCTTGAACTAGAAGTGAAACGAGCCAAGGTTTCTTTGGGACAACTTTGTGGCGTTTGCCACTCTCACGATCATCATGGAAGTCAATGTCCTACCTTGGTGGAGCAAACAAGTGAAGAACAAGTGAATGCCATTGGAGGATATCAAGGAGGTCAGCGGTACAACAATTACAACAACAACTATGTCAACTGTGATCATCCCGGATTCAAGTGGAGCAGTAATGAGGGCTGTTTGAACCCTCCACCTCAACAACAACAAGGCTATCAACGTCCCCAACAACAATATCAAGCAAGACCACCTTTGCCAACGCCACAAGTTCCCTTGCCCCCTCCGGTTCAGACTTTTACAAATCCGGATTATGACAAGATGATTGCTCAACTGTCTGCCTCAACTCAAGTACTTTTGGATGGACAAAAAGAAACAAAGGCAACGTTGGATGCACATGGTCAAGACATCAATGAAATCAAGAAACAAATGGGCCAACTTGTGGACTTTATGGGACATATTCGAACAACTGGACAGCTTCCATCTCAACCAATGCCACCTACTAGGAATGTGAGTGTGGTTACTACAAGGAGTGGGAAGGTTTTGGAGCTGCCAAAGCAGAAGGCAACGTCATCACCAGATGAAGTCGTTGTGGAGGAAATTTTTGAAGAAGATCCAGCTACTGAAGAGCTCAAAAGGAAGAAGAAAGTGGCACCACTTTTGCCACTACCAACACCAACACCAACGCACCCTACCCCTTCAAGTTTAGTTAATACTAATGCTTCGTTTGCTCGTGCACCATTTCCACACAGGTTATCAAAATCAAAGAAAGATGATCAATACGAGCAAATTCTGGACATCTTTCGGAAAGTGCAAGTGAATCTGCCCTTGATCGAGTGCATTAAGCAAGTGCCTATCTATGCCAAGTTTTTGAAAGAGCTATGCACCCAGAGGAGGCAAACGAGAGCGAAGGAGGTTGTGAAGGTGAATGCAACAGTTTCTGCAGTGTTGCAACGACGGCTACCCCCAAAATTGAAGGACCCTGGGAGCTTTTCTATTCCTTGTGTGATTGGTGACAAGCGGTTTGAAGATGTCATGCTAGACTTGGGTGCATCCATCAACGTCATGCCTTACTATTTGTATGCATCCATGGAGCTTGGCGAGCTTAAGAAAGACAATGTCATCATTCAGTTAGCCGATCGTTCTCACAAGTATCCAAGAGGGTACGTTGAAGATGTTCTTGTGCAAGTCAACAACTTGATATTCCCTGCAGACTTTTACATTGTTGACATGGAGGAGAGTCCGTTGAACACCACGCCACTTTTGCTTGGACGTCCCTTCATGAGAACCGCAAGAACAAAAATTGATGTGTTTGAAGGCAAGTTCTCCATGGAAATTGATGGGGAGAAGATCGAGTTCAACATCCTTGATGCTATGAAGGTTCCCATTGCTACTGTCAACTCATGCATTTCGTTGGATTTAGTTGAAGATATGGCACAGCAGCATTTGGATGTACTTAGAGAGGATGAGCTTGACACTGTCCTTCAAGATGGAATTGGGCTGACCTACACTAGGGATGATGCCCTAGTTGACGTTTTGATTGAAGTCTTGGAGCCCAGACTTAGAGAAATGGCGTTGGCACTTAATGAAGCAGCCCTTGTGACGTCTAGACCTCCACCAATTCCCTTGGTCTATGGCGAAAACAAGCTTGTTCCTTCCATCATTCGAGCACCAGAATTAGAACTGAAGGTATTACCGGATCATTTGAAGTATGCTTACTTGGGTGACAATGAGACATTACCGGTTATCATCTCATCAACATTGGAGGAAGAACAAGAGGACAAGCTAGTTCGAATGCTTCAACAGTACAAGTCCGCCATTGGTTGGACACTCGCGGATATCAAAGGTATCAATCCTGCTACTTGTGTTCATCGTATTCTGCTTGAAGATGGCGCCAAGCCAACACGTGAAGCTCAAAGGAGACTCCATCCACCAATGATGGAGGTTGTGAAGAAGGAAGTCATCAAACTCTTGGATTGTGGGGTCATTTATCCGATTTCAGACAGCCGATGGGTCTCACCTGTGCAAGTTGTTCCTAAGAAGTCTGGAATCACTGTTGTGAAGAATGCGGAGAATGAGTTAGTGCCTCAACGCACTGTCACTGGACACAGAGTTTGCATTGACTATAGGAAGCTCAACGCCAGCACTCGAAAGGATCACTTTCCTTTGCCATTCATTGATAAGATGCTTGAGAGATTGGCTGGTCATTCCTACTACTGCTTCCTTGATGGATATTCAGGTTACAACCAAATTAGCATTGCTGAGGAGGATCAAGAGAAAACAACGTTCACATGCCCTTTTGGAACGTTTGCTTATCGACGCATGCCATTTGGACTTTGTAACGCCCCAGGTACATTTCAACGTTGCATGCTTTCTATCTTTTCTGATTACATTGAGAAAATAATTGAAGTATTCATGGATGACTTTAGTGTTTTTGGGAAAGATTTCGATACATGCTTGGGAAATTTAGAACTAATCTTGCAGAGATGCGTTGAAACGAACTTGGTACTCAATTGGGAGAAATGCCATTTCATGGTAATTCAAGGGATTGTTCTTGGACATATTGTGTCGAAAAAAGGGTTAGAGGTTGATAAATCAAAAGTAGATCTTGTGAAACACTTACCCTCTCCAACTTCGGTTAGAGAGATTCGTTCTTTTCTTGGACATGCAGGATTCTACAAGAGGTTCATCAAGGACTTTTCCCACATCTCACGTCCCTTGTGCAAGCTGCTTCAGAAAGACACACCCTTTGTGTTTGATGATGAGTGTGACGTTGCATTCAAGAAGCTCAAGGCGTTGCTCACATGTGCTCCTATTCTCCAAGCACCAGATTGGTCCTTACCATTTGAACTCATGTGTGATGCATCGGATTATGCTGTGGGAGCTGTGTTAGGACAAAGGAAAGACAAGAAGCCATACGACATTTACTATTCTTCTAAGACACTTGATGATGCTCAAGTCAACTACACAACAACCGAGAAGGAGATGTTGGCGGTGGTGTTTGCATTGGGCAAGTTCCGATCCTATTTACTTCAAAGTAAGGTTATAATTTACACTGATCATGCAGCTTTGAAGTATTTGATGCAGAAAAAGGATGCGAAACCGAGGCTCATACGTTGGATACTACTTCTACAAGAGTTTGATGTGGAAATCAAGGACAAAAAGGGAGTAGAGAACGTGGTAGCCGATCACCTCTCTAGGATTGTTAAAGAGAAGTCCAACGTTGTAATTGAAGAGAATTTTCCGGATGAACAACTCTTCGGACTTCAGGTAAGTGCCTCTAAAACTCCTTGGTATGCGGATATTGTAAACTATTTAGTTACCGGTGAGTTTCCATCATTTTTGCACAAGGCTCAACGTGACAAACTTCGAAGTAATGCTAGGACTTTTATTTGGGATGAACCTTACTTGTGGAAACAATGTGGTGATTTAGTGATTAGAAGGTGTGTTCCGGATGATGAGTTTGCATCTATTCTTGAGTTTTGTCACAATGGTGCATGTGGCGGTCATTTTGGTTCGAAAAAGACAGCCCTTAAAGTGTTAGATTGTGGTTTCTTTTGGCCTAACTTATTTCGTGATTCTAATGACTTTTGTGCTAAGTGTGATAGGTGCCAACGATCCGGAAATATTGGTGCTAGAGATCAAATGCCGCAGTTCTATATATTGAATGTCGAAATTTTTGATGTTTGGGGCATTGATTTTATGGGACCTTTTCCTCCATCTAATGGTTTCACTTACATTTTACTCGCTGTTGATTATGTTGCGAAATGGGTGGAAGCAAAAGCCACCCGTACTAATGATTCGCGAGTTGTTGCAGATTTCCTCAAAACGAACATATTTTCAAGGTTTGGGATGCCGCGCGTTCTAATCAGTGATGGAGGGAGTCATTTTCGCAACAAGACAGTTGAGGCGTTGATGAATAAATATGGAGTCAAGCACAAGGTTTCTACACCTTATCATCCACAAACAAATGGCATGGCGGAGGTCTCAAATCGAGAAATCAAGAAGATCTTGGAACGTACTATCAAGCCAAACCGCAAAGACTGGAGCCAGTGTTTGGATGATGCTTTGTGGGCATATAGAACAGCGTACAAGACCCCTATAGGCATGTCACCATATCGACTTGTTTATGGGAAGTCTTGTCATCTTCCAGTAGAGCTAGAGCACAAAGCTTGGTGGGCAGTGAAGAAATTCAACATGGACAAGGATGAAGCTGGATTGCATCGAAAATTGCAGTTATGTGAGTTAGAAGAAATCCGGAACGAGGCATTTGACAATGCATGGATCTACAAGGAGAGGACAAAGCGCATTCATGATAAGATGATCCGTACAAAGAGTTTTGAGGTTGGGCAAAAGGTTTTACTATTTCATTCAAGACTTCGACTCTTTCCGGGCAAGCTGCGTTCGAGATGGATTGGTCCGTACATTGTGGTGCAAGTTTTTCATCATGGAGCCATAGAAATCATGTCCTTACAATCCGGCAAAGTGTTCATGGTGAATGGTCAACGGTTAAAGCCATATTATGACAATTTTGAGGAGCACAATGTTGAAGAAGACAAACTCATGGAGCCATCACCTTCAACCACATGAACAATGCATCACGTCTAGGCTGGAAGACGTTAAAAAACAAGCGCTTGTTGGGAGGCAACCCAATGGAGGAGTCTACAACAGATTTGCATTCTCTTCCCTTTCTCTTTTAGTTTTCGTAAATTTTACTTCATTAGTTAGAAATTTTCGTAAGCTTCTTCTTTCATGCTTAAATTCTATGACTTTACTTTGGTACATTGAGGACAATGTAGAGTTTAAGTGTGGGGGAAGGGGTTTACAACTTTATTGAGTCATAAAATTGAAAAATTGGGCAGACAATGGAACTTTCCGGCGGATGATGCCTTAAAAAAAAAAAAATAAATAAATAAATATATATATATAATTTTGTTTTGAGTCATACTTAGTGTATTTTGAGTCTTTTTGTTTAACTTAGTGTTTTAAAATGTCTTAGGATGCCCTTAGTTAGTCAATGATGAAAATGGACAGAATTGAAACATATATGGCGTTGCATATCACTAAAGAATGAATTCATGTGCTAATTGAGACATCTTTTGAGTGTTATGACATGTAGTAGATATGGTTTGCAAGACTTGGTACAGAAATTCGCATGCTAGAATAAGTTTTTGAATCATATGACCTTATGTGAGCTTTTGAGCTATATGTGCTTTATTTCTTGAGTGATCTGATCAATCCATCTTATTTCGTAGTTCATAGCTAAATATGCCTCATTTGATTACTTGCCATAGATATTAATGAACTAGAGAATACTAGAACTTACTCATGTCAATTTGCAAAGCTTAAAGTTGATACATACTCTGATTCTGGATGTGATTAAAGGCACTTAGGATTTTCCACCACTTAGCCAAACAGCCATGTATCCCATATGTGCGCACGAGTTGCGACCCCCCTAGATAACCATTTTGAGCCCACATTTAGCTTTTCCTTCATCACCATATATATCTAAACACCTTAGCCTAGTGTAGGACTTCTTTGCCCTATGTTCTGCAGACTTAGTGTGAAGTAATGTCAACAAGAAGAGAAGATGATGTTTTTAGTGATGTTTATTAACTGCTATGATGTGTGTATGGGGATAGACTTGTTCAAACAGCTTTGTAAAGAGTTATTGCCGAAAAAACAAAGAAAAAGAAGAAAATTTTCGAGAGCAAGAACAAAAGAAAGATAAAAAAAGCTCTCCGGCAATAGGTTCTACGTGTCTAAGTTTGGATTAATGTCCCCCGTACTTGTGAGTTCGGAGTTTGTTTCGAATAGAAGGCCCAATAATGCAAAACATGGTCTTTGTCCTGTTCACAAAGCTCAAGGGAAGTTTAGAATGAAGTTAGGGCCCAACAAGATGAAATCTGGCCCGTGGACTTAAAAGAAACACATGGTGACGTTTTGGTTAAGTTGGAACTCGAATTGTTGATGTTTTGGTGCTCTGACTAAGTCTTTTGAATGCTTTTAACCACCACATATCTAAATTTCGAATGCCTTAGCCTCAGCCCTATTACAACCCTCGAAAGTCCTTTATGATACTTAAGATGAGTAGCCTTCAATCTGTGGAGTAAGTTGCATGAGTAAGCATATGGTTTTGGTTCATTTGTGCAAGTAGTTGACTTCCATTTCGTTGCATACTTAAACACTTTGAGTGAAACCTCTGCATGAGTGGAAATATGATGAGAGCATCCATGTGAGTTGATCTGAACTTCTTTCGAAGCATGCATAGACTTAAAATCACCATTGTTTTCTCTATGTCTTACTTATTCATAACATGATCATGTCTCTATTATCACTTGAATTCGATGAACATTCATTCTCAAACCATTGTGATTCCATCGCCATATACTTAAAGAAATTTCTGAGACAATCTTGATTAAGGGCTTAGTTTTTGTTTACTTAGTGTTTTGTGTAAAAACGTTTTCCCTTATTATTTTCTTTTATTGAGTCCGTAGTTTTGATTAGTATTTGCTAGGGACTAGCAAAGTCTAAGTGTGGGGGAATTTGATCTACGCATTTTAGGCGTATTAATTAATATATTTTCTCCACATTTTTACTTTGTTATCTACTTAATTTTGTTAATTTTACTAGATTTTACTTATTTTTGTTATATTTTTAATTGTAGGATAATTAGAGACTAAAGAAGGTTAATTGCATGGGATTGCATGGTTTTCAATGGAATGGCTTAATTACATGGTGCATGGCATATATGGAGCTAGCTTAATGGCTTGGCATGGCTGAAACGGACGGAGCAAGTGGTGAGAAAAGCTGAAACGGAGGTGAGCAAAGCTGAAACGGAGGTGAGCAAAGCTAAGGAAGCTTAATTGCATGGAGTAAGGGAGCTTAATTGCTGAAACAGTTTTGCATGGCTGAAACGGATGTATAATTGCATGGAAACGGAGGTATAATTGCTGAAACGGCATGGAGGTGAGCTGAGAAGCATGGCTGTACGGTTTTGAAATTGAAATAACGGAGGCTTAATTGGGCTATAACGGAGGCTTAATTACAAAACACTCTTGCTATTGATTTGAACGGTTTTGCATTTAGAAATGGATACATGCATGGCTGTACGGGAGTTCAAAAAATTATGCTACTATATAAAGAGAACTTTGGGGGAAGAAAAGGGGATCACACATCATAGACAGCAAAGCTCTGCCCAAAACACCTCCCAAGTCGTCCTAAGCCTAATCCCCTCCAAGGCCGAAGCTCCCTCCTCACGGATCAAGAATAATCGGCGCTCTTCGTCTTGTTCTTGAGAATCCATCCACTCGAGGCGTTGTTAGTGCTCTTCACAGACTCCAAAAGTGTAACCATAAACCTTCTATCTCATCTTTTGTCTTGTAAAGAATTCGGTTTACGACTTGTGATTTGTTTAATAAAGGCTATACGGTTTTACTTACTTATGTTATCTTCCATGTGTTCTTAGTTTTTGGTCTTTGACTTGTATGCATGCTTGTATGCTTAAAGCTTCTTAATGTGTTGGGTGATACGCTCTTCGTTCCTCCCTAGCATGTTTTGTATGAATCTTAGATAAATTAAGGTGTAGGCGCTCTTCGTCGCACTCTTAAAAGCATGTGTACAAATTGCAGGTTGAAGGTAAGAATTTCGTTGATACTGGGTAAGTGAAGCATGAAAATGGTGGAGGTAGACATGATGTGATGATCACGTGTACATAGTAGAATTAGGTTTAAATTTCGTAGGTCATTAGTTAAACAAACCAAATCTCGCACCCCCATAAACAAACCTAGCATAGTTATGCATGCACCCTCAATCCCCGGTTAAGAACGATCCCTACTTACCAATGCTACATCTACAAAGAAGGGTTTTAATTGTTTTCGTGTTTGATTGAATGTTTAAATTAAATGCTTAAAAAGATGCGAATCATGGTCGGTCTACTCCAATTCAGCACGGCCTTGATCTTGTCAGGATCAACACTGACTCCCTCTGCCGATATCACGTGGCCCAGAAACTTCACACTGTCTAACCAAAACTCGCACTTGCTAAATTTCGCAAACAACCGATTGTCCCGCAAAGTCTGCAACACCGCTCGCAAGTGCTTCTTATGCTGGCCCACACTCCTGGAATAGATCAAAATATCATCGATGAACACAATCACGAACTTGTCCAGAAACCGTCTGAACACTCGATTCATCAAGTACATGAAAGCTGCGGGGGCGTTGGTCAACCCAAACGGCATAACCAGAAACTCGTAATGCCCATACCGCGACCTGAAGGCTGTCCTGGCCACATCAGAGTCTCGGATCCTCAACTGGTGATATCCGGATCGAAGGTCGATCTTCGAAAAGATTGCAGCTCCCTTGAGTTGATCGAACAAATCATCAATCCGCGGCAACGGGTACTTGTTCTTCACCGTAACCTGATTCAGCTTCTGATAGTCGATGCACAACCGCATAGATCCATCCTTCTTCCGTACAAACAAAACCGGGGCACCCCATGGCGAAACACTAGGTCGAATAAAACCATTCTCCAACAACTCCTGGAGCTGAACCTGTAACTCTTTCAACTCTGCTGGCGCCATACGATATGGTGCCTATGAAATGGGTCCAGTGCCCGACAACAGCTCAATAGTGAAGTTAATCTCCCGAACAGGGGGTATACCTGGTAACTCCTCCGGAAACACATCCGGAAACTCGGATACAACCTCAATACCACCAAGGTCCGGCACAGCAACCGTAGTGTCTACCACATGCTAAATAAGCAACATAGCCCTTTTTCATCAACCGATCCGCCCTCATTGCGGAAATCAAACACGGTAGTGAAGTGTTCTTCTCGCCGCAAAATAATATCTCGGGAAAGCCTGGTCGTCGAAACGCGACCTCCTTCTTGTGACAGTCAAACATGGCCCAATGCGTCTCCAAGAAGTCCATACCCAAGATCAGATCAAAATCAACGATATCAAGCAACAACAAATCTGCGGCTAACCCATGGCCTCCAATAAAAATCTCACAGTCTCTGTACACCCAGCCAATACTCACAATCTCACCTGACGGATACAACACTCTCCACAACCTCGGAAGTGGAGATGCAGGTATCGTAGCTAATGATGATAGTCTATATGACATGAATGAATGCGTGACACCTGGATCTAACAATGTAAGTACTGGAATACCAAATACATGCAACGTACCGATAACGACCTCTGGTGAAGCTCTGCTTCTCGTAGAGTCATGGCATGAACCCTCGCCTGTCCGGCTGGTCGTCCACGCTGAGGCTGTCCCTGCTGCCTACCCTGGCCCGCAAACTGTGCTAGTCGATCTCCCGAAGTGGCACCTCGCTCAGCTCCGAAACTCTGGGCCGCCTGTCCATCAGCACCAAATAACTGAGGACACTCCCACGAAAAGTGACTCACCTGGCCACAACGATAACAAGTTACAGGGCCTCGCTGACATGGACTAAAGTGATGTCTATTGCAGAGGCTGCACGATGGGTACTCCCTCGGTACAGGAAACATGCCACCGGTACGCCGAGGATAACTAGAGCCGCTAGAACCCCCACTAGCCTGTGGTCGCTGCGGCCGATCTCTCCTCCACCTCTGCCTCTGTCTCGATGCACTGGCTGGTGGCCGATATGGTCTACTACCCGAGGATGAAGCCGAACCAGAAGTATCAGAACTCTGCCTCTTTGAAAGCCCCTGACTCGGTCCACCCTCCTCAAACCGTCTAGGCTGGTACCTCAGCTGCCTCTCCTTCTCGATGTCCTCACATCGGAGTGCTGCACTGACAAACTCATCGAAGTTGTTCCGAGGCATCGTAGTCAGAGTTCCCTTGATGTTCAGATTCAAACCCAGCTCAAACCTGCGGCACTTGGCTTCCTCAGTAGCCACCATATCACGCGCAAAACGAGATAAGCGGGTAAACCTGTCCCGATACTCAAGCACAGACATACTGCCCTGTCTCAAGTTCGTAAACTCCTCATACTTGCGCTGCTGGGTAGCCTGGTTGAAGTATCTTCGCATAAACAGATCATGGAACAAAGTCCACAGTATCAACTGGAACTCTGTCGGTGCTAGCCCACCAGAAGTATGCATCAGACTCAAGTAATCCAACTGCTGCCACTGTCATCTGCTCAGGGGTAAAACGTAGACGCTCACATACACGTTCAACCTGAACCACCCATGTCTCACATATCTCTGGATCAGCTGAACCCGAAAACACAGTCGCACCAGCAGTACGAGCTTTGACCACAGGGTCAAAACGCTCTTCCAAACGCAGCACTCGCATCAGCAAGTCGTGCGTCTGGCGATCCTCATCAGGATCCGCTTCCCGATCAACACGGGGACCACATCGAGGAAGCATCCTACTGATACAAGACAAGCATTAGGTATAAGCAGAAAGAACGTAATCATGAGACCGCAGATATTTGAGAACACACAACACCCGAAGTATTGATGAGTACCGCTGGCCAGTCGGGTCATCACTCCAGTCATGCTGTACAAACTCAAATACCCTAAGCGTCACAACTACAAGAGTCTACAGAATCTGACAACCTAATGCTCTGATACCAAGCTGAAAGGACCCAACCCCGATTTAGTTGCCTAAACCGGAATCGAACCCCTTCTGAAAACGTGAATCAACAAAAACCATTAAAATTTCGGCAGAGTAACGCTACTAACGCGGAATTGCTATTACCTGCACCCGAAAAATAACACTTCACACTATGCCACGAAAGCCAAACCGTGGGCACCAACCCCATCCGGATTTCTCAATATCATATCATTAATAATAAACAGTAAACATACTATAATATAGTATATCCGAGAAAAACCGTATAAAACATGTATCAGAATGTATCAGAGCGACCTCTAGTGTAAATATATACAATATACACATCAGTAGGCGAAACAAGAAACCTACTGGAAAACACAGGTAGCTCGAACTACTAGCCTCCAACCACGCCGTGAAACACCAGAACCTGAACTGCAAACTGGGCACGGAAACCGAAAATCCAAGGGGAAATAATGTCTTTCGCCGAATAATATATGTTATAAAAACATATGCGAGTTAGAATGCATAAAAAATCATATGGTACACGAGGGAGACTCTAACTCCTCACGCGTACAGAGCATGCATGGAAAATCTCACGGGGTCGCTCGTAGACACATCCGTGCTAGTACAGTTCGAATCACTGGATCCCAGACCCACACGTGACTCTAGCCAGAAAGGCCTCAGGTCAGGATATCTGTTTCCACCCGGAAATACATCGGCACAAGAAACAGTTCCCCCCTGGTAGGCACCCTCGGGGATCAGCCGGGATGCGAGTGTATCGATACAACAACGTATACTAAGACTGTACTCTTTGTAAACCAAATCATAAATAGTTCGATGCAAATGCATAAAGTAATATTTAAATGTATATACGTAATGTATAATGGTATAAGCATAATCGTATAACACATGCTCATATAAAACATAATCTCGTATGCATGCTCAAGTTCGTAAAACGTGTATAAAGACTCGCAATCATTCCGTGAAAAGAAATTGTCCACTCACAGGGGAGCAAAACGCGCACTCGCGCTAATCTCGTGGCCCGGCGGAAGATCCCTCGTCTGAAGCACGATCTCGATCCCCTGAATAGTCAAAACATATCTGATCAAAATCATAGCTCACAACACTGTACTTCATCACGGAAACCAACTGTTCCCGGAAACATATAAAACTGTATAAAACAAACAACTGAATTCCCGAAATCTCCACTCGAAACTCTCGACTGAAAATCCGATACCCAAATAAACTCGAAAACTTCAAGGCGACAATCGGGGCACAATTATAAGAAAAATGACACTAAATTCATCGAAAACTAAA
The DNA here is from genome assembly GCA_946800695.1 of Geum urbanum. NCBI lineage: Eukaryota > Viridiplantae > Streptophyta > Magnoliopsida > Rosales > Rosaceae > Geum > Geum urbanum. The sequence goes on from OX327003.1 coordinate 14,356,951, forward strand.
AAGTCAACGGAGGAATTCCACGGCGAGGAAGACCCAGTCTTGAAGCTCTCCTCAAGCCCAGCCATTTCTTCAACTACCACAACCCTCAATTCTCACTTAATTAAGTAGAAAACAGCTCGAAACCAAACGGAGCTCAACTCCGGCAACCACCTCGGTTTCCACCGGAACCACCACCTCATCCAAATTCAAACACCTAGGAAGCATCACTGCAGCAAGGGGAGTCGAAACCCTCACTCTCCCGCCACCGTGGCTCGCCGGAGGACCACCCCCTGTCACCGGCGAAATCCGGCAACAAAACCCGATTCGGAACTAACCAAATCACCACCAATTTTCATGATTTCAAACACTAAACCACTTAGAAACTCAAGGGAAGAAAGATTATACCCCAAACGTGGCCGGAGGTGGCCGGAAATTCCAAGTCGGCCGGCGAAATTTCAAACAGGTCGATGTCCTTCACCGGTCAACGGTCAACAGCCCAAAAAGGAAAGTCAACGCATGGTCAACGCCTCAAACAGTGTTTTCAACAATTTTTCGACTATTTCCGATATTTATACTCGCGTCTCGGGACGATCAACGGTCCAAAACGGATAACCATTACGATTCGGATAAATACGAAACGAACGGATAAACTCGTCGATAAACCGAAACTATAAATAACCACACTATATTCCTCAGTTATCAGAAAAATCATCCGGAACCGCCCACGAGTTCGAAATCACGTGTACTACAATTCTCGAGAAGAGACTCAACTCACATTCTCGACCGAAAATCAAGTCGCAAACTAAAGCGACAAACCACACAATTAACGATTAATCGCGATTACGCATAATCTCGTTAATCGAACTGATTACCCTACTGATTCTGGTTCGGGTCGTCACAATTTTTGCCAATTAAGGAGTCCAAGCTTACTTAATTACGTATAATTATTAACATCTTAATTAAAGCTTGCATAATTAATGTCCTATATTAATTAAGGGGAAATGAAAAAAGAAACCAATTGTAACACTCTATTTCCTTAAAAATCCACCATATGTTTTCAATTCTAAAAAAACTCATTCTATTTTAAAAAATGTAACAGCTCAAATTAGATCTCTTATTTACAAAAAATACCCCGATTTTTGTGAAAGCCCCTTTCTTAATGAGATCGGCTCTCTCTCTCTCTCTCTCTCTCTCTCTCTCTCTCTCTCTCTCTCTCTCTCTCTCTCTCTCTCTCTCTCTCTCTCTTAGGTCTAGTGTTTGTTCTCGGCTTCTCTTGAAAAAACCTCTCGATTGCTTTCACCCAGAAATTGGATGGACCGCCCCTAACTCTGACACCGTGTCTCTCTCTTAATCTCTCCATCTCATTCTCTGAGTCTCTCTATCTCCGCCAAACGTCGCACGGCTCCGACACCCAAAGACACTACCGACCACAACGGTGACCAAACCTCCCAAGGACACCGTCGAGGACACCTCCTTGAGCACAGAGCCGACCCTAGGACCCAAACACACCATCGAGTCACCCCTTCGCATACCAAGGTATCTCTCTCTCTCTCTCTATATATATATATATATACATATATATATTCCAATTCTGCCCTTTCATCTCCATCATTGTCTCGTGTGTCCTCTGTACAAAACCTATCTTCTTCAACAATCTTGTTGTTTTGCTACCTTCCATTGTCATCTTCTCCCGCGTTTTCAGCGGAATTGGACTTATGTATTTGAGTGATCTTTGAGATTTTGTTGTGAGAAGAAGAAACGGCGTTGAATTTGATAATGGCGGTGTTGTTGGGAGCTAAATGGAGATCCATGTCTATGGTGTTATTCAGTTTTGTGTTGGCATTTGTGTCTATCAAGGCCGAGAGAGGCCGAAGGCTCGAAAGCTCGAGGTTTAATGCAACACAACGATCTATTTCTGGCTCTGACTTTCTTTTCAGGACTGTAAATTTCTTATGGCAATCGGATACAGGTATTGAATTGCAGTATTATCACTATTATATGAACTTATATATCCAGTATTATCACTATTATGTGCTCTTGATAGTAATTGGAATATTTCCCTTGAGAGGACTTGTCAATGTCTCTCAGAATTGAGTTTGCGATGTTGTACTTATATCTAGATTCATGGTAGATTATACATACTTTTCTTACGAAAAACGAGGAAAAGAAAAATAGCTAAAAATGTCTATTTAAATACACATACATTTCACATTGAAAATAATCAACCCTTAGTTGGCTACATATTCTCCTTTAGGCTTTGATAATTCTAAAATTTGAACAGATACTTAAACACATAATATGACAGATACTTAAACAGATAGTATGATAACTTTAAAATTAAATAAATACTTTGACAAATACTTAAACAGATACCCAAATGAAAGTATTTTCCTTTAAATTTTGATAATTCTGAAATTTGAACAGATACTTAAACAGATACCCAAATGAAAGCCTTTTCCTTTAGGTTTTGATAATTCGTAAATTTGAACAGATACTTTGTCAGATACTTAAACAGATACCAAATGAAAGTCTTTTCCTTTATGTTTTGATAATTCTGAAATTTGAACATATACTTAAGCAGATACTTTGACAGATACTTAAACAGATACCTAAATGAAAGCATTTTCCTTTAAGTTTTGATAATTCTGAAATTTGAACAGATACTTAAACATATACTTTGACAGATACTTAAACAGATATCCAAATAAAAGCTTGAATTAGTCCGTGTCTCTTTGATTATTACATGGAAATAAACAAATATATAGCTAAGTTCTCATCAGCAATGCTATGTCCAAAATCACTTGCATCGAAGCGTTGCTAAAATGAAGTTAAATCTATGATTTTATGAACACCATTTTCATATGTCTACGCCAACAAAGGATAAGTTTTCTTTACTTACAGATTTCTTCAATCGCTCAACTATGTTTACAACCTACAAAATAGAACAATGATCAAAATCTATTTTAAAAACCTGACCATATTTAGTTAATAACTACTAGGTACTCAGATGATGTGAAATTTCATTGAAACCTTTATAGTTACCTCTCCATTCCAGTTTGTTTTGGCAATGAGAATAATTAGAGTTAGTGTCTGTAAATATACTCCAATGATCATCACACACCATATACCCTAAAAAATTGAGGCAAAAATGCACTTTTGTTCAGTATCATTTACAATTCAAAAGTATCAACTTTACTGATGAGGGTGATCTAGGTAGGTTTCAAGTACATACGGCCCATATCAGTTTTGAAGCCAAAAACACACTCATTTGGAAGACCAATAAGACAACAACAAGATAACTTCACATACGGAACTCCAGCTTGCATCCATTCCACTCCCAGTTGTCACACCTGAAACTTGACACACTTAAAACTGAAGTCTGATTGTCTAGCTCATAGATCGTTTATATGTTATATAACAATACCTGATAGTATAGGTTGAATGTCATTCATAAAAATAGGAATGAGCGGGTACTTCAATTGAGCTTAATACTGTTATTTCTATTTAATCATTCTAAGAGTGCAGAGCAAAAGTGAGCTCAATAGCATGGGAGGAAAATACCTTTTTAGTGACTCTTGTTGCATCCCTTGTCTTGCAGGGTTATTCATCCTTCCAATCACAGTACTGGACATATTTACATCCTTGTTATTATGTACAAGAAGGGATGCAAAATGGGAATAAGCCTCATTAATTTGGCATCTTCTGTTATCGACTGATAGTGAGCTAGCTTCAGATTCCTCTTCTCTGGCTATATAGCTGGGATGCCTTATGAGAACACTTCCATGTTCTATCTCAACCGAGACCATAGGTGCTTCACTCTCAAAAAGCAGGTCCTTTTCAAAAGATTCAGAGAAGTATGAAGACTGTTGTTCATGTAAAATAGTATACAAATCTTTTGTGAGTTTTTCAACAGAAGATTGCTTTGGACGGCCGACAAAGGTTCTTTTTCTAGGTGGTACTGTTGAATCCCACACCATTGATTGAGAAGGACCTGTAAAGAAGCAGTAGAAATTGTATGTAGAGTGAGCATTGTTTGACTTCTATATGAGCTCAAGAAACTATATATACTGGTATGAACAAAGCATTCTTTATATACTATATATAGGGACAAAAAACTAAATGTCTAGATATTCGAAGGTGAAATCTAACTCCACTAGCTAAAGCCTTGATCATCTATTCTTGTCCATGGAATATCTAAATCAATTGAAGGTTCACGGTATTCACTATATGAAATATATTACATTATTGATCTAGTATCATATACAGATGTTTAGAGACCGCATGACATTCAACTTCCCATAATACGAGATTCTAAAAAACTAAAGGAATTAAGGATATAACTTAGTGTCTATATTTCATCAACCTCAGTGACTCTGCATTTTCATTATATATATTCCTTTTTGTTTCTAACCTCAAACTTGATATCAAATTATCTGACAACGAGACTATGCTTAGTGTTATACTAATGTTACAGATACATACACAGGAACTATTTACCGTTTCCTGACCAACCTGCATATGCATCTCCAAATTTCAAGAGACACAAGCCATATAAAGAATTTATGATAGCTAACTTGTCAACACATCAAGTCTAACAAGATAGAAGTAGACTCTTTGATGAACGCAAACATATTTGAGTTTTTCTGAGTATCCATCATGTTAAATCACCTGCATTTGCACTTCCAAAGTGCGCACAGCTCTCAGAGTTAGATATAGCAGACCCGTAACTGAATCAATTACTTATATCTTCATCAACTACCTTTCTGAAACCATGAGATTAATCAGCACCTACCACTACTCTGTCAAGATGCTGCTTTCTTCCCATCTGTTCAAAGTGAGAAAATGAGAGCAATTCATGGATGACTTTCGCTCGGCCCTCTTCATAGTGCTAGAGGTATTTCTCAACCATATGACTGCTGCATTTCTGCATTGAGAGGAGTACAAAGTGTCTCTTCAACTGAGAGATCAATGTAGCCATGACAGATGGGATCTTCAGCTCTATGATATACTGAATTACATAGTTTATGTGGAAACAAAAGCATATATCAGTCAAATTAAGAAAGAGAAGAAATGTCTCACAGAATAAAAGAATTATGTCACCAGTCAGGAAACAATAGAAAGTGTTGTCAAAGTGATAATGTAACAAAATAAGTAGATAACATATTGTTTTTATCCAAAATAGTGACTATTTGTTTATCATGTCCATACAAGCAAGCATTATTATCTTCAAAGCCATTATGGCCATCTAGTTTCATAGGTTCAGCAATATCTCCCTGGAATACATTAGGAGGCAACACATTAATTTTATCTTCACCAGAATCAATTACCTCTCTTGCCACAGTGATTGGCTCCATATGCAGTTTATTGTCTCCAGATTCCAGAATCACAGCAAATTCCTTCTCCGATGGTTTGCTGATAGTCGTCTCATCATCAACTATGAGATTTAAGGAGTTGCAATCATTTCTTGGATTAGATTTCATATACACATGCTCAGTGTCTAAGTAACTATCATTGTTTGCCCTCAAAAGAAGCTCCAAATATTCCAAATCAGTATAAGGCTTCTCATCGTTCGCTAAATCAAGCTTAACCATCTAGGGATCCAAGTAATTTTCATGCATATAGTTCGAGCTGCCAACATAACTTGCAGCTTGAAGTTCTTCATCTATTAAATTGTTCATAGTTAAGTCTTTCAATTTCAGCATCATTTTGGAGAAGCTCGTCTTGACTTTCTGTGCATTTCACATACTGCTGTTTCCAACAGCATACATCTTCATTGTCTGTAGCGACTGTTTCAACTTCATCATTAGTTTTAGCAACCTCGTTCTCAGTTTCCATTTCACATTTCACATACCTGGTTCCCATTGCCATACATCTTCAGACTTCATTACAGTGTTCGAATTGACTACTCCAACTGCAACATCATTTGTAACAAGGCTATCTGGAGGTTCCAATTAATAATGGAAATACATCTATTCTTGATTCCATTCATCTACAGACTCTGATACATTACTCATTGTGAGTGTTTTCTAGTTGAGGCATACCTAGATCACCAAAACTCAATAATCAATAGAATCTCACAGATAGTAAACAATGCATAATGCAAAATTTCTGCTTAAAAGGCACTAATTGAAGCAGGAAAGTTACCAATCATCCTTTGTTTAACTTCTAGCAAATCATTTCGGTTTGTCCATGAAAGTACTATCTGAAGATGATAAATGATAAAAAAAATGATAGCTAGGATAACAAATACTTAGACAGATTGATACTTAGACAGATACTTGAACAGATATTCATACAGATATTCAAGCAGATATCCAAGCACAACTTTAACCTTGTAATTATCTAGAAAATATTCGGACAGATACCGAAGCACAATTTTAAGTGCATAGTTAATGAAAAAACACTAAAACTACAAGAGGAGCTAGTACTTTTCATGATAGTGTGTATCTAGGACTTCGGTAAGCAACAAATCAATTTCATGCTTCAAATTTAGCTAACTGGATACTTTATAGATCACTCTAATGCTATGTTAATAACCTGAAGATAAATTTGTCGGGATTTTGTGTTGCAGAGAATCAGTGACGGAGCTCAATGGGGAGAGAGACGGTGGATGACAAAGATAACGGGAGAGACTCGAGTTGGAAGCAAATCCGGTTCAGGTCGCCGGTCGGGTCGAAAAACTTCATGTCACCGATGATCTCCGCCGCCATCAAGATCATTGTTGCTTCGCCGAGAAAGAAGATTCTTTCCGAGCGGAACGAGCCCATTCGAACAGCTATCCTTTCCGCTGCTGACATCGTCATCAAAACCGTAAACTTTGCTCCAACGAAGGTGGAAATCTCCGACCGTTCTAAGGTAGGCCCCACCACCACCCATCCTCCTCTGGTTTCGAAAACCTTAATCGACGTTGATTCAATGGAGTGTCCAGAAGGTGTTTGTGAAAAGGCCTCAAAGGAATTGGGCTGTGTGAATCTTGACCCGAGTTTCAAGATTAGTCCCCCGGCGGAGTCAGGTCAGTTCATTGCGCCATTGGATGCAGACCCAAGTGTGCCGCCGTCGTATGATCCCAAGACCAATCACTTGTCTCCCAGACCTGAATTTCTTCATTACAGACCAAACCCGAGAGTTGAGTATTATGTGAATAAAGAGGATGGCGGAGGTAAGAGGCTTGAGGAGAGCTTCATCTCTGAAAGTTTTGGAGAAGCAATTGACTTCAACGGTAAAATTGGTAAAAAAAAAGAGTTTTATAACTTATTGAATTTTTTTATGGAGAAAATGACATGAGCTGGATTTTTTTGAAAAAAATAAATCATAGGATATTTTTTACCTTAGTGTCATAATTGTTTAGTCTTTTTTTAGAAATCTTCTCTCTTTTTAGGTCTTTAAATAATTTTTTTATTAATTAATTAAGTCGACTGTACTCTAAAACAAAGAGATCATTAATCTATCAAGCTAGAGAAGCACATAAGCCAATGATTAATGATATAGCTAATCAGGTTCATTTCTTACCTAGCTAGTTAGGTAATTAATTAAACGTTTTCATGCATGACACTCGAGTATAAAACCATAACATGCCACTGCTACAATACTAAGCAAAAGTCACATACAATGGTGGGGTCAACTTTTATTGCCACCAATATACCTATTTTTGCCACCAATATATCTATTTTTGTCATCAATATACTAATTCTTGCCACTAACAATGTGAATTATCTAAAAGGACCCAACCCCGATTTAGTTTCCTAAACCGGAATCAAACCCTTTCTAAAAACGTGAACTTTCAAAAACCGAAAATTTCGACAAAGTTTCCCCTATAACGCGCGGTTGTCATTAACCTGCAGCGAAAAATACACTTCATTCTATGTATCAAAAGCCAAACCGTGGGCACCAATCACATCCGGATTTCTCAAAAACATATCATAATGTAAAGCAATAAACAAAACTGTAACTTTACAGAAATCTGGGAAAATCATATGAAAATATAAACATCAGAGTATTCAGAGCGACCTCTAGTATATACATAAATACACAACAGTAGGCCAAACTAGAAACCTACTGAGAGGGAAAAGAAAAGTAGCTCGAATACTAAGCCTCCGACCTCGTGCGACACTAGAATCCGAACTACAAATTGGGCATTGAAAACAAAGAGGTCAGGGAAAGGCATATAAACCGTTAGAGTGAGTGGACGAAAATAAATGTCTTTTGTCGAATAATATATATAATATAAAACATATCCGAGTCTAAATACATGAAAATCAAATGGTACACGAAGGAGACTCTAACTCCTCACGCGTACAGAGCATGCATCGAAAATCCCGCGGGGTCATTCATGGACACATTAGCGTTAGTACAGTCCGAATCACGGGATCCCAGACCCACACATGATTCTAGCCAGAAAGGCCTCAGATCAGAGTATCTGTTCCCACCCGAAAAATACCTCGGCACAGGGTAATAGTCCCCCCCTGTAAACATCCTCGGAGATCAGCCGGGATGCTAAATGTATCGATACAACCACATATACTAAGACTGTACTCTGTGTAAACCAAATCATAAATAGTTTCTATGCAAATGTATAAAGCATAATGTAAATGCATATTCGAAATACATAAGTATAAGAGCATAATCGTAGATGGATATTCGTAAATGCATAATCGCAAAACACATGCTTGTATAAATCATAATCGCATACGCATGCTCATGCTCGTAAAACGTATAATAAAGACTCGCAACCAATCAGTGAAAAGAAATGTGTCCACTCACAGACTTGCACATCGCAAAACGCGTTAATCCTGTGATCCGACGAAAAATCCCTCGTCAAATGAACGATCACGATCTCCTGAATAATCACAAATACCACTGTTCAAAATCATAATTTAAAACCATGAACCACATCTCGAGAACCAACCATTCCCGAAAACTTATAACTCGAATATCAACGAAATCGTCAAAAATCTAATAAACACACTATAAAACCTCGCCACAAATTCCGATGCTCAATTCAAAATATAAACCTCACCACTGTGATCGGTGCGTGATTCCGAGTAAAATGACATAAAACTTGTCGAAAATCACCTTGGCCGGAAAACCGCCGCGCATGCCGCCACCCGAAAATTTCATTGGCCAAGAAAATTGCAACCTACACCTAGACTTGAAGATCTCGGCATTTCCAGCAACTTTATAGTTCAATGCTAACCCCAATTTTGACCGGAAAACACCCAAAACTCACATTGAAGTCGAAAACCCTCGCCAGAATTTATTTACTCCGTTCAGCCACCATCGGCCACGAAAAGGTGCAAGACCACTTGGCTTCAACTCAACCCTCCATGGGCTTCAAAACCCCTATAGGATCGACCCCCAACTCGGCTGCCACCGTCGCCTCCGTCGCCGTCGAATCTCACTAGAAAACCTCAAACTTCAAAACGGCATAACTTCTTCATCCGATAACCAAAATGAGTGATCCACCTATCAAAAGAAAGAGCAGCTCAAGCCCAACAACTTTCATGAAGGAACCACAGCCAAAAGATGCCGGAATAAGGCAAATTGAAGGCAACAAAAGCTCGGCCTAAAATGGGTCAGTTTTAACCCATGGTCAATGCGGTCAACGACCCAGTTTCCCAAAATGGAAAGTTTCCAAAATCATCACGTATTCATGCCGTATTTATACCATACACGTATCGTCCAAATCGTATCGAAACCAAACGGATAAACACGACTAAATCTAATGACCGAAAATATTCATAACTTATTCCACGTAACTCGAAATCATCCTTCTGAAATTCCCACGAACTCGAAATTAAATTCTCTACAACTTTCGTGAAGGAACTCAAATCAAATTTTTGCCTGATAATTTAGTCGTTAACAAGCCCATCATATTAACCAATTTCGACAAAATCGCGACTAATCACGAAACTCGCAAATCAAGCCGATAAACATACAATTTCCAGTTCGGGCTGTCACAAATCTACCCCTTTACAAAAATTTCGACCTAGAAATTTCCAAGTCTGCCAACTGAAAAGTAGGGATACTGCCTCTGCATACTGCTCAAACTCCCAAGTGGCTACTTCAACTGAATGACTCTGCCAACAGACTTTCACAATAGGAAATATTTCTGTGCTGTAATCCGTGCACCCTCAAATCCAGAATCTAAACTAGCTTCTCCACATATGTCAAGTCTTCCTGTATAGGGAACTGATGGGGTGCTAAACATGCAATAAATCAGAAATGTAATTCCACCACATGGAATACAACATACACACTTGCCATCGCTACACGCAATGCCAAACTATACGTCACAACACTAACTCGCCCCATGATCACATACGGACCAATATAATGTGGCAAAGTATAACACAACTTCCAAAACAAATCATACCATCCTAGGGAAACCTTAGTCACCAACCTTGAACTCAATGACTCAACCTACTCTCATCTGCATAACGTCTCTGATGAACTCGAGCAATTATCAATCTGTCTCTGCTAATCTGGAAGTCTACAGTAGCGCATATCACTAAACCAAGACCAAAGCCATCCCATTCCTAACTCGCTCCAACACAATAGAGTGCAACACTGTTCCTCATATACAACTTCATACAATGTCATAATAATACTGGTTTGCAAACAGGTACTGGGAGCAATCACAAACAAATGAAACTGCTGGTCCCAAATCCTTCTGAACTGCAATACACAGGACCACAACATGTCCCCCAAAGTCTAAATAGTCCTCTCAGATTGCCCACCAATCTGAGGATGGAAAACTGCACTAAACTGTAATCTGGTCCCTAATGCTCACTGCAATACCTGCCAAAACTCTGTTGTAACTGATTATCTCGATCAGCGACCCGGAACACAAGCACACGATGAAAATGGACAACCTCTGCCAAATACAGCTATGACAGCCTGCCCACTGAAATCTTTCTTGGAAGGACAAGGAAAAGAACTAATTTCGTCAAATGGTCCAAAATGACCCAAATACTAGTATTACCATCCGAAGTACGCGGTAACTAATACACGAAATCCATAGTGATATGCTCCCACTTCCAATCGGGAATCTCCAATGGCTGTAACTTCCCAACAAGTTTTTGTCTCTCTGCCTTCACCTGCTAACAAATGAGGCATCTGCTCACATAAGCTGATATTTCCCTCTTCATGTTGCTCCACGAGTAGTAAACTCTAAGTATCTGATACATCTTCGCACCACTAGTGCATAACATACGTAGAACAATGAGCTTCAATAAGCATCTCCCTCTTCAAATCATTGTCTTTGGGCCCACATAACCTCCCTCTGCACGATAAAGTGCCAACATTCCTCAATTGATACTCTGCTGGAACACCATTTGGAATCGCATTCTTCTTATCCAACCAATAGGAATCCGCATCCTGAGCCTCACAGACCTGATCAAGTATCAAAGGTAGATTCTGGAACTAGCCAACAATGCTCCATCATCATCTCACTCTAACTCAGTTCTCGTAGCTCGCAACTTAGCTAACGATGAGATTCTTGCAACACATACATGAAACATAGAAACTCAAAATTCTTGACTAAGTGCATTAGCAACAACACCCCTGAATGATATTCAAATTACAACAACATTAGCCTTTCCCGGATGAACTCAAATGTGCAGCCATAGTCGATAATCAACCCCATCCATCTACGCCGCCTCATGCTCAAATCTGGCTGAATATGCAAGTAGATGAAACTCAAGTGATCAGTGTACATCCTGCTCTACGTTGCAGGCCATACCAGTAGTATTTCCAACTCTTCGATGCTAACACAAAGACAGCTACTCCCAAATCATACATAGGATACGTAACTTCATAAAGCTTCCATTGTGTGGAACCATATACCATCATATTGCCATGCTGTAGACCAACTCAACCAAAATCTAGTTTCGAAACATCACTATACATAACATACCCCTCACTGACATCACATAATGGTGAAAAATGGTGTAGTAATCAACCTCTTCTCTAACCACAACATGTAACTCTCCTCACAGGTACCTGACCATTTCAAACTCGACCCTCTGATCGAAACTGATGATACTCACATCTGAAATCAATCTCCGAAAACTAAAACTCCAATAAGCTGATCAAACAAGCCATCAATCTGAAGTGGAGGATACTTGTTCTTCTCTGAAACCTGATTCAGCTTCCGGTAGTCGATGCACAACCTCATCGAACCATCCTACATCCTCATAAAACATATTGGAACACCCCAAGGTAAAACACTAAATTAAATGAAGTCTTCCTCAAACAATTTCTGAAGTTGAATATGCAACTCCCTCAACTCTGATAAATTCTCTAAAAAACATCTGAATACTCACAGATAACCTCAACATCACAAACATCAGGTACAACAACCTCAACATCACGAACATGTGCCAAGTACGGCATACATCCTTGCTTCATCATCAACTTAGCCTCATTGCTGAAACCACACGTAGTAGAAAAGCATTTCTTTCACTTCTAAACAAGATCTCTTGGCACGATTGAACGTCGAAGGACTACAACATTCTTGCGACGAACAACCACTGCGCAGCTAGTCCACAACCTCCTACAAACCTCATAGTCTCGATACCTCACCTGGTACTCACAAAATCATCAAATGGATACAGCATTCTCCACAAACCCAGAAGTGAAGATGCAAGCATAATAGCCATGGATGTCAAGCAACAGTAACCTCAGGAAAACTCTGCCCTCACACAGGGTCGTGGCACTAACTTTGGCATGTCCAAGTAACCGTCCACGTTGATTGTGACTTTGCTGATTGACTTGTCTAGAAGTCTGTGTTGGTCAAACTCCATAAATGGTACATTGACCTCCTCCTGAACTCTGAGCTACAGGACCACGAAAAGCAGTCAACTGAGGACATTCCTTCGTAACGTGACCCTTCTGGCCACCATAATAGCAATTGAGAGTGCCCCTCTGACACAAATCATAGTGATGCCTGCTGTAAAAGTTACACAATGGAAACTCCTGCTGTGTGGAAGGATCACCAACGACCACCCTGACTCATGCCACACGAACTAGTCTCACTACTCTGTAATCTACTTCTCCACCAAATGGATCTTCTGCCTTGTCTAAATGACCCTCAACATAATTAAAAAGGCCACAGCCTGATGAAGATACTGATCCCAAGGTGCCTGAACACAATCTTATCAAATTATTACGACTAAGTTCACCTTCTTCAAACCAACAAAACTGAAACCATATCTGACTTTCCTTCTCAATGTCCTTGCCTCTGAGTGCAGTACATCAAACTTCTCACGGTTGTCTCGAGGCATAATAGTCAAAATCCTTTTGATTCTCAGGTTCAAACTCATCTCGAACCTCCTACGTTGCTTCCTCTGAAGCCACATAACACGTACAAACTGAGACAAACAGGTGAACAAGAACTAACATACATCCCTGCCTCAGGTTGGTAAACACTCCATATTTCCGTTGTTGGGTAGCCTGATTGAACCATTACCATATAAACAATACCTTGAATGTAGGTCATGGAGTCTCAACAGGAACTCACACAATACCAACCCACCAAATGCAATGATCTGACTCAAGCAAACCATCAACTACCACAATCCTCTGTTCAAAAGCAACATATAGACGCCCATACACGCACAACCAGGCAAACCATGCCACACATATCTCTGAATCCAGAATGCTCATCCAAACCCACAACTCATATTATCAAGTTACGCGTCATCTGATCCTCAACATGATCCACAACCTTACTGACACGGAAACCACGTCAAGGAGGCATCCTAATGAATAAGACATTATTCACAACAAACAAGACGTAATTATGGAACTTCAAACATTTGAAAGTATACAACACCCAGAGCATTGATGAGTATCCGCCGGCCGGTCGGGTCATCGCTCCAGACATGTTGTACATTTTCAAATATCCTTAGTAAACATGACTACAGAAGTCTACAGAACCTAAAACCTAATGCTCTGATACCAAGCTGAAAGGACCCAACCCTGATTTAGTTTCCTAAACCGGAATAAAACCCTTTCTAAAAACGTTAACTTTCAAAAACCGAAAATTTCGACAAAGTTTCCTCTATAACGCGTAGTTGCCATTAACCTGCAGCGGAAAATACACTTCATCCTATATCACAAAAGCCAAACCGTGGGCACCAACCCCATCAGGATTTCTCAAAAACATATCATAATGTAAAGCAATAAACAAAACTGTAACTTTACAGAAATCCGGGAAAATCATATGAAAATATAAACATCAGAGTATTCAGAGCGACCTCTAGTATATACAGAAATACACAACAGTAGGCCAAACTAGAAACCTACTGAGAAGGAAAAGTAGCTCGAATACTAAGTCTCCAACCTTGACGTGCGACACCAGAATCCGAACTGCAAACTGGGCATTGAAAACAAAGAGCCCAGGGAAAGACATATAAACCATTAGAGTGAGTGGATGAAAATATATGTCTTTCGCCGAATAATATATATGTTATAAAACATATCCGGGTCTAAATGCATGAAAATCAAATGGTACACGAAGGAGACTCTAACTCCTCACGCGTACAGAGCATGCATCGAAAATCCCGCGGGGTCACTCATAGACACATTCGCGTTAGTACAGTCCGAATCACGGGATCTCAGACCCACACGTGATTCTAGCCAGAAAGGCCTTAGGTCAGGGTATCTGTTCCCACTCCAAAAAATACCTCGGCATAGGGTAACAGACCCCCCCCCCTCCCCGGTAAACATCCTCGGGGATCAGCAAGGATGCTAAGTGTATTGATACCACTACAAGAAAACAGCACTTAGACCACGGAAACGTAAAAGTTCCGTGGTCCAAGTCTTGGACGACGGAGAATTCTCCGGGGTCCAAGTGGAACTTGGACGACGGAGACTATAATCTCCGTGGTCCAAGTTCCACTTCGACCACGGAGAATTCTCTATTATCCAGGTGAGCACCTGAACGACGGAGACGATAATCTCCGTCGTCCAAGTCCACACTTGGACCGCGGAGAATTCTCCGTCGTCCAGGTGAACACCTGGACGACGGAGATTATCGTCTCCGTCGTCCAAACTTGGACAGCGGAGAATTCTCCGTTGTCCAGGTGTGCACCTGGACGACGAAGATTATAGTCTTCGTCGTCCAAGTTCCACTTGGTCAACGGACCGACATGCCATGGTCCGAGTGGCCATATAGATGAAGTATCGATACCTCCGTCGTCTAAGTGAAGCATTATATAAGGCCAATGCCGAAATCTCTTCCTCTCCGCTCACTCGTCTCTCAACTGATCATAATCTCTTCCTGTCTTGATCAGCGCATCACGCGTGAATGCAATGCAAACGATGACGTCCTAGCTAGCTAGCTAGCTACCTAAGTAGCTAGATAGCACTATATATATATATCGATCTTCGGCTCCGACCATCGATTAATTTGCCATAAATCGGAGAAGGCCAGGTACGTACACAATTAATTTTCCAACACCATTAACGTAGGTTTATATATATATATAACTAATTGCATGTACGTTTGTTAAAACGCTCATTGTTAATAATTAATTAGTACGTCTAATATATAATTAATATATTAAGTTAGGAAATTGATGATATATATATTAGTTAATTAATTATAGACCTGTAGTACGTATATATGTATGGATGTTTTAAAATTTGGTTAATATTTAGTTAAAACGTACATACATGCATGTATGTTAGCTAGACATATTAAAGTAATTGATGTAGATCGAGTACGTATAATTAATAGTTAATTGACTAATATATATGTAATAATTAATTAATTATAAAATTTTGTAGAAGTATGGACAAGAGTTGGATGAAGTTGCGGAATAGATGTGATGTCCGGTATATGGATGGAATTAGCGAATTCGTGAATTTTGCGATAGAACATAGTCAGGGAAAGAAGCGTTTCAGGTGTCTGTGCCAGAAATGTCTTAATTGTCAATGTGTGGAGGTTAATGTTATGGTGCAACAACTATACGAAAATGGTATGATGTGCAGTTACACTACATGGAGCGAGCATGGTGAAGCAGTAGACTTCAGCTCAGCAGACTTCAGCTCAGGGTACAGTTACCAGGATGCCTCATCCAGCGGCAGTGGTGTAGGCCCCCTGCTTGCGACCTAACTGCAGATTTGGTCTATGATGCGTTTCCGGGATTTAGTCATGGTGGACACCAACACCAAGAGGGAAGTTACAGTACCACTCATGAGCATGATGACACATTCACCGCTGCTAGCTTGGCCACTGACACTAGTGAGATGGATAAGTACAACCGGATGCTACTTGAAGAGCAGACCCCGGTGTTCCCTGGATGTCAAGAGAATGTGTTGCAATATGTGATGGAGCAAATGAAGATAAAAGTGAAGCACAAAATGTCAGTCAGTGCTTTTGACGAAATTCAGGAGCAAATATATAAGTTGCTTCCTGATGATCACAATCTTCCTAAATCTCATTATAAGGTTAGAAATATCTTGAGTAGCCTCGGCCTAAAGGATAGGATAATTGACGCATGTCCGAATGATTGTGTGTTTTTTTACAAAGAGTATAAAGATTTGGACTATTGTCCCGTATGTGGCTAGTGCAGATATGAGCTGAATAGGAAGAGTTTGAAAAAGAGAATTCCTGTGAAAGTTATTCGATATTTTCCCTTGATTCCCATATTGCAGCGCCTGTACATGTCTCTACACACAGCAGAGGCGATGCGATGGTACGCAGAAAAGCGAATAGATGACGATGTCTTACGACACGCCGCGGATGGGGAGGGTTTCAAACATATCGACAGAGAATTTGGGATTTTGCTGCAGAGGTTAGAAATGTTAAACTCGGACTATCTACAGACGGATCAATCCTTGGGGTAGTAATAGCTCCGCCGTCAGCAGTTGGCCAGTTATTCTGATGCAGTACCACTTACCTCCGTGGATGTGCATGAACAAGGAATTTAATTTCCTTACTGTACTAATTCCAACTCCTAAATCTCTAGGGAAGTGCTTTGATGTCTACATCAGACCTTTGATCGACGAGCAGAAACTGTTGTGGCAAAATGGAGTCCCAACTTATGACAAATTCACTGACACGATGTTCACGATGAGGGCTGCCGTAATGTGGACGATCAGCGATTTTCCAGTGTATGGGATGTTGGCAGCCTGCAGGACAAAAGGATATAATGGATGTCCTATATGTTTGGATGACATGAACTCTAGTTGGCACCTGGGGAAGGTGTGTTACTTGGGTCACCGTAGATGGCTTCCTCACCACCACCCATGGCGACAGGATGAAGCTCATTTCGACGGGACGGTAGAGAACGATTATAAACCATGTGGTTGGTCGGGCGAAGAGATTTTAGAGAGATTGAGCTATTTCAACTTTGGTGTGTTGACCAATGACGCGGATGTAAAGAAATGCAACCCAATTCCTCCACATGATCTCCGCTATTGGCATCATAAGAGTATATTCTTTGAACTCCCTTACTGGTCGAAGTTGAAGCTGAGGAACAACTTGGACGCGATGCACATAGAAAAGAATGTGTGCGACAGCGTGGTGGGAACAATTCTCGGTATTAAGTTCAAGACTAAAGATACTCCCAAAGTGCGCAAAGATCTGAAATCAATGAATCTACGTCGTCCCTTGTGATTGAGGAAGGATAGGAAAGGAGTGTACAACAAGATACCAGCTACACCTAACACAGTAAAGCCGATACTTAGACGTTCTGTATTTCACTGGTTTAAGGGCGTTCGTTATCTGGCTACGTATGCAGCTACTATAATTGGAGCAGTGGACAAGGTGCAACATAAGTTTGTTGGTCTAAAGACACATGACTATCACGTTATGTTGCAACGTCTGATTCCAGTGGTAATTCGACCATATTTACCTCGTGACGTCATATAACAAATAGTGGCATTGTGCAGATGGTGGTAGAGGTTATGCGCTAGAAAATTAAAGAAGTCAGATGTGGTGAAATAACAACAACAAATTGTGCACATTATTTGCAAAGTAGAGAGGATTTTTCCCCCTGCTTTCTTTGACATCATGATTCACCTAATGATCCACCTGCCCGAGCAGGTGCTCATTTCTGGTCCGGTCCAGTACAATTGGATGTATCCTCAAGAAAGGTACGTATAACTAATTAATTATACAAGTTTTTCGATTCAAAATTTGTTCCACTGGAGATTACTAGCTATATGTACTTATTTTTACTGTACGTTTGATTTTGTAGACATCTTGGACAGTATAAAGGATTCGTCAAAAACAAGTCAGCCCCAGATGACTCCATAGCTGAGACATACCTAATGCATAAGTGTGTTACTTACTGCAACAGGTACCTCAAAGATCCACCACCTCCCACTACCTCCGATCCCAGTGCCCGCATCAATCTTTCTGTCGTCACCAATGTCGTCCGACCGTTTAGAGGAGTATTAAAGGAATCATTAACACAGGAAGAACTTATTGAGGCATATTGGGTAGTGTTGCGAGACTGTGATGAAGTTGCGCCGTACATGATGTCATACAGGGAGAGGCTTCAGGCATTAAATTCAGACAAGAGTTCGGCGTGGATTGAGAAAATGGTTAAGAAAAAGTTCCCTGATTATTTCTTCCAATGGGTATGTACGTACTTCTCGGTATTTAGTAGTTTATATACATATCGATCATGTTTGTAGAAAGTAAACCCTTAAATTTTCCAATTTTCGCAGATGATTGATCTACAAAAATCCGAAAACCACGGGGGGTGGTGGTCCTGGCCAAAGGACTTGCTAGCAGGGAAGCCGATTAAACACTATATTTATCCCAGATGTTTTGTGAACGGTGTAAAGTTCCATTCATTGGCCCAAGATAAAGGAAGAAGAACACAAAACAGTAGGATAGCGGTTGGGAAAGACAATGATCTATATTACGGGGCTATTGTATATGTGGTTCAGCTATGTTACGGGAATGATGTCAACGTTTTCCTATTCAAGTGCAGATGGTTCAAGCGTACAAAGGAAGACCTGAGACTTTTATCAGTCGATACAAACTCAAGCTGGTATGAGGATGAGCCTTTCGCTCTCACCACCTTAGTTAGGCAGGTGTTCTATCTGGATGATCCGAAAGCTGGTGAAGGGTGGAAAATAGTGAACCATATCTCTCATCGAGGAATATGGAATACAGAGATAATTGAAGGGACATCGGCGACTGAAGATGCTGCAGAACCAGAAAGAGATATTCCTGCCTATCAAGAGCCTAATATTTATATCATCCGCTCCGATATAATGGACCTGGTTCAAGATGGTGAACGATTACCTATGCCTGATGGTTGTACAGATCTAACTGAAGATGAGATTATTAAGGCAATTAATGAGGTAGATGAAGAAGACGTGCAGGATGAGGACAAGGACGAGGACTCAAGTTATTCGTCGGACGATGTTGAGTATGATGAGGAGGATGAGCAATCGGATAACGGGGATGAGGATGATGACGATTATGACGAAGAGTATAATATAACGACGAGGAATATTAATTGGTAATTAATTATTGTAATTATTGTAATATATGATGCATCATCGATCAATAATTAATATAAATATTATAAGGAGGAGTACGTATGTACGTATGTACGTATGTAAAACTATTATTTTTGTACTTAATTAATTACACGCGTCCAAACTCGGATCAGATCGACCGACGTACGTAAATTAAATTTAATTAATTAATTAATCTTTCCAGATCGAATCGAATCGAATCAGATCGATCGAGGAGCGGATCGGATCGATGATTTTTTCGATCGAATTGAATCAGAAGAATTGAACAGAGACACTTGGACGACGGAGACTCCATTTTGCGTCGACAAGTGAAGGAAAACCCTAAACCCTAAACAGTTAGGCCCTAACCCCTAAATTCAGGTGTTTACACTTGGACGACGGAGATGAGCTTATCAGTCGTCCAGGTTAGTACTTGGACGACGGAAAACTCATTCTCCGTCGTTCAGGTACTCACTTGGATGACGGAGAAGCTCATTTACGTCGTCCAAGTTCATATTTCATAATTTTATCTAAGACAATGACCATCTAGACCATCTCCCAATGCATATTCTTTTCCTCAAGACTATAGAGTAAACAATTCTTGGTGTGTGACCTTCGACGGTTCCAAAATTGGAGTTACGAAATGTCTTGTATCCACGTTTCCGGTTTGTCAAAATCTCGGTTTTGCGGTTGACTGTGCCGATGAAACCCTTCACGAACTTATTATTTTCTGAAAATTATTCTAATTATATATTATGTTACGGCGAACGTATCCAATGGTTGTTTTGTCCAAATTCAATTTTGTTAATATCGATATGCAAATGAGCCTATACTTAATAACACTTAAGTCATAAAGATTAGTAGATACTTAACAAGTTTAAAGACGTAAAATTATTTGTCGTTTCAAATTCAATTGTTTATATATACGATGCGTTAATCAATATTTTATGACTATTTCATTCGAATGATAGATCGACAAATTCCTTGCGAATTAATTTTAAAATATTTTTTTACGTAAATTCAACTTGGACCACGGAGACTGACCATCTCCATCGTCCAAGTGGTCACCTGGATGAAGGAGATGGCCTTTCTCCATCGTCTTGGTGCACACCTGGACGACGGAGATTTTCTTCTCCGTCGTCCAGGTTCAAAACCCTTGGCGGTTGATTGTACTGCCTTAATTTTTGGCGCTGTTTTGAAAGTTGACTTAGACGACGGAGAGTATATTGTCCGTCGTCTAAGTCAACATTTGGAACGGCGCCGAAAATTAACGCGGTTGAAACAGTCCCGCCGATTAATTGGGCGCCGTTTCAAAATTTTGAAACGGTTGACTTAAACGACGGAAACGCCCTTTTCTGTCGTCCAAGTGCACTTAGACGACGGAAAATAGGGCTCCGTCGTCTAAGTAAAAGCCTATATATAGCCCCTGCTCATTCTCTCTTTTCGTCATCCCATCTCATTTCTCCTCCTCTCCTCTCCTCTCCTCTCACTCTCTCTCAAAAGCACCGGCCTCCCTCCTCCGGCGACCAAAATTCTGGCATTTCCCTTTCTCCGGCAACTCACTACTCCGGCGACTTTCCGGCGACTTTCCTTTTAGGTAATAATTATATTTTTTAACATCATTATTATTAAAGTAATTATTTAATTTTTAAATTGGTTAATTAGTTAGTAATATATTAGTAATAATAATTATTAGTAAATGAATAATTATTAGTAAAAATAAATTATTAGTAATAATATATTAGTAATAATTATTATTGGTAATGATAATTAATTATTGGTAATAATAATTATTAGTAAATGAATAATTATTAGTTAAAATTAATTAATAGTAATAATTATTATTGGTAATAATAATTAATTATATTGGTAAATGAATAATTATTATTGTAAATGCATGATAAATAATAATTAATTATTGTTTTAATTAATATTATAATTGGTGATTATTATTGCATGTAATTATCATTTGTAAATATTGTTCTAATATTGTCAATTTGTAGTAAATATGGTAAACTAGTGAATTATTAAAAATAATTAATTGATAATTATGGGAATTTTGTAGTAAATTGGTAGTCTTTGATTTAAATTTAGTACATAATTAAGTTTGGTTTATTAAGTCGCACTCTTTGGAATAGATAGCGCCTCATTTCCTAGCTTATCTCCTTAACCCCTCGTGATGTGTGGATTTCATCACCGCACACCATAACTTAAGTGAAGTTATGGACACGAGGTTTAGGGAGGAGTTTGCAAAGGACTTGAGGGAGTATAAATTTTCTAAAGATTGGCTGAATGTCGGACATGGTGTCTAGAAACGGGTTATGACTGGTGACAGTGAAAGTACCCAACCCCGGTTTAGCTCCCTAAACCGGAATCGAACCCCTTCGAAAACACGAACCAACAAAAATCTTTCGAAATTTTGGCAAAGTTTCGTTACTAACGTGGAATTACCATTACCTGCACGCTGAAAATACACTTCATCCTATGCCACAAAAAGCAAACCGTGGGCACCAATCCCATCCGGATTTCTCAATATATCAATAGTAAAGTAAAACAATAAATATATCTATACTTTACTGAAATCCGGTGTAAAATCATATAACATATTCAACAGGAAGCTCAGAGCGACTTCTAATACATAATCATATACGTATACCACAGTAGTAGAACAATAAACCTACTGGAAGAAACAAGGTAGCTCGAGCACTATGCCTCCGACCACGACGTGCGACACCAGAGCCTGAACTGCAAACTGGGCACGGAAACCGAAAAAATCCAGGGGAAAGACATGAAAACCATTAGAGTGAGTGGACGAAAATAAATGTCTTTCACCAGTTAATATATATATGTTTAAAATAACATATGCGAGTCCAGGTAAATAAAATATAACAAGTACACAAGGTAAAACCATAATCCTCCAGCGTACTGAGCATGCAAGTCAAAATCCCACGGGGTCACTCATGGACACACACCGTGCTAGTACAGTCAGAATCACGGGATCCCAAACCCACACGTGATTCTAGCCAGAAATGGCCTCGGATCTGGGGATACGCCCCTCACCGATCTGGTTGGGGAAACGCCCCTCCAGGCGGCCTACCATCGGGGATCAACCAAGAGGCAAAGTGTATCGATACAACAACGTAACCAAGACTGTACTCTGTGTAAACCAAATCATAAAAATTTCGATGCAAATGCATGAAACAACATATAAAGGTATGTATACTCGTATACGTATATTCGTATAAGTATATTCGTATAAGTATATTCGTATAATCGTAAAACACATGCTCATGTAATCCGTAATCTCAATACGCATGCTCAAGTTCGTAAATCATATAAAAGACTCGCAAGAATTCCGTGAAAAGAAATTGTTCACTCGTATAAGTATACGCGTTAACCCGTGATCCGGCGGAATGTCCCTCGCCAAACAAACGATCACGAACCCCTGAATATTCACAAAGTCCATTATTCAAAGTCATAATTCGACAATTCAATACAAATCACGAGAAACCACCGTTCTCGGAAACACGAAATTCAATGTCGACGAATCGTCGAAAATCCATATATAACACCTCAATACCTCGCTTTACTTTTGGACGCTCAATTCGAAAAACAAACCTCCCCACTGCGATCGGGGCGCGATTTCGAGTCAAATTACATACAACTTGTCGAAAGTCCAAAAAACTCAAACCGTTGACCGTTGACCGGCGGCCCACGGCGGCTCCATCGCCGACCGGAGAATTTCACGGCGGAGCAACTCCTATTCCACTCAAAATCGTCCACTGAGCAACTTCAATAACTGCACCGAAGTCCAATTCTTACTCTAACTAGGTCAATTTCGTGATAAACCGAATTGGTACACAAATTTCAAATCCAAAATTCTCCAATCGCAGATTTCCGATAATGGATTTACTCGCCTGGTTTGATAACGAATTAATTATTGGCCAAGAATTGGAGCTGAGTCTCTTCTTGAGAGTCGTTGTACATGTGATTTCGAGTTCGTGGGCGGTTCCGGATCGTTATTTGGACGACCGAGGAATTAATTATGAATATTTGAAGTTCGGGTTTTAAAGGCAGCCTTCTTAACGACTAAATTATCGGACGAGAATTTGGTTTCAGTTTCTTCACGAAAGTTTTTCGGAATTTAATTTCGAGCTCGTGGGAACTTCTGGAGCATTGTTTTGAGTTACGGAGATTAAGTTGTGAATATTTCCGATTGTTGGTTATTTTGTCGATTTAATATGTGTTGGTGTGAACCGTTGACTTTTTATCCAATTGGCCGATGTCTTTGACTTTGGGTGATTATTGAAGAATATGTCGAGATGAGTTTGTGGCCGCGAGAATTATCGGAATCGGAATTACGACGAGAAAGTTACGGATATTCTAAGTTTGTCGCAAATTAATTGGGAAAGTTTCCTTATTTGGTAAGTCTATAAATAGCAGGTTGCCATTATAGGAAAGTCAAAGGAAGCAATTACTGGTGTTGACCGAGTTGACTGAGTCAACTCGGTGGGAGGAGGAGAAGACCGATGGCGACGGTGGTGCTCCACGGTGGCAAGCCCGTTCGGCCACCTCCAAGCTCGGGACTTGTCCCAATCGATGCGCCTTGGCATCCCGAGCTCACCTCCGGCCTCCTTTCACGGCAAGGCTCGCCGGAAGGGAGGGAATTTTCCGGCCAAACTTGAGAAGAATATGGTGAATTCGGGTTTGATGTTTCGGGCCGATTCGAGCTGAATTTTGGGGTGGGCTTTGTAGCCCTCATCACCATGAAGCTACCATGTAAGTTTGGTGATCTAATTTTGATTGTGGATGAAGAATTTTGGATGTGAAATTTATGTATCAATTCGGTTTTTCGTGAAATTGGATGAGTTAGAGTTTGAATTGGACTTCTGTACAGTTGACAAAGTTGCTCAGTGGGTGATTTTGAGTGGAACAGGGGTTGCTCCGCCGTGAAATTCTTCGGTTGGCCGCGGCGCCGCCGTGGACGGCAGTCAACAGTCAAAGTTTGACTTTTTGGACTTTCGACAAGTTGCATGTCATTTGACTCGAAATCGCGCTCCGATCGCAGTGGGGAGGTTCGTTTTTCGAGTTGAGCGTCCGAACGTAAAGCGAGGTATTGAGGTGTTATATATGGATTTTCGTCGATTCGTCGTGTTTGAATTACGTGTTTCCGAGAACGGTGGTTTCTCGTGATTTGATTTGTATTGTCGAGTTATGACCTTGAGAAATAGATTTTGTGATTATTCAGGAGTTGGTGATCGTTCGTTTGGCGAGGGACTTTCCGCCGGATCATGGGTTAACGCGATACGCGTTACGCCAGTCTGTGAGTGGACATTTCTTTTCACGGATTGATTGCGAGTCTTTTATAAATAATTTACGAACTTGAGCATGCAGATTGATTATGATTTTACGAGCATGTTTTTTACGATTATGCATATACGAATATACGTATACGAATATATACATACGTACATATTATGTTTTATGCATGTGCATGGAAAGGATTTATGATTTGGTTTAACACAGAGTACAGTCTCAGTATATGTTGTGGTATCGATACACATTGGCTTCTCGGCTGATCCCCGAGTACTCTCCGGGGGGGACAGATATCCTGACCCAAGGCCTTTCTGGCTAGGAATCATGTGTGGGTCTGGGATCCCATGATTCAGACTGTGCTATCGCGTGGTAGTCCATGAGAGATTCCGCGATACATTTATGTTGCATGCTCTGTACGTGAGTGGTAGCTGATGTCTCCTCACGTACCATTTGATTTTCATGCATTTGACTCGCATATGATTTTATACGTATATATTACTTGGTGAAAGAAATTTATTTTCGTCCACTCACTCTAACGTGTTTATTGTCTTTCCCCTGGGCTTTTCGGTTTCCGTGCCCAGTTTGCAGTTCAGGCTTTGATGTCGGAGGCATAGTGCTCGAGCTACTTTGTTTCATCCAGTAGGTTTATTGTTCCACCTACTGTGGTATGCGTATATGATTATGTATTAGAAGTCGCTCTGAGCTCCCTATTGTATATGCTATACGATTTTACTCCGGATTTTCAGTAAAGTACATATATATTTACTACTTTACGTTATTATTGATATATTTAGAAATCCGGATGTGATTGGTGCCCACTGTTTGCTTTTTGTGGCATAGGATGAAGTGTATTTTCCGTGTGCAGGTAATGGTAATTCCATGTTAGTAGCGAAACTCTGCCGGAATTTCGAAAAGTTTTTGTTGGTTTGTGTTTTCGAAGGGGTTTGACTCCGGTTTAGGGTGCTAAATCGGGGTTGGGTCCTTTCAGCTTGGTATCAGAGCATTAGGTTGTCAAATTCTGTAGAATTCTGTAGTCGTGTTTACTAAGGATATTTGAGAATGTATAGCATGTCTGGAATGGTGACCCGACCGGCCTGCGGATAATCATCAAATTCCGGGTGTTGTATGCTTTCAAATGTTTAAAGTTCCATGATTACGTTCCACTTGTTGTGAACGATATTTCATTCATTAGGATGCCTCCTGACGTGCTTTCCGTGTCGTTTCGGTTGTGGATCCTGTTGAGGATCAATCGACGCTTGAATTGCCAGTGAACTGTGGATTTGGATAAGTATTCTGAGTTCAGAGGTTTGTGTGGCACGGTTTGCCTGGTTGTGTGTGCATGAGCGTCTACATGTTGCCTCAGAGCTGAGAATTGTGGCAGTGGATGTTTTCCTGAGTCAAATCAATGTATTTGGTTGGTTGATATTGTGTGAGTTCCGGTTGCGACTCCATGGCCTACATACAGGGTGTTGTGTATACGGTAATGGTTCCATCAGGCTACCCAGCATTCGACTGAGGAGTGTTTACCCACCTGAGGTAGAGATGCATTGTTCACATGTTTGTCCCTGTTTACACGAGTTATGTGGCTTCAGAGGAAGCTATGCACGAGGTTCGAGGTGAGTTTGAACCTGAGTATCAGAGAGAGTTTGATTGTTGTGCCTCGAGACATCCGTGAGGAGCTTAGTGTGTTGCACTCAGTGGCGAGGCTGTCGAGAGGGAAATATGTACGCTGTTTTCGATGTGATGGTTTGAGGAAAATGGACTTAGTCGAGAATTTGATGAGGTTGAGTTCTGACACTTCGGGCTCAGTGACTTCATCAGCCTGTGACCTTTTCGATTATGTTGAGGGTCATCAGATCAGGCAGAGGATCCGTTTGGTGATGGCGGAGATCACAGTGTAGCGGACTTGCTCCTATGGCATGAGTTTGGACGATCGTTGGTGATCCTTTCACGCAGCAGGTGTTGCGGTGATTTGTGTACGAGGAGTACTTTCAGTTGCTATTGTGGTGGCCAGGAGAGTCACGTTACGAGGGAGCACCCACAGCCAGCTGTTGTAGCGGTTTGGTAGCTCAGAGTTACGAGGAGATCCTCATGTTGTTCCTGAAATCTGATCAATGTACCCTTTGATGAGTTATTCAGCAAGTCGCAATTGACGTGGGCGACTAGTTGGACATGTTGGAGTTCATGCCATGACCTTGTTTGAGAACAGACTTTTCTCCGAGGTTGATGTTGTTTGATATCCATGGCTATTATACCTGCATCTCCACTTCCGAGGTTTTGGAGAGTGTTGCGTCCATCCGGAGGTTGCGAGATCTTTGTTGGAGGTTATGTGTTAGCCGTGGATCTGTTATAGCTGGACATTGTGGTTTTTGATATGATTGTAAGTAAGGACTTATTGACGACGCATTTGGCTGTGTTCGAGTACCTCGAGAATGAGGTTGTGTTTCGATGACCAGGTTTCCCCGAGACACTGTTTCGCGGTGTTGGTCGAGCAGATGATGGAGACGAGTTGTGTAGTTTGCTTAGCTCATATTGTGGATACTTTAGTTACTGTGCCTGACATTGGCGACATTGAAGTGGCTTTCGAGTTCCCAGGTGTGTTCTGGAGGAGTTACCAGGTGATCCTCCAGTTCGGGAGACTGACTACACCATTGAGCTTGTACCGGATACTAGACTCATTTTACCGGCATTTTGTCGTTCGGAGCCAGCGGAGCTGATGGAGCTACAGTTTCGACTCCAGGAGTTGCTGGAGGAGGTTTCAGGAAATGTCGTGCGACCCCGCGTATGTGCGTGGGGTGTTTTTGCATTGTTTGTGTGGATGCAGAATGGTTTGTCGAGGTGGTGCATTGACTACCGGAAGCTTGATTTGCTTCAGAGGAGAGTGAGTATCCTTCGCTTCAGACTGGCGAGTGGTTTGTTCAGCTCGCGAGAACTTCAGTCCTGTCGGAGATTGATTTCAGATTTGGATACCATCAGTTGAGGATCGGTGAGTCAGATGTAGCTATGTTAGCTTTCGGATCTCGATGCGGGCATCAGGAGTTTTGGTCATGCTGTTTGGTTGACCAATGCCCCCGTAGATCTTGTGGATTTGATGGACCATGTGTTCAGACGTTTTCTGGACGAGATGTGGCCATGTTCGTCGGCAATATCCTGATGTACTCCAGGAGTATGGACCAGCACCTGAAGCAATTGCGAGCGGTTTTGCGGCCCTTGCGAGATGACCAGGTGTTTACGAAGTTCAGTCAGCATGAGTTTTGGCTGATTAGCGTGACGATTTTGAGCTGTGTGATGATATCCAAGGGAGTTGGCGTGGACCTTGACCAGTTAGAAGCCGTATTGATTTGGGTTTGACCTACCATTGTACCAGAGATCCAGAATTTCTCTTGGGTTTGGCAGGCTTTTACCGACGGCTTTGTGCAGGATTTTTCCGGATTGCCACTTCACTTTCCGGATTGACGAAGAAGGCGTTAAGCTCGAGTAGTTCGATGCACGCGAGGAGAATTACTTACTCATGCAGGATGGTTGACCGTTGCTTCGGTTTTGATCTTACCTGATGATCGTGGTGAGTTTGTGTTCGTGGGTTATGGCGATGCATCGAGGTTTGGATTTGGTTGTGCTTTGATGCTGTGTAGCAGAGCGGTGGCTCGTGGTTCCAGACAGTGGAACTTTGTGTAGCTACGTATCCTATGTATGATTTGGGTGTAGCTGTCCTTATGTTAGCATTGGAGAGTTCGAGACACTACTGCTATGGCGTGCAGCGCGGTGTAGGATGTACACTGACCACTGAGTTTCATCCACTTGCATTTTCGGCCAGATTTGGGCTTGAGGCAGTGTAGATGTATGGGGTCGACTAACGACTATGGCTGAACTTTTGAGCTTGTTCGGAAAAGGCTTGAGGTTGTACGTTGACCGTCCGTCTGGGATGTTATTGCTGATATATTCAGTTGGCAATCGAGAACTTCAGTGTTTCATGTGTGTGCGACTCGAGTTTCCGTGTTAGCTGAGTTATGCGCTACGGGAGCTGAGTTCGAGTGTGATGATGTTGAAACTCATTATTTTGCGCGCGGTTAGCGCTAGTGATGCAGAAATGTATCTGATACTTCGAGTTATTGCTTGCGACGCAACATGAAGAGCAATGTAGTATCTTGGGTGTACAGATGCCAGATTTGTCGACTGGCCATGATTATGAGGCAGTGACTTGTCGGGAGACGCCAGCCATTTGAGATTTCCAGTTAGACGTGGAGATTGTTGCTGTAATTGTGTGTGTATGTGTACACTTTGGTTTGTGATACCAGTTGTTAGACCTTGTGGATCATTTGATGAACTCAGTACATTTCCTTGTACATTCGGAGATGATTTCAATGGTAGGCTGGCATAGCTGTGTTTAGTGGAGATTGTCCATTTCGTGATGTGCCTATGTCCCAGTTCGCTGATCGAGATAATCAGCTACAACTATGTGTTGGTAAGCTTTGCAGCGAGCATTGGGGACTAGATTACAAGTTAGTACCGGTTCTTATCCTCAGATTGATGAGCGATCTTTGAGGACTATTCAGGCCTTGGAGGGCATGTTGTGGACCTCGGTATTGCAGTTCCGGAGGATTCGGGACCAGCAGTTTTAGCTGTTCGAGTTTGCTTGCAATACCAGGTTGTTGACCACTGTGATATTGACGTTGCGTGATGTCGTTTTGAGGGATGTTGTCGTACTCCATTATGCTGGAGCGAGTTTAGTTGAGTTTGAGTTGATGTTTAATTCTGATTTTGTGGAATGTGTTACCACAAACTATCAGATTAGCAGAAATGGGTTGATAAATTGCTTGAATTCGATATTATGCTGTGTTGATGTGTGTAGACTGAGTTGTGATTTGCCATATGATTTTGATCCGTATGTGGTCATAGGCGAGTGTGTGTTGTGCCGTATAGTTCGGCATCGCCTATATTATTGGCTTTGTGTGTGTTGTGTTCCGTGTTGCGGAACTGTGTTTCAGGTTTGTTATGTGTTGTGTACAATATATGTTCCTTATGCAGGAACACTTGGCGATTGTGTAGAGCCAGTTCAGATTTGTGATTTGTGGGTACAGAGATTTCAGCACGGAGCTATCTCCTATTGTGGAGTTTGTTATCAGAGTTGTTCAGTCGACATTGCCGTTGTAGAGTTGAGCAGTATGCAGAGGCAGTGCTCCTATGTTTAGCCGACAGATTCGGAAATTTTGAGGTCGAAATTTTTCTAAGGGGGGTGGATTTGTGACGACCCGAAACAGATTGAGTAGTGTCATTAGCTGGGTCCGTCAGATTATAAGTTAATCGCAGATTTTCGATAATTGATTTACTCGCCTGGTTTGATAACGACTTAATTATTGGCCAAGAATTGGAGCTGAGTCTCTTCTCGAGAGTCGTTGTACATGTGATTTCGAGTTCGTGGGCGGTTCCGGATCGTTATTTGGACGACCGAGGAATTAATTATGAATATTTGAAGTTCGGGTTTTAAAGGCAGCCTTCTTAACGACTAAATTACCGGACGAGAATTTGGTTTCAGTTTCTTCACGGAAGTTGTTCAGAATTTAATTTCGAGCTCGTGGGAACTTCCGGAGCATTGTTCTGAGTTACAGAGATTAAGTTGTGAATATTTCCGATTGTTGGTTATTTTGTCGATTTAATATGTGTTGGTGTGAACCGTTGACTTTTTATCCGATTGGCCAATGTGTTTGACTTCGGGTGATTATTGAAGAATATGTCGAGACGAGTTTGTGGCCGCGAGAATTATCGGAATCGGAATTACGACGAGAAAGTTACGGATATTCTAAGTTTGTCGCAAATTAATTGGGAAAGTTTCCTTATTTGGTAAGTCTATAAATAGCAGGTTGCCATTATAGGAAAGTCAAAGGAAGCAATTACTGGTGTTGACCGAGTTGACTTGGGAGGAGGAGAAGACCGACGGCGACGGTGGTGCTTCACGGTGGCGAGCCCGTTCGGCCACCTCCAAGCTCGGGACTTGTCCCAATCGATGCGCCTTGGCATCCCGAGCTCACCTCCGGCCTCCTTTCACGGCAAGGCTCGCCGAAAGGGAGGGAATTTTCCGGCCAAACTTGAGAAGAATATGGTGAATTCGAGTTTGATGTTTCGGGCCGATTCGAGCTGAATTTTGGGGTGGGCTTTGTATCCCTCATCACCATGAAGCTACCATGTAAGTTTGGTGATCTAATTTTGATTGTGGATGAAGAATTTTGGATGTGAAATTTGTGTATCAATTCGGTTTTTCGTGAAATTGGATGAGTTAGAGTTTGAATTGGACTTCGGTGCAGTTGACAAAGTTGCTCAGTGGGTGATTTTGAGTGGAACAGAGGTTGCTCCGCAGTGAAATTCTTCGGTCGGTGGCGGCGCCAACGTGGACGGCGGTCAACGGTCAAAGTTTGACTTTTTGGACTTTCGACAAGTTGCATGTCATTTGACTCGAAATCGCGCTCTGATCGCAGTGGGGAGGTTCATTTTTTGAGTTGAGTGTCCGAACGTAAAGCGAGGTATTGAGGTGTTATATATGGATTTTCGTCGATTCGTCGTGTTCGAATTACGTGTTTCCGAGAACGGTGGTTTCTCATGATTTGATTTGTATTGTCGAGTTATGACTTTAAGAAATGGATTTTGTGATTATTCAGGAGTTTGTGATCGTTCGTTTGGCGAGGGACTTTCCGCCGGATCACGGGTTAACGCGATACGCGTTACGCCAGTCTGTGAGTGGACATTTTTTTTCACGGATTGATTGCGAGTCTTTTATAAATGATTTACAAACTTGAGCATGCAGATTGATTATGATTTTACGAGCATGTGTTTTACGATTATGCATATACGAATATACGTATACGAATATATACATATGAACATATTATGTTTTATGCATGTGCATGGAAAGGATTTATGATTTGGTTTACACAGAGTACAGTCTCAGTATATGTTGTGGTATCGATACACATTGACTTCTCGGCTGATCCCCGAGTACGCTCCGGGGGGGACAGATATCCTGACCCGAGGCCTTTCTGGCTAGGAATCATGTGTGGGTCTGGGATCCCGTGATTCAGATTGTGCTATCGCGTGGTAGTCCATGAGAGATTCCGCGATACATTTACGTTGCATGCTCTGTACGTGAGTGGTAGCTGATGTCTCCTCACGTACCATTTGATTTTCATGCATTTGACTCGCATATGATTTTATACGTATATATTACTTGGTGAAAGACATTTATTTTTGTCCACTCACTCTAACGTGTTTATTGTCTTTCCCCTGGGCTTTTCGGTTTCCGTGCCCAGTTTGCAGTTCAGGCTTTGATGTCGCACGTCGTGGTCGGAGGCATAGTGCTCGAGCTACTTTGTTTCATCCAGTAGGTTTATTGTTCCACCTACTGTGGTATGCGTATATGATTATGTATTAGAAGTCGCTCTGAGCTCCCTATTGGATATGCTATACGATTTTACTCCGGATTTTCAGTAAAGTACATATATATTTACTACTTTACGTTATTATTGATATATTGAGAAATCCGGATGGGATTGGTGCCCACGGTCTGCTTTTTGTGGCATAGGATGAAGTGTATTTTCCGCGTGCAGGTAATGGTAATTCCACGTTAGTAACGAAACTCTGCCGGAATTTCGAAAAGTTTTTGTTGGTTCATGTTTTCGAAGGGGTTTGACTCCGGTTTAGGGTGCTAAATCGGGGTTGAGTCATTTCAGAATTAAAACACCATACTTACATGGTTAGAATCCTTGAAAGGAGAGCTTCAAAACCCAGTGCTTGATTAAGCTCAATTCGGACAAAAATAGGGAACCCGAATTCACTTCATTTTCTTCAATTTCTCGCCGGAAAACCAAGCTCCTCCGGTGAGCCACGCCGTGGAGGGAGGTCAGAAACGGGCTCGGAAGGTCGAGGAAAAGCCGAAGGGTTAAGCTCCGTGGCCTAAGGTGGCCGGACGGCGAGCCACCGCCTTAGGCCGCGGGTCACCGTCGCAAGTCTCACCCACAGCCGAGTTGACCAAGTCACCTCCAATAAAGTCAAGTCTGACTTTCCTAAAATAGAAGCCCACTTTTATACTTTCCCAATTTGGAAACTCCAATAATCACACTTTTCGACGAACTTCATTTACCCGTAACTTTCTCGTCGTAATTCCGATCCCGATAATTCTCATGGCCACAAACTCATCTCGACATACACATCAATTATCACCCGAAGTCAAACACATCGACCAATCGGATAAAAAGTCAACCATTCAAACCAACACATATTTAATCCACTAAACAATCAACAATCGGAAATATTCGCAACTAAATCTTCGTAACTCAAAACAATGCTCCGGAAGTTCCCACGAACTCGAAATTAAATTCTGAACAACTTCCGTGAAGGAACCGAAATCAAATTCTAGTCCGGTAATTTAGTCGCTAACAAACCTACCATTTAAATCTGTTTCCATCGAAAGTTCAAATAATCATAATTAATTCCTCGATCGTCAAAATGACGATCCGGAACCGCCCACGAACTCGAAATCACATGTACAACGAATCTCGAGAAGAGACCCGGCTCCAATTCTCGGCCAATAATTTAGTCGTTAGCACATCAGGCGATTCAAACAACTATCGACAAACTGCGACTACGCGCAAGCTCGTAGATCAAGCTGATTCCACTGCTTATTCTGTTCTGGGTCCTCACAAATCCAGCCCCCTTAAAAAAATTTCGACCTCGAAATTTCCGAGTCTGTCGACTAACAGTAGGAGCACTGCCTCTGCATATTGCTCAACTGCCCAGTGGCTACATCAACTGAACAATTCTGACAACTGACTCCGCAATAGGAGATAGCTCCGTGCTGAAATCCCTGTACCCTCAAATCTCGAATCTGAACTGGCTCCACACACAATAGCCAAGTGTTCCTGCATAAGGAACAGATAGGGTACACAACCCGCAATAAATCTGAAACATAGTTCTGCCACACGGAACACAACACACATAAAAGCCAACACTATAGGCGATGCCGAACTATACGGCATAATACAAACTCGCCTATGACCACATACGGATCAAAACAACATGGCAAATCACAACTCAGTCTACACACATCAACACAACTCACACACTCATAACAACACAGCTCAAACATCGGACTCGGGCAATTAATCACCATTTCCGCTAATCTGAAATTCTGTGGTAACACATTTCACAAAATCAGAATCAAATGCCAACTCAAACTCAACCCAACTCACTCTAACACAATGGAGTACAGCATCGTCCTCAAAACGACATCATGCAACATCAAAATCATAGCAGTCAACCAACTGATACTATAAGCAATCTCAAACAAGTGAAACTGCTAGTCCCGAATCCTCCGGAACTGTAATACCGAAGTTCACAATATGCCCTCCAAGGTCTGAATAGTCCTCAAAGATCGCCCTCCAATCCGAGGATAAGAACTGGTACTAATTCGTAATCTGGTCCACAATGCTCGCTGCAAAGCTTGCCAACACACAATTGTAGCTGATTACCTCGATCGGCGAACTGGGACACAGGTGCACCACGTAAATGGACAACCTCCACCAAACACAGCTATACCAGCCTACCACTGAAATCGTCACCAAAAGTACAAGGAACTGTACTGAGTTCGTCAAATGGTCCACAATGGCCTAACAACTAGTATCACAACCCAAGTGCATACAAACGCAGCAACAATCGCCACGTCTAACCGGAAATTCCAAATGGCTGTCACATCTCGGCAAATCACTGCCTCCTAGCCATCGCCAGTCGACAAATGTGGTATCTACATACTCAAACTGCTACATTACTCTGCGGATTATGCTACAAGTAGTAAACTCGAAGTATCTGATACATCTCCGCATCACTAGCGCCAAACGCGCGCAAAATCACGAGCCTCAACATCATCACACTCGAACTCAGCTCTCATAGCCCACAACTCGGCTAACACGAAAACTCGAGCCACACACACATATGAAACACTGAAATCCCGACTCTCGACTGAATACATCAGCAACAACCTCCCAAATGGGTAGTCAAAGTACAACTTCTAGCCTTTCCTGCACAAGCTCAAAAGTGCAGCCATAGTCGTTAATCAACCCCATACATCTACACTGCCTCAAGCCCAAATCTGGCCGAAAATGCAAGTGGATGAAACTCAAGTGATCAGTGTACGTCCTACACTGCGCTTTACGCCATAGCAATAGTGTCTCCAACTCTCTGATGCTAACATAAGGATAGCTACACCCAATACCATACACAGGATACGTAGCTACACAAAGTTCCACTGTCTGAAACCATGAGCCACCGCTCTGCTACACAGCATCAAAACACAACCAAATCCAAACCTCGATGCACAGCATAACCCACGAACTCATCACGATCGTCAGGTAAGGTCAAAACCGAAGCAACGGTCAACCACCCTGCAGGAGTCAGTAACTCTCCTCGCGTGCATCAAACCACTCAAACTTGACACCTTCTCCGTCAAGCCGGAAAGTGAAGTGGCAATCCAGGAAAATCCAGTACAAAGCCGTCGGTAATAGCCTGGCAAACCCAAGAGACTCCCGATCTCTGGTACAATGGTAGGGCAAACCCCAAATCAACACAGCTTCTAACTGGTCAGGATCCATGTCACCCACTCGGATAGCATCACACAACCTAAAATCTTCACGCTAATCGGCCCAAAACTCATACTGACTGAACTTCGCAAACAGCTGATCGTCTCGCAAAGTCCGCAAAACCACTTACAATTGCCTCAGGTGCTGGCCCACACTCCTGGAGTAAATCAGGATATTGCCGACGAATATGACCGCAAATTTGTCCAGAAACCGTCTGAACACCTGGTCCATCACGTTCACATGATCTACGGGACATTGGTCAACCAATGGCGTGACCAAGAACTCCTGATGCCCGCACCGAGATCCGAAAGCTATTCAAACCACACCTGACTCGCCGATCCTCAACTGACAATATGCAGTCCCGAAATCAATCCTCAAAAAGACTGAAGCTTTCGCGAGCCGATCAAACCAATTGTCAATCCGAAGCGGAGGATACTCACATTCCTCTGAAGTGAATCAGGCTTCCGGTAGTCAACGCACCACCACGTCTAACCATCCATCATCCGTACACACAATGCAAAAGCACACCACGCAAACACGCGGGGTCGCATGAAATCTCCTGAAACCTCCTCCAGCAACTCCTGCAGTCGAAACTGTAGCTCCATCAGCTCCGAACGACAAGACGTCGGTAAAATGAGTCCAACGCCCGGTACAAGCTCAATGGTGTAGTCAGTCTCCCGAACTGGAGGAACACCTGGTAACTCCTCCAGAATACACCTGGAACCTCTGGAACCACCTCGATGTCGCCAATGTCGGGTACAACAACCGTAGTATCCACAACATGAGCTAAGCAAACCACACAACTCGTCTCCACCATTCACTCGACCATCACCGCGAAACAGCATCTCGGGGAAATCTGGTCGTCGAATCACCACCACCATTTCGAGGCACTCGAACACAGCTAAACACATCGTCAGTAAGTCCATATTCACAGTCACACTAAAACCACGATATCTAGCTATAACAGATCTGCGGCTAACACATAACCTCCAACAAAGATATCACAACCTCCGGATGGATGCAACACTCTCCAAGACCTCGGAAGTGGAGATGCAAGTACAATAGCCATGGATATCAAACAACAGCAACCTCGGAGAAAAGTCTGTTCTCAAACAAGGTCATGGCACGAACTCCAACATGCCCAACTAGTCGCCCACGTCAATTGCGACTTGCTGAATAACTCATCAAAAAGGTACATTGGTCAAACTTCAGGAACAGCATCATAATCTCCTCGTGAACTCTGAGCTACCAAACCGCTAGAACAGCTGGCTAAGGCGCTCCCTCGCAACGTGACCCTCCTGGCCACCGAAACAGCAACTGAGGGTGCTCCACGAACACAAGTCACTGCAACACCTGCTGCGTGAAAGGATCACCCAAACTCATACCACAGGAACAAGTCCGCTACTTTGTGATCTCCGCCATCATCAAACGGATCCTCTGCTTGATCTGATGACCCACAACATAATCGATAAGGCCACAGCCTGATAAAGTCACTGATCCCGAAGTGTCAGAACTCAACCTCATCAAAATCTCGACTAAGTCCACTTCCCTCAAACCATCACATCGAAAACCGCACACATCTTTCCCTCACAATAGCCTCGCCACTGAGTGCAGCACACTAAGCTCCTCACGGCAATCTCGAGGCATATCAATCAGACTCTCTCTGGTGCTCAAGTTCAAACTCATCTCGAACCTCGTGCATAGCTACAGAAGTCTACAGAACCTATAACCTAATGCTCTCATACCAAGCTGAAAGGACCCAACCCCGGTTTAGCTCCCTAAACTGGAATCGAACCCCTTCGAAAACACGAACCAACAAAAATCTTTCGAAATTTTGGCAGAGTTTCGTTACTAACATGGAATTACCATTACCTGCACGCGGAAAATACACTTCATCCTATGCCACAAAAAACAAACCGTGGGCACCAATCCCATCCGGATTTCTCAATATATCAACAGTAAAGTAAAACAATAAATATATCTATACTTTACTGAAATCCGGTGTAAAATCGTATAACATATTCAACAGGAAGCTCAGAGCGACTTCTAATACATAATCATATACGTATACCACAGTAGGTAGAACAATAAACCTACTGGAAGAAACAAGGTAGCTCGAGCACTATGCCTCCGACCACGACGTGCGACACCAGAGCCTGAATTGCAAACTGGGCACGGAAACCGAAAAAACCCAGGGGAAAGACATGAAAACCATTAGAGTGAGTGGACGAAAATAAATGTCTTTCACCAGTTAATATATATATGTTTAAAATAACATATGCGAGTCCAGGTAAATAAAATATAACAAGTACACGAGGTAAAACCATAATCCTCCAGCGTACTGAGCATGCAAGTCAAAATCCCACGGGGTTACTCATGGACACACACCGTGCTAGTACAGTCAGAATCACGGGATCCCAAACCCACACGTGATTCTAGCCAGAAATGGCCTCGGATCCGGGGATACGCTCATCACCGGTCTGGTTGGGGAAACGCCCCTCCAGGCGGCCTACCATCGGGGATCAACCGAGAGGCAAAGTGTATCGATACAACAACGTAACCAAGACTGTACTTTGTGTAAACCAAATCATAAACATTTCGATGCAAATGCATGAAACAACATATAAAGGTATGTATACTCGTATACGTATATTCGTATAAGTATATTCGTATAATCGTAAAACACATGCTCATGTAATCCGTAATCTCAATACGCATGCTCAAGTTCGTAAATCATATAAAAGACTCGCAAGAATTCTGTGAAAAGAAATTGTCCACTCACAGACTAGCGTAACGCGATACGCGTTAACCCGTGATCCGGCGGAATGTCCCTCGCCAAACAAACGATAACGAACCCCTGAATATTCACAAAGTCCATTATTCAAAGTCATAATTCGACAATTCAATACAAATCACGAGAAACCACCGTTCTCGGAAACACGAAATTCAATGTCGACGAATCGTCGAAAATCCATATATAACACCTCAATACCTCGCTTTACTTTTGGACGCTCAATTCGAAAAATGAACCTCCCCACTGCGATCGGGGCGCGATTTCGAGTCAAATGACATGCAACTTGTCGAAAGTCCAAAAAAGTCAAACCGTTGACCGTTGACCGCCGCCCACGGCGGCGCCACCGCCGACTGGAGAATTTCACGGCAGAGCAACTCCTATTCCACTCAAAATCGTCCACTGAGCAACTTCAATAACTGCACCGAAGTCCAATTCTTACTCTAACTAGGTCAATTTCGTGATAAACCGAATTGGTACACAAATTTCAAATCCAAAATTCTCCATGTACAAATCGAATTAAAACACCATACTTACATGGTTAGAATCTTTGAGAGGAGAGCTTCAAAACCCAGTGCTTGATTAAGCTCAATTCGGACAAAAATAGGGAACCCGAATTCACTCCATTTTCTTCAATTTCTCGCCGGAAAACCAAGCTCCTCCGGCGAGCCATGCCGTGGAGGGAGGTCAGAAACGGGCTCGGAAGGTCGAGGCGAAGCCGAAGGGTTAAGCTCCGTGGCCTAAGGTGGCCGGACGGCGAGCCACCGCCTTAGGCCGCCGGTCACCGTCGCAAGTCTCTCCCACAGCCGAGTTGACCAAGTCAACTCCAATAAAGTCAAGTCTGAGTTTCCTAAAATAGAAGCCCACTTTTATACTTTTCCAATTTGGAAACTCCAATAATCACACTTTTCGACGAACTTCATTTACCCGTAACTTTCTCGTCGTAATTCTGATCCTGATAATTCTCGCGGCCACAAACTCGTCTCGACATACTCATCAATTATCACCCGAAGTCAAACACATCGACCAATCAGATAAAAAGTCAACCATTCAAACCAACACATATTTAATCGACTAAACAATCAACAATCGGAAATATTCGCAACTAAATCTCCGTAACTCAAAACAATGCTCCGGAAGTTCCCACGAACTCGAAATTAAATTCTAAACAACTTCCATGAAGGAACCGAAACCAAATTCCTCGGTCGTCCAAATGACGATCCGGAACCGCCCACGAACTCGAAATCACATGTACAACGACTCTCGAGAAGAGACCCAGCTCCAATTCTTGGGCTATAATTTAGTCGTTAGCACATCAGGCGATTCAAACAACTATCGGCAAACTGCGACTACGTGCAAGCTCGTAGATCAAGCTGATTCCACTGCTTATTCTGTTCTGAGTCGTCACAGACAGGTTTTGGATCTAAGAAAGACAACACCAATAGAGTATATACCATTGATTTGGTTAGCCTCGGGGTGTTAATTAGTCCTGCCTCTCGCGTTATCTCTATCCCTAACTGGCCATGTTTTTCGATTGAACCAAGGTTGATTAATTGAAAGTTTACACTTTATCGCACGGGTCGCACGTCCATTGAACGACCCAAATACCAAGCTAGTGTACTCTATTTAAATCTTAGGTGATCTACGCATTTTATGCTTGATTATTAATGTCTTTCTCTCTATATTTAACTTTGTTTTGTGCTTAGTAAATATGTTTTTAACTTACTTTATGTTTGTAGGTAGAAATAAAGGAGGAATCCGTAAAGGAGGCAGAAATGAGCTCAAAACCTACTAAGGAGGAAGTTCCTAAAATGAGGAGGAAAGATGAAGAAGAATGGGCCACGATTTATAAAGAATGGATCAAAGATCACTAAGATGGGTCAAGACCATGCTCATGTGTCCAAGAATGTCCAAGATCATGTCAAGATTCACCCACAAAGAAGCCCAAAAGAAGAAAATGGATCAAAAGCTAGAAATCAGGAAATCTGCCTGTGCAGATCAGCCCACTTCAAAAGGCCACTGTGAACAGATCCGGATGAATCTAGACGCGATTAGCATATGGTTGGAAATATCTAGAAGTCTAGTTTCCAACTCAACTAGAATCAAGCGATTTGGAGTCCTAGAACGAGAGAAATTCCTATTTTAGTGGAGAAGGGTCAGGTTACCCAGGTGGAGTAGTTAGACTTCTAAAAGGAGTCGAACTAGGCTTTGCTTGGCCTATATAAATGAGGGCTCGACTAGGGTTTCATTATCACACATCATAGACAGCAAAGCTCTGCCCAAAACACCTCCCAAGTTGTCCTATGCCTAATCCCCTCCAAGGCCGAAGCTCCCTTCTCACGGATCAAGAATAATCGGCGCTCTTCGTCTTGTTCTTGAGAATCCATCCACTCGAGGCGTTGTTAGTGCTCTTCACAGACTCCAAAAGTGTAACCATAAACCTTCTATCTCATCTTTTGTCTTGTAAAGAATTTGGTTTACGACTTGTGATTTGTTTAATAAAGGCTATACGTTTTTACTTACTTATGTTATCTTCCATGTGTTCTTAGTTTTTGGTCTTTGACTTGTATGCATGCTTGTATGCTTAAAGCTTCTTAATGTGTTGGGTGATACGCTCTTCGTTCCTCCCTAGCATGTTTTGTATGAATCTTAAATAAATTAAGGTGTAGGCGCTCTTCGTCGCACTCTTAAAAGCATGTGTATAAATTGCAGGTTGAAGGTAAGAATTTCGTTGATACTGGGTAAGTGAAGCATGAAAATGGTGGAGGTAGACATGATGTGATGATCACGTGTACATAGTAGAATTAGGTTTAAATTTCGTAGGTCATTAGTTAAACAAACCAAATCTCGCACCCCCATAAACAAACCTAGCATAGTTATGCATGCACCCTCAATCCCCGGTTAAGAACGATCCCTATTTACCAATGCTACATCTACTAAAAAGGGTTTTAATTGGCTCATTGTTGTTGAGTGTTAAGTGTTAATTTAGTACTTAATAATGGTGAGTATCATTAGGCGCACTCAATACTAAGGTGTAATTATCGTAAATTTTTTTATATAATTATTATGGTGATCAGGTATTTTAACAACTCCTAGGTTTTAATGGCTCCGTCGGGAAAGAAAAAGGCCCAAC
The DNA here is from genome assembly GCA_946800695.1 of Geum urbanum. Taxonomy (NCBI): domain Eukaryota; kingdom Viridiplantae; phylum Streptophyta; class Magnoliopsida; order Rosales; family Rosaceae; genus Geum; species Geum urbanum. The sequence goes on from OX327003.1 coordinate 14,398,277, forward strand.
AGGAGGCCAAAGATGCTATGCTCCGAGGCTTGGCGGAGCAAGTCGGTTGGGAATTACAGCAGGGCGACAACGCGCTCTCTCCGAACCTTTCAGCTGGTCCATCGACAGCGTCCACTGCGGAAATTCCCGCTGCCCCAGTTATCCCGACTGGTGACGACGACGCCCAATCCGGTCGGACGTCCGGTTCGGCAGAAAGTACTAAGGCGTCGTCGACCTCGGCTTCCTCTGAATCTGTCCTTTATAGCACTCAGCGCAAGCTCAGGAGGGCCCCGACTGACCCGGAACCCAAAAGGACTCGCAGTCTCGTCAAAGGCGGAAACTCAGAGAGATTTTTCAAGGCGAACGGGAAAAAGATCGACTTGCCGTACAACGAATTCACTAGTGGCCCTCCCACAGCTCAGCTAGCTAGTCTCTCAGCACATAGCATAGGGTCAATCCTTCGTAGCCGGGTGTGACGACCTGAATCAGAATCAGCAGTACGACCAGCTATGTACGTGAGTTACCGCGTAGTCACTGGTATCCGACGGTTGTTTGGAATCGCCAAGCTTGTTAACAACTTAATTATTGGCCGAGAATTGGAGCTGGGTCTCTTCTCGAGAGTCGTTGTACGTGTGATTACGAGTTTGTGGGCGGTTCCGGATCATTATTTGGACGACCGAGGAATTAATTATGAATATTTGAAGTTCAGATTTAAATGGCGGGTTTGTTCGCGACTAAATTACCGGACGAGAATTTGGTCTCGGCTTCTTCACGGAAGTTGTTCGGAATTTAATTTCAAGTTTGTGAGAACTTCCGGAGCATGATTTGGAGTTACGAGGAATTAGTTGCGAATTTTGCCGTTTGTTGATTATTTAGTCAATTTAATGTGTGTTGCTTTGAAGGATTGACTTTTTATTCGATTGGCCGATATGTTTGACTTTGGGTGATTATTGAAGAGTATGTTGAGACGAGTTCGTGGCCGCGAGAATTATCGGAATCGGAATCACGACGAGAAAGTTACGCGCGTTTCAAGTTCGTCGAAATGGATAAACATGAAGTTTCCGTTTTGGGAAAGGCTATATATAGTAACCTGCTATTATGGGCAAGGGGGAGACTTTCCATTTTGAGGGTTGACCGAGTTGACCGAGTCAACTCGGTGGAGATGAACTCACGGTGGTTCTCCACGGTCTCCACGGTGGCGCGATGATTTCGGCCACCCCAAAGCTTGGTCCTTGGCCCGTCCGACTCGCCAAGCTGCCCTCGACCCCGTGCCGTCCTCCTTTCGTGGTGGAGCTCACGGTGGAGAGAGAAAACTTGAAGTAAAGTTTGTGAATTTTGGTGTTAATGGTGGTTTGTGATTCTGGCCGATTCGAGCTGCAATTCTTAGTGGGCTTTGAAGCTCTCATCCCCTTGATGCTTCCCTGTAAGTTTCGTGTTTCAATTCGATGTGTGCAAGGAGAATTTTGGATTTGAAATTTGTGTGTTCATTCGGTTTTGCTTGAAATTGACCATGTTAGAGTGAGAATTGGACTTCGATGCAGTTGACAAAGTTGCTCAGTGGGTGATTTGGAGTGGAATAGAGGTTGCCCCGCCGTGAAATTCTCCGGTCAACAGTGGCGCCGCCGTGGACGGCGGTCAACAGTGGCGCCGCCGTGGACGGCGGTCAACGGCGGCGATCAACGGTCAGAGTTGACTTTTTGACTTTCGACAAGTCGCATGTCATTTGACTCGAAATCGCGCCCCGATCGCTGTGGGGAGGTTCGTTTTTCGAGTTGAGCGTCCGAACGTAAAGCGAGGTATTGAAGTGGTATATACGGATTTTCGACGATTCGTCGACTTTGAATTATCTGTTTCCGAGAACGGTGGTTTCTCGTGGTTTGATTTCTATTGTCGGATTATGATTTTGTATATTGGACATTGTGAATATTCAGGGGTTCGTGATCGTTCGTTTGGCGAGGGATTTTCCGCCAGATCACGGGTTAACGCGATACGCGTTACGCCAGTCTGTGAGTGGACATTTTATTTTCACGGATTGATTGCGAGTCTTTTATATATGTTTTATGAACTTGAGCATGCAGCATGATTATGGTTTTACGAGCATGAGGTTTTATACGAGATTATGATTATATAAGCATGTGTTTATGATTATACGAATATGTTTATACGGCTATACGTATACGAACATGCATACACTTTTATGCTGTTTCATGCATTTGCATTGAAATGTTTATGATTTGGTTTACACAGAGTACAGTCGTGGTTACGTTGTTGTATCGATACACCTTGCCTCTCGGCTGATCCCCGATGGTAGGCCACCAGGAGAGGCAGTACCCCTACCTGACCGGCGAGGGGCAGTACCCCGGAACCGAGGCCTTTCTGGCTATGAATCACGTGGTAGTCAAGGACTCCGTGATTCTGACTGTACTAGCACGGACGTGTCCATGAGTGACCCCGTGATACTTTCTATGCATGCTCTGTTTACGAGTTGGAGTCAGCGTCTCCTCGTAAACTATTTGATTTGATTTATTCATATTTCGACTCGCATATGTTTTTATAACATATATATTAACTGGTGAAAGACATTTATTTTCGTCCACTCACTCTAACGTGTTTATTGTCTTTCACCTGGGCTTTTCGGTTTCCGTGCCCAGTTTGCAGTTCAGGCTCTGGTGTCGCACGTCGTGGTCGGAGACATAGTGCTCGAGCTACTTTGTTTCATCCAGTAGGTTTATTGTTCTACCTACTATGGTATGCGTATATGATTATGTATTAGAAGTCGCTCTGAGCGTCCTATTGTATATGCTATACGATTTTACACCGAATTTCAGTAAAGTATAGAGATATTTACTGATTTATTTTACTGTTGATATATTGAGAAATCTGGATGGGATTGGTGCCCACGGTTTGCTTTTTGTGGCATAAGACGAAGTGTATTTTCCACGTGCAGGTAATGGTAATTCAACGTTAGTAACGAAACTCTGCCCAAATTTTGAAAAGTTTTTGTTGGTTCGTGTTTTCGAAGGGGTTTGATTCCGATTTAGGAAGCTAAATCGGGGTTGGGTCCTTTCAGCTTGGTATCAGAGCATTAGGTTATAGGTTCTGTAGACTTCTGTAATCGTGTTTACTAAGGATATTTGAGAATGTACAGCATGTCTGGAATGGTGACCCGACCGGCCGGCGGATAATCATCAATACTCCGGGTGTTGTATACTTTCAAATATTTGAAGTTCCATGATTACGTTCCACTTGTTGTGAACGGTATTGTATTCATTAGGATGCCTCCTGTTGTGCTTTCCGTGTCGTTTCGGTTGGGGATCCTGTTGAGGATCAATCGACGCGCGATTTGCCAGAGATTGTGGATTTGGATGAGTATTCAGAGTTCAGTGATTTGTGTGGCACGGTTTTCCTGGGGATGTGTATATGGGAGTCTATATGTTGCCTCAGAGCTGAGAATTGTGGCGGTGATGTTTGCCTGAATCAGATTATTGTGTTTGGTGGGCTGATATTGTGTGAGTTCCGGTTGTGATTCCATGGCCTACATTCAGGATGTTGTATTTACGGTAATGGTTTTATTAGGCTACTCAGCAAGCGTTATGTGGAGTGTTTACCCACCTGAGGCAGAGATGCATTGTCCACATGTTGTTCCTGTTTGCACGTGTTATGTGGCTTCAGAGGAAGCAATGCATGAGGTTCGAGATGAGTTTGAACCTGAGCATCAGAGAGAGACTGTTTGATGTGCCTCGAGACATCCGTGAGGAGCATAGTGTGCTGCACTCAGTGGCGAGGCTATTGTGAGGGAAAGATGTATGCGGTTTTCGATGCGATGATTTGAGGAAAGTGGACTTAGTCGAGATTTTGATGAGGTTGAGTTCCGACACTTCGGGATCAATGACGTCATCAGACTGTGGCCTTTTCGATTATGTTGAGGGTCATCAGATCGAGCAAAGAATTCGTTTGACGATGGCGGAGAGCGCAGAGTAGCGGACTTGTACCTGTGGCATGAGCTTGGGCGATCGTTGGTGATCCTATCACGCAGCTGGTGTTGTGGTGATTTGTGTTCATGGAGCACTTTCAGTTGCTGTTTCGATGGCCAGGAGGGTCACGTTATGAGGAAGCGCCCTTAGCCAGCTGTGTTAGCGGTTCGACAGCTCAGAGTTTACGAGGAAATTATGATGTTGTTTCTAGAGCTTGATCAACCCAGATTTCGAGACGAGTTATTCAGCAAGTCGCAATTGATGTGGGCGACTAGTTGGGCCTGTTGGAGTTCGTGCCATTGCCTTGTTTGAGGACAGATTTTTCTCCGAGGTTGCTGCTGTTTGATATCCATGGCTATTGTACATGCATCTCCACTTCCGAGGTTTTGGAGAGTATTGTATCCATCCGGAGGTTGCGAGATCCTTGTTGGAGGTTATGATTTAGCCGCGGATCTGTTAACTGGATGTTGTGATTTTGGTGTGTTTGTGAGTATGGACTTACTGACGATGCATTTGGCTGTGTTCGTGTACCTCGATGAGGAGGTTGTGTTTCGACGACCAGATTTTCCTGAGATGCTGTTTCGCGGTGATGGTCGAGCGGATGGTGGAGACGAGTTATGTTGTTTGCTTAGCACATGTTGTGGATACTATGGTTGCTGTACCCGACATTGGTGATATCGAGGTGGTTCCCGAGTTTCCAGGTGTGTTTCGGAGGAGTTACCAAGTGTTTCTCCAGTTCGGGAGACTGACTACACCATTGAGCTTGTATCGAGCGCTGGACTCATTTGCCGACGTCTTGTCGTTCGGTGCCAGCGGAGCTGATGGAGTTACATTTTCAACTCCAGGAGTTACTGGAGGAGGTTTCAGGAGATTTCATGCGACCCCGCGTATTTGCGTGGTGTGCTCCTGCATTGTTTGTGTGGTTGTTGGATGATTCGACATGGTGGTGCATTGACTACCAGAAGCTTGATTTGCTTCAGAGGAGAGTGAGTATCCTTCGCTTCGGACTGGCGAGTGGTTTGATCAGCTTACGAGAGCTTCAGTCTTTTCGAAGATTGATTTCAGATCCGGATACCATCAATGGAGGTTTGATGAGTCAGATGTGGCTATGTTGGCTTTCGGATCTCGGTGCGGACATCAGGAGTTCTTGGTCACGCTATTGGTTGACCAATGCCCCGTTGATCATGTGGACTTGATGGACCAGGTGTTCAGACGGTTTCTGGACGAGTTTGCGGTCATGTTCATTGGCAACGTCCTGATGTACTCCAGGAGCGTGGGCCAGTACCTAATGCAATAGCGAGTGGTTTCGCGGACTTCACGAGACGATTAGCTGTTTGTGAAAGTTCATCCAGTGTGAGTTTTGGTCGATTAGCGTGAAGATGTTGGGCTATGTGATGCTATCCGAGGGAGTTGGCGTGGATCCTGACTAGTTTGAAGCCGTGTTGATTTGCGGTTGCCCTACGATTGTACCAGAGATCAAGAGTCTCTTGGGTTTGGCAGGCTTTTATCGACGGCTTGTGCAGGATTTTCCCAGATTGCCACTTCACTTGATGAAGAAGGCGTCAAGTTCGAGTGGTTCGATGCACGCGAGGAGAGTTACTTACTCCTGCAGGATGGTTGATCGTTGCTTCGGTTTTGACCTTACCTGATGATCGCGACGAGTTAGTGGGTTATGGAGATACATCGAGATTTGGTTTGGGTTGTGCTTTGATGCTGTGTAACAGAGCGGTGGCTCATGGTTACGGATAGTGGAAAACTTATGAGGCTACGTATCCGGAGTTTGATTTGGGTGTAGCTGTATTTGTGTTAGTATCAGAGAGTTTGAGACACTATAGCTATGACGTGTAGCGCGGTGTAGGATGTACACTGACCACTGAGTTTCATCCACTTGCATTCTCGGCCAGATTTGGGCTTGAGGCAGTGTAGATGGATGGGGTCGACTCACGACAAGGGCTGCACCTTTGAGCTTGTTCGAGAAAGGCTAGTGGTCGTACTTTGACCATCCGTTTGGGATGATGTGATGTTGATGCATTCAGTTGAGAGTTAGGAGCTTCAGTATTGCATGTATGTATGTGTGGCCCGAGTTTTTGTGTTAGCCGAGTTATGGGCTACGAGAGCTGAGTTCGAGTATGATGATGTTGAAGCTCATTGTTTGACGCGCATTTGGCGCTAGTGGTGTGGAGATGTATTCGATATTTCGAGTTTATTACTCGTGACGCAACATGAAGAACGATATAGCAGCTTGTGCGAGCGCAGCTTGTGTGTGCTGATGCCATGTTCGTCGACTGGCGATGGCTAGGAGGCAGAGACTTGCCGAGATGTGTTAGCCATTTGAGATTTCCGGTTAGACGTGACGGTTGCTGCTGTAATTGTGTGAGGATGTGTACAGTTTGGTTGTGATACCAGTTGTCGGGTCTTTGTGGATCATTTGACGAACTCAGTACAGTTCCTTGTACTTTCGGAGATGATTCCAGTGGTTGGCTGGTATAGCTGTGATTGACGGAGGTTGTCCGTCTACGTGGTGTACCTGTGTCCTAGTTTGCTGGTCGAGGTAATCGGCTATGACAAGTGTCAACAAGCTTTGCAGTGAGCATTGGGAACCAGATTGCGAGTTAGTACCGGTTCTTATCCTCAGATTGGATGGTGATCTTTGAGAACTATTCAGACCTTGGAGGGCATGTTGTGGACCTCGGTGTTGCAGTTCCGGAGGATTCAGGACCAGCAATTTCAGCTGTTCGAGGTTGCTTGCAGTACCAGTTTGTGGACCACTATAGTTTTGAGATTATTTGATGTTGATTTGAGGTATGGTGCTGTACTCCATTGTGCTGGAACGAGTTTGGTTTGAATTTGAGTTGATGTTTGTTTTCGATTTTGTGGAGTGTGTTACCACATACTCTCAGATTAGTGGAAATGGGTTGATTATTGCTCGAGTTCGATGTTTGAACTATGCTGATATGAGTGTCTGAGTTATGTTGATGTATGAACTGAGTTGTGATTTGCCTCAATGTTTTGATCCATATGTGGTCATAGGCGAGTTAGTGTTATGCCGTATGGTTCGGCATCGCCTATAGCATTGGCTTTTGTGCGAGTTGTGTTCCGTGTGGCGGAACTATATTTCAGGTTGGTTTCGCATTGTGTACCCTGTATGTTCCTTATGTAGGAACACTTGGCGATTGTGTGGGCCAGTTCAGATTTGTGATTTGTGGGTACAGGGATTCCGGCACGGAATTGTCTCCTATTGTGGAGACGGTTACCAGAGTTGTTCAGTTGATGTAGCCACTGAGCAGTTGAGCAGTATGCAGAGGTAGTGTTCCTACTTTTAGCCAGCAGACTTGGAAATTTCGAGGTCGAAATTTTTCTAAGGGGGGTGGATTTGTGACGACCCGAATCAGAATCAGCAGTACGACCAGCTATGTACGTGAGTTACCGCGTAGTCACTGGTATCCGACGGTTGTTTGGAATCGCCAAGCTTGTTAACGACTTAATTATTGGCCGAGAATTGGAGCTGGGTCTCTTCTCGAGAGTCGTTGTACGTGTGATTACGAGTTTGTGGGCGGTTCCGGATCATTATTTGGACGACCGAGGAATTAATTATGAATATTTGAAGTTCAGATTTAAATGGCGGGTTTGTTCGCGACTAAATTACCGGACGAGAATTTGGTCTCGGCTTCTTCACGGAAGTTGTTCGGAATTTAATTTCGAGTTTGTGAGAACTTCCGGAGCATGATTTGGAGTTACGAGGAATTAGTTGCGAATTTTGCCGTTTGTTGATTATTTAGTCGATTTAATGTGTGTTGCTTTGAAGGATTGACTTTTTATTCGATTGGCCGATATGTTTGACTTTGGGTGATTATTGAAGAGTATGTTGAGACGAGTTCGTGGCCGCGAGAATTATCGGAATCGGAATCACGACGAGAAAGTTACGCGCGTTTCAAGTTCATCGAAATGGATAAACATGAAGTTTCCATTTTGGGAAAGGCTATATATAGTAACCTGCTATTGTGGGCAAGGGGGAAACTTTCCATTTTGAGGGTTGACCGAGTTGACCGAGTCAACTCGGTGGAGATGAACTCACGGTGGTTCTCCACGGTCTCCACGGTGGCGCGATGATTTCGGCCACCCCAAAGCTTGGTCCTTGGCCCGTCCGACTCGCCAAGCTGCCATCGACCCCGTGCCGTCCTCCTTTCGTGGTGGAGCTCACGGTGGAGAGAGAAAACTTGAAGTAAAGTTTGTGAATTTTGGTGTTAATGGTGGTTTGTGATTCCGGCCGATTCGAGCTGCAATTCTTAGTGGGCTTTGAAGCTCTCATCCCCTTGATGCTTCCCTGTAAGTTTCGTGTTTCAATTCGATGTGTGCAAGGAGAATTTTGGATTTGAAATTTGTGTGTTCATTCGGTTTTGCTTGAAATTGACCATGTTAGAGTGAGAATTGGACTACGGTGCAGTTGACAAAGTTGCTCAGTGGGTGATTTGGAGTGGAATAGAGGTTGCCCCGCCGTGAAATTCTCCGGTCAACAGTGGCGCCGCCGTGGACGGCGGTCAACGGTCAGAGTTGACTTTTTGACTTTCGACAAGTCGCATGTCATTTGACTCGAAATCGCGCCCCGATCGCTGTGGGGAGGTTCGTTTTTCAAGTTGAGCGTCCGAACGTAAAGCGAGGTATTGAAGTGGTATATACGGATTTTCGACGATTCGTCGACTTTGAATTATCTGTTTCCGAGAACGGTGGTTTCTCGTGGTTTGATTTCTATTGTCGGATTATGATTTTGTATATTGGACATTGTGAATATTCAGGGGTTCGTGATCGTTCGTTTGGCGAGGGATTTTCCGCCAGATCACGGGTTAACGCGATACGCGTTACGCCAGTCTGTGAGTGGACATTTTATTTTCACGGATTGATTGCGAGTCTTTTATATACGTTTTATGAACTTGAGCATGCAGCATGATTATGGTTTTATGAGCATGAGATTTTATACGAGATTATGATTATATAAGCATGTGTTTATGATTATACGAATATGTTTATACGACTATACGTATACGAACATGCATACACTTTTATGCTGTTTCATGCATTTGCATTGAAATGTTTATGATTTGGTTTACACAGAGTACAGTCGTGGTTACATTGTTGTATCGATACACCTTGCCTCTCGGCTGATCCCCGATGGTAGGCCACCAGGAGGGGCAGTACCCCTACCTGACCGGCGAGGGGCAGTACCCCGGAACCGAGGCCTTTCTGGCTATGAATCACGTGGTAGTCAAGGACTCCGTGATTCTGACTGTACTAGCACGGACGTGTCCATGAGTGACCCCGTGATACTTTCTATGCATGCTCTGTTTACGAGTTGGAGTCAGCGTCTCCTCGTAAACTATTTGATTTGATTTATTCATATTTCGACTCGCATATGTTTTTATAACATATATATTAACTGGTGAAAGACATTTATTTTCGTCCACTCACTCTAACGTGTTTATTGTCTTTCACCTGGGCTTTTCGGTTTCCGTGCCCAGTTTGCAGTTCAGGCTCTGGTGTCGCACGTCGTGGTCGGAGGCATAGTGCTCGAGCTACTTTGTTTCATCCAGTAGGTTTATTGTTCTACCTACTATGGTATGCGTATATGATTATGTATTAGAAGTCGCTCGGAGCGTCCTATTGTATATGCTATACGATTTTACACCGGATTTCAGTAAAGTATAGAGATATTTACTGATTTATTTTACTGTTGATATATTGAGAAATCCGGATGGGATTGGTGCCCACGGTTTGCTTCTTGTGGCATAGGACGAAGTGTATTTTCCACGTGCAGGTAATGGTAATTCAACGTTAGTAACGAAACTCTGCCCAAATTTTGAAAAGTTTTTGTTGGTTCGTGTTTTCGAAGGGGTTTGATTCCGATTTAGGGAGCTAAATCGGGGTTGGGCCCTTTCACCGGGTTCGTATGACTGCCCCTACTTGGAAGGAGTTGCCGGATGAAGAGAAGGCAAAACTGTTTAAAGAACTTTCGGTACGTAATACGTACAATTTTAAATTTATTTTCTAATAACCAATAAAAATTATGATTTCATAATATATACGATTATAATTTTCTATTTATTTCTAATAGCAACAATATGAGGTGGATCCCACACCGGTGATGCTTAGGAATATCAACCAAACCGCTAACTTCATCTACCGTGATTGGAAGTACAAGCTTCATGTGTACTTCGACAATATCGGCCCCATGCCTACCCCCGTAGAGCTTCGTGGAGATAGGGAAGATGAGTGGCAGTGGTTGTGTAACCACTTCCAAGATGAAGAATATAAGGTGTTTACTTTTTAATTTAAATTAAGAGAATTGAATTATTTTTATTTTAGTTACTCATTAATTTTTTAATGATTTATGTTGTCCAATAGAAATTCTCTGAAAGCAACAAGTCCAACCGGAGGAAGAAGGACAAACACCATACCTCCGGCGCCAAGCAAGTGATTCAAATAGCTAAAGAGCACAGGGATAAGGGCTTCAAACACTCTTATCTCGATGCTAGCATAAGCGTGTACGTGACGCATGGGCTCGAGAATGAAGCGAGTCAATACGGCGTAAGTGATATATATATTTGTGCTTTTAATTATCGAAGTTATTATTTAATTATTATTTTTTAATTATTATTTTTTAGACAAGGTTGGTAGAACGTGCGCAGGAGGAATTGGCCAACACTCAGCTTGCATACCCAGATTTGCCACCCGAAGACATGCCTCCTCTATCGATGGAGAGTCAAATTACAATCGCCGATGAGGTATACGGTCTTAGAGCTGGAAGGGAGGTTAGGGGGATGGGACCTAAGGTGATTCGAGATTTGTCGACCTCCGACTCATCATCTACAGGAGGTTCGGCGAGGAAAAGTACTCATGCTGCAGCCGTCCAAGCAGCCTATGAAGAGGCTCGACTCGCACGGGAGGAAAATCAATCTATGCGTCAAATGCTTGATCAACAAGAAGCGCAGATAGCCCAACTCGTCGCTCTCATGGAAAATCAGGCTCGACGACAGTGTCAACCTCCTCCGAACCCATACCCCGACGACGACGACGACTAGGCTGGACGCGGGGGACTCAGCGGCACATTTGCTCCTCCAGTATTTTAGTTAAATTATTAATATTTTACAAAAATTTAAATTTAAAATTTAAAAAAATAACCACTTAGACTACGGAGAATTGATTTCCGTGGTCCAAGTGAGAACTTAGACCGCGGAGATTTTGGGCTTTCTCTGTGGTCTAAGTTTTCACTTGGACCACGGAAATCAATTCTCTGTGGTCTAAGTGAGAACCTAGACCGCGGAGAACGTCCAACAACTCCGTAGTCCAAGTAAGCACTTGGACGACGAAGAATCTATTTCCGTCGTCAAAGTTTTTACTTGGACCGCGGAGATTGTCCGCGGTCTTAGTAAGAACTTGGACGACGGAAATAGATTCTCCGTCGTCCAAGTGCTTACTCGGACCGCGGACAATCTCCGCGGTCTAAGTTTCACTTGGACCGTGGAATTCACCTTCTTTGTCGTCCAAGTGCTTGGACGACAGCACTTGGAGCACGAAACTTGGAGTACGGAGGTTCCGTCGTCAAAGTACTTAGACGACAGAAAAACGCACCTAGACGACAGAAACGCTCCGTGGTCTAGGTGCGTTTTTCTTGTAGTGTACAACCACATATACTAAGACTATACTCTGTGTAAACCAAATCATAAATAGTTTCTATGCAAATGTATAAAGCATAATGTAAATGCATATTCGTAATACATAAGTATAAGAGCATAATCGTAGATGCATATTCGTAAATGCATAATCGTAAAACACATGCTCGTATAAATCATAATTGCATACGCATACTCATGCTCGTAAAACATATAATAAAAACTCGCAACCAATCAGTGAAAAGAAATGTGTCCACTCACAGACTTGCACATCACAAAACGCGTTAATCCTGTGACCCGACGGAAAGTCACTCGTCAAATGAACGATCATGATATCCTGAATAATCACAAATACCACTGTTCAAAATCACAATTCAAAACCCTGAACCACATCTCCAGAACTAACCATTCCCGAAAACATATAACTCAAATATCGACAAAATCGTCAAAAATCAAATAAATACACTATAAAACCTCACCACAAATTCCGATGCTCAATTCAAAATATAAACCTCACCACTGCGATCGGTGCACAATTCTGAGTAAAACGACATAAAACTTGTCAAAAATCACCTCGGCCAGAAAACCGCCACGCACGGCGGCGCGCCGGGCCGCCGCCGGAAAATTTTATCGGCTTAGAAAATTGCAACCTACACATGGATTTGAAGATCTCGACATTTCCAACAACTTTGTAGTTCAATGCTAAGCCCGATTTTGACCGGAAAACACCCAAAACTCACCTTGAAGTCGAAAACCCTCACCAGAATTAATTAACTCCGATCGGCCACCACCGGCCACAGAAAGGTGCAAGACCACTTGGGTTCAACTCACCTCTCCATGAGCTTCAAAACCCTTATAGGATCGACCCCCAACTCGGCCGCCACCGTCGCCTCCGTCGCCGCCGAATCTCGCCAGAAAACCACAAACTTCAAAACGTCATAACTTCTTCAACCAGTAACCAAAATGAGTGACCCACCTATCAAAAGAAATAGGAGCTCAAGCCCAACAACTTTCATGAAGGAACCACGGCCAAAAGATGCCGGAATAAGGCAAATCAAAGGCAACAAAAGCTCGGCCAGAAATGGGTCAATTTTGACCCGTGGTCAACGCGGTCAATGACCCAGTTTCCCAAAATGGAAAGTTTTCAAAATCATCACATATTCATGCCGTATTTATACCGTACACGTATCGTCCAAATCGTATCGAAACCAAATGGATAAACACGACTAAATCCAATGGCCAAAAATATTCATAACTTATTCCACGTAACTTGAAATCATCCTCCGAAAATTTTCACGAACTCGAAATTAAATTCTCTACAACTTTCATGAAGGAACTCAAATCAAATTCTTGTCCGATAATTTAGTCGTTAACAAGTCCGCCATATCAACCAATTTCGACAAAATCGCGACTAATCACGAAACTCGCAAATCAAGCCGATAAACATACCATTTCCAGTTCGGGTTGTCACATTATCACTTCCTTATTGGCCACAAACAACTTATTTGTGGCTACATTGGTGTACAAGGCTAAATAGCCACTAATGTTGTTTGTCAACTCCTATTGGCCAACTATGATTGTGTGGCTATTTCTCATATTGTAGTAGTGTGCATGAATTGTTTGATCATGATTCAGATTGCATTAGGCGGCTGGGTGGGTATCGCAGAACTAGCTAGGGTTAAAATTAAGATCCACATCAAATAAGAATCTACGAATACCCTAACCACACAGTATTTTGCATAGGGTAACCACACAAAACTTCTTCTTCTTCTTCTTCTTCTTCTTCTTCTTCTTCTTCTTCTTCTTCTTCTTCTTCTTCTTCTTCTTCTTCTTCTTCTTCTTCTTCTTCTTCTTCTTCTTCTTCTTCTTCTTCTTCTTCTTACCTGCGTGTTTTCTAGTTATGGCAACCATTGATGACTTCAGCTTGCGAAGGGAGAGGGTGTTTTCTAGTTATGGCAACCATTGATGACTTCAGCTTACGAAGGGAGAGGGAGAAGGTGATTGTGGTATTTCCCTCTATGCGAGGAAGGAGCAGCTTAGCCCAAGCAGATGGCGTTGCTGCACGATGATGGAGAGTGAAGGTGGCTGTAGTATGCAGGCATTGTTGGAGGGCAGACGATGATCCGATGCAAGAAATAGATCGGCCTAGGGGTGAATGGATCCTAATCTGATATCCTGGCGGCTGGATTTTGACCAACAAGAAAAGGACGACCGACCCACGCCATGACATAGTGGATGAACCAGCCAACAAGGGTTTTGCCGGCACTACAAGAAAAAAAAAATTTAGTGACAAAACAATAAGCGACAAATATGACTTTTTCACCTATAAGTGCTTTGGGCGATAATTTTTTCTCTTTTGTCACTTAAAGGTCAAGTTGACAATATATTTTCGTGAGAAAATTTTGAGAATAGATGATAAATATTTTTTTCACCTATTTACTAAGAAAATTGAATTTTCGTAAATGACCTTCTATTGTATCTAGTATAAGTAGAAGGGTTAATTATGCAAAGCTCCACAAATTCTCCCACGCCGAGCAGTTAAAAGAAAGGGGAAATGAAATTTTAGAAAAAACCCAAAAACAGATAAGATTTCAAAAAAAAATAACTTATGACAACAAGGTGAAAAATGTTCAACTCATGACACATTTTTTTTTCAAAAAAAAATTGTTGACATTATTTCCTCCCGAAAAAGCCAAATAAGTTATAAAACCCATTTTTTTTCTACTGATTTTGCCTTCTTTTTCTACTTTAAGTTCTAACTGTCCTCTCTCTCTCTCTCTCTCTCTCTATATATATATATATATATATATATAGCCAAATCAAACGGTAAGACTTACTAGGTTTTGTAGCCTTTATCTTCACAAAGCTAACCATAGTTTGGTTGCTTCCTAATTCCATCGGTGTTTTCCGAATCGAAAAATTAAAGATTTTGAGATTTTGATGTTCAAAGGTAAATTCAACGTTTTGTAGTTAGAATTGGAGGATGTTGTAGAAGAGAAAGTTGTTTGTTGTTTCATTTTTTAGCAGAACAAGTCTCGGATCGCCAGAAAATAGAATGAAAAAATAGGTGAACAAATCGACAGTTATCCAGATAGCTACCTAGACAGCTACCTGTTCAAAGAGATTTATCCCCTCAACCTTTTGACTATTGATTAATCTAAGGCTAAGTGAATTTCTCTTATCCGTAAGTATATGGGGTCAAGTTATAGTATTTGTAAATAAGTTGAGTGTCGAACCCACGAGGATTGACCACTTAAACTCCTTAGCTTGACTCGATTAAGCACTTGACATCATAGATTAACTAGACACAAGACATGATACTAAAACTAAAGAAAGATGTGGAAGTGTATCTCACAAGACTAAGTCTTTTGGAGACTTAGCATTGCAAGGAATGGTTGAACTATAATGAGTGGTTAAATGAAAGGTTGATTCAATGTTTACTACTAACTAAATTAAGTGAAAACATAAAGTAACAGCAAAGCAAAATGTATATGTATATGTTTGGTCGGCTAGATATGTCGCCACTAGCCAACTCAATGTACCAACAATATATGTCCAAGTTATGAGTTTAATCCGATTCACATGTGATCGTCCAATTCGTGATTTTTTCTCAAGTCACCATTGATTGTGAACCGAATCTCCTAAGCCATTAAGGCACTAGAAGTGTTCCGGTCCAACATTCAAATATAAAGCAAACCAAAACTAGAATGCAACTCAATTACGAATTGTATCCTAATCATACCACATGTCTAATGAGTTCAATATGTGTTCACTTATGATGAATGTGAATGACTTTCCTTCCTAAGTCCCTATTAGAGGACATGAAAGTATGTTCTAATGACTTTCCTAATCCACACCTTTTAGAACATGAATTAGAAGAAGTAACGATTAGCTACAAAGCCCATTCGAGTCAATGTAACCTTCACCGAAGCTCCTCAAGTCATTTTTTGGACTTCAAGAAGGCTTCGGTCTATGCTCAAGCCCAATGAAAATCAAACATTAAGCCCATCTTCTTAAATGTAACATAAGTCATGTTTACATGCTTATCTTTCTTAAGTGAGTGACTAATTCACTTAGGTTCATTTTTAGCTTCCTTAAACATATCTCAACTTAGTTATGGCTAAGACATAAGTATGAAAATATTGAATCAAGCCCAAACATGAAAACATACCACGTACAATCACATCACAAGCTATCAAACTCATTCTCAACATGTAGTAAACTAAACCAAATTCAAATCCATAACTCAAAACATAGTTGTATGTATATCAAATTGGCTAGGCTAAAGTCTTAGCCTTTCAAAAGGCAACTACTCACTAAGCATAATATAAAAGCAAGACTAGATACATGCTCAAAATAAGAAGAGGAAAGAAATAACTAAGAGTCCTCTTAAACAAAGCTCCACCAAATGACTTCACGGCTTCTTGCTCCACTTCTTCACTACAAGCTAGCACCAAGTCTTCAATAGGAGGTAAGGGTGGTGCTTAGGATTCCAAGGAGCCAAGGGGAAGAGGGATTACTTCCCACTCCTTTTAACTCTAAAGACCAAACCAAACCCTAGAGACAAATATGAGAGGAGGAACACCCAAATAGGCCAAAGTGATGGTGTGGTGGTGGAGAGGTTCGGGTCTACCCAAGAGAGGGAAGAGCTAGGTCTCTAATGGTGGTGGTTATGGAGGTGTTTTGGCCTAGAAATGGAGGAGGAGAGGTAGAAGAGAGTGCTAGAGGGTTTGGATAAGGATAAGGGGAGTGTAAAACTATGAAAAATATGAAAATGATGTGAGATATCTATGTGTAAGAGGAGGAGCTCGACCCTATCTATTTTGGAGAGATATTTTGGGTGCAAATAATTCAAAAATAAAGCTTAGACATGATCCACATTTTTAGGGTTTAAGTGGTGGTTCTAAGATGACTCACCCATGTAATGTGAGTTGCATGTGTATTTCTCCACACCAAAATATCTTCTCATGTGGGCTCTTGTGGGATTGGGCCTTGAAGTCTTGGGCCATCGTATCTTTGACCTGGTCATTGACTGGTGAAAACTCGCCGGACTTGAACGTTGACAGGTGGTTGACTTTTTGTCTTCTTTCCAGTTTTGGTCATTCTTCTCCAAAATGCTTAGGAAACTTGCTTGGCTCCTTCAAAAAGAAGTTAATCTCCATCTTTAAGCTCGTTTCCACCCAAACTCACCATTTTCTAGCATGACAAGGAAATGTATCAAAAATGATGCTTTCTTCTAAGAAGGCAAGCATTAAGCATAAGGTTAGGCACATAAGTAGAATGTAATTATGGACCTAACACTACCCAGACAGCTACTTAGACAGCTATCCAAGCAGTTACCCAGACAGCTACAACCATAAAATCATGGAAAAAAATGATGTGATGGAGGAATATATTGAATAAAAGGCCCCACGATTAGATTCAACATTACTTTCTCATCATATATAATTTCTCAAGAAAAAATGTTGCCTTTAATTTGTATATATATGCATGTAAACCATGAAAAAGAAGAGATTAAGAGGGAAAGAATCTGATTAATTGATTATATTATGGAGTCAATTAAGTGAAGTCAGGGTAGTATATGACGCTATTAATTCAAATGGAATTGAGTTTCGAGACAAAGATAACTCTCCAGACAGCTACTTAGATAGCTACCCAGATAGCTACAACCATAAATCATGGAGAAAAAATGATGTGATGGAGGAATATATTAAATAAAATACCTCACAATTAGATTCAACATTACTTTCTCATTATATATAATTTCTCAAGAAAAAATATTCCCTTTAATTTGTGTGTGTGTGTATATATATATATATATATATATATGCATGTGAACCATGAAGAAGAAGAGATTAAGAGGGAAAAAATCTGATTAATTGATTAAATTATGGAGTCAATTAAGTGAAGTATAGGGTAGTATAGATGTCATTAATTAAAATAAAATTGAATTTTGAGAAAAAAATAGCTCTCCAGACAGTTATTCACGCAGTTACCCAGACAGCTACTCAGCTACACTGCCGCTTTGCCATTGTGGCAGGCCAGGGTTCGGGCTGTATCGACGCCGCACGCAGCCATGAGAGGTAATGGCGTCTCGGGTAAGTTGACGGTTACACTCTCTGATGAGAGAGAGAGAGAGAGAGAGAGAGATGATCAATGATCGAACTCAAGAGTTTGTACGTACGTTTAGCTCGATCACAACCCTAATCAAGTTAATCAGATTTGATCCAGTCCGTTTCCAACGAATACATATGTATTAAAGGCTGCTTGCTAGCTTGCAACCTTGGATCCTTTATAAGGTTAAGGTCGACGATCATTGTACATTAAAAATGAAACAACGAAATCAAATTCCTAGGAAGCTAGCTAGCTTACTCCTCCTAGCTAATTGATCAAGTTGCTTTATATATATTGGAGCTGAGCTAGCACCCGGTTCAAAGTCCAGAGCATTCATGGCATGGGTTGGCTTCTTTTGGTGCATATATATATATAGAGTTACCTTTTTCACTATTTAAACTATATACACAGATCAATAAAATTTGAGTAGACGATATCTAGAGGAGGATTAAGTGATTAGGCCTAAAAAATGCAGTGACATTTTTTGTAAATAATTCAAACAACATGTCTGTTATATACACCTCCTTTATCCGATTTTCCGAGGGTTCATTCAACATCATCGCCGTCACGGTGCCGTTTGGGTATTCATCGCACCGAAACCCCCCTGGCGGTATCCAACTCCTATTGCGCAATAAAGGTCCTAGAGGGGGTGTGAATAGACTCTTAACGACTTTTTCTTGAAAGTATGGTGATCAATAATCAGAGAGTTATGTGAAACTATTTTGACAAATAGATGAACCAAGTAAACATACGATGCTATAAGTACTTTGGACAAATAACACATGTATATTTTTTTCTCGCAGAAACCCTGCAATTAGGGATAAAAACTGTGTGACCCTTTCTCTTGAAGACCAAAGCTTTCTAATATGTAACAACACTTTTACAAGACTATAGTTTCGATAATAGCAAGGAAACGGTGCTATCCTATCTAGATTCGTGCACTAGACTAAGAGCTATACTACATCTTGTATGTAAGAGTTTTACAACTGAAAGTTATATAAGTTTAACAAATGAGCTTAGTTATCGCACAACTAACTCCCTTGGAAACTCTTCGGGTTGCTTGCATCTGCCATAAAGAACTCATGGAATGCAAGATGTATGTAGATGAGTTGAAAGGATTTTCATGTAGACTTTAAGACATAAAGCACAACACAAATCTATAAGCATAAGCTTGGAACTCTGTTTTGAAGAAAGAGTGAAAATACCATTTGAATAACCAAGTAACAAACATGGGGCTGGTATGTATATATAGCCACAGGAAGGAGGAAATGATTTTGCCTAAAGTTATCCCAACCATGTATTGAGACTTGAACACCACACAAACCTTTCTTTAATGCTAAAGAAAAGATCTATCAAATTGAACTTAGCTCACAGCCAAGTATACAAACTGTACTCAGTTTACAGCCATGTATAGGAGCTGTAGACAGCTAAGAGCTTTTTAACCCAAAATATCTTTCTTATCTTAAGGTAAAGTGAAAGTGTGTTTTGTATAAAACATAAACTTCATTTTAACAAAACAATACATTGCCAGAGATATGTTTTGAAAAAGGTTTTCACAATTTATAAAAGATGTTTTAATAAAATCGATCATAAAGATTTGTAAAGGCAGGGGCTTTTAGGATAGGAACCTATGCATGTATCCTCTGTGAAAAACAATGAATGTATATGCATGTTTTTATCTTGAGTCCATGAGTTCATTATGGTGTATCTTTGATCTCTTTGCTTGTTTCTTCACTTGTTTTGAGTCCTCTAAATCATGTTTTGTAATGATATAAGATATGTCAATAATCATATACCTTCATTCTCCCCCTTTGACATTCTTAGACAAAACATATATTTTTACTAAAACTTATGTTTTAAGAGATATCAATCTCTTTGTAGAAGTTTTCTTTGAAGAGTACCTACACAAAAACCTCAAAACAAAACATAAGTGAAGCAACAAATAGGAACAGTAGAGAATTACAGAAGCTTTGAAGTAACAACATGTATAGACATATGAGTTACAACAAACAAATCTGAAATTACAATAAGAACTACAAAGCTCTTTTAGTCTTATCTGGTTTCTTCCCCTTTTTGTCTCAGAATGAAAAAGGGTACGACAGATACAAACCATCCAAAAAATGCATCTCGTAAAAACCAGTAGCATTCAAAAGCAGAGCTGAATATAGCATGGTCCTAGAAAGCATAAAATCAATAGTAAGATGAAAAATCAGTCTTCATCTTCACCATCTTGAGCATCGTCCTCTTCCGAATCATCAGCTCCATCTTCTTTTTCAAAGTCTTCATCGTCTTTGTCTTTGTCCTCATCCGAGTTACCTTCTCCCATGGCTTCTTTGGAATCATCGTCCGACTCTTCAGGAACTTTCCTAGATGTGCCTGAGCCATTTGTAGGAGTTGAACCAACAGTGCCAAGATATTTAGCAATTTCAGCTAAAACAGCCTCTTTGGTATCAATGATGCCTTGAGCAATCAGCTCTTTGACTTCTTTCTTGAGAAAGGTGTACTCAATTGGCTCAACGTATACAAAGGATTGGCTGGTGGACTTGGTGAGTGTGGTTTTGCCAATAGGCAGTAGTTCATTTGCCATTATATCATCATCCTGTACAAAAACACTAGCAGCCGTACATAGCTTTGTAATCACAGCAGGAAAGACAAGGGACTTGCCCCTTTTATTTTGGTTAGTGACAGCAGCTTCCCATATGGATTGAAACATGTAATACTCAATAGGAAGTGTAGGTTGAGAGGAAAGGATGTAAGCCATGAGAGAGGCTTATTTAAAATACACTTTTGAGGATTGAGTAGTAGGAACTATCAAAGATCTAACCAGGAAGCCTAAGAATTTGTGAAATTCGGACATGAATTGACTGCTCAAGTAGGAACCAACCAAAGATGACATGTAAGGACTTGAATAGAACTGTTTGGCTAAATGTTCGAGAGTCAAGTTTGAAGTAAAATCTCTAATCTTTTTTAACACATGTTTTTCAGTTAAGGGGAGAGAAAGAACTTCCCTTATTTTTGCAGGTGAGATATCAACATCACGATTGCGAACTTTAACAATGATAGGAGAGGTGTTTAAGATCTTGACTTTCCCAGAAATTTCAGTGGAGAAATTGGCATAAAATTCCCTTACAAGAGACAGATTTACACTTGGTAAAGATGTTAAAGCTTCTACCCAACCAAACTGTTCAATGAGTTCAAAACATGCAGAGGGCAAGCCATCAAATTTTAGAGGTCTCTCATAAACAATGGGACGTAAGGCTGTAATTGTCACATAAAGAGTCCTAGCCTGTGAAGATGTAAATCAACCTAAGGGAGGAATAGGTAGAGTAGATACCTCAGGGTGCCTTTTCTTTGGAGGAAGAGGGGTTTTTCTAGAAGAGCCAGAAGGCTTCTTTGGAGCAGATTGTGGCTTTAAGACCGAAGGTTTCTTGGAGGCAGAAGGTGAAGTAGTCACCGGAGTTTTGCCTTTGTCTTTGGAAGACGGAGGAGAAACGCCAATTGGACTAGGAGAAGTAAGAGGGGCAGTACGACGCTGCTTGAACTCAACCTTCTTCCTTGTGGTTTGCTTGAATCGTTTAGTACCCGATTGCCGGAAAGGAAACACATTTGGATTTGGTGGATCCATGGGGGATGGCTGAGCAGGTTGCTCTCCTTGATTTCCTTTAGTGGTGTTGGAAATTGGTGACTCATCATGAGATGGTGATGGTGCTTTCAAAACATTTGCCGCCAAACCATCTTTTGCATTCACACTTTTGCGTTTCTTCAAGTCGGCCAAGGAAGCTTGACTGTGAGTGGCTGCATGCATCGCCGGAGCACCGAGAATCTCCCAACGTCATCACTGTGGATGGTTTCGGTGGAGAAGGATGGAGGAGTCAAGATGTGGGGTTTTGGACTGGGATGAACAGTTTGAGATGGATAGGAATCAAAGGTCTCTCGATAGCTTCCAGAGAGATTCATGGAGGAGGAGGAGGAGTTAAGCCGAGGTGATTGCCGAATAGGGTTTTAAAGAGGAATGTTTGGTCTCTTGGTTCTAGCCATTGATACTTAGAGATAAGTGAATCAAAACCCTAGATTTGGTTTGCTTGTGTAGAGAAATCTTGGAAGTGGATAAATGAAAGTATCAAAGTGGGTAATCGGGATGGAGAGAGATGAGGCAGCGGAGTACACCAGAAGTGACTGGTGAGGGATTGGGAACGACGTGAAATGAGAGAGAAGAAAAAGAAAACAATTTCTTTTAATTCAAAGTACACTTCAAACTGGGCTAAGTCCAGTTATTTAATCCATCAGCATGAAATAAGTACAAAATCAGCTTTTACTAAAGTAAGCAAATCAAACTAGATCAAAAGTTAAGTTTATCTTTCAGCAAACAAGTTGTAAAGAAGAGAAACTTTGAGAACTAGATTTGACTTTTATTCCAAGTTAGTTGTAAGTACAACATCAGAAATCAATCAAGTTAGCTGAAAATATGGCTTGACAACTTTTAGCTTTGAAAACACAAATCAGTAAAGCAGATTGGTGATTTTGTTCAAGACATTGAATACTTCCCCTAAGGATATGGGTACTTAAGTGAAATATACTAAATATATGAGTATTCATAAAAATATATACCACATTGTTTGGATATAATTCATGGTCTTTCAAGAAATATTTTGTAGCACAACTTTGAGTGTTTGTCATGAATAAAAAAATGCAGCACACATTTTTTTTTGGATTGTATTTCTTATGAGTCTCTCTAATGCTTTCATTTGCATTGCTTTATGTCCGTTTGAAAAATCATTCTCTTAAGTTCATGTAACGAGAAATGTTATCATTAACTCCTTGAGCAGATACTCGAAAGGGCAATATGTGTAACAATGACACTCAGAGGATAACAAGTTCGAACTCATTTGAGAATAGAATGAATTTCAGGGATCCTCTTTTGATTGGCACCCATGATTGATCAATGTTTGGGGCATTTATACATATACTATGTATATCATGTTCAAATCAAAGATGGACTGACATTTTTTTTAAGAGACATGCTTCGTTAATCATATTTTTTTTTTGTTCTTTTCCTTTATAAAACAAACAAGTTGTAAAAGATGAGACCATAAACAATATCCTTTTGTGATACAATTTCATGAAAACTGTAATATCTAGATATATAGTAAATTAGAATTTTTTTATTTATATATATATATAGATATATAAAAAGTTTATTGTAAAGTAGAACAAACACCAATTGCCTTACGTAGACTTTCAAAACGAAGATTGTCAAGTGGTTTGGTAAACAAATCAGCTAATTGATTTTCAATGAGGATAAAAGTCATTTCAAGCAAGTTTTCTTCTACCAAGCTTCTGATAAAATGGTACCTAATTTCAATATGCTTGGTTCTAGAATGTAACACAGGATTTTTTGAAATATTTATGGCACTGGTGTTATCACAAAATAGAGTAAGTGTACATTGTGGAAATCCATAATCATGAAGCATATGCTTCATCCATAGCATTTGAGTACAGCAACTTCCAGCTGCAATGTATTCTGATTGGGCAGTCAATAGGAAGACACAGTTTTGCTTCTTGTTATGCCATGACACGAGATTATTTCCAACAAAAAAACTTCCTCCTGAAGTACTCTTTCTGTCAGTGGCATCACCAGCCCAGTCAGAGTTTGAATATCCTGTAATTTCAATATTAGAGTCAGTTGAATACATAATACCAAAATCAGTTGTTCCAGAAACATATCGAATGATACGTTTAACAGCTTTAACATGAGATTCTTTAGGATTTACTTGGTAGCGAGCACAGACACCAACGCTGTAACAGATGTCAGGTCTACTTGCAGTAAGATATAAAAGGCTACCAATCATGCTCCTATAATGTGTAGGATCAGTATCAATTCCAGCTAGATTAGCATTGATTTTGCAACTTGTTCCCATTGAGTTCCAAATAGGAGAAGAAGATTCCATTCCAAATTTTTTTACCAAATCATTGGCATACTTTGTTTGAGAAATGTACAGAATATCTTCATTTTGTTGTACCTGCAAGCCTAGAAAATAGCTTAGTTTTCCATAGTGACTCATTTTAAATTCTTTCTCCATTGTAGTAGTAAAATCTTTTACTAAGACATTTGAGGTGGAACCAAAGATGATATCATCAACATAAATTTGAACAAGCATAACATGCTTAGAGGTGCTTTTAACAAAGAGAGTTTTGTCAATGGAACCTCTAACATATCCATTATTGATAAGATATGATGATAACTTGTCATACCAAGCTCGAGGAGATTGCTTGAGTCCATTTACAGCTTTTTTCAATTTATAGACATGATCAAGATGACTCACATCAGGAAAGCCTGGAGTTTGCTTAAGATAAACTTCTTCCTTAATATCCTCATAGAGAAAAGCACTCATGATATCCATTTGATATAAAGTGAACTTTAAATGACACGAAATGGCTAACAGGAGTCTTACTGATTCTAATCTTGCAACTGGTGCAAAAGTTTCATCAAAGTCTAATCCCTCAATTTGATTGTATCCTTGAGCTACTAGTCTAGCTTTGTTCAGAGTTATAGTTCATTTTCCATCAATTTTATTTTTGTAAACCCACCTAGTTCCAATAATATTTTTGTTACTAAGCTTTGGAACTAATTCCCATACATCACTTCTCTCAAATTGGTTTAATTCCTCTTGCATAGCACTAATCCATTCAACATCACATAAGGTTTCTTTGATGTTTTTTGGTTCAATAGTAGAGACAAAACCAAGGTGAGATATGAGGTTGATGTCTTTTCAAAAAAGGGTAAGGAAGAATTGAAGAATTGAGAAATTGCTTACAAACCCTTGAGATGTACTTCTGGTCCTCATTGGTTCGAAAGCATTACCAATAATATCAGACGTTGAATGATCTTTCTTGACTTGACGTTTTCCTGATCTGTGTGGAGCTGGATGGCTAGGGTCTTATCTATCCCTGTGCTTTCATGAGATAATTCATGTTTACGTTCATTTCCATCATCATCTAATATGGAATTTTGATCATCAATGGGAGTTTCCTTCTCAGTTGTATGAGGTGCTTCAGAGACAACCTATTTATCAGAAGAAGATATATGAATACAAGTAGGACCATCATCAATAGCAACATTAACTATTTCCATGATTTTGCATGATCTTTTGTTGTAAACTCGATATGCCCGACTATTTGTAGCATATCCAAGAAAAACTCCTTTATCACACTTTGGATCAAACTTGGTGAGGTAATCTCTGTCATTATAAATAAAGTAGATGCTTCCAAAAGCTTTTAGATGTGAGATGTTTGGTTTTCTTCCTCTCCAAAGTTCATATGGTGTCTTATCTGTTCCTAGCCTGAAAATAACTCTATTTAGAGTATAACAAGCATTAGATACTGCTTCTTCCCAAAAGGAATGAGGAAGATCAGCGGAGTTAATCATAACTCTTCCCATTTCAACAAGAACATGATTCTTTCTTTCCACAATGCCATTTTGCTGAGGAGTGATTGGTGCAGAAAATTCATGAAAAACACCATATTTATCACAGTAATCACGAAATAAGGCATTTTCAAATTCAGTACCACGATCAGATCTAATTCTAATGATTTCCTTATCTTCATAAAGTTTTTCATTTGAAATTCTTTTTGCAAGATTTAAATATTGATCAAAAGTTTCAGTTTTGTCAGCTAGAAATTTGACCCAGGTAAACCTTGAAAAGTCATCAACAATTATAAGTGCATAATTCTTTCCATGCAGACTTTGAGTTTCAATTGGACCAACTAAATCAAGATGTAATAATTGTAACACATTTGAAGTTGGTTTAGCATTTAAAGAAGAATGAGAAGTACGAGTAAACTTACCGATCTTACAATCTCCACACATACCTTTTGGTTTCCCAACAAGTTTTGGGAAGTCTCTTACCGCTTCTTTGGATGATAATTTGACAATGTCTTGATGATTTAAGTGGCACAGACGCCTATGCCATAGTTCCAATGCATACATAGATATAAGAGATCAAAAACATACTTCAGGGGTGCATTTTTGATTTGCAGGAACACAGTAACAATGTTCTTTTGTTCTTTCTCCTTTTATAAGGGTTCTCCCTTTTCCATTAAGAACAAGACATTTTACTCGATCAAAAGTAACAGATTCGTGTTCATCAACAATTTGACTTACACTTAGAAGACTAACTTCCAAACCTTTAACCAAAAGTACATTGTCAAGGTTAGGAAGTCCAGGAGTGTTCACTTTTCCACAACCAATGATATTGGCATGAGCACCATCACCGAAAATAACTTTTCCAGATGGATAAGAGTCATTCATGGTTGTAAACCATTTCTGGTTCCCAGTCATATGCCTTGAGCATCCACTATCCATATACCATGAATCAGACTTTCTTGTAGCAAGAGCTGTAAGAGCAACATTGCATATCGCAACAATTTTGCTATCATCTTTAGGTGAAAAGATGACATGAGAGAAGTTACTTACATGGATTTCATCATCTGAACTGTTTCCACAAAGATCTCAGGGTTTTTGGTGAGCAGAAAAAGGCTTTGAAACTTTTGCTATTTTGTTTTTCGCCAGTTTGAGGAACAGTAAGGCTTTGGTTAACAGTTTGAGGGACAGTAAGGCTCTTAGCTATCCTAGTAAACTCTTTAAGTGACATTTCCAAAGAAAACTAAAAAGACGAGATCAAAGTATTTTGATGATCATTTCTAGAATTTGTTTACTCTCTTCTCTGTTTTCTACACAGTGGTCTTATATGACCAACAATTTCACAATGATGGCATGTGGGAACAAAAGGCTTAGAAGACATGCTAGACTCTAAAATTTTGCTTTTGACAAACACAGTAGGTTTCTTAGGTATTAATTTTTCAGTTTTCTCATACCCTAAACCAGATTTATTTTTGTCAGTTTTACCAATTCCACAAATTTTAGTTAGCTTTTCTTAACCTAAATTGAACTTTTCAAACTGTTGTTGAGATTCATCTAGAGCAATTTCTAAAGCAAGTTTTTTCTCCATTAATGAAGATACAAGTCTGGTTTGAGTTTCTAAGTTCTCATGAAGACACTTGACATTATTCTCAAGACAAGATTTCTCTAATTTCCATTTAGTTTTTACAGACAAAAACTTTTCTTGAATTTCAACTATTTTCTTCTCACTTGTTGATAACTCATGTTGGAGAGTTTCTATTTTAGTGATCATACACTACCACATTTTGAACCATTGCTGGCGATTTTTAAATCGCCGGTAATGTTTTTTATCATTACCGACGATATTTGCCGGAAAAATCGCCAGCAATGTCTTTTTTTTTTTTTAACATTACCGGCGACTTAAATGTAAGTCGTCGGCAATGTTCCGCCGGTAATTAAAAAAAAAGACATTACCGGCGACTTACTTTAAGTCGCCGGTAATGTCTTCTTTTTTTTTAATTACCGGCGGGACATTGCCGACGATTTTCCGGAAAAATCGCCGGCAATGTTAAAAAAAAAAAAAGACAATACCGGCGATTTTTGGGAAAAAAATCGCCGGTAATGGTAAAAAACATTGCCGGCGATTTTTAAATCGCCGGCAATGGTTCAAAATGTGGTAGTGATAGACGTAGATGCAGCTCACATTTCTATATACTTGCTATCCAAAATGTCTTCGGACTCATCATCCTCAAGGGACTCATCCAAAATAGTTGAATTTCTTCATCATATTCTGAATTAGTTTCAGATTCACTATCACTCCAAGTTGCTTTAAGAACTTTGTGGGTTTTAACTTTCCTATTTGCACAGTCAACAGCTTTGTGTCCCAAACCAGTGCATTCAAAACATCTTAGTTTATCATCGCCTTTTTGATTTGGTTTAGATTTAAAAGATCTATCATTTGAAGTATCATTATTTCTTGAATTGGATTCTGAACTGAAGTTTCTTGAAGAGTTTTTCAAAGCAGAGAAGGGTTTTCTGTTCTTGATGAATTTTTCAAATTGTTTAGTTAGGTAAGCACATTCTTCAACAGAGTATGAAACTGGTTCATCATTTTTAAATTCTTGCTTAACCGAACTAAATACAATGGCTTTGTTTCTTCCCGGTTTTAATTTCTTAGCTTCATATGTTTTCAAATTGCCAACAAGCTCATCAAGAGAGTAGGTTTACAAATCATGAAATTCCTCAATAGTAAGTTGCTTAGGTGCAAAATAGGAGTTTACTGATCTAAGAAACTTTGAGACAATTTTTTCGAGTTCAAGAGCATTACCTAAACCTTGACATTGATTGGTTATGCTAAGTAATCGACTATGATAATCATCAATAGATTCTTCTTCAAGCATATATATTTGTTCAAAATCAAGAGTTAAGCTTTGAAGTTTTTGAGCTCTCACCTTTGAGTTTCCTTCATGAGTTGTGATGAGAGAGTCGCATGCATCTTTAGCAGTTTGGCAGTGAAGGATTCTTCTTCGCTCTTTTTCTGATAGAACAGAGAACATGCTGTTTAAAGCTTTGATGTTCATCCTGGAGTTTATTTTTTCTGGTTCACTCCAGTCCTTTTTAGGTTTCAGGATAAACTCACTTGGTTTATCCGCTGAGGCAACCATTGGAGAGCTGTATCCATCGTCAACCATATTCCATTGTGTCCCATCATCTTGAGAAATAAGAAATGCGGACATCATAATCTTCCATTGAAAATAATCGCTTCCATCAAAAAATCGTGGAACATTAACGGAAGAGGCTCTATCACGGTCCATTCTCGGCTTACATAGGATCTCACTAATAAAGTTAGTGGCCACTCTGATACGACTTGAAGGTCCTAGAAGGGGTGTGAAACTCTTAACGACTTTTTCTACAAAGTATGGTGATCAATAATCTGAGATAGTTATGTGAAACTATTCTGACAAATAGATGAACCAAGTAAACATATGATGCTATAAGTACTTTGGACAAATAACACATGTATATTTTTTTCTCGCAGAAACCCTGCAACCAGGGATAAAAATTGTGTGGTCCTTTCTCTTTAAGGCCAAAGTTTTCCAATATGTAACAACACTTTTACAAGACTATAGTTCCAATAATAGCAAGGAAACGGTGCTATCCTATCTAGATTCGTGCACTACACTAAGAGCTATACTCCATCGTGTATGTAAGAGTTTTACAAATGAAAGTTACACAAGTTTAACAAATGAGCTTGGTTATCGCACAACTAACTCCCTTGGAAACTCTTCGGGTTGCTTGCATCTACCACAAAGAACTCATGGAATGCAAGATGTATGTAGATGAGTTGAAAAGATTTTCATGTAGATTTTAAGACATAAAGCACAACACAAATCTATAAGCATAAGCTTGGAACTCTATTTTGAAGAAAGAGTGAAAATACCATTTGAACAACCAAGTAACAAACATGGGGCTGGTATGTATATATAACCACGGGAAGGAGGAAATGATTTTGCCCAAAGTTATCCCAGCCATGTATTGAGACTTGAACACCACACAAACCTTTCTTTAATGCTAAAGAAAAGATCTATCAAAGTGAACTTAGCTCACAGCCAAGTATACAAACTGTACTCAGTTTACAGCCATGTATAGGAGCTGTAGACAGCTAAGACCTTTTTAACCCAAAATATCTTTCTTATCTTAAGGTAAAGTGAAAATGTGTTTTGTATAAAACATAAACTTCATTTTAACAAAACAACACATGGCCAGAGGTATATTTTGAAAAAAGTTTTCACAATTTATAAAAGATGTTTTTGAAAGGACCCAACCCCGATTTAGTTTCCTAAACCGGAATCAAACCCCTTCTGAAAACACGAACTTTTGAAAACCATGAAAATTTCGGCAGAGTTTCGCTACTACGTGGAAGTGCCATTAACCTGCACCTGAAAACACACTTCATCCTATGCCACAAAAGCCAAACAGTGGGCACCAATCCCATCCGGATTTCTCAATATCATAACAATAATGTAAAGTAATAAGTAAAACTATACTTTACAGAAATCCGGGGAAAAATCCTATGAAAATATAAAAATCAGAATATTCAGAGCGACCTCTAGTGTATAAATACATAAATATACCAAAGTAGGCAAAACAAAAAACCTACTGGAAAAGCAAGGTAGCTCAAACACTAAGCCTCCGACTGCGACGTGCGACACCAGAATCCGAACTGTAAACTGGGCACGGAAATCGAAAAGCCCAGGGGAAAGGCAAATAAAATCGTTAGAGTGAGTGGACAAAAATAATCATATGCCTTTCACCAAATATATATTGTAAAACAAAGCAAACTGAGTTCAGAAAATTAAAGGAGGTGTCAAACGAATCTCTCAAGCCCGACGGTGATAGACTAGGCGAATCTCTCAAGCCTAGTGGGCACATCAGGGGAATCTCTCAACCCTGAATCTGGACTACCGGTGATCAGCCGAGTAGCCAATGCATCGATGCTAAGTAATGTTATCACCATATAAAATATAAAATAATACCTCCAAAAGGAATAAATAATCTCAACATCTTATCGTAAATAAATATGGAAATCAAGAACTCGCTACGACAGTGAAATAAAAGTGTCCACTCACAGATGAGCATAACGCAATACGCGTTAATCCAGTGATCCGGCGGAAAATCCCTCGCCAAACGAACGATCACGATCCCCTGAATAATCATAAAATCCACTGCTCAAAATTATAACTCAAAACCTTGAACCACATCTCGAGAAACAACCGTTCCCGGAAACATATTATTCAATATCGACAAAATCATCAAAAATCCGATAATCACACCATAAAACCTCGCTATAATTTCCGATGCTCAATTCGAAATATAAACCTCACCACTGCGATCGGTGCGCGATTCAGAGCAAAACGACATAAAACTTGTCGAAAAACACCTCGGCCAGAAAATCGCCGCCGCCGCTGCCACCGCCGCCAGAAAACCTCATCTGCCCAGAAAAATTCGACCTACACATAGATTTGAAGATCTCGACATTTTCAACAACTTTCTAGTTCAAAGTTAAGGCTAATTTTGACCGGAAAAGGTCCAAAACTCACCTCAAAGACACAAACCCTCACCGGAATTTCATCACCTCCGATCTCCCTCCTCCGGCCACGGCAAGGCTTGAAACCACTTCTAAAAGCTTCCTCTCTCCAAGGCTAACAAAACCCCTCAAAGAACCACCACCAACTCGGTCGTCACGCCGTCACCCAAGGCCGCCGATTCTCGCCAGTTTTCCTCCAACTTTGCCGTGACAATACTCTCTCCTCTGGCCACCATAGAGGACGATCCACCTACCAAATTGAAGAGGAGCACGAGCCCAACATATTCCATGAAGAGACCTCGACCAACCATGGCCGGAAAATGGTCCAACCACCATGAAAACCGTTCGGCCAAAACGGGTCCCCCATGACCCGTGGTCAACGCGGGTCAACGGCCCAGTTTCCCGATTTGGAAAGTTTCCCTATTCGTCACGTATTCACCCGTATTTATACCGTACACGTATCGGAACCCAAACGGATAAATACGACAAAATCCAACGGTAGAAAATATTCATAACTTATTCCTCGTAACTCAAAATAATCCTCCGGAAGTTCCAACGAGCTCGAAATTAAATTCTCTACAACTTTCGTGAAGGATCTCAAATCAAATTCTTGCCTAATAATTTAGTCATTAACGAGGCTGCCATATTAACCAATTATGACAAAATCGCGACTAATCGCGAAACTCGCAACTCAAGTCGATAAACATTCCATTTTCGGTTCGGGTTATCACAAATCTACCCTTCTTACAAAAATTTCGATCTCAAAATTTCCAAGTCTGCCAACTGAAGAGTAGGGATACTGCCACTGCATACAGTTCAACTCCCAAGTGGCAACTTCAACTGAATGACTCTGCCAACAGATTTTCACGTAAGAAATATTTCTGTGCTATAATCCCTGTATCCTCAAATCCTGAATCTGATATGGCGCCTCCACAATTGCCAAGTCTTCCTGTATAAGGAACTGATAGGGTACAAAATATGCAATAAATCTGAAATGTAGTTCCACCACATGGAATTCAACATACATACATACTGGCCAACGCTATAGGCAATGCCAAACTATACGGCACAACATTAACTCGCCCCATGATCATATACGGACCAAAATAACGTGGCAAATTCAAAACTCAACCTACTCACATCAACATAACTTCACTATTGAACTCGAGCATTTACCAACTTGTCCCTGCTAATCCGAAGGTCTATAGTAGCGCATTCCACTAAATCAGGATCAAACGCCAGCTCAATCCTAACTCGCTCCAACACAATGGAGTGCAACACTGTTTCTTATAAGCGACTTCATACAATGTCATAATCATACTGGTCTACAAACTGGTACTGCAAACAATCTCGAACAAATGAAACTGCTAGGCCCAAATCCCTCAGAACTGCAATACGCAAGACCACAACATGCCCTCCAAAGACTGAATAGTCCTCTAAGATCGCCCACCAATCTGAGGATAAGAAATGGTACTAAACTGTAATCTGGTCCCCAATGTTCACTATAATGCTTGCCAACACTCTGTTGTAACTGATTATCTCGATCAGCAATCTGGGACATAGGCGCACCACGAAAATGGACAACCTCCACCAAATACAGCTATGCCAGCCTGCCCACTGAAATCTTTCGAAATCCACAGTGATTTGCTCCAACTTCCAAACCAGAATTTCCAAGGGCTGTAACTTTCCCGCAGGCTTCTGCCTCTAAATAACAACGTACCATTATTACTCAACCGAAACTCTGTTGGTACACCATTCTGAATCATGGTCTTCTTGTCCAACAGATAGGAATCTGTATCTTGAGCTTCCCAAACCTGATCAACCAATACCGGTCGAACCTGGAAGCTAGCCAACAAGGCTCCAACATCATCACACTCAAACTTAGCTCCCGTAGCCCGTAGCTCGGCTAACTTGGAAACTCGGGTCACACACACATGAAACAATGAAGCTCCCGATTTCCGACTGAATGCATCAGCAACAACACCCCTGAATGATAGTCAAAGTACAACCACATTAGTCTTTCTCGGATAAACTCAAATGTGCAGCCATAATCGTTAATCGACCCCATCCATCTACGCTGCCTCTAGCTCAAATCTGGCTGAATATGCAAGTAGATGAAACTCAAGCGATCAGTGCACATCCTATACTGCGGTGCACGCCACAGCAGTAGTGTCTCGAGCTCTTTGATGCTAACATAAAGACAGCAACTCCCAAATCATACACAGAATATGTAAATGAAAGGACCCAACCCCGATTTAGCAGTAGTGTCTCGACCTCTAGTACATAATCATATACGTATACCACAGTAGGTAGAACAATAAACCTACTGGATGAAACAAGATTGCTCGAGCACTATGCCTCCGACCACGACGTGCGACACCAGAGCCTGAACTGCAAACTGGGCATGAAAAACGAAAAGCCCAGGGGAAAGGCAAATAAAACGATAAACGTTAGAGTGAGTGGACGAAAATAACATATGCCTTTCACCAGTTTATATACATAAACCATAATAAGCAATGCGAGTTCGGAAAACACAACACACATATATATATGGAGGTTGTCGGGCGAATCTCTCAAGCCCGACGTCAGGTGAATCGCTCAACCTGACGGTGAAAGGCCAGGGGAATCTCTCAACTCCGGCGGCACTCAGGGGAATCTCTCAACCCTGCTTCAGAGGAATCTCTCAACTCTGGGCCAGAGGAATCTCTCAACTCTGGTAGCATCGATGCTATAAATGCCATCACCCATATCACATAATAACATACCTCCGAAAATAACATATATCACAATCATCGTATAAAATAAATATGGAAATCAATAAATCCACGAACTCGCAAAATCAACAGTGAAAATAGAAACTTGTCCACTCACACGCTTGCGTAACGCAGTTCGCGTTAACCCGTGATCCGGCGGAATGTCCCTCGCCAAACGAACGATTACAAACACCTGAATATTCACAATGTCCAATATTCAAAGTCATAACTCGACAATACAAATCAAACCACGAGAAACCACCTTTTCCGGAAACACGTAATTCGAATACGACGAATCGTCGAAAATCCATATATAACACCTCAATACCTCGCTTTACGTTCGGACGCTCAATTCGAAAAACGAACCTCCCCACTGCGATCGGGGCACAATTTCGAGTCAAATGACATGCAACTTGTCGAAAATCCCAAAAAGTCAAACTTTGACCGTCGTTGACCGTTGACCGCCGTCAACGGTGGCGCCGCCGTCAACTTGAAGATTTTCCGGCTGAGCAACCCCTATTCCATGCAAAATCACCCACTGAGCAACTTTGTCAACTACAACAAAGGCCAATTCTCACTCTAACTATGTCAATTTTGTGCAAAACCGAATTGGTACACAAATTTCAAATCCAAAATTCTCCATGTACACATCGAATTGAATCACCAAACTTACAGGGTAGTATCAAGGGGATGAGACCTTCAAAGCCCACTCAAAGTTGTAGCTCAATTCGGCCTAAATCGAGCAACCCGAATCACCAAGTTTTCCTCCAATTTTGGCCGGATAATTCTCTCTCCACTGTGGACCATGTGAAAGGACCCAATCCCGATTCAGTTACCTAAACCGGAATCAAACCCATTCGAAAATACGAACCAACAAAATTTTTCCGAAATTTGGGCAGAGTTTCGTTACTAGCGTTGAATTACCATAACCTGCACCCAGAAATTAACACTTTGTCCTATGCCACAAAAAACAAACCGTGGGCACCAATCCCATCCGGATTTCTCAACATCAAAATAATCAACAACAGTAAATAAACTGTACTATGTATATATATGTATATCCGTGAAAATCCGCACAACATGTATCAGAATGTATCAGAGCGACCTCTAGAGTAAAACATATACAATATGTACATCAGTAGGTGAAACAAGAACCTACTGGAAAACACAGGTGACTCTGATCACTAGCCTCCAAACCGCGACGTGAAACACCAAACCTGAACTGCAAACTGGGCACGGAAACCGAAAAGCCCAGGGGAAAGACAATAAACACGTTAGAGTGAGTGGACGAAAATAAATGTCTTTCACCAGATAGTATATATATACATATAAATCATATGCGAGTCAAATATACGAAAATCAAATGAATCGTGAGGAGACTCAAGCTACCACTCACGTACAGAGCATGCAACGTAAACATATCGCGGAATCACTCATGGACTACCACGCGATAGCACAGTCTGAACCACGGGATCCCAGACCCACACGTGATTCCTACCCAGAAAGGCCTCGGGTTAGGATATTTGTCCTTCCCGGAGCGTACTCGGGGATCAGCCGAGAAGCCAGTGCGTATCGATACCACAACATATACTGAGACTGTACTCTGTGTAAATCAAATCATAAATCTTTTCTATGCACATGCTTTAAACATAATATGTACGTATAAATATATTTGTATACGTATATTCGTATATGCATAATCATAAAACATATGCTCGTAAAATCATAATCAATCTGCATGCTCAAGTTCGTAAATCATAAATAAGGACTCGCAATCAATCTGTGAAAATAATATGTCCACTCACAGACTCTCGAAACGCGCACACGCGCTAAACTCGTGGTCCGGCGGAAGATCCCTTGCCTGAAGCACGATCACGATCTCGATCTCGATCTCCTGAATGTTCACAAAACATAACTGATCAATATCGTAATCCACAACACTGTACGGATGCACGGAAACCAACCGTTCCCAGAAATACGAAATGCAGTGCAAAATGAATTACGGAAATCCCGAAATCCCCACTCGAAATCTCGACTGACAAACGGCTAATCAAATTGACCCAAAAACCTCTGGACGACAATCAGGGCGTGATTACGAGAAAAACGACATTAAAATTATCGAAATCTGAAAAGTTGACTTTTTCATCGCCGTTGACCGCCGCCGCCGACGGCGGCGCGCCGTCAACCGTGGAGTTTCACGGCGAAACTTTCCACAAATAAAGATCACAAGCATACGAACCACTTCCTCCACTACCATGAAGCCCAAATCTCATCGGAAACCTTACAAAAACACCCAAACCCGAACGGAAAATAACCTCTCCGGTGACTAAACCGGTGACCTTCAAATCTCATTAAAACCCAAAATCAAATATACCAAGGGCATCACCTAAGCTTAGGGAGTAAAACCCCCAACAAATCCACTCTCAAATCTTGCCGGAGCACCACCTCCCAACTCCGGCGTACTCCGACGAGATAACCCGATTCGGGTTCCACCTAAACGGCCTCAAATCTTACCAAACCAAATACCCAAATGCTCGAAATCATCCAAGGATGCTTACTATACCTGTTGCGTGGCCGGAGGTGGCCGGAATTTGGTCGCCGAACTTCGAAGCCGAAACGGTAAACTTCCCTTATCGGGTCAACGGATCAACCTTTCCAATTTTGGAAAGTCAGAGCTAGTCAACGCCCAAAATGAAATTCTCGACTATTTCTCGACTATTTTTTGACTTTTCGATATTTATACTCTTGCCTCGGGTCGATCAACGGTCCAAAACGAATATACGAAGTGATTCGGATAAACTCGAAACAATCGGATAAACTCGTCGAAGCCCGAAACTTCAAATAATCATAAAATATTCCTCGGTTATCGGAAAAATCTTCCGGAACCGCCCACGAGCTCGAAATCACGTACTCTACAACTTC
Source organism: Geum urbanum (assembly GCA_946800695.1). Taxonomy (NCBI): domain Eukaryota; kingdom Viridiplantae; phylum Streptophyta; class Magnoliopsida; order Rosales; family Rosaceae; genus Geum; species Geum urbanum. Next base: position 14,434,669 of record OX327003.1, read on the forward strand.
CGTGAAGACACTCAACCCAAACTCTCCACTGAAAACATAGTCGCGAATCGAGTCGACAAATCACGCAATATCGTAAAACCGCGACTATAACCAAATCTCGAGAATCGTGCCAAACACACATCTGACTCTGGTTCAGGTCGTCACAAATCTACCCCCCTTAAAGAAATTTCGACCTCGAAATTTACGTACCTGTCATGTGAACAGATGAGGATACTGCTCCCGCATACGCTGCTCGGTCTCCCGGGTGGCCTCCTCAATCGAGTGATTCTGCCACAAGACCTTCACCAGCGGAATCACACGGTGCCTCAGCTCCTGCTCACGTCGATCGAGAATCTGCACTGGCTCCTCAACATACGATAAATCCTCTTTGATCGGCATCTGCTGTGGGGCTATCACATGTGAAGGATCTGAGATGTACTTCCGCAACATCGAAACATGGAAGACATCATGCACACGAGCCATCTCAGCCGGTAACTCAAGTCTATAAGCAACAGCTCCAACCCTCTCCGTAATCTCGTACGGACCAATGTACCGCGGTCGAAGCTTGTCACGCTTCCCGAAACGCACAACTCCCCTCCACGGAGATAGTTTCAGGAAGACCCAATCACCAACCTCAAACTCTAAACTCTTCCTTCTCACATCTGCGTAACTCTTCTGCCGATCCTGGGCGACCTTCAGGCGATCCTGAATAACCTGAATGTCCTCCATCGTGGTTTTCACCAAATCCGGGCCAATGAGCCAACGTTCACCCACCTCACTCCAACACAATGGAGTGCGACACTGCTTCCCATACAGAGCCTCGTACGGTGCCATCTCAATACTGGCTTGATAGCTGTTGTTGTAGGCGAACTCGATCAAGTGCAACTGCTGATCCCAGTTCCCGCGAAACTGCAACACACACGATCTCAGCATATCCTCAAGTGTCTGAATGGTCCGCTCGGACTGCCCGTCAGTCTGAGGATGAAAAGCTGTACTAAACCGCAACCTCGTGCCCAACGCTCGCTGTAAAGCCTGCCAAAACTCGGATGTGAACTGACTATCACGGTCAGAAACAATGGACACAGGCACTCCGTGCAAGCGAACAATCTCCGATAAGTACAACTTAGCCAATCTGCCCACTGAAATCTTCCCTGGAAGTGCAAGACAGTGTGCGGATTTCGTCAGTCGATCAACAATAACCCAAATGCCAGTGTTGCCCGCCGAAGTCCGCGGCAATTGATAGACGAAATCCATCGTGATATGCTCCCACTTCCAAACTGGAATCTCAAGTGGTTGTAGTTTCCCTACAGGTTTCTGCCTCTCCGCCTTCACCTGCTGACAAATCAAACACCTGCTCACGTATGTGGCAATCTCCCGCTTCATGTTGCGCCACCAATAGTACGCTCGAAGTGTACGAAACATCTTCGTACCTCCGGGATGCATCGCATACGCTGAACTGTGGGCCTCGTCCAGAATCTCCTTCTTCAAGTCCTCGTCTCTGGGTACACATAGCCTGCCTCTAAACAACAACATACCGTCGTCGCTCAATCGGAACTCTGTAGGCACACCATTCCATATCATGGTCTTCTTGCCCAGCAATTAAGGATCTGAATCCTGTGCCTCTCGTACCTGATCAACCAGTACCGGTCGAACCTGAAAACTGGCCAACAAGGCTCCATCATCATCATACCCAAACACGGCACCTGTAGCTCGAAGCTCAGCTAACATCGATACTCTGGCCACACATATATGAAACAATGAGGCTTCTGATTTCCGGCTAAGTGCATCTGCTACAACATTAGCCTTCCCTGGATGGTACTCAAACGTGCAATCGTAGTCGTTGATCAACTCCATCCATCGGCGCTGCCTCATGTTCAGATCCGGTTGTGTCCGCAAGTAGGTGAGACTCTTTTGGTCAGTGAAAATCTTACACTGAGCACCATACAGGTAATGTCTCCAACTCTTCAACGCTAACACGATAGCGGCTAACTCCAAATCATGCGTCGGATAGTTGGCCTCATGCGGTTTCAGCTGTCTGGAACCATATGCCACAACTCTACCATGCTGCATCAACACACAACCAAGGCCCAACTTCGACGCATCACTGTACACAACAAACTCACCACTGTCATCTGGCAATGTAAGAACCGGTGTGGTAGTCACTCTCTCCTTCAGGAGCAAATAACTCTCCTCGCACGCATCAGACCACTCAAACTTAACGCCTTTCTTTGTCAATCTGGTCAGTGGTGTAGCTATTCTGGAGAAATCCTGTACAAATCGTCGATAATAGCCTGCTAATCCCAAGAAACTCCGGATCTCCGGTACAGTAGTGGGTCAACTCCAGTTCAGCACGGCCTCGATCTTGTCAGGATCAACACTAACTCCCTCGGCCAAAATCACGTGACCCAGAAACTTCACACTATCCAACCAGAACTCACACTTGCTAAACTTCGCGAATAACTGATGATCCCTCAAAGTTCGCAACACCGCTCGCAAGTGCTTCTTGTGCTGGCCCACACTCCTCGAATATATCAAAATATCATCAATGAATACAATCACGAACTTGTCCAGGAATCGACGAAACACCCGATTCATCAAGGCCATGAAAGCTGCGGGGGCGTTGGTCAACCCAAATGGCATAACCAGAAACTCATAGTGCCCATACCGCGTCCTGAATGCTGTCCTGGCAACATCTGAATCCCGGATCCTCAACTGATGATATCCGGATCGAAGTTCAATCTTCGAAAAGACTGCTGCTCCCTTCAGCTGATCGAACAAGTCGTCAATCCGTGGCAATGGATACTTGTTCCTCACTGTAATCTGATTCAGCTTCCGATAGTCAATGCACAAACGCATGGACCCGTCCTTCTTCCGCACAAACAACACTGGAGCACCCTACGGAGAAACACTCGGTCGAATGAATCCATTCTCCAACAACTCCTGAAGCTGAATCTGCAACTCCCTCAACTCTGCAGGCGCCATCCGGTACGGTGTCTGGGAAATCGGTCCAGTACCCGGCAATAACTCAATGGTAAAATCAATCTCCCGCACAGGGGGTATACCAGGTAACTCCGCTGGAAACACATCCGGAAACTCAGACACAACCTCAATACTCCCAAGATTTGGCACTGCAGCTGTAGTATCCACAACATGGGCTAAATACGCAACACAACCCTTCTTCATCAACCGATCCGCCCTCATTGCGGAAATCAAGCACGGTAGGGAAGTGTTCTTCTCGCCATGAAACAGTATCTCAGGTAACCCTGGTCGTCGAAATGCGACCTCCTTCCTGTGGCAGTCAAACATAGCCCAGTGCGACTCCAAAAAGTCCATACCCAATATCAGATCAAAATCCACAATATCAAGCAATAACAGATGAGCGGCTAAACCATGGCCATCAATAAATACCTCACAGTCTCGGTAAACCCAACCGATACTCACAACCTCACCTGACGGATACAACACTCTCCACAACCCCGGAAGTGGAGATGCAGGCACCGTAGCCAATGATGACAGTCTAAACGATATGAATGAATGTGTGGCACCCGGATCTAACAATGCAAGTACAGGAATACCAAAAACATGTAACGTACCAATAACGACCTCCGGTGATGCTCTGCCCTCACGTAGAGTCATAGCATGAACCCTCGCCTGTCCGGCTGGTCGTCCTCGCTGGGGCAATCCCTGCTGTCGACCCTGACCTGCAAACTGTGCTGGTCGAGCTCCCGTAGTGGCACCTCGCTCTCCTCCGGAACTCTGAGCTGCCTGATCACCAGCACCATACAACTGAGGACACGCCCTCGCATAGTGACCCACCTGGCCACAATGATAACAGTTGAGGGTGCCTCGCTGACACGAACCCACATGATACCTATTGCACAAGTTGCACAACGGAGCCTCCCTCGGTGTAGCAGGTGTGCGAAAAAGTTGTCGAGGATGACTAGAACCGCTAGAATCCCCACTAGCATGTGGTCGCTGCGGTCGATCTCTCCTCCATCTCTGTCTCCACCTAGGTGCACTAGCTGGTGGTCGATAAGATCCACCACCTGAGGATGAAGCTGAACCAGAAGTATCAGAACTCTGCCTCTTTGAAGGCCCCTGACTCGGTCCACCTTCCTCGAATCGTCTCGGCTGGTATCTTTGCTGTCTCTCCTGCTCAATGTCCTCGCCTCGGAGAGCTGCACTAACGAACTCATCAAAGTTGTTCCTCGGCATCGTAGTCAATGTCGCCTTGATATTTAGATTCAATCCCAGCTCAAACCTGCGACACTTGGCTTCCTCTGTAGCCACCATATCCCGCGCAAAACGAGACAATCAAGTAAACCGATCCCGATACTCAAGTACAGACAAACTGCCCTGCCTCAAGTTCGTAAACTCCTCGTACTTGCGCTGCTGGGTAGCCTGATTAAAATACCTCCGCATAAACAGATCACGAAACAATGTCCACGGAGTATCCACAGGAACTCTGTCAGTGCTGACCCACCAAAAGTATGCATCACCCTCAAGTAAACCAACTGCGGCTACTGTCATCTGCTCAGGTGTAAACTGCAGATGCTCACAAACACGTTCAATCTGAACCAACCATGCCTCGCATATCTCTGGATAAACTGAACCCGAAAACACAGTAGCACCCGCAGTGCGAGCCTTGACCACAGGGTCAAAACGCTCCTCCAAACGCAGCACTCGCATCAGCAAGTCGCGCGTTCGGTGATCCTCATCAGGATCATCATCCCGATCAACATGGGAACCACGTCGAGGAGGCATCCTACTGATACAAGACAAGCATTAGGTACACGCAGAAAGAACGTAATCATGAAACCGCAGATATTTGAGGACATACAACACCCGAAGTATTGATGAGTACCGCTGGCCAGTCGGGTCATCACTCCAGCCATGCTGTATCAACTCAAATACCCTAAGCATCACAACTACAAGAGTCTACAGAATCTGACAACCTAATGCTCTGATACCAAGCAGAAAGGACCCAATCCCGATTCAGTTACCTAAACCGGAATCAAACCCTTTCGAAAATACGAACCAACAAAATTTTTCCGAAATTTGGGCAGAGTTTCGTTACTAGCGTTGAATTACCATAACCTGCACCCAGAAATTAACACTTTGTCCTATGCCACAAAAAACAAACCGTGGGCACCAATCCCATCCGGATTTCTCAACATCAAAATAATCAACAACAGTAAATAAACTGTACTATGTATATATATGTATATCCGTGAAAATCCGCACAACATGTATCAGAATGTATCAGAGCGACCTCTAGAGTAAAACATATACAATATGTACATCAGTAGGTGAAACAAGAACCTACTGGAAAACACAGGTGACTCTGATCACTAGCCTCCAAACCGCGACGTGAAACACCAAACCTGAACTGCAAACTGGGCACGGAAACCGAAAAGCCCAGGGGAAAGACAATAAACACGTTAGAGTGAGTGGACGAAAATAAATGTCTTTCACCAGATAGTATATATATACATATAAATCATATGCGAGTCAAATATACGAAAATCAAATGAATCGTGAGGAGACTCAAGCTACCACTCACGTACAGAGCATGCAACGTAAACATATCGCGGAATCACTCATGGACTACCACGCGATAGCACAGTCTGAACCACGGGATCCCAGACCCACACGTGATTCCTACCCAGAAAGGCCTCGGGTTAGGATATTTGTCCTTCCCGGAGCGTACTCGGGGATCAGCCGAGAAGCCAGTGCGTATCGATACCACAACATATACTGAGACTGTACTCTGTGTAAATCAAATCATAAATCTTTTCTATGCACATGCTTTAAACATAATATGTACGTATAAATATATTTGTATACGTATATTCGTATATGCATAATCATAAAACATATGCTCGTAAAATCATAATCAATCTGCATGCTCAAGTTCGTAAATCATAAATAAGGACTCGCAATCAATCTGTGAAAATAATATGTCCACTCACAGACTCTCGAAACGCGCACACGCGCTAAACTCGTGGTCCGGCGGAAGATCCCTTGCCTGAAGCACGATCACGATCTCGATCTCGATCTCCTGAATGTTCACAAAACATAACTGATCAATATCGTAATCCACAACACTGTACGGATGCACGGAAACCAACCGTTCCCAGAAATACGAAATGCAGTGCAAAATGAATTACGGAAATCCCGAAATCCCCACTCGAAATCTCGACTGACAAACGGCTAATCAAATTGACCCAAAAACCTCTGGACGACAATCAGGGCGTGATTACGAGAAAAACGACATTAAAATTATCGAAATCTGAAAAGTTGACTTTTTCATCGCCGTTGACCGCCGCCGCCGACGGCGGCGCGCCGTCAACCGTGGAGTTTCACGGCGAAACTTTCCACAAATAAAGATCACAAGCATACGAACCACTTCCTCCACTACCATGAAGCCCAAATCTCATCGGAAACCTTACAAAAACACCCAAACCCGAACGGAAAATAACCTCTCCGGTGACTAAACCGGTGACCTTCAAATCTCATTAAAACCCAAAATCAAATATACCAAGGGCATCACCTAAGCTTAGGGAGTAAAACCCCCAACAAATCCACTCTCAAATCTTGCCGGAGCACCACCTCCCAACTCCGGCGTACTCCGACGAGATAACCCGATTCGGGTTCCACCTAAACGGCCTCAAATCTTACCAAACCAAATACCCAAATGCTCGAAATCATCCAAGGATGCTTACTATACCTGTTGCGTGGCCGGAGGTGGCCGGAATTTGGTCGCCGAACTTCGAAGCCGAAACGGTAAACTTCCCTTATCGGGTCAACGGATCAACCTTTCCAATTTTGGAAAGTCAGAGCTAGTCAACGCCCAAAATGAAATTCTCGACTATTTCTCGACTATTTTTTGACTTTTCGATATTTATACTCTTGCCTCGGGTCGATCAACGGTCCAAAACGAATATACGAAGTGATTCGGATAAACTCGAAACAATCGGATAAACTCGTCGAAGCCCGAAACTTCAAATAATCATAAAATATTCCTCGGTTATCGGAAAAATCTTCCGGAACCGCCCACGAGCTCGAAATCACGTACTCTACAACTTCCGTGAAGACACTCAACCCAAACTCTCCACTGAAAACATAGTCGCGAATCGAGTCGACAAATCACGCAATATCGTAAAACCGCGACTATAACCAAATCTCGAGAATCGTGCCAAACACACATCTGACTCTGGTTCAGGTCGTCACAAATCTACCCCCCTTAAAGAAATTTCGACCTCGAAATTTACGTACCTGTCATGTGAACAGATGAGGATACTGCTCCCGCATACGCTGCTCGGTCTCCCGGGTGGCCTCCTCAATCGAGTGATTCTGCCACAAGACCTTCACCAGCGGAATCACACGGTGCCTCAGCTCCTGCTCACGTCGATCGAGAATCTGCACTGGCTCCTCAACATACGATAAATCCTCTTTGATCGGCATCTGCTGTGGGGCTATCACATGTGAAGGATCTGAGATGTACTTCCGCAACATCGAAACATGGAAGACATCATGCACACGAGCCATCTCAGCCGGTAACTCAAGTCTATAAGCAACAGCTCCAACCCTCTCCGTAATCTCGTACGGACCAATGTACCGCGGTCGAAGCTTGTCACGCTTCCCGAAACGCACAACTCCCCTCCACGGAGATAGTTTCAGGAAGACCCAATCACCAACCTCAAACTCTAAACTCTTCCTTCTCACATCTGCGTAACTCTTCTGCCGATCCTGGGCGACCTTCAGGCGATCCTGAATAACCTGAATGTCCTCCATCGTGGTTTTCACCAAATCCGGGCCAATGAGCCAACGTTCACCCACCTCACTCCAACACAATGGAGTGCGACACTGCTTCCCATACAGAGCCTCGTACGGTGCCATCTCAATACTGGCTTGATAGCTGTTGTTGTAGGCGAACTCGATCAAGTGCAACTGCTGATCCCAGTTCCCGCGAAACTGCAACACACACGATCTCAGCATATCCTCAAGTGTCTGAATGGTCCGCTCGGACTGCCCGTCAGTCTGAGGATGAAAAGCTGTACTAAACCGCAACCTCGTGCCCAACGCTCGCTGTAAAGCCTGCCAAAACTCGGATGTGAACTGACTATCACGGTCAGAAACAATGGACACAGGCACTCCGTGCAAGCGAACAATCTCCGATAAGTACAACTTAGCCAATCTGCCCACTGAAATCTTCCCTGGAAGTGCAAGACAGTGTGCGGATTTCGTCAGTCGATCAACAATAACCCAAATGCCAGTGTTGCCCGCCGAAGTCCGCGGCAATTGATAGACGAAATCCATCGTGATATGCTCCCACTTCCAAACTGGAATCTCAAGTGGTTGTAGTTTCCCTACAGGTTTCTGCCTCTCCGCCTTCACCTGCTGACAAATCAAACACCTGCTCACGTATGTGGCAATCTCCCGCTTCATGTTGCGCCACCAATAGTACGCTCGAAGTGTACGAAACATCTTCGTACCTCCGGGATGCATCGCATACGCTGAACTGTGGGCCTCGTCCAGAATCTCCTTCTTCAAGTCCTCGTCTCTGGGTACACATAGCCTGCCTCTAAACAACAACATACCGTCGTCGCTCAATCGGAACTCTGTAGGCACACCATTCCATATCATGGTCTTCTTGCCCAGCAATTAAGGATCTGAATCCTGTGCCTCTCGTACCTGATCAACCAGTACCGGTCGAACCTGAAAACTGGCCAACAAGGCTCCATCATCATCATACCCAAACACGGCACCTGTAGCTCGAAGCTCAGCTAACATCGATACTCTGGCCACACATATATGAAACAATGAGGCTTCTGATTTCCGGCTAAGTGCATCTGCTACAACATTAGCCTTCCCTGGATGGTACTCAAACGTGCAATCGTAGTCGTTGATCAACTCCATCCATCGGCGCTGCCTCATGTTCAGATCCGGTTGTGTCCGCAAGTAGGTGAGACTCTTTTGGTCAGTGAAAATCTTACACTGAGCACCATACAGGTAATGTCTCCAACTCTTCAACGCTAACACGATAGCGGCTAACTCCAAATCATGCGTCGGATAGTTGGCCTCATGCGGTTTCAGCTGTCTGGAACCATATGCCACAACTCTACCATGCTGCATCAACACACAACCAAGGCCCAACTTCGACGCATCACTGTACACAACAAACTCACCACTGTCATCTGGCAATGTAAGAACCGGTGTGGTAGTCACTCTCTCCTTCAGGAGCAAATAACTCTCCTCGCACGCATCAGACCACTCAAACTTAACGCCTTTCTTTGTCAATCTGGTCAGTGGTGTAGCTATTCTGGAGAAATCCTGTACAAATCGTCGATAATAGCCTGCTAATCCCAAGAAACTCCGGATCTCCGGTACAGTAGTGGGTCAACTCCAGTTCAGCACGGCCTCGATCTTGTCAGGATCAACACTAACTCCCTCGGCCAAAATCACGTGACCCAGAAACTTCACACTATCCAACCAGAACTCACACTTGCTAAACTTCGCGAATAACTGATGATCCCTCAAAGTTCGCAACACCGCTCGCAAGTGCTTCTTGTGCTGGCCCACACTCCTCGAATATATCAAAATATCATCAATGAATACAATCACGAACTTGTCCAGGAATCGACGAAACACCCGATTCATCAAGGCCATGAAAGCTGCGGGGGCGTTGGTCAACCCAAATGGCATAACCAGAAACTCATAGTGCCCATACCGCGTCCTGAATGCTGTCCTGGCAACATCTGAATCCCGGATCCTCAACTGATGATATCCGGATCGAAGTTCAATCTTCGAAAAGACTGCTGCTCCCTTCAGCTGATCGAACAAGTCGTCAATCCGTGGCAATGGATACTTGTTCCTCACTGTAATCTGATTCAGCTTCCGATAGTCAATGCACAAACGCATGGACCCGTCCTTCTTCCGCACAAACAACACTGGAGCACCCTACGGAGAAACACTCGGTCGAATGAATCCATTCTCCAACAACTCCTGAAGCTGAATCTGCAACTCCCTCAACTCTGCAGGCGCCATCCGGTACGGTGTCTGGGAAATCGGTCCAGTACCCGGCAATAACTCAATGGTAAAATCAATCTCCCGCACAGGGGGTATACCAGGTAACTCCGCTGGAAACACATCCGGAAACTCAGACACAACCTCAATACTCCCAAGATTTGGCACTGCAGCTGTAGTATCCACAACATGGGCTAAATACGCAACACAACCCTTCTTCATCAACCGATCCGCCCTCATTGCGGAAATCAAGCACGGTAGGGAAGTGTTCTTCTCGCCATGAAACAGTATCTCAGGTAACCCTGGTCGTCGAAATGCGACCTCCTTCCTGTGGCAGTCAAACATAGCCCAGTGCGACTCCAAAAAGTCCATACCCAATATCAGATCAAAATCCACAATATCAAGCAATAACAGATGAGCGGCTAAACCATGGCCATCAATAAATACCTCACAGTCTCGGTAAACCCAACCGATACTCACAACCTCACCTGACGGATACAACACTCTCCACAACCCCGGAAGTGGAGATGCAGGCACCGTAGCCAATGATGACAGTCTAAACGATATGAATGAATGTGTGGCACCCGGATCTAACAATGCAAGTACAGGAATACCAAAAACATGTAACGTACCAATAACGACCTCCGGTGATGCTCTGCCCTCACGTAGAGTCATAGCATGAACCCTCGCCTGTCCGGCTGGTCGTCCTCGCTGGGGCAATCCCTGCTGTCGACCCTGACCTGCAAACTGTGCTGGTCGAGCTCCCGTAGTGGCACCTCGCTCTCCTCCGGAACTCTGAGCTGCCTGATCACCAGCACCATACAACTGAGGACACGCCCTCGCATAGTGACCCACCTGGCCACAATGATAACAGTTGAGGGTGCCTCGCTGACACGAACCCACATGATACCTATTGCACAAGTTGCACAACGGAGCCTCCCTCGGTGTAGCAGGTGTGCGAAAAAGTTGTCGAGGATGACTAGAACCGCTAGAATCCCCACTAGCATGTGGTCGCTGCGGTCGATCTCTCCTCCATCTCTGTCTCCACCTAGGTGCACTAGCTGGTGGTCGATAAGATCCACCACCTGAGGATGAAGCTGAACCAGAAGTATCAGAACTCTGCCTCTTTGAAGGCCCCTGACTCGGTCCACCTTCCTCGAATCGTCTCGGCTGGTATCTTTGCTGTCTCTCCTGCTCAATGTCCTCGCCTCGGAGAGCTGCACTAACGAACTCATCAAAGTTGTTCCTCGGCATCGTAGTCAATGTCGCCTTGATATTTAGATTCAATCCCAGCTCAAACCTGCGACACTTGGCTTCCTCTGTAGCCACCATATCCCGCGCAAAACGAGACAATCAAGTAAACCGATCCCGATACTCAAGTACAGACAAACTGCCCTGCCTCAAGTTCGTAAACTCCTCGTACTTGCGCTGCTGGGTAGCCTGATTAAAATACCTCCGCATAAACAGATCACGAAACAATGTCCACGGAGTATCCACAGGAACTCTGTCAGTGCTGACCCACCAAAAGTATGCATCACCCTCAAGTAAACCAACTGCGGCTACTGTCATCTGCTCAGGTGTAAACTGCAGATGCTCACAAACACGTTCAATCTGAACCAACCATGCCTCGCATATCTCTGGATAAACTGAACCCGAAAACACAGTAGCACCCGCAGTGCGAGCCTTGACCACAGGGTCAAAACGCTCCTCCAAACGCAGCACTCGCATCAGCAAGTCGCGCGTTCGGTGATCCTCATCAGGATCATCATCCCGATCAACATGGGAACCACGTCGAGGAGGCATCCTACTGATACAAGACAAGCATTAGGTACACGCAGAAAGAACGTAATCATGAAACCGCAGATATTTGAGGACATACAACACCCGAAGTATTGATGAGTACCGCTGGCCAGTCGGGTCATCACTCCAGCCATGCTGTATCAACTCAAATACCCTAAGCATCACAACTACAAGAGTCTACAGAATCTGACAACCTAATGCTCTGATACCAAGCAGAAAGGACCCAATCCCGATTCAGTTACCTAAACCGGAATCAAACCCTTTCGAAAATACGAACCAACAAAATTTTTCCGAAATTTGGGCAGAGTTTCGTTACTAGCGTTGAATTACCATAACCTGCACCCAGAAATTAACACTTTGTCCTATGCCACAAAAAACAAACCGTGGGCACCAATCCCATCCGGATTTCTCAACATCAAAATAATCAACAACAGTAAATAAACTGTACTATGTATATATATGTATATCCGTGAAAATCCGCACAACATGTATCAGAATGTATCAGAGCGACCTCTAGAGTAAAACATATACAATATGTACATCAGTAGGTGAAACAAGAACCTACTGGAAAACACAGGTGACTCTGATCACTAGCCTCCAAACCGCGACGTGAAACACCAAACCTGAACTGCAAACTGGGCACGGAAACCGAAAAGCCCAGGGGAAAGACAATAAACACGTTAGAGTGAGTGGACGAAAATAAATGTCTTTCACCAGATAGTATATATATACATATAAATCATATGCGAGTCAAATATACGAAAATCAAATGAATCGTGAGGAGACTCCAGCTACCACTCACGTACAGAGCATGCAACGTAAACATATCGTGGAATCACTCATGGACTACCACGCGATAGCACAGTCTGAACCACGGGATCCCAGACCCACACGTGATTCCTACCCAGAAAGGCCTCGGGTCAGGATATTTGTCCTTCCCGAAGCGTACTCGGGGATCAGCCGAGAAGCCAGTGCGTATCGATACCACAACATATACTGAGACTGTACTCTGTGTAAATCAAATCATAAATCTTTTCTATGCACATGCTTTAAACATAATATGTACGTATAAATATATTTGTATACGTATATTCGTATATGCATAATCATAAAACATATGCTCGTAAAATCATAATCAATCTGCATGCTCAAGTTCGTAAATCATAAATAAGGACTCGCAATCAATCTGTGAAAATAATGTGTCCACTCACAGACTCTCGAAACGCGCACACGCGCTAAACTCGTGGTCCGGCGGAAGATCCCTCGCCTGAAGCACGATTACGATCTCGATCTCGATCTCCTGAATGTTCACAAAACATAACTGATCAATATCGTAATCCACAACACTGTACGGATGCACGGAAACCAACCGTTCCTGGAAATACGAAATGCAGTGCAAAATGAATTACGGAAATCCCGAAATCCCCACTCGAAATCTCGACTGACAAACGGCTAATCAAATTGACCCAAAAACCTCTGGACGACAATCAGGGCGTGATTACGAGAAAAACGACATTAAAATTATCGAAATCTGAAAAGTTGACTTTTTCCTCGCCGTTGACCGCCGCCGCCGACGGCGGCGCGCCGTCAACCGTGGAGTTTCACGGCGAAACTTTCCAGAAATAAAGATCACAAGCATACGAACCACTTCCTCCACTACCATTAAGCCCAAATCTCATCGGAAACCTTACAAAAACACCCAAACCCGAACGGAAAATAACCTCTCCGGTGACTAAACCGGTGACCTTCAAATCTCATTAAAACCCAAAATCAAATATACCAAGGGCATCACCTAAGCTTAGGGAGTAAAACCCCCAACAAATCCACTCTCAAATCTTGCCGGAGCACGACCTCCCAACTCCGGCGTACTCCGACGAGATAACCCGATTCGGGTTCCACCTAAACGGCCTCAAATCTTACCAAACCAAATACCCACATGCTCGAAATCATCCAAGGATGCTTACTGTACCTATTGCGTGGCCGGAGGTGGCCGGAATTTGGTCGCCGAACTTCGAAGCCGAAACGGGAAACTTCCCTTATCGGGTCAACAGGTCAACCTTTCCAATTTTGGAAAGTCAGAGCTAGTCAACGCCCAAAATGAAATTCTCGACTATTTCTCGACTATTTTTTGACTTTTCGATATTTATACTCGTGCCTCGGGTCGATCAACGGTCCAAAACGAATATTCGAAGTGATTCGGATAAACTCGAAACAATCGGATAAACTCGTCGAAGCCCGAAACTTCAAATAATCATAAAATATTCCTCGATTATCAGAAAAATCATCCAGAACCGCCCACGAGCTCGAAATCACGTACTCTACAACTTCCGTGAAGACACTCAACCCAAACTCTCGACTGAAAATATAGTCACGAATCGAGTCGACAAATCACGCAATATCGTAAAACCGCGACTATAACCAAATCTCGAGAATCGTGCCAAACACACATCTGACTCTGGTTTGGGTCATCACACCATGCCGGAAAAAGAGGCCGGGGATAGCTTCGGGATATCAAGACGAGTTGAATGGGACAAACACCAAGCCGTGAGGTGGCCGGATAAGGCTCGCCGCCGGCGAAGCCGTGGCCATCGCCGTGAACTCCCTCCACCACGGTCAAACCCAGTTGACCGGTCAATGCCATTTAATACCAGATTTTGAATTTCCAAATCAGGTAAGCCACTATTTATAGTTTCCCAAAATGGAAACCCCATAAATCACTTTTCGGCAAACTTTAAATGCGCGTAACTTTCGCGTCGTAATTCCGATTCCGATAATTCTCGCGGTCACAAACTCATCTCGACGTACTCTTCAATAATCACCCGAAGTCAAACACATCAGCCAAATGGATAAAAAGTCAACTGTTCAGCCCAAACACATATTTAATCGACTAAACAAACAACGAACGGAAATATTCGCAACTTAAACTCCGTAACTCAGAAAAATGCTCCAGAAGTTCCCACAAGCTCAAAATTAAATTCTGAACAATTTCCGTGAAGAAACCGAAACTAAATTTTTGACCGGTAATTTAGTCGTTAAGTGCACCACCATTAAAACTCGAACTTCAAATATTCACAATTAACTCCTCGGTCGTCCAAATAACGATCCGGAACCGCCCACGAACTCAAATTCATACGTACAACGACTCTCTAGAAGAGACCCAGCTTCAATTCTCGGCCAATAATTAAGTCGTTAACAACCCTGGCGATTCAATCATCAATCGGAAATCTGCGATAACGCAGTAACTCACGTATATAGCTTACCACACTGCTGATTCTGGTTCGGGTCGTCACAGTAATTCATAAAGTTTCCATTCCCTGGAACCACAAGCCACTACTCTGCCATGCTTTATTAAAACACAACCAAGTCCCAATTCCGATGCATTGCTATAAACCACGAACTCTCCACTATCGTCAAGTAAAGTCAAAACCGGTGCAGTGGTCAATTTTTCCTTCAGGAGTAAGTAATTCTCCTCACGCGCATCGGACCACTCGAACTTGACGCATTTCTTCGTCAATATGGTAAGTGGAGTGGCAATCCGAGAAAAATCCTGCACAAAGCGCCAATAATAACCTACCAAACCTAAGAAACTCCTGATCTCTGGTACGGTGGTAGGTCTACTCCAATTCAACACGGCTTCAATCTTGTCAGGATCCACGCTGACTCTCTCAGCTGATATCACGTGACCCAAAACTTCACGCTGTCCAACCAAAACTCACACTTGCTGAACTTTGCAAACAACTGATTATCTCGCAAAGTCTGTAAAACAGCTCGCAAATGCTTCTTGTGCTGGCCCACACTCCTGGAGTAAATCAGGATGTCGCCGATGAACATGATCACAAACTTGTCTAAAAACCGTCTGAACACCTGGTTCATCAAGTCCATAAAAGCTGCGGGGCGTTGGTCAACCCAAACGGCATAACCAAGAACTCATAATGCTCGTACGGTGATCTAAAAGCTGTTCTTGCCACATCTGACTCTCTGTTCCTTAACTGATGGTATCCGGACCTGAGATCAATCTTCGAAAAGACTGAAGCTCCCTTGAGCTGATCAAACAAGTCGTTAATCCGAAGTGGAGAATACTTGCTCTTCTCTGAAGCCTGATTCAGCTTCCGGTAATCAATACACAATCACATAGAACCATCATTCTTCCGCACAAACAGTACATGAGCACCCCACGGTGATACACTGGGTCGTATAAAACTTCCTCCAGCAACTCTTGAAGTTAGATCTGTAGCTCTTTCAACTCCGCTGGCGCCATACAATAAGGTGCATGTGATATGGGTCTAGTGCCCGATAAAAGCTCAATGGTGAAATCGATTTCCCGCACTGGATGAATACCCGGTAACTCCTCCGGAAACATATCTCGAAACTCAGGAACCACCTCAATATCACCAATGTCTGGTACAGCAGCCGTAGTATCCACAACATGACCTAAGTATACTACACAACCCTTTTTCATCATCCGCTCGGCCTTCATCACTAAAATCGCACATGGCAATGAAATATTCTTCTCACCGTGAAACAGTATCTCTGGGAACCCTGGTCGTCGAAACACAACCTCCTTCTTGTGACAATCGAACATAGCCCAATGTGTCACCAAGAAGTCTATACCCAAAATTACATCAAAATCGACGATATCCAACAACAACAGATCCGTGGCTAACCCATAACCTCCAACAAAGATCTCACAATCCCTCCGGATGGATACAACACTCTCCATAACCCCGGAAGTGGAGATGCAGGCATAATAGCCATGGATGTCAAGCAACGGTAATCTCAGAGAAACTCTGTCCTCACACAGGGTCGTGACATGAACTCTGGCATGTCCAACTAACCGTCTTCGTTGATTGTGACTTTGCTGATTGACTTGTCTAGAAGTCTGCGTTGGTCAAACTCCAGAAATGGCATCTTGACCTCCTCCTGAACTCTGAGCTGTCGAACCACTAAAACAGCTGATTGGTGACGTTCCCTCGTGACGTGACCCTCCTGGACACCAAAATGGCAACTGAGAGTGCTCCTCGGACACAAATCACAGTGACGCCTGCTGTGTGGAAGAATCACCAATGATCACCCAAACTCATGCCACAGGAACAAGTCCACTACTCTGTGATCTCCATCACCACCAACGAATCTTCTACCTTGTTCTGATGACCCTTAACATAATTGAAAAGGCCACAGCCTGATGAAGATACTGATCCCGAGGTGCCTGAACTCAACCTCATCAAAATCTCTCGACTAAGTTCACCTTCCTCAAACCGACATGTCGGAAATCGCGTATGCCTATCCTTCTCAATGTCCTTGCCTCTGAGTGCAGCACATAAAACTCCTCATGGTCGTCTCGAGGCATAACAGTCAAAATCTCTTTGATGCCCAGGTTCAAACTCATCTCGAACCTCGTGCATTGCTTCCTCTGAAGCCACATAACACGTGCAAACTAGGACAAACATGTGAACGATATATCTTTGCCTCAGGTTGGTAAACACTCCATATTTCTGTTATTATGTAACCTGATTGAACCATTACCGTATAAACAATACCCTGAATGTAGGTCATGAAGTCGCAACAGGAACTCACACAATACCAACCCACCAAATACAATGATCTGACTCAAACAAACCATCAACTACCACAATTCTCTGCTCAGAAGCAACATGTAGACGCCCATACACGCATAACCGGGCAAACTAAGCCACACATATCTCTGAATCCAAAATGCTCATCCAAACCCACAACTCATATTATCAAGTCGCGCGTCGACTGATCCTCAACAGGATCCACAACCTTACTGACATGGAAAGCATGTCAAGGAGGCATCCTAATGAATAAGACATTATTCACAATAAACAGAACGTAATCATGGAACTTCAAACATTTGAAAGCATACAACACCCAGAGCATTGATGAGTATCCGCCGGTCGGTCGGGTCATCGCTCCAGACATGCTGTACATTCTCAAATATCCTTAGTAAACACGACTACAGAAGAACCTAAAACCTAATGCTCTAATACCAAGCTGAAAGGACCCAACCCTAATTTAGTTTCCTAAACCGAAATCAAACCCCTTCTGAAAACATGAACTTTCGAATACCATGAAAATTTCGGCAGAGTTTCGCTACTATGTGGAATTGCCATTAACCTGCACCCGAAAACACACTTCATCCTATGCCACAAAAGCCAAACCGTGGGCACCAATCCCATCCAGATTTCTCAATATCATAACAATAATGTAAAGTAATAAGTAAAATTATACTTTACAGAAATCCGGGGAAAACTCATATGAAAGTATAAACATCAGAATATTCAGAGCGACCTCTAGTGTATAAATACATAAATATACCACAGTAGGCAAAACAAAAAACCTACTGGAAAAGCAAGGTAGCTCGAACACTAAGCCTCCGACTGCGACGTGCGACACCAGAATCCGAACTGCAAACTGGGCACGGAAACCGAAAACCCCAGGGGAAAGGCAAATAAAATCGTTAGAGTGAGTGGACGAAAATAATCATATGCCTTTCACCAAATATATATTGTAAAACAAAGCAAAGCGAGTTCAGAAAATGAATGGAGGTGTCAGGCGAATCTCTCAAGCCCGACGGTCAGGCGAATCTCTCAAGCCCGACGGTGATAGACTAGGCAATCTCTCAAGCCTAGTAGGCACATCAAGAGAATCTCTCAACCCTGGATCTGGACTACCGGTGATCAGCCGAGTAGCCAATGCATCGATGCTAAGTAATGTCATCACCATATAAAATATAAAATAATACCTCCAAAAGCAATAAATAATCTCAACATCGTATCGTAAATAAATACGGAAATCAAGAACTCGCTACTACAGTGAAATAAAAGTGTCCACTCACAGATGAGCATAACACAATACGCGTTAATCCAGTGATCCGGCGGAAAATTCCTCGCCAAACGAACGATCACGATCCCTTGAATAATCATAAAATCCACTGCTCAAAATCATAACTCAAAACCTTGAACCACATCTCGAGAAACAACCATTCCCGGAAACATATTATTCAATATCGACAAAATCGTCAAAAATCCGATAATCACACCATAAAACCTCGCTATAATTTCCGATGCTCAATTTGAAATATAAACCTCACCATTGCGATCGGTGCGCGATTCCGAGCAAAACGACATAAAACTTGTCGAAAAACACCTCGGCCAGAAAATCGCCGCCGCCGCCGGAAAACCTCATTGGCCCAGAAAAATTCGACCTACACATAGATTTGAAGATCTCGACATTTCCAACAACTTTCTAGTTCAAAGTTAAGGCTAATTTTGACCGGAAAAGGTCCAAAACTCACCTCAAAGACACAAACCCTCGCCGGAATTTCATCACCTCCGATCTCCCTCCTCCGGCCACGGCAAGGCTTGAAACTACTTCTAAAAGCTTCCTCTCTCCAAGGCTAACAAAACCCCTCAAAGAACCACCACCAACTCGGCCGTCACGCCGTCACCCAAGGCCGCCGATTCTTGCCGGTTTTCCTCCAACTTTGCCGTGACAATACTCTCTCCTCCGGCCACCATAGAGGACGATCCACCTACCAAATTGAAGAGGAGCACGAGCCCAACATATTCCATGAAGAGACCTCGGCCAACCGTGGCCGGAAAATGGTCCAACCACCACGAAAACCGTTCGTCCAAAAAGGGTCGCCCATGACCCGTGGTCAACGCGGGTCAACGGCCCAGTTTCCCGATTTGGAAAGTTTCCCCATTCGTCACGTATTCACCCGTATTTATACCGTACACGTATCGGAACCCAAACGGATAAATACGACAAAATCCAACGGCCGAAAATATTCATAACTTTTTCCTCGTAACTCGAAATAATCCTCTGGAAGTTCCCACGAGCTCGAAAGTAAATTCTCTACAACTTTCGTGAAGGATCTCAAATCAAATTCTTACCCGATAATTTAGTCATTAACGAGGCCGCCATATTAACCAATTACGACAAAATCGCGACTAATCGCGAAACTCGCAAATCAAGTCGATAAACATTCCATTTTCGGTTCGGGTTGTCACAGTTTTAATAAAACTAAAAGGACCCAACCCCGATTTAGCTTCCTAAATCGGAATCAAACCCCTTCGAAAACACGAACCAACAAAAAAATTTCAAAATTTCGGCAGAGTTTCGTTACTAGCGTGGAATTACCATTACCTGCACGCGGAAAATACACTTCATCATTTGCCACAAAAAGCAAACCGTGGGCACCAATCCCAACCGGATTTCTCAATATATCAACAGTAAAGTAAAGTAGTAAATATATATGCACTTTACTGAAATCCAGTGTAAAATCGTATAACGTATTCAATAGGAAGCTCAGAGCGACATCTAATACATAATCGTATACGCATACCATAGTAGGTAGAACAATAAACCTACTGGATGAACAAAGTAGCTCGAGCACTATGCCTCCGACCACGACGTGCAACACCAGAGCCTGAACTGCAAACTGGGCACGGAAACCGAAAAGCCCAGGGGAAAGACAATAAACACGTTAGAGTGAGTGGACGAAAATAAATGTCTTTCACCAGTTAATATATATGTTTAAAATAACATATGCGAGTCCAGGTAATTAAAATAACAAGTACACGAGGTAAAACTCACACTCCTCCAGTGTACTGAGCATGCAAGTAAAAATCTCACGGGGTCACTCATGGACACACACCGTGCTAGTACAGTCTGAATCACGGGATCCCGGACCCACACGTGATTCTAAGCCAGAAAGGCCTCGGTTCCGGGGATACGCCCCTCGCCGGTCAGGTCGGGGTAACGCCCCGCCTGGGATGCCTACCATCGGGGATCAGCCGAGAGGCTAAGTGTATCGATACAACAACGTAACCAAGACTGTACTCTGTGTAAACCAAATCATAAACATTTCGATGCAAATGCATGAAACAGCATATAAGTGTATGTATACTCATATACGTATATCCGTATATGTATAATCGTATATTCGTAAAAACACATGCTCATATAATCCGTAAACTCAATACGCATGCTCAAGTTCATAAATCAAATAAAAGACTCGCAATCAATCCGTGAAAATAAATTGTCCACTCACAGACTAGCGTAACGCGATACGCGTTAACCCGTGATCCGGCGGAAAGTCCATCGCCAAACGAACGATCACGAACACCTGAATAATCACAATGTCCATTATTCAAAGTCGAAATCCGACAATACAAATCAAACCACGAGAAACTGCTGTTCTCGGAAATTCACAATTCAATGTCGACGAATCGTCGAAAATCCATATATAACACCTCAATACCTCGCTTTACGTTCGGACGCTCAACTCGAAAAACGAACCTCCCCACTGCGATCGGGGCGCGATTTCGAGTCAAATGACATGCAACTTGTCGAAAGTCAAAAAGTCAACCCATTGACCGTTGACCGCCGTTGACCGCTGCCCACGGCGGCGCCACTGTTGACCGGAAGAATTCACAGCGGAGCAACCCCTATTCCATGCAAAACCACCCACCGAGCAACTTTGTCAACTACAACAAAGGCCAATTCTTACTCTAACTAGGTCAATTTCACGATAAACCGAATTGGTACCAAATTTTCCAATCCAAAATTCTCTATGTACACATCGAATTGGATTACCAAACTTATAGGGTAGCATCAAGGGAACGAGAGCTACAAAGCCCAACCAAAAATTCAGCTCGAATCAGTCCAATTTGAACAACCCGAATTCATCAAATTACCTTGAATTTTGGCCGGATTTTGCTCCTCCTCCGGCGAGCCTCGCCGTGCGTGGAGGTCGGAAACACCATAAGGGAGGTGAGGCGAATCGATTAAGTCAAGGGCCAAGCCCTAGGGCGGCCGGTCGGTGCTCCGTCACCGGCGAAGCCGTGGCATGTCGCGCCACCCATTCCTCCTCCACGTTGACTGAGTCAACAGCATAAATGACCCCAGTTGACTTTCCAAAACAGGTAAGTGCACTATTTATACTTTCCCAAAAAGGAAACCTCCAATATTCATTTTACGGCAAACTTCAAACACACGTAATTTCCTCATCGTAATTCCGATTCTGATAATTCTCGCGGCCATAAACTCATCTCAACATGTTCTTCAACAATCACCGAAAGTCAAACACATCGGCCAAACGGATAAAAAGTCAACCCTTCAAAGCAACACACATTAAATCGACTAAATAATCAACAATCGGAAATAATCACAACTTAATCATCGTAGCCCAAAATCATGCTCCGGAAGTTCCTACGAACTCGAAATTAAATTCTAAACAACTTCCATGAAGGAGCCAAAATCAAATTCTCCACCGGTAATTTAGTCGTTAAGTAGCTCGCCATTATAATCCGTTTCCGTCGAAACTTCAAATATTCATAATTAATTCCTCGGTCGACCAAATAACGATCCGAAACCGCCCACGAACTCATAATCACACGTACAACGACTCTCGAGAAGAGACCCAGCTCCAATTCTCGGCCAATAATTTAGTCGTTAAGAAGCTTCGGCGATTAAAACAACTGTCGCAACTCTGCGACTACGTCATAACTCACGAATATAGCTGATCATACTGCTGATTCTGGTCCAGGTCGTCACAAAAACCGATCATAAAGATTTGTAAAGGCAGGGGCTTTTGAGATAGGAACCTATGCAGGTATCCTCTGTGAAAAACAATGAATGTATATGCATATTTTTACCTTGAGTCCATGAGTTCATTATGGTGTATCTTTAATCTCTTTGCTTGTTTCTTCACTTGTTTTGAGTCCTCTAAATTATATTTTGTAATGATATGAGATATGTCAATAATCATATACCTTCACGCAACAATCAGATTTTTGGTCCGAACCAAAATGTCTGGTCCGATTTCGTCCGTCGGCGGTCCAATTAAGAACCCAGCGAGTCTGCAAGTTCTCCCGCTTGTCTCACCTCCTCTGCTCATTGTACGTACTCTCTCTATGTATATATTTATATTTGTAATATGGTCAACATCTGTGTTCTTGCGAGTGAGTAATTTTTATTGTCAGTCCTTATAAATGCTATTATATAATGGAGTTTGTAAGTTTGAAGTCGTCACATGTCTATGTTGCATGTTGATCTAAACTTTCAATCGGTTGAAGTTCATTTGTCAAAGAAAAGCATCTGCGAGTAGAAGATGTTTGCTTATTTGATCTTGTGGTTGCTAGTATTGAAAATGAATATTGAAATAATTAGTGGTAGTATTATTTAAGATCAAAAAGAACGTACAGTAAAATTTTGATAAATTAATAATTTTAAGACTGATAAAATTTATTAATTTAGCGAGATTATTAATTAATCGAGTATTAAATTAATATTCAAGTCTTCAAATTATGACCGATAAAAAATATTATTTTAACGAAATTATTAATTAATCGAATATTAAATTATCAATATTTTACTATACTACTAAACAAGTATGACATCAAGACATCTATGTGATAGGAAGATTGCATGAAAGATTTAGTGACAAAAAGGAAATCTAGTATCAATATTTTGTTTCAGGCCAGTGGCAATATGGTCCGCACCTTAAGATATCATACTTCCATATTTTTTGATTGGGTTTTGAGTTTTGTGCAGTGACGAATCTGGCATGGCAAAAATCTTGATGAGTGTCGCTTAGTGAGCAAAATCTCAATTGTGAGGTTTAGAAATTAGAACATAGAAGTGTGCTGGAGAATAAAAGTTAGTAATCTCAAACTCAAAACAGAACCAGTAGCCATGGTTTTTGCTGGCCAGCGATTATTTTGTGCTGCACTCCCTATTTTTTCATGATTATTCTAGTGGACACTGCTAGAGACCTCAAACTTGTATCACTCACACACTCTCTCCCTCCCTATGCATATTGTTATGAATAAGCTTGTAAATTTGAACTTTAAGTTTAAGATTTGGTTTAATTGATATAAAACGGATAATAGGTAGAGTAGTGACTCAAAGATCATTTGTTTGTGGCTTATTTGGAGTTTCATTTGCGTTTGCAAAGGAGAACGATAGAACATCCTCTTATTACTCACTATGTATGTGGTTTCTCTTCTTCAACATATGAGCCAATCGATGTTGTATATTACTATTAAATTCAATTTTCAAGCTTCATTCAATTGTTTGTGTAGCCTTATTTCGCCTTCCAGTAATCTTATGTTTTTTTTTTTCATGTGTTTATTCTGAACATGGAACTGACTCATTCAGAAACTTTGCCTATGCCTAATTAGCCTACTGTTTATTTTTCTTAAGGTTTATGTATATATTTTTCTTTTTGATTATGTATATGTGTGTTTGATTGGTTTGTAGGTATATGGAGATGATTTATTTAAGACGAGCAAGTAAATTTCTATGGTCACTTCAGTTAGCAGATATACTTGAACTTATGAAAGTGAAAAATTTATTGTTTCTCTTTTTTGTTTGGGGGTTATTTAGGGTGAGTTAACACATGACATGCTATAACTTTTTATTTTTATTTTATTTTAATTAATTAAAATTTTAAAACCTGTTAAACACGTTATCAAATTCTCAAATCAGAAAGTAACACACGTACTTTTTAAAAAAAATAACTTGATTATCATCATATTTACCATTACACATAATTTGTCCACAAAATTGTAA
The DNA here is from genome assembly GCA_946800695.1 of Geum urbanum. Classification (NCBI taxonomy): domain Eukaryota; kingdom Viridiplantae; phylum Streptophyta; class Magnoliopsida; order Rosales; family Rosaceae; genus Geum; species Geum urbanum. Next base: position 14,459,077 of record OX327003.1, read on the forward strand.
TACATATAGTAATTAAATATGATAATTACAAAAAATATGACAAAAATTATCATATATTTGATGCAGTGTCGTAGTTATTGTAAAACGTACATCTAATGAGTAATTATGACACTGATATTTGAATTTACTAAAAAAGTACTTAATTTACAACATTGATAACACGAGTTTTTTTTCCCTACTTACAAGTTTGACGACATATTTATTCTCACGTCTATAAAATCATCAATAAATTAGTAAACTAAATCATTAAAAGTGTAACTATCATATATGATATCAAATTTACCATTTTATATGTTGTAACTGTATCCTAAGACTAGTAATTATCTCATTAATAATGAGTTTTACAAAAAAAAATTGTGAATTATGCATTAAGGTTTTTTTTACATATCTTGTGACGTTCACTCTAGTTACTATATAAACTGATAAATTACAACAATAATGTTATACTTGTTGTAGAACTAATAAATTCAGTTATAAATGTAGTAATTATCAAAATAACTATATATACTACTACTTCATATATATATTGTTTGTCATTTGTTGTAATAAGCGTCCTTAGAGAAGTGGTTATTTCAACACTAACAAAATTTGACATAAATAATATCATTTTTACAACTTAGTGGACTATGTTGCATCAATAGTGTTATTGTCATATTATTCAGTTTTTATCATTTCAATAACATACATGTCATCTAAGTGTAAAATCAACCATAAAAGTTGTAACTCATACAATTAACACATATTGTACTACTTCATACTTTAAAATAGTAATCGATATATAATTTACATCATCAAACAAGTAATTTTATTAAAAATGATTAAATTTATTTAAAAAAAATATCAAATTACAAATACACTATCAAAACTTTCACTTCTTCAATTATTCTAACCCGGCCCCTTTCTCCTCGTCGTGACTGTGTGATCGTCGGTGATCTTCGAGCTTCTCTTTACTTCTCTTTCCCCCGAAATAAAAGCCCTCGCCCTCCTCTTTCATTTCTAAGATGTGGTCTGGCCTGCAAGAATTAATGAGAGAGTATTCAGCCTATGCCGTCATCGATGCCACATCGATTAGAGTCACTCTACTATAATGTGAGGTTCACGATGGTAGAGCTGGAGAGGTCACAAAATCCCTAGGTTACTTTTATTGAGGAGCAGAGAGTTGAAATTGACAGTGGAGATTTGTCTATCATGCCAGAGCTGATGGTTTTGGACTGAGGAGACGTTGGATTCAGGCCGCCAGATTGGCAGCTAGGGGTTATGGAGCGAGCTTTCTCTGCCACTGGCGCCACCTTTCTCTCCACAATTATCATTAATCCGATTGACGTTACTAAGGTGTGTGCCTTCATTTGGTTTTTGTTTGCCTGACTTGTCTCTAGTTTCATTTCTGAGAGTGATTTTTCTACAGTTTTGATATGTGGTTTACTATTGATCCAATTCTTTGATCTTGAAGTTATTATTTGTTACTATAATTTATTTACTGGGTTTTGATTTTCTGTTGGTTTGCTTGTGTAGAAAATGATCTAGTGGGTTTGCTCCATATCAGAAGAGTATCACTGACCTTTTCCAGTGATCAGTATAAATTTAAGTACTTTGATAAAGGTGGCATATTACTTGGTACCGGACATCTTCTCTTCTCTGTGTGTGTTATTCTTCAGGTATGTTGCACAAGCTAGCTCATCAACAGCAATAAATTCTTCGAATAGCTTGTATTCTGATTCGTGATTATTATAGACAACCATATTGCAAATCTCTTCCCGATGATCCTTTACTTGAATGTCTGGTTATAGTGGATGAGTCAAACATTCCAGGTCCGTAAATAGTTTAATGTGCTTTATGGTTGAAAATATATGTCATGGACTCAGAAAGCTAATATTTGTTTGCTTGTTCAAGTTTGATATGATAATACGATACATGGCTATGGTGTCATACAATTACAATATATAGTTCTAAAAAACTTCTAACTTGAATCGAGAAATGGTCATAATATGTAAAATATTTGCATTTGGTCATAATATAGTTATTTAAACTTTTTGATTATTCTATTATCATATGCACTATTTCTGCATCTGTATGATTATGCAGACTGTTAATGATTCCCGCTTTGATGACTGTTCATTGTTTCATATTCACAGTTCGTCCTTCCCATTCTCAAGTAGTGAGGGGCGCCATCAGTAAGACTCATGTTGTATGGACCCTCTATAATATTTATTTTTCCTTGAGTGATGTATACATATTTTGACGATGCATACAATATGAGATTAATGTGACGATGCATACAATACATTCCATATTTTGACTTTAATTGTAAAGTAGCTTAATGTGGTGATGCATACAATATGAGATTTTATTCTACTGTAGGCAATAGCAGAAGGCCTCTTGTTGAAACTTCCCTTCACAACAATATTTGAGTATCTCCAGGTCTGCCTCAATCAGTTATTAAGCAATATCTTTTTATACAAACTATTCTTAAAGCTACCATAATGTTCCATGTTGGTAACTAATTGATCTCTACATATGAGAAGATGTTGCAGATGGTTGCATTTTCACTGCGTAGTATCAAACCACAGGCAATACTTTATCTTGCTGCTGCAGTATCCGAATTTTATGTTCCTTGGATGAGCATGGTAATAATTAGTATTCTGATTTGTATTATATTCATTTAACTGCGTTTTCCGGCAGCATTCTTTACCTTAGGAGGTAGATCTCATCTTTTTATTCTGACCTCAATAATTTAATTGAATGGGAAGTAGTGGCTATATGTGAACCTTAGAAGTTCCATATTATGCCTTTATCAGTTTATATGTAACTTCTTACAAATCATTTCGATTATGGGATAGAATATAATTAGAGATGAAGAACAACATATAAGTTTCATGCTTACACTAAGTGTTGATGTATTTACTTTGCCTCTTAATGTACACTACAAGAAAAATGCACCTAGACCACGGACGATTTCCGTCGTCTAGGTGCAATTTTCCGTCGTCTAAGTACTTAGACGACGGAATTTCCGTCGTCCAAGCTCCGTGCTCCAAGTGCTGTCGTCCAAGCACTTGGACGACGGAGATGGAGAATTCCGTCGTCTAAGTGAGACTTAGACCGCGGACATTCTCCGGGGTCTAAGTGTCCACTTGGACGACGGAGATGACAATCTCCGTCGTCTAAGTGAATTTTTACATTTTTTTTTTTTAAAAAAATAAAATTATTTTTTTAAAAAAAATACGTAAAAATTCACTTAGACGACGGAGATTGTCATCTCCGTCGTCCAAGTGAATTTTTAAATTTTAATTTTTTTTAAAAAAAATAAAATTATTTTTTTTTAAAAAAAATGTAAATTAAAAATTCATGAAATGCTAATAATTAGCATTTAATGAATTTTTTGTTTAATTTTTTGTATATCAATATTCATAATATTGCAAAATTTGTTGAATATTAATTATTAATAATATATAATACGTACAAAATTCATAATGAATAAATAATTTAAATTATTATGAATTTAAATACAATGAATACAAAATTCATAATATAATAAAGTAAATTAATCTAGCCTAAATAAATAAAATTAAGCTAAAACTAAACCAATTCTGAATTTTTTTTAATTAAAATAATTTTTTTATTTTTTTTTAAAAAAATAAAAATTTAAAAATTCACTTGGACCACGGAGATGGTCATCTCCGTGGTCTAAGTGAATTTTTAAAAAAAATTTTAAAATTTTTTAAATTTTTTTTTTTTAAAAAAAAAAAATTAAAAATTTAAAAATTCACTTAGACCACGGAGATGGTCATCTCCGTGGTCTAAGTGAATTTTTAAATTTTTTTTTATTTTTTTTAAAAAATTTAAAAATTCACTTAGACCACGGAGATGACCATCTCCGTGGTCTAAGTGAAAATTCCGTAAAATTATTTTTTAAAAATAATTTGTAATGAATTTTTGGACCTGTAATTTGAATGGAATTGTCGTAAAATATCGATTAAAGAATCGTATATATAAAAAGTGGGATTTAAGACGATGAATTAATTTACGTATTCAAACTTGTTAAGTATCTACTACTATGTATAACTTAAGTGTCGGTACGTATAGGCTCATTGCACATTGATATTAACGAAATTGAATTTGGAAAAAACGACCATTGGATATACTCACCATAACACCATATATAAGTAGAATAATTTCCACTAAATACTGAGTTCGTTCAGGGTTTCATCGGCACAGTTAACCGCAAATCCAAAATTTTTACAAAACGGAAACCTGAATACACGAAAATCCGTAAGTCCTATTTTAAAACCGTCGACGCTCACACTCCAAGCATTGTTTACTCTATGGTCTCGACGAAAAGAATATGCATTGGGACATGGTCTAGATGGTCGTTGTCTTAGGTGAAATTACGAAATTTTCACTTAGACGTCGGAAATGCACATTTCCGTCGTCTAAGTTCTTACTTGGACGACGGAAATGCACATTTCCGACGTCTAAGTGAAAACATGGTTTAGGGGAAAGGGCCTTAGGGTTTAGGGTTAAAGTACTTAGACGACAGAAATGTGCATTTCCGTCGTCTAAGTGAATTTTTAAATTTTTTAAAAAAAAATTAAAAATTAAAAAATTCACTTAGACCACGGAGATGACCATCTCCGTGGTCTAAGTGAATTTTTAAATTTTTTTTAAAATTTTTTTAAAATTTTTTTATTTTTAATTTTAAAAAATATTTTTTTTATTTTTTTTAAAAAAATTAAAAATTTAAAAAAATTCACTTAGACGACGGAAAAAGACATTTCCGTCGTCTAAGTGAAAACTTAGACCGCGGAAACTTTCTCCGCGGTCTAAGTGAAATTTTTAAATTTTTGAAATTTCACTTAGACGACGGAGAAGTCTTTTTCCGTCGTCTAAGTGACACTTAGACCGCGGAAATTTTCTCCGCGGTCTAAGTTTCACTTAGACGACGGAAAAAGACATCTCCGTCGTCTAAGTGTTCACTTAGACCGCGGAGAAGTTTCCGTGGTCTAAGTGTTACTTAGACGACGGAACCTTTAAGGTTCCGTGGTCTAAGTGCATTTTTCTTGTAGTGGTATGTCACATTTTCATTGCAGGTGGAGCATAAAATTCAGTTCGGATTTGGTCCATTGGATATGCGACTTGTTCAGGTGCCAAAGATGCTCTTAGTGTTGAGGAAAGACTGGGCCCCCAAGGACTTGTGTATATCATTTAAGGTTAGATACAGAGCTTTTTATTATTTAGTCATTTGTCATATCCAAGTACTATCATCCAGGTGAAAATTTGGTCCTTTCATTTTGGGTCTTGAAGGCAGTACAAGGAAAGTAACATTGTAGCCCTCTTCAGGACCACTTATCACATCTTTCACCAGCTGACTTGAAATTTTTATATTGAGTAGGATTGTATTTCTTTTCTCCCTATCTCAAAGTTTAGTGTTTGGTAGTGCAGTACAAATTAAGTTGCTATTAGTCCATATCTTGTATTGGATTCTTAACGCACTTAGTTTGGTATATACTTCTCAATTTAGGTTCTTAAGTGCTTTTGATGTCTAAAACACTGTAATGAAAAACTTGGAATTTGAAGTAGAGTTGGCACTCTGAGATTTTTATTTGATTCTTGATGTTTTGGTTTCATACATAGAGTTTTTGCTGCCTCTATATAATTAGGCTGCAAGTTTCATACAAAGTTTTTGTTGCCTCTGTAGAATTAAGCTGCAAGTTTCATAGATAGAACTAGTGCTCTCTGATCTTGTTGTACTTTAAGATTCATGAACAGTACCTAACATTGTTGTGTGGTACTGTGGTATATACTACACCATAAGGGACCAAAAAAGAGAAAAACAAATTCTAGAGTTGAATTAAAGGGAAAAAGAGAAAACATAATTCTAGAGAAGAGAAAACCACTTCTTCTTGTTTGGTGCACTAGGAGGGCGACCACGACCTTGTTTTTGTGTCTGTTGTACTTGTGATTCATCAATTTGTGATTTTCGTTTGTGTATTTGTTGCACTTGTGGCTTAGCAATTTCTGATTTAATGTTTATCACCTGTGGCCGAACAATTTCTGATTTGTGCCTTTTTGTTTGCTGCACAAACAAATTTGAAATTGAATTTGAACATCTGTATATTAAGAGATAGTTATTGTAAAACAAATTCGCTACTTGGTAAAAAAACAATAACGAGCTCGTTTGTAATACACATACCTTTTTAATGTGTAGAATTGAAGATGAGTACTTGAAAATAGGTTTGTGCTTCTTTATTGCTGAAGCAGCAAATGCCGACAATGCATCACTTCCTTTTTTAGTTTTATCAAATAGCTCAGCCTACATGAGGTAACAAAACTTTGTTAAGTGAAACTTAAAGTTTTTATACGTACAATTAGGATATCCATACAACATACCACAAAGTATGTAGTGAAAAACCAATCTAAAGATTATGGCATTCAGATTGTTTTAATTATAGCATTTATCACCCGTTGACATGAAGAAAACAAAGGAGTGATCTATCTATAGCTACAACAGATTAAACCGAATATTGATTGGTCCAAAATTAGACACATACTGAAGATGTCACAAGTTGTCCAGGCTCAAGGCATCTAATCTCCATATGGGTTATGAAAGAATCAACACTCTCGAAAACTACAAACCTGCATAACACAAAATTTTTTGAAATAGCCCAATCATACTTTGGTGGTTGCAAGCGTAAAAAAAAGAAGTTGAGTGGAATTACTTTGAATTTTACTATTCAACCACAAAGCTAAGAATATGCCGATCATATTCCTCTATACTAAAAGGCCCACGGAAGTTACCAATTGTAGTTACATAGCATTTGGTGTTTTGGGGAGCTAATGTTTTGGCGAGAGCGTTCAAGTGCTCCAACTTCTTGCTAGTTTTGGAATCTGAACCATTAGAAGCTGAATCATTGTCCCACACATACGGACTTGAAATTTCTTCCTTTGAGCAGTTCGTCTTATCTTCATCAGACTTATTTGTGTTTTAGCTAATGTTGTCTCGATCACACTTTTTTGTTCTCCTGCTGCTACAGTTGCCTTGATCGGACTGAACTTAGTTGATTGAGTTTCAATTTCTAGTGTGTTGTTTCCGACGGGTTGCTCTTTATGTTGAAATGAAAATACAAAGTAAATGTTACAACAGTCGCCCACATGTTAATTGGAAAAGAATACATGATGTGAATATGAGAATCATAGACTAAGAGCAAACATATTTTCAACGGTAGTCAGTAATCTAACTACATTCACCAAAAGATTAACAAACCCACAATTGAATTTAATTGCATAAATAGTCAAGAATATGAAAGTTTACCTTCAAATGTGATGTCTCAAAGTTGTCCCGACTATATATATGACATGATGATTCTTCATTAATTTGTAGATGAATATCACTCATCTTTGTAGTTGATTTATGAGTATTTTGATCAGCAACATTTTTTCCAGCTTCATCTGTTCTATGCTTTGTCTCCCCACTTTTATTGATATCATTAACATCATCAGTCTGTGTTGGCAACAACTTTTTGGCAACCCTTATCATTTGGCATACCAATACATTAACTGATTCATGAAGATTACTAAGAGTGCCTTTAAGTGAACTTATTTTGGCTCGGGCAGTAGATGCATTTTATTCCTCATGCTTGAAATCAACTTTTGAAACTAATATGTTCTTACAATCTAGACCCCCTCTCCGCCTAATCCATTTCATTAATTTCTTGGATTCCTCCTCCCCCAAGCTGCAACTGGAGGCTTTGTGAAATCGACTATTTCACATCCATGGACAATAACATTGTAGTAAAAAAGCTATAGAAATAGCACACAACCACTCATGTATTTCTAGCACACAACCACTCATTGTCTCTCTTAACCTTTTTTCCCGTAGATGCTTCCAACTTTGTTGCTTCACTCATCTATCAAATAGACAACATCATGTAAATTATCATTTTCATAACTAAATATGAGCAAGTTTAAATATAAAACAAGAATATACTTACTGAAAATTGTTGAAGGCTTTCCTCCCAATGAATATTTTATCTGCGTTTGTATCATTGGTGGTATGATCCATTTTCTTCTTTCATCTTCCCAACATTGTTAGAGAAAGGGAGATGAATGTTTTACAGAACGGAGAAGTTTTATGTGCTCCGGGCGGCTAATGTGGGAGATGCAACATACTCATGTCGATAAGCAATGCAATTACTTTTTGTATACAATCATTAAGAGATAAGTTGCACTCTATAATTAAAGGAGTGGTGAAGTGGTGGACTAAAAAGTCTACTCTATGTGAACGCAGAAACATACAAACGTGAGGATGTAAATCTCATCTCCCTATTTCAAAATAAAAAAAAATAAAAAAAATATTAATATTTTAAACGAAAAGGAAAAAAAACAAGATTTCAATATATATATATATTTTTGAAAGGGTCGGAAACATGTTGGTAACTCTAAAGAATCAAGCTAAGCCCATACCAGGCCCACGACGAAGCCCAGACCAGGCCAAGACAAAAGAAACTGAAACAACAAAAACCAGCAAAAACAAGCCTAGACCAGGCCCATGACCAAGCCTAGATCAGGCATAAACCCTAAACCTTAAAAAAACCCTAAACCCTATAGAGCAACCTCTAAACCCCAAAACTTAAATCCTAAATCTAAATCACATTACCAAACCAATAATCATTAACCCTAAATCCCTTAACATTAAACTCCAAACCCTAAAAGCTAAACCCAAACCCCAAATCTAAAACCCTACATCTAAATCACATTACCAAACCAATAATCGTTAACCATAAACCTTAAACCCTAAACCCCAAACTCCAAACCCAAAATCTAAAACCCAAAATTTAAATCACATTACCAAACAATTAATAATCTTTAACCCTTAACCCTTAACGTCTTAACCCTAAGCCCTAAGTCCTAAACCCTAAACCAAAGTGTACCCTTAATTTTATTTGTTTGTTTTAAGGAAACTATATATTTCGAACATCTATTTTCATATACATGAGACTATAAACTATGTAAGTTATATGTGAGTGCATATGAACTATGTTATATGTGCATGAGTATGGATTGAATATAACAATATACTTAAGTGTTCGTATGTTTGTATTCACTCCACATCAATATTAACGAAATGGAATTTGGACAAAATAACTGTTAGACATATTCATCATAACATAATATGTAAGTAGACAAATTTTCAGTTAATACAAAGTTTGTTAAGCATTTGATTAAAGTAGTCAACCATAATACCGAAATTTCAATGAAACAGAAATGTTGATATACGAATCTTCGTAACTCTGATTTTTGAACCATCGACACTTACAATCCAAGAATTATTTACTCTATGCCCTCGACGAATATAATCCACAATATAACATGGTACACATGATCATGCTCTTAGAGGTTAGATTGTGAAACTCTACTTAGATGACGAAAGTGGTTGAATTTCGTCGTCTAAGTAGAACTTATACGATGAATCTTACTGCTTTCAATTCGTCATCTAACACTTTTAGGGTTTAGGGAAAATGTTAAGGGCTTAAATTTTAGGGTTAGGGTATATGGTTTATAAATGATCTTAGATGACAAATATATTTCGTCGTCTAAGTACAATATCTTAGACGACGCAGAGTATTTTGCCATCTAAGTTAGATGTTAAACGACGAATTCTGTTTTTCTTTGTTTAAGTACGACTTCTAAAACAACAAATATATTTTTTGTTGTCTAAGATAATATACTTAGACAATTCTATGATCTAACTTAGACGTTGAAAATGTGTGTTCATCGTCTAAGCCGATGCTTAGGCGACGAAAATATAATTTCGTCGTCTAAGTTTGCCTAGACGACGAAATTTTCTCTCACCCAACGAAACATGTTTTTGTCGTCTAACTGCGACTTAATTAGACAACGAAACCTTTCATCGTCTCTGTGCAAATTTGTGGTAGTGAAGTGGAGCAACATGTTATTCCCAGGAGAGTGGAGCTTGCGCTCTAAAGTGAAAATCTCCATCTCGAACTCCAACTCCTAAATCTGAACCCTAGCTGGATCTTCTTTCCAAGTAACGAGGGCTTGCTAACCAACACATCATCTTTTAAATCGACATGTGCGGCTGCCTCTAATACCGAACCCGAGGCCGCCGCCGCTAACTCTGACATTGCTGCACTAGATCTAGTGGAGGTGAATGGCTCACGAACAGCACACACCCCTTTAGGGTGAAAGATCAATCTACACTTCAAGCATCTCCCTGCCAAGTTCTCAAAAGCAAAAACTTCACCTTGCTCACAATTCCAGGAGCTAACAATAACTCTTTTTCAAACGGGACCCGTTTCGCCACAGAATGAGCAACCCTTACACGAATAATCCTTTCTTTCTAGCAGTACAACTGCGTTACAGAAACTTACTAGTCTCCTCTACAAAAGCTTCGATGTTTTCATCCAGTTTAAACAACGGAGGAATTCCTGAAAGATGAACCCAGAAAAATAGATCTTCTAATGCCACCCCATCCAAATCCGATGCTCCATCATAATCAACAATCATCATCGACCCTTTTTTGTAGAGCCAAGGTCCTCCACATAACACACGCTTCTTGTCCCAAATTCCTTCAAACGTGAAGAGAAGAATTCCATTAAGGCGTTCCTAAACCCTAAGAGAGTCTTCCAATAACAACACTTGTCGAAATTCAGACTTGAGATCATAAAGGTTTATTGGTTTGAACGAGCGGCTGAGTAAGAACAATCGGTTGGATGGGGGAAGAGCGCCTCCCATCCGGAGTGGAATATTCACTGGAGGAGTACCGAGTGCTAGGGCAGAGGAAAACGAGGCGGTGACAGACTCTACTGGGTCCGACATGATGGTAGGGGGTGAACTAAGGTCGTCGCCTAGGGCTAGGTGGCTACCTAGGGTTTTCTCTCAGAACGCGGAGAGAAAAAAAAGTAGTCTTGGCATGGAAATATGGAATACACTAGGCAAGGAAAATCATCGCACCAAAAATCGTGTGTGCTTGTATTTTGTGCATCAATTAATCAGCATCATGCGGGATATAGGGCCATGGGCTCCACATAAATCACTTTTGCCCGCTCCGTTCTCGGCATCTGGCGCCATTTACTTCAAACTCTCAACTTCCTATGAATCCCTTTAATCACCCAAAGCAACCCAATCATAGTGCACCACACCACTGTTTCTCATTGACCTTTCTCTAATCTGACCAACCTCATTGGCTTCCTCACGAACCCTTCACTGCACCTCGCCGCAGCCGAACATCGCTTATCGGAATACTGACCATCATAGTCGGAGCCCGGTCCAAAGATATTTGAAAGCTTCCAAGTTTCTGGCACCGCTCAGATCTATCATCCATCTCACACAAAGAGACTTCTACTAAACCGAATCCAAATCTCTCTCTCTCTCTCTCTCACGAGCTTGAAAAAAGTAGAGCTCTTAACAATGCCAGCGACTGAAGCAGGCTTCGATCTCAGAGTAACTAATTTCTCCTCTCTCAACCCTTACAATGGCGCTCTCATATTCTCTTTCTAACATATCTGTCTCTGTGTGGTTTTCTACAGACTTCTTCTCAGTCGGCGTTCGCAATCGGGTGAGTTGCGCACTGTTTTGTAGGGTTTCTAATTTTCGATTACATTGTCGCCTTGCGTTGATTTTCCTGGATTTGATTTTTTGTTTTTGTTTCAGAGACTACGCATTTGCCGATGTAGGAAACTTGGAGCACTGTATCAAGTATTTGAACCAGACGCTCGTTACGTTCGGATTTCCGGCTTCGCTTGATCTCTTCGCCAATGATCCGGTGCGTTTTGCTTCGTTTTGTTGTTTTTATTTTTTCAATTTTTTAGGAGGAAATGTCAGACTAATTCTTGTTTTATTTTTTGGTTTTTATTATCTAATAATTTGTTGTTTGATGGACTGGATTGTTTGATTAGTGAAGAAATTATTCTGCTGCAATTTGTAGGTTTCGGTAGCTCGGACTTGCAATTGTATGTACTCGTTGATTCAGCAGAGGCAACGCGATGTCGAATTTAGAGAATCCGCTAATGAGCAGAGACAGCGGTATTTATTCTCTCTTGAATTAATGCAGTAGTTTATGAACTTTGGGCGTAAATTATGTATGTTTCATGGTGGTGTCATGTTTCATTTTGGGACTAATGTAATAATTCTACATATTCATTGAGCACTGTCAGTATGTTTGAGTTATGGCTGGACTTTGATTAGTTTTCAAGATGATGCTTATATTTTTTTTTTTTGCATCATTAAATGTTGCTAGGCTTTTGTCGGACATATCAAGACTAGAAGCTAAAGTTGAGCGACTTGAGGGGCAGATACAAGCGAAAGATAGGGAGATAGCAACAATGACACGAAATGTTAAAAATTTAATTGTTTTTTAGGAATATTAATTCTGTAAATATCTGCCTGCAACTCTTAGTTTTACTGATTCTTATGGTAATTTTTTCTATGTGTAGGAAGCTAAAGCTACCACAGCTTTTAAGTCGCAAATCGAGAAGCTTCAAAAAGAGCGAGATGAGTTTCAGAGAATGGTCATTGGGAATCAGGTTGGACATGTGCATTCAATGGCTATTCTTAACTGATTTATGGTACTACTATGTCAAACTGGACAAACCCTGACAAGCATTTGTGTTTATGCTGCCAAAGCAAGTTAAGACTCAACAAATGCATGAGATGAAGAAGAAAGAAAAGGAATACATAAAGCTGCAGGTACTTTATATAAGCTATAATGTTCCATTAAGAGAACCTTTGGGTATTTTTTTTTCAAGAAAAGACTTCATACATGACAGATCACACGAGTGATTGGCATACCTGATTTGAAAATAAAAAGAGTCATGCTTTTCAATCTCAGGAGAGGCTGAACCAAGTGTTGATGGAGAAAAAGAAGGAATCAAGATCAGGCATGGAGATAATGAACTTGCTTCAGGTATTCCTTAGCTGAATCTCTCCCTACACAATTTCAAATCTATCCGCCTAATATCATTTTGTTCCTGTACATGTTACATGAAAACAGAAAGAAGGGAGGCAGCAGCGCGGAACATGGAATGGAAAGAAGACTGATAATGATTTTTATAAAAAGATTGTATGCAGTTTGGTTGATTTAATTTTTATTCTGAACCGCTTCTTGTCTAGTCTGTGACTTATAATTTTTCCAGGTGGATGCGTATGAGGCCAAAAATAATGACTTGATACAAGAAAATGCTGATCTGAAGGCATTATTGCGTTCAATGCAGGTAACTCTAAATCTTTTAGTTTTCAGTACACCGTGTTTATGATTCCCATATTTCTGGGACAGCCCAAAGCTTTTATATCTACTGTAATGACCTTTTTTTTTTCTTTCCTCGTTTCTGTTTCCCTTTCTGTTAGATTACACGGCAAGTGTCATTGGAGAGAAACCAAATTAATATCTTGTCTGACTGTTTATCCACATATATATTGTGGTGGATGTGACAGCCCTTTTGAAACTATTTTTGTAGTTCTATACTAGAAAAAACTTCTTTGGGCGTCTGCATTTTGTCATTTACTTGATGAGGCAGTTGCACATGTGCCTACGAAGTAGTAATCTAAGATTATTGAGCATCAAGAAATATCTCTCCTTTCATCTCCCTTCATTCCCTATATCTAGGGTTTACCAAACCAGATATATATGCTTGTACTTGTGGATACTTTCTTTTCTTTTGAGAAGATTCGGTTTTACTGTTGTATGCCAATGAATGAGAAGTTGTAAAATGTTTTCCTTACAGATGGATATGCGTGATTTCATAAATGCTCCAAATGGGCAGTCCAAACAGTCTCTAGCTGCCAATGAACGGGTTGAAACTGACCACTCACAGTCTCCATTAGGTGGAAGGACGGTATGAATTTTTTAAGTGACGTATGCTTAAAAGTTTCCATGAGTTCTGGATTTATCAGTAGCTATATACTCCATCCAGGATGTCTTTGACCTGCCCTTTCGCATGGCTAGAAATCAAATAGAAGAAAGTCTGCGAAATAAGATGGCTTCAATCAAGGTAATTTGTGTTTGTTTACCAAACTATCATGATGTGATGTTGTAAAAAGGGATTATTGAAGTGTTTTGCTTCTTACATGCTAAAATTGTAGGAACGCATGGGTCAATTGCAAGATGCACAAAAAGAAGCAGAGGTTACTTGTGAAGCATCTGAGAGGGAGCTTGAGCTTGAAGCTCAACTTGTCGAGGCGAGGAGCATAATCCAAGAACAGGTCTGGTTCTCTAATTGTATATAAGATAGTTGATGTCTCTGCTTCTAAAATGCACTACATCCATTATATATGTATGCCTATGTGCATGCACGTATGCACTACATGCTTTATATTTGTGTGTATGTGCAAGTGACATTATTGGATCGCTCACAACGAGGTATAGTTATCCAAACTGCAAATATCCAAACAAACTTTGGTATCATCTAATCATGTGACTGAATAGATAACACCAGTGCTTTTGATAACCATAATCTTGAGGACAGTGAAAAAACTGAATGGTTTCTTATTTGTACTATATTTGTAAATTTCATTTTTTTTCTATACATGCTTCTAATGATGATACTTGAATTGCCTATGGTCTTTATGTTTTTAAATTCAGGGACTCCTTTTTTTTGGGTCGGATTTTCAGGGACTCCTTAGAGAAAGGCCATAGTAATGGATTATCTTATAATTTTATATAACATGCAAGTATCTGCCCTAAACTGTGTCTATTAATCTGGTAGCATAGCATGTTATATAAACATTGATATCCATTAAAGAATCCACCACAAAGCTTTATAGTTCAACCACTTCACAGCTCTGGGTTAGATGCTTGCATTTGGAATAGTGTGAGTTGCATTATCTCTGAGGATTCTGTGTGTGGTGAGTGGGTCGGGGAGGTAAATATACTTGCATTACCCTTAGCATTGGCCAGTAACTATAAGTGGCTGTCTAGTTGGAAAGGAATGAATTGATTATTGCAATGCGGGAAGGACTGTATGTATCTTATGGTTCGTTGGTGTCGAATCATAATACATGTTGGAGACATTTCTTTAATGTTATCATCTTGATTGTTTGCATGCTTAGTACTGATCATACTTCATAGGTCTTTTTACAATGGCCTATGCTCTGACAGATTAGTTGTCCATCGTTCTTGTGATTTCTCATAGGACTCCTCCAGCTGCTTTTTTTTAAATAATTTTTTTTATAAAGTCACATGAAAGGTTCAAAGAGTATCAAATTCTAGGAGTTGGTGTGCTGCTACGTTCTTTGAAAAATTATGCAGCTGGAGTTCATTATATTTAGTTGTCTGCTGATAGTATCCAGCCCTTTACACCGTTTTTGTTTAACATAAAATGGGATATTGGTTTCATTGCAGGCATCCATAATGTCCAAACAATATAAGCCTGACAGGCCAAGGTAAATATTTACACTTGTCTCTTCCAACTTTTTAGTAAAGTAAGTATTTATATGGTCATACCAATTATGCAGGAATCTGAATGGCCATTTTAATTCTGGCAGGGAATCTCTCATTCCATCACCAACCGAGGTATGAATGATTTGTTGCATATACACTTTTTTTTATGATTTTTTAGATGGAGGCTCTATGGTATCAATATTTAGAGTTTAAAATTTGAATCAAAGGATAACCTTAATCATGACAGATCCTAGTGTTTACGATATTTGCTGTATCATGGATACTCTTAGTTTGATATTCATTTGAAAATGGTGATTTATTTCGTGGACTGGTTTCGATCCTATTTAAGCGCACAGTAAGTTCATGAGTTCCGAGTCATGACAGCTTTTGCCCCTTTCTCATTTGATCTGTTTCTTTCTATTTTCACTAAATACATAAATATTCAATTCCTTTCACCATAAAATGGCATATAAAACCTAAAGTTTACATCAGGAGTAGAACAATAAAATTTATCCAATGCGAGAAGTGAACTCTGTGCTGGAAGTATGATCTTTCCCATGATTAGTACTGTTTTTTGCCTTTTTATTTTTCAGGGAGCAAGACACTAACAGCGCTGATGACACCCCATTTTTTGGTCAATGTCCATGATTAGGCTCAGAAAAATGGCAGCTACCGTGTAAACTATTGTATGATCAATTCTGACCAAGAATATTCTGAATTGTGAATGACATGTTCAGCTAATTAAACCTAGAAGAGTTCTAGTCTGTCTTATCAATGTAATCATCATATATTTATCTATTGTGATGGAATCTTCCTCAAGTTGTGTTGATTTCCCTTGGCGGGTTGAGTTGATTTATCCATCATCCTTTCAATTCTTAGCATTCTGGATGTGCTTTCAAGTTGCAACCCAGCTTGTTTTTCCTTGTGCACCTTTCTACTCCTTTGCGTACAGCAGTGTTGTGGATTATATCCTCTCTTTTGTTGCTCTCTCTCATGCATGTCGAGACCAGATTCATCGAAATATATTTGTTTCTCAGCGGAATTCTAAATTTGGTCAAATTATTTAAAAATCTAAATTCATTCTCTTTCCTAAACAACTCAATAAATTTTTCCTGGTCTAAAAGGACCCAATGCTATTGACGTTTTTTTTCCTAGAAAATTGAAAGGATCCAATTTTAGATTAAATAGTAATCTAGGATGAAGTCCTAACGACTGACTATAATCTATGAAATTCTGTAAATTTTTTGACATATCCCCCTTAAAATTGAGACAACCAAAAATTTGCAGGAAGAATGACACTCCGCAGATAAATCTCACAAACAAACCGTGAACCACTGATGTCCATCTGGATTTCTTGACATATAGTAGAAACTAAATATGATGTAAAACTCAAGATTGAAAACATACTTTACAAAGTACTGGTTCTAAATACAAGGAGAAGCAAACTCAACGACTACTCGAGTAACAACCTATTCACAGGAGTCTCACTGTAACAACATAAGAAAACTGGTATCTAGAGCGACTTCTATATACATATGAAACAAACTGACAGTAAGCTGGAACCTACTGATGAGAGGATGACTAGTGGACTCAGAGCTCTCGACAATACCAAGCACGCTAAGGAATACCACTGCAACCTTGACAACGAAAACCGAAAATTCCATGGAAAGACATTTAAAATATAAAACGTTAGCGTGAGTGGACAAAAATAATATAATAATCTGCGTAAATCGCTAAACTGTAATTTTCATGGCTTTTCGCTATTTTCTGTGAAATAATGCGAGTTCTAAACTAAAATATAAATAGAGGTGCTTTCCTAGGCCACCTAACCTGAAGCGTTAAACTGAAATGAAAAACACGCAAATATGTGACGGGATGGTCTCCAGGCCACCTAACTTGAGTCGATCTGGGTTAGACGAGACTACCTAACCTCCCCTAACCAACTATCCGGTGATCAGCCGAATAGCTAGAGCATCGATGCAACTAAACAAACTATCACAAAGCAAGCTTCTGAATAAACGCTTCAAAAATATACCGTAAAACGTACTGCGTAAAAATAAGGAACTCGCAATCAACTGTGAAAATGAAGGTCCACTCACAAGTCTGCGGCTACTGTTGGGGTCTCGCGGAATTTTCTTCACTGCCAGAGTCGTGATCTCGATGTCCTATAAATACGGATCATTCAATATTAAAATACAAATAAAACTATGAAAATTGACCCTAAAAATAACCCCAGAAGTCTTGCCGATAATTTCTGAAAACTGACTCGCCGGAAAACTACCGTGGACGGTGGCACGTGGCCCTCATGCCCTCCACATGCAGCAGTGCGTGATCCACACGCGTCTCCCGGCCAAACAGCTCCAATGGTGCGTGAGCAAAAACTTTCCCAATTACGATCTTGACCAATTTAGCGCTGCTTCGCCAAAAAATGCCAAAAAGTCGGCGGCCTCCGGCGAGATTTTCTGCTTGATCGCCGGCTACGGTGCATGTCGGATCTCAAGACTAGGGTTTTGACTCCTGGGATGAAACCCAGTCAGTTCCACCTACCCTCTTCGTTCGAAAACGGCCGGAACATCGCCGTCCGTTAACCACAAAATCCGGCCGGCTAACCGCGTCGATTTGAATAATAAATCAACCTAATACCCATTAGCACATACACCAAACTGAATAGGGGGAGGAGAGCTTCCTCTCCATACCTGGGGTGTCCCCGGAGGTGGCCAGAAAAGGCGGTTCGAGTCGGGTCGAAGAAAACGGGTCGACGAACGGTATACGGGTCAAGCTCGTACGTATTTCTGCCAAATTTAGAAACTTTCAAAAATTAACAAGTATAAATACCGTATACACTGCTGGCCCAAATCAACGGTCCAAAATCATTCTGATCTCGATCGAACGGTAGCGATTAAACCTACCAAAAACTAATTATATTAAAATTATTTGTCGTATAAACTTCCGATAAACGTTAAAAATAGCTCGCTTATCCAAAAAATTCCTAAAAAATTCTTAGAAATTCAAAATTAAATACTCTACAACTCTCATGAAGAAAGTCAAGTCAAATTCTCGCATGGTGAAAAATTCGTGAACAACCCTAATAACGCGCCTAATCCGCAATAACACGTAACGTAGTTCTATAAGTGCGTGATTTCGGTATGGGTTGTAACACTCCACCCCCTTGACAAAAATTTTGTCCTCAAAATTTACATACCTACTAGAAAAGATGAAGGTACTGCTCCCTCATAAACTGCTTTGGCTCCCAAGTGGCTTCCTCGAATGCATGATTCCTCCATAACACTTTCACTAAGGGAATGGTCTTGTTTCGGAGAACCTGCTCTCTACGGTCAAGAATATCCCCTGGTTCCTCAATGTAAACTAAATCCTCTTGTAACCGAATTTGCTAAGGCACGATGACATGGGAAGGATTGGGGATGTACTTCCGCAACATGGATACATGGAAAACATCATGAACTCGCGCCAACTTTGAGGGTAACTCCAAATGATAAGCTACAACACCTACTCGCTCAGTAATCTCATAGGGACCAATGTAACATGGCTGAAGTTTACCGCATTTTCCAAACCGCATTACCCCTTTCCATGGAGACAATTTCAGGAATACCCAATCTCCAACTTCAAACTCAAGATCCTTACGTCTAACGTCGGCATAACTCTTTTGTCTGTCTTGAGCAATCTTCAATCTGTCTCGAATGATCTGAATATTTTTTGTAGTCTTCTAAACTATGTCTGGGCCAATGAGACTCCTTTCTCCTACTTCTGTCCAGCGAAAGGGTGTCCGACACTGTTTCCCATACAACACCTTATATGGTGACATGCCAATGCTAGAGTGAAAGATGTTGTTATATGCAAATTCCATCAAATGCAGGTACTTATTCCATTTCCTTGGGAATTGCAACACACAAGATCTCAACATATCCTCAAGCGTTTGGATAGTTCTCTCAGACTAACCATCTGTCTGAGGATGAAAAGCCGTACTGAACTGCAACTTGAGTTCCCAAAGCCTCCTACAATGCTCTCCAAAATTTTGAGGTGAAATGAGAATCTCGATCTGAAATGACGCACACAGGCACACCATGTAGCTTCACAATCTTCTGCATATATAACGTAGCTAGCTTACTCATCGACAGTTTCTCTGAGACTGGTATAAAATGTGTAGACTTGGTGAAGAGAACCACAATTACCCAAATACCTGTATGCCCCTTGGCTGTACGAGGTAACTTGTATACAAAATCCATGGTAACATGCTAACATTTCCAGATAGGAATCTCCAGACACTGCATCATTCCTGAAGGTTTCTGCCTCTCTGCCTTCACTTGATGACAAATAGGGCATTGACTCACATAGGTCGCTACCTCCCTCTTCATATTGGACCACTAATAATACTCTCTGAGATTGCAATACAT
Organism: Geum urbanum; assembly: GCA_946800695.1. Classification (NCBI taxonomy): domain Eukaryota; kingdom Viridiplantae; phylum Streptophyta; class Magnoliopsida; order Rosales; family Rosaceae; genus Geum; species Geum urbanum. The sequence goes on from OX327003.1 coordinate 14,478,880, forward strand.
CTTCGTGCTACCCGGGTGCATTGTATAAGCTGAACAATGAGCCTCGTCGAGTATTTCTTGCTTTAATTCCTCTAAATTTGGAACACAGAGTCTACCTCTGAATACAATCAACCCATCTCTCCTTATCATAAAATTTGGTTGTTCACCATTTCGCACCGTGTCCTTTAATTTCAGAAGGGAAGGATCAAAATCCTGCATACTGGCGAATAGAATTCCAGCCATGCTCACATCAGTATACAACACTGCTCCAGTGGCTCGTAACTCTGCAAGCAATGGTACCCGAGCCATTTGAATGTGAGACAAGGAAACTTCAGATTTCTAGCTAAGAGCATCAGCTATAACATTCATCTTTCCAGGTTGGTACTCGAAGGTACAATCATAATCGCTTATCAACTCCACCCTCCTTCTCTATCGTAATTCTGGCTGAGTGAGAAGATACGTAAGGCTTTTATGATCCTTAAAAATCTGACATTTTTATGATCCTTAAAAATTTGACATCTAGCACCGTACAAATAATGTCTCTAGATTTTTAGTGCGAAAACTATCGTTGCCAACTCTATATCATGAGTGGGGTAGTTCACCTCATGGGGTTTCAACTGGCGTGAACCATACATGACAACTCTACCATGCTGCATTAACACGCACCCCAAGCCTAACTTAGAGGCATCACTGAAACTATAAACTCCCCACTATCTTCTGGTAACGTCAACACTGGAGCTATGATCAACCTTGTCTTCAGAGTCTGGAAACTCTCCTTACAAGCTTCCGACCATTCAAACTTAACTCCCTTCCTTGTGAGTTTCATAAGAGGTGTTGCAATGCGTGAAAATTCATGACCAAACCGACGGTAGTAACTAGCTAAACCCAGAAAACTTCTAATATCTGGCAGACTCACAGGTCGGTTCCAATTCAACACAGCCTCAATCTTGTATAGATCGACACTAACTCCTTCTACTGAAATCACATGGCCAAGAAATTTTACATTATCCAAACATAACTCACATTTACTGAACTTGGCGTATAACTGAGATTCCCTCAAAGTCTTCAGAACAATGTGCAAATGCCTGGCATGCTTCCCCGCATCCTTCGAGTAAATCAGGATATCGTCAATAAACACTATGACGAATTTATCAAGATAAGCCAGAAATACCCGATTCATCAAAGCCATAAAGGCAGCAGGTGTATTCATCAAACCGAATGGCATTACTCGAAACTCATAGTGCCCGTAACTCAATCAGAATACGGTCTTAGAGACACTAAACTCTCTAATCCGCAACTGATGATATCCCGATCGGAGATCAATCTTAGAGAACACCGTAGCTCCCTTCAACTGATCAAACAAATCGTCAATACGAGGTAGCGAATATTTTTTCTTCACAGTCACCTGATTCAATTTTCTGTAGTCAACAATTAACCGCATAGATCCATCCTTCATTTTCACAAACAAAACTTGAGATCCCCATAGTGATATACTATGACGGATGAAACCTTTATCGATCAATTCTTGAAGCTGAACCTGCAACTCTTTTAACTCAGCTGGAGCCATATGGTACGACGCCTGAGCTGTGGGACCTATACCCGGAAGATGCTTATTCATGAAATCAATTTCCTTTTCAGAAGGAAGACCGGGTAATTCCTCAGAATACACATCGGGGTAATCCCTGACCACTGCAATCTCCTCAAGGTTAGGAGTGGAAACACGAGTGTTTACAACATGCGCTAAGTATGCGGTACACCATTTCCGCAATAATTTCTCAACTCTCACAGCTGAAATCAAGCACGAAGAAAGAACATTTCTTTTCTATAAAATAAAATCTCAGGTAACCCTAGACTTCTAAACGCCAATTATTTTCGATGACAATCAACCAAAGCTTGGTGATTGCTAAGAGAGTCCATACTCAAAATCAAAGAAAAGTGCGCGACATCAAGATGTATCAAGTCGGCAGACAACCCGAAACCTCCAACCATGACACTACAGTCTCTATACACTAACCCTACTAAAACCATATCATTAGTGGGATAAACCACTCGCCATATCACCGGTAAGGGAGTGTTAACTATTGATGCTAATCTCATGGAGATAAAAGAATGTGTCACCCCCGGATCTATTAAAGTATACACAGTATAACCAAAAACATATAACGTATTGATAATCACATCTAGAGCTGTTATGCCCTCCTTTAAGGTCATAAGGTGAAGTCAAGCATGTCCATTCTGTGCAGGCGGTCGCCCTCTCCGGCTACGATCTTGATAAGCTGGCTGTCTAGGTGGCAGTGCTGCTCTAACCCCTGATCACCACCAGAACTCTGCATCAAAAATCCTCCTGAGGTGTCCCTATGTGGACACTCCTTTGCAAAGTGACCCATCTGGCCACAACGAAAATAAGCTGAAGACCCAGCCTGACACTGTCCGAGATGATGCTTGTGACACCTATCTCATAGAAGTAAATCTCTGGGTGCTGATGGAGTAGAACGATAACTACTAGCTCTACTAGAATTGTCACTAGATCCCTGCCTCTAGGGTTTATTCCTCCTCATCCATCTCTGAAAATGACCCGGATGACGTGCAAGAAGAGCTGAAGCGGAAGATCCCTCACCAGAAGATGAAGTAGAACCTGAAGTACTTGAGCTACCCCTCTTTCAAAGACCCTGGCTGGGCCCACCTTCCTCAAATCGTTGAGTTCGGCCTTGCTCAGATTGAAGCCTATCCTCGCATCTCACATCAGCACTAACAAACTCATCAAAATCAGCACGTGACACACCGGATAGGTATGGGGCAATATCAGTTTGCAAACCCTGCTCAAACCACCAACACTTCTCCTTCAATAACCTGACAGAATTTGGTGCAAAATGGGCCAAGAGGGTGAAATGATCCCGGTACTCTAGCACTGATATGTCCCCCTGTCGAAGACTCATAAACTCCTTATACTTCCGCTGCTCGGAAGCCTCGCTAAAGAAACGATTCATGAGCAATTCTATGAACTTTGTCCATAAAGTGAGAGCTGCATTCCTCTCAGTACTCTGCCACCAACGATAAGCATGGTAACCTACAACTACCTCAGGGGTCAACTTTGGACGCAAACAGTCACAAACTCCACCGATTTCAACTAGCCAGTTCTCGCTAGTCTCAAGGTCATGGAAACCTGTAAAAGGAACGGATCCTGCCTTCCTAGCCTTACTAACTAAATCCTTATGATCCTCACGTAGTGTTGGCATCATGCGTGAAATTAACTCATGCATCTGCTGAGCCAAGGATTGTGTATCATCTCGTTTGGTTGGTTATCGAGGCATACTGACTAACCTATGAGTCCAAAAACAAATTAGCTCAATGAAAGAAGTCACAAACTGGATCGACTAAGAAATTCTAAGCATTTAACAATGCACAACACTTGGAATAATGGGCATCTGCCGGCCGGTCGGGCCATCCTTCCAAAAGAGTCGTACATTCTCAAATGCTTGTATTGACATGACCAGAAGAGTCTACAGAATCTGTGACCTAATGCTCTGATACCAAACTGAAAGGATCCAACCCTAAATTAACTAGTAATCTAGGATTAAGCCCTAACGACTGAGCATAATCTATGAAATTCTATAAATTTTTTGACATAGCTTCCCTTAAAACTGAGATAACCAAAAATCTGAAGGACGAATGACACTCCGCATATAAATCCCATAAACAAACTGTGGACCACCGATGTCCATTCGAATTTCTCAACATATAGCAGAAACTAAATCAGATGTAAAACTCAAGATTGAAAACATACTTTACAAACTACAGGTTCTAAGTACAAGGAGAAGCAAACTCGATGACTACGAGTAACAACATATTCACAAGAGTCTCAATGTAACAATATAAGAAAACTCATATCCATAGCGACTTCTATATACATATGAAACAAACTGACAGTGAGCTGGAACCTACTGATGAGAGGATGACTGGTGAACTCGGAGCTCTCGACGATACCAAGCACGCTAAGGAATAACACTGCAACCTGGACAACAGAAACCGAAAATCCCAGGGAAAGGCATTCAAAATATAAAACGTTAGTGTGAGTGAAAAAAAATAATATAATAATATGCATAAATTGCTAAACTATAATTTTCATGCCTTTCCGCTATTTTCTGTGAAATAATGCGAGTTCTAAAATGAAATATAAATGGAGGTGCTCTCCTAGGCCACCTAACCTGAGGCGTTAAACTGAAATGAAAAACACACAAATATGTGACGGGGTGGTCCCCAGGCCACCTAACTTGAGTCGATCTGGGTTAGACGAGGCCACCTAACCTCCCCTAACCAATTATCCAGTGATCAACCGAATAGCTAGAGCATCGATGCAACTAAACAAACCATCACAAAGCAAGCCTCCGAATAAACGCTTTAAAAATATACCATAATGTGTACTGCGTAAAAATAATGAACTCGTAATCAACTGTGAAAATAAAGGTCTACTCACAAGTCTCCTGCTACTGCTGGGGTCCCACAGAATTTCCTTCACTACTAGAGTCGCGATCTCGTTGTCCTATAAATACGGATAATTCGATATCAAAATATGCATAAAACTATAAAAGCGACCCTAAAAACAACCCTAGAAGTCCCATCAATAATTTTTGAAAACTGACTCGCCGGAAAACCATTGTGGATGGCGGCGCATGGGCCACACGCGTCAGCCGCCCAAACAGCTCCAATGGAAGCGTTCGACCCCGCATTGGAAAGCTGTCGCCACGAGCAAAAACTTTCCCAACTACGATCTTGACAATTTCGGCGCCGTTTCGCCGGAAAATGTCTCGAAAGCCTTCAGCCTCCAGCGAGGTTTCCAGCTCGATCGCCGGCTACGGTGCACGTCGAACCACAAGACTATAGGGGTTCAACTCCTGGGACAAAACCCAGTCGATTCCACCTACCCTCATCGTTGAAAAACGGCCGGAACACCGCCGTCCGTTAACCACAAATTCGGCCGGCTAACCACGTCGATTCGAATAAAAAATCAACCTAGTACCGATCAACACATACACCAAATGAAAGACACTACTAGCATTTTCACTATAGCCGACGAAAAAAAAAAAACAGACGAGATTTTTTGTCGTCGGCTATAGTGGACAATTTCCACTATAGCCGACGACAAATCAACAAAAAATCGTCGGCTATACTATAGCCGATGAAAAAGGGGCAAAAACATCGTTGGCTATAGTATAGCCGACGCACTATAGTCGACAAGATTATAGCCGACCATTTTTCAGGGTCGTCGGCTAAAGTCGCTGGCTAAAACCTGTCGGTAATAGTATAGCCGACGAGGTTTATACCCATTATCGTCGGCTATAGACGAGTTTTAAAAAAAAAATAAAAAAAAATAAAAAAAAAATCGTTTTTTTAAACTATAGCCGACGAGATGTTTTATCTCGTCGGCTATAGTTTAAAAAAAAATAAAAAAAATCATTTTTTAAAAAAAAAAATTAAAAAAAAAATCATTTTTTTAAAACTATAGCTAACGAGATTTTTTATCTCGTCGACTATAGTTTTAAAAAAAAATTTAAAAAAATATAAAAAATCATTTTTTCTACTATAGCCGACGATATTTTTTATCTCGTCGGCTATAGTTTTAAAAAAAAATTTAAAAAAATAAAAAAAATCATTTTTTCCACTATAGCCGACGATATTTTTTATCTCGTCGGCTATAGTTTTAAAAAAAATTTAAAAAAATAAAAAAAAATCATTTTTTCCTCTATAGCCGACGAGATAAAATATCTCGTCGGCTATAGTTTTAAAAAAAAATTAAAAAAATTAAAAAAATCATTTTTTCCACTATAGCCGACGAGATTTTTTATCTCGTCGGCTATAGTTTTAAAAAAAAATTTAAAAAAATTTTAAAAAAATTATTTTTTCCACTATAGCCGACGAGATTTTTATCTCGTCGGCTATAGTTTTAAAAGAAATCGTCGACTATAGTGTTTCCAGCGGTAGTGAGAGGAGGAGGAGAGCTTCCTTTTCATACCTGGGGTGTCACCGGAGATGGTCAGAAACGGTGGTTTGGGTCAGGTCGAAGAAAACGGGTCGGCGAACGGTATACAGGTTGAGCTCGTACATATTTCTGCCAAATTTGGAAACTTTCCAAAAATAACACGTATAAATACCGTATACACTGCTGTCCAAATCAACAGTCCAAAATCATTTTGATCTCAATCGAACTGTCATGATTAAACCGACCAAAAACTAATTATATTTAAATTATTTGTCGCATAAACTTCCGATAAACATTAAAAATAGCTCGCTTATCCAAAAAATTCCTCGAAAGTTTTTATGAAATCAAAATTAAATACTTTACAACTCTTGTAAAGAAAGTCAAGTCAAATTCTTGCCCGGTGAAAAAGTCATTAACAACCCTAATAACGTGCTTAATCTTCGATAACGCATAACGTGGTTCGATTAGTGCGTGATTTCGGTACAGGTTGTAACAGCATGCCCAAAAATAAAAAATAATTCTAAATAAATTCAATCTTTTCCAAAACCTATTTTTTCTTCTTCTCATTTTACCCCAGAAAGGCTCGATTGTTGTTTCAGAAGAGAGCTCCCTCTTTCTCGCTCTCTTTCTCTCCTCTCTTATGCCCTTGTTTCGTAGGCTGCTTCCTCTCTTCACTTCTCTCTCTCTCTCTCTCTCTCTCTCTCTCTCATTTTTGTTCAACACCGTCATTTTTTTGGATTCAATTTTAGCTATGAAATCTGATCTCTTTTGTGTTGTTTTTTGTGTTTTCTATGAAAAACCTAGACGACGAAGCACAACTCGTTCTCATTGGCACGCCCCCAGCTCCATATCGAAGCAGGCGCTCGCGAGAAAGCTGTGAGTCTTGTTTGATTTTGAGATTGATGATAGGTACTGATATTTGTGATGATGTGAAATGCGAACGAATGGTATTGTTGTGGTTCAATTTGAGGCCTTTTTGGATTGTGTGAAGAAATTTGTATCATTTTGTGAAGCGTTGTGTTAAAAATTTGGATATGTTTTATTCAGTTTTGGTGATCTATATGTTTGGAATTGTGTTGTGATAAAGGTGTGTTGAACTGTGCAGCTCTTGGCACCGGACTCGTCTATATCGAAATTCCAATTGACGAAAAAGGGAGTGAGGATGATCAAAAGGGTGGGGAATATTGTCATAGCTCTTGAATTGTTGAGAATTATGGTTAATAGGTAGTCCTTTATTGTATAAGATTCTACTTAGTTATTATTGTTTTGTTAGGATACTGCTTAGTACGTCACTATATATACCATATGATGTGATGAATGTAACACACCACAAGCATAATGCATATATCAAAAGCACACCAATATTGTGATCACATTCCATACCAATATACTTTTCTAGTTGGTATCAGAGCAAATCTTGAGACTTGCACACCACACCTACACCTCTTTCGGAGGAGGTGTGGATGTTGCACACCACGACATCTCCGATTACGAATTTCGCTGCAAATTTACCCCCAACATATGGAAGATGATGACACACTTAGGTTCTAAGATCTGCACAAGCATAAGCACAAACACAAGCATACATATAAGCATAAGCACACCTTCTCGGCATCAACATCATCATTGGCTCCGCACACCCCTCACTACATGAGTCTTCGAAAAAATGTTACATTGGCTCCGCACACCCACACAGAGCTTTTGACAAGATGTTATGTTGCTCCACACACCAAGATTCGATGCAAATTCTAGATTGTTCCACGTGTCAACCTAGTAGTTAGATTGCACGTGAGGGAGGATGTTGAATTGTTGAGAATTATGGTTAATAAGTAGTCCTTGATTGTACAGGATTCTATTTAGTTCTTATTGTTTTGTTAGGATACTGCTTTGTACGTCACTATATATACCCTGTGATAGGATGAATGTAACACACCACAAGCATAATACAAGTATCATAAGCACACCAATATTGTGATCACATTCCATACCAATATACTTTTCTAGTATGGCTGCTGCTGTTGTTGGTAAGCTGCTCTGCGTTTGCTTCATGTGGGATGATTTGTAAGTGATATACTTTACATTTGTGGTATTATAGAGTTTAAGTTATGCTGATAGTTGTGATATAGATTAGATGTAGCTACAGAAATTCTTTAAGGACTATGGGAGTGCTATACAGGCTCCTAGCATATCGAAAGTCCTAACATGATGCATTAGGAAGACTTATGATTTTTGGACAAGAACACTTTAGGGGGAAGTTGTTTTGACAACAATGAAAGTAGCGAGTTGGATTATTGAGACCTTGTACCGAATTAGTTTTGCTAAGGTTCTTTTAGATTAATCTTTATCATATTGTCAACACTTCAATGATATGCATTGCATGCTAGAAGGGAATGAGGAACTGAATGGGTTGATATTTGTATGGAAACCTGATTTAAAGAGATAGGATATTAACAAGGAGATTAGTCTACTGTAGGTTCATAATAGTTTTCCATGTAATAATTTTTCTTTATATCTTTTCAGGTACCTGCTATGAAATATACTTAAAAATGGTAGAGCGAGGGGAATCAAGCGCACTGAAAAAAGCTTGAGGTGCAAGCATCAATGTTCTTTCATCTTGTCTCAGAACAGTAGGAAAACTTTTCATTTCGATTGTGCTAATAAGCAGGGGCAGGTTATGCCGATAGCTTTGAGATACCTGTTTCAGATTAATTTTGGTGTTTAATTCTCGATAAAATCTCCTCAGTAGGCATTACTTTTGGAACAGATTCTTTGAAAGATGGCTAGCATTCTTCATTTTGTTATGAATGTGTTGAATAGCTAATCCTAGCTCTGTCTTCTTGAAAAGGAAATGCAAAAAAATAACTTTTCTCAATCTGACAATCCCTGTTATATGTCTGCTGAACTCTATTATACGTTGTCTCATGTTCAATCTTGAATATTCCAGCACTCGATTCGTTAGAATAATCGAGAGAAATGATTGCAAGATGTTCTTGGTATTCCAGAATGTATGTAGCGGAACTTGCTGTCATGTCCTCAATATCCATCTGTGGTTTGTTGGCTGAAACGTTCATGCCATTAATTTGACATCTTTGGCTTCTGCTTCTAGTTTGTTCAGCACTTATGGCTTATGATCAGTCCAAAACCGAACCAAAGAAGGTGAACCAAGTTCAGTGAGAACTAAAAGATGCATATTTAATGAAGACAAAAAAATACCTAATTTTTGAAAAAGAACCATAAAAGAAGTGGGGTGTGCATGTATATATATATATGCTCATTATTGTCATAAAAGTGTGGATAACTGTGATAGTTGTGGGTAAATATGAGTTCACTCAGGGTAGTCATGATATGAGTTATTTGTATGTAGGTATAATAGGTAGTTGTAGATTAACTGTTGGGTTAACCGTGGATTAGTTGTCAGCAATTGTAAGAGTTGATTTAGATATGACAACTATTGGATTAGTTGTCAGCAATTGTAAGAGTTGATTTAGACATGACAACTATTGATTTAACTATCGTTAACTGTTGATTAGCTATCAGTAGTTGTAAGAGTTAATTTAGACATGATAAAAAAAACATCACTTGAGGCTTTTGATGAATTCATTTACCTGATCTGAGTATTCACAGGGTGTCAAAACCCACTCAAATCACATTGATCAAGTTAGCCATGAGTTAACATCTATTAGAAGGATGAAAACTACTCTAATGAAATTAGATGATACATAAAAAAAATTATTGATACATCTACAAATAATGAGCACTGCTTATCAAGCTAATCAACTTGTTTAGCTTAACTGTGATTCATTGTCATTAACTGTCGTTAACTGTTGGGTTAACTATTGATTAGCTGTCAGTAGTTGAAAGAGTTGATTTAGACCTGATAAAAAAAGCATCACTTTGAGGCTTTTGATGAATTCATTTACTGATCTGAGTGTTCACAGGTTGGCAAAACCCACTCCAATCACATTGATCAAGTTAGCCATGAGTTAATTTGGATTAACAAAGGTTCTCTTAGAAAACAGCCACACTGTTCCAACCCATGTGCCCAAATTCTACCGTGGTAAAGCAACAAGGGCAATAGATCATTGATGGGAAAGAAAAAGAAGAGGATTGTGACATTGTTTAGAAGACTGACTCCATCAGCATGCTTCAACTACATCCTCAGCAGGTCAAGATGACAATTACAGCTTGACAAACATACATTCCATCACAATTGGAGCAATGTCACAACCCATAAATAGGTTTAAATTCAACTCATTGATCAAGAAAGTATAGATATACATATATATCGATCAAATTGAGAACAAACGGCCAAACTCTGATATCAAATCTTAAAAAGAATGCAGGTATTACAATTGCCCCAACTGATGCATAAGAAAAACATAAGTAATGTAGCACACTATGAAACCTACAAATACAGAAAGCAATGTCTACACTATGAAAAACAAAGAATTTAAATTTAAAAGCTCAAAAGGGTACAGTTGTGATGGATGTAAGGTCAATCATATTGAATGTAAGATCTTCAACACTCAATTAAATTCAAATCAATACAAAACTTCCCTCCAATCAAGAAAAGTTGCTCTAACAGATACATCTCATAGTGTTTAACAAATAAGCCAAGAACAAAGATCAAGACTTGTCAAAATCCCACCTAAAGAGTCCAAATTCCCTTTGGACCTCAAAGGTCAGGTATTCCACAAGAAGTTGATATTCCTGCTCCTGTAAACACCACTAGATGCTTACTCTGCATGACCAAAGAACAATCATGATGAATTAGACTAAATATCTAAATCAGATCAAATATTTAGAAACAAACATTTGAGAATATAATAATTCCAAGGCAGCAATGTAGCACACTAATTATTGTTCCTATCCTTTACGTTTATCCAGATTTATATACTTCAAAACAAGATATAATGAGGTATTATATACTAAACGGGTCACATATGAAGGCATGCAATATAAGCATCACTACTTTACTCAACCCCAGCAAGCTACTAAATGGTTTCTTTACGTCTTATTACTATTGCTTTCCATCCATCATCATATCTATGATATATTTACCTGATTGGCCTGTTCAGCTTAATGTTGCCACCAGCAAGCTGCTTCTCCTCCTCTGTGAGTGCGTGACGAAAATGACAGCGATGACCATATGGGCAGGCATCACCAGCAAGCACCATTCTACAGACCTCAGTCTTGTAGCGCTAGGGACGGAGCCAGGATTTTCGGTTAGGGGGGGGTTTAAATGAAAAGCTTAAAAAATAGTCTTGGTTAGAGTAGTCAATTTGATTTTGATCTGTATGTTTTGCCAAAATTGTCTCAATGTGTTGTTTTTGGTTTGATAAAACATCACAATTACTTGTAACCTGATTATAAGTAATACTTGATCATCCAAAATGTGATATTAGCGTTTGCTTCTTCTTCCAATTATTGAATCCATGACCAACACCAACAAAAGTTTCACCACCGTCTTGTTCTCCAATAACTTGTTTGAAAAGTTAACAACATAAACAAAATACAGCATCCTCTTTAATACTGTACTCTAACCAATATGAAAATTCAATAAACCAATCATGAATAAACCTTCTTTTCTTCTTTTTTTTTTCTTCAAATTCCGTAAAAGGAAAAGTATGATGTTTAGGTCGACAAGGGCCTTGTTGTAGATAATATCTTCAACGTTTTCTTGAATGTTAAGATGATAACTTGAAACTGGCGGGTGTTTAACGGGATTCGATGGATACTTTTTATGTAATATCTCCAGCACGAGACTTTTTCATATTGTTACTATTCTTCTTTTAAATTTTCGTAGGTAGTTGCTCATCTGATATTGGAGTAGAAGAAGAGGATTTGTTTTCTGAAGTATCTCTCCATATCTAATAAACTTAATAAAAATGATTGTATTTTAACTTCAGGAACGGTAGAGTTTTTATAAAGAAAAAAAGACTATAAAATCCTAAACCTGGTAAGAGATTAAATCCTAATTGACCTAATATTTGGACTTTATTATTGAAATAATATATAATAATATTCTTACAAAGTCGTCAGATTTGAATTAGTCATGCACTCATACGAGTCATTGAAATGTAAATATATTTTAAATAGATTATAATATTTATATTATATAATAATACTAATTTTTTTTCCACGTAAACTCAGGGTGGGCCAGGCTCCCACTTGCCTCCGTCCCTGTGCAGCGCGAGTGACGAATCACAGGGCACAGCTCCTCCACACCATGAGCAAACTAGCAGTGGTTCTTGTAAGGGCAGTCACCAGACTCCTGCCACTTGTTGCATCAGTCTTGAACCTTCCTTGATTGTGCACCTCTAGTTCAAGCTGCTCTTTAATATCTCCACAGACATACACATTTTGCTGCACCACACACATACATCACATTATCAGAAATATCCATCAAGCATCACATATCTCGTCATTCAGACAAACTGGTGGTGTGTATTGCCAACTTATCACTTATTTCATTGTGGCATTTTCACAAATAGGTGGTGTCCATTGCCTACTTATAACAGTCAACAACAGCTCAATCAAATTCACAGCTCAACTAACTGATATGAATCAAAGCCAATCCAACATTAGCCTAAGCATCAACTCTACCAATTCAGAACAAAGAGAATTCCATGAACAATTAGTGAAAAGTGAAGACACGGTGAAAAATAATAAACAAATTCCAGTAAAATCACTAAAATGTGCGACTGGTAGAGCTTGTTATGTTTGATTGGACGACTCCGCCATATGGTGCGACCGAAGGTCCCGGACCCCACCAAAGATGGCAGACGAGTAGAGTGAATTGTAACCAACGCCATCGTGCGGTTGAGGCTGCGATGATGTCATCATCTCGAAGGCTCCGATCCGAGCAGCCGCGACGGCGGAGGAGGAAAAAGTGGCGTCGTTTAGAATTTCGGTGGATTCCAACGGGCGGTCGCCGAAGCTTTCAGTTTCAGGTTCTATGGATTCGTAGGCAGAGAGATCGAGATCAGAGAGGAGAGTTTGAGAGAGCCTTTGAAAATGAAATGAAAATTCAACAGGAATCAAACAGAGGTGTTCGAAGAGAACGGTGGGATTTCGTGTAAATATATAAAAGTGCTGGTTAGTTATGTAGTACCAAAATTTATTGAGTTTTTTAAAAATTGAAAAGGTTTTGAATTTTTTAGGAAGGAACCCTGAAATAGATATTTTTTTCATTAGCCTTTTAAACTTTTTGCCTAATTTGAAGATACACTTGATATTCTTGATTCACATTTTTTCTGCTAAATATGCTTGCTTGATTCTACCATCTTTTTGCCGAATCGCTTGATACGCTTGATACACTTAATCTTCTAGATATTCTTCCCATATTTTCAGATTCAAATGCATCATAATTCGGCCCATATCTTGATCTTGTGCCGCTACCATTTTTTCTTTGTCCTTGTAGAAATGTTTCACACCATTTGGCATCATTTTAGTAACTTCATGTGAGAACCATTTCATTTGATCACTTTACACATTCTGGAACATTCCACCATGTCATTCCTAGTTGTTTTAGGAAACTTTACTTTTCAGCTCCGCGATACTTCCAGGATCTTGGACCTTTTTTTTTCCTAATCCGAGTAGGAATCCTAGTCAAAGCAGGAAAATACCATTTTCCCTAGTCGAATTAGGAAACCTCCATTTGCTGCATTTTAAGCTCATTTCCACCTCCTTTATTCAAAACCTAAAAACAACAAAGTAAGTAAAAATAGAGAATACTAAGGTCAAAACAAAGCTAAATGTAAAGAGAAAAACATTAAAAATCAAGCATATAATGTGTAGATCATCCTAGAATTCCTAGATCATCTAGGAAGAGAATAAAACAGTATGCTCAATCATCAGAATCTGATGTGCCTTTGTCTTCGTCTTCTATTTCTTCTTCCGAGGAGGATGAGTAGATTTTTTTAAGGGAAAAGGATTCGAAAAGAGTCAAAAGGAACAGGGGAAGAAGAGTGGCTTCCTCTTCATCTCGTTCTGCTGTTCTCGATGATCAGTTTGCTATGATTAAAGATCATGTTGCCAAGATGGTTAGGGAAAGTTTCAAGTAGGAAAAGCAGAAGGAGAAGGAGAAGGAGAAAAGGAAGAAGATGAATACGATGAAGAAGAAGAGCAAGGTTATGAAGAAGGAGGAGATCAAGGGGAAGGGAAAGAAGAAATTAGAGTATGAAGAAGAAAGTGAATCAACTTCTAATTTTGATTCAGAGACAGATAGTGATGACGATGTGTCAGTTTCGACACCTGTTAGACAACGACAGTGAGTAATGGATCACCTAAAGTTTTCAGGTGGTGGAACGGAATTGAAAGTGTTAGTTCCGGTGCTATTTGCCATATTTTCATAATTTCATTGCTAAAAAATGGGATAATATCAACGAAGATGTGAAGAATAGGTTGAAGGAGACACCGTTCAATGATCTACTTCGAGCATTCATTAACGGTGATATTGATCGACGTGACTGCTTTAAGTCGAATGATGCAATTGCTGCTATTGCTGACAAATACAGGACAAAGAACAAGAAGTTTCATTTTATCCTTCTCGTGTTCACCATATCACTCCTGATTATGTTGCATCTCTGTTGGGTTTGACCACAGAAGGAAATCCAATTCCATTAAATGACAAGAATGTGAAGATTTCATGATCAGGGTGGCTGCTTAACTTGTTTGGGGGCAAGGAAATCAGCAAGGGCCATATCTGCTCTTTATTGAAGGGAACATTTGGTAAGAAAGAGATGGTTAAGGAATGTGTTATTTTGTTAGTGTTGCTTCTTATGGCCTGTGTACTCCTGCCTAATTTGAAAGGAACTTTGGTGGTTGGTTTTGCAAATTGCGTGACTAGCATTGAGCTAATGAAGTAGTTTTCATGGGCAACTATTGTACTCGACAAGCTATTCGATGCATTCGACACTTATGCAAAGAACTTTGTTCCATAAGTAGCCATGAAGAAGGAGGAATAAAAGAAGATGAAGGGGAAGAAGGCAGCTGGGAAAATGAAGGTAGTGAAGGCAGATAATGATGATGATGAGGATGAGTGTGATAAAAAGTGTGATAGAAGCAATGCGATTAATGTTGGTGCCTGCAGCCTTATTATTCAAGTAAATTTTCTTGAGTATCTGCTTGAGTATATGTCTGAGTATCTTTCTGAGTATTTGTCCCTTATTTTTGTTTTCATTGTTATTTTTTGTATCAGTTTTTTCTTGCTTCAATCCTTGATATTGTCAAACCAAGAAAAGGGAAGGAACATTCTGTGGTTGGAATGGTCAAGTATAGCCTCTGTGATATTATGGGTCATGTCCGAAACATTAGAAGCTTGGAAATGCTGAGGGTAAGTATCTAACTATTGTTTGTTGTTCTGGGTATCTTTCTGGGTATCTGTCTAAATAGTTGTCTGGGTATCTTTCTTGGTATTTGTATAAATAGCTGTCTGGATCTCTTTTTCACAGACCATATATTTTTTGAATTTGAGGACGAAGAAAATTAAAGCTGATAAAGCTGATGACATAGTTCCTGTCCTAGAAAGTATGAATGATATGGTCAATGATAACATAGTTCCTATCCTGCAAAGTATCAATGATATGGCCAACAATGAATATGCAAATTTTGAAGCCAAGTTGCGTGCCAAGGAAGATGAGTTGAAAGATAGTCAAGATCTTGCTGAGAAGTTGCAAGGAACTATTAAGGAGATGGATTCGCAGTTGAAGGAAAGTGAAGAATTTGGCTCCTATTTGCAAGATCGTAATATGGAGATGAATGCGGAGATCCAAAAATTGAAGAAATCCAAAGCAGCTCTTTTGCTTGTCATTGATTTTTTGAAGAAAGATTTGATTTCTCTCAAGAATGATAAGGAATACTATGAGTTTGAAAAGGAAAAGAAGGAACGATAGATTAAGTCTATGGAGAGGGAGAAATGTTCTTTGGTGAACCAGATTAATTCTCTTAAGAAACATGTATCAAATACTGATGATGCCACGAATGATGGCAGCAGTGATGACAGAGAAAGATGTTGCTGAGAAGAGATTAAAAGAGATGAAGGATGGTACTGTAGCTGCTGAGAAAAAACTACTGGATGTTGAGACCAAACTTGCAGCACCCCTTGAGGAGAAGTTCGTGCTTGAGAACAGATTAAAAGTGGGGAAGGATGCTGGTCAATCTGGTGCAAGAAATGTTGCTTCACAGGTTATGGATTTGAGAAAGATGTTCATTGAAGCAGAACGCCAACTGAAGGAAGCTCAAGGGAAGATACAAAGTGCTTCTGTAGAAAATACTAAATTGAAGAAGCAAGTTGAAGATGGGGCTGCTAAAGCTGAAGCTGCTGATGCAGAGATTTTGTCGTTGAAGAAGTAACTCGATGAAGCACAAGTTCAACTTGCTGTTTAGAGGAAGATAAAGATTTTTGCTGAAGAACATAGCAAATTGAAGAAGCAAGTTGAAGATGGTGCTAAAGCACTTCAATCCTCTCAAGCAGCAAATGAGGATCTTTGGAGGAGACTGGATGCCTTGCAAAGACAAAAGGATGATCTTGAGAAGGAAAAGATACAAGTTGAAGATGCAAAGCAGACACTTGAGTTCTTCAATTAGCAGCTTGTTGAACAGAATGAGAAGTTGACGAACCATGTTGCTGCATTTAAAAAATCACTACCTGGTACCGATTCTGACATTTGATGATAATAGATCTTAGTAATTTCATTTTTGTATAATTCGCCTAATATACTTTTTTTTGTGGGTATCTGTCTAAGTATCTGTCTATGTATCTATCTGTATATATGTATATGTCTGGGTGTCTATTTTTTAATTTTTTTGTTTTGTCTTTTTGTAACTTTCTTCGAAGTGAATCCTATTTTTTTTTGTATCTCTGTTAGGGAATTTGTCACAAACGAAGAAGAGTTCTCAACGGGTAGAGTTTGCACCAACTTTCAGTATAGGGATTACCCATCCCCCTCCTCCTGTTACTATAATTGTTTCTCCAGATGTGGTTGAAAGCCTGGTGACTCATCCTCCTCCTCTTCTTCCGTTAGTCCCTTGCACGGATTTGATTCACAAGGCAATTCCTGTCCCTGGTGTGAGACACAATAGAGAAAACATTTATCTCTGTTCGTATGTTAAGAGTTCAAATGATAAGTCCAGGAAGCCTTTGAAGAGGGAAGAGATCTACTAGCGTCCTAGCGATATTTAAGGCATGGAAAAGCCCCAGACTAGAGCCAAGAGCAAAAATGTTGACCTAGTTCCTAGTGGAGAGTTTACGTTTCAGCAATTATCTTCATCATTGATAGTGAAAGCGGTTAAGAAGAATATGGGCGAGTAAAAAAGAATACGTGTGAGTTTGACTGATGAGCAAAAAAATGTCGTCATGTTTCATCAACGGGATATTTTCCAGTACTTGAGAGAGAGCTACCATACTGATTTGGTGATGTACTGGACATAAAAAGAGAAAACCAAGTGAGTATCTGTTTGGGTATCTGTTTGTTTGTAGTAATGTTTTTAGGTTTTAATTGTTCTCTTCGTTTGTTTTGGATAGAGATGAGTTTTGGACTGGTATTTAGTCTTTAGAGTTCTTCGACCGTGAAGATTTTGAGTGTATTATTAATGGTCAAGAGATCTCGAACTCTGTTTTGGATTTCTATTCCATTATTCTTAGTGAATTTAAGGATGACTTGGGAGATCAAAGTCCCTATGCCTTCTACACAATGGCTCATGTAATCCTTATGTTATTTTTTTTAGCCTCTGTGTATTTTTAATTTGTGTGTGTCTTTTTTTTGTTAACATTTGTATGTGTAATTTTTTGTGTGCTGCTATTGACAGGTTTATGTGTCTACTTTGATGTAACGACCCGAACCGAAAATGGTATGTTAATTGGCCTGATTTGCAAGTTTCACGTTTAGTCGCGGTTTGTCGTAATTTGTCGATATGTCGGGTTTGTTTACGACTAAAATTATTGGGCAAGAATTTGGTTTGAGTTCCTTCACGAGATTTGTAGTGTACATGATTTTGAGCTCGTGGGAGTTTCCGGAGGATTATTTCGAGTTACGTGGAATAAGTTATGAATATTTTTGGCCGTAGGATTTAGTTGTGTTTATCCATTTTGTTTCGATTTGTTTTGGTCCGTTGATTGTTTTGGTCATGCGTATAAATATTGGAATAGTTGTAGAATTGTCGAAAAGTCGCATTTGGGCCGTTTGACCAGTTTTGACCCGTTGACCATCATTGACCCGCGTTGACTGTGGCACACCGGAGGAAATCGTGATCACCTACTGACTTTCCGTTTCCGGCCACCTCAGGCCAAGAGCTTGGTATGGTTAGCTTCCTCTTGTGATTTCCTATTGTTTTTAACTTGGTTTGAGTAGATTTGGTGGAGTTTGGAGGGAGTTTGAACTCGGTGAAGTTCTTGGAACTTACTGGATTCGGGTCGCAGTTTGTGGCCAGTTTTGGGGTCATTGGGGTTGGAAGTTTTGCTCCCCTAAACCCATAGATGCTTTTGGGTGAAGAAATTTTGGGATTGGGTGACGTTTAGAGCTCGCCGGAATTTCGCTGGAACCTATGATGACCGTGACTTTCGAGCTCGATTTCGGCCACGGTGGTGGTTTCATGGTGGTGGTTCTTTGAGGAAAGATGTTGGGCATAAGGAGAGGATGATTTTTGGGCCTTTTCCGCCATGGAATTTCAAAGTTGGTGTCGTGCCGTCGGCGGCGGCGGTCAACGACGGAGCTCCGGCGAGGTTGACGTTTTGGGATTTTTGGAGATTTTTATACCGTTTTGCTCATAATCGCGTCCCGATCATAGTCGTGAGGTTTTTGAGTTGATTTGAGTATTCAATTTTGGGACGATGGTTGTTGGGTGTATTTTGGAAATTTTGTTATCCTCGTCGATATTTCGAGCGACACGTCTTTCGAAAATGCGGGGTTCTTGACGTATTAGCTCTGTATGTTGTAATTCTATATGTATTGATTGTATCCCTGTTATTCAGGTGATCGTGATCGAGCGTTTGGTGAGGATCTTCCGCCTGACCTCAGAGTTAGCCTCGTACAATGAGTGGACATTTATTTAGCATCGATGCATTGGCTACGCGGCTGATCACCAGTAGTCCATCTATCAGGCTTGAGAGATTCGCTTGGTATGCCGACTAAGCTTGAGAGATTCGCTTAGTCTATCACCGTCGGGCTTGAGAGATTTGCCCGACATGCTATTCTGGCAGGGAAATCCGCCGGAGTGGCAACCTTCATTTATTTAAAGAACTCGCATTATTTTTGTGAATATACAAATGGTGAAAGGCATATTATTAATTTCGTCCACTCACTCTAACGATTTTATTTGCCTTTCCCCTGGGCTTTTCGGTTTCCTTTGCCCAGTTTGATGTTTGAATTCCGGGGTTGCACGTCGACGGTGGAGGTATAGAGTTCAGATCACTCTTCAGTTCAAGTAGGTTCTTTGTTCCACCTAGTTGTATATGATGTATATAGGCGTCGCTCTGAATACTTATGTTGTGTTTTCAGTTGAGTTTACTCCTGAATGTTTTATGGATTTCTTGTAAACCTTGTGTTTATTATGTATATGATGTTAAGAAATCTAGATGGGGAACGAAGCCCCACGGTTTGGCTTTTGTGGAATATTCGAAGTGTGATTCTCTTTGCAGGTTCTAATATTGGCTCACGTATTTGAAAGTAAACTCTGGCAAAATTTTTTTAAGGTCATGTTTTCATTTTGATTTAGGAAACTAAATCGAGATCGGGTCCTTTCAGTTGGTATCAGAGCATTAGGCTTTAGGCTCTGTAGACTCTTGTAGTTATGTTACTAAGGACATTTGAGAATGTATAACATTTTCGGAGCGATGACTCGACCGGCCGGCAGATAATCATCAATGCTCTAGAGTGTTGTATGCTTTCAAACGTTGGAAGTTTCATGATTACATCCTTTATGTCCTGTGACTAATATCTTCTATCCTTAGGATGCCTCCTCGACGTGGAGTCCATGCTGAACGGGCTGGGGATCTTGATGAGGATCAACGTATGCGTGACTTGCTTATGCGAGTATTACGTTTAGAGGAACGTATTGACCCAATGGCTAAGGCTAGGACAACGGGAACAAATGTTTTCTCTGGTTCCCCTAATCCTGAGGTGTGTGAAGCTTGGGTGGTTCAGGTTGAACGTGTTTGTGAGCACCTGCATTTTACTCCTAAATAGAAAACTGTAGCAGCAGTGGGTTTGTTTGAATCAGATGCCTACTTTTGGTGGGTTGGTACAGACAGAATTCCTCTTGATACTCCTTGGCCAATGTTCAAAGAGATGTTCATGCGTCGGTATTTCAATCCAGCTACTCAGTAGCTAAAATATGAGGAGTTTACTAATCTGAAGCAAGGGAATATGTCAGTGCTTGAGTATCGGGATAAGTTCACCCATTTGTCGCGGTTTGCACGAGATATGGTGGCATCTGAGGAAGCAAAGTGCATGAGGTTTGAGTTGGGTTTGAATCTGAATATCATGGGGACTTTGACAACTATGCCTCGTGATAACTTTGATGAGTTTGTTAGTGCTGCACTCAGAGGTGAAGACTTTGAGAGGGAGAGACAGATGCGGTTTCAGAAGCGTCGCTTTGAAGAGGGTGGACTTAGCCAGGGTGCTTCGAAGAGGTTGAGTTCATGTACTTCTGGATCAGCATCATCTTCTGGTAGTGGACCTTATAGGTATCCTACTAGCACTGCTAGGCAGAGTCATAGATGGAGGAGGAGTCGACCGCAGAGGAAGCAGTCGAGTGGGAATTCCAGTGGATCGAGTTATCCTCGACCTCTCTTTAGCACACCAGCTGCACCGAGGGAATATCCATTGTGTAATAACTGCCACAGACATCACTCTGGTCAGTGTCAGTATGGTCCCACTACTTGTTACCATTGTGGCCAGGTGGGTCACTTTGAGAGGGAGTGTTCTTAACGTGGTAGTTTTGGAGGTGTTGCGAATTAGAGTGTTGAACGACATCAGCGTGCTGCTTCTGGTGATCGTGCAACACAGTATTCTGGACAGGGTAGTCAGCAGAATCGTAACCAATGTAGACGACCAGCTGGACAGGCATGAAAAGACCCAACCCTGATTTAGTTTCCTAAACCATAATCAAACCCCTTCTGAAAACACGAACTTTCAAAAACCATAGAAATTTTGGCAGAGGTTCACCATATCGCGAAGTTACCATTAACCTGCACCTGAAAATACACTTCATCCTATGCCACAAAAGCCAAACCATGGGCACCAATCCCATCGGGATTTCTCAAAATCATATCATAATGTAAAGAAATAAGCAAAACTGTAACTTTACAGAATTCATGGAAAATCATATGAAAATATAAACATTAGAGTATTCAGAGCGACCTCTAGTATATATACATGAATACACAACAGTAGGTCAAATAAGAAACCTACTGAGAAGGAAACGTAGCTCGAATACTAAGCCTCCAACCTTGACGTGCGACACCGGAATCCGAACTGCAAACTGGGCATTGAAAAAAAAGAGCCCAGGGAAAGACATATAAACCGTTAGAGTGAGTGGACGAAAATACATGTCTTTCGCGAAGTAATATATGTTACAAAAAGATATGCGAGTCTAAATGCATGAAAATAATATGGTACCCGAGGGAGACTTTAACTCCTCACGTGTACAGAGCATGCATTGAAAAATCCCGCGGGGTTACTCATGGACACATCCACGCTAGTACAGTCCGAATCATGGGATCCCAGACCTACACGTGATTCTAGCAAGAAAGGCATCAGGTCAGAGTATCTGCCCCCCTTCCCCGGTAAAGACCTCGGGTCAGGGGTCATAGTCCCCCCGGTAAACATCCTCGGGGATCAGCCGAGATGCTAGGTGTATCGATACAACAATATATACTAAGATATACTCTGTGTAAACCAAATCATAAATAGTTTCATGCAAATGTATAAAGCATAATGTAAATGCATATTCGTAATATATAATTATGAAAGTATATTCGTCGATGGATATTCGTAAATGCATAATCGTAAATCACATGCTCGTATAAATCATAATCACATACACATGCTCATGCTTGTAAAACGTATAATAAAGACTCGCAACCAATCAGTGAAAATAAATGTGTCCACTCATTGACAATCACAGCACGCAAACGCGCTAATCCTGAGATCCGGCGGAAGATCCCTCGCCAAGCGCACGATCTCGATCCCCTGAATAATCACAAAATATCACTGATCAAAATCACAATTCAATACTCTGAACCACACCTCGGAAACCAACCATCTCCGAAAATATAACTCGGATATCAAGAAAATCGTTGAAAACCCCATATATACTCCACATAAACCCTCAACATAAAATCCACCACTCAAATCAACTCGAAAACCTCAAGGTGACGATCGGGGTGTGATTACGAGTAAAACGGCATAAAACTTAACAAAATCCAAAAAGTCAACACGTCGCCGGAGCTTTGCCGTTGACCGCCACCGCCGGCGGCGGCGCGCTGTCACCGGTGATATTTTCCGGCGACCAAGACCACCACAATTTCTTCTCCTCAAGCCCATTCCAAAACCCTTCTACACCAAGACCCAAATCGGTTGGCAACCCTTCCAAAATCAGCTCGAAAGCTCCATGGCCAAGAATCGCAGGAAAACTGTCCCGGCCGATTCCGGCGCTGTCACGCCACTAAAACTTTCCAAACCAAGGGGTTTTCACCCTTGGCTCGAGCCCAACCTATTCCATCCTAAAAACTCACCGGAATGTCACCGGAGCACCCCTCACCGTTAAACCCGATTCTGGGCAACTTTCTCCACAAAAATCTCCAAGCAAACCGCCACCAAATCACACCATACACATATCAAATGAAAGCCCAGGTCCTAAGCTTCAAAACCATACCTTTATTTCCGAGAACCGTGTTGCTCTCCGGTAGCCACAATGATGGCGAGTTTACGGCTTACTGAGTCAACACGGGTTGAATTGGTCAACTCGGCCCAGCTGCTCTGGTCAACTCAGGCAAACAACCCATTTTTCGAACTTTTCGATATCTTTACGACTATTCGGCTATTTATACGTCGCGAATCAACTCTATCCCTAATTCGGATAACTCAAACTCAAACTCAAACGCATAAACACGACTAACTCGACGATAATTTCAAATATTCTTTTTATATTCTTTGATTATCCGAAAAATCCTCGGAAAGCTCCTACGGACTTGAAATCAGATTATCTACATTTCCCACGGATAAACCTAAATCAAATTCATGTCCAAAAATTAAGTCGGGAACTAAGTCGCATATCCGATTAATTACGATAAACCACAATTACTCATGAAACTCGCAGATTAAGCCGATATTATACCAATTCCTATTCGGGCGTCACAAATCTACCCGCCTTACAAAAATTTTGACCTCGAAATTTACGTACCTGCTAACTGAATAAATGAGGATACTGCTCCCGTATATGCTGCTTGGTCTCCCAAGTGGCTTCCTCTACTGAATGATTCCGCCATAAGACCTTCACAAGCGGAATATCTATATGCCTCAACTCTTGTACATGTCGATCGAGAATCTGCACTGGCTCCTCCACATAAGTCAAATCTTCCCGGATGGGAAGTTGATATGGTGCTAAAACATGCGATGGATCCGGAATGTATTTCCGCAGCATTGAGACATAGAAGACATCATGCACCCTCGCCATTTCCGAAGGCAACTCCAACCTGTAAGCCTTGGCACAAACTCTCTCTGTAATCTCATAAGGACTGATATATCGTGGGCGAAGCTTGCCACGCTTCCTAAAACAGACTACTCCTCTCCAAGGAGACAATTTTAGGAAGACCCAATCGCCCACCTCGAACTCAAGACTCTTTCTCCTCACATCTGCATAGCTCTTCTGTCGATCTTGGGCAATCTTCAGTCTGTCTCTGATAATCTGAATATCCTCAGTGGTGCTCTTCACCAAATCTGGACCAATGAGCCATCGCTCACCCACCTCACTCCAACACAATGGGGTACAACACTGCTTCCCATATAAAGCCTCATAAGGTGCCATATCGATGCTGGCCTAATAACTGTTATTATAAGCAAACTCGATCAAATGTAGCTGTCGGTCCCAATTCCCTCTAAACTGCAACATATCCTTGAGGGTTTGAATGGTCCTCTCAGACTGCCCATCAGTCAGAGGATGGAAAGCTGTACTGAATTTCAATCTGGTCCCCAAAGCTCGCTTCAATGCCTGCCAAAACTCTGAAGTGAACTGTCTGTCTCGGTCAGAAATAATGGACACAGGCACACCATGAAAACGAACAATCTCAGTCAAATACAGCTTCGCTAATCTGCCCACTGAAATCTTCCCTGGAAGTGCAAGGAAATGAGCTGATTTTGTCAAACGGTCCACAATAACCCTAATACTACTGTTACCAGCAAAAGTACGCGGTAACTGATACACGAAATCCATAGTGATATGCTCCCACTTCTAAACCGGAATCTCCAAAGGCTGTAGTTTCTGTCTCTCTGCCTTCACTTGCTGACAAATGAGGCATCTGTTCACATATGCTGCAATTTCCCTCTTCATATTTTTCCACCAATAGTACGCTCTAAGTGTGCAAAACATCTTCGTACCACCTGGATGCATAGCGTAAGCAGAACAATGGGCTTCATCTAAAATCTCCTTCTTCCCCTCGTCTCTGGGTACACAAAGTCTGCCTCTAAACAACAATGTACCATCACCACTCAACTGAAACTCTGTTGGCACTCCATTCCGAATCATGGTCTTCTTGTCCAACAAATAGGAATCCGCATCCTGAGCTTCACAGACCTGATCAACCAATACTGGTCGAACCTGGAAGCTAACCAACAAGGCTCCATTATCATTCCACTCTAACTCAACTCCCGTAGTGATCTACGCATTTTATGCTTGATTATTAATGTTTTTCTCTCTATATTTAACTTTTTTTTATACTTAGTAAATATGTTTCTAACTTACTTTATGTTTTTAGGTAGAAATAAAGGAGGAAATAATAAAGGAGGCATTTTGGAGCTAAAAGTTGGCTAAGGAGAAAAGTTCCTAATTCTAGAGAAGAAATGGTCCGAGAAATGGTCCGAGAAATGGTCTTCAAAATGGTTACTAAAATGCTTTCCCACATGGTGTCAAGAATTGAAGACTAAAAGCATGTCCAAAGAAGCCCAAAGAAAGAAGATGGATTAAAATGAATTATCAGAAATCAGCATTTGTACATTAGCCCACTTCGAAAGACCACTGTGAACAGATCCGGATGAATCTAGACGCGGTTAGCATATGGTTGGAAAGATCTAGAAGTCTAGTTTCCAACGCAACTGGAATCAAACGATTTAGAGTTCTAGAACGAGATAAATTTCTGTTTTAGTGGAGAATGGTCAGGTTACCCGGGTGGAGTAGTTAGAGTCCTAGAAGGAGTCAAACTAGGCTTTCCTTCTCCTATATAAAGGGGAGCTCGGCCTCAAAGCAGATCATCACACATCATAGACAGAAATGCTCTGCCCAAAACACCTCCCAAGTCATCCTAAGCCTAATTCCCTCCAAGGCCGAAGCTCTCTCCTCACGGATCAAGAATAGTCGGCGCTCTTCGTCTTGTTCTTGAGAATCCATCCACTCGAGGCATTGGTAGTGCTCTTCACAGACTCCAAAAGTGTAACCATAAACCTTTTATCTCATCTTTTGTCTTGTAAAGAATTCGGTTTACGACTTGTGATTTGTTTAATAAAGGCTATATGTTTATACTTACTTATGTTACCTTCCATGTGTTCTTAGTTTTTGGTCTTTGCTTGTATGCATTCTTGTATGCTTAAAGCTTCTTAATGTGTTGGGTGATACGCTCTTCGTTCCTCTCTAGCATGTTTTGTATGAATCTTAGATAAATTAAGGTGTAGGCGCTCTTCGTCGCACTCTTAAAAGCATGTGTATAAGTTGCAGGTTGAAAGGTAAGAATTTCGTTGATATTGGGTAAGTGAAGCATGAAAACGGTGGAGGTAGACATTATGTGATGATCACGTGTACATAGTAGAATTAGGTTTAAATTTCGTAGGTTATTAGTTAAACAAACCAAATCTCGCACCCCCATAAACAAACCTAGCATAGTTATGCATGCACCCTCAATCCCCGGTTAAGAACGATCCCTATTTACTAATGCTACATTTACCAAAAAGGGTTTTAATTGACTCATTGTTGTTGAATGTTAATGAAAGGACCCAACCCCGATTCAGTTACCTAAATCGGAATCGAACCCTTTCTGAAAGTACGAACCAACAAAATTTTTTCGAAATTTCGGCAGAGTTTCGTTACTAACGTGGAATTGCATAAACCTGCACCCTGAAAATAACACTTCATCCTATGCCACAAAAACCAAACCGTGGGCACCAATCCCATCCGAATTTCTCAACATCATAATATAAACAATAAACTGTAAACATACTGTACTATATATAGTATATCCGTGAAAATCCGTATAAACACGTATCAGAATGTATCAGAGCGAGCTCTAGTGTAAAATATATACAACATATACATTAGTAGGCGAAACAAGAACCTACTGGAAAACACAGGTAGCTCAGATCACTAGCCTCCAAACCGCGACGTGAAACACCAAACTTGAACTGCAACTGGGAACGGAAATCGAAAAGCCCAGGGGAAAGACAATAAACTTGTTAGAGTGAGTGGACGAAAATAAATGTGTTTCACCAGTTGATATATATATATATATATTTAAAATAACATATGCGAGTCCAGGTAAATAAAACAACGAGTACACGAGGTAAAACCATAATCCTCCAGCGTATTGAGCATGCAAGTATAAATCCCACGGGGTCACTCATGGACACCTCCGTGCTAGTACAGTCCGAATCACGGGATCCCAGACCCACACGTGATTCTAAGCCAGAAATGGCCTCGGTTCCGGGGAAACGCCCCTCACCGGTCAGGTCGGGGTGACGACGCCCCTCCTGGCGGCCTACCATCGGGGATCAGCTGAGAGGCAAGTGTATCGATACAACAACGTAACTGAGACTGTACTCTGTGAAAACCAAATCACAAACAATTCGATGCAAATGCATGAAACAACATATAAGTGTATGTATATTCGTATACGTATATCCGTATAAGTATAATCGTATAATCGTAAAACACATGCTCATGTAATCCGAAATCTCATACGCATGCTCAAGTTCATAAATCATATAAAAGACTCGCAAGAATTCCGTGAAAAGAAATTGTCCACTCACATGTGAGCAAAATGCGCACTCGCGCTAAACTCGTGGTCCGGCGGAAAATCCCTCGCCTGAAGCACGATCACGATCCAGATCTCGATCTCGATCTCCTGAATATTCACAAAACATAACCGATCAAAATCATAGTCCATAACCCTGTATTGAACCACGGAAACCAACCGTTCCCGGAAATATGCAATGCGGTACAAAATAATTAACGAAATTCCCGAAATCTCCACTCGAAACCCTCGACTGAAAATCGGCTACCCAAATTAATCTGAAAACCTCTGGACGATAATCATGGCGCGATTTCGAGAAAAACGAGATTAAAAAGGTCGAAATCTGAAAAAGTCAACCCTCACCGGAGCTCCGCCGCCGCCGCCGTTGGCGCGCCGTCAACGGTGAAATTTCACGGCGAAAAACTCCAGATCACAAGATCATTCCAAGCCTAACCCTTTTCTCTTCTACCACGAAGCCCAAATCACAATGGAACACGACCAAATTACCTCGAACAGATCGGAAACCCAGTTTTCCGGTGACCTAATTGGGTTGCCATCAAACGTCTACCAATCCCCAATTAAACCATACAGGAAGACTCACAAGGTCAAGGGGAGTCGAACCCCCCGAACCTCCACCACCGAGGCTCGCCGGAACACGGCCAACCATCACCGGCGATGAACTCGAACTCGGCCCGACTCGGGTTAAACCAAAACGGCACCAATTTCAATCAAACCAAGTACCAAACAACTCGAAATTGAAAGGGGAAGCTAACCATACCCTTGCCGAAGTCGGAGGTGGCCGGAAAATGGGTCGTCGGACGGCAAGCCGAAACGGGAAACCTTTCCTCTTTTGGTCAACGGGTCAAACTGCCATTTTTGGAAAGTCAACGATAGTCAACGCCAAATAGTAATTTTCAACGATTTTACGACTATTCCCGATATTTATACTCGCACCTCGGGTCAATCGATGGTCCAAAATGAATATTCGAAATGATTCGGATAAACACGAAACAATCGGATAAACTCGTCGGAAACCGAAACTTCAAATAATCATAAAATATTCCTCGGTTATCGGAAAAATCTTCCGGAAGCGCCCATGGGCTCGGAATCATGTACTCTACAACTTCCGTGAAGACACTCAACTCAAATTCCCAACCGAAAACATAGTCGCGAATAGAGTCGACGAACCACACAAATATCGTAAAACTGCGACTAAACGGAATCTCGTGAATCGTGCCGAATATTCAACTAATTCTGGTTCGGGTCGTCACAGTTAAATGTTAATTTAGTGCTTAGTAATGGTGAGTATCATGTAGCTCGTAACTCTGCTAACATGGAAACTCTGGCCACACACAAATGAAACAATGAAGCTCCAAATTTCCGACTGAGCGCATCAGCAACGACATTAGCCTTTCCTGGATGATACTCAAAGGTGTAATCATAATCATTGACCAACTCCATCCATCTGTTGTGACGACCCGAACAAGAATCAGTAGTGTAGTCGGCACGATTCACGAGAATGAGCGTAGTCGCGGTTTCACGATATATGTGTGGTTTGTCGATTTCGTTCACGAATTTATTATTGGTCGAGAATTTGAATTTAGTTTCTTCATGGAAGTTGTAGAACAGGTGATTTCGAGCTCGGGGGAGGTTTCGGATGATTTTTCCGATAACCGAGGAATATAATATGATTATTCGAAGTTTCAGTTTTCGACGAGTTTATCCGTTTGTTTCGTGTTTATTCGAATCGTTTTGATTATTCATTTTGGACCGTCGATTGACCCTAGGCGCGAGTATAAATATCGGAAATAGTCGTAAAATCGTCGAAAAACACTGTTTGAGTTTGACCTGAGTTGACTTTCCATTTTTGGAAACTGTTGACCCTTGACCGAAGAGGAAAGTTTCCCGTTTGAGCTTCGCCGGCCGACTTGCATTTTCCGGCCACCTCCGACCTCGTTGAGTGTATGAATCGCTTCCTCTCATGATTTTAAGTTGATTTGTGTTTGGATTTGTAAGAATTGATGGAGATTTGAGGGAACCCGAATCGGGTTAGGTCGCCGGAGTTCGCCGGTAATGGTGGGAGGTTTTCGGGTGGGTTTTGGTGGCGGGGGAGTGGGGGTTTTGACTTCCCTTGCCCCAGGGAAGCTTCCCCTAAGGTTTGATTGGACTGAAATTGAGTTTTCCGGTGCACCCGAATGGGTTGCCGGAGTTGGTTTCCCGTTTGGTTTTGAGGTGATTTGGAGGTGTTCCGATGAGATTTGGCCTTGGTGGTAGTTGAGGAAGTCACTGGGCTTGAGGAGAAATTCATTTCTGAAGTTTCCTCGCCGTGGAATTCCACCGTTGACGGTGCGCCAACGCCGGCGGCGGCGGTCAACGGTGGTGCTCCGGCGAGGGGTTGACTTTTTGGGTTTCGATGAATTTAATGTCGTTTTTCTCGTAATCGCGCCCTGAGTATCGCCTAGAGGTTTTCGTATTCATTTGGGTATCGGATTTTCAGTCTAAGGTTTCGAGTGGAGATTTCGGAAATTCAGTCGATTATTTTATACAGTTTAATATGTTTCCGGGAACGGTTGGTTTCCGTGGTTAAGTACATTATTATGGGATATGGTTTTGATCAGTTGTGTTTTATGAATATTCAGGAGATCGAGATCGAGATCGTGCTTCGGGCGAGGGATCTTCCGCCGTGCCACGAGATTAGCGCGAGTGCGTGTTTTGCTTACCAGTGAGTGGACAACTTCTTTTCACTGTTGATTGCGAATCCTTATACACGTTTACGAACATGAGCATGCATATGAGATTATGATTTATATGAGCATGTGTTATACGATTATATTACGTATATGCATTTATGTGCTGTTTATTGCATTTGCATCGAATTATTTATGATTTGGTTTACACAGAGTACAGTCACAGTTTATGTTGTTGTATCGATACACTTGCATCCCGGTTGATCCTCGAGGGTGCCTACCAGGGGGGAACTGTACCTTGTGCCGATGTAGTTCCGGATGGGTACAGATATCTGTTTCTTGTGCCGATGTAGTTCTGGGTGGAAACAGATACCCTGACCTGAGGCCTTTCTGGCTAGAATCACGTGTGGGTCTGGGATCCTGTGATTCAGACTGTACTAGCACGGAAGTGTCCATGAGCGACCCCGTGGGATTTTTACTTGCATGCTCAGTACGCTGGAGGAGTATGAGTTTACCTCGTGTACTTTATTATTTTTATTTACCTGGACTCGCATATGTTATTTTAACATACATCATTTGGTGAAAGACATTTATTTTCGTCCACTCACTCTAACGGTTTTCATGTCTTTCCCCTAGGCTTTTCGGTTTCCGTGCCCAGTTTGCTGTCCAGGTTCTGGTGTTTCACGTCGCGGTTGGAGGCTAGTGATCCGAGCTACCTGTGTTTTCCAGTAGGTTCTTGTTTCGCCTACTGATGTATATATTGTATATATTTACACTAGAGGTCGCTCTGATACGTTCTGATACATGTCTATACGGATTTTCTCGGATATGTATATATATTATAGTATGTTTACTGTTTATTGATTATGAAATGATATTGAGAAATCCGGATGGGATTGGTGCCCACGGTTTGGCTTTTGTGGCATAGGACGAAGTGTTATTTTCAGGGTGCAGGTTAATGCAAATCCGCGTTAGTAACGTTACTCTGCTGAAATTTTGAATGATTGTTGTTGGTTCGTGTTTTTAGAAGGGGTTCGATTCCGATTTAGGCAACTGAATCGGGGTTGGGTCCTTTCAGCTTGGTGTCAGAGCATTAGGTTGTCAGATTCTGTAGACTCTTGTAGTTGTGACGCTTAGGGTATTTGAGTTTATACAGCATGTCTGGAGAGATGACCCGACTGGCCAGCGGTACTCATCAATACTTCGGGTGTTGTGTGTTCTCAAATATCTGCGGTTTCATGATTACATTCTTTCTGCTTGTACCTAATGCTTGTCTTGTATCAGTAGGATGCCTCCTCGACGTGGTCCCCGTGTTGATCGGGAAGCGGATCCCGATGAGGATCGCCAGACGCACGACTTGCTGATGCGAGTACTGCATTTGGAAGAGCGTTTTGACCCTGTGGTCAAAGCTCGTACAGCTGGTGCTACTATGTTTTCAGGTTTAGCTGATCCAGAGATATGTGAGGCATGGGTGGTTCAGGTTGAACGTGTATGTGAGCGTCTGCGATTTACCCCTGAGCAGATGACAGTGGCAGCAGTCGGATTACTTGATGGTGATGCGTACTTTTGGTGGGTTAGCACCGACAAAGTTCCAGTGGACACTCCGTGGACTTTGTTCCGAGATTTGATTATGGGGAGGTACTTTAATTAGGCTACCCAACAGCGCAAGTATGACGAGTTTACGAACTTGAGGCAGGGCAGTTTGTCTGTACTTGAGTATCGGGACAGGTTTACCTGTTTATCTCGTTTTGTGCGTGATATGGTGGCTACTGAGGAAGGCAAGTGTCGCAGGTTTGAGATGGGTTTGAACTTGAATATCAAGGGGACTCTGACTACGATGCCTCGGAGCAACTTTGATGAGTTTGTCAGTGCAGCACTCTGAGGTGAGGACATCGAGATGGAGAGGCAGCAGAGGTACCAGCCTAGACGGTTTGAGGAGGGTGGACCGAGTCAGGGGCCTTCAAAGAGGCAGAGTTCTGATACTTCCGGTTCGGCTTAATCCTCAGGCGGTAGATCTTATCGACCACCAGCTAGTGCATCGAGACAGAGGTAGAGGTGGAGGAGAGATCGACCGCAACGACCACAGGCTAGTGGGGATTCTAGCGGCTCTAGTTATCCTCGGCATACCAGTGGCACGTTTCCTGTACCGAGGGAGTACCCGTTGTGTAGCCTCTACAACAGATAACACTTTGGTTCATGTCAGCGAGTTTCTACCCTTTGTTATCGTTGTGGCCAGGAGGGTCACTTTGTGAGGGATTGTCTCCAACCTATTGCTGGACAGGCGGCCCAGAGTTCCGGAGGAGAGCGAGGTGCCACTTCGGGAGCTCGACCAGCACAGTTTGCGGGCCAGGGCAGACAGCAGGGACAATCTCAGAGTGGACGACCAGCCAGACAGGCGAGGGTACATGCCATGACTCTACGTGAGGGCAGAGCTTCACCGAAGGTCATTATCGGTATGTTACATGTCTTTGGTATTCCAGTATTTGCATTGTTAGATCCAGGTGCCACACATTCATTCATGTCATTTAGACTATCATCATTAGCTACGGTACCTGCTTCTCCACTTCTGGGGTTGTGGAGAGTGTTATATCCGTCAGGGGAGATTGTGAGTATCGGTTGGCTATACAGAGACTGTGAGGTGTTTATTGGAGGCCATGGTTTAGCCGTAGATTTGCTGTTGCTTGATATTGTTGATTTTGATCTGATCTTGGGTATGGACTTCTTGGAGACGCACTGGGCCATGTTTGACTGTCACAAGAAGGAGGTCGTGTTTCGACGACTAGGGTTACCCGAAATGCTGTTTCACGGCGAGAAGACCACTTCACTACCGTGTTTGATTTCCGCGATGAGGGCGGATCGGTAGATGAAGAAAGGTTGTGTTGCCTACTTGGCCCATGTTGTGGACACTACAGCAGCTGTGCTGGATCTTAGTAGTATTGAGGTTGTTTCTGAGTTTCCGGATGTGTTTCCAACGGAGTTACCTGGTATACCCCCTGTTCGGGAGATTGACTTTACTATTGAGTTGTTACCGGGCACGGGACCTATCTCCCAGACACCGTATCGTATGGCGCCAATGGAGTTGAAGGAGTTACAGATTCAGCTCCAGGAGTTGCTAGAGAAGGGTTTCATTCGACCGAGTGTTTCTCCATGGGGTGCTCCGGTGTTATTTGTGCAGAAGAAGGATGGATCTATGCGTTTGTGCATTGACTACCGGAAGCTGAATCAGGTTACGGTGAAGATCAATTATCCTTTACCGCGGATTGATGATTTGTTCGATCAGCTCAAGGGAGCATCAGTCTTTTCGAAGATTGACCTTCGATTCGGATATCACCAGTTGAGGATCCGGGACTCCAATGTAGCCAAGACAGCTTTCAGGTCGCGGTATGGGCATTACGAGTTCTTGGTTATGCCGTTTGGGTTGACCAACGCCCCCACAGCTTTCATGGACTTGATGAATCGGGTGTTCAGACGGTTCCTGAACAAGTTCGTGATTGTGTTTATTGACGATATTTTGATCTATTCCAGGAGTGGGGGCCAGCACAAGAAGCATTTGCGAGCAGTTTTGCGGACTTTGTGGGACCATCAGTTATTCGCGAAGTTTAGCAAGTGCGAGTTTTGGTTAGATAATGTGAAGTTTCTGGGCCACGTGATATCGGCTGAGGGGGTCAGTGTTGATCCTGATAAGATCGAGGCCGTGCTGAACTAGAATAGACCTACTACTGTACCAAAGATTCGGAGTTTCTTGGGGTTAGCAGGCTATTACCGGCGGTTTGTACAGGATTTCTCTCGGATTGCTACACCACTGACCAAATTGATGAAGAAGGGCGTCAAGTTTAAGTGGTCTGATGCATGCGAGGAGAGTTATTTGCTCCTGAAGGAGAGGTTGACTACTGCCCCGGTTCTGACATTGCCAGACGACAACGGTGAGTTTGTAGTGTACAGTGATGCGTCGAAGTTGGGGCTTGGATGTGTGTTGATGCAGCATGGTAGAGTGGTGGCCTACGGTTCCAGGCA
This sequence comes from Geum urbanum, assembly GCA_946800695.1. Classification (NCBI taxonomy): domain Eukaryota; kingdom Viridiplantae; phylum Streptophyta; class Magnoliopsida; order Rosales; family Rosaceae; genus Geum; species Geum urbanum. The sequence goes on from OX327003.1 coordinate 14,512,754, forward strand.
GCTGAAACCACATGAGGTCAACTATCCGACGCATGATTTGGAGTTAGCCGTTATTGTGTTAGCGTTGAAGAGTTGGAGACATTACCTGTATGGAGCTCAGTGTAAGATCTACACCGACCACAAAAGTCTCACTTACTTACAGACGCAGCCGGATCTGAACATGAGGCAGCACCGGTGGATGGAGTTGATCAACGATTACGATTGCACGTTTGAGTATCATCCGGGGAAGGCCAATGTTGTAGCGGATGCACTTAGCCGGAAGCCTGGAGCCTCGTTGTTTCATGTGTGTGTGGCCAGAGTTTCTATGTTAGCCGAGCTTCGGGCTACGGGTGCCGAGTTCGAGTGGGATGATGAGGGAGCTTTGTTGGCCTGTTTTCAGGTTCGACCCGTATTGGTTGATCAGGTACGAGAGGCTCAGGATTCAGATTCCTACTTGTTGGGCAAGAAGACCATGATACGAAATGGTGTGCCTACAGAGTTTCGATTGAGCGATGACGGTACATTGTTGTTCAGAGGCAGGTTATGTGTGCCCAGAGTTGAGAGCCTGAAGAAGGAGATTTTGGATGAGGCCCACAGTTCAGCGTATGCGATGCATCCCGGGGGTACGAAGATGTTTAGTACACTTCGAGCGTATTACTGGTGGCGCAACATGAAGCGGGAGATTGCCGCGTACGTGAGTCGATGTTTGATTTGCCAGCAGGTTAAAGCGGAGAGGCAGAAACCTGCAGGGAAACTACAGCCACTTGAGATTCCGGTTTGGAAGTGGGAGTACATTACGATGGATTTCGTCTATCAGTTGCCGCGTACTTTGGCTGGAAACACTGGCATTTGGGTTATTGTGGATCGACTGACGAAATCCGCTCACTTTCTTGCACTTCCGGGGAAGATATCAGTGGGTAGATTGGCCAAATTGTACTTATCAGAGATTGTTCGCCTGCATGGTGTGCTTGTGTCTATTGTTTCTGACCGAGATAGTCAGTTCACCTCTGAGTTTTGGCAGGCATTGCAGCGAGCCTTGGGCACGAAGTTGCGATTCAGTACAGCTTTTCACCCTCAAACTGACGGGTAGTCCGAGCGGACTATCCAGACACTTGAGGATATGTTGCGGTCTTGTGTGTTGCAGTTCCGCAGGAATTGGGACCAGCAACTACATTTGATAGAGTTCGCTTACAACAACAGCTATCATGCCAGTATTGAGATGGCACCGTACGAGGCCCTGTACGGGAAGCAGTGTCACACTCCGTTGTGTTGGAGTGAGGTGGGCGAGCGTTGGCTTATTGGCTCTGATCTGGTGAAGAGCACTATGGAGGATGTCCAGATTATCCGGGATAGATTGAAGATCGCCCACGATCGCCAGAAGAGTTATGCGGACGTGAGGAGGAAGAGCCTCGAGTTTGAGGTAGGCGATTGGGTCTTCCTGAAACTATCTCCATGGAGGGGAGTTGTGCATTTCGGGAAGCGTGGCAAGCTTCGACCGCGGTACATTGGTCCGTACGAGATTACAGAGAGGATTGGAGCTGTTGCTTACAGACTTGAGTTACCGGCTGAGATGGCTCGTGTTCATGATGTCTTCCATGTTTCGATGTTGCGAAAGTACATCTCAGATCCTTCACATGTGTTAGCCCCACAGCAGTTACCGATCCGAGAGGATTTGACGTACGTGGAGGAGCCTGTGCAGATTCTCGATCGTCGTGAGCAAGAGTTGAGGCACCGTGTGATCCCGCTAGTGAAGGTCTTGTGGCAGAATCACTCAGTTGAGGAGGCCACCTGGGAGACTGAGCAGCATATGCGGGAACAGTATCCTCATCTGTTCACTTGACAGGTATGTAAATTTCAAGGTCGAAATTTTTTTTAAGGGGGGGGGGGTAGATTTGTGACGACCCGAACCAGAATCAGTAGTGTAGTCGACACGATTCACGAGAATGAGCGTAGTCGCGGTTTCACGATATATGTGTGGTTTACCGATTTCGTTCGCGACTTTATTATCGGTTGAGAATTTTGTGACGACCCGGACTAGAATCAGCAGTATGATCAGCTATATACGTGAGTTACTGCGTAGTCGCAAAGTTTCGACATTATTTGAATCGCCAGGTTTGTTAATGACTTAATCATTGGCCGAGAATTGGAGCTGAGTCTCTGCTCGAGAGTCGTTGTGCATGTGATTTCGAGTTCGTGGGCGGTTTCGTATCGTTATTTGGACGACCGAGGAATAAGTTATGAATATTTGAAGTTTCGACGGAAACGGGTTTAAATGGTGAATTCCTTAACGACTAAATTACCAGTCAAGAATTTGGTTTCGGCTTTTTCATGGAAGTTGTTCAGAATTTAATTTCGAGTTTGTGGCAACTTCCGGAGCATTATTCTGAGTTACGAAGATTAAGTTGTGATTATTTCCGATTGTTGAATATTTAGTCGGATTATGCATGTGTTTGGGTTGAATGGTTGACTTTTTATCCGATTGGTCGATGTGTTTGACTTCAGGTGATAATTGAAGAATATGTCGAGATGAGTTTGTGGCCGCGAGAATTATCGGGATTGGAATTACGACGAGAAAGTTACGGGTATTCGAAGTTTGTCGCAAATTAATTGGGAAAGTTTCCTTCTTTGGTAAGTCTATAAATAGTAGGTTGCCATTTGTGGAAAGTCAAAGCTGAATTAATGTGTTGACTGGTGAGTTGACTCGGTTTGACCGAGTGGGAGGAGAAGTTTAAGTCGGCAAGGGCGGTGCTCCACGGTAGCGACGGATTCCGGCCACCTCCGAGCTCGGGCCTTGTCCCGTTCGGTGCGCCTCGGTGCCCCCGTCCCCGTGCCGGCCTCCTCTCGTGGTGGAGCTCACGGTGGAGAGAGAAATTTGGAACCAAAGTTTGAGATTTTTGGGTTTAATGGTGGTTTGTGATTCCGGCCGAGTTGAGCTCAAACAAGGACTGGGTTTTGTAGCCCTCTTCACCATGATTCTAACCATATAGGTATGGTGTTCTAATTCGATTTGTGTTTGGAGAATTTTAGATTTGAAATTTTGGGAACAATTCGGTTTTGCTTGAAATTGGATGAGTTAGAGTGAGAATTGGACTTCGGTGCAGTTATGAAAGTTGCTCAGTGGGTGATTTTGCATGGAATGGAGGTTGCTCCGCCGTGGAATTTTCCGGTCAGGTGGCTGCGGCGCCGTGGGCGGTGGTCAACGGCGGTCAACAGTTTGACTTTTTGGAGTTTTCGACAAGTTGCATGTCATTTCACTCGAAATCGCGCCCCAATCGCAGTGGGGAGGTTCGTTTCTCGATTTGAGCATCCGAACTTACAGCGAGGTATTGAGGTGTGATTTCCGGATTTTTGACGATTCGTCATATTCGGATTATGTGTTTCTGAGAACGGTGGTTTCTCGTGATTTGTTTTGAATTGTCGAGTTATGACTTTGAGTAATGGGTATTGTGATTATTCAGGGGTTTGTGATCGTTCTTTTGGCGAGGGACTTTCCGCCGGATCACGGGTTAACGCATATCGCGTTACGCTAGTCTGTGAGTGGACAATTTCTTTTCACGGAATTCTTGCGAGTCTTTTATATGATTTACGAACTTGAGCATGTGTATGAGATTTCAGATTACATGAGCATGTGTTTTTACGATTATACGATTATACTTATACGGATATACGTATACGAATATACATACACTTATATGTTGTTTCATGCATTTGCATCGAATTGTTTGTGATTTGGTTTTCACAGAGTACAGTCTCAGTTACGTTGTTGTATCGATACACTTGCCTCTTGGCTGATCCCTGATGGTAGGCCGCCAGGAGGGGCGTCGTCACCCCGACCTGACCGGTGAGGGGCGTTTCCCCGGAACCGAGGCCATTTCTGGCTTAGAATCACGTGTGGGTCTGGGATCCCGTGATTCAGACTGTACTAGCACGGAGGTGTCCATGAGTGACCCCGTGGGATTTTTACTTGCATGCTCAGTACACTACAGGAGTATGAGTCTTACCTCGTGTACTTGTTATTTTATTTACCTGGACTCGCATATGTTATTTTAAACATATATTTCAACTGGTGAAAGACATTTATTTTCGTCCACTCACTCTAACAGATTTCATGTCTTTCCCCTGGGCTTTTCGATTTCCGGCCCAGTTTGCTGTCCAGGTTCTGGTGTTTCACGTCGCGGTTGGAGGCTAGTGATCCGAGCTACCTGTGTTTTCCAGTAGGTTCTTGTTTCGCCTACTGATGTATATATTGTATATATTTACACTAGAGGTCGCTCTGATACGTTCTGATACATGTCTATACGGATTTTCTCGGATATGTATATATATTACAGTATGTTTACTGTTTATTGATTATGAAATGATATTGAGAAATCCGGATGGGATTGGTGCCCACGGTTTGGCTTTTGTGGCATAGAACGAAGTGTTATTTTCAGGGTGCAGGTTAATGCAATTCCGCGTTAGTAATGTTACTCTGCCGAAATTTTGAATGATTTTTGTTGGTTCGTGTTTTCAGAAGGGGTTCGATTCCGGTTTAGGCAACTGAATCGGGGTTGGGTCCTTTCATCTGCGTTGTCTCATATTCAGATCTGGCTGCGTACGCAAATAAGTAAGACTCTTATGATTTGTATATATCTTGCACTGAGCTCCATACAAGTAGTGTCTCCAACTCTTTAAGGCTAATACAATAGCAGCCAACTCCAAATCATGCGTATGATAGTTGACTTCATGTGGTTTCAACTGCCAGGAACCGTATGCCACCACTCTGCCATGCTGCATCAGAATACAACCAAGACCCGATTTCGATGCATCGCTGTAAACCACAAACTCTCCATTGTTGTCAGGTAGAGTTAGAACCGGTGCAGTAGTCAACTTTTCCTTCAAGAGCAAGTAACTCTCCTCACATGCATCTGACCACTCGAACTTGACACATTTCTTCGTCAATTTAGTAAGCGGAGAGGCAATCCGTGAAAAATCCTGCACAAAGCGCTGATAGTAACCTGCCAAACCCAAGAAACTCCTGATCTCTGGTACGGTGGTAGGTCTACTCTAATTTAGCACGGTTTCAATCTTGTCAGGATCCACGCTGACTAGCTCCCTCAGCAGATATCACGTGACCCAAAAACTTCATGCTATTCAACCAAAACTCACAGTTGCTAAACTTCGCAAACAATTGATTATCTTGCAAAGTCCGCAAAACAGCTCGCAAATGTTTCTTGTGCTAGCCCACACTCCTTGAGTAAATCAGAATGTCGTCGATGAACACGATCACAAACTTGTCTAGGAATCGCCTGAACACCCTGTTCATCAAATCCATGAAAGCTGCAAGGGCATTGGTCAACCCAAACGGCATAACCAAGAACTCATAATGCCCGTACCATGATCTGAAAGCTGTCCTGGGCACATCTGACTCTCTGATCCTCAACTGATGGTATTCAGACCTGAGATCAATCTTCAAAAAGACTGAAGCTCCCTTGAGCTAATCAAACAAATTGTCAATCCGTGGCAATGGGTACTTGTTCTTCACGGTGACCTGATTCAGCTTTCGGTAATCAATACACAACCGCATGGAACCATCCTTCTTCCTCACAAATAATACAGGAGCACCCCACAGTGATACACTGGGTCGTATGAAACTTTTCTCCAGCAACTCTTGAAGTTGAATCTGTAACTCTTTCAACTCTGCTGGTGCCATACGATAAGGTGCCTGAGATATAGGTCCAGTGCTTGGTAAATGCTCAATGGTGAAATAAATTTCTCGGACTAGAGGAACGCCGGGTAACTCCCCCGGAATTACATCTGGAAACTCAGAAACTACCTCAGTGTCACAAATATTTGGTACAGCAACCTTTGTATCCACAACATGAGCTAAGTACGCAACATAACCCTTCTTGATCATCCGCTCGGCCTTCATCACTGAAATCACACATGGCAGGGAAGTATTCTTCTCACCGCGAAACAATATCTCTGGGAAATCTGGACGTCGAAACACCACCTCCTTCTTGTGACAGTCAAACATAGCCCAATGTGTCTCCAAGAAGTCCATACCCAAAATCACATCAAAATCGACAATATCCAGCAACAATAAATCCACGGCTAACCCATAACCTCCCACAAAGATCTCGCAATCTCTATATACCCATCCAATACTCATAACCTCACTAGATGGATACAACATTCTCCACAACCCCGGAAGTGGAGATGCATGCATAGTAGCTAAAGATGATAATCTATATGATATGGATGAATGCGTAGCACCTGGATCTAGCAAAGTAAGTACTGGATACCCAAAAACATGCAACGTACCAATAACAACCTTTGGTGAAGCTCTGCCCTTATGCAACGTCCACGCAGATGTTGTCCCTGCCGTCCGCCCTGTCCAGAAGACTGTACTAGTCGAGCTCCAGAGGTAGTACCTCGATCTCCTCCTGAACTCTGAGCTGCCTGTCCACCAACACCAGTAGACTGTAAACATTCCCTCACAAAGTGACCCTCATCGCCACAACAATACCAAATGGTGGGGCCTCGCTGACAAGGACCAAAATGATGCCTGTTGGAGAAATTGCACAATGGATACTCCCTCGGTACAACAAAAGTGCCATCGGTGCGTTGAGGATAGCTGGATCCGCTAGAACTCCCACTAGACTGTGGTCTCTGTGACCGATCCCTCCTCCATCTCTATCTATGTCTAGCTGTACTAACTGACTGTCTATACGGTCCACTGCCAGATGATGATGCCGATCCGGAAGTGCCTGAACTCAGTCACTTGGAAGGTCCCTGACTCGGTCCACCCTTCTCAAATCGTCTAGACTGAAATCTCATCTGCCTCTTCTTCTCGATATGATCGCCTCAGAGTGCAGGACTCACAAACTCATCAAAGTTATTCCGAGGCATCGTAGTCAATGTTCCCTTGATGTTCAGGTTCAAGCCCAACTCAAATCTCCGGCACTTGGCTTCCTGGTACTCAAGTACTTACATGCTACCTTGTCTCAAGTTGGTCAACTCCTCATACTTCCGCTGCTGTGTAGCATGGTTGAAATACCTCCGTATAAACAAATACTGAACAATGTCCATGGAGTATCAACCAGAACTCTATCGGTGCTAACCCACAAGAAGTATGCATCAGACTCAAGTAAACCAACTGCTGCCACTATCATCTGCTCATGAGTAAAACGCAGACGCTCACAAACTCGTTCAACCTGAACCAACCAAGCCTCACATATCTCTGGATTAGCTGAACCCAACAAAAAAGTCACTCCAACAGTTCAAGCTTTGACCACAGAACGCTCCTCCAAACGCAATACTCGTATAAGCAAGTCATGCATCTGGCAATCCTCATCAGGATCCACATCCCTATTAACACGGGAACCACGTCTAGGAGGCAGTCTAATGATAAGAGAAAAGAATTAGTCACAAAGCACAAGGAACGTAATCCTGAAACTTCAAACATTTGAAAACATACAACACCCGAAACATTGATGAGTAACCGCTGGCCAGTCAGGTCATCGCTCCAGACATGCTGTACATTCTCAAATACCCTTAGTATCACAACTACAGAAGTTTATAGAACCTAAAACCTAATGCTCTGATACCAAGATGAAAGGACCCAACCTCGATTTAGTTTCCTAAACCAGAATCAAACCCTTTCTGAAAACACGAACTTTCAAAAACCATAGAAATTTCGGCAGAGGTTCATTATATCGCGAAGTTACCATTAACCTGCACCCGAAAATACACTTCATCCTATGCCACAAAAGCCAAACTGTGGGCACCAATCCCATCCGGATTTCTCAAAATCATATCATAATGTAAAGCAATAAGCAAAACTGTAACTTTACAGAAATCCGGGAAAATCATATGAAAATATAAACATAAAAGTATTCAGAGCGACCTCTAGTATATATACATAAATACACAACAGTAGGTCAAACAACAAACCTACTAAGAAGGAAAAGTAGCTCGAATACAAAGCTTCCAACCTTGACGTGCGACACCAGAATCCGAACTGCAAACTGGGCATTGAAAACAAAGAGCCTAGGGAAAGACATATAAACCATTAGAGTGAGTGGACAAAAATAAATGTCTTTCGCCGAATAATATATGTTATAAAAATATATGTGAGTCTAAATGCATGAAAATAATATGGTACCCGAGGGAGACTTTAACTCCTCACGTGTGTAGAGCATGCATTGAAAAATCCCGCGGGGTTACTCATGGACACATCCACGCTAGTACAGTCCGAATCATGGGATCCCAGACCTACATGTGATTCTAGCCAGAAAGGCCTCAGGTCAGGGTATCTGCCCCCTCCCCGGGTAAAAACCTAGGGTCAGGGGTCACAGTCCCCCTCGGTAAACATCCTCGGGAATCAGCCGGGATGCTAGGTGTATCTATACAACAATATATACTAAGACTGTACTCTGTGTAAACCAAATCATAAATAGTTTGATGCAAATGTATAAAGCATAATGTAAATGCATATTCGTAATATATAATTATGAAAGTATATTCGTCGATGCATATTCGTAAATGCATAATCGTAAAGCACATGCTCGTATAAATCATAATCACATACGCATACTCATGCTCATAAAACGTATAATAAAGACTCGCAACCAATCAGTGAAAAGAAATGTGTCCACTCACTGACAAGCACAGCACGCAAACGCGCTAATCCTGAGATCTGGCGGAAGATCCCTTGCAAAGTGCACGATCTCGATTCCCTGAATAATCACAAAATATCACTGATTAAAATCACAATTCAATACTCTGAATCACACCTTGGAAACAAACCATTTCCACAAATATAACTCGGATATCAAGAAAATCGTCGAAAACCCCATATATACTCCACATAAACCCTCGACATAAAATCCACCGCCCAAATCAACTCGAAAACCTCAAGGCGACGATCGGGGCACGATTACAAGTAAAACGGCATAAAACTTGACAAAATCCAAAAAGTCAACAGGTCGCCGGAGCTCCGCTGTTGACCACCTCGCGCCGTCACCGATGAGATTTTCCGACGACCAAGACCACCACAGCTTCTTCTCCTTAAGCCCAGTCCAAAATCCTTCTACACCAAGACCCAAATTGGCCGGCAACCATTCCAAAATCAGCTCAAAAGCTCCACGGCTAAGAATCGTCAGAAAACTGTCTCGGCCGATTCCGGCGCCGTCACGCCACCAAAACCTTCCAAAACAAGGGGGTTTTCAACCTTGGCTCGAGCCCAACCTATTCTATCCCAAAAACTCACCGGAGCACCGCTCACTGTTAAACCCGATTCCAGCCAACTTTCTCCACAAAAATCTCCAAGCAAACCGCCACCAAATCACACCATACACATATCAAATGAAAGCCCAGGTCCTAAGCTTCAAAACCATACCTTTATTTCCGGCAACCGTACCGTTCTCCGGTAGCCACAACGATGGTGAGTTCATGACTCACTGAGTCAACACGGGTTGACTCGGTCAACTCGGCCCAGCTCTGGTCAACTCGGGCAAACAGCCCATTTTTCGAACTTTTCGATATCTTTACGACTATTCAGCTATTTATACGTCGTGAATCAACTCTATCCATAATTCGGATAACTCAAACTCAAACGGATAAACACGACTAACTCGACGATAATTTCAAATATTCTTTTTATATTCCTCGATTATCCGAAAAATCCTCGGAAAGCTCCTACGAACTTGAAATCAGATTATCTACATTTCCCACGAATAAACCCAAATCAAATTCATGTCCGAATATTAAGTCGTGAATTAAGTCGCATATCCGATTAATTACGATAAACTACAATTACTCGTGAAACTTGCAGATTAAGCCGATATTATACCAATTTCGGTTCGGGTCGTCACATGCTCGAGTTTATGCCATGTCTCTACGGGAGGGCAGAGCTTCCCCAGAGGTTATAATCGGTACGTTGTACATTTTTGGTCATCCAGTTCTTACTTTACTAGATCCAGGGCTACGCATTCATTCATGTCATATAGATTAGCATCATTGGCTACTGTACCTGCATCTCCACTCCCTAGTTTGTGGCGAGTGTTGTATCCATCTGGCGAGATAGTGTGTGTCGGGTGGGTATATAGAGATTGTGAGATTTTTATTGGAGGTTATGGATTAGCCGCTGATTTGATGCTGCTGGATATCGTGGATTTTGATGTGATTTTAGGCATGGATTTCTTGGAGAACCATTGGGTTGTTCTTGACTGTCATAAGAAGGAGGTTGTTTTCAAGAGTCCTGGCATAGGAAGGGTTGTGTGGCTTACCTAGCACATATGATCGATACGAGTATTCGCGTACCAGAAATTGGTGATATTACGGTGGTATATGAGTATCTAGATGTGTTTCCCGATGACTTACCCAGTGTTCCTCCAGTCAGAGAGATTGACTTCACCATCGATTTACTTCTAGGTACCGGACCTATTTCGCAGACACCCTATCATATGGCACCCGTAGAATTGAGAGAGTTACAGATTCAACTTCAAGAGTTGATTGAGAAAGGCTTCATTCGACCTAGTATTTCACCTTGGGGTGCTCCAGTGTTGTTTGTGAGGAAGAAGTATGGTTCGATGAGGCTATGCATTGATTATCAGAAGTTGAATCAGGTTACGGTGAAGAACAAGTATCCGCTCCCTCGGATTGATGATTTGTTCGATCAGCGGAAATGAGCTTCAGTCTTCTGGAAGATCGATCTCAGGTCTGGATACCAGTCTTCACTTTTGACAGAGTTGCGAGCAACAAGAGCAGAGTTAGAGTGAAATGATGATGGAGCATTGTTAGCCAGTTTCCAAGTTCGTCCGGTGTTACTTGATGAAGTTCGCAAAGCTCAAGATTCAGATGCGTATCTGTTGAGCAAGAAGAATTTAATTCAGAATAGTGTACCGACCGAGTTTCGGATGAGGAGTAATGGCACTTTGATGTTCAGGGGGAGATTATGTGTGCCCAGAGATGAGGATTTGAAGAAGGAAATACTAGACGAAGCCCATTGTTTTGCATATGGTATGCATCTGGGTAGTACAAAGTTGTTCCGGACACTTAAAGCTCATTATAGGTGGCAAAACATGAAGAGGGAAATGGCAATGTATGTGAGAAGATGCCTGATTTGTCAATAAGTGAAGGCAGAACGTCAGAAACCGGCAGGTAAACTACAACCTTTGGAGATTCTAGTGTGAAAATAGAAGCATATCACTATGGATTTTGTGTATCAGTTACCCTGTACTTCTAGTGGTAGTACTTGTATTTGAGTGATAGTGGATCGCCTTACGAAGTCAGCGCATTTCCTTGCACTTCCAGGAAAGCTTCCCGTGAGCAGATTGGTGAAGCTGTACTTGAGAGAGGTTGTGAGATTTCATGGTGTACCTGTATCTATAGTTTCTGATCGGGATAGTCAGTTCACTTCAGAATTTTGGCGGGCATTACAGAAGGCAATGGGGACTAAACTACACTTCAGCACAGCTTTTCATCCTCAGACAGATGGTCAGTTGGAGAGGACTATTCAGACTCTGGAGAATATGTTGCGATCTTGCGTTTTGCAGTTCAAATGGAATTAGGATCAGCAACTTCATTTGATTGAGTTTGCGTAGAACAGCAGCTATCAGGCTAGCATTGGTATGGCACCTTATGAGGCGTTGTAAGGTAAATAGTGTCTAACTCCATTGTGTTAGAGTGAAGTTGGTGAGAAATGGCTTCTTGGTCCTAATTTGGTGAAAAGTACCACGAAAGATGTTCAAGTTATTTGGGACAGATTGAAGGCTGCACAGGATCGACAGAAGAGTTATGCTGACGTGAGACGGAAGGATCTTGAGTTTGAGGTTGGTGATTGGGTTTTCCTGAAACTTTCTCCTTGGAAAGCTGTTGTTCATTTCGGGAAGCGCGGTAAACTTCATCCACGATATGTTGGCCTATACGAGATCACGGAGCGAGTCAGTGCTATAGCGTACAGGTTGGCATTACCATCTGAGATGGCCAGGGTACATGATATTGGTTGACCGAGCAACACATGCGAGATCAGTATCCTTACCTCTTCAGTTAGCAGGTATGTAAATTTTGAGGACGAAATTTTTGTTGGGGGGGACGAAATTTCAAGGTTTTTGGTATCTCTGGCAAGCTGATGTTTCCAATCCTTTCCCATGGATATTTCCACTTGCTGGTCTCTGATAAAAGTGTTCCGTGCTGGTATCATTATGACTCACTCAAAAGGAAATATAAGCCAATGGACAACCAGCACTTTCGGGAGGCACTAAAAACGGTAATGTTTGTTCTGTTTTTTTTTTCTTTTCGGGATGTTTATTATTTACAGTTTGCAGATGGGTTGATAGATTGTTTACTATTTTGTTGTAGGTTCGTTTGGTGTCCATGTTGATGGATTCTGTGAGGGACATGCGTGAGGATATGTTATCACAGAATGTTAGAATGCTTGCAGACGACACTAACACGAACAAGGTACTATAGATGAGAGAAGTCTATTTATTAGAGAAGGAACAAAAAAAGATTCAGTGGGTCAAAAATCAGAAGATTGAATTTTTCAAAATTCTGATGTTCTCCATCAACGACAGCCCTCAACAACCTTTTGGCTTTGATTGCGGAACTATTGTTTATTACCTCATGTACATTATAGTTCTGGGCAAGCAAATAAAGTAAAACCTGAATAATGATGAAGTTGTTCGGTTCAAGGCCGGATTGTTAGAATTGTTTATGAATCATGATTTGTCATGGGTATCAAAGAAGAAAAATGGAAGTTTATAGAATGAACCAGATCAAGAAGAAGGACCAGTTCAGGAAGAAGTGTAGGACATGACAGTATCTACTAATAAGACAGTAATCAGTGTGTATATTTTTGTTTGTAGTGACCATTCTATGAACAATTTTGTTAGTATGTAATCGAAGTAGTATGGATGTAATCATATGCCTTTCTCTCTCTCTCTCTCTCTCTCTCTCTCTCTTTCTTTTTGAGTATATGTGTTGAGTACCTACTTTGAGTATCTGTTTGTTTATCTGTTAGGGTATCTGTTTTGGGTTTCTGTCCCTAACACACGCGTTTCTCCCCCAAGGGTTTCTGTCTTTAACACACGGTATCTGTTAAGGTATCTGTTTTGTTTATAGTGATCATTATGTAATTATATGACTATCTCTTTTGAGTATCTGTTTGTGTATCTGCTTGAGTATCTGTCTTGGTAATACTATCTGTGTTGTTCTTGAGTTTTACTGAAAGAGAGATTCAATGTATAAGCCTTTTTGAAATGAAATGTTTGTCTTTGCACACTCTTATCCAATTTACAACACAGAACCAACTCAAATCTTTGTGTATACTTGGTATAGAAACACAGCAGTTCATAAACTAACCAACCTTAAAGACAGATACTTAGACAGATACCCAGACAACTATCTAAACAGATACCCATGGTAGTTTATAAACGACATGTCATTTTTCTGTCTTAACTTAGGCTATCAGTACGCACGTGTGTTATCAATCATGTCTTATTCTCTAGAAGCATCTTCTCGGTGCCTCTATAAAATGCCACAAACCTCATCGTCACTTTCTCGATCTCAAAGCATTTCTCTGAAAACCCTAAGCCTAAACGAAATCACAATTTCTCTCCCAAAAAATTCATTCTATCCCCACAAATCAAAACCCAAAATCAATGTCTCGCTTCGGCCCTTCGTCATCAACCCCTTTCCTAGTGGAAGAGTTGCTGCCATCTCTACAACGGGCATCCTCCACTATATCCAAAGAGTTTCAGCACTCCAGAGATATTATGCAGGTAAACTTTGAAGCATGTCTATAAGAGCTCTGTGGTCTTGCATGGAGATTTGATGGGCTAGCCAGGAAGCTGGAGCAAATCAATGTGATAGCTGGGAAGGTTGAAGAGGGTCTGGCGATTGTGGAGGATGTGGAGCGCAAGATCAAGGCGCTTATAGATATTGTGCTCAAGCTCAGGGCTGGGAATGAAGACTGATGGGTTGTAGTTGTTGGGTCATTTTTAGTTAGGTTTGGGTGTTTTTAGAGATTTGGGATCCATTTTGTCTACTCCAAACGTCCATTTTTTGTGGTTATTTATGGATGTTTTTGGAGTAAGACCATTTTTGTAATGACCTTTGTTGATACCTTGATCTTTTTTTGCTTTGTCTTAGTATTGTGAAGAACTTTGTAATGACATTTTGTCAATCAATGTTGATCCCTTTTTGTGTATTTGCATGAGTGTCTGCTTTAATATCTGTTTGCGTAATAAGTCTTCTGTGTTTTCTCTTGAATGTTTGAATCAGAGAACTAAAGTGTTTGATTTGCACTCTTTGATCCATTGCATAAGACAAAACCCACTCAAATCTGTTTGTATACTTGATTGAAACCCAGTAGTCATAAACCAATATGTAGTTTTCTGTAATGATTTTACGATGATAAGAAAGCACATGTGTTTCTGCACGTGTCTTATCCTTAAACAACTCTATACAAACTTAGACATCTATTTTGGCAGCTACGACCATGTTTAAGACTCTATAAAAACACTAAAACAACTCCTCTCCGAAAAATTATGGCTCCCATTACTGGAAGATCCTCCGGGCTCAAGAAAGGAGCTTCATCCTCGGCTGGTTCTCCATTTCAACGTATCAATGCCGAATCATCGACAGATTCAATTGACGACTAGATAAGAGGGGCGAGGAATGGAATTAAAGCAAATCACCTTCTAAATGTCAAATCGCTGGTGATGATGGAAGTTGCTCTCTAGAGGATTAACGAGGCCACAGAGAAGATTGACGACGCCATAGTGAAGATTGATAGGGTGGCTAAGAGGATTAAGAAATTGAAAAAGAAGTTGGAAGATTGGTTACCCTAACTGTTTTGGGTGTTATGTTGATTATGTTTGTCTCGGCTTATATTTTCGGGTGTTAAGTTGTGTATTCTAGGGAGGTCATCGTCAAATATGGTTTCAAGTGTTGTTCTGGCAATGCTTTTCATCTGTTTGATTGGATTGATCCAGTGGAGTTGATTGTCCCTTCAATGAAGTCATGAACTCATGATGTATGTTTTTCAAGACACAGATACTTAGACGACACTTATGTTTTTCAAGATAGATACTTAGACAACTACTTAGGCAACGAATTAGACAGATACCCATTTTTGTTCATAAAGTGACATGTCATTTTCTGTCGCGCCTGTTCATTTTGAATGACAAATACAAGAACATATATTCTCACAGATACCTGAACAGATACTCTCACAGATACTTGAGCAGATAGGCTTTGAAAATGGCAGAATAATATAGATTCATTCCCTTCTTTATAAAACACCATTCATTCTCTAAATTAAAACTGATTCATTGATAATATTGAAATACATTAGTAGAAATTATAAAAAGTACATAATAAACTTAAATTCTTCATGTTCAAAGCTTTCTTTTCTGGTGGTGTGGGGGAGGCAGCATCTCAAATATTTGACAAAGAAGTTGAAGGATTGCTTCATCATTCTCCTTGATGAGTTTATGTTTTTCCTTGAGATCCTTGAGGCCATTCTCAAGGTTAGTCATTCTATTGGATAACTATTGTAGCATATTTGGAGGTGGAGAAGTTTCTATCATTATAAAATATGAACAGAACGCACGTGTGGCTCCTGCACGCGTTGTATTTTCGAGGACCGACCTTCTTCTCAGCCTCTGTATAAATAGGAAAGTATCTCCCCAAGCCCCGTCACTTTCTCTAAACACTTTTTTTTGAAAACCCTAATCCTAAACCAAAACCCAATCTTATCTCCCAGAAAATCCTCACAATAAAAAAATCATTCAATGGGTTGTAATCCTCGAAGATCATCAAGGCACAACCACTCCAGCCATTCAACCTCATCTTGTTCCCCAAATGAAGAGTCATCGTCGCTTGTTCTACCCCAAATGAACACCAAAATCATGGAGGAACCATAGAAGGAACTACCCGATGTGATTTGGCAATATATAATGATTCGTGCCGTCCACTCTAAGCCATTTGGTGTGCAATGTCATGCCATAATTTATGTTTTGATGTCAGTTTGCAGGAAATTCAGGGATTTGGTGAAAGGACCCGACTCCAATTAAGTCGATTAAACCGAAATCAAAGCCCTTCGAAAACATGACCTTAAAATGTATTTGCCAAAGTTTACTTTGAAACATGTGAACCAATATTAGAACTTGCAAAAAAAACACACACTTTGAATATTTCACAAAAGCCAAACCGTGGGACTC
Organism: Geum urbanum; assembly: GCA_946800695.1. Classification (NCBI taxonomy): domain Eukaryota; kingdom Viridiplantae; phylum Streptophyta; class Magnoliopsida; order Rosales; family Rosaceae; genus Geum; species Geum urbanum. Next base: position 14,528,944 of record OX327003.1, read on the forward strand.
CGTTCCCCATCCGGATTTCTCAATATCATATATATAATAAACCACAAGGTTTACAAGAATTCCAGAAAACATTCAGGAGTAAACTCAACTGAAAACACAACATAAGTATTCAGAGCGACGCCTATATACATCATATACAACCAGTAGGTCGAACAAACAACCTACTCGAACTGAAGTATGACCTCAACTCTATGCCTCCTCCGTCGACGTGAAACACTGGAACCCAAACTACAAACTGGGCAAAAGAACCCGAAAAGCCCAGGGAAAGGCAAATGAAATTGTTAGAGTGAGTGGACGAAAATAATAATATGCCTTTCACCAATATAAACATGAAATCATGATGCGAGTCTAAAATCATCAATCAAAGGTACGGTGGTTGTCATAACCTTCCTGGATACCGTATAAAATGTGGAGGCCGTAACTTGAGCACATTTTCCTCAAAGTTACAATCCTGCTCAACCAAGGTAAGGGGTTTGTCATAACCTTCCTAGGAGCCATATAATCATGGGTCAGGCATTTGCCATAACCTTCCTGGAGCATCTTGGGGATCAGCCGAGAAGCCATGCTTCGACGCATCCATATCTCCATAATCCATGCAAAACAAATTATGCATATGCCTCCAAGTAAAATACATAACCGTAAACATATAATCTTAAATGCATAATCATAATTGCATACTCGTAAAATGCATAACATAAAATGCATAACCAAGACTCGTAAATCGAAAGTGAAAATAAAGTGTCCACTCACAGTACGAGGCTAACTCTGAGGTCCGGTGGAAGATCCTTTGCCAAACAATCGATCACGATCACCTGAATAACAGGGATACGATCAATACATATAGAATCACAACATACGGAGCTAATACGTCGAGAACCCCGCGTTCTCGAAAGAAGTATCGCTCGAAATATCGACGAGGATAACAAAATTCCCAAAATACACCCAAACAACCCTCGTCCCAAAATAGATACTCAAAAACCTCACGATTACGATCGGGACGCGATTACGAGCAAAATTGTATAAAAATCTCTAAAAATTCCAAAAAGTCAACCTCACCGAAGCTCTGTCGTTGACCACCGTCGGCGCGGCGTCAACGGTGAAAAACCCCGGTCACCTATACCTCAAACTCATCCTCTCCTCAAGCCCAACACCTTTCCCAACTACCACCAACACCAATTCCACCCACACCGGCCAGAATTCCGGCCGAAAACTTTGCCGGAATGTCTCTCCGGTCACCACCATGGACCACCACCAAACCTCACCCAATTCCAAAATTAAACACCCAGAATTCATCTATGGGTTGAGGGGAAGCAAAACCCCTATCAACCCGACACCAAAACTCGGCGAAAATCCCAAACTTTGCCGAACTCGAACACCCTCAATTCTCAACCAAATCTCACAAATGAATACACAAATCAATAGTACAAGTCAAGGGCTTTCCAACCATACCAAAAACGTGGCCGGAGGTGGCCGGAAATTTCGGGTCAGACAGCGATAGCTCGTGCATCACGGAGGAGCTTCAGTCAACGCGAGTCAACTTTGGTCAATGCTGGTCAAACAGCCCAAATGCGACTTTTAGACAATTTTACGACTAATTCCTATATTTATACACGCGACCAAAATGATGAACGGACCAAAACGAATCGAAACAAAACGGATAAACACAACTAAATCCAACAACCAAAAATATTCATAACTTATTCCACGTAACTCGAAATAATCCTCTGGAAACTCCACGAGCTCGAAATTACGTACACTACAACTCTCGTGAAGAAACTCGTACAAAATTATTGCCCGATAACTTAGTCGGGAACAAACCCGCCATATCGACCAAGTACGACAAAACCGCTACTAATCGTGAAACTCGCAAATCAAGCCAATTAACATACAATTTCCGATTCGGGCCGTTACAAATCTACCCCCCTAACAAAAATTTTGTCCTCAAAATTTACATACCTGCTAACTGAAGAGGTAGGGATACTGATCCCGCATGTGCTGCTCGGTCTCCTAATTAAGTAGCCACTTCAACTGAATGATTCTGCCACAATACCTTCACAAAAAGAATGTCTTTGTGCCGCAACTCCTGGACCTTTCGATCAAGTATCTGAACTGGTTCCTCCACACCCCGTATAGGAAGCTAATACGGTGTCAACACATGAGATGGATCAGAAATGTACTCCTGTAACATAGACACATGGAACACATCATGTACCTGGACATATTAGATGGTAATGCCAACCTGTACGTTACAGCACCGACTTGCTCAGCGATCTCGTATGGGCCAACATATCGCGGACGAAGCTTGCCGCGCTTCCCGAAACGAACAATACCCTTCTAAGGAGAAAGTTTCAGGAAACCACCAACCTCAAACTCGAGATCCTTCCGCCTCACGTTAGTATAACTCTTTTGTCGATCCTGTGTAGCCTTCAATCTGTATGGAATAACCTGAACGTCTTCCGTGGTACTTTTCACCAAATCAGGACCAAGAAACCACTTCTCGCCAACTTCACTCCAACACAATGGAGTTCGACACTATGTGTCGTATAATGCCTCATAAGGTGCCATGCCAATGCTAGCCTGATAGCTGTTGTTATACGTGAACTCAATCAAATGAAGTTGCTGATCCCAATTTTCTTTAAACTGCAAAACACAAGATCGCAACATATCCTCCAGAGTCTGAATAGTCCTCTCCGACTGACCATCGATCTAACTGAGGATGAAAAGCTGTGCTAAAGTGTAGTCTAGTCCCAATTGCCTTATGCAATGCTCGCCAAAATTCTGAAGTGAACTGACTATCCCGATCAGAAACTATAGACACAGGTGTACAATGTAATCTCACAACCTCTTTCAAGTACAGCTTCACCAATCTTTTCACGGGAAGCTTTCCTAAAAGTGCAAGGAAATGAGCTGACTTCGTAAGGTGATCCATAATCACCCAAATACCAGTACTACCACCAAAAGTACGAGGTAACAGATACACAAAATCTATGGTGATATGCTCTCATTTCCACACCGGAATCTCCAAAGGTTGTAGTTTACCTGCCAGTTTCTGACGTTCTGCCTTCACTTGCTAACAAATTAAGCATATGCTCATGTACATTACTATTTCCCTCTTCATGTTTTGTAACCAATAATGAGCTTGAAGTGTCCAGAACATCTTTGTACTACCCGGGTGCATAGCATATGCGAAACAATGAGCTTCATCGAGTATTTCTTTCTTCAAATCGTCATCTCTGGGTACACACAATCTCCCCTTGAACATCAAAGTGTCATCACTCCTCATCCGAAACTCGGTCGGTACATTATTCTGAATCAAATTCTTCTTGCTCAGTAGATAGGCATTTGAATCTTGAGCTTCACGAACTTGATCAAGTAACAGTAGACGAACATGGAAGCTAGTTAACAATGCTCCATCTTCATTCCACTCTAACTCTGCTCCCGTTGCTCGCAACTCTGTCAAAAGTGACACTCTAGCAACACGTACATGGAAGAGAGAAGCACCATGCTTCTGACTAAGAGCATCAGCAACCACGTTAGCCATGCCGGAATGTCTCTCTGGTCACCACCACGGAAAACCACAGAATCTCATCCAATTCCAAAATTAAACACCCAAAATTCATCTATGGGTTGAGTGGAAGCAAAACCCCCACCAACCCGACACCAAAACTCGCCGGAAACCGCCATCCGTTTTCGGCGAAAATCCCAAACTTTGCCGAGCTCGAACACCCTCAATTCTCAACCAAATCTCACAAATGAATACACAAATCAATAGTACAAGTCAAGGGTTTTCCAACCATACCAAAAATGTGGCCGGAGGTGGCCGGAAATTTTGGGCCGGACGGCGACAGCTAGTGGGTCACGATGGAGCTTCGGTCAAGAGAGTCAACTTTGGTCAACGTTGGTCAAACTGCCCAAATGCGACTTTTTGACAATTTTATGACTATTCTGATATTTATACGCGTGACCAAAATGATCAATGGACCAAAACGAATCGAAACAAAACGGATAAACACAACTAAATCTAATAGCCAAAAATATTCATAACTTATTCCACGTAACTCGAAATAATCCTCCGAGAACTCCCATGAGCTCGAAGTCACGTACACTACAACTCTCGTGAAGAAACTCATACCAAATTCTTGCCCGATAATTTAGTCATGAACAAACCCGCCATATCGACCAACTACGATAAAACCGCGACTATTCGTGAAACTCGCAAATCAAGCCAATTAACATACAATTTCCGATTCGGGTCATTACATTTGGCTCATACCAGGGATATATTATCAGCTGTTGAAGCATCCATTTATGCCCCTACCTAGAAAAGTTATGTTCCTGCTACAAATATATGGGATTTGGATAGGACAGATTGAGAGTTTGACAAAGAGGTACTGTTCTTGAATCTATCATGGCAGTTTAGAACACCGGAAACTCTGTATCGAAATGCAATGCATCATTTGTTTCAGCAAGGAAGCGTACTTCAAGATAGTATATTGTTTGATGAAGCTACAAAGATCAACTACATCCTCCGACATTACAGTTCGGAATACATGTCATACATGTTGATGATTATGGGCAGCATCGAAGATCTAAAGTACAGTCGTCTATCCTCCATAATGAAACATTGGCTGTCATCAATCAAGGCTTCCTTGATTCTGCCATACTGTAGAAATGAAATAGAATCACATGCAAGGTGTGTACAAGTGAATGGGTTGGACATTCATTCCATTCCTTATGATTCCATAATGCAACATCTGACACATCTAGATGTTTTCATTCCAAGTTTAGTGAAGGAGTGCAAACATTGTGGCCAAATATAGCTTATGTGTAGTTCTTTCGGAGGTTGAATGGTTCCATCAGTTTATGTATAACAATAAATAAGTAATCCATGTTTAGTTTATTCTGTGTAAGTAGTAGTGTAGTAGTTAGGTTTCGGTATTTATAGATTTGGGATCCATTTTGCTTACCAGAAAACGTCCAGTTTTTGTGTTGTTTGTAATGGATGTTTTAGTTGGAAGTCAATGGGAAGAACTTTTTGTAATGACCTTTGTTTAATGGAATGTTTATCTATCTGTGTTTCTCTTGAATGTTTGAATCAGAGAACTAATGTCTTAAGCCTATGAACTAAAGTGATTGATTTGCACTATCTGATCCATTTTACAAGAGAAAACTTACTCAAATCTGTTTGTATACTTGATATTGAAATCCATCAGTCATAAACTAACCTTAAAGGCAGATACTTAGGCAGCGAATTAGATAGATTCCCATTTTTGTTCATAAAACTATACGTCGTTTTTTATCGTGTGTTAATTTGGAATGACAAGTACAAGAGCAGATACTCTCACAGATACTTGAGCAAATAGGCTTTGAAAATGACTAAAAAATATAGATTCATTATTTAAACAACACTATTCATTCTCTAAATTAAAATATATTCATTGATAATATGAAAATAAAAATACAATCGTAGAAATTATAGGAATACATAATAATCTACAATGATTCATCTTCAAAGCCTCCTCTTCTTGCTGCTACTTGCTCCATCAAATCCCGATGGTGGGGGAGGCAGCATCTCGAAGATTTGACAAAGAAGTTGAAGGATTGCCTCATCATTCTCTTTGGTGAGTTTTTGCTTTTCCTTTAGATCCTTGAGGCCATCCTCAAGATTAGTCATCATATTGGATAACTGTTGTAGCATATTTGGAGGTGGAGAAGTTTCTTCTTGAGTGCGACAGTGACGACCTGTGGCTTCCTTACCTTCCCGAACCATTTCTTCGATCATTTCTTCAAAAGAGTTCTTGGAGGTGTTGGCCATTTTATCTTTTGAACAGAAGGAAATGAGGAGTGAATAGAATTTTTTTTTGTGTGAATGAGTTATGTTCAATGCATCTTTTATTTATAGAGAGTGAAAGATTGTGTTGATGGAGTCGTTGGGTCTCTTCTTTTTTAGATGAAGGGTTACGTATTAATGTTCCTTAATGTTTTCAATGCCGTTATGCACGCTTGTTGGGAGAAACAATGAGAGTGAAATAGTTTTGTCGTAAAAAGAGAAGGGAGAGAGAGAGAGATTGAGATATGAAGCGTCTTGTCGTAAAAAGAGAAAGAAAACTGAAAAGACGCGGGAATAAACTGCTTCAACCATAAAGGAAATTTTGGTTTGTTTTCTATAAATTGTACTGGCTTCCCACATTCTCCATAACTTGTTTGTGTTTCATTATCAACTCCTTCTGCTTGAGTTCTTCAACTTCTCTCTAAGTTTTTATCATCAGAAAAAACTACAATTCAGACACTTCTGGCCATTCAACCGATGAAGATTTTGATCCATCAAAGTCTAAATCCTCCTCCTCCTCTGAAGACTCTGTATCAGGCGCTCCTCCTCCTCATGTTGCTCAATATCCTATAAGTGTTGTTCCTGATGTTCCTCTTCAAATTTTTGTGAAGAAAATGGGTCGGATGTAGCGTCGAGTGGAGACGATGAAGGAAGATATGAACCTGGTCCTTGCTAAATAGGACCATATTCTTGATTTTCTTATTGGCATTGCATCTCGTCTTCCACCAGGTTTTGCAGAGAGAAGCAGGGAGAAGGCCAAGATGTGAAGCATAAGATTTTGTCCCAATTTTGTTATTAGTTGTTGTGTGTTTTGATGTTTGTAATTGAATCAATATCCTATTTCATTAATGAAGTTTATGTTTCTTTATCTTCTGTTCTTCATTTTATGTTTTTCTTTGTTGCAATAATTTTGGACGAATGAATGTGTGTATGAATTGACTGAATCTTAATCCAAGTTCAAACAGATTCTCAAATAGCTAGGGAGACAGATACCCAGACAAATACTCAGATATTTATCCTTGAATTTGATTGAATCATTGCAGTAACTTATCCAATAAAATCTTAATTTTGTGTTTGTAGGGAGACAGATACCTAGACAGTCCCTTCTTTTACCATGAAGTATGAAACAAAACAACAACAAAAAATCAAGAGACCCGAAAACAACCTCAATTTTGTGTTTGTATTTTGCAAGTAACAAGTTGCAGATCTGAAATTCTTATACAAATATCTAGACAGATACTTATGCAGATACTTTGATAGATATCCAGAAAAATATTCAAACTTTTAGAAAATTATTCTGATCACATCTTTAATAAACCGCACAGACATTTATGTTTTCAATTGACATGGTTGTTGCAGGTTCTTCTGTTGTGACCAGTGTGGTGACATCTTGAGCATTCTATCAGCATTATTTCTTTCGCCCTTCTTCTTCATTCTCTTCTTTTTTGGTCTTCCTGGTTGTTTATTTGTTAGTGGAGGCCTGACGTTTGGTCCGTTTTGTGACATGTTCTGAATGGATTTCTCAAAGTTTTGCACTAAATTAAACGTGAATGAGTAGGCTTACTTGTAATACTGAAGTTTGTACAAATTGTCCTCGTAATCATAAATATTCAGTCCTTTCTCTTGAATGACAACAAGGACATAGACACAGGGAAACCTCAGCAACTGCCACTGTCCACATGAGCAGGTCCATGTCTCCATGTTGACTGTACTGATGTATTTGTTAGCTTGAACTTCGTAGACAAAACCACTGGAGTGCATCACACTCCAATGCCCTAAGTGTTTCATTGAGTTTTCCTTCCATTCTGGGTCCCATTACAGTGTACCATTGTTCTGATTCTTGTCTTTTTCTTACCATCATTTCCATCACCTTTCTCCTGTGATAGTAGTAACAGAAAAGAAAAGAGAAAAGAAGGAATTAAACAGTGCATTATCCTAGAAATAACAGAATGAATCAGGTTTTTGTAAATGGTTGTAATGTAACCAAAAAATAGATACCCAGACAGATACTCAGTGATACCCATGATATTTTTTTTTCAGAAACAGTGCATTTTTTTAACAGATAACTTGGAAATAACCATTAGAATTATTCAAGTTGTAATGGATGACCTGATTTCATCTGCAAGGTAAAGAGACATGTAGTGCACAGAGATGTACTATCCAACTATTGAAGCACTCTGAGATGTTGTTTGTCATTTTGCCATAACTATCTCTTTTGAAGAATGCAGCACACCATTTTTCTTTAGGAAGATCCTTGAAGAATTCCGTTATCTCTGCATATCTTCCTTCTAGCTTAAGCTGGTTAAAAAGGAACTCGTACTGCCTCTCACTTCTGGCATATGCACATTGCATGAAGAGTTCAGAAATTCTATCTTTGGCATGTCCTCTGTAGTTGTCTTTGAGGTTAGCAACCAAGTGCCAAAAATGGTAGCTGTGCTCATCATTGGGGAACACCTCTCGAAGAGAACTCATAATTCCATTATGACGATCGGAGAGGAATGTTATTTTCCTCCGAGTATTAGTCTCCTGATTTATGCAGTGTTTGTCTATCTCATCTCTTAGGTTCATCAAGAACCACATCCAGTTGTTGTCATTTTCAGCTTCGACTATCACAAATGCAATTGGATAGAGTTCTGAAATGAATCGAAAAGAAACAAAAAGCTAAGGTTCCTATCAAGTAGTACAGAAAGTACTTAAATGTAGTTTATAAAAGGAAAAACAGACAGATACCCAGACATATATCCAGACAGTTATTCAGACAGATACCCAGACAGTTATTCAGATAGATACTCATATAGTCCTATCATTTCATTTGTCTTCATTACCTTGATCTGCATCTTTTGCAGAGGCCCCCATGATCTTTCCTTTGTATTTGTTCTTGAGGAAACTTGCATCAACAAAAATCATGGGTCTGCAGTATTGGAATCCCTGCATGCAGGCACGAAATGACACAAAAGCGCGGTGAAACCTTTGTGTTTCCGGATCAATATCTACAACAACTCTGGAGCCAGGATTTGTCTTCATAAATTTGTCTCGGAACCAGAGAATGTTTGTGTATGATTCTGCTTTGTTTCCATGCAGTGAGTTCATTGCCTATTCCTTTCTATACCACACAATCTTATAAGGGACTTTCAGGCCATGCCAAAACTCTCTCTGATTTCTGTTTGTAAGACCTTGGCTCCCTTGTTCGGGTTAGCGCACAGTTTATCCTTAATGATTGAGCTGAGTATTGAATAAATGATAAGTTTCAAGTATATAAAACAATATCTCTAGACACCAGATTTTTTTTGGAGAAGTAGCTAGCCAGTGATGTTAGAAAAACATATCATACCTGACAATAGAGATCTCATCATCTCACTGGTCTGTTTCCGGACCTTTTCTTTGCATGTATATATGATTATTGTTTATTTCAGTGATGCAAAATGATCCATTCGCGTGGAATAGTCTTGCATTCACAAACCAGTTCCATTTATCGCGCCCGTTGTATTTACAATGTACACTTACACGTGTGGGCTCATTCTTCTCATATGTAAACTTGAATCCACTTTTGATTGAGTGCTTTTTAAGTTTCAGCCTGAACTCAGTCACTCCGCCTAAGAATTTCTGCCCTTTTTTTTATAAGTTTAGCCCATGGTTTTGTCAAGTAATCATTTGTCTCCTCTTCTCGAAAGCATCCAAAAGGTCTGCAACATTACATATTTTCAAGTAACCATCCATCTGCACATCTTGGCTTGAGTTTTCATTATGATTGCTACAGACTACCGATTGCTTGGAACTGATGTTTGCTGTTTGCTAGGAAGAGGAAACGTATTCATGTTTTAGCTTAACATAATATTGTAGAAGATATTCAAATGAGTTTTTGGATGTTCTATCTCACTCAGATGAGTGATTCTGATCTCAATATATTTTGAATTAAGTCTTTGGATAGAAAGCATCATCAAAAACACGTCACAATTAGTTTCGAGGAAAATGTGTTCATCCTCTGGTGGGATACAATATTTGTATGTCAAGAGTGAGTTGTGTGGTGTTTTAAATCGTTGACGGACAATATCCACAATGTCAACAAATGAGATATCATCACTCAAAATATCCATCACACCTTCTCGACCATGAATACATTTCATAATGATTGGAGAATGTGTTGTTTTCATTGAACATATATACCTACAAAAGAGTTGCAGAAAAGAATGTAAATGCTTCGGTTAATTGACAATAATGTTTGATACTTTTAACAGAATAAATAGAGTTACAGATACTCAGACAAATACGTTGACAGATACTCAGACAAATAGGTTGACAGATACTAAGACAAATACAAAGACAGATACATTGACAGATACTCTAACATATTGAAAGGACCCAATCCCGATTCAGTTACCTAAACCGGAATCAAACCCTTTCGAAAATACGAACCAACAAAAATTTTTCAAAATTTCGGCAGAGTTTCGTTACTAACGTGGAATTACCATAACCTGCACGCGGAAATTAACACTTCGTCCTATGCCACAAAAAGCAAACCGTGGGCACCAACCCCATCCGGATTTCTCAACATCAATATAATCAGCAACAGTAAATAAACTGTACTATGTATATATGTATATCTGTGAAAATCCGCACAACATGTATCAGAATGTATCAGAGCGACCTCTAGAGTAAAACATATACAATATGTACATCAGTAGGTGAAACAAGAACCTACTGGAAAACACAGGTGACTCTGATCACTAGCCTCCAAACCGCGACGTGAAACACCAAACCTGAACTGCAAACTGGGCTCGGAAACCGAAAAGCCCAGGGGAAAGACAATAAACACGTTAGAGTGAGTGGACGAAAATAAATGTCTTTCACCAATAAATATATATGTTATAAAAACATATGCGAGTCCAGATAAATAGAGATAATAAAGTACACGAGGTAAAACTCACACTCCTCCAGTGTACAGAGCATGTAAGTAAAAATCCCACGGGGTCACTCATGGACACCTCCGTGCTAGTACAGTCCGAATCACGGGATCCCAGACCCACACGTGACTCTAGCCAGAAAGGCCTCAGGTCAGAGGTCTGCCTCCCCCCGGTAAAGGCCTCGGGTCAGGAGTCACAGCCTCCCCTGGCACACATCCTCGGGGATCAGCCGGGATGCAAGTGTATCGATACAACATCATATATAAACTGTACTCTGTGTAAACCAAATCATGAACAGTTCGATGCAAATGCAATAAACAGCATATAAATGCATGTATACTCGTATACGTATATCCGTATAAGTATAATCGTATAATCATAAAAACACATGCTCATGCAACCCGTAATCTCAATACGCATGCTCAAGTTCGAAAATCATATAAAAGACTCGCAAAAAATCCGTGAAAAGAAATTGTCCACTCACAGGTGAGCAAAACGCGCACTTGCGCTAATCTCGAGGACAGGCGGAAGATCCCTCGCCAGAAGCTCGATCACGATCCCGATCTCGTTCTCCTGAATATCCACAAAAATGTAACTGATCAATAACATAATCCACAACACTGTACTGATGCACGGAAACCAACCGTTCCTCGGAAACACGAAATGCAGTACAAAATGAATTACGGAAATCCCGAAATCCCCACTCGAAATCTCGACTGAAAATCGGCTAACCAAATCAACCTGAAAACCTCTGGACGATAATCAGGGCGCGATTACGAGAAAAATGACATTAAAAACGTCGAAATCTGAAAAGTTGACTTTTTCCTCGCCGTTGACCGCCGCCGGCGGCGGCGGCGCGCCGTCATCGGCAAAATTTTCCGGCGGAAAACTTCCAGAACTATAGACCATCACCAGGCGAACAACTTCCATAACTATCACGACCCCTATTTCAAAACAAAACCTCACCAATTTCCCCTCGAAACAGCTCGGGTCCATTTTCCGGTGACCAAATCGGAGCACCACGAATTCTCCACCAAATCACAAAAGAAACCCATGAAAAGCACCACCAGACCAAGGCGAGACAAACCCCTAACCTTAAGGCCACCAACGCTCGCCGGAGAACCAACCCAGTTCGGCCAACCACGAACCCACTCAAAACTCAATCAATTTTCACATTTCAAAGTGTAAACCTACTCGAAATCAAACAAGGAAGCTGATTATACCTTTCACTTGGCCTGAGGTGGCCGGAAAATGGTGGCCTCCTCCACTGAATGGTTCTGCCACAAGACCTTCACCAGCGGAATCACACGGTGCCTCAACTCCTGCTCACGACGATCGAGAATCTGCACTGGCTCCTCAACATACGATAAATCCTCTCTGATCGGCAACTGCTGTGGGGCTATCACATGTGAAGGATCTGAGATGTACTTCCGCAACATCGAAACATGGAAGACATCATGAACACGAGCCATCTCAGCCGGTAACTCAAGTCTGTAAGCAACAGCTCCAACCCTCTCTGTAATCTCATATGGACCAATGTACCGCGGTCGAAGCTTGCCACGCTTCCCGAAACGTACAACTCCCCTCCACGGAGATAGTTTCAGGAAGACCCAATCACCAACCTCGAACTCTAAACTCTTCCTCCTCACATCTGCGTAACTCTTCTGCCGATCCTGAGCAATCTTCAGGCGATCCCGAATAATCTGAATGTCCTCCATCATGGTTTTCACCAAATCAGGACCAATGAGCCAACGCTCGCCCACCTCACTCCAACACAATGGAGTGCGACACTGCTTCCCGTACAGAGCCTCGTACGGTGCCATCTCAATACTGGCCTGATAGCTGTTGTTGTAGGCGAACTCGATCAAGTGCAACTGCTGATCCCAGTTTCCACGAAACTGCAACACACATGATCTTAGCATATCCTCAAGAGTCTGAATGGTCCGCTCGGACTGCCCGTCAGTCTGAGGATGAAAAGTTGTACTAAACCGCAACCTCGTGCCCAACGCTCGCTGTAAAGCCTGCCAAAACTCAGAAGTGAACTGACTATCACGGTCAGAAACAATGGATACAGGAACTCCGTGCAAGCGAACAATCTCCGATAAGTACAACTTAGCCAATCTGCCCACTGAAATCTTCCCTGGAAGTGCAAGAAAGTGTGCGGATTTCGTCAATCGATCAACGATAACCCAAATGCCAGTGTTACCCGCCGAAGTCCGCGGCAACTGGTAGACGAAATCCATCGTGATATGCTCCCACTTCCAAACTGGAATCTCAAGTGGCTGTAGTTTCCCTGCAGGTTTCTGCCTCTCCGCCTTCACCTGCTGACAGATCAAACACCGACTCACGTACGCGGCAATCTCCCGCTTCATGTTGCGCCACCAATAGTACGCTCGAAGTGTACGAAACATCTTCGTACCTCCGGGATGCATCGCATATGCTGAACTGTGGGCCTCACCCAGAATCTCCTTCTTCAAATCCTCATCTCTGGGTACACATAATCTGCCCCTGAACAACAACGTACCGTCGTCGCTCAATCAGAACTCTGTAGGCACACCATTCCGAATCATAGTCTTCTTGCCCAGCAAGTAAGGATCTGAATCCTGTGCCTCCCGTACCTGATCAACCAGTACTGGTCGAACCTGAAAGCTGGCCAACAAGGCTCCATCATCATCATACCCAAACACAGCACCCGTAGCTCGAAGATCGGCTAACATTGACACTCTGGCTACACACATGTGAAACAATGAGGCTCCGGATTTCCGGCTAAGTGCATCTGCCACAACGTTGGCCTTCCCTGGATGATATTCAAACGTGCAATCGTAATCATTGATCAACTCCATCCATCGGCGCTGCCTCATGTTCAGATCCGGCTGCGTCCGCAAGTAAGTGAGACTCTTGTGGTCAGTGAAAATCTTACACTGAGCACCATACAGATAATGTCTCCAACTCTTCAACGCTAACACAATAGCGGCTAACTCCAAGTCATGCGTCGGATAGTTGACCTCATGCGGTTTCAGCTGTCTGGAACCATATGCCACGACTCTACCATGCTGCATCAATACACAGCCAAGGCCCAACTTCGACGCGTCGCTGTATACAACAAACTCACCACTGTCGTCTGGCAACGTCAGAACCGGTGCGGTAGTCAATCTCTCCTTCAGGAGCAAATAACTCTCCTCGCACGCTTCAGACCACTCAAACTTGACGCCCTTCTTCGTCAATCTGGTCAGTGGTGTAGCTATCCGGGAGAAATCCTGTACAAACCGTCGGTAATAGCCTGCTAACCCCAAGAAACTCCGGATCTCTGGCACAGTAGTGGGTCGACTCCAATTCAGCACGGCCTCGATTTTGTCAGGATCAACACTAACTCCCTCGGCCGAAATCACGTGGCCCAAAAACTTCACACTATCCAACCAGAACTCACACTTGCTAAACTTCGCGAATAACTGATGATCCCGCAAAGTTCGCAACACCGCTCGCAAGTGCTTCTTGTGCTGGCCCACACTCCTCGAATATATCAAAATATCATCAATGAATACAATCACGAACTTGTCAAGGAATCGTCGAAACACCCGATTCATCAAGTCCATGAAAACTGCGGGGGCGTTGGTCAACCCAAACGGCATAACCAAAAACTCATAGTGCCCATACCGCGTCCTAAATGCTGTCCTGGCAACATCTGAATCCCGGATCCTCAACTGATGATATCCGGATCGAAGGTCAATCTTCAAAAAGACTGCTGCTCCCTTCAGCTGATCGAACAAGTCGTCAATCCGTGGCAACGGATACTTGTTCCTCACTGTAATCTGATTCAGCTTCCGATAGTCGATGCACAAACGCATGGACCCATCCTTCTTCCGCACAAACAACACTGGAGCACCCCACGGAGAAACACTCGGTCGAATGAATCCCTTCTCCAATAACTCCTGAAGCTGAATCTGCAACTCCCTCAACTCTGCAGGCGCCATCCGGTACGGTGTCTGGGAAATCGGTCCAGTACCCGGCAACAACTCAATGGTAAAATCAATCTCCCGCACAGGGGGTATACCAGGTAACTCTGCTGGAAACACATCCGGAAACTCAGACACAACCTCAATACTACCAAGATCCGGAACTGCAGCTGTAGTGTCCACAACATGGGCTAAGTAAGCAACACAACCCTTTTTCATCAACCGATCCGCCCTCATCGCGGAAATCAAACACGGTAGGGAAGTGTTCTTCTCGCCTCGGAACAGTATCTCGGGCAACCCTGGTCGTCGAAATGCGACCTCCTTCCTATGGCAATCAAACATAGCCCAGTGCGACTCCAGAAAGTCCATACCCAATATCAGATCAAAATCCACAATATCAAGTAGTAACAGATCAGCGGCTAAACCATGGCCATCAATAAACACCTCACAATCTCGGTAAACCCAACCGATGCTCACAACCTCACCTGACGGATACAACACTCTCCACAACCCCGGAAGTGGAGATGCAGGTACCGTAGCCAATGATGACAGTCTAAATGATATGAATGAATGTGTGGCACCTGGATCTAACAATGCAACTACTGGAATACCGAAAACATGTAACGTACCGATAACGACCTCTGGTGATGCTCTGCCCTCACGCATAGTCATAGCATGAACTCTCGCCTGTCCGGCTGGTCGTCCTCGCTGGGGCTGTCCCTGCTGTCTACCCTGACCTGTAAACTGTGCTGGTCACGCTCCAGAAGTGGCACCTCGCTCTCCTCCGGAACTCTGAGCCGCCTGTCCGTCACCGCCATATAACTGAGGACACTCCCTCGCATAGTGACCCACCTGGCCACATCGGAAACAAGTGACAGGACCTCGCTGACATAGTCCAAGGTGATGCCTGTTGCAGAAACTACACAATGGGTACTCTCGCGGTACAGCAAACGTGCCACCAGTACGTCGCGGATAACTAGAACCGCTGGAACTCCCACTAGCCTGTGGTCGCTGTGGTCGATCTCTCCACCTTCTCAAATCCTGCCTCGACATACCAACTGGTGGGTGATAAGATCTACCGCCAGAGGATGAAGCTGAACAGGAAGTATTAGAACTCTGCCTCTTTGAAGGCCCCTGACTCGGTCCACCTTCCTCGAATCGCCTCGGTTGATACCTCTGCTGTCTCCCCTGCTCAATATCCTCGCCTCGGAGAGCTGCACTAACAAACTCATTAAAGTTGTTCCTCGGCATCGTAGTCAACGTCGCCTTGATGTTCAGATTTAATCCCAGCTCAAACCTACGACACTTGGCTTCCTCTGTAGCCACCATATCCCGCGCAAAACGAGACAAACGAGTAAACCGATCCCGATACTCAAGTACAGACAAACTGCCCTGCCTCAAGTTCGTAAACTCCTCGTACTTGCGCTGCTGGGTAGCCTGATTAAAATACCTCCGCATAAACAAATCACGAAATATGTCCACGGAGTATCCACAGGAACTCTGTCAGTGCTGACCCACCAAAAGTATGCATCACCCTCAAGTAAACCAACTGCGGCTACTGACATCTGCTCAGGAGTAAACTGCAGACGCTCACAAACACGCTCAATCTGAACCAGCCATGCCTCGTATATCTCTGGATCAACTGAACCCGAAAACACAGTAGCACCCGCAGTGCGAGCCTTGACCACAGGGTCAAAACGCTCTTCCAAACGCAGCACTCGCATCAGCAAGTCGCGCGTTCGGCGATCCTCATCAGGATCATCATCCCGATCAACACGGGGACCACGTCGAGGAGGCATCCTACTGATACAAGACAAGCATTAGGCACAAGCAGAAAGAACGTAATCATGAAACCGCAGATATTTGAGGACATACAACACCGGAAGTATTGATAAGTACCGCTGGCCAGTCGGGTCATCACTCCAGTCATGCTGTATCAACTCAAATACCCTAAGCGTCACAACTACAAGAGTCTACAGAATCTGACAACCTAATGCTCTGATACCAAGCTGAAAGGACCCAATCCCGATTCAGTTACCTAAACCGGAATCAAACCCTTTCGAAAATACGAACCAACAAAAAATTTTCAAAATTTCGGCAGAGTTTCGTTACTAACGTGGAATTACCATAACCTGCACGCGGAAATTAACACTTCGTCCTATGCCACAAAAAGCAAACCGTGAGCACCAAACCCATCCGGATTTCTCAACATCAATATAATCAGCAACAGTAAATAAACTGTACTATGTATATATGTATATCTGTGAAAATCTGCACAACATGTATCATAATGTATCAGAGCGACCTCTAGAGTAAAACATATACCATATGTACATCAGTAGGTGAAACAAGAACCTACTGGAAAACACAGGTGACTCTGATCACTAGCCTCCAAACCGCGACGTGAAACACCAAACCTGAACTGCAAACTGGGCTCGGAAACCGAAAAGCCCAGGGGAAAGACAATAAACACGTTAGAGTGAGTGGACGAAAATAAATGTCTTTCACCAATTAATATATATGTTATAAAAACATATGCGAGTCCAGATAAATAGAGATAATAAAGTACACGAGGTAAAACTCACACTCCTCCAGTGTACAGAGCATGTAAGTAAAAATCCCACGGGGTCACTCATGGACACCTCCGTGCTACTACAGTCCGAATCACGGGATCCCAGACCCACACGTGACTCTAGCCAGAAAGGACTCAGGTCAGAGGTATGCCTCCCCCCGGTAAAGGCCTCGGGTCAGGAGTCACAGCCTCCCCTGGCACACATCCTCGGGGATCAGTCGGGATGCAAGTGTATCGATACAACATCATATATAAACTGTACTCTGTGTAAACCAAATCATGAACAGTTCGATGCAAATGCAATAAATAGCATATAAATGCATGTATACTCGTATACGTATATCCGTATAAGTATAATCGTATAATCGTAAAAACACATGCTCATGCAACCCGTAATCTCAATACGCATGCTCAAGTTCGAAAATCATATAAAAGACTCGCAAACAATCCGTGAAAAGAAATTGTCCACTCACAGGTGAGCAAAACGCGCACTTGCGCTAATCTCGAGGACCGACGGAAGATCCCTCGCCAGAAGCTCGATCACGATCCCGATCTTGTTCTCCTGAATATCCACAAAAACGTAACTGATCAATAACATAATCCACAACACTGTATTGATGCACGGAAACCAACCGTTCCTCGGAAACACGAAATGCAGTACAAAATGAATTACGGAAATCCCGAAATCTCCACTCGAAATCTCGACTGAAAATCGGCTAACCAAATCAACCTGAAAACCTCTGGACGATAATCAGGGCGCGATTACGATAAAAATGACATTAAAAACGTCGAAATCTGAAAAGTTGACTTTTTCCTTGCCGTTGACCGCCGCCGCCGCCGCCGCCGCGCCGTCATCGGCAAAATTTTTCGGCGGAAAACTTCTAGAACTATAGACCATCACCAGGCGAACAACTTTCATAACTATCACGACCCCTAATTCAAAACAAAACCTCACCAATTTCCCCTCGAAACAGCTCGGGTCCATTTTCCGGTGACCAAATCGGAGCACCACGAATTCTCCACCAAATCACAAAAGAAACCCATGAAAAGCACCACCAGACCAAGGCGAGACAAACCCCTAACCTTAAGGCCACCAAGGCTCGCCGGAGAACCACCCCCCGTCACCGGCGAACCCACTCAAAACTCAATCAATTTTCACATTTCAAAGTGTAAACCTACTCGAAATCAAACAAGGAAGCTGATTATACCTTTCACTTGGCCTGAGGTGGCCGGAAAATGGTCGCCGGATTTCAAAGCCCAAACGGGAAACTTCCCTTATCGGGTCAACGGGTCAAACATACCAAAAATGGAAAGTCAACATCTGGTCCAAGAAAAACAGTATTCCTACGACAATTCTCGACTATTTCGATATTTATACTCGGCCTCGGGTCGATCGACGGTCCAAAACGAATATACGAAATGATTCGGATAAACACGAAACATTCGGATAAACTCGTCGAAACCCGAAACTTCAAATAA
This sequence comes from Geum urbanum, assembly GCA_946800695.1. Taxonomy (NCBI): domain Eukaryota; kingdom Viridiplantae; phylum Streptophyta; class Magnoliopsida; order Rosales; family Rosaceae; genus Geum; species Geum urbanum. The sequence goes on from OX327003.1 coordinate 14,547,679, forward strand.
TCATAAAATATTCCTCGGTTATCGGAAAAATCTTCCGGAACCACCCACGAACTCGAAATCACGTACTCTACACTTTCCGTGAAGACACTCAACTCAAATTCTTGACCGAACACAAAGTCGCGAATCGAATCGGCAAACCACATAATATCGCAAAACTGCGACTAAAACCAAACCTCGAGAATCATGCCAAGCACACATCTGATTCTGGTTCGGGTCGTCACACATATACTAAAACGTATTTTTTAAAACCAAAATTAGATCCAAACGAAATTAAATAGATTTTGATATCGCAATGCATATAATTTGAGTAGCAAAGTAATAAATACTATCTTGAAATCGATTAATACAACTACGAACGGAAACAGATTCGTGCAACAATAATTAAAATTGTCTATCATATAAGAAAATATAGTGAAAATTGGATGTACAAAAAAATTGAACATGTGAAATTCATCAATTTCTGTACAGAGAAGACGAGAGATAGTGAATCAATGAGATAGATAGACAGAGATTTGAAAATTATAACGCTTGAAATTTTGTACGACATCAAGATCGGATAGAGTTTTTGTTGGGGTGATTTCTGTAAGAGATAGAGGGAGAGAGAGAGAGATTGTAGAGAGAGAGAGAGATTTACTTTCCCGGCAAAAAAGGAAGAGGGAAGATAGAGGTGCTTTGCATTTCTCTCTTATAGACAGAATTCAAATTAGGAAAAAAGGGCAAAATTGTCAGAAAAAATGGGTTTTATAACTTATTGGACATTTTTGAGAGAAAATGATGTCAGCTGAAATTTTTTTGGAAAAAAAGTGTCATAAGTTGGATATTTTTTACTTTGGTGTCATAAGTTAATTTTTTTTTAGAAAACTTATCTCTTTTTGGATTTTTAAATAATTTCTCCTAAATTTTAATATCAAGTGATTTTATATTTTCATATTTGCTGCTTAATACAATTCAAAGCAAATAATCCAAATATGATCTACATCGCCTTCATTAACGGAGAGGTTTATGGGTGACATCTTTGATGCTTTGCGTAGTCCATAAGTCTGATTAGTGGAGGTCGGGTTTGTCTATATTTATTGGTTAACCACTTCCTACCTCTCCAATCTTATGATTGTTTATATATAATTGCAGGGAAAACACAACAAGATGAAAGTCAACTTGTTGCTTTAGGGATTGTAGCGTTTCTCTATTAACGTTGTAATCGGTTTTGGAAAGCTGTCTTGCAAAGCAAAAACATTAAATTGGATGTTCTGTTTCCAATACTTGAGAATGTCTTTGCAAATAGATTATGAACATAAAACTATGAATCGTGTTTGGCAGCAGCAGAGTTTGCTGATGGGTTTGCAACTTATATAGTAATGGTTCCTAGTGGCCGGGAACTATTACGAGTAATGAGAAAATCGGTTGATAGCCGAGGTTGTCGATAGGCGGTTATGGTCATTCTACGGTGATGGTAGGGTTTATCATCCCGTGAGGTTGTTGTGATTTAAGCTAAGATTGAAGATGTTCAACTTACATGCTTTTCTTGCCATTTGACCAAAATATACATGCATTGCATAGAGTTTTGAGTTTCTAGGCTTTCCAGCATGGTGTATTGGCAATTTCTTATACCAAGAGCTGGTTGGTATTTGATAAGTCTCTCCCATATGCAAGATTTGGTAAATAAGAAGCAAAGGGGAGAGTCCATGCATCATGCACGTCTTAAGGATTGGGTAATATGCACATGCAGCGTAGGCCGCCCAACTCACACACAAGATTAATGGATGAATGAATGTTTAACGCCTACGTAAGCTTAAGAACAAAGACAAATACTGTATCCCCTTCCGTTTACTTTGTCTATTATAACATATGAATGCAAGTTACTCAAAGAACAAGTTACAGAATCCACAAGTAAAATCAGTTCAACTTTACAAAACAACTGGATCATGCACCCCAAAGCCACCATCACATGCCCTTATACCTGGGATTTCAAGTCCTTCTATGTATCTATATATAGTCCCTCTCCTAAACTCAAAGCTCCCATATCAACAATCTAGCTTTCATATATTGCTCCTATCACACACAAGACCCAACCGTACGTAACACACATTCACCAAGAACCGAAAAATCGCAGAAAGCCGAAATGGATGAGTTGCTCTCCAGAAGAAACCTATCAAGGACCTCCTCGGTGGGTTGCTCTTCTCGGATTTATTACTACAGGAGCACAGAAGGTGTAGCTTTCAATTGGGAAAGGCAACCCGGGACACCTAGGAATCCACCTAAAGAAGAAGCACTCCCACCAATATCTCCTCCTCCGGCAGTGATCAGCTTAGGACTACCCAAGCCATGCATTGACGTCCAACAGTCTAAGCCTCCAAGAAGGCCAAGACTTAGGTTTTGGAGAAAAAGCAAGAATAACATTACTGTTGTTAACAACGTTGGTGGGGGATCAGATAAGTTTGATATGTTCGACTTCTGTACCTCCGATTCTGAATTCTTGGCATCAACTTCACCACGGAACTCGAGCTCCTCGTCCTCGTCCTCGTCATCGTTCTCGTTCTCGAAAGGTCGACTTTCTAGGGATTACTCAAGTTTGCGGAGTACGCCAGCAAGGGATTCTTTCAGTAGTAGAAGTAACGCTGCTGCTCGTTTGAGCTGCAGTCCTTGGAATCTTAGCTCTGTTCTAATTAGCATCGCAAGGCGAGTGTGATCGATAATTCGATAGGATATGTACTACTTACAAATTTATGTGTTAGGTTAAATATTTAAGTTTATTGGTGTATACATTCTTTTGTAATATGGTTCTCAAAATATCAGTTGTACGTAGTTTCGTATTGAGTTAGCAGTCGTTTGTTGATTTGTCCATGATGCACAAAGACCCATATTCTTCATACACCAGTTGAATAATTCTATAGTGGAGATGATCCACCTAAATTTTATGAAGTAATTTTGAATTTTGTTGTTATTATTGTAAATTGAGATTTTTTAGTGTATTTTTGTTCAAATTTAAGTTATTATTCAACCGAGCAAATTTTTACAAATTTGAGAACAAATCGTTGCTATTGTTGTAATTTTGTTCAATTGTCGGTAAATGATAAAAAAAATAGTCGTAAATTTGTTAAAATATTGTAATTTTTAGTTTGACCAGTTGTAATTTTTTCCAATTAGTTGTAAACAAATGTTTATGGTAGAGGCACCCTACGTTACCCTAGCCATACAATTAACTAAAACAAATTGCAAAATTTTGAAGAAAAATAAAATTATCAATACAATGAAGGGTGCATGCTATTCACATGTTCAAAATTAATATCTACATCTCATTCTTTTTTTGGATGCTTGTTGACTTTTTCAATTTTTATGAAAAGGCAATTAAAGACAAATATAAAGAAAAAAGAAAGAAAGGAAAAATATGTTTTGTGTCTGCATTGTTTCATTTTGACCAAACACATTCATCATCTTCCCAGTTCACAGTCAATTGATTCAAGTAAAACCAAAGTTTTTAAGAGATAATGAGTGAGAAAGAATACAAGATGGCAACCCCAACATAATTCTTGATAAATTTAAGACAAGAAATATAAATAGAGGTCCATGGATTCCAAAATATTGTTGTTTTCTGATGAAACTCATATCCACATCCTCATATCTTCCTCTTCAAATGCAAATTCATTCGAGTTCTTCTTTCTTCTTGAAAATAATGACAATACCCAAATCACCTAAAATCTATAAAATTTCATAGTCAAATCCAATTGCTTGGGGTACCCAATTTATAATTCTACAAATTATCCATCGTTTGGGATCTCGGTACAATTTGAGGAAGGTAGATGTAGAGAGAAACAGATTGATAGAAAAACGAAGATGATATTGGTGAAGAATTGAAGGTGAAAACAATGTAAAATTAGAGGAGAATATTTTGGTAAAAGGAAGCATGTGTACTAAGCATTATTAGTATTTAAAAAGTAAATTAGTGGTCTAATTAGTAGAGGAGGTATACATATTTATTTTGGAGGTGCGAATAGATGTACCCTACAATGAAATCAAATAGTAACCAATTTTACTACACTGCTAGTAATTTGTTCAAAAATTGTAACAAAACTTCAGTTAAAAAGTATAATCAAAAGTGTTTACGGTAGAATACAATACTTGGTTCACTCCCAAGGATATATATACAGCTTTATAGGCATATTCCTAATAGGTAGAGAATATCTACAATAAAGAATGAATCAATTCTAGTTACAATTGGAATCTAATATGTCTACAAGTTTAATATTTGCCAACACTCCTACTCAAGTTGGAGCGTAGATGTCAATCATGCCCAACTTGTTCAAGAATTTACTAAAAGCTTCATGTGACAACCCCTTAGTAAGAACATCAACTAACTGTTCCTCAGACGTCATAAAGGGAAACCGAATAATGTTCTTGTCAAGGTCATCCCTTATGAAATGTCTATCAACCTCCATATACTTGGTTCTATCATACTGTACTGGGTTATGAGAAATCTCAACAGCAGCTGTATTATCACAATGCAAATCCATAGGTTTCTGAAGCTTGAAACCTAATTCTTTCAGCACATTTCTGATCCACAACAATTCACATACACTATTTGCCATTCCACGATATTTAGCTTCTGCACTAGAACGGGCAATCACATTCTATTTCCTACTGCGCCAAGTTATCAAACTCCCACTAATAAAGGTAAAGTACCCAGAAATAGACGCCCTATTTGTATGCTCACTAGCCCAATCTGCATTGGTGTAGTCTAAAACAAACATCTCACGGGTGTAGCCTGAAAAATATAACTCACTGTGTTTTGCAAATAAAAATATTTTACTAGATGTGCCCTTTAGATATCTAGGTATACGTAAGACAACACTCATATGCTCTACTTCAGGACTATGCATGAATTGACTCACCACACTGACATCATAAGTAATATCAGGTTTAGTATGTGATAAAGAAATAAGTCACCCAACTAAACGTTGATACCTGCCCTTGTTTGTTGGAATCTGATAAGGGAGAAGCTCCAGCCTGTAATTTTGTTTAATAGGGGTAGCAACAAGCTTGCAATCCAACAATCATGTCTCAGCAATAAGATCCAGAACATATTTTCTTTGGGACAAAGTAATCCCTTGCTTGGACCTTGCAACTTCAATTCCTAAGAAGTATTTCAAATCACCTAGGTCTTTCATATCAAATTTCAATGACAACTGTTTCTGGAGACTTTCCATCTCGTATGGATCATCTCCTATAACAACCAAATCATAAACATACACAATCAAGACAGTAATCTTACCATCCTTAAGTTTGACAAACAAGATATGATTACAGTTATACTGGCGATACCCAAATTTCTTCATTGCCTTTGAGAAGCGCTCAAACCAAGTGCTAGGAGATTGGTTCAAACCATATAAGGATTTCTTCAAATGACACACATTTTCCTCATTACCTAGTTTACATCTGATTCCTCATGGAGTATCCATGTATACTTCTTCTTCTAAGTCACCAAAAGCGTTCTTCACATCAAACTGGCAAAAATGTCAATCATAACAAGCTGCAAAGGCAATAAGAATCCTTAGAATATAAATTTTGGAAACAAGTGCAAAAGTCTTCTGGTAGTCTACTCCATATTTATGAGTAATTATTCACTATCAATACCCATTAATAGGTCTTCGACAGGTTGAGGGGAAGGGCTCGACGAGTCGAGATAACACCCTGCACTACCAGAAATGGAGACATTACCGGCGACCTGCCGTCGCCGGCCTTGTCTTTTTTTTTTCGCCGGAATTGACATTACCAGCGACTTGTCGCCGGCAATGACGTCGCCGGAGATTCCCCGCCGGTGTTGACATTGCCGGCGACGGGAAACGCCGTCGCCGGTAATGTCTGAGACATTACCGGCGACTTGAGTCACCGGTGATGTCTCGGACATTACCGGCGACGGCGTCGCCGGCAATGGCAGCGCCGCCGTGGCCGGAATTTGAGACATTGCCGGCGACTCGAGTCCATGTCGCCGGCAATGTGGGGAAAAATTTTGAAAAAAAAACGCGGTTCTGGATTGGGCCCAATTCTATAACCTGCATTGAACCGGATAAACCGTACAATCATACAAGTTCAACAGTACACGTAGCAAAGACAGTCATACAAGTTCAACATAAATGTCCAACGTACAGTACAAATAGCAACGACGATAAAAAAATTAACTACAACTACAGGTCAGGTCCAAGAACTTGCGGGTCATCAGGGTTGAAGTAATCCATGTACTCATTTGAATTCCGGTGGCTACCTTGGTCTTGCTCTGGCGTTGACTGGTGCGGTGGTGGTGGTGGATAGGTAGGGATATGAGGGACCGGGGGAGGTGTGGGGAAGGGTTGTCCGGTAGTCTGAGCCTCGTACATCGTCCGCATCCATGTGTACATCTGAGCCTGGACCTGTGTCTGCTGCATTTGGTACTCGGCCATCTGCCTCTTTTGCTCCTCCAACTCCCTCTGCGTCCTATGAAGCTCCGCCGTGAGGTTACGACTAGAAGTTGAACTTCTTGACCCGGTAGAGTATTCTGAAGTGTTCTTCAATAGTCCTTCGCCCGCCGTGCCCATTCCCCTACAGTAGTAGGTATTCTTTCCAGTCCCGCAAGCTTTTGCCATGATCCGAGCCGCTATCGGGGGATCAAGCGGATCGATCTGAGAGGCATACTGGGTGACTTCTTCCTCGGAGCAGTCAGGATGGTTAGTCTGAGCTATACTCATGGTCACTTCTGCGGTCGCCTCCTCCACTCTCGACTAATTGAAAAGGGAAAATGAACAACGTATTAGGTAACAAAATCTATTTCCATCTTGAAAAATAGTTTTATTAACACATGGAGAGGCGAAAGACTTACCGCTTCTTCAGGGCACTGCGGGTAGAACTTCTGATGAATATACACCAACGGGTTCACCTCTTATTGTTGCTGCGCCTTAGTCGACCAACCCATGTAGTTGAGTGAACCTGCATGATGGGCCCTGGTGTTTTTCAATCTATTCGCCCAGTTCGTCTTCGAAATCACCTTGTTTAATAAACATATGAAAAAAAATTAGTAACTAACTATTTCAATCTGATACGATACATTAGGCTTGAAAGATATATTAAGGATGCATACCCGAGCTTTGGGGTGCTCGAAGTGGGCTATCAGCCACAGCCACTCGTACTCCCTAAACCGGAATTCGCTAGGGGTGGAACCTCGGCCTAGCTCCTTGTATACAGTGTAATGGGAAGAAAGCTCGTTCTTCCACTCTTTATACCTATATTAAAAGAAGGAAAAAAAGTTAGAGATATTAAAACACTTGATAAACAAAAATCTAACTGGATATATATTCAAATAAGTCGAAGCACATCACCTCATATGTAGTTGACGCTCTACCCACGTGTGAATAAGAACTTCATCCACGTCAAACCACACCTGCAATATGAATATATAAAAGGTAAAATTATATATATATTTATTCGGACTTAATTAATAAATGTAAAATTTACGTAATGAAAATACGATTTTACTCACACTGAGTGCATTATGCACTTGCATCTTCACGTAGATAGGCACAGATTCCCAATCTGGCCAAAGCATTGGGACCTTGTCCCGCACGATCGCACCGGCCATGCTGACATATTTGCGCGTGGTGTCGAATGCCTCGATCACCTCGCCATCCTCATCGGCCCTTATGGGTGTTTTCCTTCCGCCGGTGGCCTGCTCAAGTCTCTTCCCGGTGCAGGTGCCTCTAGCCCCTTTCCGTTTTCCAGTCCCATTAACGAAATTGTCTAATAATACAATGTCAACAAATTGATATCATTAATTGAACCTATCGCAAGTCTTAAGTAATAATTAAGTAATCAATCTGATGTTAAATAAAATTTACCTGCATCGTCCGTTTGTTGGTTGGTGCACCTCACACTCCAAAGATACACGGGGTCGAACGGGAGGAAGTTATACGCTTCCTCCACGTTCAGGAACTCCGGCCGTCCTTCAATATAAACAGGCATCCCCCTATCATCGAATTCAGGGATGACAGGAATCTCGTCGGGTAGGAAGAGACCGGACGACGGAGATAGACGAGGCCTGGATGATGAGGCGGCGCCAGCACCACCATGTGTCTCAGATGATTCCCGTGAAACGGGAGTAGGCACCGGGCGAATATTGGGCATTCGGATTGAGGGAGTTTCTGATGCCCCCGTTGACTGTCGCTCGTCTGAGGCTCTGCCACCGGAGGGACGTCTGCTGATTGAGCGTCTGGAGACTGAGGCTCGAGGCTCAACTTCCGGTTGCACGGCTCTTGATCGTGCAGCTTCCTCCTCAGCTCGCGCCTCTAGCAAGGCTCTCGTGCGAGCACTCATCATTGGCCCACTGGGCATGTTGCTAACTGCGGGGGAGGAGGAAGCTTGACTACTGTTCCCTCCACTATTTCGGGAACCTCTCCGAAGCCAATTAGCCGCAAAACCTCCTGGCATGGACACCGTAATAGTCATGGGAACTGGGGTTCTATAACAAATCGGAACCGGAACGGTTTGGAACAGGAACCGTTTGAACCTAGAACCGTTATATTACAAACGGTTCCGGTTACAAATAGTTCCGGTTCCAAACGGTTCTGGTTCCAAACCGTTTCGGTTCTATAACAAATCAGAAATACCGGAACGGTTTGGAACCGGAACCGTTTGAAACCGGAACTATTTGTAACCGGAGCCGTTGGTAACCGGAGCCGTTTGTAACATAACGGTTCCGGTTACAAACAGTTCTGGTTCGAAACGGTTCCGGTTCCAAACCGTTTCGGTTCTATAACAAATCAGAACCGGAACGGTTTGGAACCGGAACCGTTTGAAACCGGAACTGTTTGTAACTGGAACAATTTGTAACATAACGGTTCCGGTTACAAACAGTTCCGGTTCCAAACCGTTTCGGTTCTATAACAAATCAGAACCGGAACGGTTTGGAACCGGAACCGTTTGAAACCGGAACTGTTTGTAACTGGAACAATTTGTAACATAACGGTTCCGGTTACAAACAGTTCCGGTTCCAAACCGTTTCGGTTCTATAACAAATCAGAACCGGAACGGTTTGGAACCGGAACCGTTTGAAACCGGAACTGTTTGTAACTGGAACAATTTGTAACATAACGGTTTCGGTTACAAACAGTTCCGGTTCCAAACCGTTTCGGTTCTATAACAAATCAGAACCGGAACCGTTTGGAACCGGAACCGTTTGTTTTAAACGGTTCCGGTTATAAACAGTTCCGGTTTGAAAACGTTCCGGTTCCGATTTGGTATGGTTCCAATATCACCTATTATACGTTAAATTAACAACTATATCACCTAACTTAACATATATACATACATCATTTCCGGCTTTAAATTTTTCACACATATATACATCGATCATGCATCTTAATTTCACCTTAATTCACACATATATATATACATCACATATTAATCCAATTCACCCTAGCTAATTAATTTTCCACATTTTTCAAACATACGTATATATATATACATTCCATATATATTAATTAATTTTTCACATATATACATCACATATATTGCTCCTTCACCCCACAATTATCCACATTTTTTTCCCACAATTTTCATACATACCTTAATTACATTTTACAAATATTGTCCACATGCATACATATATACATCCCAAAATTATCAAAAATTAATTAATTAAAATACACAAAAAAAATATTGTGGAATGAGAGAGAGAGAGAGAGAGAGAGAGAGAGAGAGAGAGAGAGAGAGAGAGAGAGAGAGGGAGAGAGAGTGAGCTCAAACCTGCCATGGTGGAGCTCGACCCAACTTTGCCGGCGACGGAGGTGAGGGGAGGAGGAAGAGGAGGAGGGGAGGAGGAGAGAGGGGAGGAGAGAGGGGAGGAGAGGAAGAGAGGGGAGAGGGAAGAGAGAAGAGAGGATTGAGGAGAGGGGAGATATCAGAAATTCGTGCTAAGAGAGGGAAGAGGGAAGAGAGAATTGAATTAGGCCGAAGAGAAATGGGGAGGAGGAGCTCGAGCTCGAGCTATACCGCCACCATTGCCGGCGAGGTAGGTCAACGTCGTTGGTAATGACATTACCAACGAGTTGAGAAGCAACTCGTTGGTAATGACATTACCCACGAGTTGCTAAGTCGTTGGTAATGACATTACCAACGAGTTGCTTGTCAACTCCTTGGTAATGTCATTATTTGTCGACTATTATCCGATCGACCAATTTCCGACCATTTTCCGACTACATAATTTCCGACTACGTACAATTTCCGACTACGGTTCCGATTTCCGACTACGTTCAATTTCCGATTTCCGACTACGTTCAATTTCCGATTTCCGATTTCCGACTACGTTCAATTTCCGACTACGGTTCCAATTTCCGACTACGTTCAATTTCCGATTTCCGACTACGTTCAATTTCCGACTACGGTTTCGATTTCCGACTACGTTCAATTTCCGATTTCCGACTACGTTCAATTTCCGATTTCCGATTTCCGACTACGTTCAATTTCCGACTACGGTTCCAATTTCCGACTACGTTCAATTTCCGACTACATACAATTTCCGACTACGTACAATTTCCGACTACATACAATTTCCGAGTACATTTTCCGACTATTTCCGATTTCCGATTTCCGACTACGTTCAATTTCCGACTACGGTTCCGATTTCCGACTACGTTCAATTTCCGACTACATACAATTTCCGACTACGTACAATTTCCGACTACATACAATTTCCGAGTACATTTTCCGACTACAATTTCCTTAAACATTTTACTACGTACATTTTACTACGTACATTTTACTACGTACATTTGCCGACTACAATTTCTGACTACAATTTCCAACGTACTAAGGATGATAATCGTAATCATCTTCATCACTTGAGTCTGACTCGGTTTCATAGGTAACCTCTGGCAATATGTGCCGCTCTTCGTCATCTGAATCAGCGTCAACTTCATATGGATTAACATCGAGAAGTTCTGCTCCAGTAATTCGAACCACACTCCCAGATCTCACATTATTAAGGCGAATCGTAGATGATTCCGGAATGTCAAAAGCGTTTGGCTCTTGGTATGCAGTAACTTCCTCATCATCTACGGTATCACCAAGTGTGGCAGCACTGTATATGTTTCTATGAGCAACATGGTTAACCACCTTCCACGGGACTTTGTTAAGAAGATCGTCTAGGTAAAACACTTGTTTTACTGATGAGGCAAGAACGAAAGGGTCATCTTCATACCAGCTAGTAGCAGTATTCACCGAAAATGTTCCGTACTGATCGGTCCTTGTGTTCTCCAGGCTAGTATCAAACCATCTACACTTGAACAAGTGCACTTTCATGCGGTTCCCATAAATTAGTTCAACAACTGAATGAAGGACACCGTAATAGTCAACGCCATCCTGCCCACCATGGATCATCACCCCACAATTCTGTGTTTTCAGTCGGTCATCTCGATTTTCACATATAAATTTCACGCCATTGACCTGACACATCGAGTAAACTTTTGAAGCAATTGGTTTCATCGCCAGGACCCTCAATTCGTTTGACCACTCTGGGCAACCATCATCTGCTACATGGTTCATCTGAAAACGTCCATATATTAATACGTACAGAAGAAATTATGTCATCTTGAAACCACAAAACCACGTACATACATACATGCTATATAAAGATATATATAAAAATATACATATACACATATACTTACCCATTGACCAAAGTAGTTTGCAAACGTCTTGTTGTGGTAATCAACATTTCCGGCAATAGCAGGGCAGTGAAGATGATAGTTTTTCCAATATTGTACTTCTTGACAGTTAATCAGTACCGACCAGTGGGCAATGGCTACCTCATTTCCATCCAACTTGTACGACTTTGGCAAGCTTCCCTGTACTACCACGTCACTGGAGATGATAGAAAGGTTGAACTGGGGTTCATCTATCGGCATATGTTGTTGGGGGTCCTCTACATTTTCGAGGTACACTTTGGTGTACGTTACATACTCGTGCGCAAGATATGCTTCAGCGATACACCCTTCAGGTGCATATTTATTCTTCACATAGTCCTTGTAGGCTCCCAATTGTCTACAAGTTAACAAGTACATGTTAACTTACTTAACCACAAGAATTTACATATAAAAACATGGGCAAACCAAATTTATGAATCATTTGTACCTTTCCATGGGATACATCCAAGTGTAGTGTACGGGACCGGTAAGCAACAATTGTTCGGGAAGATGGATCATCAGGTGCGGCATTATGTCGAAAAAATTTGGGGGAAATATCCTCTCAAGCTTGCACATGATAAACATGATGTCATCTTGCATCTCCCTCAGGTCTGCTTTTTTAACTTCCCTGGTGCATAACTTCTGAAAGAATCTTGACAAGGCCACCAACGGCTCCACCACCTCTTTGGGCATGTACCCTCGAATGAAAATAGGGAAAAGGCGTTGAAGCAGTACATGGCAGTCATGACTCTTTAATCCGTACATCTTATTGTCCCGGAAGTTAACACACCTGCTTATATTTCCTGCATAGCCATAAGGATACCTGCATATATATAGATAAAGCCATATATATAGACCAATTATATTTCTCGCATATAACCATATATACTCCGCTAAAAATTTAAGGCCAAATTCCTACATAGCCATAAGAATATATACCTGACATTACTCAGCCACCGAAAAATTTCATGCTTATGCTTCGGCTTTACGGTGTACGGAGCTTGCGGCATTTTTCTCTTACCATCTCTTAACCACAAATGTTTCCGCACACCCATTGCTTTCAGATCAATGCGTGCCTTAGGGATGTCTTTTGTTTTCCCCTCCAAGTTAAGAACTGTGCCCACCACACTTTCACACACATTCTTCTCTATGTGCATGACATCTAGGTAATGTCTGATAGGCAACCTGGGCCAGTAGGAGAGTTCCCAGAATATGCTCTTGTGTGTCCAAAACTTATACCTTTCAGGCTTGTCTGGAATTGACGCCACTATGTCAGGATGATTGCTCAGCTGGCCAAAATCGTATTCATTCAACACTTCCAAAATTTCTTCCCATGTCCATCGCCTGGGTGCCACACCTGTTTCCACAGTCCCATCAAACGCGTCTGGATCCTGCCTAAATGGGTGATCATATGGAAGCCAACAACGGTGACGCATCTGAACAATTTTACTGCAATGAGGACTGCAACAATCAACCGTCATGCCCTCTGAACAAGCCCTGTAACCCCTGGTAACGTTGCCCGACAACATACCGCGGGCAGGAAAATCACTGATGGTGCCAACAAGCATGGCATGCATCTGGAACATCTCCTTTTTGAACCTATCGTAAGTGGGGTGGCCACACTCACTCAGGTACTTAAGCTCCTCAATCAAAGGCCTCAAATACACATCGAGACACTTTCCTGGATAACCCGGGCCCGGAATTAACAGAGTGAGCATATTGTATTCCTTCTTCATGCACATCCATGGTGGAAGGTTGTACGGTACCAAAATAACTGGCCATATACTGTATTGAAGACTCATGTTGCCAAAAGGGTTGAATCCGTCAGATGAGAGCCCTAGCCAAACATTTCGGACCTCTGCTGCAAAATGATCAAACTCCCTGACCATGTGCTTCCAAGCCTCTCCGTCGGAATGGTGTATAAGGGTGTCATCGTCAGGCAAGTTCCTCTCAGCCCACCATCTCATTGCCTCCGCCGTGAAAGCACACATAAACAACCGCTCCAGCCTATCAATAAGCGGGAAATATCGAAGTATCTTCACAGCTTTCTTGTTGCCTGCAGGAGTCAACTTATACCTTTCTGTAAAAGATACCGGGCAGGCTTCAAGGTCTTCGAGATCTTTTCCCCAGAAGAGAATACAATCATATCTGCATGCATGGATTTTGATGTAGGAAAGCCCAAGATCTTTCAGGATATGTCGCACCTTATGATGAGTGGTAGGAAGACGATGACCGGGTGGCAGTAGCGAAGCAGTCCACTTCAACCAAGAATCAACAGCTTTGACAGACATTTTGTTCTCCATTTTGAGCTGCATCACTCCCATCACACTTTCAAGAACAGTCTTACTACAACCGTCGTACAACGGAGTCTGTTGCAATGTAATCAGGTTGTTGTACTTGTCCATACCGCTTGTGTTGACATGACCTCCAGGTAATGGTTCGACTGGCTCGATATGGGGGAAACCCTCAACGACGGGAGGGACATTTGGTGCTTCATCAGCAAATACACCGCTCTCATGAGGAAACATATCATTGATTAACATCGATGTTGGATCATAGGATGAACTGCCCCTCTCAGCAAAATCTCCATGATCATAGCGTGGAGTGGCCCTCTCACCAAATTGTCCATGATCATGCGGACCCGCTACCGATGTTTCACCGTGATAAATCCAACAAGTGTACTTATCCCAAAACCCGTATTTACTCAGGTGCCTCTGGACTTTATCAATGGGAAATCGAAATCGATCGCTGAAACACTTACATTCTTTACACGGGCAATAATGAAGTGTAGTGTCTCCACAATTAGCCTTCACAAAATCCACAAAACTCCTAATTCCATGGTGATATCTGACATCCCATCTTTCGAGGCTCATCCAACTCTTGTCCATCCTGAAAATTCTAACAATTTTACGTATTAGTTATATATATATACACACATTCACTACTAATAATCGATGTGATCTCTCAATTCAACTCTAATTAAATCAACACATGCATGCATATGTATATATATCGATCTAATCTCTGAATTCGATTCAGTACTTGATGATAGTATTCTCCTTTTTTCAATTCAAAACGTATTTCACTGGGTAGGAGGAATCTAATATAAGACACATTGCATCTAATATAAGACACATTGCCGGCGACGGAGTAAGTCGCCGGAAATGAAGACATTACCGGCGACTTTACGCCGGAATCTCGCCGGTAATGTTCCAAAACATTACCGGCGACGGAGTAAGTCGCCGGTAATGATGGACATTACCGGCGACTTTTCCGGTCGCCGGCCTTGTTTGCCGGAATCTCGCCGGTAATGACTCATTTTCTTGTAGTGCTGGACTTATAAAGAAGAGTTCTTGACTTGTCGAGGCAAGTCTCTTGACGCGTATATTTTTCAACGGGTCAAGGAATGTCTCTTGGCGCATCGAGAGAAGCATCCTAGAGTCCTTGTTTCGGGTTGGCATGACCATTCGACGTGTCAAGAGGATCATTCGACGCGTTAAACTGTGGTACTAGAGCCTCCTTTGAAGATATACTGGAACCTCAAAATTGTGTCTCCAATTCCTCAAGCTCTTCAAATTCAGGCAAATTCATAGTGTTTCCTTCACATCCTCTCTCCTCCTGAAGGGAAGACTCTAAAACTCCTCCTGAGTAATAAGACTCGGATTCTTTGAAAGAGACATCAAGGGAGACATGAGTCTTCTTGGTGAAAGGATCATAACATCAATAGCCTTTCTGAAAGTTAACATACCCAATGAAGACACATTTCACAGTACAAGGATCAAGTTTACCCCAGAGAAGCTTGTGAATATTAACATACACCGTGTAACCAAACACTCAAGGCTTAAGATCAGGAAGGGAAGGGATATTCAATAGCTCTTGTAACTTCTTGTAGAGACTATGGAACTTAAGGACACGAGAAGGAGTACAATTAATCAACTAAGCAGCAAAAGTAACAGCTGCACCCCAATAAGACCGAGGCACATTCATGCCAAATAATGAAGCACAAACAACCTACAACAATTTCCTATTCATGTGCTCTACCAAGTCATTATATTAAAGAGTATAGGAAATTTA
Source organism: Geum urbanum (assembly GCA_946800695.1). NCBI lineage: Eukaryota > Viridiplantae > Streptophyta > Magnoliopsida > Rosales > Rosaceae > Geum > Geum urbanum. The sequence goes on from OX327003.1 coordinate 14,563,455, forward strand.
GGTTTGGTGGCGAATCCCATGGGAATCCAGGTAAGTAGACATGATGTCATTAACATACTCACCTCCATTGTCTGATTGAAGAACCCGGATAGGCTGCTGATAATATGTAGTCACCATCTTATAAAATTCAGTAAAGCGAGAGAAATACATCACTCTTGCTAGTCATCAATGAAACCCTTGTCATCCGTGTACATTCATCAATAAAAGTGGCAAAAGAACGGGCTCCAGTTAGTATAGAAATTCTAGAAGGACTCCAAACATCAGAATAAATTTTCATAAAAGAAAATGAGCATTTATTCAAACTTGGGGAATAGGTAATACAGTGGCTTTGGTCCAGTTCAAAGACATCACATTTAAAATAAGACTCATCAACACCTGAAAATAGAAGAGGTTGTAACTTCCTAAGATAGTCAAGAGAAAGCTAACCCAAACGACGATGCCATAACCAGATGGTTTCCTTGGCTTTATTCAGACTTCTAACATTGTTTACTTGGCTCAACAAACTCAACTACTTCTCTCTACTGGATGTCAAATTAATATAGTGCAACTTCCCCCTTCTAGTACCATAACCAAAAATCTGCTGTGTCAGAATGTCTTGAAATACACAATAATTGGGATAATGATCTACGTATTTTATGCGTGATTATTAATGTCTTTTTCTCTATATTTAACTTTGTTTTATACTTAGTAAATATGTTTCTAACTTACTTTATGTTTTTAGGTAGAAATAAATGAGGAAATAATAAAGGAGGCGTTTCGGAGCTAAATGTTGGCTAAGGAGAAAAGTTCCTAATTCCAGAGAAGAAATGGTCCGAGAAATGGTCTTCAATATGGTTACTAAAATGCTTTCCCACATGGTGTCAAGAATTGAAGACCAAAAGCATGTCCAAAGAAGCCCAAAGAAAGAAGATGGATTAAAATGAGTTATCAGAAATCAGCCTTTGTACATCAGCCCACTTCGAAAGACCACTGTTAACAGATCCGGATGAATCTAGACGCGATTAGCATATGGTTGGAAATATATAGAAGTCTAGTTTCCAACGCAATTGAAATCAAGCGATTTGGAGTCCTAGAACGAGAGAAATTCCTATTTTAGTGGAGAAAGGTCAGGTTACCCGGGTGGAATAGTTAGAGTTCTAAAAGGAGTCGAACTAGGCTTTGCTTGGCCTATATAAAAGAGAGCTCGACTAGGGTTTCATCATCACTTATCAAAGAGCTGAACCCCTGTCCTAGAGTCCTCTCAAGCCTCTCCAAAACGTCATAGTCTCCAAGGAAGCCGCACATCTTCACAAACCGCCTCCACCATCCTTCAAGGGCCGAATACATAGCTTGGCAATCCCAAGGTGTCTTCATCCTCCATCCATCGAAGGAGCATCAAGCACGAATTAGTATAGGGCAATTCCCTTACTCAAAAAGTGTAACCATGTCTTCTTCTCTTTATTCTTCTTCCTTGTGTAAACTTACGATTACTATGGATTGGTTTCTTGAAGTCTTTTGGTTAAATACTTTTAATTAGTTTTGTATGACTTGTTTGGTGTTCTTAGAAATTGGTTACTCATGCTTATTTGTTCCTAACGCTTAATTTGAATGCAGGGCAATTCCCGGTTTAGATTATGATGTGTTGAATATCGGGCAATTCCCGAGTTTGGCACTTAATTATGAGATATGCATGTAAAACGTAGCTAATGACTTAGAGACCAAATAGGTTGCATGAAATTGGTTAGGTTATTAAAGGATAGGTAATTTGATGAGTTGATCATGTAAATATTAGATATAGATTGATTTTCGACAACTATGCATGTTTAGGGTTTTTAGGGTTCTTGATTGTTTGCTTGTCTATAAGTGAAGCATGTTAGAATTCTAAGGTTCCTATTTGTGTATGGTTGCCACGTTTTGTTCTTATATTTTGTAGGAAATTAGTTAAACAAACCAACTTTGCACCCCCATTTAAACCTAGCATAGTTATGCATGCACCCTCAATCCCCGGTTAAGAACGATCCCTACTTATCAATGCTACATCAACAAAGAAGGGTTTTAATTATTTTCGTGTTTGATTGAGTGTTTAATTTAGTACTTAATAATGGTGAGTATCAATTTTGGCGCCGTTGCCGGGGAATGTAAAGAATTGTGTGACTTTGCTTGTATAATATGTTAATATATTTTTTTTTTTTATGTTTTCGGAACTGTGCACTGCCCTGTTTTGTGTAAATTATTTGACATAGCTACAGATCTCATAAAAATCTGTAATTTTGTAGGATTGTTTGATTACGTGTCTAATTTGTGCCTGTAAAGTTTCATTACATTCGGCCAAGTCAATAATTCTGGAAAAAATCGACAAGCTGCTGTGCTCAAGTTTGCACGAACCTGGAATTGCATGTGTTCTTGTGAATGTGTGAAATTGTACATTAAACCTACGAAATTTCTGTTCATATTTATACTAGCAATGTTCATATTGTATCTTTTGCAGCCATGTAACGTTAAATGAAGCTTGGATTTTCATTGAGTACATGAGCTTGGTTGATTAAGTCGCACTCATTGTTGAATAGATGGCACCTCTTTTCCATGTTTATCTCCTTAACCCCTCGTGATGTATGGATTTCACCACCATACACCATAACCTAAGTGAAGTTATGGACATGAGGTTGAGGGCGGAGTCTACATTGGACTTGAGGGAGTTGTACATTTTCGAAAGTTTGGTTGAATGTCGGACATGGTGTCTAGAAACGGGTTATGACTGGTGACGGGTTTTGGATCTAAGAAAGACTTACACCATTGGAGTATATACCATTGGCCCGGTTAGCCTTGGGGTGTATTGTCAAAATTAGTCCTACCTCTCGCGTTATCTCTATCCCTAACTGGCCATGTTTTCCGATTGAACCAAGACCATTCGATTGAAAGTATACACTTTATTGCGCGGGTCGCACGTCCTTTGAACGACCTAAAGATCAAGCGAATGTACTCTCTTCAAATCTAAAGCGCAACACAATGAACCCTAAGTGTACATAACCAACGAAAATTTTGTGTATATTGTCAACATGCAAAGGCCTTAACCACTTGCATTTGTAGATTGCATAACCCTCTGGCGGCTTTGTGATGTGTGGATTTCATCACCACACACCCTAACCTAAGTGAAGTTAGGGGCATGAGGCCAAGAGAGTGGTCACATTTGCATCATGTATTTAGCACGTAACTCTTGTGTTTTCTGCAGGTTCTAACGTTTTTTCTTATGCATTCACTCCATCCTTCACTTAGGTTCTTGCTTGATGCACTTTGAATGAAAGTTTGAATGAATTCTTGCATGAATTTCGTGGACTATGGTGTGTGCTTGCATCTTTTGAGTAACAACTTGTATATAACGTTTACCTTAGTATTTATACAACTAACCCCTGCAGGGTACATGTACAAATATACATAACTTGTTCTTAGTAACTTGTATTCATTTTAGGATGACCTATAGACTTTGCATTTCATCTAGTGTACAAAACGCAGCTTATGTATATATAATACCTAATCCAAACGTCACTTGTATGTATGTATGTGAATAAGATGTGTTTTGAATTTTGTGTGATTTGTTTTTGTGTGTTTTTGTGAAGTCCTTGTGATTTCCAACGTTTTGGATCAAGTATCATGTATTCTTTGTGTATTCTTTTTGATACTAACACTTGATCTTGGTTGAATCTCAGGTTATGAATGACCAAACCTTCTCCACGTGAAATTCAACTCCGTAACCGCACAGTGATCATTCCTCCTAACGCAGTGGAAGACCTTGACCGACCTCTTGTTGAGGACGAGGCTGACTCACTAAGATCTCATCACTCCGAGCACAGTTTTGAGCAAGATCAAGAAGAGGAATCAAGAATGTTGGGACTCAATGGAAACAATGGAAACAACAACAATGTTCCCAACAACAATGTGGGTCCTAACGTCAACAACAACAATAACAACATTGTGAGGAGAACTCTTCGCCAACAAACCTGCTCAACAGATTGGAGTGCTGGCCCTTCCTGCATTCGATTTCCTGAACCTCAAGATGGCAAGAAGGATATTGAGCTCAAGAGTGGATTTCTCCATCGCCTTCCAATCTTTCAAGGGATGGCGCATGAAGATCCTAACATGCATTTGAGGCAGTTTCAGTTTGTGTGCTCGAGTATGAAGCCCACTGATGCAGATGATGAGCTTATGAAGTTGAAAGCATTTCCATTTACTCTGAAGGAGAGAGCTCAGACTTGGCTCATGGAACTTCCACCAAATGACATCAGTACATGGAAGCAACTTGCGGATGCTTTCTTGAGCAAGTACTTTCCAACCTCAAAGATCACTGTTTTGAGGAAAAAGATCACTGGAATCGCGCAAGCATCAGATGAGACATTTGGGCAGTATTATGATCGTTTCAAAGTCCTCTGCGCCACATGTCCCTCCCATGGTTTCTCTGAGACGAATCTTATGAACTACTTCTATGATGGACTCAAACCGATTGATCGAGAGCTTCTAGATGCTGCTGCAAATGGAGCCTTCATGGATTTAGATGAAGAACGTGCCCGTGCACTCTTAGAGAACCGAGCTAACAATGATGCTCAATATGGGATGGCTCCAAGGAAGACTGTTGCCGAAGTGAGCTCAGCAAAAGTCACTGCAGATGACAAGTATGACAAACTTTCTGACTTGATGGAGCAGATGATGGAGCTTGAAGTGAAACGTCAGAAAGTCTCTCTTGGACAATTATGTGGCGTTTGCCATTCTCAAGGGCACTTAGGTGATCAATGTCCTACCTTGGCCGAGCAACCACATGAAGAACACGTCAATGCCATAGGTGGATATCAAGGAGGCCAACGCTACAACAATTACAACAACTTTGGCAACCGTGATCATCCTGGTTTCAAGTGGAGCAGCAATGGGGGATGTCTTAACCCTCCAGCACCTCAGCAGCAGCAATACCAACGTCCCCAACAATATCAAGCAAGGCCACCAATGGTCCCAACGTCACAAGTTCCCTTGCCCCCTCCGGTTCAGACTTTCACAAATCCGGATTATGACAAGATGATTGCTCAACTGTCTGCCTCAACTCAAGTACTTTTGGATGGACAAAAAGAAACAAAGGCAACGTTGGATGCACATGGTCAAGACATCAATGAAATCAAGAAGCAAATGGGCAAACTTGTGGACTTTATGGGACATATTCGAACAACTGGACAACTTCCATCTCAACCAATGCCACCTACTAGGAATGTGAGTGCGGTTACTACAAGGAGTGGGAAGGTTTTAGAGCTGCTAAAGCAGAAGGCAACGTCATCACCAGATGAAGTTGTTGTGGAGGAAATTTTTGAAGAAGATCCAGGTAATGAAGAGCTCAAAAGGAAGAAGAAAGTGGCACCACTTTTGCCACTACCAACACCAACATCGACGCACCCTACCCCAATGAAAGGTATTGACTCTACCCCTTCAAGTTTAGTTAATACTAATGCATCGTTTGCTCGTGCACCATTTCCACACAGGTTATGCAAATCAAAGAAAGATGATCAATACGAGGAAATTCTGGACATCTTTCGGAAGGTGCAAGTGAATCTGCCCTTGATCGAGTGCATAAAGCAAGTACCTATCTATGCCAAGTTTTTGAAAGAGCTATGCACCCAAAGGAGGCAAACGGGAGCGAAGGAGGTTGTGAAGGTGAATGCAACAGTTTCTGCAGTGTTGCAACGACGGCTACCCCCTAAATTGAAGGACCCTGGGAGTTTTTCTGTTCCCTGCGTGATTGGTGACAAGAGATTTGAAGATGTCATGCTCGACTTGGGTGCATCCATCAACGTGATGCCCTACTATCTTTATACATCCATGGAGCTTGGCGAGCTTAAGCAAGACAATGTCATCATTCAACTAGCCGATCGTTCTCACAAGTATCCAAGAGGGTACGTTGAAGATGTTCTTGTGCAAGTCAACAATTTGATATTCCCTGCAAACTTTTACATTGTTGACATGGAGGAGAGTCCGTTGAATACTACGCCACTTTTGCTTGGACGTCCCTTCATGAGAACCGCAAGAACAAAGATAGATGTGTTTGAAGGCAAGTTCTCCATGGAGATTGATGGGGAGAAGATCGAGTTCAACATCCTTGATGCTATGAAGGTTCCCATTGCTACTGTCAACTCATGCATTTCGTTGGATTTAGTTGAAGATATGGCACAGCAGCATTTGGATGTACTTAGAGAGGATGAGCTTGACACTGTCCTTCAAGATGGAATTGGGCTGACTTACACTAGGGATGATGCCCTAGTTGACGTTTTGATTGAAGTCTTGGAGCCCAGACTTAGAGAAATGGCGTTGGCACTTAATGAAGCAGCCCTTGTGACGTCTAGACCTCCACCAATTCCCTTGGTCTACGGCGAAAACAAGCTGGTTTCTTCCATCATTCGAGCACCAGAATTAGAACTCAAGGTATTACCGGATCATTTGAAGTATGCTTACTTGGGTGACAATGAGACATTACCGGTTTTCATCTCATCAACATTGGAGGAAGAACAAGAGGACAAGCTAGTTCGAATGCTTCAACAGTACAAGCCCGCCATTGGTTGGACACTCGCGGATATCAAAGGTATCAATCCTGCTACTTGTGTTCATCGTATTCTGCTTGAAGACGGCGCCAAGCCAACACGTGAAGCTCAAAGGAGACTCCATCCACCAATGATGGAGGTTGTGAAGAAGGAAGTCATCAAACTCTTGGATTGTGGGGTCATTTATCCGATTTCAGACAGCCGATGGGTCTCACCTGTGCAAGTTGTTCCTAAGAAGTCTGGAATCACTATTGTAAAGAATGCGGAGAATGAGTTAGTGCCTCAACGCATTGTCATTGGACACAGAGTTTGCATTGACTATAGGAAGCTCAACGCCAGCACTCGAAAGGATCACTTTCCTTTGCCATTCATTGATCAGATGCTTGAGAGATTGGCTGGTCATTCATACTACTGCTTCCTTGATGGATATTCAGGTTACAACCAAATTAGCATTGCTGATGAGGATCAAGAGAAAACAACGTTCACATGCCCTTTTGGAACGTTTGCTTATCGACGCATGCCATTTGGACTTTGTAACGCCCCAGGTACGTTTCAACGTTGCATGCTTTCTATCTTTTCTGATTACATTGAGAAAATAATTGAAGTATTCATGGATGACTTTAGTGTTTTTGGGAAAGATTTCGATACATGCTTGGGAAATTTAGAACTAATCTTGCAGAGATGCGTTGAAACGAACTTGGTACTCAATTGGGAGAAATGCCATTTCATGGTAACTCAAGGGATTGTTCTTGGACATATTGTGTCGAAAAAAGGGTTAGAGGTTGATAAATCAAAAGTAGATCTTGTGAAACACTTACCCTCTCCAACTTCGGTTAGAGAGATTCGTTCTTTTCTTGGACATGCAGGATTCTACAGGAGGTTCATCAAGGACTTTTCCCACATCTCACGTCCCTTGTGCAAGCTGCTTCAGAAAGACACACCCTTTGTGTTTGATGATGAGTGTGACGTTGCATTCAAAAAGCTCAAGGCGTTGCTCACATGTGCTCCTATTCTTCAAGCACCAGATTGGTCCTTACCTTTTGAGCTTATGTGTGATGCCTCAGATTATGCCGTTGGAGCTGTTTTGGGACAAAGGAAGGACAAGAAGCCATATGCCATCTACTATGCTTCTAAGACATTTGATGAGGCTCAAGCAAACTACACAACAACCGAGAAAGAGATGTTGGCAGTAGTGTTTGCATTGGACAAGTTCCGGTCCTATTTACTTCAGAGTAAGGTTATAATTTACACTGATCATGCTGCTTTGAAGTATTTGATGCAGAAAAAGGATGCAAAGCCAAGGCTCATACGTTGGATACTACTTCTACAAGAGTTTGATGTGGAAATCAAGGACAAGAAAGGAGTAGAGAATGTGGTAGCCGACCACCTCTCTCGGATTGAAAGAGAGAGATCCAACGTTGCAATTAAGGAGCATTTTCCGGATGAACAACTTTTCGGACTTCAGGTAAGTACCTCTGAAACTCCATGGTATGCAGATATTGTTAACTACTTAGTTACTGGAGAGTTTCCACCATCAATGCATAAGGCCCAACGTGACAAGCTTAGGAGTAATGCTAGGACTTTTATTTGGGATGAACCTTACTTATGGAAACAATGTGCTGATTTAGTGATTAGAAGGTGTGTTCCGGATTGTGAGTTTGCATCTATTCTTGAGTTTTGTCATAGTGGTGCCTGTGGAGGTCACTTTGGTTCGAAAAAGACTGCCCTAAAAGTGTTAGATTGTGGTTTCTTTTGGCCTAACCTATTTCGTGATTCTAATGATTTTTGTGCTAAGTGTGATAGGTGCCAACGATCCGGCAATCTTAGATCTCGAGATCAGATGCCACAAGTGTTCATACTAAATGTCGACATTTTTGATGTTTGGGGCATTGATTTTATGGGACCTTTTCCTCCATCTAACGGTTTTACTTACATCTTACTCGCTGTTGATTATGTTTCAAAATGGGTGGAAGCAAAAGCCACCCGTACTAATGATTCGCGAGTTGTTGCAGATTTCCTCAAGACGAACATATTTTCTAGGTTTGGAATGCCACGCGTTCTAATCAGCGATGGAGGAAGTCACTTTTGCAACAAGACAGTGGAAGCATTGATGAGAAAGTATGGGGTCAAGCACAAAGTTTCTACACCTTATCATCCACAAACCAATGGCATGGCGGAGGTATCAAATCGAGAAATCAAGAAGATCTTGGAGCGAACTATCAAACCAAACCGCAAAGACTGGAGCCAGTGTTTGGATGATGCTTTGGGGGCATATAGAACAACGTACAAGTCCCCTATAGGCATGTCGCCCTATAGACTTGTTTATGGGAAGTCTTGTCATCTTCCGGTGGAGCTAGAACACAAAGCTTGGTGGGCGGTGAAGAAGTTCAACATGGACAAGGATGAAGGTGGATTACATCGAAAGTTGCAGCTATGTGAGTTAGAAGAAATCCAGAATGATGCGTTTGACAATGCTTGGATCTACAAGGAGAAGACAAAGGTGTTTCATGACAAGATGATCCGAAGGAAGGATTTTGAGATTGGTCAACAAGTTCTCTTATTCAACTCTCGACTCAAGCTTTTTCCAGGCAAGCTACGCTCAAGATGGATCGGACATTTCATTGTTATTGAAGTATTCTCACATGGAGCAGTTTTGATCAAAAGTCCAATAACCGGCAATGAGTTCAAAGTCAATGGCCATCGTTTGAAGCCATATTATGCAAATTTCAAGGAGGAACTCGTTGAAGATGTGAAGCTTAAGGAGCCGCCAACTTCAACCACATGAAGGATGCATCACGTCTAGGCTTGAAGACGTTAAAAAACAAGCGCTTGTTGGGAGGCAACCCAATGGAGGAGTCTACAACAGATTTGCATTCTCTCCCCTTATCTTTTTAATTTTCGTAGCTTTTGTTTAATTAGTTAAAAATTTTGTGAGTTCCTTCTTCCATGCTTGAATTCTATGACTTTACTTTGGTACATTGAGGACAATGTAGAGTTTAAGTGTGGGGGAGGGGTTTACAACTTTGTTGAGTCATAAAAAAAATAAAAAAAATCGGGCGGACAATGGAACTTTCAGACGGATGATGCCCTAAAATTTTTTTTGTTTTGAGTCATAATTAGTGTATTTTTGAGTCTTTTTGTTGAACTTAGTGTTTTTAAAGAGTCTTAGGATGCCCTTAGTTAGTCGATGATGAAAATGGACCGAAAGAACAGACCTATGGCGTTGGAAATCATTAAGAAGGAATTCATTTGCTAATGGAGACATCTTTGAGTGTTATGACATGTAGTAGATATGGTTTGTAAAACTTGGTACAGAAATTCGCATGTTAGAATAAGTTTTGAATCATATTAGCCTTACAAGTGAGATTTTGAGCCTAAACACTACTTCTTTGAGAGTGAATTTCATGCATTACATATGATAGGTCTCAAAATCATGCATACACTCACTTGCCATAGATCTTAATGAACTAGAGAATACTAGAACTTACTCATGTCGACTTGCAAAGCTTATAATTGTTACATACTCTGATTTTGGATATGATTAAAGGCACTTAGGTTTTCCACCACTTTGCCAAAATGCCATGTATCCCATATGTGCGCACGAGTTGCGACACCCCTAGACAACCCATTTGAGCCTACATTAAGCCTTTCTTTCATTGCCATATGCATCTAAACACTTAAACTTAGTGTAGATTGTCCTTACCTTTGTTCTAAAGACTTGGTGGGATTTTTGAAGCTTAGTACGTGAGATTGGCGTGAGAAATACAAGGAGAATATATGTATGGGGATAGACTTGTTCAAACAGCTTTTAAAGTAGTAATTACCGAAAATAAGAAAGAAAAAGAGAAAAATTTCGAGAGCAAGAAGGAAGAAAAGAAAAGAAAAATCAAAAGCTCTTCGGCAATAGGTTTTAAATGTACATTGTTTGAATTAATGTCTCCCATATTTGTGAGTGTGGAGTTTGTTTCGAAATGAAGGCCCAACAATGTAAGATTTGGCCTTTGTCCACAAAGCTCAAGGGAAGTTTAGAATGAAGATAGGGCCCAACACGATGAAATCTGGCCCTTGTACTTTAAAGACATGCATGGTGATGTTTTGGTGATATGAGAGCTTAAAATTGATCAAGTTTTGGTGCTTTGGCTAAGTCTTTAGAATGTTCTTAACCACCACATATCTAAATTTCGAATGCCTTAACCTTAGCCCCATTACAAACCCTTGAAAGTCCTTTTTGATCCTTAAGATGAGTAGCCTTCAATCTGTGGAGTAAGCTGCATGAGTAAGCATATGGTTTTGGTTCATTTGAGCAAGTAATTCATTCCATTCATTGATTTAAACACTTTGAGTGAAACCTTTGCATGAGTGGAAATATGATGAGAGCATCCATGAGAGTTGATTTGAACTTCATTCGAAACATGCACAGCTTTAACATCACCATTGTTTTCTCTATGTCTTACTTGTTCATAGCATGATCATGTCTCTATTATCTATTGAATTCATTGAACATTCATGTGAAAACATTATGATTCCATCGCCATAGGCTTGAAGAATTTTCTGAGACAAATTTGAGTAAGGGCTTAGTTTTGTTCAACTTAGTATTCTATCGTTTTCAAACATGATTACATGAGAATTTGCGGCTTTGAAACGTTGAAATATCTAAGTATGTTTGTATATAAGTGTCACGTTTACCTTTGTGGTTTTCCCTTTATTATTTTTCTTTTATCGAGTCCATTGCTTTGTTGTGTATTTGCTAGGGACTAGCAAAGTCTAAGTGTAGGGGAATTTGATCTACGTATTTTATGCGTGATTATTCATGTCTTTTTCTCTATATTTAACTTTGTTTTATACTTAGTAAATATGTTTCTAACTTACTTTATGTTTTTAGGTAGAAATAAATGAGGAAATAATAAAGGAGGCGTTTCGGAGCTAAAGGTTGGCTAAGGAGAAAAGTTCCTAATTCCAGAGAAGAAATGGTCCGAGAAATGGTCTTCAAAATGGTTACTAAAATGCTTTCCCACATGGTGTCAAGAATTGAAGACCAAAAGCATGTCCAAAGAAGCCCAAAGAAAGAAGATGGATTAAAATGAGTTATCAGAAATCAGCCTTTGTACATCAGCCCACTTCGAAAGACCACTGTGAACAGATCCGGATGAATCTAGACGCGATTAGTATATGGTTGGAAATATCTAGAAGTCTAGTTTCCAACGCAATTAAAATCAAGCGATTTGGAGTCCTAGAACGAGAGAAATTCCTATTTTAGTGGAGAAAGGTCAGGTTACCCGGGTGGAATAGTTAGAGTTCTAAAAGGAGTCGAACTAGGCTTTGCTTGGCCTATATAAAAGAGAGCTCGACTAGGGTTTCATCATCACTTATCAAAGAGCCGAACCCCTGTCCTAGAGTCCTCTCAAGCCTCTCCAAAACGTCATAGTCTCCAAGGAAGCCGCACATCTTCACAAACCGCCTCCACCATCCTTCAAGGGTCGAATACATAGCTTGGCAATCCCAAGGTGTCTTCATCCTCCATCCATCGAAGGAGCATCAAGCACGAATTTGTATAGGGCAATTCCCTTACTCAAAAAGTGTAACCATGTCTTCTTCTCTTTATTCTTCTTCCTTGTGTAAACTTACGATTACTATGGATTAGTTTCTTGAAGTCTTTTGGTTAAATACTTTTAATTAGTTTTGTATGACTTGTTTGGTGTTCTTAGAAATTGGTTACTCATGCTTATTTGTTCCTAACACTTAATTTGAATGCAGGGCAATTCCCGGTTTAGATTATGATGTGTTGAATATCGGGCAATTCCCGAGTTTGGCACTTAATTATGAGATATGCATGTAAAACGTAGCTAATGACTTAGAGACCAAATATGTTGCATGAAATTGGTTAGGTTATTAAAGGATAGGTAATTTGATGAGTTGATCATGTAAATATTAGATATAGATTGATTTTCGACAACTATGCATGTTTAGGGTTTTTAGGGTTCTTGATTGTTTGCTTGTCTATAAGTGAAGCATGTTAGAATTCTAAGGTTCCTATTTGTGTATGGTTGCCACGTTTTGTTCTTATATTTTGTAGGAAATTAGTTAAACAAACCAACTTTGCACCCCCATTTAAACCTAGCATAGTTATGCATGCACCCTCAATCCCAGGTTAAGAACGATCCCTACTTATCAATGCTACATCAACAAAGAAGGGTTTTAATTGTTTTCGTGTTTGATTGAGTGTTTAATTAAGTGCTTAAAAAGATGTGAATCAGATAAAACATGACAACAAATGAAAGAGCCATAATGATTTGACTAGTAGATATAAAGTTATAGGCTAGAGAGGAAACAACTAATACATAATCGATGGTTAAATTCAAAGAAAGAGTGATAGAGCCTTCATAAACAACAGAAGAAGGGAAACCATCAACAATACAAACACTAGGTAAAGAAGATGGATGAATAGAATGAACTGAGCTAGATGTATTGGTCATATGATCAGGTGCACTGGTGTCAATTATCCAAGCAATATTCTCAGAAGATATAGCAAGAGATGCCTTACTAGTCATATCTAATTGGACTACATTAGCAAAAGCGGCAGAAGTGTTTGTGGAAGAAAGAGTCTTACGTGGGTGATTACCCTACCAATCAGGATACCCAATAGTAGGAAAATAGTTATCCTTGGGGATGAACATTAAACTAGGAAGAGTCAGAGGAGTGTGAGGAGGAAGGAGGTTGCCAGTGAGCCACGGTGGCTTGAGCGTCCGAGGTCGACGCCGGTGGAGGTGGCGGTGGGGACATGTTGTTGGTGATAATCATGACGGCGGGCTGAGTAGAAGGAACAAGAGTGAGTAATATGGTCATTTTGAGCCCGACGAACATGAGCATAGGTCTTGTGAAGGCTCAATAACTCTACTCAATAAAGAAGCTCCTCTCGAATTTGATCAAACTCATGATCCAAGTCTCCCAAGAACATGTTAACCCAGAGCATAGATTTGTAGGTGTTGTATTGGACAACTTCGGTCATAGTATTTTAAAAAGAGGCAGCACATTGATCAAGTCCTTCAAGCCATGCGACTAAGTCATTATAGTACACAAAGAGGGGCCACTAAGCCTGTTTGGTGGGGAAGCAAAGGCGGTAAAACTCTTAGATCCGGGTGAAGTTTGAATCATCATAGTAGGTCTGATGCAAAGCACTCCAAATTTTTGCAGTAGCTTTAAGACGGAGATAACGATTGATGATGGATGGAAACATATTATCAATCAACCAACTTTTCACTTCTTATTGTCAGTAGCCCAAGTAATATACTTAGGTGTGCCAGCAAGAGGAGCTAGCAGCCGAATCACCAGTAAGGAATTTAAGCTTGTTACGGCCTCCAATGCGCATCTGCATAACAAGGGCCCATGTATGGAGAGCTATGCACTTGACTATTCAGTTGGAATACAATCCAACTAGGATTAGTTCAGATAGCCTTATAATGGTTAGGGAGGTTGAAGACCCAAGTACAGTCTCCAGTATGTTTCGATTTTCTTGTGAGGATCTTCGGCAGGCCTTCCGGTTGTTGTCAAATTCTAGATTTGTACTTAGGACGAGAGGCCAATGTAATAGCAGATAAGTTAGCAAAATGGGCCCTTCGTAATGCTAGGGTTCCTTACTGGTTTCAAGCTGTCTTTGACTTTATGCAGGAATAGTTGGACTAATTGTACTTGCTTCTACTATTGAATGAATTTCTATCGTTCACCTAAAAAAAAGTGCTTTCGATACACTAAAATCAATGACATGACTCGAGAAGATAAATCAAATCTCCATCCTACTTTTCCCTCTCCTAATACAACTCCATACTAGTAGTTAATTTATCCCAATGAAAATGCCACGGATATTAAATTTAGAACTGTTTAAGGAAAGCACATTCCATATCATCTGGAGTGTGTCTTGTCTTAATAAGATTATATATAGAGATTATAACAATCCTTGATTATTCAGGAACATTGATTGTATTGATTTTAATGCCTATATATAAGGCCTCTCATTAATAAATAAAGATACAGTTGATAGGACCCACCCCAAATTAATGAGTAATTTGAAGTGAATCCTGCAGGACTCCTATTAGGATGACTCGTACCGAAAATAAGTAATTCCTATACGAGTAACCTGAAACCTACACTACAAATCTAAGCTATGAAAATAGAAGCGATAGACTGTCATACTTTGTACTCTGTACAATCGTGACTTCATTTGACTAACCTGAGAATTGGGCATTTTAAAATGAAAAGCTCAAGGAAACATAGTTCAAAATGTTAGAGTAAGTGGATGAAAATAAATTGAACTGACAACAGATATATAACTTTGCTCCCACTGACATAAGTAATAAATTATTAAGCTAGTCTATAAAGTCTCAAAAATGTAAATGATACATCGAGAGAAGCTCATTGAACCCTTCTTGAGTATCATGCAATGGAGATGTCAGAAAGAGCCACCTAACCTGAGATGACAAATCTAAGTGTAGGGGTGACTAGAGTGCCTAGACCTCTAGTTAGCTAAAATCGTCAAGAGCCACCTAACTCATACGACATGAATGCCGGGGTAGAGCCACCTATCTCATCCCCGAGCTACTCGGGGATCAGTCGAGTAACAAATGTATCGATACAAAACTAATAAGACTAATTATTATATATCTGGCCACCAAAAGAAAATAGAAAACTGAATAAAAATTTAATCATCAAGACTCGCTAAACGACTGTGAAAATAAAATGTTCACTCATAGTACTATGTCGTTGTATGTCTAGTCGAAACCTTTACGTTGCCATCCACACGCACCGTCTGCTATTGACTCATGTGACATCCTAAAAAATGATTTATTTAACAACTTATCATCAAGAATAACATTCAATAACTAAGATCATTCACCCAACGAGCATACACGCATTCTCGAACATCGCATTATTGAACATCGTAAAAACATGTTCAATAACTACTTTCTGAAGTTCTTACAAGCTTAATTCTAATTCTACTTTGTAAACCCTTAAATCTCTTGGTAGTTGAAACATGTTCCTTGAATGTTACGCGACTCCAGATCGAATTAATGTTCAACTCGACCGTACCTGAAAATCGTAAAAACATTTAAATAACTTTGATTAATTCTAAATCCAACCAAACTACATGTAATCCAATGAATTCAATAACCTGTTCATTATGATTGATACACGATTTTGAGTAAAATGACATTAAAATCTATCAAAAACCCATCGCCAGAGCCACTTCCGTGAACCACTGCCAGTGACGGCGATGATGAGTTTTCGCGGTGACCGAAACTCCAACCTATGCAAAATCAAGCAAATAACAAGTTTCATAACTATAACAAAGTTCAAATCAGCCTCTAGATTTGAAATGAAATCTCCACAAATCTTCAATCCTTTGATTCTCCTTCATTGGAAGGAAATGGAGCGAGGTCTTGGTATGGTTAGGTTTGTGGTGAAAAGGGCTTCAAAGCCCAGTAGATCTCGTCGATCAATTGGAGTCAACATCCACCCTTTCTCAACTTAAGGTTCTTTAGATTTTTTGAACATTCTTCATTGAATTCTGGTGAAACTAGAAAGAGATAGGTGTCAAGGTTAAGGGGAAAGGATAGAGGAGGTTGAAAGGAGAATTTTGGTACCTTCAGTGGTCCATTTTGGAGGCCGGCCGGTAAGCTCTGTCGTCGGTGACCACTACCGCCTGAAGAGGGTCAGGAGAGAGGAGAGAGGAGAGAGAAACATGAGGGTGAGGTTAGCGCCCAAGATAGAAATAATGACTTTCCAATTCTAGAAAATTCGTATATAAACACTCAAAATTACTGCATTCGTAAATATCAATAATTTCTGCTGATAATAAATTCTTTGTCTTAACTCCAATTTAAATATTTAACGTGGCCACGAACTCGTCTATATGAAAATTACGACTCGAAAAGCTTAACCAATTATATTTCAATCGAAAGGTCAGGTGATTTTTGAGACAGGATGTTACAATCTACCTCTTTAAAAAAATTTCGTCCTTGAAATTTTTGTACCTAATATAGTAAAAGAAAATTTGGTACTTCTCATGCATGAGTTTGTTTGACTCGTAAGTGACATCCACAACTACATGAATTATTCTTAATACTTTCATAAGGGTATAGCCTTATACGAAGTTCCTACTCTTCGGATTAAGAGTCGCAAGTAGCTACTCACGTTATGCCTGATTCATGACTAATACAAACTCTGCAACGTAGTCACTTGAAAGGCATTCAATACCATGCCAACTATGGTGGCTGAAGCTTTCTACGCTTACTAAATACACACATTACTCATGCTACTTGAAACTCAGAGAAGTGATCTTGATTTCAAAAATTGAATCAAAATCGAGAACATGTTACACCAAAAATTCAAAATAACCTCCCCTAAAACATCTCAAAACTCAAGGAATCTACATGGAAATAAATGCTTTTAATACAATTCCACAAACATACCGCCAACCATCAATGCTCATCAAGA
Source organism: Geum urbanum (assembly GCA_946800695.1). Classification (NCBI taxonomy): domain Eukaryota; kingdom Viridiplantae; phylum Streptophyta; class Magnoliopsida; order Rosales; family Rosaceae; genus Geum; species Geum urbanum. The sequence continues at coordinate 14,580,488 of OX327003.1, forward strand.
TTTATCAAACAGTCTCCACAACATATATGTGTCATAATGATCACAAAACTAAATATTTCAACAATTCATATAAAACACAACATTGCGTAAATTATATACGATAACCATAATGTAATGATAACCATAATGTAATGAGACTTATAACAAAACACCTAAGTTTTGCCTCTAATACCCCCAATTCTATAGGTGGACTCCAAAGAGTCAAACTGACATTTGACTTCTCTATCTACTCTGGAAGCATCCCGTCTCTGAGTAATCCTATTAAGTTGTGCTCTGACTGAGAAGAATAAGTAATACTTTTGTATATCTTTAGTCTCGAAACTCAAAGCGACTAATTTTATAATTCAAGTACCTCAATCTATAGTAGCTTATGCCGCACCAAATCTGAGCGCCCCCTTATTGCACTATAATTGATTTGTGCTACTGTCTAACTCTAAAAAAAAAGTTCATTAAGACTGATAAGAGAGAACCTATGTAACTCCTGAGTTGAATCTGTGACTCACAAATCTCTTGTAAAGCCATTCTATAATGTACTTGACCAATGTGTCCTATGTCCAAAATAAACTTCTTGCGATATCTATCTCCCTCATCGGTTGAAGGTCATGTAAATCCTCAAAAATCTATCACGATCCCATGAACCACTACAATATTCACAAAGTTGTGAATAATACTACCGCACCCTTAGCATTCCTACTACACTTTCGCTGTGCTACTCTAAAATACGGTCCACCGAATGATAATTGCTTACTTCGTCTACATGATGCTCCTCCTCTTAGTCTAGAAAGAATTCGGATACCGAGTATCACATGCTATATGAAGTGAAACCTTTCATGATTCATAATAGAACAAAGGGTAAATTATACATAAGGTCATTTACATAAGATTACTTATGTATAATGTCATATGGTATTTTTAACTCAAATAAACTCACCTGATTTAACAAAAAACCCTTACATTCAATTTATTTACGTTTAATACCATCTATATGAACCTGCTCTCTCTCTCTCTCTCTCTCTCTCTCTCTCTCTCTCTCTCTCTCTCTCTGATTTCAGACCAAAATCAAACCCAAATTCTCCAAATCAAATCATGCCCTAGTAGAGCTCCATCCCAAAATCAAATCATGAACACACTCCCTCCTCGGCGTCGCACCCAACAACCTCAACTGCACACCTCCGTCGCCAACAAAGCAGCAGCCTCGCCACTCGTCGCTGGCAAAGCAGCAGCCTCGGACGCCGCCGGCTCGATTTATAGGTTTGCGATCTCTCTCTCTCTCTCTCTCTCTCCCTCTCCCTCTCCCTCTCCCTCTCTCTGAGCGTTGGAGATCTATTTGTATGCAGAAGTGTGCTTTGGTTGTTAAGCAGATTGTTGTGTTTGGTTGTTACGTACGTAGTAGTGTCTATAATAATCTGTGGTAGTACATATGTTACTCTGTAGTAGTATGTACAGACTGTAGTGTGCTTTGGTTGTTAGGCAGATTGTTATGTTTTGGTTGTTACGTACGTAGTAGTGTCTATAATAATCTGTGGTAGTACACATGTTACTCTGTAGTAGTATGTACAGACTGTAGTGTGCTCTGTAGTAGTTTGCAGTATTGTATGTAAGTAGTATGTAGTCCGCTCTGTAGTAGTACTGTCCTGAGTAGTTTGTTGTTTGCTCTGAACTAGTTTGTACTTCTGTCTGTGAGTAGTGTGTAGACTTGTTGTGTGTAGTGTGTAGTGCTGTCCTGAGTAGTTTGTTATTTGCTCTGAACTAGTTTGTACTGTTGTCCTGAGTAGTGTGCACTGCTGTCTGTGAGTAGTGTGTAGACCTGTTGTGTGTAGTGTGTAGTGCTGTCCTGAGTAGTTTGTTGTTTGCTCTGAACTAGTTTGTACTGTTGTCCTGAGTAGTGTGCACTGCTGTCTGTGAGTAGTGTGTAGACCTGTTGTGTGTAGTGTGTAGTGCTGTCATGAGTAGTTTGTTGTTTGCTCTGAACTAGTTTATACTGCTGTCCTGAGTAGTGTGCACTGCTGTCTGTGAGTAGTGTGTAGACCTGTTGTGTGTAGTGTGTAGTGCAGTCTGAGAGTAGTGTGTACTGCTGTCTGTGAGTAGTATATAGAATTTATGTAAGTGGTATGTAGTGTTTTGATGGTCTGTCTTATTGTTTTGCAGAAATTGCACAAATGGAGGACCCTAAAAAACCCAAGGTCCAAATAAGATCGTCATTGAGAGGCTTCTGCAATATCATGGGTGAACTTCATAAAAAATTGCCTCCAAAAACAGTGAAGACGTTACAAAAAACACCATTTGGCAGTTTCATGAAAAGCACTACAACAATTTGTTGAAAGTACTACTGTAATTTTTAGAAAATACTACTCTAGTTGTTGGATAATACTACTCTACTGGGACTTATGCATTTTAACTAAAACTTTGTTGAAAATACTACTGTAGTTTTCAGAAAGTACTACTCTAGTTGTTGGATAATACTATTCTACTGGGACTTTATGCATTCTAACTAAAACTTTGTTGAAAATACTACTGTAGTTTTCAGAAAGTACTACTCTAGTTGTTGGATAGTATTACTTTACTGGAACTTTATGCATAAAAAATATGGATAAAAAAAGTGGTCTTAATTAGGATAAAAAATATAAAATGACCTGAAAAGTTAATATAAAGAGGCAAAATTTGAAAGACAGAAAATATGGATAAAAAATGACCTTAATTAAGATAAAAATATAAATGATCTTCAAAGTAAATATAAAAGGGCAAAATTGGAAAGACAGAAAATATGAATTAAAGAAAGTGACCTTAATTAGGATAAAAAGTTTAAATAACCTTATGTGTAAAGTAGGGTCTCTAAATGACCTTATATGTAATTATCTATAGAACAAATTATATTCTCGGACTAGCTGTAAAACACTTTTATTGTAGAGGGACTGTTTAACAGGATATGATAAGCACTGACCAATTCACGTAACGAATGAGGTTGAGGTTGAGAAAGGGATCAATTCTTGGAAAACAAAACTGAAAAATTAAACTCATTAGAGGGTGGATGATTTTAAATCGCTAATATTATATTGAAATTCGCCGAAAGTTGAAGTGGTAGCAATGCTAGTCTTATCGAACTTCATGTTGTTGTCGGATGAGGAATACTACAAACCGACTACTACAATTTCGCGCCATGCTGGAAAGTAAAACTAGGTTTTGAACGCCTGAAATAAAGTAAGTGGTATGAAATCCTGGAGGTTTCATGCCTGGCTAAAGTCATTGTGAACGCATTGCAAATGTGAAGTCCCGAGATGGTGACACAATTTGTGATAAAAGACAAGGAGTACTCAGTATCAAACTGACTAAGGTAGAAGACCTTAGTCAGTTTGGCACTGACTAAAATACAATGTTAACCACGGTTTGGAGCATCACTGAACTCGGCGATAGTGCTCCATAGAAAGAAACTGTTCAATTTTATCTAACTAGTACATACACGCACCAAACCTAAACGAAAATCGAATCAAGAGAATGAAAAATGTCCAAATGATATCTGAAATGTTGATGTTGACTGGCTGAAAAAGATGGTGGAAAATAAGATAATCGAGTCTGGTCGAAGAGACACTGGTCAAGTCAGAGAGTAAACATGTGTCTCGAGAAATCTAACTCTCGATAAAACACATGATCCCGTAAATAACATAGGATCAATTTGACCTTCCAGTAGTATACCTCTCGGGGGTAATCCCATCGCCAAATCTCTTCTTAAGGAAACCTTACTTTCCTAAATTGCCATCACAAATCTCTCGTCTACATCAGTACCCATGACTCATATCGGCAAAACAAATCATGAAAATTGAACACGAAAAACGAGTACTGAGAAGAAAGGTTATTGATATATGAATAATTGATGGGGAATATGTGATATGAATACGAAATGATACATCGCTACTCAAGAGACTCTAACACAGGTACTAAATAGCAAGTTGCCATAACTCGTCAAGTGCCTCCTTTTTCTTGCTAGAAGAGATATAAAAGTAGATTGAATAAACCTTAAATAAAGAGTAATCATCAAACTAGAATGAATGTGAGTACATCACTCTACTCTCAAATAAGAATTAGGGTGCTAGATATGACATGCAAAGGATTTTCAAAGAAGACTTGTGAAACATCGTGTGAAAAGATAAGGGTCAATGTATGCAACGCTATGGCCCGCTCAGTAGTATCATCATCAATGATCCCCACTACAAGCATCTTCGTGTACTCGATTAACCTTCAAGTCAATGTTACAGATTGATAACTAAACAAACTACTGACACTAAATTCTCACAGTGCCATCACAATAGACCAAATAGGAAGTATGCAGTGGTGCTCAGGTTGTAGTAATAAAATTAAGAGGCAAAGAAGATGATCACTAGCATCTTGTTCTACACGTATGCGTCAAAGCATAAAATATAACGCCTAAATGAAAATGCATGGTATGTAATTATGGCTATGAAGTACTCAGTTGGTACTGCCGCATAATAATGGACACAGACATGAGGTGGAGGTGGATACAATGAATTCACGATAATGCTTAATCCATTGTGAGGAAACTGATATAATACTTAACTCCATAATTCCACGTGCAACTATCGTTCACATAGCTCCTCATCAAACAGACTATTCTTAAGAAGTCAATTAATTCTAATCATTTCACCATGTTTCGCTTAACGTGGGTAATGCCTAAGCACTTTTATAAGTCTGATATGTGAAAACAAAAGGCTCTAGGCCTAATCTACTAGGCTTACCACTCCCTCTAGAGGTCGAGAAGATAACTTGTCGCTGAGACTATTGACTGACAAGTGCAGGTGCTAAAGTCCTCGATTGCATACATGAGGCATGACACTTAAGAAATGATAGATTAAGATGATTACCGTATATCATTAGTGACACTAATGCCTGGAGACATACGATGGATCTGCTACAGTCAAGTCATCGCTCTCTAAGCATCAATAACAATATAACATAATCTACCAGATCTGTGAACCTAATGCTCTGATACCAGAAAAATACAGTTTAAAAATGTTAGAGTGAGTTGACGAAAATAAACTGAACTGATAACTGGTATATAACTGTGCTCCCACTGACATTAATAATAAAATATTAAGTGGGTCTTTAAAGTCTCAAAAATATAAATGATACATTGAGGAAAGCTCATTGAACCCTTCTCAAGTATCATGCAATGGAGGCGTTGGAAAAGGCCACCTAACCTGAGACGACAAATCTAATTGTAGGGGTGACTAGAGTACTCAGACCTCTAGTTACCTAAAATTGTTAAGAGCCACTTAACTCAGACGACGTGAATGAAAGGACCCGATTCCGATTTAGTTGCCTAAACCGAAATTAAACGCCTTCGAAAACAAGACCTTAAAAACATTTTTTTGCCAGAGTTTACTTTGAAATACGTGAACTAATTATTAGAACCTGCAAAGAAACACACTTCGAATATTCCACAAAAGCCAAACTGTGGGGCTCCGTTCCCCATCCGGATTTCTCAACATCATATATATAATAAACCAAAGGTTTACAAGAAATCCAGAACATTCAGGAGTAAACTCAACTGAAAAACATACATAAGTATTCAGAGCGACGCCTATATACAACATTTACATCAAGTAGGTTGAATAAGAAACCTACAGAAACTGAAGTGTAATCCGAACTCTATGCCTCCACAGTCGACGTGCAACACTGGAATCCAAACTGCAAACTGGATAAAGGAAATCGAAAAGCCCAGGGGAAGACAAATAAAATCATTAGAGTGAGTGGACAAAAATAATAATATGTCTTTCCTAAATATATGTTCATAAAAGCATAAAGCGAGTCAATGCATATGAAAATCCCGACCATGTACATTTTCCCTGATCCACAAATATGCACGTAAAATCCTTCGGAGTCACTCATGGACTCCTCCACATAGTACAGTCTAATCACGGGATTATAGACCCCCTCATGATTAATAAGCTCGAAAGACCTCGGGTTAGGATATCTGTCCCCCCCGAAGCATCGCGGGGATCAGCCGAGAAGCCAAAGCATCGATGCATACCTCAATATCCAAGACTGTACTCTGTGTAAACCAAATCATAAATCATTTCCATGCACATATATAATTGTAATATGCTTAATTATAAAATGTATACATTTATATGTGCATAATTATAACTGCATACGTAAATGCATAATCATAAATATATATTCATAAAATGCATAAATCAAGACTCGCAATTTAACTGTGAAAATAAAATGTCCACTCACAGTACTGAGCTAACTCTGAGGTCCGGCGGAAAATCCCTCGCCAAACACTCGAATAACAGGGATACGATCAATATATATTGAAACACAACATACGGAGCTAATACGTTGAGAACCCCACATCCTTGAAAGACGTATCGCTCGAAATATCGACGAGGATAACAAAATTCCCAAAATATACCCAATTAACCCTTGTCCAAAAATAGAATGCTCAAATCAACTCAAAAATCTCACGACTATGATCGGGACGTGATTATGAGCAAAACAGTATAAAAATCTCCAAAATCCAAAAAGTCAACCTTCGCCGGAGCTCTGCCATTGACCGTCGCCACCGGGGACGGCGCGGCGTCAACGGTAACATTCTTCGGTGACCAAGACCCCAAAACCTTCCTCTCCTCAAGCCCAACCTTTTTCCCCAAAGGGTCACCACCATCCAACCATCATTGTGGACGGAAATCACCTCGAAACCCATGAAATCCCAAACCGGCCGGAAAACTTTCCCGATGAAATTCACCACCGTGAGGCCACCTCGTCCTCCCAAACTAAAGGGGTTTCATCCCCAACTCAAACCCAACCGATTACACCCAAAAATCCTATTGGAAAACCACCGGAAAACCTCCCCCCGTTTACCCCTATTCCGTCCAATTTCTCCTCCAAAATCAACCACTTAAACCACCTCAAAACATCACAATATAAACATCAATCAATTGCCAAAGGGAAGAGCTTCAAATCCCTACCTTAATCTCTGGCAACCGTGTCGTATTCCGGCAAGAAACTCGACGACGACTCGGTGAACTCAACGTTGGTCAACAACCCAAATGCAACTTTTCGACAACTTTTACGATTATTCCGCTATTTATATGTCGCGAACCGCCCAAATTCACGATTCAGATAACTCAAACTCAAACGGATAAGTAGGACTAACTCGACGATAATTTCAAATATTCATTTTATATTCCCAGATTATCTGAAAAATCCTCTGAAACCTCCTACAAACTCGAAACCAAATGCTCTACAATTTCCGCGAAGGAACTCAAACCAAATTCGTGGCTGATAATTAAGTCGTGAACAAAGCCGCCAGATCAATCAATTATGACTAACTGCGACTAATCGTGAAATGTGCAAATCAAGCCAATTAACATACCATTTTCGGTTCGGGTCGTTACAGTGAATGCTTGGATAAAGCCACCTAACTCATCCTGGAGCTACTCGGGGATCAACCGAGTAACCAATGCATCGAAAAAACTGATAAGATTGTCTATTATATATCTGGCCTGCAAAAGAAAATTGAAAAATGCATAAAAATATAATCATCAAGACTCGCTAAACGACTGTGGAAATAAAATGTCCACTTATAGTAGGTGCCGTTGTATGTCTAGACGAAATTTTTTTTGTCATCCATATGGATCGTTTGCTACTGACTGCTAAGGCGTCATTCTGAAATAATGATTTATTTCACAACTAATCTTCAAGAATAATATTGAATAACTAAGTTGATTCACCAAACGAGCATACCCACCGAGAACATCGTATTCTCGAACATAGTAATTTTCGGAGTTCTTACAAGCTTAATTTCAATTCTAATTTGTAAACTGGTAAATCTTTTAGAAGTCGCAACACGTTCATCAAATGTTACGAGACTCAAAATTTAATCGACGTTCAACTCGACCGTACATTAAAATCGTAAAAACATTTAAATAACTCTGATTAATTCTAAGTCTAACCAAACTATGTCTAATGTCCAATGAATTTATCAACCTATTCATTATGATCGGTATGTGATGTGACAACCGAGAACAGAATCAGCAGTGAAATCGCCTAGTCGCAGATTTCCAGCAGATGATTGAATCGCCAGGCTTGTTAACGACTAAATTATTGGCCAAGAATTGGAGCTGGGTCTCTTCTCAAGAGTCGTTGTACGTGTGATTTCGAGTTCGTGGACGTTTCCGGATTGTTATTTGGACGACCGAGAAATAAGTTATGAATATTTGAAGTTTCGATATAATCGAGTTTAAATGGTGGATTTCTTAATAACTAAATTACCGAACGAGAATTTGGTTTCGGGTCCTTCATGGAAGTTGTTAAGAATTTTATTTCGAGCTCGTGGGAACTTCCGGAGCATTATTTCGAGTTACGAGGATTAAGTTGTGAATATTTCCGATTGTTGATTATTTAGTCTGTTTAAATATGTGTTGGTTTGAACAGTTGACTTTTTATCCGATTGGTCGATGTGTTTGACTTCGGGTGATAAATGAAGAACATGTCGAGTCGAGTTTGTTGCCGCGAGAATTATCGGAATCGGAATTACGACGTGAAAGTTATGGGTGTTTTAAGTTTGTCGAATACGTAATTTTGGAAGTTTCCTATTTTGGAAAGTATTTAAAGTGGTTACCATATCAGGAAAGTCAAACATTTTCCTTAATTATGCTGACCGGTCAACTCGGTCTATGAGAGGTGGCGCGAGGAGCCACGGCTCGCTGGCAGAGAGACACATTCCGGCCATCTCCGAGATTGGTTTTGGATCCCATCGACTCGCCCCGACACCCTTTACTCATCCCCGGCCTCTTTTTCCGGCATGGCTCACGGTGGAGAGAGAAACCATGAACCAAAGTTTGAGAAATTTGGGGTTAATGGTGGTTTTCATGAAAGGACCTAACCCCGATTCAGTTACCTAAACCGGAATCGAACCCCTTCAGAAAACACAAACCAACAAAAACTTTTCAAAATTTCGGCAGAGTTTCGTTACTAGCGTGGAATTGCACAAACCTGCACCCTGAAAATAACACTTCGTCCTATGCCACAAAAGCCAAACCGTGGGCACCAATCCCATCCGGATTTCTCAACATCATAATATAAGCAATAACAGTAAACATACTGTACTATGTATAGATATATCCGAGAAAATCCGTATAAACATGTACCAGAATGTATCAGAGCGACCTCTAGTGTAAATATATATAATATACACATCAGTAGGCGAAACAAGAACCTACTGGAAAAACAAAGGTAGCTCAGATCACTAGCCTCCAACCGCGACGTGAAACACCAAACCTGAACTGCAACTGGGCACGGAAACAGAAAAGCCCAGGGGAAAGACATAAAACACGTTAGAGTGAGTGGACGAAAATAAATGTCTTTCACCAGTTGATATATATGTTTAAAATAACATATGCGAGTCCAGGTAAATAAAAATATAAAGTAAACGAGCTAAACCATACTCCTCCAACGTACTGAGCATGCAAGTAAAAATCCCACGGGGTCACTCATGGACACCTCCGTGCTAGTATAGTCTGAATCATGGGATCCCAGACCCACACGTGACTCTAGCCAGAAAGGTCTCAGGTCAGAGGTCTGCCTCCCCCCGGTAAATGCCTCGGGTCAGGAGTCACAGCCTCCCCTGGCACACATCCTCGGGGATCAGCCGGGATGGGAGTGTATCGATACAACATCATATATAAACTGTACTCTAGGTACTCAGCCGGGATGGGAGTGTATCACGATCTCGATCTCGATCTCGATCTCCTGAATATTCACAAAACATAACTGATCAATATCATAGTCCACAACTCTGTACTGAACCACGGAAACCAACCGTTCCTGGAAATATGCAATGCAATACAAAATGATTAACAGAATTCTCGAAATCTCCACTCAAAACCCTCGACTGAAAATCGGCTACCCAAATTGATCCGAAAACCTCTAGACGATAATCAGGGCGCGATTACGAGAAAAACGACATTAAAAACGTCGAAATCCAAAAAGTCAACTCCTCGCCAGAGCTCCGCCGTTGACCGCCGCCGGCGCCGGCGGCGCGCCATCAACAGTGGAGTTTCACGGCAAGACTTTCCATATTTCAAGGTCCCATCCATCCGAATCACTTCCTCAACTACCACGAAGGCCAAAACAACCCAGAACCATTCCAATTTCATCAAAACCCGAACTGAAAACCACCCTCCGGTGACCTAATCGGACCTTCACCAATTCATGATTTTAGCTCAATCAAAACCTATAGGATGCTTCTCCAGGCCACAAGGAGTCAAACCCCCTTAACCCTCACCACCGTGGCTCGCCGGAACACGGCGAACCAACACCGGCGACGTATCCAAACTCGGCCCGACTCGGGTTCAGTAAAAACTCCACCAATTTCCATCAAACCAAGCACAAACCTACTCGAAATCAAGAGAGGAAGAAGACCTTACCCTTGCCAAAGTTAGAGGTGGCCAGAAAATGGTCGTCGGACGGCAAGAACCCGAAATGGAAACTTTCCTCTTCGGTCAACAGGTCAAACTTCCAAAAATGGAAAGTCAACAGTGGTCAACGCCAAATAATGATTTTCGATGATTTTACGACTATTCCCGATATTTATAGTTGGGCCTCGGGTCAATCGACGGTCCAAATTGAACATTCTAGATGATTCGGATAAACACGAAACAATCGGATAAACTCGTCGAAAACTGAAACTTCAAATAATCGTATTTTATTCCTCGGTTATCAGAAAAATCTTCCGGAACCGCCCACGAGCTCGAAATCACGTACTCTACATCTTCCGTGAAGACACTAAACTCAAATTCTCGGCTGAAAATATAGTCGCGAATAAAGTCGACGAACCACTCAAATATCGTAAAGCTGCGACTAAACAGAATCTCGTGAATCGTGCCGAATTCACAACTGATTCTGGTTCGGGTCGTCACAAATTTACCTCCCTTAAAAAAATTTCGACCTCGAAATTTACGTACCTGTCAAGTGAACAGATGAGGATACTGCTCCCGCATACGCTGCTCGGTCTCCCAGGTGGCCTCCTCAACTGAATGGTTCTGCCACAAGACCTTCACTAGTGGAAGCACACGGTGCCTCAACTCCTGCTCATGACGATCAAGAATCTGCACTGGCTCCTCTACATACGTCAAATCCTCTCTGATCGGCAACTGCTATGGGGTTAACACATGTGAAGGATCTGAGATGTACTTCCGTAACATCGAAACATGGAAGACATCGTGAACACGAGCCATCTCAGCTGGTAACTCAAGTCTGTATGCAACAGCTCCAACCCTCTCCGTAATCTCATACGGACCAATGTACCGCGGTCGAAGCTTTCCACGCTTCCCGAAACGCACAACTCCCCTCCATGGAGATAGTGTCAGGAATACCCAATCACCAACCTCAAACTCTAAACTCTTTCTCCTCACGTCCGCGTAACTCTTCTGCCGATCCTGGGCGATCTTCAATGGATCCCGGATAACCTGTATGTCCTCCATAGTGCTCTTCACCAGATCAGGACCAATAAGCCAACGCTCGCCCACCTCACTCCAACATAATGGAGTGCGACACTGCTTCCCGTACAGAGCCTCGTACTGGCCTGGTAGCTGTTGTTGTAGGCGAACTCAATCAAATGTAACTGCTGATCCCAGTTCCCGCGGAACTGCAACACACATGATCTCAGCATATCCTCAAGAGTCTGAATGGTTCGCTCGGACTGCCCGTCAGTCTGAGGATGAAAAGCTGTACTGAACCGCAACCTTGTGCCCAAAGCTCGCTGCAACGCCTGCCAAAACTCAGAAGTAAACTGACTATCTCGGTCAGAAACAATGGACACATGCACACCATGCAAGCGAACAATCTCTGATAAGTACAACTTGGCCAATCTGCCCACTGATATCTTCCCTGGAAGTGCAAGAAAGTGTGCGGATTTCGTCACTCGATCAACAATAACCCAAATGCCAGTGTTGCCCGCCGAAGTACGCGGCAACTGATAGACGAAATCCATCGTAATGTGCTCCCACTTCCAAACCGGAATCTCAAGTGGCTGTAGTTTTCCTGTAGGTTTCTGCCTCTCCGCCTTCACCTGCTGACAGATCAAACATCGACTCACGTACGCGGCAATTACCCGCTTCATGTTTCGCCACCAATAGTACGCTCGAAGTGTACGAAACATCTTCGTACCTCCGGGATGCATCGCATACGCTGAACTGTGGGCCTCGTCCATAATCTCTTTCTTCAAGCTCTCGTCTCTGGGTACACATAGCCTGCCTCTGAACAACAACGTGTCGTCGTCGCTCAATCGGAACTCTGTAGGCACACCATTCCGTATCATGGTCTTCTTGCCCAGCAAGTAAGGATCTGAATCCTGAGCCTCTCGTACCTGATCAACCAATACGGGTCGAACCTGAAAACTGGCCAAGAAAGCTCCGTCGTCAACATATCCGAACTCAGCACCCGTAGCTCGAAGCTCGGCTAACATCGATACTCTGGCCACACACATATGAAACAATGAGGTTCCAGATTTCCGGCTAAGTGCATCAGCCACAACGTTGGCCTTCCCCGGATGGTACTCGAAAGTGCAATCGTAATCGTTGATCAACTCCATCCATCGGCGCTGCCTCATATTCAGATCCGGCTGCGTACGTAAGTAGGTGAGACTCTTGTGATCAGTGTAAATCTTACACTGAGCACTATACAAATAATGCCTCCAACTCTTCAACGCTAACACGATAGCGGCTAACTCTAAATCATGCGTCGAATAGTTGACCTCATGTGGTTTCAACTGTCTGGAACCATAGGCCACAACTCTACCATGCTACATCAACACACAGCTAAGCCCCAACTTCGACGCATCGCTGTACACAACAAACTCACCACTGTCGTCTGGTAATGTCAGAACCAGTGCGGTAGTCAATCTCTCCTTCAGGAGCAAATAACTCTCCTCGCACGCGACCACTCAAACTTGACGCCCTTCTTCGTCAATCTGGTCAATGGTGTAGCAATCTGGGAGAAATCCTGTACAAATCGTCGGCACTAACCTGCTAACCCCAAGAAACTCCGGATCTCTGGCACAGTAGTGGGTCTACTCCAATTCAGCACGGCCTCGATATTGTCAGGATCAACACTGACTCCCTTGGCCGAAATCACGTGGCCTAGAAACTTCACACTATCCAACCAGAACTCACACTTGCTAAACTTCGCGAACAACTGATGGTCCCGCAAAGTCCGCAACACTACTCGCAAATGCTTCTTATGCTGGCCCACACTCCTGGAATAGATCAAAATATCGTCAATGAACACAATCACGAACTTGTCCAGGAACCGTCGAAACACCCGATTCATTAAGTCCATGAAAGCTGCGGGGGCATTGGTCAACCCAAACGGCATAACCAGAAACTCATAGTGCCTATACCGCATCCTGAATGCCGTCCTGGCTACATCTGAGTCTCGGATCCGCAACTGGTGATATCCGGATCGAAGGTCAATCTTCGAAAAGACTGATGCTCCTTTAAGCTGATCGAACAAGTCATCAATCCGCGGCAATGGATACTTGTTCCTCACTGTAACCTGATTCAGCTTCCGGTAGTCGATGCACAACCGCATGGACCAATCCTTCTTCCGCACAAACAACACCAGAGCACCCCACGGAGAAACACTCGGTCGAATGAAACCCTTCTCTAGCAACTCCTGGAGCTGAATCTGCAACTCCTTCAACTCCGCAGGTGCCATACGATACGGTGTCTGGGAAATCGGTCCTGTACCCGGCAACAACTCAATAGTAAAATCAATCTTCCGCACAGGGGGTATACCAGGTAACTCCGCTAGAAACACATCCGGAAACTCAGACACAACCTCAATAGTACCAAGGTCTGGCACAGCAGCTGTAATGTCCACAACATGGGCCAAGTAAGCAACACAACCCTTCTTCATCAACCGATCTGCCCTCATTGCGGAAATCAAACAAGGTAGTAAAGTGTTCTTCTCGCCACGAAATAGTATCTCGGGTAACCCTGGTCGTCGAAATGCGACCTCCTTCCAGTAACAGTCAAACATGGCCTAGTGCGACTCCAAGAAGTCCATACCCAAGATCAAATCAAAATCCACAATATCAAGCAATAACAGATCTGCGGCTAATCCATGTCCATCAATAAACACCTCACAATCTCTGTACACCCAACCGATGCTCACAACCTCACCTGACGGATACGACACTCTCCACAACCCCGGAAGTGGAGATGCAGGTACCGTAGCTAATGATGACAGTTTATATGATATAAATGAATGTGTGGCACCCGGATCTAACAATGCAACTACAAGAATACCAAAGACATGTAACGTACCAATAACGACCTCTGGTGAAGCTCTGCCCTCACGTAGAGTCATAGCATGAACCCTCGCCTGTCCGGCTGGTCGTCCTCGCTGGGGCTGTCCCTGCTGCCTACCCTGACCTACAAACTGTGCTAGTCGAACTCCCGAAGTGGCAGATCGCTCAACTCCGGAAATCTGGGCCGCCTGTCCATCACCACTATACAACTGAGGACACTCCCTCGCATAGTGACCCACCTGGCCACAACGAAAACAAGTGACAGGGCCTCGCTGACACGGTCCAAGGTGATGCCTGTTGCAGAAACTACACAATGGGTACTCCCACGGTACAGCAAACGTGCCACCGGTACGCCGCGGATAACTAGAACCGCTGGAACTCCCACTAGCCTGTGGTCGCTGCGGTCGATCTCTCCACATTCTCAATCTCTGCCTTGATATACCAACTGGTGGGCGATAAGATCCATCGCCTGAAGATGAAGCTGAACCGGAAGTATCAGAACTCTGCCTCTTTGAAGGCCCCTGACTCGGTCCACCTTCCTCAAACTGTCTCGGCTGGTACCTCTGCTGTCTCTCCTGCTCAATATCCTACTGATACAAGACAAGCATTAGGCACAAGCAGAAAGAACGTAATCATGAAACCGCAGATATTTGAGGACACACAACACCCGAAGTATTGATGAGTACCGCTGGCCAGTCGGGTCATCACTCCAGCCATGCTGTATCAACTCAAATACCCTAAGCGTCACAACTACAAGAGTCTACAGAATCTGACAACCTAATGCTTTGATACCAAGCTGAAAGGTCCCAACTCCGATTCAGTTACCTAAATCGGAATCAAACCCTTCCGAAAATACGAACCAACAAAAATTTTTGAAATTTCGGCAGAGTTTCGTTACTAACGTGGAATTACCATAACCTGCACGCGGAAATTAACACTTCGTCCTATGCCACAAAAAGCAAACCGTGGGCACCAATCCCATCCGGATTTCTCAACAACAATATAATCATCAACAATGAATAAACTGTACTATGTATATCTGTGAAAATCCGCACAACATGTATCAGGATGTATCAGAGCGACCTCTAGAGTAAAACATATACAATATGTACATCAGTAGGCGAAACAAGAACCTACTGGAAAACACAGGTGACTCTGATCACTAGCCTCCAAACCGCGACGTGAAACACCAAACCTGAACTGCAGACTGGGCACGGAAACCGAAAAGCCCAGAGGAAAGACAATAAACACGTTAGAGTGAGTGGACGAAAATAAATGTCTTTCACCAAGTATTATATACATATACAAATCATATGCGAGTCAAATGCACGAAAATCAAATGATACGTGAGGAGACATCAGCTACCACACACGTATAGAGCATGCAACGAAAATATATCGCGGAATCACTCATGGACTACCACGCGATAGTACAGTCTAAACCACGGGATCCCAGACCCACACGTGATTCCTAGCCAGAAAGGCCTCGGGTCAGGATATCTGTCCTTCCCGGAGCGTACTCGGGGATCAGCCGAGAAGCCAATGTGTATCGATACCACAACATCTACTGAGACTGTACTCTGTGTAAATCAAATCATAAATCTTTTCTATGCATATGCTTAAAACATAATATGTACGTATGAATATATTCGTATACGTATATTCGTGTAAGCATAATCGTAAAACACATGCTCGTAAAATCATAATCAATCCGCATGCTCAAGTTCGTAAATCATAAATAAAGACTCGCAATCAATCCGTGAAAATAAAGTGTCCACTCACAGACTCTCGATATGCACACACGCGCTAAACTCGTGGTCCGGCGGAAGATCCCTCGCCTGAAGCACGATCACGATCCAAATCTCGATCTCGATCTCCTGAATACATACACACATAACTGATCAATATCGTAATTCACAACACTGTACTGATGCACGGAAACCAACCGTTCCCGGAAATACGAAATGCAGTGCAAAATGAATTACGGAAATCCCGAAATCCCCACTCGAAATCTCGACTGAAAATCGGCTAACCAAATCAACCCGAAAACCTCAATACGATAACCAGGGCGTGATTACGAGAAAAATGACACTAATTACATCGAAATCTGAAAAGTTGACTTTTTGACCGCCGTTGACCGCCGTCGCCGGTGGCGGCGCGCCGTCAACAGTGGATTTTCACGGCGGGAAGCTCCAGTTCTCATGATCTCGACCTCACGAACCATTTTCCCTTCTAGCACTTAAGCCAATTCCACCTCTAAAACCTCCAAAACTAGCTCGAAAGGTAACGGAATACATTTCCGGCAACCACCACGGTTCGCCGGAAAACTCAACCAAACTCCAATCAAACCTAAGGGAAAGCATCCCTAGAACATAGGGAACCAAACCCCCAATAGCCCAGCCTCGACCAGTCACCGGAACCACCTCAACCGACTCCGGCGACGGTGACAAATTCGACCCGATTCGGGTCACCTCAAATCTTCATCAATTCCTAAAATTCCAAACATGAAACAACTCGAAATGATCAGAGGAATCGAACCATACCCTTCTTACAATCGGAGGTGGCCGGAAAATCGACGTCGGACGGCAAGCACCGAAACGGAAAGTCCTCCCCCTCGGGTCAACCAGTCAAACTTTCCAAAATGGGAAAGTCAACGCAAGTCAATGCAAATCCGTGTTTTTACGACTATTTCTCGACTATTTTTCGACTTTTCGATATTTATACTCGTCCCTCGGGTCGATCAACAGTCCGGAATGAATATACAATGTGATTCGGATAAGCTCGAAACAATCGGATAAACTCGTCGGAACCCGAAACTTCAAATAATCATAAAATATTCCTCGGTCATCGGAAAAATCTTCCGGAACCACCCACGAACTCGAAATCACGTACTCTACACTTTCCGTGAAG
Organism: Geum urbanum; assembly: GCA_946800695.1. Classification (NCBI taxonomy): domain Eukaryota; kingdom Viridiplantae; phylum Streptophyta; class Magnoliopsida; order Rosales; family Rosaceae; genus Geum; species Geum urbanum. The sequence goes on from OX327003.1 coordinate 14,597,729, forward strand.
ACACTCAACTCAAATTCTCGACTGAAAACAAGGTCGCGAATCGAATCGACAAATCACATAATATCGCAAAACTGCGACTAAAACCAAATCTTGAGAATCGTGCCAAACACACATCTGATTCTGGTTCGGGTCGTCACAGTATCAATTCGGTTTTACATGAAATTGGACTAGTTAGAGTGAGAATTGGCCTTCGATGCAGTTGACAAAGTTGCTCAGTGGGTGATTTGGAATGGAATAGTGGTTGCTCCGCCGGAAAAATTTCAGGTTGGTGGTGGCGCCGCCGCCGGTGGCGGTCAACGGCGGCGGTCAACGGTCAAACTTTGACTTTTGGAGTTTTCGACAAGTTGCATGTCATTTCACTCGAAATCGCGCCCCGATCGCAGTGGGGAGGTTCGTTTTTCTAATTGAGCATCCGAACTTACAGCGAGGTATTGATGTGTGATTTCCGGATTTCCGACAGTTTGTCGTAATCGGATTACGTGTTTCCGAGAACGGTGGTTTCTCGTGATTTGATTTGAATTGTCGAGTTATGATTTTGAGAAATGGATTTTGTGATTATTCAGGGGTTCGTGATTGTTCGTTTGGTGAGGGACTTTCCGCCGGATCACGGGTTAACGCGAACTGCTTTACGCTAGTCTGTGAGTGGACAATTTCTTTTCACGGATTGCTTGCGAGTCTTTTATATATGATTTACGAACTTGAGCATGCAGTTGATTATGATTTTACGAGCATGTGTTTTACGATTATGCATATACGAATATACGTATACAAATATACATACGTACATATTATGTTTTATCCATGTGCATGAAAAGGATCTATGATTTGGTTTACACAGAGTACAGTCTCGGTTACGTTGTTGTATCGATACACATTGGCTTCTCGGCTGATCCCCGAGTACGCTCCGGGGGAGACAGATATCCTGACCCGAGGCCTTTCTGGCTAGGAATAACGTGTGGGTCTGGGATCCCGTGATTCAGACTGTGCTATCGCGTGGTAGTCCATGAGTGATTCCGTGATTTTTATGATGCATGCTTCGTACGCGTGAGGAGTTAGAGTCTCCCTCGTGTACCATTTGATTATTTACACTTTCGACGTGCATATGTTTTTATAACATATATTACTTGGTGAAAGACATTTATTTTCGTCCACTCACTCTAACAGTTTTCATGTCTTTCCCCGGGGCTTTTCAGTTTCCGTGCCCAGTTTGCAGTTCGGATTCTAGTGTCGCACGTCGTGGTTGGAGGCATAGTGCTCGAGCTACCTTGTTTCTTCCAGTAGGTTTATTGTTCTACCTACTTTGGTATACTTATATGATTATACATTAGAGGTCGCTCTGAGTATTCTGTTGTATATATTATACGATTTTTCTTCGGATTTCAGTAAAGTACAGATATATTTATTATTTTACATTACTGTTGATATATTGAGAAATCCGGATGGGATTGGTGCCCACGGTTTGATTTTTGTGGCATGGGATGAAGTGTATTTTCCGCGTGCAGGTAATGGTAATTCCACGTTAGTAACGAAACTCTGCCGAAATTTTTACGGTTTTTGTTTGTTCGTGTTTTCGATAGGGTTTGATTCCAGTTTAGGGAGCTAAATCGGGGTTGGGTCCTTTCAGCTTGGTATCAGAGCATTAGGTTATAGGTTCTGTAGACTTCTGTAGTCGTGTTTACTAAGGATATTTGAGAATGTACAGCATGTCTGGAATGGTGTCCCGACCGGCCGGCGGATACTCATCAATATTTCGGGTGTTGTATACTTTCAACTATTTGAAGTTCCATGATTACGTTCTACTTGTTGTGAACGATGTTTTATTCATTAGGATGCCTCCTTGACGTGCTTTCCGTGTCGGTACGGTTGTGGATCCTATTGAGGATCAATCGACGCGCGATTCACCAATGAATTATGGGTTTGGATGAGTATTCTGAGTTCAGAGATTTGTGTGGCACGGTTTGCCTGGTTGTGTGTATATGAGTGTCTACATGTTGCCTCAGAGCTGAGAATTGTGGCAGTTGATGTCCTGCTTGAGTCAGATAATTGTATTTGGTGGGCTGGTATTGTGTGAGTTCCTGTTGTGACTCCATGGCCTACATTCAGGGTGTTGTTTATACGGTAATGGTTTTATCAGGCTACCCAGCATTCGAATGAGGAGTGTTAATCCACCTGAGGCAAAGATGTATTGTCCACATGTTTGCCCCTGTTTGCATGAGTTATGTGGCTTCAGAGGAAGCAGTGTACGAGGTTCGAGATGAGTTTGAACCTGAGTATCAGAGAGAGTCTGATTGATGTGCCTCGAGATAACCGTGAGGAGCTTAGTGTGCTGCACTACGTGGCGAGGCTATTGAGAAGGAAAGATGTACGCGGTTTTCGATGTGATGGTTTGAGGAAAATGGATTCAATCAAGATTTTGATGAGGTTGAGTTCCGACACCTCGGGATCAGTGACTTCATCAGGCTGTGGTCTTTTCGATTATGTTGAGGACCGTTTGACGATGGTGGAGATCACGGAGTATCGGACTTGTTCCTGCGGCATGAGTTTGGGTGATCGTTGGTGATCCTTTCACGCAGCAGGTGTTGCTGTGACTTGTGTTTGTGGAGCACTTTTAGTTGCTATTGTAGTGGCCAGGAGGGTCACGTTGCGAGGAAGCGCCCTCAGCCAGTTGTTCTAGCGGTTTGGTAGCTCAAAGTTCACGAGGAGATCCTCATGATGTTATTCCTGAAGTTTGACCAATGTACCATTTTGATGAGTTAATCAACAAGTCGCGATTGATGTGGGCGGCTAGTTGGGCATGTTGGAGTTTGTGCCATGACCATATTTGAGGACAGACTTTTCTCCGAGGTTACTGTTGTTTGATATCCATGGCTATTGTACCTGCATTTCCACTTTCGAGGTTTTGGAGTGTGTTGTATCCATCCGGAGGTTGCGAGATCCTTGTTGGAGGTTATGTGTTAGCCGCGAATCTGTTATAGCTGGACATCGTGGTTTTGATGTGACCATGAGTGTGAACTTTTTGGCGACACATTTTGGCTGTGTTCGAGTGCCTCGAGAAGGAGGTTGTGATTCGACGATCGGTTTTCCCCGAGATACTGTTTCGCGGTGATGGTCGAGTGGATGGTGAAACGGGTTGTGTTGTTGCTTAGCTCATGTTGTGGATACTACGGTTGCTGTGCCCGACATTGTTGAGGTGGTTCCCGAGTTTCCAGGTGTGTTCCGGAGGAGTTACCAGGTGTTACTCCAGTTCGGGAGACCGACTACACCATTGAGTTTGTACCGGGCGCTGGACTCATATCACCGGCAATTTGCCGTTGGGTACCAGCAGAGCTGATGGAGCTACAGTTTCGACTCCAGGAGTTGCTGGAAAAGGTTTCAGAAGATTTCATGCAATCCCGCGTATTTGCGTAGTGTGCTCTTGCATTATTTGTACGGATGTTGGATGGTTCGACGAGGTGGTACATTGACTACCGAAGCCTGATTTACTTAAGGAGTGTGACTATCCTCCGCTTCGGATTGACGATTGGTTTGATCAGCTTGTGAGAGCTTCAGTCTTTTCGAAGATTGATTTCAGATCCGAATACCATCAGTTGAGGATCGATGTGTCAGATGTGGTTTGGACAGCCTTCGGATCACGGTGCGGACATCAGGAGTTTTTGGTCACGCTGTTTGGTTGACCAATGCCCTGTAGTTCTTACGGACTTGATAGACCATGTGTTCAGATGATTTTGGACGAGTTGCGGTCATGTTCGTCAGCAACATTTTGATTTACTCCAGGAGTGTGAGCCAGTACCTGAAGCAGTTGCAAGCGGTTTTGTGGACTTCGCGAGATGATAAGCTGTTTGTGAAGTTCAGCGAGTGTGAGTTATGGTTGCGTGAAGATTTTTGGACTGTGTGATGTCAGCCGAGGGAGTCAGTGTGGAACCTGACCAGTTAGAAGCCGTGTTGATTTGGGGATTGCCCTACCATTGTACCAGAGATCAGGGGTCTCTTGGGTTTGGTAGGCTATTATCGACGGTTTGTGCAGGATTTTTCCTGGATTGCCACTCTACTTTCTGGATTGACGAAGAAGGCGTCAAGTTTGAGTGGTTCGATGCACGCGAGGAGAGTTACTTACTCCTGCAGGTTGGTTGACCGTTGCTTCGGTTTTGATCTTACCTGACGACCGCGATGAATTCGTGGGTTATGGCGATGCATCAAGGTTTAGATTTGGTTGTGTTTTGATGTTGTGTAGCAGAGCAGTGGCTCGTGGTTCAGGCAGTGGAAACCTTATGTAGCTATGTGTCTTATGTATGATTTGGGTGTAGCTGTCCTTATGTTAGCATCAGAGAGTTGGAGATACTACAGCTATGGCGTGCAGCGAGGTGTAGGACGTGCACTGATCACTTGAGTTTCATCCACTTGCATTTTCGGCCAGATTTGGGTTTGAGGCAGTGTAGATGGATGGGGTCAACTAACTACTATGGCTGCACCTTTGAGCTTGTTTGAGAAAGGTTAGAGGTTGTACTTTGACTATCCTTCTGGGATGTTGTTGCTGATGCATTCAGTCGAGAGTCATGAGCTTAAGTGTTGCATGTGTGTGTGGTTCGAGTTTTCGTGCTAGTCGAGATTGTGAGCTATGGGAGCTGAGTTCGAGTGTAATGATGTTGAAGCTCATTGTTTTGCGCGCATTTGGCGCTAGTGGTGCGGAGATGTATCAGATACTCCGAGTTTTCTACTCGTGACGCAACATGAAGAGTAATGTAGCAGCTTGTGTGTGCAGACGCCCCATTTTTCGACAGGCAATGGCTAGGAGGCAGAGACTTGCCGAGAAGTGACAGCCATCGGAGATTTCCGATTAGTAGTTGGAGTTTGTCGCTGTGGTTTTGTGTGCCAGTACGCACTTCGGTATGTAATACCAGTTGTCAGGCCATTGTGGACCATTTGATGAACTTAGTACATTTCCTTGTACTTTCGGAACAGATTTCGATGGCAGGCTGACATAGCTATGTTTGGTAGAGATTGTCTATTTTCGTGGTGTACCTATGTCCCAGTTCGCTGATCGAGGTAATCAGCTACAACAGAGTGTTGGCAAGCTTTGTAGAGAGCATTGGGGACCAGATTATAATTTAGTACCGATTTTTTTATCCTCAGATTGGTGAGCGATCTTTAAGGGCTATTCAGACCTTGGAGGGCACATTGTGGACCTCGGTATTGCAGTTCCGGAGGATTTGGGACCAGCAGTTTCACTTGTTCGAGATTGCTTGCTGTACCAGTTTGTGGACCACTATGGTTCTGATATTGCATGTTGTCGTTTTAAGGACGATATTGCACTTCATTGTGTTAGAGCGAGTTTGATTTGAGTTGACGTTTGATTCGGATTTTGTGGTTTGTGTTACCACAGACTTTTGATTTAGCGGAAATAGGTTATTAACTGCCCGAGTTTGATGTTTGAGCTAGGTTGATGTGAGCAGGCTGAGTTGTGAATTGCCATGTTGTTTTGATCCGTATGTGGTCATATGCGAGTTTGTGTTGTGTTGTGTTCCATGTGGCGGAGCTATGTTTTAGGTTTGTTACGTGTTGTGTACCTGATCTACGCATTTTATGCTTGATTCTTAACGTCTTTCTCTTTACATTTAGCTTTGTTTTGACCTTAGTATTATCATTTCTTACTTATTTTGTTGTTTTTAGGTTTTGAATAAAGGAGATCAATAAAGGAGGCGATTTGGAGTGAAAAGCGTGCTAAGGAGGAAGTTCTTAATTCCGGAGAAGAAATGGTCTTCAAAATGGTTACTAAAATGCATTCCCATATGGTGTCAAGAATTGGAAACCAAATGCCAAATGAAATGGATACCAATATGGTGCACAAAAAGATGAAGACATTTCTCCCGCGCGACCCAGGAAAGAGCAAATATGGCGGAATATATGGAGCATATAATGGATGAATTTTGGAAGGATATTCCATGAAGATAAATAAATTATTTGAGGGCCAAAATATGTGCAAGAATATGGCATATTCGGCCAAGAATTATTAGGGAATAAGGAATGCAAGATTTGAAGATATGAAGATTTCCTTTTCCTTGAAGAAGAAGAAAACAGGGCAGCCAGATCACTTAACTTCTAAAATCCGTAGTAAATCCAATTCCATTCCAAATATGGCTTTCCTTATATGTATATTATAGCCATTTGAATAAGCTTTCCAATGGAATAAGAATCAGAATTTTCCAAGATCTGAAACTCTGGGAAAACGCGTTTGAAGACAGACTGTCAGATTTACCCGGGTACATAAGGAAAGTCTTGTTTTGGTAGGAAAAAAACCCTACTCTTCTCCTATATAAAGGGGAGCTCGACTCATTCATTCTCATCACTTATCAAAGAGCCAAACCCCTGTCCAAGAGTCATCTCAACCTCTCCAAAACGTCATAGATCTCCAAGGAAGCCGCCTCTCCTCCACAAAACCGTCTCCACCACTCTCCAAAGGCCGGAGGCATAGCTTGGCAATCCCAAGGTGTCTTCATCCTCCATCCATCGAAGGAGCATCAAGCACGGATTAGTATAGGGCAATTCCCTTACTTAAAAAGTGTACCATGACTTCTTCTCTTTATTCTTCCTTGTGTAAATTTACAATTACTATGGATTGGTTTCTTGAAGTCTTTTGGTTAGATAATTCTAATTAATTTTGTATGACTTTTTTGGTGTTCTTCGAAATTAGTTATCCATGCATATTTGTTCCTAACGCTTAATTTGAATGCAGGGCAATTCCCGGTTTAAGTTATGATGTGTTGAATATCGGGCAATTCCCGAGTTTGGCACTTAATTCCGAGATATGCATGTTAAAACATAGCTAATGACTTAGATACCAAATAGGTTGCATGAAATTGGTTAGGTTATTAAAGGATAGGTAAATTGATAAGTTGATCTTGTAAATATTAGACTTAGATATTATTTTCGGTGATAATACATGTCTTGTAATTCTAAGTTCTTGATTGTCTGCTTGTCTATGAGTGAAGCATGTTAGAATTTTAGGATTTCCCTACGTGTATTGGTAACCAACGTTTGTACATTTAATTTTGTAGGAAATTAGTTAAACAAACCAACTTTGCACCCCCCATACCTTTTACTTTTGTGCTTACAAACGTTGTCATGCATTAGTACCCTCAATCCCTAGTTAAGAACGATCCCTACTTATCAATGCTACATCTACAAAGAAGGGTTTTAAATTGCAAACGTGTGAGATATGTGTTGAGTGTCTACTTTGTGTTAATATTTGATGCATGTTTTACGCGTTATCAATTTGTGGCGCCGTTGCCGGGGATTGAAAAATCTATTGTGTGATTTCGTTTGGGTAAATATGTTCATATCGTGTAAATAATATACTTGTGCATAATTTATGTTTTTTTTCGGAACTGTTCACTGATCTGTTTTGTGCAATTTTTTTGACATAGCTACAGGTATTGGAAAAATCTGAAAATTTTCAGAAGTGTTGCGTTTTGTGTGATGTTGATTCCTGTAAATTTTTATTGTATTCGGATGAAAGGACCCAACCCCGATTTAGCTCCCTAAATCGGAATCAAACCCCTTCGAAAACACAAACTAACAAAAACTTTTCGAAATTTGGGCAGAGTTTCGTTACTAGCGTGGAATTACCATTACCTGCACGCGGAAAATACACTTCATCCTATGCCACAAAAAGCAAACCGTGGGCACCACTCCCATCCGGATTTCTCAATATATCAACAGTAAAGTAAACAATACAAATAATATATACTTTACTGAAATCCGGGTAAAATCGTATAACATGTTCAATAGGAAACTCAGAGCGACTTCTAATACATAACCATATACGTATACCACAGTAGGTAGAACAATAAACCTACTGGATGAAACAAAGTAGCTTGAGCACTAGGCCTCCGACCACGACGTGCGACACCAGAGCCTGAACTGCAAACTGGGCACGGAAACCGAAAAGCCCAGGGGAAAGACAATAAACACGTTAGAGTGAGTGGACGAAAATAAATGTCTTTCACCAGTTAATATATATGTTACAAAAACATATGCGAGTCGAAATATAAATGAATCAAATCAAATAGTTTACGAGGAGACGCTAACTCCAACTCGTAAACAGAGCATGCATAGGAAGTCTCACGGGGTCACTCATGGACACGTCCGTGCTAGTACAGTCAGAATCACGGAGTCCTTGACTACCACGTGATTTATAGCCAGAAAGGCCTCGGTTCCGGGGTACTGCCCCTCGTCGGTCAGGTAGGGGTACTGCCCCTCCTGGTGGCCTACCATCGGGGATCAGCCGAGAGGCAAGTGTATCGATACAACAACGTAACCACGACTGTACTCTGTGTAAACCAAATCATAAACATTTCGATGCAAATGCAAGAAATAGCATATAAGTGTATGTATATTCATATACGTATATCCGTATATATATAATCGTATAATCGTAACACATGCTCGTAATAAACATAATCTCGTATGAAATCTCATGCTCGTAAAACCATAATCATACTGCATGCTCAAATACATAAAACGTATATAAAAGACTTGCAATCAATCCGTGAAAATAAATTGTCCACTCACAGACTGGCGTAACGTGTATCGCGTTAACCCGTGATCCGGCGGAAACTCCCTCGCCAAAAGAACGATCACGAACACCTGAATATTCACAAAATCCAATACTCAAAGTCATAACTCGACATTTCAAAACAATTCACGAGAAACCACCATTCTCGGAAACCCATAATTCAAAGTCGACGAATCGTCGAAAATCCATATATGTACACCTTAATACCTCACTATACATTCAGATGCTCAAATCGAGAAACGAACCTCCCCACTGCGATCGGGGCGCGATTTTGAGTCAAATGACATGCAACTTGCCGAAAGTCCAAAAAGTCAAACATGTTGACCGTTGACCGCCGTACACGGCGGCGCCGCCGCCGGACATGAAATTTCATGGCGGAGCTGCACCTATTCCACTCCAAATCGTCCACTGAGCAACTTTGTCAACTGCACCGAAGTCCAATTCTCACTCTAACACATCCAATTTCATGATAAACCGAATTGTACACAAATTTTCAATCCCAAAATTCTCTAAACTCAAGCAAAATTAGAGCTTCAAACTTACATGGTAGCTTGTATGTGAGGAGAGCTTCAAAGCCCACTAAAAATTTCAACTCGAATCGATCCGAATCCAAGAACCCGATTAACCTCAAAATTTCCCAAACTTGGCCGGCATAATCCTCTCTCTCCGGTGAGCTAGGCCGTGCGTGGTGGCCGGGGTTAAGTTCGTGGCATCAAGGCTAAGGGAAAGAGCCCAAGTTCAAGCCGTGGGGTGGCCGGAATCCACCTCCAACGTGAAGTCGCCGTGGCTCCGTCGTGAGCTTCACCTCCTCGATCGGTCAACCAAGTCAACATGGTCAAAGATATAAATACCAGGTTTGACTTTCCCAAAGGGGAAACAGCCATATATAGACTTTCCCGATTTGGAAACTTCATATTTATCCATTCGACGAACTTCAAACGCGCGTAACTTTCTCATCGTATATCTGATTCCGATAATTCTCATGGCCACAAACTCGTCTCGACGTACTCTTCAATAATCACCCAAAGTCAAACACATCGGTCAAATGGATAAAAAGTCAACTGTTCAGCCCAAACACATAATAAATCGACTAAACAAACAACAAACGGAAATATTCGCAACTAATTCCTCGTAACTCCAAATCATGCTCCGGAAGTTCCCACGAACTCGAAATTAAATTCTGAACAACTTCCATGAAGAAGCCGAGACCAAATTCCTGTCCGATAATTTAGTCGCGAGCAAACCTGCCATTTAAATCCATTTCCGTCAAAACTTCAAATATTCATAACTAATTCCTCGGTCGTCCAACTAACGATCCGGAACCGCCCACGAACTCAAATCACACACACAACGACTCTCGAGAAGAGACCCAGCTCCAATTCTCGGCCAATAATTTAGTCGTTAACAATCCCTGGCGGTTCAAACCCTGTCGTCAATCTGAGGCTAAGCAGTAACTCATGTATACAGCTGATCATACTGCTGATTCTGGTCCGGGTCGTCACAAATCCACCCCCCTTAGAAAAATTTTGACCTCGAAATTTTCGAGTCTGCCGACTACAAGGTAGGAGCATTGCCTCTGCATACTGCTCAACTCACCAACGGCAATCTCAACTGAACAACTCTGATCACAAACTCCACAATAGGAGATAGCTCCATGCTGAAATCCATGTACCCTTAAATCTCGAATCTGGACTGGCTCCACACTATAGCCAAGTGTTCCCGCATAAGGAACAGGTAGGGTACACAACATGTAGCAACCCTGAAACACAGTTCCGCCACACGAAACACAACACAACTCACACACCAAAAGCCAACACTATAGGCGATGCCGAACTATACGGCACAACACAAACTCGCCAATGACCACAACTGGATCAAAACAATATGGCAAAGCACAACTCAATTTACACACATCAACATAACTCAAACATCGGACTCGGGCAATTATCAACCCATTTCCGCTAATCTGACAGTCTGTGGTAGCACATTCCACAAAATCAAAATCAAACATCAACTCAAACTCAACCAAATCAAACTCGCTCCAACACTATGGAGCACAACGTCGTCCTCAAACGACATCAAGCAATGCTGATATTACAGTGGTCAACAAACTGGTACTGCAACCAATCTCGAACAGCTGAAACTGTTGGTCCCGAATCCTCCGGAACTGTAATACCGAGGTCCACAATATACCCTCCAAGGTCTGAATAGTCCTCAAAGATCGCTCGTCAATCCGAGGACAAGGACCGGTACTAACTCGTAATCTGGTCCCTAATGCTCGCTACAAAGCTCGTCAACACACAATCGTAGCTGATTACCTCGATCGGCAAACTGGGACAAAAATACACCAAGTAGAGGGACAACCTCCATCAAACACAGCCATAACAGCCTGCCACTGAAATCATCTCTGAAAGTATAAGTAAACATACCAAGTTCATCAAACTGTCCACAAAGACCTGACAACTGGTATCACCAACCAAAGTGCATACAACACACACAAACACGGCAACAAACGCCACGTCCAACCGGAAATCTCAAATGGCTGATACTTCTCGGCAAGTCTCTGCCTCCGAGCCATGGTCAGCTGATAAATATGGCATCTGCATACACATGTTGCGCACACACAAGCTGCTACACTGCTCTTCATGTTGCGTCACGAATGGTAAACTCGAAGTATCTGACACATCTCCGTACCACTAGCGTCAAACGCGTGCAAAATCACGAGCCTCGACATCATCACACTCAAACTCAGCTCTCGTAGCCCATAACTCGGCTAACACGGAAACTCGAGCAACACATACACATGAAACACTTAAACTCCTAACTCTCGACTGAATGCATCAACAACAGCATCATCCCAAACGGATGGTCAAAATACAACCACTAGCCTTTTCCGAACAAACTCAAAGGTGCAGCCATAGTCGTTAGTCGAATCCCTCCATCCATACTGCCTCAAGCCCAAATCTGGCCTAAAATGCAAGTGGATGAAACTCAAATGATCAGTGTACGTCCTACACTGCGCAGCACGCCATAGCTATAGTGTCTCAAACTCTCTGATGCTAACACAAATACAGTTACACCCAAATCAAACTCCGGATACGTAGCCTTATAAGGTTTCCACTGTCCGTAACCATGAGCCACTGCTCTGCTACATAGCATCAAAGCACAACCCAACCAAATCTCGATGCATCGCCATATCCCACGAACTCGTCACGATCGTCAGGTAAGGTCAAAACCGAAGCAACGGTTAACCATCCTGCAGGAGTAAGTAACTCTCCTCGCGTGCATCGAACCACAATCCGGAAAATGAAGTGGCAATCCGGGAAAATCCTGCACAAGCCGTCGGTAATAGCCTGCCGAACCCAAGAGAAACTCCGAATCTCTGGCATAATGGTATAGCAAACTCCAAATCAACACGGCTTCTAACTGGTCAGGATCCACGCCAACTCCCTCGGCTAGCATCACACAGCTCAAAATCATCACGCTAATCGACCAAAACTCACACTGGTTGAACTTACAACAGCTAATCGTCTCGCGAAGTCCGCAAAACCGCTTGCAACTGCTCCAGGTACTGATCCACACTCTCGGAGTACATCAGGACATTGCCAACGAACATGACCGCAACTCGTCCAGAAACCGTCTGAACACATGGTCCATCAAGTCCACACGATCTACGGGGCATTGGTCAACCATACAATGTGACCAAAAACTCCTGATGTCTGCACCGTGATCCGAAAGCCAACATAGCCACATCTGACTCATCAAACCTCCACTGATGGTATCCGAATCCGGAATCAATCCTCGAAAAGACTGAAGCTCTCGCGGGCTGATCAACCCACTCGTCAATCCGAAGCGGAGGATACTCGCACTCCTCAGAAGCAAATCAGGCTTCGGTAGTCCATGCACCACCTCGTCAAACCATACAACATCCGTATAAACAATGCAAGAGCACACCACGCAAATACGCGGGGTCACATGAAATCTCCTGAAACCTCCTCCAGCAACTCCTGGAGTCGAAACTGTAGCTCCATCAGCTCCGCTAGCTCCAATCAACAAGATGCCAGTAAAATGAGTCCAGCGCCTGGTACAAGCTCAATGATGTAGTCAATCTCCCGAACTGGAGGAACACCCGGTAACTCCTCCGGAACACACCTGGAAACTCCGGAACCACCTCAACATCACCAATAGCGGGCACAGTAACCGAAGTATCCACAACATGAGCTAAGCAATAACACAACTCGTCTCCATCATCCACTCGACCATCACCACGAAATAGCATCTCGGGAATACCTGGTCATCGAAACATAACCTCCTTCTCGAGGCACTCGATCACAGCCAAATGCATCGTCAGTAAGTCCATACCCAAAGTCACACCAAAACCACAATGTCCAGCTATAACAAATCCGCGGCTAAGCCATAACCTCCAACAAGGATCTTGCAACCTCCGGATGGATACAACACTCTCCAAGACCTCGGAAGTGGAGATGCAGGTACAATAGCCATGGATATCAAGCAACAGTAACCTCAGAGAAAAGTCTATCCTCAAACAAGGTCATGGCACGAACTCCAACATGCCCCACTAGCCGCCCACATCAAATGCGACATAGCTGATTAACTCGTCAAAAGGATACATTGATCAGACTGCAGGCACAACACGAGAATCTCCTCGTAACCTCTGAGCTACCGAACCGCTAGAACAGCTGGCTAAGGCGCTCCCTCGTAACGTGACCCTCCTGGCCACTGAAACAGCAACCGGAAGTGCTCCACGAATAAAAATCACCGCAACACCTGCTGCGTGAAAGGATCACCAACAATCATCCAAACTCATGCCACAGGAGCAAATCCGCTACTCTGTGATCTCCACCATCGCCAAACGGATCCTCTGCGTGGTCTGATGGCCATCAACAACATCGGAGAGGTCGCAGCCTGATGAAGTCACTGCTCCCGAAGTGTCGGAACTCAAACTCATCACAACATCTCTGCTGAATCCACTTTCCTCAAATCATCACATCGGAAACCGCATACAGCTTTCCTTCACAATAACCTCGCCACTGAGTGCAACACACTAAGCTTCTCACGGTAATCTCGAGGCACAACAAACAAGATCCCTCTGATGCTCAGGTTCAAACTCAACTCGAACCTCATGCACTGCTTCCTCTGAAGCCACATAACTCATTCAACCCGAAACAACATAGGAACAATGCATCACTGCCTCAGGTGGGTAAACACTCAACAGTCGAATGTTGGGTAGCCTGATGGAACCGAACCGTATACACAACACCCTGAATGTAGGCCATGGAGTCGCAAGCGGAACTCACACAATATTAGCCCACCAAACACAATAATCAGAATCAGGCAAACATCACTGCCAAAATTCTCAGCTCTGAGGCAACGTATAGACGCTCATATACACATCCCCAGGCAAACCGTGCCACACAATTCCCTGAACTCTGAATACTCATCCGAATCCACTGTTCTCTGGCAAATAGCGCGTCGATTGATCCTCAATAGGATCCACAACCGTACCGATACGGAAAGCACGTCAGGAGGCATCCTAATGAATAAAATATCGTTCACAACAAGTGAAATGTAATCATGGAACTTCAAATATTTGAAAGTATACAACACCCGGAATTTGATGATTATCCGCCGGCCGGTCGGGTCACCATTCCAGACATGTTGTACATTCTCAAATATCCTTAGTAAACACGATTACAGAAGTCTACAGAACCTATAACCTAATGCTCTGATACCAAGCTGAAAGGACCCAACCCCGATTTAGCTCCCTAAATCGAAATCAAACCCCTTCGAAAACACGAACCAAAAAAAACTTTTCAAAATTTGGGCAGAGTTTCGTTACTAGCGTGGAATTACCATTACCTGCACGCGGAAAATACACTTCATCCTATGCCACAAAAAGCAAACCGTGGGCACCACTCCCATCCGGATTTCTCAATATATCAACAGTAAAGTAAACAATACATATAATATATACTTTACTGAAATCCGGGTAAAATCGTATAACATGTTCAATAGGAAACTCAGAGCGACTTCTAATACATAACCATATACGTATACCACAGTAGGTAGAACAATAAACCTACTGGATGAAACAAAGTAGCTCGAGCACTATGCCTCCGACCACGACGTGCGACACCAGAGCCTGAACTGCAAACTGGGCACGGAAACCGAAAAGCCCAGGGGAAAGACAATAAACACGTTAGAGTGAGTGGACGAAAATAAATGTCTTTCACCAGTTAATATATATGTTACAAAAACATATGCGAGTCAAAATATAAATGAGTCAAATCAAATAGTTTACGAGGAGACGCTAACTCCAACTCGTAAACAGAGCATGCATAGAAAGTCTCACGGGGTTACTCATGGACACGTCCGTGCTAGTACAGTCAGAATCACGGAGTCCTTGAGTACCACGTGATTCATAGCTAGAAAGGCCTCGGTTCCGGGGTACTGCCCCTCGCCGGTCAGGTAGGGGTACTGCCCCTCCTGGTGGCCTACCATCGGGGATCAGCCGAGAGGCAAGTGTATCAATACAACAACGTAACCACGACTGTACTCTGTGTAAACCAAATCATAAACATTTCGATGCAAATGCAAGAAATAGCATATAAGTGTATGTATATTCATATACGTATATCCGTATATATATAATCGTATAATCGTAACAAATGCTCGTAATAAACATAATCTCGTATGAAATCTCATGCTCGTAAAACCATAATCATACTGCATGCTCAAATACATAAAACGTATATAAAAGACTCGCAATCAATCCGTGAAAATAAATTGTCCACTCACAGACTGGCGTAACGCGTATCGCGTTAACCCGTGATCCGGCGGAAAGTCCCTCGCCAAAAGAACGATCACGAACACCTGAATATTCACAAAATCCAATACTCAAAGTCATAACTCGACATTTCAAAACAAATCACGAGAAACCACCGTTCTCGGAAACCCATAATTCAAAGTCGACGAATCGTCGAAAATCCGTATATGTACACCTCAATACCTCGCTATACATTCGGATGCTCAAATCGAGAAACAAACCTCCCCACTGCGATCGGGGCGCGATTTCGAGTCAAATGACATGCAACTTGCCGAAAGTCCAAAAAGTCAAACATGTTGACCGTTGACCGCCGTCCACGGCGGCGCCTCCGCCGGACGTGAAATTTCACGGCGGAGCTGCACCTATTCCACTCTAAATCGTTCACTGAGCAACTTTGTCAACTGCACCGAAGTCCAATTCTCACTCTAACACATCCAATTTCATGATAAACCGAATTGTACACAAATTTTCAATCCCAAAATTCTCTAAACTCAAGCAAAATTAGAGCTTCAAACTTACATGGTAGCTTGTATGTGAGGAGAGCTTCAAAGCCCACTAAAAATTTCAGCTCGAATCGATCCGAATCCAAGAACCCGATTAACCTCAAAATTTCCCAAACTTGGCCGGAATAATCCTCTCTCTCCGGCGAGCTAGGCCGTGCGTGGTGGCCGGGGTTATGTTTGTGGCATCAAGGCGAAGGGAAAGAGCCCAAGTTCAAGCCGTGGGGTGGCCGGAATCCACCTCCACCGTGAAGTCGCCGTGGCTCCGTCGTGAGCTTCACCTCCTCCATCGGTTAACCAAGTCAACATGGTCAAAGATATAAATACCAGGTTTGACTTTCCCAAAGGGGAAACAGCCATATATAGACTTTCCCGATTTGGAAACTTCATATTTATCCATTCGACGAACTTCAAACGCGCGTAACTTTCTCATCGTATATCCGATTCCGATAATTCTCGCGGCCACAAACTCGTCTCGACGTACTCTTCAATAATCACCCGAAGTCAAAGACATTGGTCAAACGGATAAAAAGTCAACTGTTCAGCCCAAACACATAATAAATCGACTAAACAAACAACAAACGGAAATATTTGCAACTAATTCCTCGTAACTCCAAATCATGCTCCAGAAGTTCCTACGAACTCGAAATTAAATTCTGAACAACTTCCGTGAAGAAGCCGAGACCAAATTCCTGTCCGATAATTTAGTCGCGAGCAAACCTGCCATTTAAATCCATTTCCGTCGAAACTTCAAATATTCATAACTAATTCCTCGGTCGTCCAATTAACGATCCGGAACCGCCCACAAACTTAAAATCACACACACAACGACTCTCGAGAAGAGACCCAGCTCCAATTCTCGGCCAATAATTTAGTCGTTAACAATCCCTGGCGGTTCAAACTCTGTCGTCAATCTGCGGCTAAGCAGTAACTCATGTATACAGCTGATCATACTGCTGATTCTGGTCCGGGTCGTCACATCGGACAAGCCAACAATTTTGGAAAAATATGACAATCTGCTATGTTCAATTTTGTGCGAATCTAGAAATTTTCATGTGTTTTTGAGTTCCAATCATGTTGTAACTTTGTTTTTGTTTTTTTTTTCAGGTCAAAGAGTCAATATGTATAAGGTCAAAGAGTCATTTTTGCTGTAAAAATATTCATTATTTTTATTGTATAATGTGATTATAATTGTTTTAGTTTTAGTATTAATTTTAATTCGGGACTGTGATATGTTCTATTTTGTGAGATTTATCTGACGTGGTTGCAGGTTTTGGAAAATTATGAAAATTTACAGAATTATGTATATATGTGTCTAGTATCCTGTCGTAAAATTTCGTGACATTCCAACGTGTGATTAATTCTGCATAAATTCTGCAAGTAGCTATGTTCAGTTTCTCCGATTTTGTAAAATGTTAAATAATAAGTCTTAGCTATGTTTTTATCACTTGTTATTTAGTTTTTAAGTTGGATTTTGATTGAAAGAGTTGATGTAATATCGTATTGAACTTTTGCTCTTAGTAAGAAATTTTTGGTTATGGTGACTAGAAGAGTTATGACTCGTGACGGGATTTGGACTAAGAAAGAGAATATTCTCGAAATTAGTCCTACCTCTCGCGTTACATCTATCCCAACTGGCCATTTCCGAACTTGCCGAAAGGAGTAGAACGGATTTCGAGCCATTACACAATTTAATCATCTAAGCCCTAATTTAAATTCTAGATGCATGTGATAATCATATATCTTTGGCGAAAAATCAATTTGGACATTGTTTGGTATTGTATTTGTCTACCATGTTGTAATGAATTTGTAACGGAAGATAAACATACTTGTTGTAAATGCTACATGAGCTACGTTTATGATTAATTAGTTAATTGATCACTAACTAATGTATCTTTACGTGGATCATGAACCCTAACAAGCTCGCAAGGGAAAAGAAGAAGCCCGAGCTAAAGGAGTTAGAGGAGATGACACCAACATATACATGCAAGTGCACATGCAAAGAAAACGTCAAGAATGTTGGAAGTCCCAAGTGAAGAAGAAGCAAAGCAACACGTCTAGGCTGTAAGACGTTAAAAAACAAGCGCTTGTTGGGAGGCAACCCAATGGAGGAGTCTACAAACAAGATTTGCTTTCTCTTCCCTTATTTTATTTATTTATTTTTATTCTCGTAGCTTTTATTTTTTCTTAGTTAGATTTTTTGTAAATCCTGTTCTTCATGCTTGATTCTATGTTTTACTTTAGTACATTGAGGACAATGTAGAGTTTAAGTGTGGGGGAGGGGTTACAACTTATTTGAGTCATAAATTGTAAAAACGGGCGGACAAGGGAACCTTCCAGTGGATGATGCCCTAAAAAAAAATTGTTTTGAGTCTTTTTGTTTAACTTAGTGTTTCAAAGAGTCTTTATGATGCCCTTAATTAGTCTATGATGAGAATTAGACATAAAAGTAAAAACATATGGCGTTGCATGGGATTTCTTGTGCTAATTGAGATATTTTGATTGTCATGACATGTAGTGGACATGGTTTGCATCAACATGGTATAGATTTCGCATGTTAGAATGAGTTTTAAATCATACAAACCTTAAAAGTGAGTTTTTGAGCCTACATTATTCTCTTTGAGAGTGAATTTCGTGCATATGGTTTTCAAGAACAAAACATGCTTCGTCTAATTGCTTGCCATAGATTTTAATGAACTAGAGAATACTAGAACTTACTCATGTAGATTTGCAAAGCTTTTAAGTTGATAAATGCTCTGATTTTGGATATGATTAAAGGCAAATTAGGTTTTCCATCACTAAACCAAATAGCCATGTGTCCCATTGTGCGCACGAGTTGCGACACCCCTAGATAACCCATTTGAGCCCACAGTATGTCTTTCTTTCATTACCATACATATCTAAACACTTTAACCTAGTGTAGAATATCCGTACCCTTGTTCAAAAGACTTGGTGGAGATTTTTGAAGCTAGAATCATGGAGATGGTGTGAAGATCATGAGGAGATGTGTGTATGGGGATAGACTTGTCCAAATACCTTGAAAAAAAAGAGAGTTTGCAATTGCCGAAAATAGAAAAAAAAGAAAAGAGTAAAAAGAAAAAAAAATCAAAAGCTCTTCGGCAATAGGTTTTTAGTGTACATTGTTTGGATTAATGTCCTCCATACTTGTGGATTTGGAGTTTGTTATGAATTGAAGGCCCAATAGTAAAGAAATATGGCCTTTGTCCTGTATACAAAAGCTCAAGGGAAGTTTAGAATGAAGTTAGGGTCCAAAAAGATGAAATATGGCCCGTGTACTTAGGGTTTGACCTTGGTGATGTTTTGGAAAGAGGATGAACGAATTTGATGATGCTTTGGTGCTTTAACTAAGTCTTTTGAATGTTCTTAACCACCACACATCCAAATTTTCGAATGCCTTAGCCTGAGTCCCATTACAACCTTTCTAAAGACCTTTATGATCCTTAAGATGAGTAGCCTTCAATTGGTTGAGTAAATTGCATGAGTAAGCATATAGTTTGGTTCATTTGTGCAAGTAATAATGAGGTTTTTGATTCAATTCATATATATCTTGAGTGAACCCTTTTCATGAGTGAAAATATGATGAGAGCATCCATGTGAGATTGATTTAAACTTATTCAAAACATGCATAACTTTAACTTCACCATTGTTTACTCCAAGTCCTACTTGTTCATGACATGATCATATTTCTCTTATCTCTCGAAATTTTTGAACTTTTTACTATGAAGTCTTGTGACTTCCATCGCCATATACTAGAGAAATTTCTGAGACAAATTTAAGGGCTTAGAAGTGTTTTTACTTTTTGAGTCCATGAAATTTTCCAACATGAAGGCTAGCTTCAAAGTTGGAGTTGTGTAGGTTCTTTATTTTTCAGTTTGCTTTATCTTAGTATTTGCTAGGGACTAGCAAAGTCTAAGTGTGGGGGAATTTGATCTACGCATTTTATGCTTGATTCTTAACGTCTTTCTCTTTACATTTAGCTTTGTTTTGACCTTAGTATTATCATTTCTTACTTACTTTGTTGTTTTTAGGTTTTGAATAAAGGAGATCAATAAAGGAGGCGATTTGGAGTGAAAAGGGTGCTAAGGAGGAAGTTCTTAATTCCGGAGAAGAAATGGTCTTCAAAATGGTTACTAAAATGCATTCCCATATGGTGTCAAGAATTGGAAACCAAATGCCAAATGAAATGGATACCAATATGGTGCACAAAAAGATGAAGACATTTCTCCCGCGTGTGACGACCCGGACCAGAATCAGTCGTATGATCAGCTATATTCGTGAGCTACGGCGTAGTCACAGAGTTGCGACAGTTGTTTTAATCGCCGAGCTTCTTAACGACTAAATTATTGGCCGAGAATTGGAGCTAGGTCTCTTCTCGAGAGTCGTTTTATATGTAATTACGAGTTCGTGGGCGGTTCCGGATCCTTATTTGGACGACCGAAGAATTAGTTATGAATATTTGAAGTTCAGATTTAAATGGTGGGCTACTTAACGACTAAATTATCGGACGGGAATTTGGTCTCGGCTTCTTCACGGAAGTTGTTCAGAATTTAATTTCAAGTTCGTGGGAACTTCCGGAGCATGATTTGGAGTTACGAGGAATTAGTTGTGAATTTTGCCGATTGTTGTTTGTTTGGTTGATTTAATGTGTGTTGGTTCGAAGGGTTGACTTTTTATCCATTTGGCCAATGTGTTTGACTTCGGGTGATATTGAAAGATTATGTCGAGACGAGTTTGTGACCGCAAGAATTATCGGAATCGGAATTACGACGAGAAAGTTACGCGCGTTTGAAGTTTGCCGAAATGGATAATTATGGGGTTTCCTTTTTGGGAAGCTATAAATAGTGGGATTTCCATTTTAGGAAAGTCAACAGAGATTCATTAAATGAAGTTGACCGAGTTGACTGAGTCAACTCGGTGGAGGAGGAGGCCGACGGGAAGGTTGAGCTCCACGGCGGCGTGGTGGATTCCGGCCACTCCAGGGCACGGGACAAGTTCCAATCGATGCGCCATGGTTCCCTCATCATCTTGCCGGCCACCGTTCACGGCGAGGTGGACGGTGGAGGGAGAATTTTCCGGCCAAAATTGAAGGTTTTTGGAGGAATTCGGGTTTGTATTTTCCGGCCATGTTGAGTTTAAACAAGTAGTGGGCTTTGAAGCTCTCCTCACCATGATTCTAACCATGTAAGTATGGTGTTCTAATTCGATTTGTGGAAGGAGAATTTTGGATTTGAAATTTGTGTGTACATTCGGTTTTTCATGAAATTGACCTAGTTAGAGTGAGAATTGGACTTTGGTGCAGTTGACAAAGTTGCTCAGTGGGTGATTTTGAGTGGAACAAGGGTTGCTCCGCCGTGAAATTCTTCGGCCGGCAGCGGCGCCGCCGTGGACGGCGGTCAACGGTCAAACTTTGACTTTTTGACTTTCGGCAAGTCGCATGTCATTTGACTCGAAATCGCGCCCCGATCGCAGTGGGGAGGTTCGTTTTTCGAGTTAAGCGTCCGAACGTAAAGTGAGGTATTGTGGTATATACATATACGGATTTTCGACGATTCGTCGACTTTGGATTTCGTGTTTCCGAGAACGGTGGTTTCTCGTGGTTTGATTTGTATTGTCGGATTATGATTTTGAATATTGGACATTGTGAATATTCAGGGGTTCGTGATCGTTGTTTTGGCGATGGACTTTCCGCCGGATTACGGGTTAACGCGATACGCGTTACACAAGTCTGTGAGTGGACATTTCTTTTCACGGATTGATTGCGAGTCTTTTATAAATGATTTACGAACTTGAGCATGCAGATTGATTATAATTTTACGAGCATGTGTTTTTCGATTATGCTTATACGAATATACGTATACGAATATATACATATACGTACATATTATGTTTTAAGCATGTGCATAGAAAAGATTTATGATTTGGTTTACACAGAGTACAGTCTCAGTATATGTTGTGGTATCGATACGCACTGGCTTCTCGGCTGATCCCCGAGTACGCTCCGGGGGGGACAGATATCCTGACCCGAGGCCTTTCTGGCTAGGAATCACGTGTGGGTCTGGGATCCCGTGGTTCAGACTGTGCTATCGCGTGGTAGTCCATGAGAGATTCCGCGATACATTTACGTTGCATGCTCTGTACGTGAGTGGTAGCCGATGTCTCCTCACGTACCATTTGATTTTCGTGCATTTGACTCGCATATGATTTTATATGTATTTATACTTGGTGAAAGACATTTATTTTCGTCCACTCACTCTAATGTGTTTATTGTCTTTCACCTGGGCTTTTCGGTTTCCGTGCCCAGTTTGCAGTTCAGGCTCTGGTGTCGCACGTCGTGGTCGGAGGCATAGTACTCGAGCTACTTTGTTTCATCCAGTAGGTTTATTGTTCTACCTACTGTGGTATGCGGATATGATTATGTATTAGAAGTCGCTCTGAGTTCCCTATTGAATACGATATACGATTTTACACTGGATTTCAGTAAAATGCATATATATTTACTACTTTACTTTAATGTTGACATATTGAGAAATCCGGTTGGGATTGGTGCCCACGGTTTGCTTTTTGTGGCATAGGATGAAGTGTATTTTCAGCGTGCAGGTTAAGGTAATTCCACGCTAGTAACGAAACTCTGCCCAAATTTCGAAAAGTTTTTGTTGGTTTATGTTTTCGAAAGGGTTTGATTCCGATTTAGGGAGCTAAATCGGGGTTGGGTCCTTTCAGCTTGGTATCAGAGCATTAGGTTATAGGTTCTGTAGACTCCTGTAGTCGTGTTTACTAAAGATATTTGAAAATGTACAGCATATCTGGAATGGTGACCCGACCGGCCGGCAGATAATCATCAAATTCTGGGTGTTGTGTGCTTCCAAATATTTGAAGTTCCATGATTACGTTCCACTTGTTGTGAACGGTATTGTATTCATTAGGATGCCTCCTGACGTGCTTTCCGTGTCGTTTTGGTTGTGGATCCTATTGGGGATCAATCGACGCGCGATTTGCCAGAGAACAGTGGATTCGGATGAGTATTCAGAGTTCAGAGATTTGTGTGGCACGGTTTGCCTGGGGATGTGTATGTGAGCGTCTATATGTTGCCTCAGAGCCGAGAATTGTGGCAGTTGATGTTTGCCTGAGTTAGATTGTTGTGTTTGGTGGGCTGATGTTATGTGAGTTCCGGTTGTGACTCCATGGCCTACATTCAGGGTGTTGTTTATACGGTAATGGTTTTATCAGGCTAACCAGCAAGTGTTTTGTGGAGTGTTTACCCACCTGAGGCAGAGATGCATTATCCACATGTTTGTTTCCTGTTGCACGTGTTATGTGGCTTCAGAGGAAGCAGTGCAGGAGGTTCGAGATGAGTTTGAACCTGAGTATCAGAGAGTTTCTGATTGTTGTGCCTCGAAACATCCGTGAGGAGCTTAGTGTGCTGCACTCAGTGTCGAGGCTATTGCGAAGGAATGTTGTATGTGGTTTCGATGCAATGGTTTGAGGAAAGTGGACTTAGTTGAGATTTTGATGAGGTTGAGTTCCGACACTTCGGGATCAGTGACTTCATCAGGCTGTGGTCTTTTCGATTATGTTGAGGATCCTCTGCTGGTCCGTTTGGCGATGGCGGAGATCACAGTGTAGCGGATTTGCTTCTGTGGCATGAATTGAGCGATCGTTGGTGATCCTTTCGCGCAGCAGGTGTTGTGGCGAATTGTGTTCGAGGAGTACCCTCAGTTGTTGTTTCGGTGGCCAGGAGGGTCACGTATTGAGGAAGCGCCTTAGCCAGCTGTGTTAGCGGTTCGATAGCTCAGAGTTCGCAAGGAGATCCTCATGTTGTTCCTGCAGTCTGATCAATGTACCCTTTTGACGAGTTATTCAGCAAGTCGCATATGACGTGGGCGGCTAGTTGGGCATGTTGGAGTTCGTGCCATGACCTTGTTTGAGGACAGACTTTTCTCCGAGGTTACTGTTGTTTGATATCCATGGTTATAGTACCTGCGTCTCCACTTCCGAGGTTTTGGAGAGTGTTGCATTCATCCGGAGGTTGTGAGATTCTTGTTGGTGGTTATGACTTAGCCGCGGATCTGTTATAGCTGGATATTGTGGTTTTGTTATGTTTGTGAGTATGGACTTACTGATGATGCATTTGGCTGTGTTTGACTGCCTCGAGGAGGAGGTTGTGTTTCGACGACCAGTTTTCCCCGAGATGTTGTTTCGTGGTGATGGTCGAGCGGATGGTGGAGATGAGTTATGTTGTTTGCTTAGCACATGTTGTGGATACTATGGTTGCTGTACCTGACATTGGTGATGTTGAGGTGGTTCCCGAGCTTCCAGGTGTATTCCGGAGGAGTTACCAGGTGTTCCTCCAGTTCGGGAGACTGACTACACCGTTGAGCTTGTACCAGGCGCTGGACTCATTTTACCGGCATCTTGTCGTTCGGAGCCAGCGGAGCTAATGAAGCTATTATTTCGACTCCAGGAGTTGCTGGAGGAGATTTCAGGAGACTTCGTGCGACCCCACGTATTGCGTGGTGTGTTTTTGTATGGTTTGTACGGACGTTGGATGATTCGACGTGGTGGTGCATTGACTACCGGAAGCCAGATTCGCTTCAGAGGAGAGTGAGTATCCTCCATTTCGGATTGACGGTTGGTTGATCAGCTCGCGAGAGCTTCAGTCTTTTCGAGGATTGATTTCGGATCCGGATACCATCAGTTGAGGTTTGATGAGTCAGATGTGGTTATATCAGCTTTTGGATCTCGGTGCGGACATCAGGAGTTCTTGGTCATGCTGTTTGGTTGACCAATGCCCCATAGAGCGTGCGGACTTGATGGACCAGGTGTTCAGACGGTTTCTGGACGAGTTGCGGTCATGTTTGTTGACAATGTCCTGATGTACTCCGAGAGTGTGGACCAGTACCTGGAGCAGTTGCGAGCGGTTTTGTGGACTTCGCGAGACGATTAGCTGATTATGAAGTTCAGCTAGTGTGAGTTTTGGCCGATTAGCGTAAAGATGTTGGGCTGTGTAATGCTAGCCGAGGGAGTCGGCGTGGATCCTTACCAGTTAGAGGCCGTGTCGATTTGGGGATTGCCCTACTATTGTACCAGAGATCAGGGGTCTCTTGGGTTTGGCAGGCTTTTACCGACGGCTTTGTGCAGGATTTTCCCGGATTGTCATTTCATTTTTCCAGATTGACAAAGAAGGCGTCAAGTTCGAGTGGTTCGATGTGCGCGAGGAGAGTTACTTCCTCCTGTCGGATGGTTGCCCGTTGCTTCGGTGTTGACCTTACCTATCGACCGCGACGAGTTCGTGGGTTTTGGCGATGCATTGAGGTTTTGGATTTGGTTGTGCTTTGATGCTGTGTAGCAGAGCGGTGGCTCATGATTCCAGGCAGTGGAACTTTGTGTAGCTACATATCCTATGTATGATTTGGGTGTAGCTGTCTTTGTGTTAGCATCAGTGAGTTCGAGACGCTACTACTATGGCATGCAGCGCGGTGTAGGATGTACACTGACCACTGAGTTTCATCCACTTGCATTCTCGGCCAGATTTGGGCTTGAGGCAGTGTAGATGGATGGGGTCGACTCACGACAAGGACTGCACCTTTGAGCTTGTTCGAGAAAGGCTAGTGGTCGTACTTTGACCATCTGTTTGGGATGATGTTGATGCTGATACATTCAGTTGAGAGTCAGGAGCTTCAGTATTTTGTGAATGTGTGGCTCGAGTTTCCGTATTAGCCGAGTTATGAGCTACGAAGGCTGAGTTCGAGCGTGATGATGTTGAGGCTCATGGTTTTGCGCGCGGTTGGCGCTAGTGGTACAGAAATGTGTCTGATATTTCGAGTTACTACTCATGATGCAGCATGAAGAGCGATATGGCAGCTTGTGCGAGCACAGCAGCATGTGTGTACTGATGCCACATTCGTCGACTGGCGATGGCTAGGAGGCAGAGACATGCCGAGATGTGTTAGCCATTTGTGATTTCCGGTTAGACGTGGCGGTTACTGCTGTGATATTGTGTGTGTTTGTATGCACTTTGGTTTGTAGTACCAGTTGTTAGGTCTTTGTGGATCGTTTGATGAATTTAGTACGTTCCTTGTACTTTCGAAGACGATTTCAGTGGCAGGCTGTTATGGCTGTGTTTGATGGAGGTTGTCCCTCTACGTGGTGTATTTTGTCCCAGTTCGCCGATCGAGGTAATCAGCTACGACTATGTGTTGGCGAGCTTTGCAGCGAGCATTGGGGACCAGATTACGAGTTAGTACCGGTTATTGTCCTCGAATTGACGAGCGATCTTTGAGGACTATTCAAACCTTGGAGGGTATGTTGTGGACCTCGGTATTGCAGTTCCGGAGGATTCGGGACCAGCAGTTTCAGCTGTTCGAGATTGCTTGCAGTACCAGGTTGTTGTCCACTGTGATTTTGATATTGTTTGACGTCGTTTTGAGGAACGATGTTGTACTTCATTGTGTTGGAGTGAGTTTGGTTTGAATTTGAGTTGATGTTTGTTTCCGATTTTGTGGAGTGTGTTACCACAGACTGTCAGATTAGCGGAAATGGGTTGATAATTGTTTGAGTCTGATGCTTCAGCTATGTTGATGTGAGTGTGTGAGTTATGTTGATGTGTGTAAACTGAGTTGTGCTTTGCCATATTGTTTTGATCCAGTTGTGGTCATTGGCGAGTTTGTGTTATACCGTATGGTTCGGCATCACCTATAGTGTTGGTTTTTATGTGTGTTGTGTTCCGTGAGGCGGAACTGTGTTTCAGGTTAGTTTTGCATTGTGTACCCTGTCTGTTCCTTATGTGGGAACACTTGGCGCTTGTGTGGAGCCAGTTAAGATTTGTGATTTGTGGGTACAGGGATTTTACTTCGGAGCTATCTCCTATTGTGGAGTTTGTGATCAGAGTTGTTCAGTTGAGATTGCCGTTGGTGAGTTGAGCAGTATGCAGAGGCAGTGCTCCTACCTTGTAGCCGACAGACTCAGAAATTTCGAGGTCGAAATTTTTCTAAGGGGGGTGGATATGTGACGACCCAGACCAGAATCAGTCGTATGATCAGCTATATTCGTGAGCTACGGCGTAGTCGCAGAGTTGCGACAGTTGTTTTAATCGCCGAGCTTCTTAACGACTAAATTATTGGCCGAGAATTGGAGCTAGGTCTCTTCTCGAGAGTCGTTTTATATGTAATTACGAGTTCGTGGGCGGTTCCGGATCGTTATTTGGACGACCGAAGAATTAGTTATGAATATTTGAAGTTTAGATTTAAATGGTGGGCTACTTAACGACTAAATTATCGGACGGGAATTTTGTCTCGGCTTCTTCACGGAAGTTGTTCAGAATTTAATTTCGAGTTCGTGGGAACTTCCGGAGCATGATTTGGAGTTACGAGGAATTAGTTGTGAATTTTGCCGATTGTTGTTTGTTTGGTTGATTTAATGTGTGTTGGTTCGAAGGGTTGACTTTTTATCCATTTGGCCAATGTGTTTGACTTCGGGTGATATTGAAAGATTATGTCGAGACGAGTTTGTGACCGCAAGAATTATCGGAATCGGAATTACGACGAGAAAGTTACGCGCGTTTGAAGTTTGCCGAAATGGATAATTATGGGGTTTCCTTTTTGGGAAGCTATAAATAGTGGGATTTCCATTTTAGGAAAGTCAACAGAGATTCATTAAATGAAGTTGACCGAGTTGACTGAGTCAACTCGGTGGAGGAGGAGGCCGACGGGAAGGTTGAGCTCCACGGCGGCGTGGTGGATTCCGGCCACTCCAGGGCACGGGACAAGTTCCAATCGATGCGCCATGGTTCCCTCATCATCTTGCCGGCCACCGTTCACGGCGAGGTGGACGGTGGAGGGAGAATTTTCCGGCCAAAATTGAAGGTTTTTGGAGGAATTCGGGTTTGTATTTTCCGGCCATGTTGAGTTTAAACAAGTAGTGGGCTTTGAAGCTCTCCTCACCATGATTCTAACCATGTAAGTATGGTGTTCTAATTCGATTTGTGGAAGGAGAATTTTGGATTTGAAATTTGTGTGTACATTCGGTTTTTCATGAAATTGACCTAGTTAGAGTGAGAATTGGACTTTGGTGCAGTTGACAAAGTTGCTCAGTGGGTGATTTTGAGTGGAACAAGGGTTGCTCCGCCGTGAAATTCTTCGGCCGGCAGCGGCGCCGCCGTGGACGGCGGTCAACGGTCAAACTTTGACTTTTTGACTTTCGGCAAGTCGCATGTCATTTGACTCGAAATCGCGCCCCGATCGCAGTGGGGAGGTTCGTTTTTCGAGTTAAGCGTCCGAACGTAAAGTGAGGTATTGTGGTATATACATATACGGATTTTCGACGATTCGTCGACTTTGGATTTCGTGTTTCCGAGAACGGTGGTTTCTCGTGGTTTGATTTGTATTGTCGGATTATGATTTTGAATATTGGACATTGTGAATATTCAGGGGTTCGTGATCGTTGTTTTGGCGATGGACTTTCCGCCGGATTAAGGGTTAACGCGATACGCGTTACACAAGTCTGTGAGTGGACATTTCTTTTCACGGATTGATTGCGAGTCTTTTATAAATGATTTACGAACTTGAGCATGCAGATTGATTATAATTTTACGAGCATGTGTTTTTCGATTATGCTTATACGAATATACGTATACGAATATATACATATACGTACATATTATGTTTTAAGCATGTGCATAGAAAAGATTTATGATTTGGTTTACACAGAGTACAGTCTCAGTATATGTTGTGGTATCGATACGCACTGGCTTCTCGGCTGATCCCCGAGTACGCTCCGGGGGGGACAGATATCCTGACCCGAGGCCTTTCTGGCTAGGAATCACGTGTGGGTCTGGGATCCCGTGGTTCAGACTGTGCTATCGCGTGGTAGTCCATGAGAGATTCCGCGATACATTTACGTTGCATGCTCTGTACGTGAGTGGTAGCCGATGTCTCCTCACGTACCATTTGATTTTCGTGCATTTGACTCGCATATGATTTTATATGTATTTATACTTGGTGAAAGACATTTATTTTCGTCCACTCACTCTAACGTGTTTATTGTCTTTCACCTGGGCTTTTCGGTTTCCGTGCCCAGTTTGCAGTTCAGGCTCTGGTGTCGCACGTCGTGGTCGGAGGCATAGTACTCGAGCTACTTTGTTTCATCCAGTAGGTTTATTGTTCTACCTACTGTGGTATGCGGATATGATTATGTATTAGAAGTCGCTCTGAGTTCCCTATTGAATACGATATACGATTTTACACTGGATTTCAGTAAAATGCATATATATTTACTACTTTACTTTAATGTTGACATATTGAGAAATCCGGTTGGGATTGGTGCCCACGGTTTGCTTTTTGTGGCATAGGATGAAGTGTATTTTCAGCGTGCAGGTTAAGGTAATTCCACGCTAGTAACGAAACTCTGCCCAAATTTCGAAAAGTTTTTGTTGGTTTATGTTTTCGAAAGGGTTTGATTCCGATTTAGGGAGCTAAATCGGGGTTGGGTCCTTTCACGCGCGACCCAGGAAAGAGCAAATATGCCGGAATATATGGAGCATATAATGGACGAATTTTGGGAGGATATTCCATGAAGATAAATACCTTATTTGAGGGCCAAAATATGTGTAAGAATATGGTATATTCGGCCAAGAATTATTAGGGAATAAGGAATGCAAGATTTGAAGATATGAAGATTTCTTTTTCCTTGAAGAAGAAGAAAACAGGGCAGCCAGATCACTTAACTTCTAAAATCCGTCGTAAATCCAATTCAATTCCAAATATGGTGTTCCTTATATGGATTTTATAGCCCTTTAAATAAGCTTTCCAATGAAACAAGAATCAGAATTTTCCAAAATCTGAAACTCCGGGAAAACGCGTTTGAAGATAGACTATCAGATTTACCCGGGTACATAAGGAAAGTCTTGTTTTGGTAGGAAAAAAACCATACTCTTCTCCTATATAAAGGGGAGCTCGACTCATTCATTCTCATCACTTATCAAAGAGCCAAACCCCTGTCCAAGAGTCATCTCAACCTCTCCAAAACGTCATAGACCTCCAAGGAAGCCGCATCTCCTCCACAAAACCGTCTCCACCACTTTCCAAAGGCCGGAGGCATAGCTTGGCAATCCCAAGGTGTCTTCATCCTCCATCCATCGAAGGAGCATCAAGCACGGATTAGTATAGGGCAATTCCCTTACTTAAAAAGTGTACCATGACTTCTTCTCTTTATTCTTCCTTGTGTAAATTTACAATTACTATGGATTGGTTTCTTGAAGTCTTTTAGTTAGATAATTCGAATTAGTTTTGTATGACTTGTTTGGTGTTCTTCAAAATTAGTTATCCATGCATATTTGTTCCTAACGCTTAATTTGAATGCAGGGCAATTCCCGGTTTAAGTTATGATGTGTTGAATATCGGGCAATTCCCGAGTTTGGCACTTAATTCCGAGATATGCATGTTAAAACATAGCTAATGACTTAGATACCAAATAGGTTGCATGAAATTGGTTAGGTTATTAAAGCATAGGTAAATTGATAAGTTGATCTTGTAAATATTAGACTTAGATATTATTTTCGGTGACAATACATGTCTTGTAATTCTATGTTCTTGATTGTCTGCTTGTCTATGAGTGAAGCATGTTAGAATTTTAGGATTTCCCTACGTGTATTGGTAACCAACGTTTGTACATTTCATTTTGTAGGAAATTAGTTAAACAAACCAACTTTGCACCCCCCATACCTTTTACTTTTGTGCTTACAAACGTTGTCATGCATTAGTACCCTCAATCCCCGATTAAGAACGATCCCTACTTATCAATGCTACATCTACAAAGAAGGGTTTTAAATTGCAAACGTGTGAGATATGTGTTGAGTGTCTACTTTGTGTTAATATTTGATGCATGTTTTACGCGTTATCAGTACCCTATTCGTTCCTTATACAGGAACACTTGGCGATTATATTGAGCCAGTTCAGATTCGAGAATTGTGGGTACAGGGATTTCAGCACAGAGCTATCTCCTGTTGTGGAGTCAGTTGTCAGAGTTGTTCAGTTGACATTGTCACTGCAAAGTTGAGCAGTATGCAGAGGCAGTGCTCCTACTTTTAGTCGGCAGACTTGGAAATTTCGAGGTCGAAATTTTTTAAGGGGGGTGGATTTGTGACAACCCAGAACATAATCAGCAGTGAAATCGCATAGTCGCAGATTTCCGGCAGATGATTGAATCGCCAGGATTGTTAACGACTAAATTATTGGCCGAGAATTGGAGCTGGGTCTCTTCTCGAGAGTCGTTGTACGTGTGATTTCGAGTTCGTGGGCGTTTCCGGATCGTTATTTGGACGACCGAGGAATAAGTTATGAATATTTGAAGTTTCGATATAATTGAGTTTAAATGGTGGATTTCTTAACGACTAAATTACCGGACGAGAATTTGGTTTCGGGTCCTTCATGGAAGTTGTTGAGAATTTTATTTCGAGCTCGTGGGAACTTCCGGAGCATTATTCCGAGTTACGAGGATTAAGTTGTGAATATTTCCGATTGTTGATTATTTAGTCGGTTTAAATATGTGTTGGTTTGAACAGTTGACTTTTTATCCGATTGGTCGATGTGTTTGACTTTGGGTGATAAATGAAGAATATGTTGAGTCGAGTTTGTTGCCGCGAGAATTATCGGAATAGTAATTACGACATGAAAGTTATATGTGTTTTAAGTTTGTCGAATACGTAATTTTGTAAGTTTCCTATTTTGGAAAGTATTTAAAGTGGTTACCATATCATGAAAGTCAAACATTTTCCTTAATTATGCTGACTGGTCAACTCGGTCTAGGAGAGGTGGCGCGAGGAGCCACGGCTCGCCGGCGGCGAGACACATTCCGGCCATCTCCGAGCTTGGTTTTGGATCCCATCGACTCTCCCCGATGCCCTTTACTCATCCCCGGCCTCTTTTTCCGGCATGGCTCACGGTGGAGAGAGAAACCATGTGTGACGACCCGGACCAGAATCAGCAGTATGATCAGCTATATACGTGAGTTACTGCGTAGTCGCAGAGTTTCGGCAGTATTTGAATCGCTGGATTTGCTAACGACTTAATCATTGGCTGAGAATTGGAGCTGGGTCTCTTCTCAAGAGTCGTTGTACGTGTGATTTCGAGTTTTTGGGCGGTTCCGGATCGTTATTTGGACGACCGAGGAATTAATTATGAATATTTGAAGTTTCGACGGAATCAAGTTATTATGGCGACCTTCTTAACGACTAAATTACCGGACGAGAATTTGGTTTCGGCTTCTTCACAGAAGTTGTTCAGAATTTAATTTCGAGGTTGTGGGAACTTTCGGAGCATTATTCTGAGTTACGAAGATTAAGTTGTGATTATTTCCGATTGTTGATTAATTAGTCGATTTAAATGTGTTGGTTTGAACAGTTGACTTTTTATCCGGTTGGTCGATGTGTTTGACTTTGGGTGATAATTGATGATCATGTCGAGACGAGTTTGTGGCCGCGAGAATTATCGGAATCGGAATTACGACGAAAAAGTTACGGGTATTTGAAGTTCGTCGAAATGGATAATTATGAGTTTCCGTTTTGGGAAAGTATTTAATGAAGTATAAATATTGGAGTTTCCGTTTTAATTGTTTGAGTTGACTTGGTTTGACCGAGTGGGAGGAGGTTCACGACGGCAAGGGGCGGTGCTCCACGGCGGCGAGTTTGTCCGGCCGTCTCCGGCCACGGGGGAGGACCCGTTTGGTGCGCCTCGGCCTCCCGGTCTCACTTCCGGTCGCCTTTCATGGCGAGGTGGCCGGTATTAGGGGAAATTCCGGCAAGAAAATGGTGGAATTTAGGGTAATTCGGGTTGCTTGATTTTGGCCGATTACTGTGTGGCACGGTTTGCCTGGTTGTGTGTGTATGAGCGTCTACATGCCGCCTCAGAGCAGAGAATTGTGGCAGTTGATGTTTGCCTGAGTCAGATTATTGCATTTGGTGGGCTGGTATTGTGTGAGTTCCTGTTGTGACTCCATGGCCTACATTCAGGGTGTTGTTTATACGGTAATGATTTAATCAGGCTACCCAGCATTCGAATGAGGAGTGTTTATCCACCTGAGGCAGAGTTGCGTTGTCCACATGTTTGTCCCTGTTTGCACGTGTTATGTGGCTTCAGAGGAAGCAGTGCACGAGGTTCGAGATGAGTTTGAACCTGAGCATCAGAGAAAGTCTGATCGATGTGCCTCGAGACAACTGTGAGGAGCTTAGTGTGCTGCACTCAGTGG
Source organism: Geum urbanum (assembly GCA_946800695.1). Classification (NCBI taxonomy): domain Eukaryota; kingdom Viridiplantae; phylum Streptophyta; class Magnoliopsida; order Rosales; family Rosaceae; genus Geum; species Geum urbanum. Next base: position 14,630,907 of record OX327003.1, read on the forward strand.
CGAGGCTATTGAAAAGGAAAGGTGTACGCGGTTTCCGATGTGATGGTTTGAGAAAAGTGGACTTAGTCGAGATTTGGATGAGTTTGAGTTCCGACACTTCAGGATCAGTGACTGCGTCAGGCTGCGACCTTTTTGATATTATGTTAAGGTTCATCAGATCAGGCAGAGGATGGAGATCACAGAGTAGCGGACTTGCTCTTGTGGCATGAGTTTGGGTGATCGTTGATGATCCTTTCACGCAGCAGGTGTTGCGGTGATTTGTGTTCGAGGAGCATTCTCAGTTACTATTGTGGTGGCCAGGAGGGTCATGTTACGAGGGAGTGCCCTCAGCTAGCTGTGTTAACGGTTTAACAGCTCAGAGTTCACGAGGAGATCATGATGCTATTCCTGAAGTTTGACCAATGTAGCCTTTTGTTGAGTTATTCAGCAAGTCGCAATCGATGTGGGTGGCTAGTTGGGCATGTTGGAGTTCATGCCACGACCTTGTTTGAGGACAGACTTTTCTCCGAGGTTACTGTTGTTTGACATCCATGGCTGGTGTACCTGTATCTCCACTTCCGAGGTTTTGGAGAGTGTTGTATCCATCCGGAGGTTGTGAGATCCTTGTTGGAGGTTATGTGTTAGCCGTGGATCTGTTTTAGCTGAACATCGTGGTTTTGATGTGACTATGAGTATGGACTTACTGACGATGCATTTGGCTGTGTTTCAACGACCAGGTTTCCCCGAGATATTGTTTCGCGGTGATCGTCGAGCGGATGATGGAGACGGATTGTGTTGCTTGCTTAGCTTATGTTGTGGATTCTACGGTTACTGTGTCTGACATTGGTGACATTGAGGTGGTTCCCGAGTTTTCCGGTGTGTTCCGGAGAAGTTACCAGGTGTTCCTCCAGTTTGGGAGATTGTTTACATCATAGAGCTTGTACTGAGCGCTGGACTCATTTTACCGACGTCTTGTCGTTCTGAGCCAGCAGAGCTGATGGAGCTACAGTTTCGACTCTAGGAGTTGCTGGAGGAGGTTTAAGGAGATTTCATACGACTTCGCGTATTTGCGTGGTGTGCTCTTGCATTATTTGTACGGACATAGGATGGTTCGACGTGGTGGTGCGTTGACTACCGGAAGCCTGATTCGCTTCAGAGGAGAGTGAATATCCTTTGCTTCGAATTGACGACTGGATTGATCACCTCTCGAGAGCTTCAGTCTTTTTGAAGATTGTTTTCGGGACCGGATATTATCAGTTGAGGATCGATGAGTCGGTTGTGGTCTGTTCAGCTTTCGGATCTTGGTGTAGGCATCATGAGTTCTTGGTCACGCCATTGGTTGACCAATGCCCCGTAGATATTACGGACTTGAAGGACCAGGTGTTCAGACGGTTTCAGGACGAGTTGCGGTCATGTTCGTTGGCAACATCCTGATGTATTCCAGGAGTGTGGGCCAGTACTTGAAGTAATTGCAAGCAATTTTGCGGATTTCGCGTGACGAGTAGCTGTTTGTGAAGTTTAGCCAGTGTGAGTTTTAGTCGTTTAGCATGAAGATTTTGAGCTGTGTGATGCTGTCCGAGGGAGTTGGCGTGGATCCTGACCAGTTTGAAGCCGTGTTGATTTGGGATTGATCTATCATTGTACCGGAGATCGAGAGTCTCTTGGGTTTGGCAGGCTATTACTGACGGCTTGTGCAGGATATTCCCGGTTTGCCACTTTATTTACCAGATTGACGAAAAAGGCCTCTAGTTCGAGTGGTTCGATGCACGCGAGGAGAGTTACTTACTCCTGCAGGATGGTTGACCGTTGCTTCGGTTTTGACCTTACCAGACCACCGCGACGAGTTCGTGGGTTATGGCGATGCATCGAGGTTTGGATTTGGTTGTGCTTTGATGCTGTGTAGTAGAGCAGTGGCTCATAGTTACGGGCAGTGGAAACCTTATGTAGCTACGTATCTTATGTATGATTTGGGAGTAGCTGTGCTTATGTTAGCATCGAAGAGTTGGAGACACTACTGCTATGGCATGCAGCGCAGTGTAGGACGTACACTGATCACTTGAGTTTCATCCACTTGCATTTTCGGCCAGATTTGGGCTTGAGGCAGTGTAGATGGATGGGATCGACTCACGACTATGGCTGCACCTTTGAGCTTGTGCGGGAAAGGCTAGAGGTTGTATTTTGACCATCCTTCTGGGATGTTGTTGCTGATGCATTCATTCGAGAGAGTCGGGAGCTTCAGTGGTTCATGTGTGTGTGGCTCGAGTTTCCGTATTAGCCGAGTGTGTGGTACGGAAGCTGAGTTCGAGTGTGATGATGTTGAAGCTTATTGTTTTGCGTGCTTTTGGTGCTAGTGATGCAGAGTTGTGTCTGATACTTCGAGATTACTACTCGTGACGCAACATGAAGAGAAATATAGCAGCTTGTGTGTGCAGATGCCACATTTGTCGACTGCGCCAGTCTAGGAGGCAGAGACTTGCCGAGATGCATCAGCCATTTGAAATTTTCGATTAGACGTGGCGTTGGTCGCTGTGATCTTGTGTATGTTTGTACGTACTTTAGTTTGCGGTACCAGTGGTTTTGGCTATTGTGGACCATCTGATGAATTTAGTACTTTTCCTTGTACATTCGGAAACGATTTCAGTGGCAGGCTGGCATAGTTGTGTTTGGTGGAGATTGTCCATCTACGTGGTGTACCTGTGTCCCGGTTCGCTGACCAAGATAATCAGCCACGACTGTGTGTTAACGAGCTTTACAGCGAGCATTGAGGACCAGATTACAGTCAGTACCGGTTCTTATCCTCAGATTAGTGGGTGATCTTTGGGGATTATTCAGACCTTGGAGGGCATATTGTGGACTTCGGTATTGCAGTTCCGGAGGATTTGGGACCAGCAGTTTCATTTATTCGAGATTGCTTGTAGTACTAGTTTGTTGACTACTGTGATATTGATGTTGCTTGATGTCGTTTTGAGGACGATGTTGTACTCCACTGTGCTGGAGCGAGTTTGGTTTGAGTTTGAGTAAATGTTTGATTCTGATTTTGTGGAATGTCTTACCACAGACTGTCAGATTAGCGGAAATGGGTTGATAACTTCTCGAGTTCGATGTTTGAGCTATGTTGATATGAGTGTGTGAGTTATGTTGATGTGTGCAGATTGAGTAGTGATTTGCCATATTGTTTTGATCCAGATGCGGTCATAGGCGAGTTTGTGTTATGCCGTATGGGTCGGCATCGCCTATATTGTTGGCTTTTGTGTGTGTTGTGTTGTGTTCCGTGTGGCGGAACTATGTTTCAGGTTTATTGTGGGTTGTGTACCCTATCTGTTCCTTATGCAGGAACACTTGGCGATTGTGTGAGCCAGTTCAGATTTGAGATTTGGGGGTACAGGGATTTCAACACGGAGCTATCTCCTATTGTGAAGTCAATTGTCAGAGTTGTTTAGTTGATGTGATCACTGGAGAGTTGAGCAGTATGCAGAGGCAGTGCACCTATGTTTAGCCGACAGACTCGGAAATTTCGAGGTCGAAATTTTTCTAAGGGGGGTGGATTTGTGACGACCCAGACTAGAATCAGCAGTATGATCAGCTATATACGTGAGTTACTGCGTAGTCGCAGAGTTTCGGCAGTATTTGAATCGCTGGATTTGCTAACGACTTAATCATTGGCCGAGAATTGGAGCTGGGTCTCTTCTCGAGAGTCGTTGTATGTGTGATTTCGAGTTTGTGGACGGTTCCGGATTGTTATTTGGACGACCGAGGAATTAATTATGAATATTTGAAGTTTCGACGGAATCGGGTTATTATGGCGACCTTCTTAACGACTAAATTACCGGACGAGAATTTGGTTTCGGCTTCTTCACGGAAGTTGTTCAGAATTTAATTTTGAGGTTGTGGGAACTTCCGGAGCATTATTCTGAGTTACGAAGATTAAGTTATAATTATTTCCGATTGTTGATTAATTAGTCGATTTAAATGTGTTGGTTTGAACAGTTGACTTTTTATCCGGTTGGTCGATGTGTTTGACTTTGGGTGATAATTGATGATCATGTCGAGACGAGTTTGTGGCCGCGAGAATTATCGGAATCGGAATTACGACGAGAAAGTTACGGGTATTTGAAGTTCGTTGAAATGGATAATTATGAGTTTCCGTTTTGGGAAAGTATTTAATGAAGTATAAATATTGGAGTTTCCGTTTTAATTGTTTGAGTTGACTCGGTTTGACCGAGTGGGAGGAGGTTCACGACGGCAAGGGGCGGTGGTCCACGGCGGCGAGTTTGTCCGGCCGTCTCCGGCCACGGGGGAGGACCCATTTGGTGCGCCTCGGCCTCCCGGTCTCACTTCCGGTCGCCTTTCATGGCGAGGTGGCCGGTATTAGGGGAAATTCCGGCAAGAAAATGGTGGAATTTAGGGTAATTCGGGTTGCTTGATTTTGGCCGATTTGAGCTGCAATTTTTTGTGGGCTTTGAAGCTCTCCTCCCCTACAAGCTACCATGTAAGTTTGGAGTTCTAATTTTGATTGTGCTTGGAGAATTTTGGAATTGAAATTTGTGTGAACATTCGGTTTTTCATGAAATTGACATGGTTAGAGTGAGAATTGGACTTCGGTGCAGTTATGGAAGTTGCTCAGTGGGTGATTTTCCATGGAACGGTGGTTGCCCCGCCGGAAAATTTCTGTTTGACGGCGGCGGTCTACGGTCAACGGCGGTCAACTTTGACTTTTTGGGATTTTCGACAAGTTGCATGTCATTTCACTCGAAATCGCGCCCCGATCGCAGTGGGGAGGTTCGTTTTTTGAGTTGAGCGTCCGAAAGTATAGCGAGGTATTGTGGTGTACATATCGGATTTTCGACGATTCGTCGTATTCGGATTTTGTGTTTCCGAGAACGGTGGTTTCTCGTGATTTGTCTTGAATTGTCGAATTATGATTTTGAGAAATGGTTATTGTGATTATTCAGGGGTTCATGATCGTTCTTTTGGCGAGGGACTTTCCGCCGGATCACGGGTTAATGCGAACTGCGTTACGCAAGCGTGTGAGTGGACAATTTCTTTTCACGGAATTTTTGCGAGTCTTTTATGTGATTTATGAACTTGAGCATGCGTATGAGATTTCGGATTACATGAGCATGGGTTTTTACGATTATACGATTATACATATACGGTTATGCGTATACGAGTATACAAACACCTATATGTTGTTTCATTCATTTGCATCGAACTGCTTATGATTTGGTTTTCACAGAGTACAGTCGTAGTTTATGAGGTTGTATCGATACATTGCGTCCCGGCTGATCCCCGATGATGTTTACTAGCTAGAATCACGTGTGGGCTAGGGACCCCGTGGTTCTAACCGTGAGATTTTCCGTGCATGCTCTGTTTACGAGTTGGAGTCAGCGTCTCCTCGTATGCGATTTGATTTGATTTATTTATATTTCGACTCGCATATGTTTTATAACATATATTACTTGGTGAAAGACAATTATTTTCGTCCACTCACTCTAACGTGTTTCATGTCTTTCCCCTGGGCTTTTCGGTTTCCGTGCCCAGTTTGCAGTTCAGGCTCTGGTGTCGCACGTCGTGGTCGGAGGCATAGTGCTCGAGCTACCTTGTTTCTTTCAGTAGGTTTATTGTTCTACCTACTGTGGTATACTTATATGTTTATACATTAGAGGTCGCTCTGAGTAATCTGTTGTTTACGTTGTACGATTTTACACCGGATTTCAGTAAAGTATAGATATATATTTATTGTTTTACTTTACTGTTGATATATTGAGAAATCCGAATGGGAATGGTGCCCACGGTTTGCTTTTTGTGGCATAGGAAGAAGTGTATTTTTCGCGTGCAGGTAATGGTAATTCCACGTTAGTAACGAAACTCTGCCAAAATTTCTACGGTTTTTGTTGGTTCGTGTTTTCGAAGGGGTTCGATTCCGGTTTAGGGAGCTAAATCGGGGTTGGGTCCTTTCACCATGAACCAAAGTTTGAGAAATTTGGGGTTAATGGTGGTTTTCAATTCCGGCCGATTTGAGCTATAAAATGGACTGGGTTTTGAAGCTCTTCTCACCATGATTCTAACCATATAGGTATGGAGTTCTAATTCGATTTATGGATGGAGAATTTTGGATTTGAAATTTGTGTATCAATACAGTTTTACATAAAATTGGACTAGTTAGAGTGAGAATTGGCCTTCGATGCTGTTGACAAAGTTGCTCTGTGGGTGATTTGGAGTGGAATAGTGGTTGCTCCGCCGGGAAAATTTCAGGTTGGTGGTGGCGCCGCCAACGGCGGCGGTCAACGGTCAAACTTTGACTTTTGGAGTTTTCGACAAGTTGCATGTCATTTCACTCGAAATCGTGCCCCGATCGCAGTGGGGAGGTTCGTTTTTGGAATTGAGCATCCGAACTGACAGCTAGGTATTGAGGTGTGATTTCCGGATTTCCGACAGTTTGTCGTAATCGGATTACGTGTTTCCGAGAACGGTGGTTACTCGTGATTTGATTTGAATTGTCGAGTTATGATATTGAGAAATGGATTTTGTAATTATTCAGGGGTTCGTGATCGTTCGTTTGGCGAGAGACTTTCCGCCGGATCACGGGTTAACGCGAACTGCATTACGCTAGTCTGTGAGTGGACAATTTCTTTTCACGGATTGCTTGCGAGTCTTTTATATATGATTTACGAACTTGAGCATGCAATTGATTATGATTTTACGAGCATGTGTTTTACGATTATGCATATACGAATATACGTATACGAATATACATACGTACATATTATGTTTTATGCATGTGCATGAAAAGGATTTATGATTTGGTTTACACAGAGTACAGTCTCGGTTACGTTGTTGTATCGATACACATTGGCTTCTCGGCTGATCCCCGAGTATGCTCCGGGGGGGGGGGGACAGATATCCTGACCCGAGGCCTTTCTGGCTAGGAATCACGTGTGGGTCTGGGATCCCGTGATTCAGACTATGCTATCGCGTGGTAGTCCATGAGTGATTCCGCGATTTTTATGATGCATGCTCCGTACGCGTGAGGAGTTAGAGTCTCCCTCGTGTACCATTTGATTATTTATACTTTCGACTCGCATATGTTTTTATAACATATATTACTTGGTGAAAGACATTTATTTTCGTCCACTCACTCTAACAGTTTTCATGTCTTTCCCCTGGGTTTTTCGGTTTCCGTGCCCAGTTTGCAGTTCGGATTCTGGTGTCGCACGTCGTGGTTGGAGGCATAGTCCTCGAGCTACCTTGTTTCTTCCAGTAGTTTTATTTTTCTACCTACTGTGGTATACTTATATGATTATACATTAGTGGTCGCTCTGAGTATTCTGTTGTATATATTATACGATTTTTCTCCGGATTTCAGTAAAGTACAGATATATTTATTATTTTACATTACTATTGATATATTGAGAAATCCGGATGGGATTGGTGCCCACGGTTTGATTTTTGTGGCATATGATGAAGTGTATTTTCCGCGTGCAGGTGATGGTAATTCCACGTTAGTAACGAAACTCTGCCGAAATTTTTACGGTTTTTGTTGGTTCGTGTTTTCGATAGGGTTTGATTCCGGTTTAGGGAGCTAAATCGAGGTTGGGTCCTTTCATGTGATTACGAGTAAAATGACATTAATAGTCAGTCAAAACCCATCGCTACAGCCATTGCGGTGAACCACCGCCACCGCCAACGGCAGCGGTGCGGCTGCAACGGTGAGTTTACGCGGCGAAACAAATCTCAGCCTGAAATGGGTCAGTTTTGACCCACGGGTCAAGGTGGTCAACGGGCCAGGTTTCCATTTCGGGAAACTTTCTAAAATCGTCATGTATTCACCTCGTATTTATACCATACATGTATCGTCCAAATCGTATCGAAACCAAACGGATAAACACGACTACATCCAACGGCCAAAAATATTCATAACTTATTCCTCATAACTCGAAATGAAAGGACCCAACCCCGATTTAGTTGCCTAAACCGGAATCGAACCCCTTCTGAAAACGTGAACCAACAAAAACCATCAAAATTTCGGCAGAGTTTCGTTACTAACGCGGAATTACCATTACCTACACCCGGAAAATACACTTCATCCTATGCCACAAAAATCAAACCGTGGGCACCAATCCCATCCGGATTTCTCAATATATCAACAGTAATGTAAAATAATAAATATATCAGTACTTTACTGAAATCTGGAGTAAAATCGTATAAAATATACAACGGAATACTCAGAGCGACCTCTAATGTATAATCATATAAGTATACCACAATATGTAGAACAATAAACCTACTGGAAGAAACAAGGTAGCTCGAGCACTATGCCTCCAACCACGACGTGCAACACCAGTGTCCGAACTGCATACTGGGCACGGAAACCGAAAAGCCCAGGGGAAAGAGATGAAAACTGTTAGAGTGAGTGGACGAAAATAAATATCTTTCGCCAAATAATATATGTTATAAAAACATATGCGAGTCTAAATGCATAAAAATCATATGGTACACGAGGGAGACTCTAACTCCTCAGGCGTACAGAACATAATATATATATGTATATATAATCGTATACGTATATTCGTATATGCATTATCGTAAAACACATGCTCATAAAAATCATGATAAAACTGCATGCTCAAGTTCGTAAATCCTATATGAAAGACTCGCAATCAATCCGTGAAAAGAAATGTCCACTCGCAGACTAGCGTAACGCAGTTTGCGTTAACCCGTGATCCGGCAGAAAATCCCTCGCCAAACGAATGATCACGAACCCCTGAATAATCACAAAGTCCATTACTCAAAGTCATAACTCGACAATTCAAAACAAATCAAGAGAAACCACCGTTCTCGGAAACACATAATCCAATAACGACAAATCGTCGAAAATCCGATAATCACACCTCAATACTTCACTGTAATTTCGGATGCTCAATTCGAAAAATGAACCTCCCCACTCCGATCGGGGCGCGATTTCGAGAGAAACGACATGCAACTTGTCGCCAAAAAGTCAAACTTTGACCGTTGACCGCCGTTGACCACCGCCGGAGGCGGCGGCGCAACCAAACTGAAAATTTCTCGGCGGAGCAACCCCTATTCCACTCCAAATCACCCACTGAGTAACTTTCACAACTGCATCAAAAGTCAATTCTCACTCTAACTAGTCCAGTTTCATGTAAAACCAAATTCCAACCAAAATTTCAATTCCATAATTCTACAAGCACAAATCAAATTGGAACTCCATACCTATATGAGTAGCTTCGTGGTGATGAGGGCTTCAAAACCCAATACTTGTTTTAGCTCAATTCGGCCGGAATTGAATCATCCCAAAAACCCCAAAATTTGCAAACTTTTGGCCGGAAAAACTCCCTTCTCCAGCGAGCCACGCTGTGAAAGGTGGCCGGAACGGGGTCGAGGGCTTCAAGGCGAGTCGAACGGGACCGGTGCCAAGCCGTGGGGTGGCCGGACGGGGCCTCGCCGTCGGCGAGCTGTGGAGGACGTCGCACCTCCTCCTCCTCCACGTGTTGACCGGTCACCCCAAGTCAACAACAATAACTCTCCCTTTTGACTTTCCACAAATGGCAACCCACTTAAATACTTTCCCAAAATAGAAACTTCCATAATTACACTTTACGACAAACTTTAAACACCCGTAACTTTCTCGTCGTAATTCCGATTTCGATAATTCTCGCGGCAACAAACTCAACTCGACATGTTCTTCAATTACCACCCGAAGTCAAACACTTTGACATATCAGATAAAAAGTCAACGGTTCAACCCAAACACATACTTAAACCGACTAAATAATCAACAATCGGAAATATTCACAACTTAATCTTCGTAACTCGGAATAATGCTCCGGATGTTCCCACGAGCTCGAAATTAAATTCTCCACATCTTCCGTGAAGAAGCCAAAATCAAATTCTCGACCGGTAATTTAGTCGCTTACAAAGCCGCAATAATAAATCGATTATGTTGAAACTTCAAATATTCATATTCTATTCCTCGGTCGTCCAAATAATGATCCGGAACCACCCACGAACTCGAAATCACACGTACAACAACTCTCGAGAAGAGACTCAGCTCAAATTCTCGGCCAATAATTTAGTCGTGATCAAGTCCGGCGATCCAATTATCTGTCGGAAATCTGCGACTACGCGCAAGCTGGTAGATTAAGCTGATCACACTGCTGATTCTGTTCAGGGTCGTAACAAATCCACCCCCCTTAAAAAAAAATTTCGACCTCGAAATTTCCAAGTCTGCCGACGAAAATAGGAGCACTGCCTCTGCATACTGCTCAACTTTCCAGTGGCTACGTCAACTAAACTACTCCAATAACAGACTCCACGATAGGAGATAGCTCCGTGCTGTAATCCACGTACCCTCAATCTCAAATCTGAACTGGCTCCACACAAACGCCAAGTCATCCTGCATAAGAAACTGATAGGGTACAAAACACGTAACAAATCTGAAATATAGTTCCATCACACGGAACACAACACATAAGAACTAACGCTATAGGTGATGCCGAACTATACGGCACAACACAAACTCGCCTATGATCACATACGGATCAAAACAATATGGTAAATCACAACTCAGCCTACTCACACCAACATAGCTCAAACATCGAACTCGGGCAATTATCAACCTGTTTCCGCTAATCCGAAAGTCTGTGGTAACACATTCCACAAAATCAAGATCAAACATCAATTCAAACCAAACATACCCCAACACAATGGAGTACAATATCATTCCTCAAAACGACATCATGCAACCTCAAAATCATAGTGGTCAACAAACTGGTACTGCATGCAATCTCAAACAAGTGAAACCGCTGGTCCCAAATCCTCCGGAACTGCAATACCGAGGTCCACAACATGCCCTCCAAGGTCTAAATAGTCCTCAAAGATCGCCCGCCAATCTGAGGATAAGAACCGGTACTAAACTGTAATCTGGTCCCCAATGCTCGCTGCAAAGCTCGCCAACACTCTGTTGTAGCTCATTATCTCGATCAGCAATCTGGGACACAGGCGCACCACGTAAATAGACAACCTCCGTCAAATACAGCTATACCAGCCTGCCACCGAAATTTGTTCCAAAAGTACATGGAAAAGAACTGAATTCATCAAATGATCCACAATGGCCTGACAACTGGTACCACAAACCGAAGTGCGTATTGGCACACAAAACCACAGCGACAAACTCCAACTTCTAATCGGAAATCTCCAATGGCTGTAACTCTCCAACAAGTCTCTGCCTCGCTGCCATCGCATGTTGACAATTATGGCATCTGCACACACAAGCTACTACGTTCTTCTACAGGTTGCGTCACGAGTAGAAAACTCAGAGTATCAGACACATCTCCGTACCGCTAGTACATAACGCACGCAAAACAATGAGCTTCAACATCATCACACTCGAACTCAGCTCCCGTAGCACAACTCGGCTAACACGGAAACTCGAGCCACGCATACATGAAACACTAAAGCTCCCAACTTTCAACTGAATTCATCAGCAACAACATCCCAAATGGATAGTCAAGGTGCAACCACTAACCTTTCTCGAATAAACTCAAATATGCAGCCACAGTCGTTACTCGACCCCATCCATCTACACTGCCTCAAGCTCAAATCTGGCCGAAAATGCAAGTGGATGAAACTCATCTGATCAGTGTACATCCTACACTACACTGCTCGCCGTAGCAATAGTGTCTCGAACTCTTCGATGCTAACATAAGAACAGCTACCTCCAAATCACACATAGGACACGTAGCTTTATAAAGTTTCACTGCCTGTACCCATGAGCCACCGCTCCGCTACACTGCATCAAGGCATAACCAAATCCAAAACCTCGATGCATCGCCATAAACCACGAACTCACCACGATCATCAGGTAAGGTCAAAACCGAAGCAACGGTCAACCTTCCTTCAGGAGTAAGTAACTCTCCTCGCGTGCATCGAACCACTCGAACTTGACGCCTTCTTCGTCAATCCGAAAAGTGAAGTAGTAATCCAGGAAAATCCTGCACAAAGCACCGATAGTAGCTTGCTAAACCCAAGAGACTCCCGATCTCTAGTACAATGATAGGGCAATCCCCAAATCAACATAGCTTCTAACTGATCGGAATCCACACTGACTCCTTCAGTTAACATCACACAGCCCAACATCTTCACGCTAATCGATCAAAATTCACACTTACTGAACTGTGCCAACAACTGATCATCTCGTAAAGTCCACCAAAACCGCTCGTAATTGCTTCAGGTACTGGCCCACACTCCTGGAGTCAATCAGGATGTTGCCAATGAACACGACTGGAAACTCGTCCAGAAACCGTCTGAACACCTGGTCCATCAAGTTCATAAGAACTATGGGGCATTGGTCAACCAAACGGCGTGACCAAGAACTCCTGATGCTCGCACCGAAATCTGAAAGCTAACATGGCCACATCTAACTCATCAATCCTCAACTGATGGTATCCGGACTCGAAATCAATCTTCAAAAAAGACTGAAGCTCTCGTGAGCTAATCAAACCAATCGTCAATCCAAAGTAGTAGATACTTGCTCTCCTCTGAAGAGAATTAGGCTTCCGGTATTCAATGCACCACCTCGTCGAACCATACAAACAGTCGCACAACTAATGCAAGAGCACACCACGCAAATACGCGGGGTCGCATGAAATCTCCTGAAACCTCCTCCAGCAACTCCTGGAGTCGAACATGTAGCTCCATCAGCTCCGCTAGCACCGAACCATAAGATGCCGGTAAAATGAGTCCAGCGCCCGGTACAAGCTCAATGGTGTAGTTGATCTCCCGAACTGGAGGAACACCTGGTAACTCCTCCGAAACACACCTAGAAACTCGGGAACCACCTCAATGTCACCAATGTCGGGTACAGCAACCATAGTATCCACATCATAAGCTAAGCAAGCAACACAATCCGTCTCCATCATTCGCTCGACCATCACCGCGAAACAGTATCTCAGGGAAAGTCTGGTCGTCGAAACACAACCACCTTCTCAAGGCACTCGAACACAGGCAAATGCGTCGTCAGTAAGTCCATACTCATAGTCACATCAAAACCACGATGTCCAGCTGAAACAGATCCGCGGCTAAGCCATATCCTCCAATAATGATCCCGCAACCTTCGGATGAATGCAATACTCTTCAAAACCTCGAAAGTGGAGATGCAGGTACAACAACCATAGACGTCAAGCAACAATAACCTCGGAGAAAATTCTGTCCTCAAACAAGGTCGTAGCACGAACTCCAACAGGCCCAACTAGCCGCCCACATCAATTGCGACTTGCTGATTAACTCATCACAAAGGGTACATTGGTCAAACTTCAGGAACAACATGAGGATCTCCTCGTGAACTCTGAGCTACCAAGCCACTAAAACAGCTGGCTGCGGACACTCCCTCGCAACGTGACCATCCTGGCCACCACAATAGCAACCGAGAGTGCTCCACGAACACAAGTCACAGCGACACCTGCTGCGAGAAAGGATCACCAACGATCACTCGAACTCATGCCACAGGAGCAAGTCCGCTACTCTGTGATCTCCATCACCACCAAACGGGTCCTCTACTTGATCTGATGACCCTCAACGTAATCGAAAAAGTGACAGCCTGATGAAATCACTTATTCCGAGGTGCCTGAAATCAACCTCATTAAAATCTTAACTAAGTTCACTTTCCTCAAACCAACACATCGGAAACCGCGTACACCTTACCTTCTCAATAGCCTCGCCACTGAGTGCAGCACACGAAGCTCCTCACGGCTATCTCGAGGAACATCAATCAGACTCTCTCTGATGCTCAGGTTCAAACTCATCTCGAACCTCGTACATTACTTCCTCTGAGGCCACATAACTTGTACAAACAGGGACAAACATGTGAACAATGCATCTCTGCCTCAGGTGGATAAACACTACACATATCGCTTGCTTGGTAGCCTGATAAAACCATTACCGTATAAACAACACCCTGAATGTAAGCCACGGAGTCGCAACAGGAACTCACACAATATCAGCCCACCAAATACAATGATCTGACTCAGGCAAAAATATCAACTGCCACAATTCTCTGCTCTGAGGCAACATGTAAACACTCATACACGCACAACCAGGCAAACCGTGCCACACAATTCTCTGAATTCAGAATGCTCATCCAAACCCACAATCCTCTGGGAACTCACGAGTCGATTGATCCTCAATAGGATCCACAACCGTAACGACACGGAAAGCACGTCAAGGAGGCATCCTAATGAATAAAACATCGTTCACAACAAGCAGAACGTAATCATGGAACTTCAAATATTTGAAAGCATACAACACCCGGAATATTGATGAGTATCCGCCGGCCGGTCGGGTCACCATTCCAGACATGCTGTACATTCTCAAATATCCTTAGTAAACACAACTACAGAAGTCTACAGAACCTATAACCTAATGCTCTGATACCAAGCTGAAAGGACCCAACCCCGATTTAGTTGCCTAAACCGGAATCGAACCCCTTCTGAAAACGTGAACCAACAAAAACCATCAAAATTTCGGCAGTTTCGTTACTAACGCGGAATTACCATTACCTGCACCCGGAAAATACACTTCATCCTATGCCACAAAAATCAAACCATGGGCACCAATCCCATCCGGATTTCTCAATATATCAACAGTAATGTAAAATAATAAATATATCTGTACTTTACTGAAATCCGGAGTAAAATCGTATAAAATATACCACGGAATACTAAGAGCGACCTCTAATGTATAATCATATAAGTATACCACAGTAGGTAGAACAATAAACCTACTGGAAGAAACAAGGTAACTCGGGCACTATGCCTCCAACCACGACGTGCGACACCAGTGTCCGAACTGCATACTGGGCACGGAAACCGAAAAGCCCAGGGGAAAGACATGAAAACTGTTAGAGTGAGTGGACGAAAATAAATGTCTTTCGCCAAATAATATATGTTATAAAAACATATGCGAGTCTAAATGCATAAAATCATATGGTACACGAGGGAGACTCTAACTCCTCACGCGTATAGAGCATGCATCATAAATATCGCGGAATCACTCATGGACTACCACGCGATAACACAGTTTGAATCACGGGATCCCAGACCCACACGTGATTCCTAGCCAGAAAGGCCTCGTGTCAGGATATCTGTCCCCCCCGGAGCGTACTCGGGGATCAGCCGAGAAGCCAATGTGTATCGATACAACAACATATACTGAGACTGTACTCTGTGTAAACCAAATCATAAATCCTTTCCATGCACATGCATAAAACATAATATATATATATATATATGTATGTATAATCGTATATGTATATTCGTATATGCATTATCGTAAAACACATGGTCATAAAAATCATGATCAAACTGCATGCTCAAGTTCGTAAATCATATATGAAAGACTCGCAATCAATCCGTGAAAAGAAATGTCCACTCACAGACTAGCGTAACGCAGTTTGCGTTAACCCGTGATTCGGCAGAAAATCCCTCGCCAAACGAATGATCACGAACCTCTGAATAATCACAAAGTCCATTACTCAAAGTCATAACTCGACAATTCAAAACAAATCACGAGAAACCACCGTTCTCGGAAACACATAATCCAATAACGACAAATCGTCGAAAATCCGATAATCACACCTCAATACTTCACTGTAATTTCGGACGCTCAATTCGAAAAACGAACCTCCCCACTGTGATCGGGGCGCAATTTCGAATGAAACGACATGCAACTTGACGAAAACCCCAAAAAGTCAAACTTTGACCGTTGACCGCCGTTCACCACCGCCGGAGGCGGCGGCGCAACCAAACTGAAAATTTCTCGGCGGAGCAACCTCTATTCCACTCCAAATCACCCACTGAGTAACTTTCACAACTACATCAAAAGCCAATTCTCACTCTAACTAGTCCAATTTCATGTAAAACCAAATTCCAACCAAAATTTCAATTCCATAATTCTCCAAGCACAAATCAAATTGGAACTCCATACCTATATGAGTAGCTTCGTGGTGATGAGGGCTTCAAAACCCAGTACATTTTTTAGCTCAATTTGGCCGGAATTGAATCGTCCCAAAAACCCCAAAATTTGCAAACTTTTGGCCGGAAAAACTCCCTTCTCCGGCGAGCCACGCCGTGAAAGGTGGCCAGCGTGGGGTCAAGGGCTTCAAGGCAATGAAAAGAGTCCCAAACTTTAAAAGTTAATAAGGTACCCAAAACCTAAACAGCTATTAAGGAAATACCTGGAACAGTTTTTCGCATGCTCTCCATCTATATCCGTCAAAATTGATGATGTGGCATCTGAGATTTTCAAAATGAAGGGTGCAAAGAGCTTAATACCCTTATTAATGGCGGACCCTATGCGCTGAAATTGTCGTAAACTCCAACTTCTACGATTCGTCGTTATTGGATTATGTGTTTCCGAGAACGGTGGTTTCTTGTGATTTGTTTTGAATTGTCGAGTTATGACTTTGGGTAATGGACTTTGTGATTATTCAGGGTGCGATTGAAGCTACTCATATAGGTATGGAGTTCCAATTTGATTTGTGCTTGGAGAATAATGGAATTGAAATTTTGGTTGGAATTTGGTTTTACATGAAATTGGACTAGTTAGAGTGAGAATTAGCTTTTGATGCAGTTGTGAAAGTTACTCAGTGGGTGATTTGGAGTGGAATAGAGGTTGCTCCGCCGAGAAATTTTCAGTTTGGTTGCGCCGCCGCCGCTGGCAGTGGTCAACGGCGATCAACGGTCAAAGTTTGAATTTTTGGGGTTTTCGACAAGTCGCATGTCGTTTCACTCGAAATTGCGCCCCGATCGCAGTGGGGAGGTTCGGTTTTCGACCTTGTTTTGATTAATAGCGGCAGCCCTATGCGCTGCCCTGTGCGGCGGATCTCCTACGAGGTGGAGTTTTGGAAAAGTTTTATGTCGTTTTGCTAGTTTTCGCGTGCCAAATGCAATGGTTAGGTTTATATTTTGATTTCAGTCTGTATAGTCAGCAACATATCCTCAAAGAGTCTGTATTGTAGTACGTTGGATAAGGCGATTTCTCTACTCAGGTCTGGAATTTTCTCTAATATATCTACGATGATGGTCCTATTCTCAATACCCAAATTAAGAATGTGTTGGTATATGTCATTGTAATCGACTGCATGTTTAGTCGTTCTACTTGTTATCGTTGGCGTGCAGCGCAGTGTAGGATGTACACTGATCACTTGAGTTTCATCTACTTGCATTTTCGGCCAGGTTTGAGCTTGAAGTGACGTAGATGGATGGGGTCGATTAAAGACTATGGCTGCACATTTGAGTTTATCCGAGAGAGGCTAGAGATTGTACTTTGACTATCCATCTGGGATGTTGTTGCTGATGCATTCAATCGGAATTCGAGAGCTTCAGTGTTTCATGTGTGTGTGGCTCGAGTTTCCGTGTTAGCCGGGTTACGAGCTACGAGAGCTGAGTTCAAGTGTGATGATGTTGAAGCTCATTGTTTTGCGTGCGTTATGCACTGGTGGTACGGAGATGTATCAGATATTTCGAGTTTACTACTAGTGACGCAACCTGTAGAAGAACGTAGCAGCTTGTGTATGCAGATGCCACATTTGTCGGCAGGCGATGGCTAGGAGGCGGAGACTTGCCGGAGAGTTACAGCTATTGGAGATTTACGATTAAAAGTTGGAGTTTGTCGCTGTGGATCTTGTGTGCCAGTATGCACATCGGTTTGTGGTACCAGTTGTCGGGTCTTTGAGGACCATTTGATGAACTTAATTCTTTTCCTTGTACTTTCGGGAAAGGATTTTGGTGGCAGGCTGGTATAGCTGTGTTTGGCGGAGGTTGTTCATTTTTATGATGTGCTTGTGTCCCAATTTGTTGATCGAGATATCAGTTACAACTGAGTGTTGGCAAGCGTTGCAGAGAGCATTGGGGACCAGATTACAGTTTAGTACAGTTCTTATCCTCAGATTGGTGCGCGATCTTTGAGGACTATTCAGAACTTGGAGGGCATGTTGTGGTCTTATGTATTGCAATTCCGAGAGATTTGGGAACAGCAGTTTTAACTGTTCGAGATTGCATGCAGTACCAGTTTGTTGACAACTATGATTATGACGTTGCATGATGTCGTTTTGAGGAACGATGTTGTACTCCATTGTGCTGGAGCGAGTTTGGTTTGAGCTGACGTTGGATCCTGATTTAGTGGAATGTGCTACCACAGACTTTTGGATTAGCTGGAACAGGTTGATAATTGCCTGAGTTCGATGTTTGAGTTATGTTGATGTGAGCAAGCTGAGTTGTGAATTGTCACGTTATTTTGGTTCGTATGTGATCATATGCGAATTTGTGTTGTGCCGTATAGTTCAGCATTGCCTATAGCGTATGCTTTTGTGTGTGTTGCGTTCCGTGTGGTGGAACTACATTTCAGATTTGTTGCGTGTTTTGTACCCTATCAGTTCCTTATCCAGGAAGACTTGGCGTTTGTGTGGAGCCAGTTTAGATTCGGGATTTGAGGGTACATGGATTACAGTACGAAGATATCTCCTATTGTGGAGTCTGTTGTCAGGGTCGTTCAGTTGAGGTTGCCACTGAAGAGTTGAGCTGTATGCATAGGCAGTGCTCCTACTTTTTAGTCGGCATACTTGGAAATTTCGAGGTCGAATTTTTTTTAAGGGGGATGGATTTGTGACGTCCCAGAACAGAATCAGTAGTGTTAATCGGCTTAAGCCATGAGGTTATGCGTAATCGCAGATTTTTGATAGTTGATTGAATCGCCAGACTTGATCACGACTAAATTATTGGCCGAGAATTTGAGTTGTGCCTCTTCTTGAAAGTCGTTATAAGCGTGATTTCGAGTTCGTGGGCGGTTCCGTATTATTATTTGGACGACCGAGGAATATAATATGAATATTTGAAATTTCAGTATATTGTCGAGTTTATCCATTTGTACTCGAGTCCATCCGAATTGTGATTTTGATCCGTTTTGGACCGTTGATCGACCCGAAGCGTAAATGGAATGATTATTGACTTGATTTGCGAGTTTCGCGATTTGTTGTGATTTCGGCATAATCTGCTAATATGGTGACTTTTCGCCCGACGTGGTTTTCGACGAGTTATATGTCGTTTCACTCGGAATCACGCTCCGATCGCAGTGGTGAGGTTTGTTTTTCGATTTGAGCATCGGAAATTATAGCGAGGTTTTGTGGTGTGATTATCGGATTTTCACGATTTCGTCGTTATTGAATTATATGTTTCCGGGAACAGTTGTTTCTCCTGATATGATTCGAGGTACCGAGTTATGATTTTGAGAAAATGGATTTTATGATTATTCAGGGGTTCGTGATCGTTCGTTTGGCGAGGAATGTTCCACCGGATCACGGGATTAACGCGAACTGCGTTACGCTCATCTGTGAGTGGACAATTTCTTTTCACTGATAATTGCGAGTCTTTATACACGTTTTACGAGCATGAGCATGCATACGAGATTACGATTTATATGAGGAACAATAAACCTACTAGAAGAAACAAGGTAGCTCGAGCACTATGCCTCCGACCACGACGTGCGACACCAGAGTTCGAACTGCAAACTGGGCACGGAAACCGAAAAGCCTAGGGGAAAGACATGAAAACTGTTAGAGTGCGTGGACAAAAATAAATGTCTTTCACTAAGTAATATATATGTTATAAAAACATATGCGAGTCGAATGAATAAATATAATAAAATATGCGAGGTAAACTCATACTCCTCCAGCGTACAGAGCATGCAAGTAAAAATCCCACGGGGCCACTCATGGACACGTCCGTGCTAGTACAGTCCGAAACACGGGATCCCAGACCCACACGTGATGCGAGCCAGAAAGGCCTCAGGTTAAGGTATCTGTTTCCACCCGGAACTGCATCGACATAAGAAACAGACATCTGTACCTACCCGGACACACATAAATGGGGATAAGGCGATTTCTCTACTATGTGTTGATCCACGACCTCTTATTCTTGGAATACCAGCAACATATCCTCAAAGAGTCTGTATAGTCCACAATGAAATTTGGGTATTGCTGTCTCGAATGGCCACCGAAATTCCAGACCTGCCCAGAAAATTTAATGCTATATAGGGTTTTGAAGATCTCGACGATTCCAACAACTTTCCAGTTATAAGTTAAGGCCAATTTTGACTGGAAAACCTCCAAAAATCAACCCAAAGTTCCAAACCCTTACCGGAATTTCACATCGACGGATCTCTCTCCTCCGGCCACGGCAACCTTCAAGACTACATGGAAAATATTCCTTGGCTTGAGGCTAACAAAACCCCTCAAAGAGCAACCTCACCATTGCATTCGGCACGCAAAAACGATTGAAACGACATAAAACTTTGTCGAAAATCCACCTCGCCGGAGCTCCGCTGCGCACGGCGGTGCTTGGGGCCACTGCCCCCGCCACCGTCCGCCGGAATTCCATATGGCCCATAAATCTTCGACCTATACATGGATTTGAAGATCTCAACATTTCCTACAACTTTTTAATTCAATGCTAAGCCCAATTTTCACCGAAAAATGTCCAAAACTCACCGTGAAGTTTAAAAACCTCTTCGGAATCATTTCCTCCGATCCGCCACCATCGGCCACGGCAAGGGCTGAAACCACATGGGTTCAACTCACGTTTCCATGGGCTTTAAAACCCCCCACAAGGTGACCCTCATTGCCGCCGTCTTGAGCCGCCACCAACGCCGCCGATTTTGACCGGAATTCCCTATCTTTATCACATCGGTTCTTCCTCCTCCGGCCACCAACGAGGGCAATCCACCAATCAATTTGAAGAGGAGCTCGAGCCTAACAACTTTCATCAAAGAAGCACGACAAAATATGGTCAGAATTGAGCTCACCGGCGTCGAGAATTTTCGAAGCTAAACGGGTCAGTTTTGACCCGTGGGTCAACGTAGTCAACCCAGAAATCCAAAAATGGAAAGTTTCCTAAATTGTCTCACAATTATACCATATATATACCGTACACATAACATCCCCAAATGAACGGCTATAATTCAATCTGATCCAAATCGGACGGTCACGATTAAATCAACAATTAAATCAATACATTTTAAATACCTTCACCAACCGACTTCAAAACTCGATAAAATGTAGTTCGCTTATCCGAAAAATTCCCCGAAAATTCACACGAGCTCAGAAATAAATACTCTACAGTTCTCGTGAAGGAAGTCAACACAAATTCTCGTATGATGAAAAAGTCGTTAACAAACCCAATTACGCGACTAATCTGCGATAACTCAATTTCGTGCTGATTAATACGTAAATTTTGGTTCGGGTTGTCAAAATTACATTTTCTCACATTTTTTAAATTTTTATAGATTTTTTCCCTACTGCAATTGTGGGCTCGTTGAGATGAACATCTTCATGTATAGGTCGACATTTTCTGGGTTGGTGGAAATTCCGGCGGCGGCGGCAGCCCTATGCGCTGCCCTGCGCGGCGGATCTCCTACGAGGTGGAGTTTTGGAAAAGTTTTATGTCGTTTTGCTAGTTTTCGCGTTCCGAATGCAATGGTGAGGTTTATATTTGGATTTGAGTTTGAGTTTGACACCCGGAGCATTGATGAGTATCCGCCGGCCGGTCGGGTCACCACTCCAGACATGCTGTACATTCGCAAATATCCTTGGTAAACACGACTACGAAAGTCTACAGAACCTAAAACCTAATGCTCTGATACCAAGCTGAAAGGACCCAACCCCGATTTAGTTTCCTAAACCGGAATCAAACCCCTTCTGAAAACGTGAACCAACCAAAATCATAAAAATTTCGGCAGAGTAACGCTACTAACGCGGAATTGCCATTACCTGCACCCGGAAAATACAAATTTTGATGCTTTACGATCGGTGAGCGATTTTGAGCAAAACGACATAAAACTTGTCGAAAATCACCTCGGCCAGAAAACCACCGCGCCGGGCCGCCGCCGCTGCCACCGCCGCCGGAAAGTATTATCGGCCCAGAAAATTTTAACCTACAAATGGATTTGAAGATCTCGACATTTCCAACAACTTTGTAGTTCAAAGCTAAGCCCAATTTTGACCGGAAAACCTCCAAAACTCGCCTTGAACTCGAAAACCCTCGCCGGAATTCATTAACTCCGATTGGCCACCACCGGCCACGGCAAGGTGCAAGACAACTTCTAAAATCTTCCTCTCCTCAAGGGCAACAAAACTCCTAACAAGTCGACCCCCAACTCGGCCGCCTCAGCCGCCACAATCGCCGCCGAATCTAGTCGGAATACCACCGAAATTCCTGAACTTTAACAACCCATAACTTCTTCATCCGGCAACCAAATTGAGTGAATGACCTATCAAAAGAAATAGGAGCTCAAGCCCAACAACTTTCATGAAGGAACCACGACCAAAAGATGCCGGAATAAGGCACATCTCACATACGCGTTCAACCTGAACCAACTATGCTTCACAATCTTTGGATCAGCTGAACCCGAAAAGACAGTCGCACCAGCAGTACGAGCTTTGACCACAGGGTCAAAACGCTCCTCCAAACGCAATACTCGCATCAGCAAGTCGTGCGTCTGGCGATCCTCATCAGGATCCACTTCCCGATTCACACGGGGACCACGTCGAGGAGGCATCCTACTGATACAAGACAAGTATTAGGTACAAGCACAAGGAACGTAATCATGAGACCTTAAATATTTGAGAATACACAAAACCCGAAACATTGATGAGTACCGCTGGCCAGTCGGGTCATCGCTCCAGGCATGCTGTACATACTCAAATACCCTAAGTATCACAACTACAAGAGTCTATAGAACCTGACAACCTAACACTCTGATACCAAGAAGAAAGGACCCAACCCCGATTCAGTTTCCTAAACCGGAATCAAGCCTCTTCTGAAAACACGAATCAACAAAAACCACAAAATTTTAGCAGAGTTTCATTACTAACGCGGAATTGCCATTAACCTGCACCCGAAAAATAACACTTCATCCTATGCCACAAAAACCAAACCGTGGGCACCAATCCCATCCGGATTTCTCAATATCATAATAATAAGTAAAACAGTACTCATAACTATACATTACAGAAAATCCGGGGAAAAATCACATAAAAACATATCAGTAGCGTATCAGAGCGACCGCTAGTGTACATATACAAAAATATACAATAGTAGGCAAAACAAGAAACCTACTGGAAAGGAAAGGTAGCCCGAACGCTAAGCTTCCAACCGCGACGTGAGACACCAAAATCCGAACTGCAAACTGGGCACGGAAATCGAAAAGCCCAGGGGAAAGGCAATAAAATCGTTAGAGTTAGTGGACGAAAATAAACATATGCCTTTCACCAATTTTAAATATCATAAAATCATAACAAAGTGAGTTCGGAAAATATATGGAGGTGCCAGGCAAATCACTCAAGCCCGACGGTGATAGGCTAGAGGAATCTCTCAACCCTAGCATCATCTAAATCGTTAAAATTGATTTAGTCAATTTTAATGTGAGTACATTTTCTCGAAGGCGAAAATGATTAAGAATAACCAAATCATTAGTTTCGCTTGATATTCATCGACGTGATTCTGCATAACTTGGACAATAAATGTGAGTTGGAAAATATAAATTGTCCAAAAGCATGAGATTTCAGTCCATAAACCCTAGCCTAACCAACTGCCTAAACCCATGACATCATAATTGTTCTTCAATTCCTATGATGGAATAGATAACTACCTAAGATGTTAACGTAAAATTAAACCACATAAACATACAAGCTAGTACTGAAACTAATCCAAGTACACCATTGCCTGATTTGCCCACTCTGCCCACACGACGTCAATTTCCTTCATTGTGTACTCTAATTGCCATCTTCTAACTCACTGAAACATTGCAATTATCATAAAGAAGTTAGGATCCTCTTGGGCATAGTTTTGAATGAAATGCAAAGATAGGTTTACTAGTCATATTACATACAACCCATAATTACATAGGAAGGCAAGGTACCGCTTAACTTACTTGTTTGTCGAGCTCCTTTGAAAGGACCCAACCCCGATTCAGTTACCTAAATCGGAATCGAACCCCTTCTGAAAATACGAACCAACAAAAAATTTTCGAAATTTCGGCAGAGTTTCGTTACTGACGTAGAATTGCATAACCTGCACCCTGAAAATAACACTTCGTCCTATGCCACAAAGGCCAAACCGTGGGCACCAATCCCATCCGGATTTCTCAACATCAATATATGAATCATAAACAGTAAACAGTACTGTAGCATATATATATATATATATATATCCGAGAAAATCCGTGTAAATAAGTATCAGAATGTATCAGAGCGACCTCTAAAGTAAAATATATACAATATACACATCAGTAGGCGAAACAAGAACCTACTGGAAAGCACAGGTAACTCTGATCACTAGCCTCCAACCCGCGACGTGAAAACACCAAAACCTGAACTGCAACTGGGCACGGAAACTGAAAAGCCCAGGGGAAAGACATGAAACACGTTAGAGTGAGTGGACGAAAATAAATGTCTTTCACCAGTTGATATATATGTTTAAAATAACATATGCGAGTCCAGGTAAATAAAAATAACAAGTACACGAGGTAAAACCATAATCCTCCAGTGTACTGAGCATGCAAGTAAAAATCCCACGGGGTCACTCATGGACACGTCCGTGCTAGTACAGTCCGAATCACGGGATCCCAGACCCACACGTGATTCTAAGCCAGAAATGGCCTCGGTTCCGGGGATACGCCCCTCACCGGTTAGGTTGGGGAAACGCCCCTCCTGGCGGCCTATCATCGGGGATCAACTGAGAGGCAAAGTGTATCGATATAACAACGTAACTGAGACTGTACTCTGTGTAAACCAAATCATAAACAGGTCAATGCAAATGCATGAAACAGCATATAAGTGTATGTATACTCATATACGTATATCCGTATATGTATAATCGTATATTCGTAAAAACACATGCTCATGTAATCCGTAATCTCAATACGCATGCTCGAGTTCATAAATCATATAAAAGACTCGCAAGAATTCTGAGAAAAGAAATTGTCCACTCACAGGTGAGCAAAACGCGCACTCGCGCTAATCTCGAGGACGGGCGGAAGATCCCTCGCCAGAAGCACGATTACGATCCCGATCTCGATCTCGATCTCCTGAATATTCACAAAAACATAACTGATCAAAATCGTAGTCCACAACCCTGTACTGAATCACGGAAACCAACCGTTCCCGGAAAAATGCAATGTAGTACAAAATGAATATCGGAAATTCTGAAATCCCCACTCGAATCTTATACTCAAAATTGGCTAACCAAATCAACCCGAAAACCTCTAGACGATAATCAGGGCACGATTACGAGAAAAATGACATTAATTTCATCAAAATCTGAAAAAGTCAACTCCTCCGCCGTTGACCACCGTTGACCGCCGCCGCCGCCGCCGGCGCGCCGTCAATGGCGAGATTCACCGGCGGAGAACTTCCAGATCACAAGGTCTCGACCATTCGAACCACATTCTCAACTAACATGAAAGCCAAATTGTGACGACCCGGAACAGATTCAGCAGTTAAGTCGCATAGTCGCAGAGTTACGCCAGCTTTCTTAACGACTTAATTATTGGCCGAGAATTGGAGCTGGGTCTCTTCTCGAGAGTCGTTGTACGTGTGATTATGAGTTCCTGGGCGGTTCCGGATCTTTATTTGGATAACCGAGGAATTAGTTATGGATATTTGAAGTTTCGACGGAAACAGATTTAAATGGCAGGTTTGTTAGCGACTAAATTACCGGACGAGAATTTGGTTTCGGCTTCTTCACGGAAGTTGTTCGAAATTTAATTTCGAGTTTGTGAGAACTTTCGGAGCATGATTTTGAGTTACGAAGATTTAGTTGTGAATATTTCCGATTATTGATTGTTTAGTCGATTTAATGTGTGTTGGTTCGAAGGGTTGACTTTTTATTCATTTGGCCAATGTGTTTGACTTCGGGTAATATTGGAAGAATATGTCGAGACAAGTTTGTGGCCGCGAGAATTATTGGAATCGGAATTACGACGAGGAGGTTATGTGGGTTTGAAGTTTGCCGAAAAGTGAATTATGGGGTTTCCAGAACCTTGCTATATATGGAAGTTTCCTTATTGGTCAGGTCAAACCTTGCTATTTAGGGAGTTGACCCGGTCAACTCGTGTTGACCGAGTGGTGGAGGAGCTCACGACGGTGGCTCACGGCTTCCATGGTGGCGATGGATTCCGGCCACCCCGTGGGACGGGGTTGGTCCCATTCGACGCGTCTTGGTCCCGTGATGGTGACTCCGGCCTCCTTTCACGGCAAGGCTCGCCGGAGAGTGAGTTTTCCGGCATGAAAAATGGAGGAAAATTTGTGATTTCGGGTTCATTGATTTAGGCCGATTCGAGCTGGAATTTTTAGTGAGCTTTGAAGCTCTCCTCACCTACATGCTACCCTGTAAGTTTGGTGCTCTAATTTTGCTTGAGCTTGGAGAATTTTGGGATTGAAATTTGTGTTTCAATTCGGTTTTACTTGAAATTGGATGAGTTAGAGTGAGAATTGGCCTTCGATGCAGTTGACAAAGTTGCTCAGTGGGTGATTTTGAGTGGAATAGGGGTTGCTCCACCGTGAAATTTTCCGGTCAGCGGTGGCGCCGCCGTGGGCGGCGGTCAACGGTCAAAGTTGGACTTTTTTTTGGACTTTCGGCAAGTTGCATGTCATTTGACTCAAAATCGCGCCCCGATCGCAGTGGGGAGGTTCGTTTTCGAATTGAGCGTCCGAACGTAAAGCGAGGTATTGAGGTGTTATATACGGATTTTCGACGATTCGTCGACTTTGAATTTCGTGTTTCCGAGAACGGTGGTTTCTCGTGATTTGATTTGTATTGTCGGGTTATGACTTTGAGAAATGATTATTGTGATTATTCAGGGGTTCGTGATCGTTTGTTTGGCGAGGAAGTTTCCGCCGGATCACGGGTTAACGCGATACGCGTTACGCCAGTCTGTGAGTGGACAATTTCTTTTCACGGAATTCTTGCGAGTCTTTTATATGATTTTCGAACTTGAGCATGCGTATTGAGATTACGGATTACATGAGCATATGTTTTACAATTATACGATTATACTTATACGAATATACGTATATGAGTATACATACACTTATATGCTGTTTCATGCATTTGCATCGAAATGTTTATGATTTGGTTTACACAGAGTACAGTCGTGGTTACGTTGTTGTATCGATACACTCGCCTCTCGGCTGATCCCCGATGGTAGGCATTTGTCAGGGGAGGCTGTGACTCCTGACCCGAGGTCTTTACCGGGGGGAGGCAGACCTTTGACCTGAAGCCATTTCCGGCTAGAATCACGTGTGGGTCTGGGATCCCATGATTCTGACTGTACTAGCACGGTGTGTGCCCATGAGTGACCCCGTGGGATTTTACTTGCATGCTCAGTACACTGGAGGAGTATGAGTTTTACCTCGTGTACTATGTTGTTTTTATTTACCTGGACTCGCATTTGTTTTTATAACATATATATTATCTGGTGAAAGACATTTATTTTCGTCCACTCACTCTAACGTGTTTTATGTCTTTCCCCTGGGCTTTTCGGTTTTCGTGCCCAGTTTGCAGTTCGGACTCGGGAGTCGCACGTCGTGGTCGGAGGCATAGTACTCGAGCGGTCTTATTTCTTCTAGTAGGTTTATTGTTCTACCTACTGTGGTATATATATGTTTATACGTTGTGGTCGCTCTGAGTAATCCGTTGTTGATGTTATACGATTTTTAACCCAGATTTCAGTATATTGCATATATATTTACTACGTACTTTACGTTATTGTTGATATATTGAGAAATCCGGATGGGATTGGTGCCCACGGTTTGCTTTTTGTGGCATAGAATGAAGTGTATTTTCCGCGTGCAGGTAATGGTAATTTCACGTTAGTAACGAAACTCTGCCCAAATTTCGAAAAGTTTTTGTTGGTTCGTGTTTCCGAAGGGGTTTGATTCCGATTTAGGAAGCTAAATCGGGGTTGGGTCCTTTCACAAATCACACCAGAACTAGGCCAATTTCAGCCAAAACCAAATCGGAAAACCCACCGGAAAAGCTAATCGGGTTCGAGCCAAAACTTAACCAATTCCAAAACAAATCTTATGGGAAGCTTCACAACGTCAAGGGGAGTCGAACCCCCCTAACCTCCACCTCCAAATCTCGCCGAAAAACGGCCAACCGTCACCGGCGAAATCGAGGTAATCGGCCCGATTCAAAACCCCCAAAAACCTCATCAATTTCAAACAAACCAAGTACCAAACAACTCGAAATCACTCAAGGATGCTAACTGTACCTGTCACGTGGCCATAGGTGGCCGAAAAGTTGGTCGTCGGACGGCAACACCCAAACGGGAAACCTTTCCTCTTTGGTCAACGGGTCAACTTTCCAGTTTTGGAAAGTCAAAGTAAGTCAACGTCAGTCAAAGCCCAAAATGAAGTTTTCAACTAATTCTCGACTATTCCGATATTTATACTCGCGCCTCGGGTCAATCGACGGTCCGAAATGAATATACGAAATGATTCGGATAAACACGAAACAATCGGATAAACTCGTCGGAACCGAAACTTCAAATAATCATAAAATATTCCTTGGTTATCGGAAAAATCTTCCGGAACCGCCCACGAGCTCGAAATCACATACTCTACAACTTCCGTGAAGATACTCAACTCGAATTCTCGACCGGAAACATAGTCGCGAATAGAGTCGGCAAATCACTTATACGACATAAAACCGCGACTAAACTCAATCTCGAGAATCGTGCCGAATACGCAACAGATTCTGGCTCGGGTCGTCACATCCTTAGCAATATCTTCAAATAAATCTTTTGGAGTTGAACCTGAAGTGTTTAATGCCACTACTTTATATGCAGGTAGATCTTTAACCTAAAAAGGATGGAGGTATATTTGATGAAAGAGAATGCAAAAATGGTTAAATACATGAGATAACACAGAAGCATGTTCACCACATTCAACCAATTTATCCTTTCAGAAAAGGAAATGTCGATTTACCTTCAGAATGTAATCACGCCAGTGAGTCGCAGCTGTAAGAGTGCCTGCAGCAATATGTTTTTCCATCATTTTGCGAAGCTCATCACGATTTTTACGTTCAGCCTTTCTCAATTCTTTCCGTTCTCTGAGAAAACCCCAGATCAAGGAGTTGCCCATATACAATTAAATAACTTAAAACAAAGTCAAATAGAAAATGACCTCCTGTATTCTCCTCTACTCCTCCTCTTCCTTTCCTAGATTAACTAACATATTCTTGTGGCCATATGTTACATAAGCTACAAAATCTAGTTTCAAGGTTTAAACGATCATATTCTACATTACGAGAACTACCTGAAAAATATCTACACGATCAATTTTTTCCATACGTGAGCAACGTTCATCTGCCTCTAAGAAATCTTGAAGTTTCTGCCATTGGCAGCGCCTAAGTGAGAAGATTATATCCAAATGTATAAGTTTTGGTGGCAAAAGAAAACTTCTATGAACACAAGAGAACCATACTAAAAGTGAACCTTAATAAAGTCGCAAGATTCCGAAAATTGTCTGTAATTCGCTA
The DNA here is from genome assembly GCA_946800695.1 of Geum urbanum. NCBI lineage: Eukaryota > Viridiplantae > Streptophyta > Magnoliopsida > Rosales > Rosaceae > Geum > Geum urbanum. Next base: position 14,660,497 of record OX327003.1, read on the forward strand.
TGTTTTGCTTACGTTCCTCCTGTACCTTTGCTCTCTCCAGACCAAAATCATTTTAGACAGCAGTCAGAGAACCTATATATACTTACCTTCATAATACAAAATGATAGAAATTGACATCATGTGCACACCAACTTATATATATTGAAACACTGGTGGTATATGAAAGCTTTATATGTTATCTTCACAAGAAGAAACTTTAGTTGAATAGTTTCAACAACATAACAGAGTAACCTTAAGATTGTGAAACCCAACTATGAAGATCCATTGTATGTGCCACTCTTTTCTCACATAGCAGTAGCCACTAAAGTGAGGGTTAAAGTTATCTCCATATACTTCATCTATAGGGACACGAATATATGTATGGGCACAACATACATAAACTCATGTTAGTCAAAATACAACGCATATCATATCATGCATGTCAGCTCACGTAAAATTCTGATGTAGTTGCACTCAAGGTCAATACATCTTTACGAGAGAAATTCTTCTAACAATGAAATTAAACTGATTTGCTACCACAAGGGGGTAAATCATCCATTACTTCCATCAATTTACATATTGATAAAAGTAGCTAATATCCATCAACTAAATAACTTACTTTCTTCTCAAGTTTCTCCAAATAGCTATCAAACACATCCACTATTCTAAAAAACCACTGCCTAGGTGGAAAAAACCATGAAACAACTAGTTTTTTGGGTCGGCGATGTATCTAGGCGGCTACCGACTAATCGCCTTTTTTTTTGTCTGCCTACCGACTAAACGGCACTTTGGGCATGCATAGACATTTTTTCAATTTTTTTTCAGTTTCAATCTTAATACTAATTAAGATTGAAAGACATTCTAATTAGATTGTAGCTCAATTATAGGTTGTTACTTGGTTTTGTGGTGTCATTAGATCTTTTTTGTTGGCCTTTCTGTTTAATTGATGAGTGAACCAAACTGAAAGATGGGTTTGAGTTATTTTGAGCTGAATTAGTTGAAAGATATACAGGAACAAATATTATTATTGATTTGTTAATAGAGACATTTTAGTAGTGAAGATGTCGTCCATAGACTTGGAACGGTAGCCGAGGTAAGCATCGTCTTCGTCGAACGGACGGGTCAACCTAGTGATGTCATCTTATGGTCGAGAGAAGTCGGAGAACAATTTGGAGGACATGGTGTTAGACTGACACGTCGGATAGGTCTCTCTCTCTCTCTCTTAATTGCCCAACAGCTAAACGGGCTTTCAACATGGACCCATATAATTGCCCAATACACTTACGGAATTTAATTATATTAATTCACAATTTTTTTGTGTGATTTCATTTGGATTTAAATTATTGAGCTATTATAGAGATGAAATTTTTTTTGAGACATTGTTTTTTGAATTTTTGATGACATTTCTTCATAATTTTTTCTTTATTATTCATCGAATAATATATCACTAGCCTTCCTGCACGCGCATATGCGCGTGCGAAAGGCGTCGCGCTCGCGCGTGCGACTTTTCGGTGGCATACTTAAAAGTGTGCAATCATATCGTCTTCACTTAATTGCCCAAGTTCATTGCTCACGACAGATACTATAATGCACTTTCATTGGTAATTCTTTAGATTTGTGTTCGAATAATAGAGATCTCAATTAGATCAGTATTCGAATAATAGAGATAGGCCTGAAAGTGCACGATAATATCTGTCGTGAGCAATGAACTTGGGCAATTAAGTTAAGACGATATAATTGCACACTCGATGCAAGCTTGCCATGATTCACTTACAATTGTGGTAGGAATTCTGAATTGACACTCACGTGAATGTCATACACTTGTTTCAAATGATTTAGTTTGTGTGAGGTGATTATGACAGAAGAATATTTACTAATGCTCAGTCTCAACAATATGTTGTATATTAATTCAAGTTCTTCGAGCTTTAGTTACATCTCCTAGTGACATGTGCTACATTATTTTTTCACATTTATCACAAAGCATGTCCTGCTATTATCAAAAACCTTTTCTAAAATTGGCTTGTTTGATTATTTCTTCCTACATCATCCTCGATTATACATTTGGAATAGAAAAAAACCTATAGTAAGTGTTGTTGTTGTGCCAGAGTTGCATCAGTTTAAAGTAGTGTGGTTTCAAATGGTCCTCGTAGTTGTTACAACTCTGATTCTGTTTCTTGTCCACTGGTCATGCTTAAGTCCATTGTTCATGACAGAGACTATCGTGCACTTTCAGGCCTATCTCTATTATTCGAATACTGATCTAATCGAGATCTCTATTATTCGAACACAGATCTAATTGAGATGTGAGAAGAATTACCAATGATTGATGATAAAATTTGTAAAATAATATTAGCCCACTTCATATTAAGTCAACACTATATAAAAAATGATCAATCACTGATAATAAATGCAGTGTCAGTACATATGAAAATAGAACTATGTTGACGTCGAAATGTCCAACGAAGTCCAACCACATTAATCACCATGTAGAACGAATTATCACTCCAACTACAAATAAAATATAGGAGAGTTAAAACAAATGAATGGTCACATACATGTATAGGTTGAACATGAATGCGTTACGTAATTACCTGATCAATTTGTTCTAAATTTTACGTTTTTTGTAGAACTGTAAAATACATAAGTTAACTTTTAGTTATTTGCAAATAAATGTACATTTTCGTTGAGCAAAGGGCAAAGTCACTTCTGCTGCACCATCTTTGTTCAATAAAAGGCCAGTCTTTTTGACATCAGGGACATCTTGAATGAACGCATTTTTTTGTTCATACTTCAATATGAACCCACTTATGACATCTTTATGACTCAACTTCTCAATTATACAGGTTTTCAGAATCCTCCTGATCCAGTGTAGTCTTGGAGACGGACCCACAGCAGTGAGAGTTTCTTTCTGTTCATTAAAAAGCACCCATTATATTCATTCTCACTTCATCTGGAGGTGGGAAGACTTTCAAAGATACAATCACCATCTAAACCACAAACAGTGACACTTACATTAAAAAAAATAGTACACTGGGTCAGATTATGAAGTTCCTGCACCACATATATTGAAAAGATTTAAAGGAACATCTATGAGAAAGAAGCAATCCAAGGACATCATTTAGATCAATTAACACACCTTTAAGGAGCATTTGAGACGTCTCTGCAGTTTACCAACTTTCTCCTGCACACAATATTAGAATATCAGAAAAGGCTGAAACATTAGGTACCAACCTATAGCATAACAAATCAAGAGACCTTAACTTCCAACACCCAATAGCTGTACATCTAGCTGAATTGGAATCAGCTACGCATTATTTTTAAAATTTGACCAAATATTCATATTTCACTAAGTTTCAAGAAGCAATTATATCAATTCAAGAGCTTGGGATTTCAAAAAAATAATGGGAGGATGAAATTCAGGACTACATATTAAATATTTTTTGTTTTTATGTACATGTAGTCAAAACATGAAACGGACTCGAGCCAATCACTTCGTCATACCGCTTTCAAACTCATAATGAAACACAGTATTCACACCTTTCAAACAGAGTCCCTGATGATAATTACATAAACACGGTAGAACGTACCACTCATGGCAATGGTGTGTCTCGGTCATTGTGGACCATTCAGTTCTGCAAAATTGTGACCACTTAGTCATTTCCCCATGTGAGTCAATATCCGACTGATCAATGCTTCTTTCTTCCCAGCTACTGGAAGATTATTTGCTTGCAAATAGTACTTCAAGTTTGTGAGAGTCATATTTTTTAACTGCAAACATTGAAAACATTAGCATCATCAAGCTTATCAACCATAATAAATTTAACAAAATAATGACTGTTCTTAAATTCTATGTGTTTTTTGGTGGGAGGGGGTAATCAGGTCCTGAAGGTTTTACCAGCAGGCAGGTGGAGGCATAGAAACATACAAAACCAACCTAACTCTCACGCATGATGCAACATTGTAAATTGCTTGGTTCATCAATTATTTGTAGAAATGCAACCACTGTTTTTACTTATCAGAGAAGAGCACTAAATGGTCTACACGCACATAGATTTTCTTTGCCCAAGGACAATTTTATAAAGGCTGTTCACTTGTACAGTTATATGAAGTGCTTAATATCAAGATCCCTTTGGAAAATTACCACGAAGAAATGAAGCACAACAAAGTAACTTCAGTTTTACCTTTCCGCTATCTGCAAGATCAGCCCAGTCATAGTTAGCAATTGCTTTAACTGCATCTTCAGCTACTGCTTTTCTCTTATTGGAGGCCCCACTTGGTTGTGCATTGTCTACTTCGCTTTCATCATAATTGTCTCCATAAACAGAACGCTTAAATTCTTCTATTACTCTAACAATTCCTGGTCTGTAAGGCCATAATATAGGAAAAGATGCTAAGATAGAATTTAGGAACATTTTACAGAATAAGAGAAAAAAGAAACACAGAATATGATAATTCTGGGTTTCACCCCAGAATCCCCTCATTAACTCTAAAATCAAGCTTGTAATCTCTCTATACCTGACCGTGCTTTCCTGGGTACGGAGACGCCAATCATTTCATCGGCGACCTTCAAAGTCGGTAGCAGCCGAAAGTGCTTGTTATTGTTATTACAAATGCAACACCGATCCATCAGATTACATTACATTACAATACAGCTTGAATTTTCATCAGAATAAGCCATGTGTTTCAGATAACATCACCATTCCAGAATTAACAATCACTCAAAACAGTAAAATAAAAAGACTCAATCTCAGCCTACAAAATCCTCAAAGTCAATTTCTAACCATAAAAGCCTATATTTTAATTCATATAAGTATTTCAGTAATAAAATAAGATAAGACTGAGGAGGACGGAGCAAAATGTACCGTGAAAAGAGGCGGAGGAGGAGAAGCGGCGAAGCTCAGCCTCACCATGAGCGAATGAGCAGCTATGGCGGGAACACCTCCCTTTCTGATACAAAACGCACAGCTTCGTCTTGAATAGCTTCCTCTGCTCCACCATCGTTTTGAAAAAAAATAAGAATCAGACTTTTCTTTACCGACAAAATCTTCGTCTTCGATTCCCTGAGCAACGCACCAGAGCGAAATAGAGAGCGCAACTGGGGCAAGGTAAAGTCAGAAAACCTACCAAATCCCAAAATGAACTTCAAACAAAAAGCCTGAAATAGTTCGGTTCACTTTGATCCCTAACAACAATCAACATGCAAGCACATCAAGTCATCAACCCAATACTAAGCACCCATTCCAATACCAGTATATACTCTAGCAACATGAAGAACACAGAAGAAACTGAAAACAATTATGGTGTGATCGAGAAGGCGGGCCAATTGAAAAGCATCAACCCAGGCTTGAATGTAAAGACATAAAATCAGTTGGAGAAGAATAAACGTCGGGAAGGAAGGTAGCCGAGAGAGAATGAACGTCGGTAACTGAAACTGGAAGAACTGGTTTTGAAGATGGGAGAGTGCAAATTGTTCGAGATAAGTATATGAAGGAGAAAGATAAGTATAACTGCAAATCGGATCGGATCAGTTTTGGTAATTGATTTGTAATTTCTATTCTGCCCATGGCATATTAGAATTTTGTGGCGTAGACTTAGATATCAGAAAGGATATTCGTTGAGAATATGAAAGTTCTACCTCCTTAACGACGTAAGGAGGGTTTCCTTAATTAATAGAGATATATAAATATATAATTAATTAATTAAATACATATATATATAATAATCCGCTTAATTACCGATTAAACTCCACCTAAGCGATAGGCAGTAGCTCTACCGCCTAATTCCGCCAACCAACAAACTCGTAATGAGCGAATAAAGGAAACTATTCTCAATATATGTACTCGTCCATATATCTGCGATTGGTGATTTAAATAAATACATCTTTTGTGTATTTTGGGTTATTGTGGATCGACTGACGAAATCCGCTCATTTTCTCGCACTTCCGGGGAAGATATCAGTGGGCAGATTGGCCAAGCTGTATTTGTCAGAGATTGTTTGTCTGCATGGTGTGCCTGTGTCTATTGTTTCTGACCGAGACAGTCAGTTTACTTCTGAGTTCTGGCAGGCATTTCAGCGAGTCATGGGCACGAGGTTGAGTTTCAGTACAGCTTTTCATCCTCAGACTGACGGGCAGTCTGAGCGGACTATACAGACTCTTTGAGGATATGTTGCGGTCATGTGTGTTGCAGTTTCGTAGAAATTGGGACCAGCAACTACATTTGATAGAGTTCGCCTACAACAATAGCTATCAGGCCAGTATCGAGATGGCACCGTACGAGGCTCTGTACGGGAGGAAGTGCCGCACTCCGTTGTCTTGGAGTGATGTGGGCGAGCGATGGGTTACTGGCCCTGATCTGGTGAAGAGCACTATGAAGGACGTCCAGATTATCCGGGACAGATTGAAGATCGCCCAGGATCGTCAGAAGAGTTATGCGGACGTGAGGATGAAGAGTCTTGAGTTTGATGTAGGTGATTGGGTCTTCCTGAAACTATCTCCGTGGAGGGGTGTTATGTGTTTCGGGAAGCGTACTGTACTCTGTGAAAACCAAATCACAAATATCTCGATGCAAATGCAATAAATAGCACAAGAATACATATGCGTAACATAAACGTATAACACATGCTCATAATAACTATAATCTCGTAAACATGCTCAAGTTCGTAAATCATATAAAAGACTCGCAAGAATTCCCTAAAAAGAAATTGTCCACTCACAGACTAGCGTAACGCAGTTCGTGTTAACCCGTGATCCGGCGGAAAGTTCCTGGCTAAACAAACGATCACGAACCCCTGAATAATCACAAAATCCATTACTCAAAGTCATAACTCGACAATTCAAAACAAATCACGAGAAACCACCGTTCTTGGAAACACGAAATCCGATTACGACAAACTGTTGAAAATCTAAAAATCACACCTCAATACCTCACTATAAGTTCGGACGCTCAACTCGAAAAACGAACCTCCCCACTGCGATTGGGGCGCGATTTCGACTGAAATGACATGCAACTTGTCGAAAACCCCAAAAAGTCAAAGTTTGACCGTTGACCGTCGTTGACCACCGCTGGCGGCGGCAGCGCAGCCCGAACGGAGAATTTCACGGCGGAGCAACCACTATTCCATGCAAAATCACCCACTGAGCAACTTTGTCAACTGCAACAAAGGCCAATTCACACTCTAACTAGTTCAATTTCGTGATAAACCGAATTATTCCCAAAATTCTCCATCCACAATCAAAATTAGAACTCCATACTTACATGGTTCGAATCATGGTGATGAGAGCTTCAAAACCCAGTCCTTGTTTGAGCTCAACTCGGCCGAAATCGAGAACCACCATTAACCCCAAAAATCTCAAACTTTGGTTCAAAGTTTCTCTCTCCACCGTGAGCTATGCCGTGATTGGTGGCCGGAATTGAGATGAGGGGAGCTAGGCGAGTCGAACGGGGTATGGGTTAGGCCGTGGGGTGGCCGGAAGGACATCGTCACCGGCGAGCCGTACGGCGTCGCGCAACCTTCTCTCCACCGAGCTTGACTCGGTCAAAGCACACTTAATTCCAGGTTTGACTTTCCCATTATAGAAACTTCACTATTTATAGCTTTCCCAATTAGGAAACTTCCATAATTATCCATTTCGACGAACTTTAAATACCCGTAACTTTCACGTCGTAATTCTGATTTCGATAATTCTCGCGGCAACAAACTCGACTCGACATGTTCTTCAATTATCACCCGAAGTCAAACACATCGACAAACCCGATAAAAAGTCAACTGTTCAAACCAACACATATTTAAACCGACTAAATAATCAACAATCGGAAATATTCACAACTTAATCTTCGTAACTTAGAATATTGCTCCGGAAGTTCCCACGAGCTCGAAATTAAATTCTCAACAACTTCCGTGAAGAAGCCGAAACCAAATTCTCGACCGGTAATTTAGTCGTTAAGAACATCACCATTTAAATCTGATTACGTCGAAACTTCAAATATTCATCATTTATTCCTCGGTCGTCCAAATAATGATCCGGAACCGCCCACGAACTCGAAATCACACGTACAACGACTCTCGAGAAGAGACCCCGCTCCAATTCTTGGCCAATAATTTAGTCGTTAGCAAACCTGGCGATTCAAACAACTGTCGCAAATCTGCGACTGCGCGCAAGCTCGTAGATCAAGCTGATTCCACTGCTGATTCTGTTCTGGGTCGTCACAAATCCACCCCCTTAAAAAAATTTCGACCTCGAAATTTCCGAGTCTGCTGACTAAAAGTAGGAGCACTGCCTCTGCATACTGCTCAACTCTTCAGTGACAACATCAACTGAACAACTCTGACAACAGACCCCACAATAGGAGATAGCTCCGTGCTGAAATCCCTGTACCCTTAAATCTCGAATCTGAACTAGCTCAACACAATCGCCAAGTGTTCCTGCATTAGGAACAGATAGGGTACACCACACGTAACAAACCTGAAATGTAGTTCCACCACACGGAACACAACACACATACAAAAGCCAACAATATAGGCGACGCCGAACTATACGGCACAACACAACCTCGCCTATGACCACATACAGATCAAAATAACGTGGCAATTCACAACTCAACACACTCATATCAACATAGCTCAAACATCGAACTCAAGCAATTATCAACCCATTTCCGCTAATCTGACAGTCTGTGGTAACATATTTCACAAAATCAGAATTAAATGTCAACTCAAACTCAAACCAAACTCACTCCAGCATAATGGAGTACAACATCATTCCTCAAAACGACATCACGCAACATCAAAATCATAGTAATCAACAAACTGGTACTGCACGCAATCTCAAACAAGTGAAACTGCTGGTCCCAAATCCTTCGGAACTGCAATACCGAGGTCCACAATATGCCCTCCAAGGTCTGAATAGTCCTCAAAGATCGCTCATCAATCTGAGGATAAGAATCGGTACTAACTTGTAATCTGGTCCCCCAATGCTCGCTGCAAAGCTCGCCAACACTCAGTTGTAGCTGATTATCTCGGTCAGCGAACTGGAACACAGGTACACCACATAAATGGACAATCTCTATCAAACCCAGCTATGCCAGTCTGCCACTGAAATCCTTTCCCAAAAGTACAAGGAAATGTACCGAGTTCGTCAAATGGTCCACAATGGCCTGACAACTGGTATCACAAACCAAAGTGCGTACTGGCACACAAGACCACAGCGACAAATGCCACGTCCAACCAGAAATCTCAAATGGCTGTAACTCTCTGGTAAGTCTCCGCCTCCTAGCCATCGTCTGCTAACAAAGGTGGCATCTGCACACACAAGCTGCTACATTGTTCTTCATGTTGCGTCACGAGTAGTAAACTCAAAGTATCAGACACATCTCCGCACCATTAGCGCTAAATACGCGCAGAATAGTGAGCTTCAACATCATCACACTCAAACTCAGCTCGCAACTCGGCTAACACGGAAACTCGAGTCACACACACACATGAAACACTGAAATTCCTGACTTCCAACTGAATGCATCAGCAACAACATCCCAGATGGATAGTCAAAGTACAACCTCTAACCTTTCCTGAACAAGCTCAAAGGTGCAGCCATAGTCGTTAGTCAACCCCATCCATCAACACTGCCTCAAGCCCAAATCTGGCCGAAATTGCAAGTGGATGAAACTCAAGTGATCAGTGCACGTCCTACACCGCTCTGCACGCCATAACTGTAGTGTCTCGAATTCTCTGATGCTAACATAAGCACAGCTACATCCAAATCATACATAGGATACGTAGCTACGTAAGGTTTCCACTGTTCGTAACCATGAGCCACCGCTCTGCTACACAGCATCAAGACACAACCAAATCTAGACCTCGATGCATCGCCGTAATCCACGAACTCACCATAATCGTCAGGTAAGGTCAAAACTGAAGCAACGGTCAACCATCATGTAGGAGTAAGTAACTCTCCTCGCGTGCATCGAACCACTCGAACTTGACGCCTTCTTCGTCAATCCGGAAATTGAAGTGGCAATCCGGGAAAATCCTGCATAAGTCGTCGATAATAGCCTGCCAAACCCAAGAGACCCCTGATCTCTGGTACAATGGTAGAGCAATCCCCAAATCAACACGGCTTCTAACTAATCAGAATCCATACAGACACCCTCGGCTGACATCACGTGACCCAAAATCTTCACGTTAATCGATCAAAATTCACACTGGCTGAACTTCACAAACAGCTGATCATCTCGTGAAGTCCGCAAAACCACTCACAATTGCTTCAGGTGTTGGCCCACACTCCTGGAGTACATCAGGATGTTGCCGACGAACATGACCGCAAACTCGTCTAGAAATCGTCTGAACACCTGGTTCATCACGTCCACATGATCTATGGGGCATTGGTCAACCAAACAGCGTGACCAAGAACTTTTGATGTCCACACCGAGATCCGAAAGCTGTCCAAACCACATCTGACACATCGAACCTCAACTGATGGTATCCGGACCCGAAATCAATCTTCGAAAAGACTGAAGCTCCCGCGAGCTGATCAAACCAATCGTCAATCCGAAGCGGAGGATACTCGCTCTCCTCTGAAAAGAATCAGGCTTCCGGTAATCAACGTATCACCACGTCAAACCAACCAACATCCGTACACACAATGCAAAAGCACACCACGCAAATACGCGGGGTCGCATGAAATCTCCTGAATCCTCCTCCAGCAATTCCTGGAGTCGAACCTGTAGCTCCATCAGCTCCGCTGGCTCCGAACGACAAGATGCCGGTAAAATGAGTCCAGGGCTCAGTAAAAGCTCAATGGCGTAGTTGGTATCCCGAACTGGAGGAACACCTGGTAACTCCACCGGAACACACCTGGAACCACCTCAACATCAAAAATGTTGGGCACAGCAACCGTAGTATCCACAACATGAGCTAAGCAAGCAACACAATCCATCTCCATCATCCGCTCGACCATCACCGCGAAACAGTATCTCGGGGAAACCTGGTCGTCGAAACACAACCTCCTTCTCGAGGTACTCGAACATAGCCAAATGCGTCGCCAGTAAATCCATACTCACAATCACACCAAAACCACAATGTCCAGCTATAACAGATCCTCGGCTAAGCTATATCCTCCAACAAGGATCTCGCAACCTCCGGATGGATGCAACACTCTCCAAAACCTCGGAAGTGGAGATGCAGGTACAACAACTATAAATATCAAACAACAATAACCTCGGAGAAAAAATCTGTCCTCAAACAAGGTCATGGCACGAACTCCAACATGCCCAACTAGCCGCCCACGTCAATTGCGACTTACTGAATAACTCATCTAAAGGCTACATTGATCAATTCTAGAAACATCATCATGATCTCCTCGTGAACACTAAGGTGCCGAACCGCTAACGCAGCTAACTGAGGGCGCTCCCTCGTAACGTGACCCTTCTAGCCACCACAATGGCAACTGAAAGTGCTCCACGAACACAAGTCATAGCGACACCCGCTGCGAGAAAGGATCACCATCGATCACTTTAACTCATGCCACAGGAGCAAATCCGCTACTCTGTGATCTCCGCCATCGTCAAACGAATCCTCTGCTTGATCAGATGACCCTTAACATAATCGAAAAGGCCACAGTTTAATGAAGTCACTGATCCAGAAGTGTCGGAACTCAACCTCATCAAAATCTCGACTAAGTCGACTTTCCTCAAACCAACACATCGGAAAACCGTGTACACCTTTCCTTCTCAATAGCCTCGCCACTGAGTACAGCACACTTAGCTCCTCATGGTTATCTCGAGGCACAACAATCAGACTCTCTCTGATGCTCAAGTTCAAACTCATCTCGAACCTCGTGCACTACTTCCTCTGAAGCCACATAACTCATGCGAACAGGGACAAACATGTGAGCAATGCATCTCTGCCTCAGGTGGATAAACACTCCTTATTCGATCGCTGGGTAGCCGGATTAAACCATTACTGTATAAACAACACCCTGAATGTAGGCCATGGAGTCGCAATAGGAACTCACACAATATCAACCCACCAAATACAATGATCTGACTCAGGCAAACATCAACTGCCACAATTCTCAGCTCTGAGGCAACATGTAGACGCTCATAAACACATAACCAGGCAAACCGTGCCACACAAATCTCTGAACTCAGAATGCTCATCCAAATCCACAGTTCACTGGCAAATCACGCGTCGATTGATCCGCAATAGGATCCACAACCGTACCGACACGGAAAGCACGTCAAGGAGGCATCCTAATGAATAAAACATCATTCACAACAAGTGGAACGTAATCATGGAACTTCAAATATTTGAAAGTATACAACACCCGAAATATTGATGAGTATCCGCCGGCCGATCGGGTCACCATTCCAGACATGCTGTACATTCTCAAATATCCTTAGTAAACACGACTACAGAAGTCTACAGAACCTATAACCTAATGCTCTGATACCAAGCTGAAAGGACCCAACCCCGATTTAGCTCCCTAAACCGGAATCAACCCCTTCGAAAACACGAACCAACAAAAACCGTAGAAATTTTGGCAGAGTTTCGTTACTAACGTGGAATTACCATTACCTGCACGCGGAAAATACACTTCATCCTATGCCACAAAAATCAAACCGTGGACACCAATCCCATCCGGATTTCTCAATATATCAACAGTAAAGTAAAATAGTAAATACATATGCACTTTACTGAAAATCCGGAGTAAAATCGTATAAAATATACAACAGAATACTCAGAGCGACCTCTAATGTATAATCATATACGTATACCACAGTAGGTAGAACAATAAACCTACTGGAAGAAACAAGGTAGCTCAAGCACTATACCTCCGACCATGACGTGCGACACCAGAGTTCGAACTGCAAACTGGGCACGGAAACCGAAAAGCCCAGGGGAAAGACATGAAAACCGTTAGAGTGAGTGGACGAAAATAAATGTCTTTCACCAAGTAATATATATGTTATAAAAACATATGCGAGTCGAATGAATAAATATAATAAAATACGCGAGGTAAACTCATACTCCTCCAGCGTACAGAGCATGCAAGTAAAAATCCCACGGGGCCACTCATGGACACGTCCGTGCTAGTACAATCCGAATCACGGGATCCCAGACCCACACGTGATTCGAGTCAGAAAGGCCTCAGGACAAGGTATCTGTTTCCACCCGGAACTGCATCGACATAAGAAACAGACATCTATACCTACCCGGAAATACATCGGCACAAGATACAGAACTCCATACCCTAACTAGTCCAATTTCGTCATAAACCGAATTATTCCCAAAATTTCAAATCCAAAATTCTCCATCCACAATCAAAATTAGAACTCCATACTTACATGGTTAGAATCATGGTGATGAGAGCTTCAAAACCCAGTCCTTGTTTGAGCTCAACTCGGCCGAAATCGAGAACCACCATTAACCCCAAAAATCCCAAACTTTGGTTCAAAGTTTCTCTCTCCACCGTGATCTATGCCGTGATTGGTGGCCGGAATTGAGATGAGGGGAGCTAGGTGAGTCGAACGGGGTATGGGTTAGGCCGTGGGATGGCCGGAAGGACATCGTCGCCGGCGAGCCGTATGGCGTCGCGCCACCTTCTCTCCACCGAGCTTGACTCGGTCAAAGCACACTTAATTCCAGGTTTGACTTTCCCATTATAGAAACTTCACTATTTATAGCTTTCCCAATTAGGAAACTTCCATAATTATCCATTTCAACGAACTTTAAATACCCGTAACTTTCACGTCGTAATTCGGATTTCGATAATTCTCGCGGCAACAAACTCGACTTGACATGTTCTTCAATTATCACCCGAAGTCAAACACATCGACAAACCCGATAAAAAGTCAACTGTTCTAACCAACACATATTTGAACCGACTAAATAATCAACAATCGGAAATATTCACAACTTAATCTTCGTAACTTAGAATATTTCTCCGAAAGTTCCCACGAGCTTGAAATTAAATTCTCAACAATTTCCGTGAAGAAGCCGAAACCTAATTCTCGACCGGTAATTTAGTCGTTAAGAACATCACCATTTAAATCCGATTACGTCGAAACTTCAAATATTCATCATTTATTCCTCGGTCGTCCAAATAACGATCCGGAACCGCCCACGAACTCGAAATCACACGTACAACGACTCTCGAGAAGAGTCCCAGCTCCAATTCTCGGTCAATAATTTAGTCGTTAGCAAACCTGGCGATTCAAACAACTGTCGCAAATCTGCGACTACGTGCAAGCTCGTAGATCAAGCTGATTCCACTGCTGATTCTATTCTGGGTCGTCACATTGGTGCCCACGGTTTGTCTTTTGTGGCATAGGTTGAAGTGTATTTTCCGGGTGCAGGTAAAGGCAATTCTGCGTTAGTAGCGTTACTCTGCCGAAATTTTTATGGTTTTTGTTGGTTCACATTTTCAGAAGGGGTTTGATTCCGGTTTAGGAAACTAAATCGGGGTTGGGTCCTTTCACATCCACTTTGCAAAAAAAAAAACAAAATTCTTCTTTTTCAATTCTTTTTAAACCGACTGTTGATAATCTCATGTTTTCTGTTACACAGAATACTTTAAGTGAACGTCATAGATATAAATTATTTAACAAAGCTTCAATGATTTGTTCTTTACTTCCATCTTATATGACTGGTAAAAAAATTCTAAAATCTCCACCGAATAAGATAGATTTACTTCTAAATGGAATTTGGTTTTTTGGATCATTGGAATTATTTGACAAAATATCACGAAGAGTTTTATCCTTTGATTCAATACAATATTTATGACACATATATCACGAAGACTTTTATCTCAATGCTCGATATACTTCTTAAAAAGTTGAATATATAATTCCATTTACTGTTTTTATTTCATCAAAATTGTAACATCCTTTTTGAATATTTAATAACACTCTCAGGTAATAGGATTCACCTACCATCAGTGGCACATATGCAAGTCTCCCGATAGTTTGATGAAGTGTTTTTCTTGGAGCCCAAGCCTTTTTTCCCCACACAAATTTAGTTGAAAATTGAGCATAAGTTAATTTTTAGGCTTTTTTATAGATAATATTTGCATCAAACCAAGCAATTAGCATTGTAAATTCGACATTTGAATTTTCTAAGACTTTTTCAAGGGAACCCTCTTCATCAAAAAACACACTTTATTCAGATGGTAAATGAATTGATAAATATATCACCGCATGAAATCTGGAACGAATTGAGAATTCAAATAATCGTCATACAGATTTATGAGGAGTTAAATATCGACAATTTAGATAATTTTGAATTTTATGATTTATACTGTCACAAACCAATACTCGAGCTCTAGCAAGATCTTTATTTATATATTTAAATAAATATTTGATTAACATAGATTGAGAACATGATTACACATTTATGTGAGAATTGTATCTCAATAACAAATTAGGATTATATGGAATATTAAAATTATTACCAATATAAATTCCGTTCTTATCTATAAACATTGAATCATCATCGTGTCATCTAATATATATTGAAGAGTCTTAATTGCTTGAAATAGTATTAGAATTGTATTAATTATTTTGGAAAAAAAATTGTACATGTTCCATCTCGCATGCAAGGAGACTTCGGATTAAAATGTCTGTAAAGATCATGAATCATAAATTGACTAATGATTTCAAAAAGTTATGAAGTAATGCTTTAATCCAGTAATTCAACTAAAATAATAAGATCTATATCAACTAATGTATAACATTTGTATGGTTTTTGAAGCCAAATTAGTAAATGAGCATGGGGTAACCCTCGTTTTTGAAATTCAATTGTATAAATGTGTGGATCAGTATATCCAAATGGCTCTCCAAATTTGATATAAGCCACCATATCATCTAATTTTATTCTAAAAATTCTTGAAACAATGTCTGGTCGATCTTCCAATTTGTACCCAGGTTTGTTTTCAAAATATATCACAATGTCTGGCCATTTAACATTGCAAGTAAATGTTACGAATAAGTCTGGGTTGCCATATTGTCTACAAATTGTCATTGTATCATGATAATTATTTATCATATCTCTTGGACAATTAATATGAGAACCTCGAAGAACAATTGTTTTTCCCATAGTTGAACTCTGAGTAATTCTATTCCAAACAAAAGCAAAAATTTGATTTCATTTTTTGCATCTTAATTTTGGTTGAGACTAAGCAGAAATTCCATTCGAAACAAAAGCAGAAATTTGATTCTAAACGATTTTCTTCAATATTTGCATATGTATAAATAAAGTATTGTGAAAATAATCTTCCACATTTTAACAAATAACTCGAATGATTTATTCTATCGAATGATTTATTCATTGTTAATTTTCTATCTTTATCGTCACATTTTCCATCAATTCATTGCAATAAAGTATTTATTTTTAATTCATCCTTCCCATATGAAAAAAGCAATGGATATTATAATGACATTAACTTCGGATATATTTTTTATATACGTTTTAGTTCTCCACTATTTGATGGAATAATAATATCTGTATTTGAGTTAAATTCTCCAATGTCACCGACTATTTGGATCAATAGCATTAATACGATTTAAAATTTCGTTAACAATAGCATAGACATAATTGAGCATACTTAGGACATTCACCTTTAGAAGGTAATACAAACCCCATTTTATGATGCACTTATCCACATATTTTAAATACATATGGAACAGTTCCATTATTTATAGTAGAATCAATTTTTGCACCTATAGAATTAAAAACAAACATTGAATTGTAAATTCTAATATTTTTACGAAATAGTATTGTGACAACCTGAACCAGAATCAGTATAGTAATTGGCTTAATCCACGAGTTTACGCGTAATCGCAGTTTTCCGTAAATTGAATTGACTTGGCGGTTTCGATCACGACTTAATTACCAGGCAAGAATTTGAGTTGAGTCTCTTCTTGAGAGTTGTAGTTTGTCTGATTTCGAGTTCGTTGGCGGTTCCGGATAATTATTTCGACGATCGAAGAATATGTTATGAATATTTGAAATCGCAGAATTTCGTCGTGTTTATCCGTTTGTATTTGAGTTATCCGAAACGTGGATGTGTTCCATTTTGGACAGTCGATCGTATCGAGCTGCGAGTATAAATATCGGAAATAGTCAAAAAAATTGTCGAAAACACTGTTTGGGAAGTTTGACCGTAGTTGACCGACCTTGGACCCGTTGACTGTTGAGGATTTTTGACCGTTTGTGAACCACCGGCGGACTTGCCGTTTCCGGCCACGAATTTGGAAGCTAAAAGATTCTCCTCGTGATTTGAAACTGTTTAGAACTTGGTTTTGCTTGAATTGGTGTCGATTTGAGGGAGAAATTGTGAGTTGAAATTCGAGGTTTTCCAGCCGGAATCGGGGGAGTTAGACAGCGGCGCTCCGGCCACGGCGGCGCTCCGGCCACGGTGGTGGCCGGATATTAGAGGGTTTCGACCCGTGGGACCACGGCGGAGCCTTTGGGAGTGGCCTCGAGGGCCGCCGTGCATCGTGGACGGAGATCGACGGAGAAACAGGTTCGCCGGGGATTTTGAATTCCGGGATTTTCGAGCTGTTTTTCGGCGGTTTAGGCCGGAATTGGAGGTAGCTACAGTTATGAGATGTGTTGGGCTTGAGGAGGAGAAGCTACGGTGAGCTTGGCCGCCAGGAAATCTCTCCGTTTGATGGCATGCCGCCGGCGGCGGCGGTCAACAGTGGAGCTCCGACGACCCGTTGACTTTTTAGAATTTGATGATTTTTATGTCGTTTTGCTCGTATTCGCGCCCCGATCATCGCCTTGAAGTTTTCGAGTTGATTTGGGAGCCGGATTTTTAGTCGAGGTTTTATGTGGAGATATCGAGAGTTTACGTCGATTATTTTGTACCGAGTTATATGTTTCCGGAAATGGTTGATTTCCGAGGTGTGGTACAGAGTATTGATGAAAGGACCCAACCCGATTTAGCTCTCTAAACCGGAATCAAACCCTTTCGAAAACACAAACCAACAAAAACCAACAAAATTTCGGCAGAGTTTCGTTACTAACGTGGAATTACCATTACCTGCACACGGAAAGTACACTTCATCCTATGCCACAAAAATCAAACCGTGGGCACCAATCCCATCCGGATTTCTCAATATATCAACAATAATGTAAAATAATAAATATATCTATACTTTACTGAAATCTGGAGTAAAAATCATATAATATATACAACAGAATACTCAGAGCGACCTCTAATGTGTAATTATATAAGTATACCATAGTAGGTAGAACAATAAACCTACTGGAAGAAACAAGGTAGCTCGAGCACTATGCCTCCAACCACGACGTGCGACACCAGAGTTCGAACTGCAAACTGGGCATGGAAACCGAAAAGCCCAGGGGAAAGACATGAAAACTGTTAGAGTGAGTTGACATAAATAAATGTCTTTCACCAGTTGATATATATGTTTAAAATAACATATGCGAGTCCAGGTAAATAGAAATAACAAAGTACATGAGGTAAACTCATACTCCTCCAGCGTACTAAGCATGCAAGTAAAAATCTCACGGGGTCACTCATGGACACATCCGTGCTAGTACAGTCCGAATCACGGGGTCCATAGTCCACACGTGATTCTAAGCCTGAAAGGCCTCGGTTCTGGGGAAACGCCCCTCGCCGGTCAGGTCGGGGTAACGACGCCCTTCCTAGTAGGCCTACCATCTGGGATCAGCCGAGAGGCAAGTGTATCGATACAACAACGTAACTGAGCTGTACTGTGTGTAAATCAAATCATAAACAGTTTGATGCAAATGTATGAAACAACATATAACTGTATGTATACTCGTATACGTATATCCGTATATGTATAATCGTAAAACACATGCTCATGTAATCCGAAATCTCATATGCATGCCCAAGTTTGTAAAACGTGTATAAAGACTCGCAAATAATCCGTGAAATGAAATGTCCACTCACAGACTAGCGTAACGCAGTTCGCGTTAACCAGTGATCCGGCGGAAAGTCCCTCGCCAAACGAACGATCACGAACCCCTAAATAATCACAATGTCCATTACTCAAAGTCATAACTCGACAATTCAAACAAATCAAGAGAAACCACCGTTCTCGGAAACACGTAATTCAATGTCGAAGAATCGTCGAAAATCTGATATTCACACCTCAATACCTCGCTGTACTTCGGATGCTGAAATCGAGAAACGAATCTCCCCACTGCGAGCGGGGCGCGATTTCGAGTGAAATGACATGCAACATGTCGAAAACCCCAAAAATTCAAAGTTGACCGTTGACCGCCACCAAACTGAAATTTTCTCGGCGGAGCAACCACCATTCCATGCAAAATCACCCACTGAGCAACTTCCATAACTGCACCGAAATCCAATTCTCACTCTAACTATGTCAATTTCATGATAAACCGAATGTTCACACAAATTTCAATTCCAAAATTCTCCAAGCACAAATCAAATTAGGACTCCATACTTACATGGTTAGAATCATGGAGATGAGGGCTACAAAATCCAGTCCTTGTTTGAGATCAACTCGGCCGGAATCAAAAACCACCATTAACCCCAAAATTTCTCAAACTTTGGTCCAAGGTTTCTCTCTCCACCATGAGCCATGCCAGAAAAAGAGGCCGGGGATGAGTAGAGGGCGTCGAGGCGAGTCGTTTGGGTCCTCCGCCGTGGCCGGAGACGGCCGGACGACAGCTCGCCGTCGACCACCGTGGCCACGGTAGCGCTACACCTCCACCAAGCTCGAGTTGACCAAGTCAACACCAACCATACCAGGTTTGACTTTCCCAAAGGGGAAACCCCCATTAAATACTCATTAAATGCTTTCCCAATTAGGAAACTTCCATAATTATCCTTTCGACAAACTTCAAACACACGTAACTTCCTCGTCGCAATTCCGATTTCAATAATTCTCGCGGCAACAAACTCGACTCAACATATTCTTCAATTATCACCCAAAGTCAAACACATCGACCAAACCGATAAAAAGTCAACGGTTCAAACCCACACATGTTTAACCGACTAAATAATCAACAATCAGAAATATTCACAACTTAATCTTCGTAACTCGGAATAATGCTCCGGAAGTTCCCACGAGGTCAAAATTAAATTCTCAACAACTTCCATGAAGAAGCCAAAATCAAATTCTCGTCCGATAATTTAGTCGTTAAGAAATCCACCAATTTAATCTGATTCCGTCGAAACTTCAAATAATCATAACTTATTCCTCGGTCGTCCAAATAACGATCCGGAACCGCCCACGAACTCGAAATCACACGTATAACGACTCTCGAGAAGAGACTCAGCTCCAATTCTCGGCCAATGATTTAGTCGTTATCAAATCTGGCGATTCAATCATCTGTCGGAAATCTGTGATTTCGCAGTCATACACGAATATAGCTGATCACACTGCTGATTCTGTTCTGGGTCGTCACAATTGAACTGTGATTTTGATCAGTTATATTTTGTGATTATTCAGGGGATCGAGATCGTACGTTCGGCGAAGGATCTTCCGCCGGATCTCGTGATTAGCGCGTGTGCGCGCTATGCTCATCTGTGAGTGGACCTTTCTATTTTCACTGTCGTTGCGAGTTCGTGATTTCCGTATTTATTTATATACGATGTTGAGATTATTTATTGTTTTTGGAGGTATTGTTTTATATTTTATATGGTGATGGCATTTACTTAGCATCGATGCATTGGCTACTCGGCTGAGATCCAGGGTTGAGAGATTCCCCTGAGATGCCCACTAGGCTTGAGAGATTCGCCTAGTCTATCACCATCGGGCTTGAGAGATTCGCCTGGTACCTCCATTTATTTTCCGAACTCGCTTTGTTTTATGAAGTATATATTGGTGAAAGGCATGTGTTTATTTTCGTCCACTCACTCTAAAGATTTTATTTGCCTTTCCCCTGGGCTTTTCGGTTTTCGTGCCCAGTTTGTAGTTCGGATTCTAGTGTCTCACGTCGCAGTTGGAGGCTTAGCGTTTGAGCTACGTTTCTTTTCCAGTAGGTTTCTTGTTTTGCCTACTGTTGTACATTTTTATATATATACACTAGAGGTCGCTTTGATACGCTACTAATATGTTTTCTAATGATTTTCCCCGGATTTCTGTAAAGTACAGTTTTGATTACTGTTTTACTTTATTGTTATGATATTGAGAAATCCGGATGTGATTAGTGCCCACGGTTTGGCTTTTTTGGCATAGGATGAAGTGTGTTTTTCCGGTGCAGGTTAATGGCAATTCCGCGTTAGTAACGAAACTCTGCCGAAATTTTTGTGTTTTTTGCAAGTTCGTGTTTTCAGAAGGGGTTTGATTCCAGTTTAGGAAACTAAATCGGGGTTGGGTCCTTTTAGCTTGGTATCAGAGCATTAGGTTGTCAGAATCTGTAGACTCTTGTAGTTGTGACACTTAGGATATTTGAGTATGGCCAGCATGTCTGGAGCGATGACCCGACTGGCCAGCGGTACTCATCAATGCTTCGGGTGTTGTATATGTTCAAATATCTGAGGTCTCATGATTACGTTCCTAGTGCTTGTGATTAATGCTTGTCTTGTATCAGTAGGATGGCTCCTCGACATGGTCCCCGTGTTAATCGGGATGTGGATCCTGATGAGGATCGCTAGACGCACGACTTGCTGATGCGAGTGTTGCATTTGGATGAGCGTTTTGACCCAGTGGTCAAAGCTCGTACTGCTGGTGCAACTGTCTTTTTGGGTTCAGCTGATCCAGAGATTTGTGAGGCATGGTTGGTTCAGGTTGAACGCGTTTGTGAGCATCTGCGTTTTACCCCTGAGCAGATGACAGTGGTAGCAGTTGGTTTACTTGAGTCAGATGCATACTTCTGGTGGGTTAGCACCCATAGAGTTCTGGTTGATACTCCGTGGACCTTGTTTCGGGATTTGTTTATGCAGAGATACTTCAACCAGGCTACGCAATAGTGGAAGTATGAGGAGTTCACTAATTTGAGACAGGGCAGTATGTCTGTGCCTAAGTACCGGGACAGATTTACCCGCTTATCTCGGTTTGCTCGTGACATGGTGGCAACAGAGGAAGCCAAGTGCCACAGATTTAAGCTGGGTTTGAACTTGAGCATCAAGCAGACTCTCACTATGATGCCTCGGAACAACTTTGATGAGTTTGTGAGTGCCGCACTTTGAGACGAGGATATCGAGAAGGAAAGACAGATGAGATTCCAGTCTCGACGATTTGAGGAGGGTGGACCGAGTCAGGAAACTTCCA
This sequence comes from Geum urbanum, assembly GCA_946800695.1. Lineage (NCBI taxonomy): Eukaryota > Viridiplantae > Streptophyta > Magnoliopsida > Rosales > Rosaceae > Geum > Geum urbanum. Next base: position 14,682,714 of record OX327003.1, read on the forward strand.
AGAGGCGGAGTTCTGATACTTTCGGATTGGCATCATCCTCGGGTAGTGGACCATATAGACCACCAGCTAGTGCACCAAGACAGAGATAGAGATGGAGGAGGGACCGACCTCAGCGACCACAATCTAGTGGGGGTTTTACCATACCGAGGGAATACCCATTATGTAGTCTCTGCAGCAGGCATCATGTTGGTCCATGTCAGCGAGGCCTTGTCGTTTGTTATTGTTGTGGCCAGGAGGGTCACTATGCGAGATAATGTTTCCAGCTTGCTGGTGCTGATGGACAGGCGGCCCAGAGTTCCGGAGGAGAGCAAGGTACCACTTATGGGGCTCGACCAGTACAGTTTTCTGGCTAGAGCGGACATCAGGGACACCCTCAGCACGGACGACTAGCCGGACAGGCTAGGGTTCATGCCATGACATTGCACGAGGGCATAGCTTCACCGGAGGTTGTTATCAGTACGTTGTATGTCTTTGGTTATCCAGTACATACTTTGCTAGATCCTGGTGCTACACATTCATTTATGTCATATAGACTATCATCTCTAGCTACTGTACTTGCGTCTCCACTTCCGGGGTTGTGGAGAGTGTTGTATCCGTCCGGTGAGGTTGTGAGTATTGGCTGGGTGTATCGAGACTGTGAGATTTTTATTAGAGGTCATGGTTTAGCCGCAGATTTGTTATTGTTGGATATCGTCGATTTTGACGTGATTTTGGGTATGGACTTCTTGGAGACACATTGGGCCATGTTCGATTGTCACGAAAAGGAGGTTGTGTTTCGACGACCAGACTTTCCAGAAATACTATTTTGTGGTGAGAAGAATACTTCATTGCCATGTATGATTTCAGCGATGAAGGCTGATCGGATGATAAAGAATGGCTGTGTTGCTTACTTATCTCATGTTGTGGATACTACGGCTGCTGTGCTGGACATTGGTGATATTGAGGTTGTTTTCGAGTTTCCAGATGTGTTTCCGGAGGAATTACCGGGTATTTCTCCAATTCGGGAGATCGATTTCACCATTGAGCTATTACCGGGCACTGGACCCATATCACAGGCACCGTATCGTATGGCGCCAGCATAGTTGAAAGAGCTACAGATTCAACATCAGGAGTTGCTGGAGAAGGGTTTCATACGACCCAATGTATCGCCGTGAGGTGCTCCTGTACTGTTTGTGCGGAAGAATGATGGTTCCATGCTGTTGTGTATCAATTACAGGAAGCTGAACTAGGTCACTGTGAAGAACAAGTATCCGTTGCCGCGGATTGACGACTTGTTTGATCAGCTCAAGGGAGCTTCAGTCTTTTTGAAGATTGATCTCAGGTCCGGATATCATCAGTTGAGGATCAGAGAGTCAGATGTGGCCAGGACAGCTTTCAGATCACGGTATGGGCATTACGAGTTATTGGTTATGCCGTTTGGGTTGACCAATGCCCCCGCAGCTTTTATGGACTTGATGAACTGGGTGTTCAGACGGTTTCTGGACAAGTTTGTGATCGTGTTCATCGATGACATCCTGATTTATTCCAGGACTGTGGGCCAGCACAAGAAGCATTTGCGAGCAGTTTTACGGACTTTGCGTGACAATCAGTTGTTTGCGAAGTTCAGCAAGTGTGAGTTCTGGTTGGACAGCGTGAATTTTTTGGGTCAGGTGATATACGCTGAGGGAGTCAGCGTAGATCCTGACAAGATTAAAGCCGTATTGAATTGGAGTAGACCTACTACCGTACCAGAGATCAGGAGTTTCTTGAGTTTGGCAGGCTACTATCGACGCTTTGTGCAAGATTTTTCACGGATTGCCACTCCACTTACTAGATTGACGAAGAAAGGCGTCAAGTTTGAGTGGTCCGATGCATGTGAGGAAAGCTACTTGCTCCTGAAAGAAAAGTTGACCACTGCACCAGTTTTGATTCTACCTGACAATAGTGGAGAGTTTGTGGTTTACAACGATGCATCGAAGTTGGGACTTGGTTGTGTTTTGATGCAGCATGGCAGAGTGGTAGTCTACGGTTCTAAGTAGCTGAAACCAAATGAAGTCAACTATCCTACACATGATTTGGAGTTGGTTGCTATTGTATTAGCTTTGAAGAGTTGGAGACACTGCTTTTACGGACCTCAGTGCAAGATATACACCGATCACAAGAGTCTAACTTATTTGCGCACGCAGCCAGACTTGAATATGAGGCAGCGCAGATGGATGGAGTTGATCAAAGACTATGATTGCACTTTCGAGTACAATCCAGGGAAAGTTAATGTCGTTGTTGATGCACTCAGTCGGAAATCCGGAGCCTTTTTGTTTCATGTATGTGTAGCCAGAGTTTCTATGTTAGCCGAGTTATGGGCTACGGGAGCTGAGTTTGAGTGGGACAATGATGGACCTTTGTTGGCTAGCTTCCAGGTTCGACCGGTATTGGTTGACCAAGTGCGTGAAGCTCAGGATGCGGATTCTTACCTGTTGGACAAGAAGACCATGATTCGGAATGGTGTGGCAACAGAGTTTTGATTGAGCGATGATGGTACGTTACTGTTCAGAGGTAGATTATATGTACCCAATGATGAGAGTCTGAAGAAAGATATTTTAGATGAAGCTCATTGTTCGGCGTATGCGATGCATCCCGGTGGTACGAAGATGTTTCGTACACTCCGAGCTTACTACTAGTGGCGCAAAATGAAGTGGGAGATTGCCGCATATGTGAGCAGATGTTTGATCTGTCAGCAGGTTAAAGTGGAGAGGCAGAAGCCTGTGGGAAAGTTGCAGCCCTTGGAGATTCTGGTTTGGAGGTGGGAGCACATTACCATGGATTTCGTGTATCAGTTACCGCGTACTTCGGCCGGTAATACTGATATTTGGGTTATCGTAGATCGGTTGATGAAATTCGCTTATTTTCTTGCACTTCCGGGGAAGATTTCCGTGGGCAAATTGGCAAAGCTATAATTGTCGGAGATCGTTCGCCTGTATTTATTGTTTCTGACCGAGACAGTCAGTTTACTTCAGAGTTCTGGCAAGCATTGCAGCGAGCCATGGGTACTAGATTGCGATTCAGTACAGCTTTTCATCCTCAAACTGACAGGCAGTCTGAGCAGACTATTCAGACTCTCGAGGATATGTTGCGGTCTTGTGTTTTGCAGTTTTGAGGAAATTGGGACCAGCAACTGCATTTGATTGAGTTTGCCTACAACAACAACAACTATCAGACCAGTATTGAGATGGCACCGTATGAGGCTCTCTACGGGAGGCAGTGTCGCACTTCATTGTGTTGGAGTGAGGTGGGCAAGCGATGGCTTATTGGCCCTGATCTGGTGAAGAACACCATGGAGGACATTCAGATTATCCGGGACAGATTGAAGATTGCCCAGGATCTCCAGAAGAGTTATGCAGACGTGAGGAGAAAGAGTCTCGAGTTCGATGTGGGCGATTGGGTCTTCCTCAAACTATCTCCGTGGAGGGGAGTTGTGCGTTTCGGGAAGCGTGGCAAGCTTCGACCACGGTACATTCGTCCGTATGAGATTACCGAGAGGGTTGGTGTCGTGGCTTACAAACTTGAGTTACCATCCGAAATGGCTCGTGTACACAATGTTTTCCATGTTTCGATGTTGTGGAAGTATATTTCAAATCCATCACATGTGTTAGCACCACATCAGCTTCCTATCCGAGAGGATTTGACATATTTGGAGGAGCAGGTATGGATTCTCGATCGACATGAGCAGGAGTTGAGGCACCGTGTTATACCACTGATGAAGGTCTTGTGGTATAATCACTCAGTTGAGGAGGCCACCTGGGAGACTGAGTAGCATATGCGGAAGCAGTATCCTCATCGGTTCACCTAACAGGTATGTTAATTTCGAGGTCGAAATTTTTTTAAGGGGGGTAGATTTGTGACGACCCGAACCAGAATCAGTATAGTAATCGGCTTAATCCACGAGTTTGCACGTAATCACAGTTTTCCGTAAATTAAATTGGCGGTTTCGATCACGATTTAATTACTGGGCGAGAATTTGAGTTGAGTCTCTTTTCGAGAGTTGTAGTTCGTGTGATTTCAATTTCGTGGGCGGTTCTGGATAATTATTTCGACGATCGAGGAATATGTTATGAATATTTGAAATCGCGGAATTTCGTCGTGTTTATCCTTTTGTATTTGAGTTATCTGAAACGTCGATGTGTTCCGTTTTGGACCATCGATCGTATCGAGCCGCGAGTATAAATATCAAAAATAGTCGAAAAATTGTCGAAAACACTGTTTGAGAAGTTTGACCGGGGTTGACCAGCCTTGGACCCGTTGAACACCGTTGACCGTGAAGGATTTTTGACCGTTTGTGAACCACCGGCGGACTTTCCGTTTTCGGCCACGACTTTGGAAGGTAGAAGATTCTCCTCGTGATTTGAAACTGTTTAGAACTTGGTTTTGCTTGAATTTGTGTCGATATAAAGGAGAAATTGTGAGTTGAAATTCGAGGTTTTCCGGCCGGAATCGGGGTAGTTGGATGGCGGCGCTCCGGCCACCACCGTGGCCGGAGATTAGGAGGTTTCGACCCGTGGGGCCACGACGGAGCCTTTGGGAGTGGCCTCGAGGGCCGCCGTGCGCCGTGGACGGAGATCGACGGAGAAACAGGTTCGCCGACGATTTTGAATTCCGGGATTTTCGAGCTGTTTTTCGGCGGTTTGGGCCGGAATTGGAGGTAGCCACAGTTTTTAGATGTGTTGGGCTTGAGGAGGAGAAGCTACGGTGAGCTTGGCCGCCGGGAAATCTCTCTGGTTGACGGCGCGGCGGAGGCGACGGTCAACGGTGGAACTTTGGCGACCCGTTGACTTTTTAGAATTTGATTATTTTTATGTCGTTTTGCTCGTATTCGCGCCCCGATCATCACCTTGGGGTTTTCGAGTTGATTTGGTAGCCGGATTTTTAGTCGAGGGTTTATGTGGAGATTTCGGGAGTTTACGTCGATTATTTTGTACCCCCACACTACCAGAATAACAGGTATAGGCAACGATCTCAAATCGTTGCCTATAGTCCAAAATTCGTTGCCTATAGTTATAGGCAACGAATTTTCGTTGCCTATACTTTCGTTGCCTATACATCGTTGACTATACTATAGGCAACGAAATCAATAACCCATTCGTTGCCTATAGTTCGGGGTTCAGGGGTTAGGGTTTTCAACAATACGCAACGACCAGCTTAAATCGTTGCATATAGTTTCACTATAGGCAACGATTTCTTCGTTGCCTAAACCCTACACAACAGGTCACCTTTCAAACTATAGGCAACGACGTCGTTGCCTATACTTTAGGATTTCGTTGCCTATAATTAAGAGTTTCGTTGCCTATAGTTTGAATTTTTGCATTTCTGGCAAACTATAGGCAACGAAATTGGTCCATTTCGTTGCCTATAGTGTGTGTAATTTTTAAAAAAAATACTTGATTCTGGATTGGGCCCAATTCCAGAATCTGCAACATTTACATGAGTTCAAACCACAACAGCGTACACATTTCAACCGAAATCAAAAACTAGCTACGTGCTACTGATCAAAGTTAACAGAATTGAGGAAGTCCTCGTGTGAACCCTCCTGGTGCTGCTGGTCGTCATCCCCATAAAACTGATGAAGCTGCGGCTGCTGGTCACCCCCGTAAAACTGATGCTGCGGCGGCGGAGGCGGCGGCTGCTCGGCACCCGTCCAAAACTGATGCTGCTGCGGCGGCTGCTGGTGGTCCCCATATAACGGCGGCTGCTGGTGACCCCCAAAATACTGCGGCTGTCTTGTAGGCGTGAACAGATTTGGCTGAGTCTGTGGGTGCGGCTGCGAAGCCCCCCGAGGTTGCTGAGATTGAAAGAATGCCCACATTTGGTCGTGCTGCTCCTTCTCACGGGCTCTTTCCTGCTCCATGGCTTCCCTGGCATGCCTCATCTCCTCCAACTCCTCCTCCTGCCTCCGAATCTGCTCCTCCTGCCTCCGAATCTGCTCTTGTACGCCGGACGACCTAGAATTGCTGGACCCGCTGGAGAATTCTGGAGTCATCTTCAAGACTCCATTTCCTCTGTAACCCATCCCCTTGGCCCAAAACTTGTTCTTTCCAACGGGAATCGCATCTGACACGCACCTCGCCGCATTAATGGGCGTCATGTGGTCAACCTGAGATGCATACTGGGTCACCTCTTCCTCCGTGCACCCCTGATGCAGCTCTCGAGCTACTTTAGCACGCACCTTCGGGATCGACTCAACCAATCTCTCCTAATAGACAATGCAAAATCGGTGACGCATTAATAATTGAGTAAAATACAAGAATTAATTAAACATGAGATGTATCAAATATGGACAAATATTTATTAGATACTTACAACATATTCAGGGTTGTTCGGATACCCATGTCGGATGGAATACACGAGAGGATCGGTCTGTGGTTCCAACCTTGCCCCACGTCGAGTCCATCTCTCATACGTTCGGGAACCGCAATGATGTGGGTTCACGTTCTGCGCTCGGTTTTTAGCATTTTGTTTCGAAATGTGCTTGTAGAATAAGAAAATGTGCACAATTATTAGCCAATTATATATATAGCATAAATTAGAGAATATCCTCGCAACATTAATTTTTTTGATTAAAATCCAACCCATTTATTTTTCACATATTTAGTCCTCTGACCTAGAATTGTTTCCTTTAATTTCTAGGTTTTTTCATGTTATTCTGCAGGGAAATAATTTAATCTTTGTTATTTTTGGTTTTAATTTCTAGCATCTCAATCACTAATACAGTTCACTATCTTTACTTCGTATAAACAATGTAAATTGTATAATTTAATTTACCTACACAATATATTAGAGATTTACCTACATATTAAATTAATAACATAGATAGAGATTTACCTACTAACATAAAATGTAGGTAAATTAATAATAATAATATTAGTTTAGATTTAGGTACGCAAATCAATTCATGTGCATACCACAAGCTTGGGATGCTTCCAGTGGGCTATAAGCCAGTTCCACTCGTACTCCCGGTATCTGAACTCACTTGGAGTGCCATTTCGGCCTTTATCTATGTTCTCCTCCCAGAACTTCTTCAAGTGGGACTTCCACTCTCGATACCTATATTGATGCAACAAAAATATCATATAACCAACACTTTATATTCACAAATCTAACGTATTCACAAATCATATAAGGATACTTAGCCTTATATAAATCCAAAATCACATCACCTAGACGTGAGCTTTCGTTCACACCACCCCCCGGGCTCCTTCAGCCGATCGTCAATAATAAACCATTGCTGCAATACACGTATACATAATTAGCCTCATAAATATGTATGTTTGGTGCCTTACAATAATATATAAGAACGTCTATTTTTATGACAAATTAATGTAAATTTAACTCACCGACAGTGCATTATGCACTCGGGCCTTCACTTCAGCATCAACTGAACCCCACGAGTCCCACAACATCGGGACGAAATCACGTATGACAAATCCTGCTTGGCTAGCATACATCCCTTTGTCAGAATACTCGATAGCCTCCCCATCATCTTCATAATCAATATGAGCCCGATTGTCACCAACTCGATCTTCAATACCCTTCCCGGTTGTGGTACCTCTGCTCTGTTTAGCTTTAGGGTTGACGACGGTGCCTAAGACACGGTACAAAAGAAGGAAATTAAGAAATAGAACCTAATTTAATGTACTGTATCTAGTAAATGAACATAAACTTACCATTCTCGTAAGTGAGCTGACCCTTAACCCTCACACTCAACAGAGGTTGAGAGAACGGCTCATATGTGTATGCTTCCTCAGGCGTCGTGAACGGGTCCTCATCATAGACGGCCACGTTGTTAGGGTCGAGCTGAGGTATCTTCGGAATAACCGTAGGGAAGAACAAGTCCCTTGGCGGGCATAAGTGCACAGAATCCGTGCGGGATGCACTGCCGGATGGCCCAGATGATCCGGAATTAGGTTGTGGCGTCGCCGCATTGGGAGGAAGAGGTGGCATACGCGGTGGGTCCTGCTGGTTTGGCCATAGTACCCTCGTACTATTTGGGCGTTCGCCGCTGACTGAGTGACGACCGGATTCCGTGGTGGAGTTTCGGCTGCTGTTGCGGGAGGGTCGTTCATGAGACACCGAGTGACGTGGACCTTGGGGATCCTGGGATGCTGTATATAGTTGGAGATGACGATTGGAATGTACATAGACGGTCTCAAGACTGTCCGGTACGGTGCTTCCAGAACTCTGACCAACGGACCTAGACCCACTCCTGGGTCCTTGAGGGTTCAACCCGGAGGACATTTGAGGTGTCGCTCCTTGAGGTGACGAGGAGGAAGCTCCTTTTTGTTTCCCACTTTTCCCGGGAATCAATCTTTTGAACACGGACATTTTTATTAATGTCTGCAACAAAATAACATAATGAATACCTTACGTACAATTGAGGCAACAATAACCTAAATTTAAATTTTGTCTAACTAAAATGAACAACCCAAACTAACAATCACACTTATTCCCGGCCAATTCTAATTACCTAAACTAAATAACCAAACTAAAATCACACTTAATTATTCCCAATTCTAATTATTCCCAATTCTAATTACATAAACTAAATATAATCCTAATCCACAATATAATCCACAATATAATCCACAATATAATCCTAATCCACAATCCACAATATAATCCTAATCCACAATATAATCCACAATATAATCCACAATATAATCCTAATCCACAATCCACAATATAATCCTAATCCACAATATAATCCACAATATAATCCTCTAATCCACAATATAATCCTACTAAAATCAATCTAGCTAACAAACAACCCAACACAAATCCAACACAACCTAACCTAAATCACAACACAAATCCATCTAAAATCAACCTAACAAACAACCCAACACAAATCCAACTAAAATCACGTTGTTTATTCAAGTAAGGAGAGAGGGAGAATGCGAACCGTACTTTTCGGGTTGCGGAGAGGGCAGAAATCCGGCGAGGTTTGCGGAGAGAATGCTAGTTGCGGCGGCGCTGGTCGCGAGCTGGGAATATATTCCAGGACTTATAGGCAACGAAATGGTGGCATCGTTGCCTATAGTATAGGCAACGAGGAGGACTTATAGGCAACGAATTTTTCGTTGCATATACATTAGGCAACGAATTCAAGACTTTATGCAACGAAGCGTATCGTTGCGTATACTTTAGGCAACGACTGGATCCTAAAGGCAACGAAATATGTCGTTGCATATACTATAGGCAACGAAATTTTCGTTGCGTATACTATGAGCAACGAAATGCATGATAAAGGCAACGAAATCCATGATAAAGGCAACGAAATCAATGTTAAAGGCAACCAAATCAATGTTAAAGGCAACGAAATCAATGTTAAAGGCAACGAACTTCAATTTATAAGCAACGAAATTCACATGTTTTCCACAACATACATGAAAATAACCGTTAAACTAATCCATCAAATTACACAAGTAAACTTCGATTCGATCAACACATATATACATTTAGGAGTTAATCAACTCAATACAAGCTCGAAGACTATACTCAATTACATCTCTAACTAAGGCTGATAATCAGAATCATCGCTAGAGTCTGACGCAGTTTGATAGTTGAAGTCTGGTAATAGGTGTCGCTCCTCGTCCTCGTCACTCGAGTCTTCATCAAAGTCATTTGGATTAACATTTAGAAGTGCTGCTCCAGAATTTTGAACCACAATACCAGGTCGAACATTATAATGGCGAATTGTATCGGATTCCGGAATGTCAATTCCATTTCCCTCTTGGTATGCTGCAACTTCTTCGTCATCTTCATTTTCACCAAGTGTGGCAGCATTGTACACATTCCTAGCTTGCACATGGTTTACTACTTTCCAGGGGGGTCTGTTCATAAGATCGTCAAGGTAAAACACTTGTTTGACCGATGTGGCAAGAACGAAAGGATCCTCCTCATACCAACTTGTGGCAGTATTCACGGAAATGTATCCATATTGATCGATGCGAACGTTCTCCGGACGAGTATCAAACCATCTGCACTTAAACAAGTAAACTTTCATGCGCTCACCATACATGAGTTCAACCACTGAATGGAGTACCCCGTAGTAGTCAGGGTCGTTATCCCCACCATGCACCATTACCCCACAATTCTGTGTCTTCACCCTATTGTCTCTTTCTTGACACATAAATTTCACGTCATTGACCCTACACATCGCGTAAACTTTTGATGATATAGGTTTCATAGCCAAGAGCCTCAATGCGTGTGACCATTGTGGGTAACCATCATCTTCTACATAGTTCATCTGAAATAAATAACCGTCAACATTAGATACGACATTTCATATAAATAACCGTCACAATTTGCTTTTACACGTCATATATATTATGACTAAATGAATATATACTCACCCATGTGCCAAAAAAATTTGCAAAGGTCCGGTTGTGGTACGCAACATCCCCGCGAACCTCTGGACTTCCAAGGTGTGTGTCTTTCCAATATTTAACTTCTTTACAATTAATGAGTACACACCAGTGTGCAATGTCTAACTCATATGGTGTCAACTCCCACTCCCCGTGCAACCTACTCTGTGGATAAACATCATTAGAGACTACAGAAAGGTTGAACTGGGGTTCATCTACCGACATATTCGAATGTGGGTCCTCAAGCGCTCCCAAATACAGTTTGACGTACGTTACGCACTCGTTCGCAAGATATGCTTCGGCGATACACCCTTCAGGTGCAGATGTATTATGTACATACCCTTTGTACTCTCCCAGTTGTCTACAATGATGAAAACAGCTTGTTATTATTGTTGTACGTAGAACAAGAATAAATTAATATATAAAGACTTAATTAGCAAACATCATACAAATGCGGGGTATATACCTCTCCATTGGATACATCCAAGTGTAGTGAACGGGACCGGTGAGCATCAATTGCTCGGGAAGATGCATCATCAAGTGAGGCATGATGTCGAAGAAATTTGGGGGGAAAATCCTCTCCAACTTGCACATGATAAAAATGATGTCCTTTCGCATTTCTTCGAGGTCTGACATTTTCACTTCTCTGGTGCATAACTTTTGAAAGAACCTTGACAGCGCCACTAACGGCTCTACCACCTCATCATCAAAGTACCCTCGAATCATAATAGGGAAGAGGCGTTGAAGTAGTACATGGCAGTCATGACTCTTTAATCCATAAATCTTATTGTCCCTGTAGTTAACACACCGACTTATATTTCCAGCAAACCCATAAGGATACTGGACGTTAGCCATCCACACAAAAATTTCATGCTTCTCGTCACGCGTGACCGTGTAAGGAGCTTGGGGCATCTTTCTCCCCTTCTTTTTCAACCACAGATGTTCCCGCAGTTTCATTTTTTCCAAATCAACGCGAGCTTTAGGGCCATCTTTGGTTTTACCTTGCCAATTTAGAACGGTGCCCACCACACTTTCACACACATTCTTCTCTATGTGCATGACATCTAGATAGTTCCTGATAGGCAACATCCGCCAGTACGGGAGTTCCCAGAAGATGCTCTTGTGTGTCCAGAACTTATACCTGTCGGGTATCTTCGGTATAGTCGCAACAACCTCAGGATGATTGCTCAATGGCCCAAAATTATACTCATTCAGGACTTCTAAGATTTCATCTCCAGTCCATCCCATGGGTTGCAGACCTTCTTCTATAGTGCCGTCAAAAGCCTGGGCGTCCTGGCGAAATGGGTGATGTCGTGGAAGCCAACATCGGTGACGCATATGGACAATCTTCGAGCAATGAGCTTGTCCAAACATGGCAGTCATGCACTCTGGACAGGCCCTGTACCCCTTGGTTGGGTTTCCCGACAACATCCCTCGACCTGGAAAATCACTGATTGTGCCCACAAGCATAGCACGCATTCGGAACATCTCATTTTTAAACCTGTCGTAAGTGGGATGACCAACTGTACTCAAGTGCTGAAGCTCTATAATCAATGGCCTCATGTACACATCCAGACACTTTCCTGGATAACCCGGCCCTGGAATCAACAGAGTCAGCATATTATATTCTTTCTTCATGCACATCCACGGAGGAAGGTTGTACGGTACCAATATAACGGGCCATATGCTGTACTTCTGACTCATGTTGCCGAAGGGGTTGAATCCGTCAGTCGATAGCCCCAGCCAAACATTTCGGACTTCAGCTGCAAAATCAGAAAACACATTCACCAGGTGCTTCCAAGCCTGACCATCAGCAGGGTGTCTAAGGATATCATCGTCAGGCAAAGTCCTCTCAGCCCACCATCTCATAGCTTTCGCCGTGAATGCACACATGAACAACCTTTCCAGCCTATCAATAAGTGGGAAATACCGAAGTATCTTCACTGCTTTCTTGTTTCCTGCAGGAGTGTACTTCCACCTTTCCGTACCACACACCGGACAGTATTCAAGCTTCGATAGATCCTTCCCGTCATCGTCTACACCCCAAAAGAGAACGCAATCATACATGCATGCGTGAATCTTGGTGTAGGAAAGTCCAAAATCTTTGAGGACATGTCGTATCTTACGATGAGTGGGGGGAAGACGATGACCGGGGGGCAGCAGATCACCAGTCAACTGAAGCCACCTATCGACCGCTGCCACGGTGCTCTTGGTCTCCACTTTTAGCTGCATCACTGCCATCACACTTTCAAGGACTGTCTTAGGACATCCGTGGTACAACGGAGTTTGATGCATCTGAATCAGGTTGTGGTACTTGTCCATACCACGTGTGTTGACATAAACTCTAGGTAATGGCTGGACTGGCTCAATGTGAGGGAAATTCTCAACTTCTGGAGGAACATATACGGGTGCTTCAGAATCATGAAATACACCGCTCTCATGAGGAAACATATCGTCGATGAACCTCCTGGTGGGATCATAATTGGATGACCTCGCAGTATCAGCAAATTGTCCATGATCATGCGGATCGGCTGCTGATGCTTCACCGTGATAAATCCAACGGGTGTACTTATTCCAAAATCCGTTTCTATGAAGGTGTCGCTCAACTGTAGCAATGGGACAACGATTGCCGCGACACCGACATTGTTTACATGGACAATAATGCACTGGCAACTCTCCACAATTAGCCGCCACAAATTCCAGAAATCTCCTAATTCCCTGCCCATATCTTGCATCAGTTCTATCCAGCCTCATCCAACTCTTGTCCATCCTGAAATGTACTGGCGATTCCAGAACGTTTCAGATTTTTCCACCGATTTTGATTTGAATAGCTGCTGGCTAGATCTGATATAATACTAATTATAGGCAACGAAATAGTAATTCGTTGCCTATAATTATTTTTCGTTGCCTATAAACTATAGGCAACGATTTTTTCGTTGCCTATAACCATACTTTAGGCAACGAAAACTATAGGCAACGATTTTTTTCGTTGGCTATAAAATGGACTTTAGGCAACGATTTTACTACTATAGGCAAAGATGTCGTTGCCTATAGTTTACAATAGGCAACGAAAATTCATGTCGTTGCCTATTGTCAACTATAGGCAACGAATTCCCCATGTCGTTGCGCGTTGTTTTCAATTTCGTTGCCTAAAGTGTTTATGTTGGTAGTGCCAGTTATATGTTTCCGGAAATGGTTGGTTTCCGAGGTGTGGTACAAAGTATTGAACTGTGATTTTGATCAGTTATATTTTGTGATTATTCAGGGGATCGAGATCGTACGTTGGGCGAAGGATCTTCCGCCGGATCTCGTGATTAGCGCATGTGCGCGCTGTGCTCACTTATGAGCGGACCTTTCTTTTTTCACTGTCGTTGCGAGTTCGTGATTTTCGTATTTATTTATATACGATGTTGAGATTATTTATTGTTTTTGGAGGTATTGTTTTATATTTTATATGGTGATGGCTGAAAGGACCCAACCCCAATTTAGTTGGCTAAACCGGAATCGAACCCCTTCGAAAACACGAACCAACAAAAATCTTTCGAAATTTCGGCAGAGTTTCGTTACTAACGTGGAATTACCATAACCTGCACGCGGAAAATACACTTCATCCTATGCCACAAAAATCAAACTGTGGGCACCAATCCCATCCGGATTTCTCAATATATCAACAGTAAAGTAAAACAATAATTATATCTATACTTTACTGAAATCCGGTGTAAAATCGTATAACATAATCAACAGATTACTCAGAGCGACCTCTAATGTATAAACATATAAGTATACCACAGTAGGTAGAACAATAAACCTACTGGAAGAAACAAGGTAGCTCGAGCACTATGCCTCCGACCACGACGTGCGACACCAGAGTCCGAACTGCAAACTGGGCACGGAAACCGAAAAGCCCAGGGGAAAGGCAAATAAAAACGTTAGAGTGAGTGGACGAAAATAAACATATGCCTTTCACCAATTTATAGACATACTCAATGTAAAACAGTGCGAGTTCGGAAAATATGGAGGTTGTCGGGCGACCTCTCAAACCCGACGTCAGGTGAATCGCTCAACCCGACGGTGATAGGCCAGGGGACCTCTCAACCCTGGCGGCACTCAGGGGACCTCTCAACCCTACTTCAGAGGAATCTCTCAACTCTGGGCCAGAGGAATCTCTCAACTCAGGTAGCATCGATGCAATAAATGCCATCACCGATAAATATATAATAACACCTCTGAAAATAACATATATCTCAATCATCGTATAAAATAAATACGGAAATCATTAAATCCACGAACTCGCAAAATCAACAGTGAAAATAGAAACTTGTCCACTCACACGCTTGCGTAACGTAGTTCGCGTTAACCCGTGATCCAGCAGAAAGTCCCTCGCCAAACGATCGATCACGAACACCTGAATATTCACAAAATCTATTTCTCAAAATCATAAATCGACAATACAAGACAAATCACGAGAGAAAAACCACTGTTCTCGGAAACACGTAATTCAATGTCGACGAATCGTCGAAAATCCGATATGTATATCTCAATACCTCACTGTAAGTTCGGACGCTCAAATCGAGAAACGAACCTCCCCACTGCGATCGGGGCGCAATTTCGAGTGAAATGACATGTAACTTGTCGAAAAATCCAAAAAGTCAAACTCCACTGAGCAACTTTGTCAACTGCAACAAAGGCCAATTCTCACTCTAACTCATCCAATTTCAAGCAAAACCGAATTGATCCCAAAATTTCACATCCAAAATTCTCCATACACAAGCAAAATTAGATCACCAAAATAAATGGTAGCTTCTAGGGGATGAGAGCTACAAAGCCCACCCAAAATTGCAGCTAAAATCGGCCAAATTCATAGAACCTGAAATCACCAAGTTTTCCTCTATTTTCATGCCGGAAAATCTCTCTCTCTGGTGAGCTAGGCCGTGAAGGGAGGCTGGGAGTGGGTAGAGGAAGTCGAGGCGCACTGATTGCCACCTCCCCCGTGGCCGGAGACGGCCGGAAAGGCACCACCGCCGTCGACCACCGTGGAGCACGACGTGAAACTCTCTCTCTCTCCACTGAGTTGACTCAGTCAACTCGGTCAACTCCCAACATGGAAATGTTGACTTGCCCAAAACAGCAGGTTTCTATTTATAGGCTTTCCATTTTTGGAAACTTCCAAACACCATTTTCGGTAAACTTCGAACCCACGTAACTTTCTCGTCGTAAATCCGATTCCGATAATTCTCGCGGCCACAAGCTCGTCTCGACGTATTCTTCAATTATCACTCAAAGTCAAACACATCGACCAATCGGATAAAAAGTCAACCATTCAAACCAACACATATTTAATCGACTAAACAATCAACAATCGGAAATATTCGCAACTAAATCTTCGTAACTCAAAATCATGCTCCGGAAGTTCCCACAAACTCGAAACTAAATTCTGAACAACTTCCATGAAGAAACCGAAACCAAATTCTCGTCCGGTAATCTAGTCGTTAAGAAGGCTGCCTGTAAAACCCGAACTTCAAATATTCATAATTAATTCCTTGGTCGTCCAAATAACGATCCGGAACCGCCCACAAACTCGAAATCACACGTAGAACGACTCTCGAGAAGTGACCCAGCTCCAATTCTCGGCCAATAATTTAGTCGTTAACGAATCCGGCAATCCAAACGACTGTCGGAAACCTGCGACAACACGCAAGCTCGTAGATCAAGCTTATGACACTGTTCAATCTGTTCCGGGTCATCACAAATCCACCCCCCTTAAAAAAAATTTCGACCTCGAAATTTCCGAGTCTGTCGGCTAAAACTAAGAGCATTGCCTCTGCATACTGCTCAACTCTCAAGTGGCAACCACAACTGAACGACTTCTCAGTGGCGACGACAACGGAACAACTCTGATAATAGACTCCACAATAGGAGATAGCTCTGTACTGTAATATCTGTACCCTCAAATCACAAATTTGAACTGGCTCTACACAATAGCCAGGTGTTCCTGCATAAGGAACAGATAGGGTACACAACACGTAGCAAACCTGAAACACAATTCCGCCACACGGAACACAACACACATC
This sequence comes from Geum urbanum, assembly GCA_946800695.1. Taxonomy (NCBI): domain Eukaryota; kingdom Viridiplantae; phylum Streptophyta; class Magnoliopsida; order Rosales; family Rosaceae; genus Geum; species Geum urbanum. Next base: position 14,699,179 of record OX327003.1, read on the forward strand.
AAAGCCAACGATATAGGCGATGCCGAACCATACGGCATAACACAAATTCGCCTACGACCACATACGAATCAAAACAACATGGTAATTCACAACTCAACCTGCTCACATCAACATAACTCACATACTCATAACAACATAGCTCAAACATCGGACTCGGGCAATTATCAACCACATTCCGCTAATTTGACAGTCTGTGGTAGCACATTCTACAAAATCAGAATCAAACATCAACCCAAACTCAAACCAAACCCGCTCCAGCACAATGGAGTACAACATCGTCCTCAAAACGACATCATGCAACATCAAAACTATAGTGGTCCACAAACTGGTACTGCATGCAAACTCAAACACGTGAAACTGCTGGTCCCAAATCTCTCAGAACTGCAATACCGAGGTCCACAATATCCCTTCCAAGGTCTGAATAGCCCTCAAAGATCGCCAACCAATCTGAGGATAAGAACAGGTACTAACTCGTAATCTGGTCCCCAATGCTCGTTGCAAAGCTTGCCAACACACAGTCGTAGTTGATTATCTCGATCAGCGAACTGGGACATAGGCACACCGCGGGAATGAACAACCTCCGCCAAACACAATTATGCCAGTCTGCTACTGAAATCATCTCCGAATGTACAAGGAAATGTACTGAGTTCGTCAAATGGTCCACAAAGGCCTGACACTGGTATCACAAACCAAAGTGCATACAAACACACACAATCAAAGCAACAATCGCCATGTCTAACCGGAAATCTCAAATGGCTGACACTTCTCGGCAAGTCTCTGCCTCCTAGCCATCGCCAGTCGTCAAATGTGGCATCTGCACACACAAGTTGCTATACTGCTATTCATGTTGCGTCACGAGTAGTAAACTCGTAGTATCTGATACATCTCCGCATCACTAGTGCCAAATGCGCGCGAAACCACGAGCCTTAACATCATCACACTCGAACTCAGCTCCCATAGCGTATAACTCGGCTAACGCGGAAACGCGAGCCACACACACACACATGAAACACTGAAGCTCCCGACATCCAGCTGAATACATCAGCAACAACAACCCAGATGGATAGTCCAAATACAACCTCTAGTCTTTCCCGAACAAGCTCAAAGGTGCAGCCATAGTCGTTAGTCAACCCCATCCATCTACAATACCTCAAGCCCAAATCTGGCCGAAAATGCAAGTGGATGAAACTCAAGTGATCAGTGTACGTCCTACACCTCGCTGCACGCCATAGCTGTAGTGTCTCGAACTCTCTGATGCTAATATAAGGACAGCTACATCCAAATCATACATAGGATATGTAGCTTCATAAGGTTTCCACCGTCCGTAACCATGAGCCACCGCTCTGCCACACAGGATCAAAACACAACCAAATCCAAACCTCGATGCATCGCCATAACTCACGAACTCGTCGCGGTCGTCTGGTAAGGTCAAAACCGAAGCAACGGTCAACCATCCTGCAGGAGTAAGTAACTCTCCTTGCGTGCATCGAACCACTCGAACTTGACGCCTTCTTCGTCAATCCGAAAAGTAAAGTAGCAATCTGGGAAAATCCTGCACAAAGCCGTCGGTAAAAGCCTGCCAAACCCAAGAGACCCCAGATCTCCGGTACAATGGTAGGTCAACCCCAAATCAACACGGCTTCAATCTGGTCAGGGTCCACGCCAACTCCCTCGGATAACATCACACAGTCCAAAATCTTCACGCTAATCAACCAAAACTCACACTGGATGAACTTCCCAAATAACTGATCATCTCGCGAAGTCCGCAAAACCGCTCGCAACTGCTTCAGGTGCTGGTCCACATTCCTGGAGTACACCAGGACCTTGCCAACGAACATGACCGCAACTTGTCCAGAATCGTCTGAACACCTGGTCCATCAAATCTGTAAAAAACTACGGGGCATTGGTCAACCAAACAGCGTGACCAAGAACTCCTGATGCCAGCATCTTGATCCGAAAGCTGTCCAAACCACATCTGACTCATCAATCCTCAACTGATGGTATCCGGCCCCGAAATCAAGCTTCGAAAAGACTGAAGCTCTCGCGAGCTAATCAAACCACTCGTCAATCTGAAGCGGAAGATACTCACTCTCCTCTGAAACGAATCAGGTTTCCGGCAGTCAACGCACCACCATGTCTAACCATCTATCATCCGTACACACAATGCAAAAGCACACCACACAAATACGCGGGGTCGCACAAAATCTCCTGAAACCTCCTCCAGCAACTCCATCAGCTCCATCAGCTCCACTGGCTCCGAACGACAAAACGTCGGTAAAATGAGTCCAGCGCCTGGTACAAACTCAATGGTGTAGTCAGTCTTCCGAACTGGAGGGACACCTGGTAACTCCTCCGGAATACACCTGGAAACTCTGGAACCACCTCAATGTCACCAATGTCGGGCACAGCAACCATAGTATCCACATCATAAGCTAAACAAACCACACAACTTGTCTCCACCATCCGCTCGACCATCACTGCGAAACAGCATCTCGGGGAAATCTGGTCGTCGAAACACAACCTCCTTCCCGAGGAACTCGAACACAACCAAAATGTGTCGCCAACAGTCCATACTCATAGTCACATCAAAACCACGATGTCCAGCTATAACAGATCCGCGGTGAACACATAACCTCCAACAAGGATCTCACAACCTCCGGATGGATACAATACTCTCCAAAACCTCGGAAGTGGAGATGCAGGTACAATAGCCATGGATATCAAACAACAGTAACCTTGGAGAAAAGTCTATCCTCAAACAAGGTCATGGCACGAACACGAACTCCAACATGCCTAACTAGCCGCCCACGTCAATCGCGACTTGGTGAATAACTCATCAAAAGGCTACATTAATCAGACTTCAGGAACAACATGAGGATCTCCTCATAAACTCTGAGCTACCGAACCGCTACAACAGCTGGCTGAGGGCGCTCTCTCGTAATGTGACCCTCCTGGCCACCGAAACAGCAACTGAGAGTGCTCCATGAACACAAGTCACCGCAACACCTGCTGCATGATAGGATCACCAACGATCACCCAAAATCATGCCACAGGAGCAAGTCCGCTACACTGTGATCTCCGCCATCGCCAAACGGATCCTTTGCTTGATCTGATGACCCTCAACATAATCGAAAAGGCCACAGCCTGATGAAGTCACGGATCCCGAAGTGCCTGAACTCAACCTCATCACAATCTCGACTAAGTCCACTTGCCTCAAATCATCACATCGAAACCCGCGCACATCTTTCCCTCACAACAGCCTCGCTACTGAGTGCAGCACACTAAGCTCCTCACGGCTATCTCGAGGCACAACAGTCAAAGTCCCTCTGATGCTCAGGTTCAAACTCATCTCGAACCTCGTGTACTGCTTCCTCTGAAGCCACATAACTCGTGCAAACAGGAACAAACAAGTGAACAATGCATCTCTGCCTCAGGTGGTTAAAGACTCCACATTCGAATACTGGGTAGCCTGATTAAACCATTACCTTATAAACAACACCCTGAATGTAGGCCATGGAGTCACAACAGGAACTCACACAATATCAGCCCACCAAATACAACAATCTGACTTAGGCAAACATCAACTGCCACAATTCTCAGCTCTGAGGCAACACATAAACGCTCATACACACACAACCAGGCAAACCGTGCCACACAGTTCTCTGAACTCTGAATACTCATCCAAATCCACAATTCACTGGCAAATCACGCGTCGATTAATCCTCAATAGGATCCACCACTGCCGTCGATCATCGTGGAGCACGACGTGAAACTCTCTCTCTCCACCGAGTTGACTCAGTCAACTCGGTCAACTCCCAATATGGAAATGTTGACTTGCCCAAAATAGCAGGTTTCTATTTATAGGCTTTCCATTTTTGGAAACTTCCAAACACCCTTTTCGGTAAACTTCGAACCCACGTAACTTTCTCGTCGTAAATCCGATTCCGATAATTCTCACGGCCACAAGCTCGTCTTGACGTACTCTTCAATTATCACTCAAAGTCAAACACATCGACCAATAGGATAAAAAGTCAACCATTCAAACCAACACATATTTAATCGACTAAACAATCAACAATCGGAAATATTCGCAACTAAATCTTCGTAACTCAAAATCATACTCCGGAAGTTCCCACAAACTCGAAACTAAATTCTGAACAACTTCCGTGAAGAAACCGAAACCAAATTCTCGTCCGGTAATCTAGTCGTTAAGAAGGCTGCCTTTAAAACCCGAACTTCAAATATTCATAATTAATTCCTCGGTCGTCCAAATAACAATCCAGAACCGCCCACGAACTCGAAATCACACGTAGAACGACTCTTGAGCAGAGACCCAGCTCCAATTCTCGGCCAATAATTTAGTCGTTAACAAATCCGGCAATCCAAACGACTGTCGGAAACCTGCGACAACACGCAAGCTCGTAGATCAAGCTGATGACACTGTTCAATCTTTTCCGGGTCGTCACAATGGCATTTAAGCATCGATGCATTGGCTACTCGGCTGATCACCGGTAGTCCAGATCCAGGGTTGAGAGATTCCCCTGAGATGCCCACTAGGCTTGAGAGATTCGCCTAGTCTATCACCGTCGGACTTGAGAGATTCGCCTGGCACCTCCATTTATTTTCCGAACGCGCTTTGTTTTATGAAATATATGTTGGTGAAAGGCATATGTTTATTTTCGTCCACTCACTCTAACGATTTTATTTTCCTTTCCCCTGGGTTTTTCGGTTTCCGTGCCCAGTTTGCAGTTCTGATTCTAGTGTCTCACGTCGCGGTTGGAGGCTTAGCATTCGAGCTACCTTTCTTTTCTAGTAGGTTTCTTGTTTTGCCTACTGTTGTACATTTTTGTATATATACACTAGAGGTCGCTCTGATACGCTACTGATATGTTTTCTAATGATTTTCCCCGGATTTTGTAAAGTATAGTTTTGATTACTGTTTTACTTTATTGTTATGATATTGAGAAATCCGGATGGGATTGGTGCCCACGGTTTGGCTTTTGTGGCATAGGATGAAGTGTGTTTTCCTGGTGCAGGTTAATGGCAATTCCGCGTTAGTAACGAAACTCTGCCGAAATTTTTGTAGTTTTTGCAAATTCGTGTTTTCAGAAGGGGTTTGATTCCGGTTTAGGAGACTAAATCGGGGCTGGGTCCTTTCAAGTATGCTCTCTCGACCATTTTCTGAATTTAATAATTGTTCAAGAATAATTGGTGTACGATTTGATAATAGAAATTTAACTTGTCCTTTTTTACAACAATTTGTGTTTATGATTTGATTTTTTATTTTTCTTTTGATAGATTCATATGACCAAAAGCATGCGCCGCAATAATTGCATGTGAAATAATCATTCCCAAAGTCATGATAATTAGCAACCATACCTGCAATAATACTTGTTCAAAAATACTTAATTTTTTATTAATTGACAATAAATAATATAATATATGACTCACCTTGACGGGCTCTTTGATACAATGCCTAGCCAGAAAAAGTTGTACCAACACCTACATTTCATATTCATCCCAAAGAAATATTAGACTACCCATAAAAACAACTAAAACCAATATATGTATATAACTGGGAGCTGTGATTCATATCAAACAAAATTACAGCTATCAAGATTCTTACCAAAATACCCATCAAATTTTTTTTTTCAAATATTAGACTACCAATAAAAATAAATATTCCCAACATATGTCCATAATTACTTGTTATATTATCATCATCTGTATCATTTCTCTTATTTCAACAGGCATACACTACAAGAGAAAACAATATAGCCGACGACTTGCTGGAAAACAGGCCGACGACAAGCCTTGTCATCAGGTATAGTAGGCTATCGCCGACGAGGTTCTCCAGTCGTCGGTCATAGTACTATAGCCGACGACTTGATTCTAGTCGTCGGCTATAGTAGCCGGAAAATCGTCGGGTATAGTTTCTAACTATTATCGTCGAGTGTTTTTGACTATAACCGACGACTTTGTAGTATCGTCGGCTATAGGTGTTTATAGATCCAATTTGAGCAGCAGATCGGTCATTCAAAAAAAATTCTCCCGTGGAAACTGAAAATGCTCTGAAATCATTGGGTGTTGTCGAAAACTGTCCATAATGAGTTCGTGATTCATTATATAGGTACGTACGTACGTACTACATATATATAGGTACGGTATATACATGTGCATGTGTACGTGTTGATTGTGGTACATATATATATGCATGATGTATAGAGTTGAGATATATATTGTTATTTTTGAGTTGATTGTTGAGTTTGAGTGATTGATGGTTGATTTTGAGTGATTGATAGTTAATATGTAGTAATTGTCGTTGATTATTGTCAATATAGGATGATTTATTTGATTATTGTGATTATTATAGGGTTAATTGTGATTATTATGGTTAATATATATTGTGATTATTGTGTGTTTCGATTAATTGTGATTGTAATGTGATTATTATTTAGCTTTTTATGATTATAGTTAGGGTATATGATCTACGCATTTTATGCTTGACTCTTAATGTCTTTATCTCTACATTTAATTTTTTTTTATGCTTAGTAAATATGTTTCTAACTTACTTTATGTTTTTAGGTAGAAATAAAGAAGGAAATATTAAAGGAGGCATTTCAGAGCTAAAAGCGGGCTAAGGAGAAAAGTTCCTAATTCCAGAGAAGAAATGGTCCGAGGAATGGTCTTCAAATGGTTACTAAAATGCATTCCCATATGGTGTCAAGAATTGGAAACCAAATGCCAAATGAAATGGATACCAAAATGATGGACAAAAAGATGAAGACATTTTTCCTGCGCGACCCAGGAAAAAGCAAATATGGCGGAATATATGGAGCATATAATGGACGAATTTTGGGAGATATTGAAAGGACCCAACCCCGATTTAGCTACCTAAACCGGAATCGAACCCCTTCTGAAAATACGAACCAACAAAAAATTATAAAATTTCGGCAGAGTTTCGTTACTAACGTGGAATTACCATAACCTGCACCCAGAAAATAACACTTCATCTTATGCCACAAAAGCCAAACCGTGGGCATTAATCCCATCCGGATTTCTCAACATCAATATAATCAATAACAGTAAACAAACTGTACTATGTATATATGTATATCCGAGAAAATCCGTATAAACATGTATCAGAATGTATCAGAGCGACCTCTAGTATAAAACATATACACATCAGTAGGCGAAACAAGAACCTACTGGAAAGCACGGGTAACTCTGAACACTAGCCTCCAAACCGCGACGTGAAACAGCAGAATCCGAACTGCAAACTGGGCACGGAAATCGAAAAGCCCAGGGGAAAGGCAAATAAAACGTTAGAGTGAGTGGACGAAAATAAACATATGCGTTTCACCAGTTTATATACATACTCAATATATAACAGTGCGAGTTCGGAAAACAACACAGACACATATATATATATATACACGGAGGTTGTCGGGCGACCTCTCAAGCCCGACGTCAGGTGAATCGTTCAAACCCGACAGTGACAGGCCAGGGGACCACTCAACCCTGGCGGCACGCAGGGGACCACTCAACCCCGCCCAAGAGGAATCTCTCAACTCTGGTCCAGAGGAATCTCTCAACTCTGGTACATCGATGTAATAAATGCCATCACAAATAAACACATATAACAATACCTCCGGAAACAACATATATCACAACATCGTATAATTAAATACGGAAATCATAAAATCCACGAACTCGCAAATCAACAGAGAAAATAGAAACTTGTCCACTCACAGATCAGCTAGCGCGAACACGCGCTAAACTTGTGGTCCGGCAGAAGTTCCCTCGCCTGAAGAATGGTCACGATCTAGATCTCGATCTCCTGAACATTCATAAACATAACTGATCAATACACAAACCACAACACTGTACTGAATGCACGGAAACCAACCGTTCCCGGAAATATGCAATACGGTACAAAATGAATTACGAAATTCCCGAAATCCCCACTCGAAACCTCGACTGAAAATCGGCTAACCAAATCAACCCGAAAACCTCTGAACGACGATCAGGGTGCGATTACGAGAAAAATGACATTAATTTCATCAAAATCTGAAAAAGTCAACTCCTCCGCCGTTGAACACCGTTGACCGCCGCTGTCGGCGGCGGCGTGCCGTCAACGGCGAGATTCTCCGGTGGAGAACTTCCAGATCACACCGCCTCGACCATACGAACCACTTTCATAACTACAGCATATACCAATTCAAACCCAAACATCATCAATTCATCAAAAATCAATCGGAATATCACATCGGAATCCCTAATCGGGTTCCCCTCCAAACACCTCCTCGTCCAAAACCAAACAACTAGGAAGCACCACCGAGGTGTGGGGAGCAAAACCCCCAACAACCCCACCGTCAAAACTCCCCGGAATCATACCCACCGTCACCGGCGAAATCCTCCCCCTCGGCCCGATTCGAACTCGGTTAAAACTCCATCAATTTCCCTCAAATCAAATACAGACCTACTCGAAATCAAACAGGGAAGCGATCCCTACCTTTCACTTGGCCGGAGGTGGCCGGAATTTGGTCGTCGGACGTTGAAGCCGAAAACGGAAAGTTTTCCTCCACGGGTCAACGGTCAAACTTGCCAAAAACAGAAAGTCAACTCAGTCAATGCCCGAAATGAAATTCTCGACTATTTCTCGACTATTCCGATATTTATACTCACGCCTCGGGTCAATCGACGGTCCAAAATCGATATACGAAATGATTCGGATAAACACGAAACAATCGGATAAACTCATCGAAAGCCGAAACTTCAAATAATCATAAAATATTCCTCGGTTATCGGAAAAATCTTCCGAAACCGCCCACAAGGTCGAAATCACGTACTCTACAATTTTCGTGAAGACACTAAACTCAAATTCTCGACCGAAAACATAGTCGCGAATCGAATCGGCAAACCACATATACGACGAAAAACCGCGACTAAACTCAATCTCGAGAATCGTGCCGAATACGCAACTGATTTTGGTTCGGGTCGTCACAAATCTACCCCCCTTAAAGAAATTTCGACCTCAAAATTTACGTACCTATCAAGTGAACAGATGAGGATACTGCTCCCGTATATGCTGCTCGGTCTCCCAGGTGGCCTCCTCAACTGAGTGGTTCTGCCACAAGACCTTCACCAGCGGAATCACACGATGCCTCAACTCCTGCTCACGACGATCGAGAATATGCACTGGCTCCTCAACATACGATAAATCCTCTTTGATCGGCAACTGCTGAGGGGCTAACACATGTGAAGGATCTGAGATATACTTCTGCAACATCGATACATGGAAGACATCATGAACACGAGCCATCTCAGCCGGTAACTCAAGTCTGTAAGCAACAGCTCCAACCCTCTCCGTAATCTCATACGGACCAATGTACCGTGGTGGAAACTTGGCACGCCTCCCGAAACGCACAACTCCCCTCCACGGAGATAGTTTCAGGAAGACCCAATCACCAACCTCGAACTCTAAACTCTTCCTCCTCACATCTGCGTAACTCTTCTGCCGATCCTGGGCGATCTTCAATCGATCCCGGATAACCTGTACATCCTCCATCGTGGTTTTCACCAAATCAGGACCAATGAGCCAACGCTCGCCCACCTCACTCCAACACAATGGAGTGCGACACTGCTTCCCGTACAGGGCCTCGTACGGTGCCATCTCAATACTGGCCTGATAGCTGTTGTTGTAGGCGAACTCAATCAAGTGTAACTGTTGATCCCAGTTTCCACGAAACTGCAACACACACGATCTCAGCATATCCTCAAGAGTCTAAATGGTCCGCTCGGACTGCCCGTCAGTCTGAGGATGAAAAGCTATACTAAATCGCAACCTCGTGCCCAACGCTCGCTGTAAAGCTTACCAAAACTCAGAAGTGAACTGACTATCTCGGTCAGAAACAATCGACACAGGCACACCATGCAAGCGAACAATCTCGGATAAGTACAACTTGGCCAATCTACCCACTAAAATCTTCCCTGGAAGTGCAAGAAAGTGTGCGGATTTCGTCAATCGGTCAACAATAACCCAAATGCCAGTGTTGCCCGCTGAAGTACGCGGTAGCTGATAGACAAAATCCATCGTAATGTGCTCCCACTTCCAAACTGGAATCTCAAGTGGCTGTAGTTTCCCTGCAGGTTTCTGCCTCTTCGCCTTCACCTGCTGACAAATCAAACATCGACTCACATACGCGGCAATCTCCAGCTTCATGTTGTGCCACCAATAGTACGCTCGAAGTGTACGAAACATCTTCGTACCTCCGGGATGCATCGCATACGCTGAACTGTGGGCCTCGTCCAGAATTTTCTTCTTCAAGTCCTCGTGTCTGGGTACACATAGCCTGCCTCTGAACAACAACGTACCGTCGTCGCTCAATCGAAACTCTATAGGCACACCATTCCGTATCATGGTCTTCTTGCCCAGCAAGTAAGGATCTGAATCCTGAGCCTCTCGTACCTGATCAACTAGTACGGGTCGAACCTGAAAACTGGCCAACAAAGCTCCATCATCATCATACCCAAACACAACACCCGTAGCTCGAAGCTCGGCTAACATCGATACTCTGGCCACACACATGTGAAACAACGAGGCTCCAGATTTTCGGCTAAGTGCATCAGCTACAACGTTGGCCTTCCCGGGATGGTACTCAAATGTGCAATCATAGTCGTTGATCAACTCCATCCATCGACGCTGCCTCATGTTCAGATCCGGCTTTGTCCGCAAGTAGGTGAGACTCTTGTGATCAGTGAAAATCTTACACTGAGCACCATACAGGTAATGTCTCCAACTCTTCAACGCTAACACGATGGCGGCCAACTCCAAATCATGCGTCGGATAGTTGACCTCATGCGGTTTCGGCTGTCTGGAACCATATGCCACGACTCTACCATGCTGCATCAACACACAGCCAAGGCCCAACTTCGACGCGTTGCTGTACACAACAAACTCACCACTGTCGTCTGGCAATGTCAGAACCGGTGCGATAGTCAATCTCTCCTTCAGGAGCAAGTAACTCTCCTCGCACGTATCTGACCACTCAAACTTGACGCCTTTCTTTGTCAATCTGGTCAGTGGTGTAGCAATCCGGGAGAAATCCTGAACAAACCGTCGATAATAGCCTGCTAACCCCAAGAAACTCCGGATCTCCGGCACAGTAGTAGGTCTACTCCAGTTCAGCACGGCCTCGATTTTGTCAGGATCAACACTAACTCCCTCAACCAAAATCACGTGGCCTAGAAACTTCACACTATCCAACCAGAACTCACACTTGCTAAACTTCGCGAACAGTTGATGGTCCCGCAAAGTCCGCAACACTGCTCGCAAGTGCTTCTTGTGCTGGCCCACACTCCTGGAATAGATCAGGATATCATCAATGAATACAATCACAAACTTGTCCAGGAATCGTCAAAACACCTGATTCATCAAGTCCATGAAAGCTGCGGGGGCGTTGGTTAACCCAAACGGCATAACCAAAAACTCATAATGCCCATACCGCGTCCTGAATACTATCCTGGCTACATCTGAATCTCGGATTCTCAACTGGTGATATCCAAATCGAAGGTCAATCTTCGAAAAGACTGCTGCTCCCTTCAGCTGATCGAACAAGTCGTCAATCCGCGGCAACGGATACTTGTTCCTCACTGTAACCTGATTCAGCTTCCGATAGTCGATGCACAAATGCATGGACCCATCCTTCTTCCGCACAAAAAACACCGGAGCACCCCACAGAGAAACACTCGGTCGAATGAATCCCTTTTCTAACAACTCCTGGAGCTGAATCTGCAACTCCTTCAACTCCGCAGGCGCCATCCGGTACGGTGTCTGGGAAATCGGTCCAGTACCCGGCAATAACTCAATGGTAAAGTCAATCTCCCGCACAGGGGGTATACCAGGTAACTCTGCTGGAAACACGTCCGGAAACTTAGACACAACCTCAATACTACTAAGATCCGGTACAGCAGCCGTAGTGTCCACAACATGGGCTAAGTAAGCAACACAACCCTTTTTCATCAACCGATCCGCCCTCATCGCGGAAATCAAACACGGTAGTGAAGTGTTCTTCTCGCCACGAAACAGTATCTCAGGTAACCCTTGTCGTCGAAACGCGACCTCCTTTCGATGGCAATCAAACATGGCCCAGAGCGACTCCAAAAAGTCCATACCCAATATCAGATCAAAATCCACAATATCAAGCAATAACAGATCTGCGGCTCAACCATGGCCATCAATAAACACCTCACAATCTCGGTAAACCCAACCGATGCTCACAACCTCACCTGACTGATACAACACCCTCCACAACCCCGGAAGTGGAGATGCAGGTACCGTAGCCAATGATCACAGTCTAAATGATATGAATGAATGTGTGGCGCCCGGATCTAACAATGCAAGTACAGGAATACCAAAAACATGTAACGTACCGATAACGACCTCCGGTGATGCTCTGCCCTCACGTAGAGTCATAGCATGAACCCTCGCCTGTCTGGCTGGTCGTCCTCGCTGGGCCTGACCCTGCTGTCTGCCCTGACCTGCAAACTGTACTGGTCGCGCTCCCGAAGTGGCACCTCGCACTCCTTCGAAACTCTGAGCCGCTTGACCATTAGTATAAAACAACTGGGGACACTCCCTCAAGGACCCACATGGTGTCGGCTGCAGAGACTACACAATGGGTACTCCCTCGGTACGGCAAAAGTGCCACCAGTACGTCGAGGATAACTAGAACTACCTCAGTACACCAACTGGTGAGCGATAAGATCCACCGCCTGAGGATGAGGCTGAACCGGAAGTATCAAAACTCGGCCTCTTTGAAGGCCCCTGACTCGGTCCACCTTCCTCAAATCGCCTCGGCTGGTACCTCTGCTGTCTCTCCTGCTCAATGTCCTCGCCTCGGAGTGCAGCACTAACAAACTCATCAAAGTTGTTCCGAGGCATCGTAGTCAGCGTCGCCTTGATGTTCAGATTCAATCCCAGCTCAAACCTACGACACTTGGCTTCCTCTGTAGCCACCATATCCCGCGCAAAATGAGACAAACGGGTAAACCGATCCCGATACTCAAGTACAGACAAACTGCCCTGCCTCAAGTTTGTAAACTCCACGTACTTGCGCTACTGGGTAGCCGGATTAAAATACCTCCGCATAAACAGATCACGGAACAAGGTCCACGGAGTATCAACCGGAACTCTGTCGGTGCTAACCCACCAAAAGTATGCATCACCCTCAAGTAAACCAACTGCGGCTACTGACATTTGCTCAGGAGTAAACTGCAGACGCTCACAAACACGTTCAATCTGAACCAACCATGCCTCGCATATCTCTGGATCAACTGAACCCGAAAACACAGTAGCACCCGCAGTGCGAGCCTTGACCACAGGTTCAAAACGCTCTTCCAAATGCAGCACTCGCATCAGCAAGTCGCGCGTTCGGCGATCCTCATCAGGATCCTCGTCCCGATCAACACGGGGACCACGTCGAGGAGGCATCCTACTGATACAAAACAAGCATTAGGTACAAGCAAAACGAACGTAATCATGAAACCGCATATATTTGAGGACACACAACACACGAAGTATTGATGAGTACCGCTGGCCAGTCGGGTCATCACTCTAGTCATGCTGTATCAACTCAAATACCCTAAGCGTCACAACTACAAGAATCTACAGAATCTGACAACCTAATGCTCTGATACCAAGCTGAAAGGACCCAACCCCGATTTAGCTATCTAAACCGGAATCGAACCCCTTCTGAAAAAATGAACCAACAAAAATTTTTAAAATTTCGGCAGAGTTTCGTTACTAACGTGGAATTACCATAACCTGCACCCAGAAAATAACACTTCATCCTATGCCACAAAAGCCAAACCGTGGGCATTAATCCCATCCGGATTTCTCAACATCAATATAATCAATAACAGTAAACAAACTGTACTATGTATATATGTATATCCGAGAAAATCCGTATAAACATGTATCAGAATGTATCAGAGCGACCTCTAGTATAAAACATATACAACATATACACATCAGTAGGTGAAACAAGAACCTACTGGAAAGCACGGGTAACTCTCAACACTAGCCTCCAAACCGCGACGTGAAACAGCAGAATCCGAACTGCAAACTGGGCACGGAAACCGAAAAGCCCAGGGGAAAGGCAAATAAAACGTTAGAGTGAGTGGACGAAAATAAACATATGCCTTTCACCAGTTTATATACATACTCAATATATAACAGTGCGAGTTCGGAAAACAACACACATATATATATATACACGGAGGTTGTCGGGCGACCTCTCAAGCCCGACGTCAGGTGAATCGCTCAAACCCGACAGTGATAGGCCAGGGGACCACTCAACCCTGGCGGCACACAGGGGACCACTCAACCTCGCCCAGAGGAATCTCTCAACTCTGGTCCAAAGGAATCTCTCAACTCTGGTACATCGATGTAATAAATGCCATCACAAATAAATACATATAACAATACCTCCGGAAACAACATATATCACAACATCGTATAATTAAATACGGAAATCATAAAATCCACGAACTCGCAAATCAACAGTGAAAATAAAAACTTGTCCACTCACAGATCAGCTAGCGCGAACTCGCGCTAAACTCGTGGTCCGGCGGAAGTTCCCTCGCCTGAAGCACGATCACGATCTAGATCTCGATCTCCTGAACATTCATAAACATAACTGATCAATACACAAACCACAACACTGTACTGAATGCACGGAAACCAACCGTTCCTGGAAATATGCAATACGGTACAAAATGAATTACGAAATTCTTGAAATCCCCACTCGAAACCTCGACTGAAAATCGGCTAACCAAATCAACCCGAAAACCTCTGAACGACGATCAGGGCGCGATTACGAGAAAAATGACATTAATTTCATCAAAATCTGAAAAAGTCAACTCCTCTGCCGTTGAACACCGTTGACCGGCGAGATTCTCCGGCGGAGAACTTCCAGATCACACCGCCTCGACCATACGAACCACTTTCATAACTACAGCATATACCAATTAAAACCCAAACATCATTAATTCATCAAAAATCAATCGGAATATCACATCGGAATCCCTAATCGGGTTCCCCTCCAAACACCTCCTCGTCCAAAACCAAACAACCAGGAAGCACCACCGAGGTGTGGGGAGCAAAACCCCCAACAACCCCACCGTCAAAACTTACCGGAATCATACCCACCGTCACTGGCGAAATCCTCCCCCTCGGCCCGATTCGAACTCGGTTAAAACTCCATCAATTTCCCTCAAATCAAATACAGACCTACTCGAAATCAAACAAGGAAGCGATCCCTACCTTTCACTTCGCCGGAGGTGGCCGGAATTTGGTCGTCGGACGTTGAAGCAGAAAACGGAAAGTTTTCCTCCACGGGTCAACGGTCAAACTTGCCAAAACAGAAAGTCAACTCAGTCAATGCCCGAAATGAAATTCTCGACTATTTCTCGACTATTCCGATATTTATACTCGCGCCTCGGGTCAATCGACGGTCCAAAATCGATATACGAAATGATTCGGATAAACACGAAACAATCGGATAAACTCGTCGAAAGCCGAAACTTCAAATAATCATAAAATATTCCTCGGTTATCGGAAAATTTTTCCGAAACCGCCCACAAGGTCGAAATCACGTACTCTACAATTTCCGTGAAGACACTCAACTCAAATTATTGACCGAAAACATAGTCGCGAATCGAATCGGCAAACCACATATACGACGAAAAACCGCGACTAAACTCAATCTTGAGAATCGTGCCGAATACGCAACTGATTCTGGTTCGGGTCATCACAGATATTATATGAATTTTCAGACCTGATTTGAGGGCCAAAATATGTGCAAGAATATGCTAGATTCGGCCAAGAATTATTAGGGAATAAGGAATGCAAGATTTGAAGATATGAAGATTTCCTTTTCCTTGAAGAAGAAGAAAACAGGGCAGCCAGATCACTCAACTTCTAAAATCCGTAGAAAATCCAATTCAATTCCAAATATGGTGTTCCTTATATGGATTTTATAGCCCTTTGAATAAGCTTTCCAATGAAACAAGAATCAGAATTTTTGGTAGGTCATATTTCCGGGAAAACGTGTTTTACTACAGCTGGTCAGATTTCCCCGATTTTAATATGGAAGGTCTTGTTTTGGTAGGAAAAACCCTACCCTTCTCCTATATAAAGGGGAGCTCGACTCATTCATGATCATCACTCACCATATAGCCGAAGCTCTGCCCTAAAACACCTCATCACGTCCAAAAATCTCTCCAATGAATACCAAGAAGCCGTCCACTCCAAAGCTCATCAACTACCTTCCTCCACCGATGTATTCAAGGCAATCCTTAGTGCTTCTCTCCATCCTTTGAAGGCATGATTACATCAAGTAGACTAGGGTAATCCCGACATCAAAAAGTGTAACCATGACTTCTACTCTTTACTTCTTGTGTTATTTCTTGGTTTGTATGGACAAATTTGTTGAAGTATTTTTGGTTTGTAATTCTATCAAGTTCATGTGATCTCCCACGTTTTGATCTTTAGCTTTCATGTGATATTTTGTGCTTAATGCTTTGATTTATTGCAGGGCAATCCCACCTTAAATCGATGGAAGTGTTAGGGCAATCCCTACACTTTACTTTCGAGAGATATGCATGAAATTAGTAGCTAAAGACTTAGAACTAATAGGTTGCATGTAATTTGGTAGGTTCTAAAGAGTTAGGTGAAAGATGAGTTGATCCTTGTAAATATATTAGTTTAGGATGTTTTACCTTAAAATTTGTAGGAATTTAGTAACCAAAAACTCGCACCCCCATTTAAACCTAACATAGTTATGCATGCACCCTCAATCCAGTTAAGAACGATCCCTATTTACCAATGCTACATCTACCATAAAGGGTTTTAATTGACTCATTGTTGTTGAGTGATAAATGTTAATTTAGTGCTTAGTAATGGTGAGTATCAGTATATATATTAAAATTATGGGAATTGTACGTGTGTGTAATCATATATATATATATATATATATTAATTGATTGATTGATTGTTGATTTAATTTGAGTTAAATTAGACAAAAATAAATATATGATCGAATAGTTAGAGATCGAGTAGAATATATAATTAGACAAAAATAAGTTTAATATATGAATATAAATTAGACAAAATATATATATATGTGTTCATTTGTAATTAGGGATCGATCGAGTAGAATAATTAAATTATGTAATTTATAGTTTAAATATCGATATATATATATATAATGATGAATTTTTAATTAATTAGATCATGGGTATATATACAGCTATAATTTTCAGGATGGACAAGAGTTGGATGTGTCTTCCAAGATGGGATGTAAGATATCACCGTGGAATTAAGAGTTTTGTGGAATATGTGAAGGTTAATTGTGGAGGGATGACAATTCATTATTGTCCGTGTATGAAATGTCAGTGTCGCAGCAAGCGATATCGTTTTCACATCGATAAAGTATTGAAGCACTTGAAGAAAAACGGGTTTTGGGAAAAGTACACATGTTGGATTTATCACGGTGAGAACTCATCAGTTAGTCAGCATGATCAGGGACAATTTTTTGAGAGTGCCAGTACATCCAATGATCCAACAATAAGGTTGATCAACGATATGTTTCCTCATGAGAGCGGTGTATTTGCTCAAGCACCAGATATCCCTCCCGCCATTGGGGGTTTCCCTCATATTGTGCCAGTCCAGCAATTACCTACAGTTATCAACACTGCTGGTATGGACAAGTACAACAACCTCATTGTCTTCCAACAGACCCCGTTGTACAACGACTGTAATAAGACTGTTCTTAAAAGTGTTATGGGAGTAATGAAGCTCAAAGGGGAGAACAAAATGAGTGCGAAGGCTGCTAATGATTAGCTGATGTGGGGTGAAGATCCTAAAACATTTTGGCATTTCCTACATCAAAATCCATGCTTGAAGATATGATTGCATTCTCTTCTGGGGTAAAGATGCTTATAGGAATGATCTTGAATCCCTTGATGGTTGCCTGGTATGTGGTACAGATAGGTATAAATTGACTCCTGCCGGAAACAAGAAAGCTGTGAAGATACTTCGGTATTTTCCTCTGATAGATAGGCTAGAACGGTTGTTCATGTGTGCACTCACGGCTGAAGCTATGAGATGGTAGGCCGAGAGGAATTTCACCGGCGGTGATACCCTTATACACCCTGCTGACGGAGAAGCTTGGAAGCACATGGTGAGGGAGTTTTCTTATTTTGCATCAGAGATTCGAAATGTTTGGCTGGGGCTTTCATCTGACGGATTCAACCCTTTTGGCAGCATGCGTCTTCAATACAATAAATGGCCAGTTATTTTGGTACTGTACAACCTTCCTCCATGGATGTGCATAAAGAAAGAATACAATATGCTCACTATGATAATTCCAAGGCCAGGTTATCCAGGAAAGTGTCTCGATGTGTATTTGAGACCCTTGATTGAGGAGCTTAAGTACTTGAGTGAGCATGGTCATCCCACTTATGACGAGTTCAAAAATGAGATGTTTCAAATGCATGCCATGCTTGTTAACACCATTACCGATTTTCCTGCACGCGGGATATTGTCGGGCAATGTTATGAGGGGATATAGGGCTTGTCTAGAGTTCATGACTGTTGAGTGTTGCAGACCTCATTGCGGGAAGATTGTACAGATGCATCATCGTTGTTGGCGCGGCTTCCACATGATCACCCATTTCGGGAGGATATGGATGTGATGACCCGAACCAGAATCAGTTGTGTATTCTGCACAATTCACGAGATTGGTTATAGTCGCAGTTTTACTATATTTGTGTGGTTTGTTGATTATGTTCGCGACTATGTTATCGGCCGAGAATTTAAGTTGAGTGTCTTCACAGAAGTTGTAGAGTACGTGATTTCGAGCTTGTGGGCAGTTCCAGATGATTTTTCTGATAACCGAGGAATATATTGTGATTATTTGAAGTTTCGATTTTCGATGAGTTTATCCGTTTGTTTTGTGTTTATCCGAATCATTTTGAATATTCATTTCGGACCGTCAATTGACCCGAGGCGCGAGTATAAATATCGGGAATAGTCGTAAAATCGTCGAAAACCACTGTTTGACGTTGACCGAGCTTTGACTTTCCAAATTGGGAAAGTTGACCGTTGACCCGAGGGGAGAAAGTTTCCGTTTTGGTTTCGCCGGCCGACTTCCAGTTTCCGGCCACCTCCGACCTTTTAAAGGGTTTGAATCGCTTCCTCTCTTGATTTTAAGTCGTTTGGTGTTTGGATTTGTGTAAATTGGTTGAGTTTTGAGGTGACCCGAATCGGATCGGTTTGGTGATTTCGCCGGTGACGGTTACGGTGGTTCCGGCGAGATTTGGAGGTGGGGATGTTGAGGTTTCAGCTCCCCACACCTTGGTAAGGCTCCCTATGTGGTTAGTTTTGAACGAGGTGGTGGTTTTGTTGAAACCCGATTAGGTTGCCGGAATATTTTTCGTTTGGATTTCGAGCTGTAATTGGTTGTGTTCTGGTTGGAATTAGACCTTGTATCAGTGAAAGAAAAGATTAGGCTTGAGGTGGGCTTCATTTCTGGAGCTTCCTCGCCATTAAACTTCACCGTTGACGGCGCGCCGCTGCTGGCGGCGGAGCTCCGGCGAGGAGTTGACTTTTTGGATTTCGATGAAATTAATGTCATTTTTCTCGTAATCGCGCCCTGATTATTGTCTAGAGGTTTTCGGATTGATTGGGGTAGTGGATTTTCAGGCGAGGGTTTCGAGTGGAGATTTCGGGAATTCCGTTAATCATTTTGTACTGCATTGTTTATTTCCGGGAACGGTTGGTTTCCATGGTTAAGTTCATAGTTATGGACTATGTTTTGATCAGTTATGTTTATGAATATTCAGGAGATCGAGATCGAGATCGAGATCGTGATTGTGCTTCTGGCGAGGGATCTTCCGCCGGGCCACGAGATTAGCGCGAGTGCGCGTTACGCGAGTCTGTGACTGGACAATTTCTTTTTAAGGATTGTTTGCGAGTCTTTATATACGTTTTATGAACTTGAGCATGCATACGAGATTTCGATTTACATGAGCATGTGTTATACGATTATGCCTATACCAGTATATATTACGTATATGCACTTATATATTGTTTCATGCATTTGCATCGAATTATTTATGATTTGGTTTACACAGAGTACGGTTTATATATGTTGAATCGATACACTCGCATCCCTTCTGATCCCCGAGGATGTTTACCGGGGGAGGCTGTGACTCCTGACCCGAGGACTTTACCGGGGGGAGGCAAACCTTTGACCTGAGGCCTTTCTGGCTAGAATCACGTGTGGGTCTGGGATCCCGTGATTCGGACTGTACTAACATGGTTGTGTCCTCGAGTGGCCCCGTGGGATTTTTATGCATGCTCTGTACGCGTGAGGAGTTAGAGTCACCCTCGTGTTTGTATGCGTGAGGAGTTAGAGTCTCCCTCGTGTACCCGGACACGTGAGGAGTTAGGGTCTCCCTCGTGTACCATTTGATTTTTATACATTCGACTCGCATATGTTTTTATAACGTATATATTATTTGGTGAAAGACATTTATTTTCGTCCACTCACTCTAACGGTTTTCATGTCTTTCCCCTGGGCTTTTCGGTTTCTGTGCCCAGTTTGCAGTTCAGGTTTTGGTGTTTCACGTCGCGGTTGGAGGCTAGTGATCTGAGCTACCTGTGTTTCCAGTAGGTTCTTTTTTCGCCTACTGATGTGTATATTGTATATATTTACGCTAGAGGTCGCTCTGATACATTCTTATACGTGTTTTATACGGATTTTCTCGGATATATTATATTATACATATATGTTTTCTGTTATTTGATATTATTATGATGTTGAGAAATCCGGATGAGATTGGTGCCCACGGTTTGGCTTTTGTGGCATAGGACGAAGTGTTATTTTCAGGGTGCAGGTTTATGCAATTCCACGTTAGTAATGAAACTCTGCCAAAATTTTGAATGGTTTTTGTTGGTTCGTGTTTTCAGAAGGGGTTCGATTCCGGTTTAGGTAACTGAATCGGGGTTGGGTCCTTTCAATGGAGGTATTTGATGGGACTATGGAAACAAGTGAGCAGCCGAGGAGATTGACGGGGGATGAAATATTGGAAGTGCTAAATGAATACGATTTTGGGCAGCTCAACAATCATCCTGAGATAGTGGCGTCAATACCTGACAAACCCGACACGTATAAATTTTGGACACACAAAAGTATTTTTTGGGAACTTCCATATTGGTCCAAGTTGCTGATCAGACACTACTTAGATGCCATGCACATAGAGAAAAAAATGTGCGAAAGTGTGGTCAGCACAGTGTTTAATTGGGAGGGAAAAACTTAAAAACGGTCGGAAGGCACGCACTGATATGAAAAGAATGGCACTAATCTCAAGCTCCTTATACCGTCAAGCCTGCCTAGAAGAATGAAATTTTTGGCTGGATGTCAGGTATCCTTCCGGCTATGTTGGAAATATAAGTCGGTGTGTTAACTTCAAAGACAATAAGATGTACGGACTAAAGAGTCATGACTGTCATATACTGCTTCAACGCCTCTTCTCTGTTTTCATTCGAGGGTACCTGCCCAACGAGGTGGTGGAGCCTTTAGTGGCATTGTCAAGATTCTTTCAGAAGTTATGCACGAGAGAAGTGAAGAAATCAGACATGTGGGAAATGTAACAGGACATCATCTTTATCATGTACAAATTGGAAAAGATATTTCCTCCAAAAAATTTCGACATCATGCCTCACCTGATGCTTCATGTTCCGGAACAATTGTTGTTTAACGGCCCAGTACACTACACATGGATGTATCCCATGGAAAGGTACGTCAGGCATCTTTGAATTTGGCTATGTCTTTAATATTATTTATTCACTTATTTTACAATAATCATAACATGCTCTTTACCCTTGCACACGAGTGCGTAACGTACACCAAGTTGTATTTAGGAGCGTTGGAGGACCCTCTACAATATATGCCCATAGATGAACCACAGTTCAACCTTTCGATCATCTCCAATGATGTTGAAGTTTCTGGAGAGTTGCCCAACTCGTACAACTTGGAACCATATGAGCTAGTCATTGCCCACTGGTTTGTATTGATTAACTTTCCAGAAGTTCAATATTGGAAAAATGTGCACCTTTACTGCCCTACTATTGCCGGTGATGTTGAGTACCACAACAAGACGTTCGCAAACTATTTTGGCAAATGGGTACATATATAGATATATTTACTTGTATCTAAATTTAAGTTTCTTGTATCATATTTATAGTTAAGTTAATAAATGATTATTTTCAGATGAACCATGTACAAGATGATGCTATCCCTCAGTAGTCACAAGAATTGAGGCTCTTGGCGCAAAAACCGGTAACTTCTAGAGTTTATCCTATGTGTAAGGTAAATGGCGTGCTATTTATTTGTGAACATAGAGACATCAGACGAAGAACATAGAATTCTGTGGTAATGGTGCATGGTGGGCATAATGGAGTTCACCATTACGGTGTTCTCCATTCAGTTGTCGAGTTAATTTATGGGAAATGCATGATAGTGCACTTGTTTAAGTGTAGATGGTTTGATACTGATTCTGAGAAGACAAGGACCGATCAATACGACATATTTTCGGTGAATACTACTACAAGCTTGTATGAAGATGATCCATTTGTTTTGGCCACAACGGTGAAACAATTGTTCTATCTTGATGATCTTGTGCATAAAGGCTCGTGGAAAGTGCTTAACCATGTTCTTCCAAGAAACATATATAGTGTGTCGACACTTGGTGTGACCTCAGATAATGAAGAAGTTAATGCTTACCAAGAGTCGAACCCAACTGGTATTCCTGAATCCTCAACAATTCGCCTTACTAATGTGATACAGGGTAGTGTGGTACGAATTCCTCGACCGGAACTTATTGATACTAATCAAAATGAAGAAAATGAAGACTTAAGTGACGAGGACTTACACATCTTACATGAAATTAACTCGAAAACCGAGTCAGACTCAAGTGATGATTCTGACTATACACCTTAGTGTACGTATGTTAATCCGAGTATGAACGTGCAATGTAAAATAATGTGTAGGACGATGACTTGAACGTGCAATTTGAGTATGAACGTGCAATGTAAAATGATGTGTAGGATGATGACTTCAAAGTGCAATTTGAGTATGAACGTGCAATGAATAACGTCGACATTCGTGATATGTAAAGTAGGAACTTTGTTTAGTTAGCCTTTTTTATAAGTAGCTAAAAAAAACTCCTAGCCTTTTTTATTAAATGAGAAAAAACAAAAGCAAAGTGAAAGAAAAAAAAATATCACCGACGAC
Organism: Geum urbanum; assembly: GCA_946800695.1. Taxonomy (NCBI): domain Eukaryota; kingdom Viridiplantae; phylum Streptophyta; class Magnoliopsida; order Rosales; family Rosaceae; genus Geum; species Geum urbanum. Next base: position 14,722,544 of record OX327003.1, read on the forward strand.
ATTCATAAGAACTATCGTCGGCTATACTATAGCCGACGACTATACTTATGTCGTTGGCTATAGTGGTCGGGTTTCAACCCCCACAACAGCCCTTTTGGACAGAAAATGAAATTGCCCCATTTTTTTTACAAACTTTCTGAGAAATTGAAGCAAGTCCGGTCCATCTTTGTTGAAGCAGCGCCGCCGTCGTTCATCCTAGCCACCGTTAGAGCCGCCGCCGTCCTTCTACAACCCAAAAAACAGGTTTCTCTCCCTAAATCCCTAAATTTTTGAATTTTTTTTTATTTAGGTTCAATTTATGTTTAGTTTGTTGATAATCTGGATGTTTGGATGAGTTGTGTGAATATATATTGGATTATTGTTGAATTTTGTTGATTTTTGGAATTATTGTTGGATTATTGGATATTATTGGATTATGAATATATATATATATATGGGATTGCTGGATTAGAAATTTTGGAATATAATGGAATTTTTTTGAATTTTTGTAATTTAATAGAATTTTATATGAATGAATATATAATGAAATTTTTATGAACTTTTGTAATTTATTGAAATTTTTATGAATTTTTGTAATTTTTGGATTATTATTATGAGCATATATATATATATATGAATTAATTTGGATAATATTTGGTGATTAATATGAATTAAATTGGTAGGTTAATAATTAATTTTGGTTTTTAGTAATTTATGAGATTAATATGAATGAATTTAATTATGTGAATTAATTTGACTAATGCGAATTAATTTAATTATATGAATTAATTAATATGTGAATTAATTAATATGTGAATTAATTTAATTATGTGAATTATTTTTATTATTCTAGATTGATGTGAATTAATTTTATTTATTCTAGATTTATGTGAATTAATTTAGAATTTGGTAGATTAATATATATGAATTAAATTGAATTTTTTGTATTTATGGAATTATTGTGAGTTAATATGGAAATATGTGATTTAATATATGGCATTTGGTAGATTAATGTGAATTAATTTTAATCTTGGTAGATAAATTTTAAAAACTATATAAAATTGAGTATGTTACGTAAATTTTATAGAAACGATGAATTTGTTGAACTGCGGTGCTTCGCGAGGGGGATCAAGGGGGTGGGGTCGAGAGGGAGATCGGGACGTGGGGATGAGGGAAGCAGAAGTTAGTCCGCATCCGGATCCACCAGTATCGGCAACACTTACACCCGTCCTCCCACCTCTCGGCACTGTGCAGTTCTAGGTTAGGGACAACCTCAGCAGCAGCAGGTCGAGCCTCGCCGACCCTCCTGCGTGAGGAGGCTTTATGAGGATAGTCGCACGCCTTCAATGGATAGTGCGACTTAATCCTCGGTCCGAATGTCAGACATTTATCGGCCGGAGCCTTCCCCATCCACCGACCGGACTCCTCATTCTTCCGAGGAGGCTGGTGGATCGACTCAGTCCTTGGCAGGGATACGACTATGCCCGCCGTCTACCCTATTCTTACCCTTGGAAATCCCGACGATACCCCTCGTCGATCCCATGGGAATGCCTGTTCCAGGACAGCTAGGGTTCATTACCCTGGACTAGGCATACGCGTATGTACCCTTCCCGCAACCTCTCTGGCGTGCGAGGATTCTGGGATAATGCACCAACGAATCAGGTAAATATTAATTAGTGATATCTTTTTACTTAGTAATATTTAAATTCGATTAGGTGTTGGAGTTTAAAAAGTCGTCTACAAATTTGATAGGCGGGATCGTGGCTAGTGAAAAACAGAAGAGGACCAGAGGCCCCATCGTCGGTAAGTTACTGGACGACGCAATTCGGGGATGGAGGCGCAATTGATCGAGGGAAATGTCACTCGACAGTACGCAGGGATGGCGGGCAGCATCATACGGGATAATGTCCCAATGCTGTGGCCAAATTGGAATTCAGTGCCACAATCCGTCAAATTTGAGCTGAATAATGCGTTGTCAGTGTGTAGAATTGTATATTCATTATGTATCTTTTCTATATAAATTTTTAATATTTTTATATATATGCATTGCAGCGGTGGTTTCGCGTGGACAACGACATTAGACCCACGTGGGCAGATGAAGTGCAAGGGAGCAGCTTACGTGATTCATTTGATTAGATTATGTTCATAAAATGTTGCAAGTTACTAACATTTGTGTTTTATTAATATAGGTACAGGAGTGGAAGGGTGAGCTGAAAAAACATTGGAAAAAGTACGGCGACGATCGTTCGGGTGCCCCTAGCGAGTTTCGTTATAGGGAATATGAGTGGCGATGACTTGTGGTTCACTTCAACAACCTGAGATTGAAGGTATGCAACCTTCGATCGATTAAATTTTTGTTTTATCGTACTTCCCCCAGATAATCTGGCTAATACTTTTTTTATGTTGGATTAATCAAGCAGGCTATTTCTGAAGTCAACACAAGGAACCGGGCCAAAAACACAAAAAATCATCATGCCGGTTCCAGATCATACTCAGGTTGGATCAAGGAGGCGGCCAACCACCCAGAAGTCCATCCGCTTGTCTATACGATGCAGCACGCGTATCTGCAGTCCCTCGAAAATGCTGTAAGTGTCCTTATAACAAAATAAACATATTTCTAAATTTTTCTGATTGTTTACATTAATTAACTTTTTATTTTTCTTTGTCAATTAGGCGAGAGTTCAGGAGGTGATTCCGGAGGTGTTGACTCAAGTGGCGAGAAAGCGGTATCCCAACACCTCCGATGCGGAACTCCCGACTGATCAGATTGATCAATCTGATCCGATCATAGCGGCCAGGATCATGGCAGCCGCGATCCATCTAGGGAAGAACACTTTCTACTCTAGGGGGCTCGGAAAAAGAGGTCAAGGGCTACTGAAGAAGACTCTTGAATTCTCTCGCGGATCGAGATCTTTGAGGACTAATAAGCTACAAGAGCAGCTTTAGAGGCAAGCGATGGAGATGGAATCTCAACGGCTACGGATGGAGGAGCTGGAGCGGGCGAGAGCTGCCGAGTAGGAGGCGCGAGCCACAGAGCATAATCGGTTGGCCGAGCAGCAGGAGATGATGGGGACATAGATGCAGCACTGTTTTGCACAGTTGCAGGTGTCTGGAAGCCAGATAGCTCCCCCGCCCATTTTCAGAGCTTCACAACCACAACCAAAGCCACAGCTGCAGCCGCAGCCGCCACCAAAGCCACAGTAGATGCCAGACCAGGACCAAGGAGACAATAGCGATCCGTTTGACCACAATTACTTAGGAAACCCGTAGTACGCATATGTATATAGATTTGAACGATTTCGGTTTTATATTTTATTTACGTGTATAGTTTCAATATTTTTTATTTTAAATGTGAACAATATTGGTGCTTTTTGGAAATGCAGGTTCTAGGATGTAACCCAGAATCTGCAAAAAAATTTAAAATATCACACACTATAACCGATGACATACATATGCATCGTCAGCTATAAGTCCCTCCATAGTCAACCAGTTTGACCAGGGGAGGAGGTATGGCCGACGACTTTGTCGTTGGTTATAGTATGGAACTATAGCCGACGACCTGATCTCATTGGCTATAGCTCCATACTATAACCGACGACAACCCTATCTTGTCGTCTGCTATAGTATTACCGACGGTCCATTACCGACGAGCCTATATCCGACGACTTCTCGTCGGCTATAGCCATAGCCGACGAATTAAGGGGACATGCCGACGACTTCATGTCTTCGACTATAGTGTTTGTGCTGGTAGTGATATTCCATGATGTACGTACGTCTTCATTGTCAAAGTGGTGCAATGATAGTAATTTATCCTGAGAAGTTTGCAAATTCTGAAAGATACGTGATTTCTTGGTTAAATTATGTGAATTGGATCCACTTACGCCTTCATCTAAAAAATAGTTAATGATGTTTCGTGGCATGTCGACACCTATTTACCAACATGTTGAACATGATATTTCCTTACTCAGACCAGGTGCATTTCTTTTTGGCCCCATACCTAAAACCAATTCAAACAATTAACAATGAATTTTTTATAAATTTTGACACAACAATTTCAATCTATTAGTTACGCTAAATTCACGAAATATCAAAAGATAAAATCAAGTTAGTTTTACAAATTCTTAAGAATAAGTTGCATTACAAAGTGCGAAATGACAAACTATTTTAAGATAGTAAAAACTTTACTCGTAAAGCAATCATAAAAGATTTTGTGAATGGAATATAGAATTATTTTGTGATACAATATGTTGGACACAAACCTAAATTTTTATTAAAAATTGAAAGGGTGAAAAACAATTTCCACAAAAACAACAGCACAATCAAACAATCGAGTCTTCTTTGCATATAAACTAGAAACCCTGTATATTACATCAAAATATCAAAACGTAAGACTATTATCAGCAACAACAATTTAAACAACTAATTTTAAAACATTAAATAAGCACATTCACAAATATTTCATTGTACAAACAAAGAGACGGAGACTCAAAGCTGCAAAAGAAGACACAAAAAAATGTCATACCAAAATCATAAATTTTTAATAGAAATTACGGGTGAAATATTGCACACAAAAAAAATAAAATTATAGATAGGAAGCTGCAAGAAGAAGATACAAAGTAGTAACATACAAAAATTAGGTGAACAATAGTGTTAGGTGATCATAAGCGTCTTTTTTTTATTATTAATGTTCTTTTCTTCTATGAGCAGCAGCTATTAGTTGTTAAAAACATCATCTTACTACGGCTAGGCTTCAATTCAATTTCCTCATAATTTCTAACAATCTATTAGTTGCCTGATAAATCTAGGTCAGATCAAATGTATGAAAATGTGGGACGTGGAGTTTATCCCGGACTTACTTTCTTAAAAAAAATGTTTGAAAAGCTCTATCAATCCCATATATATTCTGCCCAAATCTTATTTTTGGTTCCCTAATCACCACAACATATAAAGTTTCAACTTATCTTTCTTACTTTCAACCACAATAAGTAAACAATGAGCATAACCTAATCATAGAAAACATACATGCCAATACTCATAGTCAATTCTGAGAAATTTAGACAACACAAAGTTCTCCGGACCTCATATATACCAAAAGCTCCAACTTAGACACCCAATTCGCAAAGCCACAATCCTATATCAACAAAATTAGCTAAACTCCCAAAATGTTTCAATAGCTCTCTAGATAATATTATTACAAACAATTTGGACTAAAAAAGAGAGACAAAAGTACAGAGATCATGCACCTAATATAAAGTTGTATATGGATACAAGGATATAGCGCATCAAATATTCACTTTATCCCGGCAATATACATACCAGGTCAACAACTCCAACAGTGTAGTAGAAGACATTTTGGGTATATTAAACAATATCAATTGGTTTACCAATTACTACATTCACAACTTTCTAGATTTCTTTATTAATGAACTTAACGTTGACAAAAAAAACTTAACGTTGACAAAAGATGTCGAAGCATGAATAAAGCAGTTATACCATCATTACCAAACACAACTATAAGATCAAATACAATATCAAACTATAGAATGCACAATGCTTCTTATTGTGAACATCCAGATTCTTCAACAGTAAACTTCTTGTGCAAACAACAGTGCAAACATGGTACCTGAATTGTCAAAAACATGTGGCTTTTAAGTTAAGTTCTAAGACAGTTAGGCTTTTAACTTAGGTTTTCAGCCTCAAGTTTCAATTAAAATTATATTCTTCGACACCAAAAGAAGTATATAATTGATAAAAAAAAATAAAAAGCATGACGGGGGTCACATACAAAGGAAGCACAACAAACATGACCTGTTGAATGAGAAAATAACAAGAATTTTAAAGTGTTTACTAATGATGTTTTTTCGAACAACTATGAGTTATTTTGTATTTTAGAGTCTCTTATGGGAAAGAAAATAAAAAAATAAAAAGTGTCAAGAAAAGTACAAAAATAGTCTTTTGTTTAGTTGGAGTCTTAGGTTGCTCTTGAGAAGTCTATGATGTGCTTATATCTTCGTAATTTGTGACTTAAGTTTCTTCGGTTAATCTTGATGCACGGTACATGTGCGAATATATGGTGGATATAGAAACAAGTTAACATGATACGGATTTTGAGCATACTTAAGCATTTTGAGATTCATTTAACCTGTGAACGATTGAGCCTGAATTTGATTATTTGCTTTCTTTCTTGTGTGTGTCAATTGCTCGTTGTAGATTAAGTTAATGGACTCTAGAGATTATTAGAACTCACTCTTGTGCTAGTCGAAGCTTTTAGTCAATCTATGTTCTGATTAAGGAAGTGATAAAGACATCTACGAATAAGCACCAAAGCCAAAGTTAGCATGTGTCCCATGATTATGTGCACATGAGTTGTGACCCCGTAGCTAACCACTCTGTGCCTACATTTAGCCTTTTTGTCATCACCAGCATAATCCCTTGACCTTGAACCTTAGAATAGTTATCTCTACCTTTGTTCTTGAACTTAGTAGAGCCTTATGAGACAGTCATATGAAACCAAGGCGAAAGATTGTGAAGATGGTGCAAAGGACTAAGTGTGGGGTATCAAGCTAGTATGTATAAAAACATAAAAAAAATTTTTTGTAAAATCTTGCTTAACACCCAGGGTGACTAAATTTTAAAGAATGAAGTGAAGGCCCAACATAATGACATCTGGCTGTAATAAAAGAAAAAAGAAAGAAAAAAAAAGAAGGAAAAGATTTTTTAATTAATGGTTGTTTGTGCTACAGTGTATATATCTTTAACGGCTCTACTAGGTTCTGGAACTTGATTTTTGAATTCCATATCCTCTCATTTTTAACCCAAGAGTCTAACCCTGTTGCAACCATTAAAGTTCTTTTGATTCTTAAGATGGAAGCCTTTGATATGTGGAGATTAGTGCATGAGTTGAGCATATGGTTCAATACATTTGGCAAGCATTTTGAGTTGAGTGTTTAACCTTAAAGAATAATATGAGTTAAACACTATGAGAGCATATCCTTGTGCGCTTGAATCTTGACTTGATTGTTGCATGCTGCAATTTTTACTCACAATGATTATGTCTTTGTCCTACATGTTACATAGGTGCTATGCATTGGAATTAACTTTCGAAACTTTGTAGGATAGAATTGATAAAGAGAACTAATCTTGGTGTTGCATTTGTAGGAAGGTTGCTGAGATAATTTGTTGAGGGCGTTAGATTTGTGGTTGTAGAGTATTGTCTTTTTATTTTGAGTCATAGTTTAATGTTTTGCTCGAGGACTAGCAAAAGCTAAGTGTGGGGTATTTTAATTGTTGCATAATTATGCAACTTATTTGTGTTTAATTAAGTCTAATATTTAGTCTTATTGTTAAGTTTTCGGTAATTTTATTGATGTTTATTTATTCTGTTAGATTTGTGGAGGAAATAAAAGAAAAGGAGTTAAATTAATGGAGGAGTTCTCATGCAATAAGGAAAGAATCATAGTGTCTTGCAATTAAAAGAAAATAAAATCTAAATGGACAAGGGCTAGCCCAACAAAGATGGTATATAAACTCTTTTTAGGGTTTTTGGGAAGGAGAATTAGCAATTTGGGAGCTAGAGACGAGCAACCAAGAGCAGACAGTCAAAGGAGATCCAGCCGCCTAGGTTCGACGGGTTGAGACTGCGACAGCAACAATTCTTCTCCTCTTCATTTATATCAGTTTTTTCTCATGGATTATTTTAATTCATTTTCGTACACTATAAGTAGCTAAATACTTTGTTAAGTGGCTGTTTTGAAGCCCCGTACATGAAATCTAGATAATTTATACACCTTGACATAATTTTTCTTTATTTTTGGATGAGGTTTCTTTGTGGGTTTTTCTTTGATGATTTCTATCTTGTATGCTTTGAGTACACGCTTAGTATGCATGTTTAGGGATCTAATTCTATGAGAGTTTTGATGCCTGTTGATTGTTCATGATCTTCCTTAATCTCTCTGTAGTAGAAACCACGTTTTTTGGTTATAAGAAACTATGAATCTAGCAGACACATCCTTCGTGTACTTGTGAAGTATTGTAGATTCTCACACCTTTTCTAGATCATAGTGCTTCCTTCTCAATAAATCTGGGTCCGTGACCTTTGGGTTCTTTGAGAGATAGTCATTGATGATAAGCGTATCTTCATCGATGTAATCGTATGGATCATGTAATAGATTGTGTTCATAACGGTTTTATCGTCTTGAGAGCTTTCATTCATAGGCATGACATTATTAGGTTGAGTATTTGTTGTCTAGATGGAGTGACGGTGGTGGATGACAATCCCCTTAGCTCATTTATTCATTGATTTTGGTCATAAATATTAATCTGTTTTTCTGCATTAGTCTATTTTGTTTAATTTCGTTCATATATCAAATCAATTGAATTTTTGTGTGGTAGTCTATCACTGTGTCCAGCATTTTTATTTTTAATTTTGTAATTTTTGGTCAAGTCTAAGTTAGATAATTATTTAAGTTTGTGTCTAAAGGTCGAGTCTACAAGGTTTTTGTGTGTTTGTTTGTCACTTAACACTTAGTTTCATCAATCTTCAGCGGGTAATGACCTCTATGTGCCATAATATTATATTGATATAAATTGCACAAGAATATCAATATTTTTGAGTGGTGTAAAAAGCCTATCACGACCCAAGAAGCTGAGCTCCCAAAGTCATCGAGTCACGTCAATGCTACTCTCGCCACCACTCTTGAAGAATCATCTATTGCGGGAGCTGACTGTAAGCCTGATACCTTACTCTCGACCATCGACCACGACACTATCATGGTTGTTGTACGGGCAGCAATCGCTACCTTCAACCATGCTGCCAAGCATACTCTCTCGCTTGATGCTCCAGATTCAGCAATTTATGATTCAGCCAGGCCTAGCTCAGGTGGACCTAGTTCCTTCAACACTGCTGATCCCCCAAGGCTTGCCGAGTTGAAAGCTCAATTTAAAAAAATTTCCTCGGTTGCCCTTGAACCCCAGAATTTTTTTCTCGCCAAATCTGCCATTCAGGTTCTTTATGAAGTAAGCCTCGACAATCCTTTCAATCTTGCAGTAGCCTTGAGGGAAATGAAAGACCTGTAGCGATGATCCCCGAAGGCGCTTATTCCCGACCTCCTTCTGTTTGCAGAAAGTCTGGAAAATCTCAAGGAGCTATAAGAACATAAAGATTGGTTGCTCAACGAGCTTCAACGACACTAGAACCACAAACGGGAACAGGAAAAAAATGTGCAAATCAACAACGACGACCTTATGGCTTTCTTCAAGAAAGTGACTGAGCCGAATAACACCCTGGCCGAGAAGGAAGCTGAACTCGCCAATCTCTAAGCCAAAGTATGGAGAATTCATGAAGAATTCAAGCCTGCCTGGGACGCAACCTTAACTTTGCTGAATGAAGGTACTTCTCGGGCTGATGATCTCTGGGCCGCAGAGGCAGAAGTAGTCTAATTCCAGACATTGTTCTCGTAGGCCTAGGCCCATTGTAGGTAAAGGGTACCCACCATGACACTTTCGCTAGATTCAGCTTGCCGCGTCTCTTGTTCGTTAGATCATAGTATGGTAACCTCCCCTTCGGCAATCCACTGTTGGATCCTATACTTCAAGCTGGTACATTGCCCAGTGCAGTCGGTCCACACATGATAGAAATATCAGTAAGGTAACCCATCTATCTTCAAAGGATTTGGAGAGGTTCTGATTGTCTAGTATGTCCTCCATTCTCGACATATTGTAAGTGATTTGTCGCTTACCCCTTCTCGCTTGAGCCCCTTATTCGGTCCGCCACTATTTTTCGTGCTCTCAGCTTGGCTGAACCCGATTCTTCCTTCCTCAAACTAGTTATGAATCTTATCCTTTATACCCTTGCAAACCGAGGTGGTGTGGCCGAACATATTCTGGAACTTGCAGAAAAACTCCCCGGGCCTCACATAGGCCAAATCTTTCATTTTCTGTACAGGCCTGTAGGTAATGAATCCCCTCTCGATGAGCTCTCCAAGGATTTAGTGAACGCGATCTTGTTGAAATGTGTACTGTCATGGCCAACTAGCTAGCCTTGTCACCTGGGTCGCTGATATTCACTGCGGCCTAGGTTACAGCTCCCTATACAGCTCCAATACGTTGACATGCTAATCTGGAAAGGGTTGCATATCCACCAAAGAATATTGTCTTTGCGGGAGACTCTAAGGCCAGTTTGCCATCATTGTTCCACTTTTAGATCTGATCTTTCAGTTTCATGAAATATTCTTCCCTTTCAATTACTTTGCGCTGGAAATAAATTCTAAATCAATTTTCACCACTCGCTGGCTAATCAGCTCGTCCAATATCTCGTGAGCGAGATTGGCATCATAGGTGTATGTCTCGAATTCTGGCTTGGTAAAAACCACGGTTGAGAGCTTTAAGGGTCCCTTACTTTGTTGTAGCTTCTTGGGCCTTAACACCGTCTTCGAGGTTAAGTTAATAGCTTGAATGTGCTCAGTTTATGAATCATAACCTTCCTCACCAAATTCTTCAAAATAAGCCGCTACCACCGACTTGTTTCTGTCTAGTGCATATGACCTGGGTGCATATGTTCCCTTTGAAGAATTTTTCCTATTGTCCCTCTCTTACATGGCACTATGTGCCTTCGTCACCGAAGTGATAAACTCGGTCAGTGATGCATGCTTGGTGTTCAAGAACATTGTATAGACCCAGACTTCTAGGCCATTGATGGACATGTCAATAACGACGTCTTTTATGGAGTGGAATTTTGCACATATTGTATTTTGCTCTGAAGCGATGCAAGAAAGCCACCAGGCTCTCTAAAGCTGCCTGGCACATTAAACACAGCTTGGCTATGCTCACCTCTAGCATGGCTGTTCTGAAGTGTTCGATAAACAACGTCTCCACTGCCGACCACTCCTTCACCAATCGTGGATCCAAACTGGTAAACCAAATGAGGGTCGATCCTGCTAGCAAGGATCCAAAAACCCTTAGTTTAAGTTTCGGATCATCCCTCCATGGTCCAAGTTGCAAGGTAAAACGAGCCAGATGGCAGCTATGCTTTCATCTTTGTTCCCGTTGAACATTTGGAAACTGATCAGCTTGTAAACCTTAGGCAACTTCCAGGCATTGCTATCTTCTTTGTCCACATCTGGGAAAGGATTCATATAGTGTTGAAACTGTCATTCAATCTGCAAGTTATATTGCTCCATGAACTTCTAGAACTCCTATTTCCAGGCTACTGGGAATTTCTCATCTTGGTACTGCTCACAAGGCAGATCCAACACGATGGTAGAAAGTTGTCCAAGGTCTTTGTCAATCCTCTTTGTTGGTCATAGCTTCCTTGTGTCTTTTCATCGATGATTCTACCGTTCACATAATGTCCACCTATAAGCTTTCGAGATATTTCGTCATTTCAAATTTGTTAGACGACGAGGGACTTTTGTTGTCTAAGTTATAACACTTAGACAAAGAAACATCTTTCGTTGTATATATGATACCACTTAGGCGACGAAGATAAATATTCATTGTCTAAACAACACCACCTAGACGAAGAATAATGAAACATATAAGTCGTCTTAGTGACCGATCCTAGACAATGAATACCGTACTTTCGTCGTCTAACAGTATAAATCAAGACGACAATTTTTTTTTCTTGGTCTGTATGTTCTAGACACAAATTCTTCTATTTTCATTGTCTAAGTTCTATTTTTTTAAATAATTATTTCAGAATTAGAAATTCAATTAAAAATTAAATACTTAAAATATCCATTGAATAAATTAAATATAAAATGTTTAGATAAAATTTGCATCGATCAAAATTAATTAAACCCAATAAACTGCAAAACTAAACCTGGAGAATGGATCCCGCCGAATCTCCCACCGCTCAGATCGTCATCATCGTGTCCAGGATCCCGAGGCATGACATTTGACGTACACATGGGTGAAGGGTCCATGCCCATCGACCTAAGGAACTCGAGCATGATGCTCATCTGCGCTTGTAACGTACCAGTTTGAGTCTGGGCCCATCTAATCTATTAATGGGCCGATCTAGCCTCCTCTTAGGACGCTCAAACCTCCTCTTGGGAAGCTTGGACCCGCTCCTCGGCAGCCGCCGCACTTGAACGCCTACTCGTCAATGGGGATGGCTAGCTCAAATGTCATTTGACCGCCCATCCAATGCCACAAACCACATTTCCAAGTAGGCGGCTGAAAACTGTATCTACAATATTGATTTAAGTCTCCTTCACATATGAGGCAGCTCTTCAGGCGTCATCTCCGGGTTCTACAAATGTGCGTGCTCTAATTCCTCTTTGGCCAATTGTATCCACCTCTCCTGAAATTAATATTATGAACCACTACCAGAAAAGGAACTATACCTGACGACATTGCAAAAAACAAGCCAACGACTTCTAAAGTCATCGGCCAAAAAACTATAGCCAATGACCACCATTAAAGTCGTTGGCTATAATGATGAAACTATACCCAACGACCTATAAAGTCGTCGGGTATAGTTTGACCATACTATACCTGACGACTTTAATGAAGTCGTCGGGTGTAGTTCCTTTTATACATATCTGGGTAGCAGCTCGACCATTTGAAAACAAATTGCCCAAAAAATCACAAAACGCTCTCAAATCGTTGGTGTCGTCGAAAGCTTTTCAAAAACAGTTCGTGATACTCTCCCGCTATATACATATATATAGGTATGTGTGTATATATATATGTATGTGTGTGTGTTAATAATCTTGTTGATTTATATAGAGTTGATTAATGTTGATTATATATATGTATAGATATGAATGAATGTGAAGATTTTGAGTTGTTTGTTGTGTTTTAGTTTAGTTCAGTTGATTTTGAGTGAATTGTTGATATATATATATATATATGTATATATGAGTGTTAATTTGTAAAAGAATATATATATAGAAGAATTAATGTAATTTGAGTACGTTGTTAATTTGTGTTGATATTGTTAATGTTGAGGTGATCGATTAATGTTGATTTTGAATTGAGTCATTTTTTATTTGAGTTGAGTTGATCGATTTTGAGTCGATCAAATTGAATGATCAAAATTATGTATATAAATATATATATGTGTATTAATTTGTAATTAATTAAGAATAGAAGAATTAATGTAATTAATTTGTAGGTTAAAGAGATTTATAGATATAATGTTGAATTTTTAATTTGTGCATGTATATATTAATTTATGTGTATATAGTAGGAATTTTGAGGATGGACAAGAGTTGGATTTTCCTTCTAAAATGGGATCGAATATATGGCGTTGGAATGTAGAATTTTGTGGAATATGTGAAATGTAATGCGAAGGAGAATACAATTCAGTATTGCCCGTGTACGCAATGTCAGTGTCGCAACGATTTGGTTCATTTTCCCATTGATATAGTATGGGAGCACTTGAAGAAAAACGGGTTTTTGGATAAGTACACATGTTGAATTTATCATGGTGAAACAACATCAGCGGGTCAGCATGACCATGGGTAATTTTCTGAGAGGGTCATCCCCAATACATCCAATGATTCAACAACGAGATTGCTCAACAATGTGTTTCCTTATGAGAGCGATGTATATGTTCAAGTACAAGATATCCCTGCCGACGTTGAGGGCTTCCCTTTTATTGAGCCAGTCCAGCAATTACCCAGAGTTGTCAACACTGCCGGTATTGACAAGTACAACAAGTTGATTGCCTTCCAACAGACGTCGTTGTATAACGGATGTAACAAGACTGTTCTTGAAATGGTCATGGGAATAATGAAGATCAAAGTGGAGAACAAATTGAGTGTCAAGGCTCTTGATGCTTATCTGGAGTTGACAGCTTCAGTGCTGCCCCCTGGTCATCGTCTGCCTACTACTCATCGTAAAGTACGACATATCCTGAAACATCTTGGTCTTACCTACATCAAAATTCATGCATGTAGATATGATTGCGTTCTCTTCTGGGGTGAAGATGCTGAAGGGAATGATCTGGAAAACCTAAATGCTTGTCTGGTATGTCACACCGATAGGTATAAGTTGACTCCTGCAAGGAATAAGAAGGCTGTAAAAGTACTTCGGTATTTTCCGTTGACTGATAGGCTGGAACAGTTGTTCATGTCTGCACACACGGCCAAAGCTAGCTATGAGATGGCACGCGTAGAGAGATTTACCTGACGATGATACCCTCATACACCCAGCAGATAGAGACGCTTGGAAGCACATGGTTATAGAGTTTTCTCATTTTACATCAGAGGTCCGAAATGTTTGGCTTGGGCTCTCATCTGACGGATTCAACCATTTTGGCAGCATGAGTCTTCAATAAAGTATATGGCCAGTTATACTTGTACCGTAAAACTTTCCTCCATGGATGTGGGATGTGCATGAAGAAGGAATACAATATGTTGACTATGTTAATTCCAGGGACGGGTTATCCAAGAAAGTGTCTCGATGTGTACATGAGACATTTGATTTAGGAGCTTAAGTACTTGAGTAATGTTGGCCATCCTACTTATGACAAGTACAAAAACGAGATGTTCCAGATGCATGTCATGCTTGTTAGCACCATCAGTGATTTTCCTGCCCGCGGGATGTTATCAGGCAACGTTACTAGGGGATACAGGGCTTGTCTAGAGTGTATGACTGTTGATTGCGGGAGCCCTCATTGCAGGAAGATAGTCGAGATGCGTCACCGAGGTTGGCTTCCACATGATCACCCATTTCGGGATGATAAGGAAGCATTCGATGGGAGTATAGAAATAGATGTGCAACCCAGGAGATGGACGGGAGATGAAATTTTAGAAGTGCTGAATGAATACGATTTTGGACAGCTCTGCAATCATCATGATGTAGTGGCAGCAATACCTCCCATAGTTGACCGGAATAAATTCTGGACGCACAAAAACATATTCTAGGAACTTTCGTACTGGTCTAAGTCACCCATCAGGCATTACCTAGATGTCATGCACATTGAGAAGAATGTTTGCGAAAATGTGGTGGGCACAGTGTTGAATTGGGAGGGAAAAACTAAAGATGGGCCGAAGGTACGCATTGATCTGAAAAGAATGGGTATAAAAAAACATTTGTGGTTGAGAGGAGAGAAGAAAAAAATGCCTCAAGCTCCTCACACCATCAAGCGTGACCAGAAGAATGACATTTTTAGGTGGATGGGTAATGTTAGGTATCCTTCAGGCTATGTAGGTAATATAGGGTGCTGTGTTAACTTCCAGGACAATAAAATGTATGGATTAAAGAGTCATGACTGCCATGTACTGCTTCAATGTCTCTTCCCTGATTTCATTCGATCATACCTGCCCCGTCAGGTGGTGGAGCCGTTAGTAGCGTTGTCAAGATTCTTTCAGAAGTTATGCACTAGAGAAGTGAAAAAATCATATCTGAGGGAAATGCAATAGGACATCATTTTTATCATGTGCAAATTCGAGAGGATATTTCCCCCGAATTATTTTAACATCATGCCTCACCTTATGATCCATCTCTCCGAAGAATTGTTATTTACTGGTCCAGTACACTACACTTGGATGTATCCCATGGAAAGGTATGTACGATTCAACATATGATAAATTCTTTAATATAATTATGTATTTCCATAATCCTCACATGCACTTTACAATTTGATAGAAAACTGGAGGATTACAAAGGTTAAGTGGCTAATAAATCTGCACTTGAAGGGTGTATAGCTTAAGCATATCTTGCGCACGAGTGCGTAACGTATACCAAGATGTATTTAGGAGCATTGGAGGACCCTCCATAACATATGCCAGTAGATGAACCCAAGTTCAATCTTTCTACCCTCTCGAATGAAGTTGAAGTATATGGTTTGTTGCCAAAGTCGTACAAGTTGGATCTGTGAAGTTCAATATTGGAAAAACATCCAGAAGTTCAATATCGATAAATTGTCCAGAAGTTCAATAATAGAAAAACATCCATCTAAACTGCCATGCGGTTAGCGGTGATCTTGAGTACCACAATAGAGAGTTTGCAAACTATTTTGGCGGCTGAGTATGTGCTACAAATTGATATAGTTATATATATTCATAAATCAATGTGAAGATTATTTGTTAATGGCTGCGGTTTTTATCTTCAGATGAACCATATACAATGTGATGGTGACCCACACTGGTCACGCGAATTGAGGCTTCTGGCGATGAAAACGATAACTTCAAGCGTGTATCCGATGTGTAAGGTCAATGACGTGCAATTTGTATGTCAACATAGAGACGACAAATGGAGAACACAGAATTCTACAGTAATGGTGCATGGTGTGTAGAATAACATTGACTATTATGGTGTTCTCTATTAAGTGGTTGAACTAATTGATGAGGAGGGCATTACCGTGCATTTGTTTAAGTGTAGATGGCTTGATACTGACCCTGAGAAAACAAGGACCGATAAATACGGGATTTTTTCGATGAATACTGCTACAAGCTGGTATGAGTATGACCCTTTCGTTTTTGCCACATCGGTAAAACAAGTGTTTTATCTAGATGATCTTGTGCACAAAGGGGTGTGGAAAGTGGTCGACCATTTTATTCCTAGAAATATATACAGTGCTACTACACTTGGTGAGGCCGACGATATTGAAGAAGTGACTGCATAGCAAGAGCCGAACGTAATTGGTATTCCTGAATCCTTTACAATTCACGTAAATAATGTGAGACCCGGTAGTGTGGTTCAACTTCTGTGGGCGGATGTAAGTCTTATTGATGTCCTTTCAAATGAAGAAAACGAAGACTCCGGTGACGAGGAACGACACATATTACCGGAAATTAACTCTGACACTGATGCAGACTCAAGTGATGATTCTGATTATGAGCCTTACTTATACATAACTGTACGTTTGCAAATTAATTAAATGTGAAATGTTTTTGATAATGAGGATGTCGTTGAAATGTTTGCTTCATTTATGTTATACTATTAGGTATAAACAGGTGTTACTGCGAAACATGTCATTTTTACCAAAGAGGCATGCAGTTTTAATTTTTTTTACATACTACCCCGACGACATTCACCAAATTCGTGGGGTACACTATAAAAAAAGTAAAAATATACCCAACGACTTAATGAAGGTCGTCGAGTATACTATAACCGACGACCTTTAATAAGTCGTCGGGTATAGTCCCAAGATATAAACCCCAAACCTAGCCCGAGCCCTCATTTCTTCGGCCTCTCCTCCCCAAAATCTCTCCTCCTCTCTACCCAATCCACCAAAATCGCCGAAAATCCTCCCCAAAGGTCCCCAATTGCTGGAATAGTGCCGAACTCGGCCTCTCCTCCCCCAAAATAGGTTCTTCCTATCTCTTTCTCTCTCTCCCTCCTTTTCCCCGTAAGTTTTAGGGTTTAGTTTATTTAAGAATTTTATTTTGATATAGAATAGATTATGTGATTGTGTATGAGCTTTGATTATGGGTTACTGAATTTTGAAATGGATTTTGTGATTAGGTTATTGAATTTTGCTATGGAAATTTTGCTTGAGTTATTTAATTTGATTGGGTCCTTGGATGTGTGAGTTGTATGTCATTTGTGATTGTGAATTTTATGGAATATTATGTGAATTTTGGAGGCAATATTATGTGAACTATTTGGAGGCAATATTATGTGAATTATGTGTATTTTGTGATTTTTTGTGAATATATGAAATATGTGATTTATGTATAATTTTTGTGAATTTTGTGCTTTATGTATGAAATATGTGATTATGTATGAATTTGTGAATTTTGTGATTTAGGTCTGAATTTGTTGTTTATATACGAATTTTGTGAATTGTGTGATTTATGTATGAAGTTATTGTGTGAAATTTTGTGATATATGTACGGTTTAATTGAAATATGGTATAATTAATAAGGGTTTAATTTAATTAGGGATCATGAATTGGTTAAGTCGGAAGAGTTCGAAAGACTCTAAAAAAGGAATCGGGTCTAGCGGCGATACTTCCTCGTCCGCCTCTATAAGTAACACTTATAGCAGCCCCAGGACCTTTCGACACCTACAACTGCTTCAACAGCCGCAAGAAGATGTAGTGGCCCGCCGACCCGCTTGCGCGAGGCCGCGTTTCAACGCAGGCGCCACTCTCTCGCTGCTGCAGTCGGTCGCCTCTACAGGTCCCGGACATTCAGGTGTCCGTATCCCTCCCATCTCCCGGCCAAGGGCACCTACTCCCTCGTCGCAATTGTTGGCCTGTAATGCAGGTCCTTCAGATAGTTCCTCTATGGGGGCACGTGGTGGTCCGCCTCTGCACCTCTTCATGCCCGATACGATACCATCGATATCTACGGTCGATGATCGGGGAGGGCCCATTCCAGGACAAATTGGTTACACTACCCCGGGAGAGGCTTACTTCTATGTGTCGTTTGATACTCCTCTGTATAGTGCGAGGGTATCAAATGCATCGACATCCAAATCGGGTAAATATGACCAAACTTAGTATTTAATTTGAAACTCATTAATACATAATGAATATACCGCGTAAGTGGTTATAATTAATTTTTTTTCCCTTATGTTAGTTGACACTGACGCTGGGGGTAATGCAAAGAACAATACTAGAGGCACGGTCAGCAGCAAGCTACTAGACCGATTGGTCAAGGAATGTGGGAAAGTGGTCATACAGACTAATTCCAATGGAGATGTGGTAGTAGATAGGAATACGCACAAGTACGCCGCATGGTAAGGAATATAATATGAGACAGAGTGCCGGTTCTATGGGGAGAGTGGTCATCCGTGCCACAATGGGTGAAGGACTGTGTGCACAATTCATTGTCGGTAAGTTAATTATATATTCATTATGTATGTCTACCATTTATATATTTATTTATATATACATTGCAGCTTTGGTTTATTGTGCTGGAAGAGCTAAAATACATGTGGGCTGATGAGGTGCAAGGATAAAGGTGATGAGATATGGAATTAAATTTTAGAAGTTTTTTTGATCATTTATATGTCAATTTACTCACCCATACCTCACATATATAGGTATAAAGAGTGGAAGAGTGAGCTAAAAAAGCACTGGAAGAAGCACGGGAACCTCCGTGAGAGTGCCTCTATGGAGTTTATGTATAGGGAGTACGAGTGGCAGTGGCTCTTAGTCCACTTCAACACCCCAAAGGTCGAGGTATGTAACAGTACACCGTTTATGCTTACTTGTATCGTATTTGGTAAAAATAATTTTCTAATTCAATTTTTTCACGTATGTTCATCCAATTAGGCTATTTCTGCAATAAACGCGGCGAACCGGGAAGAAACATCATAGCAATTCGAGATCCTTTACGGGTTGGATGGAGGAGGCCGCCCAACACCCTGAAGTCTCCCCTTTGGAGTATACGTTACAGAAAGCGTATCCTCAGTGCCCTGAAGATACAGTAAGTCTTATGGCCTTATAACTTAATTAACATATTTGCTATGATATACCTCTAAAATATTTGCTTAATTAAGTCATATGTTGACTTAATTAACATATTTTCTATCTCTAATTTATGTATTTTTTGTTCATTGTCAATTAGACGCGAGTGTAAGAGGTGACTTCGGAGGTATTGACTCAGATCGTGAGAGTGCAATGGCCTGAGACCCAGGATGCGGACCTCCCCTAGGGCATCTCTCAGATTGATCAATCTGACCCCCTTGTAGCGACGAGGATCATGGGTGAGGCTTTCCTACCACAGGGAAGCGGCTACTACTGGGATAGAAGGGGGACGGGGTCTTGAAGAACACTCCCGGATTCTCACGCAAATCGATGAGTTCGAAGTCTTCTCATCTACAAGAACAACTCCAAAGGGTGATGGTAGAGCACCAGAGTCAGGTGGTAGAGTACCCGAGGCTGGCAGACGGCAGAGCAGCAGAGGGTGCTGGAAGAGACTCGAAGGCGGGTGGAGGAGATGGAGCGGGCGAGATTAGCCAAGCAGTCTGCGATGGCTTCATGATTTCAGGATTGGACTGCACAGCTCCAATCATCTGGATTCCCTGTCCTACCTCCACTTGCGTTCCCTTTTCCTACCACGTGGCCGCAGGAGGATCCCGAAGACGAGGATATTAATGTCGATGTTTTCAATAACATCAATTTGGATCATCCATAGGTTATGGTGTAATATGTGTGAATTGGTGATTTGTTAGTAAATTTCTAAAGTGTTTTACAACTTCGATCAACAATATTATGCAATTGTAGGTTCGAGGATTAGAATTGTACATTTTTTAGTAATTTTTTCTTCTGAAATTTTACACCATAGCCGACGACTTGGAATGAGGTCGTCGGCTATACTAAATACTATACCCGACGACTCAACTTCTAGTCGTTGGGTATAGTCCATGTCCGGTCAACACCGACCGTTGACTAGCCATCGGGTATAGGCAGGACTATACCCGACTATACCCGACGACTTAAGCCGCCGACCTTAAGGCCGACGACTTGTCTGACTATAGCCGTCGACTCTAGGTCATCGGCTATAGTCACTGTTTTTGTAGTGAATAATATATGAATGTCGATTTCTAAAGAAAATTTAACATATTTCCTCTAAAAATGGCGGAAACCAAAAAACCTGCACAAAAGAAAACACTTCGAATAAGCAATTCTAAAATAACAAACCACAGGCACTGATTCCCATTCGGATTTCTCAAGTTCATAATAATGTTTAATTTAGCTAACTAAACCGCAATAGCACAACCTAATAAATGTCCTAATCAGGATTCAATTTCTTCAAACCAACTGTAAGATTAAACTCAATCAATTTGGAAAAAAGGTTTACTTACGCCATGTTTGTGGGAGCAGAATTTGGCCATATTGAGCTGGAGGGATTCTGGTCCGCCATGGTCTCAGGTAACATAACTCTGCCCTAATCACTTCTTGATTCTTGAGACAAGTTCTAACTTAAGCATCAGAGGGTCTAAGTGCGGTACCACCCGTGCTTGGACTTGTTTTGTAGGCATTTGGATGGAATACTCAATGACAGCTCAAGGATATCCACTTATCAAGGATCGACGGCAACCTTAAACTGGAGGAAGAGGGTCTTAAGCTTCAATGATCATAGGCAGCCCCTATGATCTGGTGGTTTCATTTAGTCATAAGGCACTAGCTTGGGGGCGTCACAAATCTACGCTCACAAATTGGTGCTCCTGTTGTTCGAACTCCAACATAGATCGTTCCATGATCATCTAGTGATTCTTTCGTAAATGGGATATCCAAGAATTCAGATCTATTCTGTTATAAACTGAACCCTAAAAAATACGATGAAGAACGACGATTCAGAAACCCTGAAAAATAGAGCATCTGTTTGTCTATATTCTGGCAACGCTACAGGAAACCTCAAACAACGAATCATATACTGTTGGAAAGCCATGGAAGTCTAGTTTCCAACACAATGATTTGTATCACAATCGAAGTTCGGAGCGGAAAGATATGGCAAAAATACAGGCTAGAGGTCGAGTCTGTCGAAAAGAGCACTGCTATTTTTGGTCTATTTTGCGGTCTAGTTTCGGAGATCAATATCTAAGACCAAGGAGGGGTATGACCTATGGTTAGAAAGCACCTGGAGCCTACTTTCCAACCTCATATTAATTGTATCAATCAAACATCTCTAGAGAGAGACATAACAAAAGATCCAACACGTGTCGGAGCGCGAAAACTAGCCAGAAAACTTTTTTAAATGAGTTACCATGGAAGAGCGACAACAACAAGGATGAGGATGTTACCAGAGCGATATGGATGAAAATGTAGAGGGTTACGACACCCATGGACGATTTGAACCTCACGGAGTCTAAGAAACCCAAGGAGTTCTAGAAAATTGACTTCATCAACTAGCTTTCCAAAAACTAATCTTTGGGAAAGATGTAGTTCTCTACGAATGCAATAAGTTTGGATGATAATGACCAACTACCGACAAAGCAACTTATCTGATCGAGAACAGTAGCTTAAGCACAGAAGTAGCAATCTCTTACGAACAGAAAATTGCTCTCTCCAAGTCAGGAGAAGAAATGGTGTGACGACCTGGATCAGAATTAGCACGTTAATCGGCTTAATATGCGAGTTTATGAGTAATCACAGTTTATTGTAAATTAATCGAGTTGGCGGTTCGGTTCACGACTTAATTATCGGGCGAGAATTTGAGTTGAGTCTCTTCACAAGAATTGTAGTATGCGTGATTTCTAGTTCGTGGGCGGTTTCGGATAATTTTTTCGATAACCAAGGAATATGATATGAATATTTGAAATCGCGTAGTTTCTTCGTGTTTAACCGTGGATGTGATTCGATTTGGACCGTTGATCATATCGAGCCGCAAGTATAAATATCGGAATAGTCAAAAAATTGTCAAAAAACACTGTTCGGGATGTTTGACCGTCGTTGACTAGAAAAGGGACCGTTGACCCGTATTGACTGAGTTCAAAACGGACTGTCGTTGACTCGCCGTCGGACTTCACGTTTCCAACCACCTCCGGCCTTGATTTTGGTATAGCTAGCTTCTCTCTTGATTTCCTATGGTTTAGAACTTGATTTGAGTTGAATTGTTGAAAGGACCCAATCCCGATTTAATTTCCTAAACCGGAATCAAACCCTTTATGAAAACACGAACTCGAATTGCCTTTACCTGCACCCGGAAAATAGCACTTCATCCTATGCCACAAAATCCAAACCATGGGCACCAATCCCATCCGGATTTCTCAATATCATATCAATAGCAATAAACAGTAAACATAACTGTACTATATAGAAAATCCGGGGAAAAACCATATAAAACATGTATCAATAACGTATCAGAGCAACCTCTAGTGTATATATATACAAAATATACAACAGTAGGCAAAACAAGAAACCTACTCGAAAAGAAAGGTAGCTCGAACAACTAGCCTCCGACCGAGACGTGAGACACCAGAATCCGAACTGCAAACTGGGCACGGAAACTGAAAAGCCCAAGGGAAACGCAATAAAACGTTAGAGTGAGTGGATGAAAATAAACATATGCCTTTCACAAATTTCATATACAATAAACACGTATAGCGAGTTCGGAAAAAATATATATGGAGGTGCCAGGCAAATCTCTCAAGCCCGACGGTGATAGGCCAGGGGAATCTCTCAACCCCGGCGGCATAACAGGGGAATCTCTCAACCCTGCCCAGAGGAATCTCTCAACTCTGGTCCAGAGGAATCTCTCAACTCTGGTCAGACTACCGGTGATCAGCCGAGTAGCCGAAGCATCGATGCAAGTATGCCATTACCATAAAATATAAAATAATGCCTCCAAAAGTAATAAATAATCTCAATATCGTATATAAATAAATACGAAAAATCACAAAAAATCACGGACTCGCAACGACAGTGAAAATAGAAAAGTCCACTCACAGGTGACCAAAGCGCGCACTCGCGCTAATCACGTGGTCCGGCGGAAGATCCCTCGCCTGAAGCACGATCTCGATCCCCTCAATAATCAAAAAATATATCTGATTAAAATCACAATTCACAACACTGTACCACACCTCGGAAACCAACCGTTCCCAGAAATGTATAACTGATACAAAAATAATTAACGAAATTCTCGAAATCTCCACTCAAACCCTCGACTAAAATTCTGGTACCCAAATCAACTCGAAAACCTCAAGGCGACGATCAGGGCGCGAATACGAGAAAAACGACATGTAACTCGACATATTTCCAAAAAAGTCAACAGTCACCGGAGCTCCGCCGTTAACCGCCGCAGCCGCCTGCGGCGCGCCGTCAACCGGAGAGATTTTCTGGCGGCCAAGCTCCCACAAGGTTCTCCTCCTCAAGCCCAGCAACTTTCCTAACTGTGGAAACCACCAATTCTGGCGAGGTTGGCCGGAAATCAGCTCGAAACCTCAAGAACAACAACCGGCCAGAAAACTTCTCGGCTCGATTCCGGCGCCGTCGCGCCACCTCGTTCCTCCAAACTAAAGGGGAAATGATTCCGACGGAAACGCGCCACCTCGTTCCACCAACCAAAACAAAAAAAAACCCACCAAAAATCCACACCGGAAAGTTGCCGGAGCTCCGCCCCCAAGCAAGGCCGATTCCGGCGAAATTTCAATAATTTCATCTCCTCCTTTCTCACTCATTCCAGCATCAAATTTCAAAATTCCAAGTTCTAATCAACAACAAATGAAGAGAGGAATGAAAATATACCAATATTTTGGCCGGAGGTGGCCGGAATCACAAAATCTGACGGCATACAGATCGGTGCCCGCGGTGGTTCTCCGGTCAGCTCGAAAGTCAACGGTCAACGCAAAAGTCAACGCCGGTCAAACTTCCAACAGTGTTTTCGACAATTTTTCGACTATTTCCGATATTTATACTCGCGTCTTGGGACGATCGACGGTCCAAAA
Organism: Geum urbanum; assembly: GCA_946800695.1. Lineage (NCBI taxonomy): Eukaryota > Viridiplantae > Streptophyta > Magnoliopsida > Rosales > Rosaceae > Geum > Geum urbanum. The sequence goes on from OX327003.1 coordinate 14,746,817, forward strand.
CGGATAACCATTACGATTCGGATAAACTCGACACGAACGGTTAAACTCGACGAAATTCTGAAACTTCAAATATTCATATTATATTCCTCGGTCGTCGAAATAATTATCCGGAACCGGCCACGAACTTGAAATCACGTGTACAACAACTCTCGAGAAGAGACTCAACTCAAATTCTTGGCCGATAATTAAGTTGCGATCGAAACCAGCAAATCAAACAATTATCGGAAAGTAGTGATTACGCGCTAACTCGTGAATCAAGCTGATTACTCAACTGATTCTGTTCCGGGTCGTCACAAATCTACCCCCCTTAAAAAAAATTCGATCTCGAAATTTACGTACCTGTCAAGTGAACAGATGAGGATACTGCTCCTGCATACGCTGCTTAGTCTCCCAGGTGGCCTCCTCAACCAAGTGATTCTGCCATAAGACCTTCACCAGCGGTATAACACGGTGCCTCAACTCCTGCTCACGCCGATCGAGAATCTATACCGGCTCCTTCACATACGTCAAATCCTTTCGGATCGGTAGCTGCTGTGGTGCTAACACATGCGACGGATCTGAGATATACTTCCGCAACATCGAAACGTGGAATACATCATGAACACGAGCCATCTCATCTGGCAACTCAAGTCTGTATGTCACGGTACTAACCCTCTTGGTGATCTCGTACGGATCAATGTACCGTGGTCGAAGCTTGCCACGCTTCCTGAAACGCACAACTCCCCTCCATGGAGATAGTTTCAGGAAGACCCAATCGCCCACATCGAACTCGAGACTCTTTCTCCTCACGTCCGCATAACTCTTCTGGCGAACCTGGGAAATCTTCAATCTATCCCGGATAATCTGGACGTCCTCCATGGTGCTCTTCACTAGATCAGGGCCAATATGCCATCGCTCGCCCACCTCACTCCAACACAACAGAGTGCGGCATTGCCTCCAGTACAAGGCCTCGTCCGGTGCCATTTCGATACTGGCCTGATAGCTGTTGTTGTAGGCGAACTCTATCAAATGCAGTTCCTAGTCCCAATTTCCTCGAAATTGTAAAACGCAAGACCGCAACATATCCTCAAGAGTCTGTATAGTCCGCTCAGACTGCCAGTCAGTCTGAGGATGAAAAGCTGTATTGAAATGCAACCTCGTGCCCATGGCTCGTTGCAATGCCTGCCAGAACTTGAAAGTAAACTGACTGTCTCGGTCAGAAACAATAGATACAGGCACACCGTGCAAACGAACGATCTCCGAAAAATACAGTTTTGCCAATCTGCCCACTGAAATCTTCCCCGGAAGTGCGAGAAAATGAGCGGATTTCGTCAGTCGATCCACAATAACCCAAGTACCAGTGTTACCCGTCGAAGTACACGACAACTGATACACGAAATCCATGGTAATGTGCTCCCACTTCCAAACCGGAATCTCTAGTGGCTACAACTTTCACGCAAGTTTCTGTCTCTCTGCTTTAACCTGCTAACAAATCAAACATCGGCTCACATATGTGGTAATCTCCCGCTTCATATTGCGCCACCAGTAATACGCTAGAAGTGTACGAAAAATTTTCGTACCTCTGGGATGCATCGCATACGCCGAACAGTGAGCTTCGTCCAAAATCTCCTTCTTCAGACTTTCGTCTCTGGGCATGCACAACCTGCCTCTGAAAAGCAACGTACCGTCATCACTCAACCGAAACTCTGTTGGCACACCATTCCGTATCATGGTCTTCTTGTCCAACAGGTAGGAATCTGAATCCTGAGCTTCCCGAACCTGATCAACCAACACGGGTCAAACCTGGAAACTGGCCAACAAAGCTCCATCGTCACCCCACTCGAACTCGGCTCCCGTAGCCCGAAGCTCGGCTAACATAGATACTCTGGACACACACACATGGAACAACAAAGCTCCGGATTTCTGACTGAGTGCATCGGCAACAACATTGGCCTTCCCTGGATGGTACTCGAAAGTGCAATAGTAATCGTTGATTAACTCCATCCATCTGCGCTGCCTCATGTTCAAGTCGTGCTGCGTTCGCAAGTAAGTGAGACTCTTGTGATTGGTGTAGATCTTACACTGAGCTCCATACAAGTAGTGTCTCCAACTCGTCAACGCTAATATGATAGTAGTTGTGACGACTCGAACCAGAATCAGTTGTGTATTCGGCACGATTCACGAGATTCTATTTAGTCGCAGCTTTACGATATTTGTGTGGTTTGTCGACTTAATACGTGACTATGTTTTCAGCCGAGAATTTGAGTTGAGTGTCTTCACGGAAGTTGTAGAGTACGTGATTTCGAGCTCGTGGGTGGTTCCAGAAGATTTTTCCGGTAATCGAGGAATATTTTATGATTATTCGAAGTTTTGGTTTCCGACGAGTTTATCCGATTGTTTCGTGTTTATCCGAATCGTGATGGTTATCCATTTCGAATCGTCGATCGACCCAAGGCGCGAGTATAAATATCGGGAATAGTTGAGAATTAGTCGAAAATGGAAGTTTGAGCTTTGACTGACGTTGACCATCTGTTGACTTTCCAAATTTGGAAACTTACCCGTTGACCCGTGAAGGAGGGGGACGACCCGTTTGGACTCGTCGGCCGACCCGAATTTTCCGGCCATCTCCGGCCAAACTGTGGGTATAGCTCCACTCTCCTTGAGCTCCTCTTTCGTTTCATGTATGAATTTATAAGAATTGGTTACAGTTTGTGGGGTTTCGAAGTAAGGCCGATTTGGTTTTGTCGCCGGTATCGGGAGGAGGTTCTCCGGCGAACCACGGTGGTGGTGGATAAGGGGGTTCGACTCCCCTTCTCCTTGGGAGTCTAACCATGCGTCTTAATTAGGTTTTGATTGAGATTTTGATGGACCCGAGTGGGTGGCCGGAAACTGGATATCTGTTCGGATTTGATGTGTTTTGGTAAGGTTAGAGTTGGAATTGGCCTGGGTGCCAGTTATGGAAAGGGTTTGGCTGGTCAAGACCATGTGATCTGGAGTTTCTCCGCCGGAGAATCTCTCCGTTGACTGTGCGCAGCCGCCGCCGCCGGCGGTCAACGATGGAGGGTTGACTTTTTCTGATTTCGACGTTTTTAATGTCGTTTTTCTCGTAATCGCGCCCTGATTATCGTCCAGAGGTTTTCGGATCGATTTGGGCAGTGGATTTTCAGTCGAGGTTTCGTGTGGAGATTTCGAGAATTTCGTTAATCATTTTGTACCGCATTTCATATTTCCGGGAACGGTTGGTTTCCGTGGTTCAGTACAGAGTTGTGGACTATGATTTTGATCAGTTATGTTTTGTGAATATTCAGGAGATCGAGGTCTGCATCGTGATCGTGCTTCTGGTGAGGGATCTTCCGCCGGGCCACGAGATTAGCGCGAGTGCGCGTTTTGCTCACCTGTGAGTGGACAATTTCTTTTCACGGAAATCTTGCGAGTCTTTTATATGATTTTCGATGTTGAGCATGTTTACAAGATTATGATTATTATGAGCATGTGTTATACGATATGAGTACGTATATGCATTCATATGCTGTTTATTGTATTTGCATTGGATTATTGGTGATTTGATTGACATAGAGTACAGTCGTAGTTCATGTTGTTGTATCGATACACACGCATCCCGGCTGATCCCCGAGGGTGCTTACTAGGAGGGGTACCGTACCTTGTGCCGATGTAGTTCCGGGTGGATACTAGTTTCTGTACCTTGTGCCGATGTAGTTCCGGGTGGGTACAGATGTCTGTTTCTTGTGCCGATGTAGTTCCGGGTGGAAACAGATACCCTGACCTGAGGCCTTTCTGGCTCGAATCACGTGTGGGTCTGGGATCCCGTGATTCGGACTGTACTAGCACGGACGTGTCCATGAGCCCCGTGGGATTTTTACTTGCATGCTCAGTACGCTGGAGGAGTATGAGTTTACCTCGCGTATTTTATTATTTTTATTCATTCGACTCGCATATGTTTTTATAACATATATATTACTTGGTGAAAGACATTTATTTTCGTCCACTCACTCTAACAGTTTTCATGTCTTTCCCCTGGGCTTTTCGGTTTCCGTGCCCAGTTTGCAGTTCAGGTTTTGGTGTTTTCACGTCGTGGTTTGGAGGCTAGTGATCTGAGCTACCTGTGTTTTCCAATAGGTTCTTGTTTCGCCTACTGATGTGTATATTCTATATGTTTTAAACTAGAGGTCGCTCTGATACATTCTGATACATGTTTATACGGATTTTCTCGGATATATATATACATAGTACTGTATGTTTACTGTTATTGCTTATATTATGATGTTGAGAAATCTGGATGGGATTGGTGCCCACGGTTTGGCTTTTGTGGCATAGGACGAAGTGTTATTTTCTGGGTGCAGGTTTATGCAATTCCACGTTAGTAACGAAACTCTGCCGAAATTTTGAAAAAATTTTGTTGGTTCGTATTTTCAGAAGGGGTTCGATTCCGATTTAGGTAACTGAATCTGGGTTGGGTCCTTTCAGCTTGGTATCAGAGCATTAGATTGTCAGATTCTGTAGACTCTTGTAGTTGTGACGCTTAGGATATTTGAGTTTGTACAGCATGACTGGAGTGATAAACTGACTGGCCAACGGTACTCATCAATACTTCGGGTGTTGTGTGTTCTCAAATATCTGCGGTTTCATGATTACGTTCTTTCTGCTTGTACCTAATGCTTGTCTTGTATCAGTAAGATGCCTCCTCGACGTGGTCCCCGTGTTGATCGGGATGAGAATCCTGATGAGGATCGCCGAACGTGCGACTTGCTGATGCAAGTGCTGCGTTTGGAACAGCGTTTTGACCCTGTGGTCAAGGCTCGTACAGCTGGTGCTACTGTGTTTTCTGGTTCAGTTGATCCAGAGATATGCGAGGCATGGTTGGTTCAGATTGAACGTGTTTGTGGGCGTCTGCAGTATACTTCTGAGCAGATGACAGTGGCCGCAGTTGGTTTACTTGAGGGTGATGCATACTTTTGGTGGGTTAGCACCGACAGAGTTCCACTGTTTATGCGGAGGTACTTTAATCAGGCTACCCAGTAGCGCAAGTACGAGGAGTTTACGAACTTGAGGCAGGGTAGTTTGTCTGTACTTGAGTACCGGGATCAGTTTACCCGTTTGTCTCGTTTTGCGCGGGATATGGTGGCTACTGAGGAAGCCAAGTGTCGTAGGTTTGAGCTGGGATTGAATCTGAATATCAAGGCGACACTGACTACGATGCCTCAGAACAACTTTGATGAGTTTGTCAGTGCAGCACTCCGAGGCGAGGATATTGAGCAGGAGAGACAGCAAAGGTACCAGCCGAGACGGTTTGAGGAAGGTGGACCGAGTCAGGGGCCTTCGAAGAGGCTGAGTTCTGATACTTCCGGTTCAGCTTCATCCTCAGGCGGTGGATTATATCGACAACCAGCTAATGCATCGAGACAGAGGCAGAGGTGGAGGAGAGATCAACTGCAGCGACCACAGGCTAGTGGGAGTTCCAGCGGTTCTAGTTATCCTCGGCGTATTGGTGGCACATTTCCTATTCCGAGAGACTATCCTTTGTGCAACCTCTGCAACAGATATCATTATGGCTCATGTCAGCGAGGCCCTGTCACTTGTTATCGTTGTGGCCAGGTGGGTCACTTTTTGAGGGAGTGTCCTCAGTTGGCTGGTGCTGATGGTCAGGCAGCTCAGAGTTCCGGAGGAGAGCGAGGTGCCACTTCGGGAGCTCGACCAGCACAGTTTGCAAGCCAGGGTAGGCAGCAGGGACAGCCCCAGCGAGGACGACCAGCCGGACAGGCGAGGGTTCATGCTATGACTCTACGTGAGGGCAGAGCATCACCGGAGGTCATTATCGGTACGTTACATGTCTTTGGTATTCCTGTACTTGCATTGTTAGATCCGAGTGCCACACATTCATTTATATCATTTAGACTGTCATCATTAGCTACTGTACCTGCATCTCCACTTCCGGGGTTATGGAGAGTGTTGTATCCGTCAGGTGAGGTTGTGAGCGTTGGTTGGGTTTACAGAGATTGTTAGGTGTTTATTGATGGTCATGGACTAGCCGCAGATCTGTTACTGCTTGATATTGTGGATTTTGATCTGATCTTTGGTATGGACTTTTTGGAGTCACATTGGGCCATGTTTGACTGCCACAGGAAAGAGGTCGCGTTTCGACGACCAGGGTTGCCCGAGATGCTGTTCCGTGGCGAGAAGAACACTTCACTACCGTGTTTGAGTTCCGCGATGAGGGCGGATCGGTTGATGAAGAAGGGTTGTGTCGCTTACTTAGCCCATGTTGTGGACACTACAGCTGCAGTGCCGGATCTTGGTAGTATTGAGGTTGTTTCTGAGTTTTCGGATGTGTTTCCAGCGGAGTTACCTGGTATACCCCCTGTACGGGAGATTGATTTTACCATTGAGTTGTTGCCGGGTACAGGACCAATTTCCCAGACACCGTATCGTATGGCGCCTGCGGAGTTGAAGGAGTTGCAGATTCAGCTCTAGGAGTTGCTGGATAAGGGTTTCATTCGACCGAGTGTTTCTCCGTGGGGTGCTCCGGTGTTGTTTGTACGGAAGAAAGATGGGTCCATGCGTTTGTGCATCGACTATCGGAAGCTGAATCAGATTATGGTGAGGAACAAGTATCCGTTGCCGCGGATTGATGACTTGTTCGATCAGCTCAAGGGAGCATCAGTCTTTTCGAAGATTGACCTGCGATCTGGATATCACCAGTTGAGGATCCGTGACTTTGATGTAGCCAGGACGGCATTCAGGACGAAGTATGGGCACTATGAGTTTTTGGTTATGCCGTTTGGGTTGACCAATGCCCCCGCAACTTTCTTGGACTTGATGAATCGGGTGTTCAGACGGTTCCTGGACAAGTTCGTGATTGTATTCATTGACGATACTTTGATCTATTCCAGGAGTGTGGGCCAGCACAAGAAGCATTTGCGAGTAGTGTTGCGGACTTTACGGGACCATCAGTTGTTCGCGAAGTTTAGCAAGTGCGAGTTCTGGTTGGATAGTGTGAAGTTTCTGGGCCACGTGATTTCGGCCGAGGGAGTCAGTGTTGATCCTGACAAGGTGCTGAATTGGAGTAGACCCACTACTGTGCCGGAGATTCGGAGTTTCTTGGGGTTAGCAGGCTATTATCGACGGTTTGTACAGGATTTCTCCCAGATTGCTACACCACTGACCAGATTGACGAAGAAGGGCGTCAAGTTTGAGTGGTCTGATGCGTGCGAGGAGAGTTATTTGCTCCTGAAGGAGAGATTGACTACCACACCGGTTCTGACATTGCCAGACGACAGTAGTGAGTTTGTTGTGTACAGCGATGCGTCGAAGTTGGGGCTTGGCTATGTGTTGATGCAGCATGGTAGAGTTGTGGCTTATGGTTCCAGGCAGCTGAAACCACATGAGGTCAACTATCCGACGCATGATTTAGAGTTAGCCGCGATCGTGTTAGCGTTGAAGAGTTGGAGACATTATTTGTATGGTGCTCAGTGTAAGATTTACACTGATCACAAGAGTCTCACCTATTTGCGGATGCAGCTGGATCTGAACATGAGGCAGCGCCGGTGGATGGAGTTGATCAACGATTACAATTGCACTTTCGAGTACCATCCGGGGAAGGCCAATGTTGTAGCAGATGCACTTAGCCGGAAATCTGGAGCCTCGTTGTTTCACATGTGTGTGGCCAGAGTATCGATGTTAGCCGAGCTTCGAGCTACGTGTTGGTCTCGCGCTGCTATTCGTCCAAGGTCCAGTGCTTCAGTTTTCGAAAAACCCCTCATCAAGTATCGCGCGAAACCCAAAGCACGTGCTTGCACAGTGTTGCCTTCATCATAACCCGTGCGTCATCATGCCTCATCATCCATTACGTCTCTCTCTATCCAATGCAATTTTTCCCCCTTCCAACTCTTTTTTCAAAAAATCAATCATATCCCTTGAAATCCGAAGTTGCTTATCTCCCCAAACTGCTACTTCGTATCACTTCATATCCCTTCACCTTATATAAATTGAATCCCCTCTTCCTTTTAATTTTTTGCACTTACAATACTCTCCCATAAAACCTAGCTATAAGAAGTACTCTCCCCTGCAACCTAGAAAACTTCTCTCCCGTACTTTCCAGAGACACCCAGAAAATTACTAACACCTTTTTCCCAAACCCAAAAATATTCCATGGCTTCCAACAACAGTTCCTCTCCTACTCCTATTGACATCACCACCCTCAACATCACCATCCTTCAAGATCCCAACATCGTCGACCTGATCAAGCATTCCAAGCCGCTTACCTCCGCCGGGCCTCTTCTTTAGCCGTAACCAACCGCCGCTGAATCGTCCCAAGAGCCCCCCGCGAAGGTTGCCCAAAATCCTCTCTCACCCACCACTTTCAAAGTGGTTGAGGTTGAAATCACCAAACCTCCCATTCTAGAGGTCGAAGTTGACCCCACCTTCATACAACTCCAGCCATATACCACCAAGGCTGTTTCCAAGAAGGCCCGTGAGGAACTTTACCTCTCAACCTTTAAGGTCGACTCTACCGAGGCCCTTGCCTCTTTCATTCAATATTTCCACCAGGGGGACAACAACAATTTTCGATTCGCTCTCGCCTAAGACGACGCGAGAGTGTCGGAGCTTGGAAAAGCTCATGGCCCAGATCAGCTCATCCATCCTTTTCAGATCATGTATAGGCTCTCTTTCCCGATCCCTGCCTTCATCTGCTTCACCCTTGAGTTTTACAGCATCGCCGTGGAACAATGGTGCCCAGATAGCTTTCGCTATCTGGCCTACTTCGACCGACTCAACCAATGGTTCAACTGTCGTATGGTACTGCCGGAGTTCAGGCTGCTCGTCCAGGTCAAGCCCACCCCGGTTAATCAATTCTACCTCTCCCAACGAATTATGTATGTTAAGGAATCGTCGTTGATCGATCCCCTTTACTCTCCAAAAAACTGGAAGAAGACCCCCATCCTTATCTTTGGGAATTGGGAGAAGCTCGGTTGGGAGGCTGGTTTCAAGGTTCCCACAGTCATCAACCGTCTCCCCAAGATACCAAAGGAGCTAACCAAGGCCGTCGAGTTCCGCCGCGATCTCATCAATGACACCCTAGCCATCCCAGCTAGGTAACATAAATGTCGCTGGCTATAGAGCAAGTAACACCCTAGACCTGGAAGGCATCGGGCCGCTTCCGCACAAGAACCTCCATGAGGTGATCGAAGTCCCTGGGGCCCCCTCGGTCCAAAAGAAAGGAGCCCCCACCCCAAACCCATACATATCGAAGCTCTCACCAAGTCCAGAAGGGTGACTCCAAACCTCAGGATCGGAGGCTAGTGAAGGCTTCCAAACTTGTCGAGGACAAAGCCCAGGTTCCGACCCATATTGTGGAGCCTCAGGAGGCTCTGAACATGGTTTCCTCTACTACTACTACTGTTGCTGCTACTACCACCGCTATTACTTCCACCATTCTTCTAACGTCTCCTCCTCTCAAGAAGATGAGGACTGACCCGGAGCCGCCTAAGCCCAAGGACTTCTCTCTTGGTAAGCTTACGCTATTTCTTACCCTCAATCCCATTAATCATACTTTGTTGCTCTTAGATCATCTTGCATGCCTTCATGATCTTGTCTGCTTGTGCCATGCTTGCTAAATGTATATGATTTGCTATACTGTTGATCGTATAGGTCCCCTTGGGTGGGTGGTTGAAGGGATCTTGCCTGACCACCCTAGGGTTTACTTTAAAAGGTCTGAACCAGACCAAGGCTACATCGTTCAGCCCCCTCACGACCTTATCGAGGAAGAGATAGAAGCCCTTGGCGAGGGCACCATACTCCCTCAAGTGAGGAAGCTTGTCCCTTCCCAATTCTACTCGGATCTGGCTCGTGCCGATATTGATTGCCCATCTATAGTTTCCATGATCCTTGTGTAGGATGTCGAGGACCTTGGGTCCATGGAAACCGGGGAATTAATGACGGCATCTTGGACTTCCCTCTACCGAGTAACCTTTCTTTTCGTACTTCTGACATCTTTTCGTGCTGTTTACTCAATCGTTGCTTTTGTATCTGACACATCATTCTTTTCTTTATTTCATTCTTCCACCACCCTCACCGTAGCCTTTGGATGCCTGCATGCTGAGGCTAGGGAGGGCCAAAGACAAGTCCTCACAAGCCGAGAAGAAGGTCAAGGAGCTTGAAGGTCACGTGAAGGGGCTTAGGGAAGCCCAAGACCTTGCTTGCTGCATGATCAATCAAAGAAAAAAGGACCTGGAGGCTACCCATTCCGCCAATGAGGAGGAGGCTAAATCCTGAGGTCCGAGCTTGAGTGGGCCCAATCTGAGTTTAGAGAACCAACAAAGATTGCTGACACCAAGCTCAAAGAGTCTTTGGATGCCAAGGAAAGGGAGCGTGAAGATCGTTTGGCTACCCTGGAGGTCTTCTAAAGGCTCCAGCTCGAATCATAACAGGTGGATTTGGAGTAGGAACGAGCAAAGTTGATATGTGGCTTACCATTCTGCCTCTGCCTCGGAGATTGAGTCGGAGTGAAGCCTCCAGCCTGCCTTTGGGATGTAGCTTATGTAATATCATTAAGACCCCTTTTTCGAACAATGTTTCTTTTTTCTTCGTTATCTTACATAATTTTCGCTAATCTTGGTCTGGGACCTTAGCTCAGAAAACTCTTATGCCAAGAGTAAATATCGTGCTTAATCTCTCATGTTTCGGCTTATTGTACTTTGCTTTATTGTTCTTAGCTCATCATGCTCAACTATTTCATACATTTTGGTTTCGTGCTTTTATTCCATGCCCATCAATCCTACTTCAGGGGCTTAGGAGATCTGCCTCTGAGTGCCTGTGACCTCAGTGCAACTCTCGGACCACCACTCATTCCAATGCTCTTGGAAGAGGCTAAGGAGATCCTTGGTAACCTTAAGGTCTCTTGGGAGGTCCTCGCGGTTTTGAGACTGCCTCCCTTTTGGGGGGGGGTATGCATGCCTACCCCGGTCGGTATAAAGACCACCGTACACTAGACCCTTCCCACAATCAAGGCCCTTCGTCTTGGAAGATCCTAGCTTCATAAGGACACATGATGCTATCACAAAGACCACATCAGGGTTGCCCTTTGAGCTCAGTTCTCACCAAGGGAGCTTGTCTACAGTGTTAAGATAGGGTCCGCAAAAATTCTTCTCATCGAGTTGGACTTATCCCTAGGGCGTCTTCAGGTGTGTACGCTTGGGACTTAGAATGCCCAATTTGCCAGAATATGGCCAAGCCACCACTGAGGTGTTTGTGTGGATCTAACCTCATACATTCTAACCTTGAGGACTTTACTGACCCAAGATTACTGAGAGCTCTTTCATGGTTTTACTCCGAATATTTTGGTCTATCCACGGGTGTCCTTCTCAATGCCCTAACCCTTCCTCCCTCAGGATGCTTTACCTTTAGGAGGATTGATTAGCTTGCGGGTCCTTCCTTGGGAACCAATGTCATTTTCCCTACTCAAGCTCGTTGCCATTCCTGGGATTTAAGGTCCCCCTAATCGTACACATTGATTGACAAAGCGTTCAATGATATTTTGTAAAAATAAAAATAGGAATCGAACATAGAACGCACAGAAAAAGCATAGTTATTGAAAATAGAGGCTTTTATTAAATGATCGTACTCTATCGTATAACATCTATCACATCAAGCATATCGTACAATGTCTATCACATCAAGCAAGGAAGTGTCTAACATGCCTCATCAAACCTGCCAACTTATAAGATAATCGTACCGAAAACCAAGCTGGTTAGGAAGAGTACATGCCCCTTCAGCTCTGCTCTGAGCAGTACTCTTTTAGGTAGAGGGCGTTCCACCGTTTATCCACCAAGGCTCCAGTTCTAGGGTTCTCCAGCTTGTACGACCCGTTATAGCCTTCTCCAACGATCTTATATAGCCCTTCCCAGTTTGCCTCCAGTTTTCCCTCTCCTGGGACCTTGGTATTTTCAAACACCTTGCGTAACACCAAGGTTCCGGGGAGGAAAACTCTAGGTCGAACCTTTCTATCATAATAAGCTTTTATATTTTGTTGGTAGGAAGCCACCCTTACTTGAACTTGCTCTTTTCGCTCTCTAGTAGGTCCAACTCATGTCTCAGGCTTTCTGAATTGCTCTCCAATCTCCGTTCCGCCAGCTTGAGGTTAGGGATCTTATGCTTGATTCGGATGACGGTGAAAGGACCCAACCCCGATTCATTTACCTAAATCGGAACCGAACCCCTTCTGAAAACACGAACCAACAAAAATCTTTCAAAATTTCGGCAGAGTTTCGTTACTAACGTGGAATTGCATAAACCTCCACCCTGAAAATAACACTTCGTCCTATGCCACAATGATATACGCATTTTATGCTCGATTCTTAACGCATTTCCCTTTTCGTTTAGCTATGTTATTATCTTAGTTTTTATGTTTTCCTTATTTAAATTGTTATTTTGAAGATATTTACGGTGGAGATTAATAACGGCGCGATTCGGAGGAATTTCGGCGATTTTGCGATTTTTGCGATTTCGGACCACGAAAAATGGGCCGGCCCAAAAAGCAAATTATGGGCCGATTTCTCAACTCTTGTTTCGGCCCATTATCAATCCCAAACCCAATCAATTCGGCAAGGATGCAAGTTGGTGAAGTTGAAAAGTCCAAGTTATCAAGCTAATGATCACAAAAGATGACTTGCCATGGTGACTCTTATTTTGGGTTCACAAATGGTGACTAAGCTTGGTGACTCTTGCCTTTGATCATCACAATGGTGACTAAGGGTGTGACTAAGCATGGTGACTCTTGCTTAGGGTTCATGAATGATGATCACACTTGGTGACTAAGGGGATGACTTGCTAGGTGACTAAGGCTTGCATTTAATGAAGCAAGGCAAGGTGGAAGAGAGAAGGCAAGCATTCCTTGCCTATATAAGGGAGGAGGCCGAACCATTCAAGGGCACCACTCAATTTACTAGCCAAAGCTCTACACAAATACTCTTCCACCATAAACACTTGAAGGTTCATTTCCAAGCCGAAGTATCATCCTTTCTCCATCCAAGCCGAAGCAAGCAAGGTTCCTCCTTCCAAGCCGAAGCAAAGCATCCTCCATCCTTCACAATACGCTAAGTCCCTTGTGAAGGAAAGCCATCTCCACCGTAGATCATCTAGCATTCAAGACAAAAAGTGTAACCATGATCTTCACTTTCATTTCTTTTGTTTTGTATTTGAACCTCTTGATGTATTGGAATACATTTATGTATCAAATGAAGAACAAGTTTAGATTTGTGTTTTATGCTCTTAAACCGATTTGTAATATGCATGTGTTTATGATTTCTAGCCTTTTATGCATGTTTGATACAATCTTAAAGCTTCGAATGCATGTGTTAGAAAATACGCTAAGTCCCTCTCTTTCGCATGTTTCGATGATCGTATGTTGTTTAGGATGTTTATACGCTAAGTTGCATTTCTACTCAATTATTAAGCATGTATATTTAGTTAGAAGTTATGAATTTCGTAACTTACAAAAAGGTTTGATGCATGAAAAGGGTAGGTTAATAAGATGAGATGATCACATGTAATTAGTAGTATAACTTCTTATTTTTAGCAAGCATAATTAGACTTTAAGTTTCTTGATTGTTGAAACTTGTCTATGAGTAAAACATGTTAGATGCGTAAGAGTTTTAGTTGTGTTTGCATGTTATGTACTTTAATTTCGTAGATTAAACAACCAACTTCCAATCCCCCCAAACATTTACATTTCCGCTTATTAACGAAACCATGCATGCGCCCTTAATTCCCCGGATAAAGAACGATCCCTACTCGCCAATATTACAAATGACAAAAGAAGGGTTTAAATTGCAATACGCGTAATCTGTGTTTTTAAGTTAACGTGAATGCATGTTTTGCGCGTATCAATTTTTGGCGCCGTTGCCGGGGATCGAACCCGGGTCACCCGCGTGACAGGCGGGAATACTTACCACTATACTACAACGACCAGTGCCCTCAAGTGCCGGAACAAGCAAGCGAGCCGGAGCACGCTAACGCCATCGGCGGATATCAGGGAGGACAACGGTATAACAATTACAACAACTATGTCAACCGTGATCATCCGGGGTTTAGATGGAGCAGCAACGAGGGAACTTTGAACCCTCCAGCACCTCAACAAAACTACCAACGCCCTCCATTTCAACCAAGGCCACCGATGCAGCAGGGTTCGTCTTCGCAATCCTTCACCAACCCGGATTACGACAAGATGTTGTCGCAACTTTCGGCCTCCACTCAAGTTCTCCTCGACGGACAATCGAAGACAAAGGAGACACTTGACTCACATGGCCGCGACATCACCGAAGTGAAGAAGCAGCTTGGCCAGCTTGTTGACTTCATGGGCCAAATCAAGGAAACCGGTCGGCTTCCACCTCAAACCACTCCTAATCAAAGAAACGTGAATGCTATAGTCACAAGGAGTGGGAAGATACTTGAGGAACCAAAGACCAATCGATCTCATCTTGATGAAGTCACCATTGAGGAAATCACCAACGAAGAAGAAGATGAGATCGATCCGGCAATTCAAGAGGCCGAGAAAAAGAAGGTGACGCCTAATGTCACCAAGGCACAATCACCTCCACATCCTACCCCAATCAAAGGTAAAAACCATATTCCTTCAAATACGGTTATTACTAATTCTCCGTTTGCTGTTGCACCTTTCCCTAGCAGATTAAATAAATCAAAGAAGAAGGATGCCCAATATGAAGATATTTTGGACATCTTCCGAAAGGTGCAAGTGAATTTGCCCTTGATCGAGTGCATAAAACAGGTGCCGATATACGCGAAATTTCTCAAAGAATTATGCACACAGAGGAGGCAAACTCGAGAGAAGGAGGTTGTGAAGGTGAACGCAACCGTTTCGGCGGTTTTGCAGCGTCGGCTACCCCCAAAACTGAAGGACCCAGGGAGCTTTGCAGTTCCTTGCGTAATCGGTGACACCCACTTCGAAGACGTAATGCTTGATCTAGGAGCTTCCATCAACGTCATGCCTTACTATCTTTTCGAATCGATGGAGCTTGGAGATCTCAAGCAAGATGGTGTTGTCATCCAGTTAACCGATCGCACCCACAAGTATCCGAGGGGATACGTAGAAGACGTTCTCGTGCAAGTCAACAACTTGATATTCCCAGCCGATTTCTATATAGTTGACATGGAAGACAGTCCACTGAACACCACGCCCCTGCTGCTTGGGCGACCTTTCATGCGGACTGCGAGAACGAAGATTGATGTGTTTCAAGGCACTTTCTCCATGGAGATTGATGGAGAAAGAATCGAGTTCAACATCCTGGACGGGATGAAGTTTCCAATGTCGAGCGTAGCTGCCATTTCGACATACGATCCTGTGGATACCTTAGCACAAGGCTACCTCGACACCATCAATGAGGATGAACTCGACATGGCCATTCAACTTGGGCATGACGGCCTTCTCGAGGCCTTACTAGAGCTTGAACCTCGTATTCAAGACATGGCCATGGCCCTAAATGCCGCACCACGAAAAGTAAGTTTTTCTCCTCCTTTACCAATTACTTTTGGTACTAATAAAATGGTTCCTTCCATCGTAGAAGCTCCAGTTTTAGAACTCAAGCTACTACCGGACCATCTGAAGTATGCGTACTTGGGCGAGAATGAAACTTTACCGGTCATTATTTCGTCCGCGCTAGAAGAGGAGCAGGAGGAAAAGCTCGTGAGTGTGCTCAAGAGGTACAAAACCGCAATAGGCTGGACGCTTGCGGACATCAAGGGAATAAATCCAGCAACCTGTGTGCATAGGATTTTCCTTGAAGAAGGCACCAAGCCTACGCGGGAAGCGCAACGTCGGCTCCACCCTCCGATGATGGAGGTGGTAAAAAAGGAGGTAATTAAACTCATGGACTGTGGAGTTATTTACCCTATTTCTGATAGCCGTTGGGTTTCCCCAGTGCAGGTAGTACCCAAGAAATCGGGAATAACCGTTGTCGAGAATCTGGAAAATGAACTTGTGCCACAACGGACGATCACTGGACACCGAGTGTGCATTGATTACCGGAAGCTAAACGCTGCAACCCGCAAGGATCATTTTCCCTTACCATTCATCGACCAAATGCTGGAAAGATTAGCCGGCCATGCATTTTATTGTTTTCTCGACGGATATTCCGGCTACAACCAAATTAGCATTGCGGAGGAGGATCAAGAAAAGACAACGTTCACGTGCCCTTTCGGAACGTTTGCCTATCGCCGCATGCCATTTGGACTGTGTAACGCACCAGGTACATTTCAACGTTGCATGCTCTCAATTTTCTCCGAGTACATTGAAAAAATTATTGAAGTATTCATGGACGACTTTAGTGTATTTGGGAGTGATTTTGATGCATGCTTAAACAATTTAGAAACAATTTTACAAAGATGCGTTGAAACGAACTTGGTGCTTAATTGGGAGAAGTGCCATTTCATGGTTACGCAAGGGATAGTGTTAGGTCATATTATTTCGGAAAAAGGGTTAGAAGTTGATAAATCTAAAGTAGATCTTGTGCGTCACTTACCCTCTCCAACTTCGGTTAGAGAGATTCGTTCA
The DNA here is from genome assembly GCA_946800695.1 of Geum urbanum. Lineage (NCBI taxonomy): Eukaryota > Viridiplantae > Streptophyta > Magnoliopsida > Rosales > Rosaceae > Geum > Geum urbanum. The sequence goes on from OX327003.1 coordinate 14,763,378, forward strand.
TTTCTTGGACACGCAGGATTTTATCGTAGGTTTATCAAGGACTTTTCCCACATTTCGCGCCCGTTGTGTAAACTGCTGCAAAAGGAGACCCCGTTCGTCTTTGATGAAGAATGCACCGCTGCCTTCAACAAGTTGAAGGAGCTTCTCACGAGCGCTCCTATTTTATGCAGCCCTGATTGGTCTCTGCCATTTGAACTCATGTGCGACGCCTCGGATTATGCCGTAGGAGCCGTCTTGGGTCAGCGGAAGGACAAGAAGCCTTGCGTAATCTATTACGCCTCTCGGACGCTTGATGAAGCGCAAAGAAATTATACTACCACCGAGAAGGAGTTTCTTGCCGTGGTTTTTGCTTTAGATAAATTTCGATCTTATTTACTTCAAACTAAAGTAACTGTGTTTACCGATCATGCAGCTTTGAAGTATCTAATGCTCAAGAAGGACGCAAAACCACGACTTATCAGATGGATACTTCTACTCCAAGAATTCAACATCGAAATCAAGGACAAGAAGGGAGTAGAAAACGTCGTCGCTGACCACCTATCACGTTTGATAGGTGACCATGAGCCTGTCGAGATTGAAGAAACTTTTCCGGATGAAAAACTCTTCGGAATTGAGGTAACTATTTCGGAAACTCCATGGTATGCAGATATCGTAAATTACTTAGTTACCGGTGAGTTTCCGTCTACCATGCATAAATTTCAACGTGACAAACTTAAGCATAATGCTAGAACCTTTATCTGGGATGAGCCTTATTTATGGAAACAATGCTCCGATTTAGTAATTAGGAGATGTATCCCGGATAGTGAGTTTAAGCCCATTCTAGACTTTTGTCACAATGAAGCATGTGGGGGACACTTTGGTTCTAGGAGGACAGCCCTTAAGATTTTAGATTGCGGTTTCTTTTGGCCTAGTTTATTTCGCGATGCTCATGCATATTGTGCTGCATGTGATAAGTGCCAGAGATTCGGTAATTTAGGCCCTAGAGATCAAATGCCACAACACTACATATTTAATGTCGAAATTTTTGATGTGTGGGGTATTGATTTCATGGGACCATTTCCTCCTTCCAATGGTTTTACTTACATTTTACTCGCAGTAGATTATGTTTCTAAATGGGTGGAGGCAAAGGCCACCCGTACTAATGATTCGCGAGTTGTTGCAGATTTCCTACGAACTAACATTTTCAGTAGATTTGGAATGCCACGCGTTCTAATCAGCGATGGAGGAAGTCACTTTTGCAACCGCACGGTGGAAGCACTAATGAGGAAGTATGGCGTAAAACACAAGGTTTCCACACCATACCACCCTCAAACCAATGGAATGGCTGAAGTTTCCAACCGTGAGATCAAGAAGATATTGGAGCGAACCGTCCGCCCCAACCGGAAAGATTGGAGTCAATGCTTAGACGATGCATTGTGGGCTTACAGGACTGCCTACAAGACCCCCATTGGTATGTCACCTTTCCGACTAATTTATGGGAAGGCGTGCCATCTTCCGGTTGAATTGGAGCACAAGGCATGGTGGGCCGTGAAGAAATTCAACATCGATCGAGATGCAGCAGGCTTGCATCGGAAGCTACAACTTAATGAACTAGAAGAAATCAGAAATGATGCTTTCGACAATGCGTGGATTTACAAAGAGAAGACGAAAAAGATCCACGATCAGATGATTCGCGGGAAGAGTTTTGAACCTGGGCAGAAAGTATTGCTTTTCAATTCAAGACTTAAGCTCTTTCCGGGAAAGCTTCGCTCTCGATGGATGGGGCCATTCGTAGTTTCTCAAGTTCTACCTCATGGAGCAATTCTCATTCGATCTATCGACAAAGGTAGTGAGTTCAAAGTAAATGGCCATCGCTTGAAGCCCTATTTTGAGGCATTTGCAGAGCACACCGTGGAGGAGATGCAACTCCAAGAACCGGCCATTTCAAAAACAAAATGATGCATCACGTCCAAAGCTAACGACGTAAAACAAGCGCTCATTGGGAGGCAACCCAATAGGGAGACAACAGATTTGTTTTTCTTCTCCCCTTTTAATTAATTTAATGGCTTTTGCATTTTTAATTAGAATTTTCGTAGATCCTATACTCCATGTTTAATTCTATACATTTACTTTAAGTACATTGAGGGCAATGTACAGTTTAAGTGTGGGGGAAGGGTTTACAATTTAATTGTGTCTAAATTAGTGTTTTTTTCAGAGTCTTTATGACGCCCTTAACTAGTCGATGATGAAATTAGATCAACACGAACACATATGGCGTATGAATCACATGCATCGAATTCTTGTGCTAATTGAGATATTCTATATGTTTTTAACATGTAGTAGATATGAATTGCAAAACATGGTACAGAAATCGCATGCTTGAATAAGTTTTTAATCATATGAACCATATGTGAGCTTTTGAGCTATCTGTTCTTTATTCGAGTGAATGTACATCCATTTCGTAGCTACTAGCTTATATATGCCTCATTTGATTGCTTGCCATAGATTTTAATGAATTAGAGAATGCTAGAACTTACTCATGTCAATTTGCAAAGCTTTTAAATTGATACATACTTTGATTTTGGAAATGATTAAAGGCATTTAGGATTTTCCACCACATTGCCATATATCCATGTATCCCATTTGTACGCACAAGTTGCGACACCCCTAGATAAACCAATTGAGCCCACGTTAAGCTTTTCTTTCATCACCATATATACCTAAACACTTACCCTAGTATAGAATATCCTTACCCTTGTTCCGGAAACTTGGTGAGAATTTTTCGAAACTAGCACATAAGATTATGGTTTGGTAGGAAAGATTAAAAGAGTTAATGTGAGTAAGGGGAAAGACTTGTCCAAATAGCTAAAAAAGTATGGGATTGCCAAAAAGAAAAGAAAAAAAAAATTATATTTGAGAGAATGAAAAGAAAAAAAAATTATTATTATCTCTCATGGCAATATGTTGTGTTCTAAAGTAAAAACCAATTGGATTAACGTCCCCCTTATTTTGCGGATTTGGAGATTACGACAAATTGAAGGCCTAAAAATAGAACAAATATGGCCTTTGTCCTGTCCGAAAAGCTCAAAGGGTAGTTTAAATTGAAGTATACATGGTAACATTCGAGTGGAGATGGAGGACGAATTTGGTGCTAGACTAAGTCGTTGGAACGTTTTTATCACCACATATCTAAATTTCGAATACCTTAGCCTTAACCCCATTACAACCTCACTAAAAGTCCTTTATGATCCTTAAAATGAGTAGCTTTCAATTAGTAGAGTAAGTTGCATGAGTAAGATTATGGTTTTGGTTCATTTGTGCAAGTAATTAACTTCATTCATGTGGTTTTCATTTCAATTCATATACACTTTAAGTGAACCCTTATCATGAGTGAAAAATTTGATGAGTGCATCCTTGTGAGTTGATTAAACCTTTATTCAAAGCATGCACAGCTATAACATAACCATTGTTTTCTCTATGTCTTACTTGTTCATTACATAAATTATATCGCAATTATCTCTTGAATTCGTTGAGCATACACGTTGAAATTCATGTGAGCCATCGCCATATACTTATGCAAATTCTGAGACAAATTTTAGCTAAGGGCTTAGTTGTTCTTTCTTTTGTTTTAAACTCTTAGAGAGTCTTAGTTTAACTTAGTGTTTGCTAAGGGACTAGCAAAGTCCAAGTGTGGGGGAATTTGATATACGCATTTTATGCTCGATTCTTAACGCATTTCCCTTTTCGTTTAGCTATGTTATTATCTTAGTTTTTATGTTTTCCTTATTTAAATTGTTATTTTGAAGATATTTACGGTGGAGATTAATAACGGCGCGATTCGGAGGAATTTCGGCGATTTTGCGATTTTTGCGATTTCGGACCACGAAAAATGGGCCGGCCCAAAAAGAAAATTATGGGCCGATTTCTCAACTCTTGTTTCGGCCCATTATCAATCCCAAACCCAATCAATTCGGCAAGGATGCAAGTTGGTGAAGTTGAAAAGTCCAAGTTATCAAGCTAATGATCACAAAAGATGACTTGCCATGGTGACTCTTATTTTGGGTTCACAAATGGTGACTAAGCTTGGTGACTCTTGCCTTTGATCATCACAATGGTGACTAAGGGTGTGACTAAGCATGGTGACTCTTGCTTAGGGTTCATGAATGATGATCACACTTGGTGACTAAGGGGATGACTTGCTAGGAGACTAAGGCTTGCATTTAATGAAGCAAGGCAAGGTGGAAGAGAGAAGGCAAGCATTCCTTGCCTATATAAGGGAGGAGGCCGAACCATTCAAGGGCACCACTCAATTTACTAGCCAAAGCTCTACACAAATACTCTTCCACCATAAACACTTGAAGGTTCATTTCCAAGCCGAAGTATCATCCTTCCTCCATCCAAGCCGAAGCAAGCAAGGTTCCTCCTTCCAAGCCGAAGCAAAGCATCCTCCATCCTTCACAATACGCTAAGTCCCTTGTGAAGGAAAGCCATCTCCACCGTAGATCATCTAGCATTCAAGACAAAAAGTGTAACCATGATCTTCACTTTCATTTCTTTTGTTTTGTATTTGAACCTCTTGATGTATTGGAATACATTTATGTATCAAATGAAGAACAAGTTTAGATTTGTGTTTTATGCTCTTAAACCGATTTGTAATATGCATGTGTTTATGATTTCTAGCCTTTTATGCATGTTTGATACAATCTTAAAGCTTCGAATGCATGTGTTAGAAAATACGCTAAGTCCCTCTCTTTCGCATGTTTCGATGATCGTATGTTGTTTAGGATGTTTATACGCTAAGTTGCATTTCTACTCAATTATTAAGCATGTATATTTAGTTAGAAGTTATGAATTTCGTAACTTACAAAAAGGTTTGATGCATGAAAAGGGTAGGTTAATAAGATGAGATGATCACATGTAATTAGTAGTATAACTTCTTATTTTTAGCAAGCATAATTAGACTTTAAGTTTCTTGATTGTTGAAACTTGTCTATGAGTAAAACATGTTAGATGCCTAAGAGTTTTAGTTGTGTTTGCATGTTATGTACTTTAATTTCGTAGATTAAACAACCAACTTCCAATCCCCCCAAACATTTACATTTCCGCTTATTAACGAAACCATGCATGCGCCCTTAATTCCCCGGATAAAGAACGATCCCTACTCGCCAATATTACAAATGACAAAAGAAGGGTTTAAATTGCAATGCGCGTAATCTGTGTTTTTAAGTTAACGTGAATGCATGTTTTGCGCGTATCACACAAAAGCCAAACCGTGGGCACCAATCCCATCCGGATTTCTCAACATCATAATATAAATAATAAATAGTAAACATACTGTACTATATATAATATATCCGAGAAAATCCGTATAAACACGTATCAGAATGTATCAGAGCGACCTCTAGTGTAAATATATACAATATACACATCAGTAGGCAAAACAAGAACCTACTGGAAAACACAGGTAGCTCAGATCACTTGCCTCCAACCGTGACGTGAAACACCAAAACCTGAACTGTAAACTGGGCACGGAATCCGAAAAGCCCAGGAGAAAGACATGAAAACTGTTAGAGTGAGTGGACGAAAATAAATGTCTTTCACCAGTTGGTATATATGTTTAAAATAACATATGCGAGTCCAGGTAAATAAAAATAACAAAGTACACGAGGTAAAATCATACTCCTCCAACATACTGAGCATGCAAGTAAAAATCCCACGGGGTCAATCATGGACACATCCGTGCTAGTACAGTCAGAATCACGGAGTCCCAAACTTCCACGCAATTCTAGCCAGAAAGGCCTTAGGTCAGAGGTCTGCCTCCCTTGTCCTTTGTCAATCCCTTCCTCATTTTCTCTCTTTTCCTGTACCTCTGGCTCAGGCATAGTGAACTAAGCTAGGAAGTCTACCAAGGCTTGCCCTTTCATCATCGTTCTAGGCCTGTACTCAATATCGTGCAATGCCAACTCAATGACCCACTTAATTACCCTACTCGAGGAGTTTGGGGTGTGAAGGATCGTTCTCAGTGGATACTCAGTCATAACAATGATTTTGAAAGCTTGAAAATATGGTTGAAGCTTGCGCGATGACATGACCTGGGCTAGTTAAGCCTCTTCAGCTTGGGGTAGCTACCTACCAGTATCTTCTCGAACCAAAACTTCGCTTACTGCTACGTCGAACACTGCCAAGTGCAGGTATAAGATTTCACTACAAGATCAGGCACAATAGCCGACGACCTATAGTGGATAGCTATAGCAAGACCAGTCGTCGTCTATGACTGCTATAGTCATAACTGACGACCGGCCGTCGGGTATCATCGATGACAAAAGGCCATCGGCAAAACTATAGCTGACGACCTTACGGGGAGCCGTCTGTTATAGTCTTGACTATAACCGATGACATGAAGTTGTTGGCTATAGTCTTCACTATAGCCGATGACCGGTCAACAATCAGCTTTGACCGAAGAAGACTATAGCGAACGACCAAGTCACCAAGTCGTCGGCTAGAGGATTTACCTTAGCCGATGACATTGAATTTTGTCGTCGGCTATAGTAGAAAATTTAAGGAAAAAAATACCCAAAAATGTACAATTCTAATCCCCGAACCTACAATTGCATAATATTATTGATCGAAATTGCAAAACACATTACAAATTCACTAACAAAATACAAATTCATGCATATTACAAACCTCCACTATGGGGGATCCAAATTGATGATATTGAAAACATCGGCGTTAATATCAGGGTCTTCGGGATCCTCATGCTGCTACATGGCAGGAAAAGGGAACGCAGATGGAGCCGAGACTGAGAATCCAGATGACTGGGGCTATGCAATCCAATCCTGAAACCAGTTTGCCATCGCAGACTGCTTGGCTAATCTCGCCCGCTCAATCTCCTCCACCCGCCTTCGAGTCTCTTCCAGCTCCCTGTGATGCTCTACCGCCTGCCTCTGGTTCCTTTCTGTCACCCTCTGGAGTTGTTTCTGTAGATGAGAAGACCTTAAACTTACCGACCTGCGTGAGAATCTGGGAGTGTTCTTCAAGACCCCGTCCCCTTTCTATTCCAGACCCCTGCAGTAGTAGCCGCTTCCCCCTGGTGGGAAAACCTCACCCATGATCTTCGCCGCAATAAGCAGGTAAGATTGATCAATCTGAGAGATGTCCTAAGGGAAGTCCGCATCCTGGGTCTGAGGCCATTACTCTCTCAGGATCTGAGTCAATACCTACGGAGTCACCTCTTGCACTCTCGCCTAATTGACAAGGAAAAAAAATAAATTGGACCAGTAAACATACGTAAAAAAATTTAGATATATAAGCAAATACGTTAATTACGTTATAAGGGCATAAGACTTATAATATCTTCGGGGCACTAAGGATACACTTTCTGTAACGTATACTCTAAAGGGGGGACTTTATGGTGTTGGGCGGCCTCCTCCATCCAACCCGCAAAGGATCTCGAACCACCATGATGGTTCTTCGTGTTTTTTCCCCGGTTCGCCTCGGTTATTGCAGAAATAGCCTTCATGGATGAACATATGTGAAAAAAAAAATTAATTAAGAAACTAGTTTTGCCAAATACGATACAAGTAAGCACAAACGGAGTGTTGCATACCTCGAATTTTGGGGTGTTGAAATGGACTACGAGCCACTGCCACTCGTACTCCCTATACATAAACTCTATATGGGTACCCCCACGGAGGTTGTCGTGCTTCTTCCAGTGCCATTTGAGCTCACTCTTCTACTCCATGTACTTATATATGGGAGGTATATGTTATAAATTGACAATACATGATCAACAAAATGTCTAAAATTTAACTCCATATCTCATCACCTTCTTCCATGCACTTCAATTGCCCACGTGCATTTGAGCTCCTCCAGCACAATAAACCACAGCTGCAATGTATATATAAATAAATATATAAATGGTAGACATACATAATGAATATATAAAGGATAATTATACATAATCAATATATAATTAACTTACCGACAACGCATTGTTCACACAGTCCTTCACACATTATGGCACGGATGACCACTCTGCCCATAGAACTGGCACTCTGCCTCATATTATACTCCCTACCATGTCGGCGTACTTCCACATATTCTTTCCCACTATCACATCTCCATTGGAATTGATTTGTATGACCACTTTCCCACTGTCCTTGACCACCTTGTCAAGTAGCTTGCCGCTGACCGTGCCTCTAGTTGTCTTTTTGGCATTGCCTCCGGTGTTGGTGTCGGCTAACAGAAGGAAAAAAAAATTCAACATAACCACTTAAGCGGTATATGCGCTAATATTAATGAGTTTCAAATTAAATACTAAGTTTGGTAACATTTACCCAATTCGGACGTCTATGTATTTGATACCTGTGACGACCCGAACCAGAATCAGCAGTATGACCAGCTATGTACGTGAGTTACCGCGTAGTCACTGGTATCCGACAGTTGTTCGGAATAGCCGAGCTTGCTAACAACTTAATTATTGGCCAAGAATTGGAGCTGGGTCTCTTCTAGAGAGTCGTTGTACGTGTGATTATGAGTTCATGGGCGGTTCCGGATCGTTATTTGGACGACCGATGAATTAGTTATGAATATTTAAAGTTTCGACAGAAACGGATTTAAATGGCAGGTTTGTTCGCGACTAAATTACCGGACGAGAATTTGGTCTCGGCTTCTTCACGGAACTTGTTCAGAATTTAATTTCGAGTTCGTGGGAACTTTCGGAGCATGATTTGGAGTTACGAGAAATTAGTTGCGAATTTTGCCGTTTGTTGATTATTTAGTCGATTTAATGTGTGCTGCTTTGAAGGGTTGACTTTTTATTTGGTTGGCCGATATGTTTGACTTCGGGTAATATTGGAAGAATATGTCGAGACGAGTATGTGGCCGCGAGAATTATCGGAATCGGAATTACTACGAGGAAGTTACACGTGTTTAAAGTTCGTTGAAATGGATAATTACGAAGTTTCCTAATCGGGAAAGCTATAAATAGTGGGGTTTCCCTTTTGGGAAAGTCAACAGAGGCCATTTATTGACGTTGACCGAGTTGACTGAGTCAACTCGGTGGAGAGAGGGAAAGTTCGACGGTTCACGGTGGCTTCACGGTGGCGTTGGCTTCCGGCCACCCCAGGTGACGGGATTGGTCTTGTTCAACTCGTCTACTGGTGCTCTTCACATTCCCGGTCACCTCTCACGGCGAGGTTGCCGGAGGTGAGAGAATTTCTGGCGAGAAAACGGTGAGGTTTTAGACCAATTCGGGTTCATGATTTTCGGTGGAGTTGAACTATGAATGGATTGGGCTTTGTAGCTCTTCCCTCCACGAATCTAACTAAATTGGTTTGGAGTTTCAATTCGGTTTGAGTTGGGAGAATTCTTGATTTGAATTTTGTGTTCTATTTCGGTTTATCATGCAATTGGATGTGTTAGAGTGAGAATTGGACTTCGGTGTAGTTGACAAAGTTGCTCAGTGCAGGATTTTGAGTGGAATAGAGGTTGTCCCGCCGTGAAATTCTCCGGTCAACAGTGGCGCCGCCGTGGACGGCGGTCAACGGCGGCAGTCAACGGTCAGAGTTGACTTTTTGACTTTCGACAAGTCGCATGTCATTTGACTCGAAATTGCGCTCCGATCGCAGTGGGGAGTTTCGTTTTTCGAGTTGAGCGTCCGAACGTAAAGCGAGGTATTGTGGTATACATATGCGGATTTTCGACGATTCGTCGACTTTGGATTTCGTGTTTCCGAGAACGGTGGTTTCTCGTGGTTTGATTTGTATTGTTGGATTATGATTTTGAGTATTGGACATTGTGAATATTCAGGGGTTCGTGATCATTGTTTTGGCGAGGGACTTTCCGCCGGATCACGGATTAACGCGATACGCGTTACGCCAGTCTGTGAGTGGACAATTTCTTTTCACGGAAATGATTGCAAGTCTTTTATATGTTTTACGATCTTGAGCATGCCTATGAGATTTCGGATATATGAGTATGTGTTTTACGATTATACGATATACGTATACGAGTATACATACATTTATATGCTGTTATTTGCATTTGCATCGAAATGTTTATGATTTGGTTTACACAAAGTACAGTCTTGGTTACGTTGTTGTATCGATACACTTGCCTCTCGGCTGATCCCCGATGGTAGGCCATACCAGGAGGGGCGTATCCCCGACTGACTGGTGAGGGGCGTATCCCCGGATCCGAGGCCATTTCTGGCTAGAATCGCGTGGAAGTCTGGGACTCCGTGATTCTGACTGTACTAGCACGGTGTGTGTCCATGAGTGACCCCGTGGGATTTTTACTTGCATGCTCAGTACGCTGTAGGATTACAGTTTTACCTCGTGTACTTTATTATTTTTATTTACCTGGACTCGCATATGTTTTTATAACATATATAAACTGGTGAAAGACATTTATTTTCGTCCACTCACTCTAACGTGTTTATTGTCTTTCCCCTGGGCTTTTCAGTTTTCGTGCCCAGTTTGCAGTTCAGGCTCTGGTGTCGCACGTCGTGGTCGGAGGCATAGTGCTCGAGCTACTTTGTTTCATCCAGTAGGTTTATTGTTCTACCTACTGTGTTATGCGTATACAATTATGTATTAGATGTCGCTCTGAGCTTCCTATTGAATACGTTATATGGTTTTACACTGGATTTCAGTAAAGTATATATTATATGTATTGTTTACTTTACTGTTGATATATTGAGAAATCCGGATGGGATTGGTGCCCACGGTTTGCTTTTTGTGGCATAGGATGAAGTGTATTTTCAGCGTGCAGGTAATGGTAATTCTACGTTAGTAGTGTAACTCTGCCCAAATTTCGAAAAGTTTTTGTTGGTTCGTGTTTTCGAAGGGGTTTGATTCCGATTTAGGAAGCTAAATCGGGGTTGGGTCCTTTCAGCTTGGTATCAGAGCATTAGGTTATAGGTTCTGTAGACTTCTGTAGTCGTGTTTACTAAGGATATTTGAGAATGTACAGCATGTCTGGAATGGTGACCCGACCGGCCGGCGGATAATCATCAAATTCCGGGTGTTGTATGCTTTCAAATATTTGAAGTTCCATGATTACGTTCCACTTGATGTGAACGATATTGTATTCATTAGGATGCCTCCTGATGTGCTTTCCGTGTCGTTTCGGTTGTGGATCCTGTTGAGGATCAATCGACGCGCGATTTGCCAGAGAACAGTGGATTTGGATGAGTATTCAGAGTTCAGAGATTTGTGTGGCACGGTTTACCTGGGGATGTGTATATGAGCGTCTATATGTTGCTTCAGAGCTGAGATTTGTGGCAGTGATGTTTGCTTGAGTCAGATTATTGTGTTTGGTGGGTTGATATTGTGTGAGTTCCGGTTGCGACTCCACGGCCTACCTTCAGAGTGTAGTGTATACGGTAATGGTTTAATCAGGCTATCCAGCAATTGAATGTGGAGTGTTTACCCACCTGAGGCAGAGATGCTTTGTTCACATGTTTGTTACTGTTTGCACGTGTTATGTGGCTTCAGAGGAAGCAGTGCACGAGATTCGAGATGAGTTTGAACCTGAGCATCAGAGAGAGTCTGATTGTTTTGCCTCGAGACATCCGTGAGGAGCTTAGTGTGTTGCACTCAGTGGCGAGGCTATTGAGGAAGGAAAGGTGTACACGGTTTTCGATATGATGGTTTGAGGAAAGTGGATTTAGTCGAGATTTTTGATGTGGTTGAGTTCCGACACTTCGGGATCAGTGACTTCATCAGGCTGTGGCCTTATCGATTATGTTGTGGGCCATCAGATCAAGCAGAGAATTCGTTTGACGATGGCGGAGATCACAGTGTAGCGGACTTGCTCTTGTGGCATGAGTTTGGGCGATCATTGGTGATCCTTTCACGCAGCAGGTGTTGCGGTGATATGTGTTCGAGGAGCACTTTTAGTTGCTGTTTCGGTGGCCAGGAGGGTCACGTTGCGAGGGAACGCCTCAGCCAGCTGTTGTAGCGGTTTGACGGCTCAGAGTTTACAGGGAGATCCTCATGTTGTTCCTGCAATCAGATCAGTGTACCCTTTTGACCAGTTATTCAGGAAGTCGCAATTGATGTGGGCAACTAGTTGGGCATGTTGGAGTTTGTGCCATGACCTTGTTTGAGGACAGATTTTTCTCCGAGGTTACTGTTGTTTGATATCCATGGCTATTGTACCTGCATCTTCATTTCCGAGGTTTTGGAGAGTATTGTATCCATCCGGAGGTTGCGAGATCATTGTTGGAGGTTATGACTTAGCCGCGGATCTGTTATAGCTGGATATTGCGGTTTCAGTATGTTTGTGAGTCTGACGATGCATTTAGCTGTGTTCGAGTACCTCGAGAAGGAGGTTGTGTTTCGACGACCAGATTTTCCCGAGATGCTGTTTCGCGGTGATGGTTGAGCGGATGATGGAGACTGGTTATGTTGTTGCTTAGCTCATGTTGTGGATACTGTGGTTGCAGTGCCGACGTTGGTGACATTGAGGTGGTTCCTGAGTTTCCAGGTGTGTTTTGGAGGAATTACCAGGTGTTCCTCTAGTTCGGGAGATCGACTACACTATTGTGCTTGTACCGGGCGCTGGACTCATTTTACCGGCATCTTGTCGTTCGGAGCCAGTAGAGCTGATGGAGCTACAGTTTCGACTCCAGGAGTTGCTGGAGGAGGTTTCAGGAGATTTCATGCGACCCCGCATATTTGCGTGGTGTGCTCTTGCATCAGTTGTGCGACTGTTTGTATGATTCGACATGGTGGTGCATTGACTACCGGAAGCTTGATTTGCTTCAAAGGAGAGTGAGTATCCTCCACTTCGAATTGACGGTTAGTTTGAACAGCCTATGAGAGCTTCAGTCTTTTCGAAGATTGATTTCGGATCCGGATACCATCAGTGGAGGTTTGATGAGTTAGATGTGGCTATGACAGCTTTCGGATCTCGATGTGGGTATTAGGAGTTCTTGGTCACGTTATTGGTTGACCAATGACCCCGTAGATCGTGTAGACTTGATGGACCATGTGTTCAGACGGTTTCTGAACGAGTTGCGGTCATGTTCGTTGGCAATGTCCTGATGTACCCCGAGAGTGTGGGCCAGCACCTGAGACAATTATGAGTGGTTTCGCGGACTTTGCAAGACGATCAGATGTTTGTGAAGTTCAGCCAGTGTGATTTTTGACCGATTAGCGTGATGATTTTGGACTGTGTGATGTTATCCGAGGGAGTTGACGTGGATCCTGATCAGATAGAAGCTGTGTTGATTTGGGGTTGCCCTACCTGTGTACCAGAGATCAGGGGTCTCTTGGGTTTGACAGGCTATTACCGACGGCTTATGTAGGATTTTCCCGGATTGTCACTGTATTTTCCGGATTGACGAAGAAGGCGTCAAGTTCGAGTGGTTCGATGCACGCGAGGAAAATTACTTACTCCTGCAGGATGGTTAACCGTTGCTTCGGTTTTGACCTTACCTGATGATCGCGACGAGTTCGTGGGACATGGCGATGCGTCGATATTTGGTTGGGTTGTGCTTTGATGCTGTGTAGCAGAGCGGTGGCTCATGGTTACGGACAGTGGAAACCTTATGAGGCTACGTATCCGGAGTTTGATTTGGGTGTAGCTGCCCTTGTGTTAGCACCAGAGAGTTGGAGATACTATTGCTATAGCGTGCAGCGTGGTGTAGGGTGTACACTGATCATTTGAGTTTCATCCACTTGCATTTTCGGCCAGATTTGGGCTTGAGGCAGTGTAGATGGATGGGGTCGATTTACGACTATGGCTGCACCTTTGAGTTGCTCGAGAAAGGCTAGAGGTTGTACTTTGACCATCTGTTTGGGATGATGTTGATGCTGATGCATTCAGTTGAGAGTCAGGAGTTTCAGTGTTGCATGTGTGTACGTGTGGCTTGAGTTTTCGTGTTAGCCGAGTTATGGGCTACGAGAGCTGAGTTTAAGTATGATGGTGTTGAGGCTCGTGGTTTTGCGCGCATTTGACGCTAGTGGTACAGAGATGTGTCTGATATTTCGAGTTACTACTCGTGACACAACATGAAGAACGATATAGCAGCTTGTGCGAGCGCAGCTTGTGTGTGCTGATACTACATTCGTCGACTGGCGATGGCTAGGAGGCAGAGACTTGCCGAGATGTGTTAGCCATTGAGATTTCCGGTTAGACGTGACGGTTGCTGCTGTGATTGTGTGTGTATGTGTACACTTTGGATGTGATACCAGTTGCCGGGCCTTTGTGAATCATTTGACGAACTCAGTATAGTTCCTTGTACTTTCGGAGATGATTTCAGTGGTTGGTTGGTATAGCTGTGTTTGATGGAGGTTGTTCATCTACGTGGTGTACCTGTGTCCCAGTTCGCCGATCGAGGTGATCAGCTACGACTAAGTGTTGGTGAGCTTTGCAGCGAGCATTGGGGACCAGATTACGAGTTAGTACCGATTCTTATCCTCAGATTGGATGGTGATCTTTGAGGACTATTCAGACCTTGGAGGGCATGTTGTGGACCTCGGTATTGCAGTTCCGGAGGATTCGGGACCAGCAGTTTCAGTTGTTCGAGGTTGCTTGCAGTACCAGGTTGTTGTCCACTATGGTTTTGATATTGTTTAACGTCGTTTTGAGGAACGATGTTGTATTTTATTGTGTTGGAGTGAGTTTGATTTGATTGAGTTTGAGTTGATGTGTGTGGACTGAGTTGTGTTGGCCATGTTGTTTTGATCCATGTGTGATCATAGGCGAGTTTGTGTTATGCCGTGTGATTCGGCATCGCCTATAGTGTTGGCTTTTATGTGGGTTGTGTTCCGTGTGTCGGAACCATGTTTCATGAGGGTTTTGCATTGTGTACCCTGTCTGTTCCTTATGTAGGAACACTTGGCGATTATGTGAGCCAGTTCAGATTTGTGATTTGAGGGTAGAGGGATTCCAGCACAGAATTATCTCCTATTGTGGAGTTTGTGATCAGAGTTGTTCAGTTGAGATTGCCGTTGGTGAGTTGAGCAGTATGCAGAGGCAGTGCTCCTACCTTGTAATCGGCAGACTCGGAAATTTTGAGGTCGAAATTTTTCTAAGGGGGGTGGATTTGTGACGACCCGAACCAGAATCAGCAGTATGACCAGCTATGTACGTGAGTTATCGCGTAGTCACTGGTATCCGACAGTTGTTCGGAATAGCCGAGCTTGCTAACGACTTAATTATTGGCCAAGAATTGGAGCTGGGTCTCTTCTCGAGAGTCGTTGTACGTGTGATTATGAGTTCATGGGCGGTTCCGGATCGTTATTTGGACGACCGATGAATTAGTTATGAATATTTAAAGTTTCGACGGAAACGGATTTAAATGGCAGGTTTGTTCACGACTAAATTACCGGACGAGAATTTGGTCTTGGCTTCTTCACGGAACTTGTTCAGAATTTAATTTCGAGTTCGTGGGAACTTCCGGAGCATGATTTGGAGTTACGAGAAATTAGTTGCGAATTTTGCCGTTTGTTGATTATTTAGTCGATTTAATGTGTGCTGCTTTGAAGGGTTGACTTTTTATTTGGTTGGCCGATATGTTTGACTTCGGGTAATATTGGAAGAATATGTCGAGACGAGTATGTGGCCGCGAGAATTATCGGAATCGGAATTACGACGAGGAAGTTACACGTGTTTAAAGTTCGTTGAAATGGATAATTACGAAGTTTCCTAATCGGGAAAGCTATAAATAGTGGGGTTTCCCTTTTGGGAAAGTCAACAGAGGCCATTTATTGAGGTTGACCGAGTTGACTGAGTCAACTCGGTGGAGAGAGGGAAAGTTCGACGGTTCACGGTGGCTTCACGGTGGCGTTGGCTTCCGGGCCACCCCAGGCGACGGGGTTGGTCTTGTTCAACTCGTCTACTGGTGCTCTTCACATTCCCGGTCACCTCTCACGGCGAGGTTGCCGGAGGTGAGAGAATTTCCGGCGAGAAAACGGTGAGGTTTTAGACCAATTCGGGTTCATGATTTTCGGTGGAGTTGAACTATGAATGGATTGGGCTTTGTAGCTCTTCCCTCCACGAATCTAACTAAATTGGTTTGGAGTTTCAATTCGGTTTGAGTTGGGAGAATTCTTGATTTGAATTTTGTGTTCTATTTCGGTTTATCATGAAATTGGATGTGTTAGAGTGAGAATTGGACTTCGGTGTAGTTGACAAAGTTGCTCAGTGCAGGATTTTGAGTGGAATAGAGGTTGTCCCGCCGTGAAATTCTCCGGTCAACAGTGGCGCCGCCGTGGACGGCGGTCAACGGCGGCGGTCAACGGTCAGAGTTGACTTTTTGACTTTCGACAAGTCGCATGTCATTTGACTCGAAATTGCGCTCCGATCGCAGTGGGGAGGTTCGTTTTTCGAGTTGAGCGTCCGAACGTAAAGCGAGGTATTGTGGTATACATATGCGGATTTTCGACGATTCGTCGACTTTGGATTTCGTGTTTCCGAGAACGGTGGTTTCTCGTGGTTTGATTTGGATTGTTGGATTATGATTTTGAGTATTGGACATTGTGAATATTCAGGGGTTCGTGATCATTGTTTTGGCGAGGGACTTTCCGCCGGATCACGGGTTAACGCGATACGCGTTACGCCAGTCTGTGAGTGGACAATTTCTTTTCAAGGAAATGATTGCGAGTCTTTTATATGTTTTACGATCTTGAGCATGCCTATGAGATTTCGGATATATGAGTATGTGTTTTACGATTATACGATATACGTATATGAGTATACATACATTTATATGCTGTTATTTGCATTTGCATCGAAATGTTTATGATTTGGTTTACACAGAGTACAGTCTTGGTTACGTTGTTGTATCGATACACTTGCCTCTCGGCTGATCCCCGATGGTAGGCCATACCAGGAGGGGCGTATCCCCGACTGACCGGTGAGGGGCGTATCCCCGGATCCGAGGCCATTTCTGGCTAGAATCGCGTGGAAGTCTGGGACTCCGTGATTCTGACTGTACTAGCACGGTGTGTGTCCATGAGTGACCCCGTGGGATTTTTACTTGCATGCTCAGTACGCTGGAGGATTACAGTTTTACCTCGTGTACTTTATTATTTTTATTTACCTGGACTCGCATATGTTTTTATAACATATATAAACTGGTGAAAGACATTTATTTTCGTCCACTCACTCTAACGTGTTTATTGTCTTTCCCCTGGGCTTTTCGGTTTTCGTGCCCAGTTTGCAGTTCAAGCTCTGGTGTCGCACGTCGTGGTCGGAGGCATAGTGCTCGAGCTACTTTGTTTCATCCAGTAGGTTTATTGTTCTACCTACTGTGTTATGCATATACAATTATGTATGAGATGTCGCTCTGAGCTTCCTATTGAATACGTTATATGGTTTTACACTGGATTTCAGTAAAGTATATATTATATGTATTGTTTACTTTACTGTTGATATATTGAGAAATCCGGATGGGATTGGTGCCCACGGTTTGCTTTTTGTGGCATAGGATGAAGTGTATTTTCAGCGTGCAGGTAATGGTAATTCTACGTTAGTAGTGTAACTCTGCCCAAATTTCGAAAAGTTTTTGTTGGTTCGTGTTTTCGAAGGGGTTTGATTCCGATTTAGGAAGCTAAATCGGGGTTGGGTCCTTTCAATACCCTCGAACTATACAAAGGTTTATCAAACGACACATAGAAGTATGCCTCTTCCGGGGTAGTGTAACCAATCTTTCCTAAAATCGGCACTCCCCGATCATCGAGTGTAGGTATGGATGGTATCATATGGGGCATGAAGAGGTGCGGCGGCAAAGCACCACTTGTCCCCGTAGAGGAACTATCTGAAGGATCTACATTAGAGGCCGACAACTACAGCGAGGGAGTAAGCGTCGTTGGCCTGGAGATGGGAGGCATACAGACACCTGAATGTAGCAAGGGACCCGTAGAGGCGGCCGACTTCGGGGAGGGAGTGGCGCCTTTGTAGAAGAGCGGCCTCGTACAGGTGGGCCCCTATATCTTGTTGCGGCCACTGAAGAAGTTGAAGGTATCGGTGGTCCTCGGGCTGCTATAAGTGTTACTTATAGAGGCAGACGAGGAACTATCGCCGCTAGACCCGGTTCCTTTGTTAGACCCATTCGAACTCTTCCGACTTAACCAATTCATGATCCATAATTATTTATATCCTAATTAAATTAAACCCTAATTACATTAAACCATACATAAATCGCAAAATTCACAAAATTCTCACATATAGCCCAAAATTCATACATAAATCACAAAATTCACATCACAAATTCATACATAAATCACAAAATTCACAAAGTTCATACATAAAATTCATATAATATTCCCTCAAAATAATCACATATTCCATATCTCACAAATTCACAAATTCAATAACCCAATCATAAATTCTATACACAAATTCAATAACCCAATCACAAATTCCATACACAAATTCAATAACCCAATCACAAATTCCATACGCAAATTCAATTAACCCAATTTAATAACCTAATCACAAAATCCATAACCCATAATCAAAACTCATACACATTCACATAATCCAACACATATCAAACTAAAATCCCTAAATAAAGCTAAAACCCTAAAATTTAGGGGAAAATGAGAGAGAGAGAGAGAGAGAGAGGGGGGAGGGAGAGAGAGCGGAAGAACCTGTTTTAGGGAGATTGAGACCGATTTGGGGGAGTTTCCGGCGATTTAGGACGTCCTAGGAGGGATTCCAAGGGTTTGGGGCCATTTGGGGGAGAGGAGGAGAGTTTTTGAAGGAGGAGACGCCAAACTGTTATGTCTCGGGCTGGGTTTTCGGGTTATAACATTGAATCATAGCCGACGACATACATTAAATCGTCGGCTATGCATTAACCGACAACTTAATTAATGTCGTTGGCTATGCTTTAATCTTTTTTATTTTTTTACAATTTTTAAACTTTTGTCAACGACTTTTATGCAAGTCGTCGGGTATAGTATGTAAAAAAATTTAAAATCCAGGCCTCTTGGCAAAATTCACCTGTTTCGGAGTAACACATGTTTATCTAATAGTATAACAGAGATGAAGCAATCATTTCAAAAACATCCTTATGATCAACCCAGACCTTTAATTAATTAACAAACTTTCATGTTTAGCTAAGGCTCATAATCAGAATCATCACTTGAGTCTGGATTGGTGTCTGAGTTAATTTCTGGTCATATGTGCTACTCCTCGTCACCGGAGTCTTCGTTGTCTTTGTTTGGATTAACATCTGCCCGCGGAAGTCAAACCACACTATCGGGTCTCACATTATTTAGGTGAATTTTAGAGGATTCAGGAATACCAATTGTGTTCGGCTCTTTGTATGCAGTCAATTCTTCAATATCGTCTGCCTCACCAAGGGTAGCAACACTGTATATGTTTCTAGGAGCAACATGGTTGACTACTAGATCATTGGGATAAAACACTTAATTTACTGATGTGAAAAAAACAAAATGGTCATCCTCATACCAGCTTATAGCAGTATTCATCGAAAAAAGACCGTATTTATCGGTCCTTGTGTTCTCAAGATTAGTATCAAACCATCTACACTTCAACAAGTGCACAGTCATGCCCCCCCCCCTCCCCTCTAAATTAGTTAGTTCAACCACTGAATGGAGAACACAATAATAGTCAATATTATTCTGCCCACCATGCACCATTACCCCAGAATTCTGTGTTCTCCGTCTGTCGCCTCTATGTTAACATAAAAATTGCACGCCATTGACCTTACACATTGGATACACTCTTGGCGTTACCGATTTCATCGCCAAAAGCCTCAATTCATATGGCCAATGTGGGTCACCATCACATTGTACATGGTTCATCTAAAGATAAAAATAGCAACCATTAACTCATAATCTTCACATTGATTTATAAATATATAGAAGTAAATCAATTTGAAACACGTACCCAGTCGCAAAAATAGTTTGCAAACTCTCTATTGTGGTATTCAAGAACACCGGCAACCGCATGGCAGTTTAGATTGATATTTTTCCAGTATTGAACTTCTTGACAATTTATCAATACCTACCAGTGGGCAATGACTAGCTCATATGGTTCCAACTTGTATGACTTTGGCAACTGTCCATGTACTTCAACTTCATTCGAGAGGATAGATCTACTGGCATATGTTGTGGAGGGTCCTCCAACACTCCCAAATATATCTTGGTATACGTTACACACTCGTGCGCAAGATATGCTTCAGCTATACACTCTTCAGATGCGAATTTATTAGCCACATAACCTTTGTAGTCCCCCAGTTGTCTATCAAATTGTAAAGTGCATGGGAGGATTATGGAAATACATAATGATAAAAAACAAATCATGCCAATTTATTAGATGTTGAATCATACGTACTTTTCCATGGGATACATCCAAGTGTAGTGTACTAGACCAGTAAGCAACAATTGTCCGGGAAGATGGATCATCAGGTGAGGCATGATGTCAAAAAAATTTGGAGGAAATATCTTCTTGAATTTACACATGATAAAAATGATGTTCTGCTGCATTTCCCTCGAGTCTGATTTTTTTTAATTCTCCAGTGCATAACTTCTGGAAGAATCTTGACAACGGTACTAACGTTTCCACCACCTGACAGGGCAGGTATGATCGAACGAAAACAGGGAAGAGATATTGAAGCAGTATATGGCAGTCATGACTCTTTAATACATACTTCTTATTGTCCCAAAAGTTAACACACTGACCTATATTGCCTGCATAGCCTGAAGGATACCTAACATTACCTATCCACCTAAAAATTTCATTCTTCTAGTCAGGCTTAACGGTGTAAGGAGCTTGATGCATTTTTTTCATCACTTCTCTCAACCACAAACATTTTCGTATACCCATAAGGGGAGAGACGAGGTATTGCTTAAGTGCTTGGAATGCAATTTCACACTCTTCTGTCAAGAGCTCCCTCTTGGTCCTTTTGAGTGCCTTGAAGAACGGCTTACATTTATCGGTCAATCTGGACAAGAACCTGCCTAAGGCCGCTAGCTTTTCGTTCAAGCTCTAGATTTCCTTCATCATGGATGGGGATTTCATCTTGACAAATGATGTGACCTGGTTTGGGTTGACCTCTATCTCTCGTTATGTCATCAGGTATTCTAAGAACTTACCGGATCCCACCCCGAACGTGCACTTCTCAGGGTTCATCTTCATGTTGTGTTGTCGTAGGAGGTCGAAGCACCCCCTTAGGTCAAACACGTGGTCCTTCTTGTTTTTTCTCTTAACCAACATATTGTCCATGTACACCTCCATCGTATCCCCAATCAAGGGTTTGAACACCTTGTACACCAGCCTTTGGTACATTGCCCCTGTATTTTTCAACCCAAAGGGCATTACCGTGTTGGCATAAACCCCGTTCTCTATCATGATGGCCGCCTTTGCCACATCTTCTTCTACCATCTTGATTTGGTTGTAGCCACTATAGACATCTATGAAGCTGAGTAGCTCATGACCTGCAGTAGAGTCTACCAACTTATCAATCCAGGGGAAAGGGAAGCCGTCCTTGGGGGATAAGGACCATATTAGAGAGCCACTCAGAATATGGGACTTCCTTGACGAAGCTGGTGACGTGTAGCTTTTCAAGTTCCTGTTCAATTATCCTATTGTGCTCTACAACAAACGTTCTTTTCTTCTGTGCTATAGGCCTGAATTTAGGGTCCACCTGAGCCGGTACTCAATCACTTTTCTATCGATTCCCGATATATCTCGTGATGATCATGCAAACATGTCCTTGTACCCCCTCAGCAAGTCCATCAGGTTCTTATGTTCAAATCTACCTAGGCCTGACCTGACTCTTGTACACCGATCTAGTTGATCTTGATCGAAAGGTTCAAGCACTACGTCTTCCTCGACCTTCTCCTTGAAAGGCAGTTCTTAGGGGTCGAGTTCTATGTCTAACTCTTCGATCGCAACATCCCGACCCCCATTTTATGATTCCTATACTAGCAGAGCTGGGGCAACCGTGCCCCCAACCTCGCCTACTGCCTACATTTTCATACCCTTGGTGGACAGCACTGTGCACAACCTTGCTGCAGCTCTGTCCTCCTTGATGATGACAGTGGCACCTGGGGTTAGATATTTTAGGACCTGGTGGTAGGTTGATGTTACCGCCCTTATGTGATGGAGCCAGGGCCTCCCCATGATTGTGTTATAGGGGACGGGGTGTCAACAATAGCAAACCATGTGGTCGAGTTGATAAGAGGCGTGCCGACCTGGAGGGGAATAATCCCTTGGGTCCTCACCGTTGATCCCTCGAAGCCCATGAGGGTTGTTCGATGATCCTTGAACGCCCCTATCAAGCACATTCTCTCTACAGCATCTTTGAATATAACGTTGACGGCGGCTCCATTGTCGACTAGGACTTTGGCCACTGTCATGTGGGCTATCCTGATAATGACGACCAGAGCATCATCATGGTCCTTCTCCTCCTCAGGGAGGTCTGCGTCTAAAAACTCGAGCACGTTCTTTCTCATTCGGATCTTGGGTTCATCCTCAACCTTGGGCTTCTTTGATTCGTGCTCCCTTTCCTTGAGGGTGATGAAAGGACCCAACCCCGATTTAGTTTCCTAAACCGGAATCAAACCCCTTCTAAAAACACGAACCAACAAAAATCACAAAAATTTCGGCAGAGTAACGCTACTAACGCGGAATTGCCATTAACCTGCACCAGGAAAATACACTTCATCCTATGCCACAAAAACTAAACCGTGGGCACCAATCCCATCCGGATTTCTCAATATCATAATAGTAATGTAAAGTAATAAATAAAACTATACTTTACAGAAATCCGGGGAAAAATCGTATAAAACTGTAACATCAGAATGTTCAGAGCGACTTCTAGTATATATATACAAATAGTAGGCCAAACTAAGAACCTACCATAAAAGAAACATCGCTCGAATACTAAGCCTCCGACTGCGACGTGCGACACCCAAATTCAAACTGCAAACTGGGCAAAGAAAACGAAGAGCCCAGGGAAAGACATATAAACTGTTAGAGTGAGTGGACGAAAATAAATGTCTTTCGCCAAATAATATATGTAATAAAAACATATGTGAGTCTAAATGAATGAAAATGATATAGTACCCGAGGGAGACTCTAACTCCTCACGCGTATAGAGCATGCATCATAAAATCCCGCGGGGTTACTCATGGACACATCCGCGCAAGTACAGTCCGAATCACGGGATCCCAGACCCACACGTGATTCAAGCCAGAAAGACCTCAGGTCAGAGGTCTGCCCCCCCCCCCCCCCGGTAAAGGCCTCGGGTCAGGGGTCACAGCCTCCCTCGATAAACATCCTCGGGGATCAACCGGGATGCAAGTATATCGATACAACAATATATACTGTGACTATACTTTGTGTAAACCAAATCATAAATAGTTCTATGCAAGTGTATAAAGCATAATGTAAATGCATATACGTAATACATAATTGTATAAGCATAATCGTCGATGCATATTCGCAAATGTATAATCATATAACACATGCTCATATAAATCATAATCTCATATGCATGCTCATGCTCGTAAAACGTGAAATAAAGACTCACGACTAATCAGTGAAAAGAAATTGTCCACTCACAGATGAGCATAATGCAATACGCGTTAATCCAGTGATCCGGCGGAAAATCCCTCACCAAACGAACGATCACGATCCCCTGAATAATCATAAATTTCACTGCTCAAAATCATAATTCAAAACCTTGAACAACATCCTGAGAACTAACCATACTCGAAAACGTATAACTTAATATCGACGAAATTATCAAAAATCCAATAAACACACCATAAAACCTCGCTATAATTTTCGATGCTCAATTCGAAAAATAAACCTCGCCACTGCGATCGGTGCGCGATTCCGAGCGAAACGACATAAAACACGTCAAAAAACACTCCGACCGGAAAGTCACCGCCGCTGCCGCCGGCCGCCGGAAAATCACACCGGCCCAGAAAAATTCGACCTACACATGGATTTGAAGATCTCGACATTTATAACAACTTTCTAGTTCAAAGTTAAAGCCAATTTTGACCAGAAAAGGTCCAAAACTCACCTCAAAGGTGCAAACCCT
This sequence comes from Geum urbanum, assembly GCA_946800695.1. Taxonomy (NCBI): domain Eukaryota; kingdom Viridiplantae; phylum Streptophyta; class Magnoliopsida; order Rosales; family Rosaceae; genus Geum; species Geum urbanum. The sequence continues at coordinate 14,787,403 of OX327003.1, forward strand.
CGCCGGAATTTCAACTTCTCCGATCTCCCTCCTCCGGCCACGGCAAGACTTCAAAACACTTCTAAAATCTTCCTCTCTCGAGCAGAGACTCAACTCAAATTCTCGGCCAATAATTAAGTCGTGATCAAAACCGGCAATTCAATCAATTTACGGAAAACTGCGATTACGCGCAAGCTCGTGGATTAAGCCGATTACACTACTGATTCTGTTCTGGGTCGTCACAGGTGACCCCCAAATCCTCTGCCTTTACAGTAATACAATTCAAGCCAGGGAAGGTGGTACCCCCAAGGTACTCAGGGGCCTAGAGGATACAGTTTAGCACTGGGTACTTCTCCTCTTGGCCCTTAGGTTACGGTGGCAAGGTCCCATTGTTTCTTTGACGTTTGCCATTACCTTGCAGCTTCAATGAATCTTCGAGATTTTTCTTGTAATCCTCCGTTAGGTATTCCCAGTAGTACTCCTGGTCTACCAACTCTCCAAAATGTCGCTTGAGAACTCCGTAATTGATCGTCTTATGCCCATTGGCCTTGTAATGGGCACAAAAGTCTCTGGAATCGCCTTTTTCGGTCATCAGTGGTTGCTTTTTAAGCCAAGGCTCATGTGGAGTATGGTTGGAATCAGGATTAGCGTGGGGGGAATGAACAATTTTCCACTCTGTCTAGCAAGCTGGTGCCTTGAGGCCCTTCTCTTGTTATCATAACTATTAATCCTCTGACTTGCATTGTTGTAGGTCATGTTTCTCCTCAAGTTGGAGCTGGTTCCACCTCCGGGCACCTTCTTCATCGGAGAGTCTCTGGTATTGTAGGTTCTCATATCCTCTACCAGGGCATAATCCAAGACCTTGTGATAGACCGTAGATAAGTCTTTGGTCTTTTTCCTGATCATCTTGCTAGCTAACTCTGAGTCCATGTCCAGTCCATTAATGAACATCGTGGCCGCTACGTTATCGTCCTTACAGCTGACCGTTGCATATTCCTTTCTGAACCTTGTGACCTAATCCCTCAGGCCTTTCCCCCTTTTCATCTTGAGAGACGTGAGGTAGGTCACGTCCTTCGTTCCCTCGGCGTTACTCTCATATCTCTTGAAGAAAGCTGCTTTTAGACTTCTCCAATCCTCGATCGATCCTGAGGAGAGAGTCTTGTACCACTGTAGGGCATGGTCCTTCAAGCTTGACTGAAACATCTTACATATCCAAGCGTCGTTTGGCTGGTTAGTGGTCATTGCTGACTGGTAGTTCCTCATGTGCTGGTATGGGTCTAAATCCCTTGAATACCTACCAAACCAGGGTAGCTCAGCATCCTAGATGAACTGAGCCAAAGGGTTCTGAGACATTCTCTGAGCCTTCGGTTCCACTTCTGATTCCTTCTTAGACATTCCTTCCTTCGTCAGCCTCTCAGTCTCCTAGTTGGTCAGAACATTATGGGCACACTACGTCTCCATGAACTCCTCCATCATGTTTCTGAGGGTTGCAACCCCCTGGGTCTCTGGTTCGGTTATGACCTCCTGTTAGTTGTCGTGCTCGGCTACTAGGACTTCGTGGGCCTCTGGCACTGGCGGGACTAACCCCTTATTTTTCAGCAACTCCACCAAATTAAGCAAGGTGGTCTAAACAGCAGCCACGGTGCCTACGAACTCGTTCGTGCTCCTAACGGCCCCCTCTGCAGACTGTTGTAACGTGGCTATGTCGATTCTCAAATTCATGTATCGCTACTCAACTTGGTGGAGGTCCTGATCGACCTTGGCCATCCAGCCCCTAGCTCATTCATTCTCCTAGTTAGAACTATCTTCTTCGCTCACATATATGTCCCTCTTCAGCCAAGTTCCTTGGCTGAACAAGATGCGTGAGGGCACTCCTACATCTCGATGCCCCTGTGTCGAGGGTGATCTAGTTGTTCCCCGCCGGCGGGGTTACTTCCTTATCATGTTGATTACCTGTGTTAGCGTTGTCTTCCATGATTCCTCCGTTCATGAGAGTTAGCCTAAGGTTCCGCTCTCAATGAAAGCTCTAATTTGTGAGAGCAGATTTATCCCGCTCAGGCTTAGATCTTCGTGAACCTTTAAAAAAAGTCGGAGCACGGTGAGGTACCATCCTTAGACCCTCTGATGTTTAAGTCAGAACTTTTCTCATGAATTGAATAATGAATAGAGCAGAATTACATTACCTCGGACCATGTGGGGTTGGTTTATATATAGTGATCGAGCTAGGTCTAAGCATAATCCATATCGAATAGGATTACATTACTTTCGAATATAAGGAATCCATTAAGAAATAGATCTTCTTATCCATGGCCAATCATGTTTCTAGATTACCACAAGCACTTTGGCACAACTTTGCTAGAACACGTACAAATCTTACCATTTTCTCCACGGATTCTGCCAACCCCAGAAGGTCCAACCGAACAGTCCATCGAGGTCAAGCTTCCCAGCCTCTCTGAGGTCCGACCTTACCATAGGATTGTCATGCGTATCGAACATTCTAGAACCCTCTACAACGTTCCATAGACTTCTAGAAACCTCTAGATAATTTGTTCCTCTATCAGAACCCATAATCGTCTCGGCCGAGGCTGATCTCTGGCCTTATCGGACCTCATCCAGAATCGTACCACCCAAGCTCATCCTTCCCTAACTCAAGTGGCCAAAAGTGACTCCCACACCAAGGACGGCTTCCCCCTCCCAAGGATTGATAGATTGTTAGACGTACTCCACTACAGGTCATGAGTTCCTCAGCTTCATGGATGCTTATAGTGGTTACAACCAAATCAAGATGGTGGAAGATGATGTGGAAAAAATTGCATTTGTGATAGAGAATGGGGTCTATGCCTATGAGGTAATGCCCTTCAAATTGAAAAATGCAGGGGCGATGTACCAGAGGCTGGTGTACAAGGTGTTCACACCCTTGATTGGGGATAAGATGGAGGTGCACGTGGATGATATGCTGGTCAAGAGCAAGAATAGGCAGGACCTCATGTCTGACCTAAGGGGATGCTTCGACCTTCTACGGCAGAACAATATGAAGCTGAACCCCGAGAAGTACAAGTTCGGGGTAGGATCCGGTAAGTTTTTGGGATACCTGGTGACATAGCGAGGGATAGAGGTAAAACCAAACTACGTCGCATCGAATGTCAAGATGAAATCCCCATCCATGTTGAAGGAAATCCAGAGATTGAACGGAAAGCTAGTGGCCTTGAGTAGGTTCTTGTCCATATCGACCGATAAATGTAAGCCGTTCTTCGAGGCACTTAAAAGTACCAAGGGAGAGCTCTGCACAGAAGAGTGCAAAAAAGCCTTCCAAGCACTTAAGCAATACCTCATCTGTAATGACCCGAACCTAATTAGGAATTAATCATTGTTAATTGCATTGATTAAGGAGCTAAGTGGAGTATGTCAAGTTTATCGAGGTTCGTCGCGATTTAAAAATTGCATTTTTATATGTTATGAATTTCGACATCCTTCCTTCATGAGAGTTGTTGAGAATATTACTACGAGCTCGAGCATGTTTTTATTTTATTTTTCCAAGGTCCGAGCAATTAGTAACGAATAGTTGAAATTTGAGAATTTTAAATTTGTTTTAAAGATCAATATTCGATCAGAAAATCTTGGACCGTTAGATCAAACAGTGAATTATTCTGGGCCGTCTATTCTCTTAATTATGGGGAATTTACAACTGGGTAAAGCCTAGTTCCCTTTCTCTCCTCTCGGCCTAGTTCACTCTCTCCTCTCGGCCCGGTTGTCTCTCCTCCTCGACGACGTTTCTCGCCGCCGTCTCGGTGGCCAGCCGGCGACCTAGCCTCGCCACGCCCCCCTCCCTCCAGGTCTTCTCCATCGTCCCTCGAAGCGGGTTCATCGTCTAGGGAGGAAGCAAAGAGTGACTTTTCCCGGCGTGTTCTTGTCGTTGTCGCTGCCAGCGATGAGCCAAGAATCGGTCGGTCAGACCGAGGGGGTTTTGAAGCTTGCTCCTCCATGAGTCAAACTCGACTGGTCTCAGGTCATGCCGTCATCGGATGCTGGCAATCAGTCGAGTTGAAATCCGGGAGGATTTCGGATTTTCAACAGTGAGTTTCGGTGGTTTCCAATGAGAATTTGGGTTAATGCTAAACTGAGATGTTGTTTAGGATGATGAGATGAGCATTTTATTGTGCAAATTGGAGTATTCCAGACTGGTCGGACTTCAGCCGCCGCCAGCGGTTGCGCGTGGGCCATACGCGCCACCGTGCGCACCGGGGCTCTGGCGAGTTGGTTTTTGGGCCTTTTCGCGATCACTTTTGCGTAGTTTTAAATGGTTCAAATTTTTTGTTTATATATTTTAGCTATTCTCAGGATTCGGTCCGACTTGACACTTCCACGTTAGATGATGTGTGTCGAGCCAGGTCTCATCTTCAAACAAGCGTTATTGTCCAGATACGACGATTAGGATGATGTGGGGTCTAGGTGATCTCACGATTAATCAGAGTTGCAATTTACAACCTTTGGAAGGCAGTTCCTCCGATCGATGCTGTGTTTCGAAATGTGTTATCCACGGTAATAACTCGATGAAAATATTACGAAATAAACTATTTCATTTTATTGGGGGCATTAAGAACGTTATCGGGCTAGTGGATCAACTTACATTTCTGGCGATCCAGATGAGTGAACCTTTTATATTTCACTGTCGATTAGCGAGTCTACGTTTTATGTTTATGAAGTTTAATTCCTCTGGTGCATATGATTTAAGTTGCGATTATTTTTTATAATCCTTTTCTTGCACGTGATTTAAAATACATTTACGATTATGCATATGATTTCCTTTTGATACGCATATCTACGTATACGTAATATGTTTTGATATGAGTACGTTTATGCACGGAGGCTATATGTTATGATTTCAAGTCACACACACGTGCGCGCTTATCTATGTATGAATGCATCGATACATTGGCTGCTAGGCTGATCCCTGAGTACGCTTCTAGTGGGACACGACAACACCTGACCAGATGACTATATTATGTGCGCCTCGCACACATGACCATGATATAATTTTTAAGTTGACTCGGTGAAAGGCATACATACATATTCTAAGATTTTTCTTACGGGACTTTATTTTTCGTCCACTCACTTTAACGATTTTTCATGTTTTATATGCCTTTCCCCTGGGCCCTTTGGTTTCCAATGACCATGTTGCAGAGTCAATGGTGGTCGGTCTCGCACGTAAATTGAGGCATAGCACTATCTGCCGTAGAATCCAGAGTGGATTCTACGAGTCAGCCAGTATAGGGATTTCGAGAATCTCGTAGTCTAGAAGTCAGAAATAATTTAAGATTTGGTTTTTAGGAGTTGTTTTCGAAATTCAGTTTGTCAATTTATGATTTTTAGCTTACTAGTTTCCCTCATATTTATTCTTCTGGACTAGCATGTATAGATCAAATGGTTATTTGAGAGCCTTTTCCTGGTTTAGGAATCTAAATCAGGGTCGGGTTATCACAATTGGTATCAGAGCTTTAGGTTATAGGTTCTGTAGATTGTACTTGGTTTCTTTCGTTGTTGCTCTCGATTATGCTCAACATTTCCGGAGTGATGGCCCGACCACAGCGGATCCCCATCCAAAACTCATGGTGTTGAACATCGTCGAGTATGTAGCAAAAATGACTATGTACAAACCTCAATTAGCGCCCCAGGTTCGCTATGTCTCGCGTGCACCGACCTCGATTCCCCCTTTCTTGTAAAGGTAAAAGGTTATTCTTATTAAGCGTGTAGTACACCCGAGTTTGCATATGTGTCAGCTGTTGACTCTTCTTCTACGCTCTTGCCTTAACAAAACTCTGAAAGTGTGACGCTAGGTTTACGAACAGTAATGTATATGTCGACTTGGCGAGGGTATGTTGAATACTATGACTATGCGATATGTGGATCGTCGATGAACTACTTATAAGTATTATATGTCAGTAAGTAAGGTGGAGTACCACAACGTATGATTAGCGAACTTTTACGGGTTATAATACGCAAATGCTGTTTTAACTTGGGCTTAGACGTAGAAACTCTCGTGACAATTTTGTTTGCTTCATACGACTTCAGGTTTGAAATGAATTATATTATGTATTATGAAGAACTTGGATGAGCAACTGTGGCTTATAGATTGTTTGTGGGACTTATTATCTTCGAAGTGTAATCTCCTTGCAGGTTTTGGTTTATCTTGAATTTATGGGGAGGTTATGTCGAATTTATGATGAATTGTCGGGCTAATACAAGTTGCGTATTACGAGAATCCTCACGACAAGGCCGTTAGCAATTATCCATATATACCCCATGAGCCTAGTGAGGTAGTCAATTGCCAATTTTTATCGATGAATCATTAGCTGAAATTATGCTCCCTTTGTCACGTTTAGTTTTTCAACATTCCTAGTCTTAATCAATTGGTCCCTTCGGGGACATCCGATAAAATTTGAACGATATTGAGGAGTTAGCATGAGCCTTATGCTAGCACGATATTTATTGATGGGGAATTATTCCAAGTGAGAAGTCACTTGATGTACGTCATCATTTGTCGATCGGTGGAGAAGTTATGCTGAATTTTTGGTGAATTGTATGAGTTATATCAAGTCGGGTATGATGTAGAATGTCAAGGTGGGACTATTGATGAATTACGATTAAGTTATTAATTCATGTGCAGCTTTGGTAAAGCGAGCTAGGAAATCACTAGCAATATCATTCAAGTATGTGCGCAATTTCTTTCATTTCGCCATGACTAAAGGTACCATTTCCTTCATCTTTTTTTTCAACAAAAAGTTTCAAATGTCACGTTCAACCTTCAGTGTCTCATTTCGTGCTTAATCTCTCTCTGATTCACGCTTTGTGTTTTGTTACCCTATCATGATTGGATGATTCTTGGTAGAGGACCTACATCATACGAAGTCGCATAAAATAAAGAATGTTATGATGGGATCATTAGCGATCACATCAGTGTTTTATGAACCTTTATACGCCGTGACCTTAGTAATGAATGCTGATGTTGTTGTGTGTAATGCTCAAACCCTTGCCTCCTCCTGCTCCATTTCTCGGTCTCTTAAATTTTGTTGTATTACTAGCTTCACATGGGCCTTTGATTCACGTGTAAACATTTTTGGCTTCGAGTCATTCTCACGAAGCTAAACAGATTCCTCAGTTTATTTAGGGAGTCCCTTCGGGGACACCCAACAAATCGAAGTCAAAATGATGCAATAGAGAATAGCGTGGTTACTACTCAAATCCAATAATTTTGGATCAAGACTTGGTCCGGGTACGTGAAACCACTTTTTGTGTACTTTATCATCACTCATACTGCTAGTGGAGGCCATAATACTTGGAGTGTTTTTATTCACGATCCATTTAGTTTCAATTACTTATGCGATTGTTAAGTTCGTTGCCCCTAGCTTTTTAGGTTGTTACCATTCTATTTTTCGTTGTTTCATCTTGTCAGGTGTATTTTCAACAAGCACGTTCTGTAGATCAGTTATCGAGGCTTTTGTGATTCTGAATGCTGAGATTCATTGTCATCCTAGCATAATTCTATCAAGACTCGAGAACAACCTTTGGATTGTCACGCATAATTACTTTCATACAACAGTCATGTGTAACTTCTGATAATTATGATTCTTTCAACTAAACTTTCATATGGTTCCATTCACTTTCTTTTGTTTCTTTTGATTATTAATATAATTTCTCGATTTTGTTCATCGAGGAGATTCACCTTGGTTAACCAGGAAAGTTATAATGCTTTTGTCATTTCAACATGTCATGTTCGTCTAATTTTCAATACACGTGGTCGTCTATCGAAACATAAGTACATGGAGTTTGAGTTATGCTGGTATTTGTAGCAGACTCATTTTCTTCGAGATCGCTGTGTCGACCCCAGCTGCTTTCTAATCTCATCAGTTAAGGTTGTCGCGGATGTGTCTTTCTCATAATATGCCTTCATTCATCTTTAATTAGTTATTCCAGGAAACCGTACCTTGATTATTCAGGACGATGGTGGTTTAATACTCAGGTGTTATATACAATATCTTTTCTCTATTTGAACAAATCGGCAACTGAGGTGATCTATGTGCTCGGTATTATATTGAACGTGATGAGTTCAGTGACAAACAAATGGATCATGTCGAAATTTCTTCATAAATTCTTTGCAGTTAGGGTCATCAGAATCATCTTCTATCTTCGACCAACAATTAGTAAACCCACTTGATATGACAATTACATCTTGGTTACGTTGTGAGGGATTATGCGTGGATCTCTCGTGATGGTCGACGAAATAGGATGTACTAGAATACAGTTTTATGTAGGCCGTACTCATAATTGGTATCAGCTTTGCCCCACTTTCATTGATGTTCTGGATCACTCATTCTGTAACTTCGATCTGCTTCTTTAGTTTGGTATTGTGATATTTCTCGATCTGGCGGGTTGTGAAGGTCATTCTTTCATCTTGATGGATGAAATTTTTTTCAAATTCGTGTCTTTCAAATGTTGCGTAAGTTTTCAACTCGAACGGTGTATTTCTTGCTTCGGAATATACCAAAAGCAACGAAGTCGCGTAGATAATTAGCATGACCCACTCTCACCACAATTGTGTTCCTAACTTTAATCATTTTCGAGTTCCACCTATTTGGTGTATAGAGCTGTCTTCCTTTTTCTTGTGTCAATTATTCATATTTCCATTAACTCATTGGGTGGCAACAAGTTGATTATTTCCATTGGGGGTGATTTACCACTTGTGTGGTTAGATCCAAGATCACTCCTTCATGCTAAACTTTTGGGTATGTGAGACTGAAATTTCCTGCCTTGAATTATATCCAACTTGTGGTATTCTTCTATATTATCATATGCGGTTAAATTTGGTCGTTGGGGAGTTGTTGCTATTTTTATCGGTGAGATATGCCGTAATTGCAGGTGCTGGGTTCCAAAATAAACGAATAGGTCATGCCAAAATTTCTGTAGGAAACTCGTAACTTAGGGTTGTTAGAATCGCCTCTTCTTTCAATCATCAATACTTTAGGCAGCCTGCTTCGAAGATTTGTAATTCGGTTACGTTAGAGAGATTATGTCCAAGTTCGTGCTACGGGATTTTGTGTGGCTCTGGGCTCCTCATGGTGCCAACATAATTGGGAATCATAATGATTATTGTCCATGTGTGCTATTACTCTGATATCTCGATATCTACCGACGCGGAGATGTCGTATATCGAATTATGTTCCACTGGTCGAGTTTTTCTGTATACACAATATTTTCTGGTATATGATTTCGCGCGTATGTTCGACTGGAGTTACCATGTGTTGTCAGCATTTGGGGAAGTCAATTTTGACTATTGTCATGGATCACATGAGATTTGATACTTCATTATGCATCGGTCTAGTGGCTCCGTGTTTCAAATTTCCTTAAATTCGTCGAGTTCAAGTGTACTCAATTTCTTGCATGGTTATGCAATATTCAAGACTATGGGATTACCTTAGAAATGAATTCGTTATTAATTTAATAGTTCTATCTCGGAGGTGGCTATGGCAATTTTGGTAAAAGATCAAAGTCAACTGAATCACGGAGCAAGCATGTTGGAAGATTGTTAGGGTCACAAGCATTGGTTCATTACTGGTTATGATTTTATATTTTAAACTTCTTGTGTTGGTTTTGGTGATGTTAATTTCGAGGGCAAAAATTTTATTAGGGGGGTAGATTGTAATGACTCAAACCTAATTAGGTATTAATCATCGTTGACAATATTACTACGAGCTCCAGCGTGTTTTTATTTTATTTTTCCAAGGTCCGAGCAATTAGTTAGGATTTGTTGAAATTGAGAATTTTAAATTTGTTTTAAAGATCAATATTCGATCAGAAAATCTTGGACCGTTAGATCAAACAGTGAATTATTCTGGGCCGTCCATTCTCTTAATTATGGGGAATTTACCATTGAGTAAAGCCCAGTTCCTTCTCTCCTCTCGGTCTGGTCCTCTCTCCTACTCCACGACATTTCTCGACACCGTCTCGGTGGCCAACCGGCGACCTTGCCTCGCCTCGCCCTCCTCCCTTCAGGTCTTCTCCATCGTCCCTCGATGCGGGTTCGTCGTCGAGGGAGGAAGCCAAGAGTGATTCTTCCCAGCGAGTTATTGTCGTCGTCGCCGTCGACAATGAGCCTGGAATCGGCCAGTCAGACCGGGGGGGTTTCGAAGCTTGTTCCTCCGTGAGTCGAACCCGACTGTTCTCTGGTTCTGCTGTCGCCGGACGCCGGCGATCGGTAGAGTTGAAATCCGGGAGGATTTCAGATTTTCAACGGTGAGTTTCGATGGTTTCCAGTGAGATTTTTTGGGTTAATGCTAAACTGAGATGTTGTTTGGGATGATGAGATGAGCATTTTATTGTGCAGATCAGAGTATTCCAGACTGCTAAAAGGCATACATACATATTCTAAGATTTTTCTTACGAGACTTTATTTTTCGTCCACTCAGTCTAACGATTTTTCATGTTTTATATGCCTTTCCCCTGGGCCCTTTAGTTTGCAATGACTAGGTTGCAGAGTTAGTGGTTGTCTGTCGCGCAAGCAATTTGAGGCATAGCAGTATCCACTGTAGAATCTAGAGTCGATTCTACGAGTCAGCCACTTAGCCAGTATAAGGAGTTCGAGAGTCTAGTAGTCTAGAAGTCAGAAATAGTTTAAGATTTGGTTTTCTAGGAGTTGTTTTCGAAATTCACTTTGTCAATTTATGATTTTCAGCTTACTAGTTTCCCTTATATTTATTCTTTTGGACTAGCATGTATAGATCAAATGGTCATTTGAGAGCCTAATCTTGGTTTAGGAATCTAAATCGGGGTCGAGTTATCACATCATCTCTTTCCTTGTACTAAGCAAGCCCATGCTAGGGGAAAACCCATACCTGTACTTGGCAGTTTCCTACGTAACAGTAAGTGGAGTTTTGGTTCAAGAAGATACTAGAGGGGCAGCTAACCGTATATTATGTATCTAAACTTCTCCTCGACCCAGAGACCCGTTACCCAAAGCTAGAGAGGTTGATACTAGCCAAGGTTATGTCGTCACGCAAGCTTCGGCCATATTTTCATGCATTCAAAATCCTTATTATGATTGAGTATCCACTGAGAATGATCCTTTACACCCCTGACTCCACGAGCAGGGTGACTAAGTGGGCCATCGAGTTGGCACAAATCAATATTGAGTACAGGCCTAGAACAACAATGAAAGGGTAAGCCTTGGCAGAGTTCCTAGCCGAGTTTACTATGCCTGAGCTAGAGGTACAGAAAAAGAGAGATAAGGAGGAAGGAAAAGAGGTGCTGGGGGTAGATCATTAAACGTTGTTCGTGGATAGATCATCAAAGGACAATGGAGCTGGAGGTGGAGCTGGCTTGGTGCGAAAAATCTCAGGCGGAACGATCATGGAATAAGCCGTAACCTTGGGGTGTAAGGCCACGAATAACGAAGTTGAGTATGAGGCCTTCCTGGCAAGACTAAGGCTGGCAAGAGAACTAAATGTGAAGAAAATCAAGATGTTCAGCGACTCGTAGCTTATTGCAAACCAGGTCCTAGGGGAATACGCAGCTCATCACATGTCCATGGAGGCATATCTCAGATTGGCCAAAGGGTCAGTTGCCCAGTTTGAAGAATTTTGGATCATGCAGCTCCTACGATATGAGAACACACACGCAGATGCCCACTGCAGAGATTCATTTCCCCTTCGTGTATAGAACATAAGCATTATCCCAATCAACCATAAGGTCACCAACCTTAAGCTCGCGGAACAGACGGAGGAAGGTAATTCAGAAAGCTTAAGGAAAAAGCTTGACCTACTAGAGGAACGAAGAGAACAAGCTCAAGTAAGGGTGGCTTCCTACCAACAGAAGATAAATGCCTATTACGATAGAAAGGTTTGACCTAGAGTTTTCCTCCCTAGAACCTTGGTGTTACGCAAGGTGTTCGAAAATACCAAGGTCCTAGGGGAGGGAAAACTGGGGGAAAACTTGAAAGCGCCATATAAGATCTTTGGAGAAGGCTATAATGGGTCGTACGAGCTGGAGAACCCTAGAACCAGAGCCATGGTTGATAAATGGTGGAACGCCCTCTACCTAAAGGAGTACCACTCAGAGTAGAGTTAAAGGCCTGGAGCCTGAAGAGGTATGTACTCTTCCTAAGCAGCTTGGTTTTTGTACGATTGTTCTACAAGTTGGTTGGTTTGAGGAGGCATGTTAGACACTTCCTTGCTCGAAGCAATAGACATTGTACAATACTGCTTGATGCGATAGACATTGTACGATATTACTCGATGCAATAGACATTGTACGATACTACACGATGTGATTAACATTATACGATATTGTACGATCATTCAATAAAAGCTTATGTTTTCAGTAACTAGGTTTTTTCTGTGCGTTCTATGTTCGATTCCTGTTTGTGTTTACAAAATAGCAGAGTCGCTTTGTCAATCAATGTGTACGATTTGGGGGAGCTTAAAGCCCAGGAAAAGCAACAAGCTTGAGTGGGGTAGATGACATTAGTTCTTGTGGGAAGGACCTCCACTCTGTGAGCTAGCTGATCCCCCTAAAGGTAATGCACCTTGAGGGAGAATGAGCTAGGGCATTAAGGGGGATGTCAATGGATAGACCAAAACATTCGGAGTAAAACCTCATAAGGGCTCATAGTAATCTTGGGTCAGTAAAGTCCAGAAAGTCAGATTCTATGAGGTCAGAATGTACGAGGTTAGATCCACACAAACACCCTAGTGGTGGCTTGACCATATTCTGGTAAATTGGGCATTCTAAGTCCCAAGCGTACACACCTGACGACGCCCTATGCATAAGTCAAAGTCGATATGAGAAGAGTTTTAGCAGACCCCATCTCGACACTGCATATAAACCCCCTTAGTAGCATTTGGGCTCGAAGGGCGACCTGATGTGGTCTTTGTGAAAGCATCAGGTGCCCTTATGAAGCTAAGATCTCCCATCTCCCAAGACGAAGGGATTTGGTCGTGGGAAGGATCTGGAGTACAGTGATCTTTATACAGACCGGGTTAGGAATGCATACCCCCCCCCCCCCACACACACACACAGGGAAGGCAATTTCAAAACCGCGAGCACCTCCCAGGAGACCTTAAGATTACCAAGGATCTACTTAAGCCTCTTCTGAGAGCATTAACTTAGAACGAGTGCAGATCTGAGAGTCGCACTGAAGCCACAGGCACTCAGGCGCAAGTCCTCTAGGCCCAAAAATAAAATTGATGGGCATGGTGTAAAAACACAAAACAAAAAGGTACGAAATAGTTGAGCATGATGAGCTAAGAACGATAAAGCAAAGTACGATGAACTAAGCATGATATTTACTCTTAGCATAAGAGTTTTCTAAGCTAAAGGCCCCGGCCAAGATTAGCAAAAAATTATGTAAGAGAAGGAAGAAAAGAAAAATATTGTTCGAAAAAATGGTCATAATGCTATTACATAAGCTACACCCCAATGATAGGCTGGGGGCTTCACTCTGACTCGGTCTCCAAGGCAGCAACAAAAGGGTCATAGGCACGGATAAGCTCTGCTCATTCCTTCTCCTAATCCACCCACTGCGATTTGAGCTAGAGTCCATGGGAGGCCACCAGGGCAGCTAAGTGTTCTTCGCACTCCTGGCTCTTGACATCCATAGTAGCTTGGAGGTTGGTTTCGGCAATAGACTAGACCCATTCAACCTCGTACCTCAGGGATTTAACCTCTACCACCTAGGAAGAGCAGGCGGTCTCCAGGTCCTTCTTCCCCTGATCGATCACGCGACAGGCAAGAGCCTGCGATTCTCTGAGACCCTTCACTGGACCTTCTAGTTCCTGGATCCTGGAGATGGCCTCATTGGCCTTCCTCTCAGATTGCGAGGCCTTGCCTTTAGTCCCCCTAGCCTCAGTGTGCCGGCGTCTAAAAGCCACGGTGAGGGTGGCGGATGACTGAAAGAAAGAAAAGAATGATGAGTAAGATGTAAAAGGAACGATAGAATAGACGGCGCGAAAAAATGTCAGGTATACGAAAAATTTACTCGGTAGAGGGAAGTCCAGAACGCCATCATCAAGTCCCCAGTTTCCAGTGATCTAAGGTCCTCGGCATCTTGCTCGAGGATTAGACAGACTAGATATGGGCAGGAGATATCGGCACGAGCCAAAGCTGAGTAGAATTGGGAGGGGATGAGCTTCCCCACGTGTGGGAGCATGGTGGCCTCGCAAAAGGCCTTTATGTCCTCCTCGGTAAGGTCACGAGGGGGGTGCACAATGTAGCCTTAGTCCAGTTGAGATCTTTTTAAGTAGACCCTAGGGTAGTCGGGCAAGATTCCTTCAACCACCTTCTCAAGGGGACCTGTACAATCATCAATATAACAATTCACATACATTCAGCAAACATGGCACAAGCAGATAAAAATACGACAAGATCATGAAGACATGCAAGACGATCTAAGAGTAACGCAACATGATCAGTGGGAGTAAGGGTACGAAAGAGCGCAACCTTACTAAGAGAAAAGTCCTTGGGCAGCTCCGGATCAGTCCTCTTCTTCTTGAGAGGAGGAGACGGTGGAAGAACGATCGAGGCAGTAGCAGTGGTAATAGTAGCAACAGCAATAGTGGTAGCAGTAGTAGTAGGGGAAACTAGACTCTGAGCCTACTGAGGCTCCACAGCATAGGCCGGAGCCTGAGCTTTATCCTTGACAGGCTCAGAAGCTTTCACCAGCCTCCGCTTTCGAGACTTGGAGTCCTCCCCTTGCTCGGTGAAAGCTTTAACATGTATGGGCTTGGGGGTGGGGGCTCCTTTCTTATGGACCTGGGGGCCCGAGGGACTTCGATCACCTCCTGGCGGTTCTCGTGTTGAAGGGGTACGATGCCCTCTAGGCCTCCAGGTCTGAGGCATCCCTTGCTCCATAGCCACTGGCACTTATGGTACTTAGCTGGGATGGCTAGGGCGTCATTGATGAGATCACGATGTAACTCAACGGCCTTGGTTAAACGATTGGGCACTGTAGGAACCTTGGGAAGATGGTTGACGATAGTGGGAACCTTGAAACTGGCATCCCAACCGAGCTTCTCCTAATCCTGAAAGACAAGGATGTGGGTCTTCTTCCAGTCCATTGGAGAGTAAGGAGGATCGATCAGCAGTGATTCCTTGACATACATAATCTGCTGGGAGAGGTAGAATTGATTGGCCGTAGTAGGCTTGACCTGGACGAGGAACCTGAACTCCGGCAAGCACATACAACACTCGAACCACCGATTGAGTCTATCGAAGCAGGTCATATAGTGAAAGCTATCTAAGCACCATTATTCCACAGCGATGCCATAAAACTCAAGGGCAGAGGAAATAGATGCCGAGATTAGGAAGGAGAGCCTGTAAACGATCTATAAAGGATGGACGAGCAGGCCTGGGCCATAAGCTTTTTCAGGCTCTGACACTCTCTCTTAGTTTTGGATGAGAGCGAATCAGAAATATTGAATAAAGGAGGCTAGTGCCTTAGCAAAGTCGACCTTTAAGGCTGAAAGGTAGAGTTTCTCACGGGCCTTCTTAGGGACGACCTTGGTGGTACGAGGCTGGGGTTGCATGAAGGTGGGATCAGCTTAGACCACTAGAATGGGAGGTCGGGTGATTTCAACCTCATCCACGTTGAAAGTGGTGGGAGAGGGCGCATTTTGGGCGACCTTCGTGGAAGGCTCTTGGGGATATTTGACGGCGGTCAGTTGAGGTGGTATAAGAGGCCAGGTGGTGGCAAGCGACTTAGAGCAGTCGATCAGGTCGACGGCGTTAGGGTCTTGAAGAATGGTGATGCTGGGGGTAGCGGTTTTGATAGGAGTAGGAGAAGAAGTGTTGTTGGAAGCCATGGAATCTTTCTTGGTTTTGGGAAAAGGTTTTAGGAATTTTCTAGGTATCTCTGAAAAGAACGAGAGCTTTCTGGGTTGCAGAGGAGATTTCTAAAGTTTTCTACTTGCAAAAAATGAAAAGAAAGAGGGCCTTTGATTTATATACGGTGAGAGGGTGCAAAGTGATAGGGGATGACCGTTTGGGGAGATAAGTAGCTTCAGATTTCAAGGGATATGATTGATTTTTTGAAAAAAGTTGGAAGGGAAAAAGGTTACGTTGGATAGGGAGAGACGTAATGGCTGATAGGGCGTGATGACGCACGGGTCATGATGAAGGTAGCACAGTGCAAGCACGTGTTATGGGTTTCGCGTGTTACTTGATAGGAAGGATGGAAGGTTTTTTGAAAACTGAAGTGCTAGAGCTCGAACAAACAGCAGCACGAGGCCAACACGTGTCGGACCTTACACTGCTGTGGGGGTATTTGTAGGAGTCAGTTGTTGCCACTTGAGCTGGGGAGTATGAACTTGGATAATCTGATTCTGGACAAGGTCTGATGAGGCCAGAAATGGGCCTAGGCCTGGGCCTGGGCGTGGCCGATTAGGGTTTCGGTTAAGGAACGAATTATCTAGAGGTTCCTAGAAGTTTTTAGAACGTTGTAGAGGCTTTTGGAATGTTCGATGAGCATAAAATCCTAGAGTAAGATCAGAGCTCAAGGAGGCTGGGCAATCTGACCATGAGGGGCTGTTCAATTTGACCTCGGGGGGTTGACAGAATCTGTGGAGGAAAGAGGAAGATTTGTATGTGTTCTAGCATGATTATGTCAAAGGGCTTGTGGTAATCTGGAAACATGATTAGCCCTGAATAAGGAGATCTATTTCTTAATGGATTCCTCCTATCCGAAAGTGAAGTAATGTGACAACCCGAACCAGAATCAGTAGAATTTTCTGCACGATTCACGAGATTATGCTTAGTCGCAGTTTTACGATAAATATGTGGTTTGTTGATTCTATTCGTGACTATGTTTTCGGCTGAGAATTTGAGTTGAGTGTCTTCACGGAAGTTGTAGAGTACGTGATTTCAAACTCGAGAGCGGTTCCGGAAGATTTTTCCGATAACCAAGGAATATAATGTGATTATCTGAAGTTTCAGTTTTCGACGAGTTTATCCGATTGTTTCGTGTTTATCCGAATTATGATGGTTATCCATTTCGAATCGTCGATCAACCCGAGGTGCAAGTATAAATATCGGAAATAGTCATAAAATAGTCGCAAAACACTGTTTGATGTTGACCGAGCTTTGACTTTCCAAATTGGGAAAGTTTCTCGTTTTGGCTTGGGTGGTAGTTGAGAAAGTGACTCGGCTTGGGGAGAACTCCATTTCTGGATCTTCCTCGCCGTGGAATTCCACCGTTGACGGTGCACCGCCGCCGTCAACGGCGGAGCTC
This sequence comes from Geum urbanum, assembly GCA_946800695.1. Lineage (NCBI taxonomy): Eukaryota > Viridiplantae > Streptophyta > Magnoliopsida > Rosales > Rosaceae > Geum > Geum urbanum. The sequence continues at coordinate 14,804,654 of OX327003.1, forward strand.
CGGCGAGGAGTTGACTTTTTGGATTTTAGTGTTTTTAATGTCGTTTTTCTCGTAATCGCGCCCTGATTATCGTCCAAAGGTTTTCGAATTGATTTGTGTAGCCGATTTTCAGTCGAGGGTTTCGAGTGGAGATTTCGAGAATTCTGTTAATCATTTTGTATTGCATTGCATATTTCCGGGAACGGTTGGTTTCCGTGGTTCAGTACAGAGTTGTGGACTATGATTTTGATCAGTTATGTTTTGTGAATATTCAGGAGATCGAGATCGGGATCGTGATCGTGCTTCAGGCGAGGGATCTTCCGCCGGACTACGAGATTAGCGCGAGTGCGCATTTTGCTCACCTGTGAGTGGACAATTTCTTTTCACGGATTGTTTGCGAGTCTTTTATATATGATTTACGAACTTGAGCATGCAGTTGATCATGGTTTTACGAGCATGAGATTTCATACGAGATTATGTTTATTACGAGCATGTGTTATACGATTATGCATATACCCGTATATAGTACGTATATACACTTATATATTGTTTCATGCATTTGTATCGAACTGTTTATAATTTGATTTACACAGAGTACAGTGTCAGGTACGTTGTTGTATCGATACACTTGCATCTCGGATGATCCCCGATGGTAGGCCTACCAGGAGGGGCGTTACCCCGACCTGACCGGCGAGGGGCGTTTCCCCGGAACCGAGGCCTTTCTGGCTTAGAATCACGTGTGGGTCTGGGATCCCGTGATTCAGACTGTACTAGCACGGATGTGTCCATGAGTGACCCCGTGGGATTTTTACTTGCATGCTCAGTACGCTGAAGGAGTATGATTTTACATCGTGTACTTTGTTATTTTTGTTTACCTGGACTCGCATATGTTATTTTAAACATATATATCAACTGGTGAAAGACATTTATTTTCGTCCACTCACTCTAACAGTTTTCATGTCTTTCCCCTGGGCTTTTCGGTTTCCGTGCCCAGTTGCAGTTTAGGTCTGGTGTTTCACGTCGCGGTTGGAGGCTAGTGATCTGAGCTACATGTGTTTCCCAGTAGGTTCTTGTTTCGCCTACTGATGTGTATATTGTATATATTTACACTAGAGGTCGCTCTGATACATTCTGATACGTGTTTATACGGATTTTCTCGGATATATTATATATAGTACAGTATGTTTACTGTTTATTGTTTATATTATGATGTTGAGAAATCCGGATGTGATTGGTGCCCACGGTTTGGCTTTTGTGGTATAGGACGAAATGTTATTTTTAGGGTGCAGGTTTATGCAATTCCACTTTAGTAACGAAACTCTGCCGAAATTTCGAAAAGTTTTTGTTAGTTCATGTTTTCAGAAGGGGTTCGATTCCAGTTTAGGTAACTGAATCGGGGTTGGGTCCTTTCAGCTTGGTATCAGAGCATTAGGTTGTCAGATTCTGTAAACTCTTGTAGTTGTGACGCTTATGGTATTTGAGTTTGTACAGCATGACTGGAGTGATGACCCGACTGGCCAGCGGTACTCATCAATACTTCGGGTGTTGTGTGTTCTCAAATATCTGCAGTTTCATGATTACGTTCTTTCTGCTTGTACCTAATGCTTGTCTTGTATCAGTAGGATGCCTCCTCGACGTGGTCCCCGTGTTGATCGGGATGAGGATTCTGATGAGGATCGCCGAACGCGCGACTTGCTGATGCGAGTGCTGAATTTGGAAGAGCGTTTTGACCCAGTGGTCAAGGCTCGTACTGCGGGTGCTACTGTGTTTTCGGGTTCAGTTGATCCAGAGATATGCGAGACATGGTTGGTTCAAATTGAACGTGTTTGTGAGAGTCTGCAGTATACTCCTGAGCAGATGATAGTGGCCGCAGTTGGATTACTTGAGGGTGATGCATATTTTTAGTGGGTTAGCACCGACAGAGTTCCAGTTGATACTCCGTGGACTTTGTTCTGTGATCTGTTTATGCGGAGGTATTTTAATCAGGTTACCCAGCAGCTCAAGTATGAAGAATTTACGAACTTGAGGCAGGGCAGTTTGTCTGTACTTGTGTACCGGGATCGGTTTACCCGTTTGTCTCGTTTTGCGCGGGATATGGTGGCTATTGAGGAAGCCAAGTGTCGCAGGTTTGAGCTGGGATTGAATCTAAATATCAAGGCTACTCTAACTACGATGCCTCGGAACAACTTTGATGAGTTTGTCAGTGCAGCACTCCGAGGCGAGGATATTGAGCAGGAGAGACAGCAGAGGTACCAGCCGAGACGGTTTGAGGAAGGTGGACTGAGTCAGGGGCCTTCGAAGAGGCAGAGTTCTGATACTTCTGGTTCAGCTTCATCTTCAGGCGGTGGATCTTATCGCCCACCAGTTGGTGCACCGAGGCAGAGACCGAGAAGGTGGAGAGATCGACCGTAGCGACCACAGGCTAGTGCAGGTTCCAGCGGTTCCAGTTACCCTCGGCGTACTGGTGGTTCATTTGCTGTACCGAGGGAGTATCCATTGTGCAATTTGTGCAATAGGTATCATCTTGGTCAGTGTCAGCGAGGCCCTGTCACTTGTTTTCGCCGTGGCCAGGTGGGTCACTACGCGAGAGCATGTCCTCAGTTAGATGGCGCTGATGGACAGGCGGCCCAGAGTTCCGGAGTTGAGCGAGGTGCCACTTCGGGAGCTCGACCAGCACAGTTTGCAGGCCAGGGCAGACAGCAGGGACAACCTCAACGAGGACGACCAGCCAGACAGGCGAGAGTTCATGCTATGACTCTATGTGAGGGCAGAGCTTCACCGGAGGTCGTTATTGGTACGTTACATGTCTTTGGTATTCCAGCAGTTGCATTGTTAGATCCAGGTGCCACACATTCATTCATATCATTTAAACTGTCATCATTAGCTACGGTACCTGCATCTCCACTTCCGGGGTTGTGGAGAGTGTTGTATCCGTCAGGTGAGGTTGTGAGCATCTGTTGTGTGTACAGAGATTGTGAGGTGTTTATCGATGGTCATGGATTAGCCGCAGATCTGTTACTGCTTGATATTATGGATTTTGATCTGATCTTGGGTATGGACTTTTTGGAGTCGCACTGGGCCATGTTTGATTGTCACAGGAAGGAGGTCGCGTTTCGACGACCAGGGTTACCCGAGATACTGTTCCGTGGCGAGAAGAACACTTCACTACCGTGTTTGATTTCTGCGATGAGGGCAGATCGGTTGATGAAGAAGGGTTGTGTTGCTTACTTAGCCCATGTTGTGGACACTACAGCTGCAGTGCCGGATCTTGGTAGTATTGAGGTTGTTTCTGAGTTTTCGGATGTGTTTCCAGCGGAGTTACCTGGTATACCCCCTGTGCGGGAGATTGATTTCACTATTGAGTTATTGCCGGGTACAGGACCGATTTCCCAGACACCGTATAGTATGGCGCCTGCGGAGTTGAATGAGTTGCAGATTCAGCTCCAAGAGTTGTTAGAGAAGGGTTTCATTCAACCGAGTGTTTCTCCATGGGGTGCTCCGGTGTTGTTTGTGCGGAAGGAGGATGGGTCCATGCGGTTGTGTATCGACTATCGAAAGCTGAATCAGGTTACAGTGAGGAACAAGTATCCGTTGCCGCGGATTGATGACTTGTTCGATCAGCTCAAGGGAGCATCAGTCTTTTCGAAGATTGACCTTCGATCCGAATATCACCAGTTGAGGATCCGTGACTCTGATGTAGCCAGGACGGCATTCAGGACGCGGTATGGGCACTATGAGTTTTTGGTTATGCCGTTTGGGTTAACCAACGCCCCTGCAGCTTTCATGGACTTGATAAATCGGGTGTTCAGACGATTCCTGGACAAGTTCGTGATTGTATTCATTGACGATATTTTGATCTATTCCAGGAGTGTGGGCCAGCACAAGAAGCATTTGCGAGCAATGTTGCGGATTTTGCGGGACCATCAGTTGTTCGCGAAGTTTAGCAAGTGCGAGTTCTGGTTGGATAGTTTGAAGTTTTTGGGCCACGTGATTTCGGCCGAGGGAGTCAGTGTTGATCCTGACAAGATCGAGGCCGTGCTGAACTGGAGTAGACCCACTACTGTACCGGAGATCCGGAGTTTCTTGGGGTTAGTTGGCTATTACCGACAGTTTGTACAGGATTTCTCCCGAATTGCAACACCACTGACCAGATTGACGAAGAAGGGCGTCAAGTTTGAGTGGTCTGATGCGTGCGAGGAGAGTTATTTGCTCTTGAAGGAGAGTTTGACTACCGCACCGGTTCTGACATTGCCAGATGACAGTGGTGAGTTTGTTGTATACAGTGATGTGTCAAAATTGGGGCTTGGCTGTGTGTTGATGCAGCATGGTAGAGTTGTAGCCTATGGTTCCAGGCAGCTGAAACCATATGAGGTCAACTATCCGACGCATGATTTGGAGTTAGCCGCTATCGTGTTAGCGTTAAAAAGTTGGTGACATTATTTGTATGGTGCTCAATGTAAGATTTACACTGATCACAAGAGTCTCACATACTTGCGGACGTAGCCGGATCTGAACATGAGGCAGCGCCGGTGGATGGAGTTGATCAACGATTACGATTGCACTTTCGAGTACCATCCGGGGAAGTCCAATGTTGTAGCAGATGCACTTAGCCAGAAATCTGGAGCCTCGTTGTTTCATATTATGTGTGGCCAGAGTATCGATGTTAGCCGAGCTTCGGGCTACAGGTGATGAATTTGGGTATGATGATGATGGAACTTTGTTGGCCAGTTTTCAGGTTCGACCCGTATTGGTTGATCAGGTACGAGAGGCACTGGATTCAGATTCTTACCTGTTGGGCAAGAAGACCATGATACAGAATAGTGTGCCTACAGCCTTCCGATTGAGCGACAACGGTACGTTGTTGTTCAGAGGTAGATTATGTGTACCCAGAGATGAGAGCCTGAAGAAGGAGATTCTTGACGAGGCCCATAGCTCAGCGTATGCGATGCATCCCGGAGGTACGAAGATGTTTCATACACTTCGAGCGTACTATTGGTGGCGCAACATGAAGCGGGAGATTTCCGCGTACGTGAGTCGATGTTTGATCTGTCAGCAGGTAAAGGCGGAGAGGCAGAAACCTGCAGGGAAACTACAGCCACTTGAGATTCCGGTTTAGAAGTGGGAGCACATTACGATGGATTTCGTCTATCAGTTGCCACGTACTTCGGCGGGCAACACTGGCATTTGGGTTATTGTTGATCGACTGACGAAATCCGCGCACTTTCTTGCACTTCCAGGGAAGATATCAGTGGGCAGATTGGCCAAGTTGTACTTATCCGAGATTGTTCGCTTGCATGGTGTGCCTGTGTCCATTTTTTCTGACCGAGATAGTCAGTTTACTTCTGAGTTTTGGCAGGCGTTGCAGCGAGCTTTGGGTACGAGGTTGCGATTTAGTACAGCTTTCCATCCTCAGACTGACGGGCAGTCCGAGCGGACCATTCAGACTCTTGAGGATATGCTGAGATTTTGTGTGTTGTAGTTTCGCGGAAACTGGGATCAGCAGTTACATTTGATAGAGTTCGCCTACAACAACAGCTATCAGGCCAGTATTGAGATGGCACCGTACGACGCCCTGTACGGGAAGCAGTGTCGCACTCCGTTGTGTTGGAGTGAGGTAGGCGAGCGTTGGCTTATTGGTCCTGATCTGGTGAAGAGCACTATGGAAGACATACAGGTTATCCGGGATCGATTGAAGATCGCCCAGGATCGGCAGAAGAGTTATGCGGATGTGAGGAGGAAGAGTTTAGAGTTCGAGGTTGGTGATTGGGTCTTCTTGAAACTATCTCCGTGGAGGGGAGTTGTGCGTTTCGGCAAGCGTGGTAAGCTTCGACCACGATACATTGGCCCGTATGAGATTACGGAGAGGATTGGAGCTGTTGCTTACAGACTCGAGTTAGCAGCTGAGATGGCTCGTGTTCATGATGTCTTCCATGTTTCGATGTTACGAAAGTACATCTCAGATCTTTCACATGTGTTAGCCCCACAGCAGTTACCGATCAGAGAGGATTTGACGTACGTGGAGGAGCCTGTGCAGATTCTTGATCGTCGTGAGTAGGAGTTGAGGCACCGTGTGATCCCGCTAGTGAAGCTCTTGTGGCAGAACCACTCAGTTGAGGAGGCCACCTGGGAGACTGAGCAGCGTTTGCGAGAGCAGTATCCTCATCTGTTCACTTGACAGGTATGTAAATTTCGAGGTCGAAATTTTTTTAAGGGGGGTAGATTTGTGACGACCCGAACCAGAATCAGTAGAATTTTCAGCACGATTCACGAGATTATGCTTAGTCGCAGTTTTACGATAAATATGTGGTTTGTTGATTCTATTCGCGACTATGTTTTTGGCCGAGAATTTGAGTTGAGTGTCTTCACGGAAGTTGTAGAGTACGTGATTTCGAGCTCGATGGCGATTCTGGAAGATTTTTCCGATAACCGAGGAATATAATGTGATTATCTGAAGTTTCAGTTTTCGACGAGTTTATCCGATTGTTTCGTGTTTATCCAAATTGTGATGGTTATCCATTTCGAATCGTTGATCGACCCGAGGCGCGAGTATAAATATCGGAAATAGTCGTAAAATAGTCGCAAAACACTGTTTGACGTTGACCGAGCTTTGACTTTCCAAATTGGGAAAGTTGACCGTTGACCGCGAAAAGGGAAAGTTTCCCGTTTTGGCTTTGTCGTCCGACCTGTTTATTCCGGCCACCTCCGGTCAAGTGAAGGGTAAGGCTCGCATCTCCTTGTGATTTCGAGTTGGCCTGTGCTTGAATTTATGAAAATTAATGGGGTTTTGAGTGAGTTCGAGTCGGGCCGAGTGTATGGTTTTCGCCGGTGATGGTTACGGTGGTTCCGGCGAGATTTGGAGGTGGGGATGTTGGGGTTTAAGCTCCCCACACCCTGGTAAGGCTTCCTATGTGATTAGTTTTGAACGAGGTGGTGGTTTTGTGGAAACCCGATTAGGTTACCGGAAATGGGATCCGATTTGGTTTCGGCCTGAATTGACCAGGTTCCGGTTGGAATTGGCTTGGGTGGTAGTTGAGAAAGTGACTCGGCTTGGGGAGAACTCCATTTCTGGAGCATCCTCGCCGTGGAATTCCACCGTTGACGGCGCGCCGCCGGCGGTCACTTGCGGAGCTCCGACGAGGAGTTGACTTTTTGGATTTTAGTGTTTTAATGTCGTTTTTCTTGTAATCGCGCCCTGATTATCTTCCAGAGGTTTTCGGATTGATTTGGGTAGCCGATTTTCAGTCGAGGGTTTCGAGTGGAGATTTCAGGAATTTCGTTAATCATTTTGTATTGCATTGCATATTTCCGGGAACGGTTGGTTTCCGTGGTTCAGTACAGAGTTGTGGACTATGATTTTGATCAGTTATGTTTTGTGAATATTCAGGAGATCGAGATCAGGATCGTTATCGTGCTTCAGGCGAGGGATCTTCCGCCGGACCACGAGATTAGCGCGAGTGCGCGTTTTGCTCACCTGTGAGTGGACAATTTCTTTTCACGGATTGTTTGCGAGTCTTTTATATATGATTTATGAACTTGAGCATGCAGTTGATCATGGTTTTACGAGCATGAGATTTCATACGAGATTATGTTTATTACGAGCATGTGTTATACGATTATGCCTATACCCGTATATAGTACGTATATACACTTATATATTGTTTCATGCATATTCATCGAACTGTTTATGATTTGATTTACACAGAGTACAGTCCCAGTTACGTTGTTGTATCGATACACTTGCCTCTCAGCTGATCCCCGATGGTAGGCCTACCAGGAGGGGCGTTACCCCGGAACCGAGGCCTTTCTGGCTTAGAATCACGTGTGGGTCTGGGATCCCATGATTCGGACTGTACTAGCACGGATGTGTCCATGAGTGACCCCGTGGGATTTTTACTTGCATGCTCAGTACGCTGGAGGAGTATGATTTTACCTCGTGTACTTTGTTATTTTTATTTACCTGGACTCGCATATGTTATTTTAAACATATATATCAACTGGTGAAAGACATTTATTTTCGTCCACTCACTCTAACAGTTTTCATGTCTTTCCTCTGGGCTTTTCGGTTTCCGTGCCCAGTTGCAGTTCAGGTTTGGTATTTCACGTCGCGGTTGGAGGCTAGTGATCTGAGCTACCTGTGTTTCCCAATAGGTTCTTGTTTCGCCTACTGATGTGTATATTGTATATATTTACACTAGAGGTCGCTCTGATACATTCTGATACGTGTTTATACGGATTTTCTCGGATATATTATATATAGTACAGTATGTTTACTGTTTATTGTTTATATTATGATGTTGAGAAATCCGGATGGGATTGGTGCCCACGGTTTGGCTTTTGTGGCATAGGACGAAGTGTTATTTTCAGGGTGCAGGTTTATGCAATTCCACGTTAGTAACGAAACTCTGCCGAAATTTCGAAAAGTTTTTGTTGGTTCGTGTTTTCAGAAGGGGTTCGATTCCGGTTTAGGTAACTGAATCGGGGTTGGGTCCTTTCAAGTAATCCTATTCGATATAGATTATGCTTAGACCTAGCTCAATCACTATATATAGACCATCTCTGCATGGTCTGAGGTAACTTATTTATGCTCTATTCACTATTTGATTCTTGAAACAAGTTCTAACTTAAGCATCAGAGAGTCTGAGCACAGTACCACACCGTGCTCCAACTTGTTTTGAAGGTTCACGAAGATCTGAGCTGAAGCGGGACAAATCTGCTCTCACAGTTTTCATCTGGTGACGCCTTAGAGAAAAGCCAACTACGATTTGAGTTTTGTGGGAGTTTGTTGTAGCACTTGGGACAAGTGTTCTGGATGGGAAAATCCAAGGGATCCTACCAGACGAAAAAACTTTGAGGGGAACCTTTAATAACCTTTGATACAAACTTAAGACTAAGCTAGCAATCTTTTGAAGGGAACCGTCTCAAAACTGCGAGCATTCCCAAGAGACCTCAACAAATTATGGAGGCTCTCCATAAGCCTCATCCGTGAGAATTTGTATGATTCATAAGGTCTAAGAGGCATATTGCAGCCACAACTACTCAGAGGCGACCCTAGTTATGTTGAAAAAGTTGAACGATTTACTTGAGAAAGATTTTTTGATTGATCAAGAAAGATGTGTGATAACGCGTAAAACATGCATCAAATATTTACACAAAGTAGACACTCAATACATAGTTCACACGTACGCAATTGAAAACCCTTCTTTGTAGATGTAGCATTGATAAGTAGGGATCATTCTTAACTGGGGATTGAGGGTACTAATGCATGACAACGTTTCTAAACATAAAATAAAAGGTATAGGGGGTTTGAAAGTTTGGTTTAATTAACTATGAAAATAAGAACAGAAATTGGTAAGCAAACATATTAAGAAATCCTAGATTCTATCATGCTTCACTCATAGACAAGTAGAAAACAAACAAGAACAAAGAACCCTAAACAAGCTTGCTAGACCGAAAATAAAACACTAACTAATATACTTACAAGTGATCGACACATTATATCCACCTAGCCAATTCATGCTCATATTTATTTAGTGTCAACGAAATTCTTAATCTTCAACCTAAAATACATAGACATGCTTTTAAATTGTAAACGAAGAGCGCAACAACTTAATCATGTAAAGATCATACAAAACATGCAAGAGAGGAACGAAGAGCGTATCACCTAGCATATTAAGAAGCTTTAAGCACATAAGCATGCATAAGAATTAAAAGTTAAAAACTAAGAACACATGGAAGATACTAAAGTAAATCTGAAACATAAGACCTTTTGTCAAACTTTATTACAATCATACTTAAACAAAATCTATTACAAGGAAAAATTGAAGTAGAGAAGCTCATGGTTACACTTTTTGTTCCGTGAAGAGCACTGCAAATGCCAATTGGTGATTCTCAAATGCAAGACGAAGAGCGCCGATTACACTTGATCCGTGGAGAAGATGGATGCTCGGCCTTAGAGGAGGAATTTGCTAAGTATGAGAGGAAAGGTGTTTGAGGCAGAGGTTTGGCTTCTATATTGTGTGATGATGATGAATGAGTCGAGCTCCCCAATTTATAGAAGAAGATTAGGTTTTTTCCTACCAAAACAAGACTTTCCTTATGTACCCAGATAAATCTGACAGTCTGTCTTCAAACATGTTTTCCCGGAGCTGTAGAGATCAGAAAATTATGATTCTTAATTCGTTGGAAAGAATATTTCAAGGGCTATCAAGTAACATATCTGATCATTAACTTCGCAGTTAATTTGCATATTTGGTGCCCTTTTGAAGTTGGGTGGCCTGGCAGCCCAGATTTTCTTCTTCTACAAGGAGTAGGAAATCTTGATATCTTCAAATCTTGCATTCATTTTCCTCTAAGATTCCTTGGCCGAATATACCATATATTTTAACATATTTTGGCCCTCAAATCAGGTATTTATCTTCATGGAATATCCTCCCAAAATTCGTCCATTATTTTCTCCATATATTCTGCCATATTCGCTCTTTCCTGGATCGCGCAGGAGAAATGTCTTCATCTTCTTGTCCACCATTTTGGTATCCATTTGCATTTGGAATTTGGTTTCCAATACTTGACACCATGTGGGAATGCATTTTAGTAACCATTTTGAAGACCATTTTTTCGCCGGAATTAGGAACTTCCTCCTTAGCACGCTTTTAGCTCCAAATCGCCTCCTTTATTATTTCCTCCTTTATTTCTACCTAAAAACATAAAATAAGTTAGAATCATATTTACTAAGCATAAAACAAAGTTAAATGTAGAGAGAAAAACATTAATAATCAAGCATAAAATGTGTAGATCAAATTCCCCCACACTTAGACTTTGCTAGTCCCTAGCAAATACAAAATAAAGCAATGAACTCAATAAAAGAAAAATAATAAAGGAAAAATAATCTAAAGGAAAACGTGACACTTACATATAAATAAAACACTTAGATATTTCAACGTTTCAAAGCCGCAAATTCTCATGTAATACGAACCCCTTCTGAAAATACGAATCAACAAAAAAATTTTGAAATTTCGGCAGAGTTTCGTTACTAACGTGGAATTACCATTACCTGCACGCGGAAAATACACTTCATCCTATGCCACAAAAAGCAAACCGTGGGCACCAATCCCATCCGGATTTCTCAACATCATATTATAAACAATAACAGTAAACATACTGTACTATATATAGTATATCCGCGAAAATCCGCATAAACACGTATCAGAATGTATCAGAGCGACCTCTAGTGTAAAATATATATACAACATATACATTAGTAGGCGAAACAAGAACCAACTGGAAAACACAGGTAGCTCAGATCACTAGCCTCCAAACCGCGACGTGAAACACCAAACCTGAACTGCAACTGGGCACGGAAACCGAAAAGCCCAGGGGAAAGACATGAAAATCGTTAGAGTGAGTGGACGAAAATAAATGTCTTTCACCAGTTGATATATATGTTTAAAATAATATATGCGAGTTCAGGTAAATAAACATAATATAGTACGCGAGGTAAACTCACACTCCTCCAGCGTACAGAGCATGCAAGTAAAAATCCCACGGGGTCACTCATGGACACCTCCGTGCTAGTACAGTCCGAATCACAGGATCCCAGACCCACACGTGACTCTAGCCAGAAATGCCTCAGGTCAGAGGTCTACCTCCCCCCGTTAAAGACCTCGGGTCAGGAGTCACAACCTCCCCTGGCACACATCCTCGGGGATCAGCCGGGATGCAAGTGTATCGATACAACATCATATATAAACTGTACTCTGTGTAAACCAAATCAGGAACAGTTCGATGCAAATGCAATAAACAACATATAAGTGTATGTATACTCGTATACATATATCCGTATAAGTATAATCGTATAATCGTAAAAACACATGCTCATGTAATCCGTAATCTCAATACGCATGCTCAAGTTCGAAAATCATATAAAAGACTCGCAAACAATCCGTTAAAAGAAATTGTCCACTCACAGGTGAGCAAAACGCGCACTCGCGCTAATCTCGTGGTCCGGCGGAAGATCTCTCGCCTGAAGCACGATCATGATCCAAATCAGGATCTCGATCTCCTGAATATTCACAAAACATAACTGATCAATATCACAGTTCACAACCCTGTACTGAACCACGGAAACCAACCGTTTCCGGAAATATGCAATGCAGTACAAAATGATAAACGAAATTCCCGAAATTCCCACTCGAAACCTTGACTGAAAATCGGCTAACCAAATCAACCCGATAACCTCTGGACGATAATCATGGCGCGATTACGAGAAAAACGACATTAAAAACGTCAAAATCCAAAAAGTCAACTCTTGGTCGTAGCTCCGCCATTGACCGCCGCCGCCGCCGCCGCGCCGTCAACGGTGGAATTTCACGGTAAAAAACTCCAGAATTCAAGACCTCAACAAACCCAACAGTTCCTTCAACTAACTCAAAGTCCAATTCCAAGCCTAAGCCTTCCAAAAACAGCTCGAACCGAACGGAAACAACTTCCGGCAACCACCACGGGTTCGCCGGAAAACACCCTCTTGTTCCAAATTTCTCACACCACAAGCATCTATAAGGTTAGGCGAGTTAAAGCCCCAACCTCAACACCTCCACATCTCGCCGGAGCACAGCTCCCCGTCACCGGCGAAAAACTCAATTCGGCCTCCAATGGTTCTTCCCCAAAACACAACCACTTTTCCCAAACTCAAGCATCATTCAACTCGGAATCAAGAGGAGAAGCTAACTATACCTGTCACGTGGCCGGAGGTGGCCGAAAAGTTGGTCGTCGGACGGCAAGCCGAAACAGGAAACCTTTCCTCTTTTGGTCAACGGGTCAAACTGCCATTTTTGGAAAGTCAACGATAGTCAACGCCAAAAAGTGATTTTCGACGATTTTATGACTATTCCCGATATTTATACTCGCGCCTCGGGTCAATCAACGGTCTGAAATGAATATTCGAAATGATTCGGATAAACACGAAACAGACGGATAAACTCGTCGGAAACCTAAACTTCAAATAATCATAAAATATTCCTCGGTTATCGGAAAAATATTCCGGAACCGCCCACGAACTCGAAATCACGTACTCTACAACTTCTGTGAAGACACTCAACTCAAATTCTCAACCAAAAACATAGTCGCGAATAGAGTCGACGAACCATATATACGACGTCAAACCGCGACTAAACTCAATCTCGAGAATCGTGCCGAATACGCAACAGATTCTGATTCGGGTAGTCACAAATCTACCCCCCATAAAGAAATTTTGACCTCGAAATTTACGTACCTGTCAAGTGAACAGATGAGGATACTGCTCCCGCATACGCTGCTCGGTCTCCCAGGTGGCCTCCTCAACTGAGTGGTTCTGCCACGAGACCTTCACCAACGGAATCACACGGTGCCTCAACTCCTGCTCACGACGATCGAGAATCTGCACTGGCTCCTCTACATACGATAAATCCTCTCTGATCGGCAACTGCTGTGGGGCTAACCCATGTGAAGGATCTGAGATGTACTTCCGCAACATCGAAACATGGAAGACATCATGAACACGAGCCATCTCAGTCGATAACTCAAGTCTGTAAGCAACAGCTCCAACCCTCTCTGTAATCTCATACGGACCAATGTACCGCGGTCGAAGATTGCCACGCTTCCCGAAACGCACAACTCCCCTCCATGGAGATAGTTTCAGGAAGACCCAATCACCAACCTCGAACTCTAAGCTCTTCCTCCTCATATCCGCGTAACTCTTCTGCCGATCCTGGGCGATCTTCAACCGATCCCAGATAACCTGTATGTCCTCCATCGTGGTTTTTACCAAATCAAGACCAATGAGCCAACGCTCGCCCACCTCACTCCAACACAATCGAGTGCGACACTGCTTCCCGTACAGAGCCTCGTACGGTGCCATCTCAATACTGGCCTGATAACTGTTATTCTAGGCGAACTCAATCAAGTGTAATTGCTGATCCCAGTTCCCTCGAAACTGCAACACACATGATCTCAGCATATCCTCAAGAGTCTGAATGGTCCGCTCGGACTGCCCGTTAGTCTGAGGATGGAAAGCTGTACTAAATCGCAACCTCGTGCCCAAAGCTCACTGCAACGCCTGCCAAAACTCAGAAGTAAACTGACTATCACGGTCAGAAACAATGGACACAGGCACACCATGTAAGCGAACAATCTCTGAAAAGTACAACTTAGCCAATCTGCCCACTGAAATCTTCCCTGGAAGTGCAAGAAAGTGTGCGGATTTTGTCAATCGGTCAACAATAACCCAAATGCCAGTGTTGCCTGCCGAAGTACGCGGCAACTGATAGACGAAATCCATTGTAATGTGCTCCCACTTCCAAACTGGAATCTCAAGTGGCTGTAGTTTCCCTGCAGGTTCTTGCCTCTCCGCCTTTACCTGCTGACAGATCAAACATCGACTCACGTACGCGGCAATCTCTCGCTTCATGTTGCGCCACCAATAGTACGCTCGAAGTGTACGAAACATCTTCGTACCTCCGGGATGCATCGCATACGCTGAACTGTGGGCCTCATCCAGAATCTCCTTCTTCAAGTCCTCGTCTCTGAGTACACATAACCTGCCTCTGAATAACAACGTACCGTCGTCACTCAATTGGAACTCTGTAGGCACACCATTCCGTATCATGGTCTTCTTGCCCAACAGGTAAGAATCAGAATCCTGAGCCTCTCGTACCTGATCAACCAATATGGATCGAACCTGAAAACTGGCCAACAAAGCTCCATCATCATCATATCTGAACACAGCACCCGTAGCTCGAAGCTCGGCTATAATTGATACTCTGGCCACACACATGTGAAACAACGAGGCTCCAAACTACCGGCTAAGTGCATCTGCTACAACATTGGCCTTCCCCGGATGGTACTCGAACGGGCAATCGTAATCGTTGATCAACTTCATCCATCGGCGCAGCCTCATGTTCAGATCCGGCTGCGTCCACAAGCAGGTGAGACTCTTGTGATTAGTGTAAATCTTACACTGAGCACCATACAAATAATGCCTCCAACTCTTCAACGCTAACACGATAGCGGCTAACTCCAAATCATGCGTCGGATAGTTGACCTCATGTGGTTTCAGCTGTCTGGAACCATATGCCACAACTCTACCATGCTGCATCAACACACAGCCAAGTCCCAACTTCGACGCATCGCTGTACACAACAAACTCACCACTATCGTCTGGCAATGTCAGAACCGGTGCGGTAGTCAATCTCTCCTTCAGGAGCAAATAACTCTCCTTGCACGCATCACACCACTCAAACTTGACGCCCTTCTTCGTCAATCTGGTCAGTGGTGTAGCAATCCGGGAGAAATCTTGTACAAACCGTCGATAATAGCCTGCTAAACCCAAGAAACTCCGAATCTCCGGCACAGTAGTGGGTCTACTCCAGTTCAGCACGGCCTCGATCTTGTCAGGATCAACACTAACTCCCTCGGCCGAAATCATGTGGCCCAGAAACTTCACACTATCTAACCAGAACTCGCACTTGCTAAACTTCGCGAACAACTGATGGTCCCGCAATACTGCCTGCAAATGCTTCTTGTGCTGGCCCACACTCCTGGAATAGATCAGTATATCGTCAATGAATACAATCACGAACTTGTCCAGGAACCGTCTGAACACCCGATTCATCAAGTCCATGAAAGCTGCGGGGGCGTTGGTCAACCCAAACGGCATAACCAAAAACTCATAGTGCCCCATACCGCGTCCTGAATGCCGTCCTGGCTACATCAGAGTCTCGGATCCTCAACTGGTGATATCCGGATCGAAGGTCAATCTTCGAAAAGACTGATGCACCCTTCAGCTGATCAAACAAGTCATCAATCCGCGGCAACGGATACTTTTTCCTCACTGTAACCTGATTCAGCTTCCGATAGTCGATGCACAAACGCATGGACCCATCCTTCTTCCGCACAAACAACACCGGAACACCCCACGGAGAAAAACTCGGTCGAATGAATCCCTTCTCTAACAACTCCTGGAGCTGAATCTGCAACTCCTTCAACTCTGCAGGCGCCATCCGGTACGGTGTCTGGGAAATCGGTCCTGTACCCGGCAACAACTCAATAGTAAAATCAATCTCCCGCACAGGGGGTATACCAGGTAACTCCGCTGGAAACACATCCGAAAACTCAGACACAACCTCAATACTACCGAGATCCGGCACTGCAGCTGTAGTGTCCACAACATGGGCTAAGTAAGCGACACAACCCTTCTTCATCAACCGATCCGCCCTCATCGCAAAAATCAAACACGGTAGTGAAGTATTCTTCTCGCCACGGAACAGTATCTCAAGAAGCCCTGGTCGTCGAAACGCGACCTCCTTCCTGTGGCAGTCAAACATGGCCCAGTGCGACTCCAAGAAATCCATACCCAAGATCAAATCAAAATCCACAATATCAAGCAGTAACAGATCTGCGGCTAATCCATGGCCATCAATAAACACCTCATAATCTCTGTAAACCCAACCGATACTCACAACCTCACCTAACGGATACAACACTCTCCACAACCCCGAAAGTGGAGATGCAGGTACCGTAGCTAATGATGACAGTCTAAATGATATGAATGAATGTGTGGCACCTAGATCTAACAATGCAACTACTGGAATACCAAAGATATGTAACGTACCGATAACGTCCTCCGGTGATGCTCTGCCCTCACGTAGAGTCATAGCATGAACCCTCGCCTGTCCGGCTGGTCGTCCTCGCTGGGGCTGTCCCTGCTGCCTACCCTAACCTGCAAATTGTGCTGGTCGAGCTCCCGTAGTGGCACCTCGCTCAACTCCGGAACTCTGGGACGCATGTCCATCACCACCATACAACTGAGGACACTCCCTCGCATAGTGACCCACCTGGCCACAACGAAAACAAGTGACAGGGCCTCGCTGACACGGTCTAAGGTGATGCCTGTTGCAGAAACTGCACAATGGGTACTCCCGCGGTACAGCAAACGTGCCACCAGTACGCCGCGGATAACTAGAACCGCTGGAACTCTCACTAGCCTGTGGTCGCTACGTTCGATCTCTCCACCTTCTCAATCTCTGCCTCGACATACCTACTGGTGGGCGATAAGATCCACAGCCTGAAGATGAAGCTGAACTGGAAGTATCAGAACTCTGCCTCTTTGAAGGCCCCTGACTCGGTCCACCTTCCTCAAACCGTCTCGGCTAGTACCTCTGCTGTCTCTCCTGCTCAATATCCTCGCCTCAGAGTGCAGCACTAACAAACTCATCAAAGTTGTTCTGAGGCATCGTAGTCTAAGTTGCCTTAATGTTCATATTCAATCTCAACTCAAACCTACAACACTTGGCTTCCTCTGTAGCCACCATATCCCGCGCAAAACGAGACAAATGGGTAAACCGATCCCGATACTCAAGTATAGACAAACTGCCCTGCCTCAAGTTCGTAAACTCCTCGTACTTGCACTGCTGGGTAGCCTGATTAAAGTACCTCCGCATAAACAGATCACGGAACAATGTCCACGGAGTGTCAGCTGGAACTCTGTCGGTGCTAACCCACCAAAAGTATGCATCACCCTCAAGTAAACCAACTGCGGCTATTGTCATCTGCTCAGGAGTAAACTGCAGACGCTCACAAACACGTTCAATCTAAACCAACCATGCCTCGCATATCTCTGGATCAACTGAACCCGAAAACATAGTAGCATCCGCAGTGCGAGCCTTGACCACAGGGTCAAAACGCTCTTCCAAACGCAGCACTCGCATCAGCAAGTCGCGCGTTCGGCGATCCTCATCAGGATCCTCATCCCGATCAACACGGGGACCACGTCGAGGAGGCATCCTACTGATACAAGACAAGCATTAGGTACAAGCAGAAACAACGTAATCATGAAACCGCAGATATTTGAGAACACACAACACCCGAAGTATTGATGAGTACCGCTGGCCAGTCGGGTCATCACTCCAGTCATGCTATACAAACTCAAATATCCTAAGCGTCACAACTACAAGAGTCTACAGAATCTGACAACCTAATGCTCTGATACCAAGCTGAAAGGTCCCAACCCCGATTTAACTCTCTAAATCGGAATCAAACCCCTTCGAAAATGCGAACCAACAAAAACCGAAGAAATTTTGGCAGAGTTTCGTTACTAACGTGGAATTACCATTACCTGCACGTGGAAAATACACTTCATCCTATGCCACAAAAAGCAAACCGTGGGCACCAATCCCATCCGGATTTCTCAACATCATATTATAAACAATAACAGTAAACATACTGTACTATATATAGTATATCCGTGAAAATCCGCATAAACACGTATCAGAATGTATCAGAGCGACCTCTAGTGTAAAATATATATACAACATATACATCAGTAGGCGAAACAAGAACCAACTGGAAAACACAGGTAGCTCAGATTACTAGCCTCCAAACCGCGACGTGAAACACCAAACCTGAACTGCAACTGGGCACGGAAACCGAAAAGCCCAGGGGAAAGACATGAAAATCGTTAGAGTGAGTGGACGAAAATAAATGTCTTTCACCAGTTGATATATATGTTTAAAATAACATATGCAAGTCCAGGTAAATAAACATAATATAGTACGCGAGGTAAACTCACACTCTTCCAGCGTACAGAGCATGCAAGTAAAAATCCCACGGGGTCACTCATGGACACCTCCGTGCTAGTACAGTCTGAACCACGGGATCCCAGACCCACACGTGACTCTAGCCAGAAAGGCCTCAGGTCAGAGGTCTACCTCCCCCTGGTAAAGACCTCGGGTCAGGAGTCACAGCCTCCCCTAGCACACATCCTCGGGGATCAGCCGGGATGCAAATGTATCGATACAACATCATATATAAACTGTACTCTGTGTAAACCAAATCAGGAACAGTTCGATGCAAATGCAATAAACAACATATAAGTGTATGTATACTCATATACGTATATCCGTATAAGTATAATCATATAACCGTAAAAACACATGCTCATGTAATCCGTAATCTCAATACGCATGCTCAAGTTCGAAAATCATATAAAAGACTCGCAAACAATCCGTGAAAAGAAATTGTCCACTCACAGGTGAGCAAAACGCGCACTCGCGCTAATCTCGTGGTCCGGCGGAAGATCCCTCGCCTGAAGCACGATCACGATCCAGATTACGATCTCGATCTCCTGAATATTCACAAAACATAACTGATCAATATCACAGTTCACAACCCTATACTGAACCACGGAAACCAACCGTTCCCGGAAATATGCAATGCAGTACAAAACGATAAACGAAATTCCCGAAATTCCTACTCGAAACCTCGACTCAAAATCGGCTAACCAAATCAACCCGATAACCTCTGGACGATAATCAGGGCGCGATTACGAGAAAAACGACATTAAAAACGTCGAAATCCAAAATGTCAACGGTGGAATTTCACGTTCAAAAACTCCAAAATTCAAGACCTCAACAAGCCCAACAGTTCCTTCAACTAACTCAAAGTCCAATTCCAAGCCTAAGCCTTCCAAAAGCAGCTCGAACCGAACGGAAACAACTTCCGGCAACCACCACGGGTTCGCCGGAAAACACCCTCTCGTTCCAAATTTCTCACACCACAAGCATCTATAAGGTTAGGCGAGTTAAAGCCCCAAACTCAACACCTCCACATCTCGCCGGAGCACAGCTCCCCGTTACCGGCGAAAAACTCAATTCGGCCTCCAATGGTTCTTCCCCAAAACACAACCAATTTTCCCAAACTCAAGCATCATTCAACTCGGAATCAAGAGGAGAAGCTAACTATACCTGTCACGTGGACAGAGGTGGCCGAAAAGTTGGTCGTCGGACGGCAAGCCGAAACGGGAAACCTTCCCTCTTTTGGTCAACGGGTCAAACTGCCATTTTTGGAAAGTCAACGATAGTCAACGCCAAAAAGTGATTTTCGACGATTTTACGATTATTCCCGATATTTATACTCGCACGTCGGGTCAATCGACGGTCCGAAATGAATATTCGAAATGATTCGGATAAACACGAAACAAACGGATAAACTCGTCGGAAACCGAAACTTCAAATAATCATAAAATATTCCTCGATTATCGGAAAAATCTTCCGGAACCGCCCACGAACTCGAAATCACGTACTCTACAACTTCCGTGAAGACACTCAACTCAAATTCTCAACCAAAAACATAGTCGCGAATAGAGTCGACGAACCATATATACAACGTAAAACCGCGACTAAACTCAATCTCGAGAATCGTGCCGAATACGCAACAGATTCTGGTTCGGGTCGTCACACTAAGCCCTTATCTCTAG
The DNA here is from genome assembly GCA_946800695.1 of Geum urbanum. Classification (NCBI taxonomy): domain Eukaryota; kingdom Viridiplantae; phylum Streptophyta; class Magnoliopsida; order Rosales; family Rosaceae; genus Geum; species Geum urbanum. The sequence goes on from OX327003.1 coordinate 14,824,917, forward strand.
AATTTTACAAAGTATATGGTGATGGGATCACAAGATTTCAACGTGAATTCTCAATGATTTCAAGTGATAATAGAGATATAATCATGTCATGAACAAGTAAGACTTGGAAGAAAACAATGGTGAAGTTAAAGCTATGCATGTTTCGAACAAGTTTAAATCAATCTCACATGGATCCACTCATCATATTTTCACTCATGAAAAGGGTTCACTCAAAGTGTATATGAATTGAATCGAAAACCTCATGAATATAATGAATTACTTGCACAAATGAACCTAAACCATATGCTTACTCTTGCAACTTACTCAACCAATCCAAGACTACTCATCTTAAGGATCATAAAGGACTTTAGAAAGGTTGCAATGGGGCTAAGGCTAAGGCATTCGAAATTTAGGTATGTGGTGGTTAAACACGTTCCAAAGACTTAGTCTAGCACTTAAACTTCTCAAATCCGTGCCTCATATTCTCCAAAACGTCACCATGGTCAGATTTCCATTTCGGGGGCCGAATATCATCATTTTGGGCCCAGACGTCATTCTAAACTTCCCTTGAGATTTACGGACAGGACAAAGGCCATATTTCTTCATTATTGGGCCTTCAATTCGTGGTACACTCCAAACCCGCAAATATGGGGGACATTAATCCAAACTTTAACATCTAAAACACATTGCTGGAGAGCTTCTTTTTTTTTCTTCTTTTTTAGCTCTCGATATATATTTTTTTTTAATCTTTTCTTTTCTATTTTCAGAAATTTACACACATATTTAAGCTATTATTTGAACAAGTCTTTCCCCATGCATACATCTTTTTCTTCAAAATCTTCATCTTCACGCCATTTCCATGTACTTAGCTACAAAAATCATCACCAAGTCTTTAGAACAAGGGTATGGATATTCTACACTAGGTTAAGTTTTTAGATATATATGGCAATGAAAGAAAGGCTCAATGTAGGCTCAAAAGGTTTATCTAGGGTGTCGCATCTCGTGCGCACATATGGGACACATGACTATTTGGTTTAGTGGTGGAAAACCTAAATGTCTTTAATCATATCCAAAATCAGAGCATTTATCAACTTAAAAGCTTTGCAAATCTACATGAGTAAGTTCTAGTATTCTCTAGTTCATTGAAATCTATGGCAAGCAATTTGATGAGGCATATAAATGTTTTTGAGACTATGATGCACGAAATTCACTCAACAAAGGATGTAATGTAGGCTCAAAAACTCACATTTATGGTTTGTATGATTTAAAACTCATTCTCGCATGCAAAATCTATACCATGTTTATGCAAACCACATCCACTACATGTTATGACAATCAAATTATCTCAATTAGCACTAGAAATCCCACGAAATGCCATATGTTTATACTTTTATGTCTAATTCTCATCATAGACTAATTAAGGGCATATTAAAGACTCTTTAAAACACTAAGTTAAAAACAAAGACTCAAATCAATTTTTTTTAGGGCATCATCCGCTGGAAAGTTTCATTGTCCGCCCGATTTTAACAATTTATGACTCAAATAAGTTGTAAACCCCTCCCCCACACTTAAACTCTACATTGTCCTCAATGTACTAAAGTAAAACATAGAATCAAGCATGAAGAATAGGATTTACGAAAAATCTAACAAAGAAAAATAAAAGCTACGAAAATAAAAATATAAAAAAAATAAGGGAAGAGAAAGCAAATCTGGTTTGTAGACTCCTCCATTAGGTTGCCTCCCAACAAGCGCTTGTTTTTTAACGTCTTACAGCCTAGACGTGTTGCTTTGCTCCTTCTTAACTTTTGACTCGCAACATTCTTGACGTTTTCTTTGCATGTGCACTTGCATGTATCAGTTGGTGCCATCTCCGCTAACTCCTTTAGCTCGGCCTTCATCTTCTCTTTACGAGCTTTTAGGATTCATGATCTACAAAAAGATACATTAGTTAGTGATCAATTAACTAATTAATCATAAACGTAGCTCATATATCATTTACAACAAGTAGGTTTATCTTTCGTTACAAATTCATTACAACATTGTCCCAATTGATTTTTCGCCAAAGATATATGATTATCACATGCATTTAGAATTTAAATTAAGACTTAGATGATTAAATTGTGTAATGGCTCGAAATCCGTTCTACTCCTTTGGGCAAGTTCAGAAATGGCCAGTTGGGATAGATGTAACGCGAGAGGTAGGACTAATTTCGAGAATATTCTCTTTCTTAGATCCAAATCATGTCACCAGTCATAACCCTTCTTGTCACCATAACCGAAAATTTCTTACTAAGAGCAAAATTTCAATACGATATTACATCAACTCTTTCAATCAAAATCCAACTTAAAAACTAAATACCAAGTGATAAAAATATAACTAAGACTTATTATTTAACATTTTACAAAATCGGAGAAACTGAACATTGCTACATGCAGAATTTATACAGAATTAATCACACGTGGAAATTTCATGAAATTTTACGAGAGGACACTACACACATATATACATAATTTTGTAAATTTTCATAATTTTTCAAGACCTGAAACCACGTCAGATAAATCACACAAAATAGCACATACACAATCTCGAATTGAAATTAACACTAAAACTAAAAGAATTATAATCACATTATACAATAACAATGACGAATATCTTTACAAAAATAAAATTACTCTTTGAACTTATACAATTGACTCTTTGACCTGCAAAAAAAAAATAAAGTTACAACATACTTGGAACTCAAGAACACATGCAAATTTCCAGATTCGCACAAAATTAAACATAGCATATTGTCAAATTTTTCTAGATTTGTTAGCTTGTCCGAATATAATAAAAAATTACAAGCATAAACACCACACAAAACGCAACACTTCTGAAAATTTTCAGATTTTTCCAATAAATGCAGCTACATCAAATAAATTGTACAAAACAGATCAGTGCACAGTTCCGAAAACAGCAAAAAAAAAAAATTATGCACAAGTATAATATTTACATGATATGAACATATTTACACAAACGAAATTACACAATAGATTTTTCAATCCCCGGCAACGGCGCCAAAAATTGATATGTCATTAACTAACTACTAAATTAAACACTTAATAATCAGAAAAGGCAACAATTAAAATGTAGAGAGAAAAACATTAATAATCAAGCATAAAATGCGTAGATCAATGTTTTTGATGAAAGTTTGAACTGTACTGTTCATAAATACCTTAGAGAGGTCGAGGGCGAAAAATCTACTGTCTGAAAGCTCGAGGAATAGATGCAATGCTTCGTAAGCTGAATACTTTCATAAAAAAATGTTTTTTTCCAGAAAAGGAAGCAACTTACATATATGCTCATGTGATGATAAGGAAGCAACTTACATATATGCTCATGCATTTGAGGCTTCTCAAGATCTTTCTAACCTTATAATGGCTTTTAGGAAGTTTGTGATGATAAGGAAGCAACTTACATATATGCTCATGCATTTGGTGAAAAGCACGGTCTGACATTTTGTTCTTCGCTTTCATCTGAATTTCCTCTATTGCATATCGCAAGACATTCTCCGGACATCCAAGGTACACCGGGGTCTGGGCTTGAAGTAGCATCTTGTTGTACTTATCCATCTCAGTAGTGACAGTGTCTTCTAAGGCTGCAAGGAACGTGTCATAATGAGGAGTGTCATAATGCAGAGTATCATAACTTCCTTCTTCGTGTTGGTTGGGCGCCAGTACCATTGGATAAGGCACCCTAATAACTGTACCCTGAACTGAAGTTTGGTCCTGAGCTATAGTTTACTACTTCACCATGCTCACTCCATGTAGTGTAACTGCACATCATACCGTGGTTATACAAGTATTGAGACATAACATTAACGTCCGCAAACTGATTGTGAAGACATTTTTGCACGGACACCTATACTGCTTCTTTCATTGACCATGTTGCATCGCAAACATCATAAACTGACTAATTCTCAAGTTATCACGATCATAAACCCGAACCAGAATCAGTAGAGTAAACAGCGTAATTCTCGAGTTATCACGTAATCACGGTTTATCGATAATCGTGTGGTTTGCCGGTTTTGTTTGCGACTTAATTATCGGCCGAGAAATTGAGTTGAGTCTCTTCTAGAGAATTGTAGTACACATGATTTCGAGTTCGTGGGCGGTTCCGGATGATTTTTTTGATGATCGAGGAATATAATATGGTTATTTGAAGTTTCGAAATATCGACGAGTTTATCCGTTCGTATCGTGTTTATCCGAATCGTAATGGTTATCCATTTTGGACCTTCGATCGTCCCGAGGCATGAGTATAAATATCGGAAATAGTTAAAAAAAATTCAAAAATACTGTTTGGGAAGTTTGACCGTCGTTTGACCAAGGCTGACCGTTGACTTTTCATTGACGGGTTCTCCACCGCGCTGCTGCCTTCGGGTTTGGCAATTTCGGCCACCTCCGGCCGAGATATTGGTATGAATCGATTCATCTTTCAATTTCCTACAGTTTAGAACTTGGAATTTTGGAATTTGAGGTTGATTTGAGGGAGAAATGTTGATTTGAAATCTTGGGGTTTTTGGCCGGAATCGGCCTCGACGGTGGGGGGTGCTCCGGTGACTTTCCACGGTGGACCTTTGGTGGGTTTTGGATAGTGATCATTTCCCCTTTGGTTTGGAGGGACGAGGTGGAGCAACGGCGACAGAATCGGCCGGGAAAGTTTTCTGGCGATTCTTGGCTGTGGCTCTTTCGAGCTGATTTCCGGCCACGGTGGTGGTTAGATGGTGGTGGTGCCTTGAGGAAAGTTGCTCGGCTTGAAGAGAAGAACAGTTTGGTAGCTTGGTCGTTGGGAAAACTCTCCGGTTGACGGCGCGCGTTGACTTTTTTGGAATTCGATGTTTTTAATGTCGTTTTTCTCGTATTCGCGCCCCGATCGTCGCTTTGAGGTTTCTGAGTTGATTTGGATATCGGATTTTCAGTCGAGGGTTTCGAGTGGAGATTTCGGGAATTTCGTCGATTATTTTACACAGTATTATATGTTTCCGGGAACGGTTGGTTTCCGAGGTGTGGTACAGTGTTATGGATTATGATTTTGATCAGATATATTTTATGACTATTCAGGGGATCGAGATCGTGCTTCGGGCGAGGGATCTTCCGCCGGGCCACGTGATTAGCGCGAGTGCGCGTTTTGCTCACCTGTGAGTGGACAATTTCTTTTCACTGATAATCGCGAGTCTTTATACATGTTTTACGAGCATGAGCATGCATATGAGATTATGTTTTATATGAGCATGTGTTATACGATTATGCCTATACCAGTATATATTACGTATATGCATTTATTTATTGCGTTATACATTTGCATCGAACTATTTATGATTTGGTTTACACAGAGTACAGTCTCAGTATATGTTGTTGTATCGATACACTTGCATCCCGGCTGATCCCCGAGGATGTTTATCGGGGGAGGCTGTGACCCCTAACCCGAGGCCTTTACCGGGGGGGCAGACCTCTGACCTGAGGCCTTTCTGGCTAGAATCACGTGTGGGTCTGGGATCCCGTGATTCGGACTGTACTAGCACGGATGTGTTCATGAGCGACCCTGTGGGGTTTTTCCATGCATGCTCAGTACGCTGGAGGAGTTTGAGTTCACCTCGTGTACTTTATTATATTTATTCATCTTGACTCGCATATGTTATTATAACATATATCATTCGGCGAAAGACATTTATTTTCGTCCACTCACTCTAACGATTTTCAAGTCTTTCCCCTGGGCTTTTCGGTTTCTGTGCCCAGTTTGCATTTCGGATTCTAGTGTCTCACGTCGTGGTCGGAGGCTAGTTGTTCGAGCTACCTGTGTTTTCCAGTAGGTTTCTTGTTTCACCTACTGTTATATATTTTGTATATATATACACTAGAGGTCGCTCTGATACATTACTGATACATGTTTTATACGGTTTTTCCCGGATATACTATATATTACAGTTATGTTTACTGTTTATTGCTATTGATATGATATTGAGAAATCCAGATGGGATTGGTGCCCACGGTTTGACTTTTGTGGCATATGACGAAGTGTTATTTTTTGGGTGCAGGTAATGGCAATTCCACGTTAGTAGCATTACTCTGCCGAAATTTTAATGGTTTTTGTTGGTTCAAGTTTTCAGAAGGGGTTTGATTCCGGTTTAGGAAACTAGATCGGGGTTGGGTCCTTTCAGTTAACCCACTCCTCGCGGTTGTCCCTCTGCCCATGAATTCCAGCATTATGGATAGGGCAACATCCAGTGCCCCCGACGATGACCACACCCATTTTCTGCAAGAGATCACCGAGCTCCAACCAGAACGGGACACTAACCTCCATAACAACAAGCACATGCACGAGGCACTTGCCGACCTCTAAGCTTAACAGTTAAAGTTAGGCCGCTGCGAGGAGCGGCAAAACATAGTCCACATGACTGCCCATCTCACCAACCCTCTCCTACTAGGTGATCCACCCTGCTTGGAGCATCCTCAGCAACCCCAGACGCTACCACCCAGATCTTTGCCCGCCTCACTGATTTGGAAGGAGAGATCAAGCAGGCCCATCATAACCACGCTCTACCCTGTTCTTTGCAACTATCACCAACGCGAGGTGCAACCAGTACATAAAGACCTGGAAAGATAAGTGCCACTCTTGACGTGGTGACACGGGCACCCACATGGACAGATTCCTTTCTTCCACAGCCGACCATATGCATACTGATGCCACCTTATGTTATTTGTTCCTTGAGACTCTGAAGGGTGAAGCACTCAATTCGTTCTTTGAGCTTGAGCCATGATCCTTCTCATCCTTCTCCAAAATTATCGGACGCCTTCCTCAAGCGCTATTAGCTGCAAGAGTGCCACAACACAGAAAAATCCATCTTTTTCATCTACCAAGGTGGATTTGAGCTTCTCTCTTCTTACATCAACCATTTTGGGTCCGTCGGTCAATTTTGTTGAAACCTGGATAAGCAGGCGACGCTGAATGCACTGGTTGAGGGATTGCATCATTCTCTCTTCAAGGAAAAAATAATCAAGTGCGACTATCTAACCTATGAGGAAGTCTTGGATATGATGGTTAAAAAGGCAAAGGTCCATAACAGAGTCTAGGGCCATAGAGCGCGCCAATCGCCTGACTGTGATGCATCACCTCCACCCCACCACCATGCTTCGCTAACATGGAACAACCGTCACAACAAACATCGTAGATCTCACACACCCAATCGGCGAAACAGCTCTGTGCGACGGGGTACTCCAGATTGTCGTAGATCACCAGCACGAAACCCATCAAGGCACCAAATTTGTTGACATGTTAGACAATTTTTGTTGGCTAAAGTAAAGGTCGACGAATGTTCGTCGGCTATAGTGTCGTCGGCTAAAGTTCGTCGGTGATACTTTAGCCAACGACAATAGTAGCAATCATCGATTTAAGTATGAACTTCAACCGACGATAAATTTAGTCGTCGGCATAAAGTTTGAACTTTAACTGACGACTTAGTACCCTTTTTCCGAAGAAATGTCTTCCGACAAACCTTCCCCGCTGGTCAAAATGGTTAACCCAAACTGGACTTTAGCCGACGTCTGGTAAAGAGTTTTTTCGGCTAAAGTTTTTTCTCATCGTCGGCTCACGTTTGAAACTCTTTGGCTAAAGTATGAAACTCGTTGGCTTAAGTTTGCACTTCGCCGATGACTTTGACTATTCTTGAAAGGACCCAACCCTAGCTTAACTAGTAAACTAGGTTCAAGCCCTAACGACTTACCATAAAATAAGAAGTTCCGTGAAAATTCTGACATACCCTCCCTTGTAACTGAGACAACCAAAACCTGCAGGAAAATAACACTCCGCAGATTAATCTCCACAAATAAACTGTGGACCATCAATGTCCCTCCAGATTTCTCAACATATGACTAGAACTAAACCAAATACATAACTCAGGAATTTAAAACATATTTTACAAAGTACTAGTTTGGAATACAAGGGAAGGTAAACTCGAAGACTACTCAAGAACTAACTCATTACTAGAGTCACACTAGAGACAACAATATTGAACTGGTATCCAGAGCGACTTCTATAAACATACAATACATACTGATAGTGAGCTAGAACCTACTGGTGAAGGAATTGACTAGTAAACTCGAACCCCTCGATCACACCCAATACTCTCAGGATACACACTGCAACTTTTGCAACGATAAACCGAAGACCCTAGGGAAAGGCAAATAAAATATAAAACGTTAGCGTGAGTGGACAAAAATAATATAATAAACTGTGTACTATACATCACCCCAAAAAAATGGTGCTAAGTGAGAACGCTTTATAGATTTCGGTTTCTTCAACTCCCCAATCAATGTCAATATCCTTGACTCGGGGACTTGGGGGACTTATTAGTACGCCATATGCTAACCTCAAAAGCATGTCGTACTTAGCACCCAGAACAGCCAAAATAGCTATACAAAGAAACAACCAAGAGGGCATGCTAGTAAAACTACATGTGGACGTGTGTCGCACACACCAATCCACATAGGGTGTCGCGCGCGCCAGTATAGGAAAAAGCTACCAAAAGTCTAGCACGCCTCTCCTTTGTACAAAAAGGGAATGCTTGCATCAGTCCCATATCGAGGACCACAAGGTATCATCAACTTCAACTACCCTTAATAGGAAGGTATTTTATGTGACGACCCGAACCAGAATCAGTAGAGTAATCAGCGTAATCACGAGTTAGTGCGTAATCGCGGTTTATCGATAATTGTGTGGTTTGCCGGTTTTGCGACTTGATTATCAGCCGAGAATTTGAGTTGAGTCTCTTCTCAAGAGTTATAGTACACGTGATTTCGAGTTCGTGGGCGGTTCCGAATGATTTTTCCGATGACCGAGGAATATAATATGATTATTTGAAATTTTGGAATATCGACGATTTTATCCGTTCATATCGTGTTTATCCGAATCGTAATGGTTATCCATTTGGGATCGTCAATCGTCCCGAGGCACGAGTATAAATATCAGAAATGGTCAAAAATTGTCGAAAAATACTGTTGGAAGTTTGACCAACGTTGAATTTCACTATTTGGGCCGTTGACCGTTGACCCGTGGAGGAAAACGACCCGGTTGCATTTCACAAGCCGACCCGGACTTTCCGGCCACCTCCGGCCACGCTATGGGTATGGTTCGACTTCCCTTGAGTTCCTTTGTCGATTGGTAGTTGAATTTGTGAGAATTGATTGAGATTTGGTTGAATTCGAATCGGGTTAAGTTTTTGAATTTCGCCAGTGACGGGGGGAGGTCCTCTGGCGAGCCACGTGAAAGGACCTAACCCCAATATACACATCAGTAGGCAAAACAAGAACCTACTGGAAAACACAGGTAGCTCGGATCACTAGTCTCCAACTGTGACGTGAAACACCAGAACTTGGATTGTAAACTGGGCACGGAAACCGAAAAGCCCAGGGGAAAGACATGAAAACTGTTAGAGTGAATGGACGAAAAATAATTGTTTTTCGCCGAATAATATATATGTTATAAAAACATATGCGAGTCAAGATGCATAAATAATCAAATGGTACACAAGAGAGACTCTAACTCCTCACGCGTACAGAGCATGCATAAAAATCTCACGGGGTGGCTCGTGGACACATCCGTGCTAGTACAGTCCGAATCACGGGATCCCAAATCCACACGTGATTCTAGCCAGAAAGGCCTCAGGTCAGAGGTCTGCCTCCCCCCGGTAAAGGCCTCGGGTCAGGAGTCACAGCCTCCCCCGGTACACATCCTCGGGGATCAGCCAGGATGCAAGTGTATCGATACAACAACATATACAGAGATTGTACTCTGTGTAAACCAAATCATAAATAGTTCGATGCAAATGCAATAAACAATATATAAGTGTATATACGTAATATATACTGGTATAGGAATAAATGTATAACACATGCTCATGTAAAACATAATCTCGTATGCATGCTCAAGTTCGTAAAACGTGTATAAAGACTCGCAATCAATCCGTGTAAAGAAATTGTCCACTCACATGTGAGCAAAACGCGCACTCGCGCTACTCTCGTGGCCTGGCGGAAGATCCCTCGCCCGAAGCGTGATCTCGATCTCGATCCCTTGAATAATCATAAAACATAACTGATCAAAATCATAGCCCACAACTTTGTACTTAACCACGGAAACCAACCGTTCCCGGAAACATATTAAACTGTATAAAACAATCGACTAAATTTCTGAAATCTCCACTCGAAACCTTCGACTGAAAATCTGATATCCAAATCAATACGAAAACCTCAAGGCTATAATCGGGGAGTGATTACGAGAAAAATGACATTAAAAACATCGAAATCTGAAGAGTCAACCCTCTCGCCGGAGCGCCACCGTTTACCGCCGCCGCCGCCGCGCCGTCAACGGTGAGTTCCTCCGGCGAGGAAGCTCCAGATTTGAAGATCACATCAAGCCTAACCTTTTCCTCAACTACCACGAAGTCCATAACTCACCGGAAACTCACCAATTTAGCTCGAAACAGAACCGAATCCTAACTCCGGCAACCATATCGGGTTTTCCCAAAACCTCAACCAAACCCAAATTAAACCATAGAGGAAACATCCCAGGGGCTAGGGGAGTCGAAACCCCCACCCCCCCCCCCCCCAACCACCGTAGCTCGCTGGAAGTCCACCCCCCAACTCCGGCGAACTTCGGCAACCTAACCCGATTCAGGTTCACTCCAAACCTCATCAATTCTCACAATTTCAAACACCAATCAACTTAAAAACTCAAGGGGAAGAAAACCATACCCTTCACGTGGCCGGAGGTGGCCAGAAAATGCAAATCGGCCGGTGAAGCTCAAACGGGAAAGTCCTCCCTCTCGGTCAACGGGTCAAACTTCTAAAAATGGAAAGTCAACGCTGGTAAACTTCAAACAGTGTTTTTGCGACTATTTCTCGACTATTTTCGATATTTTTACTCGCCCTCGGGTCGATCAACGGTTCAAAATGAATAACCAAAATGATTCGGATATACACGAAACACACGGATAAACTCGTCAATAATCCGAAACTTCAAATAATCATATTATATTCCTCGGTTATCGGAAAAATCATCTGGAACCGCCCTCAAACTCGAAATCACGTGCTCAACAACTTCCATGAAGAAACTCAATTCAAATTCTCGGCCGATAATAAAGTCGCGAACTAAATCGGCAAATCACACAATTAACAACTAATCGCGATTAAGCTTAATCTCGTGAATCGTACTGATTACACTACTGATTCTGGTTCGGGTCGTCACACCACGGTGGCGGGGGTGAGGGGATTTCGACTCCCCTTGCTCCGTTGATGCTTCCTAGGTATTTAATTTTGGAAGAGGAGGGATTTCCGGTGGAACCCGTGGTGGTTGCCGGAATTGTTTTCCGTTTGGTTTTGAGTTGATTTCGTGTTGATTTAGTTTGAATTGGGACTCGTGGTAGTTGAATAAGTTGTTGGGCTTGAGGTAAGCTTGAGGAATGGACTTTCCTCGCCGGAGAAATTCTCCGTTAACGGCGCGCCGCCGCCGCCGGCGGCGGTCAACGGTGATGCTCCGGCGAGAGCGTTGACTTTTTGGTTTTCGATGATTTTAGTGTCATTTTTCTCATATTCGCGCCCCGATCATCGCCTTAAGGTTTTTGAGTTGATTTGGGTATCGGATTTTCAGTCGAGGGTTTTGAGTGGAGATTTCGGGAAATTCGTCGATTATTTTGTACTGCGTTATATATTTTTAGGAACGGTTGGTTTCCGTGGTGAGGTACAGTGTTGTGAGCTATGATTTTGATCAGATATATTTTATGACTATTCAGGGGATCGAGATCGTGCTTTGGGCGAGGGATCTTCCACCGGGCCACGTGATTAGCGCGAGTGCGCGTTTTGCTCACCTGTGAATGAACATTTCTTCTCACGGATTGATTGCGAGTCTTTTATATACGTTTTATGAGCATGAGCATGCAGTTATGATCATGATTTAAATGAGCATGTGTTTTACGATTATGCATTTACGAATATGCATCTATGAATATACATACATATATATTATGTTTTATGCATGTGCATGGAAAGTATTTGTGATTTGGTTTACACAGAGTATAGTCTCAGTAAACGGGGTTGTATCGATACACATGGCTTCTCGGCTGATCCCCGAGTACGCTCTGGGGGGGGACAGATATCCTGACCCGAGGCCTTTCTGGCTTGGAATCACGTGTGGGTCTGGGATCCCGTGATTCAGACTGTACTAGCGCGAAGGAGTCCATGAGTGACCCTGCGGTATTTAAGATGCATGCTCTGTACGCGTAAGGAGTTAGAGTCTCCCTCGTGTACCATTTGATTTTTATGCATTTAGACTCGCATATGTTTTTATAACATATATTATTCGGCGAAAGACATTTATTTTCGTCCACTCACTCTAACGGTTTTCATGTCTTTCCCCTGGGCTTTTCGGTTTCCGTGCCCAGTTTGCAGTTCAGATTCTGGAGTCTCACGTCGTGGTTGGAGGCTAGTTGTTCGAGCTACCTGTGTTTTCCAGTAGGTTTCTTGTTTCGCCTACTGTTGTATATTTTGTATATATATATACACTAGAGGTCGTTCTGATACGTTCTGATACATGTTTTATACGGTTTTTCCCGGATATATTATATATTACAGTTATGTTTACTGCTTATTGCTATTGAATTGATATTGAGAAATCCGGATGGGATTGGTGCCCACGGTTTGGCTTTTGTGGCATAGGATGAAGTGTTATTTTTCCAGGTGCAGGTAATGGTAATTCCACGTTAGTAGCGTTACTTTGCCGAAATTTTAATAGTTTTTGTTCGTACGTGTTTTCAGAAGGGGTTTGATTTCGGTTTAGGAAACTAAATCGGGGTTGGGTCCTTTCAATTTACTCCAAGATAAAGGTATCGAATCTCTGAACCATTGTTTACTTACGCTTATGGTCATACAATTACTGACTTAAGCATTATAGCGTTAAAGGCGGGCCAACCCCATCTCAACTTCCTAACACTGGATTGTTTGTTTTATAGATAAGTGGAGCACTCAAGGATTACCAACCGAGCGCTCAAGAGCGATCCATCCTAATATTTATTGCTCTTCTGTCTAAGTCTATTCCCAGTTTTTGGTAGAAACAGGGTAAAAAATAAATTGTTGAACACCCTTAGACAACAGGAATTGATTGAAAGCATTGCTATTATACTCTCCCCCTCAACCTCTCCATCAGTTTGAAGAATTTTAATGGGAGCACCAAACTGAGTTTCAACAAAAGCATGGAAGTTAACAAAGATAGAAAACACATATGATCTATTCATCATGGAAAAATCCCAAAGAAATCTTGTACAAATCATTTGTAAAAGTTACAAAGTACCTATATCCTTGAATTGACACATATGGAGAAGGCCCCCAAACATCACTATGAGTTTTAGTGAAAGGTACGTACATTGGATCTGTTTACACTTTCAAGGAAAGGTAACCTGGACATTTTACTCCATCTCTCTCTTTGAGCAAATTTGACATTGAATTACTCCACCTCCATTTCCAGATTTTTCAATTAGAATAGCTGCCACCACTAGAATTATTGCTCATATTGTTGTTCATGTGATTCACTTGGAATCTGTTGTTGTTGTTGTTGTTATTGTCATTATTATTGTTCTATCTGCCTCCATTCCTATTGTTGTTCCATCTTCCTTTTCCATTTCCATGACCACCAAAATTGTTGTTATTCCCATGTTGAGCAACATAAGCCCCTTTTGAGTTATCCTCAGCTGATTCTTGTGTAGCAATGGGTTGAGTGCTTGTCTGGGTCACCATAGCATATATAGTAACAGATATATGAACCAATACCTTCTTTCAATATTATTTTCAGCAGCTAGCAGCTGAGTTTTGAGCACCCTCAAAGAAATAGCAGATTCGCTAACACAGATTACAGTCCTTGTCATGACATATTCTGTATGCAAACCATTTAATGTGACAACCACAATATTATCATCTGAAATCTTAACTCCAACAGCATCAAGTTGGTCTCTAGCTCTCTTGATCTTAAGCAAGTATTCATTGATTTTTTCACCTTGTTGAACTTGATGTGCCTTTACAAATTGACTTAGTTGTTCCTCCATCTTATGAAGTGCACATTAGTTCTCATTTCAGATCTCCTTATATCTCATTCATGAAGATATCTAAGTACATCTTCATGTCCTCCACTCATTGAGCTTCCAATTTACTTTGAAGAAGCATCTCATGTTGTGAAAATAGCTTCATCATCAACTCCTCCAAGTTAGACTTTGACAATTCCCTTCGAGGATGAGGTGCTTGTTGCATCAAAACTTATTGTTCTATTGGAGCGAAAGATGCTTATGGTTGGCAAGAGTTACCTCTCATAGCATTGACATACTCTCCACTAGTCCTTATAACTTTGGTAGCTCCATGGTTAAAATCTTGACCATTTACTTGACCATAATGGTTGGCTTGTCTTGGCTCATCCAATGAGAAAATAAGATTGGTATGCCAACTCGGATTACTCCTTTACGTACCATTTGACATATACTTGCACTCCTTAATAGTCTCTAGATGGTCTCCTTGATGTGGGCAACATGGATCCTCATGCATCACACTCTTGAAAATCATGCACAGTGCCACACTAGTCTCCGTTCATCGCTTGTTTCAACAATTGGTCATATTTCCTATCAATGGTCTCTTCAATTCTCTTGATGACATCTTATTGTACATGAGTAGCTTGAATATCTTGAGTGGCTTCTTGCATTGAGATTGTCGGTTTCCCTAAGTTATGCTTCACATCCCATAACAATGACCGATCCGCCATTTTCTCCAATAAAATTTAGGCTTCTTCCGCTGTCTTATCCATGAAATCACCTCCGCTAGCATTATCGACATTCCTTCTTCTGTCCATGCTTAGACCTTGATAAAATAAAGATAAGATCATGTCTTAAGTTTGGCCATGGTTTGGACAACCAAGCTCAAGCTCCTTGAAATGTTCCCAAGTCTCATAGAACAACTTTACATCTTCCTCACGAAATGTCATCAAGCATGTTCCTCTCTCATTAATCTTCCCCAATGGAAAATACTTGATGATGAATATAGGTTGCATCGCCCCTATGAGTGAATCGAGTTAGGAGCAAGTTTATTGAACCATATCCTTGCCTTATCCCGCAAATTCAAAGGAAATACCTGAATCTTTAGTTGTCCCGGATTCATGTTCCAGATGTTGAACCTTGTACATGTTTCCTCGAACTCCAACAAGTGAGAATAGGGATCAAAATTTGGATGTCTGATAAAGATTGGTAAGGTTTGAAGAAAACAAGATTTGATCACAAAGGATTTGCCCGCTAACGGTTGAAGAACAATGCACCCAGAATGTCGTCCTCGTCCATGATGAGGTCGTCCTCAAAAAGAGGATTCAAAGGCATGAAACCTGAAAACACACTAAGCAACCAACAAATATTAGTCCTCCAAACCCTTAAAATACTCAAAGCCTTGAGGGCATTCCACAATATTTCTTTAGCACCCCCCTCAAAGAAACGTCAATGAGCACTCTAAGAGTTCGAATGTGATTTCGGTATGTGGCGTAGTGGCATTCTGTGCAATGGACACCGAAGTAAACCGAGGTAAAGGCTTATGTTATTCGTTAGACCAAAATCACGAAATAAAGTTTTAATGATCTAGAGTGTTGCGGGAATTAAGTTCACTAAATCTAGACTTTCTAACTAAACATGCTTCAAACAAATGCACTAATTTACATATGCTTCTCAAGGATATTAATAACTTCAAAGAAAGTGACCAAGCAACTTAAACAAACTTCAAACATAGGAATTCTTCTACCTGTCAAGGGAATTCTTCTACCCATCGAATGGATGCTACTGTCTCAAAAACATACCCATTTCGGCGAGTCGAGAGAATCTCTCGACGGGTCGAATGGAGTTTCCTGAAAACAGCTTTCACAAGTTCTAACAAGAAATTTCACACTTCAAGCTATCAACCAAAGCATCCAAGAGACCAAAGACACTCAAAACAAAGTCCTAAATGGAAAAATGAAGAAAAACTATAAAGCTAAGAAACAAATGTCACAAGAATGTCTGGATAATCCGCAATCAAAGGCTAACCAAAGCTAAGACATCAAAGTGAAATCAATTTCCCGTCAACGACACCAAGAACTTGTTAAAAGATTTATGTCCCCTCAACCTTTCGACTATTAGTATACGGAGTCAAGTAATATAATTTATAAGAAAGTCGAGTATCGAACTCATGAGGATTGGCCACTCTAATTCCAAAGTTTGACTCCGTTAGGTCCTAGACTACGGTATTACCTAAACATGCAATGTGACTCGAACCTAATGAATAAAAAGATGGAAATATATCTTACCTAGCTAAGTTCTTTGGTAACCTAACTATACAAGGGGTGGGGTAACTACAATGAGTGATTATCTGATTGAATTGTTGATTAACTAACAAAATGCAATCATGAGGTAAAACAATACAAAATAATGTAAATATTTGGTCGGCTAGAGATGTTGCCACTAGCCAACTCAATGTACCAATAATGTCCAAGTTATGAGTTTTAGTCTGGTTTACATGCTCAAACATCTTTTGGATCATAAGGACAAATCCTTTCATTGTCCAAATTATGCCCTCTCGGGTCATGCTTGGTTATGGGCCGAAACACCTGGGCCTTTTGGGATTCTAGAAGGTTTCGGTCCATCCATGAAGCACAAAGTAAACCAAGGTTAGGAGCTAGACTTTTGGTGCTAGACTCTTAATATATTTCATGCATAATGAGTTTCATTGCAAACACATGTGAAGATTATGTATGGCTTCCCTCCCAAGCCTCTTTTGAAGCACTTAGGAGTGGGTTCTAATGAAACCTCCCAACTCGCACCTATTGGATTACCAGTCGAAAGAATCAACAATAGCTACAAAGCCTCTATGTTCAATGTAAGCTTAATCGAAAATCCTTGAGTCACTTGGGCATCAAAAGTGTTTTGATTCATGCTCAAGCACAAGGAAACCAAACCCTAAGCTTAACATTTTAAGTCTAAGCCTAAGTCATGTTACATGTTTATCTTCCTTAGGTGAGTGACTAGTTTACTTAGGTTCATTTATAGCTCCCCTAAACATATCTCAACTTAGTCATGGCTAAGACATGAATATGAAAACATTGAATCAAGCCCAAACATGCAAACATACCACAATCATATCACACCCACAACAAACTCATTCAATAGCATGTAGTACACTACAACTAAAACAATTTCATAACTCAAAGCATCATTGTATGTACATCAAATTAGTTAGGGCTAAACCCTAACATTCCCAAAGGTAACTACTCACTAAGCATGACAAGAGAAAAAAATTAGATACATGCTTGGAACTAGAAGAGTAAAGAGATAACCGAAGAGTCCCATTAGCCAAAACTTCACCAAATGACTCCAAGGCTTCTAGCTCTACATCTTCACTTCTAACTAGCACCTAACTTTAAGATCAGATAAGGGTAGCTCTTAGGATTCTAAGGAGCTAAGAGGAAGAGGGATTACTTCCCACTCCTTTGAACTCTATGAACTAAACCAAACCCTAGAGGCAAGGTTGAGAGGAGGAACATCCAAACTAGACCGAAATGATAGTGTGGTGGTGGAAAGGTTCGGCTCTTCCCTTAAAGGAGGAGCTAGGTCTCTTTTGGTGATGGAGAGGTGGTGGTGTCGACCTAGTAAGGGGATGGGAGATGGAAGAGAGCTTGAGAGGGTTGGAGGAGGAAACTAGCTAGAGAGAAAAAACTAACTAAAACTTGGAAATGTGTAAAATGAAGTGTGTTGTTGTGTTGGGAGAGGGGAGCTCTAATTTGGCTTCCTTGGGAGGCCAATTTGCAGCTTTTAGATGATATGAAATAAAGAGTTGGAAGATTTAAAGTTGGCTTTGAATCAAAGGAACCATGATCCACTATTTTAGGCTTTGTAAGGCTAAAGTCCGAAATAAGTGACATCATGTGGTCCATCTTCTTCCTATTTTCTTCAAATTAGATTGGCATGCATAATTAGGTGGATTGGCCTCCATTGGACTAGACTTAAAGTCTTTGGGGCAGAAAGGGTGGTCCGGCCGACTGTGGTGAATTCTAGTGGGTTCCGGACAACTTCCAGTGAAGCTATTTCGTAATTTTTCCAAAATTACTCCAAATTCTCTCGCGACTTCGGAAATGTGCTGGACTTCTCCGAAAATTGATCAATTACCCTTTTTAAGAGCATTTCTGTGCCAACTCCTAATTTTCTAGCATAAAAAGAAAACGTTATAAAAATGATGCTTTATTCATAAAAGACAAGCAATAAGCATGAAATTAGAGACGTAATTAGCACAGAATTATGGACCTAACATTAAGTCTAATTGTCGAATGAGCAGGATATATTTGGTCTTAATTTTAGCACATCAACTTTCTGATGTTTTAGCTGATGGACAAGGAAACAGGCTTGCTCATTATTGATGATATTTGCTAAATCCTGATAATTAGTGATTATGATGGGATTTATTGAGTATGTGTATCAATTAGAGATCTAATTGAATTGGGAAATGAAGAATAATTATTTAAGGATTTCTACCAAAATGCGATTGGTGTACCTAGACCAATTTATGGGCATGCACCTAGATATTTTGATTTAATGTAAATCAAAGAGATAATCTCACTTTTAATGCCGATTAATTTTGTTTAAGAGTTATACTAGGCCTATAAAATGGGTCAGCTAGGCCTGACCCGGGCCCTAAGACATGTAGCCTGTGTACTGCCCTGCTCTGGGCTTTTTAAGCCCTAATATAAAATGGGCTGGGTTGGGCCATCCCTTTAACTAATTTATGAAATCCAGGCTCTGCCTGTGGGTCAATAAAGTGCGGGCCTATAAAGCCCGTCCGTGGCCGCCCTAATTTTAAACAATACTTTTTAGAAAATGATGTGCATTATTGTTTGAAAAAGGGAACTAATTTTACATTTAAATGTCTAAACTTTATAGTAAAGGTGATTTTTATTATAGATGAATCAATAGAATTTATTAGAGCTGATAAGTTACAAGGGGAACACCGACTGCTAACTTGTTAAATATGAATCACATATAAATGATATAATCATGCATATAGTCGTTGAATATTGATGGAGTTTCATTATTTAGAATCCAAAATTAATTAAAAAGTTGATTCTTAATTTGTAATCTATCTATTAATTGTTACCTTTAGTAGTTTAATTGAATTTTATTTCTTCATAAATTATCATTTACTATATATATATATTTATTTCATTTATATATAATAATAATATTTTTGGGCCGGGCCGGGTATTATTTGAATGGGCAAAGCATCACCCATACCCTGCCCTCTCCAAGATGGGCCGGGCAAAGCCCACCCATTAGGTTGGGCAGGGCCAGCCCAAAAAATAGGGCTGGGCATGGGCAGACCAATCGCCTTTGGGCCGAATTTACAGGCCTAAGTTATACTTCTACACCAACATTCGTAATTGTAGAAATAGGACTGTTCTACCATATTGTAAAGAGTCATCGACCAACATAACACATCAATACAATTCAACTTTTCTCCTAAGGCCTTGCATTTTTTCTTAGTCGAATTTATCGTCTCCTATCGTTTTCTTTTCTTTTTGCAACCTAGTCGTTATAAATTTTGTTCTACATTCTTTATTAATTAAATGCACTTTACATTCCACTATTTATTTTTTGCTATAATTTACACCTTTTATTTTTTCTTGCAACTGTCTGTCAAAAAGCATAAAAAGAAGAGAAACAAAAAACGTTGAAAAATCTTTATTTACTAAGGCAAGAGAACCCTGAGACCGAGAAGGTTCCTTCCTCAGCCTACAATCACTTGAAGAAGTCAGATTCACGCATAAATCTATTAAAACCTCACATGACCAATAGGCTGCAAGTTGGCACGCTCGCACATCCAAGAAGGACATTGTGAGCCAAAATCCAACAGCTGTTGACAAAGACCATGAAAATTTTTGTGCAAACAATAGAGACTATCATGGACACTTACGAAAATTCAAGTTCATTACCGATACTATATCAACCGTTACTAACCTGTTTCATTCGACGCCATATCATATTTTTAATTCGGTTGCAACTCAAGTCACTAAAACAAAACCTAGCAGAGGAGAGAAAGCACCACACGGGATATCAAAACTTTCTTCAACCCTTTCGCCTGTCTGGCGGCCCCTAGCCTTCTCGGCGGTGGCCTTTGGCCTTGTCGCCGTCTTGGGGTGCTGCCGGAAAAGATTTATCCCCAGCCCAATGATGGGCGTTGGTGGAAGACAGAGCCTAACATGTGGTGAAGTGATGTGAAGCCTATGTTCGCGAGGGGTTGGAGGCGACAATAGAGGGGAAAGATGGATGGGGTGGTGGTACAAGTGGTTAAGGCAAGGCTTTTATAAGTTGGAACAGATCGCCTCTTTCTGTCTACTGTTGATAGGTGTTCCTTCAAGGCCTAGAATATGTCGAAAGTTTGCTTCGATAATTCGGCTTACGGTGAAAATGGTTCAAATGGTTTGAACAGCGGAGAGTTGGTGCTTGATCGATATTTGGTGTGATCCCGATCTGTTTTGGTTGTTGGTGCTTTGCCGGGAATGAGAGGTGCGATCGGCGGTGGTGTGAGGGAGGTGAAGGGGCACTGATGCCACTTCTTGGTTTGAATGTGGGTTGGGCTTCTTGCTACATGGTGGGCTCCATGTTTGTGCTTAGTTTAATACTCTAGGTTCTTTTTATTTTTCTTTGTGGTTTATTTTTAGTTGTTATCATTTTTTGTTGTTAGTTCTATTAAAAATAAGCCTATACTTGAGTGAGATAGGCAGATGTGGATTTTGTCCCGGTTTGTGCACCTTTGGTACCTTGTCTGTTCTGGGGCTAGACGTTCATTGGTTCGTTGAATGGACGCTCCCTCCTAGTGGCAGGATGAGATGTAGTGCCGACAATTGTTTTTGTCAACAGCATAATTGGAAAGCTGTTTGAGGTGAATTGATGTACCGCCATAGTCACATTATCTTCCGGGTAATGTGTCACCTTAATTGTAAAGCAAATAGAATAGTCGTTGATGCACTATTTCCTAAATTGTGCAATTTAGGATATCATGCATTAGGTGAGTCCTGATATTATTTCGGGTATTTTTTCTGATGGAATTTAAGTTATATGTCCCCTCTTATATCATAACATTTCATTAATAAAGGCTTAAGGGTAGCTGGGCAAGCCCTTCAAAAAAAAATAGTTGAGTGCGAAAATCTAAAATGAGTAAGGTATGAATCCTGTTTAATGAAATAAAATTTTCCAATCCTTTTCAAAAGTTACAGTTGCCATTATAACACAAAAATTAAAGTTCTGGCTCATATGTACACACAGTAGTCCATAGCAAAACCACTACTTCTTAATCGTTCGTCTGTCGAACCCATGTTCCATGTTCTGATGACCACGAAACAGAAGTTCAGATCACATATTTTTCAAAGAGAAGAAAAGTTCAAATTCAAATAACCAAATATCAAAATAATTAATCTGCAGATCGTGGTGCAATATTATATAATAATCAATAAGATTAGGTCAAGTATGAGGTTTATTGGAACACTGTTCTCTACAGAGGGAAATTTAGAGATAATCTCTACAGAGGGAAATTTAGAGATAATCATAACAGATAAACATATGCTTCTTTACATTCTAATACCCGGACTATAAACTGTCCCTGGCAGCAACATCTGACATGAGAAGCATAGGATAAAACGGCAAAAATTGGTGCAGTATCCCACTTCGGAAACATAAAGCTATATCATGAGTCTCTCCATGACATAGCTATAAAGAGGGTAATAATCTATATACACATCCTCCAACCAAGAGCTTGGTTTCTATATCATCGTACTGAAGCACCCAACCAAAATAAGAAAAACCTGTAAAGGAAGCCAAAGTCACTTCATTAGTAAAGATCTATCTGGACAAAAAATAGGAATACTCGAGTACATTAGATTAACTCACATTCTGGTCATGCCATCATAGCTCCAGTTGGAGTATCATGAAGCGTCTTACATATTCGGCACTTCACAAAGATAATTACCATTTCACAGCAGTACTACATAAGGTAAGGTAAACCTACCTTAAAGCTGAATCATGGCATAATATTACACTATTAGCCTTTGCATACGTGGAAAGCAGGTGGCTTTGAACTGTAAATACTATGCATAAACTTAATTGTCCTCTTTCCCAGTCTCGGCTGCTAACATAATGGGAGAAGTAAATCAACTGCATTAAATTTAGGAATTATTTCACATTCACTGCAGCAGCCATATTCCTCAGCTTCTGGGAAATCTCAGAAAATGATGGTCTCTGAGAAGGCTCAGAGCCCCAACAACTTTCCATTAAAGACTTCCATTCAGGATCACACCATGTTGGAATTTGAGGACGCAACGTGTTGTTCACAATTCCACCTTCAAATAAAACAGACAAACAAGATGCCAGACAAAGTCAAAAAAGGTAGCAACTGGACTAGCAAGGCAAAATTGTGTGGACGCCAAGATTGAACCTAAAGTATGTACATATTTAAAAGGACACAAGCAAATCAATCCAGAAATCAAATGCCAGGCTACATGATAAATGCAAAAATCAGAGTACAATTTCAAGTGATTAATAGCAGCAGATAAGGTGCTTATATATGGTTATTCTAGAGAGAAACACTAACCTATGCAATGTAAATGGACATAACATTCACAACCTATAAAATGCATGTGTAATATTCACAATGTATAATTTGAATATAAACCTCCATGTGTTCTTACCAATTATAGAAGCGCAATGCATTTCCGCATAGGGTTCATCACCAGTAAGAAGCTCCCACATAACAATCCCAAATGAGTAAACATCAATCTACAAGATCAAATTAACACACATGTGATGACCCATAGATTCATTTAATATTCCAACTCAAAAGATTAGCAACCAAATTGATGAGATGTGCCAGGGTTGCATCAGTATTACCTTCTCTGTCACCATGTGACTTTTCCCACTAAGCAGCTCAGGTGCCATCCAAGGCAGAGTTCCACGAACGCCTCCAGACACTAAAGTCTGTTGTTTCACTTTTGATAATCCCAAGTCACCAATCTGAATATACGGCACGTATGATATCACCAGTCAGAAAACTACAGCTAGAAGCAATCAAAAAGAGGATATAAGATCATATATAAACAGCTAACCTTGCATACAGGACGCTGTGGATCTCTCATATTTACCAACAGATTTTCACACTTCAAATCAAAATGAACAATATTTTTCCCATGCAGATATTCCATTCCAAATGCAGCATCCATAGCTATGATCAATCTTTTACGCCGATCAATTGTTCTAATAAAAAATAATGAACTGATTCATCAGACACATGAACAAAAACTAATGGACATTATACAAAAAATTAGAAGAGAATAGTTATAACTTCTAGGTAATAATAAAAAAGAATAAGAAAAATTATACCTATCTTTTTTCTGCAAAAACTGTTTCAAAGATCCATTAACCATGAATTCAGTCACAGTTGCTAAAGACCCATCAGGACCATCACGCACAATGCCGTAAAATGAAACAACATTCGGATGATGCAATGAGCTAAGTATCAAAGCCTCCTTCCAGAAATCAGCAATCTATGACAGCAGCAACGAAATAATAAATATTTCATAATCAAGTGTAATATTATACGCATTGGCAGACTGATTCTGGGAGAAAATATTCATCCTTGACAAATATTATATCAACAACTATAATGCTAAAAAGTAATGGATCAGCTAAAATGAACAGATAATTTGGCATAAATCTTCAATATATAAACATAGAAAAGGTGGAGTCGTCAGATTCTACCAAACGTTCTCTTTCAGATGGTCGGCCAGCAAAACAGCTTGCTTTGATCTTCTTTATTGCTACATCAGATCCCTTCCACTTCCCATGAAAGACAGCCCCATATGTTCCAGAACCTAATTCTCGAATCTCCTCTAGATCATCGTTCCTTATTGTCTGTGAAAATCATTTTAGTAAATTAGAAGTGATTTGAAGGGCTACAAAACATACTGAGGTCACATCTATCTAAAAATGACACAAAGATAGCAGGGGACAGAAACCTGCAATCCCTTGGAAATAGCTTCCGTCTCAGCCTTTGTTGGCTCAATTTTGGAATTATTCAGATTCTCACTATCAGAATCCACTTCGCCATCTCCAGGAATGTTCTATAAAACAAGAGGCAATTAAAAGAAGTTGAAAAAACTACTTCAAAAGCTACCAACTTAATGGAGTTCTCACCACTGTTTCCAAACAATTTGCTGCAGCATCTTTGACAATTGAATTAGTCTTCTGAGGCTCAGCACTTTCTTCCACTATTGCTTTCACCTCCTCCAACTCATTTAGGGCCGCCCTTTTTACAGAAGCGATCATCTCGGGTACAAAACTCAAATTCTCAACAGAAAGCTCTGAAATTTCAGGATTAGAACAGTCCTCGTTACTTGTTTTGACAGCATTGCCACTTCCATCAGCTTCCCTAGGACAATTTGAATTTATTGACTCAAGTGGCACCAGTTCACAAGTTTCATCACCCAATTTGTTTTGAATTGTACCCTGCAACTCATGGTTTTCAGCTTTCTCTATATTGTTCACCTCCTTTTTGTCTCCTAGGAAACTCTCTGATTCCAACATAATAACTCCAACAGCAACATCCAAAGATGTAGTGGAGGGATTCAGCATGTCACGAGGGTGTTGAAGGAGGTCCAGAGAAAGTTGATTATTAGTTTCATGAGCAACTGTATTAGGGTTTTTCTTCACAGCTTGGCAAAACGAATAATCTGGGACAATTTTTCCATCAAAACCTAAAACCTTCTGCGAGGATTCAACCCAAGGATTCTGATTATCTACACCAATGCAAAATCTTGGACTGCCCTCATGTCTGAGATATCCTGGATTAACAGAACCATTGACTTGAGGGGCTAAATTGGACAAATCGAAAGGGGGCACAGCATGCATTGGGATCTGAACATTTCTCCACAAAGCATGTCCCAGTGCGTGTCCATGAGACCCCGGGTGAATAGTATCTGTTCCGTAGGTATAAGGAAGATTTCCATATCGAACACCACGGTCTTCTGCAGGTGGAATGTGTGCATGGAGTGGACCAGCCACAGGTCTATCATGGAACACTTCATTTCCTATTTCAGGGACAGCTCGCTGATTCACAAAATTGGCAGAGACATGATGGCCCTCGACAATATTATTATGAACAAGAGGAGGCAAATTCATGCCAGGACCATCTACAATGTAGTGATCATTCAACTTTCCAGTTCCTGAAATATGTGATCTTGCTTCCTCGGTCCGGCAATTCAAATGATGAGGAACCCATTGATTATGATTCTCGTTATATAGAGAGGAAGTATCATTATTATGCTCAGTCGCGTACCCATGGTGCAACTTTGCCTCATGATTCAACAAGTAAGTTTCTCTATTTGGAGGGCAATCAGCACATGGATTAGCAACCTGGTGAAATCCATTCACCATACTGGAATGCTCAAATTGTGGTTGGTTTCTCTGGAAACATATCCTGCAGTGTTCACAGACACTGTTTCCTTCAAGACCATTGTTCCCGTGAAAAATATTACCCGGAAAGCCTGACTTCTCACCAGGTATAGCTCCACTTGGAAGCCATAGGACATTGTCAGAATATGGTAGCTGGTGTTCATATCCAGAATGATGATTTAACGGCGGCCGTGTATACTCTTCAGGCATTCTATCTGAACATTTATCAGGTACATCTGGAATTGGCATACGGTACCGTGCTGAGGAAGGAGATGAAGGAAACTCTGACATCGGCCGCGGCTCAATGTGCGCAGGATGCTTAGGAGAATAGAATGCAGAACTCCACGGAGCTTCCATTTCGTTATACCTTTGGCTCATAGGTTGATGGTGCAGCCCCGACCCTATATGCGGTATCTTCAGGTGATGCAGGTTGTACTGAGACATCGTCATCTCATTTCTCTGACTAAGAAGTCCACTCTCAAGGCTCATCGGACTAAAGAACTGTTCCGCGGCATGTGAATCATCAAATGAGCTAATCACAGGGGACTCCGGATGCATCTTCCTGAACTCGGAACCATCATTCATATGATTGAGAGCATCCACATACCTCCTCTCGTGATCCCTCTCATCCCCATCATAGTGTGACGAGCCCCCATCCTGGTCCGGATACGAAAACAGGAAAATCCTGAGCCTGGTGAAACCACCACCACCATCCCCACTCAACAACTTATCATACTCGTCCATCATGTTAGTGACATCATCATCATTCACCACTGAGACGAGTGCGTCGAGATCCTCGTCGGGTTGCTGGTACTTGAGCACTGCTGCGCCTTCATATAGCTCCCTCATCTTGCTCATCAGCTCCTCATACTTAATATCTCTTGGAACACTAACAATCCTTGTCTCTCCGCCGACATAGCGGAGCTTCCCGTCTTGCGGGCGAGGCAATATACTACCCAAAAAGCTACACAGAAACTTAACACGTGGATTTTCATCAATCGAAACGGGGCTGGAGGTGGAATTGGCGGAAGGGTTCTCCATCAACAACAACTGGGGCTGATCAATTGTGTTCTCCGACTCACTCAAACATTCAATTCCCTTGTTACACATGAGTAATAATATTCACAGTTTTCCAAAATGATGAGTCCCCGTTAAAACACCATCAAGAAAACCCAGAACCAAATCAAGAAACCAACCCCAAAGCCCCTAAAAATTTATGAAAAGGTAGAGTAATCCAACATCGAACCCAATAAAATGAGAAATAGGAAATTACTGAGTACCTGGAAAAGTAGATGAATTAGGGAATCTGGTAAGGGTAGCAGGGTCTGTGTTCTGCACCCCCTCTGCGATGGTTAGAGAGAGAGAGAGATGCGTGGGAGTCAAGGGGCTTTAGGGTGTGTGAAGATGATGATGATGAAAGGGGAGGAGATGAAGGACCGCCATAGACGTAGTGGCTTTTGGCTTTGGGGTCGCGTAGTTACAAGGATGCGATGCGATTGCCTGGTACTATCACACGTGGGCACCATCTGCTTTCCGCTGTCACCCCCCCTTCCCCCCAAAAGCATCTTATATCTTCCCGGAAGGATATGCCATCATCCGCACCTGCGCGCTGTCTGCGCCTTTCTCCATCTTAATCATTTGGGTTGGGAATATGCCAGGCCGGCCCATAAAAGTAAAGCCCACAACTCAGACCAATTCAAATTCAAGGATCAAATAATCAAGAATCACCTTCGCCTTGGTGGTTGCGAATGATACTGAAAACCATTAATTGCCATATTCATGGTGACTAGGGAGATATGTTTTGTTAAATTCCATAAGAACAGATGGACTCGTGTATTTCACAAATATGAGTGGAAACCAGTACTTCAAATACAGATACATACTTATTATAGTTGAATTGTGACAAGCATGGCACGTGGGGTCTATCATTGTACTCATATTATTTCAACTTAACCATCTTTTTTAAGTGTTGAGTTTTATCTACAAAAAATCTATGTACAATTAGGAATAGTGCTTCTTCATTTAAGTTATAGTTTACCTTGTCATATTTTAATGTGGGATTTCCAATCCAACACCCCCCTCGCATGTAACCTCAAACTACGAGGTTAGGACGTGCCATCAAGTTCCAAAGTCACATCAAAATCTTGGTGAATGGGTGTAAACCATTGTCCTTGGTGTGCGTGTAGATGTGTAGGCCGTGTATGGTGTATGTGTAGGTGTGTTGGCTGTATGCGTGTGGTGTGCCCAGGTCTCAAGTTCGCGGGTGTCGCAGCTGTAATGTGCGGGTGTGACTCTGATACCAAGTTAAATTATGACAAGTATGGCACGTGGGGTCCGTCATTGTATCGATATTGTCCTAACTTAACTCCCTTTAAGGTGTTGGGTTTTATCCACAAAAAGTTTTAGTACAATTAGGAATAGTGCTTCTTCATTTATGTTGTAATTTGTATTGTCATATTTTAATGTGAAATCTCCAATCTAACAATTATTTACTTCAATAAAATTATAAATCAAAACAAATTCAGCAAGCGATTTAAAGTGGAACATACAAATCACATGCATATATGCAAAACAAGCTGCATCAATGCATGCAGCAGCTACTCAGCTAGCTCGTGGAAAGTGCAACACCGAGTGTTGAGTTGTTAAGAAGTGCAAATTTGATTTTGTTGAGCTTGTTGACGACTTCTATATTGATTCGTTCTTCAGGTGAATTCAAGGTACACTCCAATCCCAATTCCATTATGGACGAAATGATGATCTCTAAAGGGTTAACATCTCCTCCATGTTCGATGCTCAACAAACCATTGTCCACTACTTCCATCAGCCTTCCTGTAATCATTAATGCATTTATCCATTGCCTCAAGTCAGTTCCCCAAAAAACATTTCGTCTATTGGTTTGTTTCTTGTGAGAATCTCTAATTGTTTTGCTCCATTATTCCCAGGGTCTTAAGAAGTCTCAAACTATCTCTTTTCCTCTTGCATGTGTGTGTTAGGCATGCTACTGCCGTGATGCAGAACGTTAAGCGTCGACTGGCCTCTACTGGACTTCTTAAAAGCGATTAAGACGGGGAGAGCACTAACCCCGTCTGTTGGATTCTTTTTGCCTAAGTGACTTAGGACTTGGGTTTTCGTGTCTCTCTACTGAGTCACGGGAATCGATACTCCACACATCCTATCTGGTGTAGAGCATAGCAATCTCCTTGGTAGAGTGTTGAGAACACAGTTGTCGCATCCTTGGTTTATCGAATCGTACATGCCCTATCTGGTGCAAAATCATCGGATCGCCGGTATCTAGGGTTTTCTCGTGATAAGAAGGGTTTTTTTGAAGAGCAAAAGTTGTATATGAAGCTTTCTTACACCAGCTGCAGGCATCGACGCAATACTAGGAAACGCTGAAAATAAAGAATATTCATTTTGGGCCCAACATTGCCCAAAAAGCCTTGAAACAAGTCCCAAACATAGTTGAAGACGTTTGTAACCATGATACGTCATTTAGGATAAAACAGTAACTTTCTTTTCGCGACGCCACTTCATTACACTTCCTTTGAAAAGTTGTGCTCTATGATATGACATCTACTTAAACCCGCACGACTTTCAACAGTCACCTAAACTCTTTCTCCGCTACTCAATCTCAGTTTTTGAATTGACCGCAACTTCTTTGCGAAGCTTTATCAATTCCGATAAACTTTTTCGATTAACCTGCTCCAAACTATGCCTCCCTACCAGGTTAAGTCTAATCCCCTCCTAAGTGAGGAAGCCGCTAAAGCCTTTGCTACCATTGTTCGCTCTATCACCTCCCGTAAGAAACCCGTCCACCATCTTAATCTTTGCTTGGTTGAGAACGACACAGCGTGTCTTGGCCAGTTTATCAAATCGCAGTTGAGCCCAGCATTCCACCAAGCTCTTCATTCCCCAATCTGCCGTCAAACGCTCATTTTCCAAGATGAAAAAGCTTCGTAGTAGCAATGGAACCGGAATAACATCGAGTGCAAACTAAGAAAGTGGCCCTCCGTCACTGAAGACAATAGGAGTTGGTATAGAGCTCAAGCTAGGATTGATTCCATACTCTGGGAGATGACTGAAGTTTCTCACACTACCAGAAAAAGTACTATAGCCGACGAAATGACGAAAAGCAGGTCAACAACTTTTGATGTCGTCGACTATACTATAGTATACCCGACGACAAAAATAGTTTGTCGGGTATAGTTTTTGGTTGTCGACTATAATACTATAGTCGACGACCGAAAAAAGTCGTTAGTGTTTGTGATGGAACAATCGTTGGCTATAGTTTTGACAAACACCAATGACATTTTTCAACTATAGCTGACGACATTATTAAGTTGTCGGCTATAGTTCTTTATTACAGATTGATCTGGGCAGCAGCTCAGTCATTCAAAAAAAATTCGGTGATAAAAACTCAAAACACTCTGAAATCGTTGGGTGTTGTCAGAAGCTGTCCAAAATAGGTTCGTGAAGCTATATAGGTACGTAGTTATATGTGTGTGTTGATTGTTGATTTAGATTTGATTGTTGATGTAGAGTTGATTGTTGATTTTGAGTTGATTGTTGATTTTGAGTTGAGTTGAGTTTAATTTGATGAATATATATATAATTAGATATAAATTTTTGATATATATGTGTTAATTAATTTGTAATTAAGGAGTAGAAAAAATAAATAATGTAATTTGTAGTTTAAATATCGATATATATATAATGATGAATTTTTAATTAATTAGTGCATGTATATATAAACACATGGAATTTTCAGGATGGACAAGAATTGGATGTGCCTTCCAAGATGAGATCCAAGATATGCCCATGGAATTTTGAGTTTTGTGGAATATGTGAAGGCTAATTGTGGAGGAATGATAATTCATTATTGTCCGTGTACGAAATGTCAGTGTCGAAGCAATAAATATCATTTTCCCGTTGATAAAGTATGCGAGCACCTGAAGAAAAACGAGTTTTGGGATAAGTACACATGTTGAATTTATCACGGTGAAACATCATCAGCGAGTCAACATGATCGTGGGTAATTTTTCGAGAGGGCCAGTACATCCAATGATCCAACAATGAGGTTGATCAATGATGTGTTTCCTTATGAGAGCGATATGTTTGCTCAAGCACTAGATATCCCTCGCGCCGTTGGGGGCTTCCCTCATATTGAGCAAGTCCAGTAATTACCTAGAGTTATCAATATTGCCAGTATGGACAAGTACAACAACCGGATTGCCTTCCAACAGACCCCGTTGTACAACAGGTGTAATAAGACTGTTCTTGAAAGTGTCATCAGAGTAATGAAGCTTAAAGCGGAGAACAAAGTGAGTGTCAAGGCTGTTGATGATTGGCTGGAGTTGACTTCTTCGATGCTGCCCCTCAGTTATCACCTTCCTACTACTTATCGTAAGGTGCGACATATCTTGACACATCTTGGCCTTCCTTACATCAAAATCCATGGATGCAGATATGATTGCGTTCTCTTCTGGGGTGAAGATGCTTACAGGAATGATCTTGAGAGCCTTGATGCCTATCCGGTATATGGTACGAATAGGTATAAGTTAACTCCTATAGGGAATAAGAAAACTGTGAAGATACTTCAATATTTCTCAGTGATTGATAGGCTGGAACAGTTGTTCATGTGTGCACACACGGCTGAAGCTATGAGATGGTGGGCTGAGAGGAATTTGCCTGATGATGATACCCTTATACACCCTGCTGACGGAGAGGCTTGGAAGCACATGGTCAGGGATTTTTCTCATTTTGCATCAGAGGTCCGAAATGTTTTGCTTGGGCTCTCATCTGACGGATTTAACCATTTTGGCAACATGAGTCTCCAATACAGTATATGGCCAGTTATTTTGGTAACGTACAACATTCCTCCATGGATGTGCATGAATAAGGAATACAATATGCTCATGCTATTAATTCTAGGGCCGGTTATCTAGGAAAGTGTCTCTATGTGTATTTGAGACCCTTGATTGAGGAGCTTAAGTACCTGAGTAACATTGGTCATCCCACTTATGACAAGGACAAAAATGAGATGTTCCTGATGCATGTCATGCTTGTTGGCACCATCAGTGATTTTCCTGCCCAGGGGATGTTGTCGGGCAACGTTACCAGGGGATATAGGGCTTGTCTAGAGTGCATGACTGTTGAGTTCTGCAAACCTCATTCATTTCTGGAAGATTGTATAGATGCGTCACCGTTGTTGGTTTCCACATGATCACCCATTTCGGCAAAATCATGAGAATTTTGATGGGACTGTAGAAATGGGTGTACAACCCAGGAGATGGAAGGGGGATGAAATTTTAGAAGTGCTGAATGGAGACGATTTTGGACAGCTGAGCAATCATCCTGAAATAATAGCGTCAATACCTGACAGACCCAATAGGTATAAATTCTAGACACACAAAAGCATATTCTGGAAACTCCCATACTGGTCCAAGTTGCCGATCAAGCACTACCTAGATGTCATGCACATAGAGAAAAATGTGTGCGAAAGTGTGGTGGGCACAGTGCTGAATTAGGAGGGGAAAACTAAAGATGACCCTAAGGCATGCATTGATCTGAAAAGAATGGGACTGTGGAAACATTTGTGGGTGAGAGAAGCGAAGAAAAAAATACCTCAAGCTTCTTACACCATCAAGATTGACTAGAAGAATGAAATTTTTGTGTGGATGGGTAATGTCAGGTATCCTTCAGGCTATGCAAGAAATATAGCCCGGTGTGTTAACTTTCGGGACAATAAGATGTACGGATTAAAAAGTCGTGACTTCCATATACTGCTTCAATGTCTCTTCCCTATTTTCATTCAAGGGTACCTGCCCAAAGAGGTGGTAGAGCCGTTAGTGGTGTTGTCAAGATTCTTTTAGAAGTTATGCACTAGAGAAGTGAATGTTTTAGACTTGTGGGAAATGCAACAGAACATTATTTTTATCATGTGCAAATTTGAAAGGATATTTCCCCCAAATTTTTTTGACATCATGCCTCACCTGATGATCAATCTTCCTGAACAATTGTTGCTTACCGGTCTAGTACACTACACTTGGATACATCTCATGGAAAGGTACATACAATTCAACATCTGAATTTGACTATGATTTTATATGTAAATACTTATTTTTCAATAATCATAACATACACTTTGCAACTTCATAGACAATTGGGGGACTACAAAAACTATGTGATGAATAAATCCGCAACTGAATGGCGTATCGCTGAAACATATCTTGCGCACGAATATGTAACATATACCAAGTTGTATTTGGGAGTGATGGAGGACCCTCGACAACATATGCCGATAGATAAACCACAATTCAACTTTTCTATCATCTCCAATGATGTTGAAGTATATGAAAAGTTTCCAAACTCGTACAAGTTAGAACCATATGAGCTAGTCATTGCCTACTGGTGGGTATTCATTAACTGTTCAGAAGTTCAATACTGGAAAGACATCCATCTTTATTGCCCAGCTATTACTAGTGATCTTGAGTACTACAACAGGACGTTTGCAAACTATTTTGGCAACTAGGTATGTATATATATATTTACTTCTACATATATAAATTAATATCAATGTTCATATTTAAAGTTAATGGTTGTACACATATAATTTTTCAGATGAACCATGTACAAGATGATGGTGACTAACACTGGTCACACACTACCGCTGGAAACACTATAGCCGACGATTTTTTTAAAAACTATAGCCGACGAGATAAAAATCTCGTCGACTATAGTGGAAAAAATGATTTTTTTATTTTTAAAATTTTTTTTAAAACTATAGCCGACAAGATAAAAAATCTCGTCGGCTATAGTGGAAAAAATGATTTTTTTTATTTTTTTAATTTTTTTTTAAAACTATAGCCGACGAAATAAAAAATCTCGTCGGCTATAGTTTTAAAAAAATGATTTTTTTTTTATTTTTTTTAATTTGTTTTTTTTAAATGATTTTTTTAATTTTTTTTTAATTTTTTTTTAAAACTATAGCCGACGAGATAAAACATCTCGTCGGCTATAGTTTTAAAAAAATGATTTTTTTTTTTTAATTTTTTTTTTAAAACTCGTCGGCTATAGTACTATAGCCGACGATAATGGGTATAAACCTCGTCGGCTATACTATTACCGACAAGTTTTAGCCAGCGACTTTAGCCGACGACCCTGAAAAATCGTCGGCTATAATCTCGTCGGCTATAGTGCGTCGGCTATACTATAGCCAACGATGTTTTTGCCCATTTTTCGTCGGCTATAGTATAGCCGACGATTTTTTGTTGATTTGTCGTCGGCTATAGTGGAAATTGTCCACTATAGCCGACGACAAAAAATCTCGTCGGTTTTTTTTTTTTCGTCGGCTATAGTGAAAATGCTGGTAGTGACACGAATTAAGGCTCTTAGCGATGAAGCCGATAACTTCAAGAGTTTATCCGACGTGTAAGGTCAATGGCGTGCAATTTATATGTCAACATAGAGACGACAGACGGAGAACAGAGTATTTTGGGGTAATGGTGCATGGTGGACAAAATGGTATTGATTATTACGGTGTTCTCCATTCAGTGGTTAAACTAATTTATGGGGAAGCCATGACAATACATTTGTTTAAGTGTAGATGGTTTGATACTAACCCTAAGAACACAAGGACTAATCAATACAAAATATTTTCGGTGAATACTGCTACAAGCTGGTATGAAGATGACCCTTTTGTTTTTTCCACATTGGTAAAACAAGTGTTTTATCTTGATGATCTTTTGGACAAAGGCGCGTGGAAAGTAGTTAACATGTTGTTCCTAGAAACATATACAGTGTTGCTACAATTGGTGAGACTGCAGATAATGAAGAAGTTATTGCATACCAAGAGCCGAATGCAATTGGTATCCCTAAATCCTCTACAATTCGCCTTAATAATGTGAGACCGGGTAGTATGGTTCGAATTCCTTGAGCAGAGCTTATTGATGTTAACCCAAATGAAGACAACGAAAACTCCGGTGATGAGGAGTGACACATCTTACTTGAAATTAAAACCGAGTCAGGCTTAAGCGATGATTCTGATTATGAGCCTTAGTTAAAAATGTAGTTGAGTATAAACCTGTACGTTTGTTGGTCATAAGCCTAATTTTGTTAAGTATTTTCAGAGTTTTAAATATAGCAATGATTTGGACTATGTTCTTTAATTAGTTAAACATGTACTTGTGGGAAACGTGTTTCCACATGAGCCTACTTTGTAAAAAAAAATTAACATTATAACCGACAACATAGACTCATTTTGTCTATTATAATAACTGTAGTCAACGACATAAGTATATTGTTGTCGGCTATAGTTATTAACTTTATATGCCCTGAGTCGCCCAGCCCGCGCCACCCAGCCTGAACCAAAACACCAAAAACCCTAAAATTTCAAATTTCTCCGCGCAGCCCGTTGTTCACCGCAAAGCCCGTCATTCACCTGTCGTCGCCGCTGCCGCCTGCCATTCACCGCTTGCCCAGCCGTGATCCTCTCTCTCTCTCTCTCTCTCTCTCTCTCTCTCTATCTCTCTCTGTGACGACCCGGACCAGAATCAGCAGTATGATCAGCTTGATTGATGAGTTTGTGTGTAGTCGCAGAGTTGTTCGACAGTTATTGAATCGCCAGGCTCGTTAACGACTAAATTATTGGCCGAGAATTGGAGCTGGGTCTCTTCTCGAGAGTCGTTGTACGTGTGATTACGAGTTCGTGGGCGGTTCCAGATCGTTATTTGGACGACCGAGGAATTAGTTATGAATATTTGAAGTTCAGATTTAAATGATGGGCTACTTAACGGCTAAATTATTGGACTGGAATTTGGTCTCGGCTTCTTCACGGAAGTTGTTCAGAATTTAATTTCGAGTTTGTGTGAACTTCCGGAGCATGATTTTGAGTTACGAAGATTTAATTGTGATTATTTCCGTTTGTTGATTAATTAGTCGATTTAAATGTGTGCTTGGTTTAAGGGTTGACTTTTTATCCGTTTGGCCGATATGTTTGACTTTGGGTGATTATTGAAGTGTATGTCGAGACGAGTTTGTGGCCGTGAGAATTATCGGAATCGGAATCACGACGAGAAAGTTACGCGCGATTGAAGTTCGTCGGAATGGATAAACATGAAGTTTCCTAATCGGGAAAGGCTATAAATAGCAACTTGCCATAAGGGGAAAGTCAAAAACAGGAAATATTGTGTTTGACCGAGTTGACTCGGTCAACTCGGTGGTGAGAGGATGAGAACGACGGGGCCAACGTGATTAATTCCGGCGAGGGACTTCCGGCCACCTCTGGCCTTGGGGAAGGACCCCATCGATGCGTCTCGGTGTCCCCATCATCGCCCCGGTCTCATTTTCCGGCGTGGTCCACGGTGGAGGAAGCTTTTCCGGCGAGAAAATGGTGAGATTTTTGATGATTCGGGTTCTTTGATTCGGGTTGAATTGAGCTATGAAATGGATTGGGCTTTGTAGCTCTTCCCTCCATGAATCTAACTAAATTGGTTTGGAGTTTCAATTCGGTTTGAGTTGGGAGAATTCTTGATTTGAATTTTGTGTTCTATTTCGGTTTATCATGAAATTGGATGTGTTAGAGTGAGAATTGGACTTCGGTGTAGTTGACAAAGTTGCTCAGTGCAGGATTTTGAGTGGAATAGAGGTTGTCCCGCCATGAAATTCTCCGGTCAACAGTGGCGCCACCATGGACGGCGGTCAACGGCGGCAGTCAACGGTCAGGGTTGACTTTTTGACTTTCGACAAGTCGCATGTCTTTTGACTCGAAATCGCGCCCCGATCGCAGTGGGGAGGTTCGTTTTTCGAGTTGAACGTCCGAACGTAAAGCGAGGTATTGAGGTGGTATATACGTATTTTCGACGATTCGTCGACTTTGAATTATCTGTTTCCGAGAACGGTGGTTTCTCGTGGTTTGATTTGTATTGTCGGATTATGATTTTGAATATTGGACATTGTGAATATTCAGGGTTCGTGATCATTCGTTTGGCGAGGGGCATTCCGCCGGATCACGGGTTAACGCGATACGCGTTACGCCAGTCTGTGAGTGGACAATTTCTTTTCACGGAAATCTTGCGAGTCTTTTATGTGATTTATGATTTTGAGCATGCAGCATGATTATGGTTTTACGAGCATGAGATTTCATACGAAATTACGATTATACAAGCATGTGTTTACGATTATACGAATATGTTTATACGGATATACGTATACGAATATGCATACACTTTTATATTGTTTCATGCATTTGCATCGAACTGTTTATGATTTGGTTTTCACAGAGTACAGTCTCAGTTACGTTGTTGTATCGATACACCTTGCCTCGTCGGTTGATCCCCGACGGAGGGCCGCCTAGAGGGGCGATTCCCCAACCAGACCGGTGAGGGGCGTATTCCCCGGAACCGAGGCCATTTCTGGCTTAGAATCACGTGGTAGTCAGGGACTCCGTGGTTCAGACTATACTAGCACGGTGGAGTCCATGAGTGACCCCGTGAGATTTTACTTGCATGCTCAGTACACTGGAGGAGTATGAGTTTTACCTCGTGTACTATGTTGTTTTTATTTACCTGGACTCGCATATGTTTTTATAACATATATATTAATTGGTGAAAGACATTTATTTTCGTCCACTCACTCTAACGTGTTTATTGTCTTTCACCTGGGCTTTTCGGTTTCCGTGCCCAGTTTGCAGTTTAGGCTCTGGTGTCGCACGTCGTGGTTGGAGGCATAGTGCTCGAGCTACTTTGTTTCATCCAGTAGGTTTATTGTTCTACCTACTGTAGTATGCGTTTACGATTATGTATTAGATGTCGCTCTGAGCTTCCTATTGAATACGTTATACGATTTTACACTGGATTTCAGTAAAGTATATATTATATGTATTGTTTACTTTACTGTTGACATATTGAGAAATCCGGATGGGATTGGTGCCCACGGTTTGCTTTTTGTGGTATAGGATGAAGTGTATTTTCCGCGTGCAGGTAATGGTAATTCCACGCTAGTAACGAAACTCTGCCCAAATTTCGAAAATTTTTTGTTGGTTCGTGTTTTCGAAGGGGTTTGATTCCGATTTAGGAAGCTGAATCGGGATTGGGTCCTTTCACTCTCTCTCTAAATAACGTTGTGGCATTTTTAAGCAAGTGTGAATAGATGAATTAGATGATGTGATGATGGCTCCTGTGAATGTTGATGGCTACTGTTTTAGCTATTATGAATGTTTTAGCTATTTTTAAGTTGTGCATTAGATGATGTGATGATGGTAGTGATGTTTTGTTGATGTTTAAGCTACTATTTTGGTATTGTGATTATGAAATTTGGTACTGAATTTACGTGGTTGCCCTACTTTTTGAGAATTTTGTTGATGTTAAGCTACTGTGAATAGCTTATGGTTGTTGAAATTTGGCTTTGGATTTGGTTATGGTTATGGTTGTTGAAATTTGGTTATGGTTATGGATATGGGTAATTTCAGATTAATATGTTTTTTTTTTCTTCAGATAAACAAATTAGGGTTTAGTTTCAGATAAATTGATTAGGAACCATGATTTGGTTAAACCGTTGTAATTCGTCGTGATCCGGGTCGAGATCCAAAGGTGGAAATGGGACTAGCGCCTGTAGTTCCGGGTCCGCCACTATCGGCAACACTTATGGATGTTTGCCTGAGTCAGATTGTTGTATTTGGTGGGCTGTTATTGTGTGAGTTCCGATTGCGACTCCATGGCCTACATTCAGGGTGTTGTTTTTACGGTAAAGGTTTATCAGGCTACCCAGCAATTGAATGTGGAGTGTTTACCCACCTGAGGCAGAGATGCATTGTTCACATGTTTGCTCTTATTTGCACGTGTTATATAGCTTCAGAGGAAGCAGTGCACGAGGTTCGATATGAGTTTGAACCTGAGCATCAGAGAGAGTCTGATTGATGTGCCTCGAGACATCCGTGAGGAGCTTAGTGTGCTGCACTCAATGGCGAGGCTATTGAGAAGGAAAGGTGTATGCGGTTTTCAATGTGATGGTTTGAGGAAAGTGGACTTAGTCGAGATTTTGATGAGGTTGAGTTCCGACACTTCGGGATCAGTGACTTCATCAGGCTGTGGTCCTTTTGATTGTGTTGAGGGTCATCAGATCAAGCAGAGGATCCGTTTGACGATGGCGGAGATCACAGACTAGCGGACTTGCTCCTGTGGCATGAGTTTGGGTGATCGTTGGTGATCCTTTCACACTGTAGGTGTTGCGGTGACTTGTGTTCGTGGAGCACTCTCAGTTGCCATTTCGGTGACCAGGAGGGCCACGTTGCGAGGGAGCGCCCTCAGCCAGCCGTGTTAGCGGTTTAACAGCTCGGAGTTTACGAGGAAATCATGATGCTGTTTCTGGAGTTTGATCAACCCAGATTTCTAGACGAGCCATTTAGAAAGTCGCTATTGACGTGAGCGACTAGTTGGGCATGTTGGAGTTCGTACCATGACCTTGTTTGAGGACAGACTTTTCTCCGAGGTTACTGTTGTTTGATATCCATGGCCATTGTACCTGCATTTCCACTTCCGAGGTCTTGGAGAGTGTTGCATCCGTCCGGAGGTCGCGAGATACTCGTTGGAGGATATGGTTTAGCCGCGGATCTGTTATAGCTGGACATCGTGGTTGTGATGTGACTATGAGTATGACTTACTAACGACGCATTTGGTTGTGTTCGAGTGCCTCGAGAAGGAGGTTGTGTTTCGACGACCAGATTTTCCCGAGATACTGTTTCGAGGTGATGGTCAAGCGGATGGTGGAGACGAGTTGTGTTGTATGCTTAGCTCATATTGTGGATACTTTAGTTGCTGTACCCGACATTGGCGACATTGAGGTGGTTCCCTAGTTTCCTGAGATGTGTGCCGGAGGAGTACCAGGTATCCCTCCAGTTCGGGAGACTGACTACACCATTGAGCTTGTACCGGGTGCTGGACTCGTTTTACCGACGTCTGGTCGTTCGGAGCCAACGGAGCTGATGGAGCTACAGTTTCGACTCCAGGAGTTGTTGGAGGAGGTTTCAGGAGATTTCATGCGCCCCGCGTATTTGTGTGGTGTGCTCTTGCATTGTTTATACGGATGTTGGATGGTTCGATGAGGTGATGCATTGACTACCGGAAACCTGGTTTGCTTCAGAGGAGAGCGAGTATCCTCCGCATCAGATTGATGATTGGTTTGATCAGCTTGTGAGAGCTTCAGTCTTTTCGAAGATTGATATCGGGTCCGGATATTATCAGTTGAGGATCGATGAGTCAGATGTGGCTATGTTAGCTTTCGGATCTCGGTGTTCAGACGGTTTCTGGACGAGTTTGCGCTCATGTTTGTCGGCAACGTCCTGATATACTCCAGGAGTGTGGACCAGTACCTGAAGTAATTGTGAGCGGTTTTGCGGACTTCACGAGATGATCAGTTGTTGGCAAAGTTCAGCCAGTATGAGTTTTGGCTGATTAGCATGAAGATTTTGGGCCACGTGATGTCAGCCGAGGGAGTTGGCGTGGATCCTGACCAGTTAGAAGTCGTGTTGATTTGGGGATTGCCCTACTATTGTACCAGAGATCAGGAGTCTCTTGGGTTTAGCAGGCTTTTACCGACGACTTTGTATGGAATTTCCCTGGATTGCCACTTCACTTTCCGGATTAACGAAGAAGGCGTCAAGTTGGAGTGGTTCGATGCACGCGAGGAGAGTTACTTACTCCTGCAGGATGGTTGACCGTTGCTTCGGTTTTGATCTTACCTGACGACTGCGACGAGTTCGTAGGTTATGGTGATGCATCGAGGGTTGGATTTGGATATGCTTTGATGATATGTAGCAGAGCGGCGGCTCATGTTTCAGACAGTGGAACTTTATGTAGCTATGTGTCCTATGTATGGTTTGGTTGTAGCTGTCTTTATGTTAGCATCAGAGAGTTGGAGATACTACTGCTATGGCGTGCAGCGCAGTGTAAGACGTGCACTGATCACTTGAGTTTCATCCACTTGCATTTTCGGCCAGATTTGGGCTTGAGGCAGTGTAGATGGATGGGGTCGACTCACGACTATGGCTGTACCTTTGAGTTTATTCGAGAAAGGCTAGTAGTTGTACTTTGACTATCCATTTGGGATGTTGTTGTTGGTGCGTTCAGTCGAGAGTCAGGAGCTTCAGTGTTTCATGTGTGTGTGTGGCTCGAGTTTCCATGTTAGCCGAGTTGTGAGCTACGGGAGCTGAGTGCGAATGTGATGATGTTGAAGCTCATTGTTTGGCGCGCATTTGGCGCTAGTGGTGCAGAGATGTGTCTGACACCTCGAGTTTACTACTCGTGACGCAACATGAAGAGGAATGTAGCGGTTGGTGTATGCAGATGCCACATTTATCGACTGGCGATGGCTAGGAGGCAGAGACTTGCCGAGAAGTGTCAGCCATTTGAGATTTCCGGTTAGACGTAGCGATTGTTGCTTTAATTGTGTGTGTTTGTATGCACTTTGGTTTGTGATACCAGTTGTTAGGCCTTTGTGGATCGTTTGATGAACTCAGTACTTTTCCTTGTACATTCGGAGACGATTTCAGTGGTAGGCTGGCATAGTTGTGTTTGGTGGAGATTGTCCATTTCGTGGTGTACCTGTGTTCCAGTTCGCTGACCGAGGTAATCAGCTACGGCTGAGTGTTGGCAAGCTTTGCAGTGAGCATTGGGAACCAGATTACGAGTTAGTACCGGTTCTTATCCTCAGATTGGTGGGCGATATTTGAGGACTATTCAGACCTTGGAGGGCATATTGTGGACCTCGGTATTGCAGTTCCGAGGGATTTGGGACCAGCAGTTTCACGTGTTCGAGATTGCTTGCAGTACCAGCTTGTTGACCCCTATGATTTTGATGTTGCGTGATGTCGATTTGAGGACGATGTTGTACTCCATTGTGCTGGAGCAAGTTGGTTTGAGATTGAATTGACATTTGATTCAGACTTTGTGGAATATGCTACCATAGACTGTCAGATTAGCGGAAATGGGTTGATAGTTGCTCCAGTTTGATGTTTGAGCTATGTTGTTATGAGTGTGTGAGTTATGTTGATGTGTGTAGACTGAGTTGTGATTTGCCATGTGGTTTTAATCCGTATGTGGTTATAGGCGAGTGTGTGTTGTGCCGTATAGTTCGGCGTCGCCTATAGTGTTAGCTTTTATGTGTGTTGTGTTCCGTGTGGCGGAACTATGTTTCAGGTTTATTGCGGGTTGTGTACCCTATCTGTTCCTTATGCAGGAACACTTGGCTACTGTATTGAGCCAGTCCAGATTCGAGATTTGAGGGTACAGAGATTTCAGCACGGAGTTATCTTCTATTGTTGAGTCAGTTGTCAAAGTTGTTCAGTTGACGTTGTCACTTGAGAGTTGAGCAGTATGCAGAGACAGTGCTCCTACTTTTAGTCGGCAGACTTGAAAATTTCGAGGTCGAAATTTTTTAAGGGGGGTGGATTTGTGACGACCCGGACCAGAATCACCAG
Source organism: Geum urbanum (assembly GCA_946800695.1). NCBI lineage: Eukaryota > Viridiplantae > Streptophyta > Magnoliopsida > Rosales > Rosaceae > Geum > Geum urbanum. The sequence goes on from OX327003.1 coordinate 14,866,933, forward strand.
TATGATCAGCTATGTACGTGAGTTACTGCGTAGTCGCAGAGTTCCGACAGTATTTGAATCGCCAGATTTGATAACGACTTAATTATTGGCCGAGAATTGGAGCTGAGTCTCTTCTCGAGAGTCGTTGTACGTGTGATTTCGAGTTCGTGAGCGGTTCCGGATCGTTATTTGGATGACCGAGGAATTAATTATGAGTATTTGAAGTTCGGATTTAAATGGTGGCATTCTTAGCGACTAAATTACCGGTCCAGATTTTGGTTTCGGCTTCTTCACGGATTGATTGCGAGTCTTTTATATACATTTTACGAACTTGAGAATGCAGTATGATTATGGTTTTACGAGCATGAGATTTCATACGAGATTATGTTTATTATGAGCATGTGTTATACGATTATGCCTATACCAGTACACAGTACGTATATGCATATATATGTTGTTTCATGCATTTGCATCAAACTGTTTATGATTTGATTTCACAGAGTACAATCGTAGTTTATGATGTTGTATCGATACACTGCATCCCGGCTGATCCCCGAGGATGTTTACCGGCTAGAATCACGTGTGGGCTAGGGACCCCGTGGTTCTGAATCACGTGTGGGCTAGGGACCCCGTGGTTCCGACTGTGCTACTTCAGCTAGGATCACGTGTGGGCTAGGGACCCCGTGGTTCTGACTGTGAGATTTTTCATGCATGCTCTGTTTACGAGTTGGAGTCAGCGTCTCCTCGTATACTACTTGATTTGATTTATTTATATTTCGACTCACATATGTTTTTATAACATATATTACTTGGTGAAAGACATTTATTTTCGTCCACTCACTCTAACGGTTTTCATGTCTTTCCCCTGGGCTTTTCGGTTTCCGTGCCCAGTTTGCAGTTCAGGCTCTGGTGTCACACGTCATGGTCGGAGGCATAGTGCTCGAGCTACCTTGTTTCTTCCAGTATGTTTATTGTTCTACCTACTGTGGTATACTTATATGTTTATACATTAGAGGTCGCTCTGAGTAATCTGTTGTTTATGTTATACGATTTTACTCCGGATTTCAGTAAAGTATAGATATATTTATTGTTTTACTTTACTGTTGATATATTGAGAAATCCGGATGGGATTGGTGCCCACGGTTTGATTTTTGTGGCATAGGATGAAGTGTATTTTCCGCGTGCAGGTAATGGTAATTCTACGTTAGTAGCGAAACTCTGCCAAAATTTCTACGGTTTTTGTTGGTTCGTGTTTTCGAAAGGGTTTGATTCCGGTTTAGGGGGCTAAATCGGGGTTGGGTCCTTTCATGTAAGGAGTTGTACATTCCATGAAAAAGAAGGTATGAGTTCTAGCCACTGGTCCAACCTGCACATGGAGAAAAACAATGCCCAAGGTTTTAGAAATAGTTCCCTGAAAATTTTGAACATTAAGAGATGTCTCTTGGATGGCTGTCCTGGGAACTCCAAGCAAAGCCATTGCTTTCATCTTGATGATGTTGACAACTACTCTTGAATCCATCAACATCTTATTGAGTTGGATTCCCCGAATACTGGTCGTGATATATAAAGGTCGCATATGCATGGCCATATTCAAGGTAGGCATGCAGAACAGCATCAAGGATTTCTTTAGTGATGGCTCAACCACTAGATGAAGTCCTACATTCTCATCTTGGACCGTCATCGCCAAATTGTTGGCCTGGTTCGAGCGAGTAAGGACCAATGCCTTAGACATGTCAAGAGGTGAAGCCATTACTTTTGTTGCTGCAAACTTGGTGGGAAGAACGAACACCATGCTTATTGAGATTTCCTTGCTGTCGCCTTCTGTGGGTTCCTTGTCTTCCCCGTAATCAACTAACTCCTCATCTTCTTCGTCCAACGGCTTGCTTGCTGATGGCCCTGCATCAAACATGACCTAGTCATTAGGGCGTATTACCCCTATGGCTACTAGTAACCTATCTTCAAATAAAGCCTCAGGAATTGGTTCAACGCTTGTTAGGCAGAAAAAGGGCTATCTTGGGTTATGCCTACCCCTGGCTGGACTGCAACTTTCTTCTGTTCATGAATCACAATAGCTTTGGCTGCCAACGAAGACCCTTGGATTCGCTTAACTCTAAATGTACTTAATCAAAATCACTTGCTCGTTAGAGGCTCTTCAACACCAAAGGCTTAGTGCCTTGCATCCTGCCCCTTACCTCATTGGCACGTTTCTTAGGAGCTTGCTGAACTTCAGGTATAGGTTCTTGTACTTGAGTTTTTGAGCGTAACTCAGGGTTCCGTGCGAACATGCTAGGTCGAGCTGCTCAGACCTTTGATTCATCGGATTTCTTCTCAAAGTCTACCACAGGGTTAACCGATAGCCTATTCAGGCATCGTCGCAACTGTTCAGGCGTCAGAGTAAGCTGCTCTAGCCTGACCAATGCACTGTCCAAAGCTTCTAAGGCCCTCTTAGACGCATCGTATTGTCTCTAAAGATTCCTCCTCCCTCTCAGAGTCACTTCTACCGCATTCCCTTTCTCCCTGACTTACCACACATTTTCTTTGGTGATACATCTGGAGGCTAGAGGAATGTACTGTTTGGAAACCTAGCATGACGACCCAGCATCACCAGCAATCGGTCTAATAAATTTCTCAGTTGCTCGTATTTTCTTGTAAGCATGTGAGTCTTGAGGATTGATCTCGTATAGGCTGGCTGGCTGGTATTGTTCTGGTGGGGACACTTACTCGGGACATACCTTAACTGCCTCCATTAACTCCTCATAAGAGATCCTTAAACCACAATGGACCTTACAACGAGCGTAAAAGGCAACAGGGGATGTTTCTTTGGGTTCTACATTTTCCTTCCCTTTGGATGGTGGTTCAATTTGTGCCACTGATGCGCTTTCCCTGGTCGTACTGATGTCCAAGGTATGCTTCCACTTATTGGGATTGTTCCATTGCAGGTTAAGGGTACCCACCATGACACTTTCACTAGATTCAGCTTGCTGCGTCTCCCGCTCGCCTGATCTCTGTATGGTGACCTCACCTTCGTCAATCATTATTGGATCCTATACTTCAAGTTGGTACACCGCTCTATTGAGTGAGTCCATACATGGTGGAAACGACAGTTGGGTAATCCTTCTATCTCCAAAGGATTTGGAGAGGGTCCAAATGGCACTCAAGAAATCCTTGTCGTGATCAAATTGTCCAGATTCTCAGCCATCCTCGACACATCGTAAGTGATCTGTCGCTTGCCCCATTTTGTTAGTGGGACCTTGTTCGATGGGCCACTGCTTTCTAAGCTCTCAGCTTAGCTGAATACGATCCTCCCTTCCTCAATCCAGTCTTGAATCTTATCTTTCAGACCTTTGCATGCCGAGGTGGCATGGCTAAACTTACTGTGGAACCTGTAGAAAAACTCCCCGGGCCTCACATAGGCCAAATCTTATATTCTCTATACATGCCTGTAGGTAATGAATCCTCTCTTTATGAGCTCGTCAAGGATCTCGTGCACGCAATTTTCTTGGAATGTATACTGTCACGGTCGTCTAGTTGGCCTTGCCACCTGGCCTCTCGTCTAGGTACCCGTTGTTCACTACACCATAGGATGCTCCATGTATAGCTCCAACATGTTGACCTGCTGATTTGGAAAAGGATAGGTATCCACCAAGGAAATTGTCTTGGCAGGAGCCTCTAAGGCCAGCTTGCCCTCACTGATCCACTTTTGGATCTGGTTTTTCAATTTTACACAATCTTTGGTTGAATGGTTCCACATCCCATGGAACTTGCAATATTTCTTTCCTTTGATTGCTTTGCATTGGGAATAGGGTCGAAATATAGTCTTTGCCACTCATTGGCTAATCAGCTCATCCAATATCTCGTGAGCGAGATTAGCGTCATAGGTGTAAGTCTTGAATTCTGGCTTGGTAAAAGCCATAATCAAGAGCTTTAAGAGTCCCTTTCTTTGTTGTGGCTTCTTGGGCATTAACATTATCTTGGAGGTTAAGTTAACCACATGAACGCGCTCAGTTTCTGAATCGAACCATCCTCATCAGATTCTTCAAAATAAGCCAATGCCACTGGCTTATTTCTATCTAGTGCATATGACTTAGGTGCATATGTTCCCTTCGAAGAATTTCACTTATTGTCCCTCTCTTGCATAACTCTAGCGCCTTCATCACCGAAGTACTGAACTCGGTTAGTGATGCATGCTTGGTGTTAAGAAACATTGTATATAGTCGTTCTTCTAGGCAATTGATGACCATGTCAATAATGCCATATTTGTGGAGTTGCATGTTGCACATATTGTATTCCACTCTGAAGCGATGCAAGAAAACCACCGAGCTTTCCAAAGACACCTGGCACATTGAGCATAGCTTGGCTACGCTTACCTCTAGCATGGTTGTCCAAAAGTGTCCCATAAATCCATAGTTGACTACTCATTCACCGTTCATGGGTCCAAGCCGGTAAACCAAATAAGGGCCGACCTTATTAGCGAGGATCAAAAAACCCTTAGATTGAGTTCCAGATTATTCCCTCATGACCCAAGTTGTAGGGTAAAATGAGCCAGATGGGTAGATGCGCTTTCATCTCTGTTCCCGCTAAACATTTGGAAACTGATCGGCTTGTAAGCCTCAGGCCACTTCCAGGCGCCGCTGTCTTCTTTGTCCACATTTAGGAAAAGAGCCTCGTAGTGTTGAAACTACCGTTTAATCTACAAGTTATATTGCTCCATGAACCTTTTGAACTCCTCCTTCCAGGCTACTAGGAATTTCTCAGCTTGGTGCTACTTGCGGGCCAGATTCGACTCAACAGTAGAGAGATGGCCAAGGTCTTTGTCAGTCCTCTTACACATGTCAGTCATAGACTCCTTATGCCTTTTCATCGAAGAATCTACTATCCGTACAATGTCCACCCGCAACCTTTCCTAACCCTCTTTCAAGCTCGCGGTTTGAACTCTATAAGCCTTTTGGTCCTCTAGGCCTTTTGAATGGACTGTCTTCATGGCCTACAAATCGTTGGTGAGCTTCGTAGACCACTCATTAGTCGCTGCTAGCAAAGGTGCCTGCTCATCCAACCGCCGATTTATCAGGTTGAGTTCCTATGCCTAGTATTGATCATGTTTGGCAGTGTAGGGACGATAATATTCGTACGTCTTTGCATTGATCTCTTTAAGGGTTAGGGGTTAATACGTCATTTGTTACACACATACCGAAATCACACACTCATCGAAACACGTTACGTGTTATCGCGGATTGGGCGCGTTATTAGGGTTGCTAATGACTATTTCACCAGATAAGAATTTGATTTGACTTTCTTCGCGAAAGTCATGGAGAATTTAATTTCGTGCTCGTGGAAATTTTTGGAGAATTTTTCGGTCTTGTGAGCTAATTTTTATGTTTATTGCAAGTCGGCGTGTGAAATTATATAAAATAAATTTATTTTTAGTCGGTTAATTCTCGATCGTTTGATCGTGATAAGATTGATTTTGGATCGTTGATCAGATCTGAATTTTTTAGTATAAATAGGTGATTTTTAGAAATTATTTTTCTGAAAATTAGAAAATTCAAACAGTGTAACCTGTTTCTCTCTCCCCGTGACCCGTTTGTTTTACCCGACCCGTTTCACCAATTTCGGCCACCTCCGGCGACGAAAGAGGTATGGGAAAGAAGCCATAAACCTCCTTGATTGTTTGTTGTGGATAATTTTGGGAAATATGTAGGGTAAGTAGCAACCCGAATCGGGTTTTGGGTGCTTGGAATCACTGTCGTCAGTGAAGGCATTCCGACGAGTTTTGGAAGGCGTGGGTTGGGGGTTTTGGATCCCCTTAATCCTCTAAGTAGTTTGGGTAGGTATTTACGGTCGTGGAGGGTTCACGGGGAAGCTGCGTCGACGAGGGCATACCGGTCCAATTTGGGACTGTGGGTAGTTTTTCGGCCGGTGGGTTGGCTGAATGGTGGTTGGCCTTTGGAGGAAGTACGTTATTGGGATTAGAGAGATCAAGAGAACGTGGGGTTAAACATCGTCAATCGTAGTGGTTGACGGTGGTTGGCGCTGCCATCTGTGGCGGTGATTTGGCCCCCAAAACAGCGGTTTTGGATGGTGGTCCATTTGATAAAGTTGTAGGGCTCAGTGTGGATTTCCAATGATGTATAAATCATTGGAAATGGACCAATTTCTTCTCGGCGCATGTGGCTCACGCGCCGCCGCCCACGGTGGAGCTCCTGCGTTGTAGATTACGCGATTCTTCACAGAGACTTTCAGGATTATTTCTAGGGTCGATTTTCATATGATTTACGTATTTTGATATCGTATGATCCGTTTTACAGGACATCAAGACCGTGACTCTAGTAGTGAAGAAAATTTTGCGGGACCCCAGCAATAGCCGTTAACTTGTGAGTGGACCTTTATTTTCACAGTCGTAGCGAGTTCTTATTTTATACAGCATGGTCTACAGTTTTATTTTAGAGCTTTTAATCAGAGGTTTGCTTTATGATGGTTTGTTTACTGCATTGATGCTATAACTATTCAGCTGATCACTGAATAGCCGGTTAAGGGAGGTTATGTGGCCTCGTCTAACCCAGATCGACTCAGGTTAGGTGGCCCAGGTTAGGTGGCATGGGGACGATCCCATCACATATTGCATATTTTCCTTTTCAGTTTGATGCCTAATGTTAGGTGGCCTGGGAGAGCACCTCCATTTATATTTCAGTTATTCAGTTTAGAACTCGCATTGTTTTACAAAAAATAGTGGAAAGGCATGAAATTACAGTTTTACGATTTACGCAGATTAATATATTATTTTTATCCACTCACACTAACGTTATATATTTTAAATGTCTTTCCCTGGGCTTTTCAATTTTTCCATTGCCCAGGTTGCAGTGTTATTCCTTTGTGTGCTTGGTATCATCGAGAGCTCCAAGTCTATCAGTCATCCTCTCATCAGTAGGTTCCAGCCCATTGTCAGTTCATTTATATGTATATAGAAGTCACTCTGGATACTAGTTTTCTTATGTTGCTACAGTGAGACTCTTGTGAATAGGTTGTTACTCGAGTAGTCGTTGAGTTTGCTTTTCCTTGTATTTAGAACCAGTACTTTGTAAAGTATATTTTTAACCTTGAGTTATACATCTGGTTTAGTTTCTGCTATATGTTGAGAAATCCGGATGGACATCGGTTGTCAACGGTTTTGTTTGTGGGATTAATCTGCAGAGTGTCATTCTTCTTGCAGGTTTTTGGTTGTTTCAGTTTTAAGGGGTGTTATGTCAAAAAAATTACAGAATTTTATAGATTATAATCAGTCGTTAGGGCTTGATCCTAAATTACTAGTTAATCTAGGGTTGTGTCCTTTCAATTTGGTATCAGAGCATTAGGTCACAGATTCTGTAGCCTCTTTTGGTCATGTTAGTACATGCATTTGAGAACGTATGACACTTTTGGAAGGATGGCCTGCTGGCTGGCGGATGCCCATTATTCCTAGTGTTGTGCATTGTCAAATGCTTAGAGTCTCTTAGACGATTCAGTTTGTGACTTTTTTCAGTGAGCTAAATTTTTTTTGGACTCGTAGGTTAGTCAGTATGCCTCGACAACCAGCCCAACCGGATGATACACAATCCTTAGCCCAGTAGATGAGTGAGTTAATTTCACGCATGATGCCCGCACCACGTGAGAATCATGAGGATCTAATTAGTAAGGCTATGAAGGCAGGAGCCGTTCCTTTTATTGGTTCCCATGACCCTGAGACTAGCGAGAACTGGCTAATTGAAATCGGTTGAGTTTGTGACCGTTTGCGTCCACAGTTGACCCATGAGTAGAGGACTGTGGTAGCTACAAGTTTGTTATAGGACCATGCTTATCATTGGTGGCAGAGTACTGAAAGGAATGAAGCTCTCACTTCATGGATAGAGTTCACAAAATTATTCATGAGTCGTTTTTGTAGCGAGGCTTCCGAGCAGCCAAAGTATGAAGAGTTTATGAGTCTTCGGCAGGGGGACATGTCAATAATGAAGTACCGGGACCGTTTCACCCGCTTGGCCCGTTTTTCATCAAATTCCATCAGGTCAGTGAAGGAGAAGTGCTGGAGGTTTGAGCAGAGTTTGCGAATTGATATTGCCCCATACTTATCCAGTGTGTCACGTACTGATTTTGATGAATTTGTTAGTGCTGCTATTATATGCGAGGATAGGCTTCAATCTGAGCAGGGCCGGACTCAACGATTTGAGGAAGGTGGGCCTAGCCAGGGTCCTTCTAAGAGGGGAAGCTCAAGCACTTCAGGTTCTACTTCATATTGAGGTGAGAGATCTTCCGCTCCAGCTCTTCCTACACGTTATCCAAGTCATTTTCAGAGATGGAGGAGGAGGAATAAACCACAGAGGCAGGGATCCAGTGACAGTACCAGTGGAGCCAGTAGTTATCGTTCTACTCCATCAGCATCCATGGATTTACCTCTATGTGACAGGTGTCACAAGCATCATCTCGGGCAGTGTTAGGTTAGGTCTTCAACTTGTTTTCATTGTGGCCAGATGGGTCACTTTGCATGGGAGTGTCCACATAGGGACACCTCAGGTGGATTTTTGGTGCAGAGTTCTGGTGGTAATCAGGGAGCCACTTCAGGGGTAAGAGCAGCACCGCCACCTAGACAGCCGACTTATTAAGATCAGAGCTAGAGATGGAGACCACCTACACAGACTGGACAAGTCCGATTTCACCATATGACCTTACAAGAGGGCATAGCAGCTCCAAATGTTATTATCGGTACGTTATATATTTTTGGTTATACTATTTATACTTTAATAGATTTGGGGGCGACATATTATTTTATCTCCATGAAATTAGCATCAATAGTTAATGTACCGACCACTCCCTTTACCAGTGATGTGGCGAGTGGTTTATCCCAACGGTGATATGGTTTTGGTGGGGTTAATGTATAGGGACCGTGTTGTCATGGTTGGAGGTTTCAGGTTGTATGCTGACTTGATACCTCTTGACATCACGGACTTCGGTATGATTTTGGGTATAGACTTTCTGGGCAATCACCAAGCTTTGATTGATTGTCATCGGAAAGAAGTGGTGTTTAGAAGTCCAGGGTTACCAGAGATTTTATTCTATGGAGAAACAAATGTTCTTTCTTCATGCTTGATTTCAGCTGTGTAAGCCGAGAAATTGTTGCGGAAAGGGTGTACCACATACTTAGCACATGTTGTAAAGACTCGTGTTTCCACTCCTAACCTTGAGGAGATTGCAGTGGTTAGGGAGTACCTTGATGTGTTTCCTGAAGAATTACCAGGTCTCCCTCCAGAAAGGGAAATTGATTTCACGATTGAGCTACTTCCGGGTATAGGTCTCATAGCTCAGGCGCCGTACCGTATGGCTCCAGCTGAGTTAAACGAGTTGCAGATTCAGCTTCAGGAATTAATTGATAAAGGTTTTATCCATCCTAGTATATCACCACGGGGAGATCCAGTTTTGTTTGTGAAAAAGAAAGATGGTTCTATGCGGTTATGTGTTTACGACCAAAAATTGAATCAGGTGACTGTGAAGAACAAGTATCTTCTGCATCGTATTGACGATTTTTTTGATCAGTTGAAGGGAGCTATGGTGTTCTCTAAGATTGATCTCCGATCGAGATATTATCAATTGCAGATTAGAGAGTCTGATGTCTCTAAAACCGCATTACGATCGCGTTATCGGCACTATGAGTTTCAGGTGATGCCGTTCAGTTTGACGAATGCACGTGTTGCCTTCATGGCTTTAATGAATCGAGTATTTCGAGCTTCTCTTGATAAATTCGTCATAGTGTTTATTGATGATATCTTGATTTACTCAAAGGATGGGAGGCAGCATGCGAGACATTTGCATATTGTTTTGAAGACTTTAAGGGAATCTCAATTGTACGCCAAGTTCAGCAAATGCGACTTCTGGTTGGATAATGTGAAATTTCTTGGCCCTTTGGTTTGTAAAGAGAGTTTCCAGACTCTGAAGACAAGGTTGACCACAGCTCCAGTGTTGACGTTACCAGACGATTGTAGGGAATTTACGGTTTTCAGTGATGCCTCTAAATTAGGCTTGGGGTGCGTGCTGATGCAGCATGATAGAGTTGTCGCGTATGGTTCACGCCAGTTGAAACTCCATGAGGAGAATTACCCAACTCATGATATGGAGTTGGCAGCAATAGTTTCTGCGCCAAAAATCTGGAGACATTATTTGTATGGTGCCAGATGTCGGATTTTTACTGATCATAAAAGCCTTACGTATCTTCTCACTCAACCAGAATTAAACTTACGACAGAGAAGGTGGGTGAGTTGATAAGTGATTATGATTGTGTCTTCGAGTACCACCCTGCAAAGGCGAATGTTGTAGCTGACGCTCTTAGCCGGAAATCTAGAGTTTCCTTGTCTCACATTCAAATGGCTCGGGCACTATTGCTCGCGGAGTTATGAGCCACTGGAGCAATGTTGTATACTGATGTGAGCGAGACTGGAGTTTTATTCGCCAGTATGTAGATCCGACCCGTTCTCATTGACAGAGTGCATGTGTTGCAGGATTCTTATCCATCCATTCTGAAGTTAAAAGACGAGGTGCGTAATGGTGAACAACCAGATTTTGCGATAAGGAGAGATGTGTTGCTGGTATTTAGAGATAGACTTTGTGTTCCAAATAGGGCTGGGCATGGGACGGGATGGGACGGGATTGAGGTCATCCACGTCCTGTCCCGGTTGTTACACGCGGGACGGGATCGGGACGGGTCTTACATTTTGAGAGTAAATCCCGCCGGGCCCAATCCCGGATGGAACGGGACGGGATCAGGACGGGACGGGCCCAATCCCACCACAAAATTGGAAACAAAAAAGAAGAAAAACTTGCTTACATTCATAAATCACAACATGCATCTATGATCTAATTACAATTACACAACTTGCTTACATTCATAAGTCACAATCCATAACCTAATAATATCAAACATAACAAGAATAACATCCATAATCTATTACACAAGTTCACATATCATAAGTTTAACAAGAAAAGAAGAAAATTAAAAAAAATAGCAATACAAGATTAAAAACATAGCAATATAAGATTAAAAACATAGCAATACAAAATTAAAATCAACGATCAAGATCAATTTTAATTTATATATGGGACGAGACAGGCCTAACGGGACGGGAAATTTCAGTCTCGCATCCCGTCCCGTTGTTTTTCTGATGGGACGGGATGGGACGGGATGGACATTTTTAGTTTCAAATCCCGCCGGGACGGGACCGGGACGGGACCGGGATTTGCGGGATTTATGCCCGGCCCTAGTTCCAAATATCGAGGAATTAAAGCAAGAAATACTCGATGAGGCTCATTGTTCAGCTTATGCAATGCACCCGGGTAGCACAAAGATGTACCGCACTCTCAGAGAGTATTATTGTCGTTGTCGTTGTTTACTCGCTCTAAGTAATGAATTGCTTGTATGCAGATTCGTGTGTGTAGGTGTCATGAAATCTTCTTAGACTCGTCTATTTATAGGTTGTGATGCTCTCTCTCTAATCGCTCTAGGAAACAACTACGACTAGGAAAGAAGAGATGTATCTTTTGTAAATCTTCCTAGCTTGCTTAGGAATCTCGTATGTGATATTCTTTCCAGATTCGGAGCAATCTTTCGTGGGCCGTAGAGGTCGGCCTGTATTCTTCTTGGCCCATAAAATGTTATAAAATGTTTAAGTTTTTTTTGGGCCCAAACAGTACCAAATCCTATATTTTATGTAAATTTTAAGCAAAAAAACAAGGATTAATCGACAAAACATAAGTTTTCCAAATTCTAGCGACCGTGCAACAAATGTTAGTTATTTTTCAGGGAATCCTTGCGAACAACATCTTATAGGAGATGGGTATGTCGTCACAAGGCTCTTTGTTGACCCCTAAAACAAGTACTTTTCACGGAGTCTAATTCTCATAATTAATACTTAAGATAGGTCTTAAGCATAGCTTTTTCTAATCATATCCTAATTAAGCTGAATGAAAACTTACTAAACAAAAATATACATACAAATACTATTAATTTTTAGTTTTGACTTTAAAAAACAAAAAAGAAGATTTTTTCTGAAAAGATATGACGCAAGCCCAAGCTCTACAAGTAACGTCATATCATATTTTCCGCCCGGTAATTCCTAGTAACTCGATCAATCAGGGTCTGTCTAACCGTCATTCCACCTCATCCGTTTGACATCCTAGTAAAATTCGGACACCTGGAGCTTGATTACTTAATCATCTAACGTCTATGTCAGACTAACACCGTAGTCTCACCACTATCTTTTTGCGGATTATAGTTTCAATCATCCATAGTCCTGAGAAGACCATCTCAAATTCTTTATTGTCAATCCCAAATGGACTTCAAATTGAGATGCATTTTTAAACCCCATTATACTTCTTACGATTTATTTAAAACATTGATTCGGTAAAGTTCGATTTTATATTATTGGATTTATAGTTTATATCGGGTATTATGTAGATCTACGACTCTACTAATCTATTGTTTAAGCTTTTGTTTCGTTCTGATATGATCTTTATGAAGAAAAGATTTGGGTTTGTTCATACTGCCAACAATTGATCATGGATCGACCAAATGCTCGTGTTGAGTAGTCAATTTGTTTTTTACCATACTGCCAAATCCAAGTTGGACCCATAATTTCAACACCATGAATCTGATAGTCAATTTTTGATACTCAACTTAAGAATTGATTGAAGGGATTAGATTTGGACCCCGAAAACCTTATCGGAAAAATCTGAACTAAAGATGGGGGAAACTCAGGTGGATGAAGAACAAAAGCAAACAGAAGAAGACAGTTAGGATGAGGTGGAAGTTACTGAAAACTCGAGATGACACATGTTAAAGTTTTATTAGGGCGTCAAACAAGGGAGGTAGAATGACAATTAGGGTGCTCGCAAGCGTGCAATTTTTGCGGTACTAAAAATCCGGTTCCAACTTACCATTCCACGATGTACTCCACGTCAGCATCACATTGTCTTTCACCAACCGGCACCCGCCACGCGTCGGAGGTGGGTCCGAGCTACAGCCGAGGAGGATAAGTAGGTGACAATAACGAGTTGAAGAGTCGCCAAGTTAGACTCTCTCTCTCTCTATTCCATATTACCAAGAATTTTACAGGTTTCCCCAAATTCCAAACTTGTCCGAAACCCACACAACTACTGAATCTATCTCTCTCTATGCTTCTCGCGCCTAATTTTACCATAGCCGCCGCCACATGATTTGAAGCCAGTCGGTACAGTACGGTTTTTGAACTTCAGCTCAAAACAACAAGGTATCACCGCGTTTTGAATTTTTTGATGGATTTTGAGCTCAATTTTGAGAGTTTATGTACGGAGATGGTTGTTCGCTTGTGGAGTTGTGATGGTTAAAGTTGCGGTTTTGTTTTTGATTTTGTGGTGTGGCTGCAGATCTGGAAATCTAGGGTTTTTGAAAAGAGGGTGGTACAAAATGCAGAGGCAAACGAGGCTCATGGAGAGGAACAACTCCATGAGAGGGAAGAGGCAGATAGAAGGAGGAGAGGAGGAGCAGCCGGAGCAGAAGCGGCCAGCTCTTGCTAGGTAAAAAACTGATCTCTTTCTATGTTGAATTGAATCTGCTGATTTTCCCTCGACAAATTTTGTTGTGTCTAGGTGCTTTAGTTGCTTTCTAATCATTTAGTGAAGATATGAGTTACTATGTTGCAGGACCATTAGTGGCAAATGTTTTTCTTAGTCGGTATTGTCTGTTTGGTGCTATCCTTTGTTTTGTACAAACTTGCAGCACGAAACGAGTATTGGTGTTTTTTTGGTTCCGCTAACGAATTGATATAAGTTCCCACTTCAACTTCGACATATTGATTTAATTTTCATTAGTTTTTCTTGTTCATTTACTAAGATTTTTTGTATTTGGTGTGTCTTACATGTCAAGTTTGATTATTTCTCTTGTATTTTTGGTATGTTGAGAGGGCATTATATAGCATATTAATTATGCATCATATGCTGACGCTATACGTGTCGAGGGATCGTGAAATCTCCTTCTAAATTTGGAAATTTTATCTGGATTTTTGCTAGCCGGGGGTTTTGTCTTGGTTCATGAATTTTAATAAATATATTATATGGCTGCCAATTTCAGGAGGCTTAAACGTCTGTATTTTCATTTTTGAGTTTTAATTTGCATTAATTGACAAGTAAGTGGTTATTGTCCCGATCTTCGAAATGCTGATTTTGTGCTTTACATCCTACTCCATCAAATCTGCAGTGTAATTGTAGAAGCCCTAAAGGTCGACAGTTTGCAGAAGCTATGCTCGTCGCTGGAGCCTATTCTTCGAAGAGTTGTAAGTTGGATGTAGAGAATTTTCCTTATTGTGGGAAATGTTTATGCTTTTTTGTTAAACATAGGATCAGCTTGAAACAACTTAATTTTGTCCCCTACAAAATGGTAAAACATCCACGCATTTCTTTTATCTGTACGGATGACTTTCACTCCTTGCTTGTTATCGGATTCTTATCCAAGTCAATTTGAGCTTCAAATATTATGAGACTGTAGTTGTCTACTGAGCTTGTTTGCTGAGTCATCCTCTCATTACATCTTGGGAAACTGAAAGAAATCAAAGCAATCATAAATTGGAGCTCGGGTTGGTTGACTAAGAGAGTATAGTTCCAAAACCGGTGGTCTAAACTTTTGCTGTTTTCGAGAGGTTGATGTATGAAAACCATGATTTGTCTAGATCAAGATATGTGGTTGAAAATTGTTTAAATACAACCAAACTTTAATGCCACTATCTTAGATGTGACATACGTTCGTAATGGTCTCTAGGATCACAAGTTACTTCTGTCTACAGTTCCACAATGGAAGACTAATTTTATGTAGTTGAAGCTTAGAAGTTCAGGCAAACTGTTCTCGGCAGATGCATTATTTTCAAGATTATGTACAAGGCATCAATAATGTTTCATTTACAACCACTTTGTTCAACTAGGAAATCTACCAAAATATCAAATAATTACTCTGTGTGATTAATTTAGTTAAAACGGAAACCAGTATGTTTGAATTTTTCAGCGTGACTTTGGGAGGTTGGAGCATAAAAGTTTCTCAAATATGGCCATTCCAAGACCATGTAATATGAAATTTGTTGTAACATGGTAATAAAAGAAAGCATAATATGCGTCAGTTTGTGATTTTCCTTGTTTTTAATTGTTTAAATATATTTTAATCTACTGATTAGCGGCTTAACAGGTCAGTGAAGAAGTTGAACGTGCATTGGCTAAGTTGGGCCCTACAAGACTTAACGGAAGGTAATGAAACTTCTTGATGAATTTGTTTCCTATGATGAAGTTCCAAATTTCTTGCAACTTCTTCATTTTTTATTCCCACTCTTTGTGTGCAACCAGAAATAGTTGCTTTTCATGAACCAAATGATGAAAGGAAGAGCAGTTATGTAGTTTACTCGTTATATAGTTTCTGTTGAAGGAGAAATAGAGATTGATATGCAATAGACTGAAACTGTACTTTATTCATTGATAAATGACTTTTAAATAGACATTATAATATAATACAATAAATTTTTCGGTAAATCAGGGATTGAGAGAATCTCTATATTTACTATATTCAGGACAAGACACATCGGGATATCAGGAAGATAATTCCCTTAAACATTCTCCTTTGTATCGCGTAATATATGATGTATAATTTGTTGCCTCACTAAAAACTTTGTCAAACAAACAAAAATCTCTCGAGTAAAACAAAAGTTTGGTCGAAGGAAAAAAAGTACAACGTATCAACTACAAAATGACCACATGTGATGTAGATTCTTCTTGATGTTTACGAAATTAACTCTCTCTGATCAGTAACTTAATCTTGGAGTTCATACATTCCTCGCATACCAATGCGTCTCACATGCTTAGCAAATGTAGATTTAAGCAGTGACTTGGTAAACAAGTCTGCAACATTATCTGCTAAACAAACTTGTTTAATAACTTCTGTTGCCAAGTACTGCTTGCATCTCTTGTAGGCATTCTGAATATCTTTAGGTGCACGACATTGCTTATGCATATGCTTGTTTGAACCACACCTATAGCAAGATGCTGAGCTATGTGTCGAAAGAAGAATTTCCATTGTTTCTGGAATCAGAACTTGATGAATTCTTGTTGTTCGAGTTGTCTTGACGAGTCTAAGTCAAAATCAAACTATTTCCTCCTTTCTTACGACCCCTACCACGTCCACCTTTACCACTACGAGTTTAATAAGGTTTCGAACAATTATTCTGTTTATCTTTTTGCGTTTTTTTTCAGTATGATGAGCCTCATGAATTTTCTTTGTAGCGGCTGGGGCTGACATTATTGTGAACAAAAGTCTCCTGATGTCTTTTTCTTTCTTTGTTAGCACATTCATAAAATCACTGAATGGTCTAAGTCTTCCTTACTCATAATCAATTTGATATTGGTGAGCAAGGGTGTTCATCGAGGTAGAAAAAGTAGTCAATGACTTCTCAAACACGACTTTGTCATTCTTGACAATGCCACAAATAGTAAGCTCAGACTGTGGCTAATATATCCTGTTAAAAATTATTGATCTTGAGATAATCAAATAACAGGATTTGATCTTATCTCTCTAAGAATTCAAGAAGCTGTGCACCATGCACATTGTTGAACCGTTCTTGTAAAGTCACACACAAATCTGCGGAGTTGTCCTTTAACAAGTACTGCTTCATTTAAGCAGGATGAATATGTATTCGAAGAAACATTAGAGTTTGAGCTTTTTAGGCTATAATATCATCTACAAAAGATGAGATGAATTAGTTTACTAATTGAAAAATCACGATTACTAATCAAGTTTAGGGAATAAGAAATATGATCCATTGAAGTATGGTCACAAATATCGATGCGATAACCGGTGGTTTCATATCACACTCCATAAAACTGTGACTGAGTCAGAGTCACAAATTATCAATAGAAACTATGACCGTGATTCTCCTATGACTGTCACTATTGTTTAAACTTTGAGGAGGAATATTTAATCCTTCAGTCACTCATACTTGCAATAATCCATAGGAACTAGAGGCACATAAAATTCATGATATTGAAACCTAAATTTAGACATAGATCTAGGGTTTTGTGGTAATTAAGTTTTGCAACTTAATTCTAAATCGAAGAACTTCGTCAATTTACCTCGAAAGTGTTATGCTTGGTATGAAAATTTTGTTGAAAGAAGTTTAAAGCAAGAAAACTCCACAAATTCCAGCGGTGCATCAAGAATTCCGGCGACGGTGAATTTTTCCGGCGGCGATGATGAGTTCGTCATGTTGGGAAGACCGACAATGGAGGTTTGTTGTGTTTAGGGGTTAGAGTTTTTTTCGGGTTCGGATTGGCCATCAACTTAAGAGCTGTTAATAACGTGTTAAAAATGAGAAATAAAGATAGATACGCAATAGATTGAAACTATACTCTATTCATTGATAGATGAATTTTAAATAAGTATTACAATTTGATGCAATAAATTTCTCGGTAAATTAGGGGTTAAGAAAATCTCTATATCTACTCTAATTAGGACAAGACACACCGAGATATCAAGAAAATAATTCCCTTAAACACCTTCAATTAAAAAAAATGAAGTATAGATTTTTTTAATGCTATAAAGAAATTTGACCAAAATCATTACCCTTCAAAATCTTTATAGAAATTTCAAACAAACTCTAATAATGAGGTTAATAATAATTATTACCGTTCAAAATCATATTTCGTAATCACACTTCTTTTCTTTTATAATATTGATGCACTTGATGGCTGTACCTAGATATTAGATTGTCCATGGACTGCTAATTTCTAGTTTCGTTCTAGTTTTTTTTCATCAAACAGTAATGTTCTTGATCATGGTGGGAAGAGGGGTTGTTTCCCACTTTTCCCATTTCTTCCAAAAAAACCTGTTTAATCATAGAAAAATATAATTATTCAAGGATAAATTGGTCATTAACAAATAAATTTAAAAAATAAAAATTCCCTGAAAATATCTCACACTCCCTTCTTTTTCTCTCTTGCATAAACTGCCATGATTCTCATGGGAGAAGATTTCCCTCTCCCGTTAAATTAGTTTATTGTAAAAAAAAACACTAAAGAAAATTAAAAAAGAAAGAGTAGTTCACGTGCATAGCACGTGTGCATCATCTAGTAGGGTTAAAGGTTTCAAGTTGACTTATTAGGCAAAAAATTATTATATTAACTTATGTTGTTCATCTGTTGCGTTAGATCATCGTAGATGCTGAAGACTCTTGGCAAATCCAAAGTTTTGTATAATACTTTGCTTTCCTTGTACTTATGGAGAGCAAGTAGTGGATTTTTTATTTTACTTTTTCCTTGTAATATAAATCTGCTAGGTTTCTTATTCATTTGTATAGTATTTATGGAAATCAAGATTTTAATCTGATTGGGGTAACTTCTTCATAAATCATCATCACCATTAACTGCTAAATAGAAAGTAGAGACGTGAGTTATTTGTCACGGCTAGAACTTGATTTTTCGTTCAAGTTTTACTATTTTCTGATACTTGAGAGATGATTTAGGTCTTCCCCCAAACGAATTGAAGGTTTAAATGAGCGAAACTTGCAATTACAATTTAAGTCCAATCTGGCTCTCCCCATCTTCACAGGGGGGAAAGTTGAAGGCGAGCAGGGAGCCTCAATTCATGTTGTTTTAGTAGATTCGAACTCTGGCCGTGTTGTGACATCTGGACCTGAAACCTCTATAAAGCTAGATATTGTTGTGCTTGAGGGTGATTTCAATAATGAAGATGATGAAGGTTGGACTCAAGAAGAATTTGAGAGCCATGTGGTTAAAGAGCGCGAAGGAAAAAGGCCTCTTTTGACTGGGGACCTACAAGTAACTCTGAAGGAAGGGGTAGGGACAATAGGGGATCTGACTTTTACGGATAACTCCAGTTGGATTCGAAGCAGGAAGTTCAGGCTTGGATTGAAAGTGGCCTCAGGTTTTGGTGAGGGCATGCACATCCGTGAAGCAAAGACAGAAGCTTTTACTGTTAAAGATCACAGAGGGGAATGTAAGTTTATACTCTGTTCTTACCTATCTTGTGTTATTGTGTCAGAGTGCTGTTATTTATGTTCTTTTTCTCTTGTTCTCTTTTTATCTTGACAGTGTACAAGAAACACTACCCTCCGGCACTAAATGATGAAGTATGGAGACTGGAGAAGATTGGAAAGGATGGGGCATTCCATAAGAGGCTAAACAGTGCAGGAATACACTCAGTTGAACAGTTTCTCCAGCTTGTAGTCAAAGATCCTCAAAAGTTACGGAGTGTAAGTGTAGAATTATAACACAAACACCTCGACAATGAGTACATTTTTTTTCTACCTTCTTTGTATTAAGTCCCGTGTCTTTCTTTTATAGATCCTTGGAAGTGGCATGTCAAATAAAATGTGGGAAGCTCTACTGGAGCATGCCAAGACTTGTGCCCTTAGTGGAAAGCTTTATGTTTATTATCCCGAGGATACAAGAAATGTTGGTGTTGTTTTTGACAACATCTATGAGCTGAGTGGCCTGATAGCTAGGGAACAGTATCATTCAGCCGATACTCTTTCAGACAGCCAGAAGGTGGATGCATACCTCTCTCTCTCTCTCTCTCTGTCTCTCACACATTATAATCATACTTCTTTTAGCCAATCAATTTTGGTGTGGTTTAGGATTACATTTTTGACAAGCAGATAGGCTTCCCGTCCTACAAGGAATATATTTGAGGTGTAATAGTTTACCCAAAGAGTAGGAAAATGCCATAGGAAGTTACCATTTTTTATTTTTTTAAAATCTTTTTTTTCTTTTCCTTGAAGTGTTATACATCATTGTTCCTTTGGTAAACACTGGTGCAAAAGTGAATTCTGTTCAATAGGTGTGTTTTTTACTGGTATGACATTGTCGTGTAGTGTTTTGGTTACAATGGTTGGTTTCTTCCCAATAATTGTACTGAATTGAATAAGATAATAATTTTAGTCTGACCCTATATAGTTGTATGGCTAATTGACTAATAAATCCGCAACTGCAATTTTTTTTCATTGGACAGTTGAGTGACGTATCTGAAGTCTGGCCTGTTGAAGATTCTATAACTCAAAGAGTCATAGTACATTAGATTTTAATCTAGTTTATACTTCTGAATGAGAAGGTTAAGCACAAAACATTTATAAAATGCTTATGTTCT
The DNA here is from genome assembly GCA_946800695.1 of Geum urbanum. Taxonomy (NCBI): domain Eukaryota; kingdom Viridiplantae; phylum Streptophyta; class Magnoliopsida; order Rosales; family Rosaceae; genus Geum; species Geum urbanum. The sequence continues at coordinate 14,887,094 of OX327003.1, forward strand.
TGCAGCTCTATGTCGATACCCTTGTCAAGAAAGCATATGAAAATTGGGATCAGGTTATCGAGTATGATGGCAAGTCACTTCTGAGTATCAAGCAAAATAAGAGGTCAACTGCAGCTCGAAACGAATTTCAAATGGGTTCAGTCAACTGCAATGCTTCAGACCATCAGGGGCAAGCACCTCGCCTAATAAATTCTGTTTCATCTGAGCAGACTTTTCCATCTGATTCATCCCTACCAATTGGAGGTAAGCATTATTGCCTTGATAAGGGTGTTTTTTCTTTCTTTCTTTTTTTCTTCACATTTTTCCTGTCATAACAAATGCATGGCCATTGAAATTATGTTACTCTTTAAGAGTATGCCTATATTTGGACATTTGGTATGGGCTACTGGAATATTGTTGTTAATTTCCTGTTGAGGATATTGGCAGGAAGTATAATATTTTACGTATACATGCAATTCGTGGAGTCAGAAAACATGCGTACTTACCAATCATTGTGACTTATGTTTAGGTGTGGTGCTTGTGTTGGAATATAATATGATATATAAGTTCTTTATTATGGAAAACCCTGAAGCCAGGATTGCAACAGACTCCGCATATTAACTTAGAATATTTTATTGCAACACCTCGCTAGCATGTGACGCTGTCTGTAGTCATTAAAGTTTTCAAATAATTGGAGAACAAATGTGATCCCAATGGCTTAGGTTGAGCATGTTCAAGATGTGCCTAATGAAGTTAAGACAATGAAGGCAATTGTAGATTTTGTGTTGATTTTTTTGTCTTGAATCGAACCAACTGAAACAGTGGCTTGTGAAAAGGTCTATGAAAAAGGTGGCTATCAATTGTTCTTTATGATTTACGGTGTAATTTCTTTTGTTTCGTCTTTTTTCTCTGTCAATACGTTTCTCATAATGCTTGATGATCTATTTTCTGATATTTTCTTAGTGCCATCTTCTTACTCGAATAGAAAATTGTATCCATCCACTGGTTTAAAATTAAGATTAAGCATCAATTTACACTATTAAGTTTTTTTATTTTTATTTTTTTATGCAGTTTTTACTGTCAAACCGGGCATGTTTCTTCTATGTTTCATGCCCTTGGCTATTTGCAAGTATGTGAATTGAGATATAGGATGGATAGGATTTCACTCTTGCTCTATATCATCCACTGATGTTTAATATGTTGTCCTTCGTTTGATCAGTTACATTTCTCTTTGTTCTCGTCAGGGTATAATGATAGTCGGTCAACGAGGTACATGATTCAGCCACAAATGACTTCGAATTCTCGTGCCCAGTATGATAGCACCTCTTTTACACTAGATGGGCAGTTGATCCACAACTCTCATCAGCCACAGAGCATGACAAATGATGCCAATGCTGTTGGGTTGGCCCTTGGTCCTCCACAATCATCTACATCAGGATATCAGACAATGAATTCTTCTGTTCATCCTACAACACTTAATCCTCTAGATGACTGGGGAACAGGCCGAGAAAAGGGAGTTGATGACTTCTTTTCAGAGGAAGATATTCGCATAAGAAGTCATGAGATGCTTGAAAATGAGGATATGCAGCAATTGCTCAGAATCTTCAGCATGGGAGGCCATGCCTCCATGGATTTGTCAGATGAGGGATATGCATTCCCATCATTTATGCCTTTCCCAATGCCAAATTTTGATGAAGATCGCACACGTCCTGGGAAAGCTGTAGTGGGATGGCTGAAAATTAAGGCAGCTATGAGATGGGGTTTCTTTGTCAGAAAGAAAGCAGCTGAGAGGCGGCAAGCACAGCTTGTGGAGTTGGATGATGAGTAGATGTCACTCCTGCAAGGTTCTTGCTATAGTTTTTCTATGGTGATGATTATTATTCCGTGATCAAGTTTTTCTTTGCTTTTAAATGTTATTCTGCAAGTTGAACTTTGATTATCAACAAGAGCCAGCCAGAAGTCGAGGTACTGGCACTGATTGAAAAGTTAAAACATAGTTGTCATAAATGACTGATACTTGTGGTAGATCTGATAGATAGCAAGGGATCTCTTCTTGTACAGCTGCCTGTACAGTGGATTGTTCTTTTTATTAGTTTTACTTTATTGTCATCGATCAGTTTATGAACAATCTGGTGCCTTGCTTGTTGACAGATTAGGGGTCCGCGTGCAATTTATAAGCCTGACCAAGAATTGTTTTGTGAAGTGTACACTAGAATGCTGATTACTGTAAAATACTTCTATAGTTGTAATTTGAATTGACTGGATTTACAACGTGTATTAATCATGGATTTCCTTTGTTGTTCCTACGTTGCATGAATATTTGTTTTGGGAGGAGGTACCCACATTGTTTCTCTTTCTTTTCCTTTCATTTAAAACCTAAAACCATGGGCGGTGGGTTTAGTGACGACTCCGTGTGTCCAAGGTGGTGTTAGTATAGCAGCATTAGTTCGTTAATTAAACACACTTACCTAATTAAGCAGGTGATCAACACCTACCCGACCATTCGAAAGACCACCAGGCAGGCTACAACTTCGCCTACAAGACTGACCCCATCCGAGCGCGCACGCGCCCGACAGGCGCACATCCGAATGTTTGTTCCACATGACAACAAAACAGCCCCATCCCACATCGAAGAGCACAAGTAAGCAATGATCTCACCCACCTATATAGGTAAAGCATTTACTACAGGTAAGACTCTCTCGTTAATTCCAACAGAGAGATAGACATTTAATTCCATTCAATACTCCAACCTACTTTCTCACACGTTCGCTTGACTGTTATATCCAATACATCTTCTAACTTAGGCATTAGAGCGTTGAAGGCAGGCTCCCCTGTCTCGACCATCTGACCGCCCGTTTGTCGTTGTATTCTTCTAACAGTGGGAGCCGAACATCCGAAAACCCGAACGCCCGAAGAGAGAGGAAGCACCCGATCATCCGAACAACCCGAACGTTCGGACGCAAGATGATTACTCGTACTTGCTTCTGCTAGATTACGTCCCGCGTAATCCGGTAGAAACAGTTGGCGCCGTCTGTGGGAAACTTACAAATTGCAAACCTCTTATAAACACCACCAACCAAAAGCCCACATGCATACCCAGGAGACAAACATCAGTGATACACCCATCGAGGAAACACCCCCAGGCGCACGGGCGCGGCAAGTAGTGGAGCTGGGGACGAGCAGTAGCGGCGAGGAGCGCGTCGATTTCCTGCTCTAGGAGCTGCGAGAGGCAGCATTCGAAAGAGATCATGAGCGCCAGGTTCAGCAGAGGCTGGAAGAACGATTGGACGCCCTCGTCAGCCAACAACAGATACAACGCGAACGGATCCAAGAGACCGCCAACGACGAAGAGCAACACCCGTTTGGCAGGACCGACCCCCGAGCGGTCCGCACGCCCGCACCAGCGGGGGAATCGGCACCCCCGACAGACAACACCCTGATCCTTCGGAGGATGGAGGAATTAGCAGAGGAAGTCTCGCGCCTGCGGAAGGACAAGCTTGCCGGGCAATGTGGGATGTTCACCCCCCGGGTCAGTCCGTTCTCGGCACACATACTAGAGAGAGGAAGGGACCTCAAAGCGAAGACAGCAAAGATCACCCAATTCGACCGAAGTGGGGATCCCCGCAAGCACATCGACGAGTTTCAGTCCGCCACGGACGGAACAGGTATTCGAACTCGACCCTGTGTTTTCTGTTCCAGGAGACGCTGACCGAGGAAGCGAGGAGTTGGTTCTATGAGATTCCGCTGGGCTCCATCCATTCGTTCCTTGAATTAGCGGAGAGTTTCCAGAGGCGTTACAAGCTCCAGGGGAAGTACAACACCACAGGCATCCTCCTCAAGGTCTGCCAGAGGATGGACGAGAGCCTGTCCAGCTATATCAACCGGTGGAGGGCGCTGGCGAGCACATGCAGGGATCTCGACAAGTGGGTGGCCAAGGTAGCCCTGATGGACAACATGCTTGCAACACCATTCGTAGAGAAACTAGTGAGGAAAGAGCATCTCGACTACGACGAGATCATGGACCTAATCGTACAGAAGGCGTTAGTGGAGACGCGAGTGTACGGGTCCGCCTCCGAGTCTAGCACCAACAGGCCGGAGGACGTAAGCGCTCAACCACGACAATCCACGGACGACAGAGGAGAGCCAAGCGGAGGCTATAAGAGAAACCGAGACGCACACGGACAAAATCACCGGAGGCCGTCCCCCCGCAACTATCAGAACATTCGACACAACCAGGCGAGGCGACCAGCGCCACAAGAAGCCCGCCTCCCGCAAGCGCCACGACACCGACCAGCCGAATAGGAGATCTACGCGATCAATCGGCAATCGAACGAATAGCTACTCTGCCAGCACCGATGCCAGATTCAACCGCTGAACAACGTGTCGAAGGAGAGGACCCCGCCCGGTCGGACCCCAAATATCTGGTGCGAGTACCACCACACCGCCACTCACCACACCAACGACTGCGTCATGTTGAAGAAGGTCCTCAGAGACATGCAGAAGGACGGAAGGATCACCCCTCCTAGGGCAGAGGAGCGACCACGCGAGACGAACGTCGAGACCCGGGGGACTATCAGCACGATATCCGGGGGGAAGCGCAAGGAAGGGACTTCGTCACCCGATTGCCCGAGCAGGGAGGTGCTGACAATCGAAACGGGAAGGACGAGCAAGGTAGGAAGAAGGGAGTCGCCAACCATCAGCTTCACAGCGGAGGACGAAGAAGGAGGCCCGAAGGACAACACCCTGCCTTTCGTGATCGACGCGATCATAGACCGATTCCTCGTAAAGAGGGTGCTCGTGGACAACGAGGCGTCCGTGAACGTGATCTATTTGGATGCGTACACAACGTTAGGCAGACCCCCGCACAAGATGACGCAGGACCACGAGTGCGTCGCCAGCTTCACGGGCGAAACATCATACCCGATCGGAAGCGACAACATTCGGGTCGGGATCGGCGCCCCCGACTCTCCGCACAGCGAGGTCCGGACAGACTTCGTCGTCATGGACACCCTCTCCCAATACAACGCCATACTTGGGAGGCCAGGGATCAACAGGCTGAAACTGATCATCGCGGGGCACATACTGTTGGGATGGTTCCCGACGGAGCACGGGGTCGGGCACGTCCGAGGGTACAACTATGAAGAAGCGACGAAGCCCCGGAATAGGCAAGAAGTCCTAGGCATGGAAGGATCGGCACCAGAGACGGAAGTGTCTGACGACCCGCGCGACGGGCTGATGGCAGTATCCCCCGTTCCCGAGCGCGAAGAGCTGAGGACGATCCAGCTATCCTCCGAGCATCCGGAGAGGACGATCCAAATCGGTGCGTCATTAGTACCCGCAATAGCCGAGCGGCTGATCGTACTGCTAAAAGAGAAGCAGGAAGTGTTCGCGTGGTCGTACAAGGACATGCCCGGGATCAGCACGAACATCATATCCCACAAGCTGAGCGTCAACGTCAGCACACGGGCAGTGAAGCAGAAGCGACAGGCGTACAAGGCGAAACAGTACGCGGTAATGCATGAGGAGGTGGACCGACTGCTGGGCATCAGGTTTATCCGCAAGGTGGATTACCCGAAATGGATCTCCAACGCTGTAATGGTGCAGAAGAACAACAAAAAGTGGAGGATGTGCATTGATTACAGCGACCTCAACAAGGCATGCCCGAAAGACAACTTCCCTCTGCCAAGGATCGACCATTTGGTAGACGCGACAATGCATGAGGAGGTGGACCGACTGCTGGTCATCAGGTGGACCAAGGATCGACCAGTTGGTAGACGCGGCAATGCATGAGGAGGTGGACCGACTGCTGGGCATCAGGTTTATCCGCAAGGTGGATTACCCGAAATGGATCTCCAACGCTGTAATGGTGCAGAAGAACAACAAAAAGTGGAGGATGTGCATTGATTACAGCGACCTCAACAAGGCATGCCCGAAAGACAGCTTCCCTCTGCCAAGGATCGACCAGTTGGTAGACACGACAGCCGGGCACGAACTCCTGTCTATGATGGACGCATACTCGGGATACAATCAGATCTTCATGGACCCCGAGGACCAGGAAGCGACGTGCTTTGTCACGGACAAAGGCTTGTACTGCTATGTCGTCATGCCGTTCGGCCTGAAGAACGCAGGCTCCACGTACCAGAGGCTCATGAACGCGATGTTTCATGGCCTGATCGACAACATCGTGGATGTGTATGTGGACGACATACTGGTAAAGAGCGTTCAGGCGGTCGACCACGTCCAGAACTTGGGGACTGTGCTCGACGTCCTCATCGGGAATGGCATGAGGTTGAACCCGTCCAAGTGCATGTTCGGAGTCACCAATAGCAAATTCCTTGGATACATCATCAGCCAGCGGGGAATCGAGGCTTCGCCCGCCAAGGTGAGGGTGATCATCGACATGAAGCTGCCCGTCAAGAAAGCAGACATACAGAGCCTCACGGGCAAGCTCGCATCACTAAACAGGTTCATATCTCGCTATTCGGACAAATGCGCCCCATTCTTCAAAGCTCTCCGAAACACGAACAAGCGGGAAGTCGTATGGACGCCCGAATGTGAAGCATCATTTCTCCAGATCAAGGAGTACTTGGCCTCGATCCCACTCCTATCCAGACCCGTTCGAGGGGAGGTACTATACATTTACTTGGCCGCCTTCCTCACGGCCATTAGCTCAGCCCTCGTCCGTAGGGAAGACTACATGGAACTGCCCGTTTTCTTTTCAGGAAAGGGCATGATGGGCGCTGAAACCCGATACCCCACGATCGAGAAGATGGCGCTCGCACTCATCACCGCCGCCCGACGACTGAGGCCATACTTCCAGGTACACAGCATCCACATCCTCACAAACGTGCCCCTGCGCCAGATCCTGCAATCGCCCGACCACAGCGGCCGCCTGGCAAAGTGGGCAATCGAGCTCAGCGAATTCGACCTCCAATACAAACCTTAAACAGCGATAAAAGGGCAAGCAGTGGCAGACTTCATCGCCGAGTACACGGAGGCAGAAACAACACCAATCGGCGCACCCGGTGACCCGACGGTAGAGACATCCGATAAACCAGAGGTCAAGGAAGGACCATTGTCGGAGTGGAACCTCTACGTCGACGGATCATGCACAAAAAAGACAAGCGGCGCCGGGATCATCCTAACCGGGCCGGGAGGGGTAAACGCGGAGTACGCCATCAAATTCGAATTTAAGACGACCAACAACGAAGCCGAATAAGAAGGGCTCATCGCAGGCCTACAGTTGGCCTAAAACTCGGAGGCGCCCGACCTCAATGTATTCAGTGACTCGCAGTTGATAGTCAGCCAGATTAGAGGGGAATTCCAAGCGAAAGGGGAGTTCATGATCGTCTATCTGAAGCACGTAAAGGCGCTGATCAGCAGGTTCAACTACGTCAACATCAACCACATACATCGGGGGCTCAATACGAAGGCAGAAAGGCTCGCCCGATTGGCCACGACCACCGTACACACGGGACCAGGGCAGCGGATTATCGAAGTGCTGCGGCGACCGAGCATCTCGGAAGCAGAACAGATCCTGGCAATCGAACCACATGAGCGCAGCTACATGGACGTACTCATCGCGTACAAAGCAAGATGAGAGTTACCAGAAGATAGGCGAGAGGCCAGAACCATCGTCGCGCGGGCGGCAAACTTCAGCATACGGGATGAAGCGCTATATCGACCAGGGAAGACTTGGGCGAGCCTCAAGTGCATCACCCCGACGAAGGGCAACACAATCCTGCAAGAAATCCACTCAGGCACGTGCAGCCACCATGCGGGCGCCAAATCGATCGCACACAAGGCCCTTCGGTGTGGATTCTGGTGGCCCACTATCCACGCGGATGCCACAACAATAACGAGCAAATGCCACCAGTGCCACTAGTGCCAGCTGCACGCGCGTCACCATCTCACGCCTGCCGTCCCACTGTCCATCCTCCTGTCGCCCGTACCATTCGCACAGTGGGGACTGGACCTCATCGGGGAACTCCCGAAATCCAAGGGGCAGTACAGGTACATGATCGTCATCATCGGCTACCACACCAAGTTCATTGAAGCCCAGCCAATGGCAAAGATCACGACAGAAAAGGTCGAGCGCTTCCTCTGGCGTTTCCTCTCCTGTTGCTACGGGACCGCGATCAGCATCATCACGGACAACGGGCCACAGTTCAACAATCCTCGACTCACAGCCTTCTGCAGGCGACAAGGAATGGAGCTCATATTCGCGTCACCAGCACACCCCAGATGAACGGACAGGTCGAGGCAGCAAACAAAATCATCAAGGCGGGCATCAAGGAGAAGATCGAAGACATCGAGCCCAGAGAAGCAGGATACGGGCGCTGGCCCGAGATCATCCCAGAGATCTTATAGTCCATCCAAACGACCGCCAACTCAGCCACGGGCGAAACTCCGTTTAGCCTGACATTCGGAACCGAAGCTGTGCTACCACTAGAAATCACCCACCATAGCCCGCGGATCGAGAAGTACGATCCGAGCATGAACGACGAAGGACTACGACTCAACAGCGATCTACTAGAAGAATGGAGAGACACGGCGCATCTCCACAACGCAGCGAACAAACAGAGAATCGCCCGACTGTATAACCAGCGCATTCGGGCTCGACCTATCCAACAGGGGGACTTGGTAATGAATGCGATCCAACAGAAGGTCAAGGCACTCCGTCCATCATGGGAAGGTCAGTATGTCGTGGACGAGGTGGTAAGCGCCAGCACTTTTTACCTTAGGGACATGCAAGGTCAACGACTGCGACACCCGTGGAACATCCAGCACTTGCGGAAGTACTTTCATTAAGTTAGTATTTATTTTTTATTGTACTTATGCATTCCTCTTGACCCGCCCGCCCGATACTCGGGGGACTGGGGAGAGACTGTTCGCATTGATGTAACACTTGGTCAAATACCATAACAAAAAATAAGAGAGCGTACACACACGTGAACCATTAAAAAAAAAGAGACAAGAGTAAAGGGCACACACATACGGAAAGAAAAGAAACTTCATTATATTTACTACTCCAAAAAAGGGCACGAACGGCCAGTTACAACAAAAACTATACTATTACAAAAAAAGAGGGAAAAAAATCTATGCTACCGCCCCATCCGCCTGCCCCGCCCCCTCAGCCGCCTGCTCGGGCTGCTCTGCTTGCACAGGCTGCTCCGGCTATTGCGGCTCCACCGGGGCCCACCCTCAAGTGACTGCAGATGTTCGCGGTAGCGCTTCAGATCCAGGAATGGAGACACGGCCTCCTGGAACTCGAACACCTGCCCCTCGACTGGCCACCAACTCCAAGAAATCCGAAGACTTCTTGAAGGCGGCAACCGCCTCCGCTTGGGCCTGCTTGACCCATTCTGCAGACCAGGCCTGGCGCTCAGCCTCTATCAAGCGGGATTCTATCTCCTCCAGCTGGTTTGCTACTTCCGCGCACGCATTCTTCACAACGGTGGGGGCGCTGTCCCGCTCGGCCTTCAGCACGGCCTCACGTTCTGCAGCCTCCTGGAGTTGTCGGACCTGGCGATCCGCCAGCTCGTTGGCCTTGGCAAGACCATGCTACAGCTTCTTGTGCGACAGGGCAGCCTCGCGCGCTTTAGCCTTCAGCATCGCCACCTCGCGCTCGGCAGTCTCCCGCATGCGCAGAACGAAGAGCGGAGCTGCAACATCGTACAAGCGTTGAAAGCCCGGTCCAGGTCATCCACGGGACGAGGGCTCGGTGACAGCAGCACAGTGGCGGACCCCACACCCTCGCCCAGGGCGGCAATAAGGGGCGGGAGGAAAGAGAACGCACCCCCACCGACATCCGTCCGTGTGCGCTTCGGCGGATGCTCGACACTACCCTCCAGAGCAGGCGCGCCGAGAGAGAGATCTACATCACTATGAGACCGGCTCCGCCTACCCGAACTCTGGGAGGCCTCCCGCCTATCCCTTTGCTCGACACGGCGCTGGTCACGCTCCACTTGCCGCTGCTCCTTCTCACGGGAGAGGCGATCCCACTCGGCCCAGTCGTGGTCCCTAACAGCAGAGGAAGGAGTCGGACGCACAGACCCTTGGTTTCCCGTGGCACCTCCCCGCGGGCGGGGGACAACCGCTGGAGACGAACGGATGGCCGGGGCGCAATCAGCGACGTTCGGGATTGGGATTTTCGCCTGGACGCTGTTCCCCACAACGAGACCTCCGTGTCCATCATCCGTGACCTTGCGCACATTCTCAACAGTAGACAGCAGAGCAGCCATGTGGCGCTTGAGGACCTCATCCTTTTCGGTTGCCTTCGACTTGGTCATCTTGGCTGTAAAATACACAAACGGAAGGTTAGCAACAGTCAGTAACACTTGATCATTTTCTTAGCATGCAAGAGTAAAACTACAAAGCCCGAACGGACCGGGTGCTCGGGCGAGACGCGTGCGCTCGATCAGGTCCCAGTGACACGCCGCCCAAAAGTATCTCGCCTCAGGCGCTGGGTCAAAGACGAACTTCAACCGAGCTATCCTGGCCTCTTCCACGGGAGTCAGCGGGTACTCGTTTGTATCGAGTGAGTGGAAAAACTGGGGGACTCGATTAATGCGATCGGCGTTGGCCGCATACTCCGGGGCGAAGGAGCTGAACTCCTAGTCACCCCCGACCAGGCAACTGATCATACACCAGGAGGTCGACGAGCTTGGCGGGTCGACCAGCCACCACTTCACGTGCGGCTCCACCGTGAAGGTCCCCGAGTACCTCTGGCGGGTAGAGTACTTGCGACGGATGAAGTGGAGGAACTCTGCCCGCGTCGGCTGATCCATCCCGCTCACCCGGAAGATGTTGAACATGGCCACGAGTGTACGGGTGAGCGTGGAACCACACTGGCCGAGGGAGATCTTCAGAAGCGCCAGCATGTATTGAAAGAAGGGATGAAGAGACAGCTTGATCCCAGCCTTCAAGTGGAACTCACTGAGGCAGACATGGCCGGGCGGAGGTCGAGTGAACGTGTCGCCCTTCCCAGGGATCCGCAGCCTCACGGAGTTAGGGATGTGGTAGTCGCGTGCCCACCGCGCCATCTCCTTCACTGACGGCGCACGTTCGGGCTCTTGGACAGGAACCCCATCAGGTAGCACCCAGTGTACGCGGCCACCTTCCGCGAACTGGGGCACGGGCGACTCCCATTGTACTTGCTCATCACCCCACAGCCCAGAAGAGGATGAAGACCCACCCGACGACCCCGACGACTCCCCTAACCCTGCGGCAGCGAGCACTCGTTCTTGATCCATCGGCTGCACGACAGGAGAATCATTAGGTATGTACCGTAAAGGCGCTACACTCATCACAGATTCGGAAGAGGCGTCCGACCCGCTCGTGCATGGACTACAGCTAAACCACCTCGCCCCCAGAACGTACACCCGTTCACGCGACATATCGCTCGATACTTCTATCGGTTCCATCTCCTAGACAAGCGTATACACGTAATACCCAAACACTTAGCAAAAAAAAACACCTACCAGAAACAACAAAAATCTAGAAAATCTACCCTAAACAAATCAAACCAAGCACGCCTCAAGAACACGCCTTGTTCTTGAGACGCAAACCCAGAAAAAGAAAAAACCTAGAAGCCGTGAACGGAGAAGACACCGGAAAAAGCGAAACAACAAGAAGCAACAAGAGCAGAATTGGGGAAACTCACCAGAAATTGAAGATTGAGACTTGAAAGATGGACGACGACGACGAACTCCGGCAAGAACACAAGAACAGAGATCAGAAAACAAGAACAGTGCACAGAGTAAATTTTGCAGAGCTTCAGTAAATATGAAAGCGATGAGGAAGAAGACACCACGAAGGCCTATTTATACTGCCCCAATCCGTCCAATTTTCGCGTGCCCACCGTTAGATGGTGACACATGTCCACAAGGCGGTTTACTTACCCGCCTAAGTAACCACCCTGCCCAAGACACGCCATACACGTCACGACTCCCGCCATTCAGACTGGCACACGCACCACCCGTACGACCAAGCGCCTGAGAAATCTCACAGGCAAGTAAACGCCACCCCACCAGGTTAGGGCAAGACCATTGAGGTGCCCCGAAAGAGGTCAACGTCACGTGTTTCCTTTCGGCGTGTGCGCGCTCAAAGTATGGCCCTTTTAGGCGACCCGAAAGAGACTAACGGTCCGCGTACGGCACGTGATATCGTCTCCCTGGCTCTATTAACGAAGCCGGAGCACAAGCGGCCGCTTGCGAGTCCGCGCCTAGACACCCAGTAAGAGGTGACTCACCGTTTGGACTACGCGGCACGGAAGCGGCTAGCGTCACTCGTTACCTTCCTGGGCGCGCACAATTACAGGACCATTCGAGCGGCTCGAAAGCGGCCCTCACCTTTCGGAGCACGTGCCGAGTGATGGGCGACTCGGGAGTAGCCCCATTTCTTCCGAGGGTGTAACGTTAACATTCGTCGGGTTAGGCGGCACGATAGTGGCAAGAACCTATCGGGGCAGGCGCTAAAACCGATGAACAGCATGGGCATGCGGTCCATCCCCTCCGTGCACGCTGCAACACATGTACGTAATGGTAGGGGCCCCACTATTGACGCTACGTTAGGTTGGCGCCGATGAGTCGAGGATCTCCTCTCGGGCACCTAAGCTCGGCCGTTCCGAGGCCTATTCTTGGCGGGCTCCAAACAGCAAGATTCGTTCGGGAGTGGCGCGCAAGCGGCTCAGAACCATCATGCATCAAGAACGGCCGTTCCGAGGCCCATCCTTGGCGGACCCCGGACAACAACATTCGTCGCGGGGCCGGGTAAGCGGCTCGGAACCATCCATGCATCCAAGAAAGGCCGTTCTGAGGCCCATCCTTGGCGGACTCCGGACAGCACGATTCGTCGCGGGGCCGGATAAGCGGCTCGGAACCATCTATACATCCGCATACACACATACATCCATAATCACGCATACATCAACACCCACATCATCATACATATACACATACACATAAACATCCGCATACTCATTCACCCATACATACTTGTACCTGTACCATAAACATCCGCAGGATTTCTTCTACATACTAACACGCATCCGCATACACACATTCGCACTCATTTACCCCATGACTGACATACATCCGCATCCATATTCGCCCGAACAGCTCCACAGGGCACGCGGCTCCAAACAGCAAGATTCGTTTGGGAGGTCGGGCCCCAGGTACACGACCGCACGAACAGGTACACAGTCAGCCACAAGACACACACCCGAACAGGCGCACAGGTACCCACTCCGTCAAGCGAGCCCTTTCTTGACCGGAGAGTTGGGGGACTTGGGGGTTACAGGACCACGCATCGCTGCTCAATCAGATAAGTATTTTGTTTAATCGCACGAACCCTTTTTCAACTCCCCAATCAAGAAAGATCTCTTTGACTTGGGGACTTGTTAGTATAGCAGGATTAGTTCGTTAATTAAACACACTTATCCAATTAAGCAGGTGATCAACACCTACCCGACCACTCGAAAGACCACCAGGCAGGCTACAACTTCGCTCACAAGACCGACTCCATCCGAGTGCACACGCGCCCGACAGGCGCACATCCAAATGTTCGTTCCACATGACAACAAAACAGCCCCATCCCATATCGAAGAGAACAAGTAAGCAACGATCTCACCCACCTGTATATGTAAGGCATTTACTACAGGTAAGACTCTCTCGTTAATTCCAACAGAGAGATAGGCATTTAATTCCATTCAATACTCCAACATATTTTCTCACATGTTCGCTTGACTGTTATATCCAATACATCTTTTAACTTAGGCATTAGAGCGTTGAAGGCCGGCCCCCTGTCTCGACCATCTGACCGCCCGTTTGGCGTTGCATTCTTCTAACAGTGGGAGCCGAACATCCGAATACCCGAACACCCGAAGAGAGAGGAAGCACCCGATCATCCGAACAGCCTGAACGTTCGGACGCGAGAGGATTACTCGTACTTGCTTCTGCTAGATTACGTCCCGCGTAATTCGGTAGAAACACAAGGATTAGCACATTCACTTTATTTAGTGCTCAACTGAACCAACAACTGTTGAAATGGGGCTTTTGAAATACCAGAGACAATGAGGAGCTGCATAAGTCTTTGCACGAGACTTTGCAAATCTTCTTGTGCTTCACAAGTCAAGAGATAAGATGAATTGATAAAAGGCTGTACGAGATAGTAGAGTACATGGAAATAGAGATAGGAGCAATGAGTCAAGATTTTAGTCCTGCTGTGATACATCAAAGTAGAGCAGTTGAAGGAGCGAAGATATGATCGATCGAAGATATGAACGAAGGAGAAGGAGAAGGAGAAGGAGAAGGGAAGGTTCGTACTGTCGTCAGCAGTTGACAGTGAAAAAGTGATCAAGGAAATAGCTGTAAAGATTGGTGAGTAAATATCAAACACGAATGCACAAGTCAGCCAAAGTCGCAGCCACTTCTCTCCTGCGCATGTGTAATGCACAGCTCAATCAGAACCGTTGATTGAGTTGACTTTATGATTTGATCAAATTAAGTTTTCCCAAATTTACCCTCTCCTCCGCCGCCCTAAGCACGACCGCGAGGAACGCCACAAAAGCATCGAGCGTTAACTCCAGACCATCTTATCGACCCCCTCCTCGATGCCATCTTCCACTGCGCTGACCGTCCTCGAGATTGTCCGAGTGATTGCCGAAATCCTTGACATCGCCGAATCGTCGATCGAGGTCTCCGTTCGCGGGCTCAGCTAGGACACCACCACCGATGGCCTCCGTAGCCTCTTCTCCGCCTTCGGCGAACTCGTGGAGGAGGTCGTGGTTTTGTCGTGAAGACGAATAGGCCGAGAGTGAAGACATTTGTGTGGTTTCCGCTCGTTTCAGCCACTGATGGTGAATGTAAGCCCTTGTTTATGTATTTCAGTTCATCATAGTAGCATAGTCTACCATATTTGAACTGTCCCTGGGTTAACTGGTTTTAATTGAGGATTCGAACCGTAGTTGACTAATCTATAGTTTGAGGTTCAATCCATGTGGGTAGGAGTAGTAAGTAATTGGAACAAACGGAATCGACGGAGATCTGCGGCTTCACAATCTAACATGTAACCGACGAAAAATCGATGGGCCAAAAATGAATAGGTGAAACAGTAGTGAGCGATGGCCGGAAGGACGTCGAGCTCGAGCTCTAAGGCTTGCTCGATCTGCATTTCCTTTATGCATAACTATTATTTGAGTTTTGAACTTTAATCAAGTGTGTTTATGCATCTGGTGTGGATGTACAAGGGTAAACTCTTTAATTATGTAGTTGTTTAGATATCGATCATTTTCTGGGCAGCTTCTTGCTGTTCAAAACCTTGGCTTGATTATACTCGAGTCAGGCAGCAACATATTGGAAAATGAAATGCTCTAATTAGGCTCTAATGCAACAGCATGATAGAGTGATCAATTTTGCAAAACAGTTAGATATGGTTATGAACTTATGATCAAGCAGAAGCGCTGGAATCTAATGAAGATGACCAAGCAGTGAGATATGAACAAAGGAACTGGGAAATGAGGTTTGATGGGACTTCCAGTGGATGAACCATAGATATGCACGATGCTTCAGAAGAAGAACATAACAGGATTGGGAAGGATACATAAAGAATTATGCCACAGGTGGAGTGATGGAGGTGGAGGGAAGCCTCTCCGAGCCAAAGTAGCCATCTTTAAAAAACCTTGTAGAACAACTTGATGTCTCTCTATCTCTCTCGAGGGGTGCAGGTCCAGCTGGGACATAATATATATGCCAGCTTGCTTCCGCGGCACGGCTTTGGTTATTTTATTTGGGATGGATAATGTTGCAGCATGTGTATGCTCATTTGCTCACCGCCATCTTAATAGTAAAAGCCACATTTAAATCAGAAAGATCTATTAAAAGCCACATTTAATAGTAAAAGTATCACACGTTTCTTTTGAGACATTTTTTCAGTAACCGTAAGCCACATTATTTATGTGACGTCTTAATAATATGTCGACATATGAAACATCTTTGCTCCGTCATCTTACGCAACTTTGTCTGTTAAACGCCGTTTTCTATCTCTTGCTCTGAGAATTTAGATTTACTTCTGATGTCGTCCATCTTTGAGCCGTTCATGACCTTGGTGCAGGGAAGACATATACGGCATAAATCCAGGTTTCACAATCCATTTACCCACCCTGAATTTTTGCTTCTAAAGAAATTGTGGGTATATGCATTGATCTTTTTTCTGGGTTCTTAGACACATGAAATATTTGGGATTTCTTCTCTTTAGTTTTTTGTTTGCGAACTAATCTGGGATTTCGGTAATTAAAACCGATTTGGGATTTGGAATTGCGGTATCCCATGGCTACAAGACGAAGCGAACCTGCAACCAGAATTCTTGGGCTCTAATTATATCTTAATATCTTAATATTCTTTGGCACAGATCGATCAATCAAAGAGATCAACCTTTAAACAATTAGATAAACCACGTACATTGTATTTGAATACCAAGTTATCAAGACTTGGTTTTCTGTTCTGGAATGCGATTCAGATTCTCTTTCTCCGTTGTTCATATCAAGGAATTAGTATAGATGAGGACAACAATAAATGACAGCAGATCCACCATATTCTGGGCAGACTTCATTGTTGCCTTGGTGGGGGAAGGGCGACAGCAGTAAACGGCAAAGTTAGACCGAAACATTACATTAGCTGACTAAGCAATGTTGTTCCACGTGTTGACATGTTATTAGGACATCACATGGATAACGTGGCTCGACGGTTACCTGAAAAAATTTCTGGTTTCTTTTGCCAAAGTTTTTGTTGAGGTCTAGCTAATTAATTAGGAGCATCTAATATTTAGTTATTATTATTCTTGATTGAAATAAGCTCTTTAGTTGTGAGGTTGTTAGAGCATCTTTAATGGAGTAGTCATATATGAAGTCTTAAATTTATTTTTAGGACTTTATTTTGACACTATTTATTTAGGACTTTAATCATCTCTAATAGTTAAGGTCCTATATGAAGTCTTAAACCTATTTTCGGTTGTTCATGTTAGGCAGTTCCAAGACTACAAAGGAAAACTTACAATTATTTTAGAGGCGGTGGTTTCGTATGATACTTGGATTTGGTATGCATATTTTGGATTTTCAGGTTCTCTCAATGATCTCAACGTCCTGGGAATGTCACCGTTGTTCGACGATGTGTGCAGAGGTGAAGCTCCTCAAGTGACTTTGAAGGTAGCCAACAGTATGTACCATTAAGGTTATTATTTGGTGGACGGCGTCTACCCTAATTTGACAACTCTTGTGAAAGCAATAAAAAATCCTATCACTCCGGAGACAAGACACTTTACAAGGATGCAAGAGGCGTTTAAAAAAGACGTGGAGAGAGCATTTGGTATCCTCCAAGCGTGTTTTACAATTGTGAGGGGTCCAACTCGTTTATGGAGTAGGGAGAGGCTCCAATACATCATGATGACGTGCATTATTTTGCACAACATGATTGTAGAGGATGAACGCGCCGAAGATGAGAAATATGATTTCAACATTGACAACATCCCAATGCGTCTAAGAAAAGTTGATATATATGATAAATCGGCTTATGATGATGAGGTGCATCGTAATCTCCAACTAATGCATGCATTTATACGTGATCGTTACAAGAGGACTCGGTGTCCAGTGACATGTGGGGAACTAAGATCGGATTAAGTTCAACACGGCTGGGTTTTGAAGAAGTGGCAAGAACGCAACAGTGGCTAATTTGTGTTGTTAGCATGTGTCAATAAATGACATAGTTTGCCATCATGTTGTTGTTTGCATTTAATTTGTGTGTGGTTGTGTATTTTTAATTTGTGTGTGTGCATGTAATATTTTGTGTACTTGAATGCATTTAACTTTGTGTTTTGTTACTTGGATTTTATATTTATATGTGTTTTGTATGCATTATATATTAATTTAAAACAACAATACCAATTAATTTATAAGACTATATAAAAATACACTTCATACATAATTAGTTAAAATTAATTTAAAACAACAATACCAATTAATTTATAAAACCATATTAAAATACACTTCATACATAATTAGTTAAAATTAATTTAAAACAACAATATAAATTAAGCAATAGACAAGATAAAACAAACTAATCACTCTTGATCATCATTTTGCATCCACGCCGTTTGATTGAGCGCAAGATAAGGGGAAGAACTTGATCCGTCATGAGGTGTAGATGCGGGTGCCTCCAATTCCTCTCGCTCAAGTATCTTTCTTTGTTTCTTCTCCCAATATCCTCTTTTACATGGTGAATATATGCTTGGATCCACCGCCATTGTGCGAGCATCTTCCTCCTTTTGTTGAGCCGCCATTGTCTCATGCATAAGTTATTCCCTTCGTGCAAACTCTTGATCATTTTGATCGGAAAACCTTTTCATTTGAGCATGAATACTCAATGTTAGCTCTTGATTAAATTTCTTCTTTGCAGCCTTGGCCGCTTTTTGTCCCATTAGACGCTCTTGCCTAGCTTTATATGCCACGCTTGGAGTTGCTACATCTTCGGACGAATTGTTATCATCCAAGTTGGTAGAAGTATAACAATTTTCAATATCCTCATCCATTGTTGGCGGACATGAAAATTTAGGTGACTCCTTCAAGATATCCCAACAATGTAAATATGCGAAATGATCTCCATGGGAATCATCGAAGTTGTACCCCTTTGTATTCCTTAACTACAAACATAGTAGTGATTATTTAATTTAATATCATGAATTATTACTATATTTTAAGTGACAAATAAAAATACTTACGTCATCTTGATCATTTTCGCCACTCGCATGATTTTTGATGGCTTTATGCATTGCTTGGCTCCATCTCATACTTGCGGGATTGATCTTCTTCCATTGAGATTCGACACTTGTTTTGGTTCGCTTAGGTGCGTTGGTTGGCTTGATACTTTCAAAATTCTCATATATACGATCCCACAAGGTTCCACCGGATTGATTAGTGCCGACGGTGACATCTCAACCAATATTCAACACGGCCACGCATAAAGCTCTATCTTCCGCCTCTTTCCAATTTTCCAATCGTGGTGCCCTAGGTTTTGGTGAAGCTCTCTTTGGACCCATGGTGTTGAACAAAAAAACTAAATTTACTATAAGAAAAG
Organism: Geum urbanum; assembly: GCA_946800695.1. Taxonomy (NCBI): domain Eukaryota; kingdom Viridiplantae; phylum Streptophyta; class Magnoliopsida; order Rosales; family Rosaceae; genus Geum; species Geum urbanum. The sequence goes on from OX327003.1 coordinate 14,906,200, forward strand.
AGGAGGAGGAAGGAAAGTTTGAGAGGATGTAAGAAATGATGTGATGAGAGAATATAAGAAATGGTGTGGAATGAATGGAAATTTGGGTTGATATTTATTGAAAAATTGAAATTTACTGTTCCAACAGACTGAATATTATCGTAGTTTTTTAAAAAAAATTCTGACCGTTATATGAAAAATAAATGGTAGATTGAATGATAATCGTTGGATTGATTTCAAGATATATCATTTACCGTCGGATCAGAATCGGTAATAAAGAAGAAAAAAAATTATTTAACTTTCATTCAAATCTTGCCGTTGATTTCAAATTGAAATCAATCCTGGCCGTTCATTTCGGAGCCGTTGGAGCTCCATGGCTGGCAACGGCAACTGGGGCTTCACGTGGGTGCGGGTCCCACACGTGCAGCAGCTGTCGCTCACCTCCTATCTCTTCAAGGCGCGTCGCGTGTGGCCGGCTCCCCTGAAGCTCCTTCAACGCGCGTGCCTCCCAGGCCAAGCTTCTAGCAAATGAGCGTCCAACTCGTTTCTCTCTCTTCCCTCTGTCACCTGCACGCTTGGCTCATTTCCTCTCTAGAAAATTTTAGATCGGGATCTAAAATAAGTTCTATTCTACATCTCTATTTATGACTTGTAGCTAAATAAATGTAGGGTTTAGATCCTCAAAATAAACCATTGAAGAACAAATATTAGCATACCAAACTATAATTTAAGGTTTAACATCTCCCATTTAATGTGTTACACATGATGCTTATGACAAGCAACCTAGTTCAGGGCCGGGTTAGGTAACCTAATGAGGTTTTGTTGCCTTTTCTCATTCCACATACAACTATTGGTCGAAGAGAACAAACAATAAAAATTCAAAAACATTAACGACAACTATGGCCTAAATGTTTTCTTGCATGCACTACAGATTCTTTCATCACCATGATCCATTAAATTATTTTCTTGCATGTGCAAGTGTTTTGAGCAATTTTTTATTAAATAAACGCGGTTAACCATTCTTTAGTACTTACATACTAAAAATAAAAAGACATAAACAGCTCCGGAGGAATCAGGTACAAAGTGAATTAGGTCATTTTTCTCACATAAATTAAGTGGCCCCACACTTATATAAATTAGGCCCCTATTTTGTGTGTAAAAGTGAACATTGTTCACTTAAGAATCTCCTAAATTTTTATAATGTAGAAGTTATCGTGTCAAACCTCCTATAGTTTTTTTTTCAAATGATCCACACGCAAAAAATAGTCAAATATTTAGTAAACCAATTGTCATATAAATGGTCATTCCATGGGGTGATGCATGGTCGAGCCAAGTATATCATTAGGCCTGGACACGGGATGAGACGGTACGAGATTCAACAAAGATTGGTCTATTTCATTATATTATTACGGGTCGGGATGGGATAGTATATAGGAGTCTAAATGAAAATAGTACAACAAAAAAAGTATTTTGCGACGACAGCTAGTAAAATGCTGTAGCAAATATTTTTTTTGCGACGACAAAATGAGTTTTTGCGACAGTAACCTTTCTCTCGCAATTAGTGACGACGCAATTGCTCTTGGCGACGGTTTTTGTTGTCGTCCGAACTCTATTGCGATAGTAAAACTTTTTCGTGAAAAATAAATTCCTTTTGCAACGATAGATTTTCCGTCGCAAATTTTGTTAGCCGCAGTGCTGTTATTCTTTTTCGCGACAGTATTTTGCCGTTGCAAGTTATTTTTTGCCACGGAAAAATTGCAGTCACAAAATCATTTTTTGCCGGAAAAAAATGGCTCCATTTCTTTGCGACGACACCTTGACCATCGCAAAGAATTGGAGCTAATCTTGTGTAAATCTACGAGTACATTAACCCACTGTTATCATTAATAAAGTATACATCTACATAGTCATTCAAGTTCACATGATCAACTTAACTGAGATGCTAAAACTAGAGTTTTTCAAAAGTAAAAGAAAAAAGAGCAATATAGAATTCCCTACGGCCAATTGTGAGCTGTCCACTCACACGAAGGCCCCGGTAGTGACAAAGACCATGGTCATTCCTGCCCAATAAGAAACATATTAGTAAAAATATTCATAGTCATCTAACACAGCATATCAGTTGGATAAAATGGAATAATACAACATTTGATAATCAATGAATATGAATAACTAGGCAGAGAGCCCGCGCCTAGTAGCGAATTTGCTGTATATTGTTTCGATAATACGGGAGACAACTTGCTTTGGTCACTGTAATCATAACAATATTGAAGATTAAAGTGCTTCAAGCATCAGACTAAAGGAACCCCAATCCCTCACCATAGACTCATCTGCACTCCCAAAACAAGACCTATAAATTGATCTGTAGGTAGTGGTGCAGATGTAAAGTACCTTAACAGGCCCACATTGACCAGAAGGAGAACCAACAGAAAAACAGATTCCATAAAATTGCTAAGATTGAATGGCTAGAGTTACATATCAGATAAAGTGTCCATAACCTACTGACATGAAACATGAATGTTGTAATCGCTGGCCTAAGCATGTTTACATTCCTTAGAACAAAGTTAATAATAAAGATAAGAAAGACTTACATCAATAGGTGGAGTTATTCCTTTCTCTTCCAATCTAACTTTTCCATTTCTCATCAACCTTAACCTCTCATGCAAATGTGCATGAAGTCTTAAGGTTCTGGAATTTTCAACTAGTGCTCTTGAAACACCCTAGAATGTAAGGAAAATGTAAGCTAGTGTCTAATCCTTCACAAGGACATTTGATATATTGCTACATATACTAAGCTACAACACCAAACAATCAGTGCCCAGGCTAATGAGCCCTGCAGACACATTTATAGTATCAATAACTCACAAGTGAGCACTTAGTTATTGATAAAGAAAAGGAACTAAACTTATTGCTTACCTCAACAAATGAGAAGCAAACCTTGAAAAACTTTTCATTCCTTGGATTTAAAAGGAGGTCGACCAAAAAAATTGTACTGGCGTTGTAGTAGAAGTCCTACAAAATATATATGATCCATCAATGGGACTGCTATAGGTAATGTTTAACAAAGAATTCCAAGACAGCCATACTCAGAACTGGTAGAAATGTAAGTGAAGTCACAAAAAAATTCCCCCAAATGTTCATACCAAACTGACAGAAACATATGATAATACCATCAGCTAAACCATACAACACTGCCCCATTTCCTTTCATATCTAACGTAATTGACATTTAATATAAGATGTAATAAATGTAAGCATTCCCCATTTCAAAGTTCATATGATATTAGATTTCCGGATTTGTATAGAGAGCAACTTTCATCAATCAAAACAACACTTACTGACTCTTAAGAGAAATCAAAAGCCTCAAATCCAAGCACTCCTATGAGATGCGTCACCTAATAAGCAAGAAACAATACATGTACTCATTTCAAAAAATGATGAAATAATAAACTATTCCCAAATAGAATTTTGAAAGAAGCTCACCTAATTGATGAACTTTGCATGCTCTTCAAATTGTTTAATGATCTTCACAGCCTGTTTTGACAGAATCTCTTTAGCATGAACAACTTGTTTCGACAAAATCTTTTTAATTTGAGCCACTTTCTGCAAAAGCAAGCATTCCCCACATCACAAAAACTACAAACAAACACAATAGACAATCCAAAAACAAAACAATAGGACGAAAAAGTGAGCATTTGGGTCTGTTTCTTTTTACCTTTGATCGGTCTTTGAAACACAAAACACTAATCAAAGCCATGAAATCCAACATGCCAAAAAGTTGAATCTATAGCTTTTGAGATAAAAATTACCTTCTGGGCCGAATCCTAAAACTGGTTGAATTGGCGCAGTGGTGGCGTAATAGTCGTCGTCATCTTCATCCTCCACGTAAGCCCTAAACACTTGAGGCCATGCAGGGGCAGCAGTGATGCGGTGAGCATAGGCGGTGATTAGAGAGAGGGGCGATTCATTAAATTCTGAAGATTAGGGAGAGAGAGAAGTCGAGAGAGATGCCTGGGTCTTAAAGTTGAAGAAGACCTTAGAGAACACGGCCTTGATCGACAATTAAGGGGAAATGGCGAGACTTAAAGGAGCGAAGTTGAGTTCATGTCCAAGCTGAGAGAGTGACGACGAGGGAGGCAAATGAGGGGAGGGAGGACAACGAGGGAATGTTGGTGAGGGAGGGAGTGTCGGTGAATCGGTGATGAAGAATTTTTGAGAGAATGTTTCGGCCGATTCAATGGGGAGGCGATGGATTTGTTTGAGTCCACATAAGTAAACCCTATGTCAACACACAAATATTTCTAATTAATATATGTATTTTTCATTTCATTTTTATTAATTTTTTAAATTCAGGGTTATGATTTAAGGGTTAGCGATTAGGGTTTAGAAATTGAGGATTAAGGTAAATATTTTTACATGGTATGATAGATATGACTCATGAGAATGCGTGTGAGGTACTTCGTTTCAAATTATTCTTGATGGAACGAAAAATCGCGTTTTATTCTTAAGGGCAATATGGTAATATCGATTAGATGTACATATCGAGGTCGAATTCAAGTTGAAAAGTTCTAATATTTATACAGCATACTTAGATTAGTCTGATCGTCTCATCCAAGGTTCAGATTTTCAAAATGATTACTTGTTAGTGATTTAGTTTCATAAATGTTTGATTTTCATATAACCAATGAACATTCTAAGTAACATTAGTAGTTATATATGGATTAAAGACATATGAGAAACCGAAATGGTCTAATTAGAAATGTGTCCATGCATATGCGTCAACCTCGTAATAACATAGAGTTTTTAAAAAACTTACCCTGGTCGAAGTTTGTTTAGAGATCAGCGTTAGGACCATAATTATGTGCCAATTACATTCCTAACTTTAGGCTTATAGCTTGTTTTCTATGAATAAAGCATTGTTCTTATGACGTTTCCTGTTCTTGCTAGGAAATGTGAAGTTGGCTCGGAAATGCATTAAATATGAAGAATTAGATACTTATTTGAGAAGACGTATACATTTTCGAGGTCACAGGAGAATTTGGAGCAACTTTGGGAAAATAAATAAATAGCTTCATCGGAAGTTGCCAGAAGTTGCCTAGAATCCGCCAGAATTTGTCATAGCTGGCCAGCCCACCTTGGCTGGCCCAATCACATGGAGTCCAACCTAATGGAGGCCCATTCAGCCCATTTATGCTTACCAATCTGATTTGGAGAGAATGAGAAGAAGTTGGACAACATGATGTCACTAATTTGGAGCTTAGCCTTCTATAGCCTAAAATAGTGGATCATGGTGTCCCTAATTCAAAGCTAACCCTTAGATCTTCCACCTCCTCTTTTATTATCATCCTAGGGTTAAATGGAGCCTCCCAACTTAGCCAAATTCGAGCTCCCCTTTCCCCACTCACACAACTCACTTCATTTTCAGATTTCTCATAGTTTTACACTCTTTCTAGACCCCTTATCCATATACCAACCCTCTAGCACTCTAAACTAACTATTATCCTCACTTTCTAGGCCAAAATACCTCCATAAACACCATTACTAGAGACCTAGCTCTTCCCTTTCTTGGGTAGAGCCAAACCTCTGCACCACATCTCCACCACTTGGCTTAGTTTGTGTATTCCTCCTCTCATCCTCACCTCATAGGGTTTGGCTAAACTTTTAGTGTTCAAAGAAGTGGGAAGTAATCACTCTTCTCCTTGCTTCTTGGAATCCTAAAGGTTTACCATACCTCCTCTTGAAGACTTGGTGCTTGTTGAAGAAAAAAAGTGGAGCTAGAAGGCTTGGAGTCACTTGGTGAAGTTTTGGACCCTTTGTTATTTCTACTCTCCTTCTACTTTAAGCATGTGTCAACTCTTGTATTTAGTTATGTGTAGTGAGTAGTTTTATTTGGGAGGCTAGAGTTAGAACCCTAGCCATGTGATAAACAAATGATGTCTTGGATTATGTATGATTTACGATTTTAGTGTATGTTATGTGATTGTGTGTTGTGTGTTGTGTGTTGTGTGTTGTGAATGAGCAATTGTGTGTTTGTGGATGTTTATTATGCTTGAACTTCATGTATAGTTTCTGTGTGTTGTGAATGAGCAATTGTGTGTTTGTGGATGTTTATTATGCTTGAACTTCATGTATAGTTTCACATATGCATGTGTCGACCCTAGCTAAGTTAATGTATGTGTAAAGAGACTAAAAATGGACCTTAATTGAATTAGCTACTCACTTAAGGCTAGATGAGTATGTAAACATGATTAGGGTATTTTCTAAGAGGTTTACCTTAAGACTTGGTTGCCTTAGCACCTAGCATGGACTAAAGCTCTTTTGAGTCTTAATAGATTTGAGGGACTCTAGTCAAGCACACATTAAATCTAAAAGGTTATTGTAGTTAGTAGTAGATTCTCTTGACTCGTAACCCAATATGTGCGAGTTGGGGGAATTACATAGACTTTCTCTCAGATTCTTCAATACAGATTCGAGAAGAAAAACCTTCCACATATTTCACACGATATGCTTGTTGAATTCACAAAGTGACATACGATTGAGATGCAAGCCCAAAATGGCTTGGGTCTTGGTTCTGATTCATGAAATACTTCAATGTTAGGCTCAAGTCATCTAGAGTTTAAAATGATCTAAGAACTTGGGTTCAAAATCAAACGTAACCCAAAAGGTCACGATTTGGACATTAACTTGTGTGAATGGAGTTTTATCCATTACATAAACCGGGAAATTGTTTAATGCATCATATGGTTAGTGGGGATTTCCCTAGTCGAACATATTTCTTTATATTGAATTTGTGTTATTTTAGCTTTCACATTTTAGAGTAATTAAATCAAACAATCAACTTCGTTAATCACTCATCATAATTTAACCATCCATCGCAATGCTAAGTCTCTAAAGGACTTAGCGGTGTGAGATTCATTTCACATTTTATTTTAATTTTTGTGTCAAGTCTTGTCTAGTTAGTCGTAGTCTTTGTGCTAAACATTGTGAGCTAGGGAGTCTAAGTGCTTAATCCTTGTCGGTACGACACTCGACTTCCTACATTCATACTAAAACTTGACCTCGTGAACTTGCGAGTGAAGAACTCTTTGTACTTATGAGTTAGTCAATAAGTCATAGGTTTAAGGGGTACAAAATCTTCAACAATTGGTCAATGAGGTCAAATCTTACCAAAAGACTAAAATAACCATTTTCACAGATTGTGCTCATTCTCCTATGAGAGGAGTACCTAAATTGATTTTTTGGGTCATTTTGTTTTTCATATAGTAAGATAATTATGAGCTCCATGATATTGCATGTGCAGAAACTGGTCTCAAATAATTTTTTTACGTTGTGGCAAATCAAGTTTTAGTCAAAACACAACGATTTAATGCACGGATTGACATCAAATTCAAGTAAAAAATTATAAGTTTTTAATACCGTATTTAGAGTATTCTAATCATCCCATTCAACGGTCATTTTTGTGTAAAAGCATTATTTTGTTAGCAAAAATGATTTTGCGATGGCGATTCATTTCAGTCGCAATTGATGACACTTTTTGGGACGGCAAAAAGTGCAATCGTAATTGATGAAACTTTTTATGATGGCAAAAAGTGTCGTCGCAATTGATCGAACTAATTGCGATGGCATAAAAGTGCCTTCGCAATTGATGGATTCTTTTGCGACGGTGTTAGTTTGCTATTGCAAAAGGTCTCCACATTCGTAACGGTGAATTTTTCGTCGTCATTGATAGATATTTGAATGTCGTCGCAAAAAATCGTAGCAAATTTAATTTTTTATTATAATGAAACCTATAAAAGCCTGACCCGTTTGGACTCAGGATGGGCCGGGCCTGAGCATGGGATCCTAACACATCATTAATTATCAACATATTTGAATAGCTCCACCTAATGATTCTTGTCTACTTTAGGAGTTCAGGTGCTCCAGACTTGAAAAAGATTGAAACTAAGCAGAAGTTCTTCTAAAATCGAAACATAATAATTTAGCTAGTTATAAAACATGGCAGAAAATAGAAGACGATGAGTGTTGATTGAGAGGATGAGTGTTGATTAATCAATATATTCTTAAAGAAAAGCTATATAATCATGTATGAATCTCAACCCAGACAATTGCCAAAAGAAAGCAAATGAAACTCAGTCAATTCCTCAAGAATAACAAAAAAACTCATATACCGAATCTATCATTGAGTTATCCCTCCATTTCATGATGCTTCAAGCTAGATCCATTCCGTTTTGGTGTTGCCGTTGACTTTATTCTTATTCCCTCTATCAATCATACCATTCAACACCCAACCTCGCTATGTGGATGTCGCTGGTGCTCCAAAATCTATAGCCTTCAGTGTCTTCCGACTCAAACCAAACACGTAGTCGAGCTTAAGAGCTTAAGCTCGATCTGTGAATAAGAAAAGGGTCGCGAAGAAAAGGTTGAGAAGAAAGAGAGTGATTTAGTGAGAGGAGAGATTGGGGGATTGGGGCAGAGCGAGAGAGATTCACTGGGAAAGAGGTGATAAACTAGAGAAAGTGAGGTAGCTATAGATTAAGTAGAGTGAGTTTTCTCTGCGGGCCGAGTCGAGACTTTAAGAAAACAAATGTTATTTCAAAGCGCGATTGGTCAAAACACATGTTGCATGGACACGGATACGGATACGGGGACAAAGACACGTAGAGACACGTGACACGACCAAATCTTAAAAAGTAGGACACGAACACGGCTGGAACACAGTAATTTAATTTAATTTAAATATTTAATAAATATTTTAAAAAATTGAGTAAAATAATAAAAATTATCCATAAATATAATGATCATGTAACTTAAAAATTCATAAAAAAACTTAAAAATCCATGTCATAAAAAAAAACTTAAAATTCAAACATATAACTTTATGGTGTGATGATAAATTGCACTCTCGCTGCCATCATTCTAAGGTTCCAAATAATGCGCCCTCTATTGTTGGTTAGTCTAGAGAAAGATTTTCAAGCTCAAGAACATTTTCTAATCCTATAGTGAATATGATTATCATTTATTTACGTAAAAATATATAAAAAACATATATTATTTAATACGCTAAAGTGTCGCCGAGCGTCCATGAGCGTTCCCAAGTGTCCAATAAGGAATATTTTGTAACACGCCACATGGCACTTTAGACATGACATCCCCAAGCGTCGGATTGTCTCCAAATGTCGGACACGTGACACGGTACTACAATAGAGTGTCGGTGTTGCATAGGTTAAAACAATTAATTTGGGATCTTTCTACCATCCTCAATACTCTTTGTCTCATTCACAATCAAATGATATCGTAATGAATAGTAGGCATCTTGAATTGAAGTGTTTAGGGTTTGAAAAAGTTAGAGGAGTTGAATTTGGGGGATAAGTGTTTTGTGCGAGAGTTTAAGCCAAATAGGTCTGAATGTATATGCAACAATCTTATTATCCTTAGATTTTGAAAAACATACAGGCCACATAATTGACTAAAAATAAAATGGACGGATAAGTAACGGGAGGTACCCCAATGTCAACGAAATTAAAATCTAGGTACCAAACTGTTAACTTTGAAACTTCAGGTACGTACTAAACTACATTGACAATGAAAGTCTAGACACCATTTGAATATTTTTTCCCTTAGAATATGAGTAAATTGCTTGGATAGTGTTTGAACTTTGTTTCCCCGGGCAACTTAGTATCATTAAAAGTTACCAATGTGGTGTCTAGAATTTTATTTTGTTCTAACTTAGACCTCCGTCAATTTTTCGTTAAATATCTATTGAGAAAGTGATATGCCAGATGTGACGACCCGAACCAGAATCAGCAGTATGATCAGTTATATACGTGAGTTACTGCTTAATCGTGGATTTCTGATTGATGTTTGAGTTGCCAGCTTTGTTAACGACTTAATTATTGGCCGAGAATTGGAGCTGAGTCTCTTCTCGAGAGTTGTTGTACGTGTGATTTCGAGTTTGTGGGCGGTTCCGGATCGTTATTTGGACGACCGAGGAATTAATTATGAATATTTGAAGTTCGGATTTAAATGGTGGTGTTCTTAACGACTTAATTACCGGTCGAGAATTTGGTTTCGGCTTCTTCGTAGAAGTTGTTCAGAATTTAATTTCGAGCTTGTGGGAACTTCCGGAGCATTATTTTGAGTTATGGAGATTAAGTTGTGATTATTTCCGATTGTTGATTGTTTAGTCGGACTATTTATGTGTTTGGGTTGAATGGTTGACTTTTTATCGGTTTGGTCGATGTGTTTGACTTTGGGTGATAATTGAAGATCATATCGAGATGAGTTTGTGGCCGCGAGAATTATCGGAATCGGAATTACGACGAGGAAGTTACGGGTATTCGAAGTTTGTCGCAAATTAATTGGGAAAGTTTCCTTATTTGGTAAGTCTATAAATAGTAGGTTGCCATTTGTGGAAAGTCAAAGCTGAAATTAGAAGGTTGACTGGGTTGACTTTGTTTGACCGTGGGGGAGGAGCTAGTCACGTCGGCGACGGCAAGCTTCACAGTGGCTCACCGTCCGGCCACCCCGAGCCTCGGCGATGGTCTCTCCCGGTGCGCCTTAACCTCCTCGTCCCTTTTCCGGCCTCCGTTGATGGCGTGGGACGCCGTAGATGGTGAAATTTCCGGCAAGAAATGGAGTGAAACTTGATGATTTCGGGTTCATGGTTTTTGGCCGAATTGAACTACAAAATTGACTGGGTTTTGTAGCTCTCCTCTCCACGAATCTAACCATGTAAGTATGGAGTTCTAATTCGATTTGTGCTTGGAGAATTTTGGATTTGAAATTTTGGGAACAATTCGGTTTTGCTTGAAATTGGATGAGTTAGAGTGAGAATTGGCCTTTGTTGCAGTTGACAAAGTTGCTCAGTGGATGATTTTGAGTGGAATAGAGGTAGCTCCGCCGTGAAATTTTCCGGTTAGTGGCGGCGCCGCCGTGAGAGGTGGTCAACGGCGGTCAACAGTTTGACTTTTTGGATTTTCGATAAGTTGCATGTCATTTCACTCGAAATCGCGCCCCGATCGCAGTGGGGAGGTTCGTTTCTCGATTTGAGCATCCGAACTTACAGCGAGGTATTGAGGTGTGATTTCCGGAATTCCGACAGTTTGTCGTATTCAAATTACGTGTTTCCGAGAACGGTGGTTTCTCGTGATTTGTTTTGAATTGTTGAATGATGATTTTGAGGTATGGTTATTATGATTATTCAGGGGTTCGTGATCGTTCGTTTGGCGATGGACTTTCCGCCGGATCACGGGTTAACGCATATCGCGTTACGCTAGTCTGTGAGTGAACAATTTCTTTTCACGGAAATCTTGCGAGTCTTTTATATGATTTACGAACTTGAGCATGCGTATTGAGTTTACGGATTATATGAGCATGTGTTTTACGAATATACGATTATACATATACGGATATACGTATACGAGTATACACATATTTATATGCTGTTTCATGCATTTGCATCGAACTGTTTATGATTTGGTTTACACAGAGTACAGTCTCAGTTACGTTGTTGTATCGATACACTTTGCCTCTCGGTTGATCCCCGATGGTAGGCCGCCTGGAGGGGCGTTTCCCCAACCAGACCGGTGAGGGGCGTATCCCCGGATCCGAGGCCATTTCTGGCTAGAATCACGTGTGGGTCTGGGATCCCCTGATTCTGACTGTACTAGCACGGTGTGTGTCCATGAGTGACCCCGTGGGATTTATACTTGCATGCTCAGTACGCTAGAGGATTATGGTTTTACCTCGTGTACTTTGTTATTTTTATTTACCTGGACTCGCATATGTTATTTTAAACATATATATTAACTGGTGAAAGACATTTATTTTCGTCCACTCACTCTAACGTGTTTCATGTCTTTCCCCTGGGCTTTTCGGTTTCGGTGCCCAGTTTACAGTTCAGGCTCTGGTGTCGCACGTCGTGGTCGGAGGCATAGTGCTCGAGCTTCCTTGTTTCTTCCAGTAGGTTTATTGTTCTACCTACTGTGGTATACTGATATGTTTATACATTAGAGGTCGCTCTGAGTAATCTGTTGTTTACGTTGTACGATTTTTCACCGGATTTCAGTGAAGTATAGATATATTTACTGTTTTACTTTACTGTTGATATATTGAGAAATCTGGTTGGGATTGGTGCCCACGGTTTGCTTTTTGTGGCATAGGATGAAGTGTGTTTTCCGCGTGCAGGTAATGGTAATTCAACGTTCGTAGCGAAACTCTGCCAAAATTTCGAAAAGTTTTTGTTGGTTCGCGTTTTCGATGGGGTTCGATTCCGGTTTAGGCAACTAAATCGGGGTTGGGTCCTTTCACCAGATGCGAGATTTAAAAAATAAGAGCAACATTGTCATTTTGCCTCGAGTAAATTATTTGGATAATGTCTGAACTTTGTTGCCCTGGGAAACTTTAAAAGTTATAAATGTGATGTCTGGACTTTAGTTTTGCTATAAAATAGGGTCTTCGTTAGATTTCTGTCTGAAAAACATTGTCAAATTGATGAGTGACATTCTCAAAATTCAGAAGGAAGGTATAATGACTATTATGCCCTCCATAGTTCAAAATTGATCCATTTTTCTTTTTTGGTTTGATCCAAAAAGGTTGCCACTTCCCTTTGCACACTGCATGCGCAAGCTGACAGTCACTCTCTAACCCAGTTGCTCTCTGCCGCACTCTCAAGCACTTCTCCTACCCGACATCTTATCACCCTAGCCCTCTTGCCACATCTTCAATTTCCTTAACCTCCATATTCTCTCACTTTGATCCTTCTCTGATCAATCATGGTTGTCCGTTCCTGTCAAGCCCCTTATCAAATGGCCCTCAATCTCACCATCGTCTCTGCCTCCCTATCTCTCACACCCAAACCCCACTGCAAATCCAAACCTTGAACCCTAAATTCTCGCAAAGCGACTTCTCCATGATCGTCGACCTGTTCCCTGATCCAATCGTCTCCCCTGGTTCATTTTTCTAGAGCGCATTGGACCGAGCTAGAATTGACCTGAGTCCAAATAATCCAGGCCATATTTGACCACTTCGATTTGTCTCCCAAATTGCTGAATTTGATGTTCCTCTGAGTCAAGAAACAGCCGCAATTTTGATGCTCTGCGATGCTCTTCACCTCTGTCGTCAATACGCTCGCCAAGGCGCGTGAGTTTGACGCCACATTTTGCTCTCATTTTGAAAGAAAAAAGAAAAATGGATCGATAATTAGTAAACGATGAAGACCGGAAAAGAAATTGAGGGTAAATCCAGAAGCAGAGCCCTAAGGTGCTCAGAGGAAAATATATGAAGAAGAAGAAGAAGAAGAAGAAGAAGAAGAAGAAGAAGAAGAAGAAGAAGAAGAAGAAGAAGAAGAAGAAGAAGACCTCTGTTCCCAGAGAAATGTTGCTCGTATTTTTTTAATCTCGTTCCTGTCACATCACTTTCTTGATGGAGATTTAATGGAAATTGACTGAGACCCTAAATTTATAGCGAAATGAAAGTCCAGACACCACATTGATAACTAACTTTTGGAATATGGAGGGCATAATAGTCCTTACACCTTTCTTCTAAATTTTGAGAATGCCAAGTCATCAATTTGATATTTTTCAGACAGAAATATGACGGAGATCTTATTTTTATAGAAAAATTAAAGTCCAGACAAAGTTTGGGTACTAAGTTGCCTGGGCAACAAAGTTCAGAAATTGTCCAATCAATTTACTTATATTATATACATGTTCTGTTCTAGGTCCTATGACTATATAATTTTTTCTAGGGTGATTTTGCCACTCTTTCCATATTTTTCTCCTATAGGGTCTTTTATTTTATAAGTTCTTGTTGAATTTTGTTGTTCTTCTACAGGTAAACTTCCTATTTCGACTAACATATTAGTATATTGTCTATGTATTCTATTAACTTATCTACTATAGTATCGAAATTTCTTTCGATCATATTTGTTTCTAAAATATCTAATGCCATATGTATTTTTTCTTCACTTTCTAAATCATCACAACTATTTTCTAGTTGTCTATTATTAGTAAATATAACTCATGCTTCTCCTAAGTGATTTTCAAAAATTTGTACATTATCTAGCTATTTTTTGACTACTAAGTAAATTTTAAGTTATTTAAGAAGATTATACTATGTATCTTCCGGTATGTGTTGTCCTAATTAGATTAGAATGAAGGTTATAGGAATCCCTGAGTATTCAGGAAATTTGATTGTAATGCATGTATTTAAGACCTCTTATCAATGAATAAAGATACAGTTTACAGTTTCAGTTCATGTACATTATATTATCCTTTAACACGTTATTAGTACGACATTTATTCTGCACATGTTTAGTAGATCGATGCACATTTAAAACATGGATACTTTCCAGATGGAGCAGAGTGTGAATAATTTACTTCATTCTTGAAACCGGACTAGTTCTTGTTAAAGTTGGCACCCTGATCTCTGTGCCAAGTCAGATTGCGGCTTTGGCTTCTACCTTTGCCACACCCTCCTCTTCTACCACATGGAGTAGACCCTCCATGACTGTAAGGTTCTAAACGATTTTTCGTCTTTTTCGTATGGACCTTCCCTCTAGTGTTATAATTCTCAGGAGTTTTCTTGGTTCCAGCGGGTCTGGAGTCGTTGTTGAGATTTATCTCATGATGTCTCTCCTTGTTAACCAGGATATTCATGAGATCACTGAATATTTTGATTATTCCTTTGTCTTACTCAAGCTAGTACTGATGAGCAAGTATACTCATGGAAGAAGCGAAGGTGTTCAACGACTTCACGATCATATCCTGATCAGTCATGTCAACCTTACAAAAATTAAGCTTGAATTAAAGATCCAACATGGCTTGGTTGTAAGCATCAACCTTTGGATAATCGAGAAGACTAATCATCTCCCATCTTTCTGTCAGCTCAGGAAGTTGTGCATCATGCACATTGTTAAAGCGTTGTTTCAGGATATCCCATAAATTCTTGGGATCTGTATTCATTAAATACTGCTTCTTGAGTGAATGATGAATATGACGCCTCAAAAACATGAAGGCTTGAGTTTCACTTCTTCATTCGGGGAAATCGTGTTAGGTTCGGTCTGTGGGAAGATGGTGCTGGTGTATGTTTTACCAATGAATGTATTTTTCTCATCAGATAACCAATAGTGATACTCTGTTCCTTTTGGATCAATGATTTCAAACTCTGGCCTAGCCGGCTCAGTAGTCATCTACAAAATAGATAAGAGAGATAATTATTAGCAAAACCATGATTACTAATATAAGGTTTAGGGAATAAGAACGCAATCCAAGATGTATGGTCACAAAAATCGATGCTTGATAAACGGTGGCTTCATATGCGATATCCCAAACTTTCTGTAAAATTATTTGTATTTTGTGAAAGTTCGAGTTTGATATAACGAGCGCGGTAAATATTATTTATCGACAGTGAAGATCGTAAAAATTATAGTTAACTTTTTAATGAATTGATTATGTCGGTTGACTTTGGATAGAAGTCATAGATTTTGTCGAGATGAGTCCGTAGGCTCATACAACGTCGAAAATGGAGTTACGATGCAAAAGTTATGGTCAACCAAAGTTTCAATGAGATTTACAGAAAACAAAATAAGCGATATATTTTAGGTTTCCAAAATGGAAGAGGTAGACTTTTTATTTCGGGACTTGACACGTCGACTCATGTTGACTGGGCTATGGCGACCGAACTCACCGCCGAGCTCAGATCCGGTGAGGCACCGCCTTTTGGTCACCAAATCGGACAACCTTAGTACCAGAACGATTGCCTTAGTCTCATTTATGTTTACCCCTATAAGGGTCCTTTTGAATTATGTAAAGATTTGGCTAAGTTGATGAAGACATAACAACTTAGATTTATGAATAAAGTCATGAAATATGCAGTATGATATGAGCATGGTGTGGGAGCTAGAAATATACTACAATGATTGAGAATTGAGAAATATAGTTTCTATAAGATTGAGAGAGGTTGAAGGTGGTTGAAAGGAGGGGTTGTTTGGTGTGCTTGAATTGGTTGCTGGTTCGCGCCCTGGATTTAAGCGGTGGAGGAATTAAAGTTGAAGTTTTTGACTTCTCTGGTCAGATGCATGCAGAGGACTATTTGGATTAGGAGGTCAGCTTGGAAAACTATTTTGAATGGAAGCCCATGGCTGAAGATAAAAAGTGTTGTTTGTGAAGCTTATATTGAAGAGTACTGCACTTCAATGGTGGAAGAGAGTTGAATAACATCACGCTCGACAAGGAAAGTAGAAAATCAATACATAGGCATAAATGAAATCTAAGTTGCGTACGTAGTTCTTACATGCTGGTTATGCAATGGAGCTATATGAGAGATTTCATACTATGAAGCAAATGAACAAAACTGTTGAAGAGTACTCCTTAACATTTGAGAACCTCTCAATTCAGGTTGGATTGAATGAGGGTAATGAGCAGTTGACTTCGCAGTTTCTCAGTGGATTGCATCCATCCATTAGAGATGAAATTGGAGTTGTTCAGTTGTACAATTTAGAAGATGCGCGGTAGTATGCCTTAATGGCAGAAAAAAAACTGCATCGTTGCGGAGTTAGGAGGCTTACTATAGCAAAATCTGATGACGATTGGCATAAGAGTTCAGCTGCAGCTCATGAGGTTTCCAATGCCCAAGGAGCTGGCCCAGATACTCGCCCCACGTTGTAAGAAGGGGAAGCTTTGGTGCTAAGGCAAGAAATGACAGCACTAAAAGCAGAAGAAGAAGAAGAAGAAGAAGAAGAAGAAGAAGAAGAAGAAGAAGAAGAAGAAGAAGAAGAAGAAGAAGAAGAAGAAGAAGGAGATTGGATGAGGCATAGTATATTTTGTACATGTGTTTTATGTGGAGGGAAGGTCTGCAATTTAATTCTTGATGGGGGAAGTACTAAAAATATGATTTCAAATGAAGCAGTCGAGAAACTGAAGCTACCAAAGGAGAAGCATCCTGAACCTTACAAGGTTAAATGGTTTTATAAGGGGAATGAGGTACCAATCACTTCATGTTGTTTCGTTAAATTCACTATGGGCAGTAATGTTGATGATGAAGTTTTATGTGATATCGTTCCTATGGACGCTTGTCATATATTACTTGGAAGACCGTGGTTATATGACAGAGACATGATTCATCTTACTCGAGCTAATACCTATTCCTTATATAAAGTTAGGAAGAAGATGACTTTGTAGCCACTTAAAGAAGAGTTGAACAACACCACGAAATCTGCCAAGATCAGTAATTTGGTTATCAAAATTAGCAATGAGTCTTATGCATCAACAAACAATAAGCATCTAACAGTGAAGGAGTTTGAACAAGGGGATATGGTTTTGGTATACTTGTGGTGGCATAGGTTCCCTAAGGGCACGTTCTGTAAGTTTAAATCTAAGAAGTTTAGGCCGTGTAAAGTATTGAGGAAGATCAGCTCAAATGCTTATGTGATGGAGTTGCCTCCTGAGTTTCATATTAATCCAATATTTAATGCCTCAGATATGTATGCCTTTGCAGGCATTGATAGTGAACCAATGTCAACTAAGGTAGAAATTCAGCAGCTTCCTCGAGCTCAACCTGATGTACGTTGAAGATGTAATTGATGTCAAAGGAGTGAAATCAAGGAGGGGTAACCAGTATCGATAATTTCTATTGAAGTGGTTGGGTAAGCATGCTAGTGAGAGTACTTGGGTGGCAGAAGAAGAACTATAGGGACTTGATCTAGAGATATGTGCTAAAGTTCTACAGGTTTCCTTATCAGAATCGAGTTCTTCCAACTCGGAGGAGTTGATGCAGGAGCATTAAAGAGTTTTAAATTAAATTAAGAGTTTTAAGTTGTTTGGTATTCTGTGGTGTCTTTCTGATTTCTTGCTGGTTTTAATTTAATTGTTGTTATTATTAGGGATGTGATTCGCATCTTTTCAAGTACTTAATTTAAACACTCAAACAAACACGAAAACAATTAAAACCCTTCTTTGTAGATGTAGCATTGGTAAGTAGGGATCGTTCTTAACCGGGGATTGAGGGTGCATGCATAACTATGCTAAGGTATTAGGGGGGTGCGAGATTTGTTGTCTAAGTTCCTACAAATTTTAAGGTAAAACGTCCTAAGCTAATATATTTACAAGGATCGACTCATCTTTCACGTAACTCTTTAGAACCTACCAAATTACATGCAACCTATTAGTTCTAAGTCTTTAGCGACTAATTTCATGCATATCTCTCGAAAGTAAAGTGTAGGGATTGCCCTGACACTTCCATTGATTTAAGGTAGGATTTCCATGCAATAAATCAAAGCGTTAAACACAAAATATAGCATGAAAACCAAAGACTAAGACGTGGGAGGTTCACGTGAACTTGATAAAATTACAAACCAAAAACACTTCCACAAATTTGTCCATACAAACCAAGAAATAATACAAGAAGTAAAGAGTAGAAGTCATGGTTACACTTTTTGATGTCGGGATTGCCCTAGTCTACTTGATGTAAGCCACGCCTTCAATGAATGGAGGAGACAGTTAGGATTGCCATGAAAGTCTCGATGGAGGAAGGTAGATGATGGATTTTGGTGTGAATGGCTTCTTGGTATTTCTTGGAGAGATTTTGGACGTGTGGAGGTGTTTAGAGGCAGAGCTGTGGCGTCCAGAATGAGTCCCCCTTTGAAAGAGTCGAGCTTCCCTTTATATAGAAGAAGATTAGGAAACTTCCCACCTTCTGAAAGCTGTCAAATCTGAACCTTCTGTATTAAAAGCTACGTTTCGGACGTTTTAGAACTTCAAACGGCGTGATTCTTTCGGCACTAAAAAATAGACTTCCAGGGATTTCCAGCTATGCATTATTTGTGCCATAATTCCTCCTGACGCGCCTTCAACGCCCATTTAAAGTTGGCTATTAGGCAGAATGACCTGTACCCACTAAATCCGGTATTTCTGAATATCTGCACATTGTAACGGCATGATTCCAGTGGGGTTGGAAACTAGACTTCCATATCTTTCTAAGCATGCCTTACATGTATCCAAATTCGTTTTCAATTGATTTTGGTGGCCTGTTGAATTGGGCTGATCTGCATCGACAGATTTCTGGATTTCTAACTTTCGGTCCATCTTCTTCTTTTGGGCTTCTTTCTCTCCAATTCTTCATTGGCCGAAAATACCATGTAATTGCACATATTTTGGGCTTTAAATCATATCCAAATCATCTTGGAATATTCTCCACAAATGTGGCCCAAGTATCCTCCATGAATTCGGCAAGAACATGCTTTCCATGATCGCGCAGGAGAAATGTCTTCATCTTTATTTGCACCATTTTCATTTGTTACATGGTTTCCAATTCTTGATGGAATTTGAGAATACGTTTTAGAAACCATTTGAAGACCATTTCTCGTACCATTTCTTCTCCGGATTTAGGAACTTTGTTCTTATCCCGCTTTTAGCTCCGAAACGCCTCATTTATTGTTCCACCTTTATTTTTTACCTAAAAACATAAAATAAGTTAGAAACATATTTACTAAGCTCATAACAAAGCAAAATGCAGAAAGAAAGACATTAATAATCAAGCATAAAATGCGTAGATCAGGATGTATTAGCTTAGTATAAATATCTAAGCTTGAGTCTCATGTAGGCAGTTCATGTTTAAGTATAATCAGTTTATAAAGAGTATTCTTGGGATTTCTAGCCTAAGAACTCAAATATACCGTTCCTTCTTTTAATCTAGAATAAGTTTCTCCTATTTTCTGGTTTGTACCCTCTATCTATAATGTTTACACTACTTCCAGCCCCAAACTAGAAGCTTTAAGCTTCTACCCTGCATCAGTTTGGTATCAGAGCAGCGCTCTGGGCCTGCACAATGGTGGGACGTTGTAGAGGAGTTTCAGAGGACCAACAGACAGAGATGGATGAGATGTGCCATATGATTGAAGACCTTACAAGAGCATTTCGAGCTCTTCAAGGTCAGGGACGCAGGAGAGCCCCAAGAGATTTCAGAAGGCGGTCCCGACACCTCAGGAGTTGAATCGGAAGATCACTCTGAAGATGAACAGGATGTTGACACCCATTTCATGACGCTGCTGGAGATGGGGACTGTCTTAATCGTGGAAGATTGGAAGAGGAGTTCGTTTGCACCTTGGATTCGAGCAATGGAGGAATTGAAATCGAAGATTCTGACTTCTTTTGTTGGATGCATGCAAAGGATTATTTTGATGGCTCAAACATCCTTGAACCTATCTATGATGAATAGGATGATGATGATGATGACGACGACGACGACGATGAAGTTCATGTCCAAATGAAAGAAAACTTGGAAGAATCTCTTCAACACAACGATTTAGATTTTTCATGTTTAGATGGCAAAAATGAATCCATGTTTCAACACAAAGTCCTTGCGTGTTCATGGAGCTCACCTTCACCTAGTGATGGTTTGAAAGAGAAACAAGGTAAGGATGATAATCACTTTTTCATTTGTGAGGATACTTCTGTGGAGTTTGAAGCAAAAGATGATTTTTCATATGTAATAAATTACTCCATCCCATTTCAACCTCATGATCCATACTGGGAGAATTTCATGGGAGTGTACATCAATACAGGTTTAAAAATTCCAAGAGTGAATTATTAAGAGTTTTGAAGTTGGATGCAATTTCAAAGAGGTTTTATGGATCACAAAGATTTCCAGAGAGAATTGCATTATGTGCTCTCTATGTCAAGGTATTATTCGTCAACTTGATTAAAGAGACCAAGAAAAGCATGAAGTTTGGATGGCGGTGCTATGAGCTCTACGATTTTTTTGACTTGAACTTTAAGAACTCGTGGTCGAGTTCTTCCCAACCTAGAGGATATGATGCAGGAGCATCCAAGAGTCCTATATTAATTTAGGAGTTACAAATTGTTTAGTATTTTGTGAGTCTTTTTTGTTTCTTTCCAGGTTTATTATTAATTACTGCTATTATTAGGGATGTATTAGCTTAGTATAAATACCTACGCTTGAGTCTCATGTAAGCAGTTCATGTTTAAGTATAATCAGTTTATAAAGAGTTTTCTTGGGATTTCTAGCCCAAGAACTCAAATATACCGTTCCTTCTTTTAATCTACAATAAGTTTCTCCTATTTTTTGGTTTGTACCCTCCACCTATAATGTTTACACTACTTCCAGCCCCAAACCAAAAGTTTTAAGCTTCTGCCCTTGATGAAGAGATAACAACTTAGATTTATGAATAAAATCATGAAATATGCATTATGACATGAGCATGGTGTGGGAGCTAAAAGTATACTACAATGATTGAGAATTGAGAAATAGAGTTTATGGAAAATTGAGAGAGGTTGAAGGTGGTTGAAAGAAAGGGTTGTTTGGTGTGCTTGAATTCGTTGAATGCTTGAGCAAAGTGTTGTTGAGTTACTATAGCTATAGATGTTGATGAGTTTTGGCTTATGTTGTGTTCGAGGAAATTGACTCTTATTTATAGAGCTTTTGGGAAGATGCTTTTACCGCCTAGTTGTCAACTACATTATCAGAGAATCCTCAATTCACAAAAAGAAATCCAAGTAAATGAGATTCCCCTGCATCAGTTAGATTTATGGGGAATGTGGCTGCTGGAGTAGAGTGGCGCCTATAGCTACTTAAAGGTGAGAAGATCACTAGTGTATTCAGACTACTACAAATGAAGGCATTCTACAACGGCTAAGAGGTCATATGAGAGAATTTTGCAAGGCTCGTGGGTTATAAGAAGGCAATTTGTGGGATTCAAGGCTGCTAAAGGAAAGGATAGGAGCGCTGGCATACCTAGTATATCTTTTATAGCTACAATGGAATCTGAGTTTGAACAAAACGACTTGTGAGTGCAACCAAAATAGTTTGTATTGCAAGGGCCAGTGTTTGGACTGCAAAGAGTAGTACTTGGGCTACAAAGATTGGTTTTCAAACACTTGAGCTTTTCTACTAGTTTTAAGGTTTGGGCTTTAATAGAAGTTCAATTCTTAAGCACTTTTCATCCTTGGTTTAAACCATTGGACTTGAGCTTCGGCCCAAGACCAAAATTACCGATCGTTTAATCCAAAAATGAGCATGCATATTTCCGTTACCTTTCACACCACACCAATGGCTGTAACCCCAATAAAGGCATCAGTGTGGCTTGTGCCACACTAACGGTACCACTACCGCCGCAAACACTATAGCCGATGAGATTATGTAAAACTATAGCCGACGAGCAAAAAATATCGTCGGCTATAGTGAAAAAAATAATTTTTTATTTTTATTTTTTAAAAACTCATCGGCTATAGTACTATAGCCGACGAAAATGGAGCAAAAAATTGTCGACTATACTATTACCAACTGGTTTTAGCCAACATACTTTAGCCGACGACCCCTAAAAATCGTCGGCTAAAGTCTCTTGGTTAAAACCTGTCGGTAATAGTATAGTCGACGATTTTTTTATCCATTTTCGTCAGCTATAGTACTATAGCCGACGATATTTTTTGCTCGTCGGCTATAGTTTTACATAATCTCGTCGACTATAGTGTTTGCGGCGGTAGTGTTATACTATCACTCGACTAGATGTAATTTGTAAGTAGTGTGTTTTATTTTGTGTTATGAGCTTTGAGAAGTGATATACGAGCATGAGTAATAAATTGATTTGAATTTGTGCATGATCGCATAATGAGCTTGATGATTTATCGGGTATCAACATTAGCCCCCTTGATTATGTGGGCTATGTGAGATGGGCAAATAATTAAAATATAGAATGATCAAGCATTCCTTCATATTCTCTTTGTTGGAAAAAAAGCCTAGCCTAATTACTCAAAAGTAACACAATGGATTAACCAGGGTTTGTTCTCATTTACTGCAATGTCCTCGTTTAGTACCGCATCTTCTTTAATTGGAATGGCCCTGAGAAATAAAGACTTCTCCCGTGAGTTTTTACTTTGCTCAAAATGAATGGAGAGATAAGAGATCAATTAAATCTCATTAACTCCTCTTTGATATTGTACTCCAGAAGGTATTCCTCCTTAAATCAACCAAAGCTCTTTGATTTTGTACTCTAAAAGGTATTTCCTCCTCCTTGAAGACTTGTTTTCTCATCCAGGCCTTTGTTTTCAATTTGTAGTAGCGACATGAGTCTTGGTTGATGTGTTTGTTTTTTTCTTGTTCTTTGTTGTTTTGCAAATTGATTGAATTTATTTATGAACAATATATTAGATGCATACACTGAATGATTTTTCACTTTCTTTTGCTTGGTGTATTATCTTTCTTTTTCTAGAGTAACAAATTTGATAGAGTTCTTTGCAACGAGTGTGAACATTAATATAAAACCAATTCCACAGATGAAGGTTTGTTAATAGCTTGACTTTGATTCAGCATAGAACATTGCAATGAATTATTACCGCAGTGGTTTTTATAAGAGTTAACGAGTGCATGTTCATTTTTTGTACATCTTCAACTATAGTAGCATTTGGTGATGCTCCTTTGTTGACCTTACGATTTGCATATAATCTGCATGATGATTTGCTTGGCTTTAATGTGTGCATACTTATGGCATGCTATGTGGTCTTCTTTGAGAAGTAGTTTTGACGTACCGTGAATCTGTGGTTGTGCAATGTGTTTTAAGACTAGGCATGTCCACATATTGTAAAAGATCTCTTCTTACTTCTTGCTTGATACATGTTGAGTGTTGGATGTAGAGTAAGTATATGTTTAAGTTTGGCAATGCTTATTTTAGATCTTAACTTGACTTGGTTTATGTTTTGCTTAGCACCATAACTTGCATGGTTATCATGGCTTAGTGCGACTTCGTCATCCCTCACACATTCTTATTAGAAGGGCTATTGCATGCACATTGGTATGAAAGACTTTATTTGCTGAATTTTTTTTGAAAGCATGTATCGATGGTGAGTCTTAGCATGTTCTTGTTGTTTCCTGCTCATACTTATTAGGGAAACAGGTACATGTGTATCAGTATGCGAGGTGATGTTTTCTTGAGTGGCGTGATTATGTTAGTTAGCAGAGTATTAATTGCGAGTTTTGATTTATTTATGCAGCATGGCATAACATGGCAAGATGTATCGTGTTATATTAAACTGTGATTTTCTTATTGCATGACGTTCATAATCGTTATTAGAGAGTGATGGCTGAAAAGGCAGAGAGCATTTTTTTTTATCAAATGATGGTTTCATAGTCAGCTCCATTAATTGCAGTAGATATAGAAGATGACTCAGTGCCAGCGCTTATCCCATAATCTATCAGGCTATAGCTATATCACTACCAGGAGAAACACTATAGCCAACGACTTTCCAGAAACCAGGCCGACGACAACCCTTGTCGTTGGTTATAGTATGGTATAGCCGACGAGGTTCTCCAGTCGTCGGTTATAGAACTATAACCGACGACGTGATTCTAGTCATTGGCTATAGTAGCCGAAAAATCATCGGGTATAGTTTGTAACTAATATCGACGAGTTTTTTTACTATGACCGATGACTTTTTAGTATCGTCGGCTTTAGGGGTTTATAGAACCAATCTGGGCAGTAGCTCGGTCATTCAAATTTTTTTTTTCCGCGGAAACTGAAAACGCTCCAAAATCATTGGGTGTTGTCGAAAACTGTCCACGATGAATTTGTGATTCATTATATAGGTACGTACGTACGTACGTACATATATATATATGCATGATGTATAGATCGAGTTGAGATATATATATTGTTAATTTTGAGTTTATTGTTGGGTTTGAGTGATTGATGGTTGATTTTGAGTGATTGATAGTTAATTTGTAGTAATTGTTGTTGATTATTGTGAATACAGGATGATTTATTTGATTTTTGTGATTATATATTATGGTTAATATATATATTGTGATTATTGTGTGTTTTGGTTAATTGTGATTGTAGTGTGGTTATTATTTAGATTATTGTGATTATAGTTAGGGTATATATATTAAAATTATGGGAATTGTACGTGCGTGTAATCATATATATATATATATACACTAATTGATTGATTGTTGATTTAATTTGAGTTAAATTAGACGAAAATAAATATATGATCGAATAATTATAGATCATCGAGTAGAATATATATATAATTAGACAAAAATAAGTTTTATATATGAATATAAATTAGACAAAATATATATATATGTTCATTTGTAATTAATTAGGGATCGATCGAGTAGAATAATTAAATTATGTAATTTATAGTTTAAATATCGATATATATATATATATAATGATGAATTTTTAATTAATTAAATCATGGGTATATATACAGCTATAATTATCATGATGGACAAGAGTTGGATGTGTTTTCCAAGATGGGATGTAAGATATCACCGTGGAATTAAGAGTTTTGTGGAATATGTGAAGGTTAATTGTGGAGGGATGACAATTTATTATTGTCCGTGTATGAAATGTCAGTGTCGCAGCGAGCGATATCGTTTTCACATCAATAAAGTATTAGAGCATTTAAAGAAAAACGGGTTTTGGGATAAGTACACATGTTGGATTTATCACGGTGAGAGCTCATCAGTTGGTCAGCATGATCAGGGACAATTTTTTGAGAGTGGCAGTACATCCAATGATCCAACAACAAGGTTGATCAACGATATGTTTCCTCATGAGAGCGGTGTATTTGCTGAAGCACGAGATATCCCTCCCGCTGTTGGGGGTTTCCCTCATATTGAGCCAGTCCAACAATTACCTACAACTGTCAACACTACTGGTATGGACAAGTACACCAACCTCATTGCCTTCCAACAGACCCCGTTGTACAACGAGTGTAATAAAACTATTCTTGAAAGTGTTATGGGAGTAATAAAGCTGAAAGTGGAGAACAAAATGAGTGTGAAGGCTGTTGATGATTGGCTGAAGTGGTCTGGTTTGTTGTTGCTCCTCGGTCATCTCCTTCCTACCACTCATCGTAAAGTGCGACACATCCTGAAACATCTTGGCCTTTCCTACATCAAAATTCATGCTTGTAGATATGATTGCGTTTTGTTCTGGGGTGAAGATGCTTATAGGAATGATTTTGAATCCCTTGATGGTTCCTTGGTACGTGGTACAGATATGTATAAGTTGACTCCTGTCGGAAACAAGAAAGCTGTGAAGATACTTCGATATTTTCTGCTGATAGATAGGCTAGAACGGTTGTTCATGTGTGCACACATGGTTGAAGTTATGAGATGGTGGGCTGAGAGGAATTTGCCCGGCGGTGATACCCTTATACACCCTGCTGACGGAGAGGCTTGGAAACACATGGTGAGAGAGTTTTCTTATTTTGCATCAGAGGTTCGAAATGTTTGGCTGGGGCTTTCATCTGACAGATTCAACCCTTTTGGTAACATGAGTCTTCAATACAGTATATGACCAGTTATTTTGGTACTGTATAACCTTCCTCCATGGATGTGCATGAAGAAAGAAAACAATATGCTCACTATGATAATTTCAGGGCCGGGTTATCCAGGAAAGTGTCTCGATCTGTATTTGAGACCCTTGATTGAGGAGCTTAAGTACCCGAGTGAGCATGGTCATCCCACTTATGATAAGTTCAAAAATGAGATGTTCCAGATGCATGCCATGCTTGTTGGCACCATTAGCGATTTTTCTGCACGCGGGATGTTGTCGGGCAACTTTACCAGGGGATACAGGGCTTGTCCAGAGTGCATGACTGTTGAGTGTTGCAGACCTCATTGCAGGAAGATTGTACAGATGCGTCATCGTTGTTGGCTTCCTTATGATCACCCATTTCAGGAGGATATGGAGGCATTTGATGGGACTGTGAAAACAGGTGAGCAGCCGAGGAGATGGACGGGAGATGAAATATTGGAAGTGCTAAATGAATACGATTTTAGGCAGCTCAGCAATCATCCTGAGATAGTGGCGTCAATACCTGACAAACCCAACAGGTATAAATTCTGGACACAAAAGTTGTATTTGGGAGCGTTAAAGGACCCTCCACAACATATGTCGGTAGATGAACCGCAGTTCAACCTTTCGATCATCTCCAATGATGTTGATGTTTCTAGAAAGTTGCCCAACTCGTACAATTTGAAACCATATGAATAAGTCATTGCCCACTGGTCGGTATTGATTAACTATCCAGAAGTTCAATATTGGAAAAATGTGCACTTTTACTGCTCTGCTATTGCCAGTGATGTTGAGTACCACAACAAGATGTTTGCAAACTATTTTGGCAAATGGGTACATATATAGATATATTTACTTGTATATGAATTTAATTGTCTCGTATCCTATTTATAGTTAAGTTAATAAATGATTATTTTCACATGAACCATGTACAAAATGATGGTATCCCTCAGTGGTCACACGAATTGAGGCTTTTCGCGCAGAAACCGGTAACTTCCAGAGTTTATCCTATGTGTAAGGTAAATGGCGTGCTATTTATCTGTGAACATAGAGATGTCAGATGAAAAACACAGAATTCTGGGGTAATGGTGCATTGTGGGCAGAATGGAGTTGACTATTACGGTGTTCTCCATTCAGTTGTTGAATTAATTTATGGGGAAGGCATGACAGTGCACTTGTTTAAGTGTAGATAGTTTGATACTCACCCTGAGAACACAAGGACCGATCAATACGATATATTTTTTGTGAATACTGCTACAAGTTGGCATGAAGATGATCCGTTTGTTTTGGCCACGGCGGTGAAACAATTGTTATATTTTGATGATCTTGTTCATAAAGGCGCGTGGAAAGTGGTTAACCATGTTCTTCCAAGAAACATATACAGTGCCTCGACACTTGGTGTGACCTAGGATAATGAAGAAGTTAGTGCATACCAAAAGCCGAACGCAACTGGTATTCCTGAATCCTCAACAATTTGCCTTAATAATGTGATACATGGTAGTATGGTACGAATTCCTTGATCAAAACTTATTGATGTTAATCAAAATGAAGACAATGATGACTCAAGGGACGAGGGCTTACACATCCTACCTGAAATTAACTCAGAAACCGAGTTAGACTCAAGCGATGATTTTGACTATGCGCCTTAGTGTACGTATGTTAATTTGAGTATGAAAGTGCAATGTAAAATGATGTGTACGTACGACGATGACTTTGGCGTGCAATTTGAGTATGAACGTGCAATGAATAATGTCGACATTCGTGATATGTAAAGTAGGAACTTTGTTTAATTAGCCTTTTTTATAAGTAACTAAAAAAAACTCATAGCCTTTTTGTATATATGCATGAGGAAAAAAAAGTATAGCCGACGATATTCATAATAAATATCGTCGGTTATACTATCCAAAACGACTGTTCTAGGGAATATAACCTGGCAACTATAGCTGTGACGACCCAGAACAGAATCAATAGTGTAATCAACTTTATTCGTAAGTTAGCGCGTAATCGCAGATTTTCGATAATTGATTGAATCGGTAGTCTTGATCACGACTTAATTATTGGCCGAGAATTTGAGTTGAGTCTCTTCTCGAAAGTTGTTGTGCGCGTGATTTCGATTTCATGGGTGGTTCCAGATTATTATTTAGATGACCGAGGAATATAATATGAATATTTAAAATTTCGGAATATTGTCGAGGTTATCCGTTCGTGTTTGAGTCTATCTGAATCGTGATTGTGATCCGTTTTGGACCGTTGAAGGACTTGAACCGTAAATGGAATGGTTATTGACTTGATTTGCGAGTTTCGCGATTTGTCGTGATTTCGACATAGTTTGTTAATATGGCAGCTTTGTTAGCGACTAAATTATCGGGCGAGAATTTCATTTGGGATCCTTTGTGAAAGTTGTAGAGAATTTAATTTCGAGCTCGTGGGAACTTCCGGAGGATTATTCCGAGCTATGAGGATTAAGTTATGAATATTTTCGACCATTGATCATTTAATCGGATAAGCTTGTGGTGGATTGAACCGTTGACTTTTTATCGGATTGGTCGAAGTGTTTGACTTCGGGTGGAAATTGAAGAATTTGTCGAGTTAAGTTTGTTACCGCGAGAATTGTTGGAAACAGAATTAAGATGCGAAAGTTACGTTTGTTTGAAGTTTATCGAAAAGTTAATTTGGAAGTTTCCTAAAATAGAAGGTATTTAAGTGGGTTACTATTTTGGGCAAGTCAAACCTGGCATTTATGGGAGTTGACCGAGTCAACTCGGTGGAGGAGAGGTGCGACGGAGCTGTGCCATGGCTCGCCGGCGGTGGGCTGCCGTCCGACCACCTTCGGCCTCGGGCTTGGACCCGTTCTATCCGCCTCGACGCCCTCAACCTATTTCCGGCCACCATCAACGGCGAGGACGCCGGAGGAGGAGCAATTTCCGGTTGGAAGTTGGTGGATTTTTGGGGTTTTTGGTTGACATTTTTCTGGCCA
Source organism: Geum urbanum (assembly GCA_946800695.1). Taxonomy (NCBI): domain Eukaryota; kingdom Viridiplantae; phylum Streptophyta; class Magnoliopsida; order Rosales; family Rosaceae; genus Geum; species Geum urbanum. The sequence continues at coordinate 14,935,471 of OX327003.1, forward strand.
AATTGAGCTGCTTTAAGCACTGGGCTTTGAAGCCCACATCACCACGAAGCTACCTATGTAAGTATGGTGTTCCAATTTTGCTTGTACATGGAGAATCGATCGATTGAAAATTTGGTGGGATTTCGGTTTTGCTTGAAATTGGACTAGTTAGAGTCAAAATAGATCTTTGGTGTAGTTATGGAAGTTGTTTGTTGGATGATTTTGAGTGGAATAGGTCTTGGTTCGTTGGAGAATTTCACGGTTGGGTGGCGTCGCCGCCGCCGGCGGTGGCAACGGCGGTGCTCCGGTCAAAGTTGACTTTTTGGGATTTTCAACGAGTTATATGTCGTTTCACTCGGAATCGCGCCCCGATCGCAGATGTGAGGTTTGTTTTTTGAGTTGAGCATCGGAAATTATAGCGAGGTTTTGTGGTGTGATTATCGGATTTCGACGATTTCATCATTATTGAATTATATATTTCTGGGAACGGTTGTTTCTCATAATATGATTTGAGCTATCGAGTTATGATTTTGAGCAGTGGATTTTATAATTATCCATGGGTTCGTGATTTTTCATTTGGCGAGGGATTTTCCGCCGGATCACGGGATTAACGCATATCGCGTTACGCTCACCTGTGAGTGGACATTTTTATATTTTCACAGTTGTTGCGAGTTCGTGATTTTGCATGATTTTCCGTATTTACTTTATACGATGTTGAGATATATATTATTTTCAGAGGTATTATTTTATGTTTATTGGTGATGGCATTACTGCATCGATGCTTCGGCTACTCGGCTGATCACCGGTAGTCCGCCAGAGTTGAGAGATTCCTCTGGACCAGAGTTGAGAGATTCCTCTGGGTAGGGTTGAGAGATTCCCCTGTATGCCGCCGGGGTTGAGTGATTCCCCTGGCCTATCACCATTGGGTTTGAGCGATTCACTTGACCGTCGGGCTTGAGAGATTCGCCTGACAACCTCCATATATATACTTTCCGAACTCGCATTGTTTTATATTGATTATGTATATAAACTGGTGAAAGGCATATGTTTATTTTCGTCCACTCACTCTAATGTTTTTATTTGCCTTTCCCCTGGGCTTTTCGGTTTTCGTGCCCAGTTTGCAGTTCGGACTCTGGTGTCGCACGTTGTGGTTGAAGGCATAGTGTTCGAGCTACCTTGTTTCTTCCAGTAGGTTTCTTGTTCTGCCTGCTATGGTATATTTATATAATTATACACTAGAGGTCGCTCTGAACATTCTGATGATATATTTTCATACGATTTTCCTCGGATTTTTGTAAAGTATAGTTATATTTATTACTTTACATTACTGTTATGATATTGAGAAATCCGGATTGGATTGGTGCCCACGGTTTGATTTTTGTGGCATAGGATGAAGTGTATTTTCCGGGTGCAGGTTATTGGCAATTCCGCGTTAGTAGCGTTACTTTGCCAAAATTTTTATGATTTTTGTTGGTTCGTGTTTTCAGAAGGGGTTTGATTCCGGTTTAGGAAACTAAATCGGGGTTGGGTCCTTTCAGCTTGGTATCAGAGTATTAGGTTTTAGGTTCTGTAGACTTCTGTAGTCGTGTTTACTAAGGATATTTGAGAATGTACAGTATGTCTGGAGTGATGACCCGACCGGCCGACGGATACTCATCGATACTCCGGGTGTTGTATGCTTTCAAATATTTGAAGTTCCATGATTACGTTCCACTTGTTGTGAACGATGTTTTATTCATTAGGATGCCTCCTTGACGTGCTTTTCGTGTCGGTACGGTTGTGGATCCTATTGAGGATGAATCGACGTGCGATTTGCCAGTGAGTTGTGGGTTTGGATGAGCATTCTGGATTCAGAGATATGTGTGGCATGGTTTGCCGGTTGTGCATATTTGAGCATCTACATGTTGCTTCAGAGTAGAGAATTGTGATAGTTGATGTTTTGCCTAAGTCAGATCGTTGCATTTGGTGGGCTGGTATTGTGTGAGTTCCTTTTGCGACTCCATGGCCTACAGTTAAGGTATTGTTTATACAAAATATGGAGTGTTTACCCACCTGAGGCAGAGATGTATCGTTCACATGTTTGTTCCAGTTTGCACGAGTTATGTGGCTTCAGAGGAAGCAATGCACGAGGTTCGAGATGAGTTTGAACCTGAGCATCAGAGAGATTTTGACTGTTATGCCTCGAGATAACCATGATGAGCTTGATGTACTACACTCAGAGGCGAGAATATTGAGAAGGAAAGGGTTACACGGTTTCCAACATGTCAGTTTGAGGAAAGTGGACTTAGTCGAGATAATTGATGAGGTTGAGTTCAGATACCTCGGGATCAGTGACTTCATCAGGATGTGGCCGATTATGTTGAGGGTCATTAGATCAAAGCAGAGGATCCGTTTGGTGATGGTGGAGATCACGGAGTAGCAAACTTGTTCCTGTGGCATGAGTTTGGGTGATTGTTGGTGATCCTTCCTCACAGCAGTTGTCGCTGTGACTTGTGTTTGTGGAGCACTCTCAGTTGCTATTGTGGTGGCCAGGAGGGTCACGTTGTGAGGGAGCGTCCTCAATCAGTTGTTTTTAGTGGTTCAGCAGCTCAGAATTCACGAGAAGGTCATGATGCTGTTTCTGGAGTTTGACCAATGCAGCCTTCTAGACGAGTTAATCAGCAAAGTCGTAATCAACGTGGATGGCTCATTGGGCATGTTGGAGTTCGTGCCATGACCTTGTGTGAGGACGGAGTTCTTTGAGGCTACTGTTGCCTGATATCCATGGCTATTGTGCTTGCATCTCCACTTCTGAGGTTTTGGAGAGTGTTGCATCCATCCGGAGGTTGTGAGATTTTTGTTGGAGGTTATGGGTTAGCCACAGATCTGTTATTGCTGGACATCTTTGATTTGTTATGATGTTGGGTATGGACTTCTTGGCGACACTGTGGGCTATGTTCGAGTGTCTCGAGAAGGAGGTTGTGTTTCGACGACCAGGTTTCCCTGAGATATTGTTTCGCGGTGAGAAGAATATTTTATTGCCATGTGTGATTTCAGCGAAGATGGTCGAGCGGATGGTGGAAACGGGTTGTGTTGTTTGCTTAGCTCATGTCATGGATACTACGGCTGCTGTGCCAGACATTGGTGATGTTGAGGTGGTTCCAGAGGTTCCAGGTGTGTTCCGGAGGAGTTACCGGGTATTCCTCCGGTTTGGGAGACCGACTACACCATTGAGCTTTTACCGGGCACTGGACTCATATCACCGGCATTTTGTTGTTCGGTGCAAGCGGAGCTGATGGAGCTTCAGGTTCAACTTCGAGAGTTACAGGAGGAGATTTTGTATGACCCAGCGTATCATCGTGGTGTACTGTTGCATTATTTGTGCGAATGTTAGATGGTTCGACGAGGTGGTGTATTGACTACCGGAAGCTGAATCAGGCTTCAGAGGAGAGCAACTATCCTCCACTTCGGATTGACGACTTGTTTGATTAGCTCATAAGAGCATCAGTCTTTTCGAAGATTGATTTCAGGTCCAGATCCCATTAGTTGAGGATCGGTGAGTCAGATGTGGCCAGGATGACTTTCAGATTACGGTGTGAACACTATGAGTTCTTGGTCATGCCGTTTGGGTTGACCAATGCCCCTGTAGTTCTTATGGACTTGATGGACCAGGTGATCAGACAATTCTAGATGATTTTGCGATCGTGTTCGTTGGCAACATCCTGATTTAATCCAGGAGTGTGGGCCAGCACCTGAAGAAATTGTGAGCGGTTTTGCGGACCTCGCGAGATGATTGGCTGTTTGCGGAGTTCAGCCAGTGTGAGTTTTGGTTAATTAGCGTGAAGATTTTGGGCCACGTGATGTTAGTTGAGGGAGTCAGCGTGGATTCCGATCAGATAAAGCTGAGTTGATTTGGAGTTGACCTACCATTGTACCAGAGATCCGGAGTTTCTCGGGTTTGGCAGGTTATTGTCGGCATTTTGTGCAAGATTTTCTCGGATTGCTACTCCACTTTCCAGATTGATGAAGAAAAGCATCAAGTTTGAGCGGTTCGATGCGTGTGAGGAGAATTACGTACTCCAGAAGGAAAGATTGACTGTTGCTTTGGTTTTGACTTTACCTGACAACCGTGGCGAGTTCGTGGTTTACGGCGATGCATCGAGATTTGGATTTGATTATGCTTTGATGCAGCGTGGCAGAGTAGTGGCTCATGGGTTCAGGCAGTGGAACTTTATGAAGCTACGTATCCTATGTATGATTTGGGTGTAGCTGTCCTTATGTTAGCATCGGAGGGTTGGAAACACTATTGCTACGGCGGGCAGCGCAGTGTAGGATGTACACTGATTACTTGAGTTTCATTTACTTGTGTTTTTGGCCAGATCTGAGCTTGAGACGACGTAGATGGATGGGGTCGATTAACGACTATGGCTGCACATTTGAGTTTATCCGAGAGAAACTGGTGTCGTTGCTGATGCATTCAGTCGGAAATCGGGAGCTTCATTGTTTCATATGTGTGTGGCTCGAGTTTCCGTGTTAGCCAAGTTGCGAGGTATGTGAGTTGAGTTTGAGTATGATGATGTTGAAACTCATTGTTTTGCGTGCGTTATGTACTAGCGGTACGAAGTTGTATCTGATACTTCGAGCTTATTACTTGTGACGCAACCCGTAGAAGAATGTAGCAGCTTATGTGTGCAGATGCCATATTTGTTGGTAGGCGATGGCAGTGAGGCAGAGACTTGCCGGGAAGTTACAGCCATTGGAGATTTCCGATTAGAAGTTGGAGCTTGTCACTGTGGATTTTGTGTGCCAGTATGCACTTCGGTTTGTGGTACCAGTTGTTGGGTCTTTGTGGACCATTTGATGAACTTAGTTCTTTTCCTTGTACTTTCGGAAAAGATTTCGGTAGCAGGCTGGCATAGCTGTGTTTGACGGAGGTTGTCCATTTTCATGATGCGCCTGTGTCCTAGTTCACTGATCGAGATATTCAGTTACAACAGAGTGTTGACAAGTATTACAGTGAGCATTGGGGACCAGATTACAGTTTAGTACAGTTTCTTATCCTCAGATTGGTGGGCAATCTTTGAGGACTATTCAGACCTTGGAGGGCATATTGTGGTTCTATGTATTGCAGTTCCGAGGGATTTGGGACCAGTAGTTTTAACTGTTCGAGATTGCATACTGTACTAGTTTGTAGGCCACTATGATTATGACGTTGCATGATGTCGTTTTGAGGAACAACGTTGTACTCCATTGTGTTGGAGCGAGTTTGATTTGAGCTGACGTTTGGTCCTTATTTAGTGGAATGTGCTACCACAGACCTTTGGATTAATGGAAACAGGATGCTAATTGCTCGAGTTTGACAGTGCAGTTATGTTGATGTGAACAGGTTGGGTTGTGCGGCGAATTTGTGTTATGCCGTATAGTTTGGCATTGCCTATAGCATTGGCCTCTATGTGTGTTGTGTTTCGTGTGGTGGAAGTACGTTTCAGATTTGTTGCGTGTTTTGTACCTTATAAGTTCCTTATACAGGAAGATTTGGCATTTGTGAGGAGCCAGTTCAGATTCGAGATTTGAGGGTACAGAGATATTTTCTATTGGTGGAGTCGTTCAGTTGAGGTTGTCACTTGGGAGTTGAACTGTATGCAGAGGCAGTGTCCCTACTTTTCAGTTGGCACACTTGGAAATTTCGAGGTCGAAATTTTTTTTAAGGGGGGTAGATTTGTGACGACCCGGAACAGAATCAGTAGTGTAATCAGCTTTATTCGTAAGTTAGCGCGTAATCGCGGATTTTCGATAATTGATTGAATCGGTGATCTTGATCACGACTTAATTATTGGCCGAGAATTTGAGTTGAGTCTCTTCTCGAGAGTTGTTGTGAGCGTGATTTCGAGTTCATAGGTGGTTTCGGATTATTATTTAGATGACCGAGGAATATAATATGAATATTTGAAATTTCAGAATATTGTCGAGGTTATCCGTTCGTGTTCGAGTCTATCTGAATTGTGATTGTGATCTATTTTGGACTGTTGACCGACCCGAACCGTAAATGGAATGGTTATTGACTTGATTTTTAGTTTCGCAATTTGTCGTGATTTCGCATAATCTGTTAATATGGCAGCCTTGTTAGCGACTAAATTATCGGGCGAGAATTTCATTTGGGATCCTTCGTGAAAGTTGTAGAGAATTTAATTTCGAGCTCGTGGGAACTTCCGGAGGATTATTCCGAGTTATGAGGATTAAGTTATGAATATTTTCGACCATTGATCATTTAATCGGATAAGCTTGTGGTGGATTGAACCGTTGACTTTTTATTGGATTGGTTGAAGTGTTTGACTTCGGGTGGAAATTGAAGAATTTGTCGAGTTAAGTTTGTTGCCGCGAGAATTGCTGGAAACAGAATTACGACGCGAAAGTTACGTTTGTTTGAAGTTTATTGAAAAGTTAATTTGGAAGTGTCCTAAAATAGAAGGTATTTAAGTGGGTTACTTTTTTGGGCAAGTCGAACCTGGCATTTATGGGAGTTGACCGAGTCAACTCGGTGGAGGAGAGGTGCGACGGAGCTGTGCCACGGCTCGCCGACGGTGGGCTGCCGTCCGGCCACCTTCGGCCTCGGGCTTGGACCCGTTCTATTCGCCTCGACATCCTCAACCTATTTCCGGCCACCATCAACGGCGAGGACGCCGGAGGAGGAGCAATTTCTGGTTGGAAGTTGGTGGATTTTTGGGGTTTTTGGTTGACATTTTTCCGGCCAAATTGAGCTGCTTAAAGCACTGGGCTTTGAAGCCCTCATCACCACGAAGCTACCTATGTAAGTATGGTGTTCCAATTTTGCTTGTACATGGAGAATCGATCGATTGAAAATTTGGTGGGATTTCGGTTTTGCTTGAAATTGGACTAGTTAGAGTCAAAATTGATCTTTGGTGTAGTTATGGAAGTTGTTTGTTGGATGATTTTGAGTGCAATAGGTCTTGGTTTGCCGGAGAATTTCACGGTTGGGTGGCGCCGCCGCCGCCGGCGGTGGTCAACGGTGGTGCTCCGGTCAAAGTTGACTTTTTGGGATTTTCGACGAGTTATATGTCGTTTCACTCGGAATCGCGCCCCGATCGCAGAGGTGAGGTTTGTTTTTCGAATTGAGAATCGGAAATTATAGCGAGGTTTTGTGGTGTGATTATCGGATTTCGACGATTTCGTCATTATTGAATTATATATTTCTGGGAACGGTTGTTTCTCGTGATATGATTTGAGGTATCGAGTTATGATTTTGAGCAGTGGATTTTATAATTATCCATGGGTTCGTGATTTTTCATTTGGCGAGGGATTTTCCGCCGGATCACGGGATTAACGCATATCGCGTTACGCTCACCTGTGAGTGGACATTTTTATATTTTCACAGTTGTTGCGAGTTCGTGATTTTGCATGATTTTCCGTATTTACTTTATACGATGTTGAGATATATATTATTTTCGGAGGTATTATTTTATGTTTATTGGTGATGGTATTACTGCATCGATGCTTCGGCTACTCGGCTGATCACCGGTAGTCCGCCAGAGTTGAGAGATTCCTCTGGATCAGAGTTGAGAGATTCGTCTAGGTAGGGTTGAGAGATTCCCCTGTATGCCGCCGGGGTTGAGAGATTCCCCTGGCCTATCACCGTTGGGTTTGAGCGATTCACCTGACAGTCGGGCTTGAGAGATTCGCCTGGCAACCTCCATATATATACTTTCCGAACTCGCATTGTTTTATATTGATTATGTATATAAACTGGTGAAAGGCATATGTTTATTTTCGTCCACTCACTCTAACGTTTTTATTTGCCTTTCCCCTGGGCTTTTCGGTTTTCGTGCCCAGTTTGCAGTTCGGACTCTGGTGTCGCACGTCGTGGTTGGAGGGATAGAGTTCGAGCTACCTTGTTTCTTCCAGTAGGTTTCTTGTTCTGCCTGCTATGGTATATTTATATAATTATACACTAGAGGTCGCTCTAACCATTCTGATGATATATTTTCATACGATTTTCCTCGGATTTCTATAAAGTATAGTTATATTTATTACTTAAATTACTTTTATGATATTGATAAATCCGGATGGGATTGGTGCCCACGATTTGATTTTTGTGGCATAGGATGAAGTGTATTTTCCGGGTGTAGGTTATTGGCAATTCCGCGTTAGTAGCGTTTCTCTGCCGAAATTTTTATGGTTTTTGTTTGTTCGTGTTTTCAGAAGGGGTTTGATTCCGGTTTAGGCAACTAAATCGGGGTTGGGTCCTTTCAATAGCCGACGACAGAAGTATAGTCGTCGGCTATAGTATAACTGACAATCTTCATAATAAATATTGTCGGCTATAGTTGCCGGGTTATATCCCCCAAAACAGCCGTTTTGGGTAGAAACGAAACTGCCCTTATTTTTTTCAAACGTTTCGATCGATTTGAAGAGCCGCCGTCCTTGAAGCACGGGCCATTGTTCATCCTAGCCACCGTCGTTCATCCTAGCCACCAATTGGGCCACCGTCGTTCATCATACAACCCCAAAACAGGTTCCTCTCTTTGAATCCCTAAATCCCCAATTTTGAATTTTTTTTGAGTTAGGTTAGATTTATGTTTAGTTTGTTGATAATGTGGATGTTTGGATGAATATATATTGGATTATTGTTGAATTTTGTTGATTTTTTGAATTAATGTTGTGTTTTTTGGATTTTTGGAATTATTGGATTATATATTGGATATTAATTATTGGATTATATATTGGATATTATCGGATTATGAATATATATATATATGTATCTGAGATTGTTGGATTAGGAATTTTTGGATTAGGAATTATTTTGAATTTTTGTAATTTAATGGAATTTTATATGAAGGAATATATAATGAAAATTTTGGAATACAATGGAAATTTTATGAGAGTGTAAGGATTTTTTATGAATTTTTGTAATTTACTCAAATTTGTATGAATTTTTGGATTATTATTATGAGCATATATATATATGAATTAATTTGGATAATAGTTGGTGTTAATATGAATTAAATTGGCAGATTAATAATTAATTTTGATTTATTCTAGATTTATGTGAATTAATTTTATTTATTTTAGATTTATGTGAATTAATTTAGAATTTGGTAGATTAATATATATGAATTTATTTAATTTTTTGTAATTTATGGAATTATTCTGAGTTAAATATGGAAATATGTGAATTAATATATTTTGACATTTGCTAGATTAATGTGAATTAACTTTAATTTTATTGTTGATATTAAAAACTATATAAAATTGAGTATGTTACGTTAATTTTATAGAAATGATGAATTGGTTGAACTGCGGTGCTTCGCGAGGGGGATCGAGGGGGTCGAGGGGGGGGGGGGGTTGAGAGGGAGATCGGGACGTGGAGATGAGGGCAGCGGAAGTCAGTCCGCATCTGAATCCGTCAGTATCGGCAACGAGGGGGATCGAGGGGGTCGAGGGGGGGGGGATGGGGGGTTGAGAGGGAGATCGGGACGTGGAGATGAGGGCAGCGGAAGTCAGTCCGCATCTGAATCCGTCAGTATCGGCAACACTTACAGCGTTCCTCCCACCCCTCGGCACCGTAAATTTCTAGGTTAGGGACAACCTCAGCAGCAGCAAGTCGAGCCTCGCCGACCCTCTAGTGCGAGGAGGCTTTATGAGGACAGTTGCATGCCTTCAATGGATAGTGCGACTCAATCCTCAGTCTGAATGCCGGACATTCATCGGTGGGACCCTTCCCCATCTACCAACCAGACTCCTCATTCTTCTGAGGAGGCTGGTGGATCGACTCAGTCCTCGGCTAGGATACGACTATGCCTGCCGTCTACCCTATTCTTACCCTTGAAAATCCCGATGATACCCCTCATCGATCCCGCGGGAATGCCTGTTCCAGGACAGCTATGGTTCATTACCCCGGACCAGGCATACGCGTATGTACCCTTCCCGCAATCTCTCTGGAGTGTGAGGATTCCGGAACAACGCACCGACGAATCAGGTAAATATTAATTAGTGATATCTTTTTACTTAGTAATATTTAAATTCAATTAGGTGCTAATGTTTAAAAAATCGTCTACAAATGTGATAGGCGCGATCATGCCCGGTGAAAAACAGAAGAGGACCAGAGGCCCCGTCGTCGGCAAGTTACTGGACGACGCGATTCGGGATATCAATGGTGTCCAAGTTATGATTCCGACCGGGGATGGATGCAAGGTGATCGAGGGAAATGTCACTCGAAAGTACGGATGGATGACGGGTAGCATCATACGGGATAGAGTCACAATGTTGTGGCCAGATTAGAATTCGGTGCCGCAATTCGTCAAATATGAGCTGAATAATGCGCTGTCGGTGAGTAGAATTGTATATTCATTAGGTATATTTTCTATATAAATTTTTAATATTTATATATATATATAAATGCATTTCAGAGGTGGTTCCGCGTGGACAACAACATTAGACCCACGTGGGCGGATGAAGTGCAAGGGAGCAGGTTATGTGATTCATTTGTTTCGATTTTTTCGTTTGTTTTGATTATGTTCATAAAATGTTGTAAGTTACTAACATTTGTGTTTTATTAAGATAGGTACAAGGAGTGGAATGGCGAGCTGAAAAAACATTGGAAAAAGTACGGTGACGATCGTTCGGGTACCCCTAGCGAGTTTCGTTATAGGAAGTACGAGTGGCGATGACTTGTGGTTCACTTCAACAACCCGAGATTGAAGGTATGTAACGTTTGATCGATTAAATTTTTGTTTTATCGTACTTCCCCCTAATTATTTGGCTAATATTGTTTTGATGTTGGATTAATCGAGCAGGCTATTTCTGAAGTCAACACAAGGAACCGGGCCAAAAACACAAAAACTCATCATGCCGATTCTAGATCATACTCGGGTTGGATAGAGCAGGCGGCCAACCACTCAGAAGTCCCTCTGTTTGTCTATATGATGCAGCACGCGTATCCATAGTCCCCCGAAGATGCTGTAAGTGTCCTTATAACAAAATAAACATATTTCTTATTTTTTTAGATTGTTTACATTAATTAACATTTTTTTTTGTTAATTAGGTGACACCTCAATAGGTGATTCCGAAGGTGTTGACTCAAGTGGCGAGAGAGCGGTATCCTAACACCTCCGATGCGGAACTCCCGACTGATCAGATTGATCAATCTGATCCAATCATAGCGGCCAAGATTATAGTAGTTGCGATCCCTCTAGGGAAGAACACTTTCTATTGTAGGGGGCTCAAAAAGTGGGGTCAAGAGCTGCTGAAAAAGACTCCTGAATTCTCTCGTGGATCAGGATCTTCGAGGACTAATGAGCTACAGGAGTAGCTTCAGAGGCAAGCGATGGAGATGGAATCTCAACAGGTATGGATGGAGGAGTTGGAGCGGGCGAGAGCCGCCGAGCAGCAGTAGATGATGGGGACATGGATGCAGTACTGTTATGCACAGTTGCACGCATCTGGAATCCAGATAGCTCCCCTGCCTATTTTCAGTGCATCACAGCCACAGCCACAGCCGCAGCCGCCACACCAGGACCAACGAGCCAATAGTGATCCGTTTGACCATATTGACTTAGGAAACCCGTAGTACCCGTAGTACGCATATGTATATAGATTTGAACAATTTTGGTTTTTTATTTTATTTACGTGTATAGTTTCAATATTTTTGGATTTTAAATGTGAACAATATTGGTGGCTTTTTAGAAATGCAGGTTCTGGGTTGAACCTGCAAAAAAATTTAAAATAATACACATTATAGCCGACGATATACACATATATCGTCGGCTATAATTTCCTCTATGGTCAACCAGTTTGACCAGGAGATGAGGTATGGCCGACAACAAAGTCGTCGGTTATATTATGGAACTATAGCCGACGACCTGATCTTGTTGGCTATAGCTCCATACTATAACCGACGATAGCCCTATCTTGTCGTCTGCTATAGTATCACCGATGGTCTATTACCGACAATACTATAGTCGACGATATTTGGGGACAGGCCGACGACTTCATGTCGTCGGCTTTAGTGTTTCTTCTGGTAGTGTATGCCTTTGCGGTTCTTCAACAACACAGAATGGTTGGATACTATCAGGTCGAGCAAGATTAAGACTATAGCGGGGACACAATAACTAGTGCAAGAGTGAAATTCTACTTATATATAGTGTTCTGACACTTTCAAAAGATGTTATTGCTGCTGTCATGTTATGTCTAGATATAATCGACCTAGAAGCTCTTTTAAGAGAATTCTAAATGATAAATTTGGTAGCTTTCAAATGTATTTTTGATAATGAATTTAATGATTCCTCTTTTATAACTTGCTTGACTTTATTGGATCCAAGTTCATATCATGAGTTGTGTTTCTCTTCAAGGAAAGCATATGAAACGACATCATATGTAATTGTAGCTTACTTGCAGTGATGAGTATTTCCAACATACGCTTCTATGTTGCATGTAAAATCAAGCATAAGACATGGCATGTATATTGCATGTTGGCAAAGATTTTTGCTTGCTATATTGATGATTCAGGTCATGGTGTATCAAGGTCTATAACCTCCTTGCAGTTGATAGTAAACTGAGAGGTCAAAGGTAAGTTGCAATAAAAGTGATTTGAGATAAGGGTTATGGTCTTAAAAGTATGGACATATGGTTCAAAAATTGAATATAGAGCTTGTTGAATTTTTAATGGGCTAAAGAGAGGGTAAAAAATAGTCACTTTTGGGAGTTTCGATTTGAATTGGCATGATTGAGGTTCACCTAATGTGGTTAGAATTTTGAGTATTCTTTGGTAGGAAAGAAGAATTTGGTATTTGGAGTAGAAAGTAGTACTGTTTATTGTGGTAGAAGGCGTAAGCTGTGTTTGGTATCATTTTACAAAAAAATTTTCATTTTTTGAATACAAAAATACAGTGAAAATGTGTTTGGTAGACTGTTTTCAGAAAACGATTTTCAAAAATGAAAAACACTGAAAATATAAAATGCACTACGTTCTGTAAAACGGCAAAATGAAGTTTTTACTGCTTTCTGAAAACAAGATTTGAAAATTATTTGGAAAAAAATTATGATTAATTTTCTATTAAATTTTATCTTTTAAATATACATATATAATCTATATATTTTGATTGAAATTTAAAATTGAGCAAATATAAATTTGTGTTTTGTAGACCTTGTGTAAGTATACCTGACACGTTTGACTGTTTTTATATTAAAAATATAATTCTGTAATTTAACTTACCAGACATATTTTTATATTTTAAAAATGCGAAATTCAACTTACTATTTTTCGTTTTACGAAATATTTTTTAAAAATCTCTTTTGTGAAACTATACCAGACGTGGCCTTAGTTTTTTGCTGATGTGGTTCAAAATGAGTATGTACCTGCTGCTAAGAACATCTATGCTTGAATGACAAATTGAAATTCGAAATTAGAATTTGTTGGTCTAACAACAATTTCCTCAAACTAAACATCAACCATTCAGCATCCGAGTGTAATAGCATGAGTACAAGTGTGAGGTCATATATAAGAATTTTGTTTAAATGATGTTTGATTTACGTGAGAGGATTTCATCACGGAAGCGTTGCTGGAACTTGAACTACGATGGATAAAGGTGTTGCAATTGGTATTGTAATTAGAAGTGTTGCAGCTGCAACTGTAACCGAGTTTGAAGATTGGACTGCAACTTAAATAGCTGTGGAATGAGTCACTACCAGCATTTTCACTATAGTCGACGAAATAAAATAAAAAAAGGCCAACGAGATTTTTTTCGTCGACTATAGTCACAATTTCCACTATAGCCGACGAGTTTTTAACAAAAAAATCGTCGGCTATAGCATAGTCGACCCACTATAGCCTACGGGACTATAGCAGACGAGTTTTTAGTATAATCGACGACTTCATAAAAACTCGTCGGCTATAGTCCTATAGGCTATAGTGGGTCGGCTATACTATAGCCGGCGATTTTTTTTGTTGAAAACTCGTCGGCTATAGTGGAAATTGTGACTATAGCCGACGAAAAAAATCTCATCGGCCTTTCTTATTTTATTTCGTCGGTTATAGTGAAAATGCTGGCAGTGAGTTGTTGCAAGTGCCATTGTAATAGAGCTTGAATATTGGATGGACCTGAACTATGGTGAGAGAGTTGTTGCAATTGGTACTGGAATAAGAGATTCTACAATCAGTACTTTAATAGAGTTTCAAGATTGAATGGAACTTGAACTGCAACATATTGAGTTGCTGTAGTAATGGGTGAAATAAAGTTTGAGTATTAAATTGGAGCTGCAATGGATTGAGTTGGCCTATAGTTTGAAGAGTGGACTAGGACTTGGTCTGTGGTGCATCGAGGTGTTGATGCAGTTGGTATTGTGATAAAGTTTGAAAATCCGCTTGGAACTTGAACCTTGATAGATTGAGTTGCTGGAGGGTTTGAAGATTAGATTAGAACTTAAATTATGGTGTCTTGAGCTACTGCAGTTAGTACTGTAATAGAGTTTGAAGATTATACTAGAACCTGAATTGCAATGAATTGAGCTGCTGTAATACTTGAAGTTTGGATTGGAGCTTGAACTTTGGTGGATTGATTTATTGTAGAGTTTGAATATTAGACTACACCACTAACATTGGTTGATTGAGCTTTTATTATACTTGAAGACTTAACTGGAACTTGAACTTTGATAGATTGAGTTACTAATATAGTTGGTATTGCACAAGAGTTTGAACTTTTAAGATTAATCTAGAACTTGAATTATAGTAGATTGAGTTCCTGCAGTGTTTGAAGATTGAGAAGGGATTTGGATTATGGTGCATTGAGATGCTGTATTAGGTATTAAAGATTGAACTGGAACTTGAACTGCGTTGGATTGAGTGCTTGCTGATGTAGTTAGTACTACACATGAGTCTGAAGACTGATTTGGAACATGAACTTTGGTGGATTGAGTTGCTGATGTAGTTGCTATTGCAACAGAGTTTGAACTTTGAAGGTTAAGCTCAAACTTGAACTACGGTGGTGGATTGAGCTGTTGTAGTATTTGAAGATTGAACTGGGACTTGAATTGTGGTAGATTATGGATTGAGCAGTTGTAGTTGGTACTGAACTGTGTTGGATTGAGTTGGTGCTGCAGTTTGGTATTCCAATATTAAACATGAGCTACAGTGGATTGAGTTACTGCAGTGTTGGAAGCCTTGCTTCTATTGTAAAAGCTTTTGAATTCAATGAGGTTTTGTGCGTGATGGGTTAAAACTATAGTATTTACATCTTTGTGTTCTTCAATGTGCTTGTGGATTGGTAGCTCCCAAATATAAAAGGACTCAAGTTTGTAGCACCATGGACATATGGACCATACTTTAGTATGGACAAGAGAAGAAAAAGCGTTATGAGATTGGAAAAAAGGAAGATGTAATTGCTATATATCAAACAAGTATATTACGTCTTTCCAAAGGAGGTGAGAAGAAATTAGCTCACTAAATGATGTGTCAACAAGAGAAAAAGTTTATCTGAAACCTTACATTCAAAATTCATGAGTTTTTATGCAAGGGAAGAGGGTCTGAAACCTTTTCAAAATTGAAGAAGAAAAGTTAATTGCTTATAAGTAGGCTTTACCGAAGGCTTGAGAATGTGAAGTAATTCAACTATAACTTTTGTTTATGAGAATGTGAAGTATTTTGCTTAACTAGAAATCAAGCATGATTAAGCATATAGCATTACTTGCTTTGCTTTGCATCTATGAGATTGATAATTAGTCAATACTTACATTTGAATTTAGTATAAGATTGCGCATAGGCAATCATTGCTTAATATGGTTCTATGCATTTGTGTGTTATGTTGCAGTGAGATTTCAACAACAAATCCAAAAGTGTTGACTATCTCTATTGCTTAAATCACAAACTAATCTCCCCATTGAAGTCGCGAAAATGTAAGGGTCCTTTTTAATTAAGTGAAGATTAGTCTAAGTTGATGAAGAGATAACAACATAGATTTGTGAATCAAATCATGAAATATTCATTATGACATGAGCATGATGTGGGAGATAGAAATACACTGTTGTGATTGAGAATTGAGAAATAGAGTTTTTGAAAACCTGAGAGAGGTTGAAGATGATAGAAAATAGTTAAAAGGAGGGGTTGTTTGGTATGGTTGAATTGGTTGAATGCTTGAGCAAAGTGTTGTTGAGTTATTACAGATGTTGATGAGTTCTGGCTTATGTTGTGTTCATGCCAAATGACTTATTTATAGAGATTTTAGGGAGATGCTCTTACCGCCTACTTGTCCACTGCATTATTAGAGAATCCTTAATTCACACCAAGAAATCCAAGTAAATGAGATTCCTCTACATCATTTAGGTTTATAGGGAATGTGACCGCAGGGAGTAGAGTGGTGTCTATAGCTACTTAAGGATGAGGAGATCACTAGTGTATTTAGACTATTGCAAATGAGGGCATTCTACAGTGACTAAGAGGTCATATGAGGGAATTTTGCAAAGCTCGATACTTATAAAAAGGCAATTTGTGGGATTCAAGGCTGCTGAAGAAAAGGATGGGAGCGCTAGCTTACCTAGTCGAAAGCAATGTCAATCATGTTCAATTCACGGAATTTCATTTTATGTCTAAATTCGCACGAAATATCGATATCAATGTTACATATTCAATATCGAACACGCATAAAAAAGAATCATGCAATTCCACATGTCAGAAACACGTACCTCATTTACGACGAAAATATTTATTCTGAATCGATACCTTTTCTTTCCTTCATTTCCTCGACCCTACGTCAACCATCTCGATCCTTTGTCCTCATGACGATTCACTGAGTTACAAATTCACAAGTGTACTGACAAAAATCAAACACAAATCATCAATATCAATTATCAATATACTATATGTACACAACCATCGATTTAAATTCCACTACAATATATTCACGCTTTATGATAGAACTGTGAATACAAAGTACGCAATGAGAGCTTGGTCCGAGTGTTGAACTGTGCTCTGATACCATTTGTAACGACCCGAGCATACTAGAGTATCATAAAATCAATTAAATATTTACATATATCCAGTAAATAATCGACCCAGATTAAACTCTATCGAATCAAGTTGAAACTCTTTCCGATTAATCCGTTATGATGATACGATCGTAACAATATATGACAAACTAAATTATTATGTCGACCGTATCGTCACTAGCAGCGACGTGTTATCCTACGCATCACCATCGCCCACCCACTGAGTCGACGACATCTAAACACGAATTAAACCTTACAATTATACTCGTGACGTTGTTACTATTCTTATGACATACAACACGACTGATTTTCGGATAGTTTGCTGGTCAAACTCGCTGTCAGCGGCCACCATCAATGGTGGTGATTAACCCATAATTGGAAAGCTCTTGACTAGCTCAATATTCTGTCTAACTACAGTCATGACCAATTTGGTCGGCAACTACCCATAAACCCCTCGAAAGGCGGCGAATCCTAAACTCGCCGAAAAATTTCTAGGCGAGATTCAGACGCAGTCGAGCCACCCCGAGGCTCGAGGGTAGTCGAAAAAGAACCACAAGGATAATTTCTTCAAAATCCCCAACCTTTTGCCATCAATCGACCTTGTCAACCGCCATCCCTAATAGCGGTGATTCGGCTGCGATTTCTGAACAAAAATCACTCCGATTTTCCTGAAATCTCACCTGCGAACAATAAAATCCGAATACATTTTCAAAGAGCTTACCATACCAGGACCTCGGCTAGTGGTGGTCGAAAAGTCGCCGATGACGGCAACAAAAACACACCGAAACCCTAAAACCTATCGATTTGATTTGTCCCTTCTTAGATCATCAATCCTTGAATTGAGGACTGGAAAAGGAAGAGAGAAAGACGAGCTTCCGATTTTGACTGGAATCAAGGTCGGAGGCGGC
Source organism: Geum urbanum (assembly GCA_946800695.1). NCBI lineage: Eukaryota > Viridiplantae > Streptophyta > Magnoliopsida > Rosales > Rosaceae > Geum > Geum urbanum. The sequence continues at coordinate 14,953,329 of OX327003.1, forward strand.
CCGACGGCACCGCACTGCCGGCGCTAATTTCGCTACACATAAACCCGAGTTGACCGTGTTGACTCGAGTTGACAACCCCCAGAATGGAAGTCTCCATTTCTATATCTGGACAACTCTATTTATAGTCCTATCATTTCGTTTCCATAATTCTCGATAATTTTCATTGACCATAACTTTTACATTATAACTCTGATTACGACATTTTGCGCATTGACGAACTCGTCTCGACAAATCCTACGACTTTCATTTGAAGTCAACTGACATTATTGATTCTTTAAAAAGGTCAACTCTAGTTCTCGCGATCTTAATTGTGGTAAATCGAAATAAAAGTATCGCTAAATACAAGTAATCATATGAAAAATTTGGGAAATAACAGTCTCTCTCCATACATGCATGTGAGAAGGAGATAAGGAAATGATATCACTAAGGTTTCAACGAGTAGGGTTGTGTACTTGTGAAAAATATTTGGGTCCAAACTTATTTGGACATTTTATAGTCCAAACTATTCTTATTTAAACAATTTTCAATTTGTGATTTTATAATTGAGACCACCTATTTTATAGAGTATATGTTTAATGACTATGCAAGTATGGAACAACATAATCTAAGTAATTGAGCAATATATGTCCCTGCATTTGAATCATGTTCTTGACCGGAGTATGAAATTCAGCACTAGTCACGTTAGGCAGATTGTAGTCCAACTTATATAACTAGGTTCGATATCCTAAAACATAAGATGCGCTTATTTCTACGTTTGGATTGTATAAATCAATTTTAAGTAGGTCCCAAGTAGCAAGGGTCAACATATTCCCACATGATGTTTGAAAGAGATCTCAAGACAAGATTTTCCCACATCATGCCTGTACCCATATTAAGTGGAATATTTCATATCATAACACAGGTCGAGATAGAAGAAAAGAGTTTTGTAAGGTCCGCAAAAAGAATTTGCAAAGTGTCGAAGAGGTGAGAATGGAATAACATTAATTCACGAAAGAACTTACATTTTTGAAGCTTGAATGCAAAAGCTTGTTTTTTTTATCTTCTTTTCATCGGTCTGCGTGTAATTTTCTGGTGAACATTGATGGTGGTCGTGGCAGTCAGCATACACAATCTTGGTCAACGCAGTGGTTAACGACAGCTTAAAGGTCGGCAATTGGCCGGATCAGACTTTTTCGAAAAACTGAAGTCCACTGGCAACCTATGGGCTTTTTAGGCCTGGCTGAGCCTTTTTTATTAATTAACGGGAATTATTGATCAAGGTAATGGCTCAAGCACTACCTAGTTATGCCATGAATTGTTTCTTGATCCCTAAAACAACTTGTGAGGAGCTACAACAGATGTTTGCGAATTTCTTCTGGGGTGACACTACAGAACGATGCCACATTCATTGGTGTACATGGGATGCCATGTGCAAGCCGAAGGAGATGGGAGGGCTTGAATTCGAAAATCTATATGTTTTTAACCTTTCTTTATTGGTTAAACAGGTTTGGAGGATATTGCAGAACCTGGAGTCTTTGGTTGTACAAGTATATAAGGCGTGGTATTTTGTAGAGCGGAGTATTAGGGACACAAAGGTGGGCGGGTCTCCATCATATACTTGGCAGAGCTTTATGAAAGCAATGGAGGTGCTTGAGAGGGTTCCCGGTGGCAGGTGGGGTCGGGTAAGCAGATTTAGATTTGGCAAGACTAGCGGTTTGCTAGACCGCCTTTCACTTTAGAGGAGTTCAGATTTTCTACTACATTGGCTCAGATTTCTCAGCTAATTATCTACCAGAGAAACTGGCACTAAGCGGCTTTACAGAGGTATTTATCTCTTGAGGATGTATCTATTGTTCTGGTTATTCCTCTGAGTTATGGCGTAGAACTGGATAGGATTGTCTGACATTATACATCCAGAGGGGAGTACACTGTCAGTATTGCCTACAAAGTGCCCCGAGATCAGATGGTCATCCTACAACAGGTGGCACCCGATCAATGAGAGGAATTTTGGAAGACCTTTTGTAGGTTGGGTACAACACACGCAGCAAAACTTTGTGTGTGGAGAGCTTGCCAGGGATTCCTACCTACGAGACCAAGATTACAGGGATGTAGAGTGGATGTGGATGGAGTGTGTGTGCTTGCTAGCAGAAGAGGGAGACAGAGTTGCACCTATTTCGGGATGGCCCTCATGTGCAACCTATTGTGGCTCCTCTTCTCGTAGGTATTGGGCAGACCACAGATTTCTTTAGGGACTTGATGGTGGCTTGCTCACTAGACCTTCCTAGAGATACATTTTGCTCGGCTGGTTATGATATTATTGTTTATTTAGAAAGGCCGGAATGAAAAACTGTGGAATAACAAATAGTTTGATCCTCAGACTCACAGGGTGTTGGCAGGGGCTTGACATGATCGGTACGTGTTCTTGCATAAGACTCCAGAATGCTTGGTTAGAGTTCGTCAAACATGGTCAATGCCTCTTTTGGGCCAGTACCTTGTCTGTATTGATGGAGCCTTCAATTCTTCTTTGCGTAGAGATCGAGGCAGCTTGGACAGTAGAGAGGTGGTATAAGCATGATTGTTCTTGATTGAGAGGGGTGATTTGTGTGCAGTAGCTAGACATATTACCAAGGTTTACTCGACTTTGACAGTAGAGATCGAGGCAGCTTGGACAACGATGTAGATTGCTAGTTAGATGGGGTATAGTCCTGCCTAGATTACCTCTGATCGTCTCATTGTTGTTCGCGCGGTGGCAGATCCACTATGGTGTTTAGTATGTTCAGAGACTCTTGTGAGGATCTATGACAAACCTCAGGACTATGTCTAATTGTAGGTTTGTACACTTAGGCCATGAAGCGAATGTAGTAGCAGATAACTTAGCGACTTTTTCGGACCTCGGCCCGAGCCCGGCCGGCCTTATGCCCATAAGACTTTTTCAGGTTTAAATTTGGACCAAACTGGACTTGGACTTTTTGGGTCTCAGGCTATTTACAGACTTTTTGGGTCTATGAGCCAAATGGTAACCCTACAACAGCTTATGTGTTGGTTAACGATCATAGGCTCTGCGGCAAACGCTCCAGTGGCGATGTTTGACAAATAGTGGTTGACACTGGAGGAGGCCAAATGTGCCAAGCTCAAAATTGATGGAAAATATGTTTTTGGTAATTTATGCTCGAGTTCGAATTCGTGTTGATGATGTATTGAAATACAAAATATTTTAAAAGTAAATGAATTTGTGAGTTTATGAGACATATCCAGAGTTTATAGATGTATAGATCATACCGGATCTTAACATATTACCCCAAAAAGAAAATTAGGCTAAGCTTTCTTTTTGTTTCAAATGGAAATGTATTTAAATACTAACAAACAGAGAATACATATACATGTGATGGAACATCACAGCATCAAAGTAAATGATCCAAAGATATCTTCCAAATTCTTAGGACGTTTTGCATTCAGGAGGAAAGCCTTGGGGAAACCTCTTCGTATCTGTGCAGTAATTGTAAATCATGAACTTGCGTTGCACCCATTTCAACTTTTGCCTACCAGCCAAATCCAACTGTGCTGAGAGCCATGAATCTGTCCTAGTGCTATCAAGAGATCGAGATTTTGAAGAACAAGATGATGTTCCAGAGGACCATACACAAGCATTGGCATTGAAGTTCCTATAGGAAGCAACAAAAGGTGCTTTGGTCCAGTCTGTTTTAACCAGACCACCTCTAGTAGCCCAGTCATCAGCACTCCACAGGCTTGAGTGTATTTTCATGGGTTGGTCTTTTGGGAATGGAACACCCAACGACTCCAAGTTCTTGAACTCTCTTATTGGGATTCCATCCACATAGAATCTAACATAGAGAAGAGTGAACCGAGTCAATACGCTTATAATGAGCTAGCTACTAGAAAGACCACTATGTTAATGGTTTTTACTTTTTATTTGTTATTAAATAGACCATAATGTTAACATTCCTTGCAAAAGTTGAGAAAAACATGTGTATTACAAAAAAAAAAAGTTGATTGAAAAGGCGCGGTTAGACACGGACTCAGCAAAATAACCCAAATTAAGTTGATGTCTACTTACACAATGAGCCGGGGGTTCCAGAGAATGGAATATGTGTGGAAATCGGCTGTTGGGTCGAACCAGAGATGGAACTGTTGCTCTCTATTCCCCTTGCCTTGGCTATACACATTGGTGTGCACAGTGTAAGGGTCCCCACTCAAGTTCCCCAAGAACTCATAATCTATCTCATCCCATGATGACCCTTTTGAGGAGATCTGCAAGGTCACATACACAAATAGAGAATACAATTTCTTTTAGCGCACAATCACACTTTAGGTAGTAGTTTCTAGTTCAAGATTCAATTATAACATGTTACGACGTAAATGAAGGAAGATGAAAAGACTTACATAATAGGCGGTGACAGTGCCAGCAGAGTTGCCAGGGACAAGCTTGAGCTGCATGTCAATTTTGCCAAAGAGATACTCATTCTTGGACTGGAATCCAGACCCTGAGATTTTATCGAGGGAGAGTACAAGAAGCTCGTTGTTGTTTAGTATCTTAGCACGACCATCACCCCACGTAATCTCAAAATCTTGATTGAAATTACTGTCAGAAGAGATCGTAATCACCAAAGAGCAAGTGATCATAGAGATCAACAACACAAGGGAGTATCTGCTGGCCATTGTGGTTCTGCAATGAAAGTTTGTATATATCGAGTGAGTTATAGAAATGAAGGTGAATAAAAAGGAGGGAGGAGTCCGGGGTATTTATACTTGGTCGATCAATGCAGTGAGTATTTAAGATAAACATGGAGGTGACAGAGAAGAAAAATGGAAAAGAAAAGAGGATTTTGGGTGTCAAAACGATGGCAGGCTAAGAACAAGTAAGCTAAACAGTTCAAAGTTTCGTTCTGAAATATAGGGATCGAAGAGTTTGCTGATGTTTTGCAACAGTTACATCAGAGTGTTCGTCCTGTTCGAAGTTCATTACATGTGTCGATATTATAAAGCCTCCAGTCACCGCCAAGAAGCGTTTTGTAGATAGCAATTTGAATTGGGGGTAAGCTTCGGGGAGGTGGTCAGTGGTCAGGTGGGGAGTATTTGTTTGCTGAAAGAACCTCTGAAATGGAAGCGCTCGGAAATGAGACAAGTAAGGATATGGTTGTTGACTCGGTGCTATTTGATGCGATAATATATCATATATCTGTACGACCACGTAGTTGTATCTAATTTTTCATTTAAAAAAATAAAATAAAAATACAGAATTGTTATTGCGTCACGAATGACGCGTTAAAAGTGAATCTCTTACATAACAAGAGTCGTGTCCTGTTTCAGTGGTTCGTAGTAATGAACTGAAGTTGGATCAAATTTGTTAGGATCTAATGGGGGAGAAATTAAGATAAATTAGACATAAATCTATATCTTTCCTCTTTCAAAATCAGAGTAGACTCGCCGAAAAAGCTTGCCGAGGCCGAGAAGGCTCCTGCAGAGAAGAAGCCCAAGGTCGGAAAGAACGGAAAAAATGTAGTACCGATCTTTTTATATAATCATTAATATTTAAGGATATTTCTGAATTCGATTAAGTATGCGCAGTAATTGTTAAGAAGTTCTTGGTTGATTTTTTAATGGGTCGATTATGTCTGTTGACTTTAGATGAAAGTCGAAGTATTCATCGAGTACATAGACGTGTGGAGTATCAAAATTGGACTTACGATGAAAAAGTTAAGGTCATCGGAAGTTTAACAAAAATGTGTGGAGTCATAAATTAATATGAGACTATAAATAGTGATTACCCGAAATGGAAGCAGAGACTTTCCATTTCAAGCGTCCTTTGACCAAAATTACTCGACTCCGGTGACTGAAAATTGTAGTAGAGCTTAGGCTGGCTGTGCGACATTGTCGGGCCGCCTTGGGTCACGGAGTTAATAGTTGCATAAATATGCAATTCTCATGTAGGCATGTAAAATGGGTCGGGCCGGCCCAGTCCGGGCCCTAATACATGTAGCCCCTGTACTTTCCGGTCCTGGACTTTTAAGCCATAGTATAAAATGGGCAGGGCAGGGCTGGCCCTATAACTAATTGATGAAGCCCACACCCTACCATTATGTCGATAAAGTATGGGTCTATAAAGCCCATCGTTGCCCACCCTAATTTTAAAATTAAACTTTTTAAGAAATTAGGTGCATTATTGTTCGAAAAAGGGAATTAATTATACATTTATTACATTTATAAGTCTAAACTATTGTAGAAGAATAATTGATGGACTGAAAATCGTAACTCTTTCATTGATAGAATTGCCTTATATATAGGCTGATACAATTTGTTACAATTAGTATCTCTATAAAACATGGATTCTCTCTATCTTTATCTAGACTAAATCTTATTTGACTAGGATAAGACACACACTAAAAGTTACAGAGAATAAATCTTCTTAAATACTCCCCTTTGTGTTGATGACCTCAAGAATGATGCATGACCTGTTGCCTCACTAAAACCCTCTCAAAGAAAAAAAAACCTCATGGGTAAAACAAAATCTTGGTTTAAGGGAAAAAGAGTACAACACATCAATTACAAATGCTACTACATGTGACATAGTCTCCCCCTGATGTCTACAAAAATGCAACTCCCTCTGACTATAAACTCAGTGATAGAGTTAAGATAACCTGCGCATACCAATGCATCTCACATGTTTCACAAATATAGATTTGGGTAATGACTTGGTAAACAAGTCCGCAACATTATCTGTTAAACCTATCTAGCTCACATGGATATTAAACAACGGTTGTTGTTGCTGGCTGAAGAAGAATTTTGGCGAGATATGCTTTGTATTGTCACCCTTAATGTAACCTAACTTTATCTGTTCATTGCATGCCCCGTTATCTTTAAAGATACAAGGGAAATCGTTGTAGTAGATGATAATCCACTAGACCCTCAAATATGATGAATAACTGACCTAAGCCAGGTATATTCTCTAACTGCTTCATGCAAAGCAATAATTTCTGAATGATTCGAGGAAATAGCAACAAGCGTTTGCTTAGTTGATCTCCAAGAAATCACCATGTTTCCCAAAGTGAAAACGAAAACCAATCTGTGATCGACCTTTATGTGGGTCAGAGAGGTATCCAACATTAGCAAATCCAACCAACATATAAACCAGTGTTTAGGAATAGGGGACTACAGTAAAACTGCTCACAAGATGGGATGAATTCAACAGGTTGAAGTCCTTACTCGACGGGTCGAAGGAATGGTTCTATTCGATCCAAGGTACCAATTTTGACGGGTTGAAGGACACCTTCGGGTTATCACAGTTCACTACCTTCGACGAATCAGAAGACCTAATCGACGGGTCGAAGATCGTAGAACTTGTATGCTACGACTCAACCATCTCTTTTTTGGGAATTTCAAATTTCTCTCTATACTATTTGTAAGGGAAGAATAAACCTAAGTTAATGGAACCCTTCAAGTACCTGAAGATTTGTTTTACTCCATTCCAATGATGTTGCGTAGGCGTAAAGCTAAATCTAGCCAACAAGCTCACTGAGAAGTCAATATCTGGACGCATGCACTGAGCTAGATACAACAAAGCTCCAATAGCACTAAGATATGAAATTTCAGCTCCCAAGATCTCATCGTCATCTAGCAGACGAAATGGATCATTTTTGGTGTCCAAACTGCGAACAACCATTGGCGTGCTAACAGGGTGTTCTTTGTCAATATTAAATCGCCTAAGTATCTTTTGGATATAAGCATACTGGTGAATAAGGATCTCACCAACTCGATGTTCTAGCTCTAATTCGAGAAAAAAATCGAGTTCTACGAAAGCCTTTCATCCCAAATTTAGATTTGAAGAAGACAGCAGTCTCATTAATATTATTAAGAGTCCTGATGATGTTCATATCATCTACATAGACTGCTACTATTGCTAATCATGAAGTTGTTCTCTTAATGAACACACAAGGGCATAAGTTATCATTATTGTATCCCTTCCCAATCAAGTAGTCACTAAGACGTGTATACCACATCCTACCGGATTGTTTCAATCCATATAGAGAACGTCTCAATCTGATTACATGAGCACTCCATGGTTTAGAGTTAGTTAATTTGGATATAGCAGTGTCTTCTGGCATTTTCATGTATATCTCTGAATTAGGATCCTCATAGAGATAAGCAGTAACCACATCCATAAGCTGCATTTTTAATTTCTTGGATACTACCAAACTTACTAGATAGCAGAGGGTGATGATGTCCATAACTGGAGAATATGTTTCCTCATAATCAATCTCAGGGAATTGAGAGACACCCTGCACCATTAGTCTAGCTTATAACATAACACATTATTCTTCTCATTACGTTTTCGAACAAAGACCTATTTATGTCCTACCGGCTTAACATTCGGTGGGTATAGCACTACCGGACCACAAACCTGCAGTTTATTCAGAGAGTCTAGTTCAGCCTAAATTTTTACCTTCCAATTTGGCCAATCCGCTCTTCGTTGGCAATCCGCCACAGAGCGAGGTTCCAATTCATCGTCGTCTATAATCTCATGAACGATTGGAAAATCAAAATAGCAAATACATCATCAACTAACATGGAAGATCTATCCATAAGAATGCGCGCACCATTTGTTCTAAGTAGGATTTCTTTATTCTCTGACATTACAAGAGGTTATGAAGCGTCCCCCAGACATGACAATTATGATTCAAGGACATAATTGTAGTCAAAGACAATCTCATGTAAATGATTTATAATGTTAATACTGAATGGATCATTTTGTGCCTCGATGACCTACCTTTTAACCAGCGGCTCATCAATGAATTTTCTTGGTCTCCCCCTTTTCCTGGTGGGAGCCGAGGTCGACGCAACACTTTCCACATGGGTAGGATGAACGTTTCCTTGCCCAGTGTTGGTACTAACCAATCCCTTTTTTGGGATTTCCAACCTCGCAGAAACGTTTGCAACAAGTATATCCGATCTCGTCACTTTAGCAATATCAATAAAGAAGTCAGACATATAGTCTGGTACTTTTTGAAGATCAAGTATTCTTTGCACTTTTATCTCACTCTGGGATGTGTGGGGATCATTATGAGATATAATGGGATTAGACCATGTCAATTCATGATATTGAACTACAATAAATACATTTCTTCCTCCCCCTAACGTCAGGAAGTATGTATCATTGAAGTATCAATATGCAAATCTTGCAGTAAAGAGATCTCATGTCGAAGGGTGAAGATAGCGGACTATCATTGGAGCTTCATAGCCAACATAAATGCCTAATCTTCTTTGAAAACCCATTTTAGTGCGATGTGGAGGTGCAATAGACACATATAATGCACAATAAAAAATGCATAGATGTGAAAATGTTAGGCTCATATCCAATTACCAACTGGTGCACACTAAATGGTTTGCGTCCTACGGGTCGAAAATGAAGAAGCATAGCTGTGTGTAATACTGTATAACCCCACGTGCATACTGGTAAGTTTGTATGCATTACCAACGCGGGAGACACAAGATGTAATTGCTTGATGTGAGCCTCTGTTAAACCGTTCTGAGAATGCATGAGGACTGTGATGTTCAACTTCAATCCCAACAGACATGCAATAATCATCAATAGATTTCGATGTAAACTCTCCTGCGTTGTCCAATCTAACGAGTGGTGATTCTGAAGCTTAATAATTTGTGCGAGGAGTTTTGCAAATGTAGCATTCCTTGTGCATAGCAAAGCAACGTGTGACTATCGTGTTGATGCATCTATCAAAACCATGATATATTTAAATGTCCTGTATTCCGGTTTGATAGGTCCACAAATGTCACCTTGGATCCTTTGTAAGAATCAAATATTGTCGGTGTTGTCAACAACAAAAGAAGGATGTGTATGTAAATTTGCTAAGGAACAAGCTTTCCAAAACGAGCGATGTCCATAAGAGATTGCAACATATGAATCTGGTGGGATAAGACACGACGCCACAGTGGTACTTTGCCGAGATTGTGCTGCACTTGTCTTGAAGACCTAGCTAGGAGTGAGAGGAGTAGTCTCATCTGCCTCATCTAAATCGATAGATTTATGTTTTCCCACATGCTTCTTTGCTCTGACGAATGGATGACCACGAGAGTTTTTTAATATTTTGATCATCATGTCATGACATAAATGTCCCAATCAAAAATGTGAAAGCTTGAATGAGTCTGAGTCACACGAAGTTGTGTAAGTCATAGCATTAGATTCAATGATCTGAACCGTAGTTAGATATAGACTACTATGAATAGCTGAAACTTCTCTAGAATGCTCTTGCGGCCACATTTAATAGAGGTAACACACAATAGTTCTTGTCCATTCTCACAATATGTTTCCAAGTGAAAACCGTTGGCACGAATATCTTTGAAACATAGAAAGGTTTGATTGGCCTCTGGCACGTATAAGCCATCAGTGATAAACAATCCTGTACCATGGGGTAGCAGAAATTCTGCTGAACCACACCCTTGAATAACTGCTGCTGCACCTATCATGGTAGTCACTAAGGATTTATATGAAAAAAACCCGCAATCAGTTGCCTATTCCGCAGAATGGTGTGAGTAGTACCACTATCTGCAAGATACTCAATCTCGCCTTGAGACATCTACAAAACTAATGTAAATAAGTGAGTCTTTGAACTAAAGACCTGGCGGACACTTTAAGTAAACACTTAAAGATTTGAATATAGATGTGACCCTTGTTAAGTTCTAATATGGCATCACAGAAACTAATGTAAACCCACATATGGTGCAGAATTCTAGGTTGGTCGTTTTAGACCAACAATTTTTCTGATCATGTTCCAAGAAAACCGATGTAAGATAGATCAAAAACACCAAAAACCATATATAACCTACGACAGGTAGAAGAAAACCAAAATAGAATTTGATTTTCCGATACCAAGTCTCGACGGGTCTATGTAAATATTCAAAGTGTCGAAAAATCTATCCAGAAGTACCCCTTCGACGGGTCGAACGAATGTGTCGACGGGTAAAAGGAAACCTAAAACCGATATCGATTTTTCGATATCTATCGTCGACTGGTCGAAATGGGACATAAATAGAGACATAAGCAATCAGTCAATGGGTCGAGGAAATCCTCGACGGGTCGAAAAGTGTAAAAACCGATCAAGAACAGAGCCTTCGATGGGTCAAAAAATTTCTGAGGTCAAAACATCCTCTTTTTCACGTCTCATTTTTACTGTATCAATGTGTCATTATACCATATAAAATTTGTAAATATCAAACCATACACTGCATGAGTAGTGAAATAACATTATCAACACTTTCATATACCAAAAAATAGAGAAGTTCCATTACTTGCCATACTAGTAATAGGTGAATTTTCTAGAATTGGAATGCCTTTACCCATCATTAGCCTAACCAGATTGGTTTTGTTGGAGTTGGCGTTCTGATCTCTATGCCAAGTTAAATTTTGGTTGCAGCCTCGGCCACGCCCATGCCCTCCTCTCCCACCACGTGAAGCTTGTCCTCTATGATTATAAGGTTCCAAATGAATGTTCTTTTTGTCCTTACGGGTCTTTCCTCCAGTTTGGTATATCTTAACCTTATTAGTACCAGCCGGTCTTGAGTTATTATGGATGATGATCTCGTGGTACCTTTCTTTTTTAGCTAAGCTTTTGATGAGATCACTGAAGGTAAGGATCCTTCTCTTTTCATACTCGAGCCGGTAGTGATGAGCAAGGATGCTTATGGATGTTGGAAAAGTATTCAAAAACTTTTCAATCATGTCGATCTCAATTCAAACTACAGATCAAACATCGAATGATTGTAATCTTGGATCTTCAAAAAATCTAGAGCCAAAAAGCGTCCCATCTAGCAGTCCATTCAGGAAGTTGTGCATCATGCACATTATCGAAGCATTGGTTCAAAGCATCCCATAGATGCAGGGGGTCAGTTTTCTTCAAATATTGCTTCTTAAGTGTTGGATGAATATGAGGCCTAAAAATAATGAGGGCTTGAGCTTTTGATTCATCTGATGGTTGAATAATGTTTAGCCCAGCTGGTTGAATAGTGTTGTTGAGTCTCTTTTCGATGAATGTATTTGAAAGGACCCAACCCCGATTTAGTTTCCTAAACCGGAATCGAACCCCTTCTGAAAACACGAACTTGCAAAAAAGCATAAAAATTTCGGCTGAGTTTTGCTATAACGTCGAATTGCCATTAACCTGCACCCGAAAACACACTTCATCATATGCCATAAAAGCCAAACCGTCGGCACCAATTTCATCAGGATTTCTCAATATCATGACAATAATGTAAAGTAATAATCAAAACTGTACTTTACAGAAATCCGGGGAAAAACATATAAAAGTATAACAACAGAGTAATCAGAGCGACCTCTAGTGTGTATATACAAAAACATACAATAGTAGGCAAAACAAGAAACCTACTGGAAAAGAAAGGTAGCTCGAACACTACACCTCCGACTGCGACGTGAGACACTAGAATCTGAACTGCAAACTGAGCACGGAAACAGAAAAAACTCAGAAGAAAGGCAAATAAAATCATTAGAGTGAGTGGACGAAAATAATCATATGCCTTTCACCATTTATATATATCATAAAACAAAGCGAGTTCTTAAAATGAATGGAGGTGACAGGCGAATCTTTCAAGCCTGACGGTGATAGACTAGGCGAATCTATCAAGCCTAATGGGCACCTCAGGGGAATCTCTCAACCTTGGATTTGGACTACCAGTGATCAGCCGAGTATCCAATGCATCGATGCTAAGTAAATGACATCACCATATAAAATATAAAACAATACCTCCAAAAACAATAAATAATCTCAACATCGTACTGGAAATAAATACTAAAATTAAGAATTCGCTACGACAGTGTAAATAAAAGTCCACTCACAGATAGCACAGCGCGCAAACGCGCTAATCACGAGATTCGGCGGAAGATCCCTCGCCCAACGTACGATCTCGATCCCCTGAATAATCACAAAATATAACTGATCAAAATCACAATTCATTACTCTGTACCACACCTCGGAAACCAACCATTTCCGGAAACATATAACTCGGATACAATATAATCGATGAAAACCGCCAAACTCTCAACATAAATCTTCGATTAAAAATCTGATATCCAAATCAACTCGAAAACCTCAAGGCGATGATTGAGGCGCGATTACGAGCAAAACGACATAAAATTTGTCAAATTCAAAAAAGTTAACTGGTCGCCGGAGCTCCGCCGTTGACCGCCGCTGACCGCCGCCTCTGTCAACCAGAGGAATTTCCCGTCGATTTGGTCGGGAACTGCACCCCAAACCCATCACATCTCATAACTACACCATCGGCCAATTTGGTCGGGAACTGCACCCCAAATCAAGCTCGACATCCTCACGGCCAAAACCGCCGGAAAACTCCTCCGGTCAATTCCGTCGCCAATACTCCACCTTGTCCCTCAAAACCAAAGGGCAAAGCAACCTAGAGCAAAACCCAGTCGACTCCACCCAAAAATCTCACCGGAAAGTCACCGGAGCGCCGCCCCCAAACAGACCCGATTTCGGCCGGAAATTCAAGAACTTCCCCAAGCTCGTTCTCCCACCAATTAATACCAATTGTGACGACCCAGAACAGAAACAGTATGAGAAATCAGCTTGATCTACGAGCTTGCGCGTAGTCGCAGAGTTACGACAGTTGTGTGAATCGCCGGATTTGTTAACGACTAAATTATTGGCCAAGAATTAGAGCTGGGTCTCTTCTTGAGAGTCGTTGTACGTGTGATTTCGAGTTCATAGGCAGTTTCAGATCGTTATTTGGACGACCGAGGAATAAGTTATGAATATTTGAAGTTTCAACGTAATCGGGTTTATAATGGCGACCTTATTAACGACTAAATTACCGGACGAGAATTTGGTTTCGGCTTCTTCACGGAAGTTGTTGAAAATTTAATTTCGAGCTTGTGGGAACTTCCGGAGCATTATTCCGAGTTACGAAGATTTAGTTGCGAATATTTCCGATTGTTGATTATTTAGTCGGTTTAAATATGTGTTGGGTTGAACCATTGACTTTTTATCCGATTGGTCGATGTGTTTGACTTTGAGTGATAATTGAAGAATATGTCGAGTTGAGTTTGTTGCCGCGAGAATTATCGGAATCGGATTTACGACGTGAAAGTTATGAGTATTTAAAGTTCGTCGAAAAGGATAATTACGAAGTTTCCATTTTGGGAAAGCTATGAATAGTGAACTTGATGTTTTGGGAAAGTCAAGGGAGACATTTTTGATGTTGACCGAGTTGACCGAGTCAACTCGATGGTGTGTGTGGCGACGGGAGGAGCCACGGTGCTCCACGGCGGCGCGACGATTCCGGCTACCCAAAGGGGTGGGGCTTGTCCCGTTCGGTGCGCCTTGATCTCCTCTTCACCTTCCCGGTCTCCTTTCACGGCAAGGTTGCCGGAGGAGAGATAAAAAACCGGCCAAAAGTTTGAAGAAACTTGGTGATTTCGGGTTCCATATTTTTGGCCGAATTGAGCTGAAATTTTGAGTGGGCTTTGAAGCTCTCATCCCCTAGAATCTACCATGTAAGTTTGGTGATCTAATTTTGCTTGTGTTTGGAGAATTTTGGATTTGAAATTTTGGGAACAATTCAGTTTTGCATGAAATTGACCTAGTTAGAGTGAGAATTGGCCTTTGTTGTAGTTGACAAAGTTGCTCAGTGGGTGATTTTGCATGGAATAGGGGTTGCTCAGCTGAGGAAATTTCAGTTTGGTGGCGGCGCCGCCGTGGGCGGCGGTCAACGGCGGTCAAAGTTTGACTTTTTGGGATTTTCGACAAGTTGCATATCATTGAAAGGACCCAACCCCGATTTAACTCCCTAAACCGGAATCAAACCCCTTCGAAAACGCGAACCAACAAAAACCGTAGAAATTTTGGCAGAGTTTCGTTACTAACGTGGAATTACCATTACCTGCACGCGGAAAATACACTTCATCCTATGCCACAAAAAGCAAACCGTGGGCACCAATCCCATCCGGATTTCTCAATATATCAACAGTAAAGTAAAACAATAAATATATCTATACTTTACTGAAATCCGGAGTAACATCGTATAACATAAACAACAGATTACTCAGAGCGACCTCTAATGTATAAACATATCAGTATACCACAGTAGGTAGAACAATAAACCTACTGGAAGAAACAAGGTAGCTCGAGCACTATGCCTCCGACCATGACGTGCGACACCAGAGCCTGAACTGCAAACTGGGCACGGAAACCGAAAAGCCCAGGGGAAAGACATGAAACACGTTAGAGTGAGTGGACGAAAATAAATGTCTTTCACCAGTTAATATATATGTTTAAAATAACATACGCGAGTCCAGGTAAATAAAAACAAAATAGTACACGAGGTAAAACTCACACTCCTCCAGTGTACTGAGCATGCAAGTAAAAATCCCACGGGGTCACTCATGGACACACCCGTGCTAGTACAGTCCGAATCACGGGATCCCAGACCCACACGTGATTCTAAGCCAGAAATGGCCTCGGTTCCGGGGATACGCCCCTCACCGGTCTGGTTGGGGAATTGCTCCTCCAGGCGGCCTACCATCGGGGATCAACCGAGAGGCAAAGTGTATCGATACAACAACGTAACTGAGACTGTACTCTGTGTAAACCAAATCATAAACAGTTCGATGCAAATGCATGAAACAACATATAAGTATATGCATATTCGTATAAGTATATCCGTATAAGTATAATCGTATAATCGAAAAACACATGCTCATGTAATCTGTAATCTCAATACGCATGTTCAAGTTCGAAAGTCATATAAAAGACTCGCAAACAATCCGTGAAAAGAAATTGTCCACTCACAGACTAGCGTAACGCGATATGCGTTAACCCGTGATCCGGCGGAAAGTCCCTCGCCAAACGAACGATCACGAAAACCTGAATATTCACAAAATCCATTCCTCAAAATCATAACTCGACAATACAAGACAAATCACGAGAAACCACCGTTCTCGAAAACACATAATCCGATCACGAAAAACTGTCGGAAATCCGGAAATCACACCTCAATACCTCGCTGTAATTTCGGACGCTCAACTCGAAAAACGAACCTCCCCATTGCGATCGGGGCGCGATTTCGAATGGAATGACATGCAACTCCTCGAAAATCCCAAAAAGTCAAAGTTGACCGCCGCCCACGGCGGCGCCGCCACCTGACCAGAAAATTTCACGGCGGAGCAACCCCTATTCCACTCAAAATCATCCACTGAGCAACTTTGTCAACTGCAACAAAGGCCAATTCAATCTCTAACTCATCCAATTTCATGAAAAACTGAATGTACACACAAATTTCAAATCCAAAATTCTCCATCCACAAATCCAATTAGAACTCCATACTTACATGGTTAGAATCCTTGAGAGGAGAGCTACAAAACCTAATCCAAAACACAGCTCAATTCGACCAAATTTGATGAACCCGATTAACCCCAATTTTTTCCAAACTTAGCCAAAAAATTCTTCCACTTCCGGCGAGCTTGGCCGTTAAGGGAGGCCGGGAAAGTGAAGAGGGCATCACGGTGAGTTGATTGCACCATTTCCCGAAGCCGGAAACGACCAGAATCCGAGCACCACCGTGGAGCACGTCGGCCACCATCCTCTCTCCACCGAGTTGACTCGGTCAACTCGGTCAACACCCAAAATGGAAATGTTTGACTTGCCCAATGTGGCAACTGCTATTTATAGACTTTCCATTTTTGGAAACTTCATAATTATCCTTTTCGACGAACTTTGAATACACGTAATCTCCTCGTCGTAATTCCGATTCCGATAATTCTCATGGCAACAAACTCGTCTCGACGTACTCTTCAATTATCACCCAAAGTCAAACACATCGACCAATCGGATGAAAAGTCAACCATTCGAACCAACACATATTTAATCGACTAAACAATCAACAAACAGAAATATTCGCAACTAAATCTTCGTAACTCAAAATCATGCTCCGGAAGTTCCCACGCACTCGAAATTAAATTCTGAACAACTTCCGTGAGGGATCCGAAGCCAAATGCTCGTCGGATAATTTAGTCGTTAAGTAACTCGCCATTATAATCCAATTCCGTCGAAACTTCAAATATTCATAATTAATTCCTCGGTCGTCCAAATAACGATCCAGAACCGCCCACGAACTCGAAATCACACATAGAACGACTCTCGAGAAGAGACCCAGCTCCAATTCTCGGCCAATAATTAAGTCGTTAAGAAACCAGGCGAGTAAATCCATTATCGGAAATCTGCTATTAACTCATAATCTGTCGGACCCAGCTGATGACACTTGCTCAATCTGTTTCGGGTCGTCACAAATCCACCCCCCTTAAAAAAAATTTCGACCTCGAAATTTCTGAGTCTGTCGGCTAAACATAGGAGCACTGCCTCTGCATATTGCTCAACTCACCAACGGCAACCTCAACTGAACGACTCTTCAGTGGCTACGTCAACTGGACAACTCTGAAAACAAACTCCTCATCAGGAAACAGCTCTGTGTTGAAATCCCTGTACCCCCAAATCTCAAATCTGAACTGGCTCCGCATAATAGCCAAGTGTTACTGCATAAGGAACAGATAGTGTACACAACACGTAACAAACCTGAAACATAGTTCCGCCACACGGAACACAACACACATAAAAGCCAACACTATAGGGGACGCCGAACTATAAGACACAACACACACTCGTCTATGACCACATACGGATCAAAAAGACATGGCAAATCACAACTCAGTCTACACACATCAACACAACATAACTCAAACATCGAACTTAAGCAATAATCAGCCCATTTCCGCTAACCTGACAGTCTGTGGTAACACATTCCACAAAATCAGAATCAAATGTCAACTCGAACTCAAACCAAACTCATTCCAGCACAATGGAGTACATCATCGTTCCTCAAAACGACATCAAGCAACGTCAAAATCATAGTGGTCAATAAACTAGTACTGCAAGCAATCTCGAATAAATGAAACTGCTGGTCCCAAATCCTCCGGAACTGCAATACCGAGGTCCACAATATGCCCTCCAAGATCTGAATAGTCCTCAAAGATCGCCAACCAATCTGAGGATAAGAACCGGTACTAACTCGTAATCTGGTCCCCAAAGCTCGCTATAAAGCTCTACAACACTCTGTTGTAGCTGATTACCTCGACCAGCAAACTGGGACACATGTACACCACGTAGATGGACAATCTCCGTCAAACACAGCTCTGCCAGTCTGCCACTGAAATCTATTCCGAAAAGTACAAGTAAACGTACTAAGTTCATCAAACGGTCCACAATGGCCGGACAACTGGTACCACAAATCAAAGTGCATACAAACACACACAAGATCACAGCGATAAACGCCACGTCTAACCGGAAATCTCAAATGGCTAATACATCTCGGCAAATCTCTGCCTCCTAGCCATCGCCAGTCGACAAATGTGACATCTGCACACACACAAACCGCTACATTGCTCTTCATGTTGCGTCACGAGTAGTAAACTCGGAGTATCTGATACATCTCGGCATGACTAGCACCAACCGCGCGTAAAACAATGAGCTTCAACAACATCACACTCGAATTCAGCTTCCGTAGTGCATAACTCGGCTAGCACGGAAACTCGAGCCACAAGCACACATGGAACAATGAAACTCCCGACTGCTAACTGAATGCATCAGTAACAACATCCCAGACGGATGATCATGCACAATCTCTAGCCTTTTCGAACAAGCTCAAAAGTGCAGCCATAGTCGTTAGTCGACCTCATCCATCTACACTGCCTCAAGCCCAAATCTGGCCGAAAGTGCAAGTGGATGAAACTCAAGTGATCAGTGTACATCCTACACCGCGCTGCACGCCATAGCAGTAGTATCTCCAACTCCTCAATGCTAACATAAGACAGCTACCCCAACTCAAACACAGGATACGTAGCCACACAAGGTTTCCACTGCCTGAAACCATGAGCCACCGCTCTGCTACACATCATCAAAGCATATCCAAATCCAAACCTCGATGCATCGCCATAACCCACGAACTCGTCGCGGTCGTCAGGTAAGGTCAAAACCGAAGCAACGGTCAACCATCTTGCAGGAGTAAGTAACTCTCCTCGCGTGCATCAAACCACTCGAACTTGACACCTTCTTCGTCAATCCAGAAAGTAGAGTGGCAATCCGGGAAAATCTTGCACAAGTCGGCGGTAACAGCCTGCCAAACCCAAGAGACTCCTGATCTCTGGTACAATGGTAGGGCAATGCCCAAATCAACACGGCTTCTAACTGGTCAGGATCCACGCCAATTCCCTCAGATAACATCACACAGCCCAAAATCATCACACTAATCGGCCAAAACTCACACTGGCTGAACTTCATAAACACCTGGTCATCTCGCAAAGCCCGTAAAACTGCTCGAAACTGCTTCAGGTGGTGGTCCACATTCCTGGAGTACATCAGGACGTTGCCAACGAACATGACCGCAACTCGTCCAGAAATTGTCTGAACACCTGGTCCATCAAGTCTACACGATCTACGGGACATTGGTCAACCAACAGTGTGACCAAAAGCTCCTGATGTCCATACCAAAATCTGAAAGCTGACATAGCCACATCTGACTCATCAAACCTCAACTGATGGTATCCAGACCCAAAATCAATCCTCGAAAAGACTGAAGCTCTCGCGAGCTGATCAAACCAATAATCAATCTGAAGCGGAGGATACTCACTCTCCTCTAAAGCAAATCAGGTTTCTGGTAATCTATGCACCACCTCGTCGAATCATCCAACATCCGTACAACAATGCAAGAGCATACCACACAAATACGCGGGGTCACACAAAATCTCCTGAAACCTCCTCCAACAACTCCTGGAGTCGAAACTGTAGCTCCATCAGCTCCGCTGGCTCCGAACGACAAAATGCCGGTAACATGAGTCCAGCGCCTGGTACAAGCTCAATGGTGTAGTCAGTCTCCCGAACTGGAGGAACATCTGATAACTCTTCCGGAACAACACCTGGAAACTCGGGAACCACCACAATGTCACCAATGTCGGGTACAACAACCGTAGTATCCACAACATTAGCTAAGCAAGCAACACAACTCGTCTCCACCATCCGCTCGAACACAGCCAAACGCGTCGTCAGGAAGTCTATACTCACAAACACACCAAAATCACAATGTCCAGCTATAACAGATCTGTGGCTAAGCCATATCCTCTAACAAGGATCTCGCAACCTCCGGTTGGATGCAACACTCTCCAAAACCTCGGAAGTGGAGATACAGGTACATTCGCCACGGATATCAAGCAACAGTAAATTCGGAGAAAAGTCTGTTCTCAGACAAGGTCATGGCACGAACTCCAACATGCCCAACTAGCCGCCCACGTCAAGTGCGACTTGCTGAATAACTTATCAATATGGTACATTGATCAGACTCCAGGAACAACATGAGGATTTCCTCGCGAACTCTGAGCTGTCGAACCACTAACACAGCTGGCTGAGCGCGCTTCCTCGGAATGTGACCCTCCTGGCCACCAAAACAGCAACTGAAAGTGCTCCACAAACACAAATCACCGCAACACCTGCTGCGCGAAAGGATTACCAACGATCGCCCAAATTCATGCCACAAGAGCAAATCCGCTACACTGTGATCTCCGCCATCGCCAAACGGATCCTCTGCCTGATCTGATGACCCACCACATAATCGAAAAGGCCACAGCCTGATGAAGTCACTGATCCCGGGGTGTCGGAACTCAACCTCATCAAATCTCGACTAAGTCCACTTTCCTCAAACCATCACATCGAAAACCGCATGCCCTTTTCTTCTCAATAGCCTTGCCACTGAGTGCAGCACACTAAGCTCTTCACGGTAATCTCGAGGCTTATCAATCAGACTCTCTCTGGTGCTCAGGTTCAAACTCATCTCGTACCTCGTGCACTGCTTCCTCTGAAGCCACATAACACGTGCAATCAGAAACAAACACATAAACAATGCATCTCTGCCTCAGGTGGATAAACACTCCACATTGGAATGCTGGGTAGCCTGATAAACCATTACCGTATAAACAACACCCTGAATGTAGGCCATGGAGTCGCAACCGGAACTCACACAACACCAGCCCACCAAATACACTGATCTGACTCAGGCATACATCAACTGCCACCATTCTCAGCTCTGGGGCAACATGTAGAGGCTCACACACACAACCAGGCAAACCGTACCACACAGTTCACTGAACTCTGAATACTCATCCAAATCCACAGTTCTATGACAAATCGCGCGACGATTGATCCTCAATAGGATCCACAACCGAAACGACACGGAAAACACGTCAGGAGGCATCTTAATGAATAAAACATCGTTCACAACAAGTGGAACGTAATCATGGAACTTCAAATATTTGAAAGTATACAACATCCGGAATTTGATGATTATCCGCCGACCGGTCGGGTCACCATTCCAGACATGCTGTACATTCTCAAATATCCTTAGTAAACACGACTACGAAAGTCTACAGAACCTATAACCTAATGCTTTGATACCAAGCTGAAAGGACCCAACCCCGATTTAACTCCCTAAATCGGAATCAAACCCCTTCGAAAACGCGAACCAACAAAAACCGTAGAAATTTTGGCAGAGTTTCGTTACTAACGTGGAATTACCATTAGCTGCACGCGGAAAATACACTTCATCCTATGCCACAAAAAGCAAACCGTGGGCACCAATCCCATCCGGATTTCTCAATATATCAACAGTAAAGTAAAACAATAAATATATCTATACTTTACTGAAATCCGGAGTAACATCGTATAACATAAACAACAGATTACTCAGAGCGACCTCTAATGTATAAACATATCAGTATACCACAGTAGGTAGAACAATAAACCTACTGGAAGAAACAAGGTAGCTCGAGCACTATGCCTCCGACCATGACGTGCGACACCAGAGCCTGAACTGCAAACTGGGCACGGAAACCGAAAAGCCCAGGGGAAAGACATGAAACACGTTAGAGTGAGTGGACGAAAATAAATGTCTTTCACCAGTTAATATATATGTTTAAAATAACATACGCGAGTCCAGGTAAATAAAAACAAAATAGTACACGAGGTAAAACTCACACTCCTCCAGTGTACTGAGCATGCAAGTAAAAATCCCACGGGGTCACTCATGGACACACCCGTGCTAGTACAGTCCGAATCATGGGATCCCAGACCCACACGTGATTCTAAGCCAGAAATGGCCTCGGTTCCGGGGATACGCCCCTCACCGGTCTGGTTGGGGAAACGCTCCTCCAGGCGGCCTACCATCGGGGATCAACCGAGAGGCAAAGTGTATCGATACAACAACGTAACTGAGACTGTACTCTGTGTAAACCAAATCATAAACACTTCGATGCAAATGTATGAAACAACATATAAGTATATGCATATTCGTATATGTATATCCGTATAAGTATAATCGTATAATCGAAAAACACATGCTCATGTAATCCGTAATCTCAATACGCATGCTCAAGTTCGAAAATCATATAAAAGACTCGCAAATAATCCGTGAAAAGAAATTGTCCACTCACAGACTAGCGTAACGCGATATGCGTTAACCCATGATACGGCGGAAAGTCCCTCGCCAAACGAACGATTACGAACACCTGAATATTCACAAAATCCATTCCTCAAAATCATAACTCGACAAACTGTCGGAAATCCGGAAATCACACCTCAATACCTCGCTGTAATTTCGGACGCTCAACTCGAAAAACGAACTTCCCCACTGCGATCGGGGCGCGATTTCGAGTGGAATGACATGCAACTCGTCGAAAATCCCAAAAAGTCAAAGTTGACCACCGCCACCTGACCGAAAAATTTCACGGCGGAGCAACCCCTATTACACTCAAAATCATCCACTAAGCAACTTTGTCAACTGCAATAAAGGCCAATTCAATCTCTAACTCATCCAATTTCATGAAAAACCGAATGTACACACAAATTTCAAATCCAAAATTCTCCATCCACAAATCGAATTAGAATTCCATACTTACATGGTTAGAATCCTTGAGAGGAGAGCTACAAAACCCAGTCCAAAACACAGCTCAATTCGACCAAATTTGATGAACCCGATTAACCCCAATTTTTTCCAAACTTAGCCGGAAAATTCTTCCACTTCCGGCGATCTTGGCCGTGAAGGGAGGCCGAGAAAGTGAAGAGGACATCACGGCGAGTTGATTGCACCATTCCCCGAAGCCGAAAACGACCGGAATCCGAGCACCACCGTGGAGCACGTCGGCCACCATCCTCTCTCCACCGAGTTGACTCGGTCAACTCGGTCAACACCCAAAATGGAAATATTTGACTTGCCCAATGGGGCAACTGCTATTTATAGACTTTCTATTTTTGGAAACTTCATAATTATCCTTTTCGACGAACTTTGAATACACGTAATCTCCTCGTCGTAATTCCGATTCTGATAATTCTCGCGGCAACAAACTCGTCTCGACGTACTCTTCAATTATCACCCAAGTCAAACACATCGACCAATCGGATAAAAAGTCAACCATTCGAACCAACACATATTTAATCGACTAAACAATCAACAAACGGAAATATTTGCAACTAAATCTTCGTAACTCAAAATTATGCTTCGGAAGTTCCCACGAACTCGAAATTAAATTATGAACAACTTTCGTGAAGGATCCGAAGCCAAATTCTCGTCCAATAATTTAGTCGTTAAGTAACTCGCCATTATAATCCAATTCCGTCGAAACTTCAAATATTCATAATTAATTCCTCGGTCATCCAAATAACGATCCGGAACCGCCCACGAACTTGAAATCACACATAGAACGACTCTCGAGAAGAGTCCCAGCTCCAATTCTTGGCCAATAATTAAGTCGTTAAGAAACCAGGCGAGTAAATCCATTATCGGAAATCTGCTATTAACTCATAATCTGTCGGACCCAGCTGATGACACTTGCTCAATCTGTTTCGGGTCGTCACAGTCATTTCACTCAAAATCGCGCCCCGATCGCTGTGGGGAGGTTCGTTTCTCGATTTGAGCATCCGAAAGTATAGCAAGGTATTGAGGTGTGATTTCCAGTTTTTCGACAGTTTGTCGTAATCGGAATACGTGTTTCCGAGAACGGTGGTTTCTCGTGATTTGGCTTGAATTTTCGAATTATGATTTTGAGAAATGGATTTTGTGAATATTCAGGTGTTCGTGATCGTTAGTTTGGCGAGGGACTTTCCGCCGAATCACGGGTTAACGCGTATCGCGTTACGCTAGTTTGTGAGTGGACATTTCTTTTCACGGATTGTTTGCGAGTCTTTATACACGTTTTATGAACTTGAGCATGCATATGAGATTTTGGATTACATGAGCATGTGTTTTACGATTATATATATACAGATATGCGTATACGAGTATACATACACTTATATGTTGTTTCATGCATTTGCATCGATTTGTTTACGATTTGGTTTACACAGAATACAGTCGCAGTTATGTTGTTGTATCGATACACTTGCCTCTCGGATGATCCCCGATGGTAGGCCCACCAGGCAGGGCAGTACCCCGACCTGACCGGCGAGGGGCAGTACCCCGGAACCGAGGCCTTTCTGGCTAAGAATCACGTGGAAGTCAGGGACTCCGTGATTCTGACTGTACTAGCACGGATGTGTCCATGAGTGACCCCGTGAGATTTTTATGCATGCTCTGTACGCGTGAGGAGTTAGAGTCTCCCTCGTGTACCATTTGATTATTTATACATTCGACTCGCATATGTTTTTATAACATATATTACTTGGTGAAAGACATTTATTTTCGTCCACTCACTCTAACAGTTTTCATGTCTTTCCCCTGGGCTTTTTGGTTTCTGTGCCCAGTTTGCAGTTCAGGTTCTGGTGTCGCACGTCGTGGTCGGAGGCATAGTGCTCGAGCTACCTTGTTTCTTCCAGTAGGTTTATTGTTCTGCCTACAATGGTATACTTATATGATTATACATTAGAGGTCGCTCTGAGTATTCTGTTGCGTATATTATATGATTTTACACCGGATTTCAGTAAAGTATAGATATATTTATTGTTTTACTTTATTGTTGATATATTGAGAAATCCGGATGGGATTAGTGCCCACGGTTTGATTTTTGTGGCATAGGATGTAGTGTATTTTCCGCGTGCAGGTAATGGTAATTCTACGTTAGTAGCGAAACTCTGCCAAACTTTCTACGGTTTTTATTGGTTCGTGTTTTCGAAAGGGTTTGATTCCGGTTTAGGGAGCTAAATCGGGGTTGGGTCCTTTCACCAATTTTCACAAATCAAAGTTCTAAACCATAGGAAATCAAGAGGAGAATCGAACCATACCCAAATCGGAGCTGGAGGTGGCTGGAAATGAAAGGTCGCCGGCGAGTCAAACGATGGTGCTTTTTCCTCCCTCGGTCAAAGTGGGTCAACACCAATTCTCTGGTCAACGCCGGTCAAACTTCCCAAAACAGTGTTTTCAACAATTTTTCGACTATTTCCGATATTTATACTCATGGCTCGATACGATCGACGGTCTAAATCGAATCACAATCACGTTTCGGATAACTCAAATACAAACGGATAAACACGACGAAATTACACGATTTCAAATATTCATAACATATTCCTCGGTTATCGAAAGAATTATCCAAAACCGCCCACAAACTTGAAATCACGAGTACTACAATTCTCATGAAGAGACTCAACTCAAATTCTCGCCCGATAATTAAGTCGTAAACCGAACCGCTAATTCATTTCATTTACGATAAACTATGATTACTCGTAAACTCGTGGATTAAGCCAATTACTATACTGATTCTGGTTCGGGTCGTCACAAATCTACCCCCTTTAAAAAAATTTCGACTTCGAAATTTACGTACCTACTAGGTGAACAGATTGAGGATACTGCTCCCGTATACGCTGCTCGGTCTCCCAGGTGGCCTCCTCAACTGAATGATTCTGCCATAAGACCTTCACAAGCGGTATGATATGGTGTCTCAACTCCTGCTCACGTCGATCGTGAATTTGTACCGGCTCCTCCACATATGTCAAATCTTCCTAGATAGGAAGCTGATGTGGTGCTAAGACATGTGATGGGTCTGGAATGTATTTCCGCAACATCGAGACATGAAAAACATTGTGTACTCGATCCATCTCAGAAGGCAACTCTAATCTGTAAGCCACGGCACCAATTCTCTCGGTAATCCGCTTTAACCTGCTGACAAATCAGACATTTGCTCACATATGCGGCAATCTCCCGCTTCATATTACGCCACCAGTAATAAGCTCAAAGTGTACGAACATCTTCGTACCGCCGGGATGCATCGCATACGCAGAACAATGAGTTTCGTCTAAAATCTCTTTCTTCAAACCCTCATCCCTGGGTACACATAATCTACCTCTGAATAACAATGTACCATCATCACTCAACTGGAACTCTGTTGGCACACCATTCCGAATCATGGTCTTCTTGTCCAACAGATAGGAATCCGCATCCTGAGCTTCCCGAACCTGATCAACCAATACCGGTCGAACCTTGAAGCTAGCCAATAAGGCTCCATCATCATCATCCCACTCAAACTCATCTCCCGTAGCCCGTGGCTCTGCTAACATGGAAACTCTGGCCACACACACATGAAATAATGAGGCTCCGGATTTCCGATTGAGTGCATCAGCAACGACATTAGCTTTCCCTGGATGGTACTCGAAAGTGCAATCATAATCATTGATTAACTCTATCCATCTGCGCTGCCTCATATTCAAGTCTGGCTGTGTGCGCGAATAGGTGAGACTCTTGTGATCTGTGTATATCTTGCACTGAGCTCCGTACAAGTAGTGTCTCCAACTCTTCAAGGCTAATACAATAGCAGCCAACTCCAAATCATGTGTAGGATAATTGACTTCATGTGGTTTCAGCTGCCTGGAACCGTAGGCCACCACTCTGCCATGCTGCATCAGAACACAACCAAGTCCCCATTTCGATGCATCGCTGTAAACCACAAACTCTCCACTATCGTCAGGTAAAGTCAAAACCGGTGCAGTAGTCAACTTTTGCTTCAGGAGAAAATAACTCTCCTCACAAGCGTCAGACCACTCGAACTTGACACCTTTCTTCGTCAATCTGGTAAGTGGAGTGGCAATCCGCGAAAATCCTGCACAAAGCTCTGATAATAACCTGCGAAACCCAAGAAACTCCTGATCTTTGGTACGGTGGTAGGTCTACTCCAATTCAACACGGCTTCAATCTTGTCAGGATCCACGCTGACTCCCTCAGCTGATATCACTTGACCCAAAAACTTCACGCTATCCAACCAGAACTCACACTTGTTGAACTTCGCAAACAACTGATTGAAAGGACCCAACCCCGATTTAGCTCCCAAAACCGGAATCGAACCCCTTCGAAAACACGAACCAACAAAAACCGTAGAAATTTTGGCAGAGTTTCGTTACTAATGTGGAATTACCATTACCTGCACGCGGAAAATACACTTAATCCTATGCCAATAAAAGCAAACCGTGGGCACCAATCCCATCCGGATTTCTCAATATATCAACAGTAAAGTAAAATAGTAAATATAGCTGTACTTTACTGAAATCCGGAGTAAAATCGCGTAACATAAACAACAGAGAGCTCAGAGCGACTTCTAATACATAATCATATACGTATACCACAGTAGGTAGAACAATAAACCTACTGGAAGAAACAAGGTAGAGTGAGTGGATGTGGGACACCAGAGCCTGAACTGCAAACTGGGCACGGACACCGAAAAGCCCAGGGGAAAGACATAAAACACGTTAGAGTGAGTGGACGAAAATGAATGTCTTTCACCAAGTAATATATACGTATAAAATCATATGCGAGTCAAATGCATGAAAATCAAATGATACGTGAGGAGACGCTGACTACCACTCACGTACAGAGCATGCAACGTAAATGTATCGCGGAATCTCTCATGGACTACCACGCGATAGCACAGTCTGAATCACGGGATCCTAGACCCACACATGATTCCTAGCCAGAAAGGCATCGGGTCAGGATATCTGTCCCTCCCGGAGCGTACTCGGGGATCAGCCGAGAAGCCAATGTGTATCGATACAACAACATATACTGAGACTGTACTCTGTGTAAACCAAATCATAAATCCTTTCTATGCACATGCTTAAAACATAATATATACACATGTATACTCGTATACGTATATTCGTATATGCATAATCGTAAAACACATGCTCGTAAAATCATAATCAATCTGCATGCTCAAGTTCGTAAAACATATATAAAAGACTCGCAATCAATCCGTGAAAAGAAATGTCCACTCACAGACTAGCGTAAAGCGATATGCGTTAACCCGTGATACGGCGGAAAGTCCCTCGCCAAACGAACGATCACGAATACCTGAATATTCACAATAACCATTTCTCAAAATCATAACTTGACAATTCAAATCAAATCACGAGAAACCACCGTTCTCGGAAACACATAATCTGATCACGACAAACTGTCGGAAATCCAGAAATCAAACCTCAATACCTCGCAATACTTTCAGACGCTCAACTTGAAAAACGAACCTCCCCACTGTGATCGGGGCTCGATTTCGAGTGAAATGACATGCAACTCGTCGAAAATCCCAAAAAGTCAAAGTTTGGCCGTCGTTGACCGTTGACCGCCATCCATGGCGGCGCCGCCACTGACCGGAGAATTTCACGGCGGAGTAACCACCATTCCATGCAAAATCACCCACTGAGAAACTTTGTCAACTGCAACAAAGGCCAATTCTCACTCTAACTAGGTCAATTTCACGATAAACCGAATTGGAACCAAATTTTCGAATCCAAAATTCTCCATGTACACATCGAATTGAATTACGAAACTTACAGGGTAGCATCAAGGGGATGAGAGCTATAAAGCCCACTCCAAATTTCAGCTCGAATCAGCCGGAAAATCAAAACCCGAATTTACCAAAAACCCTTGAATTTTGGCCGGAAAATTCTTCCTCTCCAGTGAGTCTCGGAGTGCGTGGTGGCCGGGAATAGGTAGAGGATGCCGGGATGAGTCGATTGGTTCCTCCCCCGTGGCCGGAGACGGCCGAACGGCAGCTCGCCGTCGACCACCGTAGCCTCCGTCACGCACCAAGTCGGTCAACTCCCAATCTGGAAATATTTGACTTGCCCAATATGGCAACTGCTATTTATAGACTTTCTATTTTGGGAAGCTTTCAAACACCCTTTTCGGTAAACTTCGAATATCCATAACTTTCTCGTCGTAATTCCGATTCCGATAATTCTCGCTGCCACAAACTCGTCTCGACGTACTCTTCAAATATCACCCAAAGTCAAACACATCGACCAATCGGATAAAAAGTCAACCATTCGAACCAATGCATATTTAATCGACTAAATAACCAACAATCGGAAATATTCACAACTAAATCTTCGTAACTCGAAAAAATGCTTCAGAAGTTCCCACAAGCTTGAAATTAAATTCTGAACAACTTCCTTGAAGAAGCCGAAACCAAATTCTCGACCGGTAATTTAGTCGTTAAGTAACCCACTATTTAAATCCGAACTTCAAATATTCATAATTAATTCCTCGGTCGTCCAAACAACGATCCAGAACCGACCACGAACTCGAAATCACACGTACAACGACTCTCGAGAAGAGACCCAGCTCCAATTCTCGGCCAATAATTAAGTCGTTATCAAATCCGGCAATACAAACGACTGTCGGAAACCTGCGACAACGCAGTAACTCACATACATAGCTGATCATACTGGTGATTCTGGTCCGGGTCGTCACAAATCCACCCCCCTTAAAAAAAATTTCGACCTCGAAATTTCCAAGTCTGCCGACTAAATAACTTTGATAACAAACTCCACAATAGGAGATAGCTCCGTGCTGAAATCCCTGTGCCCTCAAATCACGAATCTGAACTGGCTCACACAATCGCCAAGTGTTCCTGCATAAGGAACAAGTAGGGTACACAACACACAATAAACCTGAAACATAGTTCCGCCACACGGAACACAACACAACACACACAAAAGTCAACAATATAGGCGATGCCGAACTATACGGCACAACACAAACTCGCCTATGACCACTACGGATCAAAACAACACAGCAAATCACAACTCAGTCAGCTTACATCAACACAACTCACACACTCATATCAACATGGCTCAAACATCAGACTCGGGCAATTATCAACCCATTTCCGCTAATCTAACAGTCTGTGGTAACACATTCCACAAAATCCGAATCAAACATCAACTCAAACTCAAACCAAATTCTCACCAGCATAATGGAGTATAGCATCGTTTTTCAAAACGACATCATGCAACATCAAAATCACAGTGGTCAACAAACTGGTACTGCAAGCAATCTCGAACAGCTGAAACTGCTGGTCCCAAATCCTACGGAACTGCAATACTGAGGTCCACAATATGCCCTCCAAGGTCTGAATAGTCCTCAAAGATCGCCCACCAATCTGAGGATAAGAACCGGTACTAACTCGTAATCTGGTCCCCAATGCTCGCTGCAAAGCTTGTCAACACTTTGTTGTAGCTGATTACCTCGACCAGCAAACTGGGACACTGGTACACCACGTAGACAGACAATCTTCGTCAAACTTAGCTATACCAGCCTGCCACTAAAATCGTCACCGAAAGTACCACGAACTGTACTGAGTTCGTCAAATGGTCCACAATGGCCTGACAACTGGTATCACAAATCAAAGTGCATTCAAACATACACAAGATTACAACGACAAATGCCACGTCTAATTGGAATTCTTCAATGGCGATTTAGCTGGAATTCTCCAATCTGGAAATATTTGACTTGCCCAATATGGCAACTGCTATTTATATACTTTCTATTTTGGGAAGCTTTCAAACACCCTTTTCGGTAAACTTCGAATATCCATAACTTTCTCGTCGTAATTCTGATTCCGATAATTCTCGCGGCCACAAACTCGTCTCGACGTACTCTTCAATTATCACCCAAAGTCAAACACATCGACCAATCGGATAAAAAGTCAACCATTCAAACCAACGCATATTTAATCGACTAAATAACCAACAATCAGAAATATTCACAACTATATCTTTGTAACTCGGAAAAATGCTCCGAAAGTTCTCACAAGCTCGAAATTAAATTCTGAACAACTTCCGTGAAGAAGCTGAAACCAAATTCTCGACCGGTAATTTAGTCGTTAAGTAGCCCACCATTTAAATCCGAACTTCAAATATTCATAATTAATTCCTCGGTCGTCCAAACAACGATCCTGAACCGCCCACGAACTCGAAATCACACGTACAACTACTCTCGAGAAGAGACCTAGCTCCAATTCTCGGCCAATAATTAAGTCGTTATCAAATCCGACAATACAAACGACTGTCGGAAACCTGCGACAACGCAGTAACTCACATACATAGCTGATCATACTGGTGATTCTGGTCCGGGTAGTCACACTGATTATCTCGCAAAGTCCGCAAAACAGCTCGTAAATTCTTCTTATGCTAGCCCACACTCCTGGAGTAAATCAGGATGTCGTCGATGAATACGATCACAAACTTGTCCAGAAACCGTCTGAACACCCTGTTCATCAAGTCCATAAAAGCTGCGGGGGTATTGGTCAACCCAAACGGCATAACCAAGAACTTATAATGTCCGTACCGTGATCTGAAAGCTGTCCTGGCCACATTAGACTCTCTGATCCTCAACTGATGGTATCCGGATCTGAGATCAATCTTCGAAAAGACTGAAGCTCCCTTGAGCTGATCAAACAAGTCATCAATCCGCGACAACAGATACTTGTTCTTCACGGTGAATTGATTCAGCTTCCGGTAATCAATACATAACCACATGGAACCATCCTTCTTCCGCACAAACAGTACAAGAGCACCCCACAGTGATACACTGGGTCGTATGAAACCTTTCTCCAGCTCTTGAAGTTGAATATGTAGCTCCTTCAACTCCGCTGGCGCCATACGATAAAGTGCCTGTGATATGGGTCCAGTACCCGGTAATAGCTCAATGGTGAAATCGATCTCCCGAACTGTGACGACCTGGATCAGAATCAGAAGTATAATCAGCTTAATCTACAAGCTCGCGTGTTATCGCAGGTTTCTGACAGTCGTTTGGATCGCCGGACTTGTTAACGACTAAATTATTGGCCGAGAATTAGAGCTGGGTATCTTCTCGAGAGTCGTTGTACGCGAGATCGTGAGTTCGTGGGCGGTTCCGGATCGTTATTTGGACGACCGAGGAATAAGTTAAGAATATTTGAAGTTTCGATATAATTGGGTTAAATTGGTGGATTTCTTAGCGACTAAATTACCGGTCGAGAATTTGGTTTCGGCTTCTTCACAGAAGTTGTTGAGAATTTAATTTCGAGTTTGTGGGAACTTCTGGAGCAATATTTTGAGTTACGAAGATTAAGTTGTGAATATTTACGATTGTTGATTATTTAGTCGGTTTAAATATGTGTTGGTTTGAACAGTTGACTTTTTATCCGATTGGTCGATGTGTTTGACTTCGGGTGATAATTGAAGAATATGTCGAGTCGAGTTTGTTGCCGCGAGAATTATCGAAATCGAATTTACGACGTGAAAGTTGCGGGTATTTAAAGTTCGTCGAAAAGGATAATTACGAAGTTTCCATTTTGGGAAGGCTATAAATAGTGGAATTGCCATAAAGTGAAAGTCAACATCTTCATTTATTAGTTTGACCGAGTTGACCGAGTCAACTCAGTGGGAGAAGAAACTCACGACGGAGCCACGGCCTCCACGGCGGTGAAGTTGATTCCGGCCACCCCACGGCCTAAGCCATGAACCGTTCGACTCGCCTAGCACCCCTCATCTTGATTTCGGCCTCTTTTTCCGGCATGTCTCACGGTGGAGAGAGAAACCTTGGACCAAAGTTTGTGCATTTTGGGGTTAATGGTGGTTTTCGATTCGGGCCGAGTTGAGCTCAAACAAGGACTGGGTTTTGTAGCCCTAATCTCCATGATTCTAACCATATAGGTATGGTGTTCCAATTTGATTTGTGCTTGGAGAATTTTGGATTTGAAATTTGTGAGGCAATTCGGTTTTGCTTGAAATTGGACTAGTTAGAAAGAGAATTGGCCTTTGTTGCAGTTGACAAAGTTGCTCAGTGGGTGATTTTGAATGGAATAGAGGTTGCTCAGCCGAAGAATTTTCAGTTCGGGTGATGGCGCCGCCATTGGCGGTGGTCAACGGCGGTCAAAGTTTGACTTTTTGGGGTTTTCGACGAGTTGCATGTCATTTCACTCGAAATCGCACCCCGATCGCAGTGGGGAGGTTCGTTTCTCGATTTGAGCATCCGAACTTACAGCGAGATATTGAGGTGTGATTTCCGGATTTCTGACAGTTTGTCGTAATCGGATTATGTGTTTCCGAGAACGGTGGTTTATCGTGATTTGTTTTGAATTGTCGGGTTATGACTTTGAGTAATGGACATTGTGAATATTCAGGTGTTCGTGATCGTTCGTTTGGCGAGGGACTTTCCGCCGGATCACGGGTTAACGCGAACTGCGTTACGCTAGTCTGTGAGTGGACAAGTTTCTATTTTCACTGTTGATTTGCAAGTTCGTGGATTTTATGATTTTTTTCGTGTTTACTTTATATGATGATTGAGATATATGTTATTTTCGGAGGTTTTATTATATGTTTATTGGTGATGGCATTTATTGCATTGATGCTTCCAGAGTTGAGAGATTCCTCTGGACCAGAGTTGAGAGATTCCTCTGGACAGGGTTGAGTGGTCCCCTGTGTGCCACCAGGGTTGAGAGGTCCCCTGGTCTATCACCGTCGGGTTTGAGCGATTCACCTGACGTCGGGCTTGAGAGGTCGCCTGACAACCTCTATATATATATGTGTGTTGTGTTTTCCAAACTCGCACTGTTTTATATTGAGTATGTATATAAACTGGTGAAAGGCATATGTTTATTTTCGTCCACTCATTCTAACGTTTTTATTTGTCTTTCCCTTGGGCTTTTCAGTTTCCGTGCCCAGTTTGTAATTCGGATTCTGGTGTCGCACGTCGTGGTCGGAGGTATAGTGCTCGAGCTACCTTGTTTCTTCCAGTAGGTTTATTGTTCTACCTACTGTGGTATACTTATATG
Source organism: Geum urbanum (assembly GCA_946800695.1). Classification (NCBI taxonomy): domain Eukaryota; kingdom Viridiplantae; phylum Streptophyta; class Magnoliopsida; order Rosales; family Rosaceae; genus Geum; species Geum urbanum. The sequence goes on from OX327003.1 coordinate 14,987,479, forward strand.
ATTATACATTAGAGGTCGCTCTGAGTATTCTGTTGTATATATTATACGATTTTACACCGGATTTCAGTAAAGTACAGATATATTTATTGTTTTACTTTACTGTTGATATGTTGAGAAATCCGGATGGGATTGGTGCCCACGGTTTTATTTTTGTGGCATAGGATGAAGTGTATTTTCCGCGTGCAGGTAATGGTAATTCCACGTTAGTAACGAAACTCTGCCGAAATTTCTACGGTTTTTGTTGGTCCGTGTTTTCGAAAGGGTTTGATTCCGATTTAGGGAGCTAAATCGAGGTTGGGTCCTTTCACGAACTGGAGGAATACCCGGTAATTCCTCCAGAAACAAATCTGGAAACTCAGAAACCACCTCAATATCACCAATGTCTGGTACAGCAGCCGTAGTATCCACAACATGAGCTAAGTATGCAACATAACCTTTCTTCATCATTCGCTCGGCCTTCATCGCTGAAATCACTCATGGCAATGAAGTATTCTTCTCACCGCGAAACAGTATCTCAGGGAAACCTGGGCGTCGAAACACAACCTCCTTCTTGTGACAATCGAACATTGCCCAATGTGTCTCCAAGAAGTCCATACTCAAAATCACATCAAAATCGACGATATCCAGCAATAAAAAATCCGCGGCTAAACCATGACCTCCAATAAAAATCTCACAATCCCTATACACCCAACCAACGCTTACAACCTCACCGGACAGATACAGCACTCTCCATAACCCCGGAAGTGGAGATGCAGGCATAGTAGCTAAATATGATAATCTATATGATATGAATGAATGCGTAGCACTTGGATCTAACAATGTAAGTACTGGATAGCCAAAAACATGCAACGTACCAATAACATCTTCCGATGAAGCTCTGCCTTCACGCAAAGACATGGCGTGAACCCTGGCTTGCCCGGCTGGTCGTCCACGCTGAGGGTGACTCTGCTGTCCGCCCTGATCAGAAGACTGTACTGATCGAGCCCCAGAAGTGGTACCTCGCTATCCTCCAGAACTCTGAGCTGCTTGTCCACCAACACCAGCAACGATAACAAACGACAGGGCCTCACTAACATGGACCAAGATGATGCCTGTTGCAGAGATTGCACAGTGGGTACTCTCTCGGTACGGCAAAAGTGCCACCAGTACGTCGAGGATAACTGTATCCGCTAGAACCCCCACTAGACTTTGGTCTCTGAGGTCGATCCCTCCTCCATCTTTGTCGCTGTCTAACTAAACTACCCGGTGGTCTATATGGTCCATTGCCCGATGATGATGCCGATCCGGAAGTATTAGAACTCAGCCTCTTGGAAGGTCCCCGACTCGGTCCACCCTCCTCAAACCGTCGAGACTGGAATCTCATCTGCCTTTCCTTCTCGATATCCTCGCCTCGAAGTGCGGCACTCACGAACTCATCAAAGTTGTTCCGAGGTATTGTTGTCAGAGTCCCCTTGATGTTCAAGTTCAAGCCCAGCTCAAATCTCCGGCACTTGGCTTCCTCTGTAGCCACCATGTCACGAGCAAACTGAGATAAGCAAGTAAATCTGTCTCGGTACTCAAGTACTGACATACTGCCCTGTGTCAAATTAGTGAATTCCTCATACTTCCGTTGCTGTGTAGCCTGGTTGAAGTATCTCCGCATAAACAAATCCCGATATAAAGTCCACGGAGTATCAACCGGAACTCTATCGGTGCTAACCCACCAGAAGTAGGCATCAGACTCAAGTAAACCAACTGCTGCCACTGTCATCTGCTCAGGAGTGAAAAGCAGATGCTCACAAACTCGTTCAACTTGAACCAACAATGCCTCATAAATCTCTGGATAAGCTGAACCCGAGAAAACAGTCGCTCCAGCAGTTCGAGCTTTGACCACAGGATCCAAACGCTCCTCCAAACGCAATACTCGCATCAGCAAGTCATGCGTCTGGCGATCCTCATTAGGATCCACATCCATATTAACACGGGAACCACATCTAGGAGGCACCCTGATGATACAAGAAAAGCATTAATCACAAGCACAAGGAACGTAATCATGAAACTTCAGACATTTGAAAACACACAACACCCGAAGCATTAATAAGTAACCGATGGCCAGTCGGGTCATTACTCCAGACATGCTTTACATACTCAAATACCCTCAATGTCACAACTAAAGAAGTCTACAGAACCTGAAACCTAATGCTCTGATACCAAGCTGAAAGGACCCAACCCCGATATAGTTTTCTAAACTGGAATCGAACCCCTTCTGAAAACACGAACTTGAAAAAAACATAAAAATTTCGGCAGAGTTTCGCTATAGCGTTGAATTGCCATTAACATGCACCCGAAAACACACTTCATCCTATGCCACAAAAGCCAAACCGTGGGCACCAATCCCATCCGGATTTCTCAATATCATGACAATAATGTAAAGTAATAATCAAAACTGTACTTTACAGAAATCCGGGGAAAAACATATAAAAGTATAACAACAGAGTAATCAGAGCGACCTCTAGTGTGTATATACAAAAATATACAACAGTAGATGACACAAGCAACCTACTGGAAAAGAAAGGTAGTTCGAACACTAAGCCTCCGACTGCGACGTGAGACACCAGAATTTGAACTGCAAATTGGGCACGGAAACCGAAAAGACCAGGGAAAGGAAAATAAAATTGTTAGAGTGAGTAGACGAAAATAATCATATGCCTTTCACCATTTATATATATATCATAAAACAAAGTGAGTTCTTAAAATGAATGGAGGTGTCAGGCGAATCTCTCAAGCCCGACGGTCAGGCGAATCTCTCAAGCCTGACGGTGATAGACTAGGCGAATCACTCAAGCATACTTGGCACTCAGGGGAATCTCTCACCCCTGGTTTTGGACTACCGGTGATCAGCCGAGTAGCCAATGCATCGATGCTATGTAAATGCCATCACCATATAAAATATAAAACAATACGTCCAAAAACAATAAATAATCTCAACATCGTACTGGAAATAAATACTGAAATCAAGAACTCGCTACGACAGTGTAAATAAAAGTCCACTCACAGATAGCATAGCGCGCAAATGCGCTAATCACGAGATCCGGCGGAAGATCCCTCGCCCAACGTACGATCTCGATCCCCTGAATAATCACAAAATATAACTGATCAAAATCACAATTCATTACTCTGTACCACACCTCGGAAACCAACCATTTCCAGAAACATATAACTCGGATACAAAATAATCGATGAAAACCGCCAAACTCTCCACATAAATCTTCGATTAAAAATACGATATCCAAATCAACTCGAAAACCTCAAGGTAATGATCGGGGCGCGATTACAAGCAAAACGACATAAAATTTGTCAAATTCCAAAAAATCAACGGGTCACCGGAGCTCTGTCTTTGACCGCCTCCGCCGGCAGCGTCGCGCCGTCAACCGGAGGAATTTCCGGGCGACCAAGATCACCGTAGCTTCTCCTCCCCAAGCCCATCACATCTCATAACTACACCACCGGCCAATTTGGCCGGGAACCACCCCAAATCAAGCTCGACATCCTCACGGTCAAAACCGCCGGAAAACTCATCCGGTCAATTTCGGCGCCAATACTCCGCCTCGTCCCTCAAAACCAAAGGGCAAAGCATCCTAGAGCAAAACCCAGTCGACTCTACCCAAAAATCTCACCGGAGTCACCAGAGAGCCGCCCCCAAACAGACCCGATTCCGGCCAGAATTTCAAGAACTTTCCCAAGCTCGTTCTCCCACCAATAAATACCAATTTTCACAAATCAAAGTCCTAAACCATAGGAAATCAAGAGGAGAATCGAACCATACCCAAATCGGAGCCGGAGGTGCCCAGAAATGAAAGGTCGCCGGCGAGTCAAACGGTGGTGCTTTTTCCTCCCTTGGTCAACGCGGGTCAACACCAATTCTCTGATGAACGTCGGTCAAACTTCCCAAAATAGCGTTTTCGACAATTTTTTGACTATTTTTGATATTTATACTCGCGGCTCGATACGATCGACGGTCCAAATTGAATCACAATCACGTTTCGGATAACTCAAATACAAACACATAAACACGACGAAATTACACGATTTCAAATATTCATAACATATTCCTCGGTTATTGAAACAATTATCTGAAACCGCCCACGAACTTGAAATCACGCATACTACAATTCTCGTGAAGAGACTCAACTCAAATTCTCGCCTAATAGTTAAGTCGTAAACTGAACCGCCAATTCAATTCATTTACGATAAACTGTGATTACTCGTAAACTCGTGGATGAAGCCAATTACTATAATGATTCTGGTTCGGGTCATCACAGTATTAACCACATCGGAGACCCAATGTTGGTATTAAGTTTCTTGAAGATCAAGGATGTTGAACTCTGACCTGACCGGCTCATTCGAACTCATCTACAAAATACAAAGAGATTTCATTAGTATCGATCGAAAAACCACGATCACTAACCTCAAGTTTCAATGAATAAGAATGTGATCCATGATGTATGGTCACAAAATTGATCATCAATAAATGGTAGCTCAAAAACCACACAAAGAAACCGTGATTAACCATCGTATAGGATTGATTTTTTTTCTTTCTAAACTTTGACTCCCCCAGGATCGTCACTCAGACTCTATGGATATAAGTCCATAGGAACTAGGGCATAGATATGCAATAATCATAACTCACAATATCACAATCCTAAGAACTAGGGTTTTGAAGGAAGTAACTTTTATTCCTAAATCTAAAGATTCACGGTTTAGAAAATTTACCTCGATTGGTGTCATACTCGGTATAACCGATACAAAAGTTGGACAACGCTGAGAAGGCTCTCGTCGGAAGCGGTTCTTTGGAGGTCAAGAAATCTTGTCAAATTTGGGAGGTTTTTTGGAGAGTGAGCTTCATAAGGAGGATTGCCCAAATCAAGGAGGAGATGCCGAAATGTCGAGATTGACAGTGGAGAGGTGGGTGCCGGCGGTGGAGACAGTTTTAGGGTTAGGTTTTTCTTTCTTTTTGTGGTGATAACTGGCCATTAACTCAGAGCGTTCTTAATAAAATGTTGTAGATGAATAATTGATAGACTGAAAATTGTAACTTTTTCATTGAATAAATGCCTTATATATAGGCTGATACAATATGTTACAATCAGTATCCCTATAAAACATGGATTCTCTCTCTCTCTCTCTCTCTCTTTCTATCTAGACTAAATCTTATCTGACTAGGACAAGACACACTGAAAGTTATGGAGAATAAATCTCCTTAAACATAAAATTTATAGTAAAGGTGATTTTTTTAAAAAGATGAATGGATAGAATTTATTAGAGATGATAAGTTACAAGAAGAATACTGATTTTCAGCTCGTTAGAAAGATCTCCTATAGTGACCTATACTATTATTACATGCTCTTAGTTAATTGGCTAGTTATTTTCAAGCTAATTGTTCACTAGACCCTTACGGTTACATCTTAAAGTAAACCAATCAAGTATTAATTATTTTACCTAATATTTGTGATTAATTACCTAAATATATATACGATCAATTAAAATATGGATCACATATAAATGATGTAATCACACATATAGCTGTTAAAGATTGATGGAGTTTTATTGTTTTAGAATTCAAAATTAATTAAAAAATTGATTCTTAAATTGTAATCTATTAATTGTTACATTTTGTAGTGTAATTGAATTTTATTTCTTTATTAATCATCATGTACTATATATATGTTTCATTTATAAACTTATATATATTTTTTTTATTTTTGGGTTGATCTGGGCTGATCCTAATATTATTTGTATGGACAGGGCTTTGGACATACTTAGGGCTTCAAAAGCATCACCCATACCCTTCCCTCTTCAAGATGGGCCGGGCAAAGCCCACTTGTTAGGTTGGGCAAGGCCAGCCCAAAGCCCAAAAAAGAGGACTGGGTACGGGCGAGCCGATGGGCATTGTGCCGAACTTACAACCCTAATCTCATATACTTAATTATTTTAAAATACTTGGTTTATTTGTTTATTTTTCAGTAATTAATTATATATTTGTTTTGTTTGGTTATTTTGAGAAAAAAAAACAAAAAAGTGCTTAAAAAGAGGAATTATAGGGAAAGAAGGAACATGGACGAGCCAATCAATTGATGAGTCAATCCTAATATGAAGAGGAGAAGCTCAATCTCAGGCCTATATAAGCCTCATTTGAAGATGGAGACAGAGTTGTTAATTTTAGTGAGACAAAACACTTGAAGAAGAGTGTTGTTGCCAAGGAGTTTCTATCATCTTGTTTCGACCCGTCCAATTTCTTTTGCTATGAATTCTAGGGTTTTCATTTCACTCTTCATTCTTGATCATGTTTTTCTATTTTGTAATTTTGACTATGAGTAGCTAAACTTCCTAGTTAGGGGCTGATTGAAACTCTAGATATACTTACGATTTCAAACCCCTTGTGATTTATATAACTATTTGGATGAGTTTTACTTCATTATAATTTCATTGATGATTTATACTATGTGTTTCTTTTGTTGCCAGCTTAGTTGCATGGTGTAAAATCTAGTGTCTTGAATGTGTTTATAACCACATATTATTGCATGTTCTATAAAGACCAAATAAACTCTTATGTGAAGTAATTCTTTAGAGCTAATGCACCGTAACATATTTGGTTGATCTTAGCAAAAAAAGAAAAACATATTTGGTCCACCAAGACTTTTAATATGTACCAAAAAAACAACCTTCCACTTGCAATTGTCACAAATCTGGGGTGGGCTCCATAACAATGAGTAAGAAAAATCAAGTCGATCAAGAGTGGAGGCAGTTTTTGCCTAAGCTATTAGTCGAACAAATGCTCCCTGATGTGGGCCTTATGTACTTTATATGTGTGAACTGAAAATTTATCCCTTGCCTTTTTCCATTAAGTGGTGCATTTGCTCTTAGCGATGTAAGGGTGACTACCATATCAACCATTGAAGTTTTGTTGTTCCTCAAACATTCTTAGAACTTAATGACTCTAGTTTTCTAGGCGTATATCATCATATGTATAAGTCAGTTAATTAGGGATCACGTTAGAGCATGCAAAATCGGTTGTCAAACGAAATTAAAAAGAAATAAAAGCGAGACTATTACAAAGTGGTAAGGTAATGACAACATCAATTGTCAAATGAAATTAAAACAAATAATATTACAAAAATCAACGGAATGATACAAACTGAAATGCAAAATGAAAATGAAGTGTTCATACCACGATATTTGTGGTTACTAGTATAATTTCAGTTACTTGTATATCGGTACAACTATACGATCAACTTTATGAATCAGTTAAGTTTTTCAGAATCCAATGGGATTCATCAAAAATTATGAAATTGTAACTGTTACCAAAATTATCACAATTATGAATGAGAATTACAAATAAGAAAAAAAAAGTAGATGAAAATATGTGATGTGATGGTCATTTGGTACGAGCATATGAGTACATGTGAGCTCATTGGGGCCAGCATACGAGACTGTGCCTTCTTGGGGTGAAGAGACCCAAAACCCCAGCCGAGGCTTGGGGGCCCATGGGTTTGGTTAAAAAGCCATCGAAATGATGGAGTGTTCTCGATTTTCTTAATTCGAGAAAAGAAATCGTAAATGATACTACTTGAAACAAAAAAACGATAATTTGATAAAATAATATATAACTACTATTGCATGATAGATTGTGTGACGTGGTTTAGTTCACGAAGCGGGCATTACAATGTGCTTTGAGCTCATTCGATGAGCATTTACCATTTATTAAGCTCTTGAGGTGAGCAATACTTTATGACATGAGCTTGTAATGCGAGCATTACAACATGATATTTGTTTTTGTGACGAACATGACAATATAATATTCGTCCATGTGATGAGCATACGAATATGATTTGAATTTGAAATGTGAGTATTACAATGTGACATTTACTTGTGGAACGAGCATGAGTATGTGATTATGGTAGTCCGTGTTTACATGGTAACAATCGAAACCGTGATTATATATTTTATCGAAACAACAAGCAAAGAAATCATTATATTAGTTAATGTTTAAATGATTAAATTATCTTCATAATTACTGTTGTTTAATTTTGGCCGAGTTAGAATGAGGATTCTATTCATAGCTTTCGATCTTTTCCATATTATAGTTGAGAAATTTGGATGAGCATCGATGGTTGACTGTATAGGTTTGGCTTTTTGTTATTGACGTGTATGAATATTTTGCAAGTTTTGGGTATCCTTATTTTAGGAAAACATCGGCCGAATGTTTCGTAGAAATATTTAGGGGTTTCCACGATCTTTGCTCTATAATTTTGAAAATAGAATTATTTTAGTGGGGGTAACTTGTAGTATGCAACCTTTTTATATAGTTCATATTTACGGATATTTATGAATTCGATTTAGGAGGCGCAGTAAATGATTTTACCGTTAGTAGCTGTTAAGAGGTCATTGGTTAAATTTTTAATGGGTTGATTATGTCGGTTATCTTTGAAATTTCGAATGAAAGTCGTAGTATTCGTCGAGACAAGTATATAGACATGTAGTGTATCAGAATTGGACTCACGACTGAAAAGTTAAGGTCATCGAAAGTTTGAATGAAATGTATGGAGTCGTATACGAGACTATAAATAATGGTTACCCAAAATGGAAGCGGATACTTTCTATTTTTGGGCATTGACCCCTTTGACCCGAGTTGATTCGATTTGCTCCAACTACTAGAAATCATTGCGAAGCTTTAGGCTAGAAGTGAGATGTTGCCCGATCAACGTGGGTCACGGGGTTGGTTAGAAACTGAAGGTCTCAACCTTCTCTATCGATTCTGGCCTTCAGTTGATGGATTGGTGGCCGAAGAGAGGAGAATCGACAGGAGTAAGTTTTGGGGTATTGGGAGAAGGCTGCCAATGTTGCTGTCGAGGCAAATGCTGGCATGTTTAAGGCGGAATTAGGTATTGACATAGGAGAATTTGATTGTGCTTGTTGTCGAGATATTTTTATTGAAGTGGCGGCGTGTCTGCCAAAAAATATTTCCAAATCCTGTCAAATTATATGTCGTTAGGTTTGTATCAAAGATACGGACGTAGTCGTGATGTTTATTTAATATTTAGACTTTGTCAACTCATTGGGTGGGCGGTGGTTATGCGTTTTGCTGCTAGTGGTGGTGTGGTCGACGGAGAATTTAGGTGTGTCCTATATCGTAATGAGTTTGTCGGATAGATTCTTCGACTAAATTAGTGGAATTTGATTTTGGATAGAGTAATTTCTTAATTTACTTGAATATTTAACGATTTTTACGATATTATAGTATGGTTGGGTCGTCACAAAGTTGGCATGTATGGCCGCTAGAGACAAGAAAAGCATTTAGACCATGCCAACAAGATCTTCACCAGCTTTTCATGAGTTTGGGATCGGGTTCAATTTCGGTTTTGGTCTTTGTGGCTTAGCGTTAGAGTTTAAGTTAGTTGCCTTTTTGTACTTTTTGTTATCTAGATTTTTCATTAAATCAGTTTGAGATCTAGGTTCAATGCCCTTTTCTTTTGCCCTAAAGAAACAGACATGAATGGAAAAGACGAGTTTGAGGAGATTTTGAGATGGAGATCGAGAGAGTATAAGATGCACCATAGTGTGAAAGACAAAATACAAGTAATATAAATTGTGTAAACACACTATTAAAATGAATGTTGATGATGCACTTGTTAGGTAAAAGTTCGGAGAGAATCTGTGTGACGACCCGGAACAGAATCAGTAGTGTTAATCAGCTTAATTCATGAGGTTATGCGTAATCGCAGATTTCCGATAGTTGATTGAATCGCCAGACTTGATCACGACTTAATTATTGGCCGAGAATTTGAGCTGAGTCTCTTCTTGAGAATTGTTATACACGTGATTTTGAGTTCGTGGGCGATTCCGGATCATTATTTGGACGACCGAAGAATATAATATGAATATTTGAAATTTTGGTATATTATCGAGGTTATCCGTTTGTGTTCGAGTTTATCCGAATTGTGATTGTGATCCGCTTTGGACCGTTGATCAACCCGAACAGTAGATGGAATTATTATTGACTTGATTTGTGAGTTTCGTGGTTTGTCGTGACTTCGACATAATCTGTTACTATGGCGGCTTCCTTAGCGACTAAATTATCGGGCGAGAATCTGATTTGGGATCCTTCGAGGAAGTTGTAGAGAATTTAATTTCGAGTTCGTGGGAACTTTCGGAAGATTATTCCGAGTTACGAGGATTATGTTATGAATATTTTCGATCGTTGATTATTTAATCGGGTAAGCTTGTGAAGGTTTGAACCGTTGAATTTTTATCATATTTGTCGAAGTGTTAGACTTTGGGTGGAAATTGAAGAATTTGTCGAGATGAGTTTGTTGCCGCGAGAATTATAGAAAACGGATTTACGACGTGGAAGTTACGTTTGCTCGAAGTTTATCGAAATGTGTAATTGGAAGTTTCCAAAAATAGAAGGTATATATATATTGAGGTTTCCTTTTTGGGAAGTCAAACATGCATTTAATTGATGGTTGACCGAGTCAACTCGGTGAAGGAGGAGGGAGGCGCGACGGCAACCACGGCTCGCCGGCGGTGGCTCGCCGTCCAGCCACCCCAGGCCTCGGGGTTGGTCCCTCTAGACTCGCCTTGACGACCTCGACACGTTGCCAGCCACCTTTCACGGCAAGGGCCGCCGGAGGAAGGAGTTATTTCCGGCCAAAGATGGAGGAATTTTGGGATTTCGGGTTGTTTCTTTTCCAGCCGAATTGAGCTACAAGAAGTATTGGGTTTTGAAGCCCTCATCACCATTAATCTAACCATGTAAGTATGGAGTTCCAATTCGTTCTGTGCATGGAGAATTGTTGGATTGAAATTTGTGTGATAATTCGGTTTTTCATGAAATTGAGCTAGTTAGAGTTTGAATTGATCTTTGGTGTAGTTATGGAAGTTGCTTGTTGGAAGATTTTGAGTGGAATAGGCTTTGATCCGCCGGAAAATTTTACAGTTGGGTGGCACCCCGATCGCAGTGGTGAGGTTGACTTTTTGGAGTTTTCGACAAGTTGCATGTTGTTTCGCTCGGAATCGCACCCCGATCGTAGTGGTGAGGTTTGTTTTTTGATTTGAGCATTGGAAATTATAGCGAGGTTTTGTGGTATGATTATTGGATTTTCGACAATTCGTCGTAATTGAATTATGTGTTTCGGAGAACGGTTGTTTCTCGTGATTTGATTTGAGGTGTTGAGTTATGATTTTGAGAAATGGATTTTATGATTATTCAGGGGTTCATAATCGTTCGTTTGGCAAGGGATTTTTCGCTGGATCACGGGATTAACGCGAACTGCGTTACGCTAGTCTTTGAGTGGACATTTCTTTTCACAGATTGATTGCGAGTCTTTTATATATGTTTTACGAACTTGAACATGCAGTATGATCATGATTTTTATGAGCATGTGTTTTACGATTATACATATACGAATATGCGTATACGAATATACATACATATATATATTATGTTTTATACATGTGCATGGAAAGGATTTATGATTTGGTTTACACAGAGTACAGTCTCAGTTATCAGGGTTGTATCGATACACATTGGCTTCTCGGCTGATCCCCGAGTACGCTCCGGGGGGGGGGGGGGGGACATATATCCTGACCCAAGGCCTTTCTGGCTTGGAATCACGTGTCGGTCTGGAATCCCGTGATTCAGACTGTACTAGCGCGAGGGAGTCCATGAAAGACCCCGCGGTATTTATGATGCATGCACTGTACGCGTGAGGAGTTAGAGTCTCCCTCGTGTACCATTTGATTTTTATGCATTTAGACTCGCATATGTTTTTATAACATATATTATTCGGTGAAAGACAATTATTTTCGTCCACTCACTCTAACAGTTTTCATGTCTTTTCCCTGGGCTTTTCGGTATTCGTGCCCAGTTTGCAGTTCAGATTTTGGTGTCGCACGTCGTGGTCGGAGGCATAGTATTCGAGCGATGTTTCTTTTATGGTAGGTTCTTAGTTTGGCCTACTATTTGTATATTTATATTAGAAGTCGCTCTGAGTACTCTGATGTATACTTCTATACAATTTTCCCCGGATTTCTGTAAAAGTATAGTTATATTTATTATTTTACATTACTGTTGATATATTGAGAAATCCGGATGGGATTGGTGCCCACGGTTTGATTTTTGTGGCATAGGATGAAGTGTATTTTCCGGGTACAGGTAATGGCAATTCCGCGTTAGTAATGAAACTCTGCTGAAATTTTGATGGTTTTTGTTGGTTCGTGTTTTCAGAAGGGGTTTGATTTCGGTTTAGGAAACTAAATCGGGGTTGGGTCCTTTCAGCTTGGTAACAGAGCATTCGGTTTTAGGTTCTGTAGACTTCTGTAGTCGTGTTTACTAAGGATATTTGAGAATGTACAGCATGTCTGGAGTGGTGACCCGACCGGCCGGCAGATACTCATCAATACTCCAGGTGTTGTATGCTTTCAAATATTTGAAGTTCCATGATTACGTTCTACTTATTGTGAACGATGTTTTATTCATTAGGATGCCTCCTTGACGTGCTTTCCGTGTCGGTACGGTTGTGGATCCTATTGAGGATCAATCGACGCGCGATTTGCCAGTGAATTGTGGGTTTGGATGAGTATTCTGAATTCAGAGATTTGTGCGGCATGGTTTGCCTGGTTGTGCGTGTATGAGCGTCTACATGTTGCCTCAGAGCAGAGAAACGTGGCAGTTGATGTTTTGCCTGAGTCAGATCATTGCATTTGGTGGGCTAGTATTGTGTGAGTTCCTGTTGTGACTCCGTGGCCTACATTCAGAGATGTATCGTTCATGTGTTTGTTTCTGTTTGTACATGTTATGTGGCTTTAAAGGAAGTAGTGCACGAGGTTCGAAATGAGTTTGAACCTGTGTATCAGAGGGATTCTGACTGGTATGCCTTGAGACAACCATGAGGAGCTTGATGTGCTGCACTCAGAGGCGAGGCTATTGAGAAGGAAAGGCGTACGCGGTTTACGACGTGTTGGTTTGGGGAAAGTGGACTTAGTCGAGATAATTGATGAGGTTGAGTTCAGGTACCTCGAGATCAGTGACTTCATCCAACTGTGGCGTTTTCGATTATGTTGTGGGTCATCTGAATAAGGCAGAGGATCTGTTTAATGATGGTGGAGATCACAGAGTAGCGGACTTGTTCCTGTGGCATGAGTTTGGGTGATCGTTGGTGATCCTTCCTCACAGTAGGTGTCGCTGTGACTTGTGTTCGTGGAGCACTTTCAGTTGCCATTGTGGTGGCTAGGAGGATCACGTTGCGAGGGAGCATCCTCAACCAGCTGTTTTAGCGGTTCGGTAGCTCAGAGTTCACGAGGTGGTCATGATGCTATTTCTGGAATTTGACCAATGTAGCCTTTTTGACGAGTCATTCAGAATGTCGCAATTAACGTGGGCGGCTAGTTGGGCATGTTGGAGTTCGTGTCACGACCTTATATGGGGACGGAGTTTCTTCGAGGTTACTGTCGCTTGATATCCATGGTTATTGTACTTACATCTCCACTTCCGAGGTTTTGGAGAGTGTTGCATCCATCCGGCGGTTGCGAGATCCTTGTTGAAGGATATGGCTTAGCAGCAGATCTGTTATAGCTGGACAGCGTGGTTTTGATGTGATTATGAGTATGGACTTTTCGACGACGCATTGGGCTAGGTTCGAGTGTCACGAGAAGGTGGTTGTGTTTTGACGACCAGAATTCCCCGAGATACTGTTTCGTGGTGAGAAGAATATTTTATTGCCACGTGTGATTTTAGCGGTGACGGTCGAGCGGATGGTGGAAAGCGGTTGTGTTGTTGCTTAGCTTATGTTGTGGATATTACGGTTGTTGTGCCCGGCATTGGTGACATTGAGGTTGTTCCCAAGTTTCCAGGTGTGTTTCGGAGGAGTTATCGGGTATTCCTCCAGTTCGGGAGACCGACTACATCATTGAGCTTTTTCTGGGCGCTGGACTCATATCACCGGCGTCTTGTCGTTCGGTACCAGCGGAGCTGATGGAGCTACAGGTTCAACTCCGAGAGTTGCTGGAGGAGATTTCATGCGACCCAGCGTATCATCGTAGTGTACTCTTGCATTATTTGTGCGAATATATGGTGGTTCGATGAGGTGGTGCATTGACTACCGGAAACTAAATCAGGCTTCAGAGGAGAGCAAGTATCCTCCGCTTCGGATTGACGATTGGTTTGATCAGCTCACGAGAGCTTCAGCCTTTTTGAAGATTGATTTCGGGTTCGGATACCATCAGTTGTGGATCAGAGAGTCAGATGTCGCCAGGACAACTTTCGGATGACGGTGCGGGCATCAGGAGTTCTTGGTCACGCCGTTTGGTTGACCAATGCCCCCGTAGTTTTTATGGACTTGATGGACCGGGTGTTCAGACGGTTTCTGGACGAGTTTGCGGTCGTGTTCGTCGGCAATATCCTGATTCACTCCAGGAGTGTGGGCCAGCATCTGAAGCAATTGTGAGCGGTTTTGCGCACTTCGCGAGATAATTTGCTGTTTGTGAAGTTCAGCCAGTGTGAATTTTGGTTGATTAGCATGAAGATTTTGGGCCACGCAATGTCAGCCGAGGGAGTTGGCGTGGATCCTGACCAGATTGAAGCCGTGATGATTCAGAGTTTACTTACCATTGTACCAAAGATCAGGAGTCTCTTGGGTTTAGCAGGCTACTATCGGCGCTCTGTGCAGGATTTTTCTCGGATTGCCACTCCACTTTCCGGATTGACGAAGAAGGCGTCAAGTTTGAGTGGTCTGATGCACGCGAGGAAAGTTATTTACTCCTGAAGGAAGGTTGACCATTGTTTCGGTTTTGACCTTACCTGATCATCGTGACGAGTTCGTGGGTTATGGCGATGCATCGAGGTTTAGATTTGGTTATGTTTTGATGCATTGTAGCAGAGCGGTGGCTCATGGTTTCAGGCAGTGGAAACTTTATGAAGCTACGTGTCCTATGTGTGATTTGGGGGTAGCTGTTTTTATGTTAGCATCGAAGAGTTCGAGACACTACTGTTACGCCGTGTAGCGCAGTGTAGGACGTACACTGATCACTTGAGTTGCATCCACTTGCATATTCAGCCGGATTTGAGCTTGAGGCAGTGTAGATGTATGGGGTCGACTAACGACTATGGCTGCACATTTGAGTTTATCCGAGAGAGAGGCTATTGTTATTGCTGATGCATTCGGTCGGAAGTCGGGAGCTTCAGTATTTCATGTGTGTGTGGTTCAAGTTTCTGTGTTAGCCGAGTTGTGAGCTACGTGAGCTGAGTTCGAGTGTGATGATGATGAAGCTCATTATTTTGCGTGCGTTGTGCACTATTGGTACAAAGATGTATCTGATACTTCGAGTTTACTACTCGTGACGCAACATGAAGAGGAATGTAGCAGCTTGTGTGAGCAAATGCCACATTTGTCGGCAGACGATGGCAGCGAGGCAGAGACTTGCCGAGAAGTTACAGCCATTGGAGATCGGAGCTTGTCACTGTGGGTTTTGTGTGCTAGTACGCAGTTCGGTTTGTGGTACCAATTGTCAAGCCATTGTCGACCATTTGATGAACTTAGTTCTTTTCCTTGTACTTTCGGAAAGGATTTCAGTGGCAGGCTGGCATTGTTGTGTTTGGCGGAGGTTGTCTATTTTCGTGGTGTGCCTGTGTTCCACATTGTTGATCGAAATAATCAGTTACAACAAAGTGTTGGCAAGCTTTGCAGCGAGCATTGGGGATCAGATTACAAGTTAGTACCAGATCTTATCCTTAGATTGGTGGGCGATCTTTAAGGACTATTCAGTCTTTAGAGGGCATGTTGTGGTCTTGTGAATTGCAGTTCCGAGGGATTTGGAACCAGCAGTTTCAATGTTCGAGATTGCATGCAGTACCAGTTTGCTGACCACTATGATTATGATGTTGCATGATGTCGTTTTGAGGAACGATGTTGTACTCCATTGTGCTGGAGCAAGTTTGATGTGAGATGACGTTGGATTCTGATTTTGTGGAATGTGCTACCTTAAACCTTCGGATTAGTGGGAACAGATTAATAATTGCTCGAGTTCGATGTTTGAGTTATGTTGGTGTGAGTAGGCTGAGTTGTGATTTGCCACGTTATTTTGATACGTATGTGATCATAGACGAGTTTGTGTTGTGGCGTATAGTTCGGCATTGCCTATAACGTTGGCTTTTGTGTGTGTGTTGTGTTCCGTGTGGTGGAACTACATTTCAGATTTGTTGCGTGTTTTGTACCCTATCAGTTCCTTATGCAGGAAGACTTGGCAATTGTGAGGAGCCAGTTTAGATTCGAGATTGGAGGGTACAGGGATTACAGTACGGAGATATCTTCTATTGTGGAGTCTATTGTCAGAGTCGTTCAGTTGAGGTTGCCACTTGGGAGTTGAACTGTATACAGATGCAGTGTTCCTACTTTTCAGTTGGTAGGCTTAGAAATTTCGAGGTCGAAATTTTTTTTAAGGGGGGTAGATTTGTGACGACCCGGAACCGAATCAGTAGTGGTAATCAGCTTAATTCATGAGGTTATGCGTAATCGCAGATTTCCGATAGTTGATTGAATCGCCAGACTTGATCACGACTTAATTATTGGCCGAGAATTTGAGCTGGGTCTCTTCTCGAGAGTTGTTATACGCGTGATTTTGAGTTCGTGGGCGGTTCCGGATCATTATTTGGACGACCGAGGAATATAATATGAATATTTGAAATTTCGGTATATTGTCGAGGTTATCCGTTTGTGTTCGAGTCTATCCGAATTGTGATTGTGATCCATTTTGGACCGTTGATCAACCCGAACAGTAGATGGAATTATTATTGAGTTGATTTGTGAGTTTCGTGGTTTGTCGTGACTTCGACATAATCTGTTAATATGGCGGCTTCCTTAGCGACTAAATTATCGGGTGAGAATATGATTTGGGATCCTTCGAGGAAGTTGTAGAGAATTTAATTTTGAACTCGTGGGAACTTTCGGAAGATTATTCCGAGTTACGAGGATTATGTTATGAATATTTTCGATCGTTGATTATTTAATCGGGTAAGCTTGTGATGGTTTGAACCGTTGACTTTTTATCGGATTTGTCGAAGTGTTAGACTTCGGGTGGAAATTGAAGAATTTTTCGAGATGAGTTTGTTGCCGCAAGAATTATAGAAAACGGATTTACGGCGCGAAAGTTACGTTTTCTCGAAGTTTATCGAAATGTGTAATTGGATGTTTCCAAAAATAGAAGGTATATATATATTGAGGTTTCCTGTTTGGGAAGTCAAACATGCATTTAATTGATGGTTGAACGAGTCAATTTGGTGAAGGAGGAGGGAGGCGCGACGGCAACCACGGCTCGCCGGCGGTGGCTCGCCGTCCGGCCACCCCAGGCCTCGGGGTTGGTCCCTCTAGAGTTGCCTCGACACGTTGCCGGCCACCTTTCACGGCAAGGGCCGCCGGAGGAAGGAGTTATTTCCGGCCAAAGTTGGAGGAATTTTGGGGATTTCGGGTTGTTTCTTTTCCGACCGAATTGAGCTACAAGAAGTATTGGGTTTTGAAGCCCTCATCACCATGAATCTAACCATGTAAGTATGAAGTTCCAATTCGTTTTGTGCATGGAGAATTGTTGGATTGAAATTTGTGTGATAATTCGATTTTTCATGAAATTGAGCTAGTTAGAGTTTGAATTGATCTTTGGTGTAGTTATGGAAGTTGCTTGTTGGAAGATTTTGAGTGGAATAGGCTTTGGTCCGCTGGAAAATTTTACAGTTGGGTGGCGCCGCCGCCTTCGGCGGCGGTCATGGTTGACTTTTTGGAGTTTTCGACAAGTTGCATGTTGTTTCGCTCGGAATTACGCCCCGATCGCAGTGGTGAGATTTGTTTTTTGATTTGAGCATCGAAAATTATAGCGAGGTTTTGTGGTATGATTATTGGATTTTCGACAATTCGTCGTAATTGAATTATGTGTTTCCGAGAATTGTTGTTTCTCGTGATTTGATTTGAGGTGTCAAGTTATGATTTTGAGAAATGGATTTTATGATTATTCAGGGGTTCGTAATCGTTCATTTGGCAAGGGATTTTTCGCCAGATTACGAGATTAACGCGAACTGCGTTACGCTAGTCTTTGAGTTGACATTTCTTTTCACAGATTGATTACGAGTCTTTTATGTACGTTTTACGAACTTGAGCATGCAGTATGATCATGATTTTTATGAGCATGTGTTTTACGATTATACATATACGAATATGCGTATACGAATATACATACATATATATATGTATATTATGTTTTATACATGTGCATGGAAAGGATTTATGATTTAGTTTACACAGAGTATAGTCTCAGTTATTAGGGTTGTATCGATGCACATTGGCTTCTCGGTTGATCCCCTAGTACACTCCGGGGGGGACAGATATCCTGACCCAAGGCCTTTCTGGCTTGGAATCACGTGTCGGTCTGGGATCCCGTGATTCAGACTGTACTAGCGCGAGGGAGTCCATGAAAGACCCCGCGGTATTTATGATGCATGCTCTGTACGCGTGAGGAGTTAGAGTCTCCCTCGTGTACCATTTGATTTTTATGCATTTAGACTCGCATATGTTTTTATAACATATATTATTCGGTGAAAGACAATTATTTTCGTCAACTCACTCTAACAGTTTTCATGTCTTTTCCCTGGGCTTTTCGGTTTCCGTGCCCAGTTTGTAGTTCAGATTTTGGTGTCGCACGTCGTGGTCGGAGGCATAGTATTCGAGCGATGTTTCTTTTATGGTAGGTTCTTAGTTTGGCCTACTATTTGTATATTTATATTAGAAGTCGCTCTGAGTACTCTGATGTATACTTCTATACGATTTTCCCCGGATTTTTGTAAAAGTATAGTTATATTTATTATTGTACATTATTGTTGATATATTGAGAAATCCGGATGGGATTGGTGCCCACGGTTTGATTTTTGTGCCATAGGATGAAGTGTATTTTCCGGGTGCAGGTAATGGCAATTCCGCGTTAGTAATGAAACTGTGCCGAAATTTTGATGGTTTTTGTTGGTTCGTGTTTTCAGAAGGAGTTTGATTCCGGTTTAGGAAACTAAATCGGGGTTGGATCCTTTCAATCTGAGTCCGCTTTATGAGAGAAAATGATATTTCATGCAATCAAAATACCATGTTAAAAAAAGAAACATAAAATCATGCATGTTTGATTCAGAAGTTGAAGCTCAACATCTGCATTATTTTCTTCCCCATAGTTTGATTCAACATTCTTTATAGTTGTATCAGACCCAAGTCAATATATGCAAGCAAACACTAAAATAGAATACTTTAGAAATACCATAGTGAAACTTTTATAAATGAATAATCATGGGACGGATAAAATTAATATTTAATTGAGATAATTATTTAATTGGTAAATGAATAATTTATTAAATTTTCAAGATTTTTTTCCTAGTTAAATAAAATTTATTATTAAAAACTAGTTTATATATATACTATTCCTAGTTGGAGATTACGAGATTGGCGGAGTTATTGTCTATGTTATCGAGACGTAATGGATGTTGACAACATTTTAATTTTTTCAAATAAAAATGACACAATGCGTACTAATAAGAAGATCATTGAAGGGGTAATGAATCCACATATCGAAGATGATCATGATTTAAATAATAGTTATGGTATTCTGATAATTTCTTTAACAAGACATATCAAGAAGTAATGACTTTAAATATGAGCAACTCTAACAGCTTTCCCATATTTAATTTTTTTCTCCATTTTAGGGAATATTTAGTTGTTTTCGTCCAACAGATTCCCTTAACATATTTCCTAAAATAGAGAATGTGATGAGAGATAAAATAACATTCCTTATATTTACAACATTCTTTATATTTTTAGGGAAGAAAATGGGGAAGAATGATAAAATCTGCAAAATGGGGAATCTGTTGGAGTTGGAGCAGAAAATGTATCGTAAACTATGCTTTCCGCTTCCCTATAATAGAGAAATTATAGAGAAACTATTAGAAATGCTCTAACTTTTTGCTGCTACAAAGTGATTTTTTTGCTAAATGTGTTATACATTGCAAAAGATTAAGGACGAAGTCAAATTTAATCTAGATACAAAAAAGAAATAGCTAGGCTACAATAGTGACATTTTTTGAAGAAAAAAAATAGCTGAGCTGAAAATGAGAAAGAAGTTTAGATAGCTGAATGTCTTTTATATGTAATGAATTTTAATATATTATTTTTTAGTTCTTATGCAATTAATTCTCCATATATTCGTAGGGCCTTAATTAAAGAAATTGGAAAAAAATTATTATTTCATAAATTTAGTGAGGTTACTAGTAATATAAATTTTTTTGAATTTAGGACCGGAAAAGATTATACATAACTTATATTTTTAATTTATTGAATATTCATCTATCGAGGTTTCAGTTCAGCAAAGAATAATATGATGAGTTAGGATTTGGTTGCTCTATAAACTTTTTTTTTTGTAATCTTATCTTTTCCTTTGTATCAAAACAAATATAAGCGTTGTATCGTCAATCAAATTCATAAAAAAGTAATGAAGTAAAGTTACGTAAGATTGTGTGATCTATTTTACTTTTTAGGATTTGTATATATATATATACATATTTTTCTTTTCTAGTGAGATCCGTGCCTCATGCACGTACGAAAATATCCTGGCGTTCCAATGCAGCATTTCGATGGCTCACCTAGGCTCATTGCCCTGCTCGTCCTTGTTGTGTCTACCTCGCCCTTGGCACCTCCAAGGCTCCAGAACTCGACTTTGGTGTGCTACTGCAACTGAATCCCATCGATGTCCTCACACGTTCATTTGTATTGGTCTTGCAGAGGTTTGATTGCTGAGTGGATTTGGATTTTTAGTAAAAGGTATCTTGTTGCCCCTAGTAGAGCATTTTTTTCGAACAAATGGTGTGCATTGCTTGATAGACCATTCTAGGTAAAAGATTACAATATGTCGTTGTTTTTGGTTTGTTTTTTTTTTTCTACAGGGGTTGAATACCAAATGCTTGGGAAGATGAGAAGACCGAGAGAGTGATGCGTCCCCGTTGTTAGAGCTTGGTAGAATATGATAGGGTCTAGAACTTGTGCATAATGATTGACTGCGAAATTTTAGTCGATCGGTCGAAGCTTGTTGGACTGAGATTATTTACTCAATTTTGTTTTACTATTTTGGGTGTACTGAGCATATTTGCGCATGACAAATGATATGTATGATGTAGTCTTGTGTCGGTGCATGACAAATGATATGTATGATGCCGTGTTTGTTTGCTGTCTTGCATTCTCTGATTTGTTTCTGTCCGTGTCTCAAGAAACACTTGTTTCGTATCGTCTCTGTTCAGTACCCCCTGCTCAGCTACCCTCCTTGTTTTTCATCTCTATTATTCTCAACCTACCTCTTCCTTCTATATCTCAAAAATTGTTCTTCATGTCTGGTTTCACGGAATTGAACTCTTAAAGTATTCAATGATTAGTTATATTGAGATCCTTGTTCTTCATGTCCGGTTTACAGTTGTATATCTCCAAAGACTACTTCATGATGCTATTGATCGACTAAATTTCAAATGAGATAAGAGTAGATCGGATTATCAGTGGGTTGAGATAGTTGTTGCTGGGAGTGGGGAGAAAAAAAATAGGTTTCTTCATTTCTTTTTTTATTTTTATAATTTGTTAATTACTATAATAACTTTAATTTATTTAAAATTTTCCAAGCTAAAAGGTCAAAATAAGAACAATTGGGGAAACAACACCGGTTCCTTAAAAGATAGTATAGATGTAGCGAAGATAGTGCCTGATTGGTTAGAGAGTAGGGTCTTTTATTTTTTTTACAATACATTTTACTTTTATTCGCTAATTAGGTGTGGTGGCCAATCATGTTTGTAGTGTCCTATCTATCTATACTATTAGGCTTAATTTTTAATTTGTTACCTTAGGAATCACCTCAATCTTAATTTGCTACCCTATAAATTTTTCTTGCCAATTTGGTACCCTAGCCAATATGCAACCTTGTTGTCTAATTATTTGAATTTTGTAGATTTAATCATCAAATTATAAACATTTTTAAGCACTTTGGTACTCTAAGGGGGTTTTATTGTATTTGGATTTCTTAGGTGTTTCATGTACTTTTAAGGTTGCTAAAAGTCCAACGGTATTGAATCAGGATTTATTAAGACTTTTAAAAAGTTCATGAAAGTCATGAGGTATTCAATTTGAATTTCTAGATAAAGATTTTAAGTTCATGAAAATTCTGGGATATTATTCTTAAATACTGTTTCTTGTGCTTTTTAGGTTTCTATTATAACTACAAAATTCTAATACAAATTCGACCTCCAAACCAAAGTTTTTTGGAATACTTTCATTTTCTCTTATCTTTTTTTGTTGCAACTTGATTCTTGATCAAATTAATTTTCTCCTTCACTATAAACATTATGAAATATTTTTAAAAAAATTCTACTTTATATCATGCACCATAATTAAGCTCTATACTTGTGAGCTCTTCTTTTGTTATTAGAAACTAATTGACCTTGACGTTCACCGATCATCATTGATTTTTTTTATGTTGTATTTTTTTTCTACAATAAAATCGTCAGTTTTTTAGCTTTAGCAACAACACACAAGCATAGCAACCATATCTCTTCACCATCAGTATTAACTTCTAATTCCTCCTCACATATTCGACATTTGGAAATTTAGAATAAGAAAGCCTATGGAATAATAATATTTTTTTGTAGCTTATTCATTTGGATTTTGGCATGTTTAAACATGGGTTTATATCCTTATGACATAAAAATAAAGTCTATCAAAGTCTCGCAAAATGATTGGAAAAGTTTTTGAAACTCTTTCAAATGTTTTCAAAAAGCTAGCTCGCAAAATCCGTAGATTTTTGAGATTTTTGAAAATCCTATACAATCTACACATATTTTAGAAATCCATCAATTAAAAAAAGTACATCCAAATTCAAATACAATACACCCCCCTAAATCTTCTATTCTATTGATTTGAACAAAAAAAAAATGAAAACTATCATAACATTTAAACCTAGGGTAGAAAATTGTCTAAATATTTTGTCTAGTTTGATGTATAGGTAGCAAATTGGCTAGTTTTCAAAATCAAAGGTAGCAAATTGGCACAAATTTTATTCCTAGGGCAGTAAATTGATATGTGATGACCCGAACCAGAATCAGTAGAGCAATCAGCATAATCCACAAGTTTGTGTGTAATCGCGGTTTATCGTTTATTGTGTGATTTGCCGATTTAGCTCGCGACTTAATTATCGGCCGAGAATTTGAGTTGAGTCTCTTCTCAAGAGTTGTAGTGCACGTGATTTCAAACTCGTGGGCGGTTCCGAATGATTTTTCCGATAAACGAGGAATATAATATGATTATTTGAAGTTTCGGTTTAACGACGAGTTTATCCGTTCGTATCGTGTTTATCCGAATCGTAATGGTTATCCGTTTTGGACCATCGATCGTTCCGAGGCGCGAGTATAAATATCGGAAATAGTTGAAAAATTGTCGAAAACACTGTTTGGGAAGTTTGACTGTCGTTGACTAGAAGTTGACCGTTGACTTTCGTTGACCGGAGGAGAGAAAACGGACCGTTTGGCTTCCGTCGCCGGACCGGCTCATTCTGGCCATTTCAGACCACGACCCTTGAAGGTAAAATGTTCTCCTCGTGATTCTAAACAATTTAGAACTTGGAATGGCTTGATTTGGTTGAGATTTGAGGGAGATATTTGGATTTGGAAATTTTGGCCAGAATCGGCCTCGACGGAGGGAGGTGGTCCGGTGACTTTCTGGGGTGGATCCTTGGTGGGTTTTGTTGGGTTTTGTATGGTGATCATTTCCCCTTTGGTTTGGAGGGACAAGGTGGCGCGACGGCGCCGGAATCAGCTCGGGAAGTTTTCCGGCCGGTTTGAACCACCGTGGCTTTCGAGCTGATTTCCGGCCACGGTGGTGGTTGGATGGTGATGGTCCCTTCATTAAAGTTGCTCGCCTTATTGAGAAGATCATTGTGGCAGCTAGGTCGCCGGGAAAACTCTCCGGTTGACTGCGCGCCGCTGCCGGCGGCGGCGGTCAATGCCGGAGCTCCGGCGACCAGTTGACTTTTTAGATTTCGATGTTTTTAATGTCGTTTTTCTCGTAATCGCGCCCCGATCATTGTCTTGAGGTTTTCGAGTTGATTTGAGTATCGAATTTTCAATCGAGGGTTTCGAGTGGAGATTTCGGGAATTTCGTCGATTATTTTGTACAGTATTATATGTTTCCGGGAACGGTTGGTTTCCGTGGTGAAGTATAGTGTTGTGAGCTATGATTTTGATCAGATATATTTTATTACTATTCAGGGGATCGAGATCGTGCTTCGGGCGAGGGATCTTCCGCCGGGCCACGAGATTAGCGCGAGTGTGCATTTTGCTCACCTGTGAGTGGACAACTTCTTTTCACTGTTAATCGCGAGTCAATACATACGTTTTACGAGCATGAGCATGCATACAAGATTATGATTTTTATGAGCATGTGTTATATAGTTATGCCTATACCAGTATATATTACGTATATGCATTTATATATTGTTTTATGCATTTGCATCGAACTATTTATGATTTGGTTTACACAGAGTACAGTCTCAGTATATGTTGTTGTATCGATACACTTGCATCTCGGCTGAACCCCGATGGATGCCTACCAGGAGGGGCAGTACCCCGACCTGACCGACGAGGGGCAGTACCCCGGAACCGAGGCCTTTCTGGCTAGAATCACGTGTGGGTCTGGGATCCCGTGATTCGGATTGTACTAGCACGGATGTGTCCACGAGCGACCCCGTGGGATTTTCCATGCATGCTCAGTACACTGGAGGGGTTTGAGTTCACCTCGTGTACTATATTATGATTATTTATTTTGACTCGCATATGTTTTTATAACATATATTATTCGGCGAAAGACATTTATTTTCATCCACTCACTCTAACGGTTTTCATGTCTTTCCCCTGGGCTTTTCGGTTTCCGTGCCCAGTTTGCAGTTCAGGTTCTGGTGTTTCACGTCGTGGTTGGAGGCTAGTTGTTCGAGCTACCTGTGTTTTCCAGTAGGTTTCTTGTTTCGCCTACTGTTGTATACTTTGTATATATTTACACTAGAGGTCGCTCTGATACATTCTGATATATGTTTTATACGGTTTTTCCCGGATATACTATATATTACAGTATGTTTACTATTTATTGATATTGATATGATATTGAGAAATCCGGATGGGATTGGTGCCCACGGTTTGGCTTTTGTGGCATAGGATGAAGTGTTATTTTCCGGGTGCAGGTAATGGCAATTCCACGCTAGTAGCGTTACTCTGCCGAAATTTTAATGGTTTTTGTTGGTTCACGTTTTCAGAAGGGGTTTGATTCCAGTTTAGGAAGCTAAATCGGGGGTGGGTCCTTTCAGCTTGGTATCAGAGCATTAGGTTGTCAGATTCTGTAGACTCTTGTAGTTGTGACGCTTATGGTATTTGAGTAAGTACAGTATGACTGGAGTGATAACCCGACTCGCCAGCAGTACTCATCAATACTTCGGGTGTTGTGTGTTCTCAAATATCTGAGGTCTCATGATTACGTTCCTTCTGCTTGTATCTAATGCTTGTCTTGTATTAGTAGGATGCCTCCTTGACGTGGTCCCCATGTTGATCGGGAAGAGGATCCTGATATGGATCGCCAGACGCACGACTTGCTGATGCGAGTGCTGCGTTTGGAAGAGCGTTTTGACCCTGTGGTCAAAGCTTGTACTACTAGTGCGACTGTCTTTTCGGGTTCAGCTGATCCCGAGATTTGTGAGGCATGGTTGGTCCAAGTTGAATGTGTATGTGAGCGTCTGCGTTTTACTCCTGAGCAAATGACAGTGGCAGCAGTCGGATTACTTGAGTCTGATGCATATTTCTGGTGGGTTAGCACCGACAGAGTTCCAGTTGATACTCCGTGGACTTTGTTCCGTGATTTGTTTATGCGGAGGAATTTCAACCAGGCTACCCAGCAGCGCAAGTATGAGGAGTTTACGAACTTCAGGCATGGCAGTTTGTCTGTGCTTGAGTACCGGGACAGGTTTACCCGCTTATCTCGTTTTGCGCGTGACATGGTGGCTACTGAGGAAGCCAAGTGCCGCAGATTTGAGCTGGGTTTGAACTTGAACATCAAGGGGACTCTGACTACGATGCCTCGGAACAAATTTGATGAGTTTGTCAATGCAGCACTCCGAGGTGAGGATATCAAGAAAGAGAGGCAGATGAGGTACCGGCCTAGACGGTTTGAGGAGGGTGGACCGAGTCAAGGGCCTTCAAAGAGGTAGAGTTTTGATACTTCCGGTTCGGCTTCATCCTCGGGTAGTGGACCATATATACCAGCAGCTGGTGCACCGAGATAGAGACCGAGATGGAGGAGAGATCGACTGCAGCAACCACAGGCTAGTGGGGGTTCCAGCGGTTCCAGTTATCCTCGGCGTACCGGTGGCACATTTCCTGTACCGAGGGAGTACCCATTGTGCAACTTGTGCAATAGGTATCATCTTGGTTCATGTCAGCGAGGTACCCTCAACTGTTATCATTGTGGCCAAGTGGGTCACTATGCGAGGGCGTGTCCTCAGTTGGTTGGTGCTGGTGATCAGGCAGCCCAGAGTTCCGGAGGAGAGCGAGGTGCCACTTCGGGAGCTCGACCAGTACAGTATGCGGGCCAGGACGGACAGCAGGGACAACCTCAGCGTGGACGACCTGCCGGGCAGGCGAGGGTTCATGCCATGACTTTGTGAGAGGGGAGAGCTTCACCAGAGGTCGTTATCGGTACATTGTATATCTTTGGTATTCCAGTACTTACATTGTTAGATCCAGGTGCCACACATTCATTCATGTCATATAGACTATCATCATTAGCTACGGTACCTACGTCTCCACTTCCGGGGTTGTGGATAGTGTTGTATTCGTCTGGTGAGATTGTGAGTATTGGCTGGGAGTACCGAGACTGTGAAATTTTTATTGGAGGTCATGGGTTAGTCGCATATTTGTTATTGCTTGATAGCGTTGACTTTGATCTGATCTTGGGTATGGACTTCTTGGAGACGCATTGGGCCATGTTTGACTTTCACAAGAAGGAGGTCGCGTTTTGACGTCCAGGCTTTCCCGAGATATTGTTTCGTGGCGAGAAGAATACATCCTTGCCATGTTTGATTTCCGCGATGAGGGCGGATCGGTTGATGAAGAAGGGTTGTGTTGCTTACTTAGCTCATGTGGTTGACACTACGGCTGCAGTGCCAGACCTTGGTAGTATTGAGGTTGTTTCTGAGTTTCCGGATGTGTTTCTGGAGGAGTTACCAGGCATACCTCCTGTTCGGGAGATTGACTTTACTATTGAGCTTTTACCGGGTACAGGATCGATTTCACAGGCACCGTATCGTATGGCGCCAGCGGAGTTGAAAGAGTTGCAGGTTCAGCTCCAGGAGTTGCTGGAGAAGGGTTTTATTAGACCTAGTGTTTCTCCATGGGGTGCCCCGGTCTTGTTTGTGCGGAAGAAAGATGGATCTATGCGGTTGTGCATCGACTACCGGAAGTTGAATCAGGTTACAGTGAAGAACAAGTATATGTTGCCGCAGATTGATGATTTGTTCGATCAGCTCAACGGAGCCTCAGTCTTTTCAAAGATTCATCTTCAATCTGGATATCACCAGTTGAGGATCTGAGACTCTGATGTGGCCAGGACAGCTTTCAGGTCGCGATATAGGCATTAAGAGTTTTTGGTTATGCCGTTTGGGTTAACCAACGCCCCTGCAGCTTTCATGGACTTGATGAATCGGGTGTTCAGACGGTTTCTGGACAAGTTCGTGATTGTGTTCATCGATGATATTTTGATCTATTCCAGGAGTGTGGGCCAACATAAGAAGCATTTGCGAGCGGTGTTGCGGACTTTGCAGGACCATCAGTTGTTTGCAAAGTTTAGCAAGTGCGAGTTTTGGTTGGACAGTGTGAAGTTTCTGGGCCAGTGTTGATCATGACAAGATCGATGCTGTGTTGAATTGGAGTAGACCTACCACTGTACCGGAGATCCGGAGTTTCTTGGGTTTGGCAGGTTACTACCGACAGTTTGTACATGATTTTTCTCAGATTGCTACTCCATTGACCAGACTGACGAAGAAGGGCGTCCAATTTGAGTGGTTTTATGCATGTGAGGAGAGTTATTTGCTCCTGAATGAGAAGTTGACTACTGCACCGGTTCTGACATTACCCGACGACAGCGGTGAGTTTGTGGTTTATAGTGATGCGTCGAAGTTGGGACTAGGCTGTGTGCTGATGCAGCATGGCAGAGTTGTAGCCTACGGTTCCAGGCAATTGAAACCACACGAAGTCAACTATCCGGCCCATGATTTGGAGTTGGCCGCTATTGTGCTAGCGTTGAAGAGTTGGAGACATTACTTGTACGGAGCCCAGTGTAAGATTTACACTGATCACAAGAGTCTCACTTACTTGCGAACACAGCCAGATTTGAACATAAGGTAACGCCGGTGGATGGAGTTGATTAACGACTATGATTGGACTTAGCCAGAAATCCGGAGCTTCGTTGTTCCATGTGTGTGTGGCTAGAGTGTCTATGTTAGTCGAACTTCGGGCTATGGGTGCCGAGTTCGAGTGGGATGATGAGGGAGCTTTGTTGGCCAGTTTTCAGGTTCGACCCGTATTGGTTGATCAGGTACGGGAGGCTAAGGATTCAGATTCCTACCTGTTGGGCAAGAAGACCATGATACGGAATGGTGTGCCTACAGAGTTCCGATTGAGCGATGACGGTACGTTGTTGTTCAGAGGCAGGTTGTGTGTGCCCAGAGACGAGAGCCTGAAGAAGGAGATTCTGGATGAGGCTCATTGTTCGGCGTATGCGATGCATCCTGGAGGGAAACTACAGCCACTGGAGATTTCGGTTTGGAAGTGGGAGCACATTACCATGGATTTTGTTTATCAGTTGCCACGTACTTTGGCTAGCAACACTGGTATTTGGGTTATTGTGGATCGACTGACGAAATCTGCTCATTTTCTTGCACTTCTGGGGAAGATATCAGTGGGCAGATTGGCCAAGCTGTATTTGTCAGAGATTGTTCGTCTGCACGATGTGCCTGTGTCTATTGTTTCTGACCGAGATAGTCAGTTTACCTCTGAGTTTTGGCAGGCTTTGCAGCGAGCCTTAGGCACGAGGTTGCGTTTTAGTACAGCTTTCCATCTTCAGACTGACGGGCAGTCTGAGCGGACTATACAGACACTTGAGGATATGTTGCGGTCTTGCCTTTTGCAGTTTCGTGGAAATTGGGACCAGCAACTACATTTGATAGAGTTCACCTACAACAACAGCTATCAGGCCAGTATTGAGATGGCACCATACGAGGCCCTGTACGGGAGACAGTGCCGCACTCCATTGTGTTGGAGTGAGGTGGGCGAGCGATGGCTTATTGGTCCTGATCAGGTGAAGAGCACTATGGAGGATGTTCAGATTATCCGGGACAGATTGAAGATCGCCCAGGATCGTCAGAAGAGTTACGCGGACGTGAGGAGGAAGAGCCTCGAGTTTGATGTAGGTGATTGGGTCTTCCTGAAACTATCTCTGTGGACGGGAGTTGTGCGTTTCGGGAAGCGTGGCAAGCTTCGACCATGGTACATTGGTCTCTACGAGATCACCGAGAGGGTTGGAGCTGTTGCTTACAGACTTGAGTTACCGGCTGAGATGGCTCGTGTTCTTGATGTTTTCCACGTTTTGATGTTGCGGGAGTACATCTAAGATCCATCACATGTGTTAGCCCCACAGCAGTTACCGATCCGAGTGATACTAACCATTACTAAGTAATAAATTAACACTTAACACTCAACCACAATGAGTCAATTAAAACCCTTTTTAGTAGATGTAGCATTGGTAAATAGGGATCGTTCTTAACCGGGGATTGATGGTGCATGCATAACTATGCTAGGTTTGTTTATGGGGGTGCGAGATTTGGTTTGTTTAACTAATAACCTACGAAATTTAAACTTAATTCTACTATGTACACGTGATCATCACATCATGTCTACCTCCACCGTTTTCATGCTTCACTTACCCAGTATCAACGAAATTCTTACCTTTCAACCTGCAATTTATACACATGCTTTTAAGAGTGCGAGGAAGAGCGCCTACACCTTAATTTATCTAAGATTCATACAAAACATGCTAGAGAGGAACGAAGAGTGTATCACCCAACACATTAAGAAGCTTTAAGCATACAAGCATGCATACAAGCAAAGACCAAAAACTAAGAACACATGGAAGGTAACATAAGTAAGTAAAAACATATAGCATTTATTAAACAAATCACAAGTCGTAAACCGAATTCTTTACAAGACAAAAGATGAGATAGAAGGTTTATGGTTACACTTTTAGAGTCTGTGAAGAGCACTAACAACGCCTCGAGTGGATGGATTCTCAAGAACAAGACGAAGAACGCCGATTATTCTTGATCCGTGAGGAGGGAGCTTCGGCCTTGGAGGGAATTAGGCTTAGGACGACTTGGGAGGTGTTTTGGGCGGAGCTTTGGTGTCTATGATGTGTGATTCTGAAACCCTAGTCGAGCCCTCTATTATATTGGCCAAGGAAAGCCTAGTTCGACTCCTTTTAGAACTCTAACTACTCCACCCGGGTAACCTGACCATTCTCCACTAAAATAGGAATTTCTCTCGTTCTACGACTCCGAATCGTTTGATTCTAGTTGCGTTGGAAACTAAACTTCTAGATCTTTCCAACCATATGCTAACCGCGTCTAGATTCATCAGGATCTGTTCACAGTGGTCTTTCGAACTGGGCTGATGTACAAAGGCTGATTTCTGATAATTCATTTTAATCCATCTTCTTTCTTTGGGCTTCTTTGGACATGCTTTTGGTCTTCAATTCTTGACACCATGTGGGAAAGCATTTTAGTAACCATTTTGGAGACTATTTTTCGGACCATTTCTTCTCTGGAATTAGGAACTTTTCTCCTTAGCCAACTTTTAGCTCCGAAACGCCTCCTTCATTATTTCCTCCTTTATTTCTACCTAAAAACATAAAGTAAGTTAGAAACATATTTACTAAGCATAAAAAAAAGTTAAATATAGAGAGAAATACATTAATAATCAAGCATAAAATGCGTAGATCAAATTCCCCCACACTTAGACTTTGCTAGTCCCTAGCAAATACACAACAAAGCAATGGACTCGATAAAAGAAAAATAATAAAGGGAAAAACAAAAAGGTAAACGTGACACTTATATACAAACATACTTAGATATTTCAACGTTTCAAAGCCCCAAATTCTCATGTAATCATGTTTGAAAACGATAGAAATACTAAGTTGAACAATACTAAGCCCTTACTCAAATTTGTCTCAGAAAATTCTTCAAGTCTATGGAGATGGAATCATAATGTTTCACTACAAGAAAAAGTGACTTAGACGACGGAGCATTTCCGTCGTCTAAGTGACAGTCTCCGTCGTCTAAGTACTTGGACGACGGAAAATCCGTCGTCCAAGGTACGTGCTCCAAGTGCTGTCGTCTAAGTACTTAGACGACGGAGAATTTAATCTCCGTCGTCCAAGTTCACTTGGACCACGGAGAACGTCCGTGGCCCAGGTGGTGACTTAGACGACGGAGATTAATGTCTCCGTCGTCTAAGTGCCTACCTGGGCCACGGAGAAGCTAACAATCTCCGTGGCCCAGGTGGTGACTTAGACGACGGATATTAATGTCTCCGTCGTCTAGGTTACTACCTGGGCCACGGAGAAGCTAACAATCTCCGTGGCCCAGGTAGGAACTTAGACGACGGAGATTAATGTCTCCGTCGTCTAAGTCACCACCTGGGCCACGGAGATTGTTAGCTTCTCCGTGGCCCAGGTAGGCACTTAGACGACGGAGACATTAATCTCCGTCGTCTAAGTCACCACCTGGGCCACGGACGTTCTCCGTGGTCCAAGTGAACTTGGACGACGGAGATTAAATTCTCCGTCGTCTAAGTACTTAGACGACAGCACTTGGAGCACGTACCTTGGACGACGGATTTTCCGTCGTCCAAGTACTTAGACGACGGAGACTGTCACTTAGACGACGGAAATGCTCCGTCGTCTAAGTCACTTTTTCTTGTAGTGAAACATTATGATTCCATCTCCATAGACTTGAAGAATTTTCTGAGACAAATTTGAGTAAGGGCTTAGTATTGTTCAACTTAGTATTTCTATCGTTTTCAAACATGATTACATGAGAATTTAAATTCTCCGTCGTCTAAGTCACCACCTGGGCCACGGACAAGCTAACAACGTCCGTGGCCCATGTGGGGACTTAGACGACGGAGATTAATGTCTCCGTCGTCTAAGTGAAAAATTAATTTTTTTAAAAAAATTAAATTCAAAAATATTATTAATATTAATTGAAAAAAAAATAATTAAATTAATTAAATACACTAAATTAATAAAATAATTAAAATTAATTTGTACATACATAATCGAAAAAACCCATAATTAAAAATGAAAATATTGTTCGTAATGCGGAAATTAAGAAACGAAATAATAAACTACTAGCTAGCTAAAACACTGGAGGAGCAGATGCGCCGCCTCGTCCTCCGCCTCCAGCCGGGTCGTCGTCGTCGGGGAATGGGTTCGGAGGAGGTTGACATTGTCTTTGAGCTTGTTGCATAAGGGCGATGAGTTGGGCTATTCGCTCGTCTTGCTGGTCCATTCTTTGGCGCATGGCAATATTCTCCTCCCGTGCGATTCGAGCCTCTTCATAGGCTGCCGCAGCTTGAGAACTTCTCCGCCGCCCCGAACCTCCCGTAGATGATGACTCAGAGGTCGACAAATCTCAAACCACCTTAGGCCCGAAGTGCCTAACCTCCTTGCCAGCTCTACGACCGTAGACCTCATCCGCAATTGCTATTTGGCTCTCCACAGATAGAGGAGGCAGGTCTTCTAGCGGCACATCTGGGAACGCAAGCTGAGTGTTAACCAATTCTTCCTTCGCACGCTCTATCACTCTTGCCTACAAAAGAATAATAAATTTATTATAATGAAATAATATTTAAATAATAATTACTATAATTATTAGCGCACACATATATATATATATATGACTTACGCCGCGTTGACTCGCTTCATTATCGAGCCCAGGCGTCACGTACGCGCTTACGCTTGCATCGAGATAAGGGTGTTTGGAGCCCTTATCCCTGTGCTCCTTGGCAATTTGAATGAGTTGCTTGGCGCCGGAAGTATGGTGCTTGTCCTTCTTCCCCCGGTTGGCTTTGTTGACACCGGAGAATTTCTGTTAGACAACATAATGAAATCATTAAAAAATTTATAAGTAACTAAAATTTAGAGTATTCAATTATCTTAATTGAAATAAAAAAAGTAAATTAACACCTGAAATTGCTCATCGGCAAAGTGGTTACACAACCACTCCCACTCATCTTCTCTATCCCCACGCAGCTCTTCGGGGGGAGGCACGTGACCGTTAGTTCGGAAGTACTGATGGAGCCTGTACTTCCAATCTTTGAAGATGTTGTTGGCGGTTTGGTTGATATGCCTCAACATCGCCGGATCCGGATCCACCGCAAATTGTTCCTATCAGAAATAAATTGGAAATTATAATCGTATATATTATAAAATTATATATAACTAATATTAAAAATAGTATATAATAACTAAAATTGTACGTATTACGTACCGAAAGATCCTTAAAGACTTTCGCCTTCTCCGAATCCGGCACCTCCCTCCAAGTAGGGGCAGTGATACGAACCCGGTTACGAACAATCGACCCAATGCTATGAGCCGAGAGACTTGCTAGCTGAGGTGTGGGAGGGCCACCGGTGAATTCGTCGTAGGGCAAGGCGATCTTGCTCCCGGTCGCCTTGCAAATTTTCTCCGCCTTTCCACCTTTAACGAGACCCCGAGTCTTTTTCGGTTGGGGGTCAGTGGGGGCCCTCCTTTGCTTACGGCGGGCGCTGTACATGATAGAATCGGCCGTCGAAGACGCCTGAGTACTTCCCGTTGAAGCGGTACCGGGCGTCGGAGTTGAAAAGGGGTCGACGTCATCACCGCTTGAGAGAAATGGGGCAGAGGGAATTTCCCCAGAAGGCCCCGGATTGAGGGCGTCGTCCTGCGGTTGAACCCAACCGACTTGGGCCGCCAACATTTGGAGCATCTCATCTTCTGACTCCTGTTGGGCTTTCTTCTTGCCGGATGTGGTCTTTGGCGGAGCCATTTAAACCTAAGAGTACGGTGTTAAAATACGCGTACCTACTTACCATAATAATTACAACTTAAAAATTTACGCTAATTAATTAAGTACGTTTAAGATTTAAATAGAGTACACTAGCTTGGCATTTTCGGTCGTTCAATGGACGTGCGACCCGCGCGATAAAGTGTAAATTTTCAATTAATCAGCCTTGGTTAAATCGAAAAACATGGCCAGTTAGGGATAGAGATAACGCGAGAGGCAGGACTAATTTCGACAAAAGTCTTTCTTAGTCCAAATCCTGTCACCAGTCATAACCCGTTTCTAGACACCATGTCCGACATTCGGCCAATTTTTCGAAAATTTACACTCCCTCAAATCCTTTGCAAACTCCGCCCTCAACCTCGTGTCCATAACTTCACTTAGGTTATGGTGTGCGGTGATGAAATCCACACATCACGAGGGGTTAAGGAGATAAGCAAGGAAAAGAGGCGCCATCTATTCCAAAGAGTGCGACTTAATTACACCAAGCCTATGTACTAAATTTAAATCGAACACGTACTACTAATTAATTTAATCTCATATTTATTTAATTATGCAACTAATTAATAAATAATTACAATAATATTTATTCATTTCATAAATTATCAAGTAATTACAATTATTCATTTAATTATTATTAATATATAACAATAATTTACCATTTAATTAATTAATAACAATATGTAATCATTTATTTAATTAATAACAATAATTAATCTAAATATAATTAATAACAATAAATTTACAATTATTCATTTAATTAGTATTAATAGCAATAATTAATAAATAACATTAAAATAATCATTTAAAAAATATTTAAAACTAATTAATTAAAAAAAAATTATTTTAATAAGGGAAAAATAGAAATTTACCGAATCGGAGTTTTTCGAGAGTTTTCTGCGAAAATCGCCGGAGTTGTGTCGTCGGAGAGGAGGAACCACGCCGGAAATAATGTCGTCGGAGCGTCGCCGGAGGAGAATCGCCGGAATGAGAGAGAGAGAGGAGATGGAGGAGAGAAAGTTGTAAGGGATGAGGAAAAGAAGATGAGGCTCGGCCTATTTATAGAGTTTCACTTAGACGACGGAGCACTATTCTCCGTCGTCTAAGTGCACTTAGATGACGGAAACAGTGTTTTCCGTCGTCTAAGTGAAGAGTCAAATTTTTTCGAACCGGCGCCAAATAAATGGGCGGGCCGTTTCACCGCCATAAATGTTGACTTAGACGACGGAGACAGTGTTTTCCGTCGTCTAACTGGAATTTCAAGCGGCGCCGAAAATTGAGGCGGCAAATCGAACCGCCATGTTATTTCGACTTGGACGACGGATATGTCGTTTTCCGTCGTCCAAGTGTTCACTTGGACGACGGAAAACGACATATCCGTCGTCCAAGTCAATATTTACATCGAAAAATAAGAAAAATTTTATTCGAACCGCCATGGTAATTTGAACCTAGACGACGGATACGGTCATTTTCCGTCGTCCAGGTGAACACTTGGACGACGGAAAATGACCGTATCCGTCGTCTAGGTTCAAATTATGCAAAAAAAAATATTTAAATTAATTCGCTAGGAATTTAGCGATCTGTCATTCGAGTGAAATAGTCGTACAATATCGATGAACGCATCGTATATATAAACAGATAAATTTGAACCGCCGAATAATTTT
Organism: Geum urbanum; assembly: GCA_946800695.1. NCBI lineage: Eukaryota > Viridiplantae > Streptophyta > Magnoliopsida > Rosales > Rosaceae > Geum > Geum urbanum. Next base: position 15,023,415 of record OX327003.1, read on the forward strand.
ACGTTTTGAAAGTTGTTAAGTATCGACTAATCTTTAAGACTTTAGTGTTCACTTGTAGTTGCTGATTTGCAGCAGAGTACTAACGAAATTGAATTTGGACAAAACAACCGTTGGATATGTTCGTCGTAACATAATATATAATTACTATAAAGGACCAGGAAATAATAAGTTCGGGAAGGGTTTCATCGGCACAGTCAACCGCAAAACCGAGAATTTCACAAACCGGAAACGTGGATACAGGACATTTCGCAACTCCGATTTTCGAACCGTCGAAGCTCACACACCAAGAATATACTACTCTAAAGTCTTGACGAAAAGAATATGCATTCGAAGATGGTCTAGATGGTCGTTGTCTTAGAAAAAATTACGAAATTTACACCTGGACGACGGATACGACATTCTCCGTCGTCCAAGTACACACCTGGACGACGGAGACTCTAATATCCGTCGTCCAGGTGTGTACTTGGACGACGGACAATGTCGTATCCGTCGTCCAGGTGAATATACCCTGAATTCAGGGGTTAGGGGTCCTTAGGGTTTAGGGTATAGGGTTTGTCACTTGGACGACGGAGACAGTCATTCTCCGTCGTCCAAGTGTGTACCTAGACGACGGAGAATGACTGTCTCCGTCGTCCAAGTGTAAAACCCTGAATTCAGAGGTTAGGGCCGTAGGGTTTAGGGTTTAGGTCGTCCCCGGTCATTTGTATGTTCGTTCAATTATTCTCATTCAAGAATATAATTAAAAAAATGATCGATCGATCCGATCATGCTACATTTAGTGTCGAGGATTTAGGGTTTGAAGGGCTGCTTGAGCGAAATGTAGAGCAGCTTCAGCTTACTTTAATTTAATAAGATCAGAGAATACACCGATGAAGTTGAAAGAAAAGAGAGGGGCCGGGACTACGTACAAAATTTGTGCTCTCAATAATACTATCACAAGTCAATATATATAATCATATATAGTATTTAAAAACAATAAAACCAACCAAAGCTGGACGAGGAATCTTAAAGTCTCGACATAATAGAAATCTTTCACCTTTTTACGATGCATCGATCGATCATATATATATTACAATAATAAATTAGGGTTTACCAATTAATGATCCTCGTCGTGTGACCGTACTCTTCGTCATAATCGTCATCATCATCATCACCGTTATCCGATTGCTCATCCTCCTCATCGTACTCAACATCGTCCGAGGAATAACCAGAGTCGTCGTCATCGTCCTCATCCTGCACGTCTTCTTCATCTACCTCAATAATCTCTTCTTCAGTTAGATCTGTACTACCATCAGGCATGGGTAACCGTTCACCGTCTTGAACCAGGTCCATTATGTCGGAGCGAATGACAGAAATATTAGGCTCTTGATAGGCAGGAATGTCTCTATCTGGTTCAGCAGCATCTTCAGTCGTCGCCGGTGTCCCTTCAATTGTCTCTGTATTCCAAACTCCTCGATGAGAGATCTGGTTCACTATTTTCCACCCGTCACCAGCTTTCGGATCGTCGAGATAGAACACCTGCCTAACTAAGGTGGCGAGAGCGAAAGGCTCATCCTCATACCAGCTTGAGTTTGTATCGACTGATAAAAGTCCCAGGTCTTCCTTTGTACGCTTGAACCATCTGCACTTGAATAGGAAAACGTTGACATCATTCCCGTAACATAGCTGAACCACATATACGATCATTCCGTAATATAGATCAGGGTCTTTCCCAACCGCTATCCCACTGTTTTGTGTTCTTCTTCCTTCATCTCGCGCCAATGAATGGAACTTCACACCGTTCACAAAACATCCCGGATAAATATAGTGTTTAATCGGCTTCCCTGCTAGCAAGTGCTTTGGCCAAGACCACCACCCCCCGTGGTTTTCGGATTTTTGCAGATCAATCATCTGCGAAAATGGAAAAATGTAAGGGTTTACTTTCTACAAATTAAACATGCTTGATCTCAATATGTATATAAATCACTAAATACGTACCCATTGGAAGAAATAATCGGGGAACTTTTTCTTAACCATTTTCTCAATCCACGCCGAACTCTTGTCTGGATATAACGCCTGAAGCCTCTCCCTGTATGACATCATGTACGGCTCAACTTCGTCACAGTCTCGTAACACTACCCAATGTGCCTCAATAAGTTCTTCCCGTGTTAACGTTTCCTTTAATACTCCTCTAAACGGTCGGACGACATTGGTGACGACAGAAAGATTGATGCGGGCACTGGGATCGGAGGCAGTTGGAGGTGGTGGATCTTTGAGGTACCTGTTGCAGTAAGTAACGCACTCATGCATTAGGTATGTCTCTGCTATGGAGCCATCCGGGGCCGACCTGTTTTTGACGAATGACTTATACTGTCCAAGCTGTCTACAAAATTAATCAAACGTACAATAAAAATAAGTACATGCATATAGCTAGCTAGTAATCTCCAGTGGAACAAATTATGAATCGAAAAACCTGTATAATTAATTAGTTGTACGTACCTTTCTTGAGGATACATCCAAGTGTACTGGACCGGACCAGAAATGAGAACCTGCTCGGGCAGGTGGATCATTAGGTGAATCATTATGTCGAAGAAAGCAGGAGGAAAAATCCTCTCTAGTTTGCAAATGATGTGCACAATTTGTTGTTGCAATTCCACGACATCTGACTTCTTTAATTCTCTGGCGCATAACCTCTGCCACCATCTGCACAATGCCACTATTGGTTCTACGACGTCGCGAGGCAAATATGGTCGAATTACCACTGGAATCAGTCGTTGCAGCATAACGTGATAGTCATGTGTCTTTAGACCAACAAACTTGTGTTGCACCTCGTCCACTGCTCCAGTTATAGTAGCTGCATACGTGGCCGGATAACGAACGCCCTTAAACCAGTGAAATACAGAACGTCTAAGTGTCGGCTTCACTGTGTACAGTGCAGCTGGCATCTTGTTGTACACTCCTTTCCTATCCCTCCTCAACCACAAGGGACGACGTAGATTCATTGATTCCAAATCTTTGCGCGCTTTGGGAGTATCTTTAGTCTTGAACTTAATACCGAGAATTGTTCCCACCACGCTGTCGCACACATTCTTTTCTATGTGCATCGCGTCCAAGTTGTTCCTCAGCTTCAACTTCGACCAGTAAGGGAGTTCAAAGAATATACTCTTGTGATCCCAATAGCTAAGATCATGTGGAGGAATTGGATTGCATTTCTTTACATCCGCGTCGTTAGTCAACACACCAAAGTCGAAATAGCTCAACCTCTCTAAAATCTCTTCGCCCGACCAACTACGGGGTTTAGGATTGTTCTCTACCGTCCCGTCGAAATGAGCTTCATCCTGTCGCCAAGGGTGGTCGTGAGGGAGCCATCTACGGTGACTCAAGTAACACACCTTCCCTGCGTGCCAACTAGAGTTCACGTCGTCCAAACATATAGGACATCCATTATATCCTTTTGTCCTGCACGCTGCCAACATCCCATACGCTGGAAAATCGCTGATCGTCCACATTACGGCAGCCCTCATCGTGAACATCGTGTCAGTGAATTTGTCATAAGTTGGGACTCCATTTTCCCACAACAGTTTCAGCTCGTCGATCAAAGGTCTGAGGTAGACATCTAAGCACTTCCCTGGAGATTTAGGACCTGGAATTAGTACAGTAAGGAAATTAAATTCCTTGTTCATGCACATCCACGGAGGCAGGTTGTACGGCATCAGAATTACTGGCCAAGTGCTTACGGCGGAGCTATTACTTCCCCAAGGATTGAATCCGTCTGTAGATAGGCCGAGTCTAAAATTTCTAACCTCTGCAGCAAAGTTTCCGAATTCTCTGTCGAAATGTTTGAAACCCTCCCCATCCGCGGCGTGTCGCAGGACATCGTCATCTATTCGCTTTTCTGCGTACCATCGCATCGCCTCTGCTGTGTGTAGAGACATGTACAGGCGCTGCAATCTGGGAATCAAGGGAAAATATCGAACAACTTTCACAGGAATTCTCTTTTTCGAACTCTTCCTATTCACCTGGAATCTGCACTGGCCACATACGGGACAATAGTCCAAATCTTTATACTCTTTGCAAAATAGCACACAATCATTCGGACATGCGTCAATTATCCTGTACTTTAGGCCGAGGCTGCTCAAGATATTTCTAACCTTATAATGAGATTTAGGAAGATTGTGATCATCAGGAAGCAACTTACATATTTGCTCCTGAATTTCGTCAAAAGCACTCACTGACATTTTGTGCTTCACTTTTATCTTCATTTGCTCCATCACATATTGCAACACATTCTCTCGACATCCAGGGAACACCGGGGTCTGCGCTTCAAGTAGCATCCGGTTGTACTTATCCATCTCACTGGTGTCAGTGGCCAAGCTAGCAGCGGGGAATGTGTCATCATGCTCATGAGTGGTACTGTAACCTCCGTCTTGGTGTTGGTGTCCACCATGACTAAATCCCGGAAACGCATCATGGACCAAATCTACAGTTGGATTGCAAGCTGGGGGTCCGGCACCACTGCCGCTGGATGAGGCACCATGGTAACTGTACCCTGAGCTGAAGTCTGCTGCGCTGAACTCTACTGCTTCACCATGCTCGCTCCATGTAGTGTAACTCCACATCATACCATTTTCGTACAGGTGTTGCACCATAACATTAACCTCCGCATACTGACAATTAAGACATTTCTGGCACGGACACCTGAAACGCTTCTTTCCATGACCATGTTCTATCGCAAAATTCACAAATTCGCTAATTCCATCCATATAGCGGACATCACATCTATTCTTTAACTTCATCCAACTCTTGTCCATACTGCTACAAAATATTATAATTAATTAATTATTACATATATATATATATTAGTCCATTAATTTACCATTAATTATACGTACTCGATCTACATCGATCCATCAAATTACGTACGTAATTTAATCTGTATATATAGCTAATTAACATTCATGCATGTATGTACGTACGTACGGTTTCCCTAAATATATATATATATATATTTAATCATGCAAATTTTAACTGCCTACGTACGTACGTACGTACCTGCTCGCCTTCTCGATATCTGCAGTTAATTAAGCTAGCTAGTGATCGAACACCGGAGATCCTTCAATTTCTAGCCCCGGCCTAGCCTAATCCGGCCTTCTCCTTCTCCTTCGATCTCAAAAATTCCCCACGGGAGAAAATATAATGGAATGATCGAAGCTAAGAGAGTTTGGCATGGCCTATATATATAATGCTTCACTTAGACGACGGAGGTGTCGGTACGTCGTCTAAGTGGAACTTACACCACGACGTGTCGGTCCGTTGTCCAGGTGATCACTTCTCCGAGGTCCAAGTAAAACTTAGACGACGGAGATGTAATTCTCCGTCGTCTAAGTTTTACTTGGACCACGGAGAAATCTCCGAGGTCTAAATGTTACATAGACGACGGAGATGTAATTCTCCGTCGTCCAAGTGATAACCTGGACGACGGAAACGTCTCCGAGGTCCAGGTACTTACCTAGACGACGGAGAAATTTCACATCCGTCGTCTAAGTTACACTTAGACCTCGGAGATTTCTCCGTGGTCCAAGTAACACTTAGACGACGGAGAATTACATCTCCGTCGTCTAAGAGTTACTTGGACCACGGAGAAATCTCCGAGGTCTAAGTGTAACTTAGACGACGGAACTAATACTGTTCCGTCGTCTAAGTCCTCTTTTCTTGTAGTGTTTTCACATGAATGTTCAATGAATTCAATAGATAATAGAATTATGATCAAGTCATTAACAAGTAAGATGTGGAGAAAAATAATGGTGATGTTAATGCTGTGCATGTTTCGAATAAAGTTCAAATCAACTCACATGGATGCACTCATCATATTTTCACTTATGCAAAGGTTTCACTCAAAGTGTTTGTTAATTTCAATGAAAATTCATGCATGGGAAGAGATACTTGCACAAATGAACCAAAACCATATGCTTACTCATGCAACTTACTTCACAGATTGAATGCTACTCATCTTAAGGATCAAAAAGGACTTTTAAGGGTTGTAATGGGGCTTAGGCTAAGGTATTCAAAAATATGGATATGTGGTGGTTAAGAACATTCAAAAGACTTAGTCAAAGCACCAAAAAATTCATAAATTTCGTTCATCCTCCTCTCACCAACGTCACCATGTGTAAAGTTTAAGTACACGGGCCAGATTTCATCTTGTTGGACCATAACTTCATTCTAAACTTCCCTTGAGCTTTTGTAGACAGGACAAAGGCCGCATTTCTTCATTTTTGGGCATTCAATTCAATACAAACTCCAAATCCACAAGTATGGGGGACATTAATCCAAAATTTAACATCTAAATCACAATGCTGGAGAGCTTCTTTTTTTCTTCTCTCTTTTTTTAGCTCTCTTTTTTTTCTTTTCTTCTTTCTATTTTCGGCAATTGCAAACTTTTTTCAAGGTATTTGGACAAGTCTATCCCCATACACACATCTCCTCATGATGTTCACACCATCTCCATGATTCTAGCTTCAAAAATCCCCACCAAGTCTTTTGAATAAGGGTACAGATATTCTATACTAGGTTAAAGTGTTTAGATATGTATGGTAATGAAATAAAGGCATAATGTGGGCTCAAATGGGTTATCTAGGGGTGTCGCAACTCGTGCACACAAATGGGACACATGGCAATTTGGCAAAGTGGTGGATATCCTAAGTGCCTTTAATCACATCCAAAATCAGAGTATGTATCAACTATAAGCTTTGCAAATTGACATGAGTAAGTTCTAGTATTCTCTAGTTCATTAAGATCTATGGCAAGTGAGTATATGCATAATTTTGAGACCTATATCTAATATGCACGAAATTTCACTCAAAAGAAGTGTTTAAGGCTCAAAATCTCACTTAAGGCTCATATGATTCAAAACTTATTCGCATATGCGATTTTTGTACCAAGTTTTATCAAACCATATCTACTACATGTCATAACACTCAAAAGATATCTCAATTAGCACATGAATTCATCCTTGATGATATGCAACGCCATTTTTGTATTCTTTTCGGTCCAATTTCATCGTAGACTAACGAAGGGCATCCTAAAGACTCTTTAAAACACTAAGTTAAACAAAAAGACTCACAACAATTTTTTTAGGGCATCATCCACCGGAAGGTTCCATTGTCTGCCCATTTTTACAATTTATGACTCAAATAAGTTGTAAACCCCTCCCCCACACTTAAACTCTACATTGTCCTCAATGTACTAAAGTAAAACATAGAATCAAGCATGAAGAATAGGATTTACGAAAAATCTAACTAAGAAAAGTAAAAGCAACAAAAATTAAAAAGAGAAAAAGGGAAGAGAAAGCAAATCTGGTTTGTAGACTCCTCCATTGGGTTGCCTCCCAACAAGCGCTTGTTTTTTTTAACGTCTTACATCCTAGACGTGTTGCTTTCTTTTATGCTCAATGAACAACCTGTCTTGGAGGTGCAACTCCTCAATTTTTGCCTTCCAATTTTCAGCTTCCATGTTCTGACCTCCGTGCTTTTGATCTTTAATTCCCAACAATTTATAAATCAGAATTTTGTGATATTTATATGGATGGAAACTAGACATCCAGAGCTTTCCAACCCTATAAAGAACTCCATCTAACTCCAACCAAGCTGAAAGTTATGGCTTTTCGAATTTGACTGTTCTTTTTGGACAGAAGCTGCGAATTTATGAAAACACTTGGAGCACGTTCCTCCATCGTATCCTTCAAAACTCAACAAACATCAAATCCAATGGAAAAATGCATGAAATGCAATGATGAAGATGATGCATGATGATGCAACTATGTAATGAATGACATGATATGCAAAGATGTATATGCATCCTAAATATTACAAAAATCGAGCAGCCTGAGCATGACTCCTTGCATAATTTCCCTAGAATTAATTACATGTTGGAACTAACTGAAATTTTACAACTGTAAACTAGACACATATACAAACATGTCATAAAAGTTTCAGAAATTTCTGTGACATGAAACTATGACAGATAAATCACACAAAATAGCCTATTACCCAACTCCGATTTGACTATCTAAAACTAAAAATAAAATTAACATTGTACAAAACATGAAATGATTAAAGTATGGTTAGTCTTCTATATAAAGTTCAATTTCGATATTTATGCACAAGTAGTGTCCAATTTGAGTGCGTCAATGATTTAAAGAGAGTACACTAGCTTAATCTTTAGATCGTTCAATGGACGTGCGACCCGCGCGATAAAGTATGAAATTTCAATCAAATGGCCTTGGTTCAATCGAAAAACATGGCCAGTTAGGGATAGAGATAACGCGAGAGGCAGGACTAATTTCGACAAAAAACCCCGAGGCTAACCGGGCCAATGGTATATACTCTATTGGTGTTAGTCTTTCTTAGATCCAGAACCTGTCACCAGTCATAACCCGTTTCTAGACACCATGTCCGACATTCAGCCAATCTTTCGAAAATTTACACTCCCTCAAGTCATTTGTAGACTCCGCCCTCAACCTCATATCCATAACTTTACTTACGTTATGGTGTGCGGTGATGAAATCCACACATCATGAGGGGTTAAGGAGATAAACAAGGAAAAGAGGCGCAATCTATTCCAAATAGTGCGACTTAATCAACCAAACTTATGTACTAAATTTAAATCAAAGACTAACTTTAACATGTATAACTGAAAAATAAAATTAGATTGTAAGTATAAACAAGTATTGAATTATAAATGTGTATGCAAATTTTTTAATATACACATGCTTTCTATTTACACAATTTCACATATTCACAAAGAACACATGCAATTTCCCAGAATCGCGCAAAGTTGAACACAGCTGCTTATCGAATTTTTCCAGAAATATTGGCTAGTCCGAATGCAATGAAATTTTACAGCCACAAACTAGACACGTAAAAAAACAATCCTACAAATTTTCTGATTTTTATGAGACTTATAGCTATGTAAAATAATTTACACAAAACAGGGCAGTGCACAGTTTCGAAAACAGAAAAATATAAACATATTGTACAAGCATAATTACACAATTCTTTACAATCCCCGGCAACGGCGCCAAAATTGATACTAACCATTAATACTAAGTACTAAATTAACACTTAACACTCAACAACAATGAGTCAATTAAAATCCTTTTTAGTAGATGTAGCATTGGTAAATAGGGATCGTTCTTAACCGGGGATTGAGGGTGCATGCATAACTATGCTAGGTTTGTTTATGGGGGTGCAAGATTTGGTTTGTTTAACTAATAACCTATGAAATTTAAACCTAATTCTACTATGTACACGTGATCATCACATCCTGTCTACCTCCACCGTTTTCATGCTTCACTTACCCAGTATCAACGGAATTCTTACCTTTCAACCTGCAATTTATACACATGCTTTTAAGAGTGCAACGAAGAGCGCCTACACCTTAATTTATCTAAGATTCATACAAAACATGCTAGAGAGAAACGAAGAGCGTATCACCCAACACATTAAGAAGCTTTAAGCATACAAGCTTGCATACAAGCAAAGACCAAAAACTAAGAACACAAGGAAGGTAACATAAGTAAGTAAAAACATATAGCCTTTATTAAACAAATCACAAGTCATAAACCGAATTCTTTACAAGACAAAAGATGAGATAGAAGGTTTATGGTTACAACTTTTGGAGTCTGTGAAGAGCACTAACAACGCCTCGAGTTGATGGATTCTCAAGAACAAGACGAAGAGCGCCGATTATTCTTGATCCGTGAGGAGGGAGCTTTGGCCTTGGAGGGAATTAGACTTAGGACGACTTGGGAGGTGTTTTGGGCAGAGCTTTGGTGTCTATGATGTGTGATACTGAAACCCTAGTCGAGCCCTCTTTTATATAGGCCAAGCAAAGCCTAGTTCGACTCCTTTTAGAACTCTAACTACTCCACCCGGGTAACCTGACCCTTCTCCACTAAAATAGGAATTTCTCTCATTCTAGAACTCCAAATCGTTTTATTTCAGTTGCATTGGAAATTAGACTTCTAGATCTTTCCAACCATATGCTAACCGCGTCTAAATTCATCCGGATCTATTCACAGTGGTCTTTCGAAGTGGGCTGATGTACAAAGGCTGATTTCTGATAATTCATTTTAATCCATCTTCTTTCTTTGGGCTTCTTTGGACATGTTTTGGTCTTCAATTCTTGACACCATGTGGGAAAGCATTTTAGTAACCATTTTGAAGACCATTTCTTCTCTGGAATTAGGAACTTTTCTCCTTAGCCAACTTTTATCTCCGAAATGCCTCCTTTATTATTTCCTCATTTATTTCTACCTAAAAACATAAAGTAAGTTAGAAACATATTTACTAAGCATAAAACAAAGTTAAATATAGAGAAAAATACATTAATAATCAAGCATAAAATGCGTAGATCACCGAGATGATTTGACAAACGTGGAGGAGCCAGTACAGATTCTCGATCGTCGTGAGCAGGAGTTGAGGCACCGTGTTATACCGTTGGTGAAGGTCTTGTGGCAGAATCACTCGGTTGAGGAGGCCACCTGGGAGACTGAGCAGCATATGCGGGAGTAGTATCCTCATCTGTTCAGTTGACAGGTACGTAAATTTTGAGGTCAAAATTTTTTTTAAGGGGGGTAGATTTGTGACGACCCGAACCAGAATTAGTAGAGTAATCAGCGTAATCCACGAGTTTGTGTATAATCGCGGTTTATCGTTTATTGTGTGATTTGCCGGTTTAGCTCGCGATTTAATTATCGGCCGAGAATTTGAGTTGAGTCTCTTCTCGAGAGTTGTAGTGCACGTGAGTTCAAACTCGTGGGCGGTTCCGGATGATTTTTCCGATAACCGAGGAATATAATATGATTATTTGAAGTTTCGGTTTAGCGACGAGTTTATCCGTTCGTATCATGTTTATCCGAATCGTAATGGTTATCCGTTTTGGACCGTCGATCGTCCAGAAGCGTGAGTATAAATATCGGAAATAGTCAAAAAATTGTCGAAAACACTGTTTGGGAAGTTTGACCGTAGTTGACCAGAAGTTGACCATTGACTTTCGTTGACCGGAGGAGAGAAAACAGACCGTTTGGCTTCCGCCGCCGGACCGGCTGATTTCGGCCATTTCAGACCACGACCCCTTGAAGATAAAATGTTCTCCTCGTGATGCTAAATAGTTTAGAACTTGGAATTGCTTGATTTGGTTGAGATTTGAGGGAGATATTTGGATTTGGAAATTTGGAAATTTTGGCCGGAATCGCCCTCGACGGAAGGAGGTGCTCCGGTGACTTTCCGGGGTGGATCCTTGGTGGGTTTTGTTGGGTTTTGCATGGTGATCATTTCCCCTTGTTGAGACGGTGCCGGAATCGGCTCGGGCAGTTTTCCAGCTGGTTTGAACCACCGTGGCTTTCCAGCTGATTTCCGGCCACGGTGGTGGTTGGATGGCGGTGGTCCATTCATTAAAGTTGCTCGCCTTGTTGAGAGGATCATTGTGTTAGCTCGGTCGCCGGGAAAACTCTCCGGTTGACGGCGCGCCACCGCCGGCGAGCTGTTGACTTTTTAGATTTCGATGTTTTTAATGTCGTTTTTCTCGTAATCGCGCCCCGAAAACACAGTAGCACCAGCAGTACGAGCTTTGACCACAGGGTCAAAACGCTCTTCCAAACGCAGCATTCGCATCAGCAAGTCATGCGTTTGGCGATCCTCATCAGGATCTGCTTCCCGATCAACACGGGGACCACGTCGATGAGGCATCCTACTAATACAAGACATGCATTAGGTACAAGCAGAAAGAACGTAATCATGAGACCGCAGATATTTGAGAACACACAACACCCGAAGTATTGATGAGTACCGCTGGCCAGTCTGGTCATCACTCCAGTCCTGCTGTATAAACTCAAATACCCTAAGCGTCACAACTACAAGAGTCTACAGAATCTGATAACCTAATGCTCTGATACCAAGCTGAAAGGACTCAATCCCGATTTACTTTCCTAAACCGGAATCAAACCCCTCCTGAAAACGTGAACCAACAAAATCCATTAAAATTTCGGCAGAGTAACGCTACTAACGTGGAATTGCCAATACCTGCACCCTGAAAACAACACTTCATCCTAAGCCACAAAAGCCAAACAGTGGGCACCAATCCCATCCGGATTTCTCAAATATCATATCATAATCAATAAAAAGTAAACATACTGTAATATATATAATATATCCGAGAAAATCCGTATAAAACATGTATCAGAATGTATCAGAGCGACCTCTAGTGTAAATATATACAATATATACATCAGTAGGCGAAACAAGAACCTACTGGAAAACACAGGTAGCTCGAATCACTAGCCTCCAACCGCGATGTGAGACACCAGAATCCGAACTGCAAACTGGGCACGAAAACCGAAAAGCCCAAGGAAAAGGCAAATAAAACGTTAGAGTGAGTGGACGAAAATAATCATATGCCTTTCACCAGTTATATACATAATCAATGTAAAACAGTGCAAGTTCGGAAGTATATATATGGAGGTTGTCAGGCGAATCTCTCAAGCCTGACGTCAGGTGAATCGCTCAAACCCGACGGTGATAGGCCAGGGGAATCTCTCAACCCCGGCGGCATACAGGGGAATCTCTCAACCCTTCCCAGAGGAATCTCTCAACTCTGGTCCAGAGAAATCTCTCAACTCTGGCGGACTACCGGTGATCAGCCGAGTAGCCGAAGCATCGATGCAGTAATGCCATCACCAATAAATATAAAATAAAAAATCTGAAAATAACACATATCTCAACATCGTATAAAGTAAATACGGAAAATCACGATAAATCACGAACTCGCAAACAACTGTGAAAATATATAATTGTCCACTCACAGATCAGCAAGCGCGCACTCGCGCTAATCTCGTGGCCGGGCGGAAGATCCTTCGCCCGAAGCACGATCTCGATCTCGATCCCCTGAATAATCATAAAACACATCTGATCAAAATCATGGCCCACAACTCTGTACTTAACCACGGAAACCAACTGTTCCCGGAAACATATAAAACTGTATAAAACAATCGACTGAATTTCTGAAACCTCCACTCGTAACTTCGACTGAAAATCCGATACCCAAGTCAATTCAAAAACCTCAAGGTGACGATCGGGGCGCGATTACGAGAAAAATGACATTAAAAACATCGAAATCCAAAAAGTCAACTTTCTCGCCGGTGCACCGCCGTTGACCGCCGCCGCCGACAGCGGTGCGCCGTCAACGGTGGAATTATACGGCGAGGAAGACCCAGACTTGAAGCTCTCTTCAAGCCAAACCTTTTCTTTAACTACCAACAAACCCAATTTTAACCGGAACCCCATCAAAACAGTACAAAACCATATCAGAATTCAACTCCGGCAAACAATTCGGTTTCACCCAAAACTTCAAACCCAACCAAATTCAACCTTATGGGAAGCTTCACAGGGGCAAGGGTAACTAAAACCCTCTCACCCCCACCTCCGAGGCTCGCCGGAACACCACGAACCGTCACCGGCGAAATTCATGAAACGGGATCGAATCGGATTCAACCAAAACCTAACCAATTCATACAAACTCAATCACAAAACACTAAAGGAACTCAAGGTGAATCGATTGGTACCCACAACGTGGCCGGAGGTGATCAGAAAATCCGGGTCGGCCGACGAGAACCAAACGGGAAAGTTTCCTCTTCGGTCAACGGTCAACAACCCCAAAATGGAAAGTCAACGCTATGGTCAAACTTCAAACTGTGTTTTCGACAATTTTACGACTATTTCCGATATTTATACTCGCGTCTCGGGTCAATCAACGGTTCAAAACGAATAACCAAAATGATTCGGATAAACACGAAACAAACGGATAAACTCGTCGATAAACCGAAACTTCAAATAATCAAATTATATTCCTCGGTTATCGGAAAAATCATCCGGAACAGCCCACGAGCTCGAAATCACGTGCTCTACAACTTCCGTGAAGAAACTCAATTAACGATTAATCGCGAGCTAATCCAGTAAACCACTCTATTAACGATTAATCGCGATTTTACGCAAACTCGTGAATCATGCCGATTACACTACTGATTCTGGTTCGGGTCGTCACACAATACATACGTTTTACGAGCATGAGCATGCATACGAGATTATGATTTATATGAGCATGTGTTATATAGTTATGCCTATACCAGTATATATTACGTATATGCATTTATATATTGTTTTATGCATTTGCATCGAACTATTTATGATTTGGTTTACATAGAGTACAGTCTCAGTATATGTTGTTGTATCGATACACTTGCATCTCGGCTGATCCCCGATGGATACCTACCAGGAGGGGCAGTACCCCGACCTGACCGGCGAGGGGCAGTACCCCGGAACCGAGGCCTTTCTGGCTAGAATCACGTGTGGGTCTGGGATCCCGTGATTCGGACTGTACTAGCACGGATGTGTCCACGAGCGACCCCGTGGGATTTTCCATGCATGCTCAGTATACTGGAGGGGTTTGAGTTCACCTCGTGTACTATATTATGATTATTCATTTTGACTCGCATATGTTTTTATAACATATATTATTCGGCAAAAGACATTTATTTTCGTCCACTCACTCTAACGGTTTTCATGTCTTTCCCCTGGACTTTTCGGTTTCCGTGCCCAGTTTGCAGTTCAAGTTCTGGTGTTTCACGTCGTGGTTGGAGGCTAGTTGTTCGAGCTACCTGTGTTTTCCAGTAGGTTTCATGTTTCGCCTACTGTTGTATACGTACTTTGTATATATTTACACTAGAGCATAATCACACAATTCTTTACAATCCCCGGCATTGGCGCCAAAATTGATTCATATCTTTACAATCCCCGGCAGGTTCTGGTGTTTCACGTCGTGGTTGGAGGCTAGTTGTTCGAGCTACCTGTGTTTTCCAGTAGGTCTCTTGTTTCGCCTACTATTGTATACTTTGTATATATTTACACTAGAGCATAATCACACAATTCTTTACAATCCCCGGCAACGGCGCCAAAATTGATTCACATCTTTACAATCCCCGGCAGGTTCTGGTGTTTCACGTCGTGGTTGGAGGCTAGTTGTTCGAGCTACCTGTGTTTTCCAGTAGGTTTCTTGTTTCGCCTACTGTTGTATACTTTGTCTATATTTACACTAGAGCATAATCACACAATTATTTACAATCCCCGACAACGGCGCCAAAATTGATTCACATCTTTTCAAGCATTTAATTAAACACTTAACCAAACACGAATACAATTAAAACCTTTCTTTGTTGATGTAGCATTGATAAGTAGGGATCGTTCTTAACCGGGGATTGAGGGTGCATGCATAACTTTGCTAGGTTTGGTTTATGGGGGTGCAAGGTTTGTTTTTACTAATTTTCCTACGAGATAGAACCTAAATCTACTATTTACATGTGATCATCTCAATTTTTCACTCAACTCTTTACACTAAGTCATATTATATGCAACCTAAAATTTTCTAAGTCTTTAGCTCACATGTGATTCGTTTTCATGCTTCGGGAATTTTTCCTATGACATATCTATAAACTTGACAAGGAATTTGCCTTCGACTTAGTTGATGCATTAAGCACACATGCTTTGCTAAAAGAAATAAACACAAGGTTAGATTACACAACATATTCGAAGAGTGTTTAACCAAAATACAATTATCCAATCCATCAAAAACCGAAGATAAATACAAGGAAATAGTAGAAGGAATCATGTTACATTTTTTGTAAGGGAATTTGCCATCTACAAGAGTTATGCGACGACCCTTCAATGAAGATGGATGCACAGAGCCCTCAAGGAATTTGCCTTCGAGTTGCATCGGTGATGGAGACGATTTGTGACGATGGAGGAGGCGGATCCTTGTAGACCTTTGGCTTTAGGAGGAGAGGGAAAGTGTTTTGACAGATCTTTTGCTAGTAAATGGAGAGATTCCCCATGAAAGAGTCGAGCTCCCCTTTATATAGGAGAAGATTAGGAAACTTCCCACCTTGTGAAATCTGTCAAATCTGACCCTTCTGTATTAAAAACTACTTTTCGGACGTTTCACAATTTTAAATGGCGTGATTCTTTCGGCACTAAAAAATAGACTTTCAGGACGTTGTAGCTATGTCTCATTTGTGCCAAAATTCCTCCTGACGCGCTTTCAGCGCCCATTTTAATTTGGTTGTTAGGCAGAATGACCTGTACCCACTAAATCCGGGATTTCTGAATATCTACACATTGTAACGGCATGATTCCAGTGGAGTTGGAAACTAGACTTCCATATGTTTCTAAGAATGCCTCACATGTGTCCAAATTCATTTTTAATTAAGTTTGGTGGCCGGTTGAATTGGGCTGATCTGCATCGACAGATTTCCGGATTTCTAACTTTCGGTCCATCTTCTTCTTTTGGGCTTCATTCTCTCCAATTCTTCCTTAGCCGAAAATACCATATAATTGCACGCATTTTGGGCTTTAAATAATATCCATATCATCTTGGAATGGTCTCCACAATTTTGGCCCAAGTATCCTCCATGAATTCGGCAAAAACATGCTTTCCTAGACCGCGCAGGAGAAATGTCTTCATCATTTCTTTTCCGGAATTAGGAACCTCCTCCTTAGCACGTTTTTAGCTCCAAAACGCCTCATTTATTGTTCCACCTTTATTTTCCACCTAAAAACATAAAATAAGTTAGAAACATATTTACTAAGCTCATAACAAAGCAAAATGCAGAGAGAAAGACATTAATAATCAAGCATAAAATGCGTAGATCAAATTCCCCCACACTTAGACTTTGCTAGTCCCTAGAAAATACAAATCAAAGCAATGGATTCGTTAAAAGAAAAATAATTAAAGGAAAAACGTGACACACATTTTTACAGGACACTTACATGTTTCTTCGTTTCAAAGTCGCAAATTCTCATGTATTCATGTTTGAAAACGCAAGAAAACATTAAGTACACAAAACTAAGCCCTTAGTCGAAACTGTCTCAGAAGTTTTGTTTTTTTTTCAAGTATATGGCGATGGAATCACAATGTGTCAAGCATGAATGATCTTTGAATTCAATGGATAATAGAGACATGATCATGTTATGAACAAGTAAGACATAGAGAAAACAATGGTGAGTTTAAGTCTGTGCATGCTTCGAATGAAGTTCAAATCAACTCACATGGATGCTCTCATCATATTTCCACTCAGGCAAAGGTTTCACTCAAAGTGTTTAAATAAATGAATGGAATGAATTACTTGCTCAAATGAACCAAAACCATATGCTTACTCATGCAACTTACTCCACAGATTGAAGGCTACTCATCTTAAGGATCAAAAAGGACTTTTAAGGGTTGTAATGGGGCTGAGGTTAAGGCATTCGAAATTTAGATATGTGGTGATTAAGAACATTCCAAAGACTTAGCCAAAGCACCAGAACTTGATCAATTTTAAGCTCCCATCTTTACCAAAAAAAACGTCACCATGCATAACTTTGAAGTACAAGGGCCGGATTACATCGTGTTGGGCCCTATCTTCATTCTAAACTTTCCCTTGAGCTTAGTGAACAGGACAAAGGCCAAATTTTACATTGTTGGGCCTTCATTTCGAAACAAACTCCAAACTCACAAATATGGGGGACATTAATTCAAACAATGTACATTTAAAACCTATTGCCGGAGAGCTTTTGATCTTTCTTTTCTTTTCTTTATTTTCAGCAATTTCTACTTTAACAAGTTGTTTGAACAAGTCTATCCCCATACATACATTCCCTTACATGATTCTTACGCCATCTTCTTTGTTTTAGCTTCAAAAATCCCACCAAGTCTTTAGAACAAGGGTATGGATAATCTACACTAAGTTTAAGTGTTTAGATTCATATAACAATGAAAGAAAGGCTTAATGTAGGCTCAAATTGGTTCATCTAGGGGTGTCGCAACTCGTGCGCACAAAATGGGACACATGGAAATTTGGCAAAGTGGTGGAATACCTAAGCGCCTTTAATCACATCTAAAATCAGAGTATGTATCAACTATAAGCTTTGCAAGTCGACATGAGTAAGTTCTAGCATTCTCTAGTTCATTAAGATCTATGGCAAGTGAGTGTATGAATGATTTTGAGACCTATCATATGTAATGCACGAATTCACTCTCAAAGAAGTAGTGTTTAGGCTCAAAATCTCACTTTTAAGGCTCATATGATTCAAAACTTTATTCTAACATGCGAATTTCTGTACCAAGTTTTGCAAACCATAACTACTACATGTCATAACACTCAAAGATGTCTCAATTAGCACATGAATTCATTCTCAATGATTTCCAATGCCATATGTGTTCTTTTCTTTGTTCATTTTCATCATTGACTAACTAAGGGCATCCTAAGACTCTTTAAAACACTAAGTTAAACAAATTGACTCAAAAATACACTAAGTATGACTCAAAAGTTTTTTTTAGGGCATCATCCGCCGGAAAGTTCTATTGTCCGCCCGATTTTCAATTTTATGACTCAATAAAGTTGTAAACCCCTTCTCCCACACTTAAACTCTACATTGTCCTCAATGTACCAAAGTAAAGTCATAGAATTCAAGCATGGAAGCTAGGACTTACGAAAATCTATCTAAAAATGTAAAAGTAACGAAAATTAAAAGAGATAAGGGAAGAGAATGCAAATCTGTTGAAGACTCCTCCATTGGGTTGCTCCCAACAAGCGCTTGTTTTTTAACGTCTTCCAGCCTAGACGTGATGTATTCTTCATGTGGTGGTAGTAGGTGGATCGTTGAGCCTTGTTTCGTCAATGACTTCTTCTTTGAAATGTGCATAGTACGGCTTCAAACGATGACCATTCACTTTGAACTTATTGCCGGATATAGGACTTTTGATTAAAACAGCTCCTTGTGGGGAAACGTCAATAACAATGAAAGGGCCGATCCATCTTGAGCGTAACTTTCCCGGTAAAAGCTTGAGACGCGAGTTGAATAAGAGAACTTGTTGACCAATCTCGAACTCCTTCCTTCGGATCACCTTGTCATGAAACATCTTTGTTTTCTCCTTGTAGATCCAAGCATTGTCAAACGCATCATTCCGGATTTCTTCTAACTCACATAGCTACAATTTTCGATGTAATCCAGCTTTGTCCTTGTCCATGTTGAATTTCTTCACCGCCCACCAAGCTTTGTGCTCTAACTCCATTGGAAGATGACAAGACTTCCCATAAACAAGTCGATAGGGTGACTCCGCAAGGGTCCAACCAATGGCAGGCTTGTACTGTTGAAGCATTCGAACAAGCTTATCCTCTTGCTCCTCTTGCAACGTTGAAGAGATGATAACCGGTAAAGTCCCGTTGTCACCCAAGTAAGCATACTTCAAATGATCCGGTAACACCTTGAGTTCCAATTCTGGTGCTTGAATGATGGAAGGAACAAGCTTGTTTTCGCCATAGACCAATGGAATAGGTGGAGGTCTTGACGTTACAAAGGCAGCTTCATTCAGTGCCAACGCCATTTCTCTAATTCTGGGCTCCAGAACTTCAATCAAAACGTCAACTAGGGCTTCATCCCTAGTGTAGGTCAGTCCAATTCCATCTTGAAGTACAGTATCAAGCTCATCCTCTCTAATAGTATCCAGGTGATGCTGTGCCATATCTTCCACTAAATCCAACGAAATGCATGAGTTGACAGTGGCAGTAAGAACCTTCATAGCGTCAAGGATGTTGAACTCGATCCTCTTCCCATCAATTTCCATGGAGAATGTACCTTCAAACACATCTATCTTCGTTCTTACAGTTCTCATGAAGGGTCGTCCAAGCAAAAGTGGCGTGGTATTCAATGAACTTTCCTCTATGTCAACAATGTAAAAGTCTGTAGGGAATATCAAGTTGTTGACTTGCACAAGAACATCTTCAACGTATCCCCTTGGATACTTGTGAGAACGGTCGGCTAGTTGAATGATGACATTGTTGTGCTTAAGCTCACAAAGCTCCATGGATGCATATAGATAGTAGGGCATAGCGTTGATGGATGCACCCAAGTCAAGCATGACATCATCGAATCTAGTGTCACCAATCACGCAAGGAACACTAAAGCTCCCAGGGTCCTTCAATTTAGGGGGTAGCCGACGTTGCAATACCGCTGAAACGGTTGCATTCACCTTCACAATCTTCTTTGCTCTCGTTTGCCTCCTTTGGGTGCATCGCTCTTTCAAGAACTTGGCGTAGATAGGAACTTGCTTAATGCACTCGATCAAGGGCAGATTCACTTGCACCTTCCGAAAGATGTCCAGAATTTCCTCGTATTGATCATCTTTCTTTGATTTAGATAACCTGTGTGGGAATGGTGCACGAGCAAACGAAGCATTAGTATTAACTAAACTTGAAGGGGTAGAGTGAATACCTTTGATTGGGGAAGAGTGTGATGGTGATGGTAGTGGCAAAAGTGGCGCCACTTTCTTCTTTCTTTCTAGCTCTTCAGCAGTTGGATCTTCTTCAAAAAAATTCTCTACAACGACATCAAAAGAATACACAAGGAATGCAAGATACTTGATCAAAACGTTGGAAGTCACAAAAAGGGCTTCTCAAAACACAAAAACAAGTCACACAAATTCAAAACACACCATATTTAATTACATACATATTCACAAATGACGTTTTGATTATTGGTTTATATACACTTGCCACGGTTTTGTACATTAGATGAAATGCAAAGGCTCTAGGTCATCCTAAAATGAATGCAAGTCACTAAAAACAAGTTATGTACATTTGTACATGTATCCTGCAGGGGTTAGTTGTATAATTTACTAAGTCAAAAACGTCATATACATATTTGGCACTCAAAAGATGCAAGCACACCATAATCCACGAAATTCATGCAAGAATTCATTCAAACTTTCATTCAAAGTGCATCAAGCAAGAGTCCTAAGTGAAAGATGGAGTGAATGCATAAGAGAAAACGTTAGAACCTGCAGAAAACACAAGAGTTACATGTTAATTCCATGATGCAAACGTGACCACTCTCTTGGCCTCATGCCCCTAACTTCACTTAGGTTAAGGTGTGTGGTGATGAAATCCACACATCACAAAGCCGCCAGAGGGTTATGCAAGCTACAAATGCAGGGTGGTTAAGCCTTTACAATTTCGTTGGCAATGTACAAGTATTTCGTTGGTTATGTACATGTATGGTTCATTGAGTTGTGCTTTAGATTTGAAGAGAGTACATTCGCTTGATCTTTAGGTCGTTCAAAGGACATGCGTCCCACGCGATAAAGTGTACACTTTAAATCGAATGGTCTTGGTTCAATCGATAAACATGGCCAGTTGGGGATAGAGATAACGCGACAGGCAGGACTAATTTCGACAAAGCAACCCGAGGCTAACCGACTATGGCAAGTAGACTTAGTCCTTATATTCTTTGGGCAAACTCAACGAAATGGCCAGTTAGCTAGAGAGACCACGAGAGGTAGGACCGATTTGATATCTCGGATCCAAAACCTCTCATAGAAACCGTCACCTTCTAGAAACCATTGCGTTAAGAATATCTTACTCAAAGATAAGTATTCATCCACCAACCGAGTCTTTGGTATATACTCCAATGTTGCAAGTCTTTCTTAGATCCAAATCTTGTCACCAGTCATAACCCGTTTCTAGACTCCATGTCCGACATTCAACCAAACTTTCGAAAATGTACAACTCCCTCAAGTCCAATGTAGACTCCGCCCTCAACCTCATTTCCATAACTTCACTTAGGTTATGGTGTATGGTGGTGAAATCCATACATCACGAGGGGTTAAGGAGATAAACATGGAAAAGAGGCGCCATCTATTCAACAATGAGTGCGACTTAATCAACCAAGCTCATGTACTCAATGAAAATCCAAGCTTCCTTTAACGTTACATGGCTGCAAAAGATACAATATGAACAAGTGTTAGTATAAATATGAACAAAAATTTTGTAGGTTTAATGTACAATTTCACATATTCACAAGAACACATGCAATTCCAGATTCTGGCAAACATGAACACATCAGCTTGTCGAATTTTTTAAGAATTATTGGCTCAGTCGATGGGGCTGAAATTTTCAGGCACAAACTAGACACATAACCAAACATTCTCGCAAAATTTCAGATTTTTGTGAGTCCTCTAGCTATGTCAAATAATTTACACAAAACCGGGCAGTGCAAAGTTCCAGAAAATAGAAACTATAAACGTATTTACAAGCATAATCACACAATTCTTTACAATCCCCGGCAACGGCGCCAAAATTGATTCACATCTTTTCAAGCATTTAATTAAACACTTAATCAAACACGAATACAATTAAAACCCTTCTTTGTTGATGTAGCATTGATAAGTAGGGATCGTTCTTAACCGGGGATTGAGGGTGCATGCATAACTATGCTAGGTTTGGTTTATGGGGGTGCAAGGTTTGTTTTTACTAAATTTCCTACAAGATAGAACCTAAATCTACTATTTACATGTGATCATCTCAATTTTTCACTCAACTCTTTACACTAAGTCATATTATATGCAACCTAAAAGTTTCTAAGTCTTTAGCTCACATGTGATTCGTTTTCATGCTTCGGGAATTTGCCCTATGACATATCTATCAACTTGACAAGGAATTTGCCTTCGACTTAGTTGATGCATTAAGCACACATGCTTTGCTAAAAGAAATAAACACAAGGTTAGATTACACAACATATTCGAAGAGTGTTTAACCAAAATACAATCATCCAATCCATCAAAAACCGAAGATAAATACAAGGAAATAGTAGAAGGAATCATGTTACACTTTTTGTAAGGGAATTTTCCCTCTACAAGAGTTATGCGACGACCCTTCAATGGAGATGGATGCACAGAGCCCTCAAGGAATTTGCCTTCGAGTTGCGTCGGTGATGGAGACGATTTGTGATGATGGAGGAGGCGGATCCTTGTAGACCTTTGGCTTTGGGAGGAGAGGGAAAGTGTTTTGGCAGAGCTTTTGCTAGTAAATTGGGAGATCCCCCATGAAAGAGTCGAGCTCCCCTTTATATAGGAGAAGATTAGGAAACTTCCCACCTTGTGAAATCTGTCAAATCTGACCCTTCTATATTAAAAACTACTTTACGGATGTTTCACAATTTCAACTGGTGTGATTCTTTCAGCACTAGAAAATAGACTTTCAGGGCTTTCCAACTATGTATGATTTGTGCTAAATTCCTCCTGACGCGCTTTCAGCGCCCATTTTAAGTTGGTTGTTAGGAAGAATGACCTGTACCCACTAAATCCGGGATTTCTGAATATCTACACATTGTAACGGCATGATTCCAGTGGGGTTGGAAACTAGACTTTCATATGTTTCGAAGTATGCCTCACATGTGTCCAAATTCGTTTTCAATTGATTTTGGTGGCCTGTTGAATTGGGCTGATCTGCATTGACAGATTTCCGGATTTCTAACTTTCGGTCCATCTTCTTCTTTTGGGCTTCATTCTCTCCAATTCTTCCTTAGCCAAAAATACCATATAATTGCAGGCATTTTTGGGCTTTAAATCATATCCATATAATCTTGGAATGGTCTCCACAATTTTGGCCCAAGTATCCTCCATGAATTCGGCAAGAACATGCTTTCCTAGACCGCGCAGGAGAAATGTCTTCATCATTACTTTTCTGGAATTAGGAACCTCCTCCATAGCACGTTTTTTGCTCCAAAACGCCTCATTTATTTTTTCACCTTTATTTTCTACCTAAAAACATAAAATAAGTTAGAAACATATTTACTAAGCTCATAACAAAGTAAAATGCAGAGAGAAAGACATTAATAATCAAGCATAAAATGCGTAGATCAGTTTCCGTGCCCAGTTTGCAGTTCAGGTTCTGGTGTTTCACGTCGTGGTTGGAGGCTAGTTGTTCGAGCTAACTGTGTTTTCCAGTAGGTTTCTTGTTTCGCCTACTGTTGTATACTTTTTATATATTTACACTAGAGGTCGCTCTGATACATTCTGATACATGTTTTATACGGTTTTTCCCAGATATACTATATATTACAGTATGTTTACTGTTTATTAATATTGATATGATATTGAGAAATCCGGATGGGATTGGTGCCCACGGTTTGGCTTTTGTGGTATAGGATGAAGTGTTATTTTTCGGGTGCAGGTAATGGCAATTCCACGCTAGTAGCGTTACTTTGCCGAAATTTTAATGGTTTTTGTTGGTTCATGTTTTCAGAAAGGGGTTTGATTCCGGTTTAGGAAGCTAAATCGGGGTTGGGTCCTTTCATTATATCATACTATCATTAAGGGAAGTGAGTTTGTTTCCCATATTTTATCATTTTTCCCTTAAAGGCCTTTTATAGCATAGCAAAATATATTCATTCAAGGGTCTTTTGGTAAATAAAAGAATTTATGTAAATAAAAAAAAACTCTCAAAATCTCTCAAAATCCCTCGACTCTCCCTTTTTTTCTCTTTGCACAAACTGCTCACGTGGGTACATGCATAACTGTTATGTTCCCCCTATTTGGCAAAAAAAAAATGAAGCTATTTTGTTCTATCTTGAAAAAAGAGAGGGGATAATCACATGTGGACATTTTCTAGTTTCTACTTTAGAGTTTCATTTTATGGAACTGAATAACTTGATGTGGCCTTGTAAATCATATTTGCAATATTATTATTGACAGCTTAATAATAATAATAATAATAATAATAAAAACAAAACACTTCCACTCCTCGGAAGGAGTAAGGGCCCAACCACTTAATAGAAAGGGAAAAAAATCAAAGTAATGGGCTATCAGGCCCACCAACCACATGAGAAAATAAAGTAACAATAAAGCTCTACCTGTAAAAAATGACACTGTCGCTAGTGCGAAAAAAATCAACCACCACCATGACTACAAACATGGCAACACTGAGATTAAGGTCATGACCTCACAAGGAAACCGACTAGTCTACCACCAACAAGTGTAAGCTACGTCGTTCATAGGTAAACCAGCTCCACCAAGAGTGAAATAACCACATACCATTATAATCGAATGCACCACCTCCCATCCTAGAGGAGGAATGTCGCCAAACTCAATGTATGTCATCTATTACAAGGAGAGGAAGAACTTCCACAGTTCCACCTATTTGGGCCCAAAATAAATATTCTTTATTTTGTGGCTTAGTTATGATCTTTGGGCCTATGTCTGCACCCTGCGCGAGAAGAGCTTTCCTACGGAGGGAAGGAATCCTGAATGATCTTGGAAATCTTAGATTGATTGGGAGTATAAAGGCCTAAGGATTCTTGGTAATTAGAGTCATTTAATGATATCTTACTAGAATCTTATGACAACTACGACAAATAATTACATGAGGCGTATAAATAGAGGAAATCTTTATGCAATCAGGACTGACAATCATACATACAATTTGCTGTCGGCAAACTCAAACTCTCCTCGCGAGAAAAATCCTACCTCCGGCGATCCAAGGATTCTCGCAAGACAGGGTGTGAGGCATTCAAAGATTCAAAGACGTGACTACCTATATTCTCAACACTCACCAAGGAGATTGTTCTACTTTGTACCAGACAGGATGTGTAAAGCATCAATTTTTGAGTCGAACTAGGCGGCGGAGTTGTGGGCTCCATAGTGGTTTTCGCAGCGAAAGTCCCCTTGAAATTATACACGAGAGCATGTTTCATTGGGGCAGAAGAACTTAGAGCCACCACATCATAAGTGGAGGGAATGACATCCTAGTTGACACTAAAGCCACTTAGTTATTGAAAGTATAGACAGGGGAACAAGTGTTGTAGATTCTTCAGGAATACATACCTCAGAACTTGGGTGAGTCTCATCTCTCACCTGAGTTTCTCCCTCCTGACTTCCACTCACTAGTTATTCCCTCATTTTTTGCTTTCCCGCTTGGGTTATTTCTGCCTGCTCTTATTCCATGGGAATACTGCTCGCTGGCTGAGGTATTTCTGAGTTTCTAGCCACCTCATTAATATCAACTTCCCTTTCAAGGGGCATGTTGACCGAAGAGTTCACCTCAGGATAGAGCTCGTTGGGAATTATATACTGTATAAATTTAGATTTAGCCAAAAGGTATAGTAAAACATCATATAGTTCTCAAAATGTTACAAAGGTTACCTCAGTTGTTATCATGGGATGTTCTAAGCATTTTCCTCGTGAAGCGGTGGAGCAAGTTCAATATGGGTAGTCTCAGGTAACTCGCCTTCAACGTATCACCCAGTTCCTCGCTTTCAGTAGGAGGGTGGGGGAGGACAAGGTTGGTTGCCCCGAGGAGAGTGGGTTCCTGGTACTAGTCTGCCTAATGAGTTCCCACATCTATGTGTTCTTCTTTAATCTCCTCGTCTCCTTTTTCTTCGACGTTAGATAGAGGAGTGGAGGAAGAACCAATAACTGGGCGACGGTGCTAGCGGGTTAGAGGTGTCTCGTCGTCCTCTTCCTCATCGAAATCATCAGAGACGACAACCCGTCTCCATTTAAGGCATCACCGGAAGGAATAGAAGTTGAAATACGGAGTATCTAGCATGACGACTTAGTTGACATGTAGATATGAGGTGACTTACTGAGTGGGTTTCTTCTTCTTCTTTGTTTTCGCCTTTTCCTTTAGTTTCGGTGAGAATCTGTGCTTTCTGCTTAGAGGGGGAATCTTGTCCTGCCACTAGATAGGCCTACATCGATGTCCTCGTTGGCGTTGGGGCCTTGCAAAATGACAGAAGTGTAAACACAACCATATGTTGTTGCAAATCAAAGAGAGATAATGCAACATTTTATTAGAGACATGCCTATGGCTGAGTTGGGGTTGCAGAAGCTCTTGGCTGCAGGGAGGGAGCAAGATCACTGTGATCACTCTTGAGGATTTCTTTATCAGCTGCAGAAGTGAAGAAGACTGAGAAGCCCTTGAAGATCCTCGAAAACACGGTCCCAGAGGATGAGTTAAACATTTCCCAATGGTGGGATCGCCAAAAATTGTAAGTGTTAGTCAATCCAAATAAAGGCTACAGCGTGCGTGCCAAGAAAATCTTGGCCAAGCACACCACAGTTGAAAATATGAATTCCTCGTCTATTGCATCATCAGGGTGGGGAAAGGAATTAGACCTCCAGGAGTTGTATCGGTTAACTGAGCCAAGGAGAGGGAGTGGAGTACCTTGAGCCAAATCGAATTGCCTAGAAAAATTATTTGGTGCATTGAGCTCATACCCCAGAGTTGTATCCGAAACTCGCAGATCCGTGGAGGTGACGCTTTGGATAAATAATATCCTGGCTAGCTCGGCTTGGTCTGGAGAGGGACAGGACTCACTGCTCACCTCCTTTGGGTAGTGTTGGCCTAGGATGAGGCTGACAGAATCCTTTGGAAACTCGTCCAGCATGTAGAAGAAATTTGAACTAGAAAAGTAGGTAAAGAGGTCAGAGTGGAGGGGCCTTGTTAGAGTTTACCCCAGAAGTCAATCTTCCCTGAATGGTTTCACCTCAAGGTGATAAAAGATTAGAAAGTTGACATGTATCCATAGGTCCAGCATCCATAAAGGCTCGGTGACCTTGTACTTCAGCGGCTCTAGTGAAATCCACCCTAGGCTTCGGTAGAGGTAGGCCAGAATCGATTTAGCAAGCCTACTTCTGACGCCGTCGAACATCACCTGAAAGGACCCAATCCCGATTCAGTTACCTAAACCGGAATCAAACCCTTCGAAAATACGAACCAACAAAAACTTTTCGAAATTTGGGCAGAGTTTCGTTACTAGCGTAGAATTACCATAACCTGCACCCAGAAATTAACACTTCGTCCTATGCCACAAAAAGTAAACCGTCGGCACCAATCCCATCCGGATTTCTCAACATCAATATATGAATCATAAACAGTAAATAGTACTGTATCATATATAATATATTCGTGAAAATCCGCATAACAAGTATCAGAACGTATCAGAGCGACCTCTAAAGTAAAACATATACAATATATACATCAGTAGGCGAAACAAGAACCTACTGGAAAACACAGATAGCTCTGATCACTAGCCTCCAAACCGCGACGTGAAACAGTGGAATCCGAACTGCAAACTGGGAACAGAAACCGAAAAGCCCAGGGGAAAGGCAAATAAAAAACGTTAGAGTGAGTGGACGAAAATAATCATATGCCTTTCACCAATTATACACATTCTCATATAAAACAGTGCGAGTTCGGAAGAAACATAACACATATAAATATATATACACGGAGGTTGTCGGGCGACCTCTCAAACCCGACGTCAGGTGAATCGCTCAAACCTGACGGTGATAGGCCAGGGGACCACTCAACCCTGGCGGCACGCAGGGGACAACTCAACCCCGCCCAGAGGAATCTCTCAACTCTGGTACATCGATGTATTAAATGCCATCACAAATAAACACTTATAACAGTACCTCCGAAAACAACATATATCACAACATCGTATAATTAAATACAGAAATCATAAAATCCACGAACTCGCAAATCAACAGTGAAAACATAAACTTGTCCACTCACAGATCAGCTAGCGCGAACTCGCGCTAAATTCGTGGTCCGGCGGAAGTTCCCTTGCCTGAAGCACGATCACGATCCAAATCTCGATCTCGATCTCTTGAATATATATAAACATAACTGATCAATATCGTAATCCACAACACTGTACTGATGCACGGAAACCAACCGTTCCCAGAAATACGAAATGCAGTACAAAATGTATAACGGTAATCCCAAAATCCCCACTCGGAATCTCGACTGACAATCGGCTAACCAAATCAACCCGAAAACCTCCGTACGATAACCAGGGCGCGATTTCAAGAAACACGACACTAAAATCGTCGAAATCTGAAAAAGTCAACCTTCGCCGGAAAATCACCGTTGACCGCCGCCGCCGGCGGCGGCGCGCCGTCAACCGTGAAATTTCACGGCGAGATTCTCCAGATCACAAGCTCTCAACCATCCGAGTCACTTTCTCAACTACCTCAAACCCCAAATCTCACCGGAACCCATCCAAAAACCCCTCGAAACAGATCGGAATACCAGATTCCGGTGACCACCAAAACCACCACCTCGTTCGAAATAAACACATAGGAAGCTCCTCCTAAGCTAGGGGAAACAAAGCCCCCTAACCACCGCCTTCGTGGCTCGCCGGAAAGTGGCCAACGAACTCCAGCGAAATTCTCCAACTCGGCCCTAATCGGGTTCCCACAAAACAGAACCAATTCAACCCAAACCACACACCATCATACTCGAAATTCCAAGGGGAAGCGATTCATACCTGTCCCGTGGCCGATGGTGGCCGGAATTCGGTCGCCGGACGGTGAAGACCCAAAATGGAAACTTTCCCTTTCAGTCCGATGGCTCACTTTCCAAATATTGAAAGTCAACGAGATTCAAGTCGGTCAACGCCCAAAATGAAGTTTTCGACTAATTCTCGACTATTTTTCGACTTTTCGATATTTATACTCGTCCCTCGGGTCGATCAACGGTCCAAAATGAAAATACGAAATGATTCGGATAAGCTCGAAACATTCGGATAAACTCGTCGAAACCCGAAACTTCAAATAATCATAAAATATTCCTCGGTTATCGGAAAAATCTTCCGGAACAGCCCACAAGCTCGAAATCACGTGCTCTACAATTTCCGTGAAGACACTCAACTCAAATTCTCAACCGAAACAAAGTCGCGAATCGAATCGGCAAACCACATAATATCGCAAAACTGCGACTATAATCAAATCTCGAGAATCGTGCCAAACACACATCTGATTCTGGTTCGGGTCGTCACAAATCTACCCCCCTTAAAGAAATTTTGACCTCGAAATTTACATACCTGTCAAGTGAACTGATGAGGATACTACTCCCGCATACGCTGCTCGGTCTCCCAAGTGGCCTCCTCAACTGAATGGTTCTGCCACAAGACCTTCACCAGCGGAATCACACGGTGCCTCAACTCCTGCTCACGATGATCGAGAATCTGCACTGGCTCCTCAACATACGATAAATCCTCTCTGATCGGCAACTGCTGTGGGGCTATCACATGTGAAGGATCAGAGATGTACTTCCGCAGCATCGAAACATGGAATACATCATGCACGCGAGCCATCTCAGCCGGTAATTCAAGTCTATAAGCAACAACTCCAACCCTCTCCGTAATCTCATACGGGCCAATATACCGCGGTCGAAGCTTGCCACGCTTCCCGAAATGCACAACTCCCCTCCATGGTGATAGTTTCAGGAAGACCCAATCACCAACATCGAACTCTAAACTCTTCCTCCTCACATCCGCGTAACTCTTCTGCCGATCCTGGGCAATCTTCAGTCGATCCCGAATAACCTGAATTTCCTCCATCGTGGTTTTCACAAAATCAGGACCAATGAGCCAACGCTCGCCCACCTCACTCCAACACAATGGAGTGCGACACTGCTTCCCGTACAGAGCCTCGTACGGTGCCATCTCAATACTGGCCTGATAGCTGTTGTTGTAGGCGAACTCGATCAAGTGTAACTGCTGATCCCAGTTTCCGCGAAACTGCAACACACATGATCTCAGCATATCCTCAAGTGTCTGAATGGTCCGCTCGGACTGCCCATCAGTCTGAGGATGAAAAGCTGTACTAAACCGCAACCTCGTGCCCAATGCTCGCTGTAAAGCCTGCCAAAACTCGGATGTGAACTGACTATCACGGTCAGAAACAATGGACACAGGCACACCGTGCAAGCGAACAATCTCAGATAAGTACAACTTAGTCAATCTGCCCACTGATACCTTCCCTGGAAGTGCAAGAAAGTGTGCGGATTTCGTCAGTCGGTCAACAATAACCCAAATGCCGGTGTTGCCCGCCGAAGTACGCGGCAACTGATAGACGAAATCCATCGTGATATGCTCCCACTTCCAAACTGGAATCTCAAGTGGCTGTAGTTTCCCTGCAGGTTTCTGCCTCTCCGCCTTCACCTGCTGAAAAATCAAACACCGACTCACGTACGCGACAATCTCCCGCTTCATGTTGCGCCACCAATAGTACGCTCGAAGTGTACGAAACATCTTCGTACCTCTGGGATGCATCGCATACGCTGAACTGTGGGCCTCATCCAGAATCTCCTTCTTCAAGTCCTCATCCCTGGGTACACATAACCTGCCCCTGAACAACAACGTACCGTCGTCGCTCAAACGGAACTCTGTAGGCACACCATTCCGAATCATGGTTTTCTTGCCTAGCAAGTAAGGATCTGAATCCTGTGCCTCCCGTACCTGATCAACCAACACTGGTCGAACCTGGAAGCTGGCCAACAAAGCTCCATCATCATCATACCCAAACATAGCACCCGTAGCTCGAAGCTCGGCTAACATCGACACTCTGGCCACACACATGTGAAACAATGAGGCTCCGGATTTCCGGCTAAGTGCATCTGTCACAACGTTGGCCTTCCCTGGTTGGTACTCAAACGTGCAATCGTAGTCGTTGATCAACTCCATCCATCGGCGTTGCCTCATGTTCAGGTCCGGCTGTGTCCACAAGTAGGTGAGACTCTTGTGGTCAGTGAAAATCTTACACTGAGCACCATACAGATAATGTCTCCAACTCTTCAACGCTAACACAATAGCGGCTAACTCCAAATCATGCGTTGGATAGTTGGCCTCATGTGGTTTCAGCTGTCTGGAACCATATGCCACGACTCTACCATGCTGCATCAACACACAACCAAGGCCCAACTTCAACGCGTCGCTATACACAACAAACTCACCACTGTCGTCTGGCAACGTCAGAACCGGTGCGGTAGTCAATCGCTCCTTCAGGAGCAAATAACTCTCCTCGCACGCATCAGACCACTCAAACTTGACGCCCTTCTTCGTCAATCTGGTCAGTGGTGTAGCTATCCGGGAGAAATCCTGTACAAACCGTCGATAATAACCCGCTAACCCCAAGAAACTCCGGATCTCCGGTACAGTAGTGGGTCGACTCCAATTCAGCACGGCCTCAATCTTGTCAGGATCAACACTAACTCCCTCGGCCGAAATCACGTGGCCCAAAAACTTCACACTATCCAACCAGAACTCACACTTGCTAAACTTCGCGAAAAGCTGATGGTCCCGCAAAGTCCGCAACACCACTCGCAAGTGCTTCTTGTGCTGGCCCACACTCCTCGAATAAATCAGAATATCGTCTATGAATACAATCACGAACTTGTCCAGGAATCGTCGAAACACCCGATTCATCAAGTCAATGAAAGCTGCGGGGGCGTTGGTCAACCCAAATGGCATAACCAAAAACTCATAGTGCCCATATCGCGTCCTGAAAGCTGTCCTGGCCACATCTAAATCTCGGATCCTCAACTGATGATATCCGGATCGAAGGTCAATCTTCGAAAAGACTGCTGCTCCCTTCAGCTGATCGAACAAATCGTCAATCTGTGGCAACGGATACTTGTTCCTCACTGTAATCTGATTCAGCTTCCGATAGTCGATGCACAAACGCATGGACCCGTCCTTCTTCCGCACAAATAACACTGGAGCACCCCACGGAGAAACACTCGGTCGAATGAATCCCTTCTCCAACAACTCCTGAAGCTGAATCTGCAACTCCCTCAACTCTGCTGGCGCCATCCGGTACGGTGTCTGGGAAATCGGTCCAGTACCCGGCAACAACTCAATGGTAAAATCAATCTCCCGCACAGGGGGTATACTAGGTAACTCTGCTGGAAACACATCCGGAAACTCAGACACAACCTCAATACTACCAAGATCCGGCACTGCAGCTGTAGTATCCACAACATGGGCTAAATACGCAACACAACCCTTCTTCATCAATCGATCCGCCCTCATCGCGGAAATCAAACACGGTAGGGAAGTGTTCTTCTCGCCACGAAACAGTATCTCAGGCAAACCTGGTCGTCGGAACGCGACCTCCTTCCTGTGGCAATCAAACATAGCCCAGTGCGACTCCAAAAAGTCCATACCCAATATCAAATCAAAATCCACAATATCAAGCAACAACATATCAGCGGCTAAACCATGGCCATCAACAAACACCTCACAATCTCGGTAAACCCAACCGATGCTCACAACCTCACCTGACGGATACACTCTCCACAACCCCGGAAGTGGAGATGCAGGTACCGTAGCCAATGATGACAGTCTAAATGATATGAATGAATGTGTAGCACCTAGATCTAGCAATGCAACTACAGGAATACCAAAAACATGTAACGTACCGATAACGACCTCCGGTGATGCTCTGCCCTCACGCATAGTCATAGCATGAACTCTCGCCTGTCCGGCTGGTCGTCCTCGTTGGGGCTGTCCCTGCTGCCTACCCTGGCCTGCAAACTGTACTGGTCGCGCTCCCGAAGTGGCATCTCGCTCTCCTCCGGAACTCTGAGCCGCCTGACCATCAATACCAAACAACTAGGGACACTCCCTCAAGTAGTGACCCACCTGGCCACAATGATAACAAGTAACAGGACCTCGCCGACATGGACCCACATGATGTCGACTGCAGAGACTACACAACGGGTACTCCCTCGGTACGGCAAAAGTGCCACCAGTACGCCGAGGATAACTAGAACCGCTAGAACCTGCACTCGCCTGCGGTCGCCGCGGTCAGTCTCTCCTCCATCTCGATCTCTGCCTCGGTACATCAACTGGTGAACGATAAGATCCACTGCCTGAGGATGAGGCTGAACCGGAAGTATCAAAACTCTGCCTCTTTGAAGGCCCCTGACTCGGTCCACCTTCCTCAAATCGTCTCGGCTGGTACCTCTGCTGTCTCTCCTGCTCAATATCCTCGCCTCGGAGTGCAGCACTAACAAACTCATCAAAGTTGTTCCTTGGCATCGTAGTCAACGTCGCCTTGATGTTCAAATTCAATCCCAGCTCAAACCTGCGACACTTGGCTTCCTCTGTAGCCACCATATCCCGCGCAAAACGAGACAATCGAGTAAACCGATCCCGATACTCAAGTACAGACAAACTGCCCTGCCTCAAGTTCGTGAACTCCTCGTACTTGCGTTGCTGGGTAGCCTGATTAAAATACCTCCGCATAAACAGATCACAAAACAATGTCCACGGAGTATCCACAGGAACTCTGTCAGTGCTGACCCACCAAAAGTATGCATCACCCTCAAGTAAACCAACTACGGCTACTGTCATCTGCTCAGGTGTAAACTGCAGACGCTCACAAACACGCTCAATCTGAACCAACCATGCCTCGCATATCTCTGGATCAACTGAACCCGAAAACACAGTAGCACCCGCAGTGCGAGCCTTGACCACAGGGTCAAAACGCTCTTCCAAACGCAGCACTCGCATAAGCAAGTCGCGCGTTCGGCGATCCTCATCAGGATCATCATCCCGATCAACACGGGGACCACGTCGAGGAGGCATCCTACTGATACAAGACAAGCATTAGGTACAAGCAGAAAGAACGTAATCATGAAACCGCAGATATTTGAGGACACACAACACCCGAAGTATTGATGAGTACCGCTGGCCAGTCGGGTCATCACTCCAGTCATGCTGTATCAACTCAAATACCCTAAGCGTCACAACTACAAGAGTCTACAGAATCTGACAACCTAATGCTCTGATACCAAGCTGAAAGGACCCAATCCCGATTCAGTTACCTAAACCGGAATCAAACCCTTCGAAAATACGAACCAACAAAAACTTTTCGAAATTTGGGCAGAGTTTCGTTACTAGCGTAGAATTACCATAACCTGCACCCAGAAATTAACACTTCGTCCTATGCCACAAAAAGCAAACCGTGGGCACCAATCCCATCCGGATTTCTCAACATCAATATATGAATCATAAACAGTAAATAGTACTGTATCATATATAATATATTCGTGAAAATTCGCATAACAAGTATCAGAACGTATCATAGCGACCTCTAAAGTAAAACATATACAATATATACATCAGTAGGCGAAACAAGAACCTACTGGAAAACACAGATAGCTCTGATCACTAGCCTCCAAACCGTGACATGAAACAGTGGAATCCGAACTGCAAACTTGGCACAGAAACCGAAAAGCCCAGGGGAAAGGCAAATAAAAAACGTTAGAGTGAGTGGATGAAAATAATCATATGCCTTTCACCAGTTATACACATTCTCATATAAAACAGTGCGAGTTCGGAAGAAACATAACACATATAAATATATATACACGAAGGTTGTCGAGCGACCTCTCAAACCCGACGTCAGGTGAATCGCTCAAACCTGACGGTGATAGGCCAGGGCACCACTCAACCCTGGCGGCACGCAGGGGACCACTCAACCCCGCCCAGAGGAATCTCTCAACTCTGGTACATCGATGTATTAAATGCCATCCCAAATTAACACTTATAACAGTACCTCCGGAAACAACATATATCACAACATCGTATAATTAAATACGGAAATCATAAAATCCACGAACTCGCAAATCAGCAGTGAAAACATAAATTTGTCCACTCACACATCAGCTAGCGCGAACTCGCGCTAAATTCGTGGTCCGGCGGAAGTTCCCTCGCCTGAAGCACGATCACGATCCAAATCTCGATCTCGATCTCCTGAATATATATAAACATAACTGATCAATATCGTAATCCACAACACTGTACTGATGCACGGAAACCAACCGTTCCCGGAAATACGAAATGCAGTACAAA
Source organism: Geum urbanum (assembly GCA_946800695.1). NCBI lineage: Eukaryota > Viridiplantae > Streptophyta > Magnoliopsida > Rosales > Rosaceae > Geum > Geum urbanum. Next base: position 15,058,970 of record OX327003.1, read on the forward strand.
ATGCATAACGGTAATCCCCGAAATCCCCACTCGAAATCTCGACTGACAATCGGCTAACCAAATCAACCCGAAAACCTCCGTACGATAACCAGGGCGCGATTTCAAGAAAAACGACACTAAAATCGTCGAAATCTGAAAAAGTCAACCCTCGCCGGAAAATCACCGTTGACCGCTGCCGCCACCGGCGGCGCGCCGTCAACCGTAAAATTTCACGGCGAGATTCTCCAGATCACAAGCTCTCAACCATCCGAGTCACTTTCTCAACTACCTCAAACCCCAAATCTCACCGGAACCCATCCAAAAACCCCTCGAAACAGATCGGAATACCAGATTCCGGTGACCACCAAAACCACCACCCCGTTCGAAATAAACCACATAGGAAGCTCCTCCTAGGCTAGGGGAAGCAAAGCCCCCTAACCACCACCTTCGTGGCTCGCCGGAAAGTGGCCAACGAACTCCGGCGAAATTCTCCAACTTGGCCCTAATCGGGTTCCCACAAAACGGAACCAATTCAACCCAAACCACACACCATCATACTCGAAATTCCAAGGGGAAGCGATTCATACCTGTCCCGTGGCCGATGGTGGCCGGAATTCGGTCGCCGGACGGTGAAGACCCAAAATGGAAACTTTCCCTTTCGGTCCGATGGCTCACTTTCCAAATATGGAAAGTCAACGAGATTCAAGTCGGTCAACGCCCAAAATGAAGTTTTCGACTAATTCTCGACTATTTTTCGACTTTTCGATATTTATACTCGTCCCTCGGGTCGATCAACGGTCCAAAATGAAAATACGAAATGATTCGGATAAGCTCGAAACATTCGGATAAACTCGTCGAAATCCGAAACTTCAAATAATCATAAAATATTCCTCGGTTATCAGAAAAATCTTCCGGAACAGTCCACAAGCTCGAAATCACGTGCTCTACAATTTCCGTGAAGACACTCAACTCAAATTCTCGACCGAAACAAAGTCGCAAATCGAATCGGCAAACCACATAATATCGCAAAACTGCGACTATAATCAAATCTCGAGAATCGTGCCAAACACACATCTGATTCTGGTTCGGGTCGTCACATCACCTCAGCGAAGGGTCCAGCTTGAGATGATTTTCTCAGAAGAGATGCTGAAGACAAACTTACATAGCCAATATTCTAAAAAGTCGACACCTCCTTGGTCGCCATCCACCCTTTGGTAGTGCTTCCACCAGGTGGTGTAAGAGTGAGCGAAGGCTTTGGGGGCTATACACGTTTTGGCTTAAGGTAGTAGTGGTTTGATATCCATGTTTGTATGACATGGAAGTGGTGGGTTGCCCGAAGATCGCGACCATATCAAGCAGGGTGATGCTCATATTCCAACATGGAAACTTGAAAGTGTTACTGCTCGGATCCCAGAAACATATAACAGCAACGAGAGATGCTCGATTACCTCTTAGAGGAAGAGAAAAACATAATTTCAGGAGGGGAGTGATTCCAGCAGCCTCCCATTTCCCAGAGTCAGTCTTGTTGTGGGCTTTGTACCATGTGATTTCCTCTCTGAGAAAAGTAGACTATTTTCCCAGTTTGCACTCGACGTCTTTACGCTCCCGCTGAAGCGGTGATGCACTTTCCAGACGAAAAATGAATGCTTGTCGACAGACGGGGGCTTGGAGGGTTTTGAATGGAGCCGGGTGTAGTGGCGATTTGACAAATGGACTGAGGCGAGCTATATTGTTATCTGCCAAGCAGAGCGAAATGGTGGTGTCGGGTTTCTTCCGGATTGCACATATGCCGTTGTTGAAGGCCTCGGCATTGTCCTCGTTGAGGATGGGATTAAATTTGGTCTTGTGCGTAGGCATTTTTCTGGGTTTAGATGGTCAGATTTTGATCGAAATCTATAAATCTTTACAAGGAAGTTTGGGGTACTTTGAAGATTAAGAGGAAAAGGTAGAAGAGGTGATTTGATTTGTGTGCACCACCGAAAGTCGTGCGGCTTAAAGTAGGTGTGATGTCATAAGGGCGTGACTTTTTAAGGATGGTGAAGTGAAAGGGCGAAGCGAGTCAAAAGTTGTCGTTTGGTCTTAGACGAGGTTTTGCAATTTCAAACCTCTTCGATTATATTTGGGCCTTATCTTGAGGCTTGACGGGCACTATTTGGGCCCAAAATAAACATTCTTTATTTTGTGGTTTAGTTACAATCTTTAGGCCGATGCCTGTGGCCAGCGCAAGAAGAGCTTTCTTACGGAGGGAAGGAATCCTGAATGATCCTAGCAATCTTAGACTGATCCTAGGAATCCTGAATGATCCTAGCAAGGCTTAGAAATTCTTATTAATTATAGTCATTTAATGATATCAATTCCTAGATTTTATGACTTCTCCGACTTCTTGGGAATTCTGCAGCTAAACACCACCTTTACAGGAATGATAATTTTGTTAGGTCATACATGCTGAAATACATGATGATTGGACCCCGCATCAGTCCGACCCCAATACATGAACCCAGATGGCCCATGACGTACCCATCCATCAAAACCCAAAAGAGGTCCAAATAGTAGTCCAAAGTTCAAAAGGAGATGTGGTGAAGTATAAACTCCCATAAGCTTTGTTTTTTTGGAATATAATTTTTTCTTTAATTGGCGAACTTTGTAATTATTTTCCAAAAGTACGTAGTACGTACTACGTAGGAAGTATAAATAGATAATTACATATAAGGTCATTTAGAGACTCTACTTTACACATAAGGTTATTTAAACTTTTTATCCTAATTAATGTCACTTTCTTTAATTCATATTTTCTGTCTTTCCAATTTTGCCCTTTTATATTTACTTTGAAGATCATTTATATTTTTATCTTAATTAAGGTCATTTTTTTATCCATATTTTCTGTCTTTCAAATTTTACCTCTTTATATTAACTTTTCAGGTCATTTTATATTTTTTATCCTAATTAAGGTCACTTTTTTTTATCCATATTTTTTATGCATAAAGTTCCAGTAAAGTAGTACTAGCCAAAGGCGTCGCGCTCGCGCGTACGTTATATCGGTGGCATACTTAAAAGTGTGCAATTATATTGTCTTCACTTAATTGTCCAAGTCCATTGCTCATGACAGATACTATCGTGCACTTTTAGGCCTATCTCTATTATTCGAATACTGATCTAATTGAGATCTCTATTATTCGAACACAGATCTAATTGAGATGTGGGAAGAATGACTAATGATTGATGATAAAATTTGTAAAATAATATTAGCCTACTTCATATTAAGTCAACACTATGTAAAAAATAATCAATCACTGATAATAAATGCAGTGTCAGTGCATATGAAAATAGAAATCAATAACACAGGACAATGTCCAGTATTAAGTGCAAAGTTCAGAATTGAATACTCTCTACTCACGTAATAAGATGTAAATTCAGATCAGAAAACATAACAAAAACAATAGTTAAAACATAATTAAAACAATCCATTCAATAGTAAACACAACGAAAACAATCTATTCAGGAACTAAAACACTACCCATAATAACAAACAGACTGAATACGAAAAAAGGAAAGTAAAAAATGAGATAGAGCAAAGAGGAGAGGTTATGGAGCTGATAACCCACATATACTGAAGTTTTTTAGATATGCTGATGCATATGTCAATGTTAAATTTGTTGTTGGTGACGGAAGAATAAACTAAAAAACTAAATTATCAATCACGCACTGCTACTGTAAGAATTCACTATATTTAAAGCATGACATCAATGATTACAAACCACAAAAAGAATTTGGACAAATCTGAAGGAAGCTAAGCATCCAAAGTATCGACCAATTACAAACTACAGAGTTTTCCAAAGTCAATCAAGAACTTAAATTTCACTATGCTCAACTAATAACAATTTCTATCTCCACTAAACCAAAAACAACAAATCTAATGCAGCTATATAATAGACATCCAAGAATCAACCAATCACACACTACAGAGTTTTCTCAATTCAACTAAGAACTTCACTTTCACTAAGCTCAGCTGATAACATGCAATCACCTAACATCGCAACATTGTAAGTTTTTGATCAACTAAACCAGAACAACACATCTTAATGCAGCTAAAAATTCGATATCATACTTAACCGTTTACACTTTTAAAACATCACTAACAACATCATTATCTGATTACAATAAACAGAGAAACTGGTGTTGTTATTGGGGGCAACCTGATCTTCCCTTTCCGACAACATAAGCTCTTAGACTCAAGATGGAAGAGTTTGGCTACACAATGTCAACATGTTGATGGAGAAGGTAGTTGAACTTTTTGAAATCCTGGAGTCTCATGATAATTTTTGGCAGAATTAAGGCGTGAAATTGTTGCGCGTCTATGATGTATGTTATTCACATGTAGTCTTAATTCTCTTTGCTCATGCATAAAACTCTCTTCAGCTGTGGTTAGTTTGCCATGATCATAAACAGAAGGTCTTGTGTCATGGGAATAGCTTGTCTCTCCAAATTCATAGATATGCTGCCAAATTGGTAGGTTGGTACCTATTTCTCTACTTTCATATGTAGAATGCCTCACCTCTTATGCTCTGCTAGATTCTCCATGTTCATATACAGAGTGCCTCACCTCTTGTGCTCTGCTGGATTCGCCGTGTTCATGTACAAAGTGTGGTAGATGCCCTATTTCTTGTGACATGCTTGATTCTCCATGCTCATAAGTGGAGTACCCCTACTCTCCCATATGTTGTGGTATACTTGCTTCTCCACCTTCACAAACTGTGCCCATATAAAAACCATTCATTTTCTTTGCTTAGCTTAATAAAACGAAAACTTGATCAGTAAGAATGTGTACCTTGATTTGCACTGGTTTAATTGAAGTATGATTGTGCCATACACCTAACTTGGGTTAAACGTGTAGCAATTTGAGGATGATTTGAATGTGGATGCAAAATTTGTTCCTCATTAGCTGTAATAGTCTAGGCATGATCAACAAATTTGATAAAAATATGAAATATAAAAGTGTTTTACTGAGCCAATATATAATCCATTCATTTATTTTGTAAAACGTTATGAAATTAAAATTTAATCTCTCAGAATGAGTACCTTGATTTTCACTGGTTATTGAAGTGAAGCATAAGCGTGCCATACGCCTAACTTGGACTAAACAAATAGGAATGTGAGGTTGATTTTGAATTTGGAAGTGAATTTTCTTCCTCATTAGCTGTAATAGCAAAGCCATGACTAACTAATCTGATAAAACCATGGAATAATTTTTTTAATGGAATAGTTTTTTTAATTTTGACATATTTACCTATAATTGTGTTAGCTGCAGTCGTATACGTTGATCCATTGTCTACTCTTCTATTTATGGAATTGCGGCATCTTGCAAGATGCTCTTGTCTTTGTTGTGAACTCATGCCATTGCTATCATTCTTACCCGGTAATTAATACGTTGCCTCTCATGTCGACGAATGAGCCTTTCCTCATGTTCACTTCTCATTTTAGCTACTTATATCTTATAGAAACAATCTGCAAAAAAGAAAAGCATAAAGCACAGTGATACACGTTTTGAAAGGAAAAAAAGTCGCAAACTGATGGCTTGAAGCTTAGCTGAAATGGACTGTACAATTCAGTTCACATTCGGTCCACAAATGAAGGAACTTATTTTCGGAGAACTAATCCTGAATAAAGGCTTTACTAAGTCCTAAATTCCAATGTTTGATTAAAAATATTGTATATACAGCAAGCAATAAAAAGCCAAAACTTAAAGTGTGGGAGTGTACTGTGTTAGAACTCAACACATGCTGCACAAAATGAAAATTATTCTAAACCTTTAGATGGATGGTATGTGGGCTTACCTTAAACATTTAGGTGTGCGTGGGATTCTATTAGGGATTCCTCTAGCAACAATGACCGCCAGTTCCTGCAGTTAGGTTGCCAAAAAAATATCAGTATACCAATACCTATTGTTAACTTGTAGGAAGCATTTGGTTAGTTAATTCAATACTGATCTTTGGGTATTGGGAAAGGGTGCACTTTTCAGTTAAATTGGTAATTGTTGATGATGAAATTCAAAACAAATGTAATTCGTTAAACTCAGAAACACTAACCTTCACGAAAGGGGCCCATTACTCGACATATAAACCACGATCAAACCCTCCAAGAGCTGCAACAAACATTATGGCATAGTTTCAACTTGTTGAATTCAACAACAATAAACATAACAGGTCTCAATTATATAAGCAAAAGACTAAAGAATTCTTTAAATAGAACACAGATCGGAGTTGTTTATGATAAAATTACCTGAAACAACAGAAAGAAGATCAGCCTCACTCTTCGCAACAGCATTTCCATGCCCATCATAAGCCAATCTTTTACTCTTTATCATAAGCGGATAGCCAAAGAGGTCTGCTGTTCTCTTGGCACCTTCTAGATCATCTATCTGCCTTTGCCATATGTTACAATAATCAATTTATCATATTGAGTGGCTACACAGCGAAATCGGGAAATTCATTCACTCTGATCATCAAACACGTGTAAAAAGTAACAAACGTGCATAAATTAGACTTCTGAAGATACTTATCCTGTCACATATCAAACACCCCCCGATTCTCACCAATATTAGACATGAAACAATGCAGCGCAAACACGTATCTAAAACGCATATATCAACACAGGTTCAATCCGAAAAGTTCCAATACCTGAATGATTCTAATGGTAGAGGCTTTGGGTTGGCAGTCCACTCCTTGCTGCTCAAGCTTCTCCAATATCTCCACATCCACGTGCTCGATTTCCACCGTCAGCACTCCACACCTAAATCACACAAAACCACATTCAACCACACAAACACAAACACAAAACTCAAACACACAGCAAATACTTAATTGGTCTGACAATGCATCCCTCTAAAAAATGTAACCTTTTCACAAACTCTAGAACAGCAGAACAACTACCGTCGAGGCTACCAAACCATAATGTGATAGGCCATTATAAAACAGACTCAAACTGCAAAACAAACATAGCACGTTAAACCCATTATACAAATCCCCAGAAACTTCTACAATCTCTAAACCCAGAACCAAGGGTTAAAGGGTCTGTTTGGACTGGATTTCAATACTAAAAATCAGCTACTGAAATGGGTATTTTAATTAACAACAAACAACGCCCAGGAATTAGAGGGCATGAACTGGGTTTTGTTCGATTGGGTATATTGCCGACTAACCCCATTCAATTTCATCTAAGAAATTATATACAGAACACAAATATGTTAAAAGTTTAGAGAAAGAGAGAGTTTACCAGATTGGGCATTTGAGCTCTCGGCCCATTTTCTCGAGGTGCGCCAGAGTGCCCATTTTCCGGTGATCGGAGAGAGAGAGAGAGTAGAATAGGACGACGGAGGGTTTTGTATTTGTTATTGGGATTTTATGAGAACCATCGTCTTGGAACTTGCCTAGCCCTATGGATTTCTTCTTTAACACGCTCAATTTCTTCTCCGACAATCATGGCTTCCCCCCTCTTCAATTGTCCGCATGGGATCAGCCCGTTTTATTGGATAATACCCACTCTCTCACTTCTCCTTAAGATATCAGATGGATAACTGCTCATGGTAACTGCATCTTACGTTTCTCTTTGTTTAATCTCTCTTTACTTCTTTGCCCATTTTTTATAAATTCGAGGGTTGTAGACCTGGTATTGAGGGAAGGGCAAATTGTGGGATTACGAAAGTTCTACCTTGATAACTTCTCTAAGCCCCTCTGCAATAATTAATAGAGATTATCCAACAACTAGAGTAGTACTTTCTGAAAACTACAGTAGTACTTTCAACAAAGTTTTAGTTAGAATGCATAAAGTCCCAGTAGAGTAGTACTATCTAACGACTAGAGTAGTACTTTCTGAAAACTACAGTAGTACTTTCAACAAAGTTTTAGTTAGAATGCATAAGTTCCAGTAGAGTAGTACTATCCAACAACTAAAGTAGTATTTTCTGAAAACTACAGTAGTACTTTTAACAAATTGTTGTAGTGCTTTTCATGAAACTGCCAAATGGTATTTTTTGCAACGTCCTCACTGTTTTTGGAGGCAATTTTTTATGAAGTTCACCAATGACTTTGCAAAAGTCTCTTAATGACGATCTTATTTGGACTTTGGGTTTCTTTAGGGTCTTCCATTTGTGCCATTTCTGCAAAAAATAAAATAGACCATCAAAATTACTTACATCAATTCTACATACTACTACAGAGCACACTACATACTATGCACAGCCAACACTGCAAACTACTACAGAGGACACTACATACTACTCACAGACAACACTGCAAACTACTACATAGGACACTACATACTACTACAAAACACACTACATACTACTCACATACAACATTACAAACTACTACAGAGCACACTACAAACTACTACAAAGCATACTACAAACTACTACACAGCGGACTACATACTACTCGCAGAGAACACTACAAACTACTACAGAGCACACTACAAACTACTACAAAACACACTGCAAACTACTACAGAGAGGACTACATACTACTCACATACAATACTGCAAACTACTACAGAGCACACTACAGTCTGTACATACTACTACAGAGTAACATATGTACAACCACAGATTATTATAGACAATACTACGTACGTAACAACCAAAACACAACAATCTGCCTAACAACCAAAGCACACTACAGTCTGTACATACTACTATAGAGTAACATATGTACTACCACAGATTATTATAGACACTACTACGTACGTAACAACCAAAACACAACGATCTGCCTAACAACCAAAGCACACTACAGTCTGTACATACTACTACAGAGTAACATATGTACTACCACAGATTATTATAGACACTACTACGTACGTAACAACCAAAACACAACAATCTGCTTAACAACCAAAGCACACTTCTGCATACAAATAGATCTCCAACGCTCAGAGTGAGGGAGAGGGAGAGAGAGAGAGAGAGAGAGAGATCGCAAACCTATAAATTGAGCTGGCAGCGTCCGAGGCTGCTGCTTTGCCAGCGACGAGTGGCGAGGCTGCTGCTTTGCGCAAAGTTGTAGGCGACAAGTGGCGAGGCTCCTGCTTTGTTGGCGACGGAGGTGTACAGTTGAGGTTGTTGGGTGCGCCGCCGAGGAGGGAGAGTGTTCATGCTTTGATTTTGGGATGGAGCTCTGCTAGGGCATGATTTGATTTGGAGAATTTGGGTTTGATTTTGGTCTGAAATCAGAGAGAGAGAGCAGGTTCATATAGATGGTATTAAACATAAATAAAATGAATGTAAGGGTTTTTTGTTAAATCAGGTGACCTTATTTGAGTTAAAAATACCATATGACCTTATACATAAGTAATCTTATGTAAATGACCTTATGTATAATTTACCCAAGTATAAATCCATGCTTGTTTAAGCTAAATTTTTTAGGTCAATTTCTTATAGTGCAAGCTAACTAGCTAATCATCGTAACTTTATTAGAAGAATCATATTCACATTCCGCAAAGTCGTCTACTAGCCTAACCTTTATAGGCCTGTATGGTACGTCTGGCTTATATTACGTATGTTTATCGAAAGAAAATTAAAGGACATAATTCCTTGATTATGAGGAAGTGTAACTTAATTGTGAATTTAAGTCCCTGCTATGTACAAATTTTTGCTATCTAAATGGGAAAAATTCTCAAATGGTACTTAGTGTATCACCCAATTCACATTATAGTACCTGATATTTTTAAAGTACTCAGACAATACCTGTACTTATGCAAAGTGGTCTGAAATAGTACTTTATAAGGGTAAAATTGTCAAATTACCATTTTAATTTTTTTTAGCATTTTTGCATATTTTCATATTTAAAAACCGTAGTGGGCCCATAATTTGTTTATTCTAACATTTGCAGCTAAGATTTATTCTCAAACACTCGAAGGTAAACAGTTATTTTTTACCACAAAGATTTCTCATTTTAGAATAAATTGCAATCTAGGAAGAAATCTTAAGTTAATTCAAGACTAATACTAATTGCAAACAAGAAATTAAACTTCTAGAAAAATTGAGAAGAGAAGTTCCTCTTCACGACAAGGCAAGAGTTGACGAAAAAATTTCTTTTGAGCAAGTCTTTTTAGATAATTGTTAAAAAGATAAAGCCAAATTTGAACAACATTTGCATAAACTTTCTATCTGAGCTTTTGGTTAGATCTGCAGTTTACTGGTATCAGAGCTTGCTATAGGTCAAAAGTCACAAAGATGGGATCAACATCTGAGAAAATAATGAAGAAAATAGATTCTCTATTAGAATTAACAGATGTAAGGTAGCAAGAACCTTTATCAGAGATCTCTAGCTACAGAGAGTATCTAGAAATTCATCCAGCAATTAGTATCCAATTACAGAAATTGGAAACTAAAATGGATTACATCCAAAATCAGCCGGAAGAAAATAACTATTAACAAAGGTTAATAGTAAAATCGAGGGACTAAATCTTCAACAGGTGAAGACTCTTGATTATGTTCAAAGGATAACCCGAGAACATAAAAGGTCAAGCAATAGCCCACCTCGAACAACCATTAGGAGAACTAATGACTTCAAACCACTACAAGTTTCAAAAGGGAACCCATTGCAAAAACTATTTTTTTAGATTCCCCAACAAATCTATTATGTATAAGATTTAGAGAATCTAAAATTGAAGATATTCGTGATATAAACATGTTAAGTATCTTCAAGAAAAAATCAGTACAGTAGTTGAATTCAACGAAATTGAAAATATTGTTCGAAATGCTTCAATCCCGATGTTTGAATTCAATCATATATATATACAAAAGAGGAAATTTTGACATGTTGGATAGCTATTAGTTCAAAATTCTTGAATTCACTACCCAACAACAATAGGAGAAACATATCTCCTTCTGGTGACACCTGAAGAGGTTGCCAAAGCCAAAAAATGAAACTTCAAATTTATACATATTGGAGCAGTCTAAGTTGGCATAAAATTACTCGCCAGAGAAGGTCTAAACAATTCACTCTGTGTCTTACACGACAATAGACTGATTGATTTCAAGAAAAATCTATTGGGAACTCTTCAAGCATCGCTATGCAATCAGGTTACATGCTTTTACTGCTTCTCAAACTTTTCAATCAACCTGTCTGATCGATGTTGCTCGCTATTTAAGACTAAGAGTCAAGACAGATGGCACGTCCATGAAAGAAGGCATGCAAGAGCTTGCTATAGTTTATAGAATCTACTATAAACTAATGAGCACAATCGTAGAACCAAAGACCAATATAACAAATATCCCAAGTCTTACTACTGGATTCATCACAAACTCCAAAAATCATTCACAGCAAATTCACAAGGTTATATGGGATGAGGTAACTTTCCCACTAGAGTGGAAGTTGTCTGGTCCTAAAGAAAAACCAGAAAGTATGAAAGCAACAATCTGTGAAAACAGGAGAATTGGAGATGTTAATCTTAAATTCGAAGGACACAAAAACAGTAAGGTATCCCTTGAAAGCTTCAAAGGGGAGAGCTCTAGATCACTCAGAAGATGCAATTCAACCAGAAAAAGTGGTACCAGGAAGTATTAGAATTTCAATAAGAAGAGAAGCATATCCAGTGATGGAGGAAGTGTTAGAATGCTGAGTTACAAAGATCTAAAAATTCAAAATCATAAAAACTCTTTAAGCTTTATGAGGAAGCAAAAGAGTGTAAAGATCCATCTTGTCTAGAACAATTGATCAAAGAGATCAAAGGTTTCACATTCAAAAAACAAAGAAAAGTCTTTCCTCATCAAGAAGTGGAGATGGAAGAAGGAGAGCCTTCAGAAACCAGAATCATCAAAATTGGTGGAAATACAAAACTTCCACAAGGAAAAAGTCTTAGTGGAAAGAATGGAGGAAGAAGTTCCCACAAATTCATTCCACAGAAAAATACACAAAATGTGCCAATTACGCAATTTGGAGTATGGGTTGATCTAGACAAATCTCTAGACAAGAAAAAAATTCATAGATGAATGGGCTGCTAGCCTAGTCATGGCAACTTGTACCATCTACGGAAAGTTTGAAGCACAAGACTTGCAAATAGTCTATGAATTAACCCTCCTAGGAATGGCAAGCAAGTTCTATTTTGCCTTTAAAGAAACTTTCAGAGGAAATGAATAGTTGGAGAGAATAAAAGAAGACAAGTCGCCGTATACTTTTTCCACTCTACTATATGAACAATTCTGTGGAGATATCTCATATATTAGAGATAGAGCTAGAGAGCTAGCAAAAGTCAACATATATTCTTTCAAAATATGTAATATGAAGAATTTTGAGAAATATCTGAATGAATTTCAAGAATACTGTTGCACGATAGGAGAGTTGGAGAATGTCGACCTAATACACTTCCTACAGAGAAAACTCTCTAAACCTTGGAGGACAACTATGAGAGAAAGCATAGAAGCATTGGCAGAAATAATAAGCAGCTAATGCGCGAGTAATGTAAAGCCAACACCAGTGCAAAGGCTGCCAAGAAGCATCTTAAAGGAAAAAGTGACTTCTGTGCCAATATGATAGATGCTCCAACCAACTGGCGACGTGATGAGAAAAGGCAAAAAAGAAAGCACTTTGAAAAATGTTTCAAATGAAAGGAAAGGAAGAATTGGAGATTCAAGAAAAACTTCAATTACAAAAGAGAAAAAAAAAATCCCTGAAAAAGATTTTTCAGAAGGAAAAGATTCCCTCAAGAAACAAAAAAGAAGAAAACTTGCTGATGTTGGTCATGCAAGGCCGAAAGGCACTAGGGTAACAAATGTCCCAAGAAGGAAAAAAACAAGTTCGAAAGCACTTCTTAGGGAATATGAAGGAGCCATAGAGATGGCAAACATGAAAGGCTACGAGGTAGTCTATTCAGAAGAAGAAGAAGATGTGTATGTCTATTCAGCCTGGACAAAAGATGAATCGTCAGAAGAACCAGAAACGGATTCTGATGAAGAATATGAACCTAGAAAGGTTTATCTTCTTGAAATAAAAAAATTGGGAAGAAGGAACTGAAGAAGAAAAGATTTCTTCTTACAAAGTCAATCTCGAATCATTTGTCTGTGACTACACTCTCTGCCGTGAGAAGGATGGCCTTCCCATGTTTTGTGAAAAGTCAGAAAAAATGTGTCACAAAGAATGGTTCATAGATTAAGCAAGGAGAAAAATAAAAAATGGTTCAATAAATCAGATTATTGAAGAAGTATATGAAGATTACTTCTATGAGATAGAAGAGAGACAAGAAATTATAGAAAGAGAAATAGAAATAATGAAGTTTGATACTACTACTAATAATGAAGATTTTTCTCGATCTATCTAGACTTACAATTGTAGTTGTATCCTATTATAGCAAGGGAAAATTCCTAAGTGCCCTAATTTCGAGAAAAAATTTCTCACTAGCTAGTAACTTTCTTGAATATTCCCGCACACCCTCAAATACTCTAAGAGCAAGTTTACCCGTTGAGTTGAGGGGTTAGGATCGTTGGGGCAATAGGGCAATAAGTCAGTGACGTGTCATTCACTTCTTCATAGTTGTTTCCACCCGTAGAGTCAGGGTTTGGGTCAAAATTTTATTTCTATTTAATTTTTATTAATCATTTAAAATGACGAGGGAGTATATATGGTCATCAAACATTACTCTGATAACGTGGAAGTATATACGGTCGAGATTAAGAGTGTCACGTGGCAATTGGATCAGGTCAGAAGGCTAGAAGTGCCTCAGGGATTGACCCAGGGGAGTTCTTGCCTGGGCAAGAAAACACCTTTGGAGCGTTAATTTTTCACTTTTTCCCTTTTTTTGGGCTACATCTACATGACAACCAGGCAAAACACTCCCTAGTGAACTTGCTCGAATGAGTTATTCCCATTCGTTCAACTTTCTTACTTCTTTACTTTTTTATTCCATATTTACCCTTTTCTACACAACTCTCTCTCTCTCTCTCTCTCTCTCTCTCTCTCTCTCTCTCTCTCTCTCTCTCTCTCTATCATGTGGAAGATGACTCAGTCCCTGATTCCAAACTCAACGCCTCTTATTCCGATCAAGAGAAGAGTTTATTCTCTGATTCGTCTCAACTTCAAGCAACTACCCTCCTTGACAGCCCAACTCTGCGAGCTCCGCCTCGGCATCCGCTGCACCACGAGCCTTAAGATCTCACCTCGGCCTCTTGCAAAACTCGGTGTCCACCGCCACCTCCTCCGGACCTCGCACTGTTGTCCACTTTCCACCGTTATTCCATTTCCAACAAAGATCCCTCAAGCCACAACCTCTCGTGGCTCATCAGCTGTCTTCTGCGGCCGCCGTCGATCGCGCTCGAGCCGCGCCTCCCATGCATCTATTGAGATCCGTGCCTCATGCACTTACGAAAATATCCTGGCGTTCCAATGCAACATTTCGATGGTTCACCTAAGCTCATTGCCCTACTCGTCCTTGTTGTGTCTACCTCGCCCTTGGCACCTCCAAGGCTCCAGAACTCGACTTTGTTGTGCTACTGCAAATGAATCCCATCGATGTCCTCACACGTTCATTTGTATTGGTCTTGCAGAGGTTTGATTGCTGAGTGGATTTGGATTTTTAGTAAAAGGTATCTTGTTGCCCCTAGTAGAGCATTTTTTCGAACAAATGGTGTGCATTGCTTGATAGACCATTCTAGGTAAAAGATTACAATATGTCGTTGTTTTTGGTTTGTTTTTTTTTCTACAGGGGTTGAATACCAAATGCTTGGGAAGATGAGAAGATCGAGAGAGTGATGCGTCCCCGTTGTTAAAGCTTGGTAGAATATGATAGGGTCTAGAACTTGTGCATAATGATTGACCGCGAAATTTTAGTCGATCGGTCAAAGCTTGTTGGACTGAGATTATTTACTCAATTTTGTTTTACTATTTTGGGTGTACTAAGCATATTTGCGCATGACAAATGATATGTATGATGTAGTCTTGTGTCGGTGCATGACAAATGATATGTATGATGCCGTGTTTGTTTGTTGTCTTGCATTCTCTGATTTGTTTCTGTCCGTGTCTCAAGAAACACTTGTTTCTTATCGTCTCTGTTCAGTACCCCCTGCTCAGCTACCCTCCTTGTTTTTCATCTCTATTATTCTCAACCTACCTCTTCCTTCTATATCTCAAAAATTGTTCTTCATGTCTGGTTTCACGGAATTGAACTCTTAAAGTATTCAATGATTAGTTATATTGAGATCCTTGTTCTTCATGTCCGGTTTACAGTTGTATATCTCCAAAGACTACTTCATGATGCTATTGACTAAATTTCAAATGAGATAAGAGTAGATCGGTACTAAACCATTATATCAGTGGGTTGCTTTCTTTTATGAGTAATAGACAAGGAAAGTCACTTTTGAGAGGTTTTTTCCTATTAAGGCCAACTAAAAGATTTTGTTTAGATAAGGTCATACTTTGGTTCAATACCTCCCATTTTAGCCCTTCTTTTGGTTATGATTAGTAGTGTATTCATGTATAATAAGTAGTGTCTTTCTATAACAAGAGTAGTACGTTCTTTATAAAGGTTAGTGGACCTATAATTTGTATGTTTTAACACTTGTGAATAAAAATTTATCTTCAATACTCGAACGTAAAAAGTTATTTCTCATTATTAGAATTTCTCATTTTTCAGCTTCTAGAGAGTTAATTAAAAAACTGAAGTGAATTCAGGATTTCACTGAAAACACAAAACAACAAATTAAACTGCTAGAAAGACTCAAAAGATTATCTCGTCCTTAAGATCGATATCAAGAAACAATTGTCATTGAAATTGCTAAACAACAATCTCTTATAGCTGCTGGTCTACGTGATAAAGCCAAAGCAGAGCTTTATTTACATAGATTATCCACCTGAGCTTGTTGGTTAGATTCGCAGAGTTACTGGGATTAGAGCTTATTATAGCTCAATAAGTTCCCACAGTTGGGAAAACCTTATGAGAAAATAATGGAGAAACTAGATTCTCTATTAGATTCAACTGATGCAACGTATCAAGAATGCATAACAAAAATCTATAGACACAAAGAATATCTAGAGATACTTTCGGTGATTAGTAACCAATTACAGCAATTGAAAGATAAAATAGATTATATCCAAAATCACCCAGAAAACAAGAAAGAACTATTAACAAAGGTTAATAGTAAAATCGAGGACTAAATCTTCAACAAATGAAGATTCTTGACTATGTTCAAAGGATAGCCCGAGAACACAAAACTTCAGGAGAAAGTCCACCTCGAACAATCCTAAGAAAAAATAATGACTTTAAACCATTAGAGGTTCCAAAGGGAAACCCTTCACCAATATCATTTCTCTTGAATTCAACAACAAATCAATCAAGTATAAGGTTTCTAGAATCCAAAACTGAAGATGTTCATAGCATGAATTTGTTAAGTATCTTTGGAAAGAAAAAGGTCATACAATTGAACAATTCTGAAGAATTTGAATTCAATGAAATTGAAGCAAATGTTCGAAATTCTTCATTCCAAAATTTCAATTCACTCAAATCTACAAAAAAAGAAATTTTGACTTGTTGGATAGCCATCAGTTCAAATCCTAGAGTTCACCACTCTAGCAACAACAGGAGAAACAAATATTCTTTTGATAACCTCTGAGAAAGTTGCTAAAGCGAGAAAAAGAAACTAAAAATTTATGCATGTAGGAGAAATCCAAGTCGGCATAAAATTACTGGCTAGAGAAGGCATAAATTGCTCAGTCTTATGTGTCTAACAAGACAATAGATTAATTGATTTCTAGAAAAGTCTATTGGGAACCTTTCAAGCATCATTTTGCAACCAAGTGACATATTTCAACTACTTCCTAAATTTTTCTACTAGCCTGACGATGGAGCTCACTATTTATGACTAAGAGTCAAAACATATGGCACTTCAATGAAAGACGACATGCAAGAACTTGTTGTGGTTTATAGGGTTTACTATAAACTAATGAGCACGACAGTAGAACCAAAGATCAAAATAGCAAACATTTCTGGTCTTAATACTGGATTCCTCACAAATCTAAAAAATTATTCGGAACAAATCTATAAGTTTACATGGGATGAAGTAACCTTCCCAATAGAATGGAAATTGTCTAGCCTAAAATAAAAGCCAGGAAGTGTATAAGCAGCAATCTATAAAAATAGAAGAACTGGAGACGTCAACTTAAAATTCGAAGGATACAGAAACAGTGATATATCCCTCGAAAGCCTAAGAGGTGAAAGTTCTAGATTACTCAAAAGATGCAGCTCTTCAAGAGAAAAATGACTAGAGGTACCAGAAAGAAATGTTAGCATGTTAAAATTTGAAGTACCAGAAGCAGAAAAGCTCTTTGAGCTTTATGAGAAGAAAACTGCAAAGATCATTCTCGCTTAGAACTATTGATCAAAGAGATCAAAAGTTTTACGATCAAAAAGGAAAAAAAAATGTCTTTCCTTATCCAGAAGTAAAAATGGAAGAAGGAGATTTTTCAGGAATCACTATCATCAAGGTTGATAGACTACACAAATGAAAGGTCCTTTTGGAAACGAAAGAGAAAGAAGTTCTCAAAAATTCATTCCACAGGACAGTACACCAAAAGTGCCAATTACGCAATTTGGTGTGTGGCTGGATCTACACAAATCTCTATGCAAAAAGAAAGTTATAGATGAATGGGCTGTTAGCGTAGTCATGCCAGCATGTACTACTTTTAGAAAGTTTGAAGCTTCAGACTTGCAGATAGTCTATGAATCAACCCTCACAAGGATGGCAAATAAGTTCTATCTAGCGTTCAAACAAACTTCTAGAGCACAAGAATGGTTGGAGAAAATCAAAAGTGATAAATCTCCATATACCTTTGCAACTCCAATCTATGAACAATTTTGTAGAGATATTTCATACGTTGGAGATAAAGCTAAAGAGTTAGCAAAAACTAACATATGTGCTTTCAAGATATGCAACATGAAGTATTTCGAGGAATATCTAAATGAATTGCAAGAATACTATTGCATAATATGAGAGCTAAAAAATAGTGATCTGATACATATCTTGCATAGAAAGCTTCCTGAACCTTAGAGAACAGACATGAGGGAAAGCATAAAAGAAAGACCCCTAGAAAGATTCTCTATAGGGGGAGTAGGAGAAAGAATCAAACAGCTCATGCGAGAACAAGGCAAAGCCAACATAAAAGCAAAAGCTACAACAAAGTAGCTTAAAGGATCTGACAATTTCTGCACCAGAATCACCGATATCCTAACAAACTGGGGATGCGATGAACATAAGTTGAAAAGTAAGGGGAAGCACTTCCATAAACTTTTCAATGGAAATGAAAGGAAGAATTGAAGATTCAAGAAAAGCTCTAATTACATAAGAGAAAAGCAGAACCCAAGAAAGAGATTCTTTAGGAAGAAAAGATTCTCTCAAGAGACAGAAAAGAAGAAAACATGTAGATGTTGGTTATGCAAAGTGGAAGGGCATTATGCTAACGAATGTCCCAAGAAGGATAAGAGAAGTTTGAAAGCTCTTCTAAGAGAATATGAAGAGGTCATAGAGATGGCCAACGTAAAGGGGTATGAGGTAGTCTATTCAGACGATAAAGATGATGATGTGTATGTTATTAAGCCTGGACAGAAGATGAATCGTCAGAAGAATCATAAACAAATTCTGAGGAAGAATATGAACCCAGAAAGGTTTATCCCCTTGAAATAAAGGATTGAGAAGAAAGTATTGAAAATGACAAAATTTCTTCTTACAAAGTCAATTCCGGATCATTTTTCTATGACTACTGTCATTACCATGAGAAAGAGAGACTTCCTATGTTTTGCGAAATGTTAAGAAATACATATCACAAAGAATGCTTCATAGCTGAAGCAAGAAGAAAAACAAGGAATAGTTCAATAAACTAGATTATTGAACAAAAATATGAAGACTACTTCTACGAGTTAGAAGAAAGAAATGAAAATCTAGAAAGAGATCTAGAAACAATGAAAGTAGATACTACTACTGAAAAAGAAGAAGTAGTATCTACAGAAACCCAAATTGCGAGGAAGTGCAATGCAGTCCTTTCACAAAGATAGTAGAAGAAGAATGTTCTTCCAAACAAAATTTGTGCAAAGCAGTAACTGCCTCTACGAGTAAGTTCAACAACTACATGGAAATTTGATTAAAGTTTTAAGGATATAAGAAGTATCATCTACATACTTATGTAGATAACGGTTCTGGCTTCAGTCTAGCAAAAAAAATTTCTATACCTGAAGAAATATTGATTAATAATCCAAAAGGAGGTACAAATGGGAAAATGATAGAAGGAAGAAATATCTTCATAAATACATCTGCCAAAGAGGTTCAAATCTTGATTGGAGGAAGAACCTTTGTAATTAATGAGCTTTGGCAATCAGAAAGCCCATACTCAGATATATTGATTGGCAATAACTTCCTTCTACAATAAACATTCATCCAACGGAAGTTAACTTACTAGGCTTTGAAAACAATGACAAAATTTGCTGGACAGAAAGAGTAAAACAAGCAAAAAGTGTGGTTGGTCCAAGATTTACATCGCAATATCAGAGGTCGCGAAAAAAAAGTGGTGGATATACTCTAAAATACGAAACAATATTGCAATACATGCAACAAGACGAGTTACTTATTGAGGAATCTTCAGAGGAAGAGGAAGAGAAAGACATTGATTGTATGGAGTTCTATGAGTTTCATGGCAACAAAAAATTTAAGCAACTTAATGCCCTATCTAATACTCCTACTAGAATCAAACTCAAAGAATACATAGTCAACGACATTTCGAAGAGGGATTGTGACCAGTGTAAACAAGAAAAAATCCTCAAGAAGAAAGTGAAGAATTCCAAGAAGCCTTGTATGAAAACAAGGTTTGAGAATGGAGATCCTACTATTGCACCGCTTCATGACCAAGACAAGTACCATTACTATGTATCTTCTAATTCTGCTGATAACCATCAGAAGCAACAAGAAGAGTTGCCTGTCAAATTATCAGAAGATAAAGAGATGTCTGAAGTCGCCTTCATAAAAGAGCGTAATCTCAAGCATTTCAAGATTAAGCTTGAGAAATAGAAGGCGCATACCCTTGGAGAGATCAAGGAAATTCTAAGACAAAATATTGACATCAATCCTCTGAAATTATGAGAAAAAGTCCCAGTGGTCTGTGAGCTCAAGCTACATGATATGAATTCCATCTGCCACGTAAAATCAATCCCTCGGTACAAGGAAGAAGATCAGAAAGAATTCAGGAAAGACATAGCTGATCTTGTGGAAAAAGGATTGATAAGACCATCGAATAGTCCTCATCATGCCCCAACATTCTATGTTAGAAATTACGCTAAAGAAGCTCGTGAAAAAGCAAGAATGGTAATAAACTATAGAGATGTCAATAAGAAAACTGTAAAAGACAGTTATCAAATTGCACATGCAAGAGTGCTAATAAACAGGCTCAGAAGAGCCAAAGTGTTTTCAAAATTTGATGCAAAATCAGGATTTTGGCAAGTTAGAATGCATCCTGATAGCATCCCCCTTATAACTTCCAGAACTTCATAGGTACACTACGAATGGATAATAATGCCTATTAGGCTAAAACAAGCTCCATCCATTTTCGAGAGAACAAAGGACAACATATTCAAGCAAGTTGCAGACTTTTGTGCCATCTATATTGATGATATATTAGTCTTTTCAAGACCAAAGAGGAGCACATGAATCATCTCTGTGATGTAGTCAAGCTCATGGTTCAACATGGAATCATTATAGGATAAAAGAAAGTCTTTCACGTTCTAGATGAAATTGACTTCCTAGGGATTAACATAAAAAATGGGGTGATCAAGCTTAAACCTTATATTTTAGAAAAGATCTGAAAATTTTCACAGAATCCCTGGTCCTAAAAATCTACGGAGATTATCATGCCATTTTAGGAAAATCATTCACATTGAGAATAGATTGCGCCAGAGTAAAAAATTTCAAGAATTTCAAACTTGATAAAGCAGCTGATAGAGGAAGATTAGTGAATTAACAATTATTTCTTAACCAATATGATTATGATGTTGAATTAATTTCATATAACGGGAATTATCTTCCAGACATTTTAACAAGAGCAATGGCAATGTTCAGAAGGAATGAAAAGGATGAAGAAGGTCGGAATCCTAGGAGCAGAAGGCCAGGAAAAGAACCTGATTAACAAGAGGAGTCTATCGAAAAGGTTCTTAAGGGTTTTTTGCTGTGTGCTAAAAGACCAGCCTTAGCTGACCAATTCAAAGGAAAAAGATTGGCTAACCCGTCTCAAATGGCAAATGGTAAAGGCTCATTAAGACCGTTGAGAACTGCTGCTTTGCCAAAAAGTAGAATTTTTCCTACAGGGTTTGTAAATATATTCAATTATTAACTAAATACCTTCTCGAAATCAGTTTTTCAGACTAACCCAGGTCTAGCTTTTCACCAGAAGATTTTGATAGACAATTTAATGGATGCCTTCCAAGAGTAAGACAAAAGGCTCATGGTAGAGGCCATGAATGCCTTAAATGAAGAGTTGAGCTAAAAGAAAAAATAACCAAGCGTTGTTAGTAAACAAGCAGCGTTGTACATCAGAATCCCTGAAAGTGCTAAGGTACAAATTAAGGCATTGAAAGAGATAGAATAGTTCAAATTCTATAACACTATTGGCAGATATTGACCCAGATCAATTCTCCCTGATACACTCTTCATAGTTCCAAGACCATTCCTAGGAAGATATTTGGTGAATGGTCACAGTGAACATCGACAACAGCATAAATTGTGGTTGGCTGAAAATGGTTTTGTTCATAATCTGTGGACAAAAAAAACGATGATCTCAACGGGCTGCCGACCATCATCTGTAATACAGTCAAGAATGTAAGGAAGACCAACTGCATTTTTAGACTCAAGTTCAGATCTACACCTCCAGAATGGGTGCAGAAGTCCAATGGAGAAACTGAATATATTTCTCCGCACCACTATGTTAGAATCATCCATGGTTAGTATTTAGAACCAGCTTGTTTTGGATATAATGGAGCTCCAGATTCTAGTATTCCATGGATGAAAGCAATGACGCTAAAATATGTCAAGAAAATAATCGAAAGAAGACCAACAAATTACTTTTCTTGTATCCAGTGAGAAAATAATTGTAGCTGCCTATGACCACCCAGGGGCGTAACCAGTGACCTATTTGTTGCCCTTAAAAGAAAGAATAGATTCCACCCTTACATGGGTTCAGTGGCTAAAAAGATCGAGAAAGAAAGGCATTACAAGATGTATGTTGATACCGACATGGAAGAGAATGGAACAAGAAGAAGAATTGATTTCAAAGAACCCTATCTTAGGGAAAACTTAGAAACATACGATGACCTATAAAGACATGTATTGTCTTTTTCTTAAGTAGAGAACATCGCTTATCATGAAGGAATCCGATTTCCAAAAGAAGATAATTGAGGAATTCGAAAGCAGAAACCTGATCAGCATGGAGTCACTATCTTTAGTGGAACTACTGTTAATTATGTGTGTTTCAATTCCATTTTGAGTTCTGCTCCTTATAAAAGGAGCTTTGAGTCTTAGTTCAAGGCATCAAAATTTAGAATAGAAGAAATCTGTCTGAAAATAGAATTACCTGAGTAGAGTGTGAGTCAAGAAATAGAGTGAAAGCAAACTATTTAGGTTCTTTATTTCCAAGTACGTATGTGTACTACTATGAGCGGCTAAACAGCCTTATAGCTGTTTACCATAGAGTGAGGTTCTAGTTCTTTATTTTGTAATCATGTTAGAATAAATAAGTTATAGTTTCCCACTACTAGTCTTTTAGTTTGTCTCTTATTTTTTTCATAAAACCCCATTAAACTTCTCTGAGAGGCGAACTACCGCCTAGAAGGAGAAAAAAGGTAGGCTTTCCTTACTTGTTCATATTTGTTTCGATCCCCTAGGAGGCGGACTATCGCCCAAAAGGTGGAAAGAAAGAAGTTGTCTAATATTAGTATCTTCATTCCACGTTAGTAATATGTTCCATACTAGTAGTACGTGTGTTCCACATTAGTGTGTTCACATAACGTAGATAGTATTTACTGGAAATGGAGTCGTTCAGAGGATAACCTTTCTAGACTAAAAGGTAGTCAACAGTGACTCCACCAACATCAGTAACCAGATAGGCAAGAGCCAATAGGTGAAATAGTTGCATGACTAAGGTTAGTTCTGTCCAGAAGGGAAAGAAAGGTAGAAAATTTTGAAAGAATGGCACAGTAGTAATTGTTTAAGTTAGTCATATCTTTTCCACAAGGAAAGTGGCCTTATTTGAGATCAATTTGTTAAGTGACCTTATGCGATATAGAAAGTGTCAAAAAGACCTTATTTGTAATTTGTTCTTCTTTTATCTATTATATATAACATGAGAATGATCGATCAAATGCAGATCACTATTTGTAATCAACTATGTAGAGTTATAGACTAGGATTGAAGATTGGCACCATCAAATCATATTTCATAATTTTTGGGGAGAAATGGAAAATATCATAAATATTAAATTATGAGATCGTAGAAAGCCATCAACCAAGAGATCGAAACTAAGGAACACTACCAGCAGAAGTAGTATACCCGACGAAGTCCTCAAAAAACGACCGACGAGAAGGCTTCTCGTCGGTTATAGGTTTTTGACTGTCGAGATTTTCTTGTCGTCGGTTATAGTCGCCGGAAAATCATCGGTTATAGTTTTCGACTATTACCGACGATTTTTTTGGACTATTAGCCCCGAATTTTTTCTATCGTCGGCTATAGTTTCTTATTTCAGATCTGGGCAGCAGCTCGATCTGTTATTCAAAAAAAATTCTCTTTTTTCTGAAAATGCTCTGAAATCGATCTTTGGGTGATGTCGAGAATGAGTTCGTGATGATTCATGCATTATATATAGGTACGTGCTTAATATGTTTTTGAATATATATTGCTTTAATTTGTTGAATTGATCGATCGATATTGATTTTGAATATATATATATTGATCGGTCGATCGATCGAGTTAATTAATTGATTCTTGAGTTTGAGTAATTGATCGATGGTTGATTTTAAGTACGTGATTAATGATCGTAAATATATATATTAATTGTTGTTAATTTTGATTATTGTGAATATATATATAGCTAGCTAGCTAGGGTGATTAATTTATTTAATTAATATATTGCATTATATATATTGTGATTATTATATATAGGATTAATATATTATATATATAGCTAGCTAGCTAGTGTACGTACGTGCATGGTTATATATATATATATTTAGATTTTTGTGATCGATCGATTATATATATATATATAATTAGGGTGTACGTGTGTGTATATATATATTAAAATTATGGGAATTATAATAATAAATATTTATATCTAGCTATGAAATTTTTATTAATAAGATCATGGGTATATATACATGCAGTTATAATTTTCAGGATGGACAAGAGTTGGATGTGTCTTCCAAGATGGGATGTAAGATATCACCGTGGAATTAGAAGTTTTGTCGAATATGTGAAGGTTAATTGTGGAGGGATGACAATTCATTATTGTCCGTGTACGAAATGTCAGTGTCGCAGCGAGCGATATCGTTTTCACATCGATAAAGTATTGGAGCACTTGAAGAAAAACGGGTTTTGGGATAAGTACACATGTTGGATTTATCACGGTGAGAGCTCATCAGTTGGTCAACATGATCACGGACAATTTTTTGAGAGTGGCAGTACATCCAATGATCCAACAACAATGTTGATCAACGATATGTTTCCTCATGAGAGCGGTATATTTGCTCAAGCACCGGATATCCCTCCCGCCGTTGGAGACTTCCCTCATATTGAGCCAGTCCAGCAATTACCTACAGCTGTCAACACTGCTGGTATGGACAAGTACAACAACCTCATTGCCTTCCAACAGACCCCGTTGTACAACGGGTGTAATAAGACTGTTCTCGAAAGTTTTATGGGAGTAATGAAGCTCAAAGTGGAGAACAAAATGAGTGTGAAGGCTGTTGATGATTGGCTGAAGTGGTCTGGTTCATTGTTGCCCCCCGGTCATCGTCTTCCTACCACTCATCGTAAGGTGCGACATATCCTTAAACATCTTGGCCTTTCCTACATCAAAATCCATGCTTGTAGATATGATTGTGTTCTCTTCTGGGGTGAAGATGCTTATGGGGATGATCTTGAATCCCTTGATGAATGCTCGGCATGTGGTACAGATAGGTATAAGTTGACTCCTGCCGGAAACAAGAAAGCTGTGAAGATACTTCGGTATTTTCCCCTGATAGATAGGCTAGAACGGTTGTTCATGTGTGCACACACGGCTGAAGCTATGAGATGGTGGGCCGAGAGGAATTTGCCCGACGGTGATACACTTATACACCCTGCTGACGGAGAGGCTTGGAAGCACATGGTGAAGGAGTTTTCTTATTTTTCATCAGAGGTTCGAAATGTTTGGCTGGGGCTTTCATCTGACGGATTCAACCCTTTTGGCAACATGAGTCTTCAATACAGTATATGGCCAGTTATTTTGGTACTGTACAACCTTCCTCCATGGATGTGCATGAAGAAAGAATACAATATACTCACTATGATAATTCTAGGGCCAGGTTATCCAGGAAAGTGTCTCGATGTGTATTTGAGACCCTTGATTGAGGAGCTTAAGTACTTGAGTGAGCATGGTCATCCCACTTATGACAAGTTCAAAAATGAGATGTTCCAGATGCATGCCATGCTTGTTGGCACCATTAGCAATTTTCCTGCACGCGGGATGTTGTCGGGCAACGTTACCAGGGGATACAGGGCTTGTCCAGAGTGCATGATGGTTGAGTATTGCAGACCTCATTGCAGGAAGATTGTACAGATGCGTCATCGTTGTTGGCTTCCACATGATCACCCATTTCGGGAGGATATGGAGGCATTTGATGGGACTGTGGAAACAGGTGAGCAGCCGAGGAGATGGACGGGGGATGAAATATTAGAAGTACTAAATGAATACGATTTTGGGCAGCTAAGCAATCATCCTGAGATAGTGGCGTCAATACCTGACAAACCCGACAGGTATAAATTCAGGACACACAAAAATATTTTTTGGGAACTTCCTTATTGGTCCAAGTTGCTGATCAGACACTACTTAGATGTCATGCAC
The DNA here is from genome assembly GCA_946800695.1 of Geum urbanum. Lineage (NCBI taxonomy): Eukaryota > Viridiplantae > Streptophyta > Magnoliopsida > Rosales > Rosaceae > Geum > Geum urbanum. Next base: position 15,085,057 of record OX327003.1, read on the forward strand.
TGAAAGGACCCAACCCCGATTTAGCTTCCTAAATCGGAATCAAACCCCTTCGAAAACACGAACCAACAAAAACTTTTCGAAATTTGGGCAGAGTTTCGTTACTAGCGTGGAATTACCATTACCTGCACGCGGAAAATACACTTCATCCTATGCCACAAAAAGCAAACCGTGGGCGCCAATCCCAACCGGATTTCTCAATATATCAACAGTAAAGTAAACAATACATATAATATATACTTTACTGAAATCCAGTGTAAAATCGTATAACGTATTCAATAGGAAACTCAGAGCGACATCTAATATATAATTGTATACGCATACCACAGTAGGTAGAACAATAAACCTACTGGATGAAACAAAGTAGCTCGAGCACTATGCCTCCGACCACGACGTGCGACACCAGAGTCTGAACTGCAAACTGGGCACGGAAACCGAAAAGCCCAGGGGAAAGACAATAAACACGTTAGAGTGAGTGGACGAAAATAAATGTCTTTCACCAGCTAATATATATGTATAAATCACATATGCGAGTCCGGTAAATAAAATAACAAGTACACGAGGTAAAACTCATACTCCTCCAGTGTACTGAGCATGCAAGTAAAATCCCACGGGGTCACTCATGGACTCCTCCGTGCTAGTACAGTCAGAATCACGGGATCCCAGACCCACACGTGATTCTAGCCGGAAATGGCCTCAGGTCAAAGGTCTGCCTCCCCCCGGTAAAGACCTCGGGTCAGGAGTCACAGCCTCCCCTGACATATGCCTACCATCGGGGATCAGCCGAGAGGCGAGTGTATCGATACAACAACGTAACCACGACTGTACTCTGTGTAAACCAAATCATAAACATTTCGATGCAAATGCATGAAACAGCATATAAGTGTATGTTTACTCGTATACGTATAATCGTATAAATATATCGTATAATCGTAAAACACATGCTCATGCAATTCATAATCTCAATACGCATGCTCAAGTTCAAAAATCATATAAAAGACTCGCAAGATTTCCGTGAAAAGAAATGTCCACTCACAGACTGGCGTAACGCGTATCGCGTTAACCCGTGATCCGGCGGAAAGTCCATCGCCAAACAAACGATCACGAACCCCTGAATAAATCACAACGTCCAATATTCAAAGTCATAATCCGACAATTCGAATCAAACCACGAGAAACCACCGTTCTCGGAAATACACAATTCGAATACGACGAATCGTCGAAAATCCATATATACCACCTCAATACCTCATTTTACGTTCGGACGCTCAACTCGAAAAACGAACCTCCCCACTGCGATCGGAGCGCGATTTCGAGTCAAACGACATGCGACTTGCCGAAAGTCAAAAAGTCAACCCGTTGACCGTTGACCGCCGTTGACCGCCGCCCACGGCGGCGCCACTGTTGACCGGAGAATTTCACGGCGGAGCAGCCCCTATTCCATGCAAAACCACCCACTGAGCAACTTTGTCAACTGCACCGAAGTCCAATTCTCACTCTAACATGGTCAATTTCATGAAATACCGAATGAACACACAAATTTCAAATCCAAAATTCTCCTTCCACACACAAAATTAGGATCCCAAACTTACATGGTAGCTTGTAGGTGAGGAGAGCTTCAAAGCCCACTAAAAATTGCAGCTCAATTCGGTCCAAATCCAAGAACCCGAAATACAAAGTTTTCCCTCCATTTTGGCCGGATTTCTCTTCCAATTCCGGCGAGCCTTGCCGTGACCGGAAACACACTCAAGGGACCAAGGCGCGTCTAAAGGGACCAACCCCGTCCCACGGGGTGGCCGGAATCGATCGCCACCGCTAGCCACCGTGGGTACCGACGTGAAACCTCCTCCACCGAGTTGACTCGGTCAACTCGGTCAAACCCCAAAATAGAAAGTCATCCCCTTGCCCAGAATAGCAGGTTACTATATATAGCCTTTCCCAAAACGGAAACTTCATGTTTATCCATTTTGACGAACTTCAAACCCACATAACTTTCTCGTCGTATATCCGATTCCGATAATTCTCGCGGCCACGAACTCGTCTCGACACATTCTTCAATAATCACCCAAAGTCAAATATATAGGCCAAACGGATAAAAAGTCAACCCTTCGAACCAACACACAATTAAACCAACCAACAAACAACAATCGGCAAAATTCACAACTAATTCCTCGTAACTCCAAATCAAGCTTCGGAAGTTCCCACAAACTCGAAATTAAATTCTGAACAACTTCCGTGAAGAAGCCAAAACCAAATTCCCGTCCGGTAATTTAGTCGTTAAGTAGCCCACCATTTAAATCTGAACTTCAAATATTCATAACTAATTCCTCGATCGTCCAAATAACGATCCGGAATCGCCCACGAACTCGAAATCACACGTACAACGACTCTCGAGAAGAGACCCAGCTCCAATTCTCGGCCAATAATTAAGTCGTTAATAACTCTGGCGATTCCATTATCTGTCGAAAATCCGCGACTGCGCTGTAACTCACGAATCAAGCTGATTATACTTCTGATTCTGGTCCGGGTCGTCACAAATCCACCCCCCTTAGAAAAATTTCGACCTCGAAATTTCCGAGTCTGCCGACTATAAGGTAGGAGCACTGCCTCTGCATACTGCTCAACTCACCAACGGCAATCTCAACTGAACAACTCTGATCACAAACTCCACAATAGGAGATAATTCCGTGCCGGAATGCCTGTACCCTCAAATCACAAATCTGAATTGGCTCACACAATCGCTAAGTGTTCCTACATAAGGAACAAATAGGGTACACAACACGCAACAACCTGAAACATAGTTCCGCCACACGGAAGACTACACAACTCACACACCAAAAGCCAACACTATAGGCGATGCCGAACCACACGGCATAACACAAACTTGCCTATGACCACACATGGATCAAAACAACTTAGCAAATCTCAACTCAAACTGCACACATCAACATAACCCAAATATCGAAATCGGGCAATAATCAACCCATACCGCTAATCTGACAGTCTGTGGTAGCACATTCTACAAAATCAGAATCAACATCAACTCAAACTCAAACCAAACTTACTCCAACACAATGAAGTACAACATCATTTCTCAAAACGACATCATGCAACTTCAAAATCACAATGGTCAATAACTGGTACTGCAAGCAATCTCGAACAATTGAAAACTGCTGGTCCCTAAATCTCTGGAACTGTAATACCGAGGTCCACAACATGCCCTCCAAGGTCTGTATAGTCTTCAAAGATCACTCGCCAATCCGAGGATAAGATCCGGTACTAGCTCGTAATTTGGTCTCAAATGCTCGCTGCAAAGCTCACCAACACTTAGTCGGAGCTGATCACCTCGATTGGCGAACTGGGACACAGGTACACCACATGAATAGACAACCTTCGTCAGACACAGGTATGTCAGCCAACCACTGGAATCATCTCCGAAAGTACAAGGAACTGTACTGAATTCATCAAATGATCCACAAAGGCCCGACAACTGGTATCACAACCAAAGTGTACACATACACACACAATCATAGCAGCAACCGTCATGTCTAATCGGAAATCTCAAATGACTAATACATCTCGGCAAGTCTCTACCTCCTAGCCATCGCCAGTCGACGAATGTGGCACCAGTACACACATGCTGCGCTCGCACAAGCTGCTATATCGCTCTTCATGTTGTGTCACGAGTAGTAAACTTGAAGTATCTGACATTTCTCCGCGTCACTAGCGCCAAACACGCGCAAAATCACAAGCCTCAACATCATCATACTCAAATTCAGCTCTTGTAGCCCATAACTCGGCTAATACGGAAACTCGAGCCACACATACACGCAGGCAATACCGAAGCTCCTAACTCTCGACTGAATGCATCAACAGCAACATCATCCCAAACGGATGGTCAAAGTGCAACCACTAGCCTTCCTCGAACAAACTCTAATGTGCAGCCATAGTCGTCAGTCAACTCCATCCATTGACACTGCCTCAAGCCCAAATCTGGCCGAAAATGCAAGTGGATAAAACTCAGTGGTCAGTGTACACCCTACACACGCTGCACGCCATAGCAATAGTATCTCCAACTCTCTGGTGCTAACAATAGGACAGCTACACCCAAATCAAACAAAGAATACGTAACCACACAAGGTTTCCACTGTCCGTAACCATGAGCCACCGCTCTGCTACACAGTATCAAAGCATAACCCAACCAAATCTCGATGCATCGCCATAACCCACGAACTCGTCACGATCGTCAGGTAAGGTCAAAGCCGCAGTAACGGTCACCAACCTGCAGGAGTAAGCAACTCTCCTCGCGTGCATCGAACCACATGAACCTGACGCCTTCTTCGTCAATCCGGAAAGTGAAGTGGCAATCCAGGAAAAATCATGTACAAAGCCGTCGGTACAAGCCTGCTAAAACCCAAGAGACCCCTGATCTCTGGTACAATAGTAGGGCAACTCCAAATCCACACGGCTTCGAACCGGTCAGGATCCACGCCGACTCCCTCGGCTAGCATCACATAGCCCAACATCTTCACGCTAATCGACCAAAACTCACACTGGCTGAACTTACAACAGCTAATCGTCTCGTGAAGTCCACAAAACCGCTTGCGACTGCTCCAGGTACTGGTCCACACTCTCGGAGTACATCAGGACATTGCCAACGAACATGACCGCAACTCGTCCAGAAACTGTCTGAACATATGATCCATCAAGTCCACACGATCTACGGGGCATTGGTCAACCAAACAGCGTGACCAAGAACTCATGATGTCCGCACCGAGATCCAAAAGCCACATAGCCACATCTGACTCATCAAACCTCCACTGATGATATCCGGATCCGAAATCAATCCTCGAAAAGACTAAAGCTCTCGGAAGCTGATCAAACCACTCGTCAATCCGAAGCGGAGGATACTCACTCTCCTCTGAAGCAAATCGAGCTTCCGGTAGTCAGTGCACCACCTCGTCAAATCGTCCAACATCCATGTAAATAGTGCAAGAGCACACCACACAAATATGTGGGGTCGCACGAAGTCTCCTGAAATCTCCTCCAGCAAATCTTGGAGTCGAAACAATAGCTCCATCAGCTCCGCTAGCTCCGAACGACAAGATGCCGGTAAAATAAGTCCGGCGCCTGGTACAAGCTCAATGGTGTAGTCAGTCTTCCGAACTGGAGGAACACCAGGTAACTCCTCCAAAACACACCTGGAAACTCGGGAACCACCTCAATGTCACCAATGTCAGGTACAGCAACCATAGTATCCACAACATGTGCTAGGCAAACAATATAACTCGTCTCCACCATCCGCTCGACCATCACCACGAAACAGCATCTCGGGGAAATCTGGTCGTCGAAACACGACCTCCTTCTCGAGGTACTCGAACACAGTCAATTGCATCGTCAGTAAGTCCATACTCACAATCACACCAAAACCACAATGTCCAGCTATAACAGATCCGCGGCTAACCCATATCCTCCAACAAGGATCTCGCAACCTCCGGATGGATACAACACTCTCCAAGACCTCGGAAGTGGAGATGCAGGTACAATCGCCATGGACATCAAGCAATAGTAACCTCGGAGAAAAGTCTGTCCTCAAACAAGGTCATGGCACAAACTCCAACATGCCCAACTAGTCGCCCACGTCAATTGCGACTTGCTGAATAAATCATCAAAATGATACATTGATCAAACTGCAGGAACAACATGAGGATCTCCTCGTAAACTCTGAGCTGTCGAACCTCAAACACAACTGGCTGAGGGCGCTCCCTCGTAACGTGACCCTCCTGGCCACCGAAACAACAACTGAGGGTACTCCTCGAACACAAATCACCGCAACACCTGCTGCGTGAAAGGATTGCCAACGATCGCCCAATCTCATGCCACCGGAGCAAGTCCACTACACCGTGATCTCCGCCAACACTAAACGGATTAGCAGAGGATCCTCAACATGATCGTAAAGGCCACAGTCTGATGACGTCACTGATCCCGAAGTGTCGGAACTCAACCTCATCAAAATCTCACTGCTGAATCCACTTTCCTCAAACCGTCACATCGAAAACCGTGTACATCATTCCCTCACACTAGCCTCGCCACTGAGTGCAGCATACTAAGCTCCTCACGGATATCTCGAGGCACATCAATCAGAATCTCTCTGATACTCAGGTTCAAACTCATCTCGAACCTCGCACACTGCTTCCTCTGAAGCCACATAACTCGTGCAAACCGAAATAACATAGGAACAATGCATCTCTGCCTCAGGTGGGTAAGCACTCCACATTCGATTGCTGGATAGCCTGATAACACCATCACTGTTTACACAACACTCTAAATGTAGGCCATGGAGTCACAACCGGATCTCACACAATATCAGCCCACAAATTACAACAATCTAACTCAGGCAAACATCACTGCCATAAATTTCAGCTCTGAGGCAACATATAGACGCTCATATACACATCCCCAGGCAAACCGTGCCACACAAATCTCTGAACTCTGAATACTCATCCAAACCCGCTGTTCACTGGAAAATCGCGCGTCGATTGATCCTCAACAGGATCCACAACCGAAACGACACGGAAAGCACGTCAGGAGGCATCCTAATGAATACAATATCGTTCACAACAAGTGGAACGTAATCATGGAACTTCAAATATTTGAAAGCATACAACACCCGGAATTTGATGATTATCCGCCGGCCGGTCGGGTCACCGTTCCAGACATGCTGTACATTCTCAAATACCCTTAGTAAACACGACTACAGAAGTCTACAGAACCTATAACCTAATGCTCTGATACCAAGCTGAAAGGACCCAACCCCGATTTAGCTTCCTAAATCGGAATCAAACATCTTCGAAAACACGAACCAACAAAAACTTTTTGAAATTTGGGCAGAGTTTCGTTACTAGCGTGGAATTACCATTACCTGCACGCGGAAAATACACTTCATCCTATGCCACAAAAAGCAAACCGTGGGCGCCAATCCCAACCGGATTTCTCAATATATCAACAGTAAAGTAAACAATACATATAATATATACTTTACTGAAATCCAGTGTAAAATCGTATAACGTATTCAATAGGAAACTCAGAGCGACATCTAATATATAATTGTATACGCATACCACAGTAGGTAGAACAATAAACCTACTGGATGAAACAAAGTAGCTCGAGCACTATGCCTCCGACCACGACGTGCGACACCAGAGTCTGAACTGCAAACTGGGCACGGAAACCGAAAAGCCCAGGGGAAAGACAATAAACACGTTAGAGTGAGTGGACGAAAATAAATGTCTTTCACCAGCTAATATATATGTATAAATCACATATGCGAGTCCGGTAAATAAAATAACAAGTACACGAGGTAAAACTCATACTCCTCCAGTGTACTGAGCATGCAAGTAAAATCCCACGGGGTCACTCATGGACTCCTCCGTGCTAGTACAGTCAGAATCACGGGATCCCAGACCCACACGTGATTCTAGCCGGAAATGGCCTCAGGTCAAAGGTCTGCCTCCCCCCGGTAAAGACCTCGGGTCAGGAGTCACAGCCTCCCCTGACATATGCCTACCATCGGGGATCAGCCGAGAGGCGAGTGTATCGATACAACAACGTAACCACGACTGTACTCTGTGTAAACCAAATCATAAACATTTCGATGCAAATGCATGAAACAGCATATAAGTGTATGTTTACTCGTATACGTATAATCGTATAAATATATCGTATAATCGTAAAACACATGCTCATGCAATTCATAATCTCAATACGCATGCTCAAGTTCGAAAATCATATAAAAGACTCGCAAGATTTCCGTGAAAAGAAATGTCCACTCACAGACTGGCGTAACGCGTATCGCGTTAACCCGTGATCCGGCGGAAAGTCCATCGCCAAACAAACGATCACGAACCCCTGAATAAATCACAACGTCCAATATTCAAAGTCATAATCCGACAATTCGAATCAAACCACGAGAAACCACCGTTCTCGGAAATACACAATTCGAATACGACGAATCGTCGAAAATCCATATATACCACCTCAATACCTCATTTTACGTTCGGACGCTCAACTCGAAAAACGAACCTCCCCACTGCGATCGGAGCGCGATTTCGAGTCAAACGACATGCGACTTGCCGAAAGTCAAAAAGTCAACCCGTTGACCGTTGACCGCCGTTGACCGCCGCCCACGGCGGCGCCACTGTTGACCGGAGAATTTCACGGCGGAGCAATCCCTATTCCATGCAAAACCACCCACTGAGCAACTTTGTCAACTGCACCGAAGTCCAATTCTCACTCTAACATGGTCAATTTCATGAAAAACCGAATGAACACACAAATTTCAAATCCAAAATTCTCCTTCCACACACAAAATTAGGATCCCAAACTTACATGGTAGCTTGTAGGTGAGGAGAGCTTCAAAGCCCACTAAAAATTGCAGCTCAATTCGGTCCAAATCCAAGAACCCGAAATACAAAGTTTTCCCTCCATTTTGGCCGGATTTCTCTTCCAATTCCGGCGAGCCTTGCCGTGAAAGGAGGCCGGAAACACACTCAAGGGACCAAGGCGCGTCTAAAGGGACCAACCCCGTCCCACGGGGTGGCCGGAATCGATCGCCACCGCTAGCCACCGTGGGTACCGACGTGAAACCTCCTCCACCGAGTTGACTCGGTCAACTCGGTCAAACCCCAAAATAGAAAGTCATCCCCTTGCCCAGAATAGCAGGTTACTATATATAGCCTTTCCCAAAACGGAAACTTCATGTTTATCCATTTCGACGAACTTCAAACCCACATAACTTTCTCGTCGTATATCCGATTCCGATAATTCTCGCGGCCACGAACTCGTCTCGACACATTCTTCAATAATCACCCAAAGTCAACATATAGGCCAAACGGATAAAAAGTCAACCCTTCGAACCAACACACAATTAAACCAACCAACAAACAACAATCGGCAAAATTCACAACTAATTCCTCGTAACTCCAAATCAAGCTTCGGAAGTTTCCACAAACTCGAAATTAAATTCTGAACAACTTCCGTGAAGAAGCCGAAACCAAATTCCCGTCCGGTAATTTAGTCGTTAAGTAGCCCACCATTTAAATCTGAACTTCAAATATTCATAACTAATTCCTCGATCGTCCAAATAACGATCCGGAATCGCCCACGAACTCGAAATCACACGTACAACGACTCTCGAGAAGAGACCCAGCTCCAATTCTCGGCCAATAATTAAGTCGTTAATAACTCTGGCGATTCCATTATCTGTCGAAAATCCGCGACTGCGCTGTAACTCACGAATCAAGCTGATTATACTTCTGATTCTGGTCCGGGTCGTCACATGCACATAGAGAAAAATGTGTGCGAGAGTGTGGTCGGCACAGTGTTGAATTGGGAGGGAAAAACTAAAGACGGGCTGAAGGCACGCATTGATCTTAAAAGGATGGGACTGCGAAAACATTTGTGGTTGAGAGATGGGAAGAAAAAAATGCCACAAGCTCCTTATACCGTGAAGCCTGCCCAGAAGAATGAAATTTTTGGCTGGATGGGTAATGTCAGGTATCCTTCAGGCTATGCTAGAAATATAAGTCGATGTGTTAACTTCAAAGACAATAAGATGTACGGACTAAAGAGTCATGACTGTCATATACTGCTTCAACGCCTCTTCCCTGTTTTCATTCGAGGGTACCTACCCAAAGAGGTAGTGGAGCCGTTAGTGGCTTTGTCAAGATTCTTTCAGAAGTTATGCACGAGAGAAGTGAAGAAATCGGACTTGTTGGAAATGCAACAGGACATCATTTTTATCATGTGCAAATTCGAAAGGATATTTCCTCCAAACTTTTTCGACTTCATGCCTCAGCTGATGCTCCATCTTCCAGAACAATTGTTGCTTACTGGTCTAGTACACTACACATGGATGTATCCTATGGAAAGGTACGTAATGCATCTCTGAATCTGGCTATATATATGTCGATCTTTAATCTTATTTATTCACTTATTGTTGCAATAAGCATAACATGCTCGATCTGTAATTACCAATTTACAGACAATTAGGGGACTACAAAGACTATGTGATGAACAAATCTGCATCCGAAGGGTGTATCGCTGAAGCATATATTGCGCGTGAGTGCGTAACGTACACCAAGTTGTATTTGGGAGCATTGGAGGACCCTCCACAACATATGCCAGTAGATGGAGGGCAGTTCAACCTTTCGATCATCTCCGATGATGTTGAAGTTTCTGGAAAGTTGCCCAACTCGTACAAGTTGGAACCTTATGAGCTAGTCATTGCCCATTGGTCGGTATTGATTAACTGTCCAGAAGTTCAATATTGGAAAAATTTGCACCTTTACTGCCCTGCTATTTCCGGTGATGTTGAGTACCAGAACAAGACGTTCGCAAACTATTTTGGCAACTGGGTACGTTTATAGATAAATTGACCTGTATATGATGTTAAGTGCATGTCTCGCATCCTATTTATAGTTAAGTTAATAAATGATTATTTTCAGATGAATCATGTACAAGATGATGGTATCCCTTAGTGGTTACACGAATTGAGGCTCTTGGCGCAGAAACCGGTAACTTCCAGAGTTTATCCTATGTGTAAGGTAAATGGCGTGCTATTTATTTGTGAACATAGAGATGTCAGACGAAAAACACAGAATTCTGGGGTAATGGTGCATGGTGGGCATAATGGAGTTGACTATTACGGTGTTCTCCATTCTGTTGTCGAATTAATATATGGGGAAGGCATGACCGTGCACTTGTTTAAGTGTAGATGGTTTGATACCGACCCTCAGAACACAAGGACCGATCAATACGGGATTTTTTCGGTGAATACTGCTACAAGCTGGTATGAAGATGATCCGTTTGTGTTGGCCACGGCGGTGAAACAATTGTTCTATCTTGATGATCATGTGCATAAAGGCGCGTGGAAAGTGGTTAACCATGTTCTTCCACGAAACATATACAGTGCCTCAACCCTTGGTGTGACCTCGGATAATGAAGAAGTCAGTGCATACCAAGAGCCGAACGCAACTGGTATTCCTGAAACCTCAACAATTCGCCTTAATAATGTGAGACATGGCAGTGTGGTACGAATTCCTCAACCGAATCTTATTGATGTTAATCAAAATGAAGACAATGAAGACTCAAGTGACCAGGACATACACATCCTACCTGAAATTAACTCGGAAACAGAGTCAGACTCAAGCGATGATTCTGACTATACGCCTTAATTAGTGTATGTACGTATGTTATTTTGAGTTTGCACGTGCAATGTAAAATGAATTATATTCAGATTATCGACTTTAAATTGTGTCGATCGATTAAATTGGTAAATAGCGATCATAAGAGAGAGAGATCGAGAGATCGGAAAAAAAATACAACCGATCGACGATATTCGAAATAATTAATATCGTATTATTAAATATTAATAAATATATATTATTAAATATAGCCAAAAAAATTAAATGCATGCCATTTTAATTTAATTAGGCTTTTAAATTATTTCGGTTTTTTTTTTTCTAATAATTTCGTATTAAATATTAATAAATATATATTAATACACTACATATATATAACCGCGGCATATATATGAAAAATAAATAAAAAAAACTATATCCGACGACATTCATATGAAATCTCGTCGGATATAGTTTCGGTTCAACTATAACCGACGATATTACTTATATCGTCGGGTATAGTTCTGGTTTATATCCGGAACTGGGTACGTTTTAGGCAGAAACGAAACTGCCCAAAACGAAGAACTCCTCTCGATCCTCTACGATTTTCTCCATTTCCTTGGTGTTGGGAGCAAGCAATCGAAGCTCAAGCCAAAGCCCATCGATCCTCAAGCCAAAGCCCTCGTCGATTTTGAATTTTTCAGGTTTGAAATCCCTAATTATTTTATTTCGAATTTTTTTTATTTAGGTTAGATTTGAAGTTGTTTCGTTTGTTAATCGATAATGTGGATGCATGCATGAACATTGTGATTATATCACTACCACATTTTAACCCATTGCCGGCGATTTTTAAATCGCCGGCAATGTTTTTTAACATTACCGGCGATTTTTGCCGGAAAAATCGTCGGCAATGTCTTTTTTTTAACATTACCGGTGACTTAAATGTAAGTCGTCGGTAATGTCCCGCCGGTAATTAAAAAACAAAAAAGACATTGCCGACGACTTACATTTAAGTCGTCAGTAATGTAAAAAAAAAAGACATTGCCGGTGACTTAAATGTAGTCGCCGGCAATGTCGTTTTTTTTTTTACATTACCGGCGAGACATTGCCGGCGATTTGCCGGAAAAATCGCCGGTAATGTTAAAAAACATTGCCGGCGATTTGGGTTAAAATGTGGTATAGTGTATATTGGATATTGTGAATTTTATGGAATTATTGTTGATTTTTGTGGCATATATATTAATTTATATATTGGAAATTTTGTGGATTATTGGGGATTTATATATTGGATTATCTTGATTTTTGTGGAATATTTATATATTGGAATTATTGGAATTATATATTGATTTTATGGAATTATTGGAATTTTTGGATATATATATATATTGGATTTATATATTGGATTATTGATATATATATATATATTGGAATATATATAGTTAAATTATTGGATTATATTTGTATTGGATGAATTATATTGGATTACATATATATTGTAATTATTGTGGATTTTATGGAATTATTGTTGATTTTTGTGGAATATTTATATATTGGAATATATATTGGATTTATATATTGGATTATTGTTGATTTTTGTGGAATATTTATATCTTGGATTATTGGAATTATATATATTGGATTTTATGGAATTATTGGAATTTTTGGATATATATATTGGAATATTTATGTATTGGATTATTGATATATATTGGAATATGTATTCGAATTTTTGGATGAATTAGGAATTATTTTGAATTTTTATAATTTTATAGCAACGATGAATTTGTTAAATTGCGGTGCTTCCCGAGGGGGGTCGAGCTCGAGGGGGAGGTCGAGAGGGAGAGGGAGATCGGGACGTGGGGATGAGGGCACCGGAAGTCGGTCTGCATCAGGATCCACCAGCGTCGACAACACTTACAGTCTTCCGCAGACCTCTCGACACCGTAGACTGATGGGCGAGGGACAACCTCAGCAGCAGCAGTTCGAGCCTCCTCGATCCTCAGGCGCGAGGAGGGTTCAAGAGGTTAGTCGCACGCCGGAAACGGATAGTGCGACTCAATCCTCCGTCCGAATGTCGGACATTCATCGCGAGGACCCTTCCCCCGTCATCCACCAGACAGCTCCTCATTCTTCCGAGGAGGCTTGTGGATCCACTCAGTCCTCGGCGAGGATGCGACTATGCCCGCCGTCTACCTTATTCTTACCGTTGGAAATCCCGACGATACCTCACGTCGATTCCGACGGGATGCCTGTTCCGGGACAGCTAGGGTTCATTACCCCGGACCAGGCATATGCGTATGTACCCTTCCCGGAACCTCTCTGGAGTGTGAGGATTCCGGGACAACGCACCGACGAATCAGGTAAATATTAATTAGTGATATCTTTTTACTTAGTAATATTTAAATTCAATTAGGTGTTGATGTTTAAAAAATCGTCTACATATATATGTGATAGGCGAGATCGTTCCCGGTGAGAAACAGAAGAGAACCAGAGGCCCCGTCGTCGGCAAGTTACTGGACGACGCCATTCAGGCTAGCGGTGGTGGCCAAGTTATGATTCCGACCGGGGATAGAGGGCAAGTGATCGAGGGAAAGGTCACTCGAAAGTACGTGGGGATGGCGGGCAGCCTCATACGGGATAGAGTCCCAATGTTGTGGCCAGATTGGAATTCAGTGCCGCAATCCATCAAATATCAGCTGAATAATGCGTTGTCGGTGAGTTGAATTGTATATTCATTATGTAAATTTTTTAAATAAATTTTTAATATTATTGATATATATATATATGCATTGCAGAGGTGGTTCCGCGTGGATGCAGACATTAGACCCACGTGGGCGGATGAAGTGCATGGGAGCAGGTTTGCAGACCGGCATTTAATTTGTTTCAATTTTTTTGTTTCTTTTGATTATGTTCATACAATGTTGTAAGTTACTAACGCTTGATTTTATGGGTATATATAGGTATAAGGAGTGGAAGGGTGAGCTGAAGAAGCATTGGAAAAAGTACGGCGACGATCGTTCGGGTACCCCTAGCGAGTTTCGTTATAGGGAGTACGAGTGGCGATGGCTTGTGAGTCACTTCAACAACCCGAAATTGAAGGTACGCAACCTTCCATCGATTAAATTTTATTTTTATCGTACTTCCCTTAAATTATTTGGCTAATGAGTGTTTTTTTGTTGATGTTGGATTAATCGAGCAGGCTCTTTCTGAAGTCAACACAAGGAACCGGGCCAAAAACACCAAAAATCATTATGCCGGTTCCAGATCATACTCGGGTTGGATCGAGGAGGCGGCTAACCACCCAGAAGAGGATCCCCTTGTCTATACGACACTGTCTCAAAGGACGGACAGGGACATAGCGTCTCTAACAATATATGTTTCTGATCTCGCTAGAAAGACTAGACAAGTGGAGTCTTTCCCACCTGCATGGGAACAAAAGTTTAACAGGTTCATAAACGACTGCGACATACATCTGGACAAGATATATGAATCATACGAGACACCATTTCCTCCAATGCAGAAAGATGATCCAGATGCTTGGCAATGGCCAAGGTACTACCGACATCAAACCTTCCAGACTTTCTCTGGAGATGATGATTCCAATGCGGCAACACACTTAGCGTACTTCACACCGCAATTAGGGCAGTTTTTCCATAACGATGGACTCAAGTTGAGAGTTTTTGGATCATCTTTGTCAGGATCGACCCTCGTATGGTATACGTGTGACGACCCGAACCAGAATCTGTTGCGTATTCGGCATGATTCTCAAGATTGAGTTTAGTCGTGGTTTTACGTCGTATATGTGGTTCGTCGACTCTATTCGCGCCTATGTTTTTGGTTGAGAATTTGAGTTGAGTGTCTTCACGGAAGTTGTAGAGTACGTGATTTTGAGTTTGAGGGCGGTTTCGGAAGATTTTTCCGATAAACGAGGAATATTTTATGATTATTTGAAGTTTCGGTTTCTGACGAGTTTATCCGATTGTTTCGAGTTTATCCGAATCGTGATGGTTATCCATTTCGAATCGTCGATCGACCTGAGGCGCGAGTATAAATATCAGAATAGTCGAGAATTAGTTGGAAAACACTGTTGAAGATTGACCGGACCGTTGACTTTCCAAAAATAGTAAGTTGACCTGTTGACCAAAAAGGAAAGGTTTCCCGATTGGGTGTTGCCATCCGACGACCAACTTTCCGGCCACCTCCGGCCGCGTGACAGGTATAGCTAGCTTCCCCTTGTGATTTGGAGTTGGTTGGTGTTTAGATTTATGGAAATTGGTGAGCATTTCATGGAACCCGAACCGGGCCGAGTTGGGGAATTTCGCCGGAGTTCGTTGGCCACTTTCCGGCGAGCCACGGTGGTGGTGGTTAGGGGGGTTTGCTTCCCCTAACCTAGGTGATGCTCCTAGGATGTTTAATTTTGTTATTTGATGAGGTTTTGATGGCAACCCGATAGGTCACCGGAAAACTGGGTTTCCGATTTATTCAAGGTAAATTGATCGTGTTCCGTTGTGATTTGGCCTTCGGGGTAGAAGAGAAAGTGGCTCGAAATGATGTGACGTTGAAATCTGGAAATTTTCACCGTGAGATTTCACCGTTGACGGCGCGCCGCCGGCGGCGGCGGCGGTCAACGGCAGAGCTCCGGCCAAAAGTTGACTTTTCAGATTTCGACGTTTTTAATGTCATTTTTCTCGTAATCGCGCCCTAATTATCGTCCAGAGGTTTTCGGGTTAATTTGGTTAGCCGATTTTCAGTCGAGATTTCGAGTGGGGATTCCGGAATTTCCGTTATTCATTTTGTACTGCATTGCATATTTCCGGGAACGGTTGGTTTCCGTGATTCAGTACAGGATTGTGGACTATGATTTTTATCAGTTATGTTTTGTGAATATTCAGGAGATCGAGATCGGGATCGTGATCGTGCTTCAGGCGAGGGATCTTCCGCCGGACCACGAGATTAGCGCGAGTGCGCGTTTTGCTCACCTGTGAGTGGACAATTTCTTTTCACGGAAATGATTGCGAGTCTTTTATATGATTTTTGAACTTGAGCATGCGTACGAGATTACGATTTATACGAGCATGTGTTAAACGATTATGCTTATATCATTATATATTACGTATATGCATTTATATGCTGTTTATTGCATTTGCATCAAACTGTTCATGATTTGGTTTACACAGAGTACAGTTTGTATATGATGTTGTATCGATACACTTGCATCCCGGCTGATCCCCGAGGATGTATGCCAGGGGAGGCTGTGACTCCTGACCCGAGGTCTTTACCGGGGGGAGGCAGACCTCTGACCTGAGGCCTTTCTGGCTAGAGTCACGTGTGGCTCTGGGATCCCGTGATTCGGACTGTACTAGCACGGAGGTGTCCATGAGTGGCCCCGTGGGATTTTTACTTGCATGCTCAGTACACTGGAAGAGTGTGAGTTTTACCTCGTGTACTATGTTATTTTTATTTGCCTGGACTCGCACATGTTTTTATAACATATATTACTTGGTGAAAGACATATATTTTTGTCCACTCACTCTAACGTGTTTCATGTCTTTCCCCTGGGCTTTTCGGTTTCCGTGCCCAGTTGCAGTTCAGGTTTGGTGTTTCACGTCGCGGTTTGGAGGCTAGTGATCTGAGCTACCTGTGCTTTCCAGTAGGTTCTTGTTTCGCCTACTGATGTGTATATTATATATATTTTACTCTAGAGGTCGCTATGATACATTCTGATACTTGTTTATACGGATTTTCTCGGATATATATATATACTACAGTACTGTTTACTGTTTATGATTCATATATTGATGTTGAGAAATCCGGATGGGATTGGTGCCCACGGTTTGGCTTTTGTGGCATAGGATGAAGTGTTATTTTCTGGGTGCAGGTTTATGCAATTCTACGTTAGTAACGAAACTCTTCCGAAATTTTGAAATTTTTTTTGTTGGTTCGTATTTTCAGAAGGGGTTCGATTCTGATTTATGTAACTGAATCGGGGTTGGGTCCTTTCAGCTTGGTATCAGAGCATTAGGTTGTTAGATTCTGTAGACTTTTGTAGTTGTGACGCTTAAGGTATTTGAGTTGATACAGCATGACTGGAGTGATGACCCGACTGGCCAGCGGTACTCATCAATACTTCGGGTGTTGTGTGTCCTCAAATATCTGCGGTTTCATGATTACGTTCTTTCTCCTTGTACCTAATGCTTGTCTTGTATCAGTAGGATGCCTCCTCGACGTGGTCCCCGTGTTGATCGGGACGAGGATCCTGATGAGGATCGCCGAACGCGCGACTTGCTGATGCGAGTGCTGCGTTTGGAAGAGCGTTTTGACCCTGTGGTCAAGGCTCGCACTGCGGGTGCTACTGTGTTTTCGGGTTCAGTTGATCCAGAGATATGCGAAGCATGGTTGGTTCAGATTGAACGTGTTTGTGAGCGTCTACAGTATACTCCTGAGCAGATGATAGTAGCCGCAGTTGGTTTACTTGAGGGTGATGCATACTTTTTGTGGGTTAGCACCGACAGAGTTCCAACTGACACTCCGTGGACATTGTTTCGTGATCTGTTTATGCGGAGGTACTTTAATCAGGCTACTCAGCAACGCAAGTACGAGGAGTTTACGAACTTGAGGCAGGGCAGTTTGTCTGTACTTGAGTATCGGGATCGGTTTACCCGTTTGTCTCGTTTTACGCGGGATATGGTGGCTACAGAGGAAGCCAAGTGTCGTAGGTTTGAGCTGGAATTGAATTTGAACATCAAGGCGACACTGACTACGATGCCTCGGAACAACTTTGATGAGTTTGTTAGTGCTGCACTCCGAGGCGAGGACATTGAGCAGGAGAGACATCAGAGGTATCGGCCGAGACGATTTGAGGAAGGTGGACCGAGTCAGGGGCCTTCGAAGAGGCAGAGTTCTGATACTTCCGGTTTAGTTTCATCCTCAGGCGGTGGAACATATCGCCCACCAGTTAGTATGTCGAGGCAGGGATTGAGGAGGTGGAGAGATCGACCGTAGCGACCACAGGCTAGTGGGAGTTCCAGCGGTTCTATTTATCCGCGGCGTACTGGTGGCACGTTTGCTGTACCGCGGGAGTACCCATTGTGCAGTTTCTGCAACAGGCATCACCTTGGACCGTGTGAGCGAGGCCCTGTCACTTTTTTTCATTGTGGCCAGGTGGGTCACTATGCGAGGGAGTGTCCTCAGTTGTATGGTGGTGATAGACAGGCGGCCCAGACTTCCGGAGTTGAGCGAGGTGCCACTTCGGGAGTTCGTCCAGCACAGTTTACAGGCCAGGGCAGGCAGCAGGGACAGCCCCAGCGAGGACGACCAGCCGGACAGGCGAGGGTTCATGCTATGACTCTATGTAAGGGCAGAGCATCACCGGAGGTCGTTATTGGTACGTTACATGTCTTTGGTATTCATGTACTTGCATTGTTAGATCCGGGCGCCACACATTCATTCATATCATTTAGACTGTCATCATTAGCTACGGTACCTGCATCTCCACTTTCGGGGTTGTGGAGAGTGTTATATCCGTCAGGTGAGGTTGTGAGCATCGGTCGGGTTTACAGAGATTGTGAGGTGTTTATTGATGGCCATGGATTAGCCGCAAATCTGTTACTACTTGATATTGTAGATTTTGATCTGATTTTGGGTATGGACTTTTTGGAGTCGCACTGGGCTATGTTTGACTGCCACAGGAAGGAGGTCGCGTTTCGACAACCAGGGTTACCTGAGATATTGTTTCGTGGCGAGAAGAATACTTCACTACCGTGTTTGATTTCCGCGATGAGGGCGGATCGGTTGATGAAGAAGGGTTGTGTTGCTTACTTAGCCCATGTTGTGGACACTACAGCTGCAGTGCCGGATCTTGGTAGTATTGAGGTTGTGTTTGAGTTTCCAGACGTGTTTCCAGCAGAGTTACCTGGTATACCCCCTGTGTGAGAGATTGATTTTACTATTGAGTTGTTGCCGGGTACAGGACCGATTTCCCAGACACCGTATCGGATGGCGCCTGCGGAGTTGAAGGAGTTGCAGATCTAGCTCCAGGAGTTGCTAGAGAAGGGTTTTATACGACCGAGTGTTTCTCCGTGGGGTTCTCCAGTGTTGTTTGTGCGGAAGAAGGATGGGTCCATGCGTTTGTGCATCGACTATCGGAAGCTGAATCAGATTACAGTGAGGAACAAGTATCCGTTGCCGCGGATTGATGACTTGTTCGATCAGCTGAAGGGAGCAGCAGCCTTTTCGAAGATTGACCTTCGATCCGGATATCACCAGTTGAGGATCCGAGACTCCGACGTAGCCAGGACAGCATTCAGGACGCGGTATGGGCACTATGAGTTTTTGGTTATGCCGTTTGGGTTGACCAACGCCCCCGAAGCTTTTATGGACTTGATGAATCGAGTGTTCAGACGATTCCTGGATAAATTTGTGATTGTATTCATTGACGATATCTTGATCTATTCCAGGAGTGTGGGCCAGCACAAGAAGCACTTGCGAGCAGTGTTGCGGACTTTGCGGGACCATCAGTTATTCGCGAAGTTTAGCAAGTGTGAGTTCTGGTTGGATAGTGTGAAGTTTCTTGGCCACGTGATTTCGGCTGAGGGAGTTAGTGTTGATCCTGACAAGATCGAGGCCGTGCTGAACTGGAGTAGATCCACTACTGTGCCGGAGATTCGGAGTTTCTTGGGTTTAGCAGGCTATTATCGACGGTTTGTACAAGATTTCTCCCGGATTGCTACACCACTGTGACGACCCGGACTAGAATCAGCAGTATGATCAGCTTGATCGATGAGTTACTGCGTAGTCGCTGTTTTCCGACGGTTCAACGAATCGCCAGGCTCGTTAACGAATAAATTATTGGTCGAGAATTGGAGCTGGGTCTCTTCTTGAGAGTCGTTGTACGTGTGATTACGAGTTCGTGGGCGGTTCCGGATCGTTATTTGGACGACCGAGGAATTAGTTATGAATATTTGAAGTTCAGATTTAAATGGTGGGCTACTTAACGACTAAATTACCGGTCAAGAATTTGGTTTTGGTTCCTTCACGGAAGTTGTTCGGAATTTAATTTCGAGTTTGTGGGAACTTTCGGAGCATGATTTGGAGTTACGATGAATTAGTTGCAAATATTTCTATTTGTTGGTTATTTAGTCGATTAAGTGTGTGTTGGTTTGATCAGTTGACTTTTTATCCAATTGGCCGATGTGTTTGACTTCGGGTGATAATTGAAGATAATGTTGAGTCCAGTTTGTGGCCGCGAGAATTATCGGAATCGGAGTTACGACGCGAGAATTACAGATATTCAAAGTTTGTCGAAATATGTAATTTTGGGGTTTCCTTTTTGGGAAAGTTTCCATATTGGTCATGTATATAAATAGAAGAGTTTCCTTAATAGGTAAGTCAACACTTTCATTAATCAGTTTGACCCGGTCAACTCGGTTTGACCGAGCTGTGGGGGGGGGGGGGTGGCGCGATGGTGATTCGGCTCGCCGGCGATGGTGCCATTTCCGGCCACCTCCGAGCATGACGCCTGTCCCAATCAACTCGGCCAAGTCTCCCGATCCCAATTCCGGTCTTGTTTTACGGCGAGGCTCGCCGGAGTGAGAGGTAATTCCGGCCGAAATGGAGGAATTTTGAGGTTAATGGTGGATATCGATTCAGACCGAATTGAACTTCAAGAGGTACTGGGTTTTGTAGCCCTCTTCATTGTGATTCTAACCATATAAACATGGTGTTCTAATTCGATTTGAGTGTGGAGAATTTTGAGATTGAAATTTGTGGAACAATTCAGTTTTTCATGAAATTGGGTGAGTTAGAGTTTGAATTGGCCTTTGTTGCAGTTGACAAAGTTGCTCAGTGGGTAGTTTTGCATGGAATAGGGGTTGCTCCGCCGTGAATTCTTCCGGTCAACAGTGGCGCCGCCGTGGACGGCGGTCAACGGCGGTCAACGGTCAAAGTTTGACTTTTTCGGACATTTGACAAGTTGCATGTCATTTGACTCGAAATCGCGCCCCGATCGCAGTGGTAAGGTTCGTTTCTCGATTTGAGCATCCAAAAGTAAAGCGAGGTATTGAGGTGTTATATACGGATTTTCGACGATTCGTCGACTTTGAATCATGTGTTTTCGAGAACGGCTGTTTCTCGTAATTTGTATTGTATTGTCAGATTATGACTTTGAATATTGGACGTTGTGATTATTCAGGGGTTCGTGATCGTTTGTTTGGCGATGGACTTTCCGCCGGATCACGGGTTAACGCGTATCGCGTTACGCCAGTCTGTGAGTGGACATTTTATTTTCACGAATTGATTGCGAGTCTTTTATATACGTTTATGAACTTGAGCATGCAGCATGATTATGGTTTTACGAGCATGAGATTTCATACGAGATTATGATTATATAAGCATGTGTTTACGATTATACGAATATGTTTATACGGATATACGTATACGAATATGCATACACTTTTATGCTGTTTCATGCATTTGCATCGAACTATTTATGATTTGGTTTACACAGAGTACAGTCTCAGTTACGTTGTTGTATCGATACACCTTGCCTCGTCGGCTGATCCCCAACGGAGGGCCGCTTGGAGGGGCGTTTCCCCAACCAGACCGGTGAGGGGCGTATTCCCCGGAACCGAGGCCATTTCTGGCTTAGAATCACGTGGTAGTCAAGGACTCCGTGGTTCAGACTGTACTAGCACGGAGGAGTCCATGAGTGACCCCGTGGGATTTTTACTTGCATGCTCAGTACACTGGAGAAGTATGAGTTTTACCTCGTGTACTATGTTGTTTTTATTTACCTGGACTCGCATATGTTATTTTACACATATATATTAACTAGTGAAAGACATTTATTTTCGTCCACTCACTCTAAAGTGTTTATTGTCTTTCCCCTGAGCTTTTCGGTTTCCGTGCCCAGTTTGCAGTTCAGGCTCTGGTGACGCACGTCGTGGTCGGAGGCATAGTGCTCGAGCTACTTTGTTTCATTCAGTAGGTTTATTGTTCTACCTACTGTGGTATGCGTATACGATTATGTATTAGATGTCGCTCTGAGCTTCCTATTGAATACGTTATTCGATTTTACACTGGATTTCAGTAAAGTGCATATATATTTACTACTTTACTTTACTGTTGATATATTGAGAAATCCGGATGGGATTGTTGCCCACGGTTTGCTTTTTGTGGCATTGGATGAAGTGTATTTTCCGTGTGCATGTAATGGTAATTCCACGCTAGTAACGAAACTCTGCCCAAATTTCGAAAAGTTTTTGTTGGTTCGTGTTTTCGAAGGGGTTTGATTCCGATTTAGGAAGCTAAATCGGGGTTGGGTCCTTTCAGCTTGGTATCAGAGCATTAGGTTATAGGTTCTGTAGACTTCTGTAGTCGTGTTTACTAAGGATATTTGAGAATGTACAGCATGTCTGGAATGGTGACCTGACCGGCCGGCGGATAATCATCAAATTCCAGGTGTTGTATACTTTCAAATATTTGAAGTTCCATGATTACGTTCCACTTGTTGTGAACGATATTGTATTCATTAGGATGCCTCCTGACGTGCTTTCCGTGTCATTTCGGTTGTGGATCCTGTTGAGATCAATCGACGTGCGATTTGCCAGACAACAGTGGATTTGGATGAGTATTCAGAGTTCAGAGATTTGTGTGGCACGGTTTGCCTGGGGATGTGTATATGAGCGTCTATATGTGGCCTCAGAGCAGAGAATTGTGGCAGTTGATGTGTTTACCTGAGTCAGATTGTTGTATTTGGTGGGTTGATATTGTGTGAGTTCCTGTTGTGACTCCATGGCCTACATTCAGGGTGTTGTATTTACGGTAATGGTTTTGTCAGGCTACCCAGCATTCGAATGTGGAATGTTTACCCACCTGAGGCAGAGATGCATTGTTCACATGTTTGTCCTCATTTGCACGAGTTATGTGGCTTCAGAGGGAGCAGTGCACGAGGTTCGAGTTAAGTTTGAACCTGAGCATCAGAGAGAGTCTAGTTGATGTGCCTCGAGATAGCCGTGAGGAGCTTAGTGTGTTGCACTCAGTTGCACTCACACGGTTTTCGATGTGATGGTTTGAGGGAAGTGGATTCAGTAGAGATGTTGTGATGAGTTTGAGTTCTGACACTTTGGGATCAGTGACTTCATCAGGCTGTGGTTTTTTCGATATTGTTGAGGGCCATCAGATCAGGTAGAGGATCCGTTTGACGATGGCGGAGATCACAGTGTATCAGACCTGTTCCTGTGGCATGAGTTTGGGTGATCCTTTCACGCAGCAGGTGTCGCTGTGACATATGTTTGAGGAACACTCTCAGTTGCTGTTTCGTTGACCAGGCGGGTCATGTTACGAGGGAGCACCCTCAGTCAGCTATTTTAGCGGTTTGACAGCTCAGAGTTCGCGAGGAGATCCTCATGTTGTTCCTGCAGTCTGATCAATATATCCTGTTGATGTGTTATTCAGCAAGTCGCGATTGACGTGGGCGACTAGTTGAGCATGTTGGAGTTTGTGCCATGACCTTGTTTGAGGACAGATTTTTCTCCGAGGTTGCTGTTGTTGGACATTTATGGTTATTGTACCTGCATCTCCATTTCCGAGGTCTTAGAGAGTGTTGTATCCATCCGGAGGTTGTGAGATCCTTGTTTGAGGTTATGGGTTAGCCGCGGATCTGTTATAGCTGGACATTGTGGTTTTGGTGTGATTGTGAGTATGGACTTACCTTCGACGCATTTGGCTGTGTGCGAGTGCCTCGAGAAGGAGGTTGTGATTCGACGACCAGATTTTCCCGAGATGCTGTTTCGTGGTGATGGTCAAGCGGATGATGGAGACGAGTTGTGTTGTTGCTTAGCTCATGTTGTGGATACTATGGTTGTTGTGCCTGACATTGGCGACATTGAGGTGGTTTCCGAGTTTCCAGGTGTGTTCCGGAGGAGTTACCAAGTGTTCCTTCAGTTTGGGAGATTGACTACACCATTGAGCTTGTACCAGGTGCTGGACTCATTTTACCGGCATCTTGTCGTTCGGAACCAGCAGAGCTGATGGAGCTATAGTTTCGACTCCAGGAGTTGCTGGAGGAGGTTTCAGGAGATTTCATGTGACCCCGCGTATTTGCATGGTGTGCTCTTGCATTGTTTACACGGGTGTTGGATGATTTGACGTGGTGGTGCATTGACTACCGGAAGCCTGATTCATTTCAGAGGAGAGTGAGTATCCTCCGCTTCGGATTGACGAGTGGTTTGATCAGCTCGCGAGAGCTTCAGTCTTTTCGAGGATTGATTTCGGATCCGGATACTATCAGTTGTGGTTCGGTGAGTCAGATGTGGCTATGTTGGCTTTCGAATCTCGATGCGGGCATCAGGAGTTCTTGGTCACGCTGTTTGGTTGACCAATGTCTCGTAGATCGTGTGGACTTGTTGGACCAGGTGTTCAGACGATTCCTGGACGAGTTTGCGGTCATGTTTGTTGGCGACGTCCTGATGTACTCCTGGAGTGAGGACCAGCACCTGAAGTAGTTGTGAGTGGTTTTGCAGACTTCGCGAGACGATCAGTTGTTTGCGAAGTTCAGCCAGTATGAGTTTTGGTTGATTAGTGTGAAGATTTTGGGCTGTGTGATGTTATCCGAGGGAGTTGACATGGATCCTGACCAGTTAGAAGCCGTGTTGTTTTAGGAATTGCCCGACTTTTGTACCAGAGATCAGGGGTCTCTTGGGTTTGGCAGGCTATTACCGACGGCTTGTGCAGGATTTTCTCGGATTGTCATTTCATTTTCCGGATTAATGGAGAAGGCGTAGAGTTCGAGTGGTTCGATGCATGCGAGGAGAGTTACTGACTCCTGCAGGATGGTTGACCGTTGCTTTGGTTTTGTCCTTACCTGATGACTGCGACGAGTTCGTGGTTTACAGCGGTGCATCGAGATTTGAATTTGGTTGTGTTTCGATGCTGTGTAGCAGAGCGGTGGCTCATGATTCCAGGCAGTGGAACTTTATGAAGCTACGTATCCTATGTATGATTTGGGTGTGGCTGTCCTTGTGTTAGCACCAGAGAGTTGGAGATACTATTGCTATGACGTGCAGCGTGGTGTAAGACATACACTGATCACTTGAGTTTCATCCACTTGCATTTTCGGCCAGATTTGGGCTTGAGGCAGTGTAGATGGAGGGAGTCGACTATCGACTATGGCTGCACAATTGAATTTGTTCGAGGAAGGCTAGTGGTTGTACTTTGACCATCCGTCTGGGATGTGGTTGTTGATGCATTCAGTCGAGAATCGGGAGCTTCAGTGATTCATGTGTGTGTGGCTCGAGTTTTTGTGTTAGCCGAGTTTGGGCTACGAGAGCTGAGTTCGAGTGTGATGATGTTGAGGCTCGTGGTTTTGCACGCATTTGGCGCTAGTGACGCGGAGAAGTGTCAGATACTCCGAGTTGTCTACTCGTGATGCAGCATGAAGAGCAATGTAGCAGCTTGTGTGTACTGATGCCACATTCGTCGACTGGCGATGGCTAGGAGGCAGAGACGTGCCGAGATGTGTCAGCCACTTGAGATTTCCGGTTAGACGTAGTGGTTGCTGTTGTGATTGTGTATGTTTGTACGCACTTTGGTTGTGATACCAGTTGTCAGGTCTTTGTGGACAGTTTGATGAACTTGGTACGTTTACTTGTATTTTTGGAGATGATTTCAGTGGCAGGCTGGTATAGCTGTGTTTGACGGAGGTTGTCCATTTATGTGGTGTACCTATGTTCCAGTTCGCTGGCCGAGGTAATCAGCTACAACTGTGTGTTGACAAGCTTTACAGCGAGCATTGTGGACCAAATTACGAGTTAGTACCGGTCCTTGTCCTCAGATTGGCGAGCGATCTTCGAGGACTACTCAGGCTTTGGAGGGTATGTTGTGGACCTTGGTATTGCAGTTTCGGAGGATTCGGGACCAGCAGTCTCAGCTGTTCGAGATTCGAGATTGCTTGCAGTACCAGTTTGTTAACCACTATGATTTTGATGTTGCGTATTGCCGTTTTGAGGGATGTTGTTGTACTCCACTGTGCTGGAGCGAGTATGGTTTGAGTTTGAGTTGATGTTTGATTCTAATTTTGTGGAATGTGCTACCACAGACTGTCAGATTAGCGGTATGGGTTGGTTATTGCCTGAGTTCGATGTTTGAGCTATGCTGTTATGAGTGTCTGAGTTATGTTGATGTGTGTAGACTGAGTTGTGATTTGCCGTGTTGCCGTATGTGGTCATAGGCGAGTTTGTGTTGTGCCGTATAGTTCGGCATCGCCTATAGCATTGGCTTTGTGTATGTGTTGTGTTCCGTGTCGCAGAACTGTGTTTTAGATGTGTTACGTGTTGTGTACCCTATTAGTTCCTTATGTAGGAACACTTGGCGATTGTGTGAGCCAGTTCAGATTTGTGATTTGAGGGTACAGGGATCTCAGCACAGAGTTATCTCCTATTGGAGTCAGTTGTCAGAGTTGTTTAGTTGATGTGGTCACAGGGCAGTTGAGCAGTATGCAGAGGCAGTGCTCCTACTTTGAGTTGGCAGGCTTGAAATTTTGAGGTCGAAATTTTTCTAAGGGGGGTGGATTTGTGACGACCCGGACCAGAATCAGCAGTATGATCAGCTTAATCGATGAGTTACTGCGTAGTCGCTGTTGTCCGACGGTTATTCGAATCGCCAGGCTCGTTAACGACTAAATTATTGGCTGAGAATTGGAGCTGGGTCTCTTCTTGAGAGTCGTTGTACGTGTGATTACGAGTTCGTGGGCGGTTCTGGATCGTTATTTGGATGACCGAGGAATTAGTTATTAATATTTGAAGTTCAGATTTAAATGGTGGGTTACTTAACGACTAAATTACCGGTCGAGAATTTGGTTTCAGTTCCTTCACGGAAGTTGTTCGGAATTTAATTTCGAGTTTGTGGGAACTTCCGGAGCATGATTTGGAGTTACGAGGAATTAGTTGCAAATATTTCTATTTGTTGGTTATTTAGTCGATTAAGTGTGTGTTGGTTTGATCAGTTGACTTTTTATCCAATTGGCCGATGTGTTTGACTTCGGGTGATAATTGAAGATCATGTTGAGTCAAGTTTGTGGCCGCGAGAATTATCGGAATCGGAGTTACGACGCGAGAATTACAGATATTCAAAGTTTGTCGAAATATGTAATTTTGGGGTTTCCTTTTTGGGAAAGTTTCCATATTGGTCATGTATATAAATAGAAGAGTTTCCTTAATAGGTAAGTCAACACTTTCATTAATCAGTTTGACCCGGTCAACTCGGTTTGACCGAGCTGTGGGGGGGGGGGGGGGTGGCGCGATGGTGATTCGGCTCGCCGGCGACGGTGCCATTTCCGGCCACCTCCGAGCATGACGCCTGTCCCAATCAACTCGGCCAAGTCTCCCGATCCCAATTCCGGTCTTGTTTTACGGCGAGGCTCGCCGGAGTGAGAGGTAATTTCGGCCGAAATGGAGGAATTTTGAGGTTAATGGTGGATATCGATTCAGACCGAATTGAACTTCAAGAGGTACTGGGTTTTGTAGCCCTCTTCATTGTGATTCTAACCATATAAACATGGTGTTCTAATTCGATTTGAGTGTGGAGAATTTTGAGATTGAAATTTGTGGAACAATTCGGTTTTTCATGAAATTGGGTGAGTTAGAATTTGAATTGGCCTTTGTTGCAGTTGACAAAGTTGCTCAGTGGGTAGTTTTGCATGGAATAGGGGTTGCTCCGCCGTGAATTCTTCCGGTCAACAATGGCGCCGCCATGGACGGCGGTCAACTGCGGTCAACGGTCAAAGTTTGACTTTTTCGGACTTTCGACAAGTTGCATGTCATTTGAATCGAAATCGCGCCCCGATCGCAGTGGGAAGGTTCGTTTCTCGATTTGAGCATTCGAAAGTAAAGCGAGGTATTGAGGTGTTATATACGGATTTTCGACGATTCGTCGACTTTGAATCACGTGTTTCCGAGAACGGCTGTTTCTCGTAATTTGTATTGTATTGTCAGATTATGACTTTGAATATTGGACGTTGTGATTATTCAGGGGTTCGTGATCGTTTGTTTGGCGATGGACTTTCCGCCGGATCACGGGTTAACGCGTATCGCGTTACGCCAGTCTGTGAGTGGACATTTTATTTTCACGGATTGATTGCGAGTCTTTTATATACGTTTATGAACTTGAGCATGCAGCATGATTATGGTTTTACGAGCATGAGATTTCATACGAGATTATGATTATATAAGCATGTGTTTACGATTATATGAATATGTTTATACGGATATACGTATACGAATATGCATACACTTTTATGCTGTTTCATGCATTTGCATCGAACTATTTATGATTTGGTTTACGCAGAGTACAGTCTCAGTTACGTTGTTGTATCGATACACCTTGCCTCATCGGCTGATCCCCGACGGAGGGCCGCCTGGAGGGGCGTTTCCCCAACCAGACCGGTGAGGGGCGTATTCCCCGGAACCGAGGCCATTTCTGGCTTAGAATCACGTGGTAGTCAAGGACTTCGTGGTTCAGACTGTACTAGCACGGAGGAGTCCATGAGTGACCCCGTGGGATTTTTACTTGCATGCTCAGTACACTGGAGAAGTATGAGTTTTACCTCGTGTACTATGTTGTTTTTATTTACCTGGACTCGCATATGTTATTTTACACATATATATTAACTAGTGAAAGACATTTATTTTCATCCACTCACTCTAACGTGTTTATTGTCTTTCCCCTGGGCTTTTCGGTTTCCGTGCCCAGTTTGCAGTTCAGGCTCTGGTGTCGCACGTCGTGGTCGGAGGCATAGTGCTCGAGCTACTTTGTTTCATTCAGTAGGTTTATTGTTCTACCTACTGTGGTATGCGTATACGATTATGTATTAGATGTCGCTCTGAGCTTCCTATTGAATACGTTATTCGATTTTACACTGGATTTCAGTAAAGTGCATATATATTTACTACTTTACTTTACTGTTGATATATTGAGAAATCCGGATGGGATTGGTGCCCACGGTTTGCTTTTTGTGGCATAGGATGAAGTGTATTTTCCGCGTGCAGGTAATGGTAATTCCACGCTAGTAACGAAACTCTGCCCAAATTTCGAAAAGTTTTTGTTGGTTCGTGTTTTCGAAGAGGTTTGATTCCGATTTAGGAAGCTAAATCGGGGTTGGGTCCTTTCAACCGCTGACCAGATTGACGAGGAAAGGCGTCAAGTTTGATTGGTCTGATGCGTGGGAGGAGAGTTATTTGCTCCTGAAGGAGAGATTGACTACCGCACCGGTTCTGACATTGCCAGACGATAGTGGTGAGTTTGTTGTGTACAGCGATGCGTCGAAGTTGGGGCTTGGCTGTGTGTTGATGCAGCATGGTAGAGTTGTGGCCTATGGTTCCAGACAGTTGAAACCACATGAGGCCAACTACCCGACGCATTATTTGTAGTTAGCTGCTATTGTGTTAGCGTTGAAGAGTTGGAGACATTACCTGTATAGTGCTCAGTGTAAGATTTACACTGATCACAAGACTCTCACCTACTTGCGGACGCAGCCGGATGAACATGAGGTAGCGCCGATGGATGGAGTTGATCAACGATTACGATTGCACGTTTGAGTACCATCCGGGGAAGGCCAATGTTGTAGCAGATGCACTTAGCCGGAAATCTGGAGCCTCGTTGTTTCACATGTATGTGGCTAGAGTATCGATGTTAGCCGAGCTTCGAGCTACGGGTGCCGTGTTCGGATATGATGATGATGGAGCTTTGTTGGCCAGTTTTCAGGTTTGACCCGTACTAGTTGATCAGGTACGAGAGGCTCAGGAATCAGATTCTTATTTGTTGGGCAAGAAGGCCATGATACGGAATGGTGTGCGTACAGAGTTCCGATTGAGCGACGACGGTACGTTGTTGTTCAGAGGCAGGTTATGTGTGCCCAGAGATGAGAATCTGAAGAAGGAGATTCTGGACGAGGCCCATAGTTCAACGTATGCGATGCATCCCGGGGGTACGAAAATGTTTCGTACACTTCGAGCGTACTATTGGTGGCGTAACATGAAGCGGGAGATTGCCGCGTACGTGAGTCGATGTTTGATTTGTCAGCAGGTAAAGGCGGAGAGGCAGAAACTTGCAGCGAAACTACAGCCACTTGAGATTCTAGTGTGGAAGTGGGAGCACATTACGATGGATTTCGTTTATCAGTTGCCGCGTACTTCGGCGGGCAACACAGGCATTTGGGTTATTGTTGACCGACTAACGAAATCCGCACACTTTCTTGCACTTCCGGGGAAGATATTAGTGGGCAGATTGGCCAAGTTGTACTTATCTGAGATCGTTCGTTTGCATGGTGTGCCTGTGTCCATTGTTTCTGACCGAGATAGTCAGTTCACTTCTGAGTTTTGGCAGGTGTTGCAGCGAGCTTTGGGCACAAGGTTGCGGTTTAGTACAGCTTTCCATCCTCAGACTGACGGGCAGTCCGAGCGGACCATTCAGACTCTTGAGGATATGCTGAGATCATGTGTGTTGCAGTTTCGTGGAAACTGGGATAAGCAGTTACACTTGATTGAGTTCGCCTACAACAACAGCTATCAGGCCAGTATTGAGATGGCACTGTACGAGGCTCTGTACGGGAAGCAGTGTCGCACTCCATTGTGTTAGTGTGAGGTGGGCGAGCGTTGGCTTATTGGTCCTGATTTGGTGAAAACCACGATGGAGGACATACAGGTTATTCGGGATCGGTTGAAGATCGCCCAAGATCGGCAGAAGAGTTACGCAGATGTGAGGAGGAAGAGTTTAGAGTTCGAGGTTGGTGTTTGGGTCTTCCTGAAACTATCTCCGTGGAGGGGAGTTGTACGTTTCGGGAAGCGTGGCAAGCTTCGACCACGATACATTGGTCCGTATGAGATTACGGAGAAGGTTGGAGCTGTTGCTTACAGACTTGAGTTACCGGCTGAGATGGCTCGTGTTCATGATGTCTTCCATGTTTCGATGTTGCGGAAGTACATCTCAGATCCTTCACATGTGTTAGCCCCACAGCAGTTGCCGATCAGAGAGGATTTATCGTACGTAGAGGAGCCAGTGCAGATTCTCGATCATCATGAGCAGGAGTTGAGGCACCGTGTGATTCCGCTGGTGAAGGTCTTGTGGCAGAACCACTCAGTTGAGGAGGCCACCTGGGAGACCGAGCAGCGTATGCGGGAGCAGTATCCTCATCTGTTCACTTGACAGGTACGTAAATTTCGAGGTCGAAATTTCTTTAAGGGGGGTAGATTTGTGACGACCCGAACCAGAATCTGTTGCGTATTCGGCATGATTCTCGAGATTGAGTTTAGTCGTGGTTTTACGTCGTATATGTGGTTCGTCGACTCTATTCACGACTATGTTTTTGGTTGAGAATTTGAGTTGAGTGTCTTCACTGAAGTTGTAGAGTACGTGATTTTGAGTTTGTGGGCGGTTCCGGAAGATTTTTCCGATAAACGAGAAATATTTTATGATTATTTGAAGTTTCAGTTTCCGACGAGTTTATCCGATTGTTTCGAGTTTATCCGAATCGTGATGGTTATCCATTTCGAATCGTCGATCGACCTGAGGCGCGAGTATAAATATCGGAATAGTCGAGAATTAGTCGTAAAACATTGTTGAAGATTGACCGGACCGTTGACTTTTCAAAAATAGTAAGTTGACTTGTTGACCAAAAAGGAAAGGTTTCCCGATTGGGTGTTGCCGTCCGA
Organism: Geum urbanum; assembly: GCA_946800695.1. Taxonomy (NCBI): domain Eukaryota; kingdom Viridiplantae; phylum Streptophyta; class Magnoliopsida; order Rosales; family Rosaceae; genus Geum; species Geum urbanum. The sequence continues at coordinate 15,116,935 of OX327003.1, forward strand.
CGACCAACTTTCCGGCCACCTCTGGCCACGTGACAGGTATAGCTAGCTTCCCCTTGTGATTTGGAGTTGGTTGGTGTTTAGATTTATGGAAATTTGTAAGGATTTCATGGAACCCGAATCGGGCCGAGTTGGGGAATTTCGCCGGAGTTCGTTGGCCACTTTCCGGCGAGCCACGGTGGTGGTGGTTAGGGGGGTTTGCTTCCCCTAACCTAGGTGATGCTCCTAGGATCTTTAATTTTGATATTTGATGAGGTTTTGATGGCAACCCGATAGGTCACCGGAAAACTGGGTTTCCGATCTATTCAAGGTAAATTGATCGTGTTCCATTGTGATTTGGCCTTCGGGGTAGAAGAGAAAGTGGCTCGAAATGATGTGACCTTGAAATCTGGAAATTTTCACCTTGAGATTTCACCGTTGACGGCGCGCCGCCGCCGCCGGCGGCGGTCAATGGAGGAGCTCCGGCCAAAAGTTGACTTTTCAGATTTCGACGTTTTTAATGTCATTTTTCTCGTAATCGCGCCCTAATTATCATCCAGAGGTTTTCGGGTTGATTTGGTTAGCCAATTTTCAGTCGTGATTTCGAGTGGGGATTCCGGAATTTCCGTTATTCATTTTGTACTGCATTGCATATTTCCGGGAACGGTTGGTTTCCGTGATTCAGTACAGGATTGTGGACTATGATTTTGATCAGTTATGTTTTTTGAATATTCAGGAGATCGAGATCGGGATCGTGATCGTGCTTCAGGCGAGGGATCTTCCGCCGGACCACGAGATTAGCGCGAGTGCGCGTTTTGCTCACCTGTGAGTGGACAATTTCTTTTTACGGAAATGATTGCGAGTCTTTTATATGATTTTTTAACTTGAGCATGCGTACGAGATTACGATTTATACGAGCATGTGTTAGACGATTATGCTTATATCATTGTATACTACGTATATGCATTTATATGCTGTTTATTGCATATGCATCAAACTATTCATGATTTGGTTTACACAGAGTACAGTTTGTATATGATGTTGTATCGATACACTTGCATCCCGGCTAATCCCCGAGGATGTATGCCAGGGGAGGCTGTGACTCCTGACCCGAGGTCTTTACCGGGGGGAGGCAAACCTCTGACCTGAGGCCTTTTTGGCTACAGTCACGTGTGGGTCTGGGATCCCGTGATTTGGACTGTACTAGCACGGAGGTGTCCATGAGTGACCCCGTGGGATTTTTACTTGCATGCTCAGTACACTGGAGGAGTGTGAGTTTTACCTCGTGTACTATGTTGTTTTTATTTGCCTGGACTCGCATATATTTTTATAACATATATTACTTGGTGAAAGACATATATTTTCGTCCACTCACTCTAACGTGTTTCATGTCTTTCCCCGAGGCTTTTCGGTTTCCGTGCCCAGTTGCAGTTTAGGTTTGGTGTTTCACGTCGCGGTTTGGAGGCTAGTGATCTGAGCTACCTGTGCTTTCCAGTAGGTTCTTGTTTCGCCTAGTGATGTGTATATTGTATATATTTTACTCTAGAGGTCGCTCTGATACATTCTGATACTTGTTTATACGGATTTTCTCGGATATATATATACTACAGTACTGTTTACTGTTTATGATTCATATATTGATGTTGAGAAATACGGATGGGATTGGTGCCCACGATTTGGCTTTTGTGGCATAGGATGAAGTGTTATTTTCTGGGTACAGGTTTATGCAATTCTACGTTAGTAACGAAACTCTGCCGAAATTTTGAAAATTTTTTTATTGGTTCGTATTTTCAGAAGGGGTTCGATTCTGATTTATGTAACTGAATCGGGGTTGGGTCCTTTCAATACGTGATTGGAAAAGGGCTCGGTCAACGAGTGGAAGGGCATGGAGGATTTGTTCAAAGATCACTTTGGAATGGTTAGACCCGAAACCAGTGTTGAAAAGCTGGCTTCCTTGAGCCAATTGGCGACAGAAAGTCCAGTCACCTTCCTGCACCGTTTCTGGTCAGAATACAATCTATGCAAGACTCTATTAGGCAAAGAAACGGTAGTAGAGATGACCAAGAATGGTTTGGAGGATACGTACCATAAACTGTTCTTGAATAACAAGTACTTTCCAGGGAATTCAGGTCAACAAACTTTTATTGAATTCTGGGGCAGCGGTGAACATCATCCCAGTCAAAGCAATGGCCTTATTAGGCGTTCCCAAGTCTGCTATCCAAGAGACTACCCTTAACGTCAAAAAATTTCAGGCTAGCATTTCTAAGACTTTGGGCATTGTCTTTTAGCAAGTGCACATTGGTCCAGCCACTGGCACATACACGTTCTTTGTAGTAGAATGCACAGCTCCATATAGTCTAATTCTTAGGCGTGACTGGATCCATAAGAGCTATTGTGTACCTTCGTCCCTCCATCAGCAGATGTTACTTTGGGATATGGAGTCTGGTGAGGAAGAGATGGTTAACGCCGATCCTCGTCCATATTCTGTATCTGCTAATTCTCTAGAAGCCAGTTATTATAACAGTGACCTTAAGCCACTGGAAGTATGACGCGTCGATAACAAATGCCGACTAGTTGGTGTTACGGCCTCTGAGCTAGCTCAGTGGGGTTTCATTCAGGTAGATCATGATAATAGTAGACCCTACGCCATTGAGCTACCATCTAAACATTCTCAATGAGTGGGTCTCTATCAAGTATAGAGACTGAGCCTTGCTACTCTTTGTACGAACGCTTCCATAATTTTCTGATAGAGAGTCAAGCCTATGAGAGGGTTCCAATGATTACAGCATTGGAATATGTGGATGAAGATGTATTGCACGACTTGGATGAGGAGGAAGAGATCAAATTAGCACTAGCAGCCTTAGATGATTTACCTCCTAAAGTCAAAGATCCCATTGAAAAAGTCAATCTTAGGAACAACGAAGAGCCAATCTCTGTGGCTATTAGTACCTTCCTACATCCTGAAGAACGACTGAGGCTCATTGAATTGCTACAGGAATATGCTGATTGTTTTGTAGAAAAATATGACGACATGCCAGGACTGTCACCAGAATTGGTTTGTGTATGCTTACCCATCATCGAAGGAAAAAAGCCAGTAAAATAAGAGAACGGAAAAAATGCGCCAGATGAACACAGAAACAGCAATTCTAGTCAAGGAAGAAGTAGAAAAAATGCTCAAGTCAGGGATCATACGAGAAGCCAAATATAATGAGTGGCTATCTAACATAGTCCCGGTCAAGAAAAAGAATGGAAAAATGCGAGTTTGTGTTGACTATAGAGACTTGAACAATGCCACTCCAAAAGATGTATACCCAATGCCAGCAGCGGATTTGTTGGTGGACTCAGTGGCTCGTCATGCGATGTTAACATTCATGGATGGGACGGCTGGTTATCATCGAATCCCAGTGGCAGAAGCGGATAGACATAAGACTGCGCTTCGATGCCCAGGATTTGCAGAAGTATTTGAGTACGTGGACATGCCATTTGGACTCAAGAATGCAGGGGCAACCTACCAACGCGCAATGAACTTAATCTTCCATGATCTTATTGGTAAGACTATGGAAGTCTACATCGATAATGTGGAGGTTAAAACGAAATGCAGGAGTAATCACATTGAAGACTTGCGGCAAGTGTGTATTCGAATGAGGCAACATCAACTGAAGATGAATCCAGCTAAATGTGTATTTGGAGTACAAGCAGGAGATTTCCTGGGATTTCTGGTTCATTAGCATGGGATTGAAATACCGGACGACAAAAAAGAAGCGGTTCTTAGTGCAACCCCACCAAACAGTAAGAAAGAACTACAACGCTTATTAGGAAAAATCAATTTCTTACGATGGTTCATTGCCAATGCTGCTGGAAAGACACAACCATTCTCAACTTTGCTCAAGCTTCAGAATCAGAAAGACTTTGTATGGGAGCCTATCCATCAAGAGGAGTTTGAAACCATCAAAGCATATTTGACAAACCCGCCAGTCTTGGTACCCCCAAGGCCAGGGGTTCCTCTCAAGCTGTACATTTCAGCTACTGACCTTTCTATTGGGAGTTTATTAGCTCAGGACGACACATCAGGCACTAAATGGGCTATTTTCTATCTTAGTCGTACATTGAATGAGTGTTAAACGAGATACTCGCCAATGGAGAAACTGTGCCTGGCCTTGTATTTTTCAGGATGCAAGTTGAGGCATTACATGTTTTCCTTCACTACGTGTGTCATAGCACAAATAGACTTGGTGAAATACATGCTTTCGAGACCCATACTCCGGGGATGGATTGGGAAGTGGATTCTGGCTTTGTCAGAGTTCTCCTTGCAATACCCTCCCCAGAAAGCAGTCAAAGGCCAAGCAGTGGCCAATTTTTTGGCCCATCATCCAATGAAGGATGTTCGCGAGGGGCCAGAGCTAGAACTCACTCGTATTGATCTAGCACCTTGGTGTTTATACTTTGATGGGTCAAATATGAGTACTGTGGCTGTGCAGGAGTATCATTGGTTTCTCCACGCGGCCAAACTTTTTCTTATTTTTTCAGGTTGGATTTTCGGTGCACAAATAACCAAGCGGAGTATAAAGCACTTATCATTGGCTTGGAACTTTTATTAGATATGGAGATCACAGATGTGCATATATACGGAGATTCCCAATTAGTGATCCAAGAACTTGAAACCAAGTATAAGGTCGGTCCAGTATTAGAACCATATTCTAAGTGAGCCTGTGATTTACTCAAGTTGTTTACCGAGGTTGAGTTGAGCCATGTTCCTCACGAGAGAAATTTTGCAGCAAATGAGTTAGCCCAACTAGCAACGGAGGTGAGCTTGCAAGATGGAGTGCATGAACATATATTAAAGGTTGAACGAAGGACCCTGCCATCTTTCTTTGCTCGCCAAGAAGAGAAAAATGAGTGGCACGTTGCTACCCTCGATCACATTGACGTGGATTGGAGATAGGTTATTATTTCCTATCTCCAGAATTCTAATGATTCGGTAGATAAGCGGATTCGTTTTTTAGCTCCTAATTATATACTCAAAGATGATGAGTTGTATAGAAGAGGAAAAGAAAGCATATTCTTGAGATGTGTCTTTGGACGTGAAGCTAAGCAATTAATGAGGGAAGTTCATCTTGGGATAGCAGGGGCATACCAGGCCGGTCCAAAGATGAGATGGTTGATACGACGACATGGCTATTATTGGCCAAGAATGCTCAGAGATTGCATCACGTTCGCTAAAGGTTGTGAAGAATGCCAGAAACATGGTCCGATCATCCATATGCCTCGAATACCATTACAACCTATAATCAAGCCTTGGCTAGCTCAAGGATGGACTTTGGACATAATTGGAATGATTCATCCTCATTTATCAGACCGGCACAAATTCATCATCGTGGCTACCGACTTCTTCACAAAATGGGTTGAAGCTCTACCTCTCAGAGTATCATCAGCAAAAGCCATCAACCAGTTTTTATTCGAAGATATTATTTGTAGGTTTGGCATTCCTGAGAGTTTTGTTTCAGACCGAGGGGCAGCGTTCATGTCTGGAGAGGTAGATGAGCTTATGAATGATTTTAGAATACATTTTCTATATTGTTCTCCATACTATGCCTAATCTAATGGTCAAGCTGAAGCAAGCAACAAGATCATCATACGTATCCTTAAACGGATGCTTGCGAGCAATGCCAGATTGTGGCATGAAGAACTATTTAACTGAAAGGACCTAACCCCGTTTTAGTTTCCTAAACCGGAATCAAACCCCTTCTGAAAACACGAACCAACAAAAACCATTAAAATTTCAGCAGAGTAAAGCTACTAATGCAGAATTGCCTTTACCTGCACCCGGAAAATAACACTTCATCTTATGCCACAAAAGCCAAACCGTGGGCACCAATCCCATCTGGATTTCTCAATATCATATCAATAACAATAAACAGTAAACGTAACTGTATTATATAGAAAAATCCGGGGAAAACCATATAAAACATGTATCAGTAACGTATTAGAGCGACCTCTAGTGTATATATACAAAATAAACAACAGTAGGCAAAACAAGAAACCTATTGGAAAATAAAGGTAAATCGAACAACTAGCCTCCGGCCGCGACGTGAGACACCAGAATCCGAACTGTAAACTGGGCACGGAAACCGAAAAGCCCAGGGAAAAGGCAATAAAACGTTAGAGTGAGTGGACGAAAATAAACACATACCTTTCACCAATTTTATATACATAATCAATGTAAAACAATGCGAGTTCGGAAATTATATATGGAGGTGCCAGGCGAATCTCTCAAGCCCGACGGTAATAGGCCAGGGGAATCTCTCAACCCCGGCGGCATAACAGGGTAATCTCTCAACCCTGCCCAGAGGAATATCTAAACTTTGATCCAGAGGAATCTCTCAACTCTGGTCAGACTACCGGTGATCAGCCGAGTAGCCGAAGCATCGATGCAGGTATGCCATCACAATAAAAGTATAAAATAATACCTCCGAAAATAATAAATAAGCTCAACATCGTATATAAACAAATATGAAAAATCACGAACTCACAACGACTGTGAAAATATAAAAGTGTCCACTCACAGGTGAGCAAAGCGCGCACTCGTGCTAATCATGTGGTCCGGCGGAAGATCCCTCGCCGGAAGCAGGATCTCGATCCCCTGAATAATCACAAAATATATCTAATCAAAAACACAATTCACAACACTGTACCACACCTCGGAAACATACCGTTCCCGAAAACGTATAACTGATACAAAAATAATTAGCGAGATTCCCGAATTCTCCACTCAAAACCCTCGACTGAAAATCCGCTACCCAAATCAACTCAAAAACCTCAAGGTGACGATCGGGGAGCAAATACGAGCGAAACGACATATAACTCGACACATTTCCAAAAAAATCAACGGTCGCCGGAGCTTCGCCGTTGACCGCCGCCGGCGTGCCGTCAACCGGAGAGATTTTCTGGCGGCCAAGCTCACCGAAGCTTCATCTCAACGAGCCTAACACATCTTTCAACTGTGACAAGGAACAATTCCGGCCACGCACGCCGGAAATCAGCTCGAAACCCACGGGTTTCCACCACCGCCGGCGACCTCCGATCTCCTCCATTCTCTGTCCACGGCGCACGGCGGCCTTCGAGACCACTCCCAAAAGAACCATCGTGGCCCCATGAGTAGAAACCCCTAACTCCCCGGCCACCACCATGGCCGGAGCACCTCCGTCCACAAAACCCAAAACCGGCCGGAAAAACCTTGAATTTCAACTCAACATTTCTCCCTCAATTCTAAACCAAATCAAGAAATTCCAAGCTCTAAGCTGCTTAGAATCACGAGGAGAACATTTTACCTTCCAAAGTCGTGGCCTGAAACGGCCAATATCGGCGGGTCCGCCGAAGAATTCAAACGGTCCGAAAATTCCTCCACGGGTCAACTCGGTCAACGCCTCCAAACTCGGTCAACGCCGGTCAAACTTCCCGAACAGTGTTTTTCGACAATTTTTGACTATTTCTGATATTTATACTCGCGTCTCGGGGCGATCAACGGTCCAAAACGGATAACCATTACGATTCGGATAAACTCGATACGAACGGATAAACTCGACGAAATTCCGAAACTTCAAATATTCATATTATATTCCTCGATTTTCAAAATAATCATCCGGAACCGCCCACGAACTCGAAATCACGTGTACAACAACTCTCGAGAAAAGACTCAACTCAAATTCTCGGTCAATAATTAAGTCTTGATTAAAACCAGCAAATCAATCAATTATCTGAAAATAGTGATTACGCGCTAACTCATGAATTAAGCCGATTACTCTACTGATTCTGTTCCGGGTCGTCACAAATCTACCCCCCTTAAAAAAATTTCGACCTCGAAATTTACGTACCTGTCAAGTGAACAGATGAGGATACTGCTCCCGCATAAGCTGCTTAGTCTCCCAGGTGGCCTCCTCAACCGAGTGATTCTGCCACAAGACCTTCACCAGCGGTATAACACGGTGCCTCAACTCTTGCTCACGCCGATCGAGAATCTGTACCGGCTCCTCCACATACGTCAAATCCTCTCAGATCGGTAGCTGCTGTGGCACTAACACATGCGATGGATCCGGAATATACTTCCGCAACATCGAAACCTGGAAAACATCATGAACACGAGCCATCTCCGCTGGCAACTCAAGTCTGTAAGCCATGGCACCAACTCTCTAGGTGATTTCGTATGGACCAATGTACCGTGGTTGAAGCTTGCCACGCTTCCCGAAACACACAACTCCCCTCCACGGAGATAGTTTCAGGAAAACCCAATCGCCCACATCAAACTCGAGACTCTTTCTCCTTACGTCCGCATAACTCTTCTGGCGATCCTGAGCAATCTTCAATCTATCCCGGATAATCTGGACGTCCTCCATGGTGCTCTTCACCAGATCAGGGCCAATAAGCCATCGCTCGCCCACCTCACTCCAACACAACGGAGTGCGACACTGCCTCCTGTACAGGGCCTCGTACGGTGCCATCTCGATACTGGCCTGATAGCTATTGTTGTAGGCGAACTCAATCAAATGTAGTTGCTAGTCCCAATTTCCTCAAAACTGGAAAACGCAAGACCACAACATATCCTCAATAGTCTGTATAGTCCGCTCAGACTGCCCGTCAGTCTGAGGATGAAAAGCTGTACTGAAACGCAATCTCGTGCCCATGGTTCGCTGCAATGCCTGCCAAAACTATGAGGTAAACTGACTGTCTCGGTCAGAAACAATAGATACAGGCACACCGTGCAGTCGAACAATCTCTGACAAATATAGCTTGGCCAATATGCCCACTGATATCTTTCCCGGAAGTGCGAGAAAATGCGAGGATTTCGTCAGTCGATCCACAATAACCGAAATACCAATGTTGCCAGCCGAAGTACGTAGCAACTGATAAACGAAATCCATGGTAATGTGCTCCCACTTCCAAACTGGAATCTCCAGTGGCTACAACTTTCCCACAAGCTTCTACCTCTCCGCTTTAACCTGCTGACAGATCAAACATTGGCTCACAGATGCGGCAATCTCTCGCTTCATGTTGCGCCACCAATAATACGCTCGAAGTGTACGACACATTTTCGTACCACCGGGATGCATCGCATACGCCGAACAATGAACTTCGTCCAAAATCTCCTTCTTCAGACTCTCGTCTCGGGGTACGCACAATCTGCCTCTGAATAACAACATACCGTTGTCACTCAACCGAAACTCTGTTGGCACACCATTCCGTATCATGGTCTTCTTGCCCAACAAGTAGGAATCTGAATCCTGAGCTTCCCGAACCTGATCAACCAACACTGGTCGAACCTGGAAACTGGCCAACAAAGCTCCCTCGTTGTCCCACTCGAACTCGGCACCCGTAGCCCGAAGCTCAGCTAACATAGATACTCTAGCCACACATACATGGAACAACGAAGCTCTGGATTTTCGACTGAGTGCATCGGCAACATTGGCCTTCCCTGGATGGTACTCGAAAGTGCAATCGTGGTCATTGATCAACTCCATCCACCTACGCTGCCTCATGTTCAAGTCTTGCTGCGTCCGCAAGTAAGTGAGACTCTTGTGATCAGTGTAAATCTTACACTGAGCTCCGTACAAGTAATGTCTCCAACTCTTCAACGCTAACACAATAGCGGCCAATTCTAAATCATGGGTCGGATAGTTAACTTCGTGTGGTTTCAGCTGGAACCATAGGCTACAACTCTACCATGCTGCAACAGCACACAGCCAAGTCCCAACTTCGACGCGTCACTGTAAACCACGAACTCACCGTTGTCGTCTGGTAATGTCGTAACTGGTGCAGTAGTCAACTTTTCCTTCAAGAGTAAGTAACTCTCCTCACATGCATCGGACCACTCAAACTTGACGCCTTTCTTTGTCAACCTGGTCAGTGGAGTAGCAATCAGAGAAAAATCCTGTACAAAACGCCGGTAGTAGCCTGCCAAACCCAAGAAACTTCGAATCTCCGGTACAGTGGTAGGTCTACTAAAATTCAACACGGCCTCGATCTTGTCAGGATCTACACTAACTCCCTCAGCCGATATCACGTGCCCCAGAAACTTCACGCTGTCCAGCAAAAACTCGCACTTGCTGAACTTCACAAACAACTAATTGTCCCGCAAAGTCCGCAACACCGCTCGTAAATGCTTCTTATGTTGGCCCATACTCCTGGAATAGATCAAGATATCATCGATGAACACGATCACGAACTTTTCCAGAAACCGTCTGAACACCCGGTTCATCAAGTCCATAAAAGCTGCGGGGGCGTTGGTAAACCCAAACGGCATAACCAAAAACTCGTAGTGCCCATTCCGCAATCTGAAAGCTGTCATGGCCACATCAGACTCTCGGATCCTCAACTGGTGATATCTGGACCTGAGATCAATCTTCGAAAAGACTGAAGCTCCCTTGAGCTGATCAAACAAGTTGTCAATCCACAGCAACAGATACTTGTTCTTCACAGTGACCTGATTCAGCTTCTGGTAATCGATTTACAACCGCATGGATCCATCCTTCTTCTGCACAAACAAAACCGGGGCACCCCATGGCGAAACACTGGGTCGTATGAAACCCTTCTCCAGCAACTCCTGAAGTTGAACCTGTAGCTCTTTCAACTCTGCTGGCGCCATACGATACGGTGCCTCAGATATAGGTCATGTACCCAGTAATAGCTCAATAGTGAAATCAATCTCCCGAACTGGAGGTATACCCGGTAACTCCTCCGGAAACACATCCGGAAACATGGAAATTACCTCGATATCACCAATGTCCGGCACAGCAGCCGTAGTATCTACCACATGAGTTAAATAAGCAACACAGCCCTTCTTCATCATCCGATCTGCCTTCATCACGGAAATCACACATGGTAATGAAGTGTTCTTCTCGCCGCGAAACAATATCTCCGGAAAGCCTGGTCGTCGAAACACAACCTCCTTCTTGTGACAGTCAAACATAGCCCAATGTGTCTCCAAGAAGTCCATACCAAAGATCAAATCAAAATCAACGATATCAAGCAACAACAAGTCCGCGGATAAACCATGTCCTCCAATAAAGATCTCACAATCTCGGTATACCCAGCCAATACTCACAATCTCACCAGACGGAAACAACACTCTCCACAACCCCGGAAGTGGAGACGCAAGTACAGTAGCTAAAGATGATAGTCTATACGACATAAATGAATGTGTAGCACCTGGATCTAACAATGTAAGTACTCGAATACCAAAGATATGCAACGTACTGATAACAACCTCTGGTGAAGCTCTGCCCTCACGCAAAGTCATGGCATGAACTCTGGCCTGCCCGGCTTGTCGTCCACGTTGAGGATGTCCCTGCTGTCCTCCCTGGCCCAAAAACTGAACTGGTCGAGTCCCCGAAGTGGCACCTCGCTCTCCTCCTGAACTTTGGGCCGCCTGTCCAACAACACCAATAGGCTGGAGACAGTCCCTCGTAAAGTGACCCTCCTGGCCACAAAGATAACAAAGGGTAGGGCCTCGCTAACAAGGACCAAAGTGATGCCTGTTGCAGAAGCTGCATAGTGGATACTCCCTCGGTACAACAAACGTGTCACCGGTACGCCGAGGATAACTGAAACCACTAAAACCCCCACTAGACAGTGGTCGCTGCGGTCAATCCCTCCTCTATCTCTGTCTCTGTCTAGCTGAACTAGCTGGTGGTCAATATGGTCCACTGCCTGAGGATGAAGCCGAACCGGAAGTATCAGAACTCAGCCTCTTGGAAGGCCCCTGACTTGGTCCACCCTCCTCAAACTGTCTAGGCTGGTATCTCATCTGCCTTTCCTTCTCGATATCCTCACCTCGGAGTGCTGCACTGACAAACTCATCGAAGTTGTTCCGAGGCATTGTAGTCAGAGTCCCCTTGATGTTCAAGTTCAAACCCAGCTCAAATCTGCGGCATTTGGCATCCTCAGTAGCCACCATGTCACACGTAAACTGAGATAATCTGGTAAATCTGTCCCGATACTCAAGCACACACAAACTGCCCTGCCTCAAATTCGTGAACTCCTCATACTTTCGCTGCTGGGTAGCCTAGTTGAAGTATCTCCGCATGAAAAAATCCTGAAACAAAGTCCACGGAGTATCAACTGGAACCCGATCGGTGCTAACCGACCAGAAGTATGCATCTGACTCAAGTAACCCAACTGCTGCCACTGTCATCTGCTCAGGAGTAAAACGCAGATGCTCAGAAACTCGTTCAACCTGAACCAACCATGCCTCACACATCTCTGGATCAGCTGAACCTAAAAAGACGGTCACACCAGCAGTACAAACTTTCACCACAGAGTCAAAACGCTCCTCCAAACGCAACACTCGCATCAGCAAGTTATGCATCTGGCGATCCTCATCAGGATCCACTTCCCGATTCACACGGGGACCACGTCGAGGAGGCATCCTACTGATACAAGACAAGCATTAGGTACAAGTAGAAGGAACGTAATCATGAGACCTCAGATATTTGAGAACACACAACACCCGAAGCATTGATGAGTACCGCTGGCCAGTCGGGTCATCGCTCCAGACATGATGTACCAACTCAAATACCTTAAGCATCACAACTACAAGAGTCTACAGAATCTAACAACCTAATGCTCTGATACCAAGTCGAAAGGACCCAACCCCGATTTAGTTTCCTAAACCGGAATCAAACCCCTTCTGAAAACCCGAACCAACAAAAACCATTAAAATTTTGGTAGAGTAACGCTACTAATGCGGAGACTCAAATTTCTTCCTCGCTAGAGCTCTAAGTCGTGGTTGAAGAACCACAGCAATTGGTCGAAGTTGTTTCAGAACCAGGGGACCAAACTCCTCCCTTGCCAGAGCCTAGGCTCCAAGCAACTGAAGAAACACCACAATTATTCCCTATCCAAGTAAGTTTTCCATTCAATTACTTCGTTCTGTATGTTAATTTCTTTTTTGATTGGCCCTTTGACTTTTTGTATTTCTTTTAGTCCAAACCCATTCCTCTGACAAGCGACCAAATGGTTCCTGCTTTTCAAACAAGTCCAGAGGAAAAGGTAAGTTTGCGAGGCCAACTTTATTCTTCTGAACCTTCCACAATGGCCGCCATAGACTAGGATTCCAGCTCATTATATGCTATCGATGAAGAACCTCAAACTTCTCTTGAAAGAACCAAAGTTCCGTCTTCATCAAATGGACTTCCTTCTCAAGCACCCAACCCATCACTACAAGAAAACAGCACTTAGACCACGGAAACAATAATTCTCCGTCGTCCAAGTGACACTTAGACGACGGAGAAGACTCCGAGGTCCGGTATGGACAAGAGTTGGATGAAGTTGAAGAATAGATGTGATGTCCGGTATATGGATGGAATTAGCGAATTTGTGAATTTTGCGATAGAACATGGTCAGGGAAAGAAACGTTTCAGGTGTCCGTGTCAGAAATGTCTTAATTGTCAGTATGCAGAGGTTAATGTTATGGTGCAACATTTGTACGAAAATGGTATGATGTGGAGTTACACTACATGGAGCGAGCATGGTGAATATGTAGAGTTCAGCGCAGCAGACTTCAGCTCAGGGTACAGTTACCATGGTGCCTCATCCAGCGGCAGTGGTGCCGGACCCCCAGCTTGCAACCCAACTGCAGATTTGGTCCATGATGCGTTTCCGGGATGTAGTCATGGCGGACACCAACACCAAGACGGAGGTTACAGTACCACCAATGAGCATGATGACACATTCCCCGCAGCTAGCTTGGCCACTGACACCAGTGAGATGGAAAAGTACAACCGGATGCTACTTGAAGCGCAGACCCCGGTGTTCCCTGGATGTCGAGAGAATGTGTTGCAATATGTGATGGAGCAAATGAAGATAAAAGTGAAGTACAAAATGTCAGTGAGTGCTTTTGACGAAATTCAGGAGCAAATATGTAAGTTGCTTCCTGATGATCACAATCTTCCTAAATCTCATTATAAGGTTAGAAATATCCTGAGCAGCCTCGGCCTAAAGTACAGGATAATTGACGCATGTCCGAATGATTGTGTGCTATTTTACAAAGAGTATAAAGAGTTGGACTATTGTCCCGTATGTGGCCAGTGCAGATTCCAGTTGAATAGGAAGAGTTCGAAAAAGAGAATTCCTGTGAAAGTTGTTCGATATTTTCCCTTGATTCCCAGATTGGAGCGCCTGTACATGTCGCTACACACAGCAGAGGCGATGCGATGGTACGCAGAAAAGCGAATAGATGACGATGTCCTGCGACACGCCGCGGATGGGGAGGGTTTCAAACATTTCGACAGAGAATTTGGAGACTTTGCTTCAGAGGTTAGAAATGTTAGACTCGGCCTATCTACAGACGGATTCAATCCTTGGGGAAGTAATAGCTCCGCCGTCAGCACTTGGCCAGTTATTCTGATGCCATACAACTTGCCTCCGTGGATGTGCATGAACAAGGAATTTAATTTCCTTACCGTACTAATTCCAGGTCCTAAATCTCCATCGAAGTGCTTAGATGTCTACCTCAGACCTTTGATCGACGAGCTGAAACTGTTGTGGGAAAATGGAGTCCCAACTTATGACAAATTCACTGACACGATGTTCACGATGAGGGCTGCTGTAATGTGGACGATCAGCGATTTTCCAGCTTATGGGATGTTGGCAGCCTGCAGGACAAAAGGATATAATGGATGTCCTATATGTTTGGACGACGTGAACTCTAGTTGGCACGCGGGGAAGGTGTGTTACTTAGGTCACCGTAGATGGCTTCCTCACGACCACCCGTGGCGACAGGATGAAGCTCATTTCGACGGTACGGTAGAGAACAATCCTAAACCTCGTAGTTGGTCGGGCGAAGAGATTTTAGAGAGGTTGAGCTATTTCGACTTTGGTGTGTTGAGCAATGACACGGATGTAAAGAAATGCAATCCAATTCCTCCACATGATCTGAGCTATTGGGATCACAAGAGTATATTCTTTGAACTCCCTTACTGGTCGAAGTTGAAGCTGAGGAACAACTTGGACGCGATGCACATAGAAAAGAATGTGTGCGACAGCGTGGTGGGAACAATTCTCGGTATTAAGTTCAAGACTAAAGATACTCCCAAAGCGCGCAAAGATTTGGAATCAATGAATCTACGTCGTCCCTTGTGGTTGAGGAGGGATAGGAAATGAGTGTACAACAAGATGCCAGATGCACCTTACACAGTGAAGCCGACGCTTAGACGTTCTGTATTTCACTAGTTTAAGGGCGTTCGTTATCCGGCTACGTATGCAGCTACTATAACTGGCGCAGTGGACGAGGTGCAACACAAGTTTGTTGGTCTAAAGACACATGACTATCACGTTATGCTGCAACGTCTGATTCCAGTGGTAATTCGACCATACTTGCCTCGGGACGTCGTAGAACCAATAGTGGCATTGTGCAGGTGGTGGCAGAGGTTATGCGCCAGAGAATTAAAGAAGTCAGATGTGGTGGAATTGCAACAACAAATTGTGCACATCATTTGCAAACTAGAGAGGATTTTCCCCCCTGCTTTCTTTGACATCATGATTCACCTAATGATCCACCTGCCCGAGCAGGTGCTCATTTCTGGTCCGGTCCAGTACACTTGGATGTATCCTCAAGAAAGGTACGTACAACTAATTAATTAATTTGTTCCACTGGAGATTATATATATACTAGCCAGCTAGCTATATGTACTTATGTAATGTGTACGTTTGATTTTGTAGACAGCTTGGACAGTATAAGTCATTCGTCAAAAACAGGTCGGCCCCGGATGGCTCCATAGCAGAGACATACCTAATGCATGAGTGTGTTACTTACTGCAACAGGTACCTCAAAGATCCACCCCCTCCCAGTACTGCCTCCGATCGCAGTGCCCGCATCAATCTTTCTGTCGTCACCAATGTCGTCCGACCGTTTAGAGGAGTATTAAAAGAATCGTTAACACGGGAAGAACTTATTGAGGCACATTGGGTAGTGTTGCGAGACTGTGATGAAGTTGAGCCGTACATGATGTCATACAGGGAGAGGCTTCAGGCGTTAAATCAAAACAAGAGTTCGGCGTGGATTGAGAAAATGGTTAAGAAGAAGTTTCCTGATTATTTCTTCCAATGGGTACGTACGTACGACTCGGTATTAATTATTTAAATACATATTGCTCATGTTTGTAGAAAGTAAACCATTATATTAATTTGGCCTTTTTCGCAGATGATTGATCTGCAAAAATCTGATAACCACGGAGGGTGGTGGTCATGGCCAAAGCACTTGCTAGCAGGGAAGCCGGTTAAACACTATATTTATCCCGGATGTTTTGTGAACGGTGTAAAGTTCCATTCATTGGCCCGAGACGAAGGAAGAAGAACACAAAACAGTGGGGTAGCCGTTGGGAAAGACAATGATCTATATTACGGGGCTATTGTATACGTGGTTCAGCTATGTTACGGGAATGATGTCAACGTTTTCCTATTCAAGTGCAGATGGTTCAAGCGTACAAAGGAAGACCTGGGACTATTATCTGTCGATACAAACTCGCACTGGTATGAGGATGAGCCTTTCGCTCTCGCCACCTTAGTTCGGCAGGTGTTCTATCTCGACGATCCGAAAGCCGGTGAAGGGTGGAAAATAGTGAACCATATCTCTCACCGAGGAATATGGAATACAGAGACAATTGAAGGGACACCGGCGACGACTGAAGATGCTGCTGAACCAGAAAGAGACATTCCTGCCTATCAAGAGCCTAATATTTCTATGGTCCGCTCCAATATAATGGACCTGGTTCAAGATGGTGAACGGTTACCCATGCCTGATGGTTGTACAGATCTAACTGAAGATGAGATTATCCATGAGGTAGATGAAGAAGACGAGCAGGAAGAGGACGCGGACGAGGACTCAGGTTATTCGTCGGACGATGTTGAGTACGATGACGAGGATGAGCCGTCGACTAACGGGGATGAGGATGATGATGATTATGATGAAGAGTACGGTCATACGACGAGGGAGATTAATTGGTAATTAATTACTGTAATTATTGTAATATATATATATATATATATATATGATCGATGCTGGTTTACGGTAAGAAATTAATCCGAATTATATATCCTGGACAACGGAGAAATTAATTGCAGATTAATTGGCGCCAAATCTCAATCTCATATAAAACCCTAGCTAAATCCTGTACCCTAAATCTAGCAGTTCGGATCGATCGATCAATTTTTTAATTATATTTTTGAATCAGAATAATTGAACGCACACACAAATGACCGGGGACGACCTAAACCGTAAACCCTAAGGCCCTAACCCCTGAATTCGGGGTTTTTACACCTGGACGACGGAGATGGTCATTCTCCGTCGTCCAGGTACACACTAGGACGACGGAGATGGTCATTCTCCGTCGTCCAGGTACACACTAGGACGATGGAGATGGTCATTCTCCGTCGTCCAGGTACACACTAGGACGACGGAGATGGTCATTCTCCGTCGTCCAAGTTCACAAACCCTAAACCCTAAACAGTAAGGCCCTAACCCCTGAATTCAGGGTCTATACACCTGGACGACGGAGAACGTCATTCTCCGTCGTCCAGGTCAGAACCTGGACGACGGATAACTTCATATCCGTCGTCCAAGTTATTACCTGAACGACGGAAACACTCATTTCCGTCGTCCAGGTGCAGATATCGTAATTTTTTCTAAGACAACGACCCTCTAGACCTTCTTCCAATGCATTTTCTTTTCCTCAAGACTTTAGAGTAAACAATTCTTGGTGTGTGAGCTTCGACGGTTCGAAAATCGGAGTTGCGAAATGCCTTGTATCCACGTTTCCGGTTTGTGAAATTATCGGTTTTGCGGTTGACTGTGCCGATCAAACCCTTCCCGAACTTATTATTTTATGGTCCTTTGAAGACAATTATATATTATGTTACGACGAACATATCCAACGGTTGTTTTGTCCAAATTCAATTTCGTTAATACTCTGCTGCAAATGAGCGTCTACTCATGAACACTTAAGTCGTAAAGATTAGTCGAGACTTAACATGTTTCAATACGTAAAATTAATCGGCGGTTCAAATTTAACTGTTCATATATACGATGCGTTCATCGATATTGTACGACTATTTCACCCGAATGACAGATCGCTAAATTCCTAGCGAATTATTTTTAAAATTTTTTTTTACGTAATTTGAACCTGGACGACGGAGATGGTCATTTTCCGTCGTCCAGGTGTTAACCTGGACGACGGAAAATGACCATCTCCGTCGTCCAGGTTCAAAAATCATGGCGGTTCAAATAATTTTTTGTTTAATTTTTTCGTGTAATTTTCACTTGGACGACGGAAACTTACCATCTCCGTCGTCCAAGTCCAAAATTATGGCGGTTCAATTTACAGCTTCCGTTTTCGGCACCGCTTGAATTTTCTCTTAGACGACGGAGAATCCATTCTCCGTCGTCTAAGTCCAAATTCATGGCGGTTCAAAACGTCCCGCCGATTAATTACGCGCAGATTGAAAATTTTTAAACCGCCACCTAGACGACGGAAAACACTATTTCCGTCGTCCAGGTGGACTTAGACGACGGAGAATAGTGCTCCGTCGTCTAAGTGCAACTCTATAAATAGAGTTGCACCCCCCCTCATTTTCTCATCATTCCATCTCCTCCTCTCCCTCTCCTCTCCTCTCCTCCGGCGACGCTCCGACGACATTTTTTCCGGCGTGGTTCCTATCCTCTCCGACGACTCAAGTCCGGCAAAATTCCCGTAAACTCCGCTTCGGTACATTTCTATTTTTTCCCTTATTTAAATAATTTTCATTTTATTAATTAATTAAATTCTAAATATAATAAATTAGTAGAAATTAATTTAGTAATTAATTTTAA
Source organism: Geum urbanum (assembly GCA_946800695.1). Taxonomy (NCBI): domain Eukaryota; kingdom Viridiplantae; phylum Streptophyta; class Magnoliopsida; order Rosales; family Rosaceae; genus Geum; species Geum urbanum. The sequence goes on from OX327003.1 coordinate 15,135,767, forward strand.
ATATTTAATAAATGATTAATTGTTGTTATTTATTAATTAAATCATAATTATTGTTATTGTTTCCTAATTAAATGAATAATTGTAAATTTGTTGTTATTAAATAAATAAATAATTATTGTTATTAATTAATTAAATAAATAATTATTATTATTAATTAATTAAATGGTTAATTATTGCATGCTAAATGGAAAATAAATTATTGCATGTAATTACGTGTATTTTTTAGTAAATTAGTTAGTAGTACGTGTTCGATTTAAATTTAGTACATAGGCTTGGTGTAATTAAGTCGCACTCTTTGGAATAGATGGCGCCTCTTTTCCTTGCTTATCTCCTTAACCCCTCGTGATGTGTGGATTTCATCACCGCACACCATAACCTAAGTGAAGTTATGGACACGAGGTTGAGGGCGGAGTTTGCAAAGGACTTGAGGGAGTGTAAATTTTCGAAAAATTGGCCGAATGTCGGACATGGTGTCTAGAAACGGGTTATGACTGGTGACAGGATTTGGACTAAGAAAGACTTTTGTCAAAATTAGTCCTACCTCTCGCGTTATCTCTATCCCTAACTGGCCATGTTTTTCGATTTAACCAAGGCTGATTAATTGAAAATTTACACTTTATCGCGCGGGTCGCACGTCCATTGAACGACCGAAAATGCCAAGCTAGTGTACTCTATTTAAATCTTAAACGTACTTAATTAATTAACGTAAATTTTTAAGTTGTAATTATTATGGTAAGTAGGTATTTTAACGCATCAATCTTAGGTTTAAATGGCTCCGCCAAAGACGACATCCGGCAAGAAGAAAGCCCAAGCAGAGGCAGAAGATGCCATGCTCCGCCGCTTGGCGGACCAAGTCGGTTGGGAATTACCACCGGAGGGCAACGACGCTCTCAATCCGGACGGATCATCTGGTCCGTCCGTAGCGCCCTCTGGGGAAATTCCCGCTCCCCCTTTCATCTCGAGCGGTGATGACGTCGACCTCTTTTCAACTCCGACGCCAGGTACCGGTTCAACGGCAAGTACTCAGGCGTCCTCGACCGCCGAATCAATCATGTACAGCGCCCGCCGTAGGCAAAGGAGGGCCCCCACTGACCCGGAACCGAAAAGGACTCGGGGTCTCGTTAAAGGGGGAAAAGCGGAGCGTATTTGCAAGGCGACCGGTAAAAAGATCGACTTGCCGTACGACGAATTCACCGGTGGCCCTCCCACAGCTCAGCTAGCAAGTCTCTCGGCGCATGGGATAGGGTCAATCATCCGTAACCGGGTTCGTATCACTGCCCCTACTTGGAAAGAGGCGCCGGATCATGAGAAGGCGAAAGTCTTCAAAGATCTTTCGGTACGTAATACGTTCAATTTAGTTATTATATAATATTGTTAATCTCGGCCTAAAATTTCATAATATATACGATTATAATTTTCTATTTATTTTTCATAGGAACAATTTGACGTGGATCCGACACCGGCTATGTTGAGGCATATCAATCAAACCGCCAACTCCATCTACAAAGATTGGAAGTACAGGCTCCATAAGTACTTCAAAGATGTCGGTCTCGTGCCTCCCCCGGTAGAGCTGCAAGGGGAGAGAGAAGATGAGTGGGAGTGGTTGTGTAACCACTTTGCCGATGAACAATTTAAGGTATTAATTTAATTTTTTTATTTCAATTAAAATAATTGAATTATTTAAATTGTAGTTATTCATTTTTTAATGATTTAATTATGTTGTGTAACAGAAATTCTCCGGTGTCAACAAAGCCAACCGGGGGAAGAAGGAGAAACACCATACTACCGGCGCCAAGCAGTTCATTCAAATTGCCAAGGAGCACAAGGATAAGGGTTCCAAACACCCTTTTATTGATGCAAGCGTAAGCGCGTACGTGACGCCAGGGCTCGATAATGAAGCGAGTCAATGCGGGGTAAGTGATATGCATGTATATATATATATGTGCTTTTAATTATAGTAATTATTATTTAAATATGATTACAAAATTATAATAAATTAATTATAATTTTGTAGGCAAGGGCGATAGAGCGTGCGCATGAAGAGTTGGCCAACACTCAGCTTGCGTTCCCAGATGTGCCGCCGGAAGACCTGCCTCCTCTATCCTTAGAGAGCCAAATTGCAATCGCGGATGAGGTCTACGGTCGTAGAGCTGGCTAGGAGGTTAGGCACTTTGGGCCTAGGGTGGTACGAGATTTTTCGACGACCTCCGGCTCATCATCTACGGGAGGTTCGAGGCAGCGGAGAATCAGTCAAGCTGCGGCCGTCGAAGCAGCCATTCAAGAGGCTCGACTGGCATGAGAGGAGAATCGACGGACACAAGAGCAGAATGAGTCAATGCGGCAAAGACTTGACGAACAACAAGCACAAATAGCCCAACTCATCGCGCTCATGAACCAAAATCGAGAAGTATGTCAACCTCCTCCGAACCCACACCCCGACGACAACGACCCGGCTGGAGGCGGAGGACTCGGCCCCGCATCTGCTCCTCCAGTGTATTAGCTAGCACGTAGTATATTATCTCGTTTCTTTCCGCATTCCGAACAATATTTTAATTTTTAATTTATGGGTTTTTTCGTATGTACAAATTAATTTACTTTGATTATTTAATAATTATATATATATAAGTTATTAATTTTAATATTCAAAATTTAGTTTATTTATTTAATATTAGCATTTTTCATTATTTAAATTAAAATAATAATAAATTAAATTAATAATATTTAATTTCAATTTATTTTTAAAAAAAAATTAAATATTCACTTGGAAGACGGAGACTTAGTGTTTCCGTCGTCCAGGTGAACACCTGGGCCACGGATAATGTCTGAGGTCCAAGTTCACTTGGACGACGGACACTAAGTCTCCGTCGTCCAGGTGCTTGGACGACAGCACTTGGAGCACGGACCTTGGACGACGGAGTTTCCGTCGTCCAAGTACTTAGACGACAAAAAACTTCACTTAGACGACGGAAATGGTCCGTGGTCTAAGTGCAGTTTTCTTGTAGTGCATAGGAAGAAATGCTAATCCTGCGAGGGATTTCAACCAAACTGAGTGCAAAGAGCTTCCCTTTTGCCATTGATATTGCTCTCAGAAGATCCTTTATGGTAGTCTAGATTCCCCTCAAGACGTCGAACGTGTTCAAGAACAAGTTAGGACTTTAAAGGCCACTGCCCCTACTGAATTCCTTCATGAAATAACTGATCTTGAGGAAAAACTTCATGAATTTCTATGTCAAAGCGAAGCCTACCACCGTCTGAGACTTGAAGCTAAACGTAAGAAAGAGGCGGTGGAGACATTGGCTCGCCAGACACAAGAAGAAAACCAACGAATCCAGACCCTTCTACAAGACGCAACCACTCAGCAAGAAGTTTTGGCAACCAAAGAAGCTGAATTAGCTGCCCTCCAGGCTGAGGTAGACCACCTAAGGTCCAATGTTCACTCAAATCAAGCGTTCGTTTGCCAACTTCCGATTGAAGGAGAGAGCCAAGCTCAACTACTGCAAGATGCAGAAGAAGAAGTCACCAGCGCTCTACACATGTATAAACAATCCTGGCGAGACCTTGAATTTGTAAAAATATTATAGACGAAAAAAACTCTCCTATTGTAATTATTGGACCACAGAAGTTAAGCCCTTTTATGTTATTCATGGTATTCCAAACTTCTTGAGTATATGTCTTTCTAATTAAAATTTTGGAATCAGTATGTTAATTGGGCCTTGGACACCATATTGGGCCTTAGAATCATGCCTTCCAAGAATTAACTGAACGAAGCTAGTTTCATTTAAAGAACCTAACCGCTAGCCTGCCCTGATAATCCGGATTAAATGGACTTTAATTCCAAGCTTGGAATCCGTATCGCGTCAACCATTAAATGTTCAAAATACGCTCTATCTGCCTCTAAAATCTTTCATTCATCATTCCTTCTTCTAGGGGTAGATAAATCGTAACATGGCCCAACTTCCATTAGACGTGTATCCTCTATTAACGGGCGCATTTACTCTGGCAAAGCCTTACTGCTATGACTCATTTCTATAAAAAGTTTCCTCTTTACTGCTTTGTGATCAAACCTTCCAAACTTCTTTGTGAGATGAACTCCCATTTTGTATGCTTACTCTAGTTATTCTATTTGAAAGAACCTCCAGATAGAACCGTCCATATTGTGGACTCTAGATAGTAATATCCATGTCCAAACCTGGACTAGATTGTAATATCTATGTCTAGGTCTTGCCTTGGCTGACTCACCCAGCTTTTCTACAGGGTGACGAAGCCACAATCCCGAAGTACAACTCACCTCGTCTTCCTCGCAGGCACCCGCTCAGTTTCCAGATACATGGAGGCTGCAAGCCCTGTGGACACGGCAGCACTGAAGAGGAATAACAGGGAGTTCAACCAGGGAAAGGCAACAAATGCCAAGCCTAGTTTAAATGGTCTTCTTGATCTGCTGAACTAGCTTCCTTGACATTTCAAATTCTCTCTTTTTGGTCTCTTGAGGTCCCTCTCTCTTTTCAATGTATGCATATTTGATATATGGACCCAAAGACTGGTTATCAACTGTTTGACGATTTGGAAAAACAAACTGTATTTATCTTTCTATTCTGTTGCTGATTGTAGTTTGTTTTTCATGTGCTATCAGAGCTTAAGGCCACAAAACCCTTGTATTCTTCTGATCAATGTAATATCTTTTCATTTAGAGCAAAGAGTTCCCTTATGCAAACAATAAATTTATATTGATAAACTCAGATATAGTTTGTACATAACTTCGGCCACAGTAGTTGGCTAGCGTGAACTCTTTTAATCCAGAAGAAAAACAAATAAAATCTTGGCCCCAAGTATAGGGTGAAACTAAAAAAAATTTAGCCATAATTATAGGCTATTTTAATGTAAATAATCCCTATGTGTTGCCCCTTCAGTTTAATCATGCGAGTAAATGAGATGAGCATGAATAAACTGGATTAAGCCATTGTTGGAGGGTCTTCATATGCCCAGACTGGTTGTATGTACTTCTTAAGGAAACGACCATTGATAGGATTAGCATGAATTGTTCCATCTCAATCACGTAAACGAACTGCTCTTTTACCTAAAAGTTGATCGACGATGTACGGTCCTTCCCACTTTTCTCGGCCTTCAGTCTTCTAGCCAACGGGCAGAATGACTCTACAGACCAATTCTCTCCCTCTGTAAAGCTCATACCCCTAGTACATTGATCATACGCATGAACCACCTTTCGTTTCTCAGCACATAGACAGTCGTAAGCTTTTATTCTCTTTTCATCTAAGTCTTCATGCTCCTGCCACATTGCTTGCACATAATCTTCACCAAAAGACACCTGATAACAGTGATAAGTATAAGAAATCTAATAACTTTCTAAACTTGATAAGGTATTAACAATAGCATTCTAACAACAAAGACATTCCACAAATAACAACAAACACATTCCACAAATAACATTTGTGGGTTAGTTTCAACAGTCCACAAAAATTTCAACAAAGTTCTAGAAATTTCAGCAAAGTTCCAAAATAATTTCAGCAAAGTTCCAGAGATTCCAACAAAACAAACAGTCCAAAAATTAAGAAAATAGCAAAAAAAAAAACAGCAAATTAAAGCAAAAACAAAGTTTCAGACTTCCGACAACAGTTTGCTTCAGTTTTCAGCAGATTTCCAGCAATAACTTGCAGCATATTTCAGTTTCCAGAAATTTTCAGTTTTCCAGCAGATTTCCAGCGGTAACTTGCAGTAGATTTCAATTTACAGCAGTTTCCAACAGATTTTCAGCAAATAATTTGGAGATGTGCCCAAGGCAGTTTGCATCAACTAAACAGTCCAAAAACATCAATGTTAATACTCTTAAGTCTTAACACAACAACAACATTAAACTTCACAACTATAATGCAATTCAAACTTACTAACTATTTTCAAGCATGAGCTTGAATCATATTTGGCAATTCCTTTGTCCCTCCCAAAGTCGAATATAGCGTTTTGAATATTTCTAAAAAAAAACAATCAAGTTAACAATGTTTCAACGTACTATATAAATTTCAAGTGATTAAAAACAGAATATTAGAAGTATAAGAAAGACTATATACCTTCCTCAATTGCTTCAGACTCTTCCATATCTTGAATGGTTGGCACACTATTCAATGCAACTTGAGTAGTAGTGAGCCAATTTTGTGAGCATATTAGAGCCTCCACTGTTTTAGGACTCAATGAGCTACGGAATGGATTGATTACCGGCCCCGGCCACTTGTACTAAATGATGCTTCTGAAGCTATAGTTGATACCGGAATAGCAAGAACATCATTTGCGACTTTAGCTAGAATAGGATACTTAGATGCCCCAAACACTTTCCACCATTGCAAAATGTCAAAATATTTTTTATCCACTTCGGCCCTATCGGCTAGATATTTATCCACATCATTATCCACTATTCGTGCTTCCTCCTCTCTCATTTTTATCTCCTTTTCAGCAATCTTCCTCTCCAAATCAGTGAGATCACTAAGGTCTACATTCTCTAATTGACCACTTTGAGAACTACTAGATGCATTCTGTTGCATTTGAGTGGCCAAAGATTCTTTCTCATACACTTCATACATATCATACAACAAAGAATTCACCGCCTTACAATTTTTCTCAACCCTATCATCAAACTCACCATATAATGCCTCAAAGTAAAAACGAAGATTCCTAAGCTTACGGCGAGGATCAAGAACAACAGCAAGAAACATATATGGATTGACATCCTCAAATTTCTCCCAATACTTGTTATATTTATCTTGCATAGATTCAGAGATAGTAGAGAGCAAAACACCACTCGTTTCTTTCAATAAACCATATATCTTAATCAAATCACGAAATGTAGTATGGATTGTTGGTTTATATGAGCAACAAACATTCAAAGTAATCTCATAAAATGGTTTCAGAAAAGTAGCAAACTCTTCAGTCAAAAACCAATCATCTTCATTAGGTAGCCCCTCTCTTATATTTTGACCCAAATCATTCTTAAAATACCTGAGGAAATGACCATCATCTAGTAGTTCAAAGCAGATTGCAACATTAAAAATGTAGAGTTCCACCTAGTAGCAACATCCATGATCGCAAGTCCCTTACTCTCTACTTTCACAATGTCAACACATTTCTTAAATACATCAAGCCTTTGAGGAGAAGATCTAACATATTTAACAGAATTTCGAATGGCTTGAATGCAAGTATTCATTGCTGTCAACCCATCACATACAATCAAATTGAGGATATGAGCTCATATGCAAGTGCTTCCCATTATGCAAAAGAGCATTAGGGACTGTCCAGTCACCGATTCTCTTCACTAAATCTCTTAAAGCAACATCATTTGAAGAAGCATTATCAATGGTGATTGTAAGCACCTTGTTAATTTCCCACTCAAGTAAGCATTGTTCTAACAACTTGGAAATTGAATCTCCTTTATGGTTTGAAATAACACTAAAATTCAGAATTTTTTAATGCAAATTCCAATTTTCATCCACAAAGTGAGCAGTAAGAACCATATAATTTATATTCTGAACTGAAGTCCAAGTATCAGTTGTCAAGCTAACTCTCTTCCCCTTCAAGACATTCTTTAAGTGATTCTTTTCAGAAGATAACGATTCCACACATACTTAGCTATTGTCTTACGACAAGGTCTAATCCAAAAAGGTTTTAATTTTGAAGTAAATTGTTTAAACCCTTCTCCCTCAACATGTCTAAAAGGCAACTCATCTACAACAATCATCTCGGCACATGCTACATTAGTCTCTTCCTGAGAATGTCCCACTAACTTCAACCCATCACTTTTAAACTCTAATGTCATTTGCGCCCCACTTTTAAGTTTTTCTACATTTGGTGCATATTTTTTGCATCTTTCAATATGAGCTATAAAAGTTGATGTTCAATTTTTAGATTCAACAGACAACTTTTTTTGACAATACTTGATTATACCCTTTCGTATACGATTAGGTTTAACACCCTCAAATACTTTAGTGTAATGAGCCCAAATTACTGACCTTTCATTTTTCCTCATCTTCTCCAAAAGCTATTCCTCTGTAGGTTCAAGGACTCCTTCAACCTCTTCATCATCACTATCAGCACCAGGTAGGAGACTCTTAGTATGAGGGATTGTAGGGGGGCAGCTGAAGTTCCTTCAAATGGTAAGGGAGCACCGTTTATTGGTATCGATGATTCGCCAGCACTAACAGGGATCTGCGATAACAAAAAATCAGAAATTATTAGTACGACTAAGCTTGCTTTTCTACAATGACTTGGTCATTTTGAGAACTGGTGCCCTCGCCAGAGGAGGAGGAAAGGAAGATAGATTGGAATTCGATCTGAAGACGCCGAAATAAAATAGCGATATCAACTGGCGTCTTCTTTTCTTCTTCCTTGAGTTCCCTCAGCATGATTCCAGCCAGAAACTTGGCTATGAAATCTTACAGCACTCTTTACCGTTGTTTATGACTTCGAACCCCGTTTCGTGATCTTCAGTTCCAAACATAATGTTGGAATCATCAAACTTTAGAATGTAGGCTTTGCAACATCCTTCAAAAAGCCTTTCTCCGAGTGAGTTGATAATATAGTAGGTTTCATCTTCAGCTTTGAGGATGAAGAAGTGATCATTCCAACTCACTAGGTATACCTGAGGCTTGGTGCTCTTGCTGATATGGTCCCATATTGTATCAAACGATGCAAGATCACCCAGGACTGCAAACTTCTCTGGGTTGAAATACCCAATAAAGGAGTCATCAGACAAAGTCTTCAAGGGTCTGATGTTGGCCTTCAAAATAACCTCGAGATCATAATGTTGATCCGGGTAGGAGCTGACGAGGGCTTCATCCTTGCATAGTTTCTACCACTCCGAAGAACCTTGGACTATGAGGTCGTGAAACTCGGAGACCGTGGGGATGACGTCCAAATTTGCACATAGCCAGTGAGCAATGGTGAAAACCAATGCTGAGCAGGCACTTGCCTCGGAGGCTTTGTCACTCCGTTGATCAAATGAGGCATGGAAGACACGGGCTTGAAGCTTAGCTTGTCCACCCCTGCTGTTGATCTCCATAGCTGTCTAGATACCACTTGGGGGCACTTCAAGCCTGGAGTGGGTTTTCCAGGGTTTATGAGACTATCAAAAGTTGGGTCAGCTACGATTCAGTGAGAAAGTTGAAGAAGAAATTATTCTGGGTAAAGGATTTGCAATACTTACTGATTGCCAAGAAGGATTTGACCTTTTCTTCTTAAGGACTTGTAAGGCAATGGTCACGTCTATGTCTTAGGCATGCTATTGATTATAAGAAGGAAGGATTGGTCAAGTATAATATGAGAAATTGCTAATACGTGTGGCAAATTTGAATGTATGAAGTATACCTGTGGCCAGGGAGTTCTACTTGTGTTTTTGTACAACTTCCCAAAAACTGCCAAATCTTTTTCATTTGAAAATATTTTGCCAAAATCACAAAAGATGTTGGCAAAACGAGCAAGCGGTCCAATGCGTCATATATCTTCCCAAAGTTGGGAGCGCCATACTTGATACGACTCGGTGACTGATTAAGAAATCACAAGTGGCTTCGTCAATTCAGGAATTATCACCGTTGGAAAGCCAAAGTGTTAATCTTGCATGTCTAGTGCTAAAGGATGACATGTCCCTCGCCAAAGAATATATTTGTTCACAGAACAAGCGAGGGGCTTGGGGCATCATGGGTGAGCCCGAGTTGTCTTGAGAAATGGTTTGGAGCATAGAGCTCATACCCAAGGCTCGAAAGAGTCATGGACTGGTACGTCTTTGCATGTATGACATTGAAGGAAAATGTTCCTCGCAAGGTCACCTTTCTCTGGCGAGGGCATAAATTTGCTCGCAAGGCTGTCGGGATGACGACAATTCAGAATTACTTCAACTGCTGCGATTAGAAAGTCTTTATGCGAGCAGAGGTAGTTGAAGAAGGCTAGATATGAACATGCTCTAGTCCTAGTTGGTGTAGATACCAAGGTCTGGCCCAGAAGCTTATGTTCTTCAAAAGGAGGGACTGCTGAAGGGCGAAAGAAAGGAATGTACATCCGCAACCAGAAGTCTACCATTCAGAGTGGTCCTGGTTTATTAAGGTCAAGCTTTGAAAGGACGACTCACCTCAGATCATAGTAGATATAGGCGAGAACGGATTCAACCAAGCCCAGTTGTTCACGATTAAAGAGGTGTTCGGCAAAGTTGGTCCAGCATCTATTGATCGGTGTCGTTCTCCTTAGCAAAAGAAGGACAGAGATGTACTTTGGTAGCCAGTATTCCAAAAAGGCTATGCCTCCTTGATCGGTGTCGTTCTCCTCCTGTGCAAAATGCTTAACCCAGGAAGAGTAGGAGGACGAACGATTGAGGGAGGCTTGAACTAGTGTCCCAATTTGGTGATTGTGTAGCCAGAAGTTTTCAAATGCTGGAACTCCAAAAATGGTATACAGATCAAGAATAGTAATACTCACGTCACCACAGGGAAGACGGAAGCAGTTGGCGGTGCAATCCCAAAAGCACATGGCTGTGGCGAACGGTCATCTGTTGCCACCAGCAGGGAGTGAAAAGCATAAATCGATGAGTTGTGTGATGCCAACCGCTTCCCATCGTTCAATATCTTGTCTGCGACGGTGCCGGTACCAAGCGAGATATTCTGCGTTTGGGTGCGGTCACTTCCCAATTAAACAAAGGGTATCTTTGTTTGTCCATTCTTTGGGCTCTGCCTTTGGACGTTCTTGCAATATCAAGCCTGAGTTGCAAAGGGGATGGTGGAGAAGATGAAAAAGTTCTGGACTGATTGGAGTTGGAGTTTCTAGAAAAGGACCAAGTAGGCCAATGCCTTCACTTGGGTCGACATTTAAGGAGATGATGGCCTCTGGCTTCTGTCGACTGGAGACGACTTTGAAGTGTCTAGAGAATTTCTTGAAGTTACGGTCTGAGTAAAGAATGGGGATGTATTTGCGAGGAGACATGTTTTCTAATCGGAATAATGGACGGCGACGTGAATGAAAGGTTTTAGCTTTTGGCCGAGGAGGTTGAAAGAGTATAGTCAAGGCAAGTGAGAGAGTCTCGTTGGGGAATGAGATTTTGTTTCCAGTAGGTTTCTTGTTTTGCCTACTGTTGTATATTTTTGTATATATACATCAGAGGTCGCTCTGATACACTACTGATATATTTTTATATGTTTTTCCCCGAATTTCTGTAAAGTACAGTTTTGATTACTGCTTTACTTTATTATTATGATATTGAGAAATCCGGATGGGATTTACTTTTGTGGCATAGGATGAAGTGTGTTTTCGGGTGCAGGTTAATGGCAATTCCGCGTTATAGTGAAACTCTGCCGAAATTTTTGTGGTTATTGCAAGTTCGTGTTTTCAGAAGGGGTTTGATTCCGGTTTAGGAAACTAAATTGGGGTTGGGTCCTTTCACTAATCATGTTAACTATGCATCTATCAATGATAAAAAAAAAGTAACATCAGTGCATAACTTGAGCCCTAAAACTCATTATAACTGATAGTCGCATATTTGTGTAACTTTTGTTATGTTAATTATCCGTATTATTGTGTTATGTTTTTCTTATTATTAATTAATTTTATTCTTTTAGGTATTTTGGAGTTAAATAAATAAAATAGATTAAATTGGGCTATTGAATTTGAAGTGCAGAAGAGTTATGAATCCTAAAGATGAGAGAAAATCAGCCCATATTTGGTTTGAGCTAGAAGCAGCACGTGAGTATTAGCTAGCAAGGTTAATTAACTTAGCTGGGGGAAGAGATAAGGGGCGGCAGACGTAGAAGAAAAAAAAAGACGTACGAAAGAAACAAAGAAAGGAAGGAGAGGAAAGACGAGAAGAAAGAGACAAAAAATAAATAAAGGAAGAAGAAAAGTAGTTTCGCACAGCAATACATCTTGCCGATCATCAGAGTTCTTCCTTCTTCTTCTTTAGTTCATCTTTCATGTACTCTTTGGATGCTTTCATCTAAAATTATGTGTAACTAAATTATTTAGTAGTTAGGAGCTGATCAAAGTCTTAGATATGCTTCGATTTCGAACCCCAATTGATTTATATGAGAATTTCTTCACTGTTTGTTCATTGATAATTCTATTACATGTTTCTTTGGGTCGACACTTTGATGCATGTTTTAGGGTTTATTATATTGAATGTGTACATAACCAACATATCATTGTTGAAAAGACCCAACCCCGATTCAGTTACCTAAATCGGAATCGAACCCCTTCTGGAAATACGAACCAACAAAAACTTTTCAAAATTCCGGCAGAGTTTCGTTACTAACGTGGAATTGCATAAACCTGCACCCTGAAAATAACACTTCATCCTATGCCACAAAAACCAAACCGTGGGCACTAATCCCATCCGGATTTCTCAACATCATAATATAAGCAATAACAGTAAACATACTGTACTATATATAGTATATCCATGAAAATCCGTATAAACACGTATCAGAATGTATCAGAGCGACCTCTAGTGTAAATATATACAATATACACATCAGTAGGCGAAACAAGAACCTACTGGAAAACACAGGTAGCTCAGATCACTAGCCTCCAAACCGCGATGTGAAACACCAAACCTGAACTGCAACTGGGCATGGAAACCGAAAAGCCCAGAGGAAAGACATGAAAACCGTTAGAGTGAGTGGACGAAAATAAATGTCTTTCACCAGTTGATATATATGTTTAAAATAACATATGCGAGTCCAGGTAAATAGAAATAACAAAGTACACGAGGTAAAACCATACTCCTCCAGCGTACTGAGCATGGAAGTAAAAATCCCACGGGGTCACTCATGGACACATCCGTGCTAGTACAGTCAGAATCACGGAGTCCCAGACTTCCACGCAATTCTAGCCAGAAAGGCCTCAGGTCAGAGGTCTGCCTCCCCCCGGTAAAGGCCTCGGGTCAGGAGTCACAGCCTCCCCCGGTACACATCCTCGGGGATCAGCCGGGATGCGAGTGTATCGATACAACAACATATAACGACTGTACTCTGTGTAAACCAAATCATAAACATTTCGATGCAAATGTAATAAACGACATATAAATGCATATACGTATACGTATTGTATAATGATATAAGTATAATCGTCTAACACATGCTCGTATAAATCATAAACTCGTACGCATGCTCAAGTTCGAAAATCATATAAAAAGACTCGCAATCATTTCCGTGAAAAGAAATTGTCCACTCACAGGTGAGCAAAACGCGTACTCGCGCTAATCTCGTGGTCCGGTGGAAAATCCCTCGCCTGAAGCACGATCAAGATCTCGATCTCGATCTCCTGAATATTCACAAAATATAACTGATCAAAATCATAGTACACAACTCTGTACTGAACCACGGAAACCAACCGTTCCCGGAAATATGAAATGTGGTACAAAATGATTAACGAAATTCCCGAAATCTCCACTCGAAACCTTCGACTGAAAATCGGCTAACCAAATCAATCCGAAAACCTCTGGACGATAATCAGGGCGCGATTTCGAGAAAAACGATATTAAAAACGTCGAATTTTGAAAAAGCCAACCCTCCACCGTGGACCGCCGTTGACCGCCGGCGCGCTGTCAACGGTGAAATCCCACGGCCAAAATTTCCAGAACTCAAGATCATTCCAAGCGTAACCCTTTTCTCTTCTACCACGAAGTCCGAATCTCACCGGAACAAGGCCAAATCACCTCGAACAGATCGGAATTCCAGTTTTCCGGTCACCTAATCGGTCTCCCATAAAAAATCAACAATAGCTCACCCCAAGCACACCATAAGACTCAGAGGGGCAAGGGGAGTCGAACCCCCCTTACCACCACCACCGTGGCTCGCCGGAAAACGGCCAACCAACCTCGACGGAATCCATGAAACCGACCCGATTCGGGTCCAACCAAAATGCAACCAATTTCAACCAAAAAAATACCAATCAACTCAAAATCAAGAGGGGAAGCGATTCATACCCTTGCCGAGGTCAGAGGTGGCCAGAAAATGGGTCGTCGGACGACAAGACCAATCGGGAAAGGTTCCCCCTTCGCGGTCAACGGTCAAACTTGCTATTTTTGGAAAGTCAACAACGATCAACGCCAAATAGTGATTTTCGACGATTTTACGACTATTCCCGATATTTATACTCGCGCCTCGGGTCAATCGACGGTCCAAATGAATATTCGAAATGATTCGGATAAGCTCGAAACAATCGGATAAACTCGTCGGAAACCGAAACTTCAAATAATCGTATTATATTCCTTGGTTATCGGAAAAATCTTCCGAAACCGCCCACGAGCTCGAAATCACGTACTCTACAACTTCCGTGAAGACACTCAACTCAAATTCTCGGCCGAAAACATAGTCGCGAATAGAGTCGACGAACCACACAAATATCGTAAAGCTGCGACTAAACCGAATCTCGTGAATCGTGCCAAATACGCATCTGATTCTGGTTCGGGTCGTCACAGTTGCATATTCTATGAGAGATAACGGGTTCCTTTTAGGTACTTGTGTGAAGTGAATCCTTAGTAACCTAAGACTACCGATATTGACTTTAGATTCTTTGTTGTTACTCAAACGTTCTTAGGTATTTATGATTTCAGTTATTTTGGTCTAAATACTGACATTTCATAGATCAATTAATTGGGAATATAATTAAGTCGATATAAACATTTCGCTTAACATGGCAAGAGAAAGTAATACGGTTAATGACCTAACGATATTGGCTTAAATGTGAGTGCATTCATCTATAATCATTGAGATTGTTTTGGGGTGATTGAAGCATATCTAGTGGTGGAGAGAAGTTCTTAGCTATTGTTTCTCTCATATTTACATCCATACTTCTATTTTGTTTATTTTTGTTCACCATCCAAATCAACTCCGAACATCCTCAAAATTTGTGTGGTAGTGTGTATTTAATTTCGTGATTTTTTGTGGAGTCTAAATTAGCTAATTAACTAGGATTCTATATCTAGTGGAGTCTATCAGATTTCTTGTTTACGCATTTGTTTGTGTTTTAAGTACTTAGTTTCATCAATCCTCTATAGGTAATGACCACTATTTGTCATTCTACTACATTGATATAATTGACTTGATTATAAGGTTATCTTTGTTAGGTGCATTTGGATGCTCAATGAGGCAATTTAGGTGAGAAATTAGCTGCTGAAATTGTGTCGTAACTCAGACAATAGACGACCGTCATCTTATCAAAAAACTCAATCTAGTAAGGTCCCTGGGAGAATTGCCTACAACTCCTCATTTCTTTGAATTGGCGAAAAAAAAATTACAAAGTTTTTGACAAATATTTAGACGACAGTCGACTGACGTATGATTGAAGAACTCATTGCCCCAAATACTGAGATGATGAACAATTTTCGTCCGACTTTAACAATATTGCAAGACAACCAAACTTTGATATGGCCATCCTTGAAAATTGCAAATCAATGATTCACAACATTTGTGCTAAATATTCAGGCGACAGACATCCGTCGTCTGACTTGAGCAATATTTCAAAACCACCACAATTTGAAGTACCTGCCCTTGAAAACTACAAATTTCTGATGTTCAACATTGAAAACTAGAAATTATCATGATTTCAAGTTGCATGACACACATTTTAGGAATGTTGTCTCTCTCTTATAAAATCAGTCAGACGACAGACTTTTCAATTATGCCGTCTAAGGGGAGTCGTATGATGTTATTTTTGTACTAGTGTAGTTGTGTTTTTTATGTTCTTTTTCTTTTGAGTCTTATAGTTTTTATTGTGTGCAGGAGCATTGTGTATGCATACTAGTCACTCTACAAACTCTGAACCACTACGACTTGATCTAGAGATTGAGAGATCAGGCAGAAAAAACAGGAAGCAATAGAGACAACAGTTCAACACAAGTAATAGTGGTGGTTAGGATTCTGAGCCCGAGCTACATTCTGATACAGAATCAATGTTTGAAGAACAGGAAGAACAACATATTCCAATGCCACTTCCATCACCACCACCAATGGTTAACAACTAGAAACTGTGAGAGTCCTTTGTGTCGGGTATAGGGATTACATCTTCACCAGTTGTGCTATTGATATGCATAAAACATGCATCAAATATTAACACAAAGTAGACACTCAACACATAGTTCACACGTATGCAACTTAAAACTCTTCTTTGTAGATGTAGCATTGATAAGTAGAGATCGTTCTTAACCAGGGATTAAGAGTACTAATACATGACAACGTTTGTAAACATAAAATAAAAGGTATGGGGGGTTTGAAATTTTGGTTTAGTGATCTACGAAATATAAATATAAAACTTGGCAACAAACACATCAAGAAACCTAGATTTCTAACATGCTTCACTCATAAACAAGCAAACAATCAAGAAACCTAGACTCTAAACATGCTTACTAAACCAAAAATAAACACTAACTAATATATACAAGTGATCGACTCATCTTTTCCTCCAAAGTCTTACGACTAAGTCATATTATATGCTCTTTATTAGTATCTAAGTCTTTAACCGAGTTAACATGCATGTTCTTCTTTAGTGCTTCAGGAATTTGCCCTATAACACGTCTACCAACTTAAAAAGGAATTTTCCTTAGCCTCAATTGATGCATTAAGTATAACATGCTCGACATAAATTCTAAGATACAAAACAGATTACATATAACACTTCAAAATTGTAAACCAAAACACTTTATTAATCAACCAAATACAAAAACGTTACAAAGATAGAGAGAATGGGTAGAGTTACACTTTAAGCTCGAGAATTTTTCCTACGCCTCTAATGCAGCCATCCTTAAATGGAGATGGTGAATATCTAAGGAAATTTGCCCTATAGTTTACTCGGCGGAGGATGGTGTTTAGTGGTGATGGAGGGTGGCGAATCCTTAGAGATTTCTGAGTTTGGGAGAGGAAGAGAGTGTATGGCAGAGCTCTAGCTTTTAAGATGAGTGATCTTTTGCTACTAGTCGAGCTCTCCTTTAAATAGGATATGGAAAACCCTAGTCCATTCCCAATTAGGAATGAATTAACTCCACCCGGATAAGTTGACAAATCAGTGATTCCCGGAGATTTATATGTCCGAATTGAGTGATTCTTTCTACGCTCGAAAGTTGACTTCTAGAGATTTTCAGGGACATATTATTCGTATCTTAATTCGTTCTGCTCTATTTTTGGTGGCCCGTTGAAGTGGGTTGATCTGCACAGGCAAATTTCTTGATTTCTAACTTTTAATCCATCTTCTTCTTTTGGGCTTCTTTGTGGCCGAATCTTGGCATGATCTTGGACCTTCTTAGACACATGTACATGGTTTTGACCCATCTTGATGAATATTAATCCAATCTTTATAAAACATGGCCCATTCTTCTTCATGTTTTATCCTTAGTACAATTTTAGCTCATTTCTGCCTCATTTATTCTTCCTCCTTTATTTTTGACCTAAAACAATAAAATGAAGTGTAAAGAAGAATACTTAGGTCATAACTAATCTAAATTTAGAGAGAAATACGTTAAGAATCAAGCATAAAATACGTAGATCAACTACTAGAGAATTTGGGGGCTTACTTAATTCCCCCATCTCTTATTTGAAATCTACTACACTTCAGAGACACTTCTTCTGAAGATCCTCAAGATCATCTCAATGAGTTTGCAACATTGTGAAGAATACAGAAGTCAACGACTATGGATGAAGATAATGTCAAACTTATCCTCTTTCCTTTTTCTCTGAAGGAGCAAGCAAATGCATGATACAACTCATTGCCTTCTCAGTCGATTGACACTTGGGATAAGTTGAGTGCTACCTTCATGAAGGAATTCTACTCTGCCTCTCATACTAAGAACTTGAAGAAGTAGATCAGTACATTTAGGCAAAAAGAGGGAGATGAATTACATGAAGCTTGGAGCCAGTTCTAGAGTTTACTTCGATAGTGCCCTTATCACAAGTTTGATCTCAACACCCAGATAGAGTACTTCTATGAAATACTTAATTCTTTCAACAGATCATAACTTGATTATGCTTATGGAGAAAATTAGTGGAACATGATTAGAACTAAGGCCAAGAAAATTGTGGAAAACAAAGTTGAAAATTCAAGGCAATTTTAGTCTATAGATAGATCCATGGGAGCAAGTAAAAGATCTCTAAACGCAGTCACAATTGATGGAACCATGGAAAAGAGGTTGAGTTCAATGGAGAATGATATAGCTTTGATTGCCAGTACCTTATAAGTCAGCAAGAAGAGAACAGTTGCTGCAACTCAGGTAGTTTATACTCTTTGTTCAGCTACGGATCATCTAGCGGAAGATTGTCCTAAGTTTAGAGTAGATGAGAAAGAAGAGGATGTGATTTTTTTTTCAAAGGCAGCTCAACAGTTATAAAGGAAATAGAGATCATCCATTTATCAGCTATAAGAGAAACAATGTGCTCAACCTTTCCAGCTAATCCACCCGAATTTCAGCCAAGACCACCTAGAGGGGATGGACTACAATATGGTAAGAGGCAAGCACCACAGCAGAAATATCAACCTCCACCACCTCAACCATCAGGAAGGATGCCAACTTTAGAAGTAGTGTGCAACAGATGATGTGTGACAACAAGAAAGATCTAGAGGATAGTAATGCCTTCCTCCAAGAGTTAAAGGTAACAACTCAGCAACATGGGAAGTCCATTAAACTCCTTGAGCATCTGATGAGCCATATGTAACAATGTTGTTCCAGTAGAACACTGGATCACTTCCTAGCAAGACAGAGCTTAATCCAATGAATGAGCGTGCGGTCAATATTATGCAATTGAAGAGTGGGAAGGTTTTAGGGCCAGTTCCAGAGCCTAAAAAGAGGACAAAAATGGTGGGCCACTCGGACTAACGATGATGTTGTTGTTTTAAAGATTTGGAATCACTGTTTGTTAGATTTAGTAATCTCATGTACATCATCATTGATGGAGGTTCTCACTTTTATAATAAGTCTTTTGCAGCTTTGCTTAGGAAATTTAATGTTCATCATAAGGAGGTAACACCTTATCATCCTCAGAGGAACAGGTTGGTAGAAGTATCTAACATGGAGATAAAAGCAAATTTTGGAGAAGACTGTTGGACCAACCCAGAGAGATTGAAGTCAACACTTAGATGAGGCATTATGGGCATACAAGACAGCATAAAAGACATTGATTAGGATGTCTCCTTATCAGATGGTCTATGGGAAATGATGTCATCTTCCGGTGGAGCTTCAACACAAAGCATATTGGGCTATTAAACAGTTTAACTTTGACATTGTTGCTGCAGGTGTTCATACAAAAGTTATAACTGAATAAGCTAGATGAGATTCGGAACAATGCCTATAAGTCTAGTCAAATCTACAAGGAGAAAACTAAGATGTTTCATGATAAGATGATTAAGAGCAAGTCCTTTACGGTTGGACAAAAAGTCTTGTTTTTCAATTCACTTCTATGGTTGTTTCCAGGTAAACTTTGTTCTAGGTGGAGTGGACATTTTGTTATACATAATGTGTTTGCTCATGGTGCAGTGGAGGTCCAAAATCTGAAGACTGGGAAATGTTCATAGTGAACATACATAGGTTCAAGGCATTTTATGAGCCTGCAGAGGTGAGAGATGTGGAGGAAGTACCCTTACACGATCTAGCGCCAGTGGAGCAATGATTGTGTGCGCCATCTGGCTAAAGACGTTATACTTAGCGTTACTTGGCAGGCAACCCATGTTGACGGAGAAGCTTGGATTCCAGATTTGCTTTCTTAATCCTTCTTTGTCTTTATTTTTCTCCATGATTAGAGTGTTTTGTGATGTTTTATGGATTAGGCTTCATACTTGTTTGATGTATTGCATGCTTTAGTTCTATTTTACATTGAGCACAATGCAAATTTAAAGTGTGGGGTGCGGTTTATATATATCCTTAGCATCTATGTATAAGTTTTTCATTTTTTCATTTTTTGAGTCTTTTAGTTATGATTATTTTTGAACCTTTGAGTCTGATATATATATAAGTGGTTTATGTTTTAGTTTGAGTCTTAGGAGCCCTTACCTAGTCCATGATGTGATTATATTCCAAAATTGTGACTAAGAGTGAACATGCGGCTAAGTTATTCAGTTTCTTTGGTTAATCTTGATATATGGTGCATGTGCTAATGTGTAGTGGATGTAGAAACAAGTTAACATGATACATATTTATGATCATGCTCAAACATTGTTGAGATTTATTTAACCTGTGAACTATTGAGCCTAAATGTGATATACATGCTCTCTTTGTTGTGTGTCAATTGCTTGCCGCAGATTAAGTTAATGGACTATAGAGATTGCTAGAACTTGCTCTTGTGCTTTTCAAAGTTTATAGTCAATATGTGTCCAAATTGAGGAAATGATAAAGGCACTTAAGAACTACCACCATTGCCATGTGTAACTTGTGTCCTATATTTTTGTGTACACATGATGTGCACCCCTTAATTAACGCCTTTGAGCCTGCATGTTTAAATTTTTTGTCATCACCCGTACAACATTAACTTTGAACCTTAGTATAGTTATATTCCTACCTTTGTTCCAAAATTGTGACGACCCGAACCAGAATCTGTTGCGTATTCGGCACGATTCTCGAGATTGAGTTTAGTCGCGGATTTATGTTGTTTATGTGGTTTGCCGATTCGATTCGCGACTATGTTTTTGGTCGAGAATTTGGGTTGAGTGTCTTCACAGAAATTGTAGAGTACATGATTTCGAGCTCGTGGGCGGTTCCGGAAGATTTTTCCGATTACCGAGGAATATTTTATGATTATTTGAAGTTTTGGTTCCGACGAGTTTATCCGATTGTTTCGAGTTTATCCGAATCGTGATGGTTATCCATTTCAAATCGTCGATCGACCCGAGGCGCGAGTATAAATATCGGAATAGTCGAGAATTAGTCGTAAAAACACTGTGGACCGTTGACCGAACTCTGACTTTCAAAAATAGTAAGTTGACCCATTGACCCGATAAGGAAAGTTTCCCGATTTGGTTTGACCGTCCGACGACCTACTTTCCGGCCACCTCCGGCCACGGGACAGGTATAGTTAGCTTCCTTGTTTGATTTCGAGTAGGTCTGTACTTGGATTGAGGAAAATTGGTTGAGTTTTATGCTTGTTCGAATCAGACCGATTATCTTGATTTCGCCGGTGACGGTAGGCCGTTTCCGGCGAGGTTTGGAGGTGGTGGTTAGGGGGGTTAGACTCTCCTTACCCCTCTGAATCTATTGGTATGCTCGTATTGGACTGTGGTTGTGGTTTTGTGGCAACCTGAATAGGTCACCGGAGACTTGAATTTCCGATCGGGTTTTGGTAAGTTGAGGTGGTTCCGGGCTGTTTTGGGCTATGTGGTAGTTGACAAAGTGATTCGAAATGAGGAGACCTTGAAATCTGGAAAGTTTCGCTGTGAAACTCCATGGTTGACGGAACGCCGCCCCCGGCGGCGGCAGTCAACGGCGGAGCTCCGGCCAAAAGATGACTTTTCAGATTTCAACGTTTTTAGTGTCATTTTTCTCGTAATCGCACCCTGATTATCGTCCAGAGGTTTCGGGGTGATTTGGTTAGCCGATTTTTAGTCGAGGTTTCGAGTGGGGATTTCGGAATTTCCGTTATACATTTTGTACTGCATTGCATATTTCCGGGAACAGTTAGTTTCCGTGATTCAGTACAGGGTTGTGGACTTTGATTTTGATCCGTTTTGTTTATGTATATTCAGGAGATCGAGATCGGGATCGTGATCGTGCTTCAGGCAAGGGAACTTCCGCCGGACCACGAGATTAGCGCGAGTTCGCGCTAGCTGATCTGTGAGTGGACAAGTTTCTATTTTCACTGTTGATTTGCGAGTTCGTGGATCTTATGATTTCCGTATTTATTTTATACGATGATTGAGATATATGTTATTTTCGGAGGTGTTATTATGTGTTATTGGTGATTGGCATTTATTGCATCGATGCTACCAGAGTTGAGAGATTCCTCTGAAGCAGGGTTGAGAGATTCCCCTGAGTGCCGCCGGGGTTGAGAGATTCCCCTGGCCTTTCACCATCAGGTTTGAGCGATTCACCTGACGTCGGGCTGGAGAGATTCGCCCGACAACCTCCCTATATATATGTGTTATGTTCTGAACTCGCATTACTTTACATTGAGTATATATATAAAATGGTGAAAGGCATATGTTTATTTTCGTCCACTCACTCTAACGTTTTTATTTGCCTTTCCCCTGGGCTTTTCGGTTTCCGTGCCCAGTTTACAGTCCGGATTCTGGTGTTTCACGTCGCGGTGGGAAGCTAGTGATCAGAGTTACCTGTGTTTTCCTGTAGGTTATTGTTTCGCCTATTGACGTACATATTGTGTATATTTTACTCTAGAGGTCGCTCTGATATATTCTGATACTTGTTTATGCAGATACGTTCGGATATATATATATATATACTACAGTATGTTTACTGTTTGTTGATTATAATATGATGTTGAGAAATCCGGATGGGATTGGTGCCCACGGTTTGGCTTTTGTGGCATCGGACGAAGTGTTGTATACAGGGTGCAGATGTATGCAATTCCTCGTTAGTAACGAAACTCTGCCGAAATTTCGAAAAGGTTTTGTTGGTTCGTGTTTTCAGAAGGGGTTCGATTCCGGTTTAGGTAACTGAATCGGGATTGGGTCCTTTCAGCTTGGTATCAGAGCATTAGGTTGTCAGGTTCTGTAGACTCTTGTAGTTGTGACGCTTAGGGTATTTGAGTTGATACAGCATGACTGGAGTGATGACCCGACTGGCCAGCGGTACTCATCAATACTTCGGGTGCTGTGTGTCCTCAAATATCTGCGGTTTCATGATTACGTTCTTTCTTCTTGTACCTAATGCTTGTCTTGTATCAGTAGGATGCCTCATCGACGTGGTCCCCGTGTTGATCGGGATGTGGATCCTGATGAGGATCGCCGAACGCGCGACTTGCTGATGCAAGTGCTGCGTTTGGATGAGCGTTTTGACCCTGTGGTCAAGGCTCGCACTGCGGGTGCTACTGTGTTTTTGGGATCAGTTGATCCAGAGATATGCGAGGCATGGATGGTTCAGATTGAACGTGTTTGTGAGCGTCTGCAGTTTACTCCTGAGCAGATGACAGTAGCCGCAGTTGGTTTACTTGAGGGTGATGCATACTTTTGGTGGGTTAGCACCGACAGAGTTCCGGTTGATACTCCGTGGACCTTGTTCCGTGATCTGTTTATGCAGAGGTATTTTAATCCGGCTACCCAGCAGCGCAAGTACGAGGAATTTACAAACTTGAGGCAGGGCAGTTTATCTGTACTTGAGTACCGGGATCGGTTTACCCTTTTGTCTCGCTTTGCGCGGGATATGGTGGCTACTGAGGAAGCCAAGTGTCGTAGGTTTGGGCTGGGATTGAATTTGAGTATCAAGGCGACCTTGACTACGATGCCGCGGAACAACTTTGATGAGTTTGTCAGTGCAGCTCTCCGAGGCGAGGATATTGAGCGTGAGAGACAGCAGAGGTACCCGCCGAGACGGTTTGAGGAAGGTGGACCGAGTCAGGGGCCTTCGAAGAGGCAGAGTTCTGATACTTCCGGTTAAGCTTCATCCTCTGGCGGTGGATCATATCGACCACCAGTTGATGTATTGAGGCAGAGATCGAGATGGAGGAGAGACCGACCGTGGCGACCACAGGCTAGTGCAGGTTCCAGCGGTTCTAGTTATCCTCGGCGTACTGGTGGCACTTTTGCTGTATCGAGGGAGTATCCGTTGTGTAGTCTCTGCAGCCGACATCATGTGGGTCCATGTCAGCGAGATCCTGTCACTTGTTTCCGCTGTGGCCAGGTGGGTCACTATGCGAGGGAGTGTTATCAGTATGATGTTACTGGTGGACAGGGATCCCAGAGTTATTGCTTGATATCGATGGCCATGGTTTAGCCGCTGATTTGTTATTGCTTGATATTGTGGATTTTGATCTGATTTTGGGTATGGACTTTTTGGAGTCGCACTGGGCCATGTTTGATTGCCACAGGAAGGAGGTCGCGTTTCGACGACCCGGGTTACCTGAGATATTGTTCCGTGGCGAGAAGAACACTTCACTATCGTGTTTGATTTCCGCGATGAGGGTAGATCGGTTGATGAAAAAGGGTTGTGTTGCTTACTTAGCCCATGTTGTGGACATTACAGCTGCAGTGCCAGATCTTGGTAGTATTGAGGTTGTGTCTGAGTTTTCGGATGTGTTTCCAGCGGAGTTACCTGGTATACCCCCTGTATGGGAGATTGATTTTACTATTGAGTTATTGCCGGGTACTGGACCGATTTCTCAGACACCGTACCATATGGCGCCTGCGGAGTTGAGAGAGTTGCAGATCCAGCTCCAGGAGTTGTTAGAGAAGGGATTCATTCGACCGAGTGTTTCTCCGTGGGGTGCTCTGGTGTTGTTTGTTCGGAAGAAGGACGGGTCTATGTGTTTGTGTATTGATTACCGGAAGCTGAATCAGATTACAGTGAGGAACAAGTATCCATTGCCGCGGATTGACGACTTGTTCGATCAGCTAAAGGGAGCAGCAGTCTTTTCGAAGATTGACCTTCGATCCGGATATCACCAGTTGAGGATCCGAGACTCTGATGTAGCCAGGACGGCATTCAGGACGCGGTATGGGCACTATGAGTTTTTGGTTATGCCGTTTGGGTTGACCAACGCCCCCGCAACTTTCATGGACTTGATGAATCGAGTGTTCAGACGATTCCTGGACAAGTTCGTGATTGTATTCATTGACGATATTTTGATCTATTCCAGTAGTGCGGGCCAGCACACGAAGCACTTGCGAGCAGTGTTGCGGACTTTGCGGACCATCAGTTATTCGCGAAGTTTTGCAAGTGTGAGTTCTGGTTGGATAGTGTGAAGTTTCTGGGCCACGTGATTTCGGCCGAGGGAGTCAGTGTTGATCCTGACAAGATCGAAGCCGTGCTGAATTAGAGTCGACCCACCACTGTGCCAGAGATCCGGAGTTTCTTAGGGTTAGCAGGCTATTATCGACGGTTTGTACAGGATTTCTCCCGGATTGCTACACCACTGACTAGATTGATGAAGAAGGGCGTCAAGTTTGAGTGGTCTGATGCGTGCGAGGAGAGTTATTTTCTCCTCAAGGAGAGATTGACTACCGCACCGGTTCTGACATTGCCAGACGACAGTGGTGAGTTTGTGGTGTGCAGTGACGCGTCGAAGTTGGGCCTTGGTTGTGTGTTGATGCAGCATGGTAGAGTCGTGGCATATGGTTCCAGGCAGCTGAAACCGCATGAGGTCAATTATCCGATGCATGATTTGGAGTTAGCCGCTATCGTGTTAACGTTGAAGGGTTGGAGACATTATTTGTATGGTGCTCAGTGTAAGATTTACACTGACCACAAGAGTCTCACCTACTTGCGGACGCAGCCGGATTTGAACATGAAGCAGCGCCGATGGATGGAGTTGATCAACGACTACGATTGCACGTTTGAGTACCATCCGGGGAAGGCCAATGTTGTAGCAGATGCACTTAGCCGGAAATCTGGAGCCTCATTGTTTCATATGTGTGTGGCCAGAGTATCGATGTTAGCCGAGCTTC
The DNA here is from genome assembly GCA_946800695.1 of Geum urbanum. Classification (NCBI taxonomy): domain Eukaryota; kingdom Viridiplantae; phylum Streptophyta; class Magnoliopsida; order Rosales; family Rosaceae; genus Geum; species Geum urbanum. Next base: position 15,161,333 of record OX327003.1, read on the forward strand.
TAGCTACGGGTGCTGTGTTTGGGTATGATGATGATGGAGCTTTGTTGGCCAGTTTTCAGGTTCGACCCGTACTGGTTGATCAGGTACGAGAGTCACAGGATTCAGATCCTTACTTGCTGGGCAAGAAGACCATGATACGGAATGGTGTGCCTACAGAGTTTCGATTGAGCGACGACGGTACGTTGTTGTTCAGAGGCAGGTTATTTTTGCCTAGAGACGAGGACTTGAAGAAGGAGATTCTGGATGAGGCCCACAGTTCAGCGTATGTGATGCATCCCGGAGGTCAAAGATGTTTCGTACACTTCGAGCATACTATTGGTGGCGCAACATGAAGCGAGAGATTGTCGCGTACGTGAGTCGATGTTTGATCTGTCAGCAGGTGAAAGCGGAGAGGCAGAAACCTGCAGGGAAACTACAGCCACTTGAGATTCCGGTTTGGAAGTGGGATCACATTACGATGGATTTTGTCTATCAGTTGCCACGTACTTCGGCGGGCAACACTGGCATTTGGGTTATTGTTGACCGATTGACGAAATCCGCACACTTTCTTGCACTTCCAAGGAAGGTTTCAGTGGGCAGATTGGCTAAGTTGTACTTATCAGAGATTGTTCGCTTGCATGGTGTGCCTGTGTCCATTGTTTCTGACCGTGATAGTCAGTTCACTTCTGAGTTCTGGCAGGCGTTGCAGCGAGCTTTGGGCACGAGGTTGCGATTTAGTACAGCTTTCTATCCTCAGACTAACGGGCAGTCCGAGCGGACCATTCAAACTCTTGAGGATATGCTGAGATCGTGTGTGTTGCAGTTCCGCGGGAACTGGGATCAGCAGTTACACTTGATTGAGTTCGCCTACAACAACAGCTATCAGGCCAGTATTGAGATGGCACCGTACGAGGCTCTGTACGGGAAGCAATGTCGTACTCCATTGTGTTGGAGTGAGGTGGGCGAGCGTTGTCTCATTGGTCCTGATTTGGTGAAAACCACGATGGAGGACATACAGGTTATCCAGGATCGGTTAAAGATCGCCCAGGATCGGCAGAAGAGTTATGCAGATGTGAGGAGGAAGAGTTTAGAGTTCGAGGTTGGTGATTGGGTCTTCCTGAAACTATCTCCGTGGTGGGGAGTTATACATTTCGAGAAGCGTGGCAAGATTCGACCGCGGTACATTGGCCCGTATGAGATTACAGAGAGGGTTGGAGCTGTTGCTTATAGACTTGAGTTACCGACTGAGATGGCTCGTGTGCATGATGTCTTCCATGTTTCGATGTTGCGGAAGTACATCTCAGATCCTTCACATGTTTTAGCCCCACAGCAGTTGCCGATCAGAGAGGATTTATCACATGTTGAGGAGCCAGTGCAGATTCTCGATCGTTGTGAGCAGGAGTTAAGGCACCGTGTGATTCCGCTAGTGAATGTCTTATGGCAGAACCACTAAGTTGAGGAGGCCACCTGGGAGACCGAGCAGCGTATGCGGGAGCAGTATCCTTATCTGTTCACCTGACAGGTATGTAAATTTTGAGGTCGAAATTTCTTTAAGGGGGGTAGATTTGTGACGACCCGAACCAGAATCTGTTGCGTATTCGGCACGATTCTCGAGATTGAGTTTAGTCGCGGATTTATGTTGTTTATGTGGTTTGCCGAGACTATGTTTTTGGTCGAGAATTTGGGTTGAGTGTCTTCACGAAAATTGTAGAGTACGTGATTTCGAGCTCGTGGGAGGTTCCGAAAGATTTTTTCGATTATCGAGGAATATTTTATGATTATTTGAAGTTTCGGTTCCGACGAGTTTATCCAATTGTTTCCAGTTTATCCGAATCGTGATGGTTATCCATTTCAAATCGTCGATCGACCTGATGCGCGAGTATAAATATCGGAATAGTCGAGAATTAGTCATAAAAACACTGTGGACCGTTGACCGAACTCTGACTTTCCAAAAATAGTAAGTTGACCCGTTGACCCGATAAGGAAAGTTTCCCGATTTGGTTTGACCGTCCGACGACCTACTTTCCGGCCACCTCCGGCCACGGGACATGTATAGTTAGCTTCCTTGTTTGATTTCGAGTAGGTCTGTACTTGGATTGAGGAAAATTGGTAGAGTTTTATGCTTGTTCGAATCGGACCGATTATCTTGATTTCACCGGTGACGGTTGGCCGTTTTCGGCGAGGTTTGGAGGTAGTGGTTAGGGGGGTTAGACTCCCCTTACCCCTCTGAATCTATTGGTATGCTTGTATTGGACTGTGGTTGTGGTTTTGTGGCAACCCAAATAGGTCACCGGAGACTTGAATTTCCGATCGGGTTTTGGTAAGTTGAGGTGGTTCCGGGCTGTTTTGGGCTATGTGGTAGTTGACAAAGTGATTCGAAATGAGGAGACCTTGAAATCTGGAAAGTTTCGCCGTGAAACTCCACGGTTGACGGCGCGCCGCCCCCGGCGGCGGCGGTCAACGACGGAGCTCCGGCCAAAAGTTGACTTTTCAGATTTCGACGTTTTTAGTGTCATTTTTCTCGTAATCGCGCCCTGATTATCGTCCAGAGGTTTCGGGGTGATTTGGTTAGCCGATTTTCAGTCGAGGTTTCGAGTGGGTATTTCAGAATTTCCGTTATACATTTTGTACTGCATTGCATATTTCTGGGAAGAGTTGGTTTCCGTGATTCAGTACAAGGTTGTGGACTTTGATTTTGATCCGTTATCTTTATGTATATTAAGGAGATCGAGATCGGGATCGTGATCGTGCTTCAGGCAAGGGAACTTCCGCCGGACCACGAGATTAGCGCGAGTTCGCGCTAGCTGATCTGTGAGTGGACAAGTTTCTATTTTCACTGTTGATTTGCGAGTTCGTGGATCTTATGATTTCCGTATTTATTTTATACGATGATTGAGATATATGTTATTTTCGGAGGTGTTATTATATGTTATTGGTGATTGGCTTTTATTGCATCGATGCTACCAGAGTTGAGAGATTCCTCTGGCCCAGAGTTGAGAGATTCCTCTGAAGCAGGGTTGAGAGATTCCCCTGAGTGTCGCCGGGGTTGAGAGATTCCCCCGACCTTTCACCGTCAGGTTTGAGCGATTCACCTGACGTCGGGCTTGAGAGATTCGCCCGAAACCTCCCTATATATATGTGTTGTGTTCCAAACTCGCATTACTTTACATTGAGTATATATATAAACTGGTGAAAGGCATATGTTTATTTTCGTCCACTCACTCTAACGTTTTTATTTGCCTTTCCCCTGGGCTTTTCGGTTTCCATGCCCAGTTTGTAGTTCGGATTCTGGTGTTTCACGTCGCGGTGGGAGGCTAGTGATCAGAGTTACCTGTGTTTTCCATTAGGTTCTTGTTTCGCCTACTGACGTACATATTGTGTATATTTTACTCTAGAGGTCGCTCTGATATATTCTGATACTTGTTTATGCGGATACTTTCGGATATATATATATATACTACAGTATGTTTACTGTTTGTTGATTATAATATGATGTTGAGAAATCCGGATGGGATTGGTGCCCACGGTTTGGCTTTTGTGGCATAGGACGAAGTGTTGTTTACAGGGTGCAGGTGTATGCAACGAAACTCTGCCGAAATTTCGAAAAGTTTTTGTTGGTTCGTGTTTCAGAAGGGGTTCGATTCCGGTTTAGGTAACTGAATCGCGATTGGGTCCTTTCAAAAATTTAGAAGAGCTATACATGAGATGGATATATGAAGACCAAGGTGAAATATTATGAATGTGATACAAAGGAATAAGTGTGAGGTATCAAGCTAGTTGTGTTGTAAAAAAACCGAATGTAAATTGGCAAGGAAGTAAAAAAACTACTTTTTGGTGTGCTAGCTTGATACCCCAGGTTAACTGTTGATGAAAAGAATGAAGTGAAGGTCCAACAAGACTAAATCCAACCACAATTGTGGCATATATGAAGAGAGTTCAATGGTGAAGATGTTTCAATAGTTGCAAAGTGCGAAAAAGTCTCTTCATTGGTGCTCTACTAGGTTTTAGAACTTGTGTTGAATTCCATATACATGTTCTATGAACCCATGACCGTAGCCTCATTACAACCTTATGAGGACCTTTTTGATCCTCAAGATGAGCATCCTTTGATCTGTGGAGATAAATCACAATAGTTGAGCATATGTTCTGGTCCATATGGCAAGTAATTGAGTCAAGTGAAAACCTTAGACATACTTTGAGTGAAACACTTATGAGATCATATCTATATGAGATTAAGTCTTGACTTGTTTATTGCATGCTAAACTTTACATTCATCATGATTATGTATGTGTCTTACATATTACATATGTGCCATGCATTGATATTAACCTTCGAAAATCTGTGGTTTGAATTGAAATATCATGTGATCTTAGTGTTGCAAGATTCGAGAGATTTTCGAGACAATGCGTTAAGCGCTTTAGAGTTTTGTAGTTTGTGTTACTGTTGAGTCTTTTTAGAGTCATAATTTAATGTTTTGCTCGAGGACTAGCAAAATTTAAGTGTAGATTATTTTGATAGTCACATATTTGTGTGACTTTCATTATATTAATTATCCCTATTACTTAGTTATTTTTTTTTTATGTTTTTCTTATTATTAATTAATTTTAATTTTGTTGAGGTTTAGGTTTAGGTTTTTTGGAGTTAAATGGAAAAAAGGAAATTAAATATGCAAATGAGCTATTGAATTTGGAGTGCAGAAGAGTTACGAATCCAAAAGATGAGAGGAAATCAGCCTATATTTGGTTTGAACTAGAAGCAGCACGTGAATATTAGCTAGCTAGGTTAATTAACTTAGCTGAGAGAAGAGATAAAGGGGCTGCAGGCATAGAAGAAAAGAAAAAGACGTACGAAAGAAACAAAGAAAGGAAGGAGAGGAGAGACACGAAGAAAGAAACGAAAAAAAAATAAAGGAAGAAGAAAAGAAGTTTTGCACAGCAATAGATTTTGCCAATCATCCATCATCATAGTTCTTTCTTCTCCTTCTTTAGTTCATCTTTCATGTATTTTTTTGATGCTTTCATCCAAAATTATGTGTAACTAAACTCCTTAGTAGTTAGAGACTGATCAAAACTCTAGATATGTCTTCGATTTCAAACCCAATTGATTTATATAATTTTAGATAAGAATTTCTTCACTGTTTGTTCATTGATAATTCTATTGCATATTTCTTTGGGTTGACACTTTGATGCATATTTTAGGGTTTATTATCTTGAATGTGTACATGACCAACATATCGTTACATATTCTGTGAGAGATAACAGTTCCTAGTAGGTACTTGTATGAAGTGATTCCTTAGTAATCTAAGGCTACCGACATTGACTTTAAATTCTTTGTTGTTACTCAAACGTTCTTAGATCTTTATGATTTCAGTTATTTTGGTCTAGATACCGACATTTTATAGATCAATTAATTGGGAATATAGTTAAGTCGTTAACTACATTTCGTTAATATGACAAGTAAGAGAACGTAATACGGTTAATGACCTAACGACATTGCTTAACTGTGAGTGCATTCATCTATAATCATTGAGATTGTTTTTGAGTGATTGAACCATATCTAGTTGTAGAGTGAAGTTTCTAGCTATTGTTTCTCTCGTATTTACATCCATACTCACTTATTGATATTCTGTTTCCAGTAGTACATCTGTTTTGTTTATTTTTGTTCACCAACCAAATCAACTTCGAACATCCTCAAAATTTATGAGTCTATTTAGTGTGTATTTAATTTCATGATTTTAGGTTGAGTCTAGATTAGCTAATTAATTACGTTTCTGTCTCTAGGTCAAGTCTACCAGATTTTTGGTTTACGCATTTATTTTTGTTTTTAGTACTTAGTTTCATCAATCCTCTGCGGGTACTGACTCCTATTTTCCATTCTACTACATTGATATAATTGACTTTATTATCTTTGTTAGGTGCATTTGCGCTTATCAATAATCAGTCTCATGACTCATGTACCACAATCTGTGTCACGAACATCGCACCCATAATTGAGCATCAATAGCTCGCACATACATAGCTCACATAAAATCATATGTATTACTATCCAATGATAAAAGATTCGTTGGGAAATAGACATAAGCTTCCGTTTACACATAAATGTATGCCTACTAATATTTTCCTACTCGAAATGATAAAACATTGAGGTGTTAATTTACTTACTCAGACCAATTATCGAATTGAATAACTGAATTACTGCAACTTCCCTCATTGTACAACAGTAAACATTCCTGATTCCCTTAACATTGGATGCTTACCCAACAATAACTAATCAGAGGATTGAAATGCTGTGAAGTCCAAAGAACGGAACAATTCCTTACAGTAATCAATGATAAGATTTTGTATCCCACAGAAATAAACTAAATCTTCCTCGCACATGAATCAAAAACTAGTTAGAAGCTTGCATTTCTATATGTTATTCTCATATATACTTTTGTGAGTTATGATCGCATATTTATCTGCAAGATGCTCCTCCATCCAGTCTAGCAAGAACTCGAAGTTCGTGCAATATACATTAAATTAAGTCATACTTATCTTTCTATGATCTCAACACATGCCTACGATAAACATAAATCCTTGCTGGTTATCAAGCTTATTGGTTCCTAGCTGTACAAGCGTAAAAGGCATAAGTCTGATCCAGAATCTTGATATCAACGTCTTCACCCTCGTGAACCCTTATGATTCATAACAAGGAGAATTACATTTACGAGCTTGTTGCACATCTCTTGAAATACCTTTATAGTGGAAAATGTGTTCACGATATAAAATGAACATGACCAATTCATGAAGAAATTGGAGTAGAGAAATTTAAGGTTAATCCCAACTAACAAAACTGAATTAGTAGAATCACAAGATAGTGAATGAGTATCCATTACTAATGTCAATTTGAAACTCCCCACAAGACGAGTTGACCATGGTCGGGGTTCAATCAATTATATTCTCGAGCTAGTTGTTCCATGCTGTTAGTAATTGTGACATCCCGTCTTGAGAATTCTCCTTTTATGAATTATTTAAGGTTAATCAAGAAAGGTAGTTAGATTTTACTGTCGGTAAATATTGATGGCATTTCGATCATAATTTTATTGATCAAGTTTTTCGAGGAATTTCTATGGGAAAAGTCATAGAGTTTATCGAGACGAGTTCATGACCACATCAAGTGTTACAATCGAAGTTATGACGAAGAAATTACGGTTAGGGAAAGTTTTGTATGATTTTACGAAATTCGTTAGTGGCACCTCGCACATATAAATAGGACTTTCCGAAATTGGAAAGTCAAAAGCTTTCCATTTCGGTCTAACATCTTTTTCTCTCTCCTCCCCGCATCTCTCTCTCCTCTCCCGTAAGCCGCGAGTTGCCGACACTGGTCCGGCACCAAAATCGGTGAGATCGGTGTCAAACTCTTCGTCTCCCTCTCCTCTTTCAAACCCACAATGTCACGCCCTCTATTTCTTGAAGATCAAGCCGTCGTATTAATGTGAAAGGCCGCCGACGAACCGAAACCTTAAGTTTTAGGGGTGGTGGTTATCGGTTCAAATTGATAGTTGTGACATACTGAGCTTTGAAGCTCTCCTCATCACAAAGCTAAACACACCAAGATTAAGTCCTAATTCCACATGTGCAAGGAGAATCGAAGATTTGAAGATTTGTGATATTTTGGGTGTTCTTAGTTTCAAAATGAAATTTGGTAAGTTACATTGAGAATTGAACTTTTATGTAGTTATGAAAGTTGTTGTTGGGTTGATTTTGGACAGCTTGGTATTCGGGTCGCCGAAAAAAGTCAACGCCGCCGCCACCGCGTGTGACGACCCGAACCAGAATTTGTTGTGTATTCGGCACGATTCTCGAGATTGAGTTTAGCCGCAGTTTTATGTCGTATATGTGGTTCGTTGACCCTATTCGCAACTTTGTTTTCGGTCGAGAATTTGATTTGAGTGTCTTCATGGAAATTGTAGAGCACGTGATTTCGAGCTCGTGGACGGTTCCGGAAGATTTTTCCGATAACCGAGGAATATTTTATGATTATTTGAAGTTTCGGTTTCCGACGAGTTTATCCGATTGTTTCGTGTTTATCCGAATCATTTCGTATATTTATTTTGGACCGTCGATCGACTCGAGGCGCGAGTATAAATATCGGAAATAGTCGTAAAATCATCGGAAATCATTGTTTTGAGTTGACCATCGTTGACTTTCTATATTTGGAAACTTTGACCGTTGACCGTGGAGGGAGGAACTTTCCGTTTCGGTTTCAACTTCCGACCACTGTTTTCCGGCCACCATCGGCCACAGGACAGGTATAGTTCGCATGCTTGAGTGATTTCGAGTTGGTTAGTAATTGGTTTGGGTGGAATTAAGGCTGTTTTGGTTGAACCCGAATCGGGTTATGTTCATGGATTTCGCCGGTGACGGTTCATGGTGTTCGGGCGAGTTTCGGTGGTGGGGGTGTGAGGGCTTTGCCTCCCCTTGCCTCTAGGTTGCTCCCCATGTGTTTTAATTGAGCTAAAAAGGGGTTTTCCGGTGAACCCGATTGGGTCACCGGAGATGGATTTCCGATCGGTCTCGGGGGAAATTGGAGGACTTCCGGTGAGTTTTGGCCTACGGGGTAGAAGAGTAAGTGGTTCGCCTGGTGATGGCCTTTAATTCTGGAGCTTTCCGCCGTGTGATTTCACCGTTGACAGCGCGCCGCCACCGGCGGCGGCGGTCAATGGCGAGAAAAGTCAACTTTTCAGATTTCGACAATTTTAATGTCATTTTTCTCGTAATCACGCCCTGGTTATCGTACAGAGGTTTTTGGGTCGATTTGGTTAGCCGATTTTCAGTCGAGATTTCGAATGGGGATTTCGGGATTTCCGTAATTCATTTTGTATCGCATTGCGTATTTTCGGGAACGGTTGGTTTCGGTGCATCAGTACAGTGTTGTGGATTACGATATTGATCAGTATGTTTTGTGAATATTCAGGAGATCAAGATCGGGACCGTGATCGTGCTTCTGGCGAGGGATCTTCCGCCGGTCCTCGAGATTAGCGCGAGTGCGCATTTTGCTCATCTATGAGTGGACAATTTTTTTTCACGGAATTCTTGCGAGTCTTTTATGTGATTTACGAAATTGAGCATGCGTATGAGGTTTCGGATTACATGAGCATATGTTTTTATGATTATACGATTATACTTATATGGATATACGTATAAGAGAATACATATACTTATATGCTGTTTCATGCATTTGCATCGGAATGTTTATGATTTGGTTTACACAGAGTACAGTCGTGGTTACGTTGTTGTATCGATACACTCGCCTCTCGGCTGATCCCTGATGGTAGGCATTTGTCAGGGGAGGCTGTGACTCCTGACCCGAGGTCTTTACCGGGGGGAAGAAGACCTTTGACCTGAAGCCATTTCCGGCTAGAATCACGTGTGGGTCTGGGATCCCTTGATTCTGACTGTACTAGCACGGTGTGTGTCCATGAGTGACCCCGTGGGATTTTACTTGCATGCTCAGTACACTGGAGGAGTATGAGTTTTACCTCGTGTACTATGTTGTTTTTATTTACCTGGACTCGCATATGTTTTTATAACATATATATTATCTGGAGAAAGACATTTATTTTCGTCCACTCACTCTAACGTGTTTATTGTCTTTCCCCTGGGTTTTTCGGTTTCCGTGCCCAGTTGCAGTTCAGGTTTTGGTGTTTTCACGTCGCGGTTTGGAGGCTAGTGATCAGAATTACCTGTACTTTCCAGTAGGTTCTTGTTTCGCCTACTGATGTGTATATTGTATATGTTTTACTTTAGAGGTCGCTCTGATACGTTCTGATACTTGTTTATACGGATTTTCTCGGATATACATATATACATAGTACAGTTTGTTTACTGTTATTGATTATATTGATGTTGAGAAATCCGGATGGGATTGGTGCCCACAGTTTGGCTTTTGTGGCATATGATGAAGTGTTATTTTCTGGGTGCAGGTTATGGTAATTCTACGTTAGTAACGAAACTCTGCCGAAATTTTGAAAATTTTTTGTTGGTTCGTATTTTCGAAAGGGTTTGATTCCGGTTTAGGTAACTGAATCGGGATTGGGTCCTTTCACCACGACAGTGGTCCACAACGGAGGAATTTTTGCAGAATTTTTATACCATTTTGCTCATAATTACTTACTGATTATAATGAAGAGGCTATTGAATTGATTTGGACATAGTTATTTAAGATGTGTGTTTAATCGGATATTAATTAAAGGATTTTACAATAGTGATGAATAGTTGAGTCGAACGTTGATTCTACTTGAGTTGCGTAACGTTCAAGGAATGTGTTACGACTTTTAAAAATGATTCAATAATTAGAATTTAGAATTAGATTAAAGCTCATCATTAGTTTGGAAAGCACGTTATTGAAAAATACGAGGTTCTAGACGATAATGCTCGTGAAAGGACCCAATCCCGATTCAGTTACCTAAACCGGAATCAAACCCTTTCAAAAATACGAACCAACAAAAATTTTTCAAAATTTCGGCAGAGTTTCGTTACTAACGTGGAATTGCCATAACCTGCACCCAGAAAATAACACTTCATCCTATGCCACAAAAGCCAAACCGTGGGCACCAATCCCATCCGGATTTCTCAACATCAATATAATCAATAACAGTAAATAAATTGTACTATGTATATATGTATATCCGAGAAAATCCGTATAAACATGTATCAGAATGTATCAGAGCGACCTCTAAAGTAAAACATATACAATATACACATCATTAGGCGAAACAAGAACCTACTTGAAAGCACAGGTAACTCTGATCACTAGCCTCCAAACCGCGACGTGAAACACCAAACTTGAACTGCAAACTGGGCACGGAAATCGAAAAGCCCAGGGGAAAGACAATATACACGTTAGAGTGAGTGAACGAAAATAAATGTCTTTCACCAGTTGATATATATGTTTAAAATAACATATGCGAGTCCAGGTAAATGAAATATAACAAGTACACGAGGTAAAACCATAATCCTCCAGCATACTGAGCATGAGAGTAAAAATACCACGGGGTCACTCATGGACACCTCCGTGCTAGTACAGTCAGAATCACGGGATCCCAGACCCACACGTGATTCTAGCAAGAAATGGCCTCAGATCAAAGGTCTGCCTCCCCCCGGTAAAGACCTCGGGTCAGGAGTCACACCCTCCCCTGACAAATGCCTACCATCGGGGATCAGTCGAGAGGTGAGTGTATCGATACAACAACGTAACCACGACTGTACTCTGTGTAAACCAAATCATAAAAATTTTGATGCAAATACATAAAACAACATATAAGTGTATGTATATTCGTATACGTATATCCGTATAAGTATAATCGTATAATCGTAAAAACACATGCTCATGTAATCCGAAATCTCAATACGCATGCTCAAATTCGAAAATCATATAAAGACTCGCAAGAAACGACCCAACCCCGATTTAGCTTCCTAAATCGGAATCAAACCCTTCCGAAAACACGAACCAACAAAAACCGTAGAAATTTTGGCAGAGTTTCGTTACTAGCGTGGAATTACCATTACCTGCACGCGGAAAATACACTTCATCCTATGCTACAAAAAGCAAACCGTGGGCACCAATCCCATCCGGATTTCTCAATATATCAACAGTAAAGTAAATCAATAAATATATCTATACTTTACTGAAATCCGGTGTAAAATCATATAGCATATACAATAGGACGCTCAGAGCGACTTCTAATACATAAACATATACGCATACCACAGTAGGCAGAACAATAAACCTACTGGATGAAACAAGATCGCTCGAGTACTATGCCTCCGACCACGACGTGCGACACCAGAGCCTGAACTGCAAACTGGGCACGGAAACCGAAAAGCCCAGGGGAAAGACATGAAACACGTTAGAGTGAGTGGACGAAAATAAATGTCTTTCACCAAGTAATATATATGGGAAAGACATGAAACACGTTAGAGTGAGTGGACGAAAATAAATGTCTTTCACCAAGTAATATATATTATAAAAACATATGTGAGTCGAAAGTGTAAATAATCAAATGGTACACGAGGGAGACTCTAACTACTCACGCGTCCAAGTACACGAGGGAGACTCTAACTCCTCACGTATACGGAGCATAAAATAAAATCTCACGGGGCCACTCGTGGACACATCCGTGCTAGTACAGTCAGAACCACGGAGTCCCTGACTTCCACGTGATTCTAGCCGAAAATGGCCTCAGGTCAAAGGTCTGCCTCCCCCCGGTAAAGACCTCGGGTCAGGAGTCACAGCCTCCCCTGGAATAAAGCCTACCATCGGGGATCAGCCGAGAGGCAAGTGTATCGATACAACAACGTAACCACGACTGTACTCTGTGTAAACCAAATCATAAACATTTCGATGCAAATGCATGAAACAGCATATAAGTATATGTATACTCGTATACGTATATTCGTATAAGTATAATCGTAAAACACATGCTCATGTAATCCGAAATCTCATATGCATGCTCAAGTTCATAAAACGTATATCCAGACTCGCAAATAATCCATGAAAAGAAATGTCCACTCACAGACTGGCGTAACGCGTATCGCGTTAACCCGTGATCCGGCGAAAAGTCCCTCGCCAAAACAACGATCACGAACCCCTGAATATTCACAAAGTCCATTATTCAAAGTCATAATCCGACAATACAAGACAAATCACGAAAAACCACCGTCCTCGGAAACACGTAGTTCAAAATCGACGAATCGTCGAAAATCCATATATAACACCTTAATACCTCGCTTTACTTTCGGATGCTCAATTCGAAAAATGAACCTCCCCACTGCGATCGGAGCGCGATTTTGAGTCAAATGACATGCAACTTGTTGAAAGTCCAAAAAAAAGTCAAAGTTTGACCGTTGACCGCCGCCGTTGACCGTCGTCCAATATAGCAAACCTGAAACATAGTTCCGTCACATAGAACACAACACACATAAATGCCAATGATATAGGCGATGCCAAACTATACGGCACAACACACACTCGCCTATGATTACATACGGATCAAAACCACATGGCAAATCACAACTCAGTCTACACACGTCAACACAGCACAAACATCGAACTCAAGTAATTATCAATCCATTTCCGCTCATCTAACAGTCTGTGGTACCATATTCCACAAAATCAAACATCAAACATCAACACAAACTCAAACCCAACTCACTCCATCACAGTGGAGTACAACATCGTCCCTCAAAACAATATCACACAACGTCAATATCACAGTGGTCAACAAACCGGTACTGCAAGCAATCTCAAACAGCTGAAACTGCTGGTCCCGAATCCTCCAGAACTGCAGTACCGAAGCCCACAATCTGTTCCCCAAAGTCTGAATAGTCCTCAAAGATCGATCGCCAATCTGAGGATAAAAACCGGTACTAACTCGTAATCTGGTCCCCAAACCTCGCTACAAAGCTCGCCAACACATAGTTATAGCTGATTACCTCGATCGGCGAACTGGGACACAGGTACACCGCGTAGATGGACAACCTCCGTCAAACAAAGCCATGCTAGCCTGCCACTGAAATCATCTCCGAAAGTACAAGGAAATGTACCGAGTTCATCAAACGATCCACAAAGGCCTAGCAACTGGTACCACAAACCAAAATGCATACAAACACACACAATCACAGCAACAAACACCACGTCTAATCGGAAATCTCAAATGGCTGATACCTCTTGGTAAGTCTCTGCCTTCTAGCCATCGCCAGTCGACAAATGTGGCATCTGCACAAACAAGCTGCTATATCGCTCTTCATGTAGCGTCACGAGTAATAAACTCAAAGTATCTGATACATTTCCACATCACTAGCGCCAAATGCGCGTGAAACCACAAGCCTCAACATCATCACACTCAAACTCAGCTCTCGTAGCCCATAACTCGGCTAACACGGAAACTCGAACCACACACACACGAAACACAGAAACTCCCGACTCTCAACTGAATGCATCAACAACAACATCCCAGACGGATGGTCAAAGTACAACCTCTAGCCTTTCCCGAACAACTCAAAGGTGCAGCCATAGTCGGTAATCGGCTCCCTCCATCTACACTCCCTAAAGCCCGAATCTGGCCGAATATGCAAGTGGATGAAACTCAAATGATCAGTGCACGTCCTACACTGAGCTGCACGCCATAACAGTAGTGTCTCAAACTCTTCGATGCTAACATAAGGACAGCTACACCCAAATCATACACAGGATACGTAGCTACATAAGGTTTCACTACCTGAAATCACGAGCCACCGCTCTGCTACACAGCAACAAAACATAGCCAAATCCAAACCTCGATGCATCGCCGTAATCTACGAACTCATCACGATCGTCAGGTAAGGTCATAACCGAAGCAACGGTCAACCATCCTGCAGGAGTAAGTAACCCTCCTCGCGTGCATCGAACCACTCGAACTTGACGCCTTCTTCGTCAATCCGGAAGGTAGAGTGGCAATCCGGAAAAATCCTGCACAAGCCGTCGGGAAAAGTCTGCCAAACCCAAGAGACTCCCGATCTCTGGTACAATAGTAGGGCGATCCCCAAATCAACACGCCTTCTATCTGATCAAGATCCATGCCAACTCCCTCGGATAACATCACACAGTCCAAAATTGTCACGCTAATCGGCCAAAACTCACACTGGCTGAACTTTGCAAATAGCTGATCATCTCGCGAAGTCCGCAAAACCGCTCACAATTGTTTCAGGTGTTGGTCCACATGCCTGGAGTAAATCAGGACGTTGCCAACGAACATGACCGCAAACTCGTCCAGAAACCGTCTAAACACCTGGTCCGTCAAGTCCGTAGGATCTACGGGGAATTGGTCAACCAATGGCGTGACCAACAACTCCTGATCTCCGCACCGAGATCCGACAGCTAACATAGCCACATCTGACTCACCGATCCTCAACTGATGGTATCCGAATCCGAAATCAATCTTCGACAAGACTGAAGCTCTCGGAAGCTGATCAAACCACTCGTCAATCCGAAGTGGAGGATACTCATTCTCCTCTAAAGCAAATCAGGCTTCTGGTAGTCAGAGCACTATCTCGTCGAACCATCCAACATCCGTACAAACAATGCAAGAACACACCTGGAAACTCGGGAACCACCACAATGTCACCAATGTCGGGTACAGCAACCGTAGTATCCACAACATGAGCTAAGCAAACAACACAACTCGTCTCCACCATCTGCTCGACCATCACCGCGAAACAGTATCTCGGGGAAAGTCTGGTCGTCGAAACACAACCTCCTTCTCGAGGCACTCGAACACAGCCAAATGCGTCGTCAGTAAGTCCATACTCATAAGCACACCAAAACCACGATGTCCAGCTATAACAGATCCGCGGCTAACACATATCCTCCAAAAGGATCTCACAACTTACGGATGGATACAACACTCTCCAAAACCTCGGAAGTGGAAATGCAGATACAATAGCCATGGACATCAAACAACTGTAACCTCGGAGAAAAGTCTGTCCTCAAACAAGGTCATGGCACGAACTCCAACATGTCCAACTAGCCGCCCACATCAATCGCGACTTGCTGAATAACTCATCTAAAGAGTACGTTGGTCAAACTTCATAAACAACATGAGGATCTCCTCGTGAACTCTGAGCTGTCGAACTGCTATAACAGCTGGATGAGGGCACCCCCTCGTAACGTGACCCTCCTTGCCACCGAAACAGCAACTGAAAGTACTCCTCGAACAAGTCTGCTACTCTGTGATCTCCGCCATCACCAACGGATCCTCTGCTTGATCTGATGACCCTCAACATAATCGAAAAGACCACAGCCTGATGAAGTCACTGATCTCGAAGTGTCGGAACTCAACCTCATCAAAATCTCGACTAAGTCCACTTTCCTTCTCAATAGCCTCGCCACTGAGTGCAGCACACTAAGCTCCTCACGGCTATCTCGAGGCACATCAATCAGACTCTCTCTGATACTCAGGTTCAAACTCATCTCGAACCTCGTGCACTACTTCCTTTGAAGCCACATAACCCGTCCAAACAGGGACAAACATGTAAATAATGCATCTCTGCCTCACGTAGGTAAACACTCCTTATTCGATTGCTGGGTAGCCTGATGGAACCATCACCGTATACACAACACCCTGTATGTAGGCCATGGAGTCGCAACCGGAACTCACAAAATATCAGCCCACCAAACACAATGATCTCACTCTGGCAAACATCAACTGCCACAATTCTCTGCTCTGAGGCAACATACAGACGCTCACACACACAACCAGGCAAACCGTGCCACACAATTCTCTGAACTCTGAATACTCTTCCAAATCCACAGTTCTCTGGCAAATCGCGCGTCGATTGATCCTCAATAGGATCCACAACCGAAACGACACGGAAAGCACGTCAGGAGACATCCTAATGAATACAATATCGTTCACAACAAGTGGAACGTAATCATGGAACTTCAAATATTTGAAAGTATACAACACCCAGAATATTGATGATTATCCGCCGGCCGGTCGGGTCACCATTCCAGACATGCTGTACATTCTCAAATATCCTTAGTAATCACGACTACAAAAGTCTACATAACCTATAACCTAATGCTCTGATACCAAGCTGAAAGGACTCAACCCCGATTTAGCTTCCTAAATCGGAATCAAACCCTTCCGAAAACACGAACCAACAAAAACCGTAGAAATTTTGGCAGAGTTTCATTACTAGCGTGGAATTACCATTACCTGCACGCGGAAAATACACTTCATCCTATGCCACAAAAAGCAAACCGTGGGCACCAATCCCATCCGGATTTCTCAATATATCAACAGTAAAGTAAATCAATAAATATATCTATGCTTTACTGAAATCCGGTGTAAAATCATATAGCATATACAATAGAACGCTCAGAGCGACTTCTACTACATAAACATATACGCATACAACAGTAAGCAGAACAATAAACCTACTAGATGAAACAAGATCGCTCGAGTACTATGCCTCCGACCATGACGTGCGACACCAGAGCCTGAACTGCAAACTGGGCACGGAAACCGAAAAGCCCAGGGGAAAGACATGAAACACGTTAGAGTGAGTGGACGAAAATAAATGTCTTTCACCAAGTAATATATATTATTAAAACATATGCGAGTCGAAAGTGTAAATAATCAAATGGTACACGGGGGAGACTCTAACTCCTCACGCGTCCGAGTACACGAGGGAGACTCTAACTCCTCACGTATACGAAGCATGCAATAAAATCTCACGGGGCCACTCGTGGACACATCCGTGCTAGTACAGTCAGAACCACGGAGTCCCTGACTTCCATGTGATTCTAGCCGAAAATGGCCTCAGGTCAAATGTCTGCCTCCCCCCGGTAAAGACCTCGGGTCAGGAGTCACGGCCTCCCCTGGAATAAAGCCTACCATCGGGGATCAGCCGAGAGGCAAGTGTATCGATACAACAACGTAACCACGACTGTACTCTGTGTAAACTAAATCATAAACATTTCGATGCAAATGCATGAAACAGCATATAAGTATATGTATACTCGTATACGTATATTCGTATAAGTATAATCGTAAAACACATGCTCATGTAATCCGAAATCTCATATGCATGCTCAAGTTCATAAAACTTATATCCAGACTCGCAAATAATCCGTGAAAAGAAATGTCCACTCACAGACTGGCGTAACGCGTATCGCGTTAACCCGTGATCCGGCGGAAAGTCCCTTGCCAAAACTACGATCACGAACCCTTGAATATTCACAAAGTCCATTATTCAAAGTCATAATCCGACAATACAAGACAAATCACGAGAATCCACCGTCCTCGGAAACTCGTAGTTCAAAATCGACGAATCGTCGAAAATCCATATATAACACCTCAATACCTCGCTTTACTTTCGGATGCTCAATTCGAAAAACGAACCTCCCCACTGCGATCGGGGCGCGATTTCGATTCACATGACATGCAACTTGTTGAAAGTCCAAAAAAAAGTCAAAGTTTGATCGTTGACTGCCGCCGTTGACCGCCGTCCACGGCGGCGGCGCCGCCGACCGGAGAATTTCACGGCGGAGCTACACCTATTCCATGCAAAATCACCCACTGAGCAACATTGTCAACTGCACCGAAGTCTAATTCAAACTCTAACTCATCCAATTTCACGAAAAACCGAATTGATACACAAATTTCACATCCAAAATTCTTCATCCACAATCAAAATTAGATCACCAAACATACATGGTAGCTTCATGGTGATGAGGGCTACAAAGCCCACCCCAAAATTCAGCTCGAATCGGCCTGAAAAGTTGAACCCGAATTCCTCAAAATTTCATCAACTTTGGCCGGATTTTTGCTCCTCCTCCGGCGAGCCTCGCCGTGCATGGAGGCCGGGAAGTTGAAGAAGGCATCATGGCGAGTAGAAAGAGCCACGAGCCAAGCCCGGAGGTGGCCAAAATCCCGTCGCCGCCGTGGAGGCCGACGTCCTCCGTCGTATCCAACTCGGTCAACACGAGTTGACCGGGTCAAGCCCCCAAATGAGAAGGTTTGACCTGCCCAAAAAGGAAACTTCCTTATATAGACTTACCCGAAATAGGAACCCCATAATTCGTATTTCAATAAACTTCAAACACACGTAACTCTCGCGTCGTAACTCTGATTCCGATAATTCTCGTGGCCACAAACTCGTCTCGACATGATCTTTAATTATCACCTGAAGTCAAACACATCGACCAATCAGATAAAAAGTCAACTGTTCAACCAAACACACATTAAATCGACTAAATAATCAACAAACGGAAATAATCACAACTTAAACTCCGTAACTCAAAATCATGCTCCAGAAGTTCCCACGAACTCGAAATTAAATTCCGAACAACTTCCGTGAAGAAGCCGAAACCAAATTCTCGACTCGAAATTAAATTCCGAACAACTTCCGTGAAGAAGCCGAAACCAAATTCTCGACCGGTAATTTAGTCGCGAACAAACCTTCCATTTAAATCCGTTTCCGTCGATACTTCAAATATTCATAACTAATTCCTCGGTCTTCCAAATAACGATCTGGAACCGCCCACGAACTCGTAATCACATGTCGAACGACTATCGAGAAGAGACCCAGCTCCAATTCTCGGCCAATAATTTAGTCGTTAACGAATCCGGTAATCCAAACGACTGTCGGAAACCTGCGACAACGCAGTAACTCACGTACATAGCTGATCATACTGGTGATTCTGGTCCGGGTCGTGAAAGGACCCAACCCCGATTTAGCTTCCTAAATCGGAATCAAACCCCTTCGAAAACACGAACCAACAAAAACTTTTCGAAATTTGGGCATAGTTTCGTTACTAGCATGGAATTACCATTACCTGCACACGGAAAATACACTTCATCCTATGCCACAAAAAGCAAACCGTGGGCACCAATCCCATCCGGATTTCTCAATATATCAACAGTAAAGTAAAACAATATATATAATAGTACTTTACTGAAATCCGGAGTAAATCGTATAACGTATTCAACAGGAAACTCAGAGCGACCTCTAGTACATAATCATATACGTATACCATAGTAGGTAGAACAATAAACCTACTGGATGAAACAAGATTGCTCGAGCACTATGCCTCCGACCACGACGTGCGACACCAGAACCTGAACTCCAAACTGGGCATGAAAAATGAAAAGCCCAGGGGAAAGGCAAATAAAACGATAAACGTTAGAGTGAGTGGACGAAAATAACATATGCCTTTCACCAGTTTATATACATAAACCATAATAAGCAATGCGAGTTCGGAAAACACAACACACATATATATATGGAGGTTGTCGGGCGAATCTCTCAAGCCCGACGTCAGGTGAATCGCTCAACCTGACGGTGAAAGGCCAGGGGAATATCTCAACCCCGGCGGCACTCAGGGGAATCTCTCAACCCTGCTTCAGAGGAATCTCTCAACTCTGGGCCAGAGGAATCTCTCAACTCTGGTAGCATCGATGCTATAAATGCCATCACCCATATCACATAATAACATACCTCCGAAAATAACATATATCACAATCATCGTATAAAATAAATACGGAAATCAATAAATCCACGAACTCGCAAAATCAACAGTGAAAATAGAAACTTGTCCACTCACACGCTTGCGTAACGCAGTTCGCGTTAACCCGTGATCCGGCGGAATGTCCCTCGCCAAACGAACGATTACAAACACCTGAATATTCACAATGTCCAATATTCAAAGTCATAACTCGACAATACAAATCAAACCACGAGAAACCACCGTTTCCGGAAACACGTAATTCGAATATGACGAATCGTCGAAAATCCATATATAACACCTCAATACCTCGCTTTACGTTCGGACGCTCAATTCGAAAAACGAACCTCCCCACTGCGATCGGGGCGTGATTTCGAGTCAAATGACATGCAACTTGTCGAAAATCCCAAAAAGTCAAACTTTGACCGCAGTTGACCATTGACCGCCGCGTTGACCGCCGTCAACGGTGGCGCCGCCATCAACTTGAAGATTTTCCGGCGGAGCAACCCCTATTCCATGCAAAATCACCCACTGAGCAACTTTGTCAACTACAACAAATGCCAATTCTCACTCTAACTAGGTCAATTTCGTGCAAAACCGAATTGGTACACAAATTTCAAATCCAAAATTCTCCATGTACACATCGAATTGAATCACCAAACTTACAGGGTAGTATCAAGGGGATGAGACATTCAAAGCCCACTCAAAGTTGTAGCTCAATTTGGCCTAAATCGAGCAACCCGAATCACCAAGTTTTCCTCCAATTTTGGCCGGATAATTCTCTCTCCACCGTGGACCATGCCGGAAAAAGAGGCCGGGGATAGCTTCGGGATATCAAGACGAGTTGAATGGGACAAACACCAAGCCGTGAGGTGGCCGGATAAGGCTCGCCGCCGGCGAAGCCGTGGCCATCGCCGTGAACTCCCTCCACCACGGTCAAACCCAGTTGACCGGTCAATGCCATTTAATACCAGATTTTGACTTTCCAAATCAGGTAAGCCACTATTTATAGTTTCCCAAAATGGAAACCGCATAAATCACTTTTCGGCAAACTTTAAATGCGCGTAACTTTCGCGTTGTAATTCCGATTCCGATAATTCTCGCGGTCACAAACTCATCTCGACGTACTCTTCAATAATCACCCGAAGTCAAACATATCAGCCAAATGGATAAAAAGTCAACTGTTCAGCCCAAACACATATTTAATCTACTAAACAAACAACAAACGGAAATATTCGCAACTTAAACTCCGTAACTCAGAAAAATGCTCCGGAAGTTCCCACAAGCTCGAAATTAAATTCTGAACAATTTCCTTGAAGAAACCGAAACTAAATTTTCGACCGGTAATTTAGTCGTTAAGTGCACCACCATTAAAACCCGAACTTCAAATATTCACAATTAACTCCTCGGTCGTCCAAATAACGATCTGGAACCGCCCACGAACTCAAATTCATACGTACAACGACTCTCGAGAAGAGACCCAGCTTCAATTCTCCGCCAACAATTAAGTCGTTAACAACCCTGGCGATTCAATCATCAATCGGAAATCTGCGATAACGCAGTAACTCACGTATATAGCTGACCACACTGCTGATTCTGGTTCGGGTCGTCACAAATCCACCCTCCATAGAAAAATTTCGACCTCGAAATTTCCGAGTCTGCCAACTAAAAGTAGGAGCACTGCATCTGCATACCGCTCAACTTACCAACGACAACCTCAACTGAACTACTCTGGTAATCGTCTCCACAATAGGAGCTAACTCCGTGCTGGAATCCCTGTACCCTCAAATCACAAATCTGAACTGGCTCACACAATCGCCAAGTGTTCCTACATAAAGAACTAATAAGGTACACAACACGTAACATATCTGAAACACAGTTCCGTCACACGGAACACAACACACACACAAAGGTCAACACTATAGGCGATGCCGAACCATACAGCATAACACAAACTCGCCTATGGCCACATACAAGTCAAAACAACATGTCAATTCACAACTCAGTTCACACATCAATACCACTCCCATACTCATATCAACATAGCTCAAACATCGAGCTCGGGCAATAATCAACCCATTTCCGCTAATCTGACAGTCTGTGGTAGCACATTCCACAAAATCTGAATCAAATGTCAACTCGAACTCAAATCAAACTCATTCCAGCACAATGGTGTACAGCATCGTTCCTCAAAACGACATCAAGCAACGTCAAAATCATAGTGGTCAATAAACTGATACTGCAAGCAATCTCAAACAAGAGAAATTGGTGGTTCCAAATCCTCCGGAACTGCAATACCGAGGTCCACAACATGCCCTCCAAGGTCCGAATAGTCCTCAAAGATCGCTCATCAATCTGAGGATAAGAACCAGTACTAACTTGTAATCGGGTCCCCAATGCTCGCTGTAAAGCTCGCCAACACCTCGTCGTAGCTGATTATCTCGATCAGCAAACTGGGACATAGGCACATCACGAAATGAACAATCTTCACCAAACACAGCTATGCCAGCCTGCCACTGAAATCATCTTCGAAAAGTACAAGGAACTGTACTGAATTCGTCAAATGGTCCACAAAGGCCTGACAACTGGTATCACAAACAAAAATGCACACAAACACACACAATCACAGCAACAATCGCCACGTCTAACCGGAAATCTTAAATGGCTGACACATCTCGGCAAGTCTTTGCCTCCTAGCCATCGCCAGTCGTCACATGTGGCATCTGCATACTCAAGCTGCTACATTGCTCTGCGGATTGCGTCACGAGTAGTAAACTCGGAGTATTAGACACATCTCCGCATAACTAGTGCCAAATGCACACAAACCACAAGCCTCAACATCATCACACTCGAACACAGCTCCCGTAGCTCGCAACTCGGCTAACACGGAACTCAAATCATACACACACAAAACATAGAAGCTCCCAACTTTCAGCTGAATGCATCAGCAACACATCCCAGACGGATGGTCAAAGTGCAACTACAAGCCTTTCCCGAACAAGCTCAAAGGTGCAGCCATAGTCGTGAGTCGACCCCATCCATCTACACTGCCTCAAGCCCAAATCTGGCCGAAATTGCAAGTGGATGAAACTTAAGTGATCAGTGTATGTCCTACACTGCGCTACACACCACAGCTGTAGTGTCTCGAACTCCTCATTGCTAACCCACAGACAACTACACCCAAATCATACATCGGATACGTAGCCACATAAGGTTTCCACTGTCTGAAACTATGAGCCACCGCTCTGCTACACAGCATCAAAGCACAACCAAACCCAAACCTCGATGCATCGCCATAACCCACAAACTCATCACGATCATCAAGTAAGGTCAAAACCGAAACAACGGTCAACCATTCTGCAGGAGTGAGTAACTCTCCTCGCGTGCATCGAACCACTCGAACTTGACGTCTTCTTCGTCGATTCGGAAAATAGAGTGGCAATCCAGGAAAATCCTGCACAAGCTGTCGGTAATAGCCTGTCAATCCCAAGAGACTCCCGATCTCTGGTACAATGGTAAAGCAATCCCCAAATCAACTCGGCTTCTAACTAGTCAAGATCCATGCTAACTGCCTCGGCTAACATCACACAGCCCAAAATCTTCACGGTAATCAACCAAAATTCACACTGACTGAACTTCACAAACACCAGGTCGTCTCGCAAAATCCGCGAAATTGCACACAATTGCTTCAGGTACTGGTCCACACTCCTGGAGTACATCTGGAAGTTGCCAATGAACACGACCGCAACTCATCCAGAATCGTCTGAACACCTGGTCCATCAAGTCCATAAGACCTACGGAGCATTGGTCAACCAAATAGCATGACTAAAAACTCCAGATGCTCGTACCATGATCTGAAAGCCAACAAAGCCACATCTGACTCACCGAACCACAACTGTTGGTATCCGAAACCAAAATCAATCTTCGAAAAGACTGAAACTCTCACAAGCTGACCAAACCAATCGTCAATCCGAAGTGGAGGATACTCGCTCTCCTCTGAAGCGAATCAGGCTTCGGTATTCAATGCACCACCTCGACTAACTATCTTGCATCCATACAAACAATGCAAGAGCACATCACGCCAATGCGCGGGGTCGCATGAAATCTCCTAAAACCTCCTCCAGCACACCTAAAGTCGAAACTATAGCTCCATCAGCTCCGCTGGCTCCGAACGACAAGATGTCGGTGGAATGAATCCAGTGCCCGGTACAAGCTCAATGGTGTAGTCGGTCTCCCGAACTGGAGGAACACCTGGTAACTCCTCTGGAACACACCTGGAACCTCTGGAACTACCTCAACATCAACAATGTCAAACACAGCAACCGTCGTATCCACAACATAAACTAGGCAACAACACAACTTGTCTCCACCATCTGCTCGACCATCACCACGAAACAGTATCTCGGGGAAATCTGGTCGTCAAAACATAACCTCCTTCTCGAGGCACTCGAACACAACCAAATGCGTCGCCAAAAGTCCATACTCACAATCATATCCAAGCCACGATGTCCAGCTAGAACAGATCCGCGGCTAACCCATATCCTCCAACAAAGATCTCACAACCTCTGGATGGATGCAACACTCTCCAAAACTCGGAAGTGGAAATGCAGGTACAATAGCCATGGATATCAAACAATAGTAACCTCGGAGAAAAGTCTGTCCTCAAACAAGGTCATGGCACGAACTCCAACATGCCCAACTAGCCACCCATGTCAAATGCGACTTGCTGAATAGCTCATCAAAAGGGTACATTGATCAGACTGTAGGAACAACATGAGGATCTCCTCGTAAATTCTGAGCTACCGAACCGCTACAACAGCTGGCTGAGGTGCTCCCTCGTAACGTGACCCTCCTGGCCACCGAAACAGCAATTGAAAGTGCTCTACGAACACAAACCACCGCAACACCTGCTACGTGATAGGATCACTAACGATCGCCCAAACTCATGCGACAGGAGCAAGTCCGCTACTCTGTGATCTCCGCCATCGACAAACGGATCCTCTGCTTGATCTGATGACCCTCAACACAATCCAAAAAGACTACAGCCTGATGAAGTCACTGATCCCGAAGTGTCGGAACTCAACCTCATCAAAATCTCGACTAAGCCCACTTCCTCAAACCATCACACCGGAAACCACGTACACCTTTCCTTTTCGACAGCCTCGCCACTGAGTACAACACACTAAGCTCCTCATGGAGATCTCGAGGCACAACAATCAGACTCTCTCTGATGCTCAGGTTCAAACTCATCTCAAACCTCGTGCACTGCTTCCACTGAAGCCACATAACACATGCAACCGGAAACAAACCTGTGGATAATGCATCTCTGCCTCAGGTGGGTCAACACTCCACATTCTATTGCTGGATAGCCTGGTAAACCTTTACTGTATAAACAACACTCTGAATGTAGGCCATGGAGTCGCAACCTGAACTCACACAATATCAGCCCACAAAATACAATGATCTGACTCAGGCACACATCACTGCCACATTTCTCAGCTCTGAGGCAACGTAGAGACGCTCATACACACAACCAGGCAAACCGTGCCACACAGTTCACTAAACTCTGAATACTCATCTAAATCCACAGTTCTCGGGCGAATCGCGCGTCGATTGATCCTCAATAGGGTCCACAACCGAAACGACATGGAAAGCACGTCAGGAGGCATCCTAGTGAATAAAACATCATTCATAACAAGTGGAACGTAATCATGAAACCGCAGATATTTGAGGACACACAACACCCGAAGTATTGATGAGTACCGCTGGCCAGTCGGGTCATCACTCCAATCATGCTGTATCAACTCAAATACCCTTAGTAAACACGACTACAGAAGTCTACAGAACCTATAACCTAATGCTCTGATACCAAGCAGAAAGGACCCAACCCCGATTTAGCTTCCTAAATCGGAATCAAACCCCTTCGAAAACACCAACCAACAAAAACTTTTCGAAATTTGGACAGAGTTTCGTTACTAGCGTGGAATTACCATTACCTGCACGCGGAAAATACACTTCATCCTATGCCACATAAAGCAAACCGTGGGCACCAATCCCATCCGGATTTCTCAATATATCAACAGTAAAGTAAAACAATATATATAATAGTACTTTACTGAAATCCGGAGTAAATCGTATAACGTATTCAACAGGAAACTCAGAGCGACCTCTAGTACATAATCATATACGTATACCACAGTAGGTAGAACAATAAACCTACTGGATGAAACAAGATTGCTCGAGCACTATGCCTCCGACCACGACGTGCGACACCAGAGCCTGAACTGCAAACTGGGCATGAAAAACGAAAAGCCCAGGGGAAAGGCAAATAAAACGATAAACGTTAGAGTGAGTGGACGAAAATAACATATGCCTTTCACCAGTTTATATACATAAACCATAATAAGCAATGCGAGTTCGGAAAACACAACACACATATATATATGGAGGTTGTCGGGCGAATCTCTCAAGCCCGACGTCAGGTGAATCGCTCAACCTGACGGTGAAAGGCCAGGGGAATCTCTCAACCCCGGCGGCACTCAGGGGAATCTCTCAACCCTGCTTCAGAGGAATCTCTCAACTCTGGGCCAGAGGAATCTCTCAACTCTGGTAGCATCGATGCTATAAATGCCATCACCCATATCACATAATAACATACCTCCGAAAATAACATATATCACAATCATCGTATAAAATAAATACGGAAATCAATAAATCCACGAACTCGCAAAATCAACAGTGAAAATAGAAACTTGTCCACTCACACGCTTGAGTAACGCAGTTCGCGTTAACCCGTGATCCGGCGGAATGTCCCTCGCCAAACGAACGATTACAAACACCTGAATATTCACAATGTCCAATATTCAAAGTCATAACTCGACAATACAAATCAAACCACGAGAAACCACCGTTTCCGGAAACACGTAATTCGAATACGACGAATCGTCGAAAATCCATATATAACACCTCAATACCTCGCTTTACGTTCGGACGCTCAATTCGAAAAACGAACCTCCCCACTGCGATCGGGGCGCGATTTCGAGTCAAATGACATGCAACTTGTCGAAAATCCCAAAAAGTCAAACTTTGACCGTCGTTGACCGTTGACCGCCGTCAACGGTGGCGCCGCTGTCAACTTGAAGATTTTCCGGCGGAGCAACCCCCATTCCATGCAAAATCACCCACTGAGCAACTTTGTCAACTACAACAAAGGCCAATTCTCACTCTAACTAGGTCAATTTCGTGCAAAACCGAATTGGTACACAAATTTCAAATCCAAAATTCTCCATGTACACATCGAATTGAATCACCAAACTTACAGGGTAGTATCAAGGGGATGAGACCTTCAAAGCCCACTCAAAGTTGTAGCTCAATTCGGCCTAAATCGAGCAACCCGAATCACCAAGTTTTCCACCAATTTTGGCCGGATAATTCTCTCTCCACCGTGGACCATGCCGGAAAAAGAGGCCGGGGATAGCTTCGGGATATCAAGACGAGTTGAATGGGACAAACACCAAGCCGTGAGGTGGCCGGATAAGGCTCGCCGCCGGCGAAGCCGTGGCCATCGCCGTGAACTCCCTCCACCACGGTCAAACCCAGTTGACCGGTCAATGCCATTTAATACCAGATTTTGACTTTCCAAATCAGGTAAGCCACTATTTATAGTTTCCCAAAATGGAAACTCCATAAATCACTTTTCGGCAAACTTTAAATGCGCGTAACTTTCGTGTCGTAATTCCGATTCCGATAATTCTCGCGGTCACAAACTCGTCTCGACGTACTCTTCAATAATCACCCGAAGTCAAATACATCAGCCAAATGAATAAAAAGTCAACTTTTCAGCCCAAACACATATTTAATCGACTAAACAAACAACAAACGGAAATATTCGCAACTTAAACTCCGTAACTCAGAAAAATGCTCCAAAAGTTCCCACAAGCTCGAAATTAAATTCTGAACAATTTCCGTGAAGAAACCGAAACTAAATTTTCGACCGGTAATTTAGTCGTTAAGTGCACCACCATTAAAACCCGAACTTCAAATATTCACAATTAACTCCTCGGTCGTCCAAATAACGATCCGGAACCGCCCACGAACTCAAATTCATACGTACAACGACTCTCGAGAAGAGACCCAGCTTCAATTCTCGGCCAATAATTAAGTCGTTAACAACCCTGGCGATTCAATCATCAATCGGAAATCTGCGATAACGCAGTAACTCACGTATATAGCTGACCACACTGCTGATTCTGGTTCGGGTCATTACAGGTCGTCACAGGCGCGCCGCGAACCGTGGAGTTTCACGGCGAAACTTTCCAGATTTCAAGATCTCCTCATTTCGAATCACTTACTCTTCTACCCCGAAGGCCAAAACCCACTGGAAGTCCTCCAATTTCCCCCGAAACCGATCGGAAATCCAACTCCGGTGACCCAATCGGGTTCACCGGAAAACCCATTTTCAGCTAAATTAAAATACATAGGGAGCAACCTAGAGGCAAGGGGAGGTAAAGCCCTCACACCCCCACCAACGAGACTCGCCAGAACACCGTGAACCGTCACCAGCAAAATCCAAGAACATAACCCGATTCGGGTTCAAACAAAACAGCTTCAATTTCACTCAAACCAAGCACCAACCAACTCGAAATAACTCAAGGAAGCGAACCATACCTTCCACTTGATCGGAGGTGGCCGGAATCTAGGTCGTCGGACGGCAATTCCCAAACGGGAAACTTCCTCTCTCTGGTCAACGGTCAACAGTTTCCCAAAACGGAAAGTCAACTCAGTCAATGCCCGAAATGAAATTCTCGAC
Organism: Geum urbanum; assembly: GCA_946800695.1. Classification (NCBI taxonomy): domain Eukaryota; kingdom Viridiplantae; phylum Streptophyta; class Magnoliopsida; order Rosales; family Rosaceae; genus Geum; species Geum urbanum. The sequence continues at coordinate 15,190,152 of OX327003.1, forward strand.
TATTTCTCGACTATTCCGATATTTATACTCGCGCCTCGGGTCAATCAACGGTCCAAAATGAATATACGAAATGATTCGGATAAACACGAAACAATCGGATAAACTCGTCGGAAACCAAAACTTTGAATAATCATAAAATATTCCTCGGTTATCGGAAAAATCTTCCGGAACCGCCCACGAGCTCGAAATCATGTACTCTACAATTTCCGTGAAGACATCCAACTCAAATTCTTGACCGAAAACAAAGTCGCGAATAGGGTCGACAAACCACATTTACGACGTAAAACCCCGACTAAACTCAATCTCGAGAATCGTGTTGAATACACAACAGATTCTGGTTCGGGTCGTCACAAATCTACCCCCCTTAAAGAAATTTTGACCTCGAAATTTACGTACCTGTCAAGTGAACAGATGAGGATACTGTTCTCGCATATGCTGCTCGGTCTCCCAGGTGGCCTCCTCAACTGAGTGGTTCTGCCACAAGACCTTCACCAGCGGAATAACATGGTGTCTCAACTCCTGCTCACGATGATCGAGAATCTACATTGGCTCCTCCACATACGATAAATCCTCTCTGATCGGCAACTGCTGTGGGGCTAACACATGTGAAGGATCTGAGATGTACTTCCGCAGCATCGAAACATGGAAGACATCATGCACACGAGCCATCTCAGCCGGTAACTCAAGTCTGTAAGCAACAACTCCAACCCTCTCCGTAATCTCATACGGACCAATGTACCGCGGTCGAAGCTTGCCACGCTTCCCGAAACGCACAACTCCCCTCCACGGAGATAGTTTCAGGAAGACCCAATCACCAACTTCGAACTCTAAACTCTTCCTCCTCACATCTGCATAACTCTTCTGCCGATCCTGGGCGATCTTCAATCGATCCCGGATAACCTGTAGGTCCTCCATCGTGGTTTTCACCAAATCTGGACGAATAAGCCAACGCTCGCCCACCTCACTCCAACACAATGGAGTGCGACACTGCTTCCCGTACAGGGCCTCGTACGGTGCCATCTCAATACTGGCCTGATAGCTGTTGTTGTAGGCGAACTCGATCAAATGTAACTGCTGATCCCAGTTTCCACGAAACTGCAACACACATGATCTCAGCATATCCTCAAGTGTCTGAATGGTCCGCTCGGACTGCCCGTCAGTCTGAGGATGAAAAGCTGTACTAAATCGCAACCTCGTGCCCAACGCTCGCTGTAAAGCCTGCCAAAACTCAGAAGTGAACTGACTATCTCGGTCATAAACAATGGACACAGGCACACCATGCAAGAGAACAATCTTTGATAAGTACAACTTGGCCAATCTGCCCACTGAAACCTTCCCTGGAAGTGCAAGAAAGTGTGCGGATTTCTTCAATCGGTCGTCAATAACCCAAATGCCAGTGTTGCCCGCCGAAGTACGCGGCAACTGGTAGACGAAATCCATCGTAATGTGCTCCCACTTCTAAACCAGAATCTCAAGTGGCTGTAGTTTCCCTGCAGGTTTCTGCCTGTTCGCCTTCACCTGCTGACAAATCAAACATCGACTCACGTACGCGGTAATCTCCCGCTTCATGTTGCGCCACCAATAGTACGCTCGAAGTGTACGAAACATCTTCGTACCTCCGGGATGCATCACATACGCTGAACTGTGGGCCTCGTCCAAAATCTCCTTCTTCAAGTCCTCGTCTCTAGGTACACATAGCCTGCCTCTGAACAACAACGTACCGTCGTCGCTCAATCGGAACTCTGTAGGCACACCATTTCGTATCATGGTCTTCTTACCCAACAGGTAAGAATCCGAATCCTGGGCCTCTCGTACCTGATCAACCAGTACGGGTCGAACCTGAAAACTGGCCAACAAAGCTCCATCATCATCATACCCAAACACAGCACCTGTAGCTCGAAGCTCAGCTAACATCGATACTCTGGCCACACACTTGTGAAACAACGAGGCTCCCGATTTCCGGCTAAGTGCATCTGCTACAAAATTAGCCTTCCCCGGATGGTACTCAAACGTGCAATCGTAATCGTTGATCAACTCCATCCATTGGCGCTGCCTCATGTTCAGATTTGGCTGCGTCCGCAAGTAGGTGAGACTCTTGTGATCCGTGAAAATCTTACACTGAGCTCCATACAAATAATGCCTCCAACTCTTCAACGCTAACACAATAGCGGCTAACTCCAAATCATGCGTCGGATAGTTGACCTCATGCGGTTTCAGCTGTCTGGAACCATATGCCACCACTCTACCATGCTGCTTCAACACACAGCCAAGGCCCAGCTTCGACGCATCACTGTATACAACAAACTCACTATTGTCGTCTTGCAATGTCAGAACTGGTGCGGTAGTCAATCTCTCCTTCAGGAGCAAGTAACTCTCCTCGAACGCAGCAGACCACTCAAACTTGACGCCTTTCTTCGTCAATCTAGTCAGTGGTGTAGCAATCCGGGAGAAATCCTGTACAAACCGTCGATAATAACATGCTAAACCCAAGAAACTCCAAATCTCTGGCACAGTAGTGGGTCTACTCTAGTTCAGCACGGCCTCGATCTTGTCAGGATCAACACTGACTCCCTCAGCCGAAATCACGTGGCCCAGAAACTTCACACTATCTAACCAGAACTCACACTTGCTAAACTTCGCGAACAACTGATGGTCCCGCAAAGTTCGCAATACCACAACTGATGGCCCACACTCCTGGAATAGATCAGGATATCGTCAATGAATACAATCACGAACTTGTCCAGGAACCGTCTGAACACTCGATTCATCAAGTCCATGAAAGCTGCGGGGGCGTTGGTCAACCCAAACGGCATAACCAAAAACTCATAGTGCCCATACCGCGTCCTGAAAGCTGTCCTAGCTACATCTGAATCTCGGATCCTCAACTGGTGATATCCGGATCGAAGGTCAATCTTTGAAAAGACTGCTGCTCCCTTCAACTAATCGAACAAGTCGTCAATCCGTGGCACCGGATACTTGTTCCTCACTGTAATCTGATTCAGTTTCCGGTAGTCAATACACAAACGCATAGACCCATCCTTCTTCCGCACAAACAACACCGGAGCACCCCACGGAGAAACACTCGGTCGAATGAATCCCTTCTCTAACAACTCCTGAAGCTGAATCTGCAACTCCCTCAATTCCGTAGGCGCCATCCGGTACGGTGTCTGGGAAATCGGTCCAGTGCCCGGCAACAACTCAATACTACCAAGATCCGGCACTGCAGCTGTAGTGTCCACAACATGGGCTAAGTAAGCAATACAACCCTTCTTCATCAACCGATCCGCCCTCATCGCGGAAATCAAACACGGAATTGAAGTGTTCTTCTCGCCGAAACGCGACCTCCTTCCTGTGGCAGTCAAACATAGCCCAATGCGACTCTAGGAAGTCCATTGAAAGGACCCAATCCCGATTCAGTTACCTAAACCAGAACCAAACCCTTTCGAAAATACGAACCAACAAAAAATTTTCAAAATTCCGGCAGAGTTTCGTTACTAGCGTGGAATTGCATAAACCTGCACCCAGAAAATAACACTTCGTCCTATGCCACAAAAGCCAAACCGTGGGCACCAATCCCATCCGGATTTCTCAACATCAATATAATCAATAACAGTAAACAAACTGTCCCTTACGTAGAGTCATAGCATGAACTCTCGCCTGTCCGGCTGGTCGTCCTCGCTGGGGCTGTCCCTGTTGTTTGCCCTGACCTGCAAACTGTGCTGGTCGAGCTCCCGTAGTGGCACCTCGCTCAACTCCGGAACTCTGGGCCGCCTGTCCGTCACCGCCATACAACTGAGGACACTCCCTCACATAGTGACCCACCTGGCCACAACGAAAACAAGTGACAGGACCTCGCCAACATGTACCAGGGTGATATTTGTTGCAGAAGCTACACAATGGATAGTCTCTTGGTACAGGAAATGTGCCACCAGTATGCCGTAGATAACTAGAACCGCTGGAACTCCCACTAGCCTGTGGTCGCTGCGGTCGATCTCTCCTCCATAACGATCTCCGTCTAGGTACACCAGCTGGTGGTCGATAAGATCCACCACCTGAGGATGAAGCTGAACCGGAAGTATCAGAACTCAGCCTCTTTGAAGGCCCCTGACTCGGTCCACCCTCCTCAAATCGTCTCGGCTGGTACCTCTGCTGTCTTTCCTGCTCAATATCCTCGCCTCGGAGAGCTGCACTGACAAACTCATCAAAGTTGTTCCGCGGCATTGTAGTCAGCGTTGCCTTGATGTTCAAATTCAATCCCAGCTCAAACCTACGACACTTGGCTTCCTCTGTAGCCGCCATATCCCGCGCAAAACGAGACAAACGGGTAAACCGATCCCGATACTCAAAACGCTCTTCCAAACGCAGCACTCGCATCAGCAAGTCGGGCGTTCGGCGATCCTCATCAGGATCATCATCCCGGTCAACACGGGGACCACGTCGAGGAGGCATCCTACTGATAAAAGACAAGCATTAGGTACAAGAAGAAAGAACGTAATCATGAAACCGCAGATATTTGAGGACACACAACACCCGAAGTATTGATGAGTACCGCTGGCCAGTCGGGTCATCACTCCAATAATGCTGTATCAACTCAAATACCCTAAGCGTCACAACTACAAGAGTCTACAGAATCTGACAACCTAATGCTCTGATACCAAGCTGAAAGGACCCAATCCCGATTCAGTTACCTAAACCGGAATCAAACCCTTTCGAAAATACGAACCAACAAAAAATTTTCAAAATTTCGGCAGAGTTTCGTTACTAACGTGGAATTGCCATAACCTGCACCCAGAAAATAACACTTCATCCTATGCCACAAAAGCCAAACAGTGGGCACCAATCCCATCTGGATTTCTCAACATCAATATAATCAATAACAGTAAATAAACTATACTATGTATATATGTATATCCGAGAAAATCCGTATAAACATGTATCAGAATGTATCAGAGCGACCTCTAAAGTAAAACATATATAATATACACATCAGTAGGTGAAACAAGAACCTACTGGAAAGCACAGGTAACTCTGATCACTAGCCTCCAAACCGCGACGTGAAACACCAAACTTGAACTGCAAACTGGGCACGGAAACCGAAAAGCCCAGGGGAAAGACAATATACACGTTAGAGTGAGTGGACGAAAATAAATGTCTTTCACCAGTTGATATATATGTTTAAAATAACATATGCGAGTCCAGGTAAATGAAATATAACAAGTACACGAGGTAAAACCATAATCCTCCAGCGTACTGAGCATGCAAGTAAAAATCCCACGGGGTCACTCATGGACACCTCCGTGCTAGTACAGTCAGAATCACGGGATCCCAGACCCACACGTGATTCTAGCCAGAAATGGCCTCAGGTCAAAGGTCTGCCTCCCCCCGGTAAAGACCTCGGGTCAGGAGTCACAGCCTCCCCTGACAAATGCCTACCATTGGGGATCAGCCGAGAGGCGAGTGTATCGATACAACAACGTAACCACGACTGTACTCTGTGTAAACCAAATCATAAACATTTCGATGCAAATGCATGAAACAACATATAAGTGTATGTATATTCGTATACGTATATCTGTATAAGTATCATATAATCGTAAAAACACATGCTCATGTAATCCTAAATCTCAATACGCATGCTCAAATTCGAAAATCATATAAAGACTCGCAAGAATTCCGTGAAAAGAAATTGTCCACTCACAAACTCGCGTAACGCGCACTCGCGCTAAACTCGTGGTGCGGCGGAAGATCCCTCGCCTGAAGCACGATCACGATCCAGATCTCGATCTCGATCTCCTGAATATCCACAAAAACATAACTGATCAAAATCATAGTTCTCAACCCTGTACTGAATCACGGAAACCAACCGTTCCCGAAAATATGCAATACGGTACAAAATGTATAACAGAAATTCCGAAATCCCCACTCGAAATCTCGACAGAAAATTGGCTAATCAAATCAACCCGAAAACCTCTAGACAATAACCAGGGCGCGATTACGAGAAAAATGACACTAAAATTGTCGAAATCTGAAAAGTCAATTTTTGGCCGGAGCTCCGCCGTTGACCGCTGCCGCCGGCGGCGGCACGCCGTCAACCGCCTGTTGTTTCTTGTTCGATGCCTACGAGTTTCAAGGTCTCCTCATTTCGAATCACTTACTCTTCTACCCCGAAGGCCAAAACCCACTGGAAGTCCTCCAATTTCCCCCGAAACCGATCGGAAATCCAACTCCGGTGACCCAATCGGGTTCACCGGAAAACCCATTTTCAGCTCAATTAAAACACATAGGGAGCAACCTAGAGGCAAGGGGAGGCAAAGCCCCCTCACCCCCACCAACGAGACTCGCCGGAACACCATGAACCGTCACCGGCGAAATCCAAGAACATAACCCGATTCGGGTTCAAACAAAACAGCTTCAATTTCACTCAAACCAAGCACCAACCAACTCGAAATCACTCAAGGAAGCGAACCATACCTTCCACTTGATCGGAGGTGGCCGGAATCTAGGTCGTCGGACGGCAATTCCCAAACGGGAAACTTCCTCTCTCTGGTCAACGGTCAACAGTTTCCCAAAACGGAAAGTCAACTCAGTTAATGCCCGAAATGAAATTCTCGACTATTCCGATATTTATACTCGCGCCTTGGGTCAATCTTCGGTCCGAAATGAATATACGAAATGATTCGGATAAACACGAAACAATCGGATAAACTCGTCGGAAACCGAAACTTTGAATAATCATAAAATATTCCTCGGTTATCCGAAAAATCTTCCGGAACCGCCCACGAGCTCGAAATCACGTACTCTACATTTTCCGTGAAGACATCCAACTCAAATTCTCGATCGAAAACAAAGTCGCGAATAGGGTCGACAAACCACATTTACGACGTAAAACCGCGACTAAACTCAATCTCGAGAATCGTGCTGAATACACAACAGATTCTAGTTCAGGTCGTCACAGCTCGTTAGTGAACAAGCTTAGTTATTCGATATGACTTTTGACAATTAGTTATAAAATAATAATCGTTGTTTCAGAACGACATATTAGCAGCCAGTGATAGACGTATAGAAACGCTGACAGACAGACTTTGACTTGATGGAAATCATGGCACAGTATTTTGAGTGGACACTTTCATTTTTCACTGTCGATTTGCGAGTCTACCTTGTGCATATGGTTTCATTTTTCACAGTTGTTGCATAGATGCACTGGCTTCTCCGCTAATCCCGAGATGCTTCGAGAAGGCCAAGGACCTGACCTGAGGATTCACATAGTACCCAGAAGGGCCAAGGACCTGACCTGGGAAGTCTTAGGGCTTGAGGTCATTTGACCCAAGTCACCGCCTCCATACATCATATAGTACCCAAGAGGACTAGGAATCTGGCCTAGAAGTTTATATTTTTAGACTCACATCATTTTTCGTATATTCTACAGTGAAAGGCATTTGGGTTATGTCTTTCATTTCTGTACAAAATTTACTTCTTGTCCACTCGCTCTAACGTTTTATGTTTTAATGCATTTCCCTGTGTCCTTTGTTTTAAATTGCCCAGATTGCAGGTGAGTCGGCTAAAGTCGTGACCGTCCAGAGTACGAGGCATGATAGTTAATTGCTTACATTTTCATGGTTGAGATTTTTAGTACAGGTTTCGGGTTACTCCTGTTGGGGTTATTTGTAACAAACATTGTAAGTCATCTTAATACGAGTCACGCAGTATTCACCCTGGATTATGTGTTAATCTCGGACGGGTCCTGTCTGTGATATCAATAAGCGATGATCAACTCACGTAATGAAAACATGTTAACGACGAAATCTAAGGCCATTTCTTGGAAAACAATGATTAATAAATAAACTCACGCGTGGTAGATGAATTTAAATCGTTGTCATCAATTTAGAATTTGATGACAATCGAGGCGACTACAATCCTGATCTTATCGAACTCCTTAATATAGTTAAAAATAAGGGACAATGCAATTCAACTATTAGCTTTCCTCTCTATGTAATAACGTCAAACAGAAAGATCAAACGTCTGCAATGAAGTAAATAATATGCACTCACAGCGATATTAAGTATGGTTGAAGACATCACCGATAAGGGACAATGAGTTCTCATTGTTGAGCTGACTAAGCCTGTTTACCCAAGAAGCAACAAAAAATAACCGCCTTATTAAATATAAAATTGTCACTACATGCCATACCATGAAATTGTTACTCTTAACCCCCCGATGTCCACAATCGGTGGAAGCACAAATGACCATGGCACTAATACCTCCGAAGATATATCTATTCGATTCGTTCAGACTAATATCAACATGTAACAAACCCAAATGAAATATGAATGAGGAGATGGAAATTTCCCCTTAAATGACAACAATGGTAACCGACTATAAAAGATAGTGTCGAATTGGGTCAGGTTAGGTCGGAGCAGCAATGGTCGAGCCAAAGAGTAAATATATATCTCAAGAAAACATACTCTCGATAAAACACATGATCCCAAAAAATATTAGAGAATCAACTTGACCTATGCTATAAACTTCATCTTCAATTTTACGATTATGCCATATCCTTGACACTCTATTCATCTCGTCCACAACTATGGAACCGCACATTCCTCCGACAGAATAAGTGTTCATATTACCCGCAGTTCCAATATGCCAAAGCGGCAAGAATCACCACCTCGATGGTTGATTGCCCAAAGGTAAACCCAACGAGGGCTACTCGATTATCAAAACCATTTCCAAAAAACTCAACTTCCTAAACTTTCCCATATAAGCACAACAGCTACATCAATACTCATGCCCATGACTCCCACCAGTAAAATAAACTCAAAAATAGAACAACAGAAACGAGGAAGAGGGTTACTATTACCCAATTAAGTATTGAGGATAAGATGTATGGCTACAAAATGCTACCGCGATCCTTCAGAGCTTTGGCGTAAGAACTTAGAAAGCAAGCTCCCTCAGCTTACTATTTAACTCCTCTTCTTGTTGCATGAAGCCTAAAAAATAACTCGTATACACCTTAAACAACGAGGAATCATCGAATTGAAATGAATTTGAGTACTAACTCTCATACTCGAAACAGAATCAAGAAGCTGAATATGACACGCTAAGGGTTCTTGTAGAATAATAATAAGTAGTGTGTTAGATCAATGTATTGAATTTCAATGACCCGTTCAACATTAATGACATCGAAAGTCTTCCCTAGAAGTATCACCATGTACTCAACTAACACTCGAGTAAACTTTATAGATCAATAACTAATGAACTATAGGTGTTGAATTCTCCTAGTGCCCTCGTCATCGATTCAAGAAGAAGTACACCGTTATGCTCACCTGACACTTCCCTTTTGCAATATGTAAGATGGCGACGACCTCTTCATATACCAAAAATTTGGAAAAATCTAACTCAAGTTCACTTATATTTACTAGAGCTGCTTATACGCATGCAACTGACAAGCCAACACACTAAGGCTGTCAAAATATCATATTATAATAGCTCCTCAGCCGAGAATCGAGATCACCTAATCTCGTAACAAGGTCACCCTAACAACCCATACAGAAGTTTCCAAGGAAGGCTATGAATGATTTCATTAACCCATCAGCTAAGACCATCACACATCATCTCTTATGACAACCCACGTACACAGAGTTGGAAAGAACTAACATAATTACTGCCCAAAACAACCTTGCGACCCACTATGACACGAAAATCTCAAGAGTAGAGTGTAACAAAAATATTTAAAAAATCATCTCGTAAACTACTCATGGCTGACTTTGTTGAAGTCACCGATCACGTCCATGAGGCATGACACTAGATATCGAAGTGACTCACTATTAGCTGAGACACACCTAGAAGATTATCTTATATCATTAGTGATCCATATGCCTGGAAGCATATGATGGGATCCAGTGCAGTCAGACCATCGTAATCTAAGAATCACTAAGAATATAGGATAATCGACAGGATCTGGAAAACCTAATGCTCTGACACCAATTGACAAGACCCACCATAAATTATCGTAGTAATCCAGAATAAGTCTTACAGAACCCATATTATAGTATATAACACCGCCTATTTGGTACCAGCATCCCTAGCACGAGTAACTCTGAACTTGAACTGAGAACCTACACTGAGAACATAGAAGTTATGGACTATCATCATCGTACTCAGAATGGTCAAGACTTCAACCGACTAACCTGCAATCTATGCAATTTAAAACAAAGGCCTAGGGAAAGATATTAAAACATAAAATGCTAGAGTGAATGGACAAAAACTATAATCGTATAATATGCATAAAACTATAAAAGTATAATTGTATGGCTTTCCACAATTTCTGATAATCTGATGGAAGTTGGAAATATCGTAAAACTAAAGAAAGTGGAGGTCACTACCACATTGTGGCCCATTGCCGGCGAGACTTAAAGAAAAAAGGCCGGCGACGGAGCAAGTCGCCGGCAATAATGAGCATTGCCGGCGACTTGAACCGTCGCCTACAAAAAGTCCAAAAAGTCGCCGGCAATGCTCAAAATTATTGCCGGCGACCTTCTCCATCGCAGGCAATAATCTCTCTACCATTGCCGGCGAAATTCCGGCTGAAAAATCGCCGGCAATGGTGAAAAATTATTGCCGGCGACCTTCTAATTTCCACTATTTCCGACGATTTTTGGCCGGAATTTCGCCGGCAATACCTCTTATATCAGATCCAGATCGCAGCAGCTCATTCATTTGGATAGAGAAAAATCCGGTGAAATCGAAAGAAGGAAAACGCTCTGAAATCCTTGGGTATAGTCAAAAGGCATCGAAAACCCGCTCGGGAAGCTATATACGTAGCTATATATAGGTACGTACGTATATACGTATGTATATATATGTGTGTTGATTTAATTAGCTAGATCGATATATATATATATATGCATGCATGTGTTGAGTTAGAGTTGAGATATCGATTAATATTTGTTTGATATGCATGTGTTGATTTGGAGTGATTGACTGTTGATTTTGAGTTGATTTGAGATTATTTCGATGAAAATATGTTAATTAATTTGTGTATATATATATATGTATGGATATAAAATTATTTTGTGAATATTAATTGTTAATATGTCTATATATATATACAGGCATGTTAATTTGTAATTGTGAATTGTTGGTATATATATTTTTTTTTTAATTTATATGCATGCATGGGTCAATTCGAATGTAATTAATGATGATTTATTAATTAATTAGTAGTGAATGTGTATATATATATATATAGTACGTAATGTTAGAATTTTCAGGATGGACAAGAGTTGGATGAGCCTCGAAAGATGGGATGTGAGATATCACCATGGAATTAGGAGTTTTGTGGATTTTGTGAAGGCTAATTGTGGAGACACTACACTTCATTATTGCCCGTGTAAAGAATGTAAGTGTCGCAGCGATCAATTTCGTTTTCCCATTGATAAAGTCCAGAAGCACATGAGTAAATACGGGTTTTGGGATAAGTACACGTGTTGGATTTATCACGGTGAAACATCGTTAGCGGGTCTGCATGATCATGGACAATTTGGTGAGAGGGGGAGTCCATCCTATGATCATGGAGATTTTGCTAAGAGGGCCAGTCCATCTTATGATCCAACATCGATGTTAATCAATGATATGTTTCCTCATGAGAGCGGTGTATTTGCTGATGAAGCACCAAATGTCCCTCCCGTCGTGCAGGGTTTCCCCCATATTGAGCCAGTCGAGCCATTACCTGGAGCTCATGTCAACATAAGCGGTAGTGACAAGTACAACAACTTGATTGCATTACAACAGACTCCGTTGTACGACGGTTGTAGTAAGACTGTTCTTGAAAGTGTGATGGGAGTGATGCAGCTCAAAATGGAGAACAAAATGTCTGTCAAAGCTGTTGATTCTTGGCTGAAGTGGACTGCTTCGCTACTACCACCCGGTCATCGTCTTCCTACCACTCATCATAAGGTGCGACATATCCTGAAAGATCTTGGGCTTTCCTACATCAAAATTCATGCATGCAGATATGATTCTATTCTCTTCTGAGGAAAAGATCTTGAAGACCTTGAAGCCTGCCCGGTATGTTTTACAGAAAGGTATAAGTTGACTCCTGCAGGCAACAAGAAAGCTGTGAAGATACTTCGATATTTCCCGCTTATTGATAGGCTGGAGCGGTTGTTCATGTTTGCTTTCACGGCCGAAGCTATGAGATGGTGGGCTGAGAGGAATTTGGCTGACGATGACACCCTTATACACCCGTCCGACGGAGAGGCTTGGAAGCACATGGTCAGGGAGTTTGATCATTTTGTAGCAGAGGTCCGAAATGTTTGGCTAGGGCTCTCATCTAATGGATTCAACCCTTTTGGCAACATGAGTCTTCAATACAGTATATGGCCAGTTATTTTGGTACCGTACAACCTTCCACCATGGATGTGCATGAAGAAGGAATACAATATGCTGACTCTATTAATTCCGGGACCGGGTTATCCAGGAAAGTGTCTCGATGTGTATTTGAGGCCTTTGATTGAAGAGCTTAAGTACCTGAGTGAGTGTGGTCACCCCACTTACGATAGGTTCAAAAATGAGATGTTCCAGATTCATGCCATGCTTGTTGGCACCATCAGTGATTTTCCTGCTCGCGGTATGTTGTCGGGCAACGTTACCAGGGGTTACAGGGCTTGTTCAGAGTGCATGACGGTTGATTGTTGCAGTCCTCATTGCAGTAAAATTGTTCAGATGCGTCACCGTTGTTGGCTTCCATATGATCACCAATTTAGGCAGGATCCAGACGCTTTTGATGGGACTGTGGAAACAGGTATGGCACCCAGGCGATGGACAGGGGATGAAATTTTGGAAGTGTTGAATGAATATGATTTTGGCTAGCTGAGCAATCATCCTGAGATAGTGGTGTCAATACCAGACAAGCCCGAAAGGTATAAGTTTTGGACACACAAGAGCATATTCTGGGAACTCCCTTACTAGCCCAGGTTGCCTATCAGACACTACCTAGATGTCATGCACATAGAGAAGAATGTGTGTGAAAGTGTGGTGGGCACAGTTCTTAATTTGGAGGGGAAAACAAAAGACATCCCTAAGGCACGCATTGATATGAAAGCTATGGGACTGCAGAAACATTTGTGGTTAAGAGATTGTAAGAAAAAAATGCCGCAAGCTCCTTACACCGTAAAGCCGAAGCATAAGCATGAAATTTTTGGGTGGCTGAGTAATGTCAGGTATATATTCTTATGGCTATGCAGGAAATTAATATAATTTTTACTTATATATGGTTATATGCAAGGAATATAATTGTTGCTTATGACTATATATGCAGGTATCCTTATGGCTATGCAGGAAATATAAGCAGGTGTGTTAACTTCCGGGACAATAAGATGTACGGATTAAAGAGTCATGACTGCCATGTACTGCTTCAACGTCTTTTCCCTATTTTCATTCGAGGGTACCTGCCCAAAGAGGTGGTGGAGCCGTTGGTGGCCTTGTCAAGATTCTTTCAGAAGTTATGCACCAGGGAAGTTAAAAAATCAGATCTCAGGGAGATGCAAGATGACATCATTTTTATCATGTGCAAGCTTGAGAGGATATTTCCCCCAAATTTTTTCGACATCATGCCTCACCTGATGATCCATCTTCCCGAACAATTGTTGCTTACCGGTCCCGTACACTACACTTGGATGTATCCCATGGAAAGGTACAAATGATTCATACATTTGGTTTGCCTCTGTTTTTATATGTAAATTCTTATTTTTTAAGTATCATAACATGCACTTGTTAACTTGTAGACAATTGGGAGCCTGCAAGGACTATGTGAAGAATAAATCTGCACCTGAAGGGTGTATCGCTGAAGCATGTATTGCGCACGAGTGTGTAACGTACACGAACTTGTATTTGGGAGCGCTGGAGGACCCCCAACAACAAATGCCGATAGATGAACCCCAGTTCAACCTTTCTATCATCTCCAATGACGTGGTAGTACAGGGAAGCTTGCCAAAGTCCTACAAGTTGGATGGAAATGAGGTAGCCATTGCCCACTGGTCGGTACTGATTAACTATCTAGAAGTACAATATTGGAAAAACTATCATCTTCACTGCCCTGCTATTGCCGAAAATGTTGATTACCACAACAGGACGTTTGCAAACTACTTTGGTCAATGGGTAAGGGTATATGTGTATATATCTATTTTTTATATCCTTATATAGCATGTGTGTACGTGGTTTTCTTTTTCTATGTTCATAATTTATGGTTTACCTGGTTTCTTATCGTTTTCAGATGAACCATGTAGCAAATGATGGTTGCCCAGAGTAGTCAAACGAATTGAGGGTCCTGGCGATGAAATCGATAGCTTCAAAAGTTTACTCGATGTGTCAGGTCAATGGCGTGAAATTTATATGTGAAAATCGAGAGGACCGACTGAAAACACAGAATTGTAGGGTGATGGTCCATAGTGGGCAGGATGGCGTTGACTATTACGGTGTCCTTCATTCAGTTGTTGAACTAATTTATGGGAACCACATGAAAGTGCACTTGTTCAAGTGTAGATGGTTTGATACTAGCCCGGACAACACAAGGACCGATCAGTACGGAATATTTTCGGTGAATACTGCTACAAGCTGGTATAAAGAAGACCCTTTCGTTCTTGCCACATCAGTAAAACAAGTGTTTTACCTTGACGATCTTCTGAACAAAGTCCCATGGAAAGTGGTTAACCATGTTGCTCATAGAAACATATACAGTGCTGCCACACTTGGTGAGACCGCAGATGATGAAGAAGTTACTGCATACCAAGAGCCGAATGCTTTTGACATTCCGGAATCATATACGATTCGCCTTAATAATGTGAGATCTGGGAATGTGGTTTAAATTACAGGAGCAGAACTTCTCGATGTTAATCTAAATGAAGTGGACGCTAATTCAGATGACGAGGAGCAGCACATATTGCCAGAGGTTACCTATGAAACCAAGTCAGACTCAAGTGATGAAGATGATTATGATTATCATCCTTAGTACGTTAATGATGTACGTATTTTAATTATAGTTGGAAATTCTAGTCGAAAACTATAGTCGTACATTATAGTCGTACATTATAGTCGGAAATTATAGTCGTAAATTATAGTCGGAAATTCAAGTCGGAAATTATAGTCGGAAATTATAGTCGGAAATTCTAGTCGGAAATTATAGTCGTAAATTGTAGTCGAAAATTCTAGTCGGAAATTCTAGTCGGAAAATCTAGTCGGAAATTCTTGGCCGGGAATCACTATCATTACAACTCGCTGGTAATAGTATTACCCACGAGTTATCAACTCGTTGGTAATAGTATTACCCACGAGTTGATAACTCGTAGGTAATAGTATTGCCAGCGAGTTGATAAGTAACTCGCCGGCAATAGTCCATTAAATTCCAGATCGAGCAGCACGCCTCCCCTCACCTCATTTCTTCACTTTTTCTCCTCAAACCCTAAAATCTCCCCCTCTCTTTCTCACCTCGCCCCCCACATTTCCTCTCCTCAAATCTCTCCTCCCCTCTCCCCTCCCCTCCTCCCCTCTCCCTTCTCCCCTCTCCACACAAAAACCCAAAAACCCCAAATCTCCCCTACCTCTCCTCCCCTCCTCCTCTCCTCCTCCCCTCCTCCTCTACCTCCTCCCCTCACCTCCGTCGCCGGAAGCCCACTTCGAGCTCGACCATGACAGGTCCTAGCTCTCTCTCTCTCTCTCTCTCAATTTTTGTTTTTTTTTAATTATGTATATATATATATATATGCATTTTAATTAATATTTGTATGCATTTTAATTAACTTGATTAATTAAGTTTTGGGTGATGTTACAATATTTTTGATAATTATTAGGCAAGTGTATGTATGTATATATGTAGAAAATATTTAGGTAATTTAAGGTGATTTAATTGGATTAATTGATATATATATATATAGTTGATAATTATATTGTATTTTAAAGGTGTTGCATGGGCAAATTAAGGTGATTTGGATTCATTGATATAGGTAATTTAAGGTAATTTAAGGTGTTGGACAAATTAAGGTGATTTGGATTAATTGATGTAGTTGATAATTTAAGGTATATTTGTTAATTTAATTAATTGGTTAAATAAGTATTTGGGTAATAATTAATTGATATTTTGATAATTATATTCATAATGATCGAAATGATATGATGCAATTTAATTTAATGTTTGATATGATATCATAAGCATTTGGCCTATGAAATTTAATTTAATGTTTGATATGATGCAAACGGTTCGAAACGGTTCCGGTTCCGAACGATTCCGGTTCAAAACGGTTCCGGTTCCAAACGGTTCCGATTTGGAACCGGAACCGTTTTGAACCGGGATTGTTTGGAACTGGAACCGTTTGGAACCGGAACTGTTTTGAACCGGAACCATTTTGAACAGGAACCGTTTGGAAGCGGAAGCGGAACCGATAACCGCTAGAACCGGAACCGGAACCGAACAGTTTCGGTTCGAAACGGTTCCGATTCCAAACGGTTCCGGTTCCAAACGGTTCCGGTTTTTCATAGAACCGAAACCAGGACTAATTGTTGGAAGCGATAACCGTTCGGAACCGGTACCGTTTGGAACCGGAACCGGAACCGTTTGGAACCGAAACAGTTTCGAACTGGAACCGTTCAGTTCCAGTTCCGGTTATAGCGGTTATCGGTTCCGGTTCCAAACGGTTCCGGTTCCTTATGGTTCCAAACGGTTCCGGTGCCTTACGGTTCCGGTTCCTTAATTTTCATAGAACCGAATCCAGGACTAATTGTTGGATGTGCAGGAGGTTTTGCGGCAAATTGGCTTGGAGGCATCAAACGGAGAGGGACTAGAAATAGTGGAGGGAGCAGCAGTCAAGGTTCCTTAGCCGCAGTCAGCAACACGCGCAGTGGGCCAATTATGAATGCTCGCACACAAATGTTGCTAGCTGCGCGAGGAGAGGATGAAGCTGCACGATCTGGATCTGTGCAACCCCCAGTCCAGCCTCGAGCCTCAGTCAGCAGACCCACAGACGAGCGACAGTCAACGAGGGCATCAGAAACTTCCTCCATCCCATTGCCCCCTATTGGCCCGGTGCCTACTCCCGTTTCACAGGAATCATCTGAGGCAGATGGTGCTGGAGCCTCATCCTCCAGGCCTCATCTATCTCCGCTGTCCGGCGAGATTCCTGTGATCCCTGAATTCGATGATAGGGGGGCCTATTTATATTGAAGGACGGCTGGAGTTCCTGAGTGTGGAGGAAGCGTTCAACTTCATCCCGTTCGACCCCGTGTATCTTTGGAGTGCGAGGTGCACCAACCAGCAAACGGACGATGCAGGTAAATTTTATTTAACAAGATTGATTACTTAATTATTACTTAAGACTTACGATAGGTTCAATTAATGATATCAATTTGTTGACATTGTATTATTAGGCAATTTCGTTAATGGCACTGGAAAACAAAAGACTAGAGGCCCCTACACCGGGAAGAGACTTGAGCAGGCCACCGGGGGAAGGAAAACGCTCATTAGGGCCAATGAGCATGGTAAGGTGATCGAGAAATTTGACACCACGCGAAAGTATGCCAGCATGGTTAGGGCCGTCGTGCGGGACAAGATCCCAATGCTTTGGCCAGATTGGGAATCTGTGCCTCTCTACGTGAAGATGCAAGTGCATAATGCACTGAGTGTGAGTTAAATCATATTTTCATTACGTAAATTTTACATTTATTAATTAAGTCCGAATAAATATATAATTTTGCAGGTGTGGTTTAACGTGGATGAATGCCTTATTCACACGTGGGTAGAGTGTCAACTACATATCAGGTGATGTGATTCGAGTTATTTGAGTATATATCGAGTTAAATTTTTGTTTATCGAGAGTAGAGAAAGCGATCACAGAAGTCACCATGAATATAGCTCGAAATAACCATCCTGACTGCTCAGAGGAAGAAGTGACCCAGTATACCTCTCAGATCAATCCGCTTGATCGCCCTATAGCGGCTCAGATCATGGCAAAGCGTGCGAGACTGGAAAGAATGCCTACTGCTGCAAGGGAATGGGCTCGGCGGGCGAAGGAGTATTGAAGAACACTTCGGAATACTCTACCGGGTCAAGAACTTCAACTTCTAGGAACTCTAACCTAGAAGCGGAGCTTCAGAGGACGCAGAAGGAGTTGGAGGAGCAAAGGAGGCAGATGGAGGAGATGCGACAATCGGCCGAGCAGCAGGCAGTCAGAGATGCCGAGTACCGGGTGCTGGTCGAGCAACACCGAATAATGGTCCAACAGCAGACACAAATGTTCACATAGATGCAGACGATGTACGCGTGCCAGACTACCGGACAACCGGTCTCCACACCTATCCCGGTCCCTGTGTTCCACAGTGATCCACCACCACAGCAGTCACCGCTACAACAAGACCAGGGTAGCCACCGGAGTTCAAATGATTACGTCCACTTGAATTTCCTCGACCATGACGTGGGATTTCCTCGACCCTGACGTGTAGTTGTAGTTTATTTTCGTATTGTTGCTGTTTGTACTGTACGTTGGACAATTATGTGTGTACTGTTGAACTTGTATTTGTACGGTTTCTGTTTTTCAGTGCAGATTCTGGAATTGGGCCCAATCCAGAACTGGCTTTTTTTTGACAAATTTCTCCGGGTTTTGCCGGCGACTTGGACCAAAGTCGCCGGCAATACCCCTCATTTTCCGGCCACGGCGGAGCAATCATTGCCGATAATGCCCTTCATCATTGTCGGCGACTTGAGTCGCCGGTGATTCCTTGAGTATTGCCGGCGACTCAAGTCACCGGTGATGCCCTTAAGTATTGCCAGCGACTTGAAAAATAAGTCGCCGGTAATACTTTCACCGGCGCCAAATTTTCGGCGAGAGTATTACCGACGACTTAAAAAGAAAGGCTGGCGACTTTAAGTCGCCAGCAATACCCTATAATGTTGTAGTGGGTGTTCATCGATAATATTTGAATAATAAAGATGATGGGATTGTTCCAGGTGTTTGTCCTAACTTGAGATGATTCAGGGTCAGGCGAAGGGTTTATCCTAACTTCCCCTAACCAGGCTATTTGGTGATCAGCCAAATAGCCAGATCATCGATGCAACTAAATATGACCATCATAAATCATACCTCTAAAACATAGAGTTTGTAAAGCATAATCAGAAACATAAAACATAATTAACGAACTCGCAATACAATTGTGAAAATAAAATGTCCACTCACTGTACAATGCCGTAATTTCGTCGAAGTCAAAACCTGTTTGTCGGCATTTCTATACGCATGTCTCTGACTGCTAACACGTCGTCCTGAAACAATGATTATTATTTAATAACTAATCGTCGAAAGTCATATCGAATAACTAAGTTCGTTCACCAACTAACATTACCATCGAGAACATTGCATTCTTGAATATCATGCTTCCAAACTTATGACAAGCTTTAATCTAATTCCATTTTCTAAATCTTGAATCTTTTTAAATTCGTAACATATTCCTTGAACGTTACGCGAGTCGAGGTCGAATCGACGTTTGACTCAACCATTCATCATTATTGTAAAATTGTTTAATTAAATATGATTAAACAAATGTCTTAATAAACTTTGTCCAAATAAATTCAATAACCTCTTCATTACAATCGGTACATAATTACGAGAAAAACAGTATAAAATTCAGTCAAAATTCCTCCGCTGGAGAGCCACCGTGAACCACTGCCAGTGGCGACGACACCGGTGACTTTTTCTGGTGACCAAAAGCTTAATCTGTTCAAAATCAACCCAACAACAATATTCTCAACTGCACCAAAATCCAATTATAACTAGAACTCACCGAATTTACCTTAGAACTCAAGAACACAAAATTTCTCCAAAAACTTCAAATATTCTATTCTCCCTCCTCGGGTGAAATTAGAACGTGTTCTTGGTATGTATAGACTTCTGATAAGGAGAGCTTCAAAACCCAGTGCTTCTCACCGATTAATTTGGCCTTTAAAGGAACGACAATCAATTATAGGGTTCCTTGAATTTGAAGCTTCTTCACCAAATTCCAGCAAAACTAGAAAGATATAGGTGTTATGGTTAGGGAGTAGTGATAGAAGGGGTGAAGACGAGAAGGTTGAAACCAAGGTATGTCGGATTGGTGAGACGTCACCGATAGTCATCTAGCCACTACAACAAAAAATCAAATTTGCTAAGCTTTTTTGTGACGGCATTTGATGCCGTTGCAAATACCTATCAATGGCGACGCCAAAATCACCATCACGAATGTGAAGACCTTTTGTGACGGCAAACCGACGCCATCACAAAAGATTTCATCAATTACGATGGCATTTTTACACTGTCGCAAAAGGTTTCATCAATTGCAACGGCACGATTATGCCTTCGCAAAAATTTCTTCAATTCCAATGGAAAAGAATCGCCGTCGCAAATCAATTTCACCGACAAATAATTTTTTTTATGCAAAAATGACCATTGGATGTGATGATTAGAATACTCTAAGTACGGTATTAAAAATTTATAATTCTCTGACTTGAATTTGGCGTCGATTCGTGCATTAAATCGTTGTGACCCTAAGGCGTTTTAAGCTAAAACTTGATTTGCCACTATGTAAAATATTTATTTGAGACCAATTTTGCTCTTGAATTATTATGGAGCTCATATCTATCTTACTGTATGAAAAAAATTACCCAAAAAATCAATTTAGGTACTACTCCCATAGGAAAATGAGCAAAATCCCTGAAAATGACTATTTTAGTCTTTTGGTAAGATTTGATCTCATTGACCGATCTCTAAACAAACTTCAACAAGGGTAAGTTTTTTGAAAACTCTATATTATTACGAGGTTGACGCATGTGTATGGACATTTCTCATTAGACCATTTCGGTTTCTCATGTCTTTAGTTCATATATAACTACTAATGTTACTTACAATGTTTGTTGGTTATATGAAAACCAAAATTTTATAAAACTAAATCACTAACAAGTAATCATTTTGAAAATGTGACCATTGGATGAGACAATCGGATCTAAGCATGCCGTGAAAAAATTTGAACTTTCCGATTTAAATTTGACCTCGATTCGTGTGTCATATGGTTGTGACTATATTGTTCTTAAGCAAAACACAATTTGTCGCTCAGTAAAAAATAATTTGAGATCAAGTACCTCACACGAATTGTCATGGGATTCACATCTATCTTGCCATGTAAAAAATTAAAATTTTAAACTCTAGATCAGAGACCTAAATCTAAACCCTAACCTTTTTTATATATAAAAATAATCTAAACCCTAAGTCCCTAACCCTAAAAGAATAGTTAAAAGAAAATCTTAAAAAAAAATATTTAGGTCATGCCTAACACTAATACGTTTCATGCGCCTCCTTTTTCATTTCATCTTCAAATTTAGGTCATGCCTAACACTAATATGTTTCATGCGCCTCCTTTTTCATTTCATCTTCTCTCTCTCTCTCTCTCTCTCTCTCTCTCTCTCTCTCTCTCTCTCTCTCTCTCTCTCTCTCTCTCTCTCTCACTAGAGATCTATCACAGTAGCAGTGGAGAACTCGACCACGCAGCTGACTCCTTGCCGTGGCAGCCTCCACGGCTCATCGTCTCTGCCTCTTCCTCGCCGCCGTTGTCTCTCCTAAACTTGAAAAAGCCTCGCGCATTCCCCTGCTCAGCCTCGAGCTCGACCCTGCCTCCCGCATCCCCGCTCATAGATCCACGGCTCACTTCACCTTATCTCCTGCTTGAGCTCGAGTTTCAATAGTCGCGCTCCGCAAGAGATGAGAAGCATAGTATGTACCTCAAGTCAATGGAAGCATCATTTGTAAACTAGTTGTACAACTCCATGGACTCGCGAGGTGGTCGACACACACACAAGGGAAATTTGACTCATTTGAAATCGTCCAAGCAGCCTCATTTCAATTTGCGTGCAACTTCCAGCCAGGTTTGTTTTCTGATCTATATTTGTTTCAACGGTTGTTCCATTGGAAGAAATATGTGAAGTGGTTCTCATGTTTGTTTTGCTTTCTTTCGTTACAATTTACGGTGCTTCGTGGTGGTTTCTGGTAGAAATCAACTTTACAAAAGGTGAAGCTGAAGGGAATAAGGGGGATGAATCATGTGGTGATCTATTGGAAAATCTGTCGATCCTGCACTTCAGACCTAGCAGCAAGGCAAAAGATTTTGAAATTCCTATTGTATTAGAACAACAAGCTGTGTTTAGATGCGAAGAAGTTGATTCGAGCTTGAAGGAGGAGATTGGTTCTGCTCCAGCTACTTGTTCAAAGAAATTTCATATATCCAACTCTCATTTGACTCATCAAGATATGGTTGGCGGCAACATAGATTCTCTTCAACTATATCTTGTTGTGTCTTCTTTAATATATCAGGCTATCTGTCTCACACTAAGATTTTTTTTTGTGGCTATACTCTACATCGTAAGAATGTGGTTTGTGTATGGTATATCTGGGATTGCTTCTGATCAAATAGCTTTTAAACCTTGAATTGATTAGTGAAATTCCATTTTTAACTCCATTTTTTTATATTTAAAGTACTAGGATCTACAGATGTTATATCTGTAACATAAACATAGTTGGCAATGAAAGCCTGTTTTATGGTTGGCTATTGTTTCATACAGTTTAATCGATGAGCTTTAGTTAGTGATATAAGAATATTATGCATTTCATTTAGCCAAATTGATCATAATCTGTACTTGCTATGAAGATTCTCAAATATGCTTTCATTTGCATCTTCCAGCTTCTAATAAGTACAAGGATATATTTTGATTTTTGCAGAGGTATAGGACCAGAACTTGTTACTTTTCTTTATAAGTTTCAATGATTTTTTTGTATGTGCTGCTCGAGTCAAGTATGTCTCCACATGGGCACGGGTACTCTTCTATTCACATGTATGCTTGCAGTTTGGCTTGGCTTATGTTTTCATATTATTATTTGTTGCAAGGGCTTCAGCTCTCTTGATAAAACTAATGTGTTCGTATTCTAAACTGTACCATAGAAAGGGATGTAAGATTTAGTCCTCCGGTCATCAAGTCAATTTTTTTCAAGACACTGTCGACACTAGAGTAAATGAACAAAGTAATGTCAATTTTTCTACACATTTTATACAGTTATTATTGATCTTTCTGTTAATGAACATGTGAAATTAGGGATGCTGATAAGGTCTTATGTCATCACTAGAATGTATTTTTGTCTGATGTGGGCTCAAATTTTTCCATGTGTGATATGTATTGTATATAGTATAGACTCATGGCTTCTCCCTTCCTATTTCCTGCATTCTGGTTTTAATTTCAAGTTTTTGTGCTATCTAGTTGTGTTGGTGCCAACGTTGTCTCAAGGCTCATACTTTTCTTTTTTCTTCACTTTTTTTTCTTAAGGAGAACAAGAATCTCACTAGCACAGCCCATTATGCGAGTCTTAACACAAAGTCTCTTTGCAGACAAGGTGAGCTTCCCAACCTATTTTTGAACAATGTCATAATAATAGTAGATGTGTTCAATGTAGACTAGTAACGATCTATCCTAGCTTACTATTACTAATGATTTTTGATGTGTTTAATTTGAAACATGATGGGGTTATAGAATTCGAAGAGTTTGTGCAATGTTTTCGAATTTAGAAGTTTGTTTGAGAATACATGAACTTATTTGTACGACTGCGAAAAATCTTGAGAATTTCTTCATATTGGGTGTTGTATATGATTTTTTCGAGACATTGGATAATGAATGGTAATGGTATTGCAGACTTGATGAGGTAGGAGCTATTAGACGGTCTTTTTTGACAGAGAATCACAAAACCTGGTGGCTGGTCACATTTCCATGTCTACATGCTGGAGTCATCCACCTTGTGTGTTAGGACCCGGAACAATATCATACGATAATCAAAATTTATGTGATTAATCGCTAATTAATTAAGTTAATTATCGATGGTAATTAATCTTTACCGTTGGTAACCTTCACTGGCATTTCGTCAAGATTTTATCGACTATATTTTTCGAGAAATTTCTTTGGATAAAGTCGTAGAGTTTGTCAAATTGAATTCGTGGCCACGTTAAGTGTTGAAATTTGAATTACGATGAGGAAGTTATGGTCAACGAAAGTTTTGTATGATTTTATGAAAATATCGCAAAACGCATTACCGTAAAATTGCAACTATATATAGAGGTTTCCATTTTGGGAAAGTCAAAACATTTCTATTATGGGAAACCGGTTGACCCCGTGTTGACCAACCCTATCGACCCATTTGCACGTCATAATGTTCTCACTGGCAGTGAGCCTCCGGTAGGCCACTTCCGGCCATGGGATTGGTGACAAAATGTTGGGTTCCATCTCCTCTATCGATTGGTGGTAGCATCTCCGGCATTGGTGACCAGTAGAGGATGAATTAAGGCCGAGAAGGTGGCAAATTCCAAGTGATTTCGATGGCGACGGTGGTGGTGCACAAGGCGGTGATGGAGGTCGTGAGCATAGAGGTTTTGAAGCCCAGACGATCACGAATCTATTGGGACAGGTCTTGCACCCTGTTGTGGCCGGACGACGACGAACGGAGGAAAAGATTTCCGACGAGGGTTCAAAATTTCAACGGTGAATTTTGTTAGTTTCTGGTTTGATTTTAGTTTTGAGTTGTACTACCATGTTGTTAGGCTTGTTGAGTTGAAAATTTTGATGTGTAGGTTGCTCAATTTGGTGCCGGTGAGATTCTGGCCGCCGCCTCCGGCGGTGATGCGTGGCCCCATACGCCGCCATACGGGGCAGAGCTCTGATGAGGTTGGATTTTTGGCAAAATTTTATGTCGTTCCGCTTGTAATTTCATGCCGAATGCAATGGTGAGGTTATTGAATGGATATGGACTTGATTAAATTAGACGTGTGTTTAATCGAATAATAATTAATTGATATTACGATAATATTAGCAGACGATCTGACTATTGATTTAAATTCGAGTAGCTCAATGTTTGAGATTTATAGTGCGACTCTAAAATTTATTTAAATTGAAGGAATGGAAGGAATTCAATTCAGAATTTGATTATGTTCGTAATTAGTCAAAAATACGTTATTCGAGAATGTAAGATTCTCGACATTATTGCTCGTCGAATTACGAGCTTAGCTACTTATTATGAATATCGACGATTAGATATTAATTATAATCTTAGTTTTAGGTTTACAAGTTAGCGGGCCGTGTCAAATTGCACCGATTAGCAGGTTACGACTTTATGAATATCCCGACAAAGCATAGTGAGTGGACGTTTATTTATTTTCATAGTTGTTGTGAGTTCATGTTTATGCAAATTTATAGTCTCCTGTATTTTATTATAGTAAAGTTTGGAGGTATGTTCGTGATGATTTTATTTAGTAGCATCAATGCGTTAGCTATTCCTCTGATCACCGGATAGTCGGGTCAGACCGGTTCAACAAACATCTTGCCGACCTAGATTGTCTCGGGTTTTGATAAACACCCTAGATGATCTCATCACCTTGTATTTACAGTCATGGAGATGCTTCAGGTTAGGACAAACACCCTGAGCGCCCAGCTTTATATTTTATTCAGTTTATTATTTTGAACTCGCATGATTTCACAAAAATCAGCGAAAATGCACAAATAGAATATTTATTGTTTTACACTGATTGTGAATTTTGTCCACTCACGCGAACATTTTTATGTTTTTATCTACCTTTCCCTGGGCCTTTCGATTTTCAGTACCCATGTTGCAGTGCTTCTCCTAAGCTGGATTTTGATCCCCAGAGGCTTTGAGTCCACCGGATTATCATTCATTTCTATAGGTTTTAGTCCACTAGCAGTGTATTTTCATATGTTTTGTTTTACTCCTAGAAGTCGCTTTGAACACTAGTGTTGTAAATATTTTTCAATCTTTGTTGTGAATTGATAGTATTGCGGGATTATGAGTTTCAGTTCCTGTATTATTATTTCAGCATTTTAATTAATTTACTTTGCATACTTTATTGAGAAATTCAGATAGACATCGGTGGTCCACAGTATTGTTTGTGGGAAATCTGAAGTGTGATTTTCTTGCAGATTTCTGGTAGTCCACTTCATAGAGGAAGCTATGTCAATTTTTTTTTACAGAAATCTGTAGTTTAAGCCTTGTTATTAGGGTGGATCCTAGATTACTAGTTAATCTAGGATTGGGTCCTTTCATTGTGATCAACTTTTGCAATTTTGTTTTCATCGAAAATCACTAGGCGCAAGAGTTGGAACATGTATGTTTTTTCCTTTCATTTCCATACATCATTGTTATTTTGCATATATTGTATCAGACTTGATTGCAGCTCTCAGTGTTTCAACCATTGTTGTATTTTAAAGTCTTTTTGTCTATGCTGGATAATGAAAAAAGGGTTAATCTATGTACTATTCGCTTTATATGGTACATTAGAGGCTGCGCTTTTTGTTGACAATGTCCCAGCAGTGGGTTCTTCTGAGGCTCTATATGGGTTACATGGTGCTACATTGTCTGCTCTGATACAAAACTGGGAACTATACACCAATAAGGTTTACCACACTGTCTTTGTTTTGATGAAGTTTAATCTCTTCCTCCAGATCTGTCTTAATAATAGATTACTGATTGGTACTTCATTTGGTTGCAGTTCACAGCTCTGGCATCAGTACTACTCATCTCCATTGGAAGTGTACTCCTTAGTTTATTGCCTTACGTGGACAACTATAGGTTGAGGCAGAAGCTGGATAGACCATTCTATAGAAACATCTGTCTTCTTCTCTTTGCACTTATGTGTTTCTCTGGTTATGAATCTTGATGCACCTGAAGAGTCTGTTTTGTGACTTATTTAAAAGAAAGTAGTAAAGTTTATAAATGGCAGTAGAAGAGTTTTTTTTTTCAGTTTTTGTACAACTTGAATGGCTATGTGACTATGAATGATAAAAGTGACTTAATGTACGAGTAAATTTGCAAATTTGCACATCTGATCAGCTCCATTTCTTTGTGATGGTCATGTTGACGTCGCAAAAAATGTAGCAATTTTTTTATTGGAAACTGTGCCGCAAACTGTGCCAATGCAAAACTCATTTTTTGCGATGGTAAGTTCCCAAAAACGACAGTACGGGCAACCAAATTTGCGACGGAAAATTTACTGTTGCAAAAAGTATTTTTTTTTGCCACCGCAAAGTTTTACCGTCACAATAGAATTCGGACGATGGAAAAAACCGTCGCCATTAGCAATTATGTTGCCACCAATTGCGACGAAAGAGCATTTGCTACGGCGTTTTCATCTTTTGCAACGACAGTCTGCCGTCGCAAACTGTATTTTTTGTTGTAGTGGGCTGGAGAGAGAGACGTGGGGAAGAGAGAGAGAAAAGAGCTGACTGAAATAGAAAGTCTTTTTTACTTTCCATTTTTGGAAAGTTCAAACTCTTGATGTGGTTACAAACTTGTCTTAACAAACTCTACAGTTTTCCTAAAAAACAATTCTTGAAAAACTTAACCCATAAAATTTTGATAGGAAGATTATCGATAATGACTAACGGTAAAAACTAACTACCTTTATCAATTAACCTTAATCAAATCTTAAAAAGAAATTTTGTGGGATGGGATGTTACATTTTGCCCCAGGAAGGTCCATACACGACAACATTTTGATTCCCCAGCCATGAACTTTTTAGTGATTTCAAGAGGAAAAAAAAGGAAGGATAGGAAATATGGCTACTAAAATAGATCTGAAAAAAGTTTATGATTTTTAGACTTATACGACAACATTTGGACTTATATCAAAATGTGCTTGTTAAAGTTTGGTATTAGTGATCGCTGGGTTGGTTTGATCATGGAGTGTATCACTTATGTCTCTTTCTCAGTTATTGTGAATGGTAAATCTGAAGGTTACTTCTATCCATTTAAGGGCATAAGGCAAGGAGACCCTTTGTCCCTTTATATCATTATTTTGTGTATGAAGCCTTTGATTAGACACTTGAATGATGTAGCAGGTAAGGCCAAGAATCAAGTTGGAATCTTGTCTTCTCCTAATGGGTTTAGGATATCCAACTTATTGTTTCCTGATGCTTGTTTAGCAAGGCTACTCCCAGAGCTGTTAGACTTATTTTAAATGGGTTAAATAATTTTTCTGAAGCCTCAGGGCAAAGGATTAACTTTCATAACTCGTCTTTGTATTTCTCTTCCAAAGTCAGAGCTAATCTTAAAAATGAGATTGCATGTATTTTAGGTATTCAACACAAGACTACTATTAGAAAGTATTTAGGTATTCAGAATATAGCTTTCTGACAAGACCCAATTAATACGAAGGAACTCATAGATAGAATTTCAAAGAAGATGACAGGTTGGAAAAGAGATTCTCGAGAGAGAGCTGGAAGATTAACTCTTATAAAGTCAAGTATTGCAGTCTTCTGATAAAATTTGTAAAGAAATATACAAGAAAACAAGAGACTTCTTTCGGGGTTCTGATTCAGTTCAACAAGGCTACACTTGCCTCCGCTCAGTTCAGCGAGGCTACACTTGCCTCTGCTCAGTTCAACAAGGCTACACTTGAGAACGTACCTAAGAAAAGATTCTTTTTTCAACACTAAGAAGAAAGTTTCTTCTTCCACTGCTTGGAAATGAATCATTGATAGTAGAGACATTTTAATCAAAGGCATTAGATGAATTATAGGTAAGAGCGATTAAAATAACTTTTGGACTTATAATTGAGTTTTTGAGACTTCCTTCTTTATACTCTTGTAGATCAATCCATAAGCCACAATGTGAACTTGGAGGAGAAGGTTGGTGACTATATCAAAAATGTTATGTGAGATAAAAGTAAGCTCCTTAATATGCTTGATATTATTTGTGGAATTCGTATTCCTCCAATGGAACAGGAAGATGGTTTTGTTTGGGGTCCTGCCTCAAATGGATTATTTTCGGTTAAAACAACAACTTGGATTCAGAATTCCAATATTTAGAGCAATGACCAGACTGGTTTATTAAACAAAATGTGAAAAATTTTTGATGACCCAAACCAGAATCCGTAGTGTTGTCGGCACGATTCACGAGTTAGCGTTTAGTCGCGGTTTCACGTTATATGTGTGGTTTGTTGATTTAGTTCGCGACTTTATTATCGGCCCAGAATTTGAATTGAGTTTCTTCAGGGAAGTTGTTGAGCACGTGATTTCAAGTTCGAGGGCGGTTCCGGATGATTTTTCTGATAACCGAGGAATATAATATGATTACTTGAAGTTTCGGTTTTTGACGAGTTTATCCGTTCGTTTCGTATTTATCCGAATTGTTGTGGTTGTCCATTTTGAACCGTTGATCGACCCGAGGGCGAGTATAAATATCGAAAATAGTCGAGAAATAGTCGCAAAAACACTGTTTGAAGTTGACCAGCATTGACTTTCCATTTTTGGAAGTTTAACCCGTTGACCGAGAGGGAGGACTTTCCCGTTTGAGCTTCGCCGGCCGATTTGCATTTTCCGGCCACCTCCGGCCACGTGAAGGGTATGGTTCTCTTCCCCTAGAGTTTTTAAGTTGTCTGGTGTTTGAAATTGTGAGAATTGATGAGGTTTGGAGTGAACCCGAATCGGGTTAGGTTGCCGGAGTTCGCCGGAGTTGGGGGGTGGGGGTTTCGACTCCCCTAGTCCCTGGGATGCTGCCCCTATGGTTTAATTTTGGTTTGGTTGAGGTTTTGGGAAAACCCGATATGGTTGCCGGAGTTGGGATTCCGTTCTGTTTCGAGCTAAATTGGTGAGTTTCCGGTGAGTTTTGGACTTCGTGGTAGTTGAGGAAAAGGTTAGGCTTGATGTGATCTTCAAATCTGGAGCTTCCTCACTGGAGAAAGTCTCCGTTGACAGCACGCCGCCGCCGGTCAACGGCGGCGCTCCGGCGAAACCGTTGACTTTTCAGATTTCGATGATTTTAATGTCATTTTTCTCGTAATCGCGTCCCGATTATAACCTTGAGGTTTTCGTATTGATTTGGGTATCGGATTTTCAGTCGAAGGTTTCGAGTGGAGATTTCAGAAATTCAGTCGATTGTTTATACAGTTTAATATGTTTCAGGGAACGGTTGGTTTCCGTGGTTAAGTACAGAGTTGTGGGCTATGATTTTGATCAGTTATGTTTTATGATTATTTAGGGGATCGAGATCGAGATCGTGCTTCGGGCGAGGGATCTTCTGCCGGCCCACGAGAGTAGCGCAAGTGCGCGTTTTGCTCACCTGTGAGTGGACAATTTCTTTACACGAATTGATTGCGAGTCTTTATACACGTTTTACGAACTTGAGCATGCATACGAGATTTTGATTTACATGAGCATGTGTTATACGATTATGCCTATACCAGTATATATTACGTATATGCACTTATATATTGTTTATTGCATTTGCATCGAACTATTTATGATTTGGTTTACACAGAGTACAGTCTCAGTATATGTTGTTGTATCGATACACTCGCATCCCGGCTGATCCCCGAGGATGTGTACCGGGGGAGGCTGTGACTCCTTGAAAGGACCTAACCCCGATTTAGCTCCCTAAACCGGAATCGAACCCCCTCGAAAAAAACGAACCAACAAAAAAAAACCGCAGAAATTTTGGCAGAGTTTCCTTACTAACGTGGAATTACCATTACCTACAGGCGTAAAATACACTTCATCCTATGCCACAAAAAGCAAACCGTGGGCACCAATCCCATCTGGATTTCTCAATATAAACAGTAAAGTAAAACAATAAATATATCTATACTTTACTGAAATCCGGAGTAAAATCGTATAACATAATCAACAGATTACTCACAGCAACCTCTAATGTATAAACATATAAGTATACCACAGTAGGTAGAACAATAAACCTACTGGAAGAAATAAGGTAGCTCGAGCACTATGCCTCCGACCACGACGTGCGACACCAGAGCCTGAACTGCAAACTGGGCACGGAAACCGAAAAGCCCAGGGGAAAGACATAAAAACTGTTAGATGGAGTGGACAAAAATAAATGTCTTTCACTGAGTAATATATGTTATAAAAACATATGCGAGTCGAAATATAAATAAATCAAATAGTATACGAGGAGACGCTGACTCCAACTCGTAAACAGAGCATGCAAGGAAAATCTCACGGGGTCACTCGTGGACACATCCGTGCTAGTACAGTCGGAATCACGGAGTCCCTGACTTCCACGTGATTCATAGCCAGAAAGGCCTCGGTTCCGGGGTACTGCCCCTCGCCGGTGAGGTAGGGGTACTGCCCCTCCTGGTGGCCTACCATCGGGGATCAGCCGAGAGGCAAGTGTATCGATACAACAACGTAACTGAGACTGTACTCTGTGTAAATCAAATCATAAATAGTTCGATGCAAATGCATGAAACAATATATAAGTGTATGTATACTCATATATGTATATTCGTATAAGTATAACCGTATAATCGTAAAACACATGCTCATAATAAACATAATCTCGTATGAAATCTCAGGCTCGTAAAACCATAATCATGCTGCATGCTCAAGTTCATAAAACATATATAAAAGACTCACAATCAATCCGTGAAAATAAATTGTCCACTCACAGACTAGAGTAACGCAATTCGCGTTAACCCGTGATCCGGCGGAAAATCCCTCGCCATACGAACGATCACGAACACCTGATTAACCACAATATCCAATTCTCACAAACATAATTCGACAATTCAAATCAAATCACGAGAAACCACCTTTCTTGGAAACATGTAATTCGAATACGACAAACTGTCGGAAATCCGGAAATCACACCTCAATACCTCGCTGTACTTTCGGATGCTCAAATCGAGAAACGAACCTCCCCACTGCCACCGGGGCGTGATTTCGAGTCAAATGACATGTAATTTTTCGAAAACCCAAAAAGTCAAACTTTGACCGCTGTTGACCGCCGTTGACCACCGCCCACGGCGGCGCCGCCACCCGACCGAAAAATTCCACGGCGGAGCAACCCCTATTCCACTCAAAATCATCCACTGAGCAACTTCCATAACTGCAACAAAGGCCAATTCTCACTCTAACTCATCCAATTTCAAGCAAAACCGAATTGTTCCACAAATTTCACATTCAAAATTCTCTACATACAAGCAAAATTAGATCACCATACCTATATAGTTAGAATCAGGGTGAAGAGGGCTACAAAACCCAGTGCTTGATTAAGTTCAATTCGGCCGGAATAACAAACCACCATTAAACCCAAAAACCTCCATTTCGGCCGGAATTTCCTCCCTCCACCGTCCACCTCGCCGTGAACGGTGGCCGGCACCACCACAAGGAGACCAAGGCGAGTCGAATGGGCTAGGAGCTGAGCCCAAGGGTGGCCGGAATGTGCACCACCGCCATAGGCCGAGCACCACCGTCGTGAGCTCCTCGATCAAACTGGGTTGACCCAGTCAACTCAGTAAATGCCATATGTTGACTTTCCCATTATAGAAAATTCACTATTTATAGCCTTTCCCAAAGAGGAAACCCCCATAAATACATTTCGCGACAAACTTTAAACTCCCGTAACTTCCGCGTCGTAATTCTGATTCTGATAATTCTCGCAGCAACAAACTCGACTCGACATGTTCTTCAATAATCACTCGAAGTCAAACACATCGACCAATCGGATCAAAAGTCAACCATTCAACCCAAACACATACATAATCCGACGAAACAATCAACAATCGGAAATAATCACAACTTAATCTTCGTAACTCAGAATAATGCTCCGGAAGTTCTCACAAACTCGAAATTAAACTCTGAACAACTTCTGTGAAGAAGCCGAAACCAAATTCTCGTCCGGTAATTAAGTTGTTAAGAGATCCATCATTATAATCCGATTCCGTCGAAACTTCAAATATTCATAATTAATTCCTCAGTCGTCCAAATGACGATCCGGAACCGCCCACGAACTCGAAATCACACGTACGACGACTCTCGAGAAGAGACCCAGCTCCAATTCTCGGCCAATGATTAAGTCGTTAGCAAACCTGGCGATTCAAACAACCGTCGGACATCTGTGACTACGCGCAAGCTCGTAAATTAAGCTGATTCCACTGCTATTTCTGTTCTGGGTTATCACAAATCCACCCCCCTTAAAAAAAATTCGACCTCGAAATTTCCGAATCTGTCGACTAAAAGGAGGAGCACTGCCTCTGCATACTGCTTAACTCTCCAACGGCAACCTCAACTGTACAATACTGACAACAGACCCCACAATAGGAGATAACTCTGCGCTGAAATCCCTGTACCCTCAATCTCGAATCTGAACTGGCTCCACACAATAGCCAAGTGTTCCTGTATAAGGAACAAATAGGGTACACAACACGTAACAAACCTGAAACATAGTTCCGTCACACGGAACACAACACACACAAAAGCCAATGCTATAGGCGAAGCCGAACTATACGGAAAACAAACTCGCCTACGACCGCATATGGATCAAAAGAATATGGGAAATCACAACTCAGTTTACACACATCAACATAACTCACACACTCATATCAACATAGCTCAAACATCCAACTCGAGCAATTATCAACCCATTTCCGCTAATCTGAAAGTCTGTGGTAACACATCCATTAACTCAGGATCCGACGTCAGCCAGATCCAAACTCGCTCCAGCACAATGGAGTACAACATCGTCTACAAAACGACAACATGCAACATCAAAATCATAGTAGTCAACAAACCGGTACTGCATGCAATCTCGAACAATTGAAACTGTGACGACCCGAACCAGAATCAGGTGTGTGTTTGGCACGATTCTCGAGATTTGGTTATAGTCACAGTTTTACGACATTGTGTGGTTTGTCGATTCGATTCGCGACTATATTTTCAGTCGAGAATTTGAGTTCGGTGTCTTCACGGAAATTGTAGAGTACGTGATTTCGAGCTCGTGGGAGGTTCCGGAAGATTTTTCCGATAACCGAGGAATATTTTATAATTATTTGAAGTTTTGGGTTCCGACGAGTTTATCCGTTTGTTTCGAGCTTATCCGAATCATTTCGTATATTCGTTTTGGACCGTCGATCGACCCGAGGGACGAGTATAAATATCAAAAATAGTCGTAAGTTGTCGGAAATTTCAGATTTGGCTTTGACTTTCCCTTTTTGGAAAGGTTGACCGTTGACCGTGGGAGGAGAGTTTCCCGTTTCGGCTTCAACTACCGGCGACCGGATTCTGGCCACCATCGGCCACGGGATAGGTACAGATCGCTTCCCCTTGTAATTTCGAGCATGATGGTAATTGGTTTGAGTAGAATTGGTGCCGTTTTGGTGGAACCCGAAGTGGGTTGTTTCGCCGGATTTCGCCGGAGTTAGGAGGTGGTGCTCCGGCGATATTTGAGAGGGGATTTGTTGGGGGTTTTGTTCCCCACACCTAGGTGAAGCTTACTAGGTAACTGGTTTTGGATGAGAGGAGGTTTTGAGGTGAACCCGAATAGGATTTCGGTTTGGGATTTTCGATCGGGTTTTGTGGAATTGAGGTAGTTCCTTTGTGAATTGGCTTAAGTGGTAGAAGAGAAACTGATTCAGCTCATCAAAACCTTGAAATCTGGAAATTTTGGCCTTGAAATTCCACCGTTGACGGTGCGCCGCCGCCGCCGCCGGCGGTCAACGGCCGAAAAGTTGACTTTTTCAGATTTCGACAATTTTAATGTCATTTTTCTCATAATCGCGCCCTGGTTATCGTCCAGAGGTTTTCGGGTTGATTTGATTAGCCGATTTTCAGTCTAGATTTCGAGTGGGGATTTCGGGATTTCCGTAATTCATTTTGTACTGCATTTTGAGTTTCCGGGAACGGTTGGTTTCCGTGCATCAGTACAGTGTTGTGGACTACGATTTTGATCAGTTATGTTTTTGTGAATATTCAGGAGATCGAGATCGAGATCTGGATCGTGATCGTGCTTCAGGCGAGGGATCTTCCGCCGGACCACGAGTGTAGCGCGTGTGCGCGTTTCGAGAGTCTGTGAGTGGACACTTTATTTTCACGGATTGATTGCGAGTCTTTATTTATGATTTATGAACTTGAGCATGCAGATTGATTATGATTTTACGAGCATGTGTTTTACGATTATGCTTATACGAATATACGTATACGAATATATATACATATACGTACATATTATGTTTTAAGCATGTGCATAGAAAAGATTTATGATTTGGTTTACACAGAGTACAGTCTCATTATATGTTGTTGTATCGATACACCTTGGCTTCTCGGCTGATCCCCGAGTACGCTCCGGGAAGGACAGATATCCTGACCCGAGGCCTTTCTGGCTAGGAATCACGTGTGGGTCTGGGATCCCGTGATTCAGACTGTGCTATCGCGTGGTAGTCCATGAGTGATTCCGCGATTTTACATTGCATGCTCTGTACGCATGAGGAGTTGGAGTCTCCCTCGTGTACCCGGACGCATGAGGAGTTGGAGTCTCCCTCGTGTACCATTTCTTTACTTATGCATTTGACTCGCATATGATTTTATACGTATATATTACTTGGTGAAAGACATTTATTTTTGTCCACTCACTCTAACGTGTTTATTGTCTTTCCCCTGGGCTTTTCGGTTTTCGTGCCCAGTTTGCAGTTCAGGTTTGGTGTTTCACGTCGCGGTTTGGAGGCTAGTGATCAGAGTCACCTGTGTTTTCCAGTAGGATCTTGTTTCGCCTGCTGATGTACATATTGTATATGTTTTACTCTAGAGGTCGCTCTGATACATTCTGATAACTGTTGTGCGGATTTTCACGGATATACATATATACATAGTACAGTTTATTTAATGTTGTTGATTATATTGATGTTGAGAAATCCGGATGGGATTGGTGCCCACGGTTTGCTTTTTGTGGCATAGGACGAAGTGTTAATTTCTGGGTGCAGGTTATGGTAATTCCACGCTAGTAACGAAACAATGACAAAATTTTGAAAATTTTTTGTTGGTTCGTGTTTTCGAAAGGGTTTGATTCCGGTTTAGGTAACTGAATCGG
This sequence comes from Geum urbanum, assembly GCA_946800695.1. NCBI lineage: Eukaryota > Viridiplantae > Streptophyta > Magnoliopsida > Rosales > Rosaceae > Geum > Geum urbanum. The sequence continues at coordinate 15,226,078 of OX327003.1, forward strand.
GATTGGGTCCTTTCAGAAACTGCTGGTCCCAAGTCCTCCGGAACTGCAATACCGAGATCCACAATATGCCCTCCAAGGTCTGAATAATCCTCAAAGATCGCTCGCCAATCTGAGGACAAGAACCGGTACTAACTCGTAATCTGGTCCCCAATGCTCGCTGCAAAGCTCGCCAACACTTTGTTGTAGCTGGTTACCTCGACCAGCAAACTGGGACACAGGTACACCACGTAGATAGACAACCTCCGTCAAACACAACTATGCCAGCCTGCCACTAAAATTGTCTCCGAAAGTACAATGAAATGTACTGAGTTCATCAAATGGTCCACAAAGGCCTAACAATTGGTATCACCAACCGAAGTGCATACAATCACACACACACTAGATCACAGCAACAAACGCCACGTCTAACCGGAAATCTCAAATGGCTGATACTTCTCGGCAAGTCTCCGCCTCCGAGCCATGGCCAGCTGATAAATGTGGCATCTGCACACACATGCTGAGCACACACAAGCTGCTATATTGCTCTTCATGTTGCGTCTCGAGTAGTAAACACGGAGTGTCGGATACATCTCCGCATCACTAGCGTCAAAAGCACGCAAAACAATGAGCTTCAACATCATCACACTCGAACTCCGCTCCTGATGCCCGCAACTCGGCTAACACGGAAACTCGAGCCACACTCACCTGAAACACTGAAGCTCCGACTCTCGACTGAATGTATCAGCAACAACATCCCAAATGGATGGTCGAAATACAACTTCTAGCCTTTCCCGAACAAACTCAAAGGTGCAGCCATGGTCATGAGTCGACCCCATCCATCTACACTGCCTCAAGCCCAAATCTGGCCGAAAATGTAAGTGGATGAAACTCAAGTGATCAGTGTACGTCCTACACCGTGCTGCACACCATAACTGTAATGTCTCGAACCCTCTGATGCTAACATAAGGACAGCTACACTCAAATCATACACAGGATATGCAACTAGACAAAATTCCACTACCTGGAACCATGAGTCATCGCTCTGCAAAGCTGCATCACGCATAACCAAATCCAATCCTCGATGCATCGCCATAACCCACGAACTCGTCGCGATCGTTAGGTAAGGTCAAAACCGAAGCAACGGTCAACCATCATACAGGAGTAAATAACTCTCCTCGCGAGCATCGAACCACTTGAACTTGACGCCTTCTTCGTTAATCCGGAAAGTAGAGTGACAATCCGGGAAAATCCTGCACAAGCCGTCGGTAATAGCCTGCCAAACCCAAGGGACTCCCGATCTCTGGTACAATAGTAGGGCAACCCCAAATCAATACGTCTTCTAACTGATCAGGATCCACGCCAACTCCCTCGGATGACATCACGTGGCTCAAAATCTTCACGCAAATCAACCATAACTCAGACTGACTGAACTTCGCCAACAACTGATCATTTCACAAAGTCTGCAAAACCACTTGCAACCGCTTCAGGTGTTGGCCCACACTTCTAGAGTACATCAGGACGTTACCGACAAACATGACCACAACTCATCCAGAATCGTCTGAACACCTGGTCCATCAAGTCCGTAAGACCTGCGAGGCGTTGACCAACCAAATGGCGTGACCAAGAACTCCTGATGCTTGCACCAAGATCCGAAAGCTGTCCAGACCACATCTGGCATATCGATCCTCAACTGATGGTATCCAGACACAAAATCAATCTTCGAAAAGACCGAAGCTCTCGCGAGCTGATCAAACCACTCGTCAATCCGAAGCGGAGGATACTCACTCTCCTCTGAAATGAATCAAGCTTCAGTAGTCAAAGTACCACCTCGTCGAACCATCTAACATCCACACAAACAATGCAAGAGCACCCCACGCAAACACGCAGGATCACATGAAATCTCCTGAAACCTCCTCCAGCAACTCCTGGAGTCGAAACTGTAGCTCCATCAGCTCCGCTGGCTCCAAACGACAAGATGCCGGTAAAATGAGTCTAGCGTCCGGTACAAGCTCAATGGTGTAGTCAGTCTCCCGAACTGGAGGAACACCTGGTAACTCCTCCGGAACACACCTGGCAACTCGGAAACCACCTCAACATCACCAATGTCGGGCACAGCAACCATAATATCCACATCATAAGCTAAGCAAGCAACATAATCCGTCTCCATCCTCCGCTCGACCACCACCGCGAAACAGTATCTCGGGGAAATCTGGTCGTCGAAACACAACCTCCTTCTCGAGGTACTCGATCACAGCCAAATGCATCGTCAGTAAGTCCATACCCAAAGTCACACCAAAACCACGATGTCCAGCTATAACAGATCCGCGGCTAAGCCATATCCTCCAACAAGGATCTCGCAACCTTCGGATGGATGCAACACTCTACAAAACCTCAGAAGTGGAGATGCATGTACAATAGCCATGGATGTCCAACAACAGCAACCTCGGAGAAAAGTCTGTCCTCAAACAAGGTCATGGCACAAACTCCAACATGCCCAACTAGCCGTCCACGTCAAATGCGACTTGCTGGATAGCTCATCAAAAGGCTACATTGGTCAAACTTCAGGTACAACATGAGGATCTCCTCGCGAACTCTGAGCTGTCAAACTGCTAACATAGTTGGCTGAGGGCGCTCCCTCGCAACGTGACCCTCCTGGCCACCGAAACAGCAACTGAGAGTGTTCCTCGAACACAAGTCACAGTGACACCTGCTACGTGAAAAGATCACCAACGATCGCTCAAACTCATGCCACAGGAGCAAATCCGCTACTCTGTGATCTCCGCCATCGCCAAACAAATCTTCTGCCTGATTTGATGACCCTCAACATAATCGAAAAGGTCACAGCCTGATGAAGACACTGATCCCAAGGTGTCGAAACTCAACCTCATCAAAATCTCAACTAGGTCCACTTTCCTCAAACCAACACATCGAAAACCGCGTACACCTTTCCTTCTCGATAGCCTCGCCACTAAGTGTAGCACACTAAGCTCCTCACGATGTCTCGAGGCACAACAATCAGACTCCCTCTGATGCTCAGGTTCAAACTTACCTCGAATCTCGTGCACTGCTTCCTCTGAAGCCACGTAACACGTGCAACGGAAACAAACATGTGGACAATGCATCTCTGCCTCAGGTGGGTAAACACTCCACATTCGAATGTTGGATAGCCCGATAAATCATTATCGTATAAACAACACCCCGTATGTAGGCCATGGAGTCGCAACCGGAACTCACATAATACCAGCCCACTAAATACACTGATCTGACTCAGGCAAACATCAACTGCCACAATTATCAGGTCTGAGGCAACATGTAGACGCTCATACACACAACCAGGCAAACCGTGCCACACAGTTCACTGAACTCGGAATACTTATCCAAATCCACAGTTCTCCGGCAAATCGTGCGTCGATTGATCCTCAATAGGATCCACAATCGAAACGACACAGAAAGCACGTCAGGAGGCATCCTAATGAATAAAACATCGTTCACAACAAGTGGAACATAATAATGGAACTTCAAATATTTGAAAGTATACAACACCCGGAATATGGAAGAGTATCCGCCGGCCGGTCGGGTCACCATTCCAGACATGCTGTACATTCTCAAATATCCTTAGTAAACACGACTACAGAAGTCTACAGAACCTATAACCTAATGCTCTGATACCAAGCTGAAAGGACTCAACCCCGATTTAGCTCCCTAAACCGGAATCGAACCCCCTCGAAAAAAACGAACCAACAAAAAAAAAACCGCATAAATTTTGGCAGAGTTTCGTTACTAACGTGGAATTATCATTACCTGCACGCGTAAAATACACTTCATCCTATGCCACAAAAAGCAAACTGTGGGCACCAATCCCATCCGGATTTCTCAATATATCAACAGTAAAGTAAAACAATAAATATATCTATATTTTACTGAAATCTGGAGTAAAATCGTATAACATAATCAACAGATTACTCAGAGCGACCTCTAATGTATAAACATATAAGTATACCACAGTAGGTAGAACAATAAACCTACTGAGAGAAATAAGGTAGCTCGAGCACTATGCCTCCGACCACGACGTGCGACACCAGAGCCTGAACTGCAAACTGGGCACAGAAACCGAAAAGCCCAGGGGAAAGACATAAAAACTGTTAGAGTGAGTGGACGAAAATAAATGTCTTTCACTGAGTAATATATGTTATAAAAACATATGCGAGTCGAAATATAAATAAATCAAATAGTATACGAGGAGACGCTGACTCCAACTCGTAAACAGAGCATGCAAGGAAAATCTCACGGGGTCACTCGTGGACACATCCGTGCTAGTACAGTCGGAATCACGGAGTCCCTGACTTCCACGTGATTCATAGCCAGAAAGGCCTCGGTTCCGGGGTACTGCCCCTCGCCAGTCAGGTAGGGGTACTGCCCCTCCTGGTGGCCTACCATCGGGGATCAGCCGAGAGGCAAGTGTATCGATACAACAATGTAACTGAGACTGTACTCTGTGTAAATCAAATCATAAACAGTTCGATGCAAATGCATGAAACAATATATAAGTGTATGTATACTCGTATACGTATATTCGTATAAGTATAACCGTATAATCGTAAAACACATGCTCATAATAAACATAATCTCGTATGAAATCTCATGCTCGTAAAACCATAATCAAGCGGCATGCTCAAGTTCGTAAAACATATATAAAAGACTCGCAATCAATCCGTGAAAATAAATTGTCCACTCACAGACTAGAGTAATGCAGTTCGCGTTAACCCGTGATCCGGCGGAAAATCCCTCGCCATACGGACGATCACGAACACCTGATTAACCACAATATCCAATTCTCACAAACATAATTCGACAATTCAAATAAAATCACGAGAAACCACCGTTCTTGGAAACACGTAATTCGAATACGACAAACTGTCGGAAATCCGGAAATCACACCTCAATACCTCGCTGTACTTTCGGATGCTCAAATCGAGAAATGAACCTCCCCACTGCGACCGGGGCGCGATTTCGAGTCAAATGACATGTAATTTGTCGAAAACCCAAAAAGTCAAACTTTGACCGCCGTTGACCACCGCCCACAGCGGCGCCGCCACCCGACCGGAAAATTCCACGGCGGAGCAACCCCTATTCCACTAAAAATCATCCACTGAGCAACTTCCATAACTGCAACAAAGACCAATTCTCACTCTAACTCATCCAATTTCAAGCAAAACCGAATTGTTCCACAAATTTCACATTCAAAATTCTCCACATATAAGCAAAATTAGATCACCATACCTATATGGTTAGAATCAGGGTGAAGAGGGTTACAAAACCCAGTGCTTGATTAAGTTCAATTCGGCCGGAATCACAAACCACCATTAAACCCAAAAACCTCCATTTCGGCCGGAATATTCCTCCCTCCACCGTCCACCTCGCCGTGAACGGTGGCCGGCACCACCACAAGGAGACCATGGCGTGTCAAATGGGCTAGGAGCCGAGCCCAAGGGTGGCCGAAATGTGCATCACCGCCATAGGCCGAGCACCACCGTCGTGAGCTCCTCGGTCAAACTGGGTTGACCCAGTCAACTCAGTAAATGCCATATGTTGACTTTCCCATTATAGAAACTTCACTATTTATAGCCTTTCCCAAAGAGGAAACCCCCATAAATACATTTCGCGACAAACTTTAAACTCCCGTAACTTCCGCGTCGTAATTCCGATTCCGATAATTCTCACAGCAACAAACTCGACTCGACATGTTCTTCAATAATCACCCGAAGTCAAACACATCGACCAATCGGATAAAAAGTCAACCATTCAACCCAAACACATACATAATCCGACTAAACAATCAACAATCGGAAATAATCAAAACTTAATCTTCGTAACTCAGAATAATACTCCGGAAGTTCCCGCAAACTCAAAATTAAATTCTGAACAACTTCCGTGAATAAGCCGAAACCAAATTCTCGTTCGGTAATTAAGTCGTTAAGAGATCCATCATTATAATCCGATTCCGTCGAAACTTCAAATATTCATAATTAATTCCTCGGTTGTCCAAATGACGATCCGGAACTGTCCACGAACTCAAAATTACACGTACGACGACTCTCGAGAAGAGACCCAGCTCCAATTCTCGGCCAATGATTAAGTAGTTAGCAAACCTGGCGATTCCAACAACCGTCGGACATCTGCGATTACGCGCAAGCTCGTAGATTAAGCTGATTCCACTGCTATTTCTGTTATGGGTCATCACACTCCTGACCCGAGGCCTTTACTGGGGGGAGGCAGACCTCTGACCTGAGGCCTTTCTGGCTAGTATCACGTGTGGGTCTGGGATCCCGTGATTCGGACTATACTAGCACGGGTGTGTCCACGAGCGACCCCGTGGGATTTTTATGCATACTTTATACGCGTGAGGAGTTAGAATCTCCCTCGTGTACTATTTAATTATTTATGCATCTGGACTCGCATATGTTTTTATAACATATATATCATTCGGCGAAAAACAATTATTTTTCGTCCACTCACTCTAACAGTTTTCATGTCTTTCCCCTGGGTTTTTCGGTTTCTGTGCCCAGTTTGCAGTGCAGGTTCTGGTGTTTCACGTCGCGGTTGGAGGCTAGCGATCCGAGCTACCTGTGTTTTCCAGTAGGTTCTTGTTTCGCCTACTGATGTATATATGTGACGACCCGAAACAGATTGAGCAGTGTCATCAGCTGGGTCCGTCAGATTTCTGATAATGGATTTACTCGCCTGGTTTGATAACGACTTAAGTATTGGACGAGAATTGGAGCTGAGTCTCTTCTCGAGAGTCGTTGTACGTGTGATTACGAGTTCGTGGGCGGTTCCGGATCGTTATTTGGACTACCGAGGAATTAATTATGAATATTTGAAGTTTCGACGGAAACGGATTTAAATGGCAAGTTTGTTAGCGACTAAATTATCGGTCGAGAATTTGGTTTCGGCTTCTTCACGAATGTTGTTCAGAATTTAATTTCGAGCTCGTGGGAACTTCCGGAGCATTATTTTGAGTTACGGAGATTAAGTTGTGATTATTTCTGTTTGTTGATTGTTTAGTCGAATTAAATGTGTGTTTGGTTGCACAGTTGACTTTTTTTATCCGTTTGGCCAATGTGTTTGACTTCGGGTGATAATTGAAGAATATGTCGAGACGAGTTTGTGGCCGTGAGAATTATCAGAATCGGAGTTACGACGAGAAAGTTACGAGTGTTTAAAGTTCGTCGAAATGGATAATTATGAAGTTTCCTATTTTGGAAAGTATAAATAGTGTGGTTTCCCTTTTGGGAAAGTCAACAAGGACTCATTTAATGAAGTTGACCGAGTTGACTGAGTCAACTCGGTGGGAGAAGAATCCTTCGACGGTGCCACGGCCTCCACGCCGGCGTCGGGATTCCGGCCACTTCCGGGCTCGGCCCGTGGCCCATTCAACTTGCCCCGACATCCTTTACTCATCCCCGGCCTCATTTTCCGGTAAGTCTCACGATGGAGAGAGAAACCATGGACCAAAGTTTGGGATTTTTGGGTTTAATGATGAATTCCGATTCTGGCCGATTCGAGCTTAATCAAACACTGGGTTTTGTAGCCCTCTTCACCATGATTCTAACCATATAGGTATGGTGTTCCAATTTGATTTGTGTGTGGAGAATTTTGGGTTTGAAATTTGTGTGAACATTCGGTTTTTCATGAAATTGACATGGTTAGAGTGAGAATTGGACTTCGGTGCAGTTATGAAAGTTGCTCAGTGGGTGATTTTGCATAGAATGGAGGTTGCTCCGCCGTGAAATCTCCCGGTCAGTGGCAGCGCCGCCGTCGACGGCGGTCAACGGTCAACGGCGGTCAACGGTCAACGGCAGTCAAACTTTGACTTTTTTGGATTTTTGACAAGTTGCATGTCATTTGACTCAAAATCGCGCTCCGATCGCAAAGGGGAGGTTCATTTTTCGAGTTGAGCGTCTGAACTTACAGCGAGGTATTGAGGTGTGATTTCCGGATTTCCGACAGTTTGTCGTGATCAGATTATGTGTTTCCGAGAACGGTGGTTTCTCGTGATTTGACTTCTATTGTCGAGTTATGATTTTGAGAAATGAATTTTGTGAATATTCAGGTGTTCGTGAACGTACGTTTGGCGAGGGACTTTCCGCCGGATCACGGGTTAACGCGAACTGCGTTACGCAAGCGTGTGAGTGGACAAGTTTATATTTTCACAGTTGATTTGCGAGTTCGTGGATTTTATGATTTTTCGTATTTTAATTATACGATGTTGAGATATATGTGTTATTTTCGGAGGTATTGTTATATGTTTATGGGTGATGGCATTTATTACATCGATGTACCAGAGTTGAGATATTCCTCTGGCCCAGAGTTGAGAGATTCCTCTGAAGCAGGGTTAAGAGATTCCCTTGAGTGCCGCCGGGGTTGAGAGGTCCCCTGGCCTATCACCGTCAGGTTTGAGCGATTCACCTGACGTCGGGTTTGAGAGGTCGCCCGACAACCTCCATATATATATATGTGTTGTGTTTTCCGAACTCGCACTGTTTTATATTGATTGTGTATATAATTGGTGAAAGGCATATGAATATTTTTGTCCACTCACTCTAACGTTTTATTTGCCTTTCCCCTGGGCTTTTCGGTTTCCGTGCCCAGTTTGCAGTTCGGACTCTGGTGTCGCACGTCGTGGTCAGAGGCATAGTGCTCGAGCTACCTTGTTTCGTCTAGTAGGTTTATTGTTCTACCTACTGTTGTATACGTATATGATTATGTATTAGAGGTCGCTCTGAGTTTCCTGTTGAATACGTTATACGATTTACTCCGGATTTCAGTGAAGTACTATTATATGTATTGTTTTACTTTACTGTTGATGTATTGAGAAATCCGGATGGGATTGGTGCCCACGGTTTGCTTTTTGTGGCATAGGATGAAGTGTTTTTTCCGCGTGCAGGTAATGGTAATTCAACGTTAGTAACGAAACTCTGCCCAAATTTCGAAAAGTTTTTGTTGGTTCGTGTTTTCGAAAGGGTTTGATTCCGATTTAGGGAGCTAAATCAGGGTTGGGTCCGTTCAGCTTGGTATCAGAGCATTAGGTTGTCAGATTCTGTAGACTCTTGTAGTTGTGATGCTTAGGGTATTTGAGTTGATACAGCATGACTGGAGTGATGACCCGACTGGCCAGCGGTACTCATCAATACTTCGGGTGTTGTGTGTCCTCAAATATCTGCGGTTTCATGATTACGTTCCACTTGTTATGAACGATGTTTTATTCATTAGGATGCCTCCTGACGTGCTTTCCGTGTCGTTTCGGTTGTGGATCCTATTGAGGATCAATCGTCGCGCGATTTGCCAGAGAACTGTGGATTTGTATGAGTACTCTAAGTTCAGAGATTTGTGTGGCACGGTTTGCCTGGTTGTGTATATGAGCGTCTATATGTTGCCTCAGAGCAGAGAATTGTGGCAGTGATGTTTGCCTGCTTCTGATCATTGTGTTTGGTGGGCTGGTATTGTGTGAGTTCCTGTTGCGACTCCATAGCCTACATTCAGGGTGTTGTTTATACGGTAATGATGTTATCAGGCTATCCAGCAATCGAAATGTGGAGTGTTTACCCACCTGAGGCAGAGATGCATTGCTCACATGTTTGTCTCTGTTTGCATGAGTTATGTGGCTTCAGAGGAAGCAATGCGCGAGGTTCGAGATGAGTTTGAACCTGAGCATCAGAGAGAGTCTGATTGTATGCCTCGAGATATGCCATGAGAAGCTTAGTGTGCTGCACTCAGTGGCGAGGCTATTGACAAGGAAAGATGTACGCGGTTTTCGATTTGATGATTTGAGGAAAGTGGACTTCGTCAAGATTTTGATGAGATTGAGTTCAGGCACCTCGAGATCAGTGACTTCATCAGGCAGTGACCTTATCGATTATGTTGTGGGCCATCAGATCAAGCAGAGAATCCGTTTGACGATGGCGGAGATCACGGAGTAGCGGACTTGCTCCTGTGGCATGAGTTTGGGCGATTGTTGGTGATCTTATCACGCAGCAGGTGTTACGGTGAGTTGTGTTCGTGGAGCGCTTTCAGTTGCCATTGTGGTGGCCAGGAGGGTCACGTTGCGAGGGAGCGCCTTCAGCTAGCTGTTTTAGCGGTTCGGCAGTTCAGAGTACACGAGGAGATTCTCATGTTGTTCCTGAAGTCTGATCAATATAGCCCTTTTGATGAGTTATTCAACAAGTCGCAATAGGTGTGGGCGGCTAGTTGGGCATGTTGGAGTTCGTGCCATGACCTTGTTTGAGGACGGACTTTTCTCCGAGGTTACTGTTGTTTGATATCCATGGCTATTGTACCTGCATCTCCACTTCCGAGGTTTTGGAGAGTGTTGTATCCATCCGGAGGTTGCGAGATCCTTGTTGGAGGATATGGGTTAGCCGCGGATCTGTTATAGCTGGAGATTGTGGTTTGAGGTAATTGTGAGTATGGACTTACTGACGATGCATTTGGCTGTGTTCGAGTGCCTCGTAATGGTGGTGGTGTTTCGACGACTAGATTTCCCTGAGATACCGGTTCGTGGTGATGACCAAGCGGATGATGGAGACAGATTGTGTTGCTTGCTTAGCCCATGTTGTGGATACTATGGTTGCTGTACCCGACATTGGTGACATTGAGGTGGTTCCCGAGTTTCCAGGTGTGTTCCGGAGGAGATACTAGGTGTTCTTCCAGTTCGGAAGATCGACTACACCATTGAGCTTGTACCGGGCGCTGGACTCATTTTACCGGCATTTTGTCGTTCGGGGCCAGCAGAGCTGATGGAGTTACAGTTTCGACTCCAGGAGTTGCTGGAGGAGGTTTCAGGAAATGTCGTGCGACCCCGCGTATGTGCGTGGGGTGTTTTTGCATTGTTTGTGTGGATGCAGAATGGTTTGTCGAGGTGGTGCATTGACTACCGGAAGCTTGATTTGCTTCAGAGGAGAGTGAGTATCCTTCGCTTCGGACTGGCGAGTGGTTTGTTCAGCTCGCGAGAACTTCAGTCCTGTCGGAGATTGATTTCGGATTCGGATACCATCAGTTGAGGATCGGTGAGTCAGATGTGGCTATGTTAGCTTTCGGATCTCGGTGCGGGCATCAAGAGTTTTGGTCACGCTGTTTGGTTGACCAATGCCCCCGTAGATCGTGTGGATTTGATGGACCATGTGTTCAGACGGTTTCTGGACGAGATGTGGCCATGTTCGTCGGCAACGTCCTGATGTACTCCAGGAGTGTAGGCCAGCACCTAAAGCAGTTGTGAGCAGTTTTGTGGCCCTTACGAGATGACCAGCTGTTTTTGAAGTTCAGCCAGGGTGAGTTTTGACCGATTAGCGTGACGGTTTTGGGCTGTGTGATGTTATCCGAGGGAGTTGGCATGGATCCTGAATAGATTGAAGTTGTGTTGATGTGGGGATTGCCCTACCATTGTACCAGAGATCGAGAGTCTCTTGGGTTTGGCAGGCTATTACCGACGGCTTGTGCAGGATTTTCTCGGATTGCCACTCTACTTTCCGAATTGACGAAGAAGGCGTCAAGTACGAGTGGTTCGATGCACGCGAGGAGAGTTCCTTACTCCTGCAGGATGGTTGACCGTTGCTTCGGTTATGACCTTACCTGACGATCGTGATGAGTTCGTGGATTACGGCGATGCATCGAGGTTTGGATTTGGCTGTATTTTGTTGCTGTGTAGCAGAGCGGTGGCTCATGATTTCAGGCAATGGAAACCTTATGTGGCTACGCATCCTATGTATGATTTGGGTGTAGCTGTCCTTATGTTAGCATCAGAGAGTTGGAGACACTACTGCTATGGCATGCAGTGCAGTGTAGGACGTACATTGATCACTTGAGTTTCATCCACTTGCATTTTCGGCCAGATTGGGCTTGAGGCAGTGTAGATGGATGAGGTCGACTAACGACTATGGCTGAACCTTTGAGTTTGTTCGAGAAGGCTAGAGGTTGTACTTTGACCATCCGTCTGGGATATTGTTGCTGATGCATTCAGTTGAGAGTCGGGAGCTTCAGTGTTGCATGTGTGAGTATGGCTCGAGTTTCCGTGTTAGCCGAGTTGCGAGCTTCGGGAGCTGAGTTCGAGTGTGATGATGTTGAGGCTCGTAGTTTTGCGCGCATTTGGCGCTAGTGGTACGAAGACGTATCAGATACTCCAAGTTTATTACTCGTGACGCAACCTGTAGAAGAATGTAGCGGTTTGTGTGTGCGGATGCCACATTTGTCGACTGGCAATGGCTAGGAGGCAGAGACGTGCCGAGAAGTACCAGCCATTAGAGATTTCCGGATAGACGTGGGGTTTATCGCTGTGATCTTGTGTTTGTTTGTACGCACTTTGGTTTGTGGTGCCGGTTGTCAGGCCATTGTGGACCATTTGATGAACTTGGTTCGTTTCCTTGTATTTTCGGAAACGATTTCAGTGACAGGCTGGTATAGCTGTGTTTGATAGAGGTTGTCCATTTATGTGGTGTTTCTGTGTCCCAGTTCGCCGATCGAGGTAATCAGCTACAACAATGTGTTGACGAGCTTTGTAGCGTGCATAGGGGACCAGATTACGAGTTAGTACCGGTTCTTATCCTCAGATTGGTTGGCGATTTTTGATGACTATTCAGACTTTGGAGGGCATATTGTGGACCTCGGTATTACAGTTCCGGAGGATTTGGGAACCATCAGTTTCAATTGTTCGAGATTGCATGAAGTACCGGTTTGTTGACCGCTATGATTTTGACGTTGCTTAATGTCGTTTTGAGGACGACGTTGTACTCCATAGTGCTAGAGCGAGTTTGATTTGGTTTGAGTTTGAGTTGATGTTTGATTCTGATTTTGTGGAATGTGCTACCACAGACTGTCAGATTAGCGGAATGGCGTTGTTAGTTGCTCCAGTTTGATGTTTGAGCTATGTTGTTATGAGTGTGTTGAGTTGTGATTTGCCATGTTGTTTTGATCCGTATGTGGTCATAGGCGAGTGTGTGTTATGCCGTATAGTTCGGCATCGCCTATAGGGTTGGTTTTTATGTGTGTTGTGTTCCGTGTGGCGGAACTATGTTTCAAGTTTATTGCGGGTTGTGTACCCTATCTGTTCCTTATGCAGGAACACTTGGCTATAGTATGGAGCCAGTTCAAATTTGCGATTTGAGGGTAAAGAGTTTTCAGCACGGAGCTATCTCCTATTGTGGAGTATGTTATCAGAGTTGTACAGTTAACGTAGTCACTGGGCAGTTGAGCAGTATGCAGAGGCAGTGCTCCTATGTTTAGCCGACAGATTCGGAAATTTCGAGGTCGAAATTTTTCTAAGGGGGGTGGATTGGTGACAACCCGAAACAGATTGAGCAGTGTCATCAGCTAGGTCCGTCAGATTATAAGTTAATCGCAGATTTCCGATAATGGATTTACTTGCCTGGTTTGATAACGACTTAATTATTGGCCGAGAAATGAAGCTGAGTCTCTTCTCGAGAGTCGTTGTACGTGTGATTACGAGTTCGTGGGCGGTTCCGGATCGTTATTTGGATGACCGAGGAATTAATTATGAATATTTGAAGTTTCGACGGAAACGGATTTAAATGGCAGGTTTGTTAGCGACTAAATTATCGGTTGAGAATTTGGTTTCGGCTTCTTCATGAATGTTGTTCAGAATTTAATTTTGAGCTCGTGGGAACTTCCGGAGCATTATTTTGAGTTACGGAGATTAAGTTGTGATTATTTCCGTTTGTTGATTGTTTAGTCGAATTAAATGTGTGTTTGGTTGAACAGTTGACTTTTTATCCGTTTGGCCAATGTGTTTGACTTCGGGTGATAATTGAAGAATATGTCGAGATGAGTTTGTGGCCGCGAGAATTATCGGAATCGGAGTTATGACGAGAAAGTTACGCGTGTTTAAAGTTCGTCGAAATGGATAATTATGAAGTTTCCTATTTTGGAAAGTATAAATAGTGTGGTTTCCCTTTTGGGAAAGTCAACAAGGACTCATTTAATGAAGTTGACCGAGTTGACTGAGTCAACTCGGTGGGAGAAGAATCCTTCGACGGTTCCACGGCCTCCACACCGGCGACGGGATTCCGGCCACTTCCGGGCTCGGCCCATGGCCCATTCAACTTGCCCCAACGTCCTTTACTCATCCCCGGCCTCATTTTCCGGTAAGTCTCACGGTGGAGAGAGAAACCATGGACCAAAGTTTGGGATTTTTGGGTTTAATGGTGAATTCTTATTCTGGCCGATTCGAGCTTAATCAAACACTGGGTTTTGTAGCCCTCTTCACCATGATTCTAACCATATAGGTATGGTGTTCCAATTTGATTTGTGTGTGGAGAATTTTGGGTTTGAAATTTGTGTGAACATTCGGTTTTTCATGAAATTGACATGGTTAGAGTGAGAATTGGACTTCGGTGTAGTTATGAAAGTTGCTCAGTGGGTGATTTTGTATAGAATGGAGGTTGCTCCGCCGTGCAATCTCCCGGTCAGTGGCGGCGCTGCCGTGGCCGGCGGTCAACGATCAACGGCGGTCAAACTTTGACTTTTTGGGATTTTTGACAAGTTGCATGTCATTTGACTCGAAATCGCGCTCCGATCGCAGTGGGGAGGTTCGTTTTTCGAGTTGAGCGTCCGAACTTACAGCGAGGTATTGAGGTTTGATTTCCGGATTTCCGACATTTTGTCGTGATCAGATTATGTGTTTCTGAGAACGGTGGTTTCTCGTGATTTGACTTGTATTATTGAGTTATGATTTTGAGAAATGAATTTTGTGAATATTCAGGTGTTCGTGAACGTATGTTTGGCGAGGGACTTTCCGCCGGATCACGGGTTAACGCGAACTGCTTTACGCAAGCGTGTGAGTGGACAAGTTTATATTTTCACAGTTGATTTGCGAGTTCGTGGATTTTATGATTTTTCGTATTTTAATTATACGATGTTGAGATATATGTGTTATTTTCGGAGGTATTGTTATATGTTTATGGGTGATGACATTTATTACATCGATGTACCAGAGTTGAGATATTCCTCTGGCCCAGAGTTGAAAGATTCCTCTGAAGCAGGGTTGAGAGATTCCCCTGAGTGCCGCCGGGGTTGAGAGGTCCCCTGGCCTATCACAGTCAGGTTTGAGCGATTCACCTGACGTCGAGTTTGAGAGGTCGCCCGACAACCTCCATATATATATATGTGTTGTGTTTTCCGAACTCGCACTGTTTTATATTGATTGTGTATATAATTGGTGAAAGGCATATGAATATTTTCGTCCACTCACTCTAACGTTTTATTTGTCTTTCCCCTGGGCTTTTCGGTTTCCGTGCCCAGTTTGCAGTTCGGACTCTGGTGTCGCACGTCGTGGTCGGAGGCATAGTGCTCGAGCTACCTTGTTTCGTCTAGTAGGTTTATTGTTCTACCTACTGTTGTATACGTATATGATTATGTATTAGAGGTCGCTCTGAGTTTCCTGTTGAATACGTTATACGATTTACTCCGGATTTCAGTGAAGTACTATTATATGTATTGTTTTACTTTACTGTTGATATATTGAGAAATCCGGATGGGATTGGTGCCCACGGTTTGCTTTTTGTGGCATAGGATGAAGTGTTTTTTCCGCGTGCAGGTAATGGTAATTCAACGTTAGTAACGAAACTCTGCCCAAATTTTGAAAAGTTTTTGTTGGTTCGTGTTTTCGAAAGGGTTTGATTCCGATTTAGGGAGCTAAATCGGGGTTGGGTCCTTTCAATATATTGTATATATTGTATATATTTACACTAGAGGTCGCTCTGGTACATTCTGGTATATGTTTTATGCGGATTTTCTCGGATATATTATATATTACAGTTATGTTTTCTGTTTATTGATATTGAAATGATATTGAGAAATCCGGATGGGATTGGTGCCCACGGTTTGGCTTTTGTGGCATATGATGAAGTGTTATTTTTTGGGTGCAGGTTAATGCAATTCCGCGTTAGTAACGTTACTCTGCCGAAATTTTGAATGGTTTTTGTTGGTTCACTTTTTCAGAAGGGGTTCGATTCTGATTTAGGCAACTAAATCGGGGTTGGGTCCTTTCAAAATTATTGTGCCACCAAATGTTAAATTTTTTTGATGGATTTTACTCCATGGCAGAATCAAAACAAGAGATAGATTGTTAAAAATGAATCTTATTAGCTCAAATACGTGTCATTTCTGTAATACTATGGAAGAATCTTTGTCTCTTATTTTTTATGAGTGCAGATTTGCAAAAGAATTTTGGAACCTTGCGGAACTAAACTGCATTACAGTAAATGAGATTTTTTCGATCAAATGATCAATTTTGTTTGTTAAATGTGATAATGATATAAGTGTCTTTGAGAGAATTTTGACAACTTGCTGGCAAATTTGGAGAGCAAGAAATCTGTTGATTTTCAAGAATGAAGCCACTGCTCCTAGCTTCGTGGTAGCCAGCCTCCTCAACAACATGCCTCATGCAGTACCAAGAACACAACAAAACCCATGAGAAGAAGAAAGTGACACAAAAGACTATTAGGCTGACTCCTCCCTCCACTGACCACTACAAAAGTAACTTTGATGGTTCAGTACAAGAGGGTGGAGTTGGACTAACAGCTAGAGGTTTCATTATCAGAAACAACAGTGGAGAGCCAATCCTTTCTGGCACTATGTGCTTTGGCAAAACAACTATTCCAATGGTTAAAGCACTAGCTCTTAGAGATAGATTAAGTCAAGCTTAGAGATTAGGCCACAAGAATGTGAGCGTTGAGGGTGACGCTCTATTTATCATTAATTGCATCTTAAGGAGTTACTCTATGCCCTAAAGACTTGGTCTTGTAGTACGAGATATCAAGATCATTTCAAACTGGTTTGACAACATCATCTTCCAACATATTTTTAGAGAAACAAACTTGGTCGCGGACAAACTAACGGTAATAGATCATAACAGTAGCACTCTTCATATGTGGGACAACTCTATTCGGCTGTCCCTCTTTGTAGCCTTGTTTCTCCATTACTCGTAAAGAAAAATATGTCCATGCCAACGAAAATAGAAAACAGACGCACAACGACGTTTAACCCAATTCTCGTTTGCCCAGTCCCACCCCCTGAATAGCTCAGATCTCACGACTACGCGTCTACGCAGATCTAAACCCCCTTTCCTTGTCCGAAGTCTCTCTCTCTTTCTGAGAGTCACTCAGATCCCAATTCCCGGCCACAACGAAAATGTCGCACACTCACCCCAACGAAGCCGACACCGTCCCTCTCCACCCTTCCTCCCAATCCGACATCGACGAGATCGAAAACCTAATCAACGCCAGCGTCCAATCCGGCCCCACCACCGTTCTCGCCGCCGCCACCACTACCACACGCGCCTCCATCCCCGTCCACCATCAACCCTCCCCTCCTCCCTCCTCTTTCAAACCACCGCTTCCGCCGCCGTCCTCGTCGTCGTCTGTCCCGGCTCCGCCGCCGCCACCAATCACATCCTCCGGGTTCGGGTCGCCGCCCAACACTCTCACCGAGCCCGTTTTGGACACTGTCAAGAGAGACCTGTCTCGGATCGTCAGCAATTTGAAGCTCGTGGTGTTCCCTAATCCTTATCGTGAGGATCCAGGAAAGGCTCTTAGGGATTGGGATCTATGGGGACCTTTCTTCTTCATTGTCTTCTTGGGACTCACCCTCTCCTGGTCTGCATCTGTCAAGAAGGTAATAATAATAATAATTATTATTACTATTCTCTCTTTTTTTACTATTTTGATTCGCATTAATTGTGTTTTTGAGCTCATTTTTGTGTGTGTTTTTACTTACTTTTTTACAGTCTGAAGTGTTTGCCGTTGCGTTTGCTGTACTTGCTGCTGGTGCTGTGATTTTGACCTTGAATGTACTCCTACTGGTAAGAACTCTCCTCTCTTGACGACTCTACCTATATTGATTGTATAGGTTGAAGTGTCGAAAATCAAAATGTAGATTTGAATTCGACTAGTCCGTTAAATATGAAAATGCATGGTATATACAGTAGGTTGTGGATCATGATCATTGTCTATGCACGCGTATGTGATTAATTGATGAGAAGAAGCATGGTATATTGTTTGCTTGTCATTGTGAATCTTGGGTTGATTGACAAAAATGAGAATGCTATAGGATTTATGTAACTTAGTGGATCACAGGATAGGTAGTTGTGTTCTTCGTGAGTGTGGTTTCTACATTTGGTAATGTTCTTTGTGGGTCATGATTCATAGCTGGAACAATTTTGGTTCCGCTTCATATATAATCTATGTTAACATCATGTTAAAAAACACAAAACTCGTCATTTTGTCAACAAGATTTGGTTAGCAATTCTGGTTAGTGGTAGGAACACTAGTGAATATCTAGAGCTGATGATGTTCTTGCATGCTAGAGCTTGATATTTTACAGGGAGGTTGCTTGTCTCTATTTTTTGGGGTCTAACTTACTAGGAGATTACTAACCCACAAATAAGAGCCTAACAAAGTGGTCTTTTTCAGGGTGGACACATAATTTTCTTTCAGAGCCTTAGTCTTCTTGGTTATTGCTTATTCCCTCTGGATATTGGAGCTTTAATCTGTATGTTGAAGGACAATGTGATCTTGAAAGTGGTTGTTGTAAGCATAACACTGGCCTGGAGTTCTTGGTCTGCATATCCTTTTATGAGCTCAGCAGTCAACCCAAGGAGAAAAGCTCTTGCACTCTACCCAGTTTTCTTAATGTATGTATCTGTTGGTTTTCTTATCATTGCCATTGATTAACACATTGAAACTAAACATGCTTGCTGGTAGATAGAAATTTTGATTTGTTACATGGGATTTGAGGTCCTGCTTATATCATATTTGTTGTATGAAACTTATATGATTTCAAATGCTATCACGTTCATACCTTGTGTAACTTCAGTACACTGTAGTAAGAGATCAATTCGTTCATTTCAATGTAACCAGTAATATAGGTGCTCTCTTTTTTGTAACGAAACAAGATGATGTTGAACTGCGAACATTGTAGCTAGAATCAGCAGAGGTTCCTGCTCAATTGCTGAAGTGTGTTCCGTGTTGTCTTTTGAGCTTTAAGCCTTTAACTATTGTTGACGTTATCTGAACTGTAAGGCCAAGTCTAATGGTATGGTTAAATTTTGTTTGGCAAATTTAAATTTGACAGCTGACTTGGCCATTGATATTTTTGTCAATTTTCAAGTCAAATGGATCGGTTATATATGGTTGTTCTTTTTATGAACTTTTGTTAGTTTAAGTAATTTGTTGGCCAACTACAAATCCAACAATCTGATCGTAAAAACTAAAAACTAAGTAATTGAGCTGATGAAACCCAGCAAGTTCATCAGAAAACTACAAAACCCAGAAAATTAAAATGAAACCCAAAAATATTTTCCTTCCTCTTCTCTTCAGCAGTTCAACACTAACCTTTGATCAATTAAGATACACATGAAAATAAATACCAAGACCAAGGAACCCATGACTTTGTAAAACTCCAATTCCATCATTGCAAAGAAACAAGATGTACTTGCTCAAATTTAGATTGGGAACCCATCTTCCTCTACAAATTCTCAGCAGCTAAGAATAGCACCTCTCTTTCATCGCTCCCCCAACTCCTGACAATCCTTAACTCCCTAAATTAACCCGATCTTGACCACCTCTAGACGAGCTCTTCTCACCACAACATTGCGATCATCAGTCATCACCATGCTGGTCCATTCGACCGGCATCCAGGTGCGGCGACGCAAAACGATGAGCCATCTTCAATGCTTTGGTCGTCCGAATCGATTGGTCATTTCACTTATTTGGGGAGAGAGAGAGAGAGAGAGAGAGAGAGAGAGAGAGAGAGAGAGAGAGAGAGAGAGAGAGAGAGAGAGAGAGAGAGAGAGAGAGAGAGAGAGAGAGAAGTTTGATAGAGTTGTTCTCCATTGTGATCCACGTGGGTTAGATTGTCAACCACGCGTAATTGACATAACCATTAGAGAAGCCAAATGTTATTTTTTTCATGTCAAATATTTCCGTTTTACAGTTTAGGTGGCATTTGACCATGCCATTAGACTTGGCCTAAGCCCTGACCTTGACGGATGAATTATACTTTTCACCGGGTCTATAATTCTCTTCACTTGGGTTGGAGTGTGTTCTAGACATTTGGACTACTGGGTACATTTTCTTTTTGCCCAGGACTGGGAAGTCTTTAACTGAATCGGGTCGTCCTACCATCTCTCCTGCGTAGTTAAAGGATGCTTCGACTGTTCGGCTCATCTCTGAATGTTCAACATTGTTTTACAGCGAGCAAGGATTGGGCCTTGAAAATAAAATATCAAGCCTTATTTATTTAACTGACACTAGGGTGTGGGCACAAATCGCGCAAATTCCGAGCTCGACCTGATCCCATCCCGTCCCGAGCGGGACGAAAAATAAAATTTTCACTATTCCATCCCATCCTGACCCGGCCCTTTTTTAGGGACGGGATCTGCTCTTGATTTTGAAATCCCAATAGACCCGTCCCGTCCTGCATAATCTATTTTGTCTATTTTATTATTTGTTTTATTAAGGATTGACATATTATATTATCAAACCAATAGTATTATTCAATAAAAAAATAAAATTACTTTCTAACGATCAAAGTATTATACTTCTTGTAGTATGAATTAAATGTATCAATTAAACGTGAAATAAAATTGCGTGTAGTTTTACTTCTTCTAATTAATCATTAAGTAAAATGGTATTATTTTGTGTAGTTGTAATTTTTTTAAGTCTTATTAAACTATATTTATGTTATATTGATCCCGAAATTTGGTTCGTCTCATCTCATTCAAATTTTATTGTTTGATACTCTATTAAATGTTCATTTTAAATTGAACCCGAAATTTGACCCGTCCCGTCCCGTTTGGATTTCGGGATGACCGGGACAAACTTTTAAAATACCTAATCTCATCCCGACCCATCTTGTTCGAGATATGGATAGGGACGGACAAAAATGGACATGACCTATCTCGCGTCCACCCCTAACTCACACAGCTTTTTCGTCTTTTTGCCACGCCAAAGCATAATGCTAAAATATCATGTTGGGGACTTGTTAGGTCTAAGTAGAACACATATATATCTAGGGGTGGGCACTTGGGCCTGTAAAATTCGGCCCGTCCTTGTATATTTCCGGCCCATAACAGGACGGGTCAAGTTTGAATTTTTAGTTTTGAAGCCTTGTCCGTCTTGGCCTGGTCTGTTAAAACAGGACAAGCTACAGTAGAGCTAAAAATTCCCAAAACACTCAAAATAGCTAACCAACTAACCTACCTCACTCACTTTACTCTGTGCAACCTCACTCACAGTCTCTGTAACTTAACCTACCTCACCTATTTCTCAACAACTAAGTCTCTGTAACGAGTCAACTTCTCCTTCACTTAAACACCCCTCTCAATCTTGCTCTCTCGATCACCGTCAACTTCGACCCCATCGTTGTCTTCAGGTTTCACTCTTGCTCTTTCAAATTGGTTCGTTCAAAATCTGCAAATAATGATTGGGTTTGGATTAAATCTTCAATGTGATGTTGAATTTCTTGTTTATTCAAGGCTTTCAACCGGTTGGGTTTTCACATGATTGATATATGATAACATTTTATAATCACTTAGCTTCATGATTGATATATGAGGTTATGAGTTAAGATTGATATATGAGGTTATTTGTGTGTTTATGCTTGAGTTTATCTAGAGTTCTAATTAATGGGCTAGGGTGGTGGGTTAACGGTTTATATTGTTACTAGAATTTGATCTTTTGACTGAAAAAGCTCATTATCCAATTGTTGTCTAAAATCTATGGAGTGGTTTCGTTCGTTCATCATCAAATAATAATTTGATATTGTTTGTTTGTTTGCATACTTTCTATAGCAAGTATTGACCCTTATCGCGTAAAACGTACGCGTAGTTCATTGACTTCGCTGACAGGAGCAATCAAGCAAAGCTACCACGGTACCACCTTTTCTTAGAAGCAATCAAGCAAAGCTAGCACTTTTCTTGCTGGTTTACTTCACCGTTTTGTATAATTGGTTTGTTACTTGATCAGATTGTTGTGCACTTGTTTGGCTGGTTATAGAGATTGAGTTTGTAATTTACTTTGGTTTGTAACACTACAAGAAAAACGCACTTAGACCGCGGAGCGTTTCTGTCGTCTAAATGCGTTTTTCCGTCGTCTAAGTACTTAGACGACGGAGGCTCCGTCCTCCAGGCTCCGTGCTCCAAGTGATGTCGTCCAGGCACTTGGACGACGGAAAATGACGTCTCCGTCGTCCAAGTGCACTTGGACCGTGGACATTCTCCACGGCCCAAGTAAGCACCTGGACGACGGAGATGTCATTATCCGTTGTCCAAGTGAACTTGGACCGCGGACATTCTCCGCGGCCCAAGTAATCACCTGGACGACAGAGAATATCATCTCCGTCGTCCAAGTGCTTACTTGGGCGACGGAGAATGTCAGCATTCTCCGCGGTCCAAGTAACCACTTGGACGACGGAGAATGATATCTCCGTCGTCCAGGTGCTTACTTGGACCGCGGAGAATGTCTGCATTCTCCGTGGCCCAAGTAACCACCTAGACGACGGAGATGATATTCTCCGTCGTCCAAGTGCTTACTTGGACCGCGGAGGAAGCTAATATTCTACGCGGTCCAAGTAATCTCCTAGACGACGGAGATATGATAATCTCCGTCGTCCAGGTGATTATTTAATTTTTTTTTTAAATTAAATTGTTATTAAATATTAATAATTTAATTTATAAACCAATCTCATTTAAATAATGAAAAACGTTAAAATTAATTAATTAAAATAAATTTGTAATTACTAAATTAAATAATAAAATTAATTTGTACATACATTAACGAAAAACGCATAAAAATTAAAATATTGTTCGAAATGGGGAAAAAAACGATATAATAAACTACTAACTAAAATACTGGAGGAGCAGATGCGTCACCGAGTCCCCCACCTCCAGCCGGGTCGTTGTCGTCGGGGTATGGGTTTGGAGGAGGTTGACATTCTCCTCGAGCTTGTTGCATGAGGGCGATGAGTTGGGTTATTTGTGCTTGTTGCTCATTAAGCCTTTGACGCATGGATTGATTTTCCGCTCGTGCGAGTCGAGCCTCTTGAATGGCTGCTTCGACGGCCGCAGCCTGAGTACTTCTCCGCCCCGAACCTCCCGTAGATGATGAGTCAGAGGTCGTCGACAAATCTCGAACCACCTTAGGTCCGAACCCCCTAACCTCCCTGCCAGCTCTACGACCATAGACCTCATCCGCGATTGCAATTTGGCTCTCCATCGATAGAGGAGGCAGGTCTTCCGGCGGCAAATCTGGGAACGCAAGCTGAGTGCTAGCCAATTCTTCCTGCGCACGCTCTACCACCCTTGCCTACAAAAGAATAATTAAAAAATTATAATGAAATAAAATTTAAATAATAATTACTACAATTAAAAGCACTTATATATATCACATACGCCGTATTGACTCGCATCA
Source organism: Geum urbanum (assembly GCA_946800695.1). Taxonomy (NCBI): domain Eukaryota; kingdom Viridiplantae; phylum Streptophyta; class Magnoliopsida; order Rosales; family Rosaceae; genus Geum; species Geum urbanum. The sequence continues at coordinate 15,249,534 of OX327003.1, forward strand.
TTATCGAGCCCAGGCGTCACGTACGCGGTTATGCTAGCATCGAGATAAGGGTGTTTGGAGCCCTTATCCTTGTGCTCCTTGGCTATTTGAATAAGCTGCTTGGCGCCGGAAGTATGGTGTTTGTCCTTCTTCCCCCGGTTGGTTTTGTTGACTTCGGAGAATTTCTGTTATACAACATAAATCATTAAAAAATTAATAAGTAACTAAAATTAAAATAATTCAATTCTCTTATTTGAAATAAAAAAAGTAAACACCTTAAATTCATCATCTTGAAAGTGGTTACACAACCACTGCCACTCATCTTCTCTATCCCCACGCAGCTCTACGGGGTTAGGCACGGGGCCGATATGTTCGAAGTATTGATGAAGCCTGTACTTTCAGTCACGATAGATAGAGTTGGAGGTGGAGTTGATATGCCTAAGCGTTGCCGGTGTCGGATCTACCTCATATTGCTCCTATCAGAAATAAATAGAAAATTATAATCGTATATATTATGAAATTATAATATTTATTGGTTATTAGAAAATAAATTTAAAATTGTACGTATTACGTACCGAAAGTTCTTTAAAGTGTTTCGCCTTCTCTTCATCCGGCAACTCCTTCCAATTAGGGGCAATGAGACGAACCCGGCTACGAAGGATTGACCCTATGCTATGCGCCGAGAGACTTGCTAGCTGAGCTGTGGGAGGGCCACCGGTGAATTCGTCGTACGGCAAGTCGATCTTTTTCCCGGTCGCCTTTAAAATTTTCTCCGCTTTGCCTCCTTTGACAAGACCGCGAGTCCTTTTCGGTTCCGGGTCAATCGGGGCCCTCCTTTGCTTACGCCGGGCGCTGTAGAGGATAGATTCAGAGGTCGAGGACGCCTGAGTACTTGCTGTTGAACCGGTACCGGGCATCAGACTTGAATAGGGGTCGTCATCACCGCTCGGGATAAATGGGGGAGCAGAAATTTCCCCAGAGGGCGCTGCCGACGGACCAGATGAAGGGTCCGGATTGAGGGCGTCGTTGCCCTCCTGTAATTCCCAACCGACTTGGTTCGCCAAGCGGCGGAGCATAGCATCTTCGGCCTCCTGTTGGGCTTTTTTCTTTCCGGACGGAGCCATTTAAACCTAGGAGTACGTTGTTAAAATACATGATTATCATAATAATTATATAAAAAAATTTACGCTAATTAAGTGCGGCTAAGATTTAAATAGAGTACACTAGCTTGGCTTTTTCGGTCGTTCAATGGACTTGCGACCCGCGCGATAATGTGTAAATTTTCAATTAATCAGCCTTGGTTCAATCGAAAAACATGGCCAGTTAGGGATAGAGATAACGCGAGAGGCAGGACTAATTTCGACAAAACATCCCGAGGCTAACCAAATGAATGGTATATACTCTATTCGTGTCGTCTTTCTTAGATCCAAAACCTGTCACCAGTCATAACCCGTTTTTAGACACCATGTCCGACATTCGGCCAATCTTTCAAAAATTTACACTCCCTCAAGTCCTTTGCAAACTCCGCCCTCAACCTCGTGTCCATAACTTCACTTAGGTTATGGTGTGCGGTGATGAAATCCACACATCACGAGGGGTTAGGGAGATAAGCTAGGAAAAGAGGCGCCATCTATTCCAAAGAGTGCGACTTAATAAACCAAGCTTATGTACTAAATTTAAATCAAAGACGTACTACCATGCAATTTACTAGAAAATACACATAATTATCAATTAATAATTTTTAATTACATGCAATAATAATCACAGATTATACTATTAATTAAAACAATAAATAATGACAATAATGAATAATTATTTATCATGCATTTAATAATAATTATTCATTTACCCATATAATTAATTATTATTAACAATAATTATTATTACTATTATTTAATTTTAACTAATAATTATTCATTACCAAATAACAACTAATAATGATTACTAAATAATTAATTAATAATAATAATAATAATAATTATTAATTACTAATTATTATAATTACTAATTATTTAAAACTATTATAATTACTAATTATTATAATTACAACTATTAATTATTATTTACTTATTACTATTATAATTACAACTAAATAATTATTATAATTACTAATTATTTAAAAATATTTACAAATTAAATAATTACTTAAATAAAAATAATGTTAATTAATTAAAAAATAGAATTATTACCTCGCCGGAATGTCGCCGGAATATCGCCGGAGTAGAGTCGTCGGAGAGGGGGAACCACGCCGGAATTTGAGTCGCCGGAGCGTCGGAGGAGGAGGAAGGCCGGAGGAGAGGAGAGGAGAGGAGAGGAGAGGAGGAGAGGAGAGGAGATGGAATGAGAAAAGGAGGGGGGGACTGTTCTATTTATAGACTTTCACCTAGACGACGGAGACCTGTTTTCCGTCGTCTAAGTGAACTTGGACGGCGGAAACGGGCTTTTCCGTCGTCTAGGTGAAGCGTTTCAAAATTTTGAAACGGCACCCAATTAATCGGCGGGACGTTTCAACCGCCTTAAATTTAAACTTAGACGACGGAGAATTGATTCTCCGTCGTCTAAGTGAAATTTGAAGCGGCGCCGAAATTTAAGGCAGTACATTCAACCGCCATAAAATTGAACCTGGACGACGGAGAATGACCATCTCCCTCGTCCAGGTGAACACCAGGACGACGGAGATGGTCATTCTCCGTCGTCCAGGTGCAAATTACGTTAAAAAAAATTTAAAAATTAATTCGCAAGGAATTTGGCGATCTGTCATTCGAATGAAATAGTCGTAAAATATCGATGAACGCATCGTATATATAAACAGTTAAATTTGAAACGACGAATAATTTTACGTCTTTAAACTTGTTAAGTATCTACTAATCTTTACGACTTAAGTGTTATTAAGTATATGCTCATTTGCACCAGAGTATTAACGAAATTGAATTTGGACAAAAAAACCGTTGGATACGTTCGCCGTAACATAATATATAATTACAATAATTTTCAGAAAATAATAAGTTCGTGAAGGATTTCATCGGCACAGTCAACCGCAAAACCGAGATTTTCACAAACCGGAAACGTGGATACAAGGCATTTCGCAACTCCGATTTTCGAACCATTGAAGCTCACACACCAAGAATTGTTTACTCTTAAGTCTTGACAAAAAGAATATGCATTGGAAGATGGTCTAGATGGTCGTTGTCTTAGAAAAAATTACTAAATCTACACCTGGACGACGGAGATGAGCTTCTTCGTCGTCCAGGTACTAACCTGGACGACGGAGAAGCTCATCTTCGTCGTCCAAGCGCAGAGACCCTGAATTCAGGGGTTAGGGGGCCTTACTGTTTAGGGTATAGGGTTTGTGCACTTGGACGACACAAATGCCCTTCTCCGTCGTCCTAGTTAGTACCTGGACGACGGATAAGGTCATCTCCGTCGTCCAGGTTCAGAGACCCTGAATTCAGGGGTTAGGGCCTTACTGTTTAGGGTTTATGTGGTCCAAGGTCATTTGTGTGTCCGTTCAATTATTATGATTCAAGTCGATAATTAAAAAAATCATCGATCGATCCGATCTGCTAGCTTTAGGGTTTAGGGTTTAGGGAGATAGCTCAAGGTATTTATGTATGAACTTTCCTTCTGGCATGATATATAGATTTAACGCCGTAATTAAAACAACATATACTACATCGTGTTCACAATAATACTTTCACTTGACATAATCAATCATAGAATAATATAGTATAATTTCTGAAACATTTATTTCATTCATCTCTCGCAAGAATCATAGCTAGGGACCCATAATCCTGGCCTATTTACACATAAATATTATTTAAAAACAATTAAACGAACAAAAGCTTCTTCAGGAAGCTTCTTGGACATAATAGAAAGCTTTCACCTTTTTGACTACCCAAAGCCCAAAATACCCAAAAGGCGAAATCTGGAATTAATTTCTCTGTTGTCCAGGATATATAATTCGGATTAATTAATTAATTTAATTTAATTTACGTACGTTGGTCGATCCGATCTGATCGAGCATGGACGCGTGTAATTAATTAATTAATTAAGTACAAAAATATTAAGATCTACGTACATACATTCTCCTCCTTATAATATTTATATTAATTTTTGATCGATGATGCATCGATCATATATGACAATAATTACAATAATTAATTACCAATTAATAATCCTCGTCGTGTGACCGTACTCTTCGTCATAATCGTCATCATCCTCATCCCCGTCATCATCATCCTCATCCCCGTTATCCGAAAATGGGCAAATATAAGGGTTTACTTTCTACAAACATGATCGATATGTATATAAATTACTAAATACCGAGACGTACGTACGTACCCATTGGAAGAAATAATCGGGAAACTTTTTCTTAACCATTTTCTCAATCCACGCCGAACTCTTGTCTAGATTTAACGCCTGAAGCCTCTCCCTGTATGACATCATGTACGGCTCAACTTCATCATAGTCTCGCAACACTACCCAATGTGCCTCAATAAGTTCTTCCCGTGTTAACGATTCGTTTAATACTTCTCTAAACGGTCGGACGACATTGGTGACGACAGAAAGATTGATGCGGGTACTGGGATCGGAGGCAGTGGGAGGTGGTGCATCTTTGAGGTACCTGTTGCAGTAAGTAACACACTCATGCATTAGGTATGTCTCTGCTATGGAGCCATCCGGGGCCGACCTGTTTTTGACGAATGACTTATAATGTCCAAGCTGTCTACAAAATCAAACGTACAGTAAGAATAAGTACATATAGCTTGTAATCTCTAGTGGAACAAATTATGAATCGAAAAACCTGTATAATTAAATAATTAGTTGTACGTACCTTTCTTGAGGATACATCCAAGTGTACTGGACCAGACCAGAAATGAGCACCTGCTCGGGCAGGTGGATCATTAGGTGAATCATGATGTCAAAGAAAGCAGGGGGAAAAATCCTCTCTAGTTTGTAAATGATGTGCACAATTTGTTGTTGCAATTCCACCACATTTGACTTCTTTAATTCTCTGGCGCATAACCTCTGCCACCATGTGCACAATGCCACTATTGGTTTGACGACGTCACGAGGCAAATATGGTCGAATTACCACTGGAATCAGACGTTGCAGCATAACGTGATAGTCATGTGTCTTTAGACCAACAAACTTGTGTTGCACCTCGTCCACTGCTCCAGTTATAGTAGCTGCATACGTATTCGGATAACGAACGTCCTTAAACCAGTGAAATACAGAACGTCTAAGTGTCGGCTTCACTGTGTAAGCTGCAGCTGACATCTTGTTGTACACTCCTTTCCTATCCTTCCTCAACCACAAGGGACGACGTAGATTCATTGATTCAGATCTTTGCGCGCTTTGGGAGTATCTTTAGTCTTGAACTTAATACCGAGAATTGTTCCCACCACGCTGTCGCACACATTCTTTTCTATGTGCATCGCGTCCAAGTTGTTCCTCAGCTTCAACTTTGACCAGTAAGGGAGTTCAAAGAATATACTCTTGTGATGCCAATAGCTGAGATCATGTGGAGGAATTTGATTGAATTTCTTCACATCTGCGTCAATGGTCAACACACCAAAGTCGAAATAGCTCAACCTCTCTAAAATCTCTTCGCCCGACCAACTACGGGGTTTAGGATTGTTCTCTACCGTCCCATCAAAATGAGCTTCATCTTGTCGCCAGGGGTGGTCGTGAGGAAGCCATCTACGGTGACCCAAGTAACACACATTCCCCGCGTGCCAACTAGAGTTCACGTCGTCCAAACATATAGGACATCCATTATATCCTTTTGTCCTGCAGGCTGCCAACATCCCATACGCTGGAAAATCGCTGATCGTTTTGTCATAAGTTGGGACTCCATTTTCCCACAACAGTTTCAGCTCGTCGATCAAATGTCTGAGGTAGACATCTAAGCACTTCCCTGGAGATTTAGGACCTGGAATTAGTATAGTAAGGAAATTAAATTCCTTGTTCATGCACATCCACGGAGGCAAGTTGTACAACATCAGAATAACTGGCCAAGTGCTGACGGCGGAGCTATTACTTCCCCAAGGATTGAATCCGTCTGTAGATAGGCCGAGTCTAACATTTCTAACCTCTGCAGCAAAGTCTTCAAATTCTCTATCGAAATGTTTAAAACCCTCCCCATCCGCGGCGTGTCGCAGGACATCGTCATCTATTCGCTTTTCTGCGTACCATCGCATCGCCTCTGCTGTGTGTAGAGACATATACAGGCGTTGCAATCTAGGAATCAAGGGAAAATATCGAACAACTTTCACAGGAATTCTCTTTTTCAAACTCTTCCTATTCAGCTCATATCTGCACTGGCCACATACGCGACAATAGTCCAAATCTTTATACTCTTTGTAAAATAGCACACAATCATTCGGACATGCGTCAATTATCCTGTACTTTAGGCGGAGGCTGCTCAAGATATTTCTAACTTTATAATGAGATTTAGGAAGATTGTGATCATCAGGAAGCAACTTACATATTTGCTCCTGAATTTCGTCAAAAGCACTCACTGACATTTTGTGCTTCACTTTTATCTTCATTTGCTCCATCACATATTGCAACACATTCTCTCGACATCCAGGGAACACCGGGGTCTGCACTTCAAGTAGCATCCGGTTGTACTTATCCATCTCACTAGTGTCAGTGGCCAAGCTAGCAGCGGGGAATGTGTCATCATTCTCATGAGTGGTACTGTAACCTCCGTCTTGATGTTGGTGTCCACCATGACTAAATCCCGGAAACGCATCATGGACCAAATCTGCATTTGGGTTGCAAGCTGGGGGGCCGGCACCACTGCCGCTGGATGAGGCACCCTGGTAACTGTACCCTGAGCTGAAGTCTGCTGAGCTGAACTCTACTGCTTCACCATGCTCGCTCCATGTAGTGTAACTCCACATCATACCATTTTCGTACAGGTGTTGCACCATAACATCAACCTCCACATACTGACAATTAAGACATTTCTGGCACGGACACCTGAAACGCTTCTTTCCCTGACCATGTTCTATCGCAAAATTCACAAATTCGCTAATTCCATCCATATACCGGACATCACATCTATTCTTCAACTTCATCCAACTCTTGTCCATACTGCTACAAAATATTATAATTAATTAATTATTACATATATATGAGTCCATTAATTAACTATTAATTATATGTACTCGATCTACATCGATCAATTACGTAATTTAATATGTGTAGCTAACATCCATGCATGTATGTACGTTTTAACTAAATATTAAGCAAATTTTAACTGCGTACGTACCTGCTGGCCTTCTCGATATCAGTTAAGAGCTAGTGAGCGGAGATCCTTCTCCTTCTCCTTCTCCTTCTCCTTCTCCTTCTTCTTCTTTAAACTTTCGATTCCCGGGAGAGGAAAGAGAGTTTGGTATCGGGATTATATAATGCTTCACTTAGACGACAGTGGTGTCGATACGTCGTCTAAGCGGACGTCACTCGGACCACGGCGTGTCGGTCCGTTGTCCAGGTGAGAACCTGGACGACGGAGAAGTCTCCGTCGTCCAAGTGTCACTTCGACCACGGAACTATTCTATTTCCGTGGTCTAAGTGATGTTTTCTTGTAGTGGAAGTCACAACAACTTAACATCTTATTATAGATAGTTTGAAGCAACTTATTATAAATTAATATAATTTACATAGCGTTGGGCCTTTGGGCCTTGAAGAATAATAAAAATTTTGAATCCTGTACTGGGCCCGTACCGTCCCGAACCCGTACGGTACAAGCCTTTATGGGTTTTAGTTTTGAAACCTTGCATCCCGTCCAATCTCGACCCTTAAATAAAAAATAGGATGGCCAGACTTTATGAAGGTTCGTACTGCCCCATCCCATGCCCAACCTTAGATATATCTGTTGAAAATTGAAAGGGGAAATCTTTGTACTCCTACTCTACATACATTATAAAGAGGTGAGAAGTGAATGCATAGACAAATACTATTCTTTGTAAACATTAGGCTCCATTTGTTGTCATACGCTCATACTCACTAGTACATTGTTGAAATAAATAAGGCAAACTAAACATGTAGGCCATGTCAAAGCATGTGATTGTGGTACATGAATAAAACTGATCCGGAATATGTATAGAAACAACATATGAATAGACATGTCCCATTTAAATTAAACTTAAAATTGTTTGAGTTGTTTGGTAAACTAAAACATCTTTAACTTATTGCAAAAATTGCACCAAAAAGCTATAAATTATAACAGCTTATAAAAATTGGCAATATGCACATTTCATAAACATAAACTACAACTGATTATTATCACAGCACCACCCTCTCAAACTGAGACTCAGTAAATATAAGTAACGGCTCAATTCCAACCTCATAAAGGCCCAAGGTCAAACTTGGAATATAACTTCTTTTACAAAGGTTGTATAATTACACTTTGGACTACATCTGTCACCTGACGAAGTTAGAGCCATCGTCAACATGGAGGCCGCCGTGCAAGGAAAAGAAAATGCTTGAGAGACTTGAAAATTTTGGGGGCTTGGGTTTTTATCACAAAGATAAAAGAGTTGTTTGATCATGTTTTTATATATCCTTGTTAAAATATTGTTCAGTGAAAAATCCTTGAAAAAAAAATAACAATAAAAAAACACTGATACAAATATGAAACAAGTTCACACAGAATGAGATCTTTGATCTTGTGCATCGAGTTAACTACACCAATACACTTATTGCACTATTCATACAAAGAATAACGGAGATATTAAAGATATGAAACAAGAGTAACTAAAGTAACTAAATGACGATAAGTAAAGTACGATAAGTATATAACACGAGAATTGTAGTGGTTCACCGAATTGGCTAGTCTACTTGGGGTTTTACTATGGATCTCGGACCTGAATATAGTTCTAGTCCAAGTAACTACAAGAGGGAAGTGTAGTGTGATGGATTAAAGAGTGGAGAGAAGTTTCCTTTTATACGCTAAGGGTGGCTTCTCTCCTTACATTTCTTCAATGTGAGAGGTTTTCCTCTCTCTTCACTTCAACTAATCTATGAACCTTTCTTGGTGGCTTGGGAGGATGACTTATGGTGGCAGTAATGTCCGGCTCTTGTCACCGATGGGTAGCTCCGGTATCGATCTTCATGACGTAGCCTTGAGTATGCTTGGCAGTTATATGCTAATATAGTATATATGTACAAGTTCCCTAACTCTCTAAGTAAAAGTAATTCTTTCTTGGGGAATTACAAATAAATTACCAAACGTAATTAAGGGTACGAATCCCCTAGTCCCCTAACTTTACAAGTAAGAATAACCACTCATAAATTATTTTACAATTTAAACAAAATTTATGCATGTAATAAGAGTAGACAACGAAATATGATGTTGCGTCGGTAGCGGTATGCATGATATGCTAGACCGTGTGTGGAAAGTAAATCATACATGACAAAAATAAATGAGTTAGCATACGCGAAATGATGAGCGGCGATACACTATGAATGCACGATGTATGTGTGTATGTAACATGCGTATGATGATGAAAATGTTTGTGCAGTGGTGCATGCATGAGTGATCCTGCTAAAAATTTTGTTTCAATCCCCGAGGCCTAGATCGGGAACACGTTCTTTTTCCGCTACTAGTTACGAGCCAAATGGTCACCCACTCTGTGACCAATGTTGATCTGTTGTTCCTTTGTGCACCTGTTACATTCTGGAAAAGAATAACATCATAAGTGTGGTTAGTTTTGATGAGAACAGCAAGTAACTAGCTTGCTTGCCTCTCGAATATGTAATATCGGTTCCCGTGGTTTTTTTACTCACGGTTCTGCTTCGCTGATGCGTATTTTTGCTAATGTCAGCGGATTTAGTAAAACATTTTTTCTTATATCTCGAATGGTGCATAATGTCATTTCGAGCTTCCTCCAAGTAGCGGAACCTAGTAGACCCGCTCCCAATGTAGCCACTTTTCTGATACTGGTGTACTCCTTCATATCTTTCTGGTAAGGGAGACGCAAGTTGCGGCGCGACGTGCATTGATCTAGCAGTGCACTTGATGGTATCTCTCGCCTAATCCTTCTTATCGACTAGTGTTCGCAGCACCAATAGTTGCACAATCGTTGGTGGAAACTCGTTAACGGGTACCCTCGAGCCCTCGAGTTCCTACCCCCGAGAGACTTGTGGCATTAATGAAACCGAACAATCCGGCCATTAACAATTTTGCTCATTTGGATTATTCTCGTTTCGCTGCGTGATTTGCAAGTCCCCAAGTTACACATAAGAGATAGTGAAGTAAGTGTAGGGCGCGTATAGTTCTAACGTTAGCGAGACTGGATAGTCGCCGAGTGTTTCGTAGAAAAATTTGGTGATCAGATCAGTGACACTGCGTGACTAACAAATCCCCAAGTTTACACATAAAACACATAAAACACATTACATATATTTATAATAGAGTGCTTTAAAACATGCATGTGTGGAAGTTGATTTTGCATCAATAAAATGTATGAAGAGAATTCATTTGCTTATCCATACGAGTGAAAAATGAGCGAAATTTTTTTTATAAACGAAAGTGTAAAGAATTATCATTTATTGATGCAAAATAGTAAAACGAAGGCACATGCAAATATTGTGACACATCTAGCATGGCAAGTGACCTAAATTAACGAAAAATATTGCTCGATAAATCAATTTTAGTAGGTGAGTTCCCTATTTAATGAGCAATATTTAGTTAAGTATCAATTTACCTGGCGCATGTTTCTAGTGTAATCGAGCATGACATATTTATGTACTATGAGAGTCTGAGTGATTATCTGATTGCTTTGCAAAAATTTATCCGAACCACACATACTGATGCCATTGCAGTTTTAAGATATAGATGACAAGACCCGCCCCACATTATCGCAGTAATATAGGGTAAGTCTTGCAGGATTCGTATTACAGTATCAAGCACCAACTAATCGGTACCAGCTACCCTAGCACGGATAACCCTGAAGTTTAACTGAGAACCTACACTGAGAAAACTGAAGTTGTGGACTGTTATACCTCGTATTCTGAATGGTCACGACTTTAGCTGGCGAACCTGAAAACTGGGCAATTTAAAACAAAGAGCCCATGGAAAGGCATAAAACATAAAATGTTAGAGTGAGTGGACAAAATCATAATCTATGTAAATTTGTAAAACTATAATTGTATGTCTTTCCATTGATTTCTGTGAAATAATGTCAGTTCTAGTATCATAAACTGAACTACAAATGGAGGTGGTTGCTCGAGAGTTTTTTCCTAACCTAAGACCTAAGTCGACTAACTATAAAAAAATTGTAGGTTATGGGCCGGACGAGATATCCTGACCTTCTTTGATGGCTAGAAGAGGCACCCTGACTTCCCCTGACTGGACTACCTGGTGATCAACCAAACAGTCAGTACATCGATGCAACTAACTAATGTCATCACGATAAGTGGTAAGGCCCAAAGACAGGCGCAGTCAGAGATCTTTTGATTTTCATCTCTTACGCGTTGACAGGCGCTCCAACTTTCTTCTTCTTTTTTGCAGTCGCAGCTCGCCTCTGCCCCTCGCTCCTTCTCTTGTTCGATGCCGCATCTCCTCTTTCTTCTTTTTAGATCGATCAACACAGAGAGAAGGTGAGATCAAGATTGCTACCCAATTGATCTCGGAATGGTCTCACAGCGGTGCTCGCGGATCGGGCGTGTTTGTATAGCATGAGTTGTCCGATTCATATACTTATCCACTTAAGCAGGTAATCGACACCTACCAGACCACCCCAAAGACCACCAAGGAGGCTTCAACTTCACTCACCAGACCGACTCCATCTGAGCGCACACGCGCCCGTGGGGCGCACGCCCGAATGAGCGGATCACACACCGGCAAGTGCACCAGTCCCACATCGAAGAACACCATCAAGCACCAAGCTCAACCATCTATATAGGTAAGGTAGTTATGACAGGTAAGGGCATTGAATCCATTCTGATCCAAGCATTAAACACTCGTTCGCACGTTCGCTTGACTATTATACCCAATACATTATCTGACTTAGGCATCGGAGCGTTGAAGGCGGGCCACCCCGTCTTGACCCCTGATTGTCTGTTCATTATTGTATTCTTCTAACAGCCGCACCCGAACGCGCGCACCCGATCACCCGAAGGTAGAGAGAGCGCCCGACCATCCGAACAGCCCGAGCGTTCGGACGAGGAGAAGGAGTACTCATACTTGCTTCTGCCAGATTACGTCCCCGCGCGTAATTCGGTAGAAACAGTTGGCACCGTTTGTGGGAAGCTTACAAATTGTAAACCTCGTATAAACACCACAAAAACCAAAGGTCCACATGCTCAACCCGGTGACTAACGACAGCAACGCGCCTGATGTGGAGACGCCGCCAGACTCGCAGGGGCGGTATGTATTAGCAATCGATAGGAATGATGACGAGGAACGCGTCGACAGCCTGGTCCAGGAATTACGGGAGGCGGCGCTCGAGAGAGCAGAGGAGCGCCAAATCCGTCAGAGGTTGGAGGAGCGGCTGGACGCGCTCGTTAGCCGGCAACTGGGGCAGCGCGAGGAGACCCAGGAGACCACCAGCGAGGAGCAATACCCGTTCGGCGGGACCAGCGCACGGGCGACCCAAGCGCCCTCACCCATGGAAGAACCGGCGCCCCCGACGAACAATGCTCTGATCCTCCGGAGGATGGAGGAACTGGCGGAGGAGGTCTCGCGCTTGCGTAAGGATAGGCTGGCCGGGCAGGGCGGGACGTTCGCCCCCCGGGTCAGCCCGTTCTCGGCGCATATACTGGAGAGGGGAAGGGACCCCCACGCGAAGACGACGAAGATTACCCGGTTCGACGGGAGTGGAGATCCCCGCGCGCACATTGACAAGTTTCGATCCACCACGGACGGAACCCGGTACTCGGATCCAACCCTATGTTTCCTATTTCAGGAAACGCTGACGGAGGAAGCGCGAAGCTGGTTCTACGAGATCCCGCCAGGCTCCATACATTCGTTCCTCAAACTGGCGGAGAGCTTCTAGAAGCGTTATCGGCTCCAGGGGAAATACAACACCGCGGGTATTCTCCTCAAGGTCCGCCAGGGGATGGACGAGAGCCTGTCAAGCTACATAAACCGATGGAGGACGCTTGCGAGCACGTGCAGGGACCTCGACAAGCGAGTGGCCAAGGTAGCCCTGATGGATAATTTGCTCGCCACCCCGTTTGTAGAAAAGCTGGTAAGGAAGGTGCATCTCGACTACGACGAGATCATGGACCTGGTCGTACAGAAGGCGTTGGTGGAGACGCGGGTGTACGGGTCTGCCTCCGAGTCCAGCACCAACAGACCGGAAGGGAACGCCCAGCCACGTCGACCCTCGGACGACGGAGGGGAGCCAGCCGGAGGGCAGAAGAGGAGCTGGGACGCGCACAGACAGGACCGCCAAAGGCCACCCTCCCGCTACAACGACAACTGCTGCAACCAAACGAGGGGACCAGCGCAGCGGGGGACCCGTCCACCACCAGCGCCACAATACTGGCAGGTGGCCTAAGAGCTGTACGCAATCAACCAACAGTCGAATGAGGACCTACTCCGCAAATACCAGCACCGGCTCCTACCACCAAACAACAGGTCGAGGGCAAGAATCCCGGCCGGCCGACTCCCGGACGTCTGGTGCGAATACCACAGCACCACCTCCCACCACACCAACGATTGCATGACGCTAACAAAGGCCCTCGCGGACATACAGAAGGATGAGCGGACAACCCCTCCCAGGGCGGAAGAGCGACAGCGCGAGGCGAACATCAGGACCCGTGGGACTATCAGTACGATATCCAGGGGCAAGCGCAAGGAGGGAACGTCGTCACCCGATTGCTCGAGCAGGGAGGTATTGGCGATCGGGTCGGGAAGAGCGGCCAAGGTGGGGAGGAAGGAGGCGCCCGCCATTAGCTTCACGGCGGAAGACGAAGAGAGAAGCCCGAAGGATAGCACCCTGCCGTTCGTGATCGACGCGATCATCGACCGATTCCTTATGAAGAGGGTGCTAATCGACAATGGGGTGTCCATGAACGTGATCTACTTGGACGCGTACACGACGCTCGGCAGGCCCGCCAGCAAGATGACGCAGGATCACGAGTGCGTGGCCAGCTTCACGGGCGAAACATCGTATCCAATCGGGAGTGACAGCATCTGGGTCGGGATTGGCGCGTCCGACTCCCCGCATAGTGAGGTTCGGACGGACTTCATAGTCATGGACACCCCCTCCCCCTACAACGCCATACTCGGAAGGCCAGGGATCTGCAAGTTGAAGATGATCATCGCAGGGCACCTGCTCTTGGGACGATTCCCAACCGAGCACGGAGTCGGATACGTCCGGGGATACAATAGCGAGGAGACAGCGAAACCCCGGGACAAGCATGAGGTCCTCGCCCTGGAGCCCGTACCAGGATCAGAAGTACCCGACGACCCGTGCGACGGGCTGATGGCCGTGTCGCCCGTCCCCGAGCGCGAAGAGATGAGGATAATCCAGTTATCCTCCAAACACCCGGAGAGAACGGTCCAGATCGGAGCGTCGCTGGCTCCCGCGATAGCCGAACGGCTGATCGCACTGCTGAAAGAGAAGCAAGAGGTGTTTGCGTGGTCGTATAAGGACATGCCCGGGATCGACACGAGCATCATATCCCATAGGCTGAACGTCAGCACCAGCGCCCGGGTAGTGAAGCAGAAGAGACGGGCTTATAAGGCGGAGCATTACGCGGCAATGCATGAGGAGGTGGACCGATTACTGGGCATCGGGTTCATTCAGAAGGTGGACTATCCAAAGTGGATTTCCAACGCTGTAATAGTGCAGAAGAGCAACAAGAAGTGGAGGATGTGCATCGATTACAGTGATCTCAACAAAGCATGTCCGAAGGACAGCTTCCCGCTGCCGAGGATCGACCAGCTGGTGGATGCAACAGCGGGGCACGAGCTCCTGTCGATGATGGATGCATACTTGGGCTACAACCAGATCTTCATGGATCCCGAAGACCAGGAGGCGATGACGTTTGTCACGGACAAGGGCCTGTATTGCTACGTCGTCATGCCTTTCGGGCTAAAGAACGCTGGCTCCACGTACCAGAGGCTCATGAACGCGATGTTTCATGGCCTGATTGGTAACATCGTGGACGTGTACGTGGATGACATATTGGTAAAGAGCGCCCAAGCGGTCGACCACATCCAGAACTTGGGGACTGTGCTCGACGTCCTCATCAAGAACGGCATGAGGCTGAACCCCGCCAAGTGCAGATTCGGGGTCACCAACAGCAAATTTTTGGGGTATATTGTCAGCCAGCGGGGGATCGAGGCCATGCCCGCCAAGGTCAAGGCGATCATTGACATGAAGCCGCCTGTCAAGAGGGTGGACCTGCAGAGCCTCACGGGAAAGCTCGCGTCCCTGAACCGATTCATCTCCCGGTACTCGGACAGGTGCGCCCCGTTCTTCAAAGCCCTACGAATGACGAAAAAAACGCGAGGTTGTGCGGACGCCCGAATGCGAGGCATCTTTCCTTCAGATCAAGGAATACTTAGCGTCCATCCCACTCCTCTCCAGACCCATCTCGGGAGAGGTATTGTACATCTACCTAGCCGCTTCCCTCACGGCCGTCAGTTCTGCCCTCGTCCGCAGGGAGGACTGCACAGAGTTGCCCGTTTTCTTCTCAGGGAAGGGCATGACGGGCGCTGAGACCCGATATCAAATGATCGAGAAGATGGCGCTCGCGCTCGTGACCGCCGCCCGACGGTTGAGGCCATACTTCCAGGCGCACAGCATCCGCATCCTCACCAATGTGCCCTTGCGCCAGATACTTCAATCGCCCGATCACAGTGGCCGCCTGGCGAAGTGGGCCATTGAACTCAGTGAATTCGACCTCCAGTACAAACCCCGCACGGCAATCAAAGGACAGGCTGTGGCGGACTTTATTGCCGAGTACACGGAGGCAGAGGGGGCGCCGGTCCGAACGCTCGACGACCCGATGGTAGAGGCGTCCGACAAACCGGAGGTCAAGGAGCGACCGTTGTCGGAGTGGAACCTCTATGTTGATGGTTCCTGTACAAAGAAGGTGAGCGGCGCCGGGGTCATCTTGACCGGACCGGGAGGGGTAAACACGGAGTACGCCCTCAAGTTTGAATTCAAGACGACCAACAACGAATCCGAGTACGAGGTGCTCATCGCGGGCCTGCAACTGGCCAAGAATTCAGAGGCGCCCGGCCTCAACATATTCAGTAACTCACAGCTGGTGGTGAGCCAGGTCGGCGGAGAATTCCAGGCAAAGGGAGAGTCCATGGTCGCCTATCTGAGGCATGTGCAGACGCTGATCAAGGGATTCAAATACGTCAACATCAGCCATATACACCGAGGGTTCAACGCGAAGGCGGACAAATTGGCCTGATTGGCCACGGCGCCCGTGCATACGGGGCCAGGACAGCGCATCGTCGAGGTGTTGCGACGACCGAGCATCTCAGGGACGGAGCAGGTTCTGGCAATCGAACCGCATGAGCATAGCTACATGGACGTGCTCATCGCTTACAAGACAAAGGGAGAACTACCAGGGGATAAGCGAGAGGCCAGGACCATCGTCGCACGGGCGGCCAACTTCAGCGTGCGGGATGGGGCACTTTATCGACAAGGGAGGACTTGGGTGAGCCTCAAGTGCGTCACTCTGACAAAAGGTAGCTTAATCTTGAAGGAAATCCATTCGGGCACGTGCAGCCATCACGCGGGCGCCAGGTCGATCGCACACAAGGCCCTTCGATCCGGCTTCTGGTGGCCCACCATCCACGCAGACGCCACGGCACTGACGAGCAAGTGTCACCAGTGCCAGCTGCACACGCACCACCACCACGCGCCCGCCGTCCCGCTGTCCATCCTCCTGTCGCCTGTTCCATTCGCACAATAGGGGCTAGACCTGATCGGAGAGCTTCCAAAGTTAAAAGGGCAGTATAGGTATCTGATCGTCATCATCGACTATCACACAAAGTTCATCGAAACCCAGCCGATGGCGAAGATCACCACGGAGAAGGTGGAATATTTCCTCTGGCATTTCCTCTTCTGTCGATACGGGACGCCGGTGAGCATCATAACGGACAACGGGCCATAGTTCAACAACCCCAGGCTGATAGCCTTCTGCAAGCGCCACGGAACGGACCTCATTTTCGCGTCGCCAGCGCACCACCAGACGAACGGACAGGTGGAAGCAGCAAACAAAATCATCAAGTCTGGCATCAAAAGAAAAATTGAAGACATTGAACCCGGGGACGCGGGATACGGGCGCTGGCCTGAGGTCATTCCAGAGATTCTGTGGTCCATCCGAACGACCGCCAATGCGGCTACAGGTGAAACCCCGTTCAGTCTGACATTCGGCACGGAAGCTGTGCTACCCCTGGAGATTACCCATCAGAGCCTACGGATCGAGGGGTATGATCCACGTACGAACAGTGAGGGGCTGCGGCTCAACAACGATCTGCTAGAGGAACGAAGAGACATGGCGCACCTGCACAACGCCGCGAACAAGCAGAGGATCGCGCGACTGTACAATCAGTGCATACGGGCTCGCCCAATCCAACTGGGGGACTGGGTGATGAAGGCGATCCAACAGAAGGTGAAGGCACTTCGCCCATTGTGGGAAGGCCCGTACGTCGTGGATGAGGTGATAAGCGACAACACTTTCTACCTCAGGGACATGTAGGGTCAACGACTGCGCCATCCGTGGAACATCCAACACTTAAGGAAGTACTTTCATTAAACTCGCTATCTTAAGTGTAATTATTGTTGCGTTCGTTTGTCCTTACCCCGCCCGCCCACGTACTCGGGGGACTGGGGATAGGCTACTCGCAAGGTTGTAATACTTAGTCAAATTTCAGTTAAAGTACAAACGCACGTTCGCATGAGTCACTCAAAAAAGATGCCAAAAATAGAAATCATTGGGTACAAGGCACACAAACGGAAAGAAAAAGAAACTTCATTCATTCGCCCAATTACAAAAGACAACTGGCGAGAATCAAAGGCACGAAGGCCCGATTACAAAATTCACTACTCTATTACAAAAAGAAAGAAGAAAACGAGAAAAGCTACTCTACTGCCCCACTGGCGCCTGCTCCATCCGCTCCGCCCGCCACCACTTGCTCCACCACCGGCGGCTCCTATTCCGGCTGTGCGGAAGCCCCACCCGCCTGCCCGTCCAGGAAAGCATCGTACTTCTCCAAGTCCAGGAAGGGCGCTACCACCCCCTGGAACTCCGCCACCTGGATATCGGCCTCAGCGGCCACCAACTCCTTGAACTCCGAAGAATTCTTGAAGCCAGCAACCGCCTGGCGCTCCACCTCCATCAGGCGGGACTCCATCTCCGCCACCCGGTTGGCCGCCTCAGCCTTCGCCTCTTCCAGCGCAACTAGAGCAGTGTCACGCTCGGCCTTATGTAGCGCCTCTCGCTCCGTGGCCTCCTGGACGCATCCCGTCGCTGCCCAGACTTCTTGGCGCAAGCGATCAGCCAGCTCCTCATACTTGGCCTGCTCATACACAAGCCGCTTGTTTTCTTCAGTGAGCTTGCGCATCTCCTCCTTCAGCCCCTCCGCATAGCGATTATTAGCAAAACGCTCGCGCGCCTGGAAGATCTTTTACTGCATCATCGTGCAAGCATTGTACGCCTTATCCATCTCATCCGGACCAACAGACACCGCCTGCGGTATCAGCCCATTGATGGACCTCACACCGACCTCGATGGCCTCCATCATCGGCGCACAGAAAGCAAACGGACCATCTGTCCTCGGCCGCTTCGTCGGAGGCTCACCAGTACCCCCCTGCCTGGACACCCGTGGGGGACTTGGCGGACGGATGGACGACTGAGGAGTAGGGGTACGCATCGATGGCTGGGGCGTACGGGAAGTCTCCCGCCTGTCCCGCTGGTCATCTCGGTCCTGCCGACGCTGATCGCGACTCTCCTGGCGCTTCACCCGGTGCTGCTCAGCACGATCCGCCCGCACCTGTGACTTGGAGCCACCAGCATTACCCGGTGGCGGGCGAGGGGCATCCGCCCGGATGGGCTGGGCGAAATCAGTAACATTAGGAATGGGGAGCTTGGGTTGGGTAGCATCCCCGAGCACGAGCCCACCTCGCCCGTCATCCGCCACCTTACGAACTTTGGCGGCAGTTTCCTGCAGGGCGACCAGGCGACGCTGGAGCGCCTCATCCTTGTCAGTGGCCTTAGACCTCATCATTTTTACTACAAAACACACAAACGGAAGGTCAGCGACAGAAGAACAGTTAGCAAAATCTACTCCTACTCCTAGCAACAAACTACAAAGACCCACAGACCAGGCGGTCTGGCGAGATGCGTCTGCTCGGTCAGATCCCAGTAACAGGCGGCCCAGAAGTATCTTGACTCGGGCGCCGAGTCGAAAATGAACTTCAAACGAGCGATCCTGGCCTCTTCGATGGGCGTGAGCGGATACTCGTTCGTATCAAGTTGATGGAAGGCTTGGGGGACTCGATCGATCTGGTCGGTGTGGGCGGCATACTCAGGCGCGAAGGCGCCCAACTCCCAATCACCACCTACCAGGCAGTTGATCGTGCGCCAGGAGGTTGAAGAACTCGGCGGGTTCATCAACCACCACTTCACACGAGGCTCCACTGTGAAGGTCCCCGAGTCCCTCTGGCGCGTGGAGTAACGCAGACGGAAGAAGTGGAGGAACTCCGCCCGCGTCAGCTGATCCATCCTGCTCACCCAAAAGATGTTGAACATGGCCACGAGCGTGCGGGTGAGCGTGGGCCCGCACTGACCAAGAGAGATCTTCAGCAGCGCCAACATATACTGAAAGAACGGATGCAGTGGCAGCTTGATCCCGGTCTTGAGGTGGAACTCACTAAGGGAGACGTGGCCGGGCGGTGGACGGGTGAACGTGTCATCTTTGCCAGGCATCCGCAGACGCACCGTGTCCGGTATGTGGTAGTTACACGCCCATCTGGCCATCTCCGACACGGACGGTGCGCGCTCCGGCTCTTGCACCGGCGTCCCATCAGGAAACACCCAGTGAACGGGTCCGCCTTCTTCAAGATGGGGAACGGAACCCTCCCCTTGCGCCCTCTCCTCCCCCATGGGTCAGAACCACCCGAATACCCGCCCGACGACCCGGACGAGCTCTCCAACCCTGCGGTTGCGCGCGCCTGCTTTGAACCCATTGACTGCACTAGGGGAGAGGTATTAGGAATACATCGAAGGGGCGTCACACTCAACATAGACTCGTACGACGACGTACTCGACCCACTCGACCCACAACTAATCCACCCCACCCCCTCTATGTATATGCGTTCGCGCGATTGCCTGCTTGACACCTCTATCGGCTCTATCCCTAGACACACGCACGAGCAAACCCACACTTAGCAAAAAATTCTTCCCAGACAGAAACACCAAAAACCCACAAAAACTACCCAAAAACAGATCAAATCCCACCCCACTCAAGAACACGCCCTGTTCTTGAGTCCAAAACCCAGAAACAAACAAAACACAAAAATAACATAAACACAAACAGAACCAATACAGGGACGAGAGCCTCACCAAGTTGAAGTTTGTGGGTTGAGGGTTGAACGTAGAGCACGTATTCCGGCAAGAAAGAGCACGAACGAAGAAATGGTGAACAGGTTGCAGAGAGATTCCGGCAGAGTTTCGGCAAAGCAAGAAAGTGATGAAGAAAACTAAAACCAGGGAGCCCTATTTATATTACTCGGATGGGACACACAAACGAAAGCCAACCGTTCATTCTCGTGTGTCCACCGCAGGATCATGACGCGTGGCCCAGGGCGGTTTACTTGCCCTCCTAAGTAACTGCGCCAACTCTTCGGCTTCCCGCCTCGATTTCAAACCCTAGCACGGTCTCCAACAGCTCGACACGTGGCGCCCATGCTACACTCCCACGCTCCCACACGCGTGACATTGGCCCTTCGCACAGTTATGATGACATCAGCATTTAATGCCAGGGCATGCCGGCATTAATGACGACGACTAACACTTATGGCAAGAACGGTTCCCCAAGAGAAGTCAAAAGGAATGTCACCTCAACGAAACACCTCGTCAGACAGAATCACCCCACCCAAGGCAAGTCACGTCACGCCCATTCGCCCACAAGCCACCATCAGGTTAGCACAACACCATTCGGGCGCCCCGAAAATAGGTTGAACGCCTGAGTTCCCTTTTCGGGCGCGCGCCGAATGAAGAACTTACACCGTACGGGCAAGGGGTTCTTCCTCTCCGTACACGTAAACGTTAGACAGCAAGCCGGGTCAGGCGGCAGAGGCATGGGGTCCACCCTCTCTTTGCGCGCGCTGAGACCGATGGGCGGCACGGGTGTGGGGTCCGTCCTCTCCGTGAGCGCACCGTTAGACGATCGAAGAGCAAGCCGGCTGTCATGACAGAGGCATGGGGCCAACTCCTCTCTGGGTATGCTAAGCTCGATGGGCGGCACAAGCGTGGGGTTTTGCCCCTCCGTGTGAGCGCAACGTTAACGAACGATAAGCAGACTCGGATGGCTTGGGTGTGCGGTCCGTCCCCTCTTGATCGTACCGAGACCGATGAGCGTGGCGGGCTAGGGTGCGCCCTCCCCGGGCGCCGAAGGCAAGCCGGATTAGGCGGAAAAGGCATGCGGTCCGTCCCTCTTTGGCGCGCGCTAATACCGATGGGCGGCACGGGGTGTGGCATCCGCCCTCTCCGTGAGCATAACGTTAATGATCAATAAGCCGACTCGGACTGCTTGGGCGTGCGGTACGTCCCCCCTTGATCGTGCCAATGACCGAAGAACGCCGCAGGCATTGGTCCCGCCCTCCCCGGGCGTTAAAGGCAAGCCGGATTAGGCGGCAAAGGCATGCGGTACGTCCCCTCTTTGCGCGCACTAAGACCAAAGACGGCACGGGTACGGGGTCCGTCCCCTCTGTGCGCGTTTTGTACGTCGCGGTCTTGATCACTCCGTTGACGCTACACCGTACGCGACGGTCTCCCCGTTGACGTAAGCGGTGCACAGCGGCATCCCAACGCTTGTGTCACGAAAAATATTCGCATACATTTTTACGCATCATACCATGCATCATACCATACATCATACCATACATTCACACATTTGCATATACTGTCTATGACTGCCCCTATTCGTGTTTTACCAGGCAATACTCACTACAAGAAAAGAGGACTTAGACGACGGAACAGTATTAGTTCCGTCGTCTAAGTTACACTTAGACCTCGGAGATTTCTCCGTGGTCCAAGTAACACTTAGACGACGGAGATGTAATTCTCCGTCGTCTAAGTGTTACTTGGACCACGGAGAAATCTCCGAGGTCTAAGTGTAACTTAGACGACGGATGTGAAATTTCTCCGTCGTCTAGGTAAGTACCTGGACCTCGGAGACGTTTCCGTCGTCCAGGTTATCACTTGGACGACGGAGAATTACATCTCCGTCGTCTAAGTAACATTTAGACCTCGGAGATTTCTCCGTGGTCCAAGTAAAACTTAGGCGACGGAGAATTACATCTCCGTCGTCTAAGTTTTACTTGGACCTCGGAGAAGTGATCACCTGGACAACGGACCGACACGTCGTGGTGTAAGTTCCACTTAGACGACGTACCGACACCTCCGTCGTCTAAGTGAAGCATTATATATATAGGCCATGCCAAACTCTCTTAGCTTCGATCATTCCATTATATTTTCTCCCGTGGGGAATTTTTGAGATCGAAGGAGAAGGAGAAGGCCGGATTAGGCTAGGCCGGGGCTAGAAATTAAAGGATCTCCGGTGTTCGATCACTAGCTAGCTTAATTAACTGCAGATATCGAGAAGGCGAGCAGGTACGTACGTACGTAGGCAGTTAAAATTTGCATGATTAAATATATATATATATATTTAGGGAAACCGTACGTACGTACATACATGCATGAATGTTAATTAGCTATATATACAGATTAAATTACGTACGTAATTTGATGGATCGATGTAGATCGAGTACGTATAATTAATGGTAAATTAATGGACTAATATATATATATGTAATAATTAATTAATTATAATATTTTGTAGCAGTATGGACAAGAGTTGGATGAAGTTAAAGAATAGATGTGATGTCCGCTATATGGATGGAATTAGCGAATTTGTGAATTTTGCGATAGAACATGGTCATGGAAAGAAGCGTTTCAGGTGTCCGTGCCAGAAATGTCTTAATTATCAGTATGCGGAGGTTAATGTTATGGTGCAACACCTGTACGAAAATGGTATGATGTGGAGTTACACTACATGGAGCGAGCATGGTGAAGCAGTAAAGTTCAGCGCAGCAGACTTCAGCTCAGGGTACAGTTACCATGGTGCCTCATCCAGCGGCAGTGGTGCCGGACCCCCAGCTTGCAATCCAACTGTAGATTTGGTCCATGATGCGTTTCCGGGATTTAGTCATGGTGGACACCAACACCAAGACGGAGGTTACAGTACCACTCATGAGCATGATGACACATTCCCCGCTGCTAGCTTGGCCACTGACACCAGTGAGATGGATAAGTACAACCGGATGCTACTTGAAGCGCAGACCCCGGTGTTCCCTGGATGTCGAGAGAATGTGTTGCAATATGTGATGGAGCAAATGAAGATAAAAGTGAAGCACAAAATGTCAGTGAGTGCTTTTGACGAAATTCAGGAGCAAATATGTAAGTTGCTTCCTGATGATCACAATCTTCCTAAATCTCATTATAAGGTTAGAAATATCTTGAGCAGCCTCGGCCTAAAGTACAGGATAATTGACGCATGTCCGAATGATTGTGTGCTATTTTGCAAAGAGTATAAATATTTGGACTATTGTCCCGTATGTGGCCAGTGCAGATTCCAGGTGAATAGGAAGAGTTCGAAAAAGAGAATTCCTGTGAAAGTTGTTCGATATTTTCCCTTGATTCCCAGATTGCAGCGCCTGTACATGTCTCTACACACAGCAGAGGCGATGCGATGGTACGCAGAAAAGCGAATAGATGACGATGTCCTGCGACACGCCGCGGATGGGGAGGGTTTCAAACATTTCGACAGAGAATTCGGAAACTTTGCTGCAGAGGTTAGAAATGTTAGACTCGGCCTATCTACAGACGGATTCAATCCTTGGGGAAGTAATAGCTCCGCCGTAAGCACTTGGCCAGTAATTCTGATGCCGTACAACCTGCCTCCGTGGATGTGCATGAACAAGGAATTTAATTTCCTTACTGTACTAATTCCAGGTCCTAAATCTCCAGGGAAGTGCTTAGATGTCTACCTCAGACCTTTGATCGACGAGCTGAAACTGTTGTGGGAAAATGGAGTCCCAACTTATGACAAATTCACTGACACGATGTTCACGATGAGGGCTGCCGTAATGTGGACGATCAGCGATTTTCCAGCGTATGGGATGTTGGCAGCGTGCAGGACAAAAGGATATAATGGATGTCCTATATGTTTGGACGACGTGAACTCTAGTTGGCACGCAAGGAAGGTGTGTTACTTGGGTCACCGTAGATGGCTCCCTCACGACCACCCTTGGCGACAGGATGAAGCTCATTTCGACGGGACGGTAGAGAACAATCCTAAACCCCGTAGTTGGTCGGGCGAAGAGATTTTAGAGAGGTTGAGCTATTTCGACTTTGGTGTGTTGACTAACGACGCGGATGTAAAGAAATGCAATCCAATTCCTCCACATGATCTGAGCTATTGGGATCACAAGAGTATATTCTTTGAACTCCCTTACTGGTCGAAGTTGAAGCTGAGGAACAACTTGGACGCGATGCACATAGAAAAGAATGTGTGCGACAGCGTGGTGGGAACAATTCTCGGTATTAAGTTCAAGACTAAAGATACTCCCAAAGCGCGCAAAGATTTGGAATCAATGAATCTACGTCGTCCCTTGTGGTTGAGGAGGGATAGGAAAGGAGTGTACAACAAGATGCTAGCTGCACCGTACACAGTGAAGCCGACACTTAGACGTTCTGTATTTCACTGGTTTAAGGGCGTTCGTTATCCGGCCACGTATGCAGCTACTATAACTGGAGCAGTGGACGAGGTGCAACACAAGTTTGTTGGTCTAAAGACACATGACTATCACGTTATGCTGCAACGACTGATTCCAGTGGTAATTCGACCATATTTGCCTCGCGACGTCGTAGAACCAATAGTGGCATTGTGCAGATGGTGGCAGAGGTTATGCGCCAGAGAATTAAAGAAGTCAGATGTCGTGGAATTGCAACAACAAATTGTGCACATCATTTGCAAACTAGAGAGGATTTTTCCTCCTGCTTTCTTCGACATAATGATTCACCTAATGATCCACCTGCCCGAGCAGGTTCTCATTTCTGGTCCGGTCCAGTACACTTGGATGTATCCTCAAGAAAGGTACGTACAACTAATTAATTATACAGGTTTTTCGATTCATAATTTGTTCCACTGGAGATTACTAGCTAGCTATATGCATGTACTTATTTTTATTGTACGTTTGATTAATTTTGTAGACAGCTTGGACAGTATAAGTCATTCGTCAAAAACAGGTCGGCCCCGGATGGCTCCATAGCAGAGACATACCTAATGCATGAGTGCGTTACTTACTGCAACAGGTACCTCAAAGATCCACCACCTCCAACTGCCTCCGATCCCAGTGCCCGCATCAATCTTTCTGTCGTCACCAATGTCGTCCGACCGTTTAGAGGAGTATTAAAGGAAACGTTAACACGGGAAGAACTTATTGAGGCACATTGGGTAGTGTTACGAGACTGTGACGAAGTTGAGCCGTACATGATGTCATACAGGGAGAGGCTTCAGGCGTTATATCCAGACAAGAGTTCGGCGTGGATTGAGAAAATGGTTAAGAAAAAGTTCCCCGATTATTTCTTCCAATGGGTACGTATTTAGTGATTTATATACATATTGAGATCATGCATGTTTAATTTGTAGAAAGTAAACCCTTACATTTTTCCATTTTCGCAGATGATTGATCTGCAAAAATCCGAAAACCACGGGGGGTGGTGGTCTTGGCCAAAGCACTTGCTAGCAGGGAAGCCGATTAAACACTATATTTATCCGGGATGTTTTGTGAACGGTGTGAAGTTCCATTCATTGGCGCGAGATGAAGGAAGAAGAACACAAAACAGTGGGATAGCGGTTGGGAAAGACCCTGATCTATATTACGGAATGATCGTATATGTGGTTCAGCTATGTTACGGGAATGATGTCAACGTTTTCCTATTCAAGTGCAGATGGTTCAAGCGTACAAAGGAAGACCTGGGACTTTTATCAGTCGATACAAACTCAAGCTGGTATGAGGATGAGCCTTTCGCTCTCGCCACCTTAGTTAGGCAGGTGTTCTATCTCGACGATCCGAAAGCTGGTGACGGGTGGAAAATAGTGAACCAGATCTCTCATCGAGGAGTTTGGAATACAGAGACAATTGAAGGGACACCGGCGACGACTGAAGATGCTGCTGAACCAGATAGAGACATTCCTGCCTATCAAGAGCCTAATATTTCTGTCATCCGCTCCGACATAATGGACCTGGTTCAAGACGGTGAACGGTTACCCATGCCTGATGGTTGTACAGATCTAACTGAAGAAGAGATTATTGAGGTAGATGAAGAAGACGTGCAGGATGAGGACGATGACGACGACTCTGGTTATTCCTCGGACGATGTTGAGTACGATGAGGAGGATGAGCAATCGGATAACGGTGATGATGATGATGACGATTATGACGAAGAGTACGGTCACACGACGAGGATCATTAATTGGTAAACCCTAATTTATTATTGTAATATATATATGATCGATCGATGCATCGTAAAAAGGTGAAAGATTTCTATTATGTCGAGACTTTAAGATTCCTCGTCCAGCTTTGGTTGGTTTTATTGTTTTTAAATACTATATATGATTATATATATTGACTTGTGATAGTATTATTGAGAGCACAAATTTTGTACGTAGTCCCGGCCCCTCTCTTTGCTTTCAACTTCATCGGTGTATTCTCTGATCTTATTAAATTAAAGTAAGCTGAAGCTACTCTACATTTCGCTCAAGCAGCCCTTCAAACCCTAAATCCTCGACACTAAATGTAGCATGATCGGATCGATCGATCATTTTTTTAATTATATTCTTGAATGAGAATAATTGAACGAACATACAAATGACCGGGGACGACCTAAACCCTAAACCCTACGGCCCTAACCTCTGAATTCAGGGTTTTACACTTGGACGACGGAGACAGTCATTCTCCGTCGTCTAGGTACACACTTGGACGACGGAGAATGACTGTCTCCGTCGTCCAAGTGACAAACCCTATACCCTAAACCCTAAGGACCCCTAACCCCTGAATTCAGGGTATATTCACCTGGACGACGGATACGACATTGTCCGTCGTCCAAGTACACACCTGGACGACGGATATTAGAGTCTCCGTCGTCCAGGTGTGTACTTGGACGACGGAGAATGTCGTATCCGTCGTCCAGGTGTAAATTTCGTAATTTTTTCTAAGACAACGACCATCTAGACCATCTTCGAATGCATATTCTTTTCGTCAAGACTTTAGAGTAGTATATTCTTGGTGTGTGAGCTTCGACGGTTCGAAAATCGGAGTTGCGAAATGTCCTGTATCCACGTTTCCGGTTTGTGAAATTCTCGGTTTTGCGGTTGACTGTGCCGATGAAACCCTTCCCGAACTTATTATTTCCTGGTCCTTTATAGTAATTATATATTATGTTACGACGAACATATCCAACGGTTGTTTTGTCCAAATTCAATTTCGTTAGTACTCTGCTGCAAATCAGCAACTACAAGTGAACACTAAAGTCTTAAAGATTAGTCGATACTTAACAACTTTCAAAACGTAAAATTATTCGGCGGTTCAAATTTATCTGTTTATATATACGATGCGTTCATCGATATTGTACGACTATTTCACTCGAATGACAGATCGCTAAATTCCTAGCGAATTAATTTAAATATTTTTTTTTGCATAATTTGAACCTAAACGACGGATACGGTCATTTTCCGTCGTCCAAGTGTTCACCTGGACGACGGAAAATGACCGTATCCGTCGTCTAGGTTCAAATTACCATGGCGGTTCGAATAAAATTTTTCTTATTTTTCGATGTAAATATTGACTTGGACGACGGATATGTCGTTTTCCGTCGTCCAAGTGAACACTTGGACGACGGAAAACGACATATCCGTCGTCCAAGTCGAAATAACATGGCGGTTTGATTTGCCGCCTCAATTTTCGGCGCCGCTTGAAATTCCACTTAGACGACGGAAAACACTGTCTCCGTCGTCTAAGTCAACATTTATGGCGGTGAAACGGCCCGCCCATTTATTTGGCGCCGGTTCGAAAAAATTTGACTCTTCACTTAGACGACGGAAAACACTGTTTCCGTCGTCTAAGTGCACTTAGACGACGGAGAATAGTGCTCCGTCGTCTAAGTGAAACTCTATAAATAGGCCGAGCCTCATCTTCTTTTCCTCATCCCTTACAACTTTCTCTCCTCCATCTCCTCTCTCTCTCTCATTCCGGCGATTCTCCTCCGGCGACGCTCCGACGACATTATTTCCGGCGTGGTTCCTCCTCTCCGACGACACAACTCCGGCGATTTTCGCAGAAAACTCTCGAAAAACTCCGATTCGGTAAATTTCTATTTTTCCCTTATTAAAATAATTTTTTTTTAATTAATTAGTTTTAAATATTTCTTAAATGATTATTTTAATGTTATTTATTAATTATTGCTATTAATACTAATTAAATGAATAATTGTAAATTTATTGTTATTAATTATATTTAGATTAATTATTGTTATTAATTAAATAAATGATTACATATTGTTATTAATTAATTAAATGGTAAATTATTGTTATATATTAATAATAATTAAATGAATAATTGTAATTACTTGATAATTTATGAAATGAATCAATATTATTGTAATTATTTATTAATTAGTTGCATAATTAAATAAATATGAGATTAAATTAATTAGTAGTACGTGTTCGATTTAAATTTAGTACATAGGCTTGGTGTAATTAAGTCGCACTCTTTGGAATAGATGGCGCCTCTTTTCCTTGCTTATCTCCTTAACCCCTCGTGATGTGTGGATTTCATCACCGCACACCATAACCTAAGTGAAGTTATGGACACGAGGTTGAGGGCGGAGTTTGCAAAGGATTTGAGGGAGTGTAAATTTTCGAAAAATTGGCCGAATGTCGGACATGGTGTCTAGAAACGGGTTATGACTGGTGACAGGATTTGGACTAAGAAAGACTTTTGTCGAAATTAGTCCTGCCTCTCGCGTTATCTCTATCCCTAACTGGCCATGTTTTTCGATTTAACCAAGGCTGATTAATTGAAAATTTACACTTTATCGCGCGGGTCGCACGTCCATTGAACGACCGAAAATGCCAAGCTAGTGTACTCTATTTAAATCTTAAACGTACTTAATTAATTAGCGTAAATTTTTAAGTTGTAATTATTATGGTAAGTAGGTACGCGTATTTTAACACCGTACTCTTAGGTTTAAATGGCTCCGCCAAAGACCACATCCGGCAAGAAGAAAGCCCAACAGGAGTCAGAAGATGAGATGCTCCAAATGTTGGCGGCCCAAGTCGGTTGGGTTCAACCGCAGGACGACGCCCTCAATCCGGGGCCTTCTGGGGAAATTCCCTCTGCCCCATTTCTCTCAAGCGGTGATGACGTCGACCCCTTTTCAACTCCGACGCCCGGTACCGCTTCAACGGGAAGTACTCAGGCGTCTTCGACGGCCGATTCTATCATGTACAGCGCCCGCCGTAAGCAAAGGAGGGCCCCCACTGACCTCCAACCGAAAAAGACTCGGGGTCTCGTTAAAGGTGGAAAGGCGGAGAAAATTTGCAAGGCGACCGGGAGCAAGATCGCCTTGCCCTACGACGAATTCACCGGTGGCCCTCCCACACCTCAGCTAGCAAGTCTCTCGGCTCATAGCATTGGGTCGATTGTTTGTAACCGGGTTCGTATCACTGCCCCTACTTGGAGGGAGGTGCCGGATTCGGAGAAGGCGAAAGTCTTTAAGGATCTTTCGGTACGTAATACGTACAATTTTAGTTATTATATACTATTTTTAATATTAGTTATATATAATTTTATAATATATACGATTATAATTTCCAATTTATTTCTGATAGGAACAATTTGCGGTGGATCCGGATCCGGCGATGTTGAGGCATATCAACCAAACCGCCAACAACATCTTCAAAGATTGGAAGTACAGGCTCCATCAGTACTTCCGAACTAACGGTCCCGTGCCTCCCCCCGAAGAGCTGCGTGGGGATAGAGAAGATGAGTGGGAGTGGTTGTGTAACCACTTTGCCGATGAGCAATTTCAGGTGTTAATTTACTTTTTTTATTTCAATTAAGATAATTGAATACTCTAAATTTTAGTTACTTATAAATTTTTTAATGATTTCATTATGTTGTCTAACAGAAATTCTCCGGTGTCAACAAAGCCAACCGGGGGAAGAAGGACAAGCACCATACTTCCGGCGCCAAGCAACTCATTCAAATTGCCAAGGAGCACAGGGATAAGGGCTCCAAACACCCTTATCTCGATGCAAGCGTAAGCGCGTACGTGACGCCTGGGCTCGATAATGAAGCGAGTCAACGCGGCGTAAGTCATATATATATATATGTGTGTGCGCTAATAATTATAGTAATTATTATTTAAATATTATTTCATTATAATAAATTTATTATTCTTTTGTAGGCAAGAGTGATAGAGCGTGCGCAGGAAGAATTGGCTAACACTCAGCTTGCGTTCCCAGATGTGCCGCTAGAAGACCTGCCTCCTCTATCTGTGGAGAGCCAAATAGCAATTGCGGATGAGGTCTACGGTCGTAGAGCTGGCAAGGAGGTTAGGCACTTCGGGCCTAAGGTGGTTCGAGATTTGTCGACCTCTGAGTCATCATCTACGGGAGGTTCGGGGCGGCGGAGAAGTTCTCAAGCTGCGGCAGCCTATGAAGAGGCTCGAATCGCACGGGAGGAGAATATTGCCATGCGCCAAAGAATGGACCAGCAAGACGAACGAATAGCCCAACTCATCGCCCTTATGCAACAAGCTCAAAGACAATGTCAACCTCCTCCGAACCCATTCCCCGACGACGACGACCCGGCTGGAGGCGGAGGACGAGGCGGCGCATCTGCTCCTCCAGTGTTTTAGCTAGCTAGTAGTTTATTATTTCGTTTCTTAATTTCCGCATTACGAACAATATTTTCATTTTTAATTATGGGTTTTTTCGATTATGTATGTACAAATTAATTTTAATTATTTTATTAATTTAGTGTATTTAATTAATTTAATTAATTTTTTTTCAATTAATATTAATAATATTTTTGAATTTAATTTTTTTTTAAAAATTAATTTTTCACTTAGACGACGGAAACATTAATCTCCGTCGTCTAAGTCCCCACATGGGCCACGGACGTTGTTAGCTTGTCCGTGGCCCAGGTGGTGACTTAGACGACGGAGAATTTAATCTCCCGTCGTCTAGGTTACTACCTGGGCCACGGAGAAGCTAACAATCTCCGTGGCCCAGGTGGTGACTTAGACGACGGAGACATTAATCTCCGTCGTCTAAGTTCCTACCTGGGCCACGGAGATTGTTAGCTTCTCCGTGGCCCAGGTAGTAACCTAGACGACGGAGACATTAATATCCGTCGTCTAAGTGACCACCTGGGCCACGGAGATTGTTAGCTTCTCCGTGGCCCAGGTAGGCACTTAGACGACGGAGACATTAATCTCTGTCGTCTAAGTCACCACCTGGGCCACGGACGTTCTCCGTGGTCCAAGTGAACTTGGACGACGGAGATTAAATTCTCCGTCGTCTAAGTACTTAGACGACAGCACTTGGAGCACGTACCTTGGACGACGGATTTTCCGTCGTCCATGTACTTAGACGACGGAGACTGTCACTTAGACGACGGAAATGCTCCGTCGTCTAAGTCACTTTTTCTTGTAGTGACTCCACGGGCGCGCGGCTCCAAATAGCAAGACTCGTTTGGACGCCGGGCCCACAGGTACACGATTGCACGAATAGGTACACAATTGCACGAACAGGTACACTCCGTCATGCGAGCCCTTCCTTGACCGGAGAGTTGGGGGACTTGGGGGGTTACAGGATCACGCACCACTGCTCAACCGGATAAGTATTTTGTTTAATCGTACGGACCCTTTTTCAACTCCCCATTCAAGAAAGTTCTCTTTGACTTGGGGACTTGGGGGACTTGTTTGTATAGCATGAGATGTCCGATTAATATACTTATCCACTTAAGCAGGTAATCGACACCTACCAGACCACCCCAAAGACCACCAAAGAGGCTTCAACTTCCCTCACCAGACCGACCCCATCCGAGCGCACACGCGCCCATGGGGCGCACGCCCGAATGAGCGGATCACACACCGGCAAGTGCACCAGTCCCACATCGAAGAACACCATCAAGCACCAAGCTCAACCACCTATATAGGTAAGGTAGTTATGACATGTAAGGGCATTGAATCCATTCTGATCCAAGCATTAAACACTCGTTCGCATGTTCGCTTGACTGTTATACCCAATACATTATCTTACTTAGGCATCGGAGCGTTGAAGGCGGGCCACCCCGTCTTGACCCCTGATTGTCTGTTCATTATTGTATTCTTCTAACAGCCGCACCCGAACGCGCGCACCCAATCACCCGAAGGTAGAGAGAGCGCCCGACCATCCGAACAGCCCGAACGTTCGGACGAGGAGAAGGAGTACTCGTACTTGCTTCTGCCAGATTACGTCCCCGCGCGTAATTCGGTAGAAACAGGGAGGTGCTTCCTGATCAGGTGGTGGTTCCGGAGTATGGTTCCGGCTCCTTGTTTCCGGAGTTCTGGGTTCCGACTCGGTGCTTCCGGAGTGGGTGCTTCCGGGGCGTGGTTTCGGAGCGGTGGGTCCCCGGGGTCGTGGTTTCGGAGCGGTGGGTTCCAGGAAGTAGTTTTCGGCTCGGGCTGAGAGATCGAGGTTGCTGTGGAGCGGTTGTTGTCGCGGCATGGTGGATCCGGAGTGTGTTACCGAGGTTAGTTCTAAGAGTCGTGATCGCGCGCTAAGGCCGTCGCGGATGTTGATCCGGAATGGTTGCGGGTTGGTCGCGGATGTGAGGTCGTAACGAGTTGGGCTGCCGGAAAGTGGGTCGGCGCGGGATTAGTTGCAGCGGATTGGGGCAGTCCGGAATGGGTGTTTCGGAGCAGTCGGTTTGATCTACGCATTTTATGCTTGATTCTTAACGTCTTTCTCTTTACATTTAGCTTTGTTTTGACCTTAGTATTATCATTTCTTACTTACTTTGTTGTTTTTAGGTTTTGAATAAAGGAGATCAATAAAGGAGGCGATTTGGAGTGAAAAGCGTGCTAAGGAGGAAGTTCCTAATTTCGGAGAAGAAATGGTCCGAGGAATGGTCTTCAAATGGTTACTAAAATGCATTTCCATATGGTGTCAAGAATTGGAAACCAAATGCCAAATGAAATGGATACCAATATGGTGCACAAAAAGATGAAGACATTTATCCCGCGCGACCCAGGAAAGAGCAAATATGGCGGAATATATGGAGCATATAATGGACGAATTTTGGGAGGATATTCCATGAAGATTTATACCTGATTTGAGGGTCAAAATATGTGCAAATATATGGTAGATTCGGCCAAGAATTATCAGGGAATAAGGAAGGCAAGATTTGAAGATATGAAGATTTCATTCTCCTTGAAGAAGAAGAAAACAGGGCAGCCAGATCACTTAACTTCTAAAATCCGTAGTAAATCCAATTAAATTCCAAATATGGCGTTACTTATATGGATTTTATATCCCTTTGAATAAGCTTTCCAATGAAACAAGAATCAAAATTTTCCAAGATCTGAAACTCCGGGAAAACGCGTTTGAAGACAGACTGTCAGATTTACCCGGGTACATAAGGAAAGTCTTGTTTTGGTAGGAAAAAACCCTACTCTTCTCCTATATAAAGGGGAGCTCGACTCATTCATTCTCATCACTTATCAAAGAGCCAAACCCCTGTCCAAGAGTCATCTCAACCTCTCCAAAACGTCATAGACCTCCAAGGAAGCCGCCTCTCCTCCACAAAATCGTCTCCACCACTCTTCAAGGGCCGAATACATAGCTTGGCAATCCCAAGGTGTCTTCATCCTCCATCCATCGAAGGAGCATCAAGCACGGATTAGTATAGGGCAATTCCCTTACTTAAAAAGTGTACCATGACTTCTTCTCTTTATTCTTCCTTGTGTAAATTTACAATTACTATGGATTGGTTTCTTGAAGTCTTTTGGTTAGATAATTCTAATTAGTTTTGTATGACTTGTTTGGTGTTCTTCGAAATTAGTTATCAATGCATATTTGTTCCTAACGCTTAATTTGAATGCAGGGCAATTCCCGGTTTAAGTTATGATGTGTTGAATATCGGGCAATTCCCGAGTTTGGCACTTAATTCCGAGATATGCATGTTAAAACATAGCTAATGACTTAGATACCAAATAGGTTGCATGAAATTGGTTAGGTTATTAAAGGATAGGTAAATTGATAAGTTGATCTTGTAAATATTAGACTTAGATATTATTTTCGGTGACAATACATGTCTTGTAATTCTAAGTTCTTGATTGTCTACTTGTCTATGAGTGAAGCATGTTACAATTTTAGGATTTCCCTACGTGTATTGGTAACCAACGTTTGTACATTTAATTTTGTAGGAAATTAGTTAAACAAACCAACTTTGCACCCCCCATACCTTTTACTTTTGTGCTTCCAAACGTTGTCATGCATTAGTACCCTCAATCCCCGGTTAAGAATGATCCCTACTTATCAATGCTACATCTACAAAGAAGGGTTTTAAATTGCAAACGTGTGAGATATGTGTTGAGTGTCTACTTTGTGTTAATATTTGATGCATGTTTTACGCGTTATCACGGTTCCGGAGCTGTGGTTCTAGGATGTGTCATTGCGGAGGCAGTTTTGACTCGGCGCAGTGTAGTCCCACAGCATCACAGTAGCGGTGTCGGCAGTCCCCGAGCCGATTCGAGAAGATATGATCCCGCTGCCAGTGTAGCTTGGTGATCTATGTTTCCTTTGTGTTGTTGTTGATTTGTTGCTGTTTTGTGCTTCTGTTTCTGTTGATTCGTCGCTGTTTTTGTTGTTGTGCTGTTGTTGTGTTTTTGCTGCTTTGTTTTGTTTCTGCTCACGCTCTCACCATTGTTTTCGCTCATGCTCACAAAAATTCTCACTCATGACTATGCCTTTGCTCATCTCACTAAGAATAGATTTCGCTCTCATTTATTGAAAAAGAAATTTTTTTGCCTATCCTAGCTTTGCTAGCATAACAACGTGCAACTTTTTGTGTTTACGCTCATAAATAATATATCTCTAGCTCTCGCTCTCATAATTTGGAAAAAAAAATTGCCTATCTTAGCTCCATTAGCGTAACAACATTTTAATTTTTTTATTGAAATCTCGTAGACCGTGTCATTGTTCATATCAAGAATATTCGAAGTATTCAAGATATGAAACAAAAGTAACTAAATGACGATATGTATAAGTAAATAATACGAGAAGTGTAGTGGTTCACCAAATTGATTAGTCCACTTGGGTTTTTTATTATGGATCTCGGGCCCGAAGAGGGAAGCGTAGTGGGAAGGATTAAAGAGTGGAGAAAGACTTCCTTTTATAGGTTAAGGGTGTTTCTACCGAATTCCGTAAGGGTCTTTAGTAGAAGAGCGAGTCGGGCTATTTCGGGCTGACCTGGTCTATCGCACGTATGTCGTCCTTTACCTGCTGTTAAGAATATACCAAACGGGCGTTAGGAGTCTTGACGGGGTGTTCCCGTCTTCGACTCTCCGACGCTCTAGTGAGAAGTGAGAATGTATGGAGTATAACAGTAGTATTGGTAGAGTAACGTGCGTACCTTGTATTTGTCATAAATGTGCTGCTTATATTGGTGGTTGAGTATGGAGGTTATTGCTGTCCTTCGATGTGGGATCCTGTCTATTTTATACATGGCCTGCCCTGATACTTTGCGTTTGTCGTACCGAGCGCGTGGATGTTCGGATGG
This sequence comes from Geum urbanum, assembly GCA_946800695.1. Lineage (NCBI taxonomy): Eukaryota > Viridiplantae > Streptophyta > Magnoliopsida > Rosales > Rosaceae > Geum > Geum urbanum. The sequence goes on from OX327003.1 coordinate 15,285,626, forward strand.
TGTTGGTTTCTTGGTTAAAGTTGAAGTCTGCATTGCTATCTTACGTTTGGTCTAAGATGTGTTGACTTGTTTTTAGTGACTAAGTGTGCGGTAATTATGTGTTACGGGATCACACACTAACAAAGGGTGATCTCTCTCCTTACATTTCTTCATTGCGGGAGGCTTTCCTCCTCTCTTCACATCAATTAATCTATAAAGCTTTCTTGGTGGCTTGAGAGGATGACTTCCGGTGGTAGTAATGGCCGGCTCTTGTCACCGATGGGTAGCTCCAGTATCAATCTTCATGACATAGCCTTGATTATGCTTGGTAATTATATGCTAGTATAGTATATATGTATATGCACCTAAGGGACTGGCCTCTACCACATCTTTTTATGTCATCGTTGAAATTGTCCCTCTTTGGAATCAAGACTTCAAACAATCATGCGAGTGATATATATGTACATGCACCTAAGTTCTGATTTCACAAAGTTGTTCTATCATTGAAATCATTCATTGTGTAGATTATTGTTCAATGATCATCCTTACAAAAAATCAATCCAATTAGAGTTGATTAGTAAATAAATCGTCACATTCAACTTTTAAGTTATATCAGACACACCGTATAAATCAAAATTTGAATATGACGATCAAATGACTAAGTCATCTTCAATTGAACTGATCTTCCAAAGCATAATATTTGGATAGTAATCTACTCAATAATTTAAATAGGCGAAAAAATTTGTTTTTTCTTGAGTTAGTCGAACTTCGCTTTAAGATACTAATGGGTAATGAGTATCATATAAATACTCTATATTAAACATGTATTTAATGGTAAGTCTAGTGACAAAATTTATCGACTAATACTATTGCAACCTTTCTCATGAGATTTTCACTTATTATTAGGGTTCTTGACCCATAGGTCACTGTGAATGAAAATAGTGACCAAAAAGTCACCCAAATTTATTTTTTGAACTCAACAGTCACTTTAAATGAAAACACGCGAGAAAAATTCCTGAAGTTTGAAACTATTACAACATGCCATTGACTTGAAATTTGCAAAAGTTACAATTTACGCCACTGAAAAAAAATGAAAGAAAAATAGGCGAATGCCGTCGACTCTCGCGCGAACCTGACCCATCCTTCACGACTGACCGTAGGGCACTGACGTCGTCAATCTTCGATCTCAGCCACATCGTCCTTCCTCGATTTTAGCCCCGCAGTGGATCTTCGAATTCGGCCTCGTCGACCTCATCGCGCAGACGCTTGCAATGGTTTGGCCTTGCTGGATCCGATCCACTCGACTATTGGGTCGTCACTCTCTCCCCAAAGCAACCTCACCTCCACCTCACTTCCACTCCGATCTTGCCTTTCCGTGACGCGGCCTCACCCTTCCCAACCCGCAAACTGAAGCCGACGATCGCACTCTTGACCTCGCCTCAACTCATGGCTGCGAGATATCAGGCTGCCCATGATGGGCGCCCAGAGTAATTCTTCTTTTAATTTTTTTTATTTATGAAACAATATAATAATATATTTGATAAACTAAGTTAATATACTTATATTCGATATATAGTATCTTTATGATCCTCGTTTAGTACCTTTACATGAAAGTCTTTCTCAATTAATGTTGGTATCATTATTCTTTATTGTTGGTATATTTACGAACTTGTGATGGTATCTTTATAACACTGTGATGATATCCTTAAAATAATGTCATGGTATCCTTATGTTGATAACCTTAAGACACTATGATGATATCGTTATAATATTGTGATGATATCGTTAAAACACTGTCATGATATCCTTACAAGGTTGTGATTGTTATCTTTATAACACTGTGATGGTATCCTTAAAATATTGTCATAGTATCCTTAAAACACTGTCTTAGTATCGTTATAATACTGTGATAGTATTTTTGTAGCACTGAGACGTTATCTTTAGCAGTATGTTGTGTTAATATCTTTATTCAAACCCAATATTATACCCTACACCATAAACTTAAACTCTCTTCTCTCTAACCCTAAACTCCACACCTCTCTCTCTCTCTCTCTCTCTCTCTCTCTCTTATCTATCTATTTATCTATCTATCATAGTATATATCTTTATGAATGCGACACAATATCTTTCTTGATTGAGTTTATGTTGAATCGTGAAGAAAAAAAATGAAGATAAGTCATGGTATCTTTACGAACTTGTATTGATATCTTTATGCACTAGTGTTAATATCTTTCTGTACTTGAGTAGTAACTTTATTTTTTCAGTCTATGCTGTGTGTAAAGAACGTAATGAAACATATATTATTTTTTGCGAAACAAAACAGAGGGATAAAATAATCAACACGAAAAAAAAATTATTTTAAATTATAAGTTTTAATTGACTTTTGAATCACTAAAATCATAATTTGTTCACTTTGAGTCCCTCGGCAAAAATTAACTGATTTTTTAGTAAAATTCGTGTAATTTGCTTATTATTACGGCTCAAAAAAACAATTTGTACGATAGAGGATCATGCATGCACCAAGTTTGCAGTGGTACAGTATAGGCAGTATGCAGTGGAACAGTGATGGCACGGTTTTATGGAACTGGTGGTTTTGGTTTTACGTGGCGCATAAGCACTGACACTGTACGGTCCTCCACTCGTCGTTTGAGATGCTCTCTGAGTCAAGTCACTGTACGTTGCTCTGATTGACACTCTTTCTTTGGAAACTAAATATCATTTTGATTACGAGACGAAACTAGACGATCGAGACGTGTGAGTGAAATCGTACAGTTGTACGAGCTACCTGCCAATACTGAAGCACAAGAGCGCAGAGAGAGAGAGAGAGAGACATTGCATTAGAGGTTGCTTTGCCCGGTCGGCGAGCTTTCCTTGCAAAGTGTGCTCTGCAGGGCTAGCTCGTTGGAACTTTGCTATGCGAATTTTAGCCAGCAGTGTGTTTTGTCTGTGAAGTAAGATTTTTTTTCTCTCTTGAGATTTTGTTCATGAAAGAGTGACGAGGTGACCAAAATAGAGTCAGATGAGGAAAGAGCGAAAAGCAAAAGGATTCTCTTTGCGGTGGTGGTGATTGATTTAAACATGTCCTGCAACGGCAATTAGCAAGTGCTTTGGACAGAGAACCCTCTCAGGCCTTAGCTACCACACCCTTTCAGGATTTAAAAGATCCTCTTCTATGTCTCCCTTGTTGGAGCTATCGGTTACTCAAGGACCAAGTCAGAGCTTGTTAGCTATTTAGTTGGAATAAAACTCTGGTCTGTAGGGTTTGTTACGTTTTTTCTGAATTGTTCTTCCGTAGTTGTAGAACCACGCACATATCGTGGATTAGATCTTTCCCATTCCTGCATGTGATGGCTCTATAAAAGCCTGTTTTTAGTATTCAATAAATAAGCTTCATAGCTATCTTGATATCAAACACAAGTTCAAACAAACAGTGGTATCAGAGCTCCACCACGGGGCCTGATTTACGAAGAGAGTCAGAAAAGATACTGAGAAACAGAGAGAGAGAGAGATGGCAAAAGGAAACAATTTTTTTAGCCTTCCCAAATTCGATAGGGATTACGATCACCGGTCAATGTTGATGGAAAATCTGCTACGATCGAAGGAATACTGGAGTCTCATCGAGACTGGTTATACTGAACCAGCTGATGGAGAAGAGCTGACAAGTGCACTACGTAAGACCTTGGAGGATCAGAAGCTGAAGGACCTGAGGGCGAAGAACTATCTCTTCCAATCAATCGACAAATCTATTCTGAAAACCATCATTTAGAAAGATACATCCAAACAACTGTGGGACTCCATGAAAAGGAAGTATCAAGGGGGGAGTGCTCGAGTCCAAAGGGTCCAACTTCAGACACTTCGAAGAGAGTTTGAGATCCTAGAGATGAAAGCTGGAGAGACAGTAAGTGAATATTTCTCAAGGGTCATGCTGGTGGCAAATGACATGAGGAATGCAGGCGAAGACATGCAAGACGTGAAGATAGTTGAGAAAATCCTTCGAACACTTACAGAAAGGTTCAACTACATTGTGTGCTCCATAGAGGAGTCAAAAGACATTGATAGTCTCTCTGTGGATGAACTATAAAGCTCACTATTGGTCCATGAGCAGAAGTTCCGGAAGAGCAGTGTGGAAGAACAGGCGCTGAAAAACAGGAGATGGAAGATCTGATGCAAAGGAAGAAGATACATTTGGTGGAAGAGGTAGAGGTCGTGGAGGCTTCTGAGGCAGAGGAAGGGGCCGAGGAAGAACTCTTAACAAAGCTACGGTGGAGTGCTGGAGGTGTCACAAGTTAGGACATTTCCAATATGAATGTCCTAGCTATGCCAATTATTCTGAGTATGCAGAACTGGATGAAGATCAAGAAATGCTGCTCATGTCATACGTCAAGACACATGACCTGAAGAAAGAAGAGATCTAGTTTCTGGACTCAGGCTGCAGTAACCACATGAGTGGAGAAAAACAGTGGTTCATTGAGATGGATCACAACTTCAGACACTCCGTGAAGCTAGGAAACGATTCAAAAATGGATGTCATGGGGAAAGGAAATGTCAGAATACAAGTTGATGGTACAACTCAAGTAATTACAGAAGTATTCTACATTCCTGAACTCAAAAATAATCTGCTCAGCATTGGACAACTTCAGGAGAAGGATCTAGCTGTTCTGATTCAAGGGAATGTCTGCAAGATCTATCATCCAATAAGGGGATTGATTATGCAGACAAACATGTCAGCAAACAGGATGTTTGTGTTACTTGCTGCCATGCCTACAAACTCCTTAAGACTGTCCTGCTTTCAAGCTTCTTCAGAGGACTTGATTACGAATCTTTGGCATGCCAGGTTTGGTCATCTCAACATGAAAGGGCTGCGAACCCTATCATATAGAAAGATGGTCAGAGGGTTACCAGTACTGAAGGCTAGCTCTAAACTGTGCACCAACTGTGTTGTGGGAAAGCAACATCGTGACTCTTTTCCTAAGAAAAGCTTGTGGAGAGCTAATCAACCATTACAGTTGATACATTCGGATATATGTGGACCAATTACTCCAGAGTCAAACAGTCACAAAAGGTACATACTTACCCTCATTGATGATCATAGTCGTAAGATGTGGACTTACTTCTTGCATACAAAGTCAGAAGCATTTACTGTGTTCAAAAGTTTTTAAAACATGGTAGAAAAGGAGACAGGAAACTACATTCGCTGTCTGCGTACTGATAGAGGTGGAGAGTTTACCTCTGCTAAATTCAACAGTTTTTGCAGTTCAAATGGAATTGGTAGGCAACTCGCTGCAGCTTATTCTCCACAACAGAATGGAGTTGCAGAGAGAAGAAACTGAACCCTAATGAACATGGTGCGATGTATGTTGAATGCAAAGGAGATTCCTAAAGAATATTGGGCAGAGGCAGTAAATTGGGCAATGCATGTACTTAACAGATGTCCTACTTCAGCTATTCAAGACAAAACACCTAAGGAGGCGTGGAGTGGAATCAAGCCTTCAGTAGAGCACTTCAAGGTGTTTGGATGCATAGGACATGTTCACATACCTGATGCAAAAAGGAGGAAGCTTGATGACAAAAGTTTCAGAGGGGTGTTCTTTGGGGTGAGTGAAGAATCCAAAGCCTTTCGGATGTATGATCCTGAGTCCAAACGGATTGTTATAAGCCGAGACGTAGTCTTTCAAGAAGAAGAGAAATATAGTTGGGGAGAAACGGGTAAAGAACCTCAGGATGATGTTCTAGCTTGGGAGGATGAAGGAAAAGAAAGGGAAGAAGTCACTGGAGGAGAAGAAGAAGAGATTGAAGGAAGAAATGTGATAGGACCAGCTCAAGGGAGGAGAAGAAGACAACCAGTTTGGATGAAGGATTATGAGAGTGGTGAAGGTCTTTCAGAAGAAGAAGATGAAGTACAACAACTGTCCTTGGAGATGCAACAGCTTGCTATGTTTGCCTCAGATGAGCCTGCATCTTTTGAAGAAGCTACTAAGAGTCCAACCTGGAAAGAAGCCATGGACAAGGAGATTCAATCAATAGAAAAGAATGGTACTTGGGAGCTAACCTAGCAACCAAAAGGAGCAAAGAAGATAGGGGTCAAGTGGGTGTTCAAGACCAAACTAAATGAAAGGGGAGAGGTGGAGAAGCACAAAGCCAGACTTCTGGCAAAGGGATATTCACAGCAAGCTGGTATCGACTACACTGAGGTATTTGCTCCTGTGGCTCGATGGGATACAATCCGAGTAATACTTGCCCTTGCAGCCAGTAAAGGATGGAAAGTTTATCAACTTGATGTTAAAAGTGCATTTTTGCATGGTGACATCAAAGAGGAAGTGTTTGTGGAACAGCCACTGGGGTATGAAGTGAAGGGTGAAGAAAGTAAAGTGTACAGATTGAACAAATCACTTTACGGGCTCAAACAAGTTCCACGAGCCTGGTTTAGCAGAATTGAATCCTACTTCATCAAGGAAGGGTTTGAGAGATGCCTTAGTGACCATACACTCTTCATTAAGAAAGATGGTCATGGAGGGATACTGGTGGTGAGCTTATATGTTGACGATCTCATCTTTACAGGGAACAATAAACAGATGTTTGAAATGTTCAAAAGCTCAATGAAGGCAGAGTTTGACATGTCTGATCTCGGTTGCATGAAATACTTCCTTGGCGTAGAAGTGATACAAAGCTCTGCTGGGATCTTTATAAGTCAATAGAAGTATGCTAATGAAGTACTCAAGAGGTTCGAAATGGAGCATTGCAATTATGTGAAAACTCCTATTGTTCCTGGAAGCAAGCTTGAGAAAGATGAAGAGGGTACGAGGGTCAATCCTACTATCTATAAACAGATGGTAGGTAGTCTTATGTACTTGACTGTAACAAGGCCTGATCTCATGTATGTAGTGAGCTTGGTGGCTTGATTCATGGAGGCACCTACTGTGTTGCATCAACAGGTAGTGAAGAGAGTTTTTAGGTATCTGAAGGGAACAACTGAATTGGGAATACTTTACAAGAATGGAGGACAAGAAAGCATGCTTGCCTACTCGGACAGTGATTATGCTGACAACCTCAATGATCGCAGAAGTACCTCAGGGTATGTTTTCAAGTTAAGCTCAGGAGCTGTGGCTTGGAGTTCCAAGAAACAGCCAGTGGTCTCACTATCCACTACAGAAGCAGAGTTCATTGCTACTGCTGCTTGTGCTTGTCAAAGTGTGTGGATGAAGCCTGTGCTTGGAAAGCTTGGATTCGAACAAAGTAAGTGCATTATACTCTGTGATAATAATTCTACCATTAAACTCTCGAAGAATCCGGTTATGCATGGCAGGAGTAAGCATATAGACGTTCGTTATCACTTCCTTCGAGACTTAGCTAACGATGGAGTGGTAGAGTTAGTGCATTGTGTATCAAAGGACCAGCTTGCAGATATTATGACAAGTCGTTTCTGAAATTAAGAGAGCAGCTTGGGATGTGCAGTGTTCAAGTAAACTGTGCTGGAAGCAGCACAGTTTAAGGGAGGAATTGTTGGAGCTATCGGTTACTCAAGGACCAAGTCAGAGCTTGTTAGCTATTTAGTTGGAATAAAACTCTGGTTTGTAGGGTTTGTTACGTTTTTTCTGAATTGTTCTTCCGTAGTTGTAGAACCACGCACAGATCGTGGATTAGATCTTTCCCATTCCTGCATGTGATGGCTCTATAAAAGCCTGTTTTTAGTATTCAATAAATAAGCTTCATAGCTATCTTGATATCAAACAGAAGTTCAAACAAACATCCCTCTCTTACATACTGAGAGACAGAGAGATCAGACACTTGTCCGAATCACAGTAGTGGTCATTTCATCTTACTTGTATTGCACACTAATGCAGTAAATGGAAGAGTAAAGACCGAAACTTCTCCAATGAACATAGGGAGCATTTTTGCTCACCTCCCCTCTAGGTTTTATTCACCTTCCTTCTTCTTGTCTACCACATGTTAACGATAACAATCGAGCCTTGCAATGGTTGACCTTTTATATTTTTTATTATAATATACTATTTTCATATTTAGGGAGATGAACAGACGATGTAGCTCGGAAAACCCAGCAACCCAACCACCATGACGTCCACCACCGACGTTGCGGCCGCATCTTGTTCTCGTTGCTTCTTTTACAAACAACGATAGAGCATTGTGTGACGATCCGAACCAGAATCATATGTGTGTTTGGCACGATTCTCGAGATTTGGTTATAGTCGCAGTTTTACGATATTGTGTGGTTTGTCGATTCGATTCACGACTATGTTTTTAGTCGAGAATTTGAGTTGGGTGTCTTCACGGAAATTGTAGAGTACGTGATTTTGAGCTCGTGGGCGATTTCAGAAGATTTTTCCGATAATCGAGGAATATTTTATGATTATTCGAAGTTTCAGGTTCCGACGAGTTTATCCGATTGTTTCGAGCTTATCCGAATCATTTCGTATATTCGTTTTGGACCGTCGATCGACCCGAGGGACAAGTATAAATATCGAAATAGTCGTAAATAGTCGTAAAAACACAGATTTGCGTTGACTGAACTTTGACTTTCTAAAATTGGAAAGTTGACCTACTGCCCGAAAGGGGAAGTTTCCGTTTTCGGCCTCACTTTTCCGGCGACCTAATTCCGGCTACCTCAGGCCACGGGACAGGTATAGTTCGACTCCTCTCTTGATTTCGAGTTGATTGATGCATGAGTTTTGGAAAATTGGTGGTGTTTTGGGGATGGACCATTGGAGGCCGATTCGAGCACGTCGCCGGTGACGGGGAGCTTGGCTCCGGCGAGGTTTGGAGGTGGGGGTTAGGGTGGAAAGACTCCCCTTACTCCTCTGAATCTCATGGATTAGTTAGTTTGATCTGAGGTGGTGTTTTTGGGTGAACCGGAATAGGGATTCGGTTTGGGTATTCTGAATTGATTTTGAAGAATTGAGGTAGTTCGGCTTGGAATTGGTTGGTGAGGTAGAAGGGAAACTTGCTCGCCTTGATGAGACCTAGGGATCTGGAAATTTTGGCCGCAGAATTCCACCGTTGATGGCGCGCCGCCGTCGGCGGCGGCGGTCAACGGCGAGGAAAAAGTCAACTTTTCAGATTTCGATAATTTTAATGTCGTTTTTCTCGAAATCGCGCCCTGATCGTCGTCCAGAGGTTTTCGGGTTGATTTGGTTAGCCGATTGTCAGTCGAGATTTCGAGTGGGAATTTCGGGATTACCGTTATACATTTTGTACTGCATTTCGTATTTCCGGGAACGGTTGGTTTCCATGCATCAGTACAGTGTTGTGGACTACGATTTTGATCAGTTATGTTTTATGAATATGTTCAGGAGATCGAGATCGAGATCTGGATCGTGATCGTGCTTCAGGCGAGGGATCTTCCGCCGGACCACGAGTGTAGCGTGTGCGCGTTTCGAGAGTCTGTGAGTGGACAATTTCTTTTCACGGAAATCTTGCGAGTCTTTTATGTGATTTATGATCTTGAGCATGCAGCATGATTATGGTTTTACGAGCATGAGATTTCATACGAGTTTATGATTATATAAGCATGTGTTTACGATTATACGAATATGTTTATACGGATATACGTTTGTGAATATGCATACATTTTATATTGTTTCATGCATTTGCATCGAATTGTTTGTGATTTGGTTTTCACAGAGTACAGTCTTGGTTACGTTGTTGTATCGATACACATTGCCTCTCGGCTGATCCCCGATGGTAGGCCATCCAGGAGGGGCGTCGTTATCCCTACCTGACCGGTGAGGGGCGTTTCCCCGGAACCGAGGCCATTTCTGGCTTAGAATCACGGGGACTAAGGACCTCGTGATTCGGACTGTACTAGCACGGTGTGTGTCCATGAGTGACCCCGTGGGATTTATACTTGCATGCTCAGTACGCTGGAGGATTATGGTTTTACCTTGTGTACTTTATTATTTCTATTTACCTGGACTCGCATATGTTTTTATAACATACATAATAATTGGTGAAAGACATTTATTTTTGTCCACTCACTCTAACGTGTTTATTGTCTTTCCCCTGGGCTTTTCGGTTTTCGTACCCAGTTTGCAGTTCAGGTTTGGTGTTTCACGTCGCGGTTTGGAGGCTAGTGATCAGAGTCACCTGTGTTTTCTTGTCGGTTCTTGTTTCGCCTACTGATGTACATATTGTATATGTTTTACTTTAGAGGTCGCTCTGATACATTTTGATACATGTTGTGCGGATTTTCACGGATATACATATATACATAGTACAGTTCATTTACTGTTGTTGATTATATTGATGTTGAGAAATCCGGATGGGATTGGTGCCCACGGTTTGCTTTTTGTGGCATAGGACGAAGTGTTAATTTCTGGGTGCAGGTTATGGTAATTCAACGCTAGTAACGAAACTCTGCCCAAATTTCAAAAAAAAAAAATTTGTTGGTTCGTGTTTTCGAAAGGGTTTGATTCCGGTTTAGGAACTGAATCGGGATTGGGTCCTTTCAGCTTGGTATCAGTGCATTAGGTTGTCAGATTCTGTAGACTCTTGTAGTTGTGACGCTTAGGGTATTTGAGTTGATACAGCATGACTGGAGTGATGACCCGACTGGCCAGCGGTACTCATCAATACTTCGGGTGTTGTGTGTCCTCAAATATCTGCGGTTTCATGATTACGTTCTTTCTGCTTGTACCTAATGCTTGACTTGTATCAGTAGGATGCCTCCTCGACGTGGTCCCCGTGTTGACCGGGATGATGATCCTGATGAGGATAGCCGAACGCGCGACTTGCTGATGTGAGTGCTGCGTTTGGAATAGCGTTTTGACCCTGTGGTCAAGGCTCGCACTGCGGGTGCTACTGTGTTTTCGGGTTCAGTTGATCCAGAGATATGTGAGGCATGGTTGGTTCAGATTGAGCGTGTTTGTGAGCGTCTGCAGTTTACACCTGAGCAGATGACAGTAGCCGCAGTTGGGTTACTTGAGGGTGATGCATACTTTTGGTGGGTCAGCACTGACAGAGTTCCTGTGGATACTCCGTGGACATTGTTTCGTGATCTGTTTATGCGGAGGTATTTTAATCAGGCTACCTAGCAGCGCAAGTACGAGGAGTTTACGAACTTGAGGCAGGGCAGTTTGTCTGTACTTGAGTATCGGGATCGGTTTACTCAATTGTCTCGTTTTGCGCGGGATATGGTGGCTACAGAGGAAGCCAAGTGTCGTAGGTTTGAGCTGGGACTGAATCTGAACATCAAGGCGACACTGACTACGATGCCTCGGAACAACTTTGATGAGTTTGTTAGTGCAGCTCTCCGAGGAGAGGATATTGAGCAGGAGAGACAGCAGAGGTACCGGCCGAGACGATTTGAGGAGGGTGGACCGAGTCAGGGGCCTTCAAAGAGGTTGAGTTCTGATACTTCCGGTTCAGCTTCATCTTCGGGCGGTAGGTCATATCGACCACCAGCTAGTGTACCTAGACGGAGACCGGGATGGAGGAGAGATCGACCGCAGCGACCACAGGCTAGTGGAGGTTCCAGCGGTTCTAGTTATCCTCGACGTACAGGTGGCACTTTTGCTGTACCGCGGGAGTATCCCTTGTGTAGCTTCTGCAACAAGCGTCATCTTGGTGTATGTCAGCGGAGCACTGTTATTTGTTATAGCTGTGGCCAGGTGGGTCATTATTTGAGAGAGTGTCCTCAGTCGTATGGTACTGGTGGACAGGCGGCCCAGAGTTCTGGAGTTGAGCGAGGTGCCACTTCGGGAGCTTAACCAGCACAGACAGCAGGTCAGGGTAGACAGCAGGGTCAGCCCCAGCGAGGACGACCAGCCGGACAGGCGAGAGTTCATGCTATGACTATGCGTGAGGGCAGAGCATCACCGGAGGTCGTTATCGGTACGTTACATGTTTTTGGTATTCCAGTAGTTGCATTGTTAGATCCAGGTGCCACATATTCATTCATATCATTTAGACTGTCATCATTGGCTACGGTACCTGCATCTCCACTTTCGGGGTTGTGGAGAGTGTTGTATCCGTCATGTGAGGTTGTGAGCATCGGTTGGGTTTACCGAGATTGTGAGGTGTTTATCGATGGCCATGGTTTAGCCGCTGATCTGTTACTGCTTGATATTGTGGATTTCGATTTGATATTGGGTATAGACTTTTTGGAGTCGCACTGGGCCATGTTTGATTGCCACAGGAAGGAGGTCGCGTTTCGACGACCAGGGTTGCCTGAGATACTGTTTCGTGGTGAGAAGAACACTTCTCTACCGTGTTTGATTTCCGTGATGAGGGCGGATCGGTTGATGAAGAAGGGTTGTGTTGCGTATTTAGCCCATGTTGTGGACACTACAGCTGCAGTGCCGGATCTTGGTAGTATTGAGGTGGTGTCTGAGTTTCCGGATGTGTTTCCAGCGGAGTTGCCTGGTATACCCCCTGTACGGGAGATTGATTTTACCATTGAGTTGTTGCCGGGTACTGGACCGATTTCCCAGACACCGTACCGGATGGCGCCTGCAGAGTTGAGGGAGTTGCAGATTCAGCTTCAGGAGTTGTTAGAGAAGGGATTCATTCGACCGAGTGTTTCTCCGTGGGGTGCTCCAGTGTTGTTCGTGCGAAAGAAGGACGGGTCCATGCTTTTGTGCATCGACTATCGGAAGCTGAATCAGATTACAGTGAGGAACAAGTATCCGTTGCCACGGATTGATGACTTGTTCGATCAGCTAAAGGGAGCAGCAATCTTTTCGAAGATTGACCTTCGATCCGGATATCACCAGTTGAGGATCCGAGACTCCGATGTTGCCAGGACAGCTTTCAGGACGCGGTATGGGCACTATGAGTTTTTGGTTATGCCGTTTGGGTTGACCAACGCCCCCGCAGCTTTCATGGACTTGATGAATCGGGTATTTCGTCGATTCCTGGACAAGTTCGTGATAGTATTCATTGATGATATTTTGATATACTCGAGGAGTGTGGGCCAGCACAGGAAGCACTTGCGAGCGGTATTGCGGACTTTGCGGGACCATCAGCTGTTCACGAAGTTTAGCAAATGTGAGTTCTGGTTGGATAGTGTGAAGTTTCTGGGCCACGTGATTTCGGCAGAGGGAGTTAGTGTTGATCCTGACAAGATTGAGGCCGTGCTGAATTGGAGTCGACCCACTACTGTACCGGAGATCCGGAGTTTCTTGGGATTAGCAGGCTATTATCGACGATTTGTACAGGATTTCTCCCGGATTGCTACACCACTGACCAGATTGACGAAGAAGGGCGTCAAGTTTGAGTGGTCTGATGCGTGCGAGGAGAGTTATTTGCTCCTGAATGAGAGATTGACTACCGCACCGGTTCTGACATTGCCAGACGACAGTGGTGAGTTTGTTGTGTACAGTGACGCGTCGAAGTTGGGCCTTGGCTGTGTGTTGATGCAGCATGGTAGAGTCGTGGCATATGGTTCCAGACAGCTGAAACTGCACGAGGTCAACTATCCGACGCATGATTTGGAGTTAGCCGCTATCGTGTTAGCGTTGAAGAGTTGGAGACATTACCTGTATGGTGCTCAGTGTAAGATTTTCACTGACCACAAGAGTCTCACCTACTTACGGACACAGCCGGACCTGAACATGAGGCAGCGCCGATGGATGGAGTTGATCAATGATTATGATTGTACGTTCGAGTACCATCCGGGGAAGGCCAACGTTGTGGCAGATGCGCTTAGTCAGAAATCTGGAGCTTCGTTGTTTCACATGTGTGTGGCCAGAGTATCGATGTTAGCCGAGCTTCGAGCTACAGGTGCTGTGTTTGGGTATGATGATGATGGAGCTTTGTTGGCCAGCTTTCAGGTTCGACCGGTACTGGTTGATCAGGTACGGGAGGCACAGGATTCAGATCCTTACTTGCTGGGCAAGAAGACCATGATTCGGAATGGTGTGCCTACAGAGTTCCGTTTGAGCGACGACGGTACGTTGTTGTTCAGGGGTAGATTATGTGTACCCAGGGACGAGGACTTGAAGAAGGAGATTCTGGATGAGGCCCACAGTTCAGCGTATGCGATGCATCCCGGAGGTACGAAGATGTTTCGTACACTTCGAGCGTACTATTGGTGGCGCAACATGAAGCGGGAGATTGCCGCGTACGTGAGTCGGTGTTTGATTTGTCAGCAGGTGAAAGCGGAGAGACAGAAACCTGCAGGAAAACTACAGCCACTTGAGATTCCAGTTTGGAAGTGGGAGCATATCACGATGGATTTCGTCTATCAGTTGCCGCGTACTTCGGCGGGCAATATTGGCATTTGGGTTATCGTTGATCGATTGACAAAATCCGCACACTTTCTTGCACTTCCAGGGAAGATTTCAGTGGGCAGATTGGCTAAGTTGTACTTATCGGAGATTGTTCGCTTGCACGGAGTGCCTGTATCCATTGTTTCTGACCGTGATAGTTAGTTCACTTCTGAGTTTTGGCAGGCTTTACAGCGAGCGTTGGGCACGAGGTTGCGGTTTAGTACAGTTTTTCATCCTCAGACTGACGGGCAGTCCGAGCGGACCATTCAGACTCTTGAGGATATGCTGAGGTCGTGTGTGTTGCAGTTTCGTGGAAACTGGGATCAGCAGTTGCACTTGATTGAGTTCGCCTACAACAACAGCTATCAGGCCAGTATTGAGATGGCACCGTACGAGGCTCTGTACGGGAAGCAGTGTCGCACTCCATTGTGTTGGAGTGAGGTGGGCGAGCGTTGGCTCATTGGTCCTGATTTGGTGAAAACCACGATGGAGGACATTCAGGTTATTCGGGATCGACTGAAGATTGCCCAGGATCAGTAGAAGAGTTACGCGGATGTGAGGAGGAAGAGTTTAGAGTTCGAGGTTGGTGATTGGGTCTTCCTGAAACTATCTCTGTGGAGGGGAGTAGTGCGTTTCGGGAAGCGTGGCAAGCTTCGACCGCAGTACATTGGTCCGTATGAGATTACAGAGAGGGTTGGAGCTGTTGCTTACAGACTTGAGTTACCGGCTGAGATGGCTCGTGTGCATGATGTCTTCCATGTTTCGATGTTGCGGAAGTACATCTCAGACCCTTCACATGTGATAGCCCCACAGCAGTTGCCGATCAGAGAGGATTTATCGTATGTTGAGGAACCAGTGCAGATTCTCGATCGTCGTGAGCAGGAGTTGAGGCACCGTGTGATTCCGCTAGTGAAGGTCTTGTGGCAGAACCATTCAGTTGAGGAGGCCACTTGGGAGACCGAGCAGCGTATGCGGGAGCAGTATCCTCATCTGTTCACCTGACAGGTACGTAAATTTCGAGGTTGAAATTTCTTTAAGGGGGGTAGCTTTGTGACGACCCGAACCAGAATCAGATGTGTGTTTGGCACGATTCTCGAGATTTGGTTATAGTCGCAGTTTTACGATATTGTGTGGTTTGTCGATTCGATTCGCGACTATGTTTTCAGTCGAGAATTTGAGTTGGGTGTCTTCACAAAAATTATAGAGTACGTGATTTCGAGCTCGTGGGCGGTTTCGGAAGATTTTTCCGATAACCGAGGAATATTATATGATTATTCGAAGTTTCAGGTTCCGACGAGTTTATCCGATTGTTTCGAGCTTATCCGAATCATTTCGTATATTCGTTTTGGACCGTCGATCGACCCGAGGGACAAGTATAAATATCGAAATAGTCGTAAATAGTCGTAAAAACACATTTTTGCGTTGACTGAACTTTGACTTTCTAAAATTGGAAAGTTGACCTGCTGCCCGAAAAGGGAAGTTTCTGTTTTCGGCCTCACTTTTCCGGCGACCTAATTTCGGCCACCTCAGGCCACGGGACATGTATAGTTCGACTCCTCTCTTGATTTCGAGTTGATTGATGCATGAGTTTTGGAAAATTGGTGGTGTTTTGGGGATGGACCATTGGAGGCCGATTCGAGCACGTCGCCGGTGACGGGGAGCTTGGCTCCAGCGAGGTTTAGAGGTGGGGGTTAGGGGGGAAAGACTCCCCTTACTCTTCTGAATCTCATGGTGTAGTTAGTTTGATATGAGGTGGTGTTTTTGGGTGAACCCGAATAGGGATTCGGTTTGGGTATTCCGAATTGGTTTTGAAGAATTGAGGTAGTTCGGCTTGGAATTGGTTGGTGAGGTAGAAGGGAAACTTGCTCGCCTTGATGAGACCTAGGGATCTGGAAATTTTGGCCGCGGAATTCCACCGTTGACTGAGCGCCGCCGGCGGCGGCGGCGGTCAACGGCGAGGAAAAAGTCAACTTTTCAGATTTCGATAATTTTAATGTCGTTTTTCTCGAAATCGCGCCCTGATCGTCGTCCTGAGGTTTTCGGGTTGATTTGGTTAGCTGATTGTCAGTCGAGATTTCGAGTGGGGATTTCGGGATTACCGTTATACATTTTGTACTGCATTTCGTATTTCCGGGAACGGTTGGTTTCCATGCATCAGTACAGTGTTGTGGACTATGATTTTGATCAGTTATGTTTTATGAATATGTTCAGGAGATCGAGATCGAGATCTGGATCGTGATCGTGCTTCAGGCGAGGGATCTTCCGTCAGACCACGAGTGTAGCGTGTGCGCGTTTCGAGAGTCTGTGAGTGGACAATTTCTTTTCACGAAAATCTTGCGAGTCTTTTATGAGATTTATGATCTTGAGCATGCAGCATGATTATGGTTTTACGAGCATGAGATTTCATACGAGTTTATGATTATATAAGCATGTGTTTACGATTATACGAATATGTTTATACGGATATACGTTTGTGAATATGCATACATTTTATATTGTTTCATGCATTTGCATCGAATTGTTTGTGATTTGGTTTTCACAGAGTACAGTCTTGGTTACGTTGTTGTATCGATACACATTGCCGCTCAGCTGATCCCCGATGGTAGGCCATCCAGGAGGGGCGTCGTTATCCCTACCTGACCGGTGAGGGGCGTTTCCCCGGAATCGAGGCCATTTCTGGCTTAGAATCACGGGGACTAAGGACCTTGTGATTCGGACTGTACTAGCACGGTGTGTGTCCATGAGTGACCCCGTGGGATTTATACTTGCATGCTCAGTACGCTGGAGGATTATGGTTTTACCTCGTGTACTTTATTATTTCTATTTACCTGGACTCGCATATGTTTTTATAACATACATAATAATTGGTGAAAGACATTTATTTTCGTCCACTCACTCTAACGTGTTTATTGTCTTTCCCCTGGGCTTTTCGGTTTCGGTGCCCAGTTTGCAGTTCAGGTTTGGTGTTTCACGTCGCGGTTTGGAGGCTAGTGATCAGAGTCACCTGTGTTTTCCAGTAGGTTCTTGTTTCGCCTACTGATGTACATATTGTATATGTTTTACTTTAGAGGTCGCTCTGATACATTCTGATACATGTTGTGCGGATTTTCACGGACATACATATATATATAGTACAGTTCATTTACTGTTGTTGATTATATTGATGTTGAGAAATCCGGATGGGATTGGTGCCCACGGTTTGCTTTTTGTGGCATAGGACGAAGTGTTAATTTCTGGGTGCAGGTTATGGTAATTCAACGCTAGTAACGAAACTCTGCCCAAATTTCAAAAAAAAAAAAATTTGTTGGTTCGTGTTTTCGAAAGGGTTTGATTCCGGTTTAGGAACTGAATCGGGATTGGGTCCTTTCACATTGTTTATATTAATAAAATATGTCATTGTTCCCTCCAAATCAATGAATGAATTCAAGATTCTGAAAACACGATCAATGGGATCAATCCGAGATATACCATTGAAGTTCTAGAAGATGGTTTTAACTTTGAGAAGATCCTCATATCAGTTAAGCTTGCTATTTGGAATCGAATCAAGCCCAGGAGTAGAAGAAAAAATCATAATCAGCTGAACACTGTTTACACTAGCTACATGTTCTCTTGTGGGTTCCCTAGTTTTAACAAAGAAAAAACAAGTGTTCACGCTAAACACTGTTTACACCAGGTGTACCGAGTAAATACCATCTCTATCCTACATGTGGAGAAAATTGCATCCACCCTGTTCCCAAGTCCGTGAGTAATTTTTGTTTCATTCATCTTCTTAATAAGATAGTTATTTCAATAGTGAAATGATCAAATTTAAAAAATAAAATGTAAAATGATAATTGACTTAAATTTGGTAGTAAAATGATCAAATTTAAAAAGTGAACCAGAAAAATGATATTCGACGAAAATCACACATAGGTAAATTGAAATTTGTTAATATATTTTTTTTAATCCAAAAACATTAAAGAGTGACGACCTGACCTTAGTCGAAAATCTAAACCTGTTATGACCCGAGCTTAACATGTAGAGAACATCTAGATTTATGACACCCGACCTTAGTCGAAAATCGTTAAAATAATCATCTAAATACAGTATATGATCAACTTGGATGAAACTTTTTTGAATAATAATACAAAACCCCTTTCCGATAAACCTAATAAGACAATACGATCATAACAATATAAGAAACACTAGATAACTTTGTCGACCGCATCGCTACAGGCAACGACACGTGACCCCACGCATCACCACTGGGTCGAAGACATCTAAACATGAATTAAGTGGCACGACTATATTTGTGACGTCGCTATGATTCTAATGACACATAACTTGATTGATTTCAGGAAACTTTTTCTGTCAAACGCACCGCCACAGACGACGGCACGTGCCGCCCACTCACCACTACCGGCTACGGAAATTAATACCTCAATCTCTTCCTCTCGTCAAGACCAACAATATTTAAACTATAGCTAACCCTGATTTTGACTCCACTAGCCAGAATTGGGCCCGAAAGCCGACATATCAAAAAACCACTGAAAATTTTTCGGTGACGCTGCATAGCCTTCGAGCACCTCGAGGCTCGAAACTTTGTGCAATTGACTCAGGGCAAGGAGGGCTACCAAATTCCTCTAATCTCGCCACCAATCATTGTTGTCATCTGCCATCCCCAACGGTGGCGATTCGGCTGCAATTTTTGACAGAAAATTACGATGATTCTCCCAAATCTCACCTGCAAACATCAATTCCAAAACACCATCACAATCAAAATATTGCAAGGATTCAAATTATACCTCAATCGTCCCATGAAGTATCACCGACGGCGGCAACAATTACAAGCCGAAACCCTAGCTTTTCTCTCCTTCAATTCTCTCACATCAGCCATTAATCTCAGAATTTGAGGCTAATCTAAGGTAGAGGACGACGAGACGAGTCGATCCCGACCGGAATCGCGGCCTAAGGCGATTTTGGGTCGTGAGAGAAAGTGTCAATGACCCAAATGGGAAAGTATCCCTTACTAGATCAGGTAATCTCTATTTAAAGTCCCGTACTTTCATTTTCGTAATTCACGTTGATCATAACTAACTCTGATTACGGTATTTTCGCGCGTCGACGAACTTGTCAATGAATCTTACAATTTTCATCCGAAGTCAACCGACATTTTTTATTCTTTAAAAAGTGAATCTAAATTCTCAGAATCTTAACTGTTAGTAAATATTATTTATCGCACTCGATAAATTGAAATACAAATATTGATAAATGCAAATAATCATATAAAAAAATTGGGATATCACAAAATCTCATCTCCACAATTACACTACGTAGAAATCGAACCAGACTTCATTATTCATGCTTAAATCGCTCAACTTTGATAAGACGTAGACTAATAATAATCCTAGACTGAGTCGGAGCAAATTGACAACTAGAAAAAACCAACTAAACAACAATTAAAAAACACTTTGAGTAGACTCAAAAATGAAGTCTACGACTTATTTTTACTCGATAGAAGAAAGTTTATGGGCAACGAGGGAAGCTTTGAGAAGAATAAATTGTTGCCACTGTAACTGTGCCAACTCTGACCCCCTCCTTGCCGCAATATTCCCTGCTGGCCATCTCCAATCCAACAAAGCCAAAATGGATGTCGATAAATACCAATACCCTACCTTCCAACCCTAAAAGAGAAAGAGGCTCATCATCTGTTCATATGCGCCCAAAAAAATTGCTGGAACACTGCAAAAAAAAAAAAAAAAACTAAGCGCAATTGTGGTTGCAAAACATATGCATCCATTGCTTGAGCAATTGCCTGAGCAACTCATCCAAAGAGCAAGAGCAAACCAAATCCACAAATAGCAAGAGCAAATTAGTTTTTGAATACAACAATACACAAAGTCCAAGAGCAGTTACTATTCATCGTGTTGTAAAATGTTAATAAGTTATTTCCCAAATAGATTTTTGACCAATAACAATTGAAACTTGTCATTGTCAACTAAATAAATATACAAGATTTCTGATAAGATATTTGATTAATAAAAACATAATATGTGGTTACCACGTACGTGTCATTATCGCCAAAATAATTGGACTAGATTTTCGGTAAGATTTTCGATTAGTGACGATGCGACACATGTCACTTGCAGATAGTGTTCTTGACAAAATAATTAGACCAAATTTTGGGTAAGATTTTTGACCAATAATGATGTAACACGTGTGTTCATCTTCAAAGATTAGATTATCTACAATTTGCTGTAAAACTTTCATCTATTACTCATTCTATATTCACACCATGTACAAGTGTCTTCCAATCCGAGCAGATAACATATCTCTCTAAATACTTAAAGATTTCCTGCATCACTCTGATGAAACTTTTTAGTTTTCACAATTTTATCGGGCAGTGGCAACAATGACACCAAGAGGATGACGATATGGAGCAATCGATCAGTTGTCAATCTGGTGGTCATGGAGGAGGCACAAGTTGATGATGAGCCACAAGGTCGCAACTCACGTCCTGGTCGCAATGCGAATCGACCAAGACTAAGGGAGTCGAGAGACAAAATTTCATGGAAGATTACTTCATCGAGCGTCCTATCCTCAACGTGCAAGAATTTCGTCGGAGGTACCGAATGAGCAGAGACGTATTCAACATTATCATGATGGATCTCTACAACCACGACCAATATAGGTATTAAAGAGTATATGACACTGGAGTGCTAGGGTTTCTATCCCAACAAAAGATGGTTAGTGCTCTACGAATGATGGCGTACAACGCAAATAAGTGTACTGAAATTACAAGGATGAGATAATTGACTACACTAGAATGTATGAATGGGTTTTTCTACCAAGTGGTTGATCTTTCAGGAGAATGAAGAAGAAGATATGCAAAACTCAACGAGTGCTTTCTAGTTTGATGATGGGCTAGTGGATGGACAAGGGATTCGAATTCCTTTTGAGCCAATGAGAAGAGATGGACGTAATATACAATGATTTCATGACCGTGTTACCGATCTCGAATCCATTTATATCTATACAGAGCTTTAAAAAAACTTGGTGAAGGGCAATTGGAGGACTGAAGCCGGTGAAGGACAACTGGAGTAGTGAAACCAGTGGAATACTCTAAATATGTGTCTACATATGTGTGTCTCAATTTTATTATGTGTTTTTATTTAATGTATGCGTGTTTCAATTTTAGTATCTGTTTTACATTAATATGTGTAACAAATACGCTTTTCAATTTCATCTTAGTAAATCAATTGTATTTTTATCTCTCAAAAATTAAATTACATAATGACAAGCCATGCCTAGATTTATGCTTAAGACGATACTATAACTACTATGGAAAGAGCACGCGTGAATGATAACAATCTGAAAATGTTTCATCGGTAGCTTCTCCTTCCCTAGCTTCTTCTTCATTAACGATTTCTAGTTTTCTCTTGGTAAAATACATTTTTGAGATTGGGGTCAGTCTCCAAATCCATTGTCATAATCCTTATTTCTTTGTTTTGTTCCTTCCGCTATCTATACACATATATGTTTGGTAGAGTGAAAATACCTTTTCATCTTTCCCATAAGGTCTTGGGATCGACTCCCAGTAGCCCTCATTCCTATTTTGCTTGAAATGGCCTCATTTTTTCTATTTTCCTTACCAACTCTCTAACATTATTTTTAAAATTTTGTATATACAAAAATACAATTATTTATTTTTTTAATTGTAATATTATATCCTTTTTTTTCAAGTTATAGGCCCACTTTGAGCTTAAATGCTGGCTCCGCCACTAACCGCCCTTGCTCCCTTCCGCTGTTGAATTTGTCTGTACTCGTTGGCTTCTTTTCATCAACGCTATGACGTGCAAAACAGATGAACATTTGCTTGGAAAAAAATGCTCAAGGAAATAAGAGAAGAGATGGAGAGAGATGTGAAATTTGTTGTGCACAAATTGATGTGATTTGTGAATAAAATGTGGTGCTATTTATAGAAAAATAATAGGGAGTGTTCTGTAACTTTTAGGGATATTTTTGCAATTATTTAGAGTTTATTTTGTAAATATTTTCATTGTTTATGTTGAAAAGAAATCTAGCCGTTTTGTAGGAATCAAGGCCATTGGATCAAATTTAAGATTCAACCAACAGCCTAGATCAAGTGAACCGTTGGAAGTAAAAAGCAGTCAGCCCATGACACTTTTCAGCTCTCTATTCAAGCGTCATATTTTTTAAATAATTTACTGGCACGTGCGCACACCTGGTAGAAAAAAATTAAACGTGCCTGACATCACCCACGAGGTATGGGCTCCGCCAATCGAGTGATCAAACACCGGAGCAAACTTTGCTAGAGCGATTGGTCGTGCGTGAAGTCAACGAGCAGTCAACCCGCCTTTTCCTCCCACAGCATCTCTGATTCTTGTTTGCTTCAGCACCTTCCGACCGACCCCACCGTCTGCTTGAGCAAGACTTGTGTCGGTGTAGATGCAGTTCAATACGGATATGAGATATTTTACTCCAAAAAAAATTTACATGTCTATTCAATTATTTGCTATGTGATACCTACACGAACGGGCAATCTTTGGCTTGGTTGGGCAGCTACTCCTAGCCACACTTATTATAACTGTGACATGTGTCCTTTTTTTTGCTTCCTGCCAACTGATCTTCTCTTCTTCAATGCTCAATCACCCAAGTTCATCACTTCATCTTGAAGAAGACAAAATCATGAAGGGGTTTCAAACTTTAATACACCATAGACGCCAGTGTTTAGAGCTCTGGCATCTGATGAAGCTCTTCAGCACCGACCGTCTACTGCAAATCATCAAGAAAATTTTGAATTGTTTCCTCTAAGCTCATGCTTTTGTGTTTAGCGTCATCAAATGATTGGTGAGAAGAAATTCATGGGTGTAGGGGAAAGATTTTGTGATAGTTGCTGTGAGTATATTTGATGATTTCGTCTTCATCTTAAAGATTGAGTTGCTGTTATTGTGTAGGGTTGGAGACATAACACTTGCAATGGAAAAATGAGATACGTGTCTCACTACTATTGGGTGTGGATAGAAGTGGCTGCCCAGCTATGGGTAAACTTGTCAATGGGGTGGAGCCGGACCTGATACGGATCTATTGTTTAAGTAAAGAAAAAGCTAGATCCGATCTACCCCATTTATCCGGCAGATCTTTAATTAGTAACCAAATCTGGATCTAGCGGATCCGGATCCGGATCCATTTGTTAATATGTTAATTACTAAATTTATTTCTTTTATCAATATGTTAATTATTACCAATATGTCACATGACCCCGTGAGACAACAAAAATATTTCATTAAAGCAAACTGGATAGACCAAAATAATAAATTTTTAATTTACATTGAGGAACTTGACAAGAAATGCACAAATCGATTTGGGTTTCTTCATTTAATTGATTAATATTTTTATAAAACTTTGATAAAGATATTTAGATTTTTTTTAAAAGGGACTTTTAGGTTACAATGGTTTCATACATGTAAATTAAATTATTATATTTAAAAAATAAATAAAAAAATAACTGGGACGGATCATAAACGGATCGAATCGTTTATAATCCGGATATGATCCATTAAGTAAATGGATCAACGGGTTGGGGTCACAAACGGATCAACATATCCAGAAATTAGATCCAAATTTATTTAATAGATACGAATCTAAAGTGAGTCCGGATCAAAATCTGTCTCGTTGATCTGTCTAGCCATAAGCAGCCAATAATTATCCTACACAAATTGAAACACACATGCCTCACATCTTAGTGATCTTATATTCTTATATGTCTTATGTGATCAGTTAATTACAATAAAACCTCTATCTATATTGTTATACATATTGTTGAAATCGAACATAATATATTCATATATAGAGATTGTTTCTCAATAATCTTATAATCTTATCATTAATTAGTGACTAAATTCCAGAAGGCCATCCATTATTTGGAATATTTGCTTTGTGACCACCGTGTACAACTTGACGCATGTATTTTTTTAATTCCATATATATATATACACCCACTAGAAATATACAAACATGCTTTGCATGTGCTTCGCATGTGCTTTGAGAGTAATTTTGTAGAGTAGTTACTTTATCTTTCAGTGATGTAATCTTTTTAGAGAAATATATGGAAGTTCTTTTACGGGTTAGTTTTCTTTCATTCTGAATTTCTGTTTCTTGCATATTTTTTCTTACCAATACTTTTTTACATTATAGGGTTAATTTTGTAAAAAAATTCAGTTATGGTTGACAACGTGAATTTCTTTAATGTATGGTGCATGTGTGTGCGATTTTTTGTAAGCGTTCATCTAAAAGTGATTTTTTTTTATATATATAGTCCATATCCAGAGCGGAGTTCCGCTTTGAAAAAACAAAGCGAAATTTTGATTTCCACAAGATTGATAAAGTTGATCAATGATCGAGACCACTTATTCTTTAGATCACTATTAGATGATCACGCTTACAAAAAATCAGCCTAATCAGAGATAATTAGACCATTTGATTTCTATATCAAACTTTTAATTAAGCTATATCGAGTGAACTTTATTTATCAAAAGTTGAATGTGATGATCAAATGGTTAAATCATCTCCAAATGGACAGATTTTTTGCAAACATCATCCTCCAGTGATAATTTAAAGGATGATTGGTTTCAATAATCGAATAATTTTTCCAATCTTGTGAAAATCAGAATTTCCCTCCATTTCAAAGCGAAGCTCCGCTTTGGATAGAGACTATATGTGTGCGTGTGTGTGTATATATATAACTATAACTTGACAGGCACATATGTTTATGCCTCCCATATGAATGATTAGTTACTTACTGCAACTTCTATAAACTCGTATTATTGAGACTGAACATAATTCTGAATTCGATTCAGTGAACGCGGTAAATAATACACTACAAGAAAACAGCACTTAGACCACGGAAACAATAATTCTCCGTCGTCCAAGTGACACTTAGACGACGGAGAAGAGTCCGAGGTCCAGGTGACCACCTGGACGACGGAGAATACCATCTCCGTCGTCCAAGTGGTCACCTGGACCTCGGACTCTTCTCCGTCCTCCAGGTGACCACTTGGACGACGGAGATGGTATTCTCCGTCGTCCAGGTGACCACCTGGACCTCGGAGTCTTCTCCGTCCTCCAGGTGACCACTTGGACGACGGAGATGGTATTCTCCGTCGTCCAGGTGGTCACCTGGACCTCGGAGTCTTCTCCGTCCTCCAGGTGACCACTTGGACGACGGATATGGTATTCTCCGTCGTCCAGGTGATTACCTGGAGGACGGACCGACACACCGTCGTCCGAGTTCACAAAACGTACTTCCACTTAGACGACGTACCGACACCTCCGTCGTCTAAGTGAAGCATTATATAAGCCCACTGTCGGCCAAACTGATCAAATTCATTCCTAGCTAGCCTCGATCTCTTCATGATCGATTCCATTTGAAGAATAATTGAAGGAGAAGGGAGAAGGAGAAGCTAGGGAGCTCGAGCTAGCTAGGGAGCTCGAGCTAGCTAGGGAGCTCGAGCTAGCTAGGTAGCTTAAGCTAGCTAGGCCGAGAAGAATCAGGATCGATAAGGGATCTCCGCTGACTAGCTAGTTAGCTTAATTAACGTAAAGATATCGAGAAGGCCAGCAGGTACGTACGTACGCAGTTAAAATTTGCTTAATTAATATGTATTTAGTGAAAACGTACGTACATATATATATACATGCAAGGATGTTAGCTGATGTTAGCTATATATATATATGTACAGATCGATTAAATTACGTACATACGTACGTAATTGATGGATCGATATGTAGATCGAGTACGTATAATTAAGCGTAAATTAATGGATAAATATATATATATATATGTAATAATTAATTAAGTATAATATTTTGTAGCAGTATGGACAAGAGTTGGATGAAGTTGAAGAATAGATGTGATGTCCGGTATATGGATGGAATTAGCGAATTTGTGAATTTTGCGATAGAACATGGTCAGGGAAAGAAACGTTTCAGGTGTCCGTGTCAGAAATGTCTTAATTGTCAGTATGCGGAGGTTAATGTTATGGTGCAACACTTGTACGAAAATGGTATGATGTGGAGTTACACTACATGGAGCGAGCATGGTGAATATGTAGAGTTCAGCGCAGCAGACTTCAGCTCAGGGTACAGTTACCATGGTGCCTCATCCAGCGGCAGTGGTGCCGGACCCCCAGCTTGCAACCCAACTGCAGATTTGGTCCATGATGCGTTTCCGGGATGTAGTCATGGCGGACACCAACACCAAGACGGAGGTTACAGTACCACCAATGAGCATGATGACACATTCCCCGCAGCTAGCTTGGCCACTGACACCAGTGAGATGGAAAAGTACAACCGGATGTTACTTGAAGCGCAGACCCCGGTGTTCCCTGGATGTCGAGAGAATGTGTTGCAATATGTGATGGAGCAAATGAAGATAAAAGTGAAGCACAAAATGTCAGTGAGTGCTTTTGACGAAATTCAGGAGCAAATATGTAAGTTGCTTCCTGATGATCACAATCTTCCTAAATCTCATTATAAGGTTAGAAATATCCTGAGCAGCCTCGGCCTAAAGTACAGGATAATTGACGCATGTCCGAATGATTGTGTGCTATTTTACAAAGAGTATAAAGAGTTGGACTATTGTCCCGTATGTGGCCAGTGCAGATTCCAGTTGAATAGGAAGAGTTCGAAAAAGAGAATTCCTGTGAAAGTTATTCGATATTTTCCCTTGATTCCCAGATTGCAGCGCCTATACATGTCGCTACACACAGCAGAGGCGATGCGATGGTACGCAGAAAAGCGAATAGATGACGATGTCCTGCGACACGCCGCGGATGGGGAGGGTTTCAAACATTTCGACAGAGAATTTGGAGACTTTGCTTCAGAGGTTAGAAATGTTAGACTCGGCCTATCTACAGACGGATTCAATCCTTGGGGAAGTAATAGCTCCGCCGTCAGCACTTGGCCAGTTATTCTGATGCCATACAACTTGCCTCCGTGGATGTGCATGAACAAGGAATTTAATTTCCTTACCGTACTAATTCCAGGTCCTAAATCTCCATCGAAGTGCTTAGATGTCTACCTCAGACCTTTGATCGACGAGCTGAAACTGTTGTGGGAAAATGGAGTCCCAACTTATGACAAATTCACTGACACGATGTTCACGATGAGGGCTGCTGTAATGTGGACGATCAGCGATTTTCCAGCTTATGGGATGTTGGCAGCCTGCAGGACAAAAGGATATAATGGATGTCCTATATGTTTGGACGACGTGAACTCTAGTTGGCACGCGGGGAAGGTGTGTTACTTGGGTCACCGTAGATGGCTTCCTCACGACCACCCGTGGCGACAGGATGAAGCTCATTTCGACGGTACGGTAGAGAACAATCCTAAACCCCGTAGTTGGTCGGGCGAAGAGATTTTAGAGAGGTTGAGCTATTTCGACTTTGGTGTGTTGAGCAATGACGCGGATGTAAAGAAATGCAATCCAATTCCTCCACATGATCTGAGCTATTGGGATCACAAGAGTATATTCTTTGAACTCCCTTACTGGTCGAAGTTGAAGCTGAGGAACAACTTGGACGCGATGCACATAGAAAAGAATGTGTGCGACAGCGTGGTGGGAACAATTCTCGGTATTAAGTTCAAGACTAAAGATACTCCCAAAGCGCGCAAAGATTTGGAATCAATGAATCTACGTCGTCCCTTGTGGTTGAGGAGGGATAGAAAAGGAGTGTACAACAAGATGCCAGATGCACCTTACACAGTGAAGCCGACGCTTAGACGTTCTGTATTTCACTGGTTTAAGGGCGTTCGTTATCCTGCTACGTATGCAGCTACTATAACTGGAGCAGTGGACGAGGTGCAACACAAGTTTGTTGGTCTAAAGACACATGACTATCACGTTATGCTGCAACGTCTGATTCCAGTGGTAATTCGACCATACTTGCCTCGGGACGTCGTAGAACCAATAGTGGCATTGTGCAGGTGGTGGCAGAGGTTATGCGCCAGAGAATTAAAGAAGTCAGATGTGGTGGAATTGCAACAACAAATTGTGCACATCATTTGCAAACTAGAGAGGATTTTCCCCCCTGCTTTCTTTGACATCATGATTCACCTAATGATCCACCTGCCCGAGCAGGTGCTCATTTCTGGTCCGGTCCAGTACACTTGGATGTATCCTCAAGAAAGGTACGTACAACTAATTAATTAATTTGTTCCACTGGAGATTATATATATACTAGCCAGCTAGCTATATGAACTTATGTAATGTGTACGTTTGATTTTGTAGACAGCTTGGACAGTATAAGTCATTCGTCAAAAACAGGTCGGCCCCGGATGGCTCCATAGCAGAGACATACCTAATGCATGAGTGTGTTACTTACTGCAACAGGTACCTCAAAGATCCACCCCCTCCCAGTACTGCCTCCGATCGCAGTGCCCGCATCAATCTTTCTGTCGTCACCAATGTCGTCCGACCGTTTAGAGGAGTATTAAAAGAATCGTTAACACGGGAAGAACTTATTGAGGCACATTGGGTAGTGTTGCGAGACTGTGATGAAGTTGAGCCGTACATGATGTCATACAGGGAGAGGCTTCAGGCGTTAAATCAAAACAAGAGTTCGGCGTGGATTGAGAAAATGGTTAAGAAGAAGTTTCCTGATTATTTCTTCCAATGGGTACGTACGTACGACTCGGTATTAATTATTTAAATACATATTGCTCATGTTTGTAGAAAGTAAACCATTATATTAATTTGGCCTTTTTCGCAGATGATTGATCTGCAAAAATCTGATAACCACGGAGGGTGGTGGTCATGGCCAAAGCACTTGCTAGCAGGGAAGCCGGTTAAACACTATATTTATCCCGGATGTTTTGTGAACGGTGTAAAGTTCCATTCATTGGCCCGAGACGAAGGAAGAAGAACACAAAACAGTGGGGTAGCCGTTGGGAAAGACAATGATCTATATTACGGGGCTATTGTATACGTGGTTCAGCTATGTTACGGAAATGATGTCAACGTTTTCCTATTCAAGTGCAGATGGTTCAAGCGTACAAAGGAAGACCTGGGACTATTATCTGTCGATACAAACTCGCACTGGTATGAGGATGAGCCTTTCGCTCTCGCCACCTTAGTTCGGCAGGTGTTCTATCTCGACGATCCGAAAGCCGGTGAAGGGTGGAAAATAGTGAACCATATCTCTCACCGAGGAATATGGAATACAGAGACAATTGAAGGGACACCGGCGACGACTGAAGATGCTGCTGAACCAGAAAGAGACATTCCTGCCTATCAAGAGCCTAATATTTCTATGGTCCGCTCCAATATAATGGACCTGGTTCAAGATGGTGAACGGTTACCCATGCCTGATGGTTGTACAGATCTAACTGAAGATGAGATTATCCATGAGGTAGATGAAGAAGACGAGCAGGAAGAGGACGCGGACGAGGACTCAGTTTATTCGTCGGACGATGTTGAGTACGATGACGAGGATGAGCCGTCGACTAACGGGGATGAGGACGATGATGATTATGACGAAGAGTACGGTCATACGACGAGGGAGATTAATTGGTAATTAATTACTGTAATTATTGTAATATATATATATATATATATGATCGATGCTGGTTTACGGTAAGAAATTAATCCGAATTATATATCCTGGACAACGGAGAAATTAATTGCAGATTAATTGGCGCCAAATCTCAATCTCATATAAAACCCTAGCTAAATCCTGTACCCTAAATCTAGCAGTTCGGATCGATCGATCAATTTTTTAATTATATTTTTGAATCAGAATAATTGAACGCACACACAAATGACCGGGGACGACCTAAACCGTAAACCCTAAGGCCCTAACCCCTGAATTTGGGGTTTTTACACCTGGACGACGGAGATGGTCATTCTCCGTCGTCCAGGTACACACTAGGACGACGGAGATGGTCATTTTCCGTCGTCCAAGTTCACAAACCCTAAACCCTAAACAGTAAGGCCCTAACCCCTGAATTCAGGGTCTATACACCTGGACGACGGAGAACTTCATATCCGTCGTCCAGGTGAGAACCTGGACGACGGATAACTTCATATCCGTCGTCCAGGTGATTACCTGAACGACGGAAACACTCATTTCCGTCGTCCAGGTGCAGATATCGTAATTTTTTCTAAGACAACGACCCTCTAGACCTTCTTCCAATGCATTTTCTTTTCATCAAGACTTTAGAGTAAACAATTCTTGGTGTGTGAGCTTCGACGGTTCGAAAATCGGAGTTGCGAAATGCCTTGTATCCACGTTTCCGGTTTGTGAAATTATCGGTTTTGCGGTTGACTGTGCCGATCAAACCCTTCCCGAACTTATTATTTTATGGTCCTTTGAAGACAATTATATATTATGTTACGACGAACATATCCAACAGTTGTTTGTCCAAATTCAATTTCGTTAATACTCTGCTGCAAATGAGCGTCTACTCATGAACACTTAAGTCGTAAAGATTAGTCGAGACTTAACATGTTTCAATACGTAAAATTAATCGGCGGTTCAAATTTAATTGTTCATATATACGATGCGTTCATCGATATTGTACGACTATTTCACCCGAATGACAGATCGCTAAATTCCTAGCGAATTATTTTTAAAAATTTTTTTTACGTAATTTGAACCTGGACGACGGAGATGGTCATTTTCCACCTGGACGACGGAAAATGACCATCTCCGTCGTCCAGGTTCAAAAATCATGGCGGTTCAAATAATTTTTTGTTTAACTTTTTCGTGTAATTTTCACTTGGACGACGGAAACTTACCATCTCCGTCGTCCAAGTCCAAAATTATGGCGGTTCAATTTACCGCTTCCGTTTTCGGCACCGCTTGAATTTTCTCTTAGACCACGGAGAATCCATTCTCCGTCGTCTAAGTCCAAATTCATGGCGGTTCAAAACGTCCCGCCGATTAATTACGCGCCGATTGAAAATTTTTAAACCGCCACCTAGACGACGGAAAACACTATTTCCGTCGTCCAGGTGGACTTAGACGACGGATAATAGTGCTCCGTCGTCTAAGTGCAACTCTATAAATAGAGTTGCACGCCCCCTCATTTTCTCATCATTCCATCTCCTCCTCTCCCTCTCCTCTCCTCTCCTCCGGCGATCCTCCTCTGGCGACGCTCCGACGACATTTTTTCCGGCGTGGTTCCTATCCTCTCCGACGACTCAAGTCCGGCGAAATTCCCGTAAACTCCGCTTCGGTACATTTCTATTTTTCCCTTATTTAAATAATTTTCATTTTATTAATTAATTAAATTCTAAATATAATAAATTAGTAGAAATTAATTTAGTAATTAATTAAATATTTAATAAATGATTAATTGTTGTTATTTATTAATTAAATCATAATTATTGTTATTGTTTCCTAATTAAATGAATAATTGTAAATTTGTTGTTATTAAATAAATAAATAAATAATTATTGTTATTAATTAATTAAATAAATAATTATTGTTATTAATTAATTAAATGGTTAATTATTGCATGCTAAATGGAAAATAAATTATTGCATGTAATTACGTGTATTTTTTAGTAAATTAATTAGTAGTACGTGTTCGATTTAAATTTAGTACATAGGCTTGGTGTAATTAAGTCGCACTCTTTGGAATAGATGGCGCCTCTTTTCCTTGCTTATCTCCTTAACCCCTCGTGATGTGTGGATTTCATCACCGCACACCATAACCTAAGTGAAGTTATGGACACGAGGTTGAGGGCGGAGTTTGCAAAGGACTTGAGGGAGTGTAAATTTTCGAAAAATTGGCCGAATGTCGGACATGGTGTCTAGAAACGGGTTATGACTGGTGACAGGATTTGGACTAAGAAAGACTTTTGTCGAAATTAGTCCTGCCTCTCGCGTTATCTCTATCCCTAACTGGCCATGTTTTTCGATTTAACCAAGGCTGATTAATTGAAAATTTACACTTTATCGCGCGTGTCGCACGTCCATTGAACGACCGAAAATGCCAAGCTTGTGTACTCTATTTAAATCTTAAACGTACTTAATTAATTAGCGTAAATTTTTAAGTTGTAATTATTATGGTAAGTAGGTATTTTAACGCATCAATCTTAGGTTTAAATGGCTCCGCCAAAGACGACATCCGGCAAGAAGAAAGCCCAAGCAGAGGCAGAAGATGCCATGCTCCGCCGCTTGGCGGACCAAGTCGGTTGGGAATTACCACCGGAGGGCAACGACGCTCTCAATCCGGACGGATCATCTGGTCCGTCCGTAGCGCCCTCTGGGGAAATTCCCGCTCCCCCTTTCATCTCGAGCGGTGATGACGTCGACCTCTTTTCAACTCCGACGCCCGGTACCGGTTCAACGGCAAGTACTCAGGCGTCCTCGACCGCCGAATCAATCATGTACAGCGCCCGCCGTAGGCAAAGGAGGGCCCCCACTGACCCGGAACCGAAAAGGACTCGGGGTCTCGTTAAAGGGGGAAAAGCGGAGCGTATTTGCAAGGCGACCGGTAAAAAGATCGACTTGCCGTACGACGAATTCACCGGTGGCCCTCCCACAGCTCAGCTAGCAAGTCTCTCGGCGCATGGGATAGGGTCAATCATCCGTAACCGGGTTCGTATCATGAGAAGGCGAAAGTCTTCAAAGATCTTTCGGTACGTAATACGTTCAATTTAGTTATTATATAATATTGTTAATCTCGGCCTAAAATTTCATAATATATACGATTATAATTTTCTATTTATTTTTCATAGGAACAATTTGACGTGGATCCGACACCGGCTATGTTGAGGCATATCAATCAAACCGCCAACTCCATCTACAAAGATTGGAAGTACAGGCTCCATAAGTACTTCAAAGATGTCGGTCCCGTGCCTCCCCCGGTAGAGCTGCAAGGGGAGAGAGAAGATGAGTGGGAGTGGTTGTGTAACCACTTTGCCGATGAACAATTTAAGGTATTAATTTAATTTTTTTATTTCAATTAAAATAATTGAATTATTTAAATTGTAGTTATTCATTTTTTAATGATTTAATTATGTTGTGTAACAGAAATTCTCCGGTGTCAACAAAGCCAACCGGGGGAAGAAGGAGAAACACCATACTACCGGCGCCAAGCAGTTCATTCAAATTGCCAAGGAGCACAAGGATAAGGGTTCCAAACACCCTTTTATTGATGCAAGCGTAAGCGCGTACGTGACGCCAGGGCTCGATAATGAAGCGAGTCAATGCGGGGTAAGTGATATGCATGTATATATATATATGTGCTTTTAATTATAGTAATTATTATTTAAATATGATTACAAAATTATAATAAATTAATTATAATTTTGTAGGCAAGGGCGATAGAGCGTGCGCATGAAGAGTTGGCCAACACTCAGCTTGCGTTCCCAGATGTGTCGCCGGAAGACCTGCCTCCTCTATCCTTAGAGAGCCAAATTGCAATCGCGGATGAGGTCTACGGTCGTAGAGCTGGCAAGGAGGTTAGGCACTTTGGGCCTAGGGTGGTACGAGATTTGTCGACGACCTCCGGCTCATCATCTACGGGAGGTTCGAGGCAGCGGAGAATCAGTCAAGCTGCGGCCGTCGAAGCAGCCATTCAAGAGGCTCGACTGGCACGAGAGGAGAATCGACGGACACAAGAGCAGAATGAGTCAATGCGGCAAAGACTTGACGAACAACAAGCACAAATAGCCCAACTCATCGCGCTCATGAACCAAAATCGAGAAGTATGTCAACCTCCTCCGAACCCACACCCCGACGACAACGACCCGGCTGGAGGCGGAGGACTCGGCCCCGCATCTGCTCCTCCAGTGTATTAGCTAGCACGTAGTATATTATCTCGTTTCTTTCCGCATTCCGAACAATATTTTAATTTTTAATTTATGGGTTTTTTCGTATGTACAAATTAATTTACTTTGATTACTTAATAATTATATATATATAAGTTATTAATTTTAATATTCAAAATTTAGTTTATTTATTTAATATCAGCATTTTTCATTATTTAAATTAAAATAATAATAAATTAAATTAATAATATTTAATTTCAATTTATTTTTTTTAAAAAATTAAATATTCACTTGGACGACGGAGACTTAGTGTTTCCGTCGTCCAGGTGAACACCTGGGCCACGGATAATGTCCGAGGTCCAAGTTCACTTGGACGACGGACACTAAGTCTCCGTCGTCCAGGTGCTTGGACGACAGCACTTGGAGCACGGACCTTGGACGACGGAGTTTTCGTCGTCCAAGTACTTAGACGACGGAAAACTTCACTTAGACGACGGAAATGGTCCGTGGTCTAAGTGCAGTTTTCTTGTAGTGATATTACCATCGGTAAATACACTATTAGAAAAACATACTTAGGCGACGAAGCAGTTTCGTTGCCTAAAGTTCGTCATCGAACTGTCATAGTCTAAGTAACAACTTAGGTGACGAAACAATTTCGTTATCTAGACTTTAAAACCACAAAAAATTACTGAAAAAAAAAGAAGAAAATTTTCGTCGTTTTAGTGAACACTTCGACGACGAAACCAACAATTCGTCATATAGTTAAACAACTTAGACGATGAATTTTAGGTTATTCGTCATCTAAGTGTCTATTTTTTTTAAAAATAATAAATAAATAATCCACTTAGATGACGAAGGTTTTTAATCGTCTAAGTGGTTGATTTTAATAAAAAAGAATTTAAAAACAACTTAGACGAAACTATTGGTTTCGTCGTCTAAGTGGTTTTTTTTAAATAAAAAATTCATTAAATCCTAATTAAATAATTATATTTAAATTATTAATTGATGCAAAATTTGTAATTAATAAATAATTTAATGGTGGTGGTGGTGGTGCCGAGGTGGTGGTGATTGTAAGGTTTGAGAGAGAGAGAGAGAGAGGGAGGATGAAATATATTTTATAGGCGACCATTTAAGCGACGAA
The DNA here is from genome assembly GCA_946800695.1 of Geum urbanum. Taxonomy (NCBI): domain Eukaryota; kingdom Viridiplantae; phylum Streptophyta; class Magnoliopsida; order Rosales; family Rosaceae; genus Geum; species Geum urbanum. Next base: position 15,320,750 of record OX327003.1, read on the forward strand.
ACCAACAAGTTTTGTTGCCTAAGTAATTTAAATTTTTGGTTAAAAAATTTGGCGGAAAAAAAAATTGCCAAAATTTTGAACTTAGGTGACGAAATCAAGTTTATAATTTCATCGCCTAAGTGATTGTGACTTTTTGGTAAAAATATTTGGCAAAAAAATAATCCGTCAAAATTTTGGACTTAGGCAACGAAACCTATTAGACTCATCGCCTAAATGAAATTTATTTAGATATTTTAAATAAAATAAAAATAAAATAAAACAATATTCACTTAGGCGACGAAACTATATATTTTTCTCGCCTATGTGAATTTTTTTAGATAATTTAAATAAAATAAAATAAAAAAATATCACTTAGGCGAAGAAAAAATATATTTTCGTCGCCTAAGTGAATATTTTTTAAATATATGAAAATTAATTTTGGGTAGTTGCTTAAAAGTTATCAAATATCAACCGTCAGATGTAACTATTACATTAATTTATACAATATTGTAGAACCTACTGCTGAAGGAATTGACTGGTGGACTCGACACCCTCAACGACATCCAGCACCCTCATGATACACACTACAACCTGGGCATCGATAAACCTAAAGGCCCAGGGAAAGGTAAATAAAACGTTAAAACGTTATCATGAGTGGATAAAAATAATATATGAATCTGTGTAAATCGATAAACTGAAATTCAATTGTCTTCTCTCTGTTTACTACGAAATAATGTGAGTTCTAAACTGAAATACTGAAATGCTGAAATACTGAGATACTGAAATAATCATGAAGGTGCTCTCTCAGGCCACCTAACCTGAGGTATTAAGCTGAAATGAAAAATATGAAAATATGTGACGGGATCGTCCTCAGGCCACCTAACCGAGACGATCTGGGTTAGACGAGACCACCTAACCTCCCCTGACCGGCGATCCAGTGATCAGCCGAATAGCTATGGCATCGATGCAATAAAAAAACCACCGCAAAGAAAACCTCCAGAAATAACGCTTTTAATAATATACTGGAAATTGTAATAAATAACTGAAGTCACTATCGACTGTGAAAATAAAAGGTCCACTCACCGGATTATGCCGGGAGTATTATAAAGCTAGAACCTACTAGTCGGCATAATTATTCATCTGATACACCCCACTAGCTCATAATCCTGAAACCACGAGTTTAATTAATATCTAATCATCGGGGTTCATACTGAATAGCTAAGATCGTAATCTGGTGAGTAATAACATTGAGAGTCGAATTCTCGAATAACGTATTTTCTGTCTAATTACTAACTCAACCAAATTCTGAATTCAATTCCCTGTATTTCCTCACTTTTAAGAGTCACAACCAAATCTCAAATATCAAGCGACTCGCAATTAAACTGACAGTCAAAACGTCCTTTAATATTATCGTTAAATAAATTGATTATTGTCTAATTAAGTACCGGTCAAAATTTATCAAGCTCAGATCCGAATATGGACCTCACCATTGCATTCAACACGAGAAAATGAGCGAAATGACATATAACTTAGCCGGAATCTGGAACCTCGCTGGAGCTCCGCCACGCACGGCAGCGTGTGGGGCCCATGCCACTACCGCCGCAAATACTATAGCCGACGATATATGTAAAACTGTAGTCGACGAGATAAAAATCTCGTCGGCTATAGTGGAAAAAATGATTTTTTTTTTAAAAAAAAAACTCGTCGGCTATAGTACTATAGCCGACGATAATGGATAAAAACCTCGTCGGCTATACTATTACCGACAGGTTTTAGCCAGCCGACAGCCGACGTCGTCGGCTAAAGTCCGTTGGTTAAAACCTGTCGGTAATAGTATAGCCGACGATGTTTTTATCCATTATCGTCGGCTATAGTACTATAGCCGACGAGTTTTTAAAAAATAAAATAAAAAAAATTCATTTTTTCCACTATAGCCGACGAGATAAAAATCTCGTCGGCTATAGTTTTACATATATCGTCGGCTATAGTATTTGCGGCGGTAGTGTGTTTCGCCATCATTGGCGGCATGCGCTGCCGGAATCAACCGGCTCCAAAACCTGCAAATTATACATCATTAGAAAGCTCATAACAAGTCCAATAACTTTCATAATTGTGACAAACCCCAAATATAACCGGAGGTGGTCAGAAAACACCTCGAAAGTCGACGGAATTAGGCCGGAAACTTCCTTCGGCAGATCGGCTCCGTCCAACAACGGCTTGGCTTGAGACTGGTGGCAAACGATTCTTGGTAGTGCGGGGAGCAAAACCCTCAACCTTCCATCATCCAACGTCGGTCGGTGCGCCGCCGTCTGATAAACCCAAAACCCGGCTGGAAAACCTCAACGATTCGCAAAACAAAAACACCTATACCAATCGATAGAGGAAGGAAATATCTTTCGAACTGTACTCGTGGCGTCGCCGAAGGTGGCCAGAATCGCCAAGTCAGACGACCGAAAAATCGACAGGCCAAGGAGGTATACGAGTCTGTCTGTATACGTACGTATTTTCTTCCCAAAATAGAAACTTTCGATTTAAAACCTATATATATACCCATACACATACATAACTTAAATTAATGACTCAGATCTAATCTGATCAAGATCGGACGGTCACGATTAAATCAACAATTAAGTTAATACATTTTAAATATTTTCACCTACCGACTTAAAAAAGTCATTAAAAATAACTCGCTTATCCGTAAAATTCCCCAAAAATTGTCATGAGCTAGAAATTAAATACTCTACAATTGTTGTGAAGGAAGTCAAGATAAATTCTCGCCCGGTGAAAAAGTCGTTAACAACCCGAATTATGCGACTAATTCGCGATAACGCGTAACACAATCCGATAAACGCGTGATTACGATGTGGGTTGTAACATAATTGCCTTGTCTTAAAAATTTAATTTATCAACTAAATAAAATTAATTGAAATTTGACATAAAAATTGATTTAAGGTTACAAACTTGTTATATATCTACTAATGTTGTATAACTAAAGTGTTTGTATGTCTATATTTACTCCTGATCAATATTAACGAAAATGAATTTGGAAAAAATAACCGTTAGATATATTCATCATAACATAATATGTAAGTGGGCGAATTTTCAGTAAATACGAAGTTCGTTAAGGGTTTGATCGGCATAGTCAAACATAAAACTGAAATTTCAACGAAATAGAAACGTTGATTTACGAATCTTAGTAACTCTGATTTTTGAACCATCGACACTCATAGTCTAAAAATTGTTTACTCTATTCCCTTGATGGAAAAAAAAATGTGTTTTCAGATGGTATACATTGTCGTGCTCTTTGATCGGAGACAATGAAATTAATCTTAGACATCGAAATGGGTAATATTCATCGTCTAAGTATCACTTACGGGTTAGGGGTTAGTGTTAGAATATGTACTTAGACGACGAACTGGTAACCATTTCGTTGTCTAAGTACGATTACTACGACGACGAAATTTTTCGTCATTTTAAGTTTCACTTAGACAACGAATTATGGGTTTTCGATTTAAGTTTCACTTAGATAACGAATTATGAGTTTCATCCTCTAAGTGTTTCTTACACGTCAAATGTTTTCTCTCTTAGACAACTCTATTTTTTGGTCGTCTAACTGTGTCTTAGATGAAAAATTTTCTCTCTGTTAGACGACACTTTATAATTTGTAGTCTAAGTGTACTTAGACGACAAAATTTCAGTCTTAGGAGACGACAAAATTTCAGTCTTAGGAGACGAAATATGATTTCGTTGTCTAAGTGGTACTTAAGGTTTCGTCGCCTAAGTGAGTTTTTTTGGTAGTGATATTTAGTCAGCTCTAGTTGAATTTTTTGTAGGTTGATTATATCGGATTGACTTCGAATGAAAGTCATAGTATTTGTCGAGACGAGTTCATTGACGCGAGGAATATCGAAAACGAAGTTACGACATAAAAGTTACAATTAACAGAAGTTTGACGGGAATTACATTATCGTAAATGTGCTAGTATAAAATGGAGTTACCTGAAATGGAAAGTTAGACCTTTCATTTCAAGCATTGACCTGAGCTGAGTCTCAGCATTGCACTGTCGATACCACCCGCCTACCTCCAACCATGATTTCGGTCAAAATTGAAAGGAATTTACATCCTCTTCCCTCAATTGACCCTGATTTTGGTGATTATGTCCTAAGGAGAGAGAACTGGGAGCAAGAGTTTTAAGGGTTTCAGGAAATTATCGTCACCGTTGCCGTCGTGTTCTCCAAGAACTTTTGGCCATGTTTTAGATTTGAAAAGAAAGCTTGTTTCCTCTTCTGTCGATTGAGGCAATGGGATTTGTGTTTGCAGGTGTATGGAGAGAGAATCAAATCGTTCACGTCGCCGAAGTCGCTAGTGGCGACTGATAAAGTTTATAGGCAACGATATTATAGGGGTTTTGTTCCCCTCCAGATTCCGAGTCATTTGGGATATGCCTTGAGCCCCGTGGTGGCTCGACAATGGTGCTAGGAATGTCGAAATTGCAGCCAGCAATTTTCGGCCAGTTTGCTTTCAAGGCCAATTCCAGCCAAACGAGCAAGAATCTGGTGAGGATCATATGAGGTAAAATGTTGGGCTTGTCGAGATCCTTAGATTGGTGGGTCATTTGCCATCGTCAGAGACAGTTGCTAACAGAGGTGTGTGGCCAGAAAAATCTTTAAAAACGAGTCGTGTTATATATTGTTAGGTTTGTATCGACGATACAAATGTAGTCATTAACGTTTAAACTTCGTCGACCTAGTAAATGGGCGGTGGTAATGAGTGTCACCCCCAATGGCAGTGCAACCAATAGAGAAATTAGGTGTGTTTTATATCGTTATGATCATTTAGTTGTAACGAGTTTATCGAGATAGGTTTCTCGACTAGATTAGTCAAAATTGATTTTTAGATTGAGTAATATTCTTCATTTAAAATCTATATTTATCAATTTTTACAATATTCGAATAGGATCAGGATGTCACATATACACACAATAGTATACATGTTATAACAACTATAAAGCATAAAATACGAGTAATTACGTACCCGCAAGCTGCAAAACATGATAATGACTATAAAAAAGGAATTATTGCCTAAAACTACTATATTAGTATCCTATTTTTCCCTCTTAAATCACATATATTATCTTGGACAAACTTTTGTTTACCCCCCTAAATTTTGGCTCAGATATCATGTTAGTCCTTGTTTCAAAAATCTTTACTATTTGCATTAGTCTTACCATTCCATTAGTTCTGTATCCAATCATTTTGTTAAGTGATGACATAACAATTGCCACATCAACAAATGTGCCCCACTATCTAAGGTGATTTCCTATCTATTATCAACAATTATGACTTCTATAAATTTTTATTTAATCAAGATAATTATTTTATCAATAAATAAATAATTTATTAATTTATCAAGATTTTTACAAGATCCTATCAGATTCAAGTATGGCTTCTGAATCACAAGTTGAATAAGACGACATTCATGGATTAAGTGAAGTTATTTATGGTCTACGTTATATTGTTATATTGATGAAATGAATATTGAGTTGAGCACCTTTTGAATTATTGTAATGATAATAAAGTGGTTAAATCCTCGATCAATAAGGAAATCACAATTAAAGTATAATGAATACGTATGCCAAAGATGACCATGATCTCAATGATAGTTATGTCATACCAATACTTTCGTTAAAAAAGGCATTTGAAGCAATAATTATATTATACAACTATTGCTACATAATGAAAATAACCAAATGTTGAGCGCGCATTATGATAGATCAAGGATGAAGTTAGTTGTTGTCTAGATACAAAGAAGAAACATGCTATAATAGAGTTTTTTCTTATTCTTCAAAAAATAACTGAACTGATCGAGAGAATATAAATAACTACATTATAGTGTGAAAAGGAACAACGATTAAGGAGTGTCCAACTCAAAAGGAAAGAGACAAACAGAGGAGCCAAAGAGCATCAGAGGAAAAAACAAATTATGATATATTGTATTAAAGGACCAAAGTGCCATACATTTTATAAATAATGACATGAATTTAGACAACATTAGTGACGACAAGTACATAAGTTAATACAAAATCTAAACTTAAGGTACTATTCCTATATTTTTAGAAGTTGAAGTATTTAAGTTATATGTAATTTAAAGTTGAGATATTGTTCTATATAAAATATAATTAAATAAAATTTTATGGTAGTGAATAAACTTCAAAGGTCGATCCATTAAAAATAAAGACCTCTAGGCTCAGACGCCTATGATAGGCTAACAACACAATATCTTGTACACTGAGCCCATCACAATTCACAACAAACATATATGTAATGGAGTGGTATGGTCCACAGGGTTGTTAGCAGTCTCAGCACCTTACACTCTTTTAAGACCTGGGCACATGTTAGAGGTCTACTACCACAGTCCATTACTTATGCAACTCACATGTCTTTAAAGATACATGTCATTAAAGATACATGTCATCTGATAAATATGACCTCAAAGTCTCAAACCAGAGTGCCTTAACTTCAAAATTGAAATACTAATTCAAGTTCCAATCCAATGAGAACTATCAAGTCTTAGAAAAATAAACAGAAAAATGAGAACTATCAATATTTTGGATACTAAGTATATGTTAAAGATATATACAGAGCATCTGAGAAAACAAGAAAATGTTTAAGGAAATAATTTTTATGGTATCTCGGTATGTGTTTTGTTCTAATTAGCATAGAAATAGATATTATCTCAATCTTAGATTTATAGGGATATTTAAAGATCATCTATCAATAAATAAAATATAGTTTAAGTCTATTGCGTATCTATTTATTTTTCTCCTTCAACACCTAAAACAATGCTTGAGTTGATAGCCAACCCAAACCCTCAACAGAAAAAAATACCATAAAACCCCTAAACACTAGAACCTCCATCACCGCTGGAATACCATCACCACCGGAGCACTGCTGTAGGGGCACCATCGCCGGATTTAAGCTTTTTCAAATTTTCAAACTTTTCATATCGAGCATAACACCCTCAAGGTAATTTTTTTGACTTCCTTCAATTTAGATGTTAGGTTTCAAAACTTCATTACCACAACGACGCAACACCCTAGATCTATGTCTAGATTTAGGTTGAATTTTTATACCGTGATTTACTTTTTATGCCCTAGTTCATATGGATTAATACATGTTATAAAAAAGTTTGTTATTAGTGACGGTCCTAGGGGAGTCACGGTTATTAGTGAATATCACGGTTAATTGTGATTTTACATTAAATAAAGGGAAGTACGTCGATATTTGTGACTAATTGTGAAAGTCATGGTTTTCTAGGGTGTAGTATGAAGCCTTTTTGCATCGATTTTGTGACCATACATCATTGATCATGATGCTTATTCTCTAAACTTGATTTTAGTGATCTTGGTTTTTCGATCGGTACTAATTACATCTCTTGTCTCTCTTGTAGATGACATCAACAAAGTCGGCTAGGTCTGAGTTTGACATCCTTGATCCACAAGGAGCATAATACCACTGTTGGGTATTAAATGTTGAGAATACTCTTATAGGTAAATTTGTTTACTGATACTATCCAACCACCACCACCACCTGGTGAACACATTGTGGCATTAACTCCACCTCAACTTCAGCTTAATTTGAGTTGCAAAGCTCAAGCTCTCATATTTTAAGGAGACACATGCATCCAGTTCTGAAAAGGCAGTACTTGTTAAAGAATAACCCCGCAGATTTGTGGGTGACTTTACAAGGCAGATTCAATAATGTGTATAATGTATAACTTCTAGAATTACAAGAAGGATGAGATTCAATCTGGTTGTTAGATTATCCAAAGATTGATGCATTTAATCAAGCTATTTGGTGCTTAAATCAGAGTTGAGCATTTGTAGCATGGTAAAGACTGATCAGGCTATGATTGAGAAGTCTTTAAGTACATTCCATACATCCATGGATATGTTTTCACATCAATATCGCATGGATGTCGAGCATCAAAGAATTAGATCATTCAGTGATTTCATGAATTTGATGGCCAAGAAAGAGAGATATCGCAAGATACTTCTCAACAACAATGTTATGCAAGCTGGTACTAAAAAAATCTATAAGACATATAACACTGGTGGGAAGACATGTAAGGATAAGAAGAACAGTCATTTTCAGCCTTACAATACTCGTGGTGAGAATGGAGAATGGGGCAAAGGTCGTGGAAATAGTCAAAGTTTGACTTGGACTTGCTAAGACACAAGCCAAATTAACTCCAACAAGAATTTTTCTAATTCTGGTCCTAGGAATGGCGAAATTTTTTCAAATTCTGCTTCTACAAGCTTGTCACCTTGCTATAGGTGTGGCTTTACCAACCATATGCACAAATAGTGTCGCGCAACTAAGGATGTCCACAATGCCTGTAAGACGTGCCAACAATATTTGGCACATGAGACTAACTTCACTAAAAACTATGAGATAGAAAATTGCGGTGAAGTCAATCTTATTGTAGCAGATGACATAAATGAAAGTCTGGAGACTACGGTTTTTGAGTAGTGTATGTATTTGGCTCATGTTTCTGCTATGTAATCAAGTTTAGTTTATTTTTTCACTTGTTGTAGTCGGTTTTGTCTAGAATAAGACAATATTTTGATTTAAGTTTTGATGTTGGTTAAGTAATAAAAATTACTTCCTTTTAGTATATGAAAGTGTTAAGAATGGTTATCATACATATTGCTTGCATGCTTTGAAATTTACAATATACTATGGCACTATGACATCAAAATACCATAAAAACAAGAACATAAGAGAAAATGGTTTGATCTTAGGGAATTTTCGACCTATTGAGATTCTCTCTCAACCCGTCGAATGGTAGCCCTTAGATAGGTTTTGGCACATATTTGACTCGTCGAAAATTTAGCCTAGTTTTATTCAACCCATCGAATTTTGAGCTCCGGTCACATATTTGTATCTTTGACTCGTCGAAAACTTGTCTCGACCCATCAAAGGATAGCTACCGTCTCAAAATTGTCCAATTTTTGATCCGTCGAATGGATTTTTTGCCCTGTCGAAAAAGGTATCAGAAAAATGATATCGAAAAAATGATATCGATTTAAGGGGTTCTTCGACCCCTTAAGACATTCTTTTTGACCCATCAAAGAGGTCTCCCTGGACACAAATTTCTTGATTTTTAACCCGTCAAAAATTATATTCGACCCGTCGAAAATCGATAAGTATCTGAAATACATATTGGTTTTTAGGTTTATTTTGACTCGTCTAGTGGATTTCTCGACCAGTCGAAAATCTAACCCAGAATTAGCATTTTTGATGGGTTTTACATCGTTGTTTTCTTATGACCAATACTACTAGTGCGCTCGATAATATATATCAGATGTGGTTTTACATCGGTTTTGTCATGCTATGAAAAGCAATTTGCAAAGGTCATTTCGACAGGTTATAAGCTGTTTTACATCGATTTTTTGGATGTTACTATGATTAGCACTATAATCGAACCATGCCAAATTTTCAAAACTTTTGTGCCAACAATTTTCACTTGGAATAATACTGTGAGAATAAAAAAGAGTTTTTTGTGCAATCTCCATATAATGCTGCCAATGGCACAATATGGAGAGGTTTATGAGCATTTGTAGTAGTTTATATCTTACTATGGTATGCATAATTTAATCCAATGTTGTCATCCATACTAGTGTATATGACTCTACCTCATATAAGCTTTTGCATTATGATGATCAAGATATTGAGAAATTCTAATGGTCATTGGTTCTTAGGAGCAAAGAAGCATGTGGGAATACCTAAAACCATCGGTTTAGATTGGGGGGGGGGGGACTGAGATTACTCCATTCGGTCTAGGCTCGTCTCCAAGATGAGCACAACAATCCCATGTGTTTTCCCCGCCGGATGTCTTTATGAAAAAATCCAATGCATATCGCACGGTTTGTAAAGCTTGTCCATTGCCCGTATTATTGTTTACATGCATGATATTCTTTTGCTGTAGACACAATTTACATTCCTCCACAGATTCTAAGAATATATTTGTGGACAAATCAAACTAGTATGCAGACTATATTATGCTTTTGATTGCTGCATCAACGCATTGGTCACACGTCGATTTGCTATCCACATGGTGTGCCACATTTGCAAAACTTCTAGCATAGTTTATTAAGGATTAGGCTCACCCCCTGGACTACCCATTCAGGTCTATTAGATTGGATAATGTAAGAGAAATCACATCAAAATCTTTTGATGATTACTGCATGTCAATTTTGGATTAAAGTTGAACATCATGTTCATTCACAGAATGGTTTAGCAGAGGCATAAATCAAACGGTTACAGCTTGTGGCCAAGACAATGGTAATGCATACTAATTTACTGGTATCTACTTTGGGATATGAAGTGTTACATGTAGCTATGTTTATTTGCTTGAAAGCCATAACCTGCCAACTATTCAGTGCGTATCAGTTGCTAACTGGATATGAGCATAATGTCTCACATATATGCATCTCTGGTGGCATGGTACATCTGCCTATCACGCTTCTACTGCGTATAAAAATGGGTCATTAATGACGATTATGCATTTATGTTGGTTATGATTCTTCAACGATTGTCCACTATTTAGAACCTTGACAGGAGATCTATTTACTGCTTATTTTGCAGAATGTCACTTTGATGAGAGATACTTCCTGCCATTAGGAGGAGATATGAATTGTTTCATTCTGGTTAAATGTTAGAAATTGACGTAGTATGTCCCCACTATGTCTCATCATGATCCCTGTACATCTCATTATCAGATTGAAATGCAATGTATTATTGATCTTCAAAAAGTAGCAGATTTGATGCCTAACTCCATTATTGATATTAAGAAAGTGACGAGATCAGTTATACATGCTACAAATCCTGCAAGGTTGAAAGTCCCTGAAATTAGGTGAGTTAGCGCAACACCCAGGCAATGTAGTGTTTCTCTTGCCTATAGTAGGGGTGTAGCATAGGTAAAAATTCAATGATGAGTTGTCGGTGAAAAGGCAAGCCATGAAGGTACAACCATTTATCATCAACATGTGAGATTGTTTCTGACTACAGTTTTGTCTAAAAGTAGATATTGATAAACACTGGGGGACACCTTAGAGTCAATGATGATGCCAGTAAACAAAGAAATCTTACCAAGTTATACAAGTGCTAGCGGTATTATGGATGATTCTTACATGGTCGTTGATGATGCATTTACTTATTTTGTCGCTTTGGAATTGACGATGATGAAGTGGAACGTTGCTTAGTTGTGGATTGTCAACGTAGAGCAGAGTGATCAATATGGAAAGTTGCAATCTAAGCTAAACTAGACTCTCTTACGAATGACAAAATTTTGGTATGGTAGTGCTATGACCACCGAATGGTAAGGTGGTTAGACACAAAAAAGTCTTTGTTTAGAAGCACAATGAGAAGAACTTGTGGCGTAAGGATTTTCTTAACGTCCTAGTATTGACTGTAAGGAGATGTATTATCTGGTTATAGACATCACTACTTTCTGCTACCTTAACAGTTTGGTAGTGTTCGAAAAACTAGGTATACAGCTAATGGATGTGGTTACAACATATCTCTTTGGGGATCTTGATTTAGAGATAAACATGAAAGAGCCGGTTAGCATGTTTATACCCAAATTAAGTAACTCTAAACTATGGAGTACTCATGTGTTCAATTTGAGACATTCACTATTCTAAGTGACTACTTGATTGGGAAGGGATACAAGAATGGATAAGTTATTCCAATGTGTGTTTATTAGATGAACAAGTTGTTTGAGATGATAGACCTTGGTAGGACTCAATTTTATCTTGGTTTAGAGATAGAACATCGAGTTGGTTGAATTCTTATTCACCAATGTGCTTATGTCCAAATCAGGCGATGGACAAAGCACACCATTTTAGCACACCAATGGTTGTTTGCAGTCTGGAACCCAAAATGATTCATTTCATCGGAATGATGATGTTGAGGAACTTTTGGAGTTGAGATCCCGTATTTTAGTGTTGTTGGAGCTTGGTTATATATAGCTTGGTGCACACATCTAGACATTGTCTTCTCGGTATGTGCCTACGCAAAGTCATTGGATTGGAGTAAAACATAACTTTAGGTACTTGAAGGGATCCATTGACTTGGTCCTGCTTTATCCCTGCAAAGAATACAGAGAGAAGTTTGAAATTCCAGAAAAATGGATGGTTGAATCGCAACATCTTAGACGGACTCGAAGATGTCAATCGATCAGTCGAGAGGATTTCTCGACCCGTCGAAGAATGCACCCTGGATCGACCCAAAGCAATCATTCGACCCGTCGAGTGAAAGCTTCGACTCGTCAAGATCCCCTTCAGCTTTGAATAGTGTACCTCAATTCATTGTGCCCTCTACTTAGAGACACCTTGTGATGTCTTGGTTGGTTTTGCTGATGCTTGCTATCTCTCTAACCTACAAAAAGGACGTTCCCAAACAGGTTATGTATACACCACGAGGAACACGACGATTTCTTGAAGATCAACAAATCAAACTCTTGTTGCTACTTCCTCGAATTATTATGAAATTATAGTTTTGCAGGAAGCGGTTAAAAGGTGTGTTTGGTTTTGGATAGTAATACATCATATTTTAGGGTCTAGTAGATTATCATCTACCATGACAACACCAATTTTCATGTTTGAGAATAATGCGGCTTACAATGAACAAATGAAGTTGAGTTACATTAAGGGTGGTTATACTAAACTCATTTCGCAAAAGTACTCCTATAATCAGCAATAACATCGGTTATTGATAATCTGTGTGAACTAAATTGGGTCGAGTGGATAATATTGATAACTTGTTCACCATGTCTATATTAAAATCTACATTTGTGAAGCATGTGAGACGTATTAGAATGCGAAGATTATCTGAACTCCAAGATTGAGTTACTGATCAGAGGGAGTTCATTCCGTAGACATTATGGGGAGTCTACATCACATGTGGTCGCTTATATAGTTGATGTGCAGTATTATTTGTCCATTCGACCAAGCTTTTGTTTTTACCCAAAAACTTTTTGTTTGCTTGGCAAGATTTTTTGTGAGGCAACATGTTATGCATCATCCATTAGGATCACGACACAAGGGAGAGTGTTTAAGGAAATATTATTCCTGGTATCTCGGTGTGTGTCTTGTCCTAATTAAGGAAATATTATTCCGACGAAACTCACCTTGAAAACTCGAAATACTCGCCGGAATTAGAAAGTGGCCGACCGACCTCATTGGACCATGACGCAACCCGAGACCAATGACAATCGACTCTTGGCATGATGATCTCAAAAATTTGGGTGGTCCGGTGGTCGCAGATGACCGGAGTTGTTGCCGACGACAAAACCCGAACGGGAAAAACCCTAGGATTTTCGTTCGTTCGATTCTCCCACCAAGACCATTGCATGTCTAAATTGAGGTGATGGGAAGAATGAGGAGGAGGAGAGGAACCGATTCCAAGAAATTTGGGCATCCGAGACTGCTGACCAGAGAAATTCCGATCGGGTCATGATTCAGGTCGGTCGGGTCGGCATCGTAGGTTGACCTCGGGTCAACCGGGTAACTCTCTTCTCACCCAAGTAGGTTTTGAGTATTTATACCCCAGGGTCAAGCTGAAATCAACGGCTAGTAATCAATTACTATTTGATCTAACGGTTAGGGAAAATTAACCAACAGTAGATTTCCAAATATTCATTTAAATACTCAAAACTTCTAATATTCATAAGAATTATCTTGGATCTTTGAAAAATCCAATAAAAATACACACGAATTCGCAATAATATTCTCTACAACCTCCATGAAGAGAGCGAGTCTAAAATCATAATTTATAAAAAGTCAGTTTTTAGTCGCGATGAATATCGATAATCCTGACGTGTGATGCTTAACTTAGTAATTCGCGCAATTAACGATAATTAATCCACTAGTTTTGGTTCATGTCGTCACAATAATGACACAATGATTCAGTAAAAATGAGACACAAAAAAGGGATGTTTTGATCTCAAAAATTCTTCGACCCGTCGAATGCTCCGTTCTTGATCGATTTTTGCTTTTTTTGACCCGTCCAGGATACCATTTGACCCATCGAAGATAGATATCAGAAAATTGATATCGGTTTTAGGTTTTCTTTGATCCGTAGACACATTTGCTTGACCCGTCGACACATTTGCTCGACCTGTCGAAAGTATGCTTCTGGACAAACTTTCGACCCGTCGAGGACTTGGTATCAAAAAATTAAAATCTATTTTGGGTTTCTTTGACCCGTCGAGAGGTTTACTCGGCCCGTCAAAGGTTGTATCCGATTTGTGGTGTTTTTGGTGTAATTTACATCGATTTCCTTGGAAAAGGAACAAAAATTTATTGTCATGCATGGAATTATACACTAGATGTAGTTTTACATCGGTTCATGTCATGCTATATCAACACTCAACATGGGTCACGTCCCTATTCAAATCTTGAAGTGCTTAATTAAAATGTCCGCCTGGTCTTTAATTCAAAGACTCACTTATTTATGTTGCTTTTGTAGATGTCTCAAAGTGAGATTGAGTGTCTTGTAGATAGTGGTACTACCAACACAATTTTTTGGAATCGACAATTGTTTGTGGATCTTTTCCCATACAAATTCTTAGTGACCACCATGATAGGTGCAATGCCGGTTATTCAAGGGCGTGGTTCAACGAAATTTCTGCTGCCTCTTGGTACAAGATTGTTTATCATTGATGCCTTATATGTGCTAAAGGGCAATCGAACCTTGCTATGTTTCAAGGATATTTGCGCCAACAGTTTCCACTTGGAAACATATTGTGATAATGAACAAGAATTATTGTGTATTACCTCTGTTGAATATGGTCACAAGCGCATCTAGAGAAGTTTCTAACTATTCCTAGTTGTTTATATTTAACTATGGTTCCAATGCCATGACTCACACGACTTCATGTGACTCGGAATTATACAAGCTTTGGCATTTTCAACTGGGACATCCAAGTCGTGACATGATGATCAAAATATTAAAAAATACTCGTGGTCATCCATTCTTCAGAGTGAAGAAGCATGTGGAACTACATAAATCCACCGACTTAGACAGGGCGGATGAGACTATGCCTCTCAATCCTGACTCAGTCTCTAAGACGAGTGCAACATAATCCTGCAAAGTACCGTTGTGGCGTCATGCGTTATCCAACCAGATTTATATGTTGTAATCTCTGATGCACATCGCTTATTTTACAAAGCTTGGTCATTAGCAAAGTTACAAGCACGTCCTTCTTTTGCTATTGATAATACTAAAAATATTCCATTCTTACAAAGAATCCAAGGTGATATTTGTGGACCTATCAAACCAGAATGCAAACCATTTAAATATTTCATGGTTTTGGTAGATGCATCAACATGATGGTCACATGTTACTTTGCTATCTACAAGGAATGCTGCGTTAGCAAAACTCCTGACATAAATATTTGGCTCCGGGCTCACCACCCGGATCATCTAATCAAGTTTATTGGAATGGATAATGCAAGAGAGTTTACATCAAAATCTTTTGATGATTACGGCATGTCTGTTGGGATTGAAGTTGAACATCTTGTTCCTTATGTTCATTCTCAGAATAGTTTAGCAGATGCTTACATCAAGAGGTTACATCTTGTGTCTCACGTATTGGTAATACATACAAACTTACCGGTATTCGCAAGGGGTTATGCAGTGTTACACGTAGGTATGCTTCTTTATTTTCGACCCGTAGGATGCTAACCATTTAGTGTGCACCAGTTGGTAACTGGATATAAGCCTGACATTTCGTATCTATGCATTTTTAGTTGTGCAGTATATGTGCCCATTGCGTATCCACATCGCACTAAAATGGGTCCTTAACAAAGATTAGGCATTATGTTGGCTACAAACCTCCAACGATAGTCCGCTATCTTGAACCTTCGTCTTGAACCTTTGACAAGAGATTTGCAGATTGTCACTTCGATAAGACATACTTTCCGACATTAGGGGGATGAAGGAATGTATCTATTCCAGTTCAATGTTAGGAATTGACGTGGTTTAATCCCACAATATCTCATCATGATCCCCGCACATCTTAGAGTCAGATAGAAGTGCAAAGAATACTTGATCTTCAGAAACTAGGAGACTCTATGCCTGACTCCTTTGCTGATATCGCTAAAGTGACCAAATCTAATATACCTGCTGCAAATGTTCATGCAAGGTTGAAAATCCTAAAAAAGAGATTGGTTAGTACCAACATCGGGCAATGAAGCGTTCCTCCTGCCCATATGGAAGGCGTTGCGTTGGCCTCGGTTCCCACCAGGAAAAGGGGGAGACAAAAAAACCCCTTGATGAGCCGCCGGTTAAAAGTCAGGACATCGAGGCACAAAATAATCCATTCATCATCAATATTGTGAATCCTTCACATGAGATTTTCTCTGACTACAATTATGTCCTTGAATCACAATAGACATATATGGGGGATGCTTAAGAACCTCTTGTTATCTCAGAGAACAAAGAAATCTAACTTAGAACAAATGATGCGTGCATTCTTATGGATAGATCTTCCATGTTAGTTGATGATGCATTTGCTTATTCCATCGCTCAGAAGATTATAGACGACGATGAAGTGGAACCTCACACTATGGCGAATTGCCTACGAAAAGAAGATTGGCTGAATTGGAATGTAACAATCCAGTTCAAACTAGACTCTCTGAATAAAAGGCATGTTTTCAGTCCGGTAGTGCTATGCCCACAGAATGTTAAGCCGGTAGGACATAAATGAAGTCTTGCCCTATAAAGCTAGACTAGTGGCACTGAGTTTCTCTCAACGTCGTGAGATTGATTATGAGGAGACGTATTCTCCGGTTATGGACATCTTCACCTTTCGCTACCTGATAAGTGTGGTAGTGTCCGAGAAACTAAACATGCAGCTCATGGATGTGGTTACTGTTTATCTCTATGGGGATCTTGCTTCAAAAATATATATGAGAGTGCAGGATGGCATTGCTATACCCAAATCAAGTAACTCTAAAGCACAGAGTACTCATGTAATCATATTCAGATGTTCACTATATGGATTGAAACAATACAATAGGATGTCGTATACACGTCTTAGTGACTACTTGATTGGGAAAGGATACAAGAATGATGACTTATACCCTTGCGTGTTCATTAAAAGAACAAGTTGAGGATTTTTTTAGTAGTTGTCTATGTAGATGATATGAACATCATCAAAACTCTTAACAAGATCAATGAGACGGTTGGCTACTTGAAATCTAAATTTGAGATGAAAGACCTTGGTAGGACTCGATTTTTTCTTAGATTAGAGCTGGAACATCGAGTTGGTGGAATCCTCATTCGACCGGTCGAGGAATAGTTTTGACCCATCGAAATCGGTACCCTGGATCGAGCAGAACCATTTGTTCGACCTGTTGAGTGAGGATTTCGACCCGTCGAATTCCTCCCCTATTGTGAGCAGTTTTACTGCAGTCCTCTATTTCGAAACACCAGTTGATGTGTTAGTCAGATTTTCTGATGCTGGGTACCTTTCTGACCCACAAAGTTCGTTCACAAACCAGTTATGTTTTCATTATGGGAAATAGGGTAGTTTCTTAGAGAACAACTAAGCAAACCCTTGTTGCTACTTCCTCGAATCATTCAGAAATCATTGCTTTGCATGCAGCGGTTAAAAAAAATGTGTCTGGCTTAGGTTAGTCATTCATCATGTTCGAGGATCTAATGGATTACCATCTACTATGACAGCTTCCACTTGTATCTTTGAGGATAATGCGACATGCATTGAACAAATGAAGTTTAGTTACATTAAGGGTGACAATACAAAACATATATCGCCAAAATTCTTCTTCAATCAACAACAACAATAGTTGTTGAATATCCATACAAATCAGGTGGGTTCAGCAGATAATGCTGTTGACTTGTTTACTAAGTCACTTCCTAAATCAACATTCGTGAAACATATGAGACGCATTGGTATGCACAAGTTATCTGTACTCCATGACTGAGTTTATAGTCAGAGGGAGTTACATTTCTGTAGACATTAAGGGAGTCTACATCATATGTAGTCGCGTTTGTAGTTGATGCATTGTACTCTTTTTCCCTTAGGCCAAAATTTTGTTTTACCCATGTGGCTTTTGTTTGCTCGGCAAGGTTTTTAGTGAGACAACATGTCATGCATCATTTCTAAGGCCATCGACACAAGGGGGAGTGTTTAAGGAGATTTATTCTCCGTAACTTCCGGTGTGTGTCTTGTCCTAATTAGATAAAGATTAGTATAGATTGAGATACAGAGAATCCATGTTTTATAGGGACAATAATTGTAATAGACTGTATCAGCCTATATATAAGGCATTCTATCAATGAAAGAGTTAAAGTTTTTCAATCTATCAATTATTCCTTTACAACATTGAGTTACTCATCAAGGGGAGTTCATTCCATAGACATTAGAGGAAGTCTACATCACATGTGGTCGCTTATGTAATTGATGTGTTGTATTATTTTTCCCTTCGACCAAGCTTTTGTTTTTACCCAAAAGATTTTTGTTTGCTTGGCAAGATTTTTAGTGAGGCAATAAGTTATGCATCATCCATTAGGATCGCGACACAAGGGGAAGTGTTTAATGAAATATTCTTCCTATTATCCCGATGTGTGCCTTGTCCTATTAGCATAGAAGTACATATTCTCTCAAATACTATAGCCGACGATATATGTAAAACTGTAGTCGACGAGATAAAAATCTCGTCGGCTATAGTGGAAAAAATGATTTTTTTTTTTAAAAAAAAACTCGTCGGCTATAGTACTATAGCCGACGATAATGGATAAAAACCTCGTCGGCTATACTATTACCGACAGGTTTTAGCCAGCCGACAGCCGACGTCGTCGGCTAAAGTCCGTTGGTTAAAACCTGTCGGTAATAGTATAGCCGACGATGTTTTTATCCATTATCGTCGGCTATAGTACTATAGCCGACGAGTTTTTAAAAAATAAAATAAAAAAAATTCATTTTTTCCACTATAGCCGACGAGATAAAAATCTCGTCGGCTATAGTTTTACATATATCGTCGGCTATAGTATTTGCGGCGGTAGTGTGTTTCGCCATCACTGGCGGCATGCGCTGCCGGAATCAACCGGCTCCAAAACCTGCAAATTATACATCATTAGAAAGCTCATAACAAGTCCAATAACTTTCATAATTGTGACAAACCCCAAATATAACCGGAGGTGGTCAGAAAACACCTCGAAAGTCGACGGAATTAGGCCGGAAACTTCCTTCGGCAGATCGGCTCCGTCCAACAACGGCTTGGCTTGAGACTGGTGGCAAACGATTCTTGGTAGTGCGGGGAGCAAAACCCTCAACCTTCCATCATCCAACGTCGGTCGGTGCGCCGCCGTCTGATAAACCCAAAAGCCGGCTGGAAAACCTCAACGATTCGCAAAACAAAAACACCTATACCAATCGATAGAGGAAGGAAATATCTTTCGAACTGTACTCGTGGCGTCGCCGAAGGTGGCCAGAATCGCCAAGTCAGACGACCGAAAAATCGACAGGCCAAGGAGGTATACGAGTCTGTCTGTATACGTACGTATTTTCTTCCCAAAATAGAAACTTTCGATTTAAAACCTATATATATACCCATACACATACATAACTTAAATTAATGACTCAGATCTAATCTGATCAAGATCGGACGGTCACGATTAAATCAACAATTAAGTTAATACATTTTAAATATTTTCACCTACCGACTTAAAAAAGTCATTAAAAATAACTCGCTTATCCGTAAAATTCCCCAAAAATTGTCATGAGCTAGAAATTAAATACTCTACAATTGTTGTGAAGGAAGTCAAGATAAATTCTCGCCCGGTGAAAAAGTCGTTAACAACCCGAATTATGCGACTAATTCGCGATAACGCGTAACACAATCCGATAAACGCGTGATTACGATGTGGGTTGTAACATAATTGCCTTGTCTTAAAAATTTAATTTATCAACTAAATAAAATTAATTGAAATTTGACATAAAAATTGATTTAAGGTTACAAACTTGTTATATATCTACTAATGTTGTATAACTAAAGTGTTTGTATGTCTATATTTACTCCTGATCAATATTAACGAAAATGAATTTGGAAAAAATAACCGTTAGATATATTCATCATAACATAATATGTAAGTGGGCGAATTTTCAGTAAATACGAAGTTCGTTAAGGGTTTGATCGGCATAGTCAAACATAAAACTGAAATTTCAACGAAATAGAAACGTTGATTTACGAATCTTAGTAACTCTGATTTTTGAACCATCGACACTCATAGTCTAAAAATTGTTTACTCTATTCCCTTGATGGAAAAAAAAATGTGTTTTCAGATGGTATACATTGTCGTGCTCTTTGATCGGAGACAATGAAATTAATCTTAGACATCGAAATGGGTAATATTCATCGTCTAAGTATCACTTACGGGTTAGGGGTTAGTGTTAGAATATGTACTTAGACGACGAACTGGTAACCATTTCGTTGTCTAAGTACGATTACTACGACGACGAAATTTTTCGTCATTTTAAGTTTCACTTAGACAACGAATTATGGGTTTTCGATTTAAGTTTCACTTAGATAACGAATTATGAGTTTCATCCTCTAAGTGTTTCTTACACGTCAAATGTTTTCTCTCTTAGACAACTCTATTTTTTGGTCGTCTAACTGTGTCTTAGATGAAAAATTTTCTCTCTGTTAGACGACACTTTATAATTTGTAGTCTAAGTGTACTTAGACGACAAAATTTCAGTCTTAGGAGACGACAAAATTTCAGTCTTAGGAGACGAAATATGATTTCGTTGTCTAAGTGGTACTTAAGGTTTCGTCGCCTAAGTGAGTTTTTTTGGTAGTGATATTTAGTCAGCTCTAGTTGAATTTTTTGTAGGTTGATTATATCGGATTGACTTCGAATGAAAGTCATAGTATTTGTCGAGACGAGTTCATTGACGCGAGGAATATCGAAAACGAAGTTACGACATAAAAGTTACAATTAACAGAAGTTTGACGGGAATTACATTATCGTAAATGTGCTAGTATAAAATGGAGTTACCTGAAATGGAAAGTTAGACCTTTCATTTCAAGCATTGACCTGAGCTGAGTCTCAGCATTGCACTGTCGATACCACCCGCCTACCTCCAACCATGATTTCGGTCAAAATTGAAAGGAATTTACATCCTCTTCCCTCAATTGACCCTGATTTTGGTGATTATGTCCTAAGGAGAGAGAACTGGGAGCAAGAGTTTTAAGGGTTTCAGGAAATTATCGTCACCGTTGCCGTCGTGTTCTCCAAGAACTTTTGGCCATGTTTTAGATTTGAAAAGAAAGCTTGTTTCCTCTTCTGTCGATTGAGGCAATGGGATTTGTGTTTGCAGGTGTATGGAGAGAGAATCAAATCGTTCACGTCGCCGAAGTCGCTAGTGGCGACTGATAAAGTTTATAGGCAACGATATTATAGGGGTTTTGTTCCCCTCCAGATTCCGAGTCATTTGGGATATGCCTTGAGCCCCGTGGTGGCTCGACAATGGTGCTAGGAATGTCGAAATTGCAGCCAGCAATTTTCGGCCAGTTTGCTTTCAAGGCCAATTCCAGCCAAACGAGCAAGAATCTGGTGAGGATCATATGAGGTAAAATGTTGGGCTTGTCGAGATCCTTAGATTGGTGGGTCATTTGCCATCGTCAGAGACAGTTGCTAACAGAGGTGTGTGGCCAGAAAAATCTTTAAAAACGAGTCGTGTTATATATTGTTAGGTTTGTATCGACGATACAAATGTAGTCATTAACGTTTAAACTTCGTCGACCTAGTAAATGGGCGGTGGTAATGAGTGTCACCCCCAATGGCAGTGCAACCAATAGAGAAATTAGGTGTGTTTTATATCGTTATGATCATTTAGTTGTAACGAGTTTATCGAGATAGGTTTCTCGACTAGATTAGTCAAAATTGATTTTTAGATTGAGTAATATTCTTCATTTAAAATCTATATTTATCAATTTTTACAATATTCGAATAGGATCAGGATGTCACATATACACACAATAGTATACATGTTATAACAACTATAAAGCATAAAATACGAGTAATTACGTACCCGCAAGCTGCAAAACATGATAATGACTATAAAAAAGGAATTATTGCCTAAAACTACTATATTAGTATCCTATTTTTCCCTCTTAAATCACATATATTATCTTGGACAAACTTTTGTTTACCCCCCTAAATTTTGGCTCAGATATCATGTTAGTCCTTGTTTCAAAAATCTTTACTATTTGCATTAGTCTTACCATTCCATTAGTTCTGTATCCAATCATTTTGTTAAGTGATGACATAACAATTGCCACATCAACAAATGTGCCCCACTATCTAAGGTGATTTCCTATCTATTATCAACAATTATGACTTCTATAAATTTTTATTTAATCAAGATAATTATTTTATCAATAAATAAATAATTTATTAATTTATCAAGATTTTTACAAGATCCTATCAGATTCAAGTATGGCTTCTAAATCACAAGTTGAATAAGACGACATTCATGGATTAAGTGAAGTTATTTATGGTCTACGTTATATTGTTATATTGATGAAATGAATATTGAGTTGAGCACCTTTTGAATTATTGTAATGATAATAAAGTGGTTAAATCCTCGATCAATAAGGAAATCACAATTAAAGTATAATGAATACGTATGCCAAAGATGACCATGATCTCAATGATAGTTATGTCATACCAATACTTTCGTTAAAAAAGGCATTTGAAGCAATAATTATATTATACAACTATTGCTACATAATGAAAATAACCAAATGTTGAGCGCGCATTATGATAGATCAAGGATGAAGTTAGTTGTTGTCTAGATACAAAGAAGAAACATGCTATAATAGAGTTTTTTCTTATTCTTCAAAAAATAACTGAACTGATCGAGAGAATATAAATAACTACATTATAGTGTGAAAAGGAACAACGATTAAGGAGTGTCCAACTCAAAAGGAAAGAGACAAACAGAGGAGCCAAAGAGCATCAGAGGAAAAAACAAATTATGATATATTGTATTAAAGGACCAAAGTGCCATACATTTTATAAATAATGACATGAATTTAGACAACATTAGTGACGACAAGTACATAAGTTAATACAAAATCTAAACTTAAGGTACTATTCCTATATTTTTAGAAGTTGAAGTATTTAAGTTATATGTAATTTAAAGTTGAGATATTGTTCTATATAAAATATAATTAAATAAAATTTTATGGTAGTGAATAAACTTCAAAGGTCGATCCATTAAAAATAAAGACCTCTAGGCTCAGACGCCTATGATAGGCTAACAACACAATATCTTGTACACTGAGCCCATCACAATTCACAACAAACATATATGTAATGGAGTGGTATGGTCCACAGGGTTGTTAGCAGTCTCAGCACCTTACACTCTTTTAAGACCTGGGCACATGTTAGAGGTCTACTACCACAGTCCATTACTTATGCAACTCACATGTCTTTAAAGATACATGTCATTAAAGATACATGTCATCTGATAAATATGACCTCAAAGTCTCAAACCAGAGTGCCTTAACTTCAAAATTGAAATACTAATTCAAGTTCCAATCCAATGAGAACTATCAAGTCTTAGAAAAATAAACAGAAAAATGAGAACTATCAATATTTTGGATACTAAGTATATGTTAAAGATATATACAGAGCATCTGAGAAAACAAGAAAATGTTTAAGGAAATAATTTTTATGGTATCTCGGTATGTGTTTTGTTCTAATTAGCATAGAAATAGATATTATCTCAATCTTAGATTTATAGGGATATTTAAAGATCATCTATCAATAAATAAAATATAGTTTAAGTCTATTGCGTATCTATTTATTTTTCTCCTTCAACACCTAAAACAATGCTTGAGTTGATAGCCAACCCAAACCCTCAACAGAAAAAAATACCATAAAACCCCTAAACACTAGAACCTCCATCACCGCTGGAATACCATCACCACCGGAGCACTGCTGTAGGGGCACCATCGCCGGATTTAAGCTTTTTCAAATTTTCAAACTTTTCATATCGAGCATAACACCCTCAAGGTAATTTTTTTGACTTCCTTCAATTTAGATGTTAGGTTTCAAAACTTCATTACCACAACGACGCAACACCCTAGATCTATGTCTAGATTTAGGTTGAATTTTTATACCGTGATTTACTTTTTATGCCCTAGTTCATATGGATTAATACATGTTATAAAAAAGTTTGTTATTAGTGACGGTCCTAGGGGAGTCACGGTTATTAGTGAATATCACGGTTAATTGTGATTTTACATTAAATAAAGGGAAGTACGTCGATATTTGTGACTAATTGTGAAAGTCATGGTTTTCTAGGGTGTAGTATGAAGCCTTTTTGCATCGATTTTGTGACCATACATCATTGATCATGATGCTTATTCTCTAAACTTGATTTTAGTGATCTTGGTTTTTCGATCGGTACTAATTACATCTCTTGTCTCTCTTGTAGATGACATCAACAAAGTCGGCTAGGTCTGAGTTTGACATCCTTGATCCACAAGGAGCATAATACCACTGTTGGGTATTAAATGTTGAGAATACTCTTATAGGTAAATTTGTTTACTGATACTATCCAACCACCACCACCACCTGGTGAACACATTGTGGCATTAACTCCACCTCAACTTCAGCTTAATTTGAGTTGCAAAGCTCAAGCTCTCATATTTTAAGGAGACACATGCATCCAGTTCTGAAAAGGCAGTACTTGTTAAAGAATAACCCCGCAGATTTGTGGGTGACTTTACAAGGCAGATTCAATAATGTGTATAATGTATAACTTCTAGAATTACAAGAAGGATGAGATTCAATCTGGTTGTTAGATTATCCAAAGATTGATGCATTTAATCAAGCTATTTGGTGCTTAAATCAGAGTTGAGCATTTGTAGCATGGTAAAGACTGATCAGGCTATGATTGAGAAGTCTTTAAGTACATTCCATACATCCATGGATATGTTTTCACATCAATATCGCATGGATGTCGAGCATCAAAGAATTAGATCATTCAGTGATTTCATGAATTTGATGGCCAAGAAAGAGAGATATCGCAAGATACTTCTCAACAACAATGTTATGCAAGCTGGTACTAAAAAAATCTATAAGACATATAACACTGGTGGGAAGACATGTAAGGATAAGAAGAACAGTCATTTTCAGCCTTACAATACTCGTGGTGAGAATGGAGAATGGGGCAAAGGTCGTGGAAATAGTCAAAGTTTGACTTGGACTTGCTAAGACACAAGCCAAATTAACTCCAACAAGAATTTTTCTAATTCTGGTCCTAGGAATGGCGAAATTTTTTCAAATTCTGCTTCTACAAGCTTGTCACCTTGCTATAGGTGTGGCTTTACCAACCATATGCACAAATAGTGTCGCGCAACTAAGGATGTCCACAATGCCTGTAAGACGTGCCAACAATATTTGGCACATGAGACTAACTTCACTAAAAACTATGAGATAGAAAATTGCGGTGAAGTCAATCTTATTGTAGCAGATGACATAAATGAAAGTCTGGAGACTACGGTTTTTGAGTAGTGTATGTATTTGGCTCATGTTTCTGCTATGTAATCAAGTTTAGTTTATTTTTTCACTTGTTGTAGTCGGTTTTGTCTAGAATAAGACAATATTTTGATTTAAGTTTTGATGTTGGTTAAGTAATAAAAATTACTTCCTTTTAGTATATGAAAGTGTTAAGAATGGTTATCATACATATTGCTTGCATGCTTTGAAATTTACAATATACTATGGCACTATGACATCAAAATACCATAAAAACAAGAACATAAGAGAAAATGGTTTGATCTTAGGGAATTTTCGACCTATTGAGATTCTCTCTCAACCCGTCGAATGGTAGCCCTTAGATAGGTTTTGGCACATATTTGACTCGTCGAAAATTTAGCCTAGTTTTATTCAACCCATCGAATTTTGAGCTCCGGTCACATATTTGTATCTTTGACTCGTCGAAAACTTGTCTCGACCCATCAAAGGATAGCTACCGTCTCAAAATTGTCCAATTTTTGATCCGTCGAATGGATTTTTTGCCCTGTCGAAAAAGGTATCAGAAAAATGATATCGAAAAAATGATATCGATTTAAGGGGTTCTTCGACCCCTTAAGACATTCTTTTTGACCCATCAAAGAGGTCTCCCTGGACACAAATTTCTTGATTTTTAACCCGTCAAAAATTATATTCGACCCGTCGAAAATCGATAAGTATCTGAAATACATATTGGTTTTTAGGTTTATTTTGACTCGTCTAGTGGATTTCTCGACCAGTCGAAAATCTAACCCAGAATTAGCATTTTTGATGGGTTTTACATCGTTGTTTTCTTATGACCAATACTACTAGTGCGCTCGATAATATATATCAGATGTGGTTTTACATCGGTTTTGTCATGCTATGAAAAGCAATTTGCAAAGGTCATTTCGACAGGTTATAAGCTGTTTTACATCGATTTTTTGGATGTTACTATGATTAGCACTATAATCGAACCATGCCAAATTTTCAAAACTTTTGTGCCAACAATTTTCACTTGGAATAATACTGTGAGAATAAAAAAGAGTTTTTTGTGCAATCTCCATATAATGCTGCCAATGGCACAATATGGAGAGGTTTATGAGCATTTGTAGTAGTTTATATCTTACTATGGTATGCATAATTTAATCCAATGTTGTCATCCATACTAGTGTATATGACTCTACCTCATATAAGCTTTTGCATTATGATGATCAAGATATTGAGAAATTCTAATGGTCATTGGTTCTTAGGAGCAAAGAAGCATGTGGGAATACCTAAAACCATCGGTTTAGATTGGGGGGGGGACTGAGATTACTCCATTCGGTCTAGGCTCGTCTCCAAGATGAGCACAACAATCCCATGTGTTTTCCCCGCCGGATGTCTTTATGAAAAAATCCAATGCATATCGCACGGTTTGTAAAGCTTGTCCATTGCCCGTATTATTGTTTACATGCATGATATTCTTTTGCTGTAGACACAATTTACATTCCTCCACAGATTCTAAGAATATATTTGTGGACAAATCAAACTAGTATGCAGACTATATTATGCTTTTGATTGCTGCATCAACGCATTGGTCACACGTCGATTTGCTATCCACATGGTGTGCCACATTTGCAAAACTTCTAGCATAGTTTATTAAGGATTAGGCTCACCCCCTGGACTACCCATTCAGGTCTATTAGATTGGATAATGTAAGAGAAATCACATCAAAATCTTTTGATGATTACTGCATGTCAATTTTGGATTAAAGTTGAACATCATGTTCATTCACAGAATGGTTTAGCAGAGGCATAAATCAAACGGTTACAGCTTGTGGCCAAGACAATGGTAATGCATACTAATTTACTGGTATCTACTTTGGGATATGAAGTGTTACATGTAGCTATGTTTATTTGCTTGAAAGCCATAACCTGCCAACTATTCAGTGCGTATCAGTTGCTAACTGGATATGAGCATAATGTCTCACATATATGCATCTCTGGTGGCATGGTACATCTGCCTATCACGCTTCTACTGCGTATAAAAATGGGTCATTAATGACGATTATGCATTTATGTTGGTTATGATTCTTCAACGATTGTCCACTATTTAGAACCTTGACAGGAGATCTATTTACTGCTTATTTTGCAGAATGTCACTTTGATGAGAGATACTTCCTGCCATTAGGAGGAGATATGAATTGTTTCATTCTGGTTAAATGTTAGAAATTGACGTAGTATGTCCCCACTATGTCTCATCATGATCCCTGTACATCTCATTATCAGATTGAAATGCAATGTATTATTGATCTTCAAAAAGTAGCAGATTTGATGCCTAACTCCATTATTGATATTAAGAAAGTGACGAGATCAGTTATACATGCTACAAATCCTGCAAGGTTGAAAGTCCCTGAAATTAGGTGAGTTAGCGCAACACCCAGGCAATGTAGTGTTTCTCTTGCCTATAGTAGGGGTGTAGCATAGGTAAAAATTCAATGATGAGTTGTCGGTGAAAAGGCAAGCCATGAAGGTACAACCATTTATCATCAACATGTGAGATTGTTTCTGACTACAGTTTTGTCTAAAAGTAGATATTGATAAACACTGGGGGACACCTTAGAGTCAATGATGATGCCAGTAAACAAAGAAATCTTACCAAGTTATACAAGTGCTAGCGGTATTATGGATGATTCTTACATGGTCGTTGATGATGCATTTACTTATTTTGTCGCTTTGGAATTGACGATGATGAAGTGGAACGTTGCTTAGTTGTGGATTGTCAACGTAGAGCAGAGTGATCAATATGGAAAGTTGCAATCTAAGCTAAACTAGACTCTCTTACGAATGACAAAATTTTGGTATGGTAGTGCTATGACCACCGAATGGTAAGGTGGTTAGACACAAAAAAGTCTTTGTTTAGAAGCACAATGAGAAGAACTTGTGGCGTAAGGATTTTCTTAACGTCCTAGTATTGACTGTAAGGAGATGTATTATCTGGTTATAGACATCACTACTTTCTGCTACCTTAACAGTTTGGTAGTGTTCGAAAAACTAGGTATACAGCTAATGGATGTGGTTACAACATATCTCTTTGGGGATCTTGATTTAGAGATAAACATGAAAGAGCCGGTTAGCATGTTTATACCCAAATTAAGTAACTCTAAACTATGGAGTACTCATGTGTTCAATTTGAGACATTCACTATTCTAAGTGACTACTTGATTGGGAAGGGATACAAGAATGGATAAGTTATTCCAATGTGTGTTTATTAGATGAACAAGTTGTTTGAGATGATAGACCTTGGTAGGACTCAATTTTATCTTGGTTTAGAGATAGAACATCGAGTTGGTTGAATTCTTATTCACCAATGTGCTTATGTCCAAATCAGGCGATGGACAAAGCACACCATTTTAGCACACCAATGGTTGTTTGCAGTCTGGAACCCAAAATGATTCATTTCATCGGAATGATGATGTTGAGGAACTTTTGGAGTTGAGATCCCGTATTTTAGTGTTGTTGGAGCTTGGTTATATATAGCTTGGTGCACACATCTAGACATTGTCTTCTCGGTATGTGCCTACGCAAAGTCATTGGATTGGAGTAAAACATAACTTTAGGTACTTGAAGGGATCCATTGACTTGGTCCTGCTTTATCCCTGCAAAGAATACAGAGAGAAGTTTGAAATTCCAGAAAAATGGATGGTTGAATCGCAACATCTTAGACGGACTCGAAGATGTCAATCGATCAGTCGAGAGGATTTCTCGACCCGTCGAAGAATGCACCCTGGATCGACCCAAAGCAATCATTCGACCCGTCGAGTGAAAGCTTCGACTCGTCAAGATCCCCTTCAGCTTTGAATAGTGTACCTCAATTCATTGTGCCCTCTACTTAGAGACACCTTGTGATGTCTTGGTTGGTTTTGCTGATGCTTGCTATCTCTCTAACCTACAAAAAGGACGTTCCCAAACAGGTTATGTATACACCACGAGGAACACGACGATTTCTTGAAGATCAACAAATCAAACTCTTGTTGCTACTTCCTCGAATTATTATGAAATTATAGTTTTGCAGGAAGCGGTTAAAAGGTGTGTTTGGTTTTGGATAGTAATACATCATATTTTAGGGTCTAGTAGATTATCATCTACCATGACAACACCAATTTTCATGTTTGAGAATAATGCGGCTTACAATGAACAAATGAAGTTGAGTTACATTAAGGGTGGTTATACTAAACTCATTTCGCAAAAGTACTCCTATAATCAGCAATAACATCGGTTATTGATAATCTGTGTGAACTAAATTGGGTCGAGTGGATAATATTGATAACTTGTTCACCATGTCTATATTAAAATCTACATTTGTGAAGCATGTGAGACGTATTAGAATGCGAAGATTATCTGAACTCCAAGATTGAGTTACTGATCAGAGGGAGTTCATTCCGTAGACATTATGGGGAGTCTACATCACATGTGGTCGCTTATATAGTTGATGTGCAGTATTATTTGTCCATTCGACCAAGCTTTTGTTTTTACCCAAAAACTTTTTGTTTGCTTGGCAAGATTTTTTGTGAGGCAACATGTTATGCATCATCCATTAGGATCACGACACAAGGGAGAGTGTTTAAGGAAATATTATTCCTGGTATCTCGGTGTGTGTCTTGTCCTAATTAAGGAAATATTATTCCGACGAAACTCACCTTGAAAACTCGAAATACTCGCCGGAATTAGAAAGTGGCCGACCGACCTCATTGGACCATGACGCAACCCGAGACCAATGACAATCGACTCTTGGCATGATGATCTCAAAAATTTGGGTGGTCCGGTGGTCGCAGATGACCGGAGTTGTTGCCGACGACAAAACCCGAACGGGAAAAACCCTAGGATTTTCGTTCGTTCGATTCTCCCACCAAGACCATTGCATGTCTAAATTGAGGTGATGGGAAGAATGAGGAGGAGGAGAGGAACCGATTCCAAGAAATTTGGGCATCCGAGACTGCTGACCAGAGAAATTCCGATCGGGTCATGATTCAGGTCGGTCGGGTCGGCATCGTAGGTTGACCTCGGGTCAACCGGGTAACTCTCTTCTCACCCAAGTAGGTTTTGAGTATTTATACCCCAGGGTCAAGCTGAAATCAACGGCTAGTAATCAATTACTATTTGATCTAACGGTTAGGGAAAATTAACCAACAGTAGATTTCCAAATATTCATTTAAATACTCAAAACTTCTAATATTCATAAGAATTATCTTGGATCTTTGAAAAATCCAATAAAAATACACACGAATTCGCAATAATATTCTCTACAACCTCCATGAAGAGAGCGAGTCTAAAATCATAATTTATAAAAAGTCAGTTTTTAGTCGCGATGAATATCGATAATCCTGACGTGTGATGCTTAACTTAGTAATTCGCGCAATTAACGAGAATTAATCCACTAGTTTTGGTTCATGTCGTCACAATAATGACACAATGATTCAGTAAAAATGAGACACAAAAAAGGGATGTTTTGATCTCAAAAATTCTTCGACCCGTCGAATGCTCCGTTCTTGATCGATTTTTGCTTTTTTTGACCCGTCCAGGATACCATTTGACCCATCGAAGATAGATATCAGAAAATTGATATCGGTTTTAGGTTTTCTTTGATCCGTAGACACATTTGCTTGACCCGTCGACACATTTGCTCGACCTGTCGAAAGTATGCTTCTGGACAAACTTTCGACCCGTCGAGGACTTGGTATCAAAAAATTAAAATCTATTTTGGGTTTCTTTGACCCGTCGAGAGGTTTACTCGGCCCGTCAAAGGTTGTATCCGATTTGTGGTGTTTTTGGTGTAATTTACATCGATTTCCTTGGAAAAGGAACAAAAATTTATTGTCATGCATGGAATTATACACTAGATGTAGTTTTACATCGGTTCATGTCATGCTATATCAACACTCAACATGGGTCACATCCCTATTCAAATCTTGAAGTGCTTAATTAAAATGTCCGCCTGGTCTTTAATTCAAAGACTCACTTATTTATGTTGCTTTTGTAGATGTCTCAAAGTGAGATTGAGTGTCTTGTAGATAGTGGTACTACCAACACAATTTTTTGGAATCGACAATTGTTTGTGGATCTTTTCCCATACAAATTCTTAGTGACCACCATGATAGGTGCAATGCCGGTTATTCAAGGGCGTGGTTCAACGAAATTTCTGCTGCCTCTTGGTACAAGATTGTTTATCATTGATGCCTTATATGTGCTAAAGGGCAATCGAACCTTGCTATGTTTCAAGGATATTTGCGCCAACAGTTTCCACTTGGAAACATATTGTGATAATGAACAAGAATTATTGTGTATTACCTCTGTTGAATATGGTCACAAGCGCATCTAGAGAAGTTTCTAACTATTCCTAGTTGTTTATATTTAACTATGGTTCCAATGCCATGACTCACACGACTTCATGTGACTCGGAATTATACAAGCTTTGGCATTTTCAACTGGGACATCCAAGTCGTGACATGATGATCAAAATATTAAAAAATACTCGTGGTCATCCATTCTTCAGAGTGAAGAAGCATGTGGAACTACATAAATCCACCGACTTAGACAGGGCGGATGAGACTATGCCTCTCAATCCTGACTCAGTCTCTAAGACGAGTGCAACATAATCCTGCAAAGTACCGTTGTGGCGTCATGCGTTATCCAACCAGATTTATATGTTGTAATCTCTGATGCACATCGCTTATTTTACAAAGCTTGGTCATTAGCAAAGTTACAAGCACGTCCTTCTTTTGCTATTGATAATACTAAAAATATTCCATTCTTACAAAGAATCCAAGGTGATATTTGTGGACCTATCAAACCAGAATGCAAACCATTTAAATATTTCATGGTTTTGGTAGATGCATCAACATGATGGTCACATGTTACTTTGCTATCTACAAGGAATGCTGCGTTAGCAAAACTCCTGACATAAATATTTGGCTCCGGGCTCACCACCCGGATCATCTAATCAAGTTTATTGGAATGGATAATGCAAGAGAGTTTACATCAAAATCTTTTGATGATTACGGCATGTCTGTTGGGATTGAAGTTGAACATCTTGTTCCTTATGTTCATTCTCAGAATAGTTTAGCAGATGCTTACATCAAGAGGTTACATCTTGTGTCTCACGTATTGGTAATACATACAAACTTACCGGTATTCGCAAGGGGTTATGCAGTGTTACACGTAGGTATGCTTCTTTATTTTCGACCCGTAGGATGCTAACCATTTAGTGTGCACCAGTTGGTAACTGGATATAAGCCTGACATTTCGTATCTATGCATTTTTAGTTGTGCAGTATATGTGCCCATTGCGTATCCACATCGCACTAAAATGGGTCCTTAACAAAGATTAGGCATTATGTTGGCTACAAACCTCCAACGATAGTCCGCTATCTTGAACCTTCGTCTTGAACCTTTGACAAGAGATTTGCAGATTGTCACTTCGATAAGACATACTTTCCGACATTAGGGGGATGAAGGAATGTATCTATTCCAGTTCAATGTTAGGAATTGACGTGGTTTAATCCCACAATATCTCATCATGATCCCCGCACATCTTAGAGTCAGATAGAAGTGCAAAGAATACTTGATCTTCAGAAACTAGGAGACTCTATGCCTGACTCCTTTGCTGATATCGCTAAAGTGACCAAATATAATATACCTGCTGCAAATGTTCATGCAAGGTTGAAAATCCTAAAAAAGAGATTGGTTAGTACCAACATCGGGCAATGAAGCGTTCCTCCTGCCCATATGGAAGGCGTTGCGTTGGCCTCGGTTCCCACCAGGAAAAGGGGGAGACAAAAAAACCCCTTGATGAGCCGCCGGTTAAAAGTCAGGACATCGAGGCACAAAATAATCCATTCATCATCAATATTGTGAATCCTTCACATGAGATTTTCTCTGACTACAATTATGTCCTTGAATCACAATAGACATATATGGGGGATGCTTAAGAACCTCTTGTTATCTCAGAGAACAAAGAAATCTAACTTAGAACAAATGATGCGTGCATTCTTATGGATAGATCTTCCATGTTAGTTGATGATGCATTTGCTTATTCCATCGCTCAGAAGATTATAGACGACGATGAAGTGGAAC
This sequence comes from Geum urbanum, assembly GCA_946800695.1. Taxonomy (NCBI): domain Eukaryota; kingdom Viridiplantae; phylum Streptophyta; class Magnoliopsida; order Rosales; family Rosaceae; genus Geum; species Geum urbanum. The sequence continues at coordinate 15,354,445 of OX327003.1, forward strand.
CTCACACTATGGCGAATTGCCTACGAAAAGAAGATTGGCTGAATTGGAATGTAACAATCCAGTTCAAACTAGACTCTCTGAATAAAAGGCATGTTTTCAGTCCGGTAGTGCTATGCCCACAGAATGTTAAGCCGGTAGGACATAAATGAAGTCTTGCCCTATAAAGCTAGACTAGTGGCACTGAGTTTCTCTCAACGTCGTGAGATTGATTATGAGGAGACGTATTCTCCGGTTATGGACATCTTCACCTTTCGCTACCTGATAAGTGTGGTAGTGTCCGAGAAACTAAACATGCAGCTCATGGATGTGGTTACTGTTTATCTCTATGGGGATCTTGCTTCAAAAATATATATGAGAGTGCAGGATGGCATTGCTATACCCAAATCAAGTAACTCTAAAGCACAGAGTACTCATGTAATCATATTCAGATGTTCACTATATGGATTGAAACAATACAATAGGATGTCGTATACACGTCTTAGTGACTACTTGATTGGGAAAGGATACAAGAATGATGACTTATACCCTTGCGTGTTCATTAAAAGAACAAGTTGAGGATTTTTTTAGTAGTTGTCTATGTAGATGATATGAACATCATCAAAACTCTTAACAAGATCAATGAGACGGTTGGCTACTTGAAATCTAAATTTGAGATGAAAGACCTTGGTAGGACTCGATTTTTTCTTAGATTAGAGCTGGAACATCGAGTTGGTGGAATCCTCATTCGACCGGTCGAGGAATAGTTTTGACCCATCGAAATCGGTACCCTGGATCGAGCAGAACCATTTGTTCGACCTGTTGAGTGAGGATTTCGACCCGTCGAATTCCTCCCCTATTGTGAGCAGTTTTACTGCAGTCCTCTATTTCGAAACACCAGTTGATGTGTTAGTCAGATTTTCTAATGCTGGGTACCTTTCTGACCCACAAAGTTCGTTCACAAACCAGTTATGTTTTCATTATGGGAAATAGGGTAGTTTCTTAGAGAACAACTAAGCAAACCCTTGTTGCTACTTCCTCGAATCATTCAGAAATCATTGCTTTGCATGCAGCGGTTAAAAAAAATGTGTCTGGCTTAGGTTAGTCATTCATCATGTTCGAGGATCTAATGGATTACCATCTACTATGACAGCTTCCACTTGTATCTTTGAGGATAATGCGACATGCATTGAACAAATGAAGTTTAGTTACATTAAGGGTGACAATACAAAACATATATCGCCAAAATTCTTCTTCAATCAACAACAACAATAGTTGTTGAATATCCATACAAATCAGGTGGGTTCAGCAGATAATGCTGTTGACTTGTTTACTAAGTCACTTCCTAAATCAACATTCGTGAAACATATGAGACGCATTGGTATGCACAAGTTATCTGTACTCCATGACTGAGTTTATAGTCAGAGGGAGTTACATTTCTGTAGACATTAAGGGAGTCTACATCATATGTAGTCGCGTTTGTAGTTGATGCATTGTACTCTTTTTCCCTTAGGCCAAAATTTTGTTTTACCCATGTGGCTTTTGTTTGCTCGGCAAGGTTTTTAGTGAGACAACATGTCATGCATCATTTCTAAGGCCATCGACACAAGGGGGAGTGTTTAAGGAGATTTATTCTCCGTAACTTCCGGTGTGTGTCTTGTCCTAATTAGATAAAGATTAGTATAGATTGAGATACAGAGAATCCATGTTTTATAGGGACAATAATTGTAATAGACTGTATCAGCCTATATATAAGGCATTCTATCAATGAAAGAGTTAAAGTTTTTCAATCTATCAATTATTCCTTTACAACATTGAGTTACTCATCAAGGGGAGTTCATTCCATAGACATTAGAGGAAGTCTACATCACATGTGGTCGCTTATGTAATTGATGTGTTGTATTATTTTTCCCTTCGACCAAGCTTTTGTTTTTACCCAAAAGATTTTTGTTTGCTTGGCAAGATTTTTAGTGAGGCAATAAGTTATGCATCATCCATTAGGATCGCGACACAAGGGGAAGTGTTTAATGAAATATTCTTCCTATTATCCCGATGTGTGCCTTGTCCTATTAGCATAGAAGTACATATTCTCTCAATACCTGGTTAATAGGAATATTGATTGTAACAGATTATAATGCCTATTTAAAAGTCATCTATCCATAAAAAAATAATTTTTGCATCTATTTATTTTTCTCTTTTAATAAAAAACAAAAAAAAAATGTGTACATTCACTTTTCAATCCCAAACTCGGAAATAACATGATATCGTATATTAGAATCGTTGACTCATATTTTGTAACTAGTTGAAGGAGAAATGCAGAGAAGATACACGTACAATAGACTGAAATTGTGTTTATTCATTGATAGATGGCATTTAAATAAGTATTATAAGCAGATACAATAAATTCTCGATAAATTAGGGATCGAGAGAATCTCTATATCTACTCTAATTAGAACAAGACACACACTGAGATACCAGAAATATAATTCCCTTAAACACTTCCCCTTGTGTCACAATCCTAATGTATGATGCATAAATTGTTGCCTCATTAAAAAACTTGCCAAGCACACAAAAACCACTTGGGTAAAATAAAATCTTGGTCAAAGGGAACAGAGTACAACACATCAACTACAAAAGTGACTATATGTGATGTAGACTCCCCCTGATGTCTACGAAATGAATTGCTCCTGATTAGTTACTCAATCTTAAAGTTCAGACAACCTTCGCATATCAATGCATCTCACATGCTTTGCAAATGCAGATTTTGGTAAAGACTTGGTGAACAAGTCTACAACATTATCCACTAAACCAATTTGGTTCACACGAATAATTAATAACAACAGCAGTTGTTGATTGTAGGAGTACATTAGGGAGATGAGTTTAGTATGACCACCCTTAACGTAATCCAACTTCGTTTGTTCAATGCAAGCCGTATTATCCACACACATGCGAGTTGGTGCTAGCGTAGTAGATGACGATCCGCTAGATCCTCGAATGTTGAGTATTATTGTCCTAAAACAGACATACTCATTAACCGCTTCATACAAAGCTATAATCTGATTCGAGGAAGTAGCAATAAGGGTTTTCTCTGCAGATCTCCAAGAAATCTCCATGTTTTCCCATGGTGAATACATGACCATTTCAGGAATGTCCTTTGCGTGGGTGAGAAAGAAACCCAGCATCAGGAAAATAAACCAAGACATCACAAGATGTCTCTGAATAGGGGATCACATTGAGTAGGTACAATTCTTGTAGCCTGTGTAACCTTCGACGGTTTGAAGGCATTTCTCAACGGGTCGAGAAACACCTTTTGCTAGATCCAGGAGCTATCATTTAACAGGTTGAGCTCCATGTTCGACAGGTCGAACTGGACAGAATCAGAAAGCTGCGTTTCAACCATTATTTTTTTTTTCGAAATTTCAAGTTTCTCTCTTGTTTCTTTGTAAGGGAAAGAATAGGCCGAGTCAATGGCTCCGTTCAAGTACTAGAAGATGTGCTTTATACCATTCTAATGACTTTGCGTAGGCACAAAATGAGAAGGCAATGTCTAAATGTGTGCACTGAGCTAAATTCATCCAAGCTTTAACCGCACTACGATATGGAATCTCAACTAAAAAAGTTCCTCACTATCATCTTTTCAGATGAAATTGATCCTTTGGAGTTCCAGAATGCAAACAACCATTGGTATGCTAAAAAAGGTGTGCGTTGTCCATTGGCTGATTTACATATAAGCAGACTGGTGAATAAGAATTCAACTAAGTCAATGTTCCATGCCTATCACCAAGAAAAAATTGAGTCATACCAAAGTCTACCATCTCAAACAACTTGTTCATCTAATGAACACGCATGAGCATAACTTATCATTCTTGTATCGCTTCCCAATCAAGTAGTCACTTAGAGTAGTGAACGTCTCAATTTGAACACATGTAGACTGGTGAATAAGAATTCAACTAAGTCAATGTTCCATGTCTATCACCAAGACAAAATTTAGTCCTACCAAATTCAATCATCTCAAACAACTTGTTCATCTAATGAACACGCGTGAGCATAGCTTATCATTCTTGTATCCCTTCCCAATCAAGTAGTCACTTAGAGTAGTAAATGTCTCAATTTGAACACATGAGCACTTCGTGGTTTAGAGTTACTTGTATTAGATATAACCATGCCAATTAAAACTCTCATGCATATCTCTGAAACAAGATCCTTATAGAGATATATAACCACATACATTAGCTGCATACTCAGTTTTTCGGACACTACCAAATTGATAAGGTAGCGGAAAGTAATGATATCCATAACCAGAGAACACATCTCCTAATAATTAATACTAGGTCATTGAGAAGATCCTTGCGCCATACCTTCTTCTCATTGTGCTTCAAATCAAAGAGTCATTTGTGCCTAACCGGCTTACCATTCGGTGGTCATAAAACTACCATACCAAAAATTTGTCATTTGTAAGAGAGTCTAGTTCAGCCTAGATTGTAATTTTCCATATTGGTCAATTTTCTCTACATTGACAATCCGCAACTAAGCAACGTTCCACTTCATTTTTATCAATTCATGATCGATGGAATAAGTAATACATCATCAATGACCATGGAAAAACCATCCATAATACCGCGAAGCCTTTGTTTAAATTGGCAAGATTTCTTTGTTTGTCAATGCCCACTTTTAGACACAATTATAGTCAGAAACAATCTCATGTAGTGATGATGAAAAGTTGTGCCTTGATGACTTGCCTTTTCACCGGCAACTCATCAATGGATTTTGACTGACGCTACACCCTCATTATGGGCAGGAGAAACAGTACCTTGTCCGAGAGTTGCATTATCTTGCCCAATGCCAGGGGCATTCAACCTTGTAGGATTTGCAGGAGTTAGGCATCGCATCTACTACTTTCTGAATATCAAGAATACTTTGCACTTCAATCTCACACTGAGATGTGCAGGGATCATGATGAGACATAGTGGGGACATACCACGTCAATTTCCGACGTTTAACCAAAATAAAATCATTCCTATCTCCCCCTAGCAGCAGGAAGTATGTCTCATCACAGTGATTATTTCCAAAACTAGCTATAAAGAGATCTTCTGTCAAAGGTTCTAAATAGCGGACATTCGTAGGAGAATCAAAACCAACATAAAATGCATAATCATTGTTGATGACCCAATTTGTATGCAGTGGAAGCGTATTAGACACATGTATCGTTGTAACCAAAGATGCGTAAATGTGAGATATCAGGCTCATGTCAAGTTACCAATTGGTACGCACTAAATGCTTGACAATTTAAGGGTCTCAAAAATTATAAAGCATATCTGCATGTAACGTTGCATATCCCATGTAGGTACCAATAAAATTGTATATATTACCAGATCTCTGGCCACAACCTTTAACCGTTTAATTTGTGTCTCTGCTAAACCATTATGTGAATGAATATAGGGAATTCATGCATTATCCAATCTAATAAACTTGATTGGATTATCCGGGTGGTGAGCCCGAAGCCTAATAATATGTGTTAGGAGTTTTGCAAATGCTACAATGTGGATTGCAAGGATGTGTGACCTATGTGTCGATGTAACTATCAAAACCATAATATAATCCACATACCAGTTTGATTTTTCATAAATATATTGTTTGGAATCTGTGTAGAAATGGAAGTTGTGTCTACAATAAAAGACCATCATGCATGTAAACAGTATTACAGACATTAAAAAGCTTTGGAAATCGAGCGATATGCATTGAATTTTGCCATAAAGACATCCGGTGGAAAATATACACAAGATTGTGCTATATTTTTCATGGAGACCGAGCGTAGACCAATTGAATTTAATCTCACTCCCCGTTATCTAAACTGATGGTGGTAGATATTCCTACATGCTTCTTTGCTCTAAAAAACTAATGACAATGAGAATTTTTCAATATCTTGACAAAAATGTTGTAAAACCACATCTGGTGCAGAAATTCAAGTTGGTTTCAAATTTTTTTGAACCTTTATTTGTAGATAAAACCGATCTAAAATACATCAAAAACACTGTTTCTAGGGTATAACCTTCGATGGGTCGAGAGAAATTCTTGATGGATCGAAGAAAACCCAAAATAAAACTATGATTTTTTGATATCCATCCTCGATGGATCGAAGAAAATCTTCGATGGATTAAAAATCTTGACCCGAGGCAACTCTTCGATGGATCGAGAGAATTTCTCGATTGGTCGAAGCAATGTTGCCTGTGGAACCCGAGACGTTCCTTTGATGCATCGAGTATTTCTCTCGATGGATCGAAGATGTTCCTAATTGGAACCCGAGGACTTGCTTCAATGGATTGAAAGGTAAACCAACAATTTTTTTGATGGATCAAAAAATGCCTAGAAACTAATCAAAGATCCCTTCGACGCAAAAAGTGTCTATGATCAAACCATCCTCTATTTGCTTCATTTTTATGATGTTTTGGTGTTTATAATGCTGTAGGATTTTGTAGAATTTGAACCTTATAAGTAATATGTATGAACATAACAATTCTTGATACTTTCAAATACCGAAAGAAAGAACTTTTATTGTTTTGCCAACATTTAAACTTACATCAAAGATTGTCTCGTTCCAAAACTGACTAAAAGTCTCAAACCATGATTAAAAATAAAGTCAAATACAAATCTAAACTTGACTACATAGAAGAGATATCTGTCTAACACATAAACTAAGAAAAATTCGTAGTCTCTGGGTTTGCATTAGGGATATCTGCTACAATTAGATTGGCTTCACCGCCATTTTTCATCTCTTCATCCGTAGTGTAATTGGTCTCATGGGCCAAGTACTGCTTGCATTGTTTGTGGGCATTCTAGATATCCTTGGGTGCACGGAATTGCTTGTGCATATGCTTGCTTAAAGCACACCTATAGCAATGTGCTGAGCTATGTGTCGAAGGAAAAAACCTTGAAGAATTTCCATAGTTCCTAGAACCAGAAGTTGATGGATTCTTGTTGTTGTCTTGGCGAATGCAAGTTAAATTTTGACTGTTTCCTTCTCTGCCACTACGTCTACCTCTACCACCACGAGTTTAAAAAGGTTTCGAACGACTGTTCTGCTTATCTTTTCGTGCCTTTCCAATATGATGAACCTCCAGACTTTCTTTGTTGTTGGCCTGACATTGTTGGGGAGAATAATCTCCTGATGTCTTTCTTTCTTTGCCATTCTAATTATAAGATCACTGAATTATCTAAGTCTTCTTTGCTCATAATCAATCCGATTTTGGTGAGCAAGTGTGTCCATGGAGGTAGGAAAGATAGTCAATGACTTCACAACCATGGCTTTTTCATTCTTTACGACTCCACAAATAGCATGCTAGGAATGTACCTCTAACATATCCTGGTAAAAATCATTAGTCTTCGGATAATCCAATAACTGAATTTAGTCCCATCTCTCTAGGAGTTCAGAAAGCTGTGCGTCATGCACATTATTAAACCGTTCTTGTAAAGTCACCCAAAAATCTGCGGAGTCATCCTTTAACAAGTATTGCTTCCTTAAAGTAGGATGAATGTGTCTCTGAAGAAATATAAGAGCTTGAGTCTTGCGAGCTTTAGTGTCATCATCAGCTTGTGTGCCCAGTGGCAGTGGTTGGATCGTATCCTTGAGTCTTTCACCGATGAGAGTATTTCTAGCATCGGAGACCCATCTATGGTACTCTTCTCCTTAAAGATCAAGAATGTCAAATTTTGGCCTTGTTGACCCAGTCATCTACAAAAGACGAGAGATGTAATTAGTTTACCGATCGAAAGACCACAATCACTAATTAAGTTTAGGGAATAAGAAACATGATAACCAGTGGTTGTATACCACACCTCACAAAACAGTGATTGACTAAGAGTCACAAAATATCGACTTCCCTTTTGTTTTTATGTATACCGTGACTCCCCCAAGACCGTCACTATTGTTTAAACTTTGAGGAGGAGGATTTAATCCTTCACTCACTCATACATGCAATAATCCATAGGAACTAGAGGCATATATAAAATTCACGGTATTTAAACCTATATCTAGACATAGATCTAGGGTGTTGCGATAATTAAATTTTACAACCTAATTTCTAAATCGAAGAGACTTAGTCGATTTACCTCGAGGGTGTTATACTCAGAATGAAAACTTCACTAGGATTGAAGTTTGAAGAAAAAAAAAATAGAATCCGGCAACGGGATGAATTCCGGCAATGGGAAGATGCTCCGGTGGTGGTGTTCCGATGACTTGAGGATGATCGGCGTCGGTCATGACTTCGTGCACGGGAGGAGGCCGACGATGGAGCTTGTGCTCTGGTGATGGTGGAAGGAAATCCAGGCGGTGGAGAATTTTCGTCAATGAGGAGGTCAACGGTGTATAGGTTTTTTTTTTTCCTGTTTAGGGGTTTGGGTTGACTATCAACTCAAGAGCTGTTGATAGCGTGTTGAAGGAGAAAAGTAGAGAAGATAGACAATAGACTGAAACTGTATTTTATTCATTGATAGATGACATTTAAATAGACATTACAATTTGATATAATAAATCTTCTGATAAATCAAAAATTGAGAGAATTTTTATATCTACTCTAATTAGGACAAAACACACACCGAGATATCAAGAATATAATTCCTTTAAACATAACTAAATTATATTTAAGACTCTTCTGAATATAGTTTCTCTTGTTAAAGAAAAAAAGTCAGAAACAACATAAATTTGATTGGCTTATGACCAAGAAAAACTTTGACTCTGCTATCAATGTCTAGATACATTCTCTGCTTTCTTTCGTTACATATGAATTACGTTTGTGAGTAACCCATCAATGGTAATAATGATACCATCTTATATAGTATCTAAAGTTCTAAACAAATACCTGCAAGCCCACATGGACAAATCTAAACCCTCTGGCAATCTCCTGCCCTCTCACATTTTCCCTTGGACCTCTTTTCTGGTTTTCACTCAATTGAATAGAAGGAGAATCCCTCCAATGGGGCTCAGCAACATTCTTTGTCAATATCCCTAGCTTTTGAAATATCATTATCACACTCTCTCACAGTCACCCCTTCTCCTCCATGACAGAACAAAGTGAGCTACTCATTCAGATCATCCATAATAGTCCTACAGGGGAAGGAAAGAGTCCCAACAAAAACCTCCCTGTAAATCACTTAAAAACAGAACCTTAATAGGACCCTCTATCTCCCTCTGATTCTTTCCCCAACCCCAAACTCCACAAAAACCTTTTTGTTTTCTTCCTCCTCTTTGCTGTTCTCTTTGTACTTATATATATATAAATATATCTCCAAGTCCCATCTCACCCAATTCCCCTCGTCTCAAATCCCTTTTCAACTATTCTTTTTTTATATTTTCACCTCTCCTTTTCTTTTTATTCTCTCTCTCCACTCAAATTTTTCACAACAAAAAGAAGAAGAAAACAAATATTGAACAACTCCATCTATAAGTAGTGAGCAAAAACCCAGCTAAAAACCCAACAACACTCACCTCCTGGATCCTCAATCCCCATCAACTCTCTCATCAGCAAGTCATGATCCGATTAATTTCCAAATCTGAGCAAAACCCATCACTCTTTCCATGATTTAAGCACAACCCATTTCTTCAAAATCCAATAATTCTCAAATCCTCACGTACCCAACAACTCACCATTTCTTGAACAATGAAGGAGTATTGGACCTCTCTGGCTTCCTTACTAGGAGTGCTGGCCTTCTGCCAGAGCCTCCTCCATGCCGTGTTCCCGCCGGAGCTCCGCTTCGCCGTCCTAAACCTCGCCGGAAAAATCTTCAACTGGTTCTCCTCCTACTACTTCTTCGACATCACCGAGATCGACGGCGTCAACACCAACGAGCTCTACACCGCCGTCCAGCTCTACCTCTCCTCCACCGTCTCCTCCATCTCCGGCACGCGCCTCAGCCTCACGCGCGCCCTCAACTCCTCCGCCGTCACCTTCGGCCTCTCCAACAACGACTGCATGGTCGACGTCTTCAACGGCGTCACCGTTCTCTGGGAACACGTGGTCGTCCAACGCCAGTCTCAGACCTTCTCGTGGCGCCCACTCCCTGAAGACAAGCGAGGCTTCACTCTCCGAGTCAACAAGAAAGACAAGTACTTGATCTTAAACTCCTACTTGGACTTCATCATGGACAAAGCCAACGACATCAGGCGGAAGAATCAGGACCGTCTGTTGTACACCAACTCTCGCGGTGGGTCGTTGGATTCTCGCGGCCATCCTTGGGAGTCTGTCCCCTTCAAACACCCTAGTACTTTCGACACGCTCGCGATGGACCCAAATGTGAAAAATGAGATCATGGAAGACTTGGTGGACTTCGCCAAAGGCCAAAGCTTTTATCAGAAAACTGGCCGGGCATGGAAACGAGGCTATCTTTTGTACGGCCCACCTGGTACTGGGAAGTCTAGCATGATTGCAGCAATAGCTAATTTCTTGGGTTATGATATTTATGATCTTGAGCTCACTGAGGTTCATACCAACTCGGAGCTGAGGAAGCTGCTGATGAAGACTAGCTCCAAGTCGATTATTGTAATTGAGGATATCGATTGCTCGGTGAACTTGACCAATCGGAAGAAGACTAGAACTACTAATGTGAGTAGTGCAGTGAGGACTTACTACGATTCTTCGCCGGAAATGCGAGGCGTGGAGGATCAGGGTGGTGGGAAGAATTCGATAACGCTTTCGGGGTTGTTGAATTTCACAGACGGATTGTGGTCTTGTTGCGGGAGTGAGAGGATATTCGTGTTCACGACGAATCATATAGAGAAATTAGACCCTGCATTGTTGAGGAGTGGGAGGATGGATATGCATATATTCATGAGTCACTGTTCTTATCCAGCGTTAAAGATTTTGCTGAGGAATTACTTGGGATTTGAGGAAGGGGATTTGGATGAGGAAGTTGGTAAGGAGTTTGAGGAGGTTTTGGAGGAGGCTGAGATGACTCCGGCGGATGTGAGTGAGGCTTTGATCAAGAACCGAAGGGATACGGATAAGGCAGTGAGGGAGTTGTTGGAGGCGTTGAAGGTCAAGGCAGAGAAGAACAAGAACAAGAAGAAGGGTAGCATTGACAATGTGGGTTCTGTTGAAGAGGAAGAAGAGGAGGAGAAGAGGGCATTGGAAAGTCCTAAACATGAAGGGAGAGACTCTGCGAAGGAGGAGGACAAAGGTGGTGATGATGGTGCTGATCAGAAACAAGATGATGAGAAGATAGAAAAATGAGGATATTTTTTTTTAAGTACTTCTCTTTAGGTTTTTTTTTATTACTGGTTGCGTTTAGTGTTTTGGTAATGAGGTGCGCAGTGGGATAGAAGGATGATCATTGGCATACGGGAGTATTTAGATTTTTTTGTGAGCTTTGGGATGAGGAGGAGAGTTGTTTCTATAGAGATCCAATTCTAACATGTTATAAATTGAAAACTCTGTCCCAGTTGATTTGAATACTCACCATCGAAATCCAATTTGCTTGCAGCAAAATGAATGATGAAATGATACAAATTATATATATGTGATGATGATCCGTGGATAAGAGCCTCTTATTTGCATGTGGTTAGGTTGGCAATATGATATGAGTTTTTTCTGTGTTCCTTTTTGTGCATTACAAATGTTTCGTCTCATATCTTAGTCTTGTTAACATGTTGATCATGGGATTTGTGGTGCCTTTTAATGGTTGGTTTTGGAGTAATTACACTTTGCAAGCTATAGCTGAGCTGTTTGATAAAACAGCACATGGATAGATTTGCCTCTTGATGGAGATGTTGGGACTTCTAAGTTCTAACACCGTTCTATGATTATAAAGTGCCAAGCTTGTTCCTCTAGTGGAGAATCAATGGAGATTACACAAATCAAGGGTCTCAAGGTTCAAGTTTCACCTTGCGTTAGTTCACTGCATAACGTACTTTCTAGCAAAACTTTTCGCCTTCGCACTAATGTAACTACCATATACTGTAAGCATAAAATGGTTTTGTCACAATCTCACGTAACTTCATACGTATGAGTTATTGTATATCACCAACGTGAGCGCTTGGCAAACCTTCATTATTAGATTTTTCTTCTTTGGACAAACCTCCATCGGGAGATGCAGAATATATTGTTAAGTTATAATCCTTGATCATCTTATTCGGATAGTTAATTTTTTTTTGATAGAACGATGGTGGTAATCAATTGATGAAAATGATAGATTACAAAAAGTTCATCGATTTATCGGTCTGATCAAACGAATCTCTTAGAATAACTTATACAGTGCAATTTTTCCAAGTACCTAACATAGTTGAACACACTAGGTGTAAAGCAAAATTAACTTCTTTTTTGGACTCTACACCTTATTCAACTATGCCACCTAGGTTACATTAACTTTTAGGTCATCCCCCAAAACACAAGCTCAAATATCAAAACGTTAACCAACAAACGACACGAGCCGACCCCAGAGGAGAGCCGCCAACCATATTATCGTCCCACCTCCCAAGCGTCGTGCCTCACCTGATCTCGCCTCTTCACCACGCCTTGCTTGGCCAGCCGCATCCCTCTCACAACTACAATCGGCCAAGCACAACAGAGAGACATTGTCGTCGACTGTTGCTGCAATAAAGGAACAATGTACATACCTTCTGGTTTGGAGAAAACTCACGAACCTGGAAACAAGTCATCGCCGACATCAATGACGCAACAATCAACACTAAAAACCTAGAAAATTAGGTCTCACCGGCTCTGCTAGTCTCTGGGAGCATGTGGAAGAGAGTCGTGCTCTATTTTCTAGTTACCATGGATAACTTTCATCAATGATTGAAGTTCTTCGGATAGTAGCTAATTTCAGGGAGATGTATCTAAACCTATTAGTACATTGTTAACGATATTAAATAATGGAATTTCTAATACTATTGTTGGATGTCAGAAGTTTTTTGTGGCCACAAACTAATGTCATATTGATTACGAAAGAGGATTTCCGTTGTTCCTAATTCCAACCAAAATCAGTTCAATGTGGATGGATTTACTCAAACTTTTGATTGGTTTTCTGCAAAAGCAAAGATCTTCTCCTTTTATCAAAGATAATGCTCTCTTTAATTTTAGGGATTCCATCTGTACTATCATTTTAACTCGAAACAAGCAAACTTATTAGAGCCATTGATCACTAGCGACAGAACCGGCTTTGAGTATAGGTCCTCATAAGCCGGCATTTCGAATCCCCACCGAGACGAGGTCCTGAAATGAGACCTGAGTATGCATAATATATGTATTTGGGCCAGCCCTGTGTAGGGAAAAGAAAAATCCTTTCATTGGGTATCTCTAGATCAGATTGTATACGAGTCATTTGACAAACAAGGAAAAAAAAGGATCCCCAATTTAATCGAGTGTTTCTTAGAACTGGTTGAGTTTTTCCTTGTCTCGTTGTACGTTAGGTTTGATTCTTTAATAACACCTGGGGAAGGAGATTAGTACTACACTACCACTAGTGCTATTCTTTTCAGAATTAAAGATGAGAGGAAGCAAATAAGGAAGGACACTGGGAATGGATAGGAGGCATGAAAAGTTGAAAACAATTAAACAAGCCCCAGATTTTGTGTTTGGAAAAGGAGGATTGAGCTTGCAAAAGCAGCATGAGAAGTCTCGAGCTCTAATGAGAAAAATGTTGACATTTTGCCTCCTTTTGGTGTTGATTTTGATATTTGAGTTGGAAAGGGATATGTATTGTATACCGTAGACAACATCTTTGGCCTACCTTGGTGACTTGAGGGAAAACAGTTATAAGTTATTTCATGAAAAACATGGCTTGTGGAGTTGTGGGTAACACCAGAGTGAAAATTATTCTATACACGGCGATGGCCATACAGGTGCACTGTTTATAAAAATAAAGATAAAAAAAAAATTTAACATTTTTTATTATTTTTGATCTAGATTTTTTTTAAACTTTATGTTAACTTTAAGCCAATAAAAATCTACTATACAGATGATACAAGTGCACTGCTATGTACAGAATATGTTCCCAACATTACAGACCATGAATAGTGCACCTTTCATGAGAAAACACTGAACTTTAGAGCTACCTTTCTTTTATTTTTGTTCTTCTGTATATTTATAGCAAAGAATATGGGCATCAGTCCCCTTTCTTTAATTTGAATGGTGATAGTTAAATAAAAAAAATGAATGGAGAGGATATAGATTGTGTGAATTTAAGAACGCGGAATATAATATTTATATAGAGGTGTATAGCGCTTTTATTATATTTTTCTTCTTCGTCAAAACACCTCTAGCCATCCATCTTTAATGTTACTATGTGTAATTAAGTTTTTTTTTAAAAGATGAAATTAACTTTTTTTAAATAGTGCGATCAATTAAACCATTTCTTTATATATTCTTTAATATTTAATAGTTGAAGGATAAATGTAAAAGTAATAATTATAGACTAAAACTGTATCTTTATTCATTAATAAATAACCTTAAATACATGTATTATAATCAATTATAATCGGTATCACTATAAATCAAGGATTGATAAAATCTCTACTTGTAATCTAATTAGGACAAGACACACACTAGAAGATCAAGAATATACTTTCCATAAACACTTTCTTCTGTGTCGCGATTCTATGTATGATGCATAACTTATTGCCTCACTAAAAACTTATGGGCCAACCAAAAGCTTGGTCGAAGGAAAAAAGATTACAACACATCCACCACAGAAGATACTCCATATGATGTAGACTCCCTCTGATGTCTGCCAAAATGTAACTCCCCCTGATTCGTTACTTAATCTCGGAGTTCAGATAATCTTCGCGTTCTAATGCGTCTCACATGTTTCACAGATGTAGATTTGGAAAGTGACTTGGTAAACAAATTCGCATCATTATTCGTAGAACCAATCTGACTCACATGGATGTTTAGTAATTGCTACTATTGTTGAATGAAAAGGTACTTCGGCGAAATGTGTTTAATATTGTCACCTTTAATATTACCTAATTTTATCTACTCAATCCAAGTCACATTATCCTTAAAGATGCAAGTAGGTGCTATTGTAGTAGATGGTAATCCACTAGATCCTCAAATATGGTTTATTACTGACCTAAACTAGACACACTCTTTAACAGTTTCATGCAGAGCTATGATTTTAGAATGATTCGAGAAAGTAGCAACAAGGGTTTGCTTTGTAGATATCAAGAAATCATTGTATTCCCAATGATCAAAACATAACCAATTTGGGAACGTCCTCTATGTGAGTAAGAGAGATACCCAGCATCAGCAAATCCTACTAACACATCAATTAGTGTCTTTGAATGGTATAGTGCTTGCAGTCGGAGCATTTTCGATGGGTCGAAGGTTTCTCTCGATGAGTCGAGAGACATATTCTGATCGATCTAGGGACTACCACTCGATGCGTGGAGAGAAGCATTCGACGAGTCAAAAATTCCTTTTTTCGGTTCAAGTTTTTCTCTTGCTTCTTTGTAGGGAAAGGATAAGCCCAAGTTAATGGATCTCTTCAAGTACCTGAAGATATGCTTTACTTCATTCCAATGACTTTGTGTAGGCACAAAGCTAGTAAGAAGGCAATGTCTGGATGTGTGCATTGAGCTAATTGCAACAAAGCTCCAACAACACTAAGATATTGAATTTGAGCACCCAAAAGTTTCTCATCATCATCTTTCGGACGAAACATATTCTTTTTGGGTTCCAGACTGCAAACAACTATTGCTGTGCTAAGAGGGTGTGCTTTATCCTTGTAAAATATTTTAGGCATCTTTTAGACATAAGCAGACTGGTGAATACAAATCCCCCAACTCGATGCTCTAGTTTTAAACTGAGACAAAATCGATTCATATCAATGTGTTTCCTCTCAAACTCAGATTTCAAATAGCCAACTGTCTCATTAATCTCATCAAGAGACCTGATGATGTTCACATCAGCTACATTGTCTGCTACAATGAGAAATCCTGAACTTGTTCATTTAATAAACACGCATGGGCATAAATCATCATTCTTGTATCATTTCCCAATCAAGTAGCCACTTAGACATCTCAATCTTATCACATGAGCGCTATGTGGTTTAGAGTTACTTAAATTGGGTATAACCATGCCATCTGACACTCTCATGTATATCTTTGAATTAAGATCCCTATAGAGATACGATGTAACAACATCCATAAGCTGCATACTTAGTCTTTTGGACACTACTAAACTAATCAAGTAGTGGAAAATAATGATGTCCATGATCAGAGAATACGTCTCCTCATAATCAATACCAGGGCATTGAGAAAACCTTGCACCACAAGTTCTTCTTATTTCGTTTCCAAACAAAGACCCATTTATGTCCAACTGACTTAACTTTCGGTGGGCATAGCACTACTGGACTGAAAACTTGCCTTTTTATAAGAGAGTCTAGCTTAGCCTGGATTTCTACTTTTCATTTCGGCCAATCTACTTTATGCTGATGATATGCAATAGAGCGAGGTTCCACTCCATCATCGTCAATTCTTGAGCGACAAAATAAGCAAATGCATCATCAATAGACATGGAAGATCTATCCATAATAATGCTAGAATTTGTTTAACTTGGTGAGATTTCTTTGTTCTCTGACATTGTCATTGATTCTAAGACATCCCCAGTGTTGTCAATGTCGATTCCAGGACACAACTGTAGTCAGAAACAATCTTATATGTTGATGACAAATGAATCATTTTGTGCCTTTTACCAGCAGCTCATCAATGGATTTTGACCGACGCTACACCTCCACTATGGACAGGAGAAATACTAAGTTGCCCAGGTGTGGCATTAACTCGACCAATTCCAAGGACTTTCAACCTTGCAAGATTGTTTGTAGCCAGTCAGAATCTTGTCACTAACAGAATACATTGCACTTATATCTCACTCTGAGATGTGCAGGGATCATGATGAGACATAGTGGGGTTTAACCACGTCAATTCTTGATGTTCAACTGGAATATAACCATTCCTTTCTCCCCCTAACTGCTGGAAGTATGTCTTATCAAAGTGACAATCTGCAAATCTAGTACTAAAGAGATCTCTTGACAACGGTTCTAGATAGCGAACAATCGTTGGAGCTTTTCATAATCGTTTTTAAAGACCCATTTTTATACACAGTGGAGGCGCAATATGCACATACCAAATATGCATAGATGTGAAATCTCAGGTTTATATCCATCTACTAACTGATATGCATTAAATGGTTGGCGGGCTATGGGTCTGAAATGAATAAGCGAAACTGCATTAAAACTTACATAACCCCACACAGAGCCACAAGCAATACTCGCTTGATATGTGCTTCTACAAGACCTGTTATAGCGGAAGCAAATAAATGTAAGAACAAACACAGATTTAACGTGGTTCATTAACGCGAGTTAGCTACGTCCACGGCAGAAGGAGAACATATTACTTTATCTTGGAGAACCAGATTACAAAGTATATCACACTAGGTTAAGCCTAACCTAGGATTACAGAATACCCAATCTCTCTACCACACTAGATTAAGCCTAATCTACAGGATAGAGCCAGATATCACACACACTCTTATGGCTGATACCCTTGTATATATATAGCCAAAATAGAGTCCTGAATACCAGAGGAATCCCAGACATACACGTCTGAGGAAACCTAAACCAGAATGATTAAGGAAACCCAATTCCTTAATGCCTGAGGAATCCTAGTCCTAACGAAATCCTGAGTAGAAGTCTTGCTCACCAAGGGCTTCTGACTCTCCTCGCCAAAGACTTCCTCGCCAGAGACTTTCGCCAAAGACTCTCTCGCCAGAGATTCTTCCTTGCTCGCATACCTCACGTATGCCAACGTGTCTCGCATATGCCAATGCGCCTCGCGTATGCCGACGCGACTTCAAGATTCAAGGCATAGACTAACAAATCTCCACATTGACTTGAATTCTCTCCCAAGTAATCAGATGTACCGGAAGTACCAGACTTCTCCTCTGCCCCCAAATTTCGTTCCTCTAAGAAATGAACCCAGATGTTCCCTTCTCCCAGAAAAGGACTCAGACGTTGCCTTCTCCTAGAGAAGCAACCCGGGTGTTGCCCCCAACGGGCAACTAACAACTTCTGACATTCAGCAAGTCCAAGCAATGTTAGAACTTGCTATGCGAAACCGGCTTTGTAAATATGTCTGCTGGATTATCAGCAGTACCCACCTTGTTCACCCTGATCCGCTTCTCACTCCTTAGAAAATGATACCTGACATCGATGTGCTTAGTCCTCTCATGATGAACTTGATCCTTGGCCAAACAGATTGCACTCAAACTATCGCAATACATTATAGCCTGATCTTGATGTAAACCCAAGTCACTAACCAGTCCTTTCAACCAGATTCCCTCCTTGGTTGCCTCTGTCAATGCCATGTACTCTGCTTCAGTTGTAGACAAAGTCACTGAATGCTGCAAAGTAGCTTTCCAACTAACAACAGACCCACTAAGAGTGAAAACATAACCAGTCATAGATCTTCTTGTGTCAACATCCCCAGCATAATCTGAATCTGAGTAACCAGTTACTAAACACCTTGTATCACCTCCATAAATGAGACCAACGTCAGACGTACCTCTAAGATAACGAAAGATCCTCTTTACAGCTTGCCAATGCTCATTTCCAGGCTCACCCATAAACCTACTGACAATACTGACAGCATGTGCAAGATCCGGTCTAGTGCAGACCATAGCATACATCAAGCTTCCTACTGCACTACCATAGGGAACTCGAGACATGTACTCCTTCTCCTGAGCTGATTTAGGTGCAAACGCAGTAGACAATTGAATGTTTGCTGCACTTGAAGTATCTAAGGATTTTGCTGTAGACATGCCAAACCTTGACAATATCTTCTGAATATAATCCTTCTGTGATAAGAACAGCCTCTTCTGACTCCTATCCCTGTAGATCTCCATTCCCAAAATTTTCCTTGCTGCACCTAAATCCTTCATCTCAAACTTAGCACTGAGAAGATCCTTCAACTTCTGAATCTCTGACTTGTCCTTTGCAGCTATCAACATATCGTCTACATACAGGACCAGATAAATGAGAGACTCATTTGAAACCTTGTTGTAGTAAACACAACAATCATATGGACTCCTGCTATAGCCAATCTCCATCATACAGCTGTCAAACCTCTTGTACCACTGCCTCGGTGACTGTTTTAGTCCATATAAAGATTTCTTCAACTTACAAACAAAATCTTCCTTTCCAGGAACTTGGAAACCCTCTGGCTGAGTCATGTATATCTCCTCCTCCAACTCTCCATGCAGAAAAGCTGTTTTCACATCTAGTTGCTCAAGTTCCAGATCCTGATGTGCAACTAAGGCTAGTAGCACCCTGATAGATGTATGTCTGACCACAGGCGAGAAAATCTCATTGTAGTCCACACCTTCTTCCTGATGAAACCCTCTTGCAACTACCTGAGCTTTATACTTGATACCCTCAGCAGGTGACATCCCTTCCTTCTTCTTGAAGATCCATTTGCAAGTGATAACCTTTCTCTTCTGAGGTCGCTTGGCCAAATCCCAAGTCTGATTCTTGTGAAGTGATTCCATCTCGTCTCCCATTGCAGCAAGCCATTGGGCAGACTTAGTACATGTAACTGCTTCCTTGTAGGTGGATGATCCACCTCTTCAGCAACCTGAAATGCATAAGCCACCATGTCCTCAAAACCATACCTCGTAGGTGGTTTCCCGAAATTTGCTCTCCTAACCCGATTGAGAGACAAACCATGCTGGTTATCTACTAGTGGCTCTGATTCTGAATGTGAGTGTTGATCTCCATGCTGTGGTTCGCTCTCATCTTGCTGCTCCACCTGTTTCTCAACACTACCATTCTCTGATACAACTATGGACTTCACAGTAGGATTAAACATAGAATTTTCATCAAAGACTACGTTCCTACTGAGAATAACCCTCCTCTCAGATGGAGACCAGATCCTATATCCTTTAACTCTATCTCCATAGCCTACAAATACTCCCCTTCTAGCTCTTGGTTCAAGTTTACCCTCACTTACATGATAATAAACAGTGCAACCGAAAACCCTCAGATTTGAGTAATCAGCAGACTTTCTAGACCACATTTCAAGAGGTGTCTTGAGATGTATACCAGTGTGAGGTCCATGATTTATCAGATAGCAAGCTGTACTCACAGCTTCTGCCCAGAACCTCTTCTCTAGTCCAGCATTAGAGAGCATGCACCTTGCCCTCTCCAGAAGTGGCTGATTCATTCGTTCTGCCACACCATTCTGCTGCGGTGTGTCCCTGACTGTATGATGCCTAGCAATCCCTACATTCCTGCAGAACTCATTAAACTCAGAACAGCAGAATTCCAGACCATTATCTGTTCTTAGCCTCTTGATCTTCTTCCCAGTTTGATTTTGAACCAACGCCTTCCACTGCTTAAAGTTCTTAAAAGCGTCACTTTTATGCGTCATCATAATCACCCAAGTCATTCTTGAGAAATCATCAATCATCGACACAAAATATCGGTGACCTCCTAAAGACTCAACGCGAGACGGACCCCAACAGTCTGAATGGATGTAATCAAGTGTGCCTTTTGTCTTGTGAATTACTTTAGGAAACTTACTGCGATGTAATTTCCCAAACACACAATGCTCACAAAATCCAAGGTCCTTTACCTTGTGGCCACCAAGAAGATCTTCTTTAGCCAGAACTTGCATCCCTCGTTCACTCATATGACCGAGTCTCATGTGCCATAGCTTGGTCATATCCTCCTTGTGAACTTTTGACGATGCAACAGCAACAGAACCAGACAGCGTAGAACCTTGTAGGACATACAAAGTTCCCCGCTTGACACCTTTCAGAACCACATCAGAACCCTTGTAGACACGCAAGATCCCGCCTTCTCCTTTGAAACTAAACCCCTTCTTGTCCAAATGACTCAGAGATATCAGATTCTTAGTCATGCGAGGAACATGCCTAACTTCGTTCAATGTATAGAACTTACCATCATGTGTCCGTAACTTAACTGAGCCCATTCCAACCACCTCGCAAGCAGCACTGTTGGCCATTGTCACATTGCCTCCATTTACCTGCTCGTAGGTTGTGAACCACTCCCTGCACGGACATATATGATAAGACGCCCCGGAATCTAGAACCCACACATCATCGCGATGTGCATGTTCATCAGCAACTAGAGCCGTATCCTCTTCTAAATTTGTGTCATCTTCTGCTACAGCAACGGTCCCTGATGGTTTCTCCTGCTGCTTCCACTTTGGACATTTCCTTCTCCAATGTCCCTTTTCTTTACAGTAGTTACAGACATCGTTGGATTTAGGACCCTTGAAACTTGGCTTCTTGAATTTCTTCTTATCCTTGTTTCCATGTCCTTTACTTCTATTGACTATTAACCCAGCAGCCTAACTAT
This sequence comes from Geum urbanum, assembly GCA_946800695.1. Classification (NCBI taxonomy): domain Eukaryota; kingdom Viridiplantae; phylum Streptophyta; class Magnoliopsida; order Rosales; family Rosaceae; genus Geum; species Geum urbanum. The sequence goes on from OX327003.1 coordinate 15,375,784, forward strand.
CTGAACCTGTACTAGTTGCTTTATGGCGCAACTCTCTGGTATGAAGAGACGATCTTACCTCCTCAAGAGTCACCATATCCCTTCCAACAATAAAGGATTGCACAAAATTCTCGTATGATAACGGTAACGATACCAACATAATTAGGGCAGCATCCTCATCCTCGATCTTAACATCGATATTACGCAATTCTAGCAGAATTGTGTTCAGCTGATCCAAGTGATCTCTCAGTTGTGCACCCTCTTGCATACGCAGACCAAACAGACGTTGCTTCAGAAGCAACTTGTTGGTTAAAGACTTCGTCATATATAGACTCTCAAGCTTCAACCATAAACCAGATGCAAATTCCTCTTCTGCAACCTCGGTAATGATATCATCTGCAAGACACAACATGATAGTCGAGTGTGCCTTCTCCTCCAGACTGGCCATCTCAGCGATCTCGGGACCCGCTGCCTTCTTCATCAGTGGTGCCCACAACCCTTGTTGCTTTAACAAGGCACGCATCTTGATCTGCCATAAACTGAAACTGTTCCTCCCAGTGAATTTGTCGATCTTCACATTCACTCCAGACATCCTGAGTCGATGCTCTGATACCAGTTTGTTATAGCGGAAGCAAATAAATGTAAGAACAAACACAGATTTAACGTGGTTCACTAACGCGAGTTAGCTACGTCTACGACAGAAGGAGAACAAATTACTTTATCTTGGAGAACCAGATTACAAAGTATATCACACTAGGTTAAGCCTAACCTAGGATTACAGAATACCCAATCTCTCTACCACACTAGATTAAGCCTAATCTACAGGATAGAGCCAGATATCACACACACTCTTATGGCTGATACCCTTGTATATATATAGCCAAAACAGAGTCCTGAATACCAGAGGAATCCCAGACACACACGTCTGAGGAAAGCTAAACCAGAATGATTAAGGAAACCCAATTCCTTATTTCCTGAGGAATCCTAGTCCTAACGAAATCCTGAGTAGAAGTCTTGCTCGCCAAGGGCTTCTGACTCTCCTCGCCAAAGACTTCCTCGCCAGAGACTTTCACCAAAGTCAATGCTCGCCAAAGACTCTCTTGCCAGAGATTCTTCCTTGCTCGCGTACCTCACGTATGCCAACATGTCTCGCATATGCCAATGCACCTCGCGTACGCCGACGCGACTTCAAGATTCAAGGCATAGACTAACAAGACCATTCGATACATGAACATGAGAACTAGATGCTCAACATCAATCCCAAGAAACATGCAATAACCATAAAAAACTGTGATGTAAACACTTATATATTATCCAATCTTATAGACTTGATTGGGTATCCGGATGGTGAGTCCTAAGCTTAATGATATGAGCTAGGAGTTTTCAAATGTAGCATTCTTTGTGGATAGTAAAGCAACGTGTGACCAACGCGTTAATGCTACCAAAACCATAAAATACTTAAATGGTTTGCATTCATGTTTGATAGATCCACAAATATCACCTGGAATTCTTTGCTAGAATGGAATGTTCCCAGTTGTGTTTATAGAAAAAGGAGGTTATGCCTGTAGCTTTCCTAATATACAAGGTTTGCAAAACGAGAGATATGCATTGGATATTGCCATAAATGCATCTAGTGGGATTACGCACGACGCCTCAACATTATGTTGTTGGGATTGTGCTGCACTCGTCTTGGAGAATAAGTCTGGATCGATTGGAGTAATCTCAGTCCCTCTATCTAAACCAATGGTTTGAGGTATTCTCACATGCTTCTTTGCTTTAAAAAATAAATGACCATGAGAATTTATCAGTATCTTGATAATTATAATGCCAAAGCTTAAATGAGGCAGAGTCACACACAATAGTATGAGTGACTGTACGCATTGGATTTAATGATCTGAACTGTAGTAAGATATAAACGAATGCTCATAAACTTCTCCAATAAGTTTTCGAGTAACAATCGTTGGTGTAATGAAAGGACCTAACCCTAGTTTAGCTAGTAAACTAGATAGTTTAACTAGTAAACTAGAATTATATCCTATCGATTAATTAAACTCTAAGAAATTCTACAAATTTTTTGACATAATTCCATTTGAAAACTGAACAACCCAAAACCCTGCAAGAAGAGAACACTTCTAAACCAAATTCCCACAAACAAACTATGGACCACCAATTGTTCATCTAGATTTCTCAATAAATAACATAAATAAGAACTAGAAATTTAACTCAGGAATTTAAACACGTATTTACAACATGTTGGTTCTGAATACAAAGAAATCAAACTTGACTACTATTTGAGAAACTGGAAATAACATAATATAATTAGAATTCAGAGCGACTTCTATGAACATTGAATACATATAAATAGATCTGACAGTAGAGTGGAACCTACTGAATGAGTAGATGACAAGTGGACTCAAAGCCTTCGACGACACCATGCAAATTCAGGATTTAAACTGCAGCATGGGCGATGAAAATCGAAAAGCCTAGGGAAAGGTATTTAAAATATAAAATATTAGAGTGAGTGGACAAAAATAACTTAAACTACGTAAAATGATAAATCTATAATAACATATTTTTTCGCTAATTTCTATAAAAATATTGCAAGTTCTAGTATAATAAACTGAAATAAAATATGGAGGTGGGCGCTCAGGGTATTTGTCCTAACCCGGAGAGTCTCTAAGACCATAAATAAAAAGGTGATGGGATCGTCTAGAGGGTTTGTCTTATCCCTAGATAATCTAGGTTGACAGGGCGTTTGTCCTAACCCGGTTTGACCCGACTAGTTAGTGATAAGCCGACTAGTTAAAGCGTCGATGCTGAAAAATAATATCATCATAAACATACCTCCAAACTTGATTGTAATAAAATACAGGAGACTGTAAATCGGCGTAAATATGAACTTGCAGCAACTGTGAAAATAAATAAACGTCCACTCAAAAGTTTGTGACTACTACTGGGGTCCAGCGGAAATTCCTTCACTGCTAGGGGCGTGATCACGATCTCCTAAAAATACAGATCATACGATATCAGAATAAGCGTAAAACTATAGACATCGACCTTAAAAACAACCCCGGAAGTCCCCCGAAGATTTCAAAAAATTTCTCGCCCGAGCTCTGCCGTGGGCGGCGGCGCGTGAGCCACACGCGCCTCTCAGTCAGACAGCTCCGTTTAGATCGTTCGACCCACCAAATTGAAGATCAACTCGAGCCCAACCGAACTCATAACTATAGCTTCAGTTGATTTCAACACGTTTTGCCAGAATTACCCCCGAAAGTCGGCTGATTCGAAAATCTGGCTGGAATGTTCCCGGTGTCGAAACACTGGCCACACACCTCTGTTTCCCATGAAACCAACCCAGATCGACTCCCCGAGCTCCACTCGACCATAACTTCCCCACCACCGCCGCCAAAACTCTTCGGAGCATCGCCGGCGACAATGACAACCCACAGGTTAAACAACCTGATTCAAACCACCTCCAAACCTGGCCAAATCCTCAAATTCTTCCCATAAACACAATCACAACATTGAGAGGATTAATTTCCATACCTTAATCACTAAAAATGGTGGTCGGATGGCCAATTTTCTGGCGGGTCATGATTCGGGTTGAATGAGGGTCGGGTCAACGATACAGTTTCTAACTTTCTAAATCGGGTAATTAAGCTATTTTCAGAAACTCGCTATTTATAGGGGCAAACTTCTCAAACGATCAACACCTATTATTTGACTTTATCATGATCATACTGTTGAGAGTTAACCAACAAAAAATGAGTTTCTTTTTGATATTCCAATACGATAACTTCTGATAAACATCAGGATACTTATTCGAAAAAAAAAACTTCCGAAAACATAATAAATACCTCGCATATCCAAAAAATTCGCCGAAAATTCCTACGAAATCGTATAACACCCTTCCATGGCGGTAATTTCAAAATACCCAGTCACCAACATAAAATTCTAATTTCTTTCTTCTAACTGTTTTGTGGATCTTAAGCAACCTTTAATCTGTCTCGAATGATTTGCATGTTCTCCGTCGTTTGTCGCACAATATTTGGACCAATAATGTTCCTCTCTCCTACCACACTCTAACTTAGTATGGTCCTGAACTGTTTCCTGTATAAGACTTCATATGGTGACATTCCAATGCTGGAGTGGAAGTTGTTATTATAAGAAAATTCCATCAAATGCGGGTACTTATTCCATTTTCTCGAAAATTGCAATACGACAGATCTCAGCATGTCCTCCAATGTCTGAATGGTTCTCTCGGACTGGCCATCTTTCTGGGGGTGAAAAGTTGTATTGAATTGTAACTTTGTTCCCATAGCTTCCTGTAAACATTTCCAAAACTGTAAAGTGAAAAAGGAATCTAGATCTGAGATAATAGAGACAGGCATACCATGTAGCTTCAAAATCTTATGCATTTACAACTGATCTAGTTTGCTCACAGAAAGTTTCTCTAGAACCAGAATAAAATGTGCAGACTTTGTGAAACGATCTACAACTACCCAAATACCTGAATGTCCCTTGGATTTACGAGGTAGCTTGTAGAAAAAATCCATAGTAACTTGTTCCCATTTTCAAACCGGAATCTCGAGACGTTGCATAAAGCCTAAAGGTTTGTGCCACTCCGCCTTTACTTGTTGACAAATGGGACACTGGCTCACATATGTCGCTATTTCCCTCTTCATATTAAGCGACCAGTAATACTCCTTAAGAGTTTGATACATTTTCATACTACCAGGATGCATTGCATAAGCCAAACAATGAGCTTCATTAAGTATTTCCCATTTCAACCCTTCATTATTCGGAACACAAAGTCTACCTTTGTTCACCAGTAACCATCTCTCAACAATGTAAAGTCTGGTTATCCATCAGTACGTACTGCTTCCTTTAATTTCATCAATGAGACATCAAAATCTTGTCAGTGGATCCAACCCTAATTGATCTAGTAAACTAGATAGTTTAACAGGTAAACTAGAGTTAAATCCTGATGATTAATTAAACTCTGAGAAATTCTACGAAAATTTTGACATAATTCCCTTTGAAAACTGAACAACTCAAAAACCTGCGAGAAGAGAACACTTCTAAACCAAATGCCCACAAATAAACTATGGACCACCGATTGTGAAAGGACCCAATCCCGATTCAGTTACCTAAACCGGAATCAAACCCTTTCGAAAATATGAACCAACAAAATATTTTCAAAATTTAGGAAGAGTTTCGTTACTAGCGTAGAATTACCATAACCTGCACCCAAAAATTAACACTTCGTCCTATGCCACAAAAAGCAAACCGTGGGCACCAATCCCATCCGGATTTCTCAACATCAATATATTCAAACACAGTAAACAAACTATACTATGTATATATGTATATCCGTGAAAATCCGCACAACAAGTATCAGAATGTATCAGAGCGACCTCTAGAGTAAAACATATACAATATGTACATCAGTAGGTGAAACAAGATCCTACTGGAAAACACAGGTGACTCTGATCACTAGCCACCAAACCGCGACGTGAAACACCAAACCTGAACTGCAAACTGCGCACGGAAACCAAAAAGCCCAGGGGAAAGACAATAAACACGTTAGAGTGAGTGGACGAAAATAAATGTCTTTCACTGAGTATATATGTTATAAAAACATATGCGAGTCGAAATATAAATAAATCAAATCAAATAGTTTACGAGGAGACGCTGACTCCAACTAGTAAACAGAGCATGCATAGAAAGTATCACGGGGTCACTCATGGACACGTCCGTGCTAGTATAGTCAGAATCACGGAGTCCTTGACTACCACGTGAGTCATAGCCAGAAAGGCCTCGGTTCCGGGGTACTGCCCCTCGCCGGTCAGGTAGGGGTACTGCCCCTCCTGGTGGCCTACCATCAGGGATCAGCCGAGAGGCAAGTGTATCGATACAACAACGTAACCACGACTGTACTCTGTGTAAACCAAATCATAAACATTTCAATGCAAATGCATGAAACAGCATAAAAGTGTATGCATGTTCGTATACATATATCCATATAAACATATTCGTATAATCATAAACACATGCTTATTTAATCATAATCTCGTATGAAATCTCATGCTCGTAAAACCATAATCATGCTGCATGCTCAATTCATAAATCACATAAAAGACTCGCAAGATTTCCGTGAAAATAAATTGTCCACTCAAGAACTCTCGAAACGCGCACACGCGCTACACTCGTGGTCCGACAGAAGATCCCTCGCCTGAAGCACGATCACGATCCAGATCTCGATCTCGATCTCCTGAATACATTCACAAAACATAACTGATCAATATCGTAATCCACAACACTGTACTGATGCACGGAAACCAACCGTTCCCGGAAATACGAAATGCAGTGCAAAATGAACTACGGAAATCCCGAAATCCCCACTCGAAATCTCGACTGACAATCGGCTAATCAAATCAACCCAAAAACCTCTGGACGACGATCAGGGCGCAATTACGAGAAAAACGACACTAATTACATCGAAATCTGAAAAGTTGACTTTTTCCTCGCCGTTGACCGCCGCCGCAGGCGGCGGCGCGCCGTCAACGGTGAAATCACGCGGCGAAATTCTCCAGATCAGACCATCTCAACCTTGCGAACATCTTTCTCTTCTAACACGAAGACCAATTCAGCCCGGAACCACCTCAACCATCAAGATTCCGATCAAAATCCCCAACTCCGGCAACCCATTCGGGTTCACCGGAAAACTCCACCAACCTTCAATCAAATCACATAGGAAGCTTCCTTGGGGCAAGGCGAGTCAAAGCCCTCACCCCTCGGCCTCCAACACTCACCGGAAAACCTTCCCCCGTTAAGGACGATTTCCGGCGAACTAACCCGAATCGGGTTCCACAAAAACCTCTCCAATTCCAATCAAACCAAAACCATACAGACTCGAAATCACGAGAGGCATCGAACTATACCTGTCCCATGGCGGATGGTGGCCGGAATCCGGTCGCCGGACGGTGAAGACCCAAAATGGAAATTTTCCCTTTCAGTCCGATGGCTCACTTTCCAAATATGGAAAGTCAACGAAATTCCAGGTTGGTCAACGCCCAAAATGAAGTTTTCGACTAATTCCCGGCTATTTTTCGACTTTTCAATATTTATACTCGTCCCTCGGGTCGATCAACGGTCCAAAATGAAAATACGAAATGATTCGGATAAGCTCGAAACATTCGGATAAACTCGTCGAAACCCGAAACTTCAAATAATCATAAAATATTCCTCGGTTATCGGAAAAATCTTCCGGAACCACCCACGAATTCGAAATCACGTACTCTACACTTTCCGTGAAAATACCCAACTCAAATTCTCGACCGAAAACAAAGTCGCGAATCGAATCGGCAAACCACATAATGTCGTAAAACTGCAACTATAACCAAATCTCGAGAATCGTGCCAAGCACACATCTGATTCTGGTTCGGGTCGTCACAAATCTACCCCTCTTAAAGAAATTTTGACCTCGAAATTTACGTACCTGTCAGGTGAACAGATGAGGATACTGCTCCCGCATACGCTGCTCGGTCTCCCAGGTGGCCTCCTCAATCGAGTGGTTCTGCCACAAGACCTTCACCAGCGGAATCACACGGTGCCTCAACTCCTGCTCACGACGATCGAGGATCTACACTGGCTCCTCAACATACGATAAATCCTCTCTGATCGGCAATTGCTGTGGGGTTATCACATGTGAAGGATCTGAGATGTACTTCCGCAACATCGAAACATGGAAGACATCATGTACACGAGCCATCTCTGTCGGTAACTCAAGTCTGTAAGCAACAGCTCCAACCCTCTCCGTAATCTCATACGGACCAATGTACCGCGGTCGAAGGTTGCCACGCTTCCCGAAACGCACAACTCCCCTCCACGGAGATAGTTTCAGGAAGACCCAATCACCAACCTCGAACTCTAAACTCTTCCTCCTCACATCCGCGTAACTTTTCTGCCGATCCTGGGCAATCTTCAGTCGATCCCGAATAACCTGAATGTCATCCATCGTGGTTTTCACCAAATCAGGACCAATGAGCCAACGCTCGCCCACTTCACTCCAACACAATGGAGTGCGACACTGTTTCCCGTATAGGGCCTCGTACGGTGCCATCTCAATACTGGCCTGATAGCTGTTGTTGTAGGCGAACTCGATCAAGTGCAACTGCTGATCCCAGTTTCCACGAAACTGCAACACACATGATCTTAGCATATCCTCAAGTGTCTGAATGGTCCGCTCGGACTGCCCGTCAGTCTGAGGATGAAAAGCTGTACTAAATCGCAACCTCGTGCCCAAAGCTCGCTGTAAAGCCTACCAAAACTCAGAAGTGAACTGACTATCACGGTCAGAAACAATGGACACAGGCACTCCATGCAAGCGAACAATCTCAGATAAGTACAACTTGGCCAATCTGCCCACTGATACCTTCCCTGGAAGTGCAAGAAAGTGTGCGGATTTCGTCAATCGATCAACAATAACCCAAATGCCAGTGTTGCCCGCCGAAGTACGCGACAACTGATAGACGAAATCCATCGTGATATGCTCCCATTTCCAAACTGGAATCTCAAGTGGCTGTAGTTTCCCTGCAGGTTTCTGCCTCTCCTCCTTCACCTGCTGACAAATCAAACACCGACTCACGTACGCGGCAATCTCTCGCTTCATGTTGCGCCACCAATAGTAAGCTCGAAGTGTACGAAACATCTTCGTACCTCCGGGATGCATCGCATACGCTAAACTGTGGGCCTCATCCAAAATCTCCTTCTTTAAGTCCTCGTCCCTGGGTACACAAAGCCTGCCTCTGAACAACAACGTACCGTCGTCGCTCAAACGGAACTCTGTAGGCACACCATTTCGAATCATTGTCTTGTTGCCCAGCAAGTAAGGATCTGAATCCTGTGCCTCCCGTACCTGATCAACCAACACTGGTCGAACCTGGAAACTGGCTAACAAAGCTCCATCATCATCATACCCAAACACAGTACCTGTAGCTCGAAGCTCGACTAACATCGACACTCTGGCCACACACATGTGAAACAATGAGGCTCCGGATTTCCGGCTAAGTGCATCTGCCACAACGTTGGCCTTCCCAGGATGATACTCAAACGTGCAATCGTAGTCGTTGATCAACTCCATCCATCGGCGCTGCCTCATGTTCAGGTCCGGCTGTGTCCGCAAGTAGGTGAGACTCTTGTGGTCAGTGAAAATCTTACACTGAGCACCATATATGTAATGTCTCCAACTCTTCAACGCTAATACAATAGCGGCTAACTCCAAATCATGCGTCGGATAGTTGACCTCGTGTGGTTTCAGCTGTCTGGAACCATATGCCACGACTCTACCATGCTGCATCAACACACAGCCAAGGCCCAACTTCGACGCATCGCTGTACACAACAAACTCACCACTGTCGTCTGGCAATGTCAGAACCGGTGCGGTAGTCAATCTCTCCTTCAGGAGCAAATAACTCTCTTCGTCAATCTGGTCAGTGGTGTAGCTATCCGGGAGAAATCCTGTACAAACCGTTGATAATAGCCTGCTAACCCCAAGAAACTCCGGATCTCCGGTACAGTAGTGGGTCGACTCCAATTCAGCACGGCCTCGATCTTTTCAGGATCAACACTAACTCCCTCGGCCGAAATCACGTGGCCCAGAAACTTCACACTATCCAACCAGAACTCACACTTGCTAAACTTCGCGAACAACTGATGGTCCCGCAAAGTCCGCAACACCGCTCGCAAGTGCTTCTTGTGCTGGCCCACACTCCTCGAATATATCAAAATATCATCAATGAATACAATCACGAACTTGTCAAGGAATCGACGAAACACCCGATTCATCAAGTCCATGAAAGCTGCGGGGGCGTTGGTCAACCCAAACGGCATAACCAAAAACTCATAGTGCCCATACCGCGTCCTGAATGCTGTCTTGGCCACATCTGAATCTCGGATCCTCAACTGGTGATATCCGGATCGAAGGTCAATCTTCGAAAAGACTGCTGCTCCCTTCAGCTGATCGAACAAGTCGTCAATCCGTGGCAACGGATACTTGTTCCTCACTGTAATCTGATTCAGCTTCCGATAGTCGATGCACAAACACATGGACCCATCCTTCTTCCGCACAAACAACACTGGAGCACCCCACGGAGAAACACTCGGTAGAATGAATCCCTTCTCCAACAACTCCTGAAGCTGAATCTGCAACTCCCTCAACTCTGCAGGCGCCATCCGGTACGGTGTCTGGGAAATCGGTCCAGTACCCGGCAACAACTCAATAGTAAAATCAATCTCCCGTACAGGGGGTATACCAGGTAACTCCGCTGGAAACACATCCGGAAACTCAGACACAACCTCAATACTACCAAGATCTGGCACTGCAGCTGTAGTGTCCACAACATGAGCTAAGTAAGCAACACAACCCTTCTTCATCAACCGATCTGCCCTCATCGCAGAAATCAAACACGGTAGTGAAGTGTTCTTCTCGCCGCGAAACAGTATCTCGGGTAACCCTGGTCAACGAAATGCGACCTCCTTCCTGTGGCAGTCAAACATAGCCCAGTGCGACTCTAGGAAGTCCATACCCAGTATCAAGTCAAAATCCACAATATCAAGCAACAACAGATCAGCGGCTAATCCATGGCCATCAATAAACACCTCACAATCTCGGTAAACCCATCCGATGCTCACAACCTCACCTGACGAATACAACACTCTCCACAACCCCGGAAGTGGAGATGCAGGTACCGTAGCCAATGATGACAATCTAAATGATATGAATGAATGTGTGGCGCCCGGATCTAACAATTCAACTACTGGAATACCAAAAACATGTAACGTACCGATAACGACCTCCGGTGATGCTCTGCCCTCACGTAGAGTCATAGCATGAACCCTCGCCTGTCCGGCTGGTCGTCCTCGCTGGGGCTGTCCCTGCTGCCTACCCTGACCTGCAAACTGTGCTGGTCGTGCTCCCGAAGTGGCTCCTCGCTCTCCTCCAGAACTCTGGGCTGCCTGTCTATCACCACCATACAACTGAGGACACGCCCTCGCATAGTGACCCACCTGGCCACAATGATAACAGTTGAGGGTGCCTCGCTGACACGAACCAACATGATACCTATTGCACAAGTTGCACAACGGATACTCCCTCGGTACAGCAAATGTGCCACCGGTACGCCGCGGATAACTAGAACCGCTGGAATCTGTACTAGCCTGTGGCCGCCGTGGTCGATCTCTCCTCCACCTCGGTCTCTGCCTCGGTACACCAACTGGTGGTCGATATCAAAACTCTGCTTCTTTGAAGGCCCCTGATACCTCTGCTGTCTCTCCTGCTCAATATCCTCGCCTCAGAGAGCTGCACTGACAAACTCATCAAAATTGTTCCTCGACATCGTAGTCAATGTCGCCTTGATGTTCAGATTCAATCCCAGCTCAAATCTACGACACTTGGCTTCCTCTGTAGCCACCATATCCCGCGCAAAACGAGACAAATGGGTAAACCGATCCCGATACTCAAGTACAGACAAACTGCCCTGCCTCAAGTTCGTGAACTCCTCGTACCTGCGCTGCTGGGTAGCCTAATTAAAATACCTCCGCATAAACAGATCACGAAACAATGTCCACGGAGTATACACAGGAACTCTGTCAGTGCTGACCCACCAAAGTATGCATCACCCTCAAGTAAACCAACTGCGGCTACTGTCATCTGCTCAGGTGTAAACTGCAGACGCTCACAAACACGCTCAATCTGAACCAACCATGCCTCGCATATCTCTGGATCAACTGAACCCGAAAACACAGTAGCACCAGCAGTGCGAGCCTTGACCACAGGGTCAAAACGCTCTTCCAAACGCAGCACTCGCATCAGCAAGTCGCGCGTTTGGCGATCCTCATGAGGATCATCATCCCGATCAACACGGGGACCACGTCGAGGAGGCATCCTATTGATACAAGATAAACATTAGGTACAAGCAGAAAGAACGTAATCATGAAACCGCAGATATTTGAGGACATACAACACCCGAAGTATTGATGAGTACCGCTGGCCAGTCAGGTCATCACTCCAGTCATGCTGTATCAACTCAAATACCCTAAGCGTCACAACTACAAGAGTCTACAGAATCTGACAACCTAATGCTCTGATACCAAGCTGAAAGGACCCAATCCCAATTCAGTTACCTAAACTGGAATCAAACCCTTTCGAAAATACGAACCAACAAAAAATTTTCAAAATTTGGGCAGAGTTTCGTTACTAGCGTAGAATTACCATAACCTGTACCCAAAAATTAACACTTCGTCCTATGCCACAAAAAGCAAACCGTGGGCACCAATCCCATCCGGATTTCTCAACATCAATATATTCAACAACAGTAAACAAACTATACTATGTATATATGTATATCCGTGAAAATCCGCACAACAAGTATCAGAATGTATCAGAGCGACCTCTAGAGTAAAACATATACAATATGTACATCAGTAGGCGAAACAAGATCCTACTGGAAAACACAAGTGACTCTGATCACTAGCCTCCAAACCGCGACGTGAAACACCAAACCTGAACTGCAAACTGGGCACGGAAACCGAAAAGCCCAGGGGAAAGACAATAAACACGTTAGAGTGAGTGGACGAAAATAAATGTCTTTCACCGAGTATATATGTTATAAAAACATATGCGAGTCGAAATATAAATAAATCAAATCAAATAGTTTACGAGGAGACGCTGACTCCAACTCGTAAACAGAGCATGCATAGAAAGTATCACGGGGTCACTCATGGACACGTCCGTGCTAGTACAGTCAGAATCACGGAGTCCTTGACTACCACGTGATTCATAGCCAGAAAGGCCTCGGTTCTGGGGTACTGCCCCTCGCCGGTTAGGTAGGGGTACTGCCCCTCCTGGTGGCCTACCATCGGGGATCAGCCGAGAGGCAAGTGTATCGATACAACAACGTAACCACGACTGTACTCTGTGTAAACCAAATCATAAACATTTCAATGCAAATGCATGAAACAGCATAAAAGTGTATGCATGTTCGTATACATATATCCATATAAACATATTCGTATAATCATAAACACATGCTTATTTAATCATAATCTCGTATGAAATCTCATGCTCGTAAAACCATAATCATGCTGCATGCTCAATTCATAAATCACATAAAAGACTCGCAAGATTTCCGTGAAAAGAAATTGTCCACTCACAGACTCTCGAAACGCGCACACGCGCTACACTCGTGGTCCGGCAGAAGATCCCTCGCCTGAAGCACGATCACGATCCAGATCTCGATCTCGATCTCCTGAATACATTCACAAAACATAACTGATCAATATCGTAATCCACAACACTGTACTGATGCACGGAAACCTACCGTTCCCGGAAATACGAAATGCAGTGCAAAATGAACTGCCGAAATCCCGAAATCCCCACTCAAAATCTCGACTGACAATCGGCTAATCAAATCAACCCAAAAACCTCTGGACGACGATCAGGGCACTATTACGAGAAAAACGACACTAATTACATCGAAATCTGAAAAGTTGACTTTTTCCTCGCCGTTGACCGCCGCCGCCGGCGGCGGCGCCCCGTCAACGGTGAAATCACGTGGCGAAATTCTCCAGATCAGACCATCTCAACCTTGCGAACATCTTTCTCTTCTAACACGAAGACCAATTCAGCCCGGAACCACCTCAACCATCAAGATTCCGATCAAAATTCCCAACTCCGGCAACCCATTCGGGTTCACCGGAAAACTCCACCAACCTTCAATCAAATCACATAGGAAGCTTCCCTGGGGCAAGACGAGTCAAAGCCCTCACCCCTCGGCCTCTAACACTCACCGGAAAACCTTCCCCCGTTAAGGACGATTTCCGGCGAACTAACCCGAATCGGGTTCCACAAAAACCTCTCCAATTCCAATCCAACCAAAACCATACAGACTCGAAATCACGAGAGGCATCGAACTATACCTGTCCCGTGGCAGATGGTGGCCGGAATCCGGTCGCCGGACGGTGAAGACCCAAAATGGAAACTTTCCCTTTCGGTCCGATGGCTCACTTTCCAAATATGGAAAGTCAACGAAATTCCAGGTTGGTCAACGCCCAAAATGAAGTTTTCGACTAATTCCCGGCTATTTTTCGACTTTTCGATATTTATACTCGTCCCTCGGGTCGATCAACGGTCCAAAATGAAAATACGAAATGATTCGGATAAGCTCGAAACATTCGGATAAACTCGTCGAAACCCGAAACTTCAAATAATCATAAAATATTCCTCGGTTATCGGAAAAATCTTCCGGAACCACCCACGAACTCGAAATCACGTACTCTACACTTTCCTTGAAAATACCCAACTCAAATTCTAGACCGAAAAACAAAGTCGCGAATCGAATCGGCAAACCACATAATGTCGTAAAACTGCAACTATAACCAAATCTCGAGAATCGTGCCAAACACATATCTGATTCTGGTTCGGGTCGTCACAGATTGTCCATCTGGATTTCTCAATAAATAACATAATCCAGAACCAGAAATTTAACTCAGGAATTTAAACACGTATTTATAACATTCTAGTTATGTATACAAAGAAATCAAACTCGACTACTATTCGAGAAACTGGAAATAACAGAATACAACTAAAATTCAAAGTGACTTTTATGAACATTGAATACATATAAATATATCTGACATTTACAATAAACTTCTAAAACTCGTAGAAATTAGCTCAGACATCAAAAATTTCTAATTAAAGTATCGACAAGATTGAATTAATTTCTTCTGCAACTTCTGTGAAGAAAGTGAGTCCAAATTCATAATTTATAAAAAGTTGACTTTTAGTCGTGACGAATCTTGATAACGTGACGTATGATGCTTAGCTCGTTAATTAGCGCGACTAACAATGATTAACCCACCGATTTAGGTTCAGGTCGTTACAATGTTTCCAAGTAAAAACTGGCAGCGTAATTTGTTGAAACTTAGGAATGTTCGATTAGAGTGTTAATCATGACAATAGCCAAAAACAGATGTAAAACAAGATCTGACATGACATTAGTAAATTGGGTGGAAGGGTCTCTTAGGCCCATAACTTTTTAAGGAATATTTCTGAAATTTTGTTTCGGAAGCATAATTTCGATGGGTTGAGAGGTGTTCTCGACAGGTCGAAATCCTTCATAAACAGGTCCAAGATACCATCTTCGATGGGTCAAAGAAAATACGGCTGAAAATTTTGACGAGTAAAAAACATACCAAAAATGATCCAGGTGATCGTCTCGACGGGTTAAGACATACTCTCGACGAGTCGAGAGTGCTTGATATCGAACAAAGGACAATCTTCGACATGTCGAAGAAAAGAGGACAAAATTTTTGACGGTCTGAAATAGTGTCAAAACCGTTCCAAATCTCGACGGGTTGAGAGTAATTCTTGATGGGTCAAAACCTACAGGAACTCGAGTGTCCTCATTTTTTCTGTGTATTTTCTGTTTTTTGGTGCCATATTGCCATGGAATATTGTATATTTCGAACCATTCATGCATTACGTAGTAAAATAACATTCTCAACACTTTAATATATCGGAAGTAGATAAATTTCATTACTTTGCCAACACAAATTACATAAAAGATGTCTTATTCCAAAAACGACTAAAAATAAAGTCTCAAAATATGACCAAAACAAGCCAAACAAAAACTAAACTTGAAAAATTACATAGCAGAGATAACAATCCAATACATAGACTAATTGAAATCCGGAGTCTCAAAAAGGTTCTCCTTTTTGTCATCTGCTACAATGAGATTGACATCATAGTCTTCTTCCATCTCATAGTCTCCCTCAAAAAAATTAGCCTCTTGTACCAAGTTTTGATTGTGCCTTTTGTAGATATTTTTGAATTTTCTTACTTGCACGACATTGCTTATGCATATTCTTAGTAGATCCACACTTAAAAACAAGTGTGACTATTAGACATAGCATAGTGTGAATAATTGCTACCATGCCTGGAACCTGACTGATTCTTGTTGGAGTTACTAGGGCCTGCGTCTTGACGAATCAAAGTCAAATTCTAACCTTGGTCTTTATCACAAACTTTGCCACGTCCTCCTCTTCTACCATGGTTGTTGAAAGACTCAGAATGGTTGTTTTTCTTGTCCTTACGTGCCTTCCCATTAGTGTTGTAGCTCTAAGGGATTTTCTTGTTCCCAACGAGCCTAGATATTGTTGAGAATTATCTCATGATGTCTTTCCTTCTTTGCTAAGATATTCATGGGATCACTAAATGTTGTGTTTCTTCCTTGCTCATACTCAAGCTGGTACTGATAAGCCAAAATACTAATGGAAGATGGGAAGGTGTTCAAAGATTTCTTGATCATATCCTGATCAGTCTTGTTAAACTCCATAGAAGCTCAGCTTAAAATATAGGTCTAACATAGCTTAATTGAAGGAATCAATTTGTGGATAATCCAATAACTGGATGGTGTCCCATTGCTTTATCAATTGTGGTAGCTGTGCATCATGGACATTGTTGAAGCACTGCTTCAAAACGTCCCATAAATCCCCGGGATCATCCTTTTTTAAATGTTGTTTTTTTAGAATTCGATGGATATGACGCCTCAAAAACATGAGGGCTTGATCTTTAAATGCACGAGTTGGTTGAGCTGCATTCACACCAGTTGGTAGGTGGATGATGCTGGTATAATCCTTTTCGATTAAAGTATTCTCTATATTAGATACCCAGCGATGATACTCTTTTCCATTGACATCAAAGATGTAAAATTCAGACATGGTTGGCTCAGTTGGCAAAGTCATCTATAAAAGTGATAAAGGAGATAATGTGACGACCCGGAACAGAATCAGTAGAGAAATCGGCTTAATTCACGAGTTAGCGCGTAATCACTGTTTTCCGATAATTGATTGATTTGTCAGTTTTAATCACGACTTAATTATCGGCCAAGAATTTGAGTTGAGTCTCTTCTCGAGAGTTGTTGTACATGTGATTTCAAGTTCGTGAGCGGTTCCGGATGATTATTTCGACGACCGAGGCATATAATATGAATATTTAAAGTTTCGGAATAATCGAGTTTATCTGTTTGTATTGAGTTTATCCGAATCGTTATGGTTATCCGTTTTGGACCGTCGATCGCCCGAGATGCGAGTATAAATATCGAAAATAGTCGAAATTTTTTCGAAAATACTGTTTGGGAAGTTTGACCGGCGTTGACCGAGCTGTTGACCGTTGACCGGTTCTCCACCGCGCGAAACACGCTGCCGCCGTCGGACTTCGTGATTCCGGCCACCTCCGGCCGAGATATTGGTATATTTTGATTCCTCTCTTCATTTTCTATTGATTAGAACTTGGAATTGCTTGATTTGGTGTCGATTTGAGGGAGAATGGTGAGGTTGAAGTTTGGGTTTTCCGGCCGGAATCGGCCTCGTTTGGGGGTGTCGCTCCGGCTACTCTCCGGGGAGAATTTTAGGTGGAAACGGTTGGGCTATGGTCAGGGAGGATTTCCCCTTTAGTTTCGAGGGTTGAGGTGGCGCGACACCACCGGAATCGGCCGGGAATGTTTTCCAGCGATTCTCGGCCGTCGCACTTTCGAGCTGATTTTCGGCCACGGTGGTGGCTGGATTGTAGTGGCGCCTTGATGAAAGTTTCTTGGCTTGAGGGGGAGAACAGTTTGGGAGCTTGGCCGCCGAAAAAACTCTCCGGTTGAAGGCGCGCCGCCGGCAGCGGCGGCGGTCAACGGCGGAGCTCCGGCGACCATTGACTTTTTTGGAAATGTGTCAAGTTATATGTCGTTTTGCTCGTATTCTCGTCCTGATCGTCGCCTTGAGGTTTTTGAGTTGATTTGGGTATCGGATTTTCAGTCAAGGGTTTTGAGTGGATATTTCAGGAATTTCGTCGATTATTTTGCGCTGTGTTATATATTTCTGGGAACGGTTGGTTTCCGCGGTGTGGTACAGTGTTGTGAATTGTGATTTTGATAAGATATATTTTATGATTATTCAAGGGATCAAGATTGTGCTTCGGGCGAGGGATCTTCCGCCGGACCACGTGATTAGCGCGAGTGCGCGCTTTGCTCACCTGTGAGTGGACTTTTATATTTTCACAGTCGTTGCGAGTTCATGATTTTTCCGTATTTATTTATATACGATGTTGAGATTATTTATTATTTTTGAAGGTATTATTTTATATTTTATGGTGATGGCATACTTGCATCGATGTTTCGGCTACTCGGCTGATCAACGGTAGTCTGACCAGAGTTGAGAGATTCCTCTGGACCAGAGTTGAGAGATTCCCCTGGCATATCACCGTCGGGCTTGATCGATTCGCCTGACCGTCGGGCTTGAGAGATTCGCCTGGCACCTCCATATATATTTTCCGAACTCGCATTATTTTACATTGATAATGTATATGAAACTGGTGAAAGACATATGTTTATTTTCGTCCACTCACTCTAACGATTTATCACCTTTCCCCTGGGCTTTTCCGTTTCCGTGCCCAGTTTGCAGTTCGGATTCTGGTGTCTCACGTCGCAGTCGGAGGCTAGTTGTTCGAGCTACCTGTCTTTTCCAGTAGGTTCCTTGTTTCTCCTACTGTTGTATATTTTGTATATATACACTAGAGGTCGCTCTGATACGATACTGATACATGTTTTATGTGAATTTTTCCGGATTTTCTATAGTATACACTTATGTTTACTGTTTATTATTATTGTTATGATATTGAGAAATCCGGATGGGATTGGTGCCCACGGTTTGGCTTTTGTGGCATAGGATGAAATGTTATTTTCTGGGTGCAGGTAAAGGCAATTCCGCGTTAGTAGTGTTACTTCTCCGAAATTTTAATGGTTTTTGTTGGTTTGTGTTTTTAGAAGGGGTTTGATTCCGGTTTAGGAAACTAAATCAGGGTTGGGTCATTTCATCTTGGTACCAGAGCATTAGTTTGTCAGATTCTGTAGACTCTTGTAGTTGCGACGCTTATGGTATTTGAGTTTGTACAACATGTCTGGAGTGATGACCAGACTGGCCAGCAGTACTCATCAATGCTTCGGGTGTTGTGTTTTCTCAAATATCTAAGGTCTCATGATTACGTTCCTTCTGCTTGTACCTAATGCTTGTCTTGTATCAGTAGGATGCCTCCTCGACGTAGTTCCCGTGTTGATCGGGAAGTGGATCCTGATGAGGATCGCCAGACTCACGACTTGCTGATGCGAGTGTTGCGTTTGGAGGAGCGTTTTGACCCTGTGGTCAAAGCTCGTACTGTTGGTGCGACTGTCTTTTCGGGTTCAGCTGATCCAAAGATATGTGAGGCATGGTTGGTTCAGGTTGAACGAGTTCTTTAGCGTCTGAGTTTTACCCCTGAGTAGATGACAATGGCAGCAATCGAATTACTTGAGTCAGATGCATACTTTTGGTGGGTTAGCACCGATCGGGTACCAGTTGATACTCCGTGGACTTTGTTCCGAGATTTGTTTATGAGGAGATACTTCAACCAGACTACCCAACAGCGGAAGTATGAGGAGTTCACGAACTTGAGGCAGGGCAGTTTGTCTGTGCTTGAGTATCGGGACAGGTTTACTCGCTTATCTCGTTTTGCGCATGACATGGTGGCTACTGAGGAAGAAAAATGCCGCAGATTTGAGCTGGGTTTGAACTTGAACATCAAGGGGATTCTGAGTACAATGCCTCGGAACAACTTCGATGAGTTTGTCAGTGCAACACTCCGAGGTGAGGATATCGAGAAGGAAAGGCAGATGAGGTACCAGCCTAGACGGTTTAAGGAGGTTGAACCGAGTCAGGGGTGTTTCAAGAGGCAGAGTTCTGATACTTCCAGTTCGGCTTCATCTTCGGGTAGTGGACCATATCGACCACCAGCTGGTGCACCGAGACAGAGGCAAAGATGGAGGAGAGATCGACCGCAGCGACCACAGTCTAATGGGGGTTCTAGCGGTTCCAGTTATCCTTGGCGTACCGGTGGCTCTTTTGCCGTACCGAGGGAGTACTCGTTGTGTAGTCTCTGCAGTAGGCACCATATTGGTCCGTGTCAGCGAGGCCATGTCACTTGTTTTCGCTGTGGCCAGGTAGGTCACTATGTGAGGGAGTGTTTCCAGCTTGATGGTGCTGGTGGACAGGCGGCCAATAGTTCCGGAGGAGAGCGAGGTGCCACTTCAGGGGCTCGACCAGTACAGTTTGCAGGCCAGGGCGGACAACAGGGACAACCTCAGCGTGGACGACCAGCCGGATAGGCCAGGGTTCATGCCATGACTTTGCGTGAGGGCAGAGCTTCACCGGAGGTATTATTTTATCGGTACGTTGTATATTTTCGGTTATCCAATACTTACATTGTTAGATCCAGGTGCTACGCATTCATTCATGTCGTATATACTATCATCTTTAGCTACTGTACCTGCGTCTCCACTTCCAGGGTTGTTGAGAGTGTTGTATCCGTCCGGTGAAATTGTGAGTATTGGCTGGGTATACAGAGATTGTGAGATTTTTATTGGAGGCCATGGCTTAGCCGCAGATTTGTTGTTGCTTGATATCGTCGACTTTGATCTGATCTTGGGTATGGACTTCTTGGAGACACATTGGGCCATGTTTGATTGTCACAAGAAGGAGGTTGTGTTTCGACGACCAGGCTTTCCCGAGATATTATTTCGCGGCGAGAAGAACACTTCATTGCCATGTGTGATTTCTGCGATGAAGGCAGATCAGATGATGAAGAAGTGTTGTGTTGCTTATTTAGCTCATGTTGTGGATACCACGGCTGTTGTGCCAGACTTTGGTGGTATTGAGGTTGTTTTCGAGTTTCCGGATGTGTTTCCGGAGGATTTACCGCGTATACCTCCAGTTCGGGAGATTGATTTCACTATTGAGCTATTGCCGAGTACAGGACCCATATCTCAGGCACCGTATCGTATAGCGCTAGCGGAGTTGAAAGACTTACAGGTTCAACTTCAGGAGTTGCAGGAGAAGGGTTTTATTCGACCCAGTGTTTTGCCATGGGGTGCCCCGGTTTTGTTTGTACAGAAGAAGGATGGATCCATGCGGTTGTTCATCGATTATCGGAAGTTGAATTAGGTTACAGTGAAGAACAAGTATTCGTTGCCGCGAATTGATGACTTGTTTGATCGGCTCAAGGGAGCTTCGTTCTTTTCGAAGATTGATCTCAGGTCTGGATATCACCAGTTGAGGATCTGAGAGTCTGATGTGGCCAGGACAGCTTTCAGATCGCGGTATGGGCACTACGAGTTTTTGGTTATGCTGTTTGGATTGATCAACGCCCCCGTAGCCTTTATGGACTTGATGAACCGGGTGTTCAGACGGTTTCTGAACAAGTTCATGATCGTGTTCATCGATGATATTTTGATCTATTCCAGGAGTGTAGGCCAACACAAGAAGCATTTACAAGCGGTGTTACGGACTTTGCGAGACAATCAGTTGTTTGCGAAGTTCAGCAAGTGTGAGTTTTGGCTGGACAACGTGAAGTTTTTGGGGCACGTGATATCTGCTGAGGGAGTCAGCGTTGATCCTAACAAGATCGAGGCCGTGCTGAATTGGAGTAGACCTACCACTGTACCAGAAATCCGGAGTTTCTTGGGTTTGGCAGGCTACTATCGACAATTTGTACAGGATTTTTCTCGGATTGCTACTCCACTGACCAGGTTGACGAAGAAAGGCGTCAAGTTTGAATGGTCTGATTCATGTGAGGAGAGTTACTTGCTCCTGAAGGAAAAGTTGACTACTGCATCGGTTCTGACATTACCAGACGACAGTGGTGAGTTCGTTGTTTACAGTGATGCGTCGAAGTTGGGACTTGGTTGTGTGCCGATGCAGCATGGCAGAGTTGTAGCCTACGGTTCCAGGCAGCTGAAACAACACGAAGTCAACTATCCGACCCATGATTTGGAGTTGGCCGCTATTGTGTTAGTGTTGAAGAGATGGAGACATTACTTGTACGGAGCCCAGTGTAAGATTTACACCAACCACAAGAGTCTCACTTACCTACAGACACAGCTAGACTTGAACATGAGTCAACACAGGTGGATGGAGTTGATTAAAGACTATGATTGCACTTTTGAGTACCATCCAGGGAAGGCCAATGTTGTTGCCGATGCACTCAGTCAGAAATCCGGAGCTTCGTTATTCCATGTATGTGTGGCCAGAGTGTCTATGTTAGCTGAGGTTCAGGCTACGGGAGCCGAGTTCGAGTGGGATGACGAGGGAACCTTGTTAGCCAATTTCCAGGTTCGACCTGTGTTGGTTGATCAAGTTCGTGAAGCTCAGGATTCAGATTCCTACCTGTTGGACAAGAAGACCATAATACAGAATGGTGTGCCAACAGAGTTCCGGTTGAGTGACGACGGTACGTTGTTGTTCAGAGGCAGGTTGTACGTGCCTAGTGACATGAGTCTGAAGAATGAGATTCTGGATGAGGCCCATTGTTCGGCGTATGCGATGCATCCCGGTGGTACGAAGATGTTTCGTACACTTCGAGCGTATTACTGGTGGCGTAACATGAAGCGGGAGATTGCCACATATGTGAACCGATGTTTGATCTGTGAGCAGGTTAAAGCGGGGAGGCAGAAACCTGCGGGGAAATTGCAGCCACTGTAGATTCCGGTTTGGAAGTGGGAGCACATTACCATGGATTTTGTTAATCAGTTGCTGCGTACTTCAGCTGGCAACACTGGTATTTGGGTTATTGTGGATTGACTGACGAAATCCGCTCATTTTCTCGCACTTCCGGGGAAAATATCAGTGGGCAGGTTGACCAAGCTGTATTTATCGGAGATTGTTCGACTATACGGTGTGCCTGTATCTATTGTTTCTGACCGAGACAGTCAGTTTACTTCTGAGTTCTGGCAGGCATTGCAGCGAGCCATGGGCACGAAACTGCGCTTCAGTACAGCTTTTCATCCTCAGACTGACGAGCAGTCTGAGCGGACTATATAGACTCTTGAGGATATGTTGTGGTCTTGCGTTTTGCAGTTTTGAGGAAATTAGGACTAGCAACTACATTTGATAGAGTTTGCTTACAACAACAGCTATCAGGCCAGTATCGAGATGGCATCGTACGAGGCCCTGTATGGGAGGCAGTGTCGCACTCCGTTGTGTTGGAGTGAGGTGGGCGAGCGATGGCTTATTGGCCCTGATATAGTGAGGAGCACCATGAAGGACGTCCAGATTATCCGGGACAGATTGAAGATTGCCCAGGATCGCCAGAAGAGTTATGCGGACATGAGGAGGAAGAGTCTCGAGTTTGAGGTGGGTGATTGGGTCTTCCTGAAACTATCTCCGTGGAGGGAAGTTGTGCGTTTCGGGAAGCGTGGCAAGCTTTGACCATGGTACATTGGTCCATACGAGTTCACCGAGAGGATTGAAGCCGTGACTTACAGACTTGAGTTGCTAGCTGAGATGGCTCGTGTTCATGATGTTTTCCACGTTTCGATGTTACGGAAATATATTTCAGACCCGTCATATGTGTTAGCGCCACAGTAGCTACCGATCCGAGAGGATTTGACTTATGTGGTGGAGCCAGTACAGATTCTTGATCAGCGTGAGCAGGAGTTGAGGCACCGTGTGATACCGCTGGTGAAGGTTTTGTGGCTGAATCACTCGATTGAGGAGGCCACTTGGGAGACTGAGCAGCGTATGCGGGAGCAGTATCCTCATCTGTTCACCTGACAGGTACGTAAATTTTGAGGTCAAATTTTTTTTAAGGGGGGTAGATTTGTGACGACCCGGAACAGAATCAGTAGAGTAATCGGCTTAATTCACGAGTTAGCACGTAATCACTGTTTTCCGATAACTGATTGATTTGTCGGTTTTAATGACTGAATTATCGGCCGAGAATTTGAGTTGAATCTCTTCTCGAGAGTTGTTGTACATGTGATTTCGAGTTCGTGGGCGGTTCCGGATGATTATTTCGACGACTGAGGAATATAATATGAATATTTAAAGTTTCAGAATATCGTTGAGTTTATCCGTTCGTATTGAGTTTATCCGAATCGTTATGGTTATCCGTTTTGGACAGTCGATCACCCGAGACGCGAGTATAAATATCGGAAATAGTCGAAAAATTGTCGAAAACACTGTTTGGGAAGTTTGACCGGTGTTGACCGAGTTGTTGACCGTTGATTTTCCGTTGACCAGTTCTCCACCGCGCGAAACGTGCTGCCGCCGTCGGATTTCGTGATTCTGGCCACCTCTGGCCGAGATATTGGTATATTTCGATTCCACTCTTCATTTTCTATTGATTAGAACTTGGAATTGCTTGATTTAGTGTCGATTTGAGGGAGAACGGTGAGGTTGAAGTTTGGGTTTCCTGCCGGAATCGGCCTCGTTTGGGGGTTGCGCTCCGGCCACTTTCCTGGGAGGATTTTAGGTGGAAACGGTTGGGCTATGGTTAGGGATGATTTCCCCTTTGGTTTTGAGGGTTGAGGTGGCTCGACGGCGCCGGAATCGGCCTGGAAAGTTTTCCGGCGATTCTCGGCAATGGCACTTTCGAGCTAATTTCCAGCCACGGTGGTGGCTGGATGGTGGTGGTGCCTTGATGAAACTTGCTCGGCTGGAGGAGGAGAACAGTTTGGGAGCTTGGCTGCCGGAAAAACTCTCTGATTGACGGCGCGCTGCCTCCGGCGGCGGAGCTCCGTCGACCGGTGACTTTTTTGGAAATGTGTCAAGTTATATGTCGTTTCACTCGTATTCGCTCCCCGATCGTCGCCTTGAGGTTTTCGAGTTGATTTTGGTATCAAATTTTCAGTGGAGGATTTTGAGTGGAGATTTCGGGAATTTCGTCGATTATTTTGCGCTGTGTTATATATTTCCAGGAACGGTTGGTTTCCGCGGTGTGGTACAGTGTTGTGAATTATGATTTTGATCAGATATATTTTATGATTATTCAGGGGATCGAGATCGTGATTCGGGCGAGGGATCTTCCGCCGGACCACGTGATTAGCGCGAGTGCGTGCTTTGCTCACCTGTGAGTGGACTTTTATATTTTCACAGTCGTTGCGAGTTCGTGATTTTTTCGTATTTATTTATATACGATGTTGAGATTATTTATTATTTTTGGAGGTATTATTTTATATTTTATGATGATGGCATACTTGCATCAATGCTTCGGCTACTCGGCTGATCACCGGTAATCTAACCAGAGTGGAGAGATTCCTCTGGACCAGAGTTGAGTGATTCCTCTAGGTAGGGTTGAGAGATTCGCCTGGCCTATCTCCGTCGGGCTTCAGCGATTCGCCTGACCGTTAGGCTTGAGAGATTCGCCTGGCACCTCCATATATATTTTCCGAACTCGCATTGTTTTACATTGATAATGTATATGAAACTGGTGAAAGGCATATGTTCATTTTCGTCCACTCACTCTAACGCTTTATTGCCTTTCCCCTGGGATTTTCGGTTTCCGTACCCAGTTTGCAGTTCGGATTCTGGTGTCTCACGTCGCGATCGGAGGCTAGTTGTTCGAGCTACCTGTCTTTTCTAGTAGGTTCCATGTTTCGCCTACTATTGTATATTTTGTATAAATACACTAGAGGTCGCTCTGATACGATACTGATACATGTTCTATGTGAATTTTCCCGGATTTTCTATAGTATACAGTTATGTTTATTGTTTATTATTATTGTTATGATATTGAGAAATCCGGATGGGATTGGTGCCCACGGTTTGGCTTTTGTGGTATAGGATGAAGTGTTATTTTTCGGGTGCAAGTAAAGGCAATGCCGCGTTAGTAGCGTTACTCTGCGAAAATTTTAATGTTTTTTGTTAGTTCGTGTTTTCAGAAGGAAACTAAATTGGGGTTGGGTCCTTTCAGCTTGGTATCAGAGCATTAGGTTGTCAGATTCTGTAGACTCTTATAGTTGTGACGCTTAGGGTATTTGAGTTTGTACGGCATGACTGGATTGTCGCCAAGGTACCTAGATGACGCAAATGATTCATTTTGTCGCCTTAGTACAATCTTAGGCGACGAAAAGTAGTGCGTCGTCTAAGTACTTGGGCGTCGAAAAATTGTCTCTCTGAACGACAAACTGTGTCTGCCGTCTCAGAGACCTCTTAGAGGACGAACTATGTTCGTCGTCTAACAAACCACTTTGACGACGTAAAAATTCCGTCGTCTTAGAGACCACTTGGACGATGAAGACGTTTCGTCATCTAAGTACCCTATTTAGACGACGAAGCGTGTTCGTAGTCTAAGTGAATACACGTAAGCGGCGAAACACACCAATTTCGTCGCCTAAGTGAATAATTATGTTTTTTTAATTAAATAAATAATTAATAATACTTCTAAAATTTATAAATTAATATAAAAATTAATTATATTAATAAAATATTCATTAAAGTAAAGAAAATACAAGTTTAGTTTTTACAAATTAAAGAAAATACAAAAATAAACTACAAATTAAAAAAAATACAAAACTAAATTATGGGGGGTGGGTAAATGGACCGCCTATTCTGCTGCCGCTGGTCTGATCGTTGGGCCCATTTGGAAGGGGGGGGGGGACGACAAGAGTCCTTAGGAATGAGCAACCCCATGCGTGCGCACATCGCGAAGAAGTCAGCCATCCTTTGGTTTTGCACGTCTAGGTGCCCCTGCATCGACCTGGTCTACTCCCAGGCTCGATCAACTGACTCTTGTGCCAATCAAGCCTGCTCTTGTGCGGCTCAGACCGCGTCGGACGATAAATCTCTATGGTCCCTCCGCTGGGACGACAAATCTCTATGGACCCTCCGTCCAAGCCCACGAACTTCCTTGCTAGCTCGGTAGCCGTAAACTGCATCGATGATCTAGAGCTGACTCTCCACCGAAAGAGGGGGCACCTCTTCGAGCGTTATACCTGGGTTTTCCAGCTTGGTGTTTGCCAACTGTTCCTGGGCCATTTCTATCAACCGTGCCTGAAATTAAAAATTCAATTACCTTTATAGTAAATTTCGATACATTTTGGAGTCACTTACCCCTTGTTGAATCGCTTCATCGTCGACCCCGGGCCTGACATAAGCCGAGACGTTGACATCCAGGAGAGCATGCTTCGAACCTGCATCCTTGTCCTTCTTTGCGATAAACATAAAGCCTTTGGAGCCCGAAGTATGGTGTTTATTCTTTTTCATAATGCTTGCCTTGTTGGCATTCGACCTAACCTGTTGACAAAAAAAAAATATTAAATAATAAATAAATAGTTAAAAATAAGAAATTATTTAATTTTCTCAATCTAAAGGAAATGAAGACGAACCTTATACTAGTCGGACTCAAAGTGTCCAACCAACCATTTTCACTCATGTTCCCTTTCGTCCCGCAACTCATGTAGGACAGGCGTGGCGCCGTGTTGGAGATGGTACTTGTGGAGGTCGTAATTCCAATTCTTGAAAATGTTCTTGGCCACGGTGTTCATGTGCTCCATCATCTCCGTCGTGCCGTCGATATCGAAATGTGTCTAGAAAAAAAAATAGAACCTAAACATTATGCATAGCTTCGTGGTTGGTAATTAATTATAAAAAAATAAAAAATAAAATAGTATTATCGAGAGTTCGCGGTACACCCTCAACCTCTCAGATTTAGGCAGCTTGTTCCACGAAGCGGCAACCATACAGATGTTGTTCTGTATGATTGAGCCGATTGTATGCGATGTGAGGCTGCCGAGTTGCGAGGACGGATGGCCTCAGGTGAAATCGTCGAACGGTATAAGGATCTTCTGTGACGACCCGGACCAGAATCAGCAGTATGATCAGCTATGTACGTGAGTTACTGTGTAGTTGCAGAGTTTCGGCAGTATTTGAATCGCCGGATTTGTTAACGACTTAATTATTGGCCGAGAGTTGGAGCTGGGTCTCTTCTCGAGAGTCGTTGTACGTGTGATTTCGCGTTCGTGGGCGGTTCCGGATCGTTATTTAGACGACCGAGGAATTAATTATGAATATTTGAAGTTCGGGTTTTAAAGGCAGCCTTCTTAACGTCTAAATTACCGGTCGAGAATTTAGTTTCGACTTCTTCACAGAAGTTGTTGAGAATTTAATTTTAAACTCGTGGGAACTTCCGGATCACTATTTTGAGTTACGGAGATTTAGTTGTGAATATTTCCGATGGTTGTTTGTTTAGTCGGATTATGTATGTGTTTGGGTTGAATGGTTGACTTTTTATCCGATTGGTCGATGTGTTTCACTTTGAGTGATTATTGAAGATCATGTCGAGACGAGTTTGTGGCCGTGAGAATTATCGGAATCGGAATTACGACGAGAAAGTTACGGGAGTTTAAAGTTTGTCGCGAAATGTATTTATGGGGGTTTCCTTTTTGGGAAAGGCTATAAATAGTAAACTTGCTAAATCAGGAAAGTCAAAAATTGGTTCATTTATTGGTTTGACCGAGTTGACCGAGTCAACTCAGTGGAGGAGAGATTCCCGACGGCGAACGACGGCTTGCCGGCGGCGAGTTTGCCTCCGGCCACCACGGAGCTCGGCTCCGGTCCCAAAAGCTTCGTCCCGGCCACCCCGTTCCATCTCCGGCCTCCGTCGATGGCGTGGGACGCCGTAAGTGGTGAGAATTCCGGTAAGAAAAGTGAGAGAAACTTGTAGCTCTCCTCTCAAGGATTCTAACCATGTAAGTATGGAGTTCTAATTCGATTTGTGGA
Organism: Geum urbanum; assembly: GCA_946800695.1. Lineage (NCBI taxonomy): Eukaryota > Viridiplantae > Streptophyta > Magnoliopsida > Rosales > Rosaceae > Geum > Geum urbanum. Next base: position 15,404,398 of record OX327003.1, read on the forward strand.
CGGAGAATTTTGGATTTGAAATTTGTGTGTACATTCGGTTTTTCGTGAAATTGGATGAGTTAGAGATTGAATTGGCCTTTGTTGTAGTTGACAAAGTTGCTCGGTGGGTGATTTTGCATGGAATGGGAGTTGCTCCGCCGTGAAATTTTCCGGTCGGTGGCGGCGCCGCCGTGGGCGGCGGTCAACGGTCAAAGTTTGACTTTTTGGGATTTTCGACAAGTTGCATGTCATTTCACTCGAAATCGCGCCCCGATCGCAGTGGGGAGGTTCGTTTTTCGAGTTGAGCGTCCGAAAGTATAGCGAGGTATTGAGATGTACATATCAGATTTTCGACGATTCGTCGACATTGAATTTCGTGTTTCCGAGAACGGTGGTTTCTCGTGATTTGTCTTGAATTGTCGAATTATGATTTTGAGAAATGGTTATTGTGATTATTTAGGTGTTCGTAATCGTTCGTTATGCGAGGGACTTTTTGCCGGATCACGTGTGGGTCTGGGATCCCGTGATTCGGACTGTACTAGCACAGACGTGTCCATGAGTGGCCCCGTGGGATTTTTACTTGCATGCTCTGTACGCTGGTGGATTATGAGTTTACCTCGCGTATTTTATTATATTTATTCATTCGACTCGCATATGTTTTTATAACATATGGATTACTTGGTGAAAGACATTTATTTTCGTCCACTCACTCTAACGTGTTTCATGTCTTTCCCCTGGGCTTTTTGGTTTCCGTGCCCAGTTTGCAGTTCAGGCTCTGGTGTCGCACGTCATGGTCGGAGGCATAGTGCTCGAGCTACCTTGTTTCTTCCAGTAGGTTTATTGTTCTACCTACTGTGGTATACTTATATGTTTATACATTAGAGGTCGCTCTGAGTAATCTGTTGTTTATGTTATACGATTTTACACCGGATTTTCACTAAAGTACTATTATATTTATTGTTTTACTTTACTGTTGATATATTGAGAAATCCGGATGGGATTGGTGCCCACGGTTTGCTTTTTGTGGCATAGGATGAAGTGTATTTTCCGCGTGCAAGTATTGGTAATTCCACGTTAGTAACGAAACTCTGCCAAAATTTCTGCGGTTTTTGTTGGTTCGTGTTTTCGAAGGGGTTCAATTCCGGTTAGGGAGCTAAATCGGGGTTGGGTTCTTTCAGTTTGGTATCAGAGCATTAGGTTGTAGGTTCTGTTGACTTTTGTAGTCGTGTTTACTAAGGATATTTGAGAGTGTACAGCATGTCTGGAATGGTGACCCGACCGGCCGGCGGAGACTCATCAATATGCTTTCAAATATTTGAAGTTCCATGATTACGTTCCACTTGTTGTGAACGATATTGTATTCATTAGGATGCCTCCTGACTTGCTTTCCGTGTCGTTTCGGTTGTGGATCCTATTGAGGATCAATCGACGCGCGATTTGCCAAAGAACTGTGGATTTGGATGAGTATTCAGAGTTCAGTGAACTGTGTGGCACGGTTTGCCTGGTTGTGTGTGTATGAGCGTCTGTATGTTGCCTCAGAGCTGAGAATTGTGGCAGTTGATGTTTGCCTGAGTCAGATCAGTGTATTTGGTGGGCTGGTGTTGTGTGAGTTCCGGTTGCGACTCCATGGCCTACATTCAGGGTGTTGTTTATACGGTAATGGTTTTATCAGGCTACCCAGCATTCGAATGTGAAGTGTTTACCCACCTGAGGCAGTGATGCATTGTTCGCATGATTGTCCCTGTTTGCACGAGTTATGTGGCTTCAGAGGGAGCTATGCACGAGGTTCAAGATGATTTTGAACCTGAGCATCAGATAGAGTCTGATTGATGTGCCTCGAGATAACCGTGATGAGCTTAGTATGCTGCACTCCGTGGCGAGGCTATTGAGAAGGAAAGATGTACGCGGTTTTCGATGTGATGGTTTGAGGAAAGTGGACTTAGTCGAGGTTTTGATGAGGTTGAGTTCCGACACTTCGGGATCAGTGACTTCATCAGGCTGTGGCCTTTTCGATTATGTTGAGAGTCATCAGATCAAGCAGAGGATCCGTTTGACGATGGCGGAGATCACAGAGTAGCGGACTTGCTCATGTGGCATGAGTTTGGGTGATCGTTGGTGATCCTTTCAAGCAGCAGGTGTTGCGGTGACTTGTGTTCGTGGAGCACTTTCAGTTGCTATTTCGGTGACCAGGAGGGTCACGTTATAAGGGAGCGCCCTTATCCAGCTGTTCTAGCGGTTTGGTAGCTCAGTGTTCACGAGGAGATCATGATGCTATTCCTGAAGTTTGACCAATGTAGCCTTTTGATGAGTTATTCAGCAAGTCGTAATTGACGTGGGCGGCTTGTTGGGCATATCGGTGTTCGTGCCATGATTTTGTTTGAGGACAGATTTTTCTCCGAGGTTACTGTTGTTTGATATCCATGGCTATTGTATCTGCATTTCCACTTTCGAGGTTTTGGAGAGTGTTGCATCCATCCGGAGGTTGCGAGATCCTTGTTGGAGGATATGGCTTAGCCGCGGATCTGCTATAGCTGGATATCGTCGATTTTGGTGTGACTATGAGTATGGATTTACTGACGACGTATTTGGCTGTGTTCGAGTGCCTCGAGAAGCTGGTTGTGTTTCGACGACCAGACTTTCCCCGAGATATTGTTTCGCGGTGATGGTCGAGCGGATGATGGAGACGGATGGTGTTGTTTGTTTAGCTCATGATGTGGATACTACGGTTGTTGTACCCGACGTTGATGACGTTGAGGTGGTTCCCGAGTTTCTAGGTGTGTTTCGGAGGAGTTAACAGGTGTTCTTCCAGTGCGGGAGACCGACTACACCATTGAGCTTGTACCGGGCGCTGGATTCATTTTACCGACGTCTTGTCGTTCGGAGCCAGCGAAGCTGATAGAGCTATAGTTTCGACTCCAGGAGTTGCTGGAGGAGGTTTCAGGAGATTTTATACGACCCCACGTATTTGCGTGGTGAACTCTTGCATTGTGGTGTAGATGTTGGATGGTTCGACGTGGTGGTGCATTGACTACCGGAAACCTGATTTGCTTCAAAGGAGAGCGAGTATCCTCCGCTTCGGATTGACGATTGGTTTGATCAGCTCGCGAGAGCTTTAGTCTTTTCGAAGATTGATTTCGAGTCCAGATACCGTCAGTGGAGGTTTGATGAGTCAGATGTGGTTTGGACAGCTTTCGGATCTCGGTGTGGGCATCAGGAGTTTTTGGTCACGCTGTTTGGTTGACCAATGCCCCCGTAGATTGTGTGGACGTGATGGACCAGGTGTTCAGACGATTCTAGACAAGTTACGGTCATATTCGTTGGCAATGTCCTGAAACAGTGAAAGCGGTGTTGTGGACTTCAGGATTGTGGACCAGCACCTGAAACAGTTGCAAGCGGTGTTGTGGACTTCGCGAGATGATCAGCTATTTGCGAAGTTCAGCCAGTGTGAGTTTTGGCCGATTAGCATGAAGATTTTGGGCTGTGTGATGTTATCCGAGGGAGTCGGCGTGGATCTTGACCACCTAGAAGCCGTGTTGATTTGGAATTGCTCTACCATTGTACCAGAGATCGGGAGTCTCTTGGGTTTGGCAGGCTATTACCGACGGCTTGTGTAGGATTTTCCCGGAGTACCACATTATTTTTCTGGATTGACGAAGAAGGCATCAAGTTCGAGTGGTTCGATGCACGCGAGGAGAGTTACTTACTCATGTAGGATGGTTGACCGTTGCTTCGGTTTTGACCTTACCTGTCGACCGCGACGAGTTCGTGGGTTATGGCGATGCATCGAGGTATAGTTTTGGGTTGTGCTTTGATGCTGTATAGCAGAGCGGTGGCTCATGGTTCAGGCAGTGGAAACCTTATGTGGCTACGTATCCTATGTATGATTTGGGTTTAGCTGTTTTTGTGTTAGCATCTGAGAGTTGGAGATACTACTGCTATGGCGTGCAGCTCAGTGTAGGACGTGCACTAATCATTTGAGTTTCCTCCACTTGCATTTTCAGCCAAATTTGGGCTCGAGGCAATGTAGATGGATGGGGTCGATTAACGACTATGGCTGCACCTTTGAGTTTGTTCGGGAAAGGCTAGTAGTTGTACTTTGATTATCCATTTGGGATGTTGTTGTTGGTGTGTTCAGTCGAGAGTCAGGAGCTTCAGTGTTTCGTGTGTGTGTGTGTGGCTCGAGTTTCCGTATTAGCCGAGGGTGCGCTACGGAAGCTGAGTTAGTGTGTGATGATGTTGAGGCTCGTGGTTTCATGCGCATTTGGCGCTAGTGATTCGGAGATGTGTCCGATACTTCGAGTTTACTACTCGTAACACAACATGAAGAGCAATATAGCAGCTTGTGTGTGCAGGTGTCACATTTGTCGATTGGCGATGGCTAGGAGGCAGAGACTTGCCGAGAAGTATCAGCCATTTGAGATTTCTGGTTAGTCGTGGCGTTTGTTGCTGTGATCTTGTGTGTGTGTGGTTGTATGCATTTCGGTTTGTGATACCAGTTTTCAGGCCTTTGTGGACCATTTGACGAACTTAGTACGTTTACTTGTACTTTTCGGGAAAGGTTTCAGTAGCAGGCTGGCATAGCTGTGTTTGATGGAGGTTGTCCATCTACGTGGTGTACCTGTGTTCCAGTTTGCTGGTCGAGGTAATCAGCTACGACAAAGTGTTGGCAAGCTTTGCAGCGAGCATTGGGGACCAGATTACAAGTTAGTACCGGTTCTTATCCTCAGATTGGTGGGCGATCTTTGAGGACTATTCAGGCCTTGGAGGGCATATTGTGGACCTCGGTATTGCAGTTCCGGAGGATTTGGGACCAAAAGTTTCAGCTATTCGAGATTGTTTGCAGTACCAGTTTGTTGACCACTATGATTTTGATGTTGTTTGATATCGTTTTGAGGAACGATGTTGTACTCCATTGTGCTGGAGTGAGTTTGGTTTGGTTTGATTTGACGTTTGATTCTGATTTTGTGGAATGTGCTACCACAGACTGTCAGATTAGCGGAAATGGGCTGATAATTGCCCGAGTCCGAGGTTTGAGCTATGTTGATATGAGTGTATGAGTTATGTTGATGTGTGTAGACTGAGTTGTGATTTGCCGTGTTGTTTTGATTCGTATGTGGTCATAGGCGAGTTTGTGTTGTGCCGTATAGTTCGGCGTGGCCCACATTGTTGGCTTTTGTGTGTAAGATGTGTTGTATTCCGTGTGGCGGAACTGTGTTTCAGGTTGTTACGTGTTGTGTACCTTATCTGTTCCTTATGCAGGAACACTTGGCGATTGAGTTGAGCCAGTTCAGATTTGTGATTTGAAGGTACAGGAATTTCAGCACGGAGCTATCTCCTATGGTGGAGTTTTTTATCAGAGTTGTTCCATTAATATTGTTACCGGAGAGTTGAGCAGTATGCAGAGGCAGTGCTCCTATGTTTAGTCGGCAGACTTTGAAATTTCGAGGTCGAATTTTTTTTTAAGGGGGGTGGATTTGTGACGACCCGGACCAGAATCAGCAGTATGATTAGTTATGTACGTGAGTTACTGCGTAGTTGCAGAGTTTCGGCAGTATTTGAATCGCTGGATTTGTTAACGACTTAATTATTGGCCGAGAATTGGAGCTGGGTCTCTTCTCGAGAGTCATTGTACGTGTGATTTTGAGTTCGTGGGCGGTTCCGGAACGTTATTTGAAAGACCGAGGAATTAATTATGAATATTTGAAGTTCGGGTTTTAAAGGTAGCCTTCTTAACGACTAAATTACCGGTCGAGAATTTGGTTTCGACTTCTTCACAGAAATTGTTGAGAATTTAATTTCGAACTCGTGGGAACTTCCGGATCAATATTTTGAGTTACAGAGATTTAGTTGTGAATATTTCCGATGGTTGTTTGTTTAGTCGGATCATGTATGTGTTTGGGTTGAATGGTTGACTTGTTATCCAATTGGTCGATGTGTTTGACTTTGGGTGATTATTGAAGATCATGTCGAGACGAGTTTGTGGCCGCGAGAATTATCGGAATCGGAATTACGACTAGAAAGTTACGGGAGTTTAAAGTTTGTCGCGAAATGTATTTATGGGGGTTTCCTCTTTGGGAAAGGCTATAAATAGTAAACTTGCTAAATCAGAAAAGTCAAAAATTGGTTCATTTATTGGTTTGACCGAGTTGACCGAGTCAACTTGGTGGAGGAGAGATTCCCGACGGCGAACGACGGCTTGCCGGCGGCGAGTTTGCATCCGGCCACCACGGAGCTCGGCTCCGGTCCCAAAAGCTTCGTCCCGGCCACCCCGTTCCATCTCTGGCCTCCGTCGATGGCGTGGGACGCCGTAAGTGGTGAGAATTTCGGTCGGTGGCGGCGCCGCCGTGGGCGGCGGTCAACGCGGCGGTCAACGGTCAAAGTTTGACTTTTTGGGATTTTCAACAAGTTGCATGTTATTTCACTCGAAATCGCGCCCCGATCGCAGTGGGGAGGTTCGTTTTTCCAGTTGAACGTCCGAAAGTATAGCAAGGTATTGAGATGTACATATCGGATTTTCGACGATTCGTCGACATTGAATTTCGTGTTTCCGAGAACGGTGGTTTCTCGTGATTTGTCTTGAATTGTCGAATTATGATTTTGAGAAATGGTTATTGTGATTATTTAGGTGTTCGTGATCGTTCGTTTGACGAGGGACTTTTCGCCGGATCACGGGTTAACGCATATCACGTTATGCTAGCCTGTGAGTGGACAATTTCTTTTCACAGAATTCTTGCGAGTTTTTGTATGTTTTACGAACTTGAGCATGCGTATGAGGTTTCGGATTACATGAGCATGTGTTTTACGATTATACGATTATACTTATACGAATATACGTATACGAGTATACATACACTTATATGTTGTTTCATGTATTTGCATCGAGATATTTGTGATTTGATTTTCACAGAGTACAGTCGTAGTTCATGTTGTTGTATCGATACACACGCATCCCGGCTGATCACCGAGGGTGCCTACCAGGGGGAACGTTGTGCCTTGTGCCGATGTATTTCCGGGTAGGTACAGTTATCTGTTTCTTGTTCTGAGGCCTTTCCGGCTCGAATCACGTGTGGGTCTGGGATCCCGTGATTCGGACTGTACTAGCACAGACGTGTCCATGAGTGGCCTCGTGGGATTTTTACTTGCATGCTCTGTACGCTGGAGGAGTATGAGTTTACCTCACGTATTTTATTATATTTATTCATTTGACTCGCATATGTTTTTATAACATATATATTACTTGGTGAAAGACATTTATTTTCGTCCACTCACTCTAACGTGTTTCATGTCTTTCCCCTGGGCTTTTCGGTTTCCGTGCCCAGTTTGCAGTTCAAGCTCTGGTGTCGTACGTCATGGTCGGAGGCATAGTGCTCGAGCTACCTTGTTTCTTCCAGTAGGTTTATTGTTCTACCTACTGTGGTATACTTATATGTTTATACATTAGAGGTCGCTCTGAGTAATCGGTTGTTTATGTTATACGATTTTATACCGGATTTCAGTAAAGTACTATTATATTTATTGTTTTACTTTACTGTTGATATATTGAGAAATCCGGATGGGATTGGTGCCCACGGTTTGCTTTTTGTGGCATAGGATGAAGTGTATTTTCCGCGTGCAGGTATTAGTAATTCCACGTTAGTAATGAAACTCTGCTAAAATTTCTGCGGTTTTTGTTGGTTCGTGTTTTCGAAGGGGTTCGATTTTGGTTAGGGAGCTAAATTGGGGTTGGGTCCTTTCATCTTCTTCCTGGTCGAGCTTACTATGCGCTCGGTTTTCACGGCCATCCTAAGTCCGCGACTCTGTATGGGGGCCACATTTGACGGCTGCCTTCTCGCCGTGTGTCGTGCGCTGTAGTGAACAGAGTCATCGACGGACTCTATGGGACCTTCAGACATTGCTGTTGACATTGCCATTGAAGCGGTAACAGGTGGGTCGTCAATATGGGCAGTGACCGCCTCATTTAGAGCAAGAGGGATTTGGCCAATCGGCATACCCGAATGATTCGGATGACTTGAAACGGTCTCCTTTGACTTAGTTTGGCTCCAATCCATTGCACAAGCAATGGATTGGAGTTCGGCTTCCCTCTCTTCTTGCGATCGCCTCTTCTTTGGCGCCATCGATCGTAATTAATGTAGCTGCAAAAATTATTTATTAACAATATGTATATATCCAAAATAATTCATCCAAATTAATCCAAATTCTCACCAAATTTCATGAAATATAAATATATCCAATTTATCTAATTTTCACAAATGAATATATCCAATTTATCTAAATTTCTAGGAAAAAAAATCGAATTTATCCAAATTTCACAAATAACATCAATATGCGTACTAGTAAATTCAATTTAATATATATTACTAATTTACGAATAAATTCAATTCGATATATATTACTAATTTACCATCCAAATTTTACAAAATTATCCAATTTATATACATTTTACAAATTTATCCAAATTTCACAAATATATCCAAATATATCTAATTTATTCAAATCTCACCAATTAAATTATCTAATTTATTTTGTGGAATTTATATTACCAATTTAATTATCTAATTTATATTAACAATTTAATTTATCTAATTTATTCAAATCTCACAAATATACCCATATTAATTCAAAAATTATTTTTCAAATACAATATACCAAAATTAATTCACATCCAATTTAATCTAACTATATACAATATACCCACATTTAATTTAATTCACATCAAAAGAATACAATATATATTAATTAATATATCTAGTTCATTTAATCTAATACATATATAAATCCATAAATGCATATAATACATTGATTCGCATCTTTTCAAGCATTTAATTAAACACTCAATTGAACACAAACACAATTAAAACCCTTTTTTGTTGATGTAGCATTGGTAAATAGGGTATCGTTCTTAACCGGGGATTGAGGGTGCATGCATGACTACGCTATGGTTGAAGGGGGGTTTATAATCTACGAAAATAAAGACAGAAAATGGTTAGTAAACACATAGAGAAATCCTAGGTTCTATCATGCTTCACTCATAGACAAGTAGAAAACAAACAAGAACAAAGAACCCTAAACATGCTTACTAGGCCGAAAATAAAAGCTATCCTACATATGTACATGATCAACTCGTCATACTTACTTCATTCCTTTATAACCTAATCATATTATATGCAACCTAAGTTTTATCTAGGCCTTTACTACGTGGTTCGCATGCATCTTACATAATTAAGTGACTAAACCAAGATTGCTCGCATTTAGACACATCATTAACCTAAACTAAGATTGCTCGCATTTAGATTAAAGCATTAAGTGAAGAAGACACATTATCTAACCTAAACCAAGATTGCTCGCATTTAGATTAGCACAATGAAAGAACTTAGACTCGAAATAGATGACATAAAATAGAATTAGAATTATATTACAAAAACACGTCTTTACACTCTACACAAAACTGAAATTCATTACAAGGAGAAAGTAGAGGGATCGAAATATACTCTTTGTGTCATGATTGCAGTCGCAAAGCATGTACAAGATCCTTCTATGAATGGCTAGATGAACCCTCGGATTGCCTAAGGTTGCTCTAGGTGGAGGCCGAGTGTTTATGGTGTGAAGGGTGGCGTTCCTTGAAGAAATCTTGAGTATTTGTGGAGAGGAAGTGTTTAAGGCAGAGACTTGGCTTGTATGATGAGTGATGGTCATGAATGAGTCGAGCTCCCCTTTATATAGGAGAAGAATAGGGTTTTTCCTACCAAAACAAGACTTTCCTTATGTACCTGGGTAAATCTGACAGTCTGTCTTCAAACACGTTTTTCCGGAGTTTCAGATCTTGGAAAATTCTGATTCTTTTTTCATTGGAAATCTTATTTAAAGGGCTATAAAATCCATATAAGGAACGCCATATTTGGAATTGAATTGGATTTACTACGGATTTTAGAAGTTCAGTGACCTGGCTGCCCTGTTTTCTTCTTCTTCAAGGAAAAGGAAATCTTGATATCTTCAAATCTTGCCTTCTTTATTCCCTAATAATTCTTGGCCGAATCTATCATATTCTTGCACATATTTTGGCCCTCAAATTAGGTCTGAAAATTCATATAATATCTCCAAAAATTCGTCCATTATATGCTCCATATATTCCGCCATATTTGCTCTTTCCTGGGTCGCGCAGGAGAAATGTCTTCATCTTCTTGTCCACCATTTTGGTATCCATTTTCATTTGGAATTTGGTTTCCAATTCTTGACACCATATGGGAATGCATTTTAGTAACCATTTGAAGACCATTTCTTCTCCGGAATTGAGAACTTTTCTCCTTAGCCCGCTTTTAGCTCCAAATCGCCTCCTTTATTATTTTCTCCGTTATTTCTACCTAAAAGAATAAAGTAAGTTAGAAACATATTTACTAAGCATAAAACAAAGTTAAATGTAGAGAGAATTGCGTTAAGAATCAAGTATGAAATGCGTTGATCATACATACTCAAATACGTACATAATACCTACATAATACAAATACGTACACAAATACATATATATATCGATTGGGAAGGGGGGGAGACAAACTCCGGCGAGCTGGAGGCCGGGAGAGCAAGATCGAGGAGGAGCACTTACGTACAACGGTCGGCAAGGAGGAGCAGATACGATGACGGTCAACAAGGTAAAGGATGGCGGCGTGGTAAGGAGAAGGAGGTCGGTTTTGGGGGAGAGAGAGATCGAGATGATCGATTTTTGGGGTTTTGGAGGAAAAGATCGATCGAGGGAAGAATGGCAGGGAGAAGTCGATCCGGGTATGGATATAATGGCTGACTTGGTTTCGTCGCCTAAGTGGATAGTTAATGAACTTAGGTGACGAAACAAACCACTTTCGTCTCTTAAGAGGTATTTAAATGGGCCAAAAAAAAATGGCGCAAAAATTGAACCGCCTATACATTTGGACTTAATTAGGCGACGAGAACGCATGTGTTCGTCGTCTCAGTGATAACTTAGACCACGAAACGGTCACGTGTGTCGCCAAAGTGACAATTAAACTGCCCCAAAAAAATTTGGCGCACGTTTATTTGGACTTAGGCGACGATATTGTGTTTTTTTGTCGCCTATGGCATCACTTTGACGACGAATGGCATGAGTGCGCCGCCTAAGTACATTTTCTTTTCAAAAAGATATGAAAATTAATGTATCAATCGTCAGGTGTAATCATTACATTTATAGAATATTCTAGAAAACAATTGAACCTAATTCGGATAAATTTAGAAATCGATCGAATCAAGATATATATTCTTGTAGTGATTATCGAGAAATAGTTAAATGACAAAAACTATCATGAAAAATAATTCGTAAACTCGTTTCTGAAGTTATGGGGTGTTTGTCGTTTTTTAAAAACCTAAATTATTAGCTAATTATAAATTAATTGAAAATTGAATTTTTTTTTACTTACTACTAAAAACTTGTTATATATCTACTAATGTTGTATAACTTAAGTGTTCGTATGTCTATATTCACTTTGTGTCAACATTAACGAAATTGAATTTGGACAAAACAACCGTTAGGTATATTCATCATCACACAATATGTAAGTGGATGAATTTTCATTTAAAACGAAGTAAGTTAAGGGTTTGATCGGAGTAGTCAAACATAAAACCGAAGTTTCAACGAAACGGAAACGTTGATATGGGAATCTTCGTAACTCTGATGTTCGAACCGTCGATACTCACAGTGCAAGAATTGGTTACTCTATGCCATTGAAGGAAAAAAAAATTATATTTGAAGATGGTATGCATGGTTGTGCTCTTAGATGTCAGATTGTGAAACTATGGCTTAGGCGACGAAAACGATTACATTTTATCGCCTAAGATTCCTCGGAAGCAACGAACACAACTAGTTTCGTTGGCTAAGTAATTCCGGATTAGGAGAAAGGGTTTAGGGGTTAGGGGAAAAGGTTTAGGTGTTTAGGGTATGTATGGTTTATGGCACTACAAGAAAACTGCAACTAGACCACGGACCATTTCTGTCGTCTAGGTGTAGTTTTCCGTTGTCTAAGTACTTGGACGACGGAATCTCCGTCGTCCAAGGTCCGTGCTCCAAGTGCTGTCGTCCAAGCACCTGGACGACGGAGAATTAGCCTTTCCGTCGTCCAAGTTAACTTGGACCGCGGACATTATCCGTGGCCCATGTATTCACCTGGACGACGGAAACGATAATTCTCCGTCGTCCAGGTGACTACATGGGCCACGGACATTGCTCGTTTCTCCGTGGCCCACGTGTTCACCTGGACGACGGAGAATTAGCCTTCCCGTCGTCCAGGTGCATACATGGGCCACGGAGAATGGCAGGGTTTAGGGTTTAGGGGTTAGGGGTTAGGGTTAAGTTTAGGGTTTGTGCACCTGCACGACGGAGAACATAATCTCCGTCATCCAAGTGACAATTTAATTTTTAAAAAATATAAATTGAAATTAAATATTATTAAATTAATTTATTATTAATTTAATTTAAATAATGAAAAATAGTCGAAATTAATTAATTGAACTAAATTTTTGATATTAATTAATGTATTAATTAAATAATTAATTAATTTGTACATACGTACACATCCAAATTAAAAACCCATAAAAATAATAAAATATTGTTCGGAACTCGGAAATAAAGAAACGCGATAATTAACTAGCTAGCTAATACACTGGAGGAGCAGATGCGCCGCCGGGTCCTCCGCCTCCAGCCGGGTCGTTGTCGTCGGGGTGTGGGTTCGGAGGAGGTTGACATACTTCTCGATTTTGATTCATGAGCGCGATGAGTTGGGCTATTTGTGCTTGTTGTTCGTCAAGTCTTTGCCGCATTGACTCATTCTGCTCTTGTGTCCGTCGATTAACCTCTCGTGCTAGTCGAGCCTCTTGAATGGCTGCTTCAACGGCCGCTGCCTGACTCCTTCTCCGCTGCCCCGAACCTCCCGTAGATGATGAGCCGGGGGTCGTCGACAAATCTCGTACCGCCCTAGGCCCAAAGTGCCTAACCTCCTTGCCAGCTCTACGACCGTAGACCTCATCCGCGATTGCAATTTAGCTCTCTAAGGATAGAGGAGGCAGGTCTTCCGGCGGCACATCTGGGAACGCAAGCTGAGTGTTAGCCAACTCTTCATGCGCACGCTCTATCACCCTTGCCTACAAAAGAATAATTAATTTATTATAATGAAATCATATTTAAATAATAATTACTATAATTAAAAGCACATAATTAATATATCACTTACGCCGCATTGACTCGCTTCATTATCGAGCCCTGGCGTCACGTACGCGCTTACGCTTGCATCAAGATAAGGGTGTTTGGAGCCCTTATCCTTGTGTTCCTTGGCTATTTGAATGAACTGCTTGGTGTTTCTCCTTCTTCCCCCGGTTGGCTTTGTTGACACCGGAGAATTTCTGTTACACAACATAATTAAATCATTAAAAAATGAATAACTACAATTTAAATAATTCAATTATCTTAATTGAAATAAAAAAAATAAATTAATACCTTAAATTGTTCATCGGCAAAGTGGTTACACAACCACTCCCACTCATCTTCTCTATCCCCTTGCAGCTCTACCGGAGGAGGCACGGGACCGACATCTTGGAAGTACTTATGGAGCTTGTACTTCTAATCTTTGTAGATGGAGTTGACGGTTTGGTTGATATGCCTCAACATGGCCGGTGTCGGATCCACCGCAAATTGTTCCTATCAAAAATAAATAGAAAATTATAATCATATATATTATGAAATTTTAACTAATATTAACAATATTATATAATAACTAAATTGGACGTATTACGTACCGAAAGATCTTTGAAGACTTTCGCCTTCTCATGATCCGGCGCCTCCTTCCAAGTAGGGGCAGTGATACGAACCCGGTTACGGATGATTGACCCTATCCCATGCGCCGAGAGACTTGCTAGCTGAGCTGTGTGAGGGCCACCGGTGAATTCGTCGTACGGCAAATCGATCTTTTTCCTGGTCGCCTTGCAAATACGCTCCGCTTTGCCCCCTTTAACGAGACCCCGAGCTGTGGGAGGGCCACCGGAGATTGGAAGGGGTCGACGTCATCACCGCTCGAGATGAATGGGGGAGCGGGAATTTCCCCAGAGGGTGCTATGGACGGACCAGATGATCCGTCCGGATTGAGAGCGTCGTTGCCCTCCTGTTGAACCCAACCGACTTGGGCCGCCAACATTCGGAGCATCTCATCTTCTGCCTCCTGTTGGGCTTTCTTCTTGCCGAATGTCGTCTTTGGCGGAGCCATTTAAACCTAAGAGTACGGTGTTAAAATACCTGCTTACCATAATAATTACAACTTAAAAATTTACGCTAATTAAGTACGTTTAAGATTTAAATAGAGTACACTAGCTTGGCTTTTTCGGTCGTTCAATGGACGTGCGACCCGCGCGATAAAGTGTAAATTTTCAATTAATCAGCCTTGATTAAATCGAAAAACATGGCCAGTTAGGGATAGAGATAACGCGAGAGGCAGGACTAATTTCGACAAAAGTCTTTCTTAGTCCAAATCCTGTCACCAGTCATAACCCGTTTCTAGACACCATGCCCGACATTCGGCCAATTTTTCGAAAATTTACACTCCCTCAAGTCCTTTGCAAACTCCGCCCTCAACCTCGTGTCCATAACTTCACTTAGGTTATGGTGTGCGGTGATGAAATCCACACATCACGAGGGGTTAAGGAGATAAGCTAGGAAAAGAGGCGTCATCTATTCCAAAGAGTGCGACTTCATAAACCAAGCCTATGTACTAAATTTAAATCGAATACGTACTACCATGCAATTTACTAGAAAACACATGTAACTAACAATTAAATAAATGAATAAATAATAACAATAATAAATTATTATTTATCAACTAATTAATTATGAACTAATTACAATAATAAATTTATTCATTTATCAACTAATAATAAAGAATTACAATAATAAATTTATTCATTTAAATAATTATCAACTAATTACAATTATGCATTTAAATAATTATTAATTACAATAATTAACCACTTTTTCATTATTATAATTACAATAATGAAATATTTAAAACTAATTAATAAATTATATTTAGAATTTAATTAATTAAATGAAAATAATTTTAATAAGGAAAAAAATAGAAATTTACCTCACCGGAGTAATCGGGAATATAGGCGGAGTTAAGTCGTTGGGGAGGAGGAACCACGCCGGAAAATTGTCGTCGGAGCGTCGCCGGAGGAGGATCGCCGGAGGAGAGGAGAGTAGAGGAGAGGAGAGGAGGAGATGGAATGATGAGAAAATGAGGGGGGGGGGGTGCAACTCTATTTATAGAGTTGCACTTAGACGACGAAGCACTATTCTCCGTCGTCTAAGTTCACTTGGACGACGGAAATAGTGTTTTCCGTCGTCTAAGTGGCGGTTTCAAAAAATTTCAAGCGGCGCCAATTAATTGGCGGGACGTTTTGAACCGCCATGATTTTGGACTTAGACGACGGAGATGGTCATTCTCCGTCGTCTAAGTGAAAATTCAAGCGGTCCCAAAAACGGAAGCGGTAAATTGAACCGCCATAATTTTGGACTTGGACGACTGAGAATGACCATCTCCGTCGTCCAAGTGAAAATTACATGGAAAAAATATAAAAAAATAAATTCGAACCGCCATGGTAATTTGAACCTGGACGACGAAGATGGCCCTTCTACGTCGTCCAGGTGAACACCTGGACGACGGAGAAGGGCCATCTCCGTCGTCCAGGTTCAAATTACGTTAAAAAAAATTTAAAAAATAATTCGCTAGGAATTTAGCGATCTGTCATTCGAGTGAAATAGTCGTCCAATATCGATGAACACATCGTATATATGAACAGTTAAATTTGAACCGACGAATAATTTTTCGTTTTGAAAGTTGTTAAGTATCGACTAATCCTTACGACTTAAGTGTTCATGGGTAGAGGCTCATTTGCAGCAGAGTATTAACGAAATTGAATTTGGACAAAACAACCGTTGGATATGTTCGTCGTAACATAATATATAATTGTCTTCAAAGGACCATAAAATAATAAGTTCGGGAAGGGTTTGATCGGCACAGTCAACCGCAAAACCGATAATTTCACAAACCGGAAACGTGGATACAAGGCATTTCGCAATTCCGACTTTCGAACCGTCGAAGCTCACACACCAAGAATTATTTACTCTAAAGTCTTGATGAAAAGAATTTGCATTGGAAGAAGGTATAGATGGTCGTTGTCTTAGAAAAAATTACGATATCTGCACCTGGACGACGGATATGAAGTTATCTGTCGTCCAGGTGATAACCTGGATGACGGAGAATGACGTTCTCCGTCGTCCAGGTGTATAGACCTTGAATTCAGGGGTTAGGGCCTTACTGTTTAGGGTTTAGGGTTTGTGAACTTGGACGACCGAGAATTACCATATTCGTCGTCCTAGTTTGTACCTGGACGACGGATAATGACCATTCTCCGTCGTCCAAGTTCTAAACCCTGAATTCAGGGGTTAAGGCCTTAGGGTTTACGGTTTAGGTCGTCCCCGGTCATTTGTGTGTCCGTTCAATTATTCTGATTCAAAAATATAATTAAAAAATAGATCGATCGATCCGATCTGCTAGATTTAGAGGGTCCAGGATTTAGGGTTTTATATGAGATTGAGATTTTGCGTGGCGCCAAAGGTGAAAATGGCGGGGGACCTAATATAAACGTGGACGGATTTCAGGTGTCCGTTCAATTATTTTGAATGACCATAAAAAAATTAAATAAATGATCGATCGATCCGATTTGCAAATGTTTAGGGTCGAGGATTTAGGGAGAACGCCAAAATACCCAAAGGCGACAACCTGCAATTAATTTCTCCGTTGTCCAGGATATATAATTCGGATTAATTAATTACCGTAAATAAACCTGCATCGATCATATATATATTAAAATAATTACAATAATTAATTACCAATTAATCTCCCTCGTCGTATGACCGTACTCTTCGTCATAATCATCATCGTCCTCATCCCCGTTAGACGACGGCTCATCCTCGTCATCGTACTCAACATCGTCCGACGAATAACCTGAGTCGTCGTCCGCGTCCTCTTCCTGCTCGTCTTATTCATCTACCTCATCGATAATCTCATCTTCAGTTAGATCTGTACAACCATCAGGCATGGGTAACCGTTCACCATCTTGAACCAAGTCCATTATATCGGAGCGAATGACAGAAATATTAGGCTCTTGATAGGGGGCAGGAATGTCTCTTTCTGGTTCAGCAGCATCTTCAGTCGTCGCCGGTGTCCCTTCAAATGTCTCTGTATTCCATATTCCTCGGTGAGAGATATGGTTCACTATTTTCCACCCTTCACCGGCTTTCGGATCGTCGAGATAGAACACTTGCCGAACTAAGGTGGCGAGAGCAAAATGCTCATCCTCATACCAGCTAGAGTTTGTATCGACTGATAATAGTCCCAGGTCTTCCTTTGTACGCTTGAACCATCTGCACTTGAATAGGAAAACGTTGACATCATTCCCGTAACATAGCTGAACCACATATACAATAGCCCCGTAATATAGATCATTGTCTTTCCCAACCGCGACCCCACTGTTTTGTGTTCTTCTTCCTTCGTCTCGGGCCAATGAATGGAACTTTACACCGTTCACAAAACATCTGGGATAAATATAGTGTTTAACCGGCTTCCCTGCTAGCAAGTGCTTTGGCCATGACCACCACCCTCCGTGGTTTTCAGATTTTTGCAGATCAATCATCTGCGAAAAAGGGCAAATTAATATAAGGGTTTACTTTCTACAAACATGATCGATATTTATTTAAATAATTAATCCCGAGACGTACGTACGTACCCATTGGAAGAAATAATCGGGAAACTTCTTCTTAACCATTTTCTTAATCCACGCCGAACTCTTGTTTTGATTTAACGCCTGAAGCCTCTCCCTGTATGACATCATGTACGGCTCAACTTCGTCACAGTCTCGCAACACTACCCAATGTGCCTCAATAAGTTCTTCCCGTGTTAACGATTCCTTTAATACTCCTCTAAACGGTCGGACGACATTGGTGACGACAGAAAGATTGATACGGGCACTGCTCTCGGAGGCAGTGGGAGGTGGTGGATCTTTGAGGTACCTGTTGCAGTAAGTAACACACTCATGCATTAGGTATGTCTCTGCTATAGAGCCATCCGGGGCCGACCTGTTTTTGACGAATGACATATACTGTCCAAGCTGTCTACAAAATCAAACGTACAATATGAATAAGTACATATAGCTAGCTAGTATATATATAATCTCCAGTGGAACAAATTAATTTATTAGTTGTACGTACCTTTCTTGAGGATACATCCAAGTGTACTGGACCAGACCAGAAATGAGCACCTGCTCGGGCAGGTGGATCATTAGGTGAATCATGATGTCAAAGAAAGCAGGGGGAAAAATCCTCTCTACTTTGCAAATGATGTGCACAATTTGTTGTTACAATTTCACCACATCTGACTTCTTTAATTCTCTGGCGCATAACCTCTGCCACCACCTGCACAATGCCACTATTGGTTTTACGACGTCCCGAGGTAAGTATGGTCGAATTACCACTGGAATCAGACGTTGCAGCATAACGTGATAGTCATTTGTCTTTAGACCAACAAACTTGTGTTGCACCTCGTCCACTGCTCCAGTTATAGTAGCTGCATACGTAACCGGATAACGAACGCCCTTAAACCAGTGAAATACAGAACGTCTAAGTGTCGGCTTCACTGTGTAAGGTGCATCTGGCATCTTGTTGTACACTCATTTCCTATCCCTCCTCAACCACAAGGGACGACGTAGATTCATTGATTCCAAATCTTTGCGCGCTTTGGGAGTATCTTTAGTCTTGAACTTAATACCCAGAATTGTTCCCACCACGCTGTCGCACACATTCTTTTCTATGTGCATCGCGTCCAAGTTGTTCCTCAGCTTCAACTTCGACCAGTAACAGAGTTCAAAGAATATACTCTTGTGATCCCAATAGCTCATATCATGTGGAGGAATAGGATTGCATTTCTGTACATCCGCGTCATTGCTCAATATCCCATAAGCTGGAAAATCGCTGATCGTCCACATTACGGCAGCCCTCATTGTGAACATCGTGTCAGTGAATTTGTCATAAGTTGGGACTCCATTTTCCCACAACAGTTTCAGCTCGTCGATCAAAGGTCTGAGGTAGACATCTAAGCACTTTGATGGAGATTTAGGACCTGGAATTAGTACGGTAAGGAAATTAAATTCCTTGTTTATGCACATCCACGGAGGCAAGTTGTACGACATCAGAATAACTGGCCAAGTGCTGACGGCAGAGCTATTACTTCCCCAAGGATTGAATCCGTCTGTAGATAGGGCGAGTCTAACATTTCTAACCTCTGAAGCAAAGTCTCCAAATTCTCTGTCGAAATGTTTGAAACCCTCCCCATCCGCGGCGTGTCGCAGGACATCGTCATCTATTTGCTTTTATGCGTACCATCGCATCGCCTCTGCTGTGTGTAGAGACATGTACAGGCGCTGCAATCTAGGAATCAAGGGAAAATATCGAACAACTTTCACAAGAATTCTCTTTTTCGAACTCTTCCTATTCAACTGGAATCTGCACTGGCCACATACGGGACAATAGTCCAAATCTTTATACTCTTTGTAAAATAGCACACAATCATTCGGACATGCGTCAATTATCCTGTACTTTAGGCCGAGGCTGCTCAAGATATTTCTAACCTTATAATGAGATTTAGGAAGATTGTGATCATCAGGAAGCAACTTACATATTTGCTCCTGAATTTCGTCAAAAGCACTCACTGACATTTTGTGCTTCACTTTTATCTTCATTTGCTCCATCACATATTGCAACACATTCTCTCGACATCCAGGGAACACCGGGGTCTGTGCTTCAAGTAGCATCCGGTTGTACTTTTCCATCTCACTGGTGTCAGTGGCCAAGCTAGCTGCGGGGAATGTGCCATCATGCTCATTAGTGGTACTGTAACCTCCGTCTTGGTGTTGGTGTCCACCATGACTACATCCCGGAAATGCATCATGGACCAAATCTGCAGTTGGGTTGCAAGCTGGGGGTCCGGCACCACTCCCGCTGGATGAGGCACCATGGTAACTGTACCCTGAACTGAAGTCTGCTGCGCTGAACTCTACTGCTTCACCATGCTCGCTCCATGTAGTGTAACTCCACATCATACCATTTTCGTACAGGTGTTGCACCATAACATTAACCTCCGCATACTGACAATTAAGACATTTCTGATACGGACACCTGAAACGTTTCTTTCCCTGACCATGTTCTATCGCAAAATTCACAAATTCGCTAATTCAATCCATATACCGGACATTACATCTATTCTTCAACTTCATCCAACTCTTGTCCATACTGCTACAAAATATTACAATTAATTAATTATATATTACATATATATATATTAGTCCATTAATTTACGCTTAATTATACGTACACGATCTACATCGATCCATCAATTACGTATGTACGTAATTTAATCTGTATATATAGCTAACATCCATGCATGTATGTACGTACGTTTTCACTAAATATATATATATTAATTAAGCAAATTTTAACTGCGTGCGTACCTGCTGGCCGGCCTTCTCGAAATCTCTTAATTAAGCTAGCTAGCTAGTCAGCGGAGATCCCTTATCCTGATCATTCCCTCGGCCTTCTCGTTCCCTTCTCCTTCTCCGGCCTTCTCCTTCAATTCTTCTTCGAATGGAATGAAGATATTGATGATCGGATGGAATCGAATGAATCGATCGAAGAGAGTTTGGCATCGGGCTTATATAATGCTTCACTTAGACGACGGAGGTGTCGGTACGTCGTCTAAGTGGAAGTTAATTACTCGAACCACGGCGTGTCGGTCCGTTGTCCAGGTCGTCACCTGGACGACGGAGAATACCATCTCCGTCGTCCAGGTGATCACCTGGAGGACGGAGAAGACTCCGAGGTCCAGGTGATAACTTGGACGACGGAGAATACCTTATCCGTCGTCCAGGTGATCACCTGGACCTCGGAGTCTTCTCCGTCCTCCAGGTGATCACCTGGACGACGGAGATGGTATTCTCCGTCGTCCAGGTGTTACTTGGACGACGGAGACTTCTACGTCGTCCAAGTGTCACTTAGACCACGGAACATTTACGTTTCCGTGGTCTAAGTGCTGTTTTCTTGTAGTGTGGGTAGGGTACGAAGGGTATGACTTAGGCGACAAAAATAGTTGGGTTCGTTGTCTAAGTACCTGCTTAGGCGACGAAATCAGCTCTTTTGTCGCCTAAGAGTTAATTTAATTAATATATTAATTTGAATTAGTGAGGCCGATCGATCCGAATTAACTAGTTTAATTCTGGATCCATTAGTTATGTCAGAAATGACAGAATAATTGTACTAGTACTCTGATCCTTGTTCAAAAAAAAAATTCAAATTTAGAATATTAATTAATTATATATATTGTACTCCTTGTCGATCGTAATTAATATAATTAATCATCATTACCTCAAAAAAGTGAGATTACAATATTTAATTACAAATTAATATCCTTCGTCATTATATTGTACTCCTGGCCATAAACATCATCCTCCTCCTCAATACTATTATCCAATTGGTCCTCCTCCTTATCATACTCAACGTCATTCGACGAATATCTTGAGTTCTCGTCATCATCCTGCACCTCATCTTCACTGCCATCATTCTCTAGATATATATTCTCATATTGAGTTAGATCGGTAGAGCCATCAGGCATGGGTAAATGTTCACCAGCTTGAACCATTTCCATTATGTCGGAGCGGATGACAGAAATATTAGGCTTTTGATATGCAGGAATGTCTCTTTGTAGTTTAGCATCTTCAGTCACCGGCATCTCTTCAGTTGTCATGGTATTCCATATTCCTCTATGAGAGATATGGTTCACTATTTTTCATCCTTCACCAGCTTTTGGATCATTAAGATAGAACACCTGTCTAACTAAGGTGGCAAGAGGAAAAGACTCATCCTCATACCAGCTTGAGTTTGTATCAGCTGATAAAAGGCCCAGGTCTTGCTTTGTATGCTTGAACCATTTGCACTTAAATAGGAAAATGTTGACATCATTCCCGTAACATAGCTGAACGACATATACAAGAGCCCCGTAATATATATCATCGTCATCCCTAACTGCGACCACACTGTTTTGTGTTCTTCTTCCTTCATCTCGGGCCAATGAATGAAATTTTACACCGTTCACAAAACATCCGGGTAAATATAGTTTCTAACTGGCTTCCCTGCTAACAAGTGCTTTGGCCAGAACCACCACTCCCGTGGTTATCGGATTTTTGTAGATCAATCATCTGTAACAATTTGTATTAAAATATAATTAATTAAAGTGTTTAATTCTACAAATATGTATATAATTAAATAAGTAAACATACGTACCCATTGGAGGAAATAATTGAGCAACTTCTTCTTAACCACTTTTTCAAACCAGGATGAACTCTTGTTTAGATGTAACGCCTGAAGGTTCTCCCTATACGCCTTCATGTAAGGCTTGACTTCGTCACAGTCTCGCAACACTACCCAATGTGCTAAGATAAGCTCTTCAATTGTTAATGATTCCTTTAATACTCCTCTAAAGGATCGTACGACATTTGTGACGATAAAAAGATTGATGCTGCCACTGGGATCGGAGGCGGTGGGAGGTGGTGGATCCTTGAGGTACCTCTTGCAGTAAGTAACACACTCATGCATTAGGTATGTCTCTACTATGGAGCCATCCGGGGCCGACAACTTTTTGACGAATCCTTTATACAATCCAAGCTGTTTACAAAATCCAACGTTCAATTAATTAATTGTAGAATAGGTACATATAGTAATCTCAAGTGGAACAAATAGTTGATCGGAAAACCTGCATAATTAATTGGTTGTACATACCTTTCTTGAGGATACATCCAAGTGTACTGGACCGGACCAGAAATGAGCACCTGTTCGGGTAGGTGGATCATTAGGTGAATCATGATGTCAAAGAAAGCAGGGGAAAAAATCTTGTCTAGTTTGCATATGATGTGCAAAATTTATTGTTGCGGTTCCACCACATCTGACTTCTTCAACTCTCTGGCGCATAACCTCGGCCACCATCTGCATAATGCCACTATTGGTTCTATGACATCACGAGGCAAATATGGTCGAATTACCACTGGAACCAGACGTTGCAGTATAACGTGATAGTCATGTGTCTTTAGACCAATAAACTTGTGTTTCACCTCGTCCACTACTTTAATTATAGTAGCTGCATACGTAGCCGGATAACAAACACTCTTAAACAAGTTGAATACAGAACCTCTAAGTGCCAGCTTCACTATAGAAGGTGCATCTGGCAACTTGTTGTACACTCCTCTTCTATCCCTCCTCAACCACAAGGGACGACGTAGATTCATAGATTCCAGATCTTTGCACACTTTGGGAGTTTCTTTAGTCTTGAATTTAATACCGAGAATTGTTCCCACCATGTTGTCACACACATTCTTTTCTATGCCCATCACATAAAAGTTGTTCCACAGCCTCAATTTCGATCAGTAAGGGAGTTCAAAGAATATACTTTTGTAATGCCAATAGCTGAGATCCTGTGCAGGTATTGGATTGCATTTCTGTACATACTTGTCATTGGTCAACACATGAAAGAGTAAATAGCTCAACCTCTTTAAAATCTCTTCGCCAGACCAACTACGGGGTTTAGAATTATTCTCTACCGTCTCATCGAAATGAGTTTCATCTTGTCGCCACGGGTGATCATGAGGAAACCATCTACGGTGACCCAAGTAACACACATTCCCCGCGTGCCAACTAGAGTTCATGTCATCCAAACATATTAGACATCCATTGTATCCTTTCGTCCTGCAGGCTGCCAACATCCCATACGCTGGAAAATCATTGATCGTCCACATTACGACTGCCCTCATCATGAACATCGTGTCAGTGAATTTGTCATAAGTTGGGACTCCATTTTCCACAACAGTTTCAGCTTGTTAATTAAAGGTCTGAGGTAGACATCTAAGCACTTCCCCGGAGATTTAGGACCTTGAATTAGTAGAGTAAGAAAATTAAATTCCTTGTTCATGCACATCCACAGAGGCAGGTTGTATGACATTAGAATAACCGGCCAAGTGCTGATGGCACAGCTATTACTAACTCAAGGATTGAATCCGTCTGTAGAAAGTCCAAATCTAACATTTCGAACCTCTGCTGCAATGTCTCCAAATTCCTTGTTGAAATGTTTGAACGCCTCTCCATGTATGGCCTGTCTTAGCATATCATCATCTATTCACTTTTTTGCGTACCATCCCATCGCCTTTACTGCGTAGAGAGACATGTCCAGACGCTGCAATATGGGAATCAATGGAAAATATTGAAGAACCCTCAAAGGATTTTGGTTTTTCGAACTCCTCCTATTCCCCCGGTTCTCATATTTGCACTTGCCACATACGGGACAATAGTCTAAATTTGCATACTCTTTGTAAAACAGCACATAATCATTTGGGTAGGTGTGAATTATTTTGTACTTTAGGCCAAGGCTGCTCAAGATCTTTCTAACCTTATAATACGATTTTGGAAGATTGTGATTATCGGGAAGCAACTTACATATTTGCTTCTGTATTTCGTCAAAAGCACTGTGTGACATTTTTTTCTTTACTTTTATCTACATTTGCTCCATCACATATTGCAACACATTCTCTTGACATCCAGGGTACACCGGAGTCTGGACTTCAAGTAGCATCC
Source organism: Geum urbanum (assembly GCA_946800695.1). Taxonomy (NCBI): domain Eukaryota; kingdom Viridiplantae; phylum Streptophyta; class Magnoliopsida; order Rosales; family Rosaceae; genus Geum; species Geum urbanum. Next base: position 15,429,143 of record OX327003.1, read on the forward strand.
TGTTGTACTTATCTGTCTCACTAGTGTCAGTGGCCAATCTAGCAACGGAGAATGTGTCATCATGCCTATGAGTGGTATCGTAACCTCCCTCTTGGTGTTGGTGTCCACTGTGACGAAATCCCAGAAATGCATCATGGACCAAATCCACTGTTGGGTTCCACGAAGGGGCGCGACTACTGCTTGATGAGGCACTATGGTAACTGAAAGTCTGGTCCTGAGCTTAAATCTACTACTTCACCATGCTCGCTCCACGTAGTATAACTCCACAACATACCGTTCTCGTACAGGTGTTGCGACATAACATTAGCCGTCGCAAATTGATGATTAAGACATTTTCTCCATGGACACCTGAAATGCTTATTTTCCTAACCATGCTCCGTCGCAAAATCCACAAACTCTCTTATTCCGTCCATATTGAAAGGATCCAACCCTGATTTAGTTTCATAAACCGGAACCAAACCCCTTCTGAAAACACGAACTTTCAAAAATTTTGGCACAATTCCACTATATCGCGAAGTTACCATTAACCTGCACTCGAAAATACACTTCATCCTATGCCACAAAAGCCAAACCGTGGGCACCAATCCCATCCGGATTTCTCAAAAAGATATCATAATGTAAAGCAATAAACAAAACTATAGCTTTACAAAAATTCGGGAAAATCATGTGAAAAATATAAACATAATAGTATTTAGAGCGACCTCTAGTATATACATATATACAAAACAGTAGGCCAAACAAGAAACCTACTGAGAAAGGAAAAGTGGCTCGAATACTATGCCTCCCACCTCGACGTGCGACACCTGAATCCAAACTGCAAACTGGGCATGGAAAACGAAGAGCCCAGGGAAAAACATATAAACTGTTAGAGTGAGTGGACGAAAATAAATGTCTTTCACCAAATAATATATATGTTATAAAAACATATGCGAGTCTAAATGCATGAAAATCATATGATATACGAGGGAGACTCTAACTCTTCACGCGTATAGAGCATGCATCGAAAATCCCGCGGGGTCATTCATGGACACATCCTCGCTAATGCAGTCTGAATCACGGGATCCCAGACCCTCACGTGATTTTAGCCAGAAAGGCCTCAGGTCAGGGTATCGCCCCCCCGGTAAAGACCTCAGGTCAGGGTCACAGTCCCCCCCCCGGTAAACATCCTCGGGGATCAGCCGGGATGCTAAGTGTATCGATACAACTATACATACTGAGACTGTACTCTGTGTAAACCAAATCATAAATATTTTCTATGCAAATGTCTAAAGCATAATGTAAATGCATATTCGTATTGCATAATTATAAAAGCATATTCGTAAATGCATATTCATAAAATACATGTTCGTATAAATCATAAGCATAAATGCATGTTCATGCCCGTAAAACGTATATATAAAAGACTCACAACCAATCAGTGAAAAGAAATGTCCACTCACAGACAAGCACGACGCAAAACGCGTTAATCCTAAGATCCGGCGGAAAATCCCTCGCCAAACGAATGATCACGATCTCCTGAATAATCATAAATACCACTGCTCAAAATCACAATTCAAAACCTTGAACCACATCTTGAGAACCAACCATTCCCGAAAACATATAACTTGAATAGCAACGAAATCGTCGAAAATCTAATAAACACACTATAAAAGCTCGCCACAAATTTCGATGCTCAATTCAAAATATAAACCTCACCACTGGGATCGGTGCACGATTCTGAGCAAAACAACATAAAACTTGTCGAAAATCACCTCGGCCGGAAAACCGCCACGCACGACGGCGCGCCGGGTTGCCGTCGGAAAATTTCATCGGCCCAGAAAATGTAAACCTTCACATGGATTTGAAGATCTTGACATTGCCAACAACTTTGTAGTTCAAAGCTAAGCCCAATTTTTACTGGAAAACACCCAAAACTCACCTTGAAGTCGAAAACCCTCACCAAAATTCATTAACTCCGATCGGCAACCACCGGCCACGGCAAGGTGCAAAACCACATGGGTTCAACTCACCTCTCCATGGGCTTCAAAACCCCTCTAGGTTTGACCTCCAACTCGGCCACCACCGCCGCCTCCGTCGTCGCCGAATCTCACCAGAAATTCTCTAACTTTGCCGTGTCGTTTCTCCCTCCTTCGGCCACCATAGGGGACGATCCACCTACCAAATTGAAGAGGAGACAAAGCCAAACACTTTTCATCAAGGGACCACGGCCAACCCTGAAAGGACCCAACCCCGATTTAGTTTCCTAAAACAGAATCGAACCCCTTCTAAAAACACAAACTTACAAAAACCATAAAAATTTCGGCAGAGTTTCGCTGTAACGTGGAATTGCCATTAACCTGCACCCGAAAACACACTTCATCCTATGCCACAAAAACCAAACCGTGGGCACCAATCCCATCCGGATTTCTCAATATCATGACAATAATGTAAAGTAATAAGTAAAACTGTACTTTACAGAAATCCGGGGAAAAACATATAAAAGTATAACTACAGAGTAATCAGAGCGACCTCTAGTATATATAAACAAAAATATACAACAGTAGGCAAAACAAGAAACCTACTGGAAAACAAAGGTAGCTCGAACACTAAGCCTCCGACTGCGACGTGAGACACCAAAATCCGAACTGCAAACTGGGCACGGAAACTGAAAAGTCCAGGGGAAAGGTAAATAAAATCGTTAGAGTGAGTGGACGAAAATAATCATATGCCTTTCACCATTTATACAATATAAAAAAAATACGAGTTCTTAGAATAAATGGAGGTGTCAGGCGAATCTCTCATGCCCGACGGTCAGACGAATCTCTCAAGCCTGATGGTAATAGACTAGGTGAATCTCTCAAGCCTAGTGGGCAGATCAGGGGAATCTCTCAACCCTGGATCTGGACTACCGGTGATCAGCCAAGTAGCCAATGCATCGATGCTAAGTAAATGTCATCACCATATAAAATATAAAACAATACCTCCAAAAACAATATATAAACTCAATATCATACTGGTAATAAATACTGAAATCAAGAACTCGCTACGACAGTGTAAATAAAAGAATAATCATAAAATATAACTGATCAAAATCTCAATTCATTACTCTGTACCACACCTCGGAAACCAACCATTTCCGGAAACGTATAACTCAGATACAAAATAATCGACGAAAATCCCCAAAATTCTCCACATAAACCCTCGACTAAAAATCCGATATCCAAATCAACTCGAAAACCTCAAGGTGATGATCGGGGCGCGATTACGAGCAAAAACGACATAAAACTAGTCAAATTCCAAAAAGTCAACGGATCACTGGAGCTCCGCCGTTGACCGCCGCCGCCGACGGCGGTGCGCCGTGATTAGAGGAATTTCCCGGAGACCAAGACCCCAAAATGATCTCCTCCTCAAGCCAAGCCTCTTTCCCCAAAGAGTCACCACCATTCAGCCAACACCGTGGCCGGAAATCAGCTCGACAATTCAAAATCTCAAACCGGCCGGAAAACTTCTCCGGCAAAATCCTCCACCGTGAGGCCATCTCGGCCTCCCAACTTCAAGGAGCTTCCTCCCTAGCTCGAACCCAACCTTTTCCACCTAAAACCCCCCTCGAAAAGTCGCTAGAGCGCCACCCCTCATCAAACCCGATTCTGGCCAAAAACTCAAGAACTTCAACTAGGTCGTTCTCCCACAAATCCTCACCAAATTTCACAAATCAAAGTCCTAACCCATAGGAAATCAAGAGGAGAATAGAACCATACCCAAATCGGAGCCGGAGGTGGTCGGAAATGAAAAGTCTTCGGCGAGTCAAAAGGTGGTGCTTTTTCCTCCCTCGGTCAACGCGGGTCAACGCCAATTTCTTGGTCAATGGCGGTCAAACTTCCCAAAACAGTGTATTTGACAATTTTTTGACTATTTCGATATTTATACTCGTGGCTCGATACGATCGACTATCCAAATCGAATCACATCCACGTTTCGGATAACCCAAATTTAAACGGATAAACACGACAAAATTACACAATTTCTAATATTCATAACATATTCCTCGGTTATCGAAACAATTATCCGAAACTGCCCACGAACTCAAAATCACGCGTACTACAATTCTCGTAAAGAAACTCAACTCAAATTCTCGCCCAATAATTAAGTTGTAAACCGAACCGCCAATTCGATTCATTTACGATAAACTGTGATTACTCGCTAACTCGCGGATTAAGCCAATTACTACACTGATTCTGGTTCGGGTCGTCACAAACCGTGGCCGGAATAAAGCACAATGGCGGCGACAAACTCGGTGACCAAAACGGGTCATTTCGACCCACGGGTCAAAGTGGTCAACATCCTAGTTTCCCAATTTGGAAAGTTCCCAAAATCGTCACGTATTCACCCCATATTTATACCGTGCACATACCGTCCAAATCGTATCGAAACCAAACAGATAAACACGACTAAATCCAATGGCCGAAAATATTCATAACTTATTCCACGTAACTCTAAATAATCCTCCAGAAATTCCCACGAGCTCGAAATTAAATTCTCTACAACTTTCGTGAAGGAAATCAAATCAAATTCTTACCCGATAATATAGTCGTTAACACACCCGCCATATTGACAAATTACGACAAAATTGCGACTAATTGTGAAACTCGCAAATCAAACCGACAAACATACCATTTCTGGTTCAGGTTGTCACAAATCTACCCCCCTTACAAAAGTTTCAACCTCGAAATTTTCAAGCCTGCCAACTGAAATGTAGGGACACTGCCTCTGCATAGTGCTGAACCTCCCAAGTGACTACTTCAACTGATTGACTCTGCCAACAGACTTTCACAATAGGAAATATTTCTGTATTGTAATCCCTGCACCCTTAAATCCAGAATCTAAACTGTCTTCTCCACAAATATCAAGTCTTCCTATATAGGGAACTGATAGGGTGTTAAACATGTAATAAATCTGAAATGTAGTTCCACCACATCGAATACAACATACACATTTGCCAACGCTTCAGGCAATGCCAAACTATACGTCACAACACTAACTCGCCCCATGATCACATACAGACCAATATAACGTGACATGAACTCTGGCATGTCTAACTAACCGTCCATGTTGATTGCGACTTTACTGATTGACTTGTCTAGAAGTCTGCGTTGGTCAAACAATAGAAATGGTACCTTGACCTCCTCCTGAATTCTGAGTTGCAGGACCACGAAAAGCAGCTAACTAAGGACATTCCTTTATAACGTGACCATCCCGGCCACCATAATAGAACCTGAGAGTGCCCCTCTGACACAAACCACAGTAACGTCTGCTGTAAAAGTTTCACAATGGAAACTTCTGCTGTGTGGAAGGATCACCAACGACCACCCTGGCTCATACCACAGGAACTAGTCCACTACTCTGTGATTTCCTTCTCAACCAAACGGATCTGCCGCCTTGTCCAAATGACCCTCAACATAATCAAAAATGCCACAGCCAGATAAAGCTACTGATCCCAAGTTGCCTGAACTCAATCTCATCAAAATATTACGATTAAGTTCACCTTCTTCAAACCAACAAAACTGAAACCATATCTGACTTACCTTCTAATGTCCTCGCCTCTGAGTGCAGCACCACAAACTCCTCACGGTTGTCTGGAGGCATAACAGTCAAAATCCCTTTGATGATCAGGTTCAAACTCATCTCGAATCTCCTGCATTGCTTCCTCTGAAGCCACATAACACGTGCAAATTGAGACAAATATGTGAACAAGATCTAACATACATCCCTGCCTCAAACTAGTAAGCACTTCATATTTCCGTTGTTGGGTAGCCTGATTGAACCATTACTGTATAAACAATACCCTGAATGTAGGTCATGGAGTCTCAACAGGAACTCACACGATACCAACCCACCAAATGCAATCTTTTGACTCAAGCAAACTATCAACTACCATAATCCTCTATTCAAAATCAACATATAGACGCCCATACACGCATAACTGGGCAAACCATGCCATACATATCTCTGAACCCTGAATGCTTATCCAAACCCACAACTCATTTATCAAGTCGCGCGTCGACTGATCCTCAATAGGATCCACAACCCTATTGACACGAAAACCACGTCAAGGAGGCATCCTAATGAATAAAACATGGTTCACAACAAGCAGGACGTAATCATGGAACTTAAAAAACATACAACACCTAGAGCACTGATGAGTATCCACCGGCCGGTCGGGTCCTCGCTCCAGACATGCTGTACATTCTCAAATATCCTTAGTAAACATGACTACAGAAGTCTACAGAACCTAAAACCTAATGCTCTGATACCAAGCTGAAAGGACCCAACCCCGATTTAGTTTCCTAAACCGGAATCAAACCCCTTCTGAAAACACGAACTTTCAAAAAATTTGGCAGAGTTCCACTATATCGCGAAGTTATAATTAACCTGCACCTGAAAATACACTTCATCCTATGCCACAAAAGCCAAACAGTGGGAACCAATCCCATCCGGATTTCTCAAAAACATATCATAATGTAAAGCAATAAACAAAACTATAGCTTTACAGAAATCTGGGAAAATCATGTGAAAAATATAAACATAATAGTATTCAGAATGACCTGTAGTATATACATATATACACAACAGTAAACTGGCAAACAAGAAACCTATTGAGAAAGGAAAAGTGGCTCGAATACTATGCCTCCCACCTCGACGTGCGACACATGAATCCAAACTGCAAACTGGGCATGGAAAACGAAGAGCCCAGGGAAAGACATATAAACTGTTAGAGTGAGTAGACGAAAATAAATGTCTTTCGTCGAATAATATATATGTTATAAAAACATATGCGAGTCTAAATGCATGAAAATCATATGATATACGAGGGAGACTCTAACTCCTTACGTGTATAAAGCATGCATCAAAAATCCCGCGGGGTACCTCATGGACACATCCGCGCTAGTACAGTCTTAATCACGGGATCCCAGACGCTCACGTGATTCTAGCCAGAAAGGCTTCAGGTCAGGGTATCTGCCCCCCCCCCTCAATGGTAAAGACCTCGGGTCAGGGTCACAGTCCCCCCCCCCCCCCCCGGTAAACATCCTCGAGGATCAGCCGGGATGCTAAGTGTATCGATACAACTATAGTTACTGAGACTGTACTCTGTGTAAACTAAATCATAAATGTTTTCTATGCAAATGTATAAAGCATAATGTAATTGCATATTCGTATTGCATAATTATAAAAGCATATTCGTAAATGCATATTCATAAAACACATGCTCGTATAAATCATAATCATAACTGCATACTCATGCTTGTAAAATGTATATATAAAAGACTCGCACCCAATCAGTGAAGAGAAATGTCCACTCACAGACAAGCACGACTCAAAACGCGTTAATCCTGTGATCCGGCAGAAAATCCCTCGCCAAACGAACTATCATGATCTCTTGAATAATCATAAATACCACTGGTCAAAATCACAATTCAAAACCTTGAACCACATCTTGAGAACCAACCATTCCCGAAAACATATAACTCGGATATCGACGAAATCGTCGAAAATCTAATAAACACACTATAAAATCTCACCACAAATTCCAATGCTCAATTCAAAATATAAACCTCACCACTGCGATCGGTGTGCGATTCCGAGCAAAACGACATAAAACTTGTCAAAAATCAACTCGGCCGGAAAACTGCCGTGCGCCGGGCTGCCGCCGCCGTAAAATTTTATCAGCCCAGAAAATTTTAACCTACATGTGGATTTGAAGATCTCGACATTTCCAAAAGTTTTATAGTTCAAAGCTAAGCCCAATTTTGATCGGAAAACACCCAAAACTCACCTTGAAGTTGAAAACCCTCGCCGGAATTCATTAACTGCGATTGGCCACCACCGGCCACGGCAAGATGCAAGACCACTTGGGTTTAACTCACCTCTCCATGGGCTTCAAAACCCCTATAGGGTCGACCTCCAACTCGGCTGCCACCACCGCCTCTATCTCCGCCGAATCTCGCCGGAAATTCTCTAACTTTGCCTCGTCGTTTCTCCCTCCTCCGACCACCATAGGAGACGATCCACCTACCAAACTGAAGAGGAGACAAAGCCCAACACTTTTCTTCAAGGGACCACGGCCAACCTATGACGACCCGGACCAGAATCAGCAGTATGATCAGCTGTATACATGAGTTACTGCTTAGCCGCAGATTGACGACAGAGTTTGAACCGCCAGGGATTGTTAACGACTAAATTATTAGCTGAGAATTGGAGCTGGGTCTCTTCTCGAGAGTCGTTGTGTGTGTGATTTTGAGTTCGTGGGTGGTTCCGGATCGTTAGTTGGACGACCAAGGAATTAGTTATGAATATTTGAAGCTTCTACGGAAATGGATTTAAATGGCAGGTTTGCTCGCGACTAAATTATCGGACAGGAATTTGGTCTCGGCTACTTCACGGAAGTTGTTCAGAATTTAATTTCGAGTTCGTGGGAACTTCTGGAGCATGATTTGGATTTACGAGGATTTAGTTGCGAATATTTCCGTTTGTAGTTTGTTTAGTCGATTTATTATGTGTTTGGGCTGAACAGTTGACTTTTTATCCGTTTGACTGATGTGTTTGACTTCGGGTGATTATTGAAGAGTACGTCGAGAAGAGTTTGTGGCCGCAAGAATTATCGGAATCGGATATACGATGAGAAAGTTACGCGCATTTGAAGTTCGTCGAATGGATAAATATGAAGTTTCCAAATCGGGAAAGTCTATATATGGCTGTTTCCCCTTTGGGAAAGTCAAACCTGGTATTTATATCTTTGACCATGTTGACTTGGTTGACCGATGGAGGAGGTGAAGCTAACGACGGAGCGGCGACTTCACGGTGGAGGTGGATTCCGGCCACCCCACGGCTTGTACTTGGGCTCTTTCCCTTCGCCTTGATGCCACGAACTTAACCCCGGCCACCACGCACGGCCTAGCTCGCCGGAGAGAGAGGATTATTCCGGCCAAGTTTGGGAAATTTTGAGGTTAATCGGGTTCTTGGATTCGGATCGATTCGAGCTGAAATTTTTAGTGGGCTTTGAAGCTCTCCTCACATACAAGCTACCATGTAAGTTTGAAGCTCTAATTTTGCTTGAGTTTAGAGAATTTTGGGATTGAAAATTTGTGTACAATTCGGTTTATCATGAAATTGGATGTGTTAGAGTGAGAATTGGACTTCGGTGCAGTTGACAAAGTTGCTCAGTTGACGATTTGGAGTGGAATAGGTGCAGCTCCGCTGTGAAATTTCACGTCCGGCGGCGGCGCCGCCGTGGACGGCGGTCAACGGTCAACATGTTTGACTTTTTGGACTTTCGGCAAGTTGCATGTCATTTGACTCGAAATCGCTCCCCGATCGCAGTGGGGAGGTTCGTTTCTCGATTTGAGCATCCGAATGTATAGCGAGGTATTGAGGTGTACATATACGGATTTTCGACGATTCGTCAACTTTGAATTATGGGTTTCCGAGAATGGTGTTTTCTCGTGATTTTTTTTGAAATGTTGAGTTATGACTTTGAGTATTGGATTTTTTGAATATTCAGGTGTTCGTGATCGTTCTTTTGGCGAGGGACTTTCCGCCGGATCACGGGTTAACGCGATACGCGTTACGCCAGTCTGTGAGTGGACAATTTATTTTCACGGATTGATTGCGAGTCTTTTATATACGTTTTATGTATTTGAGCATGCAGTATGATTATGGTTTTACGAGCATGAGATTTCATACGAGATTATGTTTATTACGAGCATGTGTTACGATTATACGATTATATATATACGGATATACGTATATGAATATACATACACTTATATGCTATTTCTTGCATTTGCATCGAAATGTTTATGATTTGGTTTACACAGAGTACAGTCGTGGTTACGTTGTTGTATCGATACACTTGTCTCTCGGCTGATCCCCGATGGTAGGCCACCAGGAGGGGCAGTACCCCTACCTGATCGGCGAGGGGCAGTACCCCGGAACCGAGGCCTTTCTGGCTATGAATCACGTGGTAGTCAAGGACTCCGTGATTCTGACTGTACTAGCACGGACGTGTCCATGAGTGACCCCGTGAGACTTTCTATGCATGCTCTGTTTACGAGTTGGAGTTAGCGTCTCCTCGTAAACTATTTGATTTGATTAATTTATATTTCGACTCGCATATGTTTTTGTAACATATATATTAACTGGTGAAAGACATTTATTTTCGTCCACTCACTCTAACGTGTTTATTGTCTTTCCCCTGGGCTTTTCGTTTTCCGTGCCCAGTTTGCAGTTCAGGCTCTGGTGTCGCACGTCGTGGTCGGAGGCATAGTGCTCGAGCTACTTTGTTTCATCCAGTAGGTTTATTGTTCTACCTACTGTGGTATACGTATATGGTTATGTATTAGAAGTCGCTCTGGGTTTCCTATTGAACATGTTATACGATTTTACCCGGATTTCAGTAAAGTATATATTATATGTATTGTTTACTTTACTGTTGATATATTGAGAAATCCGGATGTGAGTGGTTTCCACGGTTTGCTTTTTGTGGCATAGGATGAAGTGTATTTTCCGCGTGCAGGTAATGGTAATTCCACGCTAGTAACGAAACTCTGCCCAAATTTCGAAAAGTTTTTGTTGGTTCGTGTTTTCGAAGGGGTTTGATTTCGATTTAGGGAGCTAAATCGGGGTTGGGTCCTTTCACAACCTTGGCCGGAATAAAGCACAACGATGGCGACGAACTCGGTGACCAAAACGGGTCATTTCGACCCACGGGTCAAAGTTGTCAACAACCCAGTTTCCCAATTTGTAAAGTTTCCAAAATCATCACGTATTCACCCCGTATTTATACCGTACACATACCGTCCAAATCCTATCGAAACCAAACAGATAAATATGACTAAATCCAACGGCCGAAAATATTCATAACATATTCCACGTAACTCGAAATAATCCTCCGAAAATTCCCACGAGCTCGAAATTAAATTCTCTACAACTTTCATGAAGGAACTGAATAAAATTCTTGCCTAATAATTTAGTCGTTAATACACCCACCATATCGACCAATTACGACAAAATCGCGACTAATCGTGAAATTCGCAAATCAAACTGTTAAACATACCATTTCACGTTTGGGTTGTCACACATATACCGCATATCACTTATATTCGCCAACTATATCCAACTCTTATCCATATTTATGCCCGCATAATAAGTTAACAATTATATATCATATTAATTATATTTTTTCTACCAATAACTAATTAATCTAATATATGTACAACTATATATATATAGTTATATGCGCACTATAATCTAGCTGGCTAACGTACTACGTACCTAGCTTATATTAATATATATATACATTGTATATATACACACTATTAATTAATCTACCTTAACGTACTACCTAGCTTAATTAAACCATTAATAAGCGCGCTTATAGATTAACAATTAGCTTAATCTAGCTACCAAACATGTTTTAACTAATAATATAATATAATATATATATTATATTATTAATTATTAACTAATTAACCAATATCCTTACAATTACGTACATTAACAATACAATACAATACAATACAATACGTACAACAAGCCAGTAATTAAGCTACCTAAGATCACCGGAAACTATATATGCGCTGGAATATGTCACCGGATTTACGTACGTATGTACGGTATTAAATTCAAATAAATGATTCGTGGGAAACGAGTTAATACTTACCTTCACCTAGAAGGAGAGCAGGGGTTGATGAAAAATTGCAATCGATATTTCGTGAAAATTTTTTCCCGGCCGAGATCGGTCTGCTCGGTAGAGTGAGGGGAGAGAGGGAGAGAGAGAGAGAGAGAGAGAAGTTGAGAGGAGAGGGCGAGATACCCCAAGGTAAATATAGTGTTGGACTGACTTATGGGCCAACATGTATTTTTCTCATGAACCACCCCACCCCACAAAAAAATAATAATTCGTAAAACCATTTCCAAAGTTACTGGTGTTTGTCTTTGTCGTAAAAACTTAATTTATTAACTAGATTGAAATTAATTGAAATTTGACATAAACAATTTATTTATGACTAAAAGCTTGTTATATATCTATTAATATTGTATAACTTAAATGTTCGAATGTCTATATTCACTCCACCAGAATCAGTAGAGTAATCAGTACGATTCACGAGATTATGCGTAATCGCGATTAATCGTTAATTGTGTGATTTGTCGGATTAGTTCGCGACTTAAATATTGGTCGAGAATTTGAATTGAGTTTCTTTACGAGAGTTGTAGAGCACGTGATTTCGAGCTCGTGGGCGGTTCCGGATGATTTTTCCGATAACCGAGGAATATAATATGATTATTTGAAGTTTTGATTTATCAACGAGTTTATCCGTTTGGTTCGTATTTATCTGAATCGTTTTGGTTATTTGTTTTGAACCGTTGATTGTCCCGAGACGCGATTATAAATATCAAAAAATACTATTTGAGGTTTGACCAGGCGTTAACTTTCCATTTTGGGACTGTTGACCGTTGACCGAGGAGGAAAACTTTCCCGTTTGAGTTTCGCCGGCCGACTTGGATTTTCCGGCCACGTCCGGCCACGTGAGGGGTATGAATCTCTTCCTCTTGAGTTTCTGAGTTGTTTTGTAATTGGAATTTTGTGATTTGGTGATGAATTGAATGGGTACGAATCGGGTCGGTTTGCCGGAGTTCACCGGTGACGGGGTTCGGACTTCCGGCGACCTACGGTGGCGGGGGAGTGGGGGTTTCAACTCCCCTTGCCCCAAGGATGCTTCCCCTATGTTTGATTTGGGTTGAGGATGAGTTTTCCGGTGAACCCGTGGCGGTTGCCGGATATGAACTCCGATCTGTTTCGAGCTGTTTTTGGAAAGGTTTTACTTGGAATTGGGCTTTGTGGTAGTTGAGGAAAAGGTTGGGCTTGAGATGATCTTGAAATCTGGAGTTTCCTCGCCAGAGAAACTCTCTGTTGACGGCGAGCCGGCGGCGGCGGCGCTCCGGCGAGAAAGTCAACTTTTCAGTTTTTGATGATTTTAATGTCATTTTTCTCGTAATCGCGCCCCGATCGTCACCTTGAGGTTTTCGAATTGATTTGGGTGTTGGATTTTTAGTCGAGCGTTTTGAGTTGAGATATCGGAAATTCAGTCGATTGTTTTATACAGTTTTATATGTTTCCGAGAACGGTTGGTTTCCGTGGTTAAGTATAGAGTTGTGGGCTATGTTTTTGATCAGATATGTTTTATGATTATTCAGGGGATCGAGATCGTATTTCGGGCGAGGGATCGTCTACCGAGCCACGTGATTAGCGCGAGTGCGCGTTTCGCTCACCTGCGAGTGGACAATTTCTTTTCACGAAATGATTGCGAGTCTTTATACACGTTTTACGAACTTAAGCATGCATACGAGATTATGTTTTATATGAGCATGTGTTATACGATTATTGTGACGACCCAGAACAGAATCAGTATGAGAAATCAGCTTAATTCGCGAGTTAGCGTATCATCGTAGATTTCCGATAATAGATTTACTCGTCAGGTTTGATGAAGACTAAATCATTGGCCGAGAATTGGAGCTGAGTCTCTTCTCGATAGTCGTTGTACGTGTTATTTCGAGTTTGTGGGTGGTTCCGGATCATTATTTGGACGACCGAGGAATAAATTATGAATATTTGAAGTTTCGACGGAATCGGATTAAATTGGAGGCTCTCTTAGCGACTAAATTTTCGGGCGAGAATTTGGTTTCAGATTCTTCACGGAAGATGTCGAGAATTTAATTTCGAGCTTGTGGGATCTTTCGGAGCATTATTCCGAGTTACGAAGATTAAGTTGTGAATATTTCCGGTTGTTGATTATTTAGTCGATTTAAGTATGTGTTTGGGCTGAAGCATTGACTTTTTATCTGATTGGTCGATGTGTTTGACTTCGTGTGATAATGGAAGAACATGTCGAGTCGAGTTTGTTGCCTCGAGAATTATTGGAATCGGATTTACGACGTGAAAGTTACGGGTGTTTGAAGTTTATCGAAAATGTATTTTGGAAGTTTCTATTTTTGGAAGCTATTTATTGTGGCTTCCTGATTGGGAAAGTCAAAGTTGGTCTTTATTGCTGTTGACCGGTCAATCGTGGATGGTGGTAAGGTGCGACGGTGCGACGTACTCCATGGCTGTGGCACGCCGTCCGGCCACCTCCGGCCTCAGTTCCGGTCCGGTTCGACTTGCCCTGGCCACCCCGTCCCACTCCCGGCCACCTCTCACGGCGTTGGTCGCCGGAGGAGGAGATGTTTCCGGCCAAAAATGGAGGTTTTTGGGGTTTTAAGGTGGTTATAAATCCGGCCATGTTGAGCTACAATTTGTAGTGGGCTTTGAAGCTCTCCTCACCATGATTCTAACCATATAGGTATGGAGTTCTAATTTTGCTTGTGTGTGGAGAATTTTGGATTTGAAATTTGTGAGGCAATTCGGTTTTGTTTGAAATTGACCTAGTTAGAGTGAGAATTGGACTTGCTCCGCCGAGAAATTGCTCAGTTGGTGTTTTTGCATGGAATATGGGTTGCTCCGCCGAGAAATTTCACGGTTGGTGGGGCTGCCGGCGGCGGCGGCGGTCAAAATTTGACTTTTGGGGTTTTCGACAAGTTGCATGTCATTTCACTCGAAATCGTGCCCCGATCGCAGTGGGGAGGTTCGTTTTTTGAATTGAGCATCTGAAAGTACAGCGAGGTATTGAGGTGTGAATATCGGATTTTTGACAGTTCGTTGTAATTGAATCGTGTGTTTCCGAGAACGGTGGTTTCTCGTGATTTGTTTTGAATCGTCGAGTTATTACTTTGAGAAATGAACTTTATGATTATTCAGGGGTTCGTGATCGTTCGTTTGGAGAGGGATTTTCCGCCGGATCACCGGTTAACGCGAACTGCGTATGCTAGTCTATGAGTGGACATTTCTTTTCACGGATTGATTGCGAGTCTTTATACACGTTTTATGAACTTGAGCATGCATATGAGATTTTGATTTACATGACCATGTGTTATACGATTATGCCTATACCAGTATATATATTACGTATATACACTTATATATTGTATCATGCATTTGCATCGAACTATTTATGATTTGGTTTACACAGAGTACAGTCGGTATATATGTTGTTGTATCGATACACCCGCATCCCGGCTGATCCCCGAGGATGTTTACCAGGGGAGGCTGTGACTCCTGACCCGAGGCCTTTACCAGGGGGAGGCAGACCTTTGACCTGAGGCCCTTTCTGGCTAGAATCACGTGCGGGCTAGGGACCCCGTGGTTCTGACTGTACTAGCATGGATGTGTCCACGAGTGACCCCGTGAGATTTTTATGCATGCTCTGTATGCGTGAGGAGTTAGAGTCTCCCTCGTGTACCCGGACGCGTGAGGAGTTAGAGTCTCCCTCGTGTACCATTTGATTTTTATTCATTTGACTCGCATATGTTTTTATAACTTATATATTATTCGGTGAAAGACATTTATTTTCGTCCACTCACACTAACGGTTTTCATGTCTTTCCCCTAGAATTTTCGGTTTCCGTGCCCAGTTTGCAGTTCGGACTCTAGTGTCGTACGTCATGGTCGGAGGCATAGTGCTGGAGCTACCTTGTTTCTTCCAGTAGGTTTATTGTTCTACCTACTGTGGTATACTTATATGATTGTACATTAGAGGTCGCTCTAAGTATTTTGTTGTATACATTATATGATTTTACTCTGGATTTCAGTAAAATACAGATATATTTACTACTTTACATTATTGTTGATATATTGAGAAATCCGGATGGGATTGGTGCCCACGGTTTGATTTTTGTGGCATAGGATGAAGTGTATTTTCCGCGTGCAGGTAATGGTAATTCTATGTTAGTAGCGAAACTCTGCCAAAATTTCTACGGTTTTTGTTAGTTCTTGTTTTCGAAGGGGTTTGATTCCGGTTTAGGAAACTAAATCGGGGTTGGGTCCTTTCAATTATGCTTATACCATTATACATTACGTATATACATTTAAATATTGCTTCATGCATTTGCATCAAACTATTTACAATTTGGTTTACACAGAGTACAGTCTTAGTATATGTTGTTGTATCGATACACTTGCATCCTGGCTGATCCCCGAGGGTGCTTACCAGGGGGAACTGTTTCTTGTGCCGATGTAGTTCCGGGTAGAAACAGATATCCTGACCTGAGGCATTTCTAGTTAGAATCACGTGTGGGTCTGGGATCCCGTGATTCAGACTGTACTAGCACGGATGTGTCTACGAGTGACCCCGTGAGATTTTCCATACATTCTTGTACGCGTGAGGAGTTAGAGTCTCCCTCGTGTACCATTTGATTTATATACATTTGACTCGCATATGTTTTTATAACCTATATTATTGGCGAAAGACATTTATTTTCGTCCACTCACTCAAACGGTTTTCATGTCTTTCCCCTGGGCTTTTCGGTTTCCGTGCCCAGTTTGCAGTTCAGGTTCTGGTGTTTCACGTCGTGGTTGGAGGCTAGTGATTCGAGCTACCTGTGTCTTCCAGTAGGTTCTTGTTTCGCCTACTGATGTATATATTGTATATATTTACACTAGAGGTCGCTCTGATACATTCGGATACATGTTTTATACGGATTTTCTCGGATGTATTATATATTACATCTATGTTTACTGTTTGTTGATATTGAAATGATATTGAGAAATCCGGATGGGATTGGTGCCCACGGTTTGGCTTTTGTGGCATAAGATGAAGTGTTATTTTCCGGGTGCAGGTAATGGCAATTCCACGTTAGTAGCGTTACTCTGCCGAAATTTCTAAGGTTTTTGTTGGTTCGTGTTTTCAGAAGGGGTTTGATTCCGGTTTAGGAAACTAAATCGAGGTTGGGTCTTTTCAGCTTGGTATCAGAGCATTAGGTTGTCAGATTCTGTAGACTCTTGTAGTTGTGACACTTAGGGTATTTGAGTTTGTACAGCATGACTGGAGTGATGACCCGACTGGCCAGCGGTACTCATCAATACTTCGGGTGTTGTGTGCTCTCAAATATCTGAGGTCTCATGATTATGTTCCTTCTGCTTGTACCTAATGCTTGTTTTGTATCAGTAGGATGCCTCCTCGACTTGGTCTCCGTGTTGATCGGGAAGCGGATCCTGATGAGGATCGCCATATGCACGACTTGTTGATGCGAGTGTTGCGTTTGGAAGAGCGTTTTGACCCTGTGGTCAAAGCTCGTACTGCTGGTGCGACTGTGTTTTTGGGTTCAGCTGATCCAGAGATATGCGAGGCCCTGTCACTTATTATCGTTGTGGCCAGGTGGGTCACTTTTCGAGGGAGTGTCCTCAGTTGTTTAGTACTGATGGACAGGCGTCCCAGAGTTCCGGAGCTGAGCGAGGTGCCACTTCAGGAGTTCGACTAGCACAGTTTGCAGTCCAGGGTAGGCAGCAGGGATAGCCTCAGCTTGGATGACCAGCCGGATAGGCGAGGGTTCATGCCATGACTCTACGAGAGGGCAGAGCTTTACCAGAGGTCGTTATCGGTACGTTGCATGTATTTGGTATTCCAGTACTTACATTGTTAGATCCAGGTGCCACGCATTCATTCATGTCATATAGACTATCATCATTAGCTATGGTACTTGCATCTCCACTTCCGGGGTTGTGGAGAGTGTTATATCCGTCAGGCGAGATTGTGAGTATCGGTTGGGTGTATAGAGATTGTGAGATTTTTATTGGAGGCCATGGGTTAGCCGCAGATTTGTTGTTGCTTGATATCGTTGATTTTGATCTGATCTTGGGTATGGACTTCTTGGAGACGCATTGGGCCATGTTTGATTGTCACAAGAAGGAGGTCTTGTTTCGACGACCAGGCTTTCCCGAGATACTGTTTCACGGCGAGAAGAACACTTCACCGCCGTGTTTGATTTCCGCGATGAGGGCGGATCGGTTGATGAAGAAAGGCTGTGTTGCTTATTTAGCCCATGTTGTGGACACTACAGCACTTGTGCCAAATCTTGGTAGTATTGAGGTTGTTTCTGAGTTCTCGGATATGTTTCCAGCAGAGTTACCGGGTATACCTTCTGTGCGGGAGATTGACTTTACTATTGAGTTGTTACCGGGTACAGGACCGATTTCACAGGCACCGTATCGTATGGCACCAGCGGAGTTGAAAGAGATACAGGTTCAGCTCCAGGAGTTGCTGGAGAAGGGTTTTATTAGACCTAGTGTTTCTCCATGGGTGCTCCGGTTTTATTTGTGCGAAAGAAGGATGGATCTATGCGTTTGTGCATCGACTACCGGAAGTTGAATCATATTACGATAAAGAACAAGTATCCGTTACCGCGGATTGATGATTTGTTCGATCAGCTCAAGGGAGCATCAGTCTTTTCGAAGATTGACCTTCGATCCGGATATCACCAGTTGAGGATCCGAGACTCTGATGTGGCCAGGACAGCTTTCAGGTCGCGGTATAGGCATTACGAGTTTCTAGTTATGCCGTTTGGGTTGACCAACGCCCCCGCAGCTTTCATGGACTTGATGAATCGGGTATTCCGACGGTTTCTGGACAAGTTCGTGATTGTGTTCATTGGCGATATTTTGATCTACTCCAGGAGTGTGGGCCAGCATAAAAAGCATTTGCGAGCAGTGTTGCGGACTTTGCGGGACCATCAGTTGTTTACGAAGTTTAGCAAGTGCGAGTTTTGGCTGGACAGTGTGAAGTTTCTGGGCCACGTTATATCGGCTGAGGGAGTCAGTGTTGATCCTGACAAGATCGAGGCCGTGCTGAATTGGAGTAGACCTACCACTGTACTGGAGATCCGGAGTTTCTTGGGTTTAGAAGGCTATTACCGGCGGTTCGTACAGGATTTCTCTCGGATCGTTACCCCATTGACCAGGTTGACAAAGAAGGGCGTCAAGTTTGAGTGGTCTGATGCATGTGAGGAGAGTTATTTGCTCCTGAAAGAGAAGTTGACTACTGCACCGGTTCTGACATTGCCAGACGACAGCGGTGAGTTCGTGGTGTACAGTGATGCGTCGAAGTTGGGGCTTAGCTGTGTGTTGATGCAGCATGGTAGAGTTGTGGCCTACAGTTCTAGGCAGCTGAAACCTCATGAGGTCAACTATCCGACGCATGATTTGGAGTTAGCCGCCATTGTGTTAGCATTGAAGAGTTGGATACATTATCTGTATGGAGCCTAGTGTAAGATCTACACCGACCATAAAAGTCTTACCTACTTGCAGACGCAGCCAGATTTGAACATGAGGCAGCGCCGATGGATGGAGTTGATCAACGACTACGATTGCACGTTCGAATACCATCCAGGGAAGGCCATTGTTGTAACTGATGCACTTAGCCGGAAATCTGGAGCTTCGTTGTTCCATGTGTGTGTGGCTAGAGTGTCTATGTTAGCCGAACTTCGGGCTACAGGTGCCGAGTTCGAGTGGGATGATGAGGGAGCTTTGTTGGCCAGTTTTCAGGTTTGACCCGTATTGGTTGATCAGGTATGGGAGGCTCAGGATTCAGATTCCTACCTGTTGGGCAAGAAGACCATGATACGAAATGGTGTGCCTACAGAGTTTTGATTGAGCGACGACGATACGTTGTTGTTCAGAGGCAGATTGTGTGTGCCCAAAGATGAGTGCCTGAAGAAGGAGATTCTGGATGAGGCCAATAGTTCAGCGTAGGCGATGCATCCCGGAGGTACGAAGATGTCTCGTACACTGCGAGCGTATTACTGGTGGCGCAACATGAAGCGGGAAATTGCCGCGTACGTGAGCCTATGTTTGATTTGCCAGCAGGTTAAAGCGGAGAGGCAAAAACCTGCAGGGAAACTACAGCCACTAGAGATTCCGGTTTGGAAGTGGGAGCACACTTCTATGGATTTCGTTTATCAGTTGCCGCGTACTTCGGCTGGCAACACTGGTATTTGGGTTATTGTGGATCGATTGACGAAATCCGCTCATTTTCTTGCACTTCCGGGGAAGATATCAGTGGGCAGGTTGGCCAAGTTGTATTTATCCGAGATTGTTCGGCTGCATGGTGTACCTGTATCGATTGTTTCTGACCGAGATAGTCAGTTTACTTCTGAGTTCTGCCAGGCGTTACAGCGAGCAATGGGCACAAAGTTGCGATTTTGTACAGCTTTTCATCCTCAGACACTTGAGGATATGTTGCGGTCATGTGTATTGCAGTTCCGCGGGAATTGAGATCATCAACTACATTTGATAGAGTTCACCTACAACAACAGCTATCAGGCCAGTATTGAGATGGCACCGTACGAGGCCCTGTACGGGAAGCAGTGTCGCACTCCGTTGTGTTGGAGTGAGGTGGGTGAACGATGGCTTATGGGCCCTGATCTGGTGAAGAGCACTATGGAGGACGTCCAGATTATCCGGGACAGATTGAAGATCACCCAGGATCGTCAGAAGAGTTTTGCGGACGTGAGGAGGAAGAGCCTCGAGTTTGAGGTAGGCGATTGGGTCTTCCTGAAACTATCGTCGTGGAGGGGAGTTGTGCGTTTCGAGAAGCGTGGCAAACTTCGACTACGATACATTGGTCCATAGAAGATCACAAAAAGGATTAGAGCTGTTGCTTACAGACTTGAGTTGCCAGCTGAGATGGCTCGTGTTCATGATGTTTTCCACGTTTCGATGTTGCGGAAGTACATCTCAGATCCTTCCCATGTGTTAGTCCCACAGCAGTTACCGATCCGAGAGGATTTGACGTACGTGGAGGAGCCTGTGCAGATTCTCGATCGTCGTGAGCAGGAGCTGAGACACGTTGTGATCCCGCTAGTGAAGGTCTTGTGGCAGAATCACTCAATTGAGGAGGCCACCTGAGAGACTGAGCAACGTATACGGGAACAGTATCCTCATCTGTTCACTTGACAGGTATGTAAACTTCGAGGTTGAAATTTTTTTAAGACGGGTAGATTTGTGACAACCCGAACCAAAATCAGTAGAGTAATCAGTACGATTCACGAGATTATGCGTAATCGCGATTAATCGTTAATTGTGTGATTTGTCGGATTAGTTCGCGACTTAAATATCGGTCGAGAATTTGAATTGAGTTTCTTTACGAGAGTTGTAGAGCACGTGATTTCGAGCTCGTGGGCGGTTCCGGATGATTTTTCTGATAACCGAGGAATATAATATGATTATTTGAAGTTTCGATTTATCAACGAGTTTATCCGTTTGGTTCGTATTTATCCGAATCAATTTTGTTATTTGTTTTGAACCGTTGATCGTCCCGAGACGTGAGTATAAAATAGTCGTAAAATTGTCGAAAAACAGTGTTTGAGGTTTGACCAGACGTTGACTTTCTATTTTGGGACTGTTGACCGTTGACCGAGGAGGAAAAATTTCCCGTTTGAGTTTCGCCGGCCGACTTGGATTTCCCGGCCACCTCCGGCCACGTGAGGGGTATGAATCTCTTCCTCTTGAGTTTCTGAGTTGTTTTGTAATTGGAAATTTGTGATTTGGTGATGAATTGAATGGGTACGAATTGGGTCGGTTTGCCGGAGTTCGCCGGTGACAGGGGTCGGACTTCCGACGAGCTACGGTGTCGGGGGAGTGGGGGTTTCAACTCCCCTTGCCCCAAGGATGCTTCCCCTATGTTTGATTTGGGTTGAGGATGAGTTTTCCGGTGAACCCGTGGCGGTTGCCGGATATGAACTCCTATCTGTTTCGAGCTGTTTTTGGAAAGGTTTTACTTGGAATTGGGCTTTGTGGTAGTTGAGGAAAAGGTTGGGCTTGAGATGATCTTGAAATCTGGAGTTTCCTCACCAGAGAAACTCTCTGTTGACGGCGTGCCGCCGCCGGCAGCGGCGCTCCGGCGAGAAAGTCATATTTTCAGTTGTTGATGATTTTAATGTCATTTTCCTCGTAATCGCGCCCCGATCGTCACCTTGAGGTTTTTGAATTGATTTGGGTGTTGGATTTTCAGTAGAGGTTTTTTAGTTGAGATTTCGGAAATTCAGTTGATTGTTTTATACAGTTTTATATGTTTCCGGGAACGGTTAGTTTCCGTGGTTAAGTATAGAGTTGTGGGCTATGTTTTTGATTAGATATGTTTTATGATTATTCAGGGGATCGAGATCATGTTTCGGGCTAGGGATCGTCTACCGAGCCACGTGATTAGCGCGAGTGCGCGTTTCGCTCACCTATGAGTGGACAATTTCTTTACACGGAATGATTGCGAGTGTTTATACACGTTTTACGAACATGAGCATGTATACGAGATTATGTTTTATATGAGCATGTGTTATACGATTATGCTTATACCATTATACATTACGTATATACATTTAAATATTGCTTCATGCATTTGCATCGAACTATTTACGATTTGGTTTACACAGAATACAGTCTCAGTATATGTTGTTGTATCGATACACTCACATCTCGGCTGATCGCCGAGGGTGCTTACCAGGGGGAACTTTTTCTTGTGCCGATGTAGTTCCGGGTGGAAACAGATATCCTAACCTGAGGCCTTTCTGGCTAGAATCACGTGTGGGTCTGGGATCCCGTGATTCGGACTGTACTAGCACGGATGTGTCTACGAGCGACCCCGAGAGATTTTCCATGCATGCTCTGTACGCGTGAGGAGTTAGAGTTTCCCTCGTGTACCATTTGATTTATATACATTTGACTCGCATATGTTTTTATAACCTATATTATTGGCGAAAGACATTTATTTTCATCCAGTCACTATAACGGTTTTCACGTCTTTCCCCTGGGCTTTTCGGTTTCTGTGCCCAGTTTGCAGTTCAGGTTCTGGTGTTTCACGTCGTGGTTGGAGGCTAGTGATTTGAGCTACCTGTGTCTTCCAGTAGGTTCTTGTTTCGCCTACTGATGTATATATTGTATATATTTACACTAGAGGTCGCTCTGATACATTCTGATACATGTTTTATACAGATTTTCTTGGATATATTATATATTACAGCTATGTTTACTATTTGTTGATATTAAAATGATATTGAGAAATCCAGATGGGATTGGTGCCCACGGTTTGGCTTTTGTGGCATAGGATGAAGTGTTATTTTCCGGGTGCAGGTAATGGCAATTTCGCGTTAGTAGCGTTACTCTGCCGAAATTTCTAAGGTTTTTGTTGGTTCGTGTTTTCAGAAGGGGTTTGATTCCGGTTTAGGAAACTAAATCGGGGTTGGGTCATTTCAAATATATAAGTGTACAAATTTTTAGTAAATACGAAGTTGGATAAGGGTTTGATCAACGTAGTCAACCGTAAAACCGAAATTGCAAACGAAACAGAAATGTTCATATACAAATCTTCGTAACTCCGATTTTCGAACGGTCGATACTTACAGTCCAAGAATTGTTTACTCTAAGCTTTCGACAAAAAAAAAACATTTTAAGATGGTATACATGATCGTACTCTTTCTTTGAGGTAATGAAATTCATCTTAGATGACGAAACAACAGTAATTCATCATCGAAGTGGCAACTTATACGACGAAATGTACCAGTTTCTTTGTCTAAGTGTTTAAGGGTTAGGGTTTATATATGGGTTAGGGTAGGGTTTAGGGTGTATAGTTCAGTTAGACGCTGAAATTTGACAAGTTTCGACGTCTAAGTCATACTTAGACGACGAAATTTGACAAATTTAATCGTTTAAGTCTTACTTGCACAACGAACTTTTCACTCTTTTGTCGTCTAATACGCCTTAGATGAAACACCCGTCGTCTAATAGAAAATCACCCTCCTTTCGTTTGACACAAAATCATTTCTGTAAGACATAACAAGTATTAAAAATACTCTAAATTAATGAACCTCTTAGATTTAGTGCATTGTAAATTCTATTTGATCTATTGATCGATCCATCAAATTCGTACGCGTATAATTAAATAATTAAATAATTGTGTTCGAATTCGATCGTATTAATTTACACATATATCAATCACTTCCATTATCATAATCTCCATCAACGTCTTCCTCCTCACTCTGACAGGTTCATCATCATCATCATCATCATCATCATCATCATCATCATCATCATCATCATCATCATCATCATCATCATCATCATCATATAAGATGAAATGTTCATCCTCCAGCTCCTCTTCAAAGGCATTAATATTGTCTAGGTCAATGATCTCATTTTCAGTAAGATTCGTCTCGGCAATAGGTATGAGTAAGATTTCGGTAAATCTAATTAGTTGCCTTGTGTCAGGGATGACAGAAGTATTAGACTCTTTATATTCATCGACATTATTACCTTGAGTAAATATAGTGTTGGACCGGCTTATGGGGCAACATGTGCTTTTCCCATGACCGTTCCACCCCCTATCGTGGTAACAGGATTTATATAAGTCATCTATCTACAAAATTATAAACAAGATATATGAATGTACATTTATTAAAAATTCCTACAAAAAAATTTAAAAAAAAGATTCCCCAAAAACTAAAGGAAACCATAAACCTGTATGCATACACAAATTAAGGAAAAATACTACAAATACATAAACACCAAAAAATCAACATCCGGATATCTCAACGTCAAATAAAGTAAGTATAAAACCAATAGACTGAAGTTTTAACATACTCATTTGGGGAAATAATCACGGAACCAGAGTTCACTCTTGTCTGGTTTGTTTGCCCAAATTTTTGCCCTGTACATTTTCATGAACTCCTCGACCTCGTCTCAGTCTTGCAATACTACCTAAATGGGCTTCACTTCTGCCTGAGTTAATTTTTCTTTTAATACTCCTCTAAACGGTCGTATAACATCTGTGACGACTGAAAGAATGTGGATAACATGTGTATTGGAGGTGGTATGAAAAGGATTTGTAAGGTATATGCTGCAGTATGTTACGTACTCATGCATTAGGTATGTTTCGGCTATATAGCCATCAGGGGTAGATTTATTTTTGACGAATCTTTTGTACTGCAGGAGTTATCTACAATAATGGGGCAAAATTTCTTTCACATTATTGTAAGAAAAAGATATATATAAATGATGAAAACCGTGTTTAACAAATTTATTTACATGTAAAAATTGTACCTTTCCTGAGGGGACATCCAAGTGTAGTGCACAAGACCAGAAAGCAGCACTTGTTCGAGAAGGTGGACCATGAGGTAAATCATGATGTCAAAGAAAGCAGGGGGGGAATCCTCTCTAATTTTCAAAGGATGTGGACAATTTCGTCAATATCCAACTTCTTCAACTCTCTGGTGCATAACCTCTGCTACCATCTGCACAATGCAACTATTGGTTCAACGACGTGTTTAGACAAATAAGGTCAAGTTACCACTGAGATCAGACGTTGCAACATAACGTGATAGTCATGAGTTTTTAGAGTATAGAACTTGTGTTCCCCAACACTGACACATCGATATATATTCACTTCATAATTAGACGGATACCGAACACTTTTAAACCAGTTGAATACAGTATCCCTCACTGTAGGATTCACCGTGTAAAGTGCATCGGGCAACTTATTGTACACACCATTTTATCCTTCTTTAACCACAAGGTATGACGTAAATTCATAATTTCAAGATCTTTTCGTGCTTTGGGAATATCCTTAGTCTTGAACTTAATACCGAGAATTGTTCCTACACCTTGTCGCACACATTCTTTTTTACGTGCATGACGTCTAGGTTGTTCCTGAGTTTCAACTTAGATCACTAAGGCAGTTCAAAAAAAAATACTCATTTGATGCCAATAGCTATGATCATGTGGAGGGTGTGGATTGCATTTGTTCACATCGTTGTCATTGGTCAACACACCGAAATAGAAGTTATTTAATCTCTTAAATCTCTTTGCCTGACCCCTGTCTGGGTTGTGGATTATCCTCTATTGTCCAGTCAAAATGGTTCTTATTCTATTGCCACGGGTGATCATGAGGAAGCCATCTACGATGGCCTATATAACACACATTCCTCACGTGCCAACTAGAGTTGACGTCGTCTAATTAAGCAGACAGGACAAGCACTGTATTATTTGGTTGTGTATGATGCCAATATCCCATATGCAAAAAAATCGATGATGGTCCACATTACAGCTATTCTCATCATGAACATTGTGTTAGTAAACTTGTCATAAGTTAGGACTCCATTTTCCCACAATAGTTTCAGGTCGTCTATCAATGGTCTAAGGTATACATCTAAACAATTTCCAGAAGATTTAGGACCTGGAATTAGCAGAGTAAAAAAGTTAAATTCTTTGCTCATACACATCCACGACAGCAGGTTGTACTGCATGAGAATAACTTGTGACGACCCGGAACAGAATCAGAAGCGTAATCAGCTTAATTCGTGAGTTAGCGTATAATCGCAGATTTCCGATAATTGATTGAATCGCCAGCTTTGATCACGACTAAATTATTGGCCGAGAATTTGAGTTGAGTCTCTTCTCGAGAGTCGTAGTACGCATGATTTTGAGTTCGTGGGGGGTTCTGGATTATTATTTGGACGACCGAAGAATAATATATGAATATTTGAAATTTCGGTATATTGTCGAGTTTATCCATTCGTGTTCGAGTCTATCCGAATCGTGATTTTGATCCGTTTTAGACCGTTGATCGACCCGAAGAGTAAATGGAATGATTATCGACTTGATTTGCGAGTTTCGCGATTTGTTGTGATTTTGACATAATCTGCTAGTATGGCAGCGTCCTTAGCGACTAAATTATCGGGCGAGAATTTAATTTCGGATTCTTCATGGAAGATGTAGAGAATTTAATTTCGAGCTCGTGGGAACTTCCGGATAATTTTTCCGAGATACGAGGATTAAGTTATGAATATTTTCGTCCGTCGATTATTGTCGTATTTATCCGATTGGGGTTCGATACGCGTACGGTATAAATACGGAAGCGATACCTGCCGAATTGGGAAACTTGTCATAAAGGGAAAGCTGGGTTGACCCGCGTTGACCACGGGTCAAGAATAACCCGTTTGGAGGCCGAATTGGTTCGCCGGAATTGAGGCCGATTCCGGCCATATTTGGGCAAGGCTTCTTCATGAGATTTGTTGGGCTCAAGCTCCTCTTCGGATAGGTAGGTGAATCATCCCGTGGGGTGGCCGGAGGATTGAGAATCGAATCGGCAAAGTTATGGATTTTCTGGCGAGTTTTGTGGCGTTCGGGTGGCGGCGTGGAGGCCAAGATGATGGCTCCTCTTTGAGGGGTTTTGTTAGCTTCAATGAGAGGAAGCTATTGCAAGTGGTTTGAGAGGTTGTCGTGGCCGGAGGAGAGAGATCCGTCGATGTGAAATTCCGGTAAGGGTTTGGAACTTTGGGTTGATTTTTGGAGGTTTTCCGGTCAAAATTGGCCTTAACTTATAACTGGAAAGTTGTTGGAATCGTCGAGATGTTTGAAACCATGTATGCCATGAATTTTTCTAGGTAGATCTGAAATTCCGGCGACGGTGGCAGCGGTGACGGCGGCGGCGACTTTTCGCCCGACGTGGTTTTCGACGAGTTATATGTCATTTCACTTGGAATAGCGCCCCGATCGCAGTGGTGACGTTTGTTTTTCGATTTGAGTATCAGAAATTATAGCGAGGTTTTGAGGTGTGATTATTGGATTTTCGACAATTCGTCGTTATTGAATTATATGTTTCCGGGAACGGTTGTTTCTCGTGATTTGATTTGGGGATCCGAGTTATGATTTTGAGAAATGGATTGTTATGATTATTCAGGGGTTCGTGATCGTTCGTTTGGCGAGGGATTTTCTGCTGGATCACGGGATTAACGCAAACTGCGTTACGCTCACATGTGAGTGGACATTTCTTTTCACGGATTGACTGCGAGTCTTTTATATACGTTTTTACAAGCTTGAGCATGCAGTATGATCATGATTTTTATGAGCATGTGTTTTACGATTATACATATACGAATATGCGTATACGAATATACACACACATATATATATATTATGTGTTATGCATGTTCATGGAAAGGATTTATGATTTGGTTTACATAGAGTACAGTCTCAGTTATCAAGGTTGTATCGATACACATTAGCTTCTCGGCTGATCCCCGAGTACGCTCCGGGGGGGGGGGGGGACAGATATCCTGACCCGAGGCCTTTCTGGCTTGGAATCACGTGTGGGTCTGGGATCCCGTGATTCAGACTATACTAGCGCGAGGGAGTCCATGAGAGACCCCGCGGTATTTATGATGCATGCTCTGTATGCGTGAGGAGTTAGAGTCTCCCTCATATACCATTTGATTTTTATGCATTTAGACTCGCATATATTTTTATAACATATATTATTCGGCGAAAGACATTTATTTTCGTCCACTCACTCTAACAGTTTTCATGTCTTTCCCCTGGAATTTTCGGTTTCCCTGCCCAGTTTGCAGTTCAGATTCTAGTGTCGCACGTCGTGGTCGGAGGCATAGCATTCGAGCGATGTTTCTTTTTTGGTAGGTTCTTAGTTCAGCCTACTATTTGTATATCTATATTAGAAGTCGCTCTGAGTATTCTGATGTATACATTTATACGATTTTTCCCCGGATTTTTGTAAAATATAGTTTTATTGATTACTTTACATTACTGTTATGATATTGAGAAATCCGGATGGGATTGGTGCCCACGGTTTGGCTTTTGTGGCATAGGATGAAGTGTTATTTTCCGGGTGCAGGTAATGGTAATTCCGCGTTACTAGCGTTACTCTGCCGAAATTTTGATGGTTTTTGTTGGTTCGTATTTTCAGAAGGGGTTTGATTCCGGTTTAGGAAACTAAATCGGGGTTAGGTTTTTTCATAACTAGCCCAGTGCTGATGGCACCGCTATTATTACCCCAAGGATTGAATCAATCCGTAGAAAGTCTAAGTCTAACATTTCGAACATCTGCTGCAAAGTCTTAAAATTCCCTTTCGAAATGTTTCAAAGCCTCCCCATTTGCCACATGTCTGAGCACATCGTCATCTATTCTCTGTTCTGCATACCATCTCATCTTCTCTACTGTGTGTAGAGACATGTATAGACACTTACTTCTTCGAACTCCACTTGTTCCCCCGGTTCAAATATCTACAAGGGTTGCATACATGATAGTAGTCTAAATGTCTTGTATTTAGAGACATGTACTGTGACGACCCGAATCAGAATTAGGAAGTTAATCGGCTTAATCCTCGAGTTTTACGAGTAATCACAGTTGTCGTAATTGAGCAGGTTTAGCGGGTTCATTCATGACTAATTTATCGGCCGAGAATTTGAGATGAGTCTCTTCGCAAGATTTGTAGTATGCATGATTTCGAGTTCGTAGGCGATTTCGGATAATTGTTTCGATAACCAAGGAATATGTAATGAATATTTTAAATCGCATGATTTAGTCGTGTTTATCCGTTTGAATTTGAATTATCCGAAACGTGGATGTAATTCGATTTGGATCGTCGATCGTATCGAGCCGCGAGTATAAATATCGGAATAGTCAAAAAATTGTCGAAAATCACTGTTTTGGAAGTTTGACCGTCGTTTGACCAAAAGAAGACCGTTGACTCACGTTGACAGAGGGAGAACCGCACCGCCGTGGACTTTCCATTTTCGGCCACCTCCAGCTACAATTTGGGTATGGGTAGCTTCTCCACTTGATTTCCTATGGTTTAGGACTTGGATTTGTGTGATTGGATGAGGTATAGGTGGAGAACGAGCTCGGTGAAGTTCGTGGTGTTTGCCGGAATCGGGTGGCCATTTTCGGCCACTTTTGGGGTCGGAGGGGTTGGGGGTTCTGCTCCCCACAACCCAAGGAAGCTTTTGGGTGAAGAGTTTTTGAAGTTGGTCGTCGTTTGGAGCTCGCCGGAAACCTCACCGGAATCCATGGATTATGTGGGTTTCGAGGTGATTTCCGGCCAGTGGGCTTGGAATTAGGGCTTGGTGTAGAAGAGAGATGTGTTGGGCTTGAGGAGTACTTGTGACCTGGAAAGTTTGGCCAGAATCCGCCACTATTGACGCCGCACCGCCGCTGCCGCCGGCGGTCAACGGCGGCGCTCCGGCAAAGGGTTGACTTTTTGGAATTTGACAAGTTTTATGTCGTTTTGCTCGTAATCACGCCCCGAACATAGCCTTGAGGTTTTCGAGTTGTTTTGGATACTAGATTTTAAGTCGAGGGTTTATATGGAGTATTTGGGGGTTTTCGACGATTATTTTGTATCCGAGTTATATGTTTTCCGAAAATGGTTGGTTTCCGAGGTGTGGTACAGAGCAATGAATTGTGATTTTGATCCGTGATATTTTGTAATTATTCAGGGGATCGAGATCGTACGCTTGGCGAGGGATCTTCCGCCGTATCTCGGGATTAGCGTGTTTGGGCGCTGTGCTTGTCTGTGAGTGGACATCTTTATGATTTGGTTTTCACATAGTACGCATTCGCATTTACATTATGCTTAATACATTTGCATGAACTATTTATGATTTGGTTTTCATAGAGTACAGTCACAGTAAATGTTATTGTATCGATACACTTGCATCCCGGCTGATCCCTGAGGATGTTTACCAGGGGAGGCTGTGACCCCTGACCCGAGGCCTTTAGCGGGGGGGGGGGCAAACCTCTGACCTGAGGCCTTTCTGGCTAGAATCACGTGTGGGTTTGGAATCTCGTGATTCGGACTGTACTAGCGCGGATATGTCCATGAGTGACCCCGCGGGATTTTACGATGCATATTTTGTACGCGTGAGGAGTTAGAGTCTCCCTCGTGTACTATATCATATTCATGCATTTAGACTCGCATATGTTTTTATAACATATATCATTAGGCGAAAGAAATTTATTTTCGTCCACTCACTTTAACAGTTTATATGTCTTTCCCTGGGCTCTTTGTTTTCAATGCCCAGTTTGCAGTTCGGATTCAGGTGTCGCACGTCGCACGTCGCACGACGCAGTCGGAGGATTAGTATTCGAGCTACTTTTCTTTTCCAGTAGTTTTCTTTTTTAGCCTACTTTTGTGTATTTATGTATATATATATATTAGAGGTCGCTCTGAATACTCTGATGTTTATATTTTCATATGATTTTCCCGGATTTCTGTAAAGTACAGTTTTGCTTATTACTTTACGTTATTGATATGATATTGAGAAATCCGGATGGGATTGGTGCCCACGGTTTGGCTTTTGTGGCATAGGATGAAGTGTGTTTTCGGGTGCAGGTTAATGGCAATTCCGCGTTATAGTGAAACTCTGCTGAAATTTCTTTGGTTTTTGCAAGTTTGTGTTTTCAGTAAGGGTTTGATTCCGGTTTAGGAAACTAAATCGGGGTTGGGTCCTTTCAGTTTGGTATCAGAGCATTAGGTTTCAGGTTCTGTAGACTTCTATAGTTGTGATACTAAGGATATTTGAGTATGTACAACATGTCTGGAGCGATGACCCGACTGGCCAGCGGTTACTCATTAATGCTTCGGGTGTTGTATGTTTTTAAATGTTTGAGGTTTCATTATTACGTTCCTTGTGCCTTGTGACTAATGCTTTTCTCTTATCATTAGGATGCCTTCTAGATGTGGTCCCTGTGTGAATAGGGATGTGGATTTTGATGAGGATCGCCAGACGCATGACTTGCTTATGCGAGTATTGTGTTTGGAGGAGCGTTTTGACCCTGTGGTCAAAGCTTGAATTGCTGGAGCGACTGTTTTCTCGGGTTCAGCTGATCCAGAGATGTGTGAGGCATGGTTTGTTCAGGTTGAACGAGTTTGTGAGCGTCTGCGTTTCACTCCTGAGCAGATGACAGTGGCAGCAGTTGGTTTACTTGAGTCTGATGCATACTTCTGGTGGGTTGGCACCGATAGAGTTCCGGTTGATACTCCTGTATCCATTGTTTCTGACTGAGATGGTCAGTTGAGGATCAGAGAGTCAGATATGCCTGTATCCATTGTTTCTGACTGAGATGGTCAGTTCACCTCAGAGTTCAGGCAAGCATTGCAACGAGCCTTGGGGACTAGATTGCATTTCAGTATAGCTTTCCATCCTCAGAATGATGGGCAGTCTGAGAGGACTATTCAGACCCTCGAGGATAGGTTGCAGTCTTGTGTTTTGCAGTTTAGGGGGAATTCGGACCAACAACTGCATTTGATCGAGTTTGCTTACAACAACAGTTATCATGCCAGTATCGACATGGCACTGTATGAAGCCCTATACGGAAAGCAGTGTCGTACTCCATTGTGTTGGAGTGAGGTAGGCGAGCGATGACTCATTGGTCTTGATCTGGTGAAGAGCACTACAGAGGACATTCAGATTATCTGGGATAGATTGAAGATTGCCCATGACCGAAAAAAAGTTATGCAGACGTGAGAAGAAAGAATCTCGAGTTCGAGGTGGGCGATTGGGTCCTTCTGAAACTGTCTCCATGGAGGGGAGATGCGTTTCTGAAAGGACCCAACCCCGGTTTAGTTGCCTAAACTGGAATCAAACCCTTTTGAAAACACAAACCAACTAAAACCGTAGAAATTTTGGCAGAGTTTCGCTACTAACGTAGAATTACCATTACCGGCACCCTGAAAATACACTTCATCCTATGCCACAAAAATCAAACCGTGGGCACCAATCCCATCCGGATTTCTCAATATATCACCAATAATGTAAAGTAGTAAATATATCTGTACTTTACTGAAATCCGGAGTAAAATCGTATAAAATATAGAACAGAATACTCAGAGCGACCTCTAATGTATAATCATATAAGTATACCACAGTAGGTAGAACAATAAACCTACTGGAAGAAACAAGGTAGCTCGAGCACTATGCCTCCGACCACGACGTGCGACACCAGAATCTAAACTGCAAACTGGGCACGGAAACCGAAAAGCCCAGGGGAAAGACACAAAAATCGTTAGAGTGAGTGGACGAGAATAAATGTCTTTCACCAAGTAATATACGTTATAAAAACATATACGAGTCCAATTGAATAAATATAATAAAATACGCTAGGTAAACTCATACTCCTCCAGCGTACTGAGCATGCAAATAAAATCCCACGGGGTCACTCATGGACACGTCCGTGCTAGTACAGTCCGAATCACGGGATCCCAGACCCACACGTGATTCTAGCCAGAAAGGCCTCAGGTCAGGGTATCTATTTCCACCCGGAACTACATCGGCACAAGAAACAGATATCTGTACCCACCCGGAAC
The DNA here is from genome assembly GCA_946800695.1 of Geum urbanum. Lineage (NCBI taxonomy): Eukaryota > Viridiplantae > Streptophyta > Magnoliopsida > Rosales > Rosaceae > Geum > Geum urbanum. Next base: position 15,462,188 of record OX327003.1, read on the forward strand.
TACATCGGCACAAGGTACAGAAACCTGTACCCACCTGGAACTACATCGGCACAAGGTACGGTTCCCCTCTGGTAGGCACCCTCGGGGATCAGCCGGGATGCGTGTGTATCGATACAACAACATAAACTACGACTGTACTCTGTGGAAACCAAATCATAAATATTTCGATGCAAATGCAATAAACAGCATATGAATGCATATACGTAACATAATAGTATAACACATGCTCATAATAATCATAATCTCGTATGCATGCTCAAATTCGAAAAACGTGTAAAAAGACTCGCAATCATTCCGTGAAAAGAAATTGTCCACCCATAGACTAGCGTAACGCAGTTCGCGTTAACCCGTGATCCGGCGGAAAAATCCCTCGCCACACAAACGATCAGAACACCTGAATATTCACAAAGTTCACTTCTCAAAGTCATAACTCGACAATTCAAATCAAATCACGAGAAACAACCGTTCTCGGAAACACATAATTCAATGTCGACGAATCGTCGAAAATCCGATATTCACACCTCAATACCTCACTGTAATTTCGGACGCCCAATTCGAAAAACGAACCTCCCCACTGCGATCGGGGCGCGATTTCGAGTGAAACGACATGCAACTTGTCAAAAATCCCTAAAAAGTCAAAGTTTGACCGTTGACCACCGTCAGCGGCGGCGGCGCCACCCGAACGAAAAATTTCCCGGCGGAGCAACCTCTATTCCACTCCAAATCACCCACTGAGAACCTTTCACAACTGCATCGAAGGCCAATTCTCACTCTAACTAGGTCAATTTCATGAAAACCCGAATTGTCTCACAAATTTCAAATCCAAAATTCTCCACACACAAGCAAAATTAGAACTCCATACTTACATGGTTAGAATCATGGTGAGGAGAGCTTCAAAGCCCACTACTTGATTAAGCTCAACATGGCCGAAATCGGAATCCACCATTAACCCCAAAATTCTTCAATTTTGGCCGGATTTTTCTCTCTCCACCGTGGACTTCACTGTAAAAGGAGGCCGGGGATGAGTAGAGGACATTGAGACGAGTCGATAGCATCCTCCCCCGTGGCCGGAGACGGCCGGACGGCAGCTCGCCGTCGACCATCGTGGAGCACCGCGTCACACCTACAAAGCAGCCCGTGTTGACCAAGTCAACAGCCACCCATAAATGTTGACTTTCCCAATATAACAATCCACTATTTATACTTTCCCAAAATAGAAACTTCTAAAAATACATTTTACGACAAACTTAAAATACCCGAAACTTTCACATCGTAATTCCGATTTCGATAATTCTCGCGACAACAAACTCGACTCAACATATTCTTCAATTATCACCCGAAGTCAAACACTTCAACAAATCCGATAAAAAGTCAACGGTTCGCCCAAACACACACTTTAACCGACTAAATAATCAACAATCAGAAATATTCACAACATAATCCTCGTAACTCGGAATAATGCTCCGGAAGTTCTCCCGAGCTCGAAATCAAATTCTCTACATCTTCTGAGAAGAATCCAAAGCCAAACTCTTGTCCGGTAATTTAGTCGTTAAGAGAGCCACTAATTTAACCCGATTATATCAAAACTTCAAATATTCATAATTTATTCCTCGGTCGTCTAAATAATGATCCGAAACCGCCCACGAACTCAAAATCATACGTACAACGACTCTCGAGAAGAGACCCAGCTCAAATTCTCGGCTAGTAATTTTGTTGTGATCAAGTCCGGCGATTCAAACAACTATCGGTAATCTGCGATTACGCGATAACCTCATGAACTAAACTGATTTTCACTGCTGATTCTATTCTGGGTCGTCACAATATCGGTCCGTACGAGATTACAGAGAGTGTTGGTGTCGTGGCTTACAGATTGGAGTTGCCTTCTAAGATGGCTCGAGTAGACGATGTTTTCCATGTCTCGATGTTGCATAAATACATTTCAGATCCATCACATGTTTTGGCGCCATATCAGCTTCCTGTCCGGGAGGATCTGACATATGTAGAGGAGCCAGTACAGATTCTTGATCAGGGTGAGCAGGAGTTGAGGAACAGAGTCATACCGCTTGTAAAGGTCTTATGGCAGAATCATTCAGTTGAGGAAGCCACTTGGGAGAACGAGCAGCATATGCGAAAGCAGTATCCTCATCTATCTACTTAGCAGGTACGTAAATTTTGAGGTCGAATTTTTTTTAAGGGGGGTAGATTTGTGACGACCCGAATCAGAATTAATACGTTAATAGTCTTGGTTTGCACATTTTACGAGTAATCACTGTTTGTCGTAATTGAGCAGTTTTAGTGGCCTTACTCACGACTAATTTATTGGGCGAGAATTTAAGATGAGTCTCTTCACGAGAATTGTAGTATGTGTGATTTCGAGTTCGTATGCGGTTTTGGATAATTGTTTCGATAACCGAGGAATATGTTATGAATATTTGAAATCGCGTGTTGCGAGTTTTTATTGTGCCGTATAGTTCGGCATCGCCTATAGCATTGGCTTTTGTGTGTGTTGTGTTCTGTGTTGTGGAACTACATTTCAGATTTGTTACGTGTTGTGTACCCTATTTGTTCCTTATGCAGGAACACTTGGCTATTGTGTAGTGCCAGTTTAGAATTGTGATTTGAGGGTACAGAGATTTCAGTACGGAGCTATCTCCTATCGTGGAGACGGTTGTCAGAGTTGTTTAGTTGAGGTTGCCGTTGGGAAGTTGAGCAGTATGCTGAGGCAGTGCTCCTACCTTGTAGTTGGCAGACTCAGAAATTTCGAGGTCGAATTTTTTTTAAGGGGGGTGGATTTATGACAACCCGGACCAGAATCACCAGTATGATCAGCTATATGCGTGAGTTACTGCGTAGTCGCAGAGTTCCGACAGTATTTGAATCGCCAGATTTTATAACGACTTAATTATTGGCCAAGAATTTGAGCTGGGTCTCTTCTCGAGAGTCGTTGTACATGTTATTTTGAGTTCGTGGGCGGTTCCGGATCGTTATTTGGATGACCGAGGAATTAATTATGAATATTTGAAGTTCTGGTTTTAAAGGCAGCCTTCGTAACGACTAAATTACCGGACGAGAATTGGGTTTCGGTTTCTTCCCGGAAGTTGTTCAGAATTTAATTTCGAGCTCGTGGGAACTTTCGGAGCATTATTCTGAGTTACGAAGATTAAGTTGTGATTATTTCCGATTGTTGGTTATTTTATCGATTTAATATGTGTTGGTGTGAACCGTTGACTTTTTATCCGATTGGCCGATGTGTTTGACTTCGGGTGATTATTGAAGAATATGTCGAGACGAGTTTGTGACCGCGAGAATTGTTGGAATCGGAATTACGACGAGAAAGTTGCGGGTATTTGAAGTTTGCCGAAAAGATAATTACGAAGTTTCCATTTTGGGAAGGCCTATAAATAGAAGTTGCTATTTTGGACAAGTCAAACATTTCGAAATTGGGTGTTGACCGAGTTGACCGAGTCAACTCGGTGGAGAGAGAGAGGTTGGCGACGGAGCCACGGTGCTCCACGGTGGCGCGACGTTTCCGGCCACCCCTTGGCATGGGACTTGATCCATTAGAAGCGCCTTGACCTCCCGAGTCTATCCTCTGTCATCACGCACGGCGAGGCTCGCCGGAGAAGGAGAAATTCCGGCCAAAAATTTGGAAGATTTTGGGTGATTTCGGGTTCCATGATTTAGGCCGAATTGAGCTACAACTTTGAGTGGGCTTTGAAGCTCTCCTCACCTACAAGCTACCATGTAAGTTTGGTGATCTAATTTTGCTTGTGTCTGGAGAATTTTGGGATTGAAATTTGTGTGAACATTCGGTTTATCATGAAATTGACATGGTTAGAGTGAGAATTGGCCTTCGTTGCAGTTGTGAAAGTTGTTCAGTGGGTGGTTTTGCATGGAATATGGGTTTCTTCGCCGTGAAATTTTCCGGTCAGTGGCGGCGCCGCCGTGGGCGGTGGTCAACGGTGGTCAACAGTTTGACTTTTTGGATTTTCGACAAGTTGCATGTCATTTCACTCGAAATCGCGCCCCGATCGCAGTGGGGAGGTTCGTTTCTCGATTTGAGCATCTGAACTTACAGCAAGGTATTGAGATGTACATATTGGATTTTCGACGCTTCGTCGTATACGGATTTCGTGTTTCCGAGAACGGTGAGGAGTGGTTATTGTGATTATGATTTTGAGGAGTGGTTATTGTGATTATTCAGGTGTTCGTATCGTTCGTTTGGCGAGGGACTTTCTGCCGGATCACGGGTTAACGCGTATCGCGTTACGCTAGTTTGTGAGTGGACAATTTCTTTTCACGGAATTCTTGCGAGTCTTTTATACGATTTATGAACTTGAGCATGCGTATGAGATTTCGGATTACATGAGCATGTGTTTTACGATTATACGGATATACGTATACGAGTATACATACACTTATATGTTGTTGTTTCATGCATTTGCATCAAACTGTTTATGATTTGTTTTTCACAGAGTACAGTTTCAGTTACGTTGTTGTATCGATACACTGCATCCCGGCTGATCCCCGAGGATGTTACCGGCTGGAATCACGTGTGGGCTAGGGACCCCGTGGTTCTGGATCACGTGTGGGCTAGGGTCCCCGTGATTCTGACTATACTACTTCAGCTAGGATCACGTGTGGGCTAGGGACCCCGTGGTTCTGACTGGATTACCTCAGCAAGGATCAGGTGTGAGCTAGGGACCCCGTGGGTCTGACTGGGAGATTTTTACTTACATGCTCAGTACGCTGGAGGATTATGGTTTTACCTCGTGTACTTTGTTATTATTATTTTCCTGGACTCGCATATGTTATTTTAAACATATATATTAACTGGTGAAAGACATTTATTTTCGTCCACTCACTCTAACGTGTTTCATGTCTTTCCCCTAGGCTTTTCGGTTTCCGTGCCCAGTTTGCAGTTCAGGCTCTGGTGTCGCACGTCGTGGTCGAAGGCATAGTGCTCGAGCTACCTTGTTTCTTCCAGTAGGTTTATAGTTCTACCTATTGTGGTATACGTATATGGTTATACACTAGAGGTCGCTCTGAGTAAACTGTTGATTATGTTATACGATTTTACACCGGATTTCAGTAAAGTACTATTATATTTATTGTTTTACTTTACTGTTGATATATTGAGAAATCCAGATGGGATTGGTGCCCACAGTTTGCTTTTTGTGGCATAGGATGAAGTGTATTTTCCGCATGCAGGTAATGGTAATTCCACGTTAGTAACGAAACTCTGCCAAATTTCTACGATTTTTGTTGATTCGTGTTTTCGAAGGGCTTTGACTCCGGTTTAGGGAGCTAAATCGGGGTTGGGTCCTTTCAGTTTGGTATCAGAGCATTAGGTTATAGGTTCTGTAGATTTCTGTAGTCGTGTTTACTAAGGATATTTGAGAATGTCCAGCATGTCTGGAATGGTGACCCGACCGGCCGGCGGATACTCATCAATATTCCGGGTGTTGTATACTTTCAAATATTTGAAGTTCCATGATTACGTTCCATTTGTTGTGAACAATATTTTATTCATTAGGATGCCTCCTGACGTGCTTTCCGTGTCGTTTCGATTGTGGATCCTATTGAGGATCAATCGACGCGTGACTTGCCAGAGGATTGTGGATTTGGATGAATATTCAGAGTTCAGATAACTGTGTGGCACGGTTTGCCTAATTGTGTGTGTATGAGCGTCTACATGTTGCCTCAGTGCTGAGAATTGTGGTGATTGGTGTTTTTCCTGAGTTAGTTTGCGTTTGGTGGGCTGGTATTGTGTGAGTTTCGGTTGCGACTCCACGGCCTACATTCAGGGTGTTGTGTATATGGTAATGGTTTTATCAGGCTATCCAGCAATTGACTGAGGAATGTTTATCCACCTGAGGCAGAGATGCATTGTTCACATGTTTGTCCCTGTTTGCACGGGTTATGTGGCTACAGAGGGAGCTATGCACGAGGTTCGAGATGAGTTTGCACCTGAGCATCAGAGAGAGTCTGATTGTATGCCTCGAGATATGCCGTTAGGAGCTTAGTGTGCTGCACTCAGTGGCGAGGCTATTGTGAGGGAAAGACGTATGCGGTTCCGATACTTCGGGATCAGTGACTTCATCAGGCTGTAGTCTTTTCGATTATGTTGAGGGTCATCAGGTCAATCAGAGGATCCCTTTGACGATGGTGGAGATCACAGTATAGCGGACTTGCTCCTGTGGTGTGAGTTTGGGGTGATCGTTGGTGATCCTATCACGCAGCAGGTGTTGCGGTGACTTGTGTTCGTGGAGCACTTTCAGTTGCTGTTTCGGTGGCCAGGAGGGTCACGTTACGAGGGAGCGCGCTTAGCCAGCTGTTCTAGCGGTTTGACAGCTCTGAGTTTACGAGGAGATCCTCATGTTGTTCCTGAAGTTTGTCCAATGTACCATTTTTGATGAGTTATTCAGCAAGTCGAGATTGACGTGAGCCGTTAGTTGGGCATGTTGGAGTTCGTGCCATGACCTTGTTTGAGGACAGACTTTTCTCCGAGGTTACTGTTGTTTGATATCCATGGCTATTGTACCCTCATTTCCACTTCCGAGGTCTTGGAGAGTGTTTCATCCATCCGGAGGTTGCGAGATCCTTGTTGGAGGTTATGTGTTAGCTGCGGATCTGTTATAGCTGGACTTACTAACGATGCATTTGGTTGTGTTTGAGTGCCTCGTGAAGGAGGTTGTGTTTCGACGACTAGATTTCCCCGAGATATTGTTTCGCGGTGATGGTTGAGCGGATGGTGAAGACGAGTTGTGTTGTTTGCTTAACTTATGATGTGGATATTATGGTTGTTGTACCCGACATTGGTGACATTGAGGTGGTTTCTGAGTTTGCTGGCGTGTTCCGGAGGAGTTACCAGGTGTTCCTCCAGTTCGGGAGATCGACTACACCATTGAGCTTATACCGGGCGCTGGACTCATTTTACCGACGTCTTGTCATTCGGAGCCAGCGGAGCTGATGGAGCTATAGGTTCGACTCCACGAGTTGCTGGAGGAGGTTTCAGGAGATTTCATGCGACCTCGCGTATTTGTGTGGTGTGCTCTTGCATTGTGTGTACGGATAATGGATGGTTCGACGAGGTGGTGCATTGACTACCGGAAGCCTGATTCGCTTCAGAAGAGAGCAAGTATCCTCCGTATTAGATTGATGAGTGGTTTGATCAGCTCAAGGGATCTTCACTCTTTTCGAAGATTGATTTCGGGTCTGGATACCATCAGTTGAGGATCGATGTGTCAGATGTAGTTTGGACAGCTTTCGGATTTCGGTGCGGACATCAGGAGCTTTTGGTTACGCTGTTGGTTGACCAATGTCCCGTAGATCGTGTGGACTTGATGGACCAGGTGTTCAGACGGTTTCTGGATGAGTTACGGTCATGTTCGTTGGCAATGTCCTGATGTACTCCAGGAATGTGGACCAGCACCTGAAGTAGTTGCGAGCGGTTTTACGGGCTTTGCGAGATGACCAGGTGTTTATGAAGTTCAGCCAGTGTGAGTTTTGGCCGATTAGTGTGATGATTTTGGACTGTGTGATGTTATCCGAGGGAGTTGGAGTGGATCCTGACTAGTTTGAAGCCGTGTTAATTTGGGGATTGCTCTACCATTGTACCAGAGATCGGGAGTCTCTTGAGTTTGGCAGGCTATTACCGACGGCTTGTGCAGGATTTTCCCGGATTGCCACTTCAATTTCTGAATTGACGAAGAAAGTGTCAAGTTCGAGTGGTTCGATGCACGGGAGGAGAGTTACTTATTCCTGCAGGATGGTTGACCGTTGTTTCTGTTTTGACCTTACTTGACGACCGCGATGAGTTCGTGGGTTATGGCGATACATCGAGGTTTGGATTTGGTTATGCGTGATGCTTCGTGGCAGAGCGGTGGCTCATGGTTTCAGGCAGTGGAAACCTTATGTAGCTACGTATCCTATGTATGATTTGGGAGTTACTGTTCTTATGTTAGCATCAGAGAGTTTGAGACTTTATTGTTACGGCGTGCAGCGAGGTGTAGGACGTACACTGATCACTTGAGTTTCATCCACTTGCATCTTCGGCCAGATTTGGGCTTGAGGCAATGTAGATGGATGAGGTCGACTAACGACTATGGCTGCACCTTTGAGTTTGTTCGGAGAAGGCTAGAGGTTGTATTTTGACCATCCGTCTGGGATGTTGTTGCTGATGCATTCAGTCGAGAGTCGGGAGCTTCAGTGTTTCCGTGTTAGCCAAGTTACGAGCTATGAGAACTGTGTTCGAGTGTGATGATGTTGAGGCTCATTGTTTAGCGCGCATTTGGCGCTAGTGGTGCGGAGATGCATCAGATACTTCGAGTTTACTACTCGTGACGCAACATGAAGAGCAATGTAGCAGCTTGTGTGTGCGCAACATGTGTATGCAGATGCAACCTTTGTCTGCTGGCCATGGCTCGGAGACAGAGACTTGTCGAGAAGTGTCAGCCATTTGAGATTTCCGATTAGAAGTTGGAGATTGTCGCTGTGGTTTTGTGTGCCGGTACGTACTTTGGTTTGTAGTACCAGTTATCGGGCCATTGTGGACCATTTGATGAACTTAGTACGTTTCCTTGTACTTTCGGGAAAGATTTCAGTGGCTGGCTGGTATAGCTGTGTTTGATGGAGATTGGCCATCTACATGGTGTACCTGTGTTCCAGTTCGCTGATCGAGGTAATCAGCAACAACTGAGTATTGGCGAGCTTCGTAGCGAGTATTGGGGACCAGATTACAAGTTAGTACCGGTTCTTATCCTCAGATTGGCGAGCGATATTTGAGGACTATTCAGACCTTGGAGGGCATGTTGTGGACCACGGTATTGCAGTTCCGGAGGATTTAGGACCAGCAGTTTCATCTATTTGAGATTGCATGCAGTACCTGTTTGTGGACCACTATGATTATGGCGTTGCTCGATGTCGTTTTGAGGGATGATGTTGTACTCCATTGTGTTGGAGCGAGTTTGGATCTATGCCGACATTTGATTATGATTTTGTGGAATGTGTTACCACAGACTGTCAGGTTAGCGGAAATGGGTTGATACTTGCTTGAGTTCGATGTTTGAGTTATGTTGATGTGTGCAGATTGAGTTGAGATTTGCTATGTTATTTTGATCCGTGTGTCGTCATAGACGAGTTTGTATTGTGCCGTATAGTTCGGCATCGCCTATAGCATTGGCTTTTGTGTGTGTTGTGTTCCGTGTTGTGGAACTACATTTCAGATTTGTTACGTGTTGTGTACCCTATCTGTTCCTTATGCAGGAACACTTGGCTATTGTGTAGTGCCAGTTTAGAATTGTGATTTGAGGGTACAAAGATTTCAGTATGGAGCTATCTCCTATCGTGGAGACGGTTGTCAGAGTTGTTCAGTTGAGGTTGCCGATGGGAAGTTGAGCAGTATGCTGAGGCAGTGCTCCTACCTTGTAGTTGGCAGACTCAGAAATTTTGAGGTCGAAATGTTTTTAAGGGGGGTGGATTTGTGACGACCCAAACCAGAATCACCAGTATCATCAGCTATATGCGTGAGTTACTGCGTAGTCGCAGAGTTCCGACAGTATTTGAATCGCCAGATTTGATAACGACTTAATTATTGGCCGAGAATTGGAGCTGGGTCTCTTCTCGAGAGTCGTTGTACATGTGATTTCGAGTTCGTGGGCGGTTCCGGATCGTTATTTGGACGATCGAGGAATTAATTATGAATATTTGAAGTTCGGGTTTTAAAGGCAGCCTTCTTAACGACTAAATTACCGGACGAGAATTTGGTTTCGGTTTCTTCACGGAAGTTGTTCAGAATTAAATTTCGAGCTCGTGGGAACTTCCAGAGCATTATTCTGAGTTACGAAGATTAAGTTGTGATTATTTCCGATTGTTGGTTATTTTATCGATTTAATATGTGTTGGTGTGAACCGTTGACTTTTTATCCGATTGGCCGATGTGTTTGACTTTGGGTGATTATTGAAGAATTTGTCAAGACGAGTTTGTGACCGCGAGAATTGTTGGAATCGGAATTACAATGAGAAAGTTACGGGTATTTGAAGTTTGCCGAAAAGATAATTACAAAGTTTCCATTTTGGGAAGGCCTATAAATAGAAGTTGTTATCTTGGGCAAGTCAAACATTTCCAAATTGGGTGTTGACCGAGTTGACCGAGTCAACTCGGTGGAGAGAAAGAGAGGTTGGCGACGGAGCCACGGTGCTCCACGGTGGCGCGACGTTTCCGGCCACCCCTTGGCACGGGACTTGATCCATTAGAAGCGCCTTGACCTCCCGAGTCTATCCTCGGTCATCACGCACGGCGAGGCTTGCCGGAGAAGGAGAAATTCCGGCCAAAAATTTGGAAGATTTTGGGTGATTTCGGGTTCCATGATTTAGGCCGAATTGAGCTACAACTTTGAGTGGGCTTTGAAGCTCTCCTCACCTACAAGCTACCATGTAAGTTTGGTAATCTAATTTTGCTTGTGTATGGAGAATTTTGGGATTGAAATTTGTGTGAACATTCGGTTTTTCATGAAATTGACATGGTTAGAGTGAGAATTGGCCTTCGTTGCAGTTGTGAAAGTTGTTCAGTGGGTGGTTTTGCATGGAATATGGGTTTCTCCGCCGTGAAATTTTCCGGTCAGTAGCGGCGCCGCCGTGGGCGGTGATCAACGGCGGTCAATAGTTTGACTTTTTGGATTTTCGACAAGTTGCATGTCATTTCACTCGAAATCGCGCCCCGATCGCAGTGGGGAGGTTCGTTTCTCGATTTGAGCATCCGAACTTACAGCGAGGTATTGAGATGTACATATTGGATTTTTGACGCTTCGTCGTATACGGATTTCGTGTTTCCGAGAACGGTGGTTTCTCGTGAATTGTTTTGAATTGTCGAATTATGATTTTGAGGAGTGGTTATTATGATTATTCAGGTGTTCGTGATCGTTCTTTTGGCGAGGGACTTTCTGCCGGATCACGGGTTAACGCGTATCGCGTTACGCTAGTTTGTGAGTGGACAATTTCTTTTCACGGAATTCTTGCGAGTCTTTTATACGATTTATGAACTTGAGCATGCGTATGAGATTTCGGATTACATGAGCATGTGTTTTACGATTATACGGATATACGTATACGAGTATACATACACTTATATGTTGTTGTTTCATGCATTTGCATCAAACTGTTTATGATTTGTTTTTCACAGAGTACAGTTTCAGTTACGTTGTTGTATCGATAAACTGCATCCCGGCTGATCCCCGAGGATGTTACCGGCTGGAATCACGTGTGGGCTAGGGACCCCGTGGTTCTGGATCACGTGTGGGCTAGGGTCCCCGTGATTCTGACTATACTACTTCAGCTAGGATCACGTGTGGGCTAGGGACCCCGTGGTTCTGACTGGATTACCTTAGCAAGGATCAGGTGTGGGCTAGGGACCCCGTGGGTCTGACTGGGAGATTTTTACTTACATGCTCAGTACGCTGGAGGATTATGGTTTTACCTCGTGTACTTTGTTATTATTATTTTCCTGGACTCGCATATGTTATTTTAAACATATATATTAACTGGTGAAAGACATTTATTTTCGTCCACTCACTCTAACGTGTTTCATGTCTTTCCCCTAGGCTTTTCGATTTCCGTGCCCAGTTTGCAGTTCAGGCTCTAGTGTCGCACGTCGTGGTCGAAGGCATAGTGCTCGAGCTACCTTGTTTCTTCCAGTAGGTTTGTAGTTCTACCTACTGTGGTATACGTATATGGTTATACATTAGAGGTCGCTCTGAGTAATCTGTTATTATGTTATACGATTTTACACCGGATTTCAGTAAAGTACTATTATGTTTATTGTTTTACTTTACTGTTGATATATTGAGAAATCCGGATGGGATTGGTGCCCACGGTTTGCTTTTTGTGGCATAGGATGAAGTGTATTTTCCGCGTGCAGGTAATGGTAATTCCACGTTAGTAACGAAACTCTGCCAAATTTCTACGGTTTTTGTTGGTTCGTGTTTTCGAATGGGTTTGACTCCGGTTTAGGTAGCTAAATCGGGGTTGGGTCCTTTCAGTTTTGCTCGTAATCGCGCTCTTAGCGTAGCCTTGAGGTTTTCGAGTTGTTTTGGATACCGGATTTTAAGTCGAGGGTTTATGTGGAGTATTGGAAGGTTTTCGACGATTATTTTGTATCCGAGTTATATGTTTTCCAGAAATAGTTGGTTTCCGAGGTGTGGTACAGAGCAATGAATTATGATTTTGATCCGTGATATTTTGTAATTATTCAGGGGATCGAGATCGTACGCTTGGCGAGGGATCTTCTGCCGGATCTCGAGATTAGCGCGTTTGCACGCCGTGCATGTCAGTGAGTGGATATCTTTCTTTTCGCTGATTGGTTGAGTCCTTATTATACGTTTCACGAGTTTGAGCATGCATATGAGATTATAATTTATACGAGCATGTGCTTTACGATTGTGCATTTACGAATATGCATCGACAAATATGCTTATATAATTACATATTACGAATACGCATTTACATTATGCTTAATACATGTTCATGAACTATTTATGATTTGGTTTTCACAGAGTACAGTCACAGTATATGTTGTTGTATCCATGCACTTACATCCCGGCTGAAAGGACCCAATCCCGATTCAGTTACCTAAACCGGAACCAAACCCTTACGAAAATACGAACCAACAAAAAATTTTCAAAATTTCGGCAGAGTTTCGTTACTAGCGTGGAATTACCATAACCTGCACCCAGAAATAACACTTCATCCTATTCCACAAAAGCCAAACCGTGGGCACCAATCCCATCCGGATTTCTCAACATCAATATAATCATTAATAGTAAACAAACTGTACTATGTATATATGGATATCCGAGAAAATCCGTATAAACATGTATCAGAATGTATCAGAGCGACCTCTAAAGTAAAAGATATACAATATACACATCAGTAGGGGAAACAAGAACCTACTGGAAAGCACAGGTAACTCTGATCACTAGCCTCCAAACCGCGACGTGAAAACACCAAACCTGAACTGCACCTGGGCACGGAAACCGAAAAGCCCAGGGGAAAGACATAAAACACGTTAGAGTGAGTGGACGAAAATAAATGTCTTTCACCAGTTAATATACACGTTTAATATAATATATGCGAGTCCAGGTAAATAAAAACAACAAGTACACGAGGTAAAACCATAATCCTCCAGCGTACTGAGCATGCAAGTAAAAATCCCACGGGGTCACTCATGGACACACACCGTGCTAGTACAGTCAGAACCACGGAGTCCCTGACTTCCACGTGATTCTAGCCAGAAATGGCCTCGGATCCGGGGAAACGCCCCACATCTGTCAGACGGGGATACGCCCCTCCTGGTATGGCCTACCATCGGGGATCAGCCGAGAGGCAAGTGTATCGATACAACAACGTAACCAAGACTGTACTCTGTGTAAACCAAATCATAAACAGTTTGATGCAAATGCATGAAACAGCATATAAATGTATGTATACTCGTATACGTATATCCGTATATGTATAATCGTATATTCGTAAAATCACATGCTCATATAATCCGTAAACTCAATACGTATGCTCAAGTTCGTAAATCATATAAAAGACTCGCAAGATTTCCGTGAAAAGAAATTGTCCACTCACTGGTGAGCAAAAAGCACACTCGCTCTAATCTCGAGGACCGACGGAAGATCCCTCGCCAGAAGCACGATCTCGGTCCCGATCTCGATCTCCTGAATATATTCATAAAACACAACTGATCAAAATCATAGTCCACAACACTATACTGATGCACGGAAATCAACCGTTCCCGGAAATATGAAATGCGGTACAAAATGAATTACGGAAATCCCGAAATCGCCACTCGAAATCTCGACTGAAACTCGGCTAACCAAATCGACCCAAAAACCTCTGGACGATGATCAGGGCGAAATTTCGAGAAAAATGACATTAAAAACGTCGAAATCTGAAAAGTTGACTTTTCTCGCCGGAGCGCCGCCGTTGACCATCGTTGACCGTCGACGCCGTCGGCGGCGCACTGTCAACGGTGGAAATTCACGGTGAAAATTTCCAGATTACAAGGTCTCAACATTTCGAGCAACATTCATAACTAACACAAGACCCAAAACTGATCGGAACCTCACCAAATCAACCGAAATCCGATCGGCAAAACAACTCCGGTAACCCGTTCGGGTTCACCGGAAAACTCCATTACACCTCAATTAAATCACATGGAGAGCATCCTTGGGGCAAGGGGAGTCAAAGCCGTCACCCCACCGCCACCAATACTCACCGGAAAACCTCCCCCCATTAAGGGCGATTTCCGGCAACCTAACCCGAATCGGGTTCATTCAATACCTCATCAATTCCTCCCAAACTAAACACCATCACACTCGAAATTACAAGGGGAAGCGAACTGTACCTCTCCCGTGGCTGATGGTGGCCGGAAAACGGTGGTCGGAAGTTGAAACCGAAACGGAAAGTTCCTCCCTCCACGGTCAATGGTCAAAGTTTCCAAATATAGAAAGTCAACGTCTGGTCAACTCAAACAGTGTTTTCCGACAATTTTACGACTATTTTCGATATTTATACTCGCACCTCGGGTCGATCGACGATTCGAAATGGATAACCATCACGATTCGGATAAACTCGAAACAATCAGAAAAACTCGTCGAAAACCAAAACTTCAAATAATCATAAAATACTCCTCGGATATCGGAAAAATCTTCAGGAACCGCCCACGAGCTCAAAATCACGTACTCTACAATTCCCGTAAAGACACCCAACTCAAATTCTAGACCGAAAACATAGTCGCGAATCGAATCGGCAAACCACAATTACGACAATAAACTGCGACTAAACTCAATCTCGAGAATCGTGCCGAATACACAACAGATTCTGGTTCGGGTCGTCACAAATCTACCCCCCTTAAAGAAATTTCGACCTCGAAATTTACGTACATGTCAAGTGAACAGATGAGGATACTGCTCCCGTATACGCTGCTCGGTCTCCCAGGTGGCCTCCTCAACCGAATGGTTCTGCCACAAGACTTTCACTAGCGGAATCACGCGGTGCCTCAACTCCTGCTCACGTCGATCGAGAATCTGCACTGGCTCCTCAACATACGTCAAATCCTCTCTGATCGGAAACTGCTGTGGGGCTAACACATGTGAAGGATCTGAGATGTACTTCCGCAACATCGAAACATGGAAGACATCATGCACACGAGCCATCTCAGCCGGTAACTCAAGTCTGTAAGCAACAGCTCCAACCCTCTCCGTAATCTCATACGGACCAATGTACCGCGGTCGAAGCTTGCCACGCTTCCCGAAACGCACAACTCCCCTCCACGGAGATAGTTTCAGGAAGACCCAATCACCAACCTCGAACTCTAAGCTCTTCCTCCTTACATCTGCGTAACTCTTTTGCTGATCCTGGGCAATCTTCAGTCGATCCCGAATAACCTGTATGTCCTCCATCGTGGTTTTCACCAAATCAGGACCAATAAGCCAACGCTCGCCTACCTCACTCCAACACAATAGAGTGCGACACTGCTTCCCGTACAGGGCCTCGTACGGTGCCATCTCAATACTGGCCTGATAGCTGTTGTTGTAGGCGAACTCAATCAAATGTAACGGCTGATCCCAGTTTCCACAAAACTGCAACACACATGATCTTAGCATATCCTCAAGAGTTTGAATGGTCCACTCGGATTGCCCGTCAGTCTGAGGATGAAAAGCTGTACTAAATCGCAACCTCGTGCCCAAAGCTCGCTGCAACGCCTGCCAAAACTCAGAAGTGAACTGACTATCTCGGTCTGAAACAATGGACACAGGCACACCATGCAAGCGAACAATCTCGGATAAGTACAACTTGGCCAATCTGCCCACTGAAATCTTCCCTGGAAGTGCAAGAAAGTGTGCGGATTTCGTCAATCGGTCAACAATAACCCAAATGTCGAAGTACGCGGCAACTGATAGACGAAATCCATCGTAATGTGCTCCCACTTCCAAACTGGAATCTCAAGTGGCTGTAGTTTCCCTGCAGGTTTCTGCCTCTCCGCCTTTACCTGCTGACAAATCAAACATCGACTCACGTACGCGGCAATCTCCCGGTTCATGTTGCGCCACCAATAGTACGCTCGAAGTGTACGAAACATCTTCGTACCTCCGGGATGCATCGCATACGCTGAACTGTGGGCCTCGTCCAGAATCTCCTTCTTCAAATCGTCATCTCTGGGTACACATAGCTTGCCTCTGAACAACAACGTACCGTCGTCGCTTAATCAGAACTCTGTAGGCACACCATTCCGTATCATAGTCTTCTTCCCCAACAAGTAAGGATCTGAATCCTGGGCCTCTCGTACCTGATCAACCAGTACTGGTCAAACCTGAAAACTAGCCAACAAAGCTCCATCATCGTCATACCCAAATACAGCACCTGTAGCTCGAAGCTCGGCTAACATCGACACTCTGGACACACACATGTGAAACAACGAGGCTCCCGATTTCCGGCTAAGTGCATCTGCTACAACATTGGCCTTCCCTGGATGGTACTCGAAAGTGCAATCGTAATCATTGATCAACTCTATCCATCGCCGCTGCCTCAAATTCAGATCCGGCTGCGTCCGCAAGTAGGTGAGACTCTTGTGGTCAGTGAAAATCTTACACTGAGCACCATACAAGTAATGTCTCCAACTCTTCAATGCTAACACAATAGCGGCTAACTCCAAATCATGCGTCGGATAGTTGACCTCATGCGGTTTCAGCTGCCTGGAACCATATGCCACAACTCTACCATGCTGCATCAACACACAGCCAAGTCCCAACTTCGACGCATCACTATAAACAACAAACTCACCGCTGTCGTCTGGCAATGTAAGAACCGGTGCGGTAGTTAATCTCTCTTTCAGGAGCAAGTAACTTTCCTCGCACGCATCAAACCACTCAAACTTGACGCCCTTCTTCGTCAATCTGGTCAGTGGTGTAGCAATCCGGGAGAAATCCTGTACAAACCGTCGGTAATAGCCTGCTAAACCCAAGAAACTCCGGATCTCCGGCACAGTAGTGGGTCGATTCCAATTAAGCACGGCCTCGATCTTGTCAAGATCAACACTAACTCCCTCAGCCGAAATCACGTGGCCCAAAAACTTCACGCTATCCAACCAGAACTCACACTTGCTAAACTTCGCAAATAACTGATGGTCCCGCAAAGTCCGCAACACCATACGCAAATGCTTCATGTGTTGACCCACACTCCTGGAATAAATCAGGATATCGTCAATGAATACAATCACAAACTTATCCAGGAACCGTCAAAACACTCGATTCATCAAGTCCATGAAAGTTGCGGGAGCGTTGGTCAACCCAAACGGCATAACCAGAAACTCATAGTGCCCGTACCGCGTCCTGAAAGCTGTCCTGGCTACGTCAGAGTCTCGGATCCTCAACTGGTGATATCCGGATCGAGGGTCAATCTTCGAAAAGACTGCTGCTCCCTTCAGCTGAACGAACAAGTCGTCAATCCGTGGCAACGGATACTTGTTCCTCGCTGTAACCTGATTCAACTTCCGATAGTCGATACACAATCGCATGGACCCGTCCTTCTTCCGCACAAACAACACTGGAGCACCCCACGGAGAAACACTCGGTCGAATGAATCCCTTTTCTAACAACTCCTGGAGCTGAATCTGCAACTCCTTCAATTCCTCAGGCGCCATCCGATACGGTGTCTGGGAAATTGGTCCTGTACCCGGCAAGAACTCAATAGTTAAGTCAATCTCCCGCACAGGGGGTATACCAGGTAACTCCGCTGGAAACACGTCCGGAAACTCAGACAAAACCTCAATACCACTAAGATCTGGCACTGCAGCTGTAGTGTCCACAACATGGGCCAAGTAAGCAACACAACCCTTCTTCATCAACCAATCCGCCTTCAACGCGGAAATCAAACACGATAGTGAAGTGTTCTTCTCACCACGAAACAATATCTCGGGTAATCCTGGTCGTCGAAACACGACCTCCTTCCTGTGGCAGTCAAACATGGCCCAGTGCGACTCCAGGAAGTCCATACCCAAAATCAGATCGAAATCCACAATATCAAGCAGTAACAGATCTGCAGCTAAACCATGGTCTCCAATAAACACCTCACAATCTCGGTAAACCCAACCGATACTCACAACCTCACCTGACGGATACAACACTCTCCACAACCCCGGAAGTGGAGATGCAGGTATCGTAGCCAATGACGACAGTCTAAATGATATGAATGAATGTGTGGCGCCTGGATCTAACAATGAAAGTACAGGAATACCAAAAACATGTAACGTACCGATAACGACCTCCGGTGATGCTCTGCCCTCACGTAGACTCATAGTATGAACCCTCGCCTGTCCGACTGGTCGTCCTCGCTGGGGATGTCCCTGCTGTCTGCCCTGGCCTGCAAACTGAGCCGGTCGAACTCCCGAAGTGGCTCCTCGCTCTCCTCCGGAACTCTGGGCTGCCTGTCCATCACCTCCATACAACTAAGGACACTCCCTCGCAAAGTGACCCACCAGGCCACAGCGGAAACAAGTGACAGGACCTCGCTGACATGGACCCACATGATGTCGACTGCAGAGACTACACAACGGGTACTCCCTCGGTACAGCAAATGTGCCACCAGTACGCCGAGGATAGCTAGAACCGCTAGAACCTGCACTAGCCTGTGGTCGCTGTGGTCTATCTCTCCTCCATCTCGGCCTCTATCTCGGTACACCAGCTGGTGGTCGATATGCTCCACCAGCTGAGGATGAAGCTAAACCGGAAGTATCAGAACTCAGCCTCTTCGAAGGCCCCTGACTCGGTCCACCTTCCTCCAACTGTCTCGGCTGGCACCTCTGCCGCTGTCTCTCCTGCTCAATATCCTCGCCTCGGAGTGCAGCACTAACAAACTCATCAAAGTTGTTCCGCGGCATTGTAGTCAGCGTCGCCTTGATGTTCAGATTCAATCCCAGCTTAAACCTACGACACTTGGCTTCCTCTGTAACCACCATATCTCGCGCAAAATGAGACAGACAGGTAAACCGATCCCGGTACTCAAGTACAGATAAACTGCCCTGCCTCAAGTTCGTAAACTCCTCGTACTTGTGCTGCTGGGTAGCCTGATTAAAATACCTCTGCATAAACAAATCACGAAACAATGTCCACGGAGTATCAGCCGGAACTCTGTCGGTGCTAACCCACCAAAAGTATGCATCACCCTCAAGTAAACCAACTGCAGCTACTGTCATCTGCTCAGGAGTAAACTGCAGACGCTCACAAACACGCTCAATCTGAACCAACCATGCCACGCATATCTCTGGATCAACTGAACCCGAAAACACAGTAGCACCAGCTGTGCGAGCTTTGACCACAGGGTCAAAACACTCTTCCAAACGCAGCACTCGCATAAGCAAGTCGCGCGTTCGGCGATCCTCATCAGGATCATCATCCCGATCAACACGGGGACCACGTCGAGGAGGCATCCTACTGATACAAGACAAGCATTAGGTACAAGCAGAAAGAACGTAATCATGAAACTGCAGATATTTGAGGACACACAACACCCGAAGTATTGATGAGTACCGCTGGCCAGTCGGGTCATCACTCCAGTCATGCTGTATCAACTCAAATACCCTAAGCGTCACAACTACAAGAGTCTACAGAATCTGACAACGTCATGCTCTGATACCAAGCTGAAAGGACCCAATCCCGATTCAGTTACCTAAACCGGAACCAAACCCTTTCGAAAATACGAACCAACAAAAAATTTTCAGAATTTCGGCAGAGTTTCGTTACTAGCGTGGAATTACCATAACTTGCACCCAGAAATAACACTTCATCCTATTCCACAAAAGCCAAACCGTGGGCACCAATCCCATCTGGATTTCTCAACATCAATATAATCATTAATAGTAAACAAACTGTACTATGTATATATGTATATCCGAGAAAATCCGTATAAACATGTATCAGAATGTATCAGAGCGACCTCTAAAGTAAAACATATACAATATACACATCAGTAGGCGAAACAAGAACCTACTGGAAAGCACAGGTAACTCTGAACACTAGCCTCCAAACCGCGACGTGAAAACACCAAACCTGAACTACAACTGGGCACGGAAACCGAAAATCTCAGGGGAAAGACATAAAACACGTTAGAGTGAGTGGACGAAAATAAATGTCTTTCACCAGTTAATATACACGTTCAAAATAATATATGCGAGTCCAGGTAAATAAAAACAACAAGTACACGAGGTTAAACCATAATCCTCCAGCGTACTGAGCATGCAAGTAAAAATCCCACGGGGTCACTCATGGACACACACCGTGCTAGTACAGTCAGAACCACGGAGTCCCTGACTTCCACGTGATTCTAGCCAGAAATGGCCTCGGATCCGGGGAAACGCCCCTCACCGGTCAGTCGGGGATACGCCCCTCCTGGTATGGCCTACCATCGGGGATCAGCCGAGAGGCAAGTGTATCGATACAACAACGTAACTAAGACTGTACTCTGTGTAAACCAAATCATCAACAGTTTGATGCAAATGGATGAAACAACATATAAATGTATGTATACTCGTATACGTATATCCGTATATGTATAATTGTATATTCGTAAAATCACATGCTCATATAATCCGTAAACTCAATACGCATGCTCAAGTTCGTAAATCATATAAAAGACTCGCAAGAT
The DNA here is from genome assembly GCA_946800695.1 of Geum urbanum. Classification (NCBI taxonomy): domain Eukaryota; kingdom Viridiplantae; phylum Streptophyta; class Magnoliopsida; order Rosales; family Rosaceae; genus Geum; species Geum urbanum. The sequence goes on from OX327003.1 coordinate 15,482,890, forward strand.
TTCTGTGAAAAGAAATTGTCCACTCACTGGTGAGCAAAACGCACACTCGCTCTAATCTCGAGGACCGGCGGAAGCTCCCTCGCCAGAAGCACGATCTCGGTCCCGATCTCGGTCTCCTGAATATATTCATAAAACACAACTGATCAAAATCATAGTCCACAACACTGTACTGATGCACGGAAACCAACCATTCCCGGAAATATGAAATGCGGTACAAAATGAATTACAGAAATCCCGAAATCCCCACTCGAAATCTCGACTGAAAATCGGCTAACCAAATCGACCCAAAAACCTCTGGACGATGATCAGGGCGAAATTTCGAGAAAAAGGACATTAAAAACGTCGAAATCTGAAAAGTTGACTTTTCTCGCCGGAGCGCCGCCGTTGACCATCGTTGACCGCCGCCGCCGCCGGCGCGCCGTCAACGGTGGAAATTCACGGTGAAAATTTCCAGATTACAAGGTCTCAACATTTCGAGCAACATTCATAACTAACACAAGACCCAAAACTGATCGGAACCTCACCAAATCAACCGAAATCCAATCTGCAAAACAACTCCGGCAACCCATTCGGGTTCACCGGAAAACTCCATTACACCTCAATTAAATCACATGGAGAGCATCCTTGGGTCAAGGGGAGTCAAAGCCGTCACCCCACCGCCACCAATACTCACCGGAAAACCTCCCCCCATTAAGGGCGATTTCCGGCAACCTAACCCGAATCGGGTTCATTCAATACCTCATCAATTCCTCCCAAACCAAGCACCATCACACTCGAAATTACAAGGGGAAGCGAACTGTACCTCTCCCGTGGCCGATGGTGGCCAGAAAATGGTGGTCGGAAGTTGAAACCGAAACGGAAAGTTCCTCCCTCCATGGTCAACGGTCAAAGTTTCCAAATATAGAAAGTCAACGTCTGGTCAACTCAAACAGTGTTTTCCGACAATTTTATGACTATTTTCGATATTTATACTCGCGCCTCGGGTTGATCGACGATTCGAAATGGATAACCATCACGATTCGGATAAACTCGAAACAATCGGATAAACTCGTCGAAAACCGAAACTTCAAATAATCATAAAATACTCCTCGGATATCGGAAAAATCTTCCGGAACCGCCCACAAGCTCAAAATCACGTACTCTACAATTCCCGTAAAGACACCCAACTCAAATTCTCGACCGAAAACATAGTCGCAAATCGAATCGGCAAACCACAATTACGACAATAAACTGCGACTAAACTCAATCTCGAGAATCATGCCGAATACACAACAGATTTTGCTTCGGGTCGTCACACTGGCTGATCCCCGAGGATGTTTATCGGGAGAGGCTGTGACCCCTGACCCGAGGCCTTTACCGGGGGAGGGGTGGGGCAGATCTCTGACCAGAGGCTCTTTTGGCTAGAATCACGTGTGGGTCTGGGGTCCCGTGATTTGGACTATACTAGCGCAGACGTATCCATGAGTGACCCCGCAGGATTTTACGATGCATGCTCTGTACGCGTGAGGAGTTAGAGTCTCCCTCGTGTATTATATCATATTCATTCATTTAGACTCGCATATGTTTTTATAACATATATTATTCGGCGAAAGATATTTATTTTCGTCCACTCACTCTAACAGTTTATATGTCTTTCCCTGGGCTCTTTGTTTTCAATGCCCAATTTGCAGTTTAGATTCTGGTGTCGCACGTTGCACGTCGCAGTTGGAGGCTTAGTATTCGAGCTACTTTTCTTTTCTAGTAGGTTTCTTGTTTAGCCTACTGCTGTGTATTTATGTATATATATATACTAGAGGTCGCTCTGAATACTCTGATGTTTATATTTTCATATGGTTTTCCCAGATTTCTGTAAAGTATAGTTTTGCTTATTACTTTACGTTATTGATATGATACTGAGAAATCCGGATGGGATTGGTGCCCACGGTTTGGCTTTTGTGGCATAGGATGAAGTGTGTTTTCGGGTGCAGGTTAATGGCAATTCCGCGTTATAGTGAAACTCTGCCGAAATTTCTTTGGTTTTTATAAGTTCGTGTTTTCATAAAGGGTTTGATTCCGGTTTAGGAAACTAAATCGGGGTTGGGTCCTTTCATGTATAAATGCTCTAGTCTGGGAATCAACGAAAAAATAGCAAAGCACCTTCACAACAACCTTCTTATTTGAACTCCTTGTATTAGACTTAAACCACCTGTACTTGTTGCATATATGACAGTAGTTCAAATGTGCATTCTCTTTGTAAAACAGCACATAATCATTTATGCACACGTGAATTTTCTCATACTTTAGACTGAGGGTGCTCAAGATCTAGGGTTGGAGTAGTATGCTGTTGTACTTATCCATCTCAATAGTATCAGCAGTGTCCAGAAAGGTTGGAGGGACTGTGTCATGATGAGGATTATCATAACCTCCATCTTCGTGTTGGTGTATAACATGACTGAATGTCGGAAAAGCATCATGCACCAAATCCATAGCAGTGTTCCAAGAAGAGGCGTAAGTACCGCTGGATGAGGCACCCTTGTAACTGTACCCTGAGCTAAAGTTTGGTTTTGACCTGTAGTCTACTACTTCACTGTGCTCACTCCATGTAGTGTAACTCCACATCATACCATGGTGATACAAGTGTTGAGACATAACATCAATCTCCACACACTGATTGTTAAGAAATTGTCTACATGGACACCTGTAACACTTCTTTCCTTGATCATGTTGCATAGCAAACAAAATAAACTGTCTGATTCAGTCCATATATCTCGCCTCATTCCTATTTTCCACATGTATCAAACTCTTGTCTATATTTCTGAATAAGTTAAGCGAGACATAAATTCATTTATCAAATAAGCTATAATTAGTTTGCAAAAAATTGTCATTCTAACGAGATTCTTATCATTCTTAACTTACATTAATTAATATTCATCATATATAATTAAATTATATAGCACTGTAATATATGCATTTACACGTATAAATCTACATATGAATATATAATTATCAACTAATTAATCTAATATTAAATCATACATATATAATTAATCAACACATGCATGGTATGCATACAATTTATAGCTAGCTAACAACTAATGCATGCTATATTGTGGTCGCCGAAATTATTCACCAGATAACCTCTATCACCGTACGTTATTACGTACATAATTAAATTTAAAAAATTAATCGAGAAAAACTAGTTAATATCTTTACTGATAAGAAGATGGGAAAACCGTATATAAATCGAGCTTTGCCCAGAGGTGGTGTTGAGAGCTTTTTTTTCGATGAAGAGATGGTGTTGAGAGATGAGAGAGAGAGGATGAGCGATCTGGATAAGAAATTTGATCTAAATAATTGAGTTCCACTTAGACAACGTAATGTTTCGTCAACTAAATTGAATCTTTTCGTCGCCAAAGTGAAAACTTAAATGACGAAACAAACTTCGTCACCTAAGTCCGAATTTAGGTTACAAAATGATTGTTTGTCGTCTTAAATGTTTAACTTAGACAATGAACCTTGTATTTTGTCGCTTAAGTTGGTGTTTAGGTGACAAAGATTAGTTTCATCATTTTAGATGTATTTTTAGACGACGAATTAGATGTTTCATCATTTAAGTGGTGACTTAGAGGACGAAATTGACAATGAATTTGTATTTCATGGTCTAAAGGTTACCTAAATGACGAAAATTTTACTTAGGCGACAAATAAATTATTCGTCGTCTAACTTTTACTTAGGTGACGAATTATTTAATGTTTCATCGCCCGAGTGAGTTTTTTTTGTAGTGGTGTTTTTGACAAAAAAATAATAACTCATGGCATAAATACCGGCCGTGATCATCGACCTGTTCAACCCTTAACTCCTTTGCCAACTCCGCTGCCAACTCCTCCTGTATCCAAAGTAACATTTTTGCTAAACATCACATTACACTTGTAAAGATTAAGATGTTGTCTGGAAGCTTTTTCATAAACGACTTTTTTTTTAAAAGGCTCTACGTTCTTCAACTGTAGAAGGTGCAAAACAAGTGTCGTAGGACACATTCGGATTCCATGAATAAAACTAGATTGAATAGAAGCCGAAATCATAGATGAGAGGCCTTAAGCACGGAAAATAATTAAGTACAGAGATAACAAATCACCTTTTTTGATACCTCGAGTAGGGAGAATATACTTATGAGGATTGCCATTTATGTAGAACCCAATAACTCACTGTTTTCGTGGAGCACATCACAATATTGATCCAGAAACCCAACTCAACCAACATCATTTCTAGAAATTTCAAGTCATACGCTTTTCTAATATCCAATTTCTGAGAGAAAAAACCGTCTTCTATACTACGCAGCAAAGTATGTAGAAAGTGTGCCACGTCATTAACAAGTAAAGAATTGAAGAGATCATTCTCCCTGAAACAAAAGCATCTAGACAGGTGATATAATTTCAGGTATTATATGTTTCAATCTATTTACTAGGACCTTCAACCTAATTTTGTATGCCACATTACAAAGTGCGATAATCCTTCACTGTCTTGGCTTCATTTATTTTTGGAATCAAAGTCAGATGAGTGAAATTTTAAGAAAGAGGAATAACCCCCGTTATCAAAAGGCTACATACTGCTATATAGACATCATGATGCACAATATTTCAATACTTTCTTTAAAGGCGACATATGATCAGGTCTGACGCTTTAGATGGATGCATTTAAAACAAAGAATTCTTTATCTCCTCATCAAAATATGGCATACACAGTCCGACATTCATCGAATAATCAACCCGTGAATTGACACAACTCAAAACTTCATGTAGCTCTTGATCATCCACTCCCTCAAATTTAGGAATATTCTTATGGTAATTGATGAGAATCAGTGCCACCTCTCTTGGCTTGGTCTTCCACACCCCATCCGAGTTCTCAATACCTTTTATAGTATTGCGATTTCTCCTTTATAATGCATGACAAAGAGAATAACCAGAATTTTGATCACCCTCTACTAACCACAACACATGTGATCTTTGCCTCAAATATATTTCCTCCAGGGAGAATAGTTCATTATAACGAACCTAAAGAGAATGAAACTCATCATATTGACCCATGCAAAAAGTAAGACCAACAAGCTCATGCAATTTACGTTATATCAAAGACATCTCGTTCCTCTTTTATTGAACCGTACTCTGGTTCCATCAAGTAAGCAGTCGACCCGTACTTTTGATCCTTGATCCTAGCTGCAAAAAAGGGGTCTCCTATAGTCGGGAGAGACCACCCTTGTTGAAACGCCCCATGCAGTGCGCCCAAAGTTCCTCAAAGTGAAATCAATGAGCCCTTCTCCCATCCACAATAGGATTAGATGCCACTTTAACAAGAAAAGGTAGATGATTAGACTTGTCAGGATGCAGAGTGAACACCCTCGAATAAGGAATCAAAATTTTCTAAGATAGAGTATGACACGCTCTATCAAGCCTTTACTTACCAGGTGAAACGGGATCCCACATACCCTAAATCAATCAAGTCACAATCAACCAAAGCCATTCTAAAACGTTGCATAGGAATAGCTAATCGAGCACGATCGCTCAACTTCTCCTCGTTGCACAAAATCTCATTATAACCCACTGTCACCAAGCACATAAGAGTACTCTGAGCAACAAAAGAGTACTAAGAGCTGCCATGTTCGCACTACGTCACCATTACTCGCACAATCATAGATTTCTATGAATCGCCATTGATTTTTACGATCCCGCCACACAAATTTACACATCTATGTGATTGGTAGAATATTTACGCAAATAGATCAGATACTCCTTCCTCCAAATGATTGCAAGATCTCATGAATCCACAGTCCTCTCCTTACAGTACACACCATCGAAACTTGAATTCTGATGTAGTTTTTCAACCACAGCCAGAGGGGCAAGGTTAAAGAAAGAAATAGCAAGCTAGGGTTTCGATGCTTAATCATCTCGATGATAGCATCTTAGTTTTCGTTGTTGCTGATACCCCTACAATTCCACACATGGATCTTGCAATCAGTCATGAATTTTGGCAAGGAGGCAGTCTGACACAAAGATGCCTCTGCTAGACTAATAGGGTTTTTTCGAGAGCTCGAATTACGATGGATGATTGTTTGTTCAATGTAAATCGAGTTTACTTTAGATATATCCTTAATTAGATTGTATATTTTCTATAGATTGTTAGGTATAGATGATTTTGATTCTCACCACTATCCATCCACTTTTCCTAGGCATCGACTTGCCTGGATTTGACATAAGCTGATACGTTCGTATCAAGATAACAATGCTTCGACCTCGCATCTCTTGAGCCTTTGTGATGTCGATAATCTTTCTGGAGCCAAAAATATTGTTTTTGATTTTCTTGTCACGATTAGTCTTGTTGGCCTCCGACCTTATCTATTTCACAATACTGAATATTAAATAATAAATAATTGTTTAAAAGTAAGAAATTATTCATTTTCATTATATTAAAAGAAAAGGAAGACGAACCTTAAACTTCTTGGACTCAAAGTGCCCGACCAACCATTCTCACTCGTCTTCCCTTTCCGTCCGCAACTCTTCTGAGACATGCGTGGCGTCGTGTTTCTTGTAGTTCTTGTGCATATCGTACTTCCAATCCTTGTAAATGCAGCTAGTCGTGTTCTCTACTGATTTCCACATCTACAGTCTGCCTTCATAATCAAATTGGACCTAGAAAAAAATTAAAAAAAAAATTAAATTCCTATACTCCATGCCTCTTTGATTTATAATTATTTATGAAATTAAATAAAATTAAATAGACCCTATTATCAAGAGTTCACGGTACACCCTAAACTTTTCGGTTTGGGGCAGCTCTTCCCAAGAAGGGGCAAAAGGGGCAATCATACGTATGTTGTTCCGTATGATTGATCTGATGCTGTGTGAGCACAAACTGCTCAGCTCCGACGTCGGAGGGCCTCTGGTAAACTCGTCGAACGACACCTCGATCTTCTTCCCTGTTAACTTTACTATCCGCTCGACTTTAGCTCCCTTCACACATCTTCGAGTGTGTTAGGGGACCGGAGCTAAGGGGTCCCTCATGTTCACTTTGCGTCGGGTGCCATAGCAAACAGAATCATCGACGGATTCTTGGGGATGTTGTGATGGCACCACAGAATCGGGTAATCTATGGATCATCTGTATAGGCAATAGCCACTTCATTTGGAGCATTCGGTATCTTCTGAGAAGTCGCCAAAGTCTGAGGTTTGACCCTAACTCAACTGTCATCCAATCGATTAGAATTCGTCAACCTTCTCTTGTGCAGTGCGCCTCTTCCTACCGCCTAGCATTTTAAATAAGCTGTACGACATCAGAGATCAACAAGATTTACTCGGCAATCCAACAATCCATAATCCAACAAATTTATTTTATTCAATAATCCTTAATCTCCATCAACAATCCACAATCTAACAAATTTATTCAACAATTCAATTTTCAATACAACTACTACAACAACTAATTTCATTTATATCCATCGTATTCAATAAAAAAATTAATATAAAAATTCAACTAATCATATATATTCATCATATACACAACTAATTTCAATACAACTATTTCAACATATTCATCATATATATGAATATGTTCAACATATCCATCCTATATATGAATACGTTCATCATATATACAATTAATTTCAATACAACTATTCAACATATTCATCATATATATATCCATACATATTCATAAAAAACTCATACATATGCATATACATGTTCCTTACATATTCATATATCCATAGAATATATATATATATATCCATATATATATATTCATATATATATATATCCATACAAAATTCATACATATTCATCCATATATATATCCAACAAATTCATCCTTCTATATATATTTATAGTTATAGAGATAGAGAGAGAGAGAGATATTGACCGAGAGAGGAGAGGGGCCGACGAGGGTGGCGAGAAGAGGGAGGAGCCGGCGAGCAGGGACGGTGGCAAGGCAAGGAGGGAGAGTCCATCGAGAGGAGAGAAAGAGAGGAGATGCCGGCGAGGAGAGATAGAGAAAACAGTTTGGAGATGATGGTGAGGAGAGAGAGAAATGAGATCGAGAAATTAGGATTTAGGATTGAGTTAATCGCTTTATTTTCAACTTAGACCATGAAAAGGAAAGTTTCGTCACCTAAGTCAACTTAGACAATGAACTCTAAATATTTCGTCATCTAAGTCTTTTTTAAAAATTCTCCCTAAAAATTGGCGCAAAAAAATACCTGCCAAATATTTGGGGTTAGACGAAGAAACCAAGGTTTTCATCGTCTAAGTGATAATTTATTAAATTTTTTGTGAGATTTTTGAAAAAAAAAATTGGTTACCCGCCTTAAAATATGAAGAAATCAGCCGTCAGATGTAATCATTACGTTTATATAATATTTAGAAGAAAAAACATAGACGTCAATTTAGTATAGTTTGGTGTTCGATTGATATATTTTTGTGAATATACACAAAAGTTTAAAAGACGGAAACGATCGTAAATATTATTAGTCGTAAAACCATTTTCGACGTTACGGGCATTTTCACTTACATCAAAACTTTATATATCAATTTGATATAAATTAATAACTAATTTGAGATAAAAACAAGATTGATGAGTTAATACTTGTTATACATCTATTAATGTTGTATAACTTAAATGTTCGTATGTCTGAATTAACTCTACATCCATTATGTTCTTGATATGCATTTTCATTATGTGTTTCAGTGTCAGTCGCCAACGTCCCTTCAAGTGTTGTTGCATTCCATATTCCTCGATGAGGCATATGCTTTACTATTTTCAAACCTTCACCATCTTTCAGATCATTCAGATAGAACATCTATCTAACTAAAGTGGCAAGAGCGAATGGCTCATCCTTATACCAGCTTGAGCTAGTATCGACTAATAAAAGATAGTGATCTTCCTTCGTACGCTTGATCCATTTACACTTGAATAGAAAAAAGTTCATATCATTCCTGTAAAGTAGTTGAACGACATTAACAAGAACCCCGTAATATACATTAGTGCCTTCCCAAAACCGCGATCCCACTATTTTGTGTTCTTCTTCCTTCATCTCTGTCCAATAAATGAAACTTTACATCGTTGACAAAACATCTGAGATAAATATAGTGTTGAACTGGCTTATTTGTCAATAAGTGCTTTTTCCATGACCACCACCCCTCGTGGTTACCGGATTTTTCTAGATCAATCATCTACAAAATATGTGAAGAAGATATATGAATGTGTATTTAATTTCTACCAAAAATTTGACATAGTTTCCCCTAAAACAAAAGAAAACCAAAAACTTACATGCATAAACTAAGGAAAAATACTTCGAATAAGCAAACATCAAATTAAGTTCGAATTTACCATGGACACCTATTCCAATCCAAATTTCTCAATTTCAAAAAAAAAATCGCAAACCTATATGCATATATGGTTTAAACATACGTACCCATTGGAGGAAATAATCAGAGAACTTCTTTTTAAGCGCTTTTTCAACCCAATTATGGCTCATGCATTAGGTATGTTTTTGCAATGGAGCAATTTAGGGCAGATAATTTTTGGACAAATCCTTTATATTGTCCGAGTTATCTGTAGAATGATACAATTAATTATTCGACGATAATAAGAAACACAAAAATATATATAAATGATGAAAAAGCATTATAATTAATTGTAGCTTTCTTGACAATACATCCTAGTGTAGTGGACCGGACCAGAAAGTAGCTCTAGTTTGGGAATGTAGATCATGAGATAAGTCATGATGTCAAAGAAAGCAGAGGGGAAAATCCTCTCTAATTTTCAAAGGATGTGGACAATTTCATATTGTAGTTCGACCACATCTAACTTCTTCAACTATCTACCACATAACCTCTTCCACCATCTACACAATGCTAGCTACTTTTGGTTCGACGACACCACGAGACAAATATGGTCGAGTTAGCACTGGAATAAGATGTTGCAGCATAACGTGATAGTCATGAGTCTTTAAACCAATGAACTTGTGTTACTCAACGTTGACTGCTCCAAATATATTTGCTGCATAATTAGACGGATAGCGAATACTTTTAAACCAGTTGAATACAAAATACCTCAGTGTCAACTTCATTATGTAAGGTGCATCTGACATCTTGTTGTACACTCCTCTTTTTTCCCTCCTTAACCACAAGGTGCATCTGACATCTTTTTGCGCTTTAGAAGTATCCTCAGTCTTCAACTTAATACCGAGAATTATTCCCACCACGCTGTCGCACAGACTCTTTTCTATGTACATGACATCTAGGTTGTTCATGAGTTTCATCTTCGACCAGTAAGGTACTTCAAAGAAAATACTCACATGATGCCAATAGCTAAGATCTTGTGGAGGGTGTGGATTTCATTTGTTCACATCGTCGTCATTGGTCAACACATTGAAATAGAAGTTGTTTAACCTCTCAAAAATCTCTTCGCTAGACCACTGTTAGGGTTTAGGATTATTCTCTATTGTTCTGTTGAAATGATCTTTATCTTATCACCATAGGTGATCATGGGGAAGCCATCTATGGTGACCTATATAACACACCTTTCCTCATGTGCCAACTGAAGTTGGCGTCGTTCAAGTAGACATGGCAAGCATTGTATCCTTTGGTTGTGCAAGATGCCAACATCCTATGTGCAGGAAAATCTTTGATGGTCCACATTAGGTTTTCTCTCATCATGAACATTGTGTTAGGGAACTTGTCATAAGTTAGGACTCTATTTTCCTACAACAGTTTCAGCTCGTCAATCAATGATCTGAGGTACACATCTAAATACTTTCCAAGAGAACTAGGACTTGAAATTAGCAGAGTAAGGAAATTAAATTCTTTGTTCATACACATCTATGGAGGGTGGTTGCACAACATAACAATAATTGGCCAAGTGCTGACATAAGCGTTATTATTACCCCAATGGTTGAATCCATCTGTAGAAAGTCGGAGACTAATATTTTGAACATTTGCTGCAAAGTCTGAAAATTCCCTGTCAAAATATTTAAAAGCCTCCTTATCTTCAACGTGTCTCATCACATTGTCATGTATTCTCTATTTCGCGTACCATTTCATTGCCTCTGCTGTATATAGAGACATGTACAGATGTTGCAGTTTAGGAATTAATGGAAAATAGCGAAACCCCTTCACAAGAATTTGGTTCTTCGAACTCCTCCTATTCCCCCGGTGCAAATATCTGCACTGGTTACATATAGGACAGTAGTCCAAATGTGCATACACTTTGTAAAATAGCACACAATCATTTATGCATGCGTGAATTTTCTTGTACATTAAGCTGAGACTGCTCAAGATCTTTCTAACCTTATAATGGGTTTCAGAAAGTTTGTGATGATCAGGAAGTAACTTACATATATGCTCCTGCTTTTTGTCAAAAGCACGGTCTAAAATTTTGTTCTTCACTACATATCGCAACACATTCTCTAGACATCCAGAGTACACCGAGGTCTGGGCTTATAATAGCACCCTGTTGTACTTATCCATCTCACAAGTGTTAATGGCCAAGCCTACAAGAACTGTGTCATAATAAGGAGTATCATAATCTCCATCTTTGTGTTGGTGTCTACCAGGACTAAATTCGTCGAACAGCATCATGGACCAAATCCACAGTGGGGTTCTATAGAGGGGCACCACTACAGCTGGATAAGGCACCCTGGTAACTATACCCTGAGCTGAAGTCTAGTTCTGGGCTAAAGTTTATTACTTCACCGTGCTCACTCCATATATATAGTGTAACTCCACATCATACAGTGGTCATACAAGTATTGAGACATAACACTAATCACCACAAACTGATGGTTAAGACATTTTCGCACAGACACCTGTAACGTTTCTTTCCTTGACCATGTTGTATCGCAAATAGCATAAACTCTATGATTTTGTCAATATACCTCTAATCACTTCTATTCGTCAACTGTATCCAAATCTTGTCCATATTTTTGCGTAAGTTAATTATCATATTATATAATTTTTCAACTAATTAATTAATCTAATATACTATATTATCAAATTACATAACACAATTAAATTAATATGCTATAATCTAATATACAATAATTACTCTTTCTAATATATTATATTATTAAGTTAATATGCATTTTCATATTATATATAATTTTTCAACTAATTATTCTAACATATATTAGGTTAACAATTAATAAAGCATACAATTAGCTTAATTAATAATTAAACATACAATTAAGCTTAACAATTAGCATAAACCATTAGCTTAACAATTAAACATACAAAAAGCTTAATCTAAAAAATTTCAACTAATCAATTAAACATACAATTAGCTTAACCTATACAATTAGCTCAACAAATAAACAATTAATTAATGCAATATATATGCAAACAAGGTCGCCAAAAACTATATATTTGTCGGAATATTTTATCGGAGAACTCCATCACAGTACGTTATTACGTACGTAATTAAATTATAAAATAAATTAATCGAGAGAAATGAGTTAATACATTCACCAATAAGGAGATAAGTGGGTAAACTAGAACTCTGGGGGTTCAAAAACCGATGAAATTGAAATTGTCCCCGGAGGTGGGTGTTTAGTACGAGAGAGAGAGAAGTCGAGAGAGGAGAAGTTGAGAAATGCCCAATCTGAAAATGGAATCTGATATAAATAATTGAGTTTTCTTATACGATAAAATAATTCCTTGTCTAAGTGTAAAGTTTCGTCGTCTAGGTAGGTATCTAGACGACCAAACTAACTTCGTCGTCTAAGGGATAACTTGTCGTCAGAGTACATATTTAGACGACGAATTATGTAATTCATCATCTAAGGTATTTCTTAGACGACGAATATCTTGTTTCGTCGTCTAAGTCCAACTTAGATGACAAAAAAAATTCTTGGGCAACAAAAAAAAATTCGTCATCTAAATTGTACTTAGACGAGGAAACCTTAAAGGTTTCGTCGCTTAAGTGCATTTTTCCTGGTAGTGGCTGAAAAAATGTTAGTCGGTGTCTGACCTCTCATGAAACCAGTAAGTATCATACTAGTTGTATGACTAAGTGGATTTAGTTAGAAAGAAGACTCCAGAAGAACAAGACAATAGATGAAAGTTTGAAAGTGGAAAAATCAACAAAGAGAGACATCATGTGCATGAGGCATGTATTAAAGAGAATAATTGCTATTATCCAGAGAATTGCAAAAAATAACTTGGCACTTCGAGGAGATCATGAGGTGCTTTTTGCTGACAATAATAGAATTTTTCTGCAAATGTGTGAAATAGTTGTTGAGTTTGATCCAGTGATGGAAGAACACCTCCGCTGTAATCAAGCACGAAAGATCCATTATTCATATCTTGGCCCTAAGACCAAAATGAATTGATACAGTTGTTGTCAATAGATGTGAAAAGTTCAATCCTTGCAAAGATCATACAAGCAAAGTATTTCACAGTTATACTAGATTGTACTCTAGATGCAAACCACGAGGAGCGAATGTCCCTTCTAATTCGATGTGTGGATCATTCAACAACTGCAGTCGCCGTGGAAGAATTCTAGCTTCAATTTTTGAAGGTTTATAATACATCAGGGCTTGGACTTTTTAAGGAGCTTCAAAATGTATTGAGCAACCTTGATCTTGCCATTGATGATATAATAGGTCAAGGATACGACAATGGATCGAATATGAGTGGGAGGCACATAGGTGTTCAAAGAGGATTGCTTGAAGTTAATCCCAGAGCTTTCTATACTCCTTATGGATGTCATAGATTTAACCTTGCATTATGTGATATGGTAACTTGTTGTCATAAAGCAAAGTCATTTTTTTGAGTTATACAGTGGATCTACACATTATTCTCTTCTTCTATCAAGCGGTGCCAAATTTTCAGAAATCATGCGAAGGATCTTGTAGTAGAGACACTCTCACAAACAAGATGGGAGTCATGTTGAAAGTATTAAAGAGCAAGTTTCACAGATAAGACGTGCTTTGGTTGATTTGGCAAAAACAAGTGAGAAACCAAAAGCTAAAAGTGAAGCTGAAGTCTTGGCAGCACATGAACTTTCTCATTTTGAGTTTTTGCTGGGAATGGTAGTCTAGTACAAGCTCTTGCACCATATTAACATTGTTAGTAAGTGTTTATAAGCAGAGAATATGGAAATTGATGTTGCTATCAGCCAATTAAAAGGGCTTATTTCTTTTCTTCAAGAGTATAGAGATTATAGATTTGATCAAGTCATCATTGAAGCTGAACACATTGCCAATTAAATGGGAATTAAAGTTGTCTTTTCGGAAAAATGCATCATCCGAAGAAAGAGGCAATTTGATGAGATCGACAGTGAAGAGGTAACCCAATCAACGAAAGAAACTTTTTGGTTTGACTAATTTTTATTTATAATTGATCAATCTCTTTCTTCACTTCAATCTCAGTTTGAAAAATTCCAAAAATATGAGTAAACCTTTGGCTTTTTGTTTACTATGGAGAAGTTGAAGTCTATTGATGATGATAGGCTCTTGAGGTCATGTGTGAATCTTCAAAATTCTTTAGCACATGGTGAACACTCTGATATTGATGCATCCGATTTATGTTCAGAGTTATCATTGTTAAGACACTTACTACCAGGAGAAATCACCAGAGCAATAGATGTGCTGAATTATTTGAAGAAGATGGATTGATGTTACCCCAATGCATTTGTTGCTTATCGAATTCTGTTGATTGTACCAGTTACAATAGCATCTTCTGATAAGAGTTTTTCCAAGTTGAACTTGATCAAAACTTTTCTTCGGTCAACTATGTCACAAGATAGACTAAATGACTTGGCTATGATATCTATCTAAAAAAAGGTGGTTGAGAAAGTTGATTTTGCAAAGTTAATTGATATATTCGCCTCTAAGACTGCAAAACGGGTAGTATTTAAGTAGTTGTTGATATTTTATGAAAGAAATTTAGGATCTTAGAATTTGTTTTATTTTTTGGAATTATGTTGGAGTATTCAGTTAAAAAAAATTTAGTTTCAAAGTTTTTTTGTTTTTTTTACACTATGAGGCGGGCCATTTTTTGCTCCTGCCTCAAGTCCAAAAATGTCAAGTCCAGCCCTATTTTGAACTGCAATAAACTTGAAAGACTCTAACCTATGAACTACAACAGACTCATACTGAGAAAGTGGTGATTTATATTAAGAAGCTGAAGATCCTAGGCAGCAAGATAAAGTTAGGGTTTGATCCTACGCTTTCTATTCTTGAGAGTAATGGAATGCTTACTAAGTCCCCTACCAAGAAATGATGTCGACCAAAAAGTGAGAAGAACAAGGCTAAGGTAGAGATTGTGGCGGTTATCACTGGGGTGCCGGTTAGCAAGAAGAAAAGGATTCTAAAACCTCAGCTTTTTGGCGAGGAGGGTGTGTTAGGACCATAATGATGTGCCTATTACGCTTATAACTTTATGCTGATAGCTTGTTTTCTATGAATAAAGCATTGTTCTTATGACGTTTCCTATTCTTGCTAGAAAATGTGGAGTTGGCTAAGAAATGCATTAAATATGAAGAATTAGATACTTATTGGAGAAAACGTATACATTTCCGAGATCACGAGAGAATTTGGAGCAACTTTGGGAAATGACAAAATAGCTTCACCGGAAGTTGCTCGGAACCCGCCGGAATTTGCCATAGCCAGTCGGCCCATCTTGGCTGGCCCAATCACATGAAGTCCAACCCAATGGAGGCCCGTTTATGCTTACCAATCTGATTTGGAAAGAAAGAGAAGAAGTTGGACCACATGTTGTCACTAATTTGGAGTTTAGCCTTCCATAGCCTAAAATAGTGGATCATGGTCTCCCTAATTCAAAGCTAACCCTTAGATCTTCCACCTCCTCTTTTATTATCATCCTAGGGTTGAAATGGAGTCTGCCAACTCAGCCAAATTCGAGCTCCCCTCTCCCCACTCAAACAACTCACCTCATTTTTCGGATTTTTCATAGTTTATGCTCTCTCTAGCTCCCTTAACCATACCCTAACCCTCAAACACTCTCTTCTACCTCTCTTATTCTCAATACAAGCCTAAACACCTCCATCTCCACCACTACAAGAGACCTAGCTCCTCCCACACTTGGGTAGAGCCAAACCTCATCATAATCACACCATCTCTAAGCTTGCTTTGGGTGTTCATCCTCTCATCCTCATCTCTAAGGACTTGTGCGATTCTCTAGAGCTTGAAGAAGTGAGAAGTAATCCCTCTTCTCCTTGGCTTCTTTGAGTCCTAGAGGTTGTCTTTCCTCCTCTTGAAGACTTGGTGCTTATTGGAAAAGAAGAAGAAATAGAGCTAGAAGGGCTTAGAGTCACTTGAAAGCTTTGGCTACGGACCCTTAGTTATTTCTACTCTCTTTTACTCTCAAACATGTATCAACTCTTATATTTAGTTATGTGTAGTGAGTAGTAGATTTTGGGAGGCTAGGGTTAGATGAAAGGACCCAACCCCGATTTGGTTTCCTAAAACGGAATCAAACCCCTTCTGAAAACACGAACTTCCAAAAACCTTAGAAATTTCGGCAGAGTTTCACTATATCGTGGAATTACTATTAACCTGCACCTGAAAAACACACTTCATCCTATGCCACAAAAGCCAAACCGTAGGCACCAATCCCAACCGGATTTCTCAAAATCATAACATCATATAAAATAATAAGAAAAACTGTAACTTTATAGAAATCCGGGAAAATCATATGAAATATAAACATATCCAGTATTCAGAGCGACCTCTAGTATATACATATATATACAAATAGTAGGTCAAACTAGGAACCTACCATAAAAGAAATGTTGAAAGGACCCAATCCTGATTCAGTTACCTAAACCGGAATCGAACCCCTTCTGAAAATACGAACCAACAAAAACTTTTCGAATTTTCGGCAGAGTTTCGTTACTAACGTAGAATTGCATAACCTGCACCCTGAAAATAACACTTCGTCCTATGCCACAAAAACCAAACCGTGGGCACCAATCCCATCCGGATTTCTCAACATCATAATATAAGCAATAACAGTAAACATACTGTACTATATATAGTATATCCATGAAAATCCGTGTAAACATGTATCAGTATGTATCAGAGCGACCTCTAGTGTAAATATATACAACATATACATCAGTAGGCGAAACAAGAACCTACTGGAAAACACAGGTAGCGCAGATCACTAGCCTCCAAACCGCGATGTGAAAACACCAAAACCTGAACTGCAACTGGGCACGGAAACCGAAAAGCCCAGGGGAAAGACATGGAAACTGTTAGAGTGAGTGGACGAAAATAAATGTCTTTCACCAGTTGATATATATGTTTAAAATAACATATGCGAGTCCAGGTAAATAAAGATAATAAAGTACACGAGGTAAAATCATACACCTCCAGCGTACTGAGCATGCAAGTAAAAATCCCATGGGGTCACTCATGGACACGTCCGTGCTAGTACAGTCCAAATCACGGGATCCCAGACCCACACGTGATTCTAAGCCAGAAAGGCCTCGGTTCCAGGGAAACGTCCCTCGCCGGTCAGGTAGGGGTAACGCCCCTCCTGGGAGCCTACCATCGGGGATCAGCCGAGAGGCAAGTGTATCGATACAACAACGTAACTGAGACTGTACTCTGTGTAAAATCAAATCATAAACAGTTCGATACAAATGCATGAAACAGCATATAAGTGTATGTATATTCGTAAACGTATATCCGTATATGTATAATCGTAAAACATATGCTCATGTAATCCAAAATCTCATACGCATGCTCAAGTTGGTAAAATGTATATAAAGACTTGCAAACAATCCGTGAAAAGAAATGTCCACTCACAGGTGAGAAAAACGCGCACTCGCGCTAATCTCGTGGTCCGGCGGAAGATCCCTCGCCTGAAGCACGATCACGATCCCGATCTCGATCTCCTGAATATTCACAAAACATAACTGATCAAAATCATAGTCCACAACCCTGTACTGAACCACGGAAACCAACCATTCCCGGAAATTAACAACGTAATGCAAAACGATTAACGGAATTCCCGAAATCTGCACTCGAAACCCTCGACTGAAAATTGACTACCCAAATCAATCCGAAAACCTCTGGGCGATAATCAGGGCGCGATTTCGAGAAAAACGACATTAAAAACGTCGAAATCAGAAAAAGTCAACCCTCGCCGGAGCTCCGCCGTTGACGCCGCCGCCGGCGGCGGCGCGCCGTCAACGGTGAAATTTCACGGCGGAAAGCTCCAGAATTAAAGACCACAACAAACCCAACCATTTTCATAACTACCATCAAGGCCAAAACAGACCGGAACCCCTCCAATTTCACTGAAACCCGAACGGAATTCCACTCTCCGGTGACCTAATCGGACCTCAGCCAAACCTCAACCAATCCTCAAATAAATGACTAAAATAGCATCCTCAGGCCAAGGGGAAGCGAACCCCCTACCTCACAGCCACCGTGGCTCGCCGGAGGACCACCCCCCATCACCGGCGACAACCACGAACTCGGCCCGATTCGAAACCCAACAAACCTCAATCAATTCCTATAAATTCAAGTACCAATCGACTCGAAATCAAATGGAGAAGCTAACTATACCTTTCACTTGGCCGGAGGTGGCCGGAAAATGGGTCGTCGGACGGCAAGACCAAAACGGAAACTTTCTCCACTTCGGGTCAACGGTCAGATTTCCATTTTTGGAAAGTCAACGGTCTGGTCAACAGTGTTTTCGACAATTTTACGACTATTTTTGATATTTATACTCGTGCCTCTGGTCGATCAACGATTCGAAATGGATAACCATCACGATTCCAATAAACACAAAACAATAGGATAAACTCGTCGAAAACTGAAACTTCGAATAATCACAAAATATTCCTCAGTTATCGGAAAAATCTTCCAGAACCGCCTTCGAGCTCGAAATCACGTACTCTACAATTTCCGTGAAGACACTCAACTCAAATTCTCAACCGAAAACATAGTCGCGAATAGAGTTGACGAACCACACATATATCGAAAAACTGCGACTACACTCAATCTCGAGAATCGTGCCGAATACGCAACTGATTCTGGTTCGGGTCGTCACAAATCTACCCCCCTTAAAGAAATTTCGACCTCGAAATTTACGTACCTGTCAAGTGAACAGATGAGGATACTGCTCCCGCATACGCTGCTCAGTCTTCCAGGTGGCCTCCTCAACTGAGTGGTTTTGCCACAAGACCTTCACACGGTGCCTCAACTCCTACTCACGACGATCGAGAATCTGTACTGGCTCCTCCACATATGTCAAATCCTCTCTAATCGGCAATTGTTGTGGGGCTAACACATGTGAAGGATCTGAGATGTACTTCCGCAACATCGAAACATGGAAGACATCATGCACAGGAGCCATCTCACCTGGTAACTCAAGTCTGTATGCAACAGCTCCAACCCTCTCCGTAATCTCATACGGACCAATGTACCGTGGTCGAAGCTTGCCACGCTTCCCGAAACGCACAACTCTCTTCCACGGAGATAGTTTCAGGAAGACCCAATCACCAACCTCGAACTCTAAACTCTTCCTCCTCACATCCGTGTAACTCTTCTGCCGATCCTGGGCGATCTTCAACCGATCCCGGATAACCTGGATGTCCTCCATCGTAGTTTTCACCAAATCAGGACCAATTATCCAACGCTCGCCCACCTCACTCCAACACAATGGAGTGCGACACTGCTTCCCGTACAGGGCCTCGTATGGTGCCATCTCAATACTGGCCTGATAGCTGTTGTTGTAGGCAAACTCAATCAAGTGTAACTGCTGATCCCAATTTCCGCGAAACTGCAACACACATGATCGTATTATATCCTCAAGTGTCTGAATGGTCCGCTCAGACTGCCCATCAGTCTGAGGATGAAAAGCTGTACTAAATCGCAACCTCGTGCCCAAAGCTCGCTGCAATGCCTGCCAAAACTCAGAAGTGAACTGGCTATCTCGGTCCGAAACAATGGACACAGGCACACCATGCAAGCGAACAATCTCTGATAAGTACAACTTGGCCAATCTGCCCACTGATATCTTTCCCGGAAGTGCAAGAAAGTGTGCGGATTTCGTCAGTCGGTCGACAATAACCCAAATGCCAGTGTTGCCCGCCGAAGTACGCGGAACTGATAGACGAAATCCATCGTGATGTGCTCCCACTTCCAAACCGGAATCTCAAGTGGCTGTAGTTTCCCTGCAGGTTTCGCCTTTCCGCATTCACCTGCTGACAGATCAAACATCGTCTCACGTACGCGGCAATCTCCCGCTTCATGTTGCGCCACCAATAGTACGCTCGAAGTGTACGAAACATCTTCGTACCTCCGGGATGCATCGCATACGCTGAACTATGGGCCTCATCCAGAATCTCCTTCTTCAAGCTCTCGTCTCTGGGCACACATAGCCTGCCTCTGAACTACAACGTACTGTCATCGCTCAATCGGAACTATGTAGGCACACCATTCTATATCATGGTCTTCTTGCCCAACAGGTAAGAATCTGAATCCTGAGCCTCTCGTACCTGATCAACCAATACGGGTCGAACCTGAAAATTGGCCAACAAAGCTCCCTCATCATCATACCCGAACACAGCACCCGTAGCACGAAGCTCGGCTAACATCGATACTCTGGCCACACACATGTGGAACAACGAGGCTCCAGATTTTCGGCTAAGTGCATCTGCTACAACATTGGCCTTCCCCGGATGATACTCGAAAGTGCAATCGTAATCGTTGATCAACTCCATCCATCGGTGCTTCCTCAATTTCAGATCCGGCTGCGTCCGCAAGTAGGTGAGACTTTTGTGATCAGTGTAAATCTTACACTGAGCACCATACAAATAATGTCTCCAACTCTTCAACGCTAACACGATAGCGGCTAACTCCAAATCATGCGTCGGATAGTTGACCTCATGTGGTTTCAGCTGCCTGGAACCATAGGCCACAACTCTACCATGCTGCATCAACACACAGCCAAGCCCCAACTTCGACGCATCATTGTACACAACAAACTCACTACTATCGTCTGGCAATGTCAGAACCGGTGTGGTAGTCAATCTCTCCTTCTGGAGCAAATAACTCTCCTCGCACGCATCAGACCACTCAAACTTGACGCCCTTCTTCGTCAATCTGGTTAGTGGTGTAGCAATCCGGGAGAAATCCTGTACAAACCGTCGGTAATAGCCTACTAACCCCAAGAAAGTCCGGATCTCCGGTACAGTAGTGGGTCTACTCCAGTTCAGCACGGCCTCGATCTTGTCAGGATCAACACTGACTCCCTCGGCCGAAATCACGTGGCCCAGAAACTTCACACTATCCAACTAGAACTCGCACTTGCTAAACTTCGCAAACAACTGATGGTCCCGCAAAGTCCGCAACACTACTCGCAAATGCTTCTTGTGCTGGCCCACACTCCTGGAATAGATCAAAATATCGTCAATGAATACAATCACGAACTTGTCCAGGAACCATCTGAACACCCGATTCATCAAGTCCATGAAAGCTGCGGGGGCATTGGTCAACCCAAACGGCATAACCAAAAACTCATAGTGCCCATACCGCGTCCTGAATGCCGTCCTGGCTACATCAGAGTCACGGATCCTCAACTGGTGATATCCGGATCGAAGGTCAATCTTCGAAAAGACTGATGCTCCATTGAGCTGATCGAACAAGTCATCAATCCGCGGCAACGGATACTTGTTCCTCACTGTAACCTGATTCAACTTTCGATAGTCGATGCACAAACGCATGGACCCATCCTTCTTCCGCACAAACAACACCCGAGCACCCCACGGAGAAACACTCGGTCGAATGAATCCCTTCTCTAACAACTCCTTGAGCTGAATCTGCAACTCCTTCAACTCCGCAGGCGCCATACGATACGGTGTCTGGGAAATCGGTCCTGTACCCGGCAACAAC
Source organism: Geum urbanum (assembly GCA_946800695.1). Classification (NCBI taxonomy): domain Eukaryota; kingdom Viridiplantae; phylum Streptophyta; class Magnoliopsida; order Rosales; family Rosaceae; genus Geum; species Geum urbanum. The sequence goes on from OX327003.1 coordinate 15,504,784, forward strand.
TTAATGGTAAAATCAATCTCCCGCACAGGGGGTATACCAGGTAACTCCACTGGAAACACATTTGGAAACTCAGACACAACCTCAATACTACCAAGATCCGGCACTGCAGCTGTAGTGTCCACAACATGGGCTAAGTAAGCAACACAACCCTTCTTCATCAACCGATCCGCCCTCATCGCGGAGATCAAACACGGTAGTAAAGTGTTCTTCTCACCACGGAACAGTATCTCGGGTAACCCTGGTCGTCGAAACGCGACCTCCTTCCTGTAACAATCAAACATGGCCCAGTGCGACTCCAGAAAGTCCATACCCAAGATCAGATCAAAATCCACAATATCAAGTAGTAACAGATCTAAGGCTAATCCATGACCATCAATAAACACCTCACAATCTCTGTACACCCAACCGATGCTCACAACCTCACCTAACGGATACAACACTCTCCACAACCCCGGAAGTGGAGATGCAGGTACTGTAGCTAATGATAACAGTCTAAATGATATGAATGAATGTGTGGCACCTGGATCTAATAATGCAACTACTGGAATACCAAAGACATGTAACGTACCAATAACGACCTCCGGTGATGCTCTGCCCTCACGTAGAGTCATAGCATGAACCCTCGCCTGTCCGGCTGGTGGTCCTCGCTGGGATTGTCCCTAATGTCTGCCCTGACCTGCAAACTGTGCTGGTCGAGCTCCCGTAGTGGCACCTCGCTCAGCTCCAGAACTCTGAGCCGCCTGATCACCAACACCATCTAACTGAGGACATGCTCTCGCGTTGTGACCCACCTAGCCACATCGAAAACAAGTGACAGGGCCTCGCTGACACGGACGAAGATGATACCTATTGCACAAATTGCACAATGGATACTCCCTCGGTACAGCAAATGAACCACCAGTACGCCGCAGATAACTAGAACCGCTGGAACTCCCACTAGCCTGTGGTCGCTGTGGTCGATCTCTCCACCGCCTGGGGATGAAGCTGAACCGGAAGTATCAGAACTCTGCCTCTTTGAAGGCCCCTGACTCGGTCCACCTTCCTCAAACCGTCTCGGCTGGTACCTCAGCTGTCTCTCCTGCTCAATATCCTCGCCTCGGAGTGCAGCACTGACAAACTCATCAAAGTTGTTACGAGGCATCGTAGTCAGTGTCGCCTTGATATTCAAATTCAATCCCAGTTCAAACCTACGACACTTGGCTTCCTCAGTAGCCACCATATCCCACGAAAAACGAGACAAACGGGTAAACCGATCCCGGTACTCAAGTACAGACAAACTGCCCTGCCTCAAGTTCGTAAACTCCTCGTACTTGCGCTGCTGGGTAGCTTAATTAAAGTACCTCCACATAAACAGATCACGGAACAATGTCCACAGAGTGTCAGCTGGAACTCTGTCAGTGCTAACCCACCAAAAGTATGCATCATCCTCAAGTAAACCAACTGCGGCCACTAACATCTGCTTAGGAGTAAACTGCAGACGCTCACAAACACGTTCAATCTGAACCAACCATGCCTCGCATATCTCTGGATCAACTGAACCCCAAAACACAGTAGTACCAGCAGTGCGAGCCTTGACCATAGGGTCAAAACGCTCTTCCAAACGCAGCACTCGCATCAGCAAGTCGCGCGTTCAGCGATCCTCATCAGGATCCTCATCTCGATCAACACGGGGACCACGTCGAGGAGGCATCCTACTGATACAAGACAAGCATTAGGCATAAGCAGAAAGAATGTAATCATGAAACCGCAGATATTTGAGAACACACAACACCCGAAGTATTGATGAGTACCGCTGGCCAGTCGGGTCATCACTCCAGTCATGCTGTATCAACTCAAATACCCTAAGCGTCACAACTACAAGAGTCTACAGAATCTGACAACCTAATGCTCTGATACCAAGCTGAAAGGACCCAATCCCGATTCAGTTACCTAAACCGGAATCAAACCCCTTCTGAAAATACGAACCAACAAAAACTTTTCGAAATTTCGGCAGAGTTTCGTTACTAACGTAGAATTGCATAACCTGCACCCTGAAAATAACACTTCGTCCTATGCCACAAAAACCAAACCGTGGGCACCAATCCCATCCGGATTTCTCAACATCATAATATAAGCAATAACAGTAAACATACTGTATTATATATAGTATATCCATGAAAATCCGTATAAACATGTATCAGTATGTATCAGAGCGACCTCTAGTGTAAATATATACAACATATACATCAGTAGGCGAAACAAGAACCTACTGGAAAACACAGGTAGCTCAGATCACTAGCCTCCAAACCGCGATGTGAAAACACCAAAACCTGAACTGCAACTGAGCACGGAAACCGAAAAGCCCAGGGGAAAGACATGGAAACTGTTAGAGTGAGTGGACGAAAATAAATGTCTTTCACCCGTTGATATATATGTTTAAAATAACATATGCGAGTCCAGGTAAATAAAGATAATAAAGTACACGAGGTAAAATCATACACCTCCAGCGTACTAAGCATGCAACTAAAAATCCCACGGGGTCACTCATGGACACGTCCGTGCTAGTACAGTCTGAATCATGGGATCCCAGACCCACACGTGATTCTAAGCCAGAAAGGCCTCGGTTCCGGGGAAACGCCCCTCGCCGGTCAGGTAGGGGTAACGCCCCTCCTGGGAGCCTACCATCGGGGATCAGCCGAGAGGCAAGTGTATCGATACAACAACGTAACTGAGACTGTACTCTGTGTAAAATCAAATCATAAACAGTTCGATGCAAATGCATGAAACAACATATAAGTGTATGAATATTCGTATACGTATATCCGTATATGTATAATCGTAAAACATATGCTCATGTAATCTGAAATCTCATATGCATGCTCAAGTTCGTAAAACGTATATAAAGAGTCGCAAACAATCCGTGAAAAGAAATGTCCACTCATAGGTGAGCGAAACGCGCACTCGCGCTAATCTCGTGGTCCGGCGGAAGATCCCTCGCCTGAAGCACGATCACGATCCCGATCTCGATCTCCTGAATATTCACAAAACATAACTGATCAAAATCACAGTCCACAACCCTGTACTGAACCACGGAAACCAACCATTCCCGGAAATTAACAACGTAATGCAAAACGATTAACGGAATTCCCGAAATCTGCATTCGAAACCCTCGACTGAAAATCGACTACCCAAATCAATCCGAAAACCTCTGGGCGATAATCAGGGCGCGATTTCAAGAAAAACGACATTAAAAACGTCGAAATCTGAAAAAGTCAACCCTCGCCGGAGCTCCGCCATTGACCGCCGCCGCCGGCGGCGGCGCGCCGTCAACGGTGAAATTTCACGGCGGAAAGCTCCAGAATTAAAGACCACAACAAACCCAACCATTTTCATAACTACCATCAAGGCCAAAACAGACCGGAACCCCTCCAATTTCACTGAAACCCGAACGGAATTCCACTCTCCGGTGACCTAATCGGACCTCAGCCAAACCTCAACCAATCCTCAAATAAATGACATAAATAGCATCCTTAGGCCAAGGGGAAGCGAACCCCCTACCTCACAGCCACCGTGGCTCGCCGGAGGACCACCCCCCATCACCGGCGACAACCACTAACTCGGCCCGATTCGAAACCCAACAAACCTCATCAATTCCTATAAATTCAAGTACCAATCGACTCGAAATCAAATGGAGAAGCTAACTATACCTTTCACTTGGCCGGAGGTGGCCGGAAAATTGGTCGTCGGACGGCAAGACCAAAACGGAAACTTTCTCCACTTTGGGTCAACGGTAAGATTTCCATTTTTGGAAAGTCAACGGTCCGATCAAACTTCAACAGTGTTTTCGACAATTTTACGACTATTTTTGATATTTATACTTGCGCCTCGGGTCGATCGAAGATTCGAAATGGATAACCATCACGATTCGGATAAACACGAAACAATCGGATAAACTCGTCGAAAACTGAAACTTTGAATAATCACAAAATATTCCTCAATCATCGGAAAAATCTTCCGGAACCGCTCTCCGGCTCGAAATCACGTACTCTACAATTTCCGTGAAGACACTCAACTCAAATTCTCAACCGAAAACATAGTCGCGAATAGAGGTTACGAACCACACATATATCGAAAAACTGCGACTATACTCAATCTCAAGAATCGTGCCGAATACGCAACTGATTCTGGTTCGGGTCGTCACAAATGTAGCTCGAATACTAAACCTCCTACTACGACGTGCGACACCAGAATCTGAACTGCAAACTGGGCATTGAAAACAAAGAGCCCAGGGAAAGACATATAAACCGTTAGAGTGAGTGGACGAAAATAAATGTCTTTCGTCAAATAATATATGTTATAAAAACATATGCGAGTCTAAGTGCATAAAATCAAATGGTACACGAGGGAGACTCTAACTCCTCACGCGTACAGAGCATGCATCGTAAAATCTCGCGGGGTCACCCATGGACACATCCGCGCTAGTACAGTCCAAATCACGTAATCCTAGACCCACACATGATTCAAGCCAGAAAAGCCTTAGGTTAGAAGTCTCTCTCCCCCCCCCCCCCGGTAAAGGCCTGAGGGGTCACAGCCTCCCCCGGTAAACATCCTCGGGGATCAGCCGGAATGCAAGTGTATCGATACAACAATATATACTGTGACTGTACTCTGTGTAAACCAAATCATAAATAGTTTCATGCTAATGTATAATGCATAATATAAATGCATATTCATAATATATAATCATAAAAGTATATTCGTCGATGCATATTCGTAAATGCACAATCGTAAAACACATGCTCGTATAAATCATAATCTTATATGCAGGCTCATGCTCGTAAAACGTATAATAAAGACTCGCAATCAATCAGTGAAAATAAATGTGTCCACTCACAGACAAGCATAGCACAAAACGCGTTAATCCTGTGATCCGGCGGAAAATCCCTCGCCAAACGAACGATCACGATCCCCTGAATAATCATAAATACCACTGTTCAAAATTATAATTCAAAACCCTGAACCACATCTCGAGAACCCACCATTCCCGGAAACATATAACTCGATATCGACGAAATCGTCAAAAATTCAATAAACATTCTATAAAACCTCGCTACAATTTCTGATGCTCAATTCAAAATATAAACCTCACCACTGCGATCGGTGCGCGATTTCGAGCAAAACGACATAAAACTTGTCGAAAATCACCTCGGCCAAAAACCGCCTCCGCCGGCAGAAAATGTCATCGACCCAGAAAAATTCAACCTACACATGGATTTGAAGATCTTGACATTTCCAACAACTTTCTAGTTCAAAGTTAACCCCAATTTTGACCGGAAAAGGTCCAAATCTCACTTTGAAATCAAAAACCCTCGCCGAAATTCTCCACCTCCGATCTCCCTCCTCCGCCCACGGCAAGGTGCGAGACGACTTAGGTTCCACTCACCTCACCATGGGCTTCAAAACCCCTATACGTTCTGCCTCCATCTCTTAAAGGACCCAACCCCGATTCAAATACCTAAACCGAAATCGAATCCCTTCTGAAAACACGAACCAACAAAAACTTTTCAAAATTTCGGCAGAATTTCGTTACTAACGTGGAATTGCATAAACCTGCACCCTGTAAACAACACTTCGTCCTATGCCACAAAAGCCAAACCGTGGGCACCAATCCCATCCGGATTTCTCAACATCATACTATAAACAATAAACAGTAAACATACTGTAGTATATATATATCCGAGAAAATCCGTATAAAACATGTATCAGAATGTATCAGAGCGACCTCTAATGTAAATATATACAATAAACACATCAGTAGGCGAAACAAGGACCTACTGGAAAATACAGATAGCTCAGATCACAAGCCTCCAACCGCGATGTGAAATACCAAAACCTGAACTGCAAACTGGGCACGGAAACCGAAAAGCCCAGGGGAAAGACATGAAAACTGTTAGAGTGAGTGGACGAAAATAAATGTCTTTCACCAGTTGATATATATGTTAAAATAACATATGTGAGTCCAGGTAAATAAAATAACAAAGTATACGGGGTCACACATGGACACGTCCGTGCTAGTACAGTCCGAATCATGGGATCCCAGACCCACACGTGATTCTAGCCAGAAAGGCCTCAGGTCAGGGTATCTGTTTCCACCCGGAACTACATCGGCACAAGAAACAGACATCTGTACCCACCCGGAACTACATCGGCATAAGGTACAGAAACCAGTACCCACCCGGAACTACATCGGCACAAGGTACGGTACCCCTCCTGGTAGGCGCGCTCGGTGATCAGCCGGGATGCATGTGTATCGATACAACAACATGAACTACGACTGTACTCTGTGTAAATCAAATCACAAATAATCCAATGCAAATATAATAAACAGCATATGAATGCATATACGTAATATAATCGTATAACACATGCTCAAATAAATCAAAATCTCGTAAGCATGCTCAAGTTCGTAAAACGTATAAAAAGACTCGCAATCATTCCGTGAAAAGAAATTGTCCACTCACAGGTGAGCAAAACGCGCACTCGCGCTAATCTCGTGGTCCGGCGGAAGATCCCTCGCCTGAAGCACGATTACGATCCCGATCTTGATCTCGATCTCCTGAATATTCACAAAACATAACTGATCAAAATCATAGTCCACAACTCTGTACTGAACCACGGAAACCATCCATTCCCGGAAACATATTAAACTGAACAAAATAACCGACTGAATTTCCGAAATCTCCACTTGAAACCCTCGACTGAAAATCGGCTACCCAAATCAATCCGAAAATCTTTGGATGGTAATCAGGGCGCGATTACGAGAAAAATGACATTAAGAACACTGAAATCTGAAAAGTCAACCTCTCGCCGGAGCACTGCCATTGACCGCCGCCGCCGCCAGCGGCGCGCCTTCAACGGTGACATTTTCCGGCGAGGAAGCTCCAGATATAAAGCTCTCCTCCAACCCAACATCTTCTTCAACTACCACTAAGGCCAATTCAAACCGTAACCAAGTCAATTTCATACAAACCCAAATCGGATTCCTCATCCGGCAACCACCACGGGTTCGCCGGAAAACACCCTCTCGCTCCAAAATATCCACACCACAAGCATCTATGAGACTAGGGGAGTTGAAACCCCAACCTCCCCACCTCCATAACACGCCGGAGCACAACTCCCCATCACCGGTGAAAAATCCCGATCGGCCTTGAATCGAAACCCAACAAATCATAACCAATTTCCATAAACTCAAGTACTAATCGACTCGAAATTGAAAGGAGAAGCTAACCTTACCCTTCACTTGGCCGGAGGTGGCCGGAAAAAGGACGTCGGACGGCAAGAACCAAAATGGAAACTTTCCTCCCTCGGTCAACGGTCAACTTTCCAGTTTTGGAAAGTCAGAGCTTGGTCAACGTCAGTCAAAACCCAAATTGAGATTTTCGACTAATTCTCGACTATTTTCGATATTTATACTCTCGCCTCAGGTCGATCGACGATTCGAAATGGATAACCATCACGTTTCGGATAAACATGAAACAATCGGATAAACTCGTCGAAACTGAAACTTCAAATAATCATATTATATTCCTCGGTTATCGGAAAAATCTTCCGGAACCGCCCTCGAGCTCGAAATCACGTACTCTACAACTTCTGTGAAGACACTCAACTCAAATTCTCGACTGAAAACATAATCGCAAATAGAATCGACAAACTACACATTTATCGTAAAACTGCGACTAAGCATAATCTCGTGAATCGTGCCGAATATTCTGATTCTTGTTCGGGTCGTCACAAATCTACCCCCCTTAAAAAAATTTAGACCTCGAAATTTACATACCTGTGAACTGAACAAATGAGTATACTGTTCCCGCATACGCTGCTCACTCTCCCAGATGGCCTCCTTAACTGAATGGTTCTGCCACAAGACCTTCATCCGCAGAATCACACGGTACATCAACTCCTGCTCACGACGATCGAGAATCTGCACTGGCTCCTCTACATACGTAAAATCCTCTGTGATCGGCAACTGCTGTGGGGCTAATACATGTGAAGGATCTGAGATGTACTTCCGCAACATCGAAACATGGAAGACATCATAAACATGAGCCATCTCAGCTGGTAACTCAAGTCTGTAAGCAACAGCTCCTACCCTCTCCGTAATCTCATACGGACCAATGTACCGTGGTCGAAGCTTGCCACGCTTCCCGAAACGCACAACTCCCCTCCACGGAGATAGTTTCAGGAAGACCCAATCACCAACCTTGAACTCTAAACTCTTCCTCCTCACGTCCGCGTAGCACTTCTGTTGATCCTGGGCGATCTTCAATCTATCCCGGATAACCTGTATGTCCTCCATCGTACTTTTCACCAAATCAAGACTAATAAGCCAACGCTCGCCCACCTCACTCCAACATAATGGAGTGCGACACTGCTTCCCGTACATGGCCTCATATGGTGCCATCTCAATACTGGCCTGGTAGCTGTTGTTGTAGGCGAACTCAATCAAATGTTACTGCTGATCCCAGTTTCCGCGAATGGTCCGCTCGGACTGCCCGTTAGTCTGAGGATGAAAAGCTGTACTGAATCGCAACATCGTACCCAAAGCACACTGTAACGCCTGCCAAAACTCAGAAGTAAACTGACTATCTCTATCAGAAACAATGGACACAGGCACACCATGCAAGCGAACAATCTCTGATAAGTACAACTTGGCCAATCTACCTACTGATATCTTCCCTGGAAGTGCAAGAAAGTGTGCGGATTTCTTCAGTCGGTCAACAATAACCCAAATGCCAGTGTTGCCCGCCGAAGTACGCGGCAACTGATAGACGAAATCCATCGTAATGTGCTCTCACTTCCAAACCGGAATCTCAAGTGGCTGTAGTTTCCCTGCAGGTTTCTGCCTCTCCGCTTTCACCTGCTGACAGATCAAACATCGACTCACGTACCCGGCAATTTCCCGCTTCATGTTGCGCCACCAATAGTACGCTCGAAGTTTACGAAACATCTTTGTACCTCCGGGATGCATCGCATACGCTGAACTGTGGGCCTCATCCAAAATCTCTTTCTTCAAGCTCTCGTCTCAGGGCACACATAACCTGCCTCTGAACAACAATGTACCTTCGTCGCTCAATCGGAACTCTGTAGGCACACCATTCCGTATCATGGTCTTCTTGCCCAACAGGTAAGAATCTGAATCCTGAGCCTCTCATACCTGATCAACCAATACGGGTCGAACCTGAAAACTGGCCAATAAAGCTCCCTCGTCATCATACCCGAACTTAGCACCCGTAGCTCCAAGCTCGGCTAACATCGATACTCTGGCCACACACATATGAAACAACGAGGCTCCAGATTTCCGGCAAACTGCATCTGCTACAACATTGGCCTTCCCCGGATAGTACTCAAAAGTGCAATCGTAATCGTTGATCAACTCCATCCATCGGCGCTGCCTCATGTTCAGATCCGGCTGCGTCCGCAAGTAGGTGAGACTCTTATGATCAGTATAAATCTTACACTGAGCACCATACAAATAATGTCTCCAACTCTTCAATGCTAACACGATAGCGGCTAACTCCAAATCATGCGTCGGATAGTTGACCTCATGTGGTTTCAGCTGCCTAGAACCATAGGCCACAACTCTACCATGCTGCATCAACACACAGCCAAGCCCCAACTTCGACGCATCATTGTACACAACAAACTCACCACTATCGTCTGGCAATGTCAAAACCGGTGTGGTAGTCAATCTCTCCTTCTGGAGCAAATAACTCTCCTCGCACGCATCAGACCACTCAAACTTGACGCCCTTCTTCGTCAATCTGGCTAGTGGTGTAGCAATCCGGGAGAAATCCTGTACAAACCGTCGGTAATAGCCTACTAACCCCAAGAAAGTCCGGATCTCCGGTACAGTAGTAGGTCTACTCCAGTTCAGCACGGCCTCGATCTTGTCAGGATCAACACTGACTCCCTCGGCCGAAATCACGTGGCCCAAAAACTTCACACTATCCAACTAGAACTCGCACTTGCTAAACTTCGCAAACAACTGATGGTCCCGCAAAGTCCGCAACACTACTCGCAAATGCTTCTTGTGCTGGCCCACACTCTTGGAATAGATCAAAATATCGTCAATGAATACAATCACGAACTTGTCCAGGAACCGTCTGAACACCTGATTCATCAAGTCCATGAAAGTTGCGGGGGCATTGGTCAACCCAAACGGCATAACCAAAAACTCATAGTGCCCATACCGCGTCCTGAATGCCGTCCTGGCTACATCAGAGTCACGGATCCTCAACTGGTGATATCCAGATCGAAGGTCAATCTTTGAAAAGACTGATGCTCCCTTAAGCTGATCGAACAAGTCATCAATCCGCGGCAACGGATACTTGTTCCTCACCGTAACCTGATTCAGTTTCCTGTAGTCGATGCACAAACGCATGGACCCATCCTTCTTCCGCAAAAACAACTCTAGGGCACCCCACGGAGAAACACTCGGTCGAATGAAACCCTTTTCTAGCAACTCCTGGAGGTGAATCTGCAACTCTTTCAACTCCGCTAGCCCCATCCGATACGGTGTCTGGGAAATCGGTCCTGTACCAGGCAACAACTCAATAGTAAAATCAATCTCCCGCACAGGGGGTATACTAGGTAACTTCTCTGGAAACACATCCGGAAACTCAGACACAACCTCAATACTACCAAAGTCTGGTACACCTGCTGTAGTATCCATAACATGGGCTAAATAGGCAACACAACCCTTCTTCATCAACCGATCTACCCTTATCGCGGAAATCAAACACGGTAGTGAAGTGTTCTTCTCGCCACGGAACAGTATCTCGGGTAACCCTGGTTGTCGAAACGCGACCTCCTTCCTGTGACAGTCAAACATGGCCCAGTGCGACTCCAAGAAGTCCATACCCAAGATCAGATCAAAATCTACAATATCAAGCAGTAACAGATCTACGGCTAATCCATGACCATCAATAAACACCTCACAATCTCTGTACACCCAACCGATGCTCACAACCTCACCTGACGGATACAACACTCTCCACAACCCCGGAAGTGGAAATGCAGGTACCGTAGCTAATGATGACTGTCTCTATGATATAAATGAATGTGTGGCACCTGGATCCAACAATGCAAGTACTGGAATACCAAAGACATATAACATACCGATAACGACCTCCGGTGAAGCTCTGCCCTCACGTTGAGTCATAGTATGAACTCTCGCCTGTCCGGCTGGTCGTCCTCGCTGGGGCTATCCCTACTGCCTACCCTGGCCTACAAACTGTGCTGGTCGAACTCCCGAAGTGGTACCTCGCTCTCCTCCGGAACTCTGAGCTACCTGATCACCAGCACCAACCAACTGAGGACACTCCTACAAAAAGTGACCCACCTGGCCACAACGAGAACAAGTGACAGGGCGTCGCTGACATGAGCCATAGTGATATCTGTTGCAGAGGTCACACAAAGGATAATCTCTCGGAATAGGAAATGTGCCACCAGTACGCCGAGGATAACTAGAACCGCTGGAACTCCCACCAACCTGTGGTCGCTGCGGTCGATCTCTCCTCCACCTCTGCCTCTGTCTCGATGCACTAGCTGCAGGTCTATAGGATCCACCGCCCGAGGATGAAGCTGAACCGGAAGTATCAGAACTCAGCCTCTTTGAAGGCCCCTGACTCAGTCCACCTTCCTTAAACCGTCTCGGCTGGTACCTCTGCTGTCTCTCATGCTCAATATACTCGCCTCGGAGTGCTGCACTAACAAACTCATCAAAATTGTTCTGAGGCATCGTAGTCAGAGTCGCCTTGATATTCAGATTCAATCTCAGCTCAAACCTGCGACACTTGGCTTCCTCAGTAGCCACCATATCCCGCGCAAAATGAGACAATCGGGTAAACCGATCCCGGTACTCAAGTACAGACAAACTGCCCTGCCTCAAGTTTGTAAACTCCTCATATTTGCGCTGCTGGGTAGCCTTATTAAAGTACCTCCGCATAAACAGATCATAGAACAAAGTCCACGGAGTATCAGCTGGAACTCTGTCGGTGATAACCCACCAAAAGTATGCATCACCCTCAAGTAATCCGACTGCGGCCACTGACATCTGCTCAGGAGTAAACTGCAGACGCTCACAAACACGTTCAATCTGAACCAACCATGCCTCGCACATCTCTGGATCAACTGAACCCGAAAACACAGTAGCACCGGCAGTACGAGCCTTGACCACAGGGTCTAAACGCTCTTCCAAATGCAGCACTCGCATCAGCAAGTCACGCGTTCGGCGATCCTCATCAGGATCCTCATCCCGATCAACACGGGGACCACGTCGAGGAGGCATCCTACTGATACAAGACAAGCATTAGGTACAAGCAGAAAGAACGTAATCATGAAACCACAAATATTTGAGAACACACAACACCCAAAGTATTGATGAGTACCGCTGGCCAGTCGGGTCATCACTCCAGTCATGCTGTATCAACTCAAATACCCTAAGCGTCACAACTACAAGAGTCTATAGAATCTGACAACCTAATGCTCTGATACCAAGCTGAAAGGACCCAACCTCGATTCAGATACCTAAACCGGAATCGAACCCCTTCTGAAAACACGAACCAACAAAAACTTTTCAAAATTTCGGCAGAGTTTCGTTACTAATGTGGAATTGCATAAACCTGCACCCTATAAACAACACTTTGTCCTATGCCACAAAAGCCAAACCGTGGGCACCAATCCCATCCGGATTTCTCAACATCATAATATAAACAATAAACAGTAAACATACTGTAGTATATATATATCCGAGAAAATCCGTATAAAACATGTATCAGAATGTATCAGAGCGACCTCTAATGTAAATATATACAATAAACACATCAGTAGGCGAAACAAGGACCTACTGGAAAATACAGATAGCTCAGATCACAAGCCTCCAACCGCGACATGAAATACCAAAACCTGAACTGCAAACTGGGCACAGAAATCGAAAAGCCCAGGGGAAAGACATGAAAACTGTTAGAGTGAGTGGACAAAAATAAATGTCTTTCACCAGTTGATATATATGTTAAAATAACATATGCGAGTCCAGGCAAATAAAATAACAAAGTATACGGGGTCACTCATGGACACGTCTGTGCTAGTACAGTCCGAATCACGGGATCCCAGACCCACACGTGATTCTAGCCAGAAAGGCCTCAGGTCAGGGTATCTGTTTCCACCCGGAACTACATCGTCACAAGAAACAGACATCTGTACCCACCCGGAACTACATCGGCACAAGATACAGAAACCAGTACCCACCCGGAACTACATCGGCATAAGGTACGGTACCCCTCCTGGTAGGCACCCTCGGTGATCAGCCGGGATGCGTGTGTATCGATACAACAACATGAACTACGACTGTACTCTGTGTAAATCAAATCACAAATAATCCAATGCAAATATAATAAACAGCATATGAATGCATATACGTAATATAATCGTATAACACATGCTCAAATAAATCGAAATCTCGTAAGCATGCTCAAGTTCGTAAAACATATAAAAAGACTTGCAATCATTCCGTGAAAAGAAATTGTCCACTCACAGGTGAGCAAAACGAGCACTCGCGCTAATCTCGTGGTCCGGCGGAAGATCCCTCGCCTGAAGCACGATTACGATCCCGATCTCGATCTCGATCTCCTAAATATTCACAAAACATAACTGATCAAAATCATAGTCCACAACTCTGTACTGAACCACGGAAACCATCCGTTCCCGGAAACATATTAAACTGAACAAAATAACCGACTGAATTTCCGAAATCTCCACTTGAAACCCTCGACTGAAAATCGGCTACCCAAATCAATCCGAAAAACCTCTGGATGGTAATCAGGGCGCGATTACGAGAAAAATGACATTAAGAACACTGAAATCTGAAAAGTCAACCCCTCGCCGGAGCACCGCCATTGACCGCCGCCGCCGGCAGCGGCGCGCCGTCAACAGTGACATTTTCCGGCGAGGAAGCTCCAGATATGAAGCTCTCCTCCAACCCAACATCTTCTTCAACCACCACTAAGGCCAATTCAAACCGTAACCAAGTCAATTTCATACAAACCCAAATCGGATTCCTCCTCCGGCAACCACCACGGGTTCGCCGGAAAACACCCTCTCGCTCCAAAATAACCTCACCACAAGCATCTATGAGGCTAGGGGAGTTGAAACCCCAACCTCCCCACCTCCATAACACGCCGGAGCACAGCTCCCCATCACCGGTGAAAAATCCCGATCGGCCTCGAATCGAAACCCAACAAATCATAACCAATTTCCATAAACTCAAGTACCAATCGACTCGAAATTGAAAGGAGAAGCTAACCTTACCCTTCACTTGGCCGGAGGTGGCCGGAAAAAGGACGTCGGATGGCAAGAACCAAAATGGAAACTTTCCTCCCTCGGTCAACGGTCAACTTTCCAGTTTTGGAAAGTCAGAGCTTGGTCAACGTCAGTCAAAGCCCAAATTGAGATTTTCGACTAATTCTCGACTATTTTCGATATTTATACTCTCACCTCGGGTCGATCGACGATTCGAAATGGATAACCATCACGTTTCGGATAAACACGAAACAATCAGATAAACTCGTCGAAACTGAAACTTCAAATAATCTTATTATATTTCTAAGTTATCGGAAAAAACTTCCGGAACAGCCCTCGAGCTCGAAATCACGTATTATACAACTTCTGTGAAGACACTCAACTCAAATTCTCGGCCGAAAACATAATCGCGAATAGAATCGACAAACTACACATTTATCTTAAAACTGCGACTAAGCATAATCTCGTGAATCGTGCCGAATATTCTACTGATTCTGGTTCGGGTCGTCACAATCTCGGCCGCCACCGCCACCACCGAAATCCGCCAGAATTTCTTCACCTTTGCCGCACCGATTCTCTCTCCTGCAGCCACCATAGAAGGCCATCCACCTACCAAACTTAAGAGGAGCATGAGCCCAACAATTCTCGTCAAGGGACCACGGCCAATCGTGGCCGGAAGCTGCCACATCGACGGCAAGAACCACTCGGCATCCAAACGTGTCGAACCACCCGCCATCAACGAGGGGTCAACGCCCCAGTTTCCATTTTTGGAAAGTTTCCCAATTCGTCACGTATTCCTTCTTTATTTATACCGTACACGTATCGAAACCAAATGGATAAATACAACAAAATCTAACGGTCAAAAATGTTCATAACTTATTCCTCGTAACTCGAAATAATCCTTCGGAAGTTCCTACTAGCTCGAAATTAAATTCACTACAACTTTCGTGAAGGATCTCAAATCAAATTCTTGCCCGATAATTTAGTTGTTAACAAGCCTGCCATATTGATCAATTACGACAAAATCGCGAAACTCACAAATCAAGCCGATAAACATACCATTTCCGGTTCGGGTTGTCACATTAGAACTCTAGCCATGTGATGAACAACTCTTGTCTTGGTTTTGTATGACTTTTGATTTAGTGTATGTTATGTAGCTTTTATGTCGTGATTGAGCTATTGTGTGATTGTGGATGTTTATATGCTTGAACCTCATGTCTAGTTTCCTAAATGGAAGTTGATGTATGCAATAAGAAGCTAAAAATAGTGAACTAGCTACTCACTTAAGGATAGATGAGCATGTGAACATGATTAGGGTATTTTTTAAGAGATTTTCCTTAAGAATTAGTTTTCCTAGCACATAGCATGAACGAGAGTTCTCTTGAGTCTCAATAGACCCCAGAGACTCTAGTTAAGCCCACATTAATACAAAAAGGTTAGTGTATCAATTCATAGAATTCCTTGGCTCGTAACTCACTAGGTGCAAGTCCAGAAGTTCATCTAGACTTCCTCTCGGATTCTCCAATAGAGATTTGGGAGGTGAGAACCTTCCACATTCTTCATATAATATGCTTGCTCATTTCACAACGTGAGTTACGATTTAGATGCAAGCCGAAATGGCTTGAGTCTTAGTCTCCAATTCACAACATTCTCCAAAGGACTTAGCGGTGTGAGATTCATGTCCACCTTTTATTTTAGTTTTTGTGTCAATTCGTGTCTAGTTAGTCGTACTCTTTGTGCTAAACATTGTGAGCTAGGGAGTCTAAGTGCTTAATCGTCGTGGGTACGACACTTGACTTCCTACATTTATACTAAAACTTGACTTTGTGCACTTGCGAGTGAAGAACTCTTTGTACTTATGAGTTAGTCCATAGTTTATAAGTTTAAGAGATACAGAAACTTCAATAAGTTTTTGGCCCAGTTATCAGGGATCGAATTTATCTTAATTCCTTAGCCCAGTTAGCCTTTAATTGCGGATTATCTGGACATTGTTACTCTATATTTGTTTCAATTTTATTCAATTTATCACTTAGAATATGTTTTGATTTTCTTTGATCCCTTGAATGCTTTGGTTGATAGCTTGAAGATGAATTTGTACTAGAACTTGTGTTACTAACCTTTTGCAGGGCAGTCAGTTCGACCCATTGAGCCTCATTCTTGACCCGTCAAAAACTGGGTCGGAGGGAGATACACACTTGCGTTCGACCCGTCGAGACATAGTCATGAGCAGTCGAAAGTTGTCTGTGTTAACAACACGAGCGTGCATTCGACCTGTCGAAACCATTTCTCGACTCGTCGAAGTTGTCCCAAATTGCTCTCGACCCGTCAAAGAATACCTTTAACCTGTCAAATTTTGTGTTGTGCTTGAGGTTGTTTCACTTATCTCTACCTCTTTTATCTTGAGCTATTTACATTCTTAGGAGCATATCTAAGTAGTGTCTTTATTTTATACATAGTTGTTAGTGTGTCTAGATTTAGCAAACTTAACTTCTGCTACACCCGAGATTCTTAGGACTTTATTTAGCAATTTTGGTATATTAGGTGACGCACGCCTTTACCTCAGTTCACCTCGGTGTCCATAGCACAGTGAATGCCACTGTGCCATGTAACGGAATCTAATTTGAACTCTTAGAGTACTCATTGATGTTTCTTTGAGGGGGTTGTCAAAGAAGTACCATGGAAGGCCCTCAAGGTTTTGAGTACTTTGAGTGTTTGGAGGCCTAACATCAAGTGGTTGCTTAGTGTGATTTTCAGGTTTATGTCCTTTCATCATCCATGTCTACACAAGCCACCTTCAAGTTCATTATCCGTTTTGTGGAAGAACAATTTAGGGTTTGACATCATGGCTTCGTTAAGAGAAGGGTCAAGCACTAGTAGTGAAGAAGAGGGTGGTTTACCAGTGTTGAAAGTGAATAACCAAGAAGTACTTAGGAGTTTATTTGATCTTTTTGTAAAGGCATAACGAGAGAATCCGGGTTATGCACCTCGGGTGTTTGCAATTCAAGTCAATCCTCAACTTGAGGAAGAAGAAGAGCTACCCTTATAAAATCTACAATTTGAAGAGGAGGAGGAACTGCAAGTAGAGCGAATCACAATAGAGGATGAAGTAAATGAAGGGAGACCATTGACGGAGTGTGCTCTTTTCTCTTTCACAGCTCACACGAGGTGCATCGTGCTACAACCATTAGTGGGTGAGTCGTTTGAGATCAAGCCAAGTTTCTCGCAAACTCTTCCGTTGTTCCTTGGCCACGCCAATTCGGAACTTGCACTTATTAGAGTTCGAGGAGGCATGTGCCCGCGTAAACATCCGCAATATGGAACCCGGTCAATTGAGGTTGAGGGTCTTTCCATCGAGCTTGTGGGACAAAGCAAAATATTGGCTCAACAAGCTCGCTCCTAACTCTATCAATTCATGGGAGGGCCTCCAAAGCAAATTCATCACTAAATACTTTCCTCCGGGTAAAATTAATGAAAGAAAGACAAGCTTAATGACCTTCCGGAAAGAGGATGGCGAGTTGTTTTGTGAAGTATGGGAGAGATTCAAGGACTTAGAGCTTGGTTGTCAGAACCATAGGCAATCCCAATACATGCTTATGTCCTTTTTCTACCAAGGGCTAAGCACGGACACGAGAAGAAAGGTCGACAATGCATGTGGTGGAGATTTCATGGACAAGACCGCAGATGAAGCCCATATCTTGCTTGAGAAGTTGGCAGAAAGGTATGCATTGTGGGATATCAAACCTAGTCTAAAGAAGTCAGCGATATCAATGAAAGAGGCCACCCAAACCCATAGGGGTGGTATCTTTGAAGTCAAGGATTCCATCAACAAGAAGACGCTATTAAGCGGCTTGAGGAATAAATGAATAGGAAGTTTGAGCTCTTAATGAAGCAAAGTAGAAGTAAAGGCCAAGTCCACCAAGTGTAAAAAATTTGTGTAGAGCCGGTCACTTGCTTGATATGCGAAAGCAAGGTGCATGAGACTTTGAGTTGTCCTCATCAAGAGGATTATCCAGAAGTTCTCGAAGAGTGCAAAGGAGTCTTCTATGACCAACAAAAAAATGATCCATACTCCAACACCTATAATCCGGGATGGAGGAACCACCCTAACTTCTCATAGGGTGGTCAAAATCAAAGTCAAGGCAACCAAAGAGGTCAAGGTGGGTTGCCAAGGATAAATGGTGGTTTCCAAGGACAAGGAGGAATGTACAATGAAAGGGGAAACCATGGGAACTTTGGTGCTTCCGGAAGTGGAAGTAAAGGATACTCCAATTATCAAAGAGCTCCCGGATTTGCACCAAAACCGAGTGGAGGATTTTCCAATGCTTCAGGTGGTAATGTTCATCAATTATGAGCACCTTTTGTGCCAAGATCTCAACAACCACCTTTACTCCAAGCACCAATCCTTCCACCACAATTGGAAGCACCTAAGTCTAACAAGGATGAGCTCTTGGCTAGGCTAGTGAAGGGCTATGAAGACTTAGCAAAGACTCAAGTTGAAGATAAAAAAGGCTTTTCTTGAAATCTTCATGAGTTTGAAAGGGGATAACCAAGCACTTTGGAATGAGAGCCAAAGCACTATTCACAAGTTAGAGATGCAAGTAAGACAATTGTCTAAGGCACATCAAGGCCAAGGGAATAGCAAAACCCATGAGTTTCCCTTCACCACTGAGAAGAATCTCAAACACCAAGTCAATGTAGTCAAGGCGGTGTTGAGATCCGGACGGGGATTTGAGAATTATGATGATGCTCTTATTATGGAGAGCAATGATGAAGATGACTTGGACATACCACTTGTGTCTAAGAAACATGTTGGAGTTGAAGAGGCTACCACTGGTGGGGAAAAGGTGGTGAGATTTCAAGAGAATAGTGATTTGATTCCGTATGAAAAGAGTCGGAAGATGAAGCAAAGAATTTGAGGTTGAGCATGTATATTCTGAAAATAGAATGAGTTGACATGGGGCTGCTAGAAAGAGTCTAGAATGAAGACACATGGATAAAGAGCATTCAGGATATGAATTATAAAAAGAACAAGGAGGAGTAGCTGCCCAGAATTCAATGGGTCGAGAATCCTGTTCGACCCGTCGAATGCACTATACTGGCTCAGACGAAACAACTTCTTGACCCGTCAAGAATTCTACTTGACTTGTCGAGAAACAAAGGCAGGACAGGTCTAAGGGGCATTCTGAGAAGGGTCGAAGTGAGGAAGAAGTATACCTACCCTTCCCCCAAGTGAAGAACAAGGAGAGGGCTCAAGAAAACTTGGATCGAAAGACTAATGAGTGCTTGGATGTATTTAAGAAGGTAGAAATCAACATTCCTCTCCTTGAGGCCATTCAAAAACTCTTCACCCAAAAGCTTCCTTGGGTTGAGGGGAGACATCCGACCCCAAAAGTAGCCGGAAATGGCCACCTGATTTCGGCAAACACCACGAGCTTCATCGAGCTCGTTCTCCACCTATATCTCATCAAATCACACAAATCCAAGTCCTAAACCATAGGAAATCAAGAGGAGAAGCTAACCATACCCAAATTGTAGCCGGAGGTGGCCGAAAACGGAAAGTCCACGGCGAGTCAACGACGGTGCGGTTCTCCCTCGGTCAACGTGAGTCAATAGTTTTCTTTTGGTCAAACGACAGTCAAACTTCCAAAACAGAGATTTTCGACAATTTTCTGACTATTCTGATATTTATACTCGCCGCTCGATATGATCGACGGTTCAAATTGAATCATGTCCACGTTTCGGATAACTCAAATTCAAATGGATAAACACGACTAAATCAAGAGATTTCAAATATTCATAACATATTCCTCAGTTATCGAAACAATTATCCGAAACCTCCTACGAACTCGAAATCATGCATACTACAACTCTCGTGAAGAGACTCATCTCAAATTCTCGCATGATAAATTAGTCATGAATGAACCCGCTAAAACTGCTCAATTACGACAACTGTGATTACTCGTAAAACTCGCGGATTAAGCCGATTAACGTACTAATTCTGATTCGGGTCATCATAGAATTTCTCCACGGTCCAAGTGAAACTTTGACGATGGAAAAAGTGTTTTCGTCGTCCAAGCGTCACTTGGACCGTGGAGAAATTCTCCGTTGTCCAAGTTGACACTTGGACGACAAAAACACACTTCTCCGTCGTCCAAGTGGCCACTTGGACCGCGGACCAACACGTCGTGGTTCGAGTGGCCACTTGACAGCGGAGAAATTCTCTGTCGTCCTTGTAAGCACTTGGACGACGGAGTAGTGCCTAATCAGTCCTCTAAGAGGCCACTTAGACGATGGACCCACACTCCGTCGTCTAAGTGAAGCATTATATAATGTCCAAGCCGAACTCTCTTCCCCTCCGCTTGCTCGTCTCAACTTCATCTCCATGCATATATATGTCGATCGATCATTCAATTAATTCTCTCTCTTGATCGATCAGACTCTCCGATCCTCACGCGTACGTATATATATAGAATAGTTGACTAATATGATAATTAATTGTTAAAATTCGTAAAAGTAGGGACAAGAGTTGGATGAAGTTGCGGAATAGAAGTGATGTCTGGTATATGGATGGAATTAGCGAATTTGTGAATTTTGCGATAGAACGTGGTCAGGGAAAGAAGCGTTTCAGGTGTCCGTGCCAAAAATGGCTTAACTGTCAGTATGTGGAGGTTAATGTTATGGTGCAACATCTATACGAAAATGGTATGATGTGGAGTTACACTATGTGGAGCGAGCATGGTGAAGCAGTAGACTTCAACTCAGGGTACATGAAAGGACCCAACCCCGATTTAGTTTCCTAAACCGGAATCAAACCCCTTCTGAAAACGTGAACCAGCAAAAACCATTAAAATTTTGGCAGAGTAATGCTACTAACGCGGAATTTCCATAACCTGCACCCGAAAAATAACACTTCATCTTATGCCATAAAAGTCAAACCATGGGCACCAATCCCATCCGGATTTCTCAATATCATATCATTAACAATATACAGTAAACATAACTATAATATATAGTATATCCGGGAAAAACCGTATAAAACATGTATCAGAACGTATCAGAGCGACCTCTAGTGTATATATATACAAAATATACAACAGTAGGCGAAACAAGAAACCTACTGGAAAGCACAGGTGGCTCGAACAACTAGCCTCCAACCACGACGTGAGACACCAGAATCTGAACTGCAAACTGGGCACGGAAACAGAATAGCCGAGGGGAAAGGCATGAAAACCGTTAGAGTGAGTGGACAAAAATAAATGTCTTTCGCCGAATAATATATGTTATAAAAACATATGCGAGTCTAAATGCATAAAAATCAAATGGTACACAAGGAGACGCTGACTCCACTCGCGTACAGAGCATGCATCGTAAATATCGCGGGGTCACTCATGGACTCCCTCGCGCTAGTACAGTCTGAATAACGGGATCCCAGACCCACACGTGATTCTAAGCCAGAAAGGCCTCAGGTCAAGATATCTGTCCCCCCCGGAGTGTACTCGGGGATCAGCCGAGAAGCCAATGTGTATCGATACAACCCTGATAACTGAGACTATACTCTGTGTAAACCAAATCACAAATACTTTCCATGCATATGCATAAAAAATAATATATATATATATATATATATATGTATGTATATTTGTAAATGCATAATCGTAAAACACATGATCATTTAAATCATGATCATATTGCATGCTCAAGCTCGTTAAACGTATATAAAAGACTCGCAGTCAATCCGTGAAAAGAAATGTCCACTCACAGGTGAGCAAAATGCGCACTCGCACTAATCACGTGGCCCAGCGGAAGATCCATCGCCCGAAGCACGATCTCGATCCCCTGAATAGTCATAAAATATATCTGATCAAAATCATAATCCACAACACTGTATCACACCTCGGAAACCAACCGTTCCCGGAAACATATAATACTCTGCAAAATAATCGACGAAATTCCCGAAATCACCACCCAAAATCCTCGACTGAAAATCCGATACCCAAATCAACTCGAAAACCTCAAGGCGACGATCGAGCGCGATTATGAGAAAAACGACATTAAAAACATTGAAATCCAAAAAGTCAACGGGTCGCCGGAGCTCCGGCGTTGACCGCCGCCGCCGCCGATGGCGCGCTGTCAACTGGAGAGTTTTCCGGCGACCGAGCTCCCACAATGATCTCCACAACAAGGCGAACAACTTTAACAAAGGGACCACCACCATCCAACCACCACCATGGCCGAAATCTTAGCTCGAAAGCCACGGTGGTCCAAACCGGCCGGAAAACTTCCCGGACCGATTCCGACGCCGTTGCTCCACCTCGTCCCTCCAAACCAAAGGGGAAATGATCACAATCCAAAACCCAACAAAACCCAACAAAGATCCACCTCGGAAAGTCACCGGAGCACCTCCCTCCGTCGAGATCGATTCCGGCCAAAAATTCCAAATTTTCAAATCGAAATATCTCCCTCAAATCTCAACCAAATCAAGCAATTCCAAGTTCTAAACTGTTTAGAATCACGAGGAGAACATTTTACCTTCAAGGGTCATGGCCTGAAATGGCCGGAATCAGCCAGTGCGGCGACGGAAGCCAAACGGTCCGTTTTTCTCCTCTGGTCAACGAAAGTCAATGGTCAACTCTCGGTCAGCGACGGTCAAACTTCCCAAACAGTGTTTTTGACTATTTTCGATATTTATACTCGCGCCTTGGGACGATCAACTGTGCAAAACGGATAACCATTACGATTTGGATAAACTCGATACGAACGAATAAACTCGTCGATAAACCGAAACTTCAAATAATCATATTATATTCCTCAATCATCGGAAAAATCATCCGGAGCCGCCCACGAGTTTGAAATCATGAGCACCACACCTCCTCAACCGAGTGATTCTGCCACAAGACCTTGACCAGCGGTATAACACGGTGCCTCAACTCCTGCTCACGACGATCGAGAATCTGTACCGGCTCCTCCATGTACGGCAAATCCTCCCGAATCGGTAACTGCTGTGATGCTAACACATGTGACGGATCTGAGATGTATTTCCGTAACATCGAAACGTGGAAAACATCATGAACACGAGCCATCTTAGCTGGCAACTCAAGCTTGTAAGCAACAGCTCCAACCCTCTCGGTGATCTCATACGGACCAATATATCGTGGTCGAAGCTTGCTACGCTTCCCAAAACGCACAACACCTCTCCACGGAGATAGTTTCAGGAAGACCCAATCGCCTACCTCAAACTCAAGACTCTTCCTCCTCACGTCCGCATAACTCTTCTGACGATCCTGGGCGATCTTCAATCTGTCCCGGATAATCTGGACATCCTCCATAGTGCACTTCACCAGATCAGGGCCAATAAGCCATCGCTCGCCCACCTCACTCCAACACAATGGAGTGCGGCACTGCCTCTCGTACAGGGCCTCGTACGGTGTCATCTCAATGCTAGCCTGATAACTGTTATTGTAGGCAAACTCTATCAAATGTAATTGCTGGTCCCAATTCCCGCGGAACTACAACACACATGATCGTATCATATCCTCAAGTGTCTGTATAGTCCGCTCAGACTGCCCGTCAGTCTGAGGATGAATGGCTGTACTGAAACGCAACCTCGTACCCATGGCTCGCTGCAATGCCTGCCAGAACTCTGAGGTCAACTGACTGTCTTGGTTAGAAACAATAGATACATGCACCCCATGCAGACGAACAATCTCCGATAAATACAGCTTGGCCAATCTGCCCACTGATATCTTCCCCGGAAGTGCGAGAAAATGAGCGAATTTCGTCAGTCGATCCACAAAAACGCAAATGCCAGTGTTGCCAGCCGAAGTACGCGGCAACTGATAAACAAAATCCATAGTAATGTGCTCCCACTTCCAAACCGGAATCTCTAGTGGCTGTAACTTCCCCGTAGGTTTCTGCCTCTCCGCTTTAACCTGCTGACAGATCAAACATCGGCTCACATATGCGGCAATCTCCCTCTTCATGTTGCACCACCAGTAATACGATCGAAGTGTACGAAACATTTTCGTACCTCCGGGATGCATCGCATACGCCGAACAATGGGCCTCATCCAGAATCTCCTTCTTTGGGCTCTCGTCTCTAGGCACACATAATCTGCCTCTGAACAACAACGTACTATCGTCGCTCAATCAAAACTGTGATGACCCAAAACAGAATCAGCAGTGAAATCAGCTTAATCTACGAGCTTGCGCGTAGTCGCAGATTTCCGACAGTTGTTTGAATCGCCGGACTTGATAACGACTAAATTATTGGCCGAGAATTGGAGCTGAGTTTCTTCTCGAGAGTCGTTGTACGTGTGATTTCGAGTTCGTGGGCAGTTCCGGATCATTATTTGGACAACCGAGGAATAAATTATGAATATTTGAAGTTTCCACGTAATCAGGCTTAAAATGGTGGATTTCTTAGCGACTAAATTACTGGACGAGAATTTGGTTTCGGCGTCTTCACGGAAGTTGTTGAAAATTTAATTTCAAGCTTGTGGGAATTTTCGGAGGATTATTCCAAGTTACGAAGATTAAGTTGTTAATATTTCCGATTGTTGATTATTCAGTCGGTTAAAGTATGTGTTTGGGTGAACCGTTGACTTTTTATCCGATGTGTTGAAGTGTTTGACTTCAGGTGGTAATAGAAGAATATGTCGAGTTGAGTTTGTTGCCGAGAGAATTATCGGAATCGGATTTACGACGCGGAAGTTACGGGTGTTCAAAGTTTACCGAAATGTGTAATTAGAAGTTTCCAAAAATAGAAGGTATATATATAGTAGTGACCTGTTTGGGCAAGTCAAACCTTGCCATAATGGGAGTTGACTGGTCAACTCGGTTTGACCGTGGTGGAGGAGGAATGGCGACGGGGAGCCACGGCCTCGTCGGCGGCGAGCTCCGTCCGGCCACCTCCGGGCTCAATCCTTGGTCTGTTCGTCTCGCCTCAACGCCCTCTACCCATCCCCGGCCTCCTTTCACGGCATGGGACGCCGGAGGTGCATGAATTTTCCAGCCAAAGTTTGCTAATTTTGGGTGAATTCGGGTTGTGTAATTCCGGCCGAATTGAGCTGCAATTTGGAGTGGGCTTTGAAGCTCTCATCACCTAGAAGCTACCATGTAAGTTTGGTGTTCCAATTCATCTTGTACATGGAGAATTTTGGAATTGAAATCTTGTTTGGAATTCGGTTTTACATGAAATTGACATGGTTAGAGTGAGAATTGGCCTTTGATACAGTTGTGAAAGTTGCTCAGTGGGTGATTTGGAGTGGAATAGTGGTTGCTCCGCCGAGAAATTCTCCGTTCGGGTGGCGCCGCCGCCGCCGGCGGTGGTCAACGGCGGTCAACGGTCAACAGTTTGACTTTTTGGGGTTTTCAACAAGTTGCATGTCGTTTCACTCAAAATCGCGCCCCGATCGCAGTGGGGAAGTTCGTTTTTCGAATTGAACGTCCGAAATAACAATGAGGTATTCAGGTGTGAATATCGGATTTCCGACAGTTCGTTGTAATTGAATCGTGTGTTTCCGAGAACGGTGATTTCTCGTGATTTGTTTTGAATTGTCGAGTTATGACTTTGAGAAATGGATTTTGTGATTATTCAGGGGTTCGTGATCATTCGTTTGGCAAGAGACTTTCCGCCGGATCACGGGTTAATGCAAACTGCGTTACGCTAGTCTGTGAGTGAAAATTTCTTTTCACGGATTGATTGCGAGTCTTTATATATGATTTACGAACTTGAGCATGCAGTTTGATCATGATTTTATGAGCATGTTTTTTATGATTATACATATACGGATATGCGTATACGAGTATACATACATATATATTATGTTTTATGCATGTGCATGAAAATGATTTATGATTTGGTTTACACAGAGTACAGTCTCAGTTACGTTGTTGTATCGATGCACATTGGCTTCTCGGCTGATCCCCGAGTATGCTCCGGGGGGGGACAGATATCCTGACCCGAGGCCTTTCTAGCTAAGAATAACGTGTGGGTCTAGGATCCCGTGATTCAGACTGTGCTATCGCGTGGTAGTCCATGAGTGATTCCGCGATTTTTTTGATGCATGCTCTGTAAGCGTGAGGAGTTAAAGTCTCCCTCGTGTACGTACGCGTGAGGAGTTAGAGTCTCCCTCGTGTACCATTTCTTTATTTATGCATTTAGACTCGCATATGTTTTTATAACGTATATATTATTCGGTGAAAGTCATTTATTTTCGTCCACTCACTATAACAGTTTTCATGTCTTTCCCCTGGGCTTTTCGGTTTCCGTGCCCAGTTTGCAGTTCGGACTCTGGTGTCGCACGTCATGGTCGGAGGCATAGTGCTCGAGCTACCTTGTTTCTTCCAGTAGGTTTATTGTTCTACCTACTATGGTATACTTATATGATTATACATTAGAGGTCGCTCTGAGTATTCTGTTGTATATATTATACGATTTTACTCCGGATTTCAGTAAAGTACAGTATATTTACTACTTTACATTATTGTTGATATATTGAGAAATCCGGATGGGATTGGTGCCCACGGTTTGATTTTTGTGGCATAGGATGAAGTGTATTTTCCGCGTTTAGGTAATGGTAATTCCACGTTACTAACGAAACTCTGCCGAAATTTTGTTGGTTTTTGTTGGTTCGCGTTTTCAGAAGGGGTTTGATTCCGGTTTAGGGAACTAAATTAGGGTTGGGTCCTTTCAGAAACTCTGTAGGTACACCATTCCGTATCATAGTCTTCTTGCCCAACAAATAAGAATCTGAATCCTGAGCCTCCCGAACATGATCAACCAATACGGGTCGAACCTGGAAACTGGCCAATAAGGCTCCTTCGTCATCCCACTCGAACTCGGCTCCCGTAGCTCGAAGCTTGGCTAACATAGATACTCTAGCCACACACACATGGAACAACGAAGCTCCGGATTTCCGGCTAAGTGCATCAGCCACAACATTGGCCTTCCCTGGATGGTACTCAAAAGTTCAATCGTAGTCGTTGATCAACTCCATCCACCGGCGTTGTCTCATATTCAAATCTGGCTGCGTCCGCAAGTAGGTGAGACTCTTGTGGTCGGTGTAGATCTTACACTGGGCCCCGTACAAGTAATGTCTCCAACTCTTCAACGTTAGCACAATAGCGGCCAACTCCAAATCATGGGTCGGATAGTTGACTTCGTGTGGTTTCAGCTGTCTAAAACCGTAGGCTACAACTCTGCCATGCTGCATCAGCACACAACCTAGTCCCAACTTCGACGCATCACTATAAACCACAAACTCACCGCTGTCATCTGGTAATGTCAGAACTGGTGCAGTGGTCAACTTCTCCTTCAGGAGCAAATAACTCTCCTCACATGCATCGGACCACTCAAACTTGACGCCCTTCTTCGTCAACTTGGTCAGTGGAGTAGCAATCCGAGAAAAATCCTGTACAAACCGCCGGTAGTAGCCTGCCAAACCCAAGAAACTCCGGATCTCCGGTACAGTGGTAGGTCTACTCCAATTCAGCACGGCCTCGATCTTATCAGGATCAACACTGACTCCCTCAGCCGATATCACGTGGCCCAGAAACTTCACACTGTCTAGCCAAAACTCACACTTCCTGAACTTCGCAAACAACTGATGGTCTCGCAAAGTCCGTAACACTGCTCGTAAATGCTTTTTATGCTGGCTCACACTCTTGGAATAGATCAAAATATCATCGATGAACACAATCACGAACTTGTCCAGAAACCGTCTGAAGACCCGATTCATCAAGTCCATGAAAGCTGTGGGGGCGTTGGTCAACCCAAACGGCATAACCAAAAACTCATAGTGCCAATACCGCAACCTGAAAGCTGTCCTGGCCACATCAAATTCTCGGATCCTCAACTGGTGATATCTAGATCGAAGATCAATCTTCGAAAAGACTGAAGCTCCCATGAGCTGATCGAACAAATCATCAATCCGCGGCAACGGATACTTGTTCTTCACCGTAACCTGATTCAGCTTCCGGTAGTCGATGCACAATCGCATGGATCCATCTTTCTTCCGTACAAACAAAACCAGAGCACCCCATGGCAAAATACTGGGTCGAATGAAACCCTTCTCCAGCAACTCCTGGAGCTGAACCTGCAACTCTTTCAACTCTGCTGGCGTCATACGATACGGTGCCTATGAAATCAGTCATGTACCCGGTAACAGCTCAATAGTGAAATCAATCTCCCGAACTGGAGGTATGCCCGGTAACTCCTCTGGAAATACATCCGAAAACTCAGAAACCACATCAATACTACTAAGGTCCGGCACAGCAGCCGTAGTGTCTACCACATGAGCTAAGTAAGCAACACGACCCTTCTTCATCATCTGATCCGCCTTCATCGCGGGAATCAAACATGGTAGTGAAGTGTTCTTCTCACCGCGAAACAATATCTCGGGAAAACCTGGTCGTCGAAACGCAACCTCCTTCTTGTGACTGTCAAACATGGCCCAATGTGTCTCCAAGAAATCCATACCCAAGATCAAATCAAAGTCGACGATATCAAGCAACAATAAATCTGCGGCTAAGCCATGGCCTCCGATAAAAATCTCACAGTCTCTGTACACCCAGCCAATACTCACAATCTCACCAGACGGATACAACACTCTCCACAACCCCGGGAGTGGAGACGCAGGTACCGTAGCTAATGATGATAGTCTATATGACATGAATGAATGTGTGACACCTGGATCTAACAATGTAAGTACTGGAATACCAAAGATATGCAACGTACCGATAACCACCTCAAATGAAACTCTGCCCTCTCGCAAAGTCATGGCGTGAACCCTCGCCAACTCGGTTGGTCGTCCACGCTGAGGCTGTCCCTGCTGTCCTCCATGGCCCGCATACTGTACTGGTCGAACTCCCAAAATGGCACCTCGCTCTCCTCCGGAACTCTGGGCCGCCTGATCACCAGCACCAACCAACTAAGGACACGCCCTCGCATAGTGACCCACCTGGCCACAATGATAACAGTTGAGGGTACCTCGCTGACATGAACCAAGATGATACCTATTGCACAAGTTGCACAATGGGTACTCCCTCGGTGTAGCAAAAGTGCCAAAAGATCGTCGAGGGTATCTTGAACCGCTAGAACCCCCACTGGACTGTGGTTGCTGCGGTCGATCTCTCTTCCATCTCTGCCTCTGTCTCGATTCACCAGCTGCTGGTCTATATGGTCCACTACCCGAGGATGAAGCCGAACCGGAAGTATCAAAACTCTGCCTCTTTGAAGGCCCCTGACTCGGTCCACCCTCCTCAAACCGTCTAGGCTGGTACCTCATCTGCCTATGCTTCTTGATATCCTCACCTCAGAGTGCTGCACTAACAAACTCATCAAAGTTGTTCCGAGGCATCGTAGTCAGAGTCCCCTTGATATTCAAGTTCAAACCCAGCTCAAATCTGTGGCACTTGGCTTCCTCAGTAGCCACCATGTCACACGCAAAACGAGATAAGCGGGTAAACCTGTCCCGGTACTCAAGCACAGACATACTGCCTTGTCTCAAGTTCATGAACTCCTCATACTTACGTTGCTGGGTAGCCTGGTTGAAGTATCTCCGCATGAACAGATCTCGGAACAAAGCCCACGGAGTATCAACTGGAACTCTGTCGGTGCTAACCCACCAAAAGTATGCATCTGACTTAAGTAATCCGACTGCTGCCACACCCATCTGCTCAGGGGTAAAATGCAGACGTTCACATACACGTTCAACCTGAACCAACCATGCCTCACAAATCTCTAGATCAGCTGAACCCAAAAAGACAGTCGCACAAGCAGTAAGAACTTTGACCATAGGGTCAAAACGCTCCTCCAAACGCAACACTCGCATCAGCAAGTCGTGCGTCTGGCAATTCATATCAGGATCCTCTTCCCGATCAACACGGGGACCACGTCGAGGAGGCATCCTACTGATACAAGACAAGCATTAGGTACAAGCAGAAAGAACGTAATCATGAGACCTCAGATATTTGAGAACACACAACACCCAAAGTATTGATGAGTACCGCTGGCCAGTCGGGTCATCACTCCAGTCATGCTGTACAAACTCAAATACCCTAAGCGTCACAACTACAAGAGTCTACAGAATCTGACAACCTAATGCTCTGATACCAAGCTGAAAGGACCCAACCCCTATTTAGTTTCCTAAACCGGAATCAAACCCCTTCTGAAAACGTGAACCAACAAAAACCATTAAAATTTCGGCAGAGTAACGCTACTAACGCGGAATTGCCATAACCTGCACCCGGAAAATAACACTTCATCGTATGCCACAAAAGCCAAACCGTGGGCACCAATCCCATCCAGATTTTTCAATATCATAACAATAACGTAAAGTAGTAATCAAAACTGTACTTTACAGAAATTCGGAGAAAATCATAAGAAAACATATCAGTAGTGTATTAGAGCGACCTCTAGTGTATATATATACAAAAATATACAACAGTAGGCAAAACAAGAAACCTACTGGAAAAGAAAGGTAGCTCGAACACTAAGCCTCCAACCACGACGTGAGACACCAGAATCTGAACTGCAAACTGGGCACAGAAACCGAAAAACTCAGGGGAAAGGCAAATAAAATCGTTAGAGTGAGTGGACGAAAATAATCATATGCCTTTCACCATTTACATATATCGTAAAACAAAGCGAGTTCGGAAAATAAATAGAGGTGTCAGGCGAATCTCTCAAGCCCGACGGTGATAGACTAGGCGAATCTTTTAAGCCTAGTGGGCACATCAGGGGATTCTCTCAACCCTGGATCTGACTACCGGTGATCAGCCGAGTAGCCAATGCATCGATGCTAAGTAATGCCATCATCATATAAAATATAAAACAATACCTCCAAAAATAATAAATAATCTCAACATCGTATCGTGAATAAATACTAAAATCATGAACTTGCTATGACAGTGAAATAAAAAGGTCCACTCACAGATGAGCACAGCGCGCACACGCGCTAATTACAAGATCCGGAGGAAGATCCCTCGCCCAACGTACGATCTCGATCCCCTGAATAATCACAAAATATAACTGACCAAAATCATAGTTCATCACATTGTACCACACCTCGGAAACCAACCATTTCCGGAAACATATAACTCGATACAAAATAATCGACGAAATTCCCCAAACTCTCCACACAAACCCTCGACTAAAAATTCGGCTTGCAAATCAACTCGAAAACCTCAAGGCGATAATCGGGGCGCGAATACGAGCAAAACAATATATAACTAGACAAATTTCAAAAAGTCAACGGGTCGCCGAAGCTCCGCCGTTGACCGCCGCCGCTAACGGAGGCGCGCCGTCAACCGGAGGAATTTCCCGGTGGACAAGCTCACCGTAGCTTCTCCTCCTCAAGCCCAACATATTTCACAACTGTGGCTACCTCCAATTCCGGCCCAAATCGCTGAAAAATAGCTCGAAAGTCCCGGAATCTCAAATCGCCGGCGAAGCTGTTTCTCCGTCGATGTCCGTCCACGACGCACGACGGCCCTCGAGGCCACTCCCAAAGGCTTCGTCGTGGCCCCACAGGTGGAAACCCCCTAATCTCCGGCCACCACCGTGACCGAAGCACCACCGTTCAACCACCCCGATTCCGGCCGGAAAACCTCGAATTTCAACTCACTTTTTCTCCCTCAAATCGACACCAATTCAAGCAAATACAAGTTCTAACCAGTTGCAAATCAAGAGAGGAATATTTTACTTTCCAAGGTCGTGACCGGAAACGGCCAAAAACGGCAAGTCCGCCGGTGAGTCTCAAACGGTAAAAAAATCCTCCACAGTCAACGGTGGTCAACGGGTCCAAGACTGGTCAACGCCGGTCAAACTTCCGAACAGTGTTTTTCGACAATTTTTCGACTATTTCCGATATTTATGCTCGTGGCTCGATACGATAGACTGTCCAAAATGGATCACATCCACGTTTCGGATAACTAGAATCCAAACGGATAAACACGACAAAATTCCACGATTTCAAATATTCATAATATATTTTTCAGTTATCAAAACAATTATCTGGAACCGCCCACGAACTAGAAATCACGGGTACAACAACTCTCGTGAAGAGACTCAACTCAAATTCTCGTCTGATAATTAAGTCGTGATCGAAACCGCCAAATCAATTAACTTACGGAAAACTATAATTACGCATAAACTCGTGGATTAAGCCGATTACAATACTTATATAGTTTTGGGTCGTCACAGGCGACAACACCAAACATATTTCATCAAAGTTCTTTTACAATCAGCAATAATTGACTCTAAGCGAGTGATGAGAAAAACTTGCAGCTTATTTACCAAGTCATTGCTTAAGTCCACTAAGTATGTATGAAGTATTGGCATGCGCCGACTATCAGAGGTACCCTGATATGGCATCAGGAGGGGACGTTGACTTCAAGGGGAAACGAAAATTTGATGGTGCCATGCTTGCACTAAGTGAAGAATGTATTGTACTTTTTTGTTTTGATCTATCTTTTTTCCTACTGGGTTTTTTGTTTTCTTGGCAAGGTTTGTAACGAGGCAACTACGCAACACCATGAGCTATTCTTATCCAGACTGTGGAGTGACGTTCAGACGTCACAAGGAGGAGTGTTACGATATGTCGAAGCTATTGTGTGATTAATCCTGACGGTAGATCTAGATAGATATTTATCTTAGATAATAAATTATCTATTATTGTTATATTATATTTTCCTGTATAGCAAGTAATAGTTCCTAATTATTTGGATATAATTTGTATCCAGGGCCGGCCTTGAGAAATTGGGGGACCTGGGCAGAAAAAAATTTGGGCCCTAAACCTTTCGAAAATATACATATTATTTAATAAAGTAATGATGTACCGAAAAAGCTTTGAAAGATACTACAGTATATCAATTGAACAATAGATCAAATATATTTCAATCAAAATAGATATTTTTATGAAGTTACATGATCAAAGTGTTCCAATAAATTATGAACTTCCCAAGCAAATTTGCCAGAGAGAACGTACAAAAGACTAACATATAAACAAATTAGCATATAACAAAAAAAGGAAGTAGAGAACTGATCAAAAATTATAAGTGAACTAAGTAATTGACTAAAAATACAAGGAAAAAAAACTAATATGGTGGGAGGAGTTGTTGATCGACAACTTTAATTAATTGAATGAAGGAGTTTTATCATCTCATTCATCTGGTATAGAATTGTGAAAGGAACATTCAAATGAGTTGGAAGTGATCTATTCTCAAGCCAATACTTATCCTCTCAAGCTCTCACATAATTTTGATTTTTTTTTCGGAAGGTGAAAATAAATCATAGGTTTGGGTTGAATTTTGAATTTTTTTTAGGTTTGCGTTGGATAGCGTGATTGACTGACGTGTTTAATAGTCTTTCGTCGTCTAAGTGGATTATTTATTTTTATTTTAAAAAAAATAGTTCAACACTTAGGGTACAAATAATCTAAAATTTCGTCTTTTAAGTGGTTTAACTTAGGCGATGAATTTTTAGTTTCGTTGTCTAAGTGTTCACTAAAACAATAAAAAATGTCGTCGTTTTTTCAGTAATTTTTCGTTGTTTAAAAGTCTAAACAACGAAATTTCTTTTGTCACTTAAGTTATTACTTAGACTACGATTGTTAGATGACGAAACTTAGGCGAGGAAAAAAAATACTCGAGTGATAAAACTGCTTCATCCCGTAAGTTTATTTTTCTGATAGAGCAAATGAAGTGTCGTATCAACTCCACATAAATATATTTGAAATATGTGGATTTTGTATAATTCTAGTTTTACCAGTAAAAATATTCTAAAATCTCCATCATTGAAAGAAGAACATATGCTCGGTCAAACTCCTCGATCAATTGAATTCCAGCAAAATAGAACGTCATTTAATTAACAATGGCATCTTAGATCCATCTGCTCTCGTCAGAAAACTTTATCTTCAAAAAACTGGTTAATCAAATTTAGGAACCACAAACAGGTTCCACCTTTATAAGGAGAGCATAATTTGTTGATTTGTTGTTTCTGGGGTCTTCACTGAGAAATAACCAAATAAATTCAAATTGGGTGGGGAACCAGAGAGTGGCTGAGAGAAAGTGAGCAGTTCGATCCTTGGACAGACGTTTTCCAAAAGGGTTTTTCGCTTCCCTGTCCCTTAAATTTTCACTCTCCGCAGCTTAATTCTATCTTAATGTCAGGAAATCAATGAGTAATCAACATCCATCAACTGGTGCTTCGCTTCCCTACCGAACTTGATTTAGTTGGCTGTTTGAATTGATGGGACGAGGCTGTTTGGAGTTTGGTGAGTCTGGGTTTCAACGTTAATGGGGGTCCGTGACGAACAAGATTGGCGATAAGTGGAGTTTGGGGAAGAACTTAAAGAACCCTACTTTTGATCGCGGCTGGAAGAGTGAAGATTTTTTCTTTTGCAAGGAAGTGAAGATTTTTTATAGATATTATTGAAATACATGGTGGATTTTTTTTGGCATAAAATAATGATGTGGCAGTTTGCCACGTCATTTAGTATCAACATTTGGTATAACTTGTCTGTATCTCTAGCATTTTCACTTGTAATTTGATCTAGCGAATCATCAAGTTTTGAAAGAACTCGTACAATTAGCGAGGGACCTTCCCAGAAGCAATAAAAGTACTTCTGACTGTCATTGAAAAAAGAGAGACTTCTGACACTTATAAGAGCAAGCCAACGAAGATACAAGTCTTCACCAAACTAAAGCAGTTCTCGTTCAAATACTCTTGTTCAGTTGTTCCCTTGTACGAAGTGTACTCACAGTAAGTTCTCTCCCACTCTTGTATCACTTGTATGGAGTGCTCGTATATAAAAATTAGGGGAGTTTTTACTAATTTCCAACCCCTTAATTTGATTTTTTTTTATTATAGTTCAAACTTCACTTTACCTGTTGGAGGGGAAATTAAAAGATATACTGACAAGTTAAATATAACTTGTAAGCAGTTGGACTAAACTAAATACTAACTGAGATCTTTTGTATAAAACTCAACACCTTCAAGGTGGTTTAAGTTGAGACAATATTGATTATATTGGGAGTCCACATTTCACGGTTGTCACGGTTTAACATGGTATCATAGCGAGTTCCATCTCTAGTCGCGTCACCCTTCTCCGCTAATCTCATTTGGCCCAATTTGGGTTCCTTCAATATCTCCCGACAATCATTCTGGGGTCTATCTTATCTCCCAATTTTCGATGGTCAATCCAGAATCGGTTCTTTTAGAGCATCCGCACCGGTGCCAACTCGAGCAGCACGAGTAGGCGAGCAGAGGCAGGCCAGGGTGGCCGGTAGCATGAGCAAGCCTAAAAGGGATGTGCAGCGGCGATGAAGCTCTCCGGCAACCGCTCGTTGACGAGCTTGGCGAGCAGCTGCTCGAGCAATCTGTGCTCGTGCTCTTCCTGGTGGAGCCCACACACGAGAGTGACACCAAGCTGAGCCCATTTTTTTTACGTCCTTAATAGTAATAAAAAAGGGGCTAATGGGATAGCGCCACGTGGCGAGGCCGGATGGATTTGATGCCCAACGGTCAAGTGGTTATGGACCGTCCATTTCAAATCTAAAAATCTGATCAGATGTCTGAGATTCAACCGAAACAGCTACTTCAAAAATAACGGATATTTTGTAAAATAAACCCTAAAAAATGCAAAATCATCCCAAAAATTTCAAAAAAAATTGCAAATAACACCCTATAATTTTTCTATAAATTCTACATCAATTTCATTCACATCTCACACAAATTTGTGCACAACAAATTTATCCTCTCCTTCCTCCTCCTCTCTCATCCCTTTGTATTTTAGTTCCCAAAAAATGTCCAATTGACTTGATTCCGAAGATTTGCAACTTTGTATTTGTTATTGTTGTATTAGCGTTTTTCCTATTACTGGCAACAGGCAAAAGTCCAACAAATTATGGAAAAAAGTTCATGCCGATTATAAGAAAAATTAGGATATTGCGCATGGTGAATCAACGTCGGAGCCTAGGACCCAAACTGTGGTTTCTTCTTGTTTTACAAAGTTGAAGCCGAGTTTTAGAACTTGGGTGCCGCTCTTGCATATGCACAAAGGAATGCACAATCCAGCTCAAATTTGTAAGATGAGGTAAGTGTTAATAATTTTTTTATTTTTTTTATTACATTTATTTTAATCAATGTTGACCTCTCCATTTTCTAGATATTATTTTCACATATAATTTTTTTTCCCCTAGATAAGAAAAGCTCAATCATGGTATGTGGCACAAAAGAAGAAATAGTTTACCAAGTTTGATTGTTGGAAAGTGATGAAAAACCATCCAAATTTTTGGCCTGTCGAACCTAGTATACCACCTCCTTCATATTTCAACTCCGCAACTACCCCTCCCTTTACCTCAATGCCTCCCCTCATCGAGGTGGATGGTGATGAATTCATTGCAACACCACAAAGCAACAAAGACGGAGTGTACTCTAGTCTGGTTAGACCAATTGGAGTGAAAGTGGCCAAGGAAGCTAAAAGAAAGGGGAAAAAGGCCATGACATCTTCAAATAAGGTAAGAGATGAGGTTTTGAAAACCATGATGGAAAATCAAAGATTGCATCTCGCCGAGCAAAAACAAAGTGATGCCACTGAGCTAGCTTTATGCCAAAAACAACTCGCCCTTAAGGAGACTAACTACAAATTGAGGACTCAAGTGGAGGAATCAAGGATTATGGCAATGGATACGGATGTTATGACCCTAAAATCGAAGAGGTATTTTTCGAAGAGAAAAGCAAATATCCTTAAACAAATGGAGGAAGAGGAAGGAGATGGTAGCGATGAAGCATTTTCAAATTGTTATCGCCCACTATTTCAATAGTGTGGTTTATTTGTTTGCCATTATGAAATTATGTACTTTAAATTTTCAATAATTCTAGGCTTTGATTGAAATTATGTACTTTAAATTTTCAAGTAACAAAAACGCACTTTTTTTATTCCATCAAAGCTCACGCACATTACAATAAAACATAGTGACTTAAAATCAAACACACATCACTCAAACACCCAAGAAGAAAAATAAATAAAGCAAACATGTTGCAAACTAGGTTAATTAAAATTACACACACGCATCATTTAAAGTCGTACGTCGGTCTCTAGATACCAGTTGTGCTTAACTAAGTCATTCTGCAACTCTCCATGGATGTAAACAGATTGGAGATCTACAACACGGCCAGCAAATCGTTGTTCATTTTTTCCATCCCTTCGAATTGGCTCAAAAGGAATGCGATTACCTTGTTCATCCACTGGTCCATCATAAACCGTGAAAGCACTTGATGAGTTTTGTATATCTTCTTCTTCATTCTCCTCAAACTCCTCATCCACAAATTCTTCTTCGACAATCATGTTAGGCATTATAATGCAAGCCAACATGATGCTCTTCAATGTCGATTGGTGATGACACCTAGCTGCATGCCGAATAATTCCCCAATAAGATTGCAAAATCCCAAAGCACCTCTCTACATCTTTGTAGTATGCCTATTGTTTCTTTGTGAACAGTTTCTGTGGTACCTCATGAGAATTGGAGATTGTTTTCACAAACGAGGAGTACCTAGGATATATACCGTTAGCTAGATAGTAAATATTGTGGTAAGTCATATCGTTGACTTTATAAGTTGCACTCGGACTGTTTCCGGCAAGGAGTGAATCGAATATGTCCGATTGGTGGAGCACGTTGATATCATTTTGTGATCCGGGTACCCCAAAGAAATTGTGCCATATCCACGTGTCATATGAGGCCAGGGCCTCTAAAATAATAGTTTGATGCTTCTTCTGCCCCGAGAATACCCATTGCCAAGCTGTGGGGCAGTTCTTCCTTTCCCAGTGCATGCAGTCAATGTTTCCGATCATACCAGGAAATCCGCGATGCCTTGCTCTATTTAGAAGTCGGGTTATGTCTGTTGCATTTGAAGCACGGAGATAGAGATCACCGTAAAACTCGTATATATGCATACACCACTTCTTCATGCATTGTAGTATTGTAGATTCACCCATCCTTGTTATTTCAGCACACTGATCTGCAGCTGCACCGTATGCCAACATACGAAGAGCGTTAGTCATCTTTTGTTGTGGAAGAAGTCCAACCAGTCTAGTGGCATCAGCTCTTTGGTGCCAAAATTTGTCGTGGTTGCAGAGATTCGTCATTATACAGTTGGATAAATCTGTACTCATTCGGTACCTTAGACGAAAGGCTTGTTCGTTGAAGACGGGGCGTTTGATGAAGTAATCCTCTATCAGATTATGTCCCCTTGACTCCCTCATTCTTTCTTCATTTTGTCGGCGGCGAGGTGGTTTATCATCAAATATTGCATCGACCATGACCACTTTAGTGATGAAAACATTAGCACTTTCGGCATTTCGCCTACGTTGTTGTCGCCTCCTTCAGAAAAAATTGTCAAAACTGAAAGGATTCATCTTATCGAAATCTAGTATATATGGTCGAAAATGGTGTGAGTGAACAAGGAGCACCAATCTATAAATTTATAACCAAGTCTAGATATTCTGATGCCTAAAGTTGATGACACATGTCGTCTTCCAATTGGTTAGAAATCTCTTCGGGAATCTTACATAAATTATTTGGACGATAACGATACATGGTGCTGACACGTGTTGGCTCTTGATTGGTTGAAAATCTTATCAAAAATTTTGTACAATTATTTACACGATAACGTTCTGTCGGTGTGACACATGTCAGCTCGCCGTTGGTTGAAAATCTTACCCGAAATCTTATTCAATTATTCATATGTGACGACCTGGAATAGAATCAGTAGAGTAATTGGCTTAATTCACGAGTTAGCGCGTAATCGCAGTTTTACGTAAATTGAGTGGTTTGCCGGTTTTGATTACGACTTAATTATCGGCCGAGAATTTGAGTTGAGTCTCTTCTCGAGAGTTGTTGTTTACGTGATTTCGAGTTCGTGGGCGGTTCCGGATGATTATTTTGACGACCGAGGAATATAATATGAATATTTGAGATTTGGAATATCGTCGAGTTTATCCGTTCGTATCGAGTTTATCCAAATCGTAATGGTTATCCGTTTTGGACCGTCGATCGTCCTGAGACGCGAGTATAAATATCTTAAATAGTCAAAAAATTGTCGAAAACACTGTTCGGGAAGTTTGACCGTCGTTTGACCTTGGGTTGACCGTTGACTTTCGTTGACCGGAGCTCCACCGTCGCTGTGCCGAACTGCCGCCGACGGATTCTGAGTTTCCGGCCACCTTAGACCTTGGGACCGGTATGGTTAGCTTCCTCTCTTCATTTCCTATGGAATGGAACTTGATTTCACTTGAATTGAAGTTGATTTGAGGTAGAACGAACTTGGAGAAAATTGGGATTTTTGCCGATTCGGGTTGGGTGTCCCGGCAACGGTTGAGGTCGGGTCTTTGAGGGGAAAGCTTCTCCTCAACCTCTTGATGCTTTGGGTAAAAGGAATTGAAGGATGGTTGCCGTTTTGAAGCTCGCCGGAAAGTCACTGGAATCCATGGATTCCGTGACTTTTAAGGCATTTTCCGGCCACTGTGGTGGTTGGATGGTGGTGGTTCTTTGAGAGAAGTTGTAGGGATTGTTGTGATGAGCATTTCTGGAAAGTTTGGTCGTGTTTGGATACAGTCGCCACCGCGCCACCGCCGCCAGCGGTGGTCCGCGGCAGTGGTCCGGCGAGGTCCAGTTTTTCGAGGTTTTAATGTGTTTTTGACTCATTTTCGCGCTCCGAACGTAGTTGTGAGGTTTTCGAGATGATTTGGGTGCCGAATTTTTAGTCGAGGGTTTATACGGAGAGTTTTGAGAATTTCGTCGATTATTTTGTACCACGATATATGTTTCCGGGAACGATTGGTTTCCGAGGTGTGGTTCAGTGTTGTGAGCTATGATTTTGATAAGTTATATTTTATGATTATTCAGGGGATCGAGATCGTGCTTCGGGCGAGGGATCTTCCGTCGGACCACGTGATTAGCGCGAGTGCGCGTTTTGCTGACCTGTGAGTGGACAATTCATTTTCATTGATTAATCGCGAGTCTTTAATACATGTTTTACGAGCTTGAGCATGCATATGAGATTATGATTTATATGAGCATGTGTTATACGATTATGCCTATACAATTATACATTACGTATATGCATTTATATTATGCTTTATACACTTGCATAGGACTATTTATGATTTGGTTTACACAGAGTACAGTCACAGTATATATTGTTGTATCGATACACTTACATCCCGGCTGATCCCCGATGATGTTTACCGGGGGAGGCTATGACCCCTGACCTGAGGCCTTTACCAGGGGGAGTAGACCTCTGACTTGAGGCCTTTCTGGCTAGAATCACGTGTGGGTCTGGAATCCCGTGATTCGGACTGTACTAGCACGAATGTGTCCATGAGTGACCCCGTGGGATTTTTCTATGCATGCTCTGTACGCTGGAGGAGTTTGGGTTCACCTCGTGTACTATATCATATTCATTCATTTTGACTCGCATATGTTTTATGACATATATTATTGGGCGAAAGACATTTATTTTCGTCCACTCACTCTAACGATTTTCATGTCTTTCCCCTGAGCTTTTCGGTTTCCGTGCCCAGTTTGCAGTTCAGATTCTGGTGTCTCACGTCGTGGTCGGAGGCTAGTCGTTCGAGCTACCTTTCTTTTCCAGTAGGTTCCTTATTTTGCCTACTGTTGTATATTTTGTATATATATATACACACACTAGAGGTCGCTCTGATACGATACTGATACATGTTTTATGTGGTTTTTCCTAGATTTTCTATATTATATAGTTTTGTTTACTGTTTATTATTATTGTTATGATATTGAGAAATCCGGATGGGATTGGTGCCCACGGTTTGGCTTTTGTGGCATAGGTTGAAGTGTTATTTTCCGGGTGCAGGTAAAGGGAATTCCGCGTTAGTAGCGTTACTCTGCCGAAATTTTAATGGTTTTTGTTGGTTCGTGTTTTCAGAAGGGGTTTGATTCCAGTTTAGGAAACTAAATCGGGGTTGGGTCCTTTCATCATACGACAACAACACGTGTCACTTATGTATTGGTTGAAAATGAAACCAAAAAAAAATTATATAAAAAATAAATTTATGAACAGTAATAGGAGGTGCTATTTTTTGGCACCGCTGCGCGAAATACAAGAGCTGCACCTCCTATTTGATGAATAGTGACTGCTTTATCTCAAACAGTGTTTGCTCCTCCTCAAATAGCACAAGTAATTGCAAAATACCAGTGCGGGTGCTCTTAATTCCATGTGCATATCTAGAGCGAGGTTACACGTGTGGGGACGTGTTAGAGAGAAAATTAAAAGATTCTACATTGATAAAGTGACAAGCTAAATATAACTTATAAGTAGTTGGACTAAATCCAATATTAACCAAGGTCTTTTGTATAAAACCTAATATCTTCAAGGTGATTTAAGTTGGGACAATATCGATTATATTGAGAATTCACATTTCACTCTTGTCACAGTGGATTAAATCGTTTAAAACGAAGAGTAATGCTTCAAACTTTGTATCAAACTGGGATGATGCAGACTTGAATGATTTTGAGCAGAGCCTAAATTTCCAGGCTGAGGCGGTTTTGAACACACGTGAAAAGGAAGGTTTATCGATTGGTTACTTGAAAGAACTTACCAAGTATCTTTGATGAGTGGGCGTGTTGCATCGGCAGTCTGGGGATGCCAAGAAGATATACTTGATGGATAAAAGAGTTTCAACCTCGCTGTCTTGGAGTTCTTCAAGTTTAACCAACAGCTGTTAGACTTCTGCTCTGCCCTGAACAACTCTGTAAAGTCAACTCGTGACAGCCATTCTTGTATAGAGTATGTGGTTCAACAATATTTTGACAACAAGATGGACACTGAGTACTACAAGAAGAATCTCAAGGTCTCTGATGCTGAACATGCTCAAACTGCTGAAATTTTGCAAATAAGGATTGATGATTTGGTGACACAGTTCGAGAACGTACTTATTAAGTTGAATTCAGAAATTCAGAAGATTGATATGCAACAGAAACAGTCTTCACTCTAGAAGAAGCTGACAAAAATCTTACATGGTTGTTCTGTTACGTGTATAGCGGTCAGTCCCTCCAACTTTGTTGACGTCGAATTTCTATTAGCTATTATAAAGACAAATACACCATGTCTGAAGTGTTATTTTCTATAAATACACACTTTCTCTTTGTTCATCTTCTTTCCATCTTTTATCTCTAGTCATAAAACAATAAGACACTTTATACTTGATACGAGAACCAACCTTCAAGATCATTCACTTCTCTCGAATACTATTTTTTGCTTGCGTAGCTTAAAATGGTAAGATCACAACTACCTAAAAAGTAGATTATTAAGTTTTAAGTTCGAGAGGAGCTAAGAGTAAAATTTTTTTTAGAGAAGAAAATAAAAGGTTCGAACTAACGGGCCTTTCATTTAAAAGAGAAGAAGAATTATTGGGCATTTCGTACGTGAATCAATTATTGCCAAGGCCCGTTTCCAATTTTATTCAGACCCGCAGATCCATTTCGCTCAACTACTCTGAGATTCTTCTTCCATCGGAGTCTTCCATCTCTCCTCTCCCTCTTTCGCCGATTTCATATCCAAACCAAAACCCTGGATCAGATCTAGAATCCGATCCAGTCATGTCGTGCTTAGCCCTCTCTCTCCAACCTGCCAATGGATCCGACATTCTCCTTCAAACCCTAGAATGGTTCCCTCCCGCCCGCGCCCTCGTCGCCGTCTCCTCCTTCCGCCAAACCCGCCTCGCCTTCGCCGCCTCAAAACAACAACAGCAACAACAACTCCTCAATAATAACAACAACAATAGAGACCACTCTGATGACGCCACTGCTGACTCAATCGCTTCCCTCGGCGACGAACCCCTTGCCGCCTCAAGCGGCCAGCTCATCGTCGGAGTCGAGAGCCAGTACCGCATCGTGTACCGCCTCGTGAAATCAATCTACGTCCTCGGGATCACCACCGCCGACCACGACAACTCGATCAACGTCTTCGAGTGCATCCACATGGTCAACCAGGCCGTTAGCGTCGTCGTCACCGCCTGCCGCGGCGTCGACGTCACTCCCGAGAAGCTAGAGCGGAAGTACGCCGAGATCTACATGGCGCTCGACATCGTCCTACGTGGCGTCAGCAACATACGACTCGCCGCCATGCTCACCTCCATGCACGGCGACGGCATAGCCAAGATGGTCCACTCCGCCTTAGACACCGAGAACAAGATCCGCGGCGCTGACACGTGGCGAGGCCTCGAGGCTCTCTCCGCCGAGCACGACGCCGGAATCAAAGCCTTCAACGCTGCCGTATTCGAGCTCCCGCCGGAGACGATCGCCGCCGGCGACGAGTTCTCGGCCAGCCTGGCGCCGGCGCCGGCGGAGGAGAAGGATCAGAAGCAGCAAGAGAACAATGAGGAAGAGATTCAAGCGGGGAAGGATCCGTTTGCGGCGAGTGAGAAGATTAATCAACCTGAGGAGTTGGTGACTGGGTTCAAAAAGAACAAGGATGCTTCGTCTCAGGACTTACAGTTGGCTTTGGCTACACTTGAAGTGACTACATTGCCCCCAGCGGAGGCCACGCAGTCTACTCACATCGCTGTGGAAGGGTTTGAAGGGGAGTACGGTGGGATTGAGTTTGGGAATGAGCAGGCTACGTTGAACGAGGCTTTTGAAGGGTTTTCGGATGCCTGGGGTGGCGGTTTGGATGCTTCGGAGTTTGTTGGCACGAAGAAGGTTGCAAAGAAAGAAGGGCTTGGCGGGCTCGAGTTGTTGCAGACTGGACCAGATCCTCCGAAGGCTGTGGTTGCTGCTGGTGCTGTGTCAGGTACTCCTCTTGCTGGCCTTTTAGGAAAAACTGAAATGAAAGGTCCTGAGATGAATATTGTTGAAGAGATCAGTGTCGAGTTTAGGGAATCATTACTTGCTAGAGTAGCATTGAAGGGTGTTGTTTACTTGAGAACTCTGCCAACTAAAATTAGTGGTGGTAAAGAAACCGAGTTTTCCTTCAGGGTTGAGGGAACCGCTGCTGTTAAAAGGTTGATTATGCAGAATTCTAAAGTTAGTAGTCTAGGCAATGGTTTATTTCATGTGAGGACTCCAGCCTCCAATGAGCCTCTGCCCATTTTGAAGTATAGTTTGCAACCTAAGTTAACTCCAATGCCTTTGAGGGTTCGTCTTGTGCAACGTCACACGGGGAGCTTACTGTCAGTGATGATACAGTATGTGTCTAACCCTGAGTTGCCGGCACCATTGACTGATGTCACATTT
Organism: Geum urbanum; assembly: GCA_946800695.1. NCBI lineage: Eukaryota > Viridiplantae > Streptophyta > Magnoliopsida > Rosales > Rosaceae > Geum > Geum urbanum. The sequence goes on from OX327003.1 coordinate 15,549,390, forward strand.
ATTGTGAAACTGCCTCTTGATCCTACATTGTTAAAGGTGTCACCAAAAGCTGTATTGAATCGGTCTGAGAAAGAACTGAAATGGCATGTCTCTGAGATTCCATTGAATGGACCGCCTGGTCGATTGAGAGTCAGGATGCCTGTGGATTCAAACGAGAATGAAGGTGGTGAGGAGATTGAGGTTGTTGCTTATGTCAAATTTTCATGGCAAGGGAATAGATCATTGTCTGGAGTTTGTCTGCAGCCAGCGTCTGAAGGTAAGACAGACTTTTATGAGGTTAATCACAGGTATGAGAGTGGGGTATATATGTGCAATTGACCCATGATGTCTCTGTTTCATTGTAATTTGTAGAGGATTTGTATCTCTTTTATTGTTTGTTTTGATAGATTTTGGTTGAGCGAATGTGATTGTAGCATTCTTGATATTGAGCTTGTAGCCTAGATTCTCTATCATGAGAAAGCTTTGTGTATTTTCTCTTCATTTTCATGATGAAACATATATTTCTCCACTTATTTGAGTTGTTATTTCTACTTTTGTGCTTTTTATTCAGATTATTATCAAATGGACTCATATATGATCTGTCACATGAGTATATAACTCTGGTTTGGCACTAACAACGAAGAGTCGATTGGTTATCTTGAAGTCTGTACTTTATTTAAGAGATAACTAACTAGGTAGCATTCTGAATCGCTCGACTTACCCTTGAACGTAATGGGTGCTATTTGCAATAATTGAGGCAATGATGCTTTCTTATGCAGAAACCCCTGTTAGATTTTACCTTCGTGTTTTACCATTTCCTTTTTGCTATTATATGTATTTATTGCTTGATATTGGTTTTGTGAGACAATTATCGCTTCTATTGTAATTTTAGTGACATGGAGGAACGTGATTTACTGTATTCTCATTCTAACTGAATCCAACTTGTTGGCATCTGAAATCCTGAGTTCGAATGTGTAGGTTAGTAACTTGAAAGTGTTTAAGCAATTTAGATATGTAGCTTCTGAGTAGATGAATTAGCTTTGAATGAGCACCATTCATGCATAGTGTATTGCCAGTGATGAGCACTTGGGTAATTTGGATTCAAGGTCGCATGGTGAATTCTAAAACTGCAAATAGTTTGGCGCGCAGAGTAGGTAAAATAATAGTTTAGTCACTATCATATGACATATGTCAAAGTAGTCACTCAACTTCGATCTCCGTCTACTAATTTAGTCACTTCATCTAATTTTAACGTTAAACACTTAACGTCGAAAGATAAAAGTGTCTTTTTATCCTTTACTTATACAATAAAATCATTACTACAAGTTCACAAAAATTATGAATTCTGCCATTGCATCTCTCTCTCTCTCTCTCTCTCTAACTCCATTTCATCGTTACTTTGATTCCCTTTCAAGCTATACGACGCGTCGTCCTCCTCTCTCATCCGCCGCACCAGATCCAAAAGCCCTAAAAGGATCTTATCGTACTCTCTCTCTCTCTCTCTCTCTCTCTCTCTCTCTCTCTCTCTCTCTTCGTAGTAGGTTAGTAGGAGAGCACCAAAGCTTGCGCTTCCATCGCCAACTCCAATCATGCCTCGGTCTCTAGCTCCTCCGACTTGCAACTTTCACCGTTGTGCATCGTCGCCTCCAGCTTGACTTCAACCACATCTCTCTCACCTCAATGACTCTTGAGGCTAACATGCGTCACTCGCGGCCTCAATAGCTCTCCCTGACCTCTGCATCTCTTTCTCTTTCCGCTGTCGCTTTGGCCTCTCTCCATAATTTCCAGAACTCCGGTTTGGTAAGAGCACTTCTTTCTCTCTTGACTCTCCCTTCTCCTTCAATGATATTGGTGTGTTCGCTTCATGCCCTCGCCCTCGACTTTTAAACGCTGATTTGTTCAATTTTTCTCGCCGCCATAAAATTGTAGGCCTCACTGGACCAGTGGACCTTACCTCTGGCGAGTCACGCTTTCTACCTGACTAAATTGGGTATCCAAAGGAAATTAATAAATGAAATTTTCATAAATTTTTTTGTCAAATGAGGATAAAAGACAATAATACTCTTAAAAATAAACAGAATATTCTTTTTTTAACGGATGTTTGATCTCGAATGACCAGTTTGAGAATAAAACGTTAGAGGGAGTGACAATTTTGACATATGTCATATGATAGTGACCAAACTGTCGTTTTGAGCAAAATTTAGTGACCATTTATGTAATTTTTCCTTGATAGTATTGTGCTGCTTCAATCTTTTTGCTTTCATGTAGAAGTTTTTTTTTCCATCTTTTATTTGATAGATGCCTTATTCTTACAAGCCGGGCGATGCCATAACTTGGTCAATTTATTTTTAGAAACATTTGTATTCTAATTTTTGAAAAGATGATCACATGTTGTAAGAGAACTTAGTTAATTATGGTGGTCTTGTATTTTCTTGGAGAAGCTTTACCGTATTTTGTTTGGGAAAATTTTGTGTATGTGTTTAGACAAGGAGGCAACTATATGTGTGTGTTTTCACTTTAGCTTGGTATACAAATCCTCCATCGGAAATCAGAAGATGGATTCCAGTGGCAGAAGTGGTGTTTGGGCCCAAATATGAAAATAACAATTCATATAGTCGGCTAAGTTTATTACGGGTCGACTTCTGCAGCCCATATTTTTTTAGTACGAAAATGAAAGTTTGGTCAACACAAGAATCCTGATAGAATAAGGAAAGTACAAATTGATCAAATCTTGAATCTATAATCTGTCTAGGATTTAGTTTTCCTTACTCGATGAGGAGGTTGTCAAACTATTATAAATAGATGAATTCATGATGAATTAGGAACTCTACACACATACGCAAATTTGCTCTAAAAAAATAAGCATTCTCTAACGAGAAACAAACGACGACAACGAACTTAGAGTTTTCATCGGACAGGGTGTAAGGATTCGAAAGTTTTCACCAGATAGGGTGTAAAAGTTCCGGAGGTTTAAGAAGTCACCCTTTATCCAGTGTTCTCAACACTTGCCAAGGAAATTACTCTGCATTGTACCAGATAGGGTGTACAGAGTATCAATTTTCATGGCTCAGCAGCGAGACATTTAACTTAAGTCTTAAAACACTTAGGCAAGAAGAACTTATCGAGCAAGGTTGGTGCTCTCCTCACTCCAATCGCTTGTAAAGATGCAAGATCATCAGGCGCAATACACATCAACATTCTGCCCTAGACAGTGGCACGTCAAGCACGCATTAAAAGAGGTAGTTGTAATTTTCTAGTCACAGCTACCTGCTGGAAAAATCGAGACCAAACATTTTGGCTTGCCCAGTAGGACTTAGGTTTAGTGTCTCATAGAAATAATAGGTGACGCATATCGAAAGAGTTTCCCAAGTTGTACTAAACATGGCCTGCCGAAATTCCAAGAATATAATTCTTCGCAGTGTCGAAGATTGACTGACGAAGAAGTCCAAAGTAAATTTGGCGTACAATAAAAATCAATGGGTTCCAAACCTAAAACGGTTGCGGAAAGCAAAGCACTTGATTATGTGGCTTATAGGGAGTATGCCTTACAGGGAGATCAGCAACTTAGCAGACAACAGAATGAGGTCATGCAAAAAATTTCTACAACTGAGGAAACCATAGAGCAGTTCACAAGAAATGTCAAAAACATTCAGGCAAGTCTAGAAGAAGATGGAAAGGAGGATCAGAAATAGTTCGATACGCTCACTGAAAGCCAGAATAATTTAGTGGCAAACATAACTAGCCTTGGCGAATAAATGCAACAAAATCTCGAAGCTATCAATGCATCTATCGCTGTATTACCTATTGGCAGGGAAACCAACAGCAAAATGGAGGGAACCCCCACTCCTTGAAGAATGGGAACAAACAGTTCTTAATATCATCGAAAAGTGGGTGTCGGGCGCAGAAAAAGCTCCAGTTGGTTATACAGATCCTTTTCCCTATGAGCGGACATTGGAATGGGCAAAGAGCTACAAGCCAATCCGTTTCATGACCTTCAACAATAATGGAATAGAGCCCGCTGCAACATATATGGCTCGCTTTAAGCTCTAGTGTGGGCCTTGGGGGGACAATCCAAAGCTTAAACTCAGAGTCTTCGGTTCGTCACGTTCAGGATCGGCTTTTTCCTGGCACACGGGGTTGCGATCCAACTCGATCCTAACATGGACAGAGATGGAAAGGTTATTCACATATCACTTTGGCAGAATAGAACCGGAGGTGAAGATTTCAACATTATGCCAAATGATCCAACAACCGTCAGAAACACCCGTGGCGTATCTACACCGATTTAGAGCCGAATAATCTAAGAGTAAGACATCCCTAACCATGGAAAAAATAGTAGACATCGCCATCAGAAGATTAGAAGAACAAACGTACAACAAATTTGAAGGCATGGGTTTGCATCCCTGAATGAACTACTTGATGCAATGTCTCGGGATCATCTCGTATTCCTGGAAAGGGACAATAGGCGAATTGCATCAAAAGGTACTTACACTCCAAAAGCACCATACGTCCCAGAAAGACTCAAATCTATATCGACGGCTTACATAGAGAAGCCAACAAAGGAAGAATCTGATTTAACGAAGGAAAGTGTGGTAGGATTGGAGTTGACATCACGGAACGTGGTCAAATCTAAGAAGGTGATTCCCAACAAGGGAATAGTCAAATTTTATACAAGTGCGTTCGTGAAACTAGAGTTTGAAACTTATACGTATGATGCAAACTTAGCACATGAAATCGTTGAGGACTTGGTCGAGAAAAAGATGATAAAGTCTGATTTTGGGGCTTACCCCACTGTGGAGCATATTAAAGGAAGGAAGTACTGTAAGTTTCACAACATGTGGAACCATACCACCAAAGATTGCGTCAAACTGAAGGATCAGATCCAAAGGTGGGTCAATGATGGGAAGCTCGCAGTAGATTTAGCACCCACACTTGTACTACTTGACTTCCAAGCATTTGTTGACTAAAGTGTACGGATGGTGGACCTAATAAAAGAACCCTCACATCAAGAAAAAGATAGTACTCAATCACAACTAGAAGGAGTGGCTGCAAATACCTTTCGTGAGGACAGAATCTCTGAAATTATGGATGACCTCATTGAGACAGGGGTAGCAACGGTGCCATACAGTCTGGAACCGAATCCTCGAATAGTTAGAAGAAAACCATACTATAGGTTTCATCATGTATGGACCCATGATACAAGACAGTGCACCGAACTTCGGAGACAAATACAACAGTGGGTTGACAAAGGAAAGATTATGATACCAAAAATTGAGAACCAAATCATACTCACTGAGGGGGTTGCATTGTTGGTAGGAATGTTGGAAGTCTCGTAGGGCAACAAAGAAAAGAAGTGACAAACGGTAGACCTTGAGATAACTAGTAAAGCTCAGGCGACGTTGAGCAAACGCAGCGCGAGGATTAAGGGTAAAGAGAAAGAAAACATGCCGGAAGCGACACTTGTCGTGTTGTGTACTAGGTGCAAGAATGAATGCTATTTGAAAATGACATGACGAATTCGTTGAAGCAGTTCACGCTGCCCCACAAATCGCATCTCTAACAAAGAATTTCCAGCCCGCTAGTCCAAGAAAGGAAGACATTCCAGCAAAGGACTCCGATGTCTTTAAAAGAATGTGGGCCATAAAAAATACATGAAGCCAGTTGCGAGTAAAGAGAATATCATAGGATGGGCCGCTTTACCATATGTACCATCTGCAAGCAGGTCTGTTATCAAAGAAGACGTATGGTATGTCAAAGAGCAGGGAAAGATGGTGGAAATTACTTCTACTAGGAAAAGGAAGCTGCAGAAGCAATATGGTGCAGCCAAGCTAACGTTGGAAGCTTTGGACAAATGCCTCATAACACTAAACTAACTGATAGAATCTCCAGAGCTTATCAAGAGGTGATTCAATCGGTTAACAGCCAACCCAGTCATAGCTTTTGAAAAAAACTCTCTCAAGCCTAAGATCAGAACGTTTGGGGTAAGTGTTTTCTCTAGAATTGGCAAGCTAGAACTTGCATCAGACGGTCAATGAGCTGTAGAGAAACTCCGCCAGGGGATAGAAGTTGAGAAGTCGAGGAATGAAGTACAGGTTTCGGCTGTGAGTAAAGTGCGGAAAAATTCAATTACAGATACATTGAAAGTTGAACCTATCAAAAGAAAGGTTCTTTTATGACAATAAAAGTCATTGATTATTGAAGAAAAAATAAAGCTTGTTGCAGCCAAAACCGAAATTCTCGCAACGAAAGCAACGAAGGATAGGTTTGCCACACCAACAAGCACGTCATCAATGCCAGTGAAGGAAGTTTCAATAAATTTTGTTGCGAAAGAACCTACTCTCGAGGTTTTTATAGTAAATTATGATTCAGCAAAAGAGGATAGCACCCTCGATCAAGATATGGTTTAGAGTGAGACACCATTATGAGCGATGGATAATGAGAATGAAGATGAGCAACTCATAGATTACGATGATGAGGATGATGCTGAGAATATCTTCGAGGAGGAGGCTGTGGTGAACATAGTATATGTTCTTCCCACTCGTTTTGCAAAAGCTGTTACAGAGGAGAGATAAGTTGCAACTCTTTCTCGAGCAGTAAAAGGAATCACACTAGGAGAGCTTGAAGAGGATGAAGGTCCTACGCCGGCCTTAGACCCGGCCACTAAAAAATCCTTCATGATGTTTGCCAAACCCACAACTACAATGGTAATGCACATGCGACCGCTGTACATCGTAACATGCATGGGGGAATACAACTCAGTAAGATCATGGTGGATACATGTGTTGTAGTAAACATACTTACCACCAAAGCAATGACTTTGTTGGGACCCGGCTTGGGTTTGTTGTTCGTTGAAGTAACTATTAGGCTAGCAGCGGGGACTCATACATTCTTTGTCCTTGACTATAATGCTCCTTATAATGCAATCTTAGACAGAGATTGGATACACCAGAGCTATAGCGTACCGCCATCACTTCATGAACAGTTGTTGCTATGGAGACAGGGGAGGCCAAATTGGTTAATGCAGATCATAATCCTTACTCCATTTCTGCTAACACATTGGATCCCAATTATTACAATGGGACTCTAAGAATGTTAGAAGTATGTGGCATCGACAACAAGGGTCGGCCTATGGGAGTAACGGCCTCAGAACTAGTTCAATTGGGAATTGCGCATGCTCAAGATGATAAAACACGGCCTTGTTCCCTTGATCTATCTTCAACTCACCATTAATGATACGACCTTCAAGAGAGTCAAAAGTTGAAGCTTGCGCTTCTCTATGTGAGCGACTACATACATATATGTTAGAGAAGCAAGCTTACGATCTTTTACCTACCATCGCTACAGTTAAGTACATCAATGAGGACGTGCAACAGGGAATCACAAAAGAGGAGGAAATCATTCAAATGGCACCTGTGGCTCTAGATGATACACCACCTATGGTTAAATGTCCCATTGAAAATGTCAATCTGGGAACAACAAGTGAGCCAATGGAAGTGGCAATTAACACCTTTTTAGAGCCTAAAGAAAGAACAGGGCTCATAGAATTGTTATGAGTACAAGGATTATTTTGCAGAAAAATATGAGAATATGCCAGGTTTATTTTTGGATTTGATATGTCATAGACTACCAATCTTGCTAATACAAAACCAGTTCAGCAGCCAATGCGGAGCATGAACACAGAAACAACTCTCTTGGTTAAAAAAGAGGTATAGAAGATGCTTAAGTCTGGAATCATATGGGTAGCCAAATATAATGAGTGGTTGTCTAACATAGTCCCTGTTCGAAAAAAGAATGGGAAGATGAGGGTCTACATTGATTATAGAGATCTTAACAATGTAACCCCAAATGATACATATATCTGTTCGTAGATTCTGTAGCTCGACACGAGATGTTGTCGTTCATGGATGGCACAGTGGGCTACCATCAAATTCATGTCACAGAAGAAGACTGACATAAGACAACCTTTTGATGCCAGGCATCGCGTGAGTCTTTGAGTATATAGATATGCCATTTGGTCTGAAAAATGCAGGAGCTACTTATCAACGGGGAATGCACTTTATCTTCCAAGGTATGCTGGGAATATCTATAAAGGTCTACATCGATGTTGTTTTTATCAAGTCCAAGAAGAGAGCAAACCATGTTCGTGATCTTCGCCAAGTGTTTGAGCGAATGAGGAACCACCAGCTTAAGATGAAGCCAACCAAGTATGTTTTCGGAGTCCAGGAGGGCGATTTCCTTGAGTTCCTAGTTCATCAGCGAGACATAGAAGTTCCAGATGATAAAAAAGAAGTCGTGATCAATGAACCTCCACCAAAGAACAAAGACGGAACTTAAGCAGTTGCTTAGAAAGATAAATTTCTTAAGGCAGTTTATTGTAAAGGTTGCGGGGAAGACTCGACCATTCACTTCTTTGTTAAAATTGCAAGGACAGAAGGAGTTTGTATGAGAGCCTATTCATCGAGAGGCTTTTGACGCAATCAAGAAATATTTGACTAATCCATCCATTCTAGCACCACCACAACCAAAAGTACCTCTCAAGCTCTACATATCAGCTACAGACATGTTAATCGACTGTTTGTGGGTGCACGATGATGATGCTGAGGTAGAGCATGTAATCTTTTACCTCAGCTGGACATTAATAGATTTCAAGAATAGGTACTCGCTTATGGAGAGTCTTTGCCTTGAGTTATACTTTTTAGGTTGCAAGTTGAGGCATTATATGTTGTCCTTCACTACATACGTTATTATTCAAACAGATCTGGTCGGATATATGTTATTTCACCCACTAGTCAGTGGGCGTATTAATAAATAGATAATTACTTTATCAAATTTTCGTTGCACTATGTTCCATAAAATGCGGTTAAAGGCCACATAGTGGCTGATTTTTTGGCACACCACCCTATGTTGGAGACACCAGAGTTCAGGGAATTAAACATTGCTCGAGTTTCTCTCACCACCTGGAAATTATACTTTGATGGGTCTAGCATGAGTACCCTCATAGGGGCTGACATCACCTTGGTTAACCCCAATGGCGAGACATTTTCCTATTCATTTCGGCTGGATTTTCATTGCTCCAACAACGTGGCCGAGTAGGAGGCTCTGATCATTGGGTTAGAACTCTTGCTAGATTTGCAGGTATTTGACGTACATATCATAGGGGATTCACTATTAGTCATCTAATAGTTGGAAGCCACTTTCAGAATAGGACTTGTTCTGGAACCATATATCAAGAGCACTAGCGAGTTACTTGAGTTGTTCATAGAGGTGTCTTTGGAACATATTCTCAAAAGTCAAAATTATGCACCGAATGAGTTATCCCAGTTATCCATAGGCATTGACCTTGCAGACGATGTACGAGAACATATTTTAAAAGTGGAACGATGCACTTTGCCTTCATTCATGGTCAGAAAAGAAGAAAAGGATGCATGGTTTGTTGCAGCTCTCGATCACATTGATACAGACTGTCGACAGTCGTTGATTGCTTATTTGAAAGATCTTAATTTAGTAACGAACAAACAGAAACGTTTTCTCGTTCTTAACTATGCCCTTAGGAATGGTGAATTGCTTAGGCAAGGAGGCAATGACGTCAATCTACTTTGTGTTTTTAGCATATAATTTAAGTGGTTGATGAGAGAAGTCCATTTAGGGGTCTGCGGGGCTCATCAGTCTGGACCTAAAATGCATTGGTTGTTGTGAAGACATAGTTATTACTGGCCATCCATCTTGAAATATTGTATTGCCTTTACAAAGGGATGCGAAGATTGCCAAGTGCATGGGTCAGTACATCACATTCCCAATATTCCTATGCAGTCGATTATCAAACCTTGGCCAGCAAAAGGATGGGCACTAGATTTAATTGGGATGATCCATCCTTATTCATTAATACAGCACAAGTTCATCGTAGTAGCCACAGATTTCTTTACTAAATGGGTAGAGGCCAAACCTCTGAAAGTGGCTTTCGCAACGGCGATTCGAGAATTCCTATACGAGGACATTATTTGTTAGTTTGGAATTACATAGTGTTTCATCTCATACAGGGGGGCAACGTTCTTATCTGGTGAAGTTGAGGAGTTAATGCGAGACTTTGATATCCATTTCTTACATTCTTCACTGTACTACGCATAGTCTAATGGTCAAGAAGAAGCCTGCAACAAGCTCATCTTGCATATATTGCAGCAGATGCTCGCAGACAACCCTCACTTATGGAATCAGAAGCTGATCCATACACTTTGGGCTTATAGAACATCAAAATGAAGTCTGACTGGTACTACGCTCCATGTTCTCATGTTAGGACATGATGCAGTGCTACCATTGGAAATTAACTGTGACGACCCGGAACAGAATCAATAATGTAATCGGCTTAATCCACGAGCTTGCGCGTAATCGCAGTGTTCCGTAAATTGATTGAATTGTCGGCTTTGATCACGACTTAATTATTGGCCGAGAATTTGAGTTGAGTCTCTTCTCGAGAGTTGTTGTACGCGTGATTTCGAGTTCGTGGGCGGTTCCGGATTATTATTTCGACGACCGAGGAATATAATATGAATATTTGAAATTTCAGAATATCAACGAGTTTATCCGTTTGCATTCGAGTTCATCCGAATTACAATTGTGATCCATTTTGGACCGTTGATCGACCTGAACCGTAAAGGTAATGGTTATCAACTTGATTTGCGAGTTTCCCGATTAGTCGCGATTTCGACGTAATCTGTTAATATGGCGGCTTCGTTAGAGACTAAATTATCGGGCGAGAATTTGATTTGGGATCTTTCGCGGAAGATGTAGAGAATTTAATTTCGAGCTCGTAGGAACTTCCGGAGGATTATTCCGAGTTACGAGAATAAGTTGTGAATATTTTCGGCCGTCAGATATTGTCGTATTTATCCGTTTGGGATTCGATACGCGTACGGTATAAATACGGGAGAATACTTGCCGATTTTCGAAACTTTTCATTTTGGGAAATCTGTCCCGTTGACCAGTTTGATCCGTGGGTCAAAACTGACCCATTCCAGGCCGATTTTTGTTTGCCTTCGTTGATCTTGATTCCGGCCTTGTTTGGCCGTGGCGTCTTCATGAAAATTGTTGAACTTGAGCTCCTCTTTCTTTTGATAGGTCATTCGTTCAATTTGGTTGCCGGATGAAGAAGTTATGGCTTGTCAAAGTTTGGGAATTTTGGGTGTTTTCCGGCGAGATTTCGTGGTGGTCGGAGGTGGCTTTTCCGGCCGATTTTGTGGCTCCTCTTTGAGGGGTTTTGTTAGCCTCGAGGTCAGGAAGCTATTGCAAGTGGTCTTGAAGGTTTCCGTGCCCGGAGGAAGGAGATCCGTCGATTTGAAATTCTGGTAAGGGTTTGGAACTTTGAGTTGATTTTTGGAGATTTTCCAATCAAAATTGGCCTTAACTTTGAACTGGAAAGTTGTTGGAAACGTCGAGATCTTCAAAACCATGTATTGCATGAAATTTTCTGGGCAAGTCTGAATTTCCGGCGGCCGGCGGCGACTTTTCGTCCGACGTGTTTTTCGACGAGTTATATGTCGTTTCGCTTGAAATCACGCCCCGATTGCTTTGGTGAGGTTTGTTTTTTGAATTAAACATCGAAAATTATAGCGAGGTTTTGTGGTGTGATTATCGGATTTTCACGATTTCGTCAGTATTGAATTATATGTTTCTGGGAACGGTTGTTTCTCGTGATATGATTTGAGATGTCGAGTTATGATTTTGAGCAGTGGATTTTATGATTATTCAGGGGTTCGTGATCATTCATTTGGCGAGGGATTTTCCGCCGAATCACTGAATTAATGCGTATTGCGTTACGGTCACCTGTGAGTGGACATTTCTTTTCACGGATTGACTGCGAGTCTTTTATATAGGTTTTACGAGCATGAGCATACAGTTATGATCATGATTTATATGAGCATGTGTTTTACGATTATGCATTTACGAATATGCGTCTACGAATATACATACATTTACATTATGTTTTATGCATGTGCATGGAAAGTATTTGTGATTTGGTTTACATAGAGTACAGTCTCAGTAGACAGGGTTGTATCGATACACATAGCTTCTCGGTTGATCCCCGAGTATGCTCCGGAGGGGACAGATATCCTGACCCGAGGCCTTTCGGGCTTGGAATCACGTGTGGGTTTGGGATCCCGTGATTCAGACTGTACTAGTGCGAGGGAGTCCATGAGTGACCCCGCGGTATTTATGATGCATGTTATGTACGCGTGAGGAGTTAGAGTCTCCCTCGTGTACCATTTGATTTTTATGCATTTAGACTCGCATATGTTTTTATAACATATATTATTCGGCGAAAGACATTTATTTTCGTCCACTCACTCTTACGGTTTATATGTCTTTCCTTGGGCTCTTCGTTTTCTTTGCCCAGTTTGCTGTTCGGATTCTGGTGTCGCACGTCGCAGTCGGAGGCATAGTGTTCGAGCCACCTTGTTTTTTCCAGTAGGTTTCTTGTTCTACCTGTTGTGGTATATTTATATAATTATACAATAGATGTCACTCTGAACATTTTGATGTTATACTTTTATACGATTTTTCCCTGGATTTCTGTAAAGTATAGTTTTATTTATTACTTTACATTATTGTTATGATATTGAGAAATCCGGATGGGATTGGTGCCCACGGTTTGATTTTTGTGGCATAGGACGAAGTGTATTTTCCGGGTGCATGTTAATGGCAATTCCACGTTAGCAGCGTTACTCTGCCGAAATTTTTATGGTTTTTGTTGGTTTGTGTTTTCAGAAAAGGTTTGATTCCAGTTTAGGAAACTAAATCGGGGTTGGGTCCTTTCAGTTTGGTATCAGAGCATTAGGTTTTAGGTTCTGTAGATTTCTGTAGTCGTGTTTACTAAGGATATTTGAGAATGTACAATATGTCTGGAGTGATGACCCGACCGACCGGCAGGCGGATACTCATCAATTCTCCGGGTGTTGTATGCTTTCAAATATTTAAAGTTCCATGATTACGTTCTACTTGTTGTGAATAATGTCTTATTTATTAGGATGCCTCCTTGACGTGCTTTATGTGTCGGTACGGTTGTGGATCCTATTGAGGATCAATCGACGCGCAACTTGATAGTGAGTTGTAGGTTTGAGTGAGCATTCTGGGTTCAGAGACTTGTGAGTTGTAGGTTTGCTTGGTTGTGCGCGTATGAGCATCTACATGTTGCCTCAGAGCAGAAAAGTGTGGTAGTTAATGTTTTGCCTGAGTCAGATCGTTGCATTTGGTGGGCTGGTATTGTGTGAGTTCCTGTTGCGACTCCATGGCCTATATTCGGGGTGTTGTTTATACGGTAGTGGTTCAATTAGGCTACCTAACAATGGAATACGGAGTGTTTACCCATCTGAGAAAGAGATGTATCGTTCATATTTTTGTTTCCGGTTGCACGTGTTATGTGACTTCAGAGGAAGCAGTGCACGAGGTTCGAGATGATTTTGAGCGTGAGCATCAGAGAGATTTTGACTGTTATGCCTCGAGACAACTGTGAGGAGTTGGATGTGCTGCACTCAGAGGCGAGAACATTGAGAAGGAAAGGCTTACGCGATTTCCGACATGTCAGTTTGAGGAAAGTGAACTTAGTCGAGATATTTGATGAGGTTGAATTCCGGCACCTCGGGATCAGTGACTTCATCAGGCTGTGGTCTTTTCGATTATGTTGAGGGTCATCAGATCAAGCAGAGGATTCGTTTGGTAGTGGTGGAGATCATAGAGTAGTGGACTTGTTCCGGGGCATGAGTTTGGGCGATCGTTGGTGATCCTTCCACACAGCAGGCGTCGTTATGACTTGTGTTTGTGGAGCATTTTCAGTTGCTATTGTTGAGGCCAGGAGGGTCACGTTGCGAGAGAGCATCCTCAGCCAGCTGTTTTAGTGGTTCGGCAGCTCAGAGTTCAGGAGGAGGTTAAGATGCCATTTCTGGAGTTTGACCAACGCAGACCTCTAGACGAGTCATTTAGCAAGTCGTAATCGACGTGAACGGCTTGTTGGGCATGCCGGAGTTAGTGCCACGACCCTGTGTGAGGACATAGTTTCTTTGAGGTTACCGTCGCTTGATATCCATGGCTATTGTACATGCATCTCCATTTCCGAGGTTTTGGAGAGTGTTGCATCCATCCGGAGGTTGCAAGATCTTTGTTGGAGATTATGGGTTAGCTGCGGATCTGTTATTGCTGGATATCGTTGATTTTGATGTGATTATGGGTATGGACTTCTTGGCGACATATTGGGCTATGTTCGATTTTCATAAGAAGGAGGTTGTGTTTCGACGACCGGGGTTCCCCGAGATACTGTTTCGCGGTGAGAAGAATACTTCATTGCCATGTGTGATTTCAGCGATGAAGGCTGTGCGGATGATGGAAAAAGGGTTGTATGGCTTACTTAGCTCATGTTGTGGGTATTACGGTTACTGTACCAGACATTGGTGACATTGAGGTGGTTCCAGAGGTTCCAGGTGTGTTCCGGAGGAGTTACCGGGTATTCCTCCAGTTCGGGAGACCGATTACACCATTGAGCTTTTACCGGGCACTGGACTCATATCACCGGCATCTTGTCGTTCGGTGCCAGCGGAGCGGATGGAGCTACAGATTCAACTTCGAGAGTTGCTGGAGGAGATTTCATGCGACCCAGTGTATCACTGTGGGGTGTTCCTGTACTATTTGTGCAAAAGAAGTATGGTTCGACGAGGTTGTGCATCGACTATCGGAAACTGCATCAGGCTTCAGGGAAGAGCAAGTATTCTCCACTTCGGATTGACAACTTATTTGATCAGCTTATGGGAGATTGAGTCTTTTCGAAGATTGATTTCGGGTCCGGATACCATCAGTTGTGGATCAGAGAATCAGATGTGGCTAGGACAACTTTCGGATCACGGTGCGAGCACTACGAGTTCTTGGTCATGCCTTTTGGATTGACCAATGCCCCCGTAGCTCTTATGGACTTGATGGACTAGGTGTTCAGACGATTCTGGACAAGTTTGCGGTCGTGTTCGTCGGCAACATCCTTATTTACTACAGGGGTGTGGGCCAGCACAAGAAGCATTTGCGAGCTATTTTGCGGATTTTGCGAGATGATCAGCTATTTGCGAAGTTCAGCCAGTGTGAATTTTGGTTGATTAGCGTGAAGATTTTGAGCCACGTGATGTTAGCCGAGGAAGTCGGCGTGGATCCTGACCAGATAGAAGCCGTGTTAATTTTGAGTTGACCTACCATTGTACCAGAGATCAGGAGTCTCTTGGGTTTAACAGGTTATTATTGGTGCTCAGTGCAAGATTTTCTCGGATTGCCACTTCACTTTCCAGATTGACGAAGAAAGGTGTCAAGTTCGAGTGGTCCGATGCGTATGAGATGAATTACTTACTCCTGAAGGAAAGGTTGACCGTTGCTTCGGTTTTGATTTTACCTGACAATCGTGGTGAGTTCATGGTTTATGGCGATGCATCGAGATTTGGAT
Source organism: Geum urbanum (assembly GCA_946800695.1). Classification (NCBI taxonomy): domain Eukaryota; kingdom Viridiplantae; phylum Streptophyta; class Magnoliopsida; order Rosales; family Rosaceae; genus Geum; species Geum urbanum. The sequence continues at coordinate 15,564,832 of OX327003.1, forward strand.
TTGGTTATGCTTGATGTAGCATAGCAGAGCGGTGGCTCATGGTTTCAGACAGTGGAAACTTTATGAAGCTACGTATCCTATGTATGATTTGGGTGTAACTGTCTTTATGTTAGCATCGAAGAGTTTGATACATTACTGCTACGGCGTGCAGCGCAGTGTAGGATGTACACTGATCACTTGAGTTTCATCTACTTGCATTTTCGGCCAGATTTGAGCTTGAGGCGATGATGGATGGGGTCGATTAACGACTATGGCTGCACATTTGAGTTTATCCGAGAGAGAGGCTAATGTTGTTGCTGATGCATTCAGTCGGAAATCGGGAGCTTCATTATTTCATGTATGTGTGGCTCGAGTTTTCGTGTTAGCCGAGTTGCGAGCTACGAGAGCTGAGTTAGAGTGTGATGATGATGTTGAAGCTCATTGTTTTGCGTGAGTTATGCACTGGTGGTATGGAGATGTATCTGATACTTCGGGTTTACTACTTGTGACGCAGTATGAAGAGGAATATAGCAGCCTGTATGAGCAGATGCCACATTTGTCGACAGGCGATGGCAGAGAGGCAGAGACTTGCTGGGAAGTTACAGTCATTGGAGATTTCCGATTAGAAGTTGGAGCTTGTCACTGTGGCTTTTGTGTGCCAGTACACACTTTGGTTTATGGTACCAGTTGTCAGGTCTTTGTGGACCATTTGATGAACTCAATTCCTTCCTTGTACTTTCGAAAAAGATTTCGGTGGCAGGCTGGTATAGCTGTATTTGGCAGAGGTTGTCCATTTTCATGATACGCATGTGTCCCAGTTTACTGATCGAGATAATCAGCTACAACAGAGTGTTGGCAAGCGTTGCAGCGAGCATTGGGGACCAGATTACAGTGTAGTACCGTTTCTTATCCTCAGATTGGTGGGCGATCTTTGAGGACTAGTCAGTCTTTAGAAGGCATGTTGTGGTCTTGTGAATTGCAGTTCCGAGGGATTTGGGACCAGCAGTTTCAACTGTTCGAGATTGCATGCAGTACCAATTTGTAGACCACTGTGATTATGACGTTGCATGATGTCGTTTTGAGGAACGATGTTGTACACCATTGTGCTGGAGTGAGTTTGGTGTGAGCTGACGTTGCATCCTGATTTAATGGAATGTGCTACCACAGACCTTCGGATTAGCGGAAACAGGTTGCTACTTGATCGTGTTCAATATTAGAGTTAAATAGATGTGAGCAGGCTGAGTTATGAGTTTGCCGCGTTATTTTGGTCCGTATGTGATCATGAGGCGAATTTGTGTTGTGCCGTATAGTTTGGCATCGCCTATAGTGTTGGCTTTTCTATGTGTTGTGTTTCGTATGGTGGAACTACATTTCAGATTTGTTGCGTATTTTGTACCCTATCAGTTCCTTATGCAGGAAGACTTGGCATTTGTAGAGGTGCCAGTTTAGATTCTAGATTTGAGGGTACAGAGATTACAGCACAGAAATATTTCTTACGTGAAAATATGTTGGCAGAGTTATTCAGTTAACGAAGCCACTGGAGAGTTGAGCTGTATGCAGAGGCAGTGTTCCTACTCTTCAGTTGGCAGCCTTGGAAATTTCGAGTTCGAATTTTTTTTAAAGGGTGGTAGATTTGTGACGACCCGGAACAGAATCAAAAGTGTAATCGGCTTAATCCACGAGCTTGCGCGTAATCGCAGTGTTCCGTAAATTGATTGAATTGCCGGCTTTGATCACGACTTAATTATTGGCCGAGAATTTGAGTTGAGTCTCTTCTCGAGAGTTGTTGTACGCGTGATTTCGAGTTCGTGGGCGGTTCCGGATTATTATTTCGATGACCGAGGAATATAATATGAATATTTAAAATTTTGGAATATCATCGAGTTTATCCGTTTGCATTTGAGTTCATCCGAATTATGATTGTGATCCGTTTTGGACCGTTGATCGACCCGAACCGTAAAGGTAATGGTTAGCGACTTGATTTGCGAGTTTCGCGATTAGTCGCGATTTCGACGTAATCTGTTAATATGGCGGCTTCGTTAGCAACTAAATTATTGGGCGAGAATTTAATTTGGGATCCTTCGCGGAAGTTGTAGAGAATTTAATTTCGAACTCGTGGGAACTTCCGGAGGATTATTCCGAGTTACGAGGAATAAGTTGTGAATATTTTCGGCCGTCGGATATTGTCGTATTTATCCGTTTGGGATTCGATACGCGTACGGTATAAATACGGAAGAATACTTGTCGATTTTGGAAACTTTGAGTTGATTTTTGGAGGTTTTCCGATCAAAATTGTCCTTAACTTTGAACTGGAAAGTTGTTGGAAACGTCGAGATCTTCAAAACCATGTGTAGCATAAAATTTTCTGGTCTGAATTTTCGGCGGCCGTCCGCGGCGGCGACTTTTGGTCCGACGTGTTTTTCGACGAGTTATATGTCGTTTCGCTCGGAATCGCACCTCGATCGCAGTGGTGAGGTTTGTTTTTCGAATTGAGCATCGGAAATTATAGCGAGGTTTTGTGGTGTGATTATCGGATTTTCACGATTTCGTCGTTATTGAATTATATGTTTCCTGGAACGGTTGTTTCTCGTGATATGATTTGAGGTGTCGAGTTATGATTTTGAGCAGTAGATTTTATGATTATTCATGGGTTCGTGATCGTTCGTTTGGCGAGGGATTTTCCGCCGGATCACGGGATTAACGCGTATTGCGTTGCGCTTACCTGTGAGTGGGCATTTCTTTTCACGGATTTACTGCGAGTCTTCTATATATGTTTTACGAGCATGAGCATGCAGTTATGATCATTATTTATATGAGCATGTGTTTTACGATTATGCATTTACGAATATGCGTCTACGAATATACATACATTTACATTATGTTTTATGCATGTGCATGGAAAGTATTTGTGATTTGGTTTACACAGAGTATAGTCTCAGTAGACAGGGTTGTATCGATACACATAGCTTCTCGGTTGATCCCCGAGTACGCTCCGGGGGGGGGGGACAGATATCCTGACCCGAGGCCTTTCTGGCTTGGAATCACGTGTGGGTTTGGGATCCCGTGATTCAGACTGTACTAGCGCGAGGGAGTCCATGAGTGACCCCGCGGTATTTATGATGCATGTTCTGTACGCGTGAGGAGTTAGAGTCTCCCTCGTGTACCATTTGATTTTTATCCATTTAGACTCGCATATGTTTTTATAACATATATTATTCGGCGAAAGACATTTATTTTCGTCCACTCATTCTAACGGTTTATATGTCTTTCCCTGGGCTCTTCGTTTTCTTTGCGTAGTTTGCAGTTCGTGAAAGGACCCAACCCCGATTTAGCTCCCTAAATCGGAATCAAACCCCTTCGAAAACACAAACCAACAAAAACTTTTCAAAATTTGGGCAGAGTTTCGTTACTAACGTTGAATTACCATTACCTGCACGTGGAAAATACACTTCGTCCTATGCCACAAAAAGCAAACCGTGGGCACCAATCCCATCCGGATTTCTCAATATATCAACAGTAAAATAAATCAGTAAATATCTCTATACTTTACTGAAATCCGGTGTAAAATCGTATAGCATATATAATAGGACGCTCAGAGCGACTTCTAATACATAATCATATACGCATACCACAGTAGGTAGAACAATAAACCTACTGGATGAAACAAAGTAGCTCGAGCACTATGCCTCCGACCACGACGTGCGACACCAGAGCCTGAACTGCAAACTGGGCACGGAAACCGAAAAGCCCAGGTGAAAGACAATAAACACGTTAGAGTGAGTGGACGAAAATAAATGTCTTTCACCAGTTTATATATATTATAAAAACATATGCGAGTCCAGATAAATAAAACAACATATGTACACGAGGTAAAACTCATACTCCTCCAGTGTACCGAGCATGCAAATAAAATCCCACGGGGTCACTCATGGACTCCACCATGCTAGTACATTCTGAACCACGAAGTCCCTGACTACCACGTGATTTTGAGCCAGAAATGGCCTCGGTTCCAGGGTACTGCCCCTCACCGGTCTGGTCGGGGTACTGCCCCTCCAGGCGGCCCTCCGTCGGGGATCAGCCGACGAGGCAAGGTGTATCGATACAACAACGTAACTGAGACTGTACTCTGTGTAAATCAAATCATAAACATTTCGATGCAAATGCATGAAACAGCATATAAGTGTATGTATACTCGTATACGTATAATCGTATAAATATATCGTATAATCGTAAAACACATGCTCATGCAATTCGTAATCTCAATACGCATGCTCAAGTTCGAAAATCATATAAAAGACTCGCAAACAATCCATGAAAAGAAATGTCCACTCACAGACTGGCGTAACGCGTATCGCGTTAACCCGTGATCTGGCGGAAAATCCCTTGCCAAACGAACGATCACGAACCCCTGAATATTCACAATGTCCAATATACAAAATCATAATCCGACAATAGAAATCAAACCACGAGAAACCACCGTTCTCGGAAACAGATAATTCAAAGTCGACGAATCGTCGAAAATCCGTATATACCACTTCAATACCTCGCTTTACGTTCGGACGCTCAACTCGAAAAACGAACCTCCCCACAGCGATCGGGGCGCGATTTCGAGTCAAATGACATGCGACTTGTCGAAAGTCAAAAAGTCAACTCTGACCGTTGACCGCCGCCGTTGACCGCCGTCCACGGCGGCGCCACTGTTGACCGGAGAATTTCACGGCGGGGAAACCTCTATTCCACTCCAAATCACCCACTGAGCAACTTTGTCAACTGCACCGAAGTCCAATTCTCACTCTAACATGGTCAATTTCAAGCAAAACCGAATGAACACACAAATTTCAAATCCAAAATTCTCCTTGCACACATCGAATTGAAACACGAAACTTACAGGGAAGCATCAAGGGGATGAGAGCTTCAAAGCCCACTAAGAATTGCAGCTCGAATCGGCCGGAATCACAAACCACCATTAACACCAAAATTCACAAACTTTACTTCAAGTTTTCTCTCTCCACCGTGAGCTCCACCACGAAAGGAGGACGGCACGGGGTCGAGGGCAGCTTGGCGAGTCGGACGGGCCAAGGACCAAGCTTTGGGGTGGTCGAAATCATCGCGCCACCGTGGAGACCGTGGAGAACCACCGTGAGTTCATCTCCACCGAGTTGACTCGGTCAACTCGGTCAACCCTCAAAATGGAAAGTCTCCCCCTTGCCCAGAATAGCAGGTTACTATATATAGCCTTTCCCAAAACGGAAACTTCATGTTTATCCATTTCGACGAACTTGAAACGCGCGTAACTTTCTCGTCGTGATTCCGATTCCGATAATTCTCGCGGCCACGAACTCGTCTCAACATACTCTTCAATAATCACCCAAAGTCAAACATATCGGCCAATCGAATAAAAAGTCAATCCTTCAAAGCAACACACATTAAATCGACTAAATAATCAACAAACGGCAAAATTCGCAACTAATTCCTCGTAACTCCAAATCATGCTCTGGAAGTTCTCACAAACTCGAAATTAAATTCCGAACAACTTCCGTGAAGAAGCCGAGACCAAATTCTCGTCCGGTAATTTAGTCGCGAACAAACCCGCCATTTAAATCTGAACTTCAAATATTCATAATTAATTCCTCGGTCGTCCAAATAACGATCCGGAACCGCCCACAAACTCGTAATCACACGTACAACGAGTCTCGAGAAGAGACCCAGCTCCAATTCTCGGCCAATAATTAAGTCGTTAACAAGCTTGGCGATTCCAAACAACCGTCGGATACCAGTGACTACGCGGTAACTCACGTACATAGCTGGTCGTACTGCTGATACTGATTCGGGTCGTCACAGTTCGGATTCTAGTATCGCACGTCGCAGTCGGAGGCATAGTGTTCGAGCTACCTTGTTTCTTCCAGTAGGTTTCTTGTTCTACCTGCTGTGGTATATTTATATAATTATACAATAGAGGTCGCTCTGAACATTCTGATGTTATACTTTTATATGATTTTTCCCCGGATTTCTGTAAAGTATAGTTTTATTTATTACTTTACATTACTATTTTGATATTGAGAAATCCGGATGGGATTGGTGGCCACGGTTTGATTTTTGTGGCATAGGACGAAGTGTATTTTCCGGGTGCAGGTCAATGGCAATTCCGCATTAGTAGTGTTACTCTGCCGAAATTTTTATGGTTTTTGTTGGTTCGTGTTTTCAGAAAGGGTTTGATTCTGGTTTAGAAAACTAAATCGGGGTTGGGTCCTTTCATTAACATACGATCACTGCGAATCATGGACCAACATCATCTTATTGGAGAAGACTATGTCCAAGCAATGTGGCAGGAGCATGAGGACTTGGACGAGTAGCGACTGAATGCCCTCAAAAATTTACTCGCAGAGAAGGAAAAAATGTCTAGGCTTTATGATAGACATATGTGTAACGACCTGAACTGGAAATTGTATGTTAATTGGCTTGATTTTTGCATTTCACGATTAGTCGCGATTTTGTCGTAATTGGTCGATATGGCGGGTTTGTTCACGACTTAATTATCGGGCAAGAATTTGGTTTGAGTTTCTTCGCGGAAATTGTAGAGGATTTGATTTCGAGTCCGTAGCAGGTTTTGGAAGATTTTTCGGATAATCGGAGAATATAAAATATATATTTGAAATTATCGTCGAGTTAGTCGTACTTATCCGTTTGAGTTTAAGTTATCCGAATCGTGAATTTGGTCGGTTCGCGACGTATAAATATCGAACAATCGTAAAATTATCGAAAAATCACATTTGGGCCGAGTTGACCAGTTTTGACCCGTTGACCGAGTTGGGCCGAGTTGACCTACGAGTTTGTGTTGTTCGACCTGACGATTTCGGCCACCTATGGCCACGATTTTGGTATGGTTGGAAAGCTCTTTACTTGTACTATTGATTTGTCTATTCATTGGTTGAAATTGGTTGTGTTTTGAGGTAGAACGAACTCGATGAAGTTTGGGTTTTTCGCCGGAATCGGGTGGCGATTTTCGGTGAGATTTGGTGTCGGGTTGGTGGGGGTTTTGCTTCCCCTCAACCCCATGATGAATTCTGGGTGTTTAATTTTAGAATTGGATGTGTTTTGGGAGGTGCTGTGGTGGTCGCTGGAGGAGGTTTTGCCGTGAGCTTTTGAGCTCAATTCTGGCCGATTGGGCTATGGTTTGAACTTGGGGTTTTGAGGAAAGGAATTGGGCTTGAAAAGAGGAAGATTTTGAGGTAAGGGTTGCCGGAGTTGGTCAACGGCGGAGCTTCGGCGAGGTTGACTTTTTAGAATTTTTGGAGATTTTTATACCGTTCTGCTCGTAATCGCCCCGATCGTAGTCGTGAGGTTTTTGAGTTTATTTGAGTCATCTATTTTGCGACAAGGGTTGTTTGGGTGTATTTTGGGAATTTTGTGATCCTCGTCGATATTTCGAGTGATACGTCTTTCGAGAACGCGGGGTTCTTGACGTATTAGCTCCGTATGTTGTGTTTCAATATGTATTGATTGTATCCCTGTTATTCAGGTGATCGTGATTGAGTGTTTGGCGAGGGATCTTCCGCCGGACCTCAGAGTTAGCTTCGTACTGTGAGTGGACACTATGATATTCACTGTCTATTTGCGAGTCTTGATTATGCATTTTATGTTATGAATTTTACGAGTATGCAATTGTGATTATGTATTTTTACCTGGAGGCACATATATGATTTGTTTTACATGGATTATGAATATATGGATGCATCGATGCATGGCTACTTGGCTGATCCCCGAGATGTTCCGAGAAGGTTATGACAAACGCCTGACCCGTGATTATATGGCTCCTAGGAAGGTTATGACAAACCCCTTACCTGGTTGAGCATGATTGTAACTTTGAGGAAAATGTACTCAAGTTACGGCCTCCACATTTTATTCGGTATTCAGGAAGGTTATGACAACCACCTTACTTGTGTTTGATGATTTTAGACTCGCATCATGATTTCATGTATATATATTGGTGAAATGCATATTATTATTTTCGTCCCCTCACTCTAAAGATTTTATTTTCCTTTTCCTGGGTTTTTTAGTTTCCTTTGCCCAGTTTGCAGTTTGAATTCCGGGGTTGCACGTTGACGGTGGAGGCGTAAAGTTCAGGTCACACTTTAGTTCGAGTAGGTTCTTTGTTCGACCTACTGGTTGTATATGATGTATATAGGAGTCGCTCTGAATACTTATGTTACGTTTTCAGTTGAGTTTACTCTTGAATGTTTCTTGGATTTCTTGTAAACCTTGTGGTTTATTATATATGATGTTGAGAAATCCAGATGGGAATCGGAGCCCCACAGTTTCGCTTTTGTGGAATATTTGTAGTGTGATTCTCTTTGCAGGTTCTAATTTTGGGCTCACTTATTTCAAAGTATACTCTGGCGAATTTTTTTTTTAGGCTCATGTTTTTGAAGGGGTTTAATTTCGTTTTAGGTAACTAAATCGGGGTCGGGTCCTTTCATACGCGAGGTAAAAGTTATGTGGAAGGTGAATTGGTGTGGAAAACCGTTCTGCCTATTGGCGAGAAGACATATGGCAGAGGTATATGGTCATCAAAGTGGGAAGGGTTGTACGTCATTGATAGAATTCTAGGCAAAGGAGTTGTTCACATACAAGACATTGATGGCACATCCGTTTCCTGAAGAAGTATATTCAACCTATTCGGGAGTACAAGGATCCCGCAAACCCTGAAATCGAGTTTTACTATGTTCATAAACAGCTTGTGTTAGAGGCTCATTTATTTGTGTTCGTCTACTTAGCAAAACTAGGGGCAACCACAAGCATAAACAGTCAATACATGTAGCCAAACTTTGTATGACAACATTGTGTTATAATAATATTTTTTCTTTATGAGTTTTTCTTTGAAACCAGTTTGGTGGTTTACGCCCTTGTTTCTTGCTGTCAGGAAAAGGAAAACAAAACAATGAAAATATAGAGTTTGATGATACAAAAAGGAAAATTTTATTACACAGATGATCACTCACAGTATCTTTAGAAGAACTTGTGCTAGGTGTAGAAACTTGATTAGCATTGGGAGAGTTGTTTCCTGGGGAACATGTTCTCTGTGTGAGTCTTCTGAAAGAGAATTTTGAGAGTTGGAAGAGGTTTCTTCACTTTCTTCCATGGGTGGATGTTGAGACGAGGGGCCTGTATCAGACGGTTCCTTTGGACAGGTAGTCGTAGTAGTATCATCCTCAGAACTTTCGACGACTAGGCGCTTCTGTGGACTTTGTTGTGGAAAGAAGAAGTTAGGTTAAGAATGAAGCACAAATGGAACTATAAAGATTGTGGGGATAATTACCAGTCTTGTGTCTTCCCCGTCTGAAGGCTCACTGCCACCCCATTCAATTATAGGACTATGAGGAAGAATGGTCGCTTTCCATTTCCCTATGCGAGTGGAGGTCCTCATTTGCCTCGTGATAGGATTAACAACCGTGATACTCGCAGCAAGAAGCTTTTTTTTGGGTGATTTCCGAAAAGGAGTGCTAACCTTCCTCATAACCCTTTTCTTCTCTAGGGCATAAATAACATGTGCCTGAGGGACCCCAGTGTCGAGTTTGTCTGCGGCATATTTGAAAAACTCTTCGAACTTTTTCGTGAAATATTTTCAAAAGCAGCGGACGCGTCTTGTTTCTATACACCTATGAAGCGTCATTTTTGCCATTTACGGAAGGAGCTAGTAATACCATAATCAGTGCAGATCGTCTTGCCAGCATAGATAAGTGCGTCGCACGATAAAGGTTGGAAGGTAGGGACGGTTGCCTCTGCGAGAGTGACTCTAGAGGGCTTCTTGATATTTACTCGCCATGAAGTAAACCTGTTACGAGACTTGATCAAGGGACAGGGCACACCTTGCATCAAACTAAATTGGCGAGCGCAGTGGTTTGGTTCGTAAAGCTCAAAGCAGAGATTGGCGTTAGGGATGCGAAAATCCGCACAAGAAATTCTCTAAATAAAGATATCCCTTGCTGGTGCTTCCTGATGAGAGGAGATGATAAACCTGCTTTTCAAATCAGCCGTGTATCTGCGGCTAACAATCACTTCTGCCATCTCTTGGGAAAATTCTCTCAAGTTGAAAAATGACAAAAACTTTCAAAATAACTTGGAGGATTCAAGTTGCCTGCTCAAATCAAAGTCTTTCCCATGAGCTCTTCGTTGTCAAACCCTTTAAGCTGTGGATTGTGGAAGTGCGTGAAATAGGTTTGGATCCATAACTCTAGAATCCAAACAGGACCACCCACTTTATTGTGATGACCCAGAACAGAATAAGCAGTGGAATCAGCTTGATCTACGAGCTTGCGCGTAGTCGCAGTTTGCCGATAGTTGTTTGAATCGCCTGATGTGCTAACGACTAAATTATTGGCCGAGAATTGGAGCCGGGTCTCTTCCTGAGAGTCGTTGTACATGTGATTTCAATTTCGTGGGCGGTTCCAGATCGTCATTTGGACGACCGAGGAATTAATTATGATTATTTGAAGTTTCGATGGAAACGGATTTAAATGGTAGGTTTGTTAGCGACTAAATTACCGGACGAGAATTTGGTTTCGGTTCCTTCACGGAAGTTGTTCAGAATTTAATTTCAAGTTCGTGGGAACTTCCAGAGCATTGTTTTGAGTTACGAAGATTTAGTTGCGAATATTTCCGATTGTTGATTGTTTAGTCGATTAAATATGTGTTGGTTTGAATGGTTGACTTTTTATCCGATTGGTCAATGTGTTTGACTTTGGGTGATAATTGATGAGTATGTCGAGACGAGTTTGTGGCCGCGAGAATTATCGGGATCGGAATTACGACGAGAAAGTTACGGGTAAATGAAGTTCGTCGAAAAGTGTGATTATTGGAGTTTCCAAATTGGGAAAGTATAAAAGTGGGCTTCTATTTTAGGAAAGTCAGACTTGACTTTATTGGAGTTGACTTGGTCAACTCGGCTGTGGGAGAGACTTGCGACGGTGACCGGCGGCCTAAGGCGGTGGCTTGCCGTCCGGCCACCTTAGGCCACGGAGCAAAACCGTTCGGCTTCGCCTCGACCTTCCGACCCCGTTTCTGACCTCCCTCCACGGCGTGGCTCGCCGGAGGAGCTTGGTTTTCCGGCGAGAAATTGAAGAAAATGGAGTGAATTCGGGTTCCCTATTTTTGTCCGAATTGAGCTTAATCAAGCACAGGGTTTTGAAGCTCTCCTCTCAAGGATTCTAACCATGTAAGTATGATGTTTTAATTCAATTTTTACATGGAGAATTTTGGATTTGAAATTTATGTACCAATTAGGTTTATCACGAAATTGACCTAGTTAGAGTAAGAATTGGACTTCGGTGCAGTTATGGAAGTTGCTCAGTGGACGATTTTGAGTGGAATAGGGGATGCTCCGCCGTGAAATTCTCCGGTCGGCGGTGGCGCCGCCGTGGGAGGCGGTCAACGGTCAACGCTTTGACTTTTTTGGACTTTCGACAAGTTGCATGTCATTTGACTCGAAATCGCGCCCCGATCGCAGTGGGGAGGTTCGTTTTTCGAATTGAGCGTCCAAAAGTAAAGCGAGGTATTGAGGTGTTATATATGAATTTTCGACGATTCGTCGACATTGAATTTCGTGTTTCCGAGAACGGTGGTTTCTCTTGATTTGTATTGAATTGTTGAATTATGACTTTGAATAATGGACTTTGTGAATATTCAGGGGTTCGTGATCGTTTGTTTGGCGAGGGACATTCCGCCGGATCACGGGTTAACGCGTATCGCGTTACGCTAGTCTGTGAGTGGACAATATCTTTTTACGGAATTCTTGCGAGTCTTTTATATGATTTACGAACTTGAGCATGCGTATTGAGATTACGGATTACATGAGCATGTGTTTTTACGATTATACGATTATACCTATACGGATATATACGTATACGAATATGCATACACTTATATATTGTTTCATGCATTTGCATGGAGCTGTTTATGATTTGGTTTACACAGAGTACAGTCGTGGTTACGTTGTTGTATCGATACACTTTGCCTCTCGGTTGATCCCCGATGGTAGGCCGCCTGGATGGGCGTTTCCCCAACCAGACCGTTGAGGGGCGTATCCCCGGATCCGAGGCCATTTCTGGCTAGAATCACGTGTGGGTCTGGGATCCCGTGATTCTGACTGTACTAGCACGGTGTGTGTCCATGAGTGACCCCGTGGGATTTTTACTTGCATGCTCAGTACGCTGGAGGATTATGGTTTTACCTCGTGTACTTGTTATATTTTATTTACCTGGACTCGCATATGTTATTTTATACATATATATCAACTGGTGAAAGACATTTATTTTCGTCCACTCACTCTAACGTGTTTCATGTCTTTCCCCTGGGATTTTCGGTTTCCGTGCCCAGTTTGCAGTTCAGGCTCTGGTGACGCACATCATGGTCGGAGGCATAGTGCTCGAGCTACTTTGTTTCATCCAGTAGGTTTATTGTTCTACCTACTGTGGTATGCGTATATGATTATGTATTAGAAGTCGCTCTGAGCGTCCTATTGTATATGCTATATGATTTTACACTGTATTTCAGTAAAGTATAGATATATTTATTGATTTACTTTACTGTTGATATATTGAAAAATTCGGATGGGATTGGTGCCCACGGTTTGCTTTTTGTGGCATAGGATGAAGTGTATTTTCCTTGTGCAGGTAATGGTAATTCTACGCTAGTAACGAAACTCTGCCAAAATTTCGACGGTTTTTGTTGGTTCGTGTTTTCGAAGGGGTTCGATTCTGGTTTAGGCAGCTAAATCGGGGTTGGGTCCTTTCAGCTTGGTATCAGAGCATTAGGTTATAGGTTCTGTAGACTTCTGTAGTCGTGTTTACTAAGGATATTTGAGAATGTACAGCATGACTGGAATGGTGACCCGACCGGCCGGCGGATAATCATCAAAATTCTGGGTGTTGTATACTTTCAAATATTTTTTGATGGTCCATGATTACGTTCCACTTGTTGTGAACGATATTGTATTCATTAGGATGCCTCCTAACGTGCTTTCCGTGTTGGTACGGTTGTGAATCCTGTTGAGGATAAATCGGCGCGCGATTTTGCCAGAGAACTGTGGATTTGAATGAGTATTCAGAGTTCAGACATTTGTGTGGCACGGTTTGCCTGGTTGTATGTGTATGAGCATCTACTTGTTGCCTCAGAGCTGAGAATTGTGGCAGTGATGTTTGCCAGAGTCAGATTGTTGTATTTGGTGGGATGATATTGTGTGAGTTCCGGTTGCGACTCCATGGCCTACATTCAGGGTGTTGTTTATACGGTAAAGGTTTATCAGGCTACCCAGCAATTGAATGTGAAGTGTTTACCTACCTGAGGCAGAGATGCATTGTTCACATGTTTGACCCTGTTTGCACGTGTTATGTGGCTATAGAGGGAGCTATGCACGAGGTTCGATATGAGTTTGAACCTGAGCATCAGAGAGAGTCTGATTGTTGTGCCTCGAGATAGCCATGAGGAGCTTAGTGTGTTGCACTCAGTGGCGAGGCTATTGTGAGGGAAAGGTGTACGCGGTTTCCGATGTGATGGTTTGAGGAAATGGATTCAGTCGAGATGTTTTGATGAGGTTGAGTTCTGACACCTCGAGATCAGTGACTTCATCAGCCTGTGGCCTTTTCGATTATGTTGTGGGTCATCTGATCAAGTATAGGATCCGTTTGACGATGGCGGAGATCACAGAGTAGCGGACTTGTTCTTGTGGCATGAGTTTGGGTGATCCTTGGTGATCATATCACGCGGCAGGTGCTGTGGTGACTTGTGTTCGAGGAGCACTCTTAGCTGCTATTGTAGTGGCCAGGAGGGTCACGTTACGAGGGAGCGCCCTCAGCCAGCTGTTGTAGCGGTTCAGTAGCTCTGAGTTATGAGGAGATCCTCATGTTGTTCCTGCAGTCTGATCAATGTACCCTTTTGACGAGTTAATCAGCTATGTTGCAATTGATGTGGGCGGCTAGTTGCGCATGTTGGAGTTCGTGCTATGACCATGTTTGAGGACAGAATTTTCTCCGAGGTTATTATTGCTTGACATCCATGGCTATTGTACCTGCATCTCCACTTCCAAGGTCTTGGAGAGTGTTGCATCCATCCGGAGGTTGCGAGATCCTTGTTGAAGGTTATGGGTTAGCCGCGGATCTGTTATAGCTAGACATTGTGGTTTTGGTGTGTTTGTAAGTATGGACTTAATGACGATGCATTTGGCTGTGTTCGAGTGCCTCGAGAAGGAGGTTGTGTTTTGACGACTAGATTTTTCCCGAGATACTGTTTCGCGGTAATGGTCGAGCGGTTGGTGAAGACGAGTTGTGTTGTTTGGTTAGCTTATGATGTGGATACTACGGTTGTTGTGCCCGACATTGGCGACATCGAGGTTGTTCCAGAGGTTCTAGGTGTGTTCCGGAGGAGTTACCAGGTGTTCCTCCAGTTCGGGAGATTGTCTACACCATTGAGCTTGTACCGGGCGCTGGACTCATTTTACCGGCATCTTGTCGTTCGGAGCCAACGATGTTGATAGAGCTATTGTTTCGACTCCAGGAGTTGCTGGAGGAGGTTTTAGGAGATTTCATGCGACCCCGCGTATTTGCGTGGTGTGCTCTTGCATTGTTTGTGCGGATGTTGTATGGTTCGACGTGGTGGTGTGTTGTCTACCGGAAGCTTGATTTGCTTCAGAGGAGAGTGAGTATCCTCCGCTTCAGATTGACGATTGGTTTGATCATCTCGCGAGAGCTTCACTCTTGTCGAAGATTGATTTCGGATCCGGATACCATCAGTTGAGGATCGATGAGACACTTGTGGTTTGGATAGCTTTCGGATCATGGTGCGGGCATCAGGAGTTCTTGGTGACGCTGTTTGGTTGACCAATGTCCCGTTGTTTTGTGGACTTGACGGACCAGGTATTCAGACGGTTTCTGGACGAGCTTGCGATCATGTTCGTTGGCAATATCCTGATGTACTCCAGGAGTGTGAGCCAGTACCTGAAGCGGTTTTGCGGACTTCGCGAGACGATCAGCTGTTTGCGAAGTTCAGCCAGTGTGAGTTTTGGATGGTTAGCGTGAAGATTTTGAGCTGTGTGATGTTATCCGAGGGAGTTGGCGTGGATCTTGATCAGATAGAAGCCGTGTTGATTTGGGGATCGCCCTACTATTGTACCAGAGATCGGGAGTCTCTTGGGTTTGGCAGGCTATTACCGACGGCTTGTGCAGAATTTTCCCGGATTGCCACTCTACTTTCCGGATTGACGAAGAAGGCGTCAAGTTCGAGTGATTCGATGCACGCGAGGAGAGTTACTTACTCCTGCAGGATGGTTGACCGTTGCTTTGGTGTTGACCTTATCTGACGATCACGATGAGTTCGTGGGTTATGGCGGTGCATCGAAATTTGGATTTGGTAATGTTTTGATGCTGTGTTGCAGAGCGGTGGCTCATGATTCCAGGCAGTGGAACTTTGTGTAGCTACGTATCCTATGTATGATATGGGTGTTGCTGTCTTTATGTTAGCATCAGAGAGTTCGAGACACTACAGCTATGGCATGCAGCGCAGTGTAGGATGTGCACTGATCACTGATTTTCATCCACTTGCATTTTCGGCCAGATTTGGGCTTGAGGCAGTGTAGATGGATAGGGTCGACTAACGACTATGGTTGCACCTTTGAGTTTGTTCGAGAAAGGCTAGAGATTGTACTTTGACTATTCTTCTGGGATGTTGTTGCTGATGCATTCAGTCGAGAGTCAGGAGCTTCAGTGTTTCATATGACTGTGGCTCGATTTTCCGTATTAGCCGAGTGTGCGCTACGGAAGCTGAGTTAGTGTGTGATGATGTTGAAGCTCATTGTTTGCGTGCGTTATGCACTAGTGATGCGGAGATGTATCTGATACTCCGAGTTTACTACTCGTGACGCAACATGAAGAGCAGTGTAACGGTTTGTGTGTGCAGATGCCACATTTGTCTACTGGCGATGGCTAGGAAGCAGAGACTTGCCGAGAAGTGTCAGCCATTTGAGATTTCCGGTTTGACGTGGCGGTTGTTGCTGTGTTTGTGTGTGTTGTATGCACTTTGGTTGGTGATACCAGTTGTTGGGCCTTTGTGGATCGTCTGATGTACTCAGTACATTTCCTTGTACATTCGGAGATGATTTTAGTGGCAGGCTGGCATAGCTGTGTTTGGTGGAGATTGCCCATTTCGTGATGTGCCTATGTCCCAGTTCGCTGATCGAGATAATCAGCTACGACTATGTGTTGGCAAGCTTTGCAGCGAGCATTGGGGACCAGATTACGAGTTAGTACCGGTTCTTATCCTCAGATTGGTTGGCGATCTTTGAGGACTATTTAGACCTTGGATGGCATATTGTGGACCTCGGTATTGCAGTTCTGGAGGATTCGGGACCAGCAGTTTCACTTGTTTGAGATTGCTTACAGTATCAGTTGGTTGACTGCTATGATTTTGATGTTGCATGATGTCGTTTTGAGGACGATGTTGTACTCCATTGTGTTAGAGTGAGTTGGGTTGAGTTTGAGTTGGCATTTGATTCTGATTTTGTGAAATGTGTTACCACAGAATTTCAGATTAGCGGAAATGGTGATTAATTGCCCGAGTCCGATGTTTGAGCTGTGTTGATATGAGTGTGTGAGTTGTGTTGATGTGTGTAGACTGAATTGTGATTTGCCATGTTGTTTTGATCCGTATGTGGTCATAGGCAAGTTTGTGTTATGTCGTATAGTTCGGCATCGCCTATAGTGTTGGCTTTTATGTGTTTTGTGTTCCGTGTGGCGGAACTATGTTTCAGATTTATTGCGGGTTGTGTACCCTATCTGTTCCTTATGCAGGAACACTTGGCTATTGTGTGTGGAGCCAGTTCAGATTCGAGATTTGAGGGTACAGGGATTTCAACATGAAGCTATCTCCTATTGCGGAGTCAGTTGTCAGAATTGTTCAGTTGATGTAGCCACTGGGCAGTTGAGCAATATGCAGAGGCAGTGCTCCTACTGTTAATCGCAAGACTCAGAAATTTCGAGGTCGAAATTTTTTTAAGGGGGGTGGATTTGTGACGACCCAGAACAGAATAAGCAGTGGAATCAGCTTGATCTACGAGCTTGCGCGTAGTCGCAGTTTGCCGATAGTTGTTTGAATCGCCTGATGTGCTAACGACTAAATTATTGGCCGAGAATTGGACCCGAGTCTCTTCTCGAGAGTCGTTGTACATGTGATTTTGAGTTCGTGGGCTGTTCCGGATAGTCATTTGGACGACCGAGGAATTAATTATGATTATTTGAAGTTTCGATGGAAACAGATTTAAATGGTAGGTTTGTTAGCGACTAAATTACTGGATGAGAATTTGGTTTCAGTTCCTTCACGGAAGTTGTTCAGAATTTAATATCGAGTTCGTGGGAACTTCCGGAGCATTGTTTTGAGTTACAAAGATTTAGTTGCGAATATTTCCGATTGTTGATTGTTTAGTCGATTAAATATGTGTTGGTTTGAATGGTTGACTTTTTATCCGATTGGTCGATGTGTTTGACTTTGGGTGATAATGGATGAGTATGTCGAGACGAGTTTGTGGCCGCGAGAATTATTGGAATCGGAATTACGACGAGAAAGTTACGGGTAAATGAAGTTCGTCGAAAAGTGTGATTATTGGAGTTTCCAAATTGGGAAAGTATAAAAGTGGGCTTCTATTTTAGGAAAGTCAGACTTGACTTTATTGGAGTTGACTTGGTCAACTCGGCTGTGGGAGAGACTTGCGACGGTGACCGGCGGCCTAAGGCGGTGGCTCGCCGTCCGGCCACCTTAGGCCACGGAGCATAACCCTTCGGCTTCGCCTCGACCTTCCGAGCCCGTTTCTGACCTCCATCCACGGCGTTGCTCGCCGGAGGAGCTTGGTTTTCCGGCGAGAAATTGAAGAAAATGGAGTGAATTCGGGTTCCCTATTTTTGTCCGAATTGAGCTTAATCAAGCGCTGGGTTTTGAAGCTCTCCTCTCAAGGATTCTAACCATGTAAGTATGGTGTTTTAATTCAATTTGTACATGGAGAATTTTGGATTTGAAATTTCTGTACCAATTTCAGAATTGACCTAGTTAGAGTAAGAATTGGACTTCGGTGCAGTCATGGAAGTTGCTCAGTGGACGATTTTGAGTGGAATAGGGGTTGCTCCGCCGTGGGCGGCGGTCAACGGTCAACGGTTTGACTTTTTTGGACATTCGACAAGTTACATGTCATTTGACTCGAAATCGCGCCCCGATCGCAGTGGGGAGGTTCGTTTTTCGAATTGAGCGTCCAAAAGTAAAGCGAGGTATTGAGGTGTTATATATGGATTTTCGACGATTCGTCGACATTGAATTTCGTGTTTCCGAGAACGGTAGTTTCTCGTGATTTGTATTGAATTGTCGAATTATGACTTTGAATAATGGACTTTGTGAATATTCAGGGGTTCGTGATCGTTTGTTTGGCGAGCGACATTCCGCCGGATCACGGGTTAACACGTATCGCGTTACGCTAGTCTGTGAGTGGACAATTTCTTTTCACGGAATTCTTGCGAGTCTTTTATATGATTTACGAACTTGAGCATGCGTATTGAGATTACGGATTACATGAGCATGTGTTTTTACGATTATACGATTATACCTATACGGATATATACGTATACGAATATGCATACACTTATATATTGTTTCATGCATTTGCATGGAGCTGTTTATGATTTGGTTTACACAGAGTACAGTCGTGGTTACGTTGTTGTATCGATACACTTTGCCTCTCGGTTGATCCCCGATGGTAGGCCGCCTGGAGGGGCGTTTCCCCAACCAGACCGGTGAGGGGCGTATCCCCGGATCCGAGGCAATTTCTGGCTAGAATCACGTGTGGGTCTGGGATCCCGTGATTCTGACTGTACTAGCACGGTGTGTGTCCATGGGTGACCCCGTGGGATTTTTACTTGCATGCTCAGTACGCTGGAGGATTATGGTTTTACCTCGTGTACTTGTTATATTTTATTTACCTGGACTCGCATATGTTATTTTATACATATATATCAACTGGTGAAAGAGATTTATTTTCGTCCACTCACTCTAACGTGTTTCATGTCTTTCCCCTGGGCTTTTCGGTTTTCGTGCCCAGTTAGCAGTTCAGGATCTTGTGTCGCACGTCGTGGTCGGAGGCATAGTGCTCGAGCTACTTTGTTTCATCCAGTAGGTTTATTGTTCTACCTACTGTGGTATGCGTATATGATTATGTATTAGAAGTCGCTCTGAGCGTCCTATTGTATATGCTATATGATTTTACACCGGATTTCAGTAAAGTATAGATATATTTATTGATTTACTTTACTGTTGATATATTGAGAAATCTGGATGTGATTGGTGCCCACGGTTTGCTTTTTGTGGCATAGGATGAAGTGTATTTTCCGCGTGCAGGTAATGGTAATTCTACGCTAGTAACGAAACTCTGCCAAAATTTCGACGGTTTTTGTTGGTTCGTGTTTTCGAAGGGGTTCGATTCCGGTTTAGGCAGCTAAATCGGGGTTGGGTCCTTTCATTATACTTAAAAAAAGTTGTAGACATCCAACCCAGGCTACGATAGACCGAACTCAGGACTGGTTGGGCCAAGCCAAGTTTCCAACCATTGAATATTTCTTCTGCCACTGTGGTAAGGTTGTTGGTGACTTTGTTCGCATCTACACAGAATACATACTTACAAAGCCAATATTCAAGGAATGTTATACCTCCTGCATCGCTGCGATCATCCTTGTAGAAATTGTGCCAGGCAGTGTATTATTTTCTGTGCTACCCACGGTCAGAGTTGGCTTGGATGGGGAAGGATATCTCGTCAAGATTCCCTGGGATATATGGGCAGTCTGCAGTGGGCAGACCGATGATTGTGACAATGTTAAGCAGCGTAATACTTATTTCACTACAAGGGAAAGTAAATGTAGTGCTGCTAGAATCTCAGAAGTAGAGCGCAACAATGATTGGAGCTCTACTGCCACCAGCAGAAAGATTGAAACACAGATCCAAAGCTTCAGTGACGTCTGCCTCTTCCCACTTGGCTGAATAAAGGGAAGCTCTCTCCTTGTACCACGTGGTTTCATCTGCCTTAGTAGTGGGTCATTTACCCAATTTTACCTTAATCTATTTGTTGACCCAATCTAGTGGTTCAGCTGATTCCTGCCGAACAACCAAGGGTGCACACCACACCGGTCAAGCAAGTGCATAGATGTCTTGTAGGAGTCCAGTTATGGTCTAAGGATGACGTTATCCCCTTCCTACAGTTCAAGAGTAGAGTAGGGACTAGGATTCTTACTATGTTATCACCCTTGCATAGACGACGAAATCAGCAGCGGTTCACCAGTCAGTTTGGCGCAGATTTTGTTCATATAAGGGGCCATTGTTATGACTTGGGAGTTTGATAAGAATGGCTCTGGAGTTTGGAGGCTGTTGAAATTGATCAAGGAAGAATGATGAATTCATGAGGGTTGTAGATAGAAAATACAGAATACTTTAGGATTAAATAAAGGTATGGGAGGGAGACATAACTCTTCAGAAGGGCATTTGAATATCCTAAGTGAGGATAGCTTCAACATTTGGAAGGAAACGACATGTCGCATCTCTATAAACCACTTTGATTTCTCTGCGAGTTGATCTCGAGGTTTGGGGGACAATGTTTGGACCCAAATATGAAAATAACAATTCATTTTCCATAGTGGGCTAAGTTTATTATGGGCATGATATAATAGAAAAGAAAAGTTTGGTCAACACGAGAATCCTAATAGAATAAGGAAAGTGTAGTTTGATCACATCCTGAATCTATAATCTGTCCAGGATTCAGTTTTCATGCTCGATTGCACCGGCAGTTGATCCGAGGTTTGGGGTGTAATTGTGACGACCCGGACCAGAATTAGCAGTGGAATCAGCTTGGTTGATGAGCTTACACGTAGTCGCAGAGGTGCAACAGTCGTTTTAATCGCCAATAGGCGAGTTTGTGTTATGCCGTGTGGTTCGGCATCGCCTATAGTGTTGGCTTTTATGTGTGTTATGTTCCGTGTGGCGGAACTGTGCTTCAGGTTTGCTATGTGTTGTGTACCCTATCTATTCCTTATGTAGGAACACTTGGCGATTATGTGAGCCAGTTCAGATTTTTGATTTGAGGGTACAAGGATTCCAGCACGGAATTATCTCCTATTGTGGAGTTTGTGATCAGAGTTGTTCAGTTGAGATTGTAGTTGGTGAGTTGAGCAGTATGCAGAGGCAGTGCTCCTACCTTGTTGTCGGCAGACTCAGAAATTTCGAGGTCGAAATTTTTCTACGGGGGGTGGATTTGTCACGACCCGGACCAGAATTAGCAGTGGAATCAACTAGATTGATGAGCTTGCACATAGTCGTAGAGTTGCGACAGTCGTTTTAATCGCCGAAGCTTCTTAACGACTAAATTATTGGCCAAGAATTGGAGCTGGGTCTCTTCTTGAGAGTCGTTGTATGTGTGATTACGAGTTCGTGGGCGGTTCCGGATCGTTATTTGGACCACCGAGGAATTAGTTATGAATATTTGAAGTTTGGACGGAAATGGATTTAAATGGCAGGTTTGTTCGCGACTAAATTACCGGTCGAGAATTTGGTTTCGGCTTCTTCACGAAAGTTGTTCGGAATTTAATTTCGAGTTCGTGAGAACTTCCAGAGTATGATTTTGAGTTACGGAGGTTAAGTTGTGATTATTTCCGTTTGTTGATTATTTAGTCGATTTAATGTGTGTTACTTAGTATGGTTGACTTTTTATCCGTTTGGCCGATGTGTTTGACTTTGGGTGATTATAAAAGAGTACGTCGAGATGAGTTTGTGGCCACGAGAATTATCGGAATCGGATATACGACGAGAAAGTTACGTGGGTTTGAAGTTCATCGAAATGGATAATTATGAGTTTCCTCTTTGGGAAAGGCTATAAATAGCAGGTTGCCGAAAAGGGAAAGTCAAAGATTACCATTAAATGAGTTGACTGAGTCAACTCGGTGGGAGGAGAGCATCACGTCGGCCTCCACGGCTCGCCGACGGCAAGGCCTTATCCGGCCACCCCACGGCGTGGGAAGGGTCTTGTTCTTCTCGTCTCATGGTCCCGAGCTCATTCTCGGCTTCGTTTTCCGGCGAGGGTCACGGTGGAGGTAGTTATTCCGGCAAGAAAATTTGAAGAAACTTGGTGATTCGGGTTCTTGGATTCGGACCGAATTGAACTTCAAGAGGTACTGGGTTTTGTAGCCCTCTTCAATGTGATTCTAACCATTTAAACATGGTGTTCTAATTTGATTTGAGCATGGAGAATTTTGAGTTTGAATTTTGTGTTTCATTTCGGTTTTACTTGAAATTGGATGTGTTAGAGTGAGAATTGGACTTTGGTGCAGTTGACAAAGTTGCTCAGTGCACGATTTTGAGTGGAATTGGTGCAGCTCCGCCGTGAAATTTCACGTCCGGCAGCGGCGCCGCCGTGGACGGCAGTCAACAGTCAATGGTCAACGGGTTGACTTTTTGGACTTTCGACAAGTTGCATGTCATTTGACTCGAAATCGCGCCCCGATCGCAGTGGGGAGGTTCGTTTTTCGATTTGAGCATCCGAAAATAGAGCGAGGTATTGAGGTGTTATATACGGATTTTCGACAGTTCGTCGACATTGAGTTATGTGTTTCCGAGAACGGTGGTTTCTCGTGATTTGTCTTGTATTTTCGAGATATGATTTTGAGAAATGGATTTTGTGAATATTCAGGTGTTCGTGATTGTTCGTTTGGTGAGGGACTTTCCGCCGGATCACGGGTTAACGCGATACGCGTTACGCCAGTCTGTGATTGGACAATTTCTTTTCACGGAATTCTGGCGAGTCTTTTATATGATTTACGAACTTGAGCATGCAACATGATTATGGTTTTACGAGCATGAGATTTCATATGAGATTATGTTTATTATGAGTATGTGTTTTACGATTATACGGTTATATTTATACGGATATACGTATACGAATATGCATACACTTATATATTGTTTCATGCATTTGCATCGAGCTGTTTATGATTTGGTTTACACAGAGTACAGTCGTGGTTACGTTGTTGTATCGATACACTTTGCTTCTCGGTTGATCCCCGATGGTAGGCCGCCTGGAGGGGCGTTTCCCCAACCAGACCGGTGAGGGGCGTATCCCCGGATCCGAGGCCATTTCTGGCTAGAATCACGTGTGGGTCTGGGATCCCGTAATTCTGACTGTACTAGCACGGTGTGTGTCCATGAGTGACCCCATGGGATTTTTACTTGCATGCTCAGTACGTTGGATGATTATGGTTTTACCTCGTGTACTTATTGTTTTTATTTACCTAGACTCGCATATGTTATTTTAAACATATATATGACCTGGTGAAAGACATTTATTTTCGTCCACTCACTCTAACGTGTTTATTGTCTTTCCCCTAGGCTTTTCGGTTTCCGTGCCCAGTTTGCAGTTCAGGCTGTGGTGTCGCACGTCGTGGTCGGAGGCATAGTGCTCGAGCTACCTTATTTCGTCCAGTAGGTTTATTGTTCTACCTACTGTGGTATACTTATATGTTTATACATTAGAGGTCGCTCTGAGAAATCTGTTGTTTACGTTGTACGATCTTACACCGGATTTCAGTAAAGTGCATGTATATTTACTATTTTACTTTACTGTTGATATATTGAGAAATCCGGATGGGATTGGTGCCCACGGTTTGCTTTTTGTGGCATAGGATGAAGTGTATTTTCCGCGTGCAGGTAATGGTAATTCCACGCTAGTAACGAAACTCTGCCCAAATTTCGAAAAGTTTTTGTTGATTCGTGTTTTCAGAAGGGTTTGATTCTGGTTTAGGGAGCTAAATCGGGGTTGGGTCCTTTCAGCTTGGTATCAGAGCATTAGGTTATAGGTTCTGTAGACTTCTGTAGTCGTGTTTACTAAGGATATTTGAGAATGTACAGCATGCCTGGAATGGTGACCCGACCGGCCGGCGGATAATCATCAAATTCCGGGTGTTGTATGCTTTCAAATATTTGAAGTTCCATGATTACGTTCCACTTGTTGTGAATGATATTGTATTCATTAGGATGCCTCCTGACGTGTTTTCCGTGTCGTTTCGGTTGTGAATCCTGTTGAGGATCAATCGACGCGCGATTTGCCAGAGAACAGTGGATTCGGATGAGTATTCTGAGTTCAGAGAATTGTGTGGCACGGTTTTCCTGGGGATGTGTATATGAGCATCTATGTGTTGTCTCAGAGCAGAGAATTGTGGCAGTTGATGTTTGTCTGTGTTAGATCAGTGTATTTAGTGGGCTGGTATTGTGTGAGTTCCGGTTGCGACTCCATGGCCTACATTTAGAGTGTTGTTTATACGGTAATGGTTTATCAGGCTACCCAGCAATCAAATGTGGAGTGTTTACCCACCTGAGGCAGAGATGTATTGTCCACATGTTTGTTTCCGTTTTGCACGTGTATAGTGGTTTCAGAGGAAGCAGTGCATGAGGTTCGAGATGAGTTTGAACCTGAGCATCAGAGAGAGTCTGACTGTTGTGCCTCGAGACATCCGTGAGGAGCTTAGTGTGTTGCACTCAGTGGTGAGACTATTGTGAGGGAAAGATGTACGCGGTTTCCGATGTGATGGTTTGATTAAGTGGACTTAGTCGAGATTTTGATAAGGTTGAGTTCCGACACTTCGGGATCAGTGACGTCATCAGACTGTGGCCTTTTCGATTATGTTGAGGATCCTCTGCTGATCCGTTTTGCGATGGCGGAGATCACAGAGTAGCGGATTTGCTCCTGTGGCATGAGTTTGGGCGATCGTTGGTGATCATTTCACGCAGCAGGTGTTGCGGTGACTTGTGTTCGTGGAGCCCTTTTAGTTGCCATTGTGGTGGCCAGGAGGATCACGTTACGAGGGAGAACCCCATCCAGCTGTTTTAGTGGTTCGGCAACTCAGAGTTCATGAGGAGGTCATGATGTTGTTCCTGCAGTCTGATCAATGTACCCTTTTGACGAGTTATTCAGCTAATCGCATTTGACGTGGGTGACTAGTTGGGTATGTTGGAGTTCGTGCCATGACCTTGTTTGAGGACAGACTTTTCTCCGAGGTTGCTGTTGTTTGATATCCATGGCTATTGTACATGCATCTCCACTTCCGAGGTTTTTGAGAGTATTGTATCCATCCGGAGATTGCGAGATCCTTGTTGGAGGTTAGGACTTAGCCGCGGATCTGTTATAGCGGGATATTGTGGTTTTGGTATGTTTGTGAGTATGGACTTACTGACAATACATTTGGCTGTGTTCGAGTACCTCGAGAAGGAGGTTGTGTTTCGACGACCAGATTTCCCCGAGATGCTGTTTCGCGGTGATGGTCGAGCGGATGGTGGAGACGAGTTATGTTGTTTGCTTAGCACATGTTGTGGATACTATGGTTGCTGTACCTGACATTGGTGACATTGAGATGGTTCCCGAGTTTCCAGGTGTGTGTTGGAGGAGTTACCAGGTGTTCCTCTAGTTCGGGAGATCGACTACACTATTGAGCTTGTACCAGATGCTGGACTCATTTTACCGACATCTAGTCGTTCGGAGCCAGCGGAGCTGATGGAGTTACAGTTTCGACTCCAGGAGTTGCTGGAGTAGATTTTAGGAGATTTTATGCGACCCCGCGTATTTGCGTGGTGTGCTCTTGCATTGTGTGTACGGATGTTGGATGATTCGACGTAGTGGTGCATTGACTACCGGAAACCTGATTCGCTTTAGAGGAGAGCGAGTATCCTCCGATTTGGATTGACGATTGGTTTGATCAGCTTGTGAGAGTTTCAGTCTTGACGAAGATTGATTTAGGATCCGGATACCATCAGTTGTGGTTCGGTGAGTCAGATGTGGCTATGTTGGCTTTCGGATCTCGGTGCGGACATCATGAGTTTTTGGTCATGCTGTTTGGTTGACCAATGCCCCCGTAGATCTTGTTGACTTGATGGACCAGGTGTTCAGACGGTTTCTGGACGAGTTGCGGTCATGTTCGTTGGCAATGTCCTGATGTACTCCGAGAGTGTGGACCAGTACCTGGAGCAGTTGTGAGCGGTTTTGTGGACTTCGCGAGACGATTAGCTGTTTGTGAAGTTCAGCCAGTGTGAGTTTTGGCCGATTAGCGTGACGATTTTGAGCTGTGTGATGTTAGTCGAGGGAGTTGGCGTAGATCCTGACTAGATAGAAGCCGTGTTGATTTGGGGTTTGCTCTACCATTGTACCAGAGATTCGGAGTTTATCTTGAGTTTGGCAGGCTATTACCGACGGCTTGTGCAGGATTTTCCCGGATTGCCACTCTACTTTCCGGATTGACGAAGAAAGCGTCAAGTTCGAGTGGTACGATGCACGCGAGGAGAGTTACTTACTCCCGAGGGATGGTTGACCATTGTTTCGGTTTTGACCTTACCTGATGATCGCGACGAGTTCGTGGGTTATGGCGATGCATCGAGATTTGGATTTGGTTATGTTTTGATGCTGTGTAGCAGAGCGGTGGCTCATGGTTTCAGGCAGTGGAAACCTTATGAGGCTACGTATCCGGAGTTTGATTTGGGTGTAGCTGTATTTGTGTTAGCATCAGAGAGTTTGAGACACTATAGCTATGGCATGCAGCGCAGTGTAGGACGTACACTGGTCATTTGAGTTTCATCCACTTGCATTTTCGGCCAGATTTGGGCTTGAGGCAGTGTAGATGGAGGGAGTCGACTATTGACTATGGCTGCACATTTGAATTTGTTCGAGGAAGGCTAGTGGTTGTACTTTGACCATCCGTTTGGGATGATGTTGATGTTGGTACGTTCTGTCGAGAATCGGGAGCTTCAGTGTTTCATGTGTATGTGTGGCTCGAGTTTCCATGTTAGCCGAGTGTGGGCTATAAGAGCTGAGTTCGAGTATGATGGTGTTGAGGCTCATGATTTTACGCGCATTTGGCGCTAGTGGTGCGGAGATGCATCAGATACTCCGAGTTGTCTACTTGTGATGCAGCATGAAGAAGAATGTAGCGGTTTGTGTGTACATTTGCAACTTTTGTCGACTGGTGATGGCTAGGAGGCAGAAATTTGTCGAGATGTGTCAACCATTTGAGATTTCCGGTTGGATGTGGCGTTAGTTGCTGTGAGTGTGTGTGTTTGTATGCACTTTGGTTTGTGATACCAGTTGTTAGGCCTTTATGGATCGTTTGATGAACTCGGTACATTTCCTTGTACTTTCGGAGATGATTTCAGTGGCAGGCTGACATGGTTGTGATTGACGGAGGTTGTCCATCTACGTGGTGTACCTGTGTCCCAGTTTGCTGGTCGAGGTAATCGGCTACGACAAACTGTTGGCGAGCTTTACAGCGAGCATTGTGGACCAGATTACGAGTTAGTACCGGTTCTTATCCTTGGGTTGGAGGGTGATCTTTGAGGACTATTCAGACCTTGGAAGGCATGTTGTGGACCTCGGTATTGCAG
Organism: Geum urbanum; assembly: GCA_946800695.1. Classification (NCBI taxonomy): domain Eukaryota; kingdom Viridiplantae; phylum Streptophyta; class Magnoliopsida; order Rosales; family Rosaceae; genus Geum; species Geum urbanum. The sequence continues at coordinate 15,592,291 of OX327003.1, forward strand.
TTCCAGAGGATTTAGGGACCAGCAGTTTCAATTGTTCGAGATTGCATGCAGTACCGGTTTGTTGACCACTATGACTTTGATGTTGCGTGATGTTGAATTGAGGATGATGATGTACTCCATTGTGTTGGAGCAGGTTTGAGTTTGAGTTGATGTTTGATTTTGATTTTGTGGGATGTGTTACCACAGACTGTCAGGTTAGCGGAAATAGGCCGATATACGCTTGAGTTCGATATTTGAGTTATGTTGATGTGTGCAGATTAAGTTGAGATTTGCTATGTTATTTTGATCCGTGTGTGGCCATAGGCGAGTTTGTGTTATGCCGTGTGGTTCGGCATCGCCTATAGTGTTGGCTTTTATGTGTGTTATGTTCCGTGTGGCGGAACTGTGCTTCAGGTTTGCTATGTGTTGTGTACCCTATCTGTTCCTTATGTAGGAACACTTGGCGATTATGTGAGCCAGTTCAGATTTTTGATTTGAGGGTACAAGGATTCCAGCACGGAATTATCTCCTATTGTGGAGTTTGTGATCAGAGTTGTTCAGTTGAGATTGCAGTTGGTGAGTTGAGCAGTATGCAGAGGCAGTGCTCCTACCTTGTAGTCGGCAGACTCAGAAATTTCGAGGTCGAAATTTTTCTAAGGGGGGTGGATTTGTCACGACCCGGACCAGAATTAGCAGCGGAATCAGCTAGATTGATGAGCTTGCACATAGTCGCAGAGTTGCGACAGTCGTTTTAATCGCCGAAGCTTCTTAACGACTAAATTATTGGCCAAGAATTGGAGCTGGGTCTCTTCTCGAGAGTCGTTGTACGTGTGATTACGAGTTCGTGGGCGGTTCCGGATCGTTATTTGGACGACCGAGGAATTAGTTATGAATATTTGAAGTTTGGACGGAAATGGATTTAAATGGCAGGTTTGTTCGCGACTAAATTACCGGTCGAGAATTTGGTTTCGGCTTCTTCACGAAAGTTGTTCGGAATTTAATTTTGAGTTCGTGGGAACTTCCGGAGCATGATTTTGTGTTACGGAGATTAAGTTGTGATTATTTCCGTTTGTTGATTATTTAGTCGATTTAATGTGTGTTGCTTTGTATGGTTGACTTTTTATCCGTTTGGACGATGTGTTTGACTTTGGGTGATTATTAAAGAGTACGTCGAGACGAGTTTGTGGCCACGAGAATTATCAGAATCGGATATACGACGAGAAAGTTATGTGGGTTTGAAGTTCGTCGAAATGGATAATTATGAGTTTCCTCTTTGGGAAAGGCCATAAATAGCAGGTTGCCGAAAAGGGAAAGTCAAAGATTACCATTAATTGAGTTAACCGAGTTGATTGAGTCAACTCGGTGGGAGGAGAGCATCACGTCGGCCTCCACGGCTCGCCGACGGCAAGGCCTTGTCCGGCCACCCCACGGCGTGGGAAGGGTCTTGTTCTTCTCGTCTCATGGTCCCGAGCTCATTCCCGGCTTCGTTTTCCGGCGAGGGTCACGGTGGAGGTATTTATTCCGGCAGGTTTTGTATTCGGACCGAATTAAACTTCAAGAGGTACTAGGTTTTGTAGCCCTCTTCAATGTGATTCTAACCATTTAAACATGGTGTTCTAATTTGATTTGAGCATGGAGAATTTTGGGTTTGAATTTTGTGTTTCATTTCGGTTTTACTTGAAATTGGATGTGTTAGAGTGAGCATTGGACTTCGGTGCAGTTGACAAAGTTGCTCAGTGCACGATTTTGAGTGGAATTGGTGCAGCTCCGCCGTGAAATTTCACGTCCGGCAGCGGCGCCGCCGTGGACGGCGGTCAACGGTCAACGGGTTGACTTTTTGGACTTTCGATAAGTTGCATGTCATTTGACCCGAAATCGCGCCCCGATCACAGTGGGGAGGTTCGTTTTTCGATTTGAGCATCCGAAAATAAAGCGAGGTATTGAGGTGTTATATACGGATTTTCGACAGTTCGTCGACATTGAGTTATGTGTTTCCGAGAACGGTGGTTTCACGTTATTTGTCTTGTATTGTAGAGATATGATTTTGAGAAATGGATTTTTTGAATATTCAGGTGTTCGTGATCGTTCGTTTGGCGAGGGACTTTCCGCCGGATCACGGGTTAACGCGATACGCGTTACGCCAGTCTGTGAGTGGATAATTTCTTTTCACGGAATTCTTGCGAGTCTTTTATATGATTTACGAACTTGAGCATGCAGCATGATTATGGTTTTACGAGCATGAGATTTCATACGAGATTATGTTTATTATGAGTATGTGTTTTACGATTATACGGTTATATTTATACGGATATACGTATACGAATATGCATACACTTATATATTGTTTCATGCATTTGCATCGAGCTGTTTATGATTTGGTTTACACAGAGTACAGTCGTGGTTACGTTGTTGTATCGATACACTTTGCCTCTCGGTTGATCCCCGATGGTAGGCCGCCTGGAGGGGCGTTTCCCCAACCAGACCGGTGAGGGGCATATCCCCGGATCCGAGGCCATTTCTGGCTAGAATCACGTGTGGGTCTGGGATGCCGTGATTCTGACTGTACTAGCACGGTGTGTGTCCATGAGTGACCCCGTGGGATTTTTACTTGCATGCTCAGTACGCTGGAGAATTATGGTTTTACCTCGTGTACTTATTGTTTTTATTTACCTGGACTCGCATATGTTATTTTAAACATATATATGACCTGGTGAAAGACATTTATTTTCGTCCACTCACTTTAACGTGTTTATTGTCTTTCCCCTGGGCTTTTCGGTTTCCGTGCCCAGTTTGCAGTTCAGGCTGTGGTGTCGCACGTCGTGGTCGGAGTCATAGTGCTCGAGCTACCTTATTTCGTCCAATAGGTTTATTGTTCTACCTACTGTGGTATACTTATATGTTTATACATTAGAGGTCGCTCTGAGAAATCTGTTGTTTACGTTGTACGATCTTACACCGGATTTCAGTAAAGTGCATGTATATTTACTATTTTACTTTACTGTCACTACCACAATAAACACTATAACCGACGAGATTTGTAAAACTATAACCAACGAGATACTATAACCGACGAGATTTGTAAAACTATAACCGACGAGATAAAAATCTCGTCGGTTATAGTGGAAAAAATATTTTTTTTTAATTTTTTTTTTAAAAAAAATAAAAAATCTCGTCGGTTATAATACTATAACCGACGATAATGGCTAAAAATCTCGTCGGTTATACTATTACCGACCCCTTTTAACCAACGGACTATATCCGACGACCCTGAAACATCGTCGGTTATAGTCCGTTGGTTAAAGGGGGTCGGTAATAGTATAACCGACGAGATTTTTAGCCATTATCGTCGGTTATAGTACTATAACCGACGAGATTTTTTATTTTTTTTAAAAAAAAATTAAAAAAATATATTTTTTCCACTATAAGCGACGAGATTTTTATCTCGTCGGTTATAGTTTTACAAATCTCGTCGGTTATAGTGTTTATTGTGGTAGTGTGTTGATATATTGAGAAATCCGAATAGGATTGGTGCCCACGGTTTGCTTTTTGTGGCATAGGATGAAGTGTATTTTCCACGTGTAGGTAATGGTAATTCCACGCTAGTAACGAAACTCTGCCCAAATTTCGAAAAGTTTTTGTTAATTCGTGTTTTCGGAAGGGTTTGATTCCGGTTTAGGGAGCTAAATCGGGGTTGGGTCCTTTCAGTAATGTTTGGATCCAAATATGAAAATAACAATTCATTTTCAATAGTGAGCTAAGTTTATTATGTGCCTGATATAATAGAAAAGAAAAGTTTGGTCAACACAAGAATCCTGATAGAATAAGGAAAGCATAGTTTGATCAAATGGGAGTGAACGTTCCAGAGGTTTAAGAAGTCACCCTCTATCCAGTATTCTCAACACTTGCCAAGAAAATTACTCTAGTTTATACTGGATAGGGTGTACAAAGTATCGATTTTAGTGGCTTAGGAGCGAGACACGAAATCTAAGTCTTGAAACATAGGCAAGAAGAACTCATCGAGTGAGGTTGATGCTCTCCTCGCTCCAATCGCTTGTAAGAAGCAAGATCATCAGACCCAACACACAACAACATTCTTCCATCGACAATAGCACGCGAATGACGCATTAAAAGAGATAGTTTATGATTTTCTAGTCACAACTACCTGCTGGAAAAATTTAAACCAAAGAAGTGGAACGACTACTCTTTCTACTAAAGAAAATTTAAGAAGAAAAACGAAGTCTGCATCCTCGATGAAGATACAGCCTACAGGGTACTAATACCCTTTTGGATTGTTCATATTGAGCTAGTATTGTTATAGCTGCTATTATTCTGATAAGAGTGGTATCTGCTACTATTTATGTTGAAGATATTAGAGATACGAAATGATTGACAGATGCTTATAAAAGACTTATTTTTCCATACTTTTGTTCATGCGTACCATTTAGAATAGAAGAAAGTCATGATACAATTACTATTTGGCTCTGTTTTCTCCAGCAGGTAGCTATGACTACAGAATCACAAACTGTCTTTTTTGGTGATACATGCTTGGCGTGCCACTGCCTGGGACAGAATGTCGATGTGTGTTGCGCCTTAGTAACCTTGCTTCTTTACAAGCGATTGGAGCAACAAGATCACCAACCTCACTCGATTAGTTCTTCTTGCCTAAGATGTTTCAAGACTTAAATTTTCTGTCTCGCTGCTAAGCCACGAAAGTGGATACTTTGCACACCATGTTTGGTTTAAAGCAAAGAAATTTCCTTGGCGAGTGTTGAGAACAATGGATAGAGGGTGAATTCTTGAAACTTTGGAATCTTCACGCCCTATCTGGTGTCAATTCCTTCGGTCGCTATCATCTAACAAAGAAGACCTTTGAATCTTCAAGCCTTGTCTGGTGTTAATTCTAAATCCCCTACCGTCGTTGGTTTCTCGTGAGAGAGATCATGTTTACTGAGAGAAAATTTACGTATGTGTGTCTTGATGTAGTAGTCTCTCTTCCATCTTGAATTTACTTATTTACAATAGTCAATAACCACCTTATCAAGCAAGGAAACTAATTCTTGAAAGGATTATAAATTCGAGATTTACTTGATTTGTACTTTCCTTATTTCACCAGGATTCTCGCATCTTCCAAACTTTCCTCTCCGCATTTGGAGCATGAACTACGTGGGCCACAGGAGTCGGCCCCTAATAATTTTAGCCCATTAATGAAAATAAATGTTACTTTCATTTTGGGCCCAAACATAGATTGTTAGATTTCTCGCTGTTAGGTGCATCCTAGGCTACGAGTCCCGTTGAACAGGCTGCTTGGTGAGTTCTTTCTGCCTAGGTATCTTTAGAACTTTAGTTCGTGTCTCACTAGTGAGCTATGGGAATCCATTCTTCACACACCTTGTGAAATGACCCAACCCCAGATTAACTAGTAATCTAAAATCACGCCCTAACGACAAGAATTAATCCACGGATTTCTGTAAATTTTTTGACAAAGTTTCCTCTACGAAATGGATTACCAGAAACCTGCAAGAAAATTTCACTTTGGATTACCAGAAACCTGCAAGAAAAGTAAATTAATTAAAATGCTAGAACAATAATACAAGAACTGAAAACTCATAATCCCGCAATACTATCAATTCTCAACCAAGACTGAAAAATATTTACAACACTAGTGTTCAGATTGACTTCTAGGAGTAGAATAAAACATATGAAAATACACTGCTAGTGGGCCGACACCTACATAAAGGTATGATAATCCGGTGGACTCAAAGCTTATGTGGATCAAAATGCAGCTCAGGGGAAGCACTACAACTTGAGGACGGAAAACCGAAAGGCCAAGGGAAAGACAGATAAAAACATTAAACAATCGTCAATTTGAGTTGACAAACCCTCACAATCAGTGTAAAACAGTAAAATATTCTATCTGTGTCTTTCCACTGATGAAAGGACCCAACCTCGGTTTAGTTTCCTAAACCGGAATCAAACCCCTTCGAAAACATGAACCAACAAAAACCGTAGAAATTTTGGCAAAGTTTCGTTACTATCGTGGAATTACCATTACCTGCATGCGGAAAATACACTTCATCCTATGCCACAAAAATCAAACCGTGGGCACCAATCCCATTCGGATTTCTCAATATATCAACAGTAATGTAAAATAATAAATATATCTGTACTTTACTGAAATCCGGAGTAAAATCGTATAATATATACAACAGAATACTCAGAGCGACCTCTAATGTATAATCATATAAGTATACCACAGTAGGTAGAACAATAAACCTACTGGAAGAAACAAGGTAGCTCGAGCACTATGCCTCCGACCACGACGTGCGACACCAGAGTCCAAACTGTAAACTGGGCACGGAAACCGAAAAGCCCAGGGGAAAGACATGAAAATCGTTAGAGTGAGTGGACGAAAATAAATGTCTTTCACCAAGTAATATACGTTATAAAAACATATGCGAGTCCAAATGAATAAATATAATAAAATACGCGAGGTAAACTCATACTCCTCCAGCGTACTGAGCATGCAAGTAAAAAAAAATCCCACGGGGTCACTCATGGACACATCCGTGTTAGTACAGTCCGAATCACGGGATCCCAGACCCACACGTGATTCTAGCCAGAAAGGCCTCAGGTCAGGGTAACTGTTTCCACCCGGAAATGCCTCGGCACAAGAAACAGAAACCTGTACCCACCTGGAAATACATCGGCACAAGGTACAGTTCCCCCTGGTAGGCACCCTCGGGGATCAGCCGGGATGCGTGTGTATCGATACAACAACATAAACTACGACTGTACTCTGTGTAAACCAAATCACAAATAATCTGATGCAAATGCAATAAACAGCATATGAATGCATATACGTAATATATACTGGTATAGGCATAATCGTATAACACATGCTCATGTAAAACATAATCTCGTATGCATGCTCAAGTTCGTAAATCATATATAAAAGACTCGCAATCAATCCGTGAAAAGAAATGTCCACTCACAAACTAGCGTAACGCAGTTCGCATTAACCCGTGATCCGGCGGAAAGTCCCTCGCCAAACGAACGATCACGAACGCCTGAATAATCATAAAATTCATTCCTCAAAATCATAATTCGATATCTCAAATCAAATCACGAGAAACAACCATTCTCGGAAACACATAATCTGAATACGACGAATCGTCGAAAATCCAATATTCACACCTCAATACCTCGCTGTAAGTTCGGACGCTCAATTCGAAAAACGAACCTCCCCACTGCGATTGGGGCGCGATTTCGAGTGAAACGACATGCAACTTGTCGAAAATCCCAAAAAGTCAAAGTTTGACCGTTGACCGCCGCCGCCGGCGGCGCCGCCACCAACGGTGAAATTTCTCGGCGGAGCAACCCCTATTCCATGCAAAATCACCCACTGAGCAACTTTCTCAACTGCATCAAAGGCCAATTCTCACTCTAACCATGTCAATTTCATGTAAAACCGAATTCCAATCAAGATTTCAATTCCAAAATTCTCCATGTACAAGATGAATTGGAACACCAAACTTACATGGTAGCTTGTAGGTGATGAGAGCTTCAAAACCCAGTCCTTGTTGTAGCTCGAATTGGCCGAAATCGGAATTCACCATTAACCCCAAATTTTACAAACTTTGAACCGGAAAACACCCACCTTCCGGCGACCCAAGCCGTCGACGGTGACCGGGGTTACCTTGGGGAGGCCAAGGTGAAGAGAAACATACCAGAGCCGAGGCTAGAGGTGGCCGGACGGCGTGCCACCGCCGTGGCCCGTCGCGCCTCCGTCGCACCTCTCCTCCATGTGTTGACCAAGTCAACACAGTCAACTACGTAAATGGCAAGGTTTGACTTGCCCAATATGGAAACCCACATTTAATGCTTTCCCAAAATAGAAACTTCCATAATTACGTATTTCGACAAACTTTAAACACCCGTAACTACCGCGTCGTAATTCCGATTCCAATAATTCTCGCGACAACAAACTCGACTCAACATATTCTTCAATTATCACCCGAAGTCAAACACATCGACCAAACCGAATAAAAAGTCAACTGTTCATCCCAAACACATACTTAAACCGACTAAATAATCAACAATCGGAAATATTCATAACTTAATCTTCGTACCTCGGAATAATCCTCCAGAAGTTCCCACGAGCTCAAAATTAAATTCTCAACAACTTCCGTGAAGAATCCGAAATCAAATTCTCATCCGGTAATTTAGTCGCTAAGAGCACCACCATTTAAATCCGATTATGTCGAAACTTCAAATATTCATAATTTATTCCTCGGTCATCCAAACAACGATCCGGAACCGCCCACGAACTCAAAATCACATGTACAACGACTCTCGAGAAGAGACTTAGCTCCAATTCTCGGCCAATAATATAGTCGTTAACAAGTCCGGCGATTCAAACAACTGTCGTAAATCTGCGACTACGCGCAAGCTCGTAGATTAAGATGATTTCTCATACTGATTCTGTTCTGGGTCGTCACAACTGATTTCTGTGAAATCATGTGAGTTCAAACTAATAAACTGAATAAAATATAGAGGTGGGCGCTCAGGGTGTTTGTTCTAACTTGAAGTGACTCCATGATTGTAAATATAAGCTGATGGGATCGTCTAGGGTGTTTGTCCTAATCTGAGACGATCTGGGTCGACAGGGTGATTATCCTAACTCAGTTTGATCCGACTAATCAGTGATCAGTCGACTAGTCAAAACATCGATGCTGAAAATAAAACTCTCACAAACATACCTCCAAACTCGACTGTAATAAAATACAAGAGACTATAAATCTGCATAAACATGAACTCGCAGCAACAGTGAAAATAAATAAACGTCCACTTACAGTACTATGTCGAGATATTCATAAAGCCGAAACCACCCAATCGGCACTATAATCATCCGACACGGCCTACTAACTCATAATCCTGAAACCACGATTATAATTAGTATCTAATTGTCGATATTCATAATGAATAGCTATGCTCGTAATCCGACACTCAATAATGTCGAGAATCTCGCATTCTCGAATAACGTATTTTTGACTAATTACGAACTTAATCAAATTCCAAATTCAATTCCTTGCATTCCTTCATTGTAAATCAATTTTAGAGTCGTAACATAAATCTCAAACATCGACCGACATGAATTTAAATCGATAGTCGGATCGTCAGTTAATATTATCGTAAAATTAATTATTTTTTATCTGATTAAACCCAAGTCTAAATTAATGAAGTCAAAATCAATTTAAAAACCTCTTCAGTGCATTCGGCATGAAATTACGAGCAGAACGACATAAAATTTACATCGAAATACACTTCGTCAAAGCGCCGCCCTGAACCACACCCGGAGGCGGCAGTGCGGCGACGCCAACCAAATTTCTCAGCGGCCTCGCAGGCTCAACCGAAAGTTCTCGATGAGCCAAACAAACTGTTCAACTACACTTGAGGCCAATTCAGCCGGCAACGGGTCCAAAACTTGCCCGAAATCAACCTCGTTGAAAAACTTCAAATTCTAATTCTGGCGCCGTCGAGCCACGCTGGAGCTTGACGCCGCCCGGAAAACCTTCACCAGGACAGGGGCTACAAAACCCTAACATTCAGTCCCCAATAGACACCGTCAACCGCCACCCCTAACGGTGGTGATTCGGCTACTATTTCAGAACGAAAATTGTGTCAATTCGATCACAATTTTACCTAAAAATTACAAATTGAACAACCCATATCATTCCACACATCACAAGGATTAGAAATATACCTCAATCGTCGCCAGAGGTGTCGCCGGCGATGGCAACCGATTTCACCTGAAAAACCTAGTTTTTCACAGCTTTGATTCTTCATCTACCGCCATCAATCATCAAAAATAGAGTCCCCAAGTGATAAAGAACGACAAGATGCTTCAAACCCGACCAAATTCATTGTCAAAGGTGGCCAGAATCCGTCGCAGCACCGCCGTCACCTTCGACGGCGATTTTGGCTGCTGGAGGTTGGTCGACATGAGTCAACAGGTCCGTGACCTGAAATAGAAAGTCTGACTTTCCAATTTCGGGAAGTCCTATTTATAGGTGCGAGTTGCAACTAATCGATTCCATAAAATTGAAAAGAACTTTCTTTAACCACAATTTGTTCATCGTAACTTCGATTTCAACAGTTGACATGACCATGAATTCATTTCGACAAACTCTACGACTTTATCCAAAAAAAATTCTCAAAAAACATAGTCAATAAAATCTCGACAAAACACCAATGAAAATTATCGACAATAGACTAATTACCATCGACGATTAACATAATTAATTAGCGACTAACCACATAAGTTTCGATTTTCGTGTGATATGATTTCGGGTCATAACACCCTATCCGGTGCAAAGCAGCACAATATTCTTGGTGAATGTTGAGAACACTAGATATGACTCCTTTGATTGCTGAAACCTTCACGCCCTGTCTTGTTAAGCTTCCATTGGTCACCGTCGTCTGACAATAGTGGATCTTCAAATCCATCATGCCCTATCTGGTGAGAATTCTAGATACGCCATCGCCAGTTTTCTCACAGGGAGAGTTGTGTTTGCCAAGGGAAAATTGTGTGTGAGAAGACATCCCTCAACATTGTCATGAACACTTATATTCATAGTGATCACCAAGTGTGTTCCTTATCTCGTAAAGATAAGGAAATCTAGATATAAATCTTTAAACAATCTTGAATACTAGATTCACAAGATTACTTTTTCCTCGCTCAACAACGATTGAAGCCAGACAGTATGATTTCTTTCCCAAATTGGATTTTTCAAGCGGGTCGCATGAGTTGGCATATGGGCTCTAGTCATAACTAAATAAAAATATTATTTTTTGGGTCCAAACATATCCCCCAAGCCTCGATATTACACCCTATTGACGTTATTGAAGAGGCCTTGAAGAAACAGTGCATTGCTTCGAACCAAGCAATAACTTTGGCCACATGTCACACTCGCTGCTGGCAACGTTGATCTCTGCTGAGAACAAGTCAAATGTTCAAGCCATGGCGACAGTGAGCAATGACAACTTTGTTCTCTAGACCAATCTTCAGCAAGGCTGCAAGTGACCAAAAAATCTAGCGAAGAAAACCCCCTACATCTTGAAACTCCTGCGAATCCCACTGAGTAGACCTCTTCAGAGAAGTCTACCCCATGTTGGCCTACGAGTCCTACTGAGAATTATACAAAATTTTGGCCATAGATGTTGGACTTTACGGTAATGTTTAGCCCCAAGTTTTACTAGGTGAGCGAAAAAAAAATATCAGCCTCTGAAATAGGCTGTGTGCGAACTTAAAATGTACCTTTCGAAAAATGTCCCCTATTGTTGCAGAGAGACACTAACCCGAGTCCCACTGGGTGTGCCAAAATATTTTGTTCCGTTTTCTCCAGCAGGTAGCTATAACAAGAGAACTACAAACTGTCTATTTTGGTGATGCACACTTGGTGTGGCATTGTCTGGGGAAGAATGTCGATGTGTGTTGCGCCTTAGTAAGCTTGCTTCTTTATAAGTGCTTAGAGCGAGGAGAGCACCAACCTTGCTCGATGAGTTCTTCTTGCCTAAGTTGTTTCAAGACTTAGGTTTCATGTCTCATTGCTGAGCCACAAAAATCGATACTTCGCATACCCTGTCTGGTGCAAAACAGAGCAATTTCCTTGGCGGGTATTGAGAACACTAGATAGAGGTTGACTTCTTGAACCTCAGGAACCTTCATGCCCTGTTTGGTGTCAATTCCTTTGATTGTCGTCGTCTGACAAAGAGAACCTTCGAATCTTCACGTCCCTGCTGTCGATTGTAAACTCGCTACTGTCATTGGTTTCTTCGAGAGAGAGCTTGTATTCCTGAGAGCAAATTTGTGTATGTGTGTCTAGTAATAGAGGTCTCTCTTCTGTCTTGAATTTACTTATTTATAATGGTCAATAACCACCTCATCGAGCAAGGAAACTAATTCCTGAGAGGATTATAAATTCAAGATTTACTCGATCTGTGCTTTCTTTATTTCACCAGGATTCTTGTACCGTCCAAACTTTCTTCTTCGCACTTGGAGCATGAATAACGTGGGCCGCAGGAGTTGGCTCCTAATAACTTTAGCCCATTAATGAAAATAAATGTTACTTTCATTTTGGGCCCAAACATAGAATGTTAGATTTCTCGTTGTTGGGTGCATTCTAGGCTGCGAGTCTCGCTGAGCAAGCTTCTTGAGATCGTAAGCAGCCAAGATGGTTGCGCATGTCTCAAAGGTAGGTTATTGTTGGGTGCTTCAGAGATGGTCGAGTTCACGTAAGCCACAACACCTAACACGAGTGCTCAATAAAATGTCCGGCAGACAGAGAAGTCTGATAAGCAAAGGATGGCTTTGAGGGAGTGTTTATACTGACAAGGTAACCTATCGGTTAGGCGAGTGTCTTTGGAGAAATGTACCGGAACACAAGGAAGCAAGTCATTAGAACATTGGATGCTTGGTGAGTTCTTTCTTCCTAGGTATCATTAGGACTTTAGTTCGTTTCTCGCGGCTAAGCTACCAGAATCGATGCTTTGCACACCCTGTTCGATGCAAAGTAGAGTAATTTTCTTGGCGAGTGTTGAGAACATTGGATATAATTCATTTGATTGTCGAAACCTTCATGCCCTGTCTGGTGAAGCTTCCATTGTTCGTCGTCGTCTGATAATAGAGGATCTTTGAATCCATCACGCCCTGTCTGGTGAGAATTCTAGATACGCCATCGCCGATTTTCTTGCGAGGAGAGTTGTGTTTTCTGAAGACAAATTACGTGTGAGAAGAGATCCCTCAGCATTGTCCTAGACAACTATATTTATAGTGATCACCAAGCGTGTTCCTTGTCTCATAAAGATCATGAAATCTGGATCTAAATCTTTAAACGATCTTGAATACTAGATTCAAAAGATTACTTTTTCCTTGTTCAATAATGATTGAAGCGAGACAATATGATTTCTTTCCCAAACTAGATTTTCCAAGCGGGCCGCACGAGTCAACCTACGGGCTCTAGTCATAACTAAATAAAAATGTTATTTTTTGGTCAAACAATTTCTTTCACTATATTCTACTCCTATGAAGCTGATCTACTTCGTCAGATACTCCTTTCTTTCTTTTTTCTGGCTTTGTTATGTTTTCTTCAACAATTTTGTGTCATCTTTTACTGGAATTATGCGCATTTCACATATTTAAAGTTGTTCACATCCAGCAAAATCTTTGGGCCTGCAAGGATAAGTACCATGCATGTACTTGCTAGAGGAAGGTCACCATTGTGTGATCATAGCATTGCTTAATCTACTGTTCATTATAAAGGGCTAGTGACTCGAATGATGCATCAGAAATGATCAGATGTTTGTCAAATTTAAGGTTGTGAATTTCTGTTCTGCTGTTTATATAGGCATTCCCAAAATGAGGATCAGACAGCAAAGTCATGCCTTCATTTTTTTCCCAGATGTATGCAGTTGCTTACGGCCCTCATTTTCACAAGATTGCTCGACCTGCTTTGACTGTATTATTGTATTGTTAAGAAGTCGACCTGTCTTGTTGTTATGTATATTTTGTTCATGCTGTGTAATTAACTGTAGTCAAACAATTTTGAGAGTCATCACATACATAAACAAGAGACATTTCAGACACTATATCAAAGTTGCTTGTATATTTTCCAGTCATTAATATACTACGACAGCCCACTCCTCCAAACTCAAAATCGAATAATTACGTACTGGACCAATTGTGAATGAATATAAGTTGAAATGCCCAAGCAAAAATAAATATAATAAAGGAGAAATTAAAAAAATTCAGTTTGAATTTTCTCTTCTCTCAAAAATCCACTATAAATTTTCAATCCCAAAATAGTCTATTCTATTTTTAAGTACGCAACAGCTCAAATATTTTCTCATATTTATCCGCAAACTCTCTCAAATGCAATCTCCTTACTCTACCGACTCTCTCTCTCCCTAAACCCTCTACTGGTCTCGTCGCTCACCAGTCACCAGCTCCCACTCTCACCACCGCGTCGCTGCTGTTAAGATCAAAGAAGGTCTCGGCCTCGCCGTCTGTAATGGAAGCACGCCGAAGTCGTTCGACGACTTCTTGCTCATAATCGAAGTCGACGTCGGCGGTCACGGCGTTGCTCCATGCCGTCGAGAAGGTATGGTCACTCGTGTATTGATACTATAGTGTAGCTATGAGATTGGATTTAGCTTGAATCGTTAATGATTGATTAATTGCATGTGGTTTTGCTGAATAGATTGTTGTATTATCTAGAATTGGTGTATTTCGTTTAGCTTATGCTTCTGTAAGGTTTATGTTCGATCAATTACAGTAGCAATGTGCATGCAGAGATGTGTTGTTCCATTGTAATTTGATTAAGTTTTGATTAATTTCATTAGTTGCACGTATCTAGTAGACTAGTATGATCACTCTTCTGTTGGTAATCTTTCGTTTTGCTTGTACAAGTCGAATAAAAATTGGTTGATATTGGTAGATTTTGGTTTCAGTGAAGAGTTTAGAAGTGAAATGAGGCAGTATTTGATTTGGCTGTTAAAAATGGGACCTTGAATTGTTCTTTAATGGTCTTGTAGATGTTGGTAGTCAATGTTTTAGTTTTCTGTTTACATTGTTTATGTATGCTTCAGATGTATAGTAACTGTGTTCCGTGGTACTCTAAAAGATAAACTTCCACTTTCTTTGGGTTTATCTGCTGCTAAAGATCAACAACGGCGAAATGTGAGCTCCACAAAGAGTTTTGAACCAGAAACTGCAAGAAGGAGGAGAGACTCATTGGATAGGGTAATGCTTGCTTGGATTTTTCTAGTGTTTTTCTTTCCAGATAGGTTTCTGCATGTTAATTTGTCTTTATCTTGATCAATCATCGGTTATTGGTGGACAATGTTTACACGGGCACTGGCACATGCTTGTGTAAGAGTTTTGCGGAGTTCTCTCTCACAGTATATATGTAAAATACATAATATATAGGTGTCTGTCAACCTGTATTGCTTACGGATCAACAGCAAAGAGTGGAAAATGTATCAAGATAAGTAGAGTAAAGACAGCAAATAAATCTAGATTGAATTTGCTGTCAATCTAGATTTTGGTGTCAAGAACATGGACATAATCTATGTTATCAATTCTAGCATTTGTTGAATAATGCACTGATCTTATGTCTAACCAGGAAAGCTACATATATTTTTTATCTAGTAGGGAGTTTATTACACTTAATTGTAATCTCTAACGATTCAGCTTTTGAAATTTATATCATGTAATCTGTCCCAGTTGATTTCTAGATCTATTAGATTAACTTCAGTCTTGAGTTACTGAAGAATCCAGATTCGAAGTCACATAATTCCAGTTTTTTATTGTTGGTACTATGTATCCTAGACCTAAATGCTTAATAAACTCCCTCTATGATGCAATACAAAATTGAATAAACTGCTTAAATTTCTCACTTTGTTTTATGATAAATTGTCTTTGTTACAGATTGAAGAATGTAGTGAGTCATCTGGATGGCTGCCGTGAATTTCCTCGCTTATGTATAGGTTAATTTCTTAATTACTCTTCTGTGTGATAATCTTTAATTTGATTAATTTGATTGGGAAATAAAAAGTAAAATATGGATGCATGTATTGGAAATCCACCTGGAATTATGAATATGAAAGTCTATCTTCTACAAAAATTTAGTACAGAAGAAAGGCATCAGGTAAAGATTGTTACAACTAGTTTTTGAGCGCCTAATAATTGCGAAAGTATATGTTTCTTGCATCTAATTGGCACCTATTATTGCTACCTGATGTCTGTTCTGGTTAACCATAACCATTTTTCCATAGCAACTATCAATAAGAAGAACCACTCTTGTTTAGGTCCTCTTGGTATGAATTTGAATTTCGCTTAAACCCATACATTAGCGATTTACTCCACACTTGTGAAATACCATCAGAGAGGAAAGCTAAAATATCAGTTAATTATGAAGGTTTATTGATCACTGACTTGGTCAAAGCTTGTAAGCATTGTGAGCACATGCACCGATATGTTTCACTGTATGTCAGTGACTGAATTTCGACTAATAATTAATGTTTCAGTTTCAGTCAGTTTGTTCTTTAATAGTCTGCGTTTTACAATTTTCTTCATTTATCTGGACAGATTGATGAAGCACTGGTTCAAGGGATTCAGGTTGTTTCACGTGGAACATGGTATCCATATGTTGGAATTACAAAACTAAACTATCGTTTGCAAGATTGTTTATTGTTTTATAGCTAGTCGAATGTTACTTTCTAATGAGTACTATTCTAATTGGCTTTTGTCGGTGCAACAGTGATACATTTGTGGATCATGAGGCATGTGGTAAAATTGTAGCCGAAATCTTCAAGCTCTATGGAGAGGCTGTATTTAGAGACAAAGAGCTTTATTCCTAATTTTATAAGTTGAACAGAAGCTTTTCATGTTAAGTATCTGTTCAAATATCTGTTTAAGTATCTATTTATGTGGACAAATAATTGACATGTATTAGTCAAGTATATGTTAGGATTATTGATCGAGTTGGAGATGAAGCTTGTTTATGTATAGTTTTGTTTGCCCTGTAAATTGTTATTATTGGTGAAAATTGTTCATATATTATGGATTATGGAATACCAACACCATGGAATTGATAATTGTGAGTATGAACAATTACTTGAACAGATATTTAGACAGATACTTGAATTTTTATTCAAACTTTTGATATTTTCAGCAACTAAGTTATGACCAAGCCTTTATTTTTCATTCATTATTTCGATCTCATTCTTTTTTGAAGGAAAGTAGAGATTTTTAAACTCGACGAAACCAAAGGGTCTTGTTTACACTTGTTAAACTTGATGAAAGATAGATACTTGGACAAATACTAAATCAGATACGTAGACAGATATCCAAATGAAAGCTTTTTCCTTTAGGTTTTGACAATTGTGAAATTGAACAGATACTTAGACAGATACTTGAACATATACTTAGACAGATAGCTAAATGAAATCTTTTTTCCTTTAGATTTTGATAATTCTGAAATTTGAACAGATATTTAGACAGATGTCCAAATGAAAGCTTTTTCCTTTAGGTTTTGATAATTCTGAAATTTGAATAGATATTTAAACAGATAGTTTGACAGATATCCAAGTGAAAGCCTTTTCATTTGAACTCTGTTTATGCAGAAAATATTACCCACAATTGATCATCTCGGCCAGGAGTCCTATTGTGATGCAAGCATGTACGCATGTTATTTGAAAATCATCTGCCTTTGAATCAATATTACAAGTTCTTTTGTTTTCTCTTCATTCAGGTGAAACTTCGATTGCACACACATCATCAGAATGTGGAGGCGGTACTTTCATTATACAAAGACAGAACTCTTAAGGCACGTACTCCCTCTCAGCTAAATTTTGCATGATTGCATCCACTATGATACTACATGGTCACTCTTGTGTCATCAATCAATGCATTGTTTTAATTACGTAGTTGATTTTCTAATGTCTTGACCATGATACACATTTTATCGTCCCTCCTTTCTTCTTCCCATCTTTCTCTTCTTCATTTATTATCATCTACTCACTAGTTTAGTCACTGTTTTTGGAAAATTCAAGTTGTGAGCTGACAAGAAAAAAAATTAAAGCAAAATTTAAAATAGATCGGCCAACAGAAGGATTCTTTACAAGCGATAATGTCACTATTTGTATAAGTTATGGAAAGTTCTTGGCATTTTTGGAGTACTCAATAGTTGTATGCTTGTCAGTTTATGTTCTATTGACCCCGTAGTTTTCTTTGCATATTCCTCTTAGTATCCTTACCATCCATAACTAACTCTTCTGATTTCAGCTCGACATTTGCATATGCATGACCATCTACAACACATAAGTCTCTACAATCTTGCAAGAATACAAAATCAAAATGTGACGACCCAGTACAGAATCAGCAGTGAAATCAGCTTAATCTACGAGCTTGCGCGTAATCGCAGATTTCCAACAGTTGTTTGAATCGCCGGACTTGATAACGACTAAATTATTGGCCGAGAATTGGAGCTGAGTCTCTTCTCGAGAGTCGTTGTACGTGTGATTTCGAGTTCGTGGGCGGTTCTGGATCATTATTTGGATGACCGAGGAATAAATTATGAATATTTGAAGTTTCGACGTAATCGGTTTATAATGGTGGCTCTCTCAACGACTAAATTACCAGACAGGAATTTGGTTTCGGATTCTTCACGGAAGATGTTGAGAATTTAATTTCTAGCTCGTGGGAACTTCTGGAGCATTATTCCGAGTTACGAGGATTAAGTTGTGAATATTTCTGATTGTTGATTATTTAGTCGGTTTAAGTATGTGTTTGGGTTGAACCGTTGACTTTTTATCGGTTTGGTCGATGTGTTTGACTTCGGGTGATAATTGAAGAATATGTTGAGTCGAGTTTGTTGCCAGAGAATTATCGAAATCGAATTTACGACGTGAAGTTTCGGGTATTTAAAGTTTGTCGTAAAAGATAATTACGGAAGTTTCCACTTTGGGAAAGTATATATAGGGGTTTCCTGTTTTGGAAAGTCAAAGATGGGTTTAATTGTGCTGACCGAGTTGACCAAGTCAACTCGGCGGAGAGAGGAGATTCACGACGGGGCAGCGACGGCCACGGCGGTGGCTCGCCGTCCGGCCACCCCACGGCTTGGCTTTGGTCCAAAAAGATGCGCCTCGGCCTCCCGGTCTTGACTCCGGCCTCCTCTCACGGCGTGGAACGCCGGAGGAGGGAGAAATTCCGACAAGAAAATGGAGGATTTTGAGTGAATTCGGGTTCTATGATTTCGGCCAAATTGAGCTACAAAATGGACAGAGTTTTGTAGCCATCATCACCATGAAGCTACCATGTAAGTTTGGTGTTCCAATTCATCTTGTGTATGGAGAATTCTTGATTTGAAATTTGTGAGACAATTCGGTTTTACATGGAATTGAGCTAGTTAGAGTGAGAATTGGCCTTTGATGCAGTTGTGAAAGTTGCTCAGTGGGTGATTTGGAGTGGAATAGAGGTTGCTCAGCCTGGAAAATTTCAGGTTGGTGGCGCCGCCGCCTCCGGCGGTGGTTAACGGTCAACAGTTTGACTTTTTGGGGTTTTCACAAGTTGCATATAGTTTCACTCGAAATCGCGCCCCAATCGCAGTGGGGAGGTTCGTTTTTCGAGTTGAGCATCCGAAATTACAGCGAGGTATTGAGGTGTGAATATCGGATTTTCGACAGTTCGTCGTAATTGAATTATGTATTTCCGAGAACGGTTGTTTCTCGTGATTTGTTTTGAATTGTCGAGTTATGACTTTGAGATATGAACTTTGTGATTATTCAGGGGTTCGTGATCCTTCGTATGGTGAGGTACTTTCCGCCGGATCACGGGTTAACGCGAACTGCGTTACGCTAGTCTGTGAGTAGACATTTCTTTTCACGGATTGATTGTGAGTCTTTATACATGTTTTACGAACTTGAGCATGCATACGAGATTATGTTTTACATGAGCATGTGTTATACGATTATGCCTATACCAGTATATAGTACGTATATGCATATATATATTGTTTCATGCATTTTCATCGAACTGTTTATGATTTGATTTACACAGAGTACAGTCTCAGTTCACGTTGTTGTATCGATACACTTGCCTCTCGGCTGATCCCCGATGGAGGCCTACCAGGAGGGGCAGTACCCCGACCTGACCGGCAAGGGGCAGTACCCCGGAACCGAGGCCTTTCTGGCTAGAATCACGTGTGGGTCTGGGATCCCGTGATTCGGACTATACTAGCACGGATGTGTCCATGAGCGACCCCATGAGATTTTCCATGCATGCTCAGTACGCGAGTTGGAGTCAGCGTCTCCTCGTGTACTTCTTGATTTATTTATATGTTGACTCGCATATATTTTTATAACATATACTACTCGGTGAAAGACATTTATTTTCGTCCACTCACTCTAACAGTTTTCATGTCTTTCATCTAGGCTTTTCGGTTTCCGTGTCCAGTTTGCAGTTCGGACTCTGGTGTCGCACGTCGTGGTAGGAGGCATAGTGCTCGAGCTACCTTGTTTCTTCCAGTAGGTTTATTGCTCTACCTACTGTGGTACACTTATATGATTATACATTAGAGGTCGCTCTGAGTATTCTGTTGTATATTCTATACGATTTTACTTCGGATTTCAGTAAAGTACAGATATATTTATTATTTTACTTTACTGTTGATATATTGAGGAATCCAGATGGGATTGGTGCCCACGGTTTGATTTTTGTGGCATAGGATGGAGTGTGTTTCCGGGTGCAGGTAATGGTAATTCCACGTTAGTAACGAAACTCTGCCGAAATTTTGATATTTTTGTTGGTTCTTGTTTTCAGAAGGGGTTTGATCCCGGTTTAGGCAACTAAATCGGGGTTGGTGTGTGTTTTGGATGAGTATTCTGAGTTCAGAGATTTGTGTGACACTGTTTGCCTGGTTGTGTGTATATGAGCGTCTACATGTTGCCTCAGAACTGAGAATTGTGGTAGTTGGTGCCTTGCCTGAGTTAGATTGTGGTATTTGGTGGGCTGGTATTGTTTGAGTTTCTGTTGCGACTCCATGGCCTACATTCAGGGTGTTGTTTATACGGTAATGGTTTTATCAGGCTACCCAGGAATCAAATGAGGAGTGTTTACCCATCTGAGGCAGAGATGCATTGTTCATATGTTTGTCCATGTTTGCACGTGTTATGTGGCTTCAGAGGAAGTAATGCACGAGGTTCGAGATGAGTTTGAACCTGAGCATCAGAGAGAGTCTGATTGATGTGCCTCGAGATAACCGTGATGAGCTTAGTGTGCTGCACTCAGTGGCGAGGCTGTCGAGAAGGAAAGGTGTACGCGGTTTTCGATGTGATGGTTTGAGGAAAGTGGACTTAGTCGAGATTTTGATGAGGTTAAGTTCCGACACTTCGGGATCAGTGGCTTCATCAGGCTGTGGTCTTTTTGATTATGTTGAGGGTCATCAGATCAAGTAGAGGATCCGTTTGGTTGTGGTGGAGATCACAGAGTAGCGGACTTGCTCTTGTGGCATGAGTTCGAGTGATCGTTGGTGATCCTTTCTCGCATCAGGTGTCGCTGTGACTTGTGTTCGTGGAGCACTCTCAGTTGCTATTGTGGTGGCCAGGAGGGTCACGTTACGAGGGAGCGCCCTCAGCCAGCTGTTTTAGCGGTTCGGCAGCTCAGAGTTCACGAGAAGGTCATGATGCCATTTCTAGAGTGTGACCAACGCAGCCTTCTGGACGAGTTAATCAGCAATGTCGCAATTGACGTGGGCGGCTAGTTGGGCATGTTGGAGTTCGTTCCATAACCTTGTTTGAGGACAGACTTTTCTCCGAGGTTACTGTTGTTTGATATCCATGGCTATTGTACCTGCATCTCCACTTCCGAGGTCTTGGAGAGTGTTGCATCCATCCGGAGGTTGCGAGATCCTTGTTGGAGGATATGGGTTAGCCACAGATCTGTTATAGCTGAACATCGTTGGTTGTGATGGGATGATGAGTATGGACTTTTTGGCGACGCATTGGGCTATGTTCGATGGTCACGAGAAGGTGATTGTGTTTTGACGACAAGGTTTCCCCGAGATACTGTTTCGCGGTGATGGTCGAGCGGATGGTGGAAAACGGGTTGTGTTGTTGCTTAGTTCATGTTGTGGATACTACGGTTGCTAAGCTCGACATTGGCGACATTGAGGTGATTACCGAGTTTCCAGGTGTGTTCCGGAGGAGTTCGGGAGACTGACTACACCATTGAGTATGTACCGGGCGCTGGACTCATTTTACCAGCATCTTGTCGTTCGGAGCCAGCGAAGCTGATTGAGCTATAGTTTCGACTCCAGGAGTTGCTGGAGGAGGTTTAAGGAGATTTTGTGCGACCCCGCGTATTTGCGTGGTGTGCTTTTGTATTGTTTGTACGGATGTTGGATGGTTCGACGTGGTGGTGCATTGACTACCGGAAGCCTGATTCACTTCAGAGGAGAGTGAGTATCCTCCGCTTCGGATTGACGATTGGTTTGATCAGCTCGTGAGAGCTTCAGTCTTTTCGAAGTTTGATTTCGGGTCCGGATACTATCAGCTGAGGATTGATGAGTCAGATGTGGCTTGGACGATTTTCAGATCTTGGTGCAGGCGTCATGAGTTTTTGGTCATGCTGTTTGGTTGACCAATGCCCCGTAGTTTTATGGACTTGATAGACTAGGTGTTCAGACGATTTCTGGACAAGGTTACGGTCATGTTCGTCGGCAACATCCTGATGTATTCCAGGAGTGTGGGCCAGTACCTGAAGCAATTGCAAGTGATTTTGCGGACTTCTCGAGATGATCAGTTATTTGTGAAGTTCAGCCAGTGTGAATTTTGGTTGATTAGTGTGAAGAATTTGGGCCACGTGATGTTAGCTGAGGGAGCCAGTGTGGATCCTGACCAGATAGAAGCCGTGTTGATTTGGGGTTGACCTACCATTGTTCCAGAGATCAAGGGTCTCTTGGGTTTGGTAGGCTATTACAGTTGGCTTGTACAGGATTATCTCGGATTGTTACTTCACTTTCTGGATTGACGAAGAAGGCGTCAAGTTCGAGTGGTTCGATGCACGCGAGGAGAGTTATTTACTCCTGAAGGATGGTTGATCGTTGCTTCGGTTTTGACCTTACCTGACGATCGTGGTGAGTTCGCGGTCGTGGGTTATGGCGATGCATTGAGATTTGGATTTGGTTATGTTTTGATGCTGTGTAGCAGAGCGGTGGCTCATGATTTCAGGCAGTGGAAACTTTATGAAGCTACGTATCCGGTGTATGATTTGGGTGTAGCTGTCCTTATGTTAGCATCAGAAAGTTGGAGACACTACTGCTATGGCGTGCAGCGCAGTGTAGGACGTACACTGATCACCTGAGTTTCATCCACTTGCATTTTCGGCCAGATTTGGGCTTGAGGCAGTGTAGATGGATGGGGTCGACTAACGACTATGGCTGCACCTTTGAGCTTATTCGAGAAAGGCTAGAAGTTGTACTTTGACTATCCATTTGGGATGTTGTTGCTGATGCGTTCAGTCGAGAGTCAGGAGCTTCAGTGTTTCATGTGTGTGTGGCTCGAGTTTCCGTGTTAGCCGAGTTATGCGATACGGGAGTTGAGTTCGAGTATGATGATGTTGAAGCTCACTGTTTTGCGCGTATTTGGCGCTAGTGGTGCGGAGATGTGTCTGATACTTCGAGTTTACTACTCGTGATGTAACATGAAGAACAATGTAGCAGCTTGTGTGTGCAGATACCAAACTTGTCGACGGACGATGGCAGCGAGGCAGAGATTTGCCGGGAAGTTACAGCCATTGGAGATTTCCAGTTAGACGTGGAGCTAGTCACTGTGGATTTTGTGTGCCAGTACGCACTTTGGTTTGTGATACCAGTTGTCAGGCCATTGCGGACCATTTGATGAACTTAGTACGTCCCTTGTACTTTACGGGAAAGATTTCAGTGGCAGGCTGGCATAGCTATGTTTGACGGAGGTTGGTCATTCACGTGGTGTACCTGTGTTCCAGTTCGCTGAACGAGATAATCAGCTACGACTGTGTGTTGGCAAGCTTTACAGCGAGCATTGGGGACCAGATTACAAGTTAGTACCGGTTCTTAACCTCAGATTGGTGGACGATCTTTGAGGACTAGTCAAACCTTGGAGGGCATATTGTGGACCTCGGTATTGCAGTTCCGGAGGATTTGGGACCAGCAGTTTCACTTGTTTGAGATTGCATGCAGTACCAGTTTGTTGACCACTATGATTTTGATGTTGCATGATGTCGTTTTGAGGAACGATGTTGTACTCCATTGTGTTGGAGCGAGTTCGATGTGAGCCGATGTTGGATTCTGATTTAGTGGGATGTGCTACCACAGACTTTCGGATTAGCGGAAACGAGTTAATAATTGCCCGAGTCCGATATTTGAGCTATGTTGATGTGAGCAGGTTGAGTTGTGAATTGCCACGTTTTTTTGATCCGTATGTGGTCATAGGCGAGTTTGTGTTGTGTCGTATAGTTCGGCATCGCATATAGTGTTGGCTTTTGTATATGTTGTGTTTCGTGTGGTGGAACTACATTTCAGGTTGTTACGTCTTGTGTACCCTATCAGTTCCTTATGCAGGAACACTTGGCAATTGTGTGGAGCCAGTTTAGATTCGAGATTGAGGGTACAGGGATTTCAGCACGGAGATACCTCATATTACGGAGTCTGCTATCAGAGTTGTTCAGCTGACGTTGTCACTAGAGAGTTGAGCAGTATGCAGAAGCAGTGTTCCTACTTTTAGTCGGCAGATTTGGAAATTTCGAGGTCGAAATTTTTTAAGGGGGGTGGATTTGTGACGACCCAGTACAGAATCAGCAGTGAAATCAGCTTAATCTACGAGGTTGCGCGTAATCGCAGATTTCCGACAGTTGTTTGAATCGCCGGACTTGATAACGACTAAATTATTGGCCGAGAATTGGAGCTGAGTCTCTTCTCGAGAGTCGTTTTATGTGTGATTTCGAGTTCGTGGGCGGTTTCGGATCATTATTTGCACGACCGAGGAATAAATTAAGAATATTTGAAGTTTCGACGTAATTGGTTTATAATTGTAGTTCTCTTAACGACTAAATTACCGGACGGGAATTTGGTTTCGGATTCTTCACGAAAGATGTTGAGAATTTAATTTCGAGCTCGTGGGAACTTCCGGAGCATTATTCCGAGTTACGAGGATTAAGTTGTGAATATTTCCAATTATTGATTATTTAGTCGGTTTAAGTATGTGTTTGGGTTGAACCGTTGACTTTTCATCGGTTTGGTCGATGTGTTTGACTTTGGGTGATAATTGAAGAATATATTGAGTCGAGTTTGTTGCCGCGAGAATTATCGAAATCGAATTTACGACGTGAAGTTTTGGGTATTTAAAGTTTGTCGTAAAATATAATTACGGAAGTTTCCACTTTGGGAAAGTATATATAGGGGTTTCCTGTTTTGGAAAGTCAAAGATGGGTTTAATTGTGTTGACCGAGTCAACTCGGTGGAGAGAGGAGATTCACGACGGGGCAGCGACGGCCACAGCGGTGGCTCGCTGTCCGGCCACCCCACAGCTTGGCTTTTGTCCCAAAAGATGCGTCTCGGCCTCCCGGTCTTGACTCCGGCCTCCTCTCACGACGTGGGACGCCGGAGGAGGGAGAAATTCCAACAAGAAAATGGAGGATTTTAAGTGAATTCGGGTTCTATGATTCCAGCCAAATTGAGCTACAAAATGGACTGGGTTTTGTAGCCCTCATTACCATGAAGCTACCATATAAGTTTGGTGTTCCAATTCATCTTGTGTATGGAGAATTCTTGATTTGAAATTTGTGAGACAATTCGGTTTTACATGGAATTGAGCTAGTTAGAATGAGAATTGGCCTTTGATGCAGTTGTGAAAGTTGCTCAGTGGGTGATTTGGAGTGGAATAGAGGTTGCTCCGCCTGGAAAATTTCAGGTTGGTGGCGCCGCCGCCGCCGGCGGTGGTCAACGGTCAACAGTTCGACTTTTTGGGGTTTTCGACAAGTTGCATGTCGTTTCACTCGAAATCGCGCCCCAATCACAGTGGGGAAGTTCGTTTTTCGAGTTGAGCGTCCGAAATTACAGCGAGGTATTGAGGTGTGAATATCGGATTTTCGACAGTTCGTCGTAATTGAATTGTGTGTTTCCGAGAACGGTTGTTTCTCGTGATTTGTTTTGAATTGTCGAGTTATGACTTTGAGATATGAAGTTTGTGATTATTCAGGGGTTCGTGATCGTTCGTATGGCGAGGGACTTTCCGCCGGATCACGGGTTAACGCGAACTGCGTTACGCTAGTCTGTGAGTGGACATTTCTTTTCACGGATTGATTGCGAGTCTTTATACATGTTTTACGAACTTGAGCATGCATACGAGATTATGTTTTACATGAGCATGTGTTATACGATTATGCCTATACCAGTATATAGTACGTATATGCATATATATATATTGTTTCATGAATTTGCATCGAACTGTTTATGATTTGATTTACACAGAGTACAGTCTCAGTTCACGTTGTTGTATCGATACACTTACCTCTCGGCTGATCCCCGATGGAGGCCTACCAGGAGGGGCAGTACCCCGACCTGACCGGCGAGGGGCAGTACCTCGGAACCGAGGCCTTTCTGGCTAGAATCACGTGTGGGTCTGGGATCCCGTGATTCGGACTGTACTAGCACGGATGTGTCCATGAGCGACCCCGTAAGATTTTCCATGCATGCTCAGTACGCAAGTTGGAGTTAGCGTCTCCTCGTGTACTTCTTGATTTATTTATATGTTGACTCGCATATGTTTTTATAACATATATTACTCGGTGAAAGACATTTATTTTCGTCCACTCACTCTAACAGTTTTCATGTCTTTCCCCTGGGATTTTCGGTTTTCGTGCCCAGTTTGCAGTTCGGACTCTGGTGTCGCACGTCGTGGTAGGAGGCATAGTGCTCGAGCTACCTTGTTTCTTCCAGTAGGTTTATTGTTCTACCTAATGTGGTATACTTATATGATTATACATTAGAGGTCGCTCTGAGTATTCTGTTGTATATTCTATACGATTTTACTTCGGATTTCAGTAAAGTACAGATATATTTATTATTTTACTTTACTGTTGATATATTGAGGAATCCGGATGGGATTGGTGCCCACGGTTTGATTTTTGTGCCATAGGATGAAGTGTGTTTTCCGGGTGCAGGTAATGGTAATTCCACGTTAGTAACGAAACTCTGCTGAAATTTTGATGTTTTTGTTGGTTCGTGTTTTCAGAAGGGGTTTGATTCCGGTTTAGGCAACTAAATCGGGGTTGGGTCCTTTCACAAAAACTTACTCCATTTCATTGCATCTCACCATCACTAGTTGAAATATCAGTGATTGACTCGAAAAGGTCTTCCCCGTCAACAGTAAAACCCCAACGATTTGGTGCGGGACTTGCAATACATGCACATGCTCTCTCATCTGTATTATCCTACAAAAACAACTGGATCAAAGGAAGAAAGCGTAAGCATATGTCAAATTATTGTAGACCATCGCCATACAAACTACCAAGTCTATTACTACTCACTTGCTGAGACTGCAAATCAGAAGATTCTCGAAACACAACAGGATTATACTTCTGCTACATCTTATGATTTTTGTTGACTGTATTGTTCCTAGATAATCAAGAAGACAAGACTCAATATTCTCCTCCGTGAAGTCCATAACAACATTAACCTAAGAATAATGCATCCAGCTTATAAGGAGGAATGTACATATTTATTGCTCAAAATAAAACATTGAATATAAATAAGCAGGTGAATATGCACACCTCCATGTTATTGCCAACAAATTAGTTAATCACTCCATCTTTCATAGATTGCAAAGTTAAATTTTGCAAAGACTTTGGTGTGGGTTCTACAAATCGCTCATCCCCGTCCAACATTGCTAACATGAGTTTGTGTATTTGACGAAACTTAAAGGCGGGAGTCAAGTTCACAATCAGTAACAAAACCTGATAGAAATGAGAAGGATCGCCATCGTTCATGTGGGGACAGCCATGGTGGTTCAAAAATTGATTTGGTGTTTGAAAAAGGAAAAATAGAGGAATGACTTTTAGGGGTAAAATTGGTAGAAAAAAATAGGTTTTTATAACTTTTTGGGTCTATTTAGGAGGAAATGATGTCAGCTAAGATTTTTTGAAAAAAAAAGTGTCATAAGTTGGGCATTTTTTACCTTGGTGTCATAAGTTATTTTTAAAAAAAAATCTTTTATGTTTTTGAGCTTTTAAATAATTTTCTGTAAAATAAATTGGAGGCATATCCGCGAATTGAGTGATATGGAAAAATTACGTTGCATTTTTTATTTTCGTTTTTTATGGACCAAACTCACCAAAGCAAGTTGTCATGAAACGAACTTTGACATAGTAAAAGAGAGGCTCGGCCATTGTGCACTACGACGTCGTTTTCTGGGTTTAGGCGTGCTCATCCCCACGATGCCGTTTTTGTGTCACTCCCACTCTTTAAATTGAGCTCCCTCACTTTTTCCTACCATTCAAATTTCATCCCGTTTTTGTGTCAAATGTGCAAAATCTCTCTTTCCCTCTTTTCTCAAGTCTCATCAGTCGAAACCAGCACACCGTCGTTTCGTGAACCAACTCAAGAGAGCGAAGATGAAGTAAGCATGGACGGATAAACTCAATAAGGCTAATTGTACCTTAATTTTTGTTTTCATTCAAGGTTGATAATGCTTCTACAATATACACAATTTTTTTTAAATAAAAAGAATTTTAAGCTTTGTATGATTATAGAAGTAATTTTTCAGCTATAAATTAGACAATGAACAATGAAACTACTGAAAAAATTTAAAAGAGAGGGGAAAAAATGGAAGAGGACTGAAGGAGGGGAAGATAAGAAAAACAGTAATGAATAAGAGGAGCTGAGGGGATTCGAACAATGGATATCAAAAATGTGCTATTAAAAGTTTAAAGCTCAGCCAACTAAACCAAGACTATTATTTGCAACATCTACCTACATATAAGTAATATATAAATTTTCAAATACTCACCAGCGCTAAACCAATATATAGATCCGTGCCTAGAAGTAAGTCACAGATCTATAAACTCCTCTTATATATTTTTTTTTCCTCAAATCGAATCGTTTAGTCTTATTTCACACTAACCTAGCGTTTCTCTGCGATGGTGTTCAGAGCCGAAGAACAAGGTCAACTTGAGCTAGACGAGTGGAAAGAGATCGACGATGAAACGGTCGAAGAAATTTTTGAACTCGTGGAAGAAGAGCGTAAGCTTCTAGAATGACAACTTGGAAAGTGAATTATTCTACTGTCATTGCCAAATATTACATTTATTTCTTGGAAAGTTTAATTTTTTGGTTACTTAAAAGTACGCTTGCACCAAAAGTTCTGTATTATGCTTCTGGTGTCCCAAGGTTATCCTATAACTTATTTTATCTTTAACCGGAGTTTCACAGCAACCTCTTCGTTTTTACCAGGGAGAGTGATCAACTATCAAAACAAGGCAGTATTATCTTTGCGAGGGAACATATGCTTGTTGTAGTAAAAAACTTGGTTCCACAAAATCCAGTCTTCCTTGATAAGCTTGAGTACCCCAGCTTGGAGAAATCAAGGTTGAGGACACTTATGAATCAAAGGTAATCTCAAATATCTTTATGTTTATACACCACTTATCTGGAATTTAGTTAGAAGATCTGAAGTCCTTGCTGTTGGTGTTCTTGTTGCAGTTTAAATTGTCTGCATTACCTTAGCAGGAATCTGGATAAAGCCCCTTACATGAATAATCTATTGTTGGTAAGTATTAATCATATAAATATTTTTAGATTCATACTGTAATTATAATTGATTTATTCTTTATTGTAGATATTCTCTACCTATTAGAAATATGTCTTGTAAAAATATATATATTCAATTTGGGAGTGAATAAAAACATTGCATTATAACCTAAACATTTTACCTATACTTTTCTACTTGGTATCAGAATTAAACCTATAGATCTATAGACAAAATTCTTTTTTTTGTCACTCACTACACATAAATTTCGCTGCCATGGAATGAGGATTCGACTCTGCTATGATTTCTTCTCCCCAACCTCACCCTTAGACTCCACCTGCTATCTACTACCCCAAAGAAAACTCATTTTCCCCATGCGGTTCTCTTGAATAATTCCAATTACTCTATCTGGGTTCCTGTTATGCAGATGTGCATTGGAGGCCGTAACAAACTTAGATTCTTTACTGGTGCTTCGACTGCTTCTGTGGGGCACACCTGAGTATCTTACTCGGGCTACCGACATCGAGAAGGTGAAGAGTTGGTTGATAGATAATATGTCTCCATCCATTGTCAACTGCTATCTTTGCTTCAAGACTACCGTAGAAATTTGGAGTGCCTTCCACCACACCTACTATGATCATTCGGACTTTACCCTGATTTATGAGTTGCACCGACTCTGCTTTACCACCAAACAAGTAGGGCAACCTCTCTGTGTCTACTATAATGAGTTGGTCTCTTAGCTCGAGGAACTTGATCATCGTGTTGCCTCGATTTCTAATACTGTGACCACTGTTGTCCAAGACAACTACAAATCTATGCTTTGGGTTCACACGTTCTTGAGAGGATTGGATTCTGAATTTCATAAGATCCAGGGGGAGCTTCTTCGTAGAGAGGAGTTGTTGAGTCTTGACAAGACCTTTGCTTATGTTCGTTGAGCTCACAATGACCGTCTTACTCATTCTGCTGGCCCAAGTTAGCCTGCTGTCATGATCACTACAACATCTCCATCACCGCCGTCGCAGGTCCGCGCTTCTAATGCTCAAGCCGCTGTGGCTCAACAGCGATCCTCCTCTACTTTCCGCTCTTCCGAGTCCCCCTACCCTATTCGTTCTCTCAATCTATACACCAACTCTATATACTCACTGTGCAAGGATAAGGGTCACTCCAAGGATAACTATTTTCCTTCTATTGACTATCCGGATTGGTGGGGCAATTGTCCATGCAACTCTTCCCTCCACAAGTGCCTCTGCTAATATAGTCAATCATGTATTTCTGGTAAGTCCTCTCGTGTTATATCTTGTGGGAATAATGCTTAGATAATTGACACCGGTGCAACTGATCATATGACCAATACCCCTAGCTTAGTTCATTCTATTTATCCCTCTTCTTTACCTAGTGTCTCTACTGCTGATGGATCTCCTTCTTCTATTATTGGTGAAGGCTCTGTTATTCTCTCTCCAAATTTAACTATTGATTTTGCCTTAGTTGTCCCCTCTCTAGCATATAACATTTTATATGTTAGTCAAATCACTATGGCCATTTTTTGTTCTGTCACGTTTTATCCCAACTTTTGTACTTTTCAGGACATTCTGACTCGACATATTCTTAGTTATAATATTAAACGGGGGAAACAGTATTATCTCGATTTGAGATCCAGTGGAGAGAAACATATGAGTTCATTAAGATAAGAAAACAATGTTAGCAGTTTAAATAAAGCCCATCTGGTTATGGCATCGTTGTTTGGGTCATCTTTCTTTTGGTCATCTTAGGAAATTATAACTCCATCTGTTTTCGGGTGTTGATGAGTCTGATTTTAAGTTTGATGTTTGTGAACTGGCCAAGAGCCACCATGTTCCCTATTTCTCAAGTTTGAATAAATGCTCAGTTCCTTTTATGAAAGTTCATTCTAATGTTTGGGGTCCCGCTAGAATTTCTACAACTGGAGTTCGTTATTTTGTTCCTTTTATTGATGAGTGTACCCTTATGATATGGGTCTCTTTCATTACTAGCAAGAATGATCTATTGTTACGACCCAAAACAATATAACGCGATAATCGGAACTTATGCAGTTAGTCGCTAATTCATTACGTTAATCGTCGATGGTAATTAGTCTTTAACGTTAGTAACTTTCGTTGGCATTTCGTCGAGATTTTGTTGACTTTATTGTACGAGAAATTTCTTTAGATAAAGTCGTAGAATTTGTTGAAACGAATTCGTGGCCCCGTCAAGTGTTGAAATCGGAGTTGCGATGAGAAAGTTATGGTCAGCGATTTTACTAAAATATCAGAAAACGTATTACCGTAAAATCATTACTATATATAGAGGTTTCCATTTTAGGAAAGTAACATTTTCATTTTTGGCAACTAGGGTTGACCCGCGTTGATCACCTATTTCCAAGTTGATTTCGACGACAATGACGGCGGTGCACACGGTGGCGAAGGAGGTCGTGACAATAGGAGTTTTGAAGCCCAGACGACCACGAATATATTGGGATAGGTCTCAGACCTTGCCAAGGCCGGATGAGGACGAATAGAGAAAGAGAATTCCTGTGAGGGTTCAAAACTTCATCGGTTGATTTCGTTATTTTTCGATTTGATTTTTGTTTTGAGTTGTACTACAAAGTTGTTAGGCTTGTTAAGATGAACATTTTGATGTGTAGGTTGCTTAATTTGGAGGCGGCGGTGGTGCGTGGACCCACACGCCACCGTGCGCGGCGGAGCTTTGGCGATATTGGAATAATCGAAAAAAATTTATGTCATTCCGCTCGTAATTTCATGCCGAATGCAATGGTGAGATTTTTGAATAGATCTAGACTTGATTAATTTAAATGTGTGTTTAATCGGATAATAATTAATTGATTTTACGATAATATTAACGGACGATCCGACTATCGATTTAAATTTGAGTCGCTCGATGTTTGAGATTTATGTTGCTACTCTAAAATTGATTTACAGTGAAGGAATGCAAGGAATTGAATTCGAAAGTTGATTAAGTTTTTATTTAGTGGGAAAATACGTTATTCGAGAATGCGAGATTCTCAACATTATTGCTCGTCGGATTATGAGCCTAGGTATTCATTATGAATATTGGCGATTATATATTAATTATAATCATGGTTTCAGGATTACGAGTTAGCGGGCCGTGTCGGATGATTATTGCGCAGATTAGCAGGTTTTAGTTTTATGAATATCCCGACATTTTATGTTGAATGGACATTTATTTATTTTCATAGTTGTTGCGAGTTCATGTTTATGTAGATTTAAAGTCTCTTGTATTTTACTATAGTCGAGTTTTGAGATATGTTTGTGATGGTTTTATTTTCAGCATCGATGCTTTAACTAGTCGGATGATCACTGACTAGTCGGATTAGACCAGGTTATGACAAACACCCTGCCAACCCAGATTCTCTAGGGTTAGGAAAAATACCCTAGATAATCCAATCACCTTGTACTTACAGTCACGGAGTCACTTTGGGTTAGGACAAACACTCTGAGCGCCCACCCATATTTATTCAGTTTATTATTTTGAACTCGCATGATTTCACAGAAATCAGCGAAAAGACACAGATTGAATATTTCACTGTTTTACACTGATTGTGAGTTTTTGTCCACTCACGTTAACGTCTTTATGTTTTTATCTGCCTTTTCCTGGGCCATTTGGTTTTCCGTGCCCAAGTTGCAGTGCTTCTCCTGAGCTGGATTTTGATTCCCAGAGGTTTTGCGTCCACCGGATTATCATACATTTCTATAGGTTTCGACCCATTAGCAGTGTATTTTCAAATATTTTACTCTACTCCTCGAAGTTGCTCTGAACATAAAAGGACCCAACCCCGATTTAGTTTCCTAAACCGGAATCAAACCCTTTCTAAAAACGTAAACTTTCAAAAACCGAAAATTTCGACAAAGTTTCCTCTGTAACGCGCGATTACCATTAACCTATAGCGGAAAATACACTTCATCCTTTGCTACAAAAGCTAAACTGTGGGTTCCAATCCCATCCGAATTTCTCAAAAACATATCATAATGTAAAGCAATAAACACAACTGTAGCTTTACAGAAATCCGGGAAAAAAACATTTGAAAATAGAAACATAATAGTATTCAGAGCGACCTCTAGTATATACATATATACACAACAATAGGTCAAACAAGAAACCTACTAAAAAAAAGAGTGGCTCGAATACTATGCCTCCAACCTCGACGTGCGACACCTGAATCCAAACTGCAAATTAGGCAAAGAAAACGAAGAATCCAGGGAAAGACATATAAACTGTTAGAGTGAATGGATGAAAATAAATGTTTTTCGCCGAATACTATATATGTTATAAAAACATATGCGAGTCTAAATGCATAAAAATCATATGGTACACGAGGGAGACTCTAACTCCTCACGCGTACAGAGCATGCATCGAAAATCTTGCGGGGTCACTCCTGGCCACATCCGCGCTAGTACAGTCTGAATCACGGGATCCCAGACCGTCATGTGATTCCAACCAGAGAGGCGTCGGGTCAGGGTATCTGCCCCCCCCCCCCCCCCCCCCCCCCCCCCCGGGGTAAAGACCTTGGGTCAGGGTCACAGTCACCCCCGGTAAACATCCTCGGGGATCAGCCGGGATGCTAAGTGTATCGATAGAACTATATCCTAAGATTGTACTTTGTGTAAACCAAATCATAAATAGTTTCATGCAAATGTATAGAGCATAATATAAATGCATATTCGTAATACATAATTATAAAAGCATATTCGTTGATGCATATTTGTAAATGCATAATCGTCAAGCACATGCTCGTATAAATTATAATCGCATGTGCATGCTCATGCTCGTAAAACGTATATATTAAAGACTCGCAACAAATCAGTGAAAAGAAATGTCCACTCACAAATTTGCACATCGCAAAACGCGTTAATCCTGAGATCCGGCGAAAAATCTCTTGCCAAACGAACGATCACGATCTCCTGAATAATAATAAATACCACTGTTTAAAATCACAATTCAAAACCCTGAATATCGACGAAATTGTCAAAAATCCAATAATCACACTATAAAACCTTGCCACAAATTTCGATGCTCAATTCAAAATATAAACCTCATCACTGCGATCAGTGTGCGATTCTGAGCAAAACGACATAAAACTTGTCAAAAATTACCTTGGCCGGAAAATCGCCACGCACGGCGGTCCGGCCGCCGGAAAATTTCATCGGCCCAGAAAATTGCAACGTACACATGGATTTGAAGATCTCGACATTTCCAACAACTTTGTAGTTCAATGCAAAACCCAATTTTGACCGGAAAACCTTCAAAGCTCATCTTAAAGTCGAAAACCCTTGTCGGAATTCATTAACTCCGATCAGCCACCACCGGCCACGGCAAGGTGCAAGACCACTTGCATACAACTCACCTATCCATGGGTTTCAAAACCTCTATAGGGTCAACCCTCAACTCAGCCGCCACCGCCGCCTCTGTCGCCGCCGAATCTCGTCGGAAAATCACAAACTTCAAAATGTCATAACTTCTTCATCCGGAAACTAAATTGAGTGAATGACCTATCAAAAAAAAGAGGAGCTCAAGTCCAACAACTTTCATGAAGACACCACGGCCAAAAGATGCCGGAATAAGGCACATCGAAGGCAACAAAAGCTCGGCCTGAAATGGGTCAGTTTTGACCCGTGGTCAACAACCCAGTTTCCCCAAATGGAAAGTTTCCAAAATCGTCACGTATTCATGCTGTATTTATACCGTACACGTATCGTTCAAAGAGTATCGAAACCAAACGGATAAACACGACTAAATCCAATGGCCGAAAATATTCATAACTTATTCCACGTAACTTGAAATCATCCTCCGAAAATTCCCACGAACTCGAAATTAAATTCTTTGCAACTTTCGTGAAGGAACTCATATCAAATTCTTGCCCGATAATTTAGTAGTTAACAAACTCACCATATCAACCAATTACGACAAAACTACGACTAACCGCGAAACTCGCAAATCAAGCTGATAAACATACCATTTCCAGTTCGGGTTGTCACAAATCTACCCACTTACAAAAAATTTTGACCTCAAAATTTCCAAGCCTGCCAACTGAAAAGTAGGGACACCGCTTCTCCATACTGCTCAACTCCCAAGTGGCTACTTCAACTGAATGACTCTGCCATCAGATTTTCACAATAGGAAATATTTTTGTGCTGTAATCCCTGCACCTTCAAATCCAGAATCTGAACTAGCTTCTCCATATATGTCAAGTCTTCCCGTATAGGGAACTGATAGGGTGCAAAACATGCAATAAGTCTGAAATGTAGTTCCACCACATGGAATACAACATACACATTGGCCAACGCTACAGGCAATGCCAAACTATACGTCACAACACTAACTCGCCCAATGATCACATATAGACCAATATAATGTGGTAAAGTATACCACACCTCCCAAAACAAATCACACATCTTCAAGGAAACCTTAATTATCGAACTCAAACTCATGACTCAACCTACTCACATCTGCATAACTTCTCTGCCGATCACGAGCAATTATCAACCTGTCTCTGCTAATTTGGAAGTTTACAATAGCACATTCCACTAAATCAAGACCAAAAGCCATCTCATTCCTAACTCGCTCCAACACAATGGAGTGTAACACTGTTCCTTATATACAACTTTATACAATGTCATAACAATACTGGTCTGCAAACGGATATTGCAAGCAATCTCAAACAAATGAAACTGTTGGTCCCAAATCCCTCTGAACTGCAATACACAGGACTACAACATGTCCTCCAAAGTCTGAATAGTCATCTCAGATTGCCCACCAATTTGAGGATGAAAAACTACACTAAACTGTAATCTGGTCCCCAATACTCACTGCAATGCTTGCCAAAACTCTGTTATAACTGATTATCTCGATCAGAGACCCGGGACCCAAGCACACCATGAAAATGGACAACCTCTGCCAAATACAGCTATGCCAGCCTGCCCATTGAAATTTTTCTTGGAAGTACAAGGAAATGAATTGATTTCGTCAAACGGTCCAGAATGACCAAAATACCAATATTACCATCCGAAGTACGCGGTAACTGATACACGAAATCTATAGTGATATGCTCCCACTTCTAATCGGGAATCTCCGATGGCTGTAACTTCCCAGCAAGTTTCTGTCTCTCTGCCTTCACCTGTTGACAAATGAGGCATCTGATCACATAAACTGTTATTTCCCTCTTCATGTTGCGCCACGTGTAGTAAACTCTAAGTATCTGATACATCTTCGTACCACTAGTGCATAACATACGTAGAACAATGAGCTTCAATAAGCATTTCTCTCTTCAATTCATCGTCTCTAGGCCTACATAGTCTCCTTCTGCACGATAAAATGTCAACATTCCTTAACTGATACTCTATTGAAACACCATTCTGAATCGCATTTTTCTTGTCCAACCAGTAGGAATCCGCATCCTGAGCCTTACAGACTTGATCAAGTAATACAGGTCGATACTGGAACTAGCCAACAATGCTCTATCATCTCACTCTATCTCAGTTCCCATAGCTTGCAACTCAGCTAACAATGAGATTCTTGTAACACGTACATGAAACATAGAAACTCCAAATTTCCGACTAAGTGCATCAGCAACAACGTTGGTTTCCCCTGAATGATATTCAAAGTACAACCACATTAGCCTTTCCCGGATGAACTCAAATATGCAACCATAGTCACTAATCAACCCCATCCATTTACGCCATCTCATGCTCAAATCTGGCTGAACACGCAAGTAGATGAAACTCAAGTGATCAATGTACATCCTACTCTGTGCTGCACGCCATACTAGTAGTATCTCCAACTCTCCGATGCTAACACAAAGATAGCTACTCCTAAATCATACATAGGATACGTAACTTCATAAAGTTTCTACTGCCTGGAACCATATACCATCATATTGCCCTGCTGCATCCCAACATGACCAATATCTAGTTTCGAAACATCACTATACATAATATACACTTCACCAACATCACATAATGTGAACACTGGTGCAGTAATCAACCTTTCCTCTAACCACAACATGTAACTCTAATCACAGGTATCTGACCATTTCAAACTCGACCCTCTGATCGAAACTGATGATACTCAAATCTGAAATCAATCTTCGAAAACTGAAGCTCTAATAAGCTGATCAAACAAGCCATTAATCCGAAGTGGAGGGTACTTGTTCTTCTCTGAAACCTGATTCAGCTTCCGGTGGTCGATGCACAACCTCATCAAACCATCCTTCATCCTCATAAAACATATTGGAACACCCCAAGGTCAAACACTAAATCAAATGAAGTCTTCCTCAAACAATTCCTGAATTTGAATCTGCAACTCCCTCAACTCTGATAAATTCTCTGAAAAACATCTGGATAGTCACAGATAACCTCAACACCACGAACATCAGGTACAACAACCTTAACATCACGAACATGTGCCAAGTACGGCATAGATCCTTACTTCATCATCAGCTCAGCCTCATTACTGAAACCACACATAGCAGAGAAGCATTTCTTTCACCTCTAAACAAGATCTCTGGCATGACTGGACGTCAAAGGACTACAACATTCTTGCGACAAACAACCACAATCCAATGGGTCACTAAGAAGTCTATCCCCCAAAAACATAAAAAAATCCTCAATGTCCAGTAACAACCACTCCGCAACTAGTCCACAACCTCCTGCAACCTCATAGTCTCGATACCCCACCAGATACACACAATCTCATCAAATGGATACAACATTCTCCACAAACCAAGAAGTGAAGATGCAAGTATAATAGCCATGGATGTCAAGCAACGGTAACCTCAAGGAAACTCTGCCCTCACACAGGGTTGTGGCATAAACTCTGGCATGTCTAACTAACCGTTCACGTTGATTGCGACTTTGCTGATTGTCTTGTCTAGAAGTCTGTGTTGGTCAAACTCAAGAAATGGTACCTTAACCTCCTCCTGAACTCTGAGCTGCAGAACCACTAAAATAGCTGACTGAGGACATTCCCTCGTAACGTGACCCTCCTGGCCACCACAATAGCAACTGAGAAGCCCATCTGACACAAACAACAGTGACACCTGCTGTAAAGGTTGCACAATGGAAACTCCTGCTGTGTGGAAGGATCACCAACGACCACCCTGACTCATGCCACAGGAAATAGTCCACCATTCTGTGATCTCCTTCTCCACCAAACTGATCTTCTGCCTTGTCCAAATGACCCTCAACATAATAGAAAAGGCCACAGCCTGACGAAGCTACTGATCCCAAGGTACCTTAACTCAACCTCATCAAAGTATCACGACTGAGTTCACCTTCTTCAAACCAACAAAACTGAAACAATATCTGACTTTCCTTCAAATGTCCTCTCCTCTGAGTGCAGCACTAACAAACTCATCACGGTTGTCACGTGGCATAACAGTCAAAATCCCTTTGATGCTCAGGTTCAAACTCATCTCGAACCTCCTACATTGCTTCCTATGAAGCCACATAACACATGCAAACTGGGACAAACAGGTGGAATACATCCCTGCCTCAGGTTGGTAAACACTCCATATTTCCGTTGCTGGGTAGCTTGATTGAACCATTACCATATAAACAATACCCTGAATGTAAGTCATGGAGTCTCAACAGAAACTCACACAATACCAACCCACCAAATACAATGATCTGACTCAAGCAAACCATCAACTGCCACAATCCTTTGTTCAAAAGCAACATGTAGACGCCCATACATGCACAACCGGGCAAACCATGCCACAGATATCTCTGAACCCAGATTGCTCATCCAAACCCACAACTCATATTATCAAGTCACGCGTCGACTGATCCTCAACAGGATCCACAACCTTACTGACACGGAAAACATGTCAAGTAGGCATCTTAATGAATTAGACATTATTCACAACAAACAGGATGTAATCATGCAACTTAAAACATTTGAAAGCATACAACACCCAGAACATTGATGAGTATCTGTCTGCCGGTCAAGTCATCGCTCCAGACTTGCTGTACATTCTCAAATATCCTTAGTAAACACGACTACAGAAGTCTACAGAACCTAAAACCTAATGCTCTGATACCAAACTGAAAGGACCCAACCCCGATTTAGTTTCCTAAACCGGAATCAAACACTTTCTAAAAATGTGAACCTTCAAAAACCAAAAATTTCGACAGAGTTTCCTTTATAACGCGCGATTACCATTAACCTGTAGCGGAAAATACACTTCATCCTATGCCACAAAAGCTAAACCGTGGGCTCCAATCCCATCCGGATTTCTCAAAAACATATCATAATGTAAAACAATAAACACAACTGTAGCTTTATAGAAATCCGGGAAAAATCATTTGAAAATATAAACATAATAGTATTCAGAGCGACCTCTAGTATATACATATATACACAACAGTAGGCCAAACAATAAACCTACTGAAAAAAAAAGTGGCTCGAATACTATGCCTCCAACCTCGACGTGCGACACCTGAATCCAAACTACAAACTTAGCAAAGAAAACGAAGAGCCCAGGGAAAGACATATAAATCGTTAGAGTGAATGGATGAAAATAAATGTCTTTCGCCGAATACTATATATGTTATAAAAACATATGCGAGTCTAAATGCATAAAAATCATATGGTACACGAGGGAGACTCTAACTCCTCACGCGTACAGAGCATGCATCGAAAATCTCGCGGGGTCACTGATGGCCACATCCGCGCTAGTACAGTCTGAATCACGGGATCCCAGACCCTCACGTGATTCCAACCAGAAAGGCCTCGGGTCAGGGTATCTGCCCCCCCCCCCCCCCCCCCCCCCGGGGTAAAGACCTTGGGTCAGGGTCACAGTCACCCCCGGTAAACATCCTCGGGGATCAGCCGGGATTCTAAGTGTATCGATAGAACTATATCCTAAGACTGTACTTTGTGTAAACCAAATCATAAATAGTTTCATGCAAATGTATAGAGCATAATATAAATGCATATTCGTAATACATAATTATAAAAGCATATTCGTTGATGCATATTTGTAAATGCATAATCGTCAAGCACATGCTCGTATAAATTATAATCGCATATGCATGCTCATGCTCGTAAAACGTATATATTAAAGACTCGCAACAAATCAGTGAAAATAAATGTCCACTCACAAATTTGCACATCGCAAAACGCGTTAATCCTGAGATCCGGCGAAAAATCTCTTGCCAAACGAAAGATCACGATCTCCTGAATAATCATAAATACCACTGTTTAAAATCACAATTCAAAACCCTGAATATCGACGAAATTGTCAAAAATCTAATAATCACACTATAAAACCTCGCCACAAATTCCGATGCTCAATTCAAAATATAAACCTCATCACTGCGATCAGTGTGCGATTCAGAGCAAAACGACATAAAACTTGCTATATTTATACCGTACACGTATCGTTCAAATAGTATCGAAACCAAACGGATAAACACAACTAAATCCAATGCCCGAAAATATTCATAACTTATTTCACGTAACTTGAAATCATCCTCCGAAAATTCCCACGAACTCGAAATAAATGTCTTTCGCCGAATAATATATATGTTATAAAACATATGCAAGTCTCAATGCCTAAAAATCATATGGTACACGAGGGAGACTCTAACTCCTCACGCGTACAAAGCATGCATCGAAAATCTCGCGGGGTCACTCATGGCCACATCCGCGCTAGTACAGTCTGAATCACGGGATCCCAGACCCTCACGTGATTCCAACCAGAAAGGCCTCGGGTCAGGGTATCTGCCCCCCCTCCCCCCGGGTAAAGACCTCGGGTCAGTGTCACAGTCCCTCCGGTAAACATCCTCGGGGATCAGCCGGGATGCTAAGTGTATCGATACAACTATATACTAAGACTGTACTCTGTGTAAACTAAATCATAAATAGTTTCATACAAATGTATACAACATAATGTAAATGCATATTCGTAATACATAATTATAAAAGCATATTCGTCGATGCATATTTGTAAATGCATAATCGTCAAGCACATGCTCGTATAAATCATAATTGTATATGCATGCTTATGCTCGTAAAACGTATATATTAAAGACTCGCAACAAATCAGTGAAAAGAAATGTCTACTCACAGACTTGCACATCGCAAAACGCGTTAATCCTGTGATCCGGCGGAAAATCCCTCGCCAAACAAACGATCACGATCTCCTAAATAATCATAAATACCACTGTTCAAAATCACAATTCAAAACCCTGAACCACATCTTGAGAACCAACCATTCCCGAAAATATATAACTTAATATCGACGAAATCGTCAAAAATTCAATAAACACACTATAAAACATCGCCACAAATTCTGATGCTCAATTCAAAATATAAACCTCACCACTGCGATCGGTGTGTGATTCCGAGCAAAAAGACATAAAACTTGTCGAAAATCACCTCGGCCAGAAAACCGCCGCGCACGGCGGCTCTCTGGGCCGCCGCCGCCGGAAAATTTCATCGGCCCAGAAAATTGCAACCTACACATGGATTTGAAGATCTCGACATTTCCAACAATTTTGTAGTTCAATGCGAAGCCCAATTTTGACTGGAAAACCTCCAAAACTCACTTTCAAGTCAAAAACCCTCGCCGGAATTCATTAACTCCGATCGG
Organism: Geum urbanum; assembly: GCA_946800695.1. Classification (NCBI taxonomy): domain Eukaryota; kingdom Viridiplantae; phylum Streptophyta; class Magnoliopsida; order Rosales; family Rosaceae; genus Geum; species Geum urbanum. The sequence goes on from OX327003.1 coordinate 15,634,256, forward strand.
CCACCACCGGCCACGGCAAGGTGGAAGAATACTTGGGTTCAACTCACCTATCCATAGGCTTCAAAACCCCTCTAGGGTCGACCCCCAACTCGGCCGCCACCGCCGCCGAATCTCGCCGGAAAAACACAAACTTCAAAACGTCATAACTTCTTCATCCGGCAACCCAAATTGAGTGAATGACCTATCAAAAGAAAGAGGAGCTCAAGCCCAACAACTTTCATGAAGACATGACGGCCAAAAATGCTGGAATAAGGCACATCGAAGGCAACAAAAGCTCAGCCTGAAATGGGTCAGTTTTAACCCATGGTCAACACGGTCAACGACCCAGTTTCCCAAAATAGAATGTTTCCAAAATCGTCACGTATTCATGCCATATTTATACCGTACATGTATCATCCAAATTGTATCGAAACCAAACGGATAAACACGACTAAATCCAATGGCCAAAAATATTCATAACTTATTCCACGTAACTCGAAATCATCCTCCGGAAATTTCCACGAACTCGAAATTAAATTCTCTACAACTTTTGTGAAGGAACTCAAATGAAGTTCTTGCCCAATAAATTAGTCGTTAACAAACCCGCCATATGAACCAATTACGACAAAACTACAACTAATCGCGAAATTCGCAAATCAAGCCGATAAACATACCATTTCCGGTTCGGGTTGTTACAGAACACTAGTGTTGTAAATATTTTTTAGTGTTGGTAGTGAATTGATAGTATTGTTGGATTATGAGTTTTCAGTTCCTATATTATTGTTCCAACATTTTAATTAATTTACTTGCCGCACTTTATTGAAATATTTGGATGGATATCGGTGGTCCTCGGTATTGTTAGTTGGAATCCGAAGTGTGATTTTCTTGTAGGGTTCTGGTAGCCCACTTCGTAGAGGAAACTATGTCAAATTTTTTACAGATATTCGTAGTTTAATTCTTGTTATTAGGGCGTGATCCTAGATTACTAGTTAATTTATGGTTGGGTCCTTTTAGTTGGTATCAGAGCATTAGGTCACAGATTCTGTAGAATTCCTTAGTCAGATTAGCTTAGACATTTGATAGTGGCCCGATCGGCTGGCGGATCCCCATCACCTCCAAGTGTTGTGCATTGTTACGTGTTTAGAGTCTTCTAATTGAGACAGTTTTCTTGGTCTGATTTTGTGGGCTAATTATTAGTGGTGAACTCGTAGATCATTATGCCTCGACAACTAGTTCCTCAGTATTAGGCGCAATCATTGGCCCAGTAGATGCATGAGCTATTCGTATGCATGATGCCAGCCCCACGGGAGGACCGTGACGATCTTGTTACTCTGGCCACTAAGGTAGGTGCTGTGTCTATCCCCGCTTCTCAGTACTTGGAGGTGTGTGAGGTTTGGCTTATCAAGATTGGTCGAGTTTGCATCCGCAACTGACACCTGAGCAGATGATAGAGTTAGTTGTCGGCATATTGCAGGACCATGCCTATCATTGGTGGATGAGCATCGAGACGTAGGAGGTTGCTACCTCATGGGCCAAGATCAACGATTTATAGAGGTGTCGTGAAGCATGTAGAGTTAGTGAATCTTCGACAATGAAATTTGTCAGCTATGGTGTATCGGGATTGCTTTTATTGCCAATTCCGATTTACATTCTGTTCTGTCAGAACATGAGGGAGAAATGCTGGAGGTCTGAGTAAGGCTTATGACTTATAATTTCTTAATTTATGGCGAGCGAGCCATACATGGACTTCAATGAATATGTATGTGCTGCGGTTTAATGTGAGATTTGACCTCAATTTGTGCGGGGTGTTATTTGACGATTTGAGGGAGGTGGACCCCAACAGAGATATTCAACGAGTAGAGGTTACAACATAATTGGTTCCACATCATCTTCTGGCATGAGATCTCATACCTCAGCTCCTAGTGTCCATCATTCGAGTTGTTTTTCGAGATGGAGGAGAAGCCGACGCCAGAGACAAGAGTTTAGAGTGAGTTCCAGTGGATCTAGATTTGTATCCTCAGCACCCAGAGATCCTTTTTTATGTAACATTTTCCATAAATGTTGTTTTCAGCAATGCCGTTTGGGGATTTTAGTAAGTTACCGCTGTGGTCAGGTGGACCATTTTACAAGGGATACCTCAGGCAAATTTTCAGCTTTTAGTTCTAGTGGCGACCAGGGAGTTACCTCTAGTGCCAGACCTACACCACCATTTAGGTAGCCAGCATAATAGGACCAAGGTTAGAAATGATGGCCAACGGGACTATCAGGCCAAGCTCGCCTTCACCGGATGACTCTGTGGGAGATTCGAGTATCTTCGGAGGTTATTCTTGGTACGTTGAATGTTTTCGACTCTGTCGTTTATACTTTGTTTGAACCGGAGGGTGACGTCAACGTACATATCACATCCTTTTCAAAATTGTGGCAAGTGAATTTATTCCTCTAGCGAGGTGATTCTAGTTGGATTATTTTATTAAGATTGCAGTGTAATGTTCAGAGGTTTTAGTTTGTCTACTGATCTAATACTTCAGGATATAGTAGATTTTAATTTGATCTTAGGCATGGACTTCTTGAGCCATCATCAAGCGTTGGTAAATGATTATTGAGAAGAGGTGTCTTGGAGTCCGGTGTTGCCTATGTTTTTTTCTCCATGGAGAGATTATGTGTTATATGTGTACCTGAGTTCGGCCGTGAAGGCTATAAAGGTGTTGCGGGATGGATGTACTGCATTCTTGGCACATGTGGTGAGACTTTGTGTCTCTACTTTCTGTACTTATTCGATTGAAGTAGTAAGTGTATATCCGGATGTATTTCCTGAGAAGTTACCAGGTTTACCTACAGTTCGCGGGAGATTTTATTGTTGAGTTATTATCGGGTACCAATTCTATAACTCAAGTATCCTATCAGATAGCTCCAGCTGAGTTGCGAGAGTGGCAGACTTAACTTCAAGAATTGATCGACGAGAATTTTATCCGTCCCAGTATTTCATCATGAGGAGCCCCAATATTATTCGCGAATGTGAATAATGGTTCAATGAGGTTATGCATCGGTTATTGGAAACTGAACCAAGTTTTAGGAAAGAACAAATGTCCAATACCAGGGGTCGATAATTTACTTAATCTTGATATTCCTTCTTCGAAACTCATTCATTATTTGAGGAATTCCAGTAATTTAGTTTTGTTAACCTAAAATGTTTTCACTTTTGTTGTTTCTTATATTGTTTGTGTTTATTTTATGTCATGAACTTATTCCCTCGTGAAATGATACTTTTCGCTTCGTGCCACCATCCTGGAAATGTATTTCTTCTGGTTATTAATCACATGAGTTCGTGGAGGAAAATATATTGTATTAACATTGGATCGGTGGTGTGTATGTTATGCCACATAGATTAAATAGTTTCAGCTTAATTTCAGATATTGGTTTACGAGCAGGTGTATGTGGAGATTGGTAGCAGATGAGTGATTTGAAATTTGTATTTTGCATGATTTCCGGATTTCCCCTAGACGTGATTTGGAGCATCCTATTGATAACTCAATATTTATAACATACAAAAGTATATGAAGATTTTACACACGAGCGCAAATTCCGACCAGGGCTATGCTTGACGACGATGATTTAATTTATTTCTTCCAGCTTTATAAAATTCGGAGTTCTAACGCTGCATGTTATCGGAAACTATCGTGTTTCTTGGATTTCGCAGTACTCTGACCTTCTGATTAATTTATATAAGTTGATGATCCGGTGTCAGAGGAATTACAATATATACGGTAGTAGAGCGTGGAAGGGTGCAACAATTTGATTGTTCAGTTTGTGACGATAATTTGATAAATAGATTGGCATCCTTGTTTTAAATTATTTTCAATGGACTGTTATTGTCGGCTTACGTGTATATGTATTCGTGGCCTATGCCTAATTCCATTTGGTCTATTGGCTCGTGCCAGTAGTAGCTATGTGGATGTGTGAGCCATATAAGTAAATTGTTGAGGTGTAATTCAATAGGCGGCTAGTTTTCAATTTGAGTATTTGAGCTCTTGAAATGGTTGAGCGAATGCTGAAGTTTAGGTTACGTATTGATATTTCTTTAAACTGCGGAAATATTGGATAGTTTTGACTTAATAGTGACGACTAGTCAGGAACTTCAGATGGAATGCCGAGTTTATATCTCCAAATTCGTAGTAAATTGCGATGTCAGTTTGACTCCTTCGTTCTCACCCATAGATTTAAATTTATTTAAGACTTACTGTGGATATATTCTTTTAAACCTCTTTAAGGTATTGTAGATGTTTGTTGATGTAGTATGTTCTTGGGAGTTATAAATGGTGGAGATGTATGGTTTGACGATTAATATGATTTATGAAATCAGATAAATATTAGTGATTTATATTCATATTATAGGTATGTTGATTTATGAGGAATCCGGAAAGGATGTGGAGCCCACATTTTATATTTTGAGATGAGATTATTGAAATATTTTTGTTATACAGGTTTTTGAGTTCCTTACATTTTAGAGATGAATATGCCCAATTTTCTGTAAGAAATTTCGAAAACTGTATAAGGTTGGAAGTTCATTGCAGAACGGCCGAGTACCCATATTTTTTTTGTGATTCTAAACTGATTTATTGGGTCCACTGTTTGTGATTTTGGTGGTTTTAGTATTCATCTTATGGGTGAGTGTCCATGATTGGACATCTCAGTTAGTTTCCAGTGCAGGGCTCTGATGGCGATTTATGAGCCACTTCTATGTTGGAACCGTACCACTACCCATGTAATTATATTTAGGGTAAGTCTGACTGATTGTGTTTGAGTATGTTAGTAGAATTGGTCATTAGTTTTGGCACGGATACCAGAAGCTTCTAAGCATTATGTTATCGAATTTGGATTATGTCGCTCCTTGTGTCAAATTTATTTGGAGTACTTATTATGCCATCAAATTTATTGGACGAGACTTGATAGCGAAATGTTAGCTTAGTAATAGAGTTATGGATTAAACTAACAATTGTGGATATTCTTGTGAGCTAGAAGGCGCTGACTGGAGCAGTAAGTAAGGGAATTCGTGTGTTATACGCCTATGTGTAAATTTCAAGAACAAAATTTTTTTATGGGGGGTAGATTGTTACGACCCCGAACAATATCACGCGATAATCAGAATTTATACAGTTAGTTGCTAATTAATTACGTTAATCATCGATGGTAATTAGTCCTCACCGTCAGTAACTTTCACTGGCGTTTCATCGAGATTTTATCCACTATATTTTACGAGAAATTTCTTTGGATCAAATCATAGAGTTTGTTGAAATGAATTCGTGACCACGTCAAGTGTTGAAATTGGAGTTGCGACGAGGAAGTTATAGTCAGCGGAAATTTTACTAAAATATCGGAAAACGCATTACCGTAAAATCGCGACTATATATAGGGGTTTCCATTTTGGGAAAGTCTGACATTTCCATTTTTGGCAACTTGGGTTGACCCGCATGGACCACCTCCTTCGACCCATTTTTTCGGCTGTGGGATTAGTGGCAAATTGTTGGGTTCCATCTCCTCTGTTGATTGATGGCAATATCTCCGGCATTGGTGACTGGTAGAGGACGATTTGAGGTCGAGAAGTGGTGGATTCTGGGTTGATTTCGACGACGACGGTGGCGATGTACACAATGGCGATGAAAGTCGTGACCATAGGCGTTTTGAAGCCCAGATGACCATGAATCTACTGAGACAGGTCTAAGACCCTACCGTGGACAGACGACGACGAACAGAGGAAGAGAATTCCGGTGAGGGTGCGAAACTTCATCAGTTAATTTCGTTATTTTCCGATTTAATTTTTGTTTTGATTTTTACTACAAAGTTGTTGGGCTTGTTGAGATGAACATTTTGACGTGTAGGTTACAGGATTTAGAGCTGGTGGGATTCCGACCGCAGCCGGCGGTGGAGCTTCGGCGAGGTTGGAATTTTTGGAAAATTTTTATGTCATTCCGCTTGTAAAATCCAAATAAATTTTTCAATGGATCTAGACTTGATTAATTTAGACGTGTATTTAATCAGATAATAATTAATTTATTTTACGATAATATTAACGAAAAATCTGACTATCGATTTAAATTCTAGTTGCTCGATTTTTGAGATTTATATTGCGACTCTAAAATTGATTTACAGTGAAGGAATGCAAGGAATTGAATTCGAAATTTGATTAAGTTTGTATTTAGTCAGAAAATACACTATACGAGAATGCGAGATTCTCGACATTATTGCTCATCAGATTAATAGCCTAGCTATTCATTATAAATATTGACAATAATATATTAATTATAATTGTGATTTCAGGATTACGAGTTAGCGGGCCGTGTAGGATTATTATTGCGTCGATTAGCAGGTTTCGGTTTTATGAATATCCCATCATTTTACGGTGAGTGGACGTTTATTTATTTTCATAGTTGTTGCGAGTTCATGTTTATGTAGATTTACAGTCTCCTGTATTTTACTATAGTCGAGTTTTGAGGTATGTTTTTGATGGTTTTATTTTCCGCATCGATGCTTTGACTAGTCGGATGATCACTGACTAGTTAGGTCAGAATGGGTTATGACAGACACCCTACCGACTCAGATCGTCTCGGGTTTGGACAAACACCCTAGATTATCCCATCACCTTGTATTTACAGTCATGGAGTTGCTTCGGGTTAAGACAAACACCCTAAGCGTTCACCTTTATATTTTATTCAGTTTATTATTTTGAACTTGCATGATTTCACAAAAATCAGCGAAAATGCATAAATAGAGTATTTTACTGTTGTACACTGATTGTGAGTTTTTGTTCACTCACACTAACATTTTAATGTTTTTATCTGCCTTTTTTTGGGCCTTTCGGTTTTTTTGTTCCAAGTTGAAGTGCTTCTTCTGAACTGGATTTTAATTCCCAGAGGCTTTGAGTCCACTGAATTATCATACCTTTCTGTTGGTTTTGGCCCACTAACAGTGTATTTTCATATGTTTTATTCTACTCATAGAAGTCGCTCTAAACACTAGTGTTGTAAATATTTTTCTGTGTTGATAGTGAATTGATTGATTATATTGTTGGATTATGAGTTTTGAGTTCCTGTATTATTGTTCTTGCATTGTAATTAATTTTCTTTCTGCACTTTATGTAAATCTCAGGATGGACATCGGTGGTCCACGGTATTGTTTGTGGGAAATCTGAAGTGTGATTTCCTTGCAGGTTTCTTGTACCCCACTTCGTAGAGGAAACTATGTCAAATTTTTTTTACTTGTCATTAGGGCATGATCCTAGATTACTAGTTAATCTAGGATTGGGTCCTTTAATGTATTCTCTCGCTTGACTGAGTTTCATAAGATGGTGACTACACAATACCAACAACCTATTCGGGTTCTTCAATCAGACAATGGATGTGAGTATGTTAATGACACCATGTCTACTTACATGGCCTCTCATGGGATCTATCACTAAACCTCTATTGCCTATACTCCTCAATAGAATGGCTTGACAAAACGTTTGAATAGGAAATTACTCGAGGTTGTTCGTGGCTCATTGTTTGGCATGAATATGCCTTGCTCTTATTGGGGTGCATCTGTTACTTCTGCTACTTACTTGATCAACCGTACTCCATCTCGTGTTATTGACTTCTAGTGTCTAATCTAGAAATTACAAGAAAGGTTGAATGTTCCTTCCTTTCCAAATCTTAAGCCACGCGTGTGTGGTTGCACTGTCTATGTTTATATTAACAAACTTTTTCGAGGTAAACCTGATCCTTGTGTTTTGAAGTGTGTCTTCATTGGTTATGCTGATTTTCAGAAAGGTTATCGGTGTTATGTTCTTCTCACCAAGAAAACTCATGTCTCCATGGATGTCTCTTTTTGAGAGTCTGAGCCTTATTACTCAGGAAAATTTTCAGAGTCTTGCCTTCAGGGGGAGAGAGGTTACGAAGGAAATACTCTTAATTTGCCCAAATTTGATGAGCTTTAGCAGCTAGAGGCACGTTTTAGAGGATTAAAAAATTCTAGACTGGAAATGGAGGTTCTTGACTTGTCGAGTGAGGAGCCTCGAGACGTTGAAGATGGTGCTCCAGAAGGACAGAGGCTTATCATCAACCCGTCGAGAATGGTGCTCCGGATGGACATGGGATTGCTTTCAACCCATCCAGTGATATGTCTCGACCCGTTGAATATTCTGCTAATAGGAGAGAACTGCTAATTATACAACATCGAGATAGTACTGAAGCACCTGCTCCTCTATCTACATCTCTAGCTGAGATCTCCATTCAGGATTCTTCATCTAAAGTACGTAAATCTAACCGAATTACCAAGGGAATTCCCAAACAGCAATATGAGGCTAGAATAGATGCAAAATCCAAATACCCTATTGCTAACTATATCTCCCACCATAGGCTATCTAAATCTCATGCACTTGTTGTTTGTCATTATCTTCAGTATCTATTCCTAGCAATGTGTAGGATGCTTTGGCAGATCCTAAATGGAAACAAGTTATGAATGAAGAGTTAGAAGCTTTGCAGAAGAATGAAACTTGGGACATAGTTCCTATGTCACTTGGTAAGAATATTGTCTGATGTCGCTGGGTGTTTATTATGAAACTCAAAGATGATGGAAACATTGATAGCTATAAAGCGAGATTGGTTGCCAAGGGTTATACTCAAAAGTATGACATTGATTACCAGGAAAATTTGGTACATGTTGCCAAAATAAATACTGTAAGAATCCTTATTGCCCTTGCAGCTCATTATGATTGGCCTTTACACCAGTTTGATGTGAAGAATGTCTTCTTGAATGGTGACTTTGAATATGAAGTATACATGGATACTCCATTAAAAATCGGTTGCAAATCAGGTAATGACTGAAAGGTATGACATTTGAATAAGTCTCTTTATTGTTTGAAGCAATCACCTAGAGAGTGTTTTGGTCGAAGGCAATGAAGAAATTTGGTATTGTTAGTGCAACTCTGACCACACGTTATTTGGCAAACGTAAGGATGGTAAGACTACTACCTTAATTATGTATGTTGATGATAGGGTTGTCACAAGAGATGATCTATGCGAGATGGATAATCTTCAGAGGCAGTTGTCACAAGAATTTGACGTGAAAGATCTGGGTGATTTAAAATACTTCTTGGGAATTAAAGTTGCAAGGTCCAAGAAAGGAATTACATTGTCCCAAAGGAAGTATGTTTCGGATCTTCTGGCTGAGACCGAGTTGTTAAACTGTAAGCCTGTTGTTACTTCTATTGAGCAAAATCACAAGCTAGAACTTCTCCCAGATCAAGTTCCAACACACAAGGGCAGATATAAACGTTTAGTTATGAGACTTATTTATTTATCACATACTACACCTGATATTGCATATGTTATGAGTGCGGTGAGTCAGTTTATGCATAGTCCTGGAATAGAGCACATGAGTGTTGTTTTACGCATTCTTAGGAATCTGAAGGGCACACCTGGTAAATATTTGTTATTTGTAAAGAACACTGATGAGATGTGTGTTTCAGGCTACACTAGTGATGTGTGTGTTTCAGGTTACACCGATGCAGATTAGGCTGGTGATCACACTAATAGGGTGTCTACTTCTAGATATTTTACTTTTATTGGTGGGAGTTTAGTGTCTAGGCGTAGTAAGAAACAAAATGTTATTCCCCGCTCCAGTGCAGAAGCTAAATTGAAAGCACCGAATCCCGATTCAGTTACCTAAACCGGAATCAAACCCTTTCGAATATACGAACCAACAAAAAATTTTCAAAATTTCGGCAGAGTTTCGTTACTAACGTGGAATTACCATAACCTGCACGCGGAAATTAACACTTCGTCCTATGCCACAAAAAGCAAACCGTGGGCACCAATCCCAACCGGATTTCTCAACATCAATATAATCAACAACAGTAAATAAACTGTACTATGTATATATGTATATCCGTGAAAATCCGCACAACATGTATCAGAATGTATCAGAGCGACCTCTAGAGTAAAATATATACAATATGTACATCAGTAGGCGAAACAAAAACCTACTGGAAAACACAGGTGACTCTGATCACTAGCCTCCAAACCGCAATGTGAAACACCAAACCTGAACTGCAAACTGGGCACAGAAACCGAAAAGCCCAGGGGAAAGACAATAAACACGTTAGAGTGAGTGGACGAAAATAAATGTCTTTCACCAGTTAATATATATATGTTTAAAATACATATGCGAGTCCAGGAATATAAAATAATAAGTACACGAGGTAAAACTCATACTCCTCCAATGTACTGAGCATGCAAGTAAAATCCCACGGGGTCACTCATGGACTCCTCCGTGCTAGTACAGTCTGAACCACGGAGTCCTTGACTACCACGTGATTCTAAGCCAGAAATGGCCTCGGTTTCGGGGAATACGCCCTTCACCGGTCTGGTTGGGGAAACGCCCCTCCAGGCGGCCCTCCGTCGGGGATCAGCCGACGAGGCAAGGTGTATCGATACAACAACGTAACTGAGACTGTACTCTGTGTAAACCAAATCACAAACAATTCGATGCAAATGCATGAAACAATATAAAAGTGTATGCATATTCGTATACGTATATCCGTATAAACATATTCGTATAATCGTAAACACATGCTTATATAATCATAATCTCGTATGAAATCTCATGCTCGTAAAACCATAATCACGCTGCATGCTCAAGTTCATAAATCACATAAAAGACTGGCAAGATTTCCGTGAAAAGAAATTGTCCACTCACAGATGAGCAAAATGCGCACACGCGCTAATCTCGAGGACCGGCGGAAGATCCCTCGCCAGATGCTCGATCTCGGTCCCGATCTCGCTCTCGATCCCCTGAATATATTCATAAAACACAACTGATCAAAATCATATTTCTCAACACTGTACTGATGCACGGAAACCAACCGTTCCCGGAAATACAAAATGCAGTGCAAAATGAATTACGGAAATCCCGAAATCCCCACTCGAAATCTTGACTGAAAATCGGCTAATCAAATCAACCCGAAAACCTCCGTACGATAACCAGGGCGTGATTACGAGAAAAATGACACTAATTACATCGAAATCTGAAAAGTTGACTTTTTCTCGCCGTTGACCGTCGTTTACCGCCGCCGCCGGCGGCGGCGCGCCGTCAACGGTGGAGTTTCGCGGCCAAATTTTCCAGTTCAAACCATCTCATCCATGCGAATCTCTTTCCCTTCTATCACTAAGCTCAATTCACAAAGGAACCAACTCAATTTCACAAAACCCGATCGAAATCCCAAACCGAAATCCCTATTCGGGTTCACCCAAAAACTTCATCTCGTCAAAAACCAATTAACTAGGAAACTTCAATGAGGTGTGGGGAGCAAAACCCCCAACAACCTGACCCTCAAAACTCGCCGAAACCACCGTCACCAACACCGGCGATTCCAACCCGTTCGGCCTAGCTCGGGTTACCTTAAAACCATATCATTTCAACCCAAACCAAGTTCTATCACACTCGAAATCAAAAGAGGAGTCTAGCTATACCTGTCCCGTGGCCTGAGGTCGCCGGAATTAGGTCGCCGGAAATATGAGGACGAAAACGGAAACTTCCCCTTTCGGGCAGCAAGTCAACTTTCCAATTTTGGAAAGTCAAAGTTCAGTCAATGCAAATCTGTGTGTTTACGACTATTTACGACTATTTCGATATTTTTACTCGTCCCTCGGGTCGATCGACGGTCCAAAACGAACATACGAAATGATTCGGATAAACACGAAACAATCGGATAAACTCGTTGAAACCTGAAACTTCAAATAATCATAAAATATTCCTCGGTTATCGGAAAAATCTTCCGAAACCACCCACAATCTCGAAATCACGTACTCTACCATTTCCGTGAAGACACTCAACCCAAATTCTCGACCGAAAATATAGTCGCGAATCGAATCGGCAAACGACACAATATCGCAAAACTGCGACTAAACTCAAATCTCGAGAATCGTGCCAAACACACATCTGATTCTTGTTCGGGTCGTCACAAATATACCCCCCTTAAAGAAATTTCGACCTCGAAATTTACGTACCTGTCATGTGAACAGATGAGGATACTGCTCCCGCATACGCTGCTCAGTCTCCCAGGTGGCCTCCTCAACTGAATGGTTCTACCACAAGACCTTCACCAGCGGAATCACACGGTGCCTCAGCTCCTGCTCACGACGATCGAGAATGTGCACTGGCTCCTCAACATACGATAAGTCCTCCCTGATCGGCAACTGCTGTTGAGCTATCACATGTGAAGGATCTGAGATGTACTTCCACAACATCGAAATATGGAAAACATCATGAACACGTGCCATCTCAGCCGGTAACTCAAGTCTGTAAGCAACAGCTCCAACCCTCTCCGTAATCTCATACGGACCAATATACCGCGGTCGAAGCTTGCCACGCTTCCCGAAACGCACAACTCCCCTCCACGGAGATAGTTTCAGGAAGACCCAATCTCCAACCTCGAACTCTAAGTTCTTCCTCCTCACATCCGCGTAACTCTTCTGCCGATCCTGAGCGACCTTCAGGCGATCCCGAATAACCTGAATGTCCTCCATCGTGGTTTTCACCAAATCAGGACCAATAAGCCAACGCTCGCCCACCTCACTCCAACACAATGGAGTGCGACATTGCTTCCCGTACAGGGCCTCGTACGGTGCCATCTCAATACTGGCCTGATAGCTGTTGTTGTAGGCGAACTCAATCAAGTGCAACTGCTGATCCCAGTTTCCACGAAACTGCAACACACACGATCTCAGCATATCCTCAAGAGTCTGAATGGTCCGCTCGGACTGCCCGTCAGTCTGAGGATGAAAAGATGTACTAAACCGTAATCTCGTGACCAACGCTCGCTGCAACGCCTGCCAAAACTCGGATGTGAACTGACTATCACGGTCAGAAACAATGGACACAGGCACACCGTGCAAGCGAACAATCTCGGATAAGTATAACTTGGCCAATCTGCCCACTGAAATCTTCCCTGGAAGTGCAAGAAAGTGTGCGGATTTCGTCAATCGATCAACAATAACCCAAATGCCAGTGTTGCCCGCCGAAGTACGCGGCAACTGATATACGAAATCCATCGTAATGTGCTCCCACTTCCAAACAGGAATCTCAAGTGGCTGTAGTTTCCCTGCAGGTTTCTGCCTCTCCGCCTTTACCTGCTGACAAATCAAACATCTACTCACGTACACGGCAATCTCCCACTTCATGTTGCGCCACCAATAGTACGCTCGAAGTGTACGAAACATCTTCGTACCACCGGGATGCATCGCATACGCTGAACTGTGAGCTTCGTCCAAAATCTCCTTCTTCAAGTCCTCGTCCCTGGGTACACATAATCTGCCCCTGAACAACAACGTACCGTCGTCGCTCAAACGGAACACTGTAGGCACACCATTTCGTATCATGGTCTTCTTGCCTAGCAAGTAAGGATCTGAATCCTGTGCCTCCCGTACCTGATCAACCAGCACTGGTCGAACCTGGAAACTGGCCAACAAAGCTCCATCATCATACCCAAACACAGCACCCGTAGCTTAAAGCTCGGCTAACATCGACACTCTGGCCACACACATGTGAAACAACGAAGCTCCAGATTTCCGACTAAGCGCATCTGCCACAACGTTGGCCTTCCCCGGATGGTACTCAAACGTGCAATCATAATCATTAATCAACTCCATCCATCGGCGCTGCCTCATGTTCAGATCCGGCTGCGTCCGCAAATAGGTGAGACTCTTGTGGTCAGTGAAAATCTTACACTGAGCACCATACAGGTAATGTCTCCAACTCTTCAACGCTAACACGATAGCGGCTAACTCCAAATCATGTGTCGGATAGTTGACCTCGTGCGGTTTCAGCTTTCTGGAACCATATGCCACAACTCTACCATGCTGCATCAACACACAACCAAGGCCCAACTTCGACGCGTCACTGTACACAACAAACTCACCACTGTCGTCTGGTAACGTCAGAACCGGTGCGGTAGTCAGCCTCTCCTTCAGGAGCAAATAACTCTCCTCGCACGCATCAGACCACTCAAACTTAACACCCTTCTTCGTCAATCTGGTCAGTGGTGTAGCAATCCGGGAGAAATCCTGTACAAACCGTCGATAATAGCCTGCTAATCCCAAGAAACTCCGGATCTCCGGCACAGTAGTGGGTCGACTCCAATTCAGCACGGCCTCGATCTTGTCAGGATCAACACTAACTCCCTCGGCCGAAATCACGTGGCCCAGAAACTTCACACTATCCAACCAGAACTCACACTTGCTAAACTTCGCGAACAGCTGATGGTCCCGCAAAGTCCGCAATACCGCTCGCAAGTGCTTCCTGTGCTGGCCCTCACTCCTCGAGTATATCAGGATATCGTCTATGAATACAATCACGAACTTGTCCAGGAATCGTCGAAACACCCGATTCATCAAGTCCATGAAAGCTGCGGGGGCGTTGGTCAACCCAAACGGCATAACCAGAAACTTATAGTGCCTATACCGCGTCCTGAATGCTGTCCTGGCAACATCGGAGTCTCGGATCCTCAACTGGTGATATCCGGATCGAAGATCAATCTTCGAAAAGACTGCTGCTCCCTTCAACTGATCGAACAAGTTGTCAATCCGAGGCAACGGATACTTGTTCCTCACTGTAATCTGATTCAGCTTCCGGTAATCGATACACAAACGCATGGACCCATCCTTCTTCCGCACAAACAACACTGGAGCACCCCACGGAGAAACACTCGGTCGAATGAATCCCTTCTCCAACAACTCCTGAAGCTGAATCTGCAACTCCTTCAACTCTGCAGGCGCCATCCGGTACGGTGTCTGGGAAATCGGTCCAGTACCCGGCAACAACTCAATGGTAAAATCAATCTCCCTCACAGGGGGTATACCAGGTAACTCTGCTGGAAACACATCCGGAAACTCAGACACAACCTCAATACTACCAAGATCTGGCATTGCAGCTGTAGTGTCCACAACATGGGCTAAATACGCAACACAACCCTTCTTCATCAACCGATCCGCCCTCTTCGCGGAAATCAAACACGGTAGGGAAGTGTTCTTCTCGCCACGAAACAGTATCTCAGGCAACCCTGGTCGTCGAAATGCGACCTCCTTCCTGTGGCAATCAAACATGGCCCAGTGCGACTCCAAAAAGTCTATACCCAATATCAGATCGAAATCCACAATATCAAGCAGTAACAGATCAGCGGCTAAACCATGGCCATCGATAAACACCTCACAATCTCGGTAAACCCAACCGATGCTCACAACCTCACCTGACGGATACAACACTCTCCACAACCCCGGAAGTGGAGATGCAGGTACCGTAGCCAATGATGACAGTCTAAATGATATGAATGAATGTGTGGCACCTGGATCTAACAATGCAACTACTGGAATACCAAAAACATGTAACGTACCGATAACGACCTCCGGTGATGCTCTGCCCTCACGCATAGTCATAGCATGAACCCTCGCCTGTCCGGCTGGTCGTCCCCGCTTGGGCTGTCCCTGCTGTCGGCCCTGACCTGCAAACTGTGCTGGTCGAGCTCCCGTAGTGGCACCTCGCTCAACTCCGGAACTCTGGGCTGCCTGTCCGTCACCACCATATAACTGAGGACACTCCCTCGCATAGTGACCCACCTGGCCACAACGGAAACAAGTGACAGGACCTCGCTGAGACGGACTTACATGATGTCGACTGCAGAGACTACACAACGGGTACTCCCTCGGTACAGCAAATGTGCCACCAGTACGCCGAGGATAGCTAGAACCGCTAGAACCTGCACTAGCCTGTGGCCGCTGTGGTCGATCTCTCCTCCAAAACGGTCTCCGCCTCGATGTACTAACTGGTGGGCGGTAAGATCCACCGCCTGAGGATGAAGCTGAACAAGAAGTATCAGAACTCTGCCTCTTCGAAGGCCCCTGACTCGGTCCACCTTCCTCGAATCACCTCGGCTGGTACCTCTGCTGTCTCTCCTGCTCAATATCCTCGCCTCGGAGTGCAGCACTAACAAACTCATCAAAATTATTCCGAGGCATCGTAGTCAGTGTCGCCTTGATGTTCAGATTCAATCCCAGCTCAAACCTACGACACTTGGCTTCCTCTGTAGCCACCATATCCCGGGCAAAACGAGACAAACGAGTAAAACGATCATGATACTCAAGTACAGACAAACTGCCCTGCCTCAAGTTCGTGAACTCCTCGTACTTGCGCTGCTGGGTAGCCTGATTGAAATACCTCCGCATAAACAGATCACGAAACAATGTCCACGGAGTATCCACAGGAACTCTGTCAGTACTGACCCACCAAAAGTATGCATCACCCTCAAGTAAACCAACTGCGGCTACTGTCATCTGCTCAGGTGTAAACTGTAGACGCTCACAAACACGCTCAATCTGAACCAACCATGCCTCGCATATCTCTGGATCAACTGAACCCGAAAACACAGTAGCACCCGCAGTGCGAGCCTTGACCACAGGGTCAAAACGCTCTTCCAAACGCAGCACTCGCATAAGCAAGTCGCGCGTTCGGCGATCCTCATCAGGATCATCATCCCGATCAACACGGGGACCACGTCGAGGAGGCATCCTACTGATACAAGACAAGCATTAGGTACACGCAGAAAGAACGTAATCATGAAACCGCAGATATTTGAGGACACACAACACCCGAAGTATTGATGAGTACCGCTGGCCAGTCGGGTCATCACTCCAGTCATGCTGTATCAACTCAAATACCCTAAGCGTCACAACTACAAGAGTCTACAGAATCTGACAACCTAATGCTCTGATACCAAGCTGAAAGGACCCAATCCCGATTCAGTTACCTAAACCGGAATCAAACCCTTTCGAAAATACGAACCAACAAAAATTTTTCAAAATTTTGGCAGAGTTTCGTTACTAACGTGGAATTACCATAACCTGCACGCGGAAATTAACACTTCGTCCTATGCCACAAAAAGCAAACCGTGGGCACCAATCGCAGCCGAATTTCTCAACATCAATATAATCAACAACAGTAAATAAACTGTACTATGTATATATGTATATCCGTGAAAATCCGCACAACATGTATCAGAATGTATCAGAGCGACCTCTAGAGTAAAATATATACAATATGTACATCAGTAGGCGAAACAAAAACCTACTGGAAAACACAGGTGACTCTGATCACTAGCCTCCAAACCGCGACGTGAAACACCAAACCTGAACTGCAAACTGGGCACGGAAACCGAAAAGCCTAGGGGAAAGACAATAAACACGTTAGAGTGAGTGGACGAAAATAAATGTCTTTCACCAGTTAATATATATATATGTTTAAAATACATATGCGAGTCCAGGAATATAAAATAATAAGTACACGAGGTAAAACTCATACTCCTCCAATGTACTGAGCATGCAAGTAAAATCCCACGGGGTCAGTCATGGACTCCTCCGTGCTAGTACAGTCTGAACCATGGAGTCCTTGACTACCACGTGATTCTAAGCCAGAAATGGCCTCGGTTCCGGGGAATACGCCCCTCACCGGTCTGGTTGGGGAAACGCCCATCCAGGCGGCCCTCCGTCGGGGATCAGCCGACGAGGCAAGGTGTATCAATACAACAACGTAACTGAGACTGTACTCTGTGTAAACCAAATCACAAACAATTCGATGCAAATGCATGAAACAATATAAAAGTGTATGCATATTCGTATACGTATATCCGTATAAACATATTCGTATAATCGTAAACACATGCTTATATAATCATAATCTCGTATGAAATCTCATGCTCGTAAAACCATAATCACGCTGCATGCTCGAAATCTTGACTGAAAATCGGCTAATCAAATCAACCCGAAAACATCCGTACGATAACCAGGGCGTGATTACGAGAAAAATGACACTAATTACATCGAAATCTGAAAAGTTGACCTTTTCTCGCCGTTGACCGTTGTTGACCGCCGCCGCGGGCGGCGGCGCACCGTCAACGGTGGAGTTTCGCGGCCAAATTTTCCAGTTCAAACCATCTCATCCATGCGAATCTCTTTCCCTTCTATCACTAAGCTCAATTCACAAAGGAACCAACTCAATTTCACAAAACCCGATCGAAATCCCTATTCGGGTTCACCCAAAAACTTCATCTCGTCAAAAACCAATTAACTAGGAAACTTCCATGAGGTGTGGGGAGCAAAACCCCCAACAACTCGACCCTCAAAACTCGCCGGAACCACCGTCACCAACACCGGCGATTCCAACCCGTTCGGCCTAGCTCGGGTTACCTCAAAACCATATCATTTCAACCCAAACCAAGTTCTATCACACTCGAAATCAAAAGAGGAGTCTAGCTATACCTGTCCCGTGGCCTGAGGTCGCCGTAATTAGGTCGCCGGAAATATGAGGCCGAAAACGGAAACTTCCCCTTTCGGGCAGCAAGTCAACTTTCCAATTTTGGAAAGTCAAAGTTCAGTCAATGCAAATCTGTGTGTTTACGACTATTTACGACTATTTCGATATTTATACTCGTCCCTCGGGTCGATCGACGGTCCAAAACGAACATACGAAATGATTCGGATAAACACGAAACAATCGGATAAACTCGTTGAAACCCGAAACTTCAAATAATCATAAAATATTCCTCGGTTATCGGAAAAATCTTCAGAAACCACCCACAAGCTCGAAATCACGTACTCTACCATTTTCGTGAAGACACTCAACCCAAATTCTCGACCGAAAATATAGTCGCGAATCGAATCGGCAAACGACACAATATCGCAAAACTGCGACTAAACTCAAATCTCGAGAATCGTGGCAAACACACATCTGATTCTGGTTCGGGTCGTCAGATAAATACCGTGGGATGACAAATGAAGTATGTGAATGAGAGGAGCCGACCCTAGATTAACTAGTAATCTAGAATAAAGCCCTAACGACTGATCCTAATCAATGATTTTCTGTGAAAGTTTGGATATAACTTCCCCTGAAAAGAATATCACTAAAAACCTGCAGGAAAACTGACACTCCGCAGATAAACCCACAAACAATACCGTGGACCACTGATGTCCATCCGGATTTCTCAACATAAAACTGGAATTAAACATAATACATTAATAAAAATTATAAAACATACTTTCAGTAAATACGGATTCACATACAAAGAAACTCACCTCGAAAACTATACGAGTGAAAACCTATTCACAAGAGTCTCACTAAGACGATAGTACATAACTAGTATCCAAGGTGACTTCAATAACACAAGAGACATACTAACAGTGAGGTGAGACCTACGGCTGAAAGAATTGACTGGTGAAATGGTGAACTCGACGACATTCAGCATCCCCATGATACACACTGCAACTTGGCCATTGATAAACCGAAGGGCCCAGGGAAAGACAAATAAAACGTAAAAACGTTAGCGTGAGTGGACAAAAATAATATAAAAATCTGTATAAATTGCTAAATTGTAATTTCATGTCTTTCCACTATTTTCTGGAAATAATGCGAGTTCAAAATAAATAACTGATATACAATGGTGGGATAGTCGTTCTGAGCCTCTCACCCAGTACGACTATCAATAAAAAACACAAATAAAATAAATGTGACGGGATCATTCCCAGGCCACTTAACCTGAGTTGATCTGAGTCAGACGAGGCGACCTAACCTCCCCAGACAAAACTATCCGATGATCAGCCGAATAGCTAGAGCATCGATGCACCTAATCAAACAGTCACAAATAAAGCTCCAAAAATAACGCTTAAAAAAATATACTGGAAAGCGTAATTTAAAAGCTCTAAAATAAACTGTAGAGCATGCTGATAAAATAAGAACTCGCTACGACTGTGAAAATGTGCCCACTCACCGATTGCCGGGATAAACATAAAGCTGAAACCCTATCGATCAACATGATTATTCATCTGATACGGCTGCTAACTCAATATCCTGTAACCACAATAAAAATTAATTTCTGATCATCAGAGTTCATGCTGAATAGCAAAGATCGTAATCTGGTGAGTAATAACATTGAGAATCTTGTATACTTGAATAACATAATTTCCTGTTTAATTACTGACTCAACCAAATTCTAAATTCAATTCCCTATAATCCCTCACTTTCAAGAGTCGCAAATAACTTTCGAATATAAAAAAGACTCGCAATTAAACTGATAGCCAAAGCCTTCTTAAATAATGTCGTGAATTAAATTGATAATTGTCTCATTAAATACTCGCCCAAATTTAACAAACTCAAATCCGAATATAAACCTCACCATTGCGTTCGGCACGCGAAAACAAGCAAAACAACATAAAACTTGTCGAAAATTCCACCTCACCAGAGCTTAGCTGCGCACGGCGGCGCGTGTGGCCGCCAACCGCCAGAATTCCACCATCCCATAATTCTTCAACCTATACATCATTTTGATGATCTCAACATTTCCAACAACTTTCCAATTCAAAGCTAAGCCCAATTTTAACCGCAACATGTCTAAAACTCACTGTGAAGTTTAAAAACCTCGCCGGAATTCATTTTCTCCGATCGGCTCCGTCCGGCCACGGCAAGGCCCAAGACTACTTGGGATAGAATCACCATCCCAAGGGCTACAAAACCCTTATAAAGTTGACCCCCAACGTTGCCGGTATTGCCACCTCCGTCACCGGCGAAATCACACTGATTCTGGCTAGTAATCAACTCGCTTCTCCATCCTCCTCGGGTCACAAACCCCGGTGATTCACCACCCAAATTGAAGAGGAGGTTGAGCCCAAAGATTTGACACCAAGACCTCGGCCAGAGATGGCCGGAATCGAGCTCCTCGCCGGCAACAAATTTCAAGCCAAAATGGGTCGGCTTGACCCGTGGTCAACGCGGGTCAACGGGCCATTCCAAAAATAGAAACTTTCCCTTAATATCTTGTATTTATACAGTATACATTCCGGAAACATACCAGCCCCAAATGGGAATTCAATCTGATCAAAAAGCTACAACGTTCACCACTGAGAATGGGCTCTATTGCTATGTGTTCATGCCATTCAGACTTAAGAACGCAGGCTCCACTTACCAGCGTTTCGTGACATACATCTTCCGCGAAGTTAATGGCTCTGTTGTGGGAGTGTACATATAGGATATCCTAGTCAAAATTCAAACAGCCAGGGGCCACGATGCCAGCCTCCACATCATCTTCCAAATCCTAATGGAGCATAACGTCCGCCTCAATCCTACAAAGTGCACTTTTGGCGTCACCGCCAGCAAATTCTTGGGGTACATAGTTAGCCAGAGGGGTGTCGAAGCCAACCTTGAAAAGGTCAAAGCCATCATGGATATGAAAACCCCTGTGAACAAGAAGGAAATGCAAAGCCTTATAGGTAAGCTTGTCGCCCTCAACCGTTTCATCTCTCGCTTTTCTGACAAACATGAAACGTTCTTCAAGGTCATACGCCCTGCCCACAGCAAGCGCTCCATTTACTGGACGGCTGCATGTGAGAACGCGTTCCAACAAATCAAGCTATACATAGCTTCCATCCCCATACTCTCTAGACCAGTACAGGGTGAAACACTTTACCTATACCTGGCTGTCTCTCTCACAGCCGTTAGCTCCGCCCTAGTGCGACGTGACGTGACGCTGATGCTGAGCTCTCTCTCATTTTCACAAGAAAAGGACTCATAGGAGCAGAGAAACGCTACCCAACATTCGACAAATGGGCCTTCACCCTCGTCACAGCTGCTCGACGCTTAAGGCTCTATTTCCAAGTGCATAAAATCCAGGTGCTCACAAACCTCCCCCTTAAGCAAGTGCTCAAATCTCCTGACCACAACGGCCGTCTCAGTAAATGGTCTATCAAGCTTAGTGAATTTGACGACGAATACAAACCCAGAACGGCCATTAAAGCCCAAGCTATAGCCAATTTCATAGCCGAGTACACCGAAGTAGAACCTGAGACAAAACAAGCCCGTCTTGTCACCGCGTTGCCCTTCACTAGCACTCCAACATCTAGATGGAACTTATACATTGACGGTTCAGCTACCAAAATGGAAAGTGGTGCGGGTATTATACTTACGGAACCAAATGGTGCTCATGCTGAGTACGCTTTACTATTTAACTTCAAAGCATCCAATAACGAGGCTGAATACGAAGCACTCATAGCTGGTCTACAGTTAGCACGTATCTCAGACGCTTTGAACTTCAACATCTTTAGTGCCACTCAGCTTGTTGTTAGCCAGGTGAAAGGAGACTTTGAAGCCAAAGATGATTCCATGACCGCATACCTGGCATTGGCAAATTACTACATTTCCAAGTTCAAATTTTACAATATCACTCAAGTGCCAAGAGAGCAGAATACTAGCATAGATGCTCTATCACGTCTTGCAACAGCCAAAACAACACAGGACTCGTTCTCACCCAAAGTTGAAATGCTGGTCAAACCGAGCATTCAGAGGAGCTTCCTCGAGATATTACATGTTAAGCTTACTGAACCAGACTGGCTAGATCCTATCTTTTCTTATAAGACAAATGGGATGCTGCCCGCAAGTAAAGAGGAAGCTAGAACGATCGTCGCTAGGGCTGTTAACTTTAGCATTCGCGGTGGTCACCTGTATAGGCAAGGATGCAACTGGCCCAACTTAAGATGCCTCCCCACAAGGGTAGGACGCTCCCTCCTAGAAGACATACATAGTGGGCAATGCGGCCACCATGCTGGAGTCCATTCCATTGCTCACAAGGCATTACGATATGGCTTCTAGTGGCCCACCATTCATGCAAACGCGTTGGAGATCACCAGTATATGCAAAGCTTTCCAGTTCCACGCCTATCGAATGCACTCACCAGCTACACCACTTTCCATCATTCTATCTCTAATACCATTTGAGCAATGGGGCCTAGATCTCATCGGCTGAAAGGACCCAACCCCGATTTAGTTCCCTAAATCGGAATCAAACCCTTTCGAAAACACGAACCAACAAAAATTTTCAAAATTTGGGCAGAGTTTCGTTACTAGCGTTGAATTGCCATAACCTGCACCCAGAAAATAACACTTCGTCCTATGCCACAAAAAGCAAACCGTGGGCACCAATCCCATCCGGATTTCTCAACATCAATATAATCAACAAACAGTAAACATACTGTACTATATATATATATGTATATCCGAGAAAATCCGTATAAACAAGTATCGGAATGTATCAGAGCGACCTCTAGTGTAAAATATATACAACATGTACATCAGTAGGTGAAACTGAAACCTACTGGAAAACACAGGTGACTCTGATCACTAGCCTCCAACCGCGACGTGAAAACACTAAACCTGAACTGCAACTGGGCACGGAAACCGAAAAGCCCAGGGGAAAGACAATAAACACGTTAGAGTGAGTGGACGAAAATAAATGTCTTTCACCAAGTAATATATACGTATAAAATCATATGCGAGTCAGATGTATAAGTAAAGAAATGGTACACGAGGGAGACTCCAACTCCTCACGCGTCCGGGTACACGAGGGAGACTCCAACTCCTCACGCGTACAGAGCATGCAACATAAAATCGCGGAATCACTCATGGACTACCACGCGATAGCACAGCCTGAATCACGGGATCCCAGACCCACACGTGATTCCTAGCCAGAAAGGCCTCGGGTCAGGATATCTGTCCTTCCTGGAGCGTACTCGGGGATCAGCCGAGAAGCCAAGGTGTATCGATACAACAACATATACTGAGACTGTACTCTGTGTAAACCAAATCATAAATCTTTTCTATGCACATGCTTAAAACATAATATGTACGTATATGTATATATTCGTATACGTATATTCGTATAAGCATAATCGTAAAACATATGCTCGTAAAATCATAATCAATCTGCATGCTCAAGTTCATAAATCATAAATAAAGACTCGCAATCTATCCGTGAAAATAAAGTGTCCACTCACAGACTCTCGAAACGCGCACACGCGCTACACTCGTGGTCCGGCGGAATATCCCTCGCCTGAAGCACGATCACGATCCAGATCTCGATCACGATCTCCTGAATATTCACAAAACATAACTGATCAATTTCGTAATCCACAACACTGTACTGATGCACGGAAACCAACCGTTCCCGGAAATACGAAATGCGGTGCAAAATGAATTACGGAAATCCCGAAATCCCCACTCGAAATCTCGACTGAAAATCGGCTAACCAAATCAACCCGAAAACCTCCGTACAATAACCAGGGCGTGATTACGAGAAAAATGACACTATTACATCGAAATCTGAAAAGTTGACTTTTTCCCCCACCGTTGACCGCCGCCGCCGCCGGCGGCGCGCCGTCAACGGAGGAATCACACGGCCAAACTCTCCAGTGCTCAAGGTCTTGCCCATCCAAACCCAACTCTCTTCTACCACTAAGCTCAATTCCCACTCTTTACTGTTCAAAAGCCCTCGAAACAGAACGGAATTCCAGATTCCGGTGACCACTCGTCCCTCACCAAAACTCAACCATAAACACAATTAATCATATCATCAGACTCAGAGCAACTAGGGAAGTCTTTCCCCCCTAACCAACCACCCTCAAACCGGTCGGAAAATGGTCAACCGTCACCGGCGACGAGACCTAATTCGGCCTAGCTCGGGTTACACCAAAACAGTATCAATTTAACCCAAACCAAGTTCCATCACACTCGAAATAATTCAAGGAATCAAACCGTACCTGTCCCGTGGTCGATGGTGGCCGGAAAACGGTCGCCGAAAACTGACTTCCCGTTTGGGAAACTTTCCCCTTTGGTCCGATGGCTTACTTTCCAAAATAGGAAAGTCAACAAAATTCCCAATTTGGTCAACGCCCAAAATGAAGTTTTCGACTAATTCTCGGCTATTTTCGATATTTATACTCGAGCCTCGGGTCGATCGACGGTCCAAAACGAATATACGAAATGATTCGGATAAACATGAAACAATCGGATAAACTCGTCGGAACCCGAAACTTCAAATAATCATAAAATATTCCTCGGCTATCGGAAAAATCTTCCGAAACCACCCACGAGCTCGAAATCACGTACTCTACCATTTCCGTGAAGACACTCATCCCAAATTCTCGACTGAAAACATAGTCGCAAATCGAATCGACAAACCACACAATATCGTAAAACTGCGACTATATCCAAATCTCGAGAATCGTGCCAAACACACATCTGATTCTGGTTCGGGTCGTCACAATGGCGAACTGCCAAAGACCAAAGGCCAAAACCGTTACATGATAGTCATCATTGACTACCATACCAAGTTCATTGAGACTAAACCACTCGTCAAGATCACGACGGAGAAGGTCAAAAAATTCCTCTGGAGAACGCTATTATGCCGCTATGGGGCCCCAGTTAACATTATCACAGATAACGACACACGATTCAACAATCCTGAACTCATTGTGTTATGCAAGAAATAGGGAACCAATGTCCTCTTCTCCTCACCTGCTCACCCCCAATGCAACACACAGGTTAAGGCGGTTAACAAAATCATCAAACACGGTTTAAAACGAAAACTTCAAGCAATGCGGTGAGGAAGTCCCAACTTCGGATGGTGGGCTGAGCTCCTTCCTGAAATCTTGTGGTCAATTCGAACAACAACCACAACGACTACAGGAGAAATGCCATACTCCCTCACCTTCAGCACAGAGGCGTTGCTCCCTCTAGAATTAACTTACCAAAGCGCAAAGGTGGAGGCATTTGATCCCGAAATGAATGGAGTCAGCTTACGTTTAGACAATGACCTGGTAGAAGAAAAAAGGAATGCATTCCACTACCACAACGCGACCAACAAAGAGAAGGTGGTGCGCTTGTACAACCAACGCGTTCGCGCTCAATTATTCCAAGTTAGAGATTGGGTGCTCAGGGCCATTCAAGGGAAGGTAAAAAGCCTGCGGCCAGTTTGGGATGGGCCATACAAGATTGTAGACATCGCTAGCCCAGGCACGTTCTAACTTAGTGAAAAGGACGGTACCGTTCTATCTCACCCATGAAACATCGAGAATTTACGAAAATACTATCACTAACGCGTTCTGTACCACTACGCATATATTTTTTGCTCTTTAGTTTTTGAAGTTTATTATGTTTTTTGTAAGTTACCACGTGACCATCTGGAGCATGTACAACGCTTTATGCTAATGAAACACCGTCACATTCGGTGTTTATACTGTGCAAATCCTTGATCTTCTTCACATCCTCGAGACATCGTTCCTCCTACGTATCTAGATGGATGTGGGCCACGTCAAGGCTTGACCGCAGCTCAGCCACCATTTTCTCTAATTCAGCCTTGGACGTGGTAAGCTCCCTGATGCGGCGCTCAAACTCGACAATCTTCTTTTTGTTCACATCCACCGAGGCAGCACTCCTAAACAAGGCATCCTGCATCCTTTTCCTGGACTTATTTAGCACTTTCATCTCTGCCTCAAGACGGCTAATTTGCTCTCGAGCTTGATCGAGGCTATCTAGGCCATCAACGCCCATATTTATCAAGATCTGCTGATGCATATCGTCCTCCAACTGCGCAGCATCCACAATCAATTTGGCCCACGCTCTTCCCTAACCCAACTCAATGGAACGAAGCTGCTGTACCTTGGCCACTTCTGGAGTAACGACCCTCTTGCTAAAAACAAGGAAACGCTCTACCAAATCCCTTAACAAGTCAGACTCCATCGAGTCAGGTGCATCTGGGTTAGCGGCTAGAGAAGCATACGACGTGGTAACAGTTTTCTCGGCTTGGGCACCCTCGACGGGAGGCATGGGAATGCGGGAGGGAGTCGGCACGGGATCGTGATGAGGAGGAGTGATGGCACGCTCTCCTCCCGGCGCTGCAGTACAAGGAGGATCACTCATGAGCACGTCTTGTAGAGGAGGAGTACGCCCCGTATCTAACTCTGTAGCTGAGTCGCTTAACCTCACAACTGATCGAGAGCAGCTTCCAGAGTGCAAAGTTGACGACATCGACTTGGCTTTCATTTTGGGGAACGAAGCAAGTCTCCTCTTCAACTAACAAGCTTTGAGAGGCCCCTCCACTTTCCATTTCCCTTTGCCTTCTTGACGACGCCTGGGCTTGACAGGACTGTCAGAAGCGCCTGATGGAGGAATCACCACCTGACGATAGTTCAACTCCTCGTGCTCAGAGTGGAGGACCTTTCCTAGATAACGGACGTCTGCACCAATTTTCCACTCGCATCTCGAGCTAGCTTGACCATCTTGGTCCCCTGCTGAAGAACCTGGTTCAACATCCCACCGAGCTTAGCTTTCATCATCGCTCCCTTAGTATTAAATGCTCTTTTACCTGCTCAAGGACGACACCAACAATCAATCACAACTCAACGTAGTAAAAAAATAACAGCAAAAGTAAAGGGTTAACACAAAACAAACACACCCAATGTACACATGCCGAGGAGACGAAAGATGGTTATTTTCGCTACGATGTCAGGATGCAACAGCGGCCAGTAATTGCGGCAGGCCTCAGGATGGTCCCAATAGTATAACACCTACTCCAACCCCAAATGCCCCTTCTCGCACGGAGAAAAAGAGTACTCCACTGCTAAAAAGAAAAAGCGAGTCAGTGCAGCATGACGCAATAAAGTAAGACGACTAAGAAACAGGCATAAAATCAAGTCTATTCAAAAGCACAACCTAATAGTTCAAACCCAGTCGGGATGTTCGGGCAGAAATCAACACCCTTACTATTCCCAAACTCCATTTCCCACCTACTAGGAACGCCTTCTGATACACGATTTTACTAAGTACTAAATAAACACTTAACACTCAACAAAAACGCATAAGCAATTAAAACTCTTTGTTATAGATGTAGCATTGGTAAATAGGGTATCGTTCTTAACCGGGGATTGAGGGTACTAAGCATGACAACGTTTGTAAATAGAAAATAAAAGGTATGGGGGGTTTGAAAGTTGGTTTATCTAATCTACGAAATTAAAAGACAAAAGATGGCAATTCAAGTAAACACACATAGAAATCCTAAGTTCTAACATGTTTCACTCATAGACAAGTAGAAACAATTAAAGAACATAAAATCCTAAACATGCTCACTAGACCGAAAATAAAAGGTTTATATACGTATATACAATGATCAACTCATTCCATACACCACGTCTTACTCACCTAGTCATGTTATATGCAACCTATTAATATCTAAGTCTTTAACCAAGTTAATATGTATGATTTTCATTAGTGCTCGGGAATTTGCCCTACGACACATACCAACTTGACAAGGAATTTGCCTTCGCCTCAATTGATTCATTAAGTTCGACATGCTTGAATAACTTCTAAGATAAGAGTAAGTCACGAAAATAACACAAAGATGACAGGGAAGTGAACCAAAACAAACTTTATTTCATCTACAATATCAAAAGTCTACAAGAATGAAAATAGAAGGGATCGAAATACACTTTGCTCGGGAATTTTCCCTACGTCAAGGATGTAATCCGGCCTTCTAGGAGATGGAGAGCCTCTAAAGGAATTTGCCTTCTAGTCGACTCGGTGGAGGAGTTCTTGATGAATGGAGGGGCGGCTTCTTGTACGAATTTTGCTAAAGTGGTGGAGAGGAGTGTTTGGCAGAGCTTTTGGTGTCTTCAATGAGTGATGCGAATGAATGAGTCGAGCTCCCCTTTATATAGGAGAAGAATAGGGTTTTTCCTACCAAAACAAGACTTTCCTTATGTACCCGGGTAAATCTGACAGTCTGTCTTCAAACTCGTTTTCCCAGAGTTTCAAATCTTGGAAAATTCTGATTCTTGTTTCATTGGAACGCTTATTTAAAGGGCTATAAAATCCATATAAGGAACGCCATATTTGGAATTGAATTGGATTTACTACGGATTTTAGAAGTTCAGTGACCTGGCTGCCCTGTTTTCTTCTTCTTCAAGGAGAAGGAAATCTTCATAACTTCAAATCTTGCATTCCTTATTCCCCAATCTTCCTTGGCCGAATATACCATATATTTGCACATATTTTGACCCTCAAATCAGGTATAAATCTTCATGAAATATCCTCCAAATTCGTCCATCATTTATGCTCCATATATTCCGCCATTTTTGTTCATTCCTGGATTGCGCAGGAGAAATATCTTCGACTTTTTGTCCACCATTTTGGCATCCATTTCATTTGGCATTTGGTCTTCAATTCTTGACACCATGTGGGAAAGTATTTTAGTAACCATTTGAACACCATTCCTCGGACCATTTCTTCTCCGGAATTGAGAACTTCCTCCTTAGCACGCTTTTAGCTCCAAATCGTCTCCTTTATTATTTTCTCCGTTATTTCTACCTAAAAGCATAAAGTAAGTTTGAAACATATTTACTAAGCATAAAAAAAAGTTAAATGTAGAGAGAATTGCGTTAATAATCAAGTATGAAATGCGTTGATCAAAACCGCCCACACTTAGACTTTGCTAGTCCCTAGCAAAAAAACTAAAATAAAGGAAACGAGAAGGTAAGCTACATATTTCCAACGATGAAGCTAGCCTTCACGTTGAACACATTCCATGGACTCAAATAAATAAAAACAACTTCTAAGCCCTAAACTAAATTTGTCTCAGAAATTTCTTTATGTATATGGCGATGGAATCACAAGATTTTAGAATTTAAAGTTCAACAATTTCGAGAGTTAATAGAAATATGATCATGTTATAAACAAGTAGGACTTGGAGAAAACAATGGTGAAGTTAAAGCTATGCATGTTTCGAACAAGTTTGAATCAAGCTCACATGGATGCACTCATCATATTTTCACTCATGAAAAGAGGTTCACTCAAAATGTATATGTATTGCATCGAAATACCTCATAATTACTTGCACAAATGAACCAAACCATATGCTTACTCATGTAACTTACTCAACCAATTGAAGGCTACTCATCTTAAGGATCATAAAGGACTTTAGAAAGGTTGTAATGAGGCTAAGGTTAAGGCATTCGAAATTTAGATAAGTGGTGGTGTAAAAACGTTCCAAAGACTTAGTTTAGCACTTAGAATTCTTCAAATTCGTGGCTCATCCTCTCCACACACTTCCTTGTGTCAAACTTCAAGATCGGGGGCCAATTTCATCTTTTTGGGCCCTAACTTCATTCTCAACTTCCTTTGAGCTTTATGAACAGGACAAATGTCATATTTCTTCACTTTTGGGCCTTCAATTCGTAGCAATCTCCAAATTCATAAATATATGGGACATTAATCCAAACTTATACAATCTAAACGCAATGCCTCGAGATCTTTATACATTTTTCTTCTTTTTCTTTTTTATCTCGAAAACTTTGGCATTCAAATACAAAATTTTTTGGACAAGTCTATCCTTATGCACACATCTTTTCATCATCTTCACCCCACTTTCATTGTGCTAGCTTCGAAATTCTTCACCAAGTCTTTTAAAACAAGGGTAGGAACTCTACACTAGGCTAAGTGTTTAGATATAATGTGGTAATGAAAGAAAAGCTAAACGTGGGCTCAAGGGGGTTAATCTAGGGGTGTCGCAACTCGTGCGCCCAATGGGACACATGGCTATTTGGTTTAAGTGGTGGAAAACCTAAATGTCTTTAATCATATCCAAAATCAAAGTATATATCAACTTAAAAGCTTTGCAAGTCTACGTGAGTAAGTTCTAGCAATCTCTAGTTCATTAAAATCTATGGCAAGTAATTAGATGAAACATGTATTATTTTTGAGACACATGCACGAAATTCACTCATCAAAGAAAGTATTGTAGGCTCAAAAACTCACTTTAAGGTTCGTATGATCTAAAAGCTTATTCTAGCATGCGAAATCTGTACCATGTTTATGCAAACCATATCCACTACATGTTATAATACTCAAAATATCTCAATTAGCACTAGAAATTGTTTAAGTGATTTGCAACGCCATAATCTATTCGTTTTTGGTCCATTTTCATCATAAACTAAATAAGGGCATCCTAAAGACTTTTTACAACACTAAGTTGAACAAAAAGACTCAAAACAAATATTTTTTTTAGGGCATCATCCGCTGGAAAGTTTCATTGTCCGCCCGGTTTTAACAATTTATGACTCAAATAAGTTGTAAACCCCTCCCCCACACTTAAACTCTACATTGTCCTCAATGTACTAAAGTAAAACATAGAATCAAGCATGAAGAAAATGATTTACGAAAAATCTAACTAAAAAAAAAACAAAATCTACGAAAATAAAAAAATAAGAGAAGAGAAAGCAAATCTTGTTTGTAGACTCCTCCATTGGGTTGCCTCCCAACAAGCGCTTGTTTTTTAACGTCTTACAGCCTAGACGTGGTGCTTTGCTCCTTCTTCACTTGCTACTTCCAACATTCTTGACGTTTTCTTTGCATGTGCACTTGTATGTATATGTTGGTGTCCTCTCCTTTAACTCCTTTAGCTCGGCATTCTTCTTCTCTTTACGAGCTTGTTAGAATTCATGATCCACAAAAAGATACATTAGTTAGTGATCAATTAACTAATTAATTATAAACATAGCTCATGTAGCATTTACAACAAGTAGTTTTATCTTTCGTTACAAATTTATTACAACATAGTAGATAAATAAAGTTTACAAAACAATGTCCCAATTGATTTTTTGCCAAAGATATATGATTATCACATGCATCTAGAATTTAAATTAAGACTTAGATGATTAAATTGTGTAATGGCTCGAAATCCATTCTACTCCTTTGGGCAAGTCCAGAAATGACCAGTTGGGATAGATGTAACGCGAGAGGTTGAACTAATTTCGAGAATATTCTCTTTCTTAGATCCAAATCCTGTCACGAGTCATAACCCTTCTAGTCACCATAACCGAAAATTTCTTACTAAGAGCAAAAGTTCAATACGATATTACATCAACTCTTTCAATCAAAATCCAACTTAAAAACTAAATAACAAGTGATAAAAACATAGCTAAGACTTATTATTTAACATGTTACAAAATCGGAGAAACTGAACATAGCTGCTTGCCGAATTTATGCAGAATTAATCACACGTTGGAATGTCACGACATTTTACGAGAGGATACTAGACACATATATACATAACTCTGTAAATTTTCATAATTTTCCAAGACCTATAACCAAGTCAGATAAATCTCACAAAATAGCACATATCATAGTCCCGAATTGAAATTAATACTAAAACTAAAACAATTATAATCAAATTATACAATAACAATAATGAATATTTTTACAGAAAGAATGACTCTTTGACCTCATACATATTGACTCTTTGATCTGCAAAAATAAAAACAAAGTTACAACATGCTTGGAACTCAAGAACATATGAAAATTTCTAGATTCGCAAAAAATTGAACATAGCAGATTGTTAAATTTTTCCAGAATTTTTGGCATGTCCGAATTCAATAAAAGTTTACATGCATAAACACCACACAAAACCAAACAAGTCTGCAAATTTTCATATTTTTCTAATACATGCAGCTATGTCAAATAAATTGTACAAAATAGGTCAGTGAACAGTTCCGAAAACAGAGAAAAAAAAATTATGCACAAGTATAATAGTTACACGATATGAACATATTTACACAATAGATTTTTCAATCCCCGGCAGCGGCGCCAAAATTGATACACGCTTTTACTAAGTACTAAATAAACACTTAACACTCAACAAAAACGCATAAGCAATTAAAACCCTTTGTTGTAGATGTAGCATTGGTAAATAGGGTATCGTTCTTAACCGGGGATTGAAAACGTTTGTAAATAGAAAATAAAAGGTATGGGGGGTTTGAAAGTTGGCTTATCTAATCTACGAAATTAAAAGACAAAAGATGGCAAGTAAACACACATAGAAATCCTAAGTTCTAACATGTTTCACTCATAGACAAGCAGAAACAATTAAAGAACATAAAATCCTAAACATGCTCACTAGACCGAAAATAAAAGGTTTATATACGTATATACAATGATCAACTCATTCCATACACCACGTCTTACTCACCTAGTCATGTTATATGCAACCTATTAATATCTAAGTCTTTAACCAAGTTAACATGTATGATTTTCATTAGTGCTCGGGAATTTGCCCTACAACACATACCAACTTGACAAGGAATTTGCCTTCGCCTCAATTGATTCATTAAGTTCGACATGCTTGAATAAATTCTAAGATAAGAGTAAGTCACGAAAATAACACAAAGATGACAGGGAAGTGAACCAAAACAAACTTTATTTCAACTACAATATCAAAAGTCTACAAGAATGAAAATAGAAGGGATCGAAATACACTTTGCTCGGGAATTTTCCCTACGTCAAGGATGTAATCCGGCCTTCTAGGAGATGGAGAGTCTCTAAAGGAATTTGCCTTCTAGTCGACTCGGTGGAGGAGTTCTTGATGAATGGAGGGGCGGCTTCTTGTACGAATTTTGCTAAAGTGGTGCAGAGGAGTGTTTGGCAGAGCTTTTGGTGTCTTCAATGAGTGATACGAATGAATGAGTCGAGCTCCCCTTTATATAGGAGAAGAATAGGGTTTTTCCTACCAAAACAAGACTTTCCTTATGTACCCGGGTAAATCTGACAGTCTGTCTTCAAACGCGTTTTCCCAGAGTTTTAGATCTTGGAAAATTCTGATTCTTGTTTCATTGGAAAGCTTATTTAAAGGGCTATAAAATCCATATAAGGAACGCCATATTTGGAATTGAATTGGATTTACTACGGATTTTAGAAGTTCAGTGACCTGGCTGCCCTGTTTTCTTCTTCTTCAAGGAGAAGGAAATCTTCATAACTTCAAATCTTGCATTCCTTATTCCCCAATCTTCCTTGGCCGAATATACCATATATTTGCACATATTTTGACCCTCAAATCAGGTATAAATCTTCATGGAATATCCTCCAAATTCGTCCATCATTTATGCTCCATATATTCCGCCATTTTTGTTCATTCCTGGATTGCGCAGGAGAAATATCTTCGACTTTTTGTCCACCATTTTGGCATCCATTTCATTTGGCATTTGGTCTTCAATTCTTGACACCATGTGGGAAATCATTTTAGTAACCATTTGAAGACCATTCCTTGGACCATTTCTTCTCCGGAATTGAGAACTTCCTATTTAGCACGCTTTTAGCTCCAAATCGCCTCCTTTATTATTTTCTCTGTTATTTCTACCTAAAAGCATAAAGTAAGTTAGAAACATATTTACTAAGCATAAAAAAAAGTTAAATGTAGAGAGAATTGCGTTAAGAATCAAGTATGAAATGCGTTGATCACCTTCTTGCGCCATCCTCCAGTGGAAGATTGCACCTTCTGGAACCACCACCGTTTCCCTTCCTTCGATGCCATGGTTACCGTTCTCAAGTCAAAATCCAGTCGAACGTACACGACGTTGCAGAAATATCCAATTTCTACAACAGTGGGCCAACCCATCTTGGAGAGTCTGAACATGTTATACAGGCAGGTCAGGATCGTCAAAAAGATAGGCTCGCATTGGCCCAAAGAAATTCCCCAATGGGAGAGTACAAACAGAAAAAATGGATGAAGAGGCAAGTTCATCCCGTTCTTTAGGTGCCACTCGTACGCGCACGTAAACTTTAGGAGGGGGGGGGGGTTGGTAAAGGTTTCTCCTGGCCCAAATACCCTCATTACGACGCTATCCTAAGGCACGCCATACCTGTCACAAAAACTCTCGCACTCTGGCTCCGAGCATGACATGACGGGCTCCTGGATAGGCATACCATCCTCAATAAACCGCAGGATGGCGCCTCCCTTCAGATTTTGCACCTTGTCTTCTAGAATCTGGGATGTCGCCTTCCTGGCCCCGCTCTGTTAGCGTTCAGAGTCCTCGGATGCCTCAACCCTACACGGCTAGAAGAAGCCATTTCTGACGCTGCAATTAATAAGAGGGGTCGAGCGTCAGGGGGAATAAAACTCAGAGGGTCAAAACTAAGCATGAAGCTCCTATACTTTATACTACTCGACAACGATGACGATGATGGGGAGGACAGCATCAGACTAATGCTGAACGACTCCAATGAAAGCCCTAGCCTCCGATTCAACTCTGTGACGCCTACATAAATCTTAGGGCGCCTTCTCCTACCGTTAACTATCCTATGCATTCCATCGCTGGATACATTACAGGAGAGGACGGATTCATGGTCTCAACGCGAATGGCCTGACAAAGGGAAACACATCAGAGACCGCGTTGAGCACCATATAAACATGCCTGAAAAATCAAAACAAGCCTGAAATTGCTAAAAGACAACCATATCTACTAGAATTTCAAGTTACCCAAACCACTACACTAAGAACACAAACTCAGCAAACAGATAAAGCCCAGATTACGAAGAATAACACAGAAACGACAGTAAACAAAGGAATCCAGAGCAAAGCAGAAAGAGTCTGGAGGCCTTACCAAAAAGATTACAAGGGTAGATTCGAATTCCTTGAAAAACTCGTTTTCCCACAACTCATGGACGAATGCAGAAAAAACCTTCTTTTAATCAAATTTCTCTCAGAAACAACCCTTCAAGTAAAGTAAAGAAACTCAAGTAGAGTAAAACATGGTCTTATATAGCCACAATTCTGAAAGCATCGCTTCGTCCCAACCATCGATCCGTTTGGCCAACTCACCGTCAAGGCATGCCACGTAACAGGCAGCGTTTCGAATTCAAAACCCAAACGTCTCTTCTTAACTGTCACACAATTATAACAGCCAAAGTACGTGCTATGAACCAAGCCACTACCCCTTGAGCCCCGAGCTCGTCGACACCTTTTAGGCATGCATCGACAACCAAAACGGTAATATACCACGACACGAAACACTTTTCACCACCACGATCGAACAAACCAATTCCCTAACCCCATATATC
This sequence comes from Geum urbanum, assembly GCA_946800695.1. NCBI lineage: Eukaryota > Viridiplantae > Streptophyta > Magnoliopsida > Rosales > Rosaceae > Geum > Geum urbanum. Next base: position 15,670,012 of record OX327003.1, read on the forward strand.
AGGTTGCAAAAAAGGCAGAAAAGTACCCGTCTAAGAAAATTCCTTAAAACGCGGTAAATAGAAAGTCTCAACCAATCACGACGGGCACCGTCAGTGGCCGATTACCCTGAACGCGACGCTCCTCGATCGTGCACACCGCTAGAAGTATTGGTTACCTATGGACTTAAAATCCTCTTGGGCCCTAAAAAACCCTAACCATTGCACGTCGGGAGGCCCCTAGTGGCCGGAACGCTTATGGGTCCATTCTACCACACACGTCGTTCCACATGACATACTCCCCAGTGATTTATCCTCTTGGATGTCCCCAAACGTGAAATGACTAACTTAGAACGCATTGGCTACCCAGGAACTTCACTCCCTCAAGCCCGAAAAAACGTTGGCTTAGCATCTTGAAAAAGATGCCTTTAAATGGCACAAACAACGTTGACCCACGTATCACATCAGGGGCTACCCCCATTCCAAGTACAAGTTCCCACCATACCCCCGTTCATCCCTGAAAAAGCTGTGACTTAGGGGCAGGAGTTGAACGCATGCGTCGTTGAGGATTAACCTTGGTTAAGAAGTTGGGGGACTCAAATACGCCCTACCTCACCCCGAGCGAGTCGGGTTGGAACGGAATGACGCTAAAGTAAAGATGTTTTTTGGAAAAATGATTCCAGTCAACTCCCTAACAAAGGTTCACCCTTGACTCGGGGACTTGGGGGACTTGTTAGTACACAATGTGCTAAACCTAAAACACATAATTTACTTGGCACAAAAAATACTCGGGAAGCCTAGAAACGCCATGTAAAAGGCCTATTACCAAGCTCAAGGGCAGTCTGGCCATTTTGAACCCATGCCGTACAACGCACATAAGGCGCATCCATACGTGTCATGTGTAGGCCATACCAATCTACCCGGTTGAATGACCAGCGCACCCTCACGACACGCACAGCGGTAGTTTGGTTACCACAGCCCGTTTCCGTACGATGCACATGATGGGTGATCAACGCATTTCATACTTGATTCTTAACGCAACTCTCTCTACATTTAACTTTGTTTTATGCTTAGTAAATATGTTTCTAACTTACTTTATGCTTTTAGGTAGAAATAACGGAGAAAATAATAAAGGAGGCGATTTGGAGCTAAAAGCGGGCTAAGGAGAAAAGTTCTCAATTCCGGAGAAGAAATGGTCCGAGGAATGATCTTCAAATGGTTACTAAAATGCATTCCCATATGGTGTCAAGAATTGGAAACCAAATTCCAAATGAAAATGGATACCAAAATGGTGGACAAGAAGATGAAGACATTTCTCCTGCGCGACCCAGGAAAGAGCAAATATGGCGGAATATATGGAGCATATAATGGACGAATTTTGGGAGATATTATATGAATTTTCAGACCTGATTTGAGGGCCAAAATATGTGCAAGAATATGATAGATTCGGCCAAGAATTGTTAGGGAATAAGGAAGGCAAGATTTGAAGATATGAAGATTTCCTTTTCCTTGAAGAAGAAGAAAACAGGGCAGCCAGGTCACCGAACTTCTAAAATCCGTAGTAAATCCAATTCAATTCCAACTATGGCGTTCCTTATATGGATTTTATATCCCTTTAAATAATATTTCCAATGAAATAAGAATCAGAATTTTTCAAGATCTGAAACTCCGGGAAAACGCGTTTGAAGACAGACTGTCAGATTTACCCGGGTACATAAGGAAAGTCTTGTTTTGGTAGGAAAAACCCTATTCTTCTCCTATATAAAGGGGAGCTCGACTCATTCATGACCATCACTCATCATACAAGCCAAGTCTCTGCCTTAAACACTTCCTCTCCACAAATACTCGAGAATTCTTCAAGGAACGCCACCCTCCACACCATAAACACTCGGCCTCCACCTAGAGCAACCTTAGGCAATCCGAGGGTTCATCTAGCCATCCATAGAAGGATCTTGTACATGCTTTGCGACTGTAATCACGACACAAAGAGTGTATTTCGATCCCTTTACTTTCTCCTTGTAATGAATTTCAGTTTTGTGTAGAGTGTAAACCAATGATCTAAGAAAGACTTGCATCAATGGAGTATATACCAATGATCCGGTAAGTGGATGAATACTTGTCTTTGAGTAAGAAATCTTTGATAACTTGGTGTCTAGAAGGTGACGGTTTCTATGACGGGTTTCAGATCCGAGATCTCAAATCGGTCCTTGCCTCTCGTGGTCTCTCTTGCCAACTGGCCAAGTCTATTAAAGTTGCCCAAAGAAGATAAGGACTAAATCTACTTTCCATGATCGGTAAGCCTCGGGATGCATCGTCGAAATTAGTCCTGCCTCTCGCGTTATCTCTATCCCCAACTGGCCATGTTTTTTTTTTCGATTGAACCAAGGCCGATTGATTGAGAATGTACATTTTATCGCGCGGGTCGCACGTCCAATGAAAGACCTAAAGGCTAAATGAACGTATTCTCTTTAAATTGAGGGCGAAACTGAATGAACAAAATACTTTGTGCATATTACTTGTAAATTTCGTGTGCATTTTAACTTGTAAAGAATTAACCACGTTGCATATAGCTTGCATAACCTGCCGGTGGCTTTGTGATGCTCGGATTTCATCACCGGGTACCTTAACCTAAGTGAAGTTCAGGACATGAGGCCAAACGTATGGTCACATTGCATCATGAATTTAGCACGTAACTTTGTGTGTTTTCTGCAGGTTTCTAACGTTTTCTCTTATGCATTCATACCATTTTTCACGTAGGATCTTTTATGTGTGCATTTAAAATCCTTCTAAGTGTGTTACATAATGCATCCAACGTGATTAATGTTATACTTGCATAATTTTCGTGTGCATATGAGTGTGTCTTAACTTGTTTATAAATCTTGCATTGTATATTATTTCTAACTTTGCAGAAAACGTGTGTACATGTGTTTATAGTTCACTTCATGCATTTCGTGTACATTCTAGACATTGCATATATATATATATAAATATCTAAGCATTACATCCATCCCTACAATCTATATCCTATATATATAACGTGTACTTTGTTATGTTTCTATGTGTTTTTTTTGTGTTGTGTGTTTTTCAGGTGTTTTTGTGTGTTTTCTTCCTTTCTTTTTTGTTTTCCACGTTTTGGTGAAGTATCATGCATTCATTGTGTATTCTTTTGATACTAACACTTGTTCTTTGGTGGTGGTGTAGTTTCAACGTATGAACGATCTCAACGTACATTACAACACTCGACTACAAACACGTCGTTCTGCACAAACTTCTGAAATCATTCCACTGCCTTTGATTTTAGACCGACCTACTATCGAGGACGGTCTTGACTCGCCACACTCATCACAACACTCCACCGACCGTTATAGTGAAGAAGAAACCGATCAAGTACCAATGGCCAACAACCATGAACGTCGATCACTTCGCCAACGCACTTGTTCCATCGAATGGAGTAGTGGTATGTCATGCATTGCATTTCCAGAACCTCAAGAAGATAAGAAAGACATTGAGTTGAAGAATGGTTTCCTACACCTTTTACCAATCTTCTATGGGCTTTCAAATGAAGATCCAAACATGCATCTCAAGCAGTTTCAGTTCATCAGCATGAGTATGAAGCCGTCAGATGCCGATGAAGAATTGTTCAAACTCAAAGCTTTTCCCTTTACATTGACGGATAGAGCTCAAACTTGGCTTTTGGAGCTTCCTCCAAACTACATCACAACGTGGAAGCAACTCGCGGACCTATTTTTGGCGAAGTACTTTCCAACCTCAAAGATTACTGTTTTGAGGAAGAAGATCACCGGAATTACGCAGTTATCGGATGAGTCCTACGGCCAATATTATGATCGATTTAAGGTCCTTTGCGCCACATGCCCCTCCCATGGATTTTCGGAGACAAATCTCATGAACTACTTCTATAATGGTTTGAAACCAATTGATCGTGAGTTACTCGATGCCGCAGCAGCTGGTGCTTTTATGGATTTAGACGAAGTAGAGGCTCGAACATTGCTGGAAAATCGAGCCAACAATGATGCTCAATATGGGATGGCTCCAAGGAAAACAGTTGCGGAGGTGAGTTCGAAGCAAGCTACGGATGAGAAGTATGACAAGCTAGCAACAATGCTAGAACAAGTGCTCGAACTTGAGACTAAACGAGCCAAAACTGCCCTAGGACCCGTTTGTGGTGTCTGTCATATGCAAGGACATCACAATGATCAATGCCCTACTATAGCCGAGCAAGAGGGAGAGCCGGAACAAGTCAACGCCATTGGCGGTTACAATGGAGGCCGAGATGGTTATCAAGATGGCCAACGTTACAACAATTACAATAACAACAATTTTGGGAACCGAGATCATCTAGGTTTCAAGTGGAGTAGTAATGAGGGATGTCTAAACCCTCCGGCACCTAATCCAGGCTACCAACGTGCTCCATTTCAACCTAGGCCGCCACTTCAAGCTCCAACGCACCAAGCTCCTCCGGTCCAACCACTTACAAATCCGGATTACGACAAGATGATTGCTCAATTGTCAGCTTCGACGCAAGTCCTTTTAGCAGGACAAGCTCCAGCTAAGGAGACTTTGGATAGCCATGGCCGAGACATACAAGAGATGAAGAAACAAATAGGCCAAGTCGTGGACTTCATGAGCCAAATCCGTGAAACCGGCTAACTACCCTCGCAAACACTTCCAAATCCAAGAAATGTTAGCGCGGTTACGACACGAAGTGGGAGAATACTTGAAGCCACCTCACCTAGACCAAAGAAAGCACAAGTGCCCCACGTGTTAGAGGAATACGTGGAAGAACATGAACCGGCCACAAAGGAAGCCGAGATTACTAAGGCACCATCGCCATCTCAACCATCCCCAACGAAAGGTATTAACTCTAATCCTTCAAATTTTGTTAATACTAATGCCCCGTTTGCTCGTGCACCTTTTCCACATAGGTTGTCAAAACCAAGGAAGGATGAACAATACGAAGAAATCTTAGACATCTTCCGGAAGGTGCAAGTCAATCTACCCCTTATCGATTGCATCAAGCAAGTGCCGATATATGCTAAGTTTTTAAAAGAATTATGCACTCAACGGAGGCAAACACGGGCGAAGGAGGTTGTGAAGGTGAATGCGACCGTTTCAGCGGTCTTGCAACGTCGGCTACCCCCAAAGTTAAAAGATCCGGGGAGTTTTTCCATTCCATGCGTAATTGGTGACAAGAATTTCGAAGATGTCATGCTTGACTTAGGAGCTTCAATAAACGTTATGCCCTATTATCTTTATGCTTCTATGGAATTAGGCGAGCTCAAGCATGATAACGTCATCATCCAATTAGCCGATCGTTCGCATAAGTATCCACGAGGATATGTGGAGGATGTTCTAGTCCGTGTCAACAACTTGATATTCCCCGCTGATTTTTACATCGTTGACATGGAGGAGAGTTCGTTGAATACCACGCCACTGTTGCTTGGACGACCCTTCATGAGGACGGCTAGAACAAAGATTGATGTGTTCGAAGGCACATTCTCCATGGAAATCGATAGAGAGAGAATCGAGTTCAATATTCTCGATGCAATGAAGGTCCCAACGTCAAGTGTGGGGGATGTGTGCTCGATTGACATTGTTGAAGATATAGCACAACTACACTTGGACACTTTGAGAGAAGATGAACTCGACATGGCCATACAGGAGGGAGCGGGGCTGACTCGACTCGGGGATGAAGCCCTTATTGATTCTTTGATCGAGACTTTGGAACCCCAAATTCGTGAGATGGCCATGGCACTAAACCAAGCACCACGAGTTGTATGTCATTCTCCACCAATTCCTATCATTTATGGCACTAACTCGTTGGTTCCCTCGATTGTCCAAGCTTCGGAGTTAGAATTAAAGGTGTTACCGGCCCATCTTAAGTATGCATACTTGGGCGACAACGAAAAATTACCGGTTATCATCTCATTTTCGTTGGAGACAGCGCAAGAAGAGAAATTGGTGGAGGTGCTCTCGAAATATAAGTCTGCTATAGGTTGGACGCTTGCGGATATCAAAGGAATTAATCCGGCCACATGTGTGCATCGGATTTTCTTAGAAGATGGAGCCAAACCTTCAAGGGAAGCTCAACGTAGACTCCATCCTCCAATGATGGAAGTTGTGAAGAAGGAAGTTATCAAACTCCTTGATTGTGGTGTAATTTATCCAATTTCGGACAGCCGGTGGGTGTCACCCGTTCAAGTTGTTCCGAAGAAATCTGGCATCACCGTTGTCAAGAATGCAGAGAATGAGCTCGTCCCTCAACGACTGGTAACCGGCCACCGTGTTTGTATCGATTACAGGAAGTTAAACGCCAGCACTCGCAAGGACCACTTTCCCTTGCCATTCATTGACCAAATGCTCGAGAGATTGGCTGGCCATGCGTTCTATTGCTTCCTCGATGGTTATTCCGGTTACAACCAAATCAGCATTGCGGAAGAGGATCAAGAGAAGACAACGTTCACTTGCCCTTTTGGAACGTTTGCCTATCGCCGCATGCCATTTGGATTATGCAACGCACCAGGTACATTTCAACGTTGCATGCTATCTATCTTTTCTGACTTTATTGGGAAAATAATTGAAGTATTCATGGATGATTTTAGTGTCTTTGGAAAAGATTTCGATGCATGCTTAGGGAATTTAGAGTTAATATTGCAAAGATGCGTTGAAACTAACCTTGTGCTTAATTGGGAAAAGTGTCATTTTATGGTTACTCAAGGGATTGTTTTAGGACACATTATCTCGAAAAAAGGAATTGAAGTTGATAAATCTAAGGTAGATCTTGTTCGCTACTTACCCTCTCCGACTTCGGTTAGAGAGGTTCGCTCCTTTCTTGGTCATGCAGGATTTTATCGACGATTTATTAAGGACTTTTCCCATATAGCTCAACCCTTGTGCAAACTACTTCAAAAGGACACTCCCTTCGACTTTGATGATGATTGCAACGTTGCCTTTGAAAAATTGAAGGAGCTTCTCACGAGTGCTCCTATACTTTGTGCTCCGGATTGGTCACTACCTTTTGAGTTGATGTGTGACGCATCCGATTATGCTGTTGGAGCCGTCCTTGGTCAGTGGAAAGACAAGAAGTCTCACGCCATCTACTATGCTTCTCGGACGATGGATGACGCACAAAGCAATTATACTACCACCGAGAAGGAGATGCTCGCTGTGGTGTTTGCACTTGACAAGTTTCGATCATACTTGTTGCAAAGCAAGGTGATTGTCTACACGGATCATGCTGCATTAAAGTATCTCATGGCGAAAAAGGATGCCAAGCCACGACTGATTCGTTGGATACTTCTACTCCAAGAATTCGACATAGAAGTGCAAGATAAGAAGGGAGTAGAAAACGTGGTGGCAGACCACTTATCTCGAATTATACATGACAAGGAGACGGTAGCAATAGAGGAAACATTTCCGGATGAACAACTCTTCGGACTTCAGGTAAGTACTTCGGACACTCCGTGGTATGCGGATATCGTAAATTATTTAGTTACCGATAAGTTTCCACCTCACATGCATAGTGTCCAACGCCATAAACTTAGACTAAATGCTAAACATTTCATTTGGGATGAACCGTACTTATGGAAACAATGCTCTGACTTAGTAATTAGGAGGTGTGTCCCAGATTGCGAATTTGAGTCTATTCTTAAGTTTTGTCATAACGATGCATGTGGAGGTCATTTTGGTTCTAGGAAGACGGCATTGAAAGTGTTAGATTGTGGATTCTTTTGGCCTAATATATTTCGTGACTCTCATGAATTTTGTGCCAAGTGTGACAGGTGCCAAAGATCCGGTAATATAGGTCCTCGAGATGAAATGCCGCAAAACTACATTCTTAATGTCAAAATTTTTGATGTTTGGGGCATTGATTTTATGGGACCTTTTCCTCCATCTAACAGTTATACTTATATCTTACTCGCTGTTGATTATGTGTCAAAATGGGTGGAAGCTAAAGCCACCCGTACTAATGATTCGCGAGCTGTTGCAGATTTCCTTAAGGCTAAAATTTTTACACGACATGGAATACCTCGCATTCTAATTAGCGATGGGGGAAGTCACTTTTGCAACAAGACGGTGGAGGCATTGATGAAGAAGTATGGTGTTACACATAAGGTTTCGACACCTTATCATCCTCAAACCAACAGCATGGCTGAAATCTCCAACAGGGAGATAAAGAAGATTTTGGAGAGAACTGTTAAACCAAACCGAAGAGATTGGAGCCAATGTTTGGACGATGCATTATGGGCTTATAGGACTGCCTACAAGACTCCCATTGGTATGTCACCTTATCGATTAGTTTATGGGAAGGCATGTCATCTTCCGGTTGAATTAGAACATAAGGCATGGTGGGCTGTCAAGAAATTCAATTTAGATCGCGACAAGGCTGGTTTGCATCGAAAGCTACAACTTTGTGAACTTGAGGAGATACGGAACGATGCTTTCGATAATGCTTGGATCTATAAGGAGAAAACGAAGGTGTTTCACGACAAGAGGATCCGGAAAAAGGAATTCCTAATCGGCCAACAAGTATTACTCTTTAACTCTCGCCTTAGAATTTTTCCAGGAAAGCTACGCTCTAGGTGGATTGGACCTTTCATTGTCACCAAAATTTTTCCCCATGGAGCTATAAACATCAGGAGTCCAACAACCGGGAACGAATTCAAAGTCAATGGTCACCGTCTAAAGCCTTATCATTCGGCCTTCAAAGAGGAAATCGTGGAGGAAGCTACCTTATTCGAGCCAATCACATCACAAGCATAGAAGAAGTTTCACGTCTAGGCTGTAAGACGTTAAAAAACAAGCGCTTGTTGGGAGGCAACCCAATTGAGGAGTCTTCAACAGATTTGTTTTCTCTTCCCTTATCTTTTAAATTTTCGTACCTTTTTAATTTTTTTTCGTAGTCTTTCTCTCTCTTCATACTTAGTTCTATGTTTTCTTTAAATACATTGAGGACAATGTAGAGTTTAAGTGTGGGGGAGGGGTTTACAACTTTATTTGAGTCTTAAAATCATAAAACCGGGCGGACAATGGAACTTTCCGGCGGATGATGCCCTAAAAAGATTGTTTTTAAAGAGTCTTAGGATGCCCTTAACTAGTCTATGATGAAATTGGACCGAAAACGAATATATATATGGCATGTAAATCACCTAGAACAATTTCTAGTGCTAATTGAGATGTTTTGAGTGTTATAACATGTAGTGGATATGGTATGTTTAAACATGGTATAGATTTCGCATGTTAGAATGAGTTTTAAATCATACAAACCTTAAAAGTAAGTTTTTGAGCCTACATTATTCCCTTTGAAGAGTGAATTTCGTGCATATGGTTTTCAAGAACAAAACATGCTTCATCTAATTGCTTGCCATAGACTTTAATGAACTAGAGATTACTAGAACTTACTCATGTAGACTTGCAAAGCTTTTAAGTTGATATATACTTTGATTTTGGATATGATTAAAAACATTTAGGTTTTCCACCACTTAAACCAAATAGCCATGTGTCCCATTGTGCGCACGAGTTACGACACCCCTAGATTAACCCCTTTGAGCCCACGTTTAGCCTTTCTTTCATTACCACATTATATCTAAACACTTAGCCTAGTGTAGAGTTCCTACCCTTGTTCTAAAAGACTTGGTGAAGAATTTCGAAGCTAGCACAATGAAAGTGGCGTGAAGATGATGAAAAGATGTGTGTATAGGGATAGACTTGTCCAACAAATTTTGTATTTGAATGCCAAAAGTTTCGAGATAAAAAGGAAAAAGAAGAAAAATGTATAAAGATCTCGAGGCATTGTGTTTAGATTGTATAAGTTTGGATTAATGTCCCCTATACTTATGAATTTGGAGATTGCTACAAATTGAAGGCCTAAAAGTGAAGAAATATGGCCTTTGTCATGTTCATAAAGCTCAAAGGAAGTTGAGAATGAAGTTAGGGCCCAAAAAGATGAAAATTGGCCCCCGATCTTGAAGTTTGACACAAGGAAGTGTGTGGAGAGGATGAGCCACGAATTTGAAGAATTCTAAGTGCTAAACTAAGTCTTTGAAACGTTTTTACACCACCACTTATCTAAATTTCGAATGCCTTAGCCTTAGCTTCATTACAACATTTCTAAAATCCTTTATGATCCTTAAGATGAGTAGCCTTCAATTGGTTGAGTAAGTTACATGAGTAAGCATATGGTTTGGTTCATTCGTGCAAGTAATTATGAGGTATTTCGATGTAATACATATACATTTTGAGTGAACCTCTTTTCATGAGTGAAAATATGATGAGTGCATCCATGTGAGCTTGATTTAACCTTATTCGAAACATGCATAGCTTTAACTTCACCATTGTTTTCTCCAAGTCCTACTTGTTTATAACATGATCATATTTCTATTAACTCTCGAAATTGTTGAACTTTAAATTCTAAAATCTTGTGATTCCATCGCCATATACATAAAGAAATTTCTGAGACAAATTTAGTTAAGGGCTTAGAAGTTGTTTTTATTTATTTGAGTCCATGGAATGTGTTCAACGTGAAGGCTAGCTTCATCGTTGGAATTATGTAGCTTACCTTCTCGTTTCCTTTATTTTAGTTTTTTTTGCTAGGGACTAGCAAAGTATAAGTGTGGGGGGTTTTGATCAACGCATTTCATACTTGATTCTTAACGCAATTCTCTCTACATTTAACTTTGTTTTATGCTTAGTAAATATGTTTCTAACTTACTTTATGCTTTTAGGTAGAAATAACGGAGAAAATAATAAAGGAGGCAATTTGGAGCTAAAAGCGGGCTAAGGAGAAAAGTTCTCAATTCCGGAGAAGAAATGGTCCGAGGAATGGTCTTCAAATGGTTACTAAAATTCATTCCCATATGGTGTCAAGAATTGAAAACCAAATTCCAAATGAAAATGGATACCAAAATGGTGGACAAGAAGATGAAGACATTTCTCCTGCGCGACCCAGGAAAGAGCAAATATGGCGGAATATATGGAGCATATAATGGACGAATTTTGGGAGATATTATATGAATTTTCAGACCTGATTTGAGGGCCAAAATATGTGCAAGAATATGATAGATTCGGCCAAGAATTATTAGGGAATAAGGAAGGCAAGATTTGAAGATATGAAGATTTCCTTTTCCTTGAAGAAGAAGAAAACAGGGCAGCCAGGTCACTGAACTTCTAAAATCCGTAGTAAATCCAATTCAATTCCAAATATGGCGTTCCTTATATGGATTTTATATCCCTTTAAATAAGCTTTCCAATGAAACAAGAATCAGAATTTTCCAAGATCTGAAACTCTAGGAAAAAGCGTTTGAAGACAGACTGTCAGATTTACCCGGGTACATAAGGAAAGTCTTGTTTTGGTAGGAAAAACCCTATTCTTCTCCTATATAAAGGGGAGCTCGACTCATTCATGACCATCACTCATCATACAAGCCAAGTCTCTGCCTTAAACACTTCCTCTCCACAAATACTCGAGATTTCTTCAAGGAACGCCACCCTCCACACCATAAACACTCGGCCTCCACCTAGAGCAACCTTAGGCAATCCGAGGGTTCATCTAGCCATCCATAGAAGGATCTTGTACATGCTTTGCGACTGTAATCACGACACAAAGAGTGTATTTCGATCCCTCTACTTTCTCCTTGTAATGAATTTCAGTTTTGTGTAGAGTGTAAAGACGTATTTTTGTAATATAATTCTAATTCTATTTTATGTCATCTATTTCGAGTCTAAGTTCTTTATTTGTGCTAATCTAAATGCGAGCAATCTTGGTTTAGGTTAGATAATGTGTCTTCTTCACTTAATGCTTTAATCTAAATGCGAGCAATCTTGGTTTAGGTTAATGATGTGTCTAAATGCGAGCAATCTTGGTTTAGTCACTTAATTATGAAAGATGCATGCGAACCACGTAGTAAAGGCCTAGATAAAACTTAGGTTGCATATAATATGATTAGGTTATAAAGGAATGAGGTAAGTATGACGAGTTGATCATGTACATATGTAGGATAGCTTTTATTTTCGGCCTAGTAAGCATGTTTAGGGTTCTTTGTTCTTGTTTGTTTTCTACTTGTCTATGAGTGAAGCACGATAGAACCTAGGATTTCTCTATGTGTTTACTAACCATTTTCTGTCTTTATTTTCGTAGATTATAAACAACCAACTTATAAACCCCCCTTTAACCATAGCGTAGTCATGCATGCACCCTCAATCCCCGGTTAAGAATGATACCCTATTTACCAATGCTACATCAACAAAAAATGGTTTTAATTGTGTTTTTGTTCAATTGAGTGTTTAATTAAATGCTTGAAAAGATGCGAATCAATGGGGAACAACACGCATCACGTGTAGACTATACAGAACATAGCAACCATTGACCAGCGTACCGCTTAGTCACTCATGTGAAAATCAGTCATTCCTAAACACCAAAATAGTAGGAGGGCTAGTCCCACATCGAGAATCACTTCGAGTTGTCAAAAATCATTTAACTATAAACAGATGATACCCACTCCAAGGAAGAGGTAATTGATTTGACTTCTACTGTTACTTTACCCAAGCAGTTACGTCATTTACTAACTTAAGCATCGGAGTGTCGAAAGCGGGCCAACCCCGTCTCGATCTCTTAGGCTAAAACTATTATTTTACAGATAACGCAAGTGTTCTAGGCTTCAGACCGAGACTCTTGGGAGTTATCCTACATCCAAAATCTTTGAGTTGTCCTACAACCATTGACCAACGTACCCCTTAGTCACTCATGTGGAAATCAGTCATTCCTAAACACCAAAATGGTAGGAGGGCTAGTCCCACATCGAGAATCACTTCGAGTTGTCAAAAATCATCTAACTATAAATAGATGATACCCGCTCCAAAGAAGACTTAATTGATTTGATTTCTACTGTTACTTTACCCAAGCAGTTACGTCATTTACTAACTTAAGCATCGGAGTGTCGAAAGCGGGCCAACCCCGTCTCGATCTCTTAGGCTAAAACTATTATTTTGCAGATAATGCAAGTGTTCTAGGCTTCGGACCGGGACGCTTAGGAGTGATCCTACTGTGACGACCCAGACCAGAATCAGCAGTATGATCAGCTTGATCGATGAGTTTGTGCGTAGTCGCAGAGTTGCGACAGTTGATTTAATCGCCGAAGCTTCTTAACGACTAAATGATTGGCCGAGAATTGGAGCTGGGTCTCTTCTCAAGAGTCGTTGTACGTGTGATTATGAGTTCGTGGGCGGTTTCGGATCATTAATTGGACGACCGAGGAATTAGTTATGAATATTTGAAGTTTCGACGGAAACGGATTAATATGGCGAGCTACTTCGCGACTAAATTATCGGACAAGAATTTGGCTTCGGCTCCTTCACGAAAGTTGTTCAGAATTTTATTTCGAGTTTGTAGGAACTTCCGGAGCATGATTTTGAGTTACGAAGAATTAGTTGCGAATATTTCCGTTGTTGTTTGTTTAGTCGAATTAAATGTGTGTTGCTTTAAAGGGTTGACTTTTTATCCGTTTGGCCGATCTGTTTGACTTCGGGTGATTATTGAAGAGTATGTCGAGACGAGTTTGTGGCCGCGAGAATTATCGGAATCGGATATACGACGAGAAAGTTATGCGTGTTTAAAGTTCGTCGAAATGGATAAACATGAAGTTTCCTAATCGGGAAGGGCTATAAATAGAAAGTTGCCGAAAAGGGAAAGTCAAAGGTTAACATTTATTGAGTTGACCGAGTCAACTCGGTGGAAGGAAGCTCACGGCGTCCTCCACGGCTTCGCCGACAATGGAAATTTTCCGGCCACCTCACGGCCTAACCCGTATGCCGTTCGACTCGCCCCGACGTCCCTTACTCAACCCCGGCCACACTTTCCGGCAAGTCTCACGGTGGAGAGAGAAACATTGATCCAAAGTTTGGGATTTTTGGGTTTAATGGTGAACTCCGATTTCGGCCGAATTGAACTTCAAGAGGTACTGGGTTTTGTAGCCCTCTTCAATGTGATTCTAACCATATAAACATGGTGTTCTAATTCGATTTGTAGATGGAGAATTTTGGGTTTGAATTTTGTGTTCTAATTCGGTTTTGCTTGAAATTGGATGTGTTAGATTGAGAATTGGACTTCGGTGCAGTTGACAAAGTTGCTCAGTACATGATTTTGAGTGGAATAGGTGCAGCTCCGCTGTGAAATTTCACGTCCGGCAGCGGCGGCGCCGTGGACGGTGGTCAACGGCGGCGGTAAACGGTCAAAGTTTGACTTCTTGGACTTTCGGCAAGTTACATGTCATTTGACTCGAAATCGCGCTCCGATCGCAGTAGGGAGGTTCGTTTCTCGATTTGAGCATCCGAAAGTAAAGCGAGGTATTGAGGTGTTATATATGGATTTTCGACGATTCGTCGGCTTTGAGTTATGTGTTTCCGGGAACGGTGGTTTCTCGTGATTTGTCTTGCATTGTCGAGATATGATTTTGAGATATGGATTTTGTGAATATTCAGGTGTTCGTGATCGTTCGTTTGGCGAGGGACTTTCCGCCAGATCACGGGTTAACGCGGTACGCGTTACGCCAGTCTGTGAGTGGACAATTTCTTTTCACGGAAATGATTGCGAGTCTTTTATATGGTTTACGAACTTGAGCATGCATATTGAGATTACGGATTACATGAGCATGTGTTTTTACGATTATATGATTATATTTATACGGATATACGTATATGATTATGCATACACTTATATGTTGTTTCATGCATTTGCATCGAATTGTTTGTGATTTGGTTTTCACAGATTACAGTCTTGGTTACGTTGTTGTATCGATACACTTTGCCTCTCGGCTGATCCCCGATGGTAGGCCACCAGGAGGGACGTCGTCATCCCGACCTGACCGGTGAGGGGCGTTTCCCCGGAACCGAGGCCATTTCTGGCTTAGAATCACGGGGACCAAGGACCTCGTGATTCGGACTGTACTAGCACGGTGTGTGTCCATGAGTGACCCGTGGGATTTATACTTGCATGCTCAGTACACTGGAGGAGTATGAGTTTTACCTCGTGTGCTTGTTATTTTATTTACCTGGACTCGCATATGTTATTTTAAACATATATATATATATCAACTGGTGAAAGACATTTATTTTCATCCACTCACTCTAACGTGTTTCATGTCTTTCCCCTGGGCTTTTCGGTTTCCGTTCCCAGTTTGCAGTTCAGGCTCTGGTGTCGCACGTCGTGGTCGGAGGCATAGTTCTCGAGCTGCCTTGATTCTTCCAGTAGATTTATTGTTCTACCTACTGTGGTATACGTATATGTTTATGTGTTAGAGGTTGCTCTGGGAAATCTATTGTTATGTTAGACGATTTTAACCCGGATTTCAGTATAGTGCATATATATTTACTACTTAACATTATTGCTGATATATTGAGAAATCCGGATGGGATTGGTGCCCACGGTTTGCTTTTTGTGGCATAGGATGAAGTGTATTTTCCACGTGCAGGTAATGGTAATTCCACGCTAGTAACGAAACTCTGCCCAAATTTTGAAAATTTTTTGTTGGTTCGTGTTTTCGGAAGGGTTTGATTCCGGTTTAGGGAGCTAAATCGGGGTTGGGTCGTTTCAGATTGGTATCAGAGCCTTTGGTTATAGGTTCTGTAGACTTCTGTAATCGTGTTTACTAAGGATATTTGAGAATGTACAGCATGTCTGGAATGGTGACCCAACCGGCCGGCGGATAATCATCAAATTCCGGGTGTTGTATACTTTCAAATATTTGAAGTTCCATGATTACGTTCCACTTGTTGTGAACGATATTGTATTCATTAGGATGCCTCCTGACGTGCTTTCCGTGTCATTTTAGTTGTGGATCCTGTTGAGGATCAATCGCCGCGCGATTTGCCAGAGAACAGTGGATTTGGATGAGTATTCAGAGTTCAAAGATATGTGTGGCACGGTTTGCCTGGGGATGTGTATATGAGCGTCTATATGTGACCTCAGAGCAGAGAATTGTGGCAGTTGATGTGTTTGCCTGAGTCAGATTGTTGTATTTGGTGGGTTGATATTGTGTGAGTTCCTGTTGCGACTCCATGGCCTACATTCAGGGTGTTGTATTTACGGTAATAGTTTTGTCAGGCTACCCAGCATTCGAATGTGGAATGTTTACCCACCTGAGGCAGAGATGCATTGTCCACGAGTTATGTTTGTTCCTGTTTGCACGAGTTATGTGGCTTCAGAGGAAGTAGTGCGCGAGGTTCGAGATGAGTTTGAACCTGAGCATCAGAGAGATTCTGATTGTTGTGCCTCGAGACATCTGTGAGGAGCTTAGTGTGTTGCACTCAGTGGCGAGGCTATTTTGAGGGAAGCATGTACGCGGTTTTCGATGTGATGGTTTGAGGAAAGTGGACTTAGTCGAGATTTTGATGAGGTTGAGTTCCGACACTTCGGGATCAGTGACTTCATCAGGCTATGGTCTTTCCGATATGGTTTAGGGTCATCAGAACAAGCAGAGGATCCATTTGACGATGGCGGAGATCACAGTGTAGCGGATTTGCTCCTGTGGCATGAGTTTGGGCGATCATTGGTGATCCTCTCACGCAGCAGGTGTTGCGGTGACGTGTGTTCGTGGAGCACTTTCAGTTGTCATTATGGTGGCCAGGAGGGTCACATTGCGATGGAGCGCCCTCAGCCAGCTGTGTTAGCGGTTTAGCAGCTCAGAGTTCACGAGGAGATCATGATGCTGTTTCTGGAGCTTGATCAACCCAGATTTCTAGACGAGCCATTTAGGAAGTCACAATTGACGTGGGCGACTAGTTGAGCATGTTGGAGTTCGTGCAATGACCTTGTATGAGGACAGACTTTTCTCCGAGGTTACTGTTGTTTGATATCCATGGCTATTGTACCTGCATCTCCACTTCCGAGGTTTTGGAGAGTGTTGCATCCATCCGGAGGTTGCGAGATCTTTGTTGGAGGATATGGCTTAGCTGCAGATTTTTTATAGCTGGACATTGTGGTTTTGGTGTGACTTTGGGTATGGACTTACTGACGATGCATTTGGCTGTGATCGAGTACCTCGAGAAAGAGGTTGTGTTTCGATGACCAGATTTCTCCGAGATGCTGTTTCGCGGTGATGGTCGAGCATATGATATAGACGAGTTGTGTTATTTGCCAAGCTCATGTTGTGGATATTGTGGTTGCTGTGTCCAACATTGGTGACATTGAGGTGGTTTCCAAGTTTCAGGTGTATTCCGGAGGAGTTATCAGATGTTCCTCGAGTTCGGGAGACCGACTACACCATTGAGTTTGTACCGGGCGCTGGACTCATTTTACCGGCATCTTGTCGTTCGGAGCCAGCGAAGCTGATGGAGCTACAGTTTCGACTCCAGGAGTTGCTGGAGGAGGTTTCAGGAGATTTCATGCGACCCCGCGTATCTGCGTGGTGTGCTCTTGTATTGTTTACACGGATGTTGGATGATTGGACGAGATGGTGCATTGACTACCGGAAGACTGATTTGCTTCAAAGGGAGTGAGTATCCTTCGTTTCGGATCGTCGATTGGTATGATCAGCTTGCGAGAGCTTCAGTCTTTTCGAAGATTGATTTCGGATCCGGATACCATCAGTGGAGGTTTGATGAGTCAGATGTGGCTATGTTGGCTTTCGGATCACGGTGCGGACATCAGGAGTTCTTAGTCACGCTGTTTGGTTGACCAACGCCCTGTAGATCGTGTGGACTTGATGGACCAGGTGTTCAGGTGATTCTGGACGAGATTGCGGTCATGTTGGTTGACAATGTTCTGTTGTACTCCGGAAGTGTGGACCAGTACCTGAAGCAATCGTGAGCGGTTTTGCGGGCTTCGCGAGATAATCAGTTGTTTGCGAAGTTCAGCCAGTGTGAGTTTTGGACCGTTTAGTGTGACGATTTTGAGCTGTGTGATGCTAGCCGAGGGAGTTGGAGTGGATCCTGACCAGATGGAAGCCGTATTGATTTGGGGTTGACCTACAATTGTACCAGAGATCCGGAGTTTCTCTTGGGTTTGGCAGGCCTGTACCGACGGCTTGTGCAGGATTTTCCCGGATTTCCACTCTACTTTCCGGATTGACGAAGAAGGTGTCAAGTCAAGTGGTTCGATGCACGCGATGAGAGTTACTTACTCCTGCAAGGTGGTTGACCGTTGCTTCGGTTTTGACCTTACCTGACGATTGTGACGAGTTCGTGGGTTACGACAATGCATCGAGATTTAGATTTGGTTGTGTTTTGATACTGTGTAGCAGAGAGGTGGCTCGTGGTTCCAGGCAGTGGAACTTTGTGTGGTTGCATATCCTATGCGTGATTTGGATGTAGCTGTCCTTGTGCTAGCACCAGAGATTTGGAGATACTACGACTATGGCGTGCAGTGTGATGTAGGAGGTACCCTGAGCACTGAGTTTCATCCACTTGCATTTTCGGCCAGATTTGGGCTTGAGACAGTGTAGATGTATGGGGTTGACTCACGACTGTGGCTGCACCTTTGAGTTTGTTCGAGAAAGGCTAGTGGTTGTACATTGACCATCCGTCTAAGATGTTGTTGTTATTGATGCATTCAGTTGTGAGTTGTGAGCTTCAGTGTTTCATGTGTGTGCGGCTCGAGTTTCCGTGTTAGCCGAGTTATGGGCTAAGAGAGCTGAGTTCAAGTATGATGGTGTTGAGGCTCGTGATTTTGCGCGCATTTGGCGCTAGTGACGTGGAGATGTATCAGATACTTCGAGTTTACTACTCGTAACGCAACATGAAGAGTAATATAGCAGCTTGTGTGTCCAGATGCCACATTTGTCGACTGGCAATGGCTAGGAGGCAGAGACATGCCGTGATGTGTTAGCCATTTGAGATTTTCGGTTAGACGTGACGGTTGCTGCTGTGATTGTGTGTGTTTGTACACTTTGGTTCGTGATACCAGTTGTCAGGCCTTTGTGGACCAATTGAAGAATTTAATACGTTTCCTTGTACTTTCGGAGATGATTTCAGTGGTAGGCTGGTATAGCTGTGTTTGATGGAGATTGACCATCTACGTGGTGTACCTGTGTTCCGGTTCGCTGATCGAGATAATCAGCTACAACAGGGTGTTGACGAGCCTTGCAGCGAGCATTGGGGACCAGATTACGAGTTAGTACCAGTTCTTATCCTCGGATTGGTGGGTGATCTTTGAGGACTATTCAGGCCTAGGAGGGCATGTTGTGGACCTTGGTATTACAGTTCCGGAGAATTCAGGACCAGCAGTTTCAACTGTTCGAGATTGTATGCAGTACCAGTTTGTGGACCACTATGGTTTTTAGGTTGTTTGATGTTGATTTGAGATGTGATGTTGTACTCCATTGTGCTGGAGCGAGTTTAGTTTGAGTATGAGTTGATATTTAATGCTGATTTTTGTGGAATGTGCTACCACAGACTGTTAGGTTAGCGGAAATGGGTTGATTATTGCCCGAGCTCGATGTTTGAGCTATGCTGATATGAGTATGTGAGTTGTATTGATGTGTGAACTGAGTTGTGAATTGACACGTTGTTTTGACTTGTATGTGGCCATAGGGGAGTTTGTGTTATGCCGTATGGTTCGGCATCGCCTATAGTGTTGGCATTTATGTATGTTGTGTTCCGTGTGGCGGAACTATGTTTCAGGTTTGTTTCGCATTGTGTACCCTATATGTTTCTTATGCAGGAACATTTGGCAATTGTATAGAGCCAGTTTAGATTCGAGATTTGAGGGTACAGAGATTTCAGCACGGAGCTATACCCTATTGTGGAGTCAGTTGTCAGTATTGTTCAAATGATGTGATTACTGGGCGGTTGAGCAGTATGCAGAGGCAGTGCTCCTACTTTCAGTTGACAAACTCGGAAATTTCGAGGTCGAAATTTTTCTAAGGGGGGTGGATTTGTGACGAGCCGGACCAGAATCAGCAGTATGATCAGCTTGATCGATGAGTTTGTGCGTAGTCGCAGAGTTGCGACAGTTGATTTAATCGCCGAAGCTTCTTAACGACTAAATGATTGGCCGACAATTGGAGGTGGGTCTCTTCTCGAGAGTCTTTGTACGTGTGATTATGAGTTCGTGGGCGGTTTCGGATCGTTAATTGGACGACCGAGGAATTAGTTATGAATATTTGAAGTTTCAACGGAAACGGATTAATATGGCGAGCTACTTCGCGACTAAATTATCGGACGAGAATTTGGCTTCGGCTCCTTCACAAAAGTTGTTCAGAATTTAATTTCAGGTTTGTAGGAACTTCCGGAGCATGATTTTGAGTTACGAAGAATTAGTTACGAATATTTCCGTTGTTGTTTGTTTAGTCGAATTAAATGTGTGTTGCTTTAAAGGGTTGATTTTTTATCCGTTTGGCCGATGTGTTTGACTTCGGGTGATTATTGAAGAGTATGTCGAGACGAGTTTCTGGCCGCGAGAATTATCGGAATCGGATATACGACGAGAAAGTTATGCGTGTTTAAAGTTCGTCGAAATGGATAAACATGAAGT
Source organism: Geum urbanum (assembly GCA_946800695.1). Taxonomy (NCBI): domain Eukaryota; kingdom Viridiplantae; phylum Streptophyta; class Magnoliopsida; order Rosales; family Rosaceae; genus Geum; species Geum urbanum. The sequence continues at coordinate 15,690,470 of OX327003.1, forward strand.
TTCCTAATCGGGAAGGGCTATAAATAGAAAGTTGCCGAAAAGGGAAAGTCAAAGGTTATCATTTATTAAGTTGACCGAGTTGACCGAGTCAACTCGGTGGAAGGAAGCTCACGGCGTCCTCCACGGTGGAGAGAGAAACATTGATCCAAAGTTTGGCGTTCGACTCGCCCCGACGTCCCTTACTCAACCCCGGCCACACTTTCCGGCAAGTCTCACGGTGGAGAGAGAAACATTGATCCAAAGTTTGGGATTTTTGGGTTTAATGGTGAACTCCGATTTCGGCCGAATTGAACTTCAAGAGGTACTGGGTTTTGTAGCCCTCTTCAATGTGATTCTAACCATATAAACATGGTGTTCTAATTCGATTTGTAGATGGAGAATTTTGGGTTTGAATTTTGTGTTCTAATTCGGTTTTGCTTGAAATTGGATGTGTTAGAGTGAGAATTGGACTTCGGTGTAGTTGACAAAGTTGCTCAGTGCATGATTTTGAGTGGAATAGGTGCAGCTCCGCCGTGAAATTTCACGTCCGGCAGCGGCGGCGCCGTGGACGGCGGTCAACGGCGGCGGTAAACGGTCAAAGTTTGACTTCTTGGACTTTCGGCAAGTTACATGTCATTTGACTCGAAATCGCGCTCCGATCGCTGTGGGGAGGTTCGTTTCTCTATTTGAGCATCCGAAAGTAAAGCGAGGTATTGAGGTGTTATATATGGATTTTCGACGATTCGTCGGCTTTGAGTTATGTGTTTCCGGGAACGGTGGTTTCTCGTGATTTGTCTTGCATTGTCGAGATATGATTTTGAGATATGGATTTTGTGAATATTCAGGTGTTCGTGATCGTTCGTTTGGCGAGGGACTTTCCACCGGATCACGGGTTAACGCGGTACGCGTTACGCCAGTCTATGAGTGGACAATTTCTTTTCACGGAAATGATTGCGAGTTTTTTATATGGTTTACGAACTGTAGCATGCGTATTGAGATTACGGATTACATGAGCATGTGTTTTTACGATTATATGATTATATTTGTACGGATATACGTATACGATTATGCATACACATATATATTGTTTCATGCATTTGCATCGAATTGTTTGTGATTTGGTTTTCACAGAGTACAGTCTTGGTTACGTTGTTGTATCGATACACTTTGCCTCTCGGCTGATCCCCGATGGTAGGCCACCAGGAGGGACGTCGTCATCCCGACCTGACCGGTGAGGGGCGTTTCCCCGGAACCGAGGCCATTTCTGGCTTAGAATCACGGGGACCAAGGACCTCGTGATTCGGACTGTACTAGCACGGTGTGTGTCCATGAGTGACCCGTGGGATTTATACTTGCATGCTCAGTACACTGGAGGAGTATGAGTTTTACCTCGTGTACTTGTTATTTTATTTACCTGGACTCGCATATGTTATTTTAAACATATATATATCAACTGGTGAAAGACATTTATTTTCGTCCACTCACTCTAACGTGTTTCATGTCTTTCCCCTGGGCTTTTCGGTTTCCGTGCCCAGTTTGCAGTTCAGGCTCTGGTGTCGCACGTCGTGGTCGGAGGCATAGTTCTCGAGCTGCCTTGATTCTTCCAGTAGATTTATTGTTCTACCTACTGTGGTATACGTATATGTTTATGTGTTAGAGGTCGCTCTGAGAAATCTATTGTTATGTTAGACGATTTTAACCCGGATTTCAGTATAGTGCATATATATTTACTACTTTACATTATTGCTGATATATTGAGAAATCCGGATGGGATTGGTGCCCACGGTTTGCTTTTTGTTGCATAGGATGAAGTGTATTTTCCGCGTGCAGGTAATGGTAATTCCACGCTAGTAACGAAACTCAACCCAAATTTTGAAAATTTTTTGTTGGTTCGTGTTTTCAGAAGGGTTTGATTCCGGGTTAGGGAGCTAAATCGGGGTTGGGTCCTTTCACCTACATCCAAATTCTTCCCTTCTTCGGGACAGGATCCACACGAATTTCGCCCAAAATAGGAATGATTATAGTTAGAGTAGCAACCTTATGCCTTTATATAATGTGTATAGAACTAATACATTCCATAAAGGTTCTTAATCATAATACAACTCGTAATGAATAATGAATGAATAATTCATGTAGAATTCTTATTTGCACAAGGCAAATCATATTCCCTTGTGAGTTAATGTAATAGGGAATATCTTTGTTTATCAATTACATAAGCATCAATTATAGAACTAACATGTTGTTGGTGAACGTAATTGTGTAATGTCCATATTAATTCTTATAGTCAAGTATTGTATTCTTCTACATAGTAAATGTAATGACTCTGACTCTGACTCTGACTCATTTAATTTTTTTGTATGTACCTCAATTGCAGATCGTATGTGTCGATCGGGTGGCATTGATCTTATCTGTGTTGATTATGTCCTGCTCTCACTCCGTGAGTGAAGATTAAAGGTTAGATTGGGATGTAGCAAATGGGTTTGCAAGCACGTCTTATGAGCCAAGCTTTGTGTAAAATGTCAGGAAATGCATCTAAAGTTAGATGTACTCTCATATTCTTGAATCAAATAAGATATAAGGTAGTTTTCATTAACATCCTCGTCCATGCGATTAATTTTTCCACCACTCACACCTCTTGGACAAACTGTTAGTCTTGATTATGAGTGGTGCCCATCTGGTATATATGTGTTTCAACATATATTTCAACTGATAGTTTGATAGATAATTGAAATTTGAATAGATACTTAAACATATAATTTTACCGATAGTTGGATAGATACCAGAAAAGTCTACTTAGGCGATGAAATCTTTATGTTTTTGTCGCCTAAAGTTTACTTGGGCGACAAACAGCTACTTGGTTGCCTAAGGTATACCTTAGACGATGAACCACGTATTTTATCAACTAAGTGACCTCTTAGACGACGAAACCATCATTTTTCGCCTAAGAATAAACCTAAAACGACTTAGTAACTTAGATGACGACAATCTGGTTGTCGCCTAGGTTGTTACTTAGGCACTGACATACTCGTTTCGTCGCCTAAGTGGCCACCTAGGCGACGATAGTGTCTTTTTATCCTAGGTGTCCACTTAGGCGGTGAAACGTATCACTTAGACGAAGAAACTAATCGATTATTAGCTCAATCAGTTTCTTTTCCCCTCGTACTATCTCACCCTCTCCTCTAAACTTCTCTTTCTCTCTCTCTCCTCACTCTACCCTTGCTGGGAAAAATTCAACAAGAAATATATCGATCGATCAATTGCGATTTTTCATCAAACCCTGCTCTCCTTCTAGGTGAAGGTAAGCATTAACTCCTTTCCCACAAATCATTTATTTGAACATAATACCGTACGTACGTACGTAAATCCGGTGAAATATTCTGGCGAATACATAGTTTTCGATGTTCTTATGTAGCTTAATTACTAGCTTGTTGTATGTATTGTATTGTATTGTATTGTTAATGTACGTAATTGTAAGGTAATTAGTTAATTAGTTAATAATTAATTAACATGTTAGCTAGCTAGATTAAGCTAATTGGTAATCTATAAGCGCGCTAAGTAATGGTTTAATTAAGCTAGGTAGTATATTAAGGTTAATTAATTAATAGTATATATATAGATTAATATAAGCTAGGTACGTAGTATGTTAGCTAGCTAGATTATAGTGCGCATATATTTATGTAGTACGTATCTTAGATTAATTAGTTATTGGTTGAAAAAATATAATTAATATGATATATAATTGTTAACTTATTGCACATGCAGAAATATGGATAAGAGTTAGATACAGTTGGCTCATAGAAGTGATGTGCGACATATGGACGGAATCAAAGAGTTTGTTGTTTTTGCAATAAAACATGGTCAGAGAAAGAAGCGTTTCAGGTGTCCTTGCAAAAAATGTCTTAACCATCAGTTTATGATGGCTAATGTTATGCCGCAACACGTGTACGAAAATGGTATGATGTGAAGTTAGACTAAGTGGAGCGAGCATGGTGAAGTAGTAGACTTAAGCTCAGGACCAGACTTCAGTTACCATGGTGCCTCATCAAGCGGTAGTGGTGATCCCTTCGTGGAACCTAACTGTGGATTTGGTCCATGATGCCTTTTTGGGATTTAGTCATGGTGGACACCACCACCAAGAGGGAGGTTATGATACCACTCATGGACATGATGACACATTCCCTCCTGCTAGCTTGGCCACTGACACTAGTGAGATGGATAAGTACAACAGGATGCTACTTGAAACCCAGACCCCGGTGTACCCTGGATGTCGAGAGAATGTGTTGCAATATATGATGCAGCAAATGCAGATAAAAGTGAAGAACAAAATGTCACACAGTGCTTTTGACGAAAAACAGGGGCAAATATGTAAGTTGCTTCCCAATAATCACAATCTTCCGAAATCGCATTATATAGTTAGAAAGATCTTGAGCAGCCTCGGCCTAAAGCACAAGATAATTCATGCCTGCCCAAATGATTATGTGCTATTTTACAATGTGTATGCACATTTGGACTATTGTCCTGTATGTGACCAGTACAGATATGAGAACCGGGGGAATAGGAGGAGTTCAAAAAACCAAATTCCTTTGAAGGTTCTTCGATATTTTCTATTGATTCTCAGATTGCATCATCTGTACATGTCTCTATACGCAGCAAAGGCGATGTGATGGTACGTAGAAAAGTGAATAGATGACGATGTGCTGAGACATGCCTACACCAAGATGCCAGATGCACCTTACACAGTGAAGCCGACACTTAGAGGTTCTATATTCCACTGGTTTACGAATGTTCATTATCCGGCTACGTATGCAGCTACTATAATTGGAACAATGGACGAGGTGCAACACAAGTTTGTTGGTCTAAAGACACATGACTATCACGTTATGCTGCAACGTTTGATTTTAGTGGCAATTCGACCATATTTACCTTGTGACATCGTAGAACCAATAGTGGCATTCTGTAGCTAAATGGTGGCAAAGGTTATGTACCAGAGAGTTGAAGAAGTTAGATGTGATGGAATTGCAACAACAAATTGTGCACATCATCTGCAAACCAGAGAAGATTGTTTCCCCTGCTTTCTTTGACATCATGATTCACCTAATGATCCACCTACTCGAACATGTGCTCATTTCTGGTCCAGTCCAGTACACTTGGATATATCCTCAAGAAAGGTACATACAACTAATTAATTATACAGGTTTTTCAATCAATTATTTGTTCCACTCGAGATTACTATATGTACATATTCTATAATTAATTAATTGAACGTTGAATTTTGTAGACAGCTTGGAAAGTACAAAGGATTTTTCATAGCAGAGACATACCTAATGCATGAGTGTGTTACTTACTGCAACAGGTACCTCAAGGATCCACCACCTTCTACCGCCTCCGATCCCAGTGGCAGCATCAATCTTTCTTTCATCACAAATGTCATACGATCCTTTAGCGGAATATTAAATGAATCGTTAACAAGAGAAAAACTTATCGAGACGTATTAGGTAATGTTGCGAGACTATGATGAAGTCGAGCCTTACATGAAAAAAAGGCATACAGGGAGAACCTTCTGGCGTTACATCTGAACAAGAGTTCAGCTTCGTTTGAAAAAGTGGAAAAGAAGAAGTTCCCCGATTATTTCCTCCAATGGATACGTATGTTTACTTATTTAATTATATACATGTTTGTAGAAATTAAACACTTTAATTAATTATATTTTAATCCAAATTTGTTACAAATGATTGATCTACAAAAATCCAATAACCACTTTGGAGGGGGGGGGGGTTGTCCTGGGCAAAGCACTTGCTAGCAAGGAAGCCGGTTAAACACTATATTTACCCCACATGTTTTTTGAACGGTGTAAAATGTCTTTCACTATATTTACCCCAGATGTTTTATATTTACACTATATTTACCCTAAACTCTTGTATATGTCGTTCAGCTATGTTACGGGAATGATGTCAACATTTTCCTATTCAAGTGAAAATGGTTCAAGCGTACAAAGGAAGACCTGGGCCTTTTATCAGTTGATACAAACTGAAGCTGGTGTGAGGATGAGCCTTTCGCTCTTGCCACCTTAGTTAGGCAGGTGTTCTATCTTGATGATCCAAAAGCTGGTGAAGGGTGGAAACTAGTGAACCATATCTCTGATTGAGGAATATGGAATACCACGACAACTGAAGGGACGCCGGCAACTGAAGATGCTGAACTATAAAGAGACATTCTTGCATATCAAGAGTCTAACACTACCGGAAGAATTACTATGACCGACGACTTGGTGTCGTCGGTCATACCTATATCCGACGACACATCGTCAGATATAGTATCGTCGGTAATAAACCGTCGGTAATACTATATCCGACGATGATTTAGGGTTATCGTTGGAAAATAGAGACACTAAATCCGATGATGGTTTATCGTCGGTCATAGTTTAAACTATTACCGACGTTGTCATCGTCGGATATAGTTTTCTCCATGGTCAAAATGGTTGACTGTGGAGAAAACTATAACCGACGATGTTGAAAGGACCCAATCCCGATTCAGTTACCTAAACCGGAATCAACCCCTTCCGAAAATACGAACCTAAAAAGTCTCACGAGAATTCCGTGAAAAGAAATTGTCCACTCACAGGTGAGCAAAAAGCACACTCGCTCTAATCTCGTGGCCCGGCGGAAGATCCCTCGCCAGAAGCACGATCACGATCCCGATCTCGACCTCGATCTCGATCTCCTGAATATATTCATAAAACACAACCGATCAAAATCATAGTCCACAACACTGTACTGATGCACGGAAACCAACCGTTCCCGGAAATACGAAATGCAGTACAAAATGAATTACAGAAATCCCGAAACCCCCACTCGAAACCTCGACTGAAAATCGGCTAATCAAATCGAACCAAAAACCTCTGGACGATGATTAGGGCGCGATTACGAGAAAAATGACATTAAAAACGTCGAAATCTTAAAAGTTGACTTTTCCTCGCCGGAGCGCCGCCTTTGACCGTCGCCGCCGACGGCGGCGCGCCGTCAACGGTGGAATTTCACGGCCAAAATTTCCAGAATTAAAGCCCATCACCAGTCGAACCATTTCCTCTTCTACCCCAACGTCCAATTCGAAGTCCAACACCGTCAAATCCGTCCAAATTCACATCGGAATTCACTTCCGGCAACCATATCGGGTTCGCCGGAAAACTTCATTTCAGCCCAATTCAAACATAGGGGAAGCATCACCAGGCCAAGGGGAGGTAAACCCCCAACCTCCCAGCCACCACGTCTCGCCGGAAAGCCTCCCCCCATTACACAAATTCAAACACTAATCCACTCGAAATGACACAAGGAAGCTAACCATACCTTCCACAAGGTCGGAGGTGGCCGGAAAACGTTGGTCAGACGGTGGTGCCGAAACGGGAAAGTCTCTCTCTCTGGTCAACGGTCAACAGTTTCCCAAAACGGAAAGTCAACGTTCGGTCAAACTTCAACAGTGTTTTCGGCAATTTTACGACTATTTTCGATATTTATACTCGTGTCTCGGGTCGATCGACGGTCCAAAATGAATATACGAAATGATTCGGATAAACACGAAACAATCGGATAAACTCGTCGAAAACCGAAACTTCAAATAATCATAAAATATTCTTCGGTTATCGGAAAAATCTGCCGGAACTGCCCACGAGCTCGAAATCACGTACTCTATAATTTCCGTGAAGACACCCAACTCCAATTCTCGACTGAAAATATAGTCGCGAATCGAATCGGCAAACCTCATATACGACGTACAACTGCGACTAAACTCAAACTCGAGAATCGTGCCGAATACCCAACTGAGTCTGGTTCGGGTCGTCATAGATGTTGACACATATCGTCGGTTATAGTTAAAAATATTTAATTTTTTTTTGCAGGTTTTGGGTTTTATCCCAAAACCTGCATTCACAAAAAATCACGCTATCTATATATTGTTCAAATTGAAAATCAACGACCATTGAAACTATAGTACGTGGTAAATAAATAAATTAATAAATTAAAACCAAAATCCTTCAAATCTGTATACATATGCGTAGTAAATAATGAAAATAAAAATTAAACCGACAATTGTTCAACACCTAGGGGGGTCCTGGTCCTAAGTCTATGTGGTCAAACGGATTGGAGAAAGTTGGTTGGTCCTGGTCTGGCTGAGGCTGCGGCTGAGGCTGAGGCTGAGGCTGTGACGCACCGAAAATGGGCGGGGGAGCCATCTGGATTCCAGATGCTTGCAACTGTGCATAACAATGCTGCATCCATGTCCCCATTTGCTGCTGCTGTTCGGCCAACCGATTCTGCTCTGCAGCTTGCGCTTGCTCCATCTCCTCTATCCGATGCCGTTGAGCTTCCATCTCAATTGATTGCCTATGAAGCTGGTCGTGTAGCTCATTAGTCCTCGAAGATGATGATGATCCCGATCAGCGAGAGAATTCAGGGGTATGCTTCAGCAGCCCTTGACCCCATTTTCCGGAACCCCTGCAGTAGAATGTGTTCTTCCCTGGAGGGATCGCAGTTGACATAATCCTGGCCCTGACGATCGGATCAGATCGATCAATCTGATTAATCGGGAGTTCCGCATCGGGGGTGTTGGGATAGAGCTCTCTCGCCACTTGAGTCAACACCTCCGGAATCAACTCCTGAATTCTCACCTAATTGACAAAGAACAATAAAATATTAATTAAAAAAAACAATCTAAATAAATAAGAAATAAGTTTATTTTGTTATAAGGACACTTACAGCATATTCGGGAGACTGCGGATACGCGTGCTGCATCGTATAGACAAGGGGATCCTCTTCTGGGTGGTTGGCCGCCTCCTCGATCCAACCCGAGTATGATCTGGTACCGGCATGATGATTTTTGGTGTTTTTGGCCCGGTTCCTTGTGTTGACTTCAGAAAGAGCTTGTGCGATTAATTCAACATAAAAAAAACACTCATTAGCCAAATAATTTAAGGGAAGTACGATAAAACAAAAATTAAATCGATTGAAGGTTGCGTACCTTCAATTTCGGGTTGTTGAAGTGAACCACAAGCCATCGCCACTCGTACTCCCTATAACGAAACTCGCTAGGGGTACCTTCACGATCGTCCCCGTACTTTTTCCAATTCTTCTTCAGCTCGGCCTTCCACTCCTTATACCTATATATACCCATAAAATCAAGCGTTAGTAACTAACAACATTGTATGAACATAATCAAAAGAAACGAAAAAATTGAAACAAATGGCCGTCTGCAAACCTGCTCCCATGCACTTCATCCGCCCACGTGGGTCTAATGTCTTCATCCACGCGGAACCACCTCTGCAATGCATATATTTATATATATATATATCAATAATATTAAAAATTTATTATTGAAAATTTTCATAATGAATATACAATTCAACTCACCGACAACGCATTATTCAGCTGCTGTTTGACGGCTTGCGGCACTGAATTCCAATCTTGCCACAACATTGGGACTCTATCCCGTATGAGGCTGCCCGCCATCCCCGCATACTTTCGAGTGACCTTTCCCTCGATCACCTACCCTCTATCCCCGGTCGGAATCATAAGTTGGCCACCACCGCTAGCCTGAATGGCTTCATCCAGTAACTTGCCGATGACGGGGCCTTTGGTTCTCTTCTGTTTGGCACCGGGCACGATCTCGCCTATCACATATATATGTAGACGATTTTTTAAACATCAACACCTAATTGAATTTAAATATTAGGGAGTAAAAAGATATCACTAATTAATATTTACCTGATTCGTCGGTGCGTTGTCCCGGAATCCTCGCACTCCAGAGAGGTGCCGGGAAGGGTATATACGCATATGCCTGCTCCGGGGTAATGAACTCTAGCTGTCCCGGAATAGGCATGAAAGGATCCCATCCGGATTTCTCAACATCAATATAATTAATAACAGTAAACAAACTGTACTATGTATATATGTATATCCGAGAAAATTTGTATAAACAAATATCAGAACGTATCAGAGCGACCTCTAAAGTAAAACATATACAATATACACATCAGTAGGCGAAACAAGAACCTACTGGAAAGCACAGGTAACTCTGATCACTAGCCTCCAAACCGCGACGTGAAAACACCAAAACCTGAACTGCAACTGGGCACGGAAACCGAAAAGCCCAGGGGAAAGACAATAAACACGTTAGAGTGAGTGGACGAAAATAAATGTCTTTCACTAGATAATATATATATGTTATAAAAACATATGCGAGTCCAGGTAAATAAAAACAACATAGTACACAAGGTAAAACTCATACTCCTCCAGTGTACCGAGCATGCAAGTAAAATCCCACGGGGTCACTCATGGACACACACCGTGCTAGTACAGTCAGAATCACGGGATCCCAGACCCATACGTGATTCTAGCCGGAAATGGCTTCAGGTCAAAGGTCTGCCTCCCCCCGGTAAAGACCTTGGGTCAGGAGTCATAGCCTCCCCTGAAAAATGCCTACCATCGGGGATCAGCCGAGAGGCGAGTGTATCGATACAACAACGTAACCAGGACTGTACTCTGTGTAAACCAAATCATAAACATTTCGGTGCAAATACATTAAACAGCATATAAGTGTATGTATACTCGTATACGTATATTCGTATAAGTATAATCGTATAATCGTAAAACATATGCTCATGTAATCCGTAATCTCAATACGCATGCTCAAGTTTGAAAATCATATAAAAAACTCGCAAGAATTCCGTGAAAAGAAATTGTCCACTCACAGGTGAGCAAAATGCGCACTCGCGCTAATCTCGAGGACCGGCGGAAGATCTCTCGCCAGAAGTACGATCACGGTCCCGATCTCGATCTCCTGAATATTCACAAAACATACTGATCAATATCGTAATCCACAACACTGTACTGATGCACGGAAACCAACCGTTCCCGAAAATACGCAATGCGATACAAAATGAATTACTGAAATCCCGAAATCCCCATTCGAAACCTCGACTGAAAATCGGCTAACCAAATCGACCCAAAAACCTCTGTACAATAACCAGGGCGTGATTACGAGAAAAATGACATTAAAATTGTTGAAATCTGAAAAGTTGACTTTTCTCGCCGTTGACCGCCGCCGCCGCCGCCGGCACGCCGTCAACGGTGAAATCACACGGCGGGAAGTTCCAGAATTTATGGTCTCATCTAGGCGAACCATTTCCTCTTCTACCTCACAAACCAAATCCCACACTAACACCATCAATGTCATGAAAATCAATTCGGAATACCCACCGGAAAACCCAATCGGGTTCACCATAAAACGTCACCTCATCCCAAACCAGTTAACTAGGAAGCATCAACGAGGCGTGGGAAGCAAAACCCCCAACATCTCGACCCTCAAAACTCGCCAGAACCACCTCCACCGTCACCGGCGAACTTCACCATTTCGGCCATAATCGGGTTCCAAGAAATCCTCCCAAATTCTCACAAACTTCAACATCAAACAACTCGAAATCTTACAAGGAAGCTAACCGTACCTTTCAATCAACCAAAGGTGGCCGGAGAAATAGTCGTCGGACGGCAAGCCCAATCGGGAAACTCTCCCCCCACGGGTCAACGGTCAACTTTCCCAAAATGGAAAGTCAAAGTCTAGTCAACGCCCGAAATGAAATTCTCGACTATTACTCGACTATTTTTCGACTTTTCGATATTTATACTCACGCCACGGGTCAATCGACGGTCCAAAATTAATATACGAAATGATTCGGATAAGAACGAAACAATCGGATAAACTCGTCGGAACCCAAAACTTCAAATAATCATAAAATATTCCTCGATTATCGGAAAAATCTTCCGGAACCGCCCACGAGCTCGAAATCACGTTCTCTACAATTCCCGTGAAGACACTCAACTCAAATTCTCGACCGAAAACAAAGTCGCGAATAAGGTCGACGAACCACATATACGACATAAAACTGCGGCTAAACACAAACTTAAGAATCGTGCCGAATACGCAACAGATTCTAGTTCGGGTCGTCACAAATCTTCTCCCCTTAAAGAAATTTCGACCTCGAAATTTACGTACCTGTCATGTGAACAGATGAGGATACTGTTCCTGCATACACTGCTTAGTCTCCCTGGTGGCCTCCTCAACTAAGTGGTTCTGCCACAAGACCTTTACAAGCGGAATCACACGGTGCCTCAACTCCTGCTCACGACGATCAAGAATCTGCACAGGCTCCTCAACATATGATAAATCCTTTCTGATCGGCAACTGTTGTGGGGCTAACACATGTGAAGAATCTGAGATGTACTTCCGCAACATCGAAACATGGAAGACATCATGCACACGAGCCATCTCAGCCGGTAACTCAAGTCTGTAAGCAACAGCTCCAACCCTCTCCGTAATCTCATACAGACCAATGTACCGCGGTTTAAGCTTGCCACGCTTCCCGAAACGCACAACTCCTCTCCACGGAGATAGTTTCAGGAAGACCCAATCACCAACCTCTAATTCTAAACTTTTCCTCCTCACATCTGCGTAACTCTTCTGCCGATCCTGGGCGATCTTCAATCGATCCCGGATAATCTGTATATCCTCCATCGTGGTTTTCACCAAATCAGGACCAATAAGCCAACGCTCGCCCACCTCACTCCAACACAATGGAGTGCGACACTGCTTCCCGTACAGGGCCTTGTACGGTGCCATCTCAATACTGGCTTGATAACTGTTGTTGTAGGCGAACTCGATCAAATGTAACTGCTGATCCCAGTTTCCGCGAAACTGCAACACACACGATCTCAACATATCCTCAAGAGTCTGAATGGTCCGCTCGGACTGCCCGTCAGTCTGAGGATGAAAAGCTGTACTAAACCGTAACCTCGTGCCTAACGCTCACTGTAAAGCCTGCCAAAACTCAGAAGTGAACGGACTATCTCGGTCAGAAACAATGGATACAGGTACACCATGCAAGCGAATAATCTCGGATAAGTACAACTTGGCCAATCTGCCCACTGAAACCTTTCCTGGAAGTGCAAGAAAATGTGCGGATTTCGTCAATCGGTCAACAATAACCCACATACCAGTGTTGCCCGCCGAAGTACGCGGCAACTGATAGACGAAATCCATCGTGATGTGCTCCCACTTCCAAACTGGAATCTCAAGTGGCTGTAATTTCCCTGCAGGTTTCTGCCTCGCCGCCTTCACCTGCTGACAAATCAAACATCGACTCACGTACGTGGCAATCTCCCGCTTCATGTTGCGCCACCAATAGTATGCTCGAAGTGTACGAAACATCTTCGTACCTCCGGGATGCATCGCATACGCTGAACTGTGGGCCTCATCCAGAATCTCTTTCTTCAAATCCTCGTCTCTGGGTACACATAGTCTGCCTCTGAACAACAACGTACCATCGTCGCTCAATCGGAACTCAGTAGGCACACCATTCCGTATCATGGTCTTCTTGCCCAGCAAGTAAGGATCTGAATCCTGTGACTCTCGTACCTGATCAACTAGTACGGGTCGAACCTGAAAACTGGCCAACAAAGCTCCATCATCATCATACCCAAACATAGCACCCGTAGCTCGGAGCTCGGCTAACATCGATACTCTGGCCACACACATGTGAAACAACGATTCTCCGGATTTCCGGCTAAGTGCATCTGCTACAACATTAGCCTTCCCCGGATGGTACTCAAATGTGCAATCGTAATCATTGATCAACTCCATCCATCGGCGTTGCCTCATGTTCAGATCCGGCTGTGTCCGCAAGTAGGTGAGACTCTTGTGGTCTGTGAAAATCTTACACTGAGCACCATACAGGTAATGTCTCCAACTCTTCAACGCTAACACGATAGCGGCTAACTCTAAATCACGCGTCGGATAGTTGACCTCATACGGTTTCAGCTGTCTGGAACCATATGCCACAACTCTACCATGCTGCATCAACACACAGCCAAGACCCAACTTCGACGCATCACTGTACACAACAAACTCACCAACTGCCGTCTGGCAATGTCAGAACCGGTGCGGTAGTCAATCTCTCATTCAGGAGCAAATAACTCTCCTCGCACGCATCAGACCACTCAAACTTGACGCCTTTCTTCGTCAACATGGTCAGTGGTGTAGCAATCCGGGAGAAATCCTGTACAAACCGTCGATAATAGCCTGCTAACCCCAAGACACTCCGAATCTCTGGTACAGTAGTGGGTCTACTCCAATTCAGCACGGCCTCGATCTTGTCAGGATCAACACTGACTCCCTTGGCCGAAATCACGTGGCCCAGAAACTTCACACTATCCAACCAGAACTCGCACTTGCTAAACTTCGCGAACAACTGATGGTCCCGCAAAGTCCGCAACACCGCTCGCAAATGCTTCTTGTGCTGGCCCACACTCCTCGAATAAATCAGGATATCGTCAATGAATACAATCACGAACTTGTCTAGGAATCGTCGAAACACTCGATTCATCAAGTCCATGAAAGCTGCGGAGGCGTTGGTCAACCCAAACGGCATAACCAAAAACTCATAGTGCCCATACCTCGTCCTGAATGCTGTCCTGGCCACATCTAAATCTCGGATCCTCAACTGGTGATATCCGGATCGAAGGTCAATCTTCGAAAAGACTGCTGCTCCCTTCAGTTGATCGAACAAGTCATCAATCCGCGGCAACGGATACTTGTTCCTCACTGTAATCTGATTCAGCTTCCGATAGTCGATGCACAAACGCATGGACCCATCCTTCTTCCGCACAAACAACACTGGAGCACCCCATGGAGAAACACTCGGTCGAATAAATCCCTTATCCAACAACTCCTGGAGCTGGATCTGCACCTCCTTCAACTCCGCAGGCGCCATACGATACGGTGTCTGGGAAATCGGTCCAGTACCCGGCAACAACTCAATGGTAAAATCAATCTCCCGCACAGGGGGTATACCAGGTAAATCCGCTGGAAACACATCGGGAAACTCAGACACAACCTCAATACTACCAAGATCCGGCACTGCAGCTGTAGTGTCCACAACATGGGCTAAGTAAGCAACACAACCCTTCTTCATCAACCGATCCGCCCTCATCGCGGAAATCAAACACGGAAGTGAAGTGTTCTTCTCGCCATGAAACAGTATCTCGGGTAACCCTGGTCGTCGAAATGCGACCTCCTTCCTGTGACAGTCAAACATGGCCCAATGTGACTCAAGGAAGTCCATACCCAAGATCATATCAAAATCCACAATATCAAGCAATAACAGATCTGCGGCTAAACCATGGCCAACAATAAACACCTCACAATCTCGGTAAACCCAACCGATGCTCACAACCTCACCTGACGGATACAACACCCTCCACAACCCCGGAAGTGGAGATGCAGGTACCGTAGCCAATGATGACAGTCTAAATGATATAAATGAATGTGTAGCGCCCGGTTCTAACAATGCAAGTACAGGAATACCAAAAACATGTAACGTACCGATAACGACCTCCGGTGATGCTCTGCCCTCACGTAGAGTCATAGCATGAACCCTCGCCTGTCCAGCTGGTCGTCCTTGCTAAGGCTGTCCCTGCTGCCTACCCTGACCTGCAAACTGTGCTGGTCGCGCTCCAGAAGTGGCACCTCGCTCAACTCTGGAACTCTGAGCTGCCTGTCCGTCACCGCCATACAACTGAGGACACTCCCTTGCATAGTGACCCACCTGGCCACAACGAAAACAAGTGACAGGACCTTGCCGACATGTACCAGGGTGATATTTGTTGCAGAAGGTACACAATGGATAGTCTCTTGGTACAGGAAATGTACCACCGGTACGCCGGGGATAACTAGAACCGCTGGAACTCCCACTAGCCTGTGGTCGCTGCGGTCGATCTCTCCTCCATAACGATCTCCGTCTAGGTACACCAGCTGGTGGTCGATATGATCCACCACCTGAGGATGAAGCTGAACCGGAAGTATCAGAACTCAGCCTCTTCGAAGGCCCCTGACTCGGTCTACCCTCCTCAAATCGTCTCGGTTGGTACCTCTGCTGTCTCTCCTGCTCAATGTCCTCGCCTCGGAGTGCAGCACTAACAAACTCATCAAAGTTGTTCCGCGGCATTGTAGTCAAGGTCGCCTTGATCTTCACATTCAATCCCAGCTCAAACCTACGACACTTGGCTTCCTCTGTAGCCACCATATCCTGCGCAAAACGAGACAACCGGGTAAACCGATCCCGATACTCAAGTACAGACAAACTGCCCTGCCTCAAGTTCGTAAACTCCTCGTACTTGCGCTGCTGGGTAGCCTGATTAAAATACCTCCGCATAAACAGATCACGGAACAATGTCCACGGGTTGTCAACTGGAACTCTGTCGGTGCTAACCCACCAAAAGTATGCATGACCCTCAAGTAAACCAACTGCGGCTACCGACATCTGCTCAGGAGTAAACTGCATACGCTCACAAACACGTTCAATCTGAACCAACCATGCTTCGCATATCTCTGGATCAACTGAACCCGAAAACACAGTAGCACCAGCTGTGCGAGCCTTGACCACAGGGTCAAAACGCTCTTCCAAACGCAGCACTCGCATCAGTAAATCGCGCGTTCGGCGATCCTCATCAGGATCATCATCCCGATCAACACGAGGACCACGTCGAGGAGGCATCCTACTGATACAAGACAAGCATTAGGTACAAGCAGAAAGAACGTAATCATGAAACCGCAGATATTTGAGGACACACAACACCCGAAGTATTGATGAGTACCGCTGGCCAGTCGGGTCATCACTCCAGTCATGCTATATCAACTCAAATACCCTAAGCGTCACAACTACAAGAGTTTACAGAATCTGACAACCTAATGCTCTGATACCAAGTTGAAAGGATCCAATCCCGATTCAGTTACCTAAACCAGAACCGAACCCCTTCTGAAAATACGAACCAAAAAATTTTTTTAAAATTTCGGCAGAGTTTCGTTACTAACGTGGAATGGCTATAACCTGCACCCGGAAAATAACACTTCACCCTATGCCACAAAAGCCAAACCGTGGGCACCAATCCCATCCGGATTTCTCAACATCAATATAATCAATAACAGTTAACAAACGGTACTATGTATATATGTATATCCGAGAAAATCCGTATAAACAAATATCAGAACGTATCAGAGCGACCTCTAAAGTAAAACATATACAATATACACATCAGTAGGCGAAACAAGAACCTACTGGAAAGCACAGGTAACTCTGATCACTAGCCTCCAAACCGCGACGTGAAAACATCAAAACCTGAACTGCAACTGGGCACGGAAACCGAAAAGCCCAGGGGAAAGACAATAAACACGTTAGAGTGAGTGGAGGAAAATAAATGTCTTTCACCAGATAATATATATATGTTATAAAAACATATGCGAGTCCAGGTAAATAAAAACAACATAGTACACGAGGTAAAACTCATACTCCTCCAGTGTACTGAGCATGCAAGTAAAATCCCACGGGTTCACTCATGGACACACACTGTGCTAGTACAGTCAGAATCACGGGATCCCAGACCCACACGTGATTCTAGCCAGAAATGGCTTCAGGTCAAAGGTCTGCCTCCCCCCGGTAAAGACCTCGGGTCAGGAGTCACAGCCTCCCCTGACAAATGCCTACCATCGGGGATCAGCCGAGAGGCGAGTCTATCGATACAACAACGTAACCACGACTGTACTCTGTGTAAACCAAATCATAAAAATTTCGGTGCAAATGCATGAAACAGCATATAAGTGTATGTATACTCGTATATGTATATTCGTATAAGTATAATCGTATAATCGTAAAACATATGCTCATGTAATCCGTAATCTCAATACGCATGCTCAAGTTTGAAAATCATATAAAAGACTCGCAAGAATTCTGTGAAAACAAATTGTCCACTCACAGGTGAGCAAAACGCGCACTCGCGCTAATCTCGAGGACCGGCGAAAGATCCCTCGCCAGAAGCACGATCATGGTCCCGATCTCGATCTCCTGAATATTCACAAAACATACTGATCAATATCGTAATCCACAACACTGTACTGATGCACGGAAACCAACCGTTCCCGAAAATACGCAATGCGATACAAAATGAATTACGGAAATCCCGAAATCCCCATTCGAAACCTCGACTGAAAATCGGCTAACCAAATCAACCCAAAAACCTCTGTACGATAACCAGGGCGTGATTACGAGAAAAATGACATTAAAATTGTTGAAATCTGAAAAGTTGACTTTTCTCGCCGTGGACCGCCGCCGCCGCCGTCGGCACGCCGTCAACGGTGAAATCACACGGCGGGAAGCTCCAGAATTTATGGTCTCATCCAGGCGAACCATTTCCTCTTCTACCTCACAGACCAAATCCCACACTAACACCATCAATTTCATCAAAATTAATTCGGAATACCCACCGGAAAACCCAATCGGGTTCACCATAAAACGTCACCTCGTCCCAAACCAGTTAACTAGGAAGCATCAACGAGGCGTGGGAATCAAAACCCCCAACATCTCGACCCTCAAAACTCGCCGGAACCACCTCTACCGTCACCGGCGAACTTCACCATTTCGGTCCTAATCGGGTTCCAAGAAATCCTCACAAATTCTCACAAACTTCAACATCAAACAACTCAAAATCTTACAAGGAAGCTAACCGTACCTTTCATTCAACCAAAGGTGGCCGGAAAAATAGTCGTCGGACGGCAAGCCCAATCGGGAAACTCTCCCCCCACGGGTCAACGGTCAACTTTCCCAAAATGTCTGGTCAACGCCCGAAATGAAATTCTCTACTATTACTCGACTAATTTTTGACTTTTCGATATTTATACTCACGCCACGGGTTAATCGACGGTCCAAAATGAATATACGAAATGATTCGGATAAGCACGAAACAATCGGATAAACTCGTCGAAACCCAAAACTTCAAATAATCATAAAATATTCCTCGGTTATCAGAAAAATCTTCCGGAACCTCCCACGAGCTCGAAATCACGTGCTCTACAATTCCCATGAAGACACTCAACTCAAATTCTCGACCGAAAACAAAGTCGCGAATGAGGTCGACGAACCACATATACGACATAAAACTGCGGCTAAACACAAACTCAAGAATCGTGCCGAATACGCAACAGATTCTGGTTCGGGTCGTCACAAGGCATCCCGTCGGAATCGACGTGAGGTATCGTCAGGATTTCCAACGGTAAGAATAATGTAGGCGGCGGGCATAGTCGCATCCTCGCCGAGGACTGAGTGGATCCACCAGCCTCCTCGGAAGAATGAGGAGCTGTCTGTTGGATGACGGGGGAAGGGTCCTCGCGATGAATGTCCGGCATTCGGACTGAGGATTGAGTCGCACTATCCGTTTCCGGCGTGCGACTGACCTGATGAACCCTCCTCGTGCCTGAGGATCGAGCAGGCTCGAGCTGATGCTGCTGAGGTTGTCCCGCGCCCATCAGTGTACGATGTCGAGAGGTCTGCGGAAGACTGTAAGTGTTGGGGACGCTGGTGGATCCTGATGCGGACCGACTTCCGGTGCCCTCATCCCTAGGTCCCGAGCCCTCATCCCCACGTCCCGATCTCCCTCTCCCTCTGGATCTCCCCCTCGAACTCGACCCGGCCCCTCGGGAAGGTCCGCAATTAAACCAATTCATCGTTGCTATAAAATTATAAAAATTCAAAATAAATCCTAATTCATCCAAAAATAATCCAATATATATTCCAATATATAAATATTCCACAAAAATCAACAATAATTCCATGAAAATCCACAATAATTACAATATATATATAATCTACAATAATTACAATATATATAATCCAATATAATTCATCCAATACATATATATATAATCCAATAATTTAACTATATATATTCCAATATATATATATCAATAATTCCAATAATCCAAATTCAACAATAATTCCAAATCCAATTAACCAAAAATTTAATCAAATTTAACCAAAAATTCTAAATCCAAATTTAACCAATTTAACAAAAAATCCAATATATTCCATCAAAACTCCAATATAATCCAATATAATTGATCAAAAAATTCCAAATCCAAATCCAAATCCAAATTTAACCTAAATTTAACCGAAATTCAACCTAAAATTCAAAATTATTCTAATATATATCAATACATTCATAAAATTAACAAATTCGACAACTATACATATACATGCATCCACATTATCGATCAACACATTCCACAACTTCAAATCTAACCTAAATTAAAAAAATTCGAAAATTTGAAATTAGGGATTTCAAACCTGTTTTTTCACTAATAAACGAGGGATTTGGCTTGAGGATCGATGGAATACCACTTGAGCTTCGATTGGTTGCTTGTAGCACGAAGGAAACGGAGATTTTCGATCGGAGGCGGCTGTTCCGGTTTGGGGCAGTTTCGTTTCTGCCCCAAAACGTACCCAGATCCGTCAATTAAACAGAACTATATCCGACGAGATAAGTAATCTCGTCGGATATAGTTGAACCGAAACTATATCCGACGAGATTTCATATGCATGTCGTCGGATATAGTTTCGGTTCAACTATATCCGACGATATTACTTATGCATATCGTCGGATATAGTTCCGCTATTTATTTTTCATTTATACCGGTAAACTAATTAAATATGTAGTGTATTAATATATATATTTATTAATAGTTAATACGAAATTATTAATAGTTAATACGAAATATTAAAATTATTATTTAATAATACGATATTATTAATCGATCGGTTGTATTTTTTTTCCGATCGATCTCTCGATCTCTCTCATTTATGATGGGGATCGATATATATATAGCAATTTCATCGATCGACACAATTTTGTCAATAATATGAATAAAATTCATTTTACATTGCACGTTCTAAGTCGAAATAACATACATATATATATATATACACTAATTAAGGCGCATAATCAGAATCATCGCTTGAGTCTGACTCTGTTTCCGAGTTAATTTCAGGTAAGATGTGTATGTCCTCGTCACTTGAGTCTTCATTGTCTTCATTTTGATTAACATCAAGAAGATTCGTTTGAGGAATTTGTACCACACTGCCCTGTCTCACATTATTAAGGCGAATTGTTGAGGTTTCAGGAATACCAGTTGCGTTCTCCTCTTGGTATGCACTGACTTCTTCATTATCCGAGGTCACAGTACCAAGGGTTGAGGCACTGTATATGTTTCGTGGAAGAACATGGTTAACCACTTTCCACGCGCCTTTATGCACAAGATCATCAAGATAGAACAATTGTTTCACCGCCGTGGCCAACACAAACGGATCATCTTCATACCAGCTTGTGGCAGTATTCACCGAAAAAATCCCGTATTGATCGGTCCTTGTGTTATGAGGGTCGGTATCAAACCATCTACACTTAAACAAGTGCACGGTCATGCCTTCCCCATATATTAATTCGACAACTGAATGGAGAACACCGTAATAGTCAACTCCATTCTGCCCACCATGCACCATTACCCCAGAATTCTGTGTTTTTCGTCTGACATCTCTATGTTCACAAATAAATAGCACGCCATTTACCTTACACATAGGATAAACTCTGGAAGTTACCGGTTTCTGCGCCAAGAGCCTCAATTCGTGTGACCACTGAGGGATACCATCATCTTGTACATGATTCATTTGAAAATAATCATTTATTAACTTAACTATAAATAGGATGCGAGACATGCACTTAACAGCATATATAATTTCAATTTATCTATAAACGTACCCAGTTGCCAAAATAGTTTGCGAACGTCTTGTTGTGGTACTCAACATCACTGGAAATAGCAGGGCAGTAAAGGTGCAAATTTTTCCAATATTGAACTTCTGGACAGTTAATCAATACCGACCCATGGGCAATGACTAGCTCATAAGGTTCCAACTTGTACGAGTTGGGCAACTTTCCAGAAACTTCAACATCATCGGAGATGATCGAAAGGTTGAACTGCCCTCCATCTACGGGCATATGTTGTGGAGGGTCCTCCAACGCTCCCAAATACAACTTGGTGTACGTTACGCACTCATGCGCAATATATGCTTCAGCGATACACCCTTCGGGTGCAGATTTGTTCATCACATAGTCTTTGTAGTCCCCTAATTGTCTGTAAATTGGTAATTACAGATCGAGCATGTTATGCTTATTGCAACAATATATAAGTGAATAAATAATATTAAAGATCGACATATATATAGCCAGATTCAGAGATGCATTACGTACCTTTCCATAGGATACATCCATGTGTAGTGTACTGGACCAGTAAGCAACAATTGTTCCGGAAGATGGAGCATCAGGTGAGGCATGATGTCGAAAAAGTTTGGAGGAAATATCCTTTCGAATTTGCACATGATAAAAATGATGTCCTGTTGCATTTCCAACAAGTCCGATTTCTTCACTTCTCTCGTGCATAACTTCTGAAAGAATCTTGACAAAGCCACTAACGGCTCCACCACCTCTTTGGGCAGGTACCCTCGAATGAAAACAGGGAAGAGGCGTTGGAGCAGTATATGACAGTCATGACTCTTTAGTCCGTACATCTTGTTGTCTTTGAAGTTAACACATCGACTTATATTTTCGGCATAGCTTGAAGGATACCTGACATTACCCATCCAGCCAAAAATTTCACTCTTCTGGGCAGGCTTCACGGTATAAGGAGCTTGTGGCATTTTTTTCTTCCCATGTCTCAACCACAAATGTTTTCGCAGTCCCATCCTTTTAAGATCCATGCGTGCCTTCGGGCCGTCTTTAGTTTTTCCCTCCCAATTCAACACTGTGCCGACCACACTCTCGCACACATTTTTCTCTATGTGCATGACATCTAAGTAGTGTCTGATCAGCAACTTGGACCAATAAGGAAGTTCCCAAAAAATACTTTTGTGTGTCCAGAATTTATACTTGTCGGGTTTGTCAGGATTTGACGCCACTATCTCAGGATGATTGCTTAGCTGCCCAAAATCGCATTCATTTAGCACTTCTAAGATTTCATCCCCCGTCCATCTCCTCGGCTGCTCACCTGTTTCCACAGTCCCATCAAATGCCTCCATATCCTTCCGAAATGGGTGATCATGTGGAAGCCAACAACGATGTCGCATCTGTACAATCTTCCTGCAATGAGGTTTGCGACACTCAACCGTCATGCACTCTGGACAAGCCCTGTATCCCCTGGTAACGTTGCTCGACAACATCCCACGTGCAGGAAAATCGCTAATGGTGCCAACAAGCATGGCATGCATCTGGAACATCTCATTTTTGAACTTGTCATAAGTGGGATGACCATGCTCACTCAAGTACTTAAGCTCCTCAATCAAGGGTCTCAGATACACATCGAGACACTTTCCTGGATAACCCGGCCCTGGAATGATCATAGTGAGCATATTGTATTCTTTCTTCATGCACATCCATGGAGGAAGGTTGTACGGTACCAAAATAACTGGCCATATACTGTATTGAAGACTCATGTTGCCAAAAGGGTTGAATCCGTCAGATGAAAGCCCCAGCCAAACATTTCGAACCTCTGATGCAAAATAAGAAAACTCCTTCACCATGTGCTTCCAAGCCTCTCCGTCAGCAGGGTGTATAAGCGTATCACCGTCGGGCAAATTCCTCTCGGCCCACCATCTCATAGCTTCAGCCGTGTGTGCAGACATGAACAACCATTCTAGCCTATCTATCAGGGGAAAATACCGAAGTATCTTCACAGCTTTCTTGTTTCCGGCAGGAGTCAACTTATACCTATCTGTACCACATACCGGGCATTCATCAAGGGATTCAAGATCATTCCCATAAGCATCTTCACCCCATAAGAGAACACAATCATATCTACAAGCATGGATTTTGATGTAGGAAAGGCCAAGATGTTTAAGGATCTGTCGCACCTTACGATGAGTGGTAGGAACACGATGACCGGGGGGCAACAACGAACCAGACCACTTCAGCCAATCATCAACAGCCTTCACACTCATTTTGTTCTCCACTTTGAGCTTCATTACTCCCATAACACTTTCGAGAACAGTCTTATTACACCCGTTGTACAACGGAGTCTGTTGGAAGGCAATGAGGTTGTTGTACTTGTCCATACCAGTAGTGTTGACAGCTGTAGGTAATTGCTGGACTGGCTCAATATGAGGGAAGTCTCCAACGGCGGGAGGGATATCAATATCCGGTGCTTGAGCAAATATACCGCTCTCATGAGGAAACATATCGTTGATCAACCTTGTTGTTGGATCATTGGATGTACTGCCACTCTCAAAAAATTGTCCGTGATCATGTTGACCAACTGTTGAGCTCTCACTGTGATAAATCCAACATGTGTACTTATCCCAAAACCCGTTTTTCTTCAAGTGCTCCAATACTTTATCGATGTGAAAACGATATCGCTCGCTGCGACACTGACATTTCGTACACAGACAATAATGAATTGTCATCCCTCCACAATTAACCTTCACATATTCTACAAAACTTCTAATTCCACGGTAATATCTTACATCCCATCTTGGAAAGACATATCCAACTCTTGTCCATCCTGAAAATTATAACTGCATGTATATATACCCATGATCTTATTAATTCAAATTTCATAGCTAGATATAAATATTTATTATTTTAATTCCCATAATTGTAATATATATATATATACACACACGTACACCCTAACTATATATATATAATCGATCACAAAAATCTAAATATATATATAACGTTAACCATGCACGTACGTACACGTACGTACTAGCTAGCTAGCTAGTGTACATTTAATCCTATATATATAATAATCACAATATATATAATGCAATATATTAATTAAATAAATTAATCACCCTAGCTAGCTAGCTAGTTATTGCTATATATATATTCACAATAATCAAATTAAAATTAACAACAATTAATATATATTTACGATCAATCACGCGTACGTACTCAAAATCAACCATCGATCAATTACTCAAACTCAAGAATCAATTAATTAACTCGATCGATCGATCAATATATATATATATATATTCAAAATCAATTAATATCGATCGATCTATATATTCAACAAATTAAGCATCAATACATGCATGCACAACACATATATATATTAATTAAGCACGACGTACCTATATATATATAATGCGCATGAATCATCACGAACTCATTCTCGACATCACCCAAAGATCGATTTCAGAGCATTTTCATAAAAAATGGAAAGTTTTTTGAATGACAGATCGAGCTGCTGCCCAGATCTGAAAAAAGAAACTATAACCGACGATATGAAAAAATCGTTGGTAATAGTCAAAAAAAATCGTCGGACATAGTCGAAAACTATGACCGACGAGTTTCCGGTGACTATAACCGACGACAAGAAAATCTCGACGGTCAAAAAACTATAACCGACGAGATTATCTTGTGGTCGGTTATAGTTTACTATAACCGACGAGATCCCTTCTCGTCGGTCGTTCTTTGAGGACCTCGTCGGATATAGTACTTCTTCTGGTAGTGTAATATTTCTATCATCCGCTCCGACATAATGAAAATGGTTCAAGATGGTAAACGCTTACCCATGCCTGATGGCTCTATGGATCTAACTCAATATGAGATTATAGATCTAGAGAATGATGGCAGTGAAGATGAGGCGCAGGATGACGACGAGGACTCAGGATATTCATCGGATGACGTTGAGTATGATGATGAGGAGGAGCAATCGGATAATAGTGTTGAGGAAGATGATGATGATTATGACAAGGAGTAGAATATAACGACGAGAGATATTAATTGGTGATTAATTATTGTAATCTCACTTTTTCGAGGTAATGATGATTAATTATATTATGATCGACGAGGAGTACAACATAATTAATATTCTTAATTCGAATTTTTTTTGAATGAGGATCGGAGTACTAGTACAATTATTCTGCAATTCCCAACTTAACTAATGGATCCAAAATTGAACTGGTTAATTCGGATCGATCGGCCTCGATCACGAATTCAAATTAATTAATTAACGCTTAATTAATTATTAATTACCTTATTTATACAACCTTACATCGTATTTCTTCGTGTCTACTTTGGATGATACTTTGACGCACATATTTCACTTTGGTATGTAAGGTATGACTTAGGCGACGAACATAGCTTATTTCATCGCCTAAGAAGGTACTTAGTCGACGCACCGAACTCTTTTTCGTCGCCTAAGTCATACCCTACATACCCTAAACACCTACACCCTTTCCCCTAACCCCTAAACCCTTTCCCCTAACCCAGAATTACTTAAGAGACCAAACCAGTTGTGTTCGTCGCCTAAGAAGGAGCTTAGGCAACGAAATGTAAACTATTTTCGTCGCCTAAGTCATAGTTTCACAATCTGACCTCTAAGAGCATGACCATGAATACCATCTTCAAATATAATTCTTTTTCCTTCTTGGATTGTGAGGGTCGATGGTTCGAAAATCGGAGTTACGAAGATTCACATATCAACGTTTCTGTTTCGTTTAAGTTTTGGTTTTATGTTTGACTACTCCGATCAAACCCTTAACTTACTTCATTTTGAATAAAAATTCATCCACTTACATATTACGCGATGATGAATATATCCAACGGTTGTTTTGTCCAAATTCAATTTCGTGAATGTTGATGCAGAGTGAATATAGACATACGAACACTTAAGTTATACAACATTAGTAGATATATAACAAATTTTTAGTCTTAAGTAATTTATTTTTTCAAATTTCAATCAATTTATAATTAGCTGATAAATTAGGTTTTTACGACACGACAAACACCCATAGCTTCGGAAACGGGTTTACAAATTATTTTTCATGATAGTTTCCGTTATTTAGCTATTTCTCAATAATCACTGCAAGAATATATTGATTCGATCGATTTCATTTCCGGCAGGTAACCCTCTCCTCCCAATCGATTAATATATATATATACATATATTTGTATTGTATTTGTGTATGTATATTGTGTACATATTTGTGTACGTATTTGTGTATGTATTATATGCATTTATGGATTTATATATGTATTAGATTAAATGAATTAGCTAGCTAGATTAATTAATATGTATTGTATTATTTTTATGTGAATTAAATTAAATGTTGGTATATTGTATATAGTTAGATTAATATTAGACATGAATTAATTTGGGTATATTGTATTTGAAAAATAATTTATGAATTAATATGGGTATATTTTATTTGGTAAATTGGCAATATATATGCCACAAAATAAATTGGATAATTAAGTTGGTGAGATTTGAATAAATTGGAGAAATTTAGATATATTTGGTTAAATTTGTGAAATGTATATAAATTGGATAATTTTTAAAAATTTGGATGGTAAATTAGTAATATATATCGAATTAAATTTATTCGTAAATTGGTAATATATATCAAATTGATTTTAATCGTACGTATATTGATGTTATTTATGAAATTTGGATATATTCAATTTTTTTTTGAAATTAAGATAAATTGGCTATATTAATTTGTGAAATTTAGATAAATTGGATATATTTATACTACATGAAATTTGGTAAAAATTTTGATTAATTTGGATGAATTAATTTGGATATATATATATATATATTGTTAATAAATAATTTTTTCAACTTCATTAATTATGATTGATGGCGCCAAAGAAGAGATGATCGCAAGAAGAGAGGGAAGCCGAACTCCAATCCATTGCAAAAGAAATGGGTTGGAGACAAACTGAGTCGGAGGAGACCGTTTCGGCTCCTCAAAATCGTTCGGGTATACCGACTGGCCCAATCCCTCATGCTCCAAATGAGGCGGTCACTGCCCATACCGATGGCCCACCCGTCACCGCTTCAGCGGCGACGTCTGAAGGTCCCATGGAGTCGGTGGACGACTACATTCACTACAACGAACGACGCACGGCGAGGAGGCTGCCGTCAAATGAGGTCCCCAAACGGAGTTAGAGACTTGGGAAGGCCGCAAAAACCGAGCGCATAGTCAGGTAGACCGAGAAGAATATCCCAGTGTCGTTCAAGGATTTCACCCGAAGCCCTCCATCCTCGCAACTCGGTAGCCTCAAGTCGCACACCATCGGCTCAATCATACGGAACAACATCCGTATAGTTCTCGCTTCGTGGAACAAGCTGCCTAAATCCGAGAGGATGAGGGTGTGCCACGAACTCTGGGGGTAATACTATTTATTTATTTTTTTATATTTTTATAATTAATTACCAACCACGAACGGTATAATGTTTAGGTTCTAATTTTTTTTCTAGACACATTTCGATATCGACGGCACGCTGAAAATGATGGAGCACATCAACACCATGGCCAAGAACATTTTCAAGGATTAGAAGTACGACCTCCACAAGTACTATCTTCGACACGGCGCAACACCTGTCCTACATGAGCTGCGGGGGACGAAAGGGAACAGGAGTGGGAATGGTTGGTCGAACACTTTGAGTCCGACAAATATAAGGTTCGTCTTCATTTCCTTTAAATTGAGAAAATTAAATAATTTCTTATTTTTAACCATTTATTTATTATTTAATAAATAAAATTGTCAACAGGTTAGGTCGGATACCAACAAGGCGAACCATGTGAAGAAGGATAAATACCATACTTCGGACTCCAAAGGCTTCATGTTCATCGCAAAGGAGCACAAGGATGCGGGTTCGAAGCATTCTCTCCTAGATGCCAGCGTCTCGGCTTATGTCAGGCTCAGGGTCGACGATGAAGCGAGTCAACAAGGGGTAAGTGACTCATCTTGCCTAACTCAATTCAATTTAATCGTACTTCCAAAATGTATCAAAATTTACTATAATGGTAATTGCATTTTTAATTTCAAGCGCGGTTGATAGAGATTTGTTGTCCCAGCCCTCCAAATCATCGTCCAATAGGCGAGGTGGGGTCGATGCCGAGGCGATCCGGGCCGCACAAGAGCAGCCTCGATTGGCACAGGAGTCGGTCGATCGGGCCTGGGAATAGACCAAGTCGATGTAGAGGTGGCTGGACGCGCAAAACCAAAGGATGACCGACTTCTTCACGATGTGCACACGCATGGGGTTGCCCGTTCCGAAGGACTCTTGTCGTCCCCCCTCCTCACGGGCCCAACGACGACGATCAGACCGACGATGGCGGAATAGGCGGCTTGTTGACCTACCCCCCCCTCCATAGTTTAGTTTTGTATTTTCTATAATTTTTAAAAAATAAACTTGTATTTTCTTTAATATGTATTTTCTATACTTTAATGAATATTTTATTAATATAATTAATTTTTATATTAATTTATAATTTT
Organism: Geum urbanum; assembly: GCA_946800695.1. NCBI lineage: Eukaryota > Viridiplantae > Streptophyta > Magnoliopsida > Rosales > Rosaceae > Geum > Geum urbanum. The sequence continues at coordinate 15,719,653 of OX327003.1, forward strand.
TAAAAGTATTAATAATTATTTATTTAATTAAGAAAAAAAATATCATTATTAATTTAGGCGACGAAATAGGCCTGTTTCATCGCTTAAGTGTATTCACTTAGATGACGAACACGCTTCGTCATCTAAGTAGGGTACTTAGACGACGGAACATCGTCGTCGTCGAAGTGGTCTATGAGACGACAGAACGTCTTTGTCATCAAAGTGGTCTCTGAGATGACGAACATGTTTCGTCGTGTAAGAGGCCTCTGAGATGACGGACATTTTTTATCGTTCAGAGGGACAATTTTTCAACGCCTAAGTACTTTGACGCCGCACTACTTTTGGTCGCCTAAGATGGTACTCAGGGGACAAAATGATTCAGTTTCGTCGTCTAGGTACCTAGGCGACAATTCTTAGGTGACGAAACTTGAGTGGTGAACATTTCGTTGCCTAAGTACTTAGGCGACAAAAAATGCCACTTAGGTGATGTGTGTTTTTCTTGTAGTGGATGTGTGATACTTATGAAATTTGAAGATAAATAGTTCACACTTTCAAACAGATAGTATGACAGATATGTGATATATTGTTGGTTAGATCGAATGTTTTTTGGCCACTAGGCATCACAAACTTCTTATTTGAGTTTGCTTTTTGTGTAATCTTACTGAGTTACTATGTAAGTTTCAGTTTGTTGGTGGTGACAATATATGCTACTTGAAGATCAATTATATCTTCGATATTCGGGAACACTTGCAGGCATGATAAAGATCTCTTCAGATGTCTTATCCCACTAGATTTTGAATCCGATATCTTACTTTCAATTCAGCTCGACACAAAGGATTGACTTAAACCATGAGGGGAGGAGTATAATTTGAAGAAAGAGAGGAATGAAAAAGTAGAAAAGAAAAAGAGTTTTGTTTTACTAGCTACGTATTTGGTCAATAAGATTGAGCTTTGCTTTTTTGATAGATCAAAACACTCTTCATTACCGAAAAAAATATATTTGAGCACTCGTTCTCTCTTGTGGATTATCTTTTATGTGATGATGGTTGACCATCTTTTCTCATGTTAATAGATGCTTTACCAATTGGATTGAACATTTTCTGTTTTTCTTAAGGAGGCAACTAATTTGAAAGGTGTATGATAAACTGTTTGTTGTTTATATTACTCTTTTTCCTTTGTTTTTTGAAAATATTTTGAAATTTGAACAGATACTTAAGCAGATAGTTTGACAACTATGTGATAGATAGTTTGATAGACATCCAAATGGAAGCTTTTTCCTTTAATTTTTGATAATTCTGGAATTTGAAAAATTAGCTAAACAGATAGTTTGACATATAGTTGAATAGATATGTGATAGATAGTTAGACAAATGTGTGACACTTTTGAAATTTGAAGATATAAATAGTTGACACCTTTCAGATAGATACTTAGACAGATATGTGATAGATAGTTGGTCAGATATCCAAATGGAAGTAAATTGACACTTTTCCAAACATATAGTTTGACATAAAATTGGATACAAATGTTAAAGATCGTCTTAGATTTACCTATATATTGGTCAAAACCAGCATAAAATCAACGTTGTTGCTATGACACACAAACTACAAATAGATGAAGTGAAGGCACTTGACATATCTCTACTAGCTACTCGACAGATCATAATTAGCTATTTGACAGTACTCTAGTTTTATGTCTTAGATTTACCTATATATTGATAAAATAGTTACACAATATTTTAAATATCGTTGCTATCACATTGCAAAATAATAATAAAAAATAAAAAAATGGAGGACAACGCATATACTTTAACAGATCTTTAGTAGATACTCAAGACAGATCTTCTTTAGATACACGACAGATCTTCAGTAGCTCCTTGACAGATCTACATCAGTGACTTGACAGATCTTCACATAGATCTTATGTAAGTATACGACCATGAATCAATGATTGCCACTCTCTCATATGTATCTCCGAATCTTGCAGGGTCCCTTTCTCCTTATATTTGTTTTAGTTAGGTATATATGGTCACATATATCATAGCATCAGAAGCAAACTTATGTAGATGAATGGCAGTTACATAAGATGATCATAGAGCCAGTATAAGGATCATAATTCAATAGTAAAGTACTTGATAAAGAAATATACTTGGGGCAGATAGTTGAACAGATATTCAGACTTTTGGTACTTCCAAGAACTAAGTTATTGGTTTACCCTTATTTTAGTCGTTCTTCCAATCTGATTCTTTTTTGAAGCAATGTAGAGATTTTTAGAACTTATACAAGGTCTTGTGTACACTATTCTTAAACTTGATGATAGATAGATATTTAGATAAATTGTTGAACAAATACTTAAACAGATAGTTGAACAGTGTTTTCACTAGAATCTGGGCTGATCCAAATGAAACACCAGACAAGAGAATATAAGCGTAGGAGGTAGGCTATGAAGTCTTAGATCCATTGAGCTAGTAAGATGAGAAAACGAGCGTCAGAAGTGAAGATGAGATGACTAACCTAACACACTCTGATACTTAAGTAAGAGTGGGCTTAGTGAGAAAGATAGGAATGCAAACAAGATTGTATTTATTACAGTAGTTATTTCTTAACACTATTTAATGATAACTACTTTTACCTTTATACTTGCTCTGAAACTCGCTTCCCACTCATCCTTCGATGTGACTCGATGCATTTCTATTTTCTTCTTGCTTGTGCGTTCCCTGCTTCACTTGTCAGTCAAGTGTATGCGAAAAAGGGCAAAACTTAAGCACTTATGCTAACAAGTCCATATGTCAAGATCATTCTTGATTGAGGAGTTGAAAATATTCGCCCATTTCGTACACACTTGACACTATCATTGTCAAGTAATAGGGCGCACCCTGTAGTTCCCTTCAACTCCCTAGGAAAGTATGATCCACCCAATTGTTGAACAGAAATGTAGTATAAGAAAGGGATGCTTCATAATTTGCTCATACCAACATAACTCAAACTGAGTGGGATGCACAGATGCATATACTTGGACCAATAAAACTTAATAAGGAGTGTCACTTGTAAGTGATGTGTGGTGCCCAGGCTCACTCACTATTGAAGTGGCACTTAAGGGACACAACGCTCATGATGATCAGTCATGTGGGTCTGCTTAAGAAAGAACGTGCATAAGAATGCTCAAATAAAGATGGCATAGCCGTTGTCAATATAAGTTTCCATATAACCATAGATGAGTGAAAGGACATTGTGGACAAGGCGATCAAGATCCAGTGAGAGACAAGTCCGCTCGATATATGATGCGCTTAAAATCACAATGTATGCAAGACACGTGTTGGTAGCACGAGTTTTCAAAAAAGAAGAAACAAAAATGTCCCTTTCATCATGATCTCTTGAAACGATGCAATTTTTTGGTTTTCGAAATATTGAGAGTTGTGAGGAGAACAAGGGCCAGAAATGAGCCATGTATACGACTCGGTCGCTTAAGGATTTCTTACTAAAACCTATAAAGGGAAAAGAAAGTTGCCGCCCCTACTCATTTTATTGTTGTAACGAAAGGGATAAAGTTTTAATAGAGAGGAGGAGAAAGACGAATGAGGGAAAAAGCTTGAAGCAAAGAAGAAAGAAAAAGGAATCTGTATCTAGATCTAGATCCAGGGGAAACAACACAAGTTTTTTTGGCTTTCGAATCTGCGTATTGAAATTTGCTAAGACAATTTGTGGGTGTTGATGCATATTATTGAACTGTAGTAGAATTTTTGTGTAAGTAAATATGTGGTTAATGAGTGTAAGAAATCTGGGAATAAACAGTACAGATTTATGGAAATTCTGGGTTGTGTGAGGGAGGGTGTAGAATGAGTCTGGCAAAAAAGAGTTTCTGAATGAAAAGGGTGTGGAGAGAAATCTGGGTAAGATATGAAATCAAGAAGAGCAGATGTGCAAAAGATTTGAACTACTAAAAACAGAAAGAAAAAAAAAAGGGTATCGTTTGATGGAGTTAAGGAAGAAAAAAAATCTAAAGTGTTTGCGTGGAGAATGAGCGGGGTGATGTGTACTAAACGAGTGTTTAACCATATGCATACCTTTATTTTAGGCCCGCTCGAGTGATGATATAGGGTCGACGAGCGCGGAAGAGGTAATAGAAGTGTCTAGCAGACAGTATAGAATAGTAAATAGGAAGAAACGCCGCCTAAAAGAAAGGATTTCTGTCACAAAAATAGGCTTGAGAGAATTGGGACTTAACTCATATAGCCAGAGTTAACTACAACATCGTCTGATTCAAAACCCAACTATAGTAGTGGGTTGCTACTTATCTGTAGAGATGAGCTTAATGCGCCTCTACTTTTGTTACTAGCCCCTCCTAGGATGGAAGATGTAACGATTGACGCATACTTGGAGTCTGAGCCTAGACGGTCTGCAAAACATGTGAAACACAGGCTTAGAGACCTTTATGAGCGAGGAGAGGGAAGAACAACTACTGCAACCAGCGAGGAGAAGGAAAAAAATGTGAGGCGAGCGAAGATCAGAACAATTGAGACGGGTGTTGTTCCCCAGCCTATAAGGGCATTGACATCTACCCTCCCAAAATATGAAATGGGCAGACCATGTATTCATCATCTAGATGACGGTATTGCCGCTCAAGAGTCGGTGAGCATGCTGTCATCAAAACAAATCGAGGGTTTACGCAAAGATTACTGTATTCCTCCAAATGTGATTTTAAGGCCCTTGAAACATGGAGAGTCGGTGGTACGCCCACCAGAAGGATTCACATGGATGCATATTTATCAATTTCGCCATGGACTGGTGCTACCATTGCATCCTTATATGCAACACATGCTAGCAAGATTAAACCTATAAGAAAGACAATATGGCTCTCTCATTATAAAAATTCTGCCAACGTTCTATGTACTATTCAACATCTCCGGGTTTGGGCGTCCAACAATGGCTGAGCTAATGTCCATGTGGGAGCTAGGGTATTCAAATAGGGCAGAAGATAAGGGTATGGCTACTTTCACACATAGGGGAAAATCGAGGTTTTTCAATGATATGCCAACGTCTATGCCCATGTAGAGGCAGGGAGCGATTTTAGTGGGCAGGGAGTGGGAATTTGGGGCAGTTGTGAGACAAGAAGCGATGGTGAACATGCGTCGAGTCCCCTTGTCATTTCAATCAATAGGTATATATACCATATATATGTAGGATTTGAGATTATACATCTGTTTGTATTGATATATGTTGTGATATGTCTTCTTTCGCTTTGCAGGAAAATAGAGCTTCCCCGCTGCCGAGAAGAAAGAGAACACCTAAGAAAGATCTCATACGCTTGGGGAGGTGAGCACGACTGGTGCTCGCTCATCGCGCTTAATCGTTGGGACATTCTAGAACAAACGGGTTAAGACGATGACCAAGTAAGTGGAATTGATCTAATAAACAACTGTCCCATAATCTCTTCACGTCTTCTCTGTGTATATGATTTAACCAATTTTGGACGGTGTCCAATGCAGTTAAGATTCCAAAAACATAGACAATATGGGTAACAATCATGAGCAGCTGATGATGAAGGCTTTGAGGGCCAACAAGGTGCAAGTAGTAGAGGGAGGCAGATTCAAAGAAGGTGAGGTCACTCAAGAGAAACCTGTCCCTAATGATACGGTGCAAAGAGAGCCAGTTTTGATGCCCGCAGATACCGTTCCAGAGACAGGGCGGCTGATTAAGAAATATGTCGCTGAAGACACAAGCGACCTGGATAACGATGAAGAGGAAAACCATGTGGTTGAGCGGGAAAGCGAGCAGGCTAAAGATAAGGAGGGTGAGGTGAGCTGTCAGTGTTCGAAACTCCCCTGAGCTGAGCAAAGTTGAGAGAGAACTGGTCTTTTAGAGGAGGCGGGCATAGATGAAGAAAGCAAAGATTGACGAAAAAATCTAGAAGAAGACCGAAAAACTTCACTCTCACTCATCACACTTAGAGGTCCAACCACTGAAGATTGAAAGGTATAAAGAGGCAGTAGATATGGATGAGGAGACACCCACTTCCCAACCTCGTAAAAGCCCATTCATCAGGATGCCCATTGGTGAGGCCACAGTTTCCTTTGAAGGGGCAACCACTATCCGGTCGAGATACGTGAAACTAGTGGTTGAAGACATCAATCTTGGTACCGAGAGTGTCCACCAAGTAAAAACTTGGTCGACGTCGCCCATGGAAAATTTGAAGACAATCCTTCCTGATCATATTCGAACGGGCTAGAAGCTACACTTGGCGCTTAAAGATGAGGGCAGTGAGGTTCAGGGGGGCAAGCAGGCAGCCATTTGCCTTAAATTTGAGAAGCGACTAGGCGAATTGAAGAAGGTCTAAGAATCTGATAGGTTCTTTAGAGAAGAAGCAAAAAAAGGCAGATGCCCTTGTGGAGAAACTGAAGATGGAGAAGAAGACAACAGAGGATGATGCGACAGAGGTTAATAAGGAGAAGGCAGAGGTGGAGCAAGCCCATGAAGAGCAAGTGCGCATACTAGAGAAGGAACATGTAAAGCAGAAGACAAAGAAAGAGAAATTGGAGGATGAGATCAAGTTCCTTACTACTCATGTCGAAAGCTTGCAAGGTCTAGTGATGAGCAAAGATGCCCGGGAGAAGATGAAGGTTGATTCTAAGGAAGTGTACAAGGCGGGAGCCGGCCAAGTGGAATAGAAAAAAAAAATTGGATGGAAGCGCAAAATACCCTGTTTAAACAAATGGAGAAGTTCTTATACTTTGACTGGGCGAACTTTGCAAATGATAAAGGCCTATGAGCGGAGTTAAAGTAGTGTTTGGCTTTTCCCTTTTAATTATCTTGGTTATTGTAAAAACGAAGTTTGGGTAGCCCATTAGTGGCAGACAAGTTTTGCTTATATACACTACAAGAAAATTGCACCTAGACCACGGACCATTTCAGTCGTCTAGGTGCAGTTTTCCGTCGTCTAAGTACTTAGACGACGGAATCTCCGTTGTCCAAGGTCCGTGCTCCAAGTGCTGTCGTCCAAGCACCTGGACGACGGAGATTTAGTGATCCGTCGTCCAAGTTCACTTGGACCGCGGACATTATCCGTGGCCCAGGTAGACACCTGGACGACGGAAAATCTAATTCTCCGTCGTCCAGGTGTCTACCTGGGCCACAGACATTGCTCGTTTCTCCGTGGCCCAGGTGTTCACCTGGACGACGGAGAATTAGATTTTCCGTCGTCCAGGTGAACACCTGGGCCACGGATAATCACTACAAGAAAAAGTGACTTAGACGACGGAGCATTTCCGTCGTCTAAGTGACAGTCTCCGTCGTCTAAGTACTTGGACGACGGAAAATCCGTCGTCCAAGGTACGTGCTCCAAGTGCTGTCGTCTAAGTACTTAGACGACGGAGAATTTAATCTCCGTCGTCCAAGTTCACTTGGACCACGGAGAACGTCCGTGGCCCAGGTGGTGACTTAGACGACGGAGATTAATGTCTCCGTCGTCTAGGTTACCACATGGGCCACGGACGTTGTTACAATATCCGTGGCCCAGGTAGTAACCTAGACGACGGAGACATTAATCTCCGTCGTCTAGGTTACTACCTGGGCCACGGATATTGTAACAACGTCCGTGGCCCATGTGGTAACCTAGACGACGGAGACATTAATCTCCGTCGTCTAAGTCACCACCTGGGCCACGGAGATTGTAACAACGTCCGTGGCCCATGTGGGGACTTAGACGACGGAGATTAATGTCTCCGTCGTCTAAGTGAAAAATTAATTTTTAAAAAAAATTAAATTCAAAAATATTATTAATATTAATTGAAAAAAAATTAATTAAATTAATTAAATACACTAAATTAATAAAATAATTAAAATTAATTTGTACATACATAATCGAAAAAACCCATAATTAAAAATGAAAATATTGTTCGTAATGCGGAAATTAAGAAACGAAATAATAAACTACTAGCTAGCTAAAACACTGGAGGAGCAGATGCGCCGCCTCGTCCTCCGCCTCCAGCCGGGTCGTCGTCGTCGGGGAATGGGTTCGGAGGAGGTTGACATTGTCTTTGAGCTTGTTGCATAAGGGCGATGAGTTGGGCTATTCGCTCGTCTTGCTGGTCCATTCTTTGGCGCATGGCAATATTCTCCTCCCGTGCGATTCGAGCCTCTTCATAGGCTGCCGCAGCTTGAGAACTTCTCCGCCGCCCCGAACCTCCCGTAGATGATGACTCAGAGGTCGACAAATCTCGAACCACCTTAGGCCCGAAGTGCCTAACCTCCTTGCCAGCTCTACGACCGTAGACCTCATCCGCAATTGCTATTTGGCTCTCCACAGATAGAGGAGGCAGGTCTTCTAGCGGCACATCTGGGAACACAAGCTGAGTGTTAGCCAATTCTTCCTGCGCACGCTCTATCACTCTTGCCTACAAAAGAATAATAAATTTATTATAATGAAATAATATTTAAATAATAATTACTATAATTATTAGCGCACACACATATATATATATGACTTACGCCGCGTTGACTCGCTTCATTATCGAGCCCAGGCGTCACGTACGCGCTTACGCTTGCATCGAGATAAGGGTGTTTGGAGCCCTTATCCCTGTGCTCCTTGGCAATTTGAATGAGTTGCTTGGCGCCGGAAGTATGGTGCTTGTCCTTCTTCCCCCGGTTGGCTTTGTTGACACCGGAGAATTTCTGTTAGACAACATAATGAAAGCATTAAAAAATTTATAAGTAACTAAAATTTAGAGTATTCAATTATCTTAATTGAAATAAAAAAAGTAAATTAACACCTGAAATTGCTCATCGGCAAAGTGGTTACACAACCACTCCCACTCATCTTCTCTATCCCCACGCAGCTCTTCGGGGGGAGGCACGGGACCGTTAGTTCGGAAGTACTGATGGAGCCTGTACTTCCAATCTTTGAAGATGTTGTTGGCGGTTTGGTTGATATGCCTCAACATCGCCGGATCCGGATCCACCGCAAATTGTTCCTATCAGAAATAAATTGGAAATTATAATCGTATATATTATAAAATTATATATAACTAATATTAAAAATAGTATATAATAACTAAAATTGTACGTATTACGTACCGAAAGATCCTTAAAGACTTTCGCCTTCTCCGAATCCGGCACCTCCCTCCAAGTAGGGGCAGTGATACGAACCCGGTTACGAACAATCGACCCAATGCTATGAGCCGAGAGACTTGCTAGCTGAGGTGTGGGAGGGCCACCGGTGAATTCGTCGTAGGGCAAGGCGATCTTGCTCCCGGTCGCCTTGCAAATTTTCTCCGCCTTTCCACCTTTAACGAGACCCCGAGTCTTTTTCGGTTGGGGGTCAGTGGGGGCCCTCCTTTGCTTACGGCGGGCGCTGTACATGATAGAATCGGCTGTCGAAGACGCCTGAGTACTTCCCGTTGAAGCGGTACCGGGCGTCGGAGTTGAAAAGGGGTCGACGTCATCACCGCTTGAGAGAAATGGGGCAGAGGGAATTTCCCCAGAAGGCCCCGGATTGAGGGCGTCGTCCTGCGGTTGAACCCAACCGACTTGGGCCGCCAACATTTGGAGCATCTCATCTTCTGACTCCTGTTGGGCTTTCTTCTTGCCGGATGTGGTCTTTGGCGGAGCCATTTAAACCTAAGAGTACGGTGTTAAAATACGCGTACCTACTTACCATAATAATTACAACTTAAAAATTTACGCTAATTAATTAAGTACGTTTAAGATTTAAATAGAGTACACTAGCTTGGCATTTTCGATCGTTCAATGAACGTGCGACCCGCGCGATAAAGTGTAAATTTTCAATTAATCAGCCTTGGTTAAATCGAAAAACATGGCCAGTTAGGGATAGAGATAACGCGAGAGGCAGGACTAATTTCGACAAAAGTCTTTCTTAGTCCAAATCCTGTCACCAGTCATAACCCGTTTCTAGACACCATGTCCGACATTCGGCCAATTTTTCGAAAATTTACACTCCCTCAAGTCCTTTGCAAACTCCGCCCTCAACCTCGTGTCCATAACTTCACTTAGGTTATGGTGTGCGGTGATGAAATCCACACATCACGAGGGGTTAAGGAGATAAGCAAGGAAAAGAGGCGCCATCTATTCCAAAGAGTGCGACTTAATTACACCAAGCCTATGTACTAAATTTAAATCGAACACGTACTAATAATTAATTTAATCTCATATTTATTTAATTATGCAACTAATTAATAAATAATTACAATAATATTTATTCATTTCATAAATTATCAAGTAATTACAATTATTCATTTAATTATTATTAATATATAACAATAATTTACCATTTAATTAATTAATAACAATATGTAATCATTTATTTAATTAATAACAATAATTAATCTAAATATAATTAATAACAATAAATTTACAATAAATTTACAATAAATTTACAATAAATTAATCATTTATTAAATATTTAAAACTAAGTAATAAATTAAATTCTACTAATTAATTAAATTTAGAATTTTATTAATTAATTAAATGAAAATTATTTTAATAAGGGAAAAATAGAAATGTACCGAATCGGAGTTTTCGGGAATATCGGGGAGTTGATCGAGTCGTCGGAGAGGGGGAACCACGCCGGAAAGTTGGTCGTCGGAGCGTCGCCGGAGGAGGATCGCCGGAGTGAGAGAGAGAGGAGAGGAGAGTATAGAGGAGGAGATGGAATGATGAGAAAATGAGGGGGGGTGCTCCTCCTTATATAGAGTTTCACTTAGACGACGGAGCACTATTCTCCGTCGTCTAAGTGCACTTAGACGACGGAAACAGTGTTTTCCGTCGTCTAAGTGAAGAGTCAAATTTTTTCGAACCGGCGCCAAATAAATGGGCGGGCCGTTTCACCGCCATAAATGTTGACTTAGACGACGGAGACAGTGTTTTCCGTCGTCTAAGTGGAATTTCAAGCGGTGCCGAAAATTGAGGCGGCAAATCGAACCGCCATGTAAATATTGACTTGGACGACGGATATGTCGTTTTCCGTCGTCCAAGTGTTCACTTGGACGACGGAAAACGACATATCCGTCGTCCAAGTCAATATTTACATCGAAAAATAATAAAAATTTTATTCGAACCGCCATGGTAATTTGAACCTAGACGACGGATACGGTCATTGTCCGTCGTCCAGGTGAACACTTGGACGACGGAAAATGACCGTATCCGTCGTCTAGGTTCAAATTATGCAAAAAAAAATATTTAAATTAATTCGCTAGGAATTTAGCGATCTGTCATTCGAGTGAAATAGTCGTACAATATCGATGAACGCATCGTATATATAAACAGATAAATTTGAACCGCCGAATAATTTTACGTTTTGAAAGTTGTTAAGTATCGACTAATCTTTAAGACTTTAGTGTTCACTTGTAGTTGCTGATTTGCAGCAGAGTACTAACGAAATTGAATTTGGACAAAACAACCGTTGGATATGTTCGTCGTAACATAATATATAATTACTATAAAGGACCAGGAAATAATAAGTTCGGGAAGGGTTTCATCGGCACAGTCAACCGCAAAACCGAGAATTTCACAAACCGGAAACGTGGATACAGGACATTTCGCAACTCCAATTTTCGAACCGTCGAAGCTCACACACCAAGAATATACTACTCTAAAGTCTTGACGAAAAGAATATGCATTCGAAGATGGTCTAGATGGTCGTTGTCTTAGAAAAAATTACGAAATTTACACCTGGACGACGGATACGACAATCTCCGTCGTCCAAGTACACACCTGGACGACGGAGACGCCAATATCCGTCGTCCAGGTGTGTACCTGGACGACGGAGAATGTCGTATCCGTCGTCCAGGTGAATATACCCTGAATTCAGGGGTTAGGGGTCCTTAGGGTTTAGGGTATAGGGTTTGTCACTTGGACGACGGATACAGTCATTCTCCGTCGTCCAAGTGTGTACCTAGACGACGGAGAATGACTGTATCCGTCGTCCAAGTGTAAAACCCTGAATTCAGAGGTTAGGGCCGTAGGGTTTAGGGTTTAGGTCGTCCCCGGTCATTTGTATGTTCGTTCAATTATTCTCATTCAAGAATATAATTAAAAAAATGATCGATCGATCGATCCGATCATGCTACATTTAGTGTCGAGGATTTACTTAGACGACGGAGGTGTCGGTACGTCGTCTAAGTGGAACTTACACCACGACGTGTCGGTCCGTTGTCCAGGTGATCACTTCTCCGAGGTCCAAGTAAAACTTAGACGACGAAGATGTAATTCTCCGTCGTCTAAGTTTTACTTGGACCACGGAGAAATCTCCGAGGTCTAAATGTTACTTAGACGACGGAGATGTAATTCTCCGTCATCCAAGTGATAACCTGGACGACGGATACGTCTCCGAGGTCCAGGTACTTACCTAGACGACGGAGAAATTTCACATCCGTCGTCTAAGTTACACTTAGACCTCGGAGATTTCTCCGTGGTCCAAGTAACACTTAGACGACGGAGAATTACATCTCCGTCGTCTAAGTGTTACTTGGACCACGGAGAAATCTCCGAGGTCTAAGTGTAACTTAGACGACGGAACTAATACTGTTCCGTCGTCTAAGTCCTCTTTTCTTGTAGTGAATGCTAGCTTCTCCGTGGCCCAGGTGTTCACCTGGACGACGGATAACTAATTCTCCGTCGTCCAGGTGAACACCTGGGCCACGGAGAACGACAGGGTTTAGGGTTTAGGGGTTAGGGGTTAGGGGTCTAGGGTTAGGTTTAGGGTTTTTCACCTGGACGACGGAGAACATAATCTCCGTCGTCCAAGTGAATATTTAATTTAAAAAAAAATTGAAATTAAATATTATTAATTTAATTAATTATTAATTTAATTTAAATAATGAAAAATGCTAAAATTAATTAAATAAACTAAATTTTGAATATTACTTAATTATTAAATAATTAAATTAAATTAATTTGTACATACATGAATAATCGAAAAAACCCATAAATTAAAAATTAAAATATTGTTCGGAATGCGCCGTCGAGTCCTCCGCCTCCAGCCGGGTCGTTGTCGTCGGGGTGTGGGTTCGGAGGAGGTTGACATACTTCTCGATTTTGTTGCATGAGGGCGATGAGTTGGGCTATTTGTGCTTGTTGTTCGTCAAGTCTTTGCTGCATTGACTCATTCTCCTCTCGTGCCAGTCGAGCCTCTTGAATGGCTGCTTCCACGGCCGCAGCCTGACTCCTTCTCCGCTGCCCCGAACCTCCTGTAGATGATGAGCCGGAGGTCGTCGACAAATCTCGTACCACCCTAGGCCCAAAGTGCCTAACCTCCTTGCCAGCTCTACGACCGTAGACCTCATCTGCGATTGCAATTTGGCTCTCTAAGGATAGAGGAGGCAGTTCTTCCGGCGGCACATCTGGGAACGCAAGCTGAGTGTTAGCCAACTCTTCATGCGCACGCTCTATCGCCCTTGCCTACAAAAGAATAATTAATTTATTATAATGAAATCATATTTAAATAATAATTACTATAATTAAAATCACATATATATATATCACTTACGCTGCATTGACTCGCTTCATTATCGAGCCCTGGCGTCACGTACGCGCTTACGCTTGCATCAAGATAAGGGTGTTTGGAGCCCTTATCCTTGTGCTCCTTGGCTATTTGAATGAACTGCTTGGCGCCGGTAGTATGGTGTTTCTCCTTCTTCCCCCGGTTGGCTTTGTTGACATCGGAGAATTTCTGTTACACAACATAATTAAATCATTAAAAAATGAATAACTACAATTTAAATAATTCAATTATCTTAATTGAAATAAAAAAAATAAATTAATACCTTAAATTGTTCATCGGCAAAGTGGTTACACAACCACTCCCACTCATCTTCTCTCTCCCCTTGCAGCTCTACCGGGGGAGGCACGGGACCGACATCTTGGAAGTACTTATGGAGCTTGTACTTCCAATCTTTGTAGATGGAGTTGGCGGTTTGGTTGATATGCCTCAACATAGCCGGTGTCGGATCCACGTCAAATTGTTCCTATCAAAAATAAATAGAAAATTATAATCGTATATATTATGAAATTTTAGGCCGAGATTAACAATATTATATAATAACTAAATTGGACGTATTACGTACCGAAAGATCTTTGAAGACTTTCGCCTTCTCATGATCCGGCGCCTCCTTCCAAGTAGGGGCAGTGATATGAACCCGGTTACGGATGATTGACCATATCCCATGCGCCGAGAGACTTGCTAGCTGAGCTGTGGGAGGGCCACCGGTGAATTCGTCGTACGGCAAGTCGATCTTTTTACCGGTCGCCTTGCAAATACGCTCCGCTTTGCCCCCTTTAACGAGACCCCGAGTCCTTTTCGGTTCCGGGTCAGTGGGGGCCCTCCTTTGCCTACGGCGGGCGCTGTACATGATTGATTCGGCGGTCGAGGACGCCTGAGTACTTCCCGTTGAATGGGTACCGGGCGTCGGAGATTGGAAGGGGTCGACGTCATCACCGCTCGAGATGAATGGGGGAGCGGGAATTTCCCCAGAGGGCGCTACGGACGGACTAGATGATCCGTCCGGATTGAGAGCGTCGTTGCCCACCTGTTGAACCCAACCGACTTGGGCCGCCAACATTCGGAGCATCTCATCTTCTACCTCCTGTTGGGCTTTCTTCTTGCCGGATGTGGTCTTTGGCGGAGCCATTTAAACGTAAGAGTACGGTGTTAAAATACCTACTTACCATAATAATTACAACTTAAAAATTTCCGCTAATTAATTAAGTACGTTTAAGATTTAAATAGAGTACACTAGCTTGGCATTTTCGGTCGTTCAATGGACGTGCGACCCGCGCGATAAAGTGTAAATTTTCAATTAATCAGCCTTGTTTAAATCGAAAAACATGGCCAGTTAGGGATAGAGATAACGCGAGAGGCAGGACTAATTTCGACAAAAGTCTTTCTTAGTCCAAATCCTGTCACCAGTCATAACCCGTTTCTAGACACCATGTCCGACATTCGGCCAATTTTTCGAAAATTTACACTCCCTCAAGTCCTTTGCAAACTCCGCCCTCAACCTCGTGTCCATAACTTTACTTAGGTTATGGTGTGCGGTGATGAAATCCACACATCACGAGGGGTTAAGGAGATAAGCTAGGAAAATAGGCGCCATCTATTCCAAAGAGTGCGACTTAATAAACCAAGCCTATGTACTAAATTTAAATCGAACACGTACTACCATGCAATTTACTCGAAAATACACGTCATTAATTATCAATTAATTAAAACAATAAATAATTACAATAATGAATTATTATTTATCATGCATATAATAATAATTATTCATTTACCAATATAATTAATTATTATTAACAATAATAATTATTGCTATTATTTAATTTTAACTAACAAATATAAAATTATTACCAAATAATTAACAACTAATAATAATTATCCAAATATTAATAATAACAACTCATTAATGATTATAATTATAACTATTAATTATTTTAAACTAATTAATAAATTAAAACTATTTATTAATTAAATAATTAATTAATTAACAAAAATGTAAAAGAGGTAAAAAATAGAATTATTACCTCGTCGGAATGTCGCCGGAATATCAGAAGAGTTGAGTCGTCGGAGAGGAGGAACCACGCCGGAAAAAATGTCGTCGGAGCGTCGCCGGAGGAGGATCGCCGGAGGAGAGGAGAGGAGAGGAGAGGGAGAGGAGGAGATGGAATGATGAGAAAATGAGGGGGGTGCAACTCTATTTATAGAGTTGCACTTAGACGACGGAGCACTATTCTCCGTCGTCTAAGTTCACCTGGACGACGGAAACAGTGTTTTCCGTCGTCTAGGTGACGGTTTCAAAAAAATTCAAGCGGCGCCAATTAATCGGCGGGACGTTCTGAACCGCCATGATTTTTGACTTAGACGACGGAGAATGCATTCTCCGTCGTCTAAGTGAAAATTCAAGCGGTCCCAAAAACGGAAGCGGTAAATTGAACCGCCATAATTTTGGACTTGGACGACGGAGAATGACCATCTCCGTCGTCCAAGTGAAAATTACATGGAAAAGATAAAAAAAAAAAAAATTCGAACCGCCATGATTTTTGAACCTGGTCCAGGTGAACACCTGGACGACGGATATGGTCATTTTCCGTCGTTCAGGTGAACACCTGGACGACGGAAAATGACCATCTCCGTCGTCCAGGTTCAAATTACGTAAAAAAAAATTTTAAAAATAATTCGCTAGGAATTTAGCGATCTGTCATTCGAGTGAAATAGTCGTACAATATCGATGAACGCATCGTATATATGAACAGTTAAATTTGAACCGCCGATTAATTTTACGTATTGAAACATGTTAAGTACCGACTAATCTTTACGACTTAAGTGTTCATGAGTAGACGCTCATTTGCAGCAGAGTATTAACGAAATTGAATTTGGACAAAACAACCGTTGGATATGTTCGTCATAACATAATATATAATTGTCTTCAAAGGACCATAAAATAATAAGTTCGGGAAGGGTTTGATCGGCACAGTCAACCACAAAACCGATAATTTCACAAACCGGAAACGTGGATACAAGGCATTTCGCAACTCCGATTTTCGAACCGTCGAAGCTCACACACCAAGAATTGTTTACTCTAAAGTCTTGATGAAAAGACTTTGCATTGGAAGAAGGTCTAGATGGTCGTTGTCTTAGAAAAAATTATGATATCTGCACCTGGACGACGGAAATGAGCGTTTCCGTCGTTGAGGTAATAACCTGGACGACGGATAATGACGTTCTCCGTCGTCCAGGTGCATAGACCCTGAATTCAGGGGTTAGGGCCTTACTGTTTAGGGTTTAGGGTTTGTGAACTTGGACGACGGAGAATTACCATATCCGTCGTCCTAGTGTGTACCTGGACGACGGATAATGACCATTCTCCGTCGTCCAAGTTCTAAACCCCGAATTCAGGGGTTAGGGCCTTAGGGTTTACGGTTTAGGTCGTCCCCGGTCATTTGTGTACGTGTCCGTTCAATTATTCTGATTCAAAAATATAATTAAAAAATTGATCGATCGATCCGATCTGCTAGATTTAGGGTCCAGGATTTAGGGTTTTATATGAGATTGAGATTTGGCGTGGCGCCAAAGGTGAAAATGGCGGGGGACCTAATATAAACGTGGACAGAATTCAGGTGTCCGTTCAATTATTTTGAATGACCATAAAAAAATTAAATAAATGATCGATCGATCTGATTTGCTAGATTTAGGGTCGAGGATTTAGGGAGATAGCCAAAATACCCAAAGGCGACAACCTGCAATTAATTTCTCCGTTGTCCAGGATATATAATTCAGATTAATTTCTTACCGTAAACCGGCATCGATCATATATATATTACAATAATTACAGTAATTAATTACCAATTAATCTCCCTCGTCGTATGACCGTACTCTTCGTCATAATCATCATCGTCCTCATCCCCGTTAGTCGACGGCTCATCCTCGTCATCGTACTCAACATCGTCCGACGAATAACCTGAGTCCTCGTCCGCGTCCTCTTCCTGCTCGTCTTCTTCATCTACCTCATCGATAATCTCATCTTCAGTTAGATCTGTACAACCATCAGGCATGGGTAACCGTTCACCATCTTGAACCAGGTCCATTATATCGGAGCGGACCATAGAAATATTAGGCTCTTGATAGGCAGGAATGTCTATTTCTGGTTCAGCAGCATCTTCAGTCGTCGCCGGTGTCCCTTCAATTGTCTCTGTATTCCATATTCCTCGGGGAGAGATATGGTTCACTATTTTCCACCCTTCACCGGCTTTCGGATCGTCGAGATAGAACACCTGCCGAACTAAGGTGGCCAGAGCGAAAGGCTCATCCTCATACCAGTGCGAGTTTGTATCGACTGATAATAGTCCCAGGTCTTCCTTTGTACGCTTGAACCATCTGCACTTGAATAGGAAAACGTTGACATCATTCCCGTAACATTGCTGAACCACGTATACAATAGCCCCGTAATATAGATCATTGTCTTTCCCAACCGCTACCCCACTGTTTTGTGTTCTTCTTCCTTCGTCTCGGGCCAATGAATGGAACTTTACACCGTTCACAAAACATCCGGGATAAATATAGTGTTTAACCGGCTTCCCTGCTAGCAAGTGCTTTGGCCATGACCACCACCCTCCGTGGTTATCAGATTTTTGCAGATCAATCATCTGCGAAAATGGGCAAATTAATATAAGGGTTTACTTTCTATAAACATGAGAGATATGTATTTAAATAATTAATACCGAGTCGTACGTACGTACCCATTGGAAGAAATAATCAGGAAACTTCTTCTTAACCATTTTCTCAATCCACGCCGAACTCTTGTTTTGATTTAACGCCTGAAGCCTCTCCCTGTATGAACACATGTACGGCTCAACTTCGTCACAGTCTCGCAACACTACCTAATGTGCCTCAATAAGTTCTTCTCGTGTTAACGATTCCTTTAATACTCCTCTAAAAGGTCGGACGACATTGGTAACGACAGAAAGATTGATGCGGGCACTGCGAATTACCACTGGAATCAGACGTTGCAGCATAACGTGATAGTCATGTGTCTTTAGACCAACAAACTTGTGTTGCACCTCGTGCACTGCTCCAGTTATAGTAGCTGCATACGTAGCCGGATAACGAACGCCCTTAAACCAGTGAAATACAGAACGTCTAAGCGTCGGCTTCACTGTGTAAGGTGCATCTGGCATCTTGTTGTACACTCATTTCCTATCCCTCCTCAACCACAAGGGACGACGTAGATTCATTGATTCCAAATCTTTGCGCGCTTTGGGAGTATCTTTAGTCTTGAACATAATACCGAGAATTGTTCCCACCATGCTGTCGCACACATTCTTTTCTATGTGCATCGCGTCCAAGTTGTTCCTCAGCTTCAACTTCGACCAATAAGGGAGTTCAAAGAATATACTCTTGTGATCCCAATAGCTCAGATCATGTGGAGGAATTGGATTGCATTTCTTTACATCCGCGTCATTACTCAACACACCAGAGTCGAAATAGCTCAACCTCTCTAAAATCTCTTCGCCCGACCAACTACGGGGTTTAGGATTGTTCTCTACCGTACCGTCGAAATGAGCTTCATCCTGTCGCCACGGGTGGTCGTGAGGAAGCCATCTACGGTGACCCAAGTAACACACCTTCCCCGCGTGCCAACTAGAGTTCACGTCGTCCAAACATATAGGACATCCATTATATCTTTTTGTCCTGCAGGCTGCCAACATCCCATAAGCTGGAAAATCGTTGATCGTCCACATTACAGCAGCCCTCATCGTGAACATCGTGTCAGTGAATTTGTTATAAGTTGGGACTCCATTTTCCCAACACAGTTTCAGCTCGTCGATCAAAGGTCTGAGGTAGACATCTAAGCACTTCGATGGAGATTTAGGACCTGGAATTAGTACGGTAAGGAAATTAAATTCCTTGTTCATGCACATCCACGGAGGCAAGTTGTACGGCATCAGAATAACTGGCCAAGTGCTGACGGCGGAGCTATTACTTCCCCAAGGATTGAATCCGTCTGTAGATAGGCCGAGTCTAACATTTCTAACCTCTGAAGCAAAGTTTCCAAATTCTCTGTCGAAATGTTTGAAACCCTCCTCATCTGCGGCGTATCGCAGGACATCGTCATCTATTCGCTTTTCTGCGTACCATCGCATCGCCTCTGCTGTGTGTAGAGACATGTACAGGCGCTGCAATCTGGGAATCAAGGGAAAATATCGAACAACTTTCACAGGAATTCTCTTTTTCGAACTCTTCCTATTCAACTGGAATCTGCACTGGCCACATACGGGACAATAATCTAACTCTTTATACTCTTTGTAAAATAACACACAATCATTCGGGCATGCGTCAATTATCCTGTACTTTAGGCCGAGGCTGCTCAGGACATTTCTAACCTTATAATGAGATTTAGGAAGATTGTGATCATCAGGAATCAACTTACATATTTGCTCCTGAATTTCGTCAAAAGCACTCACTGACATTTTGTGCTTCACTTTTATCTTCATTTGCTCCATCACATATTGCAACACATTCTCTCGACATCCAGGGAACACCGGGGTCTGCGCTTCAAGTAGTATCCGGTTGTACTTTTCCATCTCACTGGTGTCAGTGGCCAAGCTAGCTGCGGGGAATGTGTCATCATGCTCATTAGTGGTACTGTAACCTCCGTCTTGGTGTTGGTGTCCACTATGACTACATCCTGGAAACGCATCATGGACCAAATCTGCAGTTGGGTTGCAAGCTGGGGGTCCGGCACCACTGCCGCTGGATGAGGAACCATGGTAACTGTACCCTGAGCTGAAGTCTGCTGCGCTGAACTCTACTGCTTCACCATGCTCGCTCCATGTAGTGTAACTCCACATCATACCATTTTCGTATAGGTGTTGCACCATAACATTAACCTCCGCATACTGACAATTAAGACATTTCTGACACGGACACCTGAAACGTTTCTTTCCCTGACCATGTTCTATCGCAAAATTCACAAATTCGCTAATTCCATCCATATACCGGACATCACATCTATTCTTCAACTTCATCCAACTCTTGTCCATACTGCTACAAAATATTATAATTAATTAATTATTACATATATATATATATATTTGTCCATTAATTTACGCTTAATTATACGTACTCGATCTACATATCGATCCATCAATTACGTACGTACGTACGTAATTTAATCGATCTGTACATATATATATATAGCTAACATCAGCTAACATCCTTGCATGTATATATATATGTACGTACTTTTTCACTAAATATATATTAATTAAGCAAATTTTAACTGCGTACGTACGTACCTGCTGGCCTTCTCGATATCTTTACTTTAATTAAGCTAACTAGCTAGTCAACGGAGATCCCTTATCGATCCTGATTCTTCTCGGCCTTCTAGCTAGCTACCTAGCTCCCTTCTCCTTCTCCCTTCTCCTTCAATTCTTCTTCAAATGGAATGAAGAGATCGAGGCTAGGAATGAATTCGATCAGTTTGGCATCGGGCTTATATAATGCTTCACTTAGACGACGGAGGTGTCGGTACGTCGTCTAAGTGGAAGTACGTTTCGTATACTCGGACGACGGCGTGTCGGTCCGTCCTCCAGGTAATCACCTGGACGACGGAGAATACCATCTCCGTCGTCCAGGTGATCACCTGGAGGACGGAGAAGACTCCGAGGTCCAGGTGATCACCTGGACGACGGAGAATACCATATCCATCATCCAGGTTATCACCTGGACCTCGGAAAAGACTCCGTGGTCCAGGTGACCACCTGGACGACGGAGATGATATTCTCCGTCATCCAGGTGATACTTGGACCACAGAGTATTTTCCGTGGTCTAGGTGTCACTTGGACCACGGAACAATTACGTTTCCGTGGTCTAAGTGCTGTTTCTTGTAGTGATAACCAATATACTATCTTGTCATATGTGAAATATATTATAATCTATGAATCGTATAATCATGCCAGAGTAACGCTAGTTTTTTATAGTAATAATTTTGTTGAAAACGTATTTTGAGCGAGAGAGTTTTTTTAAAAACTGACAAGTGAATCATACTTCATTGATTTGAATACGGTTTCAATACAAAAAATAGTAAATGAGGATATATCAAAAATTATGCCCACCACTTGTGGGTGCAAACATCTCAGATCAATGATAGTATTTTCTTAAGCACACAAAGTTTCAGGGATGTGGCAAGATACGCCCAGTATCGTCTAAGTACAACATCTTAGATGACGAAAATTTCTTCATCGTCTTAGAAGACCCACTTAGACTACAACTATTTTGAATTTGTCGTCTAAGCACATATCCTAAACTTAAACCCTAACCCTAAACCCTAAGTCTTAACCGCCTACCACTCCATTAGCTGCTTGGGCCTTCACCGCATGCAGCAGTCCCAACATAGACCCATCAATAGACTGCTATGTGGAACTTGATGGTGGGACCTCATGCATCCCATCCATCAAATGGACACCACATGCCGCTACTCGGGCCGCCAATACCACATACCTGCTTTCATTATGAACAAACCAACCACTCAATCTGCCGAAACTCCACAGGCTGCTATTTGTCCCTTTTTTTTGACATGATTAGATAGATATGAACCTGAAAAGAATGTATTGGCAGAATTTGGTCTCAATTTAATTTTTACACAGTGGTAGATCTAGTTTTAGTCTAAAGCTAGCACCTTAGAATCACAACTCAACGCACGGATCAAGATCAAAGTTAAGTTAGACACTTATAATTTTTTTATAGCGTGCTTACATTAATCCAATCATCCCATCCAACAATGAAATTGGAGAAAATAATTTTAAGACGGTGATTCTTTTAATCTGTTATAGTTGATGAAACCTTTTACCATGACATGAAAATGTCGTTGCCAATAATCGACTCGTATTTGATTTTGCGAAGGAAAACTTGTTGTCGTCGCAAATGCTAAAAGTAGTTGTAACAGCGCGTGTGAATTCCTTCACAAGTCTTCGAATTCACAACTACTTTCTTGCCCTCGCACAAAACCGAAGCAAACTGAATTGTTTATCGTAGTGCCAATATACTAAAATGAGAGGACTCCCAATGTAGTCACAGCAAACTGAACCTTGCTGCGAATGAAAGTCATTCATTTGAATATAAATATTTGTTTTTAAGGTTAACCAAAAAGAAAGATTTTATTATCTTTATGAAATTGTTCTTGACCAAGAAATATGAAACACAAAAAAGGATAAAAATATAAAATTGCATATGCCACATGGCTTAGCATTTAATCTAATCCCCTTTTTCTTTATGCATACATTTTTTTTTCTTAAACATCTAAATATGAGGCCTATCCCTCTTTTCCTTAATTGCATTTTCTTTTTCATAACACATGCATAATATTGAATTTTTTCACATGATATACGTACTTTTTTTAATTCAAACATCAACTCGTTTATTGATCATCAGTCAAACATCATAATATTTCACTCTCGTGGGGCAGACAAAAGAAACATTACCTACGTCTGAGCACATTGTTACCCTCCACTAAGCACATCCCTACCCTACCGACATTCCCGCGAAAACAACATAACAACACACATGACCTAGCTAGGACAAGGCAATGATGAATCAACCCTCAACAGTCGGCTCTAGAACAAAATCCTCTAAAACCACTATTACATCGACCGGAACAGGCAACTCCGCATCATTCTTCTCCAACTCCAAAACATGAATCTCTGAAGCCAACATATCCTCTTGTGTTAATGAAACTAAGTCACTCCCCAACATGTCAAAAACCAGAATAGGCGCCTTTGGAGTAACTCAAGCTGCTTGTGAAAATGCTTCTTTTTCTTAGGATTGACATCCTTAAGCTCTTTCGCTCTCTTCTTCTTTGTTTTAGACCCATGTGGCCTATCATTTTTAGGCTTTTTCGGAGAGATAAGAATCACCCTATTAACAATGGGAATCCCCAAAACAGTCTCCTCATTCTGTTGGGCTTCAAACTCCTCCAGGACCACACAATGCCGCTTGGGCTCCCGAACTAACTCAGGCCCAGCTCGACAACCTATTAGTGAAGGACGATTTGCTGCATGATTTACATGTTCCAGCCACAGTGCCAAACCATAGCCACCATCGTCGTCCACTACCAACCCGAGATTTGAGCTAGGTTCGAAGCCGAGAAACCTGCCACCTTGAAAATATTTGGAACTATTCCCACAGGTGTACTCACATGAGGGATAGGGTTAGGGTTGTGTTTTCTACTACTCCTCGCCAAACCAGGCCGATGAGGATTCACTCCACCACCAAATAATGATAGTGGTTTGGTAGTTATAGCCTTCAGCTCCGCGATAGGCCTAGGTTCGGTTCGTATCCGATAAAAAAAAAATCATGATTCGGATCGAGAACCGTTTGCTTGCATTCGTTTCGGTCCTATAACATTAATCGATAGAATTGTTTGGAACGGAACCGTTCAGTTCCAGTTTTTGTTCTAACAATTCTCATTTCTCATGTAGAAGATCCGTTTAAAGAAAATAACCAAAAACCATTTGAATAATGCATAAAGTCAATGAGATTTTACAAATTTAATTTCACAATCCTTTAATCTTATGCTTCACATAGCTGCATATATAGTCTAACTATATGAAAACATATATTGAGGTCTGTTTCAAACTAAACCACATGTGGCCATCAACTCATGGATCATAAACATATTTGTATCAAGTCATCAAAAGAAGTTTCACGGACCTAAACGAATTGTTTCAATCAAGTCAATATATTTAATATTGGATTGGATATTTAATATTTAATTGGGTTGGGCTATATATTTGGGTATTTGACTATTAAAACGGTTTTGTCAGATATGACAATTTTTAGATATCAAGATCCGAAATCGATTCAGAATTGTGACAGATCTATAACCGAATTTTAAAACACATAAATTTTCAAAGATCCGGAATCGAACTATCTGGATCCCGTTCTTCGATTCTTCGGATCTAATGCCAAGGCCTACTCTGTAGTCTAGTAGATCAAAACCATATCACTACAAGAGAACATCACTTAGACCACGGAAACGTAATTGTTCCATGGTCCAAGTGACACCTGGACGACGGAAATGACTCCGTCGTCCAAGTACCACCTGGACGACGGAGAATACCATCTCCGTCGTCCAGGTGGTAAGCTGGACCACGGAGTCTTTTCCGAGGTCCAGGTGATAACCTGGACAACGGAGATGGTATTCTCCGTCGTCCAGGTAATCACCTGGATGACGGAGAATTCCGACTCCGTCGTCCAGGTGATTACCTGGAGGACGGACCGACACGCCGTCGTCCGAGTATACGAAACGTACTTCCACTTAGACGACGTACCGACACCTCCGTCGTCTAAGTGAAGCATTATATATATATATAACCCCGATGCCAAACTGAATCAATTCATTCCTCGATCTCTTCATTCCATTTGAAGAAGAATTGAAGGAGAAGGGAGAAGGAGAAGCTAGGGAGCTAGCTAGCTAGCTAGAAGCTAGGCCGAGAAGAATCAGGATTGATAAGGGATCTCCGCTGACTAGCTAGTTAGCTTAATTAACGTACAGATATCGAAAAGGCCAGCAGGTACGTACGTACGCAGTTAAAATTTGCTTAATTAATTAATATATATTTAGTGAAAACGTACGTACATATATACATGCAAGGATGTTAGCTGATGTTAGCTATATATATATATGTACAGATCGATTAAATTACGTACGTACGTAATTTATGGATAGATGTAGATCGAGTACGTATAATTAAGCGTAAATTAATTGACAAATATATATATATGTAATAATTAATTAATTATAATATTTTGTAGCAGTATGGACAAGAGTTGGATGAAGTTGAAGAATAGATGTGATGTCCGGTATATGGATGAAATTAGCGAATTTGTGAATTTTGCGATCGATCATGGTCAGGGAAAGAAACGTTTCAGGTGTCCGTGTCAGAAATGTCTTAATTGTTAGTATGCGGAGGTTAATGTTATGGTGCAACACCTGTACGAAAATGGTATGATGTGGAGTTACACTACATTGAGCGAGCATGGTGAAGCAGTAGAGTTCAGCGCAGCAGACTTCAGCTCAGGGTACAGTTACCATGGTGCCTCATCCAGCGGCAGTGGTGCCGGACCCCCAGCTTGCAACCCAACTGCAGATTTGGTCCATGATGCGTTTTCGGGATGTAGTCATGGTAGACACCAACACCAAGACGGAGGTTACAGTACCACTTATGAGCATGATGACACATTTCCCGCAGCTAGCTTGGCCACTGACACCAGTGAGATGGAAAAGTACAACCGGATACTACTTGAAGCGCAGACCCCGGTGTTCCCTGGATGTCGAGAGAATGTGTTGCAATATGTGATGGAGCAAATGAAGATAAAAGTGAAGCACAAAATGTCAGTGAGTTCTTTTGACGAAATTCAGGAGCAAATATGTAAGTTGCTTCCTGATGATCACAATCTTCCTAAATCTCATTATAAGGTTAGAAATATCCTCAGCAGCCTCGGCCTAAAGTACAGGATAATTGACGCATGTCCGAATGATTGTGTGCTATTTTACAAAGAGTATAAAGAGTTGGACTATTGTCCCGTATGTGGCTAGTGCAGATTCCAGTTGAATAGGAAGAGTTCGAAAAAGAGAATTCCTGTGAAAGTTGTTCGATATTTTCCCTTGATTCCCAGATTGCAGCGCCTGTACATGTCTCGACACACAGCAGAGGCGATGCGATGGTACGCAGAAAAGTGAATAGATGACGATGTCCTGCGACACGCCGCGGATGGGGAGGGTTTCAAACATTTCGACAGAGAATTTGGAGACTTTGCTTCAGAGGTTAGAAATGTTAGACTCGGCCTATCTACAGATGGATTCAATCCTTGGGGAAGTAATAGCTCCGCCGTCAGCACTTGGCCAGTTATTCTGATGCCGTACAACTTGCCTCCGTGGATGTGCATGAACAAGGAATTTAATTTCCTTACCGTATTAAATCCAGGTCCTAAATCTCCATCGAAGTGCTTAGATGTCTACCTCAGACCTTTGATCGACGAGCTGAAACTGTTGTGGGAAAATGGAGTCCCAACTTATGACAAATTCACCGACACGATGTTCACGATGAGGGCTGCCGTAATGTGGACGATCAGCGATTTTCCAGCTTATGGGATGTTGGCAGCCTGCAGGACAAAAGGATATAATGGATGTCCTATATGTTTGGACGACGTGAACTCTAGTTGGCACGCGGGGAAGATGTGTTACTTGGGTCACCGTAGATGGCTTCCTCACGACCACCCATGGCGACAGGATGAAGCTCATTTCGACGGTACGGTAGAGAACAATCCTAAACCCCGTAGTTGGTCGGGCGAAGAGATTTTAGAGAGGTTGAGCTATTTCGACTTTGGTGTGTTGAGCAATGACGCGGATGTAAAGAAATGCAATCCAATTCCTCCACATGATCTGAGCTATTGGGATCACAAGAGTATATTCTTTGAACTCCCTTACTGGTCGAAGTTGAAGCTAAGGAACAACTTGGACGCGATGCACATAGAAAAGAATGTGTGCGACAGCGTGGTGGGAACAATTCTCGGTATTAAGTTCAAGACTAAAGATACTCCCAAAGCGCGCAAAGATTTGGAATCAATGAATTTACGTCGTCCCTTGTGGTTGAGGAGGGATAGGAAATGAGTGTACAACAAGATGCCAGATGCACCTTACACAGTGAAGCCGACGCTTAGACGTTCTGTATTTCACTGGTTTAAGGGCGTTCGTTATCCGGCTACGTATGCAGCTACTATAACTGGAGCAGTGGACGAGGTGCAACACAAGTTTGTTGGTCTAAAGACACATGACTATCACGTTATGCTGCAACGTCTGATTCCAGTGGTAATTCGACCATACTTGCCTCGGGACGTCGTAGAACCAATAGTGGCATTGTGCAGGTGGTGGCAGAGGTTATGCGCCAGAGAATTAAAGAAGTCAGATGTGGTGGAATTGCAACAACAAATTGTGCACATCATTTGCAAACTAGAGAGGATTTTCCCCGTGCTTTCTTTGACATCATGATTCACCTAATGATCTACCTGCCCGAGCAGGTGCTTATTTCTGGTCCGGTCCAGTACACTTGGATGTATCCTCAAGAAAGGTACGTACAACTAATTAACTAATTTGTTCCACTGGAGATTATATATATACTAGCTAGCTAGCTATATATATGTACTTATGTAATGTGTACGTTTGATTTTGTAGACAGCTTGGACTGTATAAGTCATTCGTCAAAAACAGGTCGGCCCCGGATGGCTCCATAGCAGAGACATACCTAATGCATGAGTGTGTTACTTACTGCAACAGGTACCTCAAAGATCCACCCCCTCCCACTGCTTCCGATCGCAGTGCCCGCATCAATCTTTCTGTCGTCACCAATGTCGTCCGACCGTTTAGAGGAGTATTAAAGGAATCGTTAACACGGGAAGAACTTATTGAGGCACATTGGGTAGTGTTGCGAGACTGTGAAGAAGTTGAGCCGTACATGATGTCATACAGGGAGAGGCTTCAGGCGTTAAATCAAAACAAGAGTTCGGCGTGGATTGAGAAAATGGTTAAGAAGAAGTTTCCTGATTATTTCTTCCAATGGGTACGTACGTACGACTCGGTATTAATTATTTAAATACATATCGCTCATGTTTGTAGAAAGTAAACCCTTATATTAATTTGCCCATTTTCGCAGATGATTGATCTGCAAAAATCTGATAACCACGGAGGGTGGTGGTCATGGCCAAAGCACTTGCTAGCAGGGAGCCGGTTAAACACTATATTTATCCCGGATGTTTTGTGAACGGTGTAAAGTTCCATTCATTGGCACGAGACGAAGGAAAAAGAACACAAAACAGTGGGGTAGCGGTTGGGAAAGACAATGATCTATATTATGGGGCTATTGTATACGTGGTTCAGCTATGTTATGGGAATGATGTCAACGTTTTCCTATTCAAGTGCAGATGGTTCAAGCGTACAAAGGAAGACCTGGGACTATTATCAGTCGATACAAACTCGCACTGGTATGAGGATGAGCCTTTCGCTCTGGCCACCTTAGTTCGGCAGGTGTTCTATCTCGACGATCCGAAAGCCGGTGAAGGGTGGAAAATAGTGAACCATATCTCTCACCGAGGAATATGGAATACAGAGACAATTGAAGGGACACCGGCGACGACTGAAGATGCTGCTGAACCAGAAAGAGACATTCCTGCCTATCAAGAGCCTAATATTTCTATGGTCCGCTCCGATATAATGGACCTGGTTCAAGATGGTGAACGGTTACCCATGCCTGATGGTTGTACAGATCTAACTGAAGATGAGATTATCGATGAGGTAGATGAAGAAGACGAGCAGGAAGAAGACGCGGACGAGGACTCAGGTTATTCGTCGGACGATGTTGAGTACGATGACGAGGATGAGCCGTCGACTAACGGGGATGAGGACGATGATGATTATGACGAAGAGTACGGTCATACGACGAGGGAGATTAATTGGTAATTAATTACTGTAATTATTGTAATATATATATGATCGATGCCGGTTTACGGTAAGAAATTAATCTGAATTATATATCCTGGCCAACGGAGAAATTAATAAATATTGGCGCCAAATCTCAATCTCATATAAAACGTACCCTAGCTAAATCCTTGACCCTAAATCTAGCAGTTCGATCGGATCGATCGATAAATTTTTTAATTATATTTTTGAATCAGAATAATTGAACGGACACGTACACAAATGACCGGGGACGACCTAAACCGTAATCCCTAAGGCCCTAACCCCTGAAATCGGGGTCTATGCACCTGGACGACGGAGAATGGTCATTATCCGTCGTCCAGGTACACACTAGGACGACGGATATGGTAATTCTCCGTCGTCCAAGTTCACAAACCCTAAACCCTAAACAGTAAGGCCCTAACCCCTGAATTCAGGGTCTATACACCTGGACGACGGATAACTTCATATCCGTCGTCCAGGTATAAACCTGGACGACGGATAATGACGTTCTCCGTCGTCCAGGTGCAGATATCGTAATTTTTTGTAAGACAACGACCATCTAGACCTTCTTCGAATGCATTTTCTTTTCATCAAGACTTTAGAGTAAACAATTCTTGGTGTGTGAGCTTCGACGGTTCAAAAATCGAAGTTGCGAAATGCCTTGTATCCACGTTTCCGGTTTGTGAAATTATCGGTTTTGCGGTTGACTGTGCCGATCAAACCCTTCCCGAACTTATTATTTTATGGTCCTTTGAAGACAATTATATATTATGTTACGACGAACATATCCAACGGTTGTTTTGTCCAAATTCAATTTCGTTAATACTCTGCTGCAAATGAGCGTCTACTCATGAACACTTAAGTCGTAAAGATTAGTCGATACTTATCTGGTTTCAATACGTAAAATTAATCGGTGGTTCAAATTTAACTGTTCATATATACGATGCGTTCATCGATATTGTACGACTATTTCACTCGAATGACAGATCGCTAAATTCCTAGTGAATTATTTTTATAATTTTTTTTTACGTAATTTGAACCTGGACGACGGAGATGGTCATTTTCCGTCGTCCAGGTAAAAACCTGGACGACGGAGAAGGGCCATCTCCGTCGTCCAGGTTCAAATTACCATGGCGGTTCGAATTTAGTTTTTGTTTAATTTTTTCATGTAATTTTCACTTGGACGACGGAGATGGTCATTCTCCGTCGTCCAAGTCCAAAATTATGGCGGTTCAATTTACCGCTTCCGTTTTGGGACCGCTTGAATTTTCACTTAGACGACGGAGAATTACCATCTCCGTCGTCCAAGTGAAAATTCATGGCGGTTCAAAACGTCCCGCCGATTAATTACGCGCCGTTTCAAAATTTTGAAACCGCCACCTGGACGACGGAGAACATTGTTTCCGTAATCCAAGTGCACTTAGACGACGGAGAATAGTGCTCCGTCGTCTAAGTGAAACTCTATAAATAGAGTTGCACCCCCTCTCATTTTCTCATCATTCCATCTTCTCCTCTCCCTCTCCTCTCCTCTCCTCTCCTTCGGCGATCCTCCTCCGGCGACGCTCCGACGACATTTTTTCCGGCGTGGTTCCTCCTCTCCGACGACTAAACTCTTTCGATATTCCGGCGACATTCCGACTCGGTAATAATTCTATTTTTTACATTTTTTACATTTTTGTTAATTAATTAATTATTTAATTAATAAATAGTTTTAATTTATTAATTAGTTTAAAATAATTAATAGTTATAATTATAATTATTAATGAGTTGTTATTATTAATATTGGGATAATTATTATTAGTATACATTAAGTATTTGGTAATAATTTTATATTTGTTAGTTAAAATTAAATAATAGCAATAATTATTATTGTTAATAATAATTAATTATATTGGTAAATGAATAATTATTATTATATGCATGATAAATAATAATTTATTATTGTAATTATTTATTGTTTTAATTAATTGATAATTAATTACGTGTATTTTCGAGTAAATTGCATGGTAGTATGTGTTCGATTTAAATTTAGTACATAGGCTTGGTGTAATTAAGTCGCACTCTTTGGAACAGATGGCGCCTCTTTTCCTTGCTGATCTCCTTAACCCCTCGTGATGTGTGGATTTCATCACCGCACACCATAACCTAAGTGAAGTTATGGACACGAGGTTGAGGGCGGAGTTTACAAAGGACTTGAGGGAGTGTAAATTTTCAAAAAATTGGCCGAATGTCGGACATGGTGTCTAGATTCGGGTTATGACTGGTGACAGGATTTGGACTAAGAAAGACTTTTGTCGAAATTAGTCCTGCCTCTCGCGTTATCTCTATCCCTAACTGGCCATGTTTTTCGATTTAACCAAGGCTGATTAATTGAAAATTTACACTTTATCGCGCGGGTCGCACGTCCATTGAACGACCGAAAATGCCAAGCTAGTGTACTCTATTTAAATCTTAAACGTACTTAATTAATTAGCGTAAATTTTTAAGTTGTAATTATTATGGTAAGTAGGTATTTTAACACCGTACTCTTAGGTTTAAATGGCTCCGCCAAAGACGACATCCGGCAAGAAGAAAGCCCAACAAGAGGCAGAAGATGCCATGCTCCGCCGCTTGGCGGACCAAGTCGGTTGGGAATTACCACCGGAGGGCAACGACGCTCTCAATCCGGACGGATCATCTGGTCCGTCCGTAGCGCCCTCTGGGAAAATTCCCGCTCCCCCATTCATCTCGAACGGTGATGACGTCGACCCCTTCCAATCTCTGACGCCCGGTACCCATTCAACGGGAAGTACTCAGGCGTCCTCGACCGCCGAATCAATCATGTACAGCGCCCCCCGTAGGCAAAGGAGGGCCCCCACTGACCCGGAACCGAAAAGGACTCGGGGTCTCGTTAAAGGGGGCAAAGCGGAGCGTATTTGCAAGGCGACCGGTAAAAAGATCGACTTGCCGTACGACGAATTCACCGGTGGCCCTCCCACAGCTCAGCTAGCAAGTCTCTCGGCGCATGGGATAGGATCAATCATCCGTAACCGGGTTCGTATCACTGCCCCTACTTGGAAGGAGGCGCCGGATCATGAGAAGACGAAAGTCTTCAAAGATCTTTCGGTACGTAATACGTTCAATTTAGTTATTATATAATATTGTTAATCTCGGCCTAAAATTTCATAATATATACGATTATAATTTTCTATTCATTTATAATAGGAACAATTTGACGTGGATCCGACACCGGCTATGTTGAGGCATATCAACCAAACCGCCAACTCCATCTACAAAGATTGGAAGTACAGGCTCCATAAGTACTTCAAAGATGTCGGTCCCGTGCCTCCCCCGGTAGAGCTGCAAGGGGAGAGAGAAGATGAGTGGGAGTGGTTGTGTAACCACTTTGCCGATGAACAATTTAAGGTATTAATTTATTTTTTATTTCAATTAAGATAATTGAATTATTTAAATTGTACTTATTCATTTTTTAATGATTTAATTATGTTGTGTAACAGAAATTCTCCGGTGTCAACAAAGCCAACCGGGGGAAGAAGGAGAAACACCATACTACCGGCGCCAAGCAGTTCATTCAAATAGCCAAGGAGCACAAGGATAAGGGCTCCAAACACCCTTATCTTGATGCAAGCGTAAGCGCGTACGTGACGCCAGGGCTCGATAATGAAGCGAGTCAATGCGGCGTAAGTGATATATATATATATGTGCTTTTAATTATAGTAATTATTATTTAAATATGATTTCATTATAATAAATTAATTATTCTTTTGTAGGCAAGGGCGATAGAGCGTGCGCATGAAGAGTTGGCCAACACTCAGCTTGCGTTCCCAGATGTGCCGCCGGAAGACCTGCCTCCTCTATCCTTAGAGAGCCAAATTGCAATCGCGGATGAGGTCTACGGTCGTAGAGCTGGCAAGGAGGTTAGGCACTTTGGGCCTAGGGTGGTACGAGATTTGTCGACGACCTCCGGCTCATCATCTATGGGAGGTTCGGGGCAGCGGAGAAGGAGTCAGGTTGCGGCCGTCGAAGCAGCCATTCAAGAGGCTCGACTGGCACGAGAGGAGAATGAGTCAATGCGGCAAAGACTTGACGAACAACAAGCACAAATAGCCCAACTCATCACCCTCATGCAACAAAATCGAGAAGTATGTCCACCTCCTCCGAACCCACACCCCAACGACAACGATCCGGCTGGAGGCGGAGGACTCGGCGGCGCATCTGCTCCTCCAGTGTATTAGCTAGCTAGTAGTTTATTATCTCGTTTCTTTCCGCATTCCGAAGTATATTTTATTTTTTAATTTATGGGTTTTTTCGACTATTCATGTATGTACAAATTAATTTAATTACTTTGATTATTTAATAACTAAGTTATTAATTAATATTCAAAATTTAGTTTATTTATTTAATTTTAGCATTTTTCATTATTTAAATTAAATTAATAATAAATTAAATTAATAATATTTAATTTCAATTTATTTTTTTTAAAAAATTAAATATTCACTTGGACGACGGAGATTATGTTCTCCGTCGTCCAGGTGCAAAACCCTAAACCCTAAACCCTAAACCCCTAACCCCTAAACCCTAAACCCTGCCGTTCTCCGTGGCCCAGGTGTTCACCTGGACGACGGATAATTATCGTTTCCGTCGTCCAGGTGAACACCTGGGCCACGGACAAACGAGCAATGCCCGTGGCCCAGGTATACACCTGGACGACGGAGAATTAGACTTTCCGTCGTCCAGGTGCATACATGGGTCACGGATAATGTCCGCGGGGGAACGTCTAATTCTCCGTCGTCCAGGTTCTTGGACGACAGCACTTGGAGCACGGACCTTGGACGACAGAGCTTCCGTCGTCTAAGTACTTAGACGACGGAAAACTGCACCTAAACGACGGAAATGGTCCGTGGTCTAGGTGCAATTTTCTTGTAGTGTATCCATGGTATGTGATATCAAAAGTATCGACGAAACTTCACCAAAATTTTGTCTTTTTCATCACCCCAATATATCTATTGCATATTGATCAACGCATTTCATACTTGATTCTTAACGCAATTCTCTCTACATTTAACTTTGTTTTATGCTTAATAAATATGTTTCTAATTTACTTTATGCTTTTAGGTAGAAATAAAGGAGAAAATAATAAAGGAGGAGTTTTGGAGCTAAAAGCGTATTAAGGAGGAAGTTCTCAAATCCGGAGAAGAAATGGTCCGAGGAATGGTCTTCAAATGGTTACTAAAATGCATTCCCATATGGTGTCAAGAATTGAAGACCAAATGCCAAAAGAAATGGATACCAAAATGGTGGACAAAAAGATGAAGACATTTCTCCTGCGCGACCCAGGAAAGAGCAAATATGGCGGAATATATGGAGCATATAATGGACGAATTTTGGAGGATATTCCATGAAGATAAATACCTGATTTGAGGGCCAAAATATGTGCAAGAATATGGTATATTCGGCCAAGAATTATTAGGGAATAAGGAATGCAAGATTTGAAGATATGAAGATTTCCTTTTCCTTGAAGAAGAAGAAAACAGGGCAGCCAGGTCACTTAACTTCTAAAATCCGTAGTAAATCCAATTCAATTCCAAATATGGCGTTCCTTATATGGATTTTATAGCCCTTTGAATAAGCTTTCCAATGAAACAAGAATCGGAATTTTCCAAGATCTGAAACTCCGGGAAAACGCGTTTGAAGACAGACTGTCAGATTTGCCCGGGTACATAAGGAAAGTCTTGTTTTGGTAGGAAAAACCCTACTCTTCTCCTATATAAAGGGGAGCTCGACTCATTCATCCTCATCACTCATTCTAGACTTCTAAGCTTGCCAAAGATCAGCTCCTCAACCTCCAAACACTCGGCCATCCCCTCAAAACCCGAAACACCACCAAACTTCATCCCGTAAACACTCTCCTCCACCTCAAGAAGGACTTTGCTCGCTTTGGCTGGGAATTCTTGGGCTCGTCATCAACTAAGGAGTAGCTACACTTGAAGATTTGCGGTGCGCTTTCACGGAGTCTAAAAGTGTAACATGACCCCTTTTTATTTTGTTTCGGTTTTTGTTTGGATTTCCTTTGTTTGTATTTTGAGAACAAGTTTTGATAAGAGGCTTTATATTTCTAAATTCTTCTAAGTTTCTTCCATGTGTTTTTAACTTTGATTCGAATACATGTGTGTGCTTATATGTTCTTAATGCTTGAAACTGTTTTTAAGTAGATACTCGCTTTGGTTCTCTTTTAAGCATGTTTCACGAACTAATAACAAAGATAAAATTGGATTAGAGAGTTAGCTCGCTTTGGTTGCTGTCTTGTTCAATTATAAGCATGTGTGTGTGTTTTGATTAGAGTTAGGAATTTCGTTGACACTTAGGGAGTCTAGGTATAAAACGGCAAAGGATGAAAGAATGAGTCGATCACATGTATATAATAGTTTAGTGTTTATTTTCGGTTTAGTAAGCATGTTTAGGGTTCTTTGTTCTTGTTTGTTTTCTACTTGTCTATGAGTGAAGCATGATAGAACCTAGGATTTCTCTATATGTTTACTAACCATTTTCTTTCTTTATTTTCGTAGATTATAAATAACCAACTTTCAAACCCCCCTTTCAAACCTTAGCGTAAATATGCATGCACCCTCAATCCCCGGTTAAGAACGATACCCTATTTACCAATGCTACATCTACACAAAAGGGTTTTAATTGTTTTTGCGTTTTTGTTGATTGTTAAGTGTTTATTTAATGGTTGCAAATGCGTGTATCAATTTTGGCGCCGTTGCCGGGGATTGTAAAGAATTGTGTGTTTATGCTTGTAAATATGTGAATTTGTGTAAATAAGTATATGTATATGTAAAGTGTCGAAATTTTTTATACATGTTCATAATACGTTCCATTCTAACTTTTTTTTTTGCAGCCATGTAAATAGGTACATATTAAAGGAAGTCTTCGATTTACATTGAGTACGCAAGTTTGGGCGATTAAGTCTCACTCATTGGAATAGATGGCGCCTCTTTTTCTTGTTTATCTCCTTAACCCCTCGTGATGTGTGGATTTCATCACCGCACACCATAACCTAAGTGAAGTTATGGACATGAGGTTGAGGGCGGAGTCTACAAGAACTTGAGGGAATGTCTTTCTCGAGATTTTGGCTGAATGTCGGACATGGTGTCTAGAAACGGGTTATGATTGGTGACAGGTTCTGGATCTAAGAAAGACTTGCATCAATGGAGTATATACCAATGATCCGGTGAGTGGATGAATACTTGTCTTTGAGTAAGAAATCTTTGGTAACTTGGTGTCTAGAAGGTGACGGTTTCTATGACGGGTTCTGGATCCGAGATCTCAAATCGGTCCTGCCTCTCGTGGTCTCTCTTGCCAACTGGCCAAGCTTATTAAAGTTGCCCAAAGAAGACAAGGACTAAATCTACTTTCCATGATCGGTAAGCCTCGGGATGCATCGTCGAAATTAGTCCTGCCTCTCGCGTTATCTCTATCCCCAACTGGCCATGTTTTTCGATTGAACCAAGGCCGATTGATTGAGAATGTACATTTTATCGCGCGGGTCGCACGTCCAATGAAAGACCTAAAGGCTAAACGAACGTATTCTCTTTAAATTGAAGGCGAAAATCAATGAACAAAAATACTTGTGCATATTACTTGTAAAATTTCGTGTGCATTAAAACTTGTAAAGAACTAACCATATTGCATTAGCTTGCATAACCTACCGGCGGCTTTGTGATGCTCGGATTTCACCACCGGGTACCCTAACCTAAGTGAAGTTAGGGACATGAGGCCAAACGTATGGTCACGTTGCATCATGTATTTAGCACGTAACTTTGTGTGTTTTCTGCAGGTTTCTAACGTTTTCTCTTATGCATTCATACCATTTTCACGTAGGATCCCTTATGTGTGCATTTAAAATCCTTCTAAGTGCATCCATCGTGATTAATGTTATACTTGCATAAATTTCGTGTGCATATGTGTGTTCTAACTTGTTTATAAATGTTGCATTGTATATATATGTCTAACTTTGCAGAAAACGTGTGTACATGTGTTTATAATTCATTCTATGCATTTCGTGTATATTCTAGACATTGCATCTATATATCTAAGCATCACATCCATTTCATACAATCTATGTCCTATATTTATATAATGTGCACTTTGTTTCTATGTGTTTTATGATTTTGTGTGTTTTTTTTTGTTGTGTGTTTTTGTGTGTTTTCTTCCTTTCTTTTTGTTTTCCACGTTTTGGTGAAGTATCATGCATTCATTGTGTATTCTTTTGATACTAACACTTGTTCTTTAGTGGTGGTGTAGCTTCAACGTATGAACGATCTCAACGTATATTACAACACTCGACTACAAGCACGTCGTTCTGCACAAACGTCCGAGATCATTTTAGACCAACCTACTATTGAGGATGGTTCTGACTCTCCACGTTCATCCCATCACTCCACCGAGCACTCACAAGAAGAAGAGCAAGACATGGCACACAACGACCCACCGAATCCTCCCAACAACGAGAGGCGATCTCTTCGCCAACGTACTTGCTCCACCGAATGGAGTAGCGGTCCTTCGTGCATTCGATTTCCAGATCCTCAAGAGGACAAGAAGGACATTGAGTTGAAGAGTGGCTTCTTACATCGTTTACCAATCTTCCATGGGCTGTCCAACGAAGATCCAAACATGCATCTCAAGCAATTTCAGTTCATTTGCATGAGTATGAAGCCTACGGATGCCGATGAAGAACTCTTCAAGCTCAAGGCATTTCCGTTTACATTGATTGATAGAGCTCAATCTTGGCTTTTGGAACTTCCGCCTAACCACATCACGACTTGGAAGCAACTCGCGGACCTGTTCTTGGCTAAGTACTTTCCGGCCTCAAAGATCACTGTTTTGAGGAAGAAGATCACGGGAATTACACAAGCATCGGATGAGTCCTTTGGCCAGTATTATGACCGTTTCAAAGTTCTATGCGCCACCTGCCCCTCCCATGGTTTTTCCGAGACAAACCTCATGAACTACTTCTATGATGGTTTAAAGCCGATTGATAGAGAGCTTCTTGATGCCGCTGCAACCGGAGCATTCATGGATTTAGATGAGACAGAAGCTCGAACTTTGTTGGAGAACCGAGCCAACAATGATGCTCAATATGGGATGGCTCCACGAAAACAAGTGAATGAAGCTAGTTCAACGCAAGTTAAAGATGAGAAGTATGACAAGCTAACTTCCATGTTAGAACAACTACTTGAATTAGAGAAAAAGAGAGCCAAGGCAGTTCAAGGACCAACATGTGGAGTATGTCAATTGCAAGGACATCACAATGATCAATGTCCTACTATAGCCGAGCAAGAAGGAGAGCAGGAACAAGTCAACGCCATTGGCGGTTACAATGGAGGCCGAGATGGTTATCAAGGTGGCCAACGTTATAACAATTTCAATAACAACAATTTTGGCAACCGAGATCATCCAGGTTTCAAGTGGAGTAGTAATGAGGGATGTCTAAACCCTCCGGCACCTAATCAAGGCTACCAACGTGCTTCATTCCAATCTAGGCCGCCACTTCCTCAAGCTCCAACGCACCAATCTCCTCCGGTCCAACAATTTACAAATCCGGACTATGACAAAATGTTCACTCAATTGTCCGCTTCAACACGAGTTCTCTTGGAGGGACAAGCTCAAACTAAGGAGACCTTGGATAGCCATGGCCGAGACATACAAGAGATGAAGAAACAAATGGGCCAAATCGTGGACTTCATGGGTCAATTCCGTGAATCTGGCCATCTCCCTCCTCAATCTTAACCACCAAACCGGTAACACAACATGAGGAACTTTACGTCTAGGCTGTAAGACGTTAAAAAACAAGCGCTTGTTGGGAGGCAACCCAATGGAGGAAATCGCCAAGGCTTTGTTCTCTCCTCCCTTATCTTTTTTAATTTCGTTGTTTATTTACTTTCCTTAGCTAAAATTTTCGTGGATCTCTCCCTTCATACGATATTCTATGATTCCCTTAAATACATTGAGGACAATGTAGAGTTTAAATATGGGGGAGGGGTTTACAACTTTATTTGAGTCTTAAAATCATAAAACCGGGCGGACAATGGAACTTTCCGACGGATGATGCCCTAAAAAAAATTGTTTTCAAAGAGTCTTTTTCGTTTTTAGGATGCCCTTAGTTAGTCTATGATGAAAATGGACGGAAACAGAATACATATGGCGATGAATAAGCACTAAACTGTTTTCGTGTGATAAGTGAGATATTTTGATTGTCATAACATGTAGTGGATATGGTTTGATTAAACATGGTACAGATTTCGCATGTTAGAATAAGTTTTAAATCATACAAACCTTAAAGTGAGTTTTTGAGCCTACACTACTTCATTTGAGAGTGAATTTCGTGCATATGGTTTTCAAAAACAAAACATGCTTCATCTAATTACTTGCCATAGATTTTAATGAACTAGAGATTACTAGAACTTGCTCAAGTAGATTTACAACGCTTTTAAGTTGATATATGCTCTGATTTTGGATATGATTAAAGGCAAATTAGGTTACCACCACTAAACCAAATGGCCTTGTGTCCCATTGTGCGCACGAGTTGCGACACCCCTAGATTAACCCCTTTGAGCCCACGTTTAGCCTTTCTTTCATTACCACATTATATCTAAACACTTAGCCTAGTGTAGAGTTCCTACCCTTGTTCTAAAAGACTTGGTGAAGAATTTCGAAGCTAGCACAATAAAAGTGGCGTGAAGATGTGTGTATAGGGATAGACTTGTCCAACAAATTTTGTATTTGAATGCCAAAATTTTCGAGATAAAAAAAGAAATAGAAGAAAAATGTATAAAGATCTCGAGGCATTGTGTTTAGATTGTATAAGTTTGGATTAATGTCCCCTATACTTATGAATCTGGAGATTGCTACGAATTGAAGGCCCAAAAGTGAAGAAATATGGCCTTTGTCCTGTTCATAAAGCTCAAAGGAAGTTGAGAATGAAGTTAGGGCCCAAAAAGATGAAAATTGGCCCCGATCTTGAAAATTTGACACATAAAGAAGTGTAGAAAGGATGAGCCACGAATTCAAGAAGTTTTAAGTGCTAAACTAAGTCTTTTGAACGTTTTTACACCACCACTTATCTAAATTTCGAATGCCTTAGCCTTAGCCCCATTACAACCTTTCTAAAGTCCTTTATGATCCTTAAGATGAGTAGCCTTCGATTGGTTGAGTAAGTTACATGAGTAAGCATATGGTTTGGTTCATTTGTGCAAGTAATTATGAGGTATTTCGATAAAATGCATATATATTTTGAGTGAACCTCTTTTCATGAGAGAAAATATGATGAGTGCATCCATGTGAGATTGATTTAAACTTTTTCGAAACATGCATAGCTTTAACTTCACCATTGTTTTCTCCAAGTCCTACTTGTTCATGACATGATCATATTTCTCTTATCTATCGAAAATTGTTGAACTTTAAATTCTAAAATCGTGTGATTCCATCGCCATATACTTAAGAAAATTTCTGAGACAAATTTTGCTAAGGGCTTAGAAGTTGTTTTTATTTTATTTGAGTCCATGAATTTTGTTCAACGTAAAGGCTAGCCTCATCGTTGGAATTTTGTTGCTTGCCTTCTCGTTTCCTTTATTTTAAGTTTTTGCTAGGGACTAGCAAAGTTTAAGTGTGGGGGATTTTGATCAACGCATTTCATACTTGATTCTTAACGCAATTCTCTCTACATTTAACTTTGTTTTATGCTTAATAAATATGTTTCTAATTTACTTTATGCTTTTAGGTAGAAATAAAGGAGAAAATAATAAAGGAGGAGTTTTGGAGCTAAAAGCGTATTAAGGAGGAAGTTCTCAAATCCGGAGAAGAAATGGTCCGAGGAATGGTCTTCAAATGGTTACTAAAATGCATTCCCATATGGTGTCAAGAATTGAAGACCAAATGCCAAAAGAAATGGATACCAAAATGGTGGACAAAAAGATGAAGACATTTCTCCTGCGCGACCCAGGAAAGAGCAAATATGGCGGAATATATGGAGCATATAATGGACGAATTTTGGAGGATATTCCATGAAGATAAATACCTGATTTGAGGGCCAAAATATGTGCAAGAATATGGTATATTCGGCCAAGAATTATTAGGGAATAAGGAATGCAAGATTTGAAGATATGAAGATTTCCTTTTCCTTGAAGAAGAAGAAAACAGGGCAGCCAGGTCACTTAACTTCTAAAATCCGTAGTAAATCCAATTCAATTCCAAATATGGCGTTCCTTATATGGATTTTATAGCCCTTTGAATAAGCTTTCCAATGAAACAAGAATCGGAATTTTCCAAGATCTGAAACTCCGGGAAAACGCGTTTGAAGACAGACTGTCAGATTTGCCCGGGTACATAAGGAAAGTCTTGTTTTGGTAGGAAAAACCCTACTCTTCTCCTATATAAAGGGGAGCTCGACTCATTCATCCTCATCACTCATTCTAGACTTCTAAGCTTGCCAAAGATCAGCTCCTCAACCTCCAAACACTCGGCCATCCCCTCAAAACCCGAAACACCACCAAACTTCATCCCGTAAACACTCTCCTCCACCTCAAGAAGGACTTTGCTCGCTTTGGCTGGGAATTCTTGGGCTCGTCATCAACTAAGGAGTAGCTACACTTGAAGATTTGCGGTGCGCTTTCACGGAGTCTAAAAGTGTAACATGACCCCTTTTTATTTTGTTTCGGTTTTTGTTTGGATTTCCTTTGTTTGTATTTTGAGAACAAGTTTTGATAAGAGGCTTTATATTTCTAAATTCTTCTAAGTTTCTTCCATGTGTTTTTAACTTTGATTCGAATACATGTGTGTGCTTATATGTTCTTAATGCTTGAAACTGTTTTTAAGTAGATACTCGCTTTGGTTCTCTTTTAAGCATGTTTCACGAACTAATAACAAAGATAAAATTGGATTAGAGAGTTAGCTCGCTTTGGTTGCTGTCTTGTTCAATTATAAGCATGTGTGTGTGTTTTGATTAGAGTTAGGAATTTCGTTGACACTTAGGGAGTCTAGGTATAAAACGGCAAAGGATGAAAGAATGAGTCGATCACATGTATATAATAGTTTAGTGTTTATTTTCGGTTTAGTAAGCATGTTTAGGGTTCTTTGTTCTTGTTTGTTTTCTACTTGTCTATGAGTGAAGCATGATAGAACCTAGGATTTCTCTATATGTTTACTAACCATTTTCTTTCTTTATTTTCGTAGATTATAAATAACCAACTTTCAAACCCCCCTTTCAAACCTTAGCGTAAATATGCATGCACCCTCAATCCCCGGTTAAGAACGATACCCTATTTACCAATGCTACATCTACACAAAAGGGTTTTAATTGTTTTTGCGTTTTTGTTGATTGTTAAGTGTTTATTTAATGGTTGCAAATGCGTGTATCACATATATCGATTGATATCACTGTGATATCACTGTTTGTGTGATATACTGATATTAGGCTTTGTTCTGGCTGAAAATGTGGGTATTAAGGCCCAAACCCAACATTTAGCAAATTCCAAAGAAAAAGTCATAATCAACCAGAGGATTCGAACTTTGGTCCCTTACAAGCCAGTCTCAACACCCAGCCAACCCTGCTATGCAAGATCTTTAAACTTTTAAATAGCTAGAATGTATATATATCATCTTTGATTTTAAGATTTGATTGAAAACAAATTAATTTTATTTTTAAATCTGCTAAATATCTCTTAAAAAATTTATTTGTATCGATATTTCCTCGACATTTCCATTGAAATTTTCATATTTTGAACGGTCGATATATTCTTAATATCCAATATTTTGCTCCTTGACCATATCACACCCCGAGGCAGAATGAAACAAGTAACCGCAACCCTTTCACCTTCTCATAGCAGAGCTCATCTTCCACTGCCACCACAAATGCAAAATCATAAACCCTAGATGACCACACCCTCCTTTGAGTATCCACATCTACGCGGAACTTCTATTTAACCTAGCTGTCATGCAAAGCGATGTGATCTGCTTTCAAAAATTGGTTAGGCAAGTTGCCGATATGTTGGAAAGACTCCTTCATTCTCAAACAAAGAGGCAGACTCTTCACCACCATTGTGACGACCCAGAACAGAATCGGTAGTGTAATCAGCTTAATCTATGAGTTTACACTTAATTGCAGTTCTCCGATTGTTGATTGAATCGCCAGACTTAATCACGACTTAATTATTGACCGAGAATTTGAGTTGAGTCTCTTCTCGAGAGTTGTTGTACGCGTGATTTTGAGTTCGTGAGTGGTTCCAGATGATTATTTCGACGACCGAGGAATATAATATGAATATTTGAATTTTAGA
The DNA here is from genome assembly GCA_946800695.1 of Geum urbanum. NCBI lineage: Eukaryota > Viridiplantae > Streptophyta > Magnoliopsida > Rosales > Rosaceae > Geum > Geum urbanum. The sequence goes on from OX327003.1 coordinate 15,762,982, forward strand.
ATATTGTCGAGGTTATCCGTTCGTGTTCGAGTCTATCCGAATTGTGATTGTGATCCATTTTGGACCGTTGATCGACCCGAACCGTAAATGGAATGATTATCGACTTAATTTGCGAGTTTCGTGATTTGTTGTGATTTCGACATAATCTGTTAATATGGCGGCTTCGTTAGCGACTAAATTATCGGGCGAGAATTAGATTTGGAATCCTTCATGGAAGTTGTAGAGAATTTAATTTCGAGCTCGTGGGAACTTCCGGAGGATTATTCCTAGTTACGAAGATTAAGTTATGAATATTTTTGACCGTTGATCGTTTAATAGGATAAGCTTGTGATAAATCGACTTGTTGACTTTTTATCGGATTGGTCGAAGTGTTTGACTTCGGGTGGAAATTGAAGAATTTGTCGAGATAAGTTTGTTGACGCGAGAATTGTTGAAAACAGAATTACGACGCGAAACTTACGTTTCTTCGAAGTTTGTCGAAAAGTATGTTTGGAAGTTTCTAAAAAGGGAAAGTATTTAAACTGGGTTTCTTCTTTTGGAAAGTCAAACTATGTATTTATTGGAGTTGACCGAGTCAACTCGGGGGAGGAGGAGGTGCGACGGGGTAGCTCGGCTCGCCGGCGGTGAGCTGCCGTCCGGCCACCCCAGGCCTCGGGGTTAGACCCCTCCGGTTTGCCTCGACATCCTCGACCTCTTTCCGGCCACCATCGACGGCGAGGACGCCAGAGGAGGGAGAAATTCCGGTCGAAACTTTGAAGATTTTGGGGGTTTTGGGTTGATTCTTTTCTGGCCAAATTGAGAGGCATGAAGCACTGGACTTTGAAGCCTTCATCACCACGAATCTACCTATGTAAGTATGGTGTTCCAATTCTTCTTGTACATGGAGAATCGATCGATTGAAAGTTTGGTTGGATTTCGGTTTTGCTTGAAATTGGACTAGTTAGAGTCAAAATTGATCTTTGGTGTAGTTATGGAAGTTGTTTGTTGGATGATTTTGAGTGGAATAGGTCTTGGTTCACCGAAAAATTTCACGGTTGGGTTGCGCCGCCGCCGCCGGCGGTGGTCAACGGCGGTGCTCCAGTCAAAGTTGACTTTTAGGAGTTTTCGACGAGTTATATGTCGTTTCACTCGGAATCGCGCCCCGATCGCAGTGGTGATGTTTGTTTTTCGAATTGAGCGTCAGAAATTATAGCGAGGTTTTGTGGTGTGATTATCGGATTTCGACAATTTCGTCGTTATTGAATTATATGTTTCCGGGAACAGTTGTTTCTCGTGATATGTTTTGAGGTTTCGAGATATAATTTTTGAGCAATGGATTTTATGATTATTCAGGGGTTCGTGATCATTCGTTTGGCAAGGGATTTTCCGCCGGATCACGGGAATAACGCGTATCGCGTTACGCTCACCTGTGAGTGGACATTTTTATATTTTCACAGTTGTTTGCGAGTTCGTGATTTTTCGTGATTTTTCGTATTTAGTTTATACGATGTTGAGATATATGTTATTTTCGGAGGTATTATTTTATATTTATTGGTGATGCCATTACTGCATCGATGCTTCGGCTACTCGGCTGATCACCGGTAGTCCGCCAGAGTTGAGAGATTCCTCTTGGCAGGGTTGAGAGATTCCCCTATATGCCGCCGGGGTTGAGAGATTCCCCTGGCCTATCACCGTCGGGCTTGAGCGATTCGCCTGACCGTCAGGCTTGAGAGATTTTCCTGGCACCTCCATATATACTTTCCGAACTCGCATTGTTTTACATTCATTATGTATATAAACTGGTGAAAGGCATATGTTTATTTTCGTCCACTCACTCTAATGTTTTTATTTTCCTTTCCCTGGGCTTTTCGATTTCCGTGCCCAGTTTGCAGTTCGGACTCTGGTGTCACACGTCGTGGTCGGAGGCATAGTATTCGAGCTACCTTGTTTCTTCCAGTAGGTTTCTTGTTCTGCCTGCTGTGGTATATTTATATAATTATACACTAGAGGTTGCTTTGAGTATTCTGATGTATACTTTATACGATTTTTCCCCGGATTTCTGTAAAGTATAGTTTTATTGATTACTTTACATTACTGTTATGATATTGAGAAATCCGGATGAGATTGGTGCCCATGGTTTGATTTTTGTGGCATAGGATGAAGTGTATTTTCCGGGTGCAGGTAAAGGCAATTCCGCGTTAGTAGCGTTACTCTACCGAAATTTTTATGGTTTTTGTTGGTTCGTGTTTTCAGAAGGGGTTTGATTCCGGTTTAGGAAACTAAATCGGGGTTGGGTCCTTTCAACCATCCATGTTTCAAGTTCAAACAATGGGATCAAGGCCAGGTCACCGATGTCGTTATATTCTACCAAAAAGGACATCCGGTCTTTAACATGTCACGAACCTCCATGAAGCGTACAATTTCCCTCTTATAGTCTCTAAAATTGAAAAAGAAACCTCCTCGCCTCTTGAGGGTATATCGCCCAGCGATCTCTGAAACACCACATTGTCGCAAGTGTGGCCATAATGCTATTAATGTCATTATCATCCTTCTCTAAGAGACAACCTACCAAGTTGTGGAAATTTGCAACCACTGCCACGGCGCTCCCAACACCTAACTCCACATCAACCTCCTCCTCTGACACCGTTAATGCCACCATAAAATGATCTGCCATCTCCTCCGCCATGAAAGCAAGAGCTTGAAAAATGAGTTTGAGAAGAGTTTTAGTTTTCTCCACAATCCTAGAGTAGAAACAGCTGCTAGGTTTTTTTTCCCGGAATTGATACTTGATATACGTACTTAAGTTGTTTTATTTTTTTGTATTTGTTTTGTACATAATTAGGTTTGTTTTTGAAGTACTTGGCCGGTGGCCGGTGTTTATTGAAGTGTAATCTTTGTTCTCCAAAAATAAATTTAAATGAATAGGGATTGACAGCCAAAGGAAGTGGCCGCCTACCACTATTGGCATGACTTGAAACAATCGTTCAAGTTAGGATAGAATAGATGTTTACGTCATGCAGTGATGGGCAGAAGCCTCGCGCCCACAGGGTAAGAGCAAGTTCACCCGTTGGGTCAGCAGTTCAGGGTCGCTGCGGCAATAGGGTAGTAGGTCAGTGACGTATCATTCACTTTATGCTAATTCCTTCCATCCGTAGGGACAGGGCATATTATTTTTTATTAATCATTTATAATAAATTTAAATGATATATGTAATCCATATTTTTATTATAAAATACTATTTGATCAAACTCAATTTATTGAATTCAATTGGATCTTAACTTTCTTTATTTTAGGTTGATTCATACTATTCGAAAATAGTCGTTTCTATTGAAGAAAAAAAATGAATAAAAAGAAAAGGATCAGAGGCACGCAGTTACGAAGAAAATGAAATTTGTGTGAGTTGTCCTGGTATATAGGATTAGCTAGATTGCTTACCTTGTCTTTATGAAGTTAATATTGTATTTGTTATATATAGTTATGCTGTTCTAGTATTTAGGATTAGCTAGATTATGTACCTTGTCTTTAGGACAATGACAAGTTTGTTACGCACTAATTTCAATTTCTCTTGATTTGTTTCTTGTCATGATACTATTTATACTCCTCTCACATTTAAACATTATCGAAGTTATTCGGTAGTGCTTCGTGTTGTTTGCAATTTGTTTTTATCAAAGATTATTCAACATTAACGTCTTTCATTTTATTTTATTTACTACATACTCATTTTTTTTTCTTTCAAAGCTTCAATGAAGAGATTATTGAATAAAATTCGAAAGTCACATGATGAAGACGATGAGATGATGATGACCAGTAATGCCATAGTGATCGAAGAAGTGGCTGAATATCATTCGAAAAACCAACCCAGGACTCGAGGTTCACATCTGGGGCGTCGAAAAAACATAGAGAGACATCGGGAAGACCGTGGTAAAGGTTTCATGCAAGATTACTTTATCGATCCCTCTGTATATACTGATGCTCATTTTTGAACACGTTATAGGGTCAGCTGTGATGTCTTTGACCACATATTCGCTGACCTTTGTAACCATGATAATTATTTTACTCAAAAATAGAACTATTACCTTAACAAAAGATAACCTCATCTTTTTGAATGCTTGCATATGGTGCATCAACAGATTCTTGTGATAAAATATGTAGGATGCGGAAGTCTACCTCAGTCAAGTGCCTGAAACGATTTACTAGAGGCATTTTCAGTCTTTACTCGCATGAATACCTTTGTGATCCTAATGAGGATGATCTCAAAAGGCTTATGAAAAAGGCTAAAAGAAGAGGTTTTCCTGGTATGATTAGAAGTATTGATTGTATGCATTGGTAGTGGAAGAACTGTTCAGCTGGTTATACTGGAGAACATAGTGGTCGGAACCAATATCCCAAGCTCATCCTTGAAGCGGTAGCTTCTTACGATATATGGATCTGGCATGCTTTTTTTTGGAATGCTGGGGGCGTGCAACGATCTCAACGTCCTGGCACAGTCACCATTGTTTGACAACCTCACTAAAGGTACTGCACCGGAAGTAAACTTTGAAGTAAATGGAAGACCTCACTCTTTAGGTTACTATCTTGCAGACGGTATATATCCAAAGTGGGTGTGGCAACCCAGAACAGAATCAGCAGTGGAATCAGATTAATCTACGAGCTCGCGTGTTATCGCAGGTTCCGACAGTCGTTTGGATCGCAGGATTTGATAACGACTTAATTATTGACCGAGAATTGGAGCTGGGTATCTTCTCGAGAGTCGTTGTACATGTGATTTCAAGTTCGTTGGCGGTTCCGGATCGTTATTTGGACGACCGAGGAATTAATTATGAATATTTGAAGTTCGGATTATAATGGCAATCTTCTTAGCGACTAAATTACCGGTCGAGAATTTGGTTTCGTCTTCTTCACGGAAGTTGTTCAAAATTTAATTTCAAGCTCGTGGGAACTTCTGGAGCATTATTTTGAGTTATGAAGATTAAGTTGTGAATATTTCCGATTGTTGATTGTTTAGTCGATTTAAATGTGTGTTGGTTTGAACAGTTGACTTTTTATCCGATTGGTCGATATGTTTGACTTCGAGTGATAATTGAAGAACATGTCGAGACGAGTTTGTGGCTACGAGAATTATCGGAATCGGAATTACGACGAGAAAGTTACGGATATTCGAAGTTTGTCGCAAATTAATTGGGAAAGTTTCCTTATTTGGTAAGTCTATAAATAGTAGGTTGCCATTTGTGGAAAGTCAAAGCTGAATTAATGTGTTCACTGGTGAGTTGACTCGGTTTGACCGAGTGGGAGGAGAAGTTCACGATGGCAAGGGCGGTGCTCCACGGTGGCGATTGATTCCGGCCACCTCCGAGCTCGGGCCTTGTCCCGTTCGGTGCGCCTCGGTGCCCCCGTCCCCATGCCGGCCTCCTCTTGTGGTGGAGCTCACGGTGGAGAGAGAAATTTGGAACCAAAGTTTGGGATTTTTGGGTTTAATGGTGGTTTGTGATTCTGGTCGAGTTGAGCTCAAACAAGGACTGGGTTTTGTAGCCCTCTTCACCATGATTCTAACCATATAGGTATGGTGTTTTAATTCGATTTGTGTTTGGAGAATTTTGGATTTCAAATTTTGGGAACAATTCGGTTTTGCTTGAAATTGGATGAGTTAGAGTGAGAATTGGCCTATGTTGTAGTTGACAAAGTTGCTCAGTGGATGATTTTGCATGGACTGGAGGTTGCTCCGCCGAGAAATTTTCAGTTCGGTGGCGGCAACGCCGTGGGCGGCGGTCAACGGTCAACGGCGGTCAAAGTTTGACTTTTTTGGAGTTTTCGACAAGTTGCATGTCATTTCACTCGAAATTGCGCCCCGATCGCAGAGGGGAGTTTCGTTTTTCAAGTTGAGCGTCCGAAAGTATAGCGAGGTATTGAGGTGTGATTTCCGGATATCCGACAGTTTGTCGTAATCAGATTATGTGTTTCCGAGAACGGTGGTTTCTCGTGATTTGATTTGAATCGTCGGATTATGACTTTGAGTAATGGATTTTGTGATTATTCAGGGGTTCGTGATCATTCGTTTGGCGAGGGACTTTCCGCCGGATCACGGGTTAACGCATATCGCGTTACGCTAGTCTCTGAGTGGACAATTTATTTTCACTGATTGATTACGAGTCTTTTATATACGTTTTACGAATTTGAGCATGCAGTATCATTATGGTTTTACGAGCATGAGATTTCATACGAGATTATGTTTATTACGAGCATGTGTTATACGAATATGCATATACCAGTATATAGTACATATATACACTTATATATATTGTTTCATGCATTTGCATCGAACTGTTTATGATTTGGTTTACACAGAGTACAGTCTCAGTTACGTTGTTGTATCAATACACTTGCCTCTCGGATGATCCCCGATGGTAGGCCACCAGGAGGGGCAGTACCCCTACCTGACCGGCGAGGGGCAGTACCCCGGAACCGAGGCCTTTCTGGCTTTGGATCACGTGGAAGTCAGGGACTCCGTGATTCCGACTGTACTAGCACGGATGTGTCCACGAGTGACCCCGTGAGATTTTCCTTGCATGCTTTGTTTACGAGTTGGAGTCAACGTCTCCTCGTATACTATTTGATTTATTTATATTTTGACTCGCATATGTTTTATAACATATATTACTCGGTGAAAGACATTTATTTTCGTCCAGTCACTCTAACAGTTTTCATGTCTTTCCCTGGGCTTTTCGGTTTTCGTGCCCAGTTTGCAGTTCGGACTCTGGTGTCGCACGTCGTGGTCGGAGGCATAGTACTCGAGCTACCTTGTTTCTTCCAGTAGGTTTATTGTTCTACCTACTGTGGTATACTGATATGTTTATACATTAGAGGTCGCTCTGAGTAATCTGTTGTTTATGCTATACGATTTTACACCGGATTTCAGTAAAGTATAGATATATTTATTGTTTTACTTTACTGTTGATACATTGAGAAATCCGGATGGGATTGGTGCCCACGGTTTGATTTTTGTGGCATAGGATGAAGTGTATTTTCCGCGTGCAGGTAATGGTAATTCCACGTTAGTAACGAAACTCTGCCGAAATTTCGAAAGATTTTTGTTGGTTCGTGTTTTCGAAGGGGTTCGATTCCGGTTTAGGCAACTAAATCGGGGTTGGGTCCTTTCAGCTTGGTATCAGAGTATTAGGTTATAGGTTCTGTAGACTTCTGTAGTCGTGTTTACTAAGGATATTTGAGAATGTACAGCATGTCTGGAATGGTGACCCAACCGGCCGGCGGATACTCATCAATATTCCGGGTGTTGTATACTTTCAAATATTTAAAGTTCCATGATTACATTCCACTTGTTGTGAACGATGTTTTATACATTAGGATGCCTCCTGACGTGCTTTCCGTGTCGTTTTGGTTGTGGATCCTATTGAGGATCAATCGACGCGCGATTTGCCAGAAAATTGTGGGTTTGGATAAGTATTCTGAGTTCAGAGAGTTGTGTGGCACGGTTTGCCTGGTTATGAGTGTATGAGCGTCTACATGTTGCCTCAGAGCTGAGATTTGTGGCAGTTGATGTTTGCCTGAGTCAGATTGTTGTATTTGGTGGGCTGATATTGTGTGAGTTTCGGTTGCGACTCCATGGCCTACATTAAAGGTGTTGTTTTCACGGTAATGGTTTTATCAAGATACCCAGCAATCGAATGTGGAGTGTTTACCCACCTGAGGCAGAGATGCATTGTTCACATGATTGTCCCTGTTTGCATGTGTTATGTGGCTTCAGAGGAAGCGGTGCACGAGGTTCGAGATAAGTTTGAACCTGAGCCTCAGAGAGAGAGAGTCTGATTGATGTGCCTCGAGATAACCGTGAGGAGCTTAGTGTGCTGCACTTAGTGGCGAGGCTATTGAGAAGGAAGATGTACGCGGTTTCCGATGTGATGGTTTGAGGAAAGTGGACTTAGTCGAGATTTTGATGAGGTTGAGTTCCGACACTTTGGGATCAGTGATGTCATCAGACTGTGGCCTTTTCGATTATGTTAAGGGGTCATCAGATCAAGCAGAGGATCCTTTTGTTGATGACGGAGATCACAGCGTAGCGGACTTGCTTATGTGGCATGAGTTTGGGCGATCGTTGGTGATCCTTTCTCGCAGCAGGTGTTGCGGTGATTTGTGTTCGTGAAGTACTTTCGGTTGCCATTGTGGTGGCCAGGAGGGACACGTTATGAGGGAGCGCCCCCAGCCAGCTGTTGTAGCGGTTCGATAGCTCAGAGTTTACGAGAAGATCCTCATGATGCTATTCCTGAAGTTTGATCAATATACCCTTTTGATGGGTTATTCAGCAAGTCGCAATTGATGTGGGCGGCTAGTTTGGGCATGTTGGAGTTTGTGCCATGACCTTGTTTGAGGACAGACTTTTCTCCGAGGTTGCTGTTGTTGGACATCCATGGCTATTGTACCTGCATCTCCACTTCCGAGGTTTTGGAGAGTGTTGTATCTATCTAGAGGTTGCGAGATCCTTGTTGGAGGATATGGTTTAGCCGCAGATCTGTTATAGTTGGATATCGTGGTTTTAGTGAGATTGTGAGTATGCATTTGGCTGTGTTCGAGTGCCTCGAGGAGGTTGTGTTTCGACGACCAGATTTCCCTGAGTTAATGTTTCGCGGTGATGGTCGAGCAGATGATGGAGATGGATTGTGTTGTTTGCTTAGCTCATGTTGTGGATTATACGGTTGTTGTGCTCGACATTGACGACATTGAGATGATTCCCGAGTTTCCAGGTGTATTCCGGAGGAGTTACCGGATATTTCTCCAGTTTGGGAAACCGACTACACCATTGAGCTTGTACCGGGCGCTGGACTCATTTTACCGATGTCTTGTCGTTCGGAGCCAGCGGAGCTGATGGAGCTACAGTTTCGATTCCAGGAGTTGCTGGAGGAGGTTTCAGGAGATTTCATGCGACCCCGCGTACTTGCGTGGTGGGCTCATGTATTGTGTGTACGGATGAAGGATGGTTCGACGAGATAGTGCATTGAATACCGAAGCTTGATTCGCTTCATAGGAGAGTGAGTATCCTCCGCTTCGGATTGACGAGTGGTTTGATCAGCTCGCGGGAACTTCAGTCCTTTCGAAGATTGATTTCGGGTCCGGATATTATCAGTTAAGGTTCGATGTGTCAGATGTGGTTTGGACAGTTATCGGATCTCGGTGTGGGCATCAGGAGTTTTTGGTCACGCGGTTTGGTTGACCAATGCCCCGTAGATCTTGTGGACGTGGTGGACCAGGTGTGCAGACGGTTTCTGGACGAGTTGCGGCCATGTTTGTCAACAACATCTTGATTCACTCCAGGAGTATGGACCAGCACCTGAAGCAATTGTGAGCGGTTTCGTGGACTTTGCGAGACGACCAGGTGTTTGCGAAGTTCAGCCAGTGTGGGTTTTGACCGACTAGCATGAAGATTTTGAGCTGTGTGATGCTAGCCGAGGGAGTTGGCGTGGATCCTGACTAGATAGAAGCCGTGTTGATTTGGGGATTGCCCTACCATTGTACCAGAGATTAGGGGTCTCTTGGGTTTGGCAGGCTATTACCGACAGCTTGTGCAGGATTTTCTCGGATTGCCACTCTATTTTCCGGATTGACGAAGAAGGCGTCAAGTTCAAGTGGTTCGATGCACGCGAGGAGAGTTACTGACTTCTGCAGGATGGTTGACCGTTGCTTCGGTTTTGACCTTACCTGACGATCGTGACGAGTTCGTGAGTTATGGCGATGCATCGAGGTTTGGATTTGGTTATGCGTGATGCAGCTTTGCAGAGCGATGGCTCATGGTTCTAGGCAGTGGAACTTTGTGTAGTTGCATATCCTGTGTATGATTTGAGTGTAGCTGTCCTTCTGTTAGCATCAGAGAGTTTGAGACACTATAGCTATGGCGTGCAGCACAGTGTAGGACGTACACTGATCATTTGAGTTTCATCCACTTGCATTTTTGGCCAGATTTGGGCTTGAGGCAGTGTAGATGGATGGGGTCGACTAACGACTATGGCTGCACCTTTGAGCTTGTTCGAGAAAGGCTAGTGGTTGAACTTTGACTATCCGTCTGGGATATCGTTGCTGATGCATTCAGTCGAGAGTCAAGAGCTTCAGTGTTTCATGTGTGTGTGTGGCTTGAGTTTCCGTATTAGCCGAGTTGTGAGCTATGGGAGCTGTGTTCGAGTGTGATGATGTGAAGCTCATTGTTTTACGCGCATTTGGCGCTAGTGGTGCGGAGATGTGTCTGATACTCCGAGTTTACTACTCGTGACGTAACATGAAGAGCAATGTAGCAGCTTGTGTGTATAGAAGCCACATTTTTCGACTGGCGATGGCTAGGAGGCAGAGATTTCCCGAGAAGTGTCAGCCATTCGAGATTTCCGGTTGGACGTGGCGTTTGTCGCTGTGATTTTGTGTGTGTTTGTGTGCATTTGATTTGTAATATCAGTTGTCAGACCATTATGGACCATTTGATGAATTTGGTACGTTTCCTTGTACTTTTCGGGAAAAGATTTCAGTGGCAGGCTAGTATAGCTGTGTTTGACGGAGATTGGTCATTCCCGCGATGTACCCGTGTCCCAGTTCGCTGATCGAGATAATCAGTTACGACAAAGTGTTGGCAAGCTTTGCAGCGAGCTTTGGGGACCAAATTACGAGTTAGTACCAGCTCTTATCCTCATATTGGTGGGCGATCTTTGAGGGCTATTCAGACCTTGGAGGGCATGATGTGGACCTCGGTATTGCAGTTCCAGAGGATTTGGGACTCGCAGTTTCACTTGTTCGAAATTGCATGCAGTACCAGTTTGTGGACCCCTATGGTATTGACGTTGCTTAATGTCGTTTTGAGGACGACGTTGTACTCCATAGTGCTGGAGCGAGTTTGGTTTAGTTTAAGTTTGAGTTGATGTTTGATTCTGATTTTGTGGAATGTGCTACCACAGATTGTCAGATTAGCGGAATGGAGTTGATAATTGCCCGAGTCCGTTATTTGAGTTATGTTGATGTGTGTAAACTGAGTTGTGATTTGCCATGTTATTTGGATCCGTATGTGGTCATATGCGAGTTTGGGTTGTGCCATATAGTTTGGCATCGCCTATATCGTTGGTTTTTATGTGTGTTGTGTTCCGTGTGGCGGAATTGTGTTTCAGGTTTGCTACGTGTTGTGTACCCTATCTATTCCTTATGCATGAACACTTGGCTATTGTGTAGTGCCAGTTTAGAATTGTGATTTGAGGGTACAGAGATTTCAGCACGGAGCTATCTCCTATTGTGGAATCAGTTGGCGGAATTGTTCAGTTGACGTAGCCACTTGAGAGTTGAGCAATATGCAGAGGCAGTGCTCCTATGTTTAGCCGGCAGACTCGGAAATTTCGAGGTCGAATTTTTTTTAAGGGGGGTGGATTTGTCACGACCCAGAACAGAATCAGCAGTGGAATCAGATTAATCTACGAGTTCGCGTGTTATCGCAGGTTCCGACAGTTGTTTGGATCGCAGGATTTGATAACGACTTAATTATGGGCCGAGAATTGGAGCTGGGTCTCTTCTGGAGAGTCGTTGTACATGTGATTTCGAGTTCGTGGGCGGTTCCGGATCGTTATTTGGACGACCGAGGAATTAATTATGAATATTTGAAGTTCGAATTATAATGGCGATCTTCTTAGCGACTAAATTACCGGTCGAGAATTTGGTTTCGGCTTCTTCACAGAAGTTGTTCAGAATTTAATTTCGAGCTCGTGGGAACTTCCGGAGCATTATTTTGAGTTACGAAGATTAAGTTGTGAATATTTCCGATTGTTGATTGTTTAGTCGATTTAAATGTGTGTTGGTTTGAACAGTTGACTTTTTATCCGATTGGTCGATATGTTTGACTTCGGGTGATAATTGAAGAACATGTTGAGACGAGTTTGTGGCCACAAGAATTATCGGAATCGGAATTACGACGAGAAAGTTACGGATATTCGAAGTTTGTCGCAAATTAATTGGGAAAGTTTCCTTATTCGGTAAGTCTATAAATAGTAGGTTGCCATTTGTGGAAAGTCAAAGCTGAATTAATGTGTTGACTGGTGAGTTGACTCAGTTTGACCGAGTGGGAGGAGAAGTTCACAACGGCAAGGGAGGTGCTCCATGGTGGCGAAGGATTCCGGCCACCTCCGAGCTCGGGCCTTGTCCCGTTCGGTGCGCCTCGGTGCCCCCGTCCCCGTGCCGGCCTCCTCTCGTGGTGGAGCTCATGGTGGAGAGAGAAATTTGGAACCAAAGTTTGGGATTTTTGGGTTTAATGGTGGTTTGTGATTCCGGTCGAGTTGAGCTCAAACAAGGACTGGGTTTTGTAGCCCTCTTCACCATGATTCTAACCATATAGGTATGGTGTTTTAATTCGATTTGTGTTTGGAGAATTTTGGATTTGAAATTTTGGGAACAATTCGGTTTTACTTGAAATTGGATGAGTTAGAGTGAGAATTGGCCTTTATTGTAGTTGACAAAGTTGCTCAGTGGGTGATTTTGCATGGAATGGTGGTTGCTCCGCCGAGAAATTTTCAGTTCGGTGGTAGCGCCACCGTGGGCGGCGGTCAACGGCGGTCAAAGTTTGACTTTTTTGGAGTTTTCGACAAGTTGCATGTCATTTCACTCGAAATCGCGCCCCGATCGCAGTGGGGAGGTTCGTTTTTCAAGTTGAGCATCCGAAAGTATAGCGAGGTATTGAGGTGTGATTTCCGGGTGTCCGACAGTTTGTCGTAATCAGATTATGTGTTTCCGAGAACGGTGGTTTCTCGTGATTTTATTTGAATTGTCGGATTATGACTTTGAGTAATGGATTTTGTGATTATTCAGGGGTTCGTGATCATTCTTTTGGCGAGGGACTTTCCGCCGGATCACGGGTTAACGCATATCGCGTTACGCTAGTCTGTGAGTGGACAATTTATTTTCACGGATTGATTGCGAGTCTTTTATATACGTTTTACGAATTTGAGCATGCAGTATCATTATGGTTTTACGAGCATGAGATTTCATACGAGATTATGTTTATTACGAGCATGTGTTATACGAATATGCATATACCAGTATATAGTACGTATATACACTTATATATATTGTTTCATGCATTTGCATCGAACTGTTTATGATTTGGTTTACACAGAGTACAGTCTCAGTTACGTTGTTGTATCGATACACTTGCCTCTCGGCTGATCCCCGATGGTAGGCCACCAGGAGGGGCAGTACCCCTACCTGACCGGCGAGGGGCAGTACCCCGGAACCGAGGCCTTTCTGGCTATGGATCACGTGGAAGTCAGGGACTCCGTGATTCCGACTGTACTAGCACGGATGTGTCCACGAGTGACCCCGTGAGATTTTCCTTGCATGCTCTGTTTACGAGTTGGAATCAGCGTCTCCTCGTATACTATTTGATTTATTTATATTTCGACTCGCATATGTTTAATAACATATATTACTCGGTGAAAGACATTTATTTTCGTCCACTCACTCTAACAGTTTTCATGTCTTTCCCTGGGCTTTTCGGTTTCCGTGCCCAGTTTGCATTTCGGACTCTGGTGTCGCACGTCGTGGTCAGAGGCATAGTACTCGAGCTACCTTGTTTCTTCCAGTAGGTTTATTGTTCTACCTACTGTGGTATACTGATATGTTTATACATTAGAGGTCGCTCTGAGTAATCTGTTGTTTATGCTATACGATTTTACACCGGATTTCAGTAAAGTATAGATATATTTATTGTTTTACTTTACTGTTGATATATTGAGAAATCCGGATGGGATTGGTGCCCACGGTTTGATTTTTGTGGCATAGGATGAAGTGTATTTTCCGCGTGCAGGTAATGGTAATTCCACGTTAGTAACGAAACTCTGCCGAAATTTCGAAAGATTTTTGTTGGTTCGTGTTTTCGAAGGGGTTCGATTCCGGTTTAGGCAACTAAATCGGGGTTGGGTTCTTTCAGTGGGCAACTTTTTTCAAATCAATTCCAATACCCACATGTCCTAAAGAAAAATATTTTTCAAAGCTTCGAGAAGCATATAGGAAGGATGTGGAAAGATGTTTTGGTGTTCTACAATCACAATTTGGCATCGTTAGAGGAGCGGCTCGAGGATGGGATAAGATGGATCTTCGATACATCATGTTGACTTGTATTATACTACATAATATGGTAATAGAGGATGAACGACCCAAGGATACTGACGATGATTTAGAGTCTAATGAAGAAGTGGAGGATAACATGAGGCCCAAGAAAGCATCTATTTGGGAGCGTCCAATAACTGAAGACTTTGACCCTGTTGGCAGAAATGGATAGAATTTTGACGGAGTCATGGATAGATATCTTCATATTAGATCAGAGTATGCTAATTCAAGCCTTCAAGGTGATCTAGTACAACATGTCTGGATTCATAAAGGCAACATTCAACTATAAGGTTATAGTTGTGCATCCCATTATTCTTTAATCTCTATCTACAAATAAAGTTGGTTTGTGTAATAAAAATTTGATTTTTGAATGTGTATTTTGTAAGAATAAAATCTAGTTCAATTATAACTATCTAACTTAAACAGAGTGAACTAACAAAGTTATCAATTACCAGCCACTTTTATTTGATGACATTTATAGTGCATCAGCACCAAACAATTATTTGAAAACATAACAATATTGTTCGACTAGAATCTTAAAGAAAAAAAACAATTATTTGATAACAAAAATAAAACTAAATAAGAACAACTTATACTGCTCATGGTGTAAACCATTGTGCTTTTGATAGATCCGAGTTGGTAGACTCATTAGCGGGGTATGTGTTGTTTTCTCCGGTGGCCGAAGCTTGTGGATAAGAAGCTCCAACAAATGGTGGTGTTGGGTTTGCTCATCCAGTGAAATAAGGCATCAAATATGTGCCCCCCCAGTGAATGGTACGTGGCATCGGGTATGATCCTCCAGAGAAATGTGGCATCGAGTATGACCCTCCGGAGAAATGTGGGTAAGGGTAGGATCCACTAATCGCATCCTCATCATCCTCTTTCTCAACTATTTTCTTTTGCTTCTTTTTCCAATATTTCAGCCTATTTGGTGTCATTTCACTTGTATTCATCTCCATAATGCATTCTTCCCTTTCTTTTACTTTGAGTGCTCGTTCTTCTAATATAAGCGCCTCTTTTCGCATTTCCATCTGCTCTTTTTGACATTCTCACTCGTGTTCAAATTGAAGTTGTCGTTGATATTCTTGCTCTTGTTTCTCCCTTTGCGCCGCAAATGATGCTTGGTTGAAAACCATAGTTTCCACCGCTAAATCCATTCGCTTCGAGCGTGCATGTGCTTCTTTCCTTTTCGAAGTTTTTCTTTTGCAGCCTTCTTTTCTTTGGGTCTTACTGTTGGGTCTGCAATTGCATCGGCAAGACCCGCATCTTTATCAAAATTAAGCTTTCCATAGATTTTTTCTTATGATGGTGTTTGATCACTTTCTTCGAGTATATTGTTTGAAATGTCTTGGAGTTGTTGAAATCCCTTTACGATCTCATAAGCGTCCCAATGATTGAATTCTTTGCTACCCATATTTTTCTCCTTCATCTCATTTGTATAATATATTTGTACTTGACGATCCTGCATCAAAATATAAGTTTTGATATGAACTATGATGAATATTAAATTTAAAGTCCATTCAAACATACAATAAATTCCTCACCTCATCTATCTTGTTGGCAGCACTCTCGTACCATTTCTTTGCTTTTCTTAAACATCCTTTCCAAATTAGCAGCTTTTTCTTCAAAACTTTAAACCTGTTGGTTATTGCTTGACATGTTCAGATCTCTGATGGATTCCCTGACCAATTTTGGCTAAAGTGTTCGTGAACTTCTTCCTATAGGTCATCTTTTGATCGGTCTTTACCTTTTTTCTTATTTTGGCTAGCGGCTCTCCATGACTTGCATAATTGGATATTTTCAATAGATGACCATCTAGTTCCTGCATTTGAAGGCTTTTTAGATTTGGAAGCCATATCAAAAACCCTACTAGCGAAAAGAAATCTTTTAATTAGAGAAGCAAAATTTAGTAACTAAAGATGAGAATTGTGAAAGATAACTTAGATAAGTAATACGTTTATATAGAGATCTGTTATCAAATTTTACTATTTTCAAGCCATATTTTTATACTTATCTTTATTACTTGATGGTGCATTATAAATGCAACTTTACAAGGAGCCGTTATCCTATTACCATACTTATCTATTCATTGCTCAAATACTTCTACATTTTCATGTAGCTGCAAATTATATTTTTCGACTACTTGCAAATGCATAATTCATCTGGTTAGTGGCAGTAGCATTAAACATCCCAAAAAAAAACCAACAAAATGATAGAAAATTCTGGTGTTGGTACCATTGTGTCACTTATGTTTTACCCCTCATCTTATTTTTTTTTCGAGTTATACCCTTCATCTTACTTGAGCTTTTCCACTTGTTAATAAAGCATTATGTAAGTGTTTTGGTTGAGAGTGGTAGATCGATAAACATACCTTCCATTATGCTCTGAGTTTATGGAGCTTAGTTGTTTCTCACTGATCCCTGCTGAGTAATGCACCTAACTTTATCATGCATTCTTCATGAATTAAACAGTTTACATGGCCTAGTGTGGAATCTAACTTCAAGGCGGTAATCAACTCACCACAGTTTCTCTTTAGACTTACACTCCAAGTAGAAGCTAGTCACATAAATATATACCGTTAAGAAATGTGCTGTAAAAAGTGATCCATTCTCTACATCTCAAATTCACCCTCGATATACCATTGATGACATTTATCATTCTATCAGCTGCACGGCTGCAATAATAGGTATTTTCTCCCTTAGTTTCTGAGTCAGTCCACTTAACTGAACTTTGACAATGTAGTCATTAATCTCTACAAGCTCCAGAATTCCACCTCATGTGCCAGCCAGATATGGCCTAATCTCTGCAAGAAGCTGAAACATGGATGTTGATAATTAGGCTCTATAACAAACACCTGCATTGAAATGGTACACCAGATACTAGATATAGTGGCATAATAAGTTCTGTTGGATAATAAGATCTGTGTACCTTTTTGACCTTTTCCTCATTGAGATCAAGGCCTGTCTCAATGTTCATAATCTGTTCCACGTCCATAATCTCAGGAATTTTATCACGTAGGCGAGTTTCAATTCCCATTTTTAGTGTCACAGTCGAGCTTGGACATGATCTGCAAGCTCCCTGTAGTTTTAATAAAACAACAAGGCCATGTATCTCATGTAGTGCCACATTCCCTCCATTTGCCATCAAACCAGGCCGTACCTCATCCAATACCTTTTCAACATTTTATTCCGTTAAATGGAGGACACAGCTTGGTGAAAAATCCCCTGCAAAGGGGTAATAAAAAGGAGTCAATACCACATCATTAAATCATGATCACGTATTCAGTTATCATTATCCAATAAAACAGTTGAGAGCTTGAGATCGAACTCCGTACTGTGCAGCAACTGTTTTTTCCTTTGCAAATTCCAAGCACAAACACCATGAAATGAGGTTCAGTATACAAAATGAAGATAAACAATTAACCCAATATCTTGTTTGCTTACAAATTTGCATTCCCAAAACTCAGGCTCAAAGCCTCAAACTGCAAATAAACACTACAACAAAACAAGAGCTTGCAAACATCTACTTACCAAACAGGAGAATATAAAGGAAGTCATCATCTTTGAAAGCAGAAGTTTATCATTGACAACTCACTCTACTCAGCTTCCTAGATGCGTTATGTTGTTTTGACAGCCGCATGAACATGTTGGGCAGGGCACTGCTGTGTCATTGTGGAACGAAGACAATGAGACACAACAAGCAGGAGTTTATTGAGCCAAGAATTGTGAAAATGTGCATGTTGATCTCCATGTCACTGCTCAAAAGAGTTGATGGTGAAATCAAACTATTTCTAAGCAAAATAACTTGTGTTTCATTTACAATATACAAACTTACTCATGGCTTGAGAGACTCTCCTTTTATCTGTAGTGTAGTATTTAGTTGGCTTGATTACTTTTGCAGCACTACAAGTATATCCCAGTCCAGGTCCCATTAGGGTGAAGTTCAGCGGGCGTTTAACTGTTCTGTTGCTAGTTCTCGCTTGACCAACACTCAATTGAAAAGTAGCTACAGCATTTATCGGGTCCTGCGACCATGAACTCAGCACTCCACCTCTGCAACAATTGTTATATTGCTTATTGTATGGAGTTCCAGGGAGTAGATCAACAATAGTCGGTTTCTTTTTACAACAGTGAGGGGGAGTTGTCTTGAATCTTGAACAGTCTCCTTGCTCGGTGGCCTGAGCTCCCACCATGTCCCAAATTACCTCTTTCTTTGACCATGTCCATCTAAGTGACCAGCCTGGTGCTTGAATGTTTCGATATTGCTGGTAGTTAAAAATTGTAACAGCAGCCTGTTTATGCAAGGAGAATGCAGGTTAAATATTAACCTTATTCTTTAAAAATTAAAATTCAAACTTGATTTCTTGTAAACAACCTGATCAGATCAGGTAACCATATTGTGATGCAACTAAATGTGTAAATAAAATCTAAACCCAAATCAGACTTACAACATAGCCATCATCGGTCCAGCTTTTAATGTCCCACTTGATTGTGATGCTCCCAGTGAGATCAAGAGGATCATATGCATCTGGAAATAAACAAGCAGGAAATAAACAATGAGCACTGTGGGAATATGAATCTAGAATGAGATATGTCAAAAGAAATAAGTGCTCCTGAATTAGCTCGTGTGACAAAAGGCTTCTATTCATTACTTCTAAACACATTGAATTCTCATGCAGAACTCCGACTGGTGAAACACAGATCGTTTTTATTAAACACTAAGGGAGTAAGGTAAACATGAACCAAGGATAAGTTATTGCATTCAAAATTTCCCTTATGTCATGTGGCAATGACACATCTCTACTGAGAATCCAAACACACTAAATTGAACCCTACAACGTTTCTAATTTGATCTCCATTTAAAGAAAAACTCTTTTATCTCAAACTTTGGTGCTAGCCTCCGGCAAACTTCTGAGAGCTAATGCATAATGTAGATCAAACTTATATAATACGTATAAGCCTCAAATGTCTCAAATCAAAACAAACTACTCAAACAATCCCTGAACTCAAAAAATTCTTGATTACTTTTTTGTTAAACTTAATTTCTTATTTGGCCATAATCATTATTCTTCATTTCCATAACGAAAAAAAGGAATAGTTAAAGATTGAACCTTTTCATAAATCATAGAAAACCCACTTCCTTAGCTGTCACATTCAATCCCCACAAACCCTACCAAATCTCACAACAACACCCTCAAGAAAACACATTTCACTAAAACAAAGAGTCTGTTTCAACCGGATTACGCGGGACGTAATCTAGCAGAAGCAAGTACGAGCTTCTTCTTCCTCTCGTCCGAACGCTCGGGCTGTTCGGATGGTCGGGCGCTTTTTCTCTCTTCGGGTGTTCGGGTACGCGTGTTGGGATATGGCTGTTAGAAGAATACAACAACAAAAGGACGGTCAGATGGTCGAGATGGGGGTGGCCCGCCTTCAACGCTCCGATGCCTAAGTTAGAAGATGTATTGGATATAACAGTCAAGCGAACGTGCGTGAAAGTAGGTTGGAGTGTTTAATGCTTGAAATCAGATCCCCCTTACCTGTAATAAATACCTTTCATATATAGGTGGTTGAGTTTGTTGTTTACTCGTGTTCCTCGATGTGGGACTGGGCTCCTTCTGTTGTTATGTGATCCGCACATTCGGATGTGCGCCCCACGGGCGCGTGCGTGCTCGGATGTGGTCGGTCTTGTGAGCGGAGTTGTAGCCTTCCTAGTGGTCTTTCGGGTGGTCGGGTAGGTGTTGATTACCTGCTTAGGTGGGTAAGTATGTTTAATCGGAGAACTAATGCTGCTATACTAACAAGTCCCCCAAGTCCCCAAGTCAAAGAGAACTTTCTTGACTGGGGAGTTGAAAAAGGGTTCGTGTGATTAAACAGGATACTTATCCGATTGAGCAGTGACGTGCATTCCTGTAACCCCCAAGTCCCCCAACTCTCCGGTCAAGGAAGGGCTCGCATGACGGAGTGGGTACCTGTGCGTCCGATCGTGTACCTGTTCGTGCGGTCCTGTATTCTAGGCCCGGCCTCCAAACGAATCTTGCTATTTGGAGCCGCGCGCCCGTGGAGTCTTTCGGACGAACACAAATGAGTGGAATACAGATAGATGTGAATGCGTGTGGGTGTGGGTGTATGCAAATGTATGTGAATGTATGTGGGTGTATGCAGGTGTGCGTGAATGTATGTGGATGTATGCGAATATATGAATGATCGCGCGCATGGGTGGATCCGAGCTGACCCCGACCCCCCAATATGGAGCCGTTAAGCCTCGGAACGGTCGTTCTTGAAATGCATGGGTGGATCCGAGCTGACCCCGACCCCCCAATATGGAGCCGTTAACATTACGCACACGGAGGGGAGGAGCCCCACGCCCGTGCCGCCCATCGGTCTTAGCACGCGCAAGGAGAGGATGGACCCCATGCCCGTGCCGCCTAATCCGACGAATTGATCGCTTACCGTTACGCGCACGGAGAGGAGGTGCCCCACGCCCGTGGCGGTGTCAGTTCTTCATTTTAGCGCGTGCACGCGGGAAGGGAATGCGGACGTTCATCCTCTTCCGGGACGCCTAAATGGTGTTGTACTAACCTGGTGCGGTGGCGTTTGCTTGCCTGGGAAGGTTTCTCGGGCGCTTGGTCGTGCGGGTGGTGTGTGCGCCAGTCCGAATGGCGGGAGGCGTGACGTGTGTTGTCTTGCCTTGGGTGGGGTGATTCTTTGTCTGACGAGGTGCTTGAGGTGACATTCCTTTTGACTTCTTCTTGGGAACCGTTGTGTAATAAATGATAGCCGGCGTAATTAATGCTGGCGTGCCCTGTGCATTAAATGCTGATGACATAGTAACTGCTCGAAGGTCAGGCGTCAGGCGCGTGGGAGCATGGGGTGTTGCGTGGATGACACGTGGCGAGTTATGGGAGATCGTGCTAGGGTTTTGAAAATGAGGCGGGAAGCTGAAGGGTTAGCGCGGTTACTTGGGTGGGTAAGTAAACCGCCTCGGGGCCACGTGTCATCATCTGACGGTGGACACGCGAAAATGAACGGCTGGCGTTCGATGGTGTGTCCTGTGTGATCAGTATAAATAGGGCCTTGTGGTGTCGTCTTCCTTATCGCTTTTTACATTTACTGAAACTCTATCAAATTCACTTTGCATACTGTTCTTGCTCTGTTCGTGTTCCTTGCCGGAGTTCGTTATCAACATTCAACTTTCAACCGTAATCTTCAATCTCTGGTGA
Organism: Geum urbanum; assembly: GCA_946800695.1. Taxonomy (NCBI): domain Eukaryota; kingdom Viridiplantae; phylum Streptophyta; class Magnoliopsida; order Rosales; family Rosaceae; genus Geum; species Geum urbanum. Next base: position 15,784,307 of record OX327003.1, read on the forward strand.
GGCCCTTGACTCTGTTTCTGCTTTCTCGTTCTGTCATTTTGCGTTTCCGGTTGTTTTTCTGTCCCCCCCCCCACGGTTTTTGGGTTTTTTGGCTTTTTCTGGGTTTGCGTCTCTAGAACAAGGCGTGTTCTTGAGGCGTGCCTGGTTTGATCTTGATTGGGGTAGATTTTCTGGGTTTTTGTTGTTTCTGGTGGTTTGTTTTTTTTTTTTGCTAAGTGAGGGTTTCGCGTGCGTGCGTCTAGGAGATGGAGCCAATAGAGGTATCGAGCGGACAATCACGTGAACGGATATACGTACCGGGGGCGCGGTGGGTTAGTTGTAATCCGACCTCGAGCGGGTCGGGTGTATCCTCGTCCGACTCCGTGATGAGTGTGACGCCTCTTCGATACATCCCTAACAATTCTCCTATGGTGCAGCCAATGGATCCCCAACAAGCGCTCGCTACCGCAGGGTTAGGGAGTTCTTCGAGGTCGTCGGGCAGGTCTTCGCCCACTTCTGGGCCGTGGGGCGAGAAGGACGTGCAGCAGGAGTCGTCCGTTTCCCAGTTCGCGGAAAGCGGCCGCGTACACTGGGTGCTGCCAGATGGGACTCCGGTACAAGAGCCCGAGCGTGCGCCATCCGTGAAGGAGATGGCGAGGTGGGCACGCGACTACCACATCCTGAACTCCGTGAGGCTGAGGATCCCCGGCAAGGGCGACACATTCACCCGCCCTCCGCGCGGCCACGTCTGCCTTAGCGAATTCCATTTGAAGGCCGGGATCAAGCTGCCCTTGCATCCTTTCTTTCAATATATGCTTGCGCTCCTGAGGATCTCTCTCGGCCAGTGCGGTCCCACGCTCACCCGCACGCTCGTCGCCATGTTCAATATCTTCCGGGTGAGCGGAATGGACCAACGAACGCGGGCGGAGTTCCTGCATTTCTTCCGTCTTCGATATTCCACACGCCAGAGGGATTCAGGGACATTCACGGTGGAGCCCCGTGTGAAGTGGTGGTTGGTCGATCCACCAAGCTCATCAACCTCCTGGTGCACAATCAACTGCTTGGTTGGGGGAGACTGGGAGTTCGGCGCCTTCACCCCGGAATATGCCGCCAATGCCAACAAGATCGATCGAGTCCCCCAGTTCTTCCATTCGCTCAACACGAACGAGTATCCGCTTACGCCCGTTGAGGAGGCCAGGAAAGCTCGCCTGAAGTTCGTGTTCGACCCCGCGCCCGAGGCAAGATATTTCTGGGCAGCGTGTCATTGGGATCTAATCGAGCGCACGCGTCTCGCCAAACCGCCCGGTCCGTCTGGGCTTTTGTAGTTCTCTTGTATGCTAGTAGTAGGAATAGGATTTATTAAGTGTTGTTTCTGTTGCTAACCTTTCGTTTGTGTGTTCTGCAGCCAAGATGACAAAGTCTAAGGCGACGGAGAAGGATGATGCGCTTAAGCGCCGCATGGTCGCTCTACTCTCCACCGCCGAGAACGTCCGTAAGGTGGTGGACGATGGGTGTGGCGGGTTCGTCCTAGGAAGCAGCACTCAGGCCAAGATCCCCATCCCCAATGTGGCCGACTGCGCCCAACCCATCCGGGCGTCCCAGATGACCGTCCCCCGCCCGCCACCAAGCAACGCCTCTGCCTCCAAAGGTCAGGACCGGGCGGAGCGTGAGCGCCTCCACCGCAAGAAAGAACAGCGGCAGGTGGAGCGCGACCAGCGCCGGGTGGAGCAGAGGGACAGACGGGATGCCGCCCGCACGCCTCAGACAAGTGCAGAGCTCCCTTTCAGTGCGTCCGAGCTGGAGGGTAGTGCCGAGCGCCCGCAGAAGCGTGCATGGACAGATGCCACTGGGGGTCCGCACGCCTTCTGTGAGCCCCTCCTCGCCGCCATTGCCTCAGGGGTGAAGTCCGTAAATGGGCTTCTGCCGCCGGGCCCGCTTCCTTCGGACGACTTGGACCGGGCCTACAATTCCTGTGCGATGATGCAACACAAGCTCTTCAAAGCGCGCACGCGGGAGGCGACTGATCGGGAGGTGGCGACGCTGAAGGCGGAGCTGCGTGTGGTAAACTTGTCGCAGAAGAAGCTGCAGCACGGTCTCTCCAAGTCCAATGAGTTGGCGGACCGCCAGGCCCGTCAGCTCCATGAAGCCGCGGAGCGCGAGGCAGTTTTGAAGGCGGAGCGGGACAACGCTCTTGCTGCGGTGGAGGATGCCCGGGCGGAGGCGGCCAACAAGCTGGTGGAGATGGAGTCCCGCCTAATGGAGGCTGAACGCCAGGCTAGGACCAAGTAGCGCGTCATGCGTACCCAAGCGGAGGCGGTTGCTGCCTTCAATGAATCTTCAGAGTTCTTGGAGTTGGTGGCTGCTGAAGCTGACGGTCAAGTGGCTGAGTTCCAGGAGGCGGTGTCTCCCTTCCCGGACTTGGAGCGCTACCGCGCACACCTGCAGTTGCTGGCGGGTGGGGCGTCCACGGAGCCGGAGCAGCCAGAGGCGGAGCAGCCCGAGCAGGCAGCGGAGGGGGCGGGGCAGGCGGGCGAAGCAGTAGAGTAGATTTTTCTTTTCTTGTAAGCGTAGGTCTTTTTTGTAACAGGCCTCGTGCCATTTAATATAATGAAGTTTCTTCTTTCCGTGTGTGTGTGCCTGTAACTTCTGTTTTTCTTTTTCTTCTTTTTGGCATCTTTTGAATGATTCGCGCGTACATGCGCTCTTTACTTTTTCCAATGGTATTCTAACCAAGTGTTACATCAATGCGAACAATCTCGCCCCAGTCCCCCGAGTATCGGGCGGGCGGGTTGAGAACAAACGTAAAAATAAAATGAAAATGAAAATAAGTACCAACACAACAAAATTTAATGAAAGTACTTCCTCAAGTGTTGGATGTTCCACGGGTGTCGCAGTCGTTGGCCCTGCATGTCTCTAAGGTAGAAAGTGCTGGCGCTTATCACTTCGTCAACGACGTACGGACCTTCCCATAACGGGCGGAGTGCCTTAACCTTCTGCTGGATTGCCTTCATCACCCAGTCCCCCTGTTGGATTGGTCGAGCCCGGATACGCTGGTTATATAATCGGGCGATCCTCTGCTTGTTCGCAGCGTTGTGGAGATGCACCGTGTCCCTCCGTTCTTCCAACAAGTCGTTGTTGAGTTGTAGTCCCTCGTTGTTCGTGCTTGGATAGTACCCCTCGATCCGTGGGCTCTGGTGGGTGATCTCCAAGGGTAGCACAGCCTCTGTTCCGAACGTCAAACTAAACGAGGTTTCGCCCGTGGCGGAGTTGGCGGTCATTCGGAGGGACCATAGGATCTCCGGGATGACCTTGGGCCAGCGCCCGTATCCCGAGTCCCTGGGTTCGATATCTTCAATCTTCTTCTTGATGCCCGCCTTGATAATTTTGTTCGCTGCTTCCACCTGTCCGTTTGTCTGAGGGTTCGCCAGTGATGCGAACACGAGATCCGTTCCCTATCGTTTGCAGAAGGCCGTGAGCCAGGGGTTGTTGAACTGTGGCCCGTTGTCCGTGATGATGCTTATTGGCGTCCCGTAGCAACAGAAGAGGAAGCGCCAGAGGAAGCGCTCGACCTTCTCTGTCGTGATCTTTGCCATTGGTTGGGCCTCGATGAACTTGGTGTGATAGTCGATGATGACAATCAGGTACGTTTACTGCCCCTTCGATTTTGGGAGCTCCCCGATTAGGTCCAGTCCCCACTGTGCGAATGGTACGGGCGACAGGAGGATGGACAGTGGGACGACGGGCGTGTGGTGGTGATGCGCGTGCAGCTGGCACTGGTGGCACTTGCTCGTTAGTGCTGTGGCGTCTGCGTGGATGGTGGGCCACCAGAATCCACACCGAAGGGCTTTGTGTGCGATCGACCTGGTGCCCGCATGATGGTTGCATGTGCCCGAGTGGATTTCCTGCGAGATCGAGTTGCCCTTTGGTGGAGTGACGCACTTGAGGCTTGCCCAAGTCCTCCCTTGTCGATATAGCGCTCCATCCCGCATGCTGAAGTTGGCCGCCCGTGCGACGATGGTTCTGGCCTGTCGCTTGTCTTCTGGTAGCTCTCCCCTTGTCTTGTAAGCGATGAGCACGTCCATGTAGTTATGCTCGTGCGGTTCGATTGCCAGGATCTGTTCTGCTCCTGAGATGCTCGGTCGTCGTAGCACTTCGACAATCCGCTGCCCTGGTCCCATGTGTACGGGGGCCGTGGCCAATCGGGCGAGTCTGTCTGCCTTCGCGTTGAGCCCCCGGTGTATATGGTTGATGTTTACGTATTTAAACCTGCTGATTAGCGCCTTCACGTACTTCAGATAGGCGATCATGGACTCCCCCTTTGCTTGGAATTCCCCTCCGACCTGGCTCACCACCAACTGCGAGTCACTGAATACATTGAGGTCGGGCGCCTCCGAGTTCTTGGCCAGCTGTAGGCCCGCGATGAGCGCTTCGTACTCGGCCTCGTTGTTGGTTGTTTTGAATTCGAACTTGAGGGCGTACTCCGTGTTTACTCCTCCTGGGCCAGTTAGGATGATCCCGGCGCCGCTCACCTTCTTTGTGCATGAACCGTCGACGTAGAGGTTCCACTCCGACAATGGTCCCTCCTTGACCTCCGGTTTGTCGGATGCCTCTACTGCCGGGCCGTCGGATGCGTCGACCGACGTTGCCTCTACTTCCGTGTATTCGGCGATGAAGTCCGCCACTGCCTGTCCCTTGATTATCATTCGGGGCTTGTACTGAAGGTCGAATTCGCTGAGTTCGACTGCCCACTTCGCCAGGCGGCCACTGTGGTCGGGCGATTGGAAGATCTGGCGCAGGGGTACGTTTGTGAGGATGTGGATGCTGTGCGCTTGGAGTATGGCCTCAACCGTCGGGCGGCGGTGATGAGCGCGAGCGCCATCTTCTCTATCGTCGGGTATCGGGTCTCAGCGCCTGTCATGCCCTTTTCTGAGAAGAAAACGGGCAGTTCCGTGCAGTCCTCCCTGCGGACGAGGGCAGAACTGACGGCTGTGAGGGAGGCGGCCAGGTAGATGTATAGTATTTCCCCTCAGATGGGCCTGGATAGGAGTGGGATGGAGGCTAGGTACTCCTTGATCTGAAGGAAAGATGTCTCGCATTCGGGCGTCCACGCGACCTCCCGCTTGTTCGTCGTTCGGAGGGCCCTGAAGAATGGGGCACATCTATCTGAGTTGCGAAATATGAACCTGTTCAGTGATGCGAGCTTGCCTGTGAGGCTCTGCAGGTCTGCTTTCTTGACGGGCGGTTTCATGTCGATGATTGCCCTCACCTTGGCGGGCGCAGCCTCGATTCCCCGATGGCTGACGATATACCCAAGGAATTTGCTGTTGGTGACTCCCAACGTGCACTTGGCCGGGTTTAACCTCATGCTGTTCCCGATGAGGACGTCGAGCACAGTCCCCAAGTTCTGGACGTGGTCTACCGCCTGGACGCTCTTCACCAGTATGTCGTCCACGTACACGTCCACAATGTTGCCAATCAGGCCATGAAACATCGCTTTCATGAGCCTCTGGTATGTGGAGCCAGCGTTCTTCAACCCGAATGGCATAACAACGTAGCAGTATAGGCCCTTGTCCGTGACAAACGTCGTCGCCTCCTGGTCCTCGGGGTCCATGAAGATCTGGTTGTAGCCCGAGTACGTGTCCATCATGCACAGGAGCTCGTGCCCGGCTGTCGCGTCCACCAACTGGTCGATCCTTGGTAGAGGGAAGCTGTCCTTGGGGCATGCCTTGTTGAGGTTGTTGTAATCGATGCACATCCTCCATTTTTTGTTGCTCTTCTGCACCATTACAGCGTTGGAGATCCACTTCGGATAATCCACCTTGCGGATGAACCCGATGCCAAACAGTCGGTCCACCTCTTCGTGCATCGTCGCGTAATGCTCCGCCTTGTACGCCCGTCGCTTCTGTTTCACTGCCCGTGCGCCGGTGCTGATGCTCAGCTTGTGGGATATGATGTTTGTGCTGATCCCGGGCATGTCCTTGTATGACCATGCGAACACCTCCTGCTTCTCTTTTAGCAGCGCGATCAGCCCCTCGGCTATCGCGGGAGCCAATGATGCTCCGATTTGGACCGTCCTCTCCGGGTGTTCGGAGGATAGCTGAACCGGCCTCAGCTCTTCGCGCTCGGGAACGGGCAATACTGCCATCAGCCCGTCGTGCGGGTCGTCTGGTACTTCCATCTCTGGTGCAGACTCTTCCATGACGAGGACCTCCTGCCTGTTCCGGGGTTTCGCTGCTTCTTCATAGTTGTATCCCCGGACGTGTCCGACCCCGTGCTCGGTTGGGAATCGTCCCAAGAGCATGTGCCCTACAATGATCAGCCTTAACTTATTGATCCCCGGCCTCCCGAGTATGGCGTTGTATGGGGAGGGGGTGTCCATGACGACGAAGTCTGTCCGGACCTCGCTGTGTGGGGAGTCGGGGGCGCCGATCCCGACCCGAATGTTATCGCTTTCAATCGGGTAAGATGTTTCGCCCGTGAAGCTGGCGACGCACTCGTGGTCTTGCGCCATTTTGTGTACGGGCCTGCCAAGCGCTGTGTACGCATCCAGATAGATTATGTTCACGGACGCCCCGTTGTCCACCAGCACCCTCTTTACGAGGAATCGGTCGATGATCGCGTCGATCACGAATGGTAGGGTGCTGTCCTTCGGGCTCCCTTCTTCGTCCTCCGCCATGAAACTGATGGTTGGCGACTCCCACCTTCCTGCCTTGGGCGCCCTTCCTGCCCCGATCGTCAGCACCTCCCTGCTCGAGCGATCGGGCGACGATGTTCCCTCCTTACGCTTTCCCCCATATATCATGCTGATAATCCCCCGGGTCTCAATATTTGCCTCGCGCGGTCGCTCCTCCACCCTAGGAGGGGTGACCCGACCGTCCTTCTGCATATCCGTGATGACCTTCTTCAGCATGATGCAGTCGTTGGTGTGGTGGGTGGCGGTGTTGTGGTATTCGCACCAGATGTCTGGGGTTCGGCCGAGCGGGGCCCTCTCCTTCGACATATTGTTTGGTGGTGGAATTTGGCGTCGGTGCTGGTGGAGCAGTTGCTCGTTTGATTGTCGGTTGATCGCATAGATCTCTTGTCCGGTCGGCCGGTACCGTGGCGCTGGCGGTAAACGGGCCCCTTGAGCCGCCGGTCCCCTCGCCTGGTTGTGGCGGTTGTTCTGATAGTTGCAGGAGGACGGCCTATGGTGATTTTGTTCTTTCGTGTCTCGGCTCCTCTTATAGCTCCCGGTTGGCTCCTCGTCGTCCGCGAGTTGTTGTGGCTGGGCGCTTACCTTTTTCGGTCTGTTGGTGCTCGACTCGGAGGTGGACCCGTACACTCGCGTCTCTACTAACGCCTTTTGTACGATCAGGTTCATGATCTCGTCGTAGTCGAGATGTTCTTTCCATAGCAGCTTCTCTACGAATGGTGTGGCGAGCATGTTGTCCATCAGGGCTATCTTTGCCACTCGCTTGTCGAGATCCCTGCATGTGCTCGCGAGCGTCCTCCACCGGTTTATGTAGCTCGACAGGTTCTCGCCCCTCCCCTGGCGGACCTTGAGGAGGATACCCGTAGTCTTGTACTTTCCCTGGAGCCTGTAGTGCTTCTGGAAGCTCTCCGCCAGCTCGAGGAACAAGTGGATGGAGCCTGGCGGAATCTCGTAGAACCAACTCCGTGCTTCCTCGGTCAGCATTTCTTGGAACAGGAAACACAGGGTCGGGTGCGTACGGGGATCCCCGCTCCCGTCGAACCGGGTGATCTTCGCTGTTTTCGCGTGGAGGTCTCTTCCCCTCTCTAGTATATGCGCTGAGAACGGGCTGACCCGGGGGGTGAACATCCTACCCTGCCCGGCAAGTTTGTCTTTTCGTAGGGGCGAGACTTCCTCCGCCAACTGTTCCATCCTCGGAAGGATCTGGGTGTTGTCTGTCAGGGGTGCCGATTCTCCCACCGGCGTGGGCGTGCGGGTTACCCGGGTGTCGGCCCTGCCGAACGGGTGTTGCTCTTTGTCGGTGGTCTCTTGGTTCCGTTCGCGTTGCCCCTGCTGCTGGCTGACGAGCGCGTCCAGCCGTTCCTCTAGTCTTTGTCGGATCTGGCGCTCCTGGTTCCTTTCGAGCGCTGCCTCTCGCAGCTCCTGGAGCAGGCAGTCGACGCGCTCCTCGCTACTGCTGCTCCCTCCCAGTTCCATTACTTGTCGCGCCTGTGCGCTCGGGGGTGTTTCCTCAACGGGTGTGTTGCTGACGTTAGTCTCCTGGTTATGCATGTGGGCTTTTGGTTGGTGGTGTTTATACGAGGTTTGTAATTTGTAAGCTTCCCACAGACGGCGCCAACTATTTCTACCGGATTACGCGGGACGTAATCTAGCAGAAGCAAGTACGAGCTTCTTCTTCCTCTCGTCTGAACGCTCAGGCTGTTCGGATGGTCGGGCGCTTCTTCTCTCTTTGGGTCTTCGGGTGTTCGGGTACGCGTGTTCGGATATGGCTGTTAAAAGAATACAACGACAAACGGACGGTCAGATGGTCGAGACGGGGGTGGCCCGCCTTCAACGCTCTGATGCCTAAGTTAGAAGATGTATTGGATATAACAGTCAAGCGAACGTGCGTGAAAGTAGGTTGGAGTATTTAATGCTTGAAATCAGATCCCCCTTACCTATAATAAAGACCTTTCATATATAGGTCGTTGAGTTTGTTGTTTGCTCGTGTTCCTCGATATGGGACTGGACTCCTTCTGTTGTTATGTGATCCGCACATTCGGATGTGCGCCCCACGGGCGTGTGCGTACTCGGATGGGGTCGGTCTTGTGAGCGGAGTTGTAGCCTTCCTGGTTGTCTTTCGGGTGGTCGGGTAGGTGTTGATTACCTGCTTAGGTGGGTAAGTATGTTTAATAGGAGAACTAATGCTGCTATACTAACAGAGTCCATTTACCCCATTCACTGCTCAGATGAAAGAAACTCATTTACATAATCAACAACACATATAGATTGTATCTTTGCTAGAAATTGAAGGAGGATGAGGACAACTGAACCAAACCTGTTGAGCTGAAGCAGCAGCAACAAAGCCCAAACACAAGAATAGTGGAAAAGAAAAACCCCCTTTTTTTTGCTGTAAAATCAAGCAATAGATATATAGAACTGGAACTGAAACTTTTTGGAAACAGATTTGCTAGTGATGAGATTACCGTTAACGAAGGCGTAGTCACGGGCTTCGGAGGCCTTGTGATGGCTCGAAATGAGCTTCAATGAGCTGTCCCTAGATTTCGGGAGAGGCGAGAGCATGCGGAACATGATCTAGTCCTTCTCGGCGTCGAGGCAGGGTCGACGACTTTGGGTTCGGCAACGAGGCTGAGGACGGCGATGTCGTAGCTGGGTTCTTGAGACACCGGAGAGTATGGACTCCGCCTGGATGCTGAAATCTAGCTTCGGCGAGACTATTCGTGAAATATCACTCTGATAACGTGGAGACATGTACGGTTGAAATTAAAAGTGCCACCGTGATAATTGAATCAGACCAGAAGACAATAGTTGCTCTAATGATTGACCCCAAGTAGTTCTTGTCTGAGCAAGAAGATATCGGTGGAGAATTAAAATCGTACAAATTTTACTTTTTAAAGTTAAACCAACGTGACAATCGAACAAAAGTGACCTCGGTGAACTTGCTCTAAGCGTATTGGTATTCATCTCATGACATTTAAGTATAAGATCATGTGGTAGGTGATATTGCTACATTCGGTCCTACACTTTTAAGAAGGTGCTAATTAAGTATATCAGGATGGATGAGACACCTCACCCTATGATAAAAACATGCACACATATGTATCATGTATATATTTATATATAGTATATATCAATTATAGTGTCGCCCCACCAACTAAATGGGTAGGTAGATTTCGAAAATTTCTCCTGCGCTTCTCCTAAATATAGATATAAAATAAACCAACACGAACCAGTTCAACAATATATACTATTGAAATATCGACTTGGACTCTTGAGAAGCTTCTACGGAATAAAATAAAAAGGGTAGTCGTACATACGCGTATAAGACTGAGCGAGGGAGAGGAGAATCTGCAGGCCTTACATTCCTCGCTATCTCATTGGGGATCGGATTATTATCTTAATTTACTACTAGCAAATGGCGCACACACGTGTGTATATTCAAAAATGGAAATATTGAACACCGATATGATAGGATTAGCAGTTTTATTTATTTATTACTAAAATCGATTATCAAGAAGATGATTAGTGAGAAAAAATATAGGAGATAAACATGGGCATATATCTTTATTAGTATTTCCTGTGCAAGTATTGTGCACTATTAATGTGTAAGACAATTTTAACTATTCATTTAATTTAATTTTATATGATACAAAAACACTTGTTAACATCATTAAATATTAAATGGAGGTAAAAAATTAGTTAATTGAGTGAACAATAAATTTTATTAATTGAAATATTATTATTATTAAAATAATAAATCCTATACCCTAACCCTACTCTAGGTCTCAAACCCTAAACTCTAATTAAACCTCAAATCTGAAACACTATACTCTGTACCCGAAACCTAAATCTCAAACCCTATATTCTCGAATCCTACAAACCTAAACTTCAAAATAAACGATCAAATTAACAAATTATTTTTCCTCACACACACGCACATATATGTGTATGTATATATAGATATTGTTGGTGTAAGGTCATTTATATATAAAGCAAATTTAAAAAAAAAATTGACAATACTGATATGTTTATTTATACGGTTTTAAACTATCGATGATCAATGAAAAACAAAAAATTTAGCATTACCTAATCGTGAAACTCCAAGCCTTGAATCCTTATATAGATAACCATACACCATAAACCCTACAACTAAAGTCCATGCTCTAAACAATAAAGTTTAAATCTCGAACCTTATACCTTAAATCTTAAACTCCACACCTTGAACTTTAAACCTTAAACTCCGGCCAAAATGTCAAACCCTATACCTTGAGCCCAAAACCTAAAACATATACAAATCCCATATCCTCAAATCCTAAAACCCTACTCCAAACTCTTGATCCAACAATCAAATTAGCCAATTTATTCGTCCTCCATGTTGTTGGTTTGATTGTAATCTATAACCACTCTCGACGAAAAATTTATTTATATATAAGTATTACTGTAGTTTTCTGGATGCGCTTTACTAATTGCATTGTACTTTGGGTAAAATTTGTATACAGTTCATATTTTAGCGGTCAATTAAGTATCCAAATCCAGAGTTATCCCTCATTTTTTATTTTCATAACGTTTTTTCTTATGAACTTATTTCATTGCTGGTCTGTAGGGTCGATGAGTCTATGAACTTTTTTTTTTCCATCACTTTTTCGACGTGATAATTTCTAAAAAAATTAAAAATTAAAAGGATATACAATGTTGACTCCAACATGTTAAAGGCACGTAGCTAACTGATTTGGGCACCATTCAATTTTCTCTGGCCACCCAAGACACTTCATCTCTGCACCGCCACCAATATACGGCGTCGCAATGGCTTTGACATTGCCGCTCGTCCATCTAGACCGACATCATCAGTGCCCGTCCATTCTAAAAGGAATGCCCTCGCGAGCAGATGAGAGAGCGGCAACGTGGTAACAGTTCTGCTGGTGAAGAGATCACACGATTGAGGACGATCCAGGAGATTGAGAGCGGTGCGAGGCCGAGGACTTGAGGAGAGTCTCTCCCGGTGAGTCTAGCCGAGATATGTAGTTGGTCGTTGGTCGCTGGAAATGGCGGCGGTCGTCGGCTCGTATTGGAGAGAGAGAGAGGGGGGAACAAATAAAAGAATAATTTTATTGTGAGTAAGTTTTTAGGTCAAAGTTTATTACTTAATCACCGTTAGAAATCTGGTAATACATGTGCCTCTCACATGATTTAGTGCAAGTGCACTTGGTGCACCCAAGAATTTCTGATCTTTATTACCTTTTTTTTCCCTTATATGTTAATATTGATAATGTTTAACTATATTGAGAGGGGGGGGCAAAAATTTAGGGTTTTTAAATGTTTGACGTTGATAAGATCATCTCCAACAATGGAGGTCCTATACTTTATAGTAGAACTTTCAAGAAAAAATTCATCTCCAACCCAAAAAAATTTGGGTCTCATACCTTAAATCTAGGTCTCATACTCTATCCAAGGTTCTAAAATAGAACCCAATATAAGGTATAAGACCTTGTATATTTCGGTGGGCCCAGATGAAAGGAAAAAGGTTGATCAGAAACAGAAAAAAAAAAAAACAACCGAGCTGGAGCTCGAGTGAGAGAGACGCGCGGAGAGAGGAAGGCGCCCTCCAGTAGTCCGGCGCGTGCTGGCGAGGCGTGAGGGTGAGTGAGTAAAGGTCAGGGCTGGCCGACAACTGACGCAGAGGGGGGCCCACGGTATTGCTGCTGGCGTCAGAAGCCCAACTACTCTCTCGTCTGGTGCAAGCCCAACGGCTCTCTCCTTTATTCTAGCCCAATAAAAGTTTTCCCTCTTTTAACACTCATATTTTTTATACTCTCCTAAATTAAATGGCATTTCCTCCTTAAATAAAAAAAAAGAAATTTTTTATATAAAAAATATATGTCCGTTGCAACAGTAATATTGTGCATCTCTATAAATACCAACACTAAAACTCATTGTTTCTACACCAAAGGTTGCTACTTCTTTTCAAGAGCAAATCTTCTCCAAAATCTTGTCTCCCTCTAGCCTTTAATTTATTTTTTGTAGAATCATGCCACCAAAGGTGCCTAGAGATCCAAGACAATCAAATTGGAAAAAAGATGAAGAAGAAGTGTTGTGCCAAGCCGCTATGAATACTAGTGAGGATCCAATCATGGGTACTAATCAATCCTCCAAAATATTATGGGAGCGTATTAGTGCGGCGTATGAAGCCACAAAGCCAACAGGAGCATGTTCTCGATCCGAAATGAGTTGTATGGCAGGTTGGAAAAAAATTTCCCCCGCATGTATGAGATGGCGTTCATCTCTCAACAGTGCAATCAAAGCTCATGGTAGTTGTGAAAACGAAGCCGACGAAGTAAGTATATATTTAAATTGTGCTTAGAAATTATTAAATTGTGCATATAAATACAGTAACTAAATTTTGAAGTGCGTAGAAATTATTAACCACTAATTTAATTTTTTTGATTGATTATGTAGCTTTTAACCGCTAAAAAAGAATATCACAAATTGTCAAAAGGGGAGACATTCTCTTTTTTCCATTGTTGGGAAATATTGAAGATGCATCAAAAATTTATGAATCCTCCCGATATGGATTTTAGTTCTGATTTTGATCCGCCCATCGACTTGGATGATGACGAAAACACAACCAACGATGGAGCAACTCCAAGTGCACCACCTAAGGAAGCTCGACTTAAAGAATCTCACCCAATAAAGCAGCTAAGGCGGTGAAAAAGAAGAAGAGTGAAGATCTTTGAGAGAGCATTCATGCTCAAATGAAAAGATTGAATGACTTGCGTGAGAGTGAGTTTACACATAAGCAACAACTCTTTCAAGACAAGAAGCCGATGATCGCATAATGGCGGTGGATCCGAGTATATACTCTCCTAACAAACGAGCTTATTGGGAGAGGAGGCAAAAAATATACTCAACGAGGAGAAAATGGCCAATGATCGTCCTACCACCCAACCATATCATCCTCAATCATCTTCAAGCAATGATGGAATTGACACAAATTTGTCCATCTACATACCGGTTCAAGATACGCAATGGTTATGAAATAATATTGAAGGGTCATTTAGTTAAATTTTAATTAATGTATTGTTGCTTTTATTATTTTGTGCTTATTTTAATTAATATGTTATGTTGCGGAATTATTGTGATGTTGTAACTTGTTCGAAATTTTAATAAAGAGTATTTTGTTGTTTTCTTATAATGGATTAAACTTTCATTTATTATACACTCATTTGTATTAATAGCACACAAAATTAAAGGTCAATACAATACACCAAATTAAAAACACACAACAACACGCCAAATTAAAAGCATAATTGAAATAATGGATGCACACCCCTCATCCATTATTACGTCGACCTTCCAAGTGTTTGTTCCAACCATACATCACTAGATTGTCTCTTAATGAATCATGGATCACTGGACATCGAGTGTCGTCGTAACGTTGCATATATTCTCGCACTCGTCGGGGATTGCGGTGTACTTCCTGATCATTATCTGCCCTATCATATACCTCTGCGCTCCTCGGACGAGTTGTGATTTCATCAATGTCAAAATGCTCATCCTCTTCGTACTCATCCTCTACTATCATGTTGTGCAAGATTACGCACGTCATCATGATGTACTAGAGACTCTCTCTACTCCAAAGGCGAGCAGGCCCCCTCACGATTGCAAAACGTGCTTGCAAAATACCAAAAGCTCTCTCCACGTCTTTTCTATAAGCCTCTTGCATCTTCGTAAAATGTTTTGTCTCTGGCGTGGTAGGATTTAGAATTGCTTTGATTAAAGTTCCCAGTTAGGGTAGATGCCATCCACTAGGTAATATGCTTGATGATACGTATTTTCACCCACCTTGTATTTCACCCAAGGAGCTTTACCTTGGCACACCTCATCGAAAAAGGGAGACATCCCCAAGACATTTAAATCATTCAGAGATCCTGGAAGTCCAAAATATGCATGCCATATCCATTTATCATATGAGGCCACCGCCTCTAAGATAATAGTAGGTTTACCTTTGTAGCCTTGATATTGCCCGTGCCAAGTAGTTGGACAGTTTTTCCATTGCCAGTGCATACAGTCAAGGCTCCCTACCATACTGGAAATCCATGATCATCAACTTTTTTTTAGTAATCTTATGAGATCTGCTCTCTCTGGTCGACAAATGTACTTCTTGTGATAAATATTCCAGATAGCGTTTGTAAAGTGATCCAAAATCTCGAGAGCAAAGGATTCGGCGACATCAAGGAACTCATCACACAAGTCTGCTGGCAAACCGTAAGCGAGCATCCTCATAGCACATGTTAGCTTCTGTTCAGTTGAGAAGCCGACTCTACTGAAAGCATCTAGTGTCTGAACAAAATATAGATCGTAGTTGGCCACATCACGCATCATTCCTTCGAACAGCTCATATCGCATTCGGTACCTCCTACGGAAATGGTTTCCATCAAACCTACACACAAGATTGAAGTACAGATCCTTTAATCGCCGATCCATAGCTTCTCGATCTCTTTCAATGCACGCTCGACATTCAGAAGAACCACCCCACTGTGAGTTTGCTTCAATCATCCTCTACAAGTGTGAGGCAGCTGAAGTCATCATGAGATCATCCTCGTGATTTCTCGAGCCGCGATGTTCTTCATCCTTCTTCAGTAGTTTCCTGAACCTATTGAGCATAATTGAAACAAACTCAAAGTATGAGTAACAAACTTAGAAACCACAATTTTGATTATGGAGGAGAAGTGTTTGTGAATTAGTGAGGATGAAGGAAGGAGAGCTCCGTTTATAAAGAAAATGGAGATGGTTCAGTAATCGACATGTGACGGATAAGGTATACGATGCAATCTCGGCAACCAATCATATTATGACACGTGGCACCAAAAATCACATCTCAATTAACGGTTGGATAACATATCTACGGCAATCTGATTATGCTCATACGGATCGACATGTGGTCAATAAAATCATATCCAAAATAGGGATAAGGTCACATGACGCTAATTAATAATTTTTAATTAAAATAGTTTGAGAAATTATTATAGAATACAATATGTATATTTTAATATTAAAAGAAATCTATAATAAAGATTATGAGTTTTAAGGTATAAGGTATATGATCCATGGTTGGAGATGAGAAAATGAGTCTTATTATGAGGTATAGAACCTTCATTATTAGAGATGGGAAGTTCCTATAGTGAATAGTGATTTTACAAGGTTCTATTATATGGTATAGAACTTTCATTGTTGGAGATGGTCTAACAGTATTTAGCCAAACTCTCTTAATATATACAAATATACTAAATTTGAGTCAAGATGCATACAATTCTTGCCGGAAAGGCATATTTTACCCTTATTTTGCATATATTTACCATACATGCCATTGAATGAATGAAACAATTCGTTTTCTAAATTTTCGACCCGTCGGTCGCAGCAAACCCATGGCAACCTCCTCAATCTCAATCCAGATTGCCTGAAAATAGATGGGTTACCTAGATCAATATATGGGTTCCCGGCCACATTCAATTGAGAGAGAGAGAGCAAGAAAACTGGTGTGATTGTTGAGGAAAATAAAAAAAGAAAATAAAATAGAAAAAAAATTGTAAAGTCTGAAAAAGTCCTTGTAAATTGATATGTAAATGACACAAGACTATTTTTAATGACGTTATTTAGTTTTAAACATTGTTAGAGATAGAGTGATTAAAGTAATAGACGGTGTAATTCGATAATAACCTTAGTGATATTTATCATTAATAAACAATAAAATTTAAAATATGTCATATTTAAGTGATATGTGTCATATTTATCATCGTGTCATATTAAAAGGTAATCCCAATGGTAGATTAATCGTATATATAATCCATATATGTAAATGGAGAAGTGGTTTCTCTGAGGTAGAATAATAAAAAAAAGTCATCGTAGGAGTCGTGTTGACACCCCATGTGTGGAATATTGAACCATTGTTTTTTTTATCCAATTGATACATTGTTTGTATGTCAACAAATCACATAAGTCAACATGAAGAATTTTGCAGTCTAGGTTAGAGTGGATTTGTACTCCGTACAGTATACATGTTAGTATTTTGAATTAATTACTATTGGCCTCTGAGAAAATTATTATTAATTATCTACTTGTTATAAATAATAAGAACAAACCTAAAACTGGGATCATTTGTTAATATCCTAGCTCTCTCTTGAGAGAAAACCAAGTTTCTAGTCAACGACATACACTGGGTTTGCTAGTCGTGAGTTCCGATCAGTGTTTCTCCTCTTCTCTAATTGTTTGCCTCTCTGCTACCATGAACAAGGCAGGAGCCATAGATGCAAGCTTTGCCTGGCTCTAGCCTTGGATGACGAGGAAGGCATTGTCGATCTTTGTTCCGGAGGGCAATCATCTACCAATGAGTTAGCCAAAACCTTTTTGATGGCGCGCCTGCTAACCTTCAAGCCCTATGATAGGGATGCATTAACTCAAAATTCTCGTGGCTTTAGTGGATCTCAGGTCGTGAAGGAGTTCAGTATCATGGTGATCGTTTTTGGCTTGCCTTTGACAAGGAAATAGACCGAAATCGTGTTTACATTGGAGGCTAATAACAACAACAATCCAGTTTAGGGCATTTTCATCACTCTGCTCTCGCAAAAACAATAACAATCGACTCCAATAACAAGGAGGCCGGTGCTAATTCATCGTTGGAGCTTGTTTTCGAGGGGGCGACAGACACTGAAAGGGTTGCTACTTCGAAGAAGCATGTTTTGACACAAAAAGGTAAACACATTGATCTCTTTGCTATTGCGAATGGTGAATCACAGATTGTTTGGGTTGTGGAGGAGCTGGAAAGTGACATTGATACTAGAGTTCAATTTTTTTTTCTGTCATTTAGGTAGCTTTTAGACAACGAAACAAAATTTTTTCCTCTAAGATATGACTTTGACAATGAAAAATATATTTGTCACCAATTTTGTAGTCTAAGTCACACTTAAATGACGAAATATTTATTTCGTCGTCTAAAAATATATCTAAAACGAAGAAAATAATCTTCGTCACTTAAGTACTGACTTAAGCGACGAAACACACAGTTCGTCGTGTAAGTAAACCATCTAAGATGACAAACAACCATTTCATCACTTAAATAATGCCTTAGGCGACAAAGTTGGTTTTGTCATTTGAGGTTTCTCTTAGGCGACGAAAAAATCAATTTAGGTGACGAAACATTTGGTCGTCTATGTGGAATCAATTATTTAGATCAGACTTTCTAACCAGATCAGTCCTCCTATCTCTCTCTTTCATCTCTCGCCATCTCAGACCCGAAAAAAACACTTTCAACACCACCTCCGACCAAACTTCGATTTATATATACTTTTTCCACCTCCGGAGCTCAATATTACCCAAATATATCCATATTGATTAAGGTATTAACTCGTTTTTCTCGATTATTTTAAATTTTTTTTAATTACGTACGTAATAACGTACGGTGCTGGAGTTATCCAGTGAAATAATCCGGCAACCACAATATAGCTTGCATTAGTTGTTAGCTAGATAGCTATAAATAAATTGTATGAATATCATACATGTGTAGATTAATTCCTTATATATTCATATGTTGATTAAATATAAGATTAGTTGATACTTAATTGATTAGTTGATAATTTATTGATCAGTGGATTAGTTGATAATTAGTTGATTAAATGTTAGATTAATTCCTTATATATATACGTGTAAATGTATATATTATAGTTTTATGTTATTTAATTATATATGATAAATATTAATTATTGTAAGTTAAGAATTATAAGAAGCTCGTTAGACTGACATTTATTTTTACAAACTATATATTTATGGCTTATTTTATACTTGAATTTATGTCTCGCTTAACTTACGCAAAATATGGACAATAGTTGGATACATTTAGAAAATAGAAGTGATATGAGGTATATGGACGGAATCAGTCAGTTTATTTCTTTTTCGATACAACATGGTAAAGGAAAGAAGCGTTATAGATGTCTGTGCAGAAGATGTCTTAACAATAAGTTTGCGACGGTTATTGTTATGTCTCAACATCTATATGACCACAATATGGTGTGAAGTTATATTACATGGAGTGAGCACGGTGAAGTGGTAGACTACCATTCATAACCATTTCTAAACTCAAGGTACAGTTATCAGGGTGCCACATCCAGCAGTACTGGCGCCTCTACTTGGAACCCCGCTATGGATTTGGTGTATGATACTTTTCTAGCATTCAGTCATGTTACACACAAACACGAAGATGGAGGTTATGATAATCCTCATTATGAAACAGTCCCTCCAGCCATTTCAGACACTTATACTACTAAGATGGATAAGTACAACAATATGCAATATACGATGAATATGAATTGAATGTCTTACAATCCATAATGACTCAAATGGCATACAAAGTGAACTGTAAAATCTTGCATGCTGGTTTTAACGATATCCAGCAACATATATGTGACTTGCTTCCTAAGGGTTAAAAGCTTCCTAATTCTCACTACGAGGTAAAAAAGATCTTAAACAGTCTCAGTCTAAAGTACTAGAAAATCCACGCGTGCAGAAATGATTGAGTGTTGTTTTAAAAGGAGAATGCACATTTGGACTACTGTTCTGTATGCAACAAGTCCATGTGGTTTAAGCCTAATGCAAGGAGTTCAAAGAAGAAGGTTGTTGTGAAGGTGCTTCGCTATTTTTTATTGATTCCCATACTACAGTGTTTGTATGTGTCTTTAAATACAGCACAAGCGATTAGATGGTACGCGAAATAGAAACTAAATGACGATGTGCTCAGACATCCGGCAAATGGAGAGGCTTTTAAACATTTCGACAAGGAATTTCAGGACTTTGCAGAAGAGGTTCGAATATTTGGACTCAGACTTTCTACAGATGTATTCAATCCTTAGGGTAATAATAGCGATGTCGTTAGTACTTGACCAATTTTTCTCATGCAATATAACCTGTCTCCGTGGATGTGTATGAACAAGAAATTTAATTTTCTTACTCTGCTAATTTCAAGTCCCTAATCTTCCGGAAAGTGTTTAGATGTGTACCTCAGACCATTAATCGACGAGCTAAAACAATTATGGGAAAATTGAGTCCCAAATTATAACAAGTTCACTGGGACAATGTTCATGATGAGAACAGCTGTAATGTGGACCATCAGTGATTTTCCCGCTTATGGGATGTTGGCATCTTACATAACCACAGGATACAATGGTTGTCCTGTCTATTTGGATGACATCAACTCTAGTTGGCACGCTGCTAAGGTGTGTTACATGGATCACCGTAGATGGCTTCCTCACGATCACCCATAGCGATAGGATAATGATCATTTCGACGGCCAAAATTCCTAAACCCTATCTGATATCACCCTTTGGCCTCTTCTACTTTGCCCCCTAAATCCATCCCTCTACGCCCCCCTGCCGTCACACTCTCTCTCCCTTCACCGCCGTCGTACTCTGTATCCCTCCACTGACATTCTCACTAAACAATAGCTCTCTCTCTCTCTCTCTCTCTAATTGAATTGATGTTTTGAATTTGATGATTGATGAAGTTGTGATAAGAATTGCTACTATGACTAAGGATGATTGGATGAGATTGGATTGCTAATGTGATTTTGGATTGCTACTGTGATATAGGATTGATTAAGGTTATAGTAAATTTGAATGATTGCTACTGTGATATTGGATGATTGAGGTGTGATATGAATTAAGGTTACTGTGAGGTGGATTGATTGATGTGATATTGAATCATTGCAACTGCGATATGAATTAAGGATGAACTAAGGCATGTTGTTCAATTTGGATTGATTGCTATTGTGAAATAGATGAATTGATTGTGATATGGTTAATTAGGAATGGGTTGGAATGACAGTATGGTTAATGGTTTGGAATGGTTTTGTACATTATGTGTTGATGTTGCTAATATGTGCATATGGTATGAATGTGTTTTGAACTACAATATGGTTAGTTTTGTTGAGACCCATTGCATATATGGTTTTGGTTGTCGAATAGGTACTTAAGATGCCTGGCACAAAGAAGAGACTGACCGTATAGGAGCGGAGGGCCGCATTGGAATCGTCATTCCAACAGTTGGGTTAGGGGGCTTAATGGTCAGAGGAGACCATTATGGCTTGCGATCCGGGTCGATAGTCATCAATCATTCCGGTTGGACCTAATGACCAGTCTGGTGCGTATGACGAGCAAGCGAATCTATATCCCGACTCCGGGCCAACCACACAACGACCTCAGTTTTCCGCCAATTCTTATTGCTTTAGCGTCCGGCGCAAAGCAATGAGTTGGGACCGCTGATACGCGCAAAGCATGCATTCACGATAACACAAAGTCGACCCTAAAAACATCGATTACGCGCATTGCAATTTAAACCCTTCTTTTGTCATTTATAATATTGGCGAGTAGGGATCGTTCTTTATCCGGGGAATTAAGGGCGCATGCATGGTTTCGTTATTATGCGGAAATGTAAATAATTGGGGGGATTGGAAGTTGGTTATTTAATCTACGAATTTAAAGTACATAACATGCAAACACAACTAAAACTTTTAGGCATCTAACATGTTTTACTCATAGACAAGTTTCAACAATCAAGAAACTTAAAGTCTAATTATGCTTGCTAAAAATAAGAAGTTACACTATTAGTTACATGTGATCAACTCATCTTATTAACCTACCCTTTTCATGCATCAAACCTTTGTGTAAGTTGCGAAATTCATAACTTATAACTAAGTACACATGCTTGATAATTGTGTAGGAATGCAACTTAGCGTATAAACATCCTAAACAACATACGATCATCGAAACATGCAAAAGAGAGGGACTTAGCGTATTTTCTAATACATGCATTCGAAGCTTTAAGATTGTATCAAACATGCATAAAAAGCTATAAATCATAAACACATGCATATTACAAATCGGTTTAGGCACATGAAACACAAATCTAAACTTGTTATTCATTTGATACACAAATCTAAACTTTCTAAACTTGTTATTCCAATACATCAAAAGATTCAAATACAAAGCTAAAGAAATGAGAGTGAAGATCATGGTTACACTTTTTGTCTTGAGTGCTTGATGAACTACGGTGGAGATGGACTTCCTTCACAAGGGACTTAGCGTATTGTGTTGGATGGAGGAGGCTTGATAGCTTCGGCTTGGAAGGAGTAACCTTGCTTGCTTCGGCTTGGAATGGTAAAGGATGTGCTTCGGCTTTGTAATGAACTTTGGAGTGTTTATGGTGGAAGAGTATTTGTGTAGAGCTTTGGCTTGTAAAAATGAGAGATGCTTAGTAAGGTTCGGCCTCCTTGGTATTTATAGGGCAAGGATGTTGCTCTTCTCTCTTCCACCTTGCCTTGCTTCATTAAATGCAAGCAATGATCATTAAGGCAAGTCACACCCTTAGTCACACACTTAGTCACCATTTGTGAACCCTAAGCATGAATCACCATGTGTAGTCACCATGGCAAGTCATCTTTTCAATTAATGCAAGCCTTAGTCACCTTGTGTAGTCACCATTTGTGATCATTAGCTTGATAATGTTGACTTGCCCTTTCAAAACAAGACTTTTCCTCTTCACCAAAAGGCTTCCTTGCCGAATTGTTTGGGTTTGGGCTTGATAATGGGCCGAAACAAGAGTTGAGAATTCGGCCCACAATTTGCTTTGTGGCCCGGCCCATTTTCGGAGGTCCAAAATCGCAAAAATCGCAAAATCGCCGAAATTCCTCCGAATTGCGTCGATATTAATCTCCACCGTAATGAACTTCAAAATAACAATTTAAATAAGGAAAACATAAAACTAAGATAATAACATAGCTAAACGTAAAGGGAAATGCGTTAAGAAACGAGCATAAAATGCGTATATCAAATTCCCCCACACTTAGACTTTGCTAGTCCCTTAGCAAACACTAAGTTAAACTAAGACTCTCTAAGAATTTAAAACAAAAGAAAGAACAACTAAGCCCTTAGCTAAAATTTGTCTCAGAATTTTCATAAGTATATGGCGATGGCTCACATGAATTTCAATTTGTATGCTCGACGAATTCAAGAGATAATTGCGATATAATTATGTAATGAACAAGTAAGACATAGAGAAAACAATGGTTATGTTATAGCTGTGCATGCTTTGAATAAAGGTTTAATCAACTCACAAGGATGCACTCATCATATTTTTCACTCATGAAAATGGTTCACTTAAAGTGTATATGAATTGAAATGAAAACCACATGAATAAAGTTTGATTACTTGCACGAATGAACCAAAACCATAAGCTTACTCATGCAACTTACTCTACTAATTGAAAGCTACTCATTTTAAGGATCATAAAGGACTTTTAGTGAGGTTGTAATGGGGTTAAGGCTAAGGCATTCGAAATTTAGATATGTGGTGATAAAAACGTTCCAACGACTTAGTCTAGCACCATATTAGTCCTCCATCTCCATTTGTATGTTATCATGTATACTTCAAGCTAATCTACCCTTTGAGCTTTTCAGACAGGACAAAGACCATATTTTGTTCTATTTTTAGGCCTTCAATTTATCGTAAACTCCAAATCCGTAAATAAGGGGGACGTTAATCCAATTTGTTTCTACTTTAGAACAACAAGTTGCCATGAGAGATATAATATTTTTTTTTTTTTCTTTTTTTTGGCAATCTCATACTTTTTTAGCTATTGGACAAGTCTTTCCCCTTACTCACATTAACTCTTTCAATCCTTCCTACCAAACCATAATCTTATGTGCTAGTTTCGAAAAATTCTCACCAAGTTTCCGGAACAAAGGTAAGGATATTCTATACTAGGAAAAGTGTTTAGGTATATATGGTGATGAAAGAAAAGCTTAACGTGGGCTCAATTGGTTTATCTAGGGGTGTCGCAACTTGTGCGTACAATTGGGATACATGGATATTTGGCGAAGTGGTGGAAAATCCTAAATGCCTTTAATCATTTCCAAAATCAAAGTATGTATCAACTTAAAAGCTTTGCAAATTGACATGAGTAAGTTCTAGCATTCTCTAGTTCATTAAAATCTATGGCAAGCAATTGAATGAGGCATATATAAGCTAGTAGCTACGAAATGGATGCATATTCACTCAAATAAAGAATAGATAGCTCAAAAGCTCACATAGGGTTCATATGATTAAAAAAATTATTCAAGCATGCGATTTTCTGTACCATGTTTTGCAATGTATATCTACTACATGTTAAAAACATATAGAATATCTCAATTAGCACAAGAATTCGATGCATGTGATTCATACGCCATATGTGTTTGTATCGATCAAATTTCATCATCGACTAGTTAAGGGCATCCTAAAGACTCTGAAAAACACTAATTTAGACACAATTAAATTGTAAACCCTTCCCCCACACTTAAACTCTACATTGCCCTCAATGTACTTAAAGAAAACATAGAATTTAAACATGGAGTATAGGATCTACGAAAATTTTAATCTAACACGCAAAAAGCCATTAAATTAAGTAAAAGGGGAGAAGGAATCAAATCTGTTGTCTCCCTATTGAGTTGCCTCCCAACAAGCGCTTGTTTTACGTCGTTAGCTTTGGACGTGATGCATCAGTTTGGTTTTGAAATGGCCGGTTCTTGGAGTTGCATCTCCTCCACGGTGTGCTCCACAAATGCCTCAAAATAGGGCTTCAAGCGATGGCCATTTACTTTGAACTCACTACCCTTGTCGATAGATCGAATGAGAACTGCTCCATGAGGTAGGACTTGAGAAACTACAAATGGCCCCATCCATCGAGAGCGCAGCTTTCCCGGAAAGAGCTTAAGTCTTGAGTTGAAAAGCAATACTTTCTGCCCCGGTTCAAAACTCTTCCCGCGAATCATCTGATCGTGGATCTTTTTCGTTTTCTCTTTGTAAATCCACGCATTGTCGAAAGCATCATTTCTGATTTCTTCAAGTTCACAAAGTTGAAGCTTCCGATGCAAGCCTGCGGCATCTCGATCGATGTTGAATTTCTTCACAGCCCACCATGCCTTGTGCTCTAGTTCAACCGGAAGATGGCACGCCTTCCCATAAATTAATCGGAAAGGGGACATACCGATGGGGGTCTTGTAGGCAGTCCTATAAGCCCACAATGCATCGTCTAAGCATTGACTCCAATCTTTCCGGTTGGGGCGGACGGTTCGCTCCAAAATCTTCTTTATCTCTCGGTTGGAAACTTCAGCCATTCCATTGGTTTGAGGGTGGTATGGTGTGGAAACCTTGTGTTTTACGCCATACTTCCTCATTAGTGCTTCCACCGTGCGGTTGCAAAAGTGACTTCCTCCATCGCTGATTAGAACGCGTGGCATTCCAAATCTACTGAAAATGTTAGTTCGTAGGAAATCTGCAACAACTCGCGAATCATTAGTCCGGGTGGCCTTTGCCTCCACCCATTTAGAAACATAATCTACTGCGAGTAAGATGTAAGTAAAACCATTGGAAGGAGGAAATGGTCCCATAAAATCAATACCCCACACATCAAAAATTTCAACATTAAATATGTAGTGTTGTGGCATTTGATCTTTAGGCCCTAAATTACCGAATCTTTGGCACTTATCACATGTAGCGCAATATGCATGAGCATCGCGAAATAAACTAGGCCAAAAGAAACCGCAATCTAAAATTTTAAGGGCTGTCCTCCTAGAACCAAAGTGTCCCCCACATGCTTCATTGTGACAAAAGTCTAGAATGGGCTTAAACTCACTATCCGGGATACATCTCCTAATTACTAAATCGGAGCATTGTTTCCATAAATAAGGCTCATCCCAGATAAAGGTTCTAGCATTATGCTTAAGTTTGTCACGTTGAAATTTATGCATGGTAGACGGAAACTCACCGGTAACTAAATAATTAACGATATCGGCATACCAAGGAGTTTCCGAAGTAGTTACCTCAATTCCGAAGAGTTTTTCATCCGGAAAAGTTTCTTCAATCTCGATAGGCTCATGGTCACCTATCAAACGTGATAGGTGGTCAGCGACGACGTTTTCTACTCCCTTCTTATCCTTGATTTCTATGTTGAATTCTTGGAGTAGAAGTATCCATCTGATAAGTCGTGGTTTTGCGTCCTTCTTGAGCATTAGATACTTCAAAGCTGCATGATCGGTAAACACAGTTACTTTAGTTTGAAGTAAATAAGATCGAAATTTATCTAAAGCAAAAACCACGGCAAGAAACTCCTTCTCGGTGGTGGTATAATTCCTTTGCGCTTCATCAAGCGTCCGAGAGGCGTAATAGATTACGCAAGGCTTCTTGTCCTTCCGCTGACCCAAGACGGCTCCTACGGCATAATCCGAGGCGTCGCACATGAGTTCAAATGGCAGAGACCAATCAGGGCTGCACAAAATAGGAGCGCTCGTAAGAAGCTCCTTCAACTTGTTGAAGGCAGCGTTGCATTCTTCATCAAAGACGAACGGGGTCTCCTTTTGCAGCAGTTTACACAAGGGGCGCGAGATGTGGGAAAAGTCCTTGATAAACCTACGATAAAATCCTGCGTGTCCAAGAAATGAACGAATCTCTCTAACCGAAGTTGGAGAGGGTAAGTGACGCACAAGATCTACTTTAGCTTTATCTACTTCTAACCCTTTTTCAGAGATAATATGACCTAACACTATCCCTTGCGTAACCATGAAATGGCACTTCTCCCAATTAAGCACCAAATTCGTTTCAACGCATCTTTGTAAAATAGTTTCTAAATTGTTTAAGCATGCATCAAAATCATTCCCAAATACACTAAAGTCGTCCATGAATACTTCAATAATTTTTTCAATGTACTCGGAGAAAATTGAGAGCATGCAACGTTGAAATGTACCTGGTGCATTGCACAGTCCAAATGGCATGCGGCGATAGGCAAACGTTCCGAAAGGGCACGTGAACGTTGTCTTTTCTTGATCCTCCTCCGCAATGCTAATTTGGTTGTAGCCGGAATATCCGTCGAGAAAACAATAAAATGCATGGCCGGCTAATCTTTCCAGCATTTGGTCGATGAATGGTAAGGGAAAATGATCCTTGCGGGTTGCGGCGTTGAGCTTCCGGTAATCAATGCACACTCGGTGTCCAGTGATCGTCCGTTGTGGCACAAGTTCATTTTCCAGATTCTCGACGACGGTAATTCCCGATTTCTTAGGTACTACCTGCACTGGGGAAACCCAACGGCTATCAGATATAGGGTAAATAACTCCACAGTCCATGAGTTTAATTACCTCCTTTTTTACCACCTCCATCATCGGAGGGTGGAGCCGACGTTGCGCTTCCCGCGTAGGCTTGGTGCCTTCTTCAAGGAAAATCCTATGCACACAAGTTGCTGGATTGATTCCCTTGATGTCCGCAAGTGTCCAGCCTATTGCGGGTTTGTACCTCTTTAGTACACTCACGAGCTTCTCCTCCTGTTCCTCTTCTAGCGCGGACGAAATAATGACCGGTAAAGTTTCATTCTCGCCCAAGTACGCATACTTAAGATGGTCCGGTAGTAGCTTGAGTTCTAAAACGGGAGCTTCTACAATGGAAGGAACCATTTTATTAGTACCAAAAGTAATTGGTATAGGAGGAGAAAAGCTTACTTTCCGTGGTGCGACATTTAGGGCCATGGTCATGTCTTGGATTCGAGGTTCAAGCTCTAGTAAGGCCTCGAGAAGGCCGTCATGTCCAAGTTGAATGGCCATGTCGAGTTCATCCTCGTTGATGGTGTCGAGGTAACCTTGTGCTAAGGTATCCACAGGATCGTATGTCGAAATGGCAGCTACGCTCGACATTGGAAACTTCATCCCGTCCAGGATGTTGAACTCGATTCTTTCTCCATCAATCTCCATGGAGAAAGTGCCTTGAAACACATCAATCTTCGTTCTCGCAGTCCGCATGAAAGGTCGTCCAAGCAGCAATGGCGTGGTGTTCAATGGACTCTCTTCCATGTCAACTATGTAGAAATCGGCTGGGAATATCAAGTTGTTGACTTGTACGAGAACGTCTTCTACGTATCCCCTCGGATACTTGTGGGTGCGATCGGCTAACTGGATGACAACACCATCTTGCTTGAGATCTCCAAGCTCCATCGATTCGAAAAGATAGTAAGGCATGACGTTGATGGAGGCTCCTAGATCAAGCATTACGTCTTCGAAGTGGGTGTCACCGATTACGCAAGGAACTGCAAAGCTCCCTGGGTCCTTCAGTTTTGGGGGTAGCCGACGCTGCAAAACCGCCGAAACGGTTGCGTTCACCTTCACGACCTCCTTCTCTCGAGTTTGCCTCCTCTGAGTGCATAATTCTTTGAGAAATTTCGCGTATATCGGCACCTGTTTTATGCACTCGATCAAGGGCAAATTCACTTGCACCTTTCGGAAGATGTCCAAAATATCTTCATATTGGGCATCCTTCTTCTTTGATTTTGATAATCTGCTTGGGAAAGGTGCAACAGCAAACGGAGAATTAGTAATCACCGTATTTGAAGGAATAGGGTTTTTACCTTTGATTGGGGTAGGTTGTGGAGGTGATTGTGCCTTGGTGACATTAGGCGTCACCTTCTTTTTCTCGGCTTCTTGAATTGCCGGATCGATCTCATCTTCTTCTTCGTTGGTGATGTCCTCAATGGTGACTTCATCAAGATGAGATCGCTTGGTCTTTGGTTCCTCAAGTATCTTCCCACTCCTCGTGACTATAGCATTCACGTTTCTTTGATTAGGAGTGGTTTGAGGTGGAAGCCGACCGGTTTCCTTGATTTGGCCCATGAAATCAACAAGCTGGCCAAGCTGCTTCTTCACTTCGGTGATGTCGCGGCCATGTGAGTCAAGTGTCTCCTTTGTCTTTGATTGTCCTTCGAGGAGAACTTGAGTTGAGGCCGAAAGTTGCGACAACATCTTGTCGTAATCCGGGTTGGTGAAGGATTGAGAAGACGAACCATGCTGCATTGGTGGCCTTGGTTGAAATGGAGGGCGTTGGTAGCTTTGTTGAGGTGCTGGAGGGTTCAAAGTTCCCTCATTGCTGCTCCATCTAAACCCCGGATGATCACGGTTGACATAGTTGTTATAATTGTTATACCGTTGTCCTCCCTGATATCCGCCGATGGCGTTAGCGTGCTCCGGCTCGCTTGCTTGTTCCGGCACTTGAGGGCACTGGTCGTTGTGGTGACCTTGTGTTTGACATATGCCGCAAACAGGCCGTTGAGTTGCCTTCGCTCTTGTCGTCTCGAGTTCTAAAACCTTTTCTAGCATATGAGCTAGTTTGTCGTACTTTTCGTCCGCGTCGGTTGTAGAACTCGCTTCACCGACTGCTCGTCTGTTGGACATTCCATATTGTGCATCATTATTGGCCCGATTCTCTAGAAGAGCTCTAGCGTCGGTTTCGGTTAAGTCCATGAATGCACCTGTAGCTGCTGCATCCAGCAATTCCCTATCAATCGGCTTGAGACCATCGTAAAAGTAGTTCATGAGATTGGTCTCGGAAAATCCATGGGATGGGCAAGTGGCACACAAAACCTTGAATCGGTCGTAGTATTGGCCGAAGGTCTCGTCCAATTTTTGTGTGATGCCAGTAATTTGCTTTCTCAAGACGGTGATCTTGGAGGCCGGGAAGTACTTCGCTAGGAACATATCCGCAAGTTGCTTCCATGAGGTAATATGGTTCGGCGGTAGTTCCATTAGCCAAGACTCGGCCCTGTCGACTAGGGTGAATGGAAATGCCTTCAGTTTGAAGAGTTCTGTATCCGCATCGGATGGCTTCATGCTGTTACAAACAAATTGGAATTGTTTAAGATGCTTGTTCGGATCTTCATTGGAAAGTCCGTGAAAAATGGGTAGTCGGTGGAGGAAGCCACTCTTTAGCTCGATATCCTTCATGTTTTCCTCCGGTTGTGGAAAAGCAATGCTCGAAGGCCCACTGCTCCATTCGGTTGAGCAGGTGCGCTGGCGAAGAGATTGTCCTGCATTGGCCATGTTGACTTCTTGTGCTTCTGCTTCTGAGTTGTGGTCGGTTGATGAGGCTAAAGTATGTTCGAATGATGAATGTGAAGACTCGGAAACTTCTTCGAGGATGGGATGATCCAGGATATCTTCTCTAAGTCTCGCTAGTCTTTCTGTGAGTTCCTCAAACGTTGTTCTAGATGGTCCTGGATTCTGATCGGACATTCATTAGCCTGACATCCACCAAAGACCAAGTGTTAGTATCAACAATTAATTTGATATAAATATAAGAATACTAACCAAAATTGTAAGACATATTTAGAAAACAAAGCGATAACAAATTTTAAACACTCACAAATACTTACAAACTATTAATACACAAAATTTATAATAGTTAAGACACTATATGTATTTTACTAAGTAATGCAATTGATTTAATTGATTTTAGGGGCTATGCACATGAATAAACTAAGACACATGTTTTCTGCAAATTAACACTATATAATGCTAAAACTAAAAAATTTAGTTAGAACATATATAAACAAGGTTGAAATACAAGCAAACCATAATTCACATTGAATTTATGCACCACACATTTTCTTGCAATAAAATGCATTTAAACAATAATCCTACGTGAAAGATGGAGTGAATGCATAAGAGAAAACGTTAGAACCTGCAGAAAACAAACGAGTTACGTGTTTAAAATATGAATGAAAAGAATGACCTCTTCTTCGATCTTATGCCCCTAACTTCACTTAGGTTAGGGTACTCGGTAGTGAAATCCGAGTATCATAAAACCTAAAAAGAGGTTATGCAAGCTAAGTAACGGTTGTTAGTCCTTTACAGTTTTTAATGCACAAACAAACACAAAAATTTGACTAAGTTTTATTTATTTCCTTTGGCCCCGATGGTACGTGGTGCAGAGGCTCTCGACTGTGCAATGGGTCTCGTTCATCCGAAGATGAAGTCTGATTCCGGGAGGTCTAAGCATGCTTAATCCGATATACCATCTATTTAAAGGATTATGTCGTATTAAGTTCATGTATTTATCCGTATTCATATGCACTTATGATTTACAGAGAGTACGTGAATTGAGCATTAAGTAAAGTTCCTGGACGTGCGGCCCGTGCGAAAATATATACCGACTACAATTCAGCTTAGTTACGTTTAGAAATGGTTAGTAGGAATAGAGATAACGCGAGAGGTAAGGACTAATATTTAGAACAACCCGAGGCTTACTCGTAAGAGTATATACTCCAATGTTGTTCCTAGAGACACCCCGAGGCTAACCAGTTACGGTATATACTCCAATGGTGTTCTATTGCTTAGATCCGAAACCCGGCACCAATCATAAACCCATTCACCATATCCAACAATCAGCCAAATTTGTGAGATAGTATATATTCTCAAGTTCTTAGTAAACTCCGCCCACAACCTCGTGCTCATAACTTCACTTAGGTTATGGCGTGTGGTGATGAAATCCACACTTCACGAGGGGTTAAGGAGGTAAACCAGAAAAAGAGGCACCACCTATTCCGAAGAACTAAACTTAATAACCAATACTCGTAATCAATGTAAATCAATTTAAGTACGTCTACATTTTGATTGCGCCTATGATTTAAAAGGAATACACGACTCAGTTATTGAATAAATCTCTTGTCCGTGCGGCCCGCGCGAAAATGTATACCACTATAGTTAATCCTCGTAATCGTTGGAAATGACCAGTTGGGATAGATGTAACGCGAGAGGTGAGAACTAATTTCTGGGAACAACCCGAGGCTAACTCGTAAGAGTATATACTCCAATGTTGTTCTTAGAAACACCCCGAGGCTTACTCGTAAGAGTATGTACTCCATTGGTGTTCTGTTTTCTTAGTTCAAAACCCGTCACCATTCATAACCCTTCTAGACATCATAACCAACTCTTACTCGAATTTACAAGATAGTATACAATCTCAAGTGTTTGTAAACTCCGCCCACAACCTCGTGCCCATAACTTCACTTAGGTTATGGCGTGTGGTGATGAAATCCACACATCACGAAGGGTTAAGGAGATAGACAAACAAAAGAGGCACCACCTATTCCATAGAGATTTATTTAATAACTAAGTACTAGTACTCAAATTAAATCAAAGACTATCCTTTAACATGGAAATAAATTATGCAAGTGTAAAATAAACTAAGTATGAATAAATTCGGCTAAGTAAAAGTAGGCATGGTAAACATGTATGAAAATTTCTCTAAGTATAAACAAGAATGAACAAGTATGAACAAGTATGTACTTCGAAAATTTAAACATGCTTTTAACTACAAATGTACAACGAAATC
Organism: Geum urbanum; assembly: GCA_946800695.1. NCBI lineage: Eukaryota > Viridiplantae > Streptophyta > Magnoliopsida > Rosales > Rosaceae > Geum > Geum urbanum. Next base: position 15,816,200 of record OX327003.1, read on the forward strand.
ATACAAAACATTCTAACTCCCCGGCAACGGCGCCAAAAATTGATACGCGCAAAGCATGCATTCACGATAACACAAAGTCGACCCTAAAAACATCGATTACGCGCATTGCAATTTAAACCCTTCTTTTGTCATTTATAATATTGGCGAGTAGGGATCGTTCTTTATCCGGGGAATTAAGGGCGCATGCATGGTTTCGTTATTATGCGGAAATGTAAATAATTGGGGGGATTGGAAGTTGGTTATTTAATCTACGAATTTAAAGTACATAACATGCAAACACAACTAAAACTTTTAGGCATCTAACATGTTTTACTCATAGACAAGTTTCAACAATCAAGAAACTTAAAGTCTAATTATGCTTGCTAAAAATAAGAAGTTACACTATTAGTTACATGTGATCAACTCATCTTATTAACCTACCCTTTTCATGCATCAAACCTTTGTGTAAGTTGCGAAATTCATAACTTATAACTAAGTACACATGCTTGATAATTGTGTAGGAATGCAACTTAGCGTATAAACATCCTAAACAACATACGATCATCGAAACATGCAAAAGAGAGGGACTTAGCGTATTTTCTAATACATGCATTCGAAGCTTTAAGATTGTATCAAACATGCATAAAAAGCTATAAATCATAAACACATGCATATTACAAATCGGTTTAGGCACATGAAACACAAATCTAAACTTGTTATTCATTTGATACACAAATCTAAACTTTCTAAACTTGTTATTCCAATACATCAAAAGATTCAAATACAAAGCTAAAGAAATGAGAGTGAAGATCATGGTTACACTTTTTGTCTTGAGTGCTTGATGAACTACGGTGGAGATGGACTTCCTTCACAAGGGACTTAGCGTATTGTGTTGGATGGAGGAGGCTTGATAGCTTCGGCTTGGAAGGAGTAACCTTGCTTGCTTCGGCTTGGAATGGTAAAGGATGTGCTTCGGCTTTGTAATGAACTTTGGAGTGTTTATGGTGGAAGAGTATTTGTGTAGAGCTTTGGCTTGTAAAAATGAGAGATGCTTAGTAAGGTTCGGCCTCCTTGGTATTTATAGGGCAAGGATGTTGCTCTTCTCTCTTCCACCTTGCCTTGCTTCATTAAATGCAAGCAATGATCATTAAGGCAAGTCACACCCTTAGTCACACACTTAGTCACCATTTGTGAACCCTAAGCATGAATCACCATGTGTAGTCACCATGGCAAGTCATCTTTTCAATTAATGCAAGCCTTAGTCACCTTGTGTAGTCACCATTTGTGATCATTAGCTTGATAATGTTGACTTGCCCTTTCAAAACAAGACTTTTCCTCTTCACCAAAAGGCTTCCTTGCCGAATTGTTTGGGTTTGGGCTTGATAATGGGCCGAAACAAGAGTTGAGAATTCGGCCCACAATTTGCTTTGTGGCCCGGCCCATTTTCGGAGGTCCAAAATCGCAAAAATCGCAAAATCGCCGAAATTCCTCCGAATTGCGTCGATATTAATCTCCACCGTAATGAACTTCAAAATAACAATTTAAATAAGGAAAACATAAAACTAAGATAATAACATAGCTAAACGTAAAGGGAAATGCGTTAAGAAACGAGCATAAAATGCGTATATCAACCGCTTAGCCTATGCCCCCAAACATACTCGGGGAAATGTGAATGGAAGAAAAATCAAGGAGACAACCAAGAGGGTGGGGAAATGGATCAGCGTGACTTATGATGTTTTCACCAACGACCCTCGGTCGAAGGAGCTGGCTAGTTTGGCCTCTACTCAGATCAGGAATATCGTACGGAGCAAGATACGTATGATAGCCCCTACTTGGGAGCAGCTGGAAAAATCTAAGAGACTCAGAGTTATCAGCGAACTCTCGGTAATTAATATGGGCTATTTTATTTTATTTATTTTATAAATAATTTTAAATTATGGGAATATCAATTAATTTAATCATTTTTTTCTTAGGTACACTTTTCCTTGGAGCAAACTACAGAGATGTTGGAAGCCGTAAAGAAATTGGTCATGAATGTTTACAGGAGATGGAAGCACCAGCTGTATAAGTACCACAAGAAATACGACACAGCCCCATAGAAGTTTCAAGTGAAAAGGAAATCGGAGTGGGATTGATTGCTCAGCCACTTTGAGTCGGACAAGTTTGTGGTTCGTATTTCTTTACTTTTTGTTTGCAAATCATATAATACTTTAATACTTTTATAAGTTATCTTAGTTATTAATTTTTCTGCTTGTTAAACAGATAAGGTCAAAGGTGAACACAACCAATCAGGTGATGAAGAATTACCACCACAGTTCAGGATCCACGAAGATGATGTACCTTGCAAAGGCTCACAAAGATGAGGGTTCGAAGCACTCGCATATCTCCACCTCCGTGGATGCTTACAATAGGCCCGGGCAAGAAGAAGATATCAGGGCTCAACACGCTGTAAGTAACACTTATTCCGAAATTGAATGAGTTTAATATTATTGTTGATTTTAAGTAATTGAATTATGATTAGGACATTGAATTAGGCTGTACTCTTGAATTTTGGTATAGTTTGCTATATTAAACATGATTATGAAGTTGAGAAATTCGGATGGGAATCGGCGCCCATGGTATATTATTTTTGAAATTGGCTATTGGAAGTGTTTTCTTCTCTACAGGTTTTTAGTTTCCTACATTTTTAGGAGAGATTATATCAATTTTTTTTAGAAATCAATGTTCATATGTTGTTCACGATATCAACCGCCGACCTGAGAAAGAGGTTCGAGGCCTCAGACGGGATGCCCATCCAGATCTGAGCCAGGATTTTGCAATGAGGCGATCGAGTATGGCAGCTGCCAATGAGCGAGTCCGAGCGGCCGAGAAGGTGGCTCGAGCGGCCAATGAGCACGCTCAAGCGGCCATCGCACGAACTGATTCGTTACAGGCTCAGCTAGATAAGTTACTCTAGTTCTGCCATATGTTTGTCAACCGAGTGTCACGCATCGTGATTCTAGATCTAATGACAATGATCTGAGCTCCAGGAAAATCGGCGGAGTCCAAACTCCCGGCAATGTCGATATTTCGGTTTAGTGTAATTTCTACGTAGTGTACGTACATTTGGATTGGCACAATATATTTTTTATTTAAAATATAAAATTTGGGTTATATTAGTATTTTTCTTAATTTAATATTTAATTTTAATTCAAATTATATTTATGAAAATAATTACAAAATAAAAATAAAAATAAAAATAAAAATATACAACTTAGACGACGAAGTCATCAAATTTAGTCATTTAAGCTATTCGTCTTAGATGACGAAACCTTTTACACTAAAATGATGATAAATGTTCGTCGTCTAGGTGTAACTCTAACACGACAACAAATTTTCGTCGTCTAGGTGTGACTCTAAGCCGACGACATATTTTTCGTCATATAGGTATAACTCTAAGACGACGAAACTATTTTGTTGTCCTAGATAAATTATATGACGAAAATTTGCATCTTCTAATTCAGTACATTTTCGTCATCCGGGACTTTAGACAACGAATATTGTTTCGTTGCCTAAGATGTCACTTAGGAGACAAAACTTTTATGTTTCGTTGGCTAAGTACTTGGACTATGACACTTAGGCAACGAACCTGAAGCAACAAAATTTTCGTCGCCCAAGTACTTAGGGGATGAAAAATCATTCTTAGACAACGAAATTGCTTTGTCGTCTAAGTGGTGTTTTCTGATAGTGAACACATTCTCTGGACACCCAGATTGTACCGGGGTATGAGTTTCAAGTAGCATCCTGTTGTACTTATCCATCTCAGTAGTATCAGTGGCCAACCCTGAGGGACTGTGTCATAATGGGGAATATCATAACCTCCATCTTCGTGTTAGTGTCTACTATGACTAAATTCTGGAAAAGCATCATTGACCAAATCAACAATGAGGTTCCAAGAAGGGGCCCCACTACCGCTGTATTTGAATTAATTTCAGTATATTTGGATATATTAGATGTGAATTAATTTGAGTATATTGTGTTTGGATTAATTTAATTGGATTTGAGTATATTCTGATTAATATATTAGATTTGATTCTATTTGGATTAATATATTATATGTGAATTAATTTAATTGGATTTATATATTAGTATATTGTATTTTGGATTAATTTAATTGGATATTCGTAATGTATTTTGATTAATTTGTATACATATATTTTACATATTTATTAATATAAGTTTTCATAAATTGCATAATTAAATTTGGCTATATTTGTATAAATTTGAAAAATATTGTGAAATTTGGATACATTGGATATATTTGTGAACTTTGAATTTTTTTGATAAATTTGGATATTTTTGATGAAATTTAGCTATATTTGGATGAATTATGCCCATGTATTTCATTTATTTAACTTAATTATGAATCCATGGAAGAGGCGCATGGTTGTGGAAAAGGAGGCCGAACGCGAAGCCATTATGCAAGTAATGGGTTAGAGGCAGGATTCGGAGGAAATTGTTACAAATTCTCCGTAGCAATCTTCGGCTCCGGCGACAGGCTATATCCCTCATGCTCAAATTGAGGATGCCTCAGCCTTTACGGACGAGCCAGATGAGTCAGTCAACGACTCGATTCTCTACGGCGCCCGCCGTAAGGTCAAGAGGCAGCCATCGGACGTGCCTGTGAAAAGGACTCAGGACATAGAAAGGGTGCGAAAGGCGACACCATAGAGAAGTCAATGGGGAAGAAGATCAACCTCCCATACAACGTACGAGTTCACCTGAGGCCGTCTGACCGCGCAGCTCGGGATTCTGACCTCGCAATCCATCGACTCAATCATACGGAACAACATCCGTATGCTTGCCCCTTCATGGAACGCCCTGCCCCGATCTGAAAAGTTGAGGGTGTACTGCGAACTATCGGTAATATTATTTATTATTATTTTTTAAGTAATTACAAAACATAAATGCATTATTTCTATAATTAATTTTAATTTGTTATTTATATTTCTAGAATCATTTTTAAATCTCTGGCTAAGCGGAGACGATGAAGGATATTGAGGAGATGGATCGCCACATTTACAAGGACTGGAAGTACGACCTCCACAAGTACTACCAGTGACACGGCGCTTTGCCTCCGCCTGTGGAGCTCCGAAACAACAAAGAAGATTAGTGGCAATGGTTGGTCGAACACTTTCAAACCGACAAGTAATGAAAATTGCATAATTTCTTATTTTTAACAACTATTTTATTATCTAATTATGTTTGTCGTGTAACAAACAAGTTCGGAGGCCAACAAGGCAAATCGGGACAAGAAAAACAGACACCATGGATCGGGCTCGCGAAAGGTCATTTACATCGCGAAGGAGCACAAAGATGCCGGTTCGAAGCATTGCTTCTTTGATGTCAGTGTCTAGGGGTCGGCAAAAGCCCGGCCCGGCCCGGCCCGGCCCATGTATAGCCGGCACGGGCCGGGCCGGGCCGGGCCTCAACAACATTTTAATATATGCGGGCCGGGCCGGGCCGGGCTTTATCTTTTATATAAGGATCCGAGCCCGGCCCATTCAAGCGGGCTTTGCGGGCTTTTGCGGGCTTTTGCGGGCCGGGCCTTTGCGGGCTTTTGCGGGCCGGGCCTATCGAGCTTTAATTATTAAAAAAATAAGACATTTCAAAATAAACGTAACCTTCATCCATGCACCGGGGTTTAAACGTACTCCGACGAGTCTAAATTTTACGTACGATGTTTATCACTATAAGATGGAGTTTTCTACATGTCCTCGTTTATTATTAAAACATATTTAATTCTTATATTGCTTGAATTCTCCATATGTATATTAATGTGCTTACGTTTGTTCATTTGTTATATGGAATGAAATACTTTTGTGAAACTTAATCGGACATGTTTAATTATTTTATAAAATTGACCGTTAGATTGATTGGTTAGAATATTATAACCATGCCTTTAAAATTTTATAAATTTTGGACTTGATTTGGACATCGATCCATGTATTTCACCAAATGTGACCATAGTACTCTTACAACTAAAACGGAAATTACCCCTCCCGAAAATAATTTTTTAACATCAAATTTTGGACACATACTCTTATGGAATACATATCTATCTCATAGTATCAAAAAAAATGACATAAAAAATTGATTTATCTACTCCCCCCATAGGAAAATAAGGAAAATAAGATGAGTGTATTTTAGTGTTTTCACAAATTTTGTTTAATTGTATTGACTGGGATCCAAACGTACTTCGATTATGCTAATTTTTACGTACGGTGTCTTTTATTACAAGGTGAACTATTATATATGGCCTTCTTTATTGTTAAAACATTTTTAATTCTTATATTGCTTGAATTCTCTACATGCTCACTAATGTTCTTACCTTTATTCTTTGGTTATATGGGTTGAAAGTCCTTTGTGAAACGTAATCGATCATGTATCATCATTTTACAAAACTGACTGTCAGATTGGTTGTTCATAATATTCTAAGCATGCCGTTAAAAATTTATAAATTTTGGACTTGATTTAGACCTACATCTATGAGTTTCGCTAAATGTGACCGTAGTACCCTTACAACTAAAACATAAATTACCCATCCCTAAAGGAATTTTTTAAGATCAAAATTTTAACACACATTCTTGTAAATTACATATCTATCTCATAGTGTCAAAAAAATTGATATAAAAATTTAATTTATCTAGTTTCTCCATGGAAAAATAAGCAATATATAAGAGAAGGGTATTGATGTCATTTCACACACTCTCAATTAAACTCTCACCATTGAAAAATTACAATATCTAATCTGAACCATCTATTATATTTACTGTTTTACTGTGTAAATCGATAAAAAAATTACAATGAAACCCTAACCCTAAACCCTAAACCCTAACCCTAACCCCTAAACCCTAACCCCTAACCCCTAACCCCTAAACCCTAATCCCTAAACCCTAACTTACTCTAAACCTCAAAATTCCTAAAACCTAAAATCTAACTTACTCTAAACTTCAAAATTCCTAAACCTTAACTTACCCTAAATCTCAATCCCCTAAACCCTAACTTACCTTAAACCTAAACCCTAACTTAATTATCCTAAACTCTAAACAATGATTTAATAGTAAAATAGATACACAAATATAACTATATATGGAATTCCAATATTTGATCAATATATGTATATGTAATATATTAATATAGACATACACAAATATAAAAAATATATATATAGTACTAGTCACTATATTATATATATAAGTGTAGGTATAATGATATACGTACTACTATCTTATATATATAAAAAATTGACTGTCGGATTGGTTGTTCATAATATTCTAAGTAGGCCGTCCCTAATTTTTATAAATTTTGGACCTAAACCCTTAACCCTAAACCCTAAAACCTAAACCCCAAACCCTAAACCCTAAAAAAATTATAATAAAATCCTAGAACCGGAACCTTAACTTACCATAAACCTCAAATTCCTAAACCTTAACTTACCATAAATCTTAATCTCCTAAACCCTAATTTACCCTAAACCTAAACCCTAAGTTATGCTAAACTTTAAATAATGACTTAATAGTAAAATGGATACACAAATTTAATTATATATGGAATTCAAATATTCAATCTATCCATGTATATGTAATATATTAACATATATACACAAATGTAAAATATATATCTATATAGTATTAGTCTATTAGACTACTAGTCACTATATTTTATATATATATGTCAATATGTGTGTAGGTAAACATTAACTAGGTATAAATTGTATAATGATTAAAATTCATTAAATGATTTAATGATATATGTCAATATGTGTGCGGGCTTTGACGGGCCGGGCCTAACGGGCCTTGACGGGCTTTTGGCGGGCCGGGCCCGCGGGCCGGGCCGGGCTTTAGATCTCTAAACCATGGTCGGCCCACCAACCACCTTGGCGGGCTTTTGCGGGCTTTTTTGCGGGCCGGGCCGGGCTTTTAGCCCACGGGCTTGCGGGCCTCCACCGGCCCACGAGGCCCACGGGCCAAATGATGACCCCTATCAGTGTCCAAGCTTATGTGAAGCCCGGGGTCATCATTGAAGTGAGTCAACAAAGGATAAGTAACTCACATTTCTAAAATCAATTGAATTTACTCTTACTTTCAAAGCATATCAAGATTTAGTATAACGATAATTGCATTTTAAAAAAGTTTAATTATGATTAGTGCATGATTTAGTTAGGTTGTACTATTGGAATATGATTTTGAACTTAAATTTGGTTATTCTTTAGTTTAGCTATGTAAATTATGATTTTCAACTTAAGAAATCTGGAAGGGAATCGGTGCCTATAGTGTAATTGTGTTGTTGTAATTGGTTATTCGAAGTGTATTCTTGCATGTAGATTTTTTGGTTTTCGACAAATTTTATGAGAAATTATGCCAAATTTTTAATATAAAAGAATATTATATTGATGTATTCTTCACTTGATTAATTTTAGAAGAGGTTGATTCAAATGGCCAAGGAGGAATTGATCACGACCCGGCTGGCCAACCCAGAGATGACGCCCAAACTGGTGCCTTCTCTGTCGATGCAGAGTTAGATCGCTATTGGCGATGTTGTTTACGGCCACCAACCTGGTAAGGAGGTTCGTGGGTTTGGACGCACGGTGCAGAGAGATTTCTCTGCTTCATTCGCTTCGTCGACTCGGCACGTTATAGAGGATACCGAGGCGCTCCGAGTTGACCTTCGATTGGCATAGGAGTCGACCTTCATTTTACAGTTTATAGCTCACAACTGTAAAATGCCCTCCTTTTACGAGGCATGCAGGCAAATGGGGTCCTGTTCCTGATTTTGATGACAAGTGTGGTCCCTCCCCCAGCCCAACTTCTGGCCCTAGTGACCACGATCTGAGTGACGGCGGGGGAATTTGCAACATGTCTACCTCCGGTTTAGTTTCTTAGTTTTTTTTGTTATTTTATTATTATTTCTATCGATGTATGTATACTTTTTATATTTAATCAATATTTATTAATTTAATTAATATATTTTTATATGTTTTAAATTTTTTTTATAATTCGGATAAAAAATACAAATTAAAAGAAAAATCAACTTGGGCAATGAACACTCTTCATTTCATCATCAAAGTTAATTACTGAGACGACGGACCATTCGTCGCCTAAATGTACACTTAGACGACGAACTGTTTCGTCACCTAAGTGGTTATGCCTACACGATGACAAATAGGTCATCTAGGTACATCACTTAGACGACGACCAATTATCGTCGTCTAAGTCGTCTAAGTGCCCTCACTTGGACGGCGAAATCAAGTTGTCGTCTAAGTGGTTTAGTTTCGTAGTTTTTTTGTTATTTTATTATTATTTCTATCGATGTACGTATACTTTTTATATTTAATCAATATTTATTAATTTAATTAATATATTTTTATATGTTTTAAATTTATTTTATAATTCGGATAAAAAATACAAATTAAAAAAAATCAACTTGGGCAACGCACACTCTTCATTTCATCATCGAAGTGAATTACTGAAACGACGGACCATTCGTCGCCTAAATGTACACTTAGACGACGAATGGTTTCGTCACTTAAGTGGTTACACCTACACGACGACAAATAGGTCGTCGTCTAGGTACATCACTTAGACGACGACCAATTATCGTCGTCTAAGTCATCTAAGTGCCCTCACTTGGACGACGAAATCAAGTCGTCTTCTAAGTGGCAACATTTGGACGACAACTCTAGATCTTCGTCATGTAAGATGATTCTTAGATGACGACAATTGTTGTCGTTTAGAGGAAGATTTTTTCGACGTCTAAATGCTTACATGAGGTACCATCTTTTTTCTCCAATGTGGCTTCTTAGGCAACGAAACAAAAAAGTTTCGTCGCCTAAGTACTTGGGTTACGATTGTTACGCAATGAAATTTTGGTGACAAAATCTTCGACTCCTAAGTACCTGGCCGACGAAAAACACCACTTAGGCGATGCAAACACTTTGTCGCCTAAGCGTAGTTTTCTGATAGTGATAAAGCTGAAGGACTTACTCGGAAACTCAATTGAATTAGTGAATAGGTGACAAAAGATTTTGGCTCCTATTTTTTTTTCATGTACAGATTCTATAAATTTGATTAAAAGTGATGACCTTTAGGTGACAAAATACAAAAGTTTGTCGGCAATAGTACTCATTAGTGTCAAATATGACTTTTGTCACCTATATTTTTGTCACTAAATAATAAATTTGTTGTAGTGATTGTTAACAGGCCAAAATAGAAAGATAAATCTTTGATGTTCCAATCATGCTACATGCTGAGCAAAATGCATGACATTGAAATCCATTCATACCAATGTGTTTTCTAACCATCAAACTCACAAGATATAACTCAATGAACAAAAATATTTAATGGTTAGTGTTTGCACTCAAAACTCACATTAATCACATGATTTTCATAAGCTTGATTTTTAACTAAATACTCCAACAATTCATAAACACAAGAGTTTCAAATCAAGATGATTTTATTAAGGGTTGTATTAGGGTTAGGGCTAAGGCATTTGACATTAGGGTATGTGGTGATAAAGAATGTTTCAAAGACTTAGGCATAGTATCAAAACTTGTCAATCTTGTACTCCACCTCCTCCAAAGTGTCACCATGGCCATTCTTCTTCACGGTTGGCCAATATACCTCTCGGTTAGGCATATTCTAAACAATGCCTTTTTCTCACAACGTTATCTCTCCTTTAGGGTGGCCCTTAGCTCTCTGGCCTCTACCATTATGCAATTCATACTAGGGAAGGTCGTTTCCTCGAGATATTCTAGAGCTTGGATGATAAAGTTTAGCACCAGGTATTTCTCCTCCTGGCCCTTAGGTGGTGGTGGCAATGTCCCATCGGTGTGGGGACGCTTGGCATTACCTAATGGTTTTAATGAATCTCCAAGCTTTTTGTTGTACTCATCCGTCAAGAATTCTCAAGAATATCCTTCGACAATCAGCTTGACGAAGTTTCGCTTAAGGACCCCACAATCTATCGTCTTATGCCCATTCCCCTTGTGGTAAATGCAAAAGTCCTTAAAATTATTCTTGGGCTGATTCGAAAGCAGGGATGGTTTCTTCAGCCATGGTTTATTCTTTATGTGGTAAAGTATTGTCGAGATAGGGATAGTGGTAGGGGTACAAACAAACTCCCTTTGGAGCAAAAAGATTGTTGGCCCGAAGACTTCCTCTTATTATTGTAATTGCTTCTAGCTCCCTGATCCACTGTTATTGCCATGCAAAGCCCTACAAGATCTTTGAGCTTGCTCTATTGCCCTAGTCTTGGAGGTTCCTGTGAGAGTCGGTTTTGGCCACCCGAGCTGGGGGAAGATGAGCTTGGGTAATCTAATTCTGAGTGAGGTCCGATAAGGCCAGAAATGGGCTTGGGCTTGAATGACTAGGGATTAAAGAACAAATTACCAAAGGTAAGTTCAGACTTCAAGCAGGCTGGGCAGTCTAACCACGAGGAACTATTTGATCAGACCTCGAGGGGATTGATAGAATCTGAGAGGAATAAGGTAAGATTTATAGCATATCCAAAGGGCCTGTGGTAACCATAAGATTTGATTGGCCTTGGATATGGAGATTTATTCCTTAATGGATTCCTCATTTCTTAATGCAAAGTAGTCTAGTTTGATGAGGACTATGCTTGGACCTAGCACGATCACTATATATAGACCAACCATACATGGTCTCAGGTAACGTTACTCTGCTCTAATTGCTACTCTATTTTGAAGATAAAGTTCTGACTTAAGCTTTAGCAGTTCTAAGCATGGTACCACACCGTGCTCCGACTTGTTTTGTAGGTTCATGAAGATCTATGCTGTAGCGAGACAAATCTGCTCTCACAAATTGGTGCGATCGTTGAGAGCAGAACCCTAGGGTAACTCTTGTGAACGGAAGAGCATGGAAGACAACACAGGCACGAGTAAGAAGCGTGACAAGGGGGCAGCCCCCCCCGGCGGAAAACAATAAGGTTAACCATGACACTGTGGTATCGAGGCATGGGAGCACCCTCACGCATGAGGTTCATCCAAGGTCAATCAAGAGAATGAAGGATTTCGGGGATGGAGGGCCAAGGTCGATCAGGACCTCCATCGGGCCGAGGAATAATACACGAACCTAAGGATCGATATGGCCGCGCTACAATAGTCTACGGAGGGGGCCACTAGGAGCAAAAATGAGTTGGCAGGCACCGTGGCTGTCGTCCAGGCCACTTTACTAAACCTCATAGAACTATTGAAGAACCAGGGATTGGTCATGCCAAATGCACCCATGCCCAAAGTACCAGAAGCCCTGGGGGCCAAGCAGAAAAACCAGTAGGAGGGGGCAACCAACATGGAGACCCTGGAGGTCGCATACCTTTGGAATATGATCGAGGAGTTCATGGAGACGCATTGTGGCCATAACGTTCAAACCAACCAAGAAACCGAGAGGCTGAGGAAGGAAAGGATGTCCAAGAAAGAGTCAGAAGCTGAGCAGAAGGCTTGAAGGATGTCCCAGAACCCCTTAGCTTAGTTTGTTCAAGACACCGAGCCCCCTAAGAAGTGGAGCCAACCCCGGTTTGACAGGTACTTGGGGGATTCAGACCAGTACCAGCATGTGAGAAACTACCAGTCGACCATGGCCACTAGCTAATCAAATGATGCTTGGATGTGTAAGATGTTCCAGGCAAGCCTGAAGGACCACGCCCTGCAATGGTACGAGACACTCCGCTCAAGTTCGATCGGGGATTGGAGAAGTCTGAAAGCGGCTTTCTTCAAGAGATATGAGAGCAATGCTAAGGGAACAAAGGATGTGACCTACCTCGCATCCCTTAAGATGAAATTGGGAGAGGGTCTGAGGGATTGGGTCACTAGATTCAGGAAGGAATACGCGACAGCTGATTGTAAGGACGACACTGTAACGGCCACGACATTCATCAATGGGCGGGACATGGATTTAGAGTTGGCCAGCAAGCGGATTGGGAAGAAGACTAAGGACTTACCCACGGTCTACCATGAAGCCTTGGACTACTCCCGAGTGCAAGAAATGAGGACATACAACAACAGGGACTCACCGACAGAGAAGGAGTCTAGGGATGGAACCAGCTCAAAGAGGAATACAACAAGTAGAAACACGAACTAGGGAAGGAGCAACTACGATAATAAGAGGAAGGCCATAGGGCATCAGCCTGCCAGTCAAGGTGGAAAATTGTTCGTTCCCCCTACGACGATCCTAATCTCAATCACACTCCACCACATCAAAAATGAGTCAGGGCTTAAGAGGACACCACCTATATAAAGCAATGGCGACTCTAGAGACTTTTGTGCTTACCACAAGGCCAATGGACACAAGATGGTCAATTGTGGTGTACTCAAATGACATTTTAGAGAATTGGTAGACCAGGGGTACTGCTGGGAATACCTAATGGAGGATTACAAGAAAAAGTTCGAACATTCACTGAAGCCGCAAGGTAGTGGTAAGTGTCAAAGTAACAATGAGACCTTACCACCGCCACCTAAGGGCCAATAGGAGAAGTATCCTGTGCTAAACTGTATCCTGCAGGCCCCTGAGTACCCCGAGGTCACCATTTCCCCCAGTTTGAATTGAATCATGGCTGAAGTAGAAGAGTTGGGGGTAACCCTCGAGGAGATGGGTCGATATAGCACGATCGACAAGTTAGATTTAGAGCTCGACCCCCAGGAGCTGCCCTTCAAAGAGAAGGCAAGGGAAGATGTGGTGATTGAACCTTTTGTTCGAGACCGACCTGATCGGTGTGCATGAATTGGATCAGGACTAATTGGAGTTAAACATAAGAACATAACTGACTTGCTAAGGGTGTATAAGGACGTGTTCGCATGGTCGGCATGAGATGTGCTAGGGATTGACAAGAAAGTGATCGAACACCAGCTTCATGTGGACCCTAAAGCGAGGCCCCTAGAATAGAAGAAAAGAACCTTTGCTGCCAAACGTAATTGGATAATCGAGCAAGAAGTGGAAAAGTTGCTTGTAGCAGGTTTCGTCAAGGAAGTACCACATTCTGAATGGCTCTCCAATGTGGTCCATATCAAGAAGAAGAACGGAAAGCCCAGGGTTTGTCTTGACTTCACAAACCTCAACAAGGCATGCCCCAAGGACATTTTCCCCTTGCCCAAGATCGACCAGCTTATAGATTCCATTGCCAGCCATGAACTCCTCAGCTTCATGGACACATACAATGGTTATAATCAAATCAAGATCACAGAGGATGATGTAGCAAAGACAACATTTATGACCTAGAAGGGAGTTTATGCTTGCGAGGTGATGCCCTTTGGGTTGTAGAACGCAGGAGCGACATACCAGATGTTGGTGTACAAGGTATTCAAACCTCTGATCGGGGATACAATGGAAGTGTAGATAGACGACATGCTAGTCAAGAGCAAAAATAGGCAGGACCATGTGTAAGACCTAAAGGGGTGCTTCAACCTCCTACACTAGAATGGTATGAAGTTAAACCTAAAGAAGTGTACGTTTGGAGTAGGATCTGGGAAGTTCTTGGGGTATCTAGTGACACGGCGTGGGATAGAGGTGAACCCAGACTAGATAGTAGTGATCATCAAGATGAAATCCCCATCTATAGTCAAGGAAATCCAAAGCTTGAACGGTAAACTGGCGGCATGAAGAAGGTTCCAATCATGATCAACTGATAAGTGTAAACCCTTCTTCGAAGAAATTAAGAAGACCAAGGGGGAGCTTTGGACAGAAGAGTGTGAAAGGGCATTCCTGACGCTTAAGCACCATCTTGTCTCTCTCCCTATCCTGAGCAAGCCCGTACTGGGAAAGGATTTGTACTTATATTTGGTAGTCTCAGACGTAGCAGTGAGCGGAGCTCTGATTCGAGAAGATACTGGGGGGCAATTACCCATACACTACGTGTCTAAACCTCTCCTCGAACAAGAGACTCGCTACCCCAAGCTGAAAAGGTTAATACTAGCTCTGGTCATGTCATCGCATAAGCTCTGGTATTATAACCCGTACCGAAATCACGCACTTATCGAACCACATTGCGCGTTATCACGAATTAGTTGCGTTATTAGGGTTGTTAATGACTTTTTCACCGGGAGAGAATTTGACTTGACTTTCTTTCCGAGAGTTGTAGAATATTTAATTTCAATCTTGTAGGAATTTTGGGGGAATTTATCGGATAAGCGAACTATTTTTAATGTTTATCAAAAACAATTGCGACAAATAATTAAAATATAATTAATTTTAGGTCCTTTAATATGAGCCAGCCGATCTGGATCAGATTGATTCTAAATTTTTGATTTGGGCCAGCTGTATATATAGGTATTAATACGGAGCATTTTTGCAAAGTTTCCATTTTTGTCATCCCATACTTACACGACCCGTTTCCATTAATCCGACCTGTACCTCCGATTCTGGCAACCTCTGGCAATTTTTTCAGGAATGATTAGAAGCTCTTCTCCTCCTGTATCGTTTGGTGTATGTGTTGATGGGTTTTGGTTGAGTTTTAGACCCGAATCAATTAGGTGAAACCGCCAGTTTTTGAGGGTATCAGACAGCGGTGCTCCGGCTGTTTTCCGGCAAAGTTGAGGGGTGGGTTCGACTGGGTTTGGTCCTAGGAGTCAAACCCCTATTGTTTTAGGGTTCGAGGTGGAGCGACGGCGATATTCTTGGCGGATTAGTTTTCCGGCCAATTTTTGGGGCTGTGGCTCTCAGGCCATTTTGCGGCCAAACGGCGGCGATTCGGGGGATGGTGTAGTTATGAAAATTATAGAGTGTTGTGAGATATTTCTAGCCATGTATGGAAAGCTCCCATTGGAGCTGTTCCATCGGAAGGTGCGTGTGGCTCACACGCCGCCGCTTGTGGTGGCACGTGATGGCCATGCGCCGCCGTCCATGGTGGTTTTCCAGCGAGTCAATTTTCTGATATTATTGGCAGGACTTTTGGGGTTATTTTTAGGGTTAATTTTCATAGTTTGACGCATATTTTGATATTTAATGATTCGTAATTACAGGACATCGAGATCATGACTCTAGCAGCGAAGAACATTCTGCGGGACCCCAGTAGGAATCTCAAACTTTTGAGTGGACCTTTATTTTCCCAGTTGATTGCGAGTTCATTATTTTTAGCAGTACACTTTACGGTATGTATTTAAAGCGTTTATTCGGAGGCTTGCTTTGTGATAGTTTGTTTAGTCACATCGATGCTCTACCTATTCGGCCGATCATCGGATAGTTGGTTAGGGGAGGTTAGGTGGCCTCCTCTAACCCAGATCGACTCAAGTTAGGTGGCCTAGGGACGATCCCGTCACATATTTGCATATTTTTTATTTCAGTTTAACTCCTTAGGTTAGGCGGTCTGGGAGAGAACCTCCATTTATATTTCAATTATTCAAATTAGAACTTGCATTATTTCACAGAAAATTGTTGAAAGGCATGAAATTACAGTTTAGCGATTTACTCAGATTATTTTATTATTTTTTTCCACTCCCGCTAACATTTTATATTTTAAATGTCTTTTCTTGGGCTTTTCCATTTTCCGTTGCCCAGGTTGCAGTGTCTTTCCTGTGCGTTCTTGGTATCGTCGTGAGCTCCGAGTCTACCAGTCATCCTCTTATTAGTAAGTTCCAGCTCACTGTCAATTTATTTTATATGTATATAGAAGTCACTATGGATACTAATTTTTTTATGTTGTTACATTGAGACTCTTGTGAAGCTTTTCCATCTATTTAGAACTAGTACTTTGTAATGTATGTTTTTAACCATGAGTTTTACATCTGGTTTAGTTTCTGCTATATGTTGAGAAATCCGGATGGACATCGGTGGTTCACAGTTTGTTTGTGGGATTTATCTGCGGAGTGTCATTCTTCTTGTAGGTTTTTGGTTGTCTTAGTTTTAAGGGGAGTTAAGTCAAAAAATTTACAAAATTTGATAGATTATAATCAGTCATTAGGGCTTGATTCTAGATTACTAATTAATCTAGGGTTGGGTCTTTTCGGTTTGGTATCAGAGCATTAGGTCACAGATTTCATAGACTTTTCTGGTCATGTCAGTATAGGCATTTGAGAATGTACGATAGTTTTGGGTGGATGGTCTGACCGGCCAGTAGATGCCCATTATTCCTAGCATTGTCAAAATCTTAGTGTCTCTTAGTCAATCAATTTTTTGACTTCTTTCAGTGAGCTAAATTATTTTTGGACTCGTAGGTTAGTTAGTATGCCTCGACAACCAACCCAACAGAATGATACATAATCCTTGGCCTAGCAGATGCGTGAGTTAATTTTACGCATGATGCCAGCACCATGTGAGGTCATGAGGATTTAGTTAGTAAGGCTAGGAAGGCAGGAACCATTCCTTTTACTGATTCCCACGACCCTGAGATTAGTTAGAACTGGCTAGTTGAAATCGGTCGAATTTATGACCGTTTGTGTCCACAGTTGACCCTTGAGCAGAGGACTGTGGTAGCTATAGGTTTGTTACAGGATCATGCTTGTCATTGATGGCAGAGTACAGAAAGAAATGAAGATTTCACTTCATGGACAGAGTTCACAGAATTGTTCATGAGTCGTTTCTTTTGTGAGACTTCCGAGCAGCGAAAGTATAAGGAGTTTATGAGTCTTCGGTAGGGGGACATGTTAGTGGTAGAGTACCCGGATCGTTACACCCGTTTGGCCCGTTTTGCATGAAATTCGTCAGGTTAGTGAAGGAGAAGTGTTGGAGGTTTGAACAGGGTTTGTGAACTGATATTGCCCCATACCTATTCGGTATGTCACGTGCTGATTTTGATGAGTTTGTTAGTGCTGTTGTGAGATGCGAAGATAGTCTTCAATCTGAGTGGGGCCGAACTCGACGATTTGAGGAAGGTGGACCCAATTATGGTCCTTTCAAAAGGGAAAGTTTAAGCACTTCAGGTTCTACGTCATCTTTTGGTGAAGGATCTTCCGCTCCAACTTTTCCTGCATGTCGTTCGAGTCATTTTTAGAGATGAATGAGGACGGAAAAACCCCAAAACAGGGATCCGGTACCAGTTCCAGTGGAGCCAATAGTTATCGTCCTACTCCATCACCACCCAGAGATTTCTCTCTATGTGATAGATGTCACAAGCATAATCTCGGGCAATGTCAAGCTGGGTCTTCAGCTTATTTTTGTTGTGACCAGATGGGTCACTTCGCGAAGGAGTGTCCACATAGGGACACCTCAGACGGATTTTTGGTGCAGAGTTCTGGTGATGATAAGGGAGCCACTTCAGAAGTTAGAGCAGCACTACTACCTAGACAGCCAGCTTATCAGAATAGGAGCCAGAGAGGGCGACCGCCTGCACAGACTGGACATGCCCAACTTCATCATATGACTTTACAGGAGGGTAGAGCATCTTTAGATGTGATTATCAGTACGTTATATGTTTTTGGTTATGCTATTTATACTTTAATAGATCCGAGGGCGACACATGCTTTTGTTTCCGTGAGATTAGCATAAATGGTTAACGTACCAGCCACTCTCTTACCGATGATGTGGCGAGTGGTTTATCCCACCGGTGACATGGTTTTGGTGGGGTTAGTGAATAGAGACTGTAGTGTCATGGTTGGAGGTTTCAGGTTGTCTGCTGGCTTGATACCTCTTGATGTCACAAACTTTGATTTGATTTTGGATATGTATTTTTTGGGTAATCACCGAGCTTTGGTTGATTATCATCGGAAAGAAGTGGTGTTTAGAAGTCCACGGTTACCTGAGATTTTATTCTGTGGAGAAAGAAATGTTCTTTCTTCGTGTGTGATTTCAGCTGTGTGAGTCGAGAAATTATTGCGGAAGAGTGTACCGCATACTTAGCACATGTTGTAAACACTCGTGTTTTCACTTGTAACCTTGAGGAGATTGCAGTGGTCAGGGATTACCTTGATGTGTTTCCTGAGGAATTACCAGGTCTTCCTCCAGAAAGGAAAATTGATTTCATGATTGAGCTTCTTCCGGGTATAGATCCCATAGCTCAGGCGCCATCCGTATGGCTCAAGCTAAGTTAAAGGAGTTGCAGGTTCAACTTCTGGAATTAATCGATAAAGGTTTCATCCATCCTAGTATATCACCATGGGAGCTCCAGTTTTGTTTGTGAAAAAGAAGGATGGTACTTTGTGGTTATGTATTGATTACTGAAAATTGAATCAGGTGACTGTGAAGAACAAGTACCCTCTACCTCGTATTGACAATTTGTTTGATCAGTTGAAGAGAGCTACAGTGTTCTCTACGATTGATCTACGATCGGGGTATCATCAGTTGCGGATTAGAGAGTCTGATGTCTCTAAAACCGCATTTCGATCGCGTTATGGGCACTATAAGTTTCGGATGATACCGTTCAGTTTGACGAATACACCTGCTGCCTTCATGGCTTTAATGAATCGGGTATTTCGGGCTTATCTTGGTAAATTTGTTATAGTGTTTATCGATGACATCCTGATTTACTCGAAGGATGCAAGGCAGCATGCGAGGCATTTGCATATTGTTCTGAAGACTTTAAGGGAATCTCAGTTGTACGCCAAGTTCAGTAAATGCGAGTTCTGGTTGGATAATGTTAAATTTCTTGGCCATGCGATTTTAGAAGAAGGAGTAAGTGTTGACCGAGACAAGATTGAGGCTGTGTTGAATTGGAACCGACTTGTGAGTGTGCCAGATATTAGAAGTTTTTTAGGTCTAGCCGGTTACTACCGTCGGTTTGTTTAGGATTTTTCACGAATTACAGCACCTCTTACGAAGCTCATGAGGAATGGAATTAAGTTTGAATGGTTGAAAGTTTGTGAGGAGTGTTTCCAAACTTTGAAGACAAGGTTGACCACAGCTTTAGTGTTACCAAACGATAGTGGGAAGTTTATATTTTTTTGTGATGCCTCTAAATTAGTCTTGGGGTGCGTGCTAATACAGCATGGTACAGTTTTCGTGTTTGGTTCACGCTAGTTGAAACCCCATGAGGCGAAGTACCCCATGCATGATATGGAGTTGGAAGCGATAGTTTTCGCACTAAAAATCTGGAGACATTATTTGTATAGTGCCAAATGTCAAATTTTTACGGATCATAAAAGCCTTATGTATCTTCTCACTCAGCAAGAATTAAACTTACGAAGGAGGAGATGGGTGGAATTGATAAGCGATTACGATTGTACCTTCGAGTATCACCCTGGAAAGGTGAATGTTGTCGCTAATGCTATTAGCCGAAAATGTGGAGTTTCCTTGTCTCACATTCAGTTGGCTCGGGTACCATTGCTTGCAGAGTTAAGAGCGACTTGAGTAGTGTACGTTGTATACTGATGTGAGCGAGGCTGGAGTTCTATTTGCCAGTATGGAGGTCTGACCTGTTCTCATTGACAAAGTACGTGAGTTACAGGATTCTGATCATTCCTTTTTGAAGTTAAAAGACGCGCTGCGTAATGGTGAACAACCAGTTTTTGTGATAAGGAGAGATGGGTTGCTGGTATTCAGAAGTAGACTTTGTGTTCCAAATATTAAGGAATTAAAGCAAGAAATACTCGATGAGGCTCATTAAACAGCTTATGTAATGCACCCGGGTAGAACGAAGATGTACCGCACTCTCAGAAAGTATTATTGGTTGTCCAATTTGAAGAGAGAGGTAGCAATCTATGTGAGTCAATGCCCTATTTGTCAACAAGTGAAGGCGGAGAGGCAGAAACCTTTAGGAATGATGTGGCGTGTGGAGATTCTTGTCTAGAAATGGGAGCATGTTACCATGGACAAGGGACATACAAGTATTTGGGTAATTGTGGATCGATTCACCAAGTCTGCATATTTTATACCAGTCTCAGAGAAACTATCGGTGAGCAAGCTAGCTACGTTATATGTGCAGAAGATTGTGAGGCCACATGGTGTGCCTGAGTCCGTCACTTCAGATCAAGATTCTCATTTCACCTCAAAATTCTGGAGAGCATTGTAGGAGGCTTTGGGAACCAAGTTACGGTTCACTACAGCTTTTCATCTTCAGACAGATGTTCAGTCTGAGAGAACTATCCAGACACTTGAGGATATGTTCAGATCTTGTGTGTTGCAATTGCTCGGGAAATGGAATAAGTACCTACATTTGATGGACTTTGCTTCTAACAACAGCTTTCACTCTAGCATTGGCTTGTCACCATATGAGGTGTTGTACGGGAAACAGTACCGGTCACCCTTGTGCTGGACAGAAGTAGAAGAAAGGAGTCTCATTGGCCAAGATATAGTTCAGGAGACTACATAAAATATTTAGATCATTCGAGACAGTTCGAAGATTGCTCAAGACAGACAAAAGAGTTATGCTGGCATTAGACGTAAAGATCTTGAGTTTGATGTTGGAGATTGGGTATTTCTGAAATTGTCTCCATGGAAAAGGGTGATGCGATTTAGAAAACGTGGTAAACTTTAGCCACATTACATTGGACCTTATGAGATTACTGAGCGTGTGGGCGTTGTAGCTTATCGATTGGAGTTACCCTTAGAGTTGGCGCGAGTTCATGATGTTTTCCATGTATCCATGTTGCAGAAGTACATCCTCAATCCTTCCCATGTCATCGTAGCTCAGCAAATTCCGTTACGAGATGATTTAGTTTACATTGAGGAACCAGTGGATATTCTTGACCGTAGAGAGAAGGTTCTCCGGAACAAGACCATTCCTTTAGTGAAAGTATTATGGAGGAATCATGCAGTCGAGGAAGCCACTTGGGAGCCAGAACAGTTCATGAGGGAGCAGTACCTTCATCTTTTATAGCTAGTATGTCAATTTCGAGGACGAAAATTTTGTAAGGGGGGTGGATCGTTACAACCCGTACCGAAATCACTCACTTATCAAACCACGTTGCGCGTTATCATGAATTATTCGCGTTATTAGAGTTGTTAACGTCTCTTTCACCTGGAGAGAATTTGACTTGACTTTCTTCGCGAGAGTTGTAGAATATTTAATTTCAATCTTGTAGGAACTTTCGGGGAATTTATCGGATAATCGAGCTATTTTTAATGTTTATCAAAAGTTTTTGCAACAAATAATTAAAATATAATTAATTTTAGGTCGTTTAATATGAGCCGTCCGATTTGGATCAGATTGATCCTGAATCGTTGATTTTGGCCATTTGTATATATGGGTATTAATACGGAGCATTTTTGGAAAGTTTCCATTTTCAGCAACCGATACGTACACGACCCGTGTCACCGTACACGACCCGTTTCGATTAATCCGACCCGTATCGCCGATTTCGTCCACCTCTGGTAACGTTCCAGGTATGATTAGAAAGCTCTTCTCCTCCTCTATCATTTGTTGTATGTGTTGATGGGTTTTGGTTAAGTTTTAGACCTGAATCGATTAAGTGAAACTGCCAGTTTTTAAGGGTATCGGACGACGGTGCTCCGACCGCTTTTCAGCGAGGTTGAGGGGTGGGCTCGACTGGGTTTGGTCCCAGGAGTCGAACCTCTATACTTTTAGGTTCCGAGCTAGAGTGACCGCGACATTCTTGGTTTTGTTTTCGGGCCAATTTTTGGGGGCGTGGCTTTCGGGCCATTTTCCAGCCAAACGGCGGCAATTCAAGGGATGGTGTAGTTTTATGAAAATTATAGAGCGTCATGAGATCTTTCCAGCCATGTATGGAACACTCCCATTGAAGCGGTTTCATCAGGAGGCGCGTGTGGCTCACGCGCCTCCGTCCACAGTTGTTTTCCAGAGAGTCAATTTTCTGAAATTATCGGCAAGACTGCCGTGGTAATTTTTATGGTCAATTTTCTTAGTTTTAAGGGTATTTTGATATTTAATGATCCATATTTACAGAACATCGAGATCGCGACTCTAGCAGCGAAGGAAATTCCCTGAGACCCGAGTAGTAGTCACAGACTTTTGAGTGGACCTTTATTTTCACAGTTGATTGCGAGTTCATTATTTTTAACAGTACACTTGATGGTATATTTTTAAAGCGTTTATTCAGAGGTTTTCTTTGTGATGGTTTGTTTAGTTGCATTGATGCTCTAGTTATTCGGCTGATCACCAGATAGTTGGTTAGGGGAGGTTAGGTGGCCTTGTAACTATATCAACTCAGGTTAGGTGGCCTGGGGACGATCCCGTCACATATTTTTCATTTCAGTTTAACGCGTTAGGTTAATTGGCTTGGGAGAGCACCTCCATTTATATTTTAGTTATTCATATTAGAACTTGCATTATTTCACAGAAAATTGTAGAAAGGCATGAAATTACAATTTAGCGATTTACGTAAATTATTTGATTATTTTTCTCCACTAACGCTAACGTTTTATATTTTAAATGTCTTTCCCTAGGTTTTTCGGTTTTCCGTTGCCCAGGTTGCAGTGTTATTATGGTGCGTGCTTGGTATCACCGTGAGTTCCGAGTCCACTAGTCATCCCCTTATCAGTAGGTTCCAGCTCACTATCAGTTTGTTTTATATGTATATAGAAGTTGCTCTGGATACTAGTTTTCTTTCGTTGTTACAGTGAGACTCTTTTTAATAGGTTATTACTCGAATAGTCGTCGAGTTTGCTTTTCCTTGTATTTAGAATCAGTACTTTGTAAAGTATGTTTTTAACCTTAAGTTTTACATCTGGTTTAGTTTCTGCTAAATATTGAGAAATCCGGATGGACATCGGTGGTCCACGGTTTGTTTGTAGGATTTATCTGTGGAATTTCATTCTTCTTGCAAGTTTTTGGTTGTCTCAGTTTTAAGGGGAGTTATGTCAAAATTTTACAGAATTTCATAGATTATAATCAGTCATTAGGGCTTGATCATAGATTACTAGTTAATCTAGGGTTTGGTCCTTTCATCTGGCCATACTTTCAAGCCTTCAAAATCATTGTTCTGACTGAGTACCCATATAGAACGATTTTGAACACCCCAGAGTCATCGACTAGGGTAACCAAGTGGGCCATAGAATTGACACATTACGATATCGCGTACTGGCCTTGAACGGTTATCAAAGGGCAGGTCTTGGTAGATTTTCTGGCCAAGTTCACAACTCCAGAGCCGGAGGTCCAGGAGAGAAGAGAAAGACAAGGGGAAAGAGACGTGCTGACCATTAGACGCTATACACGGATGGATCATCAAAGGATAACGGAGTCGGAGTTGGGTTAGGGCTGAGGACACCAGATGGGACGATCATGGAGCAAGCCCTAACCATGGGATGGATAGCCACGAACAATAGAGCCGAGTACGAGGAACTCCTGATAGGATTGAGACTGGCATGAGAGCTGATCATGAAAAAGCTCAAGGTGTTTTTTGACTCGCAGCTGATTGCAAACTATGTACTAGGGGAATACGCAGCTCACCATGTATCCATGGAAGCATACCTCAGATTAGCAAAGGGGTTGGTGGCCTAGTTTGAAGAGCTTTCGATCATACAGCTCCCAAGGTCTAAAAACATACATGCAGACAGCTTGGCAAATCTGGCCTCCAGCATCGACTATCAGCTTAGAAGGACGATCCCCGTAGAGCATTTGCCAAACCTAAGCACAGACGAGGACAAAGTTGTGACAGTGAGACCAGTTTAACTGGGACACTCTTGGATGGACGAGATGGATTACATAGAAACAGGCACCCTGCCAGAGGAATGAACAGAATCAAGAATGGTGGTACGACATGCAGCAAGGTACAACATTAGAGACGAGAAGCTATATAGATGGTATTTCACTGGACCAGACTAGCTAGCAGTGCACCCCACCTAGGTCAGAACGATCATGCAGGAGTTTTGCTCTGGGATATGTGGCATGCACATTGGAGGCAGGAACCTTGTGGTACGATGCCTAACCAAAGGGTACTATTGGCCCACAATGAAGAACGATTGCATGGAATACACCAGTGCTTGTGAGGCCTTTCAAAGGCACGCCCATCAATTGCCCTTGCACCCTGAAGAGATGCACCCAGTTACGGTCCTGTGAGCTTTCGCAGAATGGGAATTTTATATAATGGGCGAGTTCCCAACCGGAGTTGGGGGTGGATAGAAGAAATACCTGCTTGTGGCTACAGACTATCATTCTAAATGGATCGACGCTGAAGCGCTGTCGAAGATAAGAGGAGCAGAGGTAAAGAACTTTATTTGGAAATTTATTATATGCAGCTTTGGGATCCCATAAACGATCATTGTAGACAACGGCCCTCAGTTCAATCAAGAGGTTAGGAACTACTGTGCCGAGCATGATATAAAGATCAAGTTTTCTACTCCAAGGTACCCCCAAGGCAACGGACAAGCAGAAGCTTTGAATAAAACGATATCACAAGGTCTGAGGAGGAGGCTTCATCAACTAAAAAAAGGGCAGTGGGTATCTCAACTCTCAAATCTGCTCTGGGCATACAGAAGGACCAATAGGAAACCCACTGGAGAAACTCCATTTGCTTTGGTATATGGAACAAAGGTTGTCATACCCATCAATCACAAGATCCCCGACCTCAAGCTGGTGGAACAAACAATAGAGAACAATGAAGAAAGCCTAATGCATGATTTGGACTTACTGGAAGAATGAAGGGAACATGCCCAGATCAAGGTGGCTTCCTACTAATAGAAGATAAAAGCCTATTATGACAGAAATGTTTGACCTAAATTTTTCCTCCCTGGCACCTTGGTTGTACACAAGGTCCCTATAGAGGAAGGACATTACAGGATCGTTGGAGAGGGCTACAATGGGTCATACGAGCTGGAAAACCCGAGAACCGGAGCCTTAGTAGATAAGTGGTGAAACGCTCTTTACCTGAAGGAGTATCATTTGGAGCAAAACTAAAGACCGGGCGCTAGAAACTAGCGAACGTCTAGAAGGGGCACATACTCTTCCTAACCAACTTGGTGTTTAGCACGATCGTGTCATATACTTCCATGCCCATATGATAGACATTGTACAATGCATACGATTATTCTATAAAAGCTTCTATTTTCAGTAACTATGCTTTTGATTGTACTCTATATCCGGTCTCTTGTTTCATCCTTACAAAATAATGGAATTACCTGGTTGATCGATTTGTACGATGAGGGGGAGCTTAAAACCCAGGAAAGGCAACAAGCTTGAGTGGGGCAGATGACGTTGGTTCCCATGTGAAGGATCTTCACTCTGCGAGTTAGCCAGTCTTCCCAAAGATAAGGCATCCTAAGGGGGGAAGGGTTAGGGCATTGAGAGGAACGCCCATGGATAGAAAAAAATATTCAGAGTAAAACCCCACAAGGACTTATAGTAATATTAGGTTAGTAAAGCCCTCAGAGTCGGATTCTACGAGGTTAACGTAATCAGACCAAGACAATCACCCAAGGGTGACTTGGCCATATTTTGGCAATTTGGACGTTCTAAGTCCCAATCATTCACATATGACGATGTATCACTACCAGAATAAGTACTATAGCCGACGACTTTTGAAAAAATAGGCCGATGACTTTTCAAGTCGTCGACTATATGGCACTTTAGCCAACAACAAAATTAAGTCATCTGGTATAGTCAAAACTATACCCGACGACGACCATCCCTTAAGTGGTCGGCTATGGTGATTAACTATAACCGACTATCCCCTAAGTTGTTGGCTAAGGTGGTGCAACTATACCCGACGACCTATAAATTCGTTTGGTATAGTTTGATTATACTCTAGACGACGACTTTAATTAAGTTGTCGGTAATAGTTCCTTTTATACAGATCTGGGTTGCAGCTCGACCATTTGAAAAGAACTTGCCATAGGACCTCACTATTCAGCCTCTCTTCCTTTAGAAACTCTCCTCAACTACCTCAAATCGCCTCAGACCCCCGGAATACCTCCTAGGACGTCCCAAATCGCCGGAAGCGCCCCAAAATCGGTTTCAATCTCTCCAAAACGGGTTCTTCCTCTCTCTCTCTCTCTCTAATTTTTCCCCTAAAATTAAGGGTTTTCGTTTTATTTAGGGATTTTAGTTTGATATGTGTTGGAGTTATGTGAATGTGTATGAGTTTTGATTATGAGTTGTAGATTTTGTGATTAGGTTATTAGATTGGGTTAATTGAATTTGTGTATGGAATTTGTAATTGGGTTAATTGAATTTGTGAATTTTATGGAATTTGTGATTATATTGAGGGAATATTATGGAATTTTTTTTGTGATTTTTTGTGAATATATGAAATATGTGATTTATGTATGAATTTTGTGCTTTATGTGTGAATTTTGTGATTTATGTATGAATTTTTTGAATTTTGTGATTTATATATGGTTTAATTTAAATAATTAGGGATCATGAATTGGTTAAGTCGGAAGAGTTCAAAGGGCTCTAACAAAGGAACCAGGTCTAGTGGCTATAGTTCCTCGTCTGCCTCTATAAGTAATACTTATAGCGGTTCAAGAACCTCTCAACACTTTCAACTACTTCAGCAGCCGCAACAAGATGTAGGGTCCCGCCAACCTGCCTGCACGAGGCTGCTCTTCAACGAAGGTGTGACTCCGTCACCGATGTTTTCAACAACATCAATTTGGATCACTATAGTGTAGGTTTGTAATATGCCTGAATTTGTGTTTTGTTAGTAAATTTGTTATGTGTTTCGAAATTTTGATCAATTATATTATGCAATTGTAGGTTCGGGGATTAGAATTGTACATTTTTGGGTATTTTTTGTGACGACCCGGAACAGAATCAGTAGTGTAATCGGCTTAATCCACGAGTTTGCGCGTAATCGCAGTTTTCCGTAAATTGATTGAATTGCCAGTTTTAATCACGACTTAATTATTGGCGGAGAATTTGAGTTGAGTCTCTTTTCGAGAGTTGTTGTACTCGTGATTTCGAGTTCGTGGGCGGTTTCGGATTATTATTTCGACGACCGAGGAATATAATATGAATATTTGAAATTTCGGGATATCGTCGAGTTTATCTGTTCGTATTCGAGTCTATCCGAATTGTGATTGTGATCCGTTTTGGACCGTCGATCGACCCGAACCAAAATTGGAATGGTTATCGACTTGATTTGCGAGTTTCCCGATTAGTCGCGATTTCGACGTAATCGGTTAATATGGCGGCCTCGTTAACGACTAAATTATCGGGCAAGAATTTTGTGACAACCTGAACCGGAATCAGTAGTGTAATCGGCACGATTCATGAGTTAGCGTATAGTCGCGGTTTCACGTTATATGTGTGGTTTGTCGATTTCGTTCGCGACTTTATTATCGGCCGAGAATTTGAATTGAGTTTTTTCACGGAAGTTATTGAGCACGTGATTTCGAGCTCGAGGGCGGTTTCAGATGATTTTTCCGATAACTGAGGAATATAATATGATTATTCGAAGTTTCAGTTTTTGACGAGTTTATCCATTTGTTTCGTGTTTATCCGAATCCTTTTAAATATTCGTTTTGGACCGACGATTGACCCGAGGCGCGAGTATAAATATCGGAAATAGTCGTAAAATCGTCGAAAAACACTGTTTGACGTTGACCACCGTTGACTTTCCAATTTTGGAAACTGTTGACCGTTGATCGAGAGAGGAAGTTTCCCGTTTGAGCTTCGCCGTCCGACTTCCATTTTTCGGCCACCTCCGGCCACGTGAAGGGTAAGGTTCGCTTCCTCTTGTGATTTTGAGTTGTTTGGTGTTTGATTTTGTGGAAATTGATGAGGTTTTGACTGGGTTCGAATCGGGTCGAGTTCGTGGGTGTCGCCGGTATTGGTTTGCAGTTTTCCGGCGAGCCACGGTGGTGGTGGTTAGGGGGGTTCGACTCTCCTTGCCCTGGTGAGGCTCCCTATGTGTTTAATTTTGGCTAAGGTTGAGATTTGAGGAGAACCCGATTAGGTTGCCGGAGGGAAAATTTCCATTCAGTTTTGGGTGAAATTGAGGGTGTTGTGGTTTGAATTGAAGTTGTGGTAGTTATGAAAGTGGATGGGCTTGAGGAGAGATTCAATTCTGGAGCTTCCTCGCCGGAGAAAGTCACTGTTGACGGCGCGACGTCGCCACCGGCGGCGGTCAACGGCGGCGCTCCGGCGAGGGGTTGACTTTTTGGTTTTCGATGAATTTAATGTTGTTTTTCTCGTAATCGCGCCCTGAGTATCGCCTTGAGGTTTTCGTATTGATTTGGGTATCGGATTTTCAGTCGAAGGTTTCGAGTGGAGATTTCGGAAATTCAGTCGATTGGTTTATACTGTTTAATATGTTTCCGGGAACGGTTGGTTTCCGTGGTTAAGTACAGAGTTATGGGATATGGTTTTGATCAGTTGTGTTTTATGAATATTCAGGGGATCGAGATCGAGATCGAGATCGTGCTTCGGGCGATGGATCTTCCGCCGGACCACGAGATTAGCGCGAGTGCGCGCTTGCTGATCTGTGAGTGGACACGTTTATATTTTCACTGTTGTTTGCGAGTTCGCGATTTATTGTGATTTTCGTATTTACTTTATAAGATATTGAGTTATATGTTATTTTTGGAGGTATTATTTTATATTTATTGGTGATGGCATTACTGCATCGATGCTTCGGCTACTCGGCTGATCACCGGTAGTCCGCGAGAGTTGAGAGATTCCTCTGGACCAGAGTGGAGAGATTCCTCTGGGCAGGGTTGAGAGATTCCCCTGTATGCTGCCGGGGTTGAGAGATTCCCCTGGCCTATCACTGTCGGGTTTGAGCTATTCGCCTGACGTCGAGCTTGAGAGATTCGCCCGACAACCTCCATATATATATGATTTCCGAACTTGCACTGTTTTACATTGATTATGTATATAATTGGTGAAAGGCATATGTCTATTTTTGTCCAATCACTCTAACGTTTTACTTGCCTTTCCCTGGGCTTTTCGGTTTCTGTGCCCAGTTTGCAGTTCGGATTCTGGTGTTTCACGTCGCGGTTGGAGGCTAGTGATCTGAGCTACTTTTGTTTTCCAGTAGGTTCTTGTTTCGCCTACTGATGTATATATTGTATATATTTACTCTAGAGGTCGCTTTGATACATTCTGATACGTGTTTTATACGGATTTTCTCGAATATATTATATATATTACAGTATGTTTACTGTTTATTGACTATAATATGATGTTGAGAAATCCGGATGGGATTGGTGCCCACGGTTTGGTTTTTGTGGCATATGACGAAGTGTTATTTTCAGGGTGCAGGTTAATGCAATTCCACGATAGCAACGTTACTCTGCCGAAATTTTGAATGGTTTTTGTTGGTTCGTGTTTTCAGAAGGGGTTCGATTCCGGTTTAGGTAACTGAATCGGGGTTGGGTCCTTTAAGCTTGGTATCAAAGCATTAGGTTGTTAGATTCTGTAGACTCTTGTAGTTGTGACGCTTAGGGTATTTGAGTTTGTACAGCATGACTGGAGTGATGATCCGTCTGGCCAGCGGTACTCATCAATACTTCGGGTGTTGTGTGTTCTCAAATATCTGCGGTCTCATGATTACGTTCTTTCTGCTTGTACCTAATGCTTGTCTTGTTTTAGTAGGATGCCTCCTCGACGTGGTCCCCGTGTTGATCGGGAAGCGGATCCTGATGAGGATCGCCAGACGCACGACTTGCTGATGCGAGTGTTGCGTTTGGAAGAGCGTTTTGACCCTGTGGTCAAAGCTCGTACTGCTGGTGCTACTGTGTTTTCAGGTTCAGCTGATCCAGAGATATGTGAGGCATGGGTGGTTCGGATTGAACGTATATGTGAGCGTCTGCGGTTTACCCCTGAGCAGATGACAGTGGCAGCAGTCGGATTACTTGAGGGTGATGCATACTTTTCGTGGGTTAGCACCGACAGAGTTCCAGTTGATACTCCGTGGACTTTGTTCAGTGATTTGTTTATGCGGAGGTACTTTAATCAGGCTACCCAGCAGCGCAAGTATGAGGAGTTTACGAACTTGAGGCAGGGCAGTTTGTCTGTACTTGAGTATCGGGACAGGTTTACCCGCTTATCTCGTTTTACGCGTGATATGGTGGCTACTGAGGAAGCCAAGTATCGTAGGTTTGAGCTGGATTTGAACTTGAATATCAAGGGGACTCTGACTACGATTCCTCGGAACAACTTCGATGAGTTTGTTAGTGCAGCACTCCGAGGTGAAGATAACGAGAAGGAGAGGCAGCTGAGGTACCAGCCTAGACGGTTTGAGGAGGGTGGACCGAGTCAGGGCCCTTCAAAGAGGCAGAGTTCTGATACTTCCGGTTCAGCTTCATCCTCAGGCGGTGGATCTTATTGACCATCAGCTAGTGTACCTAGACAGAGGCAGAGATGGAGGAGAGATCGACCGCAGCGACCATAAGCTAGTGGGGGTTCCAGCGGTTCTAGTTATCCTCGGCGCACTGGTGGGACTTTTACTGTACCGAGGGAGTACCCGTTGTGTAGTCTCTGCACCAGGCATCATATTGGTCCACGTAAGCGAGATCCTGTCACTTGTTTTCGCTGTGGCCAAGTGGGTCACTATGCGAGGGAGTGTTACCAGTATGATGGTGTTGGTGGACAGGCGGCCCAGAGTTCCAGAGCTGAGCGAGGTGCCACTTCAGGAGCTCGACCAGCACAGTTTGCGGGCCAGGGTAGACAGCAGGGACAGCCTCAGCGAGGACGACCAGCCGGATAGGCGAGGGTTCATGCCATGACTCTACGAGAGGGCAGAGCGTCACCGGAGGTCGTTATCGGTATGTTATATGTCTTTGGTATTCCAGTACTTGCATTGTTAGATCCAGGTGTGACAACTCGGACCAGAATCAGCAGTGTGATCAGATTACTTCATGAGTTACTGCGTAATCATAGATTTCCAACCGTTGTTTGAATCGCCAGGTTTGATAACGACTAAATCAGTGGTCGAGAATTGGAGCTGAGTCTCTTCTCAAGAGTCGTTTTACGTGTGATTTCGAGTTCGTGGGCGGTTACTGATCATTATTTGGACGACCGAGGAATAAATTATGAATATTTGAAGTTTCGACGGAATCGGGTTTAAATGGTGGATTTCTTAGCGACTAAATTACCGGACGAGAATTTGGTTTCGGATTCTTCACGGAAGATGTAGAGAATTTAATTTTGAGCTCGTTGGAACTTCCGGAGCATTATTCCGAGTTACGAAGATTAAGTTACAAATATTTCCGATTGTTGATTATTTAGTCGGTTAAAGTATGTGTTTGGGTGAACCGTTGACTTTTTATCGGTTTGGTGGATGTGTTTGACTTTGAGTGATAATTGAAGAATATGTTGAGTCGAGTTTTTTGCCACGAGAATTATTGGAATCGGAATTACGACGAGGAAGTTACGTGTAATTGAAGTTTGTCGAAATATGTAATTTTGGAAGTTTCTGAAAATGGAAAGCTATTTATGGTGGTTTCCCCTTTGGGAAAGTCAAAAGCTGAAGTTATTTTGGTTGACTAGTGTTGACTGAGTCAACACGTGGTGGTGGAGGGAACTCGACGGAAGCTCCACGGCTGCCGGCGGTGGCTTGTCGTCCGGCCACCCCAAGCCTCGGCGCTGGGTCCGTTTGAAACGCCTCAACGCCCTCTACCCACTTCCGGCCTCCTCTCACGGCGTGGGACGCCGGAGGAGGGAGGAATTTCCGGCCAAGTTTGGGATTTTTTGGTGGATTTGGGTTGATTAATTTCCGGCCGATTTGAGCTGAATCAAGTTGTGGGCTTTGAAGCTCTTCTCACCATGATTCTAACCATGTAAGTATGGAGTTTTAATTTTGATTGTTTATGGAGAATTCTTGATTTGAAATTTGTGAGACAATTCGAGTTTTCATGAAATTGACCTAGTTAGAGTGAGAATTGACCTTCGATGCAGTTGTGAAAGTTACTCAGTGGGAGATTTGGAGTGGAATAGAGGTTGCTCCGCCAGGAAAATTTCAGTTCGGGTTGCGCCGCCGCCGCCGCCGCCGGTCAACGGCGGTCAACGGTCAACAGTTTGACTTTTTGAGGTTTTCGACATGTTGCATGTCGTTTCACTCGAAATTGCGCCCCGATCGCAGTGGGAAGGTTCATTTTTCAAATTGAGCGACCGAAATTACAGTGAGGTATTGAGGTGTGATTTTCAGATTTTCGACAGTTTGTTGTAATCGGATTATGTGTTTCCGAGAACGGTGGTTTCTCGTGAATTGACTTGAATTGTCGAGTTATGACTTTGAGTAATGGACTTTGTGATTATTCAGGGGTTCGTGATCGTTTGTTTGGCGAGAGATTTTTTGCCGGATCACGGGTTAACGCGAACTGCGTTACGCTAGTCTGTGAGTGGACAATTTCTTTTCACAGATTGATTGCGAGTCTTTTATATACGTTTTACGAACTTGAGCATGCAGTATGATCATGGTTTTACGAGCATGAGATTGCATATGAAATTATGTTTATTATGAGCATGTATTATACGATTATGCTTATATCAGTATATATATTACGTATATACATTCATATATACTGCTTTATGCATTTGCATCGACTTGTTTACAATTTGGCTTACACAAAGTACAGTCTCAGTTACGTTGCTGTATCGATACACTTGCCTCTCGGCTGATCCCCGATGGAGGTCTACCAGGAGGGGCAGTACCCCGACCTGACCGGCGAGGGGCAGTACCCCGGAACCGAGGCCTTTCTGGCTAGAATCACGTGTGGGTCTGGGATCCCGTGATTCGGACTGTACTAGCACAGACGTGTCCATGAGTGACCCCGTGAGATTTTCTATGCATGCTCTGTATGTGGGTTGGAGTCAGCGTCTCCTCACGTACCATTTGATTTTCATGCATTTGACTCGCATATGTTTTTATATGTATATATTATTTGGTGAAAGACATTTATTTTCGTCCACTCACTCTAACAGTTTTCATGTCTTTCCCCTGGGCTTTTCGGTTTCCTTGCCCAGTTTGCAGTTCGGACTCTGGTGTCGCACGTCGTGGTCAGAGGCATAGTGCTCGAGCTACCTTGTTTCTTCCAGTAGGTTTATTATTCTACCTACTGTGGTATACTTATATGATTATACATTAGAGGTCGCTCTGAGTATTCTGTTGTATATTTTATATGATTTTACTCCGGATTTCAGTAAAGTACAGATATATTTATTATTTTACATTACTGTTGATATATTGAGAAATCCGGATGGGATTGGTGCCCACGGTTTGATTTTTGTGGCATAGGATGAAGTGTATTTTCCGGGTGCAGGTAATGGTAATTCCACATTAGTAACGAAACTCTGCCGAAATTTTGATGGTGTTTGTTGGTTCGTGTTTTCGAAAGGGTTTGATTCCGGTTTAGGGAGCTAAATCGGGGTTGGGTCTTTTCACCAGGTGCCATACATTCATTCATGTCATTTAGACTATCATCATTAGCTACGGTACCTGCATCTCCACTTTCGGGGTTGTGGAGAGTGTTATATTCGTCAGGGGACATTGTGAGTATCGGTTGGGTATACAGAGACTGTGAGGTTTTTATTGGAGGCCACGGTTTAGCCGCAGATTTGTTGTTGCTTGATATTGTGGGCTTTGATCTGATTTTGGGTATCGACTTCTTGGAGACGCACTGGGCCATGTTTGACTGTCACAAGAAGGAGGTCGCGTTTCGACGACCCGGTTTTCCCGAGATACTATTCTGCGGCGAGAAGAACACTTCACTACCATGATGAAGAAGGGTTGTGTTGCTTACTTGGCTCATGTTGTGGACACTACAGTTGTTGTGCCAGACCTTGGTAGGATTGAGGTTGTTTCTGAGTTTCCAGATGTGTTTCCAGCGGAGTTACCAGGTATACCCCCTGTTCGGGAGATTGACTTTACTATTGAGTTATTACCAGGCACGGGACCTATCTCCCAGACACCGTATCGTATGGCGCCAGCGGAGTTGAAGGAGTTGCAGATTCAGCTTTAGGAGTTGCTGGAGAAGGGTTTTATTCGACCTAGTGTTTCTCCATGGGGTGCCCCGGTGTTGTTTGTGCGAAAGAATGATGGATCTATGCGTTTGTGCATCGACTACCGGAAGCTGAATCAGGTTACAGTGAAGAACAAGTATCCTTTGCCGCAGATTGATGATTTGTTCGATCAGCTAAAGGGAGCATCAGTCTTTTCGAAGATTGACCTTCGATCCGGATATCACCAGTTGAGGATCCGAGATTCTGATGTGGCCAAGACAGCTTTCAGGTCGCGGTATGGGCATTACTAGTTTTTGATTATGTCGTTTGGGTTGACCAACGCCCCCGCAGCTTTCATGGACTTGATGAATCGGGTGTTCAGACGGTTTCTGGACAAGTTCGTGATAGTGTTCATTGACGATATTTTGATCTATTCCAGGAGTGTGGGCCAGCATAAGAATCATTTGCGAGCAGTGTTGCGAACTTTGCGGGACCATCAGTTGTTCACGAAGTTTAGCAAGTGCGAGTTTTGGTTAGATAGTGTGAAGTTTCTAGGCCACGTGATATCGGCTGAGGGAGTCAGTGTTGATCCTGACAAGATTGAGGCCATGTTGAACTGGAGTAGACCTACTACTCTACTGGAGATTCGGAGTTTCTTGGGATTAGCAGGCTATTACCGGTAGTTTGTACAGGATTTCTCTCGGATTGCTACACCACTGACCAGATTGACGAAGAAGGGCGTCAAGTTTGAGTGGTCTGATGCATGCGAGGAGAGTTATTTGCTCCTGTAGGAGAGGTTGACTACTGCCCCAGTTCTGACATTGCCAGACGACAGTGGTGAGTTCATAGTGTACAGTGATGCGTCGAAGTTGGGGCTTGGCTGTGTGTTGATGCAGCATGGTAGAGTTGTGGCCTATGGTTCCAGGCAGCTGAAACCACATGAGGTCAACTATCCGATGCATGATTTGGAGCTTGCCGCTATCGTGTTAGCGTTGAAGAGTTGGAGACATTACCTGTATGGAGCTCAGTGTAAGATCTATACCGATCACAAAAGTCTCACTTACTTGCAGACGCAGCCGGATCTGAACATGAGGCAGCGCCGGTGGATGGAGTTGATCAACGACTACGATTGTACCTTCGAGTACCATCCAGGGAAGGCCAATGTTGTAGCTGATGCATTTAGCTAGAAATTTGGAGCTTCGTTGTTCCATATGTGTGTGGCCAGAGTGTCGATGTTAGCCGAGCTTCAGGCTATGGGTGCCGAGTTCGAGTGGGATGATGAGGGAGCTTTGTTGGCCAGTTTTCAGGTTCGACCTGTATTGGTTGATTAGGTACGAGAGGCTCAGGATTCAGATTCCTACTTGTTGGGCAAGAAGACCATGATATGGAATGGTGTGCCCATAGAGTTCCGATTGAGCGACGACGATATGTTGTTGTTCAGAGGCAGATTATGTGTGCCCAGAGACGAGAGCCTGAAGAAGGAGATTCTGGACGAGGCCTATAGTTTAGCGTACGCGATGCATCCCGGAGGTACGAAGATGTTTCGTACACTTCGAGCTTATTACTGGTGGTGCAACATGAAGCGGGAGATTGTCGCATACGTGAGTCGATGTTTGATCTGCCAACAGGTTAAAGTGGAGAGGCAGAAACCTGGAGGGAAACTACAGCCACTTGAGATTCCAGTTTGGAAGTGGGAGCATATTACGATGGATTTCGTCTATCAGTTGCCGCGTACTTCGGCTGGCAACACTGGTATTTGGGTTATTGTGGATCGACTGACGAAATCCGCTCACTTTCTTGCACTTCCGGGGAAGATATCAGTGGGTAGATTGGCCAAGTTATACTTATCAGAGATTGTTCGCCTGCATGGTGTGCCTGTGTCTATTGTTTCTGACCGAGACAGTCAGTTTACTTCTGAGTTTTGGCAGGCGTTGCAGCGAGCCTTGGGCACGAGGTTACGATTCAGTACAGCTTTTCACCCTCAGACTGACGGGCAGTCCGAGCGGACTATACAGACACTTGAGGATATGTTGCGGTCATGCGTGTTGTTGTTTCGCGGGAATTGGGACCAGCAGCTACATTTGATAGAGTTCGCCTACAACAACAGCTATCAAGCCAGTATCGAGATGGCACCGTACGAGGCCCTGTACAGGAAGCAGTGTCGCACTCCGTTGTGTTGGAGTGAGGTGGGCGAGCGTTGGCTTATTGGCCCTAATCTGGTAAAGAGCACTATGGAGGACATTCAGATTATCCGGGATAGATTGAAGATCGCCCAGGATCGTCAGAAGAGATACGCGGACGTGAGGAGGAAGAGCCTCGAGTTTGAGGTAGGTGATTGGGTCTTCCTGAAACTATCTCCGTGGAGGGAGTTGTGCGTTTCGGGAAGCATGACAAGCTTCGACCGCGATACATTGGTCCGTATGAGATCACAGAGAGGGTTGGAGCTGTTGCTTACAGACTTGAGTTACCAGCTGAGATGGCTCGTGTACATGATGTATTTCACGTTTTGATGTTGCGGAAGTACATCTCAGATCCTTCACATGTGTTAGTCCCACAACATTTGCCGATCAGAGAGGATTTGACATACATGGAGGAGCCTGTATAGATTCTCGATCGTCGTGAGCATGAGTTGAGGCACCGTGTGATTCCGCTAGTGAATGTTTTGTGGCAGAACCACTCAGTTGAGGAGGCCATCTGGGAGACTGAGCAGCTTATGCGGGAACAGTATCCTCATCTGTTCACTTGACAGGTATGTAAATTTTGAGGTCGAAATTTTTTTAAGGGGGCTAGATTTGTGACGACCCGAACCAGAATCAGTAGTGTAATCGGCACGATTCATGAGTTAGCGTATAGTCGCGGTTTCACGTTATATGTGTGGTTTGTCGATTTCGTTCGCGACTTTATTATCGGCCGAGAAATTGAATTGAGTTTCTTCACGGAAGTTGTTGAGCACGTGATTTCGAGCTCGAGGGCGGTTTCAGATGATTTTTCCGATAATCGAGGAATATAATATGATTATTGGAAGTTTCGGTTTTTGACGAGTTTATTCGTTTGTTTCGTGTTTATTTGAATCATTTTGAATATTCGTTTTGGACCGTCGATTGACCCGAGGCGCGAGTATAAATATCGAAAATAGTCGTAAAATCGTCGAAAAACACTGTTTGACGTTGACCACCGTTGACTTTCCAATTTTGGAAACTGTTGACCGTTGATCGAGAGAGGAAGTTTCCCGTTTGAGCTTCGCCGTCCGACTTCCATTTTTCGGCCACCTCCGGCCACGTGAAGGGTAAGGTTCGCTTCCTCTTGTGATTTTGAGTTGTTTGGTGTTTGATTTTGTGGAAATTGATGAGGTTTTGACTGGGTTCGAATCGGGTCGAGTTCGTGGGTGTCGCCGGTATTGGTTTGCAGTTTTCCGGCGAGCCACGGTGGTGGTGGTTAGGGGGGTTCGACTCTCCTTGCCCTGGTGAGGCTCCCTATGTGTTTAATTTTGGCTAAGGTTGAGATTTGAGGAGAACCCGATTAGGTTGCCGGAGGGGAAATTTCCATTCGGTTTTGGGTGAAATTGAGGGTGTTGTGGTTTGAATTGCAGTTGTGGTAGTTATGAAAGTGGATGGGCTTGAGGAGAGCTTCAATTCTGGAGCTTCCTCGCCGGAGAAAGTCACCATTGACGGCGCGCCGCCGCCGGCGAGGGGTTGACTTTTTGGTTTTCGATGAATTTAATGTCGTTTTTCTCGTAATCGCGCCCTGAGTATCGCCTTGAGGTTTTCGTATTGATTTGGGTATTGGATTTTCAGTCAAAGGATTTGAGTGGAGATTTCAGAAATTCAGTCGATTGGTTTATACTGTTTAATATGTTTCCGGGAACGGTTAGTTTCCGTGGTTAAGTACAGAGTTATGGGATATGGTTTTGATCAGTTGTGTTTTATGAATATTCAGGGGATCGAGATCGTGCTTCGGGCGAGGGATCTTCCGCCGGACCACGAGATTAGCGCGAGTGCGCGCTTGCTGATCTGTGAGTGGACACGTTTATATTTTCACTGTTGTTTGCGAGTTCACGATTTATTGTGATTTCCGTATTTACTTTATACGATTTTGAGTTATATGTTATTTTTGGAGGTATTGTTTTATATTTATTGGTGATGGCATTACTGCATCGATGCTTCGGCTACTCGGCTGATCACTGGTAGTCCGCCAGAGTTGAGAGATTCCTCTGGGCAGGGTTGAGAGATTCCCCTGTATGCCGCCGGGGTTGAGAGATTCCCATGGCCTATCACTGTCGGGTTTGAGCGATTCACCTGACGTCGGGCTTGAGAGATTCGCCCGACAACCTCCATATATATATGCTTTCCGAACTCGCACTGTTTTACATTGATTATGTATATAATTGGTCAAAGGCATATGTTTATTTTTGTCCACTCACTCTAACGTTTTACTTGCCTTTCCCCTGGGCTTTTCAGTTTCCGTGCCCAGTTTGCAGTTCGGATTCTGGTGTTTCACGTCACGGTTGGAGGCTAGTGATCTGAGCTACTTGTGTTTTCCAGTAGGTTCTTGTTTCGCCTACTGATGTATATATTGTATATATTTACTCTAGAGGTCGCTCTGATACATTCTGATACGTTTTTTATACGGATTTTGTCGAATATATTATATATATTACAGTATGTTTACTGTTTATTGACTATAATATGATGTTGAGAAATCCGGATGGGATTGGTTCCCACGGTTTGGTTTTTGTGGCATAGGACGAAGTGTTATTTTCAGGGTGCAGGTTAATGCAATTCCACGATAGCAACGTTACTCTGCGAAATTTTGAATGGTTTTTGTTGGTTCGTGTTTTCAGAAGGGGTTCGATTCCGGTTTAGGTAACTGAATCGGGGTTGGGTCCTTTCAAATTTGATTTGGGATTCTTCACGAAAGTTGTAGAGAATTTAATTTTGAGCTCGTGGGAACTTCTGGAGGATTATTCCGAGTTACAAGTAATAAGTTGTGAATATTTTCGGGCGTCGAATATTGTCGTATTTATTCGTTTGGGATTCGATACTCGTACGGTATAAATACGGAAGCGATACATGCCGATTTGGGAAAGTTTCCAGAAATAGAAAGCTAGGTTGACCCGCGTTGATCACGGGTCATGGGTGACCCGTTTTGCCTCGTTTTCGCCGTGACTTCGCGCCACCGTGGAGGCCGATTCATGCCACGGTTGGCTGGGGTCCCTTCACGGAACTTGTTGGGCTCGTGGCCCTCTTCAACTTGGTAGGTGGATCGACCCATGGGGTTGCCGGAGGAGGAAGAAAAGGCGCAGCGAAGTTCGGTGTTTCCGGCGAGTTTTTGACGGAATCGGGTGACGGCGTGGAGACCGAGTTGGTGGTGACTCTTTGAGGGGTTTTGTTAGCCATGAGGAGAGAAGCTATTGCAAGTGGTTTGGGAGGTTGCCGTGGCCGGAGGAGAGAGATCGATCGGTTTGAAATTCCGGTAAGTTGGAACATTGAGGTGAGTTTTAGAGGTTTTCTGGTCAAAATTGGCTTTAACTTTGAACTTGAAAGTTGTTGGAAATGTCGAGATCTTCAAATCTTGTAGGTTACAAATTTTTGGGCCGGTTTGATTCTCCGGTGTCTTTTATGTCATTTCGCTCGGAATCGCGCTCCGATCGCAATGGTGAGGTTTATTTTTCGAATTGAGCATCGGAAATTGTTGCGAGGTTTTATGGTGTAATTATCAAATTTTGACAATTTCGTCGATATTGAATTTTATGTTTCCGGGAACGGTTGTTTCTCATGATATGATTTGAGGTTTCGAGTTATGATTTTGAGCAGTGGATTTTATGATTATCCAGAGGTTCGTGATCGTTCGTTTGGTTATGGATTTTCTACCGGATCACATGATTAACGCGTATCGCATTACGCTCGCCTGTGAGTGGACACTTTTATATTTTCACAATCGTTGCGAGTTAGTGATTTTTCCGTATTTATTCATATACGATGTTGAGATTATTTATTATTTTTGGAGGTATTATTTTATATTTTTATGGTGATGGCATTACTTGCATCGATGCTTCCGCTACTCAGCTGATCACCGGTAGTCTGACCAGAGTTGAGAGATTCCTCTGGACCAGAGTTGAGAGATTCCTCTGGGCAGGGTTGAGAGATTCGCCTATTATGCCGCTGGGGTTGAGAGATTCCCCTAGCCTATCACTGTCGGGTTTGAGAGATTCGCCTGACCGTCGGGCTTGAGAGATTCGCCTGGCACCTCCATATATGTTTTCCGAACTCGCTATACTTGTTTATTGTATATGAAATTGGTGAAAGGCATATGTTTATTTTCGTCCACTCACTCTAACGTTTTATTTGCCTTTCCCTTGGGCTTTTCGGTTTCCGTGCCCAGTTTGCAGTTCAGACT
This sequence comes from Geum urbanum, assembly GCA_946800695.1. Lineage (NCBI taxonomy): Eukaryota > Viridiplantae > Streptophyta > Magnoliopsida > Rosales > Rosaceae > Geum > Geum urbanum. Next base: position 15,857,294 of record OX327003.1, read on the forward strand.
CTGGTGTCGCACGTCGCAGTCGGAGGCATAGTGTTCGAGCTACCTTGTTTCTTCCAGTAGGTTTCTTGTTTTGCCTGCTGTGGTATATTTATATAATTATACACTAGAGGTTGCTCTGAGCATTCTGATGTTATATTTTTCATATGATTTTTCCCCGGATTTTTGTAAAGTATAGTTTTATTTATTACTTTACATTACTGTTTTGATATTGAGAAATCCGGATGGGCTTGGTGCCCATGGTTTCATTTTTGTGGCATAGGATGAAGTGTATTTTCCAGGTGCAGGTTAATGGCAATTCTGCGTTATGGTTTTTGGTTGTTCGTGTTTTCAGAAGGGGTTTGATTCTGGTTTAGGAAACTAAATCAGGGTTAGGTCCTTTCAGCTTGGTATCAGAGCATTAGGTTTTAGGTTCTGTAGACTTGTGTAGTCGTGTTTACTAAGGATATTTGAGAAGGTACAGCATGTTTGGAGTGATGACCCGACCGACCGGTGGATACTCATCAATGCGCCGGGTGTTATATGCTTTCAAATATTTAAAGTTCCATGATTATGTTCTACTTGTTGCGAACAATGTCTTATTCATTAGGATGCCTCCTTGACGTGCTTTCCATGTCGGTACGGTTGTGGATCCTATTGAGGATCAATCGACGCGCGACTTGACAGTGAGTTGTGGGTTTGGTTGAGCATTCTGGATTCAGAGATATGTGTGGCATGGTTTGCTGGTTGTGCCTGTATGGGCGTCTACATGTTGCCTCAGAGCAGAGAATTGTGGTAGTTGATGTTTTACCTGAATCAGATCATTGCATTTGGTGGGTTGGTATTGTGTGAATTCCTGTTGCGACTCCATGGTCTACGTTCAGGGTATTTTTTATACAGTAATGGTTCAATCAGGCTACCTAACAACGGAATATGGAGTGTTTACCCACCTGAGGCAGGAATGTATCGTTCACATGTTTGTTTCCGTTTGCACGTGTTATGTGGCTTCAGAGGAAGCAATGCACGAGGTTTGAGATGAGTTTGAACCTGAGCATCAGAGGGATTTTGACTGTTATGCCTCGAGATAATCGTGAGGAGTTTGATGTACTGCACTCAGAGGCGAAGATATCAAGAAGGAAAGGCGTACACGGTTTCCGACATATTGGTTTGAGGAAAGTGGACTTAGTCGAGATTTTGATGAGGTTGAGTTTAGGCACCTCGGGATTAGTATCTTCATCAGGCTGTAGCCTTTTCGATTAGGTTGGGGGTCATCTGAATAAGGCAGAAGATCCGTTTGGTGGTGATGGAGATCACTGAGTGGTGGACTTGTACCTGTGGTATGAGTCAGGGTGGTCGTTGGTGATCCTTCCACACAGCAGGCGTCGCTGTGATTTGTGTCCATGGGGCACTCTCGGTTGCTATTTTGGTGGCCAGGAGGGTCACGTTGCGAGGGAGCGACCTCAGCCAGATGTTTTAGTGGTTCGACAGCTCGGAGTTCAGGAGGAGGTCAAGATGCCATTTCTGGAGTTTGACCAACACAGACTTCTAGACGAGCATTCAGTAAGTCATAATTGACGTTGACGGCTAGTTGGGCATGCCGGAGTTCGTGCCACAACCTTATATGAGGACTGAGTTTCTTTGAGGTTACTGCCGCTTGACATCCATGGCTATTATATCTGCATCTCCACTTCCGAGGTTTTGGAGAGTGTTGCATCCATCAGGAGGTTGCGGGATCTTTGTTGGAGGATATGGGTTAGCCGCGGATCTGTTATTGCTAGATATCGTCGATTTTGATGCGATTTTGGGTATGGACTTCTTAGCGACACAGTGGGATATGTTCGATTGCCACAAGAAGGAGGTTGTGTTTCGACGACCATGCTTTCCCTTAGATACTGTTTTGTGGTGAGAAGAATATTTTATTGCCATGTGTGATTTCAGCGGTGAAGGCCGAGCGAATGATGAAAAGGGTTGTATAGCATACATAGCTCATGTTGTGGATACTACGGCTGCTGTGCCAGACGTTGGTGATATTGAGGTAGTATCCGAGTTTTAGATGTATTTCCGGAGGAGTTATCGGGTATTCCTCCAGTTCGGGAGCTCGACTTCACCATTGAGTTTTTACCGGGCGTTGGACCCATATCGCAGGCATCTTATCGTACGGCGCCAGTTGAGTTGAAGGAGTTACAGATTCAGCTTCGAGAGTTGCTGGAGGATATTTCATACGACCCAGGGTATCACCGTGAGGTGCTCTTGCACTATTTGTATGGAAGAAGGATAGTTCGACGAGGTGGTGCATCGACTACCGGAAGCTGAATCAGGCTTCGGAGAAGAGCAAGTATTCATTGCCGCAGATTGATGACTTGTATGATCAGCTCAAGGGAGCTTCAGTCTTTTCGAAGATTGATCTCAGGTTCGGGTATCATCAGTTGAGGATCCGAGAGTCAGATGTGGCTAGGACAACTTTCAGATCGCGGTACGGACATTACGAGTTTTTGGTTATGCAGTTTGGGTTGACTAATGCCCTTGCAGCTTTTATGGACTTGATGAACCGGGTGTTCAGACGGTTTCTGGACAAGTTTGTGATCGTGTTCATCGATGACATCCTGATTTACTCCAGGAGTGTGGGCCAGCACAAGAACCATTTGCGAGCGGTTTTGCAGACTTTGTGAAATAATCAACTGTTTGCGGAGTTCAGCAAGTGCGAGTTTTGGTTGGTTAGCGTGAAATTTTTGGGCCACGTGATTTCAGCTGAGGGAGTTGGCGTGGACCCTGACCAGATCGAAGCCGTGTTGAATTGGAGTTGACCTACCATTGTGCTAGAGATCAGGAGTTTCTTGGGTTTGGCAGGTTACTATTGGTGCTTTGTGCAGGATTTTCTCGGATTGCCACTCCACTTTCCTGATTGACGAAGAAAGGCGTCAAGTTCGAGTAGTCCGATACGTGTGAGGAGAGTTACTTACTCCTGAAGGAAAAGTTGACCGTTGCACCAGTTTTGACTTTACCTGATGACCGTGACGAGTTCGTGGTTTATAGTTATGCATCGAGATTTGTATTTGGTTGTGTTTTGATGGAGCATTGCAGAGCAGTGGCTTATGGTTTCAGGCAGTGGAAACTTTATGAAGTTACGTATCCTATGTATGATTTGGGAGTAGCTGTCTTTATGTTAGCATCAGAGAGTTGGAGACACTACTTCTATGGCATGCAGCGCAGTGTAGGATGTACACTGATCACTTGAGTTTCATCTACTTGCATATTCAGCTAGATTTGAGCTTAAGGCAGCGTAGATGGATGGGGTCGATTAACGACTATAGCTGCACATTTGAGTTTATCCGAGAACGGCTAGTGGTTGTACTTTGACTATCTTTCTGGGGTGTTGTTGCTGATGTATTCAATAGAAAATCGGGAGTTTCATTATTTCATGTGTGTGTGGCCTGAGTTTCCATGTTAGCCGAGTTGCGAGCTACGAGAGCTGAGTTAGATTGTGATAATGTTGAAGCTCATTGTTTTGCGTACGTTATGTATTAGTGGTACGAAGATGTATCAGATACTTCGAGTTTATTTCTCGTGATGCAACATGAAGAGGAATATAGGAGCTTGTGTGAGCAGATGGGAAGTTATAGCCATTAGAGATTTCCGATTAGAAGTTGGAGCTTGTCACTGTGGATTTTGTGTATCAGTTATCGCGTACTTCGGTTAGTGGTACCAGTTGTCGGGTCTTTGTGGACCATTTGATGAACTTAGTTCTTTTCCTTGTACTTCCGGAAAAGATTTCAGTGGCTGGCTGGCATAGCTGCATCTGGCGGAGGTTGTCCATTTTTGTGGTGCGCCTGTGTCCCAGTTTGCCGATCGAGATAATCAGTTACAATAGAGTATTGGCAAGCATTGCGGTAAGCATTGGGGACCAGATTACAGGTTAGTACCGTTTCTTATGATGAGCTAGATATGATAGAGGAAAGCATGACAAAATAAGCATGGCATTCATATTTACTCTCAGCATAAGAGTTATCTAAGCTAAGGGTTGGGGCAAGATTAGGAAAAAACTATGCAAGTTAAGAAAGAAGAAATTGTTTAAAAAATGGTCCTAAGACTATTACAAGAGTACACCCTTTTGTACAAGCAGGGGGCTTCACTCGGACTCGGTTTCAGAAGCAGCAGAAGGATTCTAGGGACGGATAAGCTCCTTGCACTCCTGCTCCTAGTCCACCCGTTGGGATTCGAGCTAAAGTCCGTGAGCATCCTCTAGGGCAGCCAAGCGATCCTCACACTCCCGGTCTTTAGCATCCAGAGCCCCCTCGAGCTTGGTCTTGGCTTTCTCAAGCTCAGACCACAGGGTTTTCACCTCTTCTTCATAGAGGGAGTGCTCATCCTCAATTGCCATCTCCCTCTAATTGATGATGTGGTATGCCTGGGCATGAGCGTCCCCGAGCTTATGGACTTCAACCTCGAGCTTTCTGATCTAGGACGCAGACACCATGGCTTTCTTTTCTGCCTCCGGCCCTCTTGTCAGCCTCACGAGCGGGAGCATGAAGGTGCCTAAGGGTAGCTGTGAGAGTGATGGACGACTGAAATAAGGACATCACGATATGTTAAACACGAGAAAGCAAAAAAGGCAATATGAAAATATATCAGATGTGTGAAGGAAAGATTATTTGGTAGAGGGAGGTCTAAGACATCATCATCAAGTCCTTGGTTTCCAGGGACCTATGGTCCTCAGCTTCCTGCTCCAATATCATGGAGGTCAGGGAAGAGCATGCAATATCAGCACAGGTTAGCCCAGAGCGGAACTGGGAAAGAGTGTGCTTACCCACACGAGGGAGCACAACACCCTAGCTTAAGTCCTCAACTTCCTCCTCGGTCAGGTCATGAGAAGGCAGGACAATAAAGCCTTAGTCTGACTGGCCCTATTCGAAGTAGACCCTTGGGCGATCAGGGACAATGCCCTCGATCAATTCCCCAAGGGGTCCTGTACGATCGACAAATATAGCAATTCGCGTGTGTTCAACAAAATACAACACAAGCAGATAAAGGTATACCAAGGTAACAAGCTATGCAAGATAATTCAAAGCATGAGTATGATCTTAAGGACAGAATACAAAAGAGAATGAGCTTACCAAGTGAGAAGACCCTGGGCTTAGAGGACCCCGGCTCAGATGAGGAGGACAGGGGCTCGATAGTTATGGCAGTCCTCATCCTCTTGTGAGGAGGAAACGGAGGAAGAACGGAGTCAGCGGTAGCAGTAGCAATAATAGCGATGGTGACATTGGCAGTAGAAGAAACTAGATGAAAAGCCTCATTGGGCCCCACAGCCTAGGCTGGAGCCTCGTCCTTACCCTTGGTTAGCTCGATAATCTTCACTAGCCTCCGCTTATTGGGCTTCGAGGCCTCCCCCTGCTCAGTTAGAGCATGGACATGTATGGGATTGGGCGTGCAGGCTCCTTTCTTGTAGAGCTGGGGGGCTCGAGGAACCTCGATTACCTTCTGGCGATTCTCATGCCGGAGGTGCACGATGCCCTCCTGGCCTTTTGGGCTGAGCTGGTCCTTGCTCTATAACCACCGGCATTTGTGATACTTTGTGGGGATGGCAAGGGCGTCATTCACGAGGTCGTGGAGAAAGTCAATGGCTCTGATTAGCCCTTTTGGCAGCTTGGGGAGGCGGTTGACGGTGGTAGGAACCTTAAAGCTGGCTTCCCGGCCAAGCTTCCCCTAATACCCGAAAACAAGGATTGGGGTTTTCTTCCAGTCCTTAGGAAAGGAGGGGGGATCGATCAACAGTGAATCCTTGATGTACATGATCCGCTGGGAGAGATAGAACTGGTTGACCAGAGTGGGCTTGACCTGGAAAAGGAGCCTGAACATGGACAGGCCCATGCGGCAATCAAACCACTGATTGAACCGGTGAAAGCAGGCCAGACAGTGAAAGCTATATGGGCACCATTACTCCACAGCGTCACCATAGAACTCCAGAGCAACACAGATGAAGGTTTGGATCAGGAAGGAAATCCTATAGACGATCAGGAAAGGATGGACAAGTAGGCATGAACCATGAACCCTCTAAAGCTCCGATACTCTTGCTTCATCCTAGACGAGAGCAAACCAAAAATAGTCGTTGTCCCCCTGGTGGAAAGATTTGATGGAGGCAAGGGCGTTAGCAAAATCTACCCTCAGGATTGCAGGATAGAGCTCCTCACAAGCCTTCATGGAAGCAACCTTGTTGGTGCATGGCTAGAATTGTATGGCAGTAGGATCGGCTTTGACCTCTAGAGCCTGAGGCTGGACGACTTTAATCTCCTCCACTTTGAAGGTAGTAGGGGAAAGAGGATCTTGAGTGACCTCTACGGTGGATTCCTGGCTTGGTTTGGCAGCAGCCGGAGCAACAGTAGATGGCGGCGTCTGGAAAATAGGCACGACGGTGGCAAGTGGTTTAGAGATGTCAATCTGATCGACGGTGCTTGGGTCTTGGAGAATGGTGATGGTATGGCCAATGATCTCGTATGGGGTAGGGGAATGAGTGTTTTTGGCAACCATTGATGTCTTCTGGATTTTTTTATGGGTTTCCTAGGAAGAAAAAGTTTGAAGCTTTGAAGATTGCAGGGGAAGTTTTTTGGGTTCGGTCGAGAGATTGGATGAGTATGAGAGTGTAAAAAATGAGAGAGAAGGAGGGTTTTGATTTATATATGGTGAAGGGGTATGAAGTGAGGAGGAGTGACCGTTTAAGGAGATAGATGGTTTTGGATTTCAAGGGATACGATTGGGTTTGAAAAGAGGAGGGAATGGAAAGGATTGCATTAGTTGGGGAGAGACGTGATGGTTGCTGACGCAAAAGTCATGATGAGAGCGGCATAGTGAAAGCACTTATTTAGGGTTCTACGCGAGGCATGATAGGAAAGCTATGGAGTTACTCGAAAACCGAAGCAAGAAAGCTTAGACGAACAGCAGCACGAGGCCAACACGTGTCGAACCTCACACTATTGTGGGGGTATATTTGAGAGTCAGTTTTTGCCACTCGAGCTGAGGGAAGATGAGCTTGGGAAATATGATTCTGGGTGAGGTCCAATAAGGCCAAAAATGGGCCTGGACTTGAACGACTAGGGTTTTGATGAGGACTATGCTTAGACCTAGCACAATCACTATATATAGACCAACCATACATGGTCTCAAGTAACATTACTCTGCCTTAATCGCTACTTTATTCTGACTTAAGGTTCGAAAGGTCTAAGCATGGTATCACACCATGCTCTGACTTGTTTTGCAGGTGCATAGAGATTTAAGTTGTAGCGGGAAAAATCTGCTCTCCCAGTTCCTAGGCTACATTCTCTTGCGTCCTTTACCCATGAAAAAGCGAGTGCCTTACTATGGGCTATAGTTATGTCCCAAACATTTTTCCTTATCAATTTGCTTGCTAGCTCTTAATCGATGTCCAAACCGTTTCTGAATGCAGCAGCTGCGATGGCCTCATCCTTGCACTTCATGGTGGTTGCCTCTCGTCGAGATCTAGTTACCCAGTCCTTCATAGTCTCTCCCAACTTTATCCGCAGGGAGGTAAGGTAGTTCACATCCCTATCTCCTTCGGCATTGCTTTCGTACCGCTTGAAGAAAGTAATCTTCAAACTCTTGAAATCCTCAATAGATATAGGGTGTAGGGTCTTGTATCATTGCCAAGCGTGATCCTTTAGATTTGCTCGGAACACCTTACACATCCAGGCCTCGTTTAACTGACTCGTTGTCATTGCCGACTGATAGTTTTGAACGTGTGTTTATGGATCCGTGTCATCTGCATATCTCTTGAACCTCGGGTGGCTCTACATTTTGGAAGGTTTTGCATCCTGAATGAACCGAGCCAGAGGGTTGTGGGACATTCTTCGACCATTCTGTTCGGCCTCGGTTTCCTTTTTGAAGAGGCCCTTCTTTCTTATCTTCGATGTTTCTAGATTCGACCTGAAGTTGTGTGCACGCTACGATTCCATGAGATCTAGCATCATCTCTCATAGGACGGCCGCACCCGGGGCCTCTTGCTCGTTATTGTATCGCTCAAACATCGAGGCAAGTTCCTCTTGCTTCTCGGCATGAGTGTCTTGATCGGCTACATAACCAGGTTTCTAGGTCCCAGAGGATTCACAAATTGCATCATTGATGTTCCTTGTCCCTTGGTAGTAGTCAAATTCGGGCTAATCCACTACAAAATTGATCTCCATACTCAGGGCTAATCATATTTCCCATTTACCAGAAACCTTTTGGTGGAATCCCTCTAGGATTAGTACAAATCTTTCATATTCTCTCAAGGATTCTCCCAATCCTTCTAGCTCTTCCATCGTTCATTAGGATTGTCACACCATCTCCTGAACATTCTGGAATCTTCGACATCGTTCTAGATAATTCTATATAATTATAGATAAACAAATATCGCCTAGAACCCTAAACGTACATGCCCAGACCCATTAGCCGAAATACTGATCCAACATCACCCAGAAAACTTGAGACTTAAAAGCCTCTTAAGGTCTCGGTGACTAAAACTGATGAGTACAGTTCTCAATTAGAACTCTTTGGGAGCGTAAAAAATCGTCTAGGACCTAATTCCACCAGAAGATCAGATCAATAAACACTGACCATACAAAAAATGGGAGTGGATACTTACAAAAGGTACTCCGACGATCAAGTTACTAAGAGCTTTCCTTAGCAAAAATTCAGTGCTAAAATTGAATGAATGTAAATGACTGCCGCCAAGCTATTATTTATAGGTGAGAGTCTCCCTCAAAAATAGGAACGATTGTTTGGGCCTCAAGCGTCGGAACCGATTTGGTCAAGATTTTCTCCGCGCCATTAGGCCCTAATATCTCACTTTTTTCTGCACGTGCCAATAACTTATCTCGAGGCCCAAAAACTTCTCGCCGTCATTTTATCAAACTACTTCGACCTGGTCTAAACTTGCTTACATGCTTTTCACATGACCCTTAGCCACTGTTTCTTTATGCCATGCGATTCGGCCCAATCCTCTAGCACAAAAACTCAGGCCTTCCAAATAACTTAAGCCCACCAATTCCGAAATACCTTTGACCGAATATTCAACCCCCATAAATGCCCCCAAAATTTTCTTTCGGGCCATAAGGATATTTTTCACTAAAAGCCACTGCCCATTCATTTTCTCAAGGATATTGACTCATACGTCTTTAGTCATTACCCATTTATTGGTCATAAAGACATGTAAATAAAAAGCATTAAATAAAATAATATATGAAGAACTCATTAACCTGCTTTTCAGTGATCCCCAAAAAGTCGCATCTTTGAACTCATCACCCCTCACATATGACCTCCTCATCACATCGATCAACTTCTCATCGAAGACCGCCACCTTGATACCTCCAATACACGAGTGGCATTACAAACATCATTCTTGATATCTTCCCTTAGATATCATCTCGACAATGCCCCAAGTTTCACGAGGCAATTTAAATCTCACTCGAGATGTCTCTTAGTTGAAGAATATCACGACGATGACCTTGAGCCTATTGAGGTAATGTAATTTGACCTTGCCACTCTCAACCGAGAGACCAATGAAAAGTCTAAACCAAAAACTATCGGCAACTATCCTCTCCTAGAAACTATTTTTCGCCCACCAATTTCATTTTCCATCTTAAGAACTCAATTACACAAAAAACATGACTGCCCTTCCTTGAGGATTCAGTCTCAGTTAGTGCAATAAAAAAATTCATTTCTTTATATCGTTCTTTAGTTCTTCAATAGTATAATATTCTTTCCCTGAGTGTATAACTAGGAGTAACACATATTCTTTTCCCGAAATGCATTTTTGTTTAACCATAGTCAATGCTTCATTCTAAGTTTCAAGCAATCATACATTTCGTGCTTCATGGGTTGCTACTCGCAACCTCTCCGACATGCATTTTGCATGCCCTCTTGCTTCATATAATAAGCAACATTAACTCATCCCAACCTTACTATTGTCCCTAAATGTTTCTTGGTCTTACTAGATGTTTCATTTAGCTTCAACACTTTCTCGATCTTCAACTCTTTTGCATTTTTTTTTTTTGCATTTCACAGCCCAAACTCATAATAGTGGCTGACTTTTGGGTCAACCCTCGAGCTCACGACATCCTTCCTTGTTGCAATATTTCTATAACAATGAATTTCTAATTATGCTAACCTGAAGTCTTTTCGCGGCTTTTCAACTTGCTTCGAGATTCAGTTTAACTCAATGTTGCATGCCTAACGTCTTCTTCATCGCATACTCCAAAGTTTCATGACTACATTTTCATCGTTAATGTTTCCCAACTGTTCGAGTTGCATGCTACCGCAATCGTGCACCTTGAGTCACGCTCATCCAATAATCGTCATGCTCTTTCTCTCTACCATTGACTTCACTCTCAACGCCCCATTGGTAATCATATATCACTCAATCATTAAGGAATGAGACTTGTTTCATCAACCGTGATTGGACACTCACCCCTCAAAGTGTTCCTTCACTTACCAACCATTTTTTGTTGCGGCCTTCAACCGTACTCGGTCGCCACTTTTTGAATTACCTTATCAATTCCCCCAATGGCTCTTTGTCAAGTTACACTTGGCACAACGGCATATACTTACTTCTTCTTTCTTATGTGGCATTTGACATTACCATTTCAGCCTATAGGGCCGCTCAACCCCTCAGGTTGTGATTTTATCTATGCTCATTTGCAAATTTATCGATGTTGTTTCACCAATAATTTTAGCCTTTTGAACAAATGGATGCCATCTCACTAATAGTTTTGGCCACTTAAAAAAATTAATGTCATCTCTCCAAGAGTTTTGGCCATTTAAAACAAAATAATGCCGTCTCTCCAAGAGTTTTGGCCATTTAAAAAACATAAAAATATCATCTCTGGAAGAGTTTTAGTCATATTTTAGTCATCTTACTCTAAGATTTTTAGCCATGCCAATGCCATTTCACCCTTTGTTTTTTTATCTTGCTAATGTCATTTCATCCTTGGTCTTTTGGCCATGCTTGCTTATGCCATTTCACCCTTGGTATTTTGGTCATGGTATTTTACCCTTGGTTTTTTGGCCTGTCATTTTACCCTTGGTATTTTGGCCTATGCCTTTTTATTCTTTGTATTTTGGCCTATGTCTTTTATTTTTTACCCTTAGTATTGTAGCCTATGCCTTTTTACTCTTAGTATTTTGGCCATGCCATTTTACCTTTGGTATTTTGCCCTATGCCTTGTTACCCTTGGTATTTTGGTCATGCTGTTTTACCCTTGGATTTTTGGCCTATGTAATTCTTCGCTTGGTATTTTGGCTTGTGCCTTTTTATCCATGGTATTCTGGCCTATGCCTTTTTATCCTCGGTATTCTAGCATATACCTCTTTACCCTTGGTATTTTGGTCATGCCATACTAACATTATCTCGTCCCCCAGTTTTCCAACCCTTGGGGACGAAATACATTCATTGAATGATAATGCCATTTCTCCTAAAGTGAACTCTCAAGGTCGAGATTTAATCGACGCACAAAATAAGTACATAAAATTTATTTAGTCACAGTCAGTCTTCCATTGTACTAGACTTTTGGCCTTTAATAATTTCAAGTATACAACATTCCAAGGCCTCGGGAAGTGTCGCTTGGCGCTAACTTTCTCTACCTGACATGCCCTCTGCCTATAAGTGAAAGGACCCAAACCTAGTTTAGCTAGTAAACTAGAATTAAGTCCTAACAACTAACTATACTTTGAGAAATTCTACGAAAATTTTAACATAATTCCCCTTGAAAACTAGACAACCAAAAACCCTGCAAGAAGAAAGCACTTCTAAAACCAAATTCAGAAAAATAAACTGTGGACCATCGATTGTCCATTTGAATTTCTAAACAAATGTCATAAACTCAACTCATGAATTTAAAAAATATTTACAATGTGCAGGTTCTGAATACAAAGGAAAGTAAACTCAACTACTACTCGAGTAACTTAAAGCAACATAATACAACTGATATGAAAGGAAAGTAAACTCGACATAATACAACCCCGATTTAGTTTCCTAAACCGGAATCAAACCCTTTCTGAAAACATGAATACAAAAACTATTAAAATTTCGGCAGAGTAACGCTACTAACGCGAAATTGCCATTACCTGCACCTGGAAAATAACACTTCATCTTATGCCACAAAAGCCAAACCGTGGGCACCAATCCCATCCGGATTTCTCAATATCATATCAATAGCAATTAACAGTAACATAACTATAATATATAGTATATCCAGGAAAAATCCGTATAAAACACGTATCAGTAACGTATCAGAGCGACCTCTAGTATATAAATATACGAAAATATACAACAGTAGGCGAAACAAGAAACCTACTCGAAAACACAGGTAGCTCGAACAACTAACCTCCGACCACGACGTGAGACACCAGAATCTGGACTACAAACTGGACACGGTAACCGAAAAGCCCAGGGGAAAGACATGAAAACCGTTAGAGTGAGTGGACGAAAATAAATGTCTTTCGCCGAATAATATATGTTATAAAAACATATGCGAGTCTAAATGCATAAAAATCAAATGGTACACGAGGGAGACTCTAACTCCTCACGCGTACAGAGCATGCATCATAAATACCGCAGGGTCACTCATGGACTCCCTCGCGCTAGTACAGTCTGAATCATGGGATCCCAGACCCACACGTGATTCCAAGCCAGAAAGGCCTCGGGTCAGGATATTTGTCCCCCCCGGAGCGTACTCAGGGATCAGCGGAGAAGCCATGTGTATCGATACAACCCTGTTTACTGAGACTGTACTCTGTGTAAACCAAATCACAAATACTTTCCATGCACATGCATAAAACATAATGTAAATGTATGTATGTTCATCAATGCATATTCGTAAATGCATAATCGTAAAACACATGCTCATATAAATCATGATCATAACTGGATGCTCATGCTCGTAAAACGTATATAAAAGACTCGCAGTCAATCCGTGAAAAGAAATGTCCACTCACAGATGAGCACAACGGGCACTCGCGCTAATCACGTGGCCCGACGGAAGATCCTTCGCCCGAAGCACGATCTTGATCCCCTGAATAGTCATAAAATATATCTGACCAAAATCATAATCCACAACACTATACCACACCTCGGAAACCAACCGTTCCCAGAAATATACAACATAGTGCAAAATAATCGACGAAATTCCCGAAACCTCCACTCGAAACCCTCGACTGAAAATCCGATACCCAAATCAACTCGAAAACCTCAAGGCGACGATCGGGGTGTGAATACGAGAAAAACGACATTAAAATCACTAAATTCTAAAAAGTCAACGGGTCACCGGAGCTCCGGCGTTGACCGTCGCCGCCGGCGGCGGCGCGTAGTCAACCAGAGAGTTTTCCCGGCGACCGAGCGACCAAACTGTTCTCCTCCTCAAGCCAAGCAACTTTACTCAAGGCACCACCACCATCCAACCACCACCACGGCCGGAAATTAGCTTGAAAGTCACGGCGATCCACCACATCCAGCGAAGCTGTTCACCGCCGTTCCTCCGTCTACGGCGCATGGCAGCCTTCGAGGCTTGTCCCAAAAGAACCGTCGTGGCCCCATGAGTAGAAACCCTCAACTCTCCGGCCACCACTGTGGCCGGAGCACCTCCGTCACCGAAACCCAAAATCGGCCGGAAAGCTACCAAACTTTAAACCATAATTTTTCCCTCAAATCCAAACCAAATTAAGGAATTCCAAGTTCTAAACAGTTGCAAATGAAGAGAGGAATCGATTCATACCCAAATCGAAGCCGGAGATGGCCGGAAATGAAAGGTCGCCGGTGAGTCAAACGGTGGCCGGTTTCTCCTCCTCAGTCAACGCAGTCAACGCTCCCAATAGTGGTCAACGCCGGTCAAACTTCCAAACAGTGCATTTTCGACAATTTTCGACTATTTCCGATATTTATACTCGTGCCTCGGGACGATCAACGATCCAGAACGGATAACCATTACGATTTGGATAAACTCGATACGAACGGATAAACTCGTCGATATTTCGAAACTTCAAATAATCATATTATATTCCTCGATTATCGGAAAAATCATCTGGAACCGCCCACGAACTCGAAATCACGAGAACTAGAACTCTCGAGAAGAGACTCAACTCAAATTCTCGGCTGATAATTAAGTCGTAAACAAAACCTGCAAACCACACAATTATCGAAAAGCTGCGATTACGCGATAACTCGTGAATCATGCTGATTACTTTACTGATTCTGGTTCGGGTCATCACAAATCTACCCCCCTTGAAAAAAATTTCGACCTCGAAATTTACGTACCTGTCAAGTGAACAGATGACGATGCTGCTCCCGTATACGCTGCTCAGTCTCCCAGGTGGCCTTCTCAACCGAGTGATTCTGCCACAAGACCTTCACTAGCGGTATAACACGGTGCCTCAACTCCTGCTCATGACGATCGAGAATCTGTACCGGCACCTCCACGTACGTCAAATCCTCTCGGATCAGTAACTGCTGTGGGGCTAACACATGTGACGGGTCTTAGATATATTTCCGTAACATCGAAACATGGAAAACATCATGAACACGAGCCATCTTTGCCAGTAACTCAAGTCTGTAAGCAACAGCTCCAACTCTCTCGGTGATCTCGTACGGACCAATGTACCGTGGTGGAAGCTTGCCACGCTTCCCGAAACGCACAACACCCCTCTACGGAGATAGTTTCAGGAAGACCCAATCACCTACCTCAAATTCAAGACTCTTCCTCCTCACGTCTGCGTAACTCTTCTGACGATCCTGGGCGATTTTCAATCTGTCCCGGATAATCTGGACGTCCACCATGGTGCTCTTCACCAGATCAGGGCCAATAAGCCATCGCTCGCCCACCTCACTCCAACACAACGGAGTGTGGAACTACCTCCCGTACAGGGCCTCGTACGGTGCCATCTCGATACTGGCCTGATAGCTATTGTTGTAGGCGAATTTTATCAAATGTAGTTGCTGGTCCCAATTCCCGCGAAACTGCAACACGCATGACCGCAACATATCCTCAAGAGTCTGTATAGTTCGCTCTGACGGCCCGTTAGTCTGAGGATGAAAAGCTGTACTAAAATGCAACCTCGTGCCCATGGCTCGCTGCAATGCCTGCCAGAACTCAGAGATAGACTGACTGTCTCTGTCAGAAACAATAGACACAGGCACTCCGTGCAGTCGAACGATCTCTGACAAATACAACTTGGCCAATCTGCCCACTGATATCTTCCCCGGAAGTGCGAGAAAATGAGCGAATTTCGTCAGTCGATCCACAATAACCCAAATACCAGTGTTACCAGCCGAAGTACGCGGCAACTGATAAATGAAATCCATGGTAATGTGCTCCCGCTTCTGCCTCTCCGCTTTAACTTGCTGACAAATCTAACATCGGCTCACATATGCGGCAATTTCCCGCTTCATGTTGCGCCACCAGTAATACGCTCGAAGTGTACGAAACATTTTCGTACCACCAGGATGCATCGCATAAGCCGAACAATGGGCCTCATCCAGAATCTCCTTCTTCAGACTCTCATCTCGGGGTACGCACAACCTGCCTCTGAAAAGTAACGTACCGTCGTCACTCAATCGGAACTCTGTAGGCACACTACTCCATATCATGGTTTTCTTGCTCAACAAGTAGGAATTTGAATCCTGAGCCTCCCGCACCTGATCAACCAATATGGGTCGAACCTGGAAACTGGCCAATAAAGCTCCATCGTCACCCCACTAGAACTCGGCTAACATAGATACTCTAGTCACACGCACATGGAACAACGAAGCTCCAGATTTCCGGCTAAGTGCATCGGCCACAACATTGGCCTTCCCTGGATGGTACTCGAAAGTGCAATCGTAGTCGTTGATCAACTTCATCCACTAGTGTTGCCTCATGTACAAATCTGGCTGCGTCCACAAGTAGGTAAGACTCTTGTGGTCGGTGTAGATCTTACACTGGGCCCCATACAAGTATTGTCTCCAACTCTTCAACGCTAGCACAATAGTGGCCAACTCCAAATCATGTGTCGGATAGTTGACTTCGCGTGGTTTTAACTGCCTGGAACCGTAGGCTACAACTTTGCCATGCTGCATCAGCACACAACCTAGTCCCAACTTCGACCCATCACTATACACCACAAACTCACCGCTGTCGTTTGGTAATGTCAAAACCGGTGTAGTAGTCAACTTTTCCTTCAGAAGTAAGTAACTCTCCTCACATGCATCTGACTACTCAAACTTGACGCCTTTCTTCGTCAACCTAGTCAGTGGGGTAGCAATCCGAGAAAAATCCTGTAAAAATCGCCGATAGTAGCCTGCCAAACCCAAGAAGCTCCGGATCTCCGGTACAGTGGTAGGTCTACTCCAATTCAGTACGGCCTCGATCTTGTCAGGATCAACACTGACTCCCTCAGCCGATATCACGTGGCCCAGAAACTTCACACTGTCCAGCCAAAACTCGCACTTGCTGAACTTTGCAAACAACTGATGGTCCCGCAAAGTCCGCAACACCGCTCGCAAATGCTTTTTATGCTGGCCCACACTCCTGGAATAGATCAAAATATCATCGATGAACACAATCACGAACTTGTCCAGAAACCCGTCTGAACACTCGATTCATCAAGTCCATAAAGGCTGCGGGGGCGTTGGTCAACCCAAACGGCATAACCAAAAACTCGTAGTGCCCATACCGCGATCTGAAAGCTGTCCTGGCCACATCAGACTCTTGGATCCTCAATTGGTGACATCCGGATCTGAGATCAATCTTCGAAAAGACTGAAGCTCCCTTGAGCTGATCAAATAAATCATCAATCCGCGGCAACTAATACTTGTTCTTCACTATAACCTGATTCAGCTTCCGGTAATTGATGCACAACACCATAGATCCATCATTCTTCCGTACAAACAAAACCGGGGCACCCCATAGCGAAACACTGGGTCGAATAAAACCCTTCTCCAGCAACTCCTGGAGCTGAACCTGTAACTCTTTCAACTCCGCTGGCACCATACGATACGGTGCCTGAGAAATGGGTCATGTACCCGGTAACAGCGCAATAGTGAAATCAATCTCCCGAACTGGAGGTATGCCCGGTAATTCCTCCGGAAACACATCCGAAAACTCAGAAACAACTTCAATACCACCAAGGTCCGGAACAGCCGCCGTAGTGTCAACCACAAGAGCTAAGTAAGCAACACAGTCCTTCTTCATCATCCGATCCGCCTTCATCGCGAAAATCAAACATGGTAGTGAAGTGTTCTTCTCACCGCGAAACAATATTTCGGGAAAGCCTGGTCGTCGAAACACGACCTTCTTCTTGTGACAGTCAAACATGGCCCAATGCGTCTCCAAGAAGTCCATACCCAAGATCAGATCAAAATCAACAATATCAAGCAACAACAAATCTGCGGCTAAGCCATGGCCTCCAATAAAAATCTCACAGTCTCTGTACACCCAGCCAATACTCACAATCTCACCGGACGGATAGAACACTCTCCACAACCACAGAAATGGAGACGCAGGTACAGTAGCTAAAGATGATAGTCTATATGACATGAATGAATGTGTGGCACCTGGATCTAACAATGTAAGTACTGGAATACCAAAGATATGCAACGTACAGATAACAACCTCTGGTGAAGCTCTGCCCTCTCGCAAAGTCATGGCATGAACCCTCGCCTGCCCTGCTAGTCGTCCACGCTGAGGCTGTCCTGCTGTCCTCCATGGCCCGCAAACTATACTGGTCGAGCTCCCGAAGTGGCACCTCGCTCTCCTCCGAAACTCTGGGCTGCCTGCCCACCAACACCAACTAACTGTGGACACTCCCTCGCAAAGTGACCCACCTGGCCACAATGATAACAGTTGAGGGTACCCCACTCACATGGACCAATATGATACCTAGTGCACAAATTGCACAATGGGTACTCCCTCGGTGTAACAAAAGTGCCAAAAGGTCGTCGAGGGTAACTAGAACCGCTAGAACCCCCACTAAACTGTGGTCGCTGCGGTCGATCTCTCCTCCATCTCTACCTCTATCTCGATGCACTAGCTACTGGTCTATATGGTCCTCTACCCAAGGATGAAGCCGAACCGGAAGTATCAGAACTCTGCCTCTTAGAAGGCCCCTGACTCGATCCACCCTCCTCAAACCATCTAGGCTGATACCTTATCTGTCTCTCCTTCTCGATATCCTCACCTCGGAGTGCTGCACTAACAAACTCATCGAAGTTGTTCCGAGGCATCGTAGTCAGAGTCCCCTTGATGTTCAAGTTCAAACCCAGCACAAATCTGCGGCACTTGGCTTCCTCAGTAGCCACCATGTCACATGCAGAACGAGATAAGCGGGTAAACCTGTCCCGGTACTCAAGCACAGACATACTGCCCTGTCTCAAGTTCGTGAACTCCTCATACTTCCGCTGCTGGGTATCCTGGTTAAAGTATCTCCGCATAAACAAATCTCGAAACAAAGTCCACGGAGTATCAACTGGAACTCTATCGGTGCTAACCCACTAAAAGGATGCATCTGACTTAAGTAATCCGACTGCTGCTACTGTCATCTGCTCAGGGGTAAAACGCAGATGCTCACATACACGTTCAACCTGAACCAACCATGCCTCACATATCTCTGGATCAGCAGAACCCAAAAAGACAGTCGCACCAACAGTACGAGCTTTGACCACAGGGTCAAAACGCTCCTCCAAACGCAACACTCGCATCAGCAAGTCGTGCGTCTGGCGATCCATATCAGGATCCTCTTCCCGATCAACATGGGGACCACGTTGAGGAGGCATCCTACTAATACAAGACAAGCATTAGGTACAAGCAGAAGGAACGTAATCATGAGACCTCAGATATTTGAGAATACACAACACCCGAAGTATTGATGAGTACCGCTGGCCAGTCGGGTCATCACTCCAGTCATGCTGTACAGACTCAAATACCCTAAGCGTCACAACTACAAGAGTCTACAGAATCTGACAACCTAATGCTCTGATACCAAACTGAAAGGACCCAACCCCGATTTAGTTTCCTAAACCAGAATCAAACCCTTTCTGAAAACACGATTCAACAAAAACCATTAAAATTTCGGCAGAGTAACGCTACTAACGCGAAATTGCCATTACCTGCACCCGGAAAATAACACTTCATCCTATGCCACCAAAGCCAAACCATGGGCACCAATCCCATCCGAATTTCTCAATATCATATCAATAGTAATAAACAGTAACATAACTAGAATATATAGTATATCCGGGAAAAATCCGTATAAAACATGTATCAGTAACGTATCAGAGCGACCTCTAGTGTATACATATACAAAATATACAACAGTAGGCGAAACAAGAAATCTACTCGAAAACACAGGTAGCTCGAACAACTAGCCTCCGACCACGATGTGAGACACCAGAATCTGGACTACAAACTGGGCATGGAAATCGAAAAGCCCAGGGGAAAGACATGAAAACAGTTAGAGTGAGTGGACGAAAATAAATGTCTTTCGCCGAATAATATATGTTATAAAAACATATGCGAGTCTAAATGCATAAAAATCAAACATGTGTATCGATACAACCCTATTTACTGAGACTGTACTCTGTGTAAACCAAATCACAAATACGTTCCATGCACATGGATAAAATATAATGTAAATGTATGTATGTTCATAAATGCATATTCGTAAATGCATAATCGTAAAACACATGCTCATATAAATCATGATCATAACTGCATGCTCATGCTCGTAAAACGTATATAAAAGACTCGCAGTCAATCCGTGAAAAGAAATGTCCACTCACAGATGAGCAAAACGGGCACTCGCGCTAATTACGTGGCCCGGCGGAAGATCCCTTGCTCGAAGCACGATCTCGATCCCCTGAATAATCATAAAATATATCTGATCAAAATCATAATCCACAACACTGTACCACACCTCGGAAACCAACCGTTCCCGGAAATATACAACACAGTGCAAAATAATCGACGAAATTTCCAAAACCTCCACTCGAAACCCTCGACTGAAAATTTGATACCCAAATCAACTCGAAAACCTCAAGACGACAATCGGGGCGCGAATCCTCCTCGGTCAACGCAGTCAACGCTCCCAATAGTGGTCAACGCCGGTCAAACTTCCAAACAGTGCATTTTCGACAATTTTTGATTATTTCCGATATTTATACTCTCGCCTCAAGACGATCGACGATCCAAAACGGATAACCATTACGATTTGGTTAAATTCGATACGAACAGATAAACTCGTCGATATTCTGAAACTTCAAATAATCATATTATATTCCTCGATTATCGGAAAAATTATCCGGAACCGCCCACGAACTCAAAATCTCGAGAACTACAACTCTCGAGAAGAGACTCAACTCAAATTCTCGGCCGATAATTAAGTGGTAAAAAAAATCGGCAAACCACACAATTATCAAAAACTGCGATTACCCGCTAACTCGTGAATCATGCTGATTACTCTACTAATTCTGGTTCAGGTCGTCACAGATATTCAGAGCGAATTCTACAAACATATGATACATACAATACAAACTGATAGTGAGATGGAACCTACTGATAAAGCGATGACTGGTGCACTCGAATCCTTCGACGATACCTCGCAAACTCAGGATTTACACTGTAGCCTGGGCAAAAGAAACATAAAGACCCAGGAAAAGACATTTAAAAATATAAAACGTTAGCATGAGTGGACAAAATCTCATATAATCTGTGTAAATAATAAGATATAGTTTAATTCATTTCCACTGATTTATGTAAAATAAAGCCAGTTCAAGTATAAATCTGAATCCTGAAGGAGGTGGTCGCTCAATAGTTTTTCCATAACCTGAGTCGACTATCTATATAAAAAAATGTAGGTGCTGGGCCAGACGAGGTATCATGACCTCCCTTGATGAGGCAACCTGACATCCTCTGACTAGATTATCCGGTGATCAGCCGAATAGTCAGTGCATGAATGCAACTAACTAATATCATCACAAATAAAAACCTCCAAAATAAAAATGTTTTGAAACATACCGTAAAATAAACTGAAATGTTGAAATAGTAAAAACTGAACTTGCTATTGACTGTGAAAATAAAAAAGGTTTACTCACAAATCTACGTCTACTGCTGGGGTCTAGTGGAATCTCCCTTGCTGAGGTCGTGATCTCGATTTCCTGTAAATACCGATCATATGATATCAGGAAAGGTAAAAATCATGGAAATTGGCTCTAAAAATAACCTCGAAAACATCGTCGATGAATTTTACAACCTGTCTTTAGTGCTCTGTCGTGGATGGCGGTGCGTGGTCATCACGTGCCTCCACAGGCAGCGGCGCGTGGGTCACACACACCTCTGGTGAAAGTGCTCTTTTATCGATGGTTGATACCTCTTTAGAAAGCTCTCATTGAGGCCTACCACTTTCATAACAGGTTTGATGTCCAATTCAACGGCGTTGGGGTCCAAAAAGGCTGTCGACGGCGCAGATCAAAATTTCGGCATTTGCCACCAATGACGGAGTTTAGGCCCCCAAAACGCTCCTCTCCTCAAACCTAACTAAACCCCTACACTCACACTCTCCAGCTCGCCACCAAATAGTAGGAATCAACGTCGAAATCTATAGCCCTAAAATTGGCAAGAAAATTTCGTGGCGTTGAAACTCCTCCGTGGAGCTTTGACGGACCATGGTACCTACCTAGCTCGACTCAGGAGGTGAAGAGCTTCAGTAGCCCCAAACCAATGACCCCCAAAACTCCCCTGACCACTAACACCGCTGGTGGTGATCCCACACTACCAGAAAAATGCACTTAGGCTTCGTCGCCTAAGTGGCATTTTTCGTCGTAACCTAAGTGATCCCACCTCGAAACTTTCGTCATCTAAGTTTTGTCATCTAACAATCGTAGTCTAAGTACTTAGACGATGAAACTTTTTGTTCTGTCGTCTAAGGTGCTACTTGGACAACCAAATTGTACTTCTAAACAACAGAAGTGTTCATCGTCTTAGATGCATCTTAGACAACGAATAATAGTATTCGTCATCTAAGTATTAACACTTAAACAATGAAAGTTATTTGTTGTCTAAGTAGTAACACTTAGATGATGAACTGTGTTAGTTCGTCGTCTAGGTTCAACCACTTATATGACAAACATTGATTTTCGTCGGCTTAGGTATAAAACCTAGACGATGAATCATTTGTCATCCTACTGATTGACCCAAACAACGAATTGTCCTTGTTTCGTCGTCTTAGGTATAAAACCTAGACGATGAATCATTCATCATCTTGCTGATTGACCTAGACAACGAATTGTCCTTGTTTTGTCATCTAAGTTCAATTTTTAATATTAAATTAAATATTAATTAAATTAATAAAATATTCATAAAATATAGAAAGTGTAAATATATATAAAGTGTACGTACATCGATCGAAATATACTTAAACAAAACTATGAAACTAAACCGAAACCCGGAGTAGACATCCCGTAGAATACCCCGTCGTCCCTCGCATCATCGTCATCATCATGCCTGGGAGGGGGCGCATGACACTCTGACAGAGGTCGCATGCCTATCTACTTGATGAACTTGAGGACGGCGCTCATCTGAGTGTTGGTCATGTTAAGCTGATCCTGGGTCGACCTCGCCTGCTCCTAGGCCAATCTAGCCGACTCCTTTGTCGATTAAGCCTCCTCTTGGGTGGCTCACATAGTGTCGACATCCGCCACACTGTGCCTACTTGCCGATACGAATGACTGAGTCAAATCTCTCAGGACCCCCTGTCCTAGCCTACAAACCTCCTTGTCTGCTCGGCGGCCGAAAACAACATCGACAATACTGATCTGACTCTCCATCGATATAGGAGGCAGCTGGTCAAGCGTCATCTCTGACCAGCTGTCATATCTAATTAATATGTTTATATAATATTGTAGAAAAAAATTGACGCCAATTCGGTAGAATTTGGTATTCGATCGATATAGCTTTCTGAATATCCACTGAAGTTTAAAAGATGGAAATGATCGTACATATTAATAATCGTAAAACCGTTTCCGACGTGACAAGCATTTCCACTTACATCAAAAAAATTTATATCAATTACATATCAATTAACTGAAATTTCATGTAAAAACTAGATTAATGAGTTAATATATACATGTTATCCATCTACTAATGTTGAATAACTTATGTGTTCGTATGTCCTGTGTATACTCTACCTCCATATTAACGAAAATGAATTTGGAAAAAACAACCATTAGATATATTCATCACCATTTAATGTGTAAGCAGATGAATTTTCATTCAATAAGAAGTTTGTTAACGGTTTGATCGGTGTTGTCAACCATGTATAAAACCGAAATTTTATCGAAACAAAAACATTGATATACGAATCTTCGTAACTCCGATTTCAAACTGTCGACACCCATAGTCCAAGAATAGTTTAGTCATGGAGGTTAGATTATGAAAACCTACTTAGACGATGAAAGTGGTCATTTTCATCGTCTAAGTAGGACTTAGACGACGAAACTATATCACGTTTGTCGTCTAAGTTTGACTTTGACAATGAAAAATACAATGTTCGTCATCTAAGATTTTTAGGGTTTAGTGTAAAGGTACTAGGGTTAGAGTTTAGGGTTTGTGATTGACCTAGACAACGAAATCACTATATGTTCATCGCCTAAGTGTATTCCTTAGGCGACGAACATAAGTTATTTCGTCATCTAAGTGAACCCTTACACATACCAATGTATCATTTGGTTGTGCAAGATGCCAACATCTTATACGAAGGAAAATCACTGGTGGTCCATATTATGGCTATTTTGATCATGAATATTATGTCAGTGAACTTGTCATAAGTTGGCACTCCATTTTCCCACAAAAGTTTTAGCTCATCAATCAATAGTTTGAGGTACACATCTAAACACTTTCCAGGAGATTTAGGACCTGAAATTAACAGAGTAAGGAAATTTAATTCCTTATTTATACACATCCACGGAGGCAGGTTATACGGCATGAGAATAACTAGCCAAGTGCTGATGACAACGTTCAAGTCTAACATTTCGAACCTCTGCTGCAAAGTCTTGAAATTTCCTATCGAAATGATTAAAAGTCTCCCAATCTGCCACGTGTCTATGCACATTGTCATCTATTCTCTATTTCGCATACATCTCATCACCTCTGCTGTGTATAGAAACATGTACAGAGGCTGCAGCCTGGAAATCAACGGAAAATAGCAAAGCACCTTAACAAGAATTTGGTTCATCGAACTCCTCCTATTCCCCCTGTTCAAATAAGTTCACTGGTTGCATATAGAACAGTAATCCAAATGTGCATACTCTTTGTAAAAAAACACACAATTATTTATGCACGCATGAATTTTGTTGTACTTTTGGCCGAGGCTTCTCAAAATCTTTCTAACCTTAAAATGAGTTTTCGAAATTTTGTGATGATTAGGAAGCACCTTACATATATGCAAATGCATTTCATCAAAGCACGGTCTAAAATTTTGTTCTTCACTTTTATCTTCATTTCCTCCATCACATATTGCAACACATTCTCTGGATATCCAGGTACACCGGAGTCTGGGCTTCATGTATCATCTTGTTGTACTTATCAATCTCAGTAGTGTTAGTGGCCAAGGCAGCGGGGACTATGTCATAATGAGTAGTATTGTAACCTCCCTCTTCGTATTGGTGTCCACCATGAATAAATCTAGGAAAAGCATCATGGACCAAATCCACAATGGCGTTCTAAGAAGGAGCGCCACTACTGCTAGATGAGGTACCCTCGTAACTGTACCCTGAGCAGAAGTCTACTACTTTACCGCCCTTCCTAGCCCACGAACCTCCTTGCACGCTCGGCTGCCGAAGATAGCATCGACAATACTAATCTGACTCTTCTTCGATAGAGGAGGTAGCTAGTCAGACGTCATCTCTGATTTTTCCAACTGTGCGTTCAGTAATTGCTCTTAGGTCATTTGTATCAACCTCTACTAAATTTAATCATGTGAAAATTATATAAATATTTATTTCTAAAAAAAAATTGCAATAGTTTCCCCTAAATTTAAGGAAACCAAAAATCTGTAAGAAAGAAAACACTTCAAATAACCAATTCCAACCTAACAAATTCACTGTGGGCACTGATTCCCATCCGGACTTTTCAAGTTCAGAATCATAATTTAACCAACTAAAGCATATTTCAAGAGCACAACCTAATTAAATGTCCTAATCATAATTCAATTTCTTTAAACCAATTACCGTTAGATTAAATTTTGATAAATTTTGGAAGTACGATTAAATTCAATTGATTTAGAAAAAATAGTTACTTATGCCATGTCCACTCGCGGCATTGACTTGCCCGGGCTTGACATAAGCGGAGACGTTGACATCCAAGAAACATGGTTCGAACCCGCATCTCTGTGCTCCTTTGCTATGCAGATGAACCCTTGCGAGCCCGAAACATGGTTGTTGGTCTTCTTCTAGCTCACGATTTGCCTTGTTGGCATGTGACCTTGTCTGTTTCACAATAAAGAATATTACACAATAATAAAATGGTTAAAAGTATGAAATTATTCATTTTCATTATATTAAAGAAAAGGAAGATGAACCTTATACTTGTCGGACTGAAAGTGTGCGACCAACCATTGCCACTCGTCTTCCCTTTTTGTTCACTGCTCTTGTGGGCTACGTGAGGCGCCGTTTTGTTGGTAGTACTTGTGGAGGTTGTACCTCCAATCCTTGTAAATGCGGGTAGCGAGGCGTCGTGTCCTGTATGTGCTCCCACATCTCGGTCTGCCTTCATAGTAAAAATTTACCTAGGAAAATAAATAAAAAAATTAAATTCCTGAGTTCATTATGCCTTTATGCTTTGTAATTATTTATAAAATGAACTAAAATTAAATAGACCCTATTACCGAGAGTTCGCGGTACACCCTGAACTTTTTGGATTAGAACATCTCGTGCCAAGATGAGGCAATCATACGTATGTTGTTTCGTATGATTGAGCCTATGTTGTGCGAGCACAGACTACCGAACTCCTTGGACGTAGGGCTTCAGGTAAACTCTCCGAATGGCAGCTCGAACTTCTTCTCCATTGACTAGACTATGCGCTCACTTTTAGCGCCCTTCCCAAGTCCCCGAATGCATTTAGGGACCAGGTCTGAGGGCTGTCTCCTGGTCTTGCTTCAAATGCTATAGTGAGTATAATCGTTAATCAATTCTTCTGAACCTTGTGTCACCGTCACTGAAGCAAATATCTGGCTCTCCTCGTTAAGACATTTTCTGCATGGAGACCTGCAACGTTTCTTTTCCTGACCATGTTCCAACACAAACAACATAAACTCTTTGATTTCTTCCATGTACCTCTCATCACTTCTATTCGCCAACTGTATCCAACTTTTGTCCTTATTTATGTGTAAGTTAAATAATTATCATACTATATAATATGTCAACCAATAAATAGATAGTCTAATATACTTTATTATCAAATTACATAACACAATTAATTAAGTGAATTTGCAATAATCAATCTTATACTATAATTAATCTAGCTAATATTATATTATATTATATTATTAACTTAATATAAAATCATTTACATACTATATATATTAAACAACTAGCTTAACAATTAATTAAACATAAAATTACCGTAATTAAACAATTAACTTTACAATTAGCTTAATTAATAATATATTAAACATATATTAAACCATTAGCTTAACAAGTAAAGAACCAATTAGCTTAATCTAATATTTTTTAACTAATTAATCAAATTAAACATACTAACTAACCAATTAGGTTACAATTAGATTAACAATGCAATAAAACAAGAATTTAAGCTATGGTTGCCGGAAACTATATATACTCCGAAATATTTCGTTGGAAAAATTCATCAACGTACGTAACTAAATTCAAAAAAATTACTCGAGATAAATGAGTTAATACCTTCACCGATAAGGAGATAAGTCGATCAACTAGAGAGAGAAAGAGATAAAACTTCAAAACCTTCAACGAGTTAATTACTATCTTCGCCAGGGGTTGAAAAATAGATTAATTTAATTATGGCCAACCGGAGGTGGGGGTTGAGTGTGTGTGAGAGAGAAGAAAACTATGCCCCATCTAGAAAAGGAATCTGATCTGAATAATTGAGTTTTCTTAGATGAAAAAATAATTCGTCGTCTAAGTGTAAAGTTTCTTCATCTAAGTATGTACTTAGATGATGAAACTATTTTTGTCGTGTACGTGATCACTTAGACGAAGAATAATATAATTTGTTGTCTAAGTATGTACATAGACAACACACGTACAATGTTTTCATCGTCTAGGTATGTCAAACTTAGATGATGAATTATGTTGTTATTCATCGTCTAAGTGTAAATCCTAGATGACGAATTACATACTTTCTCGTCTAAGTACACACTTAAACGACGAATCAAAGAATTCGTCATCTAAGATATTTCTTAGACAACGAATATCATGCTTCTTTGTCTAAGTTTAACTTAGACGACGAAAAAATATTTGGGAACGAATAAAAATTTCGTTGTCTAAGTGGCACTTAGACGACGAAATCCTAAAGGTTTCGTCGCCTAAGTGCATTTTTCTGGTAGTGACATGAGTTAAACTCGATTTGGGTGGCACTCTAACACTTGCAAATCCCAAAAAAAATCACATTAATCAATGGAGGAAGCACAAGGCTTCTAGTCCCTACCTGTTTCATCGGAGGAGGTAGTCGGAAACGGCGGGTAGAGTCGGGTCAGCAGACATGGGTTGGTGGAGGAGAAAACGGGTCTAGCCGGAGGAAACACTAATTCCCTATTCTAAAACACGTTTCAAAGCATATGTGTTTTCTAAAACACGTTTCAAAGCATTAAGAATATAAGCTAGCATATGAATTTGAATCTAAACTATAAACACATGGAAGAAACTTATTAGAAATATGAAATAAACATCCTTTTATCAAAACTTGTTCTTGTCATACAAAAGTAAACAAAACTACATAAAACCGAGAACAAAAACAAAGAAGCCATGTTACACTTTTTATTCCGCGAAATCGCACCGCAAATCTTGATGTAGCAGCTCCATTGGTGCATGGAGAACACAAAGATTCAAGGCCAAATCGAGCCAAGAACACTTGTGGATGGAGGAAGGATTTATAGGAGGTGGTGTTTGGTGGTGTTTCGGCCTTGGGAGGAATACTTCGACTTTTGGATGCAAGGATGTGACTTGGGCAGAGATTTGGCTGTTAGAATGTGTGATGATGATAAATGAGTCGAGCTCCCCAATTTATAGAAGAAGATTAGGTCTTTTCCTACCAAAACAAGACTTTCCTTATGTACCCGGGTAAATCTAACAGTCTGTCTTCAAACGCATTTTTCCGGAGTAGTAGAGGTTAGAACATTATGATTCTTGATTCGTTGGAAAGAATACTTCAAGGGATATCAAATAAAATATCTGATAATTAAATTCAGAGTTAATTTGCATGTTCAGTTTCCTTTTGAAGTTGGGTGACCTGGCAGCCCAGATTTTTTTCTTCTACAAGGAGTAGGAAATCTTGATATCTTCAAATCTTGCATTCCTTTTCCTCTAAGCTTCCTTGGCCGAATATACCATATATTTTAACATATTTTGGCCCTCAAATCAGGTATTTATCTTCATGGAATATCCTCCCAAAATTCGTCCATTATTTGCTCCATATACTCCGCCATATTCGCTCTTTCCTGGATCGCGCAGGAGGAATATCTTCATCTTCTTGTCCACCATTTTGGTATCCATTTGCATTTGACATTTGGTTTCCAATTCTTGACACCATGTGGGAATGTATTTTAGTAACCATTTTGAAGACCATTTTTTCTCCGAAATTAAGAACTTCCTCCTTAGCACGCTTTTAGCTCCAAATCGCCTCCTTTATTATTTCCCCCTTTATTTCTACCTAAAAACATAAAGTAAGTTAGAATCATATTTACTAAGAATACAACAAAGTTAAATGTAGAGAGAAAAATATTAATAATCAAGCATAAAATGCGTAGATCAAATTCCCTGACACTTAGACTTTGTTAGTCCCTAGCAAATACAAAACAAAGCAATGGACTCGATAAAAGAAAAATAATAAAGGAAAAATAATCTAAAGGAAAACGTGACACTTACATATAAACAAAACACTTTGATATTTCAACGTTTGAAAGCCGCAAATTCTCATGTAATCATGTTTGAAAATGTAAGAAATACTAAGTAAAACAACACTAAACCCTTATCTCCAGAATTTTACAAAGTATATGGCGATGGGATCACAAAATTTCAACGTGAATGCTCAATGATTTCAAGAGATAATAGAGATATAACCATGTCATGAACAAGTAAGACTTGGAAGAAAACAATGGTGAAGTTAAAGCCATGCATGTTTCGAACAAGTTTAAATCAATCTCACATGGATGCACTCATCATATTTTCACTCATGAAAAGGGTTCACTCAAAGTGTATATGAATTGAATCGAAAATATCATGAATAATGAATTACTTGCACAAATGAACCTAAACCATATGCTTACTCATGCAACTTACTCAAACAATCTAAGGCTACTCATCTTAAGGATCATAAAGGACTTTAGAAAGGTTGCAATGGGGCTAAGGCTAAGGCATTCGAAATTTAGATATGTGGTGGTTAAACACGTTCCAAAGACTTAGTCTAGCACTTAAAACTTCTCAAATTCGTGCCTCATATTCTCCAAAACGTCACTATGGTCAGATTTGCATTTCGGGGGCCGAACTTCATCATTTTGGGCCCAGACGTCATTCTAAACTTCCCTTGAGATTTACGGACAGGACAAATGCCATATTTCTTCATTATTGGGCCTTAATTCGTGGTACACTCCAAACCCGCAGATATGGGGGACATTAATCCAAACTTTAACATCTAAAACACATTGCTGGAGAGCTTATGAATTTTTGTTTTCTTTTCACTATTTTTTTTTAGCTCTCGATTTTTTTTGTCTCTGTTCTTTTCGTTTCTCAGCAATTTACACACTTTTTCAAGCTATTTGAACAAGTCTATCCCCATACAAACATCATAGCAATTAAGAAACATCACCAAAAAAATATCATCTTCTCCTCTTGTCGACATTACTTCACACTAAGTCTGCAGAACATAGGGTAAATAAGTCTTACACTAGGCTAAGTGTTTAGGTATTAAAGGTGGTGAAAGAAAGGCTTAATGTGAGATCAAATGGGTTATCTATGGGTGTCGCATCTCGTGTGCACATAAAGCACACATGGCTGTTTGGTTTAGTGGTGGAAAACCGAAATGCCTTTAATCATATCCAAAATCAGAGCATTTATCAACTTAAAAGCTTTGCAAATCTACATGAGTAAATTCTAGTATTCTCTAGTTCATTGAAATCTATAGCAAGCAATTTGATGAGGCATATAAATGTTTTTGAGACTTTGATGCACGAAATTCACTCAACAAAGGATGTAATGTAGGCTCAAAAACTCACTTTAATGTTTGTATGATCTAAAAACTTATTCTAGCATGCGAAATCTATACCATGTTTATGCAAACCATATCCACTACATGTCATGACAACCAAAATATCTCAATTAGCACTAGAAATCCCAAGTAGTGATCATTGACAATGCCATGTAATTTTTCTTTGTTTCGCTCAATTTTCCATCATTGACTAGTTAAGGGCATCCTAAAGACTCTTTAAAACACTAAGTTGAACAAAAAGACTCAAAAAAAAATTTTTTAGGGCATCATCCGCCGGAAAGTTTCATTGTCCACCCGGTTTTTACAATTTATGACTCAAATAAGTTGTAAACCCCTGCCCCACACTTAAACTCTACATTGTCCTCAATGTACTAAAGTAAAACATAGAATTAAGCATGAAGTATAGGATTTACGAAAATCTAACTAATAAAGGTAAAAGCTACGAAAATTAAAAAGAGAAAAAGGGAAGAGAAAGAAAATCTGGTTTGTAGACTCCTCCATTGGGTTGCCTCCCAACAACCGCTTATTTTTTAACGTCTTACAGCCTAGACGTGTTGCTTTGCTCCTTCTTCACTTGGGACTTCCAACATTCTTGATGTTTTCTTTGCATGTGCACTTGCATGTATATGTTGGTGCCATCTCCTATAACTTCTTTAGCTCAGCCTTTTTCTTCTTCTTCTTCTTTACAAGCTTGTTAGGGTTCATGATCCACGCAAAGATACATTAGTTAGTGATCAATTAACTAATTAATCATAAACGTAGCTCATGTAGCATTTACAACAAGTAGGTTTATCTTTCGTTACAAATTCATTACAACATTGTCCCAATTGATTTTTCGCCAAAGATATGATTATCACATGCATCTAGAATTTAAATTAAGACTTAGATGATTAAATTGTGTAATGACTCGAAATCCGTTCTACTCCTTTGGGCAAGTTCGGAAATGGCCAGTTGGGATAGATGTAACGCGAGAGGTAGGACTAATTTCGAGAATATTCTCTTTCTTAGATCCAAATCCCGTCACGAGTCATAACCCTTCTAGTCACCATAACCGAAAATTTCTTACTAAGAGCAAAAGTTCAATATGATGTTACATCAACTCTTTCAATCAAAATCCAACTTAAAAACTAAATAACAAGTGTGATAAAAACATAATTAAGACTTATTATTTAACATTTTACAAAATCGGAGAAACTGAACATAGCTACTTACAGAGTTTATGCATAATTCCACGAGAGAATACTAGACACATATATACATAACTCTGTAAATTTTCATAATTTTCTAAGATATGCAACCATGTCAGATAAATCACACAAAATAGCACATATCACAGTCCTGAATTGAAATTAACACAAACTAAAAGAATTATAATCACATTACATAACAAAAATTAAGAATCTCTTTACAACAATATGACTTTTTGACCTTATACAATTGACTCTTTGACCTGCAAAAAAACAAAAACAAAGTTACAACATGCTTGGAACTCAAGAACACATGAAAATTTCCAGATTCGCACAAAATTGAACATAGCATATTGTCAATTTTTTCCATAATTGTTGGTTGGTCCGAATACAATAAAACTTTACAGGCATAAACACCACACAAAACGCAACACTTTTGAAAATTTTCAGAGTTTTCCAATACCTACAGCTACATCAAATAAATTGTACAAAATATATCAGTGCACAGTTCCAAAAACAGCAAAAATAAAAAAAATTATGCACGAGTATAATATTTACACGTTATGAACATATTTACATAAACGAAATCACACAATAGATTTTTCAATCCCCAGCAACGGCGCCAAAAATTGATAATGCAAAAAACATGCATGCATCAAATATTAACAAAAAGTAGACACTCAACACATATCTCACACCTATACAATTTAAAACCCTTCTTTGTAGATGTAGCATTGATAAGTAGGGATCGTTCTAAACCGGGGATTGAGGGCACTAATGCATGACAACGTTTGTAAACATAAAATAAAAGGTACGGAGGGTTTGAAAGTTTGGTTATTAATCTATGAAATATAAAGACAAAACATGGTAGAAAACACATAGAGAAACCCTAAGTTCTATCATGTTTAAACTCATAGAGAAACAAAACAAACAAGAACATAGAATCCTAAACATGCTTTCTAAACCGAAAATAAAACCTAAACTAACATATTTACAAGTGATCATCACATGCTAACAACCTAGCATATTTATCCGATTAATCCCAAGTGTCAACGAAATTTATAGCTTCAATCAAAACACATACACATGCTTATATTGAACAAGAGAGCAACCAAATCGAGTAAACACCTTAGTTCAATTTCACCTTTAGAGATCATTGAAACATGCATAGAAAACGTAACCAAATCGAGTCCTATTCTAAAACACGTTTCAAAGCATTAAGAATATAAGCTAGCATATGAATTCGAATCTAAACTATAAACACATGGAAGAAACTTATTAGAAATCTGAAATAAACATCATTTTATCAAAACTTGTTCTTGTCATACAAAAGTAAAGGAGACTACATAAAACCGACAACAAAAACAAAGAAGCCATGTTACACTTTTTATTTCGTGAAATCGCACCACAAATCTTGATGTAGCAGCTCCTTTGGTGCATGGAGAAAACAAAGATCCAAGGCCAAATCGAGCCAAGAACACTTGTGGATGGAGGAAGGATTTATAGGAGGTGTTGTTTGGTGGTGTTTCGGCCTTGGGAGGAATACTTCGACTTTTGGATGCAAGGAGGTGACTTGGGCAGAGCTTTGGCTTTTAGAATGTGTGATGATGATGAATGAGTTGAGATCCCCAATTTATAGAAGAAGATTAGGTCTTTTCCTACCAAAACAAGACTTTCCTTATGTACCCGGGTAAATCTGACAGTCTGTCTTCAAACGCGTTTTTCCGGAGTTGTAGAGATCAGAAAATTATGATTCTTGATTCGTTGGAAAGAATACTTCAAGGGATATCAAATAAAATATCTGATAATTAAATTCAGAGTTAATTTGTATGTTCGGTGCCCTTTTGAAGTTGGGTGACCTGGCAGCCCAGATTTTCTTCTTCTACAAGGAGTAGGAAATCTTAATATCCTCAAATCTTGCATTCATTTTCCTCTAAGCTTCCTTGGCCGAATATACCATATATTTTAACATATTTTGGCCCTCAAATCAGGTATTTATCTTCATGGAATATCCTCCCAAAATTCGTCCATTATTTGCTCCATATATTCTGCCATATTTGTTCTTTCCTGGATCGCGCAGGAGAAATGTCTTCATCTTCTTGTCCACCATTTTGGTATCCATTTGCATTTGGCATTTGGTTTCCAATTCTTGACACCATGTGGGAATGCATTTTAGTAACCATTTTGAAAACCATTTCTTCTCCGAAATTAGGAACTTCCTCCTTAGCACGCTTTTAGCTCCAAATGGCCTCATTTATTTCTACCTAATAACATAACGTAAGTTAGAATTATATTTACTAAGAATAAAACAAAGTTAAATGTAGAGAGAAAAATATTAATAATCAAGCATAAAATGCGTAGATCACCTATAATTTTTCTGATTTCTAAAATTAAATTCAAAAAAAATACCAATTTATAACCCTAAGCTCCTTAAATGTTCAATGTCCTAGATTCGATCTTATCGCGATCAACTATCGAGATTAACAGAATAAAAATAAATATTTTTTTAATAATATCTCATGCCAGCGTCCGATAAATATAAGAAATAGCTCGTTTAACCAAAAAAATCCCTTAACATTCCTAAGAGTTCGAAATTAAATAGTTTACAACTTCCATAAAGAAAGTCAAATCAAATTCTTACCTGGTGAAAAAGATATTAATAACCTTGGTAGTGTGTCTAATCCGCGATAAAAATTAATACGATTCGATAAGTGCATAATTTCAGTTTGGGTCGTCACAATCTACCCCCCTTACATTAGGGTATTGCTCCCTTATGTGCTGTTCTGGTTCTCAGGTGGCTTCTTTTACTGCATGATTCCTCTACGAGACTTTCACTAAAGGAATGGTCTTGTTCTGGAGGAACCTGCTCCCCACGGTCAAGAATCTGCACTTGTTTCTCAATATAGACCAAGTCTTCACATAACGGAATCTGCTGAGGCACAATGACATGAGAGGGGTCGGAGATGTATTTTCGCAAGAATGCCATGCACATGGAACACATCATGAACTCATGCTAGTTCTGATGGTAACTCTAAACGATAAGCAACCTCACCAACAAACTCAATAATCTCATATGGTCTGATGTATCGTGGTTAAAGCTTCCCACACTTTCCAAATCGCATTGCACCTTTCCATTATTGACAATTTCAAAAATTCTCAGTCACCAACTTAAAACTCTAGATCCTTTCTCCTAACATCTGCATAACTCTTTTGTCGATCTTGGGCAGCCTTTAACATGTCTCGAATGATCTGCACATTCTCTATCATTTCCTGCACAATATATGGACCAATAAGGCTTATCTCTCCTACCTCGCTCCAGCACAGCGGGGTCCAGCATTGTTTCCAGTATAAGGCTTCATATGGTAACATTCTAAGGCTGGAGTTGAAACTATTATTATAAGAAATATCAAATGCAGGTAATTATTCCATATTTCCGGAAATCGCAACACGCAGGATCTCAACATATCTTCCAGCGTCTGAATTGTTCTCTTAGACTAGCCATCCGTCTGGGGGTGAAAAGCTGTACTAAATCATAACTTGGTTCCCACAACTTCCTGTAAAGCTCTCCAGAACTGTGAAGTGAAAAGAGAATTTTGATCCGAGATAATGGAAACAGGCACACCATGTAACTTCGCAATCTTCTGCATATACAACTGAGCTAGTTTGCTCACAGAAAGTTTCTTTGTGACTGGTATAAAATGTGCAGACTTCGTGCAGCGATCCACAACTACCCAAATACCCGTATAACCTTTGGATATACGAGGTAGCTTGTATACAAAATTCATAGTAACATGCTCCATTTCCGAAGCGAAATCTCTAGATGTTGCATTAAGCCTGAAGGTTTCAGCTGCTCCGCCTTCACTTGTTGACAAATGGGACACTGACTCACATATGGCGCTATTTCCCTCTTCATATTAGGTAACCAATAATACTTCTTAAGAGCTCGATACATCTTCAAACTATCGGGATGCATTGCACATGCTGAATAAAGAGCTTCATCAAGTATTTCTCGTTTCAACTTCTCATTGTTCGGAACATAAAATCAACATTTGATTACCATCAACCTATCTTTCTATAATGTAAAGTCTGGTTGTCCGCCGCCACATACCAATTCCTTTAGTTTCAACAAGGAGGCATCAGAATCTTGTAATTTATGAACCCTGTCAATAAGAACAGGTCGAAAGTTGGTTAATAAGACTCCCAGCTCATCCTTAGCTGTATACAGAAATGCGTCAGTGGCTCGCAACTTATATAATGATGGCATCCGAGTCATTTGTATATGTGACAAAGAAACTCCTGATTTCGGACTAAGAGCATCAGCTACCACATTCTCCTTTCACCTCATAATCACTCAACAGTTCCATCCACCTCCTTTGTCTCAAATCAAGTTGTTGCTGTGTAAGGAAGTACGTAAGGCATTTATGGTCGGTAAAAATCTGACACCTGGCACCATACAAGTAGTATCTCTAAATCTTCATCACAAAAATAATTGCTGCTAACTCTAAGTCATGAGTGGGTAATTCACTTCATGTGGTTTCATTTTTCGGGAAGTAAGTGAGAACTTTGCCTTTTTGCATCAATATACATCCCAAGCCTAACTTGGAAGCATCACTGAAAACGGTAAACTCCCCACTATCATCTAGCAAAGTTAACACTGGAGCAGTGGTCAGCCTTGTCTATAAATTCTGAAAACTTTCCTGACAAGCCTCTGACCATTCAAATCTGACTCCCTTCCTCGTAAGTCGGGTAAGAGGTGCAGCAATGCGTGAAAAGTCTTGTACAAACCGATGGTTGTAACTGGCTAAGCCAAAAAAACTTTTGATATCAGCTACACTTGCAGGTCTACTCCAATTCAACACCGCCTCAACCTTGTCAGGATGAACACTAACTCCATTTGCTGAAATCACATGGCTAAGAAACTTAACTTTGTCCAACCAGAACTCACATATATTGAACTTGACATATAACTGAGATTCTCTCAAGGCCCTCAGAACTATATGTAAATGTCTTGCATGTTGCCTCGCATCTGTAGAGAAAATTAGAATATCGTCAATAAAATAATGACTAATTTGTCAAGATATGCCCAAAATACTTGATGCATCAAATTCGTAAAGGAAGTAGGTGCATTCGTCAGGCCAAACGGCACAACTAGGAACTCATAGTGCCCATATCGAGATCGGAACATAGTCTTGGAAACATTTGACTCTCTAATCCATAGATGATTATATCCTGATCATAGATTGATCTTAGAGAACATTATAGCTGTATTTAGCTTATAAAATGAATCATCAATCCAAGACAGTGGATATTTATTCTTCACTGTAACCTGTTTCAGTTTCTGAGAGTCAATGCATAATCTCATCGATCCATCCTTCTTTTTAACAAATAAAACTGGAGCTCCCTACTGTGATATGCTAAGAAGGATGAAACCTTTATCAATTAGTTCCTGGAGCTGAATTTGAAACTCTCTCAACTCAGCTGGAGCCATCCTATATGGAGCTTGAGCTATGTGGCCTGTACCTGGAAGTATCTCTATTGTGAAATCTATTTCCTTTAACAGAGGAAGACCTGATAATTCCTCAGGAAAGATATCAAGATATTCCCTAACCACCTTAATCTGTTCAAGGTTAAGGGTGGAAATATATGTGCTAGATATATGGTACACCCTTTCCGTAATATCTTCTCACCCTTCACAGATAAAATAAGGCATAATGAAAGATCATTTATTTCCCCGCAAAATAAAATCTCAGGCAACCTTGAACTTCTAAATACTACCTCTTTCCAATGACAATCAACGAAAGCCTGATGATTGGTCAGAAAGTCCATTCCCAAAATTAAATCAAAATCTGTGATGTCGAAAGGTATCAGATGGGCAGACAATCCAAAACTCCAACCATAACGCTATAGTCTCGATATATTAGCCCAACTAAAATCACCTTGCCAGAGGATATATCACTTGCCACATTTTTGATAAAGGAGTGGCAGGTACGTTATGTATTGATGCTAATCTCACGAATATGAAAGAGTGTGACACCCCCGGATATATTAAAGTATAAACAGCATAACCAAAAATATGTAGCGCACCAATGATCACCTCTGAAGATGCTCTGCCCTCCTATAAAGTGATCCGATGAAGTCGGACTTGTCCAATCGGTCGCCCTCTTTGGCTAAGGTCTTGATAAGCTGGCTGTCTAGGTGGAAATACGGTTCTAACCCCTAAAATGGCTCCCTGGTCACCAAAAGAACTCTACGCCAAAAATCCACATAAGGTGTCCCTCTGCGGACACTCCCTCACAAAGTGGCCCATCTGGCCAAAACGATAACAAGCTGAAGTGCCAAGATGACATTATTCAGAATGGTGTCTATGACAGATATTGCATAAAGGAAAATCTCTGGATTCTAGTAGAGTAGGTCGGTATCTACTAGAGTCACTACAACTGGCTCTAGATCCATATCTTTATGTCAGGAGCAGAGGTCAGTATCTTGAAAAACAACTCAGACGGCGTGTGTCAGAGGTAGAGGTCTGAGATCCCTCACTAGAAGATGAAGTGGACCAGATGCGTTAAAGCCTCCCCTTTTTAAAGGACCCTGGCTGGGCCCACCTTCCTCGAATCGTCGAGTCTAGCCCTCTAATCGAAGCCTATCTTCACATATCGCAGTAGAATTGACATACTCATCAAAATCAGTATGTGACACACTAGACATGTATGGGGCAATCTTGAGTCGTAAACCTTGCTCAAACCTCCAACATCTCTCCTTCACTAACCTGATAGAATTTGGTGCAAATCGAGTTAAGAAAGTGAAATGGTCCTGATACTCCATCATAAACTGGTTATATTTCCTCTGCTCTATAGCTTCACTTAAGAAGTGACTCATGATTAACTTCCTAAACTCTACCCATGGGGTTGTCATTTCATTCCTCTAAGTGCTCTCCCACCAATGGTAAGCATGGTCCTGCAACTGACCCACAACTATCTTTATTCTCTGCTCTGCGGTTAACTAGGGACACATGCAATCACATACTCGACAATTCTCTATAAGTTAGTGCTCGTAAGGCTCCAGGATCATGAGATCCTGTAAAGGGAACTCCTTCCGCCATTCTGGCTCTCATAAATAAATCATCATGACCCTCATATGATGCTGGCATCATGCGTGCAATTAATTCACGCATTTGATTGGCTAATGACTGCTCCTCATCCTGTTGAGCTGGTTGTCAAGGCATAATGACCTAAGAGTCCACAAAAAAAAAATTAATCCACTCAAGAGACCAAGAAAAATCACTCAACTATGAGACTCTAGACACTTAACAATGCACAACAGTAGGAGTTGTGATGGGGATCCGCCAACCGATCGGGCAATCCTCCTTGGAGTGTTGTACACCATCAAATGCTTGTACTGATGAAAGGACCCAACCCCTATTTAGTTTCCTAAACCGGAATCGAACCCATTCTGAAAACACAAACTTGCAAAAATCATAAAAATTTTGGCAGAGTTTTGCCATAACGTGGAATTGCCATTAACCTGCACCCGAAAACACACTTCATCCTATGCCACAAAAGCCAAACCGTGGGCACCAATCCCATCCGGATTTCTCAATAACATAACAATAATGTAAAGTAATAAGCAAAAACTGTACTTTACAGAAATCCGGGGAAAAACATATAAAAGTATAACATCAGAGTAATCAGAGCGACCTCTAGTGTATATATACAAAAATATACAACAGTAGGCAAAACAAGAAACCTACTGGAAAAGAAAGGTAGCTCGAACACTAAGCCTCCAACTGCGACGTGAGACACCAGAATCCGAACTGCAAACTGGACACGGTAACCGAAAAGCCCAGGGGAAAGGAAAATAAAATCGTTAGATTGAGTGGACGAAAATAATCATATGCCTTTCACCATTTTTATATATCATAAAATAAAGCGAGTTCTTAAAATAAATGGAGGTGTCAGGCGAATCTCTTAAGCCCGACGGTCAGGCGAATCTCTCAAGCCCGACGGTGATAAACTAGGCCAATCTCTCAAGCCTAGTGGGCACATCAGGGGAATATCTCAACCCTGGATCTGAACTACTGGTGATCAGCCGAGTAGCCAATGCAGCGATGCTAAGTAAATGCCATCACCATATAAAATATAAAACAATACCTCCAAAAACAATAAATAATCTCAATACCGTACTATAAATAAATACTGAAATCAAGAACTCACTACGATAGTGTAAATAAAAGTCCACTCACAGATAGCACAGCGCGCAAACGCACAAATCACGAAATCCGGCGGAAGATCCCTCGCCCAACGTACGATCTCGATCCTCTAAATAATCACAAAATATAACTGATCAAAATCACAATTCATTACTCTGTACCACACCTCGGAAACCAACCATTTCCGGAAACATATAACTCGGATACAAAATAAATAGATGAAAATCTCCAAATTCTCCACATAAACCCTCGACTAAAAATCCGGTATCCAAATCAACTCGAAAACCTCAAGGCGATGATCGGGGTGCGATTACAAGAAAAACGGCATAAAACTTGTCAAATTTCAAAAAGTCAACGCCTCGCCGGAGCTCCGCCGTTGACCGACGCTGTCGGCGGTGGCGCGCCTTCACCGGAGGAATTTCCCTGTGAGGAAAACCCAGAACTCATCTCCTCCTCGAGCCCAACACATCTCATAACTATGGCCTCCTCCAATTCCGCCGTGAATTGCCAGAATTCAGCTCGAAACTTCCAAAATCCAAATCCGGCCGGAGACCCTGTTCTCCGTCAAAACTCCGGCCACGGCGCACGGCGGCCCTCGAGGCTACCACGAGCAAAACCCCCCTAATGTTTGGACACCACTGTGGCCGAAGCACCACCGTCCGTCGACCCCGAAATCCCACAACTTTAAGCTCCTCGTTCTCCCTCAATATCTCACCAAATTTCACAAATCAAAGTGCTAAACCATAGGAAATCAAGAGGAGAATTGAACCATGCCCAAATCAGAGCCGGAGGTGGCCGGATGAAAGGACCCAACCCTGATTCAGTTACCTAAATTGGAATCGAACCCCTTCTGAAAATACGATGCAACAAAAATTCTTCGAAAATTCGGCAGAGTTTCGTTACTAACGTAGAATTACATAAACCTGCACCCTGAAAATAACACTTCGTCCTATGCCACAAAAGCCAAACCGTGGGCACCAATCCCATCCGGATTTCTCAACATCATAATATAAGCAATAACAGTAAACATACTGTACAATGTATATATATATATATCCGAGAAAAATCCGTATAAACATGTATCAGAATGTATCAGAGCGACCTCTAGTGTAAATATATACAATATACACATCAGTAGGCGAAACAAGAACCTACTGGAAAACACAGGTAGCTCAGATCACTAGCCTCCAAACCGCGACGTGAAACACCAAACCTGAACTGCAACTGGGCACGGAAACCGAAAAGCCCAGGGGAATGACAATAAACTCGTTAGAGTGAGTGGACGAAAATAAATGTCTTTCACCAGTTGATATATATATGTTTAAAATAACATATGCGAGTCCAGGTAAATAAAAACAACAAGTACACGAGGTAAAACCATAATCCTCCAGCGTACTGAGCATGCAAGTAAAAATCCCACGGGGTCACTCATGGACACACCCGTGCTAGTACAGTCAGAATCACGGAGTCCCTGAATTCCACGTGATTCTAGCCAGAAAGGCCTCGGTTCCGGGGAAACGCACCTCGCCGGTCAGTCGGGGTAACGCCCCTCCTGGTAGCCTACCATCGGGGATCAGCCGAGAGGCAAGTGTATCGATACAACAACGTAACTGAGACTGTACTCTGTGTAAATCAAATCATAAACAGTTCGATGCAAATGCATGAAACAGCATATAAGTGTATGTATATTCGTATACGTATATCCGTATAAGTATAATCGTGTAATCGTAAAACACATGCTCATGTAATCCGAAATCTCATACGCATACTCAAGTTCGAAAATCATATAAAAGACTCGCAAGAATTCCGTGAAAAGAAATTGTCCACTCACAGGTGAGCAAAACGCGCACTCCCGCTAATCTCGTGGTCCGGCGGAAGATCCCTCGACTGAAGCACGATCACGATCCCGATCTCGATCTCCTGAATATTCAGAAAATATAACTGATCAAAATCATAGTCCACAACCCTGTACTGAACCACGGAAACCAACCGTTCCCGGAAATAAACAATGCACTGCAAAACGATTAAAGGAATTCCCGAAATCTCCACTCGAAACCCTCGACTGAAAATCGGCTAACCAAATCAATCCGAAAACCTCTGGACGATAATCAGGGCGCGATTTCGAGAAAAACGACATTAAAAACGTAGAAATCTGAAAAAGTCAACCCTCGCCAGAGCTCCGCCGGCGGCGGCGGCGGCGCGCCGTCAACGGTGAAATCTCACCGGAAGTCCATCCAAATCCAGTCAAAACCGAACGGAAAAATCCCCTCCGGTGACCTAATCGGACCCATCCAAAAACTCAACAATAACTCAAACCAAGTACACCATAAGACTCAGAGGGGCAAGGGGAGTCGAACCCCCCTAACCACCACCACCTTGGCTCGCCGGAAAACGGCCAACCAACCTCGACGGAATCCATGAAACCGACCCAATTCGGGTCCAACCAAAACGCAACCAATTTCATCAAACTCAAGTATCAATCAACTCGAAATTGAAAGGGGAAGCTAACCATACCCTTGCCGAAGTCGAAGGTGGCCGGAAAATAGGTCGTCGGACGGCAAGCCGAAACGGGAAACTTTCTCCACTTCGGGTCAACGGTCAGATTTCCAGTTTTGGAAAGTCAAAGTTTGGTCAACGTCAGTCAATGCTTTTACGACTAATTCTCGACTATTCCTATATTTATACTCGCGCCTCGGGTCGATCGACGATTCGAAATGGATAACCATCACGTTTCGGATAAACACGAAATAATCGGATAAACTCGTCGAAAACTGAAACTTCGAATAATCACAAAATATTCCTCGGTTATCTGAAAAATCATCCGGAACCGCCCACGAACTCGAAATCACGTACTCTATAACTTTCGTGAAGACACTCAACTCAAATTCTCGACCGAAAACATAGTCGCGAATAGAATCGGCAAACCACATATATAACGTAAAACTGCGACTATGACCAAACTCGAGAATCGTGCCGAATACGCAACTGATTCTGGTTCGGGTCGTCACACCGGAAATGAAAAGTCACCGGTGAGTCAAACGGTGGTCCGTTTCTCCTTCAGTCAACGCGGGTCAACGGTTTCCTCTGGTCAAACAACGGTCAAACTTCCCGAAACAGTGATTTCCGACAATTTTTGACTATTCCGATATTTATACTCGCGACTCGATATGATCGACGGTCCAAAACTTAAAGGACCCAACCCCGATTTAGTTTCCAAAACCGGAATCAAACCCCTTGTGAAAACACAAACCAACAAAAACCATAAAAAATTTGGCAGAGTAACGCTACTAACGCGGAATTGCCATTAACCTGCACCGGAAAATACACTTCATCCTATGCCACAAAAATCAAACCGTGGGTACCAATCCCATCCGGATTTCTCAATATCATAACAGTAATGTAAAGTAATCAATAAAACTTTACTTTATAGAAATCCGGGGAAAAATCGTATAAAAGTATAACATTAGAATGCTCAGAGCGACTTCTAGTATATATATATATACACACAAATAGTAGGCCAAACTAAGAACCTACCATAAAAGAAATATCGCGCGAATACTATGCCTCTGACCGCGACGTGCGACACCAGAATCCGAACTGCGAACTGGGCAAAGAAAACGAAGAGCCCAGGGAAAGACATACAAACCGTTAGAGTGAGTGGACGAAAATAAATGTCTTTCACCGAATAATAAATGTTATAAAAACATATGCGAGTCTAAATGAATGAATATGACAAAGTAAACGAGGGAAACTCTAACTCCTCACGCGTACGGAGCATGCAACGTAAAACTCTGCGGGGTCACTCATGGACACGTCCGCGCTAGTACAGTTGGAATCACGGGATCCCAGACCCACACGTTATTCTAGCAAGAAAGGCCCCCGGTAAAGGCCTCGGGTCAGGGGTCACAGCCTCCCCCGGTAAACATCCTCGGCGATCAGTCGGGATCCAAGTGTATCGATACAACAGTATATACTGTGTAAACCAAATCATAAATAGTTATATGCCAGTGTATAAAGCATAATGTAAATGCATATACGTAATACATAATTGTATAAGCATAATAGTCGATGCGTATTCGCAAATGTATAATCATATAACACATGCTCATGTAAATAAAAATCTCATATGCATGCTCATGCTCATAAAAACGTGTATTAAAAATTCGCGACTAATCAGTGAAAAGAAATTGTCCACTCATAGATGACAGTCACGCGATACGCGTTAATCCCTTGATCCGGCAGAAAATCCCTCACCAAACGAAAGATCACGATCCCCTGAATAATCATAAAATCTACTGCTCAAAACATAACTCGAAACCTCGAATCACATCACGAGAAACAACCGTTCCCGGAAACATATAATTCAATATCGACGAAATCGTCAAAAACCAATAATCACACCACAAAATCTCACTAAAATTTCTGATGCTGAATTCGAAAAACAAACCCCACCACTGCAATCGGTGCGCGATTCCGAGCGAAACGACATATAACTCGTCAAAAAACACGTCGCCGGAAAAGTCGCCGCCGTCGCTGCTGCCGCTGGAAAATCATACTGGCCCAAAAAAATGCAACCTACACATGGATTTGAAGATCTCGACATTTCCAAAACTTTCTAGTTCAAAGTTAAAACCAATTTTGACCGGAAAAGGTCCAAAACTCACCTCAAAGGTCCAAACCCTCGCCGAAATTTCAATTACACCGATCTTCTTCCTCCCGCCACGGCAAGACTTGAAACCAGTTCTAAAAGCTTCCACTCTCCAAGGCTAACAAAACCCTTCAAAGAGCCACCACCAACTCGGCCGGAACGCCGCCACCCGAGACCCCAAAATCTCGCCGGAATCCATCCAAAATTCCCAAACATTGACAAGCCATAACTTCTTCATCCGGCAACCAAATTGAACGTACATATCAAACGAAAGAGGAGCTCAAGCCCAACAATTTTCATGAAGACACCATGGCCAAAAGAGGCCGGAATCAAACTCAACGAAGGCAAACAAAAATCAGCTTGGAATGGGTCAGTTTT
This sequence comes from Geum urbanum, assembly GCA_946800695.1. NCBI lineage: Eukaryota > Viridiplantae > Streptophyta > Magnoliopsida > Rosales > Rosaceae > Geum > Geum urbanum. Next base: position 15,902,150 of record OX327003.1, read on the forward strand.
GACCCACGGGTCAAACTGGTCAACGGGCCAGATTTCCCAAAATGGAAAGTTTCCAAAATCGGCAAGTATTCTCCCGTATTTATACCGTACGCGTATCGAATCCTAAACGGATAAATACGACAATATCCGATGCCCGAAAATATTCACAACTTAATCCTTGTAACTCAGAAAAATCTTCCGGAAGTTCCCGCGAGCTCGAAATTAAATTCTCTACAACTTCCGTGAAGAATCCCAAATCAAATTCTTGCCCGATAATTTAGTCGCTAACGAAGCCGCCATATTAACCGATTACGACAAAATCGCGACTAATCGCGAAACTCGCAAATCAAGTCGATAACTATTCCAATTTCGGTTTGGGTCGATCAACGGTTCAAAACGAATCACAATCACGATTCGGATAACTCAAATACGAATGGATAAACTCGACGATATTCCGATATTTCAAATATTCATATTATATTCCTCGGTCGTCGAAATAATAATCCGGAAACGCCCACGAACTCGAAATCACGCGTACAACAACTCTCGAGAAGAGACTCAACTCAAATTCTCGGCCAATAATTAAGTCGTGATCAAATCTGGCAATTCAACCAATTTACCGAAAACTGCGATTACGCCCAAGCTCGTGGATTAAGCCGATTACACTACTGATTCTGTTCTGGGTCGTCACAAATCTACCCCCCTTAAAAAAATTTTGACCTCGAAATTTCCAAATATGCCAACTGAAAAATAGGGATACTGCCTCTGCATACAGTTCAACTCCTAAGTGGCAACCTCAACTGAAGGACTTTGTTAATGGAAAATATCTATGTACCCTCAAATCCCGAATCTGAACGGGCTCCTCCACAAATGCCAAATTTTCCTGTATAAGGAACTGATAGGGTACAAAACACGCAATAAATTTGAAATGTAATTCCACCACACGGAATACAACACACACAAAGGCCAACGCTATAGGCAATGCCAAACTATACGGCATAACACTAACTCGCTCCATGATCATATACGAACCAAAATAACGTAGCAAACACATAACTCAACCTGCTCACATTAACATAACTGCACTACCGAACTCTAGCAATTATCAGCCTGTCCTTGCTAATCCGAAGGCCAAACTCGAACAAATGAAACTGCGAGTCTCAAATCCTTCGAAACTGTAATACATAGGACCACAACATGCCCTCCAAGATCTGAATAGTCCTCAAAGATCGCCCACCAACCTGAGGATAAGAAACGGTACTAACCTGTAATCTGGTCCCCAATGCTCACTGGAATGCTTGTCCACACTCTGTTGTAACTGATTATCTCGATCAGCATTCTGGGACACAGGCGCACCACGAAAATGGACAACCTCCGCTAAATACAGCTATACCAGCCTGCCACCGAAATCTTTTCCGGAAGTACAAGGAAAAGAACTGATACTATCAAATGGTCCACAATGACCCGATAACTGGTATCACTACCCGAAGTGCGTATTGACACACAAAATCCACTGTGATAAGCTCCAACTTCTAATCGGAAATCTCCAATGACCGTAACTTCCCAGCAAGTTTCTGCCTCTCTGCCCTCACCTGCCAACAAATGTGGCATCTGCTCACATAAGCTGCTATATTCCTCTTCATGTTGCGTCATGAGTAGAAAACTCGAAATATCTAATACTGTGACGACCTGGACCAGAATCAACAGTATGGTCAGCTTGATCGATGTGTTACTGCGTAGTCGCAGTTGTCCGACAGTTATTGGAATTGTCAGAGTTCTTAACGACTAAATTATTGGCCGAGAATTGGAGCTAGGTCTCTTCTCGAGAGTCATTCTACATGTGATTACGAGTTCGTGAGCGGTTCCGGATCATTATTTGGACAACCGAGGAATTAGTTATGAATATTTGAAGTTTCGACGGAAACGAATTATTATAGCAGGTTTGTTCGCGACTAAATTACCGGTCGAGAATTTAGTTTCGGCTTCTTCATGGAAGTTGTTCGGAATTTAATTTCGAGTTCGTGGAAACTTCCGGAGCATGATTATGAGTTACGAAGATTTAGTTGTGATTATTTCCGTTTGTTGATTAACTAGTCGATTTAAATGTGTGTTGGTTCGAGGGTTGACTTTTTATTCGTTTGGCCGATGTGTTTGACTTCGAGTGATTATTGAAGAGTACATCGAGACGAGTTTGTGGCCGCGAGAATTATTGGAATCGGAATTGCGACAGAAAAGTTATGAGTATTCAAAGTTTGTCGAATTGGATAATTATGAGTTTCCAAATTGGGAAAGTTTTAAATGAGTATTTATTGTGACTTTCCCCTTTGGGAAAGTCAAACCTGGGTTGAATTGGGTTGACCGACCAGTTTAGGCAAGGGAGAGAAGCTCACGGTGGTAGCTCACGGCTTCCATGGTGGTGAAGGATTCCGGCCACCCCGTGGGACGGGGTTGGTCCCATTCGATGCGTCTTGGTCCCGTGACTCCGGCCTCCTTTCACGACAAGGCTCGCCGGAGAGTGAGAGAAATCCGGCCAAAAATGGAGGAAAAACTTTGTGATTCGGGTTCCATGTTTGGGACCGATTCGAGCTGAAATTCTTAGTGGGCTTTGAAGCTCTCCTCACCTACATGCTACCCTGTAAGTTTGGTGCTCTAATTATGCTTGAGCTTGGAGAATTTTGAGATTGAAATTTGTGGAACAATTCGGTTTTTCATGAAATTGAGCTAGTTAGAGTGAGAATTGGCCTTAACTTATAACTGGAAAGTTGTTGGGATCGTCGAGATCTTTGAAACCATGTATGCCATGTATTTTTCTGGGCAGATTGGAGTTTTCCGGCGACTGTGGCAGCAGCGACGGCGGTGGCGCCGCCGCTGGCGGCAGCGACTTTTCGCCCGACATGGTTTTCGATGAATTGCATGTCATTTGACTCGAAATTGCACCCCGATCGCAGTGGGGAGGTTCGTTTTTCGAGTTGAGCGTCCGAACGTAAAGCGAGGTATTGAGATGGTATATATGGGTTTTCGACGATTCGTCGACTTTGGATTACGTGTTTCTGAGAACGACGGTTTCTCGTGATTTGTTTATATTGTCGGATTATGACTTTGAATAATGGACTTTGTGAATATTCAGGGGTTCGTGATCATTTGTTTGGCGAGGGACTTTCCGCCGGATCACGGGTTAACGCGTATCGCGTTACGCAAGTCTGTGAGTGGACACTTTATTTTCACGGATTGATTGCGAGTCCTTATTTATGATTTACGAACTTGAGCATGCAGATTGATTATGATTTTACGAGCATGTGTTTTATGATTATGCTTATACGAATATACGTATACGAATATATACATATACGTACATATTATGTTTTAAGCATGTGCATAGAAAAGATTTATGATTTGGTTTACACAGAGTACAGTCTCAGTATATGTTGTGGTATCGATACACATTGGCTTCTCGGCTGATCCCCGAGTACGCTCCGGGGGGGACAGATATCCTGACCCGAGGCCTTTCTGGCTAGAATCACGTGTGGGTCTGGGATCCCGTGATTCAGACTGTGCTATCGCGTGGAAGCCCGCGAGAGTCTCCGCGATATGTTTTACGTTGCATGCTCTGTACGTGAGTGGTAGCCAGAGTCTCCTCACGTAGCATTTGATTTTCACGCATTTGACTCGCATATGATTTTATATGTATATATTACTTGGTGAAAGACATTTATTTTCGTCCACTCACTCTAACGTGTTTATTGTCTTTCACCTGGGCTTTTCGGTTTCCGTGCCCAGTTTGCAGTTCAGGCTTTGGTGTCGCACGTCGTGGTCGGAGGCATAGTACTCGAGCTACCTTGTTTCATCCAGTAGGTTTATTGTTCTACCTACTGTGGTATGCGTATATGATTATGTATTAGAAGTCGCTCTGAGCGTCCTATTGTATATGCTATATGATTTTACACTGGATTTCAGTAAAGTACATATACATTTACTACTTTACTTTACTGTTGATATATTGAGAAATCCGGATGGGATTGGTGCCCACGGTTTGCTTTTTGTGGCATAGGATGAAGTGTATTTTCCGCGTGCAGGTAATGGTAATGACACGCTAGTAGCGAAACTCTGCCGAAATTTCGAAAAGTTTTTATTAGTTCGTGTTCTCGAAGGGGTTTGACTCCGGTTTAGGGAGCTAAATCGAGGTTGGGTCCTTTCAGCTTGGTATCAGAGCATTAGGTTATAGGTTCTGTAGACTTCTGTAGTCGTGTCTACTAAGGATATTTGAGAATGTACAGCATGTCTGGAATGGTGACCTGACCGGCCGGCGGATAATCATCAAATTCCGGGTGTTGTATACTTTCAAATATTTGAAGTTCCATGATTACGTTCCATTTGTTGTGAACGATATTGTATTCATTAGGATGCCTCCTGACGTGCTTTCCGTGTCCTTTCGGTTGTGGAGCCTATTGAGGATCAATCGACGCGCGATTTGCCAGAGAACAGTGGATTCAGGTGAGTATTCAGAGTTCAGTGAACTGTGTGGCACGGTTTGCCTGGTATTGTGTGTATGAGCGTCTATATGTGGCCTCAGAGCTGAGATTGTGACAGTAATGTTTGCCTGAGTCAGATTATTGTATTTTGTTAGCTGGTATTGTGTGAGTTCCGGTTGCGACTCCACGGCCTACATTCAGGGTGTTGTGTATACGGTAATGGTTTATCAGGCTACCCAGCAATCGAATGTGGAGTGTTTACCCACCTGAGGCAGAGATGCATTGTTCACATGTTTGTTCCTGTTTGCACGAGTTGTGTGGCTTCAGAGGAAGCGGTGCACGAGGTTCGGGATGAGTTGAACCTGAGCATCAGAGAGAGTCTGATTAATGTGCCTCGAGATATCCGTGAGGAGCTTAGTGTGTTGCACTCAGCGGCGAGGTAATTGTGAAGAAAAGATGTACACGGTTTTCGATGTGACGGTTTGAGGAAAGTGGATTCAGCAGTGAGATTTTGATGAGGTTGAGTTCCGATACTTCGGGATCAGTGACTTCATCAGGCTGTGGTCCTTTCGATTATGTTGAGGGTTCTTTGCTGATCCGTTTGGCGATGGCGGAGATCTCGGTGTAGCGGACTTGCTCCTGTGGCATGAGTTCGAGTGATCTTTGGTGATCCTTTCACGCAGCAGGTGTTGCGGTGACGTGTGTTGTGGAGCACTTTCAGTTGCTGTTTCGGTGGCCAGGAGAGTCACGTTGCGAGGGAGCGCCCTCAGCCAACTGTGTTTGAGGTTCGACAGCTCAGAGTTCACGAAGGGATCATGATGCTGTTCTTGCAGTCTGATCAATGTACCCTTTTGACGAGTTATTCAGTAAGTCGCATTTAACATGGGCGGCTAGTTTGGGCATGTTGGAGTTCATGCCATGACCTTGTTTGAGGACAGACTTTTCTCTTAGGTTACTGTTGCTTGATATCCATGGCGATTGTACCTGTATCTCCACTTCCGAGGTTTTGGAGAGTATTGTATCCATCCGGAGGTTGCGAGATCCTTGTTGAAGGATATGGGTTAGCCGCGGATCTGTTATAGCTGGATATTGTGATTTTGGTGTGTTTGTAAGCATGGACTTACTGACGACGCAATTGGCTGTGTTCGAGTCCCTCGAGGAGGAGGTTGTGTTTCGACGACCAGATTTCCCCGAGATACTGTTTCGCGGTGGTGGTCGAGCAGATGATGGAGACGGGTGGTGTTGTTTGATTAGCTCATATTGTGGATACTATGGTTGCTGCGGCAACATTGAGGTGGTTCCCGAGCTTCCAGGTGTGTTCCGGAGGAGTTACTAGGTGTTTCTCCAGTTCGGCGGACTGACTATACCATTGAGTTCGTACCGGGCGCTGGACTCATTTTACCGACATCTTGTCGTTCGGAGCCAGCGGAGCTGATGGAGCTACAGTTTCGACTCCAGGAGTTGCTGGAGGAGATTTCAGGATATTTTATGTGACCCCGCGTATTTGCGTGGTATGCTCTTGCATTGTTTATACGGATGTTGGATGATTCGACGTGGTGGTGCATTGACTACCGGAAGCCTGATTCGCTTCAGAGGAGAACGAGTATCCTTCGCTTCGGATTGATGATTGGTTGGATCAGCTTGTGAGAGCTCCAGACTTGTCGAAGATTGATTTCGGATCCGGATACCATCAGTTGGGGATCCATGAGTCAGATGTGACTATGTTAGCTTTCAGATCTCGGTGCGGATATCAGGAGTTCTTGGTCACGTTGTTGGTTGACCAATGCCCCGTAGATCGTATGGACTCGATGGACCATGTGTTCAGACAGTTTCTGGACGAGTTGCGGTCATGTTCGTTGGCAATGTCCTGATGTACTCCGAGAGTATGGACCAGCACCTGAAGCAGTTGCAAGCGGTTTTGCGGACTTCGCGAGACGATCTTGTGTTATGAAGTTTAGCCAGTGTGAGTTTTGGCTGATTAGCGTGGAGATTTTGGTCACGTGATGTTGTCCGAGGAAGTTGGCGTAGATCCTGACCAGATTGAAGCCGTGATGATTCGAAGTTTGCCCTACCATTGTACCAGAGATCGGGAGTCTCTTGAGTTTGGCAGGCTATTACCGACGGCTTGTGTAGGATTTTCCGGGATTGCCACTCTACTTTCTGGATTGACGAAAAAGGCGGCAAGTTCGAGTGGTTCGATGCACGCGAGAAGAGTTACTTACTCTTGCGGGATGGTTGACTGTTGTTTCGGTTTTGACCTTACCTGACGATCGTGATGAGTTCGTGGGTTATGGCGATGCATCGAGGATTGGATTTGGTTGTGTATTGATGCTATGTAGCAAAGTGGTTGGTCGTGGTTACGGGCAGTGGAAACCTTATGAGGTTACGTATCCTATGTATGATTTGGGTGTAGTTGTCCTTATGTTAGCATCGAAGAGTTCGAGACACTACAACTATGGTGTGCAGCTCAGTGTAGGACGTGCACTGATCACTTGAGTTTCATCCACTTGCACTTTCGGCCAGATTTGGGCTTGAGGCAGTGTAGATGGATGGGGTTGACTAACGACTATGGCTGTATCTTTGAGTTTGTTCGGGAAAGGCTTGAGGTTGAACTTTGACCATCCGACTGGGATGTTGTTGTTGCTGATGCATTTAGTCGAGATGATTTTACGAGCATGTGCTGATGCATTTGCTGATGATTTTACGAGCATGTGTTTTATGATTATGCTTATACGAATATACGTATACGAATATATACATATACGTACATATTATGTTTTAAGCATGTGCATAGAAAAGATTTATGATTTGGTTTACACAGAGTACAGTCTCAGTATATGTTTTGGTATCGATACACATTGGCTTCTCGGCTGATCCCCGAGTACGCTCCGGGGGGGACAGATATCCTGACCCGAGGCATTTCTGGCTAGAATCACGTGTGGGTCTGGGATCCCGTGATTCAGACTGTGCTATCGCGTGGAAGTCCGCGAGAGTCTCCGCGATATGTTTTACGTTGCATGCTCTGTACGTGAGTGGTAGCCAGAGTCTCCTCACGTAGCATTTGATTTTCACGCATTTGACTCGCATATGATTTTATATGTATATATTACTTGGTGAAAGACATTTATTTTCGTCCACTCACTCTAACGTGTTTATTGTCTTTCACCTGGGCTTTTCGGTTTCCGTGCCCAGTTTGCAGTTCAGGCTTAGGTGTCGCACGTCGTGGTTGGAGGCATAGTACTCGAGCTACCTTGTTTCATCCAGTAGGTTTATTGTTCTACCTACTGTGGTATGCGTATATGATTATGTATTAGAAGTCGCTCTGAGCGTCCTATTGTATATGCTATATGATTTTACACTAGATGTCAGTAAAGTACATATATATTTACTACTTTACTTTACTGTTGATATATTGAGAAATCCGGATGGGATTGGTGCCCACGGTTTACTTTTTGTGGCATAGGATGAAGTGTATTTTCCGCGTGCAGGTAATGGTAATTCCACGCTAGTAACGAAACTCTGCCGAAATTTCGAAAAGTTTTTATTAGTTCGTGTTCTCGAAGGGGTTTGACTCCGGTTTAGGGAGCTAAATCGAGGTTGGGTCCTTTCAAATACATCTTCGTACCACCAGTGTATAACGTACGCAAAACAATGAGCTTCAACATCATCACACCCTAACTCAGCTCTCGTAGCTCGCAACTCGGCTAACACGGAAACTCGAGCCACACACACATGATACAATAAAACTCCCGATTTCCAACTGAATGCATCAGCAACAATACCCCAGAAAGATAGTCATAGTACAACCACTAGCCTTTCTCGAAAAAACTCAAATGTGCAGCTATAGTCGTTAATCAACCCCATCCATCTATACTGCCTCAAGCTCGAATCTGGATGAATATGCAAGTAGATGAAACTCAAGTGATAAGTGTACAACCTACACTACGCTGCACGCCGTAGCAGTAGTGTCTCGAACTCATCGATGCTAACATAAAGACAACAACTCCCAAATCATACATAGGATACGTAACTTCATAAAGTTTCCACTGCCTGAAACCATGAGTCACTACTCTGCCATGCTGCATCCAACACGACCAAGTCCCAACCTCGATGCATCGCTATAACCACGAACTCGTAACGGTCGTCAGGTAAAGTCAGAACCGGTGCAGTGGTCAACCTTTCCTTCAGGAGTAAGTATTTCTCCTTCCACGCATCGGACCACTCGAACTTGACCCCTTTCTTCGTCAATTTGGTACGTGGAGTGGCAATCCAAGAAAATCCTACACAAATCGCCGATAGTAACCTGCCAAGCCCAAGAAACTCCTGATCTCTGGTACAATGGTAGGTCTACTCCAAATCAACAAGGCTTCTATCTGATCAGAATCCGCGCTGACTCCCTCAGCTGATATCACGTGCCCCAAAATGTCACGCTAATCAATCAAAACTCACACTTGCTGAACTTCGTAAACAACTGATTATCTCGCAAAGTCCGCAAAATCGCTCGCAGATGCTTCTTGTGCTGGCCCACACTCCTGGAGTAAATCAGGATGTTGTCGATGAACACGATCATAATCTTGTCCAGAAACCGTCTGAACACTCGGCACATCAAGTCCGTAAAAGCTGCGGGGGAATTGGTCAACCCAAACGGCATAACCAAGAACTCGTAATGCCCGCACCATGATCTGAAAGTTGTCCTGGCCATATCTGACTCTCTGATCCTCAACTGATGGTATCAGAACCTGAGATCAATCTTCGAAAAGACTGAAGCTCCCATTAGCTGATCAAACAAGTTGTCAATCCGCAGCAACATATACTCGTTCTTCTCTGAAGCCTGATTCAGTTTCCAGTAGTCGATGCACAACCTCGTCGAACCATCCTTCTTCCGCACAAATAGTACAAGAGCACCCCACAGTGATCCACTGGGTCGTATGAAATCTCCTCCAGCAACTCTCGAAATTGAATCTGTAGCTTCTGCAACTCTGGTGGTGCCAAACGATAAGGTGCCTGTGATATGGGTCCAACGCCGGTAAAAGCTCAATGGTAAAATCGATTTCCCGCACTGGAGGAATACCCGGTAACTACTCCGGAAACATATCTGGAAACTCGGGAACCACTGCAATATCACCATTGTCTGGCACAGCCGCCGTAGTATCCACAACATAAGCTAAGTATGCTACACAACCCTTTTTATCATCTGCTCGGCCTTCATCGCTGAAATCACACATGGCAATGAAATATTCTTCTCACCGCAAAACAGTATCTCTGGCAACCCTGGTCGTCGAAACACAACCTCCTTCTTGTGACCATCGAACATAGCCCAATGTGTTGTCAAGAAGTCTATACCCAAAATCACATCAAAATCGACGATATCCAGCAATAACAGATCCGTGGCTAACCCATAACCTCCAACAAAGATTTCACAACCTCTCCGGATGGATACAATACTCTCCATAACACCGGAAGTGGAGATGCAGACATAATAGCTGTGGATGTCAAGCAACGGTAACCTTAGAGAAACTCTGTCCTCACACAGGGTCGTAGCATGAACTCTGGTATGCCCAACTAGCCGTCCACGTCGATTACGACTTGCTGATTGACTCGTCTAAAAGTCTGGGTTGGTCAAACTCCAGAAATGGAATCTTGACCTCCTCCTAAACTCTGAGCTACCGAACCACCAAAACAGCTGACTGAGGACGTCCCCTCGTAACGTAACCCTCCTGGCCACCAAAATAGCAACTGAGAGTGCTCCACGAACACAAATCACAGCGACGCCTGCTGTGTGGAAGGATCACCAACGACCACCCTGACTCATGCCACAGGAACAAGTCTACTACTCTATGATCTCCATCACCACCAAACGGATCTTCTGCTTATTCAGATGACCCTCAGCATAATCGAAAAGGCCACAGCCTGATGAAGATACTGATTCCGAGGTGCCTGAACTCAACCTCATCAAAATCTCTCGACTAAGTTCACCTTCCTCAAAACGACATGTCAGAAACCGCGTATAACTTTCCTTCTCGATGTCCCCGCCTCTGAGTGCAGCACATCAAACTCCTTACGGTTGTCTTGAGGTATAACAGTTAAAATCTCTCTGATGCTCAGGCTCAAACTCATCTCAAACCTCGTGCACTGCTTCCTCTGAAGCCACATAACACGTGCAAACTAGAACAAACATGTGAACGATACATCCCTGCCGTATAAACAATACCCTGGATGTTAGGTAGCCTGATTGAACCATTACCGTATAAACAATCCCAGGTGGGCAAACACTCCATATTTTCGTTGTTAGGTAGCCTGATTGAACCATTACCGTATAAACAATACCCTGGATGTAGGTCATGGAGTCGCAACAAGAACTCATGCAATACCAACCCACCAAATATAATAATCTGACTCAGGCACACCATCAACTGCCCCAATTCTCTGCTCAAAAGCAACATGTAGGCGCTCAAATATGCACAACCGGGCAAACCATGCCACACATAACTCTGAATCCAGAATGCTCATCCAAACCCACACTCACTGCCAAATCACGCGCCGATTCATCCTTAATAGGATCCACAACCTTACCGACACGGAAAGCACGTCAAAGAGGCATCCTAATGAATAAGACATTGTTCACAACAACAGGACGTAATCATGCAACTTCAAATATTTGAAAGCATACAACACCCGGAGCATTGATGAGTATCCGCCGGCCAGGTAGGTCATCACTCCAGACATGCTGTACATTCTCAAATATCCTTAGTAAACATGACTACAGAAGTCTACAGAACCTAAAACCTAATGCTCTGATACCAAGCTGAAAGGACCCAACCCCGATTTAGTTTCCTAAACTGGAATCAAACCCCTTCTGAAAACAGGAACCAACAAAAACCATAAAAATTTCGGCAGAGTAACGCTACTAACGCGGAATTGCCATTAACCTGCACCGGAAAAATACACTTCATCCCATGCCACAAAAATCAAACCGTGGGCACCAATCCCATCCGGATTTCTCAATATCATAACAGTAATGTAAAGTAATCAATAAAACTATACTTTACAGAAATCCGGGAAAAATCGTATAAAAGTATAACATCAGAATGCTCAGAGCGACTTCTAGTATATATATATATATATACAAATAGTAGGCCAAACCAAGAACCTACCATAAAATAAATATCGCGCGAATACTATGCCTCCGACCGCGACGTGCGACACCAGAATCCTAACTGCGAACTGGGCAAAGAAAACGAAGAGCCCAGGGAAAGACATATAAACAGTTAGAGTGAGTGGAAGAAAATAAATGTCTTTCGCCGAATAATATATGTTATAAAAATATATGCGAGTCTAAATGAATGAATATGACAAAGTACACGAGGGAAACTCTAACTCCTCAGGAGTACGGAGTATGCAGCGTAAAACTCTGCGGGGTCACTCATGGACATGTCCGCGCTAGTACAGTCAGAATCACGGGATCCCAGACCCACACGTGATTCTCGAAAGGCCTCAAGTCAGAGGTCTGCCCCCCCCCCCCGGTAAACATCCTCGGGGATCAGTCGGGATGCAAGTGTATCGATACAACAATATATACTGTGACTGTACTCTGTGTAAACCAAATTATAAATAGTTCTATGCAAGTGTATAAAGCATAATGTAAATGCATATACGTAATACATAATTGTATAAGCATAATAGTCGATGGGTATTCGCAAATGTATAATCGTATAACACATGCTCATGTAAATCATAATCTTATATGCATGCTCATGCTCGTAAAAACGGGTATTAAAGACTCGCGACTAATCAGTGAAAATAAATTGTCCACTCACAGATGAGCGCAACGCGATTCGCGTTAATCCCGTGATCCGGTGGAAAATCCCTCGCCAAACGAACGATCACGATCCCCTGGATAATCATAAAATCCACTGCTCAAAACATAACTCGAAACCTCGAATCACATCACGAGAAACAACCGTTCCCAGAAACATATAATTCAATATCGACGAAATCGTCAAAAACTGATAATCACACCATAAAATCTCAGTATAATTTCCGATGCTCAATTCGAAAAACAAACCTCACCACTACGACCGGTGCGCGATTCTGAGCGAAACAACATATAACTCGTTGAAAAACACGTCGCCGGAAAAGTCGCCACAGTCGCCGCTGCTGCCGGAAAATCATACCGGCCCAGAAAAATGTAACCTACACATAGATTTAAAGATCTCGACATTTCCAACAACTTTCCAGTTCAAAGTTAAAGCCAATTTTGACCAGAAAAGGTTCAAAACTCACCTCAAAGGTGAAAACCCTCGCCGGAATTTCAATTACACCGATCTTCTTCCTCCAGCCATGGCAAGACTTGAAACCACTTCTAAAAGCTTCCTCTCTCCAAGGCTAACAAAGCCCCTCAAAGAGCCACCACCAACTCGGCCGGAACGCCGCCACCTGAGGCCCTCAAAATCTCGCCGGAATCCACCCAAAATTCCCAAACTTTGACAAGCCATAACTTCTTCATCCGAAAACCAAATTGAACGAATGACCTATCAAAAGAAAGAGGAGCTCAAGCCCAATAATTTTCATGAAGACACCACGGCCAAAAGAGGCCGGAATCAAGCTCAACGAAGGCAAACAAAAATCGGCCTGGAATAGGTCAATTTTGACCCACGGGTCAAACTGGTCAACGGGCCAGATTTCCCAAAATGGAAAGTTTCCAAAATTGGCAAGTATTCTCCCGTATTTATACCATACGCGTATCGAATCTGAAACGGATAAATACGACAATATCCGACGCCCAAAATTATTCACAACTTATTCCTCGTAACTCGGAAAAATTCTCCGGAAGTTCCCACGAGTTCGAAATTAAATTCTCTACAACTTCCGTGAAGAATCCCAAATCAAATTTTTGCCCGATAATTAGTCGCTAACGAAGCCGCCATATTAACCGATTACGACAAAATCGCGACTAATCGCGAAACTCGCAAATCAAGTCGATAACCATTCCAATTTCGGTTTGGGTCGATCAACGGTCCAAAACGGATCACAATCACAATTTGGATAGACTCAAACACAAACGGATAAACTCAACAGTATTCCGAAATTTCAAATATTCATATTATATTCCTCGATCGTCCAAATAATAATCCGGAACCGCCCGCGTACTCGAAATCACGCGTATAACAACTCTCGGGAAGAGACTCAACTCATATTCTCGGCCAATAATTAAGTCGTGATCAAAACCGGCAATTCAACAATTTACTGAAAACTGCGATAACGCGCAAGCTCGTGGATTAAGCCGATTACACTATTGATTCTGTTCCGGGTCGTCATAAAAACGAATCACATCCACATTTCGGATAACTCAAACTAAACGGATAAACACGACGAAATTACACAATTTCAAATATTCATAACATATTCCTCGGTTATCGACACAATTATCTGAAACCGCCCACAAACTCAAAATCACGCGTACTACAATTCTCATGAAGAGACTCAACTCAAATTCTCGCCCGATAATTAAGTCGTTAACCGAACCGCCAATTCGATTAATTTACGAAAAACTGTGATTACTCGTAAACTCGCGGATTAAGCCGATTAACGTGCTAATTCTGATTTGGGTCGTCACAACTGACATGACCAATGAGTCTACAGAATCTGTGATTTAATGATCTGATACCAAACTAAAAGGATCGAAGCCAAGTTTAGGTAATAAACTAGAATTAACTGCTAACGAATAACTCTACTGTGAGAAATTCTTCAAATTTTTTTACTTAATTCCCCTTGAAAACTGGACAACCCAAAAACCTGGAAGAAGAGAACAGTTCTAAAACAAAATTCCCAAAAACAAACCGTGGACCACCAATTGTCCATCCAAATATCTCAACAAATGTCATAAACCAAAACCAGAAACTCAACTCAAAAATTAAAAAACATATTTACAATGTGCGGGTTCTGAATACAAAGGAAAGTAAACTTGACTACTACTCAAGTAACTGAAAGCAACATAATACAACTGATATTCAAAGAGACTTCTACAAACATATGATACATACAATACAAACTGACAATTAGCTAAAACCTACTGATAAAGAGTTGACTTGTGGACTCGAAGCCTTCAACGATACCACGCAAACTAAGGATTTACACTGCACCACCCTGGGCAACGAAAACCGAAAGGCCCAAGAAAAGGCATTTAAAAAATATAAAATGTTAGTGTTGGTGGACAAAATCTCATATAATCCGTGTAAATAATAAAATATAGTTTAATGCCTTCCACTGATTTATGTAAAATAAGGTGAGTTCAAGAATAAATCTGAATCCTGAAAGAGGTAGTCGCTCAGTTGTTTTTTCCTAACCTGAGTCGGCTATATGTATAAAAAAAATGTAGGTGATGGGCTAGACGAGGTATCCTGACCTTCACTGATGAGCTAAACGAGGCACCTTGACCTCCCCTGACTGGACTATCTGGTGATCAGCCTAACATTCAGTGCATCGATGCAACTAACAAATACCATCACTAAGAAAAACCTCAAAAATAAAAATTCTCTAAAATATACCGTAAAATAAACTGAATGCTGAAATACTAAAAACTGAACTCGTTATCGACTGTGAAAATAAAAATGGTCCACTCACAAATCTGCGTCTAGGTCTAGTGGAATATCCCTCGTTGGTGTCGTGATTTCGATGTCCTATAAATAAGGATCATACGATATCAAAACAGGTAAAAATTATGGAAATCGACTCTAAAAACAACCCCAGAAACTTCGTCGTTGAATTCTACAGCCTGCCTCGCAGAACCTCCGTAGTGGACGGCAGCGCATGGCCATCACGCGCCTCTACAGGCGGCATCGTGTAGGTCATACGCGGCTCCGACAAAAGTGCTCCATTTTTTATGGTTGATACCTCTGGTATGGTCACCCAAATTCTGGCCTGGCTAGTAGAATTAGAAGCAGAAGTTTGTCAAGGGTGTTTTGCACACCAGTACGGCATAAGCGCAATTTACTCACCTTACATTACTCCCTTTTTGGTATCCATTATGAGAGTAGGGCGTGACCTGCATGATATGGCTCCCAAGGGTCCACAATAATCTGGGTGGGATGACCTGAGCATCCATCTAGATGAGTTGCTCTTGGCCACTGTTGGGTGACATCTCAATGACGCAACCATATGTTAAGTCGTTCTGAAAACTCTAACGGGCAAGTCATTCAAATGGTTTTTTGAACTACCTGAATGCTCGATTGACTTCTTTGTGGATTTCGCAGATGCTTTCCTTAAGCGATATAGATTGCATGGTAGGTATGGTACAACTGACGCCCTATTTTCTATTAAACAGGCGGAGCACGAATACTTATCATCCTTCATCGGCCTATTTCGAACAGCCGCTCAATCATGCTGCCATCTGAACAAAAAGATAGACGTTGCTGCTCTCATCCAAGGGGATTACTCCTTCTTAGGCCAGTTCAAAGAAAAAGTCGTCAAACGCCGGCACTCTTTAGGTTACAAAGAGCTCGTCGACATGGTCGTAGAAAAGGCACAAATCAGCAAATTTGTGTATTATTGTCAACCCACCTGCGAAGCGATAATACCGCCCCACCCTTCATGGAAAAGTTTCACACTTGCACCAGTTCAAAAGCCAAAAGTTTGTTCAGGATAATAGATGGGATATCCCACCTGTTCCATATGAAAACCTGCATCGAGGGTGCAACTCTACAACCGATCACAATAGATAGGCACAACAACAACTCCTAGCCCAGAAAATTTTCACCATCGCCAATGCTATGTACGCTGAGATCCTCGTCAATAGCAAGGCACCCCTTGATGTTCTGCCCCCGCCTAAATGATGAACATCATCCCTACGCAAGACTAAAAAATGGTTTGAATATCACCCTAACGAATCACATAACAAGGATGAGTGTTTTACTCTAAAGAATGTCATCCAGAAAATAAAACGAGGGTAAGCTGGACCAATACAAAGTAGGCTTCCCACCGCCGCGTTAGGTCTCTCTCATCGAACCACGGGGGATGATAGCATAATTTTTTGGGGTAAACGGAAATCTTGTGATGCCCGAGAGATATTCAGTTTAATTGTTCGCGGATAGTGGTGTCAAGGCTTATAAGCGCTCACTGCACACAAGTGCGGTGTACGCCCAACAGACAACGCATTTTGATTGATCCTGGAGCCGCAGCAAATATCATGTTCTATCCCGCCCAGAAACAGCTATGCCGCCCGAAAAACAAACTAACGGAAGAAAGAAAAAATTTGATGGGTTTTTTGGGTAATGTCGTGTACCCACTAGGTTAGGACTCCATGCACCTATTCGAGGGCAACACAGGAACGCCCCAAAAGGAAGTCACCATCGACTTTATAATTTGTGACTTGGCGTCTTCATACAATGTTTACACTTGGGTGCCCCGCTTTGATGAAGGTCAAGGTTATTTTATCCCCACGCATGCTTTACCTCAAATTTCCGACAGACTTCGGTACTGCTTCTGTGCGAGGCCCCCAGTTCATCGAGTGCCCAATGGACCGAACTACTATAACTCCGGACAACCCAAAGAACGGTGCAAATTTTGTCCGCCCAGCTCGCGATAAAAATAGCCTGGTCGATGTCCAAATTGATCTTAATCATCTTGAGTGGATTGTTAAGATTGCCATCTGGTTGAACCCCGATATTGCCAGGGATCTTACCACCCTCCTCCAAGAATTCAAAGAAGTCTTCACTTGGTCTTATGCTGATATGCCTGGCATTTCTGTCGACCTCATCTTTCACAGGTTAAGCATAAATCAAGGACCCACCTGGTCAAACAAAATGGAAGGCATGCTCAAGAGTGGCTTTATTCGCCTGGTGAATTATTCGAAGTGGATTTCCAACATAGTGATGGTCAAAAAGAGTAACGGGATGTGGCGTATGTGTGTAGACTACACAAACCTAAGTAATGCGTGCCTAAAGGACAGTTTCCTATTACCCTGCAACGATCAATAGATAGATGCTATAGCCGATAATGATTTACATTCAGTGATGGACGTATACTACGGATATAACAAGATTAAGATGCACCCGGATGACCAAGAGGCCACTACGTTCACCAAAGACAAAGGATTGTATTGTTACAATGCCATGCCATTAGGATTAAAAAATGTTGGCTCCACGTATGAAAGGACCCAACCCCGGTTTAGTTTCCTAAACCGGAATCAAACCCCTTCTGAAAAAACGATCCCACAAAAAACATAAAAACTTCGGCAGAGTAACGCTACTAACGCGAAATTGCCATTACCTGCACCCGGAAAATAACACTTCATCCTATGCCACAAAAATCAAACCGTGGGCACCAATCCCATCCGGATTTCTCAATATATCAACAGTAATGTAAAGTAATCAAGAAAACTATACTTTACAAAAATCCGGGGAAAAATCGTATAAGAGTATACATCAGAATACTCAGAGCGACCTCTAATGTATAATTATATAAATATACCACAGCAGGCAGAACAAGAAACCTACTGGAAGAAACAAGGTAGCTCGAATACCATGCCTCTGACCACGACGTGCGGCACCAGACGGTCAGGTGAATCGCTCAAACCCGATGGTGATAAGCCATGGGAATCTCTCAACCCCGGTGGCATACAGGGGAATCTCTCAACCCTGCCCAGAGGAATCTCTAAACTCTGGTCCAGAGGAATCTCTCAACTCTGGCGGACTACCGGTGATCAGCCGAGTAGCCGAAGCATCGATGCAGTAATGCCATCACCAATAAATATAAAATAATACCTCCGAAAATAACATATTTCTCAACATCGAATAAAGTAAATACGGAAAATCACGAAAAATTACGAACTCGCAACAACTGTGAAAAATATAAAAATGTCCACTAATAGGTGAGCGTAACGCGATACGCGTTAATCCCGTGATCCGGCGGAAAATCCCTCGCCAAACGAACGATCATGAACCCCTGAATAATCATAAAATTCACTGCTCAAATTCATATCTCGACACCTCAAATCATATCACGAGAAACAACTGTTCCCGGAAACATATAATTCAATATCAATGAAATCGTTAAAATCCGATAATCACACCACAAAACCTCGCTATAATTTTGGACGCTCAATTCGAAAAACAAACCTCACCACTGCGATCGGGGCGCGATTCCGTGTGAAACGACATATAACTAGTCGAAAAACACGTCGGGCGAAAAGTCGCCGCCGCGGACGGCGGCGCCGACGCCGTCGCCGCTGCCTCCGGCCGCCGGAATTCCAGATCTGCCCAAAAAATTTTATGCTACATATGGTTTCAAAGATCTCGACGATTCCAACAACTTTCCAGTTATAAGTTAATGCCAATTTTGACCGGAAAACCACCAAAAATCAAATCAAAGTTCCAAATCCTTACCGGAATTTCAAATTGACGGATCTCTCTCCTCCAGCCACGGCAACCCTCAAGACCACTTGCAATAGCTTCCTCTCCTCATGGCTAACAAAACCCCTCAAAGAGTTGCCACCAACTTGGCCACCACGCCGTCACCCGAATCGAACAAAACTCGCCGGAAAACTCACGAACTTCACTGATTCGATTCTCCCTCCTCCGGCCACCCCCACGGGACGATCCACCTACCAATCCGAACAGGAGCACGAGCCCAACATTTCTCATGAAGAGACCCCGACCAATCGTGGCTGGAAAAGGGTCG
This sequence comes from Geum urbanum, assembly GCA_946800695.1. Taxonomy (NCBI): domain Eukaryota; kingdom Viridiplantae; phylum Streptophyta; class Magnoliopsida; order Rosales; family Rosaceae; genus Geum; species Geum urbanum. The sequence continues at coordinate 15,921,274 of OX327003.1, forward strand.
CCCACCTTGACCCGTGGTCAACGCCGTCAAGGCCCAGTTTCTCAATATGGCAAGTTTGTGACGACCTGAACCAGAATCTGTTGCGTATTCGGCACGATTCTTGAGATTGAGTTTAGTCGCGGTTTTACGTCGTATATGTGATTCGTCGACTCTATTCGCGACTATGTTTTCGATCAAGAATTTGAGATGAGTGTCTTCACGGGAGTTGTAGAGTACGTGATTTCAAGCTCGTGGGCGGTTCCGGAAGATTTTTCCGATAACCGAGGAATATTTTATGATTATTTGAAGTTTCAGTTTTCGACGAGTTTATCCGATTATTTCAAGCTTATCCGAATCATTTCGTATATTCATTTTGGATCGTCGATCGACCCGAGGCGCGAGTATAAATATCGGGAATAGTTGTAAAATCGTCGAAAATCACTGTTTTGTGTTGACCAGAGTTGACTTTCCAAAATTATAAAGTTTGACAGTTGACCCGAAGAGGAAAGTTTCCCGATTGGGTGTTGCCGTCCGACGACCCATTTTCCGGCCACCTCCGACTCCGGCAAGGGTATGGTTAGCTTCCCCTTTCGATTTCGAGTCGATTAGTATTTGAATTTGTTGAAATTGGTTAGGTTTCCTAAGGGTCCGAATTGGGGCCGATTCTGGTTAATCGCCGATGATGGTTTGGGTGGTTCCGGCGAGCCACGGTGGTGGTGGTGAGGGGGGTTCGACTCCCCTTGCCCCTCTGAGTCTATTGGTATGCTTGAATTGGACTGTGGTTGAGATTTTGGGGTGCTCCGATTAGGTCACCGGAATGAATTTTCCGATCTGTTTCGAGGGATAATTGAAGGGGTTCCGGTTTGATTTGAGGTTTGTGGTAGTTATGGAAATGGTTTGTCTGGATGTGATCTTCAATTCTGGAAAGTTTCGCCATGAAACTCCACGGTTGACGGCGCGCCGCCGCCGCTGGCAGCGGTCAACGGCGGAGCTCCGGCCAAAAGTTGACTTTTTGGATTTTGATGTAATTAGTGTCGTTTTTCTCGAAATTGCGCCCTGATTATCGTCCAAAGGTTTTCGGGTTGATTTGGTTAGCCGATTTTCAGTCGAGGTTTCGAGTGGGGATTTCGGAATTTCCGTTATTCATTTTGTACCGCATTGCATATTTCCGGGAACGGTTGGTTTCCGTGACTTAGTACAGGGTTGAGGACTATGATTTTGATCAGTTGTGCTTTTGTGAATATTTAGGAGATCGAGATCGTGATCGTGCTTCTGGCGAGGGATCTTCCGCCGGTCCTCGAGATTAGCGCGAGTGCGCGTTTTGCTCACCTGTGAGTGGACAATTTATTTTCACGGAAATCTTGCGAGTCTTTTATATGATTTACGAACTTGAGCATGTGTATGAGATTTTGGATTACATGAGCATGTGTTTTACGATTATACGATTACACTTATATGTTGTTTCATGCATTTGCATCGAACTGTTTATGATTTGTTTTTCACAGAGTACAGTTTCAGTTACGTTGTTGTATCGATACACTACATCCCTGCTGATCCCCGAGGATGTTACCGGCTGGAATCACGTGTGGGCTAGGGACCCCGTGGTTCTAACTGTGAGATTTTTACTTGCATGCTCTGTACGCTGGAGGAGTATGATTTTTACCTCGCGTATTTTATTATTTTTATTTACCTGGACTCGCATATGTTATTTTAAACATATATATCAACTGGTTAAAGACATTTATTTTCGTCCACTCACTCTAACGTGTTTCATGTCTTTCCCCTGGGCTTTTCGGTTTCCGTGCCCAGTTTGCAGTTCAGGTTTGGTGTTTCACGTCGCGGTTTGGAGGCTAGTGATCTGAGCTACCTGTGTTTTCCAGTAGGTTCTTGTTTCGCCTACTGATGTATATGTTGTATATGTTTTACACTAGAGGTCGCTCTGATACATTCTGATACATGTTTATACGGATTTTCACGGATATATATATATACTCCAGTATTGTTTACTGTTTATGATTCATATATTGATGTTGAGAAATCCGGATGGGATTGGTGCCCACGGTTTGGCTTTTGTGTCATAGGACGAAGTATTATTTTCAGGGTGCAGGTTTATGCAATTCTACGCAAGTAACGAAACTCTGCCGAAATTTTGAAAAGTTTTTGTTGGTTCGTATTTTCAGAAGGGGTTCGATTCCGGTTTAGGTAACTGAATCGGGATTGGGTCCCTTCAAGTTTCCAAAAACGGCAAGTATTTTCCCGTATTTATACCATACGGGTATCGAACCCCAATCGGATAAATACGACAATATTCGACGGACGAAAATATTCACAACTTATTCCTCGTAACTCGGTAAAATCCTCCGGAAGTTCCCACGAGCTCGAAATTAAATTCTCTACAACTACCGCGAAGAATCCAAAATCAAATTCTCGCCCGATAATTTAGTCGCTAAGGAAGCCGCCATATTAACAGATTATGTCGAAATCACAACAAATCGCGAAACTCGCAAATTAAGTCGATAATCATTCCATTTACGCTTCGGGTCAATCAACGGTCCAAAACGGATCACAATCACAATTCAGATAGACTCAAACACAAACGGATAAACTCAACAGTATTCCGAAATTTCAAATATTCATATTATATTCCTCGATCGTCCAAATAATAATCCGGAACCGCCCGCGAACTCGAAATCACGCGTACAACAACTCTCGAGAAGAGACTCAGCTCAAATTGTGACGACCCAGACCAGAATCAGCAGTATGATCAGCTGTATACGTGAGTTACCGCGTAGTCGTGGATTGACGACAGTGTTTGAACCGCCAGGTTTGTTAACGACTTAATCATTGGTCGAGAATTTGAGCTGGGTCTCTTCTCGAGAGTCGTAGTACGTGTGATTTCGAGTTCGTGGGTGGTTTCGGATCGTTATTTGGACGACCAAGGAATTAGTTATGAATATTTGAAGTTTTGACGGAAACGGATTTAAACATTGGATTTGTTAGCGACTAAATTACCGGACGAGAATTTGGTTTTGGCTTCTTCATGGAAGTTGTTCAGAATTTAATTTCGAGTTTGTGGAATCTTCCGGAGCATGATTTTGAGTTACGAAGAATTAGTTGCGAATATTTCTGATTGTTGTTTGTTTAGTCGATTCAATATGTGTTTGGTTGAATTTTTGACTTTTTATCTGATTGGCCGATGTGTTTGACTTCAGGTGATATTGGAAGAATATGTCGAGGCGAGTTTGTGGCCGCGAGAATTATCGGAATCGGAGTTACGACGCGAGAGTTACGTGTGTTTGAAGTTTATTGAAATACGAATTATGGGGTTCCTATTTCGGGTAAGTCTATATAAGGAAGTTTCCTTTCTGGGCAGGTCAAACCTTCTCATTTGGGGGGTTGACCCGGTCAACTCATGTTGACCGAGTTGGGTACGACGGAAGACGTCGGCCTCCACGGCGGCGACGGGATTTTGGCCACCTCCGGGCTTGGCCCGTGGCTCTTTCTACTCGCCATGATGCCTTCTTCAACTTCCCGGCCTCCATGCATGGCGAGGCTCGCTGGAGGAGGAGCAAAAATCCGGCCAAAGTTGATGAAATTTTGAGGAATTCGGGTTCAACTTTTCAGGCCGATTTGAGCAGAATTTTGGGGTGGGCTTTGTAGCCCTCATCACCATGAAGCTACCATGTAATTTTGGTGATCTAATTTTGATTGTGGATGAAGAATTTTAGATGTGAAATTTGTGTACCAATTCGGTTTATCGTGAAATTGACCTAGTTAGAGTGAGAATTGGCCTTCGATGCAGTTGACAAGGTTGCTCAGTGGGTGATTTTGAGTGGAATAGGGGTTGCTCCGCCGTGAAATTCTCCGGTCGGCAGTGGGCGGCGGTCAACGGTCAAAGTTTGACTTTTTTTTGGACTTCCGACAAGTTGCATGTCATTTGACTCGAAATCGCGCCCCGATCGCAGTGGGGAGGTTCGTTGTTCGAGTTGAGCGTCCGAACGTAAAACGAGGTATTGAGGTGTTATATATGGATTTTCGACGATTCGTCGTATTCGGATTATATGTTTCCGAGAACGGTGGTTTCGCGTGATCTGTCTGGTATTGTCGAGTTATGATTTTGAGAAATGGTTGTTGTGAATATTCAGGTGTTCGTGATCGTTGTTTTGGCGAAGGACTTTCCGCCGGATCACGGGTTAACGCATATCGCGTTACGCTAGTCTGTGAGTGGACAATTTATTTTCACGGATTGTTTGCGAGTCTTTTTATACGATTTTCGAACTTGAGCATGCGTACGAGATTACGAGTTATACGAGTATGTGTTAGCTGATTATGCTCATATCATTATATATTACGTATATGCACTTATATGCTGTTTATTGCATTTGCATCGAACTGTTTATGATTTGGTTTACACAGAGTACAGTTTATATATGATGTTGTATCGATACACTTGCATCCCGGCTGATCCCCGAGGATGTGTGCCAGGGGAGGCTGTGACTCCTGACCCGAGGCCTTTACCGGGGGGAGGCAGACCTCTGACCTGAGGCCTTTCTGGCTAGAGTCACGTGTGGGTCAGGGATCCCGTGATTCGGACTGTACTACCACGGAGGTGTCCATGAGTGACCCCGTGGGATTTTTACTTGCATGCTCAATACACTGGAGGAGTGTGAGTTTTACCTCGTGTACTATGATGTTTTTATTTACTTGGACTCGCATATGTTATTTTAAACATATATATTAACTGGTGAAAGACATTTATTTTCGTCCACTCACTCTAACGGTTTTCATGTCTTTCCCCTGGGCTTTTCGGTTTCCGTGCCCAGTTTGCAGTTTGGATTCTGGTGTCGTACGTCGTGGTCGGAGGCATAGTGCTCGAGCTACCTTGTTTCTTCCAGTAGGTTTATTGTTCTACCTACTGTGGTATACGTATATGATTATACATTAGAGGTCGCTCTGAGTATTCTGTTGTATATATTATATGATTTTACTCCAGATTTCAGTAAAATACTATTATATTTATTGTTTTACTTTACTGTTGATATATTGAAAAATCTGGATGGGATTGGTGCCCACGGTTTGCTTTTTGTGGCATAGGATGAAGTGTATTTTCCGCGTGCAGGTAATGGTAATTCCACGTTAATAGCGAAACTCTGCCAAAATTTCTACGGTTTTTGTTGGTTCGTGTTTTCGAAGGGGTTTGACTCCGGTTTAGGAAGCTAAAACGGGGTTGGGTCCTTTCACAAATTCTCGGCCAATAATTAAGTCGTGATCAAAGCCGACGACTCAATCAATTATCGAAAATCTACGACTACGCGTAACCTCATGGATTAAGCTGATTACACTACTGATTCTTGTGATGACCCGAACCAGAATCAGTTGTGTATTCTGCAAGATTCACGAGATTGGTCATAGTCGCAGTTTTACGATATATGTGTGGTTTGATGATTCTATTCACTATTATATTTTCGGTCGAGAATTTGAGTCGAGTGTCTTCACGGAAATTGTAGAGTACGTGATTTCAAACTCGAGGGCGGTTCCGGAAGATTTTTTCGATAACCGAGGAATATAATACGATTATTTGAAGTTTCAATTTTCGACGAGTTTATCCGATTTTTTCGTGTTTATCCGAATCGTGATGGTTATCCATTTCGAATCGTCGATCGACCCGAGGCGCGAGGATAAATATCAGAAATAGTCGCAAAACACTGTTTGACGTTGACCGAGCTTTGACTTTCCAAATTGGGAAAGTTGACCGTTGACCACGAAAGAGGAAAGTTTCCGTTTTGGTTCTCGCCGTCCGACCTGCATATTCCGGCCACCTCCGGCCACGTGAAGGGTAAGGATAGCTTCCTCTCTTAATTTCGAGTTGTATGGTGTTTGATTTTATGGGAATTGATGGGGTTTTGGTGGAACCCGAATCGGGTTTGGATTCCGGGTTTCGCCATGATGGGGTAAGGCTCTCCGGCGAGCCACAGTGGCTGGGAGGTTGGGGGTTCGCCTCCCCTTGGCCTAGGGATGCTTCCCATGTGATTTGTTTTGGGTTTGGTTGAGGAATTTATGGAATCCGATTTTGTCACCGGAGATGGATATTCTGATCGGTTTCGTGATGAATTGGCCTAGTTCTGGTTTGATTCGGTCTTGGTGGTAGTTGTCAAAGAGGTTAGGCTTGTTGAGATCTTGAGTTCTGAAAATTTTGGCCATGAAATTCCACCGTTGACGGCGTGGCGGCGGCGGCGGCGGCGGTCAACGGTGAGGGTTTGACTTTTTCAGATTTCAACGTTTTTAATGTCATTTTTCCCGTAATCGTGCCCTGAGTATCATCCATAGGTTTTTGGATTGATTTGGGTAGCGGATTTTCAGTCGAGGGTTTCGAGTTGAGATTTCGGGAATTTCCGTTAATCATTTTGTACTGCATTGCATATTTCTGGGAACGGTTGGGTTCCATGGTTAAGTTCAGAGTTGTGGTTTATGTTTTTGATCAGTTATGTTTATGAATGTTCAGGAGATCAAGATCGAGACCGAGATCGCGTTTCAGGCGAGGGATCTTCCGCTGGACCACGAGACTAGCGCGAGTGCGCTTTACGCGAGTCTGTGAGTGGACAATTTCTTTTCACGGATTGATTGCGAGTCTTTTATATACGTTTTATGAATTTGAGCATGTAGTATGATTATGGTTTTACGACCATGAGATTGCATACGAGATTATGTTTTTCATGAGCATGTGTTGTACGGTTATGCCTATACTAGTATATATTACGTATATGCATTTATATGTTGTTTCATGCATTTGCATCGAACTATTTATGATTTGATTTACACAGAGTACAGTCTCAGTTACGTTGTTGTATCGATACACTTGCCTCTCGGCTGATCCTCGATGGAGGCCTACCAGGAGGGGCAGTACCCCGACCCGACCGGCGAGGGGCAGTACCCCGGAACCGAGGCCTTTCTGGCTAGAATCACGTGGAAGTCTGGGACTCCGTCATTCTGACTGTACTAGCATGGACATGTCCATGAGTGACCCCGTGATATTTTCCATGCATGCTCTGTTTACGAGTTGGAGTCAGCGTCTCCTCGTATACTATTTGATTTGATTTATTTATATCTCGATTCGCATATGTTTTTATAACATATATTACTCTGTGAAAGACATTTATTTCCGTCCACTCACTCTAACGGTTTTCATGTCTTTCCCCTGGGCTTTTCGGTTTCCGTGCCCAGTTTGCAGTTCAGGTTTTGGTGTTTCACGTGGTGGTGGGATGCTAGTGATCCGAGCTACCTGTGTTTTCCAGTAGGTTCTTGTTTTGCCTACTGATGTGTATATTGTATATATTTACACTAGAGGTCGCTCTGATACATTCTGATACGTGTTTTATGTGAATTTTCTCGGATATATTATATTATACAGATATGTTTTCTGTTATTTCATATTGTTATGATATTGAGAAATCCGGATGGGATTGGTGCCCACGGTTTGGCTTTTGTGGCATAGGACGAAGTGTTATTTTCAGGGTGCAGGTTTGTGCCATTCCACGTTAGTAACGAAACTCTGCCGAAATTTTGAATGATTTTTGTTGGTTCGTGTTTTCAGAAGGGGTTCGATTCCAGTTGAAGTAACTAAATCGGGGTTGGGTCATTTCAGCTTGGTATCAGAGCATTAGGTTGTCAGATTCTGTAGACTCTTGTAGTTGTGACGCTTAGGGTATTTGAGTTTGTACAGCATGATTGGAGTGATGACCCGACTGGCCAGCGGTACTCATCAATACTTCGGGTGTTGTGTGTTCTCAAATATCTGCGGTTTCATGATTACGTTGTTTCTGCTTGTGCTTCATGCTTGTCTTGTATCAGTAGGATGCCTCCTCGACGTGGTCCCCATGTTGATCGGGAAGAGGATCCTGATGAGGATCGCCGAATGCGCGACTTGCTAATGCGAGTGCTGCGTTTGGAAGAGCGTTTTGACCCTGTGGTCAAAGCTCGTACTGCTGGTGCTACTGTGTTTTCGGGTTCAGTTGATCCAGAGATATGCGAGGCATGGTTGGTTCAGATTGAACGTGTTTGTGAGCGTCTGCAGTTTACCCCTGAGCAGATGACAGTGGCAGCAGTCGGATTACTTGAGGGTGATGCATACTTTTCGTGGGTTAGCACTGACAGAGTTCCAGCTGATACTCCGTGGACTTTGTTCCGTGATCTATTTATGTGAAGGTACTTTAATCAGGCTACCCAGCAGCGCAAATATGAGGAGTTTACCAACTTGAGGCAGGGCAGTTTGTCTGGGCTTGAGTACCGGGACAGGTTCACCCGTTTATCTCATTTTGCGCGTAATATGGTGGCTACTGAGGATGCCAAGTGTCGCAGGTTTGAGCTGGGGTTGAATCTGAATATCAAGGCAACTCTGACTACGATGCCTCGGAACAACTTCGATGAGTTTGTTAGTGCAGCACTCCGAGGCGAGGATATCGAGCAGGAGAGGCAGCAGAGGTACCAGCCTAGACGATTTGAGGAGGGCGAACCGAGTCAGGGGCCTTCAAAAAGGCAGAGTTCTGATACTTCCGGTTCAGCTTCGTCTTCGGGCGGTGGATCCTATAGACCAGCAGCTGATGCATCGAGGAAGAGACCGAGATGGAGGAGAGATAGACCGCAGCGACCACATGCTAGTGCAGGTTCCAGTGGTTCTAGTTATCCTCGGCGTACTGGTGGCTCATTTGCTGTACCGAGGGAGTATCCATTGTGCAACCTATGCAATAGGTATCATCTTGGTTCGTGTTAGCGAGGTACCCTCAACTGATATCATTGTGGCCAGGTGGGTCACTATGCGAGGGCGTGTCCTCAGTTAGTTGATACTGGAGATCAGGCGGCCCAGAGTTCCGGAGGAGAGCGAGGTGTCACTTGGGGAGCTCGACCAGCACAGTTTGTGGGCCAGGGCAGACAGCAGGGACAGCCTCAACGTGGACGACCAGCCGGACATGCGCGAGTTCATGCCATGACTCTACGAGAGGGCAGAGCTTCACCGGAGGTCGTTATCGGTACGTTACATGTCTTTGGTATTCCAGTACTTGCATTGTTAGATCCAGGTGCCACACATGCATTCATATCATTTAGACTATCATCATTAGCTACGGTACCTGCATCTCCACTTCCGGGGTTGTGGAGAGTGTTGTATCCATCAGGGGAGATTGTGAGTATCGGTTGGGTTTACAGAGATTGTGAGGTGTTTATTGATGGTCATGGATTAGCCGCAGATCTGTTACTGCTTGATATTGTGGATTTTGATTTGATCTTGGGTATGGACTTCTTGGAGACGCACTAGGCCATGTTTGATTGTCACAAGAAGGAGGTCGCATTTCGACGACCAAGGTTACCCGAGATATTGTTCCGTGGCAAGAAGAACACTTCACTACCGTGTTTGATTTCCGCGATGAGGGCAGATCGGTTGATGGAGAAGGGTTGTGTTGCCTATTTAGCCCATGTTGTGGACACTACAGCTGCAGTGCCGAATCTTGGTAGTATTGAGGTTGTTTCTGAGTTTCCAGATGTGTTTCCAGCAGAGTTACCTGGTATACCCCCTATGCGGGAGATTGATTTCACTATTGAGTTGTTGCCGGGTACAGGACCAATTTCACAGACACCGTATCGTATGGCGCCTGCGGAGTTGAAGGAGTTGCAGATTCAGCTCCAAGAGTTGCTAGAGAAGGGTTTCATTTGACCAAGTGTATCTCCGTGGGGTGCTCCGGTGTTGTTTGTACGGAAGAAGGATGGGTCCATGCGTTTGTGCATTGATTACCGGAAGCTGAATCAGGTTACAGTGAAGAACAAGTATCCGTTGTCGCACATTGATGACTTGTTTGATCAGCTCAAGAGAGCATCAGTCTTTTCGAAGATTGACCTTCGATCCGGTTATCACCAGTTGAGGATTCGTGATTCGGATGTGGCCAAGACAGCTTTCAGGTCGCGATATGGGCATTATGAGTTTTTGGTTATGCCGTTTGGGTTGACCAATGCCCTTGCAGCTTTCATGGACCTGATGAATCGGGTGTTAAGACGGTTCCTGGACAAGTTCGTGATTGTATTTATTGACGATATTTTGATCTATTCCAGGAGTGTGGGCCAGCACAAGAAACATTTGCGAGCAGCGTTGAGGACTTTGCGGGACCATCAGTTGTTCGTGAAATTTAGCAAGTGCTAGTTCTGGTTAGATAATGTGAAGTTTCTGGGCCACGTGATTTTGGTCGAGGGAGTCAGTGTTGATCCTGATAAGATCGAGGTCGTGCTGAACTGGAGTAGACCCACTACTGTACCAGAGATTCGAAGTTTCTTGGGTTTAGCAGGCTTTACCGACGGTTTGTACAGGATTTCTCCCGGATTGCTACACCACTGACCAGATTGAGGAAGTAGGGCGTCAAGTTTGAGTGGTCTGATGCATGCGAGGAGAGTTATTTGCTCCTAAAGGAGAGATTGACTACCGCACTGGTTCTGACATTGCCAGACGACAGTGGTGAGTTTGTTGTGTACAGTGATGCGTCGAAGTTGGGGTTTGGCTGTTTGTTGATGCAGCATGGTAGAGTTGTGGCCTACGGTTCCAGGCAGCTGAAACCACACGAGGTCAACTATCCGACGCATGATTTGGAGTTAGCCGCTATTGTGTTAGCGTTGAAGAGTTGGAGACATTACCTGTACGGAGCTCAATGTAAGATCTACACCGACCACAAAAGTCTCACTTACTTACAGACGCAGCCGGATCTGAACATGAGACAGCGTCGATGGATGGAGTTGATCAACGACTATGATTGTACATTTGAGTACCATCCAGGGAAGGCCAATGTTGTGGCTGATGCACTTAGCCAGAAGTCTGGAGCCTCGTTGTTTCATGTGTGTGTGACCAGGGTGTCGATGTTAGCCGAGCTTCGAGCTACGGGTGCTGAGTTCGGGTATGATGACGAGGGAGCTTTATTGGCCAGTTTCCAGGTTCGTCCCGTATTAGTTGATCAGGTACGAGAGGCTCAGGATTCAGATTCCTATTTGTTGGGCAAGAAGACCATGATACGGAATGGTGTGCCTACAGAGTTTCGATTGAGCGACGACGGTACATTGTTGTTCAGAGGCAGGTTATATGTGCCCAGAGATGAGAGCCTGAAGAAGGAGATTTTGGATGAAGCCCACAGTTCAGTGTATGCAATGCATCCCGGAGGTACGCAGATGTTTCGTACACTTCGAGCATACTATTGGTGGCGCAACATGAAGCGGGAGATTGCCACGTACGTGAGTCGATGTTTGATCTGTCAGCAGATGAAAGCGGAGAGGCAGAAACCTGCAGGAAAACTACTGCCACTTGAGATTCTGGTTTAGATGTATGAGCATATTACGATGGGTTTCGTCTATCAGTTGCCGCGTACTTCTGCTGGCAACACTGGCATTTGGGTTATTGTGGATCGATTGACGAAATCCGCACACTTTCTTGCACTTTCGGGGAAGATATCAGTGGGCAGATTGGCCAAGTTGTACTTATCAGAGATTGTTCGCTTGCATGGTGTGCCTGTGTCCATTGTTTCTGATCGAGATAGTCAGTTCACTTATGAGGTTTGGCAGGCGTTGCAGCAAGCCTTGGGCACGAGATTGCGATTTAGTACAGTTTTTCATCCTCAGACTGACGGACAATCCGAGCGAACCATTCAGACTCTTGAGGATATGCTGCGATCATGTGTGTTGCAGTTTCGCGGAAACTGGGATCAGCAGTTACATTTGATTGAGTTCGCCTACAACAACAACTATCAGGCCAGTATTGAAATGGGACCGTACGAGGCTCTGTACGGGAAGCAATGTCGCACTCCGTTGTGTTGGAGTGAGGTGGGCGAGCGTTGGTTTATTGGCCCTGATCTGGTGAAGAGCACTATGGAGGATGTACAGATTATCCGGGATAGATTGAAGATCACTCAGGATCGCTAGAAGAGTTACGCGGATGTGAGGAGGAAGAGCCTTGAGTTTGAGCTTGGCGATTGGGTCTTCCTGAAACTATCTCCATGGACGAGAGTTGTGCGTTTTGGGAAGCGTGGCAAGCTTCGACCACGGTGCATTGGTCCGTACGAGATTACAGAGGGGTTGGAGCTGTTGCTTACAGGCTTAAGTTGCCAGCTGAGATGGCTCGTGTTCATGATGTCTTCCATGTTTCGATGTTGCGGAAGTACATCTCAGATCCTTCACATGTGTTAGTCCCACAGCAGTTGCCGATCAGAGAGGATTTGACGTACGTGGAACAGCCTGTGTAGATTCTCGATCGTCGTGAGTAGGAGTTGAGGCACCGTGTGATCCCGCTAGTGAAGGTCTTGTGGCAGAACCACTCAGTTGAGGAGGCCACCTGGGAGACTCAGCAGCGTATGCGGGAACAGTATCCTCATCTGTTCACTTGACAGGTACATAAATTTCAAGGTCGAATTTTTTTTAAGGGGGTGTAGATTTGTGACGACCCGAACCAGAATCAGCTGTGTATTCTGCACGATTCACGAGATTGGTCATAGTCGCAGTTTTACGATATATGTGTGGTTTGATGATTCTATTCGCGACTCTATTTTTGACCGAGAATTTGAGTCGAGTGTCTTCACGGAAATTGTAGAGTACGTGATTTCGAGCTTGAGGGTGGTTCTGGAAGATTTTTCCGATAACCGAGGAATATAATACGATTATTTGAAGTTTCAGTTTTCGACGAGTTTATCCGATTGTTTCGTGTTTATCCGAATCGTGATGGTTATCCATTTCGAATCGTCGATCGACCCGAGGCGCGAGGATAAATATCAGAAATAGTCGCAAAACACTGTTTGACGTTGACCGAGCTTTGACTTTCCAAATTGGGAAAGTTGACCGTTGATCACGAAAGAGGAAAGTTTCCGTTTTGGTTCTCGCCGTCCGACCTGCATATTCCGGCCACCTCTGGCCACGTGAAGGGTAAGGATAGCTTCCTCTCTTGATTTCGAGTTGTATGGTGTTTGATTTTATGGGAATTGATGGGGTTTTGGTGGAACCCGAATCGGGTTTGGATTCCGGGTTTCGCCGTGATGGGGGAAGGCTCTCCGGCGAGCCACGGTGACTGGGAGATTGGGGGTTCGCCTCCCCTTGGCCTAGGGATGCTTCCCATGTGATTTGTTTTGGGTTTGGTTGAGGAATTTATGGAATCCGATTTGGTCACCGGAGATGGATATTCTGATCGGTTTCGTGATGAATTGGCCTAGTTCTGGTTTGATTCGGTCTTGGTGGTAGTTGTGAAAGAGGTGAGGCTTGTTGAGATCTTGAGTTCTGGAAATTTTGGCCGTGAAATTCCACCGTTGACGGCGCGCCACCGCTGGCGGCGGCGATCAACGGTGAGGGGTTGAGTTTTTCAGATTTCGACGTTTTTAATGTCATTTTTCTCGTAATCGCGCCCTGAGTATCGTCCAGAGGTTTTTGGATTGATTTGGGTAGCGGATTTTCAGTCGAGGATTTCGAGTTGAGATTTCGGGAATTTCGTTAATCATTTTTTACTGCATTGCATATTTCCGGGAACGGTTGGTTTCCGTGGTTAAGTTCAGAGTTGTGGATTATGCTTTTGATCAGTTATGTTTTTGAATGTTCAGGAGATCGAGACCGAGATCGTGTTTCAGGCGAGGGATCTTCCGCTGGACCACGAGATTAGCGCGAGTGCGCGTTACGCGAGTCTGTGAGTGGACAATTTCTTTTCACGGATTGATTTCGAGTCTTTTATATACGTTTTACGATCTTGAGCATGCAGTATGATTATTGTTTTACGAGCATGAGATTGCATACGAGATTATGTTTTACATGAGCATGTGTTATACGGTTATGCCTATACGAGTATATATTACGTATATGCATTTATATGTTGTTTCATGCATTTGCATCGAACTATTTATGATTTGATTTACACAGAGTATAGTCTCAGTTATGTTGTTGTATCGATACACTTGCCTCTCGGCTGATCCCCGATGGAGGCCTACCTGGAGGGGCAGTACCCCGGAACCGAAGCCTTTCTGGCTAGAATCACTTGGAAGTCTGGGACTCCGTGATTCTGACTGTACTAACACGGACGTGTCCATGAGTGACCCCGTGAGATTTTCCATACATGATTTGTTTACGAGTTTGAGTCAGCGTCTCCTCGTATACTATTTGATTTGATTTATTTATATCTCAACTCGTATATATTTTTATAACATATATTACTCGGTGAAAGACATTTATTTTCGTCCACTCAGTCTAACGGTTTTCATGTCTTTCCCCCGGCTTTCGGTTTCCGTGCCCAGTTTGCAGTTCAGGTTGTGGTGTTTCACGTCGTGGTGGGAGGCTAGTGATCCGAGCTACTTGTGTTTCCAGTAGGTTCTTGTTTTGCCTACTGATGTGTATATTGTATATATTTACACTAGAGGTCGCTCTGATACATTCTGATACGTGTTTTATGCGGATTTTCTCGGATATATTATATTATACAGATATGTTTTCTATTATTTGATATTGTTATGATATTGAGAAATCCGGATGGGATTGGTGCCCACGGTTTGGCTTTTGTGGCGTAGGACGAAGTGTTATTTTCAGGGTGCAGGTTTGTGCAATTCCACGTTAGTAACGAAACTCTGCCGAAATTTTGAATGATTTTTGTTGGTTCGTGTTTTCAGAAGGGGTTCAATTCCGGTTTAGGTAACTGAATCGGGGTTGGGTCCTTTCATTTTGTTCCGGGTCGTCGATAATCTACCCCCCTTAAAAAAAATTTCGATTTCGAAATTTCCAAGTCTGCCAACTGAAAAGTAGGGACACTGCCTCTGCTTACAGTTCAACTCCTAAGTGGCAACTTCGATTGAACAACTCTGTCAATGGAAAATATCTCAGTGCTGTAATCTCTGTACCTTCAAATCCCGAATCTGAACTGACTCCACACAAACGCCAAGTCTTCCTGCATAAGGAACTGATAGAGTGCAAAACACGCAACAAATCTGAAATGTAATTCCACCATACGAAATACCACACACATAAAAGTCAACGCTACAGGCAATGCCGAACTATACGGCACAACACAAATTCACCCTATGATCACATACGGACCAAAATAACGTGGCAAATTCATAACTCAACCTGCTCACATTAACATAACTATAATGTCGAACTCGAGCAATTTTCAACCTGTTTCCGTTAATCCGAAGGTCTATGGTAGCACATTCCACTAAATCAGGGTCAAACTTCAGCTCAAACCAAACTCGCTCCAGCACAATGGAGTACAACATCGTTTCTCATAAACGCATTCATGCAACATCATAATCATAGTGGTCTATAAACTGGTATTGTAAGCAATCTCGAACAGTTGAAACTGATGGTCCCAAATCCCTCGGAACTACAATACACAAGACCACAACATGCCCTCCAAAGACTGAATAGTCCTCAAAGATCGCCCACTAATCTGAGGATAAGAAACTGTACTAAAACTGTAATCTGGTCCCCAATGCTCACCGCTATACTTACCAACACTTTGTTGTAACTGATTATCTCGATCATCAAACTGGGACATAGGCGCATCACGTACATGAACAACCTCCGCCAAACATTGCTATACTAAACTGCCACTGAAATCTTTTCCGAAAGTACAAGGAAAAGAACTGAGTTCATCAAATGGTCCACAATGGCCCGATAACTAGTACCATAAACCGAAGTGCGTACTGGCACACAAAATCCACAGTGACAAGCTCCAACTTCTAATCGGAAATCTCCAACGGCTGTAACTTCCCAACAAGTCTCTACCTCCCAGCCATCGCCTGCCGACAAATGTGGCATCAGCACACACAAGCTGCTACATTCTTCTACGGGTTGCGTCATGAGTAGTAAACTCGAAGTATCTGATACATCTCCTCACCACTAGTGTCGAATGCACACAAAACAATGAGCTTCAACATCATCACACTCGAACTCAGCTCTCGTATCTCACAACTCGGCTAACATGGAAACTCGAGCCACACACACATGGAACAATGAAGCTCCCGATTCCCGATTGAATGCATCAGCAACAACAGTAGCCTCTCTTGGGTAAACTCAAATGTGTAGCCATAGTCGTTAGTCGACCCCATCCATTTACGTCGCCTCAAGCTCAAATCTTGCCGAAAATGCAAGTAGATGAAACTCAAGTAATCAGTGTACATCCTACACTGTGCTACACGTCATAGCAGTAGTGTCTCGAGCCCTTCGATGCTAACATAAAGACAGCTACACCCAAATCATACATAGGATATGTGGCTTTATAAAGTTTCCACTGCCTAAAACCATGAGCCACCGCTCTGCTATACTGCATCAAAACATAACCAAATCCAATCTCGATGCATCACCATAACCCACGAACTCACCACGATCGTCAGGTAGAGTCAAAACCGGTGCAACAGTCGACCTTTCCTTCAGGAGTAAGTAACTCTCCTCATGCGTGTCGGACCACTCGAACTTGACGCCATTCTTTGTCAATCCGGAAAGTGGAGTGGCAATCCGAGAAAATCCTGTACAAAGCACCGATAGTAACCTGCCAACCCAAGAAACTCTTAATTTCCGGTACAATGGTAGGTCTACTCCAAACCAATATGGCTCTATCTGATTGGAATCCATGTTGACTCCCTCAGCTAACATCTCATGGCCCAAAGTCTTCACGCTAATCAACCAAAACTCACACTTACTGAATTTCCCAAACAACCGACCATCTCGTGAAGTCCGCAAAGCTGCTCGCAATTACTTCAGGTGCTGGCCCACATTCCTGGAGTAAATCAGGATGTTGCCGACGAACACGACCGCAAACTTGTCTAGAATCGTCTGAACACCTGGTCCATCAAGTCCATAAGAGCGACGGGGCATCGGTCAACCCAAACGGCATGACCAAGAACTCGTAATGCCTGCACCGTGATCTGAAAGCTATTATGGCCACAACTGACACACTGATCCACAACTGATGGTATCCGGTCCCGAAATCAATCTTCGAAAAGACTGTAGCTCCCTTGAGCTGATCATACAAATCGTTAATCCAATGTGGAGGATACTTGGTCTTTTCTGAAGCCTGATTTAGCTTCCGATAGTCGATGCACCACCTCGTCGAACCATCCTACATTCGCACAAACAGTTCAAGAGCACACCACAATGATACACTAGGTCACATGAAATCTCCTCCAGCAACTCCCGAAGTTGAATCCGTAGCTCCTTCAACTCTGTTGGTACCGAACAACAAGATGCCGGTGATATGAGTCCAGCGCCCGGTAAAAGCTCAATAGTGTAGTCGGTCTCCCGAACTGGAGGAATACCCGGTAACTCCTCCGGAACACATCTGAAAACTTGGGAACCACCTCAATGTCGCCAATGTCTTGTACAACATCCGTAATATCCACAACATGAGCTAAGTAAACAACACAACCCGTTTCCACCATTCGCTCGACCATCACCGCTGAAATCACACATGGCGATAAAATATTCTTCTCACCGCGAAACAGTATCTCGGGGAAAGCCTGGTCATCAAAACACAACCTCCTTGTCGTGACACTCGAACATATCCCAGCGTCGCCAAGAGGTCCATACTCAACATCACATCAAAATCAACTATGTCCAGCAATAACAGGTAAGCGGCTAACCCATAACCTCCAAAAAAAATCTCACAACCTCCAGATGGATGCAACACTCTCCAAAACCTCAAAAATGGAGATACAGATACAATAGCCATGGATGTCAAGCGACAGTAATCTCAAAGAAACTCTGTCCTCATACAAGGTCGTGGCACAAACTCTGATATGCCCAACTAGTTGCCCACGTCGATTGTGACATTCTGATTGACTCGTCAAAAAGGCTACGTTGGTTAAACTCCAGAAATAGCATCATGACCTCCTCATGAACTCTGAGCTGCCGAACCGCTAAAACAGCTGGCTGGGGGCGCTCCCTCGCAACGTGACCCTTATGGCCACCATATAGCAACTGAGAGTGCTCCACGAACACAAGTCACAGCGACACCTGCTGTGAGAAAGGATCACCAACGATCACCGAAACTCATGCCACATGAACAAGTCCGCTACTCCGTGATCTCCACCATCACCAGACGGATTCTCTGCTAGATCTGATGACCCTCAACATAATCGAAAAGGCCACAGCCTGATGAAGTCATTGATCCCAAGGTGCCTGAACTCAACCTCATCAAATATCTCGACCAAGTCCACTTTCCTCAAACCAACACATCAGAAAATCGTGTATACCTTTCTTTCTCAATGTTCTCGCCTCTGAGTGCAGCACATCAAGCTCCTCACTGTTATCTCGAGGCACAACAGTCAAAATCCCTCTGATGCTCAGGTTCAAACTCATCTCGAACCTCGTGCATTGCTTCCACTGAAGCCACATAACACGTGCAAACAGAAACAAACATATGAACAATACATCTTTGCCTCATGTGGGTAAACA
This sequence comes from Geum urbanum, assembly GCA_946800695.1. NCBI lineage: Eukaryota > Viridiplantae > Streptophyta > Magnoliopsida > Rosales > Rosaceae > Geum > Geum urbanum. The sequence continues at coordinate 15,939,685 of OX327003.1, forward strand.
CTCCACATTCTATTGCTAGGTAGCCTGATTGAACCATTACCGTAGAAACAATACCCCAAATGTAAGTCATGGAGTCACAACAGGAACTCACACAATAGCAGCCCACAAAATGCAACGATCTGACTCAGGCAAAACATCAACTGCCACGATTCTCTGCTCTGAGGCAACATGTAGATGCCCATATACGCACAGCTAGGCAAACCATGCCACACAAATCTCTGAATCCAGAATGCTCAACCAAACCCATAATTCACTGTCAAATCGCGCGTCGACTGATCCTCAATAGGATAAACAACCATACCGACACGAAAAGCACGTCAAGGAGGCATTCTAATGAATAAAACATCGTTCGCAACAAATAGAACGTAATCATGGAACTTCAAACATTTGAAAGCATACAACACCCGGAGTATTGATGAGTATCCGCCGGCCGGTCGGGTCCCCACTCCAGACATGCTGTACATTCTCAAATATCCTTAATAAACACGACTACAGAAGTCTACAGAACCGAAAACCTAATGCTCTGATACCAAGCTGAAAGGACCCAACCCCGATTTAGTTTCCTAAACCGGAATCAAACCCCTTCTGAAAACACGATCCAACAAAAAACATAAAAATTTTGGCAGAGTAACGCTACTAACGCGGAATTGTCATTACCTGCACCCGAAAAATAACACTTCATCCTATGCCACAAAAATCAAACCGTGGGCACCAATCCCATCCAGATTTCTCAATATATCAACAGTAATGTAAAGTAATCAATAAAACTATACTTTACAAAAATCCGGGGAAAAATCGTATAAGAGTATACATCAGAATACTCAGAGCGACCTCTAATGTATAATTATATAAATATACCACAGCAGGCAGAACAAGAAACCTACTGGAAGAAATAAGGTAGCTCGAGTACTATGCCTCCGACCACGACGTGCGACACCAGAGTCCGAACTGCAAACTGGGCACAGAAACAGAAAAGCCTAGGGGAAAGGCAAATAAAAATGTTAGAGTGAGTGGACGAAAATAAACATATGCCTTTCACCAGTTTCATATACATAATCAATATAAAACAATGCGAGCTCGGAAAGTATATATGGAGGTTGCCAGGCGAATCTCTCAAGACCGACGGTCAGGTGAATCGCTCAAACCCGACGGTGGTAGGCCAGAGGAATATCTCAACCCCGGCGGCATACATGGGAATCTCTCAACCCTGCCCAGAGGAATCTCTCAACTCTGGCGGACTACCGGTGATCAGCCGAGTAGCCGAAGCATCGATGCAGTAATGCCATCACCAATAAATATAAAATAATACCTCCGAAAATAACATATATCTCAACATCGTATAAAGTAAATACGGAAAATCACGAAAAATCATGAAATCGCAACAACTGTGAAAAATATAAAAATGTCCACTCACAGGTGAGCGTAACGCGATACACGTTAATCCCGTGATCCGGCGGAAAATCCCTCACCAAACGAACAATCACGAATCCCTGAATAATCATAAAATCTACTGCTCAAATTCATAACTCGACACCTCAAATCATATCACGAGAAACAACCGTTCCCGGAAACATATAATTCAATATCGACGAAATCGTTAAAATCCGATAATCACACCACAAAACCTCGCTATAATTTCGGAAGCTCAATTAGAAAAACAAACCTCACCACTGCGATCGGGGCGCGATTCTGAGTGAAACGACATATAACTCGTCGAAAAACACGTTGGGCGAAAAGTAGCCGCCGCGGACGGCGGCGCCGCTGCCGTCGCCGCTGCCTGTAGCCGCCGGAATTCCAGATCTACCCAGAAAATTTCATCTACACATGGGTTCAAAGATCTCGACGATTCCAACAACTTTCCAGTTATAAGTTAAGGCCAATTTTGACCGGAAAACCTGCAAAAATCAACTCAAAGTTCCAAACCCTTACCGGAATTTCAAATTGACGGATCTCTCTCCTCCGGCCACGGCAACCCTCAAGACCACTTGCAATAGCTTCCTCTCCTCATGGCTAACAAAACCCCTCAAAGAGGAGCCACCAACTCGGCCACCACGCCGTCACCCGAATCGAACAAAACTCGCCGGAAAACTAACGAACTTCACCGATTCGATTCTCCCTCCTCCGGCCACCCCACGGGACGATCCACCTACCAATCCGAAGAGGAGCACGAGCCCAACATTTCTCATGAAGAGACCCCGGCCAATCGTGGCCGGAAAAGGGTCCAAAAAACCGTGAAAACCGAATGGCAGTTTTGGGGTAAAACGGGTCACCCACCTTGACCCGTGGTCAACGCAGGTCAAGGCCCAGTTTCTCAATATGGCAAGTTTCCAAAAACGGCAAGTATTTTCCCATATTTATACCGTACGCGTATCAAACCCCTATCGGATAAATACGACAATATTTGACGGACGAAAATATTCACAACTTATTCCTCGTAACTCGGAAAAATCCTCCGGAAGTTCCCACGAGCTCGAAATTAAATTCTCTACAACTACCGCGAAGAATCCGAAATCAAATTCTCTCCCTATAATTTAGTCACTAAGGAAGCTGCCATAATAACAGATTATGTCGAAATCAAAACAAATCGCGAAACTCGCAAATTAAGTCGATAATCATTCCATTTACGCTTCGGGTCGATCAACAGTCCAAAACGGATCACAATCACAATTCGGATGGACTCAAACACAAACGGATAAACTCAACAGTATTCCGAAATTTCAAATATTCATATTATATTCCTCGATCGTCCAAATAATAATCCGGAACCGCCCACGAACTCGAAATCACGTGTACAACAACTCTCAAGAAGAGACTCAACTCAAATTCTCGGCCAATAATTAAGTCGTGATCAAAGCCGACGACTCAATCAATTATCGGAAATCTACGATTACGCGTAACCTCATGGATTAAGCTGATTACACTACTGATTCTGCTTTGGGTCGTCACAACGTACCACCGATTTTTGAATTTCATTATGAAGGAAGTAGACAGGGACATCATTGAAGTTTATATGGATGACATACTAATAAAAAGCGTCACTGCTCAGGGACACATCGCCAACCTCTGCATAGTGTTTCAGATCTTATTGGCTCGAGGTGTCCGCTTAATCCTGCAATACACGTTTGGCGTCACAGCCAGTAAATTTTCAAGTTACGTAGTAAACCAAAGGGGGTCGATGTAAATCTAGCCAAGATAAATGTAATTCTAGAAATAAGTGAACCATCCAAAAAAAAAAACTGCAAAGCTTGACAAGAAAACTGGGATCCTTGAATCACTTCATATCGCGTTATTCAAATAAGTGTGAACCATTCTTCAAAGCACTTGGCATAATCCATAAGAGTGAGTTACAAGCCGCCTTTGTTTGCCTTAAACACTATATAGCATCAATTCCTATTCTATCCCATCCAGTAAAAAGGGAAGTATTATTTTTATGTCTTGCTGATTTTGAAATTGTCGTCAGCTCCGCCCTTGTCTGGAGAGAAAGTGATAAAGAACTTCTTGTATTCTATGCGGGTAAAGGTATGACAGACGTTGAGGCTCGATATTCCACCCTCAAGAAGGTTGCACTAGTGCTTGTCACGGCTGCCAGAAGACAAGCAAATGGGCTATTGAGCTCAGCGAGTTCGACATTGATTACAAGCCCCGAATTTCCCTCAAGGGTCAAGGGGTCACTGACTTCATTGTAGAGTGCATTAGTTTGGAGCCCGCTCAGTCAGTAATTGGAACAACTAGGAGAAGCATAACCATCCCCTCCCAAACTACTAAGAAGTCCAAATGGGAACTATATGTGGACGGATCCAAGAATAAACTAGCAAGCAGAGCTGGAGTTATTCATATCGGCCTCGGGGTGCCCATGTGAAGTATGTGCTACAATTCGATGTCCCAGTCTCAACAATGAAGCAACGTATGAAGCTCTTATTGCAAGACTACATCTCGCTCACCAATTAGACGGTCTAGAGATCAACATACGTAATGATTCACAACTGGTGGTCAACCAAGTCACAGGGGACATTAAGGCTAAGGATGGGTAGATGAGTGCCTACCTAGTGCTCACAAAATTTTTGCATGATAAATTCAAGTTTTATACAATCACACAGATACCTCACGCCCAAATTGCAAAAGATGATGCAATGGCACAACTGGCTACCGCCCACTCTATCTCAACAGATAAGCAGGTTAAGGCCCTATAAAAACCAAGCACTACCAGAGTCTTTTCTGAGCTACTGCCGATATCGCCAGCTGAACCAAGCTATATAGACCCCATATATATGTACAAAACTAAAGGAAATCTGGCCTGACAAAGCAGAATCATGAACAATTATCACACGTTCAGCCAATTTCAATATTCGAAGTAGGCAATTGTACAAGCATGGGCGGACATAGCCAAAGGTAAATTGGCAGAAGTTCATAGTGGGATATGCAGACATCACATAGGCGCTCGATCCCTCGCCCATAAAGTTCTTCGAAGCGGCTTCTGGTGGCCCATAATACATGGGGACGCAACCGACGTGGCAGAGAAGTGCCATGAATTTAAATTGCACGCCCACAAACACCACCTACCAACTGTGCCACTCTTTATCATCAATTCACCCATACCTTTCACCAAGTGGGGACTCGACCTCATTGGTGAGCAACTTAAAATAAGAGGTCAGTACAAGTATACTGTGGTCATCATTGATTACCACACCAAGTTTATTGAGACAGAGCCTTTAGTAAATGTCACTACTGAGTAGATCCTCAAGTTCCTATAGTGCACACTTTACTGTCAATGGCGCCCCCATCAACATCATCACTGGCAACGGGCCTCAGTTTAACAACAATGAGTTCATCCAATTCTGCAAGAAATATGGCCTCAGTTTAACATCAAATCCAATGGAAAAATGCATGAAATGTAATGATGAAGATGATGCATGATGATGCAACTATGTAATGAATGACATGATATGCAAAGATGTATATGCATCCTAAATATTACAAAAATCGAGCAGCCTGAGCATGACTCCTTGCATAATTTCTCTAGAATTAATTACATGTTGGAACTAATTGAAATTTTACGACTGTAAACTAGACACATATACAAACATGTCATAAAAGTTTCAGAATTTTCCGTGACATGAAACTATATCAGATAAATCACACAAAACAGCCTATTACCCAGCTCCGATTTGACTCTCTAAAAATAAAAATTAACATTATACAAAATATGAAATGGTTAGAGTATGGTTAGTCTTCTTTACAAAGTTCAATTTAGACATGTATGCACAAGTATTGTCTAAACTGAGTGCGCCAATGATTTAAAGAGAGTACACTAGCTTAATCTTTAGGTCGTTCAATGGACGTGCGACCCGCGCGATAAAGTATGAAATTTCAATCAAATGGCCTTGGTTCAATCGAAAAACATGGCCAGTTAGGGATAGAGATAACGCGAGAGGCATGACTAATTTCGACAATACACCCTGAGGCTAACCGGGTCAATGGTATATACTCTATTGGTGTAAGTCTTTCTTAGATCCAGAACCTGTCACCAGTCATAACCCATTCTAGACACCATGTCCGACATTCAGCCAAAATCTTGAAAATTCACTCCCTCAAGTCCTTTGTAGACTCCGCCCTCAACCTCATGTCCATAACTTCACTTAGGTTATGGTGTGCGGTGATGAAATCCACACATCATGAGGGGTTAAGGAGATAAACAAGGAAAAGAGGCGCCATCTATTCCAAAGAGTGCGACTTAATCAACCAAACTTATGTACTAAATTTAAATCAAAGACTTCCTTTAATATGTACCTATTTTCATGGCTGCAAAACAAAAGGTTAGAATGCAACTTATTATGAACATGTATAAAAATTTCGACACTTTACATATATATATATACAGACTTATTTACACAGATTCACATATTTACAAGCATAAACACACAATTCTTTACAATCCCCGGCAACGGCGCCAAAATTGATACACGACTTTGCAACCATTAAATTAACACTTAACAATTAACAAAAAGGCATAAACAATTAAAACCCTTTTGTGTAGATGTAGCATTTGTAAATAGGGTATCGTTCTTAACCGGGGATTGAGGGTGCATGCATATTTACGCTATGGTTAAAAGGGGGGTTTGAAAAAGGTTGTTTATTATCTACGAAAATAAAGACAAGAACATGGCATAGCAAAACACATCGTTGGCTTCTAAGTTCTAACATGCTTAAACTCATAGACAAGCAAAACAAACAAGAACATAGAATTCTAAACATGCTTACTGAACCGAAAATAAAGTTTAATTACATATATACACATTGATCAACTCATCATACTCACCTCATTCCTTTATAACCTAATCATGTTATATGCAACCTATTTAAAATCTAAGCCTTTACTATGTTGTTCATGTATTTCTCGAATGACAATGTTTTCGAACCAAGAACGCTCGCATTCTAGACACTTCATAACATAAACCAAGATCGCTCGCATTTAAGTTAAGCATTAAGCATAGAAAATACATGCATAGCAAAGAACTCAGATTCGAAACAAGTTACAAAAACATGTTAGAATTATATAACCACAAACTCTTATTTAAACTCTTCCTTAAAAATCAATCGTTCATACAAAAAGAGAGTAGAAGGTAACATGTTACACATTTTGGTTGTGAACGCAGTTGCAAAACATGTAGATGGCCTTCTAGTGGATGGAGAGAAACCTTCGGATCACCTAAGTTGCTCTTATGGAGGATGTCGATTTTTGGAGTGTGGGGAGCTTCGGCTTCTTGATGAATTTTCGATTTTGGAGGAGACAAAGTGTTGTGGACAAGAGCTCGGCTTGTATGATGAGAGATGATTGAGAATGAGTCGAGCTCCCCAATTTATAGAAGAAGATTATGATTTTTCCTACCAAAATAAGACTTTCCTTATGTACCCGGGTAAATCTGACAGTCTGTCTTCAAACGCGTTTTCCCGGAGTTTCAGATCTTAGAAAATTCGGATTCTTATTTCATTAGAAAGCTTATTCAAAGGGCTATAAAATCCATATAAGTAACGCCATATTTGGAATTGAATAGGATTTACTACGGATTTTAGACGTTAAGTGATCTGGCTGCCCTGTTTTCTTCTTCTTCAAGGAAAAGGAAATCTTCATATCTTCAAATCTTGCCTTCCTTATTCCCTAATAATTCTTGGCCGAATCTATCATATTCTTGCACATATTTTGGCCCTCAAATCAGGTCTGAAAATTCATATAATATCTCCCAAAATTCGTCCATTATATGCTCCATATATTCCGCCATATTTGCTCTCTCCTGGGTCGCGCGGGAGAAATGTCTTCATCTTTTTGTGCACCATATTGGTATCCATTTCATTTAGCATTTGGTTTCCAATTCTTGACACCATATATATGGGAATGCATTTTAGTTACCATTTGAAGACCATTCCTCGGACCATTTCTTCTCCGAAATTAGGAACTTCCTCCTTAGCACGCTTTTAGCTCCAAATCGCCTCCTTTATTATTTTCTCCTTTATTTCTACCTAAAAGCATAAAGTAAGTAAGAAATGATAGTACTAAGGTCAAAACAAAGCTAAATGTAAAGAGAAAGACGTTAAGAATCAAGCATAAAATGCGTAGATCAATGGCGCCCCCATCAACATCATCACTGGCAACGGGCCTCAGTTTAACAACAATGAGTTCATCCAATTCTGCAAGAAACTGGGGACTACAATCTTGTTTTCTTCTCCCGCCCACTCTTAGTGTAACGACCAAGTGGAAGCTACAAACCTGATTATAAAAGACGGGTTGAAAAAGAAGATATGCGACATCAGGAGAGGAGACCCACACTTTGACAGATGGATATATGAGCTACTTGGTATCCTATAGTCTATCCGCACAACTTCTACTAAGGCAACGGGTGAGACTCCTTTTGCATTGACCTTCAGGTTTGAAGCATTGCTCCTACTAGAAATCACCCATCAAAGCCCTTGTGTTACTGCTTCTGACCAAGTCACAAATGGCGATGGCCTTCGTCTGGATTATGATTTGCTCAAGGAGCGACGACACATGTCTCACCTTCGCAACACGCCGAACAAGGAGTGGATCGCTCGTTTGTTCAATTAGCGCGTAAAGGCTCGCCCGCACTGAGTTGGGGACTGGGTAATGAAAGCCATTCAGGCACTTGTAAAATCACTCCGCTCAAGCTAGGAAGGTCCATATCAGATTGTAGTGGAAATCCATCCAGGAATCTTCTATTTGAAGGATGGTAGTGGTTGTACCCTGCCACACCACTTAAACTCAACCCACCTAAGAAAGTACTATCATTGATTTGTGCTCGCCTATAGTAGGCAATATTTATGTTTTATCCCCGCTTACTATTTTTGTATTGGGATATTATTCTAATCAATGATAGTGTACCATTCGTCAATTTTTTTGAAAACACCGCTAAAAAAAATCCAAAACATTTCCAAAATAATGAGCATTCCATCGACATGGTTATACGATTAATAGATGAATACATATTAAATACCATAGATAGAAAGGCTATATAAACAAAACGTTGCTTGCCACTATGGGTTACCTCAGCATAGTTTTACATATCTAAAGCAAGCAAAAAAAAAAATATTCCTCCAAAACATCAAAGCTCACCCATCTCCTCCGCCACCATTCCGATATCTTTATCCTTCTGGAATTGCACCCAGTTCAAGTATGGGAAGTTCTCTAGCTACTTAAAAAGAGCACCCTATGCTTCTGCTCATACTTTTTTCTTCTCCGCCTCGCCTTCCCCCATCTTAAAGGCTTCCACGGCATCAGCCTTCATCTGTTCCATCTGGCTTCGTAGATTTTGGTATAAGAACTAAGCGTCTTGATCACTTCTTCAAGCTTATATTTCTCTATCTTCCAGTTTTCCTGCTCCTTCTCTAGCAATTGCCTTTGCCCCTCCAGCATGTGCTCCGCATGTCTCTTCTCTATGCTTGCCTCCTCAGCATCATCTTCAGCAGTCTTCTTCTCTACCTTTAGCTTTTTTACAAGCAGCTCTATTTCCTTCAAATTTTTCTCAAGGTGCTTCTCTACCTCGTCAACCTTCTTTAGCTCGCCTAAGCGCTTGTCATACTGCAAATGCAGGACTGCCATCTCGGCGTGTTGTCTATCACTTCCCTCATCTTCTAATGTCACGTAGAGTCTTATCTGCCCAGATATGATCAGAGATGATCACCTGCAGATTTTTTAGGGGAAGGATCGATCGTGTTTGCACTTAATGGACACTTTCATATCAACCATCAATCGCCTTAACCACCCACTTAACATACCATGAGTGAATGGTTGTCGCACCTTCGATAGCAAGCATTGCCAGACCAATCAGCGTCCCAATGAGCGGGGGAGTCGGACGCGGTTGAGAAGTATGCACACCTTCTTCATCCAGATCTTCGACCTCTTCATGCCTTGGCAACTTCTAATGGTGAGTCACTGAGTGCAATAAGTGGGAGAGAAGTTCCTTAGAATTCTTCCACAGCTTCTCATCAATTTTGGCTTTCTTCTTCTCCGCCCGCCTCTTTTGGAAGGCTAGCGCCTTCTCGACCACATTCTGCTTGAGCGCGTTCGAGCATTGGCAGCTCGTTTCTTCCTCATCTGCCTGATCATTCCCTAGCTCGACCATCTTGTCTTCATAATCGTCCCTTAGGCTATCTCCTTCTTCAGCAGCTGGCTCTGCTCGATTTTCATATGGCATGATGTCTAAAGTGTTTAGCCTTGGATCCCTTTGCATGGCTTCATTTGGCATGGGCATATCCTACGCTATCTTATATTCTTTGAACCCACCTCCTTCTTCAACTTGAGCTTTTTGGGCCCTTAATGCCGGCATCATCAACTGCTCCAGCTTATCACTGAGTCCATCCATGTTCTTAGTAGTTGAGGTTTTGGGAACTTTAACTGCACCCATTTCCACCTAGCTCAAATTAATTACTAGCAATAAAAGTTATGCAAACGAAGTGCCAGGAACCTTTCATTCAGCCAGCTCAGTTACCAAGACGACGACTTACTCCCATTTTCTCTAATGAGTCCCAGTGATTAAGGGTAGTAAGTGAGTGACAGTCATGTTCACCTCCCCAAAGGTATGTGATCTTCTTTAAGTGTTGCCTTTCTTTTCAACGGCGAGGGAAGCTCCGTTTAACTGCAAATGGACGCAAATATATTAGAAAATGCAAGTGGGCTGCAATGGAAACAACGTTATCACATGTATCATCTATGATATATACCTATTGCTTGAAAGGCTAAAGGGACTTGTCGCATGTTCGCTCTCGCCTCTGAGCTTACACTCGCCCCAAATTCTCACTCCCCGCCTACTAATACCCCCCCCCCCCCCAGATAGGTGTAGACGTGGGCATGTCATCAAAAAACCATGACTTGCCTCTGTGCGTAAATGTGGTTGTACCCTTATCCCCTACCCTACTTAAATACCCTAACTCACAAATAGACATCAGTTATGCTATTGTGGGATGACCAAGTTCAGACAAGTTAAACAGTGTGTAAAATGCTTGCAATATTTTGATAATGAGTTAGTCGTACTATCCCATTGACACATTCAACTTCGCCAACATTAACTGCATATATGGGTGTAACGAAAACACCAGCCAATGCCAAAAATGTTAACTATGCATACACGTGAATCCTTTAGATAGGCGAACTGCTGACTCGTCATCCTTCAGGTGCCACAATATGACGTTTGTAAGAATTCGGTAATCTCGTCGTTACCCCTTAATTTCTTTTTATCTTAGTGCGCTCACTGGATCTTGGTCTGCAGTATTGTCACTTAAGTGATACAAACAAGGCCCATATGTCTCAAATTGAGGAAGTGCGGTCATTAAAGTCACTCTGACTGATAGGCAACGCCCGCCTGTTTCTCATTACTTCACTTCCCAACAGTTTGTTTCTTCCTCCTCCCTGGCTCAGGAATTTGTTCTTGCCCCGTCCCACTTTTTTAGGCTCTTGCACCTGGATCATTCCTTCCATGTGCAGAGTGCCTAGGCCTAGAGGCCATGTACGCATGAATCGCACCATCCTCCATTATGGGGAGGACTGGCAATAAAAGTATAGGCGTGTTTGAAAGGACACGACCCCGCTTTTGTTTCCTAAACAAGAATCAGACCCCTCCTGAAAACATGAACTTTCAAAAATCATAAAATTTCGACAGAGTTACTCTATATCGTGTAGTTACCATTAACCTGCAATGGAAAATACATATCATCCTATGCCACAAAAGCCAAACCGTGGGCACCAAACCCATCAGGATTTGTCAAAAACATATCATAACGTAAAGCAATACACAAAAATGTAGCTTTACAAAAATTCGGGAAAATCATGTGAAAATATAAACATAATAGTATTCAGAGCGACCTCTAGTATATACATATATACACAACAGTTAGCCAAACTAGAAACCTACTGAGAAGGAAGAGTGGCTCGAATACTAAGCCTCCAACCTTGACATGCAACACCTGAATCCAAACTGCAAACTGGGCATTGAAAACAAAGAGCCCATGGAAAGACATACAAACTGTGTAAACATAAAGGTTTCCATGCAAATGCATAAAGCGTAATGTAAAAGCATACTCGTACTGCATAATTATATGAATGAATGCGTAGCACCTAGATCTAGCAAAGTAACCTCCCACAAAGATCTCACAATCTCTATACACCCAACCAATACTCACAACGTCACCGGATGGATACAACACTCTCCACAACCCCGGAAGTGGAGATGCAGGCATAGTAGCAAAAGATGACAATCTAAATGATATGAATGAATGCGTAGCACCTGGATCTAGCAAGTAACTACTGGATAGCCAAAAAAACATGCAGCATACCAATGACAACCTCTGGTGAAGCTCTGCCCTCACGCAATGACATAGCATGAACTCTGGCCTGTCCAGCTGGTCGTCCATGCTGATTGCGACTCTGTTGTCCACCCTATCCAGGAGACTGTACTGGTCGAGCTCCAGATGTAATACCTCGATCTCCTCTTAAACTCTGAGCTTCCTGACCACCAACACCAATAGACTGGAGACACTCCCTTGCACAGTGACCCTTTTGGCCACAACAATAACAAATGGTAGTGCCCTGCTGATAAGGACCAAAGTGATGCCTATTACAGAAATTGCACAATGGATACTCCCTCGGTACAGTAAAAATGCCACCAGTACGTCGAGGATAGCTGGATCCACTGGAACTCCCACTGGACTGTAGTCTCTGTGGCTGATTCCTCCTTCATCTTTGATGTTGCCTAGCCGTACTAGCAGGATGTCTATAAGGTCCACTGCCAGATGATGATGCCAATTCGAAAGTGCCTAAACTCAGCCTCTTGTAAGGTCCCTGACTCGGTCCACCCTCCTCGAATCGTCGAGACTGGAATCACATCTGCCTTTCCCTCTCTATGTCTTCGCCTCGGAGTGCAACACTCACAAACTCATCAAAGTTGTCTCGAGGCATCGTAGTCAATTTTCCCTTGATATTCAGGTTCAAGCCCATCTCAAATATCCTGCACTTGGCTTCCTCTGAAACCACCATATCACGAGCAAATCGAGACAAACGAGTAAATTTATCCCGATACTCAAGTACTGACATGCTACCCTGTCTCAGGTTGGTGAACTCCTCATACTTCCTGTGCCGAGTAGCCTGGTTGAAATACCTCCACAGAAACAAATTTTTGAATAATGTCCATGGAGTATCAACCGGAACTCTGTCAGTGCTAACCCACCCTAAGTATGCATCTGACTCAAGTAAACCAATTGCTGCTACTGTCTGCTCAGGAGTGAAACGCAGACGCTCACAAACTCGTTCAACCTGAACCAACCGAGCCTCACATATCTCTGGATCAGCTGAACCCGAGAAAACAGTTCCTCCAGCTGTTTGAGCTTTGACCACAGGGTCAAAACGCTCCTCCAAATGCAATAGTCATATAAGTAAGTCATGCGTCTGACGATCCTCATCAGGATCCACATCCCTATTGACACGGGAACCACATCTATGAGGCATCCTAATGATAAAAGAAAAGCATTAGTCACAAGGCACAGGGAACGTAATCAAGAAACTTCAGACATTTGAAAAATACAACACCCGAAGCATTGGTGTTAAACGCTGGCCAGTCGGGTTATCGCTCCAGACATGTTGTACATTCTCAAATACCCTTAGCACCACGACTACAGAAGTCTACAGAACCTTAAACCTAATGCTTTGATACCAAGCTGAAAGGAACCAATCACGATTTAGTTTCCTAAACTAGAATCAGACCCCTTCTGAAAACATGAACTTTCAAAAATCATAAAAATTTCGACAGAATTACTCTATATCGTGTAGTTACCATTAACCTGCAACGAAAAATACACTTCATCCTATGCCACAAAATCCAAACCGTGGGCACCAATCCTATCCAGATTTCTCAAAAATATATCATAACGTAAAGCAATACACAAAACTGTAGCTTTACAGAAATTCGGGAAAATCATGTGAAAATATAAACATATTAGTATTCAGAGCGACCTCTATTATATACATATATACACAACAGTTGGCCAAACTAGAAACCTACTGAGAAGGAAAAGGGGCTCGAATACTAAGCCTCCAACCTTGACGTGCGACACCTAAATCCAAACTGCAAACTGGGCATTGAAAACAAAGATCTCAGGGAAAGATATATAAACTGTTAGAGTGAGTTGACGAAAATAAATGTCTTTCGCAGAATAATATATATGTTATAAAATATATGCGAGTTTAGATGCATAAAATCAAATGGTACACGAGGGAGACTCTAACTACTCACGCGTACAGAGCATGCATCAAAAATCCCGCGGGGTCACTCATGGACACATCCGCGCTAGTACAGTCTGAATCATGGGATCCCTGATCCTTACGTGATTCCTGCTAGAAAGGGCCTTGAGTCAAAGTATCTACTCCCCCCCGGGTAAAGACCTCTGGTCAGGATAACGGTCCCCCCCCCAGTAAATATCCTCGGGGATCAGCCAGGATGCTAAGGGTATCGATACAACTACTACTGAGATTGTACTCTGTGTAAACCAAATCATAAAGGTTTCCATGCAAATCCATAAAGCGTAATGTAAAAGCATACTCATAATGCATAATTATAAAAGCATATTCGTAATTGCATATTCATAAAATACATGCTCATATAATTCATAATCATAACTGCATGCTCATGCTCATGCTCTTAAAATTAATATAAAAGACTCGCAACCAACATTGAAAAGAAATGTTCACTCTCAGATAAGCACAACGCGAAAACGCGCTAATCCCATGATCCGGCGGAAGATTCTTCGCCAAGCGTACGATCCCGATCTCCTGAATAATCACAAATATCACTGATCAAAATCACAATTCAAAACTCTGAACCACACCTCAGAAACCAACCATTTCCGAAAACATATAACTCGAATATCAACGGAATCGTCGAAAATCCCATAAATACTCTACTTATCCCTCGACACAAAATCCACCATCCAAATCAACTCAATAACTTCAAAACTACGATCGGGGAGCAATTACGAGTAAAACAGTATAAAACTTCCCAAAATTCTAAAAAGTCAACTCGCCGGAGCTCCGCCGTCGCCGATGCGGCGTCAACGGTGGTCAAATCTGGTGAAAATTTCCATATCACATCTACTCCTCAAGCCCAACAACTTTTCCTTCTACACCAACCTCCAATTCAAAACCAACCGGCCAAAATAGAGCTCGAAAATTCAAACCTCCATTAATTCCGGTGACCTAATCCGGCAAGCTTCAAACGGCCTCCAATTCCAAAATTCTTTCACCCAAAAGCATCTATGGGTTGAGGGGAGCAAAACCCCCAAACCCATCGACCCCAAAAGTGGCCGAAAAAACTCACCCGATTCCGGCAAAAATTCAAAACTTTATCAAGTTGGTTCTCCCTCAAAACTCAACCAAATCAACTCAAACCAAGTTCAAAACAATAGGAAACCACGAGAAGAAGCTAACCATACCAAGCTTGATGTCTGAAGTGGCTGGAATCATAACGTCGATCGGTGGTCAACGGCGGTGCCAAAATAGTTCGGTCAACGCTGGTCAAACTTGGTCAACGGTCCAATTTTGGTCAACTCGGCCCAAATGTGACTTTTTGACAATTTTACGACTATTTCTATATTTATACTCGCAACTAAAATGATCAACGGTCGAAAATGAATCAAATCCAAACGGATAAACACGATTAAATCCAACGGTCGGAAATATTCATAACATATTCATCGGACATCGGAAAACTTCTACGAGCTTGAAATCATAAACTCTACAACTCTCGTGAAGGAACATATGTCAAATTCTCGCCCAATAATTTTGTCGCAGACAAGACCGCCAAATCGATTAATTACGACAAATTACGATTATACGTGAAACTTGCGAATTAAGCCGATTAACTAACATTTCCGGTTCGGATTGTCAAAGTGTTAAGGTCATTTCCACGCATAAGTGGCACTACATTACTAAAACTGGGTTCTGAATCGGACGATGTTGTAGTTAAAATCTCGCCATATGATCTAAAACCCAAATCTCCTATGCCCATTTCTGTGAAGGAAATTTTTTCCTTTGAGTAACGTTTTCTCCCGTTCACTATCCTATAATCTCTGCTTGAAATTTCTATTACCTCAATAGCGCTCATCTTTATTTCGTCACTCGAGCGGCCTAAGATAAAGGTATACCACATCAATATTTGAACCAACATTATTTGCTTCACCCTGCTCATTTATTTTCACACAAACACCTAACATTTTACTCGTTTCCCCTTGAATGGATCGAACAAAGCCTCTTTTTTGTATTCTTCACACTCGTTCTAACTTGTTCTTTTACTCTTCTTACACAGAATCCTACCCACACCTTTTTTCCATAAAAATTTACTTCATTCATACATTAAAAAAATACAACCCCTAAAACAAGTTCAAAAAACAATCTTATGACCCAGGAATGCATCTTTAAATCACCCAGATGACCACACAAATCCAGAATTTACATGTATATATCATTTTCCTTCAAATCTATTTCCAGATCTCTTCGATTTACCAACAATAACACTTTTTCTTATAGTCACAATGCATGAAAGACAAAAAAAACACACACATCTACGACAACAAAATCAGAAGTGCAAAATCTTACTTGATTTGTTTTTGCTGCTCTGAGTTATGGTTTCTTCTTCCTCATCTTCCTTTTTACTCTGCATTTTGCCTCTTCGCCTTTTCGTAAGCTCTCTTATTCAAATCTCTATTTCTCTATTCTCAAATATTGGCAACAAGTGGGAGGAAGCGGTAGCCACTCTCCCCCTTTATACTTTCTCTGGAAACCCTTGAATGAACAGAGCCATACGCGTGGCTCAATTCTGGCCCTTGGTTTATTTAATGCGCCTCTCCGTCTTGGAAGCTGAATCGAGTTGCATCATTTTCTACAGTGTCATAATGGTTCACGCCATTATGATGAAGGTATGTGACGCTCTATTTTTCTCTCTCCATCACCAAAACTTTATCACACATGTCTACAATGCATGTCGAGAACGCAAATGTCTTCTAAAATGAATGGATCCGCTCCTTGTTAGTTCCATATTCAAACTTTGGGGGTAATACTTTTACTCCCGCCCCACCCAAATGCATGTCTCATTTTCTTTTTGGGCAGCGAGTTATTCCTCACTCACAATGGCAACACCATCTTATTCTTGGGGGATTGACAAATGCACAATCTGAGCGGATCTTATGACTGATCATCATGTGCGTTGTCCCTCAAAATGCTACTCTATGAAGTGAGCACGATACGACACTACACAATCACCAGCAACTGACACTCCTTGTTAGGTTCGAGTAGTTCATGTCCCTATTTCTGGGTGACCCACTCAGATGCAACCAGAAATGGTACTCTATAATCACATTCGCGCATTACAATTTGAGCGCCTCGCTCAGATGTAGCACGTTCACAAAAGTGACGTGTCTACTTACATTTACGCGCTGTAATCTGGGTGATGTCAATATCTCGCATATACGATGTTCCCATATAAAGTGGGTGGTTTATCTTTCTTGCAGATTTGAAGGGAACTATGGGGTACGCCCAGCTACTTGACATATGAAGTCAAGCATGTACGAAGTGGGAGAATTGGTTAAAATCCCCATTCAAGAATGATGTTCATATGGGGACTTAGGGGACTTGTTGGCGTAA
Organism: Geum urbanum; assembly: GCA_946800695.1. NCBI lineage: Eukaryota > Viridiplantae > Streptophyta > Magnoliopsida > Rosales > Rosaceae > Geum > Geum urbanum. Next base: position 15,956,876 of record OX327003.1, read on the forward strand.
GCGCTTCAGCTTTGCCCAATTTCGTACACACTTGTTAAACACAAACCAAGGAAACGCACAAGAGAAAGGAAAACAGGGGCACACCGAGTCCCACATCGATGAATGAAGAGGAAGCGTGTTACCAGATAAGTATATGATACATTAATTGTCACTAAGAAAAGGCAATCAATAGCTACTATCTTAACTACATCTTCATTTATGCCCCTTCACCTTTTGTATAGCCCATACTTATTTTAGCATCAGAGTGTGATAGGCGGGTCATCCCGCCTTCACTTCTGACATTCGTCTTTCATCTTAGCAGCTCAGCATAGCCAAGCGGATCGCTAACCCACCATGCCCATCTCTCTTCATCCAGGTGTTTCATTAGTATCCACTTAGATCCTAGAATAAACACAACTATTACTCCCTCCCCCTATATATGCTAGTGAACGATTTTTCGGATACTTGTTTTCAACTAGAACTGTTTTTCGGATACTTGTTTTCAACTAGAACTGTTTCTTATGATTCATAAACAAGTGTATATGGAGTCTCCTTGGAAGTCTTCCTTTGGGTTATTTTATAAGCCCATAACATCTTGTACAGCTCATGAGACCACTGGCCACGCTTCTTCTCAAGCCTCTTTTTCACACCGTCGAAGATAATTCAATTCATAATTTTTGCTTGCTTATAAGTTGTTGAGAGCCGAGTTCTTAAATTGCGTGCCATTATCACAAAAATTTCTCGTGGTACCCCAAATCTGTAGATTTATTGTTTCCACACAAAGATGATCACATCTTTCAAAGAAATGGTCATGTACGGTTCAACTTCTACCCACTCGGTGAAATAATCCATTGCGACTAACACCAACTTCAATCCTTCTAGTGCACTAGGCAACGGTCCCATAATATCCATTCCCAATCAAGCAAATGGCCATGGTCCAAATTGTGTAACCAACTCTTGTATAGGTGCATGGCTCATTGGTGAATTTTTTTGGCAGCATGCACACTTTCTCACATATTATTTTTGGCAACACGTGCACTCGAATAATGATCAGCTCCTCTGTGAATCCTAAAGCTATCTTTGCCAAATCATTCACTAGCTAATTTTCTTCTCGTGGTATTTTTACCAACAAGATTTGCTCAAACTCTCTGATCATCATGTGCACTAATTCTCGATACTCGCACATTTTCTACACTGCTTCTTGCATTGATTAATACTCAACGTATCGTGCATTACTTATCCTCATAAAAGTTATCAATGCATCTCGATGTGGGAACTGGATTCTAATCTCATTCTTGGTTATTAAGCTTAATTATTATGGGCCCAACGTTTGCCTTTTACTAACTTATGGATCCCTATTCTACCTGAAAAACTCTCCTTATCTTATAACCATGACATGACTCGCTCCTCATGCAAACTTCTTCCTCACGCAAAGTTGATGGTTGTTCATGCACAGCCAGAATTTCCCGCGCTGACGGCTCCTCATTGACATTCTTTCGATCTTGTTCACCTTCAACTTTATCTTGCTTATATTGCAAGAGTTTCCCCAGCCTCATGAGCTCTGACATGGCTGGCTTGATGGCCTCATACTTATATATTCCATGTCCTTTAGGTTTTTGGAAGATGCAATAACATCGTCGCTCAAACATATTTGATGACTCGGGTTGTGGCGGTGGTTCCTTGAAGATTCCTTCAAATTCATGTTTCCGAAATATACCAAGGATGGCTGTGCGTAAACCATGGCTCCTCACTATTTGGACCTTTGGCTTGTCGTCCTTGCTGCTTTGCAGATTTCTCTCTGCCCCCAGCCTGTGCTCTTTCTTGATCTTGTCTTGCTGATGATTCCGACTTTAATTTATTCTCGACATTCGTCGCCATCATACTCCATCAAGCACTTCTCACCCTTTCCAATTGTATCTCACCTTCCACCTTATCAATGATGTCTTTAATGTCCTTTTATGGTCTCTTGGTCAATTATTCAAAAAGGGGTAAGGCACCTAACATTCCTGGTTGAAAGGCAATAACCACCACACTCGACTAACATTTTATGTTTATCCTCTCTTCTTTAAATCGATAAAAATATTTTTCTAATTTCTCATTGTGCTTCTGTTTGACATTGAATAGTACTGATTAATCTTTTTTCTATTTCCTAGAGCAGAAGTATTGTGCGATGAAGACTTGAGCAAGTTCATCAATGTTGGATATTGAATTGGGTTTCAATTCCCTGAACCATTTCTCTGTTGGCCCTGATAAAGTTTTTGAAAACAATTTGCACATGAGCCTCTCATCAACAATTTCAATTCTCATCGCTCCGGTGTACTCCTAGATGTGTTCAATATGATTTGACGCGCCCGTGTATTTTGTGAGCAAAGGAACAAAAAAATGTGAGAAATTTTATTAACACATCCCTATTTTCTAGATACACATCCCTCAAATTTTTATTTCTATTTTCCTATCCAAACTTCCACTTATGCCCCTCTTGATTAACTAGTAACTACACAAATGATATTGATGAACCACAACTTCAATTGCCAAGCTTCTTCAGGTCGTTGCCATAATCCTTACCTCTTGTATTGACATAAAGATTTGTGTGAAATTATTTAGTTTTGGATGAAATCTAATCACTATACGTATTTGATAATCTCTAGTATTTCAAAGCTAAGTTAATCGACAGCCTAGCAATATAAATTTTTCGATTGAGATGTAAGGAATGGTCCTGTTACTTCACCCAATGAAAAATATTGAATGAAAGATATTGAACCTAGAATAGTATGCTTACACACAATCAATTTGTACGAATAGAAAATTTTCTTGATAAAATTAAAGGTGTGGAATGGGAGAGAATGGATTCCATTATTAAATTTGGCATTTGTGTTTTGGTATAGGATTGCTGCAGAAGTGTAGGATTAGTTGGAGTATAGTTTTATCCAGATTTGTAGAATTCAACAATTTGGATCTCAACTATGTTGTATTGTTCTCTCTCTTTTGTTTGGAGCTATTATTGATAAAGGGTGAACATGTATTTAAAAAAGTTACAAAAATAGGGGTGTGTATTTAGTAATCAGGGATGTGTGAATATAACCACCCAAAAAATGTTTTGGCTTTCGCACCCTTAAAATGCGACTGTTAAGTAGGGACTAAGTAATTCTTTTTGCAAAATTCGGTGGCAATATCTCGCGGCCTGGTCCCCTTTGCTTCTCATAGCTTATGCCACGAGATCTTTCAAATGACAACCTGCTTGGATTGCATTCACAAAGATTTCTTCAATGTTAACTTCGCCCCTTCAAGTTTTTCATGCTGGTTCATAATCCTCTTCGGATGACACATCGTCTTCCCACATGTCATCATCTTCAGGTAGGCTATCCTCTAAAGTATCATTTTCATTCAATATGTCTTTTGCTGGCCCATGTTTCCATTCTTTCTCTTTCTCCTTATAATGCTCGAGTTCTAACCACATTTTTTGTATGTCAACAACACTAAAGTTTCACTCAGGGAGACTTCTCCTTCTCCTTGGACCTGGTCTCTTCGAGCTTTCTCCATTTTAATGAACGACCTGAACTTTCGGCTCCACGGGCCTTTTCTCTATACACCTGATGGTTCCGCTCTCGGCTTCGTCCAACGAGTTACCTTCATTGTGAGGCAATCCTTCGTTGTCAGCATTTTTTGCTACAATCGACGTCATCTTTTCCCACAAACGGTGCCAACTTATGGAAGCCTAAAAAATCATCTAGGACTTTATACCTCCACAAGAACAAATCAATGAACATAAATTGGACCACGCATTTGACACGTCAGATGCTGACTTTTCAATGTCGAGAGGTGTGGGTGGGCACCTGTAAAAAAGTACTCTTACGCTCAAGTCACTAAAAATGGGAGTGGGTACCTTCAAAAAATACTCTGACGCTCAAGTCAGAAATTTGGCTCAAAAACTGAATGAATGTAAATGATTACCGCCAAGCTAGTATTTATATGTGAGAATCCCCTCCAAAACATGAATGACTGTGTGGGCCTCAAGACTCGAAACCGTTCAGATCGAGCTTTTCTCTGCGCCATTAAACCAAAGTATCTCACCCACTTTTGCACGTGCCCAAAACTTATCTCGAGCCCGACAAGTACCCACAGTCATTTTATTAACCTACTCCGACCTGGTCAAAATCTGCTTTCATGCCTTTCACATGACCCTTAGCCACTGTTTCTTTATGTCTTACAATTCGACCCAATCCTGTAGCACAAAAACTCAAGTCTTCCAAACAACTTAAGCCCACCAATTTCAAAATGCCTTTGACCGAATATTTAACTCCTAGAGACTCTCAATTCTTAACTTTAATGATACTTTCTACTTGTATAATCCTCTCATGTGTTACTTGTTCATTTTTTAAATAAGCTAGTTTAAGTTGCAGGTAGTTGGATAAAAACGGGACTATTCTGCTCCTTACTTCGTCTAATTAGTTTAATATAAGTATAATGATTGTTCTTGCTTTTAAAACTTCAAACAGTTATTATAGTACATATTGAAAGTCTCCAATTATTAATACATTCACTCTAGAACACAAAATGATGACTATGTTTAAGGAGATTTATTCTCCGTAACTTTCGGTGTATGTCTTGTCTTAATTAGATACATATTAGTATAGATAGAGATATAGAGAATCCTTGTTTTATAGGGACAGTTATTGTGACAGATTGTATCAGCCTATATATAAGGCATTCTATCAATAAAAAGAGTTACAGTTACAGTTATTACATAAATCCTCCTTCAATACGTTATCAGCACGCTCTGAGTTAATAGCCAGGAATCACCACAGAGAAAAAAAAAAACCAAAATCAAAACACTTTTCTCAACCCCAAATTCGAGATTGACCACTTCAATTTTATAGCCTATATACATCCACCAACTTTGACAGAAGATTGCGAGCGGCTTAGGACGAACCAGAAAGCGATCTTCATATGCACGGAAAGCTCCAGATGTCTAGTTTCCATAACATCTTCTTATCACATTTCAGATGTGTCTGGAGTAAGTTATGGCAGATTTAGTGCACGAAGGTCAGTCAGCTCCAAAAGAAGAAAAGGAGAAGAAAGAAAAATACCCTAACCTCCACTTGTCAAAGCACGTCGCCGGATTTTTGTAACTCTTCAAAAAAATTTCAATTTTTTCATGCCGATCATAACACCCTCGAGGTAAATTTTCAAAACTGTCAATCTATAAATCAAGGAATAAAACTTACTTCCGGCAAAACCCTAGATCTTAGGAATGTGATATTGTGATTTGTTATTGTTGCATATCTATGCCCTAGTTACTATGGACCTATATCCATAGAATATAAGTGATGGTCCTAAGGGAGTCACGGTTTAGAAAAGAAAATAAAAGAAATGGAAAATCGATACTATGTGATAGTTCATCACGTTTATGGGTGTGGTTTTAAGCCACCGTTTATTGGTAATCGATTTTTGTAACCAAATATCATTGATAATAGTTCTTATTCCCTAAACTTGATATGAGTGATCATGGTTTTTCGATCGATAATCTAATTACATCTTTTCTCTCTCTTGTAGATGGCACCAATTGAGCCGGAATGGTCTGAATTTGATATCATTGTGACGACCCGGACCAGAATCAGCAGTATGATCAGCTATATACGTGAGTTATCGCATAGTCGCAGATTGCCGACAGTTGATTGAATCGCCAGGCTCGTTAACGACTTAATTATTGGCCGAGAATTGGAGCTGAGTCTCTTCTCGAGAGTCGTAGTACACGTGATTTCAAGTTCGTGGGCAGTTTCGTATCATTATTTGGACGACCGAGGAATTAATTATGAATATTTGAAGTTCAGATTTAAATGGTGGGCTACTTAACGACTAAATTACCGGACAAGAATTCGGTTTCGGCTTCTTCACAGAAGTTGTTCAGAATTTAATTTCGAGCTCGTGGGAACTTCCGGAGCATTATTCTGAGTTATGAAGATTTAGTTGCAAATATTTCCGATTATTGATTGTTTAGTCGGCTTAAATGTGTGTTTGGTTGAATGGTTGACTTTTTATCCGATTGGCCGATGTGTTTGACTTTGGGTGATAATTGAAGAGTACGTCGAGACGAGTTTGTGGTCGCGAGAATTATCGGAATCGGATTTACGACGAGGAAATTATGTGTGTTTAAAGTTTGCTGAAATGGATAATTATGAGTTTCTATTTTGGGAAAGTGTATATATTGTGACTTTCCCCTTTGGGAAAGTCAAACCTGGAGTTATTGTTCCTTGACCGTCTTGACTCGGTTTGACCGAGTGGTGCGACGGAGCCACGACGACTCCACGGTGGTGGTAGATTCCGGCCACCTCCCGGCTTAGTTCCGGTCCCTTCGGGTGCGCCTCGGCCTCCTGGTCTCGGCTCCGACCTCCTCTCATGGCGTGGGACGCCATAGGTAGTGGAATTTCCGGCAAGAAACGGTGTGAATTTGGATGAATTCGGGTTCATGGTTTTTGGCCGAATTGAACTACAAAATTGACTGGGTTTTGTAGCTCTCCTCTCCACAAATCTAACCATATAAGTATAGAGTTCTAATTCGATTTGTGCTTGGAGAATTTTGGATTTGAAATTTTGGGAACAATTCGGTTTTGCTTGAAATTGGATGAGTTAGAGTGAGAATTGGACTTTGTTGCAGTTATGAAAGTTGCTCAGTTGATGATTTTGAGTGGAATAGGGGTTGCTCCGCCGGAAGATTTTCATTTTGGCAGCGGCGCCGCCGTGGACGGCTGTCAACGGTTTGACTTTTTGGATTTTCGACAAATTGCATGTCATTTCACTCGAAATCGCGGCCCGATCGCAGTGGGGAGGTTCGTTTCTCGATTTGAGCATCTGAAAGTATAGCGAAGTATTGAGGTGTACATATTGGATTTTCGACGATTCGTCGTATTTGGATTTCGTGTTTCCGAGAACGGTGGTTTCTCGTGATTTGATTTGAATTGTCAAGTTATGACTTTGAGTAATGGTTATTGTGATTATTCAGGGGTTCGTGATCGTTCGTTTGGCGAGGGACTTTCTGCCGGATCACGGGTTAACGCGTATCGCGTTACGCAAGTTTGTGAGTGGACATTTCTTTTCACGGATTGTTTGCGAGTCTTTTAATATGATTTTCGAACTTGAGCATGTGTATGAGATTTCGGATTTGCATGAGCATGTGATTTACGATTATACATATACGGATATACGTATACGAATATATATACACTTATGTGCTGTTTATTGCATTTGCATCGAAATGTTTATGATTTGGTTTACACAGAGTACAGTCTTGGTTACGTTGTTGTATCGATACACTTGCCTATCGGCTGATCCCCGATGGTAGGCTTTTACCAGGGGAGGCTGTGACTCCTGACCCGAGGTCTTTACCGGGGGGAGGCAGACCTCTGACCTGAGGCCTTTCTGGCTAGGATTACGTGGAAGTCAGGGACTCCGTGGTTCTGACTGTACTAGCACGGATGTGTCCATGAGTGACCCCGTGGGATTTTTACTTGCATGCTCAGTACGCTGGAGGATTATGGTTTTACCTCGTGTACTTTATTATCTTTATTTACCTGGACTCGCATATGTTATTTTATATATATATATATATATATATCAACTGGTGAAAGACATTTATTTTCGTCCACTCACTCTAACAGTTTTCATGTCTTTCTCCTGGGCTTTTCGGTTTCCGTGCCCAGTTTGCAGTTCAGGCTCTGGTGTCGCACGTCGTGGTCGGAGGCATAGTGCTCGAGCTACCTTGTTTCTTCCAGTAGGTTTATTGTTCTACCTACTGTGGTATATTTATATGTTTATACATTAGAGGTCGCTCTGAGAAATCTGTTGTTATCGTTATACGATTTTACACCGGATTTCAGTAAAGTACTATTATATTTATTGTTTTACTTTACTGTTGATATATTGAGAAATCTGGATGGGATTGGTGCCCACGGTTTGCTTTTTGTGGCATAGGACGAAGTGTATTTTCCGCGTGCAGGTAATGGTAATTCTACGTTAGTAACTAAACTCTGCCAAAATTTCGAAAATTTTTGTTGGTTCATGTTTTCGAGGGGGTTCGATTCCGGTTTAGGTAACTAAATCGGGGTTGGGTCCTTTCAATCATTGATTCTCAAGGAGCAGAATACCATTGTTTGGTGTCAGATGTTGAGAACACGCTTCTCAGTATGAATCTGAATCATACAATCCAACCACCACCACCATCTAGTATTGAGCTACCAACTCCAGCTCGCAAAGATCAAGCCCTCATATTTTTGAGGCGACATATACATCCAGTTGTACAAAAATAATATTTAATATAGAATGACTCCGCAGTTTTGTGAGTGACTTTACAAGATAGATTCAATAATGTGCAACTTGGAGAACTTCAAGAAAGATGCGATTCAATCCAGTCATTGAATTATCCAAGTATCAATGCTTTAAATCAAGCTATGTTAGAGCTTCAATCAGAGTTGAGTGTTTGTAATATTGTAAAGACCGATCAGGCTATAATCGAGAACTCTTTAAGTACCTTTCCTACCTCCATGGACAACCTTCCTCATCATTATCGCATAGATTATGTGCAAGAAAGACTTAGCTTATTCAGTGATCTCATAAGTGTGCTGGCCAAGAAAGAGTGGTATTGCGAGATTCTTCTCAATAATTATGTTAGGCTAGCTGGTACTAAAAAGATTCATAAGTTGTACAACACTGGTGGGAAGGCATGTAAGGATAGGAAGAACGGTCGTTCTGAGCCTTATAATAACCATGTTTGGAGAGGAGGACATGGAAAAGGTCGTGATAGAGGATATAGTGAGAACATGACTTGGACTCATCACGACAATAGCCATAACTCCAATAAGAATCATTCTAGTTATAGGAATGGAAGAAATTCTTTCAATTCTGCTTCTAATTTGTGTTTGTCATCTTGTTATAGATGTGATTCTACCAAGCACTTGCACACCCAAGGATATTCAGAATGCCTACAAAAAGTACACACAATACTTGACACATGAGACTAACTTCATTTGAAGACTATGAGATGGAAGATTGCGGTAAAGCCAATCTTCTAATAATTGACAATACAAAAGTCTGGAGACTGCGGTTTTTTTCTATAGTCTATGTATTAGGCTCAAGTTGTTGCTATGTCATCAAGTTTAGCTTTATTTTTTACTTGGTTTTAGTCATGGTTTGTTTTTAACTTGGTTAAGTCATGGTTTGAGACTTTGATTTAAGTAATGATTTTTTGGAATAAGGCAACTATGATGTAATTTTTAAAGTTGGCGAGTAATGAAATTTTCTCTATTTTTCGGTATATTAAAGTTTTGAGAATGTTATTTTTATACCAATTCAGTGATGGTTCGATGTTTACATTAACATATGGCATAATGACACAACGATACAGTAACAATGAGACATAAAGGAGAGGATGTTATTTTGATCTCAAGAGGCCTTCGATCCATCGAGGACTTGTTCTTCAATCCATCGAAGATATCCCACGAGTCGGTTTCCGAGATTTTTGATCCATCGAAAATTTGTATTTCGATCCATCGAAGGTCATCCTCGGGTCCTTACACTACATTTTTTGATCCATCGAGGATTTCTTCCTCGATCCATCGAAGTAATGTCTCGGGTCAAGTTCTTTGATCCATCAAAGCCTAATTCTTTGACCCATCGAAAATCAGTATCAGAAATTAAATTTTATTTTGGGTTTCTTCGATCCATCTAGGAATTTTTCTTCGATCCATCGAAGGTATCCCTCAGGTAGGTTTGTGAGATTTTCGATCCATCAAAAATTTTGTACTTCGATCCATCGAAAGTGCTACCTGGATTGTGGTGTTTTTAATGTGTTTTACATCAGTTTGATCGACAAATAAATGTTCAGAAAAATTTCAAATGTCATGCAACTTAGAACCCAAAACGACCACCCTAGAATTCTGCACCACATGTGGTTTTACATTGGTTTTTATCATGTCATGGAACTTAATCTACAAAGTTCATTTCGACCAGTCTGTTGGCATAAGTGTGGCTTCTTGCCCATTTTGTACACGCTTACCCAAAGAGAAGTGAAGCAAAACAGGGGAAAACATGGCAAGTCCCACATCAAAGAATGAGAAAATAGCACCTTCCCATATAAGTATATAGTACATTAATTATCATTAATAAAGGATAATCCTAATCACTTAGTAGAATCACCTCTTCAAATACTCGTTCACCTCATATTTACTCATACTTACTTAGGCATCAGAGCGTGTTAGGAGGGAAACCCCGCGATCACTTCTGAAGTTCGTTCTTTGTCTTAGCAGCTCAGCACAAGAAAGGCAAGTCAACCCCTCGTCCCGTTCCTCATTCATCATCAGGGTGTTTTACCAGTATCCGCTCTGATCAAGGCATAAATACAGTCAGATGTTGCTATACATTGGTTGTTTTTAGACTATTCCTATTCAACACTCTATAAGGGTTACACCCTTTGAAATCTTTAAGTATGCACTTAACATGTTCGCCATATCTTGGTTTCAAAGACGGATTGATTGACCTTATTTTGTTGATATATAATTGCGAGATTAAGTGTTATACGCTCCTATTGGCCATTCGAGCCTTGCTCACATTTGAAAACATTTGTGCCCACGTACGGTTTTCACTTGGAATAATATTGTGAGAATGAAATAGAGTTTTGTGTCCAATCTCTGTAGAATGCTACTGACAGCACAATTGAGAGACGTTTATGAGGATATGTAGTGTTTATATATTACTACGGTTGGGATCATTAAACCATCAGTTTAGATAGGGAGGATGAGACTACTCCTCTCATTTCTGGCTTGGTCTCCGAGATGAGTGCAGCACAATCCCGGCAAAGTACTATTGTGGCGTCGTGTGTTATCCACTGGATGTCTTTATGACAAAATTCAATGCACCTCACTCATTTTGCAAAGCTTGTGTATGTCTTTAATGCTGTTTACATGCATGGCGGTCTTTTTTTGTAAACACAACTTCCATTCCTTCAGCGATTCCAAGAATATATTTGTGGATCAATCAAACCAGTATACCCATTGTTTATATATGGTTTTGATTGTTGCATTGACATATAGGTCACACATCTCTGCAATCCACATGATACGTTACATTTGTAGAACTCTTAGCACATATTATTAAGCTTCGGGCTCACCACCCAGACAACCCAATCAGGTTAATTAGATTGGATAATGCAAGAGAGTTTACATCACATTATTTTGTTGATTATTTCATGTTGATTGGGATTAAATTTGAACATCCTGATTCCCCACGTTAAATCATAGAACAATTTAGCGGAGGCAAAAATCAAGTGGTTACCGCTTGTGGCCAGCACAATGGTAATGCATATTAATTTACCAATTTCTACTTGGGTACATGCAGTGGTACATGCAGGTATGCTTATTCTTTTGATACTCATAAACCACCAACCATATAGTGTGTTCCAGTTGGTAACTGGATATGAGCCTGATATCTATCTTTGGTTGTGTGGTACATCTGCCTACTACACTTCCACTATGTATAAAAATGGGTCATCAACGACGATTATGAATTTATGTTGGTTATGATTCTCTAACGAATAACCCCTATTTAGAACCGTTCATAGGAGATCTTTACAGATAGTCACTGTGATGAGACATACTTCCCGCCATTAGGGGGAGATGGGAATGGTTCTATTCAGGTTGAACGTTAGAAATTGGCGTGGTATATCCCCAGTTCGTCTCATCATGATCCCTGCACATCTCAGTGTGAGATGAAAGTGCAAGGTATTCTTGATCTTCAGAAAGTAGCAGATTTTATGTTTGACTCCTTTATTGATATCATGAAAGTGACGAAATCGGTTATACATGCTGCAAATCTAGCAAGGTTGAAAGTTCCTAGAATTGGGCAAGTAAACACAACACTCAGGCAAGGTAGTGTTCCTCTTGCTCATAGTGGGGGTGTAGCATCAATCAAAGTGTACTGATGAGTTACCGGTGAAAAGGCAAGTCATCAAGGCACAACCGTCCATCATCAACATATAAGATTCTTTCTGATTGCAATTGTGTGTAAAAGTCGACATTGGCAAATATTGGGGGACGTCTCAGAGTTAATGACGATGCCAGTAAACAAAGAAATCTCACCAAGTTAAACAAATGCTAGCGGTATTATGGATGGTTCATCCAGGTTCATTGATGATGCTTTTACTTGTTCTGTTGGTCAAGAATTGACAATGATGAAGTGGAACATTTCTCTATTGCAGACTGTCAACGATTAATATAGAGCAAATTAAACGTTATGGAAAGTTGAAATATAGGTTGAACTAGACTCTCTTACAAATGGCATGTTTTCGGTTTGGTAGTGCTATGACCACCGAATGGTAAGCCAGTTAGATACAAATGAGTCTTTGTTCGAAAGTGTATTGAAAAGAATGAAGTCATGCGGTATAAAGATTGACTTATGGTATAAAGATTTTCTCAACGCCCTAGTATTGATTATGAGATGGATTCCCTGATCATGAACATCATCACTTTCCACTACCTTATCAGTTTGATAGTGTCCAAAAATACTGAGTATACAACTTATAGATATGGTTATATATCTCTATGGGATCTTAATTCAGAGATATACATGAGAGTGCCAGTTGGCATGGTTCTACCCAATTCGAGTAACTCTAAAACACAAAGTGCACGTGTGACTATATTGATATGTTCACTATATGGATTGAAACAAGTCGATAGAATGTGGTATACACGTCTAAGTGACTAATTGATTGGAAATGGATACAAGAATAAAAAATTATGCCCATGCGTGTTCGGAAGATGAATGAGTTATTTGAGATAATATGCCTTGGTAGGACTTGATTATGTCTTGGTTTAGAGGTGGAACATCGAGTTGGTTGAATTCTTATTCACTTGTCTACTTATGTCTAAATCAGGCAATAGACAAAGCATACCTTATTAGCACACTAGTTATTTGCAGTCTGGAACCCAAAATGATCAATTTCATCGGAATGAAGATGGTAAAGATCTTTTGGAGCTGAAATTCTATATCTTAGTGCGATTAGAGCTTGGTTAAATATAGCTTGGTGTACACATCCACACATTGCCCTCTCGATATGTGTGAACGTAAAGTTATTGGGATGGAGTATAATGCACCTTCTGGTACTTGAAGGTAACCATTTACTTGGACTTATTCTTTCCCTACAAAGTAAATAGAGAAAACCTTGAAATTTCTGGAAAAAGGGATGCTTTAATCGCAACATGCAGGTTTTGGGCTCTTCAACCTGTCAAGTGGATCTCTCGACCCGTCGAAGACAGTGAACGGTGATGACCCGAAGGTGTCCTTCAGCACATCAAGGAATAGTTTCAACCCGTCGACCTCGATACCCTGGATCAAACAGGTGCATTTGTTCTACCCTTCGAGCGAGGACTTTGACCAGTCGAGTTTCTCCCTTGCTGTGAGAAGTTTTACTGCAGTCCCCTATTCCAAAACATTGGTTAATGTGTTGGTCAGGTTTGCTGATATTTGATATCTCTCTAACCCACATAAAGGACATTCCCAAACAGATTATGTATTCACTATGGGGAACATGGAAATTTCTTAGAGAACAATAAAGTAAACTCTTGTTGCTACTTCCTCGAACTATTTTAAGATTAAAGCTTTGTATTAAGCGGTTGATGATTATGTCTGGTTTAGGATGGTACTACAACATATTCGAGGGTCAAGTAGATTGTCTTCTACTACAACAGCGCCAACTTGCATTTTTGAGAATAATGCGGTTTGCATTGAAAAAATGAAGTTGGGTTGCAATAAGGTTGTTATACTTAATTCATTTTGCCAAAATACTCCTACAATCAGCAATAGCAACGGTTATTGATTATTCATGGTTCAGCGGGTAATGTTGTAAACTTTTTTACTAAGTCATTACCCAAATCTACATTTGTGAAATATCTGAGACATATTGGTATACGCAGGTTATCTGAACTTCATGACTGATTTGACATTCAAGGAGAATTACATTTCTGTAGACATTAGGGGAAGTCTATGTCACATGTATTAGCTTTTGTAGTTTATGCATTGTACTCTTTTTCTCTTAGACCAAGATTTTTTTTTACCCAAGAGGTTTTTTGTTTGCTTGGCAAGGTTTTTAGTGAGGCAATAGGTCATGCATCATTCATTAGGCCATCGACATAAGAGGGAGTGTTTAAGGAGATTTATTCTCCGTAACTTCCGGTGTGTGTCTTGTCCTAATTAGATTCAGATTAGTATAGATAGAGATACATAAAATCTATATTTTATAGGGACAGTTATTGTAATAGATTGTAGAAGTCTATATATAAAGTATTCTATCAATGAAAAGAGTTACAGTTTCAGTTATTACATACATCCTCCTTCAAAAAACTATAACCATCTAACCAATTCTACGTTAAAAAATTTCAACCTAATTAAATATAGATTGAAGTTGTGTCTACATAGATAGTACGTAGTTTTATAGTTTCATGCATTTTGCATGTTTCTATCTGTGTATATCAAGCATTAAAGATTATATGTTTTCAACAAGTTAGTTAAATTAGCAACATTAACCGCATATTTCTTTTTTTAGAAAAACACAGACAAGGACAAGGTAAGTATCAATATAACAAATAAACCAACCACAACCTAATATAGACAATAAAGTATAGGGTCTAAAGTCCAAACGTAGTATCAGCCGAGCCCAGTTCATTAAACAACCGAAAAAGATGATTTTACCCTTTCTTATATAGTGAAGACCTTACCAAAAACATATTGGTAGCCTTTTTTTTGCACTCACTCTCTCTCTCTCTCTCTTTGTGTGCTAAGAGAGAAAATGTAGTAGCAGGGCTCCGCCATCGTCGCCCTTCACAGCCTCGAGCTCTATCTACCAAGTGTCGTCGTCGGCCGCCATAAACCTCCAACAAAATCACATCGTCAAATCGTAGCTTCACAAGGGTCCGCTCGAGCTTAGCCTCCATTCACAGTAGCAGTAACTTGTCGCCTTATGTGACGACCCAGAACAGAATCAGTATGAGAAATCAGCTTAATCTACGAGCTTGCGCGTGGTCGCAAATTTACGACAGTTGTTTCAATCGCCGGACTTGATAACGACTAAATCATTGGCCGAGAATTGGAGCTTAGTCTCTTCTCGAGAGTCGTTGTGCGTGTGATTTCGAGTTCGTTGGCGGTTCCGGATCGTTATTTGGACGACCGAGGAATAAATTATGAATATTTGAAGTTTTGACGTAATCGGTTTATAAAGGTGGCTCTCTTAACGACTAAATTACTGGACGAGAATTTGGTTTCGGATTCTTCACGGAAGTTGTTGAGAATTTAATTTCGAGTTCGTGGGAACTTCCGGAGCATTATTCTGAGTTACGAGGATTATGTTGTGAATATTTCCGATTGTTGATTATTTAGTCGGTTTAAGTATGTGTTTGGGTTGAACCGTTGAATTTTTATCGGTTTGGTTGATGTGTTTAACTTCGGGTGATAATTGAAGAATATGTCAAGTCGAGTTTGTTGCCGTGAGAATTATCGGAATCGGAATTACGACGCGAGAGTTACGTGTATTTGAAGTTTGTCGAAATACGTAATTTTGGAAGTTTTCTATTTTGGAAAGTATATATGTGGGTTTCCATTTATGGCAAGTCAACATTTATGGGTGAGCTATTGACTCGGTCAATGTGGGTTGAAGAAGGTGGCCACGGTGGCCACGGCTTCGCCGGCGGCAAGCTTAATCCGGCCACCTCCGGCTTCGGGCTTGGGCCCATTCTCTTCGCCATGATGTCCCCGTCCTGTTTCCGGCCTCCTTCCACGGCGTGGGACGCCGGAGGAGGAAGAATTTCCGGCCAAAGTTTGCAAGTTTTGGGGTTTTTGGGGCGATCCGATTCCGGCCAAATTGAGCTACAATTTGGAGTGGGCTTTGAAGCTCTCATCACCATGAAGCTACCATGTAAGTTTGGTGTTCCAATTCATCTTGTACATGGAGAATTTTGGAATTGAAATCTTGATTGGAATTCGGTTTTTCTTGAAATTGACATGGTTAGAGTGAGAATTGGCCTTCGATGCAGTTGTGAAAGTTGCTCAGTGAGTGATTTTGCATGGAATAGGGGTTGCTCCGCTGAGAAATTTCACGGTTGGTGGTTGCGGTCAACGGCGGTCAAACTTTGACTTTTGGGGTTTTCGACAAGTTGCATGTCATTTCACTCGAAATCCTGCTCCGATCGCAGTGGGGAGGTTCGTTTTTCGAATTGAGCGTCCGAAATTACAGCGAGGTATTGAGGTGTGATTTTCGGAATTTCGACAGTTTGTCGTAATCGGATTACGTGTTTCCGAGAACGGTGGTTTCTCGTGATTTGTTTTGAATTTTCGAGTTATGACTTTGAGATATGGATTATGTGATTATTCAGGGGTTCGTGATCGTTCGTTTGGCGAGGGACTTTCCGCCGGATCACGGGTTAACGCGAACTGCGTTACGCTAGTCTTTGAGTGGACAATTTCTTTTCACGGAATGATTGCGAGTCTTTATACACATTTTACGAACTTGAGCATGCATACGAGATTATGATTTATTATAAGCATGTGTTATACGATTATATTACGTATTTGCATTTATATGCTGTTTATTGTATTTGCATCGAAATATTTATGATTTGGTTTACACAGAGTACAGTCGTAGTTCATGTTGTTGTATCGATACAAACGCATCCCGGCTGATCCCCGAGGGTGCCTACCAGGGGGGTACCGTACCTTGTGCCGATGTAGTTCCGGGTGGGTACTGGTTTCTGTACCTTGTGCCGATGTAGTTCCGGGTGGGTACAGATGTCTGTTTCTTGTGCCGATGTAGTTCCGGGTGGAAACAGATACCCTGACCTGAGGCCTTTCTGGCTCGAATCACGTGTGGGTCTGGGATCCCGTGATTCGAACTGTACTAGCACGGACGTGTCCAAAAGTGACCCCGTGGGATTTTTACATGCATGCTCAGTACGCTGGAGGAGTATGAGTTTACCTCGTGTACTTTATTATATTTATTTATCTGGACTCGCATATGTTTTTTATAACATATATTATTTGGCGAAAGTCATTTATTTTCGTCCACTCAGTCTAACGATTTTCATGTCTTTCCCCTGGGCTTTTCGGTTTCCATGCCCAGTTTGCAGTTCGGACTCTGGTATCGCACGTCGTGGTCGGAGGCATAGTGCTCGAGGTACCTTGTTTCTTCCAATAAGTTTATTGTTCTACCTACTGTGGAATACTTATATGATTATACATTAGAGGTCTCTCTGAGTATTCTGTTGTATATTTTATACGATTTTACTCCGGATTTCAGTAAAGTACAGATATATTTATTATTTTATTTTACTGTTGATATATTGAGAAATCCATATGGGATTGGTGCCCACGGTTTGATTTTTGTGGCATAGGATAAATTGTATTTTTCGCGTGTAGGTCATGGTAATTCCACGTTAGTAACGAAACTCTGCCGAAATTTTGTTGGTTTTTGTTGGTTCGTGTTTTCGAAGGGGTTTGATTCTGGTTTAGGCAACTAAATTGGGGTTGGGTCCTTTCAGCTTGGTATCAGAGCATTAAGTTATAGGTTCTGTAGACTTCTGTAGTCGTGTTTGCTAAGGATATTTGAGAATGTACAGCATGTCTGGAATGGTGACCCGACCGGCCGGTGGATACTCATCAATATTTCAGGTGTTGTATACTTTCAAATATTTGAAGTTCCATGATTACGTTCTACTTGTTGTAAACGATGTTTTATTCATTAAGATGCCTCCTTGATGTGCTTTCCGTGTCGGTACGGTTGTGGATCCTATTGTGGATCAATCGACGCGCGATTTGCCAGAGGATTGTGGGTTTGGATGAGTATTCTGGGTTCAGAGATTTGTGTGGCATGGTTTGCCTAATTTTGTGTGTATTAGCGCCTACATGTTGCCTCAGAGCTGAGAATTGTGGCAGTTAATGTTTTGCTTGAGTCAGATCATTGCATTTGGTGGGCTGGTATTGTGTGAGTTCCTATTGCGACTCCATGGCCTACATTCAGGGTGTTGTTTATACGGTAATGGTGCACTCAGGCTACCCAGCATTAGAATGTTGAGTGTTTATCCCCCTGAGGCAGAGATGCATTGTTCATATGTTTGTCCATGTTTGCACGTGTTATGTGGCTTCAGAGGAAGCAATGCACGAGGTTCGAGATGAGTTTAAACCTGAGCATCAGAGGGATCTTGATTGATATGCCTCAAGATAACCGTGAGGAGCTTAATGTGCTGCACTCAGAGGCGAGGCTATTGAGAAGGAAAGGTGTACGCGCTTTCCGATGTGTTGGTTTGAGGAAAGTGGACTTAGTCGAGATTTTGAAGAGGTTGAGTTTCGACACTTCGGGATCAGTGACTTCATTAGGCAGTGGCCTTTTCAATTATGTTGAGGGTTATCAGATCAAGCAGATGATCCGTTTGGTGATGGTGGAGATCACAGAGTAGCAGATTTGCTCCTGTGACATGAGTTTGGGCGATCGTTGGTGATCCTATCACGCAGCAGGTGTTGCGGTGACTTATGTTCGAGGAGCACTTTTAGTTGCTATTGTGGTGGCCAGGAGGGTCACGTTGCGAGGGAGCGCCCTCAGCCAGCTGTATTAGCGGTTCGGCAGCTCAGAGTTCACGAGGAGGTCATAATGCTATTGCTAGAGTGACCAATATAGCCTTTGTGATGAGTTAATCAGCAATGTCACAATTGACGTGGGCGGCTAGTTGGGCATGTTGGAGTTCGTGCCATGATCTTGTTTGAGGATAGAGTTTTCTCCGAGGTTACTGTTGTTTGATATCCATGGCTATTATACCTGCATCTCCACTTCTGAGGTTTTGGAGAGTGTTATATCCATCCGGAGGTTGCGGGATCCTTGTTGGAGGATATGGCTTAGCCGCGGATCTGTTACAGCTGAACATCGTGGTTTTGATGAGACTATGAGTATGGACTTCTTGGCGACGCATTGGCTATGTTCGTTGGTCACGAGAAGGTGGTTGTGTTTCGACGACCAGATTTCCCCGAGATGCTGTTTCGTGGTGATGGTCGAGCGGATGGTGGAGACGAGTTATGTTGTTTGCTTAGCTTATGTTGTGGATACTACGGTTGTTGTACCCGACATTGGCGACATTGAGGTGGTTCCGAGCTTCCAGGTGTGTTCCGGAGGAGTTACCAGGTGTTCCTCCAATTTGGGAGACCGACTACACCATTGAGCTTGTACCGGACGCTGGACTCATTTTACCGGCATCTTGTCATTCGGAGCCAGCGGAGCTGATGGAGCTATAGTTTCGACTCCAGGAGGTTTCAGGAGATTTCATGCGACCCCATGTATTTGCGTGGTGTGCTCTTGCATTGTTGTACGGATGATGGATGGTTCGATAAGGTGGTGCATTGACTACCGGAAGCCTGATTCGCTTCAGAGGAGAGCGAGTATCCTCCGCTTCGGATTAACGATTGGTTCGATTAGCTCGCGAGAGCTTCAGTCTTTTCGAAGATATATTGATTTCGGGTCCGGATACCATCAGTTGAGGTTTGATGAGTCAGATGTGGTTTGGACAGCTTTTGGACCTCGGTATGGGCATCAAGAGTTCTTGGTCACGCCATTTGGTTGACCAATGTCCCGCAGTTTTTACAGACTTGATGGACCAGGTGTTCAGACGATTTTGGACGAGGTTGCAGTCATGTTCGGTAGCAACATCCTGATGTACTTCCAGAATGTGAGCCAGTACCTGAAGCACTTGCGAGTGGTTCTACGGATTTCGCATAATGATCAGCTATTGGTAAAGTTCAGCCAGTGTGAGTTTTGGCTGATTAGCGTGAAGATTTTGGACTGTGTGATGCTATCCGAGTGGGTGGCGTGGATCCTGACCAGTTAGAAGCCGTGTGAATTTGGGGATTGCTCTACCATTGTACCAGAGATCAGGAGTCTCTTGGGTTTGGCAGGCTATTACCGACGGCTTGTGCAGGATTTTCCCGGATTTCCACTTCATTCTCCGGATTGACGAAGAAGGCGTCAAGTTCGATGCATGCGAGGAGAGTTACTTAGTCTTGCAGGATGGTTGACCGTTGCCTCGGTTTTGACCTTACCTGATGATCGTGGTGAGTTCGTGGTTTACGGTGATGCATCGAGATTTGGATGGTTATGTTTTGATGCTGTGTAGCAGAGCGGTGGCTCATAGGTTCAGGCAGTGGAAGCTTTATGTAGTTGTATATCCTGTGTATGGTTTGGTTGTAGCTGTCCTTATGTTAGCATCAGAGAGTTGGAGATACTACTGCTACGGTGTGCAGCGCAGTGTAGGATGTACACTGATCACTTGAGTTTCATCCACTTGCATTTTCGGCCAGATTTGGGCTTGAGGCAGTGTAGATGGATGGGGTCGACTAACGACTATGGCTGCACCTTTGAGTTTGTTCAAGAAGGCTAGAGGTTGTACTTTGACTATCCATCTGGGATGTTGTTGTTGATGCATTCAGTCTAAGTCAGAAACTTCAGTGTTTCATGTGTGTGTGTGGCTTGAGTTTCCGTGTTAGCTGAATTGCGAGCTACGGGAGCTGGGTTCGAGTGTAATGATGTTGAAGCTTACTGTTTTGCGTGCATTTGGCGCTAGTGGTGCGGATATGTGTCTGATACTTCGAGTTTACTACTCGTGACGCAACATGAAGAAGAATGTAGCAGCTTGTGTGTGCAGATACCACATTTGTCGACTGGTGATGGCTAGGAGGCAGAGACTTGCCGGGAAGTTTTAGCCATTAGAGATTTTCGATTAGAAGTTGGAGTTTGTTGCTGTGGTTTTGTGTGCCAGTACGCATTTTGGTTTGTGGTACCAGTTGTTGGGCCATTGTGAATCATTTGACGAACTCAGTACATCTCCTTGTACTTTCGGGAAAGGATTTCAGTGGCAGGCTGGCATAGCTGTGTTTGACGGAAGTTGGCCATTCACGTGGTGTGCCTATGTCCCAGTTCGCTGATCGAGACAATCAGCTACGACAGAGTGTTGGCAAGCTTTGCAGCGAGCATTGGGGACCAGGTTACAAGTTAGTATCGGTTCTTATCCTCAAATTGGTGAGCGATCTTTGAGGACTATTCAGACCTTGGAGGGCATGTTGTGGTCTTGTGTATTGCAGTTCCGAGGGATTTGGGACCAGCAGTTTCACTTGTTTGAGTTTGCATGCAGTACCAGTTTGTTAACCACTATGATTTTGACGTTGGTTGATGTCGTTTTGAGGAACGACATTGTACTCCATTGTGTTGGGGTGAGTTTGGTTTGACTTGATGTTTGATTCTGATTTTGTGGAATGTGCTACCACATACTTTCGGATTAGCGGAAACAGATTGATAATTGCCCGAGTTCGATGTTTGAGTTATGTTGGTGTGTGTAGTCTGAGTTGTGAATTACCACGTTGTTTTGATACAGATGTGATCATAGGCGAGTTTGTGATGTGCTGTATAGTTCGGCATTGCCTATAGTGTTGGCTTTTGTGTGTGTTGTGTTCCGTGTGGCGGAACTATGTTTCAGGTTTGTTACGTGTTGTGTACCCTATCTGTTCCATATGCAGGAACACTTGGCGATTGTGTAGAGCCAATTCAGATTCGAGATTGTGAGTACAGAGATTTCAACACGGAGCTATCTCCTATTGTGGAATCTGTTATCAGAGTTGTTCAGTTGACGTTGTCACTGGAGAGTTGAGAATTTAATTTCGAGTTCGTGGGAACTTCTGGAGTATTATTCTGAGTTACGAGGATTATGTTGTGAATATTTCCGATTTTTGATTATTTAGTCGGTTTAAGTATGTGTTTGGGTTGAACCGTTGACTTTTTATCGGTTTGGTCGATGTGTTTGACTTCGGGTGATAATTGAAGAATACGTCGAGTCGAGTTTGTTGCCGCGAGAATTATCGGAATTGGAATTACGACGCGAGAGTTACGTATATTTGAAGTTTGTCGAAATACGTAATTTTGGAAGTTTTCTATTTTGGAAAGTATATATGTGGGTTTCCATTTATGGCAAGTCAACATTTATGGGTGAGCTGTTGACTCGGTCAACGCGGGTTGAAGAAGGTGGCGACGGTGGCCACCGCTTCGCCGGCGGCGAGCTTAATCCGGCCACCTCCGGCTTCGGGCTTAGGCCCATTCTCTTCGTCGTGATGTCCCCGTCCTGTTTCTGGCCTCCTCCCACGGCGTGGGACGCCGGAAGAGGAAGAATTTCCGGCCAAAGTTTGCAAGTTTTGGGGTTTTTGGGGCGATCTGATTCCGGCCAAATTGAGCTACAATTTGGAGTGGGCTGTGAAGCTCTCATCACCATGAAGCTACCATGTAAGTTTGGTGTTCCAATTCATCTTGTACATGGAGAATTTTGGAATTGAAATCTTGATTGGAATTAGGTTTTGCTTGAAATTGACATGGTTAGAGTGAGAATTGGCCTTCGATGCAGTTGTGAAAGTTGCTCGGTGGGTGATTTTACATGGAATAGGGGTTGCTCCGCCGAGAAATTTCACGATTGGTGGTGGCGCCGCCGCCGGCAGCGGTCAACGACGGTCAAACTTTGACTTTTGGGGTTTTCGACAAGTTGCATGTCATTTCACTCGAAATCCCGCTCCGATCGCAGTGGGGAGGTTCGTTTTTGGAATTGAGCATCCGAAATTACAGCGAGGTATTGAGGTGTGATTTTCGGATTTTCGACAGTTTGTCGTAATCGGATTACGTGTTTCCGAGAACGGTGGTTTCTCGTGATTTGTTTTGAATTGTCGAGTTATGACTTTGAGATATGGATTATGTGATTATTCAGGGGTTCGTGATCATTCGTTTGGCGAGGGACTTTCCGCCGGATCACGGGTTAACGCGAACTGCGTTACGCTAGTCTGTGAGTGGACAATTTCTTTTCACGGAATGATTGCGAGTCTTTATGAAAGGACCCATCCCCGATTCAGTTACGTAAACCGGAATCGAACCCCTTCTGAAAATACGAACCAATAAAAACTTTTCAATATTTCGGCAGAGTTTCGTTACTAACGTGGAATTGCATAAACCTGCAACCTGAAAATAACACTTCGTCCTATGCCACAAAAGCCAAACCGTGGGCACCAATCCCATCTGGATTTCTCAACATCATATTATAAACAATAAATAGTAAACATACTATAGTATATATATATCCGAGAAAATACGTATAAAACATGTATCAGAATGTATCAGAGCGACCTCTAGTGTAAATATATACAATATACACATCAGTATGCGAAACAAGAACGTACTGGAAAACACAAGTAGCTCTGATCACTAGCCTCTAGCCGCGACGTGAAATACCAAAACCTGAACTGCAAACTGGGCACGGAAACCGAAAAGCCCAGGGGAAAGACATGAAAATCGTTAGAGTGAGTGTACGAAGATAAATGTCTTTCACCAGTTGATATATATGTTTAAAATAACATATGCGAGTCAAGATAAATAAAATAACAAAGTACACGAGGTAAAATCATACTCCTCCAGCGTACTGAGCATGCAAGTAAAAATCCCACGGGGTCACTCATGGACACATCTGTGCTAGTACAGTCAGAATCACGGAGTCCCAGACTTCCACGCAATTCTAGCCAGAAAGGCTTCAGGTCATAGGTCTGCCTGCCCCCGGTAAAGGCCTCGGGTCAGAAGTCACAGCCTCCTACGGTACACATCCTCGGGGATCAGCCGAGATGCGAGTGTATCGATACAACAACATATAACGACTGTACTCTGTGTAAACCAAATCATAAACATTTCGATGCAAATGTAATAAACAGCATTTAAATGCATATACGTAATGTATAATGATATAAGCATAATCGTCTAACACATGCTCGTATAAATCGTAATCTTGTACGCATGCTCAAGTTCGAAAATCGTATTAAAAGACTCGCAAACATTCCGTGAAAAGAAATTGTCCACTCACAGGTGAGAAAAACGCGCACTCGCGCTAATCTCGTGGTCCGGCGGAAGATCCCTCGCCTGAAGCATGATCACGATCTCGATCTCGATCTTCTGAATATTCACAAAATATAACTGATCAAAATCATAGTCCACAACTCTGTACTGAACCACGGAAACCAACCGTTCTCGGAAATATGTAATGCAATACAAAATGATTAACGGAATTCCCGAAATCTCCACTCGAAACCCTCGACTAAAAATCGGCTACCCAAATCAATCCGAAAACCTCTGGATGATAATCAGGGCATGATTACGAGAAAAACGACATTAAAAACACCAAAATCCAAAAAGTCAACAGGTCGCCGGAGCTCGGAGAGTTTTCCCGGCGACCGAGCTACCACAATAATCTCCTCAACAAGGCGAGCAACTTTAATGAAGGAGCCACCACCATCCAACCACCACCGTGGCCGAAATCCATCTCGAAAGCCACGGTGGTCCAAACCCCTCCGGCGAACTGTTTGCCTTCGCTCCTCCGTCCACGGCGTACGGCTGACCTCCAAACCTGTCCCAAAAGGATCACCATGCACCCCTGATCAAAACCCCCTAACCCTCCGGCCACCACCGTGGCCGGAGCGCCACCGTCACCGAAACCCAAACCGGCCGGAAAACTCTCCATCTTCAAACCGTGATTTCTCCCTCAATTCTCAACCAATTCACACAATTCCAAAGGCAAAACAGCATAGAATCACAAGACGGACATTTTACCTTCAAGGGTCGTGGCTTGAAATGGCCAGAATCGGCCGGTCCGGCAAGAGAATCCAAGCGGTCCGTTCCTCCTCCTCGGTCAACGCAAGTCAACGTGGTCAACGGTCCTGTTTCGGTCAACTCAGACCAAAATCAACTTTTCAACAATTTAACGACTATTCCCGATATTTATATTCGCGCCTCGGGTCGATCGACGATTCGGAACGGATAACTATCACGATTCGGATAAATACAAAACAAACGGATAAACTCGTCGATAACCTGAAACTTCAAATAATCGTATTATATTCCTTGGTTATCGGAAAAATCTTCCGGAACCGCCTTCGAGCTCGAAATCATGTACTCTACACTTTCTGTGAAGACACTCAACCCAAATTCTCGACCGAAAACAAAGTCGTGAATAGAATCGGCAAACCACATATATAACGTAAAACTACGACTAAGCATAATCTCATGAACCGTGCCGAATATTCCTTTGATTCTGGTTCGGGTCGTCACACTTTATACACGTTTTACGAACTTGAGCATGCATACGAGATTATGATTTATTATAAGCATGTGTTATATGATTATATTACGTATTTGCATTTATATGCTGTTTATTGCATTTGCATCGAAATATTTATGATTTGGTTTACACAGAATACAGTCGTAGTTCATGTTGTTATATCGATACACACGCATCCCGGCTGATCCCCGAGGGTGCCTACCAGGGGGAGTACCGTACCTTGTGCCGATGTAGTTCCGGGTGGGTACTGGTTTCTGTACCTTGTGCCGATGTAGTTCCGGGTGGGTACAGATGTCTGTTTCTTGTGCCGATGTAGTTCCGGGTGGAAACAGATACCCTGACCTGAGGTCTTTCTGGCTCGAATCATGTGTGGGTCTGGGATCCCGTGATTCGGACTGTACTAGCACGGACGTGTCCATGAGTGACCCCGTGGGATTTTTACTTGCATGATCAGTACGCTGGAGGAGTATGAGTTTACCTCGTGTACTTTATTATATTTATTTATCTGCACTCGCATATGTTTTTTATAACATATATTATTTGGCGAAAGACATTTATTTTCGTCCACTCACTCTAACGATTTTCATGTCTTTCCCCTGGGCTTTTCGGTTTCCGTGCCCAGTTTGCAGTTCGGACTCTGGTATCGCACGTCGTGGTCGGAGGCATAGTGCTCGAGCTACCTTGTTTCTTCCAGTAGGTTTATTATTCTACCTACTGTGGAATACTTATATGATTATACATTAGAGGTCGCTCTGAGTATTCTGTTGTATATTTTATACAATTTTACTCCGGATTTCAGTAAAGTACAGATATATTTATTATTTTATTTTACTGTTGATATATTGAGAAATCCGGATGGGATTGCTTGAAAGGACCCAACCCCGATTCAATTACCTAAATCGGAATCAAACCCCCTCTGAAAATACGAACCAACAAAAACTTTTCAAAATTTCGGCAGAGTTTCGTTACTAACGTAGAATTGCATAAACCTGCACCCTGAAAATAACACTTCATCCTATGCCACAAAAGCCAAACCGTGGGCACCAATCCGATCCGGATTTCTCAACATCATAATATAAGCAATAACAGTAAACATACTGTACTATATATAGTATATCCGTGAAAATCCGTATAAACATGTATCAGAATGTATCAGAGCGACCTCTAGTGTAAAATATATACAACATATACATCAGTAGGCGAAACAAGAACCTACTGAAAAACACAGGTAGCTCATATCGCTAGCCTCCAAACCGCGACGTGAAACACCAAACCTGAACTGCAACTGGGCACGGAAATCGAAAAGCCCAGGGGAAAGACATAAAACACGTTAGAGTGAGTAGACGAAAATAAATGTCTGTCACCAAGTAATATATACGTATAAAATCATATGCGAGTCAAATGCATGAAAATCAAATGGTACGTAAGGAGACGCTGACTACCACTCACGTACAGAGCATGCAATGTAAAATGTATCGCGGGATCTATCATGGACTACCACGCGATAGCACAGTCTGAATCACGGGATCCCAGACCCACACGTGATTCCTAGCCAGAAAGGCCTCGGGTCAGGATATCTGTCCCCCCCGGAGCGTACTCGGGGATCAGCCGAGAAGCCAATGTGTATCGATACCACAACATATACTGAGACTGTACTCTGTGTAAACCAAATCATAAATCTTTTCTATGCACATGCTTAAAACATAATATATACACATGTATGCTCGTATACGTATATTCGTATATGCATAATCGTAAAACACATGCTCGTAAAATCAGAATCAATCTGCATGCTCAAGTTCGTAAATCATAAATAAAAGACTCGCAATCAATCCGTGAAAATAAATTGTCCACTCACAGACTCGCGTAACGCGCACTCGCGCTAAACTCGTGGTCCGGCGGAAGAGCCATCGCCTGAAGCACGATCACGATCCAGATCTCGATCTCGATCTCCTGAATATTCACAAAATATAACTGATCAAAATCATAGTCCACAACCCTGTACTGAACCACGAAAACCAACCGTTCCCGGAAATAAACAATGCAATGCAAAACGACTAACGGAATTCCCGGAATCACCACTCGAAACCCTCGACTGAAAATCGACTACTCTAATCAATCTGAAAACCTCTGGATGATAATCAGGGCGCGATTTCGAGAAAAACGACATTAAAAACGTCGAAATCAAAAAAGTCAACTCTCCACCGTTGACCGCCGCCACCGGCGGCGGCGCGCCGTCAACGGCGAGATTCATCGGCGGAGAAATTCCAGATCACAAGGTCTCGACCATCCAAACCCTTTTCATAACTGGCTCCCAGGCCAAATCTAACTCTAACCCTTCCAAAACACAACAAACCCGAACGGAAAATCCAGATTCCGGCCACCACTCGAGTCCAACGAAAACTCACTCAAAACCCAATTAAAGCACATGGTTAGACTCCCAAGGGCAAGGGGAGTCGAACCCCCTTATCCACCACCACCGTGGTTTGCCGGAGAACCTCCTCCCGATACCGACGACGAAACCAAATCGGCTTCACTTCGAAACCCCACAAATCGTGATAAATTCTTAAAAACTCATACATGAAACGAAAGAGGAGCTCAAGGTGAGTCGAAATATACCCACAGCCTGGCCGGAGATGGCCGGAAAAGTCGGGTCGGCCGACGAGTTCAAACGGGTCGTCCTCCTCTTTCACGGGTCAACGGGTAAGTTTCCAAAAATAGTAAGTCAACAGGCAGTCAACGGTAGTCAACCCTCAAACAGTGATTTTTCGACGATTTTACGACTATTCTCGATATTTATACTCGCGTCTCGGGTCAATCGACGGTCCGAAATGAATATTCGAAATGATTCGGATAAGCTCGAAACAATCGGATAAACTCGTCGGAAACCGAAACTTTGAATAATCATAAAATATTCCTCGGTCATCGGAAAAATCTTCCGGAATAGCCCACGAGCTAGAAATCACGTACTCTACAACTTTCGTGAAGACACTCAACTCGAATTCTCGACCGAAAACATAGTCGCGAATAGGGTCGACGAACCACAAATATAACGCAAAACTGCGACTAAACAGAATCTCGTGAATCGTGCCGAATACACAACTGATTCTGGTTCGGGTCGTCACATTGCTGCCCACGGTTTGATTTTTGTGGCATAGGATGAAGTGTATTTTTTGCGTGCAGGTAATGGTAATTCCACGTTAGTAACGAAACTCTGCCGAAATTTTGTTGGTTTTTGTTGGTTCGTGTTTTCGAAGGGGTTTGATTCCGGTTTAGGCAACTAAATCGGGGTTGGGTCCTTTCACCTTACCCCCCAGAACCCGTCGCATCAAGTAGCCATCGTGATGTAGTATCAGGCTCGATTCGAAAAAGGAATGCACTAAAAATGCGTTGTTCTACCAAGAAATCGATTTTTCTTAAAAAAAAAATCAATTAGGGTTTGTTTCTGGATGCTAGTTTTTTTGGGTTGTTGAAGTTCTAATCATTTTTACTTTGTTTTCATTGATTTTGAAGTGATATTGTGTTTAATTTTGGGATGATACTATGTTTAGTGTTGTTTGTTGTATATCAATAAAGATTAGGCTACCTTATAATGACTTTGAGTTGATACTGTGCTTTTGATTCATATATCTATTAGTTTTTCGCTTGAACTTTTAGTTGATATTGTGCTGAGTTTTGTCTTTTGGTGTATTTGATGAAGTGGTACTATGTTTGTTTCCCAAATTTAATGGTTAATGCTTTGTTGTTTCACTGTTATTGTGTTTTTCTACACTCATTTGATGCTGTAATGTTTTATTGTTTGTGAATGGCTGACATTAGAAAAAAATGTTGCAATGTTACTGAGTTTTGCTGTTGTATTTGAAGGAATGATACTGAAAATATGCTTGTGTAAATAGCTACGTTGATATGGCTACAGCAAATTGTGAGTGGAGACCGCAATACAGATGCAATATACACATTGGCAATGGAAAAACTAATCATCTATGTCGATAGAGCTAAAATACAGTAGCAGAGATCTCGAGCGACGGAGCCTCCTCCCTCAACTTCTGCCGTCTTCTCCCCCAACCTCCGCCACCTCAAGCCGTGGCTTGTTCTCTTGCGTCACTACCTCCATCGTCAGAACTCGGTTCTGTGCCATCGTTAGCTTCAGTCGGCTGTCGGAATGCAGTACCAGGGTCGATTCACAAAGGTTTGCACTACCATTACGTTTTTCTACTAAGAAATCAATTTTTGATAAAAAAAAAAATCAATTAGGGTTGGTTTTGGGATGTTACTATGTGTGGGTTGTTGAAATTCTAAGCATTTTGACTTTGTTTTCGTTGATTTTGAGATGATACCGTGTTTAATTTTGGGATGACACTATCTTTTTTGTTACTTGTATATCAATAAAAAATTGGTTTACTTGTTACTTGTATATCAATAAAAAAATTGAGTTGATACCGTGCTTAAATTAGGGTTCAGCTAGAAATTTCACTAAGTAATCAGTGTGTTTGCTGTTGAAATTTGGGTGTTGTTGATGCATGCATGATACTGTGATTCTTTATTGTTGTTATCTATTGCATGGTTTCTATTAAACTTTTCATGCTTTTGAATGTGTTATACTATGATAAGCATGTTTTCTCCATTGCTACTATACTTACCAGTTCCAATGGTTTTTATTTGACATATTCACGGTTACTGTGTTTTGTTTCTTCACTCAATTGATAATGTATTTTGAAATGTTGACTTTATATTTGTTTGTGAATTGTTGATACTGGAAAAATTGGGAAGTCATCATATTTGTGTATTGATTTCTGTAGATATGAAGAAAAAGGATGTAATGTCAAAGAAGTAGGGAATGAAATAATCTCTATAGACACTGATACTGAGCTCGTGGATGGTGATACAGACATGGAGTCCTCTTTGGAAAACACTGATACTAAGCTTGAGGATAGTGACGATAAAACAGAGTCCTTGGAGGATACTAACACTGAATCTAAGGATAGTGAGGATGAAGTAGAGTCATCAGGGGAAGACACTAATACTGAAATTGAGGATAGTGGGGATGGTGACACTGACATGAAGTCATGAGATGAAGACACTGATACTGAGCGTGAGGATAGTGAATATGAAGTGGAGTCGAAGGAGGAAGCCACTTAGGAAGCCCCTGAGATTGAGAATGAGGCAAAGAAGCGCTAGTGTACAATGTATATTTGATGTAAATTAGAAACTATGTTATGTAAACTAGCTTCCACTGATACTATGTTATTTAGTTTTGTCATACATTGATTCCTGAACATTTCCAAGACTAGATGTGCTCAAATATCGGGCAAAATTTCTAACAGATTTCATGGACGACAAGAAGAGCTAGATGTCGAAGTACATGGGGCATGGGATATAGTTGCTACTACTATTCTATGTAGGATTTAGAATATGTAAGTGATTTTGTGTAGGGTTTAGTACATATAAAAATATCTATGTAGAAGTAAAACATCTTATACTGATACTACTGTTATTATGCTAAATTTTCACTATTGAATCTCTTCTAGTGAAAAAAAAGAGTTCATTAATACTATAGTGTAGCTGAAGATTAGTCAAACTGCACCTCGGATATGGACTAATACATCACAAACATGACTTTTATACTGTAACATTAAGCTTGGCACTCCCCCTCAATGTGGAATGCACTAATAATAAACACGGAACATCTATTGATATTGATTACTGTAGATGCATTGATGTTGAACATATAACATGCACTGATGCTGGAAATTGAAACATGCACTGATACTGCACATGCACTGCTGCTCAGCATATAAAGCCTAAAATTGGGCTGTTACTTATTCATATAACTACATTAATGAAAACAAAAATGAAATAAAACATCCATTGAAGCTTAAAACACAAATATTAAATAGGATTCAAAATAGAAATCCATTAAAATTCTGTAACGATCTGAACCAAAAGTTATGCAAAACCTTATGATTTAGGTTTTCCGCGAATTATGCACCTCGTGAAATTTTGTTAACAACTTTATCTTCGGACGAGAATTTGATCTGACTTTCTTTGCAGAAGTCGTAAAGTATTTAATTTCATACACGTAAGAATTTTTGGTGAATTTTTCGGGTTATCGAGCTATTTCTTTCGATTTTTAGAAGTTCGTATGTGAAGTTATGTATTTTAAAATAGTTTCCTTGACAGTTTACTTTGGGCCGTTGGATCTTGATCAGATCAAATTGTGGCCGTTGATCGGATCAGAAATTTTTGGTATAAATACTGAATTTTTGGTAGAAATGAGGATTATTTCATAGAAATACAGAAAATTAGTACATGTACGTACTAACCCGTATTTTTCCCCAAACGAATACCGATTTTGACCCATCGCAAAACGCCACGGTTGCCGGCGATCTTGGTATGGATTTGAAGCTATTCATCTCCTCTTTCAATTCATGTATTCATTTGTGAATTTTGAATAGATTTTGTGGCCGAAAAATGGCCGGGAACCCGCCGGAATCCGGGTGGATTCGGTGGCAGCGTTCCGGTCATTTTTCGGCGTGGTCCTTGGGTGGGTTTGGTTGGGTTTGATCCAAGGATGAAAACCCCCTTGGTTTGGGGGGCCGAGATGAATCACCGGTGACGACATCAACCGGAGAAGTTTTCTGGGCATTTCGGCCACCGTGGGTTTCAGGCTCGATTCCGGCTAAACGCCGGGGAATTAGGTCTAGTTATCAAATGTGTTGGGATCATTGAGATCTTTCCAACGAGTGGTCAAACGCTCCCATTGAAGCAGTTTGTGAAAGGACCCAACCCCGATTTAGTTTCCTAAACCGGAATCAAACCCCTTCTGAAAACATGAACCAACAAAAAGCATAAAAATTTCGGCAGAGTAACGCTACTAACGCGAAATTGCCGTTAACCTGCACCCGAAAAATACACTTCATCCTATGCCACAAAAATCAAACTGTGGGCACTAATCCCATCCGGATTTCTCCATATCATAACAGTAATGTTAAGTAATAAATATAACTATACTTTACAGAAATCCGGGGAAAAATCGTATAAAAGTATACATCAGAATACTCAGAGCGACCTCTAGTGTATAATTATATAAATATACCATAGCAGGCAGAACAAGAAACCTACTGGAAGAAACAAGGTAGCTCGAACACTATGCCTCCGACCACGACGTGCGACATCAGAGTCCGAATTGCAAACTGGGCACGGAAACCGAAAAGCCCAGGGGAAAGGCAAATAAAAACGTTAGAGTGAGTGGACGAAAATAAACATATGCCTTTCGCCAATTTATATACATAATCAATGTAAAACAATGAGAGTTTGGAAAGTATATATGGAGGTTGCCAGGCGAATCTCTCAAGCCTGACGGTCAGGTGAATCACTCAAACCCGACGGTGATAGGCCAGGGGAATCTCTCAACCTCGGCGGCATACAGGGGAATCTCTCAACCCTGCCCAGAGGAATCTCTCAACTCCGGCGGACTACCGGTGATCAGCCGAGTAGCCGAAGCATTGATGCAGTAATTACATCACCAATAAATATAAAATAATACCTCCGAAAATAACATATATCTCAACATCGTATAAAGTAAATACGAAAAATCACGAAAAATTACGAACTCGCAACAACTGTGAAAATATAAAAATGTCCACTCACAGGTGAGCGTAACGTGATACGCGTTAATCCCATGATCCGGCGGAAAATCCCTCGCCAAACGAACGATCATGAACTCCTGAATAATCATAAAATCCACTGCTCAAATTCATAACTCAACATCTCAAATCATATCACAAGAAACAACCGTTCCCGGAAATATATAATTCAATTTCGACAAAATCGTGAAAATCCAATAATTACACCACAAAACCTCGCTATAATTTCTGATGCTCAATTCGAAAAACAAACATCACCACTGCGATCGGGACGCGATTCCGAGTGAAACGACATATAACTCGTCGAAAACCCCTAAAAGTCAACTTTGACCGGAGGACCGCCGTTGACCACCGCTGGCGATTGCGGCACAACCCAACCAAGAATTTTTCTGGCGAACCAACACCTATTCCACTCAAAATCATCCAACAAACAACTTCCATAACTACACCAAAGATCAATTTTGACTCTAACTAGTCCAATTTCAAGCAAAACCGAAATCCCACCAAATTTTCAATCGATCGATTCTCCATGTACAAGAAGAATTGGAGCACCATACTTACATAGGTAGCTTCGTGGTGGTGAGGGCTTCAAAGCCCAGTACTCCATGCCTCACGATTTGGCCGGAAAAGGATCGACCCAAAACCTCCATTTTTCTCCAATTTCAACCGCAATTTTTCTCCTCCTTCGGCGTCCTCGCCGTCGATGGTGGCCGGAAATGCAAAGAGGACGTCGAGGCGAGTTGAACAGGTCCAAGCACGAGGCCGGAGGTGGCCGGACGGCAGCTCACCGCCGACAAGCCGTCACCACCGTCGCTCCTCTCCTCCCTGCCGAGTTGACTCGGTCAACCCAATTTAATGATCAGTTGACTTTCCCAAAGAAGAAACCCACATTAAATACCTTCAATTTTAGGAAACTTCCAAATATACTTTTCGACAAACTTCGAACAAACGTAACTTTCTCGTCGTAATTCTGTTTCCAACAATTCTCGCGGCAACAAACTTATCTCAACAAATTCTTCAATTTCCACTCTAAGTCAAACAATTCCGACCAATCCAATAAAAATTCAACGGGTCAATTCATCACAAGCTTATCCGATTAAACAATCAACGGTCTAAAATATTCATAACTTATTCCTCGTAACTCGGAAAAATTCTCCGGAAGTTCCCACGAGCTCGAAATTAAATTCTCTACATCTTCCGCGAAGAATCTAAAGTCAAATTCTCGCCCGATAATTTAGTCACTAACGAAGCCGCCATATTAACAGATTACATCAAAATCACGACAAATCGCGAAACTCGCAAATCAAGTCGATAATCATTCCATTTACGGTTCGGGTCGATCAACGGTCCAAAACGGATCACAATCACAATTCTGATAGACTCGAACACGAACGGATAAACTCGACAATATTCCAAAATTTCAAATATTCATATTATATTCCTCGGTCGTCGAAATAATAATCCGGAATCGCCGACAAACTCGAAATCACGTGTAAAACAACTCTCAAGAAGAGACTCAACTCAAATTCTCGGCCAATAATTAAGTCGTGACCAAAGCTGGCGATTCAATCAACTATCGGAAATCTGCGATTACACGCTAACTCACGAATTAAGCTAATTATACTACTGATTCTGTTCCGGGTGGTCACAGTTTGGGTCGGAGGAGCGTGTGGTTCACGCACCACTACCGATGGTGGCGGGTGACGGCCATGCGCCGCCGCTCGCGGCGGATCGGAGCTCTTACGAGTTAAAAATTCTATTTTTCCTATAGGGTTTCCATGATGGTTTCTAAGTTGTTTTTCGCATTTTTTATCGAATTCTGAAATTAAATGAATTGTTATTTATTCAAGAAACCGCGAGAGAGATTTTGGCGAGGGAACTTCCGGCGGGCCTCAGGGCTAGCTGTTTACTGTGAGTGGACAGTTTGATTTTCACAATTGATTTGCTAGTCTATGATTATGTTTTTATGATTATGCATTTATGAGTATGCATTTATGAGTATCCCTTTTCGATTATGCATTTTATGAGCATACATTGGTCTGGAGGCACATATGATTTGTTTTTACACAGAGTATGGTTATTATGGATGCATCGATGATATGGCCTCTCGGCTGATCCCTGAGATGCTCCAGGAGGGTTATGACAAGCACCTGACTTGGGCATGTTTGTAACTTGAGGGAAACGTACTCAAGTTATTGCCTCCACATATTACACTGCACCCAGGAGGGTTAGGACAAACACCTAACCTGGGCTTGATTATTTTGATTCGCATGATTCGATGTGCATTTATTGTGAAAAGCATGTTGGATTAATATCTTCTATTTATGTGATATATTATTATTTTCGTCCACTCACTCTAACGGTTTTATTATTTATATGCTTTTCGCTAGGCTTTTTGATTTCGTTCTTGCCCAGTTTACAGTTTCTATCATGTGGTTTCGTGTCGTCGTCGGAGGCCTAGAGTTCAAGTCACCGTTCTTTTCTAGTAGGTTCTTAGTTTAACATACTAGTTTTGTATATTTGTAAATTAGAAGTCGCTCTAAGTGTTATGTTAGTTTATTTTCTTTTGGTAATGCTTTCCGAGTACTTACTAGATTTCGAATAATAAGTGTAAATAAATACTTTTCCTATTATTCAATAGTTTGTGAATTTGAGAAATCCGGATGGGAATTGGCTTCCCACGGTTTGGCTTTTGTGGACTATTTGGAAGTGTGTTTTCATTGCAGGTTTTTGGTTTACTCATTTTAGAAAGTAAACTCTGGCGAAATTTTTTTTTAAAATTGTGGTGTTGTTAGGATCTAATTCCGGTTTAGGCAACTGAATCGAGGTTAGGTTCTTTCAAATTCAAAAAACATTATATAGTCTACTAATTTACAAAAAAAAAGATATCAAAAAACAAGTACAAAAACTAAATAACTTCAATTTTAAGAAATAGCAGGAACTTCAGAGTTCCCTGACCCTCATTTTGTTGATGAAAAGAACAATGCTACTTTAAGCAACCATGACTAAAAAGAACATTGCTACAATAAGCAGCATGTTGCTACACTACAACTGATAGAACACTATTGTTGATAATGAAAACAAATAAAGACTAACTGCTACTGAAAACAAAAGACACTAGCTGCTACTAAATAAATAGACTAACAAAAGGTCTGATACTAAACAAAGTTTTCTAGTATCACGTTGTTATCCTCCTTATAGTCTAAATCATCACTACTGACACCAGGGGTGGGATCGGTTTGGTTTTGGGC
The DNA here is from genome assembly GCA_946800695.1 of Geum urbanum. Lineage (NCBI taxonomy): Eukaryota > Viridiplantae > Streptophyta > Magnoliopsida > Rosales > Rosaceae > Geum > Geum urbanum. The sequence continues at coordinate 15,992,951 of OX327003.1, forward strand.
CGGATCCGAATCTGAATCCGAAATAGTATTCGATACAGGTTCGGCACCGTATTTCACTTTTGGGACATCCAACCCGAATGCGCCCGATCTGAATAGGTCCAGTTCAGTTCGATTCGGCCAATTTTCGGTACCAAATGCTACTTTTCAAAAAGTACATTTTTTTCTTTCTTTCTGAAAACAACTTTGTCTCTGTGACTCTGTGTCATATCCCGCCAACTCAGTGAACTCACAATATCTAAAAACAACTATATAAGATAGTACATTTAAGTAATTCAGTTTAAGCAGATTAAAAACCTAAATCTAAAACACTTCAAAACAACAAATCAGTAATTCAGTTTCAGCAGATTATAGTCCTAATCTGACAGACATATTACAGTCCTAAAATGGTGAAAAAATGAAAATGTTGTCTACGAGTCAAAACCCAAACAGTTTTAAGTGTTCAACACAACAAATCAACTACTCATTAGTCTATTACAGTCTCAAATGTCCAGAGCAATGACAAAATATAACAAACAAAGTAAAACAACAATGAAGAATTAGTTAGTCTGAATCTGAACCATCTTTAGAACTGCCTCCATCTTCATCATCACTCTCTCCTTCTTCAACATCGTCAACATCGACTGATTCAACTCCACTCACTTCCACATTATGTGTAGTACTCTCCAATGAACTTGCATGCTCTACGAATTGACAAAACTTAACCAAGTTACACAATACTACAACAACAAGTTCAAAACTAACAACAAGAGCAAAAACAAGGTACTTGAACCAAAACAAACAGTAAGAACCAAATTAAACAACAAAAAATATCCAAAAATTATAGGAGTCATACCTCTTTCAATTTGCTCATCAAGCTCAGTTGAGGAAACATCATTGCCCCTTAGCCAACTTTGAAGACAAACCAAAGCTTCCACTGATTTTGGAGTCAAAGAACTCCGAAAGTCGTTTACTACCCTCTCACCAGTGCTAAAAGCACTCTCTAAGGCTACTGAGCTCACCTTTATAGCCATCACATCCTTGGCAATTATTGCTAACACCGGGTACTTCACTGCATTCAGCTTCCACCAATCCAGAATTGGATAATTGTCATAAGTGCTTATCTCCACAGAATCTTCAAGGTACTTATCAACTTCATGAGTAGGGACTGCCATATTGGTGGAGGAGACAAATTGATTCCAGCTATTTATGATTTTAGCTCTGCTGCCACTACTGGCTGTACCACTGCTAGTTATTCTTTAAGATTGACGTAGTTACTGATTTACAGCTGCCACATCTCCCGGCAGCACATACACCTCAAACAAGCTCATATTGAAGTCTTTCAATACCTTTGTTCTATTGGCCACATCTTCCTTCCTATAACCGTCTAAGGTGAATAGATGTGTCAAGTGCACAAGCTTGTACTTTGGATCAAGAATCACACCCAGATACATGACACTACAAGAAAAACGCACTTAGACCACTGAGAATGTATCCGCGGTCCAAGTGTTTCCGTCGTCTAAGTGGCCACTTGGACAACGGACCGAAATGCCACTTGGATAACGGACCAACACACCATGGTCCGAGTGGCCACTTGGGCGACGGTTTATTTCTCCGTCATCCTTGTAAGCACTTAGACGACGAAAACGTGCCCAATTCGTCCTTTAAGTGGCAACTTAGACGATGGACCAACACTCTGTCGTATAAGTGAAGCATTATATAATGTCCATGTCGAACTCTCTTCCTCTCCGCTCACTCGTCTCAACTTCATCTCCATGCATATATATGTCGATCGATCATTCAATTCTCTCTCTTGATCGATCAGACTCTCTGATCCTCACGCGTACATATATGGCGCTTGCAAATTGTAGCTAGCTAACACTATATCTGAGCATCGATTCGCGATATATCGGAGAAAGCTAGGTACTTACATACGTAGTTAATTTTTCAACACCATTTAATGTTTATATATATATAATTAATTGTACGTTTCATTGATTGCATTGTTAATAATTAGTACTTTCTAATATATATTTATAATTAAGTTAGGTAATTGATTATATTTATATATATTAGTTAATTAATATTGACTAGTACATAGTACGTATATATATGCATGGATGTTTAAAAATTTGGTTAATATTTAGTTAAAACGTACATGTATGTTAGACATATTAAAGTACGTAATTAATTGATGTAGATCGAGTACATATATTCACCAATAATTAATAAAGGTAATTATTGAAGGTAATTAATTAATAATTTAATTTAATATATTAAGGTAGTTGAAAATTTGTGTATATATATAATAGTTTCATATATAATTACTAGCTTGAAAATCTGTGTATATATATATATAGAATAGTTTACTAATATGATAATTAATTATTAAAATTCGTAGAAGTATGGACAAGAGTTGGATGAAGTTACGGAATAGAAGTGATGTCCGATATATGGATGGAATTAGCGAATTTGTGAATTTTGCGATAGAACATGGTCAGGGAAAGAAGCGTTTCAGGTGTCCATGCCAAAAATGTCTTAACTGTTAGTATGTGGAGGTTAATTTTATGGTGTAACACCTGTACGAAAATGGTATGATGTGGAGTTACACTACGTGGAGCGAGCATGGTGAAGCAGTAGACTTCAGCACAGCAGACTTCACCTCAGCAGAATTCAGCTTAGGGTATAGTTACCATGGTGCCTCATCCAGCAGAAGTGGTGCCGGCCCCCTGCTTGGAACCTAACTGCAGATTGGGTTCATGATGGGTTTCCAGGATTTAGTCATGGTGGACACCAACACAAAGAGGGAGGTTACAATACCACTCATAAGCATGATGACACATTCCCCGCTGCTAGCTTTTCCACTGACACTAGTGAGATGGATAAGTACAACATGATGCTACTTGAAGCGCAGACCCCGGTGTACCCTGGATGTCAAGAGAATGTGTTGCAATATGTGATGGAGCAAATGAAGATAAAAGTGAAGCACAAAATGTCAGTCAATGCTTTTGACGAAATTCAGGAGCAAATATGTAGTTGCTTCCTGATGATCACAATCTCCCTAAATCCTATTATAAGGTTAGAAATATCTTGAGCAGCCTTGGCCTAAAGTACAGGATAATTGACGCGTGTCCAAATGATTGTGTGCTATTTACAAAGAGTATAAAGATTTGGACTATTGTCCCGTATGTGGCCAGTGCAGATATGAGCTGAATAGGAAGAGTTCGAAAAAGAGAATTCCTGTGAAGGTTCTTCGATATTTTCCCTCAATTCCCAGATTGCAGTGTCCGTACATGTCTCTATACATAGTAGAGACGATGCGATAGTACGCAGAAAAGTGAATAGATGATGATGCCCTGAGACATGGCGCAGATTGGGAGGCTTTCAAACATTTCGACAGAGACTTTGGAGACTTTTCCTCAGAGGTTAGAAATCTTAGACTCGAACTATCTATAGAAGGATTCAATCCTTGGGGTAGTAATAGCTCCGCCGTCAGCACTTGGCTAGTTATTTTGATGCCGTACAACCTACCTCCGTGGATGTACATGAACAAGGAATTTAATTTCCTTACTCTACTAATTCCACGTCCTAAATCTTTTAGAAAGTGCTTAGATGTCTACCTCAGACCTTTGATCAACGAGCTGAAACTATTGTGGCAAAATGGAGTCCCAACTTATGACAAATTCTTTGACACGATGTTCACGATAAGGGCTGCCGTAATGTGGACGACGATCAACGATTTTCCTGCATATGGGATGTAGGTAGCCTGCAGGACGAAAGGATATAATGGATGTCATATATGTTTGGACAACGTGAACTCTAGTTGGCACACGGGGAAGGTGTGTTACTTGGGTCACCGTAGATGGCTTCCTCACGACCACCCGTGGCGACAGGATGAAGCTCATTTCGACGGGACGGTAGAGAACAATCCTAAACCCCGTAGTTGATCGGGCGAAGAGATTTTAGAGAGGTTGAGGTATTTCAACTTTGGTGTGTTGATCAATGATGCGAATGTAAAGAAATGCAACTTGGAGTATATTCTCAGCTATTGGCATCACAAGAGTATATTCTTTGAACTCCCTTACCGGTCGAAGTTGAAGCTGAGGAACAACTTAGACGTGATGCACATAGAAAAAAATGTGTGTGACAGCGTGGTGGGAACAATTCTCGGTATTAATTTCAAGACTAAAGATACTCCCAAAGCGTGCAAAGATCTGGAATCTATGAATCTACGTCATCCCTTGTGGTTGAGGAGGGATAAGAGAAGAGTGTACAACAAGATGTCAACTGCACCTTACACAGTCATGCCAACACTTAGACATTCTGTATTTTACTGGTTTAAGAGCGTTCGTTATCCGGCTACGTATACAGCTACTATAATTGGAGCAGTGGACGAGGTGCAACACAAGTTTGTTGGTCTAAAGACACATGACTATCACGTTATGCTGCAACGTCTGATTCCAGTGGTAATTCGACCATATTTGCCTCGTGACGTCGTAGAACCAATACTGGCATTGTGCAGATGGTGGTAGAGGTTATGCACCAGAGAATTAAAGAAGTCAGATGTGGTGGAATTGCAACCACAAATTGTAACAACAAATTATGCACATCATTTGCAAACTAGAGAGGATTTTTCCCCTTGCTTTCTTTGACATCATGATTCACCTAATGATCCACCTGCCCGAGCAGGTGCTCATTTCTGGTCCGGTCCAGTACACTTAGATGTATCCTCAAGAAAGGTACGTACAACTAATTAATTATACAGGTTTTTCGATTCATAATTTCTTCCACTGGAGATTACTAGCTATATGTACTTATTCTTATTCTACAATGTATTAATTGAACGTTTGATTTTGTAGACAACTTGGATAGTATATAGCATTCGTCAAAAATAGGTCGGCCCTGGATGATTCCATAGCCGAGACATACCTAATGCATGAATGTGTTACTTACTGCAACAGGTACCTCAAAGATCTACCACCTCCCACTATCTCCGATCCCAGTGCCCACATCAATCTTTCTGTCATCACAAATGTCGTACGACAGTTTAGAGGAGTATTAAAGGAATCATTATCACGGGAAGAACTTATTGAGGTACATTGGGTAGTGTTGCGAGACTGTGACAAAGTTGAGCCGTACATGATGTCATACAGGGAGAGGTTTTAGACGTTAAATCTGGACAAGAGTTCGGCGTGGTTTAAGAAAATGGTTAAGAAGAAGTTCCCTAATTATTTCTTCCAATGGGTACGTACGTACGTATGGCTCCGTATATAGTTTATATACATATCGATCATGTTTGTAGAAAGTAAACCCTTTAATTTTCCCATTTTCCCAAATGATTGATCTACAAAAATCCGAAAACCACGAGGGGTGGTGGTCCTGGCCAAAGCACTTGCTAGCAGGGAAGCCGATTAAACACTATATTTACCCTAGATGATTTGTGAACGGTATAAAGTTCCATTCATTGGCCCGCGATGAAGGAAGAAGAACACAAAACAGTGGGGTAGCGGTTGGGAAAGATAATGATATATATTATGGGACTATTGTATATGTTGTTCAGCTATGTTACGGTAATGATGTCAACGTTTTCCTATTCAAGTTCAAATGGTTCAAGCGTACAAAGGAAGACCTGGTACATTTATCAGTCGATACAAACTCAAGCTGGTATGAGGATGAGCTTTTCGCTCTCGCCACCTTAGTTAGGCATGTATTCTATCTCGATGATCCAAAAGCTGGTGAAGGGTGGAAAATAGTGAACCATATCTCTCATCAAGGAATATGGAATACTACGACAATTGAAAGGACATCGGCGACTGAGGATGCTAATGAACTGGAAAGAGACATTCATGCCTATCAAGAGCCTAATGTTTCTGTCATCCGGTCTGACATAATGGACCTAGTTCAAGATGGTGAACACTTACCCATGCCTGATGGTTGTACAGATCTAACTAAAGATGAGATTATTGATGCAATTAATGAGGTAGATGAAGAAGACGTGCAGGATGAGGACGAGGACAAAGACGAGGACGAGGACTCAGGTTATTCGTCGGACGATGTTGAGTATGATGACGAGGAGTACGTATGTACAACTCTTAATTTTGTACTTAATTAATTAAATAGCATGGTCGGTTCGACCAACGTAAATTAAAATTAATTAATTAATTAATCCATCTGGAGGATCGGATCGATTGATTGATAATTTGATCGATCGAATCAGATAGAGATTAATTAATTTTCACGACTATTAAAACGGGGACGAAAAAACGACTTTTCGTAGTCCATACTAAGGTAATTAAACACAAAACTAATTAATTATACATATATAAAATCCTAAATCCTAAAAATAGTACTTAGACGACGCAAAAGAACCAACCAGTCGTGTAAGTACACACTAAACCCTAAACCCTAAGGCCCTAACCCTAAATAAAGGGAATTTTCACTTGGACGACGCAAACACACGCACTTAGATGACACAAACAACCGTATGTGTCGTCTAAGTACATACTTGGACGACGCAAACACATGTTTTTATCGTCCAGGTTAGTACTTGGACGACGCAAACGTGTGTTTGCATTGTCTAACTTAAGATTTCGTAATTTAATCTATAACAACGACCATCTAGACCATGTCCCAATGGATATTCTTTTCGTCGAGACCATAGAGTAAACAATTCTTGGAGTGTGAGATTCGACGGTTTCAAAATAAGAGTTACGAATTTTCGTGTATCCACGTTTCCAGTTTGTCAAAATTTTAGTTTTGCGGTTAACTGTGCCGATGAAACTCTTCACGAGCTTACTATTTTCTGAAAATTATTCTATTTATATATTGTCTTATGGCGAATGTATCCAACAGTTGTGTTCTCTAAATTCAATTTCGTTAATATCAATATACAATGAGCCTATACTTAATAACACTTGAGTTATACAGATTAGTAGATACTTAACAAGTTTAAAGACATAAGATTATTCGTCGTCTTAAATTCAATTGTTTATATATATGTGACGACCCGGACCAGAATCAGCAGTATGATCAGCTTGATCGATGAGCTTGCACGTAGTCGCAGAGTTGCGACAGTCGTTTTAATCACCGAAGCTTCTTAACGACTAAATTATTGGCCGAGAATTGGAGCTGGGTCTCTTCTCGAGAGTCGTTGTATGTGTGATTACGAGTTTGTGAGCGGTTCCGGATTGTTATTTGGACGACCGAGGAATTAATTATGAATATTTGAAGTTTCGACGGAAACGGATTATAATGGAGAGCTACTTAACGACTAAATTACCGATCGAGAATTTGGCTTCAGATCCTTCACGGAAGTTGTCCAGAATTTAATTTCGAGTTTGTGGGAACTTTCGGAGCATGATTTGGAGTTACGAGGAATTAGTTGCGAATATTTCCGTTTGTTGTTTGTTTAATCGATTTATTATGTGTTTGGGCTGAACAGTTGACTTTTTATCCGTTTGGCCGATGTGTTTGACTTTGGGTGATTATTGAAGAGTACATCGAGACGAGTTTGTGACCGTGAGAATTATCGGAATCGGAGTTACGACGCGGAAGTTACGGGAGTTTAAAGTTTGTCGTGAAATGTATTTATGGGGGTTTCCTCTTTGGGAAAGGCTATAAATAGCAACTTGCCAAATCAGGAAAGTCAACATTTCATTAATGTGCCTTGACCGGTCAACTTTGGTCAACTCGGTCTTTGGAGGGGTGGTGCGACGGCGACGGGCTCGACGGCGGCAAGCCTATTCCGGCCACCTCCGAGCCTCCTCTTGGTCTCTTTGGACTCGTCTTGATGCCCTCGACTCGTTGCCGATCTCATTTCACGGTGAGGCTCAACGGAGAAGAAGAATATTCCGGCCGAAATGGAGGCTTTTTGGGTTTAATGGTGAATCCCGATTTTGGCCGAGTTGAACTTCATGAGGTACTGGGTTTTGTAGCCCTCTTCAATGTGATTCTAACCATATAAACATGGTGTTCTAATTTGATTTGAGCATGGAGAATTTTGGGTTTGAATTTTGTGTTTCATTTCGGTTTTGCTTGAAATTGGATGTGTTAGAGTGAGAATTGGACTTCGGTGCAGTTGACAAAGTTGCTCAGTGGACGATTTTGAGTGGAATAGGTGCAGCTTCGCCGTGAAATTTCACGTCCGGCAGCGGCGCCGCCGTGGACGGCGGTCAACGGTCAACAGGTTTGACTTTTTGGATTTTCGACAAGTCGCATGTCATTTGACTTGAAATCGCGCCCCGATAGCAGTGGGGAGGTTCGTTTTTCGAATTGAGCGTCCGAACGTAAAGCGAGGTATTGTGGTGTACATATACGGATTTTCGACGATTCGTCGACATTGAATTGTGAATTTCCGAGAACGGTGGTTTCTCGTGAATTGTTTTGTATTGTCGAATTGTGACTTTGAGAAATGGATTTTTTGAATATTCAGGTGTTCGTGGTCGTTTGTTTGGCAAGGGACATTCCGCCGGATCACTGGTTAACGCGTTACGCTAGTCTGTGAGTGGACAGTTTATTTTCACGGAATTATTGCGAGTCCTTTATATACGTTTTATGAGCTTGAATATGCAGTATGATTATGGTTTTACGAATATGAGTTTTCGTACGAGATTATGTTTATATTGAGCATGTGTTATGTGATTATATCTATATGTTGTTATATGTCCACGAGTGGCCCCGTGTGATTTATACACATGCTCTATACGCGTGAGGAGTTAGAGTCTCCCTCGTGTACCCGGACACGTGAGGAGTTAGAGTCTCCCTCATGCATTATTTGATTGTTTATACCTTTGACTCGCATATGTTTTTAATATATATATTACTTGGTGAAAGACATTTATTTTCGTCCACTCACTCTAACGTGTTTATTGTCTTTCCCCTGGGCTTTTCGGTTTCCGTGCCCAGTTTGCAGTTCAGGCTCTGGTGTCGCATGTCGTGGTCGGAGGCATAGTGCTCGAGCTACTTTGTTTCATCCAGTAGGTTTATTGTTCTACCTACTGTGGTATGCTTATACGATTATGTATTAGATGTCGCTCTGAGCTTCCTATTGAATACGTTATACGATTTTACACTGAATTTCAGTAAAGTGCATATATATTTACTACTTTACTTTACTGTTGATATATTGAGAAATCCGGATGGGATTGGTGCCCACGGTTTGCTTTTTGTGGCATAGGATGAAGTGTATTTTCCACGTGCAGGTAATGGTAATTCCACGCTAGTAACGAAACTCTGCCGAAATTTTGAAAAATTTTTGTTGGTTCGTGTTTTCGAAGGGGTTTGATTCCGATTTAGGAAACTAAATCGGGGTTGGGTCCTTTCAATATACGATGCGTTAATCGATATTTTATAAATATTTCATTCGAATGACAAATAGGCAACTTCGTTGCAAATTATTTTTAAAAATTAATTTAACGTTAATTTCACCTGGACCATAGAGATTAACCATCTCCGTCGTCTAGGTGGTTACTTGGACGACGGAAACAGACGTTCTCCGTGGTCCAAGTGGTCACTTGGACAACGGAGATAGATATCTCCGTGGTCTAGGTTGAAGAATTATGGCGGTTCAATTTCTACCGCCAAGTTTTTTGGGAACGGTTCAAAGTTGACTTAGACAACGGAGATGCCTATTTCCATCGTCTAAGTGAAATTCGAAATGCTCCCCAAAATTAAGGTGGTTAACTCGCACCCGCCAAATTAATTGGGTGTAGGTTCTAAACTTTTAAATGGTTCACTTAGATGACGGAACCTCATTCTCCGTCGTCTAAGTGAAACTCTATAAAAGGAGGCTTGGCCGATACTTTTCCTCATCCCATTCTCAAATATCCCTCTCCTCTCTCTCTCTCTCTCACACTCTCTCAAAAATTCGGCCTCCCTCCTCCGACGACTCTCCGGCGACATTCCGGCAACTTTCCGGCCACCCCTTCCCTCCCTCCGGTGACTCCACTTTCCCGCGACTCATCTTTTCGGTAATATTTAAAAAATTTTAACATAATTTTAATTTAATTAATAAATTAGTAAATCGGTAAATTAATTAGTAATAATAATATATTAGTAATAATTGGTAATAATAATTAATATTAGTTAGTAAATGCATGATAATTATTATTGTAAAGGCATGGTAATTAATAATTAATTATTATAATTAAATATTGTTATAATTAATATTATAATTGGTAATTATTGTTGCATGTAATTATAATTTGTAAATATTGTTGTAATATTGTAAATTTGTAATAATATGGTAAATTAGTGAGTTATTAAAAATAATAAATTGGTAATTATGACAATTTTGTAGTAAATTGGTAGCCTTTGATTTAAATTTAGTCACACTATTTGGAATAGATGACGCCTCATTTTCTACCTTATCTCCTTAACCCCTCGTTATGTGTGGACTTCATCACCGTACACCATAACCTAAGTGAAGTTATGGACACGAGGTTGAGGGCGGAGTTTGCAAAGGACTTGAGGGAGTGTGAATTTTTGAAATATTTGCTGAATGTCGAAGATAGTGTCTAGAAACGGGTTATGACTGGTGATAGGTGTCTGATCAAAGAAAGACTAACACCAATAGAGTATATACCATTGATTTAGTTAGCCTCAAGGTGTTTTGTCGAAATTAGTCATGCCTTTCGCATTATCTCTATCCCTAACTGGCCATGTTTTTCGATTGAACCAAGGCTGATTGATTGAAAGTTTATACTTTATCGCGCGGGTCATATATCCATTGAACGACCTAAACACCAAGCTAGTGTACTCTCTTTAAATCTTATGCGCACTCAATACTGGTAAATAATTATCGTAAATTTTTATATATAATTGTTATGGTAATAATATTTTAACAACTCCTAGGTTAAAATGACCCCGTCAGAAAAGAAAAAGACTCAAAAGGAGGTCGAAGATGCTCTACTCCGACGCTTGGCAGAGCAAGTCGGTTGGGAATTAGAGGAGGACAACGACGCGCCTCCTCTGGACCTTTCAGCTGGTCATTCGACAGCGCAACTGGGGAAATTTCCGCTGCCCCACCTATCTCGACTAGTGATGACGCTCATTCCGGTCCAACGTCTATGGCAGAAAGTGCTTAGGCGTCATCGGCCTCCTCTGAGCTTATCCTCTACAGCACGCGGTGCAAGCTCAGGAGGGCCCCGACAGACCCTCAACCCAAAAGGACTCGCGGTCTTGTAAAAGGCAGAAAATCCGAGAAATTGTTTAAGGTGACCGGGCAAAAGATTCAGTTGCCTTACGACGATTTCACCGATGGCCCTCCCACATCTCAGCTAGCTAGTCTCTCCTCACATAGCATCGGGTCAATCCTTCGCAATAGGGTTAGTATGATTGCCCCTACTTGGAAGGAGTTGCAGGATGAAGAGACGGCGAAAGTGTTTAAAGAACTTTTGGTACGTAATATGTACAATTTTAAATTTATTTTCTAATAACCAATAAAAATCATAATTTCATAATATTACGATTATAATTTTTTATTCATTTCTTATAGGAACAATTTGAGGTGGATCCCACACCGGACATGCTTAGGCACATCAACCAAACCGCCAACGCCATCTACCGTCATTAGAAGTACAAACTTCATAAGTATTATGAAGATATTAGCCCCGTGCCTACCCCCGTAGAGTTGCGTGGGGATAGAAAAGATGAGTGGGAGTGGTTGGTCACCCACTTCGAAGCAGAAGAATATAAGGTGATTATTTTTTTATTTAAATTGACGAAATTGAATTATTATTTTTTTAGTTAATTATTTATTTTTTAATGATTTATGTTCTCCAACAGAAATTCTCGAAAATCAACAAGACCAACCGGGAGAAGAAGGACAAACATCATACCTCCGGCTCCAAGCAGATGATCCAAATCGCCAAGGAGCACAGAGATAAGGGCTCCAAACACCCTTATCTGGATGCTAGCGTCAGGGCTTACGTGACGCCTAGGCTCAAGAATGAATCGAGTCAATACGGCATAAGTGTCGTATATATATTTTTTTAATTAACGTAATTATTATTTAATTATTATTTATTAAATTATCGTATAAATTTAGAACTATTTTATTTTTATTATTATTTTCAGGCGAGGTTGGTACAACGGGCGCAAGAGGAATTTGCCAACACGCAGCTTGCACACCAGGATTTGTCGTCGGAAGACCTGCCTCATCTATCGATGGAGAGCCAAACTGCAATCGCCGATGAGGTGTACAGTCGTCGAGCTGGCAAGGAGGTTAGGGGGATGGAACGCAAGGTACAGCGATATTTGTCCTCCGACTCATCTACGGGATGTTCGGCCAAGAAATGTGCTCAGGCTGCGGCCGTCCAAGCGGCCATCCAAGCAGCCTTTGAAGAGGCTCGACTCGCACGGGAGGAAACACAATCTATGCGTCAAAGGCTTGATCAGCAAGAAGCGCAGATAGCCCAGCTCATCGCCCTCATGGAAAATCAGGCTCGACAATAGTGTCAACCTCCTCCGAACCCATACCCCGATGACGACAACACGGCTGGAGGCGGGGGACTCGGCGGTGCGTCTGCTCCTCTTGTATTTTAATTAATTTATTCTAGTTATGTAGTTTATCATATCGTATTTTCTATTCTGAACGATTTAATTTCATGTATGTACAAATTTTCATTATTTAAGTAACAATTTAGTATTGTAATTAATTTATAAATATTTAAATATTTAACTGAGAATTTAGTATTTTAATTAAATTATTAATATTTAACTTTAAATTAAAATTTAAATTAAAAAAAAATTAAATAATCACTTAGACTACGGAGACAGTCATATGCGTGGTCTAAGTGTTAACTTAGACGAGGGAAGTTAGAAAAATATCTGTGGTCTAAGTGGTCAATTAGACCACGCATATGACTTTCTCCGTGGTCTAAGTAATCACTCAGACCACGGAGAAAGAATTTTCCATGGTCCAAGTGGGACTTAGACCACGGAAATAGTCCCCGGTCTAAGTAATCACTTAGACCACGGAGAAAGTCATATGCGTGGTCTACGTGATTACTTAGATCGCGGACATTTTCCGCGGTCTAAGTCCCACTTGGACGACGGAGACCGTATTTTTCGTGGTCTAAGTTTCACTTTGACCACGCAATCCTCCATTTCCGTCGTCTAAGTACCTGGACAACGGTACTTGGAGGACGTAACCTACACCATGGAGGTTTTGTCGTTTAAGTATCTAGACGACGAAAATACTCACCTAGACGACGGAGAAAGTCCGCAGTGTAGGTGCGTTTTTCTTGTAGTGTGAACAGATTTAATTGCTTACTGTCATGGTAGTATTTTGCAAACTTCTCCTTGATCTCTTTAGCCATATCTGCCAATATCTTCTTAGTGTTACGTCCCATTTGCATAGCAGATGGGTTAGACAACTTGCTAATCTCCACTTCAATTGACAACACATCGTGGATGGTAGTGTGTATTATGGCACGTGTAGAGGCACTTACCCTCTTAGTTACATTATAGAACACTTTGAGAAAGAATACGAACACCTCTGCATTTTTCCAATCTTCCTCAATTGGTGGTCCACACTTGCCATGCTTAGGTTTTAAAGGGACGGAAATGGAAAGATTTCCTTCCTCATCAAATTCTTCATCCGGGTCCTTGAAGTAGGCTCTATAGCACTCTTCATCCTCCCCCATCCTTGCTAAGGCAGCCCTAAATTTCAGCGCTACTTCCAACATTGAAAATGTCTAGTTCCACCTTGTGGGGACATCCATCACAACTAGCCCTCTACAAGCATTTTTTTCTTTAGCGATGCTGCTCTTAAAAATATCAAGTCTATGAGCAGAGGACCTAACAAACTTAACGACATTCCTAATCCCCAACACAACCTTATTAAGCATCTTCAATCCACTTCCTACATTAAGATTGCAAATATGTGCAGTGCACCTCATATGCATATATTTCCCCTGAAGTATAGGCTGGGGATTTCTAACTTTTTTTAATCTAGCTGTCACATACTCTAAGGCACACTTATTAGATGTTGCATTGTCTACTGTAATAGTAAGGACTTTAGTAATACCCCATTTCAGCAAACACTCTTCAATTAATTTCCCTATTGAATTCTCAGAATGGTTATGGATAGTGCATAAATTGATGACCCTCTTATGCAACACCCAATTATCATCTACAAAGTGCGCAGTGAGCACCATGTAGTTGATATTCTGCGGCCTACTAGTCCAAGTGTCGGTGGTTAGGCAAACCCTATACTTTCGTAGAGTCTCACAAACTTGCTTCCTCTTACTCTCATAAAGAGCTAAAAAGTTTGTAACAAGAGTTCTCCTACAAGGTACTTCAAAGTTTGGTGAAGCTACTCGGCAGAATTTCCTAAATCCTAGCTTGTCCACAAAGCTAAAAGGCAATTCATCAATATCAATCATTTCCACACAAGCTTGCATAACTTCTTCAGGTTTAAAGATGCGAGCTCTCATTTTGTTCCCACTAGTTTTATCCCCTACCAAAGTTATTTGATTTTTATCAACTAACTTCCTCCCTGGAAAATACCTACAGGTCTTGTTAATGTGTTTGTTCATCCCTCCAGTTTGTTCATCCCTCCAGTCTCATTCTTTTCACTTTCAACAGCATAGTCTCCTAACTTTCCCTTAGGACAATATTTGCATTTAGCCCTCCTATTAGTCAGGATTTGATTAGGTTTCCCTTTGCATTTTATTATATTTTCAGACACATACTTAGTAAAATGATCCCAAACCCAACTACGCTTTCTAGAAGAAATAGAACAAACAAGACATGTACTCACAGTAGAATCAATAGCCTTAACTTCAGCTAGCTGAACTGGAGTAGTCCCAATGGATGACGTAGCAACAGATGGCTGAAGTTGAGTAGTCCCAGTGGATGACGTAGCAACAGATGGAGCTGAGTCATTGCCCGCTTGAGTTACTACCTTGTTCTTCTTCTTTTTGGACTTCTTAAGCTGGGGAAAACAAAATATGCTAATCAATAATCATTCAAGCACAGAAAAAAAACACACATATTACTAATGCATCTCTTTAAGTAAGCTTCATCATTTTTTACAATATTACATACTCATGTTACAGCACATATACTTCATCATTCAATTTATCAATACAAACTGTCAAACGTTATACACATAATCATTATATTAGATCAGTAAACCATATGAATCATTATATTGATCAGTAAATCATATGAATCATTATATTGATTAGTAAACCATATGAACTCACATATACCAAAACCAAAATTTCATTACATAGATCATTTATCATTCCATTCCATTACACAGATCATTCCACTACCGGCTGGGTGAGAAGGAGGCCGAGAGTAGACAGATCGAAGCTTCAAGGCTGGCCGGTTAGGCGAGAGGGAGACAGATCAAAGTGCTTGGTGATGATGCTTTGAAGCTTGAAGTGTTGGGCGAGAGGGCTTGAGGCTAGATCGAAGGCTAGCCGGCTGGGCGAGACAAGTCGAAGGCTGAGAGTGAAGTCAATACGACGTCGTCTCTTGGTGTTGATGATAGAGTAGGAGTGTTGCTGCTTAACCTTGGTGGACCGGAGACTCTCGACATCGTCGACGACGTCCAGCCTTTCCTTTTTAACCTCTTTGCAGAATCGATAAATTTAATAGAAACTTCAAGGCTGGGCAAGAGGGCTATATCCCAAGATGCGAAAGACCAGAGTAGTTCGATTCGAGATGCAAGAGGGCTAATCAATTAATTCGAGATGAGTAGTTTTGTAGGGATTTCAGATCGAAGACTGAGGAGTAAGGAGTGAGGAGTAGAAGAGCTGAAGAGAGGCAACAAAGACTTTAGAAGAGTGTTGTCTATAAAATTAGGGATTTTAGCTTATATATGATCGATAATAATAGTGTAGGTGCATGTACATGATAGTAAAGGTATAACCCAGACCAGTATACATGTGTAGTTTGCTCTTTGGTACCATTTCGGTTTGGATTTACCATGGAACCGAACCAATACTGAAAATAGTTATCGGTTCGGGTTCTTTTCGGTTTCGTTATTCCAGCAAGCTCAAACCATTCATATCAGCCCAATTCAGATTTCGGTTCGGGTTTCGGCCCAAAAGGGTCGGTTTTTTGGTTTTTAATCACACCCCTAACTCCCTCATTATTTTGGTAAGTCGCAACTGTATTGGGAACACATGCTTCTTGCTTGAAGTTTTAGTGGATGTCCTTATAGTAGCATGTCTCACTGCCTAGTAGCAAAAGCAATCTCTGCAAAATATAACATCAAAAACTACAATAATTACAAAAAATATTGAAAAAAAAACATAACAAAACTCTATAGAACAAAACGACACTTCACTACCAACATAAGCACTTTAGGCAACGAAATGGAAAACAACGCGCAACGAGGGGGGAATTTCGTTGCCTATAGTTTACAATAGGCAACGAAATGGATTTTCGTTGCCTATTGTAAACTATAGGCAACGACATCTTTGCCTATAGTAATAAAATCGTTGCCTAAAGTCCATTTTATAGGCAACGAAAAAAATCGTTGCCTATAGTTTTCCATTTTATAGCCAACGAAAAAAATCGTTGCCTATAGTTTTCGTTGCCTAAAGTTTGGTTATAGGCAACGAAAAAATCGTTGCCTATAGTTAATAGGCAACGAAAAATAAGTATAGGCAACGAATTACTATTTCGTTGCCTATAAGTATTATATCAGATCTAGCCAGCAGCTATTCAAATCAAAATCGGTGGAAAAATCTGAAACGTTTTGGAATCGGCAGTACATTTCAGGATGGACAAGAGTTGGATGAGGCTGGATAGAACTGATGCAAGATATGGGCAGGGAATTAGGAGATTTCTGGAATTTGTGGCGGCTAATTGTGGAGAGTTGCCAGTGCATTATTGTCCATGTAAACAATGTCGGTGTCGCGGCAATCGTTGTCCCATTGCTACAGTTGAGCGACACCTTCATAGAAACGGATTTTGGAATAAGTACACCCGTTGGATTTATCACGGTGAAGCATCAGCAGCAGCCGATCCGCATGATCATGGACAATTTGCTGATACTGCGAGGTCATCCAATTATGATCCCACCAGGAGGTTCATCGACGATATGTTTCCTCATGAGAGCGGTGTATTTCATGATTCTGAAGCGCCCGTATATGTTCCTCCAGAAGTTGAGAATTTTCCTCACATTGAGCCAGTCCAGCCATTACCTAGAGTTTATGTCAACACACGTGGTATGGACAAGTACCACAACCTGATTCAGATGCATCAAACTCCGTTGTACCACGGATGTCCTAAGACAGTCCTTGAAAGTGTGATGGCAGTGATGCAGCTAAAAGTGGAGACCAAGAGCACCGTGGCAGCGGTCGATAGGTGGCTTCAGTTGACTGGTGATCTGCTGCCCCCCGGTCATCGTCTTCCCCCCACTCATCGTAAGATACGACATGTCCTCAAAGATCTTGGACTTTCGTACACCAAGATTCACGCATGCATGTATGATTGCGTTCTCTTTTGGGGTGTAGACGATGACGGGAAGGATCTATCGAAGCTTGAATACTGTCCGGTGTGTGGTACGGAAAGGTGGAAGTACACTCCTGCAGGAAACAAGAAAGCAGTGAAGATACTTCGGTATTTCCCACTTATTGATAGGCTGGAAAGGTTGTTCATGTGTGCATTCACGGCGAAAGCTATGAGATGGTGGGCTGAGAGGACTTTGCCTGACGATGATATCCTTAGACACCCTGCTGATGGTCAGGCTTGGAAGCACCTGGTGAATGTGTTTTCTGATTTTGCAGCTGAAGTCCGAAATGTTTGGCTGGGGCTATCGACTGACGGATTCAACCCCTTCGGCAACATGAGTCAGAAGTACAGCATATGGCCCGTTATATTGGTACCGTACAACCTTCCTCCGTGGATGTGCATGAAGAAAGAATATAATATGCTGACTCTGTTGATTCCAGGGCCGGGTTATCCAGGAAAGTGTTTGGATGTGTACATGAGGCCATTGATTATAGAGCTTCAGCAGTTGAGTACAGTTGGTCATCCCACTTACGACAGGTTTAAAAATGAGATGTTCCGAATGCGTGCTATGCTTGTGGGCACAATCAGTGATTTTCCAGGTCGAGGGATGTTGTCGGGAAACCCAACCAAGGGGTACAGGGCCTGTCCAGAGTGCATGACTGCCATGTTTGGACAAGCTCATTGCTCGAAGATTGTCCATATGCGTCACCGATGTTGGCTTCCACGACATCACCCATTTCGCCAGGACGCCCAGGATTTTGACGGCACTGTAGAAGAAGGTCTGCAACCCATGGGATGGACTGGAGATGAAATCTTAGAAGTCCTGAATGAGTATAATTTTGGGCCATTGAGCAATCATCCTGAGGTTGTTGCGACTATACCGAAGATACCCGACAGGTATAAGTTCTGGACACACAAGAGCATCTTCTGGGAACTCCCGTACTGGCGGATGTTGCCTATCAGGAACTATCTAGATGTCATGCACATAGAGAAGAATGTGTGTGAAAGTGTGGTGGGCACCGTTCTAAATTGGCAAGGTAAAACCAAAGATGGCCCTAAAGCTCGCGTTGATTTGGAAAAAATGAAACTGCGGGAACATCTGTGGTTGAAAAAGAAGGGGAGAAAGATGCCCCAAGCTCCTTACACGGTCACGCGTGACGAGAAGCATGAAATTTTTGTGTGGATGGCTAACGTCCAGTATCCTTATGGGTTTGCTGGAAATATAAGTCGGTGTGTTAACTACAGGGACAATAAGATTTATGGATTAAAGAGTCATGACTGCCATGTACTACTTCAACGCCTCTTCCCTATTATGATTCGAGGGTACTTTGATGATGAGGTGGTAGAGCCGTTAGTGGCGCTGTCAAGGTTCTTTCAAAAGTTATGCACCAGAGAAGTGAAAATGTCAGACCTCGAAGAAATGCGAAAGGACATCATTTTTATCATGTGCAAGTTGGAGAGGATTTTCCCCCCAAATTTCTTCGACATCATGCCTCACTTGATGATGCATCTTCCCGAGCAATTGATGCTCACCGGTCCCGTTCACTACACTTGGATGTATCCAATGGAGAGGTATATACCCCGCATTTGTATGATGTTTGCTAATTAAGTCTTTATATATTAATTTATTCTTGTTCTACGTACAACAATAATAACAAGCTGTTTTCATCATTGTAGACAACTGGGAGACTACAAAGGGTATGTACATAATACATCTGCACCTGAAGGGTGTATCGCCGAAGCATATCTTGCAAACGAGTGCGTAACGTACGTCAAACTGTTTTTGGGAGCGCTTGAGGACCCACATTCGAATATGTCGGTAGATGAACCCCAGTTCAACCTTTCTGTAGTCTCTAATGATGTTTATCCACAGAGTAGGTTGCACGGGGAGTGGGAGTTGACACCATATGAGTTAGACATTGCACACTGGTGTGTACTCATTAATTGTAAAGAAGTTAAATATTGGAAAGACACACACCTTGGAAGTCCAGAGGTTCGCGGGGATGTTGCGTACCACAATCGGACCTTTGCAAATTTTTTTGGCACATGGGTGAGTATATATTCATTTAGTCATAATATATATGACGTGTAAAAGCAAATTGTGACGGTTATTTATATGAAATGTCGTATCTAATGTTGACGGTTATTTATTTCAGATGAACTATGTAGAAGATGATGGTTACCCACAATGGTCACACGCATTGAGGCTCTTGGCTATGAAACCTATATCATCAAAAGTTTACGCGATGTGTAGGGTCAATGACGTGAAATTTATGTGTCAAGAAAGAGACAATAGGGTGAAGACACAGAATTGTGGGGTAATGGTGCATGGTGGGGATAACGACCCTGACTACTACGGGGTACTCCATTCAGTGGTTGAACTCATGTATGGTGAGCGCATGAAAGTTTACTTGTTTAAGTGCAGATGGTTTGATACTCGTCCGGAGAACGTTCGCATCGATCAATATGGATACATTTCCGTGAATACTGCCACAAGTTGGTATGAGGAGGATCCTTTCGTTCTTGCCACATCGGTCAAACAAGTGTTTTACCTTGACGATCTTATGAACAGACCCCCCTGGAAAGTAGTAAACCATGTGCAAGCTAGGAATGTGTACAATGCTGCCACACTTGGTGAAAATGAAGATGACGAAGAAGTTGCAGCATACCAAGAGGGAAATGGAATTGACATTCCGAAATCCGATACAATTCGCCATTATAATGTTCGACCTGGTATTGTGGTTCAAAATTCTGGAGCAGCACTTCTAAATGTTAATCCAAATGACTTTGATGAAGACTCGAGTGACGAGGACGAGGAGCGACACCTATTACCAGACTTCAACTATCAAACTGCGTCAGACTCTAGCGATGATTCTGATTATCAGCCTTAGTTAGAGATGTAATTGAGTATAGTCTTCGAGCTTGTATTCAGTTGATTAACTCCTAAATGTATATATGTGTTGATCGAATCGAAGTTTACTTGTGTAATTTGATGGATTAGTTTAACGGTTATTTTCATGTATGTTGTGGAAAACATGTGAATTTCGTTGCTTATAAATTGAAGTTCGTTGCCTTTAACATTGATTTGGTTGCCTTTAACATTGATGTCGTTGCCTTTATCATGGATTTCGTTGCTTTTGTTATGCATTTCGTTGCCTATAGTATAGGCAACGAAAATTTCGTTGCCTATAGTATAAGCAACGACACACCTCGTTGCCTATAGTCTTGATTTCGTTGCCTAAAGTATACGCAACGATACACCTCGTTGCCTATAGTCTTGATTTCGTTGCCTAATGTATATGCAACGAAAAATTCGTTGCCTATAAGTCCTCCTCGTTGCCTATACTATAGGCAACGATGCCACCATTTCGTTGCCTATAGTCCTGGAATATATTTCCAGCTCGCGAACAGCTCCGCCGCAACTAGCATTCTCTCCGCAAACCTCGCCGGATTTCTGCCCTCTCCGCAACCCGAAAAGTACGGTTCACATTCTCCCTCTCTCCTTACTTGAATAAACAACGTGATTTTAGTTGGATTTGTGTTGGGTTGTTTGTTGGGTTGATTTTAGATGGATTTGTGTTGTGATTTAGGTTAGGTTGTGTTGGATTTGTGTTGGGTTGTTTGTTAGATTGATTTTAGTAGGATTATATTGTGGATTAGAGGATTATATTGTGGATTATATTGTGGAGTAGGATTATATTGTGGATTGTGGATTAGGATTATATATATTGTGGATTATATTGTGGATTATATTGTGGATTAGGATTATATTGTGGATTATATTGTGGATTGTGGATTAGGATTATATTGTGGATTATATTGTGGATTATATTGTGGATTAGGATTATATATATTTAGTTTATGTAATTAGAATTGGGAATAATTAAGTGTGATTTTAGTTTGGTTATTTAGTTTAGGTAATTAGAATTGGCCGGGAATAAGTGTGATTGTTAGTTTGGGTTGTTCATTTTAGTTAGACAAAATTTAAATTTAGGTTATTGTTGCCTCAATTGTAAGGTATTCATTATGTTATTTTGTTGCAGACATTAATAAAAATGTCCGTGTTCAAAAGATTGATTCCCGGGAAAAGTGGGAAACAAAAAGGAGCTTCCTCCTCGTCACCTCAAGGAGCGACACCTCAAATGTCCTCCGGGTTGAACCCTCAAGGACCCAGGAGTGGGTCTAGGTCCGTTGGTGGGAGTTCTGGAAGCACCGTACCGGACAGTCTTGAGACCGTCTATGTACATTCCAATCGTCATCTCCAACTTCTTGCCACATCCCAGGATCCCCAAGGTCCACGTCACTCGGTGTCTCATGAACGACCCTCCCGCAACAGCAGCCGAAACTCCACCACGGAATCCGGTCGTCACTCAGTCAGCGGCGAACGCCCAAATAGTACGAGGGTACTATTTGGGCGTTCGCAGCAGGACCCACCGCGTATGCCACCTCTTCCTCCCAATGCGGCGACGCCACAACCTAATTCCGGATCAGCTGGGCCATCCGGCAGTGCATCCCGCACGGATTCTGTGCACTTATGCCCGCCAAGGGACTTGTTCTTCCCTACGGTTATTCCGAAGATACCTCAGCTCGACCCTAACAACGTGGCCGTCTATGATGAGGACCCGTTCACGACGCCTGAGGAAGCATACACATATGAGCCGTTCTCTCAACCTCTGTTGAGTGTGAGGGTTAAGGGTCAGCTCACTTACGAGAATGGTAAGTTTATGTTCATTTACTAGATACAGTACATTAAATTAGGTTCTATTTCTTAATTTCCTTCTTTTGTACCGTGTCTTAGGCACCGTCGTCAACCCTAAAGCTAAACAGAGCAGAGGTACCACAACCGGGAAGGGTATTGAAGATCGAGTCGGTGACAATCGGGCTCATATTGATTATGAAGATGATGGGGAGGCTATCGAGTATTCTGACAAAGGGATGTATGCTAGCCAAGCAGGATTTGTCATACGTGATTTCGTCCCGATGTTGTGGGATTCGTGGGGTTCAGTTGATGCTGAAGTGAAGGCCCGAGTGCATAATGCACTGTCGGTGAGTTAAATTTACATTAATTTGTCATAAAAATAGACGTTCTTATATATTATTGTAAGGCACCAAACATACATATTTATGAGGCTAATTATGTATACGTGTATTGCAGCAATGGTTTATTATTGACGATCGGCTGAAGGAGCCCGGGGGGTGGTGTGAACGAAAGCTCACGTCTAGGTGATGTGATTTTGGATTTATATAAGGCTAAGTATCCTTATATGATTTGTGAATACGTTAGATTTGTGAATATAAAGTGTTGGTTATATGATATTTTTGTTGCATCAATATAGGTATCGAGAGTGGAAGTCTCACTTGAAGAAGTTCTGGGAGGAGAACATAGATAAAGGCCGAAATGGCACTCCAAGTGAGTTCAGATACCGGGAGTACGAGTGGAACTGGCTTATAGCCCACTGGAAGCATCCCAAACTTGTGGTATGCACATGAATTATGTTGCGTACCTAAATCTAAACTAATATTATTATTATTATTAATTTACCTACATTTTATGATATATTATTTTATATACGCAAGAGGTAGTAGGTAAATCTCTATCTATGTTATTAATTTAATATGTAGGTAAATCTCTAATATATTGTGTAGGTAAATTAAATTATACAATTTACATTGTTTATACGAAGTAAAGATAGTGAACTGTATTAGTGATTGAGATGCTAGAAATTAAAACAAAAAATAACAAAGATTAAATTATTTCCCTGCAGAATAACATGAAAAAACCTAGAAATTAAAGGAAACAATTCTAGGTCCGAGGACTAAATATGTGAAAAATAAATGGGTTGGATTTTAATCAAAAAAATTAATGTTGCGAGGATATTCTCTAATTTATGCTATATATATAATTGGCTAATAATTGTGCACATTTTCTTTTTCTACAAGCACATTTCGAAACAAAATGCTAAAAACCGAGCGCAGAACGTGAACCCACATCATTGCGGTTCCCGAACGTATGAGAGATGGACTCGACGTGGGGCAAGGTTGGAACCAGAGACTGATCCTCTCGTGTATTCCATCCGACATGGGTATCCGAACAACCCTGAATATGTTGTAAGTATCTAATAAATATTTGTCCATATTTGATACATCTCATGTTTAATTAATTCTTGTATTTTACTCAATTATTAATGCGTCACCGATTTTGCATTGTCTATTAGGAGAGATTGGTTGAGTCGATCCCAAAGGTGCGTGCTAAAGTAGCTCGAGAGCTGCATCAGGGGTGCACGGAGGAAGAGGTGACCCAGTATGCATCTCAGGTTGACCACATGACGCCCATTAATGCGGCGAGGTGCGTGTCAGATGCGATTCCCGTTGGAAAGAACAAGTTTTGGGCCAAGGGGATGGGTTACAGAGGAAATGGAGTCTTGAAGATGACTCCAGAATTCTCCAGCGGGTCCAGCAGTTCTAGGTCGTCCGGCCTACAAGAGCAGATTCAGAGGCAGCAGGAGGAGATTCGGAGGCAGGAGGAGGAGTTGGAGGAGATGAGGCGTGCCAGGGAAGCCATGGAGCAGGAAAGAGCCCGTGAGAAGGAGCAGCACGACCAAATGTGGGCATTCTTTCAATCTCAGCAACCTCGGGAGGCTTCGCACCCGCACCCACAGACTCAGCCAAATCTGTTCACGCCTACAACACAGCCGCAGTATTTTGGGGGTCACCAGCAGCCGCCGTTATATGGGGACCACCAGCAGCCGCCGCAGCAGCATCAGTTTTGGACGGGTGCCGAGCAGCCGCCGCCGCAGCATCAGTTTTACGGGGGTGACCAGCAGCCGCAGCTTCATCAGTTTTATGGGGATGACGACCAGCAGCACCAGGAGGGTTCACACGAGGACTTCCTCAATTCTGTTAACTTTGATCAGTAGCACGTAGCTAGTTTTTGATTTCGGTTGAAATGTGTACGCTGTTGTGGTTTGAACTCATGTAAATGTTGCAGATTCTGGAATTGGGCCCAATCCAGAATCAAGTATTTTTTTTAAAAATTCCACACACTATAGGCAACGAAATGGACCAATTTCGTTGCCTATAGTTTGCCAGAAATGCAAAAATTCAAACTATAGGCAACGAAATTCAAAAGTATAGGCAACGAAATTCAAAAGTATAGGCAACGAAATTCAAAAGTATAGGCAACGACGTCGTTGCCTATAGTTTGAAAGGTGACATCCTGTTTAGGGTTTAGGCAACGAAGAAGTCGTTGCCTATAGTTAAACTATAGGCAACGAATTAAGCTGGGGTCGTTGCCTATTGTTGAAAACCCTAACCCCTAAACCCCGAACTATAGGCAACGAATTGGTTATTGATTTCGTTGCCTATAGTATAGTCAACGAACTATAGGCAACGAAAGTATAGGCAACGAAAATTCGTTGCCTATAACTATAGGCAACGAATTTTGGACTATAGGCAACGATTTGAAATCGTTGCCTATACCTGTTATTCTGGTAGTGCTTTCACAAAAATAAAAAATCACAAAATAAGTTAGATATACAATTGCCATTACTACTGTGATCAATATCTGTTACTGAATTTGAAATGCTCAAATATATGATTTGAAATACAGTGCTATTGTGTTTAAAATGTATTTAAATGCATCAAAATTTTGATGAATCAAACAACATCATCAAATTTACACAGTTTCATCCCAGGCAATTAACACCATTTCAATCAACACATCTCGACAATGATCTATTCACTTCAAAAATAATTCAGTAGCAACACATTAAGCGATTCAGATTATCTTCGAAACAAACATATAACATCTTCAAAATAGACACAATGGCAGCTTTGAAACAAACACAGTAGCATCTTCGAAAACATACTCAATATCAAACTTCGAAACAAACACAATAACAACTTCAAATAGACCATAGTAACAACTTCGAAACAATCATAGTATCAGCTTTGAAACAAACACAGTATCAGCTTCGAAACATGCAATAACAACTAAATAAAACAATAGCAGGAGTACAACATCACCAAAAACATCCCACACGTAGTACTATAACATGACCAAACAAACAACAACATCCCACACCAAATATAATAGCACCATTGAAACTACACACTAACAAAAAATCACACAAATTTGATGAGGAGGTCATTGCGGCTGTGCTAGGCGCGTGAGGTTGGATTTAAGCGGAACATGGTGGAGATGAGGTCGAGCTAGACTTGAGTCTAAAAGCTGTGTGACGGTGACAATCGAGGAGGTCGATTGCAAGGGAGGAGGAGGCTGAATGGCCGTGAAGCCACGACGGCGAGGTTCGAGCCCGAGCTCCCTCACGTTGCTATTGTGCAAACCCAACGGGGATTGAAATGCAATGGGGCTGTGACGAGGCCTCAAGGGAAACGCTTGAGGCACGACGGCGTGCATTGAAGCCAAAGGTGCGAAGGCACGAGCTGAAGTAGGAGTGTGGATTGGGGCGTAGACATAGTCACAATTGCGAGGGTAGAGTTTCACAAATCAAGACCGAGCTTGATGTTTACATGCGGAGGTAGCGGGCCGTCTACGAGGTAGGCGGCGGGCGGTGAGCGGCGACAACGGAGCTTGAGCTTCTATGGACTATGTTTGCTACTATACTCTGAGAGAGAGAGAGAGAGAGAGAGAGAGGGGGGGGGGGAGAGAGAGAGATGAATGAATGAATGAATTGCAGTATATTTCTAATATAAATAACAGGGTAAAAACATAAATTTGTTGCTGCCACATGGCAGCTTATATGACTTTTGTCCTTATTAGTCAGATTTTGTCATTTATTGTCTAAATAAGGGACATTGTCTTTAAGTGTATTTGGCTCCTCCAAACTATCCTTATGAGTAGTTTGCTATTCTTTTTTATGAATCCAAGAATAAGGAAATGTAATTTAGTTAAAAACTTAAGGTCACGTCTGGTATCGTTTTACAAAACCATTTTTAAAAAACTGTCAGGTGAAATGAAAATATTAAATTCAGTTTTAAGATTCGAAAACGTGTTTGGTAAGTTAAATTACAAAATCATATTTTCAATACAAAAATAGAAAAAAGTGTTTAGTATACTTAGGTAAGGTCTACAAAACACAAAGTAATATTAGTTCAATTGTAAATTTCAACCAAAGTAGATTATATATGTGTATTTTAGGGATAAAATTCAATATAATTTTTTTCTAATTTTGTTTAGATTTTGTTTTTAGAAAACAGTGAAAACTTCATCTTAATGTAGTGTATTTTTTGTTTTCACATTTTTTTATTTTTGAAAATTTTTTTCTAAATATAATCTACCAAACATATTTTCACTACTTTTTTGTATTCAGAAAACGAAAAATAATTATGCAAAACGATACCAACTACAGAATCTTCATATAGTTCATTTCTTGCCAACTAAAACATTGGCTTGCTGATTTGAAAAATAAGAAAACGTTTTTAAAGGGGATTTTTCTCAACTAGTATGGGGATTTTAAGTTTAGTACTTTGGCTCACCAAATTTATAGGTTTGACATTTGGTTACCAAATTAAAATTATTTCTAAAGTAGGTCAGATTGAAATGGCCCATATTGAGGGGAAAAGAAATATGAAACTGACGACAAAACGACGTCACTCGGACGCGGCCTCTTTTTAACTCGTCCGATAAGGATTTGAAGTTGGTGGAGGGTTGTCGTTTACTAGATTCACCAACCAAAAAGCCCGGTAAAACGCTGCGTTAGGTGCACCTTCCTACCTGGCAGCCATTCGGGTGGCTTTCCAGTCCAACGTGTACCCCACACAAACCAAATCCATATTCTTCCATTTCCCTCCCTTACCAACCCCCGCCTTTCTCATCCTCTACAACACAGTCCACAATAAGCTCCCTTAACCACGTATCTCTTAAGTACACGTGTTCAGTTAATGAAAACAAGTTTTCTCAAAGTCAGAGCTAGAGACAATTGGGGTGTAGGGATTGGTTGAATTGAGTTTACCTAACGTAGTTGAAAACAACGTGACAATATATGCCTCCGACAAGTTTGATAATACCAAACAGGTCCAGTCCCATTTCACCACATCACGCCATCACCTACTTCGGTACATGTATATTACTTGAACCAAAACTCGAACCAAAAACCAGGGAGAAGGTCTTGTGCACATTACTGCAAGAAAGCCAGAACCAACCCAATCCCTACCTTCTCCTTTCTTATTTTTTCATCTTCACATTTTCCGTCGGAGAAATTAAACAAACACGTAGACAAAGAGCTAGCCTAGCAATGGAGAAAAACGACAAACAGCACGAGTTCATATTCCGGTCAAAGCTGCCGGACATATACATCCCTAACCACTTACCTCTCCACACCTATTGCTTCGAGAAGATAGCGCAGTTTCACGACCGTCCTTGTATCATCAACGGCAACACCGGCGAGACCTTCACCTACGCCGAGGTCGAGCTCACGGCGCGCAGGATCGCCGCGGGGCTCGACAAGTTGCGGATACACAAAAACGACGTCGTCATGCTCCTCTTACAAAACTGCCCCGAGTTCGCCTTCGCATTCCTCGGCGCCTCCCACATCGGCGCCGTCATCACCCCTGCGAACCCTTTCTGCACTCCCGCCGAGATCGCCAAGCAAGCGAAGGCCTCCAACGCAAAACTCATCATAACACAATCCGCGTACGTGGACAAAGTCCGTGACTTGGCCAAATTTGACGACGTCAAGCTCATGTGCGTCGATGAAAGCCACGTCAGCGCGGGGGAGCAGGATCATGAGGATGTCTTGCATTTCTCCGCGCTAACGTCAGCCGACGAGAGCAAGATCCCGGCGGTGAAGATCAACCCTGACGACGTGGTGGCATTGCCTTACTCGTCCGGGACTACGGGGCTACCGAAGGGCGTCATGCTGACGCACAAGGGTTTGGTGACGAGCGTGGCGCAGCAGGTCGACGGCGAGAACCCGAACCTCTACTTCCACAAGGAGGACGTGATCCTCTGCGTGCTGCCCTTGTTCCACATCTACTCCCTCAACTCGGTCTTCTTGTGTGGACTACGTGTTGGTGCGGCCATTCTCATCATGCAGAAGTTTGAGATCAACAAGCTGTTGGAGCTCGTGCAGAAGGAGAAGGTGACGATCGCGCCGTTTGTGCCGCCCATCGTTTTGAACATAGCCAAGAGTCCCGACCTTCACCGATACGACTTGTCGTCGATAAGGATGGTCATGTCGGGGGCTGCTCCGATGGGGAAGGAGCTGGAGGACACTGTCAGAGCTAAACTGCCGAATGCCAAACTTGGACAGGTACGTAATTGATTGATTAATTCAATTTAATTCGTTGCTGAGATCAAAGTTTCTTAACGGCCACAAAATTCATGGTGTGAAAATTGATGTTTCGTTAATACCGATCAGTCATATCAAAATTAGTACGCAACCAAAGTGCTACTAGTTTGAGAGAGAATAGGACATGTGAACTTCTCCATTCATTTTTTGGGCTACTCGGCCGGGTTGGTGGTTTTGACTTATAATTTTGGGGAAAATTTTTTTTAAACAAAAATTCCTAGCTATAGAAGCAAGATGAATTTTCTATTTTCTAATCAATAACAGACGAGGTGAATATTCATGTTTTAGAATTAGAAATTAGAATTAGAATTAGATTTTTTTAGAAAAAGAAAGTGGACAAGTACATTTGACATGCATGGTATGAGAAAGTCAAATAAATTTTTGGTATGATGTGAGGATTAAGTGATTTAAGACATGCAAGTTTGGTCAAAGAATACAAGAATATGAATGTGTCCACGTATGTTGGTATATTGAAATATGAATATGTGATCATGGCATTTGCTACGAATTTTGTAAAAGCTAATATATCGATCATTTTCAAATTGGTGTAGGGTTATGGCATGACTGAAGCCGGACCCGTGCTCTCCATGTGCTTGGCCTTTGCAAAAGAACCATATGAGATCAAATCGGGTGCGTGCGGGACTGTAATCAGAAATGCTGAGATGAAAATCATCGATCCTGATACTAATGAATCGCTTCCACGAAACCAATCGGGAGAGATTTGCATTAGAGGTGCCCAAATCATGAAAGGTATGAAATAGTTACACGAAACATGTCTACCTCCCCAACCCTAAATAGCTATCTCTATCATTCTAATTATTTATGAAATTAATGAAACAAAATAAAAACAGCAATTAGTTTAGGTAGCTAGCCCTTGCGGAAGTAAATCTAATTAAAGTATAGTGTTATGGTACCGCTGCCCATGATTTTCAGTGCCATGGTCCCAAGTGTTTGGATCTCTTTTCTTATTCTTGTCGGAAGCGTACAAATTTTTCTTAGGAACTAAAGGTTAAATGGAGACAAAGACAAATTGTTTTTACGAAAGAGAAAAAGACTTGGTCACCCACTATTTTTTTTTTTTTAAGGATTGGTCATTAATATTTCAGATATTCGTTTATATGGAGTAGGTGCACTGCAAAGACTTTCTCTTTCCGAGTGATTGTATGCGGACAATAATTAATACGATATAGTACTAGTCGTATGTATTCAAATAGAGGTTTCGTAGTTGAAATCTTATGCCTGTATTTCTCATTCAAACTTGCTTGTTAAACAGTAAACCTCCCAGCAAGTAAGGTCACCACACTACTAAATTATACTAATTCAGATGTCTTCATCGTACATGTCCTCTTAAATTGAATGTCTAAATTTTAAGTATCAGCTAAGATATTATTGATTCTTAAATTACTATCTACATAATTCAGTAGAGCGATGCTAGGGGTCATAAGAATGGTCACACTTTTCTGGCTATAAATCTAGTTGGAAGTCCACATCACTATATTTAAAGTTTGGCCTTTTATCAACTCAAGCTGTTAAAAAAGAGAATTTCAAATACCATGGATAGAAAATAAATCAGTTAACCAAAGAAAAAAATGAATTTCTCTTTCGTTCATACCATGTTTTGCTCTTATATCAACTCAACCTGTTAAAAAAAAAGAATTTCATATACCATGGATAGAAAAGTAAATCAGTTAATTAACCAAAGAAAAATAAATTAATTCTTTTTAAAAGAAAGATAATTACTATCAAAACTAAAAGAAAAAAAAATCACACACATCTAGTGTGCCTTTTGTCTAGTATATATAGAATAAAGAAAATCCATCTCACAAATATAATAATAGAGAAAAATTATTTCAAGTTTCTAAAGGAAAAGAACACATATATTTAAAGCCGAGAGATATATACAAGCAAAATCTTCATCCATATATTGGTTTTATTTATATATTTTTTAGAGAGCCGCTAAAATAATCCACTATAAGAATAAATGGTAGTAATATACAGAATTTCACCGGATTACCCGGCATGCATAATAATGAAATGTTATTATACCACTACACTAATTTAACATAATGACGAACATGCTCTAAACTAAAACACCAAAGTAGCACAAGTAATTGTCGATTTTATTTATATTTTCATAATAATTATTTATCTAATTTTAATAAAAGATGTGAATTTTCTTTAATAATTAAATTATAAAGGATATGATAGATATTTAACAAATATGATGTGATATGTCATATATATATAGAAAATTTAAATATAGTAATATATAATTCATCCTAAATTTATGGCCACAAAAGTGTGGCTATTCTTATGGCCCAATATCATTTTCCTAATTCAGTCAGTAATACCCTTACTATAAAGAGAAACAGGAAAGCCTTAGCCTTACTATCTTCATTGTTGTTTACCGAACTACAAATAATTACTGTATATTGCTGATGCATGTAGGTTACCTTAATGATCCTGAGTCGACGGAGAGGACCATAGACAAAGAAGGATGGTTGCACACAGGTGATGTAGGGTATATCGACGATGACGATGAGCTCTTCATTGTTGACCGACTAAAAGAACTCATCAAATTCAAAGGTTTTCAAGTCGCCCCTGCTGAGCTCGAAGCCATGTTGATTGCCCATCCCAACCTCTCCGATGCTGCTGTTGTACCGTAAGTTACATGCACAATTGCCTCATTCATTGTAAATTCTATGCTTGGGAATAGCATAATTTGATATTTAGTGATGCTAAATTTCTATGAACTTTGTATGCTCGTGTCCAGGATGAAGGATGAGGTTGCAGGAGAGGTTCCGGTTGCATTTGTTGTAAAATCGAACGGTTCCAAGATCTCTGAAGAGGATATCAAGCAATATGTCTCGAAACAGGTACCGTCCTATTCTTCTTCACTTGCATCGATCATAATCGGTATTGAATTTACAGGAGCAAGATTACTTAGATCGATGTTCACTATGAATAGCCGAAAAATTAGCTACATAGCCTACACTTGCGGGCATGCATGAAATGCTTTGCAATCACTACTACAGCTGGTTTTGTCCTAAAACCATGTGACAGATCAACTCTCATGTTACGATCGATACCACATACATTGTTAGAATGTTAAGTAGAACAGTCATTACCATATTCACCAGAATATATATTGGACATAGCCTTGAAGTACAGTTTCTCAAAATTGTATATCCTGTTAACCTTTCATGATTTTGTTTTGTATGCCAAGGAAAAACCTTAAACGAATTATGAACCAGATATGTAATAGTAGATACTAAGAGAAAAGCATTTCAATCACTCATATGTGATCATACATAATATAGACAAGTCTAGTCATCTAATTGGTAATGTTAATGATATATGTGCAGGTTGTGTTCTACAAGAGAATAAGTAAGGTATTCTTCACAGACAATATCCCAAAAGCTCCTTCTGGGAAAATATTGAGAAAAGATTTGAGAGCCAGGCTGGCTGCAGGTATTCCCAACTAGGCTTCCAAAAACTGAAATTGTTATAGCAAGCACAGCAAAAGCAGAATATTAAGTGTGTTGAAGATCAAATGGCTATATATCAATGTTATCGGCTATTTCCCAAAAATTGACAAATGAAAGTCAGGATTGAAAGGAAAAATAGTCTTAAATGTTTCTATAACGAGTGAATTTTTCAAGACTTTGTATGTACTCTTTCGGACCAATTAAGGAAAATGAGAGAGGTGTAGGCTTTATACAGATTTGTTTCATGTATAGGGTGATGATAGACGAATACACGGAGCCAAATGTTTGCAACTCTTAATGTTCAGTAATATATTTGTTCAAAATATAGCTTTTCGTGGATTTTCTTACTTGATTGTTCAAAATAGATATCAATAAACATGAGGCCTGTAAAATAGGATAACTCACTACACCACAAAGGGGCTATAAGAACATATAAATCAGTCCCTATTGCTATCAATAAAGATAGATATTAACAAGAAAACATCACTTAGACCACGGAAACATAATTGTTCCGTGGTCCAAGTGACACCTGGACGACGGAAATGACTCCGTCGTCCAAGTACCACCTGGACGACGGAGAATACCATCTCCGTCGTCCAGGTGGTCAGCTGGACCACGGAGTCTTCTCCGTCCTCCAGGTGGTCACCTGGACGACGGAGATTGTATTTTCCGTCGTCCAGGTGATCACCTGGACCTCGGAGAAGAGACAACGGACCGACACGCCGTCGTCCGAGTATACGAAACGTGCTTCCACTTAGACGACGTACCGACACCTCCGTCGTCTAAGTGAAGCATTATATAAGCTGATCGAATTCATTCCTGGCCTCGATCTATTCATTCCATTTGAAGAAGAATTGAAGGAGAAGGGAGAAGGAGAAGCTAGGGAGCTAGGGAGCTAGAAGCGAGCTAGGTAGCTAGGCCGAGAAGAATCAGGATCGATAAGGGATCTCCGCTGACTAGCTAGTTAGCTTAATTAACGTACAGATATCGAGAAGGCCAGCAGGTACGTACGTATACGTACGCAGTTAAAATTTGCTTAATTAATTAATTAATGTATATTTATTGAAAACGTACGTACATATATACATGCAAGGATGTTAGCTGATGTTAGCTATATATATATATGTACAGATCGATTAAATTACGTACGTACGTAATTGATGGATCGATGTAGATCGAGTACGTACGTATAATTAAGCGTAAATTAATTGACAAATATATATATATGTAATAATTAATTAATTATAATATTTTGTAGCAGTATGGACAAGAGTTGGATGAAGTTGAAGAATAGATGTGATGTCCGGTATATGGATGGAATTAGCGAATTTGTGAATTTTGCGATAGAACATGGTCAGGGAAAGAAACGTTTCAGGTGTCCGTGTCAGAAATGTCTTAATTGTCAGTATGCGGAGGTTAATGTTATGGTGCAACACCTGTACGAAAATGGTATGATGTGGAGTTACACTACATGGAGCGAGCATGGTGAAGCAGTAGAGTTCAGCGCAGCAGACTTCAGCTCAGGGTATAGTTACCATGGTGCCTCATCCAGCGGCAGTGGTGCCGGACCCCCAGCTTGCAACCCAACTGCAGATTTGGTCCATGATGCGTTTCCGGGATGTAGTCATGGTGGACACCAACACCAAGACGGAGGTTACAGTACCACTTATGAGCATGATGACACATTCCCCGCAGCTAGCTTGGCCACTGACACCAGTGAGATGGAAAAGTACAACCGGATACTACTTGAAGCGCAGACCCCGGTGTTCCCTGGATGTCGAGAGAATGTGTTGCAATATGTGATGGAGCAAATGAAGATAAAAGTGAAGCACAAAATGTCAGTGAGTGCTTTTGACGAAATTCAGGAGCAAATATGTAAGTTGCTTCCTGATGATCACAATCTTCCTAAATCTCATTATAAGGTTAGAAATATCCTGAGCAGCCTCGGCCTAAAGTACAGGATAATTGACGCATGT
This sequence comes from Geum urbanum, assembly GCA_946800695.1. NCBI lineage: Eukaryota > Viridiplantae > Streptophyta > Magnoliopsida > Rosales > Rosaceae > Geum > Geum urbanum. Next base: position 16,027,181 of record OX327003.1, read on the forward strand.
CCAAATGATTGTGTGCTATTTTACAAAGAGTATAAAGAGTTGGACTATTGTCCCGTATGTGGCCAGTGCAGATTCCAGTTGAATAGGAAGAGTTCGAAAAAGAGAATTCCTGTTAAAGTTGTTCGATATTTTCCCTTGATTCCCAGATTGCAGCGCCTGTACATGTCTCTACAGACAGCAGAGGCGATGCGATGGTATGCAGAAAAGCGAATAGATGACGATGTCCTGCGACACGCCGCGGATGGGGAGGGTTTCAAACATTTCGACAGAGAATTTGGAGACTTTGCTTCAGAGGTTAGAAATGTTAGACTCGGCCTATCTACAGACGGATTCAATCCTCGGGGAAGTAATAGCTCCGCCGTCAGCACTTGGCCAGTTATTCTGATGCCGTACAACTTGCCTCCGTGGATGTGCATGAACAAGGAATTTAATTTCCTTACCGTATTAATTCCAGGTCCTAAATCTCCATCGAAGTGCTTAGATGTCTACCTCAGACCTTTGATCGACGAGCTGAAACTGTTGTGGGAAAATGGAGTCCCAACTTATGACAAATTCACTGACACGATGTTCACGATGAGGGCTGTCGTAATGTGGACGATCAGCGATTTTCCAGCTTATGGGATGTTGGCAGCCTGCAGGACAAAAGGATATAATGGATGTCCTATATGTTTGGACGACGTGAACTCTAGTTGGCACGCGGGGAAGGTGTGTTACTTGGGTCACCGTAGATGGCTTCCTCACGACCACCCGTGGCGACAGGATGAAGCTCATTTCGACGGTACGGTAGAGAACAATCATAAACCCCGTAGTTGGTCGGGCGAAGAGATTTTAGAGAGGTTGAGCTATTTCGACTTTGGTGTGTTGAGCAATGACGCGGATGTAAAGAAATGCAATCCAATTCCTCCACATGATCTGAGCTATTGGGATCACAAGAGTATATTCTTTGAACTCCCTTACTGGTCGAAGTTGAAGCTGATGAACAACTTGGACGCGATGCACATAGAAAAGAATGTGTGCGACAGCGTGGTGGGAACAATTCTCAGTATTAAGTTCAAGACTAAAGATACTCCCAAAGCGCGCAAAGATTTGGAATCAATGAATCTACGTCGTCCCTTGTGGTTGAGGAGGGATAAGAAAGGAGTGTACAACAAGATGCCAGATGCACCTTACACAGTGAAGCCGACGCTTAGACGTTCTGTATTTCACTGGTTTAAGGGCGTTCGTTATCCAGCTACGTATGCAGCTACTATAACTGAAGCAGTGGACGAGGTGCAACACAAGTTTGTTGGTCTAAAGACACATGACTATCACGTTATGCTGCAACGTCTGATTCCAGTGGTAATTCGACCATACTTGCCTCGGGACGTCGTAGAACCAATAGTGGCATTGTGCAGGTGGTGGCAGAGGTTATGCGCCAGAGAATTAAAGAAGTCAGATGTGGTGGAATTGCAACAACAAATTGTGCACATCATTTGCAAACTAGAGAGGATTTTCCCCCCTGCTTTCTTTGACATCATGATTCACCTAATGATCCACCTGCCCGAGCAGGTGCTCATTTCTGGTCCGGTCCAGTACACTTGGATGTATCCTCAGGAAAGGTACGTACAACTAATTAATTAATTTGTTCCACTGGAGATTATAAATATACTAGCTAGCTAGCTATATGTACTTATGTAATATGTACGTTTGATTTTGTAGACAACTTGGACAGTATAAGTCATTCGTCAAAAACAGGTCGGCCTCGGATGGCTCCATAGCAGAGACATACCTAATGCATGAGTGTGTTACTTACTGCAACAGGTACCTCAAAGATCCACCCCCTCCCACTGCCTCCGATAGCAGTGCCCGCATCAATCTTTCTGTCGTCACCAATGTCGTCCGACCGTTTAGAGGAGTATTAAAGGAATCGTTAACACGGGAAGAACTTATTGAGGCACATTGGGTAGTGTTGCGAGACTGTGATGAAGTTGAGCCGTACATGATGTCATACAGGGAGAGGCTTCAGGCGTTAAATCAAAACAAGAGTTCGGCGTGGATTGAGAAAATGGTTAAGAAGAAGTTTCCTGATTATTTCTTCCAATGGGTACGTACGTACGACTCGGATGAGATTATTTAAATACATATCGCTCATATTTGTAGAAAGTAAACCCTTATATTAATTTGCCCTTTTTCGCAGATGATTGATCTGCAAAAATCTGATAACCACGGAGGGTGGTGGTCATGGCCAAAGCACTTGCTAGCAGGGAAGCCGGTTAAACACTATATTTATCCCGGATGTTTTGTGAACGGTGTAAAGTTCCATTCATTGGCCCGAGACGAAGGAAGAAGAACACAAAACGGTGGGGTAGCCGTTGGGAAAGACAATGATCTATATTACGGGGCTATTGTATACGTGGTTCAGCTATGTTACGGGAATGATGTCAATGTTTTCCTATTCAAGTGCAGATGGTTCAAGCGTACAAAGGAAGACATGGGACTATTATCAGTCGATACAAACTCGCACTGGTATGAGGATGAGCCTTTCGCTCTCGCCACCTTAGTTCGGCAGGTGTTCTATCTCGACAATCCGAAAGCCGGTGAAGGGTGGAAAATAGTGAACCATATCTCTCACCGAGGAATATGGAATACAGAGACAATTGAAGGGACACCAGCGACGACTGAAGATGCTGCTGAACCAGAAATAGACATTCCTGCCTATCAAGAGCCTAATATTTCTATGGTCCGCTCCGATATAATGGACCTGGTTCAAGATGGTGAACGGTTACCCATGCCTGATGGTTGTACAGATCTAACTGAAGATGAGATTATCGATGAGGTAGATGAAGAAGACGAGCAGGAAGAGGACGCGGACGAGGACTCAGGTTATTCGTCGGACGATGTTGAGTACGATGACGAGGATGAGCCGTCGACTAACGGGGATGAGGACGATGATGATTATGACGAAGAGTACGGTCATACGACGAGGGAGATTAATTGGTAATTAATTACTGTAATTATTGTAATATATATATATATGATCGATGCCGGTTTACGGTAAGAAATTAATCTGAATTATATATCCTGGCCAACGGAGAAATTAATAAATATTGGCGCCAAATCTCAATCTCATATAAAACGTACCCTAGCTAAATCCTTGACCCTAGCCGGCCTAAATCTAGCAGTTCGATCAGATCGATTGATAATTGAACGGACACGTACACAAATGACCGGGGACGACCTAAACCGTAATCCCGAAGGCCCTAACCCCTGAAATCGGGGTCTATGCACCTGGATGACGGATAATGGTCATTATCCGTCGTCCAAGTGCACACTAGGACGACGGAGAATGATCATTCTCCGTCGTCCAAGTTCACAAACCCTAAACCCTAAACAGTAAGGCCCTAACCCTTGAATTCAGGGTCTATACACCTGGACGACGGAGAACGTCATTCTCCGTCGTCCAGGTTCTAACCTGGACGACGGATAACTTCATATCCGTCGTCCAGGTATAAACCTGGACGACGGAAACGCTCAAATCCATCGTCCAGGTGCAGATATCGTAATTTTTTCTAAGACAACGACCATCTAGACCTTCTTCCAATGCATTTTCTTTTCATCAAGACTTTAGAGTAAACAATTCTTGGTGTGTGAGCTTCGACGGTTCGAAAATCGGAATTGCGAAATGCCTTGTATCCACGTTTCCGGTTTGTGAAATTATCGGTTTTGCGGTTGACTGTGCCGATCAAACCCTTCCCGAACTTATTATTTTATGGTCCTTTGAAGACAATTATATATTATGTTACGACGAACATATCCAACGGTTATTTTATCCAAATTCAATTTCGTTAATACTCTGCTGCAAATGAGCGTCTACTCATGAACACTGAAGTCGTAAAGATTAGTCGATACTTAACATGTTTCAATACGTAAAATTAATCGGCGGTTCAAATTTGACTGTTCATATATACGATGCGTTCATCGATATTGTACGACTATTTCACTCGAATGACAGATCGCTAAATTCCTAGCGAATTATTTTTAAAAATTTTTTTTACGTAATATGAACCTGGATGACGGAGATGGTCATTTTCCGTCGTCCAGGTGTTCACCTGAACGACGGAGAATGACCATCTCTGTGGTCCAGGTTCAAAAATCATGGCGGTTCAAATTTTTTTTGTTTAATTTTTTCATGTAATATTCACTTAGACGACGGAAACTTACCATCTCCGTCGTCCAAGTCAAAAATTATGGCGGTTCAATTTACCGCTTCCGTTTTCGGCACCGCTTGAATTTTCACTTAGACGACGGAGAATTCATTCTCCGTCGTCTAAGTCCAATTCCATGGCGGTTCAAAACGTCCCGCCCCTTAATTACGCGCCGTTTCAAAATTTTGAAACCGCCACCTGGACGACGGAGAAGCCCGTTTCCGTCGTCCAAGTGCACTTAGACGACGGAGAATAGTGCTCCGTCGTCTAAGTGAAACTCTATAAATAGAGTACGGCTCATCTTCTTTTCCTCATCCCTTACAATTCTCTCCATCTCTCCTCTCCTCTCTCTCTCAATCTCATTCCGGCGATATTCTCCTCCGGCGACGACGCTCCGACGATACAACTCCGGCGTGGTTCGATTCCTCCTCTCCGACGACACAACTCCGGCGAAATTCCCGAAAACTCCGATTCGGTAAATTTCTATTTTTTCCTTATTTAAATAATTTTCATTTTATTAATTAATTAAATTCTAAATATAATTAATTAGTAGAAATTAATTTAGTAATTAGTTTTAAATATTTAATAAATGATTAATTGTTGTTGTTATTAATTAATTAAATCATAATTATTGTTATTGTTATTTAATACTAATTAAATGAATAGTTGTAAATTTGTTGTTATTAATTAAATGAATAGTTGTAAATTTGTTGTTATTAATTAAATAAATAAATAATTATTGTTATTAATTAATTAAATGAATAATTATTGTTATTAATTAATTAAATGGTTAATTATTGCATGCTAAATGGAAAATAAATTATTGCATGTAATTACGTGTATTTTTTAGTAAATTAATTAGTAGTACGTGTTCGATTTAAATTTAGTACATAGGCTTGGTGTAATTAAGTCGCACTCTTTGGAATAGATGGCGCCTCTTTTCCTTGCTTATCTCCTTAACCCCTCGTGATGTGTGGATTTCATCACCGCACACCATAACCTAAGTGAAGTTATGGACACGAGGTTGAGGGCGGAGTTTGCAAAGGACTTGAGGGAGTGTAAATTTTTGAAAAATTGGCCGAATGTCGGACATGGTGTCTAGAAACGGGTTATGACTGGTGACAGGATTTGGACTAAGAAAAACTTTTGTCGAAATTAGTCCTGCCTCTCGCGTTATCTCTATCCCTAACTGGCCATGTTTTTCGATTTAACCAAGGCTGATTAATTGAAAATTTACACTTTATCGCGCGGGTCGCACGTCCATTGAACGACCGAAAATGCCAAGCTAGTGTACTCTATTTAAATCTTAAACGTACTTAATTAATTAGCGTAAATTTTTAAGTTGTAATTATTATGGTAAGTAGGTATTTTAACCCCGTACTCTTAGGTTTAAATGGCTCCGCCAAAGACGACATCCGGCAAGAAGAAAGCCCAACAAGAGGCAGAAGATGCCATGCTCCGCCGCTTGGCGGACCAAGTCGGTTGGGAATTACCACCGGAGGGCAACGACGCTCTCAATCCGGACGGATCATCTGGTCCGTCCGTAGCGCCCTCTGGGGAAATTCCCGCTCCCCCATTCATCTCGAGCGGTGATGACGTCGACCCATTCCAATCTCCGACGCCCGGTACCCATTCAACGGGAAGTACTCAGGCGTCCTCGACCGCCGAATCAATCATGTACAGCGCCCGCCGTAGGCAAAGGAGGGCCCCCACTGACCCGGAACTGAAAAGGACTCGGGGTCTCGTTAAAGGGGGCAAAGCGGAGCGTATTTGCAAGGCGACCGGTAAAAAGATCGACTTGCCGTACGACGAATTCACCGGTGGCCCTCCCACAGCTCAGCTAGCAAGTCTCTCGGCGCATGGGATAGGGTCAATCATCCGTAACCGAGTTCGTATCACTGCCCCTACTTGGAAGGAGGCGCCGGATCATGAGAAGGCGAAAGTCTTCAAAGATCTTTCGGTACGTAATACGTTCAATTTAGTTATTATATAATATTGTTAATCTCGGCCTAAAATTTCATAATATATACGATTATAATTTTCTATTTATTTTTGATAGGAACAATTTGACGTGGATCCGACACCGGCTATGTTGAGGCATATCAATCAAACCGCCAACTCCATCTACAAAGATTGGAAGTACAGGCTCCATAAATACTTCAAAGATGTCGGTCCCGTGCCTCCCCCGGTAGAGCTGCAAGGGGAGAGAGAAGATGAGTGAGAGTGGTTGTGTAACCACTTTGCCGATGAACAATTTAAGGTATTAATTTATTTTTTTTATTTCAATTAAGATAATTGAATTATTTAAATTGTAGTTATTCATTTTTTAATGATTTAATTATGTTGTGTAACAGAAATTCTCCGGTGTCAACAAAGCCAACCGGGGGAAGAAGGAGAAACACCATACTACCGGCGCCAAGCAGTTCATTCAAATTGCCAAGGAGCACAAGGATAAGGTTCCAAACACCCTTATCTTGATGCAAGCGTAAGCGCGTACGTGACGCCAGGGCTCGATAATGAAGCGAGTCAATGCGGCGTAAGTGATATATATATATATATGTGCTTTTAATTATAGTAATTATTATTTAAATATGATTTCATTATAATAAATTAATTATTCTTTTGTAGGCAAGGGCGATAGAGCATGCGCATGAAGAGTTGGCCAACACTCATCTTGCGTTCCCAGATGTGCCGCCGGAAGACCTGCCTCCTCTATCCTTAGAGAGCCAAATTGCAATCGCGGATGAGGTCTACGGTCGTAGAGCTGGTAAGGAGGTTAGGCACTTTGGGCCTAGGGTGGTACGAGATTTGTCGACGACCTCCGGCTCATCATCTACGGGAGGTTCGAGGCAGCGGAGAAGGAGTCAGGCTGCGGCCGTCGAAGCAGCCATTCAAGAGGCTCGACTGGCACGAGAGGAGAATGAGTCAATGCGGCAAAGACTTGACAAACAACAAGCACAAATAGCCCAACTCATCGCCCTCATGGAACAAAATCGAGAAGTATGTCAACCTCCTCCGAACCCACACCCCGACGACAACGACCCGGCTGGAGGCGGAGGACTCGGCGGCGCATCTGCTCCTCCAGTGTATTAGCTAGCTAGTAGTATGTTATCTCGTTTCTTTCCGCATTCCGAACAATATTTTAATTTTTAATTTATGGGTTTTTTCGTATGTACAAATTAATTTACTTTGATTATTTAATAATTAAGTTATTAATTAATATTCAAAATTCAGTTTATTTATTTAATTTTAGCATTTTTCATTATTTAAATTAAAATAATAATAAATTAAATTAATAATATTTAATTTAAATTTATTTTTTTAAAAAATTAAATATTCACTTGGACGACGGAGATTATGTTCTCCGTCGTCCAGGTGCAGAACCCTAAACCCTAAACCCCTAACCCCTAAACCCTAAACCCTAAACCCTGCCGTTCTCCGTCGTCCAGGTGTTCACCTGGATGACGGAGACTTAGTTATCCGTCGTCCAGGTGAACACCTGGACGACGGAGATTGTTAGCTTCTCCGTGGCCCATGTATGCACCTGGACGACGGATTACTATTTATCCGTCGTCCAGGTGAACACCTGGGCCACGGAGAAGCTAACAATCTCCGTGGCCCAGGTGTTCACCTGGACGACGGAGACTTAGAGTTTCCGTCGTCCAGGTGGCTACCTGGGCCACGGATAATGTCCGAGGTCCAAGTGCACTTGGACGACGGATCACTAAATCTCCGTCGTCCAGGTGCTTGGACGACAGCACTTTGAGCACGGACCTTGGACGACGGAGTTTCCGTCGTCTAAGTACTTAGACGACGGAAAACTGCACCTAGACGACGGAAATGGTCCGTGGTCTAGGTGCAATTTTCTTGTAGTGATATTTTTCCTTATAGAGCATACAGACAAATAATTAAGAGCCCCTCAGCAAGTGTTCATATTGCTTATTATGACATCTGTCCCTTGACAAGTGTATGTGTCTAAAATAATACATACTATACAAGTATGTACATAATCATCTATTGAACAATACCTACATATACAAGTAGGTCCCTGTTAGATTATTTGTCCCTTTAGCTCTATTATAGATTTCAAAAACAAATAATTATTCACAACAAGCAATTTGATTCAATCATCCAATTTGAAAGTGAACATAATACACAAATTTCATTCATTTACCAACAATATACCAAAAGGATCATAATTCGTCCAAACTTTACAAATCCAATCGGTTAAGTATTACTAGGATCTAATATAGCAAAACCATTACCCAAGAGTATGTATAATTCATCTCTTATCATTTATACAAAAGGGAAACCTAAAATGTCATACAAAAGTAAATGACAAGCTTCAATTCCCTCCAATTTTATTTCCACAGCTTGTAATTTGTCATCTTTGTTGGCTACTTCATCTGTCAATTTGGCAATCTTAGCATATGGAATTTCAAGGTCAGACCTAAGTAATACTACATAGTTTTTCATGGTCAAACTAATCTAATTTTGAATCAAATGATGATACCGTTGACAATTATTGATTTCTAGATATCTTAATGTTGACAAATATTGAATTGTAGATACATTAAGGATATTTTTGTAATTAGAATAGTTTATTCTTTATTGTAAATTTTTTTTTTCTTATTAGAAATATTTCTTGTAAAGTTGTATATATACCCCATTTTCGGAAGTGAATAAAGTATTGGACTATATCCTAAACACTAATGCATATATTTTTCTAGTTGGTATCAAAGCCAATCCTATGAACCTATCGACAAACCCTACTTTTGTTGACCGTTGCATCCAAATTTCGCTGTGAACTGCAGATCTAGGAGAAAAAATTCGACTTTACTATGATTTCTTCTCCTCCTACATTTTCTTCTGTGAAATTATGACAAAACTCTATTTTTTGATAGACTCTATCGACAAAACTCTATTTTTTGTCACCCCTATACCTAAATACCGTTGCCAATGGAAAAAAAAATTCGACTATGCTATGATTGTTCATCCTCAACTTACTATTCACTATCATCAAGAAAACTCTTCTTTTCACATTGGAGTTCTCTTGACCGATTCCAATTATTCTACATAGGTTTTTGTTATGCAGATGTACATTAGAGGGTACAACAAGCTTCGATTCTTTGTTGGTGATTCGTCTGCCCTTATTGCTGGCACACCTGAATATATTCTCCGTCTCAAACTGTTGCTGATATTTGGTGTGCTTTGCACTAAACCTACTACGATGATTCAGACTTTACCCAGATCTATCAACTACATCGTCTCTGCTTTACCACCGGTTATCCTCTCACCAAGAAAACTCATGTCTCCCTTGATGTCTCCTTTTGAGAATTCGAACTATGTTACTCAGGGGGAGTTTTAGAGTTTTCCCTTCAGAGGGAGAGAGGATGTAAAGGAAACACTTTGAATTTATCGGAGTTTGAAGAGCTTGAGCAGTTGGAGACGCAATATGGAGCTCCAGTTCCTTTGTTCCATCCGCATCGAGTTCAAATTTATACATGATCCAGCTTTCATGACGCTTATAGAGTTTCTTCTTGTGTCTATACTTGAATGTTTTCTTGATGCCAAGAAGAGTAGTTGTTGACTTCTGATCTTGATCAAGAAAATTGATTTCCTCGCCTCTGTTTTGTTACCTTGCCTCTGAGATAGTGTTGAAGAACTTGCTTCCCCCTCTACATAATTTATTGAGGCCTCTGTTCAGAGTGCTCCATCTAAGGCTTTGGCTGATCCAAACTGGAAGCAAGCTATGAATGAATTGAAGAACTGAATGCTTTAGCTATACCTGGTAAGGGGTTATTTACAAAACATATATAGTAAGATGTGTGTTTCAGGCTAGACTGATGCAGACAGGGCTAGAGATCAGACTATATATAAAGAGTCAAATTTGAATACATTACTTTTATTGGTGAAAATTTGGTAACTTGGCATAATGTGATACCGTGGAATGTTACATGAAGTTTTTTGGTGGTCAAGTTGTGCATGATTGACATCCATGCTCCAACTTGAGGGGGAGTGTTGACAATTATTGATTTGCAGATATCTTAGTATTGGCAAATATTGAATTGAAGATACATAAGAATCATTTTGTAATTAGAATAGATTTATTCTTTATTGTAGATATTCTTTTTTTATTAGGAATATGTCTGGTAAAGTTGTATATATACCCCAATTTCGAAGTGAATAAAGTATTGGAGTCTACCCTAAACACTAATGCATATATTTTTCTAGCTGTTGGAATGGAGATCCTACATTGAAAATAGGATAAGGTGAATATAACTTAAATGAATGTGGACTATTCCTAATTGACCCGAGGCCTTTTGGATAAAACCCAACACCTTAAAGGTGGTTCAAGTTAGGATAATATCGGTTATATTAGGGGTCCACGTGCCACGCTTGTCGCTTATTCAACTTGGTATCAGAGCTGGATTCCTCTTCAATTGCGTCTCAAACCCGATGGGCTCGAATTGAAATCTGGGCAGTTGGTTCCAGCTGAATGAATGAATTGGGTCTTCAAAAAGATGCGCTTGCTCCGGAATGTACTTCCACGTGCTAACTTAGAGTTATGTTGCATGTGTGGAGGCATGTTGGAGTGGAGATCCCACATTGAAAATAGGACAAGATGAATATAACTTAAATGAATGTGGACTATTCTTAATTAAACCGAGACCTTTTGAATAAAACCCCACATCTTAAAAGTTGTTCAAGTTAGGACAATATTGGTTATATTAGAGGTTCACGTGCCACACTTGTCGCTAATTCAACTACAATTTTATTTTTAATAGAAAATCAGTTTCTTCATAGAAGCAAAAGAGATACCACCCCAATCTTTTATGTATATGTCAAATAACATATACTCAAAAAAGTTTCAAAAAAAAGCACCTTACTGTGGATGATGGCAGGATAGATTAACACGAAAAGAAATAGGTTCACATAAATTTCTTGTGCTATTAAGTTTGGAATGTAATCATGTGAGACCAATTATGCGCTCTTAACCTTGCTTTTATATGCTCTATCAAACTTAGAGTTCCTTTTCTCTGACAAGTCTAACTCAGCTGGTGTGGGAGATAATAGAATGGCTGTACAGAGATAAATTCACTGACTGTAATAACAGAATAATGTTGCATTACCTCAAAAACAAAGTATACGGGAATATCACGGATATCATTTGGCATGCACCATTAACAAGTCATACCACTTTGTTAGTTGGTATAATCTTCAGTGAGCTCTCCACAATGCAGTTCAAACGATACATGTATAAAGAACATACTGGGGAGTCCAATGTCTGCATCAAAACTTTCAATTTTATAGAATTCCACCGAATGGAGTAAGCCAAAATCACAGATTCCTAAAGAAAATGACATAACACTGCAAAGGTCAATATAAACAGTTAATATGGACATGTGTAGATAGTAAGCAACAAACAAAACAATATCAGAACACGGCAAATCAAAGATTACAAGAGTTGACAAGTCTAAGGAAATAATTCAATGACTCATACAACAAAAAATAGAAAGCTGGGGAAAGGATTCAAGCATTGCAATTGCTTACACCTGACTGACCTGAGCAACAACATCTTCATCCTTCTTCAATTCTATAACTGATTAATCTGATAAGGCAACACCATAAAATTAGCCAATGATCTATACAATTATATATGAGTACTAATTTTATGCCCCATTGGGGCCAATGATGTGGAGGCCCTAAACTATATGCATGGCATGACACCGTATATCCATATATCCATGTCATTATTAAAAAACTATATTCCTTTCTTGTCTTAATTACAAATTATATTTATTAAACATACATCTAACAACAATTATTTGTTTCTATTTAAAACTCATCTATTTAAAATTATAATATGAGATCGATTAATCTACCAAGATATTCTTGGAGATTAAATTTACGAGTTTCAAATATGAGTTCTTTATTTATTTATTTTTTTAAAAAGAGTTTGCTGCCCTCTATATAACTTTGTCAATCTTCCCTCGATATTTGTTAGTTGGTTCTCGAAAACTTAAGCTCGTGCTTAATAACTTTTTTTAAGTGTATAGAATAAAATATTAATTAAATGCATTATTTTCATGGTCAATGAAGTTAACTAAGATTGTTTACGCTATATATCAATTAATTTTATTTTCCAATCTTTCATGTAAAAGAATAATACATACAATTATTTTAGTAGAATGAATATATATGCAACATAAAAAAGAAAGTGATTAATTTCGACTATAATAATTGTAGTGTATTAAAATTGGAAAGATATTGATGATTATTAAATAAGAAATAATTACTATTAGTTATAGATTAGAAAGAAAATATGATGTCAACATTTTGAATTTATAGATTAATTATTTTACCAAATGATAAGGTCATGACGTGTCACGCCCGCGAAAAATTGGGGCATCCTATCATTCCCCATTATATATCTAACATGAAAATAATCAAGCAGAATAATCATAGTGATGAGCCATAATGTTTATAACTCCATAAAAGCATATAGAATCACCGTAATCTCAATGTGACCTGTAAATCGAAAACTAAAACATGTAACCAGAATTCTCCGAATTGGCAAAACATAAAGCTTGCAAGTCCCATTTTACAGTAATTCATAAAATCACCCAAACATGTAGTCATCTAGCAACACAAAAAATCTTCAAATAGCTGAAACCCTAAATAATCAAACGAAACACAAATCCAAAAATTCTCAAAAACGTATTAAGAGGAACTAGAGAAATTATCAAAGATGGTGTTGATGGGCTTCATTGCGACTTAGTAGTTAGCCGCATCACCAAACAACCGCTCAAATTCCGTGAAGACATGACGCTCGTTAGTCTTGGTCGTTCACGATGATATCGACACCGTCTCGATGACAAAGTAGGTGATGCCCCACCGTATAAATGATCCGGAAAAACAATGGTTAGTCGTTCTGAGGTATCTGTTGCGGTTTGTGAGAGAGAGATGTATTTCTAGGCCAAGTCTCGTTCTTTTTACTTTTAATCTAAACATCTTGAAGGATTTTGAAGAATTTGGGCAAACTGTGGGCCCGTGAATGTATATTTAAGAGTCCTAAACATTTGTCCTTGTTTTGTCAATACCTATTGACCAAACTAGAAATAGTCGTTTTACACGTGATGTGTAAGAAAAATTTGCTGACACTAAATACATCAAATAAAATAAAAAGGTTTAAATTAAGTGCTGTAAAACCATCTTATAAACTATTTATTCTGAAAAATATGGAGAGGAACATATAATTTTGAAATCTCACTCGTTGTCGTATTTTTCTTAACTTGCTACTCTTCACTGGGATGTTTTCCATTCCATTGCTTTCATCTTTGATCGGATTTCATTGCCCCTTTTGTCCAGCTGAAACTGCAAATAACTCTCATCAATAACTGTAAGTTAATTACTAATGAATCTCCATCACAAACCAAGGAAATAAAGGACAATGACTACATCAAATTGCCTTAACCTCATTTAAACGTACCTGTAGACACTTCATGTGGTGAACTTCTTTTAATATAATTGATCTTGAAGGTATATTATTGATTGACATTCCTTATTGAAGACAAAATACAAATGAAAAAAAATGAAATGAAGAACCTACTGATCTCAATGGCCATCAGGTAGACTCATGCATTTGCATATCATAGTTTTTCACTGAGAATGACATCCTTGTCTCTTATCCTGAGTCAGTCTGTCCTTATCTTGGATATTTCTGGGCTTGCCTTATGGCTCGTTTTTAATCTCTATAATATTAAAAGAGCTTTGTTTAGGACAACTTTGATTGTCTTGGTACCCAAGAAGATTTTTTGATAGGAAGGTTCTTTTCTTTGCAACCCGTGACCTTGTTTCCCTGGGTGTTGAGAAAAGAAACCAGCTGGCTTTTTTTATAATACACAACCCAACACTTCAGCTGGCTACCTAGCCTTCTAGGAAAGAGTTTCTTACCGTTCATTAGGACATGCTCTATTTAGAGTAAGTTGAAGAAAGCTCTTTCGCCTCTCTTTGAAACTCAGTCATGTCTAAGGAAAGTTTCGGTTTGTCTTTTGTTTTTGGCTTGAGTATTCACTTGTCACATCTTGCTACTTGTCAATAGACAAACGTCTAAGGTCTGTTCTGGATCATTCTTTTTGTGGCTACTCTCTTTGCAGACCCGTGAGGATAGTAATGGCCTTATTATCCCAGTTTTACTGGGCACATAAGAAACAACTAGGTTGTGATTCAAACTTCGAGATTTATGTTTGGTATATGATTACTATGTTTGATTTAAACTTTGTTTACTCATATTTATTATGTTTGTGTGTTTTAATATGCTATTTTCTTTTTCTTTCTTTCTTTCCTGTATCCACACTCTAAGGGCGAGTCTTGGAATACACATCGATATCTTTTAATTCCTTGATAAACGCTGTCAATGACTTTGCAATGTATTACTTTTTGTTAAAAGTTTATTCATGACTTGTATGTTCTTCCAATCTCCTTTGCTCTACTATAGATCAAGTTTTAATACATCAAACATGCTCAATTTCCTGCATTGTTGACTTGTTTTTGAGTTTCATCTCATAATACTATGTGGAGATTTTTTATTGTTCCCCATGGTAGTTACTTTTCTAACTGTTCTTGACAAATGCATAGCTGTGGGTCTCACCTATATTTTTTCTGTTGCATCTAACTCTTTGCGTGTAGGCATTTTGCATATTTTTTCGGTTGGATATGTTGTCTATTGATCTACGCATTTTATGTTTGATTCTTAACGTCTTTCTCTTTACATTTAGCTTTGTTTTGAACTTAGTACTATCATTTCTTACTTACTTTATGCTTTTAGATAGAAATAAAGGAGAAAATAATAAAGGAGGCGTTTTGGAGCTAAAAGTGTGCTAAGGAGGAAGTTCCTAATTTCGGAGAAGAAATGGTCCGAGGAATGGTCTTCAAATGGTTACTAAAATGATTTCCCACATGGTGTCAAGAATTGAAGACTAAATGCCAAAAGAAATGGATACCAAAATGGTGGACAAAAAGATGAAGACATTTCTCCTGCGCGACCCAGGAAAGAGCAAATATGGCAGAATATATGGAGCATATAATGGACGAATTTTGGAGGATATTCCATGAAGATAAATACCTGATTTGAGGGCCAAAATATGTGCAAGAATATGGTATATTCGGCCAAGAATTATTAGGGAATAAGGAATGCAAGATTTGAAGATATGAAGATTTCCTTTTCCTTGAAGAAGAAGAAAACAGGGCAGCCAGGTCACTTAACTTCTAAAATCCGTAGTAAATCCAATTCAATTCCAAATATGGCGTTCCTTATATGGATTTTATAGCCCTTTTAATAAGCTTTCCAATGAAACAAGAATCGGAATTTTCCAAGATCTGAAACTCCGGGAAAACGCGTTTGAAGACAGACTGTCAGATTTGCCCGGGTACATAAGGAAAGTCTTGTTTTGGTAGGAAAAACCCTACTCTTCTCCTATATAAAGGGGAGCTCGACTCATTCATTCTCATCACTCATTCTAGACTCTCAAAGCTCAGCCTAAACACTACTCCCTCTCCAAAGACTCAAGACGCCATACAAGAAGAAGGTTACACCATCCTACCGCCACCAAACTGCCTCCATCGACATATAGGGCAATCCCAAGTGTCTCCTCCACCAAAGTAGAGTCGGCTACACCTCAAGCTCCATAGGGCAATCCCGAGGAATTAAAAATGTAACTCGATTTCTCATTACATTGTAACCCCTTTTTGTATGAACTCTTGTGTTTAAGGAATGGTTTTATTATTTTGGTTTTCTACACTTGTCTTGATTTCAATTGTCTTCCATGTGTTCTAGTTTCTTTAAGTTCTATGATGCATGTTTATCTAATCGTAATGCTTTGGCTTAGATATAGGGCAATCCCGAGTCTAGATCAATGGTATGTGTATAGGGCAATCCCGAGCACGAGAATTAAGTGTAAACATGTGTTATGTGAAATTAAGAAGTTAGGATTTCGATTGACATTGTTTGATTGCAGGTTACGAAGGAGCAAGGGTAAGTTTAGATGAGTCGATCACATGTAAATAATAGCTTAGGTTTATTTTCGGTCTAATAAGCATGTTTAGGATTCTTTGTTCTTATTTGTTTTCTAGTTGTCTATGACTGAAGCATGTTAGAACCTAGGATTTCTCAATGTGTTTGCTATGCCATGTTTTAGTGTTTATTTTCGTAGAGTACAAAACAACCTTTTTCAAACCCCCCTTTTAACCATAGCGTAAATATGCATACACCCTCAATCCTCGGTTAAGAACGATCCCTATTTATCAATGCTACATCTACACCAAGGGTTTTAATTGTTTATGCGTTTTTGTTGATTGTTAAGTGTTAATTTAATGGTTGCAAAGTCGTGTATCATCTATTATGTTGGGGATACATCTACTTCCACCTCTTCTGATTTCGAGTTCTTCATTAAAAGCAAGGTTGCTATGATTGAGGAGGAGTATGTTGACCACTCTGATGCGTCCATTGTTGTATTTGAACAACATACAGAGTGTGGGTTATTCTCTGGTTCCCTTTGTCATTCCTTGCCAAAAAGGAGGAGAACTAATTGTAGGGCATTTGTTGTTATGATGTTGTTTTTGTGAGGATTTGTGCAGGTTCCGTACAACACTGAGGTGACTACTAGCTCTTAGGATTAGTACGCTTATTATAAATGCGTGTTTTGTTAAGAAATGCCAAAGTGAGAGATTGAAGGCATATTGTTGATGGCAATCCTTATTGAAGACAAAGCACACCTAGCTTAGATGATTGGTGTAACAAGTGAAGAAGATTGAAATGAAGAACCTATTGATCTCAATGGCAATCAGGTAGACTCATGAATTTACATATCATGGTTTTTTTTACTGATGATGACATCCTTGTCTTCTATCCTGAGTCAGTCTATTCTTATCTTGGATATTTCTTGGTTTGCCTTAAGGCTCGTTTTTAATCTCCATAATATTAAAAGACCTTTGTTTAGGATAGTTTTGATTGTCTTGGTGCCCAAGAAATTTTTTTGAGATGAAGGTTCTTTTCTTTGCAACTCGTGACCTTGTTTCCTTGGTTGTTGAGAAAGGAAACCAGCTGGCTTTTTATGATATACAACTCTACACTTCAGCTGGCTACCTAGCCTTCTGGGAAAGAGTTTCTTACTGTTCATTAGGACATGCTCTATTTAGAGTAAGTTGAAGAAAGCTCTTTTGCCTCTCTTTGAAAATTAGTCATGTCTAAGGAAAATTTGGGTTTGTCTTTTTTTTTTTGGCTTGAGCATTCACTTGTCACATCTTGCTACTTGCCAATAGACAAACGTCCAAGGTCTGTTCTGGATCATTCCTTTTATGGTTGCAGGCCCGTGAGGATAATGGTGGCCTTGGTATTCCAAATTTGTTGGGCACAGAAGAAACAACTAGGTTGTGATTCAAACCTCAAGATTTATGTTAGGTATATGATTAATAAAGAAAAATGTGTTTAGCTAGTCATGTGACTTGTTTTCCATATCAACAAAATATTTCTCTTTTGATTTATATTAATCATACTTTGGGCATTGAACGTAAGTCTTCTTCTTCTTGGACTATGGCTTAATCACTTGTCACTTTCATCTTTGAAAAATAGCCAAATGCTAATGTCCAAAACGTGCCTCTTATGGCTGATATGTTGCCCTTAGGTCAGTTGTCCTTGTGATCTATATAATGGATGAGATTTCATTTATTTAAACTTGGTTGTCAAAATAGAGACTTGAGAATTTTTCTAAAAAGAGTCCAGAGCTATCTTGCTTTGTCTTCTCTGGTTTTCTCTAAGCATTCCCTTCTATTATATGTAAGCCTTAGAGTGTAGCTCAAAATATTTTATCATTCATATTCATATGCATCTTGCACACAATTTAGATTTGTATGGTAGTGTAGCAACCCAAGAAGTGTTTCTTAAGAACCAACTCTGTGATAGCTGCGCTCTGGATGTAAACCTTCTGATATCTACATAGGTAGGAATGAAGAAAGAAGATCGAGTGGATTTCAAGCTATTATGGAAGACTAGTTGGGATAACATTGTGTCTTGCGATCCTCAGAGAGGTTTGCATGTGTAAGCACTTCGAAACAAGAGAGGGAGTACAATTCTTAGAGTATTCTGAGAGACTAGAAATGGAAGCCACATTAAGTGCTATTAGCGGAGTTGTAATCTCGTGGGAAATGTCTTTGCATGTTTTTTAAGGATCGATTGTAAGAAGCATTTCATGAAGAATCAGTTTACAAATTGCTGAGTTCTGAGATGAAGCTTCTGATAACCTTTCATTTATAAACACTTAGAGACAAGAGAGAGTGTAGCTCTGTTAGAACTAGTAGAGAGACTAGTCAGGATATCATATGAGTTATGTATCCCCAGAGTACAAGAGTCTTGTAAGAAGTGGTTTGCACATAGTGGGAAAGTTTGTCCCTCAAGAGTTACATGCACGCAGGTTTTCTCCCTGATTGCAGGGTTCATGCGTTAAAGAAAAACATCCTCATGTTATTCTTTACTTATGACTTTTACTTTTTTACTACACGTATATTTGTTAATCAGGATAGTTCACTACTTAGCTATTCTCGAGAACAAACTTAATAAGCGAAAAAGTTGACAATGGCCTATTACACCCCCCCCAGGACCTTTAGATCTTTTGCAGGGGCGGAGCCAGGAAATATAGTTAAAGAGGGCATATTTTCTTAAAGTCATGCATGTAAAGTTAGGGAGCTAGGAAATCAAGAGGACCATGCGATTTGCTAATTTCCTAAACTACCCCTCCAGGACCTTTAGATCTTCTGCAGGGGCAGAGCCAGGAAATATAATTAAGAGGGCATATTTTCGTGAAGTCATGCATGTAAAGTTAGGGAGCCACAAAATCAAGAGCACCATGCGATTTGCTAATTTCCTAAACTAAATATCACATTTTCTATTTTGGTTAGAAAGTTACCAAAGAGAATTCTTGTAAATATAAAGCTTTTGTCGCCAAAACCTAAATCATTAGTTGTTGGGTTTAATCATGTTACAAAATTTGAGAAAACTAATATATACCAAATTAGGTAAAATTGATTTAAACAAGTATGAGCCGATGCATGATTAGAATATATAACATAAGAATTCTTATCTCATAAAACTATTCTTTCTTAGCACCGTAAATAAGAGATATTAATTTATATCAATAGAATTATATTTGAAAAGAGAAACATATGTAAGTGAATTGAGAGAACGAGTTATTTTTATTAAATTTACTCAAATTTTCCAATATTTTTTTACTTGATCGGAACCACTTGAATGAGTAGAATCATCAAAAATGGGAAAAATAATAAACAAATTACACACAATAAAACAACAAAGAATGGAAGAACTTTCAAGCTCCATGAGACACAAATTAAGGCTTTCGAGCCAAACACAAAGTGGAGTGCAGAGATCTATCACTTTAAGGATCCAACCATTATGGTTTGACCTCATTTATGGACCATGTTTACGTCCTTAAACTACAACCCGTTATGGTTGGAGACCATTGGTATCTTAGAGGAATACGAGTGAGGTTGGATGAGCATATAACATAGTGGAATGGGCATGGAAGTAAAGAACTTGAACAAGAGCCATAATTCTGAAAATGCTGAAGTAGTGCAAACCTGAGGTACTCCTTCGATCCATCAAAGGAAAATTCTTTGACCGATCAAAGGCTACCTGAAATTTTCATATGAGGTCCTACCTCGATGGATTGAAGCATACATTCGATCCATCAAATGTCTCTTACCATTTCAAGCATTTCTAGCCTATTTTTGGAGACCAAGAGCTTGGGACATTGATGCATGGAGCATAGAGCAATACCTTGAGGCCAAGATAAGTCTCAGAGCACCATTTGAGGATCATGACCAAGCATATGCAACCTTGGATGGTGAGGCCTAACTTGGTTTTCGTTGGTTTACATTCTAATGCTTATGGAGCTCGGAGACAGTTTATAAAGCGTTTTCATCCTCTTTCTATCTACTCTTTTTACCTCCTTACATGACATGGATGTGTTTAAGAATGATGCTATGTTAGGATGATTAGGTTTAACTCTCATCCCCAAGAGTGACATCTTCTAAGGATTGTTAGCCTTGCAATGTCTTGATGGTTCACCCTTGTTTGATGAGGGAGCTACCTATTCATCATTCGTATATTATTTTGAGTATTTGTTAGGTTATGGTGATCTTTTGTGATACATGTTGTGATACTTGTTGCTATGAATTAAATGCCTTTATAAGTGTTCGATCATTCCTTGTTAAAGTTCTAAGTGTGAGGTCCCCTCATGTTATATCCTAGATTACAATGTTGTTTTCCTTTGAAATGTGATTAGTATGCATGCCCCCATTGTGGTGGATAGGACTCTAATAGCTTCATTACTTCATAAAGACTATATGACCCTTTAAGTGTGAATGCACATTAGTTACTATCCCTAGGAGATGTTTTGGGCGAATAAATTTGTGAAATGATTATGCCTTGCTATCTTGCCTACACTTTTGTTTTGTATGTGGCTTTATGCAAATTGAGGATAATTTGGTTCTAAAGTGTGAGGTAGGCGGCTAAGTCATTATTACTCTTTATCCGAAAAATCCATAAAAATTAATATTTTTGGAGAAATTGTAATACAAAAATATGTGTGTTTTGGTGTGTTTGTGTTCAAATAATCACTCCCAATGATGAAAGTAAACTAATAGCTAGTAGATTGCATAATTTTGAGCATATTTAAAAAGAGTAAACAATGCATATCAAATTAGTTTGAAAAGTGCATATGTCATTCAAAATGAGTTCACATGAGAAAAAAAATGATTGATATGTTTTCGAAGCTATCCATGCCCATGTGAGATTTTTTTAGCCTTATTGTGCATACATAGCTACATTATGCACCTATTCCTTCATGTGTGACATCGATCAATCAAAGTGTAATCTAGAACTTTCTTTAAACTATGTAAAACGTTTTTCAATTCATGAGTTATTTTCGAAAATGATAGAGACATTAGGATTACCACGTACCATGGCCAAATTGCTTTTGAAACCTATGATGCATATATTTTTTAGTGAGCCTATTTGAGCCTTATATTATTTAG
Source organism: Geum urbanum (assembly GCA_946800695.1). Taxonomy (NCBI): domain Eukaryota; kingdom Viridiplantae; phylum Streptophyta; class Magnoliopsida; order Rosales; family Rosaceae; genus Geum; species Geum urbanum. The sequence goes on from OX327003.1 coordinate 16,048,474, forward strand.
CCTTTTAATTCTTAAACACTACAAATCCTTACCAAGTCTAAACACTTACTCGTACCCTTAACTAGGCAAACGAACAAGCGATAATGAAGTCCTATTAGGATGTGCTTAGAGTTTGTACCTATTGTGAAGTTTAGGAAAAGGTTAAGTGTGAGGTGGTGGAGGTCGTTTTGATGTTTATTTGTGTTGTGTTTTGTTCAAAAAGAAAAGATATGAAAAGAAAAAAAATGAAAAAAGAGTATCAAAGAAAAGAAAAAAAAAAGAAAAGAGTTTCGCAAAAAGAGTCTGAGTTGTACATAAAGAATAAGAATTGTGAGAAGTAGTTTTGTGTAAAAAATAAGGTTAAGGGCACCTAGATGTTTAGTAAGGAACTTCAACATGTGAATTGCTTACTAAATTGCTTAGTCCTCAAATTCCTATACCCTTCTTTCATTAAACCCCTTCATTAAGCCCCGTTACAACCCGAATAATAGTCCTCTTGATTTGAAATGCTTGTGCTTTTGGATTGTTGGAGCATTTGGTTGAAAATCGAGCTTATGGAGAACAAGTTATTGATGCGATTTTTGAGTGCAAACACTAACCTTCAAATACTTGTGTGCATTGAGTGATATATCTAGTGAGTTTGATGGTTAAGAAACATATCAATTTGAATACATCTCATTGTGATGCATTTGGCTTAGCATATCTCATTTCGGCTTATTACATATGCATTGATTTCATGTTTTAAAAGTGTTTCTCAAAAGTAGTTCAATCTATCTAGCCATAGTTCTTTTAGGGAAATCGATCATTGAGTCGGGACACTTACATACTTGTACATGCTTTGTGTGTTTTTTGTGCTTTGAGTCTAGCTTAGTTTCATTCTTTTCGTCTTAGTTTGCTTGAGGACAAGCAAAGCTTAAGTGTGAGGTAGTTGTTAGGACCATAATTATGTGCCTATTACGCTCTTAACTTTATTCTTATAGTTTCTTTTCTATGAATAAAGCATTGTTCTTATGACGTTTTCTTCTGTTGCTAGGAAATGTGGAGTTGGCTCGGAAATGCATTAAATGTGAAGAATTAGATACTTATTGGAGAAGATGTATAGATTTACGAGGTTACGAGAGAATTTGGAGCAACTTTGGGAAAATGACAAAATAGCTTCACCGGAAGTTGCCTGGAACCTGTCAAAATTTTCCATAGCCGGCCGGCCCACCTTGGTCAGCCCAATCACATGAATTCTAGCCCAATGGAGGCCCATTCATCCCATTTATATATGCTTACGAATCTGATTTTAAGAGAAAGATAAGAAGTTGGACCACATGATGTCACCAATTTAAAGTTTAGCCTTCTAAAGCCTAAAATAATGGATCATGGTCTCTCTGTGACGACCCGAACCAAAATCAGTAGAGTAATCAGTACGATTCACGAGATTATGCGTAATCGCGATTAATCGTTAATTGTGTAATTTGTCGGATTAGTTCGCGACTTAAATATCGGTCGAGAATTTGAATTGAGTTTCTTCACGAGAGTTGTAGAGCACGTGATTTCGAGTTCGTGGGCGGTTTCGGATGATTTTTCCGATAACCGAGGAATATAATATGATTATTTGAAGTTTCGGTTTATCGACGAGTTTATCCGTTCGTTTCGTATTTATCCGAATCGTAATGGTTATCCGTTTTGGACCGTTGATCGTCCCGAGACGCTAGTATAAATATCGAAAATAGTTGAAAACATTGTCGAAAACATTGTTTAAGGTTTGACCAGGCGTTGACTTTCCATTTTGGGCAGTTTGACCGTTAACCATGAGGGAGAACTTTCCCGTTTGAGTTTCGCCGGCCGATTTGGATTTTCCGGCCACCTCCGGCCACGTGAGGGGTATAAATCTCTTCCTCTTGAGTTTCTAAGTTGTTTTGTAGTTGGAATCGGGTAAATTGGTGATGTTTTGAATGGTTTCGAATCAGGTTGGTTTGCCGGAATTCGCCGGTGACGGGGGGGTGGACTTCCGGAGAGCTACGGTGGCGGGGGAGTGAGAGTTTCGACTCTCCTTGCCCCTGTGATGCTCCCCATGGGTTTAATTTGGGTTGAGGATGAGTTTTTGGTTGCACCGTGATGGGTTGCCGGAGTTGTGCTCCGATCTGATTTCGAGCTGTTTTGGAGAGGTTCCGGTGAGAATTGGGTCTTATGGTAGTTGGAAATTGCGTTGGGCTTGAGGTGATCTTGAGAACTGGAGCTTCCTCGCCGGAGAAACTCTCCGTTGACGGCGCGCCGCCGGTGGCGGCGGCTGTCAACGACGGCGCTCCGGCGAGAAAGTTGACTTTTTAGTTTTCGATGATTTTAATGTCATTTTTCTCGTAATCTCGCCCCGATGGTCACCTTGAGGTTTTCGAATTGATTTGGGTATCCGATTTTCAGTCGAGGGTTTTGAATTGAGATTTCGGAAATTCAGTCGATTGTTTTATACAGTTTTATATATTTCCGGGAACGGTTGGTTTCCGTGGTTAAGTACAGAGTTGTGAGCTATGATTTTGATCAGATATGTTTTATGATTATTCAGGGGATCGAGATCGTGCTTCGGGCGAGGGATCGTCTACCGGACCACGAGATTAGCGCGAGTGCGCGTTTTGCTCACCTATGAGTGGACAATTTCTTTTCACGGAAAGATTGCGAGTCTTTATACACGTTTTACGAACTTGACTATGCATACGAGATTATGTTTTATATGAGCATGTGTTATACGATTATGCTTATACCATTATACATTACGTATATACATTTAAATATTACCTTATGCATTTGCATCGAACTATTTATGATTTGGTTTACACAGAGTACAGTCTTAGTATATGTGGTTGTATCGATACACTTGCATCCCGGTTGATCCCCGAGGGTGCCTACCAGGGGGAACTGTTTCTTGTGCCGATGTAGTTTCGGGTGGAAACAGATATCCTGACCTGAGGCTTTTCTGGCTAGAATCACGTGTGGGTCTGGGATCCCGTGATTCGGACTGTACTAGCACGGATGTGTCTACGAGCGACTCCGTGAGACTTTCCATGCATGCTCTATACGCGTGTGGAGTTAGAGTCTCCCTCGTGTACCATTTGATTTATATACATTTGACTCGCATATATTTTTATAACATATATTATTCGGCGAAAGACATTTATTTTCGTCCACTAACTCTAACGGTTTTCATGTGTTTCCCCTGGGATTTTCGGTATCCGTGCCTAGTTTGCAGTTCAGGTTCTGGTGTTTCACGTCGTGGTTGGAGGCTAGTTGTTCGAGCCACCTGTGTTTTCCAGTAGGTTTCTTGTTTCGCCTACTGATGTATATATTGTATATATTTACACTAGAGGTCGCTTTGATACATTCTGATACATGTTTTATATGTATTTTCTCGGATATATTATATATTATAGTTTTGTTTACTGTTTATTGATATTGAAATAATATTGAGAAATCTGGATGGGATTGGTGCCCACGGTTTGGTTTGTGGCATAGGATGAAGTGTTATTTTCCGGGTGCAGGTATTGGCAATTCTGCGTTAGTAGCGTTAGTCTGCCGAAATTTCTAAGATTTTTGTTGGTTCACGTTTTCAGAAGGGGTTTGATTCCGGTTTAGGCATCTAAATCGGGGTTGGGTCCTTTCAGCTTGGTATCGGAGCATTAGGTTGTCAGATTCTGTAGACTCTTGTAGTTGTGACGCTTAGGGTATTTGAGTTTGTACAGCATAACTGGAGTGATGACCCGAATGGCCAGCGATACTCATCAATACTTCGGGTGTTGTATGTTCTCAAATATCTGCGGTCTCATGATTACGTTCTTTCTGCTTGTACCTAATGCTTGTCTTGTATCAGTAGGATGCCTCCTCGACGTGGTCCCCGTGTTGATCGAGAAGTGGATCCTGATGAGGATCGCCAGACGCACGACTTACTGATGCAAGTGCTGCGTTTGGAAGAGCGTTTTGACCCTGTGGTCAAAGCTCGTACTGCTGGTGCGACTGTGTTTTTGGGTTAAGCTGATCCAGAGATATATGAGGCATGGGTGGTTCAGGTTGAACGTGTATGTGAGCGTCTATGATTTACCCCTGAGCAGATGACAGTGGCAGTAGTCGGACTACTTGAGTCTGATGCATACTTTTGGTGGGTTAGCACCGACAGAGTTCCAGTTGATACTCCGTGGACTTTGTTCCGAGATTTGTTTATGCGGAGGTACTTTAATCAGGCTACCCAACAGCGCAAGTATGAGGAGTTTACTAACTTGAGACAGGGCAGTATGTCTGTGCTTGAGTATCGGGACAGGTTTACCCGCTTATCTCGTTTTGCGCGTGATATGGTGGCTACTGAGGAAGCCAAGTGTCGCAAGTTTGAGCTGGGTTTGAACTTGAACATCAAGGGGGCTCTGACTACGATGCCTCGGAATAACTTTGATGAGTTTGTCAGTGTAGCACTCCGAGGTGAGGATATTGAGAAGGAGAGGCAGCAGAGGTACCAGCCTAGACGGTTTGAGGAGGGTGGACCGAGTCAGGGGCCTTCAAAGAGGCAGAGTTCTGATACTTCTGGTTCGGCTTCATCCTCAGGCATTGGATCTTATCGACCACCAGCTAGTGTACCGAGACAGAGGCAGAGATGGAGGAGAGATTGACCACAGCGACCACAGGCTAGTGGGGGTTCCAGCGGTTCCAATTATCCTCGACGTACCGGTGGCACGTTTCCTGTACCGAGGGAGTACCCGTTGTGTAGCCTCTGCAACAGATATCACTTTGGTTCATGTCAGCGAGGCCCTGTCACTTGTTATCGTTGTGGCCAGGTGGGTCACTTTTCGAGGGAGTGTCCTCAGTTGTTTGGTGCTGACGGACAGGCGGCCCAGAGTTCCGGAGCTGAGCGAGGTGCCACTTCGGGAGCTCGACCAACACAGTTTACGGGTCAGGGTAGGCAGCAGGGCAGCCTCAGCGTGGACGACCAGCTGGACAGGCGAGGGTTCATGCCATGACTCTACGAGAGGGCAGAGCTTCACCAGAGGTCATTATCGGTACGTTGCATGTATTTGGTATTCCAGTACTTACATTGTTAGATCCAGGTGCCACGCATTCATTCATGTCATATAGACTATCATCATTAGCTACGATACATGCATCTCCACTTCCGGGGTTGTGGAGAGTGTTATATCTGTCAGGTGAGATTATGAGTATTGGCTGGGTGTACAGAGACCGTGAGATTTTCAGTAGATATCATGGTTTAGCCGCAGATTTGTTGTTGCTTGATATCGTTGATTTTGATCTGATCTTGGGTATGGACTTCTTGGAGACGCATTGGGCCATGTTTGACTGTCACAAGAAGGAGGTCGCGTTTCGACGACCAGGCTTTCCCGAGATATTGTTTCGCGTCGAGAAGAACACTTCACTACCATGTTTGATATCCACGATGAGGGCAGATCGGTTGATGAAGAAAGGCTGTGTTGCTTATTTAGCCCATATTGTGGACACTACTCCAGTTGTGCCAGACCTTGGTAGTATTGAGGTTGTTTCTGAGTTCCCGGATGTGTTTCCAGCGGAGTTACCGGGCATACCTCCTGTTCGGGAGATTGACTTCACTATTGAGGTGTTACCGGGTACAAGACCAATTTCACAGACACCGTATCGTATGGCGCCAGCGGAGTTGAAAGAGTTGCAGGTTTAGCTCTAGGAGTTGCTGGAGAAGGGTTTTATTCGACCCAGTGTTTCACCATGGGGTGCTCCGGTTTTGTTTGTACGGAAGAAGGATGGATCTATGCGATTGTGCATTGACTACCGGAAGCTGAATCAGGTTACGGTGAAGAACAAGTATCCGTTACCGCGGATTGATGATTTGTTCGATCAGCTTAAGGGAGCATCAGTCTTTTCGAAGATTGACCTTCGATCCGGATATCACCAGTTGAGGATTCAGGACTTGGATGTGGCCAAGACAGCTTTCAGGTCGCGGTATGGGGATTACGAGTTTTTGGTTATGCCGTTTGGGTTGACCAACGCCCCCGCAGCTTTCATGGACTTGATGAATCGGGTACTCAGACGGTTTCTGGACAAGTTCGTGATTGTGTTCATTGATGATATTTTGATCTATTCCAGGAGTGTGGGCCAGCATATGAAGCACTTGCGAGCGGTGTTGCGGACTTTGCGGAACCATTAGTTGTTTGCAAAGTTTAGTAAGTGCGAGTTTTGGCTGGATAGTGTGAAGTTTCCAGGCCACGTGATATCCGCTAAGGGAGTCAGTGTTGATCCTGACAAGATCGAAGCCGTGCTAAATTGGAGTAGACCTACCACTGTACCGGAGATCCGGAGTTTATTGGGTTTAGCAGGCTATTACCGGCGGTTCGTACAGGATTTCTCTCGGATTGCTACTCCATTGACCAAGTTGACGAAGAAGGGCGTCAAGTTTGAGTGGTCCGATGCATGTGAGGAGAGTTATTTGCTCCTGAAAGAGAAGTTAACTACTGCACCGGTTCTGACATTGCCAGACTACAGTGGTGAGTTTGTGGTTTATAGTGATGTGTTGAAGTTGGGACTAGGTTGTGTGCTAATGCAGCATGGCAGGGTTGTAGCCTACGGTTCCAGGCAGTTGAAACCACACGAAGTCAATTATCCGACTCATGATTTGGAGTTGGCCGCTATTATGCTAGCATTTAAGAGTTGGAGACATTACTTGTATGGAGCCCAGTGTAAGATCTACACCGACCACAAAAGTCTTACTTACTTGCGGACGCAGAAAGATCTGAATATGAGGCAGCGCCGGTGGATGGAGTTGATCAACGACTACGATTGTACGTTCGAATACCATCCAGGGAAGGCCAATGTTGTAGCTGATGCACTTAGCCGGAAATCTGGAGCTTCGTTGTTTCATATGTGTGTGGCTAGAGTGTCGATGTTATCCGAGCTTCGGGCTACGGGTGCTGAGTTTGAGTGGGATGATGATGGAGCTTTGTTGGCCAGTTTTCAGGTTCGACTCGTATTGGTTGATCAGGTACGGAAGGCTCAGGATTCAGATTCCTACTTGTTGGGCAAGAAGACCATGATACGGAATGGTGTACCTACAGAGTTCCGACTGAGCGATGACGGTACGTTGTTGTTCAGAGGCAAATTGTGTGTGCCCAGAGACGAGAGCCTGAAGAAGGAGATTCTGGATGAGGCCCATAGTTCAGCATATGCGATGCATCCCGGAGGTACGAAGATGTTCCGTACACTTCGAGCATATTACTGGTGGCGCAACATGAAGCTAGAGATTGCCGCGTATATGAGCTGATGTTTGATCTGTCAGCAGGTTAAAGCGGAGAGGTAGAAACCTGCAGGGAAGCTACAACCACTGGAGATTCTGGTTTGGAAGTGGGAGCACATTACCATGGATTTTGTTTATCAGTTGCCGTGTACTTCAGCATGTAATACTGGTATTTGGGTTATTGTGGATCGACTGACGAAATCCGCTCATTTTCTTGCACTTCCGGGGAAGATATCAGTGAGCAGATTGGCCAAGTTGTATTTATCCGAGATTGTTCGGCTGCATGGTGTACCTGTATCGATTGTTTCTGACTGAGATAATCAGTTTACTTCTGAGCTCTGGCAGGCGTTGCACCGAGCAATGGGCACAAAGTTGCGATTTAGTAGAGCTTTTCATCCTCAGACTGACGGGTAGTCCGAGCAGACTATACAGACACTTGAGGATATGTTGCGGTCATGAGTGTTGCATTTCCGCGAAAATTCGGACCAGCAGCTACATTTGATAGAGTTCGCCTATAACAAAAGCTATCAGGCCAGTATGGAGATGACACCGTACGAGGCCTTGTACGGGAAGCAGTGTCGCACTCCGTTGTGTTGGAGTGAGGTGGGTGAGCGATGGCTTATTGGCCCTGATATGGTAAAGAGCACTATGGAGGACGTCCAGATTATCCGAGACAGATTGAAGATCGCCCAGGATCGTCAGAAGAGTTATGCGGACGTGAGGAGGAAAAGTCTTGAGTTTGAGGTAGGCGATTGGGTCTTCCTGAAACTATCTCCATGGAGGGGTGTTGTACGTTTCGTGAAGCATTGCAAGCTTCGACCACGGTACATTGGTCCGTACGAGATTACAGAGAGGATTGGAGCTGTTGCTTACAGACTTGAGTTGCCACCTGAGATGGCTCGTGTTCATGATGTTTTCCACGTTTCGATGTTGCGGAAGTACATCTCAGATCCATCACATGTGTTAGCCCCACAGCAGTTACCGATCCAAGAGGATCTGACGTACGTGGAGGAGCCAATACAGATTCTCGATCGTCGTGAGCAGGAGTTGAGGCACCGTGTTATTCCGCTAGTGAAGGTCTTGTGGCGGAATCACTCGGTTGAGGCACCTGGGAGACTGAGTAGCGTATGCGGAAGCAGTATCCTCATATGTTCACTTGACAGGTATGTAAATTTCGAGGTCGAAATTTTTTTAAGGGGGGTAAATTTGTGACGACCCGAACCAGAATCAGTAGAGTAATCAATACGATTCACGAGATTATGCGTAATCACAATTAATCGTTAATTGTGTGATTTGTCGAATTAGTTTGTGACTTAAATATCAGTCGAGAATTTGAATTGAGTTTCTTCACGAGAGTTGTAGAGCACGTGATTTCGAGTTCGTGGGCGGTTCCGGATGATTTTTCCGATAACCGAGGAATATAATATGATTATTTGAAGTTTCGGTTTATCGACGAGTTTATCAGTTCGTTTCGTATTTATCTGAATCGTAATGGTCATCCATTTTGGATCGTCGATCGTCCCGAGGCGCGAGTATAAATATCGAAAATAGTCGAAAACACTGTTTGAGGTTTGACCAGGCGTTGACTTTCCATTTTGGGCAGTTTGACCGTTGACCGTGAGGGAGAACTTTACCGTTTGAGTTTCGCCGGCCGATTTGGATTTTCCGGCCACCTCTGGCCACGTGAGGGGTATAAATCTCTTCCTCTTGAGTTTCTAAGTTGTTTTGTAGTTGGAATCGTGTAAATTGGTGATGTTTTGAATGGTTTCGAATCAGGTTGGTTTTTCGGAATTCGCTGGTGACGGGGGCTGGACTTCCGGCGAGCTACGGTGGCGGGGGAGTGAGTGTTTCGACTCCCCTTGCCCCTGTGATGCTCCCCATCGGTTTAATTTGGGTTGAGGATGAGTTTTTGGTTGCACTGTGATGGGTTGTCGGAGTTGTGCTCCGATCTGATTTCGAGCTGTTTTGGAGAGGTTCCGGTGAGAATTGGGTCTTATGGTAGTTGGAAATTGCGTTGGGCTTGAGGTGATCTTGAGAACTGGAGCTTCCTCGCTGGAGAAACTCTCTGTTGACGGCGCGCCGGTCAAAGGTGGCGCTCCGGCGAGAAAGTTGACTTTTCAGTTTTCGATGATTTTAATGTCATTTTTCTCGTAATCGCACCCCGATTGTCACCTTGAGGTTTTCGAATTGATTTGGGTATCCGATATTCAGTCGAGGGTTTTGAATTGAGATTTCGGAAATTCAGTCGATTGTTTTATACAGTTTTATATTTTTCCGGGAACGGTTGGTTTCCGTGGTTAAGTACAGAGTTGTGAGCTATGATTTTGATCAGATATGTTTTATGATTATTCAGGGGATCGATATCGTGCTTCGGGCGAGGGATCGTCTATCGGACCACGAGATTAGTGCGAGTGCGCGTTTTGCTCGCCTGTGAGTGGACAATTTCTTTTCACGGAAACTCTTTATACACGTTTTACGAACTTGACCATGCATACGAGATTATGTTTTATATGAGCATGTGTTATACGATTATGATTATACAATTATACATTACGTATATACATTTAAATATTACCTTATGCATTTGCATCGAACTATTTATGATTTGGTTTACACAGAGTACAATCTTAGTATATGTGGTTGTATCGATACACTAGCATCCCGGCTGATCCCGGAGGGTGCCTACCAGGGGGAACTGTTTCTTGTGCCGATGTAGTTTCGGGTGGAATCACGTATGGGTCTGGGATCCCGTGATTCGGACTATACTAGCACGGATGTGTCTAGGAGCGACCCCGTGAGATTTTTCATGCATGCTCTGTACGCGTGAGGAGTTAGAGTCTCCCTCGTGTACCATTTGATTTATATACATTTGACTCGCATATGTTTTTATAACATATATTATTCGGCGAAAGACATTTATTTTCGTCCACTAACTTTAACAATTTTCATGTCTTTCCCCTGGGCTTTTTGGTTTCCGTGCCCAGTTTGCAGTTCAGGTTCTGGTGTTTCACGTCGTGGTTGGAGGATAGTTGTTCGAGCCACCTGTGTTTTCCAGTAGGTTTCTTGTTTCGCCTACTGATGTATATATTGTATATATTTACACTAGAGGTCGCTCTGTTACATTCTGATACATGTTTTATACGGATTTTCTCGGATATATTATATATTACAGTTTTGTTTACTGTTTATTGATATTGAAATAATATTGAGAAATCCGGATGGGATTGGTGCCCACGGTTTGGCTTTTGTGGCATAGGATGAAGTGTTATTTTCCGGGTGCAGGTATTGGCAATTCCGCGTTAGTAGCGTTATGAAAGGACCCAACCCCGATTTAGCTCCCTAAATCGGAATCAAACCCCTTCGAAAAAACGAACCAACAAAAACTTTTCGAAATTTTGGCAGAGTTTCGCTACTAGCGTGGAATTACCATTACCTGCACGCGGAAAATACACTTCATCCTATGCCACAAAAAGCAAACCGTGGGCACCAATCCCATCCGGATTTCTCAATATATCAACAGTAAAGTAAACAAGTAATTATATCTATACTTTACTGAAATCCGGTGTAAAATCGTATAGCATATACAACAGGAAGCTCAGAGCGACCTCTAATACACAATCATATACGCATACCACAGTAGGTAGAATAATAAACCTACTGGATGAAACAAAGTAGCTCGAGCACTATGCCTCCGACCACAACATGCGACACCAGAGCCTGAACTGCAAACTGGGCACGAATACCGAAAAGCCCAGGGGAAAGACAATAAACACGTTAGAGTGAGTGGACGAAAATAAATGTCTTTCACCAGTTAATATATATGTTATAAAAACATATGCGAGTCCAGGTAAATAAAAACAACATAGTACACGAGGTAAAACTCATACTCCTCCAGTGTACTGAGCATGCAAGTAAAATCCCACGGGGTCACTCATGGACTCCACCGTGCTAGTACAGTCTGAACCACGGAGTCCCTGACTACCACGTGATTCTAAGCCAGAAATGGCCTCGGTTCCGGGGAATACGCCCCTCACCGGTCTGGTTGGGGAAACGCCCCTCCAGGCGGCCCTCCGTCGGGGATCAGCCGATGAGGCAAGGTGTATCGATACAACAACGTAACTGAGACTGTACTCTGTCTAAACCAAATCATAAACAGTTCGATGCAAATGCATGAAATAAGATATAAGTGTATGTATATTCGTATACGTATATCCGTATAAGTATAATCGTATAATCGTAAAACACATGCTCATGTAATCCGAAATCTCATACGCATGCTCAAGTTCATAAATCATATATCAAGACTCGCAAATAATCCGTGAAAAGAAATGTCCACTCACAGACTGGCGTAACGCGTATCGCGTTAACCCGTGATCCGGCGGAAAGTCCCTCGCCAAACGAACGATCACGAAACCCCTGAATATTCACAAAGTTCATTATTCAAAGTCATAATCCGACAATACAAATCAAACCACGAGAAACCACCGTTCTCGGAAACAGATAATTCAAAGTCGACGAATCGTCGAAAATCCGTATATACCACTTCAATACCTCGCTTTACGTTCGGACGCTCAACTTGAAAAACGAACCTCCCCACTGCGATCGGAGCGCAATTTCGAGTCAAATGACATGCAACTTATCGAAAATCCAAAAAGTCAAACTTTGACCGCCGTTGACCGCAGTTGACCACCGCCCACGGCGGCGCCGCCACTGACCGGAACATTTCACGGCGGAGCAACCCCTATTCCATGCAAAATCACTCACTGAGCAACTTTGTCAACTACAACGAAGGCCAATTCTCACTCTAGCTAGGTCAATTTCACGATAAACCGAATGAACACACAAATTTCAATCCCAAAATTCTCCACAGACAAATCAAATTGGAACACCATACCTATATGGTTAGAATCATGGAGATGAGGGCTACAAAACCTAGTCCTTGATTGAGCTCAACTCGGCCCGAAAAAAAAGTCACCAGTAAACCAAAAAACCTTGAACTTTGGCCGGTTTTCTTCCTCCTTCCGGCGACCTGCACCGTCGATGGTGGCCGGAAACAAGATGAGGGAGGTGAGGCGAAGAGAATAGGACCGGTAGGAGGCCGTGGGGTGGCCGGAACAGCTTCGTCGCCGGTGAGCCGTAGGGCGTCGCCACCGTCGTACTTCACTCGGTCAAACCGAGTTGACCAAGCTGACCGGTCAAAATGTATTAATGATATGTTGACCTGCCTCATGTGGAAACCTTCCATTTATATACATGCTAAATAAGGAATAGGGGTTGTTCCCCAATTAGGAAACTTCATGATTATCCTTTCGACGAACAATAAACACCCGTAACTTTCTCGTCGTAATTCCGATTCCGATAATTCTCGCGGCCACAAACACACATTTAATCGACTAAACAAACAACAAACGGAAATATTCGCAACTAATTCTTCGTAACTCAAAATCATGCTCCGGAAGTTCCCACGAACTCGAAATTAAATTCTGAATAACTTCCGTGAAGAAGCCGAAACCAAATTCTCGTCCGGTAAATTAGTCGCGAACAAACCTGCCATTTAAATCTGTTTCCGTCGAAACTTCAAATATTCATAACTAATTCCTCGATCGTCCAAATAACGATCTGGAAACGCCCATGAACTCATAATTACACGTACAACGACTCTTGAGAAGAGGCCCAGCTCCAATTCTCGGCCAATAATTTAGTCGTTAACGAGCCTGGCAATTCAAATAACTGCCGACAAACTGCGACTATGCAGTAACTCATCAATCAAGCTGATCATACTGCTGATTCTGGTCCGGGTCGTCACACGTTACTCTGCCGAAATTTCGAAGATTTTTGTTGGTTCACATTTTCAGAAGGGGTTCGATTCCGGTTTAGGCATCTAAATCGGGGTTGGGTCCTTTCACTCTCTAATTTAAAGCTAACATTTAGATCTTCTATCTCACTATTTTCTATCAATTAAGGGTGCAAATTAACCTTCCTATTCAGCCCAAATTCGAGCTCCCCTCTCCCCTCTCACACAACTCACCTCATCTTCGGATTTTCCATAGTTTTTAGTCTCTCTCTAAACCTCTTATCCTTATCCCAACCCTCTAGCACTCTCTTCTACCTATTCTCCTCCAGTTCTAGGCCAAAATACCTCTATAACCACCGCCATTAGAGACCTAGCTCTTCTTCTCTTGGGTAGAGCCGAACCTCTCCACCGCCACACCATCATTTTGACCTATTTTGGGTGTTCCTCCTCTCATCTTTGCCCCTTGGGTTTGTTTTGGTTTTTAGAGTTTAAAAGAGTGAGAAGTAATCCCTCTTTACCTTGGATCCTTGGAATCCTATATAAGCAATAAAATAGTAGCTATATACATATATATATAGAGAGAGAGAGCACGACAGAGAGAGAGAGAAAGTTCAAAATTGCCTCCACCGAGGTAGTGTCATATAATTGAGAGGGAGAGAGATAGAGAGAGACAGAGACAGAGGTATAGTGGGTTCGAGATGAACAGTTTTTGTTCTAGGCGGGCGGAGGAGACGGCGGCGGTTGTGCGAGGCAGACGGTCCACAGAGGCAGTTGTGTAGTGGACGAGGCGGCGAAGGAGGAAAACCGTGGGTTTTGAGAGAGAGACATGGTGCTGGCATGGGTTTGGGGATGATGAGGGGGTGGCCGAAGATATTCTAGATACGACGGCGTCAATTTTGGGATGGGGGGTGGCAGGAGAGAATTTGGGGTTTCGGGAAGGAGATCAATCGATTAAGTCGATCTAATATAGGCTTCTAGGCGAAGAAACTAAACGTTTCATGGTCTAAGTACAGTTAGGTGATAAACCACGTCACAGTTGTTTCGTCGCCTAAGTTGTTTTATAAAATTGCCCCAAAATGTTTGATGGAAATGGGAACCGCCAATTTTTGGAGTGAGGCGACAAAATGATTCTATTCGTTGCCTAAGTATTACTTAGGTGACAACCATTGGTTTGCACCACTTACGTATTACTTAGGCGATGAATATAATCCTTTCATCATTTAAATGCAATTTTTTATATATTTTTTTTCATATATGTAAAATTAATTATAATGGTTGCTTATAATTAAATCATTAAAAATCAACCATCAGATGTACCCATTAAATTACTACAATATGCTTGAAAAAAATTCAACCAAATTCGGATTAATTTAGGATTCGATTGATTAAATTTTGTGATTAGAGAAAAATAGTTAAAAGACGGAATCGATCGTAAAAAATAAACCGTCCACCCGTTTCCAACGTTATGGGTGTTTGTGTTGTCGTAAAAACTTAATTTATCAATTAAAGAGAGATTAATTGAAATTTGAAATTTGACATCTGAAATTTATTTAATATTACAAAATTATTGTATATTTACTAATGTTGTATAACTTAAGTGTCCGTATATATTTATATTCACTAAACATCAATATTATAGAAATTGAATTTGGAAAAACAACCATTAGATATATTCATCATAACATAATATGTTAGCAGACAAATTTTTAGGAAATACAAAGTTTGTTAAGGGTTTAATCGGCGGAGTCAAACCTAAAACTGAAATACTCAACGAAACAGAAATGTTTATATATGAATATTTGTAACTCCGATTTTGTAACGGTCGACACTCAAAAGTAAAAAATTGTGTACTTTATGCCCTCGCCAATAAAACATGCATTTTAAGATGCAATAAATGGTTATTCTCTTTGGAGAAAATTAATGAAATTCTTCTTAGATGACGAAACAATGGTCTTTTGTCGTCTAAGTGGCCACTTCTCTAAGTGGCAACTTAGACGACGAACTAAACCAGTTTCGTCGTCTAAAATTCAAACCGTCGATCGATCGATCCGGCCATCAATAAATCGTACGTACATATACAAATTAATTAAATAATTTTGTTTGAATTCTATCTTATTAATTTATACATGCATCAATGACTTCGATCATCATAATCTTCATCAACGTCTTCCTCCTCACTCTGATCAGGTTCTTCATTCTCAGAATCATAATTTCCATCCTCATCATCATCATTATCATCATACACGAAATATTCTTCCTCCGGCTCCTCTTCATAGCCATTAATATTGTCTTAGTCAATGACCACATGTTCAGTAAGATCCGTGTTGTCATCAGGTAAGGGTAATATTTAGTTAAATCGAATCAGTTGTCTTGCGTCAGGAATGACAGAAGTATTAGGCTCTTGCTATACATGGACATTATTCCCTTGAGTATTAGTTTGTTCAAGTGTTGTGGAACTTCATATTCCTCGGTGAGACATGTGGTTAACTACCTTCCAACCTGCACCCGCTTTCAGATTATTCAGATAGAACACCTGTCTGACTAAGGTGGCTAGAGTGAATGACCCATCTTCATACCAACTTGAGTTTGTATCGACTGATAACAGGCCGAGATGTTCTTTTGTACGCTTTAACCATTTACGCTTGAATATAATTTTTTTTTTATCTCATTCTCATATAGTAGTTGAACGACATTAACAAGAACGCTGTAATATACCTCATCACCTTCGCCTACCGCGATCCCACCATTTTGTGTTCTTCTTCCTTCATCTCGGTAGACTAAATAAAACTCTACGTTGTTGACAAAACATCCGGAGTAAATGTAGTGTTGGACCGGCTTATGGGAAAACATGTACTTTTCCAATGACCACCACCCCCCGTGGTAAGATGATTTATGTAGATCATCCATCTGCGAAATTGTAAACAACATATATGAATGTATATTTAATAAAATCCCCTAAAACTAAAGGAGACCATAAACATGCATGCATGCTTAAATTAAGGAAAACCACTATGAATACGCAAAGACCAAACAACCAACATCTATATTTCTCAGCTTCAAATAAAGTAAGAACAAATAGGTTATAGACTGAGGTTTTAACATACCCATTTTGGAAAATAATCAGGAAACCTCTTCTTAACTTGTCATTCAACCCATAGTTCACTCTTGTCCAGTTTTTCTGCCCGAATTTTTGCCTTATACATTTTCGTAAACTCCTCGACCTTGTCACAGTCCGCAACACTACCCAATGTACTTCATTAAGTTCTACCTGAGTTAATTTTTCTTTTAATACTCCTCTAAACAGTCCTACAACATTTGTGAGGATAAAGAGATTGTGGGTAACATGTGTATTGGCTGCAGTATGCACTGGATCTTTGATGTACATGCTGCAGTATCTTACACACTCATGCATTAGTTGTGTTTCAGCTATAGAGCCATCTGGGGCATATTTATTTGTCACGAATCCTTTACACTACATGAGTTGCCTACAACAATGGGGTAAAAATAATTATATTTCACATTACTGTAAGAAAAAGATATATATATATATATGATGTTAAACTGTGTTTAACAAATTTAGTTACATGTAAAAATTGTACATTTCCTGAGGATACATCTAACTGTAATGGACCGAATAGAAAAGCAGCACTTATTCAGGAAAATGAATCATGATGCCAAAGAAAGTAGGGGAAAAATCCTCTCTAATTTGCAAAGGATATGGACAATTTCTTGTTATAATTCATGAACATCAGACTTCTTCAACTCTCTGGCGCAGAACCTCTGCCACCATCTGCACAATGCAACTATCGGTTCGAGGACATCTTTAGGAAAATAAGGTCGAATTACTACTGGGATCAAACGTTGCAACATAATGTGACAGTCATGAGTCTTTAGACCATAGAACTTTTGTTCCCTCACATTGACACATCGATATATATTCACTGTATAATTAGACGGATACTTCACACTTTTGAGCAAGTCGAATACAATACCCCTTAGTGCAGGCTTCACTGTGTAAGGTGCATCAAACATCTTGTTATACACACTTTTTCAATCCCTCTTTAACCACAAGGAACGTAGCAAATTCATAATTTCAAGATCCTTTCATGCTTTAGGAGTATCCTTAGTCTTTAACTGAATATCGATAATTTTTCCTACCACGTTGAACACATTCTTTTCTATGTGCATGACATATAGGTTATTCTTGAGTTTCAACTTCGACCAGTAAGGCAGTTTATAGAAAATACTCATGTGATGCCAGTAGCTAAGTTGGTGTGAAGGGTGTGGATTGCGTTTCTTCACATCGTCATCATTGCTCAACACACTAAAATAGAAGCTGTTTAACCTCTCAAAAATCTCTTCGTCAGACCACTATCTGGGTTACGGATTTTCCTCTATTTTCCCGTCGAAATTATCCTTTTCCTGTCGCCACAGGTGATCATGAGGAACCCATCTACTATGACTCATTTAACACACCTTAGCCACGTGCCAACTAGGGTTGACGTCGTCCAAGCAGATAGGACAACCAATGTATCTTTTGGTTGTGCAACATGCCAACATCCCATTCGCAGGAAAATCGCTGATGGTCCACATTACAATTGCTCTCTTCATGAACATTGTGTCAGTGAACTTGTCATAAGTTGGGACTCCATTTTCCCACAACGGTTTTAGCTCGTCGATCAATGGTCTGAGGTCCACATCTAAACTCTTTTCGGGAGACTTAGGACCTGGAATTAGTAGAGTAAGGACATTAAATTCATTGATCATACATATCCACAGAGGCAGGTTATGCGACATAAGAATAATTGGCCAAGTGCTGACGGCAGCATTATTATTACCCTATGGATTGAATCCATCTGTAGAAATGAAAGGACCCAACCCCGATTCAGTTACCTAAACCGTAATCGAACCCCTTCTGAAAACAAGAACCAACAAAAACTTTTCAAAATTTCGGCAGAGTTTCGTTACTAACGTGGAATTGCATAAATCTGCACCATGAAAATAACACTTCGTCCTTTGCCACAAAAGCCAAATCGGGGGCACCAATCCCATCCGGATTTCTCAACATCATAATAGAAACAATAAACAGTAAACATACTGTACTATATATAATATATCCGAGAAAATCCGTATAAAACATGTATCAGAATTTATCAGAGCGACCTCTAGTGTAAATATATACAATATACACATCAGTAGGCGAAACAAGAACCTACTGGAAAACACAGGTAGCTCAGTGAAAAGAACCAACCCCGATTTAGCTCCCTAAACCGGAATCAAACCCTTTCGAAAACACGAACCAACAAAAACCGTAGAAATTTTGGCAGAGTTTCGTTACTAACGTGGAATTACCATTACCTGCACACGGAAAATACACTTCATCCTATGCCACAAAAATCAAACCGTGGGCACATTTCCCATCCGGATTTCTCAATATATCAACAGTAATGTAAAATAATAAATATATCTGTACTTTACTGAAATCCGGAGTAAAATCGTATAATATATACAACAGAATACTCAGAGCGACCTCTAATGTATAATCATATATGTATACCACAGTAGGTAGAACAATAAACCTACTGGAAGAAACAAGGTAGCTCGAGCACTATGCCTCCGACCACGACGTGCGACACCAGAGTCCGAACTGCAAACTGGGCACGGAAACCGAAAAGCCCAGGGGAAAGACATGAAAACTGTTAGAGTGAGTGGACGAAAATAAATGTCTTTCACCAAGTAATATATACGTATAAAATCATATGCGAGTCAAATGCATGAAAATCAAATAGTACGTGAGGAGACGCTGACTACCACCCACGTACAGAGCATGCAACGTAAATATATCGCGGAGTCTCTCATGGACTACCACGCGATAGCACAGTCTGAATCACGGGATCCCAGACCCACACGTGATTCCTAGCCAAAAAGGCCTCGGGTCAGGATATCTGTCCCCCCCGGAGAGTACTCGGGGATCAGCCGAGAAGCCAATGTGTATCGATACCACAACATATACTGAGATTGTACTCTGTGTAAACCAAATCATAAATCCTTTTCATGCACATGCATAAAACATAATATGTACGTATATATATATATTCGTATACGTATATTCATATAAGCATAATCGTAAACACATGCTCGTAAAAATCATGATCAACTGCATGCTCAAGTTCGTAAATCATATATAAAAGACTCGCAATCAATCCGTGAAAAGAAATTGTCCACTCACAGACTAGCGTAACGCAGTTCGCGTTAACCCGTGATCAGGCGGAAAATCCCTCGCCAAACGAACGATCCCGAACCCCTGAATATTCACAAAGTCCATTACTCAAAGTCATAACTCGACAATTCAAAAGAAATCACGAGAAACCACCGTTCTCGGAAACACGTAATCCGATTACGACACACTGTCGGAAATCCGGAAATCACACCTCAATACCTCGCTGTAAGCTCGGATGCTCAATTCGAAAAACGAACCTCCCCACTGCGATCGGTGCGCGATTTCGAGTGAAATGACATATAACTCGTCGAAAACTACGCCGGGCGAAAAATCACCGCCGCCGCCCCGTCGTCGGAAAATCCATACCTGCCCAGAAAAATACATGGCATACATGGTTTTGAAGATCTCGACGATTCCAACAACTTTCCAGTTATAAGTTAAGGCCAATTTTGATCGGAAAACCTCCAAAAAGTCCAAAGCTCCAAACCCTTACCGGAATTTCAATTTGACGGATCTCTCTCCTCCGGCCACGGCAACCCTCAAGACCACTTGGAAAAGCTTCCTTGGCTCGAGGCTAACAAAAGCTCTCAAAGAGGAGCCACCATCTCGGGCTCCACGCCGCCACCCGAATCGAGCAAAACTCGTCGGAATTTCATTAACTTTGCCGAACCACAACTTCCTTCTCCGGCCACCTCACGGGACGATCCACCTACCAATCCAAAGAAGAGCACGAGCCCAACATTTCTCAAGAAGGAACCTCGGCCAATCGTGGCCGGAAAAGGGTCCAAAAATCACCAAAACCGAACGGAAAATATATGGCAAAACGGGTCACCCATGACCCATGGTCAACCCAGTCAACCAAACTGAAATGGAAAGTTGACTTCCCAGACAGGAAACCTTTTATTTATAGGCCTTCCCAAAATGGAAACCACATAATTCACTTTTCGGCAAACTTCAAATACCCGTAACTTTCTCGTCGTCATTCCGATTCCGATAATTCTCGAGGCAACAAACTCGACTCAACATGTTCTTCAATTATCACCCAAAGTCAAACACATCGACCAATCGGATAAAAAGTCAACTGTTCAAACCAACACATATTTAAACCGACTAAATAATCAACAATCGGAAATATTCGTAACTTAATCTTCGTAACTCAAAATAATGCTCCGGAAGTTCCCACGAGCTCGAAATTAAATTCTCAACAACTTCCGTGAAGAAGCCGAAACCAAATTCTCGTCTGGTAATTTAGTCGTTAAGAACATCACCATTTAAATCCGATTATAACAAAACTTCAAATATTCATAAGTCATTCCTCGGTCGTCCAAATAACGATCCGGAACCGCCCACAAACTCGAAATCACACGTACAACGACTCTCGAGAAGAGACTCAGCTCCAATTCTTGGCCAATGATTTAGTCGTTATCAAGTCTGGCGAGTAAATCCATTATCGGAAATCTGCTATTACTCATCATCTCAAGGACCAAGCTGATGACATTGTGCAATCTGTTCCGGGTCGTCACACTCAGATCACTAGCCTCCAACCGCGACGTGAAACACCAAACCTGAACTGCAATTGGGCACGGAAACCGAAAAGCCTAGGGGAAAGACATGAAAATCGTTAGAGTGAGTGGACGAAAATAAATGTCTTTCACCAGTTGATATATATGTTTAAAATAACATATGCGAGTCCAGGTAAATAAAAATAACAAAGTACACGAGGTAAAATCATACTCCTCCAGCGTACTGATCATGCAAGTAAAAATCCCACGGGGTCACTCATGGACACATCCGTGCTAGTACAGTCTGAATCACTGGGTCAGAGGTCTGCCTCCCCCCGGTAAAGACCTCGGGTCAGGAGTCACAGCCTCCCCCGGTACACATCCTCGGGGATTAGCCGGGATACGAGTGTATCGATACAACATCATATATAAACTGTACTCTGTGTAAACCAAATCAGAAATAGTTCGATGCAAATGCAATAAATAGCATATAAATGCTTAAACGTAATGTATAATGATATAAGCATAATCATCTAACACATGCTCGTATAAATCGTAAACTCGTACGCATGCTCAAGTTCGAAAATCGTATAAAAAAACTCGCAATCAATTCGTGAAAAGAAATTGTCCACTCACAGGTGAGCAAAACGCGCACTCGCGCTAATCTCGTGGTCCGGCTGAAGATTCCTCGCCTGAAGCACGGTCACGATCTCGATCTCGATCTCGATCTCGATCTCGATCCCCTGAATATTCATTAAAGACAACTGATCAAAACATAATCCACAACTCTGTACTTAACCACGGAAACCAACCGTTCCCGGAAATATGCAATGCAATACAAAATGATTAACGGAATTCTCGAAATCTCCACTCGAGACCCTCGACTAAAAATCGGCTACCCAAATCAATCCGAAAACCTCTGGTCGATAACCAGGGCGCGATTACGAGAAAAACGACATTAAAAACGTCAAAAACCAAAAAGTCAACTTCTCGCCGGAGCTCCGCCGTTGACCGCCGCCGGCGCGCCGCCAACGGTGGAATTCCGCGGCGAAACTTTCCAGAATTCAAGGTCTTTCCAAGCCCAGTCTTTTCCATAACTACAACCAAAGCCAATTCCAAACCTAACCCTTCCAAATCAGCACAAAACCAAGCTGAAATCTAACTCCGGCAACCGAATCGGGTTCGCCGGAAAACTCCATCTCAGCCCAAACCAAGTATAGGGGAAGCATCACCATGGTGTGGGGAGCAAAAACCCCATAAACCCCACCTCCAAAACTCGCCGGAACCCTACCAACCGTCACCGGTGACAAACCCGTATCGTCCTCAATTCGAACTCAAAGCAAACCCAACCAATTTCAACAAACTCAAGTACCAATCGACTCGAAATTGAAAGGAAAAGCTAACCTTACCCTTCACTTGGTCGGAGGTGGCCGGAAAAAGGACGTCGGACGGCAAGAACCAAAATGGAAACTTTCCTCTCTCGGTCAACGGTCAACTTTCCAGTTTTGGAAAGTCAAAGCTTGGTCAATGTCAGTCAAAGCCCAAATTGAGATTTTCGACTAATTCTCGACTATTTTCAATATATATACTCGCACCTCGGGTCGATCGACGATTCGAAATGGATAACCATCACGATTCGGATAAACACGAAACAATCGGATAAACTGGTCGAAATTGAAAGTTCAAATAATCATATTATATTCCTCGGTTATCGGAAAAATCTTCCGGAATCACCCTCGAGCTCCAAAATCACATACTCTACAACTTCCGTGAAGACATGCAACTCAAATTCTCGACCGAAAACATAGTCGCGAATAGAATCGGCAAACCACATATAAAACGTAAAACTGCGACTATGACCAATCTCGGGAATCGTGTCAAATACACAACTGATTCTGGTTCGGGTTGTCACAAGAAAGTCCGAGTCTAACATTTTGAACCTCTGCTGCAATATCTTGAAATTTCTTGTCGAAATGTTTAAAAGCCTTTCTATCTGCCTGATGTCTAAGCACATTGTCATTTAGTCTCTTTTTTGCATACCATCGCATCGCCTGTGCTGTATTTAAAGACATCTACAGACGCTATAGTCTGGGAATTGAATCAAGGGAAAATAGCTAAGCTCCTTCACAAAAACCTTCTTCTTCAAACTCCTTATATTAGACTTACACCATCAGGACTTGTAGTAAACAGGGCAGTAGTCCAGATGTGCACTCTCCTTGTAAAACAACACACAATCGTGGATTTTCTCGTACTTCAGACCAAGGCTGCTCAACATCTGTTTTACCTTGTAATGAGAATCGGGAAGCTTGTTACCCTTAGGAATAAAATCACATATTTTTTTTTTGTATATCGTTGAAACCATAAAAACATAAAACGTTAGAGTCAGTGGACAAAAATCATAAACTATGTAAATTTGTAAAATTATAACCATATGTCTTTCCGCCGATTTCTGTGAAATAATGCGAGTTCAAGTATTATAAATTTGAATCCTGATGGAGGTGCTCGCTCATGAGTTTCTCCCTAACTTGAGTCGACAAACTGCATAAAAAAAATTTAGGTGATGGCTCAGTCGAGGTATCCTGACCTCCCCTGATAGCCAGCCGAGGCACCCTGACCTCCCCTTACCAGACTATCTGATCATAAGCTGAACAGTCAATGCATCGATGCAACTAACTAATGTCATCATAAGAAAAACCTCTAAAAATAAACAGTTCTCAAGCTAAAGCAGGTATGTTGGCACTACTATGCATCTATTACCAGTGGTGAACATGTCATCCTGAAACCCCAATATTTACTTAATAACTAATCGTCGAAAATCAAAATGGATAAGCGACCATCATCGTCGAGAACCTCGCATTTTGGAATAACGCGCTTTTCGAACTAATGGTGTGCTTTAATCTAATTCCAAATTCTAATTCCTGAATTCTTTTTAAAGTCGCAACACATTCATCAAATGTTACACGACTCGAAGTCAGATCAACTATAGACTGAACCATTCGATATAATCATAAAATTGTTTAATTAATATCCGATTAACCACATGTCTTAATCAACAATGTCCAAATCAATTCAATAACCTCTTCATTACAATCGGTACAAAATTACTAGCAAAATGACATAAATTTACATCAAAATACCCTTCACTAGAGCGCCCACGCCGATGACTTTCTCTGGCAACACGAACACCAAACTGTGCAAAATTAACACAACAACAACTTTCATAACTACACCAAAGTCCAATTCGAATTATAAACCACCCAATTTTACCTTTGAACTCCAGAACACAACTTTTCTCAAAAACTTCAAATTGCTAATCCTCCCTCCACGGTATGAATTAGGATTTAATCTTGGTGTCTTTAGCTTTGTGGTGAGGAGAGCTTTAAAGCCCAATAGGTGGCCGGAAAAGTATCGACCTGCAACCTAATTTTTCTCGGTTTTTCTTTTTAAAATTCTGGCTATCTACGTTCGAATTGGTGGTGGAGACCGTAGGGGTTTGAAAGAGGAGAGTGAGATGCTTCTTGTGACATCTTGGTCGATGGTTTGGATGGACGGCCGAGGGACATCGCCGGCGAGCCACGGTGAAGAGAGAGAAGCCGCGCGGAAGGGAAAGGGAAAGACGAGAGAGAAAATAGAAAAAAGGTCTGATCGAAATGGAAAGTCTGACTTTCTGTTTTCAGGAAGTCTAATAGATACGTGTGAGGTGCGACTAACTGATTTCCGAAAAATCATACAAAACTTTTGTTGACAACAATTTCTTGATTGTAGCTCCGATTTTAACACTTAATGTGGCCACGAACTCGTCTCGATGAATTTTACGACTTTCCTCAATATAACTTCTCGAAATAGAAAGTCCTATTTACACTCATCAATTTACGACTAGTATATTTCTGCTAAACTTCCATAATCATAACTTTCTTGTCATAACTCCATTTTCAGTATTCTTCATGTCTATGAACTTGTCTTGACAAGGACTTAAAGCCAATTGTGACTCTAAAAGTCATGAGTATTGTAGTCATGGATGATGAAGCCACTACAAGAAAAAGTGACTTAGACGACGGAGCATTTCCGTCGTCTAAGTGACAGTCTCCGTCGTCTAAGTACTTGGACGACGGAAAATCCGTCGTCCAAGGTACGTGCTCCAAGTGCTGTCGTCTAAGTAATTAGACGACGGAGAATTTAATCTCCGTCGTCCAAGTTCACTTGGACCACGGAGAACGTCCGTGGCCCAGGTGGTGACTTAGACGACGGAGATTAATGTCTCCGTCGTCTAAGTCCCCACATGGGCCACGGACGTTGTTACAATCTCCGTGGCCCATGTGGTGACTTAGACGACGGAGATTAATGTCTCCGTCGTCTAAGTTACCACATGGGCCACGGAGATTGTAACAACGTCCGTGGCCCAGGTAGTAACCTAGACGACGGAGACATTAATCTCCGTCGTCTAGGTTACTACCTGGGCCACGGAGAAGCTAACAATCTCCGTGGCCCAGGTAGTAACCTAGACGACGGAGACATTAATCTCCGTCGTCTAAGTCACCACCTGGGCCACGGAGATTGTAACAACGTCCGTGGCCCATGTGGGGACTTAGACGACGGAGATTAATGTCTCCGTCGTCTAAGTGAAAAATTAATTTTTAAAAAAAATTAAATTCAAAAATATTATTAATATTAATTGAAAAAAAATTAATTAAATTAATTAAATACACTAAATTAATAAAATAATTAAAATTAATTTGTACATACATAATCGAAAAAACCCATAATTAAAAATGAAAATATTGTTCGTAATGCGGAAATTAAGAAACGAAATAATAAACTACTAGCTAGCTAAAACACTGGAGGAGCAGATGCGCCGCCTCGTCCTCCGCCTCCAGCCGGGTCGTCGTCGTCGGGGAATGGGTTCGGAGGAGGTTGACATTGTCTTTGAGCTTGTTGCATAAGGGCGATGAGTTGGGCTATTCGCTCGTCTTGCTGGTCCATTCTTTGGCGCATGGCAATATTCTCCTCCCGTGCGATTCGAGCCTCTTCATAGGCTGCCGCAGCTTGAGAACTTCTCCGCCGCCCCGAACCTCCCGTAGATGATGACTCAGAGGTCGACAAATCTCGAACCACCTTAGGCCCGAAGTGCCTAACCTCCTTGCCAGCTCTACGACCGTAGACCTCATCCGCAATTGCTATTTGGCTCTCCACAGATAGAGGAGGCAGGTCTTCTAGCGGCACATCTGGGAACGCAAGCTGAGTGTTAGCCAATTCTTCCTGCGCACGCTCTATCACTCTTGCCTACAAAAGAATAATAAATTTATTATAATGAAATAATATTTAAATAATAATTACTATAATTATTAGCGCACACACATATATATATATATATGACTTACGCCGCGTTGACTCGCTTCATTATCGAGCCCAGGCGTCACGTACGCGCTTACGCTTGCATCGAGATAAGGGTGTTTGGAGCCCTTATCCCTGTGCTCCTTGGCAATTTGAATGAGTTGCTTGGCGCCGGAAGTATGGTGCTTGTCCTTCTTCCCCCGGTTGGCTTTGTTGACACCGGAGAATTTCTGTTAGACAACATAATGAAAGCATTAAAAAATTTATAAGTAACTAAAATTTAGAGTATTCAATTATCTTAATTGAAATAAAAAAAGTAAATTAACACCTGAAATTGCTCATCGGCAAAGTGGTTACACAACCACTCCCACTCATCTTCTCTATCCCCACGCAGCTCTTCGGGGGGAGGCACGGGACCGTTAGTTCGGAAGTACTGATGGAGCCTGTACTTCCAATCTTTGAAGATGTTGTTGGCGGTTTGGTTGATATGCCTCAACATCGCCGGATCCGGATCCACCGCAAATTGTTCCTATCAGAAATAAATTGGAAATTATAATCGTATATATTATAAAATTATATATAACTAATATTAAAAATAGTATATAATAACTAAAATTGTACGTATTACGTACCGAAAGATCCTTAAAGACTTTCGCCTTCTCCGAATCCGGCACCTCCCTCCAAGTAGGGGCAGTGATACAAACCCGGTTACGAACAATCGACCCAATGCTATGAGCCGAGAGACTTGCTAGCTGAGGTGTGGGAGGGCCACCGGTGAATTCGTCGTAGGGCAAGGCGATCTTGCTCCCGGTCGCCTTGCAAATTTTCTCCGCCTTTCCACCTTTAACGAGACCCCGAGTCTTTTTCGGTTGGGGGTCAGTGGGGGCCCTCCTTTGCTTACGGCGGGCGCTGTACATGATAGAATCGGCCGTCGAAGACGCCTGAGTACTTCCCGTTGAAGCGGTACCGGGCGTCGGAGTTGAAAAGGGGTCGACGTCATCACTGCTTGAGAGAAATGGGGCAGAGGGAATTTCCCCAGAAGGCCCCGGATTGAGGGCGTCGTCCTGCGGTTGAACCCAACCGACTTGGGCCGCCAACATTTGGAGCATCTCATCTTCTGACTCCTGTTGGGCTTTCTTCTTGCCGGATGTGGTCTTTGGCGGAGCCATTTAAACCTAAGAGTACGGTGTTAAAATACGCGTACCTACTTACCATAATAATTACAACTTAAAAATTTACGCTAATTAATTAAGTACGTTTAAGATTTAAATAGAGTACACTAGCTTGGCATTTTCGATCGTTCAATGGACGTGCGACCCGCGCGATAAAGTGTAAATTTTCAATTAATCAGCCTTGGTTAAATCGAAAAACATGGCCAGTTAGGGATAGAGATAACGCGAGAGGCAGGACTAATTTCGACAAAAGTCTTTCTTAGTCCAAATCCTGTCACCAGTCATAACCCGTTTCTAGACACCATGTCCGACATTCGGCCAATTTTTCGAAAATTTACACTCCCTCAAGTCCTTTGCAAACTCCGCCCTCAACCTCGTGTCCATAACTTCACTTAGGTTATGGTGTGCGGTGATGAAATCCACACATCACGAGGGGTTAAGGAGATAAGCAAGGAAAAGAGGCGCCATCTATTCCAAAGAGTGCGACTTAATTACACCAAGCCTATGTACTAAATTTAAATCGAACACGTACTAATAATTAATTTAATCTCATATTTATTTAATTATGCAACTAATTAATAAATAATTACAATAATATTTATTCATTTCATAAATTATCAAGTAATTACAATTATTCATTTAATTATTATTAATATATAACAATAATTTACCATTTAATTAATTAATAACAATATGTAATCATTTATTTAATTAATAACAATAATTAATCTAAATATAATTAATAACAATAAATTTACAATAAATTTACAATAAATTTACAATAAATTAATCATTTATTAAATATTTAAAACTAAGTAATAAATTAAATTCTACTAATTAATTAAATTTAGAATTTTATTAATTAATTAAATGAAAATTATTTTAATAAGGGAAAAATAGAAATGTACCGAATCGGAGTTTTCGGGAATATCGGGGAGTTGATCGAGTCGTCGGAGAGGGGGAACCACGCCGGAAAGTTGGTCGTCGGAGCGTCGCCGGAGGAGGATCGCCGGAGTGAGAGAGAGAGGAGAGGAGAGTATAGAGGAGGAGATGGAATGATGAGAAAATGAGGGGGGGTGCTCCTCCTTATATAGAGTTTCACTTAGACGACGGAGCACTATTCTCCGTCGTCTAAGTGAACTTAGACGACGGAAACAGTGTTTTCCGTCGTCTAAGTGAAGAGTCAAATTTTTTCGAACCGGCGCCAAATAAATGGGCGGGCCGTTTCACCGCCATAAATGTTGACTTAGACGACGGAGACAGTGTTTTCCGTCGTCTAAGTGGAATTTCAAGCGGTGCCGAAAATTGAGGCGGCAAATCGAACCGCCATGTTATTTCGACTTGGACGACGGATATGTCGTTTTCCGTCGTCCAAGTGTTCACTTGGACGACGGAAAACGACATATCCGTCGTCCAAGTCAATATTTACATCGAAAAATAATAAAAATTTTATTCGAACCGCCATGGTAATTTGAACCTAGACGACGGATACGGTCATTGTCCGTCGTCCAGGTGAACACTTGGACGACGGAAAATGACCGTATCCGTCGTCTAGGTTCAAATTATGCAAAAAAAAATATTTAAATTAATTCGCTAGGAATTTAGCGATCTGTCATTCGAGTGAAATAGTCGTACAATATCGATGAACGCATCGTATATATAAACAGATAAATTTGAACCGCCGAATAATTTTACGTTTTGAAAGTTGTTAAGTATCGACTAATCTTTAAGACTTTAGTGTTCACTTGTAGTTGCTGATTTGCAGCAGAGTACTAACGAAATTGAATTTGGACAAAACAACCGTTGGATATGTTCGTCGTAACATAATATATAATTACTATAAAGGACCAGGAAATAATAAGTTCGGGAAGGGTTTCATCGGCACAGTCAACCGCAAAACCGAGAATTTCACAAACCGGAAACGTGGATACAGGACATTTCGCAACTCCGATTTTCGAACCGTCGAAGCTCACACACCAAGAATATACTACTCTAAAGTCTTGACGAAAAGAATATGCATTCGAAGATGGTCTAGATGGTCGTTGTCTTAGAAAAAATTACGAAATTTACACCTGGACGACGGATACGACATTCTCCGTCGTCCAAGTACACACCTGGACGACGGAGACTCTAATATCCGTCGTCCAGGTGTGTACTTGGACGACGGAGAATGTCGTATCCGTCGTCCAGGTGAATATACCCTGAATTCAGGGGTTAGGGGTCCTTAGGGTTTAGGGTATAGGGTTTGTCACTTGAACGACGGAGACAGTCATTCTCCGTCGTCCAAGTGTGTACCTAGACGACGGAGAATGACTGTCTCCGTCGTCCAAGTGTAAAACCCTGAATTCAGAGGTTAGGGCCGTAGGGTTTAGGGTTTAGGTCGTCCCCGGTCATTTGTATGTTCGTTCAATTATTCTCATTCAAGAATATAATTAAAAAAATGATCGATCGATCCGATCATGCTACATTTAGTGTCGAGGATTTAGGGTTTGAAGGGCTGCTTGAGCGAAATGTAGAGCAGCTTCAGCTTACTTTAATAAGATCAGAGAATACACCGATGAAGTTGAAAGCAAAGAGAGGGGCCGGGACTACGTACAAAATTTGTGCTCTCAATAATACTATCACAAGTCAATATATATAATCATATATAGGGACCCATAATTAATCCAATTTATACATAAATAGTATTTAAAAACAATAAAACCAACCAAAGCTGGACGAGGAATCTTAAAGTCTCGACATAATAGAAATCTTTCACCTTTTTACGATGCATCAATCGATCATATATATATTACAATAATAAATTAGGGTTTACCAATTAATGATCCTCGTCGTGTGACCGTACTCTTCGTCATAATCGTCATCATCATCATCACCGTTATCCGATTGCTCATCCTCCTCATCGTACTCAACATCGTCCGAGGAATAACCAGAGTCGTCGTCATCGTCCTCATCCTGCACGTCTTCTTCATCTACCTCAATAATCTCTTCTTCAGTTAGATCTGTACAACCATCAGGCATGGGTAACCGTTCACCGTCTTGAACCAGGTCCATTATGTCGGAGCGGATGACAGAAATATTAGGCTCTTGATAGGCAGGAATGTCTCTATCTGGTTCAGCAGCATCTTCAGTCGTCGCCGGTGTCCCTTCAATTGTCTCTGTATTCCAAACTCCTCGATGAGAGATCTGGTTCACTATTTTCCACCCGTCACCAGCTTTCGGATCGTCGAGATAGAACACCTGCCTAACTAAGGTGGCGAGAGCGAAAGGCTCATCCTCATACCAGCTTGAGTTTGTATCGACTGATAAAAGTCCCAGGTCTTCCTTTGTACGCTTGAACCATCTGCACTTGAATAGGAAAACGTTGACATCATTCCCGTAACATAGCTGAACCACATATACGATCATTCCGTAATATAGATCAGGGTCTTTCCCAACCGCTATCCCACTGTTTTGTGTTCTTCTTCCTTCATCTCGCGCCAATGAATGGAACTTCACACCGTTCACAAAACATCCCGGATAAATATAGTGTTTAATCGGCTTCCCTGCTAGCAAGTGCTTTGGCCAAGACCACCACCCCCCGTGGTTTTCGGATTTTTGCAGATCAATCATCTGCGAAAATGGAAAAATGTAAGGGTTTACTTTCTACAAATTAAACATGCATGATCTCAATATGTATATAAATCACTAAATACGTACCCATTGGAAGAAATAATCGGGGAACTTTTTCTTAACCATTTTCTCAATCCACGCCGAACTCTTGTCTGGATATAACGCCTGAAGCCTCTCCCTGTATGACATCATGTACGGCTCAACTTCGTCACAGTCTCGTAACACTACCCAATGTGCCTCAATAAGTTCTTCCCGTGTTAACGTTTCCTTTAATACTCCTCTAAACGGTCGGACGACATTGGTGACGACAGAAAGATTGATGCGGGCACTGGGATCGGAGGCAGTTGGAGGTGGTGGATCTTTGAGGTACATGTTGCAGTAAGTAACGCACTCATGCATTAGGTATGTCTCTGCTATGGAGCCATCCGGGGCCGACCTGTTTTTGACGAATGACTTATACTGTCCAAGCTGTCTACAAAATTAATCAAACGTACAATAAAAATAAGTACATGCATATAGCTAGCTAGTAATCTCCAGTGGAACAAATTATGAATCGAAAAACCTGTATATATAATTAATTAGTTGTACGTACCTTTCTTGAGGATACATCCAAGTGTACTGGACCGGACCAGAAATGAGAACCTGCTCGGGCAGGTGGATCATTAGGTGAATCATTATGTCGAAGAAAGCAGGAGGAAAAATCCTCTCTAGTTTGCAAATGATGTGCACAATTTGTTGTTGCAATTCCACGACATCTGACTTCTTTAATTCTCTGGCGCATAACCTCTGCCACCATCTGCACAATGCCACTATTGGTTCTACGACGTCGCGAGGCAAATATGGTCGAATTACCACTGGAATCAGACGTTGCAGCATAACGTGATAGTCATGTGTCTTTAGACCAACAAACTTGTGTTGCACCTCGTCCACTGCTCCAGTTATAGTAGCTGCATACGTGGCCGGATAACGAACGCCCTTAAACCAGTGAAATACAGAACGTCTAAGTGTCGGCTTCACTGTGTACGGTGCAGCTGGCATCTTGTTGTACACTCCTTTCCTATCCCTCCTCAACCACAAGGGACGACGTAGATTCATTGATTCCAAATCTTTGCGCGCTTTGGGAGTATCTTTAGTCTTGAACTTAATACCGAGAATTGTTCCGACCACGCTGTCGCACACATTCTTTTCAATGTGCATCGCGTCCAAGTTGTTCCTCAGCTTCAACTTCGACCAGTAAGGGAGTTCAAAGAATATACTCTTGTGATCCCAATAGCTCAGATCATGTGGAGGAATTGGATTGCATTTCTTTACATCCGCGTCGTTAGTCAACACACCAAAGTCGAAATAGCTCAACCTCTCTAAAATCTCTTCGCCCGACCAACTTCGGGGTTTAGGATTGTTCTCTACCGTCCCGTCGAAATGAGCTTCATCCTGTCGTCAAGGGTGGTCGTGATGGAGCCATCTACGGTGACCCAAGTAACACACCTTCCCTGCGTGCCAACTAGAGTTCACGTCGTCCAAACATATAGGACATCCATTATATCCTTTTATCCTGCACGCTGCCAACATCCCATACGCTGGAAAATCGCTGATCGTCCACATTACGGCAGCCCTCATCGTGAACATCGTGTCAGTGAATTTGTCATAAGTTGGGACTCCATTTTCCCACAACAGTTTCAGCTCGTCGATCAAAGGTCTGAGGTAGACATCTAAGCACTTCCCTGGAGATTTAGGACCTGGAATTAGTACAGTAAGGAAATTAAATTCCTTGTTCATGCACATCCACGGAGGCAGGTTGTACGGCATCAGAATTACTGGCCAAGTGCTTACGGCGGAGCTATTAC
Source organism: Geum urbanum (assembly GCA_946800695.1). Taxonomy (NCBI): domain Eukaryota; kingdom Viridiplantae; phylum Streptophyta; class Magnoliopsida; order Rosales; family Rosaceae; genus Geum; species Geum urbanum. Next base: position 16,081,168 of record OX327003.1, read on the forward strand.
TTCCCCAAGGATTGAATCCGTCTGTAGATAGGCCGAGTCTAACATTTCTAACCTCTGCAGCAAAGTTTCCGAATTCTCTGTCGAAATGTTTGAAACCCTCCCCATCCGCGGCGTGTCGCAGGACATCGTCATCTATTCGCTTTTCTGCGTACCATCGCATCGCCTCTGCTGTGTGTAGAGACATGTACAGGCGCTGCAATCTGGGAATCAAGGGAAAATATCGAACAACTTTCACAGGAATTCTCTTTTTCGAACTCTTCCTATTCACCTGGAATCTGCACTGGCCACATACGGGACAATAGTCCAAATCTTTATACTCTTTGTAAAATAGCACACAATCATTCGGACATGCGTCAATTATCCTGTACTTTAGGCCGAGGCTGCTCAAGATATTTCTAACCTTATAATGAGATTTAGGAAGATTGTGATCATCAGGAAGCAACTTACATATTTGCTCCTGAATTTCGTCAAAAGCACTGACTGACATTTTGTGCTTCACTTTTATCTTCATTTGCTCCATCACATATTGCAACACATTCTCTCGACATCCAGGGAACACCGGGGTCTGCGCTTCAAGTAGCATCCGATTGTACTTATCCATCTCACTGGTGTCAGTGGCCAAGCTAGCAGCGGGGAATGTGTCATCATGCTCATGAGTGGTACTGTAACCTCCGTCTTGGTGTTGGTGTCCACCATGACTAAATCCCGGAAACGCATCATGGACCAAATCTACAGTTGGATTGCAAGCTGGGGGTCCGGCACCACTGCCGCTGGATGAGGCACCATGGTAACTGTACCCTGAGCTGAAGTCTGCTGCGCTGAACTCTACTGCTTCACCATGCTCGCTCCATGTAGTGTAACTCCACATCATACCATTTTCGTACAGGTGTTGCACCATAACATTAACCTCCGCATACTGACAATTAAGACATTTCTGGCACGGACACCTGAAACGCTTCTTTCCATGACCATGTTCTATCGCAAAATTCACAAATTCGCTAATTCCATCCATATACCGGACATCACATCTATTCTTTAACTTCATCCAACTCTTGTCCATACTGCTACAAAATATTATGATTAAATAATTATTACATATATATATATTAGTCCATTAATTTACCATTAATTATACGTACTCGATCTACATCGATCCATCAAATTACGTACGTAATTTAATCTGTATATATAGCTAATTAACATTCATGCATGTATGTACGTACATACGGTTTCCCTAAATATATATATATATATATTTAATCATGCAAATTTTAACTGCCTACGTACGTACGTACGTACCTACTCGCCTTCTCGATATCTGCAGTTAATTAAGCTAGCTAGTGATCGAACACCGGAGATCCTTTAATTTCTAGCCCCGGCCTAGCCTAATCCGGCCTTCTCCTTCTCCTTCGATCTCAAAAATTCCCCACGGGAGAAAATATAATGGAATGATCGAAGCTAAGAGAGTTTGGCATGGCCTATATATATAATGCTTCACTTAGACGACGGAGGTGTCGGTACGTCGTCTAAGTGGAACTTACACCACGACGTGTCGGTCCGTTGTCCAGGTGATCACTTCTCCGAGGTCCAAGTAAAACTTAGACGACGGAGATGTAATTCTCCGTCGTCTAAGTTTTACTTGGACCACGGAGAAATCTCCGAGGTCTAAATGTTACTTAGACGACGGAGATGTAATTCTCCGTCGTCCAAGTGATAACCTGGACGACGGATACGTCTCCGAGGTCCAGGTACTTACCTAGACGACGGAGAAATTTCACATCCGTCGTCTAAGTTACACTTAGACCTCGGAGATTTCTCCGTGGTCCAAGTAACACTTAGACGACGGAGAATTACATATCCGTCGTCTAAGTGTTACTTGGACCACGGAGAAATCTCCGAGGTCTAAGTGTAACTTAGACGACGGAACTAATACTGTTCCGTCGTCTAAGTCCTCTTTTCTTGTAGAGCCAAGGGGGATAAAGATAAGGAGGCATCGAACAAGGGAATGAGTCGTGGAAAGAAGTGGTTAAAGTCGGACAGGCTAGTCATCAAAAGTAAAGTCACCTTGAACAACTCCAATCCTTCAAAAGATGCATGCTAAAAATTACGTGAGATTTTTCCGAATGGAGTAATGCGTTTGAGGAACTTGTTGAATAGGAGAACTTTGGAGCTACATAGAAAGCAAGTGGAGAATTTGAAGGAGGCAATAGGAAAGTGGACTGGTAGGGTCTATAACCCTAAGGACCCAACCATGATGGTGTGACCTCCTTATCCATTCATGGACTGCGTTAACATCCTTAAACTATAATCCGTGATGGCCAGACAGCATTAGCTATGATCGAGAATATGTGTGAAGTGGAGGAGAACGGGATGTGAGCATTCACTCCTTGAAAGCAAACGGAAAGCGACCAAGAAGGCGGGAACATATGGAGTTTTCAAGGGGGAGTATTCCTTATCTCTCTTCTCACTTTACTTGAATTACTTGTTTGCTTGCATGTGTGTTTAGTATTGGATACTCTTTGTGCTGGAAGTTTGATGTACCATGATCGATTTGCTAGTTTGATACTTATATGCATGACATTGCTTTTATGAACTTATGGATCACTTTCAAACGCTAAAAAGTACTCAATATCTTTCTTTTCCTTTGACTTTATTGTTTGTGTGATGTGTGTGTTAAATGTGGAGTAGGGAATGACAAGGATTTTGAGGTGGTACATGGCTAAATTTCTAAAAATTCTCAAGAAATGCAAACCTGAGGCACTCCTTCTATGCATCGAAGGATTTCCTCTACCCATCGAAGCCTCCCTACGAAAGACCCAAAGAGCTCTTTTGACGGATAGAAGAATTCTCTCTATCCATCGAAGGCTACCTGAAGTTTTACATCTGAGGCACTGCCTCGTTGGATTGAAGCATTCCTTTGATCCATCAAAGGTCTCTTTGTGACAACCCGAACCAAAAATGGAATGTTTATCGACATGATTTGTGAGTTTCGTGATTAGTCGCGATTTTGTCGTAATTGGTTAATATGGCGGCCTCGTTAACGACTAAATTATCGGACAAGAATTAGATTTGAGATCATTCACGAAAGTTGTAGAGAATTTAATTTCAACCTCGTGGGAACTTCCAGAGGATTATTTCGAGTTACGAGAAATAAGTTATGAATATTTTCGGCCATTGGATTTTGTCGTATTTATCCATTTGGGTTTCGATACGTGTACGGTATAAATATGGGTGAATACGTGACGATTTTGGAAACTTTCCACATTGGGAAACTGGGCCGTTGAGCCGCGTTGACCACGGGTCAAGGGCGACCCGTTTTGGCCGAATTGTTCTCGCCGTCGAGGAGCTTGATTCCGGCCACAGTTGGCCGAGGTTTCTGCATGGATAGTGTTGGGCTCGTGCCCCTCTTCAATTTGGTAGGTGGATCGTCCCCTATGGTGGCCGGAGGAGAGAGAATCGGCATGACAAAGATCGTGGTTTTCCGGCGAAATCGGCGGCCGTGGGTGGCGGCGATGGCGGCCGTGTTGGTGGTGGTCCTTTGAGAGGTTTTTTTAGCCTTGGTGAGAGGAAGCTTTTAGAAGTAGTTTCAAGACTTTCCGTGGCCGGAGGAGGGTGATCGGAAAGGAAGGAATTTCGGCGAGGGTTTGTGTCTTTGAGGTTAGTTTTTGACCTTTTCCGGTCAAAATTGGCCTTAACTTTGAACTAAAAAGTTGTTGGAAATGTCGAGATCTTCAAATCCATGTGTAGGTTGAAATTTTCTTGGCCGATTACATTTTCCGGCCGAGGTGTTTTTCGACAAGTTTTATGTCGTTTTGTTCGGAATCGCGCACCGATCGCAGTGGTGAGGTTTATATTTCGAATTGAGCATCGAAAATTATAGCAAGGTTTTATGGTTTGATTATTGGATTTTTGACGATTTCGTCGATATTGAGTTATATGTTTCCGAGAATGGTTGGTTCTCGAGATGTGGTTTATGGTTTTGAGTTATGATTTTGAGTAGTGGATTTTATGATTATTCAGGGGATCGTGATTGTTCCTTTGGCGAGGGAGTTTCCGGCGGATCACTGGATTAACGCGTATTGCGTTATACTCATCTGTTAGTGGACATTTTTATTTCACTGTCGTAACGAGTTCTTGATTTTCCGTATTTATTTACGATACGATGTTGAGATTATTTATTGGTTTTGGAGGTATTGTTTTATATTTTATATGATGATGGCATTTACTTAGCATCGATGCATTGGCTACTCCGCTGATCACCGGTAGTCCAGATCCAGGGTTGAGAGATTCCCCTGATGTGCCCATTAGGCTTGAGAGATTCGCCTAGTCTATCACCGTCAGGCTTGAGAGATTCGTCTGACCGTCGGGTTTGAGAGATTCGCCTGACACCTCAATTCATTTTCTGAACTTGCTTTGCTTTGTTTTACGATATATATTTGGTGAAAGGCATATGATTATTTTCGTCCACTCACTCTAACGATTTTATTTGCGTTTCCCTTGGGCTTTTCGGTTTTCATGCCCAGTTTGCAGTTCGGATTCTGGTGTCGCACGTCGCAGTCGGAGGCTTAGTGTTCGAGCTACCTTGCTTTTCGAGTATGTTTCTTGTTTTGCCTACTGTGTTTTATTTATGTATTTATACACTAGAGGTCACTCTGATTATTCTACACTTATACTTTCATATGATTTTTTCCCCGGATTTCTGTAAAGTATAGTTTTACTTATTACTTTACATTATTGTTATGATATTGAGAAATTCGGATGGGATTGGTGCCCACGGTTTGGATTTTGTGGCATAGGATGAAGTGTGATTTCAGGTGCAGGTTAATGGCAATTCCACTTGGTAGTGAAACTCTGCCGAAATTTTCATGGTTTTCGAAAGTTCGTGTTTTCAGAAGGGGTTTGATTCCGGTTTAGGAAACTAAATCGGGGTTGGGTCCTTTCAGCTTGGTATCAGAGCATTAGGTTTTAGGTTCTGTAGACTTCTGTAGTCATGTTTACTACACTACAAGAAAACAGCACTTAGACCACGGAAACGTAAATGTTCCGTGGTCCAGGTGACACTTGGACGACGTAGAAGTCTCCGTCGTCCAAGTAACACCTGGACGACGGAGAATACCATCTCCGTCGTCCAGGTGATCACATGGAGGACGGAGAAGACTCCGAAGTCCAGGTGATCACCTGGACGACGGATAAGGTATTCTCCGTCGTCCAGGTTATCACCTGGACAACGGACCGACACGCCGTGGTCTGAGTAATTAACTTCCACTTAGACGACGTACCGACACCTCCGTCGTCTAAGTGAATCATTATATAAGCCCGATGCCAAACTCACTTCGATCGATTCATTCCATCCGATCCTCAATCTCTTCATTCCATTCGAAGAAGAATTGAAGGAGAAGGGAGAAGGAGAAGGCCGGAGAAGGAGAAGGGAGAAGGCCGAGGGAATGATCAGGATAAGGGATCTCCGCTGACTAGCCAGCTAGCTTAATTAACAGATATCGAGAAGGCCGGCCAGCAGGTATGCACGCAGTTAAAATTTGCTTAATTAATATATATATATATATTTAGTGAAAACGTACGTACATACATGCATGGATGTTAGCTATATATACAAATTAAATTACGTACGTACGTAATTGATGGATCGATGTAGATCGAGTACGTATAATTAAGCGTAAATTAATGGACTAATATATATATATATATATGTAATATATAATTAATTAATTATAATATTTTGTAGCAGTATGGACAAGAGTTGGATGAAGTTGAAGAATAGATGTGATGTCCGGTATATGGATGGAATTAGCGAATTTGTGAATTTTGCGATAGAACATGGTCAGGGAAAGAAACGTTTCAGGTGTCCGTGTTAGAAATGTCTTAATTGTCAGTATGCGGAGGTTAATGTTATGGTGCAACACCTGTACGAAAATGGTATGATGTGGAGTTACACTACATGGAGCGAGCATGGTCAAGCAGTAGAGTTCAGCGCAGCAGACTTCAGCTTAGGGTATAGTTACCATGGTGCCTCATCCAGCGGGAGTGGTGCCGGACCCCCAGCTTGCAACCCAACTGCAGATTTGGTCCATGATGCGTTTCCGGGATGTAGTCATGGTGGACACCAACACCAAGACGGAGGTTACAGTACCACTAATGAGCATGATGGCACATTCCCCGCAGCTAGCTTGGCCACTGACACCAGTGAGATGGAAAAGTACAACCGGATGCTACTTGAAGCGCAGACCCCGGTGTTCCCTGGATGTCGAGAGAATGTGTTGCAATATGTGATGGAGCAAATGAAGATAAAAGTGAAGCACAAAATGTCAGTGAGTGCTTTTGACGAAATTCAGGAGCAATTATGTAAGTTGCTTCCTGATGATCACAATCTTCCTAAATCTCATTATAAGGTTAGAAATATCTTGAGCAGCCTCGGCCTAAAGTACAGGATAATTGACGCATGTCCGAATGATTGTGTGCTATTTTACAAAGAGTATAAAGATTTGGACTATAGTCCCGTATGTGGCCAGTGCAGATTCCAGTTGATTAGGAAGAGTTCGAAAAAGAGAATTCCTGTGAAAGTTGTTCGATATTTTCCCTTGATTCACAGATTGCAGTGCCTGTACATGTCTCTACACACAGCAGAGGCGATGCGATGGTACGCAGAAAAGAGAATAGATGACGATGTCCTGCGACACGCCGCGGATGGGGAGGGTTTCAAACATTTCGACAGAGAATTTGGAGACTTTGCTTCAGAGGTTAGAAATGTTAGACTCGGCCTATCTACAGACGGATTCAATCCTTGGGGAAGTAATAGCTCCGCCGTCAGCACTTGGCCAGTTATTCTGATGCCGTACAACTTGCCTCCGTGGATGTGCATGAACAAGGAATTTAATTTCCTTATCGTACTAATTCCAGGTCCTAAATCTCCATCAAAGTGCTTAGATGTCTACCTCAGACCTTTGATCGACGAGCTGAAACTGTTGTGGGAAAATGGAGTCCCAACTTATGACAAATTCACTGACACGATGTTCACGATGAGGGCTGCCGTAATGTGGACGATCAGCGATTTTCCAGCTTATGGGATATTGGCAGCCTGCAGGACAAAAGGATATAATGGATGTCCTATATGTTTGGACGACGTGAACTCTAGTTGGCACGCGGGGAAGGTGTGTTACTTGGGTCACCGTAGATGGCTTCCTCACGACCACCCGTGGCGACAGGATGAAGCTCATTTCGATGGTACGGTAGAGAACAATCCTAAACCCCGTAGTTGGTCGGGCGAAGAGATTTTAGAGAGGTTGAGCTATTTCGACTTTGGTGTGTTGAGCAATGACGCGGATGTAAAGAAATGCAATCAAATTCCTCCACATGATCTGAGCTATTGGGATCACAAGAGTATATTCTTTGAACTCCGTTACTGGTCGAAGTTGAAGCTGAGGAACAACTTGGACGCGATGCACATAGAAAAGAATGTGTGCGACAGCGTGGTGGGAACAATTCTGGGTATTAAGTTCAAGACTAAAGATACTCCCAAAGCGCGCAAAGATTTGGAATCAATGAATCTACGTCGTCCCTTGTGGTTGAGGAGGGATAGGAAAGGAGTGTACAACAAGATGCCAGATGCACCTTACACAGTGAAGCCGACGCTTAGACGTTCTGTATTTCACTGGTTTAAGGGCGTTCGTTATCCGGCTACGTATACAGCTACTATAACTGGAGCAGTGGACGAGGTGCAACACAAGTTTATTGGTCTAAAGACACATGACTATCACGTTATGCTGCAACGTCTGATTCCAGTGGTAATTCAACCATACTTACCTCGGGACGTCGTAGAACCAATAGTGGCATTGTGCAGGTGGTGGCAGAGGTTATGCGCCAGAGAATTAAAGAAGTCAGATGTGGTGGAATTGCAACAACAAATTGTGCACATCATTTGCAAACTAGAGAGGATTTTTTCCCCTGCTTTCTTTGACATCATGATTCACCTAATGATCCACCTGCCCGAGCAGGTGCTCATTTCTGGTCCGGTCCAGTATACTTGGATGTATCCTCAAGAAAGGTACGTACAACTAATAAATTAATTTGTTCCACTGGAGATTATATATATACTAGCTAGCTATATGTACTTATTCATATTGTACGTTTGATTTTGTAGACAGCTTGGACAGTATAAGTCATTCGTCAAAAGCAGGTCGGCCCCGGATGGCTCCATAGCAGAGACATACCTAATGCATGAGTGTGTTACTTACTACAATAGGTACCTCAAAGATCCACCACCTCCCACTGCCTCCGAGAGCAGTGCCCGCATCAATCTTTCTGTCGTCACCAATGTCGTCCGACCGTTTAGAGGAGTATTAAAGGAATCGTTAACACGGGAAGAACTTATTGAGGCACATTGGGTAATGTTGTGAGACTATGACGAAGTTGAGCCGTACATGATGTCATACAGGGAGAGGCTTCAGGCGTTAAATCAAAACAAGAGTTCGGCGTGGATTGAGAAAATGGTTAAGAAGAAGTTTCCCGATTATTTCTTCCAATGGGTACGTACGTACGTCTCAGGATTAATTATTTAAATACATATCGATCATGTTTGTAGAAAGTAAACCCTTATATTAATTTGCTCTTTTTCGCAGATGATTGATCTGCAAAAATCTGAAAACCACGGAGGCTGGTGGTCATGGCCAAAGCACTTGCTAGCAGGGAAGCCGGTTAAACACTATATTTATCCCGGATGTTTTGTGAACGGTGTAAAGTTCCATTCATTGGCCCGAGACGAAGGAAGAAGAACACAAAACAGTAGGGTCGCGGTTGGGAAAGAGAATGATCTATATTACGGGGCTATTGTATATGTGGTTCAGCTATGTTACGGGAATGATGTCAACGTTTTCCTATTCAAGTGCAGATGGTTCAACCATACAAAGGAAGACCTGGGACTATTATCAGTCGATACAAACTCTAGCTGGTATGAGGATGAGCCTTTCGCTCTCGCCACCTTAGTTCGGCAGGTGTTCTATCTCGACGATCCGAAAGCCGGTGAAGGGCGAAAAATAGTGAACCATATCTCTCACCGAGGAATATGGAATACAGAGACAATTGAAGGGACACCGGCGACGACTGAAGATGCTGCTGAACCAGAAAGAGACATTCCTGCCTATCAAGAGCCTAATATTTCTGTCATCCGCTTCGATATAATGGACCTGGTTCAAGATGGTGAACGGTTACCCATGCCTGATGGTTGTACAGATCTAACTGAAGATGAGATTATCGATGAGGTAGATGAAGAAGACGAGCAGGAAGAGGACGCGGACGACGACTCAGGTTATTCGTCAGACGATGTTGAGTACGATGACGAGGATGAGCCATCGTCTAACGGGGATTAGGACGATGATGATTATGACGAAGAGTACGGTCATACGACGAGGGAGATTAATTGGTAATTAATTATTGTAATTATTGTAATATATATATGATCGATGCAGGTTTATTTACGGTAATTAATTAATCCGAATTATATATCCTGGACAACGAAGAAATTAATTGCAGGTTGTCGCCTTTGGGTATTTTGGCTATCTCCCTAAATCCTCGACCCTAAATCTAGCAAATCGGATCGATCGATCATTTATTTAATTTTTTTATGGTCATTCAAAATAATTGAACGGACACCTGAATTCCGTCCACGTTTATATTAGGTCCCCCGCCATTTTCACCTTTGGCGCCACGCCAAATCTCAATCTCATATAAAACCCTAAATCCTGGACCCTCTAAATCTAGCAGATCGGATCGATCGATCAATTTTTTAATTATATTTTTGAATCAGAATAATTGAACGGACACAGAAATGACCGGGGACGACCTAAACCGTAAACCCTAAGGCCCTAACCCCTGAATTCAGGGTTTAGAACTTGGACGACGGAGAATGGTCATTATCAGTCGTTCAGGTACAAACTAGGACGACAGATATGGTAATTCTCCGTCGTCCAAGTTCACAAACCCTAAACCCTAAACAGTAAGGCCCTAACCCCTGAATTCAAGGTCTATACACCAGGACGACGGAGAACGTCATAATCCGTCGTCCAGGTGCATATATCGTAATTTTTTCTAAGACAACGACCATCTAGACCTTCTTCCAATGCATATTATTTTCATCAAGACTTTAGAGTAAACAATTCTTGGTGTGTGAGCTTCGACGGTTCGAAAATCGGAGTTGCGAAATGCCTTGTATCCATGTTTCCGGTTTGTGAAATTATCGGTTTTGCGGTTGACTGTGCCGATCAAACCCTTCCCGAACTTATTATTTTATGGTCCTTTGAAGACAATTATATATTATGTTACGACGAACATATCCAACGGTTGTTTTGTCCAAATTCAATTTCGTTAATACTCTGCTGCAAATGAGCCTCTACTCATGAACACTTAAGTCGTAAGGATTAGTCGATACTTAACAACTTTCAAAATGAAAAATTATTCGTCGGTTCAAATTTAAATGTTCATATATACGATGTGTTCATCGATATTAGACGACTATTTCACTCGAATGACAGATCGCTAAATTCCTAGCGAATTATTTTTTAAATTTTTTTTAACGTAATTTGAACCTGGACGACGGAGATGGCCATTCTCCGTCATCCAGGTTCAAATTACCATGGCGGTTCGAATTTAATTATTTTTATTTTTTCCATGTAATTTTCACTTGGACGACGGAGATGGTCATTCTCCGTCGTCCAAGTTCAAAATTATGGCGGTTTAATTTACCGCTTCCGTTTTTGGGACCACTTGAATTTTCACTTAGACGACGGAGAATTCATTCTCCGTCGTCTAAGTCTAAAATCGTGGCGGTTCAAAACGTCCCGCCGATTAATTGGCGCCGCTTGAAATTTTTTGAAACCGCCACTTAGACGACGGAAAACACTATTTCCGTCGTCTAAGTGAACTTAGACGACGGAGAATAGTGCTCCGTCGTCTAAGTGCAACTCTATAAATAGAGTTGCACCCCCCTTCATTTTCTCATCATTCCATCTCCTCCTCTCCTCTCCTCTACTCTCCTCTCCTCCGGCGATCCTCCTCCGGCGACGCTCCGACGACAATTTTTCCGGCGTGGTTCCTCCTCCCCAACGACTCAACTCCGCCTATATTCCCGATTACTCCGGTGAGGTAAATTTCTATTTTTTTCCTTATTAAAATTATTTTCATTTAATTAATTAAATTCTAAATATAATTTATTAATTAGTTTTAAATATTTCATTATTGTAATTATAATAATGAAAAAGAGGTTAATTATTGTAATTAATAATTATTTAAATGCATAATTGTAATTAGTTGATAATTATTTAAATGAATAAATTTATTATTGTAATTAGTTCATAATTAATTAGTTGATAAATAATAATTTATTATTGTTATTATTTATTGTTTTACTTAATTGTTAGTTACGTGTGTTTTCTAGTAAATTGCACGGTAGTACGTATTCAATTTAAATTTAGTACATAGGCTTGGTTTATTAAGTCGCACTCTTTGGAATAGATGACGCCTCTTTTCCTAGCTTATCTCCTTAACCCCTCGTGATGTGTGGAATTTATCACCGCACACCATAACCTAAGTGAAGTTATGGACACGAGGTTGAGGGAGGAGTTTGCAAAGGACTTGAGGGAGTGTAAATTTTCGAAAAATTGGCCGAATGTCGAACATGGTGTCTAGAAACGGCTTATGACTGGTGACAGAATTTGGACTAAGAAAGACTTTTGTCGAAATTAGTCCTGCCTCTTGCGTTATCTCTATCCCTAACTGGCCATGTTTTTCGATTTAATCAAGGCTGATTAATTGAAAATTTACACTTTATCGCGCGGGTCGCACGTCCATTGAACGACCGAAAAAGCCAAGCTAGTGTACTCTATTTAAATCTTAAACGTACTTAATTAGCGTAAATTTTTAAGTTTTAATTATTATGGTACGTAGGTATTTTAACACCGTACTCTTAGGTTTAAATGGCTCCGCCAAAGACGACATCCGGCAAGAAGAAAGCCCAACAGGAGGCAGAAGATGAGATGCTCCGAATGTTGGCGGCCTAAGTCGGTTGGGTTCAACAGGAGGGCAACGACGCTCTCAATCCGGACGGATCATCTTGTCCGTCCGTAGCGCCCTCTGGGGAAATTCCCGCTCCCCCATTCATCTCGAGCGGTGATGACGTCGACCCCTTCCAATCTCGGACGCCCGGTACCGGTTCAACGGGAAGTACTCAGGCGTCCTCGACCGCCGAATCAATCATGTACAGCGCCCGCCGTAGGCAAAGTAGGGCCCCCACTGACCCGGAACCGAAAAGGACTCGGGGTCTCATTAAAGGGGGCAAAGCGGAGCTTATTTGCAAGGCGACCGGGAAAAAGATCGACTTGCCGTACGACGAATTCACCGGTGGCCCTCCCACAGCTCAGCTAGCAAGTCTCTCGGCACATGGGATAGGGTCAATCATCCGTAACCGGGTTCGTATCACTGCCCCTACTTGGAAGGAGGCGCCGGATCATGAGAAGGCGAAAGTCTTCAAAGATCTTTCGGTACGTAATACATCCAATTTAGTTATTATATAATATTGTTAATATTAGTTAAAATTTCATAATATATATGATTATAATTTTCAATTTATTTTTGATAGGAACAATTTGCAGTGGATCCGACACAGGCCATGTTGAGGCATATCAACCAAACTGCCAACTCCATCTACAAAGATTGGAAGTACAAGCTCCATAAGTACTTCCAAGATGTCGGTCCCGTGCCTCCTCCGGTAGAGCTGCAAGGGGATAGAGAAGATGAGTGGGAGTGGTTGTGTAACCACTTTGCCGATGAACAATTTAATGTATTAATTTATTTTTTTATTTCAATTAAGATAATTGAATTATTTAAATTGTAGTTATTCATTTTTTAATGATTTAATTATGTTGTGTAACAGAAATTCTCCGGTGTCAACAAAGCGAACCGGGGGAAGAAGGAGAAACACCATACTACCGGCGCCAAGCAATTCATTCAAATAGCCAAGGAGCACAAGGATAAGGGCTCCAAACACCCTTATCTTGATGCAAGCGTAAGCGCGTACGTGACGCCTGGGCTCGATAATGAAGAGAGTCAATGCGGCGTAAGTGATATATTAATTATGTGCTTTTAATTATAGTAATTATTATTTAAATATGATTTCATTATAATAAATTAATTATTCTTTTGTAGGCAAGGGTGATAGAGCGTGCGCATGAAGAGTTGGCTAACACTCAGCTTGCGTTCCCAGATGTGCCGCCGGAAGACCTGCCTCCTCTATCCTTAGAGAGCCAAATTGCAATAGCGGATGAGGTCTACAGTCGTAGAGCTGGCAAGGAGGTTAGGCACTTTGGGCCTAGGGTGGTACGAGATTTGTCGACGACCTCCGGCTCATCATCTACGGGAGGTTCGGGGTAGCGGAGAAGGAGTCAGGCAACGGCCGTCGAAGCAGGCATTCAAGAGGCTCGACTGGCACGAGAGGAGAATCGACGGACACAAGAGCAGAATGACTCAATGCGGCAAAGACTTGACGAATAACAAGCACAAATAGCCCAACTCATCGCGCTCATGAACCAAAATCGAGAAGTATGTCAACCTCATCCGAACCCACACCCCGACGACAACGACCCGGCGGCATATCTGCTCCTCCAGTGTATTAGCTAGCTAGTTAATTATCGCGTTTCTTTATTTCCGAGTTCCGAACAATATTTTATTATTTTTATGGGTTTTTAATTTGGATGTGTACGTATGTACAAATTAATTAATTATTTAATTAATACATTAATTAATATTAAAAATTTAGTTTAATTAATTAATTTCGACTATTTTTCATTATTTAAATTAAGTTAATAATAAATTAATTTAATAATATTTATTTTCAATTTATTTTTTTTAAAAATTAAATTGTCACTTGGACGACGGAGATTATGTTCTCCGTCGTCCAGGTGCACAAACCCTAAACCTAACCCTAACCCCTAACCCCTAACCCCTAAACCCTAAACCCTGTCATTCTCCGTGGCCCACGTGTTCACCTGGACGACGGAGAATTAGCCTTTCCGTCGTCCAGGTGAACACCTGGGCCACGGAGAATCTAGCATTCTCCGTGGCCCATGTATGCACCTGGACGACGGAAATACTAATTCTCCGTCGTCCAGGTGAACACGTGGGCCACGGAGAAACGAGCAATGTTCGTGGCCCATGTAGTCACCTGGACGACGGAGAATTAGTCTTTTTGTCGTCCAGGTGCATACATGGGCCACGGATAATGTCCGCGGTCCAAGTTAACTTGGACGACGGAAAAGCTAATTCTCCGTCGTCCAGGTGCTTGGACGACAGCACTTGGAGCACGGACCTTGGACGACGGAGATTCCGTCGTCCAAGTACTTAGACGACGGAAAAATGCACTTAGACGACGGAAATTGTCCGTGGTCTAGGTGCAGTTTTCTTGTAGTGCTAAGGATATTTGATAATGTACAGCATGTCTGGAGCGATGACCTGACCGGCCGGTGGATATGCATCAATGCTCTGGGTGTTGTATGCTTTCAAATGTTTGAAATTCCATGATTACGTCCTGTTTGTTGTGAATAATGTTTTATTCATTAGGATGCCTCCTTGACGTACTTTCCGTGTCGGTAAGGTTGTGGATCCTATTGAGGATCAGTCGACGTGGGACTTGATAATATGAGTTTTGGGTTTGGATGAGCATTTTGGGTTCATAGATATGGGTGGCATGGTTTACCCGGTTATGCGTGTATGGGTGCCTACATGTTGCTTCTGAGCAGAGAATTGTGGTAGTTGATGGTTTGCTTGAGTCAGATCATTGCATTTGGTAGGTTGGTATTGTGTGAGTTCCTATTGCGACTCCATGACCAACATTCAGGGTATTGTTTATATAGAAATGGTTCAATAAGGCTACCTAACAACGAAAATATGGAGTGTTTACCAACCTAAGACAGGGATGTATCGTTCACATGTTTGTCCTAGTTTGCACGTGTTATGTGGCTTCAGGGGAAGTAATGCACGAGGTTCGAGATGAGTTTGAACCTGGGCATCGAAGGGATTTTGACTATTATGCCTCAAGACAACCGTGAGGAGCTTGATGTGCTGTACTCAGAGGTGAGGATATTGAGAAGGAAAAGGCATACGCGGTTTGAGGAAGGTGAACTTAGTCGAGATATTTTCATGAGATTGAGTTCAGGTACCTCGGGATCAGTATCTTCATCAGGCTGTGGCCTTTTCGATTATGTTGAGGGTCATTTAGACAAGGCAGAAGATCCGTTTGTTAGAAAAGGAGATCACAGAGTAGTAGACTAGTTCCTGTGGCATGAGTCAGAGTGATCGTTGGTGATCCTTCCACACAGCAAGAGTTTCCATTGTGCAACTTTTACAGCAGGCATCACTATGGTTTTTGTCAGAGGAGCATTCTTAGTTGCTATTGTGGTGGTCAGGAGGGTCACGTTACGAAGGAATGTCCTCAGTTAGCTGCTTTTTGTGGTCCTGCGGCTCAGAGTTCAGGAGGATGTCAAGGTACCATTTCTGGAGTTTGACCAATACAGACTTCTAGACAAGTCAATCAGCAAAGTCGTAATCGACGTGAACGGTTAGTTGGACATGCCAGAGTTTGTGCCACGACCCTGTGTAAGGGCAGAGTTTCTCTGAGGTTACCGTTGCTTGACATTCATTGCTATTATGCCTACATCTCCACTTCCGGGGTTATGGAGAGTGTTGTATCCATCTGGAGGGATTGTGAGATCTTTGTTGTAGGTTATGGGTTAGCCGCGGATCTGTTATTGTTGGATATCGTCGATTTTGATGTGATTTTGGGTATAGACTTCTTGACGACACATTGGGCTATGTTCGATTGTCACAAGAAGGAGGTTGTGTTTCGACGACTAAGGTTCCCAGAGATACTATTTCGCAGTGAGAAGAATATTTCATTGCCATGTGTGATTTCAACGATGAAGGCCGAACAGATGATGAAGAAGTGTTGTGTTGCTTACTTAGCTCATGTTGTGGATACTACGACGACTGTGTCAGACATTGGTGATATTGAGGTGGTTCCTGAGTTTCCGGATGTGTTTCCAGAGGAGTTACCAGGTATTCCTCCAGTACGGGAAATCGATTTCACCATTGAGCTTTTACCGGGTATTGGACCCATATCACAGCCGCCTTATCGTATGGCGCCAGCGGAGTTGAAGGACCTACAAATTCAACTTCAAGAGTTGCTGGAGAAGGTTTCATACGACCCAGTGTATCACCGTGGGGTGCTCCTGTACTATTTGTGCGGAAGAAGGATGGTTCAACAATGTTGTGCAACGACTACCGGAAGCTGAATCAGGCTTCAGAGAAGAGCAAGTATCCTGCACTTTAGATTGTCGACTTGTTTGATCAGCTCAAGGGAGCTTTAGTATTTTCGAAGATTGATCTCAGGTCCGGATACCATCAGTTGAGAATCAGAAAGTCAGATGTGGCCAGAACAGCTTTTAGATCATAGTACGGGCATTATGAGTTTTTGGTTATGCCGTTTGGGTTGACCAACGCCCCGCAACTTTTATGGACTTGATGAACCGGGTGTTCAGACGGTTTCAGGACAAGTTTGTGATTGTGTTCATCAACAACATCCTGATTTACTCCAGGAGTGTGGGCCAGCACAGGACTATCGGCGCTTTGTGCAGGATTTTTCACGGATTGCCACTCCACTTACCAGATTGACGAAGAAAGGCGTCAAGTTCGAGTGGTCCGATGCATGTGAGGAGAGTTACTTGCTCCTGACGGAAAAGTTGACCACTGCACCGGTTTTGACTCTACCTGACGATAGTGGTGAGTTCGTGGTTTACGGCGATACATCGGAATTGGGACTTGATTGTGTTTTGATGCAGCATGGCAGAGTAGTGGCTTATGGTTCCAGATAGTGGAAGCTTTATGAAGTTACGTAATCTGTGTATGATTTGGGAGTTGCTATCTTTATGTTAGCATCGAAGAGTTTGAGACACTACTGCTATGGCGTGCAGCGCAGTGTAGGGTGTACACTGATCACTTGAGTTTCATCTATTTGCATATTCAGCCAGATTTGAGCTTGAGGTAGCATAGATGTATGGGGTCGATTAACGACTATAGCTGCACATTTGAGTTTATCCGAGAGAGGCTGATGTCGTTATTGATTCATTCAATCGGAAATCGAGAGCTTCATTGTTTTATGTGTGTGTGGCCCGAGTTTCCATGTTAGCCGAGTTACGAGCCACGAGAGCTGAGTTAGAGTGTGATGATGATAAAACTCATTGTTTTACGTACGTTATGTACTAGTGGTACGGAGATGTATCGGATACTTCGAGTTTACTGCTCGTGGCGCAACATGAAGAGGAATATATCAGCTTATGTGAGCAGATGCCACATTTGTTGGCAGGTGAGGGCAGAGAGGCAGAAACTTGCTGGGAAGTTACAGCCATTAGAGATTTCCGATTGGAAGTTCGAGCTTGCCACTGTGGGTTTAGTGATACTAGTTATCGGGTCATTGTGGACCATTTGATAAAATCAGTTCTTTTCCTTGTACTTCGGGAAAAGATTTTAGTGGGCAGACTGGCAGAGTGGTATTTGGTAAAGATTGTCCATTTTCATGGTATGCCTGTGTCCCAGATTGCTGATCAAGATAATCAGTTACAACAGAGTGTTGGCAATCATTGCAGTGAGCATTGGGGACCAGATTACGGTTTAGTACAGTTTCTTATCCTCAGATTGGTGGGCGATCTTAGAAGACTATTCAGTCTTTAGAGGGCATGTTATGGTCTTGTGTATTGGAGTTCTGAGGGATTTGGGACCAGCAGTTTCATTTGTTCGAGATTACTTGCAGTACCAGTTTGTAGACCAATATGATTATGACATTGTATGAAGTCGTTTATGAGAAACAGTGTTGCACTCCATTACGTTGGAGCAAGTTAAGAATGAGCTGGCATTTGATCCTGATTTAGTGGAATGCGCTACTGTAGACCTTCGGATTCCCAGGGACAGGTTGATAATTTCTTGAGTTCAACAGTAAAGTTATGTTGATGTGAGTAGGTTTAGTTATGAATTTGCCACGTTATTTTGGTCTGTATGTGATCATGGGGTGAGTTAGTGTTGTGCCGTATAGTTTGGCATTGCCTATATCGTTGGCGATTGTGTATGTTGTATTCCATGTGGTGAAACTACATTTCAGATTTATTGTATGTTTTATAACCTATCAGTTCCTTATGCAGGAAGACTTGGCATTTGTAAGGATCCAATTCAGATTCGGGATTTGAGGGTACAGGGATTTAGCGCAGAAATATTTCTTACGTGAAAATCTGTTGGCAGAGTCATTCAGTTGAAGTTGCCACTTGGGAGTTGAACTGTATGCAGATACAGTGTCCCTACTTTTCAGTTAGCAGACTTGAAAATTTCGAGGTCGAAATTTTTGTAAGGGGGGTAGATTTGTGACAACCCGAACCGAAAATGGAATGTTTATCGACTTGATTTGCGAGTTTCGTGATTAGTCGCGATTTTGTCGTAATTGGTTAATATGGCCTCGTTAACGACAAAATTATCAGACAAGAATTTGATTTGAGATCCTTCACGAAAGTTGTAGAGAATTTAATTTCGAGCTCGTGGGAACTTCCGGAGGATTATTTCGAGTTGCGAGGAATAAGTTATGAATATTTTCGGCCGTTAGATTTTATAGTATTTATCCGTTTGGGTTTCGATACGATTACGGTATAAATACGGGCAAATACGTGACGATTTTGGAAACTTTCCAGATTGGGAAACTGGGTCGTTGACCTGCGTTGACCACGGGTCAAGGGCAACCCATTTTGGCCGAATGGTTCTCGCCGTCGAGGAGCTTGATTTCGGCCATAGTTGGCCGAGGTTTCTTCATGGAAAGTGTTGGGCTCGTGCCCCTCTTCAATTTGGTAGGTGGATTGTCCCCTATGGTGACCGGAGGAGACAGAATCGGCGTGACAAAGATCGTGGTTTTCTGGCAAAATCGGCGGCCTTGGGTGGCAGCAGTGTTGGTGGTGGTCCTTTGAGGGGTTTTGTTAGCCTTGGTGAGAGGAAGCTTTTAGAAGTGATTTCAAGACTTGCCGTGGCCGGAGGAAGGTGATCGGAGAGGAAGGAATTCCAGCGAGGGTTTGTGTATTTGAGGTGAGTTTTGGACCTTTTCTGGTCAAAATTGGCCTTAACTTTGAACTAGAAAGTTGTTGGAAATGTCAAGATCTTCAAATCCATGTGTAGGTCGAAGTTTTCTGGGCCGATTACATTTTCTGGCGGCGGTGGCCGGCGCGCCGCCGTGCTTGGCAGCGATTTTTCGGCCGACGTGTTTTTCGACAAGTTTTATGTTGTTTTGCTTGGAATCGCGCACCGATCGCAGTGGTGAGGTTTATATTTTGAATTGATCATCGGAAATTATAGCGAGGTTTTATGGTGTGATTATTGGATTTTTGACGATTTCGTCGATATTGAGTTATATGTTTCCGAGAATGGTTAGTTCTCGAGATATGGTTCAAGGTTTTAAGTTATGATTTTGAGCAGTGGATTTTATGATTATTCAAGGGACCGTGATCGTTCGTTTGGCGAGGGATTTTCCGTCGAATCACTAGATTAACGCGTATTGCGTTATGCTCATCTGTGAGTGGCCCTTTATATTTCACTGTCGTACTGAGTTCTTAATTTTCCGTATTTATTTACGATACGATGTTGAGATTATTTATTATTTTTAGAGGTATTATTGTGACAACCCGGACCAGAATCAAAAGTATAATCAGCTTGATTCGTGAGTTACTGCTTAATCGCGGACTTTCGACTGATTATTGAGTTGCCAGCTTTGATAACGACTTAATTATTGGCCAAGAATTTGAGCTGGGTCTCTTCTCGAGAGTCGTTGTACATATGATTTCGAGTTCGTGGGCGGTTCCGGATCGTTATTTGGTCGACCGAGGAATTAATTATGAATATTTGAAGTTCGGATTATAATGGCCATCTTCTTAACGACTAAATTACCGGTCGAGAATTTGGTTTCGGCTTCTTCACGGAAGTTGTTCAGAATTTAATTTCGAGCTCGTGGGAACTTCCGGAGCATTGTTCTGAGTTACGGAGATTAATTTGTGAATATTTCCGATTGTTGGTTATTTTGTCGATTTAATATGTGTTGGTGTGAACCGTTGACTTTTTATCCGATTGGCTGATGTGTTTGACTTCGGGTGATTATTGAAGAATATGTCGAGATGAGTTTGTAGCCGCAAGAATTATTGGAATCAGAATTACGACGAGAAAGTTACGGGTGTTCAAAGTTCATCGAAATGGATAATTGTGAGTTTCCAAATTGGGAAAGCTTTAAATAGTGGACTTGCTCCTTTGGGAAAGTCAAAGCTGAATTAATTACCTTGACCTGGTGAGTTGACTCAGTTTGACCGAGTGGGAGGAGATGTTCATGACGGCAAGGCGGTGCTCCACGGTGGCGTTGGATTCCGGCCACCTCTGAGCTCGGGCCTTGTCCCGTTCGGTGCGCCTCGGTGCCCCCGTCCCCGTGCCGGCCTCCTCTTGTGGTGGAGCTCACGGTGGAGAGAGAAATTTGGAACCAAAGTTTGGGATTTTTGGGTTTAATGGTGGTTTGTGATTCCGGCCGAGTTGAGCTCAAACAAGGGCTGGGTTTTGTAGCCCTCTTCACCATGATTCTAACCATATAGGTATGGTGTTCTAATTCGATTTGTGTTTGGAGAATTTTGGATTTGAAATTTTGGGAACAATTCGGTTTTGCTTGAAATCGGATGAGTTAGAGTGAGAATTGGCCTTTGTTGTGGTTGACAAAGTTGCTCAGTGGGTGATTTTGCATGGAATGGTGGTTGCTCCGCCGTGGAATTCTCCGTTTGGGTTGCGGCGCCGCCGTGGGCGGTGGTCAACGGCGGTCAACGGCGGTCAACAGTTTGACTTTTTGGATTTTCGACAAGTTGCATGTCATTTCATTCGAAATCGCGCCCCGATCGCAGTGGGGAGGTTCGTTTCTCGATTTGAGCATCCGAAAGTATAGCGAGGTATTGAGGTGTAAATATCGGATTTTCGACGATTCGTCGACATTGAATCACGTGTTTCCGAGAACGGTGGTTTCTCGTGATTTATCTTGTATTGTCGAGTTATGGTTTTGAGAAATGGATTTTGTGAATATTCAGGTGTTCGTGATCGTTCGTTTGGCGAGGGACTTTCCGCCGGATCACGGGTTAACGCGAACTGCGTTACGCAAACGTGTGAGTGGACAAGTTTTTATTTTCACTGTTGATTTGCGAGTTCGTGGATTTTATGATTTTTCGTATTTAAATTATACGATGATTGAGATATATGTTATTTTCGGAGGTGTTGTTATGTGTTTATGGGTGATGGCATTTATAGCATCGATGCTACCAGAGTTGAGAGATTCCTCTGGCCCAGAGTTGAGAGATTCCTCTGAAGCAGGGTTGAGAGATTCCCCTGAGTGCCGCCGGTGTTGAGAGATTCCCCTGGCCTTTCACCGTCAGGTTTGAGCGATTCACCTGACGTCGGGCTTGAGAGATTCGCCCGACAACCTCCATATATATATGTGTTGTTGTGTTTTCCAAACTCGCACTGTTTTACATTGAGTATGTATATAAACTGGTAAAAGGCATATATTTATTTTCGTCCACTCACTCTAACGTTTTTATTTGCCTTTCCCCTGGGCTTTTCGGTTTCCGTGCCCAGTTTGCAGTTCGGATTCTGGAGTCGCACGTCGTGGTCGGAGGCATAGTACTCGAGCTACCTTATTTCTTCCAGTAGGTTTATTGTTCTACCTACTGTGGTATACTTCTATGTTTATACATTAGAGGTCGCTCTGAGTAATCTGTTGTTTATGTTATACGATTTTTACACCGGATTTCAGTAAAGTATAGATATATTTATTATTTTACTTTACTGTTGATATATTGAGAAATCCGGATGGGATTGGTGCCCACGGTTTGCTTTTTGTGGCATAGGATGAAGTGTATTTTTCGCGTGCAGGTAATGGTAATTCCACGCTAGTAACGAAACTCTGCCAAAATTTCTACGGTTTTTGTTGGTTCATGTTTTTGAAGGGGTTCGATTCCGGTTTTAGGGAACTAAATCAGGGTTGGGTCCTTTCAATTATTTTATATTTTATATGGTGATGGCATTTACTTAGCATCGATGCATTGGCTACTCGGTTGACCACCGGTAGTCCAGATCCAGGGTTGAGAGATTCCCCTGATGTGCCCACTAGGCTTGAGAGATTTGCCTAGTCTATCACCGTCGGGCTTGAGAGATTCACCTGACTATCGGGCTTGAGAGATTCACCTGACACCTCCATTCATTTTCTGAACTCGCTTAGCTTTGTTTTACGATATATATTTGGTGAAAGGCATATGATTATTTTTGTCCACTCACTCTAACGATTTTATTTGCCTTTCCACTGGGCTTTTCGGTTTCCGTGCCCAGTTTGCAGTTCGGATTCTGGTGTTGCACGTCGCAGTCGGAGGCTAAGTGTTCGAGCTACCTTGCTTTTCCAGTAGGTTTCTTGTTTTGCCTACTGTGGTATATTTATGTATTTATACACTAGAGGTCGCACTGATTATTTATGTGTGTTTTGGTGTGTTTGTGTCCTAATAATGGTTCTCGATGATGAAATTGAACTTATGGCTAGTGGATTGCATGATTTTCAGCATGTGTGAAACAAAAATAGAAACAATTAATATATTTTTAATTAGTTGAAAAGTATATGTCCCTCAAAATGTGTGCATGTGAGAAAAAGAAGAATTAACATATTTCAAAGCTATCATTGCCTATATGAGATTTTGAGCCAAATTGTGCATGACTAGCTTATTTAATGCACCCATTTTTTCATGTGTGATATCAATAGGTTATGTGTGGTCTAGAACTTGTTTTAAACCATGCAAAACATTTTTTTGAAACTTGAGTAGTTTTCATAGACGATAGAGGCATTAGAATCACCACCATGGCCAAATAGCTTTTGAACCTATAATGGATATATCCTTTAGTGAGCCTATGTGAGCCATTTAATACTTAGCCTTTTCTTTCATAAAAACCACAAATACCTATCTAGCTTAAATATTTATCCTATCCCCTAACTCGGCAAACTAGCAAGAGATGATGAAGTCCTATTAGGATGCGGTTCTAGTGTTGTACTTGTTGCAAAGAATAAGTGTGAGGTGGAAGAGGTCTTGTGTTGATAATTTGTTTGTTGAGTTGTTGAATTTTTTTTGGAGAAATAGTACCAAAGAAAATAAAAGAGAAAAATAGAAAATAGAAAAAAAGTTTCACAAAATAGTGTATGTGTTGTACATACACAATAAGTGGTTTGGGATATGGCTTGATTCAAAAAAGGGAAAATAGTAGCACCTAGGAGTATTTCAGCGGGACTTCAACTTGTAAATTGCTTGATCTTTGATTATCCTATCCATTCATTTCGATTGAACCCCCCTTCCTTAATTAAAAACCCATTACAACCTAAATAAAAGTCCTCTTGATTTGAAAGTCTTGTGTGTGGAATGGTTGGATTAATTGGTCGAAGAGCAAGCCTATGGAAAATATGTGATCAATTTGATTTTTTGAGTGCAAACACTAACCCTCTAAACACTTGAGTGCATTGAGTGATATCTTGTGAGTTAGATTGTTAGGAACATGCTAGTTCATCTCAATGCATGCATTTGGTTTGACATGTAGAATGTTTGGCTTATTAGAAAATGAAAGGACCCAACCCCGATTCAGTTACCTAAATCGGAATCGAACCCCTTCTGAAAACACGAACCAACAAAAACCATTCAAAATTTCGGCAGAGTTTCGTTACTATCGTGGAATTGCATAAACCTGCACCCTGAAAATAACACTTCGTCCTATGCCACAAAAGCCAAACCGTGGGCACCAATCCCATCTGGATTTCTCAACATCAATATAATAACAAATAACAGAAAACATATCTGTATAATATAATATATCTGAGAAAATCCGTGTAAAACATGTATCAGAATGTATCAGAGCGACCTCTAGTGTAAATATATACAATATACACATCAGTAGGCGAAACAAGAACCTACTGGAAAACACAGGTAACTCTGATCACTAGCCTCCAACCGCGACGTGAAACACCAAAACCTGAACTGCAACTGGGCAGGGAAATAGAAAAGCCCAGGGGAAAGACATGAAAACTGTTAGAGTGAGTGGACGAAAATATATTTCTTTCACCACGTAATATATATGTTATAAAAACATATGCGAGTCCAGGTAAATAAAAATAACAAAGTACACGAGGTAAACTCATACTCCTCCAGCGTACTGAGCATGCAAGTAAAAATCTCACGGGGTCACTCATGGACACGTCCGTGCTAGTACAGTCAGAATCACGGAGTCCCAGACTTCCATGTGATTCTAGCCAGAAAGACCTCAGGTCAGAGGTCTGCCTCCCCCCGGTAAAGGCCTCGGGTCAGGAGTCACAGCCTCCCTCGGTAAACATCCTCGGGGATCAGCCGGGATGCGGGTGTATCGATACAGCAACATAACTGAGACCGTACTCTGTGTAAACCAAATAATAAATAATTCGATGCAAATGCAATTAACAGCATATAAATGCATATACGTAATTTATAATGATATAAGCATAATCATCTAACACATGCTCGTATAAATCGTAATCTCGTATGCATGCTCAAGTTCAAAAATCGTATAAAAAAACTCGCAATCATTCCGTGAAAAGAAATTGTTCACTCACAGGTGAGCAAAATGCGCACTCGCGCTAATCTCGTGGTCCGGCGGAAGATCCCTCGCCTAAAGCACGATCACGATCTCGATCTCGATCCCCTGAATATTCATAAAACACAATTGATCAAAACATAACCCACAACTCTGTACTTAACCACGGAAACCAACCGTTCCCGAAAATATACAATGCAGTACAAAAGGATTAACGGAATTCCCGAAATCTCCACTCGAAACCCTCGACTGAAAATCCGTTACCCAAATCAATCTGAAAACCTCTGGACGATAATCAGGGCGAGATTACGAGAAAAACGACATTAAGAACGTCGAAAACAAAAAATTCAACTCCTCGCTGGAGCATCGCCGTTGACAGCCGCCGCCGGTGGTGGCGCACCGTCAACGGTGACTTCCTCCGGCGAGGAAGCTCCAGAATTGAAGCCCAACATAAACCTAGCCTTTTCTTCAACAGCCACAAGCCTCGATTCTCAAGGGAACCACCCCAAATACATCTCCAAAAACCGAACGGAAAACCCTCCGGCAACCCAATCGGGTTCTAACTAAACCTCAACCAAAACCGAAATTAAACACACCAATAGTCTCAGAGGGGCAAGGGGAGTCGAACCCCCCTAACCACCACCACCGTGGCTCGCCGGAAACCGGCAACCAATACCGGCGGTATTCTCAAACTCGGCCCGACTCGAACCCACTCAAAACCTCATCAATTCTTATAAATCCGCAAGTCGGCCGGCAAGACAAAACGGGAAACTTTTCCCCTCGGGTCAACGGTCAAACCTTCCAAAACAGGAAAGTCAACTCAGGTCAAACTCATATAGTGTTTTTCGACAATTTTACGACTATTTCCGATATTTATACTCGTGCCTCGGGTTAATCGACGGTCCAAAATGAATATTCGAAATGATTCGGATAGACACGAAACAAACGGATAAACTCATCGGAAACCAAAACTTCGAATAATCATATTATATTCCTCGATTATCGGAAAAATCATCCAGAACCGCCCTCGAGCTCGAAATCACGTACTCTACAACTTCCGTGAAGACACTCAACTCAAATTCTCGGCCGAAAACATAGTCGCAAATAGAATCAGCAAACCACACATATATCGTAAAACTGCGACTATGACCAATCTCGTGAATCGTGCAGAATACACAACTGATTCTGGTTCGGGTCATCACAAATCTACCCCCCCTTAAAAAAAATTTGACCTCGAAATTTACGTACCTGTCAAGTGAACATATGAGGATACTGCTCCCGCATACGCTGCTCAGTCTCCCAGGTGGCCTCCTCAACTGAGTGGTTCTGCCACAAGACCTTCACTAGCGGGATCACACGGTGCCTCAACTCCAGCTCACGACGATCGAGAATCTGTACAGGCTCCTCCACGTATGTCAAATCCTCTCTGATCGGCAACTTTTGTGGGGCTAACACATGTGAAGGATCTAAGATGTACTTCCGCAACATCGAAACATGGAAGACATCATGAACACGAGCCATCTCAGCTTGCAACTCAAGTCTATAAGCCACAGCTCCAACCCTTTATGTAATCTCATATGGACCTATGTACCGTGGTCGAAGCTTGCCACGCTTCCCGAAACGTATAACTCCCCTCCATGGAGATAGTTTCAAGAAGACCCAATCGCCAACCTCGAACTCTAAACTCTTTCTCCTCACGTTCTCATATCTCTTTTGGCGATCCTGGGCGATCTTCAATCGATCCCGGATAACCTGTATGTCCTCCATAGTGCTCTTTACTAGATCAGGACCAATAAGCCAACGCTCGCCTACCTCATTCCAACACAATGGAGTGCGACATTGCCTCCCGTACAGAGCCTCGTACAGTGCCATCTCAATACTGGCCTGATAGCTGTTGTTGTGGGCGAACTCTATCAAATGTAACTGCTGATCCCAATTCCCGCGGAACTGCAACACACAAGATCGCAGTATATCCTTAAGAGTCTGAATGGTCCGCTAGGACTGCCTGTCAGTCTGAGGATAAAAAGCTGTACTAAATCGCAATCTCATGCCCAAAGCTCGCTGCAACGCCTGCCAAAACTGAGAAGTAAACTGACTATCTCGGTCAGAAACAATGGACACAAGCACACCATGCAAGCGAACAATCTCTGATAAGTACAACTTGGCCAATAAAGCTCCCTCGTCATCATACCCGAACTCAGCACCCGTAGCTCGAAGCTCGGCAAACATCGATACTCTAGCCACACACATATGAAACAACGAGGCTCCAGATTTCCGGCTAAGTGCATCAGCTACAACATTGGCCTTCCCCGGATGGTACTTGAAAGTGCAATCATAATCATTAATCAACTTCATCCATCGGCGCTGCCTCATGTTCAGATCCGGCTGCGTCTGCAAGTACGTAAGACTTTTGTGGTTGGTGTAGATCTTACACTGAGCTCCGTACAGGTAATGTCTCCAACTCTTCAACGCTGACACAATAGCGGCTAACTCTAAATCGTGCGTCGAATAGTTGACCTCGTGTGGTTTCAGCTGCCTGGAACCGTAGGCCATAACTCTACCATGCTGCATCAACACACAGCCAAGTCCCAACTTTGACGCATCACTGTACATTACGAACTCACCACTATCATCTGGCAAAGTCAGAACCGGTGCAGTAGTCAACCTCTCCTTCAGGAGTAAATAACTCTCCTCGCACGCATCAGACCACTCAAACTTGACGCCCTTCTTCGTCAATCTGGTCAGTGGTGTAGAAATCCGGGAGAAATCCTGTACAAACCGCCTGTAATAGCCTGCTAACCCCAAGAAACTCCGGATGTCCGGTACAGTAGTAGGTCTACTCCAGTTCAGCACGGCCTCGATCTTGTCAGGATCAACACTGACTCCCTCGGCCGAAATCACGTGGCCCAGAAACTTCACACTGTCCAACCAGAACTCGCACTTGCTAAACTTCGCGAACAACTGATGATCCCGCAAAGTCCGCAACACTGCTCGCAAATGCTTCTTGTGCTGTCCCACACTCCTGGAATAGATCAAAATATCGTCAATGAACACAATCACGAACTTGTCTAGGAACCGTCTGAACACCCAATTTATCAAGTCCATGAAAGCTGCGGGGGCGTTGGTCAACCCAAACAGCATAACCAAAACTTCATAATGCCCATACCGCGTCCTAAACGCTGTCCTGGCCACATCAGAGTCTCGGATCCTCAACTGGTGATATCCGGATCGAAGGTCAATCTTCGAAAAGACTGATGCTCCCTTGAGCTGATCAAACAAGTCATCAATCCGCGGCAACGGATACTTATTCCTCACTGTAACCTGATTCAGCTTCCGATAGTCAATGCACAAACGCATGGATCCATCCTTCTTCCGCACAAATAACACCGGAGCACCCCATGGAGAAACGCTCGGTCTAATGAAACCCTTCTCCAGCAACTCCTGGAGCGGAACCTGCAACTCCGCAGGCGCCATACGATACGGTGTCTGTGAAATCGGTCCTGTACCCGGCAACAACTCAATAGTAAAGTCAATCTCCCGAACAGGGGGTATACCAGGTAACTCCGTTGGAAACACATCCGGAAACTCAGAAACAACCTCAATCCTACCAAGATCCGGCACTGCAGATGTAGTGTCCACAACATGGGCTAAATAGGCAACACAACCCTTCTTCATCAACCGATCTGCCCTCATCGCGGAAATCAAACACGGTAGTGAAGTGTTCTTCTCGCCACGGAACAGTATCTCGGGTAACCCTGGTCGTCGAAACGCGACCTCCTTCTTGTGACAGTCAAACATGGCCCAGTGTGTCTCCCAGAAGTCCATACCCAAGATCAAATCAAAATCCACAATATCAAGCAGCAACAAATCAGCAGCTAAACCATGGCCTCCAACAAACACCTCTCAGTCTCTATAAACCCAACCGATGCTCACAACCTCACCTGACGGATACAACACTCTCCACAACCCCGGAAGTGGAGATGCAGGTATCGTAGCAAATGATGATAGTCTAAATGATATAAATGAATGTGTGGCACCTGGATCTAACAATGCAAGTACTGGAATACCAAAGACATGTAACGTACCGATAACGACCTCCGGTGAAGCTCTACCCTCTCGTAGAGTCATAGCATGAACCCTCGCCTGTCCGGTTGGTCGTCCTCGCTGGGGTTGTCCCTGCTGTCTACCCTGGCCTAGAAACTGTTCTGGTCGAGCTCCCGAAGTGGCACCTTGCTCAACTCCGGAACTCTGGGCCGCCTGTCCATCAACACCATCAAGCTGGAGACACTCCCTCGCATAGTGACCCACCTGGCCACAGCGAAAACAAGTGACAGAGCCTCGCTGACACGATCCAAGGTGATGCCTGTTGCAGAAACTGCACAATGGGTACTCCCGCGGTACAGCAAACGTGCCACCGGTACGCCGCGGATAAATAGAACCGCTGGAACTCCCACTAGCCTGTGGTCGCTGCGGTCGATCTCTCCTCCATCTCGGTCTCTGCCTCGGTACACCAACTGGTGGGCGATAAGATCCACCGCCTGAGGATGAAGCTGAACCGGAAGTATCAGAACTCTGCCTCTTTGAAGGCCCCTGACTCGGTCCACCCTCCTCAAACCGTCTCGGCTGGTACCTCTGCTGCCTTTCCTGCTCGATATACTCGCCTCAGAGTGCTGCACTGACAAACTCATCGAAGTTGTTCCGAGGCATCGTAGTCAGAGTCCCCTTGATGTTCAGATTCAATCCCAGCTCAAACCTACGACACTTGGCTTCCTCAGTAGCCACCATATCACGTGCAAAATGAGATAAATGGGTAAACCTGTCCCGGTACTCAAGCACAGACAAACTGCCCTGCCTTAAGTTCGTAAACTCCTCATACTTGCGCTGCTAGGTAGCCTGATTAAAGTACCTCTGCATAAACAAATCACGGAACAAAGTCCACGGAGTATCAGCTGGAACTCTGTCGGTGCTAACCCACAAAAAATATGCATCACCCTCAAGTAATCCAACTGCTGCCACTGTCATCTGCTCAGGAGTAAACTGCAGACGCTCACATACACGTTCAACCTGAACCAACCAAGCATCGCTTATCTCTGGATCAACTGAACCCGAAAACACAGTAGCACCAGCAGTATGAGCCTTGACCATAGGGTCAAAACGCTCTTCCAAACGCAGCACTCGCATTAGCAAGTCGCGCGTTCGGCGATCCTCATCAGGATCCTCTTGCCGATCAACACGGGGACCACATCGAGGAGGCATCCTACTGATACAAGACAAGCATTAGGTACAAGCAGAAAGAACGTAATCATGAAACCGCAGATATTTGAGAACACACAACACCCGAAGTATTGATGAGTACCGCTGGCCAGTCGGGTCATCACTCTAGTCATGCTGTATAAACTCAAATACCCTAAGCGTCACAACTACAAGAGTCTACAGAATATAACAACCTAATCCTCTGATACCAAGCTGAAAGGATCCAACCCCGATTCAGTTACTTAAATCGGAATCGAACCCCTTCTGAAAACACGAACCAACAAAAACCATTCAAAATTTCGGTAGAGTTTCGTTACTATTGTGGAATTGCATAAACCTGCACCCTGAAAATAACACTTCGTCCTATGCCACAAAAGCCAAACCGTGGGCACCAATCCCATCCGGATTTCTCAACATCAATATAATAACAAATAAGAGAAAACATATCTGTATAATATGATATATCCGAGAAAATATGTGTAAAACATGTATCAGAATGTATCAGAGCGACCTCTAGTGTAAATATATACAATATACACATCAGTAGGCGAAACAAGAACCTACTGGAAAACACAGGTAACTCTGATCACTATCCTCCAACCGCGACGTGAAACACCAAAACCTGAACTGCAACTAGGCACGGAAACTGAAAAGCCCAGGGGAAAGACATGAAAACTGTTAGAGTGAGTGGACGAAAATAAATGTCTTTCACCACGTAATATATATGTTATAAAAACATATGCGAGTCCAGGTAAATAAAAATAACAAAGTACACGAGGTAAACTCATACTCCTCCAGCGTACTGAGCATGCAAGTAAAATTCCCAAGGGGTCACTCATGGACAGGTCCGCGCTAGTACAGTCAGAATCACGGAGTCCTAGACTTCCACGTAATTCTAGCCAGAAAGGCCTCAGGTCAGAGGTCTGCCTCCCCCCAGTAAAGGCCTCGGGTCAGGAGTCACAGCCTCCCCCGGTAAACATCCTCGGGGATCAGCCGGGATGCAGGTGTATCGATACAACAACATAACTGAGATTGTACTCTGTGCAAACTAAATCATAAATATTTCGATGCAAATGCAATAAACAACATATAAATGCATATACATAATGTATAATGATATAAGCATAATCATCTAACACATGCTCGTATAAATCGTAATCTCGTATGCATGCTCAAGTTCGAAAATCGTATAAAAAAACTCGCAATCATTCCGTGAAAAGAAATTGTCCACTCACAGGTGAGCAAAACGCGCACTCGCGCTAATCTTGTGGTCTGGCGGAAGATTCCTCGCCTGAAGCACGATCACGATCTCGATCTCGATCCCCTGAATATTCATAAAACACAACTGATCAAAACATAACCCACAACTCTGTACTTAACCACGGAAACCAACCGTTCCCGGAAATATGCAATGCAGTACAAAAGGATTAACGGAATTCCCGAAATCTCCACTCGAAATCCTCGACTGAAAATCTGTTACCCAAATTAATCCGAAAACCTCTGGACGATAATCAGGGCGCGATTACAAGAAAAACGACATTAAGTACGTCGAAAACCAAAAAGTCAACTCCTCGCCGGAGCACCGCCGTTGACCGCCGCCGCCGTCAACGGTGACTTCCTCCGGCGAGGAAGCTCCAGAATTGAAGCCCAACACAAACCTAGCCTTTTCTTCAACAGCCACAAGCCTCGATTCTCAAGGGAACCACCCCAAATACAGCTCCAAAAACCGAACGGAAAACCCTCCGGTAACCCAATCGGGTTCTAACCAAACCTCAACCAAAATCGAAATTAAACACACCAATAATCTCAGAGGGGCAAGGGGAGTCGAACCCCCCTAACCACCACCACCGTGGCTCGCCGGAAACCGGCATCCAACACCGGCGATATTCTCAAACTCGGCCCGACTCGAACCCACTCAAAACCTCATCAATTCTTATAAATCCAAACATAAAACAACTCGAAATCATGAGAGGGTGAGAATCATACCCTTCGCGAGGTCGGAGGTGGCCGGAATAAGCAAGTCGGCCGGCAAGACGAAACGGGAAACTTTTCCCCTCGAGTTAACGGTCAAACCTTCCAAAACGGGAAAATCAACTCAAGTCAAACTCAAACAGTGTTTTTCGATGATTTTACGACTATTTCCGATATTTATACTCGCGCCTCGGGTCAATTGACGGTCCAAAATGAATATTCGAAATGATTCGGATAAACACGAAACAAACGGATAAACTCATCGGAAACCAAAACTTCGAATAATCATATTATATTCCTCGATTATCGGAAAAATCATCCGGAACCACCCTCGAGCTCGAAATCACGTACTCTAAAACTTTCATGAAGACACTCAACTGAAATTCTCGGCCGAAAACATAGTCGCAAATAGAATCAGCAAACCACACATATATCGAAAAACTGCGACTATGACCAATCTCGTGAATCGTGCAGAATACATAACTGATTCTGGTTCGGGTCGTCACATAAATGCATTGATTCCATATTCTAATTGTGCTTAGTAAAAGTTCAATCCATTAACCATGGTTATTTGGGAGAAAATATTCACCGTTCGGGACACTTACATGTTTTTGTGTTTAGTCTTGTAATTCTTTTGTACTTTAAGTCTAGCTTAGCTTACTTTCTTTTCTTCTTTGTTTGCTTGGGTATAAGCAAGGCTTATTTGTGAGGTAGTTTGTTAGGTCCATATGTATGTACTAATTATGTACCTAACTTCATGTTTATCACTTGTCTTCTATGAGTAAAGCATCATTTTTATAACGTTTTCTATTTATGCTAAGAAATTGAGATTTGTCACGGAAACACTTTTAAAGATGGTAATTAATTACTTTT
The DNA here is from genome assembly GCA_946800695.1 of Geum urbanum. Classification (NCBI taxonomy): domain Eukaryota; kingdom Viridiplantae; phylum Streptophyta; class Magnoliopsida; order Rosales; family Rosaceae; genus Geum; species Geum urbanum. The sequence goes on from OX327003.1 coordinate 16,114,018, forward strand.
TGAAGAAGGCGCGCATATTTCCGAAGTCACAAGAGAATTTGGGGTGAATTTTGGAAAAAGACAAAAAGTGGTCGGGGGAAGTTATTAGAAGCTGTCGAAAAATCACCTTATTTGTCCATGGCTAGCCGGATCACCAAGTAAGGCCCAATTACTTTATGCTAGGCCCAAGTAAAGCCCAAACCACCTAGATACAAACCATAGCTAATTTGATTAGGGTATCATGCATTTGAAATTTGGAAGTATTAGGCAAGGTTTGGGAATTAGCCTATAAGCCAAGAATTATGGATCTTACTTTGTAGCCCTTAGATCAAACTTCATGACTACTCTAGCACATCGAAGAGCTAAAAAAAACACCTCATTCTCCCATCCTTATTCATCTTGGTCGAGCTCCCCCTCATTCACCGTCACAATACATCTCATTTCACATATTTTGCATAGTTTTTGCATCCAGATATAGCCCTTACTCACCCATTAACCCTTTAGCTCTCTCCTCCACCTCAAACATTGTCTCTACCACCACTAAATTAGCCCCTTAAGGTGGAGCTACCTTGCTTCACTTGAGGTTCCTCTCCTTTCCTCCTCCTCCTTACTTGATTGTATACCCTCCTTTGTGTAATCAACCTTTTCCCTATGCCTGACAAACGGGCAGTTTATGAGTGGGTAGGCCGTTAATGGGTTCTACCCGATATAACCCGTTAAGCTAACGGGTAATAAAGGGTTAGCCCGATAAGGTTGCGGGTTGCCCGTTAGGGCCCGATATGACCCGTTAAGCTTTTTTTTATTTTTAAGAAAGCCCTTTTATCACCTTAATGTTTTTTAAAATAAAGCCCTTTCACACAGATGAAAAGCCCTTTTTATCATATGTCTCTACGTGTACAAATCCAACAAGTGCCTCACCATTTTGTCTCTGTCTTCCACTTCTTGTTTAATTAAACACATCAAATCGAGACTAATTAACTAGTTTAGTACGAGAAGATGATTGAGATAAGTTGCGTTTGTTTTTTTTACCAAGATATCGAGATCGTCATAGGTTGGAAGGTTGAGATCTTCGTCGGAGAGGCAAGTGGTTAAGTTACTCGCGGACCAGGGCTCGAGGCAGCGGCAGGGAGGTAGAGGTGGCGACAGCATCATAGTGTTGTGGTCTGTGAGACAGTGAAGAAACCCATAATCAAAACCAGAACAATTACTCAAAAAATTCAATGCAACTACAAAGCTAGGAGCAAGAAAAAACAAATGCGTACCTGGGTTTTAAAGGTGAGAAATCTGAAGGAGGCGGTGGCATGGCTGAGGCGGCGAACAACTTTGTTGGTCAACTTTGGCTGAGAAATATGGTAAGTGTTGGTGAAATGGGTGAATGATGATTTGTGAAACAGAGAGATCAGGTGTTGTTAACAGGTCTTATTGGGCTTAAGGGGTCATCTGAAACCACATGTTTTGATAACGTGTTGTTGTTGGGTCACCTGTTAATAAACCAATTCATTAATGGTTGGATTTAAATGGGTTGTCATCAGGTGCTAACGGGCGAGTTAATGGGTGACCCGCCGAAATGCCAGACATACTTTTCCCCCTCTTATCTTTCTTAGGGGTTGGTGAGATTGCTAGAGTTCAAACAGGTGAGAAGTAATCATTCTTCTCCTTTGCCTCTTGGGGTTCTAGGAGTCTTCCTTACCTCGTCTACAAGCTTGGGTGCATTTGGAGCCAAGAAGCGAAGAAAAGACTTGAAGAAGCTTGAAGGGCTTTGCTTAAGGGACTCTTCGGTTATTTCTTGCACTTGTTGAATCTTATATATGTATCTAAACTTGATTGTAGTTATGAGTAGTGAGTAGTCTATTTGGGAGACCCTAGGCCTTTGAAGTGAACAAATGATTGTTTTATTTATCAATGGGTTATGTTTTTGTGTATGTTTTGTGAAGTTGTGTTCGTGAATGAGCTATTTTGTATATGTGGGTTTTTATGTGCTCACTACCAGCAGAAGTAGTATACCCGACGAAGTCCTCAAAAAATGACCGACGACAGGATTACCTCGTCGGTTATAGGTTTTTGACCGTCGAGATTTTCTTGTCGTCGGTTATAGTCGCCGGAAAATCGTCGGTTATAGTTTTCGACTATTACCGATGATTTTTTTGGACTATTAGCCACGATTTTTTTCTATCGTCGGCTATAGTTTCTTATTTCAGATCTGGGCAGCAGCTCGATCTGTCATTCAAAAAAAAATATATTTAATTAATATATTGCATTATATATATTGTGATTATTATATATAGGATTAATTATATATATATAGCTAGCTAGCTAGTGTACGTACGTGCATGGTTATATATATATATATATATTTAGATTTTTGTGATCGATCGATTATATATATATAGTTAGGCAAGACGTGTGTGTATATATATATATTAAAATTATGGGAATTATAATAATAAATATTTATATCTAACTATGAAATTTTTATTAATAAGATCATGGGTATATATACATGCAGTTATAATTTCAGGATGGACAAGAGTTGGATGTGTCTTCCAAGATGGGATGTAAGATATCACCGTGGAATTAGAAGTTTTGTCGAATATGTGAAGGTTAATTGTGGCGGGATGACAATTCATTATTGTCCGTGTACGAAATGTCAGTGTTGTAGCGAGCGATATCGTTTTCACATCGATAAAGTATTGGAGCACTTGAAGAAAAACGGGTTTTGGGATAAGTACACGTGTTGGATTTATCACGGTGAGAGCTCATCAGTTGGTCAACATGATCACGGACAATTTTTTGAGAGTGGCAGTACATCCAATGATCTAACAACAAGGTGGATCAACGATATGTTTCCTCATGAGAGCGGTATATTTGTTCAAGCACCGGATATCCCTCCCGCCGTTGGAGACTTCCCTCATATTGAGCCAGTCCAGCAATTACCCACAGCTGTCAACATTGCTGGTATGGACAAGTACAACAACCTCATTGCCTTCCAACAGATCCCGTTATACAACGGGTGTAATAAGACTGTTCTCGAAAGTGTTATGGGAGTAATGAAGCTCAAAGTGGAGAACAAAATGAGTGTGAAGGCTGTTGATGATTGGCTGAAGTGGTCTGGTTCGTTGTTGCCCCCCGGTCATCGTCTTCCTACCACTCATCGTAAGGTGCGACAGATCCTTAATCATCTTGGTCTTTCCTACATCAAAATCCATGCTTGTAGATATGATTGTGTTCTCTTCTGGGGTGAAGATGCTTATGGGAATGATCTTGAATCCCTTGATGAATGCCCGGTATGTGGTACAGATAGGTATAAGTTGACTCCTGCCGGAAACAAGAAAGCTGTGAAGATACTTCGGTATTTTCCCCTGATAGATAGGCTAGAACGGTTGTTCATGTGTGCACACACGGCTGAAGCTATGAGATGGTGGGCCGAGAGGAATTTGCCCGACGGTGATACGCTTATACACCCTGCTAACGGAGAGGCTTGGAAGTACATGGTGAAGGAGTTTTCTTATTTTGCATCAGAGGTTCGAAATGTTTGGCTGGGGCTTTCATCTGACGGATTTAACCCTTTTGGCAACATGAGTCTTCAATACAGTATATGGCCAGTTATTTTGGTACCGTACAACCTTCCTCTATGGATGTGCATGAAGAAAGAATACAATATGCTCACTATGATAATTCCAGGGCCGGGTTATCTAGGAAAGTGTCTCGATGTGTATTTGAGACCCTTGATTGAGGAGCTTAAGTACTTGAGTGAGCATGGTTATCCCACTTATGACAAGTTCAAAAATGAGATGTTCCAGATGCATGCCATGCTTGTTGGCACCATTAGCGATTTTCCTGCACGCGGGATGTTGTCGGGCAATGTTACCAGGGGATACAGGGCTTGTCCAGAGTGCATAACGGTTGAGTGTTGCAGACCTCATTGCAGGAAGATTGTACATATGCGTCATCGTTGTTGGCTTCCACATGATCACCCATTTCGGGAGGATATGGAGGCATTTGATGGGACTGTGGAAACAGGTGAGCAGCCGAGGAGATGGACGGGGGATGAAATATTAGAAGTGCTAAATGAATACGATTTTGGGTAGCTAAGCAATCATCCTGAGATAGTGGCGTCAATACCTGACAAACCCGACAAGTATAAATTCTTGACACACAAAAGCATTTTTTGGGAACTTCCTTATTGGTCCAAGTTGCTGATCAGACACTACTTAGATGTCATGCACATAGAGAAAAATGTGTGCGAGAGTATGGTCGACACAGTGTTGAATTGGGAGGGAAAAACTAAAGACGGCCCGAAGGCACGCATTGATCTTAAAAGGATGGGACTGGGAAAACATTTGTGGTGGAGAGATGGGAAGAAAAAAATGCCACAAGCTCCTTATACCGTGAAGCCTGCCCAGAAGAATGAAATTTTTGGCTGGATGGGTAATGTCAGGTATCCTTCAGGCTATGCTGGAAATATAAGTCGATGTGTTAACTTCAAAGACAATAAGATGTACGGACTAAAGAGTCATGACTATCATATACTGCTGCAACGCCTCTTCCCTATTTTCATTCGAGGGTACCTGCCCAAAGAGGTGGTGGAGCCGTTAGTGGCTTTGTCAAGATTCTTTCAGAAGTTATGCACAAGAGAAGTGAAGAAATCGGACTTGTTGGAAATGCAACAGGACATCATTTTTATCATGTGCAAATTCTAAAGGATATTTCCTCCAAAGTTTTTCGACATCATGCCTCACCTGATGCTCCATCTCCCGGAACAATTGTTGCTTACTGGTCCAATACACTACACATGGATGTATCCTATGGAAAGGTACGTAATGCATCTCTGAATCTGGCTATATATATGTCGATCTTTAATATTATTTATTCACTTATTGTTGCAATAAGCATAGAATGCTCGATCTGTAATTACCAATTTACAGACAATTAGGGGACTACAAAGACTATGTGATGAACAAATCTGCACCCGAATGGTGTATCGCTGAAGCATATATTGCGCATGAGTGCGTAACATACACCAAGTTGTATTTGGGAGCGTTGGAGGACCCTCCACAACATATGCCAGTAGATGGAGGGTAGTTCAACCTTTCGATCATCTCCAATGATGTTAAAGTTTCTGGAAAGTTGCCCAACTCGTACAAGTTGGAACCTTATGAGCTAGTCATTGCCCATTGGTCGGTATTGATTAACTGTCCAGAAGTTCAATATTGGAAAAATTTGCACCTTTACTGCCCTGCTATTTCCGGTGATGTTGAGTACCACAACAAGACGTTCGCAAACTATTTTGGCAATTGGGTACGTTTATAGATAAATTGACCTGTATATGATGTTAAGTGCATGTCTCGCATCCTATTTATAGTTAAGTTAATAAATGATTATTTTCAGATGAATCATCTACAAGATGATGGTATCCCTCAGTGGTCACACGAATTGAGGCCCTTGGCTCAGAAACCGGTAACTTCCAGAGTTTATCCTATGTGTAAGGTAAATGGCGTGCTATTTATTTGTGAACATAGAGATGTCAGACGAAAAACACAGAATTCTGGGGTAATGGTGCATGGTGGGCAGAATGGAGTTGACTATTACGGTGTTCTCCATTCTGTTGTCGAATTAATATATGGGGAAGGCATGACCGTGCACTTGTTTAAGTGTAGATTGTTTGATACCGACCCTCAGAACACAAGGACCGATCAATACGAGATTTTTTCGGTGAATACTGCTACAAGCTGGTATGAAGATGATCCGTTTGTGTTGGCCACGGTGGTGAAACAATTGTTCTATCTTGATGATCTTGTGCATAAAGGCGCGTGGACAGTGGTTAACCATGTTCTTCCACGAAACATATACAGTGCCTCAACCCTTGGTGTGACCTCGGATAATGAAGAAGTCAGTGCATACCAAGAGCCGAACGCAACTGGTATTCCTGAAACCTCAACAATTCGCCTTAATAATGATAGACAGGGCAGTGTGGTACGAATTCCTCAACCGAATCTTATTGATGTTAATCAAAATGAAGACAATGAAGACTCAAGTGACGAGGACATACACATCTTACCTGAAATTAACTCGGAAACAGAGTCAGACTCAAGCGATGATTCTGACTATGCGCCTTAATTAGTGTATATATGTTATTTTGAGTTTGAACGTGCAATGTAAAATGAATTATATTCAGATTATCGACTTTAAATTGTGTCGATCGATTAAATTACTAAATAGCGATCATAAGAGAGAGAGATCGAGAGATCGGAAAAAAAAATACAACCGATCGACGATATTCGAAATAATATCGTATTATTAAATATTAATAAATATATATTATTAAATATAGCCAAAAAAATTAAATGCCATTTTAATTTAATTACGCTTTTAAATTATTTCGGTTTTTTTTTTTCTAATAATTTCGTATTAAATATTAATAAATATATATTAGTACACTACATATATATAACCGGCATATATATGAAAAATAAATTAAAAAACTATATCCGACGACATTCATATGAAATCTCGTCGGATATAGTTTCGGTTCAACTATGACCGACGATATTACTTATATCGTCTGGTATAGTTATGGTTTATATTGGCAACTGGGTACGTTTTGGGCATAAACGAAACTACCCAATTTCGAATTTTTCCTCTCTTCTACGATTTTTTCCATTTCTGGTGTGTTGGGAGCAAGCAATCGAAGCTCAAGCCAAAGCCCATCGAATCTCTAGCCAAAGCCCTCGTCGATCTTCTCCAAAACAGGTTTGAAATCCCTAATTTCGTAATTTCGAATTTATTTTATTTAGGTTAGATTTGAAGTTTTTTCATTTGTTTATCGATAATGTGGATGCATGCATGAACATTGTGATTATATATTGGATATTGTTGAATTTTATGGAATTATTGTTGATTTTTGTGGAATATTAATTTATATATTGGAATTTTTGTGGATTATTGGGGATTTATATATTGGATTATCTTGATTTTTGTGGAATATTTATATATTGGAATTATTGGAATTATAAATTGATTTTATGGAATTTTTGGAATTTTTGGATATATATATATATATATATTGGATTTATATATTGGATTATTGATATATATGTATATTGGAATATATATAGTTAAATTATTGGATTATATTTGTATTGGATGAATTATATTGGATTATATATATATTGTAATTATTGTGGATTTTATGGAATTATTGTTGATTTTTGTGGAATATTTATATATTGGAATATATATTGGATTATTGGAATTTTTGTGGAATATTTATATCTTGGATTATTGGAATTATATATATTGGATTTTATGGAATTATTGGAATTTTTGGATATATATATTGGAATACTTATGTATTGGATTATTGATATATATTGGAATATGTATTCGAATTTTTGGATGAATTAGGAATTATTTTGAATTTTTATAATTTTATAGCAACGATGAATTGGTTAAATTGCGGTGCTTCCCGAGGGGGGTCGAGCTCGAGGGGGAGATCGATAGGGAGAGGGAGATTGGGACGTGGGGATGAGGGCACCGGAAGTCGGTCCGCATCAGGATCCACCAGCGAGGGCAACACTTTCAGTCTTCCGCAGACCTCTCGACACCGTAGACTGATGGGCGAGGGACAACCTCAGCAGCAGCAGTTCGAGCCTCCTCGATCCTCAGGCGCGAGGAGGGTTCAAGAGGTTAGTCGCACGCCGGAAACGGATAGTGCGACTCAATCCTCGGTCCGAATGCCGGACATTCATCGCGAGGACCCTTCCCCCGTCATCCACCAGACAGCTGCTAATTCTTCCGAGGAGGCTGGTGGATCCACTCAGTCCTCGGCGAGGATGCGACTATGCCCGCCGTCTACCTTATTCTTACCGTTGGAAATCCCGACGATACCTCACGTCGATTCCGACGGGATGCCTGTTCCGGGACAGCTAGGGTTCATTACCCCGGACCAGGGATATGCGTATGTACCCTTCCCGGAACCTCTCTGGAGTGTGAGGATTTCGGGACAACGCACCGACGAATCAGGTAAATATTAATTAGTGATATCTTTTTACTTAGTAATATTTAAATTCAATTAGGTGTTGATGTTTAAAAAATCGTCTACATATATATGTGATAGGAGAAATCGTGCCCGGTGACAAACAGAAGAGAACCAGAGGCCCCGTCGTCGGCAAGTTACTGGACGACGCCATTCAGGCTAGCGGTGGTGGCCAAGTTATGATTCAGACCGGGGATAGAGGGCAGGTGATCGAGGGAAAGGTCACTCGAAAGTACACGGGGATGGCGGGCAGCCTCATACGGGATAGAGTCCCAATGTTGTCGCCAGATTGGAATTCAGTGCAGCAATCCGTCAAATATCAGCTGAATAATGCGTTGTCGGTGAGTTGAATTGTATATTCATTATGTAAATTTTCTAAATAAATTTTTAATATTATTGATATATATATATGCATTGCAGAGGTGGTTCCGCGTGGATGCAGACATTAGACCCACGTGGGCGGATGAAGTGCATGGGAACAGGTTTGCAGACCGGCATTTGTTTCAATTTTTTCGTTTCTTTGGGTTATGTGCATACAATGTTGTAAGTTACTAACGCTTGATTTTATGGGTATATATAGGTATAAGGAGTGGAAGGGTGAGCTGAAGAAGCATTGGAAAAAGTACGGCGATGATCGTTCGGGTACCCCTAGCGAGTTTCGTTATAGGGAGTACGAGTGGCGATGGCTTGTGGTTCACTTCAACAACCCGAAATTGAAGGTACGCAACCTTCCATCGATCAAATTTTGTTTTATCGTACTTCCCTGAAATTATTTGGCTAATGAGTGTTTTTTTTATGTTGGATTAATCGAGCAGGCTCTTTCTGAAGTCAACACAAGGAACCGGGCCAAAAACACCAAAAATCATCATGCTGGTTCAAGATCATACTCGGGTTGGATCGAGGAGGCGGTCAACTACCCAGAAGAGGATCCCCTTGTCTATATGATGCAGCACGCATATCCGCAATCCCCCGAATATGCTGTAAGTGTCCTTATAACAAAATAAACTTATTTCTTATTTATTTAGATATAATTTTTTTAATTAATATTTTATTGTTCTTTGTAAATTAGGCGAGAATTCAGGAGGCGATTCTGGAGGTGTTGACTCAAGTGGCGAGAGAGCTCTATCCCAACACCTCCGATAAGGAACTCCCGATTGATCAGATTGATCGATCTGATCCGATCATCAGGGCCAGGATTATGTCAACTGCGATCCCTCCAGGGAAGAACACATTCTACTGCAGGGGTTCCGGAAAGTGGGGTCAAGGGCTGCTGAAGCAAACCCCTGAATTCTCTCGCAGATCGGGATCATCATCATCTTCGAGGACTAATGAGCTATAGGACCAGCTTCATAGGCAAGCAATTGAGATGGAAGCTCAATGGCGTCGGATGGAGGAGATGGAGCATCGCGAGCCGCAGAGAAGAATCGGTTGGCCGAACAGCAGCAACAGATGGGGACATGGATGCAGCACTGTTATGCACAGTTGCAAGCATTTGGAATCCAGATAGGTCCCCCGCCCATTTTCGGTGCGCCACAGCCACAGCAACAGCCTCAGCCTCAGCCTCAGCCGCAGCCTCAGCCCGACCAGGACCAACCAACTTTTGACGATCTGTTTGACCACATAGACTTAGGACCAGGACCCCCCTAGATTTGAACAATTGTCGGTTTAATTTTTATTTTAATTATTTACTACGCATATGTATACAGATTTGAACGATTTCGGTTTTTTATTTATTTATTTACTACGTACTATAGTTTCAATGGTTGTTGATTTTCAATTTGAACAATATATATTGGTGATTTTTTGGGAATGCAGGTTTTGGGATAAAACCCAAAACCTGCAAAAAAAAAATAATTATTTTTAACTATAACCGACGATAAATGTCAACATCGTCGGTTATAGTTTTAAACTATGCCCGACAATAAACCATCGTTGCCTTTAGTCTCCCTTTTTTCCAACGATAACCCTAATTCATCGTCGGTTATAGTATCACCGATGCCCATTCCTTGTTTTTAAGAATTTGGTTATTTGAAGTGTTTTCTTTCATGAAGTTTTTACTTTGTTTGAGTTTTAGGGGAAACTATGTCAAATTTTCGGTAGAATTTTCCGACTTATAAACGGTCATTAGAGCTTAACATTCGTTTAACAATTAAGCTGGGAAGTTTATTTAAACTTTAATAATACATGAATTTTTATTTTAATGCAAGAGAAAAAGACACAATTGACCGAGGAGCGTATAGTAGAGATGGTGGCACAAAACTCAGAGATTCAGCCTGATGAGCTCCCTCCTCAAGATTTTTGTACTCAAGTTTAGCTACTAAAGACGACACTGGGAGTTCGACCAGGGACGAAGATTCGACTCACTTCTGATTTCTAGTAACCCCACTATACATTTGTAGATAAATAGGTGGCCGATGTGCGAAATTTTAGTCAGTCATGTCGATAGTTTCATCGTGCCCTTGTTCGAGTGCACTTGAGGCTACCAACAATGCTGTGAGGATCGCTGAAGTGTTGGTATAGGAGGCTGCAAGGTCAACTGCTAAGTCAATACAAGAGGTTGAGGAGCAGGTCAAGATAATTCGTTGAGGAGCAGGTTATGAGTACAGAGAGTGGGAGCGAAAGAACCAAGAGTGGAGACGCTGAAATCTTGCTCCTAGACGGCAAAATTGTTTCGTTGTCTGCCTTCTGAATTCCAGTAATTTACTTTCATTACAACTCTTTAAAGTAATTATTAGTTTTTTTTAGGTCTCTTAATTTGATGAATATATAAGCATACCATATCTCTTGTATTATTTATCTGTGAAATTGTATAAAACTTTGAGATTTTCTCAATTTGCTGGTGGATACCAATTCTTCTAGTAAATTCAAGAAATCCTAGTCTTGTGGATTCAAAGATGTTGTTGGTGAATTCCAACATGCTATATTTTTTGCTACATCAAGTGGTATCAAAGTTTCTATCTCTATTTGGATTTTTATATAGAGATTAAGTTACTTGTGATGTGATTGATATGGACGACTAGGTAAGGGCCTACCCCGTTGAGGCGGTGTTACCACAACTTTTTTGACAAATATTAATAATGAAATGCAAACAATAGAGGAGATGAAAGTTCTATGTTCTTAGATTGTGTCATGAACTCTCATAAACCTAATATGAAAAGTTTGTACTTAAAACAATATGAATATGAAACTAAATTCTCTTATCTATAATGTATAATCCATAATATGAAAACTTTGTACAAAATATAATATGAATAAGAAACTAAATGATCTAATCTATAATCTTATTTGTTTTCTCTATATACACCGAGTCTCTGGTAATTGAATACGAACATTGGCTTTCCCTTTGGCAAACTCGACCCGCATTCTTCTTTTGTTGTGGTCCCGTAAGGGCCTCTTCTTTACATTTTCTGTAAACATCTACATGCAGGTTCATCAAATGCTCAAGATTAAAGCCACATCTAAGTATACAATGCTGTTAATGGACAAAAAAACTAATTATTCTAAAATAAGATGAACCTTTTTCGTCTAAGTCATCTTGCCTTCTTTGGATCTTAGTCAAAATTGAGATTAATGTCATGGATAACTATTCTGAATGCCACCTTTGTTCTCCTTATAATAGCCCTTCTGACCTTTTCCACCCTTACTTTGCCCTTACCTTTTGTAGGGTCTGGCTATGTGCTTTTAAGCTCCCTGATCTCGGGCTTTCCAACGAGGATGGGGTGTACGGTAATGGAGGCGAGGTTGGGGTATGTGGTGATGCAGGGCATGGTGATCCATCTAGAATGATGACATCCATTGGAATTAGTTCTAGTATTTCATTCTCAAGGAGCAATAGTTGGTGTTCTGTTCCATATGTGTCTAGTTTATGGTCATAAAATTTCAGTTAGTTCCAACATGTAATTAATTCTAGAGAAATTATGCAAGGAGTCATGCTCAGGCTGCTCGACTTTTGTAATATTTAGGATGCATAAACATCTTTGCATATCATGTCATTCATTACATAGTTGCATCATCATGCATCATATTCATCATTGCATTTCATGCATTTTTCCATTGGATTTGATGTTTGTTTAGTTTTGAAGGATACGATTGAGGAACGTGCTCCAAGTGTTTACATAAATTCGCAGCTTCGGTCCAAAGAGAACAGTCAAATTCGAAAAGCCATAACTTTCAGCTCAGTTGGAGTTAGATGAAGTTTTTTATAGGGTTGGAAAGCTCTGGACGTCTAATTTCCATCCATATAAAGATTACAAAATTATAATTTCTAAATTGTTGGGGATTAAAGTTCAAAGGCACGGAGGTCAGAACATGGAAGCTGAAAAGTGGAAGGCAAAAATGGAGGAGTTGCACCTCCAAGACAGGTTGTTCATTGAGCATAAAAGAAAGCAACACGTCTAGGCTGTAAGACGTTAAAAAAAACAAGCACTTGTTGGGAGGCAACCCAATGGGGGAGTCTACAAACCAGATTTGCTTTCTCTTCCCTTTTTCTCTTTTTAATTTTTGTAGCTTTTGCTTTTATTAGTTAGGTTTTCGTAAAATCCTATTCTTCATGCTTGATTCTATGTTTTACTTTAGTACATTGAGGACAATGTAGAGTTTAAGTGTGGGGGAGGGGTTTACAATTTATTTGAGTCATAAATTGAAAAATTGGGCGGATAAGAGTTCACTCAAGGATGATGCCCTAAAAAAAATTGTTGTTTTGAGTCTTTGTGTTTAACTTAATGTTTCAAAGAGTCTTTAGGATGCCCTTAATTAGTCTATGATGAGAATAAGACCGAAAAGAATAAACATATGGCGTTGCATGGGATTTCTTGTGCTAATTGAGATATTTTGATTGTCATGAGATGTAGTGGATATGATTTGCATAAACATGGTATAGATTTCGCATGCTAGAATGAGTTTTAAATCATACAAACCATAAAAGTGAGTTTTTGAGCTTACATTATTCTTTTGAGAGTGAATTTCGTGCATAATGGTTTCAAAAACAGAACATGCCCCATCTAATTGTTTGTCATAGATTTCAATGAACTAGAGGATACTAGAACTTACTCATGTCAATTTGCAAAGCTTATAGTTGATACATACTCTGATTTCATATATGATTAAAGGCACTTAGATTTTTCACCACTTTGCCAAATTGCCATGTGTCACATTTGTGCGCACGAGTTGCGACACCCCTAGATAACCCATTTGAGCCAACATTAAGCCTTTCTTTCATTACTCATTATCTAAACACTTAGCGTAGTGTAAGACTTCTTTACCCTATGTTCTGCAGACTTAGTGTGAAGTAATGTCGACAAGAGGAGAATATGGCATTTTTTTGGTGATGTTCCTTAATTTCTATGATGTTTGTATGGGAATAGACTTGTCCAAATACCTTGAAAAAAGTTTGCAATTGCCGAAAATAGAAAGAAGAAAAGAAAAAAAATCAAGAGCAAGAAAAAGAAAAGAGTAAAAAGAAAAAAATTCAAAAGCTCTCCGGCAATAGGTTTTAGTGTACATTGTTTGGATTAATGTCCCCCATACTTGTGGATTTGGAGTTTGTATTGAATTGAAGGCCTAAAAGTGAAGAAATATGGCCTTTGTCCAGCCTAAAAAAGCTCAAGGGAAGTTTAGAATGAAGTTAGGGTCCAACAAGATGAAATCTAGCCCGTGTACGTAAGATTTGACCATGGTGAGAGGAGGATGAACGAAATTTATGAAGTTTTTGGTGCTTTGACTAAGTCTTTTGAATGTTCTTAACCACCACACATCCAAATTTTCGAATGCCTTAGCCTTAGCCCCATTACAACCCTTTAAAAGTCCTCTATGATCCTTAAGATGGGTAGCCTTCAATCTGTGGAGTAAGTTGCACGAGTAAGCATATGGTTTTGGTTCATTTGTGCAAGTAGTTGATTACATTTCGTTGCATATTTAAACACTTTGAGAGAATCATTTGCATGAGTGGAAATATGATGAGAGCATCCATGTGAGTTGATTTGAACCTTATTCGGAGCATGCACAGACTTAAAATCACCATTGTTTTCTCCATGTCTTACTTGTTCATAACATGATTATATCTCTATTCTCTATTGAATTCTATGAACATTCATGCTTAATTCGCCATATACTTAAAGAATTTCTGAGACAAATTCAACTAAAGGCTTAGTTTTGTTTTACTTAGTGTTTTCTTGCATTTTCAAACGTGATTACATGAGAATTTGCGGCTTTGAAATGAAGAAACATCTAAGTGTTTGTGAATAATGTATGACATTTTCCTTTATTGATTCTCTTTGATTTTTTGTGTCCGTAGTTTTGTTTTGTATTTGCTAAGGGACTAGAAAGTCTAAGTGTGGGGGAATTTGATCTTTGCATTTTAATTCCAGCCAGCATATGAAAACACATACAACAGTACATCATAGACAACTACCATTTCTTTGTAATTCTTTCAGATGTTATATACAGTCCAAAATAATATGAACCGTAATGATCATTCACCAATAACACGGTAAAAAATAACCATTCCAAATTGTCATTAGGGTAGTTTCAAATCAGCATAGTAGTGTTAAATCTAGCTTTTAAAAAATATATGTCGTAAGTAATAAACCTGAGAAATCCTTGTTCACCAAACTGGATAACAAAAAGTTTGTATTCCATTGATAAAGTTTAGCTCAAATCACCCTAGATTTCCTAAACATATATAAAGATGTACGTTTCACCCTAGATTTCCAATTGCGAGTGTTTACTATGTTGACTACATTTATTTCAAAGTTAAACTACAAGATTGAAATATTGAAAATACAAGATGACTTGAACTTACTAAGATTGGGATTAAGAATGCATGAGTTGAATCGGTATTACAGTAGGGAAAGGATAAACTATACTAAGATGAAGACTTCTCAACACATGAGTTGCTTCATCTTCTCAACTGAGGAGAAACTTGGGGGAAAAGAACTTGAACTTGACTGAATGAGGAGGGCCTCATATATAGGACCTTGGTGACTGATCTTACTGGCACTACCACATTTTGACTCATTGCCGGCGATTTTTAAATCGCCGGCAATGTTTTTTAACATTACCGGCGATTTTTGCCGGAAAAATCGCCGGTAATATCTTCTTTTTTTTTAACATTACCGGCGACTTAAATGTAAGTCGCCGGCAATGTCCCGTTGGTAATGCAAAAAAAAAAAAAAAGACATTACCGGCGACATAATTTTCGTCGCCGGTAATCTTTAAAAAAAAAAAAAAGACATTGCCGACGACATAAATGTATGTCGCCGGCAATGTCTTTTTTTTTTTTTGCATTACCAATGGGACATTGCCGGCGGCTTACATTTAAGTCGCCGGTAATTTTAAAAAACATTGCCAGCGATTTAAAAATCGCCGGCAATGGGTCAAAATGTGGTAGTGTGGCTGCATATCATGGAAGAATCTTCAATTTTCTGGAGTTGGGGACAAAAACAGGAAGTACTGTGTTTTTATCCCATTTTACTCGATGATGAACAGTAAAAAGTGACTTCATGAATAGTCACTTTTGATGCTTTCGGTGGATAATAATGTCTCTGATGAAGTGACTAAAGATGACATATAAATTCCACGTCATTGACCTTACACATCGAGTAAACATTTAAAGTTACCGGTTTCATCGCCAGGAGCCTTAATGCATGTGACCATTGTGGGTAACCATCATCTTGTACATGGTTCATCTGAAAAAAAAAAACCATTTACTTTAAATATGAACATTGATATTAATTTATATATATAAAGAAGTAAATATATATATATATACATATACACTTACCCATTAGCCAAAATAGTTTGCAAACGTCCTGTCGTGGTACTCAACATTACAGGTAATAGAAGGGTGTTGAAGATGGATGTCTTTTTAGTATTGAACTTTTGGATAGTTAATCAGTACCCACAAGTGGGCAATGACTAACTCATATGGTTCTAACTTTTACGAGTTTGGCAACTTTCCATATACTTCAACTTCAATGGAGATGATAGAAAGGTTGAACCTTCATATACCGGCATATGTTGTAGACGGTCCTCGAGCGCTCCCAAATACAACTTTGTGTATGTTACGCACTCGTGTACAAGATATACTTCAACGATACACCCTTCAGGTGCGGATTTATTCTTCACATAGTCTTTGTAGTCTCTCAGTTGTCTATCAAGTTGCAAAGTGCATGTTATGATAATTGAAAAATAAGTATTAATTTATATATAAAAACAAAGCCAAATTCAAAAGTTGAATCTTATGTACCTTTCCATGGGATACATCAAAGTATAGTGTACCGGACCAGTAAGAAACAATTGTTCGAGAAGATGAATCATCAGGTGAGGCATAGTGTCAAACAAATTTGGGGGAAATATCTTCTCAAATTTGCACAAGATAAAAATGATGTCTTGTTCCATTTCCCACAAGTATGATTTTTTCACTTCTCTGGTGTATAACTTCTAAAAGAATCTTGATAACGCCACTAACGGCTCCACCACCTCTTTGGGCAGGTACCCTGGAATGAAAAAAGGGAAGAGGTGTTGAAGCAGTACATGGCAGCCATGACTCTTTAATCTGTACATCTTATTATCCTGGAAGTTAACACACCGACCTATATTTCCTGCATAGCCATAAGGATACCTAACTTTACCCATCCAACAAAAAATTTCATTCTTCTCGTCAGGCTTGACAGTGTAAGAAGCTTGAGGCATTTTTTTCTTCCCTTCTCTCAACCATAAATGTTTCCGCAGTCCCATTCATTTCAGATCAATACGTGCCTTATGGCTGTCTTTAGTTTTCTCCTCCCAATTCAGAACTGTGCCTACCACACTTTCGCACACATTCCTCTCTATGTCCATGACATCTAGGTAGTGGATGATCGGCAACTTGGGCTAGTACGGGAGTACCCAGAATATGCTTTTATGTGTCCAAAATTTATACCTGTCAGGTTTGTCTGGTATTGATATTAGTATTTCAGGATGATTGCTTAGCTGCCCAAAATCATATTCATTCGGCACTTTTAAAATTTCATCCCCTGTCCATCTCCTGGGTTACACACCTACTTGTACAGTCCCATCAAAAGTCTTGGGATCCTGCCGAAATGGGGGATCATCTGGAAGCTAACAACGGTGACGTATTTGGACAATCTTCCTGCAATGAGATCTGTAGCACTCAAAAGTCATGCACTATGAACAAACCCAGTATCCCTTTGTAAAGTTGCCTGACAACTTCCTGTGGGCAGGAAAATCACTGATGGTGCCAACAAGCATGGCATGTATCTGGAACATCTCATTTTTGTATTTTTCATAAGTGGCATGATCAAATTCACTCAAGTACTTAAACTCCTCAATCATGGGTCTCAAATACACATCGAGACACTTTCTTGGATAACCCGGCCCTCGAATTAACAGAGTGAGCATGGAGGAAGTTTGTACGGTACCAAAATAATTGGCCATATACAGTATTGAAGACTCAAGTTGCCAAAAAGGTTGAATCCATAGGATGAGAGCCCAAGCCAAACATGTCGAACCTCTGATGCTAAATGAGAAAACTCACTGACCATGTACTTCTAAGCCTCTCTGTCAGCAGGGTATATAAGGGTATCATCGTCAAATAAATTCCTCTCAGCCCACCATCTTATAGCTTTAGCCGTGTATGCACACATGAACAACCGTTCCAGGTTATCAACCAGCGGAAAATACCGAAATATCTTCACAACTTTCTTATTCCCTGCACGAGTCAAATTATACTTATCCATACTGCATACCGGACAGGCATCAAGGCATTATATATAACTCCTATAGAGAACGCAATCATATCTTCATGCATGAATTTTGATGGAGGAAAGCCCAAGATCTTTCAGGATATGTCGCACCTTACGATGAGTGGTAGGAAGGCGATGACCGGAGGGAAACATCGAAGCAGTCTACTTCAGCTAATCATCAACAGCCTTGACATTCATTTTGTTCTCCACTTTGAGCTTCATCACTCTCATGACACTTTCAAGAACAATCTTATTACACCGTTGTACAACGGGGTCTGTTGCATGGCAATCAGGTTGTTGTACTTGTCTATAACAGTAGTGTTGACAACTCTAGGTAATTGCTGGACTGGCTCAATATGAGGGAACCGCCCAAAGGCGGGAGAGATATCTAGTGCTTGAGAAAATACACCGCTCTCATAAGGAAACACATCGTTGATCAACCTCATTGTTGGATCATTCGATGTACTGCCCTCTCAGAAAATTGCCCATGATCATGCTGACCTGCTGATGATGTTTCACCATGATAAATCTAACATGTGTACTTATCCCAAAACCCATTTTTCTTCAGGTGCTCTAATACTTTTGAAAGGACTCAACCTCGATTTAGTTTCCTAAACCGGAATCAAACCCCTTCTGAAAACAAGAACCAACAAAAATCATAAAAATTTCGGCAGAGTAACGCTACTAACGCGGAATTGCCATTAACCTGCACCCTGAAAATACACTTCATCCTATGCCACAAAAGACAAACCGTGGTCACCATCCCATCCGGATTTTAAAATATCATATTAATAACATAAAGCAGTAAACATAACTGTACTTTATAGAAAATCCGGGGAAAATCACATAAAAACATGTATCAGTAACGTATCAGAGCGACCTCTAGTGTATATATATACAAAATATACAACAGTAGGCAAAATAAGAAACCTACTGGAAAAGAAAGGTAGCTCGAACAACTAGCCTCCGACCGTGACGTGAGACACCAGAATCTGAACTGCAAACTGGGCACGAAAACCGAAAAGCCCAGGGGAAAGACATGAAAACCGTTAGAGTGAGTGGATGGAAATAAATGTCTTTCGCCGAATAATATATATTATAAAAACATATGCGAGTCAAAATGAATGAATATGATATAGTACACGAGGTGAACCCAAACTCCTCCAGCGTATTGAGCATGCATAGAAAAATCTCACGGGGTCACTTATGGACACATCTGTGCTAGTACGGTCCGAATCACGGGATCCCAGACCAACACGTGATTCTAGCCATAAAGGCCTCAGGTCAGGGTATCTGTTCCCACCCGAAAATACATCGGCACAAGGAACAGAAATCTGTATCCACCCGGAAATGCATCTACACAAGGTACAGTTCCCCCCTGGTAGACATCCTCGGGGATCAGCCGGGATGCAAGTGTATCGATACAACCACATATACTAAGACTGTACTCAAATCATAAATAGTTTTATGCATACGTATAAAGCATAATGTAAATATATAATCGTAAAGCACATGCTCTTATAAGTCATAATCACAAACGTATGCTCATGCTCGTAATATGTAATATAAAGACTCGCAATCGATCAGTGAAAAGAAAGGTCCACTCACAGACGAGCAAAGCTCGCACTTGCGCTAATCACCTGGCCCGGCGGAAGATCCCTCGCCCGAAGCACGATCGCGATCCCCTGAATAATAATATAATATATCTGATCAAAATCACAATTCACAACACTGTACCACACCTCGAAAACTAACCGTTCCCGGAAATATATTACGCGGTACAAAATAATCGACGAAATTCCCAAAACTCTCTACATAAACCCTCGACTAAAAATTCGACACCTACATCATCTCGAAAACCTCACGACTGCGTTCAGAGTGCGAAAACGAGTCGGAAACACATAAAAATCTCGAAAAATTGGACCTCCCTGGAGCACCGCCGGCGCGGTGGCGACGGCGTCCAAACTCGGCCAAACTTTCCAGAAATGCTCATCTCTCTAAACCCAGCAACTTCTCTCAAAGGACCACCACCATCCAACTACCACAGTGGCCGAAAATTGCCTCGAAAGTCACTGAATCCATAGATTCCGGTGACTTTCCGGCGAGCTCCAAATCGGCAACCATCCCTCAATTCCTTCTACCCAAAGCAACTAGAGGTCGAGCGGAACCTTTCCCCCCAAACACCCGACCTCAAAAGTGACCGGAGCCGGCCACTCGAATCCGGCGAAAAACCTAAACTTTCCCGAGTTCGTTCTAGCTCAAAACGGCATCAATTCAAGTCAAACCAAGTTCCAATCCATTGCAAATGAAGAGAGGAAGCTAACCATACCGGTCTCAAGGCCTGAGGTGGCTGGAATCTCAAATTCCGATGATGGCAGTTCGTCACAGCGGCGGTTCTCCGGTCAGCCTGAAAAAGTCAACGGTCAACGCGGTCAACGACGGTCAAACTTCCCGAAATAGTGTTTTCGACTATTTCCGATATTTATACTTGCGTCTCGGGACAATCAACGGTCCAAAACGGATAACCATCACGATTCGGATAAACTCTCGAGAAGAGACTCAACTCAAATTCTCGGCCGATAATTAAGTCGCGAACAAAACCAGCAAACCAATCAATTATCGGAAAACAGTGATTTCGCGCTAACTCGTGAATTAAGCCGATTACTCTACTGATTCTATTCCGGGTCGTCACAACTTTATCAATAGGAAAACAAAATTTCTCGCTGCGACACTGACATTGCGTATACGGGCAATAATGAATTGGCATCCCTCCACAATTAGCCTTCACATGATCCACAAAGCTCATAATTCCATGGTGATATCTTACATCGCATCTTTGAAGGCACATCCAACTCTTGTCCATCCTGAAAATTCCAACAGTATATAAATATATACACGCACTAATTAATTAAAAATTCATCATTATATCTATATATATATATCAATCTTTAAATTAACTACAAATTACATTATTTAATTCTTCTACTCCATAATTACAAATTTACATATATATACACGTACATATCAACAATTAACATATATATATACATATCAACAATCAACAAATTTACATATATACATATTAAATTTACACATACATATCAATAATTTTATATATACATATTTTTATCGAATTCAACTCAACTCAACTCAAAATCAACAATCAACTCTACATCAACAATTAACTCTAAATCAACATTAATCAACACACACACACACACACACGTATCTATATATAGCTTCACAAACCTATTTTGGACAGCTTCCGACAACATCCAACGATTTTAAATCGATTTTTAAATCGATTTGAGTTTTTCTCACAGAATTTTTTTTGAATGATTGAAATTCTACGAACCAGATCTGATATAAGAACTGTAGCCGACGAAATTAATGAGTCGTCAGCTATAGTTGAAAAGTGTTGTCGGTGTTTGTCCAAAACTATAGCCGACGACGTTCCGGTCACAAACATCAGCGACATTTTTTTGGTCGTTGGCTATAGTACTATGCCTGACGACCAAAAACTATGGCCAATAAACCCTTTTTGACGTCGGGTAAACTATAGTATATGCCCGACAACATCAAAATTCGTCGGCCTAATTTTCGTCATTTCGTCAGCTATAGTACTTATTCTTGTAGTGTAGCCAAGAAGAAGGAGGTAGCAAAGAAGCTGAAGAAGGAGAAGGCAAAGAAGATGAAGGTGCAGAAGGCTGATGAAAGGACCCAACCCCGATTTAGTTTCCTAAACCGGAATCAAATCTCTTCTGAAAACAGGAACTTGCAAAAACCATAGAAATTTCGGCAGAGTTTCACTATATCGCGGAATTACCATTAACTTGCACCCGAAAACACACTTCATCCTATGCCACAAAAGCCAAACCGTGGGCACCAATCCTATCCGGATTTCTCAAAATCATATCATAATTGAAAGTAATAAGCAAAACTGTACTTTACAGAAATCCGAAAAAGTCATATGAAAAATATGAACATCAGAGTATTCAGAGCGACCTCTAGTATATATATACATAAATACATAAAAGTAGGCTAAACAAGAAACCTACTGGAAAAGAAAGGTAGCTCGAACAATAAGCCTCCGACTGCGACGTGCGACACCAGAATCCGAACTGTAATGAAAGGACCCAACCCCGGTTTAGTTGCCTAAACCGGAATCAAACCCCTTCGAAAACACGAACCAACAAAAACCATCAAAATTTCGGCATAGTTTCGTTACTAACGCGGAATTACCATTACCTGCATGCGGAAAATACACTTCATCCTATGCCACAAAAATCAAACCGTGGGCACCAATTCCATCCGGATTTCTCAATATATCAACAGTAATGTAAAATAATAAATATATCTGTACTTTACTGAAATCTGGAGTAAAATCGTATAATATATACTACAGAATACTCAGAGCGACCTCTAATGTATAATCATATACGTATACAAACAGTAGGTAGAACAATAAACCTACTGGAAGAAACAAGGTAGCTCGAGCACTATGCCTCTGACCACGACGTGCGACACCAGAATCTGAACTGCAAACTGTGCACGAAAACCGAAAAGCCCAGGGGAAAGACATGAAAACTGTTAGAGTGAGTGGACGAAAATAAATGTCTTTCGCCAATAAATATATGTTATAAAACATATGCGAGTCGGAATGCATAAATAATCAAATGGTACACGAGGGAGACTCTAACTCCTCACGCGTACAGAGCATGCATAAAAATCTCACGGGGTCACTCGTGGACACATCCGTGCTAGTACAGTCAGAATCACGGGGTCCCTAGCCCACACGTGATTCTAGCCAGAAAGGCCTCGGTTCCGGGGGACTGCCCCTCGCCGGTCAGGTCGGGGTACTTGAAAGGACCCAACCCCGATTTAGCTTCCTAAATCAGAATCAAACCCCTTCGAAAACACGAACCAACGAAAACATTTCAAAATTTGGGCAGAGTTTCGTTACTAGCGTGGAATTACCATTACCTGCACGTGGAAAATACACTTCATCCTATGCCACAAAAATCAAACCGTGGGCACCAATCCCATCCGGATTTCTCAATAACACAACAGTAAAGTAAACAATACATATAATAGTACTTTACTGAAATCCGGGTTTAAAATCGTATAACATATACCACAGAAAGTTCAGAGCGACATCTAATACATAACCATATACGTATACCACAGTAGGTAGAACAATAAACCTACTAGATGAAACAAGATTGCTCGAGCACTATGCCTCCGACCACGACGTGCGACACCAGAGCCTGAACTGCAAACTGGGAACGGAAACCGAAAAGCCCAGGTGAAAGACAATAAACACGTTAGAGTGAGTGGACGAAAATAAATGTCTTTCACCAAGTAATATATATAATAAAAACATATGCGAGTCGAAAGCATAAATAATCAAATGGTACACAAGGGAGACTCTAACTCCTCACGTGTCCGAGTACACGAGGGAGACTCTAACTCCTCACGTATACGGAGCATGCATAAAATCCAACGGGGTCACTCGTGGACACACCCGTGCTAGTACAGTCAGAACCACGGAGTCCCTGACTTCCACGTGATTCTAGCCGGAAATGGCCTCAGGTCAAAGGTCTGCCTCCCCCCGGTAAAGACCTCGGGTCAGGAGTCACAGCCTCCCCTGGAATAAAGCCTACCATCGGGGATCAGCCGAGAGGCAAGTGTATCGATACAACAACGTAACCACGACTGTACTCTGTGTAAACCAAATCATAAACATTTCGATGCAAATGCATGAAATAGCATATAAGTGTATGTATATTCATATACGTATATCCGTATATATATAATCGTATAATCGTAACACATGCTCATATTAAACATAATCTCGTAAGAAATCCCATGCCAGTAAAACCATAATCATGCTGCATGCTCAAGTTCATAAAATGTATATAAAAGACTCGCATTCAATCCGTGAAAATAAAATGTCCACTCACAGACTAGCGTAACGCGTATCGCGTTAACCCGTGATCCGGCGGAATGTCCCTCGCCAAACAAATGATCACGAACACCTGAATATTCACAAAATCCATATCTCAAAATCATATCTCGACAATGCAAGACAAATCACGAGAAACCACCGTCCTCGGAAATACGAAATTCGAATACGACGAATCGTCGAAAAATCATATATACCACCTCAATACCTCGTTTTACGTTCGGACGCTCAACTCGAAAAACGAACCTCCCCATTGCGATCGGAGCGCGATTTCGAGTCAAATGACATGCAACTTGCCGAAAGTCAAAAAGTCAACTCGTTGACCGTTGACCGCCGTCCACGGCGGCGCCACTGTTGACCGGAAAATATCACGGCGGAGCAACCCCTATTCCACTCAAAATCACCCACTGAGCAACTTCCATAACTGCACCGAAGGCCAATTCTCACTCTAACACATCCAATTTCATGATAAACCGAAATAGAACACAAAATTCAAATCAAGAATTCTCCCAACACAAACCGAATTGAAACTCCAAACCTACGTGGTTAGATTCGTGGAGTGAAAAGCTTCAAAGCCCAGTCCATGGTTAAGCTCAATTTGGCCGAAACGACATCACCCGATTTCACCAAAATCTTCCATTTTTCTTGCCGGAATCTCATCCTCCTCCGTGAGCCACGCCGTACGTGGTGGCCGGGGTTAGGCTCGGGAGGCCAAGGCGAGCTGAACGAGCTATGCCCCGAGCCGTGGGGTTGCCGGAAAAGATCTCACCGCCGTGAGCCACCGCGAGCCGTCGTGAACCTTCTTCCACCTAGTTTGACTCGGTCAAACTCGGTCAAACCCCAAAATGGCAGGTCTTCAACTTTCCCAAAATAGCAGGTACTATATATAGCCTTTCCCAAAACGGAAACTTCATGTTTATCCAATTCGACGAACTTCAAACGCGCGTAACTTTCTCATCGTAATTCCGATTCCGATAATTCTCGCGGCCACAAACTCGTCTCGACATATTCTTCAATAATCACTTGAAGTCAAACACATCGGCCAAACGGATAAAAAGTCAACTGTTCAGCCCAAACACATAATAAATCGACTAAACAAACAACAAACGGAAATATTCGCAACTAAATCCTCGTAACTCAAAATCATGCTCCAGAAGTTCCCACAAACTCGAAATTAAATTCTGAACAACTTCCGTGAAGGAACCGAAACCAAATTCTCGTCCGGTAATTTAGTCGCGAACAAACCCGTCATTTAAATCCATTTTCGTCGAAACTTCAAATATTCATAACTAATTCCTCGGTCGTCCAAATAACGATCTGGAACCGCCCACGAACTCATAATCACATGTAGAACGACTCTCGAGAAGAGACCCAGTTCCAATTCTCGGCCAATAATTAAATCGTTAAGAACTCTGACGATTCCAATAACTGTCAGACAACTGCGACTACGCAGTAACACATCGATCAAGCTGATCATACTGCTGATTCTGTTCCGGGTCGTCACAAATCCACCCCCCTTAGAAAAATTTCGACCTCGAAATTTCCGAGTCTGCCGACTACAAGGTAGGTACAAGGTAGGAGCACTGCCTCTACATACTGCTCAACTCACCAACTGCAATCTCAACTAAACAACTCTGATCATAAACTCCACAATAGGAGACAATTCCGTGCTGGAATCCCTATACCCTCAAATCACAAATCTGAACTGGCTCACAAAATCGCCAAGTGTTCCTACATAAGGAACAGATAGGGTACACAACACATAGCAAACTTAAAACACAGTTCCGCCACACGGAACACAACACACACAAAGCCAACAATATAGGCGATGCCGAACCATATGGCATAACACAAACTCGCCTATGATCACACATGGATCAAAACAACGTGGCCAACACAACTCAGTCTACACACATCCACCTAACTCAAACATCATATCAACATAGCACAAACATCGAACTCTGGCAATAATCAACTCATTTCCGCTAATCTGACAAACTATGGTAGCACATACCACAAAATCCGAATCAAACGTTAACTCAAACCCTAACCAAACTCGCTCCAGCAAAATGGAGTACAACATCGTACCGCAAACGACATCATGCAACGTCAATTCATAGTGGTCAACTAACCGGTACTGCATGCAATCTCGAACAGCGAAACTGCTGGTCCCAAATCCTCCGGAAATGCAATACCGAGGCCCACAATATGCTCTCCAAGGCCTGGATAATCCTCGAAGATTGCTCGCCAATCTGAGGATAAGGACAGGTACAAAACTGTAAACTAGTCTCCAATGCTCGCTGTAAAGCTTGCCAACACTCAGTCATAGCTGATAACCTCGACCAGCAAACTGGGACATAGGCACAACACGAAATGGACAACCTCCGTCCAACACAGCTATGCCAGCCTGCCACTGAAATCATCACCGAGAGTACAAGGAAATGTACTAAGTTCATCAAACGGTCCACAAAGGCCTGACAACTGGTACCACAAACCAAAGTGTACACATACACACACAATCACAGCAACAATCGCCACGTCTAATCGGAAATCTCAAATGACTGACACTTCTCGGCAAGTCTCTGTCTCCTAGCCATCGCTAGTCGACAAATGTGACATCTACACACCCAAGCTGCTACATTGCTCTTTATGTTGCGTCACGAGTAGTAAACTCAAAGTATCTGACACTTCTCCGTACCACTAGCGCCAAACACGCGCAAAATCATGAGCCTCAGCATCATCACACACTAACTCAGCTTCCGTAGCGCACAACTCGGCTAACACGGAAACTCGAGCCACACACACATGAAACACTGAAACTCCTGACTCTCGACTGAATGTGTGACGACCCGAACCAGAATCAGATGTGTGTTTGGCATGATTCTCGAGATTTGGTTTTAGTCGCAGTTTTGCGATATTGTGTGGTTTGTCGATCCGATTCGCGACTATGTTTTCAGTCGAGAATTTGGAATGAGTGTCTTCACGGAAATGGTAGAGTACGTGATTTCGAGCTCGTGGGTGGTTTCGGAAGATTTTTCCGATAGCCGAGGAATATCTTATGATTATCTGAAGTTTCGGGTTCCGACGAGTTTATCCGATTGTTTCGAGCTTATCCGAATCACATCGTATATTCATTTCGGACCGTTGATTGACCCGAGGGACGAGTATAAATATCGAAAAGTCGGAAATTAGTCGAGAATAGTCGTAAAAATTCAGTTTTGCATTGACTAGTCTTTGACTTTCCTGTTTTGGAAAGTTGACCAGGTTGACCGTGGGGAGAAGTTTCCCGTTTCGGCTTGCACTTTCCGGCGACCAATTCCGGCCACCAACGACTTCATCAAGGGTATGAGTAGCTTCCTTAGGTGATTTCGAGTTGTTTGGTGTATGAGTTGTTGGGTTTTGTTCACGTTTTGTTTGAACCCGATTGGGTCCGATTTGAGCTTTGTCGCCGGTAATGGTGGCGGTGGCTCCGATGAGTTTTGAGGGCGGTGGTTCGAGGGGTTTGACTCCCCTGAACCTTGTGAAGCTTCCCACATGTTTAGTTTTAGGATTGGTGAAGTTTAGGATCAAACCCGATTAGGGATTGGAGTTGGAATTTTTCTATTTGGTTTTGAGAAATTGAAGTGTTCCTTTGTGAATTGAGCTTAGTGTTAGAAGGGAAAGATGTTCGCGTGGTTGAGAGGAACGGATCTGGAAGTTTTGGCCGTGTTATCTCGCCGTTGACGACGCGCCGCCGCCGGCGGCGGCGGTCAACGGTGGTCAACGGTGGTCAACGGCGGTCAAAAAGTCAAATTTTCAGATTTCAATGTAATTAATGTCATTTTTCTCGTAATCACGCCCTGATTATCGTACGGAGGTTTTTGGGTTGATTTGGTTAGCCGATTTTCAGTCGAGATTTCGAGTGAGGATTTCGGGATTTCCGTAATTCATTTTGCACTGCATTTCGTATTTCCGGGAACGGTTGGTTTCCGTGCATCAGTACAGTGTTGTGGATTACGATATTGATCAGTTATGTTTTTATGAATATTCAGGAGATCGAGATCTGGATCGTGAGCGTGCTTCTGGCGAGGGATCTTCCGCCGGACCACGAGTTTAGCGCGTGTGCGCATTTCGAGTGTTTGTGAGTGGACATTTCTTTTCACAGATTGACTGCGAGTCTTTTATGAATGATTTACGAACTTGAGCATGCAAACTGATTATGATTTCACGAGCATGTGTTTACTATTATGTTTATACGAATATACGTATACGAATATATACATATACGTACATATTATGTTTTAAGCATGTGCATAGAAAAGATTTATGATTTGGTTTACACAGAGTACAGTCTCAGTATATGTTGTGGTATCGATACGCACTGGCTTCTCGGCTGATCCCCGAGTATGCTCCGGGGGGGACAGATATCCTGACCCGAGGCCTTTCTGGCTAGGAATCACGTGTGGGTCTGGGATCCCGTGGTTCAGACTGTGCTATCGCGTGGTAGTCCATGAGAGATTCCGCGATACATTTACGTTGCATGCTCTGTACGTGAGTGGTAGCTGATGTCTCCTCACGTACTATTTGATTTTCATGCATTTGACTCGCATATGATTTTATATGTATATATATACTTGGTGAAAGATATTTATCTTCGTCCACTCACTCTAACGTGTTTATTGTCTTTCACCTGGGCTTTTCGGTTTCCGTGCCCAGTTTGCAGTTCAGGTTTGGTGTTTCACGTCGTGGTTTGGAGGCTAGTGATCAGAGTCACTTGTGTTTTCTAGTAGGTTCTTGTTTCGCCTACTGATGTACATATTGTATATGTTTTACTTTAGAGGTCGCTCTGAGACATTCTGATACATGTTGTGTGGATTTTCACGGATATACATATATACATTGTACAGTTTATTTACTGTTGTTGATTATATTGATGTTGAGAAATCCGGATGGGATTGGTGCCCACGGTTTGCTTTTTGTGGCATAGGACGAAGTGTTATTTTCCGCGTGCAGGTTAAGGTAATTCCACGCTAGTAACGAAACTCTGCCCAAATTTCGGAAAATTTTTGTTGGTTCATGTTTTCGAAGGGGTTTGATTCCGATTTAGGAAGCTAAATCGGGGTTGGGTCCTTTCAGTTTGGTATCAGAGCATTAGGTTGTCAGATTCTGTAGACTCTTGTAGTTGTGACGCTTAGGGTATTTGAGTTGATACAGCATGGCTGGAGTGATGACCCGACTGGCCAGCGGTACTCATCAATACTTCGGGTGTTGTGTGTTCTCAAATATCTGCGGTTTCATGATTACGTTCTTTCTGCTTGTGCCTAATGCTTGTCTTGTATCAGTAGGATGCCTCCTCGACGTGGTCCCCATGTTGATCGGGATGATGATCCTGATGAGGATCGCCGAACGTGCGACTTGCTTATGCGAGTGCTGCGTTTGGAGGAGCGTTTTGACCCTGTGGTCAAGGCTCGCACTGCGGGTGCTACTGTGTTTTCGGGTTCAGTTGATCCTGAGATATGCGAGGCATGGTTGGTTCAGATTGAGCCTGTTTGTGAGCGTCTGCAGTTTACACCTGAGCAGATGACAGTATCCGCAGTTGGTTTACTTGAGGGTGATGCATACTTTTGGTGGGTCAGCACTGACAGAGTTCCTGTGGATACTCCGTGGACATTGTTTCGTGATCTGTTTATGCGGAGGTATTTTAATCAGGCTACCCAGCAGCGCAAGTACGAGGAGTTCACGAACTTGAGGCAGGGCAGTTTGTCTGTACTTGAGTATCGGGATCGGTTTACTCGTTTGTCTCGTTTTGCGCGGGATATGGTGGCTACAGAGGAAGCCAAGTGTCGTAGGTTTGAGCTGGGATTGAATCTGAACATCAAGGCGACGTTGACTACGATGCCGAGGAACAACTTTGATGAGTTTGTCAGTGCAGCTCTCCGAGGCGAGGATATTGAGCAGGAGAGGCAGCAGAGGTACCAGCCGAGACGATTTGAGGAAGGTGGACCGAGTCAGGGGCCTTCGAAGAGGCTGAGTTCTGATACTTCCGGTTCAGCTTCATCTTCAGGCGGTGGATCTTATCGACCACCAGCTAGTGTACCTAGGTGGAGACAGAGAGGGAGGAGAGATCGACCGCAGCGACCACATGTTAGTGGAGATTCCAGTGGTTCCAGTCATCCTCGACGATCATTTGGTACTCCTGCTACACTGAGGGAGGCTCCGTTGTGCAATCTGTGCAATAGGTATCATTTTGGATCGTGTCAGCGAGGCACCCTCAACTGTTATCATTGTGGCCAGGTGGGTCACTATGCGAGGGCGTGTCCTCAGTTGTATGGTGGAGATGGACAGGCGGCCCAGAGTTCCGGAGCAGAGCGAGGTGCTACTACGGGAACTCGACCAGCACAGTTTGTGGGCCAGGGCCGACAGCAGGGACAGCCCCAGCGAGGACGACCAGCCGGACAGGCGAGAGTTCATGCTATGACTATGCGTGAGGGCAGAGCATCACCGGAGGTCGTTATTGGTACGTTACATGTTTTTGGTATTCCTGTAGTTGCATTGCTAGATCCAGGTGCCACACATTCATTCATATCATTTAGACTGTCATCATTGGCTACGGTACCTGCATCTCCACTTCCGGGGTTGTGGAGAGTGTTGTATCCGTCAGGTGAGGTTGTGAGCATCGGTTGGGTTTACCGAGATTGTGAGGTGTTTGTTGATGGCCATGGTTTAGCCGCGGATCTGTTATTACTTGATATTGTGGATTTCGATCTGATATTGGGTATGGACTTTTTGGAGTCGCACTGGGCTATGTTGGATTGCCACAGGAAGGAGGTCGCGTTTCGACGACCAGGGTTACCTGAGATATTGTTTCGTGGCGAGAAGAACACTTCCCTTCCGTGTTTGATTTCCGCGATGAGGGCGGATCGGCTGATGAAGAAGGGTTGTGTTGCTTAATTAGCCCATGTTATGGACACTACAGCTGCAGTGCCGGATCTTGGTAGTATTGAGGTTGTGTCTGAGTTTCCGGATGTGTTTCCAGCGGAGTTACCTGGTATACCTCCTGTGCGGGAGATTGATTTTACCATTGAGTTATTGCCGGGTACTGGACCGATTTCCCAGACACCGTACCGGATGGCGCCTGCAGAGTTGAGGGAGTTGCAGATTCAGCTTCAGGAGTTGCTGGAGAAGGGATTCATTCGACCGAGTGTTTCTCCGTGGGGTGCTCCAGTGTTGTTTGTGCGGAAGAAGGATGGGTCCATGCGGTTGTGCATCGACTATCGGAAGCTGAATCAGATTACAGTGAGGAACAAGTATCCGTTGCCTCGGATTGACGACTTGTTCGATCAGCTGAAGGGAGCAGCAGTCTTTTCGAAGATTGATCTTCGATCCGGGTATCACCAGTTGAGGATCCGGGATTCAGATGTTGCCAGGACAGCTTTCAGGACGCGGTATGGGCACTATGAGTTTTTGGTTATGCCGTTTGGATTGACCAATGCCCCCGCAGCTTTCATGGACTTGATGAATCGGGTGTTTCGACGATTCTTGGACAAGTTCGTGATAGTGTTCATTGATGATATTTTGATATACTCGAGGAGTGCAGGCCAGCACAAGAAGCACTTGCGAGTGGTGTTGCGGACTTTGCGGGACCATCAGTTGTTCGCGAAGTTTAGCAAGTGTGAGTTCTGGTTGGATAATGTGAAGTTTCTGGGCCACGTGATTTCGGCCGAGGGAGTTAGTGTTGATCCTGACAAGATCGAAGCCGTGCTGAATTGGAGTCGACCCACTACTGTGCCAGAGATTCGGAGTTTCTTGGGATTAGCAGGCTATTACCGACGGTTTGTACAGGATTTCTCCCGGATAGCTACACCACTGACCAGATTGACGAAGAAGGGCGTCAAGTTTGAGTGGTCTGATGCGTGCGAGGAGAGTTACTTGCTCCTGAAGGAGAGATTGACTACCGCACCGGTTCTGACATTGCCAGACGACAGCGGTGAGTATGTTGTGTACAGCGACGCGTCGAAGTTGGGCCTTGGCTGTGTGTTGATGCAGCATGGTAGAGTTGTGGCGTACGGTTCCAGACAGTTGAAACCGCACGAGGTCAACTATCCGACGCATGATTTGGAGTTAGCCGCTATTGTGTTAGCGTTGAAGAGTTGGAGACATTATCGGTATGGTGCTCAGTGTAAGATTTTCACTGACCACAAGAGTCTCACCTACTTGCGGACACAACCGGATCTGAACATGAGACAGCGTCGATGGATGGAGTTGATCAATGATTATGATTGCACGTTCGAGTACCATCCGGGGAAGGCCAACGTTGTAGCCGATGCACTTAGCCGGAAATCGGGAGCCTCATTGTTTCACATGTGTGTGGCCAGAGTATCGATGTTAGCCGAGTTACGGGCTACGGGTGCTGTGTTTGGTTATGATGATGATGGAGCCTTGTTGGCTAGCTTTCAGGTACCACCCGTATTGGTTGATCAGGTACGGGAGGCACAGGATTCAGATCCTTACTTGCTGAGCAAGAAGACCATGGTACGGAATGGTGTGCCTACAGAGTTCCGATTGAGCGACGACGGTACGTTGTTGTTCAGAGGTAGATTATGTGTACCCAGAAACGAGGACTTAAAGAAGGAGATTCTGGACGAGGCCCACAGTTCAGCGTATGCGATGCATCCCGGAGGTACGAAGATGTTTCGTACACTTCGAGCGTATTATTGGTGGCGCAATATGAAGCGGGAGATTGCCGCGTACGTGAATCGATGTTTGATTTGTCAGCAGGTGAAGGCGGAGAGGCAGAAACCTGCAGGGAAACTACAGCCACTTGAGATTCCAGTTTGGAAGTGGGAGCATATTACGATGGATTTCGTCTATCAGTTGCCGCGTACTTCGGCGGGCAACACTGGCATTTGGGTTATCGTTGATCGATTGACGAAATCCGCACACTTTCTTGCACTTCCAGGGAAGATTTCAGTGGGCAGATTGGCCAAGTTGTACTTATCCGAGATTGTTCGCTTGCATGGTGTGCCTGTGTCGATTGTTTCTGACCGTGATAGTCAGTTCACTTCTGAGTTTTGGCAGGCTTTACAGCGAGCGTTGGGTACGAGACTACGGTTTAGTACAGCTTTTCATCCTCTGACTGACGGGCAGTCCGAGCGGACCATTCAGACTCTCGAGGATATGCTGAGATCGTGTGTATTGCAGTTTCGTGGAAACTGGGATCAGCAGTTGCACTTGATCGAGTTCGCCTACAACAACAGCTATCAGGCCAGTATTGAGATGGCACCGTACGAGGCTCTGTACGGGAAGCAGTGTCGCACTCCATTGTGTTGGAGTGAGGTGGGCGAGCGTTGGCTCATTGGTCCTGATTTGGTGAAAACCACGATGGAGGACATTCAGATTATTCGAGATCGACTAAAGATTGCCCAGGATCGGCAGAAGAGTTACGCGGATGTGAGGAGGAAGAGTTTAGAGTTCGAGGTTGGTGATTGGGTCTTCCTGAAACTATCTCCGTGGAGGGGAGTTGTGCGTTTCGGGAAGCGTGGCAAGCTTCGACCGCGGTACATTGGTCCGTATGAGATTACGGAGAGGGTTGGAGCTGTTGCTTACAGACTTGAGTTACCAGCTGAGATGGCTCGTGTGCATGATGTCTTCCATGTCTCGATGTTGCGGAAGTACATCTCAGATCCTTCACATGTGATAGCCCCACAGCAGTTGCCGATTAGAGAGGACTTATCGTATGTTGAGGAGCCAGTACAGATTCTTGATCGACGTGAGCAGGAGTTGAGGCACCGTCTGATTCCGCTGGTGAAGGTCTTGTGGCAGAACCACTCAGTTGAGGAGGCCACCTGGGAGACCGAGCAGCGTATGCGGGAGCAGTATCCTCATCTGTTCACATGACAGGTACGTATTTCGAGGTCAAAATTTCTTTAAGGGGGGTAGATTTGTGACGACCCGAACCAGAATCAGATGTGTGTTTGGCACGATTCTCGAGATTTGGTTTTAGTCGCAGTTTTGCGATATTGTGTGGTTTGTCGATCCGATTCGCGACTATGTTTTCAGTCGAGAATTTGGAATGAGTGTCTTCACGGAAATGGTAGAGTACGTGATTTCGAGCTCGTGGGTGGTTTCGGAAGATTTTTCCGATAGCCGAGGAATATCTTATGATTATCTGAAGTTTCGGGTTCCGACGAGTTTATCCGATTGTGTCGAGCTTATCCGAATCACATCGTATATTCATTTCGGACCGTTGATTGACCCGAGGGACGAGTATAAATATCGAAAAGTCGGAAATTAGTCGAGAATAGTCGTAAAAATTCAGTTTTGCATTGACTAGTCTTTGACTTTCCTGTTTTGGAAAGTTGACCAGGTTGACCGTGGGGAGAAGTTTCCCGTTTCGGCTTGCACTTTCCGGCGACCAATTCCGGCCACCAACGACTTCATCAAGGGTATGAGTAGCTTCCTTAGGTGATTTCGAGTTGTTTGGTGTATGAGTTGTTGGGTTTTGTTCACGTTTTGTTTGAACCCGATTGGGTCCGATTTGAGCTTTGTCGCCGGTAATGGTGGCGGTGGCTCCGATGAGTTTTGAGGGCGGTGGTTCGAGGGGTTTGACTCCCCTGAACC
Organism: Geum urbanum; assembly: GCA_946800695.1. Taxonomy (NCBI): domain Eukaryota; kingdom Viridiplantae; phylum Streptophyta; class Magnoliopsida; order Rosales; family Rosaceae; genus Geum; species Geum urbanum. The sequence goes on from OX327003.1 coordinate 16,148,339, forward strand.
TTGTGAAGCTTCCCACATGTTTAGTTTTAGGATTGGTGAAGTTTAGGATCAAACCCGATTAGGGATTGGAGTTGGAATTTTTCGATTTGGTTTTGAGAAATTGAAGTGTTCCTTTGTGAATTGAGCTTAGTGTTAGAAGGGAAAGATGTTCGCGTGGTTGAGAGGAACGGATCTGGAAGTTTTGGCCGTGTTATCTCGCCGTTGACGACGCGCCGCCACCGGCGGCGGCGGTCAACGGCGGTCAACGGTGGTCAACGGCGGTCAAAAAGTCAAATTTTCAGATTTCAATGTAATTAATGTCATTTTTCTCGTAATCACGCCCTGATTATCGTACGGAGGTTTTTGGGTTGATTTGGTTAGCCGATTTTCAGTCGAGATTTCGAGTGAGGATTTCGGGATTTCCGTAATTCATTTTGCACTGCATTTCGTATTTCCGGGAACGGTTGGTTTCCGTGCATCAGTACAGTGTTGTGGATTACGATATTGATCAGTTATGTTTTTATGAATATTCAGGAGATCGAGATCTGGATCGTGAGCGTGCTTCTGGCGAGGGATCTTCCGCCGGACCACGAGTTTAGCGCGTGTGCGCATTTCGAGTGTTTGTGAGTGGACATTTCTTTTCACAGATTGACTGCGAGTCTTTTATGAATGATTTACGAACTTGAGCATGCAAACTGATTATGATTTCACGAGCATGTGTTTACTATTATGTTTATACGAATATACGTATACGAATATATACATATACGTACATATTATGTTTTAAGCATGTGCATAGAAAAGATTTATGATTTGGTTTACACAGAGTACAGTCTCAGTATATGTTGTGGTATCGATACGCACTGGCTTCTCGGCTGATCCCCGAGTATGCTCCGGGGGGGACAGATATCCTGACCCGAGGCCTTTCTGGCTAGGAATCACGTGTGGGTCTGGGATCCCGTGGTTCAGACTGTGCTATCGCGTGGTAGTCCATGAGAGATTCCGCGATACATTTACGTTGCATGCTCTGTACGTGAGTGGTAGCTGATGTCTCCTCACGTACTATTTGATTTTCATGCATTTGACTCGCATATGATTTTATATGTATATATATACTTGGTGAAAGATATTTATCTTCGTCCACTCACTCTAACGTGTTTATTGTCTTTCACCTGGGCTTTTCGGTTTCCGTGCCCAGTTTGCAGTTCAGGTTTGGTGTTTCACGTCGTGGTTTGGAGGCTAGTGATCAGAGTCACTTGTGTTTTCTAGTAGGTTCTTGTTTCGCCTACTGATGTACATATTGTATATGTTTTACTTTAGAGGTCGCTCTGAGACATTCTGATACATGTTGTGTGGATTTTCACGGATATACATATATACATTGTACAGTTTATTTACTGTTGTTGATTATATTGATGTTGAGAAATCCGGATGGGATTGGTGCCCACGGTTTGCTTTTTGTGGCATAGGACGAAGTGTTATTTTCCGCGTGCAGGTTAAGGTAATTCCACGCTAGTAACGAAACTCTGCCCAAATTTCGGAAAATTTTTGTTGGTTCATGTTTTCGAAGGGGTTTGATTCCGATTTAGGAAGCTAAATCGGGGTTGGGTCCTTTCAGAATGCATCAGCAACATCATCCCAGACAGATGGTCAAAGTACAACCTCTAGCCTTTCCCGAACAAACTCAAAGGTGCAGCCATAGTCGTTAATCGACCCCATCCATCTATACTGCCTCAAGCCCAAATCTGGCCGAGAATGCAAGTGGATGAAACTCAAGTGATCAGTGTACGTCCTACACTGCGCTGCACACCGTAGATGTAGGGTCTCGAGCTCTCTGATGCTAACATAAATACAGCTACTCCCAAATCATACACAGGATACGTAGCTACATGAGGTTTCCCACTGTCTGAAATCATGAGCCATCGCTCTGCAAAGCTGTATCACGCATAACCAAATCCAAACCTCGATGCATCGCCATAACCCATGAACTCATCACAATCGTCAGGTAAGGTCAAAACCACAGTAACGGTCACCAACCAGCAGGAGTAAGCAACTCTCCTCGCGTGCATCGAACCACATGAACTTGACGCCTTCTTCGTCAATCCGGAAAGTAGAGTAGCCATCCGGGAAAATCCTGCACAAAGCCGTCGGTAAAAGCTTGCCAAACCCAAGAGACCCCTGATCTCTGGTACAATAGTAGGGCAACTCCAAATCCACACGGCTTCGAACCGGTCAGGATCCACGCCGACTCCCTTGGCTAGCATCACACAGCCCAACATCTTCACGCTATTCGGCCAAAACTCACACTGGCTGAATCTCGCAAACAGCTGATCAAACCAATCGTCAATCTGAAGCGGAGGATACTCACTCTCCTCTGAAGCGAATCAGGCTTCGGTACTCAATGCACCATCTCGTCGAACCATCCATAATCCGTACAAACAATACAAGAGCACACCACACAAATACGCGGGGTCGCATGAAATCTCCTGAAACCTCCTCCAGCAACTCCTGGAGTCGAAACTGTAGCTCTATCAGCTCCGCTGGCTCCGAATGACAAGATGCCGGTAAAATGAGTCAAGCGCCTGGTACAAGCTCAATGGTGTAGTCGATCTCCCGAACTAGAGGAACACCTGGTAACTCCTCCAAAACACACCTGGAAACTCAGGAATCACCTCAATGTCACCAATGTCAGGTACATCAACCATAGTATCCACAACATGTGCTAAGCAAACAACATAACTCGTCTCCACCATCCGCTCGACCATCACCACGAAACAGCATCTCGGGGAAATCTGGTCGTCGAAACACAACCTCCTTCTCGAGGTACTCGAACACAGTCAATTACATCGTCAGTAAGTCCATACTCACAATCACACCAAAACCACAATGTCCAGCTATAACAGATCCGCGGCTAACTCATATCCTCCAACAAGGATCTCGCAACCTCCGGATGGATACAACACTCTCTAAGACCTCGGAAGTGGAGATGCAGGTACAATCGCCATGGACATCAAACAACAGCAACCTCGGAGAAAAGTCTGTTCTCAAACAAGGTCATGGCACAAACTCCAACATGCTCAACTAGCAGCCCTCGTCAATGGCAACATAGCTGATTAACTCGTCAAAAGGGTACATTGATCAGACTGCAGGAACAACATAAGGATCTCCTCATAAACTCTGAGCTACTGAACCGCTACAACAGCTGGCTGAGGGCGCTCCCTCGTAACGTGACCCTCTTGGCCACCGAATCAGCAACTGAACATGCTCCACGAACACAAATCACCGCAACACCTGCTGCGTGAAAGGATCACCAATGATCGCCCAAACTCATACCACAAGAGCAAGTCTGCTACACTGTGATCTTCACCATCGTCAAACAAATTCTTTGCTTGATCTGATGACCCTCAACAATATCGAAAAGGTCACAGCCTAACGAAATCACTAATCCCGAAGTGTCGGAACTCAACCTCATCAAAATCTCAACTAAGTCCACTTTCCTCAAACCATCACATCAAAGACCGTGTACATCTTTCCATCACACTAGCCTCGCCGCTGAGTGCAACACACTAAGCTCCTCACGGATATCTCGAGGCACATCAATCAAACTCTCTCTGATACTCAGGTTCAAACTCATCTCGAACCTCGTGCATAGCTCCCTCTGAAGCCACATAACACGTGTAAATAAGAACAAACACGTGGACAAAGCATCTCTGCCTCAGGTGGGTAAACACTCCACATTCGAATGCTGGGTAGCATGATAAACCATTACCGTATACACAACACTCTGAATGTGGAGTCGCAACCGGAACTCACACAATATCAGCCCATCAAATACACTGATCTAACTCAGGCAAACATGAACTGCCACAAATCTCAGCTCTGAGGCAACATATAGACGCTCATATACACATCCCCAGGCAAATCGTGCCACACAATTCTCTGAACTCTGAATACTCATCCAAATCCACAATTCTCTGGAAAATCGCGCGTCGATTGATCCTCAATAGGATCCACAACCGAAACGACACGGAAAGCACGTCAGGAGGCATCCTAATGAATACAATATCGTTCACAACAAGTGGAACGTAATCATGGAACTTCAAATATTTGAAAGCATACAACACCCGGAATTTGATGATTATCCGCCGGCCGGTCGGGTCACCATTCCAGACATGCTGTACATTCTCAAATATCCTTAGTAAACACGACTACAGAAGTCTACAGAACCTATAACCTAATGCTCTGATACCAAGCTGAAAGGACCCAACCCCGATTTAGCTTCCTAAATCGGAATCAAACCCCTTCGAAAACACGAACCAACAAAAACATTTCAAAATTTGGGCAGAGTTTCGTTACTAGCGTGGAATTACCATTACCTGCACGTGGAAAATACACTTCATCCTATGCCACAAAAATCAAACCGTGGGCACCAATCCCATCCGGATTTCTCAATAGCACAACAGTAAAGTAAACAATACATATAATAGTACTTTACTGAAATCCGGGTTTAAAATCGTATAACATATACCACAGAAAGCTCAGAGCGACATCTAATACATAACCATATACGTATACCACAGTAGGTAGAACAATAAACCTACTAGATGAAACAAGATTGCTCGAGCACTATGCCTCCGACCACGACGTGCGACACCAGAGCCTGAACTGCAAACTGGGAACGGAAACCGAAAAGCCCAGGTGAAATACAATAAACACGTTAGAGTGAGTGGACGAAAATAAATGTCTTTCACCAAGTAATATATATAATAAAAACATATGCGAGTCGAAAGCATAAATAATCAAATGGTACACAAGGGAGACTCTAACTCCTCACGTGTCCGAGTACACAAGGGAGACTCTAACTCCTCACGTATACGGAGCATGCATAAAATCCCACGGGGTCATTCGTGGACACACCCGTGCTAGTACAGTCAGAACCACGGAGTCCCTGACTTCCACGTGATTCTAACCGGAAATGGCCTCAGGTCAAAGGTCTGCCTCCCCCCGGTAAAGACCTCGGGTCAGGAGTCACAGCCTTCCCTGGAATAAAGCCTACCATCGGGGATCAGCCGAGAGGCAAGTGTATCGATACAACAACGTAACTACGACTGTACTCTGTGTAAACCAAATCATAAACATTTCGATGCAAATGCATGAAATAGCATATAAGTGTATGCATATTCATATACGTATATCCGTATATATATAATCGTATAATCGTAACACATGCTCATATTAAACATAATCTCGTAAGAAATCCCATGCCAGTAAAACCATAATCATGCTGCATGCTCAAGTTCATAAAATGTATATAAAAGACTCGCATTCAATCCGTGAAAATAAAATGTCCACTCACAGACTAGCGTAACGCGTATCGCGTTAACCCGTGATCCGGCGGAATGTCCCTCGCCAAACAAATGATCACGAACACCTGAATATTCACAAAATCCATATCTCAAAATCATATCTTGACAATGCAAGACAAATCACGAGAAACCACCGTCCTCGGAAATACGAAATTCGAATACGACGAATCGTCGAAAAACCATATATACCACCTCAATACCTCATTTTACGTTCGGACGCTCAACTCGAAAAAAACGAACCTCCCCACTGCGATCGGAGCGCGATTTCGAGTCAAATGACATGCAACTTGCCGAAAGTCAAAAAGTCAACTCGTTGACCGTTGACCGCCGTCCACGGCGGCGCCACTGTTGACCGGAAAATATCACGGCGGAGCAACCCCTATTCCACTCAAAATCACCCACTGAGCAACTTCCATAACTGCACCGAAGGCCAATTCTCACTCTAACACATCCAATTTCATGATAAACCGAAATAGAACACAAAATTCAAATCAAGAATTCTCCCAACACAAACCGAATTGAAACTCCAAACCTACGTGGTTAGATTCGTGGAGTGAAAAGCTTCAAAGCCCAGTCCATGGTTAAGCTCAATTTGGCCGAAACGACATCACCCGATTTCACCAAAATCTTCCATTTTTCTTGCCGGAATCTCATCCTCCTCCGTGAGCCACGCCATACGTGGTGGCCGGGGTTAGGCTCGGGAGGCCAAGGCGAGCTGAACGAGCTATGCCCCGAGCCGTGGGGTTGCCGGAAAAGATCTCACCGCCGTGAGCCACCGCGAGCCGTCGTGAACCTTCTTCCACCGAGTTTGACTCGGTCAAACTCGGTCAAACCCCAAAATGGCAGGTCTTCCACTTTCCCAAAATAGCAGGTACTATATATAGCCTTTCCCAAAACGGAAACTTCATGTTTATCCAATTCGACGAACTTCAAACGCGCGTAACTTTCTCATCGTAATTCCGATTCCGATAATTCTCGCGGCCACAAACTCGTCTCGACATATTCTTCAATAATCACTCGAAGTCAAACACATCGGCCAAATGGATAAAAAGTCAACTGTTCAGCCCAAACACATAATAAATCGACTAAACAAACAACAAACGGAAATATTCGCAACTAAATCCTCGTAACTCAAAATCATGCTCCAGAAGTTCCCACAAACTCGAAATTAAATTCTGAACAACTTCCGTGAAGGAACCGAAACCAAATTCTCGTCCGGTAATTTAGTCGCGAACAAACCCGTCATTTAAATCCATTTTCGTCGAAACTTCAAATATTCATAACTAATTCCTCGCTCGTCCAAATAACGATCTGGAACCGCCCACGAACTCGTAATCACATGTAGAACGACTCTCGAGAAGAGACCCAGTTCCAATTCTCGGCCAATAATTAAATCGTTAAGAACTCTGACGATTCCAATAACTGTCAGACAACTGCGACTACACAGTAACACATCGATCAAGCTGATCATATAGCTGATTCTGTTCCGGGTCGTCACAGTACTGCACCTCCTGGTAGGCCTCCATCAGGGATCAGCCGAGAGGCAAGTGTATCGATACAACAACGTAACTGAGACTGTACTCTGTATAAATCAAATCATAAATAGTTCAATACAAATGCATGAATCAATATATAAATGCATATACGTAATGTGTACTGGTATAGGCATAATCGTATAACACATGCTCATGTAAAACATAATCTCGTATGCATGCTCAAGTTCGTAAAACGTATATAAAGACTCGCAATTAATCCGTGAAAAGAAATTGTCCACTCAAAGACTAGCGTAACGCAGTTCTCGTTAACCCGCGATCCGGCGGAAAGTCCATCGCCAAACGAACGATCATGAACCCCTAAATATTCACAAAGTTCATTTCTCAAAGTCATAACTCGACAATTCAAAACAAATCACGAGAAACCACCATTCTCGGAAACACACTATTCAATTACAACGAACTGTGGGAAATCCGATATTCACACCTCAATACCTCACTATGATTTCGGACGCTCAATTTGAAAAACGAACTTCCCCACTGCGATCGGGTTGCGATTTCGAGTGAAATGACATGCAACTTGTCGAAAACCCCAAAAAGTCAAACTGTTGACCGTTGACTGCCGTTGACCACCGCCGGCGGCGGCGGCGCCACCCAAACAGGAAATTTCTCGGCGGAGCAACCACTATTCCACTCCAAATCACCCACTGAGCAACTTTCACAACTGCATCGAAGGCCAATTCGCACTCTAACTAGGTCAATTTCATGGAAACTCAAATTGTCTCACAAATTTCAAATCAAGAATTCTCCATACACAATCAAAATTAGAACTCCCTACTTACATGGTTAGAATCATGGAGAGGAGAGCTTCAAAGCCCACTACAAATTGTAGCTCAATTCGACTGGAATCAAAACCAACAGTTAACCCCAAAAATCTCAAACTTTTACTCGAAATTTCTCTCTCCACCGTCCAACTCGTCGTGAACGGTGGCTGGCACCACCACAAGGGAACCGTGCCGAGCAGAACCAGTCCTAGGCCGAGGCCTAGGGTGGCTGGAATCCCCATCGCCGCTGTGGAGCTCGCCGTTCACGTCGGCCTCTCTCTCTCCACCGAATTGACTCGGTCAACTCGGTCAACACATTAATGCTTCCTCTGTTGACTTTCCTAAAGGGGAAACCTCTATTTATACTTTCCAAAAATGGAAACCAACAAGCACACTTTTCGGCAAACTTCAAATACCCGTAACTTTCTCGTCGTAATTCTGATTCCAATAATTCTCGCGGCAACAAACTCGACTCGACATATTCTTCTATTATCACCCAAAGTCAAACACATCGACCAAACTGATAAAAAGTCAACGGTTCAACCCAAACACATACTTAAACCGACTAAATAATCAACAATCGGAAATATTCACAACTTAATCTTCGTAACTCGGAATAATGCTCCAGAAGTTCCCACGAGCTCCGAATTAAATTCTCAACAACTTCCGTGAAGAAGCCGAAACCAAATTCTCGTCCGGTAATTTAGTCGCTAAGAAGACTGCCTTTTAAACCTGATTACGTCGAAACTTCAAATATTCATAATTTATTCCTCAATCGTCCAAATAATGATCCGGAACCGCCCACGAACTCAAAATCACACGTACAACAACTCTCGAGAAGAGACTCAGCTCCAATCCTCAGCCAACGATTAAGTCGTTATCAAGTCCGGTGATTCAAACAACTGTCGGAAATCTGCGACTACGCGCAAGCTCGTAGATTAAGCTGATTTCACTGCTGATTCTGTTCTGGGTCATCACATGTAAACTGGGCATTGAAAACAAAGAGCCCAGGGGAAGACATATAAATCGTTAGAGTGAGTTGACGAAAATAAATGTCTTTTGCTGAATAATATATGTTATAAAAATATATGCGAGTCTAAATGCATGAAAGTAATATGGTACACGAGGGAGACTCTAACTCCTCACGCGTACAGAGCATGCATCGTAAAATCCCGCGGGGTCACTTATGGAGACATCTGCTCTAGTACAGTCTAAATCACGGGATCCCAGACCCACACGTGATTCCAGCCAGGAAGGCCTCAGGTCAGAGGTCTGCCCCCCCCCCCTGGTAAAGGCCTCGAGTCAGGGGTCACAGCCTCCCCCGGTAAACATCCTCGGGGATCAGCCGGGATGCAAGTGTATCGATACAACAATATATACTGTGACTGTACTCTATGTAAACCAAATCATAAATAGTTTCATGCAAATGGATAAAGTATAATGTGAATGCATAATCGTAATACGTAATTATATAAGCATATTCGTAGATGTATATTCGTAAATGAATAATCGTAAACACATGCTCGAATAACTCATAATTGTATGTGCATGCTCATGCTTATAAAACGTAATATAAAGACTCACGACCAATCAGTGAAAAGAAAAGTCCACTCACAGACAAGCACAGCGCGTAAACGCGCTAATCCCGAGATCCGACGGAAGATCTCTCGCCAACCGTACGATCTTGATCCCCTGAATAATAACAAAATATTACTGATCAAAATCACAATTCAATACTCTGAACCACACCTCGGAAACCAACCATTTCCGGAAACATAGAACTCGAATAACAGAAAACCTGTCGAAAACCCCAAACACTCCAGATAAACCCTCGACTTAAAATCCACCACTCAAATCAAATCGAAAACCTCAGGACGACAATCGGGGTGCGATTACAAGAAAAACGGCATAAACTTATCAAAATCCAAAAAGTCAACCCTTTGTCGGAGCGCCGCTGCCGGCGGCACGGCGTCAACAGTGACGGATTCTGGCCAAGCTCCAATTCCAAGCCCACCGGCCGGAATTGAGCCTGAAACCTCACGGAATCCATTGATTCCGGCGAGTCCCAAACGGCGTCCAAACCAAAATTCCTTCCACCCAAAAGCATCAAGGGGTTGAGAGGAACCTTTCCCCCCATAACCCCGACCCTAAATGTCAACGGAGCACCTCACCCGAAACCGGGGAAATCCCTAATTTTCCTCGAATTCATTCTCCCCCAAAACCTCATCAAATCACACAATTCTAACCATACCAAAATTGTAGCCGGAGGTGGCCGGAAACGGAAAGTACACGGCGAGTCAACTGGGGGTCAACGGTATTCCTTCGGTCAAACAACGGTCAAACTTCTAAACAGTGATTTCTCGACAATTTTACGACTACTCCGATATTTATACTCACGACTTGATACGATCAATGGTCCAAATCGAATCTCATCCATGTTTCGGATAACTCAAACTTAATCGGATAAACACGACTAAATCACGCGATTTCAAATATTCATAACATATTCCTCGGTTATCGAAACAATTATCTGAAACCGCCTAGGAGTTTAAAATCACGCATACTACAATTCTCGTGAAAAGACTCATCTCAAATTCTCGCCCGATAATTAAGTTGTCAACCAGACCGCCAATTCGATCATTTACAATAAATCTTGATTACTCGCAAAACTCGCGGATTAAACCGATTACTTTACCAATTCCGGTCCAGGTCGTCACATATCTACCCCCCTTAGAAAAATTTTGACCTCGAAATTTACGTACCTGCTAAGTGAATAGATGAGGATACTTCTCCCGCATATGCTGCTTGGTCTCCCAGGTGACTTCCTCTACCGAGTGATTCTACCATAAGACCTTCACAAGCTGTATGACTCTGTGTCTCAACTCCTGCTCACACCGATCGAGAATCTGTACTGGCTCCTCTACATATGTCAAATCTTCCCGGATAGGAAGCTGATATGGCGCTAATACATGTGATGGATCTGAAATGTATTTCCGCAACATCGAGACATGGAAAACATCGTGTACTTGAGCCATCTCGGAAGGCAACTCCAACCTGTAAGCCACGGCACCAACTCTCTCTATGATCTCGTATGGACCAATATACCATGGTCGAAGCTTGCCACGCTTCTCGAAACGAATAACTTCTCGCCAAGGAGACAATTTCAGGAAGACCCAATAACCCACCTCAAACTCGAGACTTTTTCTTCTTACATCTGCATAACTCTTTTGGCAATCTTGGGCAATCTTCAATCTTTCTCGGATAATCTGAATGTCCTCTGTGGTGCTCTTTACCAAATTAGGACCAATGGAGTGCGGCATTGCCTCCCGTATAGAGCCTCATACGGTGCCATATAAATACTGGCCTGATAACTGTTGTTGTAAGCAAACTCAATCAAATGCAGTTGTTGGTCCCAATTCCCTCTAAACTGCAAAACACAAGACCGCAACATATCCTCGAGGATCTGAATAGTCCTCTGAGACTGCCCATCAGTCTGGGGATGGAAAGCTGTACTGAAATGTAATCTGGTACCCAAAGCTCGCTGCAATGCTTGCCAGAACTCTGAAGTAAACTGACTGTCTCGGTCAGAAACAATGGATACAGGCACACCATGCAAACGAACAATCTCCTCCAAATACAGCTTCCACTACAAGAAAACATCACTTAGACCACGGAAACGTAATTGTTCCATGGTCCAAGTGACACTTGGACGACGTAGTATTTTCCGTCGTCCAAGTAAAACCTGGACGACAAAGAATGCTATCTCCGTCGTCCAGGTTCTCACCTGGACAATGGAGAAGTCTTCGAGGTCCAGGTGAGAACCTGGACGACGGAGAATAATATCTCCGTCGACCAGGTGCTCACCTGGACAACGGAGAATAATATCTCTGTCGTCCAGGTTCTCACCTGGACAACGGACTGACACGCCGTGGTCCTAGTGTCCACTTAGACGACGTACCCACACCTCCGTCGTCTAAGTGAAGCATTATATAAGGCTAATGCCAAACTCTCTTCTCTCTGCTCACTCGCTCTCAACTGATCGAGCATAATCTCTTCCTGTCTTGATCAGCTAGCGCCTCACGCGTGCACGCAATGCAAACGATCGATGATCGACGTCCTAGTTAGCTGGCTAGATATATAGCACTATATATATCGATCTTCGGCTCCGACCATTCATTAATTCGCCATATATATATCGGAGAAGGCCAGGTACGTACGCAGTTAATTTTCCAACACCATTAACGTAGGTTTATATATATATATATATATATATATTTAATTGCATGTACGTTTGTTAAAACGCTCATTGTTAATAATTAATTAATTAGTAAGTCTAATTAATATATAATTAATATATTAAGTTAGGAAATTGATGATCGATATATATATATTAGTTAATTATAGACATGTAGTACGTATATATGTATGGATGTTTTCAAATTTGGTTAATATTTAGTTAAAATGTACATACATGCATGGATGTTAGCTACACATATTAAAGTACGTAATTGATCGATGTAGATCGAGTACGTATAATTAATAGTTAATTAAGTGACTAATATATATGTAATAATTAATTAATTATAATATTTTGTAGAAGTATGGACAAGAGTTGGATGAAGTTGCAGAATAGATGTGATGTCCGGTATATGGATGGAATTAGCGAATTTGTGAATTTTGCAATAGAACATGGTCAGGGAAAAAGCGTTTCAGGTGTCCGTGCTAGAAATGTCTTAATTGTCAGTATGTGGAGGTTAATGTTATGGTGCAACACCTGTACGAAAATGGTATGATGTGGAGTTACACTACATGGAGCGAGCATGGTGAAGCAGTTGACTTTAGCTCAGCAGACTTCAGCTCAGGGTACAGTTACCAGGGTGTCTCATCCAGCGGCAGTGGTGCCGGCCCCTCTGCTTGCAACCCAACTGCAGATTTGGTCCATGATGCGTTTCCGGGATTTAGTCATGGTGGACACCAACTCCAAGATGGAGGTTACAGTACCACTCATGAGCATGATGACACATTCCCCGCTGCTAGCTTGACCACTGACACTAGTGAGATGGATAAGTACAACCGGATGCTACTTGAAGCGCAGACCCCAGTGTTCCCTGGATGTCGAGAGAATGTGTTGCAATATGTGATGGAGCAAATGAAGATAAAAGTGAAGCACAAAATGTCAGTGAGTGCTTTTGACAAAATTCAGGAGCAAATATGTAAGTTGCTTCCTAATGATCACAATCTTCCTAAATCTCATTATAAGGTTAGAAATATCTTGAGCAGCCTCGGCCTAAAGTACAGGATAATTGACGCATGCCCGAATGATTGTGTGCTATTTTACAAAGAGTATAATGATTTGGACTATTATCTCGTATGTGGCCAGTGCAGATATGAGCTGAATAGGAAGAGTTCAAAAAAGAGAATTCCTGTGAAAATTGTTTGATATTTTCCCTTGATTCCCAGATTGCAGCGCCTATACATGTCTCTACACACAGCAGAGGCGATGCGATGGTAAGCAGAAAAGCGAATAGATGACGATGTCCTGCGACACGCCACGGATGGGGAGGGTTTCAAACATTTCGACAGAGAATTTGGAGACTTTGCTGCAGAGGTTAGAAATGTTAGACTCGGCCTATCTACAGACGGATTCAATCCTTGGGGAAGTAATAGCTCCGCCGTCAGCACTTGGCCAGTTATTCTGATGCCGTACAACTTGCCTCCGTGGATGTGCATGAACAAGGAATTTAATTTCCTTACTGTACTAATTCCAGGTCCTAAATCTCCAGGGAAGTGCTTAGATGTCTACCTCAGACCTTTGATCGACGAGCTGAAACTGTTGTGGAAAAATGGAGTCCCAACTTATGACAAATTCACTGACACGATGTTCACGATGAGGGCTGCCGTAATGTGGACGATCAGCGATTTTCCAGCGTATGGGATGTTGGCAACCTGCAGGACAAAAGGATATAATGGACCTGGTTCAAGATGGTGAATGGTTACCCATGCCTGATGGTTGTACAGATCTAACTGAAGATGAGATTATCGATGCCATTAATGAGGTAGCACTACAACATTTTTGCCCATTACCGGCGAGATCACCGGAGACAAGGCCGGCGACCGGAAAAGTCGCCGGTAATGTTCAACATTACCGGCGACTTAGCCCGTCGCCGGCAATGTCGCCGGAATCTCGCCGGTAATGTTGCAAAACATTACCGGCGACTCCAACCGTCGCCGGCAATGTCTAGGGAGACATTACCGGCGATTTTCCAGCGGGAATTTCGCCGGAAATGTCTCCCTAGACATTGCCGGCGACGGTTGGAGTCGCCGGTAATGTTTTGCAACATTACCGGCGAGATTCCGGCGTAAAGTCTTCCGGTAATGTCTTCATTTCCGGCGACTTACTCCGTCGCCGGCAATGTGTCTTATATTAGATGCCGGATCGGGCAGCTCGATCATTCAATCATTTTGAGCGAAAAAAATCCAGAGAAATCGAAAGAAAGAAAACGTACGCTCTGAAATCGATCATTCGGTATATTGTCAAAATTAAGGCGGGCGTCGAAAACTCGATCACTCGGGAAGCTATTTATATAGGTACGTAGGTGTATATATACGTATATGTGGTATATATATATGTGTGTGTGTGTGTGTTGATCAAATCCAATTCGTGAGATATATATATATATATATATATATATATGAAATGTTGTTGATGTACGGTCACCGAAACGAGAAAACAGCTTGTAGTTAATCTTGTGTCTGAATCAATGACTGGTATTATCGTATTGTTATCGGAGCCAGGCTTAACAGAGATTAGATCGATATATCATTGAGTACTATCATCGAGTACTGAATACGTACTATCATCGAGTACTGAATCGAATTCAGAGATTAGATCGATATATATACATATGCATGCATGTGTTGATTTAATTAGAGTTGAATTGAGAGATCACGTCGATTATTAGTAGTGAATGTGTGTATATATATATAATTAATACGTAAAATTGTTAGAATTTTCAGGATGGACAAGAGTTGGATGAGCCTCGAAAGATGGGATGTCAGATATCACGAGGGAATTAGGAGTTTTGTGGATTTTGTGAAGGCTAATTGTGGAGACACTACACTTCATTATTGCCCGTGTAAAGAATGTAAGTGTTTCAGCGATCGATTTCGATTTCCCATTGATAAAGTGCAGAGGCACTTGAGTAAATACGGGTTTTGGGATAAGTACACTTGTTGGATTTATCACGGTGAAACATCGGTAGCGGGTCCGCATGATCATGGACAATTTGGTGAGAGGGCCAGTCCACGCTATGATTATGGACATTTTGCTGAGAGGGGCAGTTCATCCTATGATCCAACATCGATGTTAATCAATGATATGTTTCCTCATAAGAGCGGTGTATTTGCTGATGAAGCACCAAATGTCCCTCCCGTTGTTGAGGGTTTCCCCCATATCGAGCCAGTCGAACCATTACCTGGAGGTCATGCCAACACAAGCGGTATGGACAAGTACAACAACCTGATTGCATTGCAACAGACTCCGTTGTACGACGGTTGTAGTAAGACTGTTCTTGAAAGTGTGATGGGAGTGATGCAGCTAAAAATGGAGAACAAAATGTCTGTCAAAGTTGTTGATTCTTGGTTGAAGTGGACTGCTTCGCTACTGCCACCCGGTCATCGTCTTCCTACCACTCATCATAAGGTGCGACATATCCTGAAAGATCTTGGGCTTTCCTACATCAAAATCCATGCATGCAGATATGATTGTATTCTCTTCTGGGGAAAAGATCTCGAAGACCTTGAAGCCTGCCCGGTATGTTTTACAGAAAGGTATAAGTTGACTCCTGCAGGCAACAAGAAAGCTGTGAAGATACTTCGATATTTCCCGCTTATTGAAAATGTAGTCGTTAATCGTAGGGCTGGGATCGGTACGGGACGGGTCGGGATTCGACCTATCCCGATCCCGATCCCGAAAGTAAAATCGGGATCGGGACGGGTCGGGACGACATAATCTTAGAGGTGTATCCCGACCCGATCGGGACGGGGGATCGGGACGGGTCGGGTTCGGTATCGGGATTTCGGTATTGGATTCTCAGCCCTAGTTAATCGTACGTATACGAAAATTGATAATCGAAAATGTAGTCGGAAAATGTAGTCGTTAATCGTACGGATACGGAAATTGTAGTCGAAATTGTAGTCGGAAAATGTAGCCGGAAATCGTAGACGGAAAATGTTGTCGTTAATCGTACGTATACGGAAATCGTAGTTGTTAATCGTACGTATACGGAAATCGTAGTCGTTAATCGTAGTCGTTAATCGTACGTATACGGAAAATGCCCTAGTTAATCGTACGTATACGGAAATCATTAATCGAAAATGTAGACGGAAAATGTAGTCATTAATCGTACGGATACGGAAAATGATAATCGAAATTGTAGTCGGAAAATGTAGCCGGAAATCGTAGACGGAAAATGTTGTCGGATATTCTTCGGGAAATAATGACATTACCAACGAGTTGAAGTCGTTGGTAATGACATTCCCAACGAGTTATAAGCAACTCGTTGGTAATGACATTACCCACGAGTTAACTCGTCGTTGGTAATGTCATTACCAACGAGTTGCTTATAACTCGTTGGTAATGTCATTACCAACGAGTTAACTCGTTGGTAATGACATTACCAACGAGTTATAAGCAACTCGCCGGTAATGTTTTCTGGTTTCCCCCATATCGAGCCCGAGCCTCTCCTCTCCCTCTCCTCTCCCTCTCCTCCTCCTCTCCCTCTCCTCTCCCTCTCCTCCTCCCAAATCGGTCCGGTGAGCCTCTCCTCTCCCTCTCCTCCTCCTCTCCCTCTCCTCTCCCTACTCCTCCTCTCCCTCTCCTCCTCTCCACCGATCCCCTCTCCTCTCCTCCTCCGAAAATCTCCTCCTCCCCTCCTCCCCTCCTCCCCTCCTCTCCTCCCCTCACCATTGTAGGTGGAAGAAAATGGCAGGTCCGATCCTCTCTCTCTCCCTCTCTCTCTCTCTCTCAATTTTTAATTATTTTTTTGCATGTGTATGTGTATGTGTATGTGTAAATTAATTAGGGTGCTAAGTTGGAAATTAGGGTGATAAGTTCTAAATTAGCATGTATGTATATATGTGATGTATATATATATTTAGGTATGTGAATATGAAGTGATGTATATATATATGTGAAAATTATGTATAAATGTGGTTTTGATGAATATGTGATGTATATATATACGGAAATTAAACCTAATTAAGATGCATGATATATATATGTGTGAAAAATGTGGAAAATTAATTAGGGTTTGTGATTTGGATGAATATGTGATGGATAAATTTAATTAAGATGCATGATGTATATATATATATACACATCGAATATGTATAGTCGTTAATTTAGGTGATATAGTTGTTAATTAATCGTATAAATGAAGGTGGAAATCGGGATCGGGACGGTTTGGAACCGGAACGGTTTGGAACCGGAACTTATTGTAACTGGAACCGTTATGTTACAAACGGTTCCGGTTACAAACACTTCCGGTTTCAAATGGTTCCGGTTCCAAACCGTTCCGGTTCCGATTTGTTATAGAACCGAAACGGTGTGGAACCGGAACGGTTTGGAACCGGAACTGTTTGTAACCGGAACCGTTATGTTACAAACGGTTCCGGTTACAAACAGTTCCGGTTTCAAACGGTTCTGGTTCCACACCGTTCCGGTTCCGATTTGTTATAGAACCGGAACGGTTTGGAACCGGAACTATTTGTAACCGGAACCGTTATGTTACAAACGGTTCCGGTTACAAACAGTTCCGGTTTCAAACGGTTCCGGTTCCACACCGTTCCGGTTCCGATTTGTTATAGAACCGGAACGGTGTGGAACCGGAACTGTTTGTAACCGGAACCGTTATGTTACAAACGGTTCCGGTTACAAACAGTTCCGGTTTCAAACGGTTCCGGTTCCACACCGTTCCGGTTCCGATTTGTTATAGAACCGGAACGGTTTGGAACCGGAACTGTTTGTAACCGGAACCGTTATGTTACAAACGGTTCCGGTTACAAACAGTTCCGGTTTCAAACGGTTCCGGTTCCACACCGTTCCGGTTCCGATTTGTTATTGAACCGAATCCATGACTATTACGATGTCCAGGAGGTTTTGCGGCTAATTGGCTTCGGAGAGGTTCCCGAAATAGTGGAGGGAACAGTAGTCAAGCTTCCTCCTCGGCCGCAGTTAGCAACACGCCCAGTGGGCCAATGATGACTGCTCGCACGAGAGCCTTGCTAGAGGCGCGAGCTGAGGAGGAAGCTGCACGATCAAGAGCCGTGGAACCGGAATTCGAGGCTCGAGCCTCAGTCTCTAGACGCTCAATCAGCAGACGTCCCTCCGGTGGCAGAGCCTCAGACGAGCGACAGTCAACGGGGGCATCAGAAACTCCCTCAATCCGAATGCCCCATATTCGGATGGTGCCTACTCCCGTTTCACGGGAATCATCTGAGGCACATGGTGGTGCTGGCGCCTCATCGTCCAGGCCTCGTCTATCTCCGCCGTCCGGTCTCTTCCTACCCGACGAGATTCCTGTCATCCCTGAATTCGATGATAGGGGGATGCCTGTTTATATTGAAGGACGGCCGGATTTCCTGACCGTGGAGGAAGCGTATAACTTCCTCCCGTTCGACCCCGTGTATCTTTGGAGTGTGAGGTGCACCAACCAACAAACGGACGATGCAGGTAAATTTTATTTAACATCAGATTGATTACTTAATTATTACTTAAGACTTGCGATTGGTTCAATTAATGATATCAATTTGTTGACATTGTTTTATTAGGCAATTTCGTTAATGGGACTGGAAAACGGAAAGGGGCTAGAGGCACCTGCACCGGGAAGAGACTTGAGCAGGCCACCGGCGGAAGGAAAACGCCCATAAGGGCCAATGAGGATGGCGAGGTGATCGAGGCATTCGACACCACGCGCAAATATGTCAGCATGGCCGGTGCGATCGTGCGGGACAAGGTCCCAATGCTTTGGCCAGATTGGGAATCTGTGCCTATCTACGTGAAGATGCAAGTGCATAATGCACTCAGTGTGAGTAAAATCGTATTTTCATTACGTAAATTTTACATTTATTAATTAAGTCCACTTAAATATATAATTTTACCTTTTATATATTCATATTGCAGGTGTGGTTTGACGTGGATGAAGTTCTTATTCACACGTGGGTAGAGCGTCAACTACATAATCGGTGATGTGCTTCCACTTATTTGAATATATATCAAGCTAGATTTTTGTTTATCAACTGTTTTAATATCTCTAACTTTTTTTCCTTGTTTTAATATAGGTATAAAGAGTGGAAGAACGAGCTTTCTTCCCATTACACTGTATACAAGGAGCTAGGCCGAGGTTCTACTCCTAGCGAATTCCGGTTTAGGGAGTACGAGTGGCTGTGGCTGATAGCCCACTTCGAGCACCCCAAAGCTCAGGTATGCATCCTTAATATATCTTACAAGCCTAATGTATCGTATCAGATTGAAATAGTTAGTTACTAATTTTTTTCCATATGTTTATCAAACAAGGCGATTTCGAAGACGAACCGGGCGAATAGATTGAAAAACACCAGGGCCCATCATGCAGGTTCACTCAACTACATGGGTTGGTCGACTAAGGCGCAGCAACAACAAGAAGTGAACCCCTTGGTGTATATTCATCAGAAGTTCTATCCGCAATGCCCTGACGAAGCGGTAAGTCTTTCGCCTCTCCATGTGTTAATAAAACTATTTTTCGATATTAATAGATGTTGTTAGTTAATACGTTGTTCATTTTCGCTTTTCAATTAGGCGAGAGTGGAGGAGGCGACGACAGAAGTGACCATGAGTATAGCTCGGACTAACCATCCTGACTGCTCCGAGGAAGAAGTCACCCAGTATGCCTCTCAGATCGATCCGCTTGATCCCCCGATAGCGGCTCAGATCATGGCAAAAGCGTGCGGGACTGGAAAGAATACCTACTACTGTAGGGGAATGGGCTCGGCGGGCGAAGGAGTATTGAAAACCACTTCACAATACTCTACCGGGTCAAGAAGTTCAACTTCTAGTCGTAACCTCGCAGCGGAGCTTCATAGGACGCAGAGGGAGTTGGAGGAGCAAAAGAGGCAGATGGCCGAGTACCAAATGCAGCAGACACAGGTGCAGGCTCAGATGTACACATGGATGCGGACGATGTACGAGGCTCAGACTACCGGACAACCGTTCCCCACACCTCCCCCGGTCCCGGTCCCTCCGTTCCCTAGCTATCCACCACCACCACCGCACCAGTCAACGCCAGAGCAAGACCAAGGTAGCCATCGGAATTCAAATGAGTACTTTGATTACTTCGACCCTGACCCGCAAGTTCCTCGACCCTGACCTGTAGTTGTAGTTAATTTTCGTATCGTCGTTGCTATTTGTACTGTACGTTGGACATTTATGTGTACTGTTGAACTTGTATGATTGTACGGTTTATGTCTTTCAATGCAGGTTCTGGAATTGGGCCCAATCCAGAACCGCGTTTTTTTTTCAAAATTTTTTCTGACATTGCCGGCGACATGGACCTCAGTCGCCGGCAATGTCACAAATTCCGGCCACGGCGGCGGAACCATTGCCGGCGACGGCGTCGCCGGTAATGTCGGAGACATTGCCGGCGACTCCAGTCGCCGGTAGTCGCCGGTGATGTCTCTGACATTACCGGCGACGCCGTTTCCCGTCGCCGGCAATGTTAACACCGGCGGGAGATTTCCGGCGACGTCATTGCCGGCGACTCGTCGCCGGGAATGACATTTCCGGCGAAAAAAAAATACAAGGCCGGCGACCTCCCGTCGCCGGTAATGTCTCCTTTTCTTGTAGTGTAGATGAAGAAGATGTGCAGGATGAGGACGCGGACGAGGACTCAGGTTATTCGTCGGACGATGTTGAGTACGATGAGGAGGATGAGCAATCGGATAACGGGGATGAGGATGATGACGATTATGACGAAGAGTATGGTTATACGACGAGGATTATTAATAGGAAATTAATTATTGTAATATATGATCGATGCATCATCGATCAAAAATTAATATAAATATTATAAGGAGGAGAACGTATGTACGTAGATCTTAATATTTTTGTAATTAATTAATTAATTACACGCGTCCATGCTCAGATTAGATCGACTGACATACGTAAATTAATTAATTAATTAATTAATTAATCCGAATTATATTGGAACGATATCGAATCAGATCGATCGAGGAGCGGATCAGATCGACGAATTTTTAAGCGAATTCAATCAGAAGAATTGAACGGAGACACCTGGACGACGGAGAATACCATATGCGTCGTCCAAGTTAAGCAAAAACCCTAAACCCTAAACACTGAGGCCTTAACCCCTAAATTCAGGGTTCTCACCTGGATGACGGAGAAATTAATCAAAGCTTTTGCCTTTTGGGTATTTTGGGCTTTGGGTAGTCGAAAAGGTGAAAACTTTCTATTATATATGTCCAAGAAGCTTCCTCAAGAAGCTTTCGTTCGTTTTTCTATAAATAATCCATTTAATTTAGTTTTCCTATAAAATTAGTGACTTTTAAAAGACCTACCTTCCAAGTTCATTGTATTTTCAGTTGAGTTTTGTTTAATTGTTTTTAAATAATATTTATGTGTAAATATGATTATGGGTCCCTATGATTATTGCGAGAGATGAATGAAATAAATGTTTCAGAAATTATACTATATTATTCTACGCTTAGTTATGTCATGTGATAGTATTATTATGAGCACGATGTAGTATATGTTGTTTTAGAGAGTTAAACCTATCATGCCAGAAGGAAAGTTCATACATAAATACCTTGAGCTATCTCCCTAAACCCTAAACCCTAAAGCTAGCAGATCGGATTGGAGCGGATCGATGATTTTTTCAATTATCGAATTGAATCAGGAGAATTGAACGGAGACACAAATGACCTTGGACGACCTAAACCCTAAACAGTAAGGCCCTAACCCCTGAATTCAGGATTTCTCCACTTGGACGACGCAAATGCCCTTCTCCGTCGTCCAGGTACTCACTAGGACGACGGATAAGGGCATTTGCGTCGTCCAAGTGTAGAAACCCTAAACCCTAAAACAGTAAGGCCCTAACCCCTGAATTCAGGGTTTTTACACTTGGACGACGGAGAACTCACTCTCCGTCGTCCTAGTTAGTACCTGGACGACGGAGATGCCCTTCTCCGTCGTCCAAGTACGCACCTAGACCACGGAGAAGCTCATCTCCGTCATCCAGGTGCATAAATCGTAATTTTTTCTAAGACAACGACCATCTAGACCATCTCCCAATGCATATTCTTTTCATCAAGACTATAGAGTATACAATTCTTGGTGTGTGAGCTTCGACGGTTCTAAAATCGGAGTTACGAAATGTCTTGTATCCACGTTTCCGGTTTGTCAAAATCTCGGTTTTGCGGTTGACTGTGCCGATGAAACCCTTCACGAACTTATTATTTTCTGAAAATTATTGTAATTATATATTATGTTACGGCGAACGTATCCCACGGTTGTTTTGTCCAAATTCAATTTCGTTAATACTCTGGTGCAAATGAGCCTATACTTAATAACACTTAAGTCATAAAGATTAGTAGATACTTAACAAGTTTAAAGACGTAAAATTATTCGTCGTTTCAAATTTAACTGTTTATATATACGATGCGTTTATCGATATTTTACGACTATTTCATTCGAATGACAGATCGGCAAATTCCTTGCGAATTAATTTTTTTCTTTTTTTTTACGTAAATTGAATTTGGACGACGGAGAATGACCATCTCCGTCGTCCAAGTTCAATTTACGTGGCGGTTCATTATGCCTCATTACATTTCGGCGCCGCTTCAAATTTGACTTAGACGACGGAGAATAGATTCTCCGTCGTCTATGTTCAAAATTAAGGCGGTTGAAACGTCCCGCCGATTAATTGGGCGCCGTTTCAAAATTTTGAAACGGTTCACTTAGACGACGGAAAAGCCCGTTTCCGTTGTCCAAGTGCAGTTAGACGACGGAAAATAGGGCGTCGTCGTCTAGGTGAACGCCTATAAATAGAACAGTTCACCCCTCTCATTTTTCCATCCCATCTCATTTCCTCCTCTCCTCTCAAAACCTCCGGCCTTCCTCCTTCGGCAACGAAAATTCCGGCGACTTTCCCTCTCTCCGACGACTCTACTCCGGCGACTTTCCGGCTACTTTCCGGCGACTTTCCGGCAAGGTAATAATTCTATTTTTTAATTAACATTATTATTATTTAAGTAATTATTTAATTTGTAAATAATGTTAATTAATTAGTAATTATAATAATTAATAATTATTATTATTAATTAGTAATAAATAATAATTAGTACTCATTATTAGTTGTTATTTGGTAATGAATAATATATTAGTTAAAATTAAATAATAGTAATAATTATTATTGTTAATAATAATTAATTATATTGGTAAATGAATAATTATTATTAAATGCATGATAAATAATAATTAATTTTTGTCATTATTTATTGTTTTAATTAATAGTATAATTTGTGATTATTATTGCATGTAATTAAAAATTATTAATTGATAATTATGTGTTAATTTGGTAGTCTTTGATTTAAATTTAGTACATAAGATTGGTTTATTAAGTCGCACTCTTTGGAATAGATGGCGCCTATTTTCCTAATTTATCTCCTTAACCCCTCGTGATGTGTGGATTTCATCACCGGACACCATAACCTAAGTGAATTTATGGACACGAGGTTGAGGGCGGAGTTTGCAAAGGACTTGAGGGAGTGTAAATTTTTGAAAGATTGGCCGAATGTCGGACATGGTGTCTAGAAACGGGTTATGACTGGTGACAGGTTTTGGATCTAAGAAAGACGACACCAATAGAGTATATACCATTCATTTGGTTAGCCTCGGGGTGTTTTGTCGAAATTAGTCCTGCCTCTCGCGTTATCTCTATCCCTAACTGGCCATGTTTTTCGATTGAACCAAGGATGATTAATTGAAAGTTTACACTTTATCGCGCGGGTCGCACGTCCGTTGAACGACCCAAAAAACCAAGCTAGTGTACTCTATTTAAATCTTAGCCGCACTTAATTAGCGTAAATTTTTTTATATAATTATTATGGTAATCAGGTATTTTAACAACGTACTCCTAGGTTTAAATGCCTCCGTCCGGAAAGAAAAAGGCCCAATAGGAGGTGGAAGATGCTATGCTCCGACACTTGGCGGAGCAAGTCGGTCGGGAATTACAGGAGGGCAACGACGCCCTCAATCCGGACCCTTCATCTGTTCCGTCGACAGCGCCCTCTGGGGAAATTCCCGCTGCCCCATTTATCCCGAGCGGTGATGACAACTTCTATTCTAGTCCGACGCCCGGTTCAACAGGAAGTACTCAGGCATCTTCGACCTCTGAATCTATCCTCTACAGCGCGCGGCGTAAGCAAAGGAGGGCCCCGACTGACCCGGAACCGAAAAGGACTTGCGGTCTCGTCAAAGGCGGCAAAGCAGAAAAAAATTTAAAGTCGACCGGGAAAAAGATCGACTTACCGTACGATGAATTCAACGGTGGCCCTCCTATAGCTCAACTAGCAAGTCTCTCGGCGCATAGCATAGGGTCAATCTTTCGTAGCCGGGTTCGTCTCACTGCCCCTAATTGGAAGGAGTTGTCGGATGAAGAGAAGGCGAAACTCTTTAAAGAACTTTCGGTACATAATACGTACAATTTTAAATTTATTTTGTAATAACCAATAAACATTATAATTTCATAATATATACGATTATAATTTTTTATTTATTTCTGATAGGAACAATATGAGGTAGATCCCACACCGGCGATGCTTAGGCATATCAACCAAACCGCCAACTCTATCTACCGTGACTGGAAGTACAGGCTTCATCAATACTTCGAAAAAATCGGCCCCATGCCTACCCCCGTAGAGCAGCGTGGGGATATGGAAGATGAGTTGCAGTGGTTGTGTAACCACTTCCAAGATGAACAATATCAGGTGTTTACTTTTTTTATTTCAATTAAGAGAATTGAATTATTTTAATCTTAGTTACTTATTAATTTTTTAATGATTTATGTTGTCTAACAGAAATTCTCCGAAATCAACAAAACCAACTGGGGGAAGAAGGACAAACACCATACTTCCGGCACCAAGCAACTGATTCAAATAGCCAAGGAGCACAGGGATAAGGGCTCCAAACTGTAAGGACCCAACCCCGATTCAGTTACTTAAATCGGAATCGAACCCCTTCTGAAAACACGAACCAACAAAAACCATTCAAAATTTCGGCAGAGTTTCGTTACTAACGTGGAATTGCATAAACCTGCACCCAGAAAATAACACTTCGTCCTATGCCACAAAAACCAAACCGTGAGCACCAATCCCATCCGGATTTCTCAACATCATAATATAAACAATAAACAGTAAACATACTGTACTATATATAATATATCCGAGAAAATCCGTATAAACACGTATCAGAATGTATCAGAGCGACCTCTAGTGTAAATATATACAAGATACACATCGGTAGGCGAAACAAGAACCTACTGGAAAACACAGGTAGCTCAGATCACTAGCCTCCAACCGCGACGTGAAACACCAAACCTGAACTGCAACTGGGCACGGAAACCGAAAAGCCCAGGGGAAAGACATGAAAACTGTTAGAGTGAGTGGACGAAAAGATAATTGTCTTTCGCCGAACAATATATATATATTATAAAATCATATGCATAAATAAAGAAAAGGTACACGAGGGAGACTCTAACTCCTCACGCGTAAAGAGCAAGCATAAAAATCTCACGGGGTCACTCGTGGACACATCCGTGCTAGTACAGTCAGAATCAAGGGGTCCCTAGTCCGCACGTGACTCTAGCCAGAAAGGGCCTCAGGTCAAAGGTCTGCCTCCCCCCGGTAAAGGCCTCAGGTCAGGAATCACAGCCTCCCCTGGTAAACATCCTCGGGGATCAGCCAGGATGCAGGTGTATCTATACAACAACATATATAAGGACTGTACTCTGTGTAAATCAAATCGTAAATAGTTCGATGCAAATGCATGAAACAATATATAAGTATATGTATACGTAATCTATACTGGTATAGGCATAATCGTATAACACATGCTCATATAAATCGAAATCACATATGCATGCTCAATTTCGTAAAACGTGTAATAAGACTCGCAAACAATCCGTGAAAAGAAATTGTCCACTCACAGGTGAGCAAAACGCGCACTCGCGCTAATCTCGTGGTCCGGCGGAAGATCCCTCGCCTGAAGCACGGTCACGATCTCGATCTCAATTTCGATCCCCTGAATATTCATAAAACATAACTGATCAAAACATAACCCACAACTCTATACTGAACCACGGAAACCAATCGTTCCCGGAAATATGCAATGTAGTACAAAATGATTAACAGAATTTTTGAAATCTCTACTCAAAACCCTCGACTGAAAATCGGCTACCCAAATCAATCCGAAAACCTCTGGACGATAATCAGGGCGCGATTACGAGAAAAACGACATTAAAAACACTAAAATCCAAAAAGTCAACTCCTTGTCGAAGCTCCGCTGTTGACCGCCGGCGGCGTCCGCGGTGCGCCGTCAATAGTGGAGTTTAACGGTGAGACTCTCCAGAATTCAAGGTCTCATCAATCCGAATCACTTCCTCAACTACCACAAGAGCTAAAACAGATCGGAACCCCTCCAATTTCACCAAAATCCGAACGGAATTTCACTCTCCGGTGACCTAATCAGACCCCCATAATTTCACTATTTAATCTCAATCAAGACCTATAGAAAGCATCTCCAAGCTACAAGGAGTCAAACCCCCTTAACCCTCACCACCGTGGCTCGCCGAAACACAGCGAACCAACACCGGCGACATTCTCAAACTCGGCCCGACTTGGGTTCCACAAAAACTCTACCAATTTTCATCAAACCAAACACAAACCCACTCGAAATCAAGAGAGGAAGAAGACCTTACCCACAACGAGGTTGATGGTGGCCGGAAAAGAGACGTCGGACGGCAAGAACGAAACGGGAAAGGTTCCCCTTCGTGTCAACGGGTCAAACTGCCATTTTAGGAAAGTCAACGATGGTCAACGCCAAATAGTGATTTTCGACAATTTTACGACTATTCCCGAAATTTATACTTGCGCCTCTGGTCAATCGACGATCCGAAATGAATATTCGAAATGATTCGGATAAGCTCGAAACAATCGGATCAACTCATCGAAAACCGAAACTTCGAATGATCATAGTATATTCCTCGGTTATCGGAAAAATCATCCGGAACCACCCACGAGCTCAAAATAACGTACTCTACAATTTCCGTGAAGAAACTCAACTCAAATTCTCGGCCGAAAACATAGTCGCGAGTAGAATCGAGAAACCACACATTTATCGTAAAACTGCGACTAAGCATAATCTCGTGAATCGTGCCGAATATTCTTACTGATTTTGGTTCAGGTCGTCACAAATCTACCCCCTTTAAAAAAAATTTGACCTCGAAATTTACGTACCTGTCAAGTGAACAGATGAGGATACTGCTCCCTCATACGCTGCTCAGTCTCCCAGGTGGCCTCCTCAACTGAGTGGTTCTGCCACAAGACCTTCACTAGCGGAATCACACGGTGCCTCAACTCCTGCTCACGACGATCGAGAATCTGCACTGGCTCCTCTACGTACGTCAAATCCTCTCTGATCGGCAACTGCTGTGGGACTAACACATGTGAAGGATCTGAGATGTACTTTCGAAACATGGAAGACATCATGAACACGAGCCATCTCTGCTGGTAACTCAAGTCTGTAAGCAACAGCTCCAACCCTCTCTGTAATATCGTACGGACCAATGTACCGCGGTCGAAGCTTGCCACGCTTCCCGATACGCACAACTCCCCTCCACTGAGATAGTTTCAGGAAGACCCAATCGCCTACCTCAAACTCGAGGCTCTTCCTCCTCACGTCTGCATAACTCTTCTGCCGATCCTGGGCGATCTTCAATCGTTCCCGGATAATTTGAACATCCTCCATAGTGCTCTTCACCAGATCAGGACCAATAAGCCAACGCTCGCCCACCTCACTCCAACACAATGGAGTACGACACTGCTTCCCGTACAGGGCCTCGTACGGTGCCATCTCAATACTGGCCTGATAGCTGTTGTTGTAGGCGAACTCTATCAAATGTAACTGCTGATCCCAGTTCCCGCGGAACTGCAACACACATGATCTCAGCATATCCTCAAGAGTTTGAATGGTCCGCTCAGACTGCCCGTCAGTCTGAGGATGAAAAGCTGTACTAAATTGCAACCTCGTGCCCAATGCTCGCTGCAACGCCTGCCAGAACTCAGAAGTGAACTGACTATCCCGGTCAGAAACAATGGACACAGGCACACCATGCAAGCGAACAATCTCTGATAAGTACAACTTGGCCAATCTACCCACTGATATCTTCCCCGGAAGTGCAAGAAAATGAGCGGATTTCGTCAGTCGATCCACAATAACCCAAATACCAGTGTTGTCCGCCGAAGTACGCGGCAATTGATAGACGAAATCCATCGTAATGTGCTCCCACTTCCAAACCGGAATCTCAAGTGGCTGTAGTTTCCCTACAGGTTTCTGTCTCTCCGCTTTCACCTGCTGATAGATCAAACATCGACTCACGTACGCGGCAATCTCCCGCTTCATGTTGCGCCACCAATAGTACGCTCGAAGTGTACGAAACATCTTCGTACCTCCGGGATGCATCGCATACGCTGAACTATGGGCCTCATCCAGAATCTCCTTCTTCAAGCTCTCGTCTCTGGGTACACATAACCTGCCTCTAAACAACAACGTACCGTCGTCGCTCAATCGGAACTTTGTAGGCACACCATTCTGTATCATGGTCTTCTTGCCCAACAGGTAAGAATCTGAATCCTGAGCCTCTCGTACCTGATCAACCAATACGGGTCGAACCTGAAAACTGGCCAATAAAGCTCCCTCGTCATCATACCCGAACTCAGCACCCGTAGCTCGAAGCTCGGCTAACATCGATACTCTGGCCACACAAATATGAAACAACGAGGCTCCAGATTTCCGGCTAAGTGCATCTGCTACAACATTGGCCTTCCCCGGATGGTACTCGAAAGTGCAATCATAATCGTTGATCAACTCCATCCACCGGCGCTGCCTCATGTTCAGATCCGGCTGCGTCCGCAAGTAGGTGAGACTCTTGTGATCAGTGTAAATCTTACACTGAGCACCATACAAATAATGTCTCCAACTCTTCAATGCTAACACGATAGCGGCTAACTCCAAATCATGCGTCGGATAGTTGACCTCATGTGGTTTCAGCTGCTTGGAACCATAGGCTACAACTCTACCATGCTGCATCAGCACACAGCCAAGCCCCAATTTTGACGCATCACTGTATACAACAAACTCAATACTGTCGTTTGGCAATGTTAGAACCGGTGCGGTAGTCAATCTCTCCTTCCGGAGCAAATAACTCTTCTCGCACGCATCAGACCACTCAAACTTGACGCCCTTCTTCGTCAATCTGGTCAGTGGTGTAGCAATCCGGGAGAAATCCTGTACAAACCATCGGTAATAGCCTGCTAACCCCAAGAAACTCTGGATCTCAGGTACAGTAGTAGGTCTACTCCAGTTCAGCATAGCCTCGATCTTGTCAGGATCAACACTGACTCCCTCGGCCGAAATCACGTGGCCCAGAAACTTCACACTATCCACCCAGAACTCGCACTTGCTAAACTTCGCGAACAAATGATGGTCCCGCAAAGTCGGCAACACTGCTCACAAATGCTTCTTGTGTTGGCCCACACTCCTGGAATAAATCAAAATATCATCAATGAATACAATCACGAACTTGTCCAAGAACCGTCTGAACACCCAATTCATCAAGTCCATGAAAGCTGCGGGGGCGTTGGTCAACCCAAACGGCATAACCAAAAACTCATAGTGCCCATACCGCATCCTGAATGCCGTCCTGGCTACATCAGAGTCACAGATCCTCAACTGGTGATATCCGGATCGAAGGTCAATCTTCGAAAAGACTGATGCTCCCTTAAGCTGATCGAACAAGTCATCAATCCGCGACAACGGATACTTGTTCCTCACTGTAACCTGATTTACCTTCCGATACCCGGCAACAACTCAATAGTGAAATCAATAGTGAAATCAATCTCCCTCACAGGGGGTATACCAGGTAACTCAGCTGGAAACACATCCCAAAACTCAGACACAACCTCAATACTACCAAGGTTTGGTACAGCTGCTGCAGTGTCCACAACATGGGCTAAGTAAGCAACACAACCCTTCTTCATCAACCGATCCGCCCTCATTGCGGAAAACAAACACGGTAGTGAAGTGTTCTTCTCGCCACGGAACAGTATCTCGGGTAACCATGGTCGTCGAAACGCGACCTCCTTCCTATGACAGTCAAACATGGCCCAGTGCGTCTCCAAGAAGTCCATACCCAAGATCAGATCAAAATCCACAATATCAAGCAATAACAGATCTGCGGCTAATCCATGACCATCAATAAACACCTCACAATCTCTGTACACCCAACCGATGCTCACCACCTCACCTGACGGATACAACACTCTCCACAACCCCGGAAATGGAGATGCAGGTACCGTAGCTAATGATGACAGTCTATATAATATAAATGAATGTGTGGCACCTGGATCTAACAATGCAAGTACTGGAATACCAAAGACATGTAACGTACCAATAACAACCTCCGGTGAAGCTCTGCCCTCACGTAGAGTCACAGCATGAACCCTCGCCTGTCTGGCTGGTCGTCCTCGCTGGGCCTGTCCCTACTGCCTACCCTGACCTGCAAGCTGTGCTGGTCGAACTCCTGAAGTGGCACCTCGCTCAGCTCCGGAACTCTGGGTTGCCTGTCCATCAGCACCATATGACTGAGGACACTCCCACGAATAGTGACCCACCAGGCCACAACGATAACAAATGACAGGGCCCGGTTGACATGTACCAGGGTGATATCTGCTGCAGAAGCTACATAATGGATAGTCTCTCCATACAGGAAATGTGCCACCGGTACGCCGAGGATAACTAGAACCTCCAGAATTCCCACCAGCCTGTAGTCGCTGCGGTCGATCTCTCCTCCATCTCAATCTCTGTCTCGGTGTACTAACTGGTGGGCGATAAGATTCACTGCCTGAGCATGAAGCTGAACCGGAAGTATCAGAACTCTGCCTCTTTGAAGGCCCCCGACTCGGTCTACCTTCCTCAAACCGTCTCGGCTGGTACCTCTGTTGTCTCTCCTGCTCAATATCCTCGCCACGGAGTGCTGCACTGACAAACTCATCAAAGTTGTTCTGAGGCATCGTAGTTAGAGTCGCCTTGATATTCAGATTCAATCCTAGCTCAAACCTGCGACACTTGGCTTCCTCAATAGCCACCATATCACGCGTAAAACGAGACAAACGGGTAAACCGGTCCCGGTACTCAAGTACAGACAAACTGCCCTGCCTCAAGTTCGTAAACTCCTCATACTTGCACTGCTGGGTAGCCTGATTAAACTACCTCCGCATAAACAGATCACGAAACAAGGTCCATGGAGTATCAGCTGGAATTCTGTCGATGCTAACCCACCAAAAGTATGCATCACCCTCAAGTAATCCGACTGCTGCCACTGTCATCTGCTTAGGAGTAAACTGCAGACGCTCACAAACACGTTCAACCTGAACCACCCAAGCCTCACATATCTCTGGATCAACCGAACCCGAAAACACAGTAGCACCAGCAGTACGAGCCTTGACCACAGGGTCAAAACGCTCTTCTAAACGCAGCACTCGCATCAGCAAGTCGTGCGTTCGGCGATCCTCATTAGGATCCTCTTCCCGATCAATACGGGGACCACGTCGAGGAGGCATCCTACTGATACAAGACAAGCATTAGATACAAGAAGAAAGAACGTAATCGTGAAACCGTAGATATTTGAGAACACACAACACCCGAAGTATTGATGAGTACCGCTGGCCAGTCGGGTCATCACTCCAGTCATACTGTACAAACTCAAATACCCTAAGCGTCACAACTACAAGAGTCTACAGAATCTGACAACCTAATGCTCTGATACCAAGCTAAAAGGACCCAACCCCGATTCAGTTACCTAAATCGGAATCGAACCCCTTCTGAAAACACGAACCAACAAAAACCATTCAAAATTTCGGCAAAGTTTCGTTACTAACGTGAAATTGCATAAACCTGCACCCAGAAAATAACACTTCGTCCTATGCCACAAAAACAAAACCGTGGGCACCAATCCCATCCGGATTTCTCAACATCATAATATAAACAATAAACAGTAAACATATTGTACTATATATAATATATCCGAGAAAATCCGTATAAACACGTATCAGAATGTATCAGAGCGACCTCTAGTGTAAATATATACAAGATACACATCAGTAGGCGAAACAAGAACCTACTGGAAAACACAGGTAGCTCAGATCACTAGCCTTCAACCGCGACGTGAAACACCAAACCTAAACTGAAATTGGGCACGGAAACCGGAAAGCCCAGGGGAAAGACATGAAAACTGTTAGAGTGAGTGGACGAAAAGATAATTGTCTTTCGCCGAACAATATATATATTATAAAATCATATACGAGTCCAGATGCATAAATAAAGAAAAGGTACACGATGGAGACTCTAACTCCTCACGCGTACAGAGCATGCATAAAAATCTCAAGGGGTCACTCGTGGACACATCCGTGCTAGTACAGTCAGAATCAAGGGGTCCCTAATCCGCACGTGACTCTAGCCAGAAAGGGCCTCAGGTCAAAGGTCTGCCTCTCCCCGGTAAAGGCCTCGGGTCAGGAGTCACAGCCTCCCCTGGTAAACATCCTCAGGGATCAGCCGGGATGCGGGTGTATCGATACAACAACATATATAAGGATTGTACTCTGTGTAAATCAAATCGTAAATAGTTCGATGGAAATGCATGAAACAATATATAAGTATATGTATGCGTAATCTATACTGGTATAGGCATAATCGTATAACACATGCTCATATAAATCGAAATCACATATGCATGCTCAATTTCGTAAAACATGTAATAAGACTCACAAACAATCCGTGAAAAGAAATTGTCCACTCACAGGTGAGCAAAACGCGCACTCGCACTAATCTCGTGGTCCGGCGGAAGATCCCTCGCCTGAAGCATGGTCACGATCTCGATCTCGATCTCGATCCCCTGAATATTCATAAAACACAATTGATCAAAACATAACCCACAACTCTGTACTGAACCACGGAAACCAACTGTTCCCGGAAATATGCAATGTAGTACAAAATGATTAACGGAATTCCCGAAATCTCTACTCAAAACCCTCGACTGAAAATCGGCTACCCAAATCAATCCGAAAACCTCTGGACGATAATCAGGGCGCGATTACGAGAAAAACGACATTAAAAACACTAAAATCCAAAAAAGTCAACTCCTTGCCGGAGCTCCGGCGGCGGCGGCAGCGCGCCGTCAACAGTGGAGTTTCACGGCGAGACTCTCCAGAATTCAAGGTCTCATCAATCCGAATCACTTCCTCAACTACCACAAGAGCTAAAACAGATTGGAACCCCTCCAATTTCACCAAAATCCGAACGGAATTTCACTCTCTGGTGACCTAATCGGACCCCCACAATTTCACGATTTAATCTCAATCAAGACCTATAGGAAGCATCTCCAAGCTACAAGGAGTCAAACCCCCTTAACCCTCACCACCGTGGCTCGCCGGAACACGGCGAACCAACATCGGCGACATTCTCAAACTCGGCCCGACTCGGGTTCCACAAAAACTCCACCAATTTTCATCAAACCAAACACAAACCCACTCAAAATCAAGAGAGGAAGAAGACCTTACCCACAACGAGGTTGAAGGTGGCCGGAAAAGAGACGTCGGACGGCAAGAACGAAACGGGAAAGGTTCCCCTTCGGGTCAACGGGTCAAACTGCCATTTTAGGAAAGTCAACGATGGTCAACGCCAAATAGTGATTTTCGACGATTTTACGACTATTCTTGATATTTATACTCGCGCCTCGTCGACGATATGAAATGAATATTCGAAATGATTCAGATAAACTCAAATCAATCGGATAAACTCGTCGAAAGCCGAAACTTCGAATAATCATAATATATTCCTCGGTTATTGGAAAAATCATCCGGAACCGCCCACGAGCTCGAAATCACGTACTCTACAAATTCCGTGAAGAAACTCAACTCAAATTCTCGGCCGAAAACATAGTCGCGAGTAGAATCGACAAACCACACATTTATCGTAAAACTACGACTAAGCATAATCTCGTGAATCGTGCCGAATATTCTTACTGATTCTGGTTCGGGTCATCACAAAACACCCTTATCTCGATGCTAGCATAAGCGCGTACGTGACGCCTGGGCTTGATAATGAAGCGAGTCAATACTGCGTAAGTGATATATATATATATGTGTGTGCTTTTAATTATAGTAATTATTATTTCATTATTATTTCATTATAATTTTTTAATTATTCTTTTGTAGGGAAGGGTGGTAGAGCGTGCGCAGGAA
This sequence comes from Geum urbanum, assembly GCA_946800695.1. Lineage (NCBI taxonomy): Eukaryota > Viridiplantae > Streptophyta > Magnoliopsida > Rosales > Rosaceae > Geum > Geum urbanum. The sequence goes on from OX327003.1 coordinate 16,182,629, forward strand.
GAATTGGCTAGCACTCAGCTTGCGTTCCCAGATTTGCCGCTGTAAGACCTGCCTCCTCTATCGATGGAGAGCCAAATTGCAATCGCGGACGAGGTCTACGGTCGTAGAGCTGGCAGGGAGGTTAGGGGGTTCGGACCTAAGGTTATTCGAGATTTGTCGACTTCCGACTCATCATCTACGGGAGGTTCGGGGAGGAAAAGTACTCAGGCTGCAGCCGTCGAAGCAGCCATTCAAGAGGCTTGACTCGCACGAAAGGAAAATCAATCTATGCGTCAAAGACTTGATCAGCAAGAAGCGCAGATAGCCCAACTCGTCGCCCTCATGCAAAAACAAGCTCGACGAGAATGTCAACCTCCTCCGAACCCATACCCCGACGACGACCTGGCTGGAGGCGGGGGACTCGGCGGCGCATCTGCTCCTCTAGTATTTTAGCTAGTGGTTCATTATATCGTTTCTTTCCAGATTCCGAACAATATTTTAATTTTTATGCGTTTTTCGATCATGTATGCACAAATTAATTTTTATTATTTAATTAAGTAATTACAAATTTATTTAATTAATTTGAACATTTTTAATTATTTAAATGAGATTGGTTTATAAATTAAATTATTAATATTTAATAACAATTTAATTTTAAAAAAAATTAAATAAGCACTTGGACGACGGAGAATTTGATCTCCGTTGTCCAAGTTCTCACTTGGACCGTGGAGGAAGATGACATTCTCCGCGGTCCAAGTTAGAACATGGACGACGGAGATCACATTCTCCGTCGTCCAAATGCTTGGACGACAGCACTTGGAGCATGGAGCCTAGAGGACGGAGCCTCCGTCGTCTAAGTACTTAGACGACGGAAAAACGCACCTAGACGACGGAAACGCTCCGCGGTCTAAGTGCGTTTTTCTTGTAGTGTTCGCTAATCTGCCCATTGAAATCTTCCCTGGAAGTGCAAGGAAATTAGCGGATTTCGTCAATCGATCAACAATAACCCAAATACCAGTATTACCAGCCGAAGTACGCGGTAACTGATACACGAAATCCATGGTGATGTGCTCCCACTTCCAAACCGGAATCTCCAAGGGCCGTAGCTTTTCCGCAGGCTTCTGCCTCTCTGCTTTAACTTGCTGACAAATAAAACATCTGCTCACATATGCAACAATCTCCCTCTTCATATTTTGCCACCAGTAATAGGCTCAAAGTGTACGAAACATCTTTGTACCACTTGGATGCATCGCGTAAGCAGAACAATGGGCTTCGTCTAAAATCTCTTTCTTCAAACCCTCGTCTCTGGGCACACATAATCTGCCTATGAATAACAATGTACCATCATCACTCAACCTAAACTCTGTTGGCACACCATTCCGAATCATGGTATTCTTGTCCAACAGATAGGAATCCGCATCCTGAGCTTTCCGAACCTGATCAACCAATATTGGTCGAACCTGGAAGCTGGCCAACAAGGCTCCATCATAATCCCACTATAACTTAGCTCATGTAGCTCGTAACTCTGCTAACATGGAAATTCTGGCCACACACACATGAAACAATGAGGCTCCAGATTTCTGACTGAGTGCATCAACAACAACATTAGCCTTCCCTGGATGATACTCCAAGGTGCAATCATAGTCATTGATCAACTCCATCCATCTGTGTTGTCTCATATTCAAGTTTGGCTGCGTGCGCAAATAGGTGAGACTCTTATGATTTGTGTATATCTTGCACTGAGCTCCATACAAGTAGTGTCTCCAACTCTTCAAGGCTCAAACAATAGCAGCTAACTCCAAATCATGAGTAGGATAGTTGACTTCATGTAGTTTCAACTGCTTGGAACCATAAGCCACCACTCTGCCATGCTACATCAAAACACAACCAAGTCCCAATTTCGATGCATCGCTGTAAACCACAAACTCTCCACTGTCGTCAGGTAGAGTCAGAACCGGTGCAGTAGTCAACTTTTGCTTCCAAATCAAGTAACTCTCCTCGACCACTCGAACTTGACACCTTTCTTCGTCAATTTGGTAAGTGGAGCGGCAATCCGTGAAAAATCATGCACAAAGCGCCGATAGTAACATGCCAAACCCAAGAAACTCCTAATCTTTGGTACGGTGGTAGCTCTACTCCAATTCAACACGGCTTCAATCTTGTCAGGATCCATGATGACTCCCTCATCTGATATTACGTGACCCAAGAACTTCACGTTGTTCAACCAAAACTCACACTTGCTGAACTTTGCAAACAGCTGATTATCTCGCAATGTCTGCAAAATAGCTCGCAAATGTTTCTTGTGCTAGCCCACACTCTTGGAGTAAATCAGAATATCGTCGATGAACACGATCACAAACTTGTCTAGGAATCGCCTAAACACCCGGTTCATCAAGTCCATGAAAGCTGCAGGGGCATTGGTCAACACAAACGGCATAACCAAGAACTCATAATGCCTATACCGTGATCTGAAAGCTGTCCTGGCCACATCTGACTCTCTGATCGTCAACTGATGGTATCCAGACCTGAGATCAATCTTCGAAAAGACTGAGGCTCCCTTGAGCTGATCAAACAAATAATCAATCCGCGGCAACAGATACTTGTTCTTCACGGTGATTTGATTCAGCTTCCGGTAATCAATACACAACCGCATAGAACATTCCTTCTTTCTCTTGAATGACAACAAGTACATGTGAGAACGGAAACTGGAGCAATTGTCACTGTCCACATGAGTAGGTCCATGTCTCTATGTTGACTGCATTATTGTATGTGTCAGCCTCAAATTTATAGACAAGACCACTGGAGTGTATCACTATCTAATGCCTTCCTTTTTTAAGTGTTTCATTGAGCTTTCATTCCATTCTCAGTCCCATTATAGTGTGCAATTGTTCCAATTCTTCTCTTTTGCTTGCACTTCTTTCCATCACCTTTCTCCTGTGAGATTAGTAATAGAAAACAAGAAAAGAAGGAATTAAACAGTGAATTATCCTAAAAATAACATAATGAATCAAGTTGTAAATGGCTGTAATGTAACCAAACGACAGATACCCAGATAGATACTCAGTCAGGAGTTCAGACAAATACTCATCATATTTTTTAGAAATAGTGCAACAATTTACAGATATCCTAGAAATAATAGAATGCATCAGGTTGTATTGGATGACCTAATTTGATCGGCAAGGTAGAAGACAAGCAGTGCATGGAGATGTATTATCTAGCTATTGAAGCACTTTGAGATGTTGTTTGTCATTTCGCCATACCCATCTCTTCCGAAGAATGCAAGAATGCAGCACACCATTTTACTTTTGGGAGATCCTTGAAGAATTTTGTTATATCTGCATATCCGCCTTCTAGCTTAAGCTGGTTAAAAAGGAACTCATTTTGCCTCTCACTTTTGGCATATGCACATTACATGAAGAGTTCAAAAATTCTATCCTTCGAGTGACCTCTGTAGTTGTCTTTAAGGTTAGCAACCAAGTGCCGAAAAAATAGCCATGCTCATCATTGGGGAACACCTCTGGAAGAGAACTCATAATTCCATTATGAAGATCGGAGAGGAATGTAATTTTCCTCTGAGTATTAGTTTCCTGGTTTATACTGTGTCTGTCTATCTCATCTCTTAGGTTAATCAAGAACCACCTCCAATTGCTGTAATTTTCGGCATCGACTATCACAAATGCAATTGGATAGAGTCTTGAAATGAATCGAAAAGAAACAAAAATGTAAGGTTCCTAGCCATGTGCATAGTAAGTACTGAAATGGAGTTTATAAAAGGAATAACAAATACCCAGACAGATACTCCGTCAGCTACCCAAATAGCTATTCAGATAGATACCCAAGAGGTCCAAACAATATTCATTGGTCAACATTACCTTGATCTCCATCTTTTGAAGAGGCCCCCATGATTTTTCCTTTGTATTTGTTCTTAAGGAAAGTTGCATCAACAAAAATCATGGGTTTGCAGTATTGGAATCTCTACATGCAAGCACCGAATGACACGAAAAGGTGATAAAACCTTTGTGTTTCCGGATCAATATTTACAACAACTTTGGAGTCAGGATTTATCTTCATAAATTCGTTCGGGACTAGAGAAGGTTTGTGTATGATTCTGCTTCGTTTCCATGTAGTGAGTTCATTGCCAATTCTTTGCCAAACCACACTATCTTGTAAGGAACTTTCAGGCCAAAACTCTCTCTGATTTCTGTCTGTAAGGCCTTGACTCCCTTATTAGGATTAGCGCACAGTTTGTCTTTATTGATTGAGTTGAGTATTGAAAAAATGATAAATTTCAAGTATAGAAAACAATATCTTTAGACAGATTTTTTCATGAGAAGCAGCTAGTGATGTTAGAAAAAGGTATCATACCTGACAATAGAAGACCTCACTGACAATAGAAGACCTCATCATCTGACTGGTCCATTTTCGGACATTTTCTTTGCATGTATGATTATTTGTGATTTCAGTGACGTAAAATGATCCATTCGCATAGAATAGTCTTGCCTTCACAAACCAGTTGCATTTATCGCACTCTTTATATATACAATGTACACTTACACGTGTGGGCTCATTCTTCTTATATGTAAACTTGAATCCACTTTCGATTGAGTACTTTCTGAGTTTCAACCTGAACTCAGTCACCCCGCCTAAGAATTTCTGCCCTTTTTCTTGTATAAGTTTTGCCCATGGTTTTGTCATGTAATCATTTGTCTCCTCTTCTTAAAAGCATCCAAAATAGACGTCTGCAACATTACTTATTTCCATGCAGCCATCCATCTGCACATCCTGACATGAGTTTTTATTATGATTGCTACAGACAGCCGATTGCTTTGAACTGATGTTTGCTAGTTGCTAGAAAGAAGAAACGTATACATGTTTTAGCTCGACATAAAATTGCAGAAAATACTCAAACAGATACTCAAATGAGTTTTTGAAGTTCTACCTCAATCAGGGCAGTGATTCTGGTCTCAATATATTTTGAATTGAGTCTTTGGATAGAAAGCATTATCAAAAACACGTCATGATTAGTTTCCAGGAAAATTTGTTCATCCTCTGGTGGGATACAATATTTGTATGTCAAGATTGAGTTGTTGAGTGATTTGAATCATTGATGGACTATATCTACAATGTCAGCAAATGTGATATCATCACTCAAAATATCCATTACACCTTCTCGACCATGAATATAATTCACAATGATTGGAGAAGGTGATGTTGCCATTGAACATACCTATAGAAGAGTTGCAGAAGCCTATGTAAATTTTTTGGTTAACTGACAATAAGGTCTGATACTTGTAACAGAATAAATACAGTTATAGATACTCAGACAGATACATAGACAGATACTTAGACACAACTTCAGAACCAAAATCATATCCAGACCTAATTAAGTAGATTTCAATCTCGCAATATTTATAGTTTAAGGAGCAAAATAATCAATACTATCATGAAATCAATTAATACAACTACGAACGGAAACAGATTCGTGCAACAACAATTCAAATCGTCTATCATATAGAAAAACCGAGTGAAAGTTTGATGTACAATAGAATTAAACATATGAAGTCAACACTTTTTGTACAGAGATGGCGAGAGATAGAGAGTCAGTGAGATAGAGAGACAGAGATTTTGAAACTTACAACGTTTGAAATTTTGTACGATGTCGACATTGAACAGAGTTTTTGTTGCGACGACTTTTGAATCGTGATCGCGATCACAGAGAGAGAGAGAGAGAGAGAGAGAGAGAGAGAGAGAGACAGAGATATTCACTTTCTGACAAAAATGGAATAGGGTAGAGAGAGCTGCGAAAGCACCTTTCTCTTATAGACAGTTAGAAATCAAATTAGGAAAGAAGGGCAAAATCGGTATCAAAAACTGGGTTTTATAACTTATTGGGAATTTTTGAGAGAAAATGACGTCAACTGGGTTGTTTTGGAAAACAAAAGTGCCATAAGTTGGGTCTTTTTTGAAAACTTACCTGTTTTTAGGCCTTTAAATAATTTTCCCATTATCTTTTTGACTAACAGGTATGAAATTTCGGGGACGAAATTTCTTGGGGCGGGGGAGGGGGGAATGGCAGAGATTGTAATAACCCCAACCTAATTTTAAAATTTTACGAATTTTGGAAGGTTAGTAGTGGGTGGTAACACTACCACAATTCTTCTCATAGCCGATGATTTCAAGAAAACAAAGACCGACGATTTTTGTTGTCATCGGCTATAGTGTACTATAACCGACGACAACACCAAAAATCGTCGGCTATAGTACTATAGCCGACGATTTTTGCAACAAAATCGTCGGCTATACTCTTTGCCAACACTTTATAGCCTACAGGACTATAACTGACGATTTTTACGAAGTCGTCGTGAAAGGACCTAACCCCAATTTAGTTCCTTAAACCAGAATCAAACCCTTTCTGAAAACACGAACTTTAAAAAAACCATAGAAATTTTGGCAGAGTTTCACTATATCGCGGAATTGCTATTAACCTGCACCCGAAAACACACTTCATCCTATGCCACGAAAGTCAAACCGAGGGCACCAATCTAATCCGGATTTCTCAAATACATATCATAATGTAAAGTAATAAACAAAACTGTAACTTTACAGAAATCTGGGAAAATCATATGAAAATATAACATCAGAGTATTCAGAGCGACCTCTAGTATGTACATATTTACAAATAGTAAGCCAAACTAAGAGCCTACCATAAAAGAAATATAGCTCGAATACTAAGCCTCCGACTGCGGCGTGCGACACCTAAAACCAAACTACAATCTGGGCATAGAAAACGAAGAGCCCAAGGAAAGACATATAAACTGTTAGAGTGAGTGGAAGAAAATAAATGTCTTTCGCTGAATAATATATGTTATAAAAACATATGCGAGTCTAACTGAATGAATATGATATAGTACACGAGGGAGACTCTAACTCCTCACGCGTACAGAGCATGCATTGTAAAATCTCGCGGGGTCACTCATGCACACAGTCACGCTAGTACAGTCCTAATCACGGGATCCCAGACCCACACGTGATTCAAGCCAGAAAGGCCTCGGATCAGAGGTCTGCCCCTCCCCTGTAAAGGCCTTGGGTTAGGGGTCACAGCCTCCCCCGGTAAACTGAAAGGACCCAATCCTGATTCAGTTACCTAAACCGGAATCAAACCCTTTCGAAAATACGAACCAACAAAAATTTTCAAAATTTCGGCAAAGTTTCGTTTCTAACGTAGAATTGCTTAAATCTGCACCCTGAAAATAACACTTCATCCTATGCCACAAAAGCCAAACCATGGGCACCAATCCCATCCGGATTTCTCAACATCAATATAATCAAAAACAGTAAATAAACTGTACTATGTATTTATGTATATCCGTGAAAATCCGCACAACATGTATCAGAATGTATCAGAGCGACCTCTAGAGTAAAATATATACAACATCTACATCAGTAGGCGAAACAAGAACCTACTGGAAAACACAGGTGACTCTGATCACTAGCCTCCAAACCGCGACGTGAAACACCAACCCTGAACTGCAAACTAGGCACGGAAACCGAAAAGCCCAGGGGAAAGACAATAAACACGTTAGAGTGAGTGGACGAAAATAAATGTCTTTCACCAGTTAAATATATGTTTAAAATGACATATGCGAGTCCAGGTAAATAAAATAACAAGTACACGAGGTAAAACTCATACTCCTCCAGTGTACTGAGCATGCAAGTATAAATCCCACGGGGTCACTCATGGACACACACCGTGCTAGTACAGTCCGAATCACGAGGTCCTTGGTCCCCGTGATTCTAAGCCAGAAATGGCCTCGGTTCCGGGGAAAACGCCCCTCACCGGTCAGGTAGGGATGACGACGCCCCTCCTGGATGGCCTACCATCGGAGATCAACCGAGAGGCAAGTGTATCGATACAGCAACGTAACCAAGACTGTACTCTGTGAAAACCAAATCATAAACAGTTCAATGCAAATGCATGAAGCAACATATAAGTGTATGCATATTCGTATACGTATATCCGTATAAATATAATCATATAATCGTAAAAACACATGCTCATGTAATCCGTAATCTTAATACGCATTCTCAAGTTCATAAAACGTATATAAACGACTCGCAATCAATCCGTGAAAATAAATTGTCCACTCACAGACTCTCGAAACGCGCACACGCGCTACACTCGTGGTCCGGCGGAAGATCCCTCGCCTGAAGCACGATCACGATCCAAATCACGATCTCGATCTCCTAAATATTCACAAAAACATAACTGATCAAAATCATAGTTCTCAACACTGTACTGATGCACCGAAACCAACCGTTCCCGGAAATACGAAATGCAGTGCAAAATGAATTACAGAAATCCCGAAATCCCCACTCGAAACCTCGACTGAAAATCGGCTAACCAAATCAACCCAAAAACCTCCGTACGATAACCAAGGCGCGATTTCGAGAAAAACGACACTAATTACATCGAAATCTGAAAAGTTGACTTTTTCCTCGCCGTTGACCGCCGCCGGCGGCGGCGGCGCACCGTCAACGGTGGAGTTTCACCGCGAAAAGCCCCAGTTCCAAAGGTCTCCTCAAGGCGAATCAAACTCCCTTCTACCACGCAAGCCAAATCAAACCGCAACCCTTCCAAAATCAAGCAAAACCGAGCAAACTTCCTCACCGGAAAAACCCAATCGGGTTCGATCCCAAACTCAATCTCGTTCAAAACCAACAACCTAGGGAGCATCACTGAGGGTTGGGGAACGAAACCCCCAACAACCCAAGCTCGAACACCCACCGAAAGTACCTCGACCTACTCCGGCGACGGAGACGAATCCGACCCGATTCGGGCCCATCCCAAACGAGATCAAAACTCAACAAATCATACATCAATCATTTCGAAAACACATAAGGAAGCTATTCATACCCTTGTTGAAGTCGTTGGTGGCCGGAATCCGGTCGCCGGACGGTGGCTCCCCAAACGGGAAACTTCCACTTCGGGTGAACAGTCAACTTACCATAAATAGAAAGTCAACGACCGGTCAAACTATAACAATGTTTTACGACTAATTCTCGACTATTCCACTATTTATACTCGAGCCTCGGATCAATCAACGGTCCAAAACGAATATACGAAATGATTCGGATAAACACGAAATAAACGGATAAACTCGTCGGAACCCGAAAATTCAAATAATCATAAAATATTCCTCGGTTATCGGAAAAATCTTCTGGAACCACCCACGAGCTCGAAATCACGTACTCTACCATTTCCGTGAAGGCACTCAACTCAAACTCTCGACCGAAAATATAGTCGCGAACCGAATCGACAAACCACACAATATCGTAAAACTGCGACTATAACCAAATCTCGAGAATCGTGCCAAACACACATCTGATTATGGTTCGGGTAGTCACAAATCTACCCCCCTTAAAGAAATTTCGACCTCGAAATTTACGTACATGTCAAGTGAACAGATGAGGATACTGTTCCCGCATACGTTGCTCGGTCTCCCAGGTGGCCTCCTCAATCGAGTGGTTCTGCCACAAGACCTTCACTAGCGGAATCACACGGTGCCTCAACTCCTGCTCACGACGACAGAGAATCTGCACAGGCTCCTCAACATACGAGAAATCCTCTCTGATCGGCAACTGCTGTGGGGCTAACACATGAGAAGGATCTGAGATGTACTTCCGTAACATCGAAACATGGAAGACATCATGCACACGAGCCATTTCAGCCGGTAACTCAAGTCTGTAAGCAACAGCTCCAACCCTCTCCGTAATCTCATACGGACCAATGTACCTCGGTCGAAGCTTGCCACGCTTCCCAAAATGCACAACTCCCCTCCACGGAGATAGTTTCAGGAAGACCCAATCACCAACCTCGAACTCTAAACTCTTCCTCCTCACATCTGCATAACTCTTCTGCCGATCCTGGGCGACCTTTAGTCGATCCCGGATAACCTGTATGTCCTCCATTGTGGTTTTCACCAAATCTAGACCGATAAGCCAACGCTCGCCCACCTCACTCCAACACAATGGAGTGCGACACTGCTTCCCGTACAGAGCCTCGTACGGTGCCATCTCAATACTGGCCTGATAACTGTTGTTGTAGGCGAACTCAATCAAATGCAACTGCTGATCCCAGTTTCCACGAAACTGCAACACACACGATCTCAGCATATCCTCAAGAGTCTGAATGGTCCGCTCGGACTGCCCGTCAGTCTGAGGATGAAAAGCTGTACTAAATCGCAATCTCGTGCCCAACGCTCACTGTAAAGCCTGCCAAAATTCAGAGGTGAACTAACTATCACGGTCAGAAACAATCGACACAGGCACACCATGCAAGCGAACAATCTCAGATAAGTACAACTTGGCCAATCTGCCCACTGAAATCTTCCCTGAAAGTGCAAGAAAGTGTGCGGATTTCGTCAGTCGGTCAACAATAACCCAAATGCCAGTGTTGCCCGCCGAAGTACGCGGCAACTGATAGACGAAATCCATCGTGATATGCTCCCACTTCTAAATTGGAATCTCAAGTGGCTATAGTCTCCCTGCAGGTTTCTGCCTCTCCGCCTTCACCTGCTGACAAATCAAACACTGACTCACGTACGCGGCAATCTCCCGCTTCATGTTGCGCCACCAATAGTACACTCGAAGTGTACGAAACATCTTCGTACCTCCGAGATGCATCGCATACGCTGAACTGTGGGCCTCATCCAGAATCTCCTTCTTCAAGTCCTCGTCCCTGGGTACACATAATCTGCCCCTGAACAACAACGTATTGTCGTCGCTCAAACGGAACTCTGTAGGCACACCATTCCGAATCATGGTCTTCTTGCCCAGCAAGTAAGGATCTGAATCCTGTGCCTCCCGTACCTGATCAACCAGTACCGGTCGAACCTGAAAGCTGGCCAACAAAGCTCCATCATCATCATACCCGAATACAGCACCTGTAGCTCGAAGCTCAGCTAACATCGATACTCTGGCCACACACATGTGAAATAACGAAGCTCCAAATTTTCGACTAAGCGCATCTGCTACAACATTAGCCTTCCCTGGATGGTACTCGAATGTGCAATCGTAGTCGTTGATCAACTCCATCCATCGGCGCTGCCTCATATTCAGATCTGGCTGCGTCCGTAAGTAGGTGAGACTCTTATGGTCAGTGAAAATCTTACACTGAGCACCATACAGATAATGTCTCCAACTCTTCAACGATAACACGATAGCGGCTAACTCCAAATCATGTGTCGGATAGTTGACCTTGTGCGGTTTCAGCTGTCTGGAACCATATGCCACGACTCTACCATGCTGCATCAACACGCAACCAAGGCCCAACTTCGACGCATCACTGTATACAACAAACTCACCACTGTCGTCTGGCAACGTCAGAACCGGTGCGGTAGTCAATCTCTCCTTCAGGAGCAAATAACTCTCCTCGCACGCATCAGACCACTCAAACTTGACGCCCTTTTTCGTCAATCTGGTCAGTGGTGTAGCTATCCGGGAGAAATCCTGTACAAACCGTCGATAATAGCCTGCTAACCCCAAGAAACTCCGGATCTCCGGCACAGTAGTGGGTCGACTCCAATTCAGCACGGCCTCAATCTTGTCAGGATCAACACTAACTCCCTCGGCCGAAATCACGTGGCCCAGAAACTTTACACTATCCAACCAGAACTCACACTTGCTAAACTTCGCGAACAACTGATGGTCCCGCAAAGTCCGCAACACCGCTCGCAAGTTCTTCTTGTGCTGGCCCACACTCCTGGAATATATCAGGATATCGTCAATGAATACAATCACGAACTTGTCCAGGAATCGTCTGAACACCCGATTCATCAAGTCCATGAAAGCTGCGGGGGCATTGGTCAACCCAAACGGCATAACCAAAAACTCATAGTGCCCATACCGCGTCTTGAATGCTGTCCTGGCTACATCGGAATCCCGGATCCTCAACTGGTGATATCCGGATCGAAGGTCAATCTTCGAAAAGACTGATGCTCCCTTCAGCTGATCGAATAAGTCATCAATCCGCGACAACGGATACTTGTTCCTCACCGTAACCTGATTCAGCTTCCGATAGTCGATGCACAAACGCATGGACCCATCCTTCTTCCGCACAAACAACACTGGAGCACCCCACGGAGAAACACTCGGTCAAATGAATCCCTTCTCTAGCAACTCCTGGAGCTGAATCTGCAACTCCCTCAACTCCGCAGGCGCCATACGATACGGTGTCTGGGAAATCGGTCCAGTACCCGGCAATAACTCAATGGTAAAATCAATCTCCCGCACAGGGGGTATACTAGGTAACTCTGCTGGAAACACATCGGAAAACTCAGACACAACCTCAATACTATCAAGGTCTGGCACTGCAGCTGTAGTGTCCACAACATGGGCTAAGTAAGCAACACAACCCCTCTTCATCAACCGATCCGGCCTCATCGCGGAAATCAAGCACGGTAGGGAAGTGTTCTTCTCGCCACGGAACAGTATCTCGGGTAACCGTGGTCGACGAAAAGTGACCTCCTTCCTGTGGCAATCAAACATGGCCCAATGCGACTCTAGGAAGTCCATACCCAAAATCAGATCAAAATCCATGATATCAAGCAGTATCAGATCTGCGGCTAAACCATGGCCATCAATAAACACCTCACAATCTCGGTAAACCCAACCGATGCTCACAACCTCACCCGACGGGTACAACACTCTCCACAACCCCGGAAGTGGAGATGCAGGTATTGTAGCCAATGATGACAATCTAAATGATATGAATGAATGTGTAGCGCCCGGATCTAACAATGCAAGTACAGGAAAACCAAAAACATGTAACGTACCGATAACGACCTCCGGTGATGCTCTACCCTCACGCATAGTCATAGCATGAACTCTCGCTTGTCCAGCTGGTCGTCCTCGCTGGGGCTGTCCCTGCTGTCGGCCCTGGCCTGCAATCTGTGCTGGTCGAGCTCCCGTAGTGGCACCTCGCTCAGCTCCGGAACTCTGGGCCGCCTGACCACTAGCACCATATAACCGAGGACACTCTCTCGAATAGTGACCCACCTAGCCACCGCTATAACAAATAACTCTACTCCGCTGACATACACCAGAGTGATACTTGTTGCAGAAGCTACACAACGGATGATATCTCGGAACAGGAAATGTACCACCGGTACGCCGGGGAATACTAGAACCGCTGGAACTCCCACTAGCCTGTGGTCGCTGCGGTCGATCTCTCCTCCATAACGATCTCCGTCTAGGTACACCAGCTAGTGGTCGATATGATCCACCACCTGAGGATGAAGCTGAACCGGAAGTATCAGAACTCAACCTCTTCGAAGGCCCCTGACTCGGTCCACCTTCCTCCAACTGTCTCGGCTGGTACCTCTGCCGCTGTCTCTCCTGCTCAATGTCCTCGCCTCGGAGCGCAGCACTGACAAACTCATCAAAATTTTTCCTCGGCATCGTAGTCAAGGTCGCCTTGATGTTCAAATTCAATCCCAACTCAAACCTACGACACTTGGCTTCCTCTGTAGCCACCATATCCCACGTAAAACGAGACAAACAGGTAAACCGATCCCGATACTCAAGTACAGACAAACTGCCCTGCCTCAAGTTCGTGAACTCCTCGTACTTGCGCTGCTGAGTAGCCTGATTAAAATACCTCCGGATAAACAAATCACGAAACAATGTCCACGGAGTATCCACTGGAACTCTGTCGGTGCTAACCCACCAAAAGTATGCATCACCCTCAAGTAAACCAACTGCGGCTACTGACATCTGCTCAGGGGTAAACTGCAGACGCTCACAAACACGTTCAATCTGAACCAACCATGCCTCGCATATCTCTGGATCAACTGAACCCGAAAACACAGTAGCACCAGTTGTACGAGCCTTGATCACAGGGTCAAAACGCTCTTCCAAATGCAGCACTCGCATCAGCAAGTCGCGCGTTCGGCGATCCTCATCAGGATCATCATCCTGATCAACACGGGGACCACGTCGAGGAGGCATCCTACTGATACAAGACAAGCATTAGGTACAACCAGAAAGAACGTAATCATGAAACCGCAGATATTTGAGGACACACAACACCCGAAGTATTGATGAGTACCGCTGGCCAGTCGGGTCATCACTCCAGTCATGCTGTATCAACTCAAATACCCTAAGCGTCACAACTACAAGAGTCTACAGAATCTGACAACCTAATGCTCTGATACCAAGCTGAAAGGACCCAATCCCGATTCAGTTACCTAAACCGGAATCAAACCCTTTCGAAAATACGAACCAACAAAAATTTTCAAAATTTCGGCAGAGTTTCGTTTCTAACGTAGAATTGCTTAAATCTGCACCCTGAAAATAACACTTCATCCTATGCCACAAAAGCCAAACCGTGGGCACCAATCCCATCCGGATTTCTCAACATCAATATAATCAACAACAGTAAATAAACGGTACTATGTATTTATGTATATCCGTGAAAATCCGCACAACATGTATCAGAATGTATCAGAGCGACCTCTAGAGTAAAATATATACAACATCTACATCAGTAGGCGAAACAAGAACCTACTGGAAAACACAGGTGACTCTGATCACTAGCCTCCAAACCTCGACGTGAAACACCAACCCTGAACTGCAAACTAGGCACGGAAACCGAAAAGCCCAGGGGAAAGACAATAAACACGTTAGAGTGAGTGGACGAAAATAAATGTCTTTCACCAGTTAAATATATGTTTAAAATAACATATGCGAGTCCAGGTAAATAAAATAACAAGTACACGAGGTAACACTCATACTCCTCCAGTGTACTGAGCTTGCAAGTATAAATCCCACAGGGTCACTCATGGACAAACACCGTGCTAGTACAGTCCGAATCACGAGGTCCTTGGTCCCCGTGATTCTAAGCCAGAAATGGCCTCGGTTCCGGGGAAAATGCCTCTCACCGGTCAGGTAGGGATGACGACGCCCCTCCTGGATGGCCTACCATCGGAGATCAACCGAGAGGCAAGTGTATCGATACAGCAACGTAACCAAGACTGTACTCTGTGAAAACCAAATCATAAACAGTTCAATGCAAATGCATGAAGCAACATATAAGTGTATGCATATTCGTATACGTATATCCGTATAAATATAATCATATAATCGTAAAAACACATGCTCATGTAATCCGTAATCTTAATACGCATTCTCAAGTTCATAAAACGTATATAAACGACTCGCAATCAATCCGTGAAAATAAATTGTCCACTCACAGACTCTCGAAACGCGCACACGCGCTACACTCGTGGTCCGGCGGAAGATCCCTCGCCTGAAGCACGATCACGATCGAAATCACGATCTCGATCTCCTGAATATTCACAAAAACATAACTGATCAAAATCATAGTTCTCAACACTGTACTGATGCACGGAAACCAACCGTTCCCGGAAATACGAAATGCAGTGTAAAATGAATTACAGAAATACCGAAATCCCCACTCGAAACCTCGACTGAAAATCGGCTAACCAAATCAACCCAAAAACCTCCGTACGATAACCAGGGCGCGATTTCGAGAAAAACGACACTAATTACATCGAAATCTGAAAAGTTGATTTTTTCCTCGCCGTTGACCGCCGCCGCCGCCGGAGGCGCACCGTTAACGGTGGAGTTTCACGGCGAAAAGCTCCAGTTCCAAAGGTCTCCTCAAGGCGAATCAAACTCCCTTCTACCACGCAAGCCAAATCAAACCGCAACCCTTCCAAAATCAAGCAAAACCGAGCAAACTTCCTCACCGGAAAAACTCAATCGGGTTCGATCCCAACAACCCAAGCTCGAACACCCACCAGAACTACCTCGACCGACTCCGGCGACGGAGACGAATCCGACCCGATTCGGGTCCATCCCAAACGAGATCAAAACTTAACAAATCATACATCAATCATTTCGAAAACACATAAGGAAGCTATTCATACCCTTGTTGAAGTCGTTGGTGGCCGGAATCCGGTTGCCGGACGGTGGCTCCCCAAACGGGAAACTTCCACTTCGGGTGAACAGTCAACTTACCAAAAATAGAAAGTCAACGGCCGATCAAACTAAAACAATGTTTTACGACTAATTCTCGACTATTCCACTATTTATACTCGAGCCTCGGATCAATCAATGGTCCGAAATGAATATACGAAATGATTCGGATAAACACGAAACAAACGGATAAACTCGTCGGAACCCGAAACTTCAAATAATCATAAAATTTTCCTCGGTTATCGGAAAAATCTTCCGGAACCACCCACGAGCTCGAAATCACGTACTCTACCATTTCCGTGAAGACACTCAACTCAAACTCTCGACCGAAAATATAGTCGCGAACCGAATCGACAAACCACACAATATCGTAAAACTGCGACTATAACCAAATCTCGAGAATCGTGCCAAACACACATCTGATTCTGGTTCGGGTCGTCACATAAACATCCTCGGGGATCAGCAGGGATGCAAGTGTATCGATACAACAATATATACTGTGATTGTACTCTGTGTAAACCAAATCAAAAATAGTTCTATGCAAGTGTATAAAGCATAATGTAAATGCATATACGTAATACATAATTGTATAAGCATATTCGTCGATGCGTATTCACAAATGCATAATCGTAAAACACATGCTCGTATAAATCATAATCTCATATGCATGCTCATGCTCGTAAAACATGTAATAAGGACTAGCAACTAATTAGTGAAAAGAAATGTCCACTCACAGACTAGCATATCGGAAAACGCATTAATCCTGCGATCCGACGGAAAATCCCTCGCCAAACAAATGATCACGATCACCTGAATAATCACAAATACCACTGTTCAAAATCACATTTCAGAATCGTGAACTACATCTCGAGAACCAACCATTCCCGAAAACATATAACCCGAATATCGACGAAATCGTCAAAACTCCAATAAACACACTATAAAACCTCGCTATAATTTCTGATGTTCAATTCAAAATATAAACCTCACCACTGCGATCGGTGCCCGATTCCAAGCAAAACGACATAAAACTTGTTAAAAATCCCCTCGGCCGGAAAACTGCCGCCGCCACCGAAAAATGTTATCGGCCCAGAAACATTCGACCTACATATGAATTTGAAGATCTCGACATTTCCAACAACTTTCTAGTTCAAAGGTAATCCCAATTTTGACCGGAAAAGGTCCAAATCTCACCTTGAAATCAAAAACCCTCGCCGGACTTCTCCACCTCCGATCTCCCTCCTCCGGCCACGGCAAGGTGCAAGATCACTTCTAAAAGCTTCCTCTACCCAAGGGCTACAAAGCCCCTAACAAGTCGACCTCCATCTCGGCCGCCACCGCTACCTCCGACGCCAGCGATTTCCCCGGAAAATCCACCAAAATTCCCGAACTTTGACAAACCGTAACTTTTTCATCCGGCAACCAAATTGAGTGAATGACCTATTAGGAGAAAGAGGAGGTTAAGCCGAACAACTTTCATAAAGGAGCCTCGGCCAAAAGACGCCAGAATAAGGCACATCGAGGGCAAACAAAATTCGGCCAGAAATGGTGAACATGGGTGAGTCAACACACCCGAGTTGACTCGGTCAACTCCCAAAGTCCAAGTCTGACTTACCCAAAAAGGAAACCCACTATTTATACATTCCATTTTTGGTAACTTCCGTATTTATTTTACGACAAATTTAGATCGAACGTAACTTTTGCATCGTAACTCCGTTTCCAACGATTCTCGTGTCTACGAACTTATCTCAACAAATTCATCAATTTCCACCTGAAGTCAACCAACTTCGACAAATTTGATAACAAGTCAACGGCACAATTCAACACAAACTTATCTGATAAAAACGATCAACGGTCGAAAACGAATCGAAACCAAACGGATAAATACGACTTAATCCGACGGTCGAAAATATTCATAACTTATTCCTCGTAACTCAAAATAATGCTCCAGAAGTTCCCACGAGCTCGAAATTAAATTCTCTACAACTTTCGTGAAGGATTTCAAATCTAATTCTTGCCCGATAATTTAGTCATTAACAAACCCGCCATATTGATCAATTACGACAAAATCGCGACTATTCGTGAAACTCGCAAATCAAGCCGGTAAGCATACCATTTCCGGTTCGGGTTGTCACAAATCTACCCCCCTTACAAAAATTTCGACCTCGAAATTTCCAAGTGACTACTTCAACTGAATGACTCTGCCAACAGATTTTCACATAGGAGAAATTTCTGTGCTGTAATCCCTGGACCCCCAAATCCAGAAACTGAACTAGCTTCTCCACATATATCAAGTCTTCCTGTATAGGGAACTGATAGGGTACTAAACATGCAATAAATCTGAAATGTAGTTCCACCACATGGAATACAATATACATACTGGCGAACGCTACAGGCAATGCCAAACTATTCGTCACAACACAAACTCGCCCCATGATCACATACATACCAAAATAATGTGGTAAGTTCATGACTCAACCTACTCACATGTACATAACTTCTCTGCCGATCACGACCACATTGCTGAAACCACACATAGTAGAGAAGCATTTCTTTCACCTCTAAACAAGATCGATCTTTTGGCACGACTGAATGTCAAATGACTACAACATTCTTGCGACGAACAACCACTCCGCAGCTAGTCTACAACCTCCTGGAAACCTCATAATCTCGATACCCCACCTGATACTCACAATCTCATCAACTGGATATAGCACTCTCCACAAACCCGGAAGTGGAGATGCAAGCATAATAGCCATGGATGTCAAGCAACAGTAACCTCAGAGAAACTCTGTCCTCACACAGGGTTGTGGTACGAACTCTGGCATGTCCAACTAACCGTCCACGTTGATTGCGACTTTGCTGATTGACTTTTCTCGAAGTCTGCGTTGGTCAAACTCCAGAAATGGTACCTTGACCTCCTCCTGAACTCTTAGCTGCCGAACCACTAAAACAGATGACTAAGGACATTCCCTCGTAACGTGACCCTCCTAGCCACCACAATAGCAACTGAGAGTGCTCATCAGACACAAACCACAGTGACGCCTGCTGTGTGGAAGGATCACCAACGACCACCCTGACTCATGCCACAGGAACTAGTCCACTACTCTGTGATCTACTTCTCCACCAAAAGGATCTTCTGCCTTGTCCAAATGACCCTCAACATAATCGAAAAGGCCACAGCCTGATGAAGATACTGATCCCGAGGTGCCTGAACTCAACCTCATCAAAATATCTCAGCTAAGTTCACCTTCCTCAAACCGACATGTCTGAAACCACGTATGCCTTTCCTTCTCAATGTCCTTGCCTCTGAGTGCACAACATCAAACTCCTCACGGTTGTCTCGAGGCATAACAGTCAAAATCCCTTTGATGCTCAGGTTCAAACTCATCTCGAACCTCGTGCATTGCTTCCTCTGAAGCCACATAACACGTGCAAACTGGGACAAATATGTGAACAATACATCCCTGCCTCAGGTTGATAAACACTCCATATTTCCGTTGTTAGGCAGCCTGATTGAACCATTTCCGTATAAACAATACCCTTAATGTAGGTCATGGAGTCGCAACAGGAACTCACACAAAACCAACCCACCAAATACAATGATCTGACTCAAGCAAAGCATTAACTACCACAATTCTCTGCTCAGAAGCAACATGTAGACGCCCTTACTCGCACAACCGGGCAAAGCATGCCACACATATCTCTGAACCCAAAATGCTTATCCAAACCCACAACTCATTTATCAAGTCGCGCGTCAACTGATCCTTAAGAGGATCCACAACCTTACTAACACAGAAAGCACGTCAAGGAGGCATCCTAATAAATAAGACATTATTCACAACAAACAGGACGTAATCATGGAACTTCAAACATTTGAAAGCATACAACACCCAGAGCATTGATGAGTATCCGCCGGCTGGTCGGGTAATCGCTCCACACATGCTGTACATTCTCAAATATCCTTAGTAAACATGACTATAGAAGTCTACAAAACCTAAAACCTAATGCTCTGATACCAAGCTGAAAGGACCTAACCCCGATTTAGTTTCCTAAACCGGAATCAAACCCTTTCTGAAAACACAAACTTTAAAAAAACCATAGAAATTTTGGCAGAGTTTCACTATATTGCTGAATTGCCATTAACCTGCACCCGAAAACACACATCATCCTATGCCACAAAAGGCAAACCGTGGGCACCAATCCCATCCGGATTTCTCAAATACATATTATAATGTAAAGTAATAAACAAAACTGTAACTTTACAGAAATCCGGGAAAATCATATGAAAATATAACATCAGAGTATTCAAAGCGACCTCTAGTATGTACATATATACAAATCGGCCGGCACGCGAAGGATCGAGACCTCCTTTGGCTCCACTAGTGATGCCGTCACGTGCAAAAAAATTATTATTTTTTCATGATTTTTTTATTTACGTGTTCATTCTTTACTAATTTTTTTTGTAGGAGCGCTGGCAAAGCGCACACGGGGGTTGGTGAAGGGGCCTAAAGCTAAGGGAATCGTTAAGGCGACGGGGAAGAAAATTGAGGTGGAGTACAATGACTCACCAAAGACCCTGTGACGAAGGAGTTCAACAACTTGGTGTCAAAAGACATCGGGGTCACCATTCGGAGCAATGTGTGGTTGAAGCAGGTGACTTGGCCAGAGCTCCTGCAGTCCAAGAGGGACAAAGTGCAAGTACGTTGATATCTCGGTAAGAGTTCATTACTTTAATATAATTTTGCAAATAATTAGAAATTAATATTTATTTTAATTTCTCTTTATACTTTTTGTAGCTTAATTATAAGGTGAATTTCACTCCGGATATGTTTATTTACACAGAGACATGAGCTACGAAGATATATTCTAACTTGAAATACCAGTTGCACTAGCACTATTAGGTGCACTGGGTATCCACTGTCTCGAAGGAGCTCGTCGACATGTGTGATGAATTGTATTGGTTGGCTAATAAATATAAGGTAATATTTTTTAAAATAAAAATATTTTTTATTTTTAATATATTTTATTTGTAACAAAAAAAGTTGGCTGCCAACACGACCAACCGACAAAAAGAGATGACGTTGCATCGTACTGGCCCATAACCAATCATCTACAAGGCGTTGGAGTATAGAGACAAGGGGTCGAAGATGTATCTCATCGACACCTACAAGTCTGCGTATGTGCGGCTCGATGACGATATTGTGGGTCAAAATGTTGTAACTTTTTTTTAATATTTTAATCATCACATAATATATTAAGTCCTTACTTGTTGTAGTCTTTCAAATATGGTTTTCAGTTAACCTCAGTTAAAGAATATGGTTTATTTTGAACATGAGAAATCCGGATGGGACTCGGCCTCCATAATTTGTGTTTGGGAATTTGGTTATTCGAATTGTTTTCCTTTGCGCAAGATTTTGGATTCCTTGAGATTTAGGAGAAACTATGTTAAATTTTCTGTAGAACTTTTCTAGTTATGAACAGTCATTTGGGTTAACCTTGGTTTAATAGTTAAGCTAGGACCTTTATTTAAATTTAAATAATATTAAATAATATCTAAACGTTTATGCAAGAGAAGATGACGCAATTAACTGAGATGGTGGCACATAACCTGTAGATTCTGCCTGATGAGCTCCCACCTCTAGACTTCAGTACTTAAGTCTAGCTGCTTGAGAAACCACTCAGAGTCCGACCAGGGAAGGAGATTCAAGTCTTTGGAAATGCGAGATTTCAGCCAGTCATCGTCGTCGGTTACGTTGCTCCCTCATTCGAGTGCGCTCGAGGCTGCCGAGAACGCTACGAAGATCAACCAAGAGGCGGCGTAGGTGGCGACAATGTAAGCTACTGAGTCGATACGTACGGCCCAGGAGCGGGTCCAGGAAATTCAACGAGAATACCAAGAACGGGAATCAAAAGAACCAAAATCAATTCGAACTGTTGGAGTGCTTGATCAGTCAAATGGGCCTATAGTCTGATTTCCGTCCACAAGTCCGGTCTCGCGATCCTGGAGGTAGCGGGAGTGGGATCAACACTCTAAATTTTGACATCGATGTCTTGGCAACTTTTTAGTTTAGTTTATATTTGGAGGTTTAATTTACTTTTACGGAAAAAAAATATTTTTAATAATTATTTATTTATATTAAAATTTTCATTTATAAAATATTTTTTAACAAATAAAAAATATAACGACGAAATAAAAACATTCATCGTCTTAATGTCACAATTGGATGATGAATGGAAGAAAAATTCGTAGTCTAAATGTTACGAACCAGATGCTGAACCATATTTGTTTCCGTCATCTTAATGTTACAAACTAGGCAACGAATAATGTCATTTTTTGTCAGTTAATGGTAGTATCCAGACGACGAATTGGAAGAGCAAATTTGTCGTCTAAGAACAGTGTATGCGACAACATTATTCATCTTTCTAGTTCCCCAGCTTTCCTTGTCTAATATACCATACGACAATTTCAATTACACCGTTTAAGTAAAGCCGTAGACGACAAAGATCATTTTTTTAGTTTCATAAGATCTTATACGAAGGGACTTAAATGATAGACTTTAAATGGAGAATTTCACACAATCTAAGAAACGAGACGACAAAAATCTTACTCCTGACGGCGACATCGTTTCGTCATCCGCCTTTCGAAATCTAGTAGTGCTCGAGGGTCGAGTATGGATGGAACCAATATATCAGAAGTGAAAATCATGAAAGCAAAGCAACTGCACCGCAATAGCTAACGGTTCATCCACTTATTAGTTGTATTTGATTTGCCACTTGCCTAATGTGTGATCATCCATTTCTTACACACCCCCTCGCGCGCCACCTACTTTAGCTTACACGTGTGATAAATCCAAGTCCCACATTGCAAACCTAATCAAATAATCCTCTCGGATGAAACTACAATAAATCGACAAATCTTTGATGAAAAAAGAGACAAATCAGCTAGCTCACTTGACGAAGCAGAAGCAAAGACAGATGACCCAACTTAAGTCCATGACGAACTTTGTGAACAAAAGAACTAATTATATGGAGAGATACCCGCTCTAATACTATGTTAAATAGTGTTATGCATGACATGTGGGCTCTCAATCCAACACCAATAAAGACCAAGGCCCATCACTACCAGAAAAACACACGTAGGCGACGAAAGTTTTGTCACCTATGGTTCGTCGTCTAAGTGTCGTAGTCTAAGTATTTAGGCGACAAGACTTTTTTTTTCGTCGTCTATGTAAAAAATTAGGTGACGAAACAAATTTCGTCGTCTAGACTTTTACATGAAGAAAAATTTCGTCGTTTTAGTGAACACTTAGATGACGAAACCAACAATTCGTCGTATAAATTAAACCACTTAGACGAAAAAATTTTAGGTTATTCGTCACTTAAGTGTCAAATTTTAGAATAAAAAATAAATAATCAACTTAGACGTCGAAGGTTTTTCCACGTCTAAGTGGTTTTTTTTAAATAAACAAAGGAAAAATTAAATTAAATCCCAATTAAATAATTAAAATTTTATGTTTATTAATTAATACAAAATTTGTAATTAATAAATAAATTTATGATGGCGGCGGCGGTGGCGACGGTGTTTGTGTGGTGGTGCTGGTGATGGTGATGGTTGTGCCGAGGTGGTGGTGGTGTGTGGTGGTGCCGAGGTTTTGGTGGTGTGTGGTGGTGTTGAGGTCGTGGTGCTGTGTTGGTGATGTCGTGGTGCTGTGGTGGTTGTGCCGAGGTGGTGGTGGTGGTGTCAAGGTAGTGATGGCGGCGTGTGGTTGTGGTGTATAAGATTTGAGAGAGAGAGAGAGACAGACAAAAATATTGGATGAAATGTGTTTTATAGGCGACCACTTAAGTGACGAAAACAACAAATTTCGTCGCCTAAGTGATTTGAATTTTTGGTAAAAAAAATTTGGCGAAAGAAATAACCATCAAAATTTTGAAATTAGGCGACGAAACCAAAAAGTTTCGTTTCCTAATTGATTTTAAATTTTGGGTAAAAAAATTTGGCGAAAAAAAAACCACCAAAATTTTGGATTTAAGCGACGATGAAACCTACTAGTTTCGTCATCTATGTGTAATTTTTTAAAAATAAAATAAAACAAATTTCACTTAGGGAATGAAACTGTATATTTTTGCGACTAAGTGGATTTTTTAAAAAATATGCAAATTAATTTTTGGTAGTTGCTTGAAAATCATAATAAATCAACCGTCAAATGTAACCATTACATTTATAAAATATTGTAGAAAAAAAATCAACCTAACTCAGATTTGTTTAGAATTTAGTGATTATCGAAAAATAGTTGAAAGACAAAAATTATCGTAAAAAATATTTCGTAAACCCGTTTCCAAAGTTACAGGTGTTTGTCTTGTCGTAAAAACTTAATTTATTAACGAAATAGAAATTAATTAAAATTTGACATAAAAAATTGATTTAACACTAAAAACTTGTTATATATCTACTAATGTTGTATAACATAAGTGTTCATATGTCTATATTCACTCCACATCATTATTAATGAAATTGAATTGGACAAAACAACAGTTGGATATATTCATCATAAAATAATATGTAAGTGGACAAATTTTTAATAAATACGAAGTTCGTTAAGGGTTTGATCGGCGTAGTCAAACATAAAACCAAAATTTCAATGAAACGGAAACGTGGATATACGAATCTTCGTAACTCCAATTTTCGAACGGTTGAGACTCACAGTCCAAGAGTTGTTTACTCTATGCCCTCGACGACAAAATAATATGCATTTTTAAATGGTATATATGGTCGTGCCCTTTGATCGGAGGCAATGAAATTGATCATAGACTATGAAATGGGTTTCATTCGTCGTCTAATTACCACTTAGACGACAAATGTTACCCACTTTGTCGTTAGGGTTTAGGGGTTAGAGATTGGTGTTAGGGTATGGACTTAGCCGACAAATTAGTAACCATTTCGCTGTCTAAGTACGATTACTATGGCGACAAAAAAATTTCGTCGTTTTAGTGTTTCTTAGATGACGAATTTTTTTTTTGTTAGACGACGACGGTTTTTTACGACCTCTGAGTGTTACTTATACGACGAATTTGCTCTATGTTAGATGATGCTTTATAATTCATCTTCTAAGTACACTTAGACAACGAAATTTCTGTGGAAGGCGATGAAATATGATTTTGTCGCCTAACTGAGTTTTGCTGGTAGTGCATGCTCGCTTGTATCTCGCCTCACCCTGATTATTCAGAAACTGAAGTAGAAGAATTGAAATACATTGAAGGTCGCCTGTATAGACGTTTCCCAACTTTTTCGTCAAAAGATTGTTCTCAGGGATATCAAGATATGTGGCTATCTTGAAAAACAGATACCTAACGATATAAATAAGAAAATGGACAGAAAGAAAAACATACGTAACACCAGAACAATTTTTATTCATAGAAACACCCTACACCCAGGGAGAAAAATTGTGTGCCACTTACTGTTGAGGGACAAACTTTTTCACTATGTAAAATCACTCCTTACAAGATTGTAGCTCTTTGGATAAAAACTCTCTCGTCTATCATAACCAGTATTGCACACTAGTCTAAGAACCATACTTTCATCTCTAAGTACTTATATGAAGGATTCAGAAGCTTCTACCCAGAATCCAACTCGATCCCACAGTTGTTTCCCAAGAATACATGTCAAGATACTCAGACAAAACTACAGCTCCGATAATAGCAAGAACGATACTATCCTATCTTGTCTCACATACTAGCCCAAGAACTAACTCTGTCTTGTTTCTAAGTATTTATACATGCAAAGCTATCTGAGGATGGCAAGACATGAAGTTATCCAAACTAGACTACCACACTAGCTTGAAATCTACTCGGTCTTGTTTCTTCGATTTCACGGAGGAAGATTTCAAAAGGTTTATATCCCAAATTCAACTATCACAAAATTGGTTCTTTAGAACACTTTTGGGGTTGCTTGTCTTAAATACCAATCGGATATCATGCATGCAAGATGCATAATATGAAGACTTAGAGAGAAGCACAATATGAGCAGACCTAAACTCAGCAAAAAAAACTATATAATGATAATTTCTACATTTTGAAACCTAGCAAAACAACCGACTGATACGAGTGAAACATCCATAAAATAAACATTTAACACATAACTCAATCATACAATTTAAAATCCTATAGATGTAGTATTTTAAGCAAGTAAGGATCATTCTAACCAATGATTGAAGGGTGCATGCAATAATTGTGTAGGAAAGGGGGGGGATATAAAGATTGATTTTAATTACCTATGTTTTATATCTAATTACTACCTAAAACGTTAAAAACATAGCAAAAGTTCTAGGATCTTAACATGCATCGACTCATAGACAAGCAAACACACAAAAGACCCTAAAATACCTACCACATTTTTGACAAAAGGAAAACCTAATTCCTATTTACAAGTGATCAACTTATTCTGTTACCTAGCTCATTTATTAACATATGCAAATATCAACACTTATAAAATCCCATAACCCTAATTCTGATTAACATACATAATTTCATGATTTGTGCTAAGTACCCCTTATACACCATTGATCTAGCTTAAGTAACCCATAAATCCAAATCAAAGCATTAAGAACCAAATTAACACATACATATCGAAATATAGAATATTGGAACACATGGAAAGTTATTGAAATTCATATATGTAATAAAACCAAAATTTATCATACAAAACACAAAACAAGTCTTCACACAACAAAAGAAGACTACCGAGTAAAGAGGTCATGGTTACACTTTGTATACTACGACTCCTTTGTGGATGGTGCTAGATACCCCTTTACACACCTATGGAAGTGATGGTGACAGTAAGATGATGTAATCGGCCTCTTGAGGTGTTTCGACTTGATTTGTGAGATAAAGAGGAGTTCTTGGCAGAGTTTCGGCTGTAGAATAAGTGATGATCGATTACAAAAAGGGACGAGCCCTTTCTTATATAGGCCTAACAAGAATAATTTTCCTTCCTAAAATAGGTTTCCTTCTCTTCTCGATGAGATTTGACAGCTTGCAAATAATTGCACTTTCTCGGAGTTGTAAATCTCCAAAACTTATGAATTTTGGCTCGTTGGAAAGAAGACTCAAAGATCCTTCTAACCAGAGCTTTATCACCATCTAACTCATGTTGAGCTATTCCTAGTTATCATTCAAATTTGGCTGACCTGTACATGCAGATTCTTCTTTTCTTATTCTCTATGATTTCCTTCTTCTACTCTACTTCAGAATCATTTTCTTGCAAAATCTTGCTCTCTATGAAATTAGCTAACTTGGTCTTTAAGTTTGGAATTTTTAAATCGTCTTCTAATTAATTTGGGCCATTTTGCATTTGTTATTCTTGAAGGTTCTTCCAGAAGCTTCATTTTCTTAGTCAACATAGGAAATTCTTTTTCTCTTCAATTTCTTCATGTCTTCCCCTTGTATTTTCAGCCGAATTTCATCACTCCATATTTCTCCATTTTGCCACACCTTACGTTCTTGTAGCCCTTTTTACTCCGTCTCTTCTGATAAAACTAATAACAACTAATAATAATAAGTAATTAACTAAGTAAAAATGTAGAGAAAATTCACTAATTAAAATGCCTAAAATGCATAGATCAAATTTTCCCACACTTAGACTTTGCTAGTCCCTTAGCAATCACTAAGCTAAACTAAGACTCAAAATTTTCCAACTACTAAGCCCTTTAACTAATATATTTTGAATATCATGGCAATCAAAAAGTTTAAGCACAAGGAATTCAAGAGTTAATAAAAAATTCTCATGCATGAACAAGTAAGACTTAGATAAAAACATTGGTGAATTAAAAGCTATGCATGGCCTAGAAAAGTTTAAAATGATTTCTCATGGATACACTCATCATCTTTTCACTCATGAAACACAGTTTTCACTCAAAATATATACACACATATATATAAGAATCAATGAAACCTCATGAATGGAACAAATTACTTGCACAAATGAACTCAAACCATATACTTACCTATGCAACTTACTAACCAATCGAAGGCTACTCATCTTCAGGATCATAAAGGACTTTAGAAAGGTTGTAATGTGGCTAAAGATAAGGTATTAGAAATTTAGATATGTGGTGGTAAAAAATTTCTAAAGACTTAGTCAACACTTTGTCAGTTCAAGCTCCATCCTTTCTCATGTGTCAAACTTCAAAAATAGGACCAAACTTTCACACTTTAGTAAATTTTCCCAGAGAGCTTATTATTTTTCTTCTTTCTCTTTTTTTTCTTTATGCTCTCGAGATTTTATCCTCTCTTTTTTTCAGCATAGACTCTTTTTTTAAAATTCTTTTGGACAAGTCTTCCCTTGATTTTCATTCTCTCATCATCTTCACGCCATTTTCATGTGCTAGTTTCGAAATTCATCACCAAGTCTTTAGAACAAGAATAGGAAATTCTACACTAAGCTGAGTATTTAGATATTCATATGGCAATGAAAGAAAAGACTTAACGTAAGCTCAAATGGGTAATCTAGGGGTGTCGCAACTCGTGCACACAAAAGGGACACAAGGCTATTTAGCAAAGTGGTGGTAAAATCCTAAGTGCCTTTAATCATATCCAAAATCAGAGCATATATCAACGTAAAAGCTTTGCAAATCTACATGAGAAAGTTCTAGCAATCTCTAGTTCATTAAAAACTATTGCAAGCAATCAAATGAGGCATATAAATAATTTTAAGCCAAAAATCCTATATATGTCAAAATTTTCTCTCCAAATTAAACATGAATTTAGCTCAAAACTCACATAGGTTCATATGATTTAAATTTGTTCTACCATGCAAATTCTGTAACAAGTTTTGCTATCTATATCTACTACATGTCAATACAATCAAAACATTTCTATTAACAAAAGAATTCCAATAATTAGTAATATGAAAGATATAAACTCAATGTTGTCTCAGAAAAAGATTCATCATAGACGAGTTAAGGGCATCCTAAAAGACTCAATAATTGTAGATTTAGTCCTTATCTTCTTTGAGCAACCTTATTGAAATGGCCAGTTGGTGAGAAAAACCAAGAGATGTAGGAGTAATTTTTGAGCTTATCTTTTCTCACATCTTAGACATGATGCATATTTAGGTATTGGGAATGGCTAGATTCATGAGGGGCATCTCCTCCACCGTTGTGTTCTCTAAAGCCTCAAGATATGGCTTCAATGGATGATCATTCACTTTGAATTATGATCCTAACGTTGGACTCTTGATCTCTATACTCCATGTGGAAATGAAAGGCCTATCCAACGTGATCTGAGCTTCTGAGGATATAGCCTACGTCGAGAATTGAAGAGTAATACTTTCTATCCGACTTCAAATGACTTATTCTTAATCATTCTGTCATGAAATGCCTTAGTCTTCTCTTTGTAAATACAACAACTCTCATAAACTTCATTCATAATTTCTTCAAGTTCATCCAGCGATAAATTTCGATATAGACCTGCTTTATCATAACAAACGTTGAACTTCTTGACTGCCCAATATGCTCTATGCTCCTGCTCTACCAGAAGATGACATGCTTTCCTATAAACTAATCTACAAGGTGACATCTCGATAGTCATTTTGTAAGCAGTACGACCTGTAAGCCCACAATGCATCATCTAAACGTATACTTCAATCTTTCCTACTAGGCACCACAGTTGTTTCCAGAATCATCTTGATTTCACAATTTGAAACTTCAACTAAACTATTTGTCTGTGGATGATATGTTGTTGAGACTTTGTGAATTACTCCATATTTCTTCATCAACACATCCACTGTCTTGTTACAAAAGTGACTCCCTCCATCATTGATAAGTACACGAGGCATGCCAAACTTGGAAAAGATGTTAGTACGAAGAAAATCTCCAACAACTTTTGAATCAATCATGCGTGTAGCTTTAGCTGCAACCCATTTTGAGACATAGTCCTAAAAAGGACCCGACTCCTATTTAGTTGCCTAAACCCCTCTGAAAACTTGACCTTAAATTTTTTTTGCCAGAGTTTACTTTGAAATACGTGAGCCAATATTAGAACCTACAAAAAGAATCACACTTCGAATATTCCACAAAAGCCAAACCGTGGGGCTCTATTCCCCATCCGGATTTCTCAACATCATCTATAATAAACCACAAGGTTTACAAGAAATCCAGAAACATCAGGAGTAAACTCAACTGTAAACAAACATAGTATTCAGAGCGACCCCTATATACATCATATATAAGAAGAAGGTCGAACATGGAACCTACACAAACTGAAGTGTGACTTGAACTCTACGCCTCCACCGTCGACGTGCAACCCTGGAACCCAAACTGCAAACTGGGCAAAAGAAACTGAAAAGCCCAAGGAAAAGCAAATGAAATCGTTAGAGTGAGTGGACGAAAATAATAATATGTCTCCCACCAATATAAACATGAAATCATGATGCGAGTCTAAAATCACCAATCACAGGTAAGGTAGTTGTTATAACCTTCCTGGATACCGAATAAAATGTGGAAGCCGTAACTCGAGTACATTTTCTTCAAATTTACAATCATGCTCAACCAAGGTAAGGGATTTGTCATAACCTTCCTGGGAGCCATATAATCACAAGTCAGGCGTTTGTCATAACCCCCCCCCCCGGAGCATCTCGGGGATCAGCCGAGAAGCCATGCATCGATGCATCCATATATCCATAATCCATGTAAAACAAATCATACATATGCCTCCAAGTAAAAATACATAACCGTAAATGTATAATCCTAATTGCATAATCATAATTGCATACTCGTAAAATGAATAACATAAAATGCATAATTAAGACTCGCAAATCGACAGTGAAAATAAAATGACCACTCACAGTACGAGGCTAACTCTGAGGTTCGGCGGAAGATCCATCGCCAAACACTTGATCAAGATCACCTGAATAATAGGGATACGATCAATGCATATTGAAACAAAACATATGGAGCTAATACGTCCAGAACAACGTGTTCTCGAAAGATGTATCACTCAAAATATCGACGAGGATAACAAAATTCCCAAAATACACCCAAACAATCCTCGTCCCAAAATAGAATATTCAAATCAATTCATAAACCTCAGGACTACAATCGGGACGCGATTACGAGCAAAACGGTTTAAAAATCTCCAAAATCCAAAATGTCAACCTCGTCGGAGCTCCGCCTCTGTCGCCGGAGGTGCGGCACCAACAGTGACCAACTCCGGCAACCCCTACCTCAAACTCTTCCTCTCTTCAAGCCCAACATTTTTCCCCACTACCACAAACACCAATTCGACCCACACCGGCCGAAATTCTGGGCGAAAGCTTCGCCGGAACTTCAACTCTGGTCACCGTCCCAAACCACCTCAAATCACCTCCAATTCTAAATCAAAGTGCCCAGAATTCATCAAGGGGTTGAGGGGAAGCAAACCCCCCACCACCCCGACACCAAAACTTGCCGGAATCCGCCACTCCATTCCGGCGAAATCTCCAAACTTCAACACGTTCATTCTCCCTCAATTCTCAACCAATTTCAACAAATGAATACAGAAATCAATAATATAAGTCAAGAGCTTTCCATCCATACCAAGAATGTGATCAGAAGTGGCCGGAATTGCCGGGTCCGACGATGGGAAGAAAACGGGTCAAATCGCCCAACTCGGTCAACTCGGTCCAACTCGGTCCAAATGTGATTTTTCGACAATTTTACGACTATTCGATATTTATACGTCGCGAACCGATCAAATTCACGATTCAGATAACTCAAACCAAACGGATAAATACGACTAACTCGATGATAATTTCAAATATCCATTTTACATTCTCCGATTATCCGAAAAATCTTCCGAAACCTCCTACGGACTCGAAATCAAATCCTCTACAATTTACGTGAAGGAACTCAAACCAAATTCTTGCCCGATAATTAAGTCGTGAACAACCCCGCCATATCGACCAATTACGACAAAACCGCGACTAATTGTGTAATGCGCAAATCAAGCCAATTAACATACAATTTCCGGTTCGGGTGGTTACAAATCTACCCCCCTAACAAAAATTTCGTCCTCGAAATTTACATACCTCCTAATTGAAGAGGTAGGGATACTGATCCCGCATGTGTTGCTCGGTTTCCCATGTAGCCTCTTCAACTGAATGATTCTGCAACAATACATTCACAAGAGGAATGGCTCTGTGTTGCAACTCCTGGACCTTCCGATCAAGAATCTGAACTGGTTCCTCCACATAGGTCAAGTCCTCCCGTATAGGAAGTTGATATGGTGTCAACACATGAGATGGATAAAAAATGTACTTCTGCAACATAGACACATGGAACACATCATGCACCTTTGCCATTTCAGAAGGTAATGCCAACCTGTACGCCACGACACCAACTCGCTCCGTGATCTCATATGGGTCAACATATCGCGGATGAAGTTTACCGCGCTTCCCGAAACGAACAACACATTTCCAAGGAGAAAGTTTCAGGAAAACCCAATCGCCAATCTCAAACTCAAGATCCTTCTGTCTCATGTCAGCATAACTCTTCTGTCGATCCTGTGCAGCCTTCAATTTGTCCTGAATAACTTGAGTATCTTCCATGGTACTTTTCACCAAATCAAGACCAAGAAGCCATTTCTCATCAACTTCACTGCAACACAATGGAGTTCGACACTATTTGCCATACAACGCCTCATAAGGTGCCATACCAATGCTAGCCTGATAGCTGTTGTTGTACGCAAACAAAATCAAATGAAGTTGCTGATCCCAATTCCCTTTGAACTGTAAAACACAAGATCGCAACATATCCTCCAGAGTCTGAATAGTTCTTTCCGACTGACCATCTGTCTGAGGATGAAAAGCTGTGCTGAAGTGTAGTGTAGTCCCCATTGCCTTCTGCAATGCCCGCCAAAATTCTGAAGTGAACTGACTATTCTGATCAGAAACTATAGACACAGGTACACCATGCAATCTCACAACCTCTTTCAGGTACAGCTTTGCCAATCTGCTCACGGGAAGCTTTCCTGGAAGTGCAAGGAAATGAGCTAACTTCGTAAGGCGATCCACAATCAACCAAATACAATTACTACCACTAGAAGTACGAGGTAACTGATACACAAAATCCATGGTGATATGCTCCCATTTCCACACTGGAATCTCCAAAGATTGTAGTTTACCTGCCGGTTTCTGACGTTTCGCCTTCACTTGTTGACAAATCAGGCATCTGCTCACGTACATTACTATTTCCCTCTTCATGTTTCGCCACCAATAATGGGCTTTAAGTGTCTAGAACATCTTTGTACTACCCGGATGCATAGCATATGCAGAACAATGAGCTTCATCACGTATTTCCTTCTTCAAATCCTCATTTCTGGGCACACATAATCTCCCCCTAAACATCAAAGTGCCATCACTCCTCATCCGAAACTTGGTCGGTACATTATTTTGAATCAAATGCTTCTTGCTCAGCAGATAAGCATTTGAATCTTGAGCTTCCTCAACTTGATCAAGTAACACTGGACAAACTTGGACGCTGGCTAACAGTGCTCCATCATCATTCTACTCTAATTCTACTCCCGTTGCTCGCAACTCTATCAAAAGTGACACTCTAGTAACACGTATATGGAAGAAAGAAGCACCATGTTTCCAAGCGACAGCATCAACAACCACATTAGCTTTCCCTGGATGATACTCGAAAGTGCAGTCGTAATCATTAATCAGCTCCATCCATCTCCGCTGCCTCATGTTCAAATCTGGCTGCGTACGCAAGTAGGTAAGACTTTTATGATCGGTGTAAATCTTGCACTGCGCTCCGTACAAGTAGTGTCTCCAATTCTTCAATGCTAACACAATGGCAGCTAACTCCAAATCATGAGTAGGATAGTTAACTTCATGTGGTTTCAACTGTCTCGAACCATATGCCACCACATTTCCATGCTACATCAAGACACAACCCAGACCTAACTTCGAAGCATCACTATACACCACATACTCACCGCTATCATCAGGTAAAGTCAACACTGGTGCAGTAGTCAACTTCTCCTTCAAGGTCAAGTAGCTTTCCTCACAAGCATCTAACCATTCAAACTTGACTCCTTTCTTCGTTAAATGGGTAAGCGGTGTCGCTATCCGTGAAAAGTCCTGCACGAATCGGCAATAGTAGCCTTCTAAGCCCAAGAAACTCCGTATCTCTGCCACGTTGGTAGGTCTGCTCTAATTCAGTACTGCATCAATCTTATCAGGATCCACGCTGACTCCCTCAGCTGATATCACGTGACCCAAAAACTTTACACTGTCTAGCCAAAACTCACACTTGTTAAACTTGGCATACAACTAAGCGTATCGTAAAGTCTGCAAAACTGCATGCAAATGCTTTTTGTGTTGCCCTACACTCCTGGAATAGATCAGGATGTCGTCGATAAACATAATCACGAAATTGTCCAGATATCGTCTGAAGATCCGATTCATCAGATCCATGAAAGCAGCTAGCGCATTGGTCAACCCAAACGCATAACAAGAAACTCATAGTGCCCATAGCGTGACCGAAACGTCGTCTTGTCCACATCAAACTCCCAAATCCGTAGCTGGGGGTACCCAGACCTGAGATCAATCTTTGAGAAAACTGAAGCTCCTTTTAGCTGATCGAACAAATCATCAATCTGAGGGAACAGATACTTGTTGTTCACCGTAACCTTATTCAACTTCCGATAGTCAATGCATAGCCTCATCGAACCATCCTTCTTCCTCATAAACAACACTGGAGCACCCCAAGGTGAAACACTAGGTCGAATGAAGCCTTTCTCAAACAATTTCTGAAGTTGAATCTACAACTCCCTCAACTCTGCGGGTGCCATACAATAGGGTGTCTGCGAAATAGGTCGGTACCTGGAAGTAACTCGATGGTGAAGTCAATCTCCCTGGCTGGAGGAACACCGGGTAAGTCCTCGGGAAACACATCTGGATACTCTCAAACCACCGCAATATAAAAAATGTCTGGTACACGAACACTCGTATCAATCACATGTGCTACATAAGCCATACAACACTTCCTCAACATCTGCTCTGCCTTCATTGCTGAAATCAAACAAGGCAAAGTAGTATTCTTTTCACCACGGAATAAGACTTCCGGCATGCCTGGACTCCTGAAAACAACCTCCTTCTTGTGACAGTCAAGAACAGCCCAATGGTTCTCCAAGAAATCCATGCCCAAAATCACGTCAAAATCCACAATATCCAGCAACAACAAATCCGCGGCTAACCCCTAACCTCTAATAAAATCTCACAATCTCTATATACTCACCCGACACATACTACCTCGCTAGATGGATACAACACTCGCCACAAACTAGGGAGTGGAGATGCAGGTACAGTATCCAATGATGCTAATCTATATGACACGAATGAATGCGTAGCCCCTGGATCTAGTAAAGTAAGGACTGGATGACCAAAAATATACAACGTACCGATGATAACCTCTGGAGAAGATCTGCCCTTACGTAGGACATGGCATGAACTAGAGCCTGTCCAACTGGTCGTTCACGTTGGTTGCAATTTTGTTGACCACCCTGTCCAGAAGATTATGTTGCACGATCACTAGAAGCAGTACCCTGATCTCGTCTAGTACTTTGATCTGCAACACCTCCAGAAGTGCCAAGCTAAGGACACTCCCTCACAAAGTGACCCTCCTGGCCACAATGGTAACAACTCATAGTACCCCGATAACATGAACCATGATGTCGTCTATTACAAAGATTACATAATGGGACATCCCTCGGTGCAGCTGGTGTGCCAAAGGAAGGTCGAGGATAACTCGATCCACTGGAACTCCCACTCGACTGCTGCGTCTGTGGTAGACTCCTCCTCCATTTATGACTCTGCCTAGCAGTGCTAGTAGGATATCTGTAAGGTCCACTACCTAAAGATGATGTTGATCCAGAAGTACCTGAACTCAGCCTCTTCGAAGCACCCTTGCTAGGTCCACCCTCTTCAAACGACGTGTCTGAAACCACATCTGTCTCTCCCTGTCGATGTCCTTACCTCTAAGTGTAGCACTAACAAACTCATTAAAGTTATCTCGACGCATAGTGTCAAAGTCCCCTTGATATTCAGATTCAGACCCAACTCAAACCTCCTGCACTTTGTGAAAGGACCCAATCCCGATTTAGTTCCCTAAACCGGAATCGAACCCCTTCGAAAATACGAACCAACAAAAACTTTTCGAAATTTGGGCAGAGTTTCGTTACTAGCGTGGAATTACCATTACCTGCACGCGGAAAATACACTTCATCCTATGCCACAAAAAAAACAAACCGTGGGCACCAATCCCATCCGGATTTCTCAATATATCAACAGTAAAGTAAAGTAGTAAATATATATGCACTTTAATAGGAAGCTCAGAGCGACATCTAATACATAATCGTATACGCATACCACAGTAGGTAGAACAATAAACCTACTGGATGAAACAAAGTAGCTCGAGCACTATGCCTCCGACCACGACGTGCGACACCAGAGCCAGAACTGCAAACTGGGCACGGAAACCGAAAAGCCCAGGTGAAATACAATAAACATGTTAGAGTGAGTGGACGAAAATAAATGTCTTTCACCAGATAATAAATATGTTATAAAAACATATGCGAGTCCAGGTAAATATAAACAACATAGTACACGAGGTAAAACTCATACTCCTCCAGTGTACTGAGCATGCAAGTAAAATCCCACGGGGTCACTCATGGACACCTCCGTGCTAGTACAGTCTGAACCACGGAGTCCCTGACTACCACGTGATTCTAAGCCAGAAATGGCCTCGGTTCCGGGGAATACGCCCCTCACCGGTCTGGTTGGGGAAACGCCCCTCCAGGCGGCCCTCCGTCGGGGATCAGCCGACGAGGCAAGGTGTATCGATACAACAACGTAACTGAGACTGTACTCTGTGAAAACCAAATCACAAGCAAATCGATGCAAATGCATGAAACAACATATAAGTGTATGCATATTCGTATACGTATATCCGTATAAACATATTCGTATAATCGTAAACACATGCTTATATAATCATAATCTCATATGAAATCTCATGCTCGTAAAACCATAATCATGCTGCATGCTCAAGTTCATAAAACGTATATTAACGACTCGCAATCAATCCGTGAAAATAAATTGTCCACTCACAGACTGGCGTAACGCGTATCGCGTTAACCCGTGATCCGGCGGAATGTCCCTCGCCAAACAAACGATCACGAACCCCTGAATATCCACAATGTCCAATATTCAAAGTCATAATCCGACAATACAAATCAAACCACGAGAAACCACCGTTCTCGGAAATACACAATTCAAAGTCGACGAATCGTCGAAAATCCGTATATACCACCTCAATACCTCGCTTTACGTTCGGACGCTCAACTCGAAAAATGAACTTCCCCACTGCGTTCGGAGCGCGATTTCGATTCAAACGACATGCAACTTGCCGAAAGTCAAAAAGTCAACCCGTTGACCGTTGACCGCCGTTAACCGCCGTCCACGGCGGCGCCACTGTTGACCGGAAAATTTCACGGCGGAGCCACCCCTATTCCACTCAAAATCACCCACTGAGCAACTTTGTCAACTGCACCGAAGTCCAATTCTCACTCTAACACATCCAATTTCAATGAAACCCGAATTGTACACAAATTTTCCAATCCAAAATTCTCCATGTATACATCGAATTGAAACACGAAACTTACAGGGAAGCATCAAGGGGATGAGAGCTTCAAAGCCCACTAAGAATTGCAGCTCGAATCGGCCGGAATCACAAGCCACCATTAACACCAAAATTCACAAACTTTACTTCAAGTTTTCTCTCTCCACCGTGAGCTCCACCACGCGAGGAGGACGGCACAGGGTCGAGGGCACCGAGACGAGTTGAACAGGACCAGCCCCACCCTCTGGGGTGGCCGGAATCGTCGCACCACCGTGAGCCACCTATAGGCCGACGTGAATCCTCATTCTCCACCGAGTTGACCGAGTCAACTCGGTCAACACCCAAAGAGGGACCTGCCCAAAGTAGCAACTTCTGTTTATAGACTTTCCATTTTTGGAAACTTCATAATTATCCTTTTCGACAAACTTCAAACGCGTGTAACTTTCTCGTCGTAATTCCGATTCCGATAATTCTTGCGGCCACATACTCGTCTCGACATATTCTTCCAATATTACCCAAAGTCAAACATATCGGCCAACTGAATAAAAAGTCAACCCTTCAAAGCAACACACATTAAATCGACTAAATAATCAACTAACGGCAAAATTTGCAACTAATTCCTCGTAACTCCAAATCTTGCTCCGGAAGTTCCCACGAACTCGAAATTAAATTCCGAACAACTTCCGTGAAGAAGCCGAAACCAAATTCTCGTCCGGTAATTTAGTCGTTAAGTAGCCCACCATTTAAATCCGAACTTCAAATATTCATAACTAACTCCTCGGTCCTCAAAATAACGAGCCGGAACCGCCCACGAACTCGTATTCACACGTACAACGACTCTTGAGAAGAGACCCAGCTCCAATTCTCGGCCAATAATTTAGTCGTTTACAATTCCTGGAGATTCAAACTCTTTCGTCAATCTGCGGCTACGCAGTAACTCATGTATACTGTTGATTCTGGTCCGGGTCGTCACAAATCCACCCCCCTTAGAAAAATTTCGACCTCGAAATTTCCGAGTATGCCGACTACAAGGTAGGAGCACTGCCTCTGCATACTGCTCAACTCACCAACGGCAACCTCAACTCTGACAACCGTCTCCACAATAGGAGATAATTCCGTGTTGGAATCCCTGTACCCTTAAATCACAAATCTGAACTGGCTCACACAATCGCCAAGTGTTCCTACATAAGGAACAGATAGGGTGCACAATAGATAGCAAACCCGAAACACAGTTCCGCCACACGGAACACAACACACATAAAAGCCAACACTATAGGCGATGCCGAACCACACGGCATAACACAACCTCGCCTATGGCCACACACGGATCAAAATATCAAGGCAAATCACAACTCAGTTCACACATCAATATATCTCACATATTCATATCAGCATAGCTCGAACATCGAACTCGGGCAATAACCAATCCATTTCCGCTAATCTGACAGTCTGTGGTAACACACTCCACAAAATCGGAAACAAACATTAACTCAAATTCAAACCAAACTCACTCTAACACAATGAAATACAACATCGTTCCTCAAAACGACGTCAAACAATATCAAAATCACAGTGGACAACAACCTGGTACTGCAAGCAACCTCGAACAGCTGAAACTGCTGGTCCCGAATCCTCCGGAACTACAATACCAAGGTCCACAACATGCCCTCCAAGGCCTGAATAGTCCTCAAAGATCGCTCGCCAATCCGAGGATAAGAACTGGTACCAACTCGTAATCTGATCCCCAATGCTTACTGCAAAGCTTGCCAACACTCCGTCGTAGCTGATTATCTCGATCAGCGGACTGGGACACAGATACACCACGTAAATAGCCAATCTTCGTCAAACATAGCTATGCCAGCCAACCACTGGAATCATCTCCGAAAGTACAAGGAACTGTACTGAGTACGTCAGACGACCTACAAAGGCCCAACAACTGGTATCACGAACCAAAGTGCAAACAACATACACAAACACAACAACAATCGCCACGTCTAATCGGAAATCTTCAATGGCTGACACTTCTCGGCAAGTCTCTGCCTCCTAGCCATCGCCAGTCGACGAATGTGGCATCAGCACACACAAGCTGCTACATGGCTCTGTGGATTGCGTCACGACTGGTAAACTCGAAGTATCTGATACCTCTCTGCATCAACAGTGCATAACGCACGCAAAACTACAAGCCTCAACATCATCACACTCGAACTCAGCTCTCGTAGCCCATAACTCGGCTAACACGGAGACTCGAGTCATACTCACACATGAAATACTGAAGCTCCCAACTCTCGACTGAATGCATCAACAACAGCATCATCCCAAACGGATGATCAAAGTACAACCTTTAGCTTTTCCCGAACAAACTCAAAGGTGCAGCCATAGTCGTTAGTTGACCCCATCCATCAACACTGCCTCAAGCCTAAATCTGGCCGAAAATGCAAGTGGATGAAACTCAAGTGATCAGGGTACCTCCTACATCACACTGCACGCCATAGTAGCAGTATCTCCAACTCTCTGGTGCTAGCACAAGGACAGCTACATCCAAATCACGCATAGGATATGCAACCACACAAAGTTCCACTGTCTGGAACCACGAGCCACCGCTCTACTACACAGCATCAAAGCACAACCAAATCCAAACCTCGATGCATCGCCATATCACACGAACTCGTCGTAGTCGTCAGGTAAGGTCAAAATCGAAACAACGGTCAACCATCCTGCAGGAGGAAGTAACTCTCCTCGCGTGCATCAAACCGCTCGAACTTGACGCCTTCTTCGTCAATCCGGAAAATGAAATGGTACCCCGGGAAAATCCTGCACAAGCCATCGATAATAGCCTGCCAAACCCAAGAGACTCCCGATCTCTGGTACCATGGTAGATCAACTCCAAATCAACACGGCTTCTAACTGGTCAGGATCCACGCCACTCACTCGGATAGCATCACACAGCTTAAAATCATCACACTAATCGGCCAAAACTCACACTGGCTGAACTTCGCAAACACAAGATCATCTCACGAAGTCCGCAAAACCGCTTGCAACTGCTTCAGGTGCTGGCCCACACTCCTGGGATACATCAGGAAGTTGCCGACGAACATGGTCGCAACTCGTCCAGAAACTGTCTGAACACATGGTCCATCAAGTCCACACGATCTACGGAGCATTGGTCAACCCAACGGCGTGACCAAGAACTCCTGATGTCCGCACCGAGATCCGAAAGCCAACATAGCCACATCTGACTCATCAAACCTCCACTGATGGTATCCGGATCCGAAATCAATCCTCGAAAAGACTGAAGCTCTCACAAGCTGATCAACCAATCGTCAATCCGAAGCGGAGGATACTCACTCTCCTCTGAAGCGAATCAGGCTTCGGTAGTCAATGCACCATCTCGTCGAACCAACCAACATCCGTAGACACAATGCAAAAGTACACCACGCAAATACACTAGGTCACATGAAATCTCTTGAAACCTCCTCCAGCAACTCCTGGAGTCGGAACTATAGCTCCATCAGCTCCGCTGGCTCCAAACGACAAAATGCCGGTAAAATGAGTCCAGCGCCTGGTACAAGCTCAATGGTGTAGTCAGTCTCCCGAACTGGAGGAACACCTGGTAGCTCCTCCGGAATACATCTGGAAACTCGGAAACCATCTCAATGTCACCAATGTCGGGTACAACCACAAAACATGGGCTAAACAAACCACACAACTTGTCTCCACCATCCGCTCGACCATCACCACGAAACAGTATCTCGGGGAAATCTGGTCGTCAAAACACAACCTCCTCATCGAGGCACTCGAACACAACCAAATGCGTCGTCAGTAAGTCTATACTCACAAACACACCAAAATCACAACATCCAGCTACAACAAATCCACGGCTAAACCATATCCTCCAACAGGGAT
Source organism: Geum urbanum (assembly GCA_946800695.1). Taxonomy (NCBI): domain Eukaryota; kingdom Viridiplantae; phylum Streptophyta; class Magnoliopsida; order Rosales; family Rosaceae; genus Geum; species Geum urbanum. The sequence goes on from OX327003.1 coordinate 16,224,175, forward strand.
CTTGTAACCTCCGGATGGATGCAACACTCTCCAAAACCTCGGAAGTGGAGATACAGACACAATCACCATGGACATCAAACAACAGTAACCTCGGAGAAAAGTCTGTCCTCAAACAAGGTCATGGCACGAACTCCAACATGCCCAACTAGTCGCCCACATCAATTGCGACTTGCTGAATAACTCGTCAAAATGGTACATTGATCAGACGATAGGAACAACATGAGAGTCTCCTCGTAACTCTGAGCCGTCGAACCGCTAACACAGCTGACTGAGGGCACTCCCTCGTAACGTGACCCTCCTAGCCACCGAAACAGCAACTGAAAGTGCTCCTCGAACACAAATCACCGCAATACCTGCTGCGTGAAAGGATCGCCAATGATCACCCAAACTCATGCCACAGGAGCAAATCCGCTACTCTGTGATATCCGCCTTCGCCAAACGGATCAGCAGAGGATCCTTAACATAATCGAAAAGGCCACAGTCTGATGACGTCACTGATCCCGAAGTGTCAGAACTCAACCTCATCAAAATCTCAACTAAGTCCACTTTCCTCAAACCATCACATCAAAAACCGTACACATCTTTCCCTCACAATAACCTCGCCACTGAGTGCAACACACTAAGCTCCTCACGGATATCTCGAGGCACATCAATCAGACTCTCTCTGATACTCAGGTTCAAACTCATCTCGAACCTCGTGCATAGCTCCCTCTGAAGACACATAACACGTGCAAACAAGAACAAACACGTGGACAATGCATCTCTGCCTCAGGTGGGTAAGCACTCTACATTCGAATGCTGGGTAGCCTGATAAACCATCACTGTATACACAACACCCTGAATGTAGGCCATGGAGTCACAACCGGAACTCACACAATACCAGCCCACAAAATACAACAATCTGACTCAGGCAAACATCTCTGCCACAACTCACCGCTCTGAGGCCACATATAGACGCCCATATACACATCCCCAGGTAAACCGTGCCACATAGTTCACTGAACTCTGAATACTCATCTGAATCCACTGTTCTCTGGCAATTCACGCGTCGAATGATCCTCAACAGGATCCACAACCGAAATGACACGGAAAGCACGTCAGGAGGCATCCTAATGAATACAATATCGTTCACAACAAGTGGAACGTAATCATGGAACTTCAAATATTTGAAAGCATACAACACCCGGAATTTGATGATTATCCGCCGGTCGGTCGGGTCACCATTCCAGACATGCTGTACATTCTCAAATATCCTTGGTAAACACGACTACAGAAGTCTACAGAACCTATAACCTAATGCTCTGATACCAAGCTGAAAGGACCCAATCCCGATTTAGTTCCCTAAACCGGAATCGAACCCCTTCGAAAATACGAACCAACAAAACCTTTTCGAAATTTGGGCAGAGTTTCGTTACTAGCGTGGAATTACCATTACCTGCACGCGGAAAATACACTTCATCCTATGCCACAAAAAAAAACAAACCGTGGGCACCAATCCCATCCGGATTTCTCAATATATCAACAGTAAAGTAAAGTAGTAAATATATATGCACTTTACCGAAATCCAGTGTAAAATCGTATAACGTATTCAATAGGAAGCTCAGAGCGACATCTAATACATAATCGTATACGCATACCACAGTAGGTAGAACAATAAACCTACTGGATGAAACAAAGTAGCTCGAGCACTATGCCTCCGACCACGACGTGCGACACCAGAGCCAGAACTGCAAACTGGGCACGGAAACCGAAAAGCCCAGGTGAAAGACAATAAACACGTTAGAGTGAGTGGACGAAAATAAATGTCTTTCACCAGATAATAAATATGTTATAAAAACATATGCGAGTCCAGGTAAATATAAACAACATAGTACACGAGGTAAAACTCATACTCCTCCAGTGTACTGAGCATGCAAGTAAAATCCCACGGGGTCACTCATGGACACCTCCGTGCTAGTACAGTCTGAACCACGGAGTCCCTGACTACCACGTGATTCTAAGCCAGAAATGGCCTCGGTTCCGGGGAATACGCCCCTCACCGGTCTGGTTGGGGAAACGCCCCTCCAGACGGCCCTCCTGATCGATGTTTTACCACCCTCAAAATTACCCTATAATGAACTTAATATGCTTGTCAATGCAGTACAATAGTATAGGGGTCAATCCGCAGGGAAAAATGAGACTGAATATTCTAAACTACAAACAGACACAAAAGTCAGGAATCTGACAGACTCGACCACTAGACACTAACGTAATTAATTAAAATAGCTAGAATCAACCTAAAATTACGAAATTAACACTGGACACTAAACACACCCTATCGAACTTCGATGCAAAATTTCGATGCAATCGGAGTTCGCTTGGTTATCGAACAAAATTGTGCAAAACAGAGTACTAAACTGAAACAGAAAACAGAGTATATGTAAAACTAGAATCAATGATAAAATGGGTTAAGGGAAGTGTTATCCACCACCGTCAATCCATCTAGACTACAAATGCTTAAATAAATAATGTAATTGTTATGAATGAAAGATTCCCAGGAAGGCCCCGAGTTGTGAACACAACCTATTACCCAATCCTTATGTTTACAACATTGAAGGTCCGCTTATCAATATTGTCTATCCCTCAAAGAACCCGAAGTCACGGACTCGAATTTACTAAGAGAAAAGCATTAAGATTTAGAAAGGGTTTGAGAATCTACAAGGCTTCATAAGTACACTACGGTCGTGTCTTACTAGACCTAGGGTTTCTTATACCAAGCATGTATGGGTTCTACTATTGAAACTTGAGGAAGGTAATAATCACCAACAGCCATCAATTTTCTTAGAATTAGATTCCTAAACATGCATACTAAGCGTGCACTCAAAGCATACATAATCAAGAATCATCACTGTATAAATAACAAAGAAACCTCATTCAAATAACAAAAACAAAATTTAATTAACGTGCATAAGCAATCTAGATATCATGAACGGGGCTTCAAAACAGCCCCTTAACAATGGAGTTTAGCTCCCCATGGAAGCCATAAAATTCTAGTCTAAAAAGAAAAGAGAAAATTATCGAATGGTCTCCCTCCGTCTGTCCGTCCTCTTCTTCGCTATTTATATGTTCCAAACTAGATAGGTTAATTAACCTAGCTAGCAACCCACGTGCAAGACACCAATTTCAGCCCATCTCTTCATAATCTCATTATTATAATAGGACTCTTCTCTTCTTCTCCTTGATAGCCCATCGAACTTCGATAGCCATCGAACTTCGCTAGCCAAATAAACCAATATATAAGTCCAAGTTGATTCAATGGCAAATATGCATCACGTGCAAAGCTTCCAATCCATATATATACAAATATATATATATGAGTCCACTTGCAACACTTCTCCTTCCAAGCCACTTGATATATATATATATATATAAAATGCATGCATGCAGCCATCTTGATACAAAACAACTCCCTCCATGTACGTCCTTGCTAGCAACTTGCCAGCCCATCGAATCTTAGTCTCCAAGTCCAAGCACAAGTCAACTTCCATTATATATATATATATATATATTCCCACGTGCTCGCCAAGAACCAAACATCCTCGCTAAGGGCTTCTCTTTTATCACATGCTCGCCAAGACAAAACCTCCTCGCTGAGGTTTCCTCGCCAGGATATATTTAAGCCATTTTCTTCATTTATCTCCAAAATACCTAAAAACAAATAATAATGTTAAATTGCTTAAAAACATAACAAAAGAGCTAAATATAAGGTTCGGTTAAACACATAAACGTTGCATAAATATGCAACTATCAGAATACCCCACACTTAGCTTTTGCTAGTCCTCGAGCAAAACACTAAACTAAGACTCTGAAAAGAATCAACAAAACTCTAACTACATGACTCTAACGCCCTCAACAAATTGTCTCAGCAATCTTCCACAATTGTAACACCAAGATAAGTGACTCCAAATTAACATTCCACAAAGTTTCGAAAATTAATTTCAATGCATGACACACATGTAATATGTAGGACGAAGACATAATCATGGTGAATGTAAAGCTGTAGCATGCGAAAAACAAGTCAAGATTCAACCTCACAGGTATATGCTCTCAAAAGTGTTTCTCTCAAAATATATCTAAGGTTTTCACTCAACTCAACTACTTGCCAAATGGACCACACCATATGCTTACACTTGTGACAAATCTCCACAGATCAAAGGCTGCTATCTTGAGGATCAAAAGGACTTTCATGGGTTGTAATGGGGCTTGGCTCAGAGGTTAAAGAATAAATGGATAAGGAATTCAAATATAATTCTAGAACCCAGTAGAGCACCAAATAAGAGACTTCTTCAAACTTTACAACCATGAATTTTCTCACTTTTGTGGCCAAATTTCATTTTGTTGGGCCTTCACGTCATTGTTTTCGTCAACAGTTAACTCGGGTATCAAGCTAGACATCACATTTTTTTTTTTCATTCCATTCTGTTTTTTTTTTTTTTTAACAAAGCTTGATACCCCACACTTATTTCTTTGCATCACTTCTTGACATTGTCGTCGTCTTCACATACCTGTCTCATGTAAAGCTCTACCAAGTCCTAGAACAAGGGTAAAGATATAACTATTCTAAGGTTTAGGGTCAGATATATGTGGGTGATGACAAAAATTTTAAACATGTAGGCTCAAAGTGGTTAATTAAGGAGTGCACATCTTGTGTACACAAAGTCGGGACACTGGCTTATATGGCAATTGTGGTGTCCCCTAAATGCCTTTATCACTTCCTCAATCAAAACAAGTATTGACTATAAGTTTTGAAAAGCACAAGAGCAAGTTCTAGTAATAACTAGAGTCCATTAACTTAATCTGAGGCAAGCAATTGACACTCAATAATGAAAGCATGTGTATTCACATATAGGCTCAATCGCTCACAGGTTAAATGAATCTCAACAAAGTTTAAGCATGCCAAAAATCTGTACCATGTTAACTTTTTCTACATCCACTACACATTCGCATATGCATCATATATCAAGATTAACCAAAGAAACTCAAATAACATGATCATCTTTTAGTCACAATTACGGAAGATATAATCACATCATGGACTAGTTAAGGGCACCTAAAGACACAAAACAAATGACTCTTTTTATGTTTTTTTCTTGACACTTTTTACTTTTGTATTTGGTTTTTCAAATAAGACACTAAAATACCCAAGGAAAACAAAGAAAAACTCAAAAATTCCAAAATCAGGCGAGCAGCTCGCCAGAAACAGTGTATCGAGCAACACTTCTCGCCAGAATTTTACAAAATTAATCACTCATCGTAATTGGCTGCAATTTTGCGAACACTAACTAGACACATATACAAACCTGCCCTCAAAATTTCAGAAAATTACGAGACCTATAACTATGTCAAATAAATTATACAAAACAGCAGACTGTTTGCTCGCCAGCTCATCGAACTTCGCTGGCGAACAACGTGCAGCGAGGCTCGATAGGATTTTACAAAATTAGTCATACATCGAAATAAGCTGAAATTTCTCGACCACTCGATAGACTCATTTACAAACCTACCCTCAAAATTTCAAAAAATTACGAGACCTCTAGCTATCGAAGATGAATGACACGAACAGGTTACTGTTCAGTACTGAGAACTGTTGCTCGCTGGACTCAGCTCCACTTCGCCAGAATTATATAGAATTAATGACAGAGTGTAATGAGCTGAAATTTAGAGGAGACAAACTAGACACATTTATAAACATTCCCTAAAAATTTCAGAAATTTACGAGACTTCTCGATATGGCGAACAAATCACACACAACATCAAACCGAACAGTACAACATGCGAAGCTCGCCAGAGACTCATTCCCTCGATAGAATTTTTCAGAATTGATCATACATTGGAATGAGCTGAAATATTAAGAGCACAATTTAGACACATGTAAAAACATCCTCTAAAAATTTCAGAAAATTACGAAACTTCAAACTATGTCAAATAATTGACACGAAATAGCATACTGTACAGTACCAAATAACGAAAAATTTATACATAGACGCTAAGGATATGATATAAACCCCACCCCACACTTGAAATTTGCATTGTCCTCAATGTAAGACAAAACTAAAACATACAATACATCAAACAAGCATGGAATAAGACACATAACACATCACAAATCACACTAACATGGAGACAAATAAAGAAAAAGAGAAGGGATAAGAATTCAAATCTGGCTGCCAAGCTTCTCCATCAACATGGGTTGCCTCCCAAGTAGCGCTAAGTTTAACGTCCTCAGCCAGACATCTTCAAAACCATCAGGTGGCTGTGGTCTTGGCTCGATCGAGTGCTTGGTCCTTAACAATGATGTCATATGAGCTCTACAAAGCAACTTGGGTGCCCTTGGACTCTCACACACACAAGACTCCAAGTGTCTTCTTTCTTTCTTCTTCTTTATCCAAAGCCTCCTCCTCTTGAGTCCAACAAACAAGGTAAAGAGAATATCCTTGTTGGACATATGGTGATCAGGTACCACCATCTCAATATGCTCCAAAATATAAGGGGGCTCGGTAAGTAAATCCTCAAACTCAAGTGTTTCTTTGGTGCAAGGAACATGTGCGGAACTTGAGTTTGGCATTGATAGCTCATGTGGTTGTTCATGTAGTGGCAGCACCATCTCAATATGAGGAATTTCAATGGACTCCACCTCAAGGAATTCACATATCTCATCATCATCCAAGAATGCATCCCCTTCTTCCATTGCAATTTCAGCCCCATTAGTCAAATTCGCAGGCCGATATTCAAGAAGAGCTTCGAGCTCATCCAATTCTTGCTTGATCGGCTTCCATTCTTCAATTTTTGGCTGACTTGATCCAAGCACTGTCTCCAAAATATCCTCATTCTCATTCACCGAGTGCTGCATAAATTCCTGCATAAAATTATCAAATGTATCAATAGAAAAACAGGAATATAAGTCATTATCACTAGGATGCCTCATTGCGTCGAAGATTTTGAAGCGGATCTTCTCTTCATCTACTTTCATGGAGAGGGTACCATTGAAACAATCTATCTTGGTCCTAGCGGTCCGTAAGAATGGACGACCAAGTATCAATGGTAGCTCGGATGGTTGAGGTTCTACCTCCATCTCTAACACGAAGAAATCAGCTGGAAAGATCAACTTACCTACCTGCACCAAAACATCTTCAACAAAACCTCTGGGGTAGCAGTTAGATCGATCGGCTAATTTAATTGTAACACCAGTTTGTTGTAATGCACCAATATTCAAAGTTTTATACACAGAGTATGGCATTAAGTTTATTGATGCACCCAAATCAAGTAAAGCTCCAGTAAAGTTCGTGTTACCAATTGTACATGGGACGGTGAATCGTCCAGGATCACCCATCTTGGGTGGTAGCTTCCTCTGAAGTACCGCTGACACCTTCTCACTCAAGGCCACGGTCTCGGTCCCTGTGAACTTCCTCTTCATTGTACAAAGTTCCTTAAGAAACTTTGCATACTTCGGTATTTGCTTAATCGCATCGAGCAACGGAATGTTCACTTCCACCTTCCGGAATGTATCTAGAATCTCTTGCTCCAATTCATCCTTCTTCTTGTTTTTCAACCTGCCAGGAAAAGGAACACGTAAAGGAATTGAAGGAGAAGGTGCAGAAATTGTTTTACCTGATTTTTCATTTGATGAATTTTTCTGTCCAGGTACACTCTTCTCTCCCTGATCCTGCAGTAGTGGTGGAAATGGCAGCACCTGTTCTAGGACCGGTTCATCTTCTAAAGACTTTTTTCTAGGCTTTTCAACCTCTTCAATCACTCTTCCACTTCTCAATGTGATCACATTAGCTTCATGTTGAGATCTTGGGTTCTTAACCACATTGCTTGGAAGAGTACCTTGTTCTCTTGTCGACACTTGTTGCTGCAAGCTGTTCAGCTGCTTCTCCATAAGCTCGAATACCTTGCTAGAGTTCTTGTTGTGTATCTCAATCCCCTCTAGCCTAGCCAATATTGCTGCCATGATAGGATCAGGAGCTGGAGTTGCAACCGGCTGTTGTACCTGTTGATATTCAGGTCTTACCTTGAATCCGGTGGGTGGGTTCAGCACATTGTTTGTGTTTCCATAGCTGAAATTGGGATGATTCCTCCACCCCGGATTATATGTGTTTGAGTAGGGATCATTTCTTGATGCCCGTTGTTGCACAAAATTCACCTGCTCTTCTTCAGGAATAAAAGGACAAGTTTCGTTAGTGTGATCCGACATAGAGCAAACAGAACATACCTGAGAAACAGATGATGATGATGTCGTTTGGCTCTTGATGGCAGTAGAAATGGACTCCAACTTCTTCTCTATTGCTTTCATTCTCTTGTCCATGTCTGGGTTGGTGGCAACCTCAAAAACAGCTTGTTGTTTCTTGCTCGTCAACGTTCTCTCTCTTGTATAGAACTGTTTGGTGTTCTCAGCCAATTTCTCTATGGTATCCTGAGCTTGTTGACCTGTTTGGTACATAAACATACCTCCACATGCAGAATCCATTCTTGTCTTGTTGGCTGGCTCCAGACCTTCATAAAAGAAAGTCATCCTGTCCTCTAGATCATACCCATGATGTGGGCATTTCCTCAACAGCTCCTTGAAATGACTCCATGCCTCATGGAGCATGTCACCATCTTTTTGTATGAAGCTATTAATCTCCTTCTTCAACTGCTTAGTCTTCTGGGCTGAGAAATACTCCTTCATGAACGTTACCTTCATCTCATCCCAAGATTGTATAGACCTAGGAGCCAAAGAATTGAACCACATCTTCGCTCCTTCCTTCACAGAAAAAGGAAATAAAATTAGTTTCAACACATTAGATTCAACATTTTGTAAGTTTTGTGTTGATGCTAAAGCTTCAATCTCAGCCAAATGTTGCTGAGGATCTTCTGAAAATACCCCCCTATAATGAGGTAGGGCTGATAGTAAAGCAGGAGGTACTGAATAAGTCCCAAGAGCTGGCAACACTATTGGTGATGAATTCCCCTGAGCACTAGGTACAAAGGAATTCATCAACGTTCTTGGTTGTTCTCCCATTGCTGCTCTTTGTGGTGGCGATTGAGGAACTTCTTCTTCTGAATCTGAACTTGTTTCCACCTCAACCTCAGGTTCTGCCACTGTGCCACTCGTGTTTCCAACCTCCAGTTCTGCTTGCCTCTTCTGCTTCCGGTTTTGCTTAGCTGAGCGCTTAACCTCTAAATCAAGCAATAAAGGCTCAGTTCTCCTTGACCTTCGAGTATGCATGCACTAAGTACCTGCACACAAGAGACACGTTACACTACAAAATAAATGAAATAAAACAAAACAAAACTGAAACAAAAGACACGTTAGAATATAAAAACTAGATCTTTCCCCGGCAACGGCGCCAAAATTTGATCGATGTTTTACCACCCTCAAAATTACCCTATAATGAACTTAATATGCTTGTCAATGCAGTACAATAGTATAGGGGTCAATCCACAGGGAAAGATGAGACTGAATATTCTAAACTACAAACAGACACAAAAGTCAGGAATCTGACAGACTCGACCACTAGACACTAACGTAATTAATTAAAATAGCTAGAATCAACCTAAAATTACGAAATTAACACTGGACACTAAAGACACCCTATCGAACTTCGATGCAAAATTTCGATGCAATCGGAGTTCGCTTGGTTATCGAACAAAATTGTGCAAAACAGAGTACTAAACTGAAACAGAAAACAGAGTATATGTAAAACTAGAATCAATGATAAAATGGGTTAAGGGAAGTGTTATCCACCACCGTCAATCCATCTAGACTACAAATGCTTAAATAAATAATGTAATTGTTATGAATGAAAGATTCCCAGGAAGGCCCCGAGTTGTGAACACAACCTATTACCCAATCCTTATGTTTACAACATTGAAGGTCCGCTTATCAATATTGTCTATCCCTCAAAGAACCCGAAGTCACGGACTCGAATTTACTAAGAGAAAAGCATTAAGATTTAGAAAGGGTTTGAGAATCTACAAGGCTTCATAAGTACACTACGGTCGTGTCTTACTAGACCTAGGGTTTCTTATACCAAGCATGTATGGGTTCTACTATTGAAACTTGAGGAAGGTAATAATCACCAACAGCCATCAATTTTCTTAGAATTAGATTCCTAAACATGCATACTAAGCGTGCACTCAAAGCATACATAATCAAGAATCATCACTGTATAAATAACAAAGAAACCTCATTCAAATAACAAAAACAAAATTTAATTAACGTGCATAAGCAATCTAGATATCATGAACGGGGCTTCAAAACAGCCCCTTAACAATGGAGTTTAGCTCCCCATGGAAGCCATAAAATTCTAGTCTAAAAAGAAAAGAGAAAATTATCGAATGGTCTCCCTCCGTCCGTCCGTCCTCTTCTTCGCTATTTATATGTTCCAAACTAGATAGGTTAATTAACCTAGCTAGCAACCCACGTGCAAGACACCAATTTCAGCCCATCTCTTCATAATCTCATTATTATAATAGGACTCTTCTCTTCTTCTCCTTGATAGCCCATCGAACTTCGATAGCCATCGAACTTCGCTAGCCAAATAAACCAATATATAAGTCCAAGTTGATTCAATGGCAAATATGCATCACGTGCAAAGCTTCCAATCCATATATATACAAATATATATATATGAGTCCACTTGCAACACTTCTCCTTCCAAGCCACTTGATATATATATATATATATATAAAATGCATGCATGCAGCCATCTTGATACAAAACAACTCCCTCCATGTACGTCCTTGCTAGCAACTTGCCAGCCCATCGAATCTTAGTCTCCAAGTCCAAGCACAAGTCAACTTCCATTATATATATATATATATTCCCACGTGCTCGCCAAGAACCAAACATCCTCGCTAAGGGCTTCTCTTTTATCACATGCTCGCCAAGACAAAACCTCCTCGCTGAGGTTTCCTCGCCAGGATATATTTAAGCCCTTTTCTTCATTTATCTCCAAAATACCTAAAAACAAATAATAATGTTAAATTGCTTAAAAACATAACAAAAGAGCTAAATATAAGGTTCGGTTAAACACATAAACGTTGCATAAATATGCAACTATCACCTCCGTCGGGGATCAGCCGACGAGGCAAGGTGTATCTATACAACAACGTAACTGAGACTGTACTCTGTGAAAACCAAATCACAAGCAAATCGATGCAAATGCATGAAACAACATATAAGTGTATGCATATTCGTATACGTATATCCGTATAAACATATTCGTATAATCGTAAACACATGCTTATATAATCATAATCTCATATGAAATCTCATGCTCGTAAAACCATAATCATGCTGCATGCTCAAGTTCATAAAACGTATATTAACGACTCGCAATCAATCCGTGAAAATAAATTGTCCACTCACAGACTGGCGTAACGCGTATCGCGTTAACCCGTGATCCGGCGGAATGTCCCTCGCCAAACAAACGATCACGAACCCCTGAATATCCACAATGTCCAATATTCAAAGTCATAATCCGACAATACAAATCAAACCACGAGAAACCACCGTTCTCGGAAATACACAATTCAAAGTCGACGAATCGTCGAAAATCCGTATATACCACCTCAATACCTCGCTTTACGTTCGGACGCTCAACTCGAAAAATGAACCTCCCCACTGCGTTCGGAGCGCGATTTCGAGTCAAACGACATGCAACTTGCCGAAAGTCAAAAAGTCAACCCGTTGACCGTTGACCGCCGTCCACGGCGGCGCCACTGTTGACCGGAAAATTTCACAGCGGAGCCACCCTTATTCCACTCAAAATCACCCACTGAGCAACTTTGTCAACTGCACCGAAGTCCAATTCTCACTCTAACACATCCAATTTCAATGAAACCCGAATTGTACACAAATTTTCCAATCCAAAATTCTCCATGTATACATCGAATTGAAACACGAAACTTACAGGGAAGCATCAAGGGGATGAGAGCTTCAAATCCCACTAAGAATTGCAGCTCGAATCGGCCGGAATCACAAACCACCATTAACACCAAAATTCACAAACTTTACTTCAAGTTTTCTCTCTCCACCGTGAGCTCCACCACGCGAGGAGGACGGCACGGGGTCGAGGGCACCGAGACGAGTTGAACGGGACCAGCCCCACCCTCTGTGGTGGCCGGAATCGTCGCACCACCGTGAGCCACCTATAGGCCGACGTGAATCCTCATTCTCCACCGATTTGACCGAGTCAACTCGGTCAACACCCAAAGAGGAAAGGTTTGACCTGCCCAAAGTAGCAACTTCTATTTATAGACTTTCCATTTTTGGAAACTTCATAATTATCCTTTTCGACAAACTTCAAACGCGCATAACTTTCTCGTCGTAATTCCGATTCCGATAATTCTTGCGGCCACATACTCGTCTCGACATATTCTTCCAATATTACCCAAAGTCAAACATATTGGCCAACCGAATAAAAAGTCAACCCTTCAAAGCAACACACATTAAATCGACTAAATAATCAACTAACGGCAAAATTTGCAACTAATTCCTCGTAACTCCAAATCTTGCTCCGGAAGTTCCCACGAACTCGAAATTAAATTCCGAACAACTTCCGTGAAGAAGCCGAAACGAAATTCTCGTCCGGTAATTTAGTCGTTAAGTAGCCCACCATTTAAATCCGAACTTCAAATATTCATAACTAACTCCTCGGTCGTCAAAATAACGATCCGGAATCGCCCACGAACTCGTATTCACACGTACAACGACTCTTGAGAAGAGACCCAGCTCCAATTCTCGGTCAATAATTTAGTCGTTTACAATCCCTGGAGATTCAAACTCTGTCGTCAATCTGCGGCTACGCAGTAACTCATGTATACTGCTGATCCTGGTCCGGGTCGTCACACTTTGCTTCCTCTGATGCCACCATATCACGTGCAAACCGAGACAAACGGGTAAACTTATCCTGATATTCAAGCACTGACATATTCCCCTGCTTTAGGTTAGTAAACTCCTCATATTTCCGCCGCTGAGTAGTTGGATTGAAATATCGATGCATGAACATCTCTTTGAACATCGACCAATGAGTATCAATAGGAACTCTGTCTGTACCAAACCACCAAAAGTAGGCATCTGACTCAAGTAATCCCACTTCTACTACAATTTTCTGTTAAGGAGTAAAATGCAAGCACTCACAAACACGCTCAACTTGAACCACCCAAGCTTCACACACCTCAGGATTAGGGGAACCAGAGAAAAAAATTTCTCCCGCTGTCCTAGCCTTAGCCACAGGGTCAATACGTTCCTCCAAACACAATACTCGCATAAGCAAGTCACGTGTACGTTGATTCTCATCAGGATCCCCTCTCCGTTCAGCACGGACTCCACGTCGAGGAGGCATCCTAAGGATAAAAGATATTAGTCACAGTATAGAAAGAATGTAATCATGAAACTTCAAACATCTGAAAGCATCCAACACTCTAGAGCATTGATGATTATCCGCCAGTCTGTCACACTACCACATTATGGCCCATTGCCGACGAGATTTTAAAAAAAAGGCCGGCGACGGAGCAAGTCGCCGGCAATAATGAGCATTGCCGGCGACTTGAACCGTCGCCGGCAAAAAGTCCAAAAAGTCGCCGGCAATGCTCAAAATTATTGTCGGCGACCTTCTCCGTCGCCGGCAATAATCTCTCTACCATTGCCGGCGAAATTCCGGCCGAAAAATCGCCGGCAATGGTGAAAAATTATTGCCGGCGACGGAGAAGGTCGCCTGCAATAAATTTCCACCATTTCCGGAGATTTTTGGCCGGAATTTTGCCGGCAATAACTCTATTGTCGGCGATTTAATCAATCGCCGGCAATACCTCTTATATCAGATCCAGATCGCAGCAGCTCATTCATTTGGATAGAGAAAAATCCGGTGAAATTGAAAGAAGGAAAACGCTCTGAAATGCTTGGGTATAGTCAAAAGACGTCGAAAACCCGCTCGGGAAGCTATATACGTAGCTATATATAGGTACGTATGTATATACGTATGTATATATATGTGTGTTGATTTAATTAGCTAGATCGATATATATATATATATGCATGCATGTGTTGATTTAGAGTTGAGATATCGATTAATATTGGTTTGATATGCATGTGTTGATTTGGAGTGATTGACTGTTGATTTTGAGTTGATTTGAGATTATTTCGATGAAAATATGTTAATTAATTTGTGTATATATATATGTATGGATATAAAATTATTTTGTGAATATTAATTGTTAATATGTCTATATATATATACAGGCATGTTAATTTGTAATTGTGAATTGTTGGTATATATAAATTTTTTTTAATTTATATGCATGCATGGGTCAATTCGAATGTAATTAATGATGATTTTTTAATTAATTAGTAGTGAATGTGTGTATATATATAGTACGTAATGTTAGAATTTTCGGGATGGACAAGAGTTGGATGAGCCTCGAAAGATGGGATGTGAGATATCACCATGAAATTAGGATTTTTGTGGATTTTGTGAAGGCTAATTGTGGAGACACTACACTTCATTATTGCCTGTGTAAAGAATGTAAGTATCGCAGCGATCGATTTCGTTTTCCCATTGATAAAGTCCAGAAGCACCTGAGTAAATACAGGTTTTGGGATAAGTACACTAGCTTGTTGGATTTATCACGGTGAAACATCGTTAGCGGGTCCGCATGATCATGGACAATTTGGTGAGAGGGGGAGTCCATCCTATGATCATGGACATTTTGCTGAGAGGGCCAGTCCATCCTATGATCCAACATCGAAGTTAATCAATGATATGTTTCCTCATGAGAGCGGTGTATTTGCTGATGAAGCACCAAATGTCCCTCCCGTCGTGCAGGGTTTCCCCCATATTGAGCCAGTCGAGCCATTACCTGGAGCTCATGGCAACACAAGCGGTATGGACAAGTACAACAACTTGATTGCATTACAACAGACTCCGTTGTACGACGGTTGTAGTAAGACTGTTCTTGAAAGTGTGATGGGAGTGATGCAGCTCAAAATGGAGAACAAAATGTCTGTCAAAGCTGTTGATTCTTGGCTGAAGTGGACTGCTTCGCTACTGCCACCCGGTCAGCGTCTTCCTACCACTCATCATAAGGTGCGACATATCCTGAAAGATCATGGGCTTTCCTACATCAAAATCCATGCATGCAGATATGATTGTATTCTCTTCTGGGGAAAAGATCTTGAAGACCTTGAAGCCTGCCCGGTATGTTTTACAGAAAGGTATAAGTTGACTCCTGCAGGCAACAAGAAAGCTGTTAAGATACTTCGATATTTCCCGCTTATTGATAGGCTGGAGCGGTTGTTCATGTGTGCTTTCACGGCCGAAGCTATGAGATGGTGGTCTCAGAGGAATTTGGCTGATGATGACACCCTTATACACCCTTCCGACGGAGAGGCTTGGAAGCACATGGTCAGGGAGTTTGATCATTTTGCAGCAGAGGTCCGAAATGTTTGGCTAGGGCTCTCATCTGACGGATTCAACCCTTTTGGCAACATGAGTCTTCAATACAGTATATGGCCAGTTATTTTGGTACCGTACAACCTTCCACCATGGATATTCATGAAGAAGGAATACAATATGCTGACTCTGTTAATTCCGGGACCGGGTTATCCAGGAAAGTGTCTCGATGTGTATTTGAGGCCTTTGATTGAGGAGCTTAAGTACCTGAGTGAGTGTGGCCACCCCACTTACGATAGGTTCAAAAATGAGATGTTCCAGATGCATGCCATGCTTGTTGGGACCATCAGTGATTTTCCTGCCCGCGGTATGTTGTCGGGCAACGTAACCAGGGGTTACAGGGCTTGTTCAGAGTGCATGACGGTTGATTGTTGCAGTCCTCATTGCAGTAAAATTGTTCAGATGCGTCACCGTTGTTGGCTTCCATATGATCACCCATTTAGGCAGGATCCTGACGATTTTGATGAGACTGTGAAAACAGGTGTGGCACCCAGGTGATGGACAGGGGATGAAATTTTGGAAGTGTTGAATGAATATGATTTTGGCCAGCTGAGCAATCATCCTGAGATAGTGGCGTCAATTCCAGACAAGCCCGAAAGGTATAAGTTTTGGACACACAAGAGCATATTCTAGGAACTCCCCTACTGGCCCAGGTTGCCTATCAGACACTACCTAGATGTCATGCACATTGAGAAGAATGTGTGTGAAAGTGTGGTGGGCACAGTTCTTAATTTGGAGGGGAAAACAAAAGACATCCCTAAGGCACGCATTGATATGAAAGTTATGGGACTGCGGAAACATTTGTGGTTAAGAGATGGTAAGAAAAAAATGCCTCAAACTCCTTACACCGTAAAGCCGAAGCATAAGCATGAAATTTTTGGGTGGCTAAGTAATGTCAGGTATATATTCTTATGGCTATGCAGGAAATTAATATAATTTTTACTTATATATGGTTATATGCAAGAAATATAATTGTTGCTTATGGCTATATATGCAGGTATCCTTATGGCTATGCAAGAAATATAAGCAGGTGTGTTAACTTCCGGGACAATAAGATGTACGGATGAAAGAGTCATGACTGTCATGTACAGCTTCAACGCCTTTTCCCTATTTTCATTCGAGGGTACCTGCCCAAAGAGGTGGTAGAGTCGTTGGTGGCCTTGTCAAGATTCTTTCAGAAGTTATGCACCGGGGAAGTTAAAAAATCAGATCTCAGGGAGATGCAAGATGACATCATTTTTATCATGTGCAACCTTGAGAGGATATGTGGAAAATATTTACGTAATTTAAGGTCATTTAATTGGATTAATTGATATATATAGTTGATAATTATATTGTATTTTTAAGGTGTTGCATGGGCAAATTAAGGTGATTTGGATTCATTGATATAGGTAATTTAAGGTAATTTAAGGTGTTGGGCAAATTAAGGTGATTTGGATTAATTGATGTAGTTGATAATTTAAGGTATATTTGTTAACTTAATTAATTGGTTAAATAAGCATTTGGGTAATAATTAATTGATATTTTGATAATTATATTCGTAATGATCGAAATGATATGATGCAATTTAATTTAATGTTTGATATGATATCATAAGCATTTGGCCTATGAAATTTAATTTAATGTTTGAAATGATGCAAACGTGTGACGACCCGGACCAGAATCTGCAGTATGATCAGCTGTATACGTGAGTTATCGCATAGTCGTAGATTTCCGACAGTTAATTGTATCGCCAGGCTCTTTAACGACTTAATTATTGGCCGAGAATTGGAGCTGAGTCTCTTCTAGAGAGTCGTTGTACATGTGATTATGAGTTCATGAGCGGTTCCGGATCGTTATTTGGACAACCGAGGAATTAATTATGAATATTTGAAGTTTCGGCATAATCGGATTATAATGGCGAGCTACTTAACGACTAAATTACCGGACGAGAATTTGGTTTCGGCTTCTTCATGGAAGTTGTTCAGAATTTAATTTCGAGTTTGTGGGAACTTCCGGAGCATGATTTTGAGTTACGGAGGTTAAGTTGCGAATTTTGCTGATTGTTGTTTGTTTGGTTGATTTAATTATGTGTTGGTTTGAACAGTTGAATTTTTATCCGTTTGGTCTATGTGTTTGACTTCAGGTGATAATTGAAGATCATGTCGAGACGAGTTTGTGGCCGTGAGAATTATCGGAATCGGAATTACGACGAGGAAGTTACGGGAGTTTAAAGTTTGTCGAAATATGTAATTTTGGGATTTCCATTTTGGGAAAGTTTCCATATTGGTCATGTATATAAATAGAAGGGTTTCCTTAACAGGTAAGTCAACACTTTCATTAATTATCTTGAACCGGTCAACTCGGTTTGACCGAGCTGTGGAAGGGTGGCGCGATGGTGGTTCGGCTCGCCGGCGACGGTGCCATTTCCGGCCACCTCCGAGTATGGCGTCTGTCCCAATCGACTCGGCCAAGTCTCCCGATCCCATTTCCGGTCTTGTTTTACGGCGAGGCTTGCCGGAGTGCGAGGTATTTCCGGCCAAATTTGGGGAAAAATTGAGGTTATTCGGGTTTATTGATTTCGGTTGAATTGAGCTATGAAATGGATTGGGCTTTGTAGCTTTTTCCTCCACGAATCTAACCATGTAGGTTTGGAGATTCAATTTGATGTGTGTAGGGAGAATTCTTGATTTGAAAATTGTGTGGACTTTCGGTTTTTCGTGAAATTGGACAGGTTAGAGATTGAATTGGACTTCGGTGCAGTTATGGAAGTTGATCAGTAGGTGATTTTGAGTGGAATAGGGGTTGCTCCACCGTGAAATTCTCCGGTCAGCGGCGGCGCCGCCTTGGGCGGCGGTCAACGGCAGTCCAGTTTGAATTTTTGGACTTTCGACAAATTGCATGTCATTTGACTCGAAATCGCGCCCCGATCGCAATGGGGAGGTTCGTTTTTCGAATTGAGCGTCCGAACGTAAAGCGAGTCTTTTATATGATTTACGAACTTGAGCATGCGTATGAGATTTCGGACTACATGGGCATGTGTTTTTACGATTATACGATTATACTTATACGAATATACGTGTACAAGTATACATACACTTATATGTTGCTTCATGCATTTACATCAAAATGTTTGTGATTTAGTTTACACAGAGTACAGTCGTTATATGTTGTTGTATCAATACACTCGCATCCCGGCTGTTCCCCGAGGATGTGTACCGGGGGAGGCTGTGACTCCTGACCCGTGACCTGTACCGGGGGGAGGCAGACCTCTGACCTGAGGCCTTTCTGGCTAGAATTGCATGGAAGTCTGGGACTCCTTGATTCTGACTGTACTAGCACGGTGTGTGTCCATGAGTGACCCCGTGGGATTTTTACTTGCATGCTCAGTACGCTGGAGGATTATGGTTTTACCTCGTGTACTTGTTGTCTTTATTTACATGGACTCGCATATGTTATTTTAAACATATATATACTGGTGAAAGACATTTATTTTCGTCCACTCACTCTAACGTGTTTATTGTCTTTTCCCAGGGCTTTTCGGTTTCCGTGCCCAGTTTGCAGTTCAGGCTCTGGTGTCGCACGTCGTGGTCGGAGGCATAGTGCTCGAGCTACTTTGTTTCATCCAGTAGGTTTATTGTTCTACCTACTGTGGTATGCGTATATGATTATGTATTAGAAGTCGCTCTGAGCGTCCTATTGTATATGCTATATGATTTTACACCGAATTTCAGTAAAGTATAGATATATTTATTGATTTACTTTACTGTTGATATATTGAGAAATCCGGATGGGATTGGTGCCCACTGTTTGCTTTTTGTGGCATAGGATGAAGTGTATTTTCCGCGTGCAGGTAATGGTAATTCCACGCTAGTAACGAAACTCTGCCCAAATTTCGAAAAGTTTTTTGGTTCGTGTTTTCGGAAGGGTTTGATTCTGGTTTAGGGAGCTAAATCGGGGTTGGGTCCTTTCAAAACGATTCCAAAAGGTTCCGGTTCTGAACGGTTCCGGTTCAAAATGGTTCCGGTTCCAAACGGTTCCGGTTCCTTACAGTTCCGGTTCCAAACGGTTCTGGTTCCTTACGGTTCCGGTTCAAAACGGTTCCGGTTCCAAATGGTTCCAGTTCAAAACGGTTCTGGTTCCAAACGGTTAAAAACTGGAACCGTTAACCGCTAGAACCAAAACCGGAACCTTTCGGTTCCGGTTCCGAACGGTTCCGGTTTTTCATAGAACCAAAACCAGGACTAATTGTTGGAACCGATAACCGTTCGGAACCAGAACCGTTTCGAACCGGAACCGTTTGGTTTCGGTTCTGGTTCTAGCGGTTATTGGTTCTGGTTCCGATTCCAAACGGTTCCGGTTCCTCACGGTTCCAAACAGTTCCGGTTCCTTACGGTTCCGATTCCTTAATTTTCATAGAACCTAATCCAGGACTAATTGTTGGATGTGTAGGAGGTTTTGCAGCAAATTGGCTTGGAGGCATCAAACAGAGAGGGACTAGAAACAGTGGAGGGAGCAGTAGTCAAGGTTCCTCAGCTGCAGTCGGCAACACGCACAGTGGGCCAATTATGAATGCTCGCACACAAATGTTGCTAGCTGTGGGAGGAGAGGAGGAAGCTGCACGATCCGGATCCGTGCAATCCCCAGTCCAGCCTCAAGCCTCAGTCAACAGACGCTCAGTCAGCAGACACACAGATGAGCGACAGTCAACGGGGGCATCAGAAACTCCCTCCATCAGAATGCCCCCTATTGGCCCAGTGCCTACTCCCGTTTCACGGGAATCATCTGAGGCAGATGGTGCTGGAGCGTCATCATCTAGACCTCGTCTATCTCCGCTGCCCGACGAGATTCCTGTGATCCCTGAATTCGATGATAGGGGGAGGCCTATTTATATTGAAGGACGGCTGGAGTTCCTGAGCATGGAGGAAGCGTACAACTTGATCCCGTTCGACCCCGTGTATCTTTGGAGTGCGAGGTGCACCAACCAGCAAACGGACGATGCAGGTAAATTTTATTGAACAAGATTGATTACTTAATTATTACTTAAGCCTCAGGATAGGTTCAAATAATGATATCAATTTGTTGACATTGTATTATTAGGCAATTTCGTTAATGGCGCTGGAAAACGAAAGACTAGAGGCCCCTGCACCGGGAAGAGACTTGAGCAGGCCACCGGGGGAAGGAAAACTCTCATTAGGGCCAATGAGCATGGTGAGGTGATCGAGACATTTGACACCATGCGAAAGTATGCCAGCATGGCCGGGGCCGTCGTGCGGGACAAGGTCCCAATGCTTTGGCCAGATTGGGAATCTGTGCCTCTCTACGTGAAGATGCAAGTGCATAATGCACTGAGTGTGAGTTAAATCGTATTTTCATTACGTAAATTTTACATTTATTAATTAAGTCCGAATAAATATATAATTTTACCGTTTATATATTCATCTTGCAGCTGTGGTTTGACGTGGATGAATGCCTTATTCACACGTGGGTAGAGCGTCAACTACATATCAGATGATGTGATTCGAGTTATTTGAGTATATATCGAGTTAGATTTTTGTTTATCAAGTGTTTTAATATCTCTAACTTTTTTTTCTGGTGTTAATATAGGTATAAAGAGTGGAAGAACGAGCTTTCAAAACATTACACATAGTACAAGGAGCTAGGCCGACGTTCTACCCCTAGCGAATTCTGGTTTAGGGAGTACGAGTGGCTGTGGCTGGTAGCCCACTTCGAGCACCCCAAAGCGAAGGTATGCATCCTGAATATATTTTACAACCCTAATGTATCGTATCACATTGAAATAGTTAGTTACTAATTTTTTTACATATGTTTATCAAACAAGGCGATTTCCAAGACGAACAGGGAGAACAGATTGAAAAATACCAAGGCCCATCATGCAGGTTCACTCAACTATTTGGGTTGGTCGAGTAAGGCGCAGCAACAACAAGAAGTCAACTCGTTGGTGTTTGTTCATTAGAAGTTCTATCCGCAGTGCCCTGAAGAAGCGGTAAGTCTTTAGCCTCATTAGTTTGTAGTTCACATATGCATGTGTTAATAAAACTATTTTTTCTATTAATTTAACTCGTTTAATAATACGTTATTCATATACGCTTTTCAATTAGGCGAGAGTAGAGGAAGCGATCACAGAAGTCACCATGAATATAGCTCGAAACAACCATCCTGACTGCTCGGAGGAAGAAGTGACCGAGTATGCCTCTCAGATCGATCCACTTGATCGCCCTATAGCGGCTTAGATCATGGCAAAAGCGTGCGGGACTGGAAAGAATACCTACTACTGCAGGGGAATGGGCTCGGTGGGCGAAGGAGTAATGAAGAACACTTCGGAATACTCTACCGGGTCAAGAACTTCAACTTCTAGGAACTCTAACCTAGCAGCGGAGCTTTAGAGGACGCAGAGGGAGTTGGAGGAGCAAAGGAGCCAGATGGAGGAGATGCGGTAATTGGCCGAGCAGCAGGCAGTCAGAGATGCCGAGTACCGAGTGCTGGTCGAGCAACACCGAATGATGGTCCAGCAGCAGACACAAATGTTCACATGGATGCAGACGATGTACGCGTGCCAGACTATCGGAAAACCGGTCCCCACACCTCCCCCGGTCCCTGTGTTCCACAGTGATCCACCACCGCAGCAGTCACCGCCACAGCAAGACCAGGGTAGCCACCGGAGTTCAAATGATTACGTCCACTTGGATTTCCTTGACCCTGACGTGGGATTTCCTCGACCCTGACGTGTAGTTGTAGTTTATTTTCGTATTGTTGTTGTTTGTACTGTACGTTGGACAATTATGTGTGTACTGTTGAACTTGTATTTGTACGGTTTCTGTTTTTCAGTGCAGGTTCTGGAATTGGGCCCAATCCAGAACCATCTTTTTTTTGACAAATTTCTCCGGGTATTGCCGGTGACTTGGACCAAAGTCGCCGGCAATACCCCTCATTTTTCTGCCACGGCGGAGCAATCATTGCCGGCGACTCAAGCATTGCCGGCGACTTTGAGTTGCCGGTGATGCCCTTAAGCATTGCTTGCGACTTGAAAAATAAGTCGCCTGTAATACTTCCACCGGTGCCAAATTTCCGGCGAGAGTATTACCGGCGACTTAAAAAGAAAGGCCGGCGACTTAAAGTCGCCGGCAATACCCTATAATGTTGTAGTGTCAGGTCATCACTCCGAAAATGTTTTACATTCTCAAATGTCCTTAGTAACACAACTACAAGAGTCTACAGGACATAAAACCTAATGCTCTGATACCAACTGAAAGGATCCGACTCCGATTTAGTTGCCTAAACCGAAATCAAACCCCTTCGAAAACATGACCTTAAAATTTTTTTTGCCAGAGTTTCCTTTGAAATACGTGAGCCAATATTCGACGTGTGAAATATTAGAACCTGTAAAAAGATTCACACGTCGAATATTCCACAAAAGCCAAACTGTGGGGCTCCGTTCCCTATCCAGATTTCTCAACATCATATATAATAAACCACAAGGTTTACAAGAAATCCAGAAACATCAGGAGTAAACTTAACTAAAAACAAACATAGTATTCAGAGCGACCCATATATACATCATATACAAGCAGTAGGTCGAACAAAGAACCTACACAAACAAAAGTGTGACTTGAACTCCACGCCTCCACCGTCAACGTGAAACCGTGGAACCTAAACTGCAAACTGGGCAAAAGAAACCGAAAAGCCCAGGGAAAGGCAAATGAAATCGTTAGAGTGAGTGGTGGAAAATAATAATATGTCTTCCACCAATATAAACATGAAATCATGATGCGAGTCTAAAATCACCAATCACAGGTAAGGTCAACCCTCGTCCCAAAATAGAATACTCAAATTAATTCA
This sequence comes from Geum urbanum, assembly GCA_946800695.1. NCBI lineage: Eukaryota > Viridiplantae > Streptophyta > Magnoliopsida > Rosales > Rosaceae > Geum > Geum urbanum. The sequence continues at coordinate 16,247,493 of OX327003.1, forward strand.
AAAACCTCACAACTATGATCGGGACACGATTACGAGCAAAACGGTATAAAAATCTCCAAAATCCAAAATGTCAACCTCGTCGGAGCTCCGCCGTTGACCACCGCTGCTGCCGCCGGCACGGCGCCAACGGTGACCAACTCCGGCGACCCCTACCTCAAAATCTTCATCTCTTCAAACCCAACACATTTCCCAACTACCACTAACACCAATTCAACCCACACCGGCCGGAATTCCGGCCGAAAGCTTCGCTGAAACTTCCACTCCGATCACCGCCCCACACCACCTCCAATCACCTCCAATTCTAAATCAAAGTGCCCAGAATTCATCAAGGGGTTGAGGGGAAGCAAACCCCCCAGCACCCCGATACCAAAACTCACCGGAATCTGCCACCCGATTTCGGCGAAATCTCCAAACTTCAACACGTTGATTCTCCCTCAATTCTCAACCAATTATAACAAATGAATACAGAAATCAATAGAACAAGCCAAGAGCTTTCCAACCATACCAAGAACGTAGCTGGAAGTGGTCGGAATCGCCAGGTCCGATGACAGGAAGAAAACAGGTCAAATCGCCCAACTCGGTCAACTCGGTCTAAATGTGATTTTTCGACAATTTTACGACAATTCGATATTTATACCACGCGAACCAATCAAATTCACGATTCGGATAACTCAAACCAAAACGGATAAGTACGACTAACTTGACGATAATTTCAAATATCCATTTTATATTCTCCGATTATCCGAAAAATCTTCGGAAACCTCCTACGGACTTAAAATCAAATCCTCTACAATTTCTAAGAAGGAACTCAAACCAAATTCTTGCCCGATAAGTTATTCGTGAACAAACCCTCTGTATCGACCAATTACGAAAGAATCGCGACTAATCGGGAAATGCGCAAATCAAACCAATTAACATACAATTTTCGATTTGGGACGTTACAGTCCACTGTAAGCAAGATGTAGATGAAATCATTAAAGATAGGAAGTGGTCCCATAAAATCAATTCCCGAAACATCAAAGATCTCAGCGTTGAGGAAATAATTCATCGGCATCTAATCTCCTAGACCTACATTCCCACCACATTGGCACTTATAACAAGAAGCACAAAACTGCGTAGCATCCTTGAATAATATTGGCCAAGAGAATCCTGATTCCAAATTCTTCAAAGATGTCTTCTTGGAGCCGAAATGTCCTCTACAAACTTTAGTATGACAAAACTCCATAATCGACCTATGCTCGCTCTCTGGAACACACCTTGTAATCAATGCATGAGCACAATGTTTCCAAGAGTAAGGCTTGTCCCAAACATACTGACGTGCCATATATTTGAGATGGTCACGCTTGGCCTTAGGCATGTCAGCTGGAAATTCCCTTATAACATGATAGTTGACAATGTCTGCATACCAAGGTAATTCATGTGAACTAGTCTAAACTCTGAAAAGCTGCTCGTCTGGAAAATTCTCCTTCATGTCCATGATCTCCTTCTTGTCATGTACAATTCATGATAGATGATCTGCCACAATGTTCTCAACTCCCTTCTTGTGTCGAACTACAATGTCAAACTCTTGGAGAAGTAGAACCCATCAAATAAGCCTTGGCTTGACATCTTTCTTTGCCTTAAATACTTCAATGTTGCATGGTTAGTGTAAACTATTACCTTAGTCTGGAGGAAGTATAATCGAAATTTGTTTAAGGCAAACACCACAGCAAGTAACTCCTTCTCCGTTATGTTATAGTTCATCTGAGCTTCATCCAAAGTCTAAAAGGGATAGTATATGGCGTTTGGCTTCTTATCCTTACATTACCCTAAAATAGCTCCTACTGGATAGTCTAAGGTGTCACACATAAGCTCAAACGGCAAGGACAAATCCGAGGCACAAAGAATTGGAGATGAAGTCAGAAGCTCCTGCAACTTGTCAAAGGAATGTTGGCACTCCTCATCAAAACAGAATGGCATCTCTTTCTAGAATAGGCGGCATAGAGGTCTGGCAATGTGAGAAAAATCCTTGATGAAGCATCTGTAGAATCCTGCATGTCCAAGAAATGAATGAACTTCCCTCACACGTGTTGGAGATGGCAGATGTCGAACAAGATTCACTTTAGCTTTGTTAACTTCAATGCCTCTGGCAAAAATAATATAGCCAAGAACAATACCTTGCATCACCATGAAATGGCAGTTCTCCCAATTCAGCACCAGCTTAGTTTCCATGCATCGTTGCAAATTTAGCTCCAAGTTACCAAGACATGCATCAAATCTGTCTCCAAAGACGCTGAAGTCATCAATAAATACTTCAATGATCCTCTCAATGTAATATGAAAAGATGGCCAACATATATCTCTGAAAAGTGTCTGGTGCTGCATAAACCGAAGGGCATTCTTCTGTAAGCGAAAGTACAAAATGGACAAGTAAATGTGGTCTTCTCCTGGTCCTCCTCGGCTATACTAATCATATTGTACTAGGAATAGCAATCAAGGAAGCAGTAATAAGCATGGCCAGCGAACTGTTTAAGCATTTAATCAATAAATGGCAAAGGAAAGTGATCCTTTTTTGTTGTGGCGTTGAGCTTCCTTTAATCAATGCATATTCAATGTCCTGCAACAGTCCTCTGAGACACCAATTCATTCTCCTCATTGTTCACAACAGTAATTCCATACTTATGGTAAATCACGCCACAATCATATATCTTGAAGTCTATGTTGAGTCTCCCTACTAGGTTTGGCGCCATCTTTCAGTAAAATTCGGTGAACACAGGTTACCAGATTGATTCCCTTAATGTCTACAAGCATCCAACCTATAGTTGTCTTGTGTTTCTTCAACACCTCAATAAGCTTGCATTCCTACTCAGCTTCCCACGTTGCAGAGATGATCACTGGCAACATTTCCTTTTCCCCGAAGTAAGCATACTTCAAGTGTTCAGGTAAGACTTTTATCTCCAATTTCGATGCTTCAACAATTGAAGGTAGCATCTTGTTTTCCCCAAAAGTGAGATAGGAGATTGTCTGAGATATATCTATGCATCATTTAACATGGCTAGAACTTCACGATCTACATGCTCCATTTAGAGCCAAAGGTCTTTAAAATGGGCAGCCCTGAGTCGAGCCCTCCCCGCTCTTTCTTGAAGCATTCAGTCCAACATATCATCCCTTCTAGTATCCAAGTGTACTTGCGCCAAAGTGTAAACAATATCCACAACAAAGCATGAATTGGCACTAGCTGAAGGGTGTCTCATGACATCGAAAATATTGAACTCAATGACCTCTCCATCGAATTCCATGTGGAATGTACCACTGAACACATCAATCTTTGTTCTTGCAGTCCTCATCAATAGACGTCCCAATTACATAGGAGATATTTTGATGTCACTATCTTCAGTATCCACAACATAGAAACCAGCTGGGAAGATAAGCTGATTGACCTGGACAAGAACGTTTTCCACATAACCTCGTGGATAAGTCTCAGAATGATCGGCTAACTGAATGATCACATCATCTTTCTTCAACACAGGAAGACCAAGAGCTTGATACAATGTATTGGGCATGACCTTGATGGAAGCTCCAAGGTCTAGCATCACATTGATGAATGATCTGGTACAAATAACACCGGGAACAGAAAAACTCCCTGGATCTTTCAATTTAGAGGGTAGCCATCGTTAAATGACTGCCGAAACAGTCTCATTCACCTTTACAATCTTTTGCTCTCTCATTTCTCTCCTCGTGGTGCACAGCTTTTTGAGAGACTTAGCATATTTCGGCAGTTGCTTGAGGCACTCGATGAGGGGTAAATTTACTTGCACCTTTTTGAAGATTTCCAAGATCTCTTCATTCGTTTCTTGCTTCTTCTTACTCACTAAATGGCTTGGAAATGGTGTTGTGACAAATGTGGAATTAGCAAGAGTCGAACTTGAAGGAATTGAGCTCTTGCCTTGTGGTTGCGGGTCTACTTGTGAAGATGAAGGTGCCTAGTTGACAGGTGGCGTCACAATGATTCTCTCGGCTTCAAGAGTGGTCGGATGAGGCTCAACATTATCCAGAGACATGTTATGTGACGTTGACCTCTTCTGATGATACTCATTGTGTTGTTGCCCACTCCGAGTAGCTACTACGTTTGCTGGTCTGAAATCACCTCTTGGATTTGAAACTAACTGAGTTGGCAATTTTTCAGATCCTCCCTTAATCTGGCCCATGAATTTAAAAATCTGGCCCATCTGCTTCTTTAACTCAGCAATATCATTCCCTTGTTGAGTTTGAGTGTTTAGCAAAACCTGTGTAGATGATGAAAGCTGTTACAGCATCTTAATTATCATAATTTGGATTGGTGAGAACAGGTTGAGCTGGGGCATTAGTGACGTTGGGAACCCTTTGCTGAGTTGATTACTGTTGCTAAAATGGCTGAGGTGTATAAGGGTTAAGGCAGCAATCATTGTTCCTTCACTGAAAACCTGGATGATTATGCCTGAACCCCTGATTGTAGTTTCCATAATTGTTGAACCGAGGGGCGCCTTGGTTATTCTGAAAACCAATGGCGTTGACTTCTTCTGCTATTGGAGCTGATACATTCTGAGGAAACTGATCATTGTGATGTCCATCAAGTAAGAAAATTCCATAGATTAGTGTTGCTGGTGGCTTTGGCTGAGGTGACTTGGCCTCCAAAAGTTTAGTGATCAATGAGGTAAGCTCGGCAAGCTCGGCAGTAGTGTTTGAGGAAGACACTTCATATAATTTTCTGCTCTGATGTAACGCCATTCCTTTATATTGCTGAGTGTTGAGAGCATGCTGGTTCAACAAAGCATGACCCACTGTTGCAGGCTTCTCCAGGAACGAACCACCAGCTGCTGTGTCTAGGAGTTCTCTCTCCAAAAGCTTGAGTCCTTCATAGAAGTGAAGAGGTTGCTTTCTGATAATCCATATGATGGACAAGACTCGCACAACTCCTTAAATCTTTCATAGTAAGCAGAGAAAGACTCATCACTATCTTGTAGGACGCCAATAATCTTCTTCCTTAGATTGATGATCTTAGACGTCAAAAAGTACATGGTAAGAAACTTCTTCACACACTAATCCCATGTTGTGATAGATCCAACAGACAAGCTAAAGAGCCAACGTTTGGCTTTCTCTTCCAATGAAAATGGAAATGCCCTGAGCTTGAAGGATTCCTTGGGCATTCCAAATGGGCACATGGAATCACATACAAATAGAAATGTAGTCAGGTATGTGTTCGCATCTTCAGTTGAGTTTCCATGAAAGCACGAAAGATGATGTATGACACCACTCTTAAGTTTAGGGGCAGTCTGGCCTGCTGCTGGCTGTGGATACACAATCGAAGTTGGACCAAAGTTACCCAAATTTGAACAAGTCTGCTGTCTGATGGACTGTTCTATGTCATTGTTATTCTCAGCACCCGCCATGGATTCTGCGACTCAAATTTCTACTAATGAAGCAGGTGATGTAGGCAGACTATTCTCAAAAATAGGCAGATCATGTTCAACCCCTTCTGCGTTGACCTGATCTGAATTCTGCATAATAACTGTTTGACCTCTAAGTTCAAGTTGACGCAAGAGTGGAATGGACATTCATTAGATGTCTAAAGTATCAACAGATCAAGTGCATCGGAAGACAAGAGAAATGCAAAAATGTACAATATACAGGAGAAGTGTATTAATTCAACACACAAAATGCGGAAACACACTTAAACGTGAATGTAAATGATATATAACAAAAGTGCAATGCAAATGATACATAAAACTAGCAACCAATGAAAATGTGTAAGTATATATATAAAATCTATTTTGCTTCACACGTTAGAATTCAACACTTAGAACACGTTTAGGCACTTTTCACACAATGTCATACTTTGATTCATCATGGATCACACATTTACTTAATCAAAAATTAACTAAATGCATCAAACAAGATCAACCTAAATGATAAGATGGTTTGAATGCATAAGAGAAAATTGGTTAGAACTTGCAGAAAACACCCAAGTTACATGCACAATATAGAATGACTCATCATTTAGTCTCATGTCCCTAGCTTCAATTAGATTAGAGTACCCGGTGATGAAATCCGAGCATCACAAAGTTGCAGGGGAGTTAATGCAACTAAGTATATGCAACTAAGTTCACAAAATTTTCGACATTTAGGCACACAAGTTCAAGTTGAGTCCACCAAATATTTAAAGAGAGTACACGACATTAATTTTTAGGTCTTTCCAAGGACGTGCGACCCGTACGATAAAATATGAACTCTCAATTGTTCAACCTTGGTTCAATAAGAAAACATGGCCAGTTAGGGATAAAGATAATGTGAGAGGCATGACTAATTTCGAGAAAACACCCCAAGTCTCCAACTCTTCAAAGCTAATACAATAGCAGCCAACTCCAAATCGTGTGTAGGATAGTTGACTTCAAGTGGTTTCAGCTGCCTCGAACCGTAGACCACCACTCTGCCATGTTGCATCAAAACACAACCAAGTCCCAACTTCGATGCATCGCTGTAAACCACAAACTCTCCACTATCGTCAGGTAGGGCCAAAACCGGTGCAGTAGTCAACTTTTCCTTCAAGAGCAAGTAACTCTCCTCACATGCGTCAGACCACTCGAACTTGACGCCTTTCTTTGTCAATCTGGTAAGTGAAGTGGCAATCCGTGAAAAATCCTGCACAAAGCACCGATAATAACCTGCCAAACCCAAGAAACTCCTTATCTCCAGTACGGTGGTAGGTCTACTCCAATTCAACACAGCTTCAATCTTGTCAGGATCCATGCTGACTCCCTCAGCTGATATCACGTGACCCAAAAACTTCATGCTATCCAACCAAAACTCACACTTGCGGAACTTCGCAAACAACTGATTGTCTTGCAAAGTCTGCAAAACAGCTCGTAAATCCTTCTTGTGCTGGCCCAAACTCCTAGAGTAAATTAGAATGTCGTCGATGAACACAATCACAAACTTGTCCAGAAACCGCATGAATACCCGGTTCATCAAGTCCAGGAAAGCTGTGGGGGCATTGGTTATCCCAAACGGCATAACCAAGAACTCATAATACCCATACCGTGATCTGAAATCTGTCCTGGCCACATCTGACTCTCTGATCCTCAACTGATGGTATCCAGACCTGAGATCAATCTTCGAAAAGGCTGAAGCTCCCTTGAGCTGATCAAACAAATCATCAATCCGCAGCAACGGGTACTTATTCTTCACGGTGACCTGATTCAGCTTCCGGTAATTTATACACAACCGTATGGAACCATCCTTCTTCCGTACAAACAATACAGGAGCACCCCACAGTGATACACTGGGTTGTATGAATCCTTTCTCTAGCAACTCTTGAAGTTGAATCTATAGCTTCTTCAACTCTGCTGGTGCCATACGGTAAGGTGCCTGAGATATGGGTCCAGTGCCTGGTAAAAGCTCGATGGTGAAATCGATTTCCCAAACTGGAGGTATACCTGGTAATTCCTTTGGAAACACATTTGGAAACTCGGAAACCACCTCAATATCACTAATGTCTGGCACAGCAGCTGTAGTATCCACAACATGAACTAAATAGGCAACACAACCCTTCTTCATCATCCGCTCGGCCTTCATCGCTGAAATCACACATGGTAATGAAGTATTCTTCTCACCGCGAAATAGTATCTCTGAAAAACCTGGGCGTCGAAACATAACCTCCTTCTTATGACAATCGAACATAGCCTAATGTGTCTCCAAAAAGTCCATGCCCAAAATCACATCAAAGTCGACGATATCCAGCAATAACAAATCCGCGGCTAAACCATGACCTCCAACAAAGATCTCACAATCCCTATACACCCAACCAATACTCATAACCTCACCGGATGGATACAACACTCTCCAAAACCCCGGAAGTGGAGATGAAAGCATAGTAGCTAAAGATGATAATCTATATGATATGAATGAATGCGTAGCACCTGGATCTAGCAAAGTAAGTACTGGATAGCCAAAAACCTGCAACGTACCAATAACAACATCCGGTGAAGCTCTGCCATCACGCAATGACATGGCATGAACCCTGGCCTGCCCGGCTGGTCATCCACGCTGAGGGTGACTCTGTTGTCCGCCTGGCCAGAAGACTGTACTGGTCGAGCCCCAGAAGTGGTACCTCGCTCTCCTCCAGAACTCTGAGCCGCCTGTCCACCAACACCAGCAAGCTGGAAACATTCCCTTGCATAGTGACCCTCCTGGCCACAACGATAGCAAACGATAGGGCCTCGCTGACAAGGACCAAAATGATGCCTGTTGCAGAGAATACACAATGAATACTCCCTCGGTACGGAAAAAGTGCCACTGGTACGTCGAGGATAGGTGGAACTGCCCGAACTCCAACTAGGCTGTGGTCTCTGTGGTCGATCCCTCCTCCATCTTTGTCTCTGTCTAGCTGAACTACCCGGTGGTCTATATGGTTCACTTCCAGATGATAAGGCCGATCCGGAAGTGTCAGAACTCAGCCTCTTCGAAGGTCCCTGACTCGGTCCACGCTCCTCAAATCGTCGAGACTGGAATCTCATCTGTCTTTCCTTCTTGATATCCTTGCCTCGAAATGCGGCACTCACAAACTCATCAAAGTTGTTCCGAGGCATCGTAGTCAGTGTCCCCTTGATGTTCAATTTCAAGTCCAACTCAAATCTTCGGCACTTAGCTTCCTCTGTAGCCACCATGTCACGAGCAAACCGAGATAAGCGGGTAAATCTGTCCCGGTACTCAAGTATTGACATGCTACCATGTCTCAAATTACTGAACTCCTCATACTTCCGCTGCTGTGTAGCCTGGTTGAAGTATCTCTGCATAAACAAATCCCTGAATAATGTCCATGGAGTATCAACCAGAAGTATACATCAGACTCAAGTAACCCAACTGCTGCCACTGTCATCTGCTCAAGAGTGAAACGCAGACGCTCACAGACGCGTCCAACCTGAACCAACCATGCCTCACAAATCTCTGGATCAGCTGAACCCAAGAATACAGTCGCTTTAGCAATTCGAGCTTTGACCACAGGGTCAAAACGCTCTTCCAAACACAATACTCGCATAAGCAAGTCATGCGTCTGGCGATCCTCATCAGGATCCACATCCCCATTGACACGGGAACCACGTCTAGGAGGCATCCTAATGATACAAGAAAAGCATTAGTCACAAGCAGAACGAATGTAATCATGAAACTTCAAACATTTGAACACATATAACACCTGAAGCATTGATGAGTAACCGCTGGCCAGTTGGGTCATCGCTCCAGACATGCTGTACATACTCAAATATCCTTAGTATCACAACTACAGAAGTCTACAGAACCTGAAACCTAATGCTCTGATACCAAGCTGAAAGGACCCAACCCCGATATAGTTTCCTAAACCAGAATCGAACCCCTTCTGAAAACACGAACTTGCAAAAACCATAAAAATTTCGGCAAAGTTTCGCTATAACGTGGAATTGCCATTAACCTGCACCCGAAAACACACTTCATCCTATGCCACAAAAGCCAAACCGTGGGCACCAATCCCATCCGGATTTCTTAATATCATAACAATAATGTAAAGTAGTAAATAAAACTGTACTTTACAGAAATCCGGGGAGAAACATATAAAAGTATAACATCAGAGTAATCAGAGCGACCTCTAGTGTATATATACATAAATATACAACAGTAGGCAAAACAAGAAACCTACTGGAAAAGAAAGGTAGCTCGAGCACTAAGCCTCTGACAACGACGTGTGACACCAGAATCCGAACTGCAAACTGGGCACAAATACCAAAAAGCCCAGGGGAAAGGCAAATAAAATCGTTAGAGTGAGTGGACGAAAATAATCATATGCCTTTCACCATTTATATATGTCATAAAACAAAGCGAGTTCTTAAAATAAATGGAGGTGTCAGGCGAATCTCTCAAGCCCGACGGTGATAGACTAGGCAAATCTCTCAAGCCTAGGATTTGCCTAGTGGGCACATCAGGGGAATCTCTCAACCCTGTATCTGGACTACCAGTGATCAGCCGAGTAGCCAATGCATTGATGCTAAGTAAATGCCATCACCAATAAAACATAAAATACTAAAACCAAGAACTCGCTACGACAGTGTAAATAAATGTCCACTCACAGATAGCACAGCGCAAACGCGCTAATCACGAAATCCAACGGAAGATCCTTCGCCCAACGTACGATCTCGATCCCCTAAATAATCACAAAATATAACTGATCAAAATCACAATTCATTACTCTGTACCACACCTCGGAAACCAACAATTTCCGGAAACATATAACTCGGATACAAAATAATCGACAAAAATCTCTAAGTTCTTGATCTACGCATTTTATGCTTGATTATTAATGTCTTTCTCTCTGCATTTTGCTTTGTTATGAGCTTAGTAAATATGTTTCTAACTTATTTTATGTTTTTAGGTAGAAAATAAAGGTGGAACAATAAATGAGGCGTTTCGGAGCTAAAAGCGGGATAAGGACAAAGTTCCTAAATCCGGAGAAGAAATGGTACGAGAAATGGTCTTCAAATGGTTTCTAAAACGTATTCTCAAATTCCATCAAGAATTGGAAACCATGTGACAAATGAAAATGGTGCAAATAAAGATGAAGACATTTCTCCTGCGCGATCATGGAAAGCATGTTCTTGCCGAATTCATGGAGGATACTTGGGCCACATTTGTGGAGAATATTCCAAGATGATTTGGATATGATTTAAAGCCCAAAATATGTGCAATTACATGGTATTTTCGGCCAATAAAGAATTGGAGAGAAAGAAGCCCAAAAGAAGAAGATGGACCGAAAGTTAGAAATCCAGAAATCTGTCGATGCAGATCAGCCCAATTAAACAGGCCACCGAAATCAATTGAAAACGAATTTGGACACATGTGAGGCATGCTTAGAAAGATATGGAAGTCTAGTTTCCAACCCCACTGGAATCATGCCGTTACAATGTGTAGATATTCAGAAATCTCGGATTTAGTGGGTACAGATCATTCTTCCTAACAGCCAACTTTAAATGGGCGTTGAAGGCGTTTCAGGAGGAATTATGGCACAAATAATGCATAGCTGGAAATCCCTAGAAGTCTATTTTCTAGTGCCGAAAGAATCACGCCGTTTGAAGTTGTAAAACGTCCGAAACGTAGCTTTTAATACAGAAGGGTCAGATTTGACAGCTTTCAGAAGGTGGGAAGTTTCCTAATCTTCTTCTATATAAAGGGAAGCTCGACTCTTTCAAAGGTGATCACTCATTCTAGACGCCAGAGCTCTGCCTCTAAACACCTCCACAAGTCCAAAATCTCTCCAAGAAATACCAAGAAGCCGTTCACACCAAAATCCATCATCTACCTTCCTCCATCGAGGCTTTCATGGCAATCCTAACTGTCTCCTCCATTCATTGAAGGCGTGGCTTACATCAAGTAGACTAGGGCAATCCCGACATCAAAAAGTGTAACCATGACTTCTACTCTTTACTTCTTGTATTATTTCTTGGTTTGTATGGACAAATTTGTGGAAGTGTTTTTGGTTTGTAATTTTATTAAGTTCACGTGAACCTTCCACAAATTTGTCCATACAAACCAAGAAGCCGTTCACACCAAAATCCATCATCTACCTTCCTCCATCGAGACTTTCATGGCAATCCTAACTGTCTCCTCCATTCATTGAAGGCGTGGCTTACATCAAGTAGACTAGGGCAATCCCGACATCAAAAAGTGTAACCATGACTTCTACTCTTTACTTCTTGTATTATTTCTTGGTTTGTATGGACAAATTTGTGGAAGTGTTTTTGGTTTGTAATTTTATTAAGTTCACGTGAACCTTCCACGTTTTAGTCTTTGGTTTTCATGCTATATTTTGTGCTTAACGCTTTGATTTATTGCATGGCAATCCTACCTTAAATCAATGGAAGTGTCAGGGCAATCCCTACACTTTACTTTCGAGAGATATGCATGAAATTAGTCACTAAAGACTTAGAACTAATAGGTTGCATGTAATTTGGTAGGTTCTAAAGAGTTAGGTGAAAGATAAGTCGATCCTTGTAAATATATTAGCTTAGGACGTTTTACCTTAAAATTTGTAGGAACTTAGACAACAAACTTTGCACCCCCCATACTTTTTATTTTATGTTTACAAACGTTGTCATGCATTAGTACCCTCAATCCCCGGTTAAGAACGATCCCTACTTATCAATGCTACATCTACAAAGAAGGGTTTTAAATTGCATACGTGTGAGATATGTGTTGAGTGTCTACTTTGTGTTAATATTTGATGCATGTTTTACGCGTTACCAGTTCTCCACATAAACCCCTCGACTAAAAATCCGATATCCAAATCAACTCGAAAACCTCAAGGCGATTACGAGCAAAATAGCATAAAACTTGTCAAATTTCAAAAAGTCAATGCCTCGCCGGTGCTCCGTCGTTGACCGCCGCCGCCGCTGGCGGCGCGCCGTCACCGAAGAGATTTCCCGGCGAGGAAGGCCCAGTTTTCAAGTTCACCTCGAGCCCAAGACATCTCTCCACTGCCACAACCTCCAATTATATCCCAAATCGCCGGAAATCGGCCCGAAACCAACGCCGGAGCTCCTCCTCCGGTCACCGTCCCCAACCACCACCAACCTCAACCAAAACCACATCCAAATACCCAGAAAGAATCGTGAGGTGAAGGGGAACCTTTTCCCCCACAACCCCGACGCCGAATCTCGCCGGAATCAGCCACCCGATTCCGGCGAAATCCCCTACTTTCAACAGCTCCGTTCACCTCCAATTCTCCATCAATTATAACCTATCCAAGTTCTAATCATAAGAAAATCACAAGGGGAAGCCATACCTTCCAAAACCGTGGCCGGAGGTGTCCGGAAACGTGAAATCCGACGGAGAGAATGAACCGGGTCAACTCGACCCACCCAGTCAACGCGGGTCAAAACGGGTCAATGCAAGTCAAACAGCCCAAAATGAAATTTTTCGATAATTTTACGGCTATTCGGCTATTTATACGTCGCGACTCGGCTATATCCACAATTCGGATAACTCAAAAGCGAACGGATAAACACGACTAACTCGACGATAATTTCAAATATTTATTTTATATTCCTCGATTATCCGAAAAATCCTCGGAAAGTTCCCACAGACTTGAAATCAAATTCTCTACATTTTCCACGAACAACCCAAATCAAATTCGTGTCCGATAATTAAGCTGTGATCAAAACCGCCAATTTGATTAATTACGATAATGCTCGATTACTCGCAAAAATCGCGGATTAAGTCGATTACTATACCGATTCTGGTTCAGGTCGTCACACTTTCTTAGATCCAGAACCTGTCACCAGTCATCACCCAGTCTAGATACCATGTCCGACATTCAGCCAAACTTTTGAGAATTACACACTCCTTGAAGTCCTTTGTAAACTCCGCCCTCAACCTCATATAGAAAACATGAGGGGTTAAGGAGATAAAAAAGAGAAAGATGCACCATCTATTCTAAGGAGTGAGACTTAATTAATCAAGCATGTAATAAATGTAAATCTAAGACTATATAGGCAACAAAATTTTCAAGAAAAGGTTCCTGCAAAAAAATTTAGTATTGTGTACTAGTATGAAATATGAAAAAGTAAATTTTCATTTATACACACAAAAATCACAAACAATTAACAATCCCAGGTAATGATGCTAAAAATTGATACTAGTGAAACATGCATCAAATAAACACTTAACACATAAGTCAATCATACAATTTAAAACCCTATAGATGTAATATTTTAAGCAAGTAGGATCGTTTTAACCGAGAATTTAAGGGTGTATGCAATAATTATGTAGAAAAGGGGGGTATAACGATTGATTTAATTACCTACGTTTTCTATCTAATTATTACTACCTAAAACATCAAACACATAGAAAAAATTTTAGAATCCTAACATGCATCGACTCATAGACAAGAAAACATACAAAAGACCCTAAAATACCTAGCTACCACATTTTTGACAAAAAGAAAACCTAATTACTATTTATAAGTGATCAACTTATTCCTTTACCTTGCTCATTTATTAACATATGCAAATATCAACACTTATGAAATCCCATAACCCTAATTCTGATTAACATGCATAATTTCATTATTTGTGCTAAGTACTTCTTATACACCATTGATCTAGACTAAGTACCCCTTACATCCAAATAAAAGCCTCAAGAACTAAATTAACACATGCATATCAAAATTTAGAATATCGGAACACATGGAATGATATTGAAATTCATATATGTAATAAAACTAAAATTTATCATATAAAACAAAAAACATGTTTTCACACAACAAAAGAAGACTATAGAGTAAAGAGGTCATGGTTACACTTTGTAGACTACAACTCCTTTGTGGATGGTGCTAGATACCTTTTACACACCTATGGAAGTGATGGTGGCAGTAGGATGATGTAGTCGGTCTCTTGAGGTGTTTCGGCTTGATTTGTGACATGGAGAGGAGTTCTTGGCAGAGCTTAGGCTATAGAATAAGTGATGATTAAAATAAGGGACGAACCCTTTCTTATATAGGCCTAACAAGAATAATTTTTCTTCCTAAAATAGATTTCTTTATCTTCTCGGGTAGATTTGGTAGTTTGCATAGAATTACACTTTTCTGGAGTTGTAAATCTTCGTAAATTATGATTTTTAGCTCGTTGGAAAGAAGACTCAAAGTGATTTCCAACTATAGGTTGATCGCCATCTAACTCTTGCTGAGCTGTTTCCAGTCGTCGTTCGAAGTTGCCTGACCTGTTCAGGCAGATTATTCTTTCCTTATTCTCTATAATTTCTTTTCTACTCAACTCAGGAATCATTTTCTTGCCAAATCTTGCTCTCCATGTAATTAGCTGACTTGGTCTTCAAGTTTGGACTTTTCAAATGGTCTTCTAATTAATTTGGCCCATTTTATATTTGTTCTTCTTCAAGGTTCTTTCAAAATCTTCATTTTCCTAGTAAACATAAGAATTTTTTTTTTCTGCTCAATTTCTTCATTTTCTTCACGTCTTCTTCTTGTATTTTCAGCCGAATTTCATCACTCCATATTTCTCCATTTTGCCATACCTTGCATGCTTGTAGCTCTCTTTAGATAAAAACCTAAAAACAACAAAATACATTAAAACTAATCAAACTAATAATACTAAGTAATTAACAAAGTAATAATGTAGAGAAAATGCACTAATTAATATTCCTAAAATGCGTAGGTCACTGACTTGAAATGAGTCAATCTTATTGATTATATAGGTCATAGAGACAAATGACGTAATGGCCAAACACCCTAATCACGTAAGCATATTTTGGACTAAAGTACAGCTGCTTTTCAGAGGTAAAAATGTCAAGAGAATCTGTTAAAAGCTAAGAGAAAAAAGATAAAAGTCCACGGCTTAAGGCAAGATTAACTTGAAAGAATGAGAAAATATTTTGTTGATTTTAACCACAAGGGAAAAATTCACATGACAAGCAAAATTCATTGCACCAAATTAACCTTAAACCCAGCATATATCTCGAGGTTTGAATCACAAACACAGGTGGCGCCCTATGCGCCTAATCAAAGAGTCACGGGTCTAGTTAAGACATAGTGAGATTTGGATACCAAGGTTGTTATCTATCATGTATCTAAATAAGATAAATGATACAAGATAAATGCTATAGGACAAAAGTATAGATATCCTAATACGTATACTTCTGGACGATTTGTCAAAATATATTATATAGGCATGAAGGCCTTCTGTCCAAGACTCATAAAAGAGACAAAAACATTTTTCATAAACTGCATTTATATTGTTTAAGGAGGGAAAAAGTTTTGCTATTTTTACTTAAAGGTAAAAGAGTCACATAAAGGAAAATCACTTTTTTCCATAACCCTGGTTGTCATCTTGAGTATTGTAAAACGAAAACCTAGGTGGAGCCTTGAGAACGTAGTCAAGATATCATGGGTTTAGTAAAGAAATCTTAAACCAAGAAAACTAGTACGATATGGCTACTAGCTATCTTAGCAGGATAGAAAATACGGTTTCCATCCAAATACCCAGATATACTACAATGGCAGAGATAGTAAGCTTTCAAGACATGACTCAAGCTAGGAAGCTATATAGTCATCCTCCGTGAAAAATAATGAAACGCATATGAATGTTTTACCTGAAGCCGTGAGTTCATCTGGATTATTTAACTTGTTCTTCGACACAATTCTTTACATAAGCATGAATATATTTTAGACGTGTTTTGTTGAAGAAAGGGATTGCCAACATATGTTATACCAACATACATTCATAATAATAATAAATAAATAAACAATGTAGATGGAAACTAAATTTATGAAGACACCACTTAATTTAACTTCACATAGAAAGGTATAACGAAAATGAACACAAAAAAGAGAATGTGGTTTATAAAAAAAGGGTATCAACTTCACCCCTAATTTAATCCCAATTTAGAAAGGAGGTAGGTTTGTCAAATGTTATGTCATTATATTTTGTCGTTTAAAAGTATACTTTCAGGTTTTTCTCTAATACGTTGTATGTATTGCATTATAGGTTTAGGGTTTATGTCTCATGCACACCCGTTCTATTTTATTTTGTTTTATTAATGAAGATTTTAAAATAGCCGCACGAAGTACTTCTGTCAAAAGAAAATATGATGGTTAGTGCAATAGTGCTTAGTTACGATCGACCACACCCCAAATTTCTGTCTACGTGCAAGTTAGAGGCAACCTCACGCAATGCAGTTTGACCCTCCGGCAGACTATTTGAGGCATTTCCCATGCTTCGATCTTATCTGAAAAGGGCCCGAGTACTAATTCCATTCACATTATGTATAGTGTGAACGCCAATTTTTAATAGGATCAATGTTACTTATTTTGGACTAAATAGAGAACATATGTAAGTGTGGAAGGAATCTTTTCCTCGCACGGTAAATCATTGGACTTGGTATCACAGGTTTTATTATTTGTAGGACCTAGGATAATCGATTACGAGTTGGAACTGCACTGCATTAATAAAAAAAACAAAAATCGTATTAAATAATATGGGTATAATCTCACTGACAAATTATATCGCTACCGAATTTATGGCATGGTTACGGGTTGAGCAACCAAACCACCCGAATATATTGCACCGCACCGCATTTAATTTTTTATATATATAATATAATTTTTCATCATGTTTATATTTCATTGATATATTAATAGAGCTTATGCGTATCAACTTCTATCTAATTTTGATTTTAACTATTTTTTTTGTTTAAAAGTGAGAATAAACCTGATCCAAAATTCTAATAGTATATAAATATCGGAACTATTAAACCTTTCAATCACTTTTTCTTCTTCACGGTTCTAGGGTTTATATTTATATAAATATAAATCAAAATTAAGTTAGTGATTATGTAATACTTAATTGTTGATATTCTTAGACAATAATTATGTACTATTCAAATTTTTAAATTTACTTGTTGTTTCAGAATTACTATATATGGGTTTAAACCGAAATCGTATCGCTCCGCACTGTGATGTGGTGCACCGAAATGTGGGTACACCGAATAAGTAATGCAGTGGTGATTTGCATTTTTAGCAAACTACAACAAGTTAGATGGTTGCTGTTTGAGCGTCAGACCGCACCGATTTAACTCACACTCAGCCCTAATTATTTGGGTACGTACTGAAGCTAGGCATTCAATTTGTATCCATGTATTTACGTATGAAAGAAAAACTTCCATAATTAATCCATATAGTTCATAACTTAGTATATTAACTCGTGCAACGAATAATTTGATGCATACTTATAGTATCTACAAAGCGTAGAGAATGTGGAAAGATGAAGTTTCACATTAGAAATTTATTGATCGGTTGCGATAAAGATTTGTGTCATTTGGTTGTAATTGGCCCAACCAAAATATCCAATGTCATCTATTGGAGCGGGTGATCCCAAATTGTACTACCAACATGTATCTGTCACCCAATTCTGTATATGTTATCTGTTGTCCGCGTATTGAAAACATGAAGAGATCAACAAAAGTCAAATATTAAAATTATATTTTGGCAGTAGATTTTTATCAGAATTTAATGATGAAGTCCAAATTATTTGATCATATACTAAACAGCTATTAACTTGATATTTTTGAAATAATTAGACTTCTTTACTCATACGTAACTTGAAATACTACATGCAGATTATACATGCATGAATGTTTATTTCGAGGTAATATTATGGCTTAATGTACAAGTAACTCTGCAAAATATCAAAAGAAGAATTGCAGTCAAAACAGTATAAAATGAGTTTATACTGCTATAGAATAGTGCAAAAAATTAAAGTGCATTGTAAAGGTTACATTTGAGCACAACCTATTTGGTCAAAATTAGTTTGACATATGAAATCCAATACCAGCTAGTATTAAATTTGGTCAAGAAATCCTATATCCATCAATAATATAGTGGCAAAAAGATCTTACCGCATGAAGCACCCCGTTTCAGTTGCCAATTAAAATTTAGGTACTAAACAGTGTCATTCAATCCAAATCCTAGCTATAAATACATGGTAAAGCCTCCTCAAAGAACACAAACCTCTCTAAGCTGGACACAACGTACAATCGTATATACATACATATATACTAGCTAATCGATCCACATTTCAATCTCAACTACAGCACACATGGCTTCCTTCCAAATGATCACCAACTTGGAATCACAAATTCCTACTGAGCTGCTCATCGATCACATTATGAAACTCCATGCAAGCATATCTAAGCTCGACTCCCTTCGCCCTTCGAATCAAGTCAACATTCTCTTCACTCAGCTGGTGAAGTTATGCACTCTACCATCATCGGTAAATGTTCATGACTTACCCGAAGAAGTTCAAGTTATGCGCGAGTCTGATCAATCTAGCTGGACGTGCTGAAGGACTATTAGAGCTTGAGTTCTCCACACTCCTAGGTAAAACCTCCAAACCTCTCAGCAACCTAAATCTCTTTCCTTATTACGGTAACTATGTCCTACTTGCCAATTTGGAGAACAAAATTCTCAATGACAATGGGGTGGTGCATCCCAACAAGGTGGCCTTTATAGGCTCAGGACCTATGCCTCTAACTTCCATGATAATGGCCACCCGTCACATGAAATCCACCCACTTTGATAACTTCGATATCGATGACAAGGTTAATCAGATGGCTCGCCGGCTTGTTGTGGCGGACGTTGAGCTAGAGAAGCGGATGAAGTTTGAGACTCATGATATAATGAAAGTTCGAGAGAGGCTCGCGGAGTATGACTGCATATTTCTTGCAGCTTTGGTGGGATTGAACAAGAAAGATAAGATGAAGATTCTAGGGCATATTAGGAAGTATATGAAGGAAGGAAGCTTTTTGCTTGTGAGGAGTGCAAAAGGGGCTAGGGCATTCTTGTACCCCGTTATTGAGGAGCATGACTTTAAAGGCTTCGAACTTCTTACAATTTTTCACCCCGACAATGAGGTCATCAACTCAGTTGTTCTTGTGCGCAAGCCCATCTTCTAAAATCATTTTCCACGTTCGTAGATGTTGGTAATTATCTGTTCAATTTCTTTTGAGTGTGGCTTACTTTTGAGTTATATACTGGATAGCAGTACTAAGTAGCAACTTTCCTCTCCAGTACGTGCTTATTTATTCGCTACTATCGCATTTTTTTCATTTTTCTTTTTGATTTTAATAAAATGTAGTTTACCAATGTATCCTCCATATGTGGAATTGCACTACGTTTTTTGGAAATTTGGTTTGACTCAAACATCAGTTTAATTACTAGTTGTTGAAGAAGAAATAAATTAAGATACGTAAGTACATAGATCTGAAACTGTACTTTTTTTATTGATAAATGACCTTGTATAGGCATTACAATCTG
Organism: Geum urbanum; assembly: GCA_946800695.1. Classification (NCBI taxonomy): domain Eukaryota; kingdom Viridiplantae; phylum Streptophyta; class Magnoliopsida; order Rosales; family Rosaceae; genus Geum; species Geum urbanum. The sequence continues at coordinate 16,267,353 of OX327003.1, forward strand.
TTACAAATGCATATCCATATAGATCAGAGATTGAGAGAATATATACTTCTATTTTATTTAGGACAAGACACACTCCAGGATATCGGAAATATTACTCCCTTAAACATTCCCCTTTGTGTTGCAATCCTAATATATAATGCATAGCTTGTTGCCTTACTAAAAACCTTGCCAAGCAAACAAAAACTTTTTGGGTAAAACAAAAACTTGGTCAAAGGTAAAAATAGTACAATGCATCAACTACAAAAGCAACCACATGTGATGTAGGCTCCCCCTAATACCTACGAAATGAACTCCCCTTGATCAGTAACTCAATCTTGGAGTTCAGACGATCTTAGCATACTAATGCGTCTCACATGCTTTACAAATGTAGATTTTGGTAAAGACTTGGTGAGCAAGTCTACGACATTATCCACCAAACCAATCTGGTTCACACGGATAATAACCACTGTTGTTGCTGATTGTAAGAGTACATTGGAGAGATGAGTTTAGTATCACCACCCTTACCGTAACCCAACTTCTATTGTTTAATGCAAGCTGCATTATTCACGAATATGCAAGTTGGTGTTGTCGTAGTAGATGATGATCCACTAGATCTCGAATGTAGAGTATTGTTGTCCTAAACCAAACACATTCATTAACCGCTTCATGCGAAGCTATAATCTATGAATGATTCGGGAAGTAGCAATAAGGGTTTGCTTTATAGATCTCCAAAAAATCGCCATATTTCCCATGGTGAAGACATAACCAGTTTGGGAACGCCCTTTCTGTGGGTGAGAGAGATACCCAACATCAACAAAACCAACCAAGACATCACAATGTGTCTCTGAATAGAGAACTGCATTGTGTAGATACAATGCTTGGAGCCTGTGTAACCTTCGACGGGTCAAAGGTATATATTGACGAGTCGACAGATATGTTTTGTCCAATTCTAGGAACTATCATTAGACGGGTCGAACTGGACAGAATCAAAAAGCTGTGTTTCAACCATTCCTTTTTCCAGAATTTCAAGTTTCTCTCATATTTCTTTGTAAGGGAAAGAATAGGCCCAACTCAATGGCTCCCTTCAAGTACCAGAAGGCATGATATAGTCCATTTTATTGACTTTTCATAGGCACAGATCGAGAATGCAATGTCTGGATGTGTGCACTGAGCTAAATTTAACCAAGCTCCAACCACACTAAGATATGGAATCTTAGCTCCAAAAGTTCCTCACCATCATCTTTTCAAATGAAATTTATCATTTTTAGTTCTAAACTGCAAACAACCATTTGTGTGCTAAATGGGTGTGCTTTGTTCATTGCCTGATTTAGACATAAGCAGACTGATGAACAAGAATTCAACCAACTCAATGTTCCATGTCTAACACCAAGACAAAATCAAGTCCTACCCAGCTATATCATCTCAAACAACTTATTCATCTAATGAACATGCATGGGCATAAATTATCATTCTTGCATCCCTTCTGAATCATGTAGTGACTTAGAATAGTAAACGTCTCAATCTTATCCCATGAGCAGTCCGTGGTTTAGAGTTACTTGAATTAGGTATAACCATGCCAATTGGTACTCTCATGTATATCTCTGAATCAAGATCCCCATAGAGATATATAACCACATCCATTGGCTGCATATTCAATTTTTCGGACATTATCAAACTGATATGGTAGTGGAAACTAACGATGCCCATAATCAGAGAATACATCTCCTGATAATTAATACTAGGGCATTGAGAAGATCTTTGCACCATAAGTTCTTCTCATTGTGCTACCAAACAAAGACTCGCTTGTGTCTAATCGGCTTACTATTCAGTGGTCATAGCACTACCATACCGAAAACTTGTCACTTGTAAGAGAGTCTAGTTCAGCCTAAATTGCAACTTTTCATATCGGTCAATTTGCTCTACGTTGGAAATCCGCATCTAAGCACTGTTCTACTTCGTCATTGTCAATTTCTGATTGACAGAATAAGTAAATGCATCATCAACGACCATAGAAGAACCATCCATAATACCACTAGCATTTGTTTAACTTGGTGACATTTCTTTATTTATTGATATTGCCATTGACTCTGACGCATCCCCCAGTATTTGTTAATGTCGACTTTTAGACATAATCGCAACCAGAAACAATCTCATATGTTGATGAAGAGCAGTTGCGCCTTGATGGCTTGCCTTTTCACCGGCAACTCATATGTGAATTTTGACCGATACTACACCCCCACTATGAGCAGGAGAAATTCTACCTTTACTGGGTGTTGTGTTAACTTGCCAAATTCTATGAACTTTCAACCTTGTAGGATTTGTAGCATGTATAATCGATCTCGTCACTCTCAAGATATCAGTAAAAGAGTCAGGCATCAAATCTGCTACTTTCAATCTCACACTGAGATGTGTGGGGATCATGATGAGACGTAGTGGGGACATACCAGGTTAATTTTTGACGCTTAACTAGAATTGAATCATTCCTATCTCCCCATAACAACGAGAAGTATGTCTCATCACAATGATTATCTGCAAAACTAGCAGTAAAGAGATCTCCTGTCAAAGGTTCTAAATAGCGGACAACCTTTAGAAATTCACAACCAACATAGATGTTTAAACATCGTTGAGAACCCATTTTAGTACGTAGTGGAAGCATAGTAGGCACATGTATCATGCAACCAAAGATGCGTAGATGTGAGATATCAGGCTCATGTCCAGTTACCAACTGGTACGCACTGAATGATTGATAATTTAGGGGTCTTAAAATGGATAAGCTTATCTGCATGTAACATTGCATATCCCCAAGCACATACCGGTAAATTTGTATACATTACCAAATCTCTGGCATCAAGCTTTAACCGCTTGATTTGTGCCTCTGCTAAACCGTTACGTGAATGAATATATGGAACTCCTACATTATCCAATCTAATAAACCTGATTGGATTATCCGGGTGGTGAGCCCGAAGCATAAAAATAAGTGCTAGGATCGAGTTTTGTAAATGCAGTGTACCATGTAGATTGCAAGAGCGTGTGACCTATGCATCGATGCAGCAATCAAAACCATAATATAATCTGCATACCGGTTTGATTGATCCACAAATATATTCTTGGAATCTGTGGAGGAATGAAAGTTGTGTCTACAAGAAAAGACCATCATGCATGAAAACAACATTACAGACATGAACAAGCTTTGTAGACTTGCAAACTGAGCAATATGCATTGGATTTTGCTATAAAGGCAACTGGTGGGAAAAATGCATGTGATTGTGCAGTGCTCATCTTGGAGACCGAGCCTAGACCGAGTCAATTTAATCTCACACCCGCTCATCTAAACCGATGATTGAAGATATTCCCAAATGTTTCTTTGCTCTTAAGCACAGATGATCATGAGAATTACTCAATATCTTTGATCATCATAATGCAAAAGCTTATATGAGGCAGAGTCACATATATAGTAATATAAGTGACTGCATTGGATTAAATGATCTAGATCGTAGTAATAAACCACTATACATCCTCATAAACATCACCAGATTGTGCCATTGGCAACATTCTACAGAGATTGTATACAAAACACTTTTCAATTCTCACAAATTATTCCATGTGAAAATTGTTGGCACAAAAGTGTTCAAAAACGTAACATGGTTCGATTAGAGTGCTGATAATAACAACATCAAATAACTGATGTATAATGACATCTGACCGGTCAAGATGACCCTTCTAAATTACATCTATGGCATGATAAAAACCGATGTAAAACCACATCTGCTGAAGAATTTCAGGTTGGTCAATTTAGACCGATGTAAAATACATCAAAAACGCCAAGTGCAGGTGACATCTTTGACGGCTCAAGAAGGACCACTCAGCGAGTCGAAGAAACCCAAAAAAAAAATTATATTCCGAGAACTGTTTGTCGACGGGTCGAGGATGATTTTCAAAGGGTCGAAAGTTAAAAAGTTTTGTCACAGTTGGAGACATTCGACAGGTCGAAGGAAACCATCGAGGGGTCAAATCAAACCTAAAACCAATATTGATTTTCCAATATCTTTCTAGACGAGTCTATTAGAAAACTCGACGGGTCGAGTTTATGACAAGTCAGAGACAGGAGCGTGCATTTGACGAGTCCAAGGAATGTTTGATGGATCGAAGAATGCAAAAAACTCTCCAGAGTAAGTCCATTGACGGGTCCAGAAATATTACCAACGGGTCAAAAATCTCTAGAATCAAATCATCTTTTTTTTGTCACGTTTTTATGATACTTTGGTGTCATAATGACATAGGATTTTGTAGAATTGAACTCTGTAAGCAATATGTATGAACATAACCATTCTTAAGACTTTCAAATACTAAAAGAAAGAACTTTAATTTCTTTGCCAACATCAAAACATACTTCAAAAGATTGTTCTTATTGAATAACCTGAAAGGACCCAACCCCGATTCAGTTACCTACATCGGAATCGAACCCCTTCTGAAAATACGAACCAACAAAAAATTTTCAAAATTTCGGCAGAGTTTCGTTACTAGCGTGGAATTGCATAACCTGCACCCTGAAAATAACACTTCGTCCTATGCCACAAAAGCCAAACCGTGGGCACCAATCCCATCCGGATTTCTCAACATCATAATATAAACAATAAACAGTAAACCAAATCATAAGTGCATTCGAGCCAGAAAGGCCTCAGGTCAGGGTATCTGTTTCCACCCGGAACTACATCGGCACAAGAAACAGACATCTGTACCCACCCGGAACTACATCGGCACAAGGTACAGAAACCAGTACCCACCCGGAACTACATCGGCACAAGGTACGGTACCCCTCCTGGTAAGCACCCTCGGGGATCAGCAGGGAAGCAAGTGTATCGATACAACAACATGAACTACGACTGTACTCTGTGAAAACCAAATCATAAACTATACGATGCAAATGCATGAAACAACATATAAGTGTATGTATATTCGTATACGTATATCCGTATAAGTATAATCGTATATTCATAAAACACATGCTCATATAATCCGAAATCTCATACGCATGCTCAAGTTCATAAAACATATAAAAGACTCGCAAGAATTCCGTGAAAAGAAATTGTCCACTCACAGGTGAGCAAAACGCACACTCGCGCTAATCTCGTGGTCCGGCGGAAGATCCCTCGCCTGAAGCACGATCACGATCCCCTGAATATATTCATAAAACACAACTGATCAAAATCATAATCCACAACCCTATACTGAACTACGGAAACCAACCGTTCCCGGAAATAAACAATGCAATGCAAAACGATAAACGGAATTCCCGAAATCCCCACTCGAAACCTCGATTGAAAATCGGCTAACCAAATCAATCCGAAAACCTCTGGACGATAATCAGGGCGCGATTTCGAGAAAAACGACATTAAAAACGTCGAAATCCAAAAAGTCAACTTTTGGCCGGAGCTCCTTCCCGATTCCGAACAATATACTCGGCTGTAGTTTATTATATCGTTTCTTTCCCGATTCCGAATAATATTTTAATTTTTATGCGTTTTTCGATCATGTATGTACAAATTAATTTTTATTATTTAATTAAGTAATTACAAATTTATTTTATTTAATTAATTTGAACATTTTTAATTATTTAAATGATTGGTTTATAAATTAAATTATTAATATTTAATAACAATTTAATTTTTTTTTTTAAATTATATAAGCACTTGGACGAAGGAGAATGTGATCTCCGTCGTCCAAGTGTTCACTTGGACCGCGGTGGAAGTGACATTCTCCGCGGTCCAAGTGAACACTTGGACGACGGAGAATATTACTTGGATGACGGAGAATGTCATCTCCGTCGTCCAAGTGCTCACTTGGACCGCAGAGAATGTCATCTTCCTCCGCGGTCCAAGTGAGCACTTGGACGACGGAGATCACATTTTCCGTCGTCCAAGTGCTTATTTGGACCGCGGAGAATGTCCGCGGTCCAAGTTTCACTTGGACGACGGAGATCATATTCTCCATCGTCCAAATGCTTGGACGACAGAACTTGGAGCACGGAGCCTGGAGGACGGAGCCTCCGTCGTCTAAGTACTTAGAGGACGGAAAAACGCACCTAGACGACGGAAACGCTCCGCGGTCTAAGTGCATTTTTCTTGTAGTGAAAATATGTATATATATAATTATATGTAAATTTGTTGATTAATTGTGGATATGTATATATATATAGTTGTATATATGTAAATTTATAATTGTTGACTGTTGATATATATATGTACATATGTATATATGTTAATTGTACGTTGATATATATGATCGATATATATATGTAATAATTGTGGAGGGATGCCTTGAAAGATGGGATTTAAGATATCACCATAGAATTAGGAGTTTGTGGAATATGCGAAGGCTAATTGTGGAGGGATGCCGATTCATTATTGCCCGTGTAATAATTATCAGTGTCGCAGCGATCGATTTCGTTTTCCCATTGAAAAAGTATTGGAGCACCATAAGAAATACGAGTTTTGGGATAAGTAGACATGTTGGATTTATCACGGTGAAACATCATTAGTGGGTCTACATGATCATGGGAAATTTGTTGAGAGATCCAGTACATCCAATGATCCAACAACATGGTTGATCAACGATGTGTTTTCTTATGAGAGCAGTGTATTTGCTCAAGCACAAGATCCTCCCGCTGTTGGGGGATTCCCTCATATTGAGCCACTCTAGCAATTACCTAGAGCTGTCAACACTGTCAGTATAGACAAGTACAACAATCTGATAGCATTGGAATAGACTCCGTTGTACAAACGGGTGTAATAATACTGTTCTAGAAAGTGTCATGGGAGTGGTGAAGCTCAAAGTGGAGAACAAAATGACTGTGAAGACTGTATGATTAGCTGAAGTGAACTACTTTGATGCTGCTCCCTGGTGATCGTCTTCCTACAACTCGTCGTAAGGTACGACATATCCTGAAAGATCTTGAGGTTTCCTACGTCAAAATTCATGCATGCAGATATGATTGCATTCTCTTTTGGGGTAAAGACACTTATGGGAATAATCTTGAAAGCCTTCATGCTTGCCCGGTATGTGGTACGGATAGGTATAAGTTGACTCCTACAAGGAATATGATAGCTATGAAGATACTTCAATATTTCCCATTGGTTGATAGGCTAGACTGGTTGGTCATGTGTGCACACACGGCTGAAGCTATGAGATGGTGGGTTGAAGGAAATTTTCCTGACGATGATACCTGGCGGAGATGATTGGAAGCACATGGTCAGGGAGTTTTCTCATTTTGCATCAGAGGTCCGAAATATTTGGCTCGGGCACTCATCTGATGGATTCAACCATTTTGGCAATATGAGTCTTCGATATAGTATGTGGCCAGTTATTTTGGTACTGTAAAACCTTCCTCCATGAATGTGCATGAAGAAGGAATACAATATGCTCACTCTGTTGATTCCAGAGCCGGGTTATCCAGGAAAGTGTCTCGATGTGTATTTGAGAGCCTTGATCGAGGAGCTTAAGAACCTAAGTGAATTTGGTCAGGCCATTTATGACAAGTACAAAAATGAGATGTTCCAGATGCGAGGTATGCTTGTTGGCACCATTAGTCATTTTCTTGCCCGCGGGATGTTGTCGGGCAACGTTACCGGGGGATACAGGGCTTATTCAGAGTGCATAACTGTTGAGTGCTACAGACCTTAATGCAGGAAGATTATCCAAATGCGTCCCCGTTGTTGGCTTCCCTATGATCACCTAGTTTGGGAGGATAAGGAGACCTTTGATGGAACCCTAGAAACGGGTGTGCAACCCAAGAGCTGGACGTGGGCCGATATTTTAAGAGTGCTGAATGCATATGATTTTGGACCGCTGAGCAATCATCCCGAAATAGTGGCGTCAATACCTGACAGACCCAAAAGGTAAATATTTTGGACACACAAAAGCATATTCTGGGAACTCCCGTACTGGCCTAAGTCACCGATCAGGCACTACCTAGATGTCATGCACATAGAGAATAATGTGTGCAAAAGTGAGGTGGGGAAAGTGCTGAATTGGGAGGGGAAAACTAAAGACGGCCCTAAGGCACGCACTGATCTGAAAAGAATGAGACTGCGAAAACATTTGTAGTTGAGAGAAGGGAAGAAAAAAAATACCTCAAGCTCCTTACACCATGAAGCTTGACCAGAAGAATGAAATTTTTGGTTCGATGGGTAATGTCAGGTATCCTTGGCTATGCAGGAAATATAGGCCAGTCTGTTAACTTCTAGGACAATAAGATATATAGATTTAAGAGTCATGACTGCCATATGCTGCTTCAACGCATCTTTCCTGTTTTCATTCGAGGATACCTGCCTAAAGAGGTGGTAGAGTCGTTAGTGGCATTGTCAAAATTCTTTTAGAAGCTATGCACCAGAGAAGTGAAGCGCTCAGACTTGTGGGTAATGCAACAAAACATCATTTTTATCCTGTGAAAATTTGAGAGGTTATTTCCCCCAAATTTTTTTGACATCATGCCTCACCTGATGATCCATCTTTCTTAACAATTGTTGCTTATCGGTCTTGTACACTACACTTGGATGTATCCCATGGAAAGGTATATACGATTCGACATTTTTGAACTGGCTATATTTTTATATATTAATACTTATATATATCAACTTGATAGACAATTGGGAGACTACAAAGACTATGTAAAGAATAAATCTGCACCCAAAGGGTGTATCGCTGAAGCATATCTTGCGCACGAGTGCGTAACGTACACCAAGTTGTATTTAGGAGATGTGGAGGACCCTCCACAACATATGTCGGTAGATCAACCCCAGTTCAACCTTTCTATCATCTTCAATGATGTTACAGTATATGGAAATTTGCCAAAGTCGTACAAGTTAGAACCATATGAATTAGTCATTGCCTACTGGTGCGTACTGATTAACTGTCCAAAAGTTCAATACTGGAAAGACATCCATCTTCAACACCTTTCTATTGTCGGTAATGTTGAGTACCACAACAAGACGTTTGCAAACTATTTTGACAAATGGGTAAGTATATATATATATATATTTACTTGCATATATATACAAATTAATATCAATGTTCATATTTAAAGTGAATGGTTTTTTTTCCAGGTGAACCATGTACAAGATGATGGTTACCCACAATGGTCACACGGATTGAGGCTCTTGGCAATAAAACTGGTAACTTCAAATGTTTACCCGATGAGTAAGGTCAATGACGTGAAATTTATATGTCAACATAGAGACGACAGACTGAGGACACAAAATTCTGGGGTAATGGTGCATGGTAAACAGAATGGTGTTGACTATTATGGTGTTCTCTATTCAGTGGTTGAACTAATTTATGAGGAAGCCATGAAAGTACACTTGTTTAAGTGTAGATGGTTTGATACTAGCCCAGTAAAACAAGTATTTTATCTTGATGATCTTGTGCAAAGAGGCGTGAGAAAAGTAGTTAACCATGTTATTTCTAGAAACATATACATTGCTGCTACACTTGGTGAGGCCGCAAATGATGAAGAAGTTACTACATACCAAGAGCCGAACGCAATTGACATTCTGAAATCCTCTACAATTAGCCTTAATAATGTGAGATCGGGTGTTGTGGTTCGATTTCCTAGAGCACAACTTCTTGATGTTAATCCATATGAAATTGACGAAGACTCAAGCGACGAGGAGCGACACATCTTACCAAAAATTAACTATGAAACCGAGTCAGACTCAAGCGATGATTTTGATTATCATCATTAGTTAGAGATGTACGTATTTGAGTATAACAAAGTGTTTATATGAGGAACGTGTATATTTATGACAAACGTGTTTAATTAGTAATGATTCTAACTATGTGAATGATCAATTATTTAAACAGGTATTTTGGAATGTGTGTTTCGACATGAGAATGTTTGCCACAATAAAATTCCACACTATACCCGACGACATACTGTCAAGGTCATTGGTTATAGTATAACGGACGACGTGCATCGTTCACATCGTCGGGTATACTATAACCAACGACGTGCATCATGCACATCATCGGTTATACTATAACCGACGACTTAGCGTGTCGTCGGTTATCGTTCTAAACAGTCACGACCCATCGTGCAGCGCCACGAACGTTGTGTAAAGCCTACCACCCTAATTAACATTCTCTCTCGCTCCTTCTATCACACCGCGAATCCTCTCTCTCTCTCTCTCTCTCTCTCTGGTATCTCTCTCCACCGCCGGATTGACACCTCCCATCTACATTCTCTCTCTCTCTCTCTCTAGAGACCACCGCCACCACTACCCCCGTCGCCGCCACTGCCCCAGTCGCCTCCTCTCTCTACCAACACCCTGTGGCCGGTATCTCTCTCCACCGTCCATATATATATAAATATATGTTTATATATATAATTAGTTTTTTGAATTTTTGCATATATATAATTGTAAATATATATAAATATAATTGTGAATATATATAAACTATATATATAAAAATAGGAATATATATATAAATATAATCCTATGAATATAATTGGGAATATATATAAATATAGGAGTAATAATAATTGAATATATATATATAACTGTAATTTTTTTATTTTGTAATTTAATGTTTAATATGCCGATGAATATATGTGCAGTGGATATGATTTTGTGTTTTTTCTGAATTTGTGATCATATTGAACATGTGTGATGAATACATTAATATAAAATTGAGTATGTGATTTATTGAATATATTTGGATTTATAGATTATAAATAAATTAATATAATTTTTTAGGTATGAATTTGAATGTTTTCCGCAAAAAAAATTCCTGGGATCTAGGTCGAGATCCCCAGGTGGAAATAAGAGTAGTAGCTTGGCCACGATTAGCAACAGTTATGCTGGCCCTATCACCTCTCGCCAACGTATTCTACTTGGTGAGGATGCGACACCACAGGAACCCAACCGACCCTCCATCGCGAGGAGGCTATATTAGGAGGCGACGCCGCAGCAGACAGCCAACCGACCCCCAACGGGTGGCACATCTCAACAGTCAGTCCATAGGCCACTACCACATTTTAACCCATTGCCGGCGATTTTTAAATCGCCGGCAATGTTTTTTATCATTACCGGCGATTTTTTCCCCAAAAATCGCCTGTAATGTCTTCTTTTTTTTTAAACATTGCCGGCGATTTTTCCGGCAAATCGCCGGCAATGTTCCCCTGGTAATTAAAAAAAAAAAGACATTGCTGGCGACTTACATTTAAGTCGCCGGCAATGTCTTTTTTTTTTTTTAATTACCGGCGACTTACATTTAAGTCGCCAGTAATGTTAAAAAAAAAAGAAGACATTGCCGGCGATTTTTGGAGAAAAATCGCCGGTAATGATAAAAAAGCATTGCCGGCGATTTAAAAATCGCCGGCAATGGGTTAAAATGTGGTAGTGGGCGTATGCCGCACATTTCCAAACCGACGCCTGCTCCCTCTACGGCCCAATCATCTGAGGCATGTGCTTCAGGTAGTTCAAGGGCCAGTGTGTGATTAATTATCACCGCCGTCCACCATCTTCGTGCCCGACGAGATACCGGCCATACCTATGTTCAACGATATGGGGAGGCCTATAAGAGAACAAGATCCTTTTCTTACGGTGGACCAAGCGTACATATATGTACAGTTCGAGACACATCTTTGGAATGCTCGGATTAAGGGATAGCCAATAGACGAATCGGGTAAATATTAATTGTTATTTGATTATTTAATTTCAAACTTATATAGCCGATATGTAAATTAAATTGGGTGCTTATATTTTCATCTTATTACCATGTCTTAGGCACCGTCGTCAACGGCAAAGCCAAAAAGACTAGAGGCACTGTCGTCGGCAAGCTTCTTAAACATGTGATCAGGCACGAGCTTGTGGTCATTAGGATGACTGAAGGAGGCGAGGTGATCGATGGAGATGATACTCGAAAGTACGCCTCAATGGCCGGAAGCATCATACGGGACAGAGTTCCAATTCTGTGGCCGGATTGGAATTCTGTGCCGAACTAGGTGAAGTTGGAAGTGCATAATGCACTGTCGGTGAGTTACGTTTTGCATCATTACGTAAATTTTCTACTTATTAATCAAGTCTGCATTTCAAACTCAATTTTTACCATTTATATATACATTGCAGAGGTGGTTTCACGTGGAAAACATACTCAAACAAATGTGGGCAAATGAGGTGCAAGGGAGCAGGTGATGTCTCCCAGTTTTTGTATATATCGAGTTGAATTTTGATTCTCAAGAGTTTTAGTATCTAACATTTGTGTTGCATTAATATAGGTATAAGGAGTGGAAGTCCGAGCTCAAAAAGCACTGAGAAAAGCATGGCATCGACCGAGATGGTACCCCTAGCGAGTTTCGGTTTAATGAGTACGAGTGGCGATGGTTGTTAACTCACTTCATGCACCCGCGATTCAAAGTATGCAACTTGAGCATATTTGTGTTGTGTCGTATTAATTATGTGAAAAAAAATTAGTTAATCATTTTCTGATGTATATTTATCAAACAAGGCAATCTCCAAGACAAACTCTCAAAACTGAGCAAAAAACACCAAGAACCATCATTGCGGTTCTAGATCTTATTCTGGTTGGACTGAGGTTGCAGCCGCCAAACACCTGGAAGGCTTTTCGTTGGTGTTTACTACGCATCAAGCGTATCCACAGTGCCCTGAAGATGCTATAAGTCTCTCATAAATTAATTCACATATTTGCTTCATTATATATATTTTTTCTCTACATATTTTTGCATGTTTAATACGTTATTCGTATTTCCTAGACAATTAGGCGAGAGTGGAGGAGGCGATCCCATAGGTGTTAACTCAGCTAGCTCGAGAGCAATATCCTAACATCTCGGATAAGGAACTGAACCAGTACGCCTCTCAGATTGATACATCTGATCCGACTGTGTCGGCGAGGATCATGGCAGCCGCGATACCTCCTGGGAAGAAAACATTCTACGTCAGGGGTTTGGGCAAGAAAGGCCTAGGGGTTTTGAAAATGACTCCCGAATTCTCCTGCCAATCAGGATCTTTTTGGACCTCCCATCTATATGATCAGCTCCAGAGGCAGATGTGGGAGATAGAGGAGCAACAAAGACATATGGAGGAGCAACAGAGACGGATAGAAGAGATTGAGCAAGCGATTGCATTACAAAATGCGAGATTCGCTGAGCAGTAGAGATTAGCCGAGCAGTATGCATCTATGGCGGCATGGTGGCAACAGTGTATGCCACACTTTCAGGCTGTTGGAATCCAGATCCCGCTCCTACCTTCGAACATCTTTGATGCTCCACAGTACCAGCCGCAACCAATAGAGGATCAGCCCAACCAAGGGAGTCACCACTCTGATTACTTACATAACATAGATTTTGATCAGTCTTAGTGTAGTTGTGTTTTCTTTGTATGGATACATACGTTGTTAGATAATATATGTTGTTGAAAAAATATGTGTTGTATTCTGTAATTGCAGGTTCTAGAATTGGGCCCAATCAAGAATCTGCCGTTTTTTCTTTAAAAGTGCACCAACTATAGCAGACGACATGGACCTATAGTATTCCCAGAAAATACCAAACCAAACCTATAACCGACGACAACGTCGTCGGCTATAGTCTAAGGTATTACCAACGACTCATTTGTTGTCGGTTGTAGTTAATTCTATAACCAACGACGACCATAACCTGTCGTCGCCTATAGTATAACCGACGGTGTATTCCCGACGACTTATGTTAACAGGCTGACGACTTTACGTCATTGGCTATAGTAGAAATTATGGTAGTGTGACTCAAAGTCACAAGATATCGGCTTCCCTATTTTTTATGTATATCGTGGCTCCCCCAAGACTGTCACTATTGTTTAAACTTTGAGAATGAGGATTTAATCACCTCTCACTCATACCTACATTTATCCATAGGAACAAGAGGCATATATAAATTTCACAATATTTAAACCTAATTATAGACCTAGATCTAGGGTGTTGCGGTAATTAAGTTTTGTAGCCTAATTCTAAATTGAATAACTTCAAAAATTTACCTCAAGGGTATTATGCTCGGTATGAAAACTTTGTAGTAAAAGTTTGAAGCGAAAAATTCTCAAAATCCGGTGACGATGACGAACTCTAGCGATGGACGGCGGTTGTAGGCGGCAATGAGATTCCGTCATGGAGGAGGAGGACCAGTAGTGGTTGTAGGGTGTTTAGGTTGTTTTTTTTGACGGGTTTGGGTTGGCTAGCGATCAACTCAAGAGCTATTGATAACATGTTGAAGGAGAAATAAAGATACGGAATTACACAGATCTGAAACTGTACTTTATTCATTGATAGATGACCTTATATAAGCATTATAATATGTTATAAATCCATATCCCTATCAATCACAGATTGAGAGAATATATACTTTTATTCTAATTAGGACAACACATACTGGGATACCTGTACCAGGAATATTATTCCGTTAAACACTAGTTAATTTTTTTATTTTTTAATGATTATTTACTACCACAACTCTTTGCATTTCATGACCGTTAAGGTTTTCGATTTGTATATGGACGAATTAATGACAAGCTCTATAGTCAGTAGAGAGGCCGCTAACTCAAAACAGTTTAAGATTGCTAAATCCTCAGCATGCAACAGCTGCTGAAAGAGCAAAATGAGAACCGGAGCAACCTGATATGGGATTAGCCTTTTGAGTCTACCTAGTAAAGGCGAAGCTATATAACGTACATATTTTTACAATCAAACCTTCCACACCATAAATCCCATAATGCTTGTTTGCTACATTTTAGAGATCTTCAAAACATATATATATAAGTTCTATGTCTATGGTAGGCATGTATATATACCCTATATTTCCGCTGACCTAGCTCATCTTGGACCATTTAAATAAAGGAATTATCTAAAGTAGTATGTGGCAAGCACAGTTTGGTTTTGCAATTGGATATATGTTTGAGTGACCTTTAGTCTGTTACTCTGTTATTTAACTTAATTATTTTTCAACTAACCTCATCAACACCGGTGGTACCACACCTACGTTTGATATATATGATTACGTTTTTCTTTTCCTTAATATAAAAGTTTGATTAGCTGATCATATTGATACATGTCAGATACATATACGAGTGACAAAGATTATTCATTCATTGTGTCGTTTCCAACTGAGTAGTTAATTAAAAGCGAACTTTTTAGTTAAAATTAGCTCCTTCTAACAGAGTATACGTAGTTTATATAATTAAAGTTAAATATAATTTTTAATCATATTGATAATTATATTTAACAAATAACTTGAACTTAAACATTTAATATTATATATTTAACTTTAATTTTAGAATATTTATCATTGTTAAAATTAAAATCAAAATATGATGAGGTATTTTTAATTTTTTTAGTTAAAAATATGTATAATTTTAATTTTATTGTTGAAGATAGTCTAACATATATATATATATAGTAGATTTTGAAGAGCGATAACAGATTTATATTATTGGGATCTGGGAATACCTATGAAATAAATGTAAAGTTAAACAAGAACAATATTAAACAGAGATTAAGGATGGATGAAAAGCCAAACGTCTAACAACTAGAACTCCGACAGTTGGTCACGAATAACAGAGGTTAGACTATATGATGTGTTCAACAACTTATTGAGCAATGCGTCGACCATGAATAAATTCCAAACAATTTCATTGTTTAAACCGTGGTACGGTGTTCATCCGCGGTCTAGAACACATTAGCCAAATAGCACTCGGGAGCAAACCCTTGGGGGAATCGCTTGGTGTCGGTGCAGTAGTTATATATCATATATTTCTCCTGCGCCCATTTCATTTGCCCTTTACCTGCATAGTCAACTTTCTTCCAGTACCATGGTCCGTGGGAATTGGTATCGGTGTTGAAGTTCCTGTAAGATGCAATAAACGGTGCTTGGGTCCAATCTATCTTGACCAGTCCACCTCTTGTCGCCCAGTTATCTGCATTCCAGAGACTAGAGTATAAACTCATTGGCTGGTTTTTGGGGAATGGAACACCATAGGACTGAAAGTTCTGGAACTGCCGGATGGCAATACCATCAACCAAGAAGCTATATACATACACGCATCCAAGATATTGTAATCATATTAGTACAAAACCAATGCGCGCAGTATGAAAAAGACATTTTATAATCGAAGAGGTTAGGGTTTAAAAATAAATAGTGCTGTATTGAGGCATTATTTGGGTTAGATTTACTTACACAATGTTCAGGGGATTCCAGAGTATAGAATAGGTATGGAAATCGGCAGTGGGATCAAACCAAAGGTAGAATTGCTGCTCTCTGTTGCCCGTTCCTTGGCAAAAGACATTTGTATGAAGGATGTATGGCTGACCAGTAACATTCCCCAAGAACTCAAAGTCTATCTCATCATGATGGTCTCCTGTCGAGGATAACTAAAGCACATCGACATATCAAAACATGCCATTAGAAATTTCAGAATAAGAAAAGACACATACAATGCCATGGGGCATATAGTTGTAATATTTCTTATCATATATATTTGAGCAAATGACACTTACGTAAAATGTAGTGACGGTACCAGCGGAGTTTCCGGCAACAAGTTTAATTTGCATTTCAATCTTGACATACATATACTGATTGTAGGACTGGAAAGCTGAGCCGCTGACATTGTCAAGTGACAGAGTTAAGAGCTGCCCATAGTCGTGCATGTGAGCGTTATTCGGTCCCCATGTTATGTAGAAATCTTCGTAAAACTTGCCGGCGAAGGCAACCATTGAGGTGCTGATCATGAAGAGGACAATCAACGAAGCGGAAACACTGGTAGAGGGAGAACAAGCAGAAACCATGGTTTGATAGGACAGCATACGAAGAAGGTGAAATGACACTACTAGAAAAATATGAGATCGAAATGGTTTTGGGAGACTTACTATTTATAACGTGAACAAGATGTGGGAGACATTTCTGTGTTGGGGTTGTTAGGTAGCTAGCTGGCGGAAGAGTACTCTTCAACGGGTAAACATATTAGTATTTGACTTCTATAGTTAGTTGACTTAGTTCATGTCACTGCTGCTGGTAAACTCTTCCCAAACAGTGATATACCTGAACGTGAGAGCCACCCCGTTGAAAAGAAAGACAAGTGCCATGTACCTATAGTCGTCCTGTATATGGTGCTTGGCCAGCAAAAACCATCACAGTTAGATAGTTGTTTCATAATTGTGTGACAAACCCTAGCTGGCTACATGCATGCATTGACTAGCTCATGCAAAGGCTAGCTGTCTGTCGAGCCTGCTTCTTCTTCTTTAATTTTCTTCCTTCTATTTTCAAAATAGGAAAAATTGCTAAAGTCTCCATTTAAGTTTGACAATTAAAACGATTCATCACTCATATTTGACAAATATCGATTTAGTTATCAATGTTTTACCCCCAGATTCAGATTGATCACTTCGTCCGTTTTGGACATTAAACAAATAAAAATTTGCTGGAGAGGTCAGTCATATTTGATAGTTAAGAGATTGGTCACTCATTTTTTAGAAATATCGGATTGGTCATCACTCATGTTTTACCTATTCACATTCATATCGGTCACTTTGACCGTTTTGAACATTACAAAAAAATATATTATATTCATTTATTTGTAAAGTGCATATAAGTAAGTTTATTACCTTTGCAAAGAAAAAAATAGAGGTGAAATTGGCACCCCCTTTATTTTAGGGTTTAGGTTTAGGTTTAGGGTTTAGGGTTGGGACCGGATAAAATGATTACTTTAACGATCTTATTATTTTATCGATATATGATTAATTTATTGGTTTATCGAGATTTTTAGATACTTCTTGTTAATTAAAAAAATACGATGATGGAATCGCCTACTGATTAAAAGCACTACTAGAAATACATACTTAGACGATGGAAAATTATTTCATCGCCCAAGACAACTTTTCATTGTCTAAGTCCAACCTAAACGACAAAACAAGATATTCGTCGTCTAAGCTTGTACTTAAACGATGAATTATGCATTTCATTGTCTAAGAGTGTACCTAGATGACGAATTATGTAATTCTTCGTCTAAGTTTATTAGACGACGAATTACATAATTCGTTGTCTACGTTATTTCTTAGACGACGAAGATAGTTTCTTCGTCTAGGTATATACTTAGAAGAAGAAATTTTACACTTTGACGACAAAATAATCTGTCGTGTAAGAAAACTAAATTATTTAGATCATATTCCATTTCCAGATCAGGCATTTCTCAGCTTCTCCTCTCTCAACTTCTCTTTCTCGCACTGAACACCCACCTCTGGCCACAATTTTAATTTTATCTATTTTTTAACCCCAGAGTTCTAGTTTACCCACTTATCTCCTTATCAGTGAAGGTATTAACTCGATTCTCTCGATTAATTTTTTTTAATTTAATTACATATATAATAACGTACGGTGATAGAGTTCTCCGGTGATATATTCCGGTGAATATGTAGTTTCTTGCGACCTTGTTTGCATATATATATATATATATTACCATAATTAATTATTTAATTGTTAAGCTAATTGTATGGATGTGTTGATTAATTATATATATATGATTAAATATGTATGTTAGATTAATTAGTTAAAAAATTATATATAATATAGGCTTATTAACTTAATAATATAATATATTTGCTAGATTAGTTATAGTATATTAGATTATATATAGCATATTAACTTAGTTAATTGTGTTATGTAATTTAATAATTAATATAGCATATGTTGAAGGAGAAAATTTGATAGACTGAAAACTAGAACCTTTTCAATGATAGAATACCTTATATATAGGCTGATACAATCCGTTACAATAATTGTTTCTATAAAACAGGTATTATCTATATCTCTATCTAGACTAAATTGTATATAACTAGGACAAGACACACACCAAAAGTTATAGAGAATAAATATCCTTAAACATTCCCCCTTATATCGATAGTATCAAGAATGATGCATCACCTGTTACCTCACTAAAAACTTCGCCAAGCAAATAAAAACCTCATGGGTAAAAGAAAAGCTTGGTATAATAGAAAAAGAGTACAACGCATCAACTACAAAGACTATTACAGATGATGTAGACTCTCCCTGATGTCTACAAAAATGTAGCTCCCCCTGACTGTAAACTCAGTCATGGAGTTCAGATAACCTACACATACCAATGTGTCTCACATGTTTCACTAATGTATATTTGGATAATGACTTGGTAAATAAGTCAGCAGCACTAGACCCTCGAATGTGATGAATGACTAACCTAAGTCAGACACATTCATGCAAAGAAATGATTTCTGAATGATTCAAGGAAGTAGAAACAAGGGTTTGCTTAGTTGATCTCCAACAAATCGTCGTGTTTCCCATGATGAAAACATAACTAGTTTGTGAAAGACCTTTGTTTGGGTCAGAGAGGTACTCATCATCAGCAAATCTGGCCAACACATCAACCAGTGTTTCAGAATAGGGGAATGTAGTAAAACTGCTCGCAATAAGGGAGGAATTCGAGGGGTCGAACTCCTCACACGACGGGTCAAACAAGTGCTTCTAGTAGATCCAGGATACCGATTTTGATGGGTCAAAACCACTCTTGGATGGGTCAAAGGACCCCTTTGGGTTATCACAGTCCACTGCCTTTGACGGGCCGAGAGATCTACTCGACGGGTCGAAGAGCGCATAACTTATATGTTGCGATTCAATCGTCCCTTTTCTAGAAAGTTCATTCCTCTCTGTGCATTCTTTGTAAGGGAAGAATAAGCCGAAGTTAATGGAATATTTCCAGTACTTAAATATTTGCTTTACTCCATTCTAATGATATTGCGTAGGTGCAGAGGTAAATCTAGCCAACAAGTTTACTGAGAAGGAAATATTTGGACGCACGCACTGAGCTTGATACAACAAAGCTCCAATAGCACTAGGGTATGAAATTTCAGCTCCCAAGATCTCCTCATTGTGTTCTAGCAGATGAAATAAATCCTTCTTGGGTGTGCTTTGTCCTTATTAAATCGCCTGAGCATCTTTTAGACATAAGAAGATTGGTGAATAAGGATTCCAACAACTCGATGTCCAGCTCTAATCCGAGAAAATATCGAGTCCTACTAAGGTTTTTATCTCAAATTCAGATTTCAAGTAGCTAACCATCTCATTGATCTCATTAAGAGTCTCGATGATGTTCATTTCATCTACATAGACTGCCACTATAGAAAATCCTGAACTTGTTCTTTTAATGAACACACTGGGGCATAAGTCATCATTCTTGTATCCCTTCCCAATACAATAGTCACTAAGACATGTGTACCACGTCATATTGCATTGTTTCAATCCATATAGTGAATGCTTCAATCTAATCACATGAGCACTCTATGGTATAGAGTTACTTTAATTGGGTATAAAAAAACCTTCCAGCACTTTCATGTATATCTTTGAATCAAGATTTTCATAGAGATATGCTGTCATGATATCCATCAGCTGCATGTTTAGTTTTTCGGAGACACTACCAAATTGACAAGGTAGCGAAAAGTAATGATGTCCATAACCAGAGAGTATTTCTCCTCATAATCAATCCCATGGAATTAGGAGAACCCTTGTGCCATAAGTTTATCTTTATACCGCATGTTTTGATTCTTCTCATTACGTATCCAAACAAACACCCATTTATATCCAACTGGCTTCACATTTGGTAGGCATAGCACAACAGGACCAAAGACCTGCCTTTTCATCAAAGAGTCTAGTTCGACCTGCATTACTTATTTCCATTTTGGCCAATCCGCTCTCTATTGACATTCAGTAATAGAGCAAGGTTCCACTTCATCGTCGTTAATAATCTCCCGAGCGTCGGAATAAGCAAAAGCATCATCAACTACCTTGGATGACCAATCCATAACAATGCGTACATCATTGTTAGTTAGTGAGATTTCATCTTTCTCTGACATCACATATAGATATGAAGTGTCCTCCAAAGAAGTATGATTCTAGGACATAACTGTAGTCATGAATAATCTCATGTGTGAGATTCACAACGTTGATGATGAAAAGATCAGTTTGTGCCTGGATGGCCTGCCTTTTCGCCGGCAGCTCATCTGTGGATTCTCTTGGCCTCCTCTTCCTGGTGGGAGCAGAGGCCAATGCTACTCCATCCATATGGGAAATAGGCACGTTACTCTGTTCTGAAGTTACTTTATACCGCCCCTTAGGGACTTCCAATCTTGCAGGAACATTTGTAGCAGGAATGTGTGATCTCGTCACTTTGACAATATCAGTGAAGAAGTCAGGCATTGAGTCTGTTACCTTTTGAATATCAAGTATACATCACACTTTAATCTCACTTTGAGATTTTGAAAACTCGACCCCGGTTTAGTTGCCAAAATCAAGATTAGACCATCAACGACTACAAAACTATTCATGATAGTAATCCGTAGACTAGACTTCTAATTAATCTATGTGACCTAAGACACTAACCCATAGGATTATAGTTGGTCCTATGGTGGGGATCTGCTATGCCTCGATCCACGTACGCTCCCGACCTCCAGTGAAACTCTGCAACCAGGCCATTTGAAACCAAATGGCCGAGGGAAAGGCATAGAAAAAGAAAATTCGTCAGAGTGAGTGGACATAAAAATAAACGTTCAGATGAAAACTTAAAATATTACTTTATGCCTTTTTCCCTTAATATACGTGAATCAAAAAACAAGTGAGTCATGTAAAGGCATAATATCATGTGAAAACGATTGAAGTTGCAATAGGAATGTAGCATAGTTAGCCAAAACTACACAAGATTGCTCCAAACCCATGGGTATCTAATATTGTTCCAAGGTTTCGATGTAACTATGATGGTATGACACTAGTACATTCGGATTCGGGAGATCGGTTTGTAAGCTTCATAAAGATCAATAATGATAGAGCAACATGACCAGATGGAACGACATAAAATGGAACGATTACCACGTGACATGCCAAACAATGGATTTGATTGAAACCAAAAGGAACGAGAATACACCTCCTTACTGGGAACGTATGCATGGCATACCCCAAATATGATAAACATCTCAGGCAGTTTGACCACAAGATGGCGTACCTCGAATGATGCAACACGCTAGGATAGATTCTTGGTCCATTAGAATTGTTCATGCGTAATGGTCATGCAAATCCCCCCTACGGAGTGATCTGATTAATTTCTCGAGTGAGATGCTTGGAGCAAGAAAGTTTAGACGCGAATTATAGGGATGAAAAGTTTTACATCTAACATGAGGTGATATAGGAAAACGCATGAACAAATATGTCAAAGAGAAAAGCTTTGATTTCTGAGATTTACTGACATTAATCCAAATTAATGAACTGCATCACATACTGAGGCTTATGAGGTATTGATGCGATTATCAACGATCTTAACGTACTGCTCCTCACTTCTACATGACGCCGTGTAACACAATTCCTCATCCATTAACTTTCAATCCTCACAACGGAAAAAAAAAGCATGAAACTACGGAATTAAACGTGAAATGTAAAGTTGAAAAGCTGAGCAAGACCCTTGAAACTTTATGCAGAGCAAGATGGAAGAGGTTCAAAGATTACACAAGGTGACTATTAATAGTTTGTGCTTTTAATCCAATGATATAGCTACTAATTACTAGCCAAATGACATAAGGCAGCATGTGAGTTATCAATGGAATCAGATATCACAACGGTTTCGTAGTAATGTCCTTCCAACGACGACTTCATGTGATAGAATTTCTAGATCAAGAATTGAATCATCCTTGTCAAATAAATGAACATGAAGTATGAGGCTAGAAAGTTTAACAAAAGATGGAAAGCTGAAAACTGTAAGTAATTCATGGTATTATGACAAGGTACGACATGGGAGAAAAGATATAAATTATCGCAAAGATATGAAAGACAACACATGAGAAGACTCGTCCTGCGAATTATTGAATCGCACCTCGAGAAATATCAAGCCAATTAAGGTTGTGCGAAAATCGTAACAACATTTTTGTGACTTCCCCATAGTGCGGGACATATCACAAAGAAGTTATAAATTTTTTGGCATAATCTCCCCGCAAATTCAAGTCCAACCAAAACCTGTAGACAAATTCACAATTCATATCGCACAAGTCTAACAAATGAAATTTGTGCCTCCACAATTCCATCGTATACATTCATGATAAGTAATTAGTCATCACCAGAGAAGTTGACCGGTCCTCCAAGTCCACCGCAATACCCAACATAGATCGGATAAAAATACTAAATACGCTCGAAACCCTACAACTCAACTTACCAACAACTTCTTACACTTCAACTTTATACGCTTAACCCATAGCTTCTGAAGAGACGTAACTCGGCAATCAACATCATTTGAAACAAACATTGTAACAAATGTGTCATACTAATTTTTGAGCCCCACGCGTTTGTGTATGAACCTGATCATGATTGTCTTAATTCTAGACGTCATAGAGTAAACATGAAAATCTCAATGTATGTAGGGTTCTAGAAACCTAAAAGCACCGCAAAACTTCTGAAAAAGACGTTCTATCATAGTTTTCGTGGGGAGATATTGAGGTCGGCGCACACGAGGCATAGCAATAGGGGTAGGGTGACTCACAGGTTTGGGTTGGTATTCGGTCACATTCGCCAAGTATTCGATGACATTCAACACTGTGAGTATTCGATGGGGATCCCCTGGCTGGTCGGGCCATCAGTCCGAAAGTGTTGAGCGTAATCATTCGCAAAGAAAAAAGTGGCCTAGTACGGTCTACATAATCTATAACCTAGATCTCTAATACAAATTGTGAAAATCCGACCACAATTTAGTTGTCTAAATTGAGATTAAGCCATCAACGACTACAAAACTATTCATGATATTAATCTATAGATAACACTTCTAATTAATCTATGTCAACTAAGACACTAACCCCTAGGATCAAAGTTGATCCTACGGTGGGGCTCTGCTATGCCTCGATCCACATACGCTCCTGACCTCCGATGAAACTCTGCAACCTGCTCATTTGAAACCAAAGGGCCCAGGGGAAAGGTATATAAAGAAAAAAAATTGTCAGAGTGAGTAGACATAAAAATAAACGTTCAGAAGAAAACTTAAAATATTACTTGATGCCTTTTTCCCATAATATACGTGAATAAAAAAACAAGTGAGTCATGTAAAAGCATAATATCATGTGGATGCATAATTAACATGGTCATCGAGTCAGGGTTTGTCATGTCCTTCCCGGGGCGTACTCGGTGGTTAGCTGAGAAGCCAATGCATAATGTGGCCATCAGGTGAAGGCTTGTCATGTCCTTCCCGGGGCATACTCAGTGATCAGTCGAGAAACTATAGCATCGATGTTTACCGTGAATCATAACATGCATGAAAAATTGTGAAAACATAACATGGTGTGTCCATACATGATCATACTCATAGCGTGCCGTGATACATATATAAATATATACATGCTTATATACGTATATGTATACATAAGAAAATCATGATGTATAAACTGGACTTGCTAAGAATCAGTGAAAAATCATATGTCCACTCACTTGGATTACCAGAAACGTAGGTTACTCCACTATTTTGATAATAGTACCCGACGCTCATCACATTTTTTGATGAATAGTTGACACTAATACTGTTGCAAAATCAAAAATGTTTAAAAAGCCTTGGATCCTAAGCTCCATAGGGAGGTGAGCTTCGACTTGACAAATGTTGCATAAAGACATGGAAATGTTGAGTCGACTCGAATCCACAAATAGCCAAAATATCACTTAAATAGTCTAAATGCACTAAACTATGCTATACATAGACCAGAAATGGGCTTAGAAACGTCCCGCGAGAAAATTGGATTTTGGGTCGCCAGAGCTCTGCCGTGCAAGGAGTCCCGTGGGGCCCACGCGTCGTCGGAAACCAGTATGTTTCAATCCCTGCAAATCACATATCACAATAAAGCTCACAACTAGCTCAACATTTTATCCAACTTCACCTAATCAAGAAAACAACCGGAGGTGGCTAGAAATTACCTCGAAAGTCGGATTGACTTGCCGGAATCAGCCCTAGTTTGGCCGACCTCCTCCGACCGAGATGCAACTCGAAACGAGTCGAAAAAGCTTGCTCGAAGCACCAGGAACAAAATTCCCCCATGACTCGTCCACCATTGTCGGCCAGAAAGCCGTCTTCAACGATAGACGAAATGAATAAATCTGGTTCTGTTAGAATCTCCTTCGTGACGGCACTGCATGCCAAATTTGGGGTTAGCACAAGATTGGGGATGGTGAGAGCTTCATTTCCTGACCGGTGCGGCGTCCAACGGTGGCCGAAAAATAATGCTCCGATCAGGTCGGGTAGGATCCCACCAACAGGTTTGCAAACGGATTGATCGAATGGTTTTTTCCATCCATGCAGAAGTTTATGCCTTTATACCTAAAGATAAAAATAAATCGACGGTCTAGAATGGTTCACTATTTCTTCAGACGGTTTAGAGTTTTCTTATCAAAACTTGATTTAATAAAATCACTAAAATACTCCCAACTTCAAAAATTCATAACGATCAGCTTGATACTCCAATAAAAATATGCACATGGTCGAATTAATTTTCTCCATGACTTCGGTGATGAAAGCCAATCAAAATTCATAATTTAAAAAATTGATATTTAAATAGCAATTTGCACTGGAAAACATGTCGCGAGGTGCCATGTTCGATAATTAGTGTGATAACGACGATTAACACCCAAATTTGACTTTGAGTCGTTAGAGAGATGTGCCTAGTTCTTCTTGAAACATAGTTGGAGGAGTTTTCCATGTCAATTCTTAACGTTCATTCGGAATGGAGGCATTCTTATTTCCCTCTAATATCGGGAAGTATGTTTCTTCAAAGTGGCAATCTACAAATCTTGTAGTAAAGAGATCTCCTGTCGAAAGGTCTAAGTAACTAATAATTGTTGGAGATTCATAACCAACATATATGCCTAATCGATGTTGAGGACCCATTTTAGTGCGATGTAGGAGCGCAATTGGCAGATACACTGCACAACCAAAGATATGTAGATATAAAATGTAATGCTCATACCCAGTTACCAATTAGTAGGCAATAAATGGTTGGCGTACTACAGGTCTCAAGCAAAGAAGCATTGCTACATATCCCCAACTAGATATTGGCATGTTAGTATGCATAACCATTGCTCTGGCCTCAAGAAGTAACCACTTGATTTGTGTCTCTACCAAACCATTCTATAAATGAACATGAGGGACAAAGTGTTCAACTTCGATCATAGTCGACATACAGTAGTTATCAAAAGTTTTTTATGTGAACTCTCCTGCATTATCTAATCTAATTGACTTGATTGAATTTTCTGGGTGGTGAGCCTGAAGCTTAATAATTTGTGCTAGGAGTTTTGCAAATGCAGCATTCTTTATGGATAGTAAAGCAACGTGTGACCATCGTGTTGATGCATCTACCAAAACCATCAAATATTTAAATGGTCCTCATTCTGATTTGATAGGTCTAAAAATATCACCATTGATTCTCTGTAAGAATGGTATGTTGTCATTGTTGTCAACCACAAAGAAAAGTCTAGCCATCAGTTTTTCTAATGAGCAAGCTTTGCTAAAATTGTGACGAGCATCAGAGATTTCCATAAAAGGAATCTTGTGAAATAACACTAGATGTTGAGACCGGATTGAGATTGTTAATCTCATCCACTCCATCAAATCAAATGGTTTTGGTAATTTCCACATGCTTTTTGCCATGAAAAAATGGATGACCATGAGAGTTTTTCAATATTTTAATCATCATATCACAACAGGGTATTCTAGTCGATAATGCCAAAGCTTATATAAGCCCGTGTCACACACAGTAGTAAGTGTGACAACATTGGATTCAATATTCGAACCGTAGTAAGATATAATCCAATCGGCCACTATATCTATGGATTTTTATCTTCCAATTTGGCCAATCTGCTCGTCGTTGACAATCTAACAGAGCGAGGTTCCACTTCATTGTCGTCTATGATCTTTTGAGGGATGGAATTAGCAAATTCATCATCAACTAACATGGAAGATCTATTCATAACAACGCACGCATTATTTGTTCAGAGTAAAATTTCTTTGTTCTCTGACATCACAAAATTAAGGTTATGAGGCGTCCTCCAGACATACCAATTGTGATTCAAGGACATATGAGAAACAATGTCACGAGAAGGACTCACAATGTTGATGATGAATGGATCATTTTATACCTCGATGGCCTTTCTTTTAACCGGCGGCTCATCAATGGATTTTCTTGGTCTCCCATTTTTTATGGTGGGAGCCGAGGCCGATGCAAAACCTTCCACATGGGCAGGATGAACGTTTCCTTGCCCGGTGTTAGTACTAACCGATCACTTTTTTGAGATTTTCAACGTTGTAGAAACATTTGCAGCAGTTGTTGTGCAAAAGCGTAACAAACAGTGGTAATCAAGCAATGAGTAACAAAGAAAACAACAAACACAAACAATACGAGGATTCATAATGGTTCACTCAATCAATTTGATTGAGCTATGTCCACTCTTGGAGCCGATGAGAAATTTCACTATGATCAATTAGAGAGATTACAACTTGAGTTTACGAATAAACTCCAACTACCCAGATCCCCAATACATCCAATTCTGTGTTCTTCTACAACTAGATAATCTATTCTCTCAACAATCAGGATCACTCTACCACACTAAAGCTATCTAGCTTTCAATTTGGAACTTATCTTAACAAACAATAAGAACAATAGCTACAAGTTTTGGTCTTTCTATTACTCTCACACAATAATTCCAGCAGCCTCTTTTTATATATATATATAGATGGATGATTTGCTAGGTAACTAACCTAGCCAAAACTAACACCAACACGTCTTTGTTTTCCAAATCAGACCAAGATTGGGTTTTGGCCAATTTGAGTGAAGACCAAATCAACAATTCTCCACCTTGGACTTCACTCAATGCTAATTTCTCCAAAGTAGAACTTCAACACCATTTGCCACTCCGACATCCCCGTAGGGATCCTCAAATGCTACATCACCAATCAAGTCCAAGCAATACTTGAACTTGTCCAATTATCTATCTCCACCTTGCTCTTAGATGCAATCAACATATCATCAACATATAAGAGCAAATAAATGAAAGTCCAATCATGTAGCTTGTGAAAGTAAACATATGGATCATAAAGACTCTTGGTGTACTTTTGACCTGACATAAACTTATGAAACTGCTTGTACCACTGCCTTGGAGACTGCTTCAATCCATACAGTGATCTATGTAGTTTACAAACCCTATTTTCTTTTCTAGTAACTCTATACCCATCAGGCTGAGCTATGTAGAACTCTTCTTTTAATTCACCATGTAGAAATGTAGCTTTGACATCAAGCTAAGCTAACTCAAGATCATACTGCGCAACCAAGGCTAACAAAATACGAATAGAAGAATGCTTCATAACTAGAGAAAATAGCTCATTGTAGTCAATGCCTTCCTTTTGTGCGTAGCCTATTGCTACCAATCTAGCCTTATATCGAGATCCCTCCTTCTTGGCATATACCTATTTGGACCTAATTGCTCTTTTTCCATCTGGTAACTGAACCAACTCCCAAGTCTTGTTCTTGTGAAGAGACTTCATCTCCTCACCCATAACTTTTTCCCACTCCACCTTATCTGTATATGTATAACAGCTTCTTCATAAGTAGTAGGAACCCCATCTTAAGTAATTGGAAGTGAATAAGTCACCATATTACTAAGCCATGTTGACATCTCTGTTTTTCTTTTCCCTTTCCTCTGTGCAGTAGGTCTATCTTTTTGTTGGGTAGGCTCTTGGGTTTGAGCCTCAACTTCAATATTGTCCTCCCTTGAATCATCTGACTGAACTGTAGGACCAACTGGATCAACTGGAGAATGAACACTTTTCTCAAACTGTCTACGGTCTGCTCTTGAGAATTTTTCTTCTTCAACTGATTTATCATAATTGACTCATAAAAGTCACATCTTTGCTCACAGTAATCTTCTTCACATCTGGACACCATAGCTTGTATCCCTTAACACCTTCTTTGAATCCGATAAAGAAAGTCTTTTTAGCTCTTGGATTAAGCTTACTTTCCCTGACATATTAATAAGCAGAACAACCAAAAATATGCAAATATTGATAATCAAAAGCAGGTTTTCTAGACCATATCTCCATGGGCGTCTTGCTCTCATTCACAGTAGTAGGTAACCTGTTAATGAGATTATCTGCATATGTCACTGCCTCAACCCAGAACTCCTTGCCTAATCTAGCATTAGACAACAACCATCAAACCTTCTCCAGCAAAGTTCGATTCATACGTTATGTCACCCCATTCTGCTGCAGTGTTCCTTTAACTGTGAAGTATCTCACAATACCCCCATCTTGACACAACTTATAAAAGGGTCAGACGTATACTTACCACCATTGTCTGATCTAAGCCTTTTTATTTTTCTACCTATCTGGGTTTCAATCATCTTTTTCCACTTCACAAATGTATCCAAGACTTCATATTTACGCTTCATGGTGTACACCCATACTCTTTTAGAGAAGTCTTCAACAAAAGAGACATAATAATGTTTACCTCCCAAAGATGTAGTTGTGGTAGATCTCCAAACGTCTATGTGAACATAATCTAGAGCTCCCTAAGTCTGATGCATTGTTGTACCAAACTTCATTCTAGTCTGCTTTCCTAAGACACAATGCTCACAAAACTCCAACTTGCCAGCCTTTGCACCTTTCAGTAGACCCTGCTTTACTAATCCCTGCAAAGCTTTCTCACCAGCATGCCCTAGATGCATATGCATTAATCTGGTGGTGTCTGCATCATCATCTATGCTCTTGGAAATTGCTGTATCACCAATAAATGTACTTCCCTATAGAAAATATAACTTCTTGTGCCGTTGACCTCTCATCAACACAAGTGAACCAGAGACAACCTTGGCAACACCATTCTTCATTGTGATAGTATGCCCATCTTCATCTAAAGTACCCAAAGAATTCATTGTGAAATTCGGAACATACCGAACATTAGTAAACTCTCTGACTACTCCATCATGCATCTTTAGACAGATTGTATCAATCCCTTTTGTTTTACATGGATTGTTATTTCCAATCAAAACTATCCCTACATCGAACTCCTTGAAAGAAGAGAACTAGTCCTTTTTTGGACACATATGATGAGAACAACCAAAATCTATAATCCACTTTTGTGAAATATTAACTGTAGTCGAAGTCAAAGAAAAAATAAAGTCATCTTCATCTTCTTTGGCAACATTTACTTCAAAACTCTTCTTGTCTCTGTTCTTCAATTTAGGACATTCCTTCTTCCAATGTCCTTTCATACGACAAAAGGCAAACTCATCTTTTGCAGAAAATTTACTTGTAGACTTGGAACGAGATTTACCTTTCTTTCCAGACTGCTTTCTTTCTTCAAATCTTCCTCGTGCTACAAGTGCTTCACCTCACACATCATGTAATTTTGCCTCTTTCTTTCTATACAAATTGTTCACCAAGGCACTTGAAACCTCATCATACTTCACATCATTCTTCCCATGGCGCAATGTAGTAATCAAATGCTCAGACTCGTCAGGTAGAGATGTGAAGACCTAAACTGGAATCTGTTGCGTATTCGGCACGATTATCGAGATTGAGTTTAGTCGCAGTTTTACGTCGTATAAGTGGTTTGCCGACTCTATTCGCGACTAAGTTTTCGGTCGAGAATTCGAGTTGAGTGTCTTCACGAAAGTTGTAGAGTACGTGATTTCGAGCTTCTGGGCGATTCCGGAAGATTTTTTTGATAACCGAGGAATATTTTATGATTATTTGAAGTTTCGGTTTTCGACGAGTTTATCCGATTGTTTCGTATTTATCCGAATCGTGATGGTTATCCATTTCGAATCGTCGATCGACCCGAGGCACAAGTATAAATATCGGAATTGCCGAGAATTAGTCGAAAATGGCAGTTTTGAGCTTTGACCGAGCGTTGACCACCTGTTGACTTTCCAAATTTGGAAACTTACCGTTGACCCATGAAGGAGGTGGACGACCCGTTTGACTCGTTGGCCGACCCAACTTTTCCGGCCATCTCCGGCCAGGCTGTGGGTATATTCCGACTCACCTTGAGCTCCTCTTTCGTTTCATATATGATTTGTGTGGAATTGGTTACAGTTTATGGGGTTTTGTCGCCGGTATCGGGAGGAGGTTCTCCGGTGAACCACGGTGGTGGTGGATAAGGGGGTTCGACTCCCCTTGTCCTAGGGAGTTTAACCATGCATTTCAATTAAGTTTTGATTGAGTTTTTGATGGACCCGAATGGGTGGCCGGAAACTGGGTTTCCGTTCAGATTGGTTGTGTTTTGGTTAAGTTAGAGTTTGAATTGGCTTGTGTGCCAGTTATAAAAAGTGTTCGGATGACTGAGACCTTGTGAACTGGAAGTTCTCCGCTGGTAAATCTCGCCGTTGACGGCGCGCCGCCGGTGGCGGCGGCGGTCAACGGCGGAGGAGTTGACTTTTTTCAGATTTTGATGAAATTAGTGTCGCTTTACTCTAAATCGCGCCCTGATTATCGTACAGAGGTTTTCGGGTTGATTTGGTTAGCCGATTTTCAGTCGAGGTTTCGAGTGGGGATTTCGGGAATTCTGTTTATCGTTTTGTACTGCATTGTATATTTCCGGGAACGGTTGATTTCCGTGATTCAGTACAGGGTTGTGGACTATGATTTTGATAAGTTATGTTTTTGTGAATATTCAGGAGATCGAGATCGAGATCGTGATCATGCTTCAGGCGAGGGATCTTCCGTCGGACAACGAGATTAGCGAGAGTGCGCGTTTTGCTCACCTGTGAGTGGACAATTTCTTTTCACGGAATTCTTACGAGTCTTTTATATGATTTACGAAATTGAGCATGCGTATTGAGATTACGGATTACATGAGCATGTGTTTTTACGATTATACGATTATACTTATACGGATATACGTATACGAATATACATACATTTATATGCCGTTTCATGCATTTGCATTGAACTGTTTACAATTTGGTTTTCACAGAGTACAGTCTCAGTTACGTTGTTGTATCGATACACTTTGCCTCTCGGCTGATCCCCGATGGTAGGCCTCCAGGAGGGGCGTCGTCACCCCGACCTCACCGGTGAGGGGCGTTTCCCCGGAACCGAAGCCATTTCTGGCTTAGAATCACGAGGACCAAGGACCTCGTGATTCAGACTGTACTAGCACGGATGTGTCCATGAGTGACCCCGTGGAATTTTTATTTGCATGCTCAATACGCTGGAGGATTATGGTTTTACCTCGTGTACTTATTGTTTTTATTTACCTGGACTCGCATATGTTATTTCAACTGATATATCAACAGTTGAAAGACATTTATTTTCGTCCACTCACTCTAACGTGTTTCATGTCTTTCCCCTGGGCTTTTCGGTTTCCGTGCCCAGTTGCAGCTCAGGTTTTGGTGTTTTCACGTCGCGGTTTGGAGGCTAGTGATCAGAGTTACCTGTGTTTTCCAGTAGGTTCTTGTTTCGCCTACTGATGTGTATATTGTATATATTTTACTTTAGAAGTCGCTCTGATACATTCTGATACTTGTTTATACGGATTTTCTCGGATATATATATATATACTACAGTACTGTTTACTGTTTATGATTCATATATTGATGTTGAGAAATCCGGATGGGATTGGTGCCCACGGTTTGGCTTTTGTGGCATAGGATGAAGTGTTATTTTCAGGGTGCAGGTTTATGCAATTCCACGTTAGTAACGAAACTCTGCCGAAATTTCGAAAGTTTTTTGTTGGGTCGTATTTTTAGAAGGGGTTCGATTCCGATTTAGGTAACTGAATCGGGGTTGGGTCCTTTCAGCTTGGTATCCGAGCATTAGGTTGTCAGATTCTGTAGACTCTTGTAGTTGTGATGCTTAGGGTATTTAAGTTGATACAGCATGACTAGAGTGATGACCCGACTGGCCAGCGGTACTCATCAATACTTCGGGTGTTGTGTGTCCTCAAATAACTGCGGTTTCATGATTACGTTCTTTCTGCTTGTACCTAATGCTTGTCTTGTATCAGTAGGATGCCTCCTCGACGTAGTCCCCGTGTTGATCGGGATGAGGATCCTGATGAGGATCGCCGAACGCGCGACTTGCTGATGCGAGTGCTGCGTTTGGAAGAGCGTTTTGACCCTGTGGTCAAGGCTCGCACTGCGGGTGCTACTGTGTTTTTGGGTTCAGTTGATCCAGAGATATGCGAGGCATGGTTGGTTCAGATTGAACGTGTTTGTGAGCGTTTGCAGTATACTCTTGAGCAGATGACAGTAGCCGCAGTTGGTTTACTTGAGGGTGATGCATACATTTGGTGGGTTAGCACTGACAGGGTTCCGGCTGATACACCGTGGACATTGTTCCGTGATCTGTTCATGCGGAGGTACTTTAATCAGGCTACCCAACAGCGCAAGTACGAGGAGTTCACGAACTTGAGGCAGGGCAGTTTTTCTGTACTTGAGTATCGGGATCGGTTTACCCGTTTGTCTCGTTTTGCGCGGGATATGGTGGCTACAGAGGAAGCCAAGTGTCGTAGGTTTGAGCTGGGATTGAATTTGAACATCAAGGCGACACTGACTACGATGCCTCGGAACAACTTTGATGAGTTTGTTAGTGTTGCACTCCGAGGCGAGGATATTGAGCAGGAGAGACAGCAGCAGAGGTACCAGCCGAGACAGTTGGAGGAAGGTGGACCGAGTCAGGGGCCTTCAAAGAGGCTGAGTTCTGATACTTCCAGTTCAGCTTCATCCTCAGGTGGTGGATCATATCGATCACCAGCTGGTGTACCGAGACAGAGATCTAGATGGAGGAGAGATCGTCCACAGCGACCACAGGCTAGTGGGAGTTCCAGCGGTTCTAGTTATCCTCGGCGTACCGGTGGTACATTTCCTGTTCCGAGAGATCATCCGTTGTGTAGCTTCTGCAACAAGTATCACTCTGGTGTATGTCAGCGGAGTACAGTCATTTGTTATAGCTGTGGCCAGGTGGGTCACTATTCGAGAGAGTGTCCTCAGTCGTATGTGCTGGTGGACAGGCGGCCTAGGGTTCCGGAGTTGAGCGAGGTACTACTACGGGAGCTCGACCAGCACAGTTTGCAGATCAGGGCAGATAGCAGGGACATCCCCAGCGAGGACGACCAGGCAGACATGCGATAGTTCATGTTATGACTCTACGTGAGGGCAGAGCATCACCGGAGGTCGTCATCGGTACGTTACATGTTTTTGGTATTCCTGTACTTGCATTGTTAGATCCGGGCACCACACATTCATTCATATCATTTAGACTGTCATCATTGGCTACGGTACCTGCATCTCCACTTCCGGGGTTGTGGAGGGTGTTGTATCCGTCAGGTGAGATTGTGAGCATCGGTTGGGTTTATTGAGATCTTAAGGTGTTTATTGATGGTCATGGACTAGCTGCAGATCTGTTACTGCTTGATATTGTGGATTTTGATTTGATATTGGGTATAGGCTTTTTGGAGTCGCACTGGGCCATGTTTGACTGCCACCGGAAGGAGATCGCGTTTCAACGACCAGGTCTACCTGAGATACTGTTCCGTGGCGAGAAGAACACTTTACTACCGTGTTTGATTTCCGCGATGAGGGCGGATCGGTTGATGAAGAAGGGTTGTGTCACTTACTTAGCCCATGTTGTAGACACTACAGCGGCAGTGCCGGATCTTGGTAGTATTGAGGTTGTGTCTGAGTTTCCGGATGTGTTTCCAGCAGAGTTACCTGGTATACCCCCTGTACGGGAGATTGATTTTACCATTGAGTTGTTGCCGGGTACTGGACCGATTTCCCAGACACCATACCGGATGGCGCCTGCAGAGTTGAAGGAGTTGCAGATCCATCTCCAGGAGTTGTTAGAAAAGGGATTCATCCGACCGAGTGTTTCTCCGTGGGGTGCCCCAGTGTTGTTTGTGCGAAAGAAGGACGGGTCCATGCGTTTGTGTATCGACTATCGGAAGCTGAATCAGATTACAGTAAGAAACAAGTATCTGTTGCCGTGGATTGATGACTTGTTCGATCAGCTGAAGGGAGCAGCAGTCTTTTCGAAGATTGACCTTCGATCCAGATATCACCAGTTGAGGATCTGAGACTCTGACATAGCCAGGACAACATTCAGGATGCGGTATGGGCACTATGAGTTTTTGGTTATGCCGTTTGGGTTGACCAACGCCTCCGTAGCTTTCATGGATTTGATGAATCGGGTGTTTCGACGGTTCCTGGACAAGTTCGTGATTGTATTTATTGACGATATCTTGATCTATTCCAGGAGTGTGGGACAACACAAGAAGCATTTGCGGGCAGTGTTGCGGACTTTGCGGGATCATCAGTTGTTCGCGAAGTTTAGCAAGTGCGAGTTCTGGTTGGACAGTGTGAAGTTTCTGGGCCACGTGATTTCGGCCGAGGGAGTCAGTGTTGATCCTGACAAGATCGAGGCCGTGCTGAACTGGAGTAGACCTACTACTGTACCGGAGATCCGAAGTTTCTTGGGGTTAGCAGGCTATTACCGGCGGTTTGTACAGGATTTCTCCCGGATTGCTACACCACTGACCAGATTGACGAAGAAAGGCGTCAAGTTTGAGTGGTCTGATGCGTGCGAGGAAAGTTATTTGCTTCTGAAGGAGAGATTGACTACCGCACCGATTCTGACTTTGCCAGACGACAGTGGTGAGTTTGTTGTGTACAGTGACACGTCGAAGTTGGGGCTTGGCTGTGTGTTGATGCAGCATGGTAGAGTTGTGGCGTATGGTTCCAGGCAGCTGAAACCGCATGAGGCCAACTATCCGACCCATGATTTGGAGTTAGCCGCTATCGTGTTAGCGTTGAAGAGTTGGAGACATTATTTGTATGGTGCTCAGTGTAAGATTTACACTGATCACAAGAGTCTCACCTACTTGCGGACGCAGCCGGATCTGAACATGAGGCAGCGCCGATGGATGGAGTTGATTAACGATTACGATTGCACGTTCGAGTATCATCCAGGGAAGGCCAATGTTGTAGCAGATACACTTAGCCAGAAATCTGGGGCCTCAGTGTTTCACATATGTGTGGCCAGAGTATCGATGTTAGCCGAGCTTCGGGCTACGGGTGCTGTGTTTGGGTATGATGATGATGGAGCTTTGTTGGCCAGTTTTCAGGTTTGACCCGTATTGGTTGATTAGGTACGGGAGGCACAGGATTCAGATCCTTACTTGCTGGGCAAGAAGACCATGATACGGAATGGTGTGCCTATAAAGTTTCGATTGAGCGACGATGGTACGTTGTTGTTCAGAGGCAGGCTATGTGTACCCAGAGACGAGGACTTGAAGAAAGAGATTTTGGATGAGGTCCACAGTTCAGCATATGCGATGCATCCCGGCGGTACGAAGATGTTTCGTACACTTCGAGTGTACTATTGGTGGCGCAACATGAAGCGGGAGATTGCTGCGTACGTGAGTCGATGTTTGATTTGTCAGCAGGTGAAGGCGGAGAGACAGAAACCTGCAGGGAAACTACAGCCACTTGAGATTCCGGTTTGGAAGTGGGAGCACATTACAATGGATTTCGTCTATCAGTTGCCGCGTACTTAGGCAGGCAACACTGGTATTTGGGTTATTGTTGACCGATTGACGAAATCCGCACACTTTCTTGCACTTCCTGGGAAGATATCAGTGGGCAGATTGGCCAAGTTGTACTTATCAGAGATTGTTCGCTTGCATGGTGTGCCTGTGTCCATTGTTTCGGACTGAGATAGTCAGTTCACTTCTGAGTTTTGGCAGGCGTTACAGCGAGCGTTGGGCATGAGGTTGCAGTTTAGTACAGCTTTCCATCCTCAGACTGACGGGCAGTCCGAACGGACCATTCAGACTCTTGAGGATATGCTGAGATCATGTGTGTTGCAGTTTCGTGGAAACTGGGATCAGCAGTTACATTTGATCAAGTTCGCCTACAACAATAGCTATCAGGCCAGTATTGAGATGGCACCATACGAGGCCCTGTACTGGAAGCAGTGTCGCACTCCGTTGTGTTGGAGTAAGGTAGGCGAGCGTTGGCTCATTGGTCCTGATTTGGTGAAAACCATGATGGAGGACATACAGGTTATCGGGGATCGATTGAAGATCGCCCAGGATCAGCAGAAGAGTTACGCGGATGTGAGGAGGAAGAGCTTAGAGTTCGAGGTTGGTAATTGGGTCTTCCTGAAACTATCTTCGTGGAGGGGAGTTGTGCGTTTCGGGAAGCGTGGCAAACTTCAACCACTGTACATTGGTCCGTATGAGATTACGGAGAAGGTTGGACCTGTTGCATACAGACTTGAGTTACCAGCTGAGATGGTTCGTGTTCATGATGTCTTCCATGTTTCGATGTTGCGGAAGTACATCTCAGATCCTTCACATGTGTTAGCCCCACAGCAGTTGCCGATCAGAGAGGATTTATCGTATGTGGAGGAGCCAGTGCAGATTCTCGATCGTCGTGAGCAGGAGTTGAGGCACCGTGTGATTTCACTAGTGAAGGTCTTGTGGCAGAACCACTCAGTTGAGGAGGCCACCTGGGAGACCGAGCAGCGTATGCGGGAGCAGTATCCTCATCTGTTCACTTGACAGGTACGTAAATTTCGAGGTCAAAATTTCTTTAAGGGGGGTAAATTTGTGACTACCCGAACCGGAATCTGTTGCGTATTCGGCACGATTATCGAGATTGAGTTTAGTCGCAGTTTTACGTCGTATAAGTGGTTTGCCGACTCTATTCGCGACTATGTTTTCGGTCGAGAATTCGAGTTTAGTGTCTTCACGGAAGTTTCCGTGCCCAGTTGCAGCTCAGGTTTTGGTGTTTTCACGTCGCGGTTTGGATGCTAGTGATCAGAGTTACCTGTGTTTTCCAGTATGTTCTTGTTTCGCCTACTGATGTGTATATTGTATATATTTTACTTTAGAAGTCGCTCTGATACATTCTGATACTTGTTTATACGGATTTTCTCGGATATATATATATATACTACAGTATTGATGTTGAGAAATCCGGATGGGATTGGTGCCCACGGTTTGGCTTTTATGGCATAGGATGAAGTGTTATTTTCAGGGTGCAGGTTTATGCAATTCCACGTTAGTAACGAAACTCTGCAGAAATTTCGAAAATTTTTTGTTGGTTCGTATTTTTAGAAGGGATTCGATTCCGATTTAGGTAACTGAATCGGGGTTGGGTCCTTTCAAGAGAATTAAGCAAACACAAAGCTTTATCCTCATCACTAATCTTCATATCTAAATTAGTCAAATTGGCGAGTATCATATTGAAGCTATTGATGTGCTCAGTCATAGAAATACTTAGTTGACAGTTGAACCGAAAGAACAACCTCTTAAGGTAAAACCGATGCTCAGCACTCTTGGTCATGTACTGATCTTCGAACTGAAAGGACCCAACCCCGATTTAGTTTCCTAAACCAGAATCAAACCCCTTCTGAAAAAACGAACCAACAAAAATCATCAAAATTTCGGCAGGGAAATGCTACTAACGCGGAATTGCGATTACCTGCACCCGGAAAATACATGTCATCCTATGCCACAAAAGCCAAACCGTGGGCACTAATCCCATCCGGATTTCTCAATATATTAACAGTAATGTAAAGTAATAAATATAACTATACTTTACCGAAATCCGGGGAAAATCGTATATAAACATGACATAAGAATACTCAGAGCGACTTCTAGTATAGATATACAAATAGTAGGCCAAATTAAGAACCTACCATAAAAGAAACATCGCTCGAATACTATGCCTCCGACCACGACGTGCGACACCAGAATCTGAACTGCAAACTGGGCACGAAAACCGAAAAGCCCAGGGGAAAGACATAAAAACCGTTAGAGTGAGTGGACGAAAATAAATGTCTTTCACCGAATAATATATGTTATAAAAACATATGCGAGTCTAAATGCATAAAAATCAAATGGTACACGAGGGAGACTCTAACTCCTCACGCGTACAGAGCATGCATCATAAATACCGCGGGGTCTCTCATGGACTCCCTCGCGCTAGTACAGTCTGAATCACGGGATCCCAGACCCACACGTATATCTGTCCCCCCGGAGCGTACTCGGGGATCAGCCGAGAAGCCAATGTGTATCGATACAACCCTGATAACTGAGACTGTGAAAGGACCCAACCCCGATTTAGCTCCCTAAACCGGAATCAAACCCTTTCGAAAACACGAACCAACAAAAACCGCAGAAATTTTGGCAGAGTTTCGTTACTAACGTGGAATTACAATTACCTGCACGCGGAAAATACACTTCATCATATGCCACAAAAATCAAACTGTGGGCACCAATCCCATCCGGATTTCTAACAATCTCCGTCGTCCAGGTGTTCACCTGGACGACGGATAACTAAGTCTCCGTCGTCCAGGTGAACACCTGGACGACGGATAACTAAGTCTCCGTCGTCCAGGTGAACACCTGGACGACGGAGAACGGCAGGGTTTAGGGTTTAGGGGTTAGGGGTTTAGGGTTTAGGGTTTAGGGTTTAGGGTTCTGCACCTGGACGACGGAGAACATAATCTCCGTCGTCCAAGTGAATATTTAATTTTTTTTTAAAAATAAATTTAAATTAAATATTATTAATTTAATTTATTATTATTTTAATTTAAATAATGAAAAATGCTAAAATTAAATAAATAAACTAAATTTTGAATATTAATTAATAACTTAATCATTAAATAATCAAAGTAAATTAATTTGTACATACGAAAAAACCCATAAATTAAAAATTAAAATATTGTTCGGAATGCGGAAAGAAACGAGATAATATACTACTAGCTAGCTAATACACTGGAGGAGCAGATGCGCCGCCGAGTCCTCCGCCTCCAGCCGGGTTGTTGTCGTCGGGGTGTGGGTTCGGAGGAGGTTGACATACTTCTCGATTTTGTTCCATGAGGGCGATGAGTTGGGCTATTTGTGCTTGTTGTTCGTCAAGTCTTTGCCGCATTGACTCATTCTCCTCTCGTGCCAGTCGAGCCTCTTGAATGGCTGCTTCGACGGCCGTAGCCTGACTCCTTCTCCGCTGCCTCGAACCTCCCGTAGATGATGAGCCGGAGGTCGTCGACAAATCTCGTACCACCCTAGGCCCAAAGTGCCTAACCTCCTTACCAGCTCTACGACCGTAGACCTCATCCGCGATTGCAATTTGGCTCTCTAAGGATAGAGGAGGCAGGTCTTCCAGCGGCACATCTGGGAACGCAAGCTGAGTGTTGGCCAACTCTTCATGCGCACGCTCTATCGCCCTTGCCTACAAAAGAATAATCAATTTATTATAATGAAATCATATTTAAATAATAATTACTATAATTAAAAGCACATATATATATATATATCACTTACGCCGCATTGACTCGCTTCATTATCGAGCCCTGGCGTCACGTACGCGCTTACGCTTGCATCAAGATAAGGGTGTTTGGAACCCTTATCCTTGTGCTCCTTGGCAATTTGAATGAACTGCTTGGCGCCGGTAGTATGGTGTTTCTCCTTCTTCCCCCGGTTGGCTTTGTTGAAACCGGAGAATTTCTGTTACACAACATAATTAAATCATTAAAAAATGAATAACTACAATTTAAATAATTCAATTATCTTAATTGAAATAAAATAAATAAATTCAATTACCTTAAATTGTTCATCGGCAAAGTGGTTACACAACCACTCCCACTCATCTTCTCTCTCCCCTTGCAGCTCTACCGGGGGAGGCACGGGACCGACATCTTTGAAGTACTTATGGAGCCTGTACTTCCAATCTTTGTAGATGGAGTTGGCGGTTTGATTGATATGCCTCAACATAGCCGGTGTCGGATCCACGTCAAATTGTTCCTATCAAAAATAAATAGAAAATTATAATCGTATATATTATGAAATTTTAGGCCGAGATTAACAATATTATATAATAACTAAATTGAACGTATTACGTACCGAAAGATCTTTGAAGACTTTCGCCTTCTCATGATCCGGCGCCTCCTTCCAAGTAGGGGCAGTGATACGAACCCGGTTACGGATGATTGACCATATCCCATGCGCCGAGAGACTTGCTAGCTGAGCTGTGGGAGGGCCACCGGTGAATTCGTCGTACGGCAAGTCGATCTTTTTACCGGTCGCCTTGCAAATACGCTCTGCTTTGCCCCCTTTAACGAGACCCCGAGTCCTTTTCGGTTCCGGGTCAGTGGGGGCCCTCCTTTGCCTACGGCGGGCGCTGTACATGATTGATTCGGCGGTCGAGGACGCCTGAGTACTTCCCGTTGAATGGGTACCGGGCGTCGGAGATTGGAAGGGGTCGACGTCATCACCGCTCGAGATGAATGGGGGAGCGGGAATTTCCCCAGAGGGCGCTACGGACGGACCAGATGATCCGTCCGGATTGAGAGCGTCGTTGCCCTCCGGTGGTAATTCCCTACCGACTTGGTCCGCCAAGCGGCGGAGCATGGCATCTTCTGCCTCTTGTTGGGCTTTCTTCTTGCCGGATGTCGTCTTTGGCGGAGCCATTTAAACCTAAGAGTACGGGGTTAAAATACCTACTTACCATAATAATTACAACTTAAAAATTTACGCTAATTAATTAAGTACGTTTAAGATTTAAATAGAGTACACTAGCTTGGCATTTTCGGTCGTTCAATGGACGTGCGACCCGCGCGATAAAGTGTAAATTTTCAATTAATCAGCCTTGGTTAAATCGAAAAACATGGCCAGTTAGGGATAAAGATAACGCGAGAGGCAGGATTAATTTCGACAAAAGTCTTTCTTAGTCCAAATCCTGTCACCAGTCATAACCCGTTTCTAGACACCATGTCCGACATTCGGCCAATTTTTTGAAAATTTACACTCCCTCAAGTCCTTTGCAAACTCCGCCCTCAACCTCGTGTCCATAACTTCACTTAGGTTATGGTGTGCGGTGATGAAATCCACACATCAC
Organism: Geum urbanum; assembly: GCA_946800695.1. Lineage (NCBI taxonomy): Eukaryota > Viridiplantae > Streptophyta > Magnoliopsida > Rosales > Rosaceae > Geum > Geum urbanum. The sequence continues at coordinate 16,309,293 of OX327003.1, forward strand.
GAGGGGTTAAGGAGATAAGAAAGGAAAAGAGGCGCCATCTATTCCAAAGAGTGCGACTTAATTACACCAAGCCTATGTACTAAATTTAAATCGAACACGTACTACTAATTAATTTACTAAAAAATACACGTAATTACATGCAATAATTTATTTTCCATTTAGCATGCAATAATAAACCATTTAATTAATTAATAACAATAATTATTCATTTAATTAATTAATAACAATAATTATTTATTTATTTAATTAATAACAATAATTATTTATTTATTTAATTAATAACAACAAATTTACAATTATTCATTTAATTAGTATTAAATAACAATAATTATGATTTAATTAATTAATAACAACAATTAATCATTTATTAAATATTTAAAACTAATTACTAAATTAATTTCTACTAATTAATTATATTTAGAATTTAATTAATTAATAAAATGAAAATTATTTAAATAAGGGAAAAATAGAAATTTACCGAATCGGAGTTTTCGGGAATTTCGCCAGAGTTGTGTCGTCGGAGAGGAGGAATCGAACCACGCCGGAGTTGTATCGTCGGAGCGTCGTCGCCGGAGGAGAATATCGCCGGAATGAGATTGAGAGAGAGAGGAGAGGAGAGAATGAGAGAATTGTAAGGGATGAGGAAAAGAAGATGAGCCGTACTCTATTTATAGAGTTTCACTTAGACGACGGAGCACTATTCTCCGTCGTCTAAGTGCACTTGGACGACGGAAACGGGCTTCTCCGTCGTCCAGGTGGCGGTTTCAAAATTTTGAAACGGCGCGTAATTAAGGGGCGGGACGTTTTGAACCGCCATGGAATTGGACTTAGACGACGGAGAATGAATTCTCCGTCGTCTAAGTGAAAATTCAAGCGGTGCCGAAAACGGAAGCGGTAAATTAAACCGCCATAATTTTTGACTTAGACGACGGAGATGGTAAGTTTCCGTCGTCCAAGTGAAAATTACATGAAAAAATTAAACAAAAAAAAATTTGAACTGCCATGATTTTTGAACCTGGACGACGGAAAATGACCATCTCCGTCGTCCAGGTTCATATTACGTAAAAAAAAATTTTAAAAATAATTCGCTAGGAATTTAGCGATCTGTCATTCGAGTGAAATAGTCGTACAATATCGATGAACGCATCGTATATATGAACAGTCAAATTTGAACCGCCGATTAATTTTACGTATTGAAACATGTTAAGTATCGACTAATCTTTACGACTTCAGTGTTCATGAGTAGACGCTCATTTGCAGCAGAGTATTAACGAAATTGAATTTGGACAAAATAATCGTTGGATATGTTCGTCGTAACATAATATATAATTGTCTTCAAAGGACCATAAAATAATAAGTTCGGGAAGGGTTTGATCGGCACAGTCAACCGCAAAACCGATAATTTCACAAACCGGAAACGTGGATACAAGGCATTTCGCAACTCCGATTTTCGAACCGTCGAAGCTCACACACCAAGAATTGTTTACTCTAAAGTCTTGATGAAAAGAAAATGCATTGGAAGAAGGTCTAGATGGTCGTTGTCTTAGAAAAAATTACGATATCTGCACCTGGATGACAGATTTGAGCGTTTCCGTCGTCCAGGTTTATACCTGGACGACGGATATGAAGTTATCCGTCGTCCAGGTTAGAACCTGGACAACGGAGAATGACGTTCTCCGTCGTCCGGGTGTATAGACCCTGAATTCAAGGGTTAGGGCCTTACTGTTTAGGGTTTAGGGTTTGTGAACTTGGACGACTGAGAATGACCATTCTCCGTCGTCCTAGTGTGCACCTAGACGACGGATAATGACCATTATCCGTCGCCCAGGTGCATAGACCCCGATTTCAGGGGTTAGGGCCTTAGGGATTACAGTTTAGGTCGTCCCCGGTCATTTGTGTACGTGTCCGTTCAATTATCAATCGATCCGATCGAACTGCTAGATTTAGGCCGGCTAGGGTCAAGGATTTAGCTAGGGTACGTTTTATATGAGATTGAGATTTGGCGCCAATATTTATTAATTTCTCCGTTGGCCAGGATATATAATTCAGATTAATTTCTTACCGTAAACCGGCATCGATCATATATATATATTACAATAATTACAGTAATTAATTACCAATTAATCTCCCTCGTCGTATGACCGTACTCTTCGTCATAATCATCATCGTCCTCATCCCCGTTAGTCGACGGCTCATCCTCGTCATCGTACTCAACGTCGTCCGACGAATAACCTGAGTCCTCGTCCGCGTCCTCTTCCTGCTCGTCTTCTTCATCTACCTCATCGATAATCTCATCTTCAGTTAGATCTGTACAACCATCAGGCATGGGTAACCGTTCACCATCTTGAACCAGGTCCATTATTTCGGAACGGACCATAGAAATATTAGGCTCTTGATAGGCAGGAATGTCTCTTTCTGGTTCAGCAGCATCTTCAGTCGTCGCCGGTATCCCTTCAATTGTCTCTGTATTCCATATTCCTCGGTGAGAGATATGGTTCACTATTTTCCACCCTTCACCGGCTTTCGGATCATCGAGATAGAACACCTGCCGAACTAAGGTGGCGAGAGCGAAATGCTCATCCTCATACCAGTGCGAGTTTGTATCGACTGATAATAGTCCCAGGTCTTCCTTTGTACGCTTGAACCATCTGCATTTGAATAGGAAAACGTTGACATCATTCCCGTAACATAGCTGAACCACGTATACAATAGCCCCGTAATATAGATCATTGTCTTTCCCAACGGCTACCCCACTGTTTTGTGTTCTTCTTCCTTCGTCTCGGGCCAATGAATGGAACTTTACACCGTTCACAAAACATCCGGGATAAATATAGTGTTTAACCGGCTTCCCTGCTAGCAAGTGCTTTGGCCATGACCACCACCCTCCGTGGTTATCAGATTTTTGCAGATCAATCATCTGCGAAAAAGGGCAAATTAATATAAGGGTTTACTTTCTACAAACATGAGCGATATGTATTTAAATAATCTCATCCGAGTCGTACGTACGTACCCATTGGAAGAAATAATCAGGAAACTTCTTCTTAACCATTTTCTCAATCCACGCCGAACTCTTGTTTTGATTTAACGCCTGAAGCCTCTCCCTGTATGACATCATGTACGGCTCAACTTCATCACAGTCTCGCAACACTACCCAATGTGCCTCAATAAGTTCTTCCCGTGTTAACGATTCCTTTAATACTCATCTAAACGGTAATACGACATTGGTGACGACAGAAAGATTGATGCGGGCACTGCGATCGGAGGCAGTGGGAGGGGTGGATCTTTGAGGTACCTGTTGCAGTAAGTAACACACTCATGCATTAGGTATGTCTCTGCTATGGAGCCATCCGGGGCCGACCTGTTTTTGACGAATGACTTATACTGTCCAAGCTGTCTACAAAATCAAACGTACACATTACATAAGTACATGTAGCTAGCTAGCTAGTATATATATAATCTCCAGTGGAACAAATTAATTAATTAGTTGTACGTACCTTTCTTGAGGATACATCCAAGTGTACTGGACCGGACCAGAAATGAGCACCTGCTCGGGCAGGTGGATCATTAGGTGAATCATGATGTCAAAGAAAGCAGGGGGGAAAATCCTCTCTAGTTTGCAAATGATGTGCACAATTTGTTGTTGCAATTCCACCACATCTGACTTCTTTAATTCTCTGGCGCATAACCTCTGCCACCACCTGCACAATGCCACTATTGGTTCTACGACGTCCCGAGGCAAGTATGGTCGAATTACCACTGGAATCAGAGGTTGCAGCATAACGTGATAGTCATGTGTCTTTAGACCAACAAACTTGTGTTGCACCTCGTCCACTGCTCCAGTTATAGTAGCTGCATACGTAGCCGGATAACGAACGCCCTTAAACCAATGAAATACAGAACGTCTAAGCGTCGGCTTCACTGTGTAAGGTGCATCTGGCATCTTGTTGTACACTCCTTTCCTATCCCTCCTCAACCACAAGGGACGACGTAGATTCATTGATTCCAAATCTTTGCGCGCTTTGGGAGTATCTTTAGTCTTGAACTTAATACCGAGAATTGTTCCCACCACGCTGTCGCACACATTATTTTCTATGTGCATCGCGTCCAAGTTGTTCCTCAGCTTCAACTTCGACCAGTAAGGGAGTTCAAAGAATATACTCTTGTGATCCCAATAGCTCAGATCATGTGGAGGAATTGGATTGCATTTCTTTACATCCGCGTCATTGCTCAACACACCAAAGTCGAAATAGCTCAATCTCTCTAAAATCTCTTCGCCCGACCAACTACGGGGTTTAGGATTGTTCTCTACCGTACCGTCAAAATGAGCTTCATCCTGTCGCCACGGGTGGTCGTGAGGAAGCCATCTACGGTGACCCAAGTAACACACCTTCCCCGCGTGCCAACTAGAGTTCACGTCGTCCAAACATATAGGACATCCATTATATCCTTTTGTCCTGCAGGCTGCCAACATCCCATAAGCTGGAAAATCGCTGATCGTCCACATTACGGCAGCCCTCATCGTGAACATCGTGTCAGTGAATTTGTCATAAGTTGGGACTCCATTTTCCCACAACAGTTTCAGCTCGTCGATCAAAGGTCTGAGGTAGACATCTAAGCACTTCGATGGAGATTTAGGACCTGGAATTAATACTGTAAGGAAATTAAATTCCTTGTTCATGCACATCCACGGAGGCAAGTTGTACGACATCAGAATAACTGGCCAAGTGCTGACGGCGGAGCTATTACTTCCCCAAGGATTGAATCCGTCTGTAGATAGGCCGAGTCTAACATTTCTAACCTCTGAAGCAAAGTCTCCAAATTCTCTGTCGAAATGTTTGAAACCCTCCCCATCTGCGGCGTGTCGCAGGACATCGTCATTTATTCGTTTTTCTGCGTACCATCGCATCGCCTCTGCTGTCTGTAGAGACATGTACAGGCGCTGCAATCTGGGAATCAAGGAAAAATATCGAACAACTTTCACAGGAATTCTCTTTTTCGAACTCTTCCTATTCAACTGGAATCTGCACTGACCACATACGGGACAATAGTCCAACTCTTTATACTCTTTGTAAAATAGCGCACAATCATTCGGACATGCGTCAATTATCCTGTACTTTAGGCCGAGGCTGCTCAGGATATTTCTAACCTTATAATGAGATTTAGGAAGATTGTGATCATCAGGAAGCAACTTACATATTTGCTCCTGAATTTCGTCAAAAGCACTCACTGACATTTTGTGCTTCACTTTTATCTTCATTTTCTCCATGACATATTGCAACACATTCTCTCGACATCCAGGGAACACCGGGGTCTGCGCTTCAAGTAGTATCCGGTTGTACTTTTCCATCTCACTGGTGTCAGTGGCCAAGCTAGCTGCGGGGAATGTGTCATCATGCTCATAAGCGGTACTGTAACCTCCGTCTTGGTGTTGGTGTCCACCATGACTACATCCCGGAAACGCATCATGGACCAAATCTGCAGTTGGGTTGCAAGCTGGGGGTCCGGCACCACTGCCGCTGGATGAGGCACCATGGTAACTGTACCCTGAGCTGAAGTCTGCTGCGCTGAACTCTACTGCTTCACCATGCTCGCTCCATGTAGTGTAACTCCACATCATACCATTTTCGTACAGGTGTTGCACCATAACATTAACCTCCGCATACTGACAATTAAGACATTTCTGACACGGACACCTGAAACGTTTCTTTCCCTGACCATGTTCTATCGCAAAATTCACAAATTCGCTAATTCCATCCATATACCGGACATCACATCTATTCTTCAACTTCATCCAACTCTTGTCCATACTGCTACAAAATATTATAATTAATTAATTATTACATATATATATATTTGTCAATTAATTTACGCTTAATTATACGTACGTACTCGATCTGCATCGATCCATCAATTACGTACGTACGTAATTTAATCGATCTGTACATATATATATAGCTAACATCAGCTAACATCCTTGCATGTATATATGTACGTACGTTTTCAATAAATATATATTAATTAATTAATTAAGCAAATTTTAACTGCGTACGTATACGTACGTACCTGCTGGCCTTCTCGATATCTGTACGTTAATTAATCTAACTAGCTAGTCAGCGGAGATCCCTTATCGATCATGATTCTTCTCGGCCTAGCTACCTAGCTCGCTTCTAGCTAGCTAGCTCCCAAGCTTCTCCTTCTCCCTTCTTCAAATGGAATGAATAGATCGAGGCCAGGAATGAATTCGATCAGCTTATATAATGCTTTACTTAGACGACGGAGGTGTCGGTACGTCGTCTAAGTGGAAGCACGTTTCGTATACTCGGACGACGGCGTGTCGGTCCGTTGTCCAGGTAATCACCTGGACGACGGAGAATGCCATCTCCGTCGTCCAGGTGATCACCAGGAGGACGGAGAAGGCTCCGAGGTCCAGGTGATCACCTGGACGACGGAAAATACAATCTCCGTCGTCCAGGTGACCACCTGGAGGACGGAGAAGACTCCGTGGTCCAGCTGACCACCTGGACGACGGAGATGGTATTCTCCGTCGTCCAAGTGGTACTTGGACGACGGAGTCATTTCCGTCGTCCAGGTGTCACTTGGACCACGGAACAATTATGTTTCCGTGGTCTAAGTGATGTTTTCTTGTAGTGTACTTTACTGAAATCCGGAGTAAAATCGTTTAACGTAAACAACAGATTACTCAGAGCGACCTCTAATGTATAAACACATAAGTATACCACAGTAGGTAGAACAATAAACCTACTGGAAGAAATAAGGTAGCTCGAGTACTATGCCTCCGACCACGACGTGCGACACCAGAGCTTGAACTGCAAACTGGGCACGAAAACCGAAAAGTCCAGGGGAAAGACATGAAAACTGTTAGAGTGAGTGGACGAAAATAAATATCTTTCACCGAGTAATATATGTTATAAAAACATATGCGAGTCGAAATATAAATAAATCAAATAGTATACGAGGAGACGCTGACTCCAACTCGTATACAGAGCATGCAAGGAAAATCTCACGGGGTCACTCGTGGACACATCCGTGCTAGTACAGTCGGAATCACAGAGTCCCTGACTTCCACATGATCCATAGCCAGAAAGGCCTCGGTTCCGGGGTACTGCCCCTCGCCGGTCAAGTAGGGGTACTGCCCCTCCTACTGGCCTACCATCGGGGATCAGCCGAGAGGCAAGTGTATCGATACAACAACGTAACTGAGACTGTACTCTGTGTAAACCAAATCATAAACAATTCGATGCAAATGCATGAAACAACATATAAGTGTATGTATACTCGTATACGTATATTCGTATAAGTATATCCGTATGATCGTAAAACACATGCTCATAATAAACATAATCTCGTATGAAATGTCATGCTCGTAAAACCATAATCATGCTGCATGCTCAAGTTCCTAAATCATAAATAAAAGACTCGCAATCAATCCGTGAAAATAAATTGTCCACTCACAAACTAGCGTAACGCGATACGCGTTAACCCGTGATCCGGCGGAAAGTCCCTCGCCAAACAAACGATCACGAACACCTGAATATTCACAAAATCCATCTCTCAAAATCATAACTCGACACTACAAGACAAATCACGAGAAACCACCGTTCTCGGTAACACGTAATTCAATGGCGACGAATCGTCGAAAATCTGATATGTACACCTCAATACCTCGCTATACTTTCGGACGCTCAACTCGAAAAACGAACCTCCCCACTGCGATCGGGGAGCGATTTCGAGTGAAATGACATGCAACTTGTCGAAAACTCCAAAAAGTCAAACTTTGACCGTTGACCGCCGCCAAACTGAAAATCTTCCGGCGGAGCAACCCCTATTCCACTCAAAATCATCCATTGAGCAACTTTGTCAACTGCAACAAAGGCCAATTCAAACTCTAACTAGCTCAATTTCAAGCAAAACCGAATTGGTACACAAATTTCAAACCCAAAATTCTCCAAGCACACATCGAATTGAAACACCAAACTTACAGGGTAGCATCAAGGGGATGAGAGCTTTAAATCCCAGTCAAAGTTGAAGCTCAATTCGGCCCAATTTGTGGAACCCGAAATCACTATATTTTCTTGAATTTTGGCCGGATTTTTCTTCTATTTCCGGCGAGCCTCGCCGTCAACGGTGACCGGGGATAGGTAGAGGGGACCGAGGCGCACCTAATGGGACCAACCCCGAGCCTTCGGGTGGCCGGAATCGTCGCGCCGCCATGAACCGCCATGAACCCCGTCGCCATCCTCTCCCTCCACCGAGTTGACTCGGTCAACTCGGTCAAACCCATTTATGGCAAGTTTTGACTTTCCTAAAACAGCAGGTTTCTATTTATAGGCCTTCTATTTTTGGAAACTTCGTAATTATCCTTTTCGACAAACTTTAAACACACGTAACTTTCTCGTCGTGACTCCGATCCCGATAATTCTCGCGGCCACAAACTCGTCTCGACATGTTCTTCAATTATCACCCAAAGTCAAACACATCGATCAATCGGATAAAAAGTCAACTGTTCAAACCAACATACACTTAATCGACTAAATAACCAACAATCGAAAATATTCACAACTAAATCTTCGTAACTCAGAATAATGCTCCAGAACTTCCCACGTGCTCAAAATTAAATTCTGAACAAATTCCGTGAAGAAGTCGAAACCAAATTCTCGACCAGTAATTTAGTCGTTAAGAGCACCACCATTAAAATCCAAACTTCAAATATTCATAATTAATTCCTCGGTCGTCCAAATAACGATCCGGAACCGCCCACGAACTCGAAATCACATGTAGAACGACTCTCGAGAAGAGACCCAGCTCCAATTCTAGGCCAATAATTAAGTCGTTAACAAATATGGCGATTCCAACAGCTGTCGTAAACCTGCGATAACACGTGAGCTCGTAGATTAAGCTGATTATACTTCTGATTCAAATCCGGGTCGTCACAAATCCACCCCCTTAAAAAAATTTCGACCTTGAAATTTCCAAGTCTGCCGACCAAAGGTAGGAGCACTGCCTCTGTATACTGCTCAACTGCCCAGTGGCTACGTCAACTGAACAACTCTGATAACAGACTCCATGATAGGAGATAGCTCCATGCTGAAATCCCTGTACCCTCCAATCATAAATCTGAACTGGCTCTACACAAGCCCAAGTGTTCCTGAATAAGGAACAGATAGGGTACACAACACGTAACAAACCTGAAATACAGTTCCTCCACACGGAACACAATACACACAAAAACCAATGATATAGGTGATGCCGAACCATACGGCATAACACAAACTCGCCTATGACCGCATCTGGATCAAAACAATATGGCAAATCACAACTCAATCTGCTTACATCAACACAACTCACACACTCATATCAACACAGCTCAAACATCGGACTCGGGTAATTATCAACCCATTTCCGCAAATCTGACAGTCTGTGATAGCACATTCCACAAAATCAAAATCAAACGTCAACTCAAACCCTAACCAAACTCGCTCCAGCACAGTGGAGTATAATACCGTCCACAAAACGACAGCACGCAACGCTAATATCACCGTGGTCAACAAACTGGTACTGCAAGCAATCTCGTACAAGTGAAACTGCTGGTCCCAAGTCCTCCGGAACTGCAATACCGAGGTCCACATCATGCCCTCCATGGTCTGAATAGTCCTCAAAGATCGCCCACCAATCTGAGGACAAGAACCGGTACTAACTCGTAATCTGGTCCCCAATGCTCGCTGCAAAGCTCGCCAACACTTAGTCGTAGCTGATCACCTCGATCGGCGAACTGGGACACAGGTACACCACGTGAATGGACAATCTCCACCAAACATAGCTATGCCAACTTGCCACTGAAATCATCTCCGAATGTACAAGAAAATGTACTGAGTCCATCAAATGGTCCACAAAGGCCTGACAACTGGTACCACAAATCAAAATGCATACAAACACACACAATCACAACAGCGATCGCCACGTCTAACCGGAAATCTCAAATGGCTGACACTTCTCGGCAAGTCTCTGCCTCCTAGCCATCGCCAGTCGACAAATGTGGCATCTGCACACTCAAGCTGCTATATTGCTCTTCATGTTACGTCACAAGTAATAAACTCGAAGTATCTGATACATCTCCGCATCACTAGCGCCAAATGCGCGTGAAACCTCGAGCCTCAACATCATCACACACTAACTCAGCTTTCGTAGCGCAAAACTCGGCTAACACGGAAACTCGAGCCACACACACACATGAAACACTGAAATTCCCGATTCTCGACTGAATGCATCAGCAACAACATCCCAGACGGATGGTCAAAGTATGATCTCTAGCCTTTCTCGAACAAACTCAAAGGTGCAGCCATAGTCGTTAGTCGACCCCATCCATCTACACTGCCTCAAGCCCAAATCTGGCCGAAAATGTAAGTGGTGGAAACTCAAATGATCAGTGCATGTCCTACACTGAGCTGCACGCCATAACAGTACTGTCTCGAACTCTTCGATGCTAACATAAGGACAGCTACACCCAAATTATACACAGGATACGTAGCCCCATAAAGTTTCCATCACCTGAACCATGAGCCACCGCTCTGTAAAACTGCATCACGCATAACCAAATCCAAACCTCGATGCATCGTCATAACCCACGAACTCGTCACGATCGTCAGGTAAGGTCAAAATTGAAACAACGATCAACCATCCTGCAGGAGTAAATAACTCTCCTCGCGTGCATCGAACCACTCGAACTTGACGCCTTCTTCGTCAATCCGAAAAAGTGAAGTGGCAATCCGGGAAAATCCTGCACAAGCCGTCGGTAATAGCCTGCCGAACCCAAGAGACTCCTTATCTCTGGTACAATGGTAGGGAAATCCCCAAATCAACACGGCTTCAAACTAGTCAGGATCCACGCCAACTCCCTCGGATAGCATCACACAACCCAAAATCTTCATGCTAATCAGCCAAAACTCACACTGGCTGAACTTCACAAACAGCTAATCGTCTCGCGAAGTCCGCAAAACCGATCACATTTGCTTCAGGTACTGGCTCACACTCCTGGAGTACATCAGCATGTTGCCAATGAACATGACCGCAAACTCGTCCAGAAACCGTCTTAACACCTGGTCCATCAAGTTCACACGATCTACGGGGCATTGGTCAACCAAACAGCGTGACCAAAAGCTCCTAATGCCCACACCGAGATCCGAACGCTGTCCAAACCACATCTAACTCATCGATCCTCAACTGATAATATCCAGACCCGAAATCGATCTTCAAAAAGACTGAAGCTCTCGCAAGCTAATCAAACCACTCATCAATCCGAAGTGGAGGATACTCACTTTCCTCTAAAGCGAATCAGGCTTCCGGTAGTCAATGCACCACCTCGCCGAACCATCCAACATCCGTACAACAATGCAAGAGTACACCACGCTAATACGCAGGGTCGCATGAAATCTCCTGAAACCTCCTCCAGCAACTCTTGGAGTCGAAACTATAGCTCCATCAGCTCCGCTGGCTCCGAACGACAAGATGCCGGTAAAATGAATCTAGTGCCCGGTACAAGCTCAATGGTGTAGTCGATCTCCCGAACTGGAGGAACACCTAGTAACTCCTCCAGAACACACCTGGAAACTCGGGAACCACCTCAATGTCTCCAATGTCGAGCACAACAACCGTAATATCGACAACATGAGCTAAACAGACAACACAACTCGTCTCAATCATCCGCTCGACCATCACCACGAAACAGTATATCGGGGAAATCTGGTCGTCGAAACACAACCTCCTTCTCGAAGCACACGAACACAGCCAAACGCATCGTCAGTAAGTCCATACCCATAGTCACATCAAAACCACAATGTCCAGCTATAACAGATCCGCGGCTAAGTCATATCCTCCAACAAGGATCTCGCAACCTCTGGATGGATGCAACACTCGGAAGTGGTAATGCAGATACAATAGCCATGGATATCAAACAACAGTAATCTCGGAGAAAAGTCGGTCCTCAAACAAGGTCATGGCACGAACTCCAACATGCCCAACTAGCCGCCCACGTCAATTGCGACTTACTGAATAACTCATCAAAAAGGTACATTGGACAAACTTCAGGAACAACATGAGGATCTCCTCGTAAACTCTGAGTTGTCGAACCGCTAACACAGCTGACTGAGGGAACTCCCTCGTAATGTGACCCTCCTGGCCACCACAATGGCATCTGAGAATGCTCCGTGAACACAAGTCACCACAACACCTGCTGCATGAAAGGATCACCAACGATCAACTGAACTCATACTATAGGAGCAAATCCGCTACTCTGCGATCTCCGCCATTGTCAAACGGATCCTCTGCCTGATCTGATGGCCCTCAACATAATCGAAAAAGCCACAACCTGATGAAGTCACTGATCCCGAGGTGTCGGAACTCAACCTCATCAAAGTCTCGAGTAGGTCCACTTTCCTCAAACCATCACATCGGAAACCACGTACATCTTTCCTTCTCAATAGCCTCGCCACGGAGTGCAACATACTAAGCTCCTCACGGCTATCTCGAGGCATACAATCAAGATTCCTCTGATGCTCAGGTTCAAACCCATCTCGAACGTCGTGCACCGCCTCCTCTGAAGCCACATAACACGTGCAAACAGGGGTAAACATGTGAACAACGCATCTCTACCTCAGGTGGGTAAACACTCCACATTCGATTGCTGGTAGCCTGATTAAATCATTACCGTATAAACAACACCCTGAATGTAGGCCATGGAGTCGCAACAGGAACTCAGACAATATTAGCCCACAAAATACAACGATCTGACTCAGGCAAACATCACTGCCACAATTCTCAGCTCTGAGGAAACATGTAGACGCTCATAAACACACAACCAGGCAAACCGTGCCACACAATTCTCTGAACTCTGAATACTCATCCAAATCCACAGTTCTATGGCAATTCACGCGTCGAATGATCCTCAATAGGATCCACAACCGTACCGACACGGAAAGCACGTCAAGGAGGCATCCTAATGAATAAAACATTGTTCACAACAAGTGGAACGTAATCGTGGAACTTCACATATTTGAAAGCATACAACACCCGGAATATTGATGAGTATCCGCCGGCCGGTCGGGTCACCATACCAGACATGCTGTACATTCTCAAATATCCTTAGTAAACACGACTACAGAAGTCTACAGAACGTATAACCTAATGCTTTGATACCAAGCTGAAAGGACCCAACCCCGATTTAGCTCCCTAAACCAGAATCAAACCCTTTCGAAAACACGAACCAACAAAAACCGCAGAAATTTTGGCAAAATTTCGTTACTAACGTGTAATTACCATTACCTGCACGCGGAAAATACACTTCATCCTATGCCACAAAAATCAAACCGTGGGCACCAATCCCATCCGGATTTCTCAATATATCAACATCAAAGTAAAGTAGTACATATATCTATACTTTACTGAAATCCAGAGTAAAATCGTTTAACATAAACAACAGATTACTCAGAGCGACCTCTAATGTATAAATACATAAGTATACCACAGTAGGTAGAACAATAAACCTACTGGAAGAAATAAGGTAGCTCGAGTACTATGCTTCCGACCACGACGTGCGACACCAGAGCCTGAACTGCAAACTGGGCACGGAAACCGAAAAGCCCAGGGGAAAGACATGAAAACTGTTAGAGTGAGTGGACGAAAATAAATGTCTTTCACCGAGTAATATATGTTATAAAAACATATGAGAGTCAAAATATAAATAAATCAAATAGTATACGAGGAGACGCTGACTCCAACTCGTATACAGAGCATGCAAGGAAAATCTCACGGGGTCACTTGTGGACACATCCGTGCTAGTACAGTCGGAATCACGGAGTCCCTGACTTCCACGTGATCCATAGCCAGAAAGGCCTCGGTTCCGGGGTACTGCCCCTCGCCGGTCAGGTAGGGGTACTGCCCCTCCTGGTGGCCTACCATCGGGGATCAGCCGAGAGGCAAGTGTATCGATACAACAACGTAACTGAGATTGTACTCTGTGTAAACCAAATCATAAACAATTCGATGCAAATGTAGGAAACAACATATAAGTGTATGTATACTCGTATACGTATATTCGTATAAGTATATCCGTATGATCGTAAAACACATGCTCATAATAAACATAATCTCATATGAAATCTCATGCTCGTAAAACCATAATCATGCTGCATGCTCAAGTTCATAAATCATAAATAAAAGACTCGCAATCAATCCGTGAAAATAAATTGTCCACTCACAGACTAGCGTACCGCGATACGCGTTAACCCGTGATCCGGGGGAAAGTCCATCGCCAAACAAACGATCACGAACACCTGAATATTCACAAAATCCATCTCTCAAAATCATAACTCGACACTACAAGACAAATCACGAGAAACCACCGTTCTTGGAAACACGTAATTCAATGTCGACGAATCGTCAAAAATCCGATATGTACACCTCAATACCTCGCTATACTTTCGGACGCTCAACTCGAAAAACGAACCTCCCCACTACGATCGGGGCGTGATTTCGAGTGAAATGACATGCAACTTGTCGAAAACTCCAAAAAGTCAAACTTTGACCGTTGACCGCCGCGTTGACCGCCGCCAAACTGAAAATCTTCTGGCGGAGCAACCCCTATTCCACTCAAAATCATCCACTGAGCAACTTTGCCAACTGCAACAAAGGCCAATTCAAACTCTACCTAGCTCAATTTCAAGCAAAACCGAATTGGTACACAAATTTCAAACCCAAAATTCTCCAAGCACACATCGAATTGAAACACCAAACTTACAGGGTAGCATCAAGGGGATGAGAGCTTTAAAGCCCACTCAAAGTTGTAGCTTAATTCGGCCCAATTTGTGGAACCCGAAATCACTATATTTTCTTGAATTTTGGCCGGATTTTTCTTCCATTTCCGGCGAGCCTCGCCGTCGACGGTGACCGGGGATAGGTAGAGGGGACCGAGGCGCACCTAATGGGACCAACCCCGAGCCTTGGGGTGGCCGGAATCGTCGCGCCGCCATGAACCGCCGTGAACCCCGTCGCCATCCTCTCCCTCCACTGAGTTGACTCGGTCAACTCGGTCAAACCCATTTATGGCAAGTTTTTACTTTCCCAAAACAGTAGGTTTCTATTTATAGGCCTTCCATTTTTGGAAACTTCGTAATTATCCTTTTCGACGAACTTTAAACACACGTAACTTTCTCGTCGTGACTCCGATCCCGATAATTCTCGAGACCACAAACTCGTCTCAACATGTTCTTCAATTATCACCTAAAGTCAAACACATCAATCAATCGGATAAAAAGTCAACTGTTCAAACCAACACACACTTAATCGACTAAATAACCAACAATCGGAAATATTCACAACTAAATCTTCGTAACTCAGAATAATGCTCCGGAAGTTCCCACAAGCTCAAAATTAAATTCTGAACAACTTCCGTGAAGAAGTCGAAACCAAATTCTTGACCGGTAATTTAGTCGTTAAGAGCACCACTATTAAAATCTGAACTTCAAATATTCATAATTAATTCCTCAGTCGTCCAAATAACGATCCGGAACCGCCCACGAACTCGAAATCACATGTAGAACGACTCTCGAGAAGAGACCCAGCTCCAATTCTCAGCCAATAATTAAGTCGTTAACAAATATGGTGATTCCAACAGCTGTCGTAAACCTGCGATAACACGCGAGCTCGTAGATTAAGCTGATTATATTTCTGATTCAGATCCGGGTCATCACAGACTGTACTCTGTGTAAACCAAATCATAAATCCTTTCCATGCACATGCATAAAACATGATACATATGTATATATATTCGTATACGTATATTCATATATGCATAATCGTAAAACACATGCTCATAAAAATCATGATCATACTGCATGCTCAAGTTCGTAAAACGTATATAAAAGACTCGCAATCAATCCATGAAAAGAAATGTCCACTTACAGACTAGCGTAACGCAGTTCGCGTTAATCCCGTCATCCGGCGGAAAATCCCTCGCCAAACGAACGATCACGAACCCCTGAATAATCATAAAATCCATTCCTCAAAATCATAACTCGAATCCCCAAATCAAATCATGAGAAACAACCGTTCCCGGAAACATATAATTCAATAACGAGGAATTGTCGAAAATCCAATAATCACACCTGAAAACCTCGCTATAATTTCCGATGCTCAAATCAAAAAACATACCTCACCACTGCGATCGGGGCGCGATTCCGAGCGAGACAACATGCAACTTGTTGAAAACCCCGAAAAGTCAACCTTGACCGCCGGCGGCGCCACCCAAACTGAAAAATTCTCCGGCGAACAAAGTTCTATTCCACTCAAAATCATCCAACAAGCAACTTCTATAACTACACCAAAGATCAATTCAAACTCTAACTAGCTCAATTTCAAGCAAAACCGAAATCACTCACAAACTTTAATCCAACAATTCTCCATGTACAAATCAAATTGGAACTCCATACTTACATGGTTAGATTCATGGTGTTGAGAGCTTCAAAGCCCAGTGCTTCAAGCAACCCAATTCGGCCGGAAAAGGAATCAACCAAAAACCCCAAAAATCACAAACTTTGGCCGGAAATTCTTCTTCCTCCGGTGACCCACGCCGTGAGTGGTGGCCGGGAACGCCACGGGGAGTCACCGCCGTCGAGCTCCGTCGGACCTCCTTCCTCCACCGAGTTGACTCGGTCAACAGCCATAAATGCCATGTTTGACTTTCCCAAAACAGCAATCAGTTTAAATACTTTCCATTTATAGAAACTACCAAAATACATTTTTTGATAAACTTCGAACTCACGTAACTTTCGTATCGTAATTGCGATTTCAACAATTCTCGCGTCAACAAACTCATCTCGACATGTTCTTCAATTTCCACTCGAAGTCAAACACTCCGACAAATCCGATAAAAAGTCAACGGTTCAAACCATCACAAGCTTATCTGATTGAATAATTAACAGTCGAAAATATTCGTAACTTAATCCTCGTAACTCGGAATAATCCTCCGGAAGTTCCCACAAGCTCAAAATGAAATTCTCTACAACTTTCATGAAGGATCCCAAATCAAATTCTCGTCCGATAATTTAGTCGCTAACAAGGCTGCCATATTAGCAGATTATGTCGAAATTACGACAAATCGCGAAACTCGCAAATCAAGTCGATAATCATTCTATTTACGCTTCGGGTCGATCAACGGTCCAAAACGGATCACAATCACGATTCGGATAGTGTGACGACCCGAACCAGAATCAGATGTGTGTTTGACACGATTCTCGAGATTTGGTTATAGTTGCAGTTTTACGACATTATGTGATTTGCCAATTCGATTCGCGACTTTGTTTTCGGTCGAGAATTTGAGTTGGGTATTTTCACGAAAAGTGTAGAGTACGTGATTTCGAGTTGGTGGGTGGTTCCGGAAGATTTTTCCGATAACCGAGGAATATTTTATGATTATTTGAAGTTTCGGGTTTCGACGAGTTTATCCGAATGTTTCGAGCTTATCCGAATCATTTCGTATTTTCATTTTGGACCGTTGATCGACCCGAGGGACGAGTATAAATATCGAAAAGTCGAAAAATAGCCGGGAATTAGTCGAAAACTTCATTTTGGGCGTTGACCAACCTGGAATTTCGTTGACTTTCCATATTTGGAAAGTGAGCCATCGGACCGAAAGGGAAAGTTTCCATTTTGGGTCTTCACCGTCCGGCGACCGGATTCCGGCCACCATCCGCCACGGGACAGGTATAGTTCGATGCCTCTCGTGATTTCGAGTCTGTATGGTTTTGGTTTGATTGGAATTGGAGAGGTTTTTGTGGAACCCGATTCGGGTTAGTTCGCCGGAAATCGTCCTTAACGGGGGAAGGTTTTCCGGTGAGTGTTGGAGGCCGAGGGGGGAGGGCTTTGACTCGCCTTGCCCCAAGGAAGCTTCCTATGTGATTTGATTGAAGGTTGGTGGAGTTTTCCGGTGAACCCGAATGGGTTGCCGGAGTTGGGAATTTTGATCGGAATCTTGATGGTTGAGGTGGTTCCGGGCTGAATTGGTCTTCGTGTTAGAAGAGAAAGATGTTCGCAAGGTTGAGATGGTTTGATCTGGAGAATTTCGCCGCGTGATTTCACCGTTGACAGCGCGCCGGCGGCGGCGACGGCGGTCAACGGCGAGGAAAAAGTCAACTTTTCAGATTTCGATGTAATTAGTGTCGTTTTTCTCGTAATTGCGCCCTGATCGTCGTCCAGAGGTTTTTGGGTTGATTTGATTAGCCGATTGTCAGTCGAGATTTCGAGTGGGGATTTCGGGATTTCCGTAGTTCATTTTGCACTGCATTTCGTATTTCCGGGAACGGTTGGTTTCCGTGCATCAGTACAGTGTTGTGGATTACGATATTGATCAGTTATGTTTTGTGAATGTATTCAGGAGATCGAGATCGAGATCTGGATCGTGATCGTGCTTCAGGCGAGGGATCTTCCGCCGGACGACGAGTGTAGCGCGTGTGCGCGTTTCGAGAGTCTGTGAGTGGACAATTTCCTTTCACGGAAATCTTGCGAGTCTTTTATGTGATTTATGAATTGAGCATGCAGCATGATTATGGTTTTACGAGCATGAGATTTCATACGAGATTATGATTAAATAAGCATGTGTTTATGATTATACGAATATGTTTATATGGATATATGTATACGAACATGCATACACTTTTATGCTGTTTCATGCATTTGCATTGAAATGTTTATGATTTAGTTTACACAGAGTACAGTCGTGGTTACGTTGTTGTATCGATACACTTGCCTCTCGGTTGATCCCCGATGGTAGGCCACCAGGAGGGGCAGTACCCCTACCTGACCGGCGAGGGGCAGTACCCCGGAACCGAGGCCTTTCTGGCTATGAATCACGTGGTAGTCAAGGACTCCGTGCTTTTGACTGTACTAGCACGGACGTGTCCATGAGTGACCCCGTGATACTTTCTATGCATGCTCTGTTTACGAGTTGGAGTCAGCGTCTCTTCGTAAGCTATTTGATTTGATTTATTTATATTTCGACTCGCATATGTTTTTATAACATATATACTCGGTGAAAGACATTTATTTTCGTCCACTCACTCTAACGTGTTTATTGTCTTTCCCCTGGGCTTTTCGGTTTCCGTGCCCAGTTTGCAGTTCAGGTTTGGTGTTTCACGTCGCGGTTTGGAGGCTAATGATCAGAGTCACCTCTGTTTTCCAGTAGGATCTTGTTTCGCCTACTGATGTACATATTGTATATGTTTTACTCTAGAGGTCGCTCTGATACATTCTGATACTTGTTGTGCGAATTTTCACGGATATACATATATACATAGTATAGTTTGTTTACTGTTGTTGAATATATTGATGTCGAGAAATCCGGATGGGATTGGTGCCCACGGTTTGCTTTTTGTGGCATAGGACAAAGTGTTAATTTTTGGGTGCAGGTTATGGTAATTCTACGCTAGTAATGAAACTCTGCCGAAATTTTGAAAATTTTTTGTTGGTTCGTATTTTCGAAAGGGTTTGATTCCGGTTTAGGTAACTGAATCGGGATTGGGTCCTTTCAGCTTGGTATCAGAGCATTAGGTTGTCAAATTCTGTAGACTCTTGTAGTTGTGACGCTTAGGGTATTTGAGTTGATACAGCATGACTGGAGTGATGACCCGACTGGCCAGCGGTACTCATCAATACTTCGGGTGTTGTATGTCCTAAAATATCTGCGGTTTCATGATTACGTTATTTCTGCTTGTACCTAATGCTTGTCTTGTATCAATATGATGCCTCATCGACGTGGTCCCCGTGTTGATTGGGATGATGATCCTGATGAGGATCGCCGAACGCGCGACTTGCTGATGCGAGTGCTGCGTTTGGAAGAGCCTTTTGACCCTGTGGTCAAGGCTCGCACTGCGAGTGCTACTGTGTTTTCGGGTTCAGTTGATCCACAGATATGCGAGGCATGGTTGGTTCAGATTGAGCGTGTTTGTGAGCGTCTGTAGTTTACACTTGAGCAGATGACAGTAGCCGCAGTTGGTTTACTTGAGGGTGATGCATACTTTTGGTGGGTCAGCACTGACAGAGTTCCTGTGGATACTCCGTGGACATTGTTTCGTGATCTGTTTATGCGGAGGTATTTTAATCAGGCTACCCAGCAGCGCAAGTACGAGGAGTTCACGAACTTGAGGCAGGGCAGTTTGTCTGTACTTGAGTATCGGGATCGGTTTACCCGTTTGTCTCATTTTGCGCGGGATATGGTGGCTACAGAGGAAGCCAAGTGTCGTAGATTTGAGCTGGGATTGAATCTGAACATCAAGGCGACATTGACTACGATGCCGAGGAACAATTTTGATGAGTTTGTCAGTGCAGCTCTCCGAGGCGAGGATATTGAGCAGGAGAGACAGCAGAGGTATCAGCCGAGACGATTTGAGGAAGGTGAACCGAGTCAGGGGCCTTCAAAGAAGCAGAGTTCTGATACTTCCGTCTCAGCTTCATCGTCAGGCAGTGGATCATATCGACCACCAGTTGGTGTACCGAGGCAGAGACCGAGGTGGAGGAGAGATCGACCACGGCGGCCACAGGCTAGTGCAGATTCCAGCGGTTCTAGTTATCCGCGGCGTACCGGTGGCACATTTGTTGTACCGAGGGAGTATCCGTTGTGCAACTTGTGCAATAGGTATCATGTTGGTTCGTGTCAGCGAGGCACCCTCAACTGTTATCATTGTGGCCAGGTGGGTCACTATGCGAGGGCGTGTCCTCAGTTGTATGGTGGTGATAGACAGGCAGCCCAGAGTTCTGGAGGAGAGCGAGGAGCCACTTCGGGAGCACGACCAGCACAGTTTGCAGGTCAGGGTAGGCAGCAGTGACAGCCCCAGCGAGGACGACCAGCCGGACAGGCGAGGGTTCATGTTATGACTCTACTGATCTACGCATTTTATGCTTGATTCTTAACGTCTTTCTCTTTACATTTAGCTTTGTTTTGACCTTAGTACTATCATTTCTTACTTACTTTATGCTTTTAGGTAGAAATAAAGGAGAAAATAATAAAGGAGGCGTTTTGGAGCTAAAAGCGGGCTAAGGAGAAAAGTTCTCAATTCCGGAGAAGAAATGGTCCGAGGAATGGTCTTCAAATGGTTACTAAAATGCTTTCCCACATGGTGTCAAGAATTGAAGACCAAATGCCAAAAGAAATGGATACCAAAATGGTGGACAAAAAGATGAAGACATTTCTCCTGCGCGACCCAGGAAAGAGCAAATATGGCTAATATATGGAGCATATAATGGACGAATTTTGGAGGATATTCCATGAAGATAAATACCTGATTTGAGGGCAAAAATATGTTAAAATATATGGTATATTCGGCCAAGGAAGCTTAGAGGAAAAGGAATGCAAAATTTGAAGATATCAAGATTTCCTACTCCTTGTAGAAGAAGAAAATCTGGGCTGCCAGGTCACCCAACTTCAAAGGATCACCGAATATTCAAATCAACTCCGAATTTAATGATAAGATATGATATTTTATAGCCCTTGAAGTCTTCTTTCCAACGAATCAAGAATCATAATTTTCTGATCTCTACAGCTCCAGGAAAACGTGTTTGAAGTTATACTGTCAGATTTGCCCGGGTACATAAGGAAAGTCTTGTTTTGGTAGGAAAAACCCTACTCTTCTCCTATATAAAGGGGAGCTCGACTCTTTCATTCTCATCACTCATTCTAGACGCCAAAGCTCTGCCTCTAAACACCTCCACATGTCCAAAATCTCTCCAAGAAATACCAAGAAGCCGTTCACACCAAAATCCATCATCTACCTTCCTCCATCGAGACTTTCATGGCAATCCTAACTGTCTCCTCCATTCATTGAAGGCGTGGCTTACATCAAGTAGACTAGGGCAATCCCGACATCAAAAAGTGTAACCATGACTTCTACTCTTTACTTCTTGTATTATTTCTTGGTTTGTATGGACAAATTTGTGGAAGTGTTTTTGGTTTGTAATTTTATCAAGTTCACGTGAACCTTCCACGTTTTAGTCTTTGGTTTTCATGCTATATTTTGTGCTTAACGCTTTGATTTATTGCATGGCAATCCTACCTTAAATCAATGGAAGTGTCAGGGCAATCCCTACACTTTACTTTCGAGAGATATGCATGAAATTAGTCGCTAAAGACTTAGAACTAATAGGTTGCATGTAATTTGGTAGGTTCTAAAGAGTTAGGTGAAAGATGAGTTGATCATTGTATATACGTATATAAACCTTTTATTTTCGGTCTAGTGAGCATGTTTAGGATTTTATGTTCTTTAATTGTTTCTACTTGTCTATGAGTGAAACATGTTAGAACTTAGGATTTCTATGTGTGTTTACTTGCCATCTTTTGTCTTTTAATTTCGTAGATTAGATAAACAAACTTTCAAACCCCCCATACCTTTTATTTTATGTTTACAAACGTTGTCATGCATTAGTACCCTCAATCCCCGGTTAAGAACGATCCCTACTTATCAATGCTACATCTACAAAGAAGGGTTTTAATTGTTTTCGTGTTTGTTTGAGTGTTTTAATTAAATGCTTGAAAAGATGCGAATCATCTATGTGAGGGCAGAGCATCACCGGAGGTCGTTATCGGTACGTTACATGTTTTTGGTATTCCAGTAGTTGCATTGTTAGATCCGGGCGCCACACATTCATTCATATCATTTAGATTGTCATCATTGGCTACGGTACCTACATCTCCACTTCCGGGGTTGTGGAGAGTGTTGTATCCGTCAGGTGAGGTTGTGAGCATCGGTTGGGTTTACCGAGATTGTGAGGTGTTTATTGATGGCCATGGATTAGCCGCTGATCTGTTGTTGCTTGATATTGTGGATTTTGACTTGATACTGGGTATGGACTTCCTAGAGTCGCACTGGGCTATGTTTGACTGCCACAGGAAGGAGGTCGCGTTTCGTCGACCAGGGTTACCCGAGATACTGTTACGCGGCGAGAAGAACACTTCACTACCGTGTTTGATTTCTGCGATGAGGGCAGATTGGTTGATGAAGAAGGGTTGTGTTGCTTACTTAGCTCATGTTGTGGACACTACAGCTGCAGTGCCAGATCTTGGTAGTATTGAGGTTGTGTCTGAATTTCCGGATGTGTTTCCAGCGGAGTTACCTGGTATACCCCCTGTACGGGAGATTGATTTTACCATTGAGTTGTTGCCGGGTAATGGACCGATTTCCCAGACACCGTACCGGATGGCGCCTGCAGAGTTGAGGGAGTTGCAGATTCAGCTTCAGGAGTTGTTGGAGAAGGGATTCATTCGACCGAGTGTTTCTCCGTGGGGTGCTCCAGTGTTGTTTGTGCGGAAGAAGGATGGGTCCATGCGTTTGTGCATTGACGATCGGAAGCTGAATCAGATTACAGTGAGGAACAAGTATCCGTTGCCACGGATTGACGACTTGTTCGATCAGCTGAAGGGAGCAGCAGTCTTTTCGAAGATTGACCTTCGATCCGGATATCACCAGTTGAGGATCCGAGATTCAGATGTGGCCAGGACAGCATTCAGGACGCGGTATGGGCACTATGAGTTTTTGGTTATGCCGTTTGGGTTGACCAACGCCCCCGCAGCTTTCATGGACTTGATGAATCGGGTGTTTCGTCGATTCCTTGACAAGTTCGTGATTGTATTCATTGATGATATTTTGATATATTTGAGGAGTGTGGGCCAGCACAAGAAGCACTTGCGAGCGGTGTTGCGGACTTTGCGGGACCATCAGTTGTTCGCGAAGTTTAGCAAGTGTGAGTTCTGGTTGGATAGTGTGAAGTTTCTGGGCCACGTGATTTCAGCCGAGGGAGTTAGTGTTGATCCTGACAAGATCGAGGTCGTGCTAAATTGGAGTCGACCCACTACTGTACCAGAGATCCGGAGTTTCTTGGGGTTAGAAGGCTATTATCGACGGTTTGTACAGGATTTCTCTCGGATAGCTACACCACTGACCAGATTGACGAAGAAGGGCGTCAAGTTTGAGTGGTCTGATGCGTGCGAGGAGAGTTATTTGCTCCTGAAGGAGAGATTGACTACCGCACCGGTTCTGACATTGCCAGACGACAGTGGTGAGTTTGTTGTGTACAGCGATGCGTCGAAGTTGGGCCTTGGCTGTGTGTTGATGCAGCATGGTAGAGTCGTGGCATATGGTTCCAGACAGCTGAAACCACACGAGGTCAACTATCCGACGCATGATTTAGAGTTAGCCGCTATTGTATTAGCGTTGAAGAGTTGGAGACATTACCTATATGGTGCTCAGTGTAAGATTTTCACTGACCACAAGAGTCTCACCTACTTGCGGACACAGCCGGACCTGAACATGAGGCAGCGCCGATGGATGGAGTTGATCAACGACTACGATTGCACGTTTGAGTTTCATCCTGGGAAGGCCAACGTTGTGGCAGATGCACTTAGCCGGAAATCCGGAGCCTCATTGTTTCACATGTGTGTGGCCAGAGTGTCGATGTTAGCCGAGCTTCGAGCTACAGGTACTGTGTTTAGGTATGATGATGATGGAGCTTTGTTAGCCAGTTTCCAGGTTCGACCAGTGTTGGTTGATCAGGTACGGGAGGCACAGGATTCAGATCCTTACTTGCTGGGCAAGAAGACCATGATTCGGAATGGTGTGCCTACAGAGTTCCGTTTTAGCGATGACGGTACGTTGTTGTTCAGAGGTAGGCTTTGTGTACCCAGGGACGAGGACTTAAAGAAGGAGAGTTTGGATGAGGCCCACAGTTCAGCGTATGCGATGCATCCGGAGGTACGAAGATGTTTCGTACACTTCGAGCGTACTATTGGTGGCGCAACATGAAGCGAGAGATTGCCGCGTACGTGAGTCGGTGTTTGATTTGTCAGCAGGTGAAGGCGGAGAGGCAGAAACCTGCAGGGAAACTACAGCCACTTGAGATTCCAGTTTGGAAATGGGAGCATATCACGATGGATTCCGTCTATCAGTTGCCGCGTACTTCGGCGGGCAACACTGGCATTTGGCTTATTGTTGATCGATTGCCGAAATCCGCACACTTTCTTGCACTTCCAGGGAAGGTATCAGTGGGCAGATTGGCCAAGTTGTACTTATCTGAGATTGTTCGCTTGCATGGAGTGCCTGTGTCCATTGGTTCTGACCGTGATAGTCAGTTCACTTCTGAGTTTTGGCAGGCTTTACAACGAGCTTTGGACACGAGGTTGCGATTTAGTATAGCTTTTCATCCTCAGACTGACGGGCAGTCCGAGCGGACCATTCAGACACTTGAGGATATGCTGAGATCATGTGTGTTGCAGTTTCGTGGAAACTGGGATCAACAGTTGCACTTGATCGAGTTCGCCTACAACAACAGCTATCAGGCCACTATTGAGATGGCACCGTACGAGGCCGTATACGGGAAACAGTGTCGCACTCCATTGTGTTGGAGTGAAGTGGGCGAGCGTTGGCTCATTGGTCCTGATTTGGTGAAAACCACGATGGAGGACATTCAGGTTATTCGGGATCGACTGAAGATTGCCCAGGATCGGCAGAAAAGTTACGCGGATGTGAGGAGGAAGAGTTTAGAGTTTGAGGTTGGTGATTGGGTCTTCCTGAAACTATCTCCGTGGAGGGGAGTTGTGCGTTTCGGGAAGCGTGGCAAGCTTCGACCGCGGTACATTGGTCCGTATGAGATTATGGAGAGGGTTGGAGCTGTTGCTTACAGACTTGAGTTACCGACAGAGATGGCTCGTGTACATGATGTCTTCCATGTTTCGATGTTGCGGAAGTACATCTCAGATCCTTCACATGTGATAGCCCCACAGCAATTGTCGATCAGAGAGGATTTATCGTATGTTGAGGAGCCAGTGCAGATCCTCGATCGTCGTGAGCAGGAGTTGAGGCACCGTGTGATTCCGCTGGTGAAGGTCTTGTGGCAGAACCACTCGATTGAGGAGGCCACCTGGGAGACCGAGCAGCGTATGCGGGAGCAGTACCCTCATCTTTTCACCTGACAGGTACGTAAATTTCGAGGTCGAAATTTCTTTAAGGGGGGTAGATTTGTGACGACCCAAACCAGAATCAGATGTGTGTTTGGCACGATTCTCGAGATTTGGTTATAGTTGCAGTTTTACGACATTATGTGGTTTGCCGATTCGATTCGCGACTTTATTTTCAGTCGAGAATTTGAGTTGGGTATTTTCACGGAAAGTGTAGAGTACGTGATTTCGAGTTCGTGGGTGGTTCCGGAAGATTTTTCTGATAACCGAGGAATATTTTATGATTATTTGAAGTTTCCGGTTTCGACGAGTTTATCCGAATGTTTCGAGCTTATCCGAATCATTTCGTATTTTCATTTTGGACCGTTGATCGACCCGAGGGATGAGCATAAATATCAAAAAGTCGAAAAATAGCCGGGAATTAGTCGAAAACTTCATTTTGGGCGTTGACCAACCTGGAATTTCGTTGACTTTCCATATTTGGAAAGTGAGTCATCGGACCGAAAGGGAAAGTTTCCATTTTGGGTCTTCACCGTCCGGCGACCGGATTCCGGCCACCATCCGCCACGGGACAGGTATAGTTCGATGCCTCTCGTGATTTCGAGTCTGTATGGTTTTGGTTTGATTGGAATTGGAGAGGTTTTTGTGGAACCCGATTCGGGTTAGTTCGCCGGAAATCGTCCTTAACGGGGGAAGGTTTTCCGGTGAGTGTTGGAGGCCGAGGGGTGAGGGCTTTGACTCGCCTTGCCCCAAGGAAGCTTCCTATGTGATTTGATTGAAGGTTGGTGGAGTTTTCCGGTGAACCCGAATGGGTTGCCGGAGTTGGGAATTTTGATCGGAATCTTGATGGTTGAGGTGGTTCCGGGCTGAATTGGTCTTCGTGTTAGAAGAGAAAGATGTTCGCAAGGTTGAGATGGTCTGATCTGGAGAATTTCGCCGCGTGATTTCACCGTTGACGGCGCGCCGCCGCCTGCGGCGGCGGTCAACGGCGAGGAAAAAGTCAAATTTTCAGATTTCGATGTAATTAGTGTCGTTTTTCTCGTAATTGCGCCCTGATCATCGTCTAGAGGTTTTTAGGTTGATTTGATTAGCCGATTGTCAGTCGAGATTTCGAGTGGGGATTTCGGGATTTCCGTAGTTCATTTTGCACTGCATTTCGTATTTCCGGGAACGGTTGGTTTCCGTGCATCAGTACAGTGTTGTGGATTACGATATTGATCAGTTATGTTTTGTGAATGTATTCAGGAGATCGAGATCGAGATCTGGATCGTGATCGTGCTTCAGGCGATGGATCTTCCGCCGGACCACGAGTGTAGCGCGTGTGCGCGTTTCGAGAGTCTGTGAGTGGACAATTTCTTTTCACGGAAATCTTGCGAGTCTTTTATGTGATTTATGAATTGAGCATGCAGCATGATTATGGTTTTACGAGCATGAGATTTCATACGAGATTATGATTAAATAAGCATGTGTTTATGATTATACGAATATGTTTATATGGATATATGTATACGAACATGCATACACTTTTATGCTGTTTCATGCATTTGCATTGAAATGTTTATGATTTGGTTTACACAGAGTACAGTCGTGGTTACGTTGTTGTATCGATACACTTGCCTCTCGGCTGATCCCCGATGGTAGGCCACCAGGAGGGGCAGTACCCCTACCTGACCGGCGAGGGGCAGTACCCCGGAACCGAGGCCTTTCTGGCTATGAATCACGTGGTAGTCAAGGACTCCGTGATTCTGACTGTACTAGCACAGACGTGTCCATGAGTGACCCCGTGATACTTTCTATGCATACTCTGTTTACGAGTTGGAGTCAGCGTGTCCTCGTAAGCTATTTGATTTGATTTATTTATATTTCGACTCGCATATGTTTTTATAACATATATACTCGGTGAAAGACATTTATTTTCGTTCACTCACTCTAACGTGTTTATTGTCTTTCCCCTGGGCTTTTCAGTTTCCGTGCCCAGTTTGGTGTTTCACGTCGCGGTTTGGAGGCTAGTGATCAGAGTCACCTGTGTTTTCCAGTAGAATCTTGTTTCGCCTACTGATGTACATATTGTATATGTTTTACTCTAGAGGTCGCTCTGATACATTCTGATACTTGTTGTGCGGATTTTCACGGATATACATATATACATAGTATAGTTTGTTTACTGTTGTTGAATATATTGTTGTTGAGAAATCCGGATGGGATTGGTGCCCACGGTTTGCTTTTTGTGGCATAGGACGAAGTGTTAATTTTTGGGTGCAGGTTATGGTAATTCTACGCTAGTAACGAAACTCTGCCGAAATTTTGAAAAATTTTTGTTGGTTCGTATTTTCGAAAGGGTTTGATTCCGGTTTAGGTAACGAAAAACGGCGATTATGCGCAACCTCGTGGATTAAGCTGATTACACTACTGATTCTATTCCGGGTCGTCACACGAACTTCTACCACAAAGCCTTTACATTGATTTCCTTCATAATCCAGAACATGTAATCTTCAGCAAGACACAACTTGATAGAACCACAAGCCCAAAATATTTATTCTCAACCACTCTGCATCATCCATATCCTTGGGTTTCTCTTCGAGTGCAATATCCATTTCTTATTGACACAAGATATCCATCATCTCCCACTACCACATACCAAAACTGCCCATTCCATCAAACTTCTGAAATTCAAATTTTGCATTGCGCATTGCTATCCTAGTGGAGATCAAAGTACCCGAAGACGAAGGCTTCTCTTTATCACCCATTGAAACCAATTTGCTCCCAGTCTGAACCTAGGAGCTTTGATATCAGTTTGTTGTGCGGAAGTGTGACAAATGGTGGTAATCAATCAATGAGTAATAAAGAAAACAACAAACACAAACAACACAAGGATTTATAGTGGTTCACTCAATCAATGTGATTGAGCTACGTTTACTCTCGGAGCTGGCGAGAAATTCAACTATGATCAATTGGAGAGATTACAACTTGACTTTACGAATAAACTCCAACCACTCGTAACCCCAATACACCCAATTCGATGTTCTTCTCCAATTAGAGAATCTATTATCTCAACTATCAAGATCACTCCACCATACTAAAGCTATCTAGCTTTGACGTTGGAATTTATCTTAACAAACAATAAGAACAATAGCTACTAGTTTTGGTCTTCTCTATTACTGTCACACAATAATTCCAACAGGCTCTATATATATAGAGAGATGGAAAATTTGCTAGGTAACTAACCTAGCCAAAACCAACACCAACACGTCTTGGCTTTCCAAATTAGACAAAGACTAGGTTTGGGCCAATTTGAGTGAAGACCAAATCAACAGCAGGTATATCCAATCTCGTCTTTTTAGCGATATCAATAAAGGAGTCAGGCATAGAGTCTGCTACTTTCTGAAGATCAAGTATTACTTGCACTTATATCTGATTCTTAGATGTGTGGGGATCATGATGAGACAAAGTGGGATTAGATCATGTTAATTCCTGTCATTGAACCGGAATAAAGACATTCCTTCCTCTCCTTATTGTCGGGAAGTATGTCTCATCAAAGTGACAATCTGCAAATTTTGCAATAAAGAGATATCATGTCAAAGGATCAAGATAGCGAGCTATCATTGGAGTTTCATAGCCAATATAAATGCCCAATCTTCGTTGAGAACCAATTTTATTACGTTGTAGAGGCGTAATTGGCACATATACTGCATAACCAAAAATGCGTAGATGAGAAATGTTAGGATCATACCTAGGTACCAACTTGGGCACACTGAATGGTTGGCAGCCTAGGGGTAAAAATTGTGACGACCCAGACCAGAATCAGCAGTATGATCAGCTTGATCGATGAGCTTGTGCGTAGTCGCAGAGTTGTCCGACAGTTATTTGAATCGCCAGGCCGTTAACGACTAAATTATTGGCCTAGAATTGGAGCTGGGTCTCTTCTCGAGAGTCGTTGTACGTGTGATTACGAGTTCGTGGGCGGTTCCGGATCGTTATTTGGACGACCGAGGAATTAGTTATGGATATTTGAAGTTTCGACGGAAATGGATTTAAATGGTGGGCTACTTAACGACTAAATTACCGGACGAGAATTTGGTTTCAGCTTCTTCACGGAAGTTGTTCAGAATTTAATTTCGAGCTCGTAGGAACTTCCGGAGTATGATTTTGAGTTATGAAGATTTAGTTGTGATTATTTCCGATTGTGGTTGTTTAGTCGATTAAATGTGTGTTTGGTTGAATAGTTGACTTTTTATCCGTTTGGTCGATGTGTTTGACTTCGGGTGATTATGGAAGATTATGTCGAGTTGAATTCATGGCCGCGAGAATTACCGGTGGGGGAAGAGAGGTCACGATGGTTCACGGCGGCCTACCGGCGACGGAACCTTTTCCGGCCACCTTAGAGGGCGGGGCTGGTCTTGTTCCGTGCGCCTCGACACCCCGAGTCACTTTCCGGGCACCCCTCACGGCGAGGCTCGCCGGAGGAGGAAGAAAATCCGGCCCAAAAATGAAGGAAACTTGGTGGATTCGGGTTCTTGGTTTCAGGCCGAATTGAGCTACGATTAGCACTGGGTTTTGAAGCTCTCCTCTCAAGGATTCTAACCATGTAAGTATGGAGTTCTAATTCGATTTGTGGATGGAGAATTTTGGATTTGAAATTTGTGTTTCAATTCGGGTTCTCATGAAATTGACCATGTTAGAGTGAGAAATGGCCTTCGTTGCAGTTGACAAAGTTGCTCAGTGGGTGATTTTGAGTGGAATAGGGGTTGCTCCGCCGTGAAATTATCCGGTAAGCGGTGGCGCCGCCTTGGGCGGCGGTCAACGGTCAACGGGTTGACTTTTTGACTTTCGACAAGTTGCATGTCATTTGACTCGAAATCGCGCTCCGATCGCTGTGGGGAGGTTCGTTTTTCGAGTTGAGCGTCCGAACGTAAAACGAGGTATTGAGGTGGTATATATGGATTTTCGATGATTCGTCGTATTCGAATTGTGTATTTCTGAGAACGGTGGTTTCTCGTGGTTTGATTTGTATTGTCTGATTATGACTTTGAATATTGGACATTGTGAATATTCAGGGATTCGTGATCGTTTGTTTGGCGAGGGACATTCCGCCGGATCACGGGTTAACGCGATACGCGTTACGCCAGTCTGTGAGTGGACAATTTCTTTTCACGGAAATCTTGCGAGTTTTTTATATGATTTATGAACTTGAGCATGCAGCATGATTATGGTTTTACGAGCATGAGATTTCATACGAGATTATGTTTATTATGAGCATGTGTTTTACGATTATAGGATTATATTTATACGTATACGATTATACATACACTTATATGTTGTTTCATGCATTTGCATCGAATTGTTTGTGATTTGATTTTCGCACAGTACAGTCTTGGTTACGTTGTTGTATCGATACACTTGCCTCTCGGTTGATCCCCGATGGTAGGCCATCCAGGAGGGGCGTCGTCATCCCTACCTGACCGGTGAGGGGCGTTTTCCCCGGAACCGAGGCCATTTCTAGCTTAGAATCACGGGGACCAAGGACCTCGTGATTCGGACTGTACTAGCACGGTGTGTGTCCATGAGTGACCCCGTGGGTTTTTTACTTGCATGCTCAGTACACTAGAGGAGTATGAGTTTTACCTCGTGTACTTGTTATTTTATTTACCTGGACTCGCATATGTTATTTTAAACATATATATTAACTGGTGAAAGACATTTATTTTCGTCCACTAACTCTAACATGTTTATTGTCTTTCCCCTGGGCTTTTCGGTTTCTGTGCCCAGTTTGCAGTTCAGGCTCTGGTGTCGCACGTCGTGGTCGGAGGCATAGTGCTCGAGTTACTTTGTTTCATCCAGTAGGTTTATTGTTCTACCTACTGTGGTATGCGTATATGATTATGTATTAGAAGTCGCTCTGAGCTTCCTATTGTATATGTTATACGATTTTACTCCGGATTTTCAGTAAAGTACATATATATTTACTACTTTACGTTATTGTTGATATATTGAGAAATCCGGATGGGATTGGTGCCCACGGTTTGCTTTTTGTGGCATAGGATGAAGTGTATTTTCCGCGTGCAGGTAATGGTAATTCCATGCTAGTAACGAAACTCTGCCAAAATTTTTACGGTTTTTGTTGGTTCGTGTTTTCGAAGGGGTTTGATTACGATTTAGGAAGCTAAATCGGGGTTGGGTCCTTTCAGCTTGGTATCAGAGCATTAGGTTATAGGTTCTGTAGACTTCTGTAGTCGTGTTTACTAAGGATATTTGAGAATGTACAGCATGTCTGGAATGGTGACTCGACCGGCCGGCGGATAATGATTAAAATTCTGGGTGTTGTATGTTTTCAAATATTTGAAGTTCCATGATTACGTTCCACTTGTTGTGAACGATATTGTATTCATTAGGATGCCTCCTGACGTGCTTTCCGTGTCGTTTCGGTTGTGGATCCTGTTGCGGATCAATCGA
Organism: Geum urbanum; assembly: GCA_946800695.1. NCBI lineage: Eukaryota > Viridiplantae > Streptophyta > Magnoliopsida > Rosales > Rosaceae > Geum > Geum urbanum. The sequence continues at coordinate 16,341,748 of OX327003.1, forward strand.
CAAGCGATTTGCCAGAGATTGTGGATTTGGATGAGTATTCAGAGTTCAGAGAATTGTGTGGCACGGTTTGCCTGTGGATGTGTATATGAGCGTCTACATGTTGCCTCAGAGCTGAGATTTGTGGCAGTGATGTTTGCCTGAGTCAGATTGTTGTGTTTGGTGGGCTGATATTGTGTGAGTTTCGGTTGCGACTCCACGGCCTACATTCAGAGTGTTGTGTATACGGTAATGGTTTATCAGGCTACCCAGCATTCGAATGTGGAGTGTTTACCCACCTGAGGCAGAGATGCATTGTCCACATGTTTGTTCCTGTTTGCACGAGTTATGTGGCTTCAGAGGAAACAATGTACGAGGTTCGAGATGAGTTTGAACCTGAGTATCAGAGAGAGTCTGATTGATGTGCCTCGAGACATCCGTGAGAAGCTTAGTATGCTGCACTCAGTGGCGAGTCTATTGAGAAGGAAAGACGTACACGGTATTCGATGTGATGGTTTGTGGAAACTGGACTTAGTCAAGATTTTGATGAGGTTGAGTTTCGACACTTCGGGATCAGTGACTTCATCAGGCTGTGACCTTTTCGATATGGTTGAGGGCCATCAGATCAGGCAGAGGATTCGTTTGACGATGGCGGATATCGCAGAGTAGCGGACTTGCTCCTGTGGCATGAGTTTGGGTGATCGTTGGTGATCCTTTCACGCAGAAGGTGTTGCGGTGACGTGTGTTCGTAGAGTATTCTCTGTTGCCATTGTGGTGACCAGGAGGATCACGTTATGAGGGAGCACTCTTGGTCAGCTGTTGTAGTGGTTCGGCAACTCGGGATTTACGAGGAGATCCTCATGTTGTTCCTGCAGTCTGATCAATGTATCCTTTTGACGAGTTAATTAGCTATGTCGCATTTGATGTGGGCGGTTAGTTGGACATGTTGGAGTTCGTACCATGACCTTGTTTGAGGACAGATTTTTCTCCGAGGTTACTGTTGTTTGGTATCCAGGGCTATTGTACCTGCATCTCCACTTCCGAGGTTTTGGAGAGTATTGCATCCATCCGGAGGTTGCGAGATCCTTGTTGGAGGTTATGTGTTAGCCGTGGATCTGTTATAGCTGGACATCGTGGTTTTGGTGTGATTGTGAGTACGAACTTTCTGACGATGCATTTGGCTGTGTTCGAGTGCCTCGAGAAGGAGATTGTGTTTCGACGACCAGATTTTACCGAGATACTGTTTCGCGGTGATGGTCGAGCGGATGGTGGAGACGGATTGTGTTGTTGTTTAGCTCATGTTGTGGATACTACGGTTGTTGTGCCTGACATTGGCGACATCGATGTGGTTCCCGAGTTCCAGGTGTATTCCGGAGGAGTTACCAGGTGTTCCTCTAGTTTGGGAGATTGACTACACCATTGAGCTTGTACCAGGCGCTGGACTCATTTTACCGGCATCTTGTCGTTCTGAGCCAGCGGAGCTGATGGAGCTACAATTTCGACTCCAGGAGTTGCTGGAGGAGGTTTCGGGAGATTTCATGCGTCCTCGCGTATTTGCGTGGTGTGCACTTGCATTGCTTGTACGGATGATGGATTGTTCGACGCGAAGGTGCACTGACTACCAGAATCTTGATTTGCTTCAGAGGAGAGTGAGTATCCTCCGCTTCGGATCGTCGATTGATTTGATCAGCTAGTGAGAGCTTCAGTCTTTTCGTAGTTTGATTTCGGATCCGGATACCATCAGTTGTGGACCGGTGAGGCAGATGTGGTTATGTTGGCTTTCGGATCTCGGTGCGAGCATCTGGAGTTCTTGGTCACGTTGTTTGGTTGACCAATGCCCCGTAGATCTTGCGAACTTGATGGATCTGGTGTTCAGACGGTTTCTGGACGAGTTGCGGTCATGTTCGTCGACAATATCCTGATTTACTCCAGGAGCGTGGACCAGCACCTGAAGCAATTGTGAGCGGTTTCGCGGACCTTGCGAGACGACTAGGTGTTTGCGAAGTTCAGTCAGTATGAGTTTTGGCCGACTAGTGTGACTGTTTTTTGGACTGTATAATGTCAGCCGAGGGAGTTGGCGTGGATCCTGACCAGCTAGAAGCCGAGTTGATTTGGAATTGCTCTACCATTGTACCAGAGATCGGGAGTCTCTTGGGTTTGGCAGGCTTGTACCGACGGCTTTGTGCAGGATTTTTCCAGATTGCCACTTCACTTTCCGGATTGACGAAGAAGTGTCAAGTTCGAGTGGTTCGATGCACGCGAGGAGAGTTACTTACTCCTGAGGGGTGGTTGACCGTTGCTTCGGTTTTGAACTTACCTGACGATCGCGATGAGTTCGTGGGTTATGGCGATGCATCGAGATTTGGATTTGGTTGTGCTTTGATGCTGTGTAGCAGAGCGGTGGCTCATGATTCCAGGCAGTGGAACTTTGTATAGCTACGTATCCTATGTATGATTTGGGTGTAGCTGTCCTTGTGTTAGCACCAGAGAGTTGGAGATACTACTGCTATGGCGTGCAGCACAGTGTAGGATGTGCACTGATCATTTGAGTTTCATCCACTTGCATTTTCGGCCAGATTTGGGCTTGAGGCAGTATAGATGTATTGGGTCGATTAACGACTATGGATGTACTTTTAAGCTTGTGCAGGAAAGGCTAGAGATTGTACTTTGACTACCCATTTGGGGATGTTGTTGCTGATACTTTCAGTCGGAAGACGGGAGCTTCAGTGTTGCATGTGTGTATGTGTGGCTCGAGTTTCCGTGTTAGCCGAGTTATGGGCTACGAGAGCTGAGTTCGAGTGTGATGATGTTCAGGCTCGTGATTCTTGCGCGCGTTTGGCGTTAGTGACGCGGAGAAGTGTCAGATACTTCGAGTTTATTATTCATGACGCATCATGAAGAGCAATGTAGCAGCTTGTGTGTACTGATGCCATATTCATCGATTGGCAATGGCTAGGAGGCAGAGACGTGCCGAGATGTGTCAGCCATTTGAGATTTCCGGTTAGACGTGGCGGTTGCTGCTGTGATTGTGTGTGTTTGTATGCACTTTTGTTTGTGATACCAGTTGTCAGGCCTTTGTGAACCATTTGATGAATTTAGTATGTTTCCTTGTACTTTCGGAGACGATTTCAGTGGCGGGCTGGCATGATTGTGTTTGACGGAGGTTGTTCATTCCCACGGTGTACCTGTGTCCCAGTTCGCTGATCGAGGTAATCAGCTACGACTGTGTGTTTGTGAGCTTTGCAGCGAGCATTGGGGACCAAATCACGAGTTAGTACCGGTTCTTATCCTCTGATTGGTGGGCGATCTTTGAGGATTATTCAGGCCTTGGAGGGCATGTTGTGGACCTTGGTATTGCAGTTTCGGAGGATTCGGGACCAGCAGTTTCAGCGGTTTGAGTTTGCTTGCAGTACCAGTTTGTGGACCACTATGGTTTTGAGGTTGTTTGATGTTGAGTTGAGGTATGTTGTTGTACTCCATTGTATTGGAGCGAGTTTGGTTTGAGTATGAGTTGACGTTTGATTCTAATTTTGTGGAATGTGTTACCACAGACTGTCTGGTTAGCGGAAATGAGTTGATAATTGCTTGAGTTCGATGTTTGAGTTGTGTTGGCATGAATATGTTGAGTTGTGAATTGACACGTTGTTTTGATTTGTATGTGGCCATAGGCGAGTTTGTGTTATGCCGTATGGTTCGGCATCGCCTATAGCATTGGCTTTTGTGCGAGTTGTGTTCCGTGTGGCGGAACTGTGTTTCAGGTTGGTTTCGCATTGTGTACCCTGTCTGTTCCTTATGTAGGAACACTTGGCGATTGTGTGAGCCAGTTCAGATTTGTGATTTGAGGGTACAGGGATTCCAGCACGGAGTTATCTCCTATTGTGGAGTCTGTTATTAGAGTTGTTCAGTTGACGTTACCACTGAGCAGTTGAGCAGTATGCAGAGGCCGTGCTCCTATGTGTAGTCGGCAGACTTGGAAATTTCGAGGTCGAAATTATTCTAAGGGGGTGGGATTTGTGACGACCCGGACCAGAATCAGCAGTATGATCAGCTTGATCGATGAGTTTGTGCGTAGTCACAGAGTTGTCCGACAGTTATTTGAATCGCCAGGCCGTTAACGACTAAATTATTGGCCAAGATTTGGAGCTAGGTCTCTTCTCGAGAGTCGTTGTACGTGTGATTACGAGTTCTTGGGCGGTTCCGGATCGTTATTTGGGCGACCGAGGAATTAGTTATGGATATTTGAAGTTTCGACGGAAATGGATTTAAATGGTGAGCTACTTAACGACTAAATTACCGGACGAGAATTTGGTTTCGGCTTCTTCACGGAAGTTGTTCAGAATTTAATTTCGAGCTCGTGGGAACTTTCGGAACATGATTTTGAGTTATGAAGATTTAGTTGTGATTATTTCCGATTGTGGTTGTTTAGTCGATTAAATGTGTGTTTGGTTGAATAGTTGACTTTTTATCCGTTTGGTCGATGTGTTTGAGTTCGGGTGATTATGGAAGATTATGTCGAGTCGAATTCGTGGCCGTGAGAATTATCGGAATCGGATATACGACGAGAAATTTACGCGCGTTTGAAGTTCGTCGAAATGGATAAGCATGAAGTTTCCTTTTTGGGAAAACTTTAAATAGTAACCTACCTAAAAGGGAAAGTCAAAGTTGCATTGATTATGGTTGACTCAGTCAACTTGGTTTGACCGATGGGGGAGGAGAGGTCACGATGGTTCACGGCGGCCTACCGGCGACGGAACCTTTTCCGGCCACCTTAGAGGGCGGGGCTGGTCTTGTTCCGTGCGCCTCGACACCCCGATTCACTTTCCGGGCACCCCTCACGGCGAGGATCGCCAGAGGAGGAAGAAAATCCGGCCCAAAAATGAAGGAAACTTGGTGGATTCGGGTTCTTGGTTTCGGGCCGAATTGAGCTACGATTAGCACTGGGTTTTGAAGCTCTCCTCTCAAGGATTCTAACCATGCAAGAATGGAGTTCTAATTCGATTTGTGGATGGAGAATTTTGGATTTGAAATTTGTGTTTCAATTCGGGTTTTAATGAAATTGACCATGTTAGAGTGAGAATTGGCCTTCGTTGCAGTTGACAAAGTTGCTCAGTGGGTGGTTTTGAGTGGAATAGGGGTTGCTCCGCCGTGAAATTATCCGGTAAGCGGTGGCGCCGCCTTGGGCGGCGGTCAACGGTCAACGGGTTGACTTTTTGACTTTCGACAAGTTGCATGTCATTTGACTCGAAATCGCGCTCCGATCGCTGTGGGGAGGTTTGTTTTTCGAGTTGAGCGTCCGAACGTAAAACGAGGTATTGAGGTGGTATATATGGATTTTCGACGATTCGTCGTATTCGAATTGTGTATTTCTGAGAATGGTGGTTTCTCGTGGTTTGATTTGTATTGTCGGATTATGACTTTGAATATTGGACATTGTGAATATTCAGGGATTCGTGATCGTTTGTTTGGCGAGGGACATTCCGCCGGATCACGGGTTAACGCGATACACGTTACGCCAGTCTCTGAGTGGACAATTTCTTTTCACGGAAATATTGCGAGTCTTTTATATGATTTATGAACTTGAGCATGCATCATGATTATGGTTTTACGAGCATGAGATTTCATACGAGATTATGTTTATTATGAGCATGTGTTTTACGATTATACGATTATATTTATACGGATATACGTATACGATTATGCATACACTTATATGTTGTTTCATGCATTTGCATCGAATTGTTTGTGATTTGGTTTTCACACAGTACAGTCTTGGTTACGTTGTTGTATCGATACACTTGCCTCTCGGTTGATCCCCGATGGTAGGCAATCCAGGAGGGGCGTCGTCATCCCTACCTGACCGGTGAGGGGCGTTTTCCCCGGAACCGAGGCCATTTCTAGCTTAGAATCACGGGGACCAAGGACCTCGTGATTCGGACTGTACTAGCACGGTGTGTGTCCATGAGTGACCCCGTGGGATTTTTACTTGCATGCTCAGTACACTGGAGGAGTATGAGTTTTACCTCGTGTACTTGTTATTTTATTTACCTGGACTCGCATATGTTATTTTAAACATATATATTAACTGGTGAAAGACATTTATTTTCGTCCACTCACTCTAACGTGTTTATTGTCTTTCCCCTGGGCTTTTCGGTTTCTGTGCCCTGTTTGCAGTTCAGGCTCTGGTGTCGCACGTCGTGGTCGGAGGCATAGTGCTCGAGCTACTTTGTTTCATCTAGTAGGTTTATTGTTCTACCTACTGTGGTATGCGTATATGATTATGTATTAGAAGTCGCTCTGAGCTTCCTATTATATATGTTATACGATTTTAGTCCGGATTTTCAGTAAAGTACATATATATTTACTACTTTACGTTATTGTTGATATATTGAGAAATCAGGATGGGATTGGTGCCCACGGTTTACTTTTTGTGGCATAGGATGCAGTGTATTTTTCGCGTGCAGGTAATGGTAATTCCACGCTAGTAACGAAACTCTGCCAAAATTTTTACGGTTTTTGTTGGTTCGTGTTTTCGAAGGGGTTTGATTCTGATTTAGGAAGCTAAATCGGGGTTGGGTCCTTTCAAAAATGAAGAAGCATAGTTGCGTGTAAAACTGCATAACCCCACGCGAATACCGGTAAGTTTGTATGCGTTACCAAAGTACGAGACACAAGCTGCAACTGTTTTGTGTGAATCTTTGCTAAACCGTTCTAAGAATGAACATGAGGAATGAGATGTTCAACTTCAATCCCAACTAACATGCAGTAATCATCAAAATACTTTGATGTAAACTCTCATGCGTTGTCCAATCTAATAGACCTTATTGGATGATCCAGATGGTGAGCCTAGACCTTATTAATTTGTACTAGAATATATGCAAACGCAACATTCCTTGTGGATAGCAAAGCAACGTCTGACCATCTTTTTGATGCATATACCAAAACCATGAAATATTGAAATGGTCTGCATTCTGGTTTGATAGGTCCACAAATATCACCTTCAATCCTTTGTAAGACTGGAATATTGTTGGTGTTGTCAACACCAAAAGAAGGATGTGACAGTAACTGTGCTAAGGAACAAGCTTTGCAAAATGGGCGATCTCCATAAGAGATTGCAACATATGAATCTGGTGGGATAACACATGATGCCACAGTGGTACTTTGTCGAGATTATGTTGCACTCGTCTCAGTTACTAACCAGTAGTCTCATCCGCCCCATATAAATCAATGGATTTAGGTATTTCCACATGCTTCTTTGCTCTGAAAAATTGATGACCATGAGAGTTTTTCAATATTTTGATCATCATGTCATGACCTAGGTGTCCCAATCAAAAATGCCAAAGCTTGTATTAGTCTGAGTCATGGCATTGGATGTAATATTCTGAACCATAGTTAAAGATAAATCACTACAAATAGTCAAAAACTTCTTTAGAATGCACTTGCGTCCACATTCAATAGAGGTAATACACAATAATTCTTGTCCATTCTCAAAATATGTTTCCAAGTGGAAATCATTGGCGCGAACATCCTTGAAACTTAGCAATGTTTGATTGGCCTTTGGCGTGTATAGGACATCAGTGATAAACAATCTTGTACCATAAGGGAGTAGAAATTCTACTGAACCATGCCCTTGAATAACCCGCGTTGCACCTATCATGGTAGTCACTGAGAATTTGTATGGAAAAAGATCCACAGATAGTTGTTTATTCCGCATAATGGTGTGGGTAGTACTACTATCTGCAAGATACTCAATCTTGCCTTGAGACATATACAAAAAAAAATGTAAATAAGTGAGTCTTTCAACTAAAGACTAGGCAAACACTTTAAGTAAATACTTAAAGATTTGAATATGGGTGTGACCCTTGTCGATCAAGTGCTGATATGACATAAGCAAACCAATGTAAAACCACATCTGGTTCAGAATTTCAGGTTGGTTGTTTTAGATTTATTTTTTTAGAACCCTGTGTCAGTAAAATACAGCAAAAACACCACAAACCGAGTATAATCTTCGATGGGTCGAGAGCAATTCTCGATGGATCGAAGGAAACCCAAAATAGAATTGTAATTTTTCGACACCAAGCTTCGGTGGGTCGATAAAAATCTTTGATGGATCGAAGAACTTGACTCGAGGGACTCCTTTGATGGATTGAGAAAGTTTCTCGATTGGTTGAAGGTGCAAAATATGGACTCGATGATCACCTTCAATGGATCGAGGGTATTTTTGTAAAATTTTTGATGGATTAAAAATTTCAAAAATCGATCTGAGAGACCCTTTTGATGGGTAGAGAGAAAGTCTTGATGGATCGAACGGTCCTCGAGATCAAAAGAACATCCTCTTTTGTGTCTCATTTTTACGGTATCTTTGTGTCATTATGCCATATCTTAATGTAAACATTGAACCATACACTGTATTGGTAGTAAAATAACATTCTCAACACTTTCATATACCAAAAAATAGAGAAAATTCCATTACTTGCCAATTAAAACATTACACCATAAATGTTCTTATCCAAAATCCAAGACAAAAGTCTAATAAAAATGATTGAAAGATAAGCCAAAAACAAATCAAAAACATGAATTTATTACAGAGACAACCACTTTTTACATAGGCTATTCAAAATATGGAGTAACTAGGTCCTTCTCCTTATCCTCTATAATCACGAGATTGGTATCAACATCTGAAAGGACCCAACCCCGATTTAGTTGCCTAAACCGGAATCGAACCCCTTCGAAAATACGAACCAACAAATTTTTTTCAAAATTTTGGCAGAGTTTCGTTACTAGCGTGGAATTACTATTACCTGCACGCGGAAAATACAGTTCATCCTATGCCACAAAAAGCATCCGGATTTCTCAATATATCAACAGTAAAGTAAATCAATAAATATAATAGTACTTTACAGAAATCCGGTGTAAAATCGTATAACATAAACAACAGATTACTCAGAGCGACCTCTAATATAATAACATATCAGTATACCACAGTAGGTAGAACAATAAACCTACTGGAAGAAATAAGGTAGCTCGAGTACTATGCCTCCGACCACGACGTGCGACACCAGAATCCGAACTGTAAACTGGGCACGGAAACCGAAAAGCCCAGGGGAAAGACAATAAACTCGTTAGAGTGAGTGGACGAAAATAAATGTCTTTCACCAGTTAATATATATGTTTAAAATAACATATGCGAGTCCAGGTAAATAAAAACAATATAGTACACGAGGTAAAACCATAATCCTTTAGCGTACTGAGCATGCATGTAAAAATCCCACATGGTCGCTCATGGATACACACCGTGCTAGTACAGTCCGAATCATGGGATCCCAGACCCACACGTGATTCTAAGCCAGAAATGGCCTCGGATCCGGGGATACGCCCATCACCGGTCTGGTTGGGGAAACGCCCCTCCAAGCGGCCTACCATCGGGGATCAACCGAGAGGCAAAGTGTATTGATACAACAACGTAACTGAGACTGTACTCTGTGTAAACCAAATCATAAACAGTTCGATGCAAATGCATGAAACAACATATAAATGTATGTATACTCGTATACGTATATCCGTATATGTATAATCGTATAATCGTAAACAAATGCTCATGTAATCCGAAATCTCATACGCATGCTCCAGTTCGTAAATCATATAAAAGACTCGCAAGAATTCCGTGAAAAGAAATTGTTCGCGTTAACCTGTTATCCGGCGGAAAGTCCATCGCCAAACAAACGATCACGAACCCCTGAATAATCACAATAACCATTCCTCAAAATCATAATTCGACAATTAAAGACAAATCACGAGAAACCACCGTTCTCGGAAACACATAATCCGAATACGACGAATCGTCAAAAATCCAATAGGTACACCACAATACCTCGCTATACTTTCGGACGCTCAACTCGAAAAACGAACATCCCCACTGCGATCAGGGCCCGAGTTCGAGTGAAATGACATGCAACTTGTCGAAAATCCCAAAAAGTCAAAGTTGACCGCCGCCCACGGCGGCGCCGCTACTGACCGGAAAATTTCACGGCGGAGCTACCTCTATTCCATGAAAAATCACCCACTGAGCAACTTTGTCAACTGCAACAAAGGCCAATTCTCACTCTAACTCATCCAATTTCATGAAAAACCGAATGTTCACACAAATTTCAATCCCAAAATTCTCCATGTACAAGATGAATTGGATTACCAAACTTACAGGGTAGCATCAAGGGGATGAGAGCTTCAAAGCCCACCCAAATTTTCAGCTCAATTCGGTCTAAATCGTTGAACCCGAATCACCAAGTTTCTTCTTGAATTTGGCCGAAAGTTTCTCCTAATACCGGCCACCTCGCCGTGAAAGGCGACCGGAAGTGAGACCGTGAGGCCGAGGCGCACCCAACGGGTCCTCCCCCGTGGCCGGAGACGGCCGGACAAGCTCGCCGCCGACAACCCACCGTGGCCACCGTCGAGCTCCATTTTCAGCTTTGTTTGACTCGGTCAACTCCCCTTTATGGCAAGTTTGACTTGCCCAATATGGCAACTGCTAAGACAAGACACACACTGGAAGTTACAGAGAATAAATCTCCATAAACAATATATTAGATTAACTAATTAGTTCAAAAATTATAGGATATGATAATTAACTTATGTAGAAATATGGACTAGAGTTGGATACAGTTTATGTTGACGGAAATAATGAAAGGTATATTGACGGAATCAAAGAGTTTATGTTGTTTGCGATGTAACATGGTCAAGGAAAGAAGCGTTACAGGGGTCAGTGCAGAAAATATCTTAACCATCAGTTTGTGGAGATTAATGTTATGACGTAACACTTGTATGACCATGGTATGACGTGGCGTTACATTACATGGAGTGAGCACGGTGAAGTAGTAGACTTCAGCTCATGACCAGACTATAGGTCAGGGTACAGTTACTGGGGCGCTTCATCCAGCAGTAGTGGCGTTCCTTCTTGGAACCCCACTGTGGATGTCACTACCAGCATTTTCACTATATTGTGGAATTACCATTAACCTGCACCCGAAAAACACACTTCATTCTATGCCACAAAAGCCAAACCATGGGCACCAATCTCATCCGGATTTCTCAATATCATATCATTATGTAAAGTACTAAATAAAAGCTGTAACTTTACAGAAATCCGGGGGAAATTATATGAAAATATAAACAGATCCAATATTCAGAGCGACCTCTAGTATATACATATATATACAAATAGTAGGCCAAACTAGGGACCTACCATAAAAGAAATGTAGCTCGAATACTAAGCCTCCAACTGCGACGTGCAACACCAGAATCAGAACTGCAAATTGGGCACCGAAACCGAAAAGCCCAGGGGAAAGGCATATAAACCATTAGAGTGAGTGGACGAAAATAAATGTCTTTCACCGAACAATATATGTTATAAAAACATATGCGAGTCTAAATGCATGAAAATAATAATGTACACGAGGAAAACTCTAACCCTCAAGTGTACAGAGCATGCATCGAAAATCCCGCGGGATCACACATGGACACATCCGCGCTAGTACAGTCCGAATCACGGGATCCCAGACCCACACGTGATTCAAGCCAGAAAGGCCTCAAGTCATAGGTCTCTCCCCCCCCCGGTAAAGGCATCAGGTCAGGGGTTACAGTCTCCCCCGGTAAACATCCTCGGGGATCAACTGGGATGCAAGTGTATCGATACAACCACCTATACTAAGACTGTACTCTGTGTAAACCAAATCATAAATAGTTTCTATGCAAATGTATAAAACATAATGTAAATGCATATTCGTAATACATAATTATATAAACATATTCGTCGATGTATATTCGTAAATGAATAATCATAAAACACATGCTCGAAGAACTCATAATCGTATGTGCATGTTTATGCTCGTTAAATGTAATATAAAGACTCGCAACCAATCAGTGAAAAGAAAAGTGCCCACTCACAGATAAGTACGACGCAAAATGCGTTAATCCTGTGATCTGGCGGAAAATCTCTCGCCAAACGGACGATCACGATCCCCTGAATAATCATAAATACCACTGTTCAAAATCACAATTCAGAACCCTGAACCACATCTTGAGAATCAACCATTCCCGGAAACATATAACTTAATATCGACGAAATCGTCAAAAATCCAATAAACACACTATAAAACCTCGCTACAATTTTCGATGCTCAATTCAAAATATAAACCTCACCACTGCGATCGGTGCGCGATTCCGACCAAAACGACATAAAACTTGTCGAAAAACACCTCGGCCGGAAAACCGCTGCCACTGCCTCCACCTCCGAAAAATGTCATCGGCCCAGAAAATTTTAACCTACACAAGGATTTCAAGATCTCGACATTTCCAACAACTTTCTAGTTCAAAGTTAAGCCCAATTTTGACCGGAAAAGGTCCAAATCTCACATTGAAGTTGAAAACCCTCGGCGGAATTCTCCACCTCCGATCGGCCTCCTCCGGCCACGGCAAGGTGCGAGACCACTTGGGTTACACTCACCTCTCCATGGGCTACAAAACCCCTAACAAGTCGACGTCCATCTCGGCCGCCACTGCCGCCACCAAAGCCGCCGAAACTCGCCGGAAAAACAAGAACTTTGCCGTGTAGTTTCTCCCACCTCCGGCCACCATACACGTCGATCCATCTACCAAACTGAAGAGGTGACAAAGCCCAACACTTTTCGTCAAGGGACCACGGCCAATCGTGGCTAGAATCCGGCACAACCAGGGCGAAGAACCCGCGGCCTCCAAACGGGTCGAACCACCCGCAGTCAATGCGGGTCAACGCCCAGGTTTCCAATTTTGGAAACTTTCCCAATTTGTCACGTACTTATACCGTACACGTATCGAAATCAAATGGATAAATACGACAAAATCTAATGGCCGAAAATATTCATAACTTATTCCTCGTAACTCGAAATAATCCTCCGAAAGTTCCCACGAGCTCGAAATTAAATTCTCTACAACTTTCGTGAGGGATCTTAGATCAAATTCTTGTCTGATAATTTAGTCGTTAACAAGCCTTCAATATTAACCAATTATGACAAAATCACGACTAATCACAAAACTCGCAAATCAAGCTAATAAACATACCATTTCTGGTTCGGGTTGTCACAAATCTACCCCCCTTACAAAAATTTTGACCTCAAAATTTCCAAGTCTTCCAACTGAAAAGTAGGGATACTGCCTCTGCATATTGCTCTAACTCCCAAGTAACTACCTCAACTGAATGACTCTGCCATCAGACTTTCACAATAGGAAATATTTTTGTACTATAATCCCTATACCCTCAAATCCAGAATCTAAACTGGCTCCTCCACAAATGTCAAGTCTTCCTGTATAGGGAACTGATAAGGTGCTAAACATGCAATAAATCTGAAATGTAGTTCCACCACATGGAATGCAACATAAACATTGGCCAACACTATAAGCAATGCAAAACTATATGTCACAACACTGACTCGCTCCATGATCACATACAGACCAATATAACGTGGCAGAGTATACCCCACCACCCAAAACAAATCACACCTTTCTAAAGAAACCTTGAACTCAATTACTCAACATACTTACATCGACATAACTTCACTGTTGAACTCGAGGAGTTATCAATTTGTCCTTGTTAATCTAAGGTTAACAGTAGCGCATTCCACTAAATCAGGACCAAAAGCCATCTCATTCCTAACTCACTCCAACACAATAGAGTGCAACACTGTTCCTTATATACAACTTCATACAATGTTATAATAATACTAGTCTATAAACGGATATTGCGAGCAATCTCGAACAAATGAAATTATTGATCCCAAATCCCTTTGAACTGCAATACATAGGACCACAACATGTCCCCCAAAGTCTAAATAGTCCTCTGAGATTGCCCACCAAACTGAGGATGAAAAACTGTACTAAACTGTAATCTGGTCCCCAATGCTCACTGCAATACCTGCTAAAACTCTGTTGTAACTAATTATCTCGATCAGCGATCCAGGACACAGGCACACCATGCAAATGGACAACCTCTGCCAAATACAACTATGCCAACCTGCCCACTGAAATATTTCCTGGAAGTACAAGGAAATGAATTGATTCCCAAAACGGTCCACAATGACCAAAATACCAGTATTCCCATCCGAAGTACGCGGTAACTAATACACGAAATCCATAGGGATATGTTCCCACTTCTAATCGGGAATCTCCAATGGCTATAACTTCCCAGCAAGTTTCCGTCTTTCTGCCCTCACCTGCCGACAAATCAGGCATCTGCTCCCATAGGCTGCTATTTCCCTCTTTATGTTGCTCCACGAGTAGTAAACTCTAAGTATCTGATACATCTTCGTACCACCAAGGTGCATAACATATATAGAACCATGAGCTTCAATAAGCATCTTCCTCTTCAGATTATTGTCTCTGGGCCCACATAGTCTCCTTCTGCACGATAAAGTGCCCACATTCCTCAACTGATACTTTGCTGGAACACCATTCTGAATCGCATTCTTCTTGTTCAACCGGTAGGAATCCGCATCCTGAGCCTCACAGACCTGATCAAGTAACACAGGTCGATCCTAAAACTAGCCAACAATGCTCCATCATCTCACTCTATCTCAGTTCCCGTAGCTCGTAACTCAGCTAACAGTGATATTCTTGCAACACGTACATGAAACATAGAAACTCCAAATTTCCGACTAAGTGCATCAGCAACAACACCCATGAATGATAGTCAAAGTACAACCACATTAGCCTTTCCCGGATGAACTCAAATGTGCGGCCATAGTCGTTAATCAACCCCATCCATCTACGCCGCCTCATGCTCGAATCTGGCTGAATATACATGTAGATGAAACTCAAGTGATCAGTGTACATCCTGCTCCGCGCTGCACGCCATACCAGTAGTGTCTCCAACTCTTTGATGCTAACACAAGGACAGCTACTCGCAAATCATACATAGGATACGTAACTTCATAAAGCTTCCACTGCCTAGAACCATATTTCATCATATTGCCATGCTGCTCAACTCGACCAAAATCTAGTTTCGAAACATCACTATACATAACATACCCCTTACCGACATTACAAAATGTGAACAATGGCGCAGTAATCAACCTCTCCTCTAACCACAACACGTAACTCTCATCACAGGTATCTGACCATTTCAAACTCGACCTCTGATCGAAATTGATAGTACTCAAATCTGAAATCAATCTCCGAAAACTGAAACTCCATTAAGCGGATTAAACAAGCCATCGATCCGAAGTGGAGGATACTTACTTTTCTCTGAAGCCTAATTCAACTTCCAGTAGTCGATGCACAACCTCATCGAACCATCCTACATCCTCATAAAATATACTGGAACACCTCAAGGTAAACCACTGAATCAAATGAAACCTTCCTCAAACAGTTTATGAAGTTGAATCCGCAACTTCTCTCAACTCTGATAAATTCTCTGAAAAAAATCTGGATACTCACAGATAACCTCAACATGACGAACATCGGGGTACAACAGCCTCAACATCACGAACATCGGGTACAACAGCCTCAACATCACAAACATGTGCCAAGTACAGCATACATCCTTGCTTCATCATCAGCTCAGCCTTATTGCTGAAACCACATATGTCTTTCCTTCTCAATGTCCTTGCCTCTGAGTGCAGCACATCAAACTCATCACGGTTGTCTCGAGGTATAACAGTTAAAATCTCTTTGATGCTCAGGTTCAAACTCATCTTAAACCTCCTGTATTGCTTCCTCTGAAGCCATATAACACGTGCAAACTAGAACAAACATGTGAACAATATATCCCTGCCTCAGGTTGGTAAACACTCCATATTTCCGTTGTTAGATTGCTTGATTGAACCATTACCGTAAAAACAATACCCTGAATGTAGGTCATGGAGTCGCAACAGGAACTCACACAATACCAACCCACCAAATAGAATGATATGACTCAAGCAAACCATCAATTACCACAATCCTCTGTTCAAAAGCAACATATAGACGCCCATACACGCACAACCGGGCAAACCATGCCACACATATCTCTGAACCCAAAATGCTCATCCAAACCCACAACTCATTTATCAAGTAACACGTCGACTGATCCTCAAAAGGATTCACAACCTTACTGACACGGAAAGCACGTCAAGGAGGCATCCTAATGAATAAGACATTGTTCACAACAAACATGACGTAATCATGGAAATTCAAACATTTGAAAGCATACAACACCAAGAGCATTGATGAGTATCCACCGGCCGGTCGAGTCATCGCTCCAGACATGTTGTACATTCTCAAATATCCTTAGTAAACACGACTACAGAAGTCTACAGAACCTAAAACCTAATGCTCTGATACCTAGCTGAAAGGACCCAACCCTGATTTAGTTTCCTAAACCGGAATCGAGCCCCTTCTGAAAATATGAACTTGCAAAAACCATAGAAATTTTGGCAGAGTTTCACTATATGGTGGAATTACAATTAACTTGCACCCGAAAAACACACTCAATCCTATGCCACAAAAGCCAAACCGTGGGCACCAATCCCATCCGGATTTCTCAATATCATATCATTATGTAAAGTAATAAATAAAAGCTGTAACTTTACAGAAATTCGGGGAAAATCATATGAAAATATAAACAGATCCAATATTCAGAGCGACCTCTAGTATATACATATATATACAAATAGTAGGCCAAACTAGGGACCTACAATAAAAGAAATGTAGCTCGAACAACTAGCCTCCAACCACGACGTGAAACACCAGATCCTGAACTGCAAACTGGGCACGGAAACCGAAAAGCCCAGGGGAAAGACATGAAAACCGTTATAGTGAGTAGACGAAAATAAATGTCTTTCGCCAATAATATATGTTATAAAAACATATGCGAGTCAAATTTATATAAATCAAATGGTACACGAGGGAGACTCTAACTCCTCACGCGTACAGAGCATGCATGGAAAATCTCATGGGGTCGCTCGTAGACACATCCGTGCTAGTACAGTCCGAATCACGGGATCCCAGACTCACACATGATTCTAGCCAGAAAGGCCTCAGGTCAGGATATCTGTTTCCACCCGGAACTACATCGGCACAAGAAACAGTTCCCCCTGGTAGGCACCCTCGGGGATCAGCCAGGATGCAAGTGTATCGATACAACCACATATACTAAGAATGTACTCTGTGTAAAGCAAATCATAAATAGTTCGATGCAAATGCATAAGGTAATATTTAGATGTATATACGTAATGTATAATGGTATAAGAATAATCGTATAACACATGCTCATATAAAACATAATCTCGTATGCATGTTCAAGTTCGTAAAACGTGTATAAAGACTCGCAATCTTTCCGTCAAAAGAAATTGTCCACTCACAGGTGAGCAAAACGCGCACTCATGCTAATCTCGTGGTCCGGTAGACGATCCCTCGCCCGAAGCACGATCTCGATCCCCTGAATAATCATAAAACATATTTGATCAAAATCATAGCTCACAACTCTGTACTTAACCACGGAAACCAACCGTTCCCGGAAACATATAAAACTGTATAAAACAATCAACTGAATTTCCGAAATCTCCACTCGAAACCCTCGACTGAAAATCCGATACCCAAATAAACTCGAAAACCTCAAGGTGACAATCGGGGCGCGATTACGAGAAAAATGACATTAAAATAATCGAAAACTGAAAAGTCAACTTTCTCGCCGGAGCGCCGCCGTTTACCGCCGCCGTCAACGGAGAGTTTCTCCGGCGAGGAAGCTCCAGATCACAAGATTACCTCAAGCCCAACCATTTCTTCAACTAGGACAACACCCAATTCTAACTAGAACCTCACCAAAACAGCTCGAAACCGAATCGGAGTTCAACTCCGGCAACCACCTCGGGTTCACCCAAAACCTCCTCTTCAACCCAATTCAACCATATGGGGAGCATCACATGGGCAAGGGGAGTCGAAACCCTCACTCCCCCACCACCGTAGCTCGCCGGAAGTCCACCTCCCGCCACCGGCGAAATCCTTAAAACTGACCCGGTTCGTACTCAACCAATTCACAACCAAATCACAAAATTCCAATTACAAAACAACTCTAGAAATCAAGAGGAAGAGATTTATACCCCACACGTGGCCGGAGGTGGCCGGAAATTCCAAATCGGCCGGCGAAAATCCATACGGGAAAGTTCTCCCTCACGGTCAACGGTCAAACTGCCCAAAATAGAAAGACAACGTCTGGTCAAACCTCAAACAGTGTTTTCGACAATTTTTTGACTATTTTTGATATTTATACTCGCGTCTCGGGACGATCAACGGTTCAAAACGAATAACCAAAATGATTTGGATAAATACGAAACAAACGGATAAACTCGTCGATAAACCGAAACTTCAAATAATCATATTATATTTCTCGGTTATCGGAAAAATCAGTCGGAACTGCCTACGAACTCGAAATCACGTGCTCTACAACTCTCGTGAAGAAACTCAATTCAAATTCTCGACCGATATTTAAGTCGCGCACTAATCCGACAAATCACACAATTAACGATTAATCACGATTACGCATAATCTCGTGAGTCGTATTGATTACTCTACTGATTCTGGTTCGGGTCGTCACAAATCTACCCCCCTTAAAAAAATTTCGACCTCGAAATTTACATACCTCTTATGTGAACAAATAAGGATAGTGCTCCCGCATACGCTGCTCAGTCTCCCAGGTGGCCTCCTCAACCGAGTGATTCTGCCACAAGACCTTCACTAGCGGGATCACACGGTGCCTCAACTCCTGCTCACGACGATCGAGAATCTGTACTGACTCCTCCACGTACGTCAAATCCTCTCGGATCGGTAACTGCTGTGGAGCTAACACATGGGAAGGATCTGAGATGTACTTCCGCAACATCGAAACGTGGAAAACATCATGAACACGAGCCATCTCAGCTGGCAACTCAAGTCTGTAAGCAACAGCTCCAATCCTCTCTGTAATCTCGTATGGACCACTATACCGTGGTCGAAGCTTGCCACGCTTCCCGAAACGCACAACACCCCTCCATGGAGATAGTTTCAGGAAGACACAATCGCCTACCCTCAAACTCAAGACTTTTCCTCTACACGTCCGCATAACTCTTCTGACGATCCTGGGTGATCTTCAACCTGTCCCGGATAATTTGGACGTCCTCCATAGTGCTCTTTACCAGATCAGGGCTAGTAAGCCATCGCTCGCCCACCTCACTCCAACACAACGGAGTGCGACACTACTACCCGTAGAGGACCTCGTACGGTGCGATGTCAATACTGGCCTGATAGTTGTTGATATAGGTGAACTCTATCAAATGTAGCTGCTGGTCCCAATTCCCGCGGAACTGCAACACACATGACCGTAACATAACCTCAAGTGTCTGTATAGTCCGCTTGGACTGCCCGTAAGTCTGAGGATGAAAAGTTGTACTAAATTGCAACTTTGTGCCCATTGCTCGCTGCAACGCCTGCCAAAACTTAGAAGTAAATTGACTATCTCGGTCAGAAACAATCGATATTGGTACACCATGCAGCCGAACAATTTCTGATAAATACAGCTTGGCCAATCTGCCCACTGATATCTTTCCCGGAAGTGCAAGAAAATGAGCGGATTTCGTCAGTCGATCCACAATTACCCAAATACCAGTGTTGCCAGCCGAAGTACGCGGCAACTGATAAATGAAATCCATGGTAATGTGCTCCCACTAACAAACCGGAATCTCCAGTGGCTGTAGTTTCCCTACAGGTTTCTGCCTCTCTGCTTTAACCTATTGACAAATCAAACAGCGACTCACGTACGCGGCAATCTCCCGCTTCATGTTGCGCCACCAGTAATACACTCGAAGTGTACAAAATATCTTCGTACCTCCGGGATGCATCGCATATGCTGAACTATGGGCCTCATCCAGAATCTCCTTCTTCAGGCTCTCGTCTCTGGGCACACACAATCTGCCTCTGAACAACAACGTACCATCGTCGCTCAACCGGAACTCTGTAGGTACACCATTCTGTATCATGGTCTTCTTGCCCAACAGGTAGGAATCTGAATCCTGAGCCTCCCGTACCTGATCAACCAATACAGGTCGAACCTGAAAACTGGCCAACAAAGCTCCATCATCATCCCACACACATGAAACAACGAAGCTCCAGATTTTCGGCTAAGTGCATCAGCTACAACATTGGCCTTCCCTGGATGGTATTCGAACGTGCAATCGTAGTCGTTGATCAACTCCATCCATCGGCGCTGCCTCATGTTCAGATCTGGCTATGTCCGCAAGTAGGTAAGACTTTTGTGGTCAGCGTAGATCTTACACTGGGCTCCATACAGGTAATGTCTCCAACTCTTCAACGCTAGCACAATAGCGGCCAACTCCAAATCATGAGTTGGATAATTGAATTCGTGTGGTTTCAACTGCTTGGAACCGTAGGTTACAACCTTGCCATGCTGCATCAGCACACAACCTTGCCATGCTGCATCAGCACACAACATAGTCCCAACTTCGACGCATCACTATAAACCACAAACTTACCACTTTCGTCTGGCAATGTCAGAACCGGTGCAGTAGTTAACTTCTCTTTCAAGAGCAAATAACTCTCCTCACATGCATCGGACCACTCAAACTTGAAACCCTTTTTCGTCAACCTGGTCAATGGAGTAGCAATCCGAGAGAAATCCTATACGAACCGCCGGTAATAGCCTGCTAAAACTCCGGATCTCCGGTACAGTGGTAGGTCTACTCCAGTTCAGCACGGCTTCGATGTTGTCAGGATCAACACTGACTCCCTCAGCGGATATCACGTGGCCCAAAAACTTGACACTGTCCAACCAAAACTCGCACTCGCTAAACTTCGCAAACAACTGATGGTCCCGCAAAGTCCGCAACACTGCTCGCAAGTTCTTCTTATGCTGGCCCACACTCCTGGAATAGATCAAAATATCATCAATGAACACAATCACGAACTTGTCCAGAAACCGTCTAAACACCCGATTCATAAAGTCCATGAAAGCTGCGGGGGCATTGGTCAACCCAAACGGCATAACCAGAAACTCGTAATGCCCATACCGCGACCTGAAAGCTACCTTGGCCACATCCGAGTCCTGAATCCTCAACTGGTGATATCCGGATAGAAGGTCAATCTTCGAAAAGACTGATGCTCCCTTAAGCTGATCGAATAAATCATCAATCCGCGGTAACGGATACTTGTTCTTCACCGTAACCTGATTCAGCTTCCGGTAGTCAATGCACAATCGCATAGATCCATCTTTCTTCCGTACAAACAAAACCGGAGCACCCCATGGTGAAACACTGGGTCGAATAAAACCCTTCTCTAGCAACTCCTGGAGTTGAACCTGCAACTCTTTCAACTCCGCTGGCGCAATACGATACGGTGTCTGTGAAATCGGTCATGTACCCGGTAATAGCTCAATAGTGAAATCAATCTCCCAAACAGGGGGTATACCAGGTAACTCCGCTGGAAACACATCCGGGAACTCAGAAACAACCTCAATACTACCAAGGTCTGGCACAACTGCAGTATTGTCCACAACATGGGCTAAATAAGCAACATAGCCTTTCTTCATCAACCGATCTGCCCTCATCGAAGATATCAAACATGGTAGTGAAGTGTTCTTCTCACCGCGAAACAATATCTCGGGAAAGCCTGGTCGTCGAAACGCGACATCCTTCTTGTGACAGTCAAACATGGCCCAATGCGTCTTCAAGAAGTCCATACCCAAGATCAGATCAAAATCAACGACATCAAGCAACAACAAATATGCGGCTAAACCATGATCTCCAATGAAAATCTCACGGTCTCTGTACACCCAGCCAATACTCACAATCTCACCTGACAGATATAACACTCTCCACAACCCCGGAAGTGGAGATGCAGGTACCGTAGCTAATGATGATAGTCTATATGACATGAATGAATGCTTGGCACCTGGATCTAACAATGTAAGTACTGGAATAGCAAATACATGCAACGTATCAATAACGACCTCTGGTGAAGCTCTGACCTCTCGTAAAGTCATGGCATGAACCATTGCCTGTCCGACTGGTCGTCCACGCTGAGGTTGTCCCTACTGCTTACCCTGACCCATAAACTGTGCTGGTCGAGCTCTCGAAGTGGCACCTCGCTCAGCTCCGGAACTCTGGGCCGCCTGTCCGTCAGCACCAAACAACTGAGGACACTCCCTCGAAAAGTGACCCACCTAGCCACAACGATAACAAGTGACAAGACCTCGCTGACATGAACCAAATTGATATCTTTTGCAGAGTCTGCACAACGGGTACTCCCTCAGTACAGGAAACGTGCCACCGGTACGCCGAGGATAACTAGAGCCGCTAGAACCTCCACTAGTCTGTGGTCGCTGCGGCCGATCTCTCCTCCACCTCTGCCTCTGTCTCGATGCACTGGCTGGTGGTCGATATGGTCCACTACCCGAGGATGAAGCGGAACCGGAAGTATCAAAAATCTGCCTCTTTGAAGGCCCCTGGTTCGGTCCACCCTCCTCAAATCGTCTAGGCTGGTACCTCTGCTGCCTCTCCTTCTCGATATCCTCACCTCAGAGTGCTGCATTGAGAAACTCATTGAAGTTGTTCCAAGGCATCGTAGTCAGAGTCCCCTTGATGTTCAAGTTCAAACCTAGCTCAAACCTGCGACACTTGGCTTCCTTAGTAGCCACCATATCACGCGCAAAACAAGATAAGCGGGTAAACCTGTCCCGATACTCAAGCACAGACATACTGCCCTGTCTCAAGTTCGTAAACTCCTCATACCTGCGCTGCTGGGTAGCCTGGTTGAAATACCTCTGCATAAACAAATCTCAGAACAAAGTCCACGGAGTATCAACTAGAACTCTGTCGGTGCTAACCCACCAAAAGTATGCATCAGACTCAAGTAATTCGACTGCTGCCACTGTCATCTGCTCAGGGGTAAAACGCAGACACTCACATACACGTTCAACCTGAACCACCCATGCCTCACATATCTCTGGATCAGCTGAACCCGAAAACACACTCGCACCAGCAGTACGAGTTTAGACCACAGGGTCAAAACGCTCTTCCAAACGCACTACTCGCATCAGCAAGTCGTGCGTCTGGCAATCCTCATTAGGATCCGCTTCCCGATCAACACGGGGACCACGTCGAGCAGGCATCCTACTGATACAATGCAAGCATTAGGTACAAGCAGAAAGAATGTAATTATGAGACTGCAGATATTTGAGAACACACAACACCCGAAGTATTGATGAGTACCGCTGGCCAGTCGGGTCATCACTCTAGTCATGCTGTAAAAACTCAAATACCCTAAGCGTCACAACTACAAGAGTCTACAGAATCTGACAACCTAATGCTGTGATACCAAGCTGAAAGGACCCAACCCCGATTTAGTTGCCTAAACCAGAATCAAACCCCTTCTGAAAATGAGAACCAACAAAAACCATTAAAAATTTCGGCAGAGTAACGCTACTAACGCGGAATTGCCATTACCTGCACCCGGAAAATAACACATCATCTAATGCCACAAAAGCCAAACCGTGGGCACCAATCCCATCCGGATTTCTCAATATCATTTTAAAAACAATAAACAGTAAACAAAGTGTAATATATAATATATCTGAGAAAATCCAAATAAAACATGTATCAGAATGTATCGGAGCGACCTCTAGTGTAAAATATATACAATATATATATCAGTAGGCGAAACAAGAAACCTACTGGAAAACACAGGTGGCTCGAACAACTAGCCTCCAACCACGACGTGAAACACCAGAACCTGAACTACAAACTGGGCACGGAAACCGAAAAGCCCAGGGGAAAGACATGAAAACCGTTAGTGTGAGTGGACGAAAATAAATGTCTTTCGCCAATAATATATGTTATAAAAACATATGAGAGTCAAATGTATATAAATCAAATGGTACACGAGGGAGACTCTAACTCCTCACATGTACAGAGCATGCATGGAAAATCTCACGGGGTCGCTCGTAGACACATCCGTGCTAGTACAGTTTGAATCACGGGATCCCAGACCCACACGTGATTCTAGCCAGAAAGGCCTCAGGTCAGGATATCTGTTTCCACCCGGAACTACATCGGCACAAGAAACAGTTCCCTCTGGTAGGCACCCTCGAGGATCAGTCGGGATGCAAGTGTATCGATACAACCACATATACTAAGACTGTACTTTGTGTAAACCAAATCATAAATAGTTCGATGCAAATACATAAGGTAATATTTAGATGTATATACGTAATGTATAATGGTATAAGCATAATCGTGTAACACATGCTCATATAAAACATAATCTCGTATGCATGCTCAAGTTCGTAAAACGTGTATAAAGACTCGCAATCTTTCCGTGAAAAGAAATTGTCCACTCACAGGTGAGCAAAACGCGCACTCGCGCTAATCTCGTGGTCTGGTAGATGATCCCTCGCCTGAAGCACGATCTCGATCCACTGAATAATCATAAAACATATATGATTAAAATCATAGCTCACAACTCTGTACTTAACCATGGAAACCAACCGTTCCCGGAAACATATAAAACTGTATAAAACAATCAACTGAAATTCTGAAATCTCCACTCGAAACCCTCGACTGAAAATCCGATACCCAAATCAACTTGAAAACCTCAAGGTCATAATCGGGGCGCGATTACGAGAAAAATGACATTAAAATCATCGAAAACTGAAGAGTCAACTTTCTCGCCGGAGCGCCGCCGTTGACCGCTGCCGCCGCCGGCGTCGCGCCGTCAACGGAGAGTTTCTCCTGCGAGGAAGCTCCAGATCACAAGATTACCTCAAGCCCAACCATTTCTTCAACTAGGAAAACACCCAATTCTATTTAGAACCTCACCAAAACAGCTCGAAACCGAATCGGAGTTCAACTCCGGCAACCACCTCGGGTTCACCCAAAACCTCTACTTCAATCCAATTCAACCATATGGGAGAATCACAGGGGCAAGGGGAGTCGAAACCCTCACTCCCTTGCCACCGTAGCTCGCCGGAAGTCCACCCCCCGTCACCGGCGAAATCCTTAAAACTGACCCGATTCGTACTCAACCAAATCACAAAATTCCAATTACAAAACAACTCTAGAACTCAAGAGGAAGAGATTTATACCCTAAACGTGGCTGGAGGTGGCCGGAAAATCCAAGTCGGCCGGCGAAAATCCAAACGGGAAAGTTCTCCCTCACGGTCAACGGTCAAACTGCCCAAAATGTTAAGTCAACGTCTGGTGAAACCTCAATTTTTCGACTATTTTCGATATTTATACTCGCATCTCGGGACGATCAATGGTTTAAAACGAATAACCAAAACGATTCGGATAAATACGAAACAAACGGATAAACTCGTCGATATACCGAAACTTCAAATAATCATATTATATTCCTCGGTTATCGGAAAAATCATCCGGAACAGCCCACGAACTCGAAATCACGTGCTCTACAACTCTCGTGAAGAAACTCAATTCAAATTGTTGACCGATATTTAAGTCGCGAACTAATCCGACAAATCACACAATTAACGATTAATCGCGATTACGCATAATCTCGTGAATCGTACTGATTACTCTGCTGATTCTGGATCGGGTCGTCACAAAAGGACCAAATCGCACCTTGAAGTCGAAAACCCTCGCCGGAATTCTCCACCTCCGATCGGCCTCCTACAGCCACGGCAAGGTGCGAGACCACTTGGGTTCCACTCACCTCTCCATGGCCTACAAAATCCCTAACAAGTCGACCTCCATCTCGGCAGCCACCGCCACCACCAAAGCCGCCGAAATTCGCCGGAAAAACAAGAACTTTTCCGCGCCGTTTCTCCCACCTCCGGCCACCATACAGGTCAATCCACCTACCAAACTGTAGAGGAGACAAAGCCCAACACTTTTTGTCAAGGGACCACGGCAAACCGTGGCCGGAATCCGGCACAACCACGGCGAAGAACCAGCGGCCTCCAAACGGGTCGAACCACCTGCGGTCAATGAGGGTCAACACCCAGGTTTCCAATTTTGTGAACTTTCCCAATTTGTCACGTACTCTTTCCGTATTTATACCGTACACGTATCGAAATAAAATGGATAAATACGATAAAATCTAATGGCCGTAAATATTCATAACTGATTCCTCGTAACTCGAATAATCCTCTGGAAGTTCCCACGAGCTCGAAATTAAATTCTTTCCCGATAATTTAGTCATTAACAAGCCCGGCATATTAACCAATTATGACAAAATCACGACTAAAAACGAAACTCGCAAATCAAGCCAATAAACATACCATTTCCGGTTCGGGTTGTCACACTATATGTGACGACCCGAACCGAAATCAGTAGAGTAATCAGCGTAATCCACGAGTTAGTGTGTAATCGCGATTTATCGATTATTGTGTGGTTTGCCGGTTTCGTTTACGACTTAATTATCGGCCGAGAATTTGAGTTGAGTCTCTTCTCGAGAGTTGCTCGTTATTTCGAACTCGTGGGTGGCTCCGGATGATTTTTCCGATGATTGAGGAATATAATATGATTATTTGAAGTTTCGGTTTATCGACGAGTTTATCCGTTCGTATCGAGTTTATCCGAATTGTAATGGTTATCCGTTTTGGACCATTGATCGTCCCGAGGCGCGAGTATAAATATCGGAAATAGTCAAAAAATTGTCGAAAACACTGTTTGGGAAGTTTGACCGTCGCTGACAGTTGACTTTCGTTTACCGGAGGAGAAAAACGGACCGTTGGGCTTCCGTCGTCGGACCAGTTGATTCCGGCCATTTCAGGCCACGGCCCTTGAAGGTAAAATGTTGTCCTCGTGATTCTAAACAGTTTAGAACTTGGAATTACTTGATTTGGTTGAGATTTGAGGGAGATATTTCGATTTGAAATTTTGGAATTTTTGGCTGGAATCGGCCTCGACGGAGGGAGGCGCTCCGGTGACATTCCGGGGTGGATCTTTGGTGGGTTTTGCTGGGTTTTGGATTGTGATCATTTCCCCTTTGGTTTTGAGGGACGAGGTGGAGAAACGGGGCCAGAATTGGTCCGGGAAATTTTCCGGCCGGTTTGGACCACCGTGGCTTTCGAGCTGGATTCCGGCCACGGTGGTGGTTGGATGGTGGTGGTCGCTTTGTTAAAGTTATTCGCCTTGTTGTGGAGATCATTGTGGCAGCTCGGTCGCCGGGAAAACTCTCTGGTTGACGGCGCGACGGCGGTGGCGGTCAACGCCGGAGCTCCGGCGACCCGTTGACTTTTTGGATTTCAATGTTTTTAATGTCGTTTTTCTCGTAATCGTGCCCCGATCATCGCCTTGAG
The DNA here is from genome assembly GCA_946800695.1 of Geum urbanum. Lineage (NCBI taxonomy): Eukaryota > Viridiplantae > Streptophyta > Magnoliopsida > Rosales > Rosaceae > Geum > Geum urbanum. The sequence goes on from OX327003.1 coordinate 16,369,031, forward strand.
GTTTTCGAGTTGATTTGGGTATCAGATTTTTAGTCGAGGATTTTGAATGGTGATTTCGGGAATTTCGTCGATTATTTTGCACAGTCTTATGTTTCCGGGAACGGTTGGTTTCCGAGGTGTGGTACAGTGTTGTGGATTATGATTTTGTGGATACATTTATTTTCGTTCACTCACTCTAACGTGTTTATTGTCTTTCCCCTGGGCTTTTCAGTTTCCGTGCCCAGTTTGCAGTTCAGGTTTGGTGTTTCACGTCGCGGTTTGGAGGCTAGTGATCAGAGTCACCTGTGTTTTCCAGTAGGATCTTGTTTCGCCTACTGATGTACATATTGTATATGTTTTACTCTAGAGGTCGCTCTGATACATTCTGATACTTGTTGTGCGGATTTTCACGGATATACATATATACATAGTATAGTTTGTTTACTGTTGTTGAATATATTGTTGTTGAGAAATCCGGATGGGATTGGTGCCCACGGTTTGCTTTTTGTGGCATAGGACGAAGTGTTAATTTTTGGGTGCAGGTTATGGTAATTCTACGCTAGTAACGAAACTCTGCCGAAATTTTGAAAAATTTTTGTTGGTTCGTATTTTCGAAAGGGTTTGATTCCAGTTTAGGTAACTGAATCGGGATTGGGTCCTTTCAGATAGACTCGAATATGAACGGATAAACTCGAATACAAACGGATAAACTCGACGATATTCCGAAATTTCAAATATTCATATTATATTCCTCGGTCGTCGAAATAATAATCCGGAACCGAACTCAAAATCACGCGTACAACAACTCTCGAGAAGAGACACAGCTCCAATTCTCGGCCAATAATTAAGTCGTGATCAAGATCGACAATTCAACCAATTTACGAAAAACGGCGATTATGCGCAACCTCGTGGATTAAGCTGATTACACTATTGATTCTATTCCGGGTCGTCACACGAACTTCTACCACAAAGCCTTTACATTGATTTCCTTCATAATCCAGAACATGTAATCTTCAGCAAGACACAACTTGATAGAACCACAAGCCCAAAATATTTATTCTCAACCACTCTGGATCATCCATATCCTTGGGTTTCTCTTCGAGTGCAATATCCATTTCTTATTGACACAAGATATCCATCATCTCCCACTACCACATACCAAAACTGCCCATTCCATCAAACTTCTGAAATTCAAATTTTGCATTGCGCATTGCTGTCCTAGTGGAGATCAAAGTACCCGAAGACGAAGGCTTCTCTTTATCACCCATTGAAACCAATTTGCTCCCAGTCTAAACCTAGGAGCTTTGATATCAGTTTGTTGTGCGGAAGTGTGACAAATGGTGGTAATCAATCAATGAGTAATAAAGAAAACAACAAACACAAACAACACAAGGATTTATAGTGGTTCACTCAATCAATGTGATTGAGCTACGTTTACTCTCGGAGCTGGCGAGAAATTCAACTATGATCAATTGGAGAGATTACAACTTGACTTTACGAATAAACTCCAACCACTCGTAACCCCAATACACCCAATTCGATGTTCTTCTCCAATTAGAGAATCTATTATCTCAACTATCAAGATCACTCCACCATACTAAAGCTATCTAGCTTTGACGTTGGAATTTATCTTAACAAACAATAAGAACAATAGCTACTAGTTTTGGTCTTCTCTATTACTGTCACACAATAATTCCAACAGGCTCTATATATATAGAGAGATGGAAAATTTGCTAGGTAACTAACCTAGCCAAAACCAACACCAACACGTCTTGGCTTTCCAAATTAGACAAAGACTAGGTTTGGGCCAATTTGAGTGAAGACCAAATCAACAGCAGGTATATCCAATCTCGTCTTTTTAGCGATATCAATAAAGGAGTCAGGCATAGAGTCTGCTACTTTCTGAAGATCAAGTATTACTTGCACTTATATCTGATTCTTAGATGTGTGGGGATCATGATGAGACAAAGTGGGATTAGATCATGTTAATTCCTGTCATTGAACCGGAATAAAGACATTCCTTCCTCTCCTTATTGTCGGGAAGTATGTCTCATCAAAGTGACAATCTGCAAATTTTGCAATAAAGAGATATCATGTCAAAGGATCAAGATAGCGAGCTATCATTGGAGTTTCATAGCCAATATAAATGCCCAATCTTCGTTGAGAACCAATTTTATTACGTTGTAGAGGCGTAATTGGCACATATACTGCATAACCAAAAATGCGTAGATGAGAAATGTTAGGATCATACCTAGGTACCAACTTGGGCACACTGAATGGTTGGCAGCCTAGGGGTAAAAATTGTGACGACCCGGACCAGAATCAGCAGTATGATCAGCTTGATCGATGAGCTTGTGCGTAGTCGCAGAGTTGTCCGACAGTTATTTGAATCGCCAGGCCGTTAACGACTAAATTATTGGCCTAGAATTGGAGCTGGGTCTCTTCTCGAGAGTCGTTGTACGTGTGATTACGAGTTCGTGGGCGGTTCCGGATCGTTATTTGGACGACCGAGGAATTAGTTATGGATATTTGAAGTTTCGACGGAAATGGATTTAAATGGTGGGCTACTTAACGACTAAATTACCGGACGAGAATTTAGTTTCGGCTTCTTCACGGAAGTTGTTCAGAATTTAATTTCGAGCTCGTAAGAACTTCCGGAGTATGATTTTGAGTTATGAAGATTTAGTTGTGATTATTTCCGATTGTGGTTGTTTAGTCGATTAAATGTGTGTTTGGTTGAACAGTTGACTTTTTATCCGTTTGGTCGATGTGTTTGACTTCGGGTGATTATGGAAGATTATGTCGAGTTGAATTCATGGCCGCGAGAATTACCGGTGGGGGAAGAGAGGTCACGATGGTTCACGGCGGCCTACCGGCGACGGAACCTTTTCCGGCCACCTTAGAGGGCGGGGCTGGTCTTGTTCCGTGCGCCTCGACACCCCGAGTCACTTTCCGGGCACCCCTCACGGCGAGGCTCGCCGGAGGAGGAAGAAAATCCGGCCCAAAAATGAAGGAAACTTGGTGGATTCGGGTTCTTGGTTTCAGGCCGAATTGAGCTACGATTAGCACTGGGTTTTGAAGCTCTCCTCTCAAGGATTCTAACCATGTAAGTATGGAGTTCTAATTCGATTTGTGGATGGAGAATTTTGGATTTGAAATTTGTGTTTCAATTCGGGTTCTCATGAAATTGACCATGTTAGAGTGAGAAATGGCCTTCGTTGCAGTTGACAAAGTTGCTCAGTGGGTGATTTTGAGTGGAATAGGGGTTGCTCCGCCGTGAAATTATCCGGTAAGCGGTGGCGCCGCCTTGGGCGGCGGTCAACGGTCAACGGGTTGACTTTTTGACTTTCGACAAGTTGCATGTCATTTGACTCGAAATCGCGCTCCGATCGCTGTGGGGAGGTTCGTTTTTCGAGTTGAGCGTCCGAACGTAAAACGAGGTATTGAGGTGGTATATATGGATTTTCGATGATTCGTCGTATTCGAATTGTGTATTTCTGAGAACGGTGGTTTCTCGTGGTTTGATTTGTATTGTCTGATTATGACTTTGAATATTGGACATTGTGAATATTCAGGGATTCGTGATCGTTTGTTTGGCGAGGGACATTCCGCCGGATCACGGGTTAACGCGATACGCGTTACGCCAGTCTGTGAGTGGACAATTTCTTTTCACGGAAATCTTGCGAGTTTTTTATATGATTTATGAACTTGAGCATGCAGCATGATTATGGTTTTACGAGCATGAGATTTCATACGAGATTATGTTTATTATGAGCATGTGTTTTACGATTATAGGATTATATTTATACGTATACGATTATACATACACTTATATGTTGTTTCATGCATTTGCATCGAATTGTTTGTGATTTGATTTTCACACAGTACAGTCTTGGTTACGTTGTTGTATCGATACACTTGCCTCTCGGTTGATCCCCGATGGTAGGCCATCCAGGAGGGGCGTCGTCATCCCTACCTGACCGGTGATGGGCGTTTTCCCCGGAACCGAGGCCATTTCTAGCTTAGAATCACGGGGACCAAGGACCTCGTGATTCGGACTGTACTAGCACGGTGTGTGTCCATGAGTGACCCCGTGGGTTTTTTACTTGCATGCTCAGTACACTGGAGGAGTATGAGTTTTACCTCGTGTACTTGTTATTTTATTTACCTGGACTCGCATATGTTATTTTAAACATATATATTAACTGGTGAAAGACATTTATTTTCGTCCACTAACTCTAACATGTTTATTGTCTTTCCCCTGGGCTTTTCGGTTTCTGTGCCCAGTTTGCAGTTCAGGCTCTCGTGTCGCACGTCGTGGTCGGAGGCATAGTGCTCGAGTTACTTTGTTTCATCCAGTAGGTTTATTGTTCTACCTACTGTGGTATGCGTATATGATTATGTATTAGAAGTCGCTCTGAGCTTCCTATTGTATATGTTATACGATTTTACTCCGGATTTTCAGTAAAGTACATATATATTTACTACTTTACGTTATTGTTGACATATTGAGAAATCCGGATGGGATTGGTGCCCACGGTTTGCTTTTTGTGGCATAGGATGAAGTGTATTTTCCGCGTGCAGGTAATGGTAATTCCATGCTAGTAACGAAACTCTGCCAAAATTTTTACGGTTTTTGTTGGTTCGTGTTTTCGAAGGGGTTTGATTCCGATTTAGGAAGCTAAATCGGGGTTGGGTCCTTTCAGCTTGGTATTAGAGCATTAGGTTATAGGTTCTGTAGACTTCTGTAGTCGTGTTTACTAAGGATATTTGAGAATGTACAGCATGTCTGGAATGGTGACTCGACCGGCCGGCGGATAATCATTAAAATTCTGGGTGTTGTATGTTTTCAAATATTTGAAGTTCCATGATTACGTTCCACTTGTTGTGAACGATATTGTATTCATTAGGATGCCTCCTGACGTGCTTTCCGTGTCGTTTCGGTTGTGGATCTTGTTGCGGATCAATCGACAAGCGATTTGCCAGAGATTGTGGATTTGGATGAGTATTCAGAGTTCAGAGAATTGTGTGGCACGGTTTGCCTGTGGATGTGTATATGAGCGTCTACATGTTGCCTCAGAGCTGAGATTTGTGGCAGTGATGTTTGCCTGAGTCAGATTGTTGTGTTTGGTGGGCTGATATTGTGTGAGTTTCGGTTGCGACTCCACGGCCTACATTCAGAGTGTTGTGTATACGGTAATGGTTTATCAGGCTACCCAGCATTCGAATGTGGAGTGTTTAACGACCTGAGGTAGAGATGCATTGTCCACATGTTTGTTCCTGTTTGCACGAGTTATGTGGCTTCAGAGGAAACAATGTACGAGGTTCGAGATGAGTTTGAACCTGAGTATCAGAGAGAGTCTGATTGATGTGCCTCGAGACATCCGTGAGAAGCTTAGTATGCTGCACTCAGTGGCGAGTCTATTGAGAAGGAAAGACATACACGGTATTCGATGTGATGGTTTGTGGAAACTGGACTTAGTCAAGATTTTGATGAGGTTGAGTTTCGACACTTCGGGATCGCTGTGGGGAGGTTTGTTTTTCGAGTTGAGCGTCCGAACGTAAAACGAGGTATTGAGGTGGTATATATGGATTTTCGACGATTCGTCGTATTCGAATTGTGTATTTCTGAGAACGGTGGTTTCTTGTGGTTTGATTTGTATTGTCGGATTATGACTTTGAATATTGGACATTGTGAATATTCAGGGATTCGTGATCGTTTGTTTGGCGAGGGACATTCCGCCGGATCACGGGTTAACGCGATACGCGTTACGCCAGTCTCTGAGTGGACAATTTCTTTTCACGGAAATATTGCGAGTCTTTTATATGATTTATGAACTTGAGCATGCATCATGATTATGGTTTTACGAGCATGAGATTTCATACGAGATTATGTTTATTATGAGCATGTGTTTTACGATTATACGATTATATTTATACGGATATACGTATACGATTATGCATACACTTATATGTTGTTTCATGCATTTGCATCGAATTGTTTGTGATTTGGTTTTCACACAGTACAGTCTTGGTTACGTTGTTGTATCGATACACTTGCCTCTCGGTTGATCCCCGATGGTAGGCCATCCAGGAGGGGCGTCGTCATCCCTACCTGACCGGTGAGGGGCGTTTTCCCCGGAACCGAGGCCATTTCTAGCTTAGAATCACGGGGACCAAGGACCTCGTGATTCGGACTGTACTAGCACGGTGTGTGTCCATGAGTGACCCCGTGGGATTTTTACTTGCATGCTCAGTACACTGGAGGAGTATGAGTTTTACCTCGTGTACTTGTTATTTTATTTACCTGGACTCGCATATGTTATTTTAAACATATATATTAACTGGTGAAAGACATTTATTTTCGTCCACTCACTCTAACGTGTTTATTGTCTTTCCCCTGGGCTTTTCGGTTTCTGTGCCCTGTTTGCAGTTCAGGCTCTGGTGTCGCACGTCGTGGTCGGAGGCATAGTGCTTGAGCTACTTTGTTTCATCCAGTAGGTTTATTGCTCTACCTACTGTGGTATGCGTATATGATTATGTATTAGAAGTCGCTCTGAGCTTCCTATTGTATATGTTATACGATTTTAGTCTGGATTTTCAGTAAAGTACATATATATTTACTACTTTATGTTATTGTTGATATATTGAGAAATCCGGATGGGATTGGTGCCCACGGTTTACTTTTTGTGGCATAGGATGAAGTGTATTTTTCGCGTGCAGGTAATGGTAATTCCACGCTAGTAACGAAACTCTGCCAAAATTTTTACGGTTTTTGTTGGTTCGTGTTTTCGAAGGGGTTTGATTCTGATTTAGGAAGCTAAATCGGGGTTGGGTCCTTTCAAAAATGAAGAAGCATAGTTGCGTGTAAAACTGCATAACCCCACGCGAATACCGGTAAGTTTGTATGCGTTACCAAAGTACGAGACACAAGCTGCAACTGTTTTGTGTGAATCTTTGCTAAACCGTTCTAAGAATGAACATGAGGAATGAGATGTTCAACTTCAATCCCAACTAACGTGCAGTAATCATCAAAATACTTTGATGTAAACTCTCATGCGTTGTCCAATCTAATAGACCTTATTGGATGATCCAGATGGTGAGCCTAGACCTTATTAATTTGTACTAGAATATATGCAAACGCAACATTCCTTGTGGATAGCAAAGCAACGTCTGACCATCTTTTTGATGCATATACCAAAACCATGAAATATTGAAATGGTCTGCATTCTGGTTTGATAGGTCCACAAATATCACCTTCAATCCTTTGTAAGACTGGAATATTGTTGGTGTTGTCAACACCAAAAGAAGGATGTGACAGTAACTGTGCTAAGGAACAAGCTTTGCAAAATGGGCGATCTCCATAAGAGATTGCAACATATGAATCTGGTGGGATAACACATGATGCCACAGTGGTACTTTGTCGAGATTATGTTGCACTCGTCTCAGTTACTAACCAGTAGTCTCATCCGCCCCATATAAATCAATGGATTTAGGTATTTCCACATGCTTCTTTGCTCTGAAAAATTGATGACCATGAGAGTTTTTCAATATTTTGATCATCATGTCATGACCTAGGTGTCCCAATCAAAAATGCCAAAGCTTGTATTAGTCTGAGTCATGGCATTGGATGTAATATTCTGAACCATAGTTAAAGATAAATCACTACAAATAGTCAAAAACTTCTTTAGAATGCACTTGCGTCCACATTCAATAGAGGTAATACACAATAATTCTTGTCCATTCTCAAAATATGTTTCCAAGTGGAAATCATTGGCGCGAACATCCTTGAAACTTAGCAATGTTTGATTGGCCTTTGGCGTGTATAGGACATCAGTGATAAACAATCTTGTACCATAAGGGAGTAGAAATTCTACTGAACCATGCCCTTGAATAACCCGCGTTGCACCTATCATGGTAGTCACTGAGAATTTGTATGGAAAAAGATCCACAGATAGTTGTTTATTCCGCATAATGGTGTGGGTAGTACTACTATCTGCAAGATACTCAATCTTGCCTTGAGACATATACAAAAAAAAATGTAAATAAGTGAGTCTTTCAACTAAAGACTAGGCAAACACTTTAAGTAAATACTTAAAGATTTGAATATGGGTGTGACCCTTGTCGATCAAGTGCTGATATGACATAAGCAAACCAATGTAAAACCACATCTGGTTCAGAATTTCAGGTTGGTTGTTTTAGATTTATTTTTTTAGAACCCTGTGTCAGTAAAATACAGCAAAAACACCACAAACCGAGTATAATCTTCGATGGGTCGAGAGCAATTCTCGATGGATCGAAGGAAACCCAAAATAGAATTGTAATTTTTCGACACCAAGATTCGGTGGGTCGATAAAAATCTTTGATGGATCGAAGAACTTGACTCGAGGGACTCCTTTGATGGATTGAGAAAGTTTCTCGATTGGTTGAAGGTGCAAAATATGGACTCGATGATCACCTTCAATGGATCGAGGGTATTTTTGTAAAATTTTTGATGGATTAAAAATTTCAAAAATCGATCTGAGAGACCCTTTTGATGGGTAGAGAGAAAGTCTTGATGGATCGAACGGTCCTCGAGATCAAAAGAACATCCTCTTTTGTGTCTCATTTTTACGGTATCTTTGTGTCATTATGCCATATCTTAATGTAAACATTGAACCATACACTGTATTGGTAGTAAAATAACATTCTCAACACTTTCATATACCAAAAAATAGAGAAAATTCCATTACTTGCCAATTAAAACATTACACCATAAATGTTCTTATCCAAAATCCAAGACAAAAGTCTAATAAAAATGATTGAAAGATAAGCCAAAAACAAATCAAAAACATGAATTTATTACAGAGACAACCACTTTTTACATAGGCTATTCAAAATATGGAGTAACTAGGTCCTTCTCCTTATCCTCTATAATCACGAGATTGGTATCAACATCTGAAAGGACCCAACCCCGATTTAGTTGCCTAAACCGGAATCGAACCCCTTCGAAAATACGAACCAACAAAATTTTTTCAAAATTTTGGCAGAGTTTCGTTACTAGCGTGGAATTACTATTACCTGCACGCGGAAAATACAGTTCATCCTATGCCACAAAAAGCATCCGGATTTCTCAATATATCAACAGTAAAGTAAATCAATAAATATAATAGTACTTTACAGAAATCCGGTGTAAAATCGTATAACATAAACAACAGATTACTCAGAGCGACCTCTAATATAATAACATATCAGTATACCACAGTAGGTAGAACAATAAACCTACTGGAAGAAATAAGGTAGCTCGAGTACTATGCCTCCGACCACGACGTGCGACACCAGAATCCGAACTGCAAACTGGGCACGGAAACCGAAAAGCCCAGGGGAAAGACAATAAACTCGTTAGAGTGAGTGGACGAAAATAAATGTCTTTCACCAGATAATATATATGTTTAAAATAACATATGCGAGTCCAGGTAAATAAAAACAATATAGTACACGAGGTAAAACCATAATCCTTTAGCGTACTGAGCATGCATGTAAAAATCCCACATGGTCGCTCATGGACACACACCGTGCTAGTACAGTCCGAATCATGGGATCCCAGACCCACACGTGATTCTAAGCCAGAAATGGCCTCGGATCCGGGGATACGCCCATCACCGGTCTGGTTGGGGAAACGCCCCTCCAAGCGGCCTACCATCGGGGATCAACCGAGAGGCAAAGTGTATTGATACAACAACGTAACTGAGACTGTACTCTGTGTAAACCAAATCATAAACAGTTCGATGCAAATGCATGAAACAACATATAAATGTATGTATACTCGTATACGTATATCCGTATATGTATAATCGTATAATCGTAAACAAATGCTCATGTAATCCGAAATCTCATACGCATGCTCCAGTTCGTAAATCATATAAAAGACTCGCAAGAATTCCGTGAAAAGAAATTGTTCGCGTTAACCTGTGATCCGGCGGAAAGTCCATCGCCAAAAAAACGATCACGAACCCCTGAATAATCACAATAACCATTCCTCAAAATCATAATTCGACAATTCAAGACAAATCACGAGAAACCACCGTTCTCGGAAACACATAATCCGAATACGACGAATCGTCAAAAATCCAATAGGTACACCACAATACCTCGCTATACTTTAGGACGCTCAACTCGAAAAACGAACATCCCCACTGCGATCAGGGCCCGAGTTCGAGTGAAATGACATGCAACTTGTCGAAAATCCCAAAAAGTCAAAGTTGACCGCCGCCCACGGCGGCGCCGCTACTGACCGGAAAATTTCACGGTGGAGCTACCTCTATTCCATGCAAAATCACCCACTGAGCAACTTTGTCAACTGCAACAAAGGCCAATTCTCACTCTAACTCATCCAATTTCATGAAAAACCGAATGTTCACACAAATTTCAATCCCAAAATTCTCCATGTACAAGATGAATTGGATTACCAAACTTACAGGGTAGCATCAAGGGGATGAGAGCTTCAAAGCCCACCCAAATTTTCAGCTCAATTCGGTCTAAATCGTTGAACCCGAATCACCAAGTTTCTTCTTGAATTTGGCCGGAAGTTTCTCCTAATACCGGCCACCTCGCCATGAAAGGCGACCGGAAGTGAGACCGTGAGGCCGAGGCGCACCCAACGGGTCCTCCCCCGTGGCCGGAGACGGTCGGACAAGCTCGCCGTCGACAACCCACCGTGGCCACCGTCGAGCTCCATTTTCAGCTTTGTTTGACTCGGTCAACTCCCCTTTATGGCAAGTTTGACTTGCCCAATATGGCAACTGCTATTTGTAGACTTACCAAATAAGGAAACTTTCCCAATTAGTTTGCGACAAACTTCGAATACTCGTAACTTCCTCGCCGAAATTCCGATTCCAACAATTCTCGGGGCCACAAACTCATCTCGACATATTCTTCAATAATCACCCGAAGTCAAACACATCGGCCCATCGGATAAAAAGTCAACGGTTCACACCAACACATATTAAATCGACAAAATAACCAACAATCGGAAATAATCACAATTTAATCTCCGTAACTCAGAATAATGCTCTGGAAGTTCCCACAAGCTCGAAATTAAATTCTGAACAACTTCCATGAAGAAACCGAAACCAAATTCTCGTCCGGTAATTTAGTCGTTAAGTACCCCACCATTTAAATCCGAACTTCAAATATTCATACTTAATTCCTCGGTCGTCCAAATAACGATCCGGAACCGCCCACGAACTCGAAATCACATGTACTACAACTCTCTAGAAGAGACTCAGCTCCAATTCTTGGCCAATAATTAAGTCGTTAACGAGCCTGGCGATTCAATCAACTGTCGGCAATCTGCGACTATGCGATAACTCACGTATACAGCTGATCATACTGTTGATTCTGGTCCGGGTCGTCACAACATCCATCTCAAAATCTTCAGCAAAGTTGGATTCTTCAGCCAAGTATTGCTTGTGCCTCCTGTAGATGTTATGGATTTCTTTGCTAGCATGGCATTGCTTGTGCATATGCTTTATTGAACCACACCGGTAATAGATGATTTTTCCAGAATTTGAACGCCTTTGCCCATCACTTGTCGAACTAGATTGGTTCTTGTTGGAGTTGGTGTTCTGATCTCTATGCCAAGTTAGATTTTGTATGTAGCCTTGGCCACGCCCTCGCCCTCTTCTCCCTCCATGTGGAGCTTGTCCTCCACGAACATAAGGTTCTAAATAAATGTTTTTTTTGTCCTTACTGGACTTTCCTCAAGTTTGGTAACTCCCAGAATTTTTAGTACCAGCTGGTCTAGAGATATTATTGAGGTTGATCTCATGATGCATTTCCTTTTTAGCTAAGCTATTGATAAGATCACTGAACGTAAGAATCTTCCTCAGTTCGTACTCGAGCTAGTACGAATGAGCAAGAATGCTCATGGATGTTTGGAAGGTATTCAAGAACTTTTCAATCATGTCATTCTCAGACTTTTCCACCCCAAATAAACATGGTTGAAATCTTGGATATTTGGAAAATCCAAAAGCCTAAGCACTTCCCATCTCACAGTCAACTCAGGAAGCTATGCATCATGCATAGCTGGTACGAATGAGCAAGAATGCTCATGGATGTTATGAAGGTATTCAAGAAATTCTCAATCATGTCGTTCTCAGACTTTTCCACCCCACAGAAACTTGGTTGTAATCTGGGATATGTGGAAAATCCAGAAGCCTAAAGACTTCCCATCTCATAGTCAACTTAGGAAGCCATGCATCATACACATTGTCGAAGCATTGCTTCATAGCATCCCACAAATCCAGGGGATCTATTTTCTTTAAGTATTGCTTCTTGAGAGTTGAATGGATATGACGCCTCAAAAACATGACAGTTTAAGCTTCCGCTTCATCTGATTGTGGAATAGTATTATGCCCAGGGAGTTGGATGGTACTCCTGAGTCATTCTCCAATGAATGTGTTAACCACATTGGAGACCCAACAATTCCTTTCCTTGGAGATCAAAGATGTCAAATTTTGGCCTAACCGGATAACTCGAACTTATCTATAAAATACAAAAAGATTTAATTATTATTGATCGAAGAACCATGATCACTAACTTCATGTTTTAATGAATAAGAACGTGATTACGGTGGCTCAAAACCTACACCCAGAAACTGTGATTAACCATCACATAATATCGATTTCCCTTTCTTTCTTTTATTTTTCTAAACCGTTAGTTATATTTTATGGATGTAGGTCGATAGAAACTAGGGCATAGATATTAAATAATCATAAAACACAACATCACAATCCTAAGATCTAGGGTTTTGCAGGAACTAAGTTTTATTCCCAGGTCTAAAAATTGTTGGTTTAGAAAATTTACCTCGAATGGTGTTATGCTCGGTATGACCGGTAAGAAAGTTGGACAACGTTGACGAATAACTCGTCTGAAGAGGTTCTTTGGAAGTCGAGCAATCTTGTCGAAGTTGGGAGGTTCATTGGAGAGTGTGCCTCACAAGGTGGATAGCCGAAAAAGAGGAGGGGCTGAGTAGTTATGGTCGGTGGTGGGAGGTGACTATCGGTAGTGGAGATAGTTTTTAGTGTTAGGGTTTTTTTTGTGCTGATGGTTGGCTATTAGTTCAGAGTGTGCTTGATAACGTGTTGAAGGAGAATACTTGATAGACTAAAAAGTGTAACCTTTTCATTGATAGAATGCCTTATAAATAGGCTGATATAATTTGTTACAAAAAATGTCCCTATAAAATAAAGATTCTTTATATCTCTATCTAGACTAAATCGTATCTAACTAAGACAAGACACACACTGGAAGTTACAGAGAATAAATCTCCATAAACAATATATTAGATTAACTAATTAGTTCAAAAATTATAGGATATGATAATTAACTTATGTAGAAATATGGACTAGAGTTGGATACAGTTTATGTTGACGGAAATAATGAAAGGTATATTGACGGAATCAAAGAGTTTATGTTGTTTGTGATGTAACATGGTCAAGGAAAGAAGCGTTACAGGGGTCAGTGCAGAAAATATCTTAACCATCAGTTTGTGGAGATTAATGTTATGACGTAACACTTGTATGACCATGGTATGACGTGGCGTTACATTACATGGAGTGAGCACGGTGAAGTAGTAGACTTCAGCTCATGACCAGACTATAGGTCAGGGTACAGTTACTGGGGCGCTTCATCCAGCAGTAGTGGCGTTCCTTCTTGGAACCCCACTGTGGATGTCACTACCAGCATTTTCACTATATTGTGGAATTACCATTAACCTGCACCCGAAAAACACACTTCATTCTATGCCACAAAAGCCAAACCATGGGCACCAATCTCATCCGGATTTCTCAATATCATATCATTATGTAAAGTACTAAATAAAAGCTGTAACTTTACAGAAATCCGGGGGAAATTATATGAAAATATAAACAGATCCAATATTCAGAGCGACCTCTAGTATATACATATATATACAAATAGTAGGCCAACTAGGGACCTACCATAAAATAAATGTCGCTCGAATACTAAGCCTCCAACTGCGACGTGCAACACCAGAATCGGAACTGCAAATTGGGCACCGAAACCGAAAAGCCCAGGGGAAAGGCATATAAACCATTAGAGTGAGTGGACGAAAATAAATGTCTTTCACCGAACAATATATGTTATAAAAACATATGCGAGTCTAAATGCATGAAAATAATAATGTACACGAGGAAAACTCTAACCCTCAAGTGTACAGAGCATGCATCGAAAATCCCGCGGGATCACACATGGACACATCCGCGCTAGTACAGTCCGAATCACGGGATCCCAGACCTACACGTGATTCAAGCCAGAAAGGCCTCAAGTCATAGGTCTCTCCCCCCCCGGTAAAGGCATCAGGTCAGGGGTTACAGTCTCCCCAGGTAAACATCCTCGGGGATCAACTGGGATGCAAGTGTATCGATACAACCACCTATACTAAGACTGTACTCTGTGTAAACCAAATCATAAATAGTTTCTATGCAAATGTATAAAACATAATGTAAATGCATATTCGTAATACATAATTATATAAACATATTCGTCGATGTATATTCGTAAATGAATAATCATAAAACACATGCTCGAAGAACTCATAATCGTATGTGCATGTTTATGCTCGTTAAATGTAATATAAAGACTCGCAACCAATCAGTGAAAAGAAAAGTGCCCACTCACAGATAAGTACGACGCAAAATGCGTTAATCCTATGATCTGGCGGAAAATCTCTCGCCAAACGGACGATCACGATCCCCTGAATAATCATAAATACCACTGTTCAAAATCACAATTCAGAACCCTGAACCACATCTTGAGAATCAACCATTCCCGGAAACATATAACTTAATATCGACGAAATCGTCAAAAATCCAATAAACACACTATAAAACCTCGCTACAATTTTCGATGCTCAATTCAAAATATAAACCTCACCACTGCGATCGGTGCGCGATTCCGACCAAAACGACATAAAACTTGTCGAAAAACACCTCGGCCGGAAAACCGCTGCCACTGCCTCCACCTCCGAAAAATGTCATCGGCCCAGAAAATTTTAACCTACACATGGATTTCAAGATCTCGACATTTCCAACAACTTTCTAGTTCAAAGTTAAGCCCAATTTTGACCGGAAAAGGTCCAAATCTCACATTGAAGTTGAAAACCCTCGGCGGAATTCTCCACCTCCGATCGGCCTCCTCCGGCCACGGCAAGGTGCGAGACCACTTGGGTTACACTCACCTCTCCATGGGCTACAAAACCCCTAACAAGTCGACGTCCATCTCGGCCGCCACTGCCGCCACCAAAGCCGCCGAAACTCGCCGGAAAAACAAGAACTTTGCCGTGTAGTTTCTCCCACCTCCGGCCACCATACACGTCGATCCATCTACCAAACTGAAGAGGTGACAAAGCCCAACACTTTTCGTCAAGGGACCACGGCCAATCGTGGCTAGAATCCGGCACAACCAGGGCGAAGAACCCGCGGCCTCCAAA
The DNA here is from genome assembly GCA_946800695.1 of Geum urbanum. Lineage (NCBI taxonomy): Eukaryota > Viridiplantae > Streptophyta > Magnoliopsida > Rosales > Rosaceae > Geum > Geum urbanum. The sequence continues at coordinate 16,384,503 of OX327003.1, forward strand.
CGGGTCGAACCACCCGCAGTCAATGCGGGTCAACGCCCAGGTTTCCAATTTTGGAAACTTTCCCAATTTGTCACGTACTTATACCGTACACGTATCGAAATCAAATGGATAAATACGACAAAATCTAATGGCCGAAAATATTCATAACTTATTCCTCGTAACTCGAAATAATCCTCCGAAAGTTCCCACGAGCTCGAAATTAAATTCTCTACAACTTTCGTGAGGGATCTTAGATCAAATTCTTGTCTGATAATTTAGTCGTTAACAAGCCTGCAATATTAACCAATTATGACAAAATCACGACTAATCACGAAACTCGCAAATCAAGCTAATAAACATACCATTTCTGGTTCGGGTTGTCACAAATCTACCCCCCTTACAAAAATTTTGACCTCAAAATTTCCAAGTCTTCCAACTGAAAAGTAGGGATACTGCCTCTGCATATTGCTCTAACTCCCAAGTAACTACCTCAACTGAATGACTCTGCCATCAGACTTTCACAATAGGAAATATTTTTGTACTATAATCCCTATACCCTCAAATCCAGAATCTAAACTGGCTCCTCCACAAATGTCAAGTCTTCCTGTATAGGGAACTGATAAGGTGCTAAACATGCAATAAATCTGAAATGTAGTTCCACCACATGGAATGCAACATAAACATTGGCCAACACTATAAGCAATGCAAAACTATATGTCACAACACTGACTCGCTCCATGATCACATACAGACCAATATAACGTGGCAGAGTATACCCCACCACCCAAAACAAATCACACCTTTCTAAAGAAACCTTGAACTCAATTACTCAACATACTTACATCGACATAACTTCACTGTTGAACTCGAGGAGTTATCAATTTGTCCTTGTTAATCTAAGGTTAACAGTAGCGCATTCCACTAAATCAGGACCAAAAGCCATCTCATTCCTAACTCACTCCAACACAATAGAGTGCAACACTGTTCCTTATATACAACTTCATACAATGTTATAATAATACTAGTCTATAAACGGATATTGCGACCAATCTCGAACAAATGAAATTATTGATCCCAAATCCCTTTGAACTGCAATACATAGGACCACAACATGTCCCCCAAAGTCTAAATAGTCCTCTGAGATTACCCACCAAACTGAGGATGAAAAACTGTACTAAACTGTAATCTGGTCCCCAATGCTCACTGCAATACCTGCTAAAACTCTGTTGTAACTAATTATCTCGATCAGCGATCCAGGACACAGGCACACCATGCAAATGGACAACCTCTGCCAAATACAACTATGCCAACCTGCCCACTGAAATATTTCCTGGAAGTACAAGGAAATGAATTGATTCCCAAAACGGTCCACAATGACCAAAATACCAGTATTACCATCCGAAGTACGCGGTAACTAATACACGAAATCCATAAGGATATGTTCCCACTTCTAATCGGGAATCTCCAATGGCTATAACTTCCCAGCAAGTTTCCGTCTTTCTGCCCTCACCTGCCGACAAATCAGGCATCTGCTCCCATAGGCTGCTATTTCCCTCTTTATGTTGCTCCACGAGTAGTAAACTCTAAGTATCTGATACATCTTCGTACCACCAAGGTGCATAACATATATAGAACCATGAGCTTCAATAAGCATCTTCCTCTTCAGATTATTGTCTCTGGGCCCACATAGTCTCCTTCTGCACGATAAAGTGCCCACATTCCTCAACTGATACTTTGCTGGAACACCATTCTGAATCGCATTCTTCTTGTTCAACCGGTAGGAATCCGCATCCTGAGCCTCACAGACCTGATCAAGTAACACAGGTCGATCCTAAAACTAGCCAACAATGCTCCATCATCTCACTCTATCTCAGTTCCCGTAGCTCGTAACTCAGCTAACAGTGATATTCTTGCAACACGTACATGAAACATAGAAACTCCAAATTTCCGACTAAGTGCATCAGCAACAACACCCATGAATGATAGTCAAAGTACAACCACATTAGCCTTTCCCGGATGAACTCAAATGTGCGGCCATAGTCGTTAATCAACCCCATCCATCTACGCCGCCTCATGCTCGAATCTGGCTGAATATACATGTAGATGAAACTCAAGTGATCAGTGTACATCCTGCTCCGCGCTGCACGCCATACCAGTAGTGTCTCCAACTCTTTGATGCTAACACAAGGACAGCTACTCGCAAATCATACATAGGATACGTAACTTCATAAAGCTTCCACTGCCTAGAACCATATTTCATCATATTGCCATGCTGCTCAACTCGACCAAAATCTAGTTTCGAAACATCACTATACATAACATACCCCTTACCGACATTACAAAATGTGAACAATGGCGCAGTAATCAACCTCTCCTCTAACCACAACACGTAACTCTCATCACAGGTATCTGACCATTTCAAACTCGACCTCTGATCGAAATTGATAGTACTCAAATGTGAAATCAATCTCCGAAAACTGAAACTCCATTAAGCGGATTAAACAAGCCATCGATCCGAAGTGGAGGATACTTACTTTTCTCTGAAGCCTAATTCAACTTCCAGTAGTCGATGCACAACCTCATCGAACCATCCTACATCCTCATAAAATATACTAGAACACCTCAAGGTAAACCACTGAATCAAATGAAACCTTCCTCAAACAGTTTATGAAGTTGAATCCGCAACTTCTCTCAACTCTGATAAATTCTCTGAAAAAAATCTGGATACTCACAGATAACCTCAACATGACGAACATCGGGGTACAACAGCCTCAACATCACGAACATCGGGTACAACAACCTCAACATCACAAACATGTGCCAAGTACAACATACATCCTTGCTTCATCATCAGCTCAGCCTTATTGCTGAAACCACATATGTCTTTCCTTCTCAATGTCCTTGCCTCTGCGTGCAGCACATCAAACTCATCACGGTTGTCTCGAGGTATAACAGTTAAAATCTCTTTGATGCTCAGGTTCAAACTCATCTTAAACCTCCTGTATTGCTTCCTCTGAAGCCATATAATACGTGCAAACTAGAACAAACATGTGAACAATATATCCCTGCCTCAGGTTGGTAAACACTCCATATTTCCGTTGTTAGATTGCTTGATTGAACCATTACCATAAAAACAATACCCTGAATGTAGGTCATGGAGTCGCAACAGGAACTCACACAATACCAACCCACCAAATAGAATGATATGACTCAAGCAAACCATCAATTACCACAATCCTCTGTTCAAAAGCAACATATAGACGCCCATACACGCACAACCGGGCAAACCATGCCACACATATCTCTGAACCCAAAATGCTCATCCAAACCCACAACTCATTTATCAAGTCACACGTCGACTGATCCTCAAAAGGATTCACAACCTTACTGACACGGAAAGCACGTCAAGGAGGCATCCTAATGAATAAGACATTGTTCACAACAAACATGACGTAATCATGGAAATTCAAACATTTGAAAGCATACAACACCAAGAGCATTGATGAGTATCCACCGGCCGGTCGAGTCATCGCTCCAGACATGTTGTACATTCTCAAATATCCTTAGTAAACACGACTACAGAAGTCTACAGAACCTAAAACCTAATGCTCTGATACCTAGCTGAAAGGACCCAACCCTGATTTAGTTTCCTAAACCGGAATCGAGCCCCTTCTGAAAATATGAACTTGCAAAAACCATAGAAATTTTGGCAGAGTTTCACTATATGGTGGAATTACAATTAACTTGCACCCGAAAAACACACTTAATCCTATGCCACAAAAGCCAAACCGTGGGCACCAATCCCATCCGGATTTCTCAATATCATATCATTATGTAAAGTAATAAATAAAAGCTGTAACTTTACAGAAATTCGGGGAAAATCATATGAAAATATAAACAGATCCAATATTCAGAGCGACCTCTAGTATATACATATATATACAAATAGTAGGCCAAACTAGGGACCTACAATAAAAGAAATGTAGCTCGAACAACTAGCCTCCAACCACGACGTGAAACACCAGATCCTGAACTGCAAACTGGGCACGGAAACCGAAAAGCCCAGGGGAAAGACATGAAAACCGTTATAGTGAGTAGACGAAAATAAATGTCTTTCGCCAATAATATATGTTATAAAAACATATGCGAGTCAAATGTATATAAATCAAATGGTACACGAGGGAGACTCTAACTCCTCACGCGTACAGAACATGCATGGAAAATCTCATGGGGTCGCTCGTAGACACATCTGTGCTAGTACAGTCCGAATCACGGGATCCCAGACTCACACATGATTCTAGCCAGAAAGGCCTCAGGTCAGGATATCTGTTTCCACCCGGAACTACATCGGCACAAGAAACAGTTCCCCCTGGTAGGCACCCTCGGGGATCAGCCAGGATGCAAGTGTATCGATACAACCACATATACTAAGAATGTACTCTGTGTAAAGCAAATCATAAATAGTTCGATGCAAATGCATAAGGTAATATTTAGATGTATATACGTAATGTATAATGGTATAAGAATAATCGTATAACACATGCTCATATAAAACATAATCTCGTATGCATGCTCAAGTTCGTAAAACGTGTATAAAGACTCGCAATCTTTCCGTCAAAAGAAATTGTCCACTCACAGGTGAGCAAAACGCGCACTCATGCTAATCTCGTGGTCCGGTAGACGATCCCTCGCCCGAAGCACGATCTCGATCCCCTGAATAATCATAAAACATATTTGATCAAAATCATAGCTCACAACTCTGTACTTAACCACGGAAACCAACCGTTCCCGGAAACATATAAAACTGTATAAAACAATCAACTGAATTTCTGAAATCTCCACTCGAAACCCTCGACTGAAAATCCGATACCCAAATAAACTCGAAAACCTCAAGGTGACAATCGGGGCGCGATTACGAGAAAAATGACATTAAAATAATCGAAAACTGAAAAGTCAACTTTGTCGCCGGAGCGCCGCCGTTTACCGCCGCCGGCGGCGACGGCGCGCCGTCAACGGAGAGTTTCTCCGGCGAGGAAGCTCCAGATCACAAGATTACCTCAAGCCCAACCATTTCTTCAACTAGGACAACACCCAATTCTAACTAGAACCTCACCAAAACAGCTCGAAACCGAATCGGAGTTCAACTCCGGCAACCACCTCGGGTTCACCCAAAACATCCTCTTCAACCCAATTCAACCATATGGGGAGCATCACATGGGCAAGGGGAGTCGAAACCCTCACTCCCCCACCACCGTAGCTCGCCGGAAGTCCACCTCCCGCCACCGGCGAAATCCTTAAAACTGACCCGGTTCGTACTCAACCAATTCACAACCAAATCACAAAATTCCAATTACAAAACAACTCTAGAAATCAAGAGGAAGAGATTTATACCCCACACGTGGCCGGAGGTGGCCGGAAATTCCAAATCGGCCGGCGAAAATCCATACGGGAAAGTTCTCCCTCACGGTCAACGGTCAAACTGCCCAAAATAGAAAGACAACGTCTGGTCAAACCTCAAACAGTGTTTTCGACAATTTTTTGACTATTTTTGATATATATACTCGCGTCTCGGGACGATCAACGGTTCAAAACGAATAACCAAAATGATTTGGATAAATACGAAACAAACGGATAAACTCGTCGATAAACCGAAACTTCAAATAATCATATTATATTTCTCGGTTATCGGAAAAATCAGTCGGAACTGCCTACGAACTCGAAATCACGTGCTCTACAACTCTCGTGAAGAAACTCAATTCAAATTCTCGACCGATATTTAAGTCGCGAACTAATCCGACAAATCACACAATTAACGATTAATCGCGATTACGCATAATCTCGTGAGTCGTATTGATTAGTCTACTGATTCTGGTTCGGGTCGTCACAAATCTACCCCCCTTAAAAAAATTTCGACCTCGAAATTTACATACCTCTCATGTGAACAAATAAGGATAGTGCTCCCGCATACGCTGCTCAGTCTCCCAGGTGGCCTCCTCAACCGAGTGATTCTGCCACAAGACCTTCACTAGCGGGATCACACGGTGCCTCAACTCCTGCTCACGACGATCGAGAATCTGTACTGACTCCTCCACGTACGTCAAATCCTCTCGGATCGGTAACTGCTGTGGAGCTAACACATGGGAAGGATCTGAGATGTACTTCCGCTACATCGAAACGTGGAAAACATCATGAACACGAGCCATCTCAGCTGGCAACTCAAGTCTGTAAGCAACAGCTCCAATCCTCTCTGTAATCTCGTATGGACCACTATACCGTGGTCGAAGCTTGCCACGCTTCCCGAAACGCACAACACCCCTCCATGGAGATAGTTTCAGGAAGACACAATCGCCTACCCTCAAACTCAAGACTTTTCCTCTACACGTCCGCATAACTCTTCTGACGATCCTGGGTGATCTTCAACCTGTCCCGGATAATTTGGACGTCCTCCATAGTGCTCTTTACCAGATCAGGGCCAATAAGCCATCGCTCGCCCACCTCACTCCAACACAACAGAGTGCGACACAGCTACCCGTAAAGGACCTCGTACGGTGCGATGTCAATACTGGCCTGATAGTTGTTGATATAGGTGAACTCTATCAAATGTAGCTGCTGGTCCCAATTCCCGCGGAACTGCAACACACATGACCGTAATATAACCTCAAGTGTCTGTATAGTCCGCTTGGACTGCCCGTAAGTCTGAGGATGAAAAGTTGTACTAAATTGCAACTTTGTGCCCATTGCTCGCTGCAACGCCTGCCAAAACTTAGAAGTAAATTGACTATCTCGGTCAGAAACAATCGATATTGGTACACCATGCAGCCGAACAATTTCTGATAAATACAGCTTGGCCAATCTGCCCACTGATATCTTTCCCGGAAGTCCAAGAAAATGAGCGGATTTCGTCAGTCGATCCACAATTAGCCAAATACCAGTGTTGCCAGCCGAAGTACGCGGCAACTGATAAACGAAATCCATGGTAATGTGCTCCCACTAACAAACCGGAATCTCCAGTGGCTGTAGTTTCCCTACAGGTTTCTGCCTCTCTGCTTTAACCTATTGACAAATCAAACAGCGACTCACGTACGCGGCAATCTCCCGCTTCATGTTGCGCCACCAGTAATACACTCGAAGTGTACAAAATATCTTCGTACCTCCGGGATGCATCGCATATGCTGAACTATGGGCCTCATCCAGAATCTCCTTCTTCAGGCTCTCGTCTCTGGGCACACACAATCTGCCTCTGAACAACAACGTACCATCGTCGCTCAACCGGAACTCTGTAGGTACACCATTCTGTATCATGGTCTTCTTGCCCAACAGGTAGGAATCTGAATCCTGAGCCTCCCATACCTGATCAACCAATACAGGTCGAACCTGAAAACTGGCCAACAAAGCTCCATCATCATCCCACACACATGAAACAACGAAGCTCCAGATTTTCGGCTAAGTGCATCAGCTACAACATTGGCCTTCCCTGGATGGTATTCGAACGTGCAATCGTAGTCGTTGATCAACTCCATCCATCGGCACTGCCTCATGTTCAGATCTGGCTATGTCCGCAAGTAGGTAAGACTTTTGTGGTCAGCGTAGATCTTACACTGGGCTCCATACAGGTAATGTCTCCAACTCTTCAACGCTAGCACAATAGCGGCCAACTCCAAATCATGAGTTGGATAATTGAATTCGTGTGGTTTCAACTGCTTGGAACCGTAGGTTACAACCTTGCCATGCTGCATCAGCACACAACCTTGCCATGCTGCATCAGCACACAACATAGTCCCAACTTCGACGCATCACTATAAACCACAAACTCACCACTTTCGTCTGGCAATGTCAGAACCGGTGCTGTAGTTAACTTCTCTTTCAAGAGCAAATAACTCTCCTCACATGCATCGGACCACTCAAACTTGAAACCCTTTTTCGTCAACCTGGTCAATGGAGTAGCAATCCGAGAGAAATCCTATACGAACCGCCGGTAATAGCCTGCTAAAACTCCGGATCTCCGGTACAGTGGTAGGTCTACTCTAGTTCAGCACGGCTTCGATGTTGTCAGGATCAACACTGACTCCCTCAGCGGATATCACGTGGCCCAAAAACTTGACACTGTCCAACCAAAACTCGCACTCGCTAAACTTCGCAAACAACTGATGGTCCCGCAAAGTCCGCAACACTGCTCGCAAGTTCTTCTTATGCTGGCCCACACTCCTGGAATAGATCAAAATATCATCAATGAACACAATCACGAACTTGTCCAGAAACCGTCTAAACACCCGATTCATCAAGTCCATGAAAGCTGCGGGGGCATTGGTCAACCCAAACGGCATAACCAGAAACTCGTAATGCCCATACCGCGACCTGAAAGCTACCTTGGCCACATCCGAGTCCCGAATCCTCAACTGGTGATATCCGGATAGAAGGTCAATCTTCGAAAAGACTGATGCTCCCTTAAGCTGATCGAATAAATCATCAATCCGCGGTAACGGATACTTGTTCTTCACCGTAACCTGATTCAGCTTCCGGTAGTCAATGCACAATCGCATAGATCCATCTTTCTTCCGTACAAACAAAACCGGAGCACCCCATGGTGAAACACTGGGTCGAATAAAACCCTTCTCTAGCAACTCCTGGAGTTGAACCTGCAACTCTTTCAACTCCGCTGGCGCAATACGATACGGTGTCTGTGAAATCGGTCATGTACCCGGTAATAGCTCAATAGTGAAATCAATCTCCCAAACAGGGGGTATACCAGGTAACTCCGCTGGAAACACATCCGGGAACTCAGAAACAACCTCAATACTACCAAGGTCTGGCACAACTGCAGTATTGTCCACAACATGGGCTAAATAAGCAACATAGCCTTTCTTCATCAACCGATCTGCCCTCATCGCAGATATCAAACATGGTAGTGAAGTGTTCTTCTCGCCGCGAAACAATATCTCGGGAAAGCCTGGTCGTCGAAACGCGACATCCTTCTTGTGACAGTCAAACATGGCCCAATGCGTCTCCAAGAAGTCCATACCCAAGATCAGATCAAAATCAACGACATCAAGCAACAACAAATATACGGCTAAACCATGATCTCCAATGAAAATCTCACGGTCTCTGTACACCCAGCCAATACTCACAATCTCACCTGACAGATATAACACTCTCCACAACCCCGGAAGTGGAGATGCAGGTACCGTAGCTAATGATGATAGTCTATATGACATGAATGAATGCTTGGCACCTGGATCTAACAATGTAAGTACTGGAATAGCAAATACATGCAACGTATCAATAACGACCTCTGGTGAAGCTCTGACCTCTCGTAAAGTCATGGCATGAACCATTGCCTGTCCGACTGGTCGTCCACGCTGAGGTTGTCCCTACTGCCTACCCTGACCCATAAACTGTGCTGGTCGAGCTCTCGAAGTGGCACCTCGCTCAGCTCCGGAACTCTGGGCCGCCTGTCCGTCAGCACCAAACAACTGAGGACACTCCCTCGAAAAGTGACCCACCTAGCCACAACGATAACAAGTGACAAGGCCTCGCTGACATGAACCAAATTGATATCTTTTGCAGAGTCTGCACAACGGGTACTCCCTCGGTACAGGAAACTCATTGAAGTTGTTCCAAGGCATCGTAGTCAGAGTCCCCTTGATGTTCAAGTTCAAACCTAGCTCAAACCTGCGACACTTGGCTTCCTCAGTAGCCACCATATCACGCGCAAAACAAGATAAGCGGGTAAACCTGTCCCGATACTCAAGCACAGACATACTGCCCTGTCTCAAGTTCGTAAACTCCTCATACCTGCGCTGCTGGGTAGCCTGGTTGAAATACCTCTGCATAAACAAATCTCAGAACAAAGTCCACGGAGTATCAACTAGAACTCTGTCGGTGCTAACCCACCAAAAGTATGCATCAGACTCAAGTAATTCGACTGCTGCCACTGTCATCTGCTCAGGGGTAAAACGCAGACACTCACATACACGTTCAACCTGAACCACCCATGCCTCACATATCTCTGGATCAGCTGAACCCGAAAACACACTCGCACCAGCAGTACGAGTTTGGACCACAGGGTCAAAACGCTCTTCCAAACGCACTACTCGCATCAGCAAGTCGTGCGTCTGGCAATCCTCATTAGGATCCGCTTCCCGATCAACACGGGGACCACGTCGAGCAGGCATCCTACTGATACAATGCAAGCATTAGGTACAAGCAGAAAGAATGTAATTATGAGACTGCAGATATTTGAGAACACACAACACCCGAAGTATTGATGAGTACCGCTGGCCAGTCGGGTCATCACTCTAGTCATGCTGTAAAAACTCAAATACCCTAAGCGTCACAACTACAAGAGTCTACAGAATCTGACAACCTAATGCTGTGATACCAAGCTGAAAGGACCCAACCCCGATTTAGTTGCCTAAACCAGAATCAAACCCCTTCTGAAAATGAGAACCAACAAAAACCATTAAAAATTTCGGCAGAGTAATGCTACTAACGCGGAATTGCCATTACCTGCACCCGGAAAATAACACATCATCTAATGCCACAAAAGCCAAACCGTGGGCACCAATCCCATCCGGATTTCTCAATATCATTTTAAAAACAATAAACAGTAAACAAAGTGTAATATATAATATATCTGAGAAAATCCAAATAAAACATATCAGAATGTATCGGAGCGACCTCTAGTGTAAAATATATACAATATATATATCAGTAGGCGAAACAAGAAACCTACTGGAAAACACATGTGGCTCGAACAACTAGCCTCCAACCACGACGTGAAACACCAGAACCTGAACTACAAACTGGGCACGGAAACCGAAAAGCCCAGGGGAAAGACATGAAAACCGTTAGTGTGAGTGGACGAAAATAAATGTCTTTCGCCAATAATATATGTTATAAAAACATATGAGAGTCAAATGTATATAAATCAAATGGTACACGAGGGAGACTCTAACTCCTCACATGTACAGAGCATGCATGGAAAATCTCACGGGGTCGCTCGTAGACACATCCGTGCTAGTACAGTCTGAATCACGGGATCCCAGACCCACACGTGATTCTAGCCAGAAAGGCCTCAGGTCAGGATATCTGTTTCCACCCGGAACTACATCGGCACAAGAAACAGTTCCCTCTGGTAGGCACCCTCGAGGATCAGTCGGGATGCAAGTGTATCGATACAACCACATATACTAAGACTGTACTTTGTGTAAACCAAATCATAAATAGTTCGATGCAAATACATAAGGTAATATTTAGATGTATATACGTAATGTATAATGGTATAAGCATAATCGTGTAACACATGCTCATATAAAACATAATCTCGTATGCATGCTCAAGTTCGTAAAACGTGTATAAAGGCTCGCAATCTTTCCATGAAAAGAAATTGTCCACTCACAGGTGAGCAAAACGCGCACTCGCGCTAATCTCGTGGTCTGGTAGACGATCCCTCGCCTGAAGCACGATCTCGATCCACTGAATAATCATAAAACATATATGATTAAAATCATAGCTCACAACTCTATACTTAACCATGGAAACCAACCGTTCCCGGAAACATATAAAACTGTATAAAACAATCAACTGAAATTCTGAAATCTCCACTCGAAACCCTCGACTGAAAATCCGATACCCAAATCAACTCGAAAACCTAAAAGGTGATAATCGGGGCGCGATTACGAGAAAAATGACATTAAAATCATCGAAAACTGAAGAGTCAACTTTCTCGCCGGAGCGCCGCCGTTGACCGCTGCCGCCGCCGGCGTCGCGCCATCAACGGAGAGTTTCTCCTGCGAGGAAGCTCCAGATCACAAGATTACCTCAAGCCCAACCATTTCTTCAACTAGGAAAACACCCAATTCTATTTAGAACCTCACCAAAACAGCTCGAAACCGAATCGGAGTTCAACTCCGGCAACCACCTCGGGTTCACCCAAAACCTCTACTTCAATCCAATTCAACCATATGGGAGCATCACAGGGGCAAGGGGAGTCGAAACCCTCACTCCCTTGCCACCGTAGCTCGCCGGAAGTCCACCCCCCGTCACCGGCGAAATCCTTAAAACTGACCCGATTCGTACTCAACCAAATCACAAAATTCCAATTACAAAACAACTCTAGAACTCAAGAGGAAGAGATTTATACCCTAAACGTGGCTGGAGGTGGCCGGAAAATCCAAGTCGGCCGGCGAAAATCCAAACGGGAAAGTTCTCCCTCACGGTCAACGGTCAAACTGCACAAAATGGAAAGTCAACGTCTGGTCAAACCTCAATTTTTCGACTATTTTCGATATTTATACTCGCATCTCGGGACGATCAACGGTTTAAAACGAATAACCAAAACGATTCGGATAAATACGAAACAAACGGATAAACTCGTCGATATACCGAAACTTCAAATAATCATATTATATTCCTCGGTTATCGGAAAAATCATCTGGAACAGCCCACGAACTCGAAATCACGTGCTCTACAACTCTCGTGAAGAAACTCAATTCAAATTGTTGACCGATATTTAAGTCGCGAACTAATCCGACAAATCACACAATTAACGGTTAATCGCGATTACACATAATCTCGTGAATCGTACTGATTACTCTGCTGATACTGGTTCGGGTCGTCACAAAAGGACCAAATCGCACCTTGAAGTCGAAAACCCTCGCCGGAATTCTCCATCTCCGATCGGCCTCCTACAGCCACGGCAAGGTGCGAGACCACTTGGGTTCCACTCACCTCTCCATGGCCTACAAAATCCCTAACAAGTCGACCTCCATCTCGGCAGCCACCGCCACCACCAAAGCCGCCGAAATTCGCCGGAAAAACAAGAACTTTTCCGCGCCGTTTCTCCCACCTCCGGCCACCATACAGGTCAATCCACCTACCAAACTGTAGAGGAGACAAAGCCCAACACTTTTTGTCAAGGGACCACGGCAAACCGTGGCCGGAATCCGGCACAACCACGGCGAAGAACCAGCGGCCTCCAAACGGGTCGAACCACCCGCGGTCAATGAGGGTCAACACCCAGGTTTCCAATTTTGTGAACTTTCCCAATTTGTCACGTACTCTTTCCGTATTTATACCGTACACGTATCGAAATAAAATGGATAAATACGATAAAATCTAATGGCCGTAAATATTCATAACTGATTCCTCGTAACTCGAAATAATCCTCTGGAAGTTCCCACGAGCTCGAAATTAAATTCTTGCCCGATAATTTAGTTATTAACAAGCCCGGCATATTAACCAATTATGACAAAATCACGACTAAAAACGAAACTCGCAAATCAAGCCAATAAACATACCATTTCCGGTTCGGGTTGTCACACTATATGTGACGACCCGAACCGAAATCAGTAGAGTAATCAGCGTAATCCACAAGTTAGTGTGTAATCGCGATTTATCGATTATTGTGTGGTTTGCCGGTTTCGTTTACGACTTAATTATCGGCCGAGAATTTGAGTTGAGTCTCTTCTCGAGAGTTGCTCGTTATTTCGAACTCGTGGGTGGCTCCGGATGATTTTTCCGATGATTGAGGAATATAATATGATTATTTGAAGTTTCGGTTTATCGACGAGTTTATCCGTTCGTATCGAGTTTATCCGAATTGTAATGGTTATCCGTTTTGGACCATTGATCGTCCCGAGGCGCGAGTATAAATATCGGAAATAGTCAAAAAATTGTCGAAAACACTGTTTGGGAAGTTTGACCGTCGCTGACAGTTGACTTTCGTTTACCGGAGGAGAAAAACGGACTGTTGGGCTTCCGTTGTCGGACCAGTTGATTCCGGCCATTTCAGGCCACGGCCCTTGAAGGTAAAATGTTGTCCTCGTGATTCTAAACAGTTTAGAACTTGGAATTACTTGATTTGGTTGAGATTTGAGGGAGATATTTCGATTTGAAATTTTGGAATTTTTGGCTGGAATCGGCCTCGACGGAGGGAGGCGCTCCGGTGACTTTCCGGGGTGGATCTTTGGTGGGTTTTGCTGGGTTTTGGATTGTGATCATTTCCCCTTTGGTTTTGAGGGACGAGGTGGAGAAACGGGGCCAGAATTGGTCCGGGAAATTTTCCGGCCGGTTTGGACCACCGTGGCTTTCGGGCTGGATTCCGGCCACGGTGGTGGTTGGATGGTGGTGGTCGCTTTGTTAAAGTTGTTCGCCTTGTTGTGGAGATCATTGTGGCAGCTCGGTCGCCGGGAAAACTCTCTAGTTGACGGCGCGACGGCGGTGGCGGTCAACGCCGGAGCTCCGGCGACCCGTTGACTTTTTGGATTTCAATGTTTTTAATGTCTTTTTTCTCGTAATCGTGCCCCGGTCATCGCCTTGAGGTTTTCGAGTTGATTTGGGTATCATATTTTTAGTCGAGGATTTTGAATGGTGATTTCGGGAATTTCGTCGATTATTTTGCACAGTATTATGTTTCCGGGAACGGTTGGTTTCCGAGGTGTGGTACAGTGTTGTGGATTATGATTTTGATAAGATATATTTTATGACTATTCAGGGGATCGAGATCGTACTTCGAGCGAGGGATCTTTCGCCGGGCCACATGATTAGCGCGAGTGCGCGTTTTGCTCACTTGTGAGTGGACATTTCTTTTCACAGATTGATTGCGAGTCTTTTATATACATTTTACGAGCTTGAGTATGCAGTATGATCATGATTTAAATGAGCATGTGTTTTACGATTATGCATTTACGAATATACATACATATATATTATGTTTTATGCATATGCATGGAAAGTATTTGTGATTTGGTTTACACAGAGTACAGTCTCAGTTATTAGGGTTGTATCGATACACATTGGCTTCTCGGCTGATCCCCGAGTACGCTCCGGGGGGGACAGATATCCTGACCCGAGGCCTTTCTGGCTTGGAATCACGTGTGGGTCTGGGATCCCGTGATTCAGACTGTACTAGCACGAGGGAGTCCATGAGTAACCCCGCGGAATTTACGATGCATGCTCTATAGGCGAGTGGAGTCAGCGTCTCCTCGTGTACCATTTGATTTTTATGCATTTAGACTCGCATATGTTTGTATAACATATATTATTCGGTGAAAGACATTTATTTTAGTCCACTCACTCTAACGGTTTTCATGTCTTTCCCCTGGGCTTTTTGGTTTCCGTGCCCAGTTTACAGTTCAGATTCTGTGTCTCACGTCGTGGTTGGAGGCTAGTTGTTCGAGCCACCTGTGCTTTCCAGTAGGTTTCTTGTTTCGCTTACTGTTGTATATTTTGTATATATATACACTAGAGGTCGCTCTGATACATGTTTTATACGGTTTTTCCAGGATATACTATATATTACAGTTATGTTTACTATATATTGTTAATGATATGATATTGAGAAATCCTGATGGGATTGGTGCCCACGGTTTGGCTTTTGTGGCATAGCATGAAGTATCATTTTCCAGGTGCAGATTATGGCAATTCCGCGTTAGTAGCGTTACTCTGCCGAAATTTTAATGGTTTTTGTTGGTTCACGTTTTCAGAAGGGGTTTGATTCCGGTTTAGGAAACTAAATCGGGGTTGGGTCCTTTCAGCTTGGTATCAGAGCATTAGGTTGTCAGATTCTATAGACTCTTATAGTTATGACGCTTAGGGTATTTGAGTTTGTACAGCATGACTGGAGTGATGACCTGACTGGCCAGCGGTACTCATCAATACTTCGGGTGTTGTGTGTTCTCAAATATCTGAGGTCTCATGATTACGTTCTTTCTGCTTGTACCTAATGCTTGTCTTGTATCAGTAGGATGCCTCCTCGACGTGGTCCACGTGTTGATCGGGAAAAGGATCCTGATATGGATCGCCATACGCATGACTTGCTGATGCGAGTGTTGCGTTTGGAGGAGCGTTTTGACCCTGTTGTGACGACCCGGACCAGAATCAGCAGTATGATCAAATTATTGGTGTAGTCGCAGAGTTGCGACAGTTGTTTTAATCGCCGAAGCTTCTTAACGACTAAATTATTGGCCGAGAATTGGAGCTAGGTCTCTTCTCGAGAGTCGTTGTACGTGTGATTATGAGTTGGTGGGCGGTTTCGGATCGTTATTTGGTCGACCGAGGAATTAATTATGAATATTTGAAGTTTCGACGGAAACGGATTATAATGGCGAGCTACTTAACGACTAAATTACCGGTCGAGAATTTGATTTTGGCTCCTTCACGGAAGTTGTTCAGAATTTAATTTCGAGTTCGTAGGAACTTCCGGAGCATGATTTTGGGTTACAAAGATTTAGTTGTGATTATGTCCGATTATTGGTTATTTGGTCGATTCATTATATGTTGGTTTGAAGAGTTGACTTTTTATCCGTTTGGCCGATGTGTTTAACTTCGAGTGATATTGGAAGAGTATGTCGAGATGAGTTTGTGGCTGCGAGAATTATCGGATTCGGATATACGACGAGAAAATTACGCGTGTTTGAAGTTTATCAAAATTTGAATTTTGGAGTTTCCGTTTTGGGAGGCTATAAATAGTGACTTACTAAAAGGGGAAAGTCAAAACTTGCATTCATTGTGGTTGACCTTGGTCAACTCGGTTTGACCGACATGGAGGAGCTTGGCGCGACGGTGACCGGCGGCCACGGCAGTGGTTCGCCGTCCGGCCACCTTAGGCCACGGGAGTTGATCCTTTAGCTCCGCCTTGGCATCCCGAACTCATCCCCGGCCACCACGCATGGCGTGGCTCACGGTGGAGGGAGATATTCCGGCATGAAAATGGAGGGTTTTGTTTGAATTCGGGTTCTTGAATTCCGGCCATGTTGAGCTTAACCAAGTAGTGGGCTTTGAAGCTCTCCACACCATGATTCTAACCATATAGGTATGGTGTTTTAATTCGATTTGTGGAAGGAGAATTTTGGATTTGAAATTTGTGTACCAATTCGGTTTATCATGAAATTGGATGTGTTAGAGTGAGAATTGGCCTTCGTTGTAGTTGACAAAGTTGCTCAGTGGGTGGTTTTGCATGGAATAGGGGTTGCTCCGCCGTGAAATGTTCCGGTCAGTGGCGGCGCCGCCGTGGGCGGCGGTCAACGGGTTGACTTTTTGACTTTCGACAAGTTGCATGTTATTTGACTCGAAATCGCGCCCCGATCGCAGTAGGGAGGTTCGTTTTTCGAGTTGAGCGTCCGAACGTAAAGCGAGGTATTGAGGTGTTATATATGGATTTTCGACGATTCGTCGACATTGAATTGTGAATTTCCGAGAACAGCGGTTTCTCGTGGTTTGATTTGTATTGTCGGATTTCGACTTTGAATAATGGACATTGCTATTATTCAGGTGTTCGTGATCGTTCGTTTGGCGATGGACTTTCCCCCGGATCACGGGTTAACGCGTATCGCGTTACGCTAGTCTGTGAGTGGACAATTTATTTTCACGGATTGATTGCGAGTCTTTTATTTGATTTATGAACTTGAGCATGCGTATTGAGTTTACGGATTATATGAGCATGTGTTTTTATGAATATACGATTATACATATACGGATATACGTATACGAGTATACATACACTTATATGCTGTTTCATGCATTTGCATCGAAATGTTTATGATTTGGTTTACACAGAGTACAGTCTTGGTTACGTTGTTGTATCGATACACTTAGCCTCTCGGCTGATCCCAGATGGTAGGCATCCCAGGCGGGGCGTTACCCCGACCTGACCGGCGAGGGGCGTATCCCCGGAATCGAGGCTTTTCTGGCTTAGAATCAAGTGTGGGTCCGGGATCCCGTGATTCAGACTGTACTAGCACGGTGTGTGTCCATGAGTGACCCCATGAGATTTTTACTTGCATGCTCAGTACACTGGAGGAGTGTGAGTTTTACCTCGTGTACTTGTTATTTTAATTACCTGGACTCGCATATGTTATTTTAAACATATATATTAACTGGTGAAAGACATTTATTTTCTTCCACTCACTCTAACGTGTTTATTGTCTTTCCCCTGGGCTTTTCGGTTTCCGTGCCCAGTTTGCAGTTCAAGCTCTGGTGTCGCACGTCGTGGTCGGAGGCATAGTGCTCGAGCTACTTTGTTCATCCAGTAGGTTTATTGTTCTACCTACTGTGGTATACGTATACGATTATGTATTAGATGTCGCTCTGAGCTTCCTATTGAATACGTTATATGATTTTACACTGGATTTTAGTAAAGTGCATATATATTTACTACTTTACTTTACTGTTGATATATTGAGAAATCCGGTTGGGATTGGTGCCCACGGTTTGCTTTTTGTGGCATAGGATGAAGTGTATTTTCCGCGTGTAGGTAATGGTAATTCCACGCTAGTAACGAAACTCTGCCGAAATTTTGAAAAATTTTTGTTGGTTCGTGTTTTCGAAAGGGTTTGATTCCGATTTAGGAAGCTAAATCGGGGTTGGGTTCTTTCACTGTGGTCAAAGCTCGTACTGCTGGTGCGACTGTCTTTTTGGGTTCAGCTAATCCAGAGATTTGTAAGGCATGGTTGGTTTAGGTTGAACGTGTATGTGAACGTCTGCGTTTTACCCCTGAGCAGATGACAGTGGCAGCAGTCGGACTACTTGAGTCAGATGCATACTTTTGGTGGGTTAGCACCGACAGATTTCCAGTTGATACTCCATGGGCTTTGTTCCAAGATCTGTTCATGCGGAGATACTTCAACCAGGATACCCAGCAACGTAAGTATGAGGAGTTCACGAACTTGAGATAGCGTAAGTATGTCTGTGCTTGAGTACCGGGACAGGTTTACCCGCTTATCTCGTTTTGCGCGTGACATGGTGGGTACTGAGGAAGCCAAGTGCCGCAGATTTGAGCTGGGTTTGAACTTGAATATCAAGGGGACTCTGACTACGATGCCTCGGAACAACTTTGATGAGTTTGTTAGTGCAGCACTCCGAGGTGAAGATATCGAGAAGGAGAGGCAGATGAGATACCAGCCTGGACGGTTTCAGGAGGGTGGACCGAGTCAGGGGCCTTTAAAGAGGCAGAGTTCTGATACTTCCGGTTCGGCTTCATCCTCAAGTAGTGGACCATATAGACCAGCAGCTGGTGCATCGAGACAGAGGCAGAGATGGAGGAGAGATCGACCGCAGCGACCACAGTCCAGTGGGGGTTCTAGCAGTTCCAGTTATTCTCGACGATCTTTTGGCACTTTTGCTACACCGAGGGAGTACACATTGTGCAACTTGTGCAATAGGTATCATCTTGGTTCATGTCAGCGAGGTACCCTCAACTGTTATCATTGTGGCCAGGTAGGTCACTATGCGAGGGCGTGTCCTCAGTTGATTGGTGCTAGTGATCAGGCGGCCCATAGTTCCGGAGGAGAGCGAAGTGCCACTTCGGGAGCTCGACCAGTACAGTATGCGGGCCATGGAGGACAGCAGGGACAGCCTTAGCGTGGACGACCAGCCGGGCAGGCGAGGGTTCACGCCATGACTTTGCGAGAGGGCAGAGCTTCACCTGAGGTGGTTATCGGTACGTTGCATATCTTTGGTATTCCAGTACTTACATTGTTAGATCCAGGTGCCACACATTCATTCATGTCATATAGACTATCATCATTAGCTACGGTACCTGCGTCTCCACTTCCGGGGTTGTGGAGAGTGTTGTATCCGTCTGGTGAGATTGTGAGTATTGGCTGGGTGTATAGAGACTGTGAGATTTTTATTGGAGGCCATGGCTTAGCCGCAGATTTATTGTTGCTTGATATCGTCGACTTTGTTTTGATCTTGGGTATGGATTTCTTGGAGGTTGCATTTCGACGACCAGGTTTTCCCGAGATATTGTTTCGCGGCGAGAATAACACTTCACTACCATGTTTGATTTTCGCGAAGAAGGTGGATCGGATGACAAAGAAGGGCTGTGTTACTTACTTAGCTCATGTGGTACACACTACGGCTGCTGTGCCGGACCTTGGTGGTATTGAGGTGGTTTCTGAGTTTCCGAATGTATTTCCAGAGGAGTTACCGGGCATACCTCCAGTTCGGGAGATTGATTTGACTATTGAGTTGTTACCGGGTACATGACCGATTTCACAGGCACCGTATCGTATGGCTCCAGCGGAGTTGAAGGAGTTGCAAGTTCAGCTCCAGGAGTTTATGGAGAAGGGTTTCATTCGACCCAGTGTTTCGCCATGGGGTGCTCCGGTTTTGTTTGTACGAAAGAAAGATGGATCCATGCGATTGTGCATCGACTACCGGAAGCTGAATCAGGTTACGGTGAAGAACAGGTATCCGTTGCCGCGGATTGATGATTTGTTCGATCAGCTCAAGGGAGCTTCAGTCTTTTCGAAGATTGATCTTCGATCCGGATGTCACCAGTTTAGGATCCAAGAATCTGATGTGGCCAGGACAGCTTTTAGGTCACGGTATGGGCACTATGAGTTTTTGGTTATGCTGTTTGCGTTGACCAACGCCCCCGCAGCTTTCATGGACTTGATGAATCGGGTGTTCAGACGGTTTCTGGACAAGTTCGTGATTGTGTTCATCGATGATATTTTGTTCTATTCCAGGAGTGTGGGCCAGCATAAAAAGCATTTACGAGCAGTGTTGCAGACTTTGCAAGACCATCAGTTGTTTGCGAAGTTCAGCAAGTGTGAGTTTTAGCTAGACAGTGTGAAGTTTCTGGGCCACGTGATATCGGCTGAGGGAGTCAGTGTTGATCCTGACAAGATCGAGGCCGTGCTGAATTGAAGTAGACCTACCACTGTACCGGAGATCCGGAGTTTCTTGGATTTGGCAGGCTACTACCAGCTGTTTGTACAGGATTTTTTCTCGGATTGCTACTCCACTGACCAGGTTGACGAAGAAGGGCGTCAAGTTTGAGTGGTCCGATGCATGTGAGGAGAGTTATTTGCTCTTGAAGGAGAAGTTGACCACTGCACCGGTTCTGACATTACCAGATGACAGTGGTGAGTTTGTGGTTTATAGTGATGCGTCGAAGTTGGGACTAGGTTGTGTGTTGATGCAGCAAGGCAGAGTTGTAGCCTATGGTTCCAGACAGCTAAAACCACATGAAGTCAACTATCTGACCCATGATTTGGAGTTGGCCGCTATTGTGCTAGCGTTGAAGAGTTGGAGACATTACTTGTACGGGGCCCAGTGTAAGATCTACACCGACCACAAGAGTCTCACCTACTTGCAGACACAGCCAGATTTGAACATGAGACAACGCCGGTGGATGGAGTTGATCAACGACTACGATTGCACTTTTGAGTACCATCCAGGGAAGGCCAATGTTGTGGTTGATGCACTTCGCCGGAAATCTGGAGCTTCGTTGTTCCATGTGTATGTGGCTAGAGTATCTATGTTAGCCGAGCTTCGGGCTACGGGATCCGAGTTCAAGTGGGATGACGAAGGAGCCTTGTTGGCCAGTTTCCAAGTTCGACCCGTATTGGTTGATCAGGTTCGGGAGGCTCAGGATTCAGATTCTTATTTGTAGGGCAAAAAGACTATGATACGGAATGGTGTACCTACAGAGTTCCGATTGAGCGAGGACCATACGTTGTTGTTCAAAGGCAGATTGTGTGTGCCCAGAGACGAGAGCCTGAAGAAGGTAATTTTGGATGAGGCCCATTGTTCGGCGTATGTTATGGATCCTGGAGGTACGAAAATGTTTCGTACAGTCCGAAAGTATTACTGGTGGCGCAACATGAAGCGGGAGATTGCCGCATATGTGAGCCAATGTTTGATCTATCAGCAGGTTAAAGCGGAGAGGCAGAAACCTGTAGGGATGTTACAGCCACTGGAGATTCCGGTTTGGAAGTGGAAGCACATTACTATGGATTTCGTTTATCAGTTGCCGCGTACTTCGGCTGGCAACTGGCATTTAGGTTATTATGGATCGACTGACGAAATCCGCTCATTTTCTCGCACTTCCGGGGAAGATATCAGTGGGCAGATTGGCCAAGCTGTATTTATCGGAGATTGTTCGTCTACATGGGGTGCCTGTATCTATTGTTTCTGACCGAGACAGTCAGTTTACCTCAGAGTTCTGGCAGGCATTACAGCGAGCCATGGGCACGAGGTTGCGTTTTAGTACATCCATTCATCCTCAGACTGACGGGCAGTCTGAGCGGACTATACAGACACTTGAGGATATGTTGCGGTCATGTGTGTTGCAGTTCCGTGGGAATTGGGACCAGCAATTACATTTGATAGAGTTTGCTTACAACAACAGTTATCAGGCTAGCATTAAGATGGCACCGTACGAGGCCCTGTACGGGAGGCAGTGCCGCACTCCATTGTGTTGGAGTGAGGTGGGCGAGCGATGGCTTATTGGCCCTGATCTGGTGAAGAGCACTATGGAGGACGTCTAGATTATCCGGGACAGATTGAAGATCGCCCAGGATCGTCAGAAGAGTTATGCGGACGTAAGGAGGAAGAGTCTTGAGTTTGAGGTAGGCGATTGGGTCTTCCTGAAACTATCTTCGTGGAGAGGTGTTGTGCGTTTCGGGAAGCGTAGCAAGCTTCAACCACGATACATTGGTCCGTATGAGATCACCGAGAGGGTTGGAGCTGTTTCTTACAGGCTTGAGTTGCCAGCTGAGATGGCTCGTGTTCATGATGTTTTCCACGTTTCGATGATACGGAAATACATCTCAGATCCGTCACATGTGTTAGCCCCACAGCAGTTACCGATTCGGGAGGATTTGATGTATTTGGAGGAGCCGGTACTGATTCTCGATCATCGTGAGCAGGAGTTGAGGCATCGTGTTATACTGCTGGTAAAGGTCTTGTGGCAGAATCACTCGGTTGAGGAGGCCACCTGGGAGACTGAGCAGCGTATTCGGGAGCAGTATCCTCATCTGTTCACCTGACAGGTACGTAAATTTTGAGGTCGAATTTTTTTTAAGGTGGGTAGATTTGTGACGACCCGAACCATAATCAGTAGAGTAATCAGCGTAATCCACGAGTTACTGTGTAATCGCGGTTTATCGATTATTGTGTGGTTTGCCGGTTTCATTTACGACTTAATTATCGGCCGAGAATTTGAGTTGAGTCTCTTCTCGAGAGTTGCAGTGCTCGTGATTTCGAACTTGTGGGCGGCTTCGGATGATTTTTTTCGATGATTGAGGAATATAATATGATTATCCGTTCGTATCGAGTTTATCTGAATCGTAATTGTTATCTGTTTTGGACTGTTGATCGTCCCGAGACGCGAGTATAAATATCGGAAATAGTCGAAAAATTGTCGAAAAAACTGTTTGGGAAGTTTGATCGTCGCTGACTGAGAGTTGACCATTGAATTTTGTTGACCGGAGGAGAAAAACGGACCGTTTGGCTTCCGTCGCCGGACCGGCTGATTCCGGCCATTTCAGGCCACGACCCTTGAAGGTAAAATGTTCTCCCCGTCATTCTAAACAGTTTAGAACTTGGAATTGCTTGATTTGGTTGAGATTTGAGGGAGATATTTCGATTTCAGAACGTTCTTTTGAAGAAAAGCAGGAGCAATATGGAAGTTGCTTCCTGATCATCACAAATTTTCATAAATCCAATATAAGGTTCGAAAGATCTTGAGCAGCCTCAGCCTAAAGTACATGAAAATTCACGAGTTCATAAATGATTGTGTGTTGTTTTACAAAGAGTATGCACATTTTGATTACTGTCTTGTATGCAACCAGTGCAGATATTTGCACCGGAAGTATAAGAGGAATTGGAAGAAGCAAATTCCCGTGAAGGTGCTTTGCTATTTTCCGTTGATTCCTAGACTACAACATTTGTACATGTCTCTATACACATCATAGGCGATTAGATGGTACACGAAATAGAGAATAGATGATGATATGCTCACAGACGTGTCAGATATGGAGGCTTTTAAATATTTTGATACGAAATTTTCAGACTTTGCAGTAAAAGTAGAAATATTAGACTTGAACTTTTTACAGATGGATTCAACCCTTGGGGTAGTAATAGCGGTTCTATCAGCACTTGACCAATTATTGTCATGTCATCCAACCTTCCTATATGGATGTGTATAAACAAGGAATTTGATTTTCTTATTCTGCTAATTCTAGGTCCTAAACCTCTTGAAAAGTGTTTAAATGTGTATCTTAGACCATTGATTGATGAGCTAAAACTGTTTTGAGAAGTTCACTGACACAATGTTCATGATGAAAGCAGCAATAATGTGAACCATCAATGATTTTTGTGCGTATCAAATGTTGGCATCTTGCACAAACAAAAGATACAATGCTTGTCTTGTCTGCTTGGGCGATGTCAACTCTTGTTGGCATGTGGGGAAGGTGTGTTACATGGGTCACCGTAGATGTCATGATCACCAGTGGCGACATGATAAGGATCATTTCAGCGGGATAGTATAGAATAATCCTAAACCCCGATAGTGGTTTGGCGAAGATATTTTTGAAAGTTTAAATAGCTTCCATTTCGGTGTGTTGACCAATGACGATGATATGAAGAAACACAATCCACACCCTCCACACGATTTTAGCTATTTCCATCACATGAGTATTTTCTTTGAACTGTGTTACTGGTCAAAGTTGAAACTCAAGAACAACCTAGATGTCATGCACATAGAAAATAATGTGCGCGACAACGTGGTGGGAAAAATTCTCGGTATTAAGTTGAAGACTATGGATACTCCCAAAGCGCGAAAAGATTTAGAATCTATGAATTTACGCAATCCCTTGTGGATAAAGAGGGATAAAAGAGGAGTGTACAGCAAGATGCCAGATGCACCTCACACAGTGAAGCCGACACTGAGAGATTCTATATTAAACAGGTTTAAAAGTGTTCGTTATTCGTCTAATTATTGAGCAAATATATTTAAATATGTTGACGTTGAGCAACACAAGTTCATTGGTCTAATGACTCATGACTGTCATGTTATGCTGCAATGTCTTATTCCAATAGTAATTTGACAATATTTGCCTCGTGGCGTCGTCAAGCTAATAGTAGCATTGTATAGATTGTGGCAGAGGTTATGCACTAAAGAGTTGAATAACTCAAATGTGATCAAAATACAATACGAAATTGTTCTCATCCTTTGCAAATTAGAGAGTTTTTTCCCCCCTGCTTTCTTTGACATCATGATTCACCTCATGATCCACCTTCCTGAACAAGAGCAACTTTCTGGTCTGGTCCACTATACTTGGATGTATCTTCAAGAAAGGTACAATTAATTATAATGGTTTTTCATAAGTTATATATATATATATATATTTTTTGCTACTATTTGTCAAATAAATAATTTTATCATTTTGCAGACAACTCGAACAATATAAAGGATTCAAGAAAAATAAATCTGCCCCAGATGGCTCCATGGCAAAAATATACCAAATGCAAGAGTATGTTATCTACTGCAATAAGTACCTAAAGGATCCATTCCAGACCACTGCCTCCAATCCAAATGCTTGCAATAATCTTTCAGTCGTCACAGATGTTGTACGACCGTTCAGAGGAGTATTAAATGAAAGATTAACTAAAGAAGAACTTATTGAAGCTCATTGGATAGTATTACGAGACTGTGATGAGGTTGACCTATATATGCAAGCTTATAGGAAGAAAATTGAGAGAGCCAAACCGGACAAGAGTCATTATTGGGTTGAAAAGGTGCTTAAGAAGAAGTTCTCTGATTATTTCTTAAAATGGGTACGTATGTGTAAACCATGCATATAGGTTTGTGATTTGTTTATTTTGAAATTGAGAAATCTGGATGGCAATAGGTGCCCACGGTAAATACGAACTTAATTAATTTGTTGTTTGCTTATTCGAAGTGTTTTTCTTAGTTTCTTCAGGCAGGTTTTTGGTTTCCATTTGATTTAAGGGAAACTATGTCAAATTTTTGGTAGAAATTAAATACACATTCATATATCTTCTTCAAATTTTTACAGATGATCGATCTAAAAGATTCTGGAAAACACGAGGGGTGGTGGTCGTGGGAAAAGCACTTATTTGCCCATAAGCCGGTTCAACACTATATTGACCCCGAATGTTTTGTCAATGGTGTAAATTTTCATTCATTGGACCGAGATGAAGGAAGAAGAACACAAAATAGTGGGATCACAATTGGGGAAGGCGCTGATGTATATTACGGGGTTGTTTTTAATGTTGTTCAGCTACATGACAAGAATAATATCAAGGTTCATCTATTCAAGTGTACATACTTCAAGCGTACGAAGGAAGATCTGGAATTTTTATCAGTCGATACAAACTCAAGATGGTATGAGGATAAGCCATTTACTCTTGCCACATTAGTTAGGCAAGTGTTCTATTTGGATGATCCGAAAGAAGGAGAAGGTTGGAAATAAGTAAACCATATGTCTTACCGAGAAATATGAAGTGCCACAACACTTGAAGGGAAGTTGGAAACTAACATTGAAGCGCATAATGACAATACATATCAAGAGCCTAATACTTCTATCATCCCCGACATAAGGGAATAGATCTGGTCTAACGAACACTTAGGCATGCCTGATATCGCCAAGGATCTTACTCAAGAGGAGATCAAAGACCTAGAGCAGATTACCTCTAAAGAGGAGCTGGATCATTTGGTTCATAGTGAGGAGGATGATTCAAATGATGATGATTATGATGATGAGGTCTTAGGAGTGATTGATACATAAATATATGTAATACTTAATAATAATTAATCAATAGATGGAGACAATTCGATCGAATTTCGAACTTAATTTGTAAGTACACGTACGAATGTGAATATATATGAGCGCTTATGCACAATTATTAAATTATTTAATCAAGATGAATTAATTAAAAGAGGTTTATTTAGAGTACGTGTACGTTTGTAATACTTATTATGTCTTACATGAATGATTTTAGAATAAATGAACGCAAAATTCTTTTCTTGAAAATAGGACATCTTAGATGATGAAGTGCATTTACACAACGAAAATGTAAAAGTTCATCGTCTCAGGGTGAATTTAGACGACGAAAATATCTTCATCATTGAAGAACTACTTAGACGATAAAAATATATTGATTCTGTCATCTAAGTACATATACAAACCCTAAACCCTTTTCCCTAAACCTTGAACGTGTTAGACGATGAAAGTAGTATATCTCGTCGGCTAAGTGCTACTTAGATAACAAAATTCTACCATTTTCCTCGTCTAAGTTTCACATTCTAACCTCTATGAGTAAAATCATGTGCTAGATTTCCGATTATATTCGTTGAGGACATAGAGTAAACAATTCTTGTCCAATGGGTGTCGACGGTTTGAAAATCGGATTACGAAGATTCATATATCAACGTTTCTGTTTCGTTGAAATTTCGGTTTTACGGTTGACAACACTGATCAAACCCTTAATGAACTTCGTATTGAATGAAAATTCATCTACTTACATTTTAAGTGGTAATGAATATATCTAACGTTTATTTTGTCCAAATTCAAATTCTTTAATATGGATGTAGAGTAAATACAGACATATGAACACTTAAGTTATACAAAATTAGTAGATGTATAACAAGTATTAACTCTCAATCTAGTTTTTATGTCAAATTTTAATTAATTTCTATATAATTGATATATAAAGTTCTGATGAAAGTGGAAATGCTCGTCACATCTGAAACGATTTTACAATTAATAATATTTACAATCATTTCCGTCTTTTAAACTTTTGTTGATATTTACAACAATGTATTGATCGAATACCAAACTCTACCGAATTGGCATAAATTTTTTCTAAAACATATATAAATTTAATGATTATATCTGATTGCTGATTTCTTCGTATTTTAAGGCAGGTAGGAATATATTTTTTTTCAAATATCTCACAAAAAATTAAATAAATTATCAATTCTAGGTTCCTTCTTAGATGACGAAAGTGTGTGATTTTGTGGATTTTATTTTTGTGCCAAATTTTTGGGGAACTTTTTAAAAAGACTTAGGCGTTGAAATACCTAGAGTTCGTCATCTAAGTGGATTTAGGCAGTAGAATTCTACTTTTCATCATCTAAGTTGATAAATGAAATCGATTAAATTGGGACAAATCCCTAATTTGCTCGAGCTCATCTCTGTCTCCTGTCAATCGGTTTTGTCTCTCTGTCCTCGCCTTCATCTCCTCTCAGTTTCTTCTCTCTCTCTCTCTTCGCCTCCATCTCCTCTCTCCTCTTGGTTTCTTCTCTCTCTCCTAGCCCCCATCACCTCTTTCTTTGCTCACCATTGTCGCCGGCAAAAAATCATCGCCGACTCCTCGTACTTCACCGCCACCATCGTCGGCTCTCCTACTCCACCGCGACACCGACGCTGTCCTCTCTCAGTCAATCTCTCTTTCTCCCTATCTCTTTCGCTGCTGTGTACATATCTATATGTTGAAATTTCTTGTATTGAAATTAGTTGTGTATATATGATTAGTTGAAATTTATTGTATATATTGATGAATATATATATGTTATAAATTAGTTGTATTGAATGAATTTGTTGGATTGTAGATTGTTGATGGAAATTTTGGATTGTGGATTGATGAATTTAGGAGTCTGTATTTTTGTTGACGGAGATTAGGTAGAATTGTGTTCGGATTATGGACATTATTGAGATTATGGTGATTATGTTACGATTATGGAGTTTATGCATAATTGTTGTTGATGATCCTTTAATTATGTACTTTGTTGAATGAAAATAAATAAGGCATGATGTGACGACCCAGTACAGAATCAGCAGTGAAATCAGCTTAATCTACGAGCTTGTGCGTAATCGCAGATTTCAGACAGTTGTTTGAATCGCCGGACTTGATAACGACTAAATCATTGGCCGAGGATTGGAGCTGAGTCTCTTCTCGAAATTCGTTGTACGCGTGATTTCGAGTTCGTGGGGGGTTCCGGATCATTATTTGGACGACCGAGGAATAAATTATGAATATTTGAGGTTTCGACGTAATCGGTTTATAATGGTGGCTTTCTTAACGACTAAATTACCGGACGGGAATTTGGTTTCGGATTCTTCACAGAAATTGTTGAGAATTTAATTTTGAGCTCGTGGGAACTTCCGGAGCATTATTCTGAATTACGAGGATTAAGTTATGAATATTTCCGATTGTTGATTATTTAGTCGGTTAAAGCATGTGTTAGATTGAACCGTTGACTTTTTATCGGTTTGGCAGATGTGTTTGACTTCGGGTGATAATTCAAGAATACATAGAGTCGAGTTTGTTGCCGCGAGAATTATTGGAATCGGAATTACGATAAGAAAATTACGAATATTGGATGTTTATCGAAAAGTGTGTTTGAAAGTTTCAAAAAATAGAAGGTATATATTGAGGTTACTATATCAGGAAAGTCAAACATCTTCATTAATGGGCGTTGACCCGGTCAACGCGGGGAGAGAGAGAAGAGCACGACGGTGCTCCACGGCCACAGGCGACGTGGCTCCGTCCGTCCACCCCACGGCTTGGGCTATGACCCGTTCAACTCGCCTTGGTCCCCTCATGTTGATTCCAGCCCCCTTTCACGGCGAGGACGCCGGAGGAGGAAGAATGTTTCGACCAAAGATTGGGATTTTTGGGGGGTTTTGGTTGATTTCGATTCCGGCCAAGTTGAGCTACAAATTGTAGTGGGCTTTGAAGCTCTCCTCTCCATGAATCTAACCATGTAAGTTTGGTATTCCAATTTTGCTTGTGCTTGGAGAATTTGTGATTTGAAATTTAGATGACAATTCGGTTTATCATGAAATTGACCTTGTTAGAGTGAGAATTGGCCTTTGATGCAGTTGTGAAAGTTGATCAATGGGTGATTTGGAGTGGAATAGATGTTGCTCCGCCGTGAAATTTTCCATTTGGGTGGCGCCGCCGCCGCCGGCGGTGGTCAACGGCGGTCAACGGTCAAAGTTTGACTTATTGGGGTTTTCGACAAGTTGCATGTCGTTTTACTTGAAATCGCGCCCCGATTGCAGTGTGGAGGTTCGTTTTTCGAATTGAGCGTCCGAAATTACAGTGAGGGGTTCGTGATCGTTCGTTTGGCGAAGGAATTTCCGCCGGATCACGGGTTAACGCGAACTACGTTACGCTAGTCTGTGAGTGCACATTTCTTTTCACGAATTGATTGCGAGTCTTTCGTATATGATTTACGAACTTGAGCATGCAGTTTGATCATGATTTTATAAGCATGTGTTTTACGATAATACATATATGAATATACGTATACGAATATACATATATATATATATTATGTTTTATGCATGTGCATGGAAAGGATTTATGATTTGGTTTACACAGAGTACAGTCTCAGTATATGTTGTTGTATCGATACACATTGGCTTCTCGGCTGATCCCCGAGTACGCTCCGAGGGGGACAGATATCCTGACCCGAGGCCTTTCTTGCTAGGAATCACGTGTGGGTTTGGGATCCCGTGATTCAGACTGTGCTATCGCATGGTAGTCCATGAGTGATTCCGCAATATTTATAATGCATGCTCTGTACGCGTGAGGAGTTAGAGTCTCCCTCGTGTACCATATGATTTTTTATGCATTTAGACTCGCATATGTTTTTATAACATATATTAATTGGTGAAAGACATTTATTTTCGTCCACTCACTCTAACAGTTTTCATGTCTTTCCCCTGGGCTTTTCGGTTTCCGTGCCCAGTTTGCAGTATTCGAGCGATGTTTCTTTTATGGTAGGTTCTTAGTTTGGCCTACTATTTGTATATGTATACTAGAAGTCACTCTGAGTATTCTGATATATATTCTTATACGATTTTTCCACGGATTTCTGTATAGTATAGTTATATTTACTACTTTACATTACTGTTGATATATTGAGAAATCCGGATGGGACTGGTGCCCACGGTTTGATTTTTGTGGCATAGGATGAAGTGTATTTTCCGGGTGCAGGTAATGGTAATTCCGCGTTAGTAACGAAACACTGCCGAATTTTTGATGGTTTTTGTTGGTTCGTATTTTCAGAAGGGGTTCGATTCCGGTTTAGGCAACTAAATCGGAGTTGGGTCCTTTCAGCTTGGTATCAGAGCATTAAGTTATAGGTTCTGTAGACTTCTGTAGTCGTGTTTACTAAAGATATTTGAGAATGTACAGCATGTCTGGAATGGTGACCCGATCGGCCGACGGATACTCATCAATATTCCGGGTGTTGTATGCTTTCAAATATTTAAAGTTCCATGATTACGTTCCACTTGTTGTGAACAATGTTTTATTCATTAGGATGCCTCCTTGACGTGCTTTCCGTGTCGGTACGGTTGTGGATCCT
Organism: Geum urbanum; assembly: GCA_946800695.1. Lineage (NCBI taxonomy): Eukaryota > Viridiplantae > Streptophyta > Magnoliopsida > Rosales > Rosaceae > Geum > Geum urbanum. The sequence continues at coordinate 16,415,623 of OX327003.1, forward strand.
ATTGAGGATCAATCGACACGTGATTTGCCAGTGAATTGTGGGTTTGGATGAGCATTCTGAGTTCAGAGAATTGTGTGGCACGGTTTTCCTGGTTGTGCGTGTATGAGCATTTACATGTGGCCTCAGAGCAGAGAATTGTGGCAGTTGATGTGTTTGTTTGAGACAGATTATTGCATTTTGAGGGCTGGTATTGTGTGAGTCCCTGTTGTGACTCCATGGTCTACATTCGGGGTGTTGTTTATACGGTAATGGTTGAATCAGGCTACCCAGCATTTGAATGAGGAGTGTTTACCCACCTGAGGCAGAGATGCATTGTTCGCATGATTGTTCCAGTTTCCACGAGTTATATGGCTTTAGAGGAAGCAGTGCACGAGGTTCGAGATGAGTTTGAACCTGAGCATCAGAGAGATCTTGGTTGATATGCCTCGAGACAACCGTGAGGAGCTTAGTGTACTGCACTAAGAGGCGAGGCTATTGAGAAGGAAAGGTGTACGCGGTTTCCGATGTGTTGGTTTGAGGAAAGTGGACTTAATCGAGTTATGTGATGAGGTTGAGTTCAGGCACTTCGGAATCAATGACTTCATCCGGCTGTGGCCTTTTCGTTTGTGTTGAGGGTCATCAGATCAAGCAGAGCATCTGTTTGGCGATGGCGGAGATCACGGAGTAGCGGACTTGTTCCTGTGGCATGAGTTTGGGTGATCGTTAGTGGTCCTTTTCCACAGCAGGTGTCGCTATGACCTGTGTTCGTGGAGCACTCTCTGTTGCTATTGTGGTGGCCAGGAGGGTCATGTTGCGAGGGAGCGTCCTCAGCCAGCTGTTTTAGCGGTTTGACAGCTTAGAGTGTGAGGAGGTCATGATGTTGTTTCTGGAGCTTGACCAACTCAGACTTCTAGACGAGTTAATCAGCAAGTCGCAATTGTTGTGGGTGGCTAGTTGGGCATGTTGGAGTTCGTGCCACGACCTTCTATGAGGACAAAAATTTTCTCCAAGGTTACTGTTGCTTGATATCCATGGCTATTGTACCTGCATCTCCATTTTTGAGGTTTTGGAGAGTGTTGTATCCATCCAGAGGTTGCGAGATCTTTGTTGGAGGTTATGTGTTAGCCGTGGATCTGATATAGCTGGACATCGTGGTTTTGATGCGATTATGAGTATGGACTTTTGGCGACACATTTAGCTATGTTCGATGGTCACGAGAAGGTGGTTGTGTTTCGACGACCAGATTTCCCCGAGATACTGTTTCACGGTGATGGTCGAGCGGATGGTGGAAACCGGTTGTGTTGTTGCTTAGCATATGTTGTGGATACTTCGGTTGCTGTGCCCGACATTGGTAACATTGAGGTGGTTCCCGAGTTTTCCAAGTATGTTCCGGAGGAGTTACCAGGTATTCCTCCAGTTCGGGAGACCGACTACACCATTGAGCTTTTACCGGGCGCTGGATTCATATCACCGGCATCTTGTCGTTCGGTGCCAGCGGAGCTGATGGAGCTACAGGTTCAACTTCAAGAGTTGTTGGAGGAGATTTCGTACGACCCAGTGTACCTGCTTGGTGTGCTCCTGCATTAGTTATGTGAATGTTGGATGGTTCGACGAGGTGGTACATTGACTACCGGAAGCCTGATTCGCTTCAGAGGAGAGCAAGTATCCTCCACTTCGGATTGACGATTGGTTTGATCGGCTCACGAGAACTTCAGTCTTTTCGATGATTGATATCAGGTTCGGATACCATCAGTTGAGGATTGATGAGTCAGATGTGGTTTGGTCAGCTTTCGAATCTCGGTGCGGGCATCAGGAGTTCTTGGTCATGCCGTTTGGTTGACCAATACCCCGTAGCTTTTACGGACTTGATGGACCAGGTGTTCAGACGGTCTTTGGACGATGTTGAGGTTGTGTTCATTGACAAGATCCTGATTTATTCCAGGAGTGTGGGCCAGCACCTGAAACAAGTGCGAGCGGTTTTACGGCCCTTACGAGATGATCAGTTGTTGGCAAAGTTTAGTAAGTCTGAGTGATGGTTGATTTGCGTGAAGATTTTAGGTCACGTGATGTTAGTTGAAGGAGTCAGTGTGGATTCATATTAGTTAGAAGTTTTGTTGATTTGGGGTTGCCCTACCTCTATGATTTAGCAGACTACTATCGGTGTTTTGTGCAGGATTTTCCCGGATTACCACTTCACCTTCCGGATTGACGGAGAGAAACGTCAAGTTCGAGTGGTTTGATGCACGCGAGGAGAGTTACTTACTCCTGAGGGATGGTTGACCGTTGCTTCGGTTTTGACCTTACCTGACGATCGTGACGAGTTCGTGGGTTATGGCGATGCATCGAGGGTTGGATTTGGTTATGCGTGATGCAGCTTTGTAGAGCGATGACTTATGGTTTCTGACAGTGGGAACCTTATGTAGTTGCATATCCTGTGTATGATTTGGGTGTAGTTGTCCTTATGTTAGCATCAGAGAGTTCGAGACACTACTGCTACGACGTGCAGCACAGTGTAGGACGTACACTGATCACTTGAGTTTCATCTACTTGTATTTTTGACCAGATTTGAGTTTGAGTCATTGTAGATGTATGGGGTCGACTAACGACTATGGCTGCACCTTTGAGCTTGTTCGAGAAAGGCTAGAGGTTGTACTTTGACTAACCATTTGGGATGTTGTTGCTGATGCATTTAGTCGAAAGTCGGGAGCTTCAGTGTTTCATGTGTGTATGCTCGAGTTTCCGTGTTAGCCGAGTTATGCGCTATGGGAGCTGAGTTCGAGTGTGATGATGTTGAAGCTCATTGTTTTGCGTGCGATATACACTAGTGGTGCGAAGATGTGTTAGATACTCCGAGTTTTCTACTCGTGATGTAACCTGTAGAAGAACGTAGCGGCTTGTGTATGCAGATGCCACATTTGTCAGCAGGCGATGGCTAAGAGGCGGAGACTTGCCAGAGATTTACGGCCACTGAAGATTTCCGATTTGAAGTTGGAGTTTGTCACTATGGTTTTATGTGCCAGTATGCACTTCAGTTTGTGGTACCAGTTGTCAGGCCATTGTGGATCATTTGATGAACTTGGTACGTTTACTTGTACTTTCCGGAACAGATTTCAGTGGCAGGTTGGCATAGCTATGTTTGACGGAGGTTGTCCATTTACGTGATGCTCCTGTGTCCCAGTTCGCTGACCGAGATAATAAGCTACAACTAAGTGTTGGCAAGCGTTGCAGTGAGCATTAGGGACCAGCTTACAGTTTAGTACCGGTTCTTATCCCCAGATTGGCGGGCGATCTTTGAGGACTATTCAGACTTTGGAGGGTGTGTTGTGGTCTTGTGTATTGCAGTTCCGAGGGATTTGGGACCAGCAGTTTCAACTGTTGGAGATTGCTTGCAGTACCAGTTTGTAGACCACTATGATTTTGACGTTGCATTATGTCGTTTTGAGGAACGATGTTGTACTCCATTGCGCTGGAACGAGTTTGATTTGAGCTGATGTTTGATCTTGATTTTGTGGAATGTGCTACTACAGACTGTCGGATTAGCGGGAACAGGTTTATAATTGCCCGAGTTCTATGTTTGAGTTATGTTGGTGTGTGTAGACTGAGTTGTGAATTGCCACGTTATTTTGATCCGTATGTGATCATAGGCGAGTTTGTGTTATGCCGTATAGTTCGGCATTGCCTATATCGTTGGCTTTTGTATGTTGTGTTCCATGTGATGGAACTACATTTCAGGTTTGTTACGTGTTGTGTACCCTATCTGTTCCTTATGCAGGAACACTTGGCGATTGTGTGGAGCCAGTTCAGATTCGAGATTTGAGGGTACAGGGATTTCAGCACGGAGCTATCTCCTATTATGGAGTCTGTTGACAGAGTTGTTCAGTTCACGTAGCCACTAGAAAGTTGAGCTGTATGCGGAGGCAGTGCTCCTACTTTTAGTCGGCAGGCTTAGAAATTTCGAGGTCGAAATTTTTTTAAGGGGGGTGGATTTGTGAAGACCCAGTACAGAATCAGCAGTGAAATCAGCTTAACCTACGAGCTTGTGCGTAATCGCAGATTTCCGATAGTTGTTTGAATCGCCGGACTTGATAACGACTAAATCATTGGCCGAGGATTGGAGCTGAGTCGCTTCTCGAGATTCGTTGTACGTGTGATTTCGAGTTCGTGGGCGGTTCCGGATCATTATTTGGACGACCGAGGAATAAATTATGAATATTTGAAGTTTCGACGTAATTGGTTTATAATGGTGGCTTTCTTAACGACTAAATTACCGGACGGGAATTTGGTTTCGAATTCTTCACGGAAGTTGTTGAGAATTTAATTTCGAGCTCGTGGGAACTTCCGGAGCATTATTCCGAATTACGAGGATTAAGTTATGAATATTTCCGATTGTTGATATTTAGTCGGTTAAAGCATGTGTTAGATTGAACCGTTGACTTTTTATCCGTTTGGTCGATGTGTTTGACTTTGGGTGATAATTCAAGAATACGTCGAGTCGAGTTTGTTGCCGCGAGAATTATTGGAATCGGAATTACGATACGAAAATTACGGATATTGGAAGTTTATCGAAAAGTGTGTTTGAAAGTTTCCTAAAATAGAAGGTATATATTGAGGTTACTTGTGACGACCCGGACCAGAATCAACAGTATGATCAGTTTGATCGATGAGTTACTGCGTAGTCGCAGTTATCGGACGGTTATTCGAATCGCCAGGCTCGTTAACGACTAAATTATTGGCCGAGAAGTTGAGCTGGGTCTCTTCTCGAGAGTTGTAGTACATGTGATTTCGAGTTCGTGGGTTGTTCCGGATCGTTGTTTGGATGACCGAGGAATTAATTATGAATATTTGAAGTTCGGATTTTAATGGTGGTGCTCTTAACGACTAAATTACCGGTCGAGAATTTGGTTTCGACTTCTTCGCGGAAGTTGTTCAGAATTTAATTTCGAGTTCGTGGGAACTTCCGGAGCTTGATTTTGAGTTACGAGGATTTAGTTGCGAATATTTCCGTTTGTTGTTTGTATAGTCGATTTAATGTGTGTTGGTTCGAAGGGTTGACTTTTTATCCGCTTGGTCGAGGTGTTTGACTTTGGGTGATTATTGAAGAGTACGTCAAGACGAGTTTGTAGCCGCAAGAATTATCGGAATCAGAATCACGACAAGAAAGTTACGCGCGTTTGAAGTTCGTCGAAATGGATAATTATGAAGTTTCCGTTTTGGGAAAGTATTTAATGAAGTATAAATATTGGAGTTGCCTAAAAGGGAAAGTCAAACTGAAAATTATGAAGGTTGACTCGGTTTGACCGAGCAGTTTTGCTTGGCGGTGGTGCGACGGCCCAAGGTGGAGGCTCGCTGTCCGGCCACCTCCGGCCTTGGTTCCGGTCGGCTTCTCCTCGCCTTGGCCTCCTCAGGGTAGCCCCGGCCTCCGTCGACGGCGTGGGACGCCGTAAGTGGGAAGAAATTCCGGTTGAAAATGGAGGTTTTTGTGTGACGACCCGGAACAGAATCAGCAGTATGATCAACTATATTCATGAGCTACGGCGTAGTCGCAGAGTTGCGACAGTCATTTTAATCGCCGAAGTTTCTTAACGACTAACTTATTGGCCGAGAATTAGAGCTGGGTCTCTTCTCGAGAGTCGTAGTACATGTGATTTCGAGTTTGTGGGCGGTTCCGGATCGTTATTTGGACGACCGAGAAATTAGTTATGAATATTTGAAGTTCGGATTTAAATGACGGGTTTGTTCGCGACTAAATTACCGGACGAGAATTTGGTCTCGGCTTCTTCACGGAAGTTATTCAGAATATAATTTCGAGTTCGTGAGAACTTCCGGAGCATGATTTGGAGTTACGAGGGATTAGTTGCGAATTTTGCCAATTGTTGATTGTTTAGTTGATTTAATGTGTGTTGGTTCGAAGGGTTGACTTTTTATCAGTTTGGCCGATGTGTTTGACTTTGGGTGATTACGGAAAAATGTGTCGAGACGAGTTTGTGGCCGCATGAATTATCAGAATCGGAATCACGACGAGAAAGTTATGTGGGTTTGAAGTTCGTCGAACAGGATAATTACAAGTTTCCATTTTGGGAAAGGCTATAAATAGCAACCTGTTATTTTGGGCAAGTGTATGACTTTCCATTTTGGGGGTTTGACCGAGTTGACTGAGTCAACTCGGTGGGAGAGGGTTCCTTCGACGGTGCCACGACCTCCACGCCGGCGACCGGATTTCGGCGACCTCCGGGCTCGGCCCGTGGCTTACTCGACTCGCCTTAGTCCCCTTGTGACATCCCCGTCCACCGTTGGCGGTGTAGCTCACCGGAATTGAAGGAATTTCCGACTTGAAAATGGTGAAAACTTTGTGAAACGGCGCCAAAATTGATTCTCATCTTTTCAAGCATTTAATTAAACACTTAATCAAACACGAATACAATTAAAACCCTTCTTTGTTGATGTAGCATTGATAAGTAGGGATCGTTCTTAACCGGGGATTGAGGGTGCATGTATAACTATGCTAGGTTATATAGGGGGGTGCAAAGTTGGTTTGTTTTCTATAACTACAAAATTAAAGACAAAAACGTGGCAATCATACACATAGAGAAACCCTAGGACTCTAATATGCTTCACTCATAGACAAGCAAACAATCAAGAACCCTAGAAACCCTAAACATGCATCATTGCCGAAAAAAACTAAACTAGTTATTTACAAGTGATCATCACATACTAATTACCTAAGCCGATTACTTCTTCTTTAAACAAGTTCTACGAAATTCATAGCACACATTAAAACACATACACATGCTTACATCGAATTAGAGAGCAACCAAATCATCTAGTTAACTTCCTAACTCAATTTTATCTTGATTAATTCGGTGGAACATGCTAGGGTGAACCAAATCATCTAGTGTCATCCTAAACAAGTTTCAAAGCATTAAGATCATAGTAAGCTAGCATACATATTCGAATTCATACTAAGAACACATGGAAGAACTCATAAAAATCCAAAACAATCATCTTTACACTAAAACATGTTGTCTTTCTACAAAAAGTAAAGAAAACCAATACATAACCGAAATTTGATACAAGATGTCATGTTACACTTTTTGCTCCGAGGAATTCGTCTCTCCGCAAGCTCCAAGTATAGCAGCCCCTTGTTGGCGTGAGGGAGGACACAAGTGTTCAAAGCCAAATCTAGCGTAAGAACACTTATGGGTGAAGGAGGGATGTTTTTGAGGTGGTGATGGTGGTGTTTCGGCTAAGGAGAAGAGTTCTTCGACTTTGTGTGAAAGGAGGTAGTGTTTGGACAGAGATTCGGCTCCTAGAATGTGTGATACTCAAACCCTAGTCGAGCCCTCATTTATATAGGCCAAGCAAAGCCTAGTTCGACTCCTTTTAGAACTCTTACTACTCCACCCGGGTAACCTGACCCTTCTCCACTAAAATAGGAGTTTCTCTCGTTCTAGGACTTCAAATCGCTTGATTCCAGTTGCGTTGGAAACTAGACTTCTAGATATTTCCAACCATATGCTAATCGCGTCTAGATTCATCCGGATCTGTTCACAGTGACCTTTTGAAGTGGGCTAATCTGCACAGGCAGATTTCCTGATTTCTAGCTTTTGATCCATTTTCTTCTTTTGGGCTTCTTTGTGGGTGAATCTTGACATGATCTTGGACATTCTTGGACACATGAGCATGGTCTTGACCCATCTTAGTGATCTTTGATCCATTCTTTATAAATCGTGGCCCATTCTTCATCATCTTTCCTCCTCATTTTAGGAACTTCCTCCTTAGTAGGTTTTGAGCTCATTTCTGCCTCCTTTACGGATTCCTCCTTTATTTCTACCTACAAACATAAAGTAAGTTAAAAACATATTTACTAAGCACAAAACAAAGTTAAATATAGAGAGAAAGACATTAATAATCAAGCATAAAATGCGTAGATCAAATTCCCCCACACTTGGACTTTGCTAGTCCCTAGCAAATACAAATCAAAGCAACGGACTCGATAAAAGAAAAATAATGGGAAAAAATAACAATGGGAAAAACGTCACACTTATATGTACAAAACACTTAGAAGTCTCAATGTTTCAAAGCCGCAAATTTTCATGTTATCATGTTTGAAAACGTAAGAGATACTAAGTAAAACAACACTAAGCCCTTAGTCAAAATTTGTCTCAGAAATTTCTTAATGTATATGGCAATGGAATTACATAACTTCAAATGATAACCAAGATATGATTCATGCAATGAACAAGTAAGACGTGGTGTAAACAATGGTGATGTTAAATCTGTGCATGTTTCGAATAAAGTTCAAATCAACTCACATGGATGCACTCATCATATCTTCACTCAAAAATGGATAGAAATAATTGAAAACCTCATGAATGAAATACTTGCACAAATGAACCAAACCATATGCTTACTCATGCAACTTACTCAACAGATTAACTGCTACTCATCTTAAGGATCAAAAAGGACTTTCGAAGGGTTGTAATGGGGCAAGGCTAAGGCATTCGAAAATTTAGATAAGTGGTGGTTAAAAACGTTCCAAAGACTTAGTCGAAATATCACAAACTTTGTAAAACCAGACTCCTTCATCTTTTCCACGCCTCCATGGTCAATCTTCTATAAACAAGGGCCAAATTTCATTTTGTTGGACCCTAACTTCATTCTAAACTCCCATTGAGCTTTGTGAACAGGACAAAGGTCATATTTCTTTATTTTTTTGGGCCTTCAATTCGTAGCATACTCCAAATTCACAAGTATGGGGGACATTAATCCAAACATTTACAAAACAGAACACATTGCCATGAGAGATCACAATTTTTTTTTCTTTTCATTCTCTCGAATTCCTTTTTTTTTTTTTTTTTTGGCAATAACACACTTTTTAAGCTATTTGGACAAGTCTATCCCCATACACACATTATACCAATCAAGGAGCATCACAAAAAATCTCCATCTTCAGCTCTTGTCGACATTACTTCACACTAAGTCTGCAGAACATAGGGTAAAGAAGTCCTACACTAGGCAAAGTGTTTAGGTATTACGGGTGACGAAAGAAAGCTTAATGTGGGCTCAAATGGTTTATCTAAGGGTGTCGCAACTCGTGCGCACATAAGGGACTCATGGCAATTTGGCTAGTGGTGGTAAACCTAAGTGCCTCTTATCATATCCAAAATCAGAGTATATGTCAACTATAAGCTTTGCAAATTCGACATGAGTAAGTTCTAGTAATCTCTAGTTCATTAAAATCTATGGCAAGTAACCAAATGATGCACATGCATAGTTTTGAGACTAATATGCATAAAATTCACTCAAAAGAAATGTATAGGCTCAAAACTCACGTTTAGGGTTCATATGACTTAAACTTATTCTCACATGCGAAATCTGTACCATGTTTAACTATCCATATCTACTACATGTCATGACACTCAAAATAACTCAATTAACACAAGAAATCATGAATGCAGTGCCATATGTATGTTCAAATTCAGTCCATTTTCATCATAGACTAACTAAGGGCATCCTAAGACTCTTTAAAACACTAAGTTAAACAAAAAGACTCAAAATACACTAAGTATGACTCAAAACAAATTTTTTTATTTTATTTTTATTTTTTAATGACTCAAATAAGTTGTAAACCCCTTCCCCCACACTTAAACTCTACATTGTCCTCAATGTACGAAAGTAAAGTCATAGAATTCAAGCATGAAATAGAGATCTACGAAAATTCTATCTAAGAGAATTAAAAAGCAACGACAAAAATAAAAAAGAGAGGGAAGAGAATGCAAATCTGGTTTGTAGACTCCTCCATTGGGTTGCCTCCCAACAAGCGCTTGTTTTTTTAAAGTCTTACAGCCTAGACGTGATGCTTCAATTTTGCTCTAAGAATGGCCTGAATTTTGAGGGCATCTCCTCCACGTTTAGGTCCTTCAATTTAGGGGTAGCCATCCATAATTACCGCGTCGGTTTTGTTCATCTAAACAACCTCCTTCTCTTGCGTTTGCCTCCTTGTTGTGCATAAATTTTTCATATTTTGGCACTTGTTTGATGCACTCAAGGGCATAAGAAATTTCTCCAAGTTGGACTCGTCAGACCTACCTGAAAACCGTTCACGAGCAAACGTAGAATTAGCAACAACCGAATTTGAAGGAATATGGTCATTACCTTTTGTTGGGGCAAGTTGTTCAAACGAATGTGCCATTGTGGCCCTAGGTGCCACATTTTCAACCGAAGATGTGGTTGAACCTCTCTCAAAAAGAATGTGCACAAGTTAGTAAATTCATGTTACAAGTTAGAAATCGCAGAAAATGAGCACACCTGCAAGAACAATTTATATAGAATTATTAACATGTCAAAATGCATTGAAATTTTACGAGAAAGAACTAGACACATATATACAATATTCCGTAAATTTTCAGATTTTTCCGACACCTGCAGCTATGTCAAACAATTTTTACAAAACAGAAGAATGATAAGTCTCGAAAATTTTATGAACAAGTATATGTGATTAATCCTTTACAAGTTTATATGCACAAACACACAATTTCAACATAGTATTATGTCCAAGCATGTCCAAATTGAGTGCGCCTAAGATTTAAAGAGAGTACACGAAATTAATCTTTAGGTCGTTCAATGGACGTGCGACCCGCGCGATAAAGTGTACACTTTCAATCGAATGGCCTTGGTTCAATCGAAAAACATGGCCAGTTAGGGATAGAGATAACGCGAGAGGCAGGACTAATTTCGACAATACACCCCGAGGCTAACCGGGCCAATGGTATATACTCTATTGGTGTAAGTCTTTCTTAGATCCAAAACCTGTCACCAGTCATAACCCATTCTAGACACCATGTCCGACATTCAGCCAATCTTTCGAAAATTTACACTCCCTCAAGTCCTTTGTAGACTCCGCCCTCAACCTCATGTCCATAACTTCACTTAGGTTATGGTGTGCGGTGATGAAATCCACACATCATGAGGGGTTAAGGAGATAAACAAGGAAAAGAGGCGCCATCTATTCCAAAGAGTGCGACTTAATCAACCAAACTCATGTACTAAATTTAAATCAAATACTACATTTAAGGTGTACACATGGCTGTAAAAATACAATATGAACAAGTGTTAGTATAAAACTCGAAAATTTACAAGTATATATGCACAAAATTTCACATATTTAAAAAAAAAAAAAAAAAAAAAAAAAAACACATGCAATTCCAGATTCTGCCAAACATGAGCACAGCAGCTTGTCGAATGTTTTTAGAATTATTGGCTCGGTCGACTGGGCTGAAATTTTTCAGGCACCAACTAGACACAAAACCAAACATTCCTACAAAATTTCAGATTTTTGTGAGTCCTCTAGCTATGTTAAATAATTTGCACAATACCGGGCAGTGCACAGCTCCGAAAAACAGAAAACTATTAACATAATGTACAAGCATAATCACACAATTCTTTTCAATCCCCGGCAACGGCGCCAAAATTGATTCTCATCTTTTCAAGCATTTAATTAAACACTTAATCAAACACGAATACAATTAAAACCCTTCTTTGTTGATGTAGCATTGATAAGTAGGGATCGTTCTTAACCGGGGATTGAGGGTGCATGTATAACTATGCTAGGTTATATAGGGGGGTGCAAAGTTGGTTTGTTTTCTATAACTACAAAATTAAAGACAAAAACGTGGCAATCATACACATAGAGAAACCCTAGGACTCTAATATGCTTCACTCATAGACAAGCAAACAATCAAGAACCCTAGAAACCCTAAACATGCATCATTGCCGAAAAAAACTAAACTAGTTATTTACAAGTGATCATCACATACTAATTACCTAAGCCGATTACTTCTTCTTTAAACAAGTTCTACGAAATTCATAGCACACATTAAAACACATACACATGCTTACATCGAATTAGAGAGCAACCAAATCATCTAGTTAACTTCCTAACTCAATTTTATCTTGATTAATTCGGTGGAACATGCTAGGGTGAACCAAATCATCTAGTGTCATCCTAAACAAGTTTCAAAGCATTAAGATCATAGTAAGCTAGCATACATATTCGAATTCATACTAAGAACACATGGAAGAACTCATAAAAATCCAAAACAATCATCTTTACACTAAAACATGTTGTCTTTCTACAAAAAGTAAAGAAAACCAATACATAACCGAAATTTGATACAAGATGTCATGTTACACTTTTTGCTCCGAGGAATTCGTCTCTCCGCAAGCTCCAAGTATAGCAGCCCCTTGTTGGCGTGAGGGAGGACACAAGTGTTCAAAGCCAAATCTAGCGTAAGAACACTTATGGGTGAAGGAGGGATGTTTTTGAGGTGGTGATGGTGGTGTTTCGGCTAAGGAGAAGAGTTCTTCGACTTTGTGTGAAAGGAGGTAGTGTTTGGACAGAGATTCGGCTCCTAGAATGTGTGATACTCAAACCCTAGTCGAGCCCTCATTTATATAGGCCAAGCAAAGCCTAGTTCGACTCCTTTTAGAACTCTTACTACTCCACCCGGGTAACCTGACCCTTCTCCACTAAAATAGGAGTTTCTCTCGTTCTAGGACTTCAAATCGCTTGATTCCAGTTGCGTTGGAAACTAGACTTCTAGATATTTCCAACCATATGCTAATCGCGTCTAGATTCATCCGGATCTGTTCACAGTGACCTTTTGAAGTGGGCTAATCTGCACAGGCAGATTTCCTGATTTCTAGCTTTTGATCCATTTTCTTCTTTTGGGCTTCTTTGTGGGTGAATCTTGACATGATCTTGGACATTCTTGGACACATGAGCATGGTCTTGACCCATCTTAGTGATCTTTGATCCATTCTTTATAAATCGTGGCCCATTCTTCATCATCTTTCCTCCTCATTTTAGGAACTTCCTCCTTAGTAGGTTTTGAGCTCATTTCTGCCTCCTTTACGGATTCCTCCTTTATTTCTACCTACAAACATAAAGTAAGTTAAAAACATATTTACTAAGCACAAAACAAAGTTAAATATAGAGAGAAAGACATTAATAATCAAGCATAAAATGCGTAGATCAATGGGGCTCTATGTTTGAGGCCAATTCGAGCTACAATTCTTAGTGGGCTTTGAAGCTCTCATCTCCTTGATGCTCCCCTGTAAGTTTCGTGTTTCAATTCGATGTGTACAAGGAGAATTTTGGATTTGAAATTTGTGTGTTCTTTCGGTTTTTCATGAAATTGACCATGTTAGAGTGGGAATTGGACTTCGGTGCAGTTGACAAAGTTGCTCAGTGGGTGGTTTTGCATGGAATAGGGGTTGCTCCGCCGTGAAATTCTCCGGTCAACAGTGGCGCCGCCGTGGACGGCGGTCAACGGCGGTCAACGGTCAACGGGTTGACTTTTTGACTTTCGGCAAGTTGCATGTCATTTGACTCGAAATCGCGCTCCGATCGCAGTGGGGAGGTTCGTTTTTCGAGTTGAGCGTCCGAACGTAAAGCGAGGTATTGAGGTGGTAAATATGGATTTTCGACGATTCGTCGTATTCGAATTGTGTGTTTCCGAGAACGGTGGTTTCTCGTGATTTGATTTGAATGGTCGGATTATGACTTTGAGTATTGGACATTGTGATTATTCAGGGGTTCGTGATCGTTTGTTTGGCGATGGACTTTCCGCCGGATCATGGGTTAACGCATATCGCGTTACGCCAGTCTGTGAGTGGACAATTTCTTTTCACGGAATTCTTGCGAGTCTTTTATATGATTTATGAACTTGAGCATGCGTATTGATATTACGGATTACATGAGCATGAGTTTTACGATTATACGATTATACTTATACAAATATACGTATACGAGTATACATATTCTTATATGATGTTTCATGCATTTGCATCGAAATGTTTATGATTTGGTTTACACAGAGTACAGTCGTGGTTACCTTGTTGTATCGATACACTCGCCTCTCGGCTGATCCCCGATGGTAGGCATATGTCAGGGGAGGCTGTGACTCCTGACCCGAGGTCTTTACCGGGGGGAGGCAGACCTTTGACCTGAGGCCATTTCCGGCTAGAATCACGTGTGGGTCTGGGATCCCGTGATTCTGACTGTACTAGCACGGTGGAGTCCATGAGTGACCCCGTGGGATTTTACTTGCATGCTCAGTACACTGGAGGAGTATGAGTTTTACCTCGTGTACTATGTTGTTTTTATTTTCCTGGACTCGCATATGTGATTTTAAATATATATATATATATATATATAAATTGGTGAAAGACATTTATTTTCGTCCACTCACTCTAACGTGTTTATTGTCTTTCACCTGGGCTTTTCGGTTTCCGTGCCCAGTTTGCAGTTCAGGCTCTGGTGTCGCACGTCGTGGTCGGAGGCATAGTGCTCGAGCTACTTTGTTTCATCCAGTAGGTTTATTGTTCTACCTACTGTGGTATGCGTATACGATTATGTATTAGATGTCGCTCTGAGCTTCTTGTTGAATACGTTATACGATTTTACGCTAGATTTCAGTAAAGTGCATATATATTTACTACTTTACTTTACTGTTGATATATTGAGAAATCCGGATGGGATTGGTGCCCACGGTTTGCTTTTTGTGGCATAGGATGAAGTGTATCTTCCGCGTGCAGGTAATGGTAAGTCCACGCTAGTAACGAAACTCTGCCCAAATTTCGAAAAGTTTTTGTTGGTTCGTGTTTTCGAAGGGGTTTGATTCCGATTTAGGGAGCTAAATCGGGGTTGGGTCCTTTCATTTTGGGTTTAATGGTGAATCCCGATTTTGGCCGAGTTGAACTTCAAGAGGTACTGGGTTTTGTAGCCCTCTTAAAGGTGATTCTAACCATATAAACATGGTGTTCTAATTTGATTTGAGCATGGAGAATTTTGGGTTTGAATTTTGTGTTTCATTTCGGTTTTGCTTGAAATTGGATGTGTTAGAGTGAGAATTGGCCATTGTTGCAGTTGACAAAGTTGCTCAGTGGTGATTTTGAGTGGAATAGGGGTTGCTCCGCCGTGAAATTTTCCGGTCAGCGGTGGCGCCGCCGTGGGCGGCGGTCAACGGTCAAAGTTTGACTTTTTTGGACTTTCGGCAAGTCGCATGTCATTTGACTCGAAATCGCGCTCCGATCGTAGTGGGGAGGTTCGTTTTTCGAGTTGAGCGTCCGAACGTAAAGCTAGGTATTGTGGTATACATATACGGATTTGAAGACGATTCGTCGACTTTGGATTTCGTGTTTCCGAGAACTGTGGTTTCTCGTGGTTTGATTTGTATTGTCGGATTATGTTTTTGAATATTGGATATTGTGAATATTCAGTGGTTCGTGATCGTTCGTTTGGCGAGGGACTTTCCACCGGATCACGGGTTAACGCATATCGCGTTACGCCAGACTGTGAGTGGACAATTTCTTTTTACGGAATTCTTGCGAGTCTTTTATATGATTTATAAACTCGAGCATGCGTATGAGATTTCGGATTTGCAGGAGCATGTGTTTACGATTATATGATTATACTTATACGGATATACGTATATGAATATGCATACACTTATATATTGTTTCATGCATTTGCATCGAAATGTTTATGATTTGGTTTACACAGAGTACAGTCTTGGTTACGTTGTTGTATCGATACACTTAGCCTCTCGGCTGATCCCCGATGGTAGGCATCCCAGGCGGGGCGTTACCCCGACCTGACCGGCGAGGGGCGTATCCCCGGAACCGAGGCCTTTCTGGCTTAGAATCATGTGTGGGTCCGGGATCCCGTGATTCAGACTGTACTAGCACGGTGTGTGTCCATGAGCGACCCCGTGGGATTTTTACTTGCATGCTCTGTACACTGGAGGAGTGTGAGTTTTACCTCGTGTACTATGCTGTTTTTATTTACCTGGACTCGCATATGTTTTTTTATAACATATATTATAACTGGTGAAAGACATTTATTTTCGTCCACTCACTCTAACGTGTTTATTGTCTTTCCTCTGGGCTTTTCGGTTTCCGTGCCCAGTTTGCAGTTCAGGCTCTGGTGTCGCACGTCGTGGTCGGAGGCATTGTGCTCGAGCAATCTTGTTTCATCCAGTAGGTTTATTGTTCTGCCTACTGTGGTATGCGTATATGATTATGTATTAGATGTCGCTCTGAGCTTTCTGTGGTATATGTAATACGATTTTATACCGGATTTCAGTAAAGTATATATATATTTACTGTTTTACTTTACTGTTGATATAATGAGAAATCCGGATGGGATTGGTGCCCACGGTTTGCTTTTTGTGGCATAGGATGAAGTGTATTTTCCGCGTGCAGGTAATTGTAATTCCACGTTAGTAACGAAACTCTGCCCAAATTTTGAAAAGTTTTTGTTGGTTCGTTTTTTCGAAGGGGTTCGATTCCGGTTTAGGGAGCTAAATCGGGGTTGGGTTCTTTCATTACTATATCAGGAAAGTCAAACATCTTCATTAATGGGAATTGACCCGGTCAACGCGGGGAGAGAGAGAAGAGCACGACGGTGCTCCACGGCCACCGGCGACGTGGCTCCGTCCGGCCACCCCACGGCTTGGGCCATGACTCGTTCAACTCGCCTTTGTCCCCTCATGTTGATTCCGGCGTCCTTTCACGGCGAGGAAGCCAGAGGAGGAAGAATTTTCCGGCCAAAGATTGAGATTTTTGGGGGGTTTTGGTTGATTTCGATTCCGGCCAAGTTGAGCTACAAATTGTAGTGGGCTTTGAAGCTCTCCTCTCCATGAATCTAACCATGTAAGTTTGGTGTTCCAATTTTGCTTGTGCTTGGAGAATTTGTGATTTGAAATTTTGGTGACAATTCGGTTTATCATGAAATTGACCTTGTTAGAGTGAGAATTGACCTTTGATGCAGTTGTAAAAGTTGCTCAGTGGGTTATTTAGAGCGGAATAGAGGTTGCTCCGCCGTGAAATTTTCTGTTCGGTGGTCAACGGCGGTCAACAGTCAAAGTTTGACTTTTTGGAGTTTTCGACAAGTTGCATGTCGTTTTACTCGAAATCGCGCCCCGATCACAGTGGGGAGGTTCGTTTTTCGAATTGAGCGTCCAAAATTACAGTGAGGATTTCGTGATCGTTCGTTTGGTGAGGGATTTTCCGCCGGATCACGAGTTAACACGAACTGCATTACGCTAGTCTGTGAGTGGACATTTCTTTTCACGGATTGATTGCGAGTCTTTCATATATGATTTACGAACTTGAGCATGCAGATTGATCATGATTTTATGAGCATGTGTTTTACGATAATAGATGTACGAATATACATACATATATATATATTATGTTTTATGCATGTGCATGGAAAGGATTTATGATTTGGTTTACACAGGGTACAGTCTCAGTATATGTTGTTGTATCAATACACATTGGCTATTCGGCTGATCCCCGAGTACGCTCCGGGGGGGACAGATATCCTGACCCGAGGCCTTTCTGGCTAGGAATCACGTGTGGGTCTGGGATCCCGTGATTCAGACTGTGCTATCGCATGGTAGTCCATGAGTGATTCCACGATATTTATAATGCATGCTCTGTACGCGTGAGGAGTTAAAGTCTCCCTCGTGTACCATATGATTTTTTATGCATTTAGACTCGCATATGTTTTTAAAACATATATTAATTGGTGAAAGACATTTATTTTCGTCCACTCACTCGAAAAGTTTTCATGTATTTCCCCTGGGCTTTTCGGTTTCCGTGCCCAGTTTGCAGTTCAGATTCTGGTGTCGCACGTCGTGGTCGGAGGCATAGTATTCGAGCGATGTTTCTTTTATGGTAGGTTCTTAGTTTGACCTACTATTTGTATATGTATACTAGAAGTCGCTCTGAGTATTCTGATGTATATTCTTATAAGATTTTACACGGATTTCTGTAAAGTATAGTTATATTTACTACTTTACATTACTGTTGATATATTGAGAAATCCGGATGGGATTGGTGCCCACAGTTTGATTTTTGTGGCATAGGATGAAGTGTATTTTCCGGGTGCAAGTAATGGTAATTCCGCGTTAGTAACGAAACTTTGCCGAAATTTTGATGGTTTTTGTTGGTTTGTGCTTTCAGAAGGGGTTCGATTCCGATTTAGGCAACTAAATCGGTGAAAGGACCTAACCCTGATTCAGTTGCCTAAACCGGAATCGAACCCCTTCTGAAAACACGAACCAACAAAAATCATTCAAAATTTCGGCAGAGTTTCGTTACTAACGTGGAATTGCATAAACCTGCACCCTGAAAATAACACTTCGTCCTATGCCACAAAAGCGAAACCGTGGGCACCAATCCCATCTTGATTTCTCAACATCATAATATAAACAATAAACAGTAAACATACTGTGCTATATATAGTATATCCTAGAAAATCTGTATAAACACGTATCAGAGTGTATCAGAGCGACCTCTGGTGTAAATATATACAATATACACATCAGTAGGCGAAACAGGAACCTACTGGAAAACACAGGTAGCTCAGATCACTAGCCTCCAACCGCGACGTGAAACACCAGAACCTGAACTGCAACTGGGCACGGAAACTGAAAAAGCCCAGGGGAAAGACATGAAAACTGTTACAGTGAGTGGACGAAAATAAATGTCTTTCACCGAGTAATATATACGTTATAAAAATATATGCGAGTCGAAATATAAATAAATCAAATAGTATACGAGGAGACGCTGACTCCAACTCGTGTACAGAGCATACATGGAAAATCTCACGGGGTCACTCATGGACACGTCTGTGCTAGTACAGTCCGAATCACGGGATCCCAGACCCACACGTGATTCTAGCTAGAAAGGCCTTAGGTCAGAGGTCTGCCTCCCCCCGGTAAAGGCCTCGGGTCAGGAGTCACAGCCTCCCCGGTACACATCCTCGGGGATCAGCCGGGATGCAAGTGTATCGACACAACAACATAACTGAGACTGTACTCTGTGTAAACCAAATCATAAATATTTCGATGCAAATGCAATAAACAACATATAAATGCATATACGTAATGTATAATGGTATAAGCATAATCGTCTAACACATGCTCCTATAAATCGTAATCTCGTATGCATGCTCAAGTTCGAAAATCGTATAAAAGACTCGCAATCATTCCGTGAAAAGATATTGTCCACTCACAGGTGAGCAAAACGCGCACTCGCGCTAATCTCCAGGCTCGGCGGAAGATCCCTCGCCAGAAGCACGATCTCGATCTCGATCTCGATCTCCTGAACATTCATAAACACAACTGATCAAAACATAGTCCACAACTCTGTACTTAACCACGGAAACCAACCGTTCCCGGAAATATACAATGCAGTACAAAATGATTAACGGAATTCCTAAAATCTCCACTAGAAACCTTCGACTGAAAATCTGTTACTCAAATCAATCCGAAAACCTCTGGACGATAATCAGGGCGCGATTACGAGAAAAACGACATTAAAAATGTCGAAAACCAAAAAGTCAACTCCTAGCCGTTGACCGCCGCCGGTGGCGGCAACGCGCCGTCAACGGAAAGATTCTCCGGCGGAGAAACTCCAGATCACAAGATCTTGACCAGCCCAACCCTTTTCATAACTAGCACCCAGGCCAATTCAAACTCTAACCTCACCAAAACACTTCAAAATCGAACGGAAATCCAATTTCCGGCCACCGAATCGGGTCCAACGAAACCTCAACCAATCCCTAATTAAAACACATGGTTAGACTCGGCTGACAGATCAAACATCGGTTGAGTTTCGTTACTAAACACAACTTAGACCCGGCGGTAGATCCCTCGCCAGAAGCACGATCTCGATCTCGATCTCGATCTCCTGAACATTCCTAAACACAACTGATCAAAACATAGTCCACAACTCTGTACTTAACCACGGAAACCAACCGTTCCCGGAAATATACAATGTAGTACAAAATGATTAACGGAATTCCCGAAATCTCCACTCGAAACCTTCGACTGAAAATCCGCTACCCAAATCAATCCGAAAACCTCTCGACGATAATCAGGGCGCGATTACGAGAAAAACGACATTAAAAACGTCGAAAACCAAAAAGTCAACTCCTCGTCGTTGACCGCCGCCGCCGCGGTCGGCGCACCGTCAACGGAGAGATTCTCCGGCGGAGAAACTCCAGATCACAAGATCTTGACCAGCCCAACCCTTTTCATAACTAGCACCCAGGCCAATTCAAACTCTAACCTCACCAAAACACTTCAAAACCGAACGGAAATCCAATTTCCGGCCACCAAATCGGGTCCAACGAAACCTCAACCAATCCATAATTAAAACACATGGTTAGACTCCCAAAGACAAGGGGAGTCGAACCCCCCTAACCACCACCACCGTGGTTCACCGGAGGACCACCTCCCGACACCGGCGACATACCAAAATCGGCCTCGATTCGAAACCCAACAAACCATAACCAATTTCCATAAATTAATACATAAAATGATAGAGGAGCTCAAGGAGAGTCGAACTGTACCCACAGCTTGGCCGGAGATGACCGGAAAAGTCGGGTCGGCCGACGAGCCCAAACGGGTCGCTCACTTCCTTCACGGGTCAACGGGTAAGTTTCCAAATTTGGAAAGTCAACAGGTGGTCAACGTCGGTCAAAGCTCAAACTGTCATTTTTGATTATTTCTCGACTATTCCCGATATTTATACTCGCGCCTCGAGTCGATCGATGATTCGAAATGGATAACCATCACGATTCGGATAAACACGAAACAATCGGATAAACTCGTCGAAAACTGAAACTTCAAATAATCGTATTATATTCCTCGGTTATCAGAAAAATCATTTGAAACCGCCCACGAGCTCGAAATCATATACTCTACAACTTCCGTGAAGACACTCAACTCAAATTCTTGGCCGAAAATATAGTCGCGAATAGAATCTACAAACCACACATATATCGTAAAACTGCGACTATGACCAATCTCGTGAATCGTGCAGAATACACAACTGATTCTGGTTCGGGTCGTCGCAATCGGAGTTGGGTCCTTTCAGCTTGGTATCAGAGCTGAAAGGATGGAAAGGATATTATGTACGAATATACATACATATATATATTATGTTTTATGCATGTGCATGGAAACGATTTATGATTTGGTTTACACAGAGTACAGTCTCAGTATTCGAGCGATGTTTCTTTTATGGTAGGTTCTTAGTTTGGCCTACTATTTGTATATGTATACTAGAAGTCACTCTGAGTATTCTGATATATATTCTTATACGATTTTTCCACGGATTTCTGTATAGTATAGTTATATTTACTACTTTACATTACTGTTGATATATTGAGAAATCCGGATGGGATTGGTGCCCACGGTTTGATTTTTGTGGCATAGGATGAAGTGTATTTTCTGGGTGCAGGTAATGGTAATTCCGTGTTAGTAACGAAACTCTGCCGAAATTTTGATGGTTTTTATTGGTTCGTATTTTAGAAAGGGGTTCAATTCCGGTTTAGGCAACTAAATCAGAGTTGGGTCCTTTCAGCTTGGTATTAGAGCATTAGGTTATAGGTTCTGTAGACTTCTGTAGTCGTGTTTACGAAGGATATTTGAGAATGTACAACATGTCTGGAATGGTGACTCGACCGGCCGGCGGATACTCATCAATATTCCGGGTGTTGTATGCTTTCAAATATTTAAAGTTCCATGATTACGTTCCACTTGTTGTGAACGATGTTTTATTCATTAGGATGCCTCCCTGACGTGCTTTCCGTGTCGGTACGGTTGTGGATCCTATTGAGGATCAATCGACGCGTGATTTGCCAGTGAATTGTGGGTTTGGATGAGCATTCTGAGTTTAGAGAATTGTGTGGCACGGTTTTCCTAGTTGTGCGTGTATGAGCGTTTACATGTGGCCTCATAGCAGAGAATTGTGGCAGTTGATGTGTTTGTTTGAGACAGATTATTGCATTTGGTGGGCTGGTATTGTGTGAGTCCATGTTGTGACTCCATGGCCTACATTCGGGGTGTTGTTTATACGGTAATGGTTGAATCAGGCTACCCAGCATTCGAATGAGGAGTGTTTACCCACCTGAGGCAGAGATGCATTGTTCGCATGATTGTTCCAGTTTGCACGAGTTATGTGGCTTCAGAGGAAGCGGTGTAGGAGGTTCGAGATGATTTTGAATCTGAGCATCAGAGAGATCTTGATTGATATGCCTCGAGACAACCGTGAGGAGCTTAGTGTACTGCACTCAGAGGCGAGGCTATTGAGAAGGAAAGGTGTACGCGGTTTCCGATGTTTTGGTTTGAGGAAAGTGGACTTAGTCGAGTTATGTGATGAGGTTGAGTTCAGGCACTTCGGAATCAGTGACTTCATCCGACTGTGGCCTTTTCGTTTGTGTTAAGGGTCATCAAATCAAGCAGAGAATCTGTTTGGCGATGGCGGAGATCACGGAGTAGCGGACTTGTTCCTATGGCATAAGTTTGGGTTATCGTTGGTGGTCCTTTTCCACAGCAGGTGTCGCTATGACCTGTGTTCGTGGAGCACTCTCAGTTGCTATTATGGTGGCCAGGAGGGTCACATTGCGAGGGAGCGTCCTCGGCCAGCTGTTTTAGCGGTTTGACAGCTCAGAGTGTGAAGAGGTCATGATGTTGTTTCTGGAGCTTGACCAACTCAGACTTCTAGACGAGTTAATCAGCAAGTCACAATTGTTGTGGGTGGCTAGTTGGGCATGTTGGAGTTCGTGCCACGACCTTATATGAGTAGTCCGTGGCTAGTTGGGCATGTTGCTTGATATCCATGGCTATTGTACCTGCATCTCCACTTCCGAGGTTTTGGTTAGTGTTGTATCCATCCGGAGGTTGCGAGATCTTTGTTGGAGGTTATGTGTTAGCCGTGGATCTGATATAGCTGGACATCGTGGTTTTGATGTGATTATGAGTATGGACTTTTGGCGACACATTTGGCTATGTTCGATGGTCACGAGAAGGTAGTTGTGTTTCGACGACCAGATTTTCCCGAGATACTATTTCGCGGTGATGGTCGAGCGGATGGTGGAAACGGGTTGTATTGTTGCTTAGCGTATGTTGTGGATACTTCGGTTGCTGTGCTCGACATTGGTAACATTGAGGTGGTTCCCGAGTTTTCCAGGTATGTTCCGGAGGAGTTACCAGGTATTCCTCCAGTTCGGGAGACCGACTACACCATTGAGCTTTTACCGGGCGCTGGATTCATATCACCGGCATCTTGTCGTTCGGTGCCAGCGGAGCTGATGGAGCTACAGGTTCAACTTCAAGAGTTGTTGGAGGAGATTTCATACGACCCAGCGTACCTGCTTGGTGTGCTCTTGCATTAGTTATGTGAATGTTGGATGGTTCGACGAGGTGGTGCATTGACTACCGGAAGCCTGATTCGCTTCAGAGGAGAGCAAGTATCCTCCGCTTCGGATTGACGATTGGTTTGATCGGCTCACGAGAACTTCAGTGTTTTCGAAGATTGATAACGGTTCGGATACCATCAGTTGAGGATCGATGAGTCAGATGTGGTTTGGTCAGCTTTCGGATCTCGGTGCGGGCATCAGGAGTTCTTGGTCATGCCGTTTGGTTGACCAATACCCCGCAGCTTTTACGGACTTGATGGACCAGGTGTTCAGACGGTCTCTGGACGAGGTTGCGGTCGTGTTCATTGGCAACATCCTGATTTATTCCAGGAGTGTGGGCCAGCACCTGAAACAAGTGCGAGCAGTTTTGTGGCCCTTACGAGATGATCAGTTGTTGGCAAAGTTCAGTAAGTGTGAGTGATGGTTGATTTGCATGAAGATTTTAGGTCACGTGATGTTAGCTGAAGGAGTCAGTGTGGATTCCGATTAGTTAGAAGTTGTGTTGATTTAGGGTTGCCCTACCATTGTACCAGAGATCGGGAGTTTCTTGGGTTTAGAACACTACTATCGGAGTTTTGTGCAGGATTTTCCCGGATTACCACTTCACCTTCCGGATTAATGGAGAGAAACGTCAAGTTCGAGTGGTTCGATGCACGCGAGGAGAGTTACTTACTCCTGAGGGATGGTTGATCATTGCTTCGGTTTCGACCTTACCTGACAATCGTGACAAGTTCGTGGGTTATGGCGATGCATCGAGGGTTGGATTTGGTTATGCGTGATACAGCTTTGTAGAGCGATGACTCATGGTTTCAGACAATGGGAACCTTATATAGTTGCATATCCTGTGTATGATTTGGGAGTAGTTATCCTTATGTTAGCATCGGAGAGTTCGAGACACTACTGCTACGGCGTGCAGCACAGTGTAGGGCGTACACTGATCACTTGAGTTTCATCTACTTGCATTTTCGACCAGATTTGAGTTTGAGGCGACGTAGATGTATGGGGTCGACTAACGACTATGGCTGCACCTTTGAGCTTGTTCGAGAAAGGCTAGAGGTTGTACTTTGACTAACCATTTGTGATGTTGTTGCTGATGCATTCAGTCAAAAGTCGGGAGCTTCAGTGTTTCATGTGTGTATGGCTCGAGTTTCTGTGTTAGCCGAGTTAAGCGCTACGGGAGCTGAGTTCGAGTGTGATGATGTTGAAGCTCATTGTTTTCCGTGCGATATGCACTAGTGGTGCGAAGATGTGTCTGATACTCCGAGTTTTCCACTCGTGATGTAACCTGTAGAAGAACGTAGCGGCTTGTGTATGCAGATGCCACATTCAGCAGGCGATGGCTAAGATGCGGAGACTTGCCAGAGAGTTACGGCCACTGAAGATTTCCGATTAGAAGTTGGAGTTTGTCACTATGGTTTTATGTGCCAGTATGCACTTCGGTTTGTGGTACCAGTTTTCAGGCCATTGTGGATCATTTGATGAACTTGGTACGTTTACTTGTACTTTCCGGAACAGATTTCAGTGGCAGGTTGGCATAACAATGTTTGACGGAGGTTGTCCGTTTACGTGATGCACCTATGTCCCAGTTCGCTGACCGAGATAATCAGCTACAACTGAGTGTTGGCAAGCGTTCCAGTGAGCATTGGGGACCAGCTTACAGTTTAGTACCGATTCTTATCCCCAAATTGGCGGGCGATCTTTGAGGACTATTCAGACTTTGGAGGGCGTGTTGTGGTCTTGTGTATTGCAGTTCCGAGGGATTTGGGACCAGCAGTTTCAACTGTTCGAGATTGCTTGCAGTACCAGTTTGTAGACCACTATGATTTTGACGTTGCATGATGTCGTTTTGAGGAACGATGTTGTACTCCATTGCGTTGGAACGAGTTTGATTTGAGCAAATGTTTGATCTTGATTTTGTGGAATGTGCTACCACAGACTGTCGGATTAGCGGGAACATGTTGATAATTGCCCGAGTTCGATGTTTGAGTTATGTTGGTGTGTGTAGACTGAGTAGTGAATTGCCACGTTATTTTGATCCGTATGTGATCATAGGCGAGTTTGTGTTATGCCGTATAGTTCGGCATTGCCTATATCGTTGGCTTTTGTATGTTGTGTTCCGTGTGATGGAACTACATTTCAGGTTTGTTACGTGTTGTGTACCTTATATGTTCCTTATGCAGGAACACTTGGCGATTGTGTGGAGCCAGTTCAGATTCGAGATTTGAGGGTACAGGGATTTCAGCACGGAGCTATCTCCTATTATGGAGTCTGTTGACAAAGTTGTTCAGTTCACGTAGCCATTGGAGAGTTGAGCTGTATGCGGAGGCAGTGCTCCTACTTTTAGTCGGCAGGCTTGGAAATTTCGAGGTCAAAATTTTTTTAAGGGCGGTGGATTTGTGATGACCCAGTACTGAATCAGCAGTGAAATAAGCTTAATCTACGAGCTTGTGCGTAATCGCAGATTTCCGACAGTTATTTGAATCGCCGGACTTCATAACGACTAAATCATTGGCCAAGGATTGGAGCTGAGTCTCTTCTCGAGAGTCGTTGTACGTGTGATTTCGAGTTCGTGGGCGGTTTCGAATCATTATTTGGATGACCGAGGAATAAATTATGAATATTTGAAGTTTCGACGTAATCGGTTTATAATGGTGGCTTTCTTAACGACTAAATTACCGGACGGGAATTTGGTTTCGGATTCATCACGGAAGTTGTTGAGAATTTAATTTCGAGCTCGTGGGAACTTCCGGAGCATTATTCCAAATTACGAGGATTAAGTTATGAATATTTCCGATTGTTGATTATTTAGTCGGTTAAAGCATGTGTTAGATTGAACCGTTGACTTTTTATCGGTTTGGTCGATCTGTTTGACTTCGGGTGATAATTCAAGAATACATCGAGTCGAGTTTGTTGCCGCGAGAATTATTGGAATCGGAATTACGATACGAAAATTACGGATATTGGAAGTTTATCGAAAAGTGTGTTTGAAAGTTTCCTAAAATAGAAGGTATATATTGAGGTTACTATGTCAGGAAAGTCAAACATCTTCATTAATGGGCGTTGACCCGGTCAACGCGGGGAGAGAGAGAAGAGCACGACGGTGCTCCACGGCCACCGGTGACGTGGCTCCGTCCGGCCAAGTTGGGGGGTTTTGGTTGATTTCGATTCCGGCCAAGTTGAGCTACAAATTGTAGTGGGCTTTGAAGCTCTCCTCTTCATGAATCTAACCATGTAAGTTTGGTGTTCCAATTTTGCTTGTGCTTGGAGAATTTGTGATTTAAAATTTGGGTGACAATTCGGTTTATCATGAAATTGACCTTGTTAGAGTGAGAATTGGCCTTTGATGCAGTTGTGAAAGTTGCTCAGTGGGTGATTTGGAGTGGAATAGAGGTTGCTCTGCCGTGAAATTTTCCGTTCGGGTGGCGCCGCCGCCGGTGGTCAACGGCGGTCAACAGTCAAAGTTTGACTTTTATGGGTTTTTGACAAGTTGCATGTCGTTTTACTCGAAATCGCACCCCGATCGTAGTGGGGAGGTTCGTTTTTCGAATTGAGCATCCGAAATTACAGTGAGGGGTTCGTGATCGTTCGTTTGGCGAGAGATTTTCCTCCGGATCACGGGTTAACGCGAACTGCATTACGCTAGTCTGTGAGTTGACATTTCTTTTCACGGATTGATTGCGAGTCTTTCATATATGATTTACGAACTTGAGCATGTAGTTTGATCATGATTTTATGAGCATGTGTTTTACGATAATACATATACGAATATACGCATACGAATATACATACATATATATATTATGTTTTATGCATGTGCATGGAAAGGATTTATGATTTGGTTTACACAGAGTACAGTCTCAGTATATGTTGTTGTATCGATACACATTGGCTTCTCGGCTGATCCCCGAGTACGCTCCGGGGGGGACAGATATCCTGACCCGAGGCCTTTCTGGCTAGGAATCACATGTGGGTCTGGGATCCCGTGATTCAGACTGTGGTATCGCGTGGTAGTCCAACAGTGATTCCGCGATATTTATAATGCATGCTCTCTACGCGTGAGGAGTTAAAGTCTCCCTCGTGTACCATATGATTTTTTATGCATTTAGACTCGCATATGTTTTTATAACATATGTTAATTGGTGAAAGACATTTATTTTCTTCCACTCACTCTAACAGTTTTCATGTCTTTCCCCTGGGCTTTTCGGTTTCCGTGCCCAGTTTCAGTTCAGATTCTGGTGTCGCACGTCGTGGTCGGAGGCATAGTATTCGAGTGATGTTTCTTTTATGGTAGGTTCTTAGTTTGGCCTACTATTTGTATATGTATACTAGAAGTCGCTCTGAGTATTCTGATGTATATTCTTATACGATTTTCCATGGATTTCTGTAAAGTATAGTTATATTTACTACTTTACATTACTGATGATATATTGAGAAATCCGGATGGGATTGGTGCCCACGGTTTGATTTTTGTGGCATAGGATGAAGTGTATTTTCCAGGTGCATGTAATGGTAATTCCGCGTTAGTAACGAAACTCTGCCGAAATTTTGATGGTTTTTATTGGTTCGTATTTTCAGAAGGGGTTCGATTCCGGTTTAGGCAACTAAATCCGAGTTGGGTCCTTTCACATGAATAAATAAGTAGGAACATGCAATGAGTCTTAAGTTGTATATGTATTGGATTAGATGATTATTTGTTTTTTGGTATGGATATGTTTTGATGAATATGGTTTTGCTGAGTAAATGTTGTTAATTTCCGAAGTCGTATAACTTAATTAAGATGCCTAAAGGTAGGAAAATGCGCAATGCACAAGAGAAGGCTACCAAATTCCAATCTATAGGACGACAGTTGGGTTGGGGTCAAGCCTTAGAAGAGGCTGTTACGACTCTTGCGGCTCCGGTGGCTTCTTAAATGATCAAGAGATTTTTGCTTTGGCAGTGACGTCACAAGTCCCCAAGAATCCCTCAATGATTCTGTTTGCTATAGCGCTCGGCGCAAAGTGAACAAGAAGGACCTCTCAGCCCCAGTCCCTAAACGCACTTAGGGACTTATGAAGGGAGCTAAAGTGGAAAGGATGGTAAAGTCAACAGAGAAGAAGATGGAGGTGTTGTTCGACAGGTTCACCAGAGGCATTCTGATGCTGGAGCTGAGCAGTTTGTGCTCGCACAACATCAGATCTATCATACGGAACAAAATACGTATGATAGTCCCTTCTTGGGACGAGCTGCCCAAAGCCAAAAAGTTCAGGCCCGTGAACTCTCGATAATAGGGTCTATTTAATTTTATTTAATTTTATAATTGTTAGTATGTTAGGTGCTAACCCTAAAAAGCATGTCTTACTTAGCACCCAAAAGTACAGGGGCACACTGGTAAAAAGTACAGGCCGATGTGCACCGCACGCTCCCAGCCACATGGGAAGTTGTGTGCGTCACTCAGCCCGTGTATAGGGAAAAATTGCCAAAATTCAAGAAGGCCCCTCCTTTACACAAAAGAGGAAGCTTGCATCAGCCGTTTATCGAGGACCACAAGGTATTGTCAAATTCAACTAACCATAATAGGAAGGTATTTACTCCGAGACAAATGTATCTCATCCTTGACCCACTATTCACTTACACTTTCTGTCATTACAAGTACTGACTTAAGCATCAGAGCGTTGAAGGCGGGCCAACCAACTTCCTGACGTTTTCTATTTATTTTATAGATAAGAAAAGCGCTCGCAAATTACCACCCTAGCGCTCAGGAGTGATCCCTCTATAATATCGATTGCTCTTCTACCTAAGTTGTTCTGAATTTTGGTAGAAGCAATTGGTGCCGTCTAGCGGTCTCGTTTTTTCCCCACCCACCAAAATGCTTTTCCCCTATTTGGTTATCAGCTTCACCCTTCTCTTTCTCATCGTTATGTCGTCCATTAAGCATAACGATTTCATCACGCCTGTCGGGAACCGCTTTAACATGGTCGACTCGTTCCTCATGCCTATCACTTCGTCCATGGATGCCAGTGCTACAGACATGGTAACCTCCAGTGGTTCTAGCAAAAACCACGCTCGTCTACTGCAAGAGATCGCCGAGCACCAAACGAAACATGACACTACCCTCCACAACAACGAGGGCTTGCACGAGGCCTTTGCCAACCTCCAAGCTCAGCAGCTGGAGTAATGCCGACAAGAAGACTGGCGCAACATGATCCACATGAATGCCCATCTCAACCATCCTCTCATGCTAGGGGACCCACCTCGCTTGGAGCAACTGCATCCTACCCCCGACGCTACTGCCCAGATATTGGCTCGCCTGGTAGATTTGGAAGGTGAGATCTGACAATTCCGTCACACTAATCCTTACGTTCTCTTCACACTACGCACCAATCCATTCTCCATAACTATCATAAACGTTCGAAATGATCAGAATGCGAAGACCTAGAAAGATGAGCGCTACTCCAGACGAGGCAACCCAGATACCCACGTGAACAGATTCCTTTCATCCACAGCAGGCCACAGGCACATGGACACAACATTATGTTATTTGTTCCTCGAAACTCTGAAAGGTGAAGTGCTCAAATGGTTCTTCGAGCTTGAGCCAGGATCCATCTCTTTTTTCTCCAAATTCTCAGACGCCTTCCTAAAGAGTTATCGGCTATAGGGATACCACAACACAAAAAAATCCCTCTTCTTTGCCACTAAGGTGGATCCGAGCTACTCTCTTCTTACTTTTATTGATTCAGGTCTGCCGCTCAGCTTTGTCAAAATCTGGACAAGCAGATGGTGCTGAACACTCTGGTTGAAGGGTTGCAACCTTAACTCTTCAAGGAAAAAATAATCAAATGTGACTATCTAACCTACAAGGAAGTCTTAGATACAATGGTTGAAAAGGAAGAGGTCCACAACAGAGTCTGGGGCTATAGGGCACGACACCCTCCTGGACATGATTCAACACCCCCGCCCCGCCAACACGCTTCTCCAGCATGCCACAGTTAGAGCGGTAAATGTCATAGGTCTCACACGCCTGAGCGGCGACACAACCTTGAGCGATAGGGAACACCAAAGCATCAAAGTTCCCAAGTACGGAACCCACCAAGGCACCAAAGACTGCTTAAGCGCTATTCACCTGACAAAGATTTGTACACCGTTACGAATGCTACTTACGCAGAAATATTTGCCTATAATAAGCACCTGATCCAAAACCTATGCCCAAGATGAGGATGGCCCTGCTGAAGAATACAGGCAAGTTGTGCAGGTACCATGAATCAAAAACTTACAACACCGAGGATTGCGGCGTCCTCAAGAAAATCATCCAAGAACTATTTGACAACGGTGACTTAAGCCACTACCGAGCTGAAAAGCCTGAACCAAGTAGCAAACATAAAGGCCAGAGGAGAAATCCATACCATCTACAGTGGACACTCCCCCTTGAGTAGTTCTCTGCCTGACCTTAAGATCGGGTTGGAAGGCACCACACTGCTCCTGGGACCCCATGACGTTCTAAGAAGAAAAGGTGCATTGAACTCCAGATATGAACGCCCCATTTATCATCGACTCTTTAATCAATAGATGCAAGGTCGTGCAGGTGATTATTTCTTCAGGTTTAGCTCACAACGTGATCTTTTACTTCAACGAGCAAGTTTACTAAGGATAACGAGTCCTTGATGAGTTTTTTGAGCGTTGTCATCTATCCTATCGGAAGCAATTATATGCGCTTATGCTTAGATATTATGGGTACCCCTTAGAAAGAGATTTACACTGACTTCATTGTGGTCTATTTATATTCTTCTTATAATGATATCCTTGGCACGCCGGCCATCAAGAAGCTGAAATGCATCATTGCCAGCCATATGTTATACCTCTAGTTCCCCACTGACTTTGGCACAGGATCCATACGTGGTGCGAAGGCTACGATTTTGTTGAACGTTCCAATGACCCCAAAACAGGACAGGTAGCACGGAAGGAAATCCTGAAGATAGCCAACGATAATGCCTAGGCGGCACCACTTGATGATCCCAGGGATTGCATCAACGCTCTCCACCCAGCAGGCACCAGGGACTCCCTTGTCGAGGTTGAATTGGTCCCATGTCACTCAGACCACAAGGTAAAGATAGGTGTTCACCTAGACCCCAGGATCAAAGAAGAATTGATCCAGCTCCTCAGGGAATACTCAAACATCTTTGCTTGGTCTTATGCAGACATGCTAGGTATTTCTAGTGATTTGATTTCACATCAATTAAGTATTTCTTCCAACACCAGGTCTGTCAAGTAAAAGAGAAGTGTATACCACGCTGAATGGTACACAGCGATGCATGTTGAGGTTAACCATCTATTGAAGATCAGCTTCATACGATTTGTTCATTACCCTAAGTCAATCTTGAACACTGTCATGGTGAGGAAAAGTAATGGGAGTTGGAGGATGTCTGTTGACTATACTAACCTCAACAAGGAATGCCTGAAGGACAGCCTTCATCTCCCCCGTATCGACCAATTGGTGGACGCCACTGCTGGCCATGAATTGCTCTTAACACTAGATGTCTACTCCGGCTATAATGAGATACTCATGCACCTAAATACCAGGAAGCCATTACCTTCACAACAGACAAGGGTCTCTATTGCTACAAGGTAATGTCGTTCGGTCTCAAGAACACTGGATCTACCTACCAGCGTTTCATGACCTACATCTTCAGAGATGTGAACGGTATGGTCATGGAAGCTTACATAGACAACATACTGGTCAAGAGCATAATTGCTCTGGGTTACACCACCAACCTTTGTATCATCTTCCAAATTCTAATGGAGCATAGCATTTGATTAAACCCTACAAAGTGCACTTTCAGTGTTACAACTAATAAATTTTTGGGATACATATAACCAGCGTGGCATTGAGGCAAATCCAGAGAAAATTAAGGCCATGATGGACATAATAGCACCTACATCAAAGAAAGAGCTAAAAAGCCTGTCAAGTAAGCTTGCTGTTCTGCAAAGATTTATTTCACGATTCTAAGATAAATGTTAGCCTTTCTTCAAGCTGCTCTATCTTACCAACAAGCGCTCTATTGAGTAGACGCCAATTTGTGAAGATGTTTTTCAACAGATCAAGCTTTAACTTGCTTCCATCCCAAATCTATCCACACCAGTAAAAGGGGAAACATTATACCTATATTTAGCTATCTCGCTCACATCTGTCAGCTCTGCCTTGGTACGGCACGACACTAATAACGAGCTTCTCATCTTTTTTACAGGGAAAGGATTTACTGGAGCGAAGAAATGTTATCCCACGTTTGACAAATGGGTGCTCGCCCTAGTCACCACCGCTCGGTGACTCTGTCCTTACTTTCTAGGGAACATGATCCAGGTCTTTACTAACCTCACGTTGCGGCAAGTTCTCTATTCTCCTAACCGCAGTGGATGCCTTAGTAAGTAGGCCATTGAGCTCAGCGAGTTTGATGTTGAATACAAACGCCAAACGACCATAAAGGCACAGGTAGTAGTAGACTTCATCTCTAAGTGTACAGATGCTGACATAGACGTCGTCCACCAAGACCCAACACGACCTGCAACTGAGAAACCACAATCATGCTGGAATTTGTATATGGGCGGCTGTACCAATCACAAAGCAAATGGTCTAGGAATAATCTTGACGGGCAGCGTTCAAGCGGAGTACACCCTTAAATTCAACTTCAAAGCTTCATACAACGAACGAGAATATGAAGCACTCATTATAGGTCTGCAGCTCGCACGACTATCAGACGCCTCTCACATTAGCATCTATAGCAATTTTGAACTCGTGGTCAATCAAGTGACTGGAGACTTTAAAGCCTATGGGGGATCAATTGTTGCTTACTTGGTCCTCACAAAACACTACCTCTCAAAGTTTAAGTTCTTTAATATCAGCCAGGTGCCTCGCGTGCAGAATGCCAATGCGTACGCACTCGCTTGTCTGGGAACTGCCCCAACGCCTCACTCTCTATTTCAAACAAAGGTGGAAATCCTTGATAAACTGAGTATCCATAGAAGCTTCTCAGAAATCCTCCCAACAGCACCAACAAAACCAAGCTGAATGGACCCCATCTATGCCTACAAGAACTCGGGTACCCTCCTCACATACAAAACAAAAACTAGAACGGTCATCACAAGAGCTACCCACTTTAGTATTCGAGGTGGCCATATCTACAAGGAAGGACACACATGGCGACACCTCAAATGCCTCACAACGTAGGCAGAGTGTTCTCCTCTGGAGGAGATCCACAGTAAAGAGTGCGATCACAATGCAAGAGCTGGCTTTATAGCACACAAGGCATTGCGTTATGGATTCTGGTGGCCGTCTATCCACACCGATGCAGTAGAAATCACGAGCACTTGCAAAGCTTGCCAGTTCCATGCACACCATCCTGCTTTCCATCATCCTGTCACAAATATTATTCGCTCAGTGGGGCTTAGACCTCATTGGTGAATTGTCGAAGGCGAAGGGGCAGTTTTGATACGTGATAGTCATCATCAACTACCATACAAAGTTCATTGAGGTTGAGACGCTCATGAAAATCACAACAGAGAAAGTTACCAAGTTCTTATGGCCGACGCTCTTTTGTCGATATGGCACCCCGATCAACATCATTACAGACAATAGTACCCAGTTCAACAACCCTGTGTTCATACAGTTCTATAAACTACAGGGAACAAATGTCCTTTTTCCTCTTCCGCTCACCCACAAAGCAACGGGCAGGTCAAAGCAGCCAATAAGATCATCAAAGATGGTCTCAAGAAATAGCTCCAATCTATGAAGACAGGCAATCATAACTAGCGACGTTGGCCAAAACTCCTCCCAAGCATTTTCTGGTCCATTCGTACAATGGCTATGTCTTCCACTGGTGAGATGCCCTACGCCCTCACGTTTAGCACTGAGGTGTTACTCCCTCTGGAACTAACCCACCAGAGTCCTAGGGTTGAAGTGTTTGATCCCACTATGAATGGTGAAGGACTACGTCTGGACAATGACCTTCTGAAGGAAAAATGCAATGCCACTCACTACCATAATGCATCAAACAAAGAGCGAATTTCCTGTCTATACAACCAGCGTGTCCTTTCATCCTCTGTAGGTCGGCAATTGGGTAATAAAGGTCATCCAAACCAAGGTTAAAAGCCTCCGTCCAACTTGGGAAAACTTATACAAGATTGTAGACATCACCAGCCTTGGCACGTTCTACCTCAGTCACAAGGAAGGCACTGTCCTCTCACAACAGTGGAACTCTGCTCACTTAAGGAAGTACTATCACTAGGACGTTCCATGTGTTTGCCATACTCAGTTTTGTGAAGTTCTTGCTTTTTGATTGTACGCTCTGATGTGTCATGCTCTGTTTAATGAACTAAGAATACACTTATGCCAATATTGTGTCATTTTCTCAAACATCTCACTCACTATTACTTCAAACGCTAGTATTCTATGCTTAAATAATAAAGGTAAACATAACTATTCCTAAGTACATTCATCAAGAACAAGAATACACACACAAAGAGTTATAAAAAAACAAAGGTAAAACACATAATGCAATATCAATACATAGCCAAAAAAATTGTTCTTTATAACCTACAAAGGAAAAAATAAAGATAACACAAAAAAAGGTAATACAAACCGAACAAGCCTAAAACTAATCATTGTCCCCAAAGAGTTGAACGGTGCCCACCTCATAGACTGCTTTATAGCGCTTGAGGTTGATGTATGGTGATTTTTCAAGCATGGCGAACATGTCCTTCACCGCAGAGTCTTCCGCACTCTCATGCTCTTGAACGTAGTGAGTAGAGAACTTGAATGCCTGGACGACATGCTCCTGAAACTTGTTCCTGGCTTCCTCATCCAAGGCCAACGCCTAAAGGGATTCCACCTCTGCCCGCACAGCTTCAATATGCACCTTCAGCACTGCAACCTTGCTCACCAGCATGTGTGCCTTCCTTGCATCTTGGGCAAGATGCGTAAGCGATAGCTTTTTCGCTCGAGCCGTCTCTAGATCCAGCCTTAGCTCGCCCACCTCCTTTTGCAGCTCTGCCTCGATGCAGCCAACCTGTTTCATACTTGTATCAGGTTGTCTACTCGATTACGCATATCGCTTTCTAGTGTCTGTACTTTTTCAATCTGGCATGAACGGTTAGCATAGCGTCTTCTTTTCTTTTCAACTTAGCCTCGAGCTGCTTGATTCTCTCCATCACCACATCCAGGTCATTAGGGCTATCCTCGGTCCCCTCAAGAATGGCGTGCTAGTGCATGTTGTGAACCAAACAACAGACGTCCACCAATAGGTGCGTTCGACTATGTTTGGGACAAAAAGACATGGCCACCTAATACGACACAACCTTTTGGCCGAACCCAAATAACCGGTCTATGAGGGACTTGACAGTACTGTATTCCACCTGAGGGCCTTGAGTGTTAGGAAGGGTAGGAACCACTCGAGACGAGGAATTTAGTGCATGGGGAGGAGATGTCATCACTACCAAAAAATCACACTTAGAGGACAAAATCTTAATAGTTTCATCGTGTAAGTGGTCGTTAGATGACGAAAAAAAAATTTGTCGGACAAGAGAAAATTTTGTCATCTAGGTTGACTTTAGACTACGAAATTGACTTAATGAGAGTTGACTTAGACGATGGAAAATAGAATTCCTCATCTAATTATAACATTTTGGTAAGTACTCTCATGTTTGGCAATCCATACCAAGACCTGTTTGCTTTGACAGCAGCAGGACTTCTGATAATGATCTCTCGTATGGACAAGGTAATAATGTGTTACCTTATTTTCAATGTAGAAGGTGCTGATTAGATGATGGATATTCAGGGATGTTAAGTGATAATGTTGAGATGATTCCTATGTGGTTTGTTTCCGTTAAAGTTTTACTTTGAGAGTAGTCAGGACTCTTTTGTAGATATGATCTCATCCGAAGAATCTTCTTTTCATAGTAATTTAAGTACAAGAGGAATTTGTTTATATGAGAGAGGTACTCTCTTAGTGATATACCTATATATAGATAGGACTTTGAGTTGAAGAAGTATGCATTTTTTATGAGAAGAAAACATTGAGAAAAAGGTTGAAAAGTTCTTTTAAAGGTTTTCATCATAGAATTGCATCAGTTAGTTATATGAGTGAAGTTGATTTATGGAACTCTGATATTTTTGATAGATCATTGGAAGAAGAGCTATTTTTGTTTAAGTTCAAGGAGATACATGCTTCTCCTAGAGTGACTGAGTAGATTGTGATAGTTGTTTTCATCAAAGAACAAATAAGGTTCATATGATTGATTGCGATCTATATTTTGTAACTTGTTTGTTTGTAAACTCTTTTTTTATAATGGATTGTTGGACTCTCTGAGTTGGAGTCCCATAGTATTTTTACGTCATTAAAGTTTCACTGTGTGAACACTTGGTATGTTGGTTTTTGTTACTTAAACGTTTTCATGTAATTTCAATAATGGA
The DNA here is from genome assembly GCA_946800695.1 of Geum urbanum. NCBI lineage: Eukaryota > Viridiplantae > Streptophyta > Magnoliopsida > Rosales > Rosaceae > Geum > Geum urbanum. The sequence goes on from OX327003.1 coordinate 16,452,318, forward strand.
ATTAAAGCTTAACTAAGAGGGGTGCACTTTTAGGTTAGATCTTGGTTACAATGGATACGAGCAACATTAGAACCGTTAGTTCTCTGACATCTCCTCCTGTGTTCAATGGTGAGGAGTACTCAAACTGGAAAATACATATATAATCCTTTATGTTTCGTCTAGATCCTAGGATTTGGAATATTGTTAGGGTAAGTTAGACAGCTCCCTTGACTAAACCCAAGGGAGAAGAAAAAGATTTTGTTCCCCAACCAAAACCTTAGAAGAGTACACTGAACCTGAACTTCTAAACCTTCGGCTAGATTCCAAAGCCAAAATGTGCCTGTTTTCAACACTTTCTGAAAAAGAGAGATTTAGAGTAGCACACTGTAATACTGCTAGGGAAGCTTGCGAATTTCTTTAGGTCACTTATGAAGGAAATGACAGAGTGAAATCTCAAAAACTTCAAGGGTTAATAAGTAATTTTGGAACCATGACCATAAGAGATGATGATTTAGTCGATGATTTTCATCTATGACTCAATTGTGTCACTGGTCAGTGTAGAGGATTAGGAGAACCAATTGAGGAATATAAGATTGTGAATGTTTTTTTAGGGTTCTTCCTCCTAGATTAAAAGTGAGAGGTACAATAATTGAGAACTGTTAGGACTTAAGGACTTGTACTCTAGAAAAGCTAGTGGGAAATCTTAAAACTTATGAACTAAGAGAAAGCAAGACAAACCTAATAAGAGTGATAAACAGTCCAAAAACATTGCTCTTTCATCTGTAAAAAAGGATAAGAGATTGAGTCTAGTGAACCAGGTGATTTGGCCTTAATTGCAAAAGAATTTAAAAAGTTATTGAAAACTAGGAAGGGATCAGGTTCTGGATCTTCTTCTAAAATGTCAGAAATATTTTTTGAGAAGAACTCTGGAAATAATGCAAACAAAAGGAAATCAAATAAGCCTAAATGTTTTGAATGTGGTGGCATTGGCCACATGGCTATTGATTTTGGAAATAAGCGTTATGCAGAAAGGAAACCTGAAGCGTTGAAGTCATCTTCATGGAGTGACAATGAAGATGAGAAAGCCCCTTCCAAAAAGGAAGAAAATGTAGCACTTGTGTCATCTGTACGCCTAGATGAGGAGTCTGACTATGTAGAGATGTCTGAATTCTCTGATGATGAGATAAACTGATGAGGAGTCTGACAATGTAGAGATGTCTGAATTCTCTGATGATGAGATAAACACTAGATGTTTGGAACTTTACCAAGCATATGTTGCCATGATAAACAAAAACAACATCTTAGAGATAAAAGTAGAACATCTCCAAAAAGAAGAACTTCAACTTCTGACTGATCTACCAGAAGCTCAAACTCATTTGGAGAAGGCATTGGAAAAAAGAGTGAGTTTGACTATGTAAAGATGTGTGAATTCTCTGATGATGAGACAAACACTAGATGTTTGGAACTTTATCAAGCGTATGTTGCCATGATAAATAAAAACAACATCTTAGAGACAGAAGCAGAACATCTCCAAAAACACAAACTTCAACTTCAAACTGATCTACAAGAAGCTCAAACTCATCTGGATAATGCATTGGAAAAAGGAGTGAGATGTGCATGTCAAGACAATCCCTAAGCCTTATTCAGTCAAAAGGAATCTGAACTGTAAAATAGAGTCAATGAACTTGAGGTAGAGATAAAAGCTCACTCTTTGTAATGTGTCTCAAAATCTGGAAATCAAGTCCTTGCAAGAACAATTGACTAAAACTGAAGAAAAATTTTAAAAGTTTGAGTCAAGCTCAATGAAAGTTAATCAACTATTTCTCCAAGGGAAGCGTTCGAAGGACACTAGTGGACTTGGATATCATGATAAAGACTTCAACAAAATTAGATTTGTTAGAAGTACAAACCATGCTGGAGAGCCTCTCAAATGTGCCTCAGACTCACCTGACAGCTCTCACCATACAATTGGGACACACACTGAAGCTAAACTTAAAGAAGATGTCAGGTCTGATTATACAAATGACCAGCACAGGTTTGTCTCAGAAAAACTAAAATTCATTCCTACTTGTCATTATTGTTGAGAAAGAGGGCATATCAGACCCTGGTGCGAGAAACTTAGAAACATGAATAATATACCTACAAGAAAAAATCACTTACACCACGGACCATTTCCATCGTCTAGGTTAGAGTTTCCGTCATCTAAGTACTTAGACCACGGAATCTCTGTCATCTAAAGTCCGTCGTTCAAGTGCTGTAGTCGAAGCACTTGGATGACGGATATGGTCTGTTCCATCGTCCAAGTGACGTCTTAGACTACATAAATGGTCCGTCGTCCAAGTGAGGATAAGACGACGCAAATAACATTTGTGTCGTCCAAGTACAACTTAGACAACGAAATTATTACGTGGTCTAAGTTGTACTTAGACGACGCAAATGTTGTGTGCGTCGTCCAAGTTATCACTTAGACTACGGAATTATTGCGTGGTTTAAGTGATGACTTAGACCACGAAGCTATTCCGTAGTCTAAGTGATCACTTAGACTACGTATGTATATATATTTTGTAGTATAAGTCATCACTTAGACTACGAAAGCACATATGATTTCGTAGTCTAAGTGAGGACTTAGACTATAAAAGTGTATATGCTTTCGTAGTCTAAGTGAATATATATTTTCTTTTAATTTTTTTTAATTAAAATTTTAATTTAAAGTAACATATTAATAAATTAATTAAAATACTAAATTTAATTTAAATAAATAAAAAATTTATGTACATCAAAATCGTTCGAAAAAATGATATATCCTGAACTACGTACAAACTACTAAAATACGGCAGGAGTAAACGCACCGCCGATTCCCCCGCCTCCAGCCATGTTGTCGTCGTCGGGGTGTGCGGTCAGAGCAGGAAAACAATCTTGTTGAACTTGGTTTTGCATAAGGACGATGAGGTGGGCTATCTTCACTTGTTGCTCATCAAGCATTTGACGCATAGATAACGTTTACGCCTGTGCGAGTCGAGCCTCCTCAAGGGCTGCTTGAACCACCGCATCCTGAGCACTTGTCCTCACTGAGCGTGCCGTAGATGAGTCTGAAGATAAAATCTCGCTGCACCTAACCTCTTTGCCAGCTCGACGACCGTATGTCTCATTAGCGATTGCAATTTGGCTCTCCCTCGATAAAGGAGGCAGGTCTTCCGGCAACAAATTCGAGTGTGCAAGCTGCGTGTTGGTCAATTCCTGCTGTGCCCGTTCTACCAACCTCGCCTGAAAATAATAATAAAAATTAAATAATTATAAATTTGTACAAGATTTTAATAAATAATAAATAATAATTACGTTAATTGAGAAGAAATATATACGGCACTTACGCCACTTTGACTCGCTTCATTGTCAAGTCCAGGAATCACGTAAGCGGTAACGCTAGCATCCAGATAAGGGTATTTGGAGCCCTTATCTCTGTCTTCCTTGGCGATTTGTATTATCTGCTTGGAGTCGGAGGTTTGATGTTTGTCCTTCTTCTCCCAATTGGCTTTGTTTACATTCGATTGCGTCTATTCGACAACATAAATCATTAAAAAATTAATAAATGACAAAAAAAAAATTCGATTTGGTCAATTTAAATAAAAAAATACGAACCCGATAAAATTCTTGTTCGAAGTGGTAGACCAACCACTCCAACTCATCTTCCCTATCCCCACGCAACCTTACGGGGCTAGGGGAGCGGCCGAATTGGAGGTAATACTTGTAAAGCCTGTACTTCAAATCATGGTAGATGGCGTTGGCGGTGGTGCTGATGTGCCTAAGCATCTCCAGTGTGCCATCCACCACATATGGTTCCTACAAGAAGAGAATAAAAAGTTATAATCGTATATAATTAATTTTTATTGGTTATTAGAAAATGAATTTAAAATTGTATTACGTACCGAGAATTCTTTAAACACTTTCCCCTTCTCCAAGTCCGACAACTCCTTGCAGCTAGGCGCAACCATACGAATCTTGTTACGAATAATTACCCTGATGCTGTGTGATGAGAGACTAGCTTGCTGCAAGGCGGGAGGGTCATCGGTGAAATCGTCGTACGGGAAGTGGACCTTTTGCCCGGTTGCCTTGAACAACTTCTCTGATTTTTCTCCATTTCTTAGTCCTCGGGTCCTTTTTCGGTTGAGGGTCTGCCCGGGGCCCTCTTGACCTTGCGCCATGCACTATAGAGAATAGACTTAGAGGTCGACTCCTGGGAACTTTCTGACATCGATGATCGGCCGGAAGAGGTGTTATTGTCATCGATTTGTATAGTTGGGGCATTAGGAATTTTGGCAGTCGTCGCAGCCGAGGGACCAGCTAAAGGGTCTGGAGGAGGCGTAAAGTTGTCCTCCTGGCTCTGCCAACCCACTTACTCTGTGAAGCGTCGGAGTTAAGCATCTTCTGCCTCTTTTTGTGCATTCTCTTACTCCACGGAGGCATTTTAACCTAAGAGTTCTAAAAATCAACTATTAAACATATTTTACCATTAATTATAACTACTTTACCATTTACTATTTTTAACAAGTTTTAGTATATATTTATTCTATCTTTTTCATATTTACCACACATTTACTATTTTTAATATTTTTAATTTGTAAAATTTACCATTTTTGATATTTTATCATTTTTTAATATTAACCAATTTATAATATTTACTATTTATAATTTTTATCCTTTTTAACAATTCATAATTTTGGACGTTATTTTCTATTTGGTTTTTTCATGTTTCTAGTTTACCATTTTTTTCATATATATTTAGTATTTTTAAATTTTATCATTTTCAATATTGACCTTCAATTTGTATATTTTTACCATTTTTATCAATTTAATATTTTTACCCTATTTACAATATTCATCAATTTACAATAATTACCAATTTATCACTTTTACCAATTTACAAAATTTACCAATTTATAAAATTTGCTTAATTTATAATATATTTAGCAATTTATTATATTTACTATTTTTTAATAATTACTATTTTACAATATTCTTTACCAATTTATTATTTTTACTAATATACCAATTTAGTATTAAACACAAATACACTATATTTATACCTAAATACATAGTATTATACCTGAATACATTTTAAAAATAAATTATAAATACATACATACGTACGTACATAAAAAAATTTAAAACTTACCGGCGGTGGAGATTGGCGGCGGTGGGATTGGGCGGTCGGTGGTGGTAGGAGGTGGAAGGAGGGGAGGCTGGATAGATGGAGCGAGGAGGATCGAGGTACATGGTGGAGGGGGGAGGAGAACTCACTGACGGTGGAGGAAGTGAGAGTCTTTGGATGGAGGGAGCCACCAGAGGGAGGGAGTGACCGGAAGGAGGGAGACACCGGAGTTTGAGAGAGAGAGAGAGAGAGAAATGAGAAGTGAGGAGAAGTGATGATCAATCGAATTGAAACTGCCCATAATGCAATTATACAGTTTCACTTGGATGACGGAGGGTGATTTTCCGTCGTCTATGTGAAACCAAATCAACCTAGACGACAAAGAGTCAATTTCCGTCGTCCAAGTGCCCACTTAGACGACGGAAAATGCCATTTCCGTCGTCTAAGTCAACATCGGTTTCTCCCTCCAATTAATTGGCGGGTGGAAGTTGACCGTCATATTTTTTGGGAACGGCTCAAAATTTTAACTTAGACAACGGAGATGGGCATCTCCGTCGTCCAGGTCAAATTTCGAGCAGTTTCCAAAAAAATGGCGGTGGAATGTGGACAGCTTAAATTTGAACCTAGACGACGGAGATACCCATCTCCGTCATCCAGGTGAGGACTTGGACGATGGAGAGTCCTCCTACTCCGTCGTCTAGATACAATTTCTCGTATAAATTATTTTTAATAATAATTCCTAAGGAAGTTTATGATTTTTCATTCGAATGAAATTGTCATAAAATATCAATTAAAGAATCGTATAAATAAAAAGTGGGATTTAAGACGATGAATAAATTTACTTCTTTAAACTGGTTAAGTATCTACTAATGTGTATAACTTAAGTGTTATTAAGTATAGGTTCACTGCATATCAATATTAACAAAATTGAATTTGGACAAAACAATCGTTGGATAAATTTATCATAAGACAATATATAAGTAGAATAATTTTCAGTAAATAGTAAGTTTGTTAAGGGTTTCATCAACATAGCCAACCGCAAAACAAAAATTTTTACAAACCGGAAACGTGGATACACGAAAATCGGTAACTCCTATTTGGAACAGTCGACGCTTACAGTCCAAGAATTGTTTACTCTATGGTCTCGACGAAAAGAATATGCATTAGGACATTCTCTACATGGTTGTTGTCTTAGATGTGAAATTATGATATCATCACTTAGACGACGCAATGACACGTTTGTGTCGTCTAAGTTTTAGGGTTAAGGCTTAGGGTTTAGGGTTTAAATAGATGACGGTATGACCTATTTGCGTCGTCTAAGATGAAGTTTTAGGATTTACAGTTATATAGTTAATATTGTGTTTACCTTGGAATGGACTACAAAAAGTCGTTCCGTCGTCTAGGTTTTTGGGTTTAGGAAAATGTGATTCTTGATCGTACGGATTAATTAATTTTAATTTGTATTTCCGTCCGTCGAAATGTGACGACTCAAATCAGAATTAATATGTTAATCACGACTTTATTCACGACTAATTTGCATATTTTACAACTATATTTAGGAGTGGCTTGGTTTGCATATTTTATGACTATATTTACTGTTATATAGTCATAATTGAGCAGTTTTTAGACTTTATTCACGACTAATTTATCGGGCGAGAATTTGGTATGAGTCTCTTCACAAGAGTTGTAGTACGCATGATTACGAGTTTGTAGGCGGTTTCAGATAATTGTTTCGGTGTGACGACCAAGAGCAGAATCAGTAGTGTAATCGGCTTAATCAACGAGTTTGCGCGTAATCGCAGTTCTCCGATAATTGATTGAATCGCTGGTCTTGATCACGACTTAATTATTGGCCGAGAATTTGAGTTATGTCTCTTCTCGAGAGTTGTTGTACACGTGATTTCGAGTTCGTGGGCGGTTACGGATTATTATTTCGACGACCGAGGAATATAATATGAATATTTGAAATTTCAGAATATTGTCGAGTTTATCCGTTCGTGTTCGAGTCCATCTGAATCGTGATTGTGATCTGTTTTGGACTGTTGATCGACCCGAACCGTAAATGTAATGGTTATCGACTTGGTTTGCGAGTTTCGCGATTTGTCGTAATTTCGACGTAATCTGTTAATATGGTGGCTTTATTAACGACTAAATTATCAAGCGAGAATCTGGTTTGGGATCCTTCATCAAAGTTATAGAGGATTTAATTTCGAGCTCGTGGGAACTTCCGGAGGATTTTTCCGAGTTACGAGGAATATGTTGTGAATATTTTCGGTCGTTGATCGTTTAATCGGATAAGCTTGTGATGAATTGACCTGTTGACTTTTTATCGGATTGGTTGAAGTTGTTTGACTTCGGGTGGAAATTGAAGAATTTGTCGAGATAAGTTTGTTGACGCGAGAATTGTTGAAAACGGAATTACGACGCGAAAGTTACGTTTGTTCGAAGTTTGTCGAAAAGTTAATTTGGAAGTTTCTAAAAAGGGAAAGTATTTAAACTGGGTTTCTTCTTTGGGAAGTCAACTGTTCATTAATTGTTGTTGACAGAGTCAACTCGGGGGAGGAGGAGTGCGACGGTGGAAGCTCGGCTCGCTGGCGGTGAGCTGTCGTCCGGCCACCTCCGGTCTCGATCTTAGACTCCTTGAACTCGCCTAGACGTCCCCGTTGCGTTTCCGACCACCATTAATGGCGAGGATGCCGGAGGCGGAGAAATTTCCGGTCTGAAATTGGAGGAAAATGGGGGTTTTGGGTTGACATTTTTCCGGCCAAATCAAGCGGCTTGAAGCACTGGGCTTTGAAGCCCTCATCACCACGAATCTACCTATGTAAGTATGGTGTACTGTATTGAAGGAGTTTGGGTTCACCTCGTATACTGTATCATATTCTTTCATTTTGACTCGCATATGTTTTTATAACATATATTTTTCGGCGAAAGACAATTATTTTCGTCCACTCACTCTAACGGTTTTCATGTCTTTCCCCTGGTCTTTTCGGTTTCCGTGCCCAGTTTGCAGTTCAGACTCTGGTGTCGCACGTCGTGGTCGGAGGCATAGTATTCGAGCTACCTTGTTTCTTCTAGTAGGTTTCTTGTTCTGCCTGCTGTGGTATATTTATATAATTATACACTAGAGGTCACTCTGAGCATTCTGATGTATACTTTTATATGATTTTTCCCCGGATTTCTGTAAAGTATAGTTTTATTTATTACTTTACATTACTGTTATGATATTGAGAAATCCGGATGGGATTGGTGCCCACAGTTTGATTTTTGTGGCATGGGATGAAGTGTTATTTTCCGGGTGCAGGTAATGGCAATTCCGCGTTAGTAGCGTTACTCTGCCCAAATTTTGATGGTTTTTGTTGGTTCGTGTTTTCAGAAGGGGTTTGATTCTGGTTTAGGAAACTAAATCGGGGTTGGCTCCTTTCAGCTTGGTATCAGAGCATTAGGTTTTAAGTTCTGTAGACTTATGTAGTCGTGTTTACTAAGAATATTTGAGAATGTACAGTATGTCTGGAGTGATGACCCGATCGGCCGGCAGATACTCATCAATACTCTGGGTGTTGTATGCTTTCAAATGTTTAAAGTTCCATGATTACGTTCTACTTGTTGCGAACGATGTTTTATTCATTAGGATACCTCCTTGACGTGCTTTCCAAGTCGGTACGGTTGTGGATCCTATTGAGGATCAATTGACGCGTGACTTGACAGTGAATTGTGGGTTTGGATGAGCATTCTAGATTCAGAGATATGTGTGGCATGGATTGCCTGGTTGTGCGTGTATGGGCGTCTACATGTTGCTTCTGAGCAGAGAATTGTGGCAGTTGATGTTTTGCCTGAGTCAGATCGTTACATTTGGTGGGCTGGTATTGTGTGAGTTCCTGTTGCGATTCCATGGCCTACATTCAAGGTAGTGTTTATACGGTAATGGTTCTATCAGGCTACCAAACAATGGAATATTGAGTGTTTACCCACCTAAGGCAGATATGTATCGTTCACATGTTAATTTGTCCCAGTTTGCACGTGTTATGTGGCATCAGTGGAAGCAGTGCACGAGGTTCGAGATGAGCTTAAACCTGAGCATCAGAGGGATTTTGACTGTTATGCCACAAGATAACCATGATGAGCTTGATGTGCTACACTCAGAGGCAAGGATATTGAGGAGAAAAGTTATATGCGGTTTCCGATGCGAGATTTTGGGTTAATCGGAGGTGGCCTTTCCAGCGGTGTTGGAGCTCTGGGTTTGAGGGCTTTTGTTAGCCTTGAGCCAAGGAAGCTATTGTAAGTGGTCTTGAGGGTTGCCGTGGCCGGAGGAGGGAGATATGTTGATTTGAAATTGAGGTAAAGGTTTCGAACTTTGAGTTGATTTTTGGAGGTTTTCCGATCAAAATTGGCCTTAACTTATAACTAGAAAGTTGTTGGAATCGTCAAGATCTTCAAAACTATGTGTAGCATGAATTTTTCTGGGTAGGTTAGATTTTCTGGTGGCCGGCAGTAGCGGCGACGGCAGCGGCGGCGCAGTCCGCGGCGGCGACTTTTCGCCCGACGTGTTTTTCGACGAGTTATATGTCGTTCACTTGGAATCGTGCCCCGATCGCAGTGGTGAGCTTTATTTTTTGAATTGAACATCAGAAATTATAGCGAGGTTTTGTGGTGTGATTATCGAATTTTCACGATTTCATCGTTATTGAATTATACGTTTCCGGGAACGGTTGTTTCTCCTGATATGATTTGAGGTGTCGAGTTATGAATTTGAGCAGTGGATTTTATGATTATCCAGGGGTTCGTGATCGTTCGTTTGGCGAGGGATTTTCTGCCGGATCACGGGATTAACGCGTATCGCGTTACGCTCACATGTGAGTGGACATTTTTATATTTTCGCAGTTATTGCGAGTTCGTGATTTTCCGTATTTACTTTATACGATGTTGAGTTATTTATTATTTTCGGAGGTATTATTTTATATTATATGGTGATGGCATTACTGCATCGATGCTTCGGCTACCCGGTTGATCACCGGTAGTCCGCCAGAGTTGAGAGATTCCTCTGGACCAGAGTTAAGAGATTCCTCTGGGCAGGGTTGAGAGTTTCCCCTGGCCTATCACCGTCGGGCTTGAGAGATTCGCCTGACTATCAGGCTTAAGAGATTCGCCTGGCAACCTCCATATATGTTTTCCGAACTCGCTATACTTGTTTATTGTATGTGAAATTGGTGAAAGGCATATGTTTATTTTCGTCCACTCACTCTAACGTTTTATTGCCTTTCCCCTGGGCTTTTCGATTTCCGTGCCCAGTTTGCAGTTCAGACTCTGGAGTCGCACGTCGTGGTCGGAGGCATAGTGTTCGAGCTACCTTGTTTCTTCGGTTCGGTTTCTTGTTCTACCTACTGTGATATATCTATACAATTATATATTAGAGGTCGCTCTTAGCATTCTTATGTATACTTTATACGATTTTTCCCCAGATTTCTGTAAAGAATAGTTTTATTGATTACTTTACTTTACTGTTATTATATTGAGAAATCCGGATGGGCTTGGTGCCCACAGTTTGATTTTTGTAGCATAGGATGAAGTGTATTTTCCGGGTGCAGGTTATGGCAATTCCGCGTTAGTAGCGTTACTCTGCCCAAATTTTTATGGTTTTTGTTGGTTCTTGTTTTCAGAAGGGGTTTGATTCCGGTTTAGGAAACTAAATCAAGATTGAGTCCTTTCAGCTTGGTATCAGAGCATTAGATTTTAGGTTCTGTAGACTTCTGTAGTCGTGTTTATTAAGGATATTTGAGAATGTACATCATGTCTGGAGTGATGACCCGACTGGCCGGCAGATACTCATCAATACTCCTGGTGTTGTATGCTTTCAAATATTTAAAGTTCTATGATTACGTTCTACTTGTTGCGAACGATGTTTTATTCATTAGGATGCCTCCCTGACGTGCTTTTCGTGTCGGTACGGTTGTGGATCCTATTGTAGATCAATCGACGCGCGATTTGACAGTAAGTTGTGGGTTCGGATGAGCATTCTAGAGTCAGAGATATGTGTAGCATGGTTTGCCTGGTTGTGCGTGTATGGGCGTCTACATGTTGCCTCAGAGCAGACAATCGTGGCAGTTGATGTTTTTGCCTGAGTTAGATCATTGCATTTGGTGGGCTGGTATTGTGTGAGTTCCTGTTGCGACTCCATGGCCTATATTCGGGGTTTTTGTTTATACGGTAATGGTTCAATCAGGCTACCCAACAACGGAAATATGGAGTGTTTACCCACCTGAGGCAGAGATGTATCGTTCATATGTTTGTTTCCGTTTGCACGTGTTATGTGGCTTCAGACGAAGCAGTGCACGAGGTTCGAGATGAGTTTAAACCTGAGCATCAGACAGATTTTGACTGTTATGCCTCGAGATAACCATGATGAGTTTGATGTGCTGCACTCAGAGGAGAGGACATTGAGAAGGAAAGGCTTACGTGGTTTCTGACATGTCAGTTTGAGGAAGGTGAACTTAGTCGAGATATTTGATGAGGTTGAATTCCGACACCTCGGGATCAGTGACTTCATCAGGCTGTGGCCTTTTTGATTATGTTAGGGGTCATTAGATCAAAGCAGAAGATCTGTTTGGTGATGGTGGAGATCACAGAGTAGTGGACTTGATCCTGTGGCATGAGTCAGGGTGATCATTGGTGATCCTTACATCCAGCAGGTGTCGCCGTGATTTGTAGCCGAGGAGCACTCTCAGTTGCTATTGTGATGGCCAGTAGGGTCACGTTGCGAGGGAGCGTCCTCAGCTAGCTGTTTTAGTGGCTCGACAGCTTAGAGTTCAGGAGGAGGTCATGATGTCATTTCTGGAGTTTGACCAACGCAGCCTTCTAGACGAGTAAATCAACAAAGTCGCAATCTACGTGGACGGTTTGTTGGGCATGCCGGAGTTCGTGCCACAACCTTGTATAAGGACAGAGTTTCTTTGAGGTTACCGTTACTTAGCATCCATGGCCATTGTACCTGCATCTCCACTTCCGGAGTTATGGAGAGTATTGTATCCATCTGGAGTAGTTGCGAGATCCTTGTTGGAGGATATGGCTTAGCCGCGGATCCATTATTGCTGGATATAGTCGATTTTGATGTGATGTTGAGTATGGACTTCTTGGTGACGCATTGGGCTATGTTCGATGGTCACAAGAAGGAGGTTGTGTTTCGACGACCCGGGTTTCCCCGAGATATTGTTTCGCTATGAGAAGAATACCTTATTATCATGTGTGATTTCAGCGATGAAAGCGGAGCGGATAATAAAAAGGGGTTGTGTTGTTTACTTAGCTCGTATTGTGGATACTACGGCTGCTATGCCAGACATTGGCGACATTGAGGTTGTTCCTGAGTCCCCAGATGTGTTTCCGGAAGAGTTACCAAGTACTACTCCAGTTCAGGAGACCGACTACACCATTGAGCTTTTACCGGGCGCTGGACTTATATCACCGGCATCTTGTCATTCGGCGCCAGCGGAGTTGAAAGAGCTACATATTCAATTTCGAGAGTTTACTGGAGGAGGTTTCATACGGCTAATGTATCACCGTGGAGTATTCCTGTATTGTTTGTGCGGAAGATGGTTGGTTCGACGAGGTTTCGCATCGACTACCGGAAGCTGAATTAGGCTTCAGAGGAGAGCGAGTATCCTCTACTTCGGATTGACGACTTGTTTGATTAGCTCACGAGAGCTTCAGTCTTTTTGAAGATTGATTTCAGGACTAGATACCATCAGTTGAGAATCGGTGAGTCAGATGTGGCTAGGACGACCTTCGAATCTCGGTGCGGGCATTATGAGTTCTTGGTCATGCCGTTTGGGTTGGCCAATGCCCCTCAGTTTTTATGGACTTGATGGACCGGGTGTTCAGACGATTTCAGGACAAATTTACGGTAGTGTTCATCGGCAACATCCTGATTTACTTCAGGAGTATGGGCCAGCACAAGAAGCAATTGCGAGCGGTTTTGCAGACTTTGCGAGACGATCGGTTGTTTGCGAAGTTCAACAAGTGTGAATTTTGGTTGATTTGCGTGAAGATTTTGGGCTACGTGATGTCAGCCAAGGGAGTCGGCGTGGATCCTGACCAGATTGAAGCCGTGTTGAATTAGAGTTGACCTACCATTGTACCAGGGATCAGGAGTTTCTTTGGTTTTGCAGGTTAGTATCGGCGCTTTGTGCGGGATTTTTCTCGGATTGCCACTCCACTTTCCAGATTGACGAAGAATGACGTCAAGTTCGAATGGTTTGATGCGCGTGAGGAGAGTTACTTACTCCTAAAGAAAAGGTTGACCCCTGCACCGGTTTTGAAGTTACCTGAAGACCGTAACGAGTTCGTGGTTTATAACGGTGCATCGAGATTTGGATTTGGTTATGCTTTGATGCAGTATATCAGAGCGGTGGCTCATGGGTTCAGGCAGTGGAAACTTTATGACATTGCGTATCCTATGTATGGTTTAGGTGTAGTTGTCTTTATGTTAGCATCAGAGAGTTGGAGACACTACTGCTACGACGTGCAGCGCAGTGTAAGATGTACACTGATCACTTAAGTTTCATGTACTTACATTTTCAGCCAGATTTGAGCTTGAGGCGACGTAGATGGATGGGGTCGATTAACGACTATGGCTGCACATTTGAGTTTATTCGAGAAAGGCTAGTGGTGGTACTTTGATTATCTTCTGGGATATTGTTTCTGATGCATTCAATCGGAAGTCGGGAGCTTCATTATTTCATGTGCGTGTGGCTCGAGTTTCCATGTTAGCCGAGTTCCAAGCTACGAAAGCTGAGTTAGAGTGTGATGATGATGAAGCTCATTGTTTTGCGTGCGTTATGCACTAGTGGTGCGGAGATGTATCTGATACTTCATGTTTACTACTCGTGACACAATATGGAGAGTAATATAGCACCTTGTGTGAGCAGATGCCACATTTGTCGACAGGCGATGGCAGAGAGGCAGAGACTTGCCGGGAAGTTACAGGCATTGGAGATATCCGATTAGAAGTTGGAGCTTGTCACTGTGGATTTTGTGTGCCAGTACGCACTTCGGTTTGTGGTACCAGTTGTCGGGTCTTTGTGGACCATTTGATGAACTTAATTCTTTTCCTTGTACTTTCGGAAAAGATTTCGGTGGCAAGTTGGTATAGCTATGTTTGGCGGAGGTTGTCCATTTTCGTGGTGTGCATGTGTCCCAGATCACTGATCGAGATAATCAGTTACAACAGAATGTTGGCAAGCATTGCAGTGAGCATTGGGGACCAGATTACAGGTTAGTATCGTTTCTTATCCTCAGATTGGTGGGCGATCTTTGAGGACTAGTCACTCTTTGAAGGGCATGTTGTGGTCTTGTGAATTGCTGTTCCGAGGGATTTTGAACCAGCAGTTTCAACTGTTCGAGATTGCATGCAGTACCAGTTTGTAGACCACTATGATTATGACGTTACATGATGTCGTTTTGAGGAACGATGTTGTACTCCATTGTGCTGGAGCGAGTTTCGTTTGAGCTTACGTTTGATCCTGATTTAGTGGAATGTACTACCACAGACCTTCGGATTAGCGGAAACAGGTTGAAAATTGCTCGAGTTCGACAATAAAGTTATGTTGATGTGAGCAGGTTGAGTTGTGAAATTGCCACGTTATTTTGATCCATATATGATCATATGCGAAATTGTGTCGTGTCGTTTAGTTTGACATTGCCTATAACGTTGGCCTTTGTATGTGTAGTATTCCATGTGGTGGGATTACGTTTCAGATTTGTTGCGTGTTTTGTACCCTATCAGTTCCTTATGCAGGAAGACTTGGCATTTGTGAGGAGCCAGTTCAGATTCGAGATTTGAGGGTACAGAGATATTTTCTATTGACAAAGTCGTTCAGTTGAGGTTGCCAGTTGGGAGTTGAACTGTATGTAGAGGCAGTATTCCTACTTTCCAGTTGGCAGGCTTGGAAATTTCGAGGTCGAAATTTTTTTAAGGGGGGTAGATTTGTGACGACCCGGAACAGAATCAGTAGTATAATCAGCTTAATTCGTGAGTTAGCGTGTAATCGCAGTTCTCCGATAATTGATTGAATCGCTGGTCTTGATCACGACTTAATTATTGGCTGAGAATTTGAGTTGAGTCTATTCTCGAGAGTTGTTGTACGCGTGATTTCGAGTTCGTGGGCTGTTCCGGATTATTATTTCGACGACCGAGGAATATAATATGAATATTTGAAATTTCAGAATATTGTCGAGTTTATCCATTCGTGTTCGAGTCTATCCGAATTGTGATTGTGATCCATTTTGGACCATTGATCGACCCGAACCATAAATGGAATGATTATCTACTTGATTTGCGAGTTTCGCGATTTGTTGTGATTTCGACGTAATCTGTTAATATCGTGGCTTCGTTAGTAACTAAATTATCGGGCGAGAATTTGATTTGGGATCCTTCGTAGAAGTTGTAGAGAATTTAATTTCGAGCTCGTGGGAACTTCCGGAGAATATTTTCGTATTTATCCATCTACGAGGAATAAGTTGTGAATATTTTCGTCCGTCGAATATTGTCGTATTTATCCATTTGGGGTTCGATACGTGTACGCTATAAATACGGAATCGATACATGTCGATTTGGGAAAGTTTCCAAAAATAGCAGGTGGGTGTTGACTGGGTTGACCGGGTGGGTCAACCCGTTTTGGGCGATATGGACGCCGTGACTTTGCCTCACCGTGGAGGCCGATTCCAGCCATGGATGGCCGGGGTCCCTTCACGGAATTTGATCGGCTTGAGCTGCTCTTTAGTTTGGTAGTTGGATCCCCTCCTATGGTGGCCGGAGGAGGAAGAAAAGTGGCGGTGAAAAACGGTGATTTCCGGCGAGATTTTGGGTTAATCGGAGGTGGCTTTTCCGGCGGTGTTGGAGCTCGGGGATTGAGGGCTTTTGTTAGCCTCGAGCCAAGGAAGCTATTGCAAGTGGTCTTGAGGGTTTCCGTGGCCGAAGGAGGGAGATCCGTCAATTTGAAATTCCGGTAAGGGTTTGGAACTTTGAGTTGATTTTTGGAGGTTTTCCGATCAAAATTGGCCTTAACTTATAACTGGAAAGTTGTTGGAATCATCGAGATCTTCAAAACCATGTGTAGCATGAATTTTTTTGGACAGGTTGGATTTTCCGGCGGCCGGCGGCAGCAGCGGCGCCGCCGTCCGTGGCGGCGACTTTTCGCCCGACTTGTTTTTCGACAAGTTATATGTCGTTTCACTCGGAATCGCGCCCCGATCGCAGTGGTGAGATTTATTTTTCGAATTGAGAATCAGAAATTATAGCGAGGTTTTGTGGTGTGATTATCGGATTTTCACGATTTCGTTGTTATTGAATTACACGTTTCCAGGAACGGGTTTTTCTCATGATATGATTTGAGGTGTCGAGTTATGAATTTGAGCAGTGGATTTTATGATTATCCAGGGGTTCGTGATCGTTCGTTTGGCGAGAGATTTTCCGCTGGATCACGGGATTAACGCGTATCGCATTACGCTCACTTGTGAGTGGACATTTTTATATTTTCGCAGTTATTACGAGTTCATGATTTTCTGTATTTACTTTATACGATGTTGAGTTATTTATTATTTTCGGAGGTATTATTTTATATTATATGGTGATGGCATTACTGCATCGATGCTTCGGCTACCCGGCTGATCACCGGTAGTCCGCCAGAGTTGAGAGATTCCTCTGGACCAGAGTTGAGAGATTCCTCTGGGCAAGGTTGATAGATTCCCCTGTTATACAGCCGGGGTTGAGAGTTTCCCCTGGCCTATCACCGTCGGGCTTGAGTGATTCGCCTGATCGTCGGGCTTGAGAGATTCGCCCGGCAACCTCCATATATGTTTTCCGAACTCGCTATACTTGTTTATTGTATATGAAATTGGTGAAAGACATATGTGTATTTTCATCCACTCACAACGTTTTATTGCCTTTCCCTTGGGTTTTTCGGTTTCCGTGCCCAATTTGCAGTTCGGACTCTAGAGTCGCACGTCGTGGTCGGAGGCATAGTGTTCGAGCTACCTTGTTTCTTCTAGTAGGTTTCTTGTTCTACCTGCTATGATATATTTATACAATTATATATTAGAGGTCGCTCTGAGAATTCTGATGTATACTTTTATACGATTTTTCCCTTGATTTCTGTAAAGAATAGTTTTATTGATTACTTTACTTTACTGTTATGATATTGAGAAATCTGGATGGGATTGGTGCCCACGGTTTGATTTTTGTGGCATAAAATGAAGTTTATTTTCCAGGTGCAGGTTATGGCAATTCCACGTTAGTAGCGTTACTCTGCCCAAATTTTTATGGTTTTTGTTGGTTCGTGTTTTCATAAGGGGTTTGATTCTGGTTTAGGAAACTAAATCGGGATTGGGTCCTTTCATTTGGTTATTTAATTTTAAACTTATTAGTAATTTGTATATTAAATTGGGTGCTTATGTTTTAATCATTTTACCTTGTCTTAGCCAAAACAGACACCGGAGGCAACGAAAAGAAAGACTAGAGGCCCCATGACCAGCAAGCTACTTGAGAGGATGATCTACAACAGTGAGAAAGTGGTCATAGAGACCAAGCATGATGGATCAGTGATTTTGGGAAAGAATGCGCGCAGGTACTCCGATGAAGTAGGAAGTATCATACGTGATAGAGTCCCAGTTCTGTGGGAAAACTGGTCCTCTGTGCCACAGTGTGTGAAAGACATGATGAATAATGCAATGTCGGTGAGTTAATTATATATTCATTAATTATTTATGTCTACCCTTATTAATTAAGTGTGAATAAATATTATCATTTATATAAACATTTGCAGGTGTGGTTTATTGTACTGGAGAAGCTTAAATGCACGTGGGAAAATGACGTGCAAGGAAAAAGGTGATGGGATCCGACTAATATTTTATATATCTAGTTATATTTGTTGATCATTTATTGTCAATTTCTAACATTTGTGTTGCAGAAATATAGGTACAAGAAGTGGAAAAGTGAGATAAAAAAGAACTGGAAGAACCACGACAAACTCCGTGGGGGTACCTCTAGCGAGTTTATGTATAGGGAGTACGAATGACACTGGCTTCTGGCCCACTTCAACAACCAAAAATTAGAGGTATGCAACATCGTATTTGTGTTTAAATACTTGTATCGTATTTTACAAAAATAGTTTCCTAATTAATTTTGTTTTGATATATGTTTATCCAACAATGCCATTTCTGCAATAAACGTGGCGAACCAGGGAAAAAATACGAAGAACCATCATGTCGGTTCTTGATCCTTTGCGGGTTGGATGGAGGAGGCTGCCCAACACCCTGAAGTCTTCCCGTTGGAGTATACATTAGAGAAAGCATATCCTTAGTGCCCTAAAAATATTGTAAGTCTTATTCCCTTATAACTTAATTAACATATTTGCTTATATATGTATTTTCTCTAAAAAAAATTAACGTATGTTTACTAATATGTTATTTTGTTTTCCTTGTCCATTAGGCGAGAGTGCAGGAGGTGACTCCGGAGGTGTTGACATAGATCGTGAAAGAGCAATGGCCTGAGACCTAGAATGAGAACCTCCCCCAGGCCATCTCTCAGATTGATCAATCTGACCCGATGGTAGTGGTGAAGATCATGGCCTAGGTTTTCCCACCACAAGGGAACATCTACTACTGTAGGAGTCTAGGACTGAAGGGCGATGGGGTCTTGAAGAACACTCTGGATTTCTCAAGCAAGTCGAAAACTTCCAAGGCTTCTCATCTTTAGGAACAGCTTTAGAGGCAGGTGACGGAGCATCAGAGGGAGATGGAACGGGTGAGATTAGCCGAGCAGACTACGTTGACTTCCTGGTTTAAGGATTAGACCGCACAGCTTCAGGCTTCTAGAATCCCAGTCCTGGCCCCACCTCCGTTCCCTTTTCCTGCTCCACATCCGCAGGAGGATCCGCAAGCTCCTGGTGATAACGCCTCTATTTTCGAACACATAGATTTGGATAACCCTTAGTGTAGGTCTAATGTGGGTGAATATGTGTTTTGTTGGTGAGGATGTGTTTGTTGGTGAATACGTGTTTTTGGCTATTGTGTAAATAAAATTCTGCAATTGCAGGTTCAGGGAATATAAATCCAAAATCTGCATTTTTTTTCTTGAAATCACCAACTACAGTCGATGACATTAGTCTCACTCATCGGTTAAAGTCTTTAATAAAAATTACAGTTTCATACTATAGCCGACAATTTACAAATTATAGCCAACGATGTTCAAATACTATAGTTGTCGACATCATTTGGGACTCGTCCGCTATAGTCTTATTCAGGTCAACCATTTTGACCACCAAGGAAGGTTTTGCCGACGATATTATCGTTGGAAAAACTTTTCACTTAATGCCAATGACTTTTTTTTCGTCGGGTATAATCTAAAGTATAGCCGACGACAGCCACAAAAGTCGTCGGCTTTACTTTTACCAATGCCCTTCTCCCGACGAGGCTAAAGCCGACGAACTATAATCAGGTATAACTATAGCTGACGGCATTGTCTCTTAGGCCAATGACTTTTGGTCTTCGGCTATAGCCATTATTTTGGTAGCGGAGAGAAATAAGGAGAAAAATGAAATAGAATAATAAAAAAAAATTTAAAAAAATAAAAAAATTTAAAATATAAAAGAAAAGGAAAAAAAGAAAAGAATAAAGAAAAGAAAAATAAGAAAATAAGAAAATTAAAAAAATTAAAGAAATAAAAAAATTAGAAGGGTATTACAGTCTTTTTTCCACTTTTTGAAAAAACAAATTGTCACGTCATAATTTTAGACGGAGCAGTGACGGAAAAAGGTTCTAGACATTATGTAGATATAATTTCAAGAGTTTGGGCATCAATTTGATAGTTTTTAAAGTTCGGGCATCGTTTTATTACCACGACGAAAGTCAAATCCTATGGGTAACTTTTTTCCTTAAAATTATTATCTTATGCATTTAGCTAGCGAGGTTGGTAGTAATATGAAATGGTTTCGAGTCGGAACAGGAATAAAATATTATTTTAACGAATTATTAATTTATCGAATATTTATCTATCGGGAATTTACTGTATAATGAAACGAGGCTTCCAAGGAAGAACCGAAATCTACGGTGCCGGAGGCGAGACAGCGATGGAGGAGAAGGGCTAGAACACAGTCACTGAGTTGAACCCCAGCTGCTCCCACACGAAAAATTTCCGGCGCTGGTGCTAGGCTTTCTTCTATCTAGCTAAACTAGTTCTCGCATCCAATTCCAGTTGCCTTTTTCTTTGGTTATGGAAATATTTTATCGAGATTTCTGTCTGAAAGAAACTAAGTAACAGAGAGAGTGTTAGTGTAGTACATCAATCATGTAATTCTCTGTATTCCACATAACTGAGAGAAGGGAAATTGGATGTCTTGGGCAGTTGGGCGACAGAGAGATTGAACTCGTTAGCTTCATCTTTAGACGACGGTGGGGTTGGGGAAGAAGGGCTTTTAAGGAGAGAAAGAGAGTGAGAGGTCGTTGGTGTGGTGGCTGTGTTGGAGAAGAAGAGGAGGAAAAAGACTAGAGAAGGAGTTGGCGGTGTTGTAGAGGCTGCAAAAATCTTAGTTCTGATCTCTGGGAAATTCCACTGAACTATTAAAGCTCAAACAGTTTTAGTTCCCATGCAGTTGTGCCTATTCAACTAAATAAAGTTACATAACAAGGGAATAAAAAAAAAGGCCAATGGCATAAGCATAAGCATAAGCACTTTGAAAGGACCCAACCCCGATTTAGTTTCCTAAACCGGAATCAAACCCTTTCTAAAAACACGAACCAACAAAAACCATTAAAATTTGGGCAGAGTAACGCTACTAACGCGGAATTGCCATTACATGCACCCGAAAAATAACACTTCATCTTATGCCACAAAAGCCAATCCCATCCAGATTTCTCAATATCATATCATTAACAATAAACAGTAAACATAACTGTAATATATAGTATATCCAGGAAAAACCGTATAAAACATGTATCAGAATGTATCAGAACGACCTCTAGTGTAAATATATACGATATATATACATCAGTAGGCGAAACAAGAAACCTACTAAAAAACACAGGTAGCTCGAACAACTAGCCTCCAACCATGACGTGAAACACCAGAACCTGAACTGCAAACTGGGCACGGAAATCGAAAAGCCCAGGAGAAAGACATGAAAACCGTTAGAGTGAGTGGACGAAAATAAATGTCTTTCGCCGAATAATATATGTTATAAAAACATATGCATGTCCAGATAAATAAAGATAATAAAGTACACGAGGTAAACTCATACTCCTCCAGCGTACTGAGCATGCATGTAAAAATCCCACGGGGTCACTCATGGATACATCCGTGCTAGTACAGTCCAAATCACGGGATCCCAGACCCACACGTGATTCTAGCCAGAAAGGCCTCAGGTCAGGGTATCTGTTTCCACCTGGAAATACATCGGCACAAGAAACAGAAATATGTACCCACCCAGAAATACATCGGCACAAGGTACAGATCCCCCCTGGTAGGCACCCTCGGGGATCAGCCGGGATGCAAGTGTATCGATACAACAACATGAAACAAAACCAGATGGATCTATCTTTCTTCCGTACAAACAAAACCGGGGCACCCCATGGTGAAACACTGGGTCGAATAAAACCCTTCTCTAACAACTCCTGGAGCTAAACCCGTAACTCTTTCAACTCTGCTGGCGCCATACGATACGGTGCCTGTGAAATGGGACATGTACCTGGCAATAGCTCAATAGTAAAATCAATCTCCCGAACTTGAGGTATGCCCGGTAACTCCTCCGGAAACACATCCGGAAACTCAGAAACAACATCAATACCACCAAGGTCCGGCACAGTAGCCGTAATGTCTACCACATGAGCTAAGTAAGCAACACAGCCCTTCTTCATCAACCGATCCGCCCTCATCGCGGAAATCAAACATGGTAGTGAAGTGTTCTTCTTGCCGCGAAACAGTATCTCAGGAAAGCCTGGTCGTCGAAACGTGACCTCCTTCTTATGACAGTCAAACATGGCCCAATGCATCTCCAAGAAGTCCATCCCTAAGATCAGACCAAAGTCAACGATATCAAGCAATAATAAATCTGCGGCTAACCCATGACCTCCAATAAAAATCTCACAATCTCGGTACACCCAGCCAATACTCATAATCTCACCAGACGGATACAACATTCTCCACAACTCCGGAAGTGGAGATGCAGGTACTGTAGCTAATGATGATAGTTTATATGACATGAATGAATGTGTGGCACCTGGATCTAACAATGTAAGTACTAGAATACCAAATACATGTAACTTACCGATAACGACCTCCGGTGAAGCTCTGCCCTCTCGTAAAGTCATGGCATGAACCCTCGCCTGCCCGGCTAGTCGTCCACGCTAAGGTTATCCCTGCTGTCCTCCATGGCCCACAAATTGTGCTAGTCGAGCTCCCGAAGTGGGACCTCGCTCTCCTCTGGAACTCTGGGCCGCCTGTCCACCAATAGGCTGAAGACAATCCCTCGCAAAGTGACCCTCCTGGCCACAACGATAACAAAGGGTAGGGACTTGCTGACAAGGACCATAGTGATGCCGATTGCAGAAGTTGCAAAGTGGATACTCCCTCGATGCAGGAAACGTGCCTCCGGTACGCCGAGGATAACTGGAGCCGCTAGAACCCTCACTAGCCTGTGGTCGCTGCGGCCGATCTCTCCTCCACCTCTACCTCTGTCTCGATGCACTAGCTGGTGGTCGATATGGTCCACTACCCGATGATGAAGCCGAACCGGAAGTATCAGAACTCTGCCTCTTTGAAGGCCCTTGACTCGGTCCACCCTCCTCAAACCGTCTAGGTTGGTACCTCATCTGCTTCTCCTTCTCGATATCCTCACCTCGGAGTGCTGCACTGACAAATCAAAGTTATTCCGAGGCATCTTAGTCAGAGTCCCCTTGATGTTCAAATTCAAACCCAGCTCAAATCTGCGGCACTTTGCTTCCTCAGTAGCCACCATGTCACGCGCAAAACGAGATAAGCGGGTAAATCTGTCCCGGTACTCAAGCACAGACATACTGCCCTGTCTCAAGTTCGTAAACTCCTCATACTTGCATTGCTGGGTAGCCTGGTTGAAGTACCTCCGCATAAACAAATCTCGGAACAAAGTCCACGGGGTATCAACTGGAACTCTGTCGGTGCTAACCCACCAAAAGTATGCATCTGACTCAAGTAATCCAACTGCTGCCACTGTCATCTGCGTAGGAGTAAAATGCAGACGCTCATATACACATTCAACCTGAACCAACCATGCCTCACATATCTCTGGATCAGCTGAACCCGAAAAGACAGTCGTACCAGAAGTACGAGCTTTGACCACAGGGTCAAAACGTTCCTCCAAACGCAACACTCGCATCAGCAAGTCGTGCGTCTGGCGATCCATATCAGGATCCTCTTCCCGATCAACACAGGGACCACGTCGAGGAGGCATCCTACTGATACAAGACAAGCATTAGGTACAAGCAGAAAGAACATAATCATGAGACCTCAGATATTTGAGAACACACAACACCCGAAGTATTGATGAGTACCGCTGGCCAGTCGGGTCATCACTCCAGTCATGCTGTACAAACTCAAATACCCTAAGCGTCACAATTACAAGAGTCTATAGAATCTGATAACCTAATGCTCTGATACCAAGCTGAAAGGACCCAACCCCAATTTAGTTTCCTAAACTGGAATCAAACCCCTTCTGAAAACACGAACCAACAAAAACCATTAAAATTTGGGCAGAGTAACGCTACTAACGCGGAATTGCCATTACCTACACCCGAAAAATAACACTTCATCCTATGCCACAAAATCCAAACCGTGGGCACCAATCCCATCCGGATTTCTCAATATCATATCAATATCAATAAACAGTAAACATACTGTAATATAAAGTATATCCGAGAAAAACCGTATAAAACATGTATCAGAATATATCAGAGCGACCTCTAGTGTAAATATATACGATATATATACATCAGTAGGCGAAAAAAGAAACCAACTAGAAAACACAGGTAGCTCGAACAACTAGCCTCCAACCACGACGTGAAACACCAGAACCTGAACTGCAAACTGGGCACGGAAATCGAAAAGCCCAGGGGAAAGACATGAAAATCGTTAGAGTGAGTGGACGAAAATAAATGTCTTTCTAAAAGGACCCAACCCCGATTTAGCTCCCTAAACCGGAATCAAACCCTTTCGAAAACACGAACCAACAAAAACCGTAGAAATTTTGGCAGAGTTTCGTTACTAACGTGGAATTACCATGACCTGCACGCGGAAAATACACTTCATCCTATGCCACAAAAATCAAACCGTGGGCACCAATCCCATCCGGATTTCTCAATATATCAACAGTAAAGTAAAATAATAAATATAACAGTACTTTACTGAAATCCGGAGTAAAATCGTATAACATAAACAACAGATTTCTCAGAGCGACCACTATTGTATACACATATAAGTATACCACAGTAGGTAGAACAATAAACCTACTGGAAGAAACAAGGTAGCTCGAGCACTATGCCTCCGACCACGACGTGCGACACCATAGTCCGAACTGCAAACTGGGCACGGAAACCGAAAAGCCCAGGGGAAAGGCAAATAAAAATGTTAGAGTGAGTGGACGAAAATAAACATATGCCTTTCACCAGTTTATATACATACTCAATGTAAAACAGTGCGAGTTCGGAAAACAACACACATATATATATACGGAGGTTGTCGGGCAACCTCTCAAGCCCGACGTCAGGTGAATCGCTCAAACCTGACAATGATAGGCCAGGGGACCACTCAACCCTGGCGGCACGCAGGGGACCACTCAACCCCGCCCAGAGGAATCTCTCAACTCTGGTCTAGAGGAATCTCTCAACTCTGGTACATCGATGTAATAAATGCCACCACCAATAAACATATAACAATACCTCCGAAAACAACATATATCTCAACATCGTATAATTAAAATACGGAAAATCATAAAATCCACGAACTCGCAAATCAACTGTGAAAATATAAACTTGTCCACTCACACGCTTGCGTAACGCAGTTCGCATTAACCCGTGATCTGGCTGAAAGTTCATCGCCAAACGAACGATCACGATCACCTGAATATTCACAATGTCCATTACTCAAAGTCATAACTCGAAAATACAAGACAAATCACGAGAAACCACCGTTCTCGGAAACACATAATTCGATCACGACAAACTGTCGGAAATCCGGAAATCACACCTCAATACCTCGCTGTAATTTCTGATGCTCAACTCGAAAAATGAACCTCCCCACTGCGATCGGGGCGCGATTTCGAGTGAAATGACATGCAACTTGTCGAAAATCCAAAAAAGACAAACTTTGACCGCCGTTGACCGTTGACCGCCGCCCACGGCGGCGCCGCCACCAACTTGTAAATTTCTCAGCGGAGAAACTTTCATTCCATGCAAAATTACCCACTGAGCAACTTTGTCAACTACAACAAAGGCCAATTCCATCTCTAACTAGCTCAATTTCACGAAAAACCGAATGTTCACACAAATTTCAAATCCAAAATTCTCCATGTACAAGATGAATTGGATCACCAAACTTACGTGGTAGCTTCTAGGGGATGAGAGCTTCAAAGCCCAGTCCTTTTTGCAGCTCAATTTGGCCGGAATCGTGGAACCCGAATAACCTCAAAAATCCCAAACTTTTGGCCGAAATTTCTCCTTCTCCGGCGAGCCTCGATGTGCGTGATGACCGAGGATAGACTCGAGAGGTCAAGGCGCACCTAACGGATCAAATCCCGTGCCAAGGGGTGGCCGGAAACGTCGCGCCACCGTGGAGCACCGTGGCTCCGTCGCCAACTTCTCTCTGTCCACCGAGTTGATTCGGTCAACTCGGTCAACTCCCAAAATGGCAAATTTTGACTTGCCCAAAACAGCAGGTTTCTATTTATAGGCCTTCCATTTTTGGAAACTTCGTACTTATCTCTTCGACAAACTTCGAATATCCGTAACTTTCTCGTCGTAATTCCGATTCCGATAATTCTCGCGGCAACAAACTCGACTCAACATGATCTTCAATTATCACCCGAAGTCAAACAGATCGACCAATCGGATAAAAAGTCAACTGTTCAAACCAACACATTTAAATCGACTAAATAATCAACAATCGGAAATAATCACAACTTAATCTTCGTAACTCAGAATAATGCTCCGGAAGTTCCCACAAACTCGAAATTAAATTCTCTACAACTTTCGTGAAGAAGCTAAAACCAAATTCTCGACCGGTAATTTATTCGTTAAAAGCACTACCATTTAAATCCGAACTTCAAATATTCATAACTAATTCCTCGGTCGTCAAAATAACGATCCGGAACCGCCCACGAACTCGAAATCACACGTACAACGACTCTCCAGAAGAGACTCAGCTCCAATTCTCGGCCAATAATTAAGTCGTTAACAAGTCTGGCGATTCAAACGACTATCGGAAACTCTGCGACTACGCGCAAGCTCGTAGATCAAGCTGATTCCACTGCTGATTCTGTTCTGGGTCGTCACACTTTCGCCGAATAATATATGTTATAAAAACATATGCGAGTCCAGATAAATAAAGATAATAAAGTAAACGAGGTAAACTCATACTCCTCCAGCGTACTGAGCATGCATTTAAAAATCCCACGGGGTCACTCATGGACGCATCCGTGCTAGTACAGTCCGAATCACGGGATCCCAAACCCACACGTGATTCTAGCCAGAAAGGCCTCAGGTCAGGGTATCTGTTTCCACCCGGAAATACATCGGCACAAAAAACAGAAATCTGTACCCACCCGGAAATACATCGGCACAAGGTACAGATCCCCCCTAGTAGGCACCCTCGGGGATCAGCCGGGATGCAAGTGTATCCATACAACAACATGAACTGTGACTGTACTCTGTGTAAACCAAATCTCAAATAGTTCGATGCAAATGCGTAAAGCAATATATAAATGCATATACGTAATATATAAATATATAAGCATAATCATATAACACATGCTCATATAAATCATAATCTCGAATGCATGCTTATGCTCGTAAAACATATGCAATGACTCGTGAATAACAGTGAAAAGAAGTTGTCCACTCACAGGTGAGCAAAACGCGCACTCGCGCTAATCACGTGGTCCGGCAAAAGATCCCTCGCCCAAAGCACGATCTTGATCCCCTGAATAGTCATAAAATATATCTAATCAAAATCATAATCCATAACCCTGTACCACACCTCGGAAACCAACCGTTCCCGGAAATATTCAACACAGTGCAATTTAATCTGCAAAATTTCCGAAATTTCTACTCGAAACCCTCGACTGATATCTGATACCCAAATCAATTCGAAAACCTCAAGGCGACGATCAGGGCGCGATTACGAGAAAAATGACACTAAAATCATCGAAAACAAAAAAGTCAACGTTCTCGCCGGAGCACCGCCGTTGACCGCCGCCGCAGCCGGTGGCGCGCCATCAATGGAGAATTTCTCCGGCGAGGAAAGCCCAGTCTTGAAGCTTACCTCAAGCCCAACACAATCCATAACTATCACAAGACCCAATTCAAACTGTTTCAACATGAAATTAGCTCGAAACCAAATCGGAGTATAACTCTGGCAAACACCACGGGTTCACCCAAAAACCCATCCTCAACCAAAATTAACAACATAGGGAGTTTCACTGGAGCAAGGGGAGTCGAAACCCCCTCACCCCCGCCACCGTGGCTCGCCGGAGCACCTCCCCCCGTCACCAGCGAAATTCAAGAAACTAACCAAATTCAAACTCAACCAAAACTCCATCAATTTCCACAAACTCAACTACCAATCAACTTAGGAACTCAAGGGAAGTCGAAATATACCCCAAACGTGGCCAGAGGTGGCCGGAAAATCCGGGTCGGCCGGCGAAATCCAACTGGCTCGCGTTTCTCTTCACGGGTCAACGGTCAACGGCCCAACTGTGAAAGTCAACGCTCGGTCAACGCCTCAAACAGTGTTTTCGACAATTTTTCGACTATTTCTGATATTTATACTCGCGCCTCGGGACGATTGACGGTCCAAAACAGATAACCATTACGATTCAGATAAAGACGATACGAACGGATAAACTCGTCGATATTCCGAAACTTTAAATAATCATATTATATTCCTCAGTTATCAGAAAAATCATTCGGAACCGCCCACGAGTTCGAAATCACGTGCACTACAACTCTCGAGAAGAGACTCAACTCAAATTCTCGGCCGATAATTATGTCGTAAACGAAACCGGCAAACCACACAATAATCAGTAAACTACGATTAAACACTAACTCGTGGATTATGGTGATTACTCTACTAATTCTGGTTCGGGTCGTCACACACTTCTTACTCTACCCAATTTTAATTGGATTACATTCACCTGTGTAGCGTTTTTCCGTCCACACTCCGTCAAACTTGATAACATGACTATTTTTTTTTTTAAAATAGAGACAAAAAGACAGTAATGCCCTTTTTTTAAAAAAAATTCTTCAATCTCTCTCTCTCTCTCTCTCTCTCTCTCTCTCTCTCTCTCTCTCTCTCTCTCTCTCTCTCTCTCTCTCTCTCTCTCTCTATCTATGTATATCTCTGCTAATCCTAGCTGCCATCACCGCCCTGAACCGATTGTACTCCGTCGTCAGCCCTCCCATCGCATTTTCAATCATCTCGGCATCGTCAATCATGACATCAAACCCTCTCAGCATGCTTCTGATCTACTCCATCTTCTCCACGTAGGCGTGGACCGCGTCGGTCGACACAAACCGCTCACATTCCTCGACCGGGTTGCTCGTCTTAGTTAGACCTTAATTCTACTGAACGCCAAGAAAAACCTCACAATGCTAAACTACTGAACCTTTCAAGCATCCCATCACCCTATCCCAAAACACATATCTCCAATTGATCTTGAAAAAAATTCAAAATCAAACACAATAGCTCAAATTTTAATCAAAACTAAATCCATCCAATATCGGGTTGGCCCGTCTGGAGTCTAACACGGAACCAAGCCCTAAACCCTATTCTTGAACTACGACCCGTGAAAGTTAACCGACTAAGATCACGTGCCAGACGGGAGAGGTCAGGTGAAAGAATCCAACCCCGATTTAGCTCCCTAAACCGGAGTCAAACCCCTTCGAAAACACGAACCAACAAAAACTTTTCGAAATTTGGGCAGAGTTTCGTTACTAATGTGGAATTACCGTTACCTGCACGCGGAAAATACACTTCATCCTATGCCACAAAAAAAACAAACCGTGGGCACCAATACATAATACACTTCATCCTATGTATAATATATCATACACTTCATATTATATGTATTGTTTACTTTACTGTTGATATATTACCCGGATCTCAATATATCAACAGTAAAGTAAACAATACATATAATATATACTTTACTGAAATCCGGGTAAAATCATATAACATATTCAATAGGAAACTCAGAGCGACTTCTAATACATAATCATATACGCATACCACAGTAGGTAGAACAATAAACCTACTGGATGAAACAAAGTAGCTCGAGTACTATGCCTCCGACCACGACGTGCGACACCAGAGCCTGAACTGCAAACTTGGCACAGAAACCGAAAAGCCCAGGGGAAAGACATAAAACACGTTAGAGTGAGTGGACGAAAATAAATTTCTTTCACCAAGTAATATATACGTATAAAATCATATGCGAGTCAAATTCATAAGTAAAGAAATGGTACACGAGGGAGACTCCAACTCCCCACGCGTCCGGGTATACGAGGGAGACTCCAACTCCTCACGCGTACAGAGCATGCAATATAAAATCGCGGAATCACTCATGGACTACCACGCGATAGCACAGTCTGAATCACGGGATCCCAGACCCACACGTGATTCCTAGTCAGAAAGGCCTCGGGTCAGGATATCTGTCCCCCCCGGAGCGTACTCGGGGATCAGCCGAGAAGCCAATGTGTATCGATACCACAACATATACTGAGACTGTACTCTGTGTAAACCAAATCATAAATCTTTTCTATGCACATGCTTAAAACATAATATGTACGTATATGTATATATTCGTATACGTATATTTGTATAAGCATAATTCGTAAAACACATGCTCGTAAAACCATAATCAATCTGCATGCTCAAGTTCGTAAATCATAAATAAGGACTCGCAACCAATCCGTGAAAATAAAGTGTCCACTCACAGACTAGTGTAACGCAGTTCGCGTTAACCCGTGATCCGGCGGAAAGTCCATCGCCAAACAAACGATCACGAATCCCTGAATAATCACAACGTCCAATATTCAAAGTCATAATCCGACAATTCGAATCAAACCACGAGAAACCACCGTTCTCGGAAATACACAATTCGAATACGACGAATCGTCGAAAATCCATATATACCACCTCAATACCTCGTTTTACGTTCGGACACTCAACTCGAAAAACGAACCTCCCCACTGCGATCGGAGCGCGATTTCGAGTCAAATGACATGCGATTTGTCGAAAGTCAAAAAGTCAACCCGTTGACCGTTGACCGCCGTCCACGGCGGCGCCACTGTTGACCGGAAGAATTCACGGCGGAGCTGCACCAATTCCACTGAAAATCACCCACTGAGCAACTTTGTCAACTGCACCGAAGTCCAATTCTCACTCTAACATGGTCAATTTCATGAAAAAACCGAATTGTACACAAAATTTCCAATCCAAAATTCTCCATCCACAAATCAAATTAGGACTCCATACTTACATGGTAGCTTGTAGGTGAGGAGGGCTACAAAACCCACTCCATTTTACAGCTCAATTTAGCCGGAAAAACTGAACCCGAAACCACCCAAAAACCTCCATTTTTGGGCCGGAAAAACTCCCTCCTCCAGCGTCCTCGCCGCAAACGGAGGCCGGGAAAGTGAAGAGGGCGTCGAGGAGCACCGAGGGGGTCTTCCCCCGTGGCCGGAGGTGGCCGGAAGGGTAACGTCGCCGGCGAGCCGTCGTGGAGCACCGTGGGTGTCGCACCTCATCGGTCAAACCAGTCAAGTAAAGTCAAACAAATTAATTTCAGATTTGACTTTCCCAAAGGGGAAAGTCACTATTTATACACTTTCCCAAAACGGAAACTCATACTTATCCTTTTCGACAAACTTCAAATACCCGTAACTTTCTCGTCGTAACTCCGATTCCGGTAATTCTCGCGGCCACAAACTCGTCTCGACATACTCTTCAATAATCACCTAAAGTCAAACATATCGGCCAAATGGATAAAAAGTCAACCCTTTAACGCAACACACATTTAAATCGACTAATTAATCAACGAGCGGAAATATTCACAATTAAATCTTCGTAACTCAAAATCATGCTCCGGAAGTTCCCACAAACTCAAAATTAAATTCTGAACAACTTCCGTGAAGGATCCGAAGCCAAATTCTCGTCCGATAATTTAGTCGCGAACAAACCTGCCATTTAAATCCGTTTCCGTCGAAACTTCAAATATTCATAATTAATTCCTCCTTCGTCCAAATAACAATCTGAAAACGCCCACGAACTCGTAATCACACGTACAACGACTCTCGAGAAGAGACCCAGCTCCAATTCTCGGCCAATAATTTAGTCGTTAACGAGCCTGGCGATTCCAACAACTGTCGGAAACCTGCGACTACGCAGTAACTCACGTATATAGCTGATCATACTGCTGATTCTGGTCCGGGTCGTCACATCAGGAGAGTGACTAAGATGGCGGGTAGGGTGGATTGGTCTAGGCTTGCATCAGCAGCGAATTTAAAGTTGAAAATTGAGGTGTCGAACAGGTGGAGATGGCGAGTCCTAGAAACTATCAACAATTGAGATGCGATGAGTTTTGGAAGATTGGGGTTTTTACGCCTTCTCCTTGGCCGAGGGTTTTGGAATTCGGGAAGAGGAGTCCCTTGGCGATGAGTTCATGGAAGATCGCCGAGTAGTGTTCGACACACGAGGCTCGGTGGTGAGGAGACAGACGCGGAGGAGCGGCGCCAATCCATTTTGCATCCTGCTACTGTCTCTGTGTGTGTGTTCGGGAAGAGGAGTCCCTTGGCGATGAGTTCTTGGAAGATCGCCGAGTAGTAGTCGACACACGAGGCTCGGTGGTGAGGAGGCAGACGCGGAGGAGCGGCGCCAATCCATTTTGCATCCTGCTACTCTCTGTGTGTGTGTGTGTGTGTGTGTGTGTGTCCCCGCGCGCGCGCGTGCAAAAAAAATGGAGAAAAAAATTAAAAAAGGGCATTATTGTATTTTTTTCCTCTATTTTCAAACAATAAATAGCCACGTCATCAATTTTGACAGAGTATGACGAAAAATCACTGCAGGTACCACGGTAATACGAATTTAAAGTTGGGGTACCACTCTGATAAGTTTTAAAGTTATAAATCCTTTTTGGTATAGCACTAAGAGTCTGGGTACCACGGGTGAATTTAATCCATTTTAATTTGATTTGATTTCAATTTCAAAAACTGTTCTGTAAAATTCGGAGTTTCATGCTGAGCGATAATACGTACCTCGTTGGGAATAAAGAAACTAGACAGATTCAAAAGGGTAGTTGAGGAAAGTTGAAATTAATATTCAACTAGAAAATAAAATAAAAATATCAGACAGGGGCATGGAATGTATAAAAGGGGGTATTAATTTCACCTCCTAAAAATATCTATTTATGTAAAGCACGTGTGTGTCACATATGTGGCTTTTAACATCCAAAATGGATGAAGTGATCAATTTGAATGACAAGGCAAAACATGATTAACAAATCCGAATATAAGTAAAGCACCAGAAACTGGAGAGATTCAAAAAGGTAGTTGAGGAAAGTTGAAATTAATATTCAACTAGAAAATAAAATAAAAATATCAGATATGGGTGTGGAATGTATAAAAGGGGGTGTTAATTTCACATCCTAAAAATATCTATTTATGTAAAGCACGTGTGTGTCACATATGTGGCTTTTAACATCCAAAATGGATGAAGTGATCAATCTGAATGACAAGGCAAAACATGATTAACAAATCCGAATATAAGTAAAGCACAAGAAACTGGAGAGATTCAAAAAGGTAGTTGAGGAAAGTTGAAATTAATATTCAACTAGAAAATAAAATAAAAATATCAGATATGGGTGTGGAATGTATAAAAGGGGGTGTTAATTTCACATCCCAAAGTATTTATTCAAGTAAAGAACGCCTGTGTCACATGTGTAGTTTTTAACATTCAAAACAGACAAAGTGATCAATTTGAATGACAACGTAAAACATAAATGACAAATCCAATATTTGTCAAATATGATGAGTGATTAATCTGTCTTAACTGTCAAACATAAGTGACATCTTTAGCAATTTTTTCATAATAAAAAAACAACATATTCCGTCAATTGTAAAGTGTATATAAATCATTTTATTAGCTTTGCAATGACAAAAATATCTATTTAAGTAAAGATCGATGTAATGAAGGGTAGAGTACCAAATTTCCAATATGGTGGGTATGTATACATGTGTGAGTTTTAATGTCCAAAATGGATAAGGAGACCAATATGAATTGTTTATCAAACATAAGTGACCAATCTATTTTAACTGTCAAATATGAGTGTCATCTCCTTATAAATTTTCCTTTTTAAAATATATAGAAACACCGAAAGTTTTTTGTTTTAGTGATTCATATTTGGAACCTTAATTTGCAAACGCGCAACATTTGAGAATCGTTAAATATTGTAGTTAATAACTAATTTTGAATGAAGAGGTCTTTGTTAGAGTCTCTCCGGTACTAAGTTCTCCATTTTCTGACATACTAGAATTAAATTTCATGTGGATTACATGCGCCATAGAAAACATTCAGTATTTGTGTCTCATTATACATGTCATAAATGTGTATGGATAAAAAATTATGAGGGGCAACTATATAATCATATAGGGGTTACACAGTCTGCTGGGGTCTGCAACTATATATAATTACATGTTTACATCTTTATCGCCAAATGAAGTATGTTTAGAGATGTTGGAGCTGAGTAAACTAACTAGTATTTTATGTATATATTAGAAATAAAATAAAATTAGTTTATATAAAGGTGCACAAATTCAAGCATTTGACCACCATGCATGGCACATCTTAGCACACAAGTCCTCTAAATATCTATCATATCTCTTGCTTTCATACAAGACTTGTGGTGGGGAAAAAGCCCAGCCCTAAACCCTAAACCCTAAACCCTAACTTACTCTAAACCTCAAAATTCCTAAATCCTAAAATCTAACTTACTCGAAACCTCAAAATTCCTAAACCTTAACTTACCCTAAATCTCAATCCCCTAAACCCTAACTTACCTTAAACCTAAACCCTAACTTATCATAAACTCTAAACAATGATTTAATAGTAAAATAGATACACAAATATAACTATATATGGAATTCCAATATTTGATCAATATATGTATATGTAATATATTAATATACATACACAAATATAAAAAATATATATATAGTACTAGTCACTATATTATATATATAAGTGTAGGTATAATGATATATGTACTACAATTTTATATATATAAAAAATTGACTGTCGGATTAGTTGTTCATAATATTCTAAGTAGGCCGTCCCTAATTTTTATAAATTTGGACCTAAACCCTAAACCCTAAACCCTAAAACCTAAACCCTAAACCCTACAAAAATTACAATAAAATCCTAGAACCGGAACCCTAACTTACACTACAAGAAAATGAGTCATTACCGGCGAGATTCCGGCAAACAAGGCCGGCGACCGGAAAAGTCGCCGGTAATGTCCATCATTACCGGCGACTTACTCCGTCGCCGGTAATGTGGCCGGAATCTCGCCGGTAATGTTCCAAAACATTACCGGCGACTCCAACCGTCGCCGGCAACGTCTAGGTACACATTTCCGGCGATTTTCCGGCCAGAATTTCGCCGGAAATGTGTGCCTTGTGACGACCCGAACCAGAATCAGAAGTATAATCAGCTTGATTCGTGAGTTACAGCGCAGTCGCGGATTTTTGACAGATATTGGAATCATCAGAGTTCTTTACGACATAGTTATTGGCCGAGAATTGGAGCTGGATCTCTTCTCGAGAGTCGTTGTACGTGTGATTACGAATTCGTGGGCGGTTCCGGATCGTTATTTGGACGACCGAGGAATTAGTTATGAATATTTGAAGTTCAGATTTAAATGGTGGGCTACTTAACGACTAAATTACCGATCGAGAATTTGGTTTCGGCTTCTTCACGGAAGTTGCTTAGAATTTAATTTCGAGTTCGTGGGAACTTCCAGAGCATGATTTGGAGTTACGAGGAATTAGTTGCGAATTTTGCCGATTGTTGATTGTTTGGTTAATTTAATTATGTGTTGGTTCGAAGGGTTGACTTTTTATCCGATTGGCCGATGTGTTTGACTTCGAGTGATTATTGAAGAATATGTCGAGACGAGTTTGTGGCCGCGAGAATTATCGGAATCGGAATTACGACGAGAAAGTTATGCGCGTTTGAAGTTCGTCGAAATGGATAAACATGAAGTTTCCGTTTTGGGAAAGGCTATATATAGTAACCTGCTATTTTGGGCAAGGGGAAGACTTTCCAGATTGGGAGTTGACCTGGTCAACTCGGGTTGACCATGGTGGAGGAGAGGAGTTTGACGCCGTACGGTGCTCACCGGCGGTGGAATTTTTCCGGCCACCCCACGGCCTATACCATACACCAATCAACTCGCCTAGCTTCCCTTATCTTGTTTCCGGCCTCACTTTCCGGCAAGCTTCACGGTGGAGAGAGATATTTGGAACCAAAGTTCAAGGTTTTTGGTGTTAATGGTGACTTTCGTTTCGGGCCGAGTTCAACCTCAAGAGGTACTGGGTTTTGTAGCCCTCTTCATTGTTATTCTAACCATATAAAGATGGTGTTCTAATTCGATTTGAGTGTGGAGAATTTTGAGATTGAAATTTGTGAACCAATTCGGTTTTGCATGAAATTGACCTAGTTAGAGTGAGAATTGGTCTTTGTTGCAGTTGTGAAAGTTGCTCAGTGGGTGGTTTTACATGGAATAGGGGTTGCTCCGCCATGAAATTCTCCGGTCAATAGTGGCGCTGCCGTGGGCGGCGGTCAACGGTCAGAGTTGACTTTTTGACTTTCGGCAAGTTGCATGTCATTTGACTCGAAATCGTGCCCCGATCGCAGTGGGGAGGTTCGTTTTTCGAGTTGAGCGTCCGAATGTAAAGCGAGGTATTGTGGTATACATATACGGATTTTCGACGATTCGTCGTATTCGAATTGTGTATTTCCGAGAATGGTGGTTTCTCGTGGTTTGATTCGAATTGTCGGATTATGACTTTGAATATTGGACGTTGTGATTATACAGGGGTTCGTGATCGTTTGTTTGGCGATGGACTTTCCGCCGGATCACGGGTTAACGCGATACGCGTTACGTCAGTCTGTGAGTGGATATTTTATTTTCACGGATTGATTGCGAGTCTTTTATATACGTTTTATGAACTTGAGCATGCAGCATGATTATGGTTTTACGAGCATGAGATTTTATACGAGATTATGATTATATAAGCATGTGTTTATGATTATACGAATATGTTTATACGGCTATACGTATACGAACATGCATACACTTTTATGCTGTTTCATGCATTTGCATCGAAATGTTTATGATTTGGTTTACACAGAGTACAGTCGTGGTTACGTTGTTGTATCGATACACCTTGCCTCTCGGCTGATCCCCGATGGTAGGCCACCAGGAGGGGCAGTACCCCTACCTGACCGGCGAGGGGCAGTACCCCGGAACCGAGGCCTTTCTGGCTATGAATCACGTGGCAGTCAAGGACTCCGTGATTCTGACTGTACTAGCACGGACGTGTCCATGAGTGACACCGTGATACTTTCTATGCATGCTCTGTTTACGAGTTGGAGTCAGCGTCTCCTCGTAAACTATTTGATTTGATTTATTCATAATTCGACTCGCATATGTTTTTATAACATATATACTTGGTGAAAGACATTTATTTTCGTCCACTCACTCTAACGTGTTTATTGTCTTTCCCCTGGGCTTTTCGTTTTCCGTGCCCAGTTTGCAGTTCAGGCTCTGATGTCGCACGTCGTGGTCGGAGGCATAGTGCTCGAGCTACTTTGTTTCATCCAGTAGGTTTAT
Source organism: Geum urbanum (assembly GCA_946800695.1). Classification (NCBI taxonomy): domain Eukaryota; kingdom Viridiplantae; phylum Streptophyta; class Magnoliopsida; order Rosales; family Rosaceae; genus Geum; species Geum urbanum. The sequence goes on from OX327003.1 coordinate 16,489,623, forward strand.
TGTTCTACCTACTGTGGTATGCGTATACGATTATGTATTAGATGTCGCTCTGAGCTTCCTGTTGAATATGCTATACGATTTTATACCGGATTTCAATAAAGTGCATATATATTTACTACTTTACTTTACTGTTGTTATATTGAGAAATCCGGATGGGGTTGGTGCCCACGGTTTGCTTTTTGTGGCATAGGATGAAGTGTATTTTCCGCGTGCAGGTTAAGGTAATTCCACGTTTGTTGGTTCGTGTTTTCGAAGGGGTTTGATTCCGATTTAGGAAGCTAAATCGGGGTTGGGTCCTTTCAGCTTAGACATTGCCGGCGACGGTTGGAGTCGCCGGTAATGTTTTGGAACATTACCGGCGAGATTCCGGCGTAAAGTCGCCGGTAATGTCTTCATTTCCGGCGACTTACTCCGTCGCCGGCAATGTGTCTTATATTAGATGCCGGATGGGGCAGCTTGATCATTCAATTATTTTGAGCGAAAAAAATCCAGAGAAATCGAAAGAAGGAAAACGTACGCTCTGAAATCGATCATTCGGTATATTGTCAAAATTAAGGCGGGCGTCGAAAACTCGTTCACTCGGGAAGCTATATATATAGGTACGTAGGTGTATATATACGTATATGTGGTATATATATATATATATATGTGTGTGTGTGTTGATCAAATCCAATTCGTGAGATATATAAGAAATGTTGTTGATGTACGGTCACCGAAACGAGAAAACAGGTTGTAGTTAATCTTGTGTCTGAATCAATGACTGGTATTATCGTATTGTTATCGGAGCCAGGCTTAACAGAGCCTCCTCCTACCCAGTGAAATACGTTTTGAATTGAAAAAAGGAGAACACTATCATCGAGTACTGAATCGAATTCAGAGATTAGATCGATATATATACATATGCATGCATGTGTTGATTTAAATAGAGTTGAATTGAGAGATCACGTCGATTATTAGTAGTGAATGTTTGTATATATATATAACTAATACGTAAAATTGTTAGAATTTTCAGGATGGACAAGAGTTGGATGAGCCTCGAAAGATGGGATGTCAGATATCACCAGGGAATTAGGAGTTTTGTGGATTTTGTGAAGGCTAATTGTGGAGACACTACACTTCATTATTGCCCGTGTAAAGAATGTAAGTGTTTCAGCGATCGATTTCGATTTCCCATTGATAAAGTCTAGAGGCACCTGAGTAAATACGGGTTTTGGGATAAGTACACTTGTTGGATTTATCACGGTGAAACATCGGTAGCGGGTCCGCATGATCATGGACAATTTGGTGAGAGGGCCACTCCATGCTATGATCATGGAGATTTTGCTGAGAGGGGCAGTTCATCCTATGATCCAACATCGATGTTAATCAATGATATGTTTCCTCATGAGAGCGGTGTATTTGCTGATGAAGCACCAAATGTCCCTCCCGTCGTTGAGGGTTTCCCCCATATCGAGCCAGTCGAACCATTACCTGGAGGTCATGTCAACACAAGCGGTATGGACAAGTACAACAACATGATTACATTGCAACAGACTCTGTTGTACGACGGTTGTAGTAAGACTGTTCTTGAAAGTGTGATGGGAGTGATGCAGCTCAAAATGGAGAACAAAATGTCTGTCAAAGCTGTTGATTCTTGGTTGAAGTGGACTGCTTCGCTACTGCCACCCGGTCATCGTCTTCCTACCACTCATCATAAGGTGCGACATATCCTGAAAGATCTTGGGCTTTCCTACATCAAAATCCATGCATGCAGATATGATTGTATTCTCTTCTGGGGAAAAGATCTCGAAGACCTTGAAGCCTGCCCGGTATGTTTTACAGAAAGGTATAAGTTGACTCCTGCAGGCAACAAGAAAGCTGTGAAGATACTTCGATATTTCCCGCTTATTGATAGGCTGGAGCGGTTGTTCATGTGTGCTTTCACGGCGGAGGCAATGAGATGGTGGGCTGAGAGGAACTTGCCTGACGATGACACCCTTATACACCCTTCTGACGGAGAGGCTTGGAAGCACATGGTCAGGGAGTTTGATCATTTTGCAGCAGAGGTCCGAAATGTTTGGCTAGGGCTCTCATCTGACGGATTCAACCCTTTTGGCAACATGAGTCTTCAATACAGTATATGGCCAGTTATTTTGGTACCGTACAACCTTCCACCATGGATGTGCATGAAGAAGGAATACAATATGCTCACTCTGTTAATTCCGGGCCCGGGTTATCCAGGAAAGTGTCTCGATGTGTATTTGAGGCCTTTGATTGAGGAGCTTAAGTACCTGAGTGAGTGTGGCCACCCCACTTACGATAGGTTCAAAAAGGAGATGTTCCAGATGCATGCCATGCTTGTTGGCACCATCAGTGATTTTCCTGCCCGCGGTATGTTGTCGGGCAACGTTACCAGGGGTTACAAGGCTTGTTCAGAGTGCATGACGGTTGATTGTTGCAGTCCTCATTGCAGTAAAATTGTTCAGATGCGTCACCGTTGTTGGCTTCCATATGATCACCCATTTAGGCAGGATCCAGACGCGTTTGATGGGACTGTGGAAACAGGTGTGGCACCCAGGCGATGGACAGGGGAAGAAATTTTGGAAGTGTTGAATGAATACGATTTTGGCCAGCTGAGCAATCATCCTGACATAGTGGCGTCAATTCCAGACAAGCCCGAAAGGTATAAGTTTTGGACACACAAGAGCATATTCTGGGAACTCTCCTACTGGCCCAGGTTGCCTATCAGACATTACCTAGATGTCATGCACATAGAGAAGAATGTGTGTGAAAGTGTGGTGGGCACAGTTCTTAACTTGGAGGGGAAAACAAAAGACATCCCTAAGGCACGCATTGATCTGAAAGCAATGGGTGTGCGGAAACATTTGTGGTTAAGAGATGGTAAGAGAAAAATGCCGCAAGCTCCGTACACCGTAAAGCCGAAGCATAAGCATGAAATTTTTCGGTGGCTGAGTAATGTCAGGTATATATTCTTATGGCTATGTAGGAATTTGGCCTTAAATTTTTAGCGGAGTATATATGGTTATATGCGAGAAATATAATTGGTCCATATATATGGCTTTATCTATATATATGCAGGTATCCTTATGGCTATGCAGGAAATATAAGCAGGTGTGTTAACTTCCGGGACAATAAGATGTACGGATTAAAGAGTCATGACTGCCATGTACTGCTTCAACGCCTTTTCCCTATTTTCATTCGAGGGTACATGCCCAAAGAGGTGGTGGAGCCGTTGGTGGCCTTGTCAAGATTCTTTCAGAAGTTATGCACCAGGGAAGTTAAAAAAGCAGACCTGAGGGAGATGCAAGATGACATCATTTTTATCATGTGCAAGCTTGAGAGGATATTTCCCCCAAATTTTTTCGACATAATGCCGCACCTGATGATCCATCTTCCCGAACAATTGTTTCTTACCGGTCCCGTACACTACACTTGGATGTATCCCATGGAAAGGTACAAATGATTCATAAATTTGGTTTGCCTATGTTTTTATATGTAAATTCTTGTGGTTAAGTAAGTTAACATGTACTTGTTAACTTGTAGACAATTGGGAGCCTACAAGGACTATGTGAAGAATAAATATGCACCTGAAGGGTGTATCGCTGAAGCATATCTTGCGCACGAGTGTGTAACGTACACCAAAGTGTACCTCGAAAATGTAGAGGACCCCCAACAACATATGCCGATAGATGAACCCCAGTTCAACCTTTCTATCATCTCCAGTGACGTGGTAGTACAGGGAAGCTTGCCAAAGTCGTACAAGTTGGATGGAAATGAGGTAGCCATTGCCCACTGGTCAGTACTGATTAACTGTCAAGAAGTACAATATTGGAAAAACTATCATCTTCACTGCCCTGCTATTGCCGGAAATGTTGATTACCACAACAAGACGTTTGCAAACTACTTTGGTCAAATGGGTAAGTATATGTGTATATGTATATTTTTATATATATCTTTATATAGCATGTATATATGTACGTGGTTTTATGGTTTCAAGATGACATAATTTCTTCTGTACGTATTAATATATGGACGTTTTCAGATGAACCATGTAGCAGATGATGGTTGCCCAGAGTGGTCAAACGAATTGAGGGTCCTGGCGATGAAACCGATTGCTTCAAAAGTTTACTCGATGTGTCAGGTCAATGGCGTGAAATTTATATGTGAAAATCGAGACGACCGACTGAAAACACAGAATTGTGGGGTGATGGTCCATGGTGGGCAGGATGGCGTTGACTATTACGGTGTCCTTCATTCAGTTTTTGAACTAATTTATGGGAACCGCATGAAAGTGCACTTGTTCAAGTGTAGATGGTTTGATACTAGCCCGGAGAACACAAGGACCGATCAGTACGGAACATTTTCGGTGAATACTGCTACTAGCTGGTATGAAGATGACCCTTTCGTTCTTGCCTCATCAGTAAAACAAGTGTTTTACCTGGACGATCTTCTTAACAAAGTCCCGTGGAAGGTGGTTAACCATGTTGCTCATAGAAACATATACAGTGCTGCCACACTGGGTGATACCGCAGATGATGAGGAAGTTACTGCATATCAAGAGCCAAACGCTTTTGACATTCCGGAATCATCTACGATTCGCCTTAATAATGTGAGATCTGGGAAGTGTGGTTCGAATTACTGGAGCAGAACTTCTCGATGTTAATCTATATGAAGTTGACGCTGATTCAGATGACGAGGAGCGGCACATATTGCCAGAGGTTACCTATGAAACCGAGTCAGACTCAAGTGATGAAGATGATTACGATTATCATCCTTAGTACGTTGGAAATTGTAGTCGGAAATTGTAGTCGGCAAATGTACGTAGTAAAATGTTTAAGGAAATTGTAGTCGGAAAATGTACTCGGAAATTGTATGTAGTCGGAAATTGTACGTAGTCGGAAATTGTATGTAGTCGGAAATTGAACGTAGTAGGAAATCGGAAATTGAACGTAGTCGGAAATCGGAACCGTAGTCGGAAATTGAACGTAGTCGGAAATCGGAAATCGGAAATTGAACGTAGTCGGAAATCGGAACCGTAGTCGGAAATTGAACGTAGTTGGAAATCGGAACCGTAGTCGGAAATTGTACGTAGTCGGAAATTATGTAGTCGGAAAATGGTCGGAAATTGGTCGATCGGATAATAGTCGACAAATAATGACATTACCAACGAGTTGACAAGCAACTCGTTGGTAATGTCATTACCAACGACGTTGACCTACCTCGCCGGCAATAGTGGCGGTATAGCTCGAGCTCGAGCTCCTCCTCCCCATTTCTCTTCGGCCTAATTCAATTCTCTCTTCCCTCTTCCCTCTCTTAGCACGAATTTCTGATATCTCCCCTCTCCTCAATCCTCTCTTCTCTCTTCCCTCTCCCCTCTCTTCCTCTCCTCCCCTCTCTCCTCCCCTCTCTCCTCCTCCCCTCCTCCTCTTCCTCCTCCCCTCACCTCCGTCGCCGGCAAAGTTGGGTCGAGCTCCACCATGGCAGGTTTGAGCTCACTCTCTCTCCCTCTCTCTCTCCCTCTCTCTCTCTCTCATTCCACAATATTTTTTTTGTGTATTTTAATTAATTAATTTTTGATAATTGTGGGATGTATATATGTATGCATGTGGACAATATTTGTAAAATGTAATTAAGGTATGTATGAAAATTGTGGGAAAAAAATGTGGATAATTGTGGGGTGAAGGAGCAATATATGTGATGTATATATGTGAAAAATTAATTAATATATATGGAATGTATATATATACGTATGTTTGAAAAATGTGGAAAATTAATTAGCTAGGGTGAATTGGATTAATATGTGATGTATATATATATGTGTGAATTAAGGTGAAATTAAGATGCATGATCGATGTATATATGTGTGAAAAATTTAAAGCCGGAAATGATGTATGTATATATGTTAAGTTAGGTGATATAGTTGTTAATTTAACGTATAATAGGTGATATTGGAACCATACCAAATCGGAACCGGAACGTTTTCAAACCGGAACTGTTTATAACCGGAACCGTTTGAAAACAAACGGTTCCGGTTTCAAACGGTTCCGGTTCCAAACCGTTCCGGTTCTGATTTTTTATAGAACCGAAACGGTTTGGAACCGGAACTGTTTGTAACCGGAACCGTTATGTTACAAATTGTTCCAGTTACAAACAGTTCCGGTTTCAAACGGTTCCGGTTCCAAACCGTTCCGGTTCTGATTTGTTATAGAACCGAAACGGTTTGGAACCGGAACCGTTTCGAACCGGAACTGTTTGTAACCGGAACCGTTATGTTACAAACGGCTCCGATTACCAACGGCTCCGGTTACAAACAGTTCCGGTTTCAAACGGTTCCGGTTCCAAACCGTTCCGGTATTTCTGATTTGTTATAGAACCGAAACGGTTTGGAACCGGAACCGTTTGGAACCGGAACTATTTGTAACCGGAACCGTTTGTAATATAACGGTTCCAGGTTCAAACGGTTCCTGTTCCAAACCGTTCCGGTTCCGATTTGTTATAGAACCCCAGTTCCCATGACTATTACGGTGTCCATGCCAGGAGGTTTTGCGGCTAATTGGCTTCGGAGAGGTTCCCGAAATAGTGGAGGGAACAGTAGTCAAGCTTCCTCCTCCCCCGCAGTTAGCAACACGCCCAGTGGGCCAATGATGAGTGCTCGCACGAGAGCCTTGCTAGAGGCGCGAGCTGAGGAGGAAGCTACACGATCAAGAGCCGTGCAACCGGAAGTTGAGCCTCGAGCCTCAGTCTCCAGACGCTCAATCAGCAGACGTCCCTCCGGTGGCAGAGCCTCAGACGAGCGACAGTCAACGGGGGCATCAAAAACTCCCTCAATCCAAATGCCCCATATTCGCCTGGTGCCTACTCCCATTTCACGGGAATCATCTGAGACACATGGTGGTGCTGGCGCCGCCTCATCGTCCAGGCCTCGTCTATCTCCGCCGTCCGGTCTCTTCCTACCCGACGAGATTCCTGTCATCCCTGAATTCGATGATAGGGGGATGCCTGTTTATATTGAAGGACGGCCGGAGTTCCTGAGCGTGGAGGAAGCGTATAACTTCCTCCCGTTCGACCCCGTGTATCTTTGGAGTGTGAGGTGCACCAACCAACAAACGGACGATGCAGGTAAATTTTATTTAACATCAGATTGATTACTTAATTATTACTTAAGACTTGCGATAGGTTCAATTAATGATATCAATTTGTTGACATTGTATTATTAGGCAATTTCGTTAATGGGACTGGAAAACGGAAAGGGGCTAGAGGCACCTGCACAGGGAAGAGACTTGAGCAGGCCACCGGCGGAAGGAAAACACCCATAAGGGCCAATGAGGATGGCGAGGTGATCGAGGCATTCGACACCACGCGCAAATATGTCAGCATGGCCGGTGCGATCGTGCAGGACAAGGTCCCAATGCTTTGGCCAGATTGGGAATCTGTGCCTATCTACGTGAAGATGCAAGTGCATAATGCACTCAGTGTGAGTAAAATCGTATTTTCATTACGTAAATTTTACATTTATTAATTAAGTCCGAATAAATATATATATAATTTTACCTTTTATATATTCATATTGCAGGTGTGGTTTGACGTGGATGAAGTTCTTATTCACACGTGGGTAGAGCGTCAACTACATATGAGGTGATGTGCTTCGACTTATTTGAATATATATCCAGTTAGATTTTTGTTTATCAAGTGTTTTAATATCTCTAACTTTTTTTCCTTCTTTTAATATAGGTATAAAGAGTGGAAGAACGAGCTTTCTTCCCATTACACTGTATACAAGGAGCTAAGCCGAGGTTCCACCCCTAGCGAATTCCGGTTTAGGGAGTACGAGTGGCTGTGGCTGATAGCCCACTTCGAGCACCCCAAAGCTCGGGTATGCATCCTTAATATATCTTTCAAGCCTAATGTATCGTATCAAATTGAAATAGTTAGTTACTAATTTTTTTTCATATGTTTATTAAACAAGGCGATTTCGAAGACGAACCGGGCGAATAGATTGAAAAACACCAGGGCCCATCATGCAGGTTCACTCAACTACATGGGTTGGTCGACTAAGGCGCAGCAACAACAAGAGGTGAACCCGTTGGTGTATATTCATCAGAAGTTCTACCCGCAGTGCCCTGAAGAAGCGGTAAGTCTTTCGCCTCTCCATGTGTTAATAAAACTATTTTTCAAGATGGAAATAGATTTTGTTAGCTAATACGTTGTTCATTTTCCCTTTTCAATTAGTCGAGAGTGGAGGAGGCGACCGCATAAGTGACCATGAGTATAGCTCGGACTAACCATCCTGACTGCTCCGAGGAAGAAGTCACCCAGTATGCCTCTCAGATCGATCCGCTTGATCCCCCGATAGCGGCTCGGATCATGGCAAAAGCGTGCGGGACTGGAAAGAATACCTACTACTGTAGGGGAATGGGCACGGCGGGCGAAGGACTATTGAAGAACACTTCAGAATACTCTACCGGGTCAAGAAGTTCAACTTCTAGTCGTAACCTCGCGGCGGAGCTTCATAGGACGTAGAGGGAGTTGGAGGAGCAAAAGAGGCAGATGGCCGAGTACCAAATGCAGCAGACACAGGTGCAGGCTCAGATGTACACATGGATGCGGACGATGTACGAGGCTCAGACTACCGGACAACCCTTCCCCACACCTCCCCCGGTCCCTCATATCCCTACCTATCCACCACCACCACCGCACCAGTCAACGCCAGAGCAAGACCAAGGTAGCCACCGGAATTCAAATGAGTACATGGATTACTTCAACCCTGATGACCCGCAAGTTCCTGGACCTGACCTGTAGTTGTAGTTAATTTTTTTATCGTCGTTGCTATTTGTACTGTACGTTGGACATTTATGTTGAACTTGTATGACTGTCTTTGCTACGTGTACTGTTGAACTTGTATGATTGTACGGTTTATCCGGTTCAATGCAGGTTATGAAATTGGGCCCAATCCAGAACCGCGTTTTTTTTTCAAAATTTTTCCCCACATTGCCGGCGACATGGACTCGAGTCGCCGGCAATGTCTCAAATTCCGGCCACGGCGGCGCTGCCATTGCCGGCGACAAGTCGCCGGTAATGTCAATTCCGGCGAAAAAAAAGACAAGGCCGGCGACGGTAGGTCGCCGGTAATGTCTCCATTTCTGGTAGTGTTACCCTAAACCTCAAATTCCTAAACCTTAACTTACCATAAATCTTAATCTCCTAAACCCTAATTTACCCTAAACCTAAACCCTAACTTATGCTAAACTTTAAATAATGACTTAATAGTAAAATAGATATACAAATTTAATTATATATGGAATTCGAATATTCAATCTATACATGTATATGTAATATATTAATATATATACACAAATATAAAATATATATATCTATATAGTATTAGTCTGTTAGACTACTAGTCACTATATCATATATATATATGTCAATATGTGTGTAGGTAAACTTTAATTAGGTCTAAATTGTATAATGATTAAAATTCATTAAATGATTTAATGATATATGTCAATATGTGTGCGGGTTTTGACGGGCCGGGCCTAACGGGCCTTGTCGGGCTTTTGGCGGGCCGGGCCGGGTTTTAGATATCTAAACCATGGTTGGCCCACCAACCACCTTGGCGGGCTTTTGCGGGCTTTTTTGCGGGCCAGGCCGGGCTTTTAGCCCACGGGCTTGCGGGCCTCCACGACCCACGAGGCCCACGGGCCAAATGATGACCCCTAATACAAGTTAAGGCCTTAGCCTGCTTAAAAGATATGCAAAGTGGGCCGACGAAACAAGGTTTCAGGCCGCATCCATACTTTCTGTAACAAATATTTTATATGTAAATCACATGGGCCTTTTGACAAAGTAGTATACACGTTTAATTGAAAAATATGCTTCTTCTTTTTTTAAGTAGAAAACAAACTATATGCTTTCTATTTTCACACTATTTGCATAGGGCCTTCAAAAACTTTGAGCCAGCATTTTCTAACAAGATCTTTTTCTTCTTTTTTGAAGTAAGAGTTTGTGGCTACTATTAAGTCTTGATTAATGAAATAGTAAAATATAAAGAAAATACATAAAGCTTAAACCTCGTACAAAAAAAAAACAGTCGAAATATTATCAGGCAACTCAATTACAATATACTCCAAACTGCACCACTTAACAAAAAGTGTAACATTGACTACTTCATTTATTTTACAAATAAAGGCGACAGAGTCGCATAAATATAATACGCCTATGGCGATGCATCGATTCACTTTGAAAAACTTTCTCACTATGTTGCCAAGCGGAACTTCGGTTGAGACTACATTTCATCCTGCCACTAGGAAGGTGTGTCTATGCAACGAACCAATGAACGTCTTGACTTAGAGCTGATAAGCCAAAGGTACAGCCTAGGACAAAGCCCACTTTTTCGTTGGTCTTGTTTTTTTTTTCATGTGAGAAACTAGATCATCTAAATTAACTAGAAGAGTTTACACACTATATGTATCTATAATTTAAATATTAAATCATTTTTTTTTTGAAAAAAAAATATAACAAAACAAAACAAGGAAGGTAGGGTTTTTTTATCTTGTGGTAATAAGAACTATATATATAGGAGTGCCGATGGGAGAGTATGTGGGATAAGAGTAATGTTATGATAGTCAGTGCTATTTGTGGTGAGTTGTAGTCAAACAGTCGTTAGATTTATTCTTCAAAAAAATGTCGTTAGATCTATTTTCAAAGATAAATAATTAAAAAATAATTAAAAATAATATAATATCATTTGTTAAATACAAATCTAAAGACATTTCATCACAAAATCATTGGTCACTAGAACATGAATACTAGAACATGAATGAATATGTACGAGTGTATGACATATAACTTATGCATATAGTTGGGCCAAATATGAGAGCGCAAGAGTGACATCGGCCTACTAACCAAGCCCACAGTCGTGTCATAACAAGATGTCAGTTAATAATGGAAATAGTCTAAGAATTGTATCCGGGCCTTGTAGTCTAGTTATCTATACACGCGGTTGTCCGATGACTCTTGGGCAGCTGAGTTATTGGCAAACGAGCAAGAAAAAGCCATGAAATTGGGGTATGCGATTGTCTTTCCACTCTTTCGTACGTGGCTTCTTCTCGGATATCTGTTTTCGGGCCGGAACGCTTTCTCCAGCCTCCACCAAACAACTTTGCCCCGATCGATCTCATATAGAGGGGTAACTTCTGGGTAGCTAGTGGTACATGTGCTTTGGTGTGTATCTGCGTGTAGAATTATAGAAGCGCACAGCATTACAGCTATAACCTTTAGATTCACTGACGTCGGTAGTGGTGGCCTGGTGGGTGGTTTTCGACTTAAAAAGCTTTGGGGAGAGCAGGTAAAGACAAATTTAACTCGGACCTCACCTACGCAGGAAGGCACATACACTTAGCCAGTTACCCCATAACAAATTCAAAAACGCGTTACATTTTGGGGCTCCAAATTCCAATTCTCCTGCTCAACATTTATGGGTTAGTATATATCCAACTGTGCACAGCTAAGCTTACTCCATCACTTTCTACAACTACCCAAGTCAAATTATCTCAGCAGCCTCCACCAGTCCACCACATATACTACTACTTTATAAACCCTCGACCACTTGAGAATATATTCAAACTCGAACTTGAGTATCTACCATTGCTAAAATATCCATGGCTTCGGCTTCTTCTACTTCAGCTATTTCATTGTTGCTGCTTATTGTACCTCTTCTTGTTGTGGTTGCCTCGGCTGGTTACTTCAACCAGGACGTTCGTATTACATGGGGAGATGGCAGGGCCAAGATACTCAACAATGCTCAACTTCTTACACTCTCGCTCGACAAAGCCTCCGGCTCCGGTTTCGAGTCCATAAACGAGTATCTATTCGGCAACATTGACATGCAGCTCAAGCTTGTCGCCGGAAACTCTGCCGGAACTGTCACAGCCTACTACGTATGACTTTCATCGATCTTCAAATAATTCCATGGGTTTTAATTCCTTGTTTACTTTCTGACGTACGTATTTTGACAAGTTGTGCACTTGTGCATGTTTATGTTTACAGTTACGCTCAGAAGGGACTACATGGGATGAGATAGACTTTGAGTTCTTGGGAAACTTGAGCGGCAATCCTTACATTCTCCACACCAATGTGTTCAGCCAGGGCAAAGGTAACAGAGAGCAGCAGTTCTACCTCTGGTTTGACCCGACTGCCGATTTCCACACCTATTCTATTCTCTGGAATCCGCAACGCATTGTGTAAGTACCCCATTAATTAGTGGAAATAAATGCACATACAATGCCTAGCCAGATATTGTAAACTTGTCAACGTGATACTTCAAGTTCTGTATTTTCATTGAGCTAAAAGTCATGATATGTATAGTGCATAATTAGCTCACCAAATATTGACCTAACTTTACTTTCTGTGCTTTCTTTGTTTCAGTCTCTCTGTAGATGGGACTCCCATAAGAGAGTTCAAGAACCTTGAATCTCTTGGCGTTCCATTCCCTAAGAAGCAGCCGATGAGATTGACCTCGAGTCTCTGGAATGCTGACGACTGGGCAACAAGGGGAGGGCTTGTGAAAACAGACTGGACCAAAGCGCCATTCACTGCTTCCTACAGGAACTACAATGCCAACAAAGCGTGTGTTTGGTCAAGAACTAATAAAAGATCTTCATGCAGCACGACGACGAGTTCTACAACATCTGGTAATGAGTGGCTCACAGAAGAGCTCGACACAAATAGGCAGGGGAGGCTGAGATGGGTGCAGAAGAACTACATGATCTATAACTACTGCTCTGACGTGAAGAGATTTCCACAAGGTCTTCCTACTGAATGCAAGTCATGATCAAAACTATCGAACTCGGCCTCATCGTCACTAAATTTTTTGATTTATATGTTTTTATTGTAACGTAGCTATTCAATATTTAGTTACTTTGTCTCTACATACATCATATATATTAATAAATCCAGTATATATGCAATGTACGTTTTGATTTAAAATATATAAAACCAAAATCCTCATCATGTTTCAGCTGACAAATTTCAGAAGGAAAAAAATCAATAACAAAACATCTATTTCATGCATGCGTACCAAACAGAATAGATCGAAGTGTAAGAAGGGCGGATCAGGATCAGATTCTTGGTAGGGCTATAATTTGAAGGCAAAATAAATCTCAGAAACTGAAAATTTTGGTTGTTTAATATCGATCACATGTAGGCAGCACGCGCAACTTTAAAGTTCCTCCTTCATTGTCATTACTCTTAGCTTCTTGCCTTGAAGTGTTAACCTGTGGCTACTACCAAAAAATGCGCGACGAACTTCGTCTCCTAACAAGCGTTTTTCGTCGTCTACACTACCAAAAATACATATCTACCAAAAATACATATTTAGGCGACGAAATCTTTAAGGTTGCGTCGCCTAAGTGAGACTTAACCGACGATATTTTTTTTCGTCCCCCAAAAATATATTTTGTCGGCTAAAAATCACTTAGGCAGAGAAACACGATTTTCGTCGCCTAAGAAAATTCTTAGACGACGGATCACAAAAGTCGTCGCCTAAGTATGTACTTAGATGACGACTATTATGTTACGCCGCCTAAGATGCACACTAAGACAACGTCAATTTATTTTCGTCGGCTAAGTATGACACACTTAGACGACCACACTTTTTCGTCGTCTAAGTGATCACTAAGATGATGAACTATGTAAATCATCGCCTTAGATTTAATAACCTAGACGATGAAAACGCAATCCATTGCCTAAGAAAATTTACACTTAGGCGACAAATAATTTCGTCGTCTAAGCAAACTCAATTATTAGATCAGATTCATTTTTCTCCTCGGGCGATCTCATCCTCATCCTCTCTCTCTCTCTCTCTCTCTCTCTCCTCAATCAACAATACCCATGTACCGGCCTCCGTTCCCATCCGGTCAAAATTCATCAAATATCGATTTTTCAACCCCCGAAGTTCTAGTTTACCCATTTATCTTCTTATCGGTGAAGGTATTAACTCGTTTCTCTCGATTAATTTTTTTTGAATTTAATACCGTACTTAATTACGTATTGTGATTGATTTTTCCTGTGAAATATTTTGGCGAATATATAGTTTATGGCGACATTAGCTTAATTACTTGTTGTATTACATTGTTCATCTAATTGTAAGCTAATTGGTTAGTTAATTAGTATATTTAATTTGATTAATTAGTTCAAACATGTTAAATTAAGCTAGTTAGTTCTTTAATTGCTAAGCTAATGGTTTAAGCTAGGTAGTTAAACATAATTAATTGCGTGTATGTTTAATATATTGTTAATTAAGCTAATTGTAAAGTTAATAGTTTAATTAAGGTACTTGTATGTTTAATTAATTGTTAAGCTAGTATTTAATATATGTTAGAATAATTAGTTGAATTATATATATAATATGTAATGCATTTAATTATATAATATAATATTAGCTAGATTAATTATAGTATAAGTTTGACTATAGCATATATATGCTATTTAAATAATTGTATTATGTGCCTTGATAAATATATATATAGTATATTAGATTAATTAATTATTAGTTGAAAAATTAATTAAATAATTAATATAATTAATCTCTCCCCGCCGATGTATCGCCTCTGTTCTCTCAGGGACGGCGATGGGGTGAATCGACGGGATGCATACTCCAGGTTTAGTTTTGTAGTTTCGTTTATTTAATTTTGATCAATGTACGTGCACTTTTTCTGTACAATTTTTATACTTAATGAATATTTTATTAATTTTATATTATATTTTATATTTTAAATTTAATTTGTAATTCTGAAACAAAAATAAAATTGACTTGGACGACGAATGATTTGTCGTCTTGTACATAAACCTTTGACGACGAACATTGATCGTCGTCATTATTTAAGTTGTTGAACCTAGACGACGAATAAAAATTGGTCGTTTTAGTGAATCACTTGGACGACGAACTAAAGCGTGTCGTTGAATTGAAGTAAATCACTTAGACGACGTAAATCATTCATCGTCTAAGGTGTTCAATACTTAGACGATACGAGTTTTCATCGCCTAAGATGCATATAAGACGACGAACATTGTCGTTGTTTAGATGAACAATTTTTTGTCGTCTAAGTACTTAGGCGATGAAACAAAACAGTTTTGTCATCTAAGTACTTAGGCTATATATGATTGTTAGACGACGAACCTTAGGCGACGAAAGAAACCACTTAGGCGATGAAAAAATCCACTTAGGCGACGAAACTTCTTCAGGTATTTTACCATATTGCCCTTATGAATAAAACCCAATTTGCCACTCTGTCCAGAACAATTTGAACACAAAAACCTCACACACATTATCATGGTGTTCATATCTATCTCACCATCTAAAAAAATAGAAAAATATAACCAATTACTAAACCCTAACCCTAACTTTAACCCTAATCCCTAAAAAACAAAAAAAATAAAATTTTTGAGATATTATTCGGTGGAGTTGACTTATATTGACTGTAGGTTTACACCTTTCTTCACTCAAAACTTTCGCAAGTGCCTCCCTCTGTCACTTAATGCCCTCTCTCCCTCTTCTCTCTCTCTCTCTCTCATCGAAAAACAGCAGGTCTGGATTCCTCTGCCGTCCTCTCCCGACCTCGTTGGCGCCTCCCCTCTACACCCTCACTGTCGACGATGCTCCGCCACCATTCCTCGCTATCGACGATGCTCCGCCACCATTCCTCGCTATCGACGATGCTCCGCTGTCATCATTGCCTCACCTACGCGCGACGCCTTGATTAGCATGTTGCCTACTTTACCGTATGCTCCTATTCAACATTAACATGCATCCTTGATTATAATCTTATTTTAAATCCCTGTAACTGTTGTAGTTATTACTGCTTAAACATATTAAATAGATATACTGAATTTAGACATGGTTAACTAAAGATAGTTATGGTTGTTTAACATGTTCATATGAATAGAGTGCATAACTTTTGTCTGCCTGACTTTCTTGTTAAACCGGAATTAGTGATTCCCTGCAAATTTTGTTTATCGGGAAACCGAGTGATTATTTTTTATTATGGTGGAACAGGCTCAAGAGGGTGCCGTTGTGTTAGGTGTTTTGACCGTGATGACCTTAGTAATGTAAGCTAATTGGTCTGGTAGAATGTCGTTGCACGATGAACTTAATGAAGGATACATCCATCTTATAGTATGTTCCTTGGACAGGTTTTATGCTGCGGTTGCAAAGGCAGCTTTTAAGGGTGAAAGCAGCAAAGCTTGTATCACTTTTTGCATATTGACGCTGTGGTTATCACTGTAAAAGTTTCATATATATGCTGATAACTACTTTGACTAGTTTACTTGTATTTGAATTGTCCATGTCCTTCTCATACTCTACACATCTTTTGGCAGAGAAATGGTTGCCTACATTGCCAATACATTAATTTTTATCTTGAGGGAAGAGCATAATCTAAATCTCCTAAAGTTCCGTCTGATAAGGTGGCAGTTATGAATGGAAATATGTATCTTATTAGAAAGAATCTTAATCACTCAAAATTCTGTTAAAAATACTAAGCATGCTCTTATTTGCTAGCTACATTTAATGCATGTTCTCTTTTCCTTTTCAGTGGAGTCGTTATAGCTGAAGGTTTTCTAGATGGCGATGATATCTTGGGAAATGGTAATTAATACTCACTTTTCTTACACCATGTACTTATCATACACTCACAACAGTACATACAGAATCCACCTTACATCCTCTGCAAATCCGTTTATGTTATTAGCGTGATCATATTTACATAGATGGAATTGGAGATGTATGTGTCTACAACACTACACTCTGTGTGTTATGTTTATGGTGAACTAGCAGAGCTACAAAACGAGTAAGTTTTTCACCAAAATAAAAGTAAGAATAGAAAATGAAATTAGAAGGTTTCAGGGATGCTACAAGAGTAGAGAGGAAGTACTGAGAAAGAGTTGAGAGCATAGCGAGCCTGTCTTCTTGTCAGCTATGGTAATGAATGTATTAATCTGAGCTAGATTTAAGGTGTTTAAGTGAGGCATAAAATTGAAGTTTTGACATGGAGCAACTTCATTGTGGCTTTAGTAGTTAATCATTGTAGTGGTCTAAACTCTGAACTTTCAGTAAAATGTGCCTTAGCTGGTAAGGTAGGATGAGAATGAGGTTTCAATATCGATACATGCTCTGTAGTAATCTGCACAATTAGCTAGTAAGTCTGAACACTAAGATAATTACTTCCACGCAGTATTTAACCGTTTCCCTTTCCTCTTATCCTTCAAAATAGGTCCCTATTACTAATGATTCTTTTCTTTTGATGTCTATTTTACCATATTCTGTAACTCTGACTAGTTTTATTTCAGGAGAATCCTGGGCGTACCTTGTTCTTCTGTATGCCTATGTACAAATTTCTCGGATTATAGTTGTTCGAGTATCATTTCCTTTGCTTCCCTATTTTGGCTATGGTTTAGATTGGAAAGAGGCTAGAATCCTCATATGGACAGGTTTGCGAGGTGCTGTCGCATTCTCACTTTGACTATCTGTTAAGGTAAACTATTATTAATATACGTGTGGACGTAGGGAACATTAACCTTACCCTTTCATAGTTGATGGTTTTGATGTTTCACCAAATTCATATTAGCACCATGATTACAAGTTTGATATTGACTTATATGCAATTTACAGGCTATTGTGCACCATAGCTTGGCTGCCACAAAAGTATATATCATTCAAGCAGCACACCATAGCTTATGTTACGTAAGCTAGTTACAGTTGCCGCTACCAACTCTAAAGACTCAAAAGCAACATTCAAGTCCGGATGAGGTCTATTTTATGTGCAAGAGAAGGGGCTGAGTAGGTGTAATTAATGGGATAATCTCATAATAGTGTGTAATTTTATCTGTAAGAGTAGCTTCAAATTAGTAATTGTATATCTTATAGATCATGATGATATGGATGGTGAACGTACTTATCTAATGAAACAAAATCTTTGAATTATTTTATTTGTTAAAGTATTTACAGATTTGATTTAATGATTATTTGACTCCATTTCTTTGTTTCTCTATTTTTGCTTCGTCAGAAGAAATGAAGTATTTTTTTTGTCGCGGGAACATGTATTTGCGACGACAACAGCACCATCGCAACAGTGGGTTTACGATGGTAATTTACCGTCGCAATTACAAAAAATAACACTACGGTTAATGAATTTTGCAACGGCATTTTTTCCGTCGCAAAATGAATATATTTGCAACGGCAAGGGTTTGTCGTCGCAATAGGTTCAGACGAAGGTGAAAAAGCGTCGTGATTAGCAATTGTGTCGCCACCTATTACAATGGAAATGTTGTCGTCACAATAGAGTATTTGTGACGACCCGAACCAGAATCAGAGGAATATTTGGCACGATTCACGAGATTATGCTTAGTCGCAGTTTTACGATAAATGTGTAGTTTGCCGATTCTATACGCGACTATATTTTCGGCCGGGAATTTGAGTTGAGTGTCTTCACGGAAGTTGTAGAGTACGTGATTTCGAGCTCGAGGGTGGTTCCGGAAGATTTTTCTGATAACCGAGGAATATAATACGATTATTTGAAGTTTCAGTTTCCGATGAGTTTATCCGATTGTTTCGTGTTTATCCGAATCGTGATGGTTATCCATTTCGAACCGTCAATCAACCCGAGGCGCGAGTATAAATATCGAAAATAGTCGTAAAATTGTCGAAAACACTGTTGAAGTTTGACCAGACCGTTGACTTTCCAAAAATGGAAATTTGCCCGTTGACCCGAAGTGGAAAGCTTTCCGTTTTGGTGCTTGCCGTCCGACGTCCTTTTTCCGGCCACCTCTGACTTCGGTAAGGGTAAGGTTTTCTTCCTCTCTTGATTTCGAGTGGATTGGTGTTTGGTTTGATGAAAATTGGTGTAGTTTTTGTGGGTTTCGAATCGGGCCGAGTTCACTGATTTCGCCGGTGACGGTTTGGGTGGTTCCGGTGAGCCACGGTGGTGGTGGTTAGGGGGGTTCGACTCCCCTTGCCCCTCTGAGTCTTTTGGTATGCTTGATTTTAGCTATGGTTGAGGTTTTAGAGAGGTCGGATTAGGTCACCGGAGGAAGAAATTCCGTTCGGTTTTGGCTTGAATTGAAGGGGTTCCGGTTAGTTTCGGTCTTGGTGGTAGTTGGGAAAGAGGTTAGGCTCATTGAGATCTTGAGTTTTGGAAATTTTGGCCGTGAAATTCTAACGTTGACGGCACGCCGCCGCCGCCGCCGGCGGTCAACGGTGGAGGGTTGACTTTTTCAGATTTCGACGTTTTTAATGTCATTTTTCTCGTAATCGCGCCTTGATTATCGTCCAGAGGTTTTCAGATTGATTTGGGTAGCCGATTTTCAGTCGAGGGTTTCGAGTGGAGATTTCGGGAATTCCGTTAATTATTTTGTACTGCATTGCATATTTCCAGGAACGGTTGGTTTCCGTGATTAAGTTCAGAGTTGAGGATTATGTTTTTGATCAGTTATGTTATGTATGTTCAGGAGATCGAGATCGAGATCGTGATCGTGCTTCAGGCGAGGGATCTTCCCCTGGACCACGAGATTAGCGCGAGTTCGCGCTAGCAGACCTGTGAGTGGACAAGTTTCTAGTTTCACTGTTGATTTGCGAGTTCGTGGATTTTATGATTTTCGTGTTTACTTTATACGATGATTGAGATATATGTTATTTTCGGAGGTGTTGTTATATGTTTATTGGTGATGGCATTTATTGCATCGATGCTACCAGAGTTGAGAGATTCCTCTGGCCCAAAGTTGAGAGATTCCTCTGAAGCAGGGTTGAGAGATTCCCCTGAGTGCCGCCAGGGTTGAGAGATTCCCCTGAGTGCCGCCAGGGTTGAGAGATTCCCCTGGCCTATGACCGTAAGGTTGAGCGATTCACCTGACGTCGGGCTTGAGAGATTCGCCCGACAACCTCCATATATATATGTGTGTAGTGTTCCGAACTCGCACTGTTTTACATTGAGTATGTATATAAACTGGTGAAAGGCATATGTTTATTTTCGTCCACTCACTCTAATGTTTTTATTTGCCTTTCCCCTGGGCTTTTCGGTTTCCGTGCCCAGTTTGCAGTTCGGATTCAGGTGTTTCAGGTCGTGGTTGGAGGCTAGTTATCTGAGCTACCTGTGCTTTCCAGTAGGTTCTTGTTTCGCCTACTGATGTGTATATTATATATATTTCACACTAGATGTCGCTCTGATACATTCTGATACGTGTTATTACGGATTTTCTCGGATATATTATATATAATACAATATGTTTATTGTTTATTGTTTATATTATGATGTTGTGAAATCCGGATGGGATTGGTGCCCACGGTTTGGCTTTTGTGGCATAGGACGAAGTGTTATTTTTCTGGGTGCATGTTTATGCAATTCCACGTTAGTAACGAAACTCTGCCAAAATTTTGAAAAGTTTTTGTTGGTTCGTATTTTCAAAAGGGGTTCGATTCCAGTTTAGGTAACTGAATCGGGGTTAGGTCTTTTCAGCTTGGTATCAGAGCATTAGGTTGTCAGATTCTGTTGACTCTTGTAGTTGTGACGCTTAGGGTATTTGAGTTTGTACAGCATGACTGAAGTGATGACCCGACTGGCCAGCGGTACTCATCAATACTTCGGGTGTTGTGTATTCTCAAATATCTGCGGTTTCATGATTACGTTCTTTCTGCTTGTACCTAATGCTTGTCTTGTATCAGTAGGATGCCTCCTCGACGTGGTCCCCGTGTTGATCGGGAAGAGGATCCTGATGAGGATCGCCGAACGCGCAACTTGCTTATGCGAGTGCTGCGTTTGGAAGAGCGTTTTGACCCTATGGTCAATGCTCGTACTGCAGCTCGTACTGTGTTTTCGGGTTCAGTTGATCCAGAGATATGCGAGGCATGGTTGGTTCAGATTGAACGTGTTTGTGAGCGTCTGCAGTATACTCCTGAGCAGATGACAGTGGCCGCAATCGGATTACTTGAGGGTGATGCATACTTTTGGTGGGTTAGCACCGACAGGGTTCCAGCTGATACTCCGTGGACTTTGTTTCGTGATCTATTTATGCGGAGGTACTTTAATCAGGCTACCCAGCAGCGCAAGTATGAGGAGTTTACGAACTTGAGGCAAGGCAGTTTATCTGTACTTAAGTACCGGAACCGGTTTACCCGTTTGTCTCGTTTTACGCGGGATATGGTGGCTACTGAGGAAGCCAAATGTCGCAGGTTTGAGTTGGGATTGAATCTGAATATCAAGGAGACACTGACTACGATGCCTCAGAATAACTTTGATGAGTTTGTCAGTGCAGCACTCCGAGGCGAGGATATTGAGCAGGAGAGACAACAGAGATATCAGCCGAGACGGTTTGAGGAAGGTGGACCGAGTCAGGGGCCTTCAAAGAAGCAGAGTTCTGATACATCCGGGTCAGCTTCATCCTTAGGCGGTGGATCTTATCGCCCACCAGTTCGTGTACTGAGGCAGAGATCGAGATGGAGGAGAGATCGACCGCAACGACCACAAGGTAGTGGGAGTTCCAGCGGTTCTAGTTATCCTCGGCGTACTGGTGGCACTTTTGCTGTACCGGGGGAGTACCCGTTGTGTAGTCTTTGCAGCCGACATCATGTGGGTCCATGTCAGTGAGATCCTGTCACTTGTTTCCATTGTGGCCAGGTGGGTCACTATGCGAGGGAATGTTATCAGTATGATGTTACTGGTGGACAGGGGGCCCAGAGTTCCGGAGGAGAGCGAGGTGCCACTTCGGGAGCTCGACCAGCACAATATGCAGGCCAGGGCAGACCAGCCGGACAGGCGAGGGTTCATGCTATGACTCTACGTGAGGGCAGAGCTTCACCAGAGGTCGTTATCGGTACGTTACATGTCTTTGGTATTCCAGTAGTTGCATTGTTAGATCCTAGTGCCACACATTCATTTTTATCATATAGACTGTCATCATTAGCTACGGTACCTACATCTCCACTTCCGGGGTTGTGGAGAGTATTGTATCTGTCAGTTGAGGTTGTGAGCATCGGTTAGGTGTATAGAGATTGTGAGGTGTTTATTGATGGTCATGGATTAGCCGCGGATCTGTTACTGCTTAATATTGTGGATTTTGATCTGATCTTGGGTATGGACTTCTTGGAGTCGCATTGGGCCATGTTTGACTGTCACAAGAAGGAGGTCGTGTTTCGACGACCAGGGTTACCCGAGATACTGTTCCGTGGCTAGAAGAACACTTCACTACCATGTTTGATTTCCGCGATGAGGGCAGATCGGTTGATGAAAGAAGGGTTGTGTCGCTTACTTAGCCCATGTTGTGGACACTACAGCTGCAGTGCCGGATCTTGGTGGTATTGAGGTTGTGTCTGAGTTTCCGGATGTGTTTCCAGCGGAGTTACCTGGTATACCCCCTATGCGGGAGATTGATTTCACTATTGAGTTGTTGTCGGGTACTGGACCAATTTCTCAGACACCGTATCGTATGGCGCCTGCGAAGTTGAAGGAGTTGCAGATTCAGCTCCAGGAGTTGCTAGAGAAGGGTTTCATTCGACCAAGTGTTTCTCCGTGGGGTTCTCCGGTGTTGTTTGTGCGGAAGAAGGACGGGTCCATGCGTTTGTGCATCGACTACAGGAAGCTGAATCAGGTTACGGTGAGGAACAAGTATCCGTTGCCGCGGATTGATGACTTGTTCGATCAGCTTAAAGGAGCATCAATCTTTTCGAAGATTGACCTTCGATCCGGATATCACCAGTTGAGGATCCGTGACTCTGATGTAGCCAGGACGGCATTCAGGACGCGGTATGGGCACTATGAGTTTTGGGTTATGCCGTTTGGGTTGACCAACGCCCCCGCAGCTTTCATGGACTTGATGAATCGGGTGTTCAGACGGTTCCTGGACAAGTTCGTGATTGTATTCATTGATGATATTTTGATTGATTCCAAGAGTGTGGGCCAGCACAAGAAACATTTGTGAGCAGTGTTGCGAACTTTGCGGGACCATCAGTTGTTCGCGAAGTTTAGCAAGTGTGAGTTCTGGTTGGATAGTGTGAAGTTTCTGGGCCACGTGATTTCGGCCGAGGGAGTCAGTGTTGATCCTGACAAGATCGAGGCCGTGCTGAACTGAAGTAGACCCACTACTGTGCTGGAGATTCGGAGTTTCTTGGGGTTAGCAGGCTATTATCGACGGTTTGTACAGGATTTCTCTCGGATTGCTACACCACTGACCAGATTGACGAAGAAGGGCGTCAAGTTTTAGTGGTCTGATGCGTGCGAAGAAAGTTATTTGCTCCTGAAGGAGAGGTTGACTACCGCACCGGTTCTGACATTGCCAGACGACAGTGGTGAGTTTGTTGTGTACAGTGATGCGTCGAAGTTGGGGCTTGGCTATGTATTGATGTAGCATGGTAGAGTTGTGGCCTATGGTTCTAGGCAGCTGAAACCGCATGAGGTCAACTATCCGACGCATGATTTGGAGTTAGCTAGCCGCTATCGTGTTAGCGTTGAAGAGTTGGAGACATTATTTGTATGGTGCTCAGTGTAAGATTTACACTGATCACAAGAGTCTCACCTACTTGCGGACGCAGCCGGATCTGAACATGAGGCAACGCCGATGGATGGAGTTGATCAACGATTATGATTGCACGTTTGAGTACCATCCGGGGAAGGCCAATGTTGTAGCGGATTCACTTAGCCGGAAGTCTGGAGCCTCGTTGTTTCATATGTGTGTGTCCAGAGTGTCGATGTTAGCCGAGCTTCGAGCTACGGATGCTGAGTTTGGGTATGATGATGATGGAGTTTTGTTGGCTAGTTTTCAGGTTCGACCCGTACTAGTTGATCAGGTGCGAGAGGTTCAGGATTCAGACTCCTACTTGTTGGGCAAGAAGACCATGATACGTAATGGTGTGCCTACAGACTTCCGATTGAGCGACGACGGTACGTTGTTATTCAGAGGTAGGCTATGTGTGCCCAGAGACGAGAGCTTGAAGAAGGAGATTCTGGACGAGGCCCATAGTTCAGCGTATGCGATGCATCCTGGAGGTACGAAGATGTTTCGTACACTTCGAGCGTACTACTGGTGGCGCAACATGAAGCGGGAGATTGCCGCGTAAGTGAGTCGATGTCTGATCTTTCAGCAGGTGAAAGCGGAGAGGCAGAAACCTGCAGGGAAATTACAGCCACTTGAGATTCCGGTTTGGAAGTGGGAGCACATTATGATGGATTTCGTCTATCAGTTGCAGCGTACTTCGACGGGCAACACTGGCATTTGGGTTATTGTTGACCGACTGACGAAATCCGCACTTCCAGGGAAGATATCAGTTGGCAGATTGGCCAAGTTGTACTTATCAGAGATTTTTCGCTTGCATGGTGTACCTGTGTCCATTGTTTCGGACCGAGATAGCTAGTTCACTTCTGAGTTTTGGCAGGCGTTACAGCGAGCTTTGGGTACGAGGTTGCGATTCAATACAGCTTTTCATCCTCAGACTGACGGGCAGTCCGAGTGGACCATTCAGACTCTTGAGGATATGCTGAGATCTTGTGTGTTGCAGTTTCGCGGAAACTGGGATCAGAAGTTACATTTGATTGAGTTCGCCTACAACAACAGCTATCAGGCCAGTATCGAGATGGCACCGTACGAGGCTCTGTATGGGAAGCAGTGTCGCACTCCATTGTGTTGGAGTGAGGTGGGCGAGCATTGGCTTATTGGTCCTGATTTGGTGAAAAGTACGATGGAGGACATACAGGTTATCCGGGATCGATTGAAGATCTCCCAGGATCGGCAGAAGAGCTATGTGGATGTGAGGAGGAAGAGTCTCGAGTTTCTGGTAGGCGATTAGGTCTTCCTGAAACTATCTCCGTGGAGGGGAGTTGTGCGTTTCGGGAAGCGTGGCAAGCTTCGACCATGGTACATTTGTCCGTACGAGATTAAGGAGAGGGTAGGAGCTGTTGCTTACAGACTCGAGTTACCAGTTGAGATGGCTCGTGTTCATGATGTCTTCCATGTTTCGATGTTGCGGAAGTACATCTCAGATCTTTCACATGTGTTAGCCCCACAGCAATTGCCGATTAGGGAGGATTTGACGTACGTAGAGGAGCTAGTACAAATTCTCGATTGTCGTGAGCAGGAGTTGAGGCACCGTGTGATCCCGCTAGTGAAGGTCTTGTGGCAGAACCACTCAGTTCAGGAGGCCACCTGGGAGACTGAGCAGCGTATGCGGGAGCAGTATCTTCATCTGTTCATTTGACAGGTACGTAAATTTCGAGGTCAAATTTTTTTTAAGGGGGGTAGATTTGTGACGACCCGAACCAGAATCAGAGGAATATTCGGCACGATTCACAAGATTATGCTTAGTCGCTGTTTTACGATAAATGTGTAGTTTGTTGATTCTATTCGCGACTATATTTTCGGCCGGGAATTTGTGACGACCCGAACCAGAATCAGCAGTGTGGTCAGCTATATACGTGAGTTACTGCGTTATCGCAGATTTCCGATTGATGATTGAATCGTCTGGGTTGTTAACGACTTATTTATTGGCCGAGAATTGAAGCTGGGTCTCTTCTCGAGAGTTGTTGTACGTATGAATTTGAGTTCGTGGGCGGTTTCGAATCATTATTTGGACGACCGAGGAGTTAATTGTGAATATTTGAAGTTCGGGTTTTAATGGTGGTGCACTTAACGAATAAATTACCGGTCGAAAATTTAGTTTCAGTTTCTTCACGGAAATTGTTCAGAATTTAATTTCGAGCTTGTGGGAACTTCCGGAGCATTTTTCTGAGTTACGGAGTTTAAGTTGCGAATATTTCCGTTTGTTGTTTGTTTAGTCGATTAAATATGTGTTTGGGCTGAACAGTTGACTTTTTATCCATTTGGCTGATGTGTTTGACTTCGGGTGATTATTGAAGAGTACGTCGAGACGAGTTTGTGACCGCGAGAATTATCGGAATCGGAATTACGACACGAAAGTTACGCGCATTTAAAGTTTGCCGAAAAGTGATTTACGGGGTTTCCATTTTGGGAAACTATAAATAGTGGCTTACCTGATTTGGAAAGTCAAAATCTGGTATTAAATGGCATTGACCGGTCAACTGGGTTTGACCGTGGTGGAGGGAGTTCACGGCGATGGCCACGGCTTCGCCGGCGGCGAGCCTTATCCGGCCACCTCACGGCTTGGTGTTTGTCCCATTCAACTCGTCTTGATATCCCGAAGCTATCCCTGGCCTCTTTTTCCGGCATGGTCCACGGTGGAGAGAGAATTATCCAGCCAAAATTGGAGGAAAACTTGGTGATTCGGGTTGCTCGATTTAGGCCGAATTGAGCTACAACTTTGAGTGGGCTTTGAAGGTCTCATCCCCTTGATACTACCATGTAAGTTTGGTGATTCAATTCGATGTGTACATGGAGAATTTTGGATTTGAAATTTGTGTACCAATTCGGTTTTGCACGAAACTGACCTAGTTAGAGTGAGAATTGGCCTTTGTTGTAGTTGACAAAGTTGCTCAGTGGGTGATTTTGCATGGAATAGGGGTTGCTCTGCCGGAAAATCTTGAAGTTGACGGCGGCGCCACCGTTGACGGCGGTCAACGGTCAACGGCGGTCAAAGTTTGACTTTTTGGGATTTTCGACAAGTTGCATGTCATTTGACTCGAAATCGCGCCCCGATCGCAGTGGGGAGGTTCGTTTTTCGAATTGAGCGTCCGAACGTAAAGCGAGGTATTGAGGTGTTATATATGGATTTTCGACGATTCGTCGTATTCGAATTACGTGTTTCCGGAAACGGTGGTTTCTCGTGGTTTGATTTGTATTGTCGAGTTATGACTTTGAATATTGGACATTGTGAATATTCAGGTGTTTGTAATCGTTCGTTTGGCGAGGGACATTCCGCCGGATCACGGGTTAACGCGAACTGCGTTACCCAAGCATGTGAGTGGACAAGTTTCTATTTTCACTGTTGATTTTGCGAGTTCGTGGATTTATTGATTTCCGTATTTATTTTATACGATGATTGTGATATATGTTATTTTCGGAGGTATGTTATTATGTGATATGGGTGATGGCATTTATAGCATCGATGCTACCAGAGTTGAGAGATTCCTCTGGCCCAGAGTTGAGAGATTCCTCTGAAGCAGGGTTGAGAGATTCCCCTGAGTGCCGCCGGGGTTGAGAGATTCCCCTGGCCTTTCACCGTCAGGTTGAGCGATTCACCTGACGTCGGGCTTGAGAGATTCGCCTGACAACCTCCATATATATATGTGTGTTGTGTTTTCCGAACTCGCATTGCTTATTATGGTTTATGTATATAAACTGGTGAAAGGCATATGTTATTTTCGTCCACTCACTCTAACGTTTATCGTTTTATTTGCCTTTCCCCTGGGCTTTTCGTTTTTCATGCCCAGTTTGCAGTTCAGGCTCTGGTGTCGCACGTCGTGGTCGGAGGCATAGTGCTCGAGCAATCTTGTTTCATCCAGTAGGTTTATTGTTCTACCTACTGTGGTATACGTATATGATTATGTACTAGAGGTCGCTCTGAGTTTCCTGTTGAATACGTTATACGATTTACTCCGGATTTCAGTAAAGTACTATTATATATATTGTTTTACTTTACTGTTGATATATTGAGAAATCCGGATGGGATTGGTGCCCACGGTTTGCTTTTTGTGGCATAGGATGAAGTGTATTTTCCGCGTGCAGGTGATGGTAATTCCACGCTAGTAACGAAACTCTGCCCAAATTTCGAAAAGTTTTTGTTGGTTAGTGTTTTCGAAGGGGTTTGATTCCGATTTAGGAAGCTAAATTGGGGTTGGGTCCTTTCATCTTGGTATCAGAGCATTAGGTTATAGGTTCTGTAGACTTCTGTAGTCGTGTTTACTAAGGGTATTTGAGTTGATACAGCATGACTGGAGTGATGACCCGACTGGCCAGCGGTACTCATCAATACTTCGGGTGTTGTGTGTCCTCAAATATCTGCGGTTTCATGATTACGTTCCACTTGTTGTGAATGATGTTTTATTCACTAGGATGCCTCCTGACGTGCTGTCCATGTCGTTTCGGTTGTGGACCCTATTGATGATCAATCGACGTGCGATTTGCCTGAGAACTGTGGATTTAGATGAGTATTCAGAGTTCAGTGAACTGTGTGGCACGGTTTGCCTGGTTGTGTGTATGAGCGTCTGTACGTTGCCTCAGAGCTGAGAAATGTGGCAGTGATGTGTGCCTGAGTCAGATCATTGTATTTTGTGGGCTGATATTGTGTGAGTTCAGGTTGCGACTACATGGCCTACATTCAGAGTGTTGTTTATACAGTAAAGGTTTACCAGGCTATCCAGCAATAGAATGTGGAGTGTTGACCCACCTGAGGCAGAGATGCATTATCCACAGGTTTGTTTCCGGTTGCATGTGTTATGTGGCTTCAGTGGAAGCAGTGCACGAGGTTTGAGATGAGTTTGAACCTGAGCATCAGAGAGAGTCTGATTGTTGTGCCTCGAGATCTCCATGAGGAGCTTAGTGTGTTGTACTCAGTGGCGAGGCTGTCGAAAAGGAAAGGTGTACGTGGTTTCCGGTGTGATGGTTTGAGGAAGTGGGCTTAGTCGAGATTTTGATGAGGTTGAGTTCCGACACTTCGGGATCAGTGACTTCATCAAGCTGTAGTCATTTTGGATTGTGTTGAGGGTCATCAGATCAAGCAGAGGATCCGTTTGTCGATGGCGGAGATCACAGAGTAGCGGACTTGCTCCTGTCGCATGAGTTTGGGCGATCGTTAGTGATCCTATCACGTAGCAGGTGTTGCGGTGGTTTGTGTTCGTAGAGCACTTTCAGTTGTTGTTTCGGTGGCCAGGAGGGTCACGTTACGAGGGAGCACCTCAGCCAGCTGTTGTAGCTGTTCGGTAGCTCAGAATTTACGAGGAGATCCTCATGTTGTTCCTACAGTCTGATCAATGTACCCTTTTGATGAGCTATTCAGCAAGTCGCATTTGACGTGGGTGGCTAGTTGGGCATGTTGGAGTTCGTGCCATGACCTTGTTTGAGGATAGACTTTTCTCCGAGGTTACTGTTGTTTGATATCCATGGCTATTGTACCTGCATTTCCACTTCCGAGTTTTGGAGAGTGTTGCATCCATCCGGAGGTTGTGAGATCTTTGTTGGAGGATATGGGTTAGCCGCGGATCTGTTCTAGCTGGACATCGTGGCTTGGATATGATTGTGAGTATGGACTTTTGGCGACGCATTTGGTTGTGTTCGAGTGCCTCGAGAAGGAGGTTATGTTTTGACGACCAGATTTCCCCGAGATACTGTTTCGTGGTGATGGTCGAGCAGATGGTGGAGACCAGTTGTGTTGTTGCCTAGTTTATGTTGTGGATACGACGGTTGCTGTGTTTGACATTGTTGATGTTGAGGTGGTTCCAGAGGTTCCAGGTGTGTTCCGGAGGAGTTACCAGGTGTTCCTCCAGTTCGGGAGACCGACTACACCATTGAGCTTGTACCGGGCACTGGATTCATTCCACTGACATCTTGTCGTTCGGAGCCAGCGGAGATGATGGAGCTATAGTTTCGACTTCAGGTGTGCTGGAGGAGGTTTCAGGAGATTTCATGCGACCCCGCGCATTGGCGTGATGTGCTCTTGCATTGTGTATGGATGCAGGATAGTTAGTCGAGGTGGTGCATTGAATACTGAAGCCTGATTTGCTTCAGAGGAGAGCGAGTATCCTCCACTTCGGATTGACAATTGGTTTGGTCAGCTTGTGAGAGTTTCAGTCTTTTCGAAGATTGATTTTGGTTTCGAATACCAACAGTTGTGGTTCGGTGAGTCAGATGTGGCTTTGTTGGCTTTCAGATCATGGTACGAGCATCTGGAGTTTTTAGTCATGCTATGTGACGACCCGAACCAGAATCAGATGTGTGTTTGGCACGATTCTCGAGGTTTGGTTTTAGTCGCAGTTTTGCGATATTATGTGGGTTGCTGATTTGATTCGCGACTTGGTTTTCGGTCGAGAATTTGGGTTGAGTATCTTCACGGAAAACGTAGAGTACGTGATTTCGAGTTCGTGGGTGGTTTCGGAAAATTTTTCCGATAACCGAGGAATATTTTATGATTATTTGAAGTTTCGGGTTTCGACGAGTTTATCCGTTTGTTTCGAGTTTATCCGAATCATTCCGTATTTTCATTTTGGACCGTCGATCGACCCGAGAGACGAGTATAAATATCGAAAAGTCGAAAAATAGTCGAGAGTTAGTCGAAAAACTTCATTTGGGCGTTGACCAAACTGGAAATTGTGTTGACTTTCCATATTTGGAAAGTGAACTTTCGGACCGAATTGGAAGTTTCCCAAACGGGAAGTTGATTTCCGGCGACCATTTTCCGGCCACTTCTGGTGTCAGCGTGGGTAAGGTCTCCTTCCCCTCTTGATTTCGAGTGGGTTTGTATTTGAAATTATGAGTTTTGGTGGAGTTTGATGGGAACCCGAATCGGGTTGCGGTGCCGGAGTTCGCCGGTGACGGTGGAGGTGTTTTCGGCGAGTTTCGTGGGGTGAGGTGTTGGGGGTTTTGCTCCCCACGCCTCATAGATGCTTCCTAGATGGTTAGTTTTGAACGGGATTGAGTTTGGATGCAAACCCGATTGGGTTTTCCGGTGGGAATTTCCGGTTGGTTTTCGTGAAAATTGAGGGTGTTAGAGTGAGTTTTGGTTGTTGGGGTAGAAGAGGAAGATGCTCGAAATGATGAGACCATTGAAACTGGAGCTTTTGGCCGCAAAATTCCACCGTTGACGGCGCGCCGCCGCCGGCGACGGCGGTCAAAAAGTCAACTTTTCAGATTTCGATGTAATTAGTGTCATTTTTCTCGTAATCATGCCCTGGTTATTGTACGGAGGTTTTCGGGTTGATTTGAGTAGCCGATTTTCAGTCGAGGTTTCGAGTTGAGATTTCGGGATTTCCGTAATTCATTTTGCACTGCATTTTGTATTTCCGGGAACGGTTGGTTTCCGCGCATCAGTACAGTGTTATGGACTACGATTTTGATCAGTTATATTTTATGATTATGTTCAGGAGATCGTGATCGAGATCTGGATCGTGACCGTGCTTCAAGCGAGGGATCTTCCGCCGGACCACGAGTTTAGCGCGTGTGCGCGTCTCGAGAGTCTGTGAGTGGACAATTTCTTTTCACGAAATTCTTGCGAGTCTTTTATATGATTTATAAACTCGAGCATGCGTAAGAGATTTCGGATTTGCATGAGCATGTGTTTACGATTATACGATTATACTTATACGGATATACGTATATGAATATGCATACACTTTTATATTGTTTCGTGCATTTGTGTCGAACTGTTTATGATTTGATTTTCATAGAGTATAGTTTCAGTTACGTTGTTGTATCGATACACTGCATCCCGGCTGATCCCTGAGGATGTCACCGGCTGGAATCACGTGTGGGCTAGGGACCCCGTGGTTCTGAATCACGTGTGGGCTAGGGACCCCGTGATTCTAACTGTGAGATTTTTACTTGCAGGCTCAGTACGCTGGAGGAGTATGATATTTACCTCGCGTATTTAATTATTTTCATTTACCTGGACTCGCATATGTTATTTTAACATATATATTAATTGGTGAAAGACATTTATTTTCGTCCACTCACTCTAACGTGTTTATTGTCTTTCCCCTGGGCTTTTCGGTTTCCGTGCCCAGTTGCAGTTCAGGTTTGGTGTTTTCACGTCGCGGTTTGGAGGCTAGTGATCAAAGTCACCTGTGTTTTCCAGTAGGTTCCAGTTTCGCCTACTGATGTACATATTGTATATGTTTTACTCTAGAGGTCGCTCTGATACATTCTGATACATGTTGTGCGGATTTTCACGGATATACATATATACATAGTATAGTTTATTTACTGTTGTTGAATATATTGATGTTGAGAAATCCGGATGGGATTGGTGCCCACGGTTTGCATTTGTGGCATAGGACGAAGTGTTAATTTCAGGGCGCAGGTTTATGCAATTCCACGCTAGTAACGAAACTCTGCCGAAATTTTCAAAAATTTTTGTTGGTTCGTATTTTCGAAGGGGTTCGATTCCGGTTTAGGTAATTGAATCGGGGTTGGGTCCTTTCAGCTTGGTATCAGAGCATTAGGTTGTCAGATTCTGTAGACTCTTGTAGTTGTGACGCTTAGGGTATTTGAGTTGATACAGCATGACTTGAGTGATGACCCGACTGGCCAGCGGTACTCATCAATACTTCGGGTGTTGTGTGTCCTCAAATATCTGCGGTTTCATGATTACGTTCTTTCTGCTTGTACCTAATGCTTGTCTTGTATAAGTAGGATGCCTCATCGACGTGGTCCCCGTATTGACCGGGATGATGATCCTGATGAGGATCGCCGAACGTGCGACTTGCTGATGCGAGTGCTGCGTTTGAAAGAGCGTTTTGACCCCGTGGTCAAGGCTCGCACTGCGGGTGCTACTGTGTTTTCGGGTTCAGTTGATCCAGAGATATGCAAGGCATGGTTGGTTCAGATTGAACGTGTTTGTGAGCGTCTGTAGTTTACTCTTGAGCAGATGTCAGTAGCCGCAGTTGGTTTACTTGAGGGTGATGCATACTTTTGGTGGGTTAGCACCGACAGAGTTCCAGCTGACACTCCGTGGACTTTGTTCCGTGATCTGTTTATGCGGAGGTACTTTAATCAGGCTACCCAGCAGCGCAAGTACGAGGAGTTTACGAACTTGAGGCAGGGCAGTTTGTCTGTACTTGAGTATCGGGATCGGTTTACCCGTTTGTCTCGTTTTGCGCGGGATATGGTGGCTACAGAGGAAGCCAAGTGTCGTAGGTTTGAGCTGGGATTGAATCTGAACATCAAGGCGACCTTGACTACAATGCTGCGGAACAACTTTGATGAGTTTGTTAGTGCAACTCTCCGAGGCGAGGATATTGAGCAGGAGAGACAGCAGAGGTATCGGCCGAGACGGTTTGAGGAAGGTGAACCGAGTCAGGGGCCTTCAAAGAGGCAGAGTTCTGATACTTCTGGTTCAGCTTCATCCTCTGGCGGTGGATCTTACCGCCCACCAGTTAGTGCATCGAGGCGGAGGCCGTTTTGGAGGAGAGATCGACCACAGCGGCCACATGCTAGTATAGATTCCAGCGGTTCCAACTATCCCCGGCGTACTGGAGGCACATTTGCTGTACCGAGGGAGTATCCGTTGTGCAACTTGTGCAATAGGTATCATGTTGGTTCGTGTTAGCGAGGCACCCTCAACTGTTATCATTGTGGCCAGGTGGGTCACTATGCGAGGGCGTGTCCTCAGTTGTATGCTGGTGATCAGGCAGCTCAGAGTTCCGGAGTTGAGCAAGGTGCCACTACGGGAGCTCGACCAGCACAGTTTGCAGGTCAGGGCAGGCAGCAGGGACAACCCCAGCGAGGACGACCAGCCGGACAGGCGAGGGTT
Source organism: Geum urbanum (assembly GCA_946800695.1). Taxonomy (NCBI): domain Eukaryota; kingdom Viridiplantae; phylum Streptophyta; class Magnoliopsida; order Rosales; family Rosaceae; genus Geum; species Geum urbanum. The sequence goes on from OX327003.1 coordinate 16,523,038, forward strand.
CATGCTATGACTCTACGTGAGGGCAGAGCATCACTGGAGGTCGTTATCGGTACGTTACATGTTTTTGGTATTCCTGTACTTGCATTGTTAGATCCGGGCGCCACACATTCATTCATATCATTTAGACTGTCATCATTGGCTACGGTACCTGCATCTCCACTTCCGGGGTTGTGGAGAGTGTTGTATCCGTTAGGTGAGGTTGTGAGCATCGGTTGGGTTTACCGAGATTGTGAGGTGTTTATTGATGGCCATGGATTAGCTACAGATCTGTTATTGCTTGATATTGTGGATTTTGATTTGATTTTGGGTATGGACTTCCTGGAGTCGCACTGGGCCATGTTTGACTGCCATAGGAAGGAGGTCGCGTTTCGACGACCAGGGTTACCCGAGATACTGTTCCGTGGAGAGAAGAACACTTTATTACCGTGTTTGATTTCCGCGATGAGGGCGAATCGGTTGATGAAGAAGGGTTGTGTTGCTTACTTAGCCCATGTTGTGGACACTACAGCTGCAGTACCGGACCTTGGTAGTATTGAGGTTGTGTCTGAGTTTCGAGATGTGTTTCCAGCGGAGTTACCTGGTATACCCCCTGTACGGGAGATTGATTTTACCATTGAGTTATTGCCAGGTACTGGACCGATTTCCTAGACACCGTACCGGATGGCTCATGCGGAGTTGAACGAGTTGCAGATCCAGCTCCAGGAGTTGCTAGAGAAGGGATTCATTCGACCGAGTGTTTCTCCGTGGGGTGCCCCAGTGTTGTTTGTGCGGAAGAAGGATGGATCCATGCGTTTTTGCATTGATTATCGGAAGCTGAATCAGGTTACAGTGAGGAACAAGTATCCATTACCACGGATTGACGACTTGTTCGATCAGCTGAAGGGAGCAGCAGTCTTTTCGAAGATTGACCTTCGATCCGGATATCACCAGTTGAGGATCCGAGACTCAGATGTAGCCAGGACAGCATTCAGGACGCGGTATGAGCACTATGAGTTTTTGGTTATGCCGTTTGGGTTGACCAACGCCCCCGCAGCTTTCATGGACTTGATGAATTGGGTGTTCAGACGATTCCTAGACAAGTTCGTGATTGTATTCATTGATGATATCCTGATATATTCCAGGAGTGTGGGCCAGCACAAGAAGCACTTACGAGCAGTGTTACGGACTTTGCGGGACCATCAGTTTTTCGTGAAGTTTAGAAAGTGTGAGTTCTGGTTGGATAGCGTGAAGTTCCTTGGCCACGTGATTTCGGCCGAGGGAGTCAGTGTTGATCCTGACAAGATCGAGGTCGTGCTGAATTGGAGTAGACCCACTACTGTGCAGGAGATCCGGAGTTTCCTGGGGTTAGCAGGCTATTACCGACGGTTTGTTCAGGATTTTTCCCGGATTGCTACACCACTGACCAGATTGACGAAGAAAGGCGTCAATTTTGAGTGGTCTGATGCGTGCGAGGAGAGTTATTTGCTCCTAAAGGAGAGATTGACTACCGCACTGGTTCTGACATTGCCAGACGACAGTGGTGAGTTTGTTGTGTACAGTGATGCGTCGAAGTTGGGACTTGGCTGTGTGTTGATGCAGCATGGTAGAGTCGTGGCATATGGTTCCAGACAGCTGAAACCGCATGAGGCCAACTATCCAACGCATGATTTGGAGTTAGCCGCTATTGTGTTAGCGTTGAAGAGCTGGAGGCATTATTTGTATGGTGCTCAGTGTAAGATTTTCACTGACCACAAGAGTCTCACCTATTTGCGGACGCAGTCGGATCTAAACATGAGGCAGCACCGATGGATGGAGTTGATCAACGATTACGATTGCACGTTTGAGTACCATCCAGGGAAGGCCAACGTTGTGGCGGATGCACTTAGCCGGAAGTCGGGAGCCTCGTTGTTTCACATGTGTGTGGCCAGAGTATTGATGTTAGCCGAGCTTCAAGCTGCGGGTGCTGTGTTTGGGTATGATGATGATGGAGCTTTGTTGGCCAGTTTCCAGGTCCGACCCGTATTGGTTGATCAGGTACGGGAGGCCCAGGATTCAGATCCTTTCATGTTGGGCAAGAAGACCATGATACGGAATGGTGTGCCTACAGAGTTTCGATTAAGCGACAACGGTACGTTGTTGTTCAGAGGCAGGCTATGTGTACCCAGAGACGAGGACTTGAAGAAGGAGATTCTGGATGAGGCCCACAGTTCAGCGTATGCGATGCATCCCGGAGGTACGAAGATGTTCCGTACTATTGGTGGCGCAACATGAAGCGGGAGATTGCCGCGTACGTGAGTCGATGTTTGATTTGTCAGCAGGTGAAGGCGGAGAGACAGAAACCTGCAGGGAAACTACAGCCACTTGAGATTCCAGTTTGGAAGTGGGAGCACATTACGATGGATTTCGTCTATCAGTTGCCGCGTACTTCGGCGGGCAACACTGGCATTTGGGTTATTGTTGACCGATTGACGAAATCCGCACATTTTCTTGCACTTCCGGGGAAGATTTCAGTGGGCAGATTAGCCAAGTTGTACTTATTTGAGATTGTTCGCTTGCATGGTGTGCCTGTATCCATTGTTTCTGACCGAGATAGTCAGTTTACTTCTGAGTTTTGGCAGGCATTGCAGCGAGCTTTGGGTACGAGGGTGCGATTTAGTACAGCTTTTCATCCTCAAACTGACGGGCAGTCCGAGCGGACCATTCAGACTCTTGAGGATATGCTGAGATCGTGTGTGTTGCAGTTTCGCGGAAACTGGGATCAGCAGTTACACTTGATTGAGTTCGCCTACAATAACAGCTATCAAGCCAGTATTAAGATGGCACCGTACGAGGCTTTGTACGGGAAGCAGTGTCGCACTCCATTGTGTTGGAGTGAGGTGGGCGAGCGTTGGCTTATTGGTCCAGATTTGGTGAAAACCACGATGGAGGACATACAGGTTATCCGGGATCGGCTGAAGATCGCCCAGGATCGACAGAAGAGTTATGCAGATGTGAGGAGGAAGAGTTTAGAGTTCGAGGTTGGTGATTGGGTATTCCTGAAACTATCTCTGTGGAGGGGAGTTGTGCGTTTCGGGAAGCGTGGCAAGCTTCGACCGCGGTACATTGGTCCGTATGAGATTACGGAGAGGGTTGGAGCTGTTGCTTATAGACTTGAGTTACCGGCTGAGATGGCTCGTGTGCACGATGTCTTCCATATTTCGATGTTGCGGAGGTACATCTCATATCCTTCACATGTGATAGCCCCACAGCAGTTGCCGATCAGGGGGGATTTATCGTATCTTGAGGAGCCAGTGCAGATTCTCGATCGTCGTGAGCAGGAGTTGAGGCACCGTGTGATTCCGCTAGTGAAGGTCTTGTGGCAGAATCACTCGATGGAGGAGGCCACCTGGGAGACCGAGCAACGTATGCAGGAGCAGTATCCTCATCTGTTCGCTTGACAGGTATGTAAATGTCGAGGTCCAAATTTCTTTAAGGGGGGTAGATTTGTGACGACCCGAACCAGAATATGATGCATATTCGGCATGATTCTCGAGATTGAGTTTAGTCGCAGTTTATTGTCGTAATTGTGGTTTGCCGATCCGGTTCACGACTATGTTTTCGGTCGAGAATTTGGGTTGAGTGTCTTCACGGAAATTGTAGAGTATGTGATTTCGAGTTCGTGGGCAGTTCCGAAAGATTTTTCTGATAACCGAGGAATATTTTATGATTATTTGAAGTTTTGGTATTCGACGAGTTTATCCGATTGTTTCGTGTTTATCCGAATCATTTCGTATATTCGTTTTGGACCGTCGATCGACCCGAGGCTCGAGTATAAATAACGGAATAGTCGAGAATTGTCGTAAAATTTTTGTTTGAGGGTTGACCATCGTTGACTTACCATTTCGGGAAAGTTGACCAGTTTGACTGAGGTGGAAAGTTTCCTCTTTGAGCTTTGCCGTCCGACGACCTAGATTCCGGCCACCTCTGACTTCGGCAAGGGTATGGTTAGCTTCCCCATTCAAATTCGAGTTGATTGATGTTTGGTTTGGGTGAAATTGGTTGTGTTTTGGTTGGACCCGAATCGGGTCGGTTTCGAGGATTCCGGCGAGGTTCGTTGGCCGTTTTCCAGCGAGCCTCGGAGGTGGTGGTTAGGAGGGTTCGACTCCCCTTGCCCCTCTGAGTCTTATGGTGTACTTGGTTTCAAGTATTGTTGAGTTTTTGGATGGGTTCGATTAGGTCACCGGAGGGAAATTTTCCGTTCGGATTTGAAATGTCGAGACCTTGAAATCTGGAAATTTTGGCCGTGGAATTCCACCGTGAACGGCGCGCCGCCGGCGACGGCGGCGGTCAACGGCGGAGCTCCGGCCAAAAGTTGACTTTTTGGATTTTGATGTAATTAGTGTCATTTTTCTCGTAATCGCGCCCTGGTTATCGTACAGAGGTTTTCAGGTTGATTTGGTTAGCCGATTTTTAGTCGAAGTTTCGAGTGGGGATTTCGGGATTTCCGTAATTCATTTTGTACTGCATTTCGTATTTCCGGGAACTCTTGGTTTCCGTGCATCAGTACAGTGTTGTGGATTACGATATTGATCAGTTATATTTTGTGAATATTCAGGAGATCGAGATCGAGATCTGGATCGTGATCGTGCTTCAGGCGAGGGATCTTCCGCTAGACCACGAGTCTGTGAGTGGACAATTTCTTTTCACGGAATCTTGCGAGTCTTTTATATATGATTTACAAACTTGAGCATGCAGCATGATTATGGTTTTACGAGCATGAGATTTCATACGAGATTATGTTTAATATGAGCATGTGTTTTACGATTATACGATTTATTTATACGGATATACGTATACTAATATGCATACATTTATATGCTGTTTCTTGCATTTGCATCGAATTTTTTATGATTTGGTTTACACAGAGTACAGTCTCAGTTACGTTGTTGTATCGATACACCTTGCCTCGTCGGCTGATCCCCGACGGAGGGCCGCCTGAAGGGGCAGTACCCCGACCAGACCGGTGAGGGGCAGTACCCCGGAACCGAGGCCATTTCTGGCTCAGAATCACGTGGTAGTCAGGGTTCAGACTGTACTAGTACGGAGGAGTCCATGAGTGACCCCGTGGGATTTTACTTGCATGCACAGTACACTGGAGGAGTATGAGTTTTACCTCGTGTATTGATGTGTATATGTTGTATATATGTGCTTTCTAGTAGGTTCTTGTTTCGCCTACTGATGTGTATATGTTGTATATATGTTATACTAGTGGTCGCTCTGATACATTCTGATACATGTTTATACGAATTTTCTCGGATATACATATATACATAGTACAGTTTGTTTAATGTTATTGATTATATTGATGTTGAGAAATCCGGATGGGATTGGTGCCCACGGTTTGGCTTTTGTGGCATAGGACGAAGTGTTATTTTACGGGTGCAGGTTTATGCAATTCCACGCTAGTAACGAAACTCTGCCGAAATTTTAAAAATTTTTTGTTGGTTCGTATTTTCGAAGGGGTTCGATTCCGGTTTAGGTAACTGAATCGTGGTTGGGTCCTTTCATTTTTCGTCTTGTACCATACTTTAGATGACGAAGAGTTTTTTTCGTCTAAGGTATCACACTTATAACTTAGACGACGTCGAAGTCTTTTTCGTCGTGTAAATGAATTAACTTAGACGAAAAAATTTAGTATTCATCGTCTGAATATTTTTGTTAGACGAAAAAATATGAATATTTCATTGTCTAACATGTTCACTTAGACGATGAACTATTACTATTAAGGCGTCCCAGTGAACATATTAGACGACGAAACATTAAATATTTTGTTGTCTAAGATATAATTTTTTTTAATTATTTCAAAAATAAAATTGAATTAAAAATTAAATAATAAATTAAAAAAATACTCATTTAATATATTAAACAATTTGTACATAAAAATTGTACTGTTCTGATCGATATATAAACGTAACTACATACGAAACTAAACGGATATATTGACATTTGCGAGAGTTTGGACCCAGCCGATTCCTCCAGTTCCTGGATCGTTCTAATTGGTTATTAGAAGTGTCGTCTTTCTTGCAGGTTTTTTGTTTCCTCCAATTTTAGAGGAAACTATGGAAAAAAAAAATTTACGAATTAATATTTATATATTGTTCACATGATTAATTTCAGGCGAGGTTGATAGAAATGGCCCAAGAGCAATTGGTGAACACTCAGCTGGAGAATCCAAAGATGAAGCCTGAAATGCTGCCTCCTCTATCGACGGAGAGACAGATCGTTATTGTCGATCCTGTTTACGGCCGCCGTGCTAGCAAGGAGGTTCGTGGGATTGGACGGGCTGAAAGGACCCAACCCCGATTTAGCTTCCTAAATCGGAATCAAACCCCTTCGAAAACACGAACCAACAAAAACTTTTTGAAATTTGGGCAGAGTTTCGTTACTAGCGTGGAATTACCATTACCTGCACACGGAAAATACACTTCATCCTATGCCACAAAAAGCAAACCGTGGGCACCAATCCCATCCGAATTTCTCAATATATCATCAGTAAAGTAAATCAGTAAATATATCTATACTTTACTAAAATCCGGTGTAAAATCATATAGCATATACAATAGGACGCTCAGAGCGACTTCTAATACATAATCATATACGCATACCACAGTAGGCAGAACAATAAACCTACTGGATAAAACAAGATTGCTCGAGCACTATGCCTCCGACCACGACGTGCGACTCCAGAGTCCGAACTGCAAACTGGGCACGGAAACCGAAAATCCCAGGGGAAAGGCAAATAAAAACGTTAGAGTGAGTGGACGAAAATAAACATATGCCTTTCACCAGTTATATACATAATCAATATAAAACAGTGCGAGTTCGGAAAACATATACATAAGGAGGTTGTCGGGCGACTTCTCCAACCCGACGTCAGGTGAATCGCTTAAACCTGACGGTGATAGGCCAGGGGACCTCTCAAACCTGGCGGCATACAGAGGACCTCTCAACCCTGCCCAGAGGACTTCTCAACTCTGGTGGACTACCGGTGATCAGCCGAGTAGTCGAAGCATCGATGCAGTAATGCCATCACCAATAAATATAAAACAATACCTCCGAAAAAGATACATATCACAATATCGTATAACGTAAATACGAAAATCATAAAATCCACGAACTCGCAAATCAACTGTGAAAATATAAACTTGTCCACTCACAGTCTGGCGTAACGCGACACGCGTTAACCCGTGATCCGGCGGAAAGTCCCTCACCAAACGAACGATCACGAACCCCTGAATATTCACAAAGTCCAATTCTCACAAACATAATTCGACAATACAAACCAAATCACGAGAAACCACCGTTCTCAGAAACACGTAATCCAAAGTCGACGAATCGTCGAAAATCCATATATAACACCTCAATACCTCGCTTTACGTTCCAACGCTCAACTAAAAAAACGAACCTCCCCACTGCGATCGGGGCGCGATTTCGAGTCAAATGACATGCAACTTGTCGAAAGTCCAAAAAAAAAAATCAAACTTTGAACGGCGGAGCAACCCCAATTCCACTCAAAATCACCCACTGAGCAACTTTGTCAACTGCAACAAAGGCCAATTCTCACTCTAACCATGTCAATTTCAAGCAAAACCGAATTGGTTCACAAATTTCAATTCCAAACTTACATGGTAGCTTGCTAGTGATGAGAGCTTCAAAGCCCACTCCAAATTGTAGCTCGAATCGGTGTAAAACATGGAACCCGAATTCACATGTTTTCCCTCCATTTTGGCCGGATTTTTCTTCCATTTCCAGCGAGTCTTGCCGTGAAAGGAGGCCGGAGTCACCCTCAAGGGACCAAGGCGCGTCGAATGGGACCAACCCCGTCCCACGGGGTGGCCGGAATCGATCGCCACCGTGCATCCTATCGCCAACTTCTCTCTCCACCGAGTTGACTCGGTCAACTCGGTCAAATCCCAATATGGTAAGTCTTTGACTTGCCCAAATTAGCAGGTTCTATTTATAGCCTTTCCCAAAATGGAAACTTGTAATTATCCTTTTCGACGAACTTCAAACGCGCGTAACTTTCTCGTCGTAATTCCGATTCCGATAACAAGTTAACAAGTTCGGCGATTCGAATAACTGTCGGACAGCTGCGACTACGCAGTAATTCACGTATATAGCTGATCAAACTGTTGATTCTGGTCCGGGTCGTCACACGGGCGGTCTAGAGAGATTTGTCTCAATTATCTACATCGGTGACAAGGCGTAGTGGGCTGCATGTTGAGGCATTCTGACCTGCCCAAGTGGAGGCTAGATTGGCCTCTGAGCATTCCAGGTCGTTGAGGATTAGCTTTACAAGATCAACAGTAATATGAGCACCGTCCTTAACTACCTCAAATGGTTGGGCATGCAACCTCCGCCAATGTGTCGGGTCCCCCCTCCCCGCCTTCCCAAGGACAATGCCGATGTGGGCAACGACGGGGGAATTGACGGGATGCCTACTCCGGGTTTAGTTTTATAGTTTTGTAGTTTCTTTTATTTTATTTTGATCGATGTACGTACATATTTTTATGTACAAACATTAATCATTGTTGTCTAAGTCGTTGAACTTAGACGACGTACCAAAGTTCGTCGTTTAAGTGAATCACTTAGACGATGAACTAAAGTGCGCCATTTAAGTAAATCACTTGTACATCGTCTAAGTTTTCAATACTTAGACGACGAATACCAGTTTTTGTCATCTAAGATGCTTCTAAGACGATGAACACTGTCATCCTTTAGATGAATAATTTTTTGACGTCTAAGTACTTTGGCAAAGAAACAAAATAGTTTTATCGTCTAAGTACTTACGCTACGATTGTTAGATGACGAACATTGATCGTCGCCGTCTAAGTCGTTGAACCTAGACAACAAGCCAAAGTTTGTCATTTAAGTGAATCACTTAGACGACGAACCAAAGTGCATCGTTTGAGTAAATCATTTAGATGACGTACATCGTTTGTCGTTTAAGTGTTCAATACTTAGATGTCGAATACCAGTTTTCGTCACCTAAGATGCATCTAAGATGACAAAGACTATCGTCGTTTTGAGGAACAATTTTTCAATGTCAAGTACTTAGGCAAAGAAACAAAATAGCTTTGTTGTCTAAGTACTTAGACTATGATTTTTAGACTCAAAATTTTAGTCGCCTAAGTACTTAGACGACGAAAAAATTCACTTAGGTGACGAAACTTCTTCGTCGCCTAAGTGCGTTTTTGGTAGTGCTAAGTACTTAGACGATGAAAATTTCGTCGTCTATGTGTCATCGTGTAAACACTTAGACAACGAAAAAAAAATGCCGCCTAAATTACATCTTAGATGACGAAACTTACTTCATCGTCTAAGTGTTTACAGGACAAAAATTTTCTACAAAAGACGAAGAAATTATTCGTCATGTACCATACTTTAGACGATGAAAAGTTTTTGTCGTCTAAGATATCACACTTAGAGAACGAAACAGTTTCATCGTCTATATGTTATAACTTAGACGACGTCGAAATCTTTTTCGTCGTCTAAATGAATTAACTTAGACGACAAAATTTGGTATTCGTTGTTTGAATGTTTTTTTTAGACTGAGAAATATCAGTATTGCATCGTCTAACATGTTCACTCAGACATGAACTATTACCATTACGGTGTCCAAGTGGACATGTTGGATGACAAAACATTAAATATTTCGTCGTCTAAATTCTAATTTTTTTCAATTATTTCAAAAATATAAATTGAATTAAAAATTAAATAATAAATTCAGAAAATACTGATTGAATATATTATATAATTTGTACATAAAGTTGTATTTTTCTTATCGAATTATAAACGTAACTACATACGAAACTAAAAAGATATATTGACATCGAGAGTTTGAACCCCGCCAATTCCTCCAGTTCCTGGACCTTTGTAATCTTGTCAGGATTCCTGAGGCGTGACAATTGGATGACAAACAGAATCAGGATCCATGCCTAGCCTAGTTTTGAGGAACTTCAGTATATAATCCATCTAAGTTTGTAACGTAGTAGTCTGGACCGCTAGAGTCTCCTCTTCTGCCGTTCGGACCCGTTCCTCGAGAGCCACCTCACTCGAATGCCTACTCGAAGAAACCAAAAATTGGCTCCTTCCGAGGTCACGAACTGCCCGTTCAAGGCTACGAACCTTCTTTCCATGTCGACAGCCAAAAACTGTATCTACAAAATGGATCTTAGTCTCCTTCGACAGAGGAGACAACTCATTGGGTGCCATCTCCGGGTTCTGCGAATGTGCGCACTCCAGTTCCTCCTTGGCCAATTGTATCATCCTCTCCTGAAATTAATATTATGAACAATTTATGAATGTCGATTTCTAAAGAAAATTTGACATAGTTTCCCCTAAAAATGGAGGAAACCAAAAACCTGCTTAAAGGAAAACCCTTCAAATAACTAATTCCAAAATAACAAACCGCGGGCAGTGATTCCCATAACTACTAGAATAATGCACTTAGCCGACGAAATTCACCTAAGTACATAGGTGACGAAAGTTTTGTCACTTAAGGTCCGTCGTCTAAGTGTCTTCGTGTAAGCACTTAGACTGAAAAAAAAATCGTTGCCTAAGTGATATCTTAGGAGACGAAACTTACTTTGTCACCTAAGTGTTTCATTACAAAAGTTTTATACAAAAGATGACAAAAATTTTCATCCTATACAATGCTTAAGACGACAAAACTGTTTCATCGTCTAAGGTAACACTTAGACGACAAATTTTTTTTTGTCGTCTACATGTTGTAACTTAGACAACAAAATCTTTTTCGTCGTCTAAATGAATTCACTTGGACGACGAATACTAAATTTCATTGTCTATATATTCTTGCTAGAAACCATTTCATTGTCCAAGTGGACATGTTAGACGACGAAATATTCAATAAGCTAAATTGTAATGTTTAAAAAAAATTATTTTAGGAATATAAATTGAATTAAAAATTAAATAATAATTTAATAAAATACTCATTGAATATATATATCAAATATAAAAAGTGTACATAGCTTGATCGAAATATATATATAAACTAAGAAACTAAATTGGAAGTATGGATCCTACCGATTTCCCCGTCGCCGCTCCTGCATATGCTTCTACATTTCGTCAAAAGCACGATCTAAAATTTTGTTATTCACTTTTATATGAATTTCTTCCATTACATATCGGAACACATTTTCTGACATCCAGGGTACACCGGGGTGTCAGCTTCAAGTAGCATCTTGTTGTACTTGTTTATCTCAGTAGTGTTGCTGGCCAAGGCTGGAGGGACTGTGTCATGATGAGGAGTATCATAACTTCCCTCTTCGTGTTGGTGTCTTCTAATAGTTATATAAATATACAACTCTCTTGTGCTTAAATATTCTGAAAATGATTAGTTTATTTGTTTAGTTTTCAATAATTTATTATGTTTTTGTTCATTTAGGTTATTTGGAAATAAATACAAAAATGAGCAATAAAAGAGGAATTCTATTTAAATAAGAAATGATGATGTGGAAAGCCCATGTGGCGATGACTCAACCCTAAGTTGATGAGGAGTAGATCAATATCATAACTATATAAGCATATTTTGAGGAACAAAAGAGAGTTGTTGATTTGCAGAGAGAGAAGCCAAAGAAGAGAAGAAGTGCCGCATCCTTGGTATTCAAGTCGTCACATTCGACCCGTCGAACTGAAGCTTCCGAGAATTCTATGGTTTTTGGTTTATTCTTCCTTCTCCATCATATTCTTTTTGCTATTTGTGTTCGTACAACTATGAGTAGCTAAATGCCCCTCATTAGGGGCTAATCGAAGCCCTAGACATGCTTACGACTTTGAACCCCTTATGATTTAATAACAATTTGGATGAGTTTTTGTGACGACCCGAATCAGAATCTGATGCTTATTCGGCACGATTCTCGAGATTGAGTTTAGTCGCAGTTTATTGTCGTATATGTGGTTTGCCGATTCGATTCGCGACTTTATTTTCGGTCGAGAATTTGAGTTGAGTGTCTTCACGGGAATGGTAGAGTACGTGATTTCGAGTTTGTGGGCGGTTCCGGAAGATTTTTCCGATACCCGGGGAATATTTTATGATTATTTGAAGTTTCGGGTTTCGACGAGTTTATCCGATTGTTTCGAGCTTATCTGAATCATTTCGTATATTCGTTTTGGACAGTCGATCGACTCGAGACTCGAGTATAAATATCGAAAATAGTCATAAATTGTCGAGAAATACTGTTTCGCGTTGACTGGCCGTTGACTTTCCAAAAATAGCAAGTGACCTGTTTGACCGAAGAGGAAAGTTTCCTCTTTGAGTTGTGCTGTCCGACGACCTAGATTCCGGCCATCTCCGACTTCGGCGAGGGTATGGTTCGATTCCTTGTTCAATTTCGAGTTGAATGATGTGTGTATTGATGTGAATTGGTGGGTTTTTAGTTGAACCCGATTCGGGTTTCGTTGCCGGAATTCGCCCTTAACGGGGGGTGGTTTTCCGGTGACCCTTGGTGGCCGAGGGGTGAGGGCTTTGACTCGCCTTACCCCAAGGAAGCTCCCCATGTGTTTTATTTCGGGATTGGTGGTGGTTTGGCTTGAACCCGATTGGGTTTTCTGCTGAAATTTTCCGGTTGGTTTTCGATGGAATTGATGAGGTTTGAGTTCGAATTGGCTTGTGTACCAGTTAAGAAAAGTGTTTGGATGAGTGAGACCTTGAAGATTGGAGCTTTTCGCTGTGAAACTCCACGGTTGACGACGCGCCGCCGGCGGCGGCGGCGGTCAACGGCGGAGCTCCGGCCAAAAGTTGACTTTTCAGATTTTGACGTTTTTAATGTCGTTTTTCTCGTAATCGCGCCCTGATTATCGTCCAGAGGTTTTCGGGTTGATTTGATTAGCCGATTTTCAGTCGAGGTTTCGAGTGGGGATTTCGGGATTTTCGTAATTCATTTTGTACTGCATTTCGTATTCCAGGGAACGGTTGGTTTTCGTGCATCAGTACAGTGTTGTGGATTACGATATTGATCAGTTATGTTTTGTAAATATTCAGGAGATCGAGATCGTGACCTGGATCGTGATCGTGCTTCAGGCGAGGGATCTTCCGCCGGACCACGAGTTTAGCGCGAGTGCGCGTTACGCGAGTCTGTGAGTGGACATTTATTTTCACGGATTGATTGCGAGTCTTTTATTTATGATTTACGAACTTGAGCATGCAGTTTGATTATGATTTACGAGCATATGTTTACGATTATGCATATACGAATATACGTATACGAGTATACATGTATATATATTATGTTTTAAGCATGTGCATAGAAAAGATTTATGATTTGGTTTACACAGAGTACAGTCTCAGTATATGTTGTGGTATCGATACACATTGGCTTCTCGGCTGATCCCCGAGTACGCTCCGGGAAGGACAGATATCCTGACCCGAGGCCTTTCTGGCTAGGAATCACGTGTGGGTCTGGGATCCCGTGGTTCAGACTGTGCTATCGCGTGGTAGTCCATGAGAGATTCCGCGATACATTTACGTTGCATGCTCTGTACGTGAGTGGTAGCTGATGTCTCCTCACGTATCATTTGATTTTCGTGCATTCGACTCGTATATGATTTTATACGTATATATATTACTTGGTGAAAGACATTTATTTTCGTCCACTCACTCTAACGTGTTTATTGTCTTTCCCCTGGGCTTTTCGGTTTCCGTGCCCAGTTGCAGTTCAGGTTTGGTGTTTTCACGTTGCGGTTTGGAGGCTAGTGATCATAGTTACCTGTACTTTCCAGTAGGTTCTTGTTTCGCCTACTGATGTGTATATTGTATATGTTTTACTTTAGAGGTCGCTCTGATACATTTTGATACTTGTTTATACGGATTTTCTCAGATATACATATATACATAGTACAGTTTGTTTACTGTTATTAATTACATTGATGTTGAGAAATCCGGATGGGATCGGTGCCCACGGTTTGGCTTTTGTGGCATAGGATGAAGTGTTATTTCTGGGTGCAGGTTATGGTAATTCCACGCTAGTAACGAAACTCTGCCGAAATTTTGAAAATTTTTGTTGGTTCGTGTTTTCGAAAGGGTTTGATTCCGATTTAGGTACCTGAATCGGGATTGGGTCTTTTCAGTTTTACTTAACTATAATTTCATTGATGATTTCTACTACGTGTTTCCTTGATGGCCAACCTAGATTCATGTTTTGCAGTCTATTGTCTTCAATGTGTACATAACAAACATATTAACGCATGTTCATAATAGATAAGCAAGCCCATTGTGATAACTTGTGGGAAGTAAGACCTTAGTGACGAAAGGGTGATCACCATATGAACCCTTGATGTAACGACCCGAATAGGAAATGGTATGTTAATTGGCTTGATTCGCGAGATTCACGAATAATCACAGTTTATCGTAATTAGTTAGATTTATTTACGACTAAATTATCGGACAAGAATTTGAGATGAGTTCCTTCACGAGAGTTATAGTGTACGTGATTTCGAGCTCGTAAGAGTTTCCGGAGGATTATTTCGAATTACGAGGAACAAGTTATAAATATTTCCGACCATTGGATTTAGTCGTTTTTATTCATTTTGGATTCGATTCGTTTTGGACTGTTGATCGTCTTGGGTCGCGCGTATAAATATCGGAATAGTCGTAAAATTGTCGAAAAGTCACATTTGGGAAGTTTGACCGCGTTGACCGGAGCTCCACCGTGACCGCGAACTGCCGCCGTCTGACCCGCTATTTCCGGCCACCTCCGGCCACAATCTTGGTATGGTTAGAATCCTCTCATGATTTCCTATTCTTTTGACCTTGATTTTGTGAGAATTGATGGAGTTTTGAGGGAGAACGAACTCAGTGAAGTTTTGAGATTTTGCTGGATTGGGGTGGTGGTTTCTGGTATGATTTGAGGTCATTGGGGTTGGGGGTTTTGCTCCCCTCAACCTATTGATACTTTTGGGTGGAAGAATTTTGGGATTTGACGCTGTTTGAAACTCGCCGGAATCCAGGGAGGCCGTGAGTTTTGGGCCGATTTTCGGTTGGTGTGTTTGGATTTGGAAGATGGTGATGAAGAGGAAGTTGTTGGGCTTGTGGAGGAATCGAGTTTTGGGCTTTCCCCGCTGGAAAACCTCACCGTTGACACCGCGCCATCGCTGGCGGCGGCGATCGAGGCGGAGCTCCAGCGAAGTGTTGACTTTTTGGAATTTTGGAGAGTTTTATACCGTTTTGCTCGTAATCGCGTCCCGAGCGTAGTCTTGAGGTTTTCCGATTAATTTGAGTATTATATTTTGGGACGAGGGTTAATTGGGTATATTTTGTGAATTTTGTAATCCTCGTCGATATTTTCGG
This sequence comes from Geum urbanum, assembly GCA_946800695.1. Classification (NCBI taxonomy): domain Eukaryota; kingdom Viridiplantae; phylum Streptophyta; class Magnoliopsida; order Rosales; family Rosaceae; genus Geum; species Geum urbanum. The sequence continues at coordinate 16,538,363 of OX327003.1, forward strand.
GCGGTACGTCTTTCGAGAAGGCGGGGTTCTCGACGTATTAGCTCCGTATGATGTGTTTCAATATGTATTCATCGTATCTCTACTATTCAGGTAATCGAGATCCAGCGTTTGGCGAGGGATCTTCCGCCGGACCTCAGGGCTAGCTTTGCTCTGTGAGTAGACATTTATTTACACTGTTGTAGCGAGTTCTTGATTTCAGTATTTGTTTCCAGTACAATGTTCAGATTATTTATCGTTTGAAAAGTATAGTTTATTTTATTGGTGATGGCATTTATTTGTTTAGCATCGATGCATTGGCTACGCGGCTGATCACCGGTAGTCCATCTATCAGGCTTGAGAGATTCGCTTGATATGCCAACTAGGCTTGAGAGATTTGCTTAGTTTATCACCGTCGAGTTTGAGAGATTCGCTCGACCTACTACTCTGGCAGGGAAATCTGCCGGAGTGGTGACTTTTATGTACTTAAGAACTCGCATCATTTTTCTGACTATATAAATGGTGAAAGGCATATGTTTATTTTCGTCCACTCACTCTAACGATTTTATTTGCCTTTCCCCTGGGGTTTTTAGTTTCCATTGCCTAGTTTGTAGTTTGGATTCCTGTGTTGTACGTCATCGGTGGAGGCATAGAGTTCGGATCACTCTTCAGTTTCTGTAGGTTTCTTGTTTGACCTACTCGTTGTAAATGTTGTATATAGGCGTCGCTCTGAGTACTTATACTGTGTTTCAGTTGAGTATACTCCTGAATGATTCTGGATTACTTGTAAACCTTTGAGTTTATTATATATATGTTGTTGAGAAATCCGGATGGGGAACGGAGCCCCAAGCTTTGACTTTTGTGGAATATTCGAAGTGTATTTCTTTGCAGGTTCTAAGAATGGTTCCCCTATTTCAAAGTAAACTCTGGCAAAATAATTTTAAAGTCATGTTTTCGAAGGGGTTTGATTTCGGTTTAGACAACTAAATCAGAGTCGGGTCCTTTCACTTGAAGCTTTGTTATTCCTCAAACATTCTTAGAACTAAATGACTCTAGTTTTTTTAGGCTTACATCACCATATGTATAAGTCAGTTAATTGGGGATCAAGTTAGTGCAAATGACTATTCCCTCTTTCATGCCGAGTAAAACTGTGCAATATGCACGATGACTTAACCATACCTCATGCATGGAGAATATTCGTCCATTGCTGTCTAGATTAGGTGAGCGTGATCATGAGTATTGTAGGGTAGAGAGAAGTTCCTAACATTCATCTCTATTTGATTTCTCCAACAATTTACTTTTCTGAAATTTATATTTTTCTGATGTAGGTGTATCCTCGCCGAATTATTTTGGTGACCAAATCAACTTCGAATACCCTAAAATTTTGTGTGGTACTACATCACTATGTCTAGATTCTTGTGTTAAATTTTCATAGTTTTTAGTTTAGTATAATTACTTTTTGTAAATTAATTTGTGTCCTGTAGTCAAGTCTGTCAGATTTCTGGCTTTCGTGTTTCTTGTGTTTTGAAGTCTTAGTTTCACAAATCCTCTGCGGGTAATAACTCATATTTTAATTTAAACTACTCTAATATAATTGACATTATAATGGGGCATCTTTGAGGGTGGTTTCCCGCATATCAAATTTTGGCGCAGTGTTGCCGGAGATTGTTCAATTCTAAGTCTTAAGCAGTGTCTTTTGTTTTTAGTTTTGTGTCATTTAGTTTTCTTTTGCTTTTGAGTCTTGCATTCTTTATTGTGTCTAAGAGCTTCTTGTATGCATATTCGTCATTCTGCAAGGTCTGAACCACTGCTACTTGACTTAGAGATTGAGAAGTCTGCAAGACAAAACCGAAAACAACAAAGATACTACTGTCGAACTCAAGTAACAGTAGTGGTGAGGATTTTGAGGCCGAACAACATTCATATACAAGTTCTGTATTTGAGGGGGAGCAGCATATTTCATCGCCACCACCATCAACGCGACTAATGGCCAACAATCTGAAACTAAAGAAATCTATTATTTAGGGTACAGGAGTTGCAGACTCACCAATTGTGCTTCCAGAGAATTTGGGATCTTATGCAATACCTACATCTCTCATCTCGAACTTGCCACTCTTCAGAGGCACTCCCTCTGAGGATCCTCAAGATCATCTTAATGAGTTTGCAGTATTGTGCAGAATTCAGAAGTCACAAAATGTTGAAGAAGATACTGTCAAGCTCATTCTATTTTCATTCTCTTTAAAGAACAAGCAAAGTCATGGTTTCACTCATTGATTTCCCAGTCAATTGACACATTGGAAAAGATGGGTGCTGCATTTATGAAGGAGTTTTACTCTATCTCTTGCACCAAGAACCTGAAGAAGTAGATCAATACTTTCAGGCAGAAGAATGGGGATGAGCTGCATCAAGCCTGTAGTAAATTCAAGGGTCTACTTTGACAATGCCCCACCATAATTTTGACCTCAACACTCAGATGGAGTTCTTCGATGAAAGATTTAATTCATTTAATAGGCAGAAGCGTGATTCAACTAGTGGAGGTAATTTGTGGAATTTGACTGGAGCTGAAGCTAAAGAAATTGTGGAAAATCATGCAAGAGAATTCAAGGCAGTTTCAGTCAAGACATAGATCTATGGGTACCAGCAGAAGATTCTTAAATGCAGTTGTAATAAATGGAGCCATGGAGAAAAGGTTGAATTCTATTAAGAATGACATAGCCTTGATCATCAGTGCCTTGGAGGTTGATAAGAAGAAGATAGTTGCTGCGGCTCAGGTAATATGCACTTTATGTTCTGCTACAGATCATCTGGCAGAAGATTGTCCAAAGTTTATAGCAGATGATGGAGAAGAAGATGATGTGAGTTTTGTCGGCAGAAAGTTCAATAACTATGAAGGGAATAGAGATCATCCACTTCTAAGTTATAGGAGCAACAATGTGCGAAACCCTCCACCTAATCCACCAGGATTTCCACAAAGACAACCTAGAGGGGATGAACAACATTTCGGTCAGCGAAAAGGAACTCAGTAGCAATACCAAGCTCTACCACTTTCATCACCTCAAGCATCAACATGTACTTCGAGTCTAGAAGCATTACTTCAGCAGATGATGTTTGATAAGAACAAAGTGTTAGAGGGGACTAATGCCGCCATAAGCACTATTAGGCAAGAAGTTAAAACCATAAATCAACAACATGGGAAATCCATTGAGCTTCTTGAGCGCCAGATGAGTAAACTCAAGAAAACTTTGGGGCACTTCCCAGCAAGACTGAACTTAATCCAAAGAATGAGCGGGATGTGCATGTTATGTAGTTGAGGAAAAGGAAGGTGTTAGAACCATTCTTAGAGCCTAAAAAGAGGTCCCAAATGTTGGAAGAACCGGTACTGGAGAAAATTATATTTGACAACCCGTTAGGAAAGTCACAGTAGCTCCAATTCGACGGGTCGAACGAAATTCTTGACCCGTCGAAGATTTGTCCAGGAAACCATAGTGGGGTATCTTCAACCCATCGAGAGGAAATTCTTGACCCGTTGAAGACCAATCCAGAGGAGGACAGAAGCAATATTCGACCCGTCGAGAAAGAAATCTTGATCCATCGAAGAAAACTTATGGACTCCCAATTCGAAATGTCGAAAATACACCTGGTGCCAACGTTCAGACCACTCCAAGAAATGGGCAGGTATCCTCTAAACCTTCTTCTTCCGCTGACATTCCCATTCATTTTCCTAACAGGTTAAAAAAGCAAGAGAATGAGGACAAGGCCAACGACATCCAGGAGATGTTCAGCAAGGTTTAAGTGAATATTCCTCTACTCAAAGTACTTAAACAAATTCCACAATATGAAAAGCTTCTAAAAAAACATTATACAACTAAGAGGAAATATAGGCGAACCGAGAAGGTAGCTTTGAGCGAGAAATTTTATGTTGTGTTACAAATAAAGCTACCCCCCAAGATGGAGGATTCAGGGTGCTTCACTGTTCCATGCATTATAGGTGATAATAGGTTTTCTGGTGCTTTATTGGACTTATGATTTTCTATTAATTTGCTGCCCTATTCTGTTTATAACAATCTAAACCTGTCATCACAATTACAAGCCACATTGGTAACTATTAAATTGGCTGACAGATCTAGCTGCTACTTATTAGGTGTTGTTGAGGATGTTTTAGTGTAGGTAGGTGACTTGATCCTCCCAGCTGATTTCTTCATCTTGGAGATGGAAAGAGAGCCAATGCCCTCTGAGCTTCCATTGATTTTAGGTCGTCCATTCTTGTGAACCGCCCTCACAAAAATTAACTGTTATGAAGGAACTCTCACCATGAGGGTTGAGGATAGAAAAATTTGCTTCAACATATTTGAAGCTATGAAGCATCCAGGTAATGCTAGTGATTATTCCAGTTATTTAATTGATGCTTTTGATAGTTTCATGCAGGAATACGTCCAATATTCACTGGAGGATGATGCTTTGAGGAAACCTTCAAAGGTTAGCGATAAAATCGTTCCAGCAGCCTCGATCAAGCAGAAATCTCGACTCATCAAGAAAGACTGAATCAGCAAGTCGTTGGATGAGTTAAAAGCTAATCTGGGATACAAACCTTCAAGTGCGGGGTATGATGACGATGAGTGTCTAAGCATTGGCAACTGTCAAGACTTAGACATGGATGAGGAGTTCTACAATGTGGTGGCAGAGCTCGATGCAACACAACAAGCCACATGTAAGTTTATTATTCCTTTTCCATTGCCATAACTGAAGCAACTCTTCGTCCTTCTGTTAAGGTAGCCCCTGAACTTGAATTTTACTTAAATCGCTACATGAGCATTTGAAGTATGCATTCTTGGAAACTGGTGACACTTTACCAATTATTATTTATTCAAAGCTAACCTAGTTGCAGGAAGAGAAATTGCTAACTGTTCTCAGGGAATACAAAGGAGCAATTGGATGGACCATAGCAGATATCAAGGGCAAATGTCCTACCTTGTGCACTCATAGGATATACCTTGAATAGGGAGCTAAGCCCACAAGGGAAGCTCAACACTGACGTAACCCTTCAATGATGGATGTTGTGAAGAGGGAAGTAATCAAACTTCGGGACGCATGTATTATATATGCTATTTCTGATAGTAAATGGGTCCTGTGTAGATTGTTCCAAAGCATTCTGGCATCACAGTTGTGAAAAATTATGAGAATGTGTTTATGCCACAAAGAAGCCAAACCGGATGGAGAGTTTGTATTGACTACCGCAAACTAAATGCAACTACGTGTAAAGATAGTTTCCCTTTATCCTTTATTGATCAGATGTTGGAGCGTCTTACAGGTCATATTTTCTACTGCATTTTGGATGACTATTCTAGCTACAACCAGATTGCCATCCATCGAGATGATGAAGAGAAGACCACCTTCACATGTCTGTTTGGAAAATTTTCCTATAGACGGATGCCTTTTGGATTGTGCAATGCCCTAGCAACATTTCAGAGATGCATTATGAACATATTTTTAGACATGGTTGAGATAATCATTGAGGTATTCATAGATTATTTTTCAGCTTTTGGTGATTCTTTTGATATGTGTTTGCATCATTTATCCAAGGTTTTCAAGCATTGTGTTGAGACTAACCTTGTGTTGAATTGGGAAAAATGTCACTTTATAGTAAAACAAGGTATAATTTTGGGCCATGTAGTATCTACTAGAGGGATTGAGGTTGATAAAAGTTAAGGTTGATATTGTGCGTACTTTATCCCCTCCTTTAACTGTAAAAGAGGTGAGATTTTTCTTGGACATGCAGGATTTTATCGCAGGTTTATCAAGGTTTTTTCCAAGATATTCAGACTGTTGTATGCATTGCTCCAGAAAGATGTAGCTTTTAACTTCAGAGATGAGTGCTTGAAGGCATTCAACAAGCTCAAGGAGCTTCTAACAACTGTACCCATCATACAGGTACCTGATTGGAATCTACCTTTTTAATTGATGTGTGATGCTTTTGATTATGTAGTTGGGGGGGTCAACGTCCAGCTAAGCTGCCCATGTCATCTATTATGCTTCCAAGACTTTGAATGATGCACAATTGAATTATTCAACTACTGAAAAGGAAATCTTAGCTGTGGTCTTTGCTTTAGAAAGGTTTAGGTCTTACTTGTTAGGAACTGAAGTAATTATATTCTTTGTTCATGCTGCTTTGAGATTTTTGATGACTAAACAGGATGCAAAGCTCATATTGATTAGATGGATGCTACTACTTCAGGAGTTTGATTTCGAGATCAAAGATAAGAAAGGAATTGAGAATGTGGTGGCAGATCACCTGAGAAGGATCAGTCATGGATCCAACACAAAGGAAGACTCATTGTCTCTGCTTGAAAGCTTCCCGGATGAGCAACTTTTTTCTCTTATACCTTCTAATGGTACGCGGATATTGTTAATTATCTTGTGTCAGGGAGAATACCAAGTTGTTACCATAGCACTTAGAAGGACAAGTTTGTGAAGACAGCTAAGTACTACGTGTGGGATAACCCTAATCTATGGAAACATTGTCTCGATTTGTTGATAAGAAGTTGTGTTCTTGAAACTGATTTCAATCTATATTATCTCTTTGTCACTCACATGTAGAAGGAGATCACTTTGCCAGAAAAAAGACTGCATTGAAGGTACTTAAGAGTGGCTTCTTATGACCAACTTTGTTCAAGGATGCACATGAGTTCCATAAATCATGTGCTAGATGTTAGCTCATAGGTAACTTAGGTCCTAGGGATCAGATGCCCCAATATCCAATCTTTGTTGTTGAAATCTTTGATGTGTGGGCTATAGATTTTATGGGTCTATTTCCTAGCTCCCAACAAAACGTGTACATTCTACTTGTTGTTTATTATGTTTCAAAGTAGATGGAGGCAGTGGTCACTCAAACTAATGATGTTATTGTTGTTTTGAAGTTCTTAAAATCACTTTTTATTAGGTTTGGTACTCCCAGATACATCATCAGTGATGGAGGTTCCCACTTTTGTAACAACTCTTTTGCAGCTTTGCTTAAGAAATTTAATGTTCATCATAAGGTGGCAACATCTCATCATCCACAGACCAGCCGACAGGTAGAAGTCTCCAACAGGGAAAGAATTAACCAAACTTTGGAGAAGACTGCTGGACCAACCCGAAAAGATTGGAATCAACATTTAGATGAGGCGTTGTGGGCATATATGACAACATACAAGAATTATCGGATGGTCTATGAAAAAAGATGACATCTTCCGGTGGAGCTTGAACATAAGGCATATTGGGCAATTAAATAGTTCAACTTTTTCTTTGATGCTCTTGGTGTTCATAGGAAGTTACAGTTGAATGAGTTAGAGGAGATTCAGAACAATGCATATAAGTCTAGTCAGATCTACAAGGAGAAAACTAAGATGTTTCATGATAACATGATTAAGGGCATGTCTTTTGTTGTTGGACAAAAGGTTTTACTATTCAATTCACGTCTGAAGTTGTTCCCTGATAAGCTTTGTTCTAGATGGTCTGGTTCTTTTGTTATTCGTAATGTGTTTGCTCATGGTGCAGTTGAACTGTTAAATCCAAGGGATGGAAACATATTTAAGGTAAATGGACATAGGATTAAGACTTTTTATGAGTCTTCTCAAGTGCGGGATGTGGATGAAATTCCCATTCGTGATCCTTCTCCAGTGGAGAAAACTGGTGCGCACCGTCTGACAAAAGACGTTAAACTTAACTCTACATGGGAGACAACCCATGTTGATGGAGAAGCTTGAAAACTAGATTTGCATTCATAGCCCTTCTCCTTTGTTATTTTTCTCCATGTTTAGTGTGTTTTGTGATGTGTTATGTGTTTCATTCCATGCTTGTTGATGTATTGCATGCTTTAGTTGTGTTTTGCATTTAGGACAATGCAACTTTCTAGTGTGGGGTGAGGTCTATATCATATCCTTAGTGTCTATGTATAAAATTTGGGAAGTTTTGGACAGTAGCATGCAGTCGACCCGTCGAAGTATGTCTTGACCCACTGAATTATAAGGAGATCTTTTCCGACGATTAGTTCGTCGTGGAAGGGTCTCTGCGTCAATTTTTGGTATTTTTTTGAGTTTTTCTTTATTTCTCTTGTTCGTTTAAAATACAAACATAGAAAATGTCAAGAAAAGTAACACAAAAAGAGTGTTTTTGATTGTTGTTTTTAGTCTTAGGAGCCCTTAACTAGTCCATGATATCGTGTTATTATATCTTCTGAAATTGTGGCTAAAAGTGAAACATGCGACTAAGTGATATGAATTTTGTTGGTTAATCTTCATGTATGATGCATATGAGAATGTGTAGTAGATCTAGAAACAAGTTAACATGGTACAAATCTTTGAGCATGCGTAGACATTGTTAAGATTCATTTAACCTGTGAATGATTGAGCCTATAAGTGATATACATGCTTTCTTTGATTGAATGGCAATTGCTTACCACATATTAAGTTAATGGACTCTAGAGATTACTAGAACTTGCTTTTGTGCTAATCAAAGCTTATAGTTAATATATGTCTTGATTGAGGAAGTGATAAAGGCACTTAGGTTCTACCACCATGGCCATATGTAGCATGTGTCCCATATTTTTTGTATGCAAGATGTGCACCCCTTAGTTAACCACTTTGATCCTACGTGGTAGCCAATTTGTCATCACTTGCATAACCTTAACCTTAAATCTTAGAATTGTTGTATCTCTACTTTGTTCTAGGACTTAGTAGACCTATACATGAGACATGTACATGAAGACCAAGGTGACACTTTATAAAGGTGATACAAAGGAAAAGTGTGGGGTATCAAGCTAGTGTTATACCAAAAAGAAAAAAGAGAAAAAAAAAAAGAGATTTTATTTTTGTAGTGTCTAGCTTGATACCTAGGTTAACTGCTAATGAAAATAATGAAGTGAAGTCCCAATAAATTGAAATTTAGCCACAATAGTGACATAAAGGTGGAGAAATTCAATGGTTTCTAAGCGATAAAAGTCACTTATTTTGAATTTCATATCCTTTTGTTTTGTAAACCCATGAGCCTAACCCTATTACAATCTTTGAAAGACTTTTTTGATCCTCAAGATAGGCAGCCTTTGATTTGTGGAGAATAGTCACAAGAGTTTAGCATATGGTTCGGTAAGTTTGGCTAGTAATTGAATTGAGTGAACACCTTAGACATACTTTGATAGAAACACTTATGAGAACATATTTATGTGAGGTTGAATTTTGACTTGTTTATGGCATGTTGCAGCATTGTGTTAAGAATGATTATGTCTTGATCCTACATATTACATGTCTGTCATACATTGCCTTAACCTTTGAAATTTTGTGGATTGAATTGAGATATCTTGTAAACTTGGTGTTGCAATTAGACGATTTCTGAGACAAAATGATAAGGGCCTTTTTTTTAGTGTTTTACTCGAGGACTAGCAAAAGTTAAATGTGAGGTATTTTTATAGTTGAATAAATATGCAACTCTCTTATGCTTAATTACTCCGAAAATGCTTAGTTTATTTGTTTAGTTTTTAGTAATGAAATATATTTTTGTTTACTTAGGTTATTTGGGAGAAAATACAAAAAATGAGCAATACAAGAGGAATTCTATTCAAATAAGGAATGATGATGTGGAAAACCCATGTGGCGATGACTCAATCCTAAGTTGATGAGGAGTATGTGAATTATCATAACTATATAAGCATGTTTTGAGGAACAAAAGAGGGTTGTTGATTTTCAAAGAGAGAAGCCACAAAAGAGAAGAAGTGCCGCATCATTAGGATTCTAGTCATCAACATTCGACCTGTGGAAGTGTTCCATGACCCGTCGAACTGAAGCTTCCAAGAATTCTAGGGCTTTTGGTTTATTCTTCCTTCTCCATCATATTTTTTTTTCCTATTCTATTCTTCCAACTATGTGTACCTAAACTCCCTTGTTAAGGGCTGATTGAAGCCCTATACATGCTTACGATTTTGAACCCCTTATGATTTAATAACTATTTGGATGAGTTTTACTTCACTATAATTTTAATGATGATTTCTACTACGTGTGAAAGGACCCAACCCCTTCGAAAACACGAACCAACAAAAACCAACAAAATTTCGGCAGAGTTTCGTTACTAATGTGGAATTACCATTACCTGCACGCGGAAAATACACTTCATCCTATGCCACAAAAATCAAACCGTGGGCACCAATTCCATCCGGATTTCTCAATATATCAACAATAACGTAAAGTAGTAAATATATTTGTACTTACTGAAATCCGGAGTAAAATCGTATAATATATACAAAAGTATACTCAGAGCGACCTCTAATGTATAATCATATACGTAAACCACAGTAGGTAGAACAATAAACCCACTGAAAGAAACAAGGTAACTCGAGCACTATGCCTCCAACCACGACGTGCGACACCAGAGTCCAAACTGCAAACTGGGCACGGAAACCAAAAAGCCCAGGGAAAGACATGAAAACTGTTAGAGTGAGTGGACGAAAATAAATGTCTTTCACCAGTTGATATATATGTTTAAAATAACATATGCGAGTCCAAGTAAATAGAAATAACAAAGTACACGAGGTAAACTCATACTCCTCCAGCGTACTGAGCATGCAAGTAAAAATCCCACGGGGTCACTCATGGACACATCCGTGCTAGTACAGTCCATATCACGGGGTCCTTGGTCCACACGTGATTCTAAGCCAGAAAGGCCTCGGTTCCGAGGAAACGCCCATTGCTGGTCAGGTCGGGGTAACGATGCCACTCCTGGAAGGCCTACCATCGGGGATCAGCCGAGAGGCAAGTGTATCGATACAACAACGTAACGGAGACTGTACTCTGTGAAAATCAAATCATAAACAGTTCGATGCAAATGCATGAAACAACATATAAGTGTATGTATACTCGTATACGCATATCCGTATATGTATAATCATAAAACACATGCTCATGTAATCCGAAATCTCATACGCATGCTCAAGTTCATAAAACGTGTATAAAGACTCGCAAACAATCTGTGAAAAGAAATGTCCACTCACAGACTAGCGTAACGCAGTTCGCGTTAACCCGTGATCCGGTGGAAAGTCCCTCCCCAAACAAACGATCACGAACCCCTGAATAATCACAAAGTTCATATCTCAAAGTCATAACTCGACAATTCAAAACAAATCACGAGAAACCACCGTTCTCGGAAACACGTAATCCGAATACGACGAATCGTCGAAAATCCGAAAATCACATCTCAATACCTCGCTGTACTTTCGGATGCTCAACTCGAAAAACGAACCTCCCCACTGCGATCGGGGCGCGATTTCGAGTGAAATGACACGCAACTTGTCGAAAATCCCAAAAAGTCAAACTGTTGACCGTTGACCGCCGGCGGCGGCGGCGGCGCCACCAACTTGAACTTTTCCCGGCGGAGAAACCCCTATTCCACTCAAAATCATCCACTGAGCAACTTTCTCAACTGCATCAAATGCCAATTCTCACTCTAACTAGGTCAATTTCATGTAAAACCGAATTGATACACAAATTTCAAATCCAAAATTCTCCATCCACAATCAAAATTAGAACTCCACACTTACATGGTAGCTTCTAGGTGATGAGAGCTTCAAAGCCCACTCCTTGTTTCAACTCAATTCGGCCGGAAAATACAAACCCGAATTCACCAATTTTCCCCAAACTTTTGGCCGGAAATTCTCACACCACCGGCGTCCCACGCCGTGAGAGAAGGCCGGAATCACCACAAGGGAGTCTAGCCGAGTCGAACGGTCCCTATACCGACCCCGGAGGTGGCCGGGCGAGGGATCACTGCCGTGAGCCGTCGCCCAACGTCGCGCCACCCTCCACAGCTGAGTTGACCAAGTCAATGCTATCAATAAAAACTTTGACTTTCCTGATTTGGTAACCTCATTAAATACTTACCAAATATGGAAACTTCCAAAAATACCTTTTACGACAAACTTTGAATACCCATAACTTTCCCATCGTAATTTCGATTCCAATAATTCTTGCGGCAACAAACTCAACTCGACATGTTCTTCAATTATCACCCGAAGTCAAACATATCGACCAATCGGATAAAAAGTCAACTGTTCAAACCAACACATATTTAAACCGACTAAATAACAACAATCGGAAATATTCACAACTTAATCTTCGTAACTCGGAATAATGCTCCGGAAGTTCCCACGAGCTCGAAATTAAATTCTCAACAACTTCCGTGAAGAATCCGAAACCAAATTCTCAACCGGTAATTTAGTCGCTAACAAACCTATCATTTAAACCCGATTACGACGAAACTTCAAATATTCATAACTTATTCCTCGGTCGTCCAAATAACGATCCGGAATCGCCCACGAACTCGAAATCACACGTACAACGACTCTCGAGAAGAGACCCAGCTCCAATTCTTGGCCAATAATTTAGTCGTTATCAAATCTGGCGATTCAAACACTGTCGGAACTCTGCGACTACGCAGTAACACATGAAGTGAGCTGATCACACTGCTAATTCTGTTCTGGGTCGTCACAAATCCACCCCCCTTAAAAAAGTTTCGACCTCAAAATTTCCAAGTCTGTAGACTAAAGGTAGGAGCACTGCCTCTGCATACTACTCAACTCTCCAGTGACAACGTCAACTAAACAACTCTGACAACCGACTCCACAATAGGAGATAGCTCCGTGCTGAAATCCCTGTACCCTCAAATCACGAATCTGAACTGGCTCTACACAATCGCTAAGTGTTCCTACAAAAGGAACAGATAGGGTACACAACATGAAACAAACCTGAAACATAGTTCCGCTACACGGAACACAACACAACACACACAAAAGCCAACAATATAGACGACGCCGAACTATACAGCACAACACAAACTCGCCTATGATCACATACGAATCAAGACAACATGGCAAATCACAACTCAGTCTACACACATCAACATAACTCACACATCGAACTCGAGCAATTATCAACCCATTTCCGCTAATCTGAAAGTCTGTGGTAACACATTCCACAAAATCAGGATCAAACATTAAGTTAAACCAAACTCGCCCCAGCACAATGGAGTACAACATCGTTCCTCAAAACGACATCAAGCAACATCAGAACCATAGTGGTCCACAAACTGGTACAACAAGCAATCTCGAACAAGTGAAACTGCTGGTCCCAAATCCTCCGGAACTGCAATACCGAGGTCCACAATATACCCTCCAAGGTCTGAATAGTCCTCAAAGATCGCCCGCCAATCTGAGGATACGAACCGGTACTAACTTGTAATCTGGTCCCCAATGCTCGCTGCAAAGCTTGCCAACACTCTGTTGTAGCTGATTACCTCGACCAGCAAATTGGGACACAGGAACACCACATAGATGGACAATCTCCGCCAAACACAACTATGCCAATCTGCCACTGAAATTGTCTCCGAAAGTACAAGGAAATGTACTGAGTTCGTCAAATGATCCACAATGACCAAACAACTGGTACCACAAACCAAAGTGCGTACAAACATACACAAGATCACAGCGACAAACGCCACGTCTAATCGGAAATCTCAAATGGCTGACACTTCTCGGCAAGTCTCTGCCTCCTAGCTATCGCCAGTCGACAAATATGGCATCTGCGCACACATGCTGCTACATTGCTTTTCATGTTGTGTCACGAGTAGTAAACTCAAAGTATCTGATACATCTCCGCATCACTAGCGCCAAATGCGCGCGAAATAATGAGCTTTAACATCATCATACTATAATTTAGCTTCCGTAGTGCATAACCCGGCTAACACGGAAACTCGAGCCACAAACACATGAAACACTGAAGCTCCCGACTTTCAACTGAATGCATCAGCAACAATATCCCAGAAGGATAGTCAAAGTACGATCTCTAGCCTTTCTCGAACAAGCTCAAAGGTGCAGCTATAGTCGTTAGTCGACCCCATCTATCTACACTGCCTCAAGCCCAAATCTGGCAAAAAATGCAAGTAGATGAAACTCAAATGATCAGTGCACGTCCTACACCTCGATGCACGCCATAGCTGTAGTGTCTCGAACTCTCTGATGCTAATATAAGGACAGCTACACCCAAATCATACACAGGATATGTAGCTTCATAAAGTTTCCATTGCCTAAACCCATGAGCCATCGCTCTGCTACACAGCATCAAAGCACAACCAAATCCAAACCTCAATGCATCGCCATAACCCACGAACTCACCACGATCATCAGGTATGGTCAACTTGACGCATTCTTAGTCAGTCCGGAAAGTAGAGTGGCAACCAGGGAAAATCCTGCACAAGCCGTCGGTAATAGCCTGCCAAACCTATGAGACTCCCGATCTCTGGTACAATGATAGGTCAACCCCAAATCAACACGGCTTCTACCTGATCAGGATCCACGCTGACTCCCTCGGCTAACATCGCGTGGCCCAAAATCTTCACGCTAATCAACCAAAACTCACACTGGCTGAACTTCACAAACACCTGGTCGTCTCGCAAAGTCCGCGAAACCGCTCACAATTGTTTCAGGAGCTAACCCACACTCCTGGAGTAAATTAGGATATTGCCGACCAACATGCCCGCAACTCGTCCAGAATCGTCTGAACATATGGTCTATCAAGTCCATACGATCTACGGGGGCATTGGTCAACCAAACAGCGTGACCAAGAACTCGTAATGCCTACACCATGATCTAAAAGCCAACCTAGCCACATCTGATTCATCGATCCTCAACTAGTAGTACCCGAACCCGAAATCAATCTTCGACAAGACTGAAGCTCTCGCGAGCTGATCAAACCAATCATCAATCCAAAGCAGAGGATACTCACTCTCCTCTGAAGCGAATCAGGCTTCGGTAGTCAACGTACCACCTCATCGAACCAATCATCTTCCGCACGAACAATGCAAGAGCACACCACGCAAATACGCGGGGTCGCATGAAATCTCCTGTAACCTCCTCTAGCAACTCCTAGAGTAGAAACTATAGCTCCATCAGCTTCGCTGGCTCCGAACGACAAGATGCCGGTAAAATGAGTCCAGCGCCCGGTACAAGCTCAATGGTGTAATCAGTCTCCCGAACTGGAGAAACCCCTGGTAATTCCTCCGAAACACACCTGGAAACTCGGGAACCACCTCAATGTCACCAATGTCGGGTACAGCAATCTAAGTATCCACAACATGAGCTAAACAAACAACACACCCCGTCTCCATCATTTGCTCGACCCTCACCACGAAATAGTATCTCGGGGAAACCTGGTCGTCGAAACACAACCTCCTTCTCGAGGTACTCGAACACAGCCAAATGCGTCGCCAAAAAGTCCATACTCATAGTCACATCAAAACCATGATGTCAAGCTATAACAGATCCGCAGCTAAGCCATATCCTCCAACAAGGATCTCGCAACCTCCGGATGGATGCAACACTCTCCAAGACCTCGGAAGTGGAGATGCAGGTATAATAGCCATGGATATCAAACAACAGTAACCTCGGAGAAAAGCCTGTCCTCACACAAGGTCATGGCACGAACTCCGACATACCCAACTAGCCGCCCACATCAATTGCGACATTACTGATTAACTCGTCCAAAAGGCTGCGTTGGTCACACTCCAGAAACAGAATCATGATGACCTCCTCGTGAACTCTGAGATGTCCAACTGCTAACTTAGCTGGCTGAGGGCCCTCCCTCGTAACGTGACCCTCCTGGTCACCGAAACAGCAACTGAAAGTACTCCACAAACACACGTCACCGCAACACCTGCTGCGTGAAAGGATCACCAACAATCGCCCAAACTCATACCACAAGAGCAAATTCACTACTCCGTGATCTCCACCATCGTCAAACGGTCCTCTGCTTGATCTGATGACCCTCAACATAATCAAAAGACCACAGCCTGATGAAGTCACTGATCCGAGGTGCCTGAACTCAACCTCATCACATATCCCAACTAAGTCCACTTTCCTCAAACCAACACATCGGGAACCGCGTACACCTTTCCTTCTTAATAGCCTCGCCACTGAGTGCAGCACACTAAGCTCCTCATGGCTGTCTCGAGGCACATCAATCAGACTCTCTCTGATGCTCAGGTTCAAACTCGTCTCGAACCTCGTGCATTGCTTCCTCTGAAGCCACATAACATGTGCAAACAGATACAAACATGTGGGCAACGCATCTCTGCCTCAGGTGGGTAAACACTCCTCATTCGATTGCTGGGTAGCCTGATTAAACCATTACCGTATAAACAACACCCTGAATGTAGGCCATAGAGTCGCAACAGGAACTCACATAATACCAGCCCACCAGATACAACAATCTGACTTAGGCAAACATCAACTGCCACAATTCTCAGCTCTGAAGCAACATGTAGATGCTCATACACACACAACTAGGCAAACCGTGCCACACAAATCTCCGAACTCAGAATACTCATCCAAATCCACAGTTCACAGGCAAATCGCGCGTCGATTGATCCTCAATAGGATCCATAATCGTACTGACACGGAAAGCACGTCAAGGAGGCATCCTAATGAATCAAACATCGTTCACAACAAGTGGAACGTAATCATGGACCTTCAAATATTTGAAAGTATACAACACCCGGCATATTGATGATTATCCGCCGGCCGGTCGGGTCACCATTCCAGACATGCTGTACATTCTCAAATATCCTTAGTAAACACGACTATAGAAGTCTACAGAACCTATAACCTAATGCTCTGATACCAAGCTTAAAGGACCCAACCCCTTCGAAAACACGAACCAACAAAAACCAACAAAATTTCGGCAGAGTTTCGTTACTAACGTGGAATTACCTTTACCTACACGCGGAAAATACACTTCATCCTATGCCACAAAAATCAAACCGTGGGCACCAATCCCATCCGGATTTCTCAATATATCAACAATAACGTAAAGTAGTAAATATATTTGTACTTACTGAAATCCGGAGTAAAATCGTATAATATATACAACAGTATACTCAGAGCGACCTCTAATGTATAATCATATACGTAAACCACAGTAGGTAGAACAATAAACCTACTGAAAGAAACAAGGTAACTCGAGCACTATGCCTCCAACCATGACGTGCGACACCAGAGTCCAAACTGCAAACTAGGCACGGAAACCGAAAAGCCCAGGGAAAGACATGAAAACTGTTAGAGTGAGTGGACGAAAATAAATGTCTTTCACCAGTTGATATATATGTTTAAAATAACATCTGCGAGTCCAAGTAAATAGAAATAACAAAGTACACGAGGTAAACTCATACTCCTCCAGCGTACTGAGCATGCAAGTAAAAATCTCACGGGGTCACTCATGGACACATCCGTGCTAGTACAGTCCGAATCACGGGGTCCTTGGTCCACACGTGATTCTAAGCCAGAAAGGCCTCGGTTCCGGGGAAACGCCCCTCACCGGTCAGGTCGGGGTAATGATGCCCCTCCTGGAAGGCCTACCATCGGGGATCAGCCGAGAGGCAAGTGTATCGATACAACAACGTAACTGAGACTGTACTCTGTGAAAATCAAATCATAAACAGTTCGATGCAAATGCATGAAACAACACATAAGTGTATGTATACTCGTATACGCATATCCGTATATGTATAATCATAAAACACATGCTCATGTAATCCGAAATCTCATACGCATGCTCAAGTTCGTAAAACGTGTATAAAGACTCGCAAACAATCTGTGAAAAGAAATGTCCACTCACAGACTAGCGTAACGCAGTTCGCGTTAACCCGTGATCCGGCGGAAAGTCCCTCGCCAAACAAACGATCACGAACCCCTGAATAAACACAAAGTTCATATCTCAAAGTCATAACTCGAAAATTCAAAACAAATCACGAGAAACCACCGTTCTCGGAAACACGTAATCCGAATACGACGAATCGTCGAAAATCCGAAAATCACATCTCAATACCTCGCTGTACTTTCGGATGCTCAACTCGAAAAACGAACCTCCCCACTGCGATTGGGGCGCGATTTCGAGTGAAATGACATGCAACTTGTCGAAAATCCCAAAAAGTCAAACTGTTGACCGTTGACCGCCGGCGGCGGCGGCGGCGCCACCAACTTGAACTTTTCCCGGCGGAGAAACCCTTATTCCACTCAAAATCATCCACTGAGCAACTATCTCAACTACATCAAAGGCCAATTCTCACTCTAACTAGGTCAATTTCATGTAAAACCGAATTGATACACAAATTTCAAATCCAAAATTCTCCATCCACAATCAAAA
Source organism: Geum urbanum (assembly GCA_946800695.1). Classification (NCBI taxonomy): domain Eukaryota; kingdom Viridiplantae; phylum Streptophyta; class Magnoliopsida; order Rosales; family Rosaceae; genus Geum; species Geum urbanum. The sequence goes on from OX327003.1 coordinate 16,556,551, forward strand.
TTAGAACTCCACACTTACATGGTAGCTTCTAGGTGATGAGAGCTTCAAAGCCCACTCCTTGTTTCAGCTCAATTCGGCCGGAAAATACAAACCCGAATTCACCAATTTTCCCCAAACTTTTGGCCGGAAATTCTCACACCACCGGCGTCCCATGCCGTGAGAGAAGGCCGGAATCACCACAAGGGAGTCTAGCCGAGTCGAACGGTCCCTATACTGACCCCGGAGGTGGCCGGACGAGGGATCACCGCCGTGAGCCGTCGCCCAACGTCGCGCCACCCTCCACAGCTGAGTTGACCAAGTCAATGCTATCAATAAAAACTTTGACTTTCCTGATTTGGCAACTTCATTAAATACTTACCAAATATGGAAACTTCCAAAAATACCTTTTACGACAAACTTCGAATACCCATAACTTTCCCATCGTAATTCCGATTCCAATAATTCTCGCGGCAACAAACTCGACTCGACATGTTCTTCAATTATCACCTGAAGTCAAACACATCGACCAATCGGATAAAAATTCAACTGTTCAAACCAACACATATTTAAACCGACTAAATAATCAACAATCGGAAATATTCACAACTTAATCTTTGTAACTCGAAATAATGTTCCGGAAGTTCCCACTAGCTCTAAATTAAATTCTCAACAACTTCTGTGAAGAATCCGAAACCAAATTCTCGACCGGTAATTTAGTCGCTAACAAACCTACCATTTAATCCCGATTATGTCGAAACTTCAAATATTCATAACTTATTCCTCGGTCGTGCAAATAATGATCCGGAACCGCCCACGAACTCGAAATCACACGTACAACGACTCTCGAGAAGAGACCAAGCTCCAATTCTCGGCCAATAATTTAGTCGTTATCAAATCTGGCGATTCAAACACTGTCAGAACTCTGCGACTACGCAGTAACACATGAAGTGAGCTGATCACACTGCTAATTCTGTTCTGGGTCGTCACAAAGTGTTTCTTTGATGACCAACTTAGATAAATGTTGTAGAGTCTATTGTCTTGAATGTGTGCATAACAAACATATTATCGCGTGTTCTGAAGAGATGAGCAAGCCCGTTGTGATAACTTGTGTGAAGTAAAACCTTAATGAGGAAAGGGTGATCACTATATCAACTTTTGAAGATCAGTTATTCCTCGAACATTCTTAGAACTTAATGACTCTAGATTTCAAGGCTTACATCACCATATGTATAAGTTGGTTAACTGGGGATTAAGTTAGAGCGGATGACCATTCCCTCTTTCATGCCAAGTAAGAGAGTGTAATATGCACGATGACTTAACCATAGCTCATGCATGGGGGATATTCATCCATTGTTATCTAGATTGGGTGGGGGTGATCGTGAGTATTCTATGGTGGAGAAAAGTTCCTAACATTCATCTTTATTTGATTTCTTCAACAATTTACTTTTTCGAAATTTATATTTTTCTGCTGTAGCTGTAGCCTCTCCGAATTATTTCGGCAACCAAATCAACTCCGAATACCCTCAAATTTTGTGTGGTTGTCCATCACCGTGTCTAAAGTCTTTTTTCTAAATTTCTATAATTTTTAGTGTAGTATAAACATTGTTTGTAAATTCATTTGTGTCCAGTGGTGGAGTCTGCCGGATTTCTGGATTTTGCGTCTTTTCGTGCTTATTGTATTTTTGACTCTTAGTTTCACCAATCCTCTACGCATAATGACCCATATTTTCCATTAAACCACATTGATATAATTGACATTATAATACGGTATCTTTGAGAGTGGTTTTCTGCCTATTATCTACCATGATTAAATTTTGGATAAGCATCATGGACTAAATCCACAATGAGGTTCCAAGAAGGGGCATCACTACCACTTGATGGGGCACCATGGTAAATGTACCATGAGCTGAAGTCTACTACTTCGCCATGCTCACTCCTTGTAGTGCAAGTCCACATCATTCTGTGGTAATACAAGTGTTGATACATAAAATTAATCTCTACAAACTGATGCTTAAGACATTTTCTGCACGGACATCTGTAACGCTTCTTTCCTTGACCATGTTGCATCGCAAACAATATAACTCTCTAATTCCGTCCATATACCTCTCATCACTTCTATTCACCAACTGTATCCAACGCTTATCCATATTTCTACGTAAGTTAATTATCATATTATATAATTTTTCAACTAATTAATTAATCTAATATACTATATTAATTATTAAATTACATAACACAATTAAGTTAATATGCTATAATCTAATATACTATAATTAATTTAGCTAATATATTATATTATTAAGTTAATATGAATTTACATATTATATATAATTTTTTAACTAATTAGTCTTAACAATTAAACAATTAATTAATGTAATATATATGCAAACAAGGTCATCGAAAACTATATATTCGCCGGAAAATTTCACCGGAGAACTCCACCAAAAATAATTAAAGTTTCGTCGTCTAAGTACATACTTAGGTGACAAAACTATCTTCGTCGTCTAAGAGATAACTTAGATGACAAATTATATAATTTGTCATCTAAGTTTAGTTTTAGATGAAGGACATTATTTTCGTCGTTGAAGATGTTAAACATAGATGACGAATTATGTAATTCGTCGTCTAAGTTATCTCTAAGACAACGAAAATAGTTTCCATGTCTAAGTATTTATATGACGATGAAACTTTACACTTAGACGATGAATTATTTCGTTGTTTAAGAAAACTCAACTATTTAGATCAGATCCATTTTCAGATTTGGCATTTCATCTCTCAACTTCTCTCAAATCCTCTCATCACCACCTTCGACTACAATTTCGATTTCTACTATTTTCCTATCTCCGGAGTTCTAATTTACCCACTTATATCTTTATCAGTGAAGGTATTAACTCGTCTCTTGATTAATTTTTTTTTAAAATTTAATTACGTACGTAATAACGTCTGGTGATGGATTTCTCTGGCGAAATTCGTCGCCCAAGTGTGTATTTCTAGTAGTGCATCCGGGTTTTTCAAGTTTAGAATAATATTTAATTTTGAAAACTAAACCAAATTCCAATAACACAACCTAATAAATGTCCTAATCATGATTCAATTTTCCTGAAATCAATGATGAGATTAATTCAATCAATTTCAGAAAATGGGGGGTTACTTACTCCATGTTCTCTCACGGTATCGGCTTGCCTGGGCCTGACGTAAGCATACATGCTGGCATCAAGAAAAAAATGCTTCAAACATGCATCTCTATGAGCCTTTGCGATGTCGATCTTCCTTCTAGAGCCGGACTTATGGTTCTCGGTCTTCTTCTCACAATTAATTAGCCTTGTTAGCCTCTGACCTTATCTGTTTCACAACAAAGGATATTAAACAATAAATAAATATTTAAAAGTAAGAAATTATTCATTTTCATTATATTAAAGAATTGGAAGCTATTCCCACTCGTCTTCCCTTTCCGTCTGCAACTCTTTTGGAACATATGAGGCGCCGTGTTCTTTGTAGTGCTTATGCAGGTTGTCCTTCCAATCCTTGTAAATGCGGGTAGCCGTCTCCTCTACGAATTCCCACATCTCTGATTTATTTTCATACTCATAATATACCTAGGAAAAAATAAATAAAAAATTAAAATCCTAGACCCTATGCCTCTATGCTTTCTAATTAACTATGAAATAAAATAAAATTGAATAGACCCTATTGTCGAGAGTTCGCAATACACCCTAAACTTTTTGGCTTGGAGTAGATCATCCCAAGATGTCTGTTCTTTTGTATGATAGGTCTGATGTCGTACAAGGATAAACTACTCAACTCCTTCGTCGAAAGGCCTCTGGTGAACTCGTCGAACGACACTTCGATTTTCTTCCCCGTTGACTTTACTATCCTCTCGACTTTAGCTCCATTCACAAGTTCCTGAGTGCATTAGGATACTAGGGCTGAGGGGTCCCTCCTATCCACTTTGTGTTGGGCACTATAACAAACAGAATCATCAACAGACTCTTGAAGGCCTTATGATGCCTCTGAAGTAAAAATCTTTGGCTCGACTGTATAGGTTGTAGTCGCTTCATTTGAAGCATTTGGTATCGTCTGAGAAGCTGCAGGGGCCGTAACGGTCTCCTATGAGGTTTGACCCCAACCCATTTATCATCTTATGGATTGAAATTCAACATCCTTTTCTTGTGCAGTGCACCTCTTCCTACCGTCAGGCAACTTAATTAAGCGCTACGACATCGGAAATTAACAACATTTACTCAGGAAAACCATATTTATCAAAACACATTTATACCAAAAAACAAAAATTTCATCTGATGATCCAGTACATATTTAACTTAAGCCTCATTACATGCTCCTCCTTATTCATTCATGCCTTATCCATTTTCATATAACAAAGTACCTAATTGAAGGATCATCAACAAGAATTATACAAAAACTCCATAATCGGAACATAATCACCATAATCGGAACACAATTCTACATATTCTCCATAATCAACAATTGAAATTCTACATAATCTCCATCAACAACAATATATAATCCTAAATTCAAACAATTCTACATAATCTCCATCAATAATCCAACAATCCATATATATTCGGGTCCATAAATTCATTTAATTCAATAATCCATAATCAATAATCAATAATTCACAATACATAATCAATGATCCAATACAGTAGAGTTTGTCAGTGACCAACAACAAAATATATTTTATCTTTTATTGTTTCTAAAGTCTTCAACTAATATTAATTCACCTTTTATTTTCTAAAGTCCCTCATTTACTAAAGCAACATATTCATATAATTCTAGTATGTGAACTATTATTGGAGTTCTCATGTACAACATGACTATTATATTTTTGTTGTTGAAAAGTTTTTAAACCTACAATTGTTCATTTGTTTATGAAATTTTGTGGTGCAAGAAACAACAAAATTGTGAAATTTCTGTTCAATACAAAGCCGGACGAGTCCCCTTAAATCAATGACTAAAACTACAATCTATGAATATGAACATCAGAACATATATACCAAAACCTGTGAAATTTCTGTTGTGCATTGATTTACAATACAAAGCCAGACGAATCCCCTTAAATCAATGACTAAAACTACAATCTATGAATATAAACATCAGAACATATATACCAAAACCCCCCATTTATTGTTTCTCTCATTTTGAGCCGAGAGGCATTAATCATGCCCTTCAATAGTAGTAATCAAATCTATCATCTTGCCTGAAGCGGTTTGAAACTCCACCTGGAGAAGACATGACATATGTTTAGTGTTTAGTATTTCGACAAAGTTAATTTATAGGAAACCCCGAATTGATAATGCAGACAATCGTTCAAGTCCACTACCTCATTGAACAAATCAAGAAGGTCCACATAATAAGGCTTTTGCCTGAAGTGTTTCTTGAGAATCCTTGGAATATGGTTTCTAAGTAGAACTCCGTCGTTTGCTGCAATCAAACCAACCTACATGATAGTGCACGTTTTCACCGCTCAATAGCTTTACAAACAATGAGAGCACAACAAAAAAAAAACTCAATAAAGAAATGTGCTTATGTTAATTCCTGGAACAAACCTTGGGCAATCTAAACCAGCAAGGTTGACCACGCCGTGTGTGAGATCAATCCATCATGTTATCAAGAACCAGAAAAAACGCTTGAAGCTGCATATATGTATTATTAACCATGATCAACTTATTCAATTTTTCTGGATGTATGCAAAAGAAACAAAGAACAACAGGGCTCGAAGAAGCGAGAAGCGAGTCATTACCCATTCAATGCACCAACCGAGGGCGCTGGCCTGGAAGATTTCATCTTCAGTTAAATCCCTGCCTTCTACCAACTGGTGGCTGTCAATAACAGATAGTCCCCTATTCAGCTTGCCTGCATTCATCAAATTACTCTCTGAACCTTGTTTCTTTTTCTCACTTAGAAAATTTGAATGTAAATGCTAGTTGATGATTGCTCATAAAGTAAATTAGTAGATGAAAAAATAAATTAAAGGCTCACTTACCTCCAGGCACATTGTAGTCCAGCATCTGTAATACACAAAGGTAAATTCAGTACTGTATGTTAGAAATTAATAATCTAAATTAAATTATAGCAGCTGGGTAATGCTAAATTACAGGTCCTTGTGATTTTCCCAATAATCATACTTTAATGGATCAAAGTTTGTGCATTTTCTGGAGAAAGATTGAAGCTTTTGTATTGGTTGGGGGGAAATAGCATAGATATTAAGATCAGATCAGAGAGAGAGATCCATACCCGCTCAATCCATTGACGAGAGACATCAGTGAATTCGAATGCAGGGTCTTGAAGGAGCTTCGATTTCAGAACAGAGTAAACGTCCAGGAACTTTGACTTGAGATCCGCCATTGCAATTCACAACTCATTAACAATATTATACAATCGAGGCTGTAGAAACTCAAGAAGTAAGTCGCTAACAGAAAAACATGACTTAAATGACAGATTTCAACAGAACTAATATATTAAAACATTTATACACCAACATCATCTCAAAAGGGACAATGAAAAGAGTTGAGGTAGACTTGTGCTTTGTTAACTTATGTTAACAATGCACTGATGCATGAGAAATGAAGCTGCCATGAAAATGATATATACTTGTGATAGGATCAGATATGCTTAGATAGAGGTAGGCCATGTATACAGTTTAGAACTCGTTAGTTACTCTCAATCTCCAGTCAACATAATGTATGTTGAACTAATCTGCCAGCTAATTAACAAGGAAGCCGCCTCAAAACCATTGGTATCTAGATTACTAGCAGTTACAACTATTACATTGTGCTTTCTTAGTTCACCTAATAAACACCGAGGTTGGCCAAAGCAATTCTGATTCTAAAGTTTCAGATAAAATTCATTATGCCCCAGTGACCACCTGACATAAAAATTATGGAATTCTTTTTAGTTATGCACTGACATTCACCTCCACAGATTCACTTAAGAAGATATGTACTCTTCCCAATTACGAAGATTGGAAATAAAATTCTTTTGGCATGGTGTTCAGGTGAAAATCTGATAGCATAGCTGTTTGAGCTCAAAATATCTCCTGGGGAGAAATCCTTTCGGAAACAGTCTCTTTTATTAGCTTTGGATAGTTTGACCCCAGTTGTCGGTTTATCCTGTACGTGCTTCGTGTGCCGGCGTGCCACCGTCTCTCGACGGAATATAGAACGTAAAACTCATTGACTTCTTGATAAGCGATTAAGACGAGGAGAGCACCAACCTTGCCTGAATGGGTCCTTTTCGCCTAGTAACCTAGGACTTTGGATTTTTTGTGTCTCTAGCAGAGCCGCAGAAATCGATACCTCACATTACCGTTTACGAGTGCAAAGCATAGCAACTTCTCTAACGATTTGTTGAGAACACCGCTTCCATAGATGTCCGAACTCTCACTTAATATGTGACAAACCCTTCAATCTTCCAGTCGCGTTTACTCCTTTTCAATATTCGTACTCTCACTCGATCGGTGACAAGCTCTTCAATCTTCCAATCGTGATACTTGCTTCCTCTGATCGCGATACTCTCACTTGTTCGGTGACAAACACTTTGATCGTCTAGCTGCAAAGATAGAATCTCTTGACGAGATGTCTAGGTGTACTTGCGTATAGCAAATGTTTTGTATTTGATCGAGGACCCTTTCTCAAATGCTCTTACTCTCCTTATATAATGCTCAGTAGTCGTCTTTCAATTCTCTTGAACGTCTTTTGCTCTTGCTCTTTGAATCTCAATATAACTCTAACACCATCCAGTACACGGGTCTTTCCTTTATATAGTTCTAATGCTATCACAACTCTTTCACTAGAAGAAACCTAACTGAATTAGAAAATGTATGATAGATATTAAGCCGCATAAATCAGCTATCATAAATCCACAATCCTAAGTTGATCTGGAAACGTACTCTATTAACTCACTTGACCGCTTGCCAAGCTACATTTCTCTAATCGGGCCGCTTGCCAAGACTTCAGTCTTTCAAGCCCAATATGAAATATTTATTTCAGGCCCAAACATTTCCCCTCAAGCCTTAAGCTTAAATTACCTATGCAAGCGAAAAGACTTGATCTGGACGTTTGCACACGTCTGTGGCGCTTGCGTGTGATGTTACCTAGATCTGGACTACCGGTGATCAGCCGAGTAGCCAATGTATTGATGCTAAATAAATACCATCACCATATAAAATATCAAACAATACTTCCAAAAGCAATAAATAATCTCAAGATCGTATATAAATAAATACAGATATCACGAACTCGCTACAATAGTGAAAATAGAAAAGTCCACTCACAGATGAGCACAGTGCGCACACGCGCTAATCACGAGATCCGGCGGAAGATCCCTCGCCCAACGTACGATCTCGATCCCCTAAATAATCACAAAATATAACTGATCAAAATCACAGTTTAATACTCTGTACCACACCTCGGAAACCAACCATTTCCAGAAACATATAACTCGGTACAAAATAATCGACGTAAACTCCTGAAATCTCCACATAAACCCTCGACTAAAAATTCGGCTTCCAAATCAACTCGAAAACCTCAAGGCGATGATCGGGCCGCGAATACGAGCAAAACGACATATAACTTGACAAATTTCAAAAAGTTAACAGGTCGCCGGAGCTCTGCCGTTCACCGCCGCCGCCAGCAGCGGCGCGCGGTCAACCGGAGAGATTTCCCGACGGCCAAGCCCCCAAACTGTTCTCCTCCTCAAGCCAAGCATCTTTCCCAACTGAGTCATCACCCAATTCCGGCCCAAATCGCCAGAAAACAGCTCGAAAGCTACAAAACCCAAATCGGCCGGAAAACTGTCTCCGGCAAAATATCTGCCGTGAGGCAATCTCGGCCTCCCAAACACATGGGGTCACCTCCCTACCTCAAGCCCAACAGTTTCCACCAAAAACCCCCCTCGGAAAGTCGCCAGAGCGCCACACTCCGTCGATCCCGATTCCGGCGAGAATTCCCCAATTTTCAAACCGTTCGATCTCCATCAATTCAAAACCAAATCAAGAAATTCCAAGTTCTAAATAGTTGCAAATGAAGAGAGGAATCTTTGCATACCAATATCTAGGTTGGAGGTGGCCGGAATCGTCAAACCCAACGGCAACAGTTCGTTACCCGCGGTGGAGCTCCGGTCAGCAAAAGTCAACGGTCAACAACCATGGTCAACACCGGTCAAACTTCCCAAACATTGTTTTTGATAATTTTTCGACTATTTTTGATATTTATACTCACGGCTTGATACGATCGGCGGTCCAAAACGGATCACATCCACGTTTCGGATAACTCAAATACAAACGGATAAACACGACGAAATTCCGCGATTTCAAATACTCATAATATATTCCTCGATCGTCGAAATAATTATCCGGAACCGCCCACGAACTCGAAATCATGCGTACTACAATTCTCATGAAGAGACTCAACTCAGAATCTCACCCGATAATTATGTCGTGATCAAAACCGCCATTTCGATTCAATTTACGGAAAACTGTAATTACGTGCAAACTCGTGGATTAAGCCGATTACTATACTGATCCTGGTTCGGGTCGTCACAAATCTACCCCCCTTAAAAACATTTAGATCTCGAAATTTACGTACCTACTAGGTGAACAAATGAGGATACTGCTCCCGCATACGCTGCTCAGTCTCCCAGGTGGCCTCCTCAACCGAGTATTTCTGCCACAAGACCTTCACAAGCGGTATAACACGGTGCCTCAACTCCTGCTCACGCCGATCGAGAATCTGTACCGGCTCCTCCACATATGTCAAATCCTCCCGGATAGGAAGCTGATATGGCACTAACACATGTGATGGATCTGGAATATACTTCCGCAACATCGAAACATGGAAAACATTGTGTACACGAGCCATCTCAGAAGGTAACTCTAATCTGTAAGACACGGCACCAACCCTCTCGGTGATCTCATACGGACCAATGTACCGTGGTCAAAGCTTGCCACGCTTCCTGAAACGCACAACTCCCCTCCATGGAGATAGTTTCAGGAAGACCTAATCGCCCACATCGAACTCGAGACTCTTTCTTCTCACGTCCACATAACTCTTCTGGCGATCCTGGGCAATCTTCAATCTATCCCGGATAATCTGAATGTCTTCCATGGTGCTCTTCACCAGATCAGGGCCAATAAGCCATCGCTCGCCCACCTCACTCCAACACAATGGAGTGCGGCACTGCCTCTCGTATAAGGCCTCATACGGTGCCATCTCAATACTGTCCTGATAGCTGTTGTTGTAAGCAAACTCAATCAAATGCAGTTGTTGGTCCCAATTTCCTCGAAACTGCAAAACACAAGACCGCAACATATCCTCAAGAGTCTGAATAGTCCGCTCAGACTGCCCATCAGTCTGAGGATGAAAAGCTGTACTGAAACGCAATCTAGTACCCATGGCTTGCTGCAATGCCTGCTAGAACTCTGAAGTAAACTGACTATCTTGGTCAGAAACAGTAGATACAGGCACACCGTGCAGACGAACGATCTCCGCCAAATACAGCTTTGCCAATCGTCCCATTGAAATCTTCCCCGGAAGAGCAAGAAAATGAGCGGATTTCGTCAATCGATCTACGATAACCCAAATACCAGTATTACTAGCCGAAGTACGTGGTAACTGCTACATGAAATCCATGTTAATGTGCTCCCACTTCCAAACCGGAATTTCCAAGGGCTGCAACTTTCCCACAGGCTTCTGCCTCTCCGCTTTAACTTGCTGACAAATCAAACATCTACTCACATATGCGGCAATCTCTCGCTTCATGTTGCACCACCAGTAATAAGCTCGAAGTGTACGAAACATCTTTGTACTGCCGGGATGCATCGCATATGCTGAACAATGAGCTTCGTCTAAAATCTCTTTCTTCAGACTCTCATCCCTGGGTACACATAATCTGTCTCTAAATAGCAACGTACCATCGTCACTCAACCAAAACTCTGTTGGCACACCATTCTGAATCATGGTCTTTTTGTCCAACAGGTAAGAATCTGTATCCTGAGCTTCCCGCACCTGATCAACCAATACCGGTCGAACCTGGAAGCTAGCAAACAAAGCTCCATCATCGTCCCACTCGAACTCAGCTCCCGTAGCCCTAAGCTCGGCTAACATGGAAACCCTGGCCACACACATATGAAACAACGAGGCTCTGGATTTCCGACTAAGTGCATCAGCAACGACATTAGCTTTTCCTGGGTGATACTCGAAAGTGCAATCATAGTCGTTGATCAACTTCATCCACCTGCGCTGCCTCATGTTCAAGTCTGGCTGCGTGCGCAAATAAGTGAGACTCTAGTGATCAGTGTATATCTTGCACTGAGCTCCGTACAGGTAGTGTCTCCAACTCTCCAACGCTAATACAATAGTAGCCAACTCCAAATCATGGGTAGGATAGTTGACTTCATGTGGTTTCAGCTGCCTGGAACCATAGGCCACAACTCTGCCATGCTGCATTAGAACACAACCAAGTTCCAACTTCGATGCATTGCTGTAAACCACGAACTCTCCACTATCGTCAGGTAAAGTCAGAACCGGTGCAGTAGTCAACTTTTCCTTCAAGAGCAAATAACTCTCCTCACATGCATCAAACCACTCGAACTTGACGGCTTTCTTCGTCAATCTGGTATGTGGAGTGGCAATCCGTGAAAAGTCCTACACAAAACGCTGAGAGTAACCTGCAAAACCCAAGAAACTCCTGATCTCTGGTACGGTGGTAGGTCTACTCCAATTCAACACGGCTTCAATCTTGTCAGGATCCACGCTTACTCCCTCAGCTGATATCACGTGACCCAAAAACTCCACGTTATCCAACCAGAACTCACACTTGCTGAACTTCGCAAACAACTGATTGTCCCGCAAAGTTTGCAAACCAGCTCGCAAATGCTTCTTGTGCTAGCCCACACTCTTGAACAAATCAGGATGTCATCGATGAACATGGTCACAAACTGGTCCAGAAACCGCCTGAACACCCGGTTCATCAAGTCCATAAAAGTTGCGGGGGCATTGGTCAACCCAAACGGCATAACCAAAAACTCGTAATGTCCATACCGTGATCTGAAAGCTGTCCTGGCCACGTCTAACTCCCGGATCCCCAACTAATGATATCCGGACCTGAGATCAATCTTTGAAAAGACAGAAGCTCCCTTGAGCTGATCAAACAAGTCGTCAATCCGCGGCAACGGATACTTGTTCTTCACAGTGACCTGATTCAGCTTCCGGTAATCGATGCATAACCACATGGAACCATTCTTCTTCCTCACAAACAGTACAGGAGCACCCCACAATGATACACTAGGTCGTATGAAACCCTTCTCCAGCAACTACTGAAGTTGAATCTGTAGCTCTTTTAACTCCGCTGGTGCCATACGATAAGGTGCCTGAGATATGGGTCCAGTGCCCGGCAATAGCTCAATGGTGAAATCGATCTCCCGAACTGGAGGGATACCTGGTAACTCCTCCGGAAACACATCTGGAAACTCGGAAACCACCTCGATATCACCAATATCTGGCATAGTAGCCGTAGTATCCACAACATGAGCTAAGTAAGCAACACAACCCTTCTTCATCATCCGCTCGGCCTTCATCGCTGAAATCACACATGGCAATGAAGTATTCTTCTCACCGTGAAACAGAATCTCAGGAAAACCTGGACGTCGAAACACAACCTCCTTCTTGTGACAATCAAACATAGCCCAATGTGTCACCAAGAAGTCCATACCCAAAATCACGTCAAAATCGACGATATCCAACAATAGCAAATCCGCAGCTAAACCATGACCTCCAATAAAAATCTCACAATCTCGATATACCCAGCCAATACTCACCACCTCACTGGACGGATACAATACTCTCCACAACCCTGGAAGTGGAGACACAGGTACAGTAGCTAGAGATGATAGTCTATATGACATAAATGAATGCGTAGCACCTAGATCTAGTAATGTAAGTACTGGATGGCCAAAAACATGCAACGTACCAGTAACAACCTCCGGTGAAGCTCTGCCCTCGCGCAATGTCATGGCATGAACCCTGGCCTGTCCGGCTGGTCGTCCACGCTGAGAGTGTCCCTGCTGTCCGCCCTGGCTAGAAAACTATACAGGTCGAGCCCCAGAAGTGGTACCTCGCTCTCCTCCGGAACTCTGGGCCGCCTGTCCATCAGCACCAGCAAGCTGGAAACATTCTCTCTCATAGTGACCCTCCTGGCCACAACGATAACAAACGACTGGGCCTCGCTGACATGGACCAACATGATGCCTGCTGCAGAGATTACACAATGGGTACTCCCTTAGTACCGTAAAAGTGCCACCGGTACGCCGAGGATAACTAGAACCGCTAGAACCCCCACTAGATTGTGGTCGCTACGGTCGGTCCCTCCTCCATCTCTGTCTTTGTCTTGGTTCTCTAGCAGGTGGTCTATATGGTCCACTGCCCGAGGATGATGCCGATCCGGAAGTATCAGAACTCAGTCTCTTGGAAGGTCCCTGACTCGGTCCACCCTCCTCAAACCGTTGAGACTGGTATTGAAAGGACCCAACCCCGATTCAGTTACCTAAACCGGAATCGAACCCCTTCTGAAAATACGAACCAACAAAAACTATTCAAAATTTAGGCAGAGTTTCTTTACTAGCGTGGAATTGCATAAACCTGCACCCTGAAAATAACACTTCGTCATATGCCACAAAAGCCAAACCGTGGGCACCAATCCCATCCGGATTTCTCAACATCATAATATAAATAATAAACAGTAAACATACTGTACTATATATAATATATCCTACAAAATCCGTATAAACACGTATCAGAATGTATCAGAGCGACCTCTAGTGCAAATATCTACAATATACACATCAGTTGGCGAAACAAGAACCTACTGGAAAACACAGGTAGCTCAGATCACTAGCCTCCAACCGCGACGTGAAACACCAAACCTGAACTGCAACTGGGCATGGAAACCGAAAAGCCCAAGGGAAAGACATGAAACCCGTTAGAGTGAGTGGATGAAAATAAATGTCTTTCACCAGTTGATATATATGTTTAAAATAACATATGCGAGTCCAAGTAAATAAAAATAACAAAGTACACGAGGTAAAATCATACTCCTCCAGCGTACTGAGCATGCAAGTAAAAATCCCACGGGGTCACTCATGGACACATCCGTGCTAGTACAGTCCGAACCACGGGATCCCAGACCCACACGTGATTCTAAGCCAGACAGGCCTCGGTTCCGGGGAAACGCCCCTCGCCGGTCAGGTCGGGGTTACGCCCCTCCTGGTAGGCCTACCATCGAGGATCAGCCGAGAGGCAAGTGTATCGATACAACACCGTAACTGAGACTGTACTCTGTGTAAATCAAATCATAAACAGTTCGATGCAAATGCATGAAACAATATATAAGTGTATATACGTACTATATACTGGTATAGGCATAATCGTATAACACATGCTCGTAATAAACATAATCTCGTATGAAATCTCATGCTCGTAAAACCATGATCATGTTGCATGCTCAAGTTCGTAAAACGTATATAAAAGACTCACAAACAATCCGTGAAAAGAAGTTGTCCAATCACAGGTGAGCAAAACGCGCACTCGCGCTAATCTCGTGGTCCGGCGGAAGATCCCTCGCCTAAAGCACGATCACGATCCCGATCTCGATCTCGATCTCCTTCCTCTTGACCGGAGGTGGCCGGAAAATGGTCGTCGGACGGCAAAAACCAAAATGGAAACTTTCCTCTCTCGGTCAAAGGTCAACTTTCCAGTTTTGGAAAGTCAAAGCTTGGTCAACGTCAGTCAAAGCTCAAACTGTGATTTTCGACTAATTCTCGACTATTTCTGATATTTATACTCGCGCCTCGGGTCAATCGACGATTCGAAATGGATAACCATCACGATTCGGATAAACACGAAACAATCGGATAAACTTGTCGATAACTGAAACTTCAAATAATCGTATTATATTCCTCAGTTATCGGAAAAATCTTCCGGAACCGCCTTCGAGCTTGAAATCACGTACTCTACAACTTCCGTGAAGACACTCAACTCAAATTCTCGGCCGAAAACATAGTCGCAAATAGAATCGAAAAACCACACATATGACGTAAAACTGCGACTAATCATAATCTCGTGAATCGTGCCGAATATTCTATTGATTCTGGTTCGGGTCGTCACAAATCTACCCCCCTTAAAAAAATTTCGACCTCGAAATTAAGTACCCTATCAAGTGAACAGATGAGGATACTGTTCCCGCATACGCTGCTCAGTCTCCCAGGTGGCCTCCTCAACTGAGTGGTTCTGCCACAAGACCTTCACTAACGGGATCACACGGTGCCTCAACTCCTGCTCACGACGATCGAGAATCTGCACTGGCTCCTCTACGAACGTCAAATCCTCTCTGATCGGTAACTGCTGTGGGGCTAACACATGTGAGGGATCTGAGATGTACTTCTGCAACATCGAAACATGGAAGACATCATGAACACGAGCCATCTCAGCTGGTAACTCAAGTCTGTACGCAACAGCTCCAATCCTCTCAGTAATCTCATACGGACCAATGTATAGTGGTCGAAGCTTACCACGCTTCCCGAAATGCACAACTCCCCTCCACGGAGATAGTTTCAGGAAGACCCAGTCGCCTACCTCAAACTCGAGACTCTTCCTCCTCACATCCGCATAGCTTTTCTGCCGATCCTGGGCGATCTTCAATCGATCCCGGATAACCTGTATGTCCTCCATCGTACTTTTCACCAAATCAGGACCAATAAGCCAACGCTCGCCCACCTCACTCCAACACAACAGAGTGCGACACTGTTTCCCGTACTGGGCCTCGTACGGTGCCATCTCAATACTGGCCTGATAGCTGTTGTTGTAGGCGAACTCAATCAAATGTAACTGCTGATCCCAGTTTCCGTGAAACTGCAACACACATGATCTCAGCATATCCTCAAGAGTCTAAATGGTCCGCTCGGACTGCCCGTCAGTCTGAGGATGAAAAGTTGTACTGAATCGCAACCTCGTACCCAAAGCTCGCTGCAACGCCTGCCAAAACTCAGAAGTAAACTGACTATCTCGGTCAGACACAATGGACACAGGCACACCATGCAAGCGAACAATCTCTGATAAGTACAACTTGGCCAATCTACCCACTGATATCTTCCCTGGAAGTGCAAGAAAGTGTGCGGATTTCGTCAGTCGATCTACAATAACCCAAATGCCAGTATTGCCCACCGAAGTACGCGGCAACTGATAGACGAAATCCATCGTGATGTGCTCCCACTTCCAAGCCGGAATCTCAAGTGGTTGTAGTTTCCCTGCAGGTTTCTGCCTCTCCGCTTTCACCTGCTGACAGATCAAACATCGACTCACGTACGCGGTAATCTCCCGCTTCATGTTACGCCACCAATAGTACGCTCGAAGTGTACGAAACATCTTCGTACCTCCAGGATGCATCGCATACGCTGAACTGTGGGCCTCATCCAGAATCTCCTTCCTCAAGCTCTCGTCTCTGGGCAAACATAGCCTGCCTCTGAACAACAACGTACCGTCGTCGCTCAATCGGAACTCTATAGGCACACCATTCCGTATCATGGTCTTCTTGCCCAACAAATAGGAATCTGAATCCTGAGCCTCTCGTACCTGATCAACCAATACGGGTCGAACTTGAAAACTGGCCAACAAAACTCCCTCATCATCATACCCAAACTCAGCACTTGTAGCCCGAAGCTCGGCTAACATCGACATTGTGGACACACACATATGAAATAACGAAGCTCCAGATTTCCGACTAAGTGCATCAGCTACAACATTGGCCTTCCCTGGATGGTACTCAAACGTGCAATCGTAGTTGTTGATCAACTTCATCCATCGGCGCTGCCTCATGTTCAGATCCGGCTGCGTCTGTAAGTAAGTGAGACTCTTGTGATCAGTGTAAATCTTACACTGAGCACCATACAAATAATGTCTCCAACTCTTCAACGCTAACACAATAGCGGCTAACTCCAGATCATGTGTCGGATAGTTGACCTCATGTGGTTTCAACTGCCTGGAACTATATGGCACAACTCTACCATGCTGCATTAATACACAGCCAAGCCCCAACTTTGACGCATCACTGTACACAACAAACTCACCACTGTCGTCTGGCAATGTCAGAACCGATGCGGTAGTCAATCTCTCCTTCAGGAGCAAATAACTCTCCTCGCACGCATCAGACCACTCAAATTTGACGCCCTTCTTCGTCAATCTGGTCAGTGGTGTAGCAATCCGGGAGAAATCCTGTACAAACCGTCGGTAATAGCCTGCTAACCCCAAGAAACTCCGAATCTCAAGTACAGTAGTGGGTCTACTCCAGTTCAGCACGGCCTCTATCTTGTCAGGATCAACACTGACTCCCTCGGCTGAAATCACGTGGCCCAGAAACTTCACACTATCCAACTAGAACTCGCACTTGCTAAACTTCACGAACAACTGATGGTCCCGCAAAGTCCGCAACATTGCTCGCAAATGCTTCTTGTGCTGGCCCACACTCCTGGAATAGATCAAAATATCGTCAATGAATACAATCACGAACTTGTCCAGGAACCGTCTAAACACTCGATTCATCAAGTCCATGAAAGCTGCGGGAGCGTTGGTCAACCCAAACGGCATAACCAAAAACTCATAGTGCCCATACCGCGTCCTGAATGCCGTCCTGGCTACATTAGAGTCACGGATCCTCAACTGGTGATATCCGGATCGAAGGTCAATCTTCGAAAATACTGATGCTCCCTTAAGCTGATCGAACAAGTCATCAATCTGCAGCAACGGATACTTGTTCCCCACTGTAACCTGATTCAGCTTCCGATAGTCGATCCACAAACGCATGGACCCATCCTTCTTCTGCACAAACAACACCGGAGCACCCCACGGAGAAACACTCGGTCGAATGAAACCCTTCTCTAACAATTCCTGGAGCTGAGTCTGCAACTCCTTCAACTCCGCAGGCGCCATACGATACGGTGTCTGGGAAATCGGTCATGTACCCGGCAATAACTCAATAGTGAAATCAACCTCCCGCACAGGTGGTATACCAGGTAACTCCGCTGGAAACACATCCGAAAACTCAGACACAACCTCAATACTACCAAGATCCGGCACTGTAGCTGTAATGTCCACAACATGGGCTAAATAGGCAACACAACCCTTCTTCATCAACTGATCCGCCCTCATCGCGGAAATCAAACACGATAGTGAAGTGTTCTTCTCGCCACGGAACAGTATCTCGGGTAACCCTGGTCGTCGAAATGCGACCTCCTTCCTGTGACAGTCAAACATCGCCCAGTGCGACTCCAAGAAGTCCATACCCAAGATCAGATCAAAATCCACAATATTAAGCAGTAACAGATCTGCGGCTAATCCATGACCATCAATAAACACCTCACAATCTCTGTACACCCAACCGATGCTCACAACCTCACCTGACGGATACAACACTCTCCATAACCCCGGAAGTGGAGATGCAGGTACCGTAGCTAATGATGACAGTCTAAATGATATGAATGAATGTGTGGCACCTGGATCTAACAATGCAACTACTGGAATACCAAAGACATGTAACGTACCGATAACGACCTCTGGTGATGCTTTGCCCTCACGTAGAGTCACAGCATGAACCCTCGCCTGTCCGGCTGGTCGTCCTCGCTGGGGTTGTCCTTGCTGTCTGCCCTGGCCTGCAAACTGTGCTGGTCGAGCTCCCGAAGTGGCACCTCGCTCAACTCCGGAACTCTGGGCCACCTGTCCATCAGCACCATCTAACTGAGGACACGCCCTCGCATAGTGACCCACCTGGCCACAGCAAAAATAAGTGACAGGACCTCGCTGGCACGGTCCAAAGTGATGCCTGTTGCAGAAACTGCACAATGGGTACTCCCGCGGTACAGCAAACGTGCCACCGGTACGCCGCAGATAACTAGACCCGCTGGAACTCCCACTAGCCTGTAGTCGCTGCGGTCGATCTCTGCCTCGGTGCACCAACTGGTGGGCGATATGATCCACCGCCTGAGGATGAAGCTGAACCGGAAGTATCAGAACTTTGCCTCTTTGAAGGCCCCTGACTCGGTCCACCTTCCTTAAACCGTCTCGGCCGGTACCTCTGCTGCCTTTCCTGCTCAATATCCTCGCCTCAGAGTGCTGCACTGACAAACTCATCAAAGTTGTTCCGAGGCATCATAGTCAGAGTCGCCTTGATATTCAAATTCAGTCCCAGCTCAAACCTGCGACACTTGGCTTCCTCTATAGCCACCATATCCTGCGCAAAACGATACAAACGGGTCAACCGATCCCGATACTCAAGTACAGACAAACTGCCCTGCCTCAAGTTCGTAAACTCCTCATATTTGCGCTGCTGGGTAGCCTGATTAAAATACCTCCGCATAAACAGATCACGGAACAAAGTCCACGGAGTATCAGCTGGAACTCTATCGATGCTAACCCACCAAAAGTATGCATCACCCTCAAGTAATCCGACTGCGGCCACTGTCATCTGCTCAGGAGTATACTGCAGACGCTCACAAACACGTTCAATCTGAACCAACCATGCCTCGCATATCTCTGGATCAACTGAACCTGAAAACACAGTAGCACCAGCAGTGCGAGCCTTGACCACAGGGTCAAAACGTTCTTCCAAACGCAGAACTCGCATCAGCAAGTCGCGTGTTGGGCGATCCTCATCAAGATTCTCATCCCGATCAACACGGGGACCACGTCGAGGAGGCATCCTACTGATACAAGACAAGCATTAGGTACAAGCAGAAAGAACATAATCATGAAACTGCAGATATTTGAGAATACACAACACCCGAAGTATTGATGAGTACCGCTGGCCAGTCGGGTCATCACTCCAGTCATGCTGTATAAACTCAAATACCCTAAGCGTCACAACTACAAGAGTCTACAGAATCTGACAACCTAATGCTCTGATACCAAGCTGAAAGGACCCAACCCCGATTCAGTTACCTAAACCGGAATCGAACCCCTTCTGAAAATACGAACCAACAAAAACCATTCAAAATTTCGGCAGAGTTTCGTTACTAGCGTGGAATTGCATAAACCTGCACCCTGAAAATAACACTTCGTCCTATGCCACAAAAGCCAAACCGTGGGCACCAATCCCATCCGGATTTCTCAACATCATAATATAAATAATAAACAGTAAACATACTGTACTATATATAATATATCCGAGAAAATCCGTATAAACACGAATCAGAATGTATCAGAGCGACCTCTAGTGCAAATATCTACAATATACACATCAGTAGTCGAAACAAGAACCTACTGGAAAACACAGGTAGCTCAGATCACTAGCCTCCAACCGCGACGTGAAACACCAAACCTGAACTGCAACTGGGCATGGAAACCGAAAATGTGACGACCCGAAACAGATTGAGCAGTGTCATCAGCTGGGTCCGACAGATGATGAGTTAATAGCAGATTTCCGATAATGGATTTACTCGCCTGGTTTCTTAACGACTTAATTATTGGCCAAGAATTGGAGCTGAGTCTCTTCTCTAGAGTCGTAGTACATGTGATTCGAGTTCGTGGGCGGTTCCGGATCGTTATTTGGACGACCAAGGAATAAGTTATGAATATTTGAAGTTCGGATTATAATGGTGGCATTCTTAGCGACTAAATTACCGGACGAGAATTTGGGTTTGGCTTCTTCACGGAAGTTGTTCAGAATTTAATTTCGAGTTTGTAGGAACTTCCGGAGCATGATTTTGAGTTACAAAGATTTAGTTGTGATTATTTCCGATTGTCGATTGTTTAGTCGATTTAAATGTGTGTTTGGTTGAATGGTTGACTTTTTATCCGATTGGCCGATGTGTTTGACTTCGGGTGATATTGGAAGAACATGTCGAGACGAGTTTGTTGCCGCAAGAATTATCGGAATCGGAATTACGACGAGTAAGTTACGGTTATTCGGAGTTTATCGTAAATTAATTTGGAAAGTTTCTATTTTTGGAAGGTCTATATATGGTAGGTTTCTATTTGTGGCAAGTCAACTATGCCATTTTGGGAGTTGACCTGGTCAACTCAGGTTGACCATGGTGGAGAGAGAATTCGACGGTGGTTCACGGTGGCTTCACGGCGCAACGGCTTCCGGCCACCCTAGGCCTCGGCCTAGGGCTAGTTCTGCTCGGCTTGGCTGCCCCGTGTGGATGCCGACCTCCCTCCATGGTGTGACTCGCCGGAGGAGCTCGATTTTCCGGCCAAAGTTTTGAAGTTTTGGGGTTTTTGGGTGGTTATTGTTCCGGTTGATTTGAGCTACAAAATGGATTGGGCTTTGAAGCTCTCCTCTCCACGAATCTAACCATGTAAGTTTGGAGTTTCAATTCGATTTGTGCTTGGAGAATTTTAGATTTGAAATTTTGGGAACATTTCGGTTTTGCTTGAAATTGGATGAGTTAGAGTGAGAATTGGCCTTTGTTGCAGTTGACAAAGTTGCTCAGTGGATGATTTTGAGTGGAATAGGGGTTGCTCCGCCGTGAAATTTTCCGGTCAGTGGCGGCGCCGCCGTGGGCGGTGGTCAACGACGGTCAACGGTTTGACTTTTTGGATTTTCGACAAGTTGCATGTCGTTTGACTCGAAATCGCACCCCGATCGCAGTGGGGAGGTTCGTTTTTCGAATTGAGCGTCCAAAATTGTAGCGAGGTATTGAGGTGTGTTATACGGATTTTCGACGATTCGTCGTATTCGGATTTCGTGTTTCCGAGAACGGTGGTTTCTCGTGAATTGTTTTATATTGTCGAATTATGATTTTGAGGAATGGTTATTGTGATTATTCAGGGGTTCGTGATTGTTGTTTGGCGATGGACTTTCCGCCGGATCACGGGTTAACGCGTATCGCGTTACGCTAGTCTGTGAGTGGACAATTTCTTTTCACGGAATTCTTGTGAGTCTTTTATATGATTTACGAACTTGAGTATGCGTATTGAGTTTACGGATTACATGAGCATGTGTTTTTACGATTATACGATTATACTTATACGAATATACGTATACGAGTATCCATACACTTATATGCTGTTTCATGCATTTGCATCGAAATGTTTATGATTTGGTTTACACATAGTACAGTCTTGGTTATGTTGTTGTATCGATACACTCGCCTCTCGGCTGATCCCCGATGGTAGGCATTTGCCAGGGGAGGCTGTGACTCCTGACCCGAGGTCTTTACCGGGGGGAGGCAGACCTTTGACCTGAGGCCATTTCTGGCTAGAATCACGTGTGGGTCTGGGATCCCGTGATTCTGACTGTACTAGCACGGAGGTATCCATGAGTGACCCCGTGGGATTTTACTTGCATACTCAGTACACTGGAGGAGTATGAGTTTTACCTCGTGTACTTGTTATTTTATTTACCTGGACTCGCATATGTTATTTTATACATATATATCAACTGGTGAAAGACATTTATTTTCGTCCACTCACTCTAACGTGTTTATTGTCTTTCCCCTGGGCTTTTTGGTTTCCGTGCCCAGTTAGCAGTTCAGGCTCTGGTGTCGCACGTCGTGGTCGGAGGCATAATGCTCGAGCTACTTTGTTTCATCCAGTAGGTTTATTGTTCTACCTACTGTGGTATACGTATATGATTATGTGTTAGAAGTCGCTCTAAGCTTTCTGTTGTTTATGTTATGCGATTTTACACCGAATTTCAGTAAAGTACTATTATATTTATTGTTTTACTTTACTGTTGGTATATTGAGAAATCTGGATGGGATTGGTGCCCACGGTTTGCTTTTTGTGGCATAGGAGGAAGTGTATTTTCCGCGTGCAGGTAATGGTAATTCCACGTTAGTAATGAAACTCTGCCAAAATTTCTACGGTTTTTGTTAGTTCGTGTTTTCGAAGGGGTTTGATTCCGATTTAGGGAGCTAAATCGGGGTTGGGTCCTTTCAGAAAAGCCCAGGGGAATGACATGAAAACCGTTAGAGTGAGTGGATGAAAATAAATGTCTTTCACCAGTTGATATATATGTTTAAAATAACATATGCGAGTCCAAGTAAATAAAAATAACAAAGTACACGAGGTAAAATCATACTCCTCCAGCGTACTGAGCATACAAGTAAAAATCCCACGGCGTCACTCATGGACACATCCGTGCTAGTACAGTCCGAACCACGGGATCCCAGACCCACACGTGATTCTAAGCCAGAAAGGCCTCGGTTCCGGGGAAACGCCCCTCGCCGGTCAGGTCGGGGTTACGCCCCTCCTGGTAGGCCTACCATCAGGGATCAGCCGAGAGGCAAGTGTATCGATACAACAACGTAACTGAGACTGTACTCTGTGTAAATCAAATCATAAACAGTTCGATGCAAATGCATGAAACAATATATAAGTGTATATACGTACTATATACTGGTATAGGCATAATCGTATAACACATGCTCGTAATAAACATAATCTCGTATGAAATCTCATGCTCGTAAAACCATGATCATGCTGCATGCTCAAGTTCGTAAAACGTATATAAAAGACTCGCAAACAATCCGTGAAAAGAAGTTGTCCACTCACAGGTGAGCAAAACGTGCACTCGCGCTAATCTCGTGGTCCGGCGGAAGATCCCTCGCCTGAAGCATGATCACGATGCCGATCTCGATCTCAATCTCCTTCCTCTTGACCGGAGGTGGCCGGAAAATGGTCGTCGGACGGCAAGAACCAAAATGGAAACTTTCCTCTCTCGGTCAACGGTCAACTTTCCAGTTTTGGAAAGTCAAAGCTTGGTCAACGTCAGTCAAAGCTCAAACTGTGATTTTCGACTAATTCTCGACTATTTCCGATATTTATACTCGCGCCTCGGGTCGATCGACGATTCGAAATGGATAACCATCACGATTCGGATAAACACGAAACAATCGGATAAACTCGTCGAAAACTAAAACTTCAAATAATCGTATTATATTCCTCGGTTATCAGAAAAATCTTTCGGAACCGCCCTCGAGCTCGAAATCACGTACTCTACAACTTCCGTGAAAACACTCAACTCAAATTCTCGGCCGAAAACATAGTCACGAATAGAATCGACAAACCACACATATGACGTAAAACTGCGACTAATCATAATCTCGTGAATCGTTCCTCATATTCTATTGATTCTGGTTCGGGTCGTCACAGGTATCTCATCTGCCTTTCCTTCTCGATATCCTCACCTCGGAGTGCTGCACTCACGAACTCATCAAAGTAGTTCTGAGGCATCGTAGTCAGAGTCCCCTTGATGCTTAAGTTCAAACCCAGCACAAATCTACGGCACTTGGCTTCCTCAGTAGCCACCATGTCACGAGCAAACCGAGATAAGCGGGTAAATCTGTCCCGGTACTCAAGCACAGACATACTGCCCTGTCTCAAATTAGTGAACTCCCCATACTTCCGTTGTTGCGTAGCCTGGTTGAAGTATCTCCGCATAAACAAATCCTGAAATAAGGTCCACGGAGTATCAACTGGAACTCTCTCGGTGCTAACCCACCAGCAGTATGCATCTGACTCAAGTAAACCGACTGCTGCCACTGTCATCTGCTCAGGAGTGAAACGCAGACGCTCACAAACGCGTTCAACCTGAACCAACCATGCCTCACAAATCTCTGGATCAGCTGAACCCGAAAAGACAGTCGCACCAGCAGTACGAGCTTTGACCACAGGGTCAAAACGCTCCTCCAAATGCAACACTCGCATTAGCAAGTCGTGCGTCTGGCGATCCTCATCAGGATCCACAACCCGATTAACACGGGGACCACGTCGAGGAGACATCCTACTGATACAAGACAAGCATTAATCACAAACACTAGGAACGTAATCATGAGACCTTAGATATTTGAACATATACAACACCCGAAGCATTGATGAGTATCGCTGGCCAGTCGGGTTATCGCTCCAGACATGCTGTACATACTCAAATACCCTAAGTGTCACAACTACAAGAGTCTACAGAATTTGACACCTAATGCTCTGATACCAAGCTGAAATGACCCAACCTCGATTTAGTTTCCTAAACTGGAATCAAACCCATTCTGAAAACACGAACTTGCAAAAACCACAAAAATGTCGGCAGAGTTTCACTATAACGCAGAATTGCCATTAACCTGCACCCGAAAACATGCTTCATTCTATGCCACAAAAGCCAAATCATGGGCACCAATCCCATCCGGATTTCTCAATATCATAATAATAAAGTAAAACAGTAATCAAAACTGTACTTTACAGAAATGTGGGAAAAAACATATAAAAGTATATCAGTAGTGTATCAGACCGACCTCTAATTTATATATACAAAAATGTATAACAGTAGGCAAAACAAGAAACCTACTGGAAAAGAAATGTAGCTCGAATGCTAAGCCTCCAACCGCGACGTGAGACACCAGAATCCGAACTGCAAACTGGGCACGGAAACTGAAAAGCCGAGGGGAAAAGCAAATAAAATCGTTAGAGTGAGTGGACGAAAATAAACATATGCCTTTCACCAATATATATTTCAAAAAACAAAGCGAGTTCGGAAAATAAATGGAGGTGCCAGGCGAATCTCTCAAGCCCGACGGTCAGGTGAATCTCTCAAGCCCGACGGTGATAGACTAGGCAAATCTCTTAAGCCTAGTGGGCATCTCAGGGGAATCTCTCAACCCTAGATCTGGACTACCGGTGATCAGCCGAGTAGCCAATGTATCGATGCTAAATAAATACCATCACCATATAAAATATCAAACAATACTTCCAAAAGCAATAAATAATCTCAAGATCATATATAAATAAATACAGATATCACGAACTCGCTACAATAGTGAAAATAGAAAAGTCCACTCACAGATGAGCACAGTGCGCACACGCGCTAATCACGAGATCCAGCGGAAGATCCCTCGCCCAACGTAAGATCTCGATCCCCTAAATTATCACAAAATATAACTGATCAAAATCACTGTTCAATACTCTGTACCACACCTCGGAAACCAACCATTTCCAGAAACATATAACTCGGTACAAAATAATCGACATAAACTCCTGAAATCTCCACATAAACCCTCGACTAAAAATCCGGCTTCCAAATCAACTCGAAAACCTCAAGGCGATGATCGGGCCGCGAATACGAGCAAAATGACATATAACTCAACAAATTTCAAAAAGTCAACGGGTTGCCGGAGCTCCGCCGTTCACCGCCGCCGCTGCGCCGTCAACTGGAGAGATTTCCCGGTGGCCAAGCCCCCAAACTGTTCTCCTCCTCAAGCCAAGCATCTTTCCCAACTTAGTCATCACCCAATTCCGGCCCAAATCGCCAGAAAACAGCTCGAAAGCTACAAAACCCAAATCGGCCGGAAAACTTTCTCCGGAAAAATCTCCGCCGTCAGGCCATCTCGGCCTCCCAACCACATGGGGTCACCTCCCTACCTCAAGCCCAACAGTTTCCACCAAAAACCCCCCTCGGAAAGTCGCCAGAGCGCCACACCCCTTCGATCCCGATTCCGGCAAAAACCCCCCGCTGTGGAGCTCCGATTAACAAATGTCAACGGTCAACAACCATGGTCAACACCGGTCAAACTTCCCAAACAGTGTTTTCGACAATTTTTCGACTATTTCCGATATTTATACTCGCGGCTCGATATGATCGACGGTCCAAAATGGATCACATCCACGTTTCGGATAACTCAAATACAAACGGATAAACACGACGAAATTCTGCGATTTTAAATATTCATAATATATTCCTCGATCATCGAAATAATTATCCGAAACTGCCCACGAACTTGAAATCACGCGTACTACAATTCTCGTGAAGAGACTGAACTCAAAATCTCGCCCAATAATTAAGTCGTGATCAAAACCGCCATATCGATTCAATTTACGGAAAACTGTAATTACGCGCAAACTCGTGGATTAAGCCGATTACTATACTGATTCTGGTTCAGGTCGTCACAATTAGCCAGATTTTGAAGGAAATGCAAAGTTGTTATCTCTAGGTTAGAGTGGAATTAGATATCACAGTTTAACTCTTTGGAGTCCACTCGTAGTTTTAGGCTTATTTGAGAAAAATCTCAGTGATTTCTTATGAGCCTCGCTACATTATAATTTTTAGTTATTGATATTTTAGTTAGTCCTTATAATTTGAATTGTGGAGGTATTTGGTATTGCAATCATTGTGAATCATAAATTCGGATAAGTATTGGTGACTTATGTTCATAGTGTTGTTCATTTGGATTATGAGAAATCCGAATGGGATTCGATGCCCATGGTTTATTTTTGGGATTTGGTTATTCGAAGTGTTATCGTCGTGCAGGTTTTTGAGTTTCCTTGAGTTTTAGGGGAAAACTATGTAAAATTTTCAGTAGGAATTTTCAGGAATAAGAGAACTAAGTAGGGTCAAAACTTCCCTTAAAATTGGTTAGATGCCCACTTATGTTATGTCTTTAGAATGATCATTTTGGATATTCTGCTTGTTACCTTTGTAGCTTGGAAGGTTACTTTATATGATATTTTCCTCGTGGGATACTTCAGGTAAGCTTGCGGTGCAGAGTTCAGGTGGTGATCAAGAGCCACTTCAGGAGTTAGAGTAATACCGTCATCTAGAAAAGTGGCATATTAGGACCGCAACTGTATGGGATGACAGGCTAGATTAACCTGACAGTTCGACTTCATTAGTAGAACTTGCCAATAGAGTTGGCAGGGGTATTATATGTTTTCAGGTGTTTATGTTACGGAGTTTGCATTAAGACCCTTTCATATACCAGACTTATAAAGAGTAGTTGTTTGAGACTCTATCAGAAAAGCAAGACTTCGTAGTAAGGTGATAGCATGGTTAAAGTATTACGGATAACCCTCTTGATAATGGATGTTACTAGCAAGTTGAAAGAATTCATGCGAGAACTGTACGCGTAAATCTTTTACTAGTATATGTGCAAATTTCGAGGATGGAATTTTCTTGGAGAAGGGGGGGGTAGATTGTAACAACTTGTCCTAAAAATTTTCTTTTGAAGATTTGATTAAGGTTAATCGAAAAAGGTAGTTAATTTTTACAGTCAGTAATTATCAATGATCTTCATATCAGAATTTTATTGGTTAAGTTTTTTGAGAAATTTTTTTGAGGTAAACTGTAGAGTTTGTCAAGACAAGATTATAGCCGCATCAAGTGTTAAAATCGAAGACGTCGGACGTCCCTATGTCTCTCTCCTCCCTATGTCTCTCTTTCCTCCTCTCTCGACGTCGAACGACTGCCGACGACATATCATCGTCGAATGGTCACCAATCCGGTCGACCTTGGTGTCAATCTTCTCATCTTCACTCCCTCTATCACTTCTCCTTAACCCTACCACATATCTTACTAGTTTTGCTGGAATTTGTTGAAGAAGCTTCGAATTCAAGGAACCCTAGAATTGATGGCTGTTCCTTTTAAGGCCAAATTGATCGGTGAGAAGTACTGGATTTTGAATCTCTCCTTAACAGGTGTCTATGCATACCAAGAACACGTTCTAATTCCACCCGAGGAGGGCAAATCGAAGTTTTAAAGTTTTTGGGAGAATTTGGTGTTCTTGAGTTCAAAGGTAAATTCGGCGAGTTCTAGGTTTGGTATAGTTGAGAAAAATTTTGTTGGGTTGATTTTGCACAGATTAAGCTTTGAGTCACCAAAAAAAGTCACTGCCGCCGCCGGCGATGGTTCATGGCGGTGATCCAGCAGAGGAATTTTGACTAAATTTTTATATCATTTTGTTCGTAATTATGTACCGATTGTAATGAAGATGTTATTGAATTGATTTGGACAAGTTGATTAAGATGTGTGTTTGATCAGATTTAATTAAACAATTTTATGATAATAATGAATGTTTGAATCGAACGTCGATTCAACCTCTAGTCGCGTAACGTTCAAGGAGTATGTTGCAATTTTAAGATGAATTCAAGATTTAGAAAATGGAATTAGATTAAAGCTTGTCATAAGTTTGGAAGCACGATATTTGAGAATGCGATGCTCTCGACGGTAATGCTTGTTGGTGGAACGAGTTTAGTTATTCGATATGACTTTCGACGATTAGTTATTAAACAATAATCGTTATTTCATGATGACATGTAAGTAGCCAGTGACAGACATATAGAAATGCCGACAAACATGCTTTGGCTTAGTGAAAATTACGGCACTGTACAGTGAGTAGACGTTCTATTTTCACAGTTGTATTGCGTATTCGTTAATTATGTTTTATGTTTATGTTTATGTTTATGATTATGCTTTACAAACTTTATGTTTTAGAGGTTTAATTTGTGATTTAGTTACATCGATGCTCTGACTATTTGGTTGATCACCGAATAGCCTGGTTAGGGGAAGTTATGACAAACCCTTCGCCTGACTTTGAATCCTTTCAAGTTAGAACAAACACCTGAGGCGATCCCATCACTTCTGTTATTCACATATTGTCGACTCAGATTAGGGCAAACACTTGGGCAACCACCTCCACTTTTCTTTAGTTTTACAAAATTTTGAACTCGCATCAGATTATTAGAAATTGTGGATATCCATACAGTTATACTTTTACAGTTTTAAGCATATCGTACTATTATGATTTTTTTTCACTCACTCTACCATTTTATGTTTTATTGCCTTTCTCTGAGCCTTTGTTTTAAATTTTCAAGATTGCGGGTTAATCGATTGTAGTCATGATCGTCTAGAGTACGAGGCAATACAGTCCACAACTTCTATCTTCTCAATGTAGGTTCTCAGTTGAAGTTCAGGGTTGGTCGTGCTAGGGTAGCTAGTACTGAATATGCGGTGCTAGATACTTTAATACGGGTCCCGCAAGACTTATCCTAGATTACTACGATAAATAGGGTAGGTTTTGTCACAAAATCCCCTTGATTTTTAGAAATGCATTTCTCCAATAGGAGCTTAAGCCTTTAGACCATAATTTTGATAATAATCTTGTAAGAGACATTACAAAGAGTAATAGGATGAAATTGACCAATTGTTTCAGGCTCCTCAACTTTAAGTATAAGTGCAATGTTAGTATGATTTTGAGGTTTAAGAGAAGAACATTGCACAAAGAAATGTCTAACCATTTGAATGACACTATTACTGACCTCAGACCAATTATTTTAGTAAAAGTAAGCATGAATTCCATCCGGACCTGGAGCTTTGAGATGCCCAATAAACTTGACTACGTCTAGAATTTCACCATCTTAGACAATTCTCGTGAGTGAAATATTGTCTTCGTCAATGATACTAGGGTTGATATGCTTGAGATACATTTCCATCTTCCTTGTTTCTGGGACCCGATTAACAGAGAATCTCTTTTTAAAGTCAGCAACAAAAACAACAGCAATATCATTAGAGTTAGTGACCCAATTATTGCCATAATCTTTAATTTTCTCAATTTTGTTCTTTTTTTTTCTCCTTATAATTGCTTAAGTATGAAAACGTCGGTGCTCTCATCACCAAGCGACAACCAATCAGCTTTAACCTTCTAAGCCCAAAACAATTTTTCATCTTTGTAACAATTTGCAAGATCCTGGTCTAAACTTCTATTTCTTTCCCACAAAATAGAAGAAGTCGGGTTATCCATTAGTTGCCTCTGGATGATCTTGATACTTTCCTGCAAGTTCTTGATTTTAACAAAAATATCCTCGAAAACATCTCTATTCCAAGTTTTTGCTAAGTACATGAATTTGTTAATTAAGATACTCAAGTTTTTCATAGGATTAACATCATGGTTTGTACACCAAGCTTTCTTTACAAGCTCCTGGAAACTAGGGTGAGACTGCCACATAGCCTCAAATTTAAACTTGCGTAGAGGTTTCTATTTTTTGTGATCCAAAGCAAGACAAATCATACTATGATCAAACCCAGTAATAGGCATGTTTTCCACCTCTAAATTCAAAAATTGATTGAATCTTGCAGTGTTAGTGCAAAACCTGTCAAGTTTTTCAAAAATCAAAGTGTTGTCTGTGTGATTATCAGTCCAGGTATAAGGTACTCCTTTACTTGGGATTGAGACCATGTCAATATCATGCAAAAACTTATTGAACTCCAACATGTAGTTAGTAAAGTTCATGTTACCTCTACATTTCTTTGAAAGACAAGTTATCACATTAAAATCTCCAGCAATAAACCAAGTATCACCATTTTGTGGTTGCTGTTTTGAAATTTCATTCCAAAGCTCTTTTTGCTTGTCCTTTTGAGGGTAAGCATACATGGTCACAATTCATCTCCTTATTACTAACAAAACAGTGAATAAAACGATCATGAGGTAGAATAAAATTAAAATTTAAAGTTCTAGATTTCCAACAAAGGTATATACCAGCACATTAGCCTGTAGAAGGAACCAGGCTAGAAAATATTGATCAAAACGACAACTTACTGGCTATTTTATTTCTAGAATCAGCAGATTCTCTAGTGTCTAACACACATAAAACATCAAGTCCTAGCTTTGAAGTATAAAAAGCAACCTAAGCTTTAAAACCTGACCAGGAGCTCCCATGGCTATTCCACACTCTGATCTTCATAAATAATCTTTGTTGTTGTTTTTAGTTGCCGCCTCGGCTGAGTTGATCACCAAAGATAATCTTTCTCCATACCAAGCTTTAGTGCCATTTAACGACGATGTTAACATTTTTCCCAAACAACTTTGGGATCTAAAGTTAACTGGTAGTATGTAAAGATTCATGTCCTTATTACACTCAAAGCAATTAAATTGAGACCACACCTCAATAGAGTTGTCCATACTTTCGACACAACCATATTTAGTTCCAAAGCAGCACCAATTATACCATTTAAATATGGCAAGCATATAATACGAAGGTGGGACTAATACTGTGACGACCCGAACCAGAATCGGTAGAGTAATCAGTGTAATTCACGAGATTATGCGTAATCACTGTTTCCCGTATATTGGTTGATTTACCGGTTTTAATCACGACTTAATTATCGGCCGAGAATTTGAGTTGAGTCTCTTCTCAAGAGTTGTGGTACACGTGATTTCAAGTTCGTGGGCGCTTCTGGATGATTTTTCCAATGACAGAGGAATATAATATGATTATTTGAAGTTTCGAAATACCGACGAGTTTATCCGTTCGTATCGAGTTTATCCGAATCGTAATGGTTATCCGTTTTGGACCGTTGATCGTCCCGAGACGCGAGTATAAATATCGGAAATATGCAAAAAAAATTGAAAAACACTGTTGGAAGTTTGACCGGTGTTGACTTTCACTGTTGACCCGTTGACCCATGAAGAACGCGACCCGAATTTTGACTCGCCGGCCGACCCGGATTTTCCGGCCACCTCCGGCCACATCCTTGGTATGGTTAGACTCCTCTTGAGTTCCTTTATCGATTGGTATTTGAGTTTGTGTGAATTGGTTGAGTTTTGGGAGGTTTTGAATCGGGTTAAGTTCTTGGTTTTGGTCGGTGACGGGGGGAGGTGCTCCGGCGAGCTACGGTGACGGGGGTGATGGGGTTTCAACTCCCCTTGCTCCATTGATGCTCCCTAGGTAGTTAATTTTGGACGAGGATGGGTTTTTGGTTGAACCCGTGGTGCTTGTCGGAGATGGATATCGAACTATTTTCCGAGCTGATTTCCGGTTAATTTGCTTATAATTGGAACTTGTGGTAGTTATAAAAGATGTTGGGCTTGAGCTAAGCTAGAGAACTGGGCTTTCCTTGCCGGAGAAATTCTCCGTTGATGGCGCGCCGCCGCCGCCGGCGGCGGTCAACGGCGGTGCTACAGCGAGGGCGTTGACTTTTTGGTTTTCGATGATTTTAATGTCGTTTTACTCGTATTCGCGCCCCGATCATCGCCTTGAGGTTTTCGAGTTAATTTGGATATCGGATTTTCAGTCAAGAGTTTTGAGTGGAGATTTCGAGAATTTCGTCGATTATTTCACACTGTGTTATATGTTTCCAGGAACGGTTGATTTCCGAGGTGTGGTACAGTGTTGCGAATTGTGATTTTGATCAGATATATTTTGTGATTTGTGACGACACGGAACAGAATCAGTAAGAGTAATCAGCTTAATCTACGAGCTTGCGCGTAATCACAGATTTCCGACAGTTGTTTGAATCGCAGGACTTGATAACAACTAAATTATTGGCCAAGAATTGGAGCTGAGTCTCTTCTCGAGAGTCGTTGTACGTGTGATTTTGAGTTCGTGGGCGGTTCCGGATCATTATTTGGAGGACCGAGGAATAAATTATGAATATTTGAAGTTTCGACGCAATCGGTTTATAATGGTGGCTCTCTTAATGACTAAATTACCGGACGGGAATTTGGTTTCGGATTCTTCACGGAAGTTGTTGAGAATTTAATTTCGAGATCGTGGGAACTTCCGGAGCATTATTCCGAGTTACGAGGATTATGTTGTGAATATTTCGACCGTTGATTATTTAATCGGATAAGTTTGTGATGGTTTGAATCGTTGACTTTTTATCGGTTTGGTCGATGTGTTTGACTTCGGGTGATAATTGAAGAACATGTTGAAACGAGTTTGTTGCCGCGAGAATTATCAAAATCAGATTTACGACGTGAAAGATTCGGGTATTTAAAGTTTGTCGTAAAAGGTATTTTGGAAGTTTCCAAATTGGGAAAGTATATAAGTGGGTTGCCATATTGGGAAAGTCAAAGTTGGCATTTAAATGTGTTGACTCGGTCAACATGGAGGAGATGGGTGGTGCGACGCTGTACGGCTCGCCGGAGGCGAGGTGCCGTCCGGCCACCTCCGGCCGCGGCTCCGGTCCCTTTCTCTTCTCCTTGGGCCCCTCTTGATGATTCCGGCCTCCATTCACGGCAAGGGTGGTGGTGGAGAGAGAAAATTCCGGCCAAAGTTTGTGAATTTTGAGGTTTTTGGGTGGTTCCAATTCCGGCTGATTTGAGCTACCAAATGGATTGGGCTTTGAAGCTCTCCTCTCCATGAATCTAACCATGTAAGTATGGAGTTCCAATTTGATTTGTGCTTGGAGAATTCTTGATTTGAAATTTGGGTGACAATTCGGTTTTGCATGAAACTGACCTAGTTAGACTGAGAATTGGCCTTTTATGCAGTTGAGAAAGTTGCTCAGTGGGTGATTTGGAGTAGAACAGAGGTTGCTCCGCCGGGAAATTTTCCGTTCGGGCGGCACCGCCGCCAGCGGTGGTCAACGGCGATCAACGGTCAACAATTTGACTTTTTGGAGTTTTCGACAAGATGCATGTCGTTTCACTAGAAATCGCGCCCCGACCGCAATGGGGAGGTTCGTTTTTCGAATTGAGCGTCCGAAATCGTAGCGAGGTATTGAGGTGTGATTATCGGATTTTCGACAGTTCGTCGAAATTGAATTATGTGTTTCCGAAAACGGTTGTTTCTCGTAATTTGATTTGAATTGACGAGTTATAATTTTGAGAAATGGACTTTATGATTATTCAGGGGTTCGTGATCGTTCGTTTGGTGAGGGATTTTCCGCCGGATCACGGGTTAACGCGAACTGCGTTACGCTAGTCTGTGAGTGGACAATTTCTTTTCACGGATTGATTGTGAGTCTTTATACACGTTTTACGAACTTGAGCATGCATACGAGATTACGATTTATATGAACATGTGCTAGACGATTATGCTTATACCATTATACATTACGTATATGCATTTATGTGTTGCTTTATGCATTTGCATCGATCTGTTTATGGTTTGGTTTACACAGAGTACAGTCTCAGTTATGTTGTTGTATCGATACACTCGCATCCCGGCTGATACCCGAGGATGTGTACCGGGGAAGGCTGTGACTCCTGACTCGAGGCCTTTACCGGGGGGAGGCCTTTACTTGCATGCTCAGTACGCTGGAGGAGTATGAGTTTACCTCGTGTACTTTATTATATTTATTCATCTGGACTCGCATATATTTTTATAACATATATTACTCGGTGAAAGACATTTATTTTCGTCCACTCACTCTAACAGTTTTCATGTCTTTCCCCTGGGCTTTTCGGTTTCCGTGCCCAGTTTGCAATTCGGACTCTGTTGTCACACGTCGTGGTCGGAGGCATAGTATTCGAGCGATGTTTCTTTTTATGGTAGGTTCTTGGTTTGGCCTACTATTTGTATATGTATACTGGAAGTCGCTCTGAGTATTCTGATGTGTATTCTTATACGATTTTCCACAGATTTCTGTAAAGTATAGCTATATTTACTACTTTACATTATTGTTGATATATTGAGAAATCCGGATGGGATTGGTGCCCACGGTTTGATTTTTGTGGCATAGGATGAAGTGTATTTTCTGGGTGCAGGTAATGGTAATTCCGCGTTAGTAACGAAACTCTGCCAAAATTTTGATGGTTTTTGTTGGTTCGTGTTTTCAGAAGGGGTTCAATTCCAGTTTAGGCAACTAAATCGGGGTTGGGTCCTTTCAGCTTGGTATCAGAGCATAAGGTTATAGGTTATGTAGACTTCTGTAGTCGTGTTTACTAAGGATATTTGAGAATGTAAAGCATGTCTGGAATGGTGACCCGACCAGCCGGCGGATACTCATCAATATTCCGGGTGTTGTATACTTTCAAATATTTGAAGTTCCATGATTATGTTCTACTTGTTGTGAACGATGTTATATTCATTAGGATGCCTCCTTGACGTGCTTTCCGTGTCGGTATGGTTGTGGATCCTATTGAGGATCAATCGACGCATGATTTGCCAGTGAATTGTGGGTTTGGATGAGTATTCTGAGTTCAGAGAATTGTGTGGCACGGTTTTCCTAGTTGTGCGTGTATGAGCGTCTGTATGTTGCCTCAGAGCAGTGAATTGTAGCAGTTGATGTTTTACCTGAGTCAGATCATTACATTTGGTGGGCTGATATTGTGTGAGTTCTTGTTGCGACTCCATGTGAAAGGACCCAACCCCGATTTAGTTGCCTAAACCGGAATTGAACCCCTTCTGAAAACGTGAACCAACAAAAACCGTAAAAATTTTGGCAGAGTTTCGTTACTAACGTAGAATTACCATTACCTGCACCCGGAAAATACACTTCAACCCATGCCACAAAAATCAAACCATGGGCACCAATCCCATCCGGATTTCTCAATATATCAACAGTAATGTAAAATAATAAATATATCTGTACTTTACTGAAATCCGGAGTAAAATCATATAAAATATACAACAGAATACTCAGAGCGACCTCTAATGTATAATCATATAAGTATACCACAGTAGGTAGAACAATAAACCTACTGGAAGAAACAAGGTAGCTCGAGCACTATGCCTCCGACCACGACGTGCGACACCAGAGTCCGAACTGCAAACTAGGCACGGAAACCGAAAAGCCCAGGGGAAAGACATGAAAACCGTTAGAGTGAGTGGACGAAAATAAATGTCTTTCACCAATTTATATATGTTAAAATAACATATGCGAGTCCAGATAAATAAATACAATAAAGTACACGAGGTAAACTCATACTCCTCCAGCGTACTGAGCATGCAAGTAAAAATCTCACGGGGTCACTCATGGACACGTCCGTGCTAGTACAGTCCGAATCACGGGATCCCAGACCCACACGTGATTCTAGCCAAAAAGGACTCAGGTCAGGGTATCTGTTTCCACCCGGAACTACATCGGCACAAAAAACAGACATCTGTACCCACCCGGAACTACATCGGCACAAGGTACAGAAACCAGTACCCACCTGGAACTACATCGGCACAAGGTACGGTACCCCCCTGGTAGGCACCCTCGGGGATCAGCCGGGATGCGTGTGTATCGATACAACAACATAAACTACGACTGTACTCTGTGTAAACCAAATCATAAATATTTCGATGCACATGCAAGAAACAGCATATAAATGCATATACGTAATATAATCGTATAACACACGCTCATAATAAATCATAATCTCGTATGCATGCTCAAGTTCGTAAAACGTGTATAAAGACTCGCAATCAAACCGTGAAAAGAAATTGTCCACTCACAGACTAGCGTAACGCAGTTCGCGTTAACCCGTGATCCGGCGAAAAGTCCCTCGCCAACAGAACGATCACGAACCCCTGAATAATCACAAAGTTCATTTCTCAAAGTCATAACTCGACAATTCAAAACAAATCACGAGAAACCACCGTTCTCGGAAACACACGATTCAATTACAACGAACTGTCGGAAATCCGATATTCACACCTCAATACCTCGCTGTACTTTCGGATGCTCAGTTCGAAAAACAAACCTCCCCACTGCGACCGGGGCGCGATTTCGAGTGAAATGACATATAACTCGTCGAAAACTACGCCGGGCGAAAAGTCGCCGTCGCCGCTGCCCCGTCGCCGGAAAATCCATACCTGCCCAGAAAAATACATGGCATACATGGTTTTGAAGATCTCGACGATTCCAACAACTTTCCAGTTATAAGTTAAGGCCAATTTTGACCGGAAAACCTCCAAAAATCAACCCAAAGTTCCAAACCCTTACCAAAATTTCAATTCGACGGATCTCTCTCCTCCAGCCACGGCAACCCTCAAGACCACTTGGAAAAGCTTCCTTGGCTCGAGGCTAACAAAAGCCCTCAAAGAGGAGCCACCATCTCGGCCTCCACGCCGCCACCCGAAATCAAGAAAAACTAGCCGGAATTCGTGAACTTTGCCGATTGAATTCTTCCTCCTCCGGCCACCCCACGGGACGATCCACCTACCAATCCGAAGAGGAGCACGAGCCCAACATTTCTCAAGAAGGAACCCCGGCCAATCGTGGCCGAAAAAGGGTCCAAAAATCACCAAATCCGAACGGAAAACATATGGCAAAACGGGTCACCCATGACCCATGGTCAACCCAGTCAACAATATTAATTTCAGCTTTGACTTTCCCAAAATGGTAACCTCTATATATATACTTTCCATTTTAGGAAACTTCCGTAATTATCTTTTCGACAAACTTCAAACACACGTAACTTCCTCGTCGTAATTCCGATTCCGATAATTCTCGCGGCAACAAACTCGACTCGACGTATTCTTCAATTATCACCCGAAGTCAAACACATCGACCAAACCGATAAAAAGTCAACGGTTCAACCCAAACACATACTTTAACCGACTAAATAATCAACAATCGGAAATATTCACAACTTAATCCTCGTAACTTGGAACAATGCTCCGGAAGTTCTCATGAGCTCGAAATTAAATTCTCAACAACTTCCGTGAAGAAGCCGAAAGTGAATTCGGAACACATGTGCAAAATATTTCCTAAAGTGAAGAGGAAGTGTCTGGATCTTTCCTAATTGATGAAGGAAACCTTTCCCAATTGTGATAGAAGAAGAAATTGTCACGGGCTTGCTTATATATTGAAAATGTCGACCATATTCCTACATGGGAGCCCAAATTATTCAAGAATGGATCAAGATTAATGAAGATGGATCAAAGACCAAGAGCATGTCCAAAGAAGCCCAAAGAAAGAAGATGGATTAAAATAAATTATCAGAAATCGGCCATTGTACATCAGCCCACTTCAAAAGGCCACTGTGAACAGATACGGATGAATCTAGACGGGATTAGCATATGGTTGGAAAGATATAGAAGTCTAGTTTCCAACTTAACTGGAATTACACAATTTGGATTCCTAGAACGAGAGATATTCCTGTTTTAGTGGAGAAGGGTCAGGTTACCTGGGTGGACTAGTTAGAGTCCTAGAAGGAGTCGAACTAGGCTTTCCTTCTCCTATATAAAGGGGAGCTCGACCTCAAAGCAAGGGATCACTCATTTTAGAAGCCAAAACTCTGCCTAAATACTTTTCCTCTCCTCCCAAAGCCGAAATCATCCAAGAAGCCGCCCTCCATAGCTCATCAACTACCTTCCTCCACCGAAGTATTCAAGGCAATCCTTAGTGCTTCTCTCCATCCTTTGAAGGCACAATTACATCAAGTAGACTAGGGTAATCCCGACATCAAAAAGTGTAACCATGACTTCTACTCTTCACTTCTCGTGTTATTTCTTGGTTTGTATGGACAAATTTGTTGAAGTATTTTTGGTTTGTAATTTTATCAAGTTCATGTGATCTCCCACGTTTTGATCTTTAGCTTTCATGTGATATTTTATGCTTAACGCTTTGATTTATTGCAGGGCAATCCCACCTTAAATTGATGGAAATGTTAGGGCAATCCCTACACTTTACTTTCGAGAGATATGCATGAAATTAGTAGCTAAAGACTTAGAACTAATAGGTTGCATGTAATTTGGTAGGTTCTAAAGAGTTAGGTGAAAGATGAGTCGATCCTTGTAAATATATTAGTTTAGGATGTTTTAACTTAAAATTTGTAGGAATTTAGTAACCAAAAACTCGCACCCCCATTTAAACCTAGCATAGTTATGCATGCACCATCAATCCCCGGTTAAGAACGATCCATATTTACCAATGCTACATCTACCAAAAAAGGTTTTAATTGACTCATTGTTGTTGAGTAATAAATGTTAATTTAGTGCTTAGTAATGGTGAGTATCAATTTTGGCGCCGTTGCCGGGGATTGTAAAGAATTGTGTGATTATGCTTGTACAATATGTTTATATTTTTCTGTTTTCGGAACTGTGCACTGCCATGTTTTGTGTAAATTATTTGACATAGCTATAAGTCTCATAAAAATATGAA
Source organism: Geum urbanum (assembly GCA_946800695.1). Classification (NCBI taxonomy): domain Eukaryota; kingdom Viridiplantae; phylum Streptophyta; class Magnoliopsida; order Rosales; family Rosaceae; genus Geum; species Geum urbanum. Next base: position 16,596,115 of record OX327003.1, read on the forward strand.
AATTTTTAGGATTGTTTGGTTACGTGTCCAAGCCAATAATTCTGGAAAAAATCGAGAAGCAGCTGTGCTCAAGTTTGCACGAATCTGGAATTACATGTGTTCTTTGTAAATATGTGAAATTGTGTAAATATTAAGCATGTATATAAAACCCACGAAATTTTTGTTTATATTTGTGTACTAACAATTATTCATATTGTATTTTATTTTGTTTTATTTTATTATTATTTTTATTTATTTATTTTCTTGCAGCCATGTATACACCTTAAAGGAAAGTTTTGGATTTACATTAAGTACATGAGCTTGGTTGATTAAGTCGCACTCATTGTGAATAGATGGCGCCTCTTTTCCAAAGTTTATCTCCTAAACCCCTTGTGATGTGTGGATTTCATCACCACACACTATAACCTAAGTGAAGTTATGGACATGAGGTTGATGGCGGAGTCTACTATGGACTTGAGGGAGTGTAAATTTTTGAAAGATTGGTTGAATGTCGGACATGGTGTCTAGAAACGGGTTATGACTGGTGACAGGTTCTGGATATAAGAAAGACTTGCATCAATGGAGTATATACCAATGATCCGGTGAATGGATGAATACTTATCTTTGAGTAAGATATCTTTGGTGACTTGGTGTCTAGAAGGTGACGGTTTCTATGACGGGTTCTGGATCCGAGATCTCAAATCGGTCCTACCTCTCGTGGTCTCTCTTGCTAACTGGCCAAGTTCATTAAAGTTGCCCAAAGAAGATAAGGATTAAATCTACTTTCCATGATCGGTAAGCCTCGGGATGCATTGTCAAAATTAGTCCTGCCTCTCGCGTTATCTCTATCCCCAACTGGCCATGTTTTTCGATTGAACCAAGACCATTCGATTGGAAGTTTATACTTTATCGCGCGGGTCGCACGTCCTTTGAACGACCTAAAGATCAAGCAAGTGTACTCTCTTTAAATCCGAAGCGCACTCAAAATGACTTATACGTGTGCATAAAAACGTGGACATGTGTGTTGCACCGAATTTTGTAATTAAACACTAATTAAAACGTTGCATTTAGTCTGCATAACCTTCTTGCGGCTTTGTGATGCTCAGATTTCATCACCGGGTACCCTAACCTAAGTGAAGTTAGGGACATGAGGCCAAAAGATAGGTCACCTTGCATCATAAATTAGCACGTAACTTTTGTGTTTTCTGCAGGTTTCTAACACTTTTCTCTTATGCATTCACTCCATACTTCATCTAAGTTCTTGCTTGATATGTTTGGGTGACGATTTGAATATATGATGCATGAATTTGTTGAAGTATTGTTTGATTGCATTTGTGTGATTTATGTACATATGTGTGTTCCTTTAAACCTTCCATCTGTTTATACACTAACCTCTCGTCTACTCTTGCAGGAAACCATGTAAATATGTGTGTTAACTTGTTCTAGATTGTTCATACTACGTTCCATATCATCTAGGATATTTAAAGCCCTTGCATTCATAACTTAGAACTTTTGAATTGTCGAGTAACTATAGTTTTCGACCGATCGATTATTCCATGCCTATTAATTTTGACCGGTTGATTCCCCTGTTTTAGTGTACTCGTAAATTTTTCATGTGTTTCTGTGTTTTGTGTACTTTTGTGTGATTTTCGTGTACCTTTGTTTGTGCTTTGTTTGTGTTACATTTTTGGTCTAGTATCTTGTTTTTATTGTGTATTCTTTTGGTACTAACACTTGGTCTTTGGTGGATGCTCAGATTTATGAATGATCAGACCTACTCCACGTGAAGTTCAACTTCGTACTCGCACTGTGATTATTTCTACCAACGCGGTGGAAGACCTTGACCGACCTATTGTTGAGGACGACGTTGACACACCAAGATCATCCCAGCACCCTGAACATTTGATAATAGAAGAAGAACAAGAACAAGAGCAAGTACCAATGGCCAACGCAAACAATGCTCAACAATCACTTCGCCAACGCACTTGTTCTACTGATTGGAGTGCCAGCCCCTCATGCATTAGATTTCTGGAACCTCAAGAGGAGAAGAAGGACATTGAGCTAAAGAGCGGATTTCTCCATCGCCTACCTATCTTTCAAGGGATGGCGCATGAAGATCCAAACATGCATTTGAGGCAATTCCAGTTTGTGTGCTCAAGTATGAAGCCTGCGGATGCTGATGAAGAACTCTTAAAACTCAAGGCGTTTCCTTTCACCTTGAAAGAGAGATCACAAACTTGGCTTATGGAGCTCCCACCGAATCACATCACCACATGGAAACAACTAGCAGATGCTTTCTTAAGCAAATACTTTCCGGCCTCAAAGATCACTGTTTTGAGGAAAAAGATCACTGGAATTGCACAGGCTGCGGATGAGTCTTTTGGCCAATACTATGATAGATTCAAGGTTCTCTGCGCCACTTGCCCATCACATGGATTCTCTGAGACCAACCTCATGAACTACTTCTATGATGGTTTTAAACCAATTGATCGAGAGCTTCTTGATGCCGCTGCAAATGAAGCATTCATGGATTTCACTGAGGTACAAGCTCGTGCACTATTGGAAAATCGAGCCAACAATGATGCTCAATATGGGATGGCACCACGCAAGACTGTAGTTGTAGTAAGTTCTAAGCCAGCACCGGATGACAAGTATGATAAACTCTCCGACTTGATGGAGCAAGTGCTTGAACTAGAAGTAAAGAGAGCCAAGGCAGCTTTGGGACCAACATGTGGCATTTGCCACCTTCAAGGGCTTTTTAGTGAGCAATGTCCTACAACAATGGAGCCGCCTACTAAAGAACAGGTCAACGCCATTGGTGGATATCAAGGAGGCCAGCGTTACAACAACTACAACAATTTTGGCAACCATGATCATCCTGGTTTCAAGTGGAGTAGCAATAAGGGGTGTCTTAACCCTCCATCCACAAAACAACATCCTCACGTCCAAAAATCTCTCCAAGGAATACCAAGAAGACGTCCACTCCAAAGCTCATCAACTACCTTCCTCCACCGAAGTATTCAAGGCAATCCTTAGTGCTTCTCTCCATCCTTTGAAGGCACGATTACATCAAGTAGACTAGGGCAATCCCGACATCAAAAAGTGTAACCATGACTTCTACTCTTCACTTCTCGTGTTATTTCTTGGTTTGTATGGACAAATTTGTTGAAGTATTTTTGGTTTGTAATTTTATCAAGTTCATGTGATCTCCCACGTTTTGATCTTTAGCTTTCATGTGATATTTTATGCTTAACGCTTTGATTTATTGCAGGGCAATCCCACCTTAAATCGATGGAAATGTTAGGGCAATCCCTACACTTTACTTTCGAGAGATATGCATGAAATTAGTAGCTAAAGACTTAGAACTAATAGGTTGCATGTAATTTGGTAGGTTCTAAAGAGTTAGGTGAAAGATAAGTCGATCCTTGTAAATATATTAGTTTAGGATGTTTTACCTTAAAATTTGTAGGAATTTAGTAACCAAAAACTCGCACCCCCATTTAAACCTAGCATAGTTATGCACGCACCCTCAATCCCCGGTTAAGAACGATCCCTATTTACCAATGCTACATCTACAAAAAAAGGTTTTAATTGACTCATTGTTGTTGAGTAATAAATGTTAATTTAGTGCTTAGTAATGGTGAGTATCTAGCACCTCAACAACAACAATTCCAACGTGCTCCCTATCAACAAAGGCCACCAATGCCTCAAGCGCCCATGCAACCACCACAAGCTCCTCCGGTCCAACAATTTACAAATTCGGACTATGACAAGATGCTTGCTCAACTGTCCAACTCCACACAAGCTCTAATCGATGGACAAAACCAAACAAAGGCCACGTTGGAGTATCATGGACAGGATATCTCTGAAATGAAGAAGCAAATGGGTCAACTTGTGGATTTCATGGGACAATTTAGGGTTTCCGGACAACTTCCATCTCAACCTCAACCACCACCAAGGAATGTGAGTGCGATTACAACAAGAAGTGGAAGGATTTTGGAGAGTCCAATGTTGGAAGGATCTAAGCTGAAGGCAACACCATTAACTCATGATGTTGTGGAGGATGAAGATCTAGAAGAAGATCCGGCAACCAAAGATGCCAAGAACAAGAAGAAAGTGGCGCCACTTGTAAGGCCACAATCACCAATGCCACCTACCCCAACCAAAGGTATTAACTCTATCCCTTCAAGTTTAGTTAATACTAATGCTTCGTTTGCTCGTGCACCATTCCCACACAGATTATCAAAATCAAAGAAGGATGATCAATATGAGGAGATCCTGGACATCTTTCGGAAAGTGCAAGTAAACCTGCCCTTGATTGAGTGCATTAAGCAAGTGCCGATATATGCCAAGTTTTTGAAAGAGCTATGCAACAGTTTCGGCTGTGTTGCAGCGTCGGTTACCCCCAAAATTGAAGGACCCTAAGAGCTTTTCGGTGACACCAGATTTGAAGATGTCATGCTCGACTTGAGTGCATCAATCAATGTGATGCCATACTATCTTTATGCATCCATGGAGCTTGGCGAGCTTAAGCAAGATAATGTCATCATACAGTTAGCCGACCGCTCTCATAAATATCCAAGGGGATATGTTGAAGATGTTCTTGTCCAAGTCAACAACCTGATCTTTCCTGCTGACTTTTACATTGTTGACATGGAGGAAAGTCCGTTGAACACCACACCATTATTGCTCGGATGACCTTTCATGAGGACTGCAAGAACAAAGATTGATGTGTTCGAGGGAACGTTTTCCATGGAGATTGATGGCGAAAGGATTGAGTTCAACATTCTTGATGCCATGAAGGTTCCCACTGCTTGTGTCAATGCATGTTTTTCATATGATATAGTTGAAGTTTTGGCGCAGCAGCATCTCGACACACTTAGAGAAGATGAGCTCGACACTGTGATTCAAGAAGGAGTTGGGTTGAACCGACTATATAAAGAATCTTTCTTGGATGCTTTGATCGAGATTTTTGAGCCTAGGGTGACGGAGACAGCGTCACTCCTCAATGAGCAAGCCAACGTGATTTCTAAGGCAGCCCCGATTCCCTTGGTTTATGGTGAAAACAAGCTAGTTCCCTCCATTGTTCGAGCACCAGAATTAGAACTCAAGGTGTTACCGGATCATTTGAAGTATGCTTACTTGGGAGACAATGAGACTTTACCGGTTATCATCTCTTCATCTTTGGAGGAAGAACAAGAAGTGAAGTTAGTTCATATGCTTCAACAATACAAAACCGCCATCGGTTGGACACTTGCGGACATCAAAGGTATCAAACCTGCAACTTGTGTTCATCGCATTTTACTTGCAGATGGAGCTAAACCCTCTCGTGAAGCTCAAAGAAGGCTCCATTCGCCTATGATGGAGGTTGTGAAAAAGGAAGTCATCAAACTCTTAGATTGTGGAGTTATCTATCCAATTTCGGATAGTCGTTGGGTTTCACCTGTGCAAATAGTTCCTAAAAAGTCTGGACTTACTGTTGTAAAGAATGCGGAGAATGAGTTAGTGCCTCAACGGACTATCACTGGACACAGAGTTTGCATTGACTATAAGAAGCTCAACGCCAGCACTCGAAAGGATCACTTTCCCTTGCCATTCATTGATCAGATGCTTGAGAGATTGGCTGGACATTCATACTATTTCTTCCTTGATGGATATTCGGGTTACAACCAGATTAGCATTGCTGAGGAGGATCAAGAGAAAACAATGTTCACATGCCCTTTTGGAACGTTTGCTTATCGCCGCATGCCATTTGGACTTTGTAACGCCCCAGGTACGTTTCAACGATGCATGCTCTCTATCTTTTCCGATTACATTGAGAAAATAATCGAGGTTTTTATGGATGATTTTAGTGTATTTGGGAGGGACTTCGATGCATGTTTAGATCACTTAGAGTTAATCTTGCAAAGATGCGTTGAAACGAACTTGGTACTTAATTGGGAGAAGTGTCATTTTATGGTCACTCAAGGGATTGTCTTAGGTCACATTGTTTTGAAAAAGGGTATAGAAGTTGATAAATCTAAGGTAGATCTTGTGTGGTACTTACCCTCTCCGACTTCGGTTAGAAAGATTCGTTCTTTTCTTGGACACGCAAGTTTCTACAGGAGGTTCATCAAAAACTTTTTCCATATCTCACGTCCCTTATGCAAGCTGCTTCAGAAGGACATTCCCTTTGTTTTTGATGATGAATGTGGCGTTGCATTTGAGAAGCTTAAGGCGTTGTTGACAAGTGCCCCTATTCTTTGTGCTCCGGATTGGTCTCAACCATTTGAACTTATGTGTGATGCATCGGATTATGATGTTGGAGCTGTATTGGGACAACAGAGAGATAAGAAGCCATACGCCATTTATTATGCTTCTAAGATACTTGATGATGCTCAAGCCAACTACACAACAACCGAGAAGGAGATGTTGGCGGTGGTGTTTGCATTGGACAAGTTCCAATCCTATTTACTTCAAAGTAAGGTTTTAATTTACACTGATCATGCAGCTTTGAAATATTTGATGAAGAAAAAGGATGCGAAACCGAGTCTCATACGTTGGATACTACTTCTACAAGAGTTTGATGTGGAAATCAAGGACAAAAAGGGAGTAGAGAACGTGGTAGCCGATCACCTCTCTAGGATTGTTAAAGAGAAGTCCAACGTTGCAATTGAAGAGAATTTTCCGGATGAACAACTCTTCGGACTTCAGGTAAGTGCCTCTGAAACTCCTTGGTATGCGGATATTGTAAACTATTTAGTTACCGGTGAGTTTCCATCATTTATGCACAAGGCTCAACGTGACAAACTTCGAAGTAATGCTAGGACCTTTATTTGGGATAAACCTTACTTGTGGAAACAATGTGCTGATTTAGTGATTAGAAGGTGTGTTCTGGATGATGAGTTTGCATCTATTCTTGAGTTTTGTCACAATGGTGCATGTGGAGGTCACTTTGGTTCGAAAAAGACAGCCCTTAAGGTGTTAGATTGTGGTTTCTTTTGGCCTAACCTGTTTCGTGATTCTAACGACTTTTGTGCTAAGTGTGATAGGTGTCAAAGATCCGATAATCTCGGACCTCGAGATCAGTTGCCACAAACTTACATACTAAATGTCGAAATTTTTTATGTTTGGGGCATTGATTTTATGGGACCTTTTCCTTCATCTAATGGTTTCACTTACATTTTACTCGTTGTTGATTATGTTTCGAAATGGGTGGAAGCAAAAGCCACCCGTACTAATGATTCGTGAGTTGTTGCAGATTTCCTCAAAACGAACATATTTTCAAGGTTTGGAATGCCGCGTGTTCTAATCGGCGATGGAGGGAGTCACTTTTGCAACAAGACAGTTGAGGCATTGATGAGGAAATATGGGGTCAACCACAAAGTTTCTACACCTTATCATCCACAAACAAATGGCATGGCAGAGGTATCAAATCGAGAAATCAAGAAGATCTTGGAGCGAACTATCAAGCCCAACCACAGAGATTGGAGCCAGTGTTTGGATGATGCTTTGTGGGCATATAGAACGGCATACAAAACCCCTATAGGCATGTCACCCTATCGACTTGTTTATGGGAAGTCTTGTCATCTTCCGGTGGAGCTAGAGCACAAAGCTTGGTGGGCGATGAAGAAATTTAACATGGACAAGGATGAAGCTGGATTACATCGAAAATTGCAGTTGTGTGAGTTAGAGGAAATCCGGAATGATGCGTTTGACAATGCTTGGATCTACAAGGAGAAGACAAAGATGTTTCATGACAAGATGATCCGACGGAAGGAGTTTGAGATTGGTCAACAAGTTCTCTTATTTAACTCGCGTCTCAAGCTTTTTCCGGGCAAGTTACGCTCAAGATGGATCGGACCTTTCATTGTGATTAAAGTTTTCTCACATGGAGCTGTTTTGATCAAAAGTCCGATATCTGGTAATGAGTTCAAAGTCAATGGCCATCGGTTGAAGCCATACTATACAAATTTCAAGGAAGTCATCGTTGAGGATGAGAAGCTTTATGAGCCACCAACTTCAAACACATGAAGGATGCATCACGTCTAGGCTGGAAGACGTTAAAAAACAAGTGCTTGTTGGGAGGCAACCCAATGGAGGAGTCTACAACAGATTTGCATTCTCTTCCCCTATCTCTTTTACATTTTCGTTGTTTTTAATCTCTTAGATAGATTTTCGTGAGTCCTTCCTCTTATGCTTGAATTCTATGCTTTACTTTACTTTAGTACATTGAGGACAATGTAGAGTTTAAGTGTGTGTGTGTGTGTGTGTGGGGGGGGGGGGGGGGGGGGGGGGGTTTACAACTTATTTGAGTAATAAATTGTAAAAACGGGCGGACAAGGGAACCTTCCAGTGGATGATGCCCTAAAAAAATTGTTGTGAGTCTTTTTGTTTAACTTAGTGTTTTAAAGAGTCTTTAGGATGCCCTTAGTTAGTCTACGATGAAATTGGACCGAAAAGAATACAAAAATGGTGTTGCATATCATTAAGGATGAATTCATGTGCTAATTGAGATATCTTTTGAGTTTTATGACATGTAGTAGATATGGTTTGATAAAACTTGGTACAGAAATTGCATATGAGAATAAGTTTTGAATCATATGAGCCTTAAGTGAGATTTTGAGCCTTAAACACTTCTTTCGAGTGAAATTTCGTGCATATTAGATATAGGTCTCAAAATCATGCATATACTCACTTGCCATAGATCTTAATGAACTAGAGAATACTAGAACTTACTCATGTCAATTTGCAAAGCTTATAGTTGATACATACTCTGATTTTGGATGTGATTAAAGGCACTTAGGATATCTACCACTTTGCCAAATTGCCATGTGGGAATTTGTGCGCACGAGTTGCGACACCCCTAGATAACCCATTTGAGCCCACATTATGCCTTTATTTCATTACCATACATATCTAAACACTTTAACCTAGTGTAGAATATCTGTCCCCTTGTTCAAAAGACTTGGTGGGGATTTTTGAAGCTAGAATCATGGAGATGGTGTGAACATCATGAGGAGATGTGTGTATGGGGATAGACTTGTCCAAATACCTTGAAAAAAGTTTGCAATTGCCGAACATAGAAAAAAGAAAAGAAAAAAAAAGAAGCTCTCCAGCAATGTGATTTAGATGTTAAATTTTGGATTAATGTCCCCCATACTTGTGGATTTGGAGTTTGTATTGAATTAAAGGCCCAAAAGTGAAGAAATGTGGCCTTTGTCCTGTTTACAAAAGCTCAAGGGAAGTTTAGAATGAAGTTAGGGTCCAACAAGATGAAATCTGGCCCGTGTACTTAAACTTTATACATGGTGACGTTTTGAGAGGAGGACGAATGAATTTGATGATGCTTTGGTGCTTTGACTAAGTCTTTTGAATGACCTTAACCACCACATATCCATATTTTTGAATGCCTTAGCCTAAGCCCCATTACAACCCTTAAAAGTCCTTTTTGATCCTTAAGATGAGTAGCTTTCAATCTGTTGAGTAAAATTGCATGAGTAAGCATATGGTTTAGGTTCATTTGTGCAAGTAATTCATCATATTCATGAGGTTTCGATTCAATTTATATACACTTTGAATACCCTTTTTCATGAGTGAAAATATGATGAGTGCATCAATGTGAGATTGATTTAAACTTGTTCGAAACATGCACAGCTTTAACTTCACCATTGTTTTCTTCCAAGTCTTACTTATTCATGGCATGATCATATCTCTATTATCTCTCGAAATTATTGAGCTTTAAATTCTAAATTCTTGTGATTCCATCGCCATACACTTAAAAGAAATTTCTGAGACATTTTAGTTAAGGGCTTAGAAGTGTTTGTATTATTTAAAATTCCTTAGAATCTTCCCAATAAGGAGATTAGCTCCAACGTTGGATTTTTGTGTGTTTTCTTATTTTTAGCCTTCCTTTTATTTAGTTTTTGCTAGGGACTAGCAAAGTCTAAGTGTGGGGGAATTTGATCTACGCATTTTATGCTTGATTCTTAACGTCTTTCTCTTTACATTTAGCTTTGTTTTGACCTTAGTAAATATGTTTCTAACTTACTTTATGTTTTTAGGTTAAAAATAAAGGAGGAACAATAAAGGAAGCAAAATGGAGCAAAAGCGCAGAAAAATGAAGAATCCTATTTCGACTAGGAATCCTTGTTGGAGTAGAAGTCCTTGGGAGAATAAGAAAGTGAATTCGGAACACATGTGCAAAATATTTCCTAAATTGAAGAGGAAGTGTCCGGATCTTTCCTAATTGATGAAGGAAACCTTTCCCAATTGTGATAGAAGAAGAAATTGTCACGGGCTTGCTTATATATTGAAAATGTCGACCCTATTCCTAAATGGGAGCCCAAATTACTCAAGAATGGATCAAGATTAATGAATATGGATCAAAGACCAAGAGCATGTCCAAAGAAGCCCAAAGAAAGAAGATGGATTAAAATGAATTATCAGAAATCTGCCTTTGTACATCAGCCCACTTCAAAAGGCCACTGTGAACAGATACAGATGAATCTAGACGCGATTATCATATGGTTGGAAAGATATAGAAGTCTAGTTTCCAACGCAACTGGAATTACACAATTTGGATTCCTAGAACGAGAGATATTCCTATTTTTGTGGAGAAGGGTCAGGTTACCCGGGTGGACTAGTTAGAGTCCTAGAAGGAGTCGAACTAGGTTTTCCTTCTCCTATATAAAGGGGAGCTCGGCCTCAAAGCAAGGGATCACTAATTTTAGAAGCCAAAACTCTGCCTAAATACTTTTCCTCTCCTCCCAAAGCCGAAATCATCCAAGAAGCCGCCCTCCATAGCTCATCAACTACCTTTCTCCACCGAAGTATTCAAGGCAATCCTTAGTGCTTCTCTCCATCCTTTGAAGGCACGATTACATCAAGTAGACTAGGGCAATCCCGACATCAAAAAGTGTAACCATGACTTCTACTCTTCACTTCTCGTGTTATTTCTTGGTTTGTATGGACAAATTTGTTGAAGTATTTTTGGTTTGTAATTTTATCAAGTTCATGTGATCTCCCACGTTTTGATCTTTAGCTTTCATGTGATATTTTATGCTTAACGCTTTGATTTATTGTAGGGCAATCCCACCTTAAATCGATGAAAATGTTAAGGAAATCCCTACACTTTACTTTCGAGAGATATGCATGAAATTAGTAGCTAAAGACTTAGAACTAATAGGTTGCATGTAATTTGGTAGGTTCTAAAGAGTTAGGTGAAAGATGAGTCGATCCTTGTAAATATATTAGTTTAGGATGTTTTACCTTAAAATTTGTAGGAATTTAGTAACCAAAAACTCGCACCCCCATTTAAACCTAGCATAGTTATGCATGCACCCTCAATCCCCGGTTAAGAACGATCCCTATTTACCAATGCTACATCTACCAAAAAGGGTTTTAATTGACTCATTGTTGTTGAGTAATAAATGTTAATTTAGTGCTTAGTAATGTTGACTCATGATGTTTTCCATGTTTCGATATTGCGAAAGTACATCTCAGATCTAGGGCTGGGCATGGGACGGGATGGGACGGGATTGAGGTCATCCCACGTCCCGTCCCGGTTGTTACATGCGGGACGGGATCGGGACGGGCCTTGCATTTTGAGAGTAAATCCCGCCGGGCCTAATCCCACATGGGACGGGACAGGATCGGGACGGGACAGGCCCAATCCCACCACAAAATTGGAAACAAAAAAGAAGAAAAATTTGCTTACATTCATAAATCACAACATGTATCTATGATTTAATTACAATTACACAACTTGCTAACATTTATAAGTCACAATCCATAACCTAATAATATCAAACATAACAAGAATAACATCCATAATCTGTTACACAAGTTCACATATCATAAGTTTATCAAGAAAAGAAGAAAATTAAAACATAGCAATACAAGATTAAAAATATAGCAATACAAGATTAAAAACATAGCAATACAAAATTAAAATCAACGGTCAAGATCAATTTAAATTTATATATGGGACGGGACGGGCCTAACGGGATGAGAAATTTCAGTCCCGCGTCCCGTTCCGTTGTTTTTCTGATGGGACGTGACGGGACGGGATGAACATTTTTAGTTTCAAATCCCGCCGGGATCGGGACGGGAGTGGGACGGGACCGGGATTTGCGGGATTTGTGCCCAGCCATACTCAGATCCGTCACATATGTTAGCACCACAGCAGCTACTGATCCGTGAGGATTTGACGTATATGGAGGAGCCGGTACAGATTCTCGATCGTCGTGAGCAGGAGTTGAGGCACCGTGTTATACCGCTAGTGAAGGTCTTGTGGCAGAATCACTTGGTTGAGGAGGCCACCTAGGAGACTGAACAACGTATGCGGGAGTAGTATCCTCATCTGTTCACTTGACAGGTACGTAAATTTCGAGGTCAAAATTTTTTTTAAGGGGGGTAGATTTGTGACGACCCGAACCAAAATCGGTAGAGTAATCAGCCTAATTCATGAGATTATGCGTAATCACTGTTTTCCGTATATTGGTTGATTTACCGGTTTTAATCACGACTTAATTATCGGCCGAGAATTTGAGTTGAGTCTCTTCTCGAGAGTTGTGGTACACGTGATTTCGAGTTTGTGGGCGGTTCCGGATGATTTTTCCGATGATCGAGGAATATAATATGATTATTTGAAGTTTCGAAATACCGACGAGTTTATCCGTTCGTATCGAGTTTATCCAAATCGTAATGGTTATCCGTTTTGGACCGTTGATCGTCCCGTGACGCGAGTATAAATATCGGAAATAGTCGAAAATTTTCGAAAAACACTGTTGGAAGTTTGACCGGTGTTGACTTTCACTGATGACCCGATGACCTGTGAAGAACGCGACCCGGATTTTGACTCGCCGGCCGACCCGGATTTTCCGGCCACCTCCGCCCATATCCATGGTATGGTTAGACTCCTCTTGAGTTCCTTTATCGATTGGTATTTGAGTTTGTGTGAATTGGTTGAGTTTTGGGAGGTTTTGAATCGGGTTAAGTTCTTAGTTTTCGCCGGTGACGGGGGAGGTGCTCCGGCGAGCTACGGTGACGGGGGTGATGAGGTTTCGACTCCCCTTGCTCCATTGATGCTCCCTAGGTAGTTAATTTTGGACGAGGATGGGTTTTTGGTTGAACCCGTGGTGGTTGCCGGAGATGGATATCGAACTGTTTTCCGAGCTGATTTCCGGTTAATTTGCTTATAATTGGAACTTGTGGTAGTTATAAAAGATGTTGGGCTTGAGGTAAGTTAGAGAACTGGGCTTTCCTCGCTGGAGAAATTCTCCGTTGATGGCGCGCCGCCGGCGGTGCTCCGGCGAGGGCGTTGACTTTTTGGTTTTCGATGATTTTAATGTCGTTTTACTCCTATTCATGCCCCGATCGTCGCCTTGAGGTTTTCGAGTTAATTTGGATATCGGATTTTCAGTCGAGGGTTTTGAGTGGAGATTTCAGGAATTTCGTCGATTATTTCGCACTGTGTTATATGTTTCCGGGAACGGTTGATTTTCGAGGTGTGGTACAGTGTTGGGAATTGTGATTTTGATCAGATATATTTTGTGATTATTCAGGGGATCGAGATCGTGCTTCGGGCGAGGGATCTTCCGCCAGACCACGTGATTAGCGCGAATGCGCGCTTTGCTCGTCTGTAAGTGGACCTTTCTTTTCACTGATCGATTACGAGTCTTTACATTATATTTTACGAGCATGAGCATACGTTTGTGATTATGACTTATACGAGCATGTGTTTTATGATTATGCTTTATACGTATGCATGAAACTATTTATGATTTGATTTACACTGAGTACAGTCACAGTTTATGTTGTTGTATCGATACACTGCATCCCAGCTGATCCCCGAGGATGTCTACTAGGGGGGAACTGTACCTTGTGCCGATGTATTTCTGGGTGGGTACAGATTTCTGTTCCTTGTGCCGACGTATTTCCGGGTGGGAACAGATAGCCTGACCTGAGGCCTTTCTGGCTAGAATCACGTGTGGGTCTGGGATCCCGTGATTCGAACTGTACTAGCACAGATGTGTCCATGTGTGACCCCGTGGGATTTTTTTATGCATGCTCTGTACGCTGGAGGAGTTTGAGTTCACCTCGTGTACTATTTAATGTTCATTCATTTTTGACTCGCATATGTTATTATAACATATATTATTCGGCGAAAGACATTTATTTTTGTCCACTCACTCTAACGATTTTCATGTCTTTCCTCTGGACTTTTCGGTTTCCGTGCCCAGTTTGCAGTTTGGATTCTAGTGTTTCACGTCGTGGTCGGAGGCTAGTTGTTCGAGCTACCTGTGTTTTCCAGTAGGTTTCTTGTTTCGCCTACTATTGTATATTTTGTATATGTATACACTAGATGTCGCTCTGATACGTTACTGATACATGTTTTATACGAATTTTTCCCGGATTTACTATATATTACAGTTATGTTTACTGTTTATTGTTATTGTTATGATATTGAGAAATCCGGATGGGATTGGTGCCCATGGTTTGGCTTTTGTGGCATAGGATGAAGTGTTATTTTTCGGGTGCAGGTAATGGCAATTCCGCGTTAGTAGTGTTACTTTGCCGAAATTTTAATGGTTTTTGTTGGTTCGTGTTTTCAGAAGGGGTTTGATTCCGGTTTAGGAAACTAAATCGGGGTTGGGTCCTTTCAAATACCCCACAACTTATGATTTCTACATTCAAGAAGACAATATTGCAAACAAGGGAATCATCTGAAAAATTGCTAAAGAAATAAGGGAGAGGTAGAAAGCATACCTGAGTTGAAGCTAAGTTATCAAAGATTACTAATTGGAAGGTGAGTTCGAGCAAATAACTTATGGACCTACACTTTATCTGTGATCTGAGTTATCATAGATCACAGCTTGTGGACCTACATTTTACGTGTACTCTAACACGTACCAAATAGCACAGTGTGCGACATGAACAATTTTAACTTTATCCTCTTTACCATAATTGTTAAATAATAAAGAAAAGATTACGTGACTAAAGTTGTTTCTACCAAATTCCGTAAGGGTATTTAGCGGAAGAGCGGATGAAGCATATTTCGAGCTGACCTGGTCTATCGCACGTATGTCGTCATTTACCTGCTGTTAAGAATAATACACCAAACGAGTGTTAGGAGTCTTGACGGGGTGTTCCCGCCTTCAACTCTCCGACGCTCTAGTTAGAATATATGGAGTGTAACAGTAGTATTGGTAGAGTAACGGGTGTACCTTGTATATGTCATAAATGTGTTGCTTATATTGGTGGTTGAGTATGGAGTCTTTTGTTGTTCTTCGATGTGGAATCTTGTCTTTTGTACATGGCCTGTCCTGGTACTTTCCGTTTGCTGTACCGAAAGCGTGGATGTTCGGATGGTGTTGGTTCCTTGTTTAAAGTTGAAGCTTGTATTACTGCCTTGCGTTTGGTCTAAGCTGTGTTGACCTGTTTTTAGTGACTAAGTGTGCGGTAATTGTGTGATACGGGATCACACACTAACAAAAATGACGCATTATTACAAATTGAACTACTGTCCTACCATGACGTCAAACAAAAAATGAGTCATTGACACTTTATTTCATCCTACCACTAAGTGGATGTGTCTATTTGATTAGACACTATCCTACTAGGACTGACTTGACACTACAAGTGCACAATCAGGCATAAAAGGCATAAAGCCTAACACACTCTAACATCCAAAATGCATAATTTATTCTAGACCTATTAGAACAACCAACTACAAAAAAACTAAGATAAACTAACTATTAATAATTAGGTATCGATATATAGCCACAAGATCTTTGTATTAAGTATATATTAATTGATATATATATATAATAACAAAGATTCTTATAAAGTCAAATTAGATATAATTATAGTCACAATAACTAAATAAAAAATATATCATCGTGTCTTTATTATAAGTTATATGACACAATGTTAAGACTTTATAGTCTTTACAATCCATCTATCCACATAATACAAAGCCATAACACAATGAAAGGCTGCAAAGTGAGGAGATCGAGTTTAGTCGCTATTGATTGTCACAAGGCAAGACTTCAGAGCGTTGTGTAGCGAGTCAATTTGGGAATTTAGGGTTATATCCCTAAATTTTAAGCTTTTATATTTCTGGAAAGGAAAAAAAAACTGACCCGCCTAGAACCGCCAATAAAAAAAAAAGACCCGCCTAGGTCTGCCTAGAAGGGGAGAACGACTTTTCACCCGATTTGAGGCAAAATTCAACGATGGGCGACCACCTAGGCTAGTCCGATTTTTAAAACAGCACGCATAGCAATAGCTCGCTAAAACAAATGCCTCGCACCGACATCCAATCTGCCAAGCATCGTAGAATTCCTCTCCTTTTCCCTCAGATCTCCACGAAATGAGAAACTTAGACTACACCTACCAACAAGAAAACAAAACAACATGAGGTCTAGAAGGACCAACACGTTCAATTTAGCCGTACAAACGGCGTGGTGACGAGGCGAGAAGCCGACATCGACACCAATGGCAACCAGACGTGCCTTTACGCTTGATAACTGTCTCAATAAAATGTAACCGATGCAGAGCACTTTTTCTTTTTTCTTTCACCGATTTCTAGTTTCATTTTCTCTGTTACAGTTGTTGGTGTTTTCATACTTTGCAAGTTAATATATTCACGACTTCACCTACACTGTTTATTTGAAAAGATGGTTTTCACACGTTGAAAGTTTCTAGAGCTAGAACTGATCTTAGTAAGTTTTTGAGGTAAGATATGATTTATGTTGTGACCTAGTGTCATGTGGCAACATAGAAAATTGTCATATTTCTCTTCAACTTTCATAAAACAGTTCAATAAATGAAGTTCTGGCCTTTGACTATAACCTAATGAGTAGAAACAACTCTAAAAATTTAATGAATAATCAGTAACCCAGTGTCTTGAATGGTGACTTGATCCCAAGACTCAACGAATGAACTTGCTCTATGAGGTCAGCTAATCCTATTTTGGCCTTTCGTCAATGAATCTCTATTTGATTTGCCTTGCTCTTAATTTGCCTTTGTCTTAGAAGTGAGAAGCAACAACCTCTATCTAAAAACCCAAAAGTCATTCCTCCCGTCGCCTCCCCCTCTCCTTCTTCAGATTTAGATCTGAAGTCCAGCTATTTGTGTTGGTTTTTTAATTAGTTTCATCTTGTTTTCCCAAACTCCAATTTTTGCATTCTTTCCCTTCAGCCCACTGGCTTTGAACACAGCGATCACCACCCCACCGCCCTCCTCCACTTGCTAGCACAAAGAGCCTTATCCTGAGTGGTTGTATATGTTATCGAAAAGCTTTGGCAGTCGTCACGACAACCACAATGTTCAAGCTCTGTGATAGGTGGAAGGTTGAGGATCTCCTTAGCTGGATCTCAAAGTTTTTCCGACTTGGGATGAAGACTCAGATCTTAAATCTAAAACACGGCAACGCTTCTCCCATCGATGGCGACTTAAAGAATCGGTCAACGAAGATGACCTCCAAAAATTAGTTTTGGACCTGTCTTTACCCTTGAATTTCCGTTGATTAGTTTGGACCGGTCTTTACCCTTGCGTTTCCGTTAACATGCTTGGTGCTTGTATTTCCAATGCATTTATGCTTTAAATCAGGGAAAAAAAAGAGAATCTTTATGCACATTCACTTGGTAATTGGTTTTTACTCCAGTTTACTTCTTCACGTAAGACGACCGTCTTGTTTCAGTAAAAAGTCAAAACCCAAAAACCCCCAAACCAATCCTCCCACTTAAAACACGCCACTCAACTCAACATCATCCAATCAGGTTACACTCCCGACCCGCTTACGATACTCTCAGCTGCAGACAATAACCTCAGGTCTGTGGCGTTACCTTTTTCTTTCGCAACTCGCACCATTCTCTCTTACTGCACTATCGGCGCATCGATTCTCCTCGCCTCCCTTCGCCCATCTCCGTCGTCTCTGTAAGTTTGCTTTTCTTTCTCTCTCTCTCTCTCTCACTCACTCTCACTATATCTAGCTACACCTTTATTGGGTTCAACTCTTCTTCTTAAACCCCACCATTTCTTAGAGCCTACGAATGCGTGTGTTTCGTTTTCAGGTCATTTTCCGATTACTTAGAATAAATAATTGAAGATGGTTTACTTCAATAGCCCCAAATTGGACTCTGTAGTTTGGAGGCCAGATTTGGTTTTGGAATTTGAACTGTTGAAGAAAACTATTGGGTTTAAGATCTCAATGATAAGTCATCTTCTTATTGAGTTCCTTGATATTGAAGCTTAAAAGAATTAAATATTTAGGCTTTGAGATGTTGCAAGATTAGTTCATTAGTTGTAGTTGAGAGAGTTGAGTGTGCAGTTGTGCATTACATGTAGGTCATTGTTACTTAAATTTGGTATTTGATTTGGTGGCCCGTGTATCTCTGCTTAAATCTTCGATTTGTTTGAGTACTCAACTCATGTTGCTTTGCAGGATCTTCTTGATTGATAGCTATGGGTACCAGTCCAGCGCCATTTTCAGATATCGGCAAGAGAGCAAAAGGTATCATGTCTCAGAATTGGTGCCTGAAATCAATTGTATTTTGGTTGGCTTGAGAATGCTTGAACCAGAGTTTTTATGAAAAAGCTTTCTCTGTAATGTTGTAATGCTGAGTAGCGGAAGCCACAAAATAGGAGGGACTAATTTTTTTAACATGGCTTGAGCTGATCTATTTGCTTCGACCTTGAATTTTCTCTTGTTGCATTATATCCTTGGGTTTGCTTGATACAGTATTTTTCCCTGAAGTTGTAATTTAAGTTTCTTACAGAGTTCCTTGCCTATTTGCAGACCTTCTGACCAAGGATTACAACTTTGACCAGAAGCTTACCCTGTCGGTGGTGGGCTCTACTGGACTGGTATAATACAAGTCAACCTTTTTTTTTTGTTTCAGATTATGTTTTCAGATTTCAATTTACCTTTTGGTTTGTTTTCTGGATAAACATCAATGCAAAATTTTCAGCAGAGTTCAGTAGTTGATGTGCTTACAAACCTTATCTGTACAGATAATTATTTTTAGAGCTTATGCAAAAGACAGTCAATTATACTATAGATCATCATCTAAATGGTTAAAACCTTCTGTAATGAACTCCATATGATTCCAATATTCAGGCTATTATTCATATCCAACAATTGCATTTGACGTTCTGTTAGTGGGAGTGTCAAAGGGTATTTATACATATACATTTTGTATTATGAAAAATCTGGAGAGCATTTTGAATACGTTGAAAATTTCATTAAAATATTAATTTATCGTATTCAATTCATATGTACTTTCATATCTGTCAGCTCAAAGCTGTGTCTGTTGACAAAACTTTGATCCTGTCTTTCACAGACTTCTTTTGCTAGAAAATTATTGTAAATGAAATATGTATCTATCATGTGCCTTCAGTTCAAACAAGGAAAATGACCTCGTGGGTGTATGGACGTGTGCTTCTTTGCTGTGACTTTACGTATTAACTATTGTTTCATATTTATTATCTCCTTCAGATAAATTAGTGTCAGCTTCTTGCTGTGCTGCGAGTAGTTTGTTTACAATTTATTCTCATAGCCAAAGTTGTCAAAGAAATAGTGCATTTGGTTATTGAAGAAGTGTGAAAAGCTGTCGGAGGCTGATACAAATACTTATTTCTGCAAAATTCTTATGTTTGCTTTTTAAAAAAAGTTTATTTGTTTGTGTTATTTCTCAATGGTTGTGATGACTGATCATTCTTGCTCTCCTCAATGTGGCAGGCACTCACAGCTAATGGTTTGAAGAAGGACGAGATTTTTGTTGGTGATATAAATACCCTGTACAAGTGTGGAGGCGCTACTGTGGATGTTAAAGTTGACACCTATTCTAATGTAATTAACTGTTTTAAGCGTTTGAGTTGTTCATATATCTATTGAACCATATTGTAGCTTGTATTTTCATTGAACTTCGATGTTCTCGTGTTTATCATTGATAGTTCTATTTATTTGACATTGGATCTCAACTGGAATTTATTCAATTTAAATTTTTTGCAGGTGTCTACAAAAGTGACTAGGACTGATATCTTGCCAAATACCAAAGTAGCTTGTAGCTTCAAAATTCCTGATCACAAATCTGGCAAGGTCAGTACAACGCAGTTTAGAGAGTTTATTAGAGATAGAATCATGGGCTTCCAATAAGAACTGTTTGATAAGTGAAGTTCTCTGTGCGCCTTTGCATATGTTGTTAGTCATGTGACCCTAGAAGGATATACCTGCGTTTGTATAGTTATTTTTATTTATAGAACAGCATTACATTTTTCTTCATTCTCCCAAATGTGTGGGATGGGAGATTTAAAAGATTAGTTCTTGTTTACATTTATCCAGGAAGTATAAAATAAAAATTGTAAACAAACTGATTTTATATTAAATCTTATTAGCTATGTCTGTACTGTTTACAGATATTGCTTTTATTAATATAAGCTTCAAGAAGAGGGTTTCATAGCTAGAAGTAAGAACTGGAGCATGGGCTCTATTCCAGGATCATAATGTCAAGGTTTTCAACTTGATAGATGATCGCAGTAGATTTTGTCTCAGACAACAGCATGTTTGCTTGTTGTGAACAAAAAACAAGTGTCGACATGCATCTCACAACCCATGTTATGGTGGATAAGCAGCAACTAGGAATATATTTGAGTTTTCAATGTTTTTAAGCTTTTAATGATGTAATAAGTTGTCGTTACAATAATGTGCTTTCTGATGTTTAAGTGTAGATATAAACGTTAAGTCCAGGCTCCACGGCAGAAGTCTTAAAAATCTTTGTTTTTATATGATTGCAGCTGGATGTGCAGTACCTTCATCCTCATGCAGCTATTGATTCCAGCATAGGCCTGAATCCAACTCCTCTATTGGAGGTATCGGCAACCATTGGTAGTAAGGATCTAAGCTTGGGTGGTGAAATTGGATTTGATACTGCATCTTCTTTGTTGACCAAATATAATGCTGGGGTCAGCTTCAACAAACCAGATTTTTCTGTGGCCCTTTTGCTGTAAGTGTGGATGTAATCCCATGTTTCTTGCCCTTCATTCTTTTTCAGCTATGTGTCTGGATGCATGTGTGTGATGATTCATGGATTCATCAGCTCTCTTCTTTAGTTTTTTAACATGATACCATTTGTCAACATAAATGTGGCGTATACAATTTCCAGGTCACAAGTACGCAACATATCTTGCTTGTATGTTGGATCCCTCAACCTGGAAACTTAGATTTCAAGTTAAAGCATCTACAGATCTTTTTGCCCAAATGATATGAGAATTGCAAACCCAACAAGCTCCTCCTGGATTGGTTTGAACCTGTGTTTTCCACTTGAAATGAAGGACCACTAGTCTTTTAGCCCGCTGTAAGCCTATTAGCTGAAATTTTGTTTCAGGGGAGAATAAGGGTCTAGCCTTGCAGCCGCTGCAAAGTTTGTGACATATAGTAAATAGCTGGTTCTGAAAATCTATTGGTGTTTTATTTGTGTTGCATTTGTTTAATATTCATAATTTTTTGATTTAGATTGAAGTAATTATTAATCACTATGTACCATTACTGAACTTGATTTTGTGTTTCATGTTCTACTATTTGAAAAGTGTCTTGAAGGTTTCCTAGTATGAATATGGTTTGAGAAACTTCTTGACTGCTATTGATTGTTTAATTTTCAGTATTTGATTTGTATTGCTGTGTCATTTTGCAGGATGGACAAAGGACAGACGTTGAAGGCTACTTACATTCATGCCGTTGATTCCTCCAATGGCACCACAGTTGCTGCTGAACTAATCCATAAATTTCCAACGTCCGAGAATAGCTTTACCTTGGGATGTGCCCATGCAATTGATCCAATTACCGTGGTGAAAACACGCATCTCTGACAGTGGGAAAGCTGCTCTACTATGGCAGCGTGAATGGAGACCAAAATCAGTAATTACTTTTTCAGGTGAGTATGACTCGAAAGTGAGTAGTGCAGCCCCAAAGTTTGGTCTTGCCCTTGCACTGAAGCCTTGATTTGTGCAACTACTGGTTCAGTAATGTACTACAATTTGGGATACCTTTGTATCTTGTTACACTTTCTCCTTGAAGTCTAGGAATATCAAATTCTAGCCAAATTCTAGTGGAAAACTAAGGTTTTGGTGTAGTGATAAATGTTATACAGCAATGTTGGGGAAATTGGACCCAGTTTTGGAAAATCTTGCATTCATGACATTTTGTCTTTGAAATTTTCAGTGGTTAATCCGCTAATAGTTTGTCTTTCGATTATCTTTGCTAAACTTGGACACTGCCGGTTTCTTGCATCATTAAAACTGTGCTTTTTCATATTACATTAAAGACGGAAAATAAAAATTATTATGTGTGGAACACAGTTGTGTATGAAGAAATGTCCAAGAAATATATAAAAGTTCACTTTGTTTGTCTAGGCTGTGACATGTGTCATTTTGTTCTCCGGGTCACGATGCAGGCCAGCCCATCGATACTCTTCTATACTGTGCCACATAATTTTTCTTTTTCTTTTTCATTTTCATTTTCATTTTCCTCGACCAACTCATACATTTACTATATATTAAATTTGGGTCACCTGCTTCACTGTACAATTTGCGCCGGAAAAGTCAATTTTGTGCCCATTTCGTATTTTACCATCATGCCACTGATGGAATGAAACAACGCTTATCGTTCCACCACTTTCTTTCTTTCTGTCGCCTCTCATTGATTTTTTTCTTCCCACATCTCTTTCTCTCTGCCCTTCTCATCATGAACCCAATATTACTGTCATCGGCTGTAGGTAGAAACTCCGAGCTCTCCTCGACAAATTTATCGAGGTCATCTCTCAATGTATAGATGAATTTATCAAGGTCAGCTCTCAATTTGTCCGATTAAATCGATCTCATATGTGTTGATTTGGTTTCGCTTGTTAATTAGTTTTTGTTGTATGTTATCCATCTACTCTGCTTTTTCCGGATTTCCACTTATTCTCTTATTCTTTAGCATAGTTTAATGGTTGGTAGTTGTTTTCTTCGTTTTGTATTGTTTGCAGAGGAGATCGATTTCGATTTGTTTGGGATTAGATCAATTTCGTCTATGCTACTCGGATTTCATCGATTTCGTCTATTTAGTTGTTCATATTTCGTTTTGTAGTTTGCTTGGGTTCGATGGATTTTATTTTATGTTGGAAAATTCAACTCGCACTCTCTGTTGCACCGACACTTTCCACAGTGCCGACACTCCCACACGGTGTCCGACACACCAGGTGGTGTGTCGAAAAATGTTGACTTTTTTGATACTTTGACGACACCCCACATCATCAACCAGACACGCCACTTCAACAACTTATAAATAAAAAAGAAAAACAGTGGAAGCCAGAAACCGGATCCGCTTATCTGTCGGTTCGTTAGGATTCTAGAGATACGAGATGATGGACTGTCTTCAATCTATATCTCTATGATCAAGTGTTGTGACGTATCATTCATTGTTTTCTTCTTGGCGAGCAAAGAAAGAAGGAAGTGTTTGTCGTTCAACTTTTAGAATCCGCTCGCGTACTCCATCTCTGAAGGCTTACAGGAAAGAACACCAACGGCGAAAGCACTCTGCTAGGCCGACACTGACACTGAGAGACGAAAGCTAGGGGACCCCTTTAGTCATATGATTTCATGTGCCATGGAACTTACAGTACTTCTTCTCTTTTAATTGTTCAGCTCTAGGTAATGGGCCGAAATCTGTCTTAGCGGCTCGCATACTGAAAAACTTGTCTAGTACTTCATGGACCATGTTGGCGTCATATGTGTACGTCTCGAATTATGGCTTTGCAAAAGCCATTGTTGAGAGCTTTATAGGACCTTTGTTCTTCTAAAGCTTGCGGGTTTCAGTACTTTGTTCATCACTAACTTGACAGTATCCACTTTTTCTTCTTCAGAGTCTGATTCTTGTTCAACTTGATCCTCTATATAAGCCATAGTTGTTGGCTTGTGTTTATTGTAAGACCTTGATGCATACGCCCCCTTTGATGAGTTGTGCTTGTTATCATGCTCTTGCATGGCACAATGAGCTTTCGTCACAGCCGTAATAAGCTTGTTTAAAGTAAAATACCTGTTGCTGAAAAACAAATTGTAGTACTAGTCTTCCAAGTCATTGATGGCCATCTCAACAACTGCATCTTTCCCTAATGGGGTTCTACATAGGTTGTACTCAGATCAAAAATGGTTAAGGAAAGCTACTGGTGTTTCTGATGATGATTGACTCATAGTTGCTAGCTTTCCGATGCTGGTTTTTGGTCTCATTGTCTCGAAATGGTCTATGAACAATGCTTTCATTGTCGCCCACTCAGTGATGGACCTCTTCTCTAGACCTGTATACCAGACGAGGGCTGATCCAGACAGAGATGAATCAAAGGTTCTTAATTTGATCTCTTCATCTTCAAAGAAATGCCCTAGATGTAGGGTGAAGTATGCCAAATGTGTTGTTATGTTGGCATCATCATCCCCTGTAAAGGTCTGGAAGTTGATTTATTTGTAATGCCTTGGCCACTTCTAAGCCTTGGTGTCGCCTTTCTGGACAGACGGGAAAGGAGTTTTGTATGGCTCATGTGCTTTGGCAATGTGAATATCACATTCATCCATAAACCTTTCTAGGCGCTCTTCCCATGGGGCCGGGAAAGCCTCTGCTTGCCGTGTTCTCCTGGTGAGATCCGAGACAGACTTAGTAAGGGCTGAGATGTCTCTCTCCATTCTCTGAAATTGTGTGGCCACCGCTTTGGTCTGCTTTGTGAGGTTTGTATCTAGGGTATGCATGATCTTCGCATGCATCATTTCCTGACCCTCCGCGAGGGTTGTTATTTGAGCCTTCAGCAGCTCCTAGTCTTCCAGGCCTTTGTTATACTCCAACCTTAGAGCTTTGATTTTGGCTATCGCCATGTCTGTTTTCTCACTACTGGAAGCGAGCATGTCTGCTTGCTCTTCAAACCTTCTCTCGATGGATTCAAAGTAACCTTCAATATATACGTCCCACCTAGCGGCATACACTCAATACACTTCGTAACCTAGGTGATTAATTTCACCTTCACTCAAGATGTTGATGTTCATACTTGAATGGTATTCTGTTCTGAAGATGATGTCAACTGCCTTCTCGGATAGTGAACGACACCTAGAAGAAGTGTGTTCCCGGTACTTCGGTCGTGGGTGTTTGCGACACTTAGGGTTCTTCTTTTTATAGAGGTCCCCAATTGTCACTTAGAGACACAAAAAGCTTATCCCACTGAGCATGCCAAAATGTTTAACCCCAAAATCTCCCAGCAGATTTGAGAGATCTTGCAAACTGTCTCTTTTCTTGATCGTGCTTCGTGCGCTAGCGTGCCACCGTCTCGTGACTGAATGTTGAGTTGTAAGCTAGCGGCTACTGACTTCTTAATAAGCGATTTAGATGAGGAGAGCACCAACCTCGCTTGAATGGATCCTTCTTGCCTAATGACTTAGGACTTGCGGTTTTCGTCTCTCTAGCTGTGCCACGGAAATCGATAATCTATACTCCTCCTGGTGTAAAGCAGAGCAATCTCCTTGCCACGGTATTGAGAACACAGGGTGTGGCGTCCTTGAATCTCAAAACTCTCACTCTTTCTGGTGACAAGCCTTTTGATCGCCGATTGCAGGGTTTTGTGTCCTTGAATTCCAAGAATCTCACGCTCTTCGGGTGACAACTCTCTTGATCACCGGTTGTAAGGATTTTCTCGTGATGAGAAAGATAGTTTGCTGAGAGAAAAATATGTATTTGATCGAGAATCTTTTTCCAATCGCTTTTCAACTCTTTATATAGAAGATCGTATCCGCGTTCCACTTCACTTGGAACTCTTCTGGTATCGGTAACTAGACTCATAATATAACTCTAAGTGATCAATATTCTCATCTGATTCTTATCTCTAAGCCTTCCAAAAGAGTCCTACCTATTATAAGAAATGTTTAGATAACAACAAGCCGCACGGATAAGATTTTAACCTTATTCCCTTTGAGCACATTACGACCTGGACTTGCACACTCTACTCGGGCCGTTCGTTTAATTCAGCCCTCAAAGCTCAATAAGAGATGTTTTATCTCGGGCCCAAATTGATAGTATAGTTCTAGCATCGTCCACACAGAGTGTTTGACTATTAATATTTTTTCAATTCTATACATAGTATAGTTCTAGCATCGTCTATAGTTTTCTACATTTTTTTATTACAACGATAGAAGAATTGGGGTCCAGGGGTTTGAATTTGGGTGAAGAGTGAGGTTACACACTACCTTGAGCACTTGATGAATACCCAATGCCCATAGTTTTCTACATTACACTGCATTAGTATTTGTCATTTTAATTTGACATACTAAATTAAACGTACTAGATTAAAATATATGCAGTATGTTTCATATAATCAAATATTGAATCAAACATGAAGTACGTGCCTAACCATTTTCTCTGTAACTTTAGTTGTAGTCCTCTGGGTAATAGACTAATATCCAAAATTAACGATATATATACACTCACTCACCATACATAAATTGAACCGCGAATCCATTAGACCATTACATGATATGAGAAAGAAAATTACATCGTATAGAGGAAAGAGCAAGAATGAATCATCAAAATGAGACCGTATTATCTGAATTCAGCAATACTGAAAGAATTGTTAAGGAAAACAAAATGTTGAGTAAATGACCTAATTAAGGTATATGATACAATTTGGAAGGCTTGAGATTATCAGTAACATTGAAATACTTCAGTGTCTGAATCCATTTTTCTTGTGTCTTCAACAAATGAACTGCAATTGTTTCTGGCCAAAGTTCATGAGTACATCTTGTAGGTGGCTCAGGAAAATTGTACATTCCCCATTTAGCATTGAATCTGTTCTTGGTTCGATGCCCATTTCGAATCCAGTCGCCAAATATTTTATCCTCGGGGGCTTCCAAATTGTTCTTGGGGATATCTGAGTCTCTGATCCACTCGACTATATCCCAAGAAATCAAATACCCCATTCCAGACATGTAATGCACAAAAGGGTCCATACTTGGGCATGGAATGACATAACCATAGTTCAAGTCTTCTCTTGGCAATGGCTTCAAAGAGTCGACCAAGTTCTGAAGCCGGAAGTAAGCATCATCGTCGGCTTTCATCACATAATGGTATGGCGGATAAAGACCATCTGGATCATTAAAAATTCCTGGCAAGCTTGAAAAGTATGTGTAAGTCTTACCCTTGTTCATGTTCTCCTTACAGTCAAGAATGATAATGTCGTCGTAACGCGTGATTTCCAAGGCGACCAGTACCTTCTGGTCTTCCATTGTGAGGTTACAGAACACAAACTTCACGTCAACTTTTGCTCCGACGGGATTCTGGGTGCCGTAGATGAGACGCAGGAAGTGCCGGCGTTGGTATTGGTCCGGAAGTGTTAGAATACCGAAAAGTACACGAATTTCATCCTCTGCTGTAGTGTTCTGTGTCTCGATCAAAGCTGTTGATGAAGCATTGTATACAATAGAAGGAGGGTTGATTTTCGTAAGAGCACAGCGACCAAAATTGAGAAGACCATCAAATCGTAGTTCGTTTATAGAAGCCAAGGCGCAGAGGAAGCAGATGAAGAAGAAAGAAGAGATTATGAATCGTCGCCGGTCTGGCCGTGAGGTCTTCATCGGAAGAGAGGTGTAGTTGAAGTTGAGGATTGTGAATCAATTGAAAATTTCCAATGCAGGAGTGTGATACTAATAAACTCGGTGCTTCCTTTGATGGAAAGCATTACTGGTCATTTTCGTGCAGTGGAGACCAACAATTTGACTTTTCTTGCTACATGGATTAAAGATCTTGGTGTAAAGCTCAGCTCAGTGGCTTTACCTTTCTGTTCAAAGCAAACATGGAATTGGTTCAGTTGTAATGAATGAATTCTGGGAGTTTTTGGTCTTTTGGTTGCCTTGATTTTTCCAATACAGGGCTAGCATCAAGGAAACTGAGAAATGAAGAGTTGTGAAGCACCGAGTCACTAATGAGAATGGTGGAGTTGAGCCTAAAATTAGCTCGAGACACTTTATATGAATATTGCTTGCACATGACCAAAGTGATTTAGTCAACTTTTCGTAAGTAGGTATTTTTGCATGAACACGTTAATGGTCGGCTTCAAAGACCATGAGCTTAACGTACTTCTCAGCGTGCTTCAAGTTGAAGCAACGCCTTGGACCCTCCCCACAAGATGCTCTAAATTCATAGATCAGAAACTGATATGCAGTGATCCAAGAACACAATGGAGTATTAAATAAAGATGTCTAGAATTGATGAAAAACGAGTGTCAAAGCATTAAAGCAAGCCACAGAGTACGCTTAGAATTTTGGTACTTTTAACTAATGGAAGTACCATATGCTAGTTTTTGAAACTTTGATTACTATGATTTTAAATCAGAACACGGGATTCTGCAGAGGACCTGGGATTAGTAATTGCAAAAAATGCAGATGAACAGAAAAAAAAGGGTTTAGTACATAACATGTTCCAGATCAGCCAAAATCTAATGGGAGAAGGAAAATAGTAGTTTCTGCTACATTGAAGGTGTAGCGTTCGAATCGTTCCCTTTGCCAAACATAATGTCAGAACTTCAATTCTCAGCACTATAGATTTATCTGTATCTTTTAGCCCCCAATATATATTTCAACTACCTACATATAACTTCTTCAGAAAACAGAGAAACTAGAAACAAGAAAAATTTAACAACTATAAGTCTATAATGAACGATAGATGCAGATTTTACATTTGCTAATATGATTATGCTCGTGCTAATAACAAATCATCTCCATACTATATTTGCACTTCTACAACAATCTATCACTTATCAAACGAATGTTGGGACACATTTACACAGTTTTCACTTGGTATGCATGATTAAACATATCTACAGTGGGACTGGATCTTGTGAGACAATGGATGAAAATGTCATTTACATTTTACCTTCTATGCGCTAGAGACAATTAAGATCAGATTTAACAGACTTCACTTATGCCTCAGGGTGACCAACTCAATATCGAACACAAGAGTCCCCAATGTTGAACCTTCTCCATTAGCAAGACGAGTTGGATTGAAAATAGTTGAAAATAGTCTCTGCCTGTCAAAGAACTGAGAAGGAAAATGTTAAAAATAAAATAAATAAAAAATCCTGGGAGACTACCTATAAAGCTGTAAATCAGTGGCAAATTACAAAAAACCAAATATTGTTTATCTACCTTTCTGCTTATATCCATACAAATAGATATTATGTACCAATTTGACAGACAAACAGCACACTCACTCAGTCACACTCACACCACTCACAAGTCATAAGTTATGCACCATCTATTCCACTCACTCTCACGAAATAATCCTTAATATCCTTAAATCGGTCCTTTTCTCTGAAACATAATGATCAACCTTAAGGCAAGTTGATGATAGATTATTTTCTAAATTTAGAAGCAAAATTAGGACAATGGATTGGGAAAGGAGGCTCCAGTTTTTTGTTGTTGTTGTTGTTGAAAGAAGCTTATAAGAACATGATAAGAATAAGAATGTTCAACAGTAAACTAACTTTAGATACCAGAGTGCAAAATATCCTAGAAGAAAGAGAGCATGTACATTAGGTGGTATAGGTTCTTGTGATGTGCTCTGATATCCTTGCGATGGTGGAATAACAATCCTACGAAGACCACCCACTTTCATAGATTTCACAGCTGTTTCAATCCCAGAGATTACCTACATATGCAATATCAACAGATTATCTCTCTTCTTGACAATTTAAACAGAAGACTGAAAACAATTGTAGGCTTAGAAGTGGGAACCTCCAAGAGGTTTCATAGACTAATAATGTATTCAGTAATATACTCAAGTGTCAAAGGGAACACAGATATTCAGAACGATATTTTTGGACACTTTTATTATAAATATATCATAATGAGATATAGGGAATAATGCCCAGAAATGGTTAAAAGAGATATAGCTGTGAAGAGAATCAGAAACAATGCACTCTGACACTAACACTTCCAATTAAACTGGGATGGCAGACAAATCTCTTAGAACTCTTAACCACTAGACTTCAACAGATGGTAATCTGAACATCTAACCAACACAGAACTTGTCAAATAAAAAAAATATTCCTCCCAGATCACAATATTTCAAGTCACAAAGCGTAGACAATTTCAAAATAAAAAGAATGGGGGATTAGAAATCCAATGTTGAGCTTGCCTGCTTCAGTCGTAAATGAAGTAGGCATTCCTAAATGGTAATCTGACACCAATGCCACTTGGTAAGCTCTATATATACTTTGTATTACTTGAAAGGGTTAGTGTACTTTTTTTTATTTTGTTAAGGATTTATATTTAATCTTGGATGTATAAAGTATGGAAGAGTTCATCCTACATCATGCACTAGCCTACAAGATGCAGACTAGTGTCTGACTAGTAATTGGGCATGGTGCTCAATAAAAACTCATGGAAAATAAGATATCTAACTGGGAAATTCAATACATTTCTAACTTACGTAATTTGATCAAGTCCAAAGAATGAATGATACAGTATATCTAAACATAGTCATCAGAATGAATAAACCAATTCGGACTAGACCGCAACGAAGCCTTTAATTTGCTTTCCATGAAAATGATATTCAGCACAAGATTGTGAAAGGCGCAGTAGTAGTGACAAACCAACAGTGACTGTTGGTGTTAGTATAGCATACTTAACTTCATTTGATTGTAATGACTTTCATAAGAATGGGTTACTGACATGGAAACTTACTTTTCCAGACCCCATTACGAATGTAAAAGGAATTGGTTCACCATTTTCATCTTTGTGATCATATGTCGAGTCAAATCTCCATCCTTGTTTTGCTGCCAACCTCCCATAGTAATGAACAGAGACCTACACAATCAAATTACAGTGTCAAACGGATAATCATGTTTTACAGAGAAAATGTAACAGGTTTCATGGTAGAAGTGTGTCAATGTTCCACAGAAATTTAACTCTTTACTCTAAGCAAGAAACATGTAAACTTTGAAGACACAATTGTGTACATTGTGCTTCTTGAACTGCCACCTATCTTAAAGTAGGCAAAATGTTAGAAACTCAAAACAACCAGGGGCGGATGCAGTGGTTGGCTACTCCGGCTGTAGCCGGGCCAACTTTTGCTCGGTATATAAAATAAAATAGAGATATACAAAAAAAAAATGCTGCTTCATGTCAGTCACATGCTTAATTCTCCCAAATGGTCATTAACTCTCTTACTCAGTCTTCAACCGTTTAGTTAGAAAAAGAAAAGGAGAACACCGTACCTTATCGATCAGACTGCTTCAATTGCTCTGCTCACCTTCATTCCACAAGTTCGTCAATCCTCTTCTCCATATCTTTCAGGAGTTTCAGGTATCCCTATTCTCTTGAATATAAGGATTAATAGATTGTATTATAGGGGGTTTGGGAAATTGGATTTCACCAAATCACCGTGTGCTTGACGATTTTTTGAATTGTGATTTGTGAATTATGATATAGATTCTTGAAATTGATTATGGTTAATGAGATAATAGATAATTGGTTTGATTGAAAAGTTAAGAGTTGTGGATAATAGTGCTCTATTTCTCTGAAATTGTGGATTGTGCTACGTGGTAGTGATCATTTAGAGTTGTTTTGTTCTTTCTTGAAATTGAAATCAGTAGAGGAAAAGAGAGAAGCAAGAGTTAAGAGGTTGAGCTTAGTAGAAAAGGAACAACGACGTTAGAGTTTGTTGATTATATTTACAGTAGCTGACTAGCAGTTTAGTTCCTGTAAGTTAATCTGTTGCTCAATTTTAGCGGACCTTGGAGGGTGAGGTTTAGTTTAGTTATTTAAAATGCATGTAGAATTTCTATTCAACGTGATATAATGATTCCCCCCCCCCCCCCCCCCCCCCCCCCCGTTTTAAATCCTGGATCCGCCCTGAAAACAACATGATTTTTCTCTGTGATACCCACCCCGATTGACTACATGAAGAGAGAATCAATCGTGTACACATATTAACCACATACCCAATCAACCTTATCTCAATCTTCAGTGATTACAAGCATACATATACATATGCGAACTAAAAGAGAAATTAACCTGGTCGCCGTCGGAAGGTATTTCGCCGGCACCAATACGAAGGTCCAAAGCTTTGACGCCACCAGAATTGGGAAGTTCGATGAAATCAGTTATGGCCGATTCTGAGGGAGGACTCACACTGAAGTTTAGTGTGCCCAACGAGGTTGAGATTAAAGCTGCCCTTCTTGTTAAATGTGACGAAGATGAAACTGTAGAAGTGGTGTTGGGAAGTACTAAACGAGGTCTTGAGTGGCGGGGACTGCGGGGAGCAACTGAGCATTGTAGTGCTGCGGAGTACTGGAGCGACATGATGTTCGTTGCAATTGCCTTGCCTTGCTTTCATCATTTGATTCGATCGTCTGTTTTTTGGTTACAAACGAGGCCGAACATGCCCACCTATGGACTATGGTCTATGGCCCTCTCCCAACAAGCCCAAAAAACTACCCAATTAATGGGGCCCAAATAAGCATAAATCCTTTACATTTGTTGTCGTCTCCATTGCTGCCGCGCCACCACCATCCACATGTTTTCCACATGTTTTTGTTATTAATAGTGATGGACACGTGATGGATCGGGTCTATTTTTGACCGTCCTTACTCTCTATCCTGAACGGGACAAGAAGGAAATTGAGTATTTTAAATGTCCATCTTAGTCGTCCCGAAATTCAAACAGGACGGGATGTGATGTGTCTAATTTAAAATAAATATTTAATGGAGTATTAAACAACAAAAATTCGAATGAGATGAGACGAACCAAATTTTGGGTTCAATATAAGATAAATATAGTTTAATAAGAGTTAAAAATTTACAACTACACAAAATAATACCGTTTTACTTGATGATTAATTAGAAAAAGTAAAACTACAAGCAATTTTATTTCATGTTTAATTGATACATTTAATTCATACTACAAGAAGTATAATACTTTGATCGTTAGAAGGTAATTTTATTTTTTTTGTTAAATAATGTTATTGGTTTGATAATATAATATGTCAATCCTTAATAAAACAAATAATAAAATAGACAAAATATATTATGCGGTACGTGACGGGTCTATTGAGATTTCAAAATCAAGACTCGATCCTGTCCCTAAAAACGGGACGGGTCGAGATGGAATTTGCGGGATTCGTGCCCATCCCTAATTATCAACCAAGTGTCGTGAGAGGTAATTTTTCGATTGGGCTTTGGCCCAAATATTGCGATACTTACTGGAATGAAAGTTGGCCCAAAGATTGTAGGTCTGATAAGCCAGTTTTTTTTTGTATATATTAAACGCACGAAAACTTACTATATAACAAAGTTAATCCTACTGTTTATCGCTTACAATTTTTGGTATTTTCCATTTTTTACTCTTTTTAATTACTTTCACTATTTATTATTTATTATTCACTGCATTAGTTTACTTTTTACTTCTTCTTTTTATTTTTCGTTTTTTACTTACATTTGTAACTTTTTTTTTTAACTTTTTAATTTTTAACATTCACACATCTTTTTAACATTTTACTGTTATTTTTTACTTATAACGGTTTTAAGTTTTACTTTTCATTTAAACTTAACAATAAAAAACTTTCACATGGATTTTACCTAAACCCTCCGTATTATATTTTTTGTTACTTTTTTTAACGGATTTCATTTTAACTTAAATTTTGCCGCAACAAATTCTTTACATTAACTCTAATCTCATTTATGCATTATTTCCGACTCTTCTCATTGTATATTAACAATACCACACCTTAGGCGCGGGGTTCTTTTCTAGTAATCACAAACTTAATCCCTGTTTGTGAAAAGTATAAAGAATATGCATATATACAAAAGATTCTGCCATTTGAGCTTGTTCTAACGTAGAACTTTGAAACCGCGATCTAATTAAGTAACATTGATGAATTTAAGCTAAATTGAAATCCAATAGGAGGAAATATACATCTACCTTAAGCTCTTTCCATCGCATAAACTTATTATTAATAAAGATAATATGGGGTAATTTATTACCCTACCTCAATTTCAAAAAATATACATATATTTAAGGAGATTAATTCTCCATAATTTTTGATGTGTGTCTTGTCCTAGTTAGATACAGATATTAATTAGATAGATACATGGAATCCCTGTGATATCGGGACACTTATTGTAACAGATTATATCAGCCTGTATTTAAGGCATTCTATCAATGAAAGAGAAACAGTTTTTCCCGTTTACATATTTTCTCCTACAACACGTTATTAGCATGACTCTTAGAGTTAATAGAAAAACCTGAAACTAGGAGAAAATCACCGACCACCGCCGACCACTACCACCGCAGCCAACAGCCGCCGCCGATCATCGCCGGCAGCCAAAGGCCACCGTCGGCCTCCTCTCTTTCGTCTTCAACAAATCCCACGAAATTTCCAAGAAGTTGACAAGATTGCACGACTTCCAAGAAATCATTTTAGAAGAACTTCGTCTCCTTCATCAAAAGTAGTGGTCATATCGAGCATAACACCCGTCGAGGTAAACTTTTCTAAACCATCAATCTCTAGATCTAGCAAACTTACTTACCGCAACACCTTAGATCTAAGTTGATGATAATTGTAATATGAGTTGCTTTCTATTGCATATTTTTACCCTAGTTCCTATGGACCTATATCCATAGAGTATAAGTGACGGTCCTTGGGGAGTCACGATTTAGATTAGAAAAGAAAAGAAAAGAAAAGAAAAGGGAAATCGATCCCATGTGACAATTAGTCACGGTAGCTAGGTGTGGTTTTTGCCAACGTTTATGATCGATTATGTGACCATATATCATGGATCACGTTCTTATTCAATAAAACTTGAAAGTTTTTGTGATTGTAGTTTTCGATCGTTATTGACAAAACATCTCTGTGTGTTTTTGTAGATGAGTTCGAATGAGCCAACTAGGCCGGAATTTGACATCCTTGACCTCCAAGGCAAGGAATATCATCGTTGGGTCTCTGATGTGGAAACTACATTCATCGGAAAGAGATTGACCAACACCATCAAACCCTCTGGGCCTGGAACGAATCTTCTGCCCCCCACTGAAGAGTCAAAAGCTCAAGCCTTCATGTTTTTGAGGTGTCATATTCATCCAACTCTCAAGAAGCATTATCTAAACAAAATAGATCCCATGGTATTGTGGGACGTTCTGAAGCAGTGCTTCAACAATGTGCATGATGCACAGCTTCCTGAGTTGACTGCTAGATGGGAGCACACTAGACTTGTGGATTTTCCAAAAATCAAAGAGTTTAATCAAGCCATGCTAGATCTGCAGTCAGAGTTGAGTTTTTGTGGGGTGGAAAAATCTGAGAATGACATGATTGAGAAGGCGTTACAAACCTTCGCAACTTCCATGAGCATTCTCGCACATCAGTACCGGATTGAGTACGAACAGGGGATAATTACCACTTTCAATGATCTCATTAATAGCCTTGTGAAAAAAGAACGGCATCATGAGATCATCCTTAATAATAACTCAAGACCGGCTGGTACTAAGAGACATGAGAGTTACCATACTGGAAGAAAGGCCCGCAAAAATAAGAAGGTTGCTCGTTCAAAACTTTATACTCGTGGGGGACATGCTCCACGTGGGGGTAGAGGAGGGTGTGGGCGTGGCCAAGGCCGTAGCCAAAATCTGACTTGGCATAGAGATCAGAACGCCAACTCCAACAAGGATCAATCTGGTTCAGTTTGTGATGGTCAACGGTCCCAACATTCTAGAAGATACATTTGCTTCAAATGTGGTTCTGCTAAGCATATGCACAAACAGTGCCGTGCTAGTAGAGAAATCCATAACATCTACAAAAAACACAAGCAATATTTGGCTCAAGAGTCGAATTATGCTGGAGATTTAGAGATGGAGATTGACACAAATCTCGTTCTTGCAAATGACAAGGGGAAAGATCTTGCTACCCCAGATTTTGATTAAGCTTATGTAAAAGGCATTGTCTCTGTAATCTTTCAAGTTTTTAGTTTTGTTTTTGGCTTACTTTTCAGTCAAGAATTTTTAAAGACACTTGTCTTTGTTTTATGAATAAGAACACATCTATGATGTAATTTTTGTTGGCAAGCAATGAATATTTCTCTATTTTTGGTATATGAGAGTGTTTTGAGAATGTTCTATTCCATGCAATTCTTATGTATGGTTCGATGTTTATAAGTATATGGAAATATGAGACAATGATACAATCTAAACGTGACACAAAGGAGAGGATGTTATTTTGAACTCGGTAACATTTTCGATCCATCAAAGTATTACACTTCGACCCATCGAAACTATCTCTCGAGTTGTTTTCTAGTATTTTTTGATCCATCGAAAAATACTTCGATCCATCGAAACTTATCCTCGGGTCATTTGGTTGCACATCTCGATCCATCGAACACTTCTTCGACCCATTGAAGGGATGCCTCTAGTCAATTTTTTGACCCATCGAAAATCCCTTCGACCCATCAAATATTGATGTCGGAATTTCGATCTCTTTTTTGGGTTCCTTCGATCCATCAAAGGAATTCATTCGACCCACCGAAGACATTGTTCTAGTTATTTTTTTTGGTCCATCGAAAAGTAATTCGACCCATCGAAGAACTGTCTCAGGTCATTTTCTCGATCCATCGAAGCTTTTCTTCAACCCATCGAAAATGGTATCGGAAAATCACACATTATTTTGGGTTCTTCGATGCATTGAAAGTTTCCCTTCGACACATCGAAGATGTAACCCGGGAGTGATGTACTAAGATGAATTTTTCATATGTATCATTGGCTCATGATGTTGTTTATACATCGGTTTTCTTGGAAAATATTGAAAAAATTTCGACACCGGATGCGGTTATACACCTCGGTTTTCGACACCAGATGTGGTTTTCTTGAAATGTTGTCTAAATCGACCAACTTGGATTTCAACACCATATGTGGTTATACATCAGTTTGTGTCATGCCATATCAGCACTCAACAAGGGTCACACCCTTATCCAAATCTTTAAGTATATACTTAAAGTGTATGTCTGGTCTTTGTTCCAAAGACTTACTTATTTACATTAATTGTGTAGATGTCTCAAGGCGAAATTGAGTGTCTAGCAGATGGTGGTACTACCCATACAATTCTGCGGAATATGCAACTATTTGTGGATCTTTTTTCATACAAATCCTCAGTGACAACCATGATTAGTGCAGCGCCTGTTATACAAGGGCGTGGTTCTACAGAGTTTCTGCTGCCCCATGGTACAAAATTATATATCACTGATGCCTTATATATACGTGCCAAAGGTCAATCGAATTTTGCTAAGTTTTAAGGATATTCGTGCCAACGGTTTTCACTTGGAAACCTATTATGAGAATGGCAAAGAACTATTGTGTATAACCTCTGTTGAATATGGCCGCAAGCGCATTCTAGAGAAGTTTCCGGCTATTCGTAGTGGTTTATATCTAACTACCGTTCGGATCATTGAATCCAATGCCTTGACTCACACTACTATGTGTGATTCTGTGTCATACAAGCTTTGGCACTTTCGACTGGGACACCCAGGTTCTGATATGATGATCAAAATCTTAAAAAATACTCATGGTCATCCGTTCTTTAGAGCGAAAAAACATGTGGGATTACCTATTTCCATCAGTTTAGATGGTGAGGATGAGACCACTCCTCTCATTCCTGGCTCGGTCTCCAAGACGAGTGCAGCACCATCCCAGCAAAGTATCGCTGAGGCATTGTGCGTTATCCTACCAGATTCTTATGTTGCAATATCTAATGCACATCACTCGTTCTGCAAAGCTTGTTCTTTAGCAAAATTGACGGCTCATCCTTCTTTTGCTCTTGATAATAATGACAATATTCCATTCTTACAAAGGATTCAAGGTGATATTTGTAGACCTATCAAACTCGAATGCGAACCATTTAAATATTTCATGGTTTTGATAGATGCATCAACACGATGGTCACACGTTGCTTTGCTATCCACAAGGAACGCTGCGTTTGCAAAACTTCTGGCTCAAATCATTAAGCTTCGGGCTCACCACCCGGATCATCCAATCAAGTCTATTCGATTGGATAATGCAGGAGAGTTTACATCAAAATATTTTGATCATTATTGCATGTCTCTTGGGATTGAAGTTGAACATCCCGGCCCATTCCTCATGTTCATTCTCAGAATAGTTTAGTAGAGCCTCATATCAAGCGGATACAGCTTGTGTCTAGAGCTTTGGTAATGGATACAAATTTACCAGTCTCTGCATAGGGATATGCAGTGTTACACGCAACAATGCTTCTTTGTTTTAGACCTGTAGCCCGCCAACCATTCAGTAAGTACCAGTTGGTAACTGGATATGAGCCTGATGTTTCACATTTGCGCATTTTTGGTTGCGCGGTTTATGTGCCAATTGCGCCTCCACAGCGCACTAAAATGGGTCCTCAAAGAAGATTAGGCATGTATGTTGGTTATGAATCTCCAACAATAGTCCGCTATCTTGAACCTTCAACAAAAGATCTCTTTACTGCTAGATTTGCAGATTGTCGCTTTGAAGAGACATATTTCTCGCTTTTAGGGGGAGATAGGAATGTTTCCATTCCAGTGGAACGTCAGGAATTGATGTGGTTTAATCCTACTGTGTCTCTTCATGATCCTCACACATCTCAGAGTGAGACGGAAGTGTGAAGAATACTTTATCTTCAACAAGTAGCATACTCTATGCCTGACTCATTTACTGATATCGCTAAAGTGACAAGATCAAATATAGCTACTGCAAATGTTCCTGCAAGGTTAGAAATCCCAAAAAAATGATTTGTTAGTAGCAACAATGGGCAAGGAGACGTTCCTCTTGCTCGATCATGTGGAAAGTGTTGCATCAGCCTCGACTCCCACCAGGAAAAGGAGGAGACCAAGAAAATCCATTGATGAGCCGCCAGTTAAAAGGCAGGTCATCAAGGCACAAAAAGATTTATTAATCATCAACACTATGAATCATTCACATGAGATTGTCTCTAATTACAGTTATGTCCTTGAATCATAATTGGCAAGTCTGGGGGACGCTTCAGAACCTTTTGTGATGTCAGAGAATAAAGAAATCTCGCTCAGAACAAATGATGCGCGCGTTCTTATGGATAGATCTTCCATATTAGTTGATGATATGTTTGC
Source organism: Geum urbanum (assembly GCA_946800695.1). Classification (NCBI taxonomy): domain Eukaryota; kingdom Viridiplantae; phylum Streptophyta; class Magnoliopsida; order Rosales; family Rosaceae; genus Geum; species Geum urbanum. Next base: position 16,635,257 of record OX327003.1, read on the forward strand.
TTATTCAGTCACACAGGAAATTATTGACAATGATGAAGTGGAACCCCGCTTTGTTTTTGAATGTCAACGTAGAGCAGATTTACCAAAATGGAAGGTAGCAATCCATGCTAAACTAGACTCTACGAATAAAAGGCAAGTTTTCGGTCCAGTTGTGTTATGCCCACCGAATGTAAAGATAATTGGACATAAATGGGTCTTTGTTCGGAAGCGTAATGAGAAGAATGAGATCTTGCGTTATAAAGCTAGGCTTGTAGCGTAGGGTTTCTCTCAGCGCCCTAGAATTGATTATGAAGAGACGTATGCTCCTGTTATGGACATCATCATAAGCTTGGTAGTGTCTGAAAAGTTTAACATGTAGCTTATGGATGTGGTTACTGCATATCTCCATGGTGATCTTGATTCAAAGATATACATGAGAGTGCCAGATGACATTGCTCTACCCAAATCAAGTAACTCTAGACCATAGAGTGCTCATGTTATAAAGTTGAGACATTCACTGTATGGATTGAAGCAATTTGGTAGGATGTGGTATACACGCCTCAGTGACTACTTGATTGGGAAGGGATATAAGAATGATGATTTATGCCCTTGCGTGTTCATTAAAAGAACAAGTTTAAGATTTGCTATAGTAGTTGTTTATGTTGATGATATGAATCATCAGAACTCTTGAACAGATCAATGGGACTATTTGCTACTTGAAATCTGAATTTGAGATGAAAGACCTTAGTAGTCATTTTTATCTCGGATTAGAACTGGAACATCGAGTTGGTGGAATTCTTATTCACCAGTCTACTTATGTCAAAAAGATGCTCAGGCAATTCAAGATGGACAAAGCACACCCTGTTAGCACACCAAGTTCGCAGTCTGGACCCCAAGAAAGATCTGTTTTGTCCGCTAGATGACGATGAGGAGATCTTGGGAGCTGAAATTCCATATCTTAGTGTCATTGGAGCTTTGTTGTATTTAGCTCAGTGCACACGTCCATATATTGCCTTCTCAGTGAACTTGTTGACCAGATTTAGCTCTGCACCTACGTAACGTCATTGGAATGGAGTAAAACAAATCTTCAGATACTTGAAAGGTTCCATTGACATGGGTTTATTCTTCCCTTATAAAGAATATAGAAAGAAGCATGCATGCAATTCCCGGTGAAGGGAATGTTGAATCACAACATTTGAGTTCTAGGCATCTTGATGCCTTAAACTGTGCTGACCCGAGCAGGCCCTTCGATCCATCGAAGGATTTCCTCGATGCATCGAAAGATGCTCCCTGGACGGATTAGAATAACCCCTTCGATACATCGAAGGAGTTGTTTGACCCATCGAAAGATAGAGCTGTTGTAAGTGATTTTCATGTTGTCCCCTATTCCAAAACACCGATTGATGTGCTAGTTAGATTTGCTAATGTTGGGTAACGACCGGTTATGTTTTCACTATGGGAAACACAGCCGTATCTTGGAGATCAACAAAGCAAACCCTTGTTGCTACTTCCTCGAAGCATTATGAGATAATTCCTTTGCATGAAGCAGTTAGAGAATGTGTTTAGTTCAAGTCAATCATAGGTCATATTCGAGGCTCTAGTGGATTGAAACCTAATGTTACTGATCCCACTTGCATCTTTGAGGATAATGTTGCACGCATTGAACATATGAAGTTGGGTTTCATTAAGGGTGACAATACAAAGCATATATCGCCGAAGTTTTTCTTTAATCAGTAATAACAACAGCTGTTGAATATCCAAGTGAACCAGATTGGTTCAGTTGATAATGTTGTGGACTTGTTTACCAAGTCACTTCCTAAATCTACTTTTGTGAAACATGTGAGCAGCATTGGTATGCGCAGGTTATCAGAACTCCTAGACTGAGTTTACAGTCAGGGGGAGTTACATTTCTGTAGATATCAGGGGGAGTCTACATCACATGTAGTAGCTTTAGTAGTTGGTGCGTTGTACTCTTTTCCCCTTAGACCAAGCTTTTGTTTTAGCCATGAGGTTTTTGTTTGGTTGGCGAGGTTTTTAATGAGACAACAAGTCATGCATCATTCTTATGGCCATCGATACAAGGGGGAATGTTTAAGGAGATTAATTCTCCATAATTTCCGGTGTGTGTCTTGTCCTAGTTAGATACAGATATTAATTAGATAGATACATGGAATCCCTGTGATATCAAGACACTTATTGTAACAGATTGTATCAGCCTGTATTTAAAACATTCTATCAATGAAAGAGAAACCGTTTTTCCCGTTTATATATTTTCTCTTACAACAACATACTTATTCTATATATTTCCATTTTGACAATCAAATAAAGCCACAAATAATCAAAAAATGAAAGAATGAAGTAGAACCATCTTCATATATGAAGTAGGCTCCAACCTCGCAAGCTATATATGGAGATGGCTCCATTGCTCCTCTCGGTAACAAATCACAGACGAGCTCTATGATCACCAAAGCTAATAAAAATAATGATCATCAAGGAGACGCCAACTCAAAACTACGTTCTCTGCAGTACCTCAACTCCAAAGAGACCTGTCTTTCCATCTGAAGTTGGCGCCGGAAATTAGCTATGAACATCTCTGCTTTCTGATCAATATTACTATCATCTTGATCCGACGGGTAGCTTATGGTCCTCTGAAGATGATGCGCTCCCTTAGAAGACCCCGAGTAGTAGTCCTCCTCCGCGCCCTGTGTATCACTATCGGAGGCATACGCCACGATGAGTCCTGCCGGCCGGTCGTTGAAGCTTGTTATGCGGTGAACGTTGGAAGAAGTACGCTTTAGCATGGAAGCGATTCGCCAGCGGTTCATCAAGTTGAGACTTAGGAGGAAGCTTACCTTCTTCACAGCCCTCCTTAGGCGGCTTATCAAAGACCAGTTGTTGCTGCTCATCTTTGAAATTCTGAATTAAAACTAATGATCGAGGTGATCGAAAACAATGTGACTGCAACAGGGTCATAATCCAAACTTAATTATATATACTGTTTGAATGAAACGAATATTTGAAGGTTCCAAGCAATTGGTAAACTATGCGTATTGGAATGGATGAACGTTAACGTGTTTGACATTTGTCTCAGAAATGGTCAACTAGGATGGGTTATTGATAATTCATAATTTAGCATTTTAGATATAGCTTTTTTCTTTAATTTCAAGACAAGACACAAACTTATAGTCACGATAGTTCTTTATATATATGTGCCTATCAATACCAAAATCTTACATATTGGAGTAGTTAAGCTGCAGCAATTCTTTCAACAACTCTTTCATAGTCACAGCTTTGGGGAATTTGGCCACTAATTAAAACAGATGTGAAAAGCTAGAATTGTTCAAGTTTAATATAATATAAATGTCAGATTCTGGTACTGATGAATCGACAGAGGCACTTAGAAAGGATGTGGAACTGTGGAGGTAGCTCTAACACAATTTTGGTTTAGGGATGCTAACAATAATAAACTTGTATTACTGATGCTGACAATAATATAAACACCTGTATTAGTGAAACAGAAGTCTTAGAGGCTGTCAACTCCATCAGAGGTTTGGGAGCCCCATGCCCTGATGGCCTTCAAGCAATTTCATTCCAGAAGCATTGGGATGAAGTCAAGGATTCCATCATATCCTTCCCATGGTCAAAAGATTCTTTAGTGAATGTATGTTTGTCCAGCCAATTAATCATACAAACATAGTGCTTAAATCCTTAAATGTGAGAATCCAGAAAAAATAAATGATAATAAAAACTAAACCGTCTACTTGTACATTTGTGTCATGTACATTGTATAATTATGTACTCCTTATATATGCATCCAATTAAGAGACCTAAACAAAGCTAATAATTACTCTACAGGCTTGTAATAAAAGTATACAATCTAATCTAATCTAAAAGGATAATAAAATTCTAAATCAATACAAATACAAATGATTGAACTTCCTAAAATCATTAAATATCGAATCAGAAGATACAAACGATTCTTTCAGCTTCTATCCACATAACTCACTAAAGTGAGTCTTGAAGAGCTCGTAATTTCCATTCGCATTGGAAAAGGTACAATCCATTCAAAACAAAGATTCTAGCCCCAAAATTGCTTCCATCCGACTGAACAGTCCAAATCCGATCGTACCACCTGAAAAGTCCACAACCATAATTTCTTTAATATTTCAAAAACTAACAACTTCATAAAAAAACGTGAATTACTAATCTTCAAATTATTTTTCTTTACTCCACGAGGATTCTTTCTTTTTATCTTTTTCGAAATGTTTTGGCCCCCTCTCAGTCCTACATTAGTCTCCACTTTCTCAAAAAAACTCGATTTCAAGTTTCTCTTAAAATAAAAAATAAAAATTTGCAGGCAAAACAGTTCACAAACAACTAAGGAGTTTAAACTTTGAGTTACAAGGCCAATATTGTGTATACCTTGATGGGACAATCATAAACTGAACACCATTAATGAGTGTATCAAATCCATTTTGGTACTCATCGCCTAGCAAATTTGGTTGATCTTTACTCCCACATGTTGAAATAACATGTACATGCGATTTAATCAATTCTTCTTCTTCTTCTTCTTCTTCCCCATGCTCCAAATCTGCTTATTTAAAACCACCATGTCAATATGAACAATATCATCTTGAGCTACTTGATGATCTTCACTAAAGAATTCTTGTAGAGAGCTTTAGTGTGTACTCTCTTCAAAATCTTTGTCGACTAGAACATGATCCTCAACAAGACAAGAGACATCTTCATATTTATTTTAATTCTTGTGAAACAATAGGAACATCACTTTTGAAAAGTTTTGGAATTAGAATCATGTGTACGTGATTCCCACTTAAATGAATAGGAACTGCGGAAAAAATTGCCTTCAACGTAATCATGCCATGATTTCCCGAACAAGACAATAGTATCATCCATATCAATCATATCTCAATAGTATCATCCATATAAATCATATCACAAGTAATCTCATTTCTATAAAAAAATTCCTTAGAGATCTCTAACAAACTTTGCAAACCTTAGTTACTTCAGCATATTCATCATCAACACAAGAAATTAAGTATGGATCATTATGCTTTGTGGTCGGTAACTGAAAATAATACTCCACATTCTTGGCTACAAAATTAGTATGTAGACCATAATCAATTATCAATGAGCATACCTTCTCTTGGATGCGGCACGATGCACGAAAGTCATCAAAATCTTGCTTTGAAAAGATCTACCACTCCATGCTTCTTTCTCTAAATTTTTGAACAGAATCTTGGGAAATTTCCTTGACGTCCTTCTCACCGATGAAATCTCTATGACTAACGTGGTTGATTTTTGTACAATCCCAGTATCAATCTCCATTGTCAAGAGCAGAGCCAGGAATTTCGTTGAGGTGGGGCAAACTTTTTCTGGACAATTCTTTCTACTTTTACTGAATAAATCTAATCATTCTTCACCCATATATATCGCACAAAGATTCACAAATTCACAAATAAAATAGAGTTTATACTCTGGAAAAAAAATTTAATTTAATCATACATTCAGAGTATTCAACTGATAATGTGGCAATCCAATAAGTAATAATAAAAGAGTAAAAGTGTATTTGACTAGAAAATTCTTTCCATCATCTTCTCTCTAACAAACACAGAGCTCAGCTAAAACAAACAATGGCAGCTTTGCCATACTGTACCCACTGGCACAGTGGAACACCATCGTCTACTACACCATTGCTTCCATTCAAGACTTTGATCTACTGCATTCTGATTGATTACCCAACCACACATATATTCCTCTAATTATATATGGTTGAGGCTAAAACTAATAATCAAGGAGATAAGAATACCAAGAGATATGATTAGTTCGATCTCCAATTTGATTCCTTTTTATCTTCTTCTAGCAGGATGATATAAAAATATAAAATAGTCCAAGTCATGATTTCATCAACAATTTGGCTACAAATTGAAGAATCAAGTTCTATAGCTAATGTAATTGGAAGATTGGCCATATACAACACGCTTAATCTCTGTCCATATTGCTAGTAAACTTTAATTCGATTATAAGATATATATAGCATTTCTTATCTCCAAAATTTCGGGTAGGGCACATGCCCTACCTGGCTTAGTACTGGCTCCGCCAATGCCCATCGTGCAGGGCAAAGCCTACTTTGATACCACTTCATGCTATCATGCCATAATTTTCGGAAGAGCATATCAATATCATCCATATCAATGAAATCATAACTAACTTCGTCTCTATAAAAAAATCCATATAGAGACAGAAACTTTGATACCACTTGATGTAGTGGAAAATATAACACATTGGAATCTACCAATAGCAGCTTTGAATTCACAAGACAAGAATTTCTCGAATTAACGAGAAGAATTGAAATTCACCAGAAAATTGAGAAAATCTCAAAGTTTTATATAATTTCAAAGATGAATAACACAACGGATATGAGATGCTTATATATGCATCCAATTAAGAGACCTAAACAAAGTTAATAATTACTTTACAGACTTAAAATGAAATTAAGTAAACTATTGGAATTCAGAAGGCAAAGGACGAAGCAATTTTTTGTCTAGGAGCAAGATTTCAGTGTCTCGACTCTTTGACGGCGGAAAATTAATCATTTAAGGTTCATCGTGTAAGTCCCTTCGTATAAGAGCTTATACGACAAAACAAACCATTTTTGTCATTTAAGGCTTTACTTAAACGGCGAAAATGAATTCGTCGTTTGGTATATTAGACAAAAAAATCTAGCAAGTGAACTACAAACACAAAAAATGTCATCACATATATAGTTCTTAGACGAAGAATTTGCTGTCCAAATTCCTCGTCTAGTTACTAACATTAAGATGACGAAAATCATTATAGTTTGCCGTGTGGTTTGTAAAATTAAGATGATGAAAATCAATATGGTTCGTCATCTAATGTGTAACATTTAGGTGATGAAAACTAATATGGTTCACCGTTTGGACTGACCTACTAAGATGATGAATTTTCCGTCCATTCATCGTCCAATCAGTGACACTAAGACAATGAATGTTTTGGTTTTGTCATTAATTTTTTTATCTGTTACATAAATAATATCAATTTAAAATTCAATATAAATAAATAATTATTTTAAATATTAAATTTGTACATAAAAGTTAAACATGCAAAACTAAACTAAACTAAAAAAATCGCCGAGACATCGATATAAAAGTTTGGGATACTGCCGATCCCACTCCTGCTACCTCCATCAGGGTCATCATCGCCCAGATCCTGAGACGGGACATCTGGACGGGAATGAAAATGTTGGCACATCTGCCTGATCAAACTCTTCAAGGCTTCGAACTGCTTTTGGTTCTTTCGTTCCCGCTATTTGTACTCTCGACAAAATTCCTTGACCTACTCCTCGACTGCTCGTATCGACTCAGCAGCGGACCTTGCCACCTCTTGTGCTGCCTCTTAGGGGATCCTCACAGCATTCTCGGTAGCCTCGAGGACACTCGAATGAGGGTGCGAGGAAACCGATGATCTGACTGGCTCAAATCTCGCACGCTTGCAGCCTATTTTATCCACAAATGTACTTTGCGGTTACTCGGAATCAGAAATGGGTCGAACCCCCTTCCCTGGTCAGACCCCAAGTATCGTCTTGAGCAACAGGACTTAAGCACACTCGAGGAGGGAGCTCGTTATGCAGAATCTCCTTGTTCTGTGTCGCCATCTTTGCTATACGCTTCTCGGCCAATTGCATCTTCTTCTCTTGCATTAAAATAAACATTTATGTATTATTTAATATTATTTAAAATTAAAATAAACCTCACAACTTAACTGTTAAACAAATCTTAAGCCCTAACGACTATTTACAACTCGAAAAATTCTACCGAACATTTGACATAGTTTCCCCTAAAACGCAAGAAAACCAAAAACTGCAAGAAGGTGTAACATCCCGACTCCAAATTAACTTCTTATATTATGATTAAGTGTTAATCGATGATGGTAACTAGTTTTTACCGTCGGTAATTTTTGATGACTCTTTTTATCGAAATTTTATTAATTAGGTTTTTCGAGAAATTTTATTGAGGAAAGTCACCGAGTTTATCGAGACGAGTTCGTAGCCACATTAAGTACTAAAATAGAGTTACGATGAAGTTGTGGTCAGCGGAAGTTTTGTACGATTTTATGAAATTGGTTAGTTGCAACTCACACACATAAATAGGACTTTCCGAAAATAGAAAGTCAGACTTTTGATTTCGGATCAACCCACGATGACCAGCGTCTGGTGATCCTGAATCGCCGCTGAGCTCTGCTCCAGCGAGGCTTCTCCGTTCAGCCACCGAATCCAGAAATTTTGGTATGAAAATGTTTGTCTTGGGACACCCATGCTTGGACGTACTTTATTGAGGACTTAGAATTAATTGGACGTACTTTATTGAGGACTTAGAATTAATCGGTGATACTTAAACAGTTTTTTATGATAATATTGAACGAGTTAGTCGAACATCAATTCAACTTCGACTCATATAACATTTGACAGTAATATTATTTAATATTATTTATTTGTATAAGTAATTACAAAACATAAATACATAATTTCTAGAATTTTAATTTGTTATTTATGTTTCTAGACACATTTTGAAATCTCCGGCTCAGCGGAGATGATGCAGGACACAGAGGAGATGGCTGCCCGCATTTATAAGGATTAGAAGTACGCCTCTACAAGTACAACAAGCGACACAGTGCCTCGCCTACCCCTCTGGAGCTCCAAAACGACAGGGAAGAAAGAGTGGCAATGGTTAGTCGGAAAGTTTGAGTTCGACAAGTATAAGGTTCGTCTTCATTTTCTTTAATGTAATGAAAATTGTATAATTTATTATTTTAACTATTATTTTATTATCTTTGTTGTGTACAAGGTCGGAGGCCAACAAGACAAATCAGGACAAGAAGAACAAACACTTTGGATTGGGCTCACAAAGGTTCATTTAGATCGCGAATGAGTACAAAGATGCAGGTTTGAAGCATTGCTTCTTTGATGCCAGTGTGCAAGCTTATGTGAAGCTCGGGGTCGTCAATGAAGCGAGTCAACTTCGGGTAAGTAACTCATCTTTCCAAAATTAATTGAATTTACTCGTACTTTCAAAGCATATCGAAATTTAGTATAACGCTAATTACATTTTTAAGAAATTAGATTATGATTAGGATATGATTTAGTTAGGTTGTGCTATTGGAATATGATTTTGAACTTGAATTAGGTACAGTTATTCTTTAGTTTAGTTGGTTAAATTATGATTCCGAGGCGCTTCGAGCCGCCCTTGAACGAGGTCGATTGGCACAGGAGTTAGCGATCGCGCCTGGGAACATTCGAGGTCGGTGGAGGCACGATTTGAAGCTCACAACCATAAGATGGCTGGCTTCTACGAGGCCTACAAAAAAATGAGGTTCCCCGTTCTTGATCTTGATGACGAGTGTCGTCCCCCCACCCCAACTCTGAGCCCACTCCTGGCCTCAACGATTACGATCCTAGCGGCGATGGGGGAATTGGCGGCGCGATTCTGACTCCTGGTTTAGTTTAGTTAATTTTATTATTTTCTTATTATTTCTATCGATGTACGTACACTTTTTATATTTAATGAATATTTTATTAATTTTATTAATAAATTATTAATTTTTTAATAGATTATTATATATTACAAATTTATTTTAATTTAATATATAATTCAGAAAAAAAAAATTAAAAATTCAACTAGGGCGATGAAACATCTTGGTTCGTCATCCTAGTGTATCACTTAGGCGACCGTTCATCGTCTAAGTGTAAACTTAGGCGATGAAACAAGGATTTTGTCGCCTAAGTGGTTACACTTACACGATGACAGACACGTTGTCGTTAAGTATATCCAGTTAGGGGACGACCAGCCATCGTCGTCTAAGTGTTGTCACTTAGACGACGAAAATAAATCGTCGTTTAAGTCTTATTACTTCGTCAACGACTGTAGGTATTCGTCGCCTAAGTGCATCTTAGACGACGAACACTGTTGTCGTTTAGAGGAATATTATTTCGATGTGTAAGGACTTAGGCAACGACATTTGGTTCATCGCCTAAGATGTCACTTAGACGACGAAAACAAATATTTTCGTTGCCTAAGTACTTAGGCTACGATTGTTAGGCGATGGACTTTAGGTGACGAAAACTTCATCGCCTAAGTACTTGGCCGACGAAAAACACCACTTAGACGACGAAATTTCTTCGTCGCCTAAGTGAGTTTTTCTGGAAGTGCATCCATATTATCCTCATAACATTCCTCTTTCGCTTAAAGCATCACTTTCATGTTCGGCACATGGAATTCCTCACCATAAAGCTCAGGTTTACAATGTGTATATATGGTTGAGTACTTGTACTATTGGTGGCTTATATGAAGCATAGCCTTCCATGTACCAAGGGGCATAAAACTCATTAAGGAGATTGCGATGCTTCAAACTCTCTAGGTTATTACCAATGGCAGCAAATTTCTTGGCGACATAATCCATGTACTCCTCTTACTCCCATACCTGTGACATTCCCTAGTTGAGTGACCAGCCATAGCTAGAACATAAAGAATAAATTACAAAGTTAGAATACATAATGTACAAAGATCAAATACAAGATACAAGTTAAAGTGATTTGAATTAATCAATCCCCGGCTACATGACGCCAAAATTTGATAGGCAAAAAATCACCTATCAAAAATAAGTCCATACTCTACTCCTAGTATTTCCAATTGTAGCAAAGGTAAGTATGGGTCATTCCCACAGAGAATTTATGAGACTAAATGCTTTAAATGGCTTGACACACTAATACTTGAAATCTGGCATACTTAACCTATATACGAAGATTTAATTCATTAAACCACCTAGACATGAACTAAAATTACAAGAAAATAGACATATAAATTAGACTCAATGGCGGACTACCACCTAAATTTACAAAATTTTACGATCTAATATTTGGTGGTCAAAATAAATTCGTGAAAACAAAAAACTAAACTGAACCAGAAAATAACAAAGTAAAAACTAAGAATAATCTAATGAATTTAACTTGTTAGGAACCCTTCTCCACCCTAGATAGTTTCTATCTATCCCTTACCTAATTTACATAACCATGGATGATTGCTTCCTACAATTAGCTATGACACTAATTGTATTACACTCTCTTATTTGACATGTTTCGCGGTTGGTAAACCACCACTACTGGATTAATGATTTATTTGATCAACTAAAGGGAGCTATTGTGTTCTCTAAAATCAATTTGTGATCGTAATATCATCAATTATGGATTAGAGAGTCAGATGTCTCTAAGACCACATTTCAATCTCGATATAGGCACTATGAGTTCTTAGTTATGCTGTTTGGCCTGACGAATGCACCTGGTGCTTTTATAGATTTGATTAATCGAGTATTTTAGGCATATCTTGACAAATTTGTCATTGTATTTATTGACGATATCCAGATTTACTCTACAGATGCGAGGCAATATGTAAGATAATTGCATATTATTTTGAGGGCTTTGAGAGAATCTCAGTTATATGCCAAGTTCAATAAATGTGAGTTCTGGTTGGACATAGTTGAATTTCTTGGCTATGTGATTTCAGCAGATAGAGTTAGGACAAGGTGGAGGCGGTGTTAAATTGGTACAGACCTACTAGTGTTGCTGATATCAAGTGTTTTCTCGGCTTAGCCAGTTATTATCGCCAGTTTGTGCAAGACTTTTCACGTATTGCTACATCTCTTACCCGACTTACGAGGAAATGAGTCATATTTGAAAGGTTAGAGGCGTGTGAGAAAAGTTTTCAGACTTTAAAAATAAGGTTGACCACTATTCCAGTATTGTCTTTACCATTTTCAGTGATGCTTCCAAGTTAGGCTTGGGATGTGTGTTGATGCATCAACGCAAAGTTGTCACTTACGGTTCCCGACAACTGAAACATCATGAAGTAAATTACCCCACTCATGATTTGAAGTTAGCAGGGATATTTTTGCGTTGAAGATTTGGAGACACTACTTGTATGGTTCCAGGTGTCAAATTTTTACCAACCATAAAACTCTTACGTACTTCCTCACACAACCAGAACTAAATTTGAGACAGAGGAGGTGGATGGAATTATTGAGTGATTATGAGTGCACTTTTGAGTATCATCCTGGAAAGGCGAACGTGGTAGCTAATGCTCTTAGTCAAAAATCACGAGTTTCTCCGTCGCATATGCAAAGGACTCAGATGCCACTACTATCTAAGTTGTGATGCCATTACTATCTGAGTTGTGATGCCACTGGAGCATTTTTGATACAGATGATAATGAACCGAGAGTCTTATTAGCCAACTTTCAGGTTCGACCAATTCTTATTGACAGAGTTCGTCAACTACAAGATTTTGATGCCTTGTGGTGGTGGACAACCAGACTTTGCATTACAGATAGATGGCTTACTGGTGATCAAAGGTAGACTTTGTGTTATGAAGAATGAGGAGTTGAAACGAGAAATATTTGATGAACCTCATTGTTCAGCATATGCAATGCATTCCAGTAGTACGAAGATGTATCGAACTCTTAAGGAATATTATTGGTGGTCTAATATGAAGAGGAAAATAGCGACATATGTGAGCCAGTATTCCATTTGTCAACAAGTGAAGGCGGAGAGGTAGAAACCCTCAAGCTTGATGCAACGTCTAGAAATTTTGGTTTGAAAATTGGAGCATATTACTATAGATTTTGTATACAAGCTTCCTCGTACATCCAAAGGTCATACGGGTATTTGGGTATTTGGATTGTTTCACGAAGACTGCACATTTTATACTAGTCACAAAGAAACTTTCTGTGAGCAAACTAGCTAGCTTAGTTATATATGCAGAAGATTATGAAGTTACATGGTGCGCCTATTTCCATTATCTCGGATCAAGATTTCCTTTTCACTTCACAGTTCTGGAAAGTTTTACAGGAAGTTATGGGAACCAAGTTACAATTTAGTACAGCTTTTTACCCTCAGATAGATGGCCAGTCCAAGAGAACAATTCAGACGCTGGAGAATATGCTAAGATCTTGCGTATTGCAATTTCCAAGAAAATGGAATAAGTACCTAGATTTGATGAAATTTTCTTATAATATTAATTTCCACTCCAGCATTGGAATGTTACCATATGAAGCCTTATACGGGAAATAGTGCAGAACCCCACTGTGGTGGAGCGAGGTAGGAGAAAGAAGCCTTTATTGTCCATATATTGTGTAAGAAATGATGGAGAACATGCAGATCATTCAAGACAGGTTAAAGGCTACCTAGGATCAACAAAATAGTTATGCAGACGTTAGGAGGAAGAAACTAGAATTCGAGGTTGGTGACTGGGTATTTTTGAGATTGTCACCATTAAAGGGTGTTATGCAATTTAGGAAGCGTGACAAGCTTCAGCCATGATACATCGGACTATATGAGATTATTGAACGTGTTGGTGATGTTGCTTATCGTTTGGAGTTACCATCAGAACTAGCACGTGTTCATGATGTATTCCATGTGTCCTTGTTGCGGAAATACATCTTTAAGCCTTCTCATGTTATTGTGCCTCAACAGATCCTGTTACGTGAGGACTTAGTATATATTGATGAACCAATGGAGATTCTTGATCGTAGGGAGCAGATTCTTCAGAACAAGACAATTCTGTTAGTGAAAGTCTTGTGGAGGAATCATGTAGTGGAAGAAGTCACCTGGAAACTAGAGCAGCTTATGAGGGAGCAGTACCCTCATCTATTCTAGCAGGTATGTAAATTTTAAGAATGAAATTTTTGTAAGTCGGGTATATTATTACGACCCGAACCAAAATTGCACACGTATTGAATTATATTAAGGTTTATCGCGGATTAGTCGCGTCGAGTGCATTATTAACGACTTTCGTATCGGGCGAGAATTTGATTTGACATTCTTCATTGAAGTTGTTGAGTATTTAATTTCATGCTTGTAGGGATTTTAGGGGAATTTTTGGGTAAGGGAGCTATTTCTTATGTTTATCGAAAGTTCGCGTGAGATATTCTTAAAAAGAAATTATTTTTAATCGGTTAAATCTTGACCGTTTGACCGTGATAAGATCAAATGTAGTTGAGAAGATTTTGGTATAAATAGGTTATATTTTTGAAAAATAATTCAAAAATTCAAAAAAAAACACCACGGGGCTCGACACGTTTTACCTCCGCCAACCCGTTTCATTTGACCCAACTCGAACTGCTATTTCCGGCCAACTCCGGTGATGAAAAATGTAGAAAATTGAAGCTCGAAGCTTCATTGATTGTTTAGTGTGATAATGTTTTGGGAATATTGCAGGTTTTAGAGCTATCCAATTCGAGTTAACCCATGGGAGTTGTCGGTGGCGATACTCTGGCGAGTGTTGGAGGTCGGGAGTTGAGGGTTTTTAATGCCCTCCTCCCCCTGAGTCGCTTTAGATAGGTTTTGTGAACCGTCGAAGCACCACAATGAAGCTTCGATGGCGGGGGAGTTCGGCCAGAGGTTTTAGGGTTGATGGTATCGAGTGATTTTCTGGCCAATTTACGTCGAATCGGTGAAGGGTGTAGTTAGAAAAGTGATTGGGCTCTGCGAGTGGAAGAGTTTGAGGAATATATCACCGACAATGGTAGTGGTTTCTGATCTGGCGAGGTGTCTGCCGTTGGCGACAATTTGGACCTCAACACCGTTGATTTGGGTTTTTGTCCGCTTATGAAAGTTGTAGGTCGTAGCACAAGCTTTCTAATGAGGGTCGAACGTCCTCATTGGAGCACCTTCGCCAGAGGCGCATGACGGCCACGCACCGCCGCCTACGGTGGAGCTCCGACTAGTCAGTTTGTAGAATTCATCGACGGGATTTTCGGGGTCATTTTTAAGGTCGATTTTCAAAGTTTTACGAAAAGGCTAGCTACACACGGGCTATGATGGGTTACAACCCCCCTTCCCCCCCCCCTCCCCCTTAAATTTTTACATCTAACTCGTGTACCATGAGTAAACTTATTTGGGAAAAAATTTAGCCCCCCTTATTATAAAATCCTTGCTCCGCCCTTTGTTTTACCCATAATCTGATATTGTATGTGATCTGTATTAACTGAACATTGTGATCACGACCCTAACATCGAAGAAAATTACGTTGAACCCCAACGGTAGTAGTGCAGACTTGTGAGTGAACCTTTTTATTTTCACAGTCGATAGCGTGTTCAATTTTTAGTATTTCAATTTAATTTACAATATATTGTACAACAGTTTATTTTTGGAGGTTTTTCTTGTAATGGCATTAGTTAAATGTATTGATGTACTGACTGTTCAACTGATCACTGGATAGTCTAGTAAAGGTGCCTCGCTTGACCATCATGGTAGGTCAGGATACCTCATCTGGCCCATCACCTAAATTTTTTTATACAGATATTTGACTTAGGTTAGGGAAAAACTTTTGAGCAACCACATCCATCAGGGTTCAGATTTATACTTGAACTCGTTTTATTTTTCAGAAATCAGTGGAAAGGCATTAAATTATATTTTATTATTTACACAGATTATTATGAGATTTTGTCAACTCACGCTAACATTTTATATTTTTTGAAAATGTCTTTCCTTAGGCCTTTCGGTTTCTATTGCCCAGGCCGCAGTATAAATCCTGAGTTTACATGGTATCATCAAAGGCTCTGAGTCTACTTGTCAGCTATTCATTCAGTAGGTTGCAGTCCACTGTCAGACTTTTTTATATGTATCATATGTCTATAGAAGTCGCTCAAAATTTCGTTGTATTATGTTATTTTTAGTTACGCGGGTAGTAGTCGAATTTTCTTTTGTTTTTATTTAGAACCAGTACATTATAAATATGTTTTTAAATTTTTGAGTTGAATTTCTGGTTCTTATTTATGTTATTTGTTGAAAAATTCGGATGGACAATCGGTGGTCCACAGTTTAGTTTTAGAAATTTGGTTTAGAAGTGTGCTCTTCTTGTAGGTTTTTCGGTTGTCCAGTGTTCAAGGGGAATTATGTCAAAATTTTCGTATAATTTCTCAGAGTTTAGTTAGTCATTAGGATTTAATTCTAACTTACTAGTTAAACTATCTAGTTTACTAGCTAAACTAGGGTTGAGTCCTTTCAGTAGGTTTGAGACTTCTTGGAAGAAAAGTCATCCTCTTAATTCTCTTATTGGCTCTTGAATTTTATGACTATTCTAATCAGCCATGTTATATTAAGTGGGAATATCAATCACAAGTTTGTCCTCGTGTTTCTCGGTGTAATTTGAGCCCTAAAACATGAAATTCCGTCAAAAGTCAGATTTCCAAGCAAACTGAAAGGACCCAACCCCGATTTAGTTGTCTAAACCGGAATCAAACCCCTTCTGAAAATGCGAACCAACAAAAACCAACAAAATTTCGGCAGAGTTTCGTTACTAACGTGAAATTACCATTACCTGCACGCGGAAAATACACTTCATCCTATGCCACAAAAATCAAACCGTGGGCACCAATGAAAGGACCCCGATTTAGTTGCCTAAACCGGAATCGAACCCCTTCGAAAACACGAACCAACAAAAACCGTAGAAATTTTGGCAAAGTTTCGCTACTAACGTAGAATTACCATTACCTGCACGCGGAAAATACACTTCATCCTATGCCACAAAAAGCAAATCGTGGGCACCAATCCCATCCGGATTTCTCAATATATCAACAGTAAAGTAAAACAGTAAATATAATAGTACTTTACTGAAATCCGGTGTAAAATCGTACAACGTGAACAACAGATTTCTCAGAGCGACCTCTAATGTATAAACATATAAGTATACCACAGTAGGTAAAACAATAAACCTACTGGAAGAAACAAGGTAGCTCGAGCACTATGCCTCCGACCATGACGTGCGACACCAGAGTCCGAACTGCAAACTGGGCACGGAAACCAAAAAGCCCAGGGGAAAGACATGAAAACTGTTAGAGTGAGTGGACGAAAATAAATGTCTTTCACCAGTTAATATATACGTTTAAAATAACATATGCGAGTCCAGGTAAATAAAATAACATAGTACACGAGGTAAAACCATAATCCTCCAGCATACTGAGCATGCAAGTAAAAATCCCACGGGGTCACTCATGGACACACACCGTACTAGTACAGTCTGAATCACGGGATCCCAGACCCACACGTGATTCTAAGCCAGAAATGGCCTCGGATCCGGGGATACGCCCCTCACCGGTCTGGTTGGGGAAACGCCCCTCCAGGCGGCCTACTATCGGGGATCAACCGAGAGGCAAAGTGTATCGATACAACAACGTAACTGAGACTGTACTCTGTGTAAACCAAATCATAAACAGTTCGATGCAAATGCATGAAACAGCATATAAATGTATGTATACTCGTATACGTATATCCGTATAAATATAATCGTAAAAACACATGCTCATATAATCTGTAAACTCAATACGCATGCTCAAGTTCGTAAATCATATAAAAGACTCGCAAGATTTCCGTGAAAAAAAATTGTCCACTCACAGACTGGCGTAACGCGATACGCGTTAACCCGTGATCCGGCGGAAAGTCCCTCGTCAAAAGAACGATCACAAACCCCTGGATATTCACAAAATCCATTTCTCAAAATCATAACTCGAAAATACAAGTCAAATCATGAGAAACCACCGTTCTCGGAAACACGTAATTCAATTACGACAAACTGTCGGAAATCCGGAAATCACACCTCAATACCTTGCTGTATTTTCGGATGCTCAAATCGAGAAACGAACCTCCCCACTGTGATTGGGGCGCGATTTCGAGTCAAATGACATGCAACTTGTCGAAAATCCCAAAAAGTCAACATTGACCGCCGCCCACAGCGGCGCCGCCACTGACCGGAGAATTTCACGGCTGGGCAACCCCTATTCCACTCAAAAATACCCACTGAGCAACTTTGTCAACTGCATCGAATGCCAATTCTCACTCTAACTAGGTCAATTTCGTGATAAACCGAATTGGTACACAAATTTCAAATCCAAAATTCTCCTTCCACAAATCGAATTAAAGCTTCATACTTACATGGTTAGAATCCTTGAGAGGAGAGCTACAAAACCCAGTCCAAAACATAGCTCGAATCGGCCCGAAACACCAAACCCGAATTCACCATATTCTTCCCAAGTTGGGCCGAAAAATTCCCTCCCCTCCGGCGAGCCTTGCCGTGAAAAGAGGCCGGAGGTGAGCTTGGAATGCCAAGGCGCATCGATTGGTACAAGACCCGAGCTTGGAGGTGGCCGAACGGGCTCGCCACCGTGGAGCACCGCCGTTCGTCGTCGGTCTTCTCCTCCTCCCACGGTCAAACAGTCAAACAAGGTCAACTCATTTAATTCAATCTTTGACTTTCCCAAAGGGGAAACTGCTATATATAGACTTTCCCAAAGAGGAAACTCATAATTATCCATTTTGGCAAACTTTAAATACCCGTAACTTTCGCGTCGTAACTCCGATTCCGATAATTCTCGCGGTAATAAACTTGTCTCGACATGATCTTCAATTATCACCCGATGTCAAACATATCGACCAAATGGATAAAAAGTCAACCATTCAAAGCAACACACATTAAATCGACTAAACAATCAACAATCGGAAATATTCGCAACTAAATCTGCATAACTCAGAATCATGGTCCGGAAGTTCCCACGAGCTCGAAATTAAATTCTGAACAACTTCCGTGAAGAAGACGAAACCAAATTCTCGTCCGGTAATTTAGTCGTTAAGTAGCCCACCATTTAAATCCGAACTTCAAATATTCATAATTAATTCCTCGGTCATCCAAATAACGATCTGGAACCGCCCACGAACTCAAAATCACATGTACTATGACTTTCGAGAAGAGACTCAGCTCCAATTCTTGGCCAATAATTAAGTCGTTAACGAGCCTGGCGATTCAATCAACTGTCGGCAATCTACGACTATGCGATAACTCACGTATACAGCTGATCATACTGCTGATTCTGGTCCGGGTCGTCACAACCAATCCCATCCGGATTTCTCAATATATCAACAGTAATGTAAAGTAATAAATATAAATATACTTTACCGAAATCCGGGGAAAATCGTATAAAAATATACATCAGAATACTCAGAGCGACCTCTAATGTATAATCATATAAGTATACCACAGTAGGTAGAACAATAAACCTACTGGAAGAAACAAGGTAGCTCGAGTACTATGCCTCCGACCACGACATGCGACACCAGAGTCCGAACTGCAAACTGGGCACGGAAACCGAAAAGCCCAGGGGAAAGGCATGAAAACTGTTAGAG
This sequence comes from Geum urbanum, assembly GCA_946800695.1. Lineage (NCBI taxonomy): Eukaryota > Viridiplantae > Streptophyta > Magnoliopsida > Rosales > Rosaceae > Geum > Geum urbanum. The sequence continues at coordinate 16,654,496 of OX327003.1, forward strand.
TGAGTGGACGAAAATAAATGTCTTTCGCCAATTACTATATGTTATAAAAACATATGCGAGTCCAGATGCATAAATAATAAAATAGTACACGAGGGAGACTCTAACTCCTCACGCGTACAGAGCATGCATAAAAATCTCACGGGGTCACTCGTGGACACATCCGTGTTAGTACAGTTAGAACCACGGGATCCCTAACCCACACGTGATTCTAGCCAGAAAGGGCTCAGGTCAGAGGTCTGCCTCCCCCTGGTAAAGGCCTCGGGTCAAGAGTCACAGCCTCCCCCGGTAAACATCCTCGGGCATCAGCCGAGATGCGAGTGTATCGATACAACATATATAACGATTGTACTCTGTGTAAACTAAATCATAAATAGTTCGATGCAAATGCATGAAACAACATATAAGTGTATATACGTAATATATATATATATACTGGTATATATAATCGTATAACACATGCTCATGTAAATCGAAATCACGTATGCATAATCAAGTTCGTAAAACGTATATAAAGACTTGCAATCAATCCGTGAAAAGAAATTGTTCACTCACAGACTAGCGTAACGCAGTTCGCGTTAACCCGTGATCCGGCGAAAAGTCCCTCGCCAAACAAACGATCACGAACCCCTGAATATTCACAAAGTTCATTTCCCAAAGTCATAACTCAACAATTCAAGACAAATCACGAGAAACCACCGTTCTCGGAAACACGTAATCCGATTACAACAAACTGTCGAAAATCCGAAAATCACATCTCAATACCTCACTGTAATTTCGGACGCTCAATTCGAAAAACGAACCTCCTTACTGCGATCGGGGCGCGATTTCGAGTGAATTGACATGCAACTTGTCGAAAACCCCAAAAAATCAAACTGTTGACCGTTGACCGCCGTTGACCGCCGCCGCCGGCGGTGCCACTACCAACCGTGAAATTTCTCGGCGGCGCAACCCCTATTCCATGCAAAATCACCCACTGAGCAACTTTCACAACTGCATCGAAGGCCAATTCTCACTCTAACTAGGTCAATTTCATGAAAACCCGAATTGTCTCACAAATTTCAAATCAAGAATTCTCCATACACAATCAAAATTAGAACTTCATACTTACATGGTTAGAATCATGGTGAGGAGAGCTTCAAAGCCCACTACAAATTGTAGCTCAATTCGGCCGGAATCAAAACCAACAATTAACCCCAAAAATCTCAAACTTTCACCCGAAATTTCTCTCTCCACCATGAGCCATGCCGTGAACGGTGGCCGGCACCACCACGAGGGGACCATGCCGAGCAGAACCAGCCCTAGGCCGAGGCCTAGGGTGGCCGGAATCCGTCGCGCCGCCGTGGAGCACACTATTGCCGTCGGCCTCCCTCTCTCCACCGAGTTGACTCGGTCAACTCGGTCAACACATTAATGGTTCCTCTGTTGACTTTCCTAAAGGGGAAACCTCCTTATATACTTTCCCAATTTGGAAACTCCAATAATAACACTTTTCGACAAACCTCAAATACCCGTAACTTTCTCGTCGTAATTCCGATTCCAATAATTCTCACGGCAACAAACTCGACTCGACATGTTCTTCAATTATCACCCGAAGTCAAACACATCGACCAAACCGATAAAAAGTCAACGGTTCAACCCAAACACATACTTAAACCTACTAAATAATCAACAATCGGAAATATTCACAACTTAATCTTCGTAACTCTGAATAATGCTCCGGAAGTTCCCACGAGCTCGAAATTAAATTCTAAACATCTTCCGTGAAGAAGCCGAAACCAAATTCTCGTCCGGTAATTTAGTCGTTAAGAGAGCCACTAATTTAACCCGATTCCGTCGAAACTTCAAATATTCATAATTTATTCCTCGGTCGTCCAAATAACGATCCGGAACCGCCCACGAACTAGAAATCACACATACAACGACTCTCGAGAAGAGACCCAGCTCCAATTTTCAGCCAATAATTTAGTCGTGATCAAGTCCGGCGATTCAAACAACTGTCGGAAATCTGCGACTACGCACAAGCCAGTAGGTTAAGCTGATTTCTCATACTGATTCTGTTCTGGGTCGTCACACAAACGTACCCTCCATACTAAATCGGCCATAACTTCTTCTAGAAATTACGTATTCACAATCCAAAATATTTTATGGAAGCTAGACATTTGGCGATTTCCATGCATGTAAAGATGATTATTTGGTTCATCCTGAGCTGCTCCCAGTTCTCTGTTGAAGTTAACTGATCTGCACTGGCAGATTTCCCAATTTCTGCTTAAAATCCCTCTTTTCCTTTCCTTCTAGCTTCTCAGGGAAAATGGAAAAAAAATCGGCTTGAACTTTATCATTCCTCAAAAACCTACTATAAGTTTTTAATACCAAAAAAAATTATTCTATTTTCTAAATAACAGACCATGATATTCAAATTATTTACAAAAAATACCACCGTATTTTCTAAGCTAATCACCTAAAAGCAACATCTCTCTCTCTCTCTCTCTCTCTCTCTCTCTCTCTCTCTCTCAATATAGAGGCTGGTTCAGATAGCCTTCGACCTACGTACGTATTTGTCTACCACGGCTGCCTCTCCTCCACTAGCATCAATCCAAGTCATGCAAGCCACCATATCTCGTCGTGGTCTCGCGCCACACCACAACGTTGTCAAGCTCGCGTCGCCTGAATCTAATCTGGCGCCGCGTAGTTGTAAACAGTTGTCGACCTTGTCATGTAGCAAAGTCAACGTTGCCTCGATCTCAACATGTTCATGGACTGCTAAAAAGCACTGGAGGCAGCCATGAACAACATCAATAGCTCGTTTGGGAAATGAAGCGTTACTCGATTGGAAAGCACCTTGCTTTAGGTGCAGGCTTACCAAAGGGCAGAATCGTTGAGATTTTTTAACCTAAAAGTAGTGGGAAGACAACTGTAGCTCTCCATGCAATTGCAGAATTCAGGTACACTACATTATTCACATTTCCCAATTAAAATTAAATAAAAAAGAATGATGAAGGATTTACTGAATGCTTCAAGGTTATGTTATTATATTGATATATGGGGCAGAGGCTCGGAGGAAATACATTGCTCCTTGATGCAGAACATGCGTTTGATCCAGCATATTCAAAAGCATCGGGGGTAGATGTAGAAAATCTCATTGGATGCCAGCCTGATCATGGCGAAATGGCACTTAAGAGTAAGTGAAGGGACACTGTAAAAATTAAGATCGAAGATTATGAATACTGGATGTAAATCAAGGTTATGAATATGAAATTCTAAAACTTTGATTGATACAAGAACACGAATAACATACAAAAATAGATCAAAAACAGAGAAAGCATACAAATACTCATATTTGTAGACGATGTCATACCGCAAAAGATCTTCTCCTTTATACTATCCTTAACAGTCAACTCTTTTGTGGGCAGAGTAATGAATGACTTATCAATGTAATGATGATAGTTAGAGCAGGGACCTTATGCCTTTATATAATGTGTATAGAATTAATACCTCTCATAAAGGTTCTTAATCCTAATACAACTCGTAATAAATAATGAATGAAGAATTAATGTAAAATTCTTATTTGTACAAGGCAGATCATATTCCCTTATGAATTAATGTAATAAGGAGTATCTTTATTTATGAATTACTTAAGCATCAATTATAGAACTAACATGTTGTTAATGAACGTAATTGTGTAATGTCCATATTAATTCTTACATTCTCCCACTTGGACATACACAAATTACACAACATAGTAGTTGCTATAAAATCATACTAAGTAAATAATGAAATGAAGTGTGCATCATTGTGCACTGATAAACAAAGTATGAATATGAATATGAAGATTAATTTGGCTACCACAGATTATAACTGACTATAATGACCCCTAAAAAATATCTATTAAACAAAACAAAACACCCCATAACCACACAAAGCAACTATGACCCATAACAACTAATCTGTAAATATATGAAGTAATGAATTATATGTTTCTGGATATGAACTAAACACATGTATAGGTCCAACATGCAAAATGAATTATGTGTTTCTAAGAATGAATGAAATACATATATTAGTCTGATGAAGCATTCTGTATAAAAATAGAATAATGAATTAAGTTTCTTGCGGAATCTATGACATATATATGAATGATTTGTTATACATCTATCCCAATAATAGTATTAACTTAATACTATATGCAACATATCAAAATGTAATGAACTGAACTGAATTGATACTGGAACTTATTAATATTAATGTCTTGTAGGATTCAAACATGAGATGCAAAAATTTGAAAAAATATACCTACATCTGAATAATAAAAAAATCAAAATCAAAATAAATTCAAACATTTACTCCCACTGATTTAAACAACCTTAATAAAGGTTTTAAATCACACAGCAAATATGAATATTCATAAAAATAAAATAATATAAAGGACATGAAGAAGAGTAGACATCCAAATACGTTGAATTGTCTATCACAACACGTTGAACATATGCATGTATACTACTTTAAAGATCGCAACAGAGGTAACATTCTAGAGAACATCTCTGATTAACCTTTCACAAAAGTATCGCAATAAAACTTTAGAACTTTGTCGATCGATTATACCTTACCTTGCATATATTAATGGAGCACGCAAATATACAGCAAGCAAACAAAACTTATTTGATCAATATATCACTTAACTTTCAGTTCAACGTGTTGAACAAGATTAAAACCAATACTTTAACGATCTATAATGAACATATTAACCAGAAAGGCATATCACAGATCCAAGTTAATCAACCCCAACAAGGACATAGTACGTACGTAAGGACTCCAGCCACCAAGTTTGGTTAATGTTGATAATCCGAGGGTGTACCAAAAATACATAGATAAGCACTAGAGAGAAATTAATCACTCAAACATGAATTAAATACTATATAGTGCTATCTATATTAATTCTTAAGTATGTCATATATTAGACTAGATGTACTATTAACTTAATATATGTATATGATATACACACACACATATATATATATGTATATGTAGAGAATATATAGATCTTATCAAGTGCAAAGTTTCGCTTTAAACTTTGGTATGAAGTTCAATTTTACACAAAATTGACAAAATAATTCCAAGATTGAAACCACTCATCCTTTAGATACACATGCAAGGATCGTGCTTGCAAAATTTTAGCTCAACAGGAAATGTTTTGACCATTTGATCACCACATCAAATTTTGAGCTAAATCGGACAATCTGTGTGCATTGTTAAATAATACGACAATCATATAGTCAAACATCTCCGATTGAACTAAAATTTTGCAAGCACAATCCTTGCATAGGTGTCTAAAGGATGGGTGGTTTCAATTTTTGAATTATTTTGTCGATTTTGCGTAAAAAAAAACTTCACATTGAAATTTCAGTGCGAAACTTCGCACTTCATAGGATTATATATGTATGATCGATATAAACCAGAATACATATATATGCTTCAAACTTGAATTAGAAACAAACTGTTTTACGCAAACAAATTTATCATAAACCTCATGTACCTCGTGTGTCGGTAAAGTTGTTTGTTGGTGAGTGCTAGTTCATATACATATACTATTATTTCTCCCATTGAACTAGGCAATTCATCAATATAAACTGCCATATTTTTATAAATTAAATTACAATATGCTTAGTACTTATTACAGAGACACATGTATGCATGAATATATATTATGCATGTAATTCAATCTTCAATGATGAATTAAAATCTATTGCATCATATAGTGTAGAATGGTGGTACTACAAAAATTTGATCATAATTAAACTCTTCTTCTTAGCCGAAAAAGGATCAACAAAACTTTCTTCCAATATTATATGTCACCATGAACCGGTGCGCGCTGAAAGTTCTATTTCATGTAATATGAATGATGCTTATGAAACTTTAGACGATGCCATTTTATAGCAAGCATATATGATACAAATAATCAAATATATACCGAACAAAAGAGAATCATAAACAGTTTGAACCAAACTGTAGAATATATATATATATATATATATAACAACTGTATCATATATGGACAATACTTTAGCGTGTTAACACAATGTAAAATTTAACACATGTTTATATGATAATCATACAATGCTAAACTAATTTATTTCTTTAAGGTCGTAGTATCAAGTTTAATTTTTTCATAAGGAACAATATCAAACCTAAGTAAGTAACTTTTGATTTAAAATTTAAGTTATAATCTTGACCATTCATTTTTTTTATCTAACGGATCGTGTTATACCCCTAAAACTCTTACCTGCTTCTGTTTACCACCTAAAAAGAGAAACTGCTTCTGATCGAGAAGTGATAACAGAGACAACGAGTTTAGCCAACTCGAACTTCTGAGAGAGAAGAGAACAGAAAGAGAAGATGGCGATGGCGATGCTCCGATTTGGTGCTCTTCAAACTGTCATGTGTGGCGGCTCTAGGAACTCGGTTCCTTTCAAGCACTCGTTCTCCTCTCCCGCTGGTCACGATGATGCTTATAGATTCTTAATCCCTCTTTCTCAATTAGTCTTAGATTATTCAATTTGATACTTAGTAGCTTTAATCTTTATTAGAATTTGTTTAATAAGATTTGAAAAATGTTGTTGTTTCTGTTTAGGTTGAATTTTGAATTTTGAGAAAGAGATAAGCTTTGAGATGGTGTTGAATTGAGATAAGAGAGAAGAGACTAGAGTGGTGATTTTTTTAGGAAGAAGGAAATGGACATCGCAGAGAGAAAATGACACCCTTTTTTTGCCAAAACGATTGCTTTTGGAAACGTTATAGTATTAGTATGAGTCTTTTCTCTTCTCTCTTCTTAAACTCTTCTAGCTCTAATCTAAACTGGAGAGAAACTTTGTCTCAAAGCTTCATGTCTCAAAATGTGGAAGAGGAACAGATTACCGAAAAGGTATGTTACATGTGTTGTTATGGTTTTATTGCGTAATGTGTTGTTGAAATATGATAAAACTTTGTTCAGTAATAGCAAAGACTTTTAGACGAATTCGGATCATTGTTATACAGACTCATACATTTGTTTGATAATGTTATCTCTGGCAAGTCAAAATTCCAAGGGGGAAAGTCCAATCATTACAAGATTCATTAGAATAAGTGATCATGTAACTTGAAAATGATGATTTTTTTTCCTTGTTTGAGTAGTTGTGGCTATTATGAAAATGTTCGTCCCTATTATAAAGTTTTCTTCAGCATGTCATGGATATACTTTGATCAAACAGAGACTTAAATTGGAATTAGGATTAATTTATGGGAGGTGGTGCTGGAAGAACAGACAAATGACTTATATTGAGCTTACAATAGAGTTTAGAATGTTGAGACATAGTTTCAGCTTATACAATGTAACAATCAAGAGCAAAAGCTAAGGAGATGTACTGATTGTTGCAGCTCGACTATTCCGTGTTATCTTTTTGTGGTCTTACTGGTATTGGGTCAATATTTATGTCTTCTCTACCTATAACATAATTGCATATGGATTTCAAAGGGTTCTTGTTTGGTCAACACTACCACATATTGACTCATTGCCGGCGACTTTTAAGTCGCCGGCAATGTTTTTGGACATTACCGGCGATTTTTGCCGAAAAAATCGCCGGTAATGTCTTTTTTTTTTTTACATTACCGACGATTTATGTCGCCGGTAATGTCCGTCGCCGGCAATGTCTCGATGGTAATGTAAAAAAAAAAAAAGACATTGCCGGCGACATACATTTATGTCGCCGGTAATGTAAAAAAAAAAAAAAAAGACATTGCCGGCGACATAAATGTATGTCGCCGGCAATATCTTTTTTTTTTTTTTTTACATTACCATCGAGACATTGCCGGCGACATAAATCGCCGGTAATGTTAAAAAAAAAGAAGACATTACCGGCGATTTTTCAGGCAAAAATCGCGGGTAATGTCCAAAAACAGTGCCGGCGACTTAAAAGTCGCCGGCAATGAGTCAATATGTGGTAGTGCAAGTGTGTAAGAATGGTTGTGATCTTTGTTTCCTCCCCATCCTATTTAAATATTCTTGTCCTTAACTTTCTATAATCCTTTTGTTTATGACTTAATCTTACTCGAGACTTGAAATATTAGTTTTTTGCTAAAAGAACCTATTCTGATTGCCCTGTGCTCCTCGCAGGATTTGCAAGAGATACTGATGAACATTCATATTGCCTCTTCTGTGGATGCCAGGTAGGCATAGGCATAGTTGTGCATAGTCTTGACATTTACTTTCCAAGAAGGAAGTTTGAGAAATCACTTGTTGTCAAATAGTAGAACTACAGTTCCAATTTCATTATTTTCTTGTTATAATGTTTTGCTTTTCGTTTTAGTATGAATCAGCAGAGGCACTATTATCCTGCTGCCCTGGAAATAATGAAGATGACCACTGAACTTAATATCTCAATAAGTGGACATGCCCAGGTCGTCTTCCTTTGACTGAGAAGACTGAGAAAAGGGAAGCTCTTATGTGGAGCTAGGTGTACTTGCTTGCAATGAAGAATTTTTCATTCTTGGATGTCTTGATATGTAATTTTGTGACCCTTAATGTCGTCTTCAGTTGGGGAAAAGTCATATGATGACTGGTACATTAGACTGCTCCCACCTCTGAGCATTCCTTGAATTTTATCCTATGTTAAGGTTAATGTAAAAAGAAATATGCGGATCTACAAGTGTAGCTGGCTGTGTTTGGAATTTCATGCGAATGACCTTATACTGCTTTCATCACTTCCCCTTTGGTAATACAAACCCATTTATATTTTGAGTGTGCTTGATCATTGTCATAAACAAACAAATCGTTTACATCTGTGAACAAATTATCTTGAGAAGTAAAATGAATGTAATGTTCTTACTTCTTTACTTCCTCGTGCAATAATGAACAGTTGTTGAAACTTTATGCAGCAAAGCACCAGCAAAATAAGGTATAAGAGCATCCACACCGGCGAGCAGCCGGGGATGTCTTGCTCGAGCACGTGGAGGGGCCGACGCCGATTTGCTCGCCCAAAATGAAATCGGGGACGCACCAGAGGGTTTAACGCCGGCGGCTGCTCGTTGATGTTTGGCTCGAGCGATCGCTCGAGCTAAACTTGCTCGAGCTGCTGATCGACCGCCTGGCGGAGCCCATGACAAGGGGTGGGGTAAGGCATATTTCATTTTTTTTTCTGTCTGGCACGTGTAATAAACGCGCCAGTCAAAAGTTTTTAAAAAAAATTTACGCGCGAATCAGGTGATGCCACGTGGCTTACCGAGCTGTAAAATCATCTCCAACGGTCCACTTAATCCAGGCCTTCCATTTTGATTCTCAGGCTTCGATCCAACGGTCAGGATTTGAATACAACGGTCACTATTTGATCAGACAGCCACCAACGGGAATAAGCTCCAAAAAATAGTTAAAAAATTCCCAAAAATTCCAAAACTCCCTCAAAATTTTGCCTATAAATACAACTTCAATTTTTTATCAACTCACACCAATTTGCTCCATAACAAATTACACATCTCCCTTCATCTTCTCTTGCTCTCTCTCTCATTTTTTTTAGTTTTTATTCCAAAAAATGGGCACACATTGGCTTCCTTCCAAAGATTTACAAATGTGCATCTCTTTTGTGCTTCATAGCGTTGATGAATACGATGGCAACAAATAAAAGAGAGAGAAATTGTGGGAAACAATTCATGCCGATTATGTGAAAAATTGGAAGCCAACACAAGGTGATCGAGAATCTTCCGAAGGAGCCGAGGACCCGAATCGTGCTCGCGTCTCACTACAATAAGTTTAAGCTACTCTTGCAAAAATGGGGCATATGTTTGTACGCGGCACGGCAACGTATAGCTAGCGGCACTTCGCTAATGGATGAAGTAAGTTTATCTTGTTTTATCATAAATTATTTAAATTTTATTGTAGGATAATGATGAATTAAATTATGTAGCATACATTATTTTTTTGTAGCATACATTATTTTTTTGTAGCATAATTTATATATTTAATTTGAATAAAATATGTAGCATGGTGAAATAGCTAATATAATTATTTTATTAGGTCAAGCAAGCTCAATCATGTTACTATAAGGAAAAGAAGAAAGTGTTTACACACTTTGAATGTTGGGAAGTGGTTAAGAATCATCCATCTTTCATTTCAATGCTAGCTCTACCAAGTACTCCATCTCTATATGCAAGTAGTTACTAACCTACTCCTTCCGCCGCCGAATCATCTGCAACCATTAATTTGGATGACGAAAAAGTGAATGAGACATCTCAAAGCCACGTGGCCGCTCCCTCGAGTCCACCTAGACCGGAATGAAGGAGGCAAAGGAAGCGAGATGACAAAAGAAAAAATGTAAGACTCCTATTGAGCAACGAGTTGAGGTTTTTGCATACCATTGCTAGTGACCAAGCATAGTGGAAATCCAAGAGGATAGATCATAATGAAAGTGAGCTTAATTATTAAGCGGAGTACATAGAAATTCAAAGGCGGAATGAAGTAAGGGCGGATGAAGAGTTACGATTGAAGAAACAAGAGGAGGAAACGAGGATCATGACAATGGATTTGGAGGCAATGACCCCAATCTCAAAAAGATATTTTACAAAGAGAAAATTAGCCATCCTTAATGAAGGAGAACCTAGTCAAGATCAATCTATCGATGAAACATATTCGTATTGTTATCACCCAAGTCGCGTGCTCTTTCCATAGTAGTTATAGTATTGTACTAAGAATAAATCTGGGCTTAACTCGTCATTTTATGTAATTTAATTTTCAAGAAATAAAGATGCAATTTATTTATTAAGATGAAATTGAAATACACATTAAATTAAAACTCAAGCTTAATAATTAAACACACATACAAAAATTAAACTAAAATTAAACACAAGCTTAATAATTAAACACGCATATTTAGGATAATATTTAGAGTATCTCGCGGGTTTCCAACCTCCAATTGTGCTTCACCAAATCCTTCTGAAGCTCTCTATGGATGTAACCAGATTCAAGATCGACAACACGGTCGTGAAATCGTTGTATATTGGCTCCATCTCTACTAATTGGCTCAAAAGGAATTCGATTCCCTTATTCATCCACCGGCCCATCATAAACCCGGAAAGCCCTCGATGGATTATGCACGTCTTCTTCTTCCTCATCCTCCACGTACTCTTCCTCAATAATCATGTTATGTAATATGATGCAAGCTAACATGATGGTAGTCATTACCGATTTGTGGTGTAATGTACAACTATGACGAATAATTGCCCATTGAGATTGCAAGATGCCAAAGGCCCTCTCCACATCTTTCCGGTATGCCTCTTATTTATTTGTGAAGAGTTTATCTTACGGCGTCTGGGGATTAGAAATTGTTTTGACGAATGTAGAGTACCTTGGATATATTCTGTCAGCCAAATAATAAGCGTGGTTGTACCTCTTTCCATGGACTTCATAGATGGCAGTTGGGCGTCTTCCTGCAAGGACCTTTGAAAACACATTCGATAGGTGGAGTACGTTAATGTCATTTTTGGCTCCATGACACCCGAAGAAACTGTGCCATATCCACGTATCATACGAGGCCACCACCTCCAAAATAATAGTTGAGTGACCTTTTTGACCTAAGTATACCCCTTGATAGGCGGTTGGACAGTTCTTCCACTCCTAGTGCATGCAGTCGATACTTCCAATCATGCTTGGAAAGCCTCGGCGTTGGCCTTTAGCTAGGAGTCGCGTGAGGTCTGTCAGTGTTGGACTGCAGAGGTATTTTGGACCATAGATTTCATACACTTGGCTGCAAAAATACTTCGTGCATTCCAGGATAGTCGATTCCTCCATCCTTGTAATTTCAGTGCACTGATCCGCGGCGGCCCCGTACGCCAACATTCACAGAGCACCGGTCAGCTTTTGTTTGGGAAGAAGCCCTAGCAATCCAGTCGCGTCTGGTCTTTGATGCCAAGATTAGTCATAGTTGTAGAGATCCGTCATGATAATGTTGAATCGGTTTCTGCTCATCCTATACCGCCGACGAAATTCTTCTGCCTCGAAGTTGGGACGTTCGATGAAGTAATCAGCCATGAGATTGCGTCCCCTAGATAGCCTCTGTCGTGGATGATTCGGTTTTTTACCGCGACGTGAACCACTTGGCCTTGAGGGTTCATCGTCGTCTTGTGCTTCTACCATGACCACCTGATTGATGAATGATTGCTCCATATCGTCATCCTCTTCTTGTTGACGTTGTCTCTGCCTGAAAAAATTAGGGAAGCTGAAAGGATCCATCTGAGTGATGAACAAGGAAATGTTGCTAACTGTTTAGAGAGATGAGTTATCTATTCGGATTCTTGTAGATGGTGTGAGTCAACTATGAGTGAAAGATTAACGTTTTATAGCTAATTGTAGATAATCTGATCGTTAAAGATGAACATACATGTCGCATCGTAATTGGTCGAAAATCTTACCGGAAATCTGGTTCAATTATTTTGTCGACGACGCTATTTCACAGCGACACGTGTCGCATCGTAATTGGTCAAAAATATTACCGGATATTTGGTTGAATTATTTTGTCGACGACGCTATCTCATAGCGACACATGTCGGATCGGCATTAGTCGAAAATCTCATCGAAAATTTAGTCCAATTATTTTACCGACAATGACACATGGCGGTGACATGTGTCAAATTTTTAATTAGTCGGAAATCTTTTAGGAAATCTTGTATAATTACTACCGATAAAGACACGTGTCACATTATTATTAGTGATAAATCTATCCGGTAAATAGTTTTTAAACATTTCACAACATGACAAAACTGATTTGCTTGAAGTAAATAGTGAATGGATGTGTGCAAAACTTGATTTGCTTGAGCAAATCTTGGATGTATTTTGCTTGAAACAAAATCCGTTCTTACTTTGCTTCTTGCTCTGCTCATGGGTGCGGATGCTCTAATGCAATTGAAGATAAAACTGAGAACAAGTACAATTTTTTTCTTGTCACTGTATTTCTTCTGAGAACAAGTGCAGTGTACTCTTTTCTACAGCTACAACTACAACAACAGCTACAGCTGCAGCTACATCCTACAGACTATATGATGGGTTTGTGTCAACTTTTGACAACCAACTTTTTACTGGTACAACATCTGTGAATGGACCAAATTGGTCACCTTCCCAGATTTCAAATCCTTTATTGCATCTATGTAGACTGAACCTCAGGCCTCAGGTAAATAAATATTACACCAAGGTAAAAAGGGTGCTCTAAACCTGCACAGGACTACAGAAGCTAATGAGGGTGGTGCTTGGTGCAAAAAGGAATGAAATCTGTTTTAGATTGCTATAGAAAATTTCTCTGGATAGTATAGAACTGTTTTATTTCATACTTTTGTATAAATTCTAGAGTAAACTTGCTTACAGGAAAAAAAAATGCGGGGGAATTTATTGAGATCAATGAATTTGAACATTTGCAAGAAGCTTGGTGATTTTGGTAAGAGTTTTCAAAGCAGCAGCTGTCGGGATGATCTTCACCGCAAATGGAACTTCTAATAAAAATAGCCTTCCTAATTAGATCGTCACAAATGTCGAATTGTCCACCTCTTAGCATAAGCTTTGCCCTGGTTTCTAGCACTGTGGCTCTTGACAGAGCAACCTCGTGCCAAAGGTAAGGATTTAACTGAGCACTGCTCTGGATAGGCTGCCAACAAAGTGATTTCACCAGCCACTTCTCAATCGTTTATATAAAAAAGAGCCACCACCCGTATAAGTTAAATAACACAACACACACAAAACCAAATATGTGAAGCTCTGCCTCCATCTTCCTATAGATCTGCTCCGCGAGATTCATATTTCTACTCTGCATCATTAAAATAAAAGCATAGTCAGCTCAGCCACAGGCGACGGTTTCAACGATTTATCAACAGCGCTTTCACTAGTTACATTGTAAGCAGCATCTGATGACTCTCAAGCACTTATTTCTTTAACAACTGGCAAATTTAAACAGAATGAGCCCAAAAATAATTGGCAACTGTTTGATTTGAAGTGAAACACCAAGAGCATACAAAAAGAATTTTAAATAGTTTGCTTGTTATTTCTGATATGCTTGTTACAGATTTTGGGTAGCCATTTTACAGGGAGCAATCTACATAGAGTTCAGCCTGTCAAATTGAAACAAGTCCTACTTTGATCTCAAGTCCTATCTCAACTTTGTGGTATTTTCAGAAGCTTCTTTTTGTATGGTTTTGATTCTATTTTACACATAATTTATCAAACAAATTATTTAAAATTCAGCATAACCTCCCTGTAATACAGCTACCCAAAATCTGAGTAATACAGTAATACTACATTCATTTAAATGCAACTGAAATCCACAACAAATAAAACAGAATAAGGTCCACGCCTTGAGGCTTCACAGATGATAAGATACTACTCAATTGAAACAATGAAGCACCTAATACAGTTTGCTTTCCTTGTGTGAGTGGATCACAGTATGTAGATGGGTATGAGACGCAGGTCAGCAAATAACCCTCCTTCAGTTGGTTGTCATTAAGTAAGGAACCATCAAACTGATCCACTGCACCTTCAACCATCTTTCCTGCACAGGTAGAGCATGCACCAGCCCTGCACAAATATGACAGCTCAACTCCTGCATTCTCAGTTGAATCCAAGATGTAACAGTCATCTGGAGCATCAAACTCATTCTCCTCACCACCTGGCCCAATCATCTTAACTTTGTATACTGCCATAGATACTCGGGAGGCGGATGCTTTCAAGCCAAAATCCTTGGAGAGAGACTTCACAGATCCAAGAGTAGACAAGAACTTAACAATAAGATACTACTAAATTGAAACAATGAAGCACCTAATACAGTTTGCTTTCCTTGTGTGTGTGGATCACAGTATGCAGATGGGTATGAGACGCAGGTCAGCAAATAACCCTCCTTCAGTTAGTTGCCATCAAGGAAGGAACCATCAAACTGATCCACTGCACCTTCTACCATCTTTCCTGCGCAGGTAGAGCATGCACCAGCCCAGCACGAATATGGCAGCTCAACTCCTGCATTCTCAGCAGAATCCAAGATGTAACAGTCACCTGGAGCATCAAACTCATTCTCCTCACCATCTGGCCCGATCAGCTTAACCTTGTATACTGCCATAGATACTCGGGAGGCGGATGCTTTCAAGCCAAAAACCTTGGAGAGAGACTTCCCAAATCCAAGAGTAGATGAGAACTTAACAATCGAACTGGTCAACCCAGACTTGGGTGCATTTCTGAGCATGCACTGGGGGGTAATGCTCACAGATGACATGGTTGACATATCTAGACCTGGAATCCAAATACAACCCCAACAATATTAATAACTAAGCCACCAAACACACATAAACCAAAGTAAAAGAGCAAACTAGAAACAAGCAATCAAAACTCGGAATCATCTGCCTCAAAGAGGACACAAATTATGAGTTGGTATTAAAACTAGTATACATAGAATTTCTGCTGCATAACTTTCGCGCAACCAAAATATTAACAAATAAAGGTGGACTATCTGCTCATAATTTAGATAATGACTAGTAGAGCACAACAAATAAGACAAGTGCCCTCGCAAATAACATAATAGAAGTTTACTTATATGCCAATGCGATATTATGAAATAAAATTGAACCAAAGTATCTGTATGAAACACCAAGGCAATCCATGTCCAGAGCTCTGTGAAAAGATGCAAGCTCATAGCTTTCTGTTTCTCAGTCGAGGCTCTAATTTGTTAAAACCCAACATAGATGCTTTGTTCATACTTCAAATATTCATAAGATCGCACAACAAATTCTACATGAACATGGAAGCTTCTCCCAAAATTAACACATCCAGCATAGAGAGCCACACAATTAATCTATAATCCAACTTGTAAAGCTACAATCACTAGTCCAAAAAAAACATAAACATTCTGCAACTCTGCAAACTTGACTTCATTCGAAAATTTGATAAAAGTAGAACTAGAAAACTGATGAATCCAAGCAGCACAAAACTAGACCACACACCAATTCCATTATTCAAGCAATAAAGATGTCAAATCAGAAGGAGATTACCAATGAGGTACTGAGATAAGGTCCTGAGATGAGATACATCTCGTTGCTCTTCCGTGATGTCACACACAAAATAGTTCAAACCAAAACATCAATTCACCAAATCACTCTCCGAAATGACGCAAATATGAAACCACCACTCCATGAACAACTAAATTGCACCATCGTATCCCTCATTCGCTGCAGGCTCGGGTTTTTGTTTTCCTCGGCTTAGTTGGGTCTGGGATGGTTTGGATGACGTCAGAGTCGTTGATCTCCAATACTGCATCGCTTCACCTCCTCCGTCGTCGACTATTTTTGGCTCGGTCTAGTCAGGGATGGCGACGAAGACGATGGCGTCAACAGTTGCAGATTGAAGACGCCGTTGACTCACTGCTGATTGAGGACGCTGGTGTGGATCGGTGCGCGGTTGATTCACTCTCGTTCTTCACTGATTCAGCTTCTGATAGTCGATGCACAACCGCATGGACCCATCCTTCTTCCGCACAAACAACACCAGAGCACCCCACGGAGAAACACTCGGTCGAATGAATCCCTTCTCTAAAAACTCCTGGAGCTGAATCTGCAACTCTTTCAACTCTACAAGCGCCATACGATACGGTGTCTGGGAAATCGGTCATGTACCCGGCAACAACTCAATGGTAAAATCAATCTCCCGCACAGGGGGTATACCAGGTAACTCCGCTGGAAACACATCCGGAAACTCAGGAACAACCTCAATACTACCAAGATCCGGCACTGCAGCTGTAGTGTCCACAACATGGGCTAAGTAAGCAACACAACCCTTCTTCATCAACTGATCCACCCTCATCGCGGAAATCAAACAAGGTAGTGAAGTGTTCTTCTCGCCACGGAACAGTATCTCAGGTAACCTTGGTCGTCGAAACGCGACCTCCTTCCTGTGACAATCAAACATAGCCCAGTGCGACTCCAAAACGTCCATACCCAAGATCAGATCAAAATCCACAATATCAAGCAGTAACAGATCTGTAACTACAAGAGTCTACAGAATCTGACAACCTAATGCTCTGATACCAAGCTGAAAGGACCCAATCCCGATTCAGTTACCTAAACCGAAATCGAACCCCTTCTGAAAATACGAACCAACAAAAAATTTTCAAAATTTCGGCAGAGTTTCGTTACTAACGTGGAATTGCATAAACCTGCACCCTGAAATTAACACTTCGTCCTATGCCACAAAAGCCAAACCGTGGGCACCAATCCCATCCGGATTTCTCAACATCATAATATAAGCAATAACAGTAAACATATTGTACTAAGTATATATATATCCGAGAAAATCCGTATAAACATGTATCAGAATGTATCAGAGCGACCTCTAGTGTAAATATATACAATATACACATCATTAGGCGAAACAAGAACCTACTGGAAAATACAGGTAGCTCAGATTACTAGCCTCCAAACCGCGACGTGAAACACCAAACCTGAACTGCAAAGGTGAGCAAAACGCGCACTCGCACTAATCTCGTGGTCCGGCGGAAGATCCCTCGCCTGAAGCACGATCACGATCCCGATCTCCTGAATATTCACAAAACATAACAGATCAAAACCATAGTCCACAACCCTGTATTGAACCACGGAAACCAACCGTTCCCGGAAATAAACAATGCAATGCAAAACGATTAACGGAATTCCCGAAATCTCCACTCGAAACCCTCGACTGAAAATCGACTACCCAAATCAATCCGAAAACCTCTGGACAGTAATCAGGGCGCGATTTCGAGAAAAACGACATTAAAAACGTCGAAATCTGAAAAAGTCAACCCTCGCCGGAGATCCGCCGTTAACCGCCGCCGCCGGCGGCGGCGCGCCGTCAACGGTGGAATTTCACGGCGGAAAGCTCCAGATCACAAGATCTCATCCATCCAAATCACTTCCTCAACTACCACGAAGTCCAAAACTCACCGGAACAAGGCCAAATCATCATGAACAGACTGGAATTCCAGTTTTCCGGTGACCTAATCGGTCTCCCATAAAAACTCAACCTTAACCATAATTAAGCACACCAACAGACTCAGAGGGACAAAGGGAGTCGTTTCCCCCCAACCACTACCATCGAAACTCGCCGGAAAACCGAAAACCAACTCCGGCGAATTTCCCAAATCGG
The DNA here is from genome assembly GCA_946800695.1 of Geum urbanum. Lineage (NCBI taxonomy): Eukaryota > Viridiplantae > Streptophyta > Magnoliopsida > Rosales > Rosaceae > Geum > Geum urbanum. The sequence continues at coordinate 16,672,656 of OX327003.1, forward strand.
ACCCAATTCGGGTCACCACAAAACCCAATCAATTTTCCCAAAACCAAATACCAATTGACTAGAAATGAAGAGAGGAAGCGAATCATACCCTTGCCGAGGTCAGGGGTGGCCGAAAAATGGGTCGTCGGACGACAAGACCAAAACGGAAACTTTCTCCATTTCGGGTCAACGGTCAAATTTCCATTTTTGGAAAGTCAAAGTTTGGTCAACGTCAGTCAATGCTTTTACGACTAATTCTTGACTATTCCGATATTTATACTCGCGCCTCGGGTCGATCGACGATTCGAAATGGATAACCATCACGTTTCGGATAAACACGAAACAATCGGATAAACTCGTCGAAAACTGAAACTTCGAATAATCACAAAATATTCCTCGGTTATCAAAAAAATCTTCCGGAACCGCCCTCGAGCTCGAAATCGCGTACTCTATAATTTCCGTGAAGACACTCAACTCAAATTCTCGGCCGAAAATATAGTCGCGAATAGAGTCGACAAACCACACAAATATCGTAAAGCTGCGACTAAACAGAATCTCGTGAATCGTGCCGAATATTCGACTGATTCCGGTTCGGATCATCACAGAACCTAAGACGTTGTCTGAATTCAATGATATTTCTTCAATAAATGTCATTTCTATTCCTTTTACTTATGATAGACAAACTTGCAGTAAAGGCTTTATGCAAGACAAATATTTGTCCTTCAGAAAATGGTTCTTCTCTAACTTCACAACAACAAAATTATAAAACCCTTTATTATGGCACTATTGATGCACAAAGGAAAGTCATTTCTTTCCCTATTTGGTTCCTAGATTATTCTATTAGTGAGAATTCCCCATGCTTAAATGTGATTAAATCCTTAGAAAAGGATTGGACCACAGCAAAAGGGAATGTTATTACCTCTATTCATCCGCCTTCAAAACATCTGAAAATAAAGGCAGGAGAGGCTATTATTGAGTCAGTTGCTTTCAATCATGAAAGACAACATAATTATACAAACCTGACTCTACAGACTATGTGCTCCCAACTTGGGAGAATGGAGGAAAAATTAGAAAAAATTACACCACCTCCAGTATTAATGGATACTAAATCCATATTATCTTCATCTATTATTAGTTATACTCCAAAGATAGTAGAACATTTTATTCTGAAACCAAGTATTAATATCACTATGCCTGACAAAAAGGATATTGATAATATCTATTCTAACCCAGCAGTTAGAATCTTTACAACTTGGTAATCATAAATCTAATGAGAAAAAAGCTCAAATAGCTACTATCTCAGAAATATTCTCTAATTCAGACAATGAATCAGATATTAATAAATTTGAAAAACAAATTCTTGCTATGGAAGATGACCTTAAAAAAGATCATACACACTACAACATTTAAGGGTATTGCCGGCGACTTTAAGTCGCCGGCCTTTCTTTTTTGGTCGCCGGTGATAGTCATTACCGGCGACAAGTCGCCGGTAATACTCTCGCCGGAAATTTGGTGCCGATGAAAGTATTACCGGCGACTTAATTTTCAAGTCGCCGGCAATGAAAGGGGCATTACTGGCGACTTGAGTTGCCGGCAATAGTGGGGAATCACCAGCGACTTGGGTCGCCAGTAATGCCCCCATCATTGCCGGCGACTTGAGTCGCCGACAATGTTGCTCCGCCGTGGCCGGAAAATGAGGGGTATTGCCGGCGACTTAGGTCCAAGTCACCGGCAATACCCGGAGAAATTTGTCAAAAAAAAGCCGGTTCTGGATTAGGCCCAATTCCAGAACCTACACTGAAAAACAGAAACCGTACGAATACAAGTTCAACAGTACACACATAATTGTCCAACGTACAGTACAAACAGCAACAATACGAAAATAAACTACAACTACACGTCAGGGTCGAGGAAATCCCACGTCAGGGTCGTGGAAATCCATGTGGACGTAATCATTTGAACTCCGGTGGCTACCCTGGTCTTGCTGTGGCGGTGACTGCTGCGGTGGTGGATCAGTGTGGAACACAGGGACTGGGGGAGGTGTGGGGAGCGGTTGTCCGGTAGTCTGACACGCGTACATCGTCTGCATCCATTTGAACATTTGTGTCTGCTGCTGGACCATCATTCGGTGTTGCTCGACCATCACCCAGTACTCGGCATCTCTGACTGCCTGCTGCTCGGCCAATTGCCGCATCTCCTCCATCTGCCTGCTTTGCTCCTCCAACTCCCTCTGCGTCCTCTGAAGCTCCGCTGCTAGGTTAGAGTTCCTAGAAGTTGAAGTTCTTGACCCGGTAGAGTATTTTGAAGTGTTCTTCAATACTCCTTCGCCCGCCGAGCCAATTCCCCTGCAGTAGTAGGTATTCTTTCTAGTCCCGCACGCTTTTGCCATGATCTGAGCCGCTATAGGGCGATCAAGCGGATCGATCTGAGAGGCATACTAGGTCACTTCTTCCTCCGAGCAGTCAGGGTGGTTGTTTCGAGCTATATTCATTGTGACTTCTGTGATCGCCTCCTCCACTCTTGCCTAATTGAAAAGCGAATATGAATAACGTATTATTAAACAAAATAAATTAATAGAGAAAAATAGTTTTATTAACACATGCATATGTGAAGTACAAAATAATGAGGCGAAAGACTTACCGCTTCTTCAGGGCACTGCAGATAGAACTTCTGATGAATAAACACCAACGGGTTGACTTCTTGTTGTTGCTGCGCCTTACTCGACCAACCCAAATAGTTGAGTGAACCTGCATGATGAGCCTTGGTGTTTTTCAATCTGTTCTCCCGGTTCGTCTTGGAAATTGCCTTGTTTGATAAACATATGTAAAAAAATTAGTAACTGACTATTTCAATGTGATACGATACATTAGGGTTGTAAGATATATTCAGGATGCATACCTTCGCTTTGGGGTGCTCGAAGTGGGCTACCAGCCACAGCCACTCGTACTCCCTAAACCAGAATTCGCTAGGGGTAGAACCTCGGCCTAGCTCCTTGTACTGTGTGTAATGTTTTGAAAGCTCGTTCTTCCACTCTTTATACCTATATTAACACCAGAAAAAAAAAGTTAGAGATATTAAAACACTTGATAAACAAAAATCTAACTCGATATATACTCAAATAACTCGAATCACATCACCTGATATGTAGTTGACGCTCTACGCACGTGTGAATAAGGCATTCATCCACGTCAAACCACACCTGCAAGATGAATATATAAACGGTAAAATTATATATTTATTCGGACTTAATTAATAAATGTAAAATTTACGTAATGAAAATACGATTTAACTCACACTCAGTGCATTGTGCACTTGCATCTTCATGTAGAGAGGCACAGATTCCCAATCTGGCCAAAGCATTGGGACCTTATCCCGCACGACGGCCCCGGCTATGCTGGCATACTTTCGCGTGGTGTCAAATGTCTCGATCACCTCACCATCCTCATTGGCCCTAATGAGCGTTTTCCTTCCCCCGGTGGCCTGCTCAAGATTCGTCCCGGTACAGGGGCCTCTAATCTTTCGTTTTTCACTGCCATTAACGAAATTGCCTAATAATACAATGTCAACAAATTGATATCATTAATTGAACCTATCGTAAGTCTTAAGTAATAATTAAGTAATCAATCTTGTTAAATAAAATTTACCTGCATCGTCCATTTGCTGGTTGGTGCACCTCGCACTCCAAAGATACACGGGGTCGAACGGGATGAAGTTGTACGCTTCCTCCACGCTCAGGAACTCCGGCCGTCCTTCAATATAAATAGGCCACCCCCTATCATTGAATTCAGGGATCACAGGAATCTCGTCGGGCAGGAAGAGACCTGACGGCGGAGATAGATGAGGCCTGGACGATGAGGCGCCAGCACCATCTGCCTCGGATGATTCCCGTGAAACGGGAGTAGGCACCGGGCCAATAGGGGGCATTCGGATGGAGGGAGTTTCTGATGCCCCCGTTGACTGTCTCTCGTCTGTGGGTCTGCTGACTGAGGGTCTGCTGACTGAGGCTCGAGGCTGGACTGGGGGTTGCACGGATCCGGATCGTGCAGCTTCCTCCTCTCCTCGCGCAGCTAGCAACATTTGTGTGCGAGCATTCATAATTGGGCCACTGCGCGTGTTGCTGACTGAGGCTGAGGAACCTTGACTGCTGCTCCCTCCACTGTTTCTAGTCCCTCTCCGTTTGATGCCTCCAAGCCAATTTGCCGCAAAACCTCCTGCATATCCAACAATTAGTTCTGGATTAGGTTCTATGAAAATTAAGGAACCAGAACAGTAAGGAACCGAAACCGGAACCATTTGGTTTGGAACCGGAATCGTTTGGAACCGAAACCAGAACCGATAACCGCTAGAACCGGAACCAGAACCGAACGGTTTCGGTTCGAAACGGTTCTGGTTCCAACAATTAGTCCTGGTTTCGGTTCTATGAAAAACCGGAACCGAAACCGGAACCGTTTCGAACCGGAACTGGAACCGGAACTGTTCGGAACCGGAACCATTTTCAACCGATAACCACTAGAACCGGAACCGGAACCGAACGGTTCCGGTTCCAAACGGTTCCGGTTCAAAACGGTCCCGGTTCCAAATGGTTCCGGTTTTTCATAGAACCGAATCCAGAACTAATTGTTGGAACCGAAAACCGTTTGGAACCGGAACCGTTTCGGAACCGGAACCGTTTGGAACCGGAACCGTTTGCATCATATCATATAAAACATTAAATTAAATTGCATCATATCATATCGATCATTACGAATATAATTATCAAAATATCAATTAAATATTACCCAAATGCTTATTTAACCAATTAATTAAGTTAACAAATATATCTTAAATGATCAACTATATCAATTAATCCAAATGACCTTAATTTTCCCAACACCTTCAATTACCTTAAATTACCTATATCAATTAAACCTATATCAATTAATTTGCCCATGCAACACCTTAAAAATACAATATAATTATCAACTATATCAATTAATCCAATTAAATCACCTTAAATTACCTAAATATTTTCTACATATATCCAAACATACACTTGCCTAATAATTATCAAAAATTAACTCAAAACCCAAAACTTAATTAATCAAGTTAATTAAAATGCATACAAATATAATTAAAATTCATATATATACACATAATTATAAAAAAAAAAACAAAAATAGAGAGAGAGAGAGAGAGAGAGAGAGAGAGAGGACCCGTCATGGTGGAGCTCTGATTCCGACGGCGGAGGTGAGAGGAGGAGGTAGAGGAGGAGGGGAGGAGGAGAGGAGGAGGGGAGGAGAGGTAGGGGAGATTTGGGGTTTTTGGGTTTAGGTATTTTTGTGTGGAGAGGGGAGAGGGGAGAGGGGAGGAGAGATTTGAGGAGAGGAAGAGAGGTTAATTTGAGAGATTTGAGGTGAGGAAGAGATGGGGTTAATTTTAGGGTTTTCAAGGAAGAAGGGGAGGAGAAGAAATGAGGCAGCTCGAGCTACCTATCCTGGGAAATATCGAAGTCATTGCCAGCGACTTACGAGTTAACTCGTGGGCAATACTATTACCAACGAGTTAACTCGTGGGTAATAGTATTGCCCACGAGTTGATAAGCAATTCTTTGGTAATACTATTACCAACGAGTTGATAACTCGTGGGTAATACTATTACCAACGAGTTATCAACTCGTTGGTAATGAGAGTGATTCCCGACCAATTCCAACCAATTTACGGCCAATTTCCGACCAATTCCGGGCCAATTTCCGACCAATTCCCGGCCAATTCCCGGTCAATTTACGACTATAATTTCTGACTATATATACGACTATAATTTACGACTATAATTTACAACGTACTATAAATACGACTAGAATTTCCGACTATATATAATTTACGACTAGAATTTCCGACTGACTATAATTTCCGACTATAATTTTCGCCTAGAATTTCCGACTATAATTTCCGACTATAATTTACGACTAGAATTTTCGACTAGAATTTCCCACTAGAATTTCCGACTATATATAATTTACGACTATAATTTCCCACTAGAATTTTCGACTATAATTTCCGACTATAATTTACCTCCAAGCCAATTTACGACTATAAATACGTACATCATTAACGTACTAAGGATGATAATCATAATCATCTTCGTCACTTGAGTCTGACTCGGTTTCATAGGTAACCTCTGGCAATATGTGCCGCTCCTCGTCATCTGAATCATCGTCAACTTCATTTGGATTAACATCGAGAAGTTCTGCTCCAGTAATTCGAACCACACTCCCAGATCTCACATTATTAAGGCGAATCGTAGATGATTCCAGAATGTCAAAAGCGTTCGGCTCTTGGAATGCAGTAACTTCTTCATCATTTCCAGTCTCACCAAGTGTGGCAGCACTGTATATGTTTCTATGAGCAACATGGTTAACCACCTTCCATGGGACTTTGTTCAGAAGATCGTCAAGGTAAAACACTTGTTTTACTGATGTGGCAAGAACGAAAGGGTCTTCTTTATACCAGCTTGTAGCAGTATTCACCGAAAATATTCCGTACTGATCGGTGCTTGTGTTCTCCGGGCTAGTATCAAACCATCTACACTTGAACAAGTGCACTTTCATGCGGTTCCCATAAATTAGTTCAACAACTGAATGAAGGACACTGTAATAGTCAACGCCATCCTGTCCACTATGGACCATCACCCCACAATTCTGTGTTTTCAGTCGGGCGTCTCGATTTTCACATATAAATTTCACGCCATTGACCTAACACATCGAGTAAACTTTTGAAGCTATCGGTTTCATCGCCAAGACCCTCAATTCGTTTGACCACTCTGGGCAACCATCATTTGCTACGTGATTCATCTGAAAACGATAAGAAACCAGGTACACCATAAATTATGAACATAGAAAAAGAAAACCACGTACACACATGCTATATAAGGAGCTAAAAAATATGCTCTATACACATATACCCTTACCCATTGACCAAAGTAGTTTGCAAACGTCCTGTTGTGGTAATCAACATTTCCGGCAATAGCAGGGCTGTGAAGATGATTGTTTGTCCAATATTGTACTTCTGGACAGTTAATCAGTACCGACCAGTGGGCAATGGCTACCTCATTTCCATCCAACTTGTACGACTTTGGCAAGCTTCCATGTACTACCACGTCATTGGAGATGATAGAAAGGTTGAACTGGGGTTCATCTATCGGCATCTGTTGTTGGGGGTCCTCTAGCACTCCCAAATACAAGTTGGTGTACGTTACACACTTGTGCGCAATATATGCTTCAGCGATACACTCTTCTGGTGCATATTTATTCTTCACATAGTCCTTCTAGGCTCCTAATTGTCTACAAGTTAACAAGTGCATATTATGATACTTAAAAAATAAGAATTTACATATAAAAACAGAGGCAAACCAAATGTATGAATCATTTGTACCTTTCCATGGGATATATCCAAGTGTAGTGTGCAGGACCGGTAAGCAACAATTGTTCGGGAAGATGGATCATCAGGTGAGGCATGATGTCGAAAAAATTTGGGGGAAATATCCTCTCAAGCTTGCACATGATAAAAATGATGTCATCTTGCATCTCCCTGAGATCTGATTTTTTAACTTCCCTGATGCATAACTTCTGAAAGAATCTTGACATGGCCACCAACGGCTCCACCACCTCTTTGGGCAGGTACCCTCGAATGAAAATAGGGAAAAGGCGTTGAAGCAGTACATGGCAGTCATGACTCTTTAATCCGTACATCTTATTGTCCCGGAAGTTAACACACCTGCTTATATTTCCTGCATAGCCATAAGGATACCTGCATATATATATATAGCCATAAGCAACAATTATATTTCTCGCATATAACCATATATAAGTACAAATTATATTAATTTCCACCATAGCCATAAGAATATATACCTGACATTACTCAGCCACCGAAAAATTTCATGCTTATGCTTCGGCTTTACGGTGTACGGAGCTTGCGGCATTTTTCTCTTACCATCTCTTAACCACAAATGTTTCCGTAGACCCATTGCTTTCAGATCAATGCGTGCCTTAGGGATGTCTTTTGTTTTCCCCTCCAAGTTAAGAACTGTGCCCACCACACTTTCACACACATTCTTCTCTATGTGCACGACATCTAGGTAGTGTCTGATAGGCAACCTGGGCCAGTAGGGGAGTTCCCAGAATATGCTCTTGTGTGTCCAAAACTTATACCTTTTGGGCTTGTCTGGAATTGAATCCACTATCTCAGGATGATTGCTCAGCTGGCCAAAATCATATTCATTCAACACTTCCAAAATTTCATCCCCTGTCCATCGCCTGGGTGCCACACCTGTTTCCACAGTCCCATCAAAAACGTCTTGATCCTGCCTAAATGGGTGATCATATGGAAGCCAACAACAGTGACGCATCTGAACAATTTTACAGCAATGAGGACTGCAACAATCAACCGCCATGCACTCTGAACAAGCCCTGTAACCCCTGGTAACGTTGCCCGACAACATACCGCGGGCAGGAAAATCACTGATGGTGCCAACAAGCATGGCATGCATCTGAAACATCTCATTTTTGAACCTATCGTAAGTGGGGTGGCCACACTCACTCAGGTATTTAAGCTCCTCAATCAAAGGCCTCAAATACACATCGAGACACTTTCCTGGATAACCCGGGCCCGGAGTTAACAGAGTCAGCATATTGTATTCCTTCTTCATGCACATCCATGGTGGAAGGTTGTACGGTACCAAAATAACTGGTCATATACTGTATTGAAGACTCATGTTGCCAAAAGGGTTGAATCCGTCAGATGAGAGCCCTAACCAAACATTTCGGACCTTTGCTGAAAAATGATCAAACTCCCTGACCATGTGCTTCTAAGCCTCTCCGTCGGAAGGATGTATAAGGGTGTCATCGTCAGGCAAATTCCTCTCAGCCCACCATCTCATAGCTTCGGCCGTGGAAGCACACATGAACAACCGCTCCAGCCTATCAATAAGCAGAAAATATCGAAGTATCTTCACAGCTTTCTTGTTGCCTGCAGGAGTCAACTTATACCTTTCTGTAAAACATACCGAGCAGGCTTCAAGGTCTTCAAGATCTTTTCCCCAGAAGAGAATACAATCATATCTGCATGCATGGATTTTGATGTAGGAAAGCCCAAGATCTTTCAGGATATGTCGCACCTTATGATGAGTGGTAGGAAGACGATGATCGGGTGGCAGTAGCGAAGCAGTCTACTTCAGCCAAGAATCAACAGCTTTGACAGACATTTTGTTCTCCATTTTGAGCTGCATCACTCCCATGACACTTTCAAGAACAGTCTTATTACAACCGTCGTACAACGGAGTTTGTTGCAATGCAATCAGGTTGTTGTACTTGTCCATACCGCTTGTGTTGACATGAGCTCCAGGTAATGGCTCGACTGGCTCAATATGGGGGAAACCCTCAACGACGGGAGGGACATTTGGTGCTTCATCAGCAAATACACCGCTCTCATGAGGAAACATATCATTTATTAACATCAATGTTGGATCATAGGATGGACTGGCCCTCTCAGCAAAATATCCATGATCATAGGATGGACTGGCCCTCTCACCAATTTGTCCATGATCATACGGACCCGCTAACGATGTTTCACCGTGATAAATCCAACAAGTGTACTTATCCCAAAACCCGTATTTACTCAAGTGCTTCTGGACTTTATCGATGGGAAAACGAAATCGATCGCTGCGACACTTCATTCTTTACACGGGCAATAATGAAGTGTAGTGTCTCCACAATTAGCCTTCACAAAATCCACAAAACTCCTAATTCCATGGTGATATCTCACATCCCATCTTTCGAGACTCATCCAACTCTTGTCCATCCTGAAAATTCTAACATTACGTACTATAAATATAAATATACACATTAATTCACTACTAATTAATTAATAAATCATCATTAATTACATTCGAATTCATCCGATTAATTAACAAAAGTTGACCCATGCATGCATATAAATTAAAATATATATATATACCAACAATTCACAATTACAAATTAACATGCCTGTATATATATATAGACATATTAACAATTAATATTCACAAAATAATTTTATATCCATACATATATATATACACAAATTAACATATTTTCATCGAAATAATCTCAAATCAACTCAAAATCAACAGTCAATCACTCGAAATCAACAATATATCCACTCTATTTGCATATCAAACCAAATCGATATCTCAACTCTATATCGATCTAATTAAATCAACACACACACATATATATATATACGTATATACGTACGTACCTATATATAGCTACGTATATAGCTTCCTGAGCGGGTTTTCGACGCCTTTTGACAATACCCAAGGATTTCAGAGCGTTTTCCTTCTTTCGATTTCACTGAATTTTTCTATATCCAAATGAATGAGCTGCTGCGATCTGGATCTGATATAAGAGGTATTGCCAGCGATTCATTAAATCGCCGGCAATGGTGGAGAGATTATTGCTGGCGACGGAGAAGGTCGCCGGCAATAATTTTGAGCATTGCCGGCGACTTGCTCCGTCGCGGGCCTTTTTTTTTTCTCGCCGGCAATAGTGCAAAGTGTGGTAGTGATAGGTCAAACTCTTAGTATAAACCAAAATGTTTTTGGAAGAAGCACTGCTTATGGCAGAAAATTAATTCCTACTGCTTCAACCATGCATTATTATACTCGTCCTACTCCTCAGGACTTATTATTCGAAGAATAAAATTCGAATATTACAGCTAGCTTTAGCGCTAGAACTATATATGAATGGAATATTTATGGATTGTCTGAATATCAGATAATCACTTTACTCCATAGAATGACTATGTATTCTACTATCTGCATATCTGCTCATAATACAGATAAGCAGATCGCAGAATACATTGTTGCAGGATTTGCTGGCTAACTTCGTGGTTGGTGGGATAATATTATTTCCCCAGAACAACAGCAACAAATTCTAAATGCAACAAAAATTATTCAAACTCCAGTGACCATGAAAGATGAACAAGGTCATGACAGTATTCCTAATGCAGTTTATACACTACTTCCATTCTATTAGTTTTCGTTGGATCTAACCCAGTATACTTTGAAAGAAATAAGGACTTATTAGTCAACCTGAAATGTCCTACCTTAACACAGTTCAGGTGGTATAAGGATGTATTATTGTCCAAAGTTATGATCAGGACAAATGCCAATGCTGACTTCTGGAAGGATAAATTCATAGCAGGCCTTCCTACTCTCTTTGCCCAGAAGGTCAAAGACCGTATTTTGAGAAAACATGGAGGAAACTACATTCCTTATTATGAATATACCTATGGTCAACTTATCAGTGAATGCGTTGCTGAAGGCTTATCCCTTTGCAATGATATTAAAATGAAAGCTCAATTAAAACGCCAACATTTGACTGGCAAAAATGAAATTGGAGAATTCTGTGACCAATTTAGTTTTGATCTCCAAATCCCTAATGTTTTAAGGAAACAGATTCAAAATCCTATTCAAAGAAAAAGAAACGCTTTATTAAGAAACCTTTTCCCCCTCAGGAAAAGAGGAAAAAGCGAAATCCAAAACCATACTATAAGAAGAATAATTCACAGAATTCTTCCAGTACTATTATTTGCAGAAAATGTGGTAAAACAGGCCACTATGCTAATAGATGTTGGACCAAGAAGAAAATCAATGAAATTTCTGATGAAGGTTTAAAAAAGCAACTTTTAGCAATCCTTTTAAACCTTTCTGACAGTGAGTTAGAAGAACAGGTCAACATTATTGACCAAGATTCTGACAGTTCTGATTCTGAGTGTTCATGCTCATTAGACTGTGGTTGTAATGCAAACCATTACAAAGCTATTCTTGAGATGAATGGATTAAGCATAAATGTGCTTACATCCCAAGAAAGATCTATTCTTGACTTGATTAATGGGATCCAAGATCCTGAAACCAAGAAAAATATGATCGAGCATTATTTAGAAACAATAAAAATGGAGAATAAACCTAGAGATTCCCCCTACATTTCAAAGGAGTCATACTCCTTAAAAGAGGTCTTTGATGGGTTAAAGACCCACTCTTCTAAGAAATTATTTATTCCTGACCTACAAGAAGAAATTAACTCCATAAAAATGGAGGTAAATATTATCAAAGAAAGAGAAACTTCTATTTCTGATTTAAGAACAGAAATAAATAACTTAAAAATAGAAACCAAGTTTATCAGAGAAATTATAAGCAAGATTATTTCAGAACAAAAGGAATCTTCTATTATTCTTGAACAAGGAGAATTTTCTATTCCAAACGAAGAGAAATTTCTCAATTAACATCATTAACCAAGTAACATACAAAAATGGTATTCTAATGTTACTATTGTCATAGACAAAGACTATGTTTTAAAAGGGATCGCTCTCATTGACAGTGGAGCAGACCTAAATTGTATCAGTGAAAGGGTAATCCCCACACGATATTATGATAAATCATCACAGTCGTTAAACACTGCTGATGGTTCAAGACTAAAAATTAGGTATAAATTATCCAATACCTATGTTTTTAATTCAGGCATGTGTTTCAAAACCCCTTTTGTTATGGTCAAAGGCCTGACATAACAAATTATATTGGGAACTCTTTTCCTTAGTCTTCTGGAGCCCTTTACAAAGACAAGTGAAGGCATAATTTATGAGATTGAAGGTCTAAAGATAGTTTTTGGCTTCATTACTCAGCCTCAAACTCGTCAAATTGATATGATCAAAAACACTCTTATTTTCAAAGAGAATCAGATTAATTTTATCCAATCCGATCTAAAAGTTATGAGTATTATGAATCAAATTAATTCTCGCCAAAATCAGATTAAATCTTTATCTGATATTATCAAAAGGGAAATATGCAGTGATCTACCTAATACTTTCTGGGAAAGAAAAAAACATATTATCACTCTCCCTTATGAACCTGACTTCAAGGAACAAAATATTCCTACCAAAGTCAGGCCAGCCCAAATGAATGCTGGGCTAATTGAATATTGTAAAGAAGAAATTAATTCTCTTCTAGAAAGAAAACTTATCAGGAAATCCTACTCCCCTTGGAGTTGTACAGCCTTTTATATTAATAAAAGTGCTGAAATAGAAAGAGGAACTCCTAGACTAGTAATCAATTATAAACCTTTAAATAAGGTCCTGAAATGGATTAGGTATCCATTACCTAATAAAAAAGATTTATTATCTAGGTTCCAGTCAGCCTCTTACTTTTCAAAATTTGATTTAAAATCTGGTTATTGGCAAATCCAGATTGCTGAAAGTGACAGATATAAGACAGCTTTTACTGTCCATTTCAGACATTATGAATGGAACGTAATGCCTTTTGGGCTTAAAAACGCTCCTTCAGAATTCCAAAATACTATGAATGATATTTTCACACCTTATTCTTCTTTCTCTATTGTTTACATAGATGATATTCTTATTTTTTTCTCAATCGCTTGACCAACAATTCAAGCATCTGAATATATTCATCAATCTTATTAAAAAAGTAGGTCTAGTGGTATCTGCTAAAAAGATGTCTATTTTCCAGACAAGAATCCGCTTCCTTGGTCAAGAAATTAAATAATGAAGAATTATCCCTATTGAGCGAGCTATTCAATTCGCAGAAAAATTTCCAGATGAACTCAGGGATAAAACTCAGCTTCAACGTTTTCTAGGAAGCTTGAATTATATTGTAGAATATTATAAAAATCTGTCTGCTGACAACTCTCCTTTTTATGAAAGATTGAGGAAGAATCCTCCTCCATGGGGAGAGATCCATACCAAAGCAGTTAGACTTATTAAGTCTAAAGTAAAAAGTCTCCCATGTCTAGCTCTTGTCTCACCAACCAGCTTTAAAATTGTTGAGATAGATGCTTCAGACATAGATTATGGAGGAATTCTAAAGCAAAAGTTTCCTAATTCAGAAAAGGAAATATTGTCCAGATATACTTCTGGAAAGTGGAATGATGCCCAGAAAAATTACTCCACTAGAAAAAAGGAAATTCTGGCTATTGTCAATTGTATTTCAAAATTCCAAGATGATTTATTAAATCAAGAATTTTTATTAAGAGTGGATTGTAAAGCAGCTAAAGATGTTCTTGAAAAAGACATTAAAAATTTAGCTTCTAAACAAATATTTGCAAGATGGCAGTCTATATTATCTATATTTGATTTTAAAATAGAGTTTATTAAAGGAGAAACTAACTCTCTCCCTGATTTTTTGACCAGGGAATTTATTATAGGTACCAAATAAGCCAGTTCAGTCGAGGCTCTAGAGGAGAAAGATATTCTTCCACCGGCAAAGGCAACGGCAGAGGAGAAAGCAGCAATGGTTTCCCTGGCAGCTTTGCCAATCAGAGTTATTCAAACTCTCCTCCCCCTTCTCAATCTAGAAGGAGTGAGCCTGCAGATACAGCGGATTATTTATCCTCTGGTAAATCCCAAGAGAGCTTTTCAGCAGCTCTTAAGGAACCTGTTTTTCCAGGTTTAAAGAAATATTTAGAAGATCAAATTATCATTCTCCAGAAAGGAGATGAGAGATATTTTAACTCTCCTAATACTCTGGCATGAAGATATTTTGAGCCAGAAGCCAATTTCCTTCTGTTAGAGAAGAAAAATCGAAGATATTATGAATGTATTCTTATGGAGACTGGTTCAGTAAAATTCCATCACATTAACCAGAACAAGCACACTGAAGATATTTCCTTCATCAAAGCGTTTATTCAGCATATCATTCATATCTCAGAATGGGATCTAAATCCTAATAAATCAATGGATTTAAAATTTATTCAGGCCAGTTATTAATTACTGGGATTATATTGAAGCATGGAGCAAGGCTTTTTATTATCAAAATAAAGCTGAAAAGCACACATGGTTTATAAGAATTGAACCATCCATTATTAAGCAGGAGCTTCCTTTTTGGTTCTACAACTGGTTCCATACTATGGGTCCAAGTGAAGACTTCCTTCCCAAAGAGCTCTCAACAGCTTATGAAGAATATATTATGAAGAACCCTAAGAATAGTGTAATCAGGGTAATCAGTGGAAGTAACATTCTCCACTTTATTGGAAGATTCAGCCTCCCTTGGATTTGGCAATGGACTTATTCAGTCTGTCATATAGAAATAGGAGTTTTATCCCTTAACCGCCAATTTCATTATAAATGGTGGTCAAGATTCGATTATAATCCTTCTCTAATCAAAATAAAGGAATGTATTGCTGCATTTGAAAAGGTAGAAAATGAATATTCTCCTCAAGAAGACACCAGAAGGGATTTTGTAATCCCCTCCTTGGCAGATTTGAAGGCCGTTTTCCCTTTGGCTTCTCCTACTAAGCTTAAGGAAAAATTATTGCAGCAGCTGTCGTCACAAATTGATGATAACGTAACCGTCTTATTCAAAGAAACTTCTTCCAAAGCCTCCTTAACTCCAACAGCTATGATGGATGAAGACGAAGCAGAAGAAGAAGTTGGTGAGAAGAAGAAGGAAACTTCACCCTAAAAAATGGAGTCATGGAAGATTATTTGGGCCAAGTCCCCTTTGCAGACCCTTCCAAAGAATTTTTGGACT
Source organism: Geum urbanum (assembly GCA_946800695.1). NCBI lineage: Eukaryota > Viridiplantae > Streptophyta > Magnoliopsida > Rosales > Rosaceae > Geum > Geum urbanum. Next base: position 16,688,193 of record OX327003.1, read on the forward strand.
CTCTGAAAGAAGAGATGCCTCAGAGCTCTAAGAAAAAGAAGAGCAAAGCCAAAGTGGATAACAAGTGAAAGTTCCAGCCACATTCCCTAGGAATATTTTCTCCTTAATTTTATTATTTTAATTGTGGGGACCCTTTTCTGTTTTTCACGTGTTCGATGGGGCCATTTGAGCACCCGGCATGTTTTCAGTAAAGTAATGATTCCTTTTACTTTGTCAGCCATTTAAGAAAAGACCTTTTGTCTTTTGTGTTACCGAATCTTGGAGTAGCCTCCGGTAGCCGGTGGCCCTCCTTTTCGGGTCTTTTTAAGTGGAGCTCTCCTTCAGAGTTCCATAAGTTTTAATTTTTAGACATTTTGAGCTCCACCTTCTCTCTACCCCTTCCTCTCTCTATCCACTATAGCTAAAGCTTTTATTGTAATACTATTGTAAACACCTCAAAAATAAATAAAGTTTGAATTTTGAGCTGGTCTTGTTGTTTTGGTATCAGAGCCCAAAGATAGGACTACGTTAAGTCCCTTATTAATATCTTAAGTAATATAAGATAGTAATAAGTAATATCTTCTCAACCGAAAGTGCTCAAGTAATAAGTCACTTATTAATATCTTAAGTAATATCTGTAGGAGAAGTCGACTAAAGATAGTCACTTAAGTCGCCAGAAAAGCCAAGAGAAAGAAGACTACGCCGTAGGATTACTGCCTTCTGCCTTCTGCCTATGTTGTTATGTAACTACTAACTAGGCGTGAATGAATGTAATCACATTCCCACAAAACTAGCCAAACCATACTAATCTATAGGCACCAATCACACTATGCTGATGGCCTCGTTCACAATTTCAAATTTGGATGGGATGTTATTTGCTCCTTCTGTTATTTGGGTTACAACTATATCACTATTGCACTGCAATGGAGATTATATAATTTTTTTACTGCCCTCATTGTTGTTTGCAATGGTGACCCTTATCATTATTATACTAGGGGCAGGTATACACATTATGTGCGTTTTAAATTTTTTTTTTTTAAATGGATAAAATAATCTTAAATTTAAACATTTGTTGTAAAGTAATTATTAATTTTTTTACTATTTCCTGGAGTCAGTTACTCAACCATGAAAAAAAAAAAAAAACTTAACGCCATGAATAGAGAGAAACTGAAAATTTAAATTTAAATTTTTGTAAAACTCTTATTTCACGGTTTTATCCTTAAATTAATTCATTTTGTAAATTCTCAACCTACATACACCAAGGACAATTTTTAAAATTTCGAATGTTTGACCATCTCAACCATAAAAGGCTGAATTCTCTTAATATATAGAGTTTTTTTTATTATTCACTGGAGTCGTTTACTCAATCATGAAAATAGAAAAAAAACTTAACATCATGAATCGAGACAAACTGAAAATTTAAATTTAAATTTTTGTAAAACTCTTGTTTCACGGTTTTATCCTTAAACTAATTCATTTTGTAAAATCTCAACCTACATACACCAAGGGCAATTTTTGAAATGTTGAATGTTTGACCATCTCAACCGTAAACGGTTGAATTCTCTTAATATATAGAGATTTTTTATTATTACTAGAGTCGGTTACTCAATCATTAAAATAGAAAAAAAACTTAACGTCATGAATAGAGAGAAACTGAAAATTTAAATTTGTTGCAGGAGAAAGTAGAATAGACAGAAAATAGTTATTCTTCTCATTGATAGAATGCCTTAAATATAGGCTGATACAATCTGTTACAATAACTATCCCGATATAACAGAGATTCTATGTATCTATCTAATCAATATCTGTATCTAATTAGGACAAGACACACACCGAGATTAATGGAGAATAAATCTCCTTAAACACTCCCCCTTGTGTCGATGGCCATAAGAATGATGCATGACTTGTTATCTCATTAAAAACCTCCCCAAGCAAACAAAAACCTCATGGGTAAAACAAAAGTTTGATCTAAGGGAAAAAGAGTACAACGCACCAACTACTAAAGCTACTACATGTGATGTAGACTCCCCCTTATGTCTACAGAAATGGAACTCCCCCTGACTATAAACTTAGTCTAAGAGTTCAAATAATCTTTGCATACCAATGCCTCTCACATGTTTTACAAAAGTAGATTTAGGAAGTGACTTGTAAATAAGTCCGCAGCATTATCAACAGAACCAAACCGGTTCACATGGATAATCAATAGCTGCTGCTATTGCTGATTGTAGGAATACTTTGGTGAAAAGAACTAAGTATGACATCCTTAATGGAACTCTATTTCATTGACTCAATGGAAATGCATTATCCTCAAAGATGCAAGTTAGTGCTGTCATAGTAGATGATAATCCACTAGACCCTCGAATGTGGTGTATTATTTTCTTATACCATACACACCCATCAACAGCTTTATAGAAAGCTTTAATATTTTGAATAATTCGAGTCAATAGCAACAAGAGTTTACTTTGTTGTTCTCCAAGGAACTGCCATGTTTCCCATGCTGAATAACATGTATGGGAACATCCTATATATGGGTAAGAGAGGTACCCAATATCAGCAAATCCAACCAACACACCAACCGGTGTTTTGGAATAGGGGATAATATGAAAACTTGCCTGAAACAGGACGAATTTTCGACGGGTCGAGAGAATCCCTCGACGGGTCGAGGAAAATCCTCAACGGGTCGAAATCCCAAGAGTGCGTTTCAACTTTCTCTTTTTCGAGAATTTCATGCTTCTCTCTGTATTCTTTGTAAGGGAAGAATAGGCCCAAGTCAATGGATCGCTTCAAGTACCTAAAGATTTGTTTTACTCCATTCCAATGACTTTGTGCTGGTGCATACTGAGAAGACATGCAGATCTGGATATGTATACTGAGTTAAGTTCAATCAAGCTCTAATCATACTAAGATATAGAATCTCGGTTCCAAAAGTTCCTCATCATCATCTTTCCAGATGAAATTGATCATTTTGGTTTTCAAACTACAAACAATTGTTGGTGTACACATAGGGTCTGCTTTGTTTATAGCCTGATTAGACATAAGTAAACTGGTGAATAAGAATTCAACCAACTCGATGTACCGTCTCTAAACCAAGACTTAATCGAGTCCTACCAAGGTCTATCATCTCAAACAATTTGTTCATATACTGAACACACATGGGCATAACTTTTCATTCTTATATCCCTTCCCAATCAAGTAGTCACTAAGACGTGTATACCACATCTAACCGGATCAATCTAACAACATGAGAACTCCATGGTTCAGAGTTACTTGATTTGGGTAGAATTATGTCATTCGGCACTATCATGTATATCTCTGAATTAAGATCCCTAACGAGATATACAGTAACTACATCTATAAGCTGCATACTCAGTATTTTGGATACTACCAAACTAATAAGGTAGCGGAAAGTAATGATGTCCATGACCAGAGAATACATCTCTTCATAATCAATACTAGGGCATTGAGAGAATCCTTGCACCACAAGTTCTTCTCATTTAGCTCCCAAACAAGACTCATTTGTGTCTAACCGACACATCATTCGATGGTTATATTATTACCATACTGAAAACTTGCCATTTGTAAGAGAGTCTAGTTCAGCCTAGATTGCAACTTTCCATATCGATCAATTTGCTCTAAATTAACTGTGGACAATCTGCAACAGAGCAATGTTCTACTTTATCGTCGTCAGTTGCTGAGTGACGGAATAAGTAAACACATCATCAAAGAACATGGAAGAGCTATCTATAATAATGCTAGCATTTGTTTCACTTTGTGAGATTTCTTTGTTTACTGACATCGTCATTGACTCTGAGGCGTCCCCCAGTGTATGTCAATGTTGACTTTTAGACACAATTGTAGTCAGAAACAATCTCATGTGTTAATGATGAATGGTTGTGCCTTGATGGTTTGCCTTTTCACTGGCAACTCATCAGTGGATTTTGATCGACGCTACGCCCCCACTATGGGTAGGAGAAAACACTACCTTACTCGGGTGTTGCTTTTAACTTGCCCAATATCAGGGACTTTCAACCTTGCTGGATTTGCAGCATGGATAAACGATCTCGTCACTCTCATGATATCAGTAAAGAAGTCAGACAGCGAATCTGCTACTTTGTGAAGATCAAGAATACATTGCACTTCAATCTCAAACTGAGATGTGTAGGGATCATGATGAGACATATTAGGGATATACCACGTCAATTTCCGACATTAATCCAGAATGAAACCATTCCTATCTCCCCCTAACGGCGGGAAGTATGCCTCATAATAATGACTATCTGCAAAACTAGCAGTAAAGAGATCTCATGTCAAAGGTTCTTAATAGCGGACAAACATTGGTGAACCAACATAGATGCTTAATCAACGTTGATGATCTAATTGCATACGCAGTGGAAGCGTAGTAGGCACATGTATCGCCCAACCAGAGATGTGAGATATCAGGCTCATATCCGATTACCAACTGGTACACACAAAATGGTTTACGGTTTTATGGGTATCAAGCAACTAAGCATAGCTGTACATAACATTACGTATCCCTAAGCAGATACCGATAAATTAATTAACATTCATTACCATAGTTCTGGCCACAAGCTTGAACCACTTGATTTGTGCCTCTGCTTAACCCGTTCTTAGGAAAGAATATGGGGAACCGGGATATTCAACAACAATCCCAATCAATATGCAATAATCAACAAGGTATGTCGATGTAAACTCTCCTATATTAAACCAATCTGAATGACCAGATTGAAATGTTTGGGTGGTGAGCCCGAAGCTGAATAATATATGCTAGGAGTTTTGAGATGCAGCGTAGCATATGGATTTCAAAGACGTGTGACCGATGTGTCGATGCAGAAATCATGACCATAGATAAATAGTCCGCATATTGGTTTGATTGATCCACAAATAGATTCTTGGAATCTATAGAGAAAGAAAGATGTGTCATTAACCAAATATTGTCATGCGTGTAAACCGTATTACAGCATTACAAACATAATCAAGCTTTGCGAAACGAGCAATGTGCATCAAAGATCACAACATATGAATCTTGTGGGATAACGCACAACGCCTCAGCAGTATTTTGTCGGGATGGTGCTGCACTCATCTTGCAGACCAAGCCTGAATTGAGTGGAGTAATCTCAGTTCCTCCATCTAAACCGATGGTTTTAAATATTCCCACATGCTTCTTTACTCTTAAGAACAGATGACCAGAAGAATTTCTCAATAGGTTGATCATCAAAGTGCAAAAACTTATATGAGGCTAAGTTACGCATAGTAATATAAGTGACTGCATTGGATTCAACGATCCAAACCGTAGTAAGATATAAACAACTACAATGCCTCATAAACTTTTCCAGATTGCGCCGTTGGCAGCAGTCTACGAAGATTTAAACACAGAACTCTCTTTCATTCTCACAATGTTAAGTGAAGAACGTTGGCACGAAAGTTTTCAAATTTGATTAAGGTTCGAATGGTAACACTCAATCTCGCCATCATATATCAACCAAACAATGTCGATAAAACAGTCTTTGAATCTAAGACATGGTGAACACTTAAAGTGAATACTTAAAGATTTCAAAAGGATTTAACCCTTGTTGAGTGCTGATATGATATTATAATACCTAAATACAACCGATGTATAACAACATCATATCTATCAAGCAGACCGTTGTATTTAAAGTTTCAATAGTATGATATAGACGGATGTAACACCACTTCTGGTGCTGAAATCCAGGTTGGTCAATTTAGATGTATAAACAACATCATAAGCCAATGAAACATATGGAAAACTCATCTAAAAATATCACATTCAGAGTGGATTTTCGATGGGTTGAAGAAAGGCCTCGACCGGTCGAGAAAACCCAAAATGACTTGTTATTTTCCCCTACCAGAATTTCGACCGGTTGAGAAAATTTTCGACGGGTCGAAAATGGACGAATTTGGGACAGAGTCGTGGCATCGACCGGTCAAAAATTGTTCAGTTCAATTTTTCGACGGGTCAAATTCGGACCAATGTCGAACAGAAGCATGGCGTCGACTGATCGAAAATTGTTCAGTTCAATTTTTCGACAAGTCGAATTCGAGTCACTTTCGGACAGAAGCGAGGCATCGACCGATCGAAAATTGTTCAGTTCAATTTTTCGACGGGTCGAAGCTTCTGTGCACTACTTCAATTTTTATCGACGTTTTTTTTTCTTTGTCAAAATGGTATCTTGGCTTGCTTTTTGCCATATATGTAAATATCGAACCATACATAAGAATTGTATGAAATAGAATATTCTCAACACTTTCATATACCGAAAAAATAGAGAAATATTCATTATACTGCCAACAAATAACATTTACATCATGGATGTTCTTATTCCAAAATCGACTAAAACAAAGTCTCAAAACATGACTAAAACCACGTCAAAAATAAAACGAAATTGGATTACATAGCAAAGACATGAGCCTAATACATAGACTACTCAAAAATCGAAGTCACTAGACTTGCTTTTGCATTGTCTGCTATAATAAGATTTGCTACAGAGCAATCTTCCATCTCATAAACTTCAGTGAAATGAAGTGTCATGTGCCAGATATTTTCTTACACTTCTTGTAGGCATGTTGAAGATCTTTGGGTGCAGAACATTTTTTTTGTGCATGTGCTGGGTAAAACCACATCTATAGCAAGATGATAAGCACACTAGTAGAAGCAAAATGTGAAAAATTCCCATCATTCCTAGAACCGAAATTGGAATGATGCACATTTAAGTAAAATCTATTGTCATGGGGAGTCCAAGTCAAGTTTCGACTATATTCTCTTCCATGAAAATTGCCATGCACTACAACATTTCTTCCCATTTCCGGCGACTTTTATGTCGCCGGCAATGTTTTTGGACATTACCGGCGATTTTTGCCGGAAAAATCGCCGGTAATGTTTTTTTTTTTTTTTAACATTACCGGCGACATAAATGTAAGTCGCCGGTAATGTCTTGCCGGAAAAGACATTGCCGGCGACATACATTTTTGTCGCCGGTAATGTAAAAAAAAAAAAAAAAAAAAGACATTACCGGCGACATAAATTAAGTCGCCGGCAATGTCATTACCATCGAGACATTGCCGGCGAAATACATTTATGTCGCCGGCAATGTCTAAAAAAAAAAAAAAAAAGACATTACCGGCGACTTAAGTCGCCGGCAATGTTAAAAAATCGTTGGTAATGTTAAAAAACATTGCCGGCGACTTTTAAGTCGCCGGCAATAAGTCATTATGTGGTAGTGATGTCCTTCTCTTCCACCATGGTTATTTGTAAGGCTCAGAGTGACTGTTGCATTTTTTTTACATGTCTTCCCACCAATGAGGTAGGAAGTGTACTAATAAACTTCTCGATCATAGCCTGATTAGTCTTTATAATGTCACAAATGCTCAACTCTTATTGAAGCTCTAACATTGCTTGATTAAAAGAAAAAATATTTGGATAATCCAATAACCGGATGAAATCTCATCCTTTTCCCAATTCATAAAGTTGTGCATGATGCACATTGGTGAATTTTGGTTTGCAAATTCACTCACAAAACTGTGGGGTCATTCTTGTACAAATACCGTTTCTTTAGAACTGGATGTATATGATGCCCAAAAAGCATGAGGGTTTGAGCTTTGCGAACTAGAGTTGGTGGCTTAGTACCAGGTGGTAATAGTGGTTAGATTGTAACTGTCAGATTCATACCATGAAGCGTATACGAAACATCTGACATCCAACGATGGTATTATGCTCCTTGAAGATCAAGGATATCAAATTCATGTCTTATCGGCTCAAATAATGTCATCTATAAGAGAGACACGAGATGTTGATTAGTATCGATCAAAAACTACGATCACTAATAACAAGTTTCAATAAATAAGAACGTGATCCATAATATATGGTCACAAAAATCGATTATAAACGGAGGCAAAAACCACACCCAACAACTGTGACTAACTATCACATAACATCGATTTTCAATCGTGACTAACTGTGACTCATTGTCACACACGATTATAATCCCGCTCAGTTGATGAATGTCAACGGAGAGGAACATAATGTTTTATTAGAAACGATCAAGGACTATGATCACGAAACTTTCAAGTTTTCAAAAACCGTGATCCATAATGCATGGTCACAAAATCGATTATAAAACGGTGGTAAAAATCACACCCAGCGACCGTGACGAACTGTCACATATAATCGATTTCTATTTTTTTTTCTTTTCCAAACCGTGACTCCCCCAAGACCGTCACGTGTACTCTATGGATATATGTCCATAGGAACTAGGGTAAAAACATGTAATATTCAACAACTCATATCACAATTATCATCTACTTAGATCCAGGGTTTTGCGGTAAGTAAGTTTGCTAGATCTAGAGATTGACAGTTTAGAAAAGTTTACCTTGAGGGTGTTATGCTCGGTATGAAAACTTCGTTGTGAAATAAGTTTGAAGAGAGGGAACATGTCCACGAAAATTCCAGCAAAAAGGAGGATTTCTTCTTCTTATCTTCTTTTCGGGCAGACTGACCTTCGAATTGAGATTTTCTGGATGTTCTGGAAACTAGACATCTAGGGCTTTCCGCGCATATTAAGATCGCCCTCTGGTTCGTTCTGAATTGCTCACAATCGTCTATAGAAGTTGGCTAAACTGCACAGGCTTGATTTTGGCTGAAGAAGAGGAAAGAGGCCGACGGTGGTCGGCGGTGGAGTGAGTTGCCAGTGGCGGTGGTGGTCGGCGGTGATCTGACTTTTTCCAAGGTTTAGGATTTTTTTCCTATTAACTCAGAGAGTCGTTCTGATAACGTGTTGAAAAAGAAAGTAGAATAGACAGAAAATAGTTACTCTTCTCATTGATAGAATGCCATAAATATAAGCAGATATAATCTGTTACAATAACTATCCCAATATAACAGGGATTCTCTGTATCTATCTAATCAATATCTGTATCTAACTAGGACAAGACACACACCGGGATTAATGGAGAATAAATCTCCTTAAACAAAATTTAAATTTTTGTAAAACTCTTATTTCACGGTTTTATCCTTGAATTAATTCATTTTGTAAAATCTCAGCCTACATACACCAAGGGAAATTTTTGAAATTTCGAATGTTTAACCATCTCAACTGTAAAAGGCTGAATTCTCTTAATATATAGAGATTTTTTATTATTCACTAGAGTCAGTTATTCAATCATGAAAATAGAAAAAAACTTAACGTCATGAATCGAAAGAAACTGAAAATTTAAATTTAATTTTTTGTAAAACTCTTATTTCACGGTTTTATCCTTAAATAAATTCATTTTTTTAAATCTCAACCTACATACACCAAGGGAAATTTTTGAAATTTCGAATGTTTAACCATCTCAACTGTAAAAGGCTGAATTCTCTTAATATATAGAGATTTTTTATTATTCACTAGAGTTAGTTATTCAATCATGAAAATAGAAAAAAACTTAACGTCATGAATTGAAAGAAACTGAAAATTTAAATTTAATTTTTTTAAAAACTCTTATTTCACGGTTTTATCCTTAAATTAATTCATTTTTAAAAATCTCAACCTACATACACCAAGGGCAATTTTTGAAATTTCGAATGTTTGACCATCTCAACCATAAAAGGTTGAATTCTCTTAAAATATAGAAAATTTTTAATTATTCACAAGAGTCGGTTATTCAATCTATCATGAAAAAAAAAGAAAAAAAAAATTAACATCATGAATGGAGATAAACTGAAAATTTAAATTTAAGTTTTTGTAAATCTTTTATTTTACGATTTTATCATTAAATTAATTCATTTTATAATATCTCAACTTACATACACCAAGGAATTTTTTTTTTAAATTTCAAATGTTTGACCTGCATCTCAACCGTAAAAGGCTGAATTCTCTTAATATATAAAGAAATTTATTATTCACTGGAGTCGGTTACTCAATCATGAAAATAGAAAAAACTTAACGTCATGAATTGAGAGAAACTGAAAATTTAAATTTAAATTTTTGTAAAACTCTTATTTCACTGTTTTATCCTTAAATTAATTCATTTTTTAAAATCTCAACCTACATACACCAAGGGCAATTTTTAAAATTTTGAATGTTTGACCATCTCAACCATAAAAAGTTGAATTCTCTTAATATATAGAAAATTTTTAATTATTCAATGGAGTCGGTTACTAAATCATGAGAATTAATAGAAAAAAACTTAACGTCAAGAATTGAGATAAACTGAAAATTTAAATTTAAATTTTTGTAAAACTCTTAGTTTATGATTTTATCCTTAAATTAATTCATTTTATAATATCTCAACTTACATATACCAAGGACAATTTTTAAAATTTCAAATGTTTGACCATCTCAACTGTAAAAGGCAAAATTCTCTTAATATATAGAGATTTTTTATTATTCACTAGAGTCGGTTACTCAATCATGAAAGTAGAAAAACAAACTTAACGTACGTCATGAACAGAGAGAGTGAAAATTCTCTTATTTCAGGGTTTTATCCTTAAATGAATTCATTTTGTAAAATCTCAACCTATATACACCAAGGGCAATTTTTCAAATTTCGAATGTTTAACCATCTCAACTGTAAAATGCTAAATTCTCTAATATATAGACATTTTTTATTATTTATTGGTGTCGGTTACCCAAACATTAACCATGAAAATAGAAAGAAAAAAACTTTATGTCATGAATGGAGATAAACTGAAAATTTAAATTTAAATATTTGTAAAACTCTTTTACTATCCTTAAATTAATTCATTTTATAATATTTCAACTTACATACACAACGGACAATTTTTAAAATTTCAAATGTTTGACCAACTCAACCTTAAAAGGCTGAATTCTCTTAAATTATAGAGAATTTTTATTATTCACTGGACTCAGTTACTCAATCATGACAATAGAAAGAAAAAAAACTTAACGTCATGAATAAACTGAAACTGAAAATTTAAACTTAAAATTTTGTAAAACTTTTATTTCACGGTTTTATCCTTAAATTAATTCATTTTGTAAAATCACAATCTACATACACCAAGGGCCATTTTTAAAATTTCGAATGTTTGACTATCTTAACTGTAAAATGCTGAATTCTCTTAAAATATAGAGATTTTTTATTTTTTACTAGAGTCGGTTACTCAACCATGAAAATAGAAAAAAAAACTTAACGTCATGAGTGGAGATAAACTGAAAATTTAAATTTAAATTTTTGTAAAACTCTTATATATTTTACGATTTTTTCCTTGAATGAATTCATCTTGTAAAATCTCAACCTACATACACCAAGGGAAATTTTTAAAATTTTGAATGTTTGACCATCTCAACTGCAAAAGGCTGAATTCTCATAATATACAGAGATTTTTTATTATTCACTGGAGTCAGTTACTCAATCATGAAAATGGAAAAAAACTTAACGTCATGAATTAAGATAAACTGAAAATTTAAATTTAAATTTTTGTAAAACTCTTAGTTTACAATTTTATCCTTAAATTATTTCATTTTATAGTATCTCAACTTACATACACCAACGACAATTTTTTAAAATTTCAAATGTCTGACCATTTCAACCGTAAAAGACTGAATTCACTTAACATATAGAGATTTTTATTCTTCACTGGAGTCGGTTACTCAATCATGAAAATAGAAAAAACTTCACGTCATGAATCGAGACAAACTGAAAATTTAAATTTAAATTTTTGTAAAACTCTTATTTCACGGTTTTATCCTTAAATTAATTCATTTTTTAAAATCTCAACCTACATACACCAAGGGCAATTTTTGAAATTTCGAATGTTTGACCATCTCAACCGTAAAAGGTTGAATTCTCTTAATATATAGAATTTTTTTTATTATTCACTGGAGTCGGTTACTCAATCATGAAAATAGAAAAACACTTAACGTCATAAAACGAGAGAAACTGAAAATTTTAATTTTAATTTTTGTAAAACTCTGATTTCACGGTTTTATCCTTAATTTAATTCATTTTGTAAAATCTCCACCTACATATACCAAGGGAAAATTTTAAAATTTCGAATGTTTTACCTTCTCAACTGTAAAAGGCTGAATTCTCTTAATATATAGACATTTTTAATTATTCACTGGAGTCGGTTACTCAAATATGAAAATAGAAAAAAACTTAACGTCATGAATGGAGATAAACTAAAAATTTAAATTTAGATTTTTGTAAAACTCTTATTTTATGATTTTATCCTTAAATTAATTCATTTTTTTAAAATCCCAACCTACATACACCAATGGCAATTTTTGAAATTTCGAATGTTTGACCATCTCAACCGTAAAAGGTTGTATTCTCTTAATGTATAGAATTTTTTTTATTATTCACTGGAGTCGGTTACTCAATCATGAAAATAGAAAAAAACTTAACGTCATAAAACGAGAGAAACTGAAAATTTTAATTTTAATTTTTGTAAAACTCTGATTTCACGGTTTTATCCTTAATTTAATTCATTTTGTAAAATCTCCACCTAGATATACCAATGGAAAATTTTAAAATTTCGAATGTTTTACCATCTCAACTGTAAAAGGCTGAATTCTCTTAATATATAGACATTTTTAATTATTCACTGGAGTCGGTTACTCAAATATGAAAATAGAAAAAAAACTTAACGCCATGAATGGAGATAAACTAAAAATTTAAATTTAGATTTTTGTAAAACTCTTATTTTATGATTTTATCTTTAAATTTATTCATTTTTTTAAAATCCAAACCTACATACACCAATGGCAATTTTTGAAATTTCGAATGTTTGACCATCTCAACCGTAAAAGGTTGAATTATCTTAATATATAGAATTTTTTTTTATTATTCACTGGAGTCGGTTACTCAATCATGAAAATAGAAAAAAACTTAACGTCATAAACGAGACAAACTGAAAATTTTAATTTTAATTTTTGTAAAACTCTTATTTCACGGTTTTATCCTTAAATTAATTCATTTTTTAAACCTCAACCTACATACACCAATGGCAATTTTTGAAATTTCGAATGTTTGACCATGCATCTCAACCATAAAATGTTGAATTCTCTTAATATATAGAAAATTTTTAATTATTCACAGGAGTCGGTTACTCAATCATGAAAATAGAAAAAAACGTAACGTCATGAATTGAGATAAACTGAAAATTTAAATTTAAATTTTTGTAAAACTCTCAGTTTACGATTTTATCCTTAAATTAATTCATTTTATAATATCTCAACTTACATAGGCCAAGTACTATTTTTAAAATTTCAAATGTTTGACCACCTCAACTGTAAAAGGCAGAATTCTCTTAATATATAGAGATTTTTTATTATTCACTACAGTCAGTTACTCAATCATGAAAATAGAAAAACAAACTTAACGTCATGAATAGAGAGAAAGTGAAAATTCTCTTATTTCACGGTTTTATCCTTAAATTAATTCATTTTGTAAAGTCTCAACCTACATACACCAAGGGCAATTTTTAAAATTTCGAATGTTTCACCATCTCAACTGTAAAAATCTAAATTTTCTTAATATATAGAGATTTTTTATTATTTACTGGTGTCGGTTACCCACACATGAAAATAGAAAAAAAACTTTATGTCATGAACGGAGATATATAAACTGAAAATTTAAATTTAAATATTTGTAAAACTTTTATTTTACAAATTTATCATTAAATTAATTCATTTTATAATATCTCAACTTACATACACAACGGACAATTTTTAAAATTCAAATGTTTGACCAACTCAACCTTAAAAGGCTGAATTCTCTTAATATATAGAGATTTTTTTATTATTCACTGGACTCTGTTACTCAATCATGAAAATTAGTAAAAAAAAAAAAAACTTAACGTCATGAATAGAGAGAAACTGAAAATTTAAATTTAAATTTTTGTAAAACTTTTATTTCACGGTTTTATCCTTAAATTAATTAATTTTGTAAAATCTCAATCTACATACACCAAGGGCCATTTTTAAAATTTCAAATGTTTGACCATATTAACTATAAAAAGCTTAATTCTCTTAATATATAGAGATTTTTTATTATTCACTGGAGTCGGTTACTCAATCATGAAAATTGAAAAAAACTTAAAGTCATGAATCGAGAGAAATTGAAAATTTTAATTTTAATTTTTGTAAAATCTCAATCTACATACACCAAGGTCAATTTTTGAAATTTTGAATGTTTGACCATCTCAACTACAAAAGGTTGAATTCTCTTAATATATAGAGATTTTTTATTATTCACTGGAGTCGGTTACTCAATCATGAAAATAGAAAAAAACTTAATGTCATGAATCGAGAGAAACTGAAAATTTAAATTTAAATTTTTGTAAAACTCGTATTTCATGGTTTTATCCTTCAGTTAATTCATTTGTTAAAATCTCAACCTACATACACCAATGGCAGATTTTGAAATTATGAATGTTTTACCATCTTAACTGTAAAAAGCTGAATGCTCTTAATATATAGAAAAATTTTTATTATTGACTGGAGTCAGTTACTCAAACATGAAAATAGAAGAAAAAAAACACAACGTCATGAATGGAGATAAACTGAAAATTTAAATTTAAATTTCTGTAAAACTCTTAGTTTACAATTTTATCCTTAAATTAATTCATTTTATAATATCTCAACCTACATACACCAAAGACAATTTTTTTATATTTCCAATGTCTGATCATCTCAACCGTAAAAGGCTGAATTCTCTTAATATATAGAGATTTGTATTATTCACTGTAGTCGGTTAGTCAATCATGAAAATAGAAAAAATTTAATGTCATGAATCGAGAGAAACTGAAAATTTAAATTTAAATTTTTGTAAGACTCTTATTTCACAATTTTATCCTTAAATTAATTCATTTTTTAAAATCTCAACCTACATACACTAAGGGCAATTTTTGAAATTTCAAATGTTTGACCATCTCAACCGTAAAAGGTTGAATTCTCTTAATATATAGAATTTTTTTTATTATTCACTGGAGTCGGTTACTCAATCATGAAAATAGAAAAACACTTAACGTCATAAAACGAGAGAAACTGAAAATTTTAATTTTAATTTTAGTAAAACTCTGATTTCACGGTTTTATCCTTAATTTAATTCATTTTGTAAAATCTCCACCTACATATACAAGGGAAAATTTTAAAATTTTGATTGTTTTACCATCTCAACTGTAAAAGGCTGATCGAATTCTCTTAATATATAGACATTTTTAATTATTCACTGGAGTCGGTTACTGAAATATGAAAATAGAAAAAAACTTAACGTCATGAATGGAGATAAACTAAAAATTTAAATTTAGATTTTTGTAAAACTCTTATTTTACGATTTTAACCTTAAATTAATTCATTTTTTTAAAATCTCAACCTACATACACCAAGGGCAATTTTTGAAATTTCGAATGTTTGACCATCTCAACCGTAAAAGGTTGAATTCTCTTAATATATAGAATTTTTTTTATTATTCACAAGAGTCAGTTGCTCAATCATGAAAATAGAAAAAAACTTAACGTCATAAAAAGAGACAAACTGAAAATTTTAATTTTAATTTTTGTAAAACTCTTATTTCATGGTTTTATCCTTAAATTAATTCATTTTTTAAAATCTCAACCTACATACACCAAGGGCAATTTTTGAAATTTCGAATGTTTGACCATCTCAACCATAAAATGTTGAATTCTCTTAATATATAGAAATTTTTTAATTATTCACAGGAGTAGGTTTCTCAATCAAGAAAATAGAAAAAAAAATTTAACGTCATGAATTGAGATATACTGAAAATTTAAATTTAAATTTTTGTAAAACTCTCTGTTTAAGATTTTATCCTTAAATTAATTCATTTTATAATATCTCAACTTACATATAGCAAGGACAATTTTTAAAATTTCAAATGTTTGACCATCTCAACTGTAAAAGGCAGAATTCTCTTAATATATAGAGATTTTTTATTATTTACTACAGTCGGTTACTCAATCATGAAAATAGAAAAACAAACTTAACGTCATGAATAGAGAGAAAGTGAAAATTCTCTTATTTCACGGTTTTATCCTTAAATTAATTCATTTTGTAAATTCTCAACCTACATACACCAAGGGCAATTTTTTAAAATTTCGAATATTTCACCATCACACCTCAATACCTCGCTGTATTTTCGGATGCTCAAATCGAAAAACGAACCTCCCCACTGCGATCGGGGCGCGATTTTGAGTGAAATGACATGCAATTCATCGAAAACCATGCCGGGCGAAAAGTCGCCGCCGCTGCCTCCAGCCACCGGAAAATCCAACCTGTCCAGAAAATTTCGTGCTACACATGGTTTCAAAGATCTCGACGATTCCAACAACTTTCCAGTTATAAGTTAAGGCCAATTTTGACCGGAAAACCTCTAAAAATCAACTCAAAGTTCCAAACCCTTACCGGAATTTCAATTCAACGGATCTCTCTCCTCCGGCCACGGCAACCCTCAAGACCACTTGGAAAAGCTTCCTTGGCTCGAGGCTAACAAAAGCCCTCAAAGAGGAGCCACCAACTCGGCCTCCACGCCGCCACTCGAACACCACAAAACTCGCCGGAATTTCACTAAATTTGCCGAGCCATAACTTCCTCCTCCGGCTACCTCACGGGACGATCCACCTACCAAATTGAAGAGGAGCTCGAGCCCAACAAGTTTCGTGAAGGAACCCCGGCCAATCGTGGCCGGAAAAGGGTCCAAAAATCACCAAAACCAAACGGAAAACATATGGTAAAATGGGTCACCCATGACCCATGGTCAACCCAGTCAACCAAACAGAATTGGAAAGTTGACTTCCCCAAATAGGAAACTTCTATTTATAGGCCTTCTCAAAATGGAAACCACATAATTCACTTTTCGGCAAACTTCAAATACCCGTAACTTTCTCGTCGTAATTCCGATTCCGATAATTTTCGCGGCAACAAACTCGACTCGACATGTTCTTCAATTATCACCCAAAGTCAAACACATCGACCAATTGGATAAAAAGTCAACTGTTCAAACCAACACATATTTAAACCGACTAAATAATCAACAATCAAAAATATTCACAACTTAATCTTCGTAACTCGGAATAATACTCCGGAAGTTCCCACGAGTTCGAAATTAAATTCTCAACAACTTCCGTGAAGAGACCGAAACCAAATTCTCGTCCGGTAATTTAGTCGTTAAGAGCACCACCTTTTAAATCCGATTCTGTTGAAACTTCAAATATTCATAACTTATTCCTCGGTCGTCCAAATAACGATCCGGAACCGCCCACGAACTCGAAATCACACGTACAATGACTCTCGAGAAGAGACCCAGCTCCAATTCTCAGCCAATAATTAAGTCGTTATCAAGCCTGGCGAGTAAATCCATTATCGGAAATCTGCTATTACTCATAATCTCACGGACCTAGCTGATGACACTGCTCAATCTGTTCCGGGTCGTCACATGTTAATGAAAATGTGTTTGTCTTTTGTAGGTTTAATTACTGCATTTTGAAAATCTGCCAGAGAAACAAGTCTCCTTGTAAGAAGACGTAGTGCAATATTTTTGTTGTATTACTTTTACATGAATTATTCTGTATCAAGTGTACTTTTGAAATATTTGAGTCTTTATGTTTTCAATGGATTGCATGGGTTGTTATGAATGCGTGTGTGTATATATATATATATGCCTATGTGGCTCAGAAAAGAAATTAGTCTCAATGTTTTTTAAATAAAAAAAAATGGAGTCACCAATGATTAATTTAGTGAACTGCATAATATATAAATTAATAATGGTGAGAAGTCACCAATAAGCTAATGGGATCCACACTTTGTATCACCAAAAGATTGATCCGTAAGATGTTTGGGTATTTGTCACTGAGCCTAAGGCAACCAGAAGGATAATTTCCTATATAACAATCATGGACCTCATTGTACACTACACGGTGGTTTATTGTACACTTTACTGTTTCAATTCCTATTCATGGGGGTGTTTTTGTCATTGGGTGCGGCACGCTTCACACGCTTGCTACCTATGTATGACTCTCCCTTTCAACTACTCTCTTCACTTATCTTTAACTCTCTCTCTCTCTCTCCTTGCGATTTGGGATTTACACAGCTCCATCTCTGCTGATCAACCTAACTTGGTCGATATACTCCGTCTGTGTCTTCCGATTTGCTTGCAAAAAAATCAATGACTCTCCTTTCATCTGGTACGAATTCTCTCATCCCCTCTCTTATTCTCTCCTCCGTGATTTTTTTGGGTGATTTGGGTGTTGGGTTTCGATTGGGTAAGAACACATTATATTCTCTCATCACCATAATCTTTGATCAACACTCTTCACCTGCATATTCTCATCTTGCAACCGATCTGACTCTCTCTCTCTCATCGCAACTCCACACCCGCGTCTGATAGAGTTGTTGCTCAGCAACTCAACTCGGTACAAGTCACCAACTCAAGGACGACAATCCAGTGGTTTTAGACGATTTAGACCTCGCGACGATCTCCGAGAATCCTCGGTTGGTTTCAATCAGCGAAGCGCAAGCAGAATCGACGGCTGGAAACAACGAGCTGTAGAAATCCGATGCAGAACGGTGGCGGATGCTGAATCGGGAAGTCGTCTTCTTCTTCTTCCTCTCTATCTTTCCGATTCCCAAAACCTCTCGGTCCTTTTTTCCTCACCAAACCCAACTCATCTGTTCCTTGCTACAAGCTTCTCCAACTCTCCCTCAGCTCTCCACATGGATGCTCCCACATCGGAATACAAGCTCTCATTCCAGGTTTCACTCAAATACTCATACCCTTTTATCTCTTTCGGTGTTGATTATTTGATTGTTGTTTGGTGGGTTTAATCTGATTCATTAGTTGACTTTAGCTTCGTTAATGGGTTCTGTTGTAAATGTTAAATTACTCCACTTTGTTTCACTGAATCCGGAAATTCTCTTTGTTTTTAACTACAAGGTGATGCTGGTGTCTTGCCAGAGCTATTGGTAAGTACGATTTTGCTCAATATGTAATTGTTACTTAGATTCTTGGCATGTTGAGATATATGATTAGGCCCACATGTGTTTCCTGATCTGGAGTAATTTTGAAGAGTTTGGGATGTAAAGCTGCATTTTTTTGTTCTGAAAATTAAGGGGTTTTGCAGATTGTGCTGAAGTTTTAATCTTTTAGTTTTTGGTACCAGACAGAGTATATGGTTGATATGAAATGTGAGGGTTGTGTTAATGCTGTCAATAATAAGTTACAGACAGTTGGTGGTGAGACTCTTGAGCTGTTGGATTAGGCTTAGATATGTGCTTTTGTTTCACCTCAGTTGTTGCAATTGTCTTATGCTCAATTGGTTTACCAGTAGGGGTCAAAAGTGTAGAGGCAAACCTCAAAAGCCAAGTTGTTAGATTTTTAGATACAATCCTCTGAAGATCATGACTGAAGCTCTTGAGCAGAAAGCTCTGGGTGCAACTCCTCAGTAATGGTTTTGCTATTTCGTTGACTTAGGTGTGTGATCAAAGCTTTTGTTTGTTGGTTGTAGTGTCTCGAGTTTTTGGGTCGATTTACAGATCCATTTTGTGCTAGGGATCGTAAAGTTGGAAGCTTTCTGTGAAGGAAGGAACCAGGTACTTTTCATTATTTGATTCAGCTGATTGTTAATGTAATGAGTGGTATTTGATATTTGATTGTAATGGGTTTAGTGATTCAGGTATGTATTTGTGTGTTTTCTAATGTGGTGTTTTATGATTGTTTGAAATTTATGGGAAGGGGACAGAGTAAACATTTGTCATTTGATATTTCCAACAGTGATGTCATACTATTACCTAAATTTACCCTATTACAGTATCACATTCAGCTGCATAGAGCTAAATAGGAACTAGCATATGTTATGTCTGCAAAAGCCTATACATAAGTATCTGAAACTAACTAATGTTATATTTGGAAAATCCTGTTATGTTAGATATTTGGTTGTTCACATTGAATAGTTGCAGTGTCATGGGAGGCAAAAATAAGTTTATGTAATTTGGCTATGCAAGGTTGACAAGGCTTCAATGCTTGATGAGGCCATTGAGTATTTGAAGACACTTAAGCTCCAAGTACAGGTAAACAAACTCTGACTTTCACTATCTCTGCACTTTATATTATTGCATTTTACTGTTTAAGAGTTATCAATTGTAATGACCTTTTTATTTTATTTTATTTCTTTTTTCAATCTCCATACAGATGATGTCAATGGGAATTGGTTTGTATATGCCACAAATGATGTTACCACCAGAATGCAACACATGCAGGGTCCTCGTATGGATCATTTCTCTTACATCGGCGTTGGAATGGGGATGGGGGATGGGATTGGGAATGGGTTTTGGAATGGGTATGCCTGACATGAATGGTGGTAGTTCCTGATCGTCGATGAATCCGATGACGGCTCCGATTGGACTCAGGTCCCACCTTTTTCGTGGAAGAAGCAGTGGCTCTTTGCCAGTTTTGGGTTCCTGATGAGCGTAGATTTTCTGGATCCAGAAAATCTAGAAGAGGATCTCCGGTCTGGAGCGATGGCGACCGCCTCAACACAGCTCTCTCTCTCTCTCTCTCTCTCTCTCTCTCTCTCTCTCTTCAATTTCTCATGTCTAGATCTAGCATTGGAATGAGTTGAATATATTTCAGATTGAGTAGACTATTTTCTCGATTTCAATTTGTAGCTGTCAAAGTTGTGTTTTACTTTGAAGCTTCTGGTGGTATTCAATTTGAACTCATTTTATATTGGTGTGCATTTTCAATGCAGTTGAGAGAAAAAGAGGGGGCTAGATCTGGAGAGGAGCTACTATGTCTTTCATTGGTACCCAGCAGAAATGCAACACTCTCTCTCTTGTTTGTGTTACATGTTCCCTCTCTCTCTGACTCTTCACTTTGGTAAGCTTTGTTTATTATTAATCTCTCCTTTTTTTTACAGTGATTCAATATTTACTCTTTGTCGTTTGGTTTAACTTGGATTGATGCATATTCTCCGTTGGTTGGTATGTTCGTGTTGTGTTTCTGGGCAAACGTCAATCGATTAGTTATAACCCAGTTCTTTAATTGCTAAATCAAGCAGAAACTATCAGTTTAGTTATAACCCAACTGTTTATTTGCATATACTTCAATCGATTTATATTGAGAAATCTGTAATCGATAAGGTGATGAAGATGATGAGAAAACTGTAATCAATAAGGTTGTTTATTTGCATATATGCACAGTTGTAACCCAATTGTTTATTTGCAATTAAAAATGTCTGCGCATATATCCAAATAAACACTTTGAGAATAGTTGTTTATAAGTTATATCTGTTGAGAAATCTCTGATTGGTAAGGTGATGTATATATTCATGCATATAGGTCTGTAGGTCAGGTTTTCTATATAGAAGGTTTTCAATTTGAATAACCCATATAGAAAACTGTCATTATTTGTGTTATATAGATTTGTATATATTATGAAAATGAAATATTTGTGGTTTAGTTAGTACGATTCGATCTTCCCCTCTCTCTCTTTGTTCGCATCTCTCGACTGAAACAAACCCAGCTCCATTTACAGTTGATCTGTGCTGAGTTAATTTTCTGATCTCCATATTTTCTTTTTGGTGAGAATCAGCTCCAATGGGGTCTCATTCGCAAGATGGCTATTCCTGATCCAGAAGCGATCAAGTAGTTTCAGTTGTTAATGGAGGAAGGTCAGTAATTTCAAAAAGAAAAAAAGAAAACCCAGATATGTAAATGTATCATCTTCTTTGTACTTTGATTTCTTTTTGGTTTCTGGGTTTTTTGTTGGTGTTTGTGTGCAGTTGATGAGTCGCTGAAGAACACATTTGAGGTTTGGCCTGATCTATTCTCTTAAAGTTTTGTGCTTTACTGATTTACAACATCAGATAATGATACCTTTTACTCCATAGACTGCAGTTTAGTCAATTGATTTTCTACTGTTTGATGAACTGACAAGACTTGATTTTTAGGTTTCTGATGCTTTGTTTGATGGTGGGTTTTTTTTGGGTTTTTTTTTTTTTTAATTTGGTGCAGTGGTAATTCATCTGAGAGCTACTGGTGATGCCCCTATACTGAAGCAAGCGAAGTTCAAGGTTTGATTTTACTCATGGCAAGTTTCTATCTTTTGAAAGAATTGTATTTGATAGCTGCATTGCTTGCTTACAGGTTTCGTGGTTTATTTTTGAAGGCAGCAAGAATAGGTAATAATTATACAAGTTTCGTTACTACTGTTTTTAAATGGAGTAGCTCTAATAGATGACAATTTTGTTTGTGCCGAACAATGCTCTATGTTTAGATCATATGTTTTTTGCCATTCGGTCATTAATTTATGCTTGGTTGGTTTCAATTTCGAATCTTTGTATTGGTTTCATTAATTGAATTGGATCAGACAATTATGTGATTGTGGTTAGGGGTACTATATTCATTTTTTCTATAGGGTATGTGAAATGACCCAACTCTGATTTAGCTCCCTAAATCGGAATCAAACCCTTTTGAAAATACGAACCAACAAAAACCGTAAAAATTTCGGCAGAGTTTCGTTACTAACGTGGAATTACCATTACCTGCACGCGGAAAATACACTTCATCCTATGCAACAAAAATCAAACGGTGGGCACCAATCCCATCCGGATTTCTCAACATATCAACAGTAAAGTAAAACAATAAATATATCTATACTTTACTGAAATCCAGAGTAAAATCGTATAACATAAACAACAGATTACTCAGAGCGACCTCTAATGTATAAACATGTAAGTATACCACAATAGGTAGAACAATAAACCTACTGGAAGAAACAAGGTAGCTCGAGCACTATGCCTCCGACCATGACGTGCGACACCAGAGTCCAAACTGCAAACTGGGCACGGAAACCGAAAAGCCCAGAGGAAAGACATGAAAATCGTTAGAGTGAGTGGACGAAAATAAATGTCTTTCACCAGTTGATATATATGTATAAAATAACATATGCGAGTCCAGGTAAATAAAAATAACAAAGTACACGAGGTAAAATCATACTCCTCCAGCGTACTGAGCATGCAAGTAAAAATCTCAAAGTCAGAACCACGGGGTCCCTAGCCCACACGTGATTCAGAACAATGGGGTCCCTAGCCCACACGTGATTCCAGCCGGTAAACATCCTTGGGGATCAGTCGGGATGCGGTGTATTGATACAACAACGTAACTGAAACTGTACTCTGTGAAAATCAAATCATAAACAAATCGATGCAAATGCATGAAACAACATATAAGTGTATGTATACTTGTATACGTATATCCGTATATGTATAATCATAAAACAAATGCTCATGTAATCCGAAATCTCATACGCATGCTCAAGTTCGTAAAACATATATAAAGACTCGCAAACAATCCGTGAAAAGAAATTGTCCACTCACAGACTAGAGTAACGCAGTTCGCGTTAACCCGTGATCCGGCGGAAAGTCCCTCGCCAAACAAACGATCACGAACCCCTGAATAATCACAATAATCATTTCTCAAAATCATAATTCAACAATTCAAATCAAATCACGAGAAACCACCGTTCTCGGAAACACGAAATCCGATTACGACAAACTGTCGGAAATCCGGAAATCACACCTCAATACCTTGCTATAAATTTGGACGCTCAACTCGAAAAACGAACCTCCCCACTGTGATCGGGGCGCGATTTCGAGTGAAATGACATGCAATTTGTCGAAAACTCCAAAAAGTCCAACTTTGACCGTCGTTGACCGTTGATCGCCACCGTTGACCGCCGTCAACGGTGGCGCCGCCACCAAACTGAAAATTTTCCGGCGGAGCAACTTCTATTCCACTCAAAATCATCCACTGAGCAACTTTGTCAACTGCATCGAAGGCCAATTCTCACTCTAACTAGGTCAATTTCATGCAAAACCGAATTGTTCCTAAAATTTCAAATCCAAAATTCTCCAAGCACATATCGAATTAGAACTCCATACTTACATGGTTAGAATCATGGTGAGGAGAGCTTCAAAGCCCACTACTTGATTAAGCTCAACAAGGCCGAAATGAAACAACCCGAATTCACTCAAAATTCCTCCAATTTAGGCCGGAAAATTCTTCCTCCACCGTCCACCTCGGCGTGAACGGTGGCCAGCATGGGGTTGAGGGCTTCAAGGCACACCGAACGAGACCGGAAGCAAGCCGTGGGGTGGCCGGAATCCACCTCGCCACCGTGGAGCCGTGGCTTCCCGTCGAACTCTCTCTCTTTCCACCGAGTTGACTCGGTCAACTCGGTCAACTCCCAATATGGAAATGTTTGACTTGCCCAAAATAGCAACTTCTATTTATAGGCCTTCCATTTTTGGAAACTTCGTAATTATCTTTTCGACAAACTTCGAATATCCGTAACTTTCTCGTCGTAATTCCGATTCAGATAATTCTCGCGGCAACAAACTCGACTCGACATGTTCTTCAATTATCACCCAATGTCAAACACATCGACCAATCCAATAAAAAGTCAACTGTTCAACCCAAACACATATTTAAACCGACTAAATAATCAACAATCGGAAATATTCACAACTAAATCTTCATAACTCGGAATAATGCTCCGGAAGTTCCCACGAGCTCGAAATTAAATTCTGAACAACTTTTGTGAAGAAGCCGAAACCAAATTCTCGACCAGTAATTTAGTCGCTAAGAATGCCACCATTTAAATCCGAACTTCAGATATTCATAATTAATTCCTCGGTCGTCCAAATAACGATCCGGAACCGCCCACGAACTCGAAATCACACGTACAACGACTCTCGAGAAGAGACTCAGCTCTAATTCTCGGCCAATAATTAAGTCGTTAACAAATCTGGCGATTCAAATACTGTCGGAACTCTGCGACTACGCAGTAACTCACGTACATAGCTGATCATACTGGTGATTCTGGTCCGGGTCGTCACAAATCCACCCCCTTTAAAAAATTTCGACCTCGAAATTTCCAAGTCTGCCGACTAAAAGTAGGAGCACTGCCCCTGCATACTGCTCAACTCTCAAGTGACAACGTCAACTGAACAACTTTGACAACTGACTCCACAATAGGAGATAATTCCGTGCTGAAATCTCTGTACCCTCAAATCTCGAATCTGGACTGGCTCAACACAGTAGCCAAGTGTTCTTGCATAAGGAACAGATAGGGTACACAACCCGCAATAAACCTGAAACATAGTTCCGCCACACGAAACACAACACACATAAAAGCCAACACTATAGGCGACGCCGAACTATACGGCACAACACACACTCGCCTATAACCACATACGGATCAAAACCACATGGCAAATCACAACTCAGTCTACACACATCAACATAACTCACACACTCATAACAACATAGCTCAAACATCAAACTAGAGCAACTAACAATCCATTTCCGCTAATCTGACAGTCTGTGGTAGCATATTCCACAAAGTCCGAATCAAATGTCAATTCAATCTCAAACCAACTCGCTCCAGCACAATGGAGTACAACATCGTCCTCAAATCGACATCACGCAACATCAAAATCATAGGGGTCAACAAGCTGGTACTGCAAGCAATCTCGAACACGTGAAATTATTGGTCCCAAATCCCTCAGAACTGCAATACCGAGGTCCACAATATGCCCTCCAAGGTCTGAATAGTCCTCAAAGATCGCCCACTAATCTGAGGATAAGAATCGGTACTAACTTGTAATCTGGTCCCCAATGCTCGCTGCAAAGCTCACCAACACTTGTTGTAACTGATTATCTCGGTCAGCGAACCGGGACACGGGTACACCACGTGAATGGCCAATCTCCGTCAAACACAGCTATGCCAGTCTGCCACTGAAATCATCTCCGAAAGTACAAGAAAATGTACTGAGTTCGTCAACGATCCACAAAGGCCTGACAACAAGTACCACAAACCAAAGTGCATACAAACACACAGAATCACAGCAACAATCGCTACGTCTAACCGGAAATTTCAAATGGCTGACACTTCTCAGCAAGTCTCTGCCTCCTAGCCATCGCCAGTCGACAAATGTGGCATCTGCACACACCAACTGCTAGATTCCTCTTCATGTTGCGTCACGAGTAGTAAACTCGAGGTGTCGGACACATCTCTGCACCACTAGCACCAAATGCGCGCCAAAAACTGAGCATCAACATCATCACATTCGCACTCAGCTCCCGTAGCTCACAACTCGGCTAACACAGAAACTCGAGCCACATACTCACATGAAACACTGAAGCTTCCGACTTCCGACTGAATGCATCAGCAACGACATCCCAGATGGATGGTCAAAGTACGATCTCTAGTCTTTTCCGAACAAGCTCAAAGGTGCAGCTATGGTCGTTAGTCGACCCCAACCATCTACACTGCCTCAAGCCCAAATCTGGCCGAAAATGCAAGTGGATGAAACTCAAGTGATCAGTGTACGTCCTACACTGCGCTGCACGCCATAGCAGTAGTATCTCCAACTCTCTGATGCTAACATAAAGACGGCTACATCCAAACCATACATAGGACATAGCTACATAAAGTTCCACTATCTGAAACATGAGCTGCCGCTCTGCTACATATCATCAAAGCATATCCAAATCCAACCCTCGATGCATCGCCATAACCCACGAACTCGTCGCGGTCGTCAGGTAAGATCAAAACCGAAGCAACGGTCAACCATCCTGCAGGAGTAAGTAAGTCTCCTCGCGTGCATCGAACCACTCCAACTTGACGCCTTCTTCGTCAATTCGGAAAGTAGAGTGGCAATCCGGGAAAATCTTGCACAAGCCGTCGGTAATAACCTGCCGAACCCAAGAGACTCCCGATCTCTGGTACAATGGTAGGGAAATTCCTAAATCCACACAGCTTCTAACTGGTCAGGATCCATGCCACTCACTTGGATAACATCACACAGCCCAAAATCTTTACGCTAATCGGCCAAAACTCACACTGGCTGAACTTCGCAAACACCTGGTCGTCTCGCAAAGTCCGCGAAACCGCTCGTAACTGCTTCAGGTGCTGGCCCACATCCTGGAGTAAATCAGGACGTCGCCAACGAACATGACCGCAACTCGTCCAGAGATCGTCTGAACACCTGGTCCATCAAGTCCGTAAAAACTACGGGGCATTGGTCAACCAATGGCGTGACCAAGAACTCCTAATGCTCACACCGAGATCCGATAACTGTCCAAACCATATCTGACTCATCGATCCCCAACTGATGGTATCCAAACTCGAAATCAATCTTCGAAAAGATTGAAGCTCTCGCGAGCTGATCAAACCACTCGTCAATCCGAAGCGGAGGATACTCGCTTTCCTCTGACGCGAATCAGGCTTCGGTATTCAACGCACCCCCTTGTCAAACCATCCAATATCCGTACAAACAATGTAAGAGCACTCCACGCAGATACGCGGGGTCGCATGAAATCTCCTGAAACCTCCTCCAGCAACTCCTGGAGTCGAAACTGTAGCTCCATCAGCTCCGCTGGCTCCGAACGACAAAACGTCGGTAAAATGAGTCCAGCGCCCGTCACAAGCTCAATGGTGTAGTCGGTCTCCCGAACTGGAGGAACACCTGGTAACTCCTCCGGAATACACCTGGAAAACTCGTGAACCACCTCAATGCCACCAATGTTGGGCACAGCAACCGAAGTATCCACAACATAAGCTAAACAAGCAACAATATCCGTCTCCATCATCCGCTCGACCATCACCACGAAACAGTATCTCGAGAAAATCTGGTCGTCGAAACACAACCTCCTTCTCAAGGTACTCGAACACAACCAAAATGTGTCATCAGTAAGTACATACTCACAAACATACCAAAACCACGATATCAAGCTATAACAGATCCGCAGCTAAGCCATATCCTCCAACAAGGATCTCGCAACCTCCGGATAGATGCAATACTCTCCAAAGCCTCGGAAGTGAAGATGCAGGTACCATAGCCATGGATATCTAGCAACAGTAACCTCAAAGAAAAGTCTGTCCTCAAACAAGGTCATGGCACGAACTCCAACATGCCCAACTAGCTGCCCACGTCAATCGCGACTTGTTGATTAACTTGTCCAAAATGCTGCGTTGGTCACTCCAGAAATAGCATCATAAACTCCTCATGAACTCTGAGCTGTCAAACCGCTAAAACAGCTGACTGAGGGTGCTCCCTCATAACGTGACCCTCCTGGCCACCGAAACAGCAACTGAAAGTGCTCCACGAACACAAATCACCGCAACACCTGCTGCGTGAAAGGATCACCAAGGATCACCCAAACTCATGCCACAGGAGCAAATCTGCTACTCTGTGATCTCCGCCATCACCAAACGGATCCTCTGTTTGATCTGATGACCCTCAACATAATCGAAAAGGCCACAGCCTGATGAAGTCATTGAACCCGTGGAGCCGTGGCTTCCCGTCGAACTCTCTCTCTCTCCACCGAGTTGACTCGGTCAACTCGGTCAACTCCAAATCTGGAAATGTTTGACTTGCCCAAAATAGCAACTTCTATTTATAGGCCTTCCATTTTTGGAAACTTCGTAATTATCTTTTCGACAAACTTCGAATATCCGTAACTTTCTCGTCGTAATTCCGATTCTGATAATTCTCGCGGCCACAAACTCGACTCGACATGTTCTTCAATTATCACCCAAAGTCAAACACATTGACCAATCCGATAAAAAGTCAACTGTTCAACCCAAACACATATTTAAACCGACTAAATAATCAACAATCGGAAATATTCACAACTAAATCGTCGTAACTCGGAATGATGCTCCGGAAGTTCCCACGAGCTCGAAATTAAATTCTGAACAACTTCCGTGAAGAAGCCGAAACCAAATTCTTGACCGGTAATTTAGTCGCTAAGAATGCCACCATTTAAATCCGAACTTCATATATTCATAATTAATTCCTCGGTCGTCCAAATAACGATTCGGAACCGCCCACGAACTCGAAATCACACGTACAACGACTCTCGAGAAGAGACTCAGCTCCAATTCTCGGCCAATAATTAAGTCGTTAACAAATCTGGCGATTAAAATACTGTCGGAACTCTGCGACTACGCAGTAACTCACGTACATAGCTGATCATACTGGTGATTCTGGTCCGGGTCATCACAGTATGTAAGTCCCATATCCTACAGAACTCGAGACGTAGTTTAACTGAACTGAGACGTAGTTTATCTTGGATAGTTAGTTGACCTATTTGTTTGTGTGCAAAAGCTTTCAGTTAATATATGTGGAGATTTCTAACACGGTGACACTGATGTGTTTTTTGTAACAGGTGAGCGCTTAAGCCCATAGGTGGCTATGGGATGCATAATAATGGGTACGACAATTCTCTTTGGATGAGGTTGTCTGTCATCAATTGTTCAATACTATATTGTGTAGAAATTTAGATATTCTCTGTCTGATTTTATCAAGTGCTTTGTCTGAACTGAAAAGGTGGGTTTGATTTTACTCATGTTACGGTTTTGATACAAACATTTGGATTCTGGTGCTAAACAGTATTAGTTGGAGGAGGCAAGTCATGGTCAGATAGGAGGGAATCCCTTATCATATAAGCTTATACAATTGGTGGAAGAGTAATTGTATTGATTTAGATACAGTACAGCTTGATTGATTGCATATAAGAAAGCAGTATCAGTTGTATGGTTGTATATAAGAAATGGGGAGGGAATAAGTATGGTTAGTAATCGGTTATATGTACATATTAGGATCCCGGGATATATATTGATGTAGTGTATAGGTATGATATTGGCTTCATGTTTAGTTACATTAGTGCACATCTATTCAATTGAAAGGGATATAAACATTTATGGAATACCATAAACACATTAGATATCTATTCTTCAAGGTTTAAGGGCTGGAAGGATCTTACAACTTTTGCTAATAGTCTACTTTCAGTACATGACCACTCCAGTTTCCATATTGTTCGTTTGAATTGGCTCGGTCTCGATGGCGACGATAAGTTACCAATTCGAATAGATCTTCCCACACCTGGTTGTTTCTCAAGTCTTAAGACTTTGTAGCTTAACGACCTGTATGCTCAATATTCTAACTTTTGTCCAATTCGTTGGTGTTTTTGTGGCAATGAGCTTTGTCCTTCTATATGTTTTATTTTTATATTTTATTATTAGTATAATCACTTCCATTGAGTCATATGTATGTGTTGTATTTATATTTTTTGGTTCATGAAAAATATGCAGATGTTCTGGAAAATCTACGTGTAACGCCCGAACCGGAAATATTATGTTAATTAGCTTGATTTGCACATTTCACGATTAGTTGTAGTTAGTCATAATTGGTTGATATGACAGGTTTGTTTACGACTTAATTATCGGACACGAATTTGGTTTGAGTTCCTTCGCGGAAATTATAGAGGATTTGATTTCGAGTTCGTAGGAGGTTTCAGAGGATTTTTCGGATAATCAGAGAATAAAAAATGGATATTCGAAATTATCGTCGAGTTAGTCGTACTTATCCGTTTGGGTTTGAGTTATCCGAATCGCGAATTTGGTCGGTTCGCGACGTATAAATATTGAAATAGTCGTAAAAGTTGTCGAAAAGTTGCATTTGGGCAGTTTGACCAGCGTTGACCGAGCCTGACCCGAGTTGATCAAGTCAACTGAGTTGACTTGCCGAGTTGCTAACTCGTTGTCATGATTCTTTCCAGAAAATAGCACGGTTGTCGGAGAGGAAGGTAGGGAAATGATCCATTGGTCTAAGCTTTCTATTCATGTATGTATTGTGATGATTTGTGGTGGTTTGGGTGGTGGATTTTGGAGGAGAAGTTGGACAGAATCGGGGTGAACGGGGGGAGATTTTCCGGCGGTTTTCCGATTGGGTTTTTGGGTGGAATCGGCTGGGCTTGAGTTGGGATGGAACCCCTTGAGTTTGGGAGGAAGAGGTGGCTCCACGATGGTGAATTTCACCGGAAAAGTTTTCCGGCCGGTTTGGGATTTCATTGCTTTCGATGCGATTTCCGGTCACTGTGGTGGTTGGATGGTGGTGGCCTTTTGGGGAAGGATGTTAGGCTTGAGAAGAGGAAGATTTTGAGGTATGAGTCGCCGGAGAATTTCACCGTTGACGCTGCTCCGGCGGCGGCGGTGGCGGTCAACGGAGGAGCTCTGACGAGGGTTGACTTTTTGAGATTTTTATACCGTTTTGCTCGTAACCGCGTCCCGATCGTAGTCGTGAGGTTTTTGAGTCGATTTGAGCATTCTAATTTCGAACGAGGGTTAATTGAGAATTTTGTTATCCTCGTCGATATTTCAAGCGATACGTCTTTCGAGAACGCGAGATTCTTGACGTATTAGCTTCGTATGTTTTGTTTCAATATGTATTGATCGTATCACTATTATTCAGGTGATCGAAATCGAGTGTTTGGCGAGGGATCTTCCGCCGGACCTTAGAGTTAGCTCTGTACTGTGAGTGGACATTTTATTTTCACAGTTGAATAATGAGTCTTGATTTATGCATTTTATGAATATATATTTATGATTATGCATTTTCAATTATGCACATATAAGTATACATTTTATAATTATGCATTTTATGATTATGCATGTGCATGGAAATGATTTATGATTTGGTTTACACAGAGTACAGTCTTGAATATAGAGGTATGCATCGATGCTTTGGCTTCTCGGCTGATCCCCGAGATGCTCTGGGAAGGACAGATATCCTGACCCGTGGTCTTTCAGGCATATTTGAAAGGACCCAATCCCGATTTAGTTACCTAAACCGAAATCGAACCCCTTCTGAAAATACGAACCAACAAAAAATTTTCAAAATTTCGACAGAGTTTCGTTACTAACGTGGAATTGCATAAACCTGCATCCTGAAAATAACACTTCGTCCTATGCCACAAAAGCCAAACCGTGGGTACCAATCCCATCTGGATTTCTCAACATCATAATATAAACAATAAACAGTAAACATACTGTACTATATATAGTATATCCATGAAAATCCGTATAAACACGTATCAGAATGTATTAGAGCGACCTCTAGTGTAATATATATAAAATATGTACATCAATAGGCGAAACAAGAACCTACTGGAAAACACAGGTAGCTCAGATCACTAGCCTCCAAACCGCGACGTGAAACACCAAACCTGAACTGCAACTGGGCGCGGAAACCGAAAAGCCCAGGGGAAAGACATGAAAACCGTTAGAGTGAGTGGACGGAAATAAATGTCTTTTACCAGTTGAAATATATGTTTAAAATAACATATGCGAGTCCAGGTAAATAAAAATACAAAGTACACGAGGTAAACCATACTCCTCCAGCGTACTGAGCATGCAAGTAAAAATCCCACGGGGTCACTCATGGACACCTCCGTGTTAGTACAGTCCGAATCACGGGATCCCAGACCCACACGTGACTCTAGCCAGAAATGCCTCAGGTCAGAGGTCTGCCTCCCCCCGGTAAAGGCCTCGGGTCAGGAGTCACAGCCTCCCCTGGCACACATCCTCGGGGATCAGCCGGGATGCAAGTGTATCGATACAACATCATATATAAACTGTACTCTGTGTAAACCAAATCATGAACAGTTCGATGCAAATGCAATAAACAGCATATAAATGCATATACGTAATAAATAATGATATACGCATAATCGTCTAACACATGCTCGTATAAATCGTAATCACGTACGCATGCTCAAGTTCGAAAATCATATAAAAGACTCGCAATCATTTCCGTGAAAAGAAATTGTCCACTCACAGGTGAGCAAAACGCGCAGTCGGGCTAATCTCGTGGTCCGGCGGAAGATCCCTCGCCTGAAGCATGATCACGATCCCGATCTCGATCTCCTGAATATCCACAAAAACATAACTGATCAAAATCATAGTCCACAACCCCATACTGAACCACGGAAACCAACCGTTCCCGGAAATAAACAATGCAATGCAAAACGATTAACGGAATTCCCGAAATCTGCACTCGAAACCCTCGACTGAAAATCGGCTACCCAAATCAATCCGAAAACCTCTGGACGATAATCAGGGCGCGATTTCGAGAAAAACGACATTAAAAACGTCGAAATCTGAAAAAGTCAACCCTCGCCGGAGCTCCGCCGTTGACCGCCGTCGCCGCCGTCAACGGTGGAATTTCACGGCGGAAAACTCCAGAATTAAAGACCACATCCAGGCGAACCATTTTCATAACTACCACAGATCCCAAATCCAAACAGAACCCCTCCAATTTCAGCCAAAACAGAACGGAATTCCATTCTCCGGTGACCTAATCGGGTTGCCATTAAAACCCAACCATAGCCAAAACCAATCACTCCATGAGACTCAGAGGGGTAAGGGGAGTCGAACCCCCCCAACCACCACCCTCAAAGCTCGCCGGAAAACGGCCAACCAGCTCCGGCGACGTAACCCAGCTCAGCCCGATTCGGGCTAACCAAAAATGACATCAATTCCAATCAAACCAATTACCAATCAACTCGAAATCACACAAGGAAGCAAACCATACCTTCCACTTGACCGGAGGTGGCCGGAAAAAGGACATCGGACGGTGATGACCAAAACGGAAACTTCCCTCTTCGTGGTCAACGGTCAACTTTCCCCATTTGGAAAGTCAAAGCTCGGTCAACATCAAACAGTGTTTTTACGACTAATTCTCGACTATTCCGATATTTATACTAGCACCTCGGGTCAATCAACGATTCGAAATGGATAACCATCACGATTCGGATAAACACGTAACAATCGGATAAACTCGTCGGAAACCGAAACTTCAAATAATCACAAAATATTTCTCGGTTATCAGAAAAATCTTCCGGAACCGCCCTCGAGCTCGAAATCACGTACTCTACAACTTCCGTGAAGACACTCAACTCAAATTCTCGGCCGAAAACATAGTCGCGAATAGAGTCGACAAACCACATATATAACATAAAACTGCGACTATGACCAATCTCGAGAATCGTGCCGAATACGCAACTAATTCTGGTTCGGGTCGTCACAATATTAATCACGAGGGGTTCTGGGATCCCATGATTAGACTGTACTATGCGGAGGAGTCCATGAGTGACCCCGCAAGATTTTACGTGCATATTTATTGATTATGGAAAATGTACCTGGTCGGAATTTTCATATGCATTAACTCGCTTTATGCTTTTATGAGCATATATTTGGGAAAGACATATTATTATTTTCGTCCACTCACTCTAACGATTTTATTTGTCTTTCCTTGGGTTTTTCGGTTTTCTTTGCCCAATTTGCAGTTTAGGTTCCAGTGTTGCACGTCGACTGTGGAGGCATAGAGTTCGGATCACACTTCAGTTTCTGTAGGTTCCTTGTTCGACCTACTTGATGTAAATGATGTATATAGGCGTCCCTCTGAATACTTATGTTTGTGTTTTCAGTTGAGTTTACTCCTGAATGTTTTGGATTTTTTGTAAACCTTTTGGCTTATTATATATGATGTTGAGAAATCCGGATGGGGAACGGAGCCCCACGGTTTGGCTTTTGTGGAATATTCAAAGTGTGTTTCTTTGCAGGTTCTAATAATGGTTCACGTATTTTCGAAGTAAACTCTGGCAATTTTTTTTAAGGTCGTGTTTTCGAAGGGGTTTGATTTCGGTTTAGGCAACTAAATCGGAGTCGGATCTTTTCACTACGATCCACAAGAAATCTAAAGTGGAATTCCACCCTCTTGGAGTTATTGGTGCCATTGTGTCATGGAATTATCATTTTTACAATATTTTTAATCCTATGCTGGTAGCAGTTTTCTCTGGAAATAGCATTGTGATTAAGGCAGTTAATTGTGGAAGGTTTATCACTCTGTACCTTTTGTATTTCTTCGTGACTGCTACCACGCCCCTTCATTTCCATTGTTATTTATTGTATTTTTTTTAGAGGTTGCCTAACTCTCCATGTTTTAGTTGCTGAGACTTCATATATACTTACACACCTAAATATATATATATTTACTTGGCATAGATAATTTTTAAGGAGTTGCACTTATTAGTTTGAGAGATAACCAATGCTTATCATTGTAGGTTTCAGAACATGCAAGCTGGTCTGGATGCTCCTACTTCCGCATAATCCAATCTGCCCTTGCAGCTGTAGGAGCTCCTGAAAATTTAGTTGACATCATAACAGGGTACTATATATGCCAGATAAGCATTGGAGTAGGCATGTATCAGACCATTGTTAGATTTTTTTTTTCAGGCATGCGTTTTGTCTTTGTACAGTTGATATCCCTTTCTTTTGTTACCAACAACAATAAAGCAGCAACACAGTTGTACCACACACAAATGAAGTACCAATTACCTGCCAGCATAGGCAAAGGACGACACGGCTTAGGTCTGGTGTTGTGATGAAATAGTCAAGTATAGTCAATATTGTAGATAGTCGATTTCTAATACATTATGAGAACTATACATATTGTACATATGTATTGTATAGGGAGAGATTATATATATATATGTATTGGATTGTATTTACATTTCTATGATTTCTAGTTTTCAATTGATGCCTTCTTGGTTTTCCACTGCTCTCTTGGTTCAATTGGTATCTACATCATGTTTAGGAAGGGGCAGGTGTGTGGTATCAGCCATTCAAACTGTTTTTGTTTTTGTGTGATGGTGTCAATATGAAGCTTTAACTTTTTTCATCATGATTTCTACCATCAATACCTTACTTATGTTTTTGTTTTGTATTTTTTGCTGCAGGAATTAGCCGAGTGTTGAGACGGTCGACTTCAAAAAAGTAAATGCCAAAGTTCATCTGGTGAAGGGTAGCAAGTACAAGTATATATGTTTCTTGGTTCTCTCTATAAGTATAACATATCTAAAAGAATGCATCATGCCTTTAATATTATAGTAAGGAAGTATCTGAATTTTTTTATGTGGATTTTGAAGGGTTTATTGTGTCAAAGATAAACACATTGAATTTAAAAATAGGAATAGCATTGGGGTTATGTATGTTCAGACCTAAGAACTAAAGTTGAGATCCTCTTTGCCTGATATAAAGATGATAAAGTTTGCTTATGAGCTTTCGCCGATGATTTTTTAGATCCCTTTTGCTTATGGTTCGATTTCTGTGTCGATCTTTGCTGTGAAGTTGTTTTTTTGGAGTTCATTTTCTTTATGTGTTTTTCTATGTGTTCATTTGCTTAAGGTGTAGAGAACATCTATATATGTTTGTTGAATGAAGTTGTACTCCATTTGATTTTTATGTCAATATTTTTGCTGTGTTTTTGTAGTCAAGTTTTGATATGGGTAGTTCTCGGTAGTTGAATCAATCAATCTGCTTAGGTCTGATCTCCACATCTCCTCTTTCTTAATCGATCTAAAATTTCCTTATTCCCTTCACAGAATCGCAGTATAACATTCGCTCGTAGATCCCCATATTTTGGTATTTGGTAGGACTCCTTTGAAAATCGAAGCTTTTCATTTTGTCTCAGGTAAGTACTCCCTTTTCGATCTACTACTTAATTACAGTTGTGATATTACGTGTTTTCTCAAGAATTAGTTGATTCGCTTTGACAATAGAATTTGTCAAGACAAATGATTTGACATAAGCATACACATATGTTTAGCATATGTTATGAAAGCATATTTGAATGGGTAAATTTGTTCTTTTTATATGCTGTAGGGAGAGAAGAGGGGCTTGAGATTTTCGAGAAGTCGTTAGCCTCATTCAAATTCTGGTGAGTTTCTTCCTTTTCATTATTCTCCATCTCTTTAGGGTTTGTGCTTTGAAATTCTGATTCCTTCTACTCCTGCGATTATGTGATGGGTTCAAATTTTGAACTGATCAGTGTTCACGTTAGAGTTAGGGTCTGACGAGATTGTGATTTGGGATTTTATTTGTGGTCTAATAGAAATGGGTCTCTGAAATGACCAAACCCCGATTTAGTTTCCTAAACCGAAATAAAACCTCTTCTGAAAATACAAACTTACAAAAACCATAGAAATTTCGGCAGAGTTTCACTATATCGCCAAATTACCATTAACCTACCACTACCACAATAAACACTATAACCGACAAGATCTGTAAAACTATAACCGACGAGATTTTTATCTCGTCGGTTATAGTGGAAATTTTTTTTTAATTTTTTTTTTAAAAAAATAAAAATTCTCGTCGGTTATAGTACTATAACCGACGATAATGGCTAAAAATCTCGTCGGTTATACTATTACCGACCCCCTTTAACCAACAGACTATATCCGACGACCCTGAAACATCGTCGGTTATAGTCCGTTGGTTAAAGGGGGTCGGTAATAGTATAACCGACGAGATTTTTAGCCATTATCGTCGGTTATAGTACTATAACCGACGAGATTTTTTATTTTTTTAAAAAAAAAATTTAAAAAAAAATATTTTTTCCACTATAACCGAATAGATTTTTATCTCGTCGGTTATAGTTTTACAGATCTCGTCAGTTATAGTGTTTATTGTGGTAGTGTACACTCGAAAACACACTTCATCCTATGCCACAAAAGCCAAACCATGGGCACCAATCCCATCCGGATTTCTCAATATCATAACAATAATGTAAAGTAATAAACAAAACTGTAACTTTACAGCAATCTGGGAAAATCATATGAAAATATAAACATATTCAGTATTCAGAGCGACCTCTAGTATGTACATATATATAAATAGTAGGCCAAACTAAGAACATACCATAAAAGAAATATAGCTCGAATACTAAGCCTCCGGCTGCGACGTGCGACACCAGAATCCGAACTACAAACTGGGCATTGAAACCGAATAACCCAGGGGAAAGGCAAATAAAATCGTTAGAGTGAGTGGACGAAAATAATCATATGCCTTTCACCATTTATATAATATAAAAATAAAGCGAGTTCTTAAAATAAATGGAGGTGTCAGGCGAATCTCTCAGGCCCGACGGTCAGGCGAATCTCTCAAGTCCGACGGTGATAGACTATGCGAATCTCTCAAGCCTAGTGGGCACATCAGGGGAATCTCTCAACCCTGGAACTGGACTACCGGTGATCAGCCGAGTAGCCAATGCATCGATGCTAAGTAAATGCCATGACCATATAAAATATAAAACAATACCTCAAAAAACAATAAATAATCTCAATATTGTATTGGAAATAAATACTGAAACCAAGAACTCGCTACGACAGTGTAAATAAAAGTCCACTCACAGATAAGCATGACGCAAAACGCGTTAATCCTGTGATCCGGCGGAAAATCTTTCGCCAAACGAATGATCGCGATCCCCTGAATAATCATAAATATCATTGTTCAAAATCACAAATCAAAACCTTGAACCACATCTCGAGAACTAACCATTCCCGGAAACATATAACTCAATACCGACGAAATCGTCAAAAATCCAATAAACACACTATAAAACCTCACCACAAATTCCGATGCTCAATTCAAAATATAAACCTCACCACTGTGATTGGTGCGTGATTTCGAGCAAAACGATATAAAATTTGTTAAAGTTTGGCGAAAAGGTTAAGCCCAATTTTGACCGGAAAATGTCCAAATCTTACCTTGAAGTCCAAAACCCTCGCCGAAATTCTCCACCTCCGATCTCCTTCCTCAGGCCACGGCAAGGTGCGAGACAACTTGGCTTCTACTCACCTCACCATGAGCTTCAAAACTCTTATAGGTTCAGCCTCCATCTCGGCCACCACCGCCGCCACCAAAGCCATCGAAATCCGCCGATTCTCCCTCCTCTGGCCACCACACAAGGCCATCCACCTACCAAATTGAAGAGGAGCACGAGCCCAACAATTCTCGTCAAGGGACCACGGCCAACCGTGGCCGGAATCGAGCTCCACGACGGCACAACCAACTCGGTCCAAAACTGGTCGAAACCCACCCGCGGTCAACGCGGGTCAACACCAGCTTTCTAAATTTGGAAACTTTCCAAAATCGTCACGTATTCACCCGTAAATATGACTAAATCCAACGGCAAAAAATATTCATAACTTATTCCTCGTAACTCGAAATAATCCTCCGGAAGTTCCCACAAGCTCGAAATTAAATTCTCTACAACTTTCGTGAAGGATCTCAAATCAAATTCTTGCCTGATAATTTAGTCGTTAATAAGCCCGCCATATTGATCTATTACGACAAAAACGCGATTATTCGTGAAACTCGCAAATCAAACTGATAAACATACCATTTTCAGTTCGGGTTGTCACAAATCTACCCCCCTTACAAAAATTTCGACCTCGAAATTTCCAAGCTTGCTAATTGAAAAGTAGGGATACTGCCTCTGCATACTGCTCAAACTTCCCAGTGGGTACTTCAACTGAATGATTCTGCGAACTGACTTCACAATAGGAAATATCTCTGTGTTGTAATCCCTGCACCCCCAAATCCAGAATCTGAACTGGCTTCTCCACAAATGTTAAGTCTTCCTGTATAGGAAACTGATAGAGTGCTAAACATGCAATGAATCTGAAACGTAATTCCACCACATGGAATACAACATACACACTTGCCAACGCTACAGGCAATGCCAAACTATACGTCACAACACTAACTAGTCCCATGATCACATACGGACCAAAATAACGTGGCAAAATATACCACACCCCCCAAAACAAATCACATCTTTCCAAGGAAACCTTTGTTATCGACCTCAAACTCATAACTCAACCTACTCACATTTGCATAACATCTCTAACGTTCACGAGCAATGATCAACTTGTCCTTACTAATCCGAAGGTCTTCAATAGCACATTCCACTAAATCAGCACCAAAAGCCATTTCATTCCTAACTCACTCCAACACAATGGAGTGCAACACTGTTCCTCATATACAAATTCATACAATGCCATAACAATACTGGTCTACAAACGGATATTGCAAGCAATCTCTAACAAATGAAACTGCTGGTCCCAAATCCTTCTGAACTGCAATACACAGGACCACAACATGTCCCAATGCTCACTACAATGCTTGCCAAAACTCTGTTGTAACTAATTATCTAGATCAGCGATCTGGGACACAGGCACACCATGCAAATGGACAACCTCAGCCAAATACCACTATGCCAGTCTGCCCACTGAAATCTTTCCTGGAAGTACAAGGAAAAGAACTGATTTCATCAAATGGTCCACAATGACCCGATAACTAGTATTACTATCCGAAGTACGCGGTAACTGATACACGAAATCCACAGTGATATGTTCCAACTTCTAATCGGGAATCTCCAATGGCTATAACTTCCCAACAAGTTTCTGTCTCTCTGCCTTCACCTGCCAAAAAATGAGGCATCTGCTCTCTTAAGCTGCTATTTTCCTCTTCATGTTGTGCCACGAGTAGTTAACTCGAAGTATCTGATACATCTTCGTACCACTAGTGCATAGCATACGTAAAACAATGAGCTTCAATAAGCATCTCTCTCTTCAAATCATTGTCTCGGGGCCCATATAACCTCCCTTTGCGCAATGAAGTGCCATCATTCCTCAGTTGATACTCTGCCGGAACACCATTCTGAATCGCATTCTTCTTGTCCAACCAGTAGGAATCCTCATCCTGAGCCTCACAGACCCGATCAAGTAACACAGGTCGATCCTGGAACTAGCCAACAATGCTCCAACATCATCTCACTCTAACTCCACTCCCATAGCTCGCAACTCAGCTAACAATGAGGTTCTTGCAACACGTACATGAAACATAGAAACTCCAAATTTTCGACTAAGTGCATCAGCAACAACACCCCTAAATGATATTCAAAGTGCAACCACATTAGCCTTTCCCGGATGAACTCAAATGTGCGGCCATAGTCGTTAATCAACCCCATCCATTTACGTTGCCTCATGCTCAAATCTGAGGCAAGTAGATGAAACTCAAATCTGGCTGAATACACAAGTAGATGAAACTCAAATGATCAGTGTACATTCTACACTGCGCTGCACGCCATAGCAGTAGTGTCTCCAACTCTTCGATGCTAACACAAAGACAGGTACTCTCAAATCATACATAGGATACATAACTTCATAAAGCTTCCACTGCCTAGAACCATATACCATCATATTGCCCTTCTGCATCCCAACACGACCAAAATCTAGCTTTGAAACATCACTATACATAACATACATTTCACCGACATCACATAATGTGAACACTGGTGTAGTAATCAATCTCTCCTCTAACCACAACACGTAACTCTCATCACAGGTATCTGACCATTTCAAACACGACCCTCTGATCGAAACTGATGATATTCACATCTGAAATCAATCATCAAAAAATGAAACTCCAATAAGCTGATCATACTAGCCATCAATCCGAAGTGGAGGATACTTGTTCTTCTCTGAAACCTGATTCAGCTTCCGATAGTCGATGCA
Source organism: Geum urbanum (assembly GCA_946800695.1). Taxonomy (NCBI): domain Eukaryota; kingdom Viridiplantae; phylum Streptophyta; class Magnoliopsida; order Rosales; family Rosaceae; genus Geum; species Geum urbanum. The sequence continues at coordinate 16,729,433 of OX327003.1, forward strand.
CAACCTCATCGAACCATCCTTTATCCTCATAAAACATACTGAAACACCTCAAGGTAAAACACTAAATCAAATAAAGTCTTCCTCAAACAATTCCTGAAGTTGAATCTGCAACTCCCTCAACTCTGATAAATTTTATGATTGGATAGTATTTACATTTCTATGATTTCTGGTTTTCAATTGATGCCTTCTTGGTTTTCCACTGCTCTCTTGGTTCAATTGGTATCTACATCATGTTTAGGAATGGGCAGGTGTGTGCCATCAGCCATTCAAACTGTTTTTTTATTTGTGTGATGGTGTCAATATGAAGCTTTAACTTTTTTCATCATGATTTCTACCATCAATACCTTACTTATGTTTTTGTTTTTTTTTTGCTGCAGGAATTAGCCGAGTGTTGAGACTGTCGACTTCAAAAAAGTAAATGCCAAAGTTCATCTGGTGAAGGGTAGCAAGTACAAGTATATATGTTTCTTGGTTCTCTCTATAAGTATAACATATCTAAAAGAATGCATCATGCCTTTAATATGATAGTAAGGAAATATCAGAATTTTTTTATGTGGATTTTGGAGGGTTTATTGTGTCAAAGATGAACATATTGAATTTGAAAATAGGAATAACGTTGGGGCTATGTATGTTTAGTCGTAAGAACTAAAGTTGAGATCCTCTTTGCCTGATATGAAGATGATAAAGTTTGCTTATGAGCTTTGGCCGATGATTTTTTAGAATCCTTTTGCTGATGGTTCGATTTCTGTGTCGATCTTTGCTGTGAAGTTGCTTTTTTGGAGTTCATTTTCTTTATGTGTTTTTCTATGTGTTCATTTGCTTAAGGTGTAGAGAACATCTATATATGTTTGTTGAATGAAGTTGTACTCCATTTGATTTTTATGTCAATCTTTTTGCTGTGTTTTTGTAGTCAAGTTTTGATATGGGTAGTTCTCGGTAGTTGAATCAATCAATCTGCTTAGGTCTGATCTCCACATCTCCTCTTTCTCAATCGATCTAAAATTTCCTTATTCCCTTCACAGAATCGCAGTATAACATTCGCTCGTAGATCCCCATATTTTGGTATTTGGTAGGACTCCTTTGAAAATTGAAGCTTTTCATTTTGTCTCAGGTAAGTACTCCCTTTTCGATCTACTGCTTAATTACAGTTGTGATATTACGTGTTTTCTCAAGAATTAGTTGATTCGCTTTGACAATAGAATTTGTCAAGACAAATGATTTGACATAAGCATACACATATGTTTAGCATATGTTATGAAAGCATATTTGAATGGGTAAATTTCTTCTTTTTATATGCTGTAGGGAGAGAAGAGGGGCTTGAGATTTTCGGGAAGTCGTTAGCCTCATTCAAATTCTGGTGAGTTTCTTCCGTTTCATTATTCTCCATCTCTTTAGGGTTTGTGTTTTGAAATTCTGATTCCTTCTACTCCTGCGATTATGTGATGGGTTCAAATTTTGAACTGATCAGTGTTCACGTTAGAGTTAGGGTCCGACGAGATTGGGATTTGGGATTTTATTTGTGGTCTAATAGAAATGGGTCTCTGAAATGACCAAACCCCAATTTAGTTTCCTAAACCGGAATCAAACCCCTTCTGAAAACACGAACTTACAAAAATCATAGAAATTTCGCGGAATTACCATTAACCTGCACCCGAAATCACATTTCATCTTATGCCACAAAAGCCAAACCGTGGGCACCAATCCCATCCGGATTTCTCAATATCATAACAATAATGTAAAGAAATAAACAAAACTGTAACTTTACAGAAATCCGGGAAAATCATATGAAAATATAAACATACTCAGTATTCAGAGAGACCTCTAGTATGTACATATATACAAATAGTAGGCCAAACTAAGAACCTACCATAAAAGAAATATAGCTCGAATACTAAGCCTCTGACTGCAACCTGCGACACCAGAATCTGAACTGCAAACTGGGCACGGAAACCGTAAAACCCAGGGGAAAGGCAAATATAATCGTTAGAGTGAGTGGACGAAAATAATCATATGCCTTTCACCATTTATATAATATAAAAACAAAGCGAGTTCTTAAAATAAATGGAGGTGTCAGGCGAATCTCTCAAGCCCGACGGTGATAGACAAGGCGAATCTCTCAAGCCTACTGGGCACATCAGGGGAATCTCTCAACCCTCGAACTGGACTACCGGTGATCAGCCGAGTAGCCAATGCATCAATGCTAAGTAAATGCCATCACCATATAAAATATAAAATAATAACTCCAAAAACAATAAATAATCTCAATACTGTACTGGAAATAAATACTGAAATCAAGAACTCGCAACGACAGTGTAAATAAAAGTCCACTCACAGATAAGCATGATGCAAAACGCGTTAATCCGGTGATCCGGCAGAAAATTCCTCGCCAAACGAATGATCACGATCCCTTGAATAATCATAAATACCACTGTTCAAAATCACAATTCAAAACCTTGAACCATATCTCGAGAACCAACCATTCTCGGAAACATATAACTCAATACCGACGAAATCGTCAAAAATCCAATAAACACACTATAAAACCTCGCCACAAATTATGATGCTCAATTAAAAATATAAACCTCACCACTACGATCGGTGCGTGATTCTGAGCAAAACGACATAAAACTTGTCAAAAAATACATCGGCCGGAAAACCGCCGCCGCCGGAAAATGTTATCGGCCCAGAAAAATTCGATCTAAACATGGATTTGAAGATCTTGTCATTTCCAACAACTTTTTAGTTCAAAGTTAAGCCCAATTTTGACAGGAAAAGGTCCAAATCTCACCTTGAAGTCGAAAACCCTTGCCGGAATTCTCCACCTCCGATCTCCCTCCTCCGGCCACGGCAAGGTGGGAGACCACTTGGGTTCCACTCACCTCACCATGGGCTTCAAAACCCCTATAGGTTCGGCCTCCATCTCGGCTGCCACCGCCACCACCAAAGCCACCGAAATCCGCCGAAATTTCCTCACCTTTGCCGCGTCGATTCTCCCTCCTCCGGCCACCACACAAGGCCATCCACCTACCAAATGGAAGAGGGGCATGAGCCTAACAATTCTCGTCAAGGGACCACGGCCAACCGTGGCCGGAATCGGTCCAAAACGGGTCGAAACCCACCCGCGGTCAACGTGGGTCAACACCAGCTTTCTAATTTTGTAAACTTTCCAAAATCGTCACGTATTCGCCCGTATTTATACCGTACACATTTCGAAATCAAATGGATAAATACGACTAAATCCAACGGCCAAAAATATTCATAACTTATTCCTCGTAACTCGAAATAATCCTCCAAAATTTCCCACGAGCACGAAATTAAATTCTCTACAACTTTCGTGAAGGATCTCAAATCAAATTCTTGCCTGATAATTTAGTCGTTAACAAACCCGCCATATTGATCAATTACGACTATTCGTGAAACTCGCAAATCAAACTGATAAACATACCATTTTCGGTTCGGGTTGTAACAAAAATCTACCCCCCTTACAAAAATTTTGACCTCGAAATTTCCAAGCTTGCTAATTGAAAAGTAGGGATACTGCCTCTGCATACTGCTCAAACTTCCAAATGGCTACTTCAACTGAATGATTCTGCGAACAGACTTCACAATAGGAAATATCTCTGTGCTGTAATCCCTGCACCCCCAAATCCAGAATCTGAACTGGCTTCTCCACAAATGTCAAGTCTTCCTGTATAGGAAACTGATAGAGTGCTAAACATGCAATGAATCTGAAACGTAATTCCAGCACATGGAATACAACATACACACTTGCCAACGCTACAGGCAATGCAAAACTATACGTCACAACACTAACTCGTCCCATGATCACATACGGACCAAAATAACGTGGCAAAATATACCACACCTCCCAAAACAAATCACATCTTTCCAAGGAAACCTTTGTTATCGACCTCAAACTCATAACTCAACCTACTCACATTTGCATAACATCTTTAACGATCACGAGCAATGATCAACTTGTCCTTACTAATCCGAAGGTCTACAGTAGCGCATTCCACTAAATCAGGACCAAAAGCCATTTCATTCCTAACTCACTCCGACGCAATGGAGTGTAACACTGTTCCTCATATACAACTTCATACAATGCCATAACAATACTGGTCTACAAACGGATATTGCAAGCAATCTCTAACAAATGAAATTGCTGGTCCCAAATCCTTCTGAACTGCAATACACAGGACCACAACATGTCTCCCAAAGTTTGAATAGTCCTCTTAGATTGCCCACCAATCTGAGGATGGAAAACTGCACTAAACTGTAATCTGGTCCCCAATGCTCACTACAATGCTTACCAAAACTCTGTTATAACTGATTATCTCGATCAGCGATCTGGGACACAGGCACACCATGCAAATGGACAACCTCTGCAAAATACCACTATGCCAGTCTGCCCACTGAAATCTTTCTTGGAAGTACAAGGAAAAGAACTGATTTCATCAAATGGTCTACAATGACCCGATAACTAGTATTATTATCCGAAGTACGCGGTAACTGGTACACGAAATCCACAGTGATATGTTCCAACTTCTAATCGGGAATCTCCAATGGTTGTAACTTCCCAGCATGTTTCTGTCTTTCTGCCTTCACCTGCCCACAAATGAGGCATCTGATCTCTTAAGCTGCTATGTTCCTCTTCATGTTGCGCCACGAGTAGTAAACTTGAAGTATCCGATACATTTTCGTACCACTAGTGCATAACATATGTAAAACAATGAGCTTCAATATGCATCTCTCTCTTCAAATCATTGTCTCGGGGCCCACATAACCTCCCTCTGCGCAACGAAGTACCAACATTCCTCAGTTGATACTCTGCTGGAACACCATTCTGAATCGCATTCTTTTTGTCCAACCAGTAGGAATCCTCATCCTGAGCCTCACAAACCCAAACAAGTAACACAGGTCGGTCCTGGAACTAGCCAACAATGCTCAAACATCATCTCACTTTAACTCTGCTCCCGTATCTCGCAACTCAGCTAACAATGAGGTTCTTGCAACACGTACATGAAACATAGAAACTCCAAATTTCCGACTAAGTGCATAAGCAACAACACCCCTGAATGATATTTAAAGTGCAACCACATTAGCCTTTCCCGGATGAACTCAAATGTGCGGCCATAGTCGTTAATCAACCCCATCCATTTACGGTGCCTCATGCTCAAATCTGGCTGAATACACAAGTAGATGAAACTCAAATGATCAGTGTACATTCTACACTGCGCTGCACGCCATAGCAGTAGTGTCTCCAACTCTTCGATGCTAACACAAAGACATGTACTCTCAAATCATACATAGGATACGTAACTTCATAAAGCTTCCACTGCCTAGAACCATATACCATCATATTGCCCTTCTGCATCCCAACACGACCAAAATCTAGCTTTGAAACATCACTATACATAACATACATTTCACCGACATCACATAATGTGAACACTGGCGTAGTAATCAATCTCTCCTCTAACCACAACACGTAACTCTCATCACAGGTATCTGACAATTTCAAAATCGACCCTCTGATCGAAACTGATGATATTCACATCTGAAATCAGTCTCCGAAAAATGAAACTCCAATAAGCTGATCATACTAGCTATCAATCCGAAGTGGAGGATACTTTTTCTTCTCTAAAACGTGATTCAGCTTCCGGTAGTCGATGCACAACCTTATCGAACCATCATTTATCCTCATAAAACTTACTGAAACACCTCAAGGTAAAACAAGAAATCAAATACAGTCTTCCTCAAACAATTCCTGAAGTTGAATCTGCAACTCCCTCAACTCTGATAAATTCTCTGAAAAACATCTGGATACTTACAGATAACCTCAACATCACGAACATCAGGTACAACAACCTCCACATCACGAACATGTGCCAAGTACGACATACATCCTTGCTTTATCATCAGCTCAGCCTCATTGATGAAACCACATATAGTAAAGAATCATCTCTTTCACCTCAAAACAAGATCTCTGGCAGGACTGGTCATCAAAGGATTACAACATTCTTGCGACGATCAACCACTCCACAGCTAGTCCACATCCTCCTGCAAACCTCATAGTCTCGATACCCCACCTGATACACACAATCTCATCAAATGGATACAGCCTTCTCCACAAACCTGGAAGTGAAGATGCAAGCATAATAGCCATGGGTGTCAAGCAACGATTGCCTCAAGGAAACTCTGCCCTCACACAGGGTCGTGGCATGAACTCTGGCATGTCCAACTAACCGTCCACGTTGATTGCGACTTTGCTGATTGACTTGACTAGAAGTCTGAGTTGGTCAAACTTCAGAAATGGCACCTTGACCTTATCCTGAACTCTAAGCTATCGAACCACTAAAACAGCTGATTGAGAACGTTCCCTCGTAACGTGATCCTCCTGGCCACCATAATAGCAACTGAGAGTGCCCCACTGACACAAACCACAGTGACGCCTACTGTAAAGGTTGCACAATGGAAACTCCTACTGTGTGGAAGGATCACCAACGACCACCCTGACTCATACCACAGGAACTAGTCCACCACTTTGTGATCTCCTTTTCCACCAAACGGATCTTCTGCCTTGTCAAAATGACCCTTAACTCAATCGAAAAAACCATAGCCTGATGACGATACTGATCCCGTGGTGCCTGATCAAAATATCTCGACTAAGTTCACCTTCCTCAAACCGACATGTCTGAAACCGAGTATGCCTTTCCTTCTCAATGTCCTTGCCTCTGAGTGCAGCACATCAAACTCCTCACGGTTGTCTCGAGGCATAACAGTCAAAATCCCTTTGATGCTCAGGTTCAAACTCATCTCGAACCTCGTGCATTGCTTCCTCTGAAGCCACATAACACGTGCAAACTGGGACAAACATGTGAACGATACATCTCTGCCTCAGGTTGGTAAACACTCCATATTTCCGTTGTTAGGTAGCCTGATTGAACCATTTTCATATAAACAATACCCTGAGTGTAGGTCATGGAGTCGCAACAGGAACCCACACAATACCAACCCACCAAATACAATGATCTGACTCAAGCACACCATCAGCTACCACAATCCTCTACTTTGAAGCAACATGTAGGTACCCATACACGGACAACCGGGCGAACCATGCCACACATATCTCTTAACCCAGAATGCTTATCCAAACCCATAACTCATATTATCAAGTCGCGCGTCGACTGATCCTCAACAGGATCCACAAACTTACTGAAACGGAAAACACGTCAAGGAGGCATTCTAATGAATAAGACATTATTCACAACAAACAAAACGTAATCATGGAACTTTAAACATTTGAAAGCATACAACACCCAGAGCTTTGATGAGTATCCGCCGGCCGGTAGGGTCATCGCTCCAAACATGCTTTACATTCTCAAATATCCTTAGTAAACACGACTACAGAAAGTCTATAGAACCTAAAACCTAATGCTCTGATACTAAGCTGAAAGGACCCAATCCCGATTTAGTTTCCTAAACCGGAATCAAACCCCTTCTGAAAACACGTAATTACAAAAACCATAGAAATTTCGGCAGAGTTTCACTATATCGCGGAATTACCATTAAGCTGCACCCGAAAACACAGTTCATCCTATGCTACAAAAGCCAAACCGTGGGCACCAATCCCATCCGGATTTCTCAATATCATAACAATAATGTAAAGTAATAAACAAAACTGTAACTTTACAGAAATCCGGGAAAATCATATGAAAATATAAACATATTCAGTATTCAGAGCGACCTCTAGTATGTATATATATACAAATAGTAGGCCAAACTAAGAACCTACCATAAAAGAAATATAGATTGAATACTAAGCCTCCGACTGCGACGTGCGACACCAAAATCCAAACTGCAAACTGGGCACGAAAACCGAAAAACACAGGGGAAAGGCAAATAAAATCGTTAGAGAGAGTGGACGAAAATAATCATACGCCTTTCACCATTTATATAATATAAAAACAAAGCGAGTTCTTAAAATAAATGGAGGTGTCAGGCGAATCTCTCAAGCCCGACGGTGAAAGACTAGGCGAATCTCTCAAGCCTAGTGTGCACATCAGGGGAATCTATCAACCCTGGAACTGGACTACCGGTGATTAGCCGAGTAATGCATCGATGCTAAGTAAATGCCATCACCATATAAAATATAAAACAATACCTCCAAAAACAATAAATAATCTCAATACTGTACTGGAAATAAATACTGAAATCAAGAACTCGCTACAACAATGTAAATAAAAGTTCACTCACAGATAAGCATGACGCAAAACGCGTTAATTGAAAGGATCCGACCTCGATTCAGTTATCTAAACCGGAATCGAACCCCTTCTGAAAACCCGAACCAACAAAAATCATTCAAAATTTCGGCAGAGTTTCGTTACTAACGTGGAATTGCATAAACCTGCACCCTGTAAACAACACTTCGTCCTATGCCACAAAAGCCAAACCGTGGGCACCGATCCCATCCGGATTTCTCAACATCATAATATAAACAATAAACAGTAAACATACTGTACTATATATAATATATCCGAGAAAATCCGTATAAACACGTATCAGAGTGTATCAGAGCGACCTCTAGTGTAAAGATATACAATATACATATCAGTAGGCAAAACAAGGACCTACTGGAAAACACAGGTAACTCAGATCACTAGCCTCCAACCGCGACGTGAAACACCAAAACCTGAACTGCAAACTGGGCACGAAAACCAAAAAGCCCAGGGGAAAGACATGAAAACCGTTAGAGTGAGTGGACGAAAATAAATGTCTTTCACCAGTTGATATATATGTTAAAATAACATATGCGAGTCCAGGTAAATAAAATAACAAAGTATACGGGGTCACTCATGGACACGTCCGTGCTAGTACAGTCCGAATCACGGGATCCCAGACCCACACGTGATTCTAGCCAGAAAGGCCTCAGGCCAGGGTATCTGTTTCCACCCGGAACTACATCGGCACAAGAAACAGACATTTGTACCCACCCGGAACTACATCGGCACAAGGTATGGTACCCCTCCTGGTAGGCACCCTCGGGGATCAGCCGGCATGCGTGTGTATCGATACAACAACATGTACTACGACTGTACTCTGTGTAAATCAAATCACAAATAATCCGATGCAAATATAATAAACAGCATATGAATGCATATACGTAATATAATCGTATAACACATGCTCATATAAATTGAAATCTCGTATGCATGCTCAAGTTCGTAAAACGTATAATAAGACTCGCAAACAATCTGTGAAAAGAAATTGTCCACTCACAGGTGAGCAAAACGCGCACTCGCGCTAATCTTGAGGCCCGACGGAAGATCCCTCGCCAGAAGCACGATCTCGATCTCGATCTCCTGAACATTCATAAACACAACTGATCAAAACATAGTCCACAACTCTGTACTTAACCACGGAAACCAACCGTTCCCAGAAATATGCAATGCAGTACAAAATGATTAACGGAATTCCCGAAATCTCCACTCGAAACCCTCGACTGAAAATCCACTACCCAAATCAATCCGAAAACCTCTGGACGATAATCAGGGCGCGATTACGAGAAAAACGACATTAAAAACACTAAAATCTAAAATGTCAACTCCTCGCCGGAGCTCCGCCGTTGACCGCCGCCGCCGCCGGCGGCGCGCCGTCAACGGTGGAATTTCACGGCGAGAATCTCCAGAACTCAAGGTCTCATCAAGCCAAACCACTTTTTCAACTACCCCAAGGGCCAAATCGGACCGGAACCCCTCCAATTCACCTGAAAATCAAACGAAAACCATTTTCCGGTGACCTAATCGAACCTCCACAAATCCTCAACCAAACTCAAAATAAATCACCCAGGGAGCTTCACCTAGGCTAGGGGAACTAAAACCCCATCATCACCACCCTCATAACTCGTCGGAGCACCACCTCCCAACTCCGGCGAACTCTGGCATCACAACCCGATTCGGGTTCCACAAAATCTTCATCAATTCTCTCCAAACCAAACACCAAACAACTCGAAATCACATGGGGAAGCGAATCATACCTTTCACTTGGCCGGAGGTGGCCGGAAAATAGACGTCAGACGGCGAAGCCAAAACGCGAAAGTTTTCCCCTCGGGTCAACGGTCAACAGTTTCTATTTTTGGAAAGTCAACAGCGGTCAACGTCAAACAGTGTTTTTCGACGATTTTACGACTATTCCCGATATTTATACTCACGCCTCGGGTCGATCGACGATTCAAAATGGATAACCATCACGATTCGGATAAATACGAAACAATCGGATAAACTCGTCGAAAACTGAAACTTCAAATATCGTATTATATTCCTCGATTATCGGAAAAATCATCCGAAAGCGCCCTCAAGCTCGAAATCACGTACTCTACAACTTCCGTGAAGACACTCAACTCAAAATCTCGGCCGAAAAAATAGTCGCGAATAAAATCGAAAAACCGCACATATATCGTAAAACTGCGACTATGACCAATCTCATGAATTGTGCAGAATACACAACTGATTCTGGTTCGGGTCGTCACAAATCTACCCCCCTTAAAAAAATTTCGACCTCGAAATTTACGTACCTGTCAAGTGAACAGATGAGGATACTGTTCCCGCATACGCTGCTCAGTCTCCCAGGTGGCCTCCTCAACTGAGTGGTTCTGCCACAAGACCTTCACTAACGGGATCACACGGTGTCTCAACTCCTGCTCACGACGATCGAGAATCTGCACAGGCTCCTCCACGTACGTCAAATCCTCTCTAATCAGCAACTGCTGTGGGGCTAACACATGTGAAGGATCTGAGATGTACTTCCGCAACATCGAAACATGGAAGACATCATGAACACGAGCCATCTCAGCTGGTAACTCAAGTCTGTAAGCAACAGCCCCAATCATCTCTAATATCTCATATGGACCAATGTATCATGGTCGAAGCTTGCCACGCTTCCCGAAACGCACAACTCCCCTCCACGGAGATAGTTTCAGGAAGACCCAATCTGAAAGGACCCAATCCCGATTCAGTTACCTAAACCGGAATCAAACCCTTTCGAAAATACGAACCAACAAAAAATTTTCAAAATTTCGGCAGAGTTTCGTTACTAACATAGAATTGCTTAAACCTGCACCCTGAAAATAACACTTCATCCTATGCCACAAAAGCCAAACCGTGGGCACTAATCCCATCCGGATTTCTCAACATCAATATACTCAATAAACAGTAAACATACTGTACTATGTATATATGTATATCTGAGAAAATCCGTATAAACAGGTATCATAATGTATCAGAGCGACCTCTAGTAACATATATACAACATATACACATCAGTAGGCGAAACAAGAACCTACTGGAAAACACAGGTGACTCTGATCACTAGCCTCCAAACCGCGACGTGAAACACCAAACCTGAACTGCAAACTGGGCACGGAAACCGAAAACCCAAGGGGAAAGAAAATAAATACGTTAGAGTGAGTGGACGAAAATAAATGTCTTTCACCAAGTATATATGTTATAAAAACATATGCGAGTCGAAAGTATAAACAATCAAATGGTACACGAGGGAGACTCTAACTCCTAACGCGTCCGGATACACGAGGGAGACTCTAACTCCTCACGTATACGTACACGAGGGAGACTCTAACTCCTCACGCGTACAGAGCATGTGTATACATCACACGGGGCCACACGTGGACACATAACAACGTATAAATAATAATCACGTAACACATGCTCAATATAAACATAATCTCGTACGAAAACTCATATTCGTAAAACCATAATCATACTGCATATTCAAGGTCATAAAACTTATATAAAGGACTCGCAATAATTTCGTGAAAATAAACTTTCCACTCACAGACTCTCGAAACGCGCACACGCTCTACACTCGTGGTCCGGCGGAAGATCCCTCGCCCGAAGCACGATAACGATCCAGATCTCAATCTCGATCTCCTTAATATATTCATAAAACATAACCGATCAAAATCATAGTTCTCAACACTGTACTGATGCACGGAAACCAACCGTTCCCGGAAATACGAAATGCAGTGCAAAATGAATTACGGAAATTCCAAAATCCCAACTCGAAACCTCGACTGAAAATCGGCTAATCAAATCAACCCAAAAACCTCTGTACGATAACCAGAGCGTGATTACGAGAAAAACGACACTAATTTCATCAAAATCTGAAAAAGTCAACTCCTCCGCCGTTGACCGCCGCCGCCGGCGGCGGCGCGCCGTCAACGGCGAAATTCACCTGTGGAGAACTTCCAGTTCTCAAGATCACGATCAGCCCGACACATTTCTTAACTGGCTCCCAGACCAATTCCCACTCCATCCTTACCAAAACCCCTCGAAACCAAATGGAATCCCAGATTCCGGCCACCCATTCGGATCCGACAAAAACTCAACCCAAACCTTAATCGATCACATGGTTAGACTCCCCAGGACAAGGGGAGTCGAACCCCCTTATCCACCACCACCGTCGTCCACCGGAGGACCTCCTCCCGATACCGGCGACAAACCCTAATCGGCCCTACTTCGAAGCCCCCAAAAACGTGATTAATTCACACAAACTCAAACATGAAATGAAAGAGGAGCTCAAGGTGAGTCGAAATGTACCCTCGGCCTAGCCGGAGATGGCCGAAAAAATCGGGTCAGCCGGCGAGTCAAACGGGTCGTCCACCACCTTCACGGGTCAACAGTAGGTTTCCAAATTTGGAAAGTCAACCAAAAGTCAAAGCTTAGTCAAAGTTCACAACGAAGTTTCCGACTAATTCACGACTATTTTTTGACTTTTCGATATTTATACTCGTCCCTGGGGTCGATCGACGATTCGAAATGGATAACCCTCACGATTCGGATAAACACGAAACAATCGGATAAACTCGTCGGAAACCGAAACTTCAAATAATCATAAAATATTCCTCGGTTATCGGAAAATCTTCCGGAACCGCCCACGAGCTCAAAATCACATACTCTACAATTTCCATGAAGACACCCAACTCAAATTCTCGACCGAAAACAAAGTCGCGAATCGAATCAGCAAACCACCTAATATCGCAAAACTACGACTATAACCAAATCTCGAGAATCGTGCCAAACACACATCTGATTCTAGTTCGGGTCGTCACAAATCTACCCCCCTTAAAGAAATTTCGACCTCAAAATTTACGTACCTGTCATGTGAACAGATGAGGATACTGCTCCCGCATACGCTGCTCGGTCTCCCAGGTGGCCTCCTCCACTGAATGATTCTGCCACAAGACCTTCACGAGCGGAATCACACGGTGCCTCAACTCCTGCTCTCGTCGATCGAGAATCTGCACTGGCTCCTCAACATACGAAAAATCCTCTCTGATCGGCAATTGCTGTGGGGCTAACACATGTGAAGGATCTGAGATGTACTTCCGCAACATCGAAACATGGAAGACATCATGTACACGAGCCATCTCTGTCGGTAACTCAAGTCTGTAAGCAACAGCTCCAACCCTCTCCGTAATCTCGTATGGACCAATGTATCGCGGTCGAAGTTTGCCACGCTTCCCGAAACGCACAACTCCCCTCCACGGAGATAGTTTCAGGAAGACCCAATCACCAACCTCGAACTCTAAACTCTTCCTCCTCACATCCGCGTAACTCTTCTACCGATCCTGGGCAATCTTCAGTCGATCCCGAATAACCTGAATGTCCTCCATCGTGGTTTTCACCAAGTCTGGACCGATGAGCCAACGCTCGCCCACCTCACTCCAACACAATGGAGTGCGACACTGCTTCCCGTATAGAGCCTCGTACGGTGCCATCTCAATACTGGCCTGATAACTGTTGTTGTAGGCGAACTCGATCAAGTGTAACTGCTGATCCCAGTTTCCACGAAACTGCAACACACACGATCTCAGCATATCCTCAAGTGTCTGAATAGTTCGCTCGGACTGCCCGTCAGTCTGAGGATGAAAAGCTGTACTAAACCGCAACCTCGTGCCCAACGCTCGCTGTAAGGCCTGCCAAAACTCAGAAGTGAACTGACTATCACGGTCAGAAATAATGGATACAGGCACACCATGCAAGCGAACAATCTCGGATAAGTACAACTTAGCCAATCTGCCCACTGAAATCTTCCCTGGAAGTGCAAGAAAGTGTGCGGATTTCGTCAGTCGGTCAACAATAACCCAAATGCCAGTGTTGCCCGCCGAAGTACGCGGCAACCGATAGACAAAATCCATCGTAATGTGCTCCCACTTCCAAACCGGAATCTAAAGTGGCTGTAGTTTCCCTGCAGGTTTCTGTCTCTCCGCCTTCACCTGCTGACAAATCAAACACCGACTCACGTACGCGGCAATCTCCCGCTTCATGTTGCGCCACCAACAGTACGCTCGAAGTGTACGAAACATCTTCGTACCTCCGGGATGCATCGCATATGCTGAACTGTGGGCCTCGTCCAGAATCTCCTTCTTCAAATCCTCATCCCTGGGTACACATAACCTGCCCCTGAACAACAACGTACCGTCGCCGCTCAAACGGAACTCTGTAGGCACACCATTCCGAATCATGGTCTTCTTGCCCAGCAAGTAAGGATCTGAATCCTGTGCCTCCCGTACCTGATCAACCAGTACCGGTCGAACCTGAAAACTGGCCATCAAAGCTCCATCATCATCATACCCAAACACAGCACCTGTAGCTCGAAGCTCGGCTAACATCGACACTCTGGCCACACACATGTGAAACAACGAAGCTCCAGATTTCTGGCTAAGTGCATCCGATACAACGTTGGCCTTCCCTGGATGGTACTCAAACGTGCAATCATAATCATTGATCAACTCCATCCAACGGCGCTGCCTCATGTTCAGATCCGGCTGTGTCCGCAAGTAGGTGAGACTCTTGTGATCAGTGAAAATCTTACACTGAGCACCATACAGATAATGTCTCCAACTCTTCAACGCTAACACAATAGCGGCTAGCTCCAAATCATGCGTCGGGTAGTTGACCTCGTGCGGTTTCACCTGTCTGGAACCATATGCCACGACTCTACCATGCTGCATCAACACACAGCCAAGGCCCAACTTCGACGCATCACTGTACACAACAAACTCACCACTGTCGTCTGGTAATGTCAGAACCGGTGCGGTAGTCAATCTCTCCTTCAGGAGCAAATAACTCTCCTCGCACGCATCAGACCACTCAAACTTGACGCCCTTCTTCGTCAATCTGGTCAGTGGTGTAGCTATCCGTGAAAAATCCTGTACAAATCGTCGATAATAACCTGCTAACCCCAAGAAACTCTGGATCTCCGGCACAGTAGTGGGTCGACTCCAATTCAGCACGGCCTCAATCTTGTCAGGATCAACACTAACTCCCTCGGCCGAAATCATGTGACCCAGAAACTTCATACTATCCAACCAGAACTCACACTTGCTAAACTTCGCGAACAACTGATGGTCCCGCAAAGTCCGTAACACCGCTCGCAAGTGCTTCCTGTGCTGGCCCACACTCCTCGAGTATATCAAAATATCATCAATGAATACAATCACGAACTTGTCCAGGAACCGTCTAAACACCCGATTCATCAAGTCCATGAAAGCTGCGGGGGCGTTGGTCAACCCAAACGGCATAACCAGAAACTCATAGTGCCCATACCGCGTCCTGAATGCTGTCCTGGCAACATCTGAATCCCGGATCCTCAACTGATGATACCCGGATCGAAGATCAATCTTCGAAAAGACTGCTGCTCCCTTCAGCTGATCGAACAAATCATCAATCTGCGGCAACGGATACTTGTTCCTCACTGTAATCTGATTCAGCTTCTGATAGTCGATGCACAAACGCATGGACCCGTCCTTCTTCCGCACAAACAACACTGGAGCACCCCACGGAGAAACACTCGGTCGAATGAATCCCTTCTCCAACAACTCCTGAAGCTGAATCTGCAACTCTCTCAACTCTGCAGGCGCCATCCGGTACGGTGTCTGGGAAATCGGTCCAGTACCCAGTAACAACTCAATGGTAAAATCAATCTCCCGCACAGGGGGTATACCAGGTAACTCTGCTGGAAACACATCCGGAAACTCAGACACAACCTCAATACTACCAAGATCCGGCACTGCAGCTGTAGTATCCACAACATGGGCTAAATACGCAACACAACCCTTTTTCATCAACTGATCCGCCCTCATCGCGGAAATCAAACACGGTAGGGAAGTGTTCATCTCGCCACGAAACAATATCTCAGGCAAACCTGGTCGTCGGAACGCGATCTCCTTCCTGTGGCAATCAAACATAGCCCAGTGCGACTCCAAAAAGTCCATACCCAATATCAAATCAAAATCCACAATATCAAGCAACAACAGATCAGCGGCTAAACCATGGCCATCAACAAACACCTCACAATCTCGGTAAACCCAACCGATGCTCACAACCTCACCTGACGGATACAACACTCTCCACAACCCCGGAAGTGGAGATGCAGACACCGTGGCTAATGATGACAGTCTAAATGATATGAATGAATGTGTGGCACCCGGATCTAACAATGCAACTACTGGAATACCAAAAACATGTAACGTACCGATAACAACCTCCGGTGATGCTCTACCCTCACGCATAGTCATAGCATGAACTCTCGCCTGTCCGGCTGGTCGTCCTCACTGGGGCTGACCCTGCTGCCTACCCTGACCTACAGACTGTGCTGGTCGAGCTCCCGAAGTGGCACCTCGCTCTCCTCCGGAACTCTGAGCTGCCTGATCACCAGCATACAACTGAGGACACTCCCTCGAAAAGTGGCCCACCTGGCCACAACGATAACAAGCACCAGGACCCCGCTGACATGGGCCCAAATGATACCTATTGCAGAGGTTGCACAAAGGGTAGTCTCTCGGAATAGGAAATGTACCACCAGTACGTCGAGGATAACTAGAGCCGCTGGAACCTCCACTATCCTGTGGCCGCTGCGGTCGATCTCTCCTCTATCCAGGCCTCCGTCTAGGTATACCAGCTGGTGGTCGATATGACCCACCGCCCGAAGATGAAGCTGAACCGGAAGTATCGGAACTCTGCCTCTTTGAAGGCCCCTGACTCGGTCCACCTTCCTCGAACCGTCTCGGCTGGTACCTCTGCTGTCTTTCCTGCTCAATATCCTCGCCTCGGAGTGCAGCACTAACAAACTCATCAAAGTTGTTCCTCGGCATCGTAGTCAACGTCGCCTTGATGTTCAGATTCAATCCCAGCTCAAACCTGCGACACTTGGCTTCCTCTGTAGCCACCATATCCCGCGCAAAACGAGACAATCGAGTAAACCGATCCCGATACTCAAGTACAGACAAACTGCCCTGCCTCAAGTTCGTGAACTCCTCGTACTTGCGCTGCTGGGTAGCCTGATTAAAATACCTCCGCATAAACAGATCACGAAACAATGTCCACGGAGTATCCACAGGAACTCTGTCAGTGCTGACCCACCAAAAGTATGCATCACCCTCAAGTAAACCAACTGCGGCTACTGTCATCTACTCAGGTGTAAACTGCAGACGCTCACAAACACACTCAATCTGAACCAACCATGCCTCGCAAATCTCTGGATCAACTGAACCCGAAAACACAGTAGCACCCGCAGTGCGAGCCTTGACCACAGGGTCAAAACGCTCTTCCAAACGCAGCACTCGCATAAGCAAGTCGCGCGTTCGGCGATCCTCATCAGGATCATCATCCCGATCAACACGGGGACCACGTCGAGGAGGCATCCTACTGATACAAGACAAGCATTAGGCACAAGCAGAAAGAACGTAATCATGAAACCGCAGATATTTGAGGACATACAACACCCGAAGTATTGATGAGTACCGCTGGACAGTCGGGTCATCACTCCAATCATGCTGTATCAACTCAAATACCCTAAGCGTCACAACTACAAGAGTCTACAGAATCTGACAACCTAATGCTCTGATACCAAGCGGAATCAAACCCTTTCGAAAATACGAACCAACAAAAATTTTTCAAAATTTCGGCAGAGTTTCGTTACTAACGTAGAATTGCTTAAACCTGCACCCTGAAAATAACACTTCATCCTATGCCACAAAAGCCAAACCGTGGGCACCAATCCCATCCGGATTTCTCAACATCAATATACTCAATAAACAGTAAACATACTGTACTATGTATATATGTATATCTGAGAAAATCCGTATAAACAGGTATCAGAATGTATCAGAGCGACCTCTAGTAACATATATACAACATATACACATCAGTAGGCGAAACAAGAACCTACTGGAAAACACAGGTGACTCTGATCACTAGCCTCCAAACCGCGACGTGAAACACCAAACCTGAACTGCAAACTGGGCACGGAAACCGAAAAGCCCAGGGGAAAGACAATAAATACGTTAGAGTGAGTGGACGAAAATAAATGTCTTTCACCAAGTATATATGTTATAAAAACATATGCGAGTCGAAAGTATAAACAATCAAATGGTACACGAGGGAGACTCTAACTCCTCACGCGTACAGAGCATGTGTATACATCACACGGGGCCACACGTGGACACATAACAACGTATAAATAATAATCACGTAACACATGCTCAATATAAACATAATCTCGTACGAAAACTCATATTCGTAAAACCATAATCATACTGCATATTCAAGCTCATAAAACGTATATAAAGGACTCGCAATAATTTCGTGAAAATAAACTGTCCACTCACAGACTCTCGAAACGCGCACACGCTCTACACTCGTGGTCCGGCGGAAGATCCCTCGCCCGAAGCACGATCACGATCCAGATCTCGATCTCGATCTCCTGAATATATTCATAAAACATAACCGATCAAAATCATAATTCTCAACACTGTACTGATGCACGGAAACCAACCGTTCCCGGAAATACGAAATGCAGTGCAAAATGAATTACGGAAATCCCAAAATCCCAACTCGAAACCTCGACTGAAAATCGGCTAATCAAATCAACCCAAAAACCTCTGTACGATAACCAGGGCATGATTACGAGAAAAACGACACTAATTTCATCAAAATCTGAAAAAGTCAACTCCTCCGCCGTTGACCACCGTTGACCGCCGCCGCCACCGGCGGCGCGCCGTCAACAGCGAAATTCACCGGCGGAGAACTTCCAGTTCTCAAGATCACGATCAGCCCGACACATTTCTTAACTGGCTCCCAGACCAATTCCCACTCCATCCTTACCAAAACCCCTCGAAACCAAACGGAATCCCAGATTCCGGCCACCCATTCGGATCCGACAAAAACTCAACCCAAACCTTAATCGATCACATTGTTTGACTCCCCAGGACTAGGGGAGTCGAACCCCCTTATCCACCACCACCGTCGTCCACCGGAGGACCTCCTCCCGATACCGGCGACAAACCCAAATCGGCCCTACTTCGAAGCCCCCCAAAACGTGATTAATTCACACAAACTCAAACATGAAATGAAAGAGGAGCTCAAGGTGAGTCGAAATGTACCCTCGGCCTAGCCGGAGATGGCCGGAAAAATCGGGTCAGCCGGCGAGTCAAACGGGTCGTCCACCACCTTCACGGGTCAACAGTAGGTTTCCAAATTTGGAAAGTCAACCAAAAGTCAAAGCTTAGTCAAAGTTCACAATGAAGTTTCCGACTAATTCACGACTATTTTTCGACTTTTCGATATTTATACTCGTCCCTCAGGTCGATCGACGATTCGAAATGGATAACCCTCACGATTCGGATAAACACGAAACAATCGGATAAACTCGTCGGAAACCGAAACTTCAAATAATCATAAAATATTCCTCGGTTATCGGAAAAATCTTCCGGAACCGCCCACGAGCTCAAAATCACGTACTCTACAATTTCTGTGAAGACATCCAACTTAAATTCTCGACCGAAAACAAAGTCGTGAATCGAATCAGCAAACCACCTAATATCGCAAAACTACGACTATAACCAAATCTCGAGAATCGTGCCAAACACACATCTGATTCTGGTTCGGGTCGTCACACAATCACCTACCTCAAACTCGAGGCTCTTCCTCCTCACGTCCGCGTAACTCCTCTGCCGATCCTGGGCGATCTTCAATCTATCCCGGATAATTTGAACATCCTCCATAGTGCTTTTCACCAGATCAGGACCAATAAGTCAACGCTCGCCCACCTCACTCCAACACAACGGAGTGCGACACTGCTTCCCGTACAGGGCCTCGTACGGTGCCATCTCAATACTGGCCTGGTAGCTGTTGTTGTAGGTGAACTCAATCAAATGTAACTGCTGATCCCAATTCTCATGGAATTGCAACACACATGAACGCAGCATATCCTCAAGAGTCTGGATGGTCTGCTCAGACTGCCCGTCAGTCCGAGGATGGAAAGCTGTACTAAATCCCAACCTTGTGCCCAAAGCTCGCTGCAACGCCTGCCAAAACTCAGAAGTAAACTGACTATCTCAGTCAGAAACAATGGACACAGGCACACCATGGAAGCGAACAATCTCTGATAAGTACAACTCTGCCCACTGATATCTTCCCCGGAAGTGCAAGGAACTGAGCGGATTTCGTCAATCGATCCACAATAACCCAAATACCAGTGTTGCCAGCCGAAGTACGCGGCAACTGATAGACGAAATCCATCGTAATGTGCTCCCACTTCCAAACCAGAATATCAAGTGGCTGTAGTTTTCCTGCAGGTTTCTGCCTCTCCGCTTTCACCTGCTGACAGATCAAACATCGACTCACATACGCGGCAATCTCCCGCTTCATGTTGCGCCACCAGTAGTATGCTCGAAGTGTACAAAACATCTTCGTACCTCCGGGATGCATCGCATACGCTGAACTCTGGGCCTCATTCAGAATCTCCTTCTTCAGGCTTTCGTCCCTGGGCACACATAACCTGCCTCTGAACAACAATGTACAGTCGTCGCTCAATTAGAACTCTGTAGGCACACCATTCTGTATCATGGTGTTCTTGCCTAACAAATAAGAATCTGAATCCTGAGCCTCTCGTACCTGATCAACCAATACGGGTCGAACCTGAAAACTAGCCAACAAAGCTCCTTCGTCATCATACCCAAACTCAGCACCTGTAGCCCGAACCTCGGCTAACATCGATACTCTGGCCACACACATATGAAACAACGAAGCTCCACATTTCCGGCTAAGTGCATCAGCCACAACATTGGCCTTCCCCGGATGGTACTCGAAAGTGTAATCGTAATCATTGATCAACTCCATCCATCGGCGTTGCCTCATGTTCAGATTCGGCTGCGTCTGCAAGTACGTAAGGCTTTTATGGTCGGTGAAGATCTTACACTGAGCTCCATATAGGTAATTTCTCCAACTCTTCAACACTAACACGATAGCGGCTAACTCCAAATCATGCGTTGGATAGTTGACCTCATGCGGTTTCAACTGCCTGGAACCATAGGCCACAACTCTACCATGCTGCATCAACACATAGCCAAGTCCCAACTTCGACGCATCGCTGTATACTACGAACTCACCACTGTCGTCCGACAATATCAGAACCGGTGCAGTAGTCAATCTCTCCTTCAGGAGCAAATAACTCTCCTCGCACGCATCAGACCACTCAAACTTGACGCCCTTCTTCGTCAACCTGGTCAGTGGTGTAGTAATCCGGGAGAAATCTTGTACAAACCGTCGGTAATAGCCTGCTAAACCCAAGAAACTCCGAATCTCCGGCACAGTAGTGGGTCTACTCCAGTTCAGCATGGCCTCGATCATGTCAGGATCAACACTAACTCCCTCGGACGAAATCACGTGGCCCAAAAACTTCACACTATCCAACCAGAACTCGCACTTGCTAAACTTCGCGAACAACTGATGGTCCCGCAAATGCTCGCAAATGCTTCTTGTCCTGGCCCACACTCCTGGAATAGATCAAAATATCTTCAATGAATACAATCAAGAACTTGTCCAGGAACCGTCTAAACACCTGATTCATCAAGTCTATGAAAGCTGCGGGGGAGTTGGTCAATCCAAACGGCATAACCAAAAACTCATAATGCCCATACCGCGACCTAAAAGCTGTCTTGGCCACATCCGAATCCCGAATCCTCAACTGGTGATAACCGGATCGAAAGTCAATCTTCGAAAAGACTGATGCACCCTTCAGCTGATCGAACAAATCATCAATCCGCGGCAACGGATACTTGTTCTTCACCGTAACCTGATTCAGCTTCCGGTAATCAATGCATAAACGCATGGACCCATCCTTCTTTCGCATAAATAACATCGGAGCACCCCACGGAGAAACACTCGGTCGAATGAAACCCTTCTCCAGCAACTCCCGGAGCTGAATCTGCAACTCCTTCAACTCCGCAGGCGCCATCCGATACGGTGTCTGGGAAATCGGTCATGTACCCGGCAACAACTCAATAGTGAAATCAATCTCCCGCACAGGGGGTATACCAGGTAACTCCGCTGGAAACACATCCGGAAACTCGGACACAACCTCAATACTACTAAGGTCTGGTACGACTGCTGTAGTGTCCACAACATGGGCTAAGTAAGCGACACAGCCCTTCTTCATCAATCGATCTGCCCTCATCGTGGAAATCAAACACGGTAGTGAAGTGTTCTTCTCACTACGGAACAGTATCTCGGGTAACCCTGGTCGTCGAAATGCGACCTCCTTCTTGTGACAGTCAAACATGGCCTAGTGCGACTCCAAGAAGTCCATACCCAAGATCAGATCAAAATCCACAATATCAAGCAGTAACAGATCTGCGGCAAATCCATGACCACCAATAAACACCTCACAATCTTTGTACACCCAACCGATGCTCACAACCTCACCTGACGGATACAACACTCTCCACAACCCCGGAAGTGGAGATGCAGGTACCGTAGAAAATGTTGATAGTCTAAATGATATGAATGAATGTGTGGCACCTGGATCTAACAATGCAAGTACTGGAATACCAAAGACATGTAACGTACCAATAACGACCTCCGGTGAAGCTCTGCCCTCACGTAGAGTCATAGCATGAACCCTCGCCTGTCCGGCTGGTCGTCCTCGCTGGGGCTGTCCCTGCAAACTGTGCTGGTCGAACTCCCGAAGTGGCACCTCGCTCAACTCCGGAACTCTGGGCCGCCTGTCCATCATCACCAACCAACTGAGGACACTCCCTCAAAAAGTGACCCTCCTAACCACAACGAAAACAAGTGACAGGGCCTCGCTGACATGAACCAAAATGATATCTGTTGCAGAGGTTGCACAATAGATAGTCTCTCGGAATAGGAAATGTGCCACCGATACGCCAAGGATAACTAGAACCGCTGGAACTCCCACTAACCTGTGGTCGCTGCGGTCGATCTATCCTCCACCTCTGCCTCTGTCTCGATGCACTAGCTGCTGGTCTATAGGATCCACCACCTGACGATGAAGTTAAACCGGAAGTATCAGAACTCTGCCTCTTTGAAGGCCCCTGACTCGGTCCACCCTCCTCAAATCGTCTAGGTTGATATCTCTGCTGTCTTTCCTGCTTGATATCCTTGCCTCGGAGTGCTGCACTGACAAACTCATCGAAGTTGTTCCGAGGCATCGTAGTCAGAGTCGCCTTGATATTCAGATTCAATCCCAGCTCAAACCTGCGACACTTGGCTTCCTCAGTAGCCACCATATCACGCGCAAAACGAGATAAACGAGTGAACCTGTCCCGGTACTCAAGCACAGACAAACTGCACTGCCTCAAGTTCGTAAACTCCTCATATTTGCGCTGCTGGGTAGCCTGATTAAAGTACCTCCGCATGAACAGATCACAGAACAAAGTCCACGGAGTATCAGCTTGAACTCTGTCGGTGCTAACCCACCAAAAGTATGCATCATCCTCAAGTAGTCCGACTGCTGCCACTGTCATCTTCTCAGGAGTAAACTGCAAACGCTCACATACACGTTCAACCTGAACCAACCATGCCTCGCACATCTCTGGATCAACTGAACCCGAGAACACAGTAGCACCAGCAGTACGAGCCTTGACCACAGGGTCAAAACGCTCTTCCAAACGCAGCACTCGCATCAGCAAGTCGCGCGTTCGGCGATCCTCATCAGGATCCTCATCCCGATCAACACGGGGACTACGTCGAGGAGGCATCCTACTGATACAAGACAAGCATTAGGTACAAGCAGAAAGAAAGTAATCATGAAACCACAGATATTTGAGAACACACAACACCCGAAGTATTGATGAGTACCGCTGGCCAGTCGGGTCATCACTCCAGTCATGCTGTACAAACTCAAATACCCTAAGCGTCACAACTACAAGAGTCTACAGAATCTGACAACCTAATTCTCTGATACCAAGCTCAAAGGACCCGACCCCGATTCAGTTATCTAAACCGGAATCGAACCCCTTCTGAAAACACAAACCAACAAAAATCATTCAAAATTTCGGCAGAGTTTCGTTACTAACGTGGAATTACATAAACTTGCACCCTGTAAACAACACTTCGTCCTATGCCACAAAAGCCAAACCGTTGGCACCAATCCCATCCGGATTTCTCAACATCATAATATAAACAATAAACAGTAAACATACTGTACTATATATAATATATCTGAGAAAATCCGTATAAACACGTATCAGAGTGTATCAGAGCGACCTCTAGTGTAAAGATATACAATATACATATCAGTAGGCGAAACAAGGACACACAGGTAGCTCAGATCACTAGCCTCCAACCGCGACGTGAAACGCCAAAACCTGAACTGCAAACTGGGCACGAAAACCAAAAAGCCCAAGGGAAAGACATGAAAACCGTTAGAGTGAGTGGACGAAAATAAATGTCTTTCACCAGTTGATATATATGGTAAAATAACATATGCGAGTCCAGGTAAATAAAATAACAAAGTATACGGGGTCACTCATGGACACGTCCGTGCTAGTACAGTCCGAATCACGGGATCCCAGACCCACACGTGATTCTAGCTAGAAAGGCCTCAGGTCAGGGTATCTGTTTCCACCCGGAACTACATCGGCACAAGAAACAGACATCTGTACCCACCCGGAACTACATCGGCACAAGGTACAGAAACCAGTACCCACCCGGAACTACATCGGCACAAGGTACGGTACCCCTCCTGGTAGGCACCCTCGGGGATCAGCCGGCATGCGTGTGTATCGATACAACAACATGTACTACGACTGTACTCTGTGTAAATCAAATCACAAATAATCCGATGCAAATATAATAAACAGCATATGAATGCATATACGTAATATAATCGTATAACACATGCTCATATAAATCGAAATCTCGTATGCATGCTCAAGTTCGTAAAACGTATAATAAGACTCGCAAACAATCCATGAAAAGAAATTGTCCACTCACAGGTGAGCAAAACGCGCACTCGCGCTAATCTCGAGTTCCGGCGGAAGATCCCTCGCCAGAAGCACGATCTCGATCTCGATCTCCTGGACATTCATAAACACAACTGATCAAAACATAGTCCACAACTCTGTACTAAACCACGGAAACCAACCGTTCCCGGAAATATGCAATGCAGTACAAAATGATTAACGGAATTCCCGAAATCTCCACTCGAAACCCTCGACTGAAAATCCACTACCCAAATCAATCCGAAAACCTCTGGACGATAATTAGGGCGCGATTACGAGAAAAACGACATTAAAAACACTAAAATCCAAAAAGTCAACTCCTCGCCGGAGCTCCGCCGTTGATCGCCCTTCACGGCGAGAATCTCCAAAACTCAAGGTCTCATCAAGCCAAACCACTTCTTCAACTACCCCAAGGGCCAAATCGGACCGGAACCCCTCCAATTCACCTGAAAATCAAACGGAAACCATTTTCCGGTGACCTAATCGAACCTCCACAAATCCTCAACCAAACTCAAAATAAATCACCCAGGGAGCTTCACCTAGGCTAGGGGAACTGAAACCCCATCATCACCACCCTCATAACTCGCCGGAGCACCACCTCCCAACTCCGGCGAACTCCGGCATCACAACCCGATTCGGGTTCCACAAAATCTCCATCAATTCTCTCCAAACCAAACACCAAACAACTCGAAATCACATGGGGAAGCGAATCATACCTTTCACTTGGCTGGAGGTGGCCGGAAAATGGACGTCGGACGGCGAAGCCAAAACGGGAAAGTTTTCCCCTCAGGTCAAGGGTCAACAGTTTCTATTTTTGGAAAGTCAACAGCGGTCAACGTCAAACAGTGTTTTTCGACGATTTTACGATTATTCCCGATATTTATACTCGTGCCTCGGGTCGATCGACGATTCGAAATGGATAACCATCACGATTCGGATAAATACAATCGGATAAACTCGTCGAAAACTGAAACTTCAAATAATCGTATTATATTCCTCGATTATCGGAAAAATCATCTGGAACCGCCCTCAAGCTCGAAATCACGTACTCTACAACTTCCGTGAAGACACTCAACTCAAATTCTCGGCCGAAAATATAGTCGCGAATAAAATCGACAAATCGCACATATATCGTAAAACTGTGACTATGACCAATCTCATGAATCGTGTAGAATACACAACTGATTCTGGTTCGGGTCGTCACATTAATCCTGTGATCCGGCGGAAAATCCCTCGCCAAAAGAATGATCACGATCCCCTGAATAATCATAAATACCACTGTTCAAAATCACAATTCAAAACCTTGAACCACATCTCGAGAACCAACCATTCCCGGAAACATACGAAATCGTCAAAAATCCAATAAACACACTATAAAACCTCGTCACAAATTCTGAAGCTCAATTCAAAATATAAACCTCACCACTGCGATCGGTGTGCGATTCCGAGCAAAACGACTTAAAACTTGTCGAAAAACACCTCGGCCAGAAAACCACCGCCACGCACGGCGGTACGCCGGCTGCCGTAGCTGAAAAATGTCATCGGCCCAGAAAAATTTGACCTACACATGGATTTGAAGATCTCAACATTTCCAACAAATTTCTAGTTCAAAGTTAAGCCTAATTTTGACCGGAAAAGGTCCAAATCTCACCTTGAAGTCGAAAACCCTCGCCTGAATTCTCCACCTCTGATCTCCCTCCTCCGGCCACGGCAAGATGCGAGACCACTTGGGTTCCACTCATCTCACCATGAGCTTCAAAACCCCTATTGGTTCGGCCTCCATCTCGGCCGCCACCGCCGCCACCAAAGCCACTGAAATCCGCTGGAATTTCCTCGCCTTTGCCGCGCCGATTCTCCCTCCTCCAACCACCACACAAGGCCATCCACCTAAAAAATTGAAGAGGAGCACGAGCCCAACAATTCTCGTCAAGGGACCACGGCCAACCATGGCCGGAATCGAGCTCCATGACGGCACAACCAACTCGGTCCAAAACGTGTCGAAACCCACCCGCGGTCAACGTGGGTCAACACCAGCTTTCTTATTTTGGAAACTTTCCAAAATTATTACGTATTCTCCCATATTTATACCGTACACCTATCAAAACCAAATGGATAAATACGACTAAATCCAACGGCCAAAAATATTCATAACTTATTCCTCGTAACTCGAAATAATCCTCCGGAAGTTCTCACGAGCTTGAAATTAAATTCTCTACAAGTTTTGTGAAGGATCTTAAATCAAATTTTTACCCGATAATTTAGTTGTTAACAAACCCGCCATATTGATCAATTACGACAAAATCGCGACTATTTGTGAAACTCGCAAATCAAACTGATAAACATACCATTTTCGGTGCGGGTTGTCACAATCTCCATCATGAATTTTAAATTGAGATTGGAATCTGGTTTCTGAAATAGGGGTGAGTAAACATGATTGCCTCTTTGTTGATTTTACTCTCTTCTCTGTTCCTTTCTGTTCCGTGAGGAGTGAAAATTAGGAATGAAATACCATATGTACCTACAACTTGGGCCTTAAAAAATTGTATATAGGCAGTGATGTATTCAGATTCCTAGATTGAATTGCAACTTTTGTTTGATCTTTTTCTTTGATTGGTCTTTTGCATTCATGTCTCGGTCTAAGTGCATACTTACAACTGGCTATTTTTAGTTGCATATGTGTTGATAATATGTTTTGTTATATTCATAACATTGGTTATTTACTCTTACCTGTATCTATTTATCATTCTGAGCATAGTAGGGTGCTCAACCAGTTGTGTTTCAAGGTATACTCTGATATTGTTTTTAGTTTCTAATTAGTAATAAGCTAATCTGCATTTGTATGCTTTGAGTTTATTTTATGATTTATTAGCTTATGATTTGTTTTTATTCTTATTTCAGTAACTGACTGTTGTTTTTTGTGTTGCTATAAATTTAGCCGAAAAACAATATCTTTGGATGCAGAAGAGTTTTAATTCAAGCTAATTGCTTAGTGCATTTCTTATATTGCTACCTTTGTGTATTCATTTGAAAATTATCATAGAGTAATAAGCCATTTCTAAATTTTTGGTTCAGTCAGTTTTGTATTGCAATCTTATTTTTATTATATTTTTATTTTTGTGTTAGTTGATAGTGATAAGTGTGATTTCAAATTTGGGTTTTGTGACATGATGTAATCGTGCCATTTATTTAAATATTTATAGCAAGTTTTGACTTGGTATGTATTGCTAATTATTTGTATTGTGTCATTTATTTTGTTTTCAGGAAGTTGGGTATATAGAGTGTTTTTACCTTTCTACCATCCTAACCACATCGGTGAGTGCTAGCAGTTGTTTTTCAAGGTATGACCTGATTGAGTTCATAATTTATATCTATATGTTGATATTTTCTGATATAGTGACTATAGTTCTTGGAAGTTTTAGTTTATGATTGTATTATTTTAATTTGAGAAACTGGTTGTTGTGTTTGTTTTAACCTAATAGTTTAGTGATGGAATTAGTCAATTAGTCTGTGCTTATGTTATTGTGATTCCTTGAGTCAGTTTGATGGTTGATTATAGGTATGATCTTGGTATTAGATGATTTTGGGGCTCATGATTATGGAATCAAGACAGAGATAAAGAGTCCAGATGTAAAGTTAAACAACGGATATGTAATCTTACTGGTAAAAGATTTACCTTTATTTTCAATTGAATCATTGTCAACCCCTCAACCTCCGTTCTCCCCGAGTAAAGTCTATGTACCAAATTAAAGATCTAGATTTTAGGCTCTATGAATTGGGCAACAAGCAAAGCGTTAAATGGTCATTATTTGTTCTACTTCGGTTGCTTTCTTTGTTATTGTTTGTTTGAGTTTAGTATAAATTCGTAGATCAATATTATTCCGTTAGGTTAATTAGATTAGGAATGAATAGGAGATCTTAATCTTGGCAATGGAAGAACCAACTATTGTAAGGTTTTAGATGTGACAAGTACACTATCGAATAACCTTACAATCTGCATATCTACAATTTATGGAATATTCAGGATGTTTTGGATCATAAATTTTTTGTAATGTGTATATTTAACTTTTTTTGCCGGCTTTGTTTGTTTCATCTTCTCTAAAGAAACGGGTCTCCTTCATGAATTTGAAATTGAGACTCGAATCTGGTTTCTGAAATAAGTGTGAGCGACCATGATTGCCTCTTTGTTAATTTTACTCTCTTTTCTGTTCCTTTCATTTTTGTAATTATCATCTGTGGTGATTGGTTCATTTTTTTTGTTTAGATTAATCAATATTCAAACACTGTTGTTTTGCATCTCGATCAATTTGAAATCTCAATCTCATTCTCTTGGGATTTTCATTTTTGAACTGTAGATCGTCGCCCTTTTCTTTCTATCTTTCTCTCTGGCAATTGTCGATCACAGAGCTAAAGGCGGAGGAGGAGTTGATACGAGTGTCATTTATGCTTATCAAGGTTTGTTGTACTCGCCACCAGGGCCGTTGCGTGTTTTAGCTCTGCTTTCCTGCCTCTCTTTCCTCCTTTGAAGCTATTCAGATCCCATCACTTCTTTCAATTCAATGTGTGATTGATTAGGTATATTAAACTTGCAGGCCGGTTTATGAAGGAATGCTTTGCATGTCATCGATACAAGTTGCCTTTTGTTGAAAACCAATTTATATTATGTGGAATCACTATAAAATTTCTCAACTTTTATCTATGATTGGATGGATCTTAGCATAATCTTTTTTGTCTATTTAATATGTAATCAGACATAATTTCCTTCATCTGCAAAACTATTTTGCATATTCAGTGGGAAGGAGGAAGACAAGTTTTATTGATAAATGCATTACTTTGAATGAATCAACAATGACACCATTCTCTACATGCACTCGATTATAAATGTATCATATATATTTGCTTGGATTTGAGGTTCTTGGCTCTTCAATCCACAAAAAGTGGAGTATCAATTGAAAAATAATCAAATTAACCATAATTACATTTACAAATAGAGAATGAACCAATGTTCAATTCTTCAATAAAAGTTATGATAGAGAGACATTATTCATACTTCTTCCTTTTCTGATATCTTTCTTGCCACCCGCGCCTTGGGCACGGGATCACACACCTAGTAGTATGCAAAGTGGTGGCTATTCCTAATACGCACTAATCATTGGTGTCCATTAACTCAATAGACACCATTTGGGTTGGTGTCCTAAGCCAATATTTCTTGTAGTGTCAAAGTTAGTCCACATTAATTACCTTGAAGAATGCTAAACATCATTAGTTAGCTTAGCTTTAGACGTCTATGTATATGGGCTAAAGCTAAAACCCATGACAATGAATGTCGTTAATATTGGGGAGAAGATTACAGTCTAGTGGTCTGTGACAGATCGTGTCATATCCACATAACGTGTAATACTAAGTCCATTGAATTTGGATATGAATAATCCGATGAGATTGATTAAAACCTTCGATCTTCCCCCTTTTTTCTTTGAAAATAAACATAAATTAATTAAATCAAACAATTTCGTTATTTGATTCTTGCTTGAGCACCGAGGCTCTGATACCAAATGTAAAAACTAAGATAAAGGATTATGAATACTAAATGTATATCAAGGTTATGCATATGTGACGACCCGGAACAGAATCAGTAGTGTAATCGGCTTAATCCACGAGTTAGCGCGTAATCGCAGTTTTTCGTTATTGATTGAATTGCTGGTCTTGATCACGACTTAATTATTGGCCGAGAATTTGAGTTGAGTCTCTTCTCGAGAGTTGTTGTACACGTGATTTCGAGTTCGTGGGCGGTTCCAGATTATTATTTGGACGACCGAGGAATATAATATGAATATTTGAAATTTTGGAATATTATTGAGTTTATCCGCTCGTGCTCGAGTCTATCCGAATTGTGATTGTGATCCATTTTGGACCGTTGATCGACCCGAACCGTAAATGGAATGATTATCGACTTGATTTGCGAGTTTCGCGATTTGTCATGATTTCGACGTAATCTATTAATATGGCGGCTTCGTTAGCGACTAAATTATCGGGCGAGAATCTGATTTGGGATCCTTCGCGAAAGTTGTAGAGAACTTAATTTTGAGCTCGTGGGAACTTCCGGAGGATTTTTCCGAGTCACGAGGAATAAGTTGTGAATATTTTAGACCGTTGATCGTTTAATCGGATAAGCATGTGATGAATTGATTCGTTGACTTTTTATTGGATTGGTCGAAGTTGTTTGACTTCGGGTGGAAATTGAAGAATTTATCGAAATAAGTTTGTTGACGCGAGAATTGTTGAAAATGGATTTACGACGCGAAAGTTACGTTTGTTCGAAGTTTTATCGAAAAGTATATTTGGATGTTTCCAAAAATAGAAGGTATTTAAAGTGGGTTTCTGGTTTGGGAAAGTCAACTGTTCATTAATGGAGTTGACCGAGTCAACTCGGGGGGGGGGGGGTGAGGAGGTGCGACGGCGGGAAGCTCGACTCGCCGGTGGTGAGCTGTCGTCCGGCCACCTTAGACCTCGGGGTTGGACCCCTTCAACTCGCCTTGTCATCCCCGTTATGTTTCCGGGCCACCATCGACGGCGAGGACGCCGGAGGAGGAGGAATTTTCGGTCGGAAGTTGGTGAAATTTGGGGGTTTTGGGTCGACTCTTTTCCGGCCAAATCGAGAGGCATGAAGCACTGGGCTTTGAAGCCCTCATCGCCACGAATCTACCTATGTAAGTATGGTGTCCCAATTCTTCTTGTACATGGAGAATCGTTCGATTGAATGTTTTGTGGGAATTCGGTTTTGCATGAAATTGGACTAGTTAGAGTTAGAATTGGACTTCGGTGTAGTTATGGAAGTTGTTTGTTGGATGATTTTGAGTGGAATAGGTGTTGGTTCGCCGGAAAATTTCACGGTGGGAGTCACGCCGCCGCCGTCGGCGGTGGTCAACGGTGGTGCTCCGGCCAGAGTTGACTTTTTGGGGTTTTCGACGAGTTATATGTCGTTTCACTCGGAATCGCGCCCCGATCGCAGTGGTATGGTTTGTTTTTCGAATTGAGCATCAGAAATTATAGCGAGGTTTTGTGATGTGATTATCTGATTTTCACGATTTTGTCGAAATTGAATTATATGTTTCCGAGAAGGTTATTTCTCGTCATATGAGTTTGAGGTGTCGAGTTATGAATTTGAGCAGTGGATTTTATGATAATCCAGGGGTTCGTGATTGTTCGTTTGGCGAGGGATTTTCCGCCGGATCACGGGATTAACGCGTATCGCGTTACGCTCATCTGTGAGTAGACATTTTTATATTTTCACAGTTGTTGCGAGTTCGTGATTTTTCGTGATTTTCCGTATTTATTTATATACGATGTTGAAATTAGTTATTATTTTCGGAACTATTATTTTATATTTTATGGTGATGGCATTACTGCATCGATGCTTCGACTACTCGGCTGATCACCGGTAGTCCGCCAAAGTTGAGAGATTCCTCTGCACCAGAGTTGAGAGATTCCTCTGGGCAAGGTTGAGAGATTCCCCTGTTATGCCGCCGGGGTTGAGAGATTCGCCTGACTATCGGGCTTAAGAGATTCGCCTGGTAACGTCCATATATGTTTTCCGAACTCGCTATACTTGTTTATTGTATATGAAATTGGTGAAAGGCATATGTTTATTTTCGTCCACTCACTTTAACGTTTTTATTTGCCTTTCCCCTGGGCTTTTCGGTTCTCGTGCCCAGTTTGCAGTTCGGACTCTAGTGTCGCACGTCGTGGTCGGAGGCATAGTGTTCGAGCTACCTTGTTTCTTCCAGTAGGTTTCATGTTCTACCTGCTGTGGTATATATATATATATAATTATACACTAGAGGTCGCTCTGAGTATTTTGATGTATACTTTTATACGATTTTTCCCCGGATTCCTGTAAATGAAAGGACCCAACCCCGATTTAGCTCCCTAAACCGGAATCAAACTCTTTCGAAAACACGAACCAACGAAAACCGTAAAAATTTTGGCAGAGTTTCGTTACTAACGTGGAATTACCATTACCTGCACGCGAAAAATACACTTCATCCTATGCCACAAAAATCAAACCGTGGGCACCAATCCCATCCGGATTTCTCAATATATCAACAGTAAAGTAAAACAATAAATATATATGCACTTTACTGAAATCCGGTGTAAAATCGTATAACATAAACAACAGATTACTCAGAACGACCTCTAATGTATAAACATATCAGTATACCACCGTAGGTAGAACAATAAACCTACTGGAAGAAACAAGGTAGCTCGAGCACTATGCCTCCGACCACGACGTGCGACACCAGAGCCTGAACTGCAAACTAGGCACGGAAACCGAAAAGCCCAGGGGAAAGACATGAAACACGTTAGTGTGAGTGGACGAAAATAAATGTCTTTCACCAGTTAATATATATATGTTTAAAATAACATATGCGAGTCCAGGTAAATAAAAATAACAAGTACACGAGGTAAAACCATAATCCTCCAGCGTACTGAGCATCCAAGTAAAAATCTCACGGGGTCACTCATGGACACACCCGTGCTAGTACAGTCAGAACCACAGAGTCTCTGACTTCCACGTGATTCTAGCCAGAAATGTCCTCGGAATTGGGGAAACGCCCCTCACCGGTCAGTCGGGGTAACGCCCCTCCTGGTATGGCCTACCATCGGGGATCAGCCGAGAGGCAAGTGTATCGATACAACAACGTAACTGAGACTGTACTCTGTGTAAACCAAATCATAAACAGTTCGATGCAAATGCATGAAACAGCATATAAGTGTATGTATATTCGTATACATATATCCATATAAGTATAATCGTATAATCGTAAAAACACATGCTCATGTAATCCGAAATATCATACGCATGCTCAAGTTCATAAATCATATAAAAGACTCGCAAGAATTCCGTGAAAAGAAATTGTCCACTCACAGACTAGCGTAACGCGATATGCGTTAACCCGTGATCCGGCGGAAAGTCCCTCGCCAAACGAACGATCACGAACACCTGAATATTCACAAAATCCATTTCTCAAAGTCATAACTCGACAATACAAGACAAATCACGAGAAACCACCGTTCTCGGAAACACGTAATTTGATTACGACAAACTGTCGAAAATCCGGAAATCACACCTCAATACCTCGCTGTATTTTCGGATGTTCAAATCAAGAAACGAACCTCCCAACTGTGATCGGGGCGCGATTTCGAGTGAAATGACATGCAATTTGTCGAAAACCCAAAAAGTCAAACTGTTGACCGCCGTTGACCACCGCCCACGGCGGCGCCGCCACCCGACCGGAAAATTTCACAGCCAAGCAACCCTCACTCCACTCAAAATCATCCACTGAGCTACTTTCATAACTGCAACAAAGGCTAATTCAATCTCTAACTAGTCCAATTTCATGATAAACCGAATTGGTACCAAATTTTCCAATCCAAAATTCTCCATGTACACATCGAATTGAAACACCAAACTTACAGGGTAGCATCAAGGGGATGAGAGCTTCAAAGCCCACTCCAAATTTCAGCTCGAATCGGTCTAAAACATGGAACCCGAATTCACCATTTTCTTTCCAAGTTTTCACCGGAAAATTCATCTCCTCCGGCGTCCCACGCCGTGAAAGGAGGCCGGGGCTAGCTTCGGGACATCAAGACAGAAAGAACGGGACAATAACCAGGCCATGAGGTGGCCGGATAAGGCTCGCCGTCGGCGAAGCCGGAACCACCGTCGTACACCGTCGTACCCACTCGGTCAACCCGAGTTGACTGGGTCAAAGCCTTTAATGAAGAATGTTGACCTTCCTGATTTGGCAACCCTCTTAAATACCCTTTCCCAAAATGGAAACTTCATACTTATCCATTTCGACGAACTTTGAATACTCGTAACTTTCTCGTCGTAACTCCGATTCCGATAATTCTTGCGACAACAAACTTGTCTCGACATGTTCTTCAATAATCACCCGAAGTCAAACACATCGACCAAACCAATAAAAAATCAACTGTTCAGCCCAAACACATATTTAATCGACTAAACAAACAACAAACAGAAATATTCACAACTAAATCTTCGTAACTCAAAATAATGCTTCGGAAGTTCCCACTAGCTCGAAATTAAATTCTGAACAACTTCCGTGAAGAAGCCGAAACCAAATTCTCGTCCAGTAATTTAGTCGTTAAGAGCACCACCATTTAAATCTGAACTTCAAATATTCATAATTAATTCCTCGGTCGTCCAAATAACGATCCGGAACAACCCACGAACTCGAAATCACTTGTCTAACGACTCTTGAGAAGAGATCCAGCTCCAATTCTCGGCCAATAATTAAGTCATTATCAAATCTGGCGATTCAATCACCAGTCGGACATCTGCGTCTACGCAGTAACTCACGAATATAGCTGATCATACTGCTGATTCTGGTCCGGGTCATCACAGTAAAATATAGTTTTATTGATTACTTTACATTACTATTATGATATTGAGAAATCCAGATGGGATTGGTGCCCGCGGTTTGATTTTTGTGGCATATGATGAAGTGTATTTTCCGAGTGCAGGTAAAGGCAATTCCGCGTTAGTAGCGTTACTCTGCCGAAATTTTGTTGGTTTTTGTTGGTTCGCGTTTTCCGAAGGGGTTCGATTCCGGTTTGGGAAACTAAATCAGGATTGGGTCCTTTCAGCTTGGTATTAGAGCATTAGGTTTTAGGTTCTGTAGACTTCTATAGTCGTGTTTAATAAGGATATTTGAGAATGTACAACATGTCTTGAGTGATGACCCGACCGGCCGGCGGATACTCATCAATACTCCGGGTGTTGTATGCTTTCAAATATTTAAAGTTCCATGATTACGTTCTACTTGTTGCGAACGATGTTTTATTCATTAGGATGCCTCCTTGACGTGCTTTCCGTGTCGGTACGGTTATGGATCATATTGAGGATCAGTCGATGCGTGATTTGACAGTGAGTTGTGGGTTCGGATGAACAATTTGAATTCAGAGATTTGTGTGGCATGGTTTGCCTGGTTGTGCATGTATGGGCGTCTACATGTTGCCTCAGAGCAGAGAATTGTGGTAGTTGATGTTTTGCGTGAGTCAGATCATTGTATTTGGTGGGCTGGTATTGTGTGAGTTCCTGTTGCGACTCCATGGCCTATATTCGGGGTGTTGTTTATACGGTAATGGTTCAATCAGGCTACCTAACAATGGAATATGGAGTGTTTACCAACCTAAGACAGAGATGTATCTTTCACATGTTTGTCCTAGTTTGCACGTGTTATGTGGCTTCATAGGAAGCAATGCACGAGATTCGAGATGAGTTTGAACCTGAGCATCAGAGGGATTTTGACTGTTCTGCCTCAAGACAACCGTGATGAGTTTGTTGTGCTGTACCCAGAGGCGAGGATATTGAGAAGGAAAGGCGTACGCAGTTTTTGACATGTTGGTTTCAGGAAGGTGAACTTAGTCGAGAGATTTTGATGAGGTTGAGTTCTGGCACCTCGGGATTAGTATCTTCATCAGGCTGTGGCCTTTTCGATTATGTTGAGGGTCATCTGATTAAAGTAGAAGATCCATTTGGTGGTGATGGAGATCACAGAGTAGTGGACTTGTTTTTGTGGCATGAGTCAGGGTGGTCGTTGGTGATCCTTCCACACAGCAGGCGTTGCTGTGATTTGTGTCCGAGGAGCACTCTCAGTTGCTATTGTGGTGGCCAGGAGGGTCACGTTATGAGGGAGCATCCTCAATCAGTTATTTTTTAGTGGTTCGACAGCTCGGAGTTCAGGAGGAGGTCATGATGCTTTTTCTGGAGTTTGACCAACGCAACCTTTTAGACGAGTCAATCAGCAAAGTCGCAATCGACGTGGACGGTCTGTTGGGCATGTCGGAGTTCGTGCCATGACCCTGTGTGAGGATAGAGTTTCTTTGAGGCTACTATTGCTTGATATACATGGCTCTTGTACATGCATCTACACTTCCGGGGTTATGGAGAGAGTGTTGTATCCATCCGGAGAGGTTGTGAGATCTTTGTTGGAGATTATGGGTTAGCCGCGGATCTATTATTGCTGGATATCGTCGATTTTGTTATGATGTTGGGTATGGACTTCTTGGCGACACATTGGGTTATGTTCGAGTGTAACGAGAAGGAGGTTGTATTTCGATGACCCGGATTTCCCGAGATATTGTTACACGGTGAGAAGAATATTTGATTACCATGTGTGATTTTAGCAATGAAGGTCGAGCGGATGATAAAAAGGGTTGTGTTGCTTACTTAGCTCATGTCGTGGATACTACAGCTGCTGTGCCAGACATTGGTGATGTTGAGGTGGTTCTAGAGGTTCCAGGTGTGTTCCGGAGGAGTTACCGGGTATTCCTCCAGTTCGGGAGACCGACTACACCATTGAGCTTTTACTGGGCGTTGGACCCATATTACAGACATTTTATCATATGGCGCTAGCGGAGTTGAAGGAGCTATAGATCCAACTTCCAGAGTTGCTAGAGGAGATTGTATGCGACCCAGTGTATCACTGTGGGGTGCTCTTGTACTATTTGTACAGAAGAATGATGGTTTGACAAGGTGGTGCATTGACTACCGGAAGCTGAATCAGGATTCAGAGGAGAACAAGTATCCTCTACTTCGGATTGACGACTTGTATGATCAGCTCAAGGGAGCTTCAGTCTTTTCGAAGATTGATTTCGGGTCCGGATACCATCAGTTGTGGATCAGAGAGTCAGATATGGCCAGGATAACTTTCGGATCACGAGTTCTTGGTTTTGTCGTTTGAGTTGACCAATGCCCCGCAGCTTTTACGGACTTGATGGACCGGGTGTTCAGACGATTCTGGACAAGTTTGCGGTCGTGTTTATCGGCAACATCCTGATTTACTCCAGGAGTGTGGGTCAGCACCTGAAGCATTTGCGAGCTATTTCGCGGACTTTGCGAGATGATCTATTGTTTGCGAAGTTCAGCTAGTGTGAATTTTGGTCGGTTAGTGTGAGATTTTTGGGCCACGTGATGTCAGCCGAGGGAGTCGGCGTGGATCCTGACCAGATAGAAGCTGTGTTGATTTGGAGTTGACCTACCATTGTACCAGGGGTCAAGAGTTTCTTGGGTTTGGCAAGCTACTATCGGCGCTTTGTGCAGGATTTTCTCGGGTTGCCACTTCATTTTCTGGATGGACGAAGAATGGCGTCAAGTTCGGGTGGTTTGATGCACGTGAGGAGAGTTACTTACTCCTGAAGGAAAGTTGACTGTTGCACCGGTTTTGACTTTGCCTGACGACCATGGCGAGTTCGTGGTTTATAGTGATGCATCGAGATTCGGATTTGGTTATGCTTTATGTAGCATAGTAGAGCGGTGGCTCATGGTTTCAGGCAGTGGAAACTTTATGAAGCTACATATCCATGTATGGTTTAGGTGTAGCTGTCTTTATTTTAGCATCGGAGAGTTCGAGACACTACTGCTACAGCGTGCAGTGCAGTGTAGGATGTACACTGATCACTTGTGTTCATCTACTTGCATTTTCGGCCAGATTTGAACTTGAGGCGACGTAGATGGATGGGGTCGATTAACGACTATGGCTACACATTTGAGTTTATCCGAGAAAGGCTAGTAGTTGTACCTTGACTATCCATCTGGGATGTTGTTGCTGATGCATTCAATCGGAAGTCAGGAGCCTCATTGTTTCATATGTGTGTGGCTCGAGTTTCCGTGTTAGCCGAGTTGCGAGCTATGAGAGCTGAGTTCGAGAGTGATAGTGATGAAGCTGATTGTTTTACGTGCGTTATGCACTAGTGGTACGGAGATGTATCAGATACTTCGAGTTTACTACTCGTGACGCAACATGAAGAGTATTATAGCAGCTTGTGTGTGCAGATGCCACATTTGTCTACAGGCTAAGGCAGAGAGGCAGAAACTTGCTGGGAAGTTACAGCCATTGGAGATTTCCGATTAGAAGTTGGAGCTTGTCACTATGGATTTTGTGTGCCAGTACGCACTTCGATTAGTGATACTAGTTATCGGGCCATTGTGGACCATTTGATAAAGTCAATTCTTTTCCTTGTACTTTCGGAAAAGATTTTGGTGGCAAGTTGGTATAGCTATGTTTGGCGGAGGTTGTCCATTTTCGTGGTGCGCCTGTGTCCCAGTTTGCTGATCGAGATAATCAGTTACAACAGAGTGTTGGCAAGCATTACAACGAGCATTGGGGACCAGATTACAGGTTAGTACCGTTTCTTATCCTCAGATTAGTGGGCGATCTTTGAGGTTTATTCAGACCTTGGAGGGCATATTATGGTCTTGTGTATTGCAATTCCGAAGGATTTGGGACCAGCAGTTTCATTTGTTCGAGATTGCTTGCAGTACCAGTTTGTAGACCTTCTGATTAGCAAGAACAGGTTGATAATTGCTCGAGTTCGACGTTAGAGTTATATTGATGTGAGCAGGTTGAGTTATGAATTTGTCACGTTATTTTGGTCCGTATGTGATCATGGGGTGAATTTGTGTTATGTCGGATAGTTTGGCATTGCCTATAGCGTTGGCCAATTTGTTTAAGTGTTGTATTCTGTGTGGTGGAAGTACATTTCAGATTTGTTGCATGTTTTGTACCCTATCAGTTCCTTATGCAGGAAGACTTGGCATTTGTGGAGGAGCCAGATCAGATTCCAGATTTGAGGGTAAAGAGATTACAGCACTGAGATATTTCCTATTGTGAAATCTGTTGGCAGAGTTATTCAGTTAAAGTAGCCACTGGGGAATTGAGCAGTATGCCGAAACAGTATCCCTACTTTTCAGTTGGCAGATTTGGAAATTTCGAGGTCGAAATTTTTCTAAGGGGGGTAGATTTGTGACGACCCTGAACAGAATCAGTAGTGTAATCGGCTTAATCTACGAGTTAGCGCGTAATCATAGTTTTCCGTTATTGATTGAATTGCTGGTCTTGATCATGACTTAATTATTGGCCAAGAATTTGAGTTGAGTCTCTTCTCGAGAGTTGTTGTACGAGTGATTTCGAGTTCGTGGGCGGTTCCGGATTATTATTTGGACGACCGAGGAATATAATATAAGTATTTGAAATTTTGGAATATTGTCGAGTTTATCCGTTCGTGCTTGAGTCTATCCGAATTGTGATTGTGATCCGTTTTGGACCATTGATCGACCCGAACAGTAAATGGAATGATTATCGACTTGATTTGCGAGTTTCGCAATTTGTCGTGATTTCGACGTAATTTGTTAATATGGCGGCTTCATTAGCGACTAAATTATCGGGCGAGAATCTGATTTGAGATCCTTCGCGGAAGTTGTAGAGAATTTAATTTCGATCTCGTGGGAACTTCCGGAGGATTTTTCCGAGTTACGAGGAATAAGTTGTGAATATTTTAGACCGTTGATCGTTTAATCGGATAAGCTTGTGATGAATTGATTCGTTGACTTTTTATCAGATTGGTCGAAGTTGTTTGACTTCGGGTGGAAATTGAAGAATTTATCGAGATTAGTTTGTTGACACGAGAATTGTTGAAAACGGATTTACGACGCGAAAGTTACGTTTGTTCGAAGTTTATCGAAAAGTATATTTGGAAGTTTCCAAAAATAGAAGGTATTTAAAGTGGGTTTCTGGTTTGGGCCACCATCGACAGCGAGGACGCCGGAGGAGGAGGAATTTTCGGTCGGAAGTTGGTGAAATTTGGGGGTTTTGGGTCGACTCATTTTCGGCCAAATCGAGAGGCATGAAGCACTGGGCTTTGAAGCCCTCATCACCACGAATCTACCTATGTAAGTATGGTGTTCCAATTCTTCTTGTACATGGAGAATCATTCGATTGAAAGTTTTGTGGGAATTCGGTTTTGCATAAAATTGGACTAGTTAGAGTTAGAATTGGACTTCGGTGTAGTTATGGAAGTTGTTTGTTGGATGATTTTGAGTGGAATAGGTGTTGGTTCGCCGGAAAATTTCACGGTGGGAGTCGCGCCGCCGCCGCCGCCGGCGGTGGTCAACGGTGGTGCTCCGGCCAGAGTTGACTTTTTGGGGTTTTCGACGAGTTATATGTCGTTTCACTCGGAATCGCGCCCCGATCGCAGTGGTGAAGTTTGTTTTTCGAATTAAGCATCGGAAATTATAGCGAGATTTTGTGATGTGATTATCGGATTTTCACGATTTTGTCGAAATTGAATTATATGTTTCCGGGAACGGTTGTTTCTCGTGATATGATTTGAGGTATCGAGTTATGAATTTGAGCAGTGGATTTTATGATTATCCAGGGGTTTGTGATCGTTCGTTTGGCGAGGGATTTTCTGCCGGATCACGGGATTAACGCGTATCGTGTTACGCTCACATGTGAGTGGACATTTTTATATTTTCACAGTTGTTGCAAGTTCGTGATTTTTCGTAATTTTCTGTATTTATTTATATACGATGTTGAGATTATTTATTATTTTCAGAGGTATTATTTTATATTTTATGGTGATGGCATTACTGCATCGCTGCTTCGGCTACTCGGCTGATCACCGGTAGTCCGCCAGAGTTGAGAGATTCCTCTGGACCAGAGTTGAGAGATTCCTCTGGGCAGGGTTGAGAGATTCCCCTGTTATGCTGCCGGGGTTGAGAGATTCCCCTGGCCTATTACTGTCGGGCTTGAGAGATTCGCCTGGCAACCTCTATATATGTTTTCCGAACTCGCTATATTTGTTTATTGTATATGAAATTGGTGAAAGGCATATGTTTACTTTTGTCCACTCACTCTAACTTTTTTATTTGCCTTTCCCCTGAGTTTTTCGGTTACCATGCCCAGTTTGCAGTTCGGACTCTGGTGTCGCACGTCGTGGTCAGAGGCATAGTGTTCGAGCTACCTTGTTTCTTCCAGTAGGTTTCTTGTTCTACCTGCTGTGGTATATTTATATAATTATACACTAGAGGTCACTCTGAGTATTCTGATGTATACTTTTATACGATTTTTCCCCGGATTTCTGTAAAATATAGTTTTATTGATTACTTTACATTACTGTTATGATATTGAGAAATCTAGATGGGATTGGTGCCCACAGTTTGATTTTTGTGGCATAGGATGAAGTGTATTTTCCGGGTGCAGGTAAAGGCAATTCCGCGTTAGTAGCGTTACTCTGCCGAAATTTTGATGGTTTTTGTTGGTTCGCGTTTTCCGAAGAGGTTCGATTCCGGTTTAGGAAACTAAATCGGGGTTGGGTCCTTTCAGCATATGAAACTGTAAAACTGTGATTGATACAAGAACATAAACAACATATATAAATTTCTCTATATTATCCTTAATAGTTGACTCTTTTATGGGCAGAGTAATGAATGACTTCTTAATGAAATTGTTAGTACGCAATGTGCTAAACCCAAAAAACATAATTTACTTGGCACAAAAAATACTTGGGAAGCCTACAAATGCCATGCAAAAGGCCATTTACCAACCTCAGGGGTAGTCTGGTCATTTTGAACCCATGTCGTACAACGCACATGAGTCGCATCCACACGCGTCACGTGCAGACCATATCGATCTACCCGGTTGAATGACCAGCGCACACTCACGACACGCGTAAGCGCAGTTCGGTCACCACAGCCTGGTTCCATAGAACGCATGTGATGGGGAACAACGCACATCACGCGTAGGCTGTATGAAATGGAGCAACTATTGACCAGCGTACCCCTTAGTCACTCCTGTGGAAATTAGTCATTCCTAAACACCAAAATGGTAGGAGGGCTAGTCCCACATCAAGAATCACTTCAAGTTGTCAAAAACCATCTAACTATAAACAAATGATACCCGCTCCAAGGAAGAG
The DNA here is from genome assembly GCA_946800695.1 of Geum urbanum. Classification (NCBI taxonomy): domain Eukaryota; kingdom Viridiplantae; phylum Streptophyta; class Magnoliopsida; order Rosales; family Rosaceae; genus Geum; species Geum urbanum. The sequence goes on from OX327003.1 coordinate 16,772,541, forward strand.
GAAACTTATTTGACTTCTACTGTTACTTTACCCAAGCAGTTACGTCATTTATTGACTTAAGCATCGAAGCATCAAAGGCGGGCCAACCCTTTCTCGATCTCTTAGACTAAAACTATTATTTTGCAGATAACGCAAGCGTTCCAGGCTTCGGACTGGGACGCTTGTGAGCGATCCTACATCCAAAATCTTCCCTTCTTCGGGATAAGATCCTTATGGATTTCGCCCAAAACAATTGGCGCCGTCTGTGGGAAAACTATAATTTTTTCAACCACATTAAAAAGGCTATCCCATTTTTCTTTATGGCCATTAACGAACAGGATGGCATGATCACTCCCGCTAGGGATCACTTGCAAGAGTTTGAGCCACTCCTAACGACCACCGTCTCGTCGGGACCCCTTAACGCAAATATATTCAGTAGCGTTGGAGTGTCATCCCAGACCATGGCATCTTGCATCCCTATTGATCCCAACATCACTCATGCCCAACTCTTAGCACAAATCGCCGAGCTCATGGCAGAATGGGACGCAACCCAACGTACCAATGAGCGTCTTAGTGACATGAATAGCTCGAACTCGGCCGTCAAGAGGAACGATGCAACATGATCCACATGAACGCCTAGCTGATCAATCCATTAATGCCCGGCCCTTCGCCTGTAATTGAGATACCTACTCCCTAGGACGCAACGGGCCAAATCCTTGCCTGACTGGCTGAATTGGAATGCGAACTAAGGTAGAACCGTAACCATCATCACACTGTGTCTTACACACCACGTACAACCCCGTTCTCCCCTTCCATCACCAATGTGGGACGCCACCCAGGGGCAAAGACATGGAAGGATGAGTGATACTCTGGACGTGGAGACCCTAACACACAGACATGACGATGCAACACTGTGTTACTTATTCCTTGAATCACTTATAGGTGAGACGCTCAATTAGAATTTTGAACTGGCCCCGAGATCTGTATCATCGTTCGAAGAACTTACGGACACTTTTCTCAAGCGATATCGATTGCAAATGCGTCACAGCACTGTCAAGTCTCTTTTCTCTGCTCGGCAGGGAGGCTATGAGAATTTATCGTCTAACATCAACCGTTTCAGGAAGGTTGCTCAGCTTTTCCAAAATTTGGACAAGCAGACAGCTTAGACAGCGTTAGTACAGGGACTTTAACCTTCACTCTTCAAAGAAAAACTGATCTGAAAGGACTAACTCGCATACGAGGCCACTCTCGATATGATGGTAGAAAAGGCTGAAGTCCACAACCGTGTCTGGGGCCAACGGGACGGTTGTATACCTCCTAATCGACGTGGCTACAACGGAAAGTGACACCGTTCCCACACACCAGAGCGGAAACAAAGTCCATACAAGCCGCGTACTCAAAAAAGTCATCGTTCTCCTGTCTGGAACATGCATTACGTTCCAGAAAGACAGCGTTCTCCCACTCGGAACCTACAACGACCACTCAAATCTCAAAAACATCGTTCCCCTGATCGAAGGGTCTACACCGTCATGAATGCCATCTATGCAAAGATTTTTGCCAACAATAAACAGCTGATAGCTCAACCTAAGCCCAAGACGCACAAGGCACCACTGAAGAACACCAGCAGTTGGTGCAAATATCACGAATCAGAAACCCATAACACGGAAGATTGCAACGTTTTGAAGAAAATCATACAAGAGTTATTTGATAAAGGCGAGCTAAACTAGTATCGCGCCGATGGAGGCAAGCAGATCGCATTCATCGAAGCTCAAAAAGAAATTTCCACGATCTATAGAGGTAAGCAGCGGTTGGACACCCCTTCCCAAGAAATGTTGTCCATCGTATCGGGTTCCGAACCTAAGGTTCAACGCCGTTCTTGGGAGCCAATAACCTTCTTCGAGGCGGACGAGCTAGGAGTTCCTCCCACAGACGATGCATTTGTCATCGACGCCTTTGTAGACTGGTGTAAGGTAAGTCGCGTCCTAATCGACTCAGGCTCGGGCGCTAATGTGATTTTCCTTAGTGCATATGAGCAATTGAAATGACCTGGCCATTGCTTATCATAGGACAACGAATCCCTCATGAGTTTCTCAAGTGACGACATATATCCTCTCGGTAACGACTACATGCGTCTAGGTCTGGGCGCCACGGGTTCTCCCCAAAGGGAAGTATTTACAAATTTTATTGTGGTAGATTTGCACTCCTCTTACAATATAATTCTTGGCCATCCAGCCCTTAAAAAATTTCGAGCCATTACAACCAGTCACATGTTATACATGCAATTTCCAACGGATTTTGGCATAGGTTCTATATGTGGATACAACTTCGTAACGCGCCTAATCAACCCCCGAGCCGGTCATGGTGTATCCCAAGAAATTATGAAGGTGGAAAATACACCCATCCCTGACATGAAAATGGAGGAGCCTGATGATCCAAGGGATGGGGTGAACGCTCTCAGACCCGTTGAAACTGGGGACTCTATCATTGAAGTTGAAATCGATCCAGCTCACCCCGAACGCAAGGTTCTTATCAGCGCCACTATAGATGTCAGCATCAGGATGGATTTGATCAGTCTCCTTTACGAATACAACACCGTATTTGCATGGTCCTACGCCAATATGCCCCGTATCTCTACCGATTTAATTTCTCACAGGTTGAGTATTGCCCCACACAGCAAGCTAGTCAAGCAAAAGCGTCGCGCATACAATGCTGAGCGTTACACTGCGATGAACGCTGGGGTGGAACGCCTCGTCAAGATGGGTTTTATACAGCCTGTCCAGTATCCCAAATGTATATCAAATGCAGTCATGGTTCCAAAAAGCAATGGGAGTTAGCGAATGTCCGTAGACTACACAAATTTGAACAAAGCATGCTCTAAACACTACCACATTTTAACCCATTGCCGGCGATTTAAAAATCACCGGCAATGGGTTAAAATGTGGTAGTGAAAGACAGCTTCCTGCTACCCAGAATAGACCGACTCGTGGACGCGACAACAGGATATGAACTGCTCTCAACGCTAGACGCGTCCTATGGTTATAACCAGATCTTCATGAACCCGGAAGATTAAATCAACAATAAAAATAACACTTTTATATATATTCACCAACCGACTTCAAAACTTATTAAAATATTGCTCGCTTATCCGAAAAATTCCCCAAAAAATCCATCGAGCTCGAAATTAAATACTCTACAATTCTTGTGAAGGAAGTCAACACAAATTCTTGCCTGATGAAATGGTCGTTAACAAACCCAATTATGCGACTAATCAGCAATAATGCGTAACACAAATCGATAACTGCATGATTACAGTTCGGGTTGTCACAATCCACCCCCCTTTCAAAAAGTTCTTCCTCGAAATTTACATACCTACTAAGAGAACGAAGCTACTACTCACACAAACTGTTTTGATTGCTATGTGGCTACATTTACTGTATGATTTCTATACAACACTGGCATTAACAGAATATTCCTGTTCCAGAGAATCTACTCTTGACGGTTAAAAACATCCAACGGTTCCACAACCTGAACTGAACTGTCTGCAATAGAAATTTTCTGAGGATTAGGAATATACGTCCATAACCACGATGCGTGAAATACGTCATATACATATGCCAGCCTCGATAATATTTCTCAAACGGTAACCCATAACGCTCATATTCTTACTAATGTGCATAATTTGCCGTACCAACAACTTGTCGCGCCAACAAATGTGCATAACTCCTTTCCATGGCGATAGCTAGAGGGATACTCAATTACCATTGTATACTCTGCCTGAAATTTGTGCAATCTTTTCTGATGATCTGACAATTTCAATCTGTTAAGAAAATCTGCATGTTATCTGATATCTCTAGTACACTAATTGAATTGATAACGCTTACTCATTAACTTATCTCAGCATAGCCGAATACTACATGGCTTACCATAAAATGCTATTTAAAGTGGCATCTGGATATTCAAATGCAAATTGTAATCATAGGCGAAATCTGCCCAAATGTTGACACTTCATAAGAAACTATAATACACATAATCTTAGCATACCTCAATAATCTGAGTAGTTCTCATGAACTAACACCCCGCTTGGGATGAAAACTATGTTAACCTGCAACTGATATACAACACTGCCATTTATTTACTTTAGAATGCTCAACCAAATCGAGCAACAAGCCTCATCAGAATTCTTCTGTTTTTGACTAATCTTTAACTGATACACAGAATATGCCTTTATATAACAACAACTCACCTCTCTTATCTGCAAGAAATCAAGCGATTCACCAACATACAATATACTAAAGAAAAATCACAATTCTGGAATTCACGAATTCGATAAGAAGAAACTGATCCAACCAGGAATTAGCAACAAAACCTCTGGCTCAATAACTGTGATATAAAAGAAAACACTTTTAACACACATATCTGACATCTGAGGAACAATTAGCTGATGTTCTTACTAAGAAGTTGTCACATGATGCCTTTAGTAAATGGTTGAACAAGTTAAGCATGATTGACATCTACGTTCCAACTTGAAGGGGAGTGTTGGCAAATATTATTCTTGTAGATATTCTATACCCATTAGAAAGATACCTTATAAAAATGCATATATACCAAATTTGGGAGTGAATGAGAGCATTGCATTGTAACCTAAACACTTTATCTATACTTTTCTACTCACTACAAGAAAAATGCTCTTAGATAACAGAACCCTAAGTATACATTAGACGACGGAAAAAAGTTATGTCGTCTAAGACACACTTCGACGACAAAAAAAGTATTTTCGTCGTCCAAGTGGTCAAATAGACGACGCACCGACACACCATCGTCTATTTGACGACTTAGACGATGCAGAGTCGGTGTGTCATCTATGTGACCACTTGGACGATGAAAACTACCTCAGTCCGTCGTCTAAGTGACTACTTAGACGACGCACCGACGTTGCGTCGTCTAAGTGAAGCATTATATAATGTCCATGATGAAAATAGTATGATGTGGAGTTACACTACGTGGAGCGAGCATGGTGAAGCAGTAGACTTCAACTTAGCAGACTTTAGCTCAGGGTATAGTTACCATGGTGCCTCATCCAGCTGCAGTGGTGCTGGCCCCCTTGCTTGGAACCCAACTGTGGATTTGGTCTATGATTAGTTTCTGAGATTTAGTCATGGTGGACACCAACACCAAGATAGAGGTTACAATACCACTAATGAGCATGATAACACATTTCCCGCTGCTAGCTTGGCCACTGACACTAGTGAGATGGATAAGTACAATAGGATACTACTTGAAGCCCAGACCCCGGTGAACCCTGGATGCCAGGATAATGTGTTGCAATATGTGATGGAGCAAATGCAGATAAAAGTGAAGCACAAAATGTCAGTCAGTACTTTTGACGAAATTCAGGAACAAATATGTAAGTTGCTTCCTAATGATCACAATCTTCCTGAATCCCATTATAAGGTTAGAAATATCTTGAGCAGCCTCGGCCTAAAGTACAGGATAATTGATGACTGTCCAAATGATTTAAGGTTAGAAATATCTTGAGCAGCCTCGGCCTAAAGTACAGGATAATTGATGACTGTCCAAATGATTATGTGCTGTTTTACAAAGAGTATAAAGATTTAGACTATTGTCGCGTATGTGGCCAGTGCAGATATGAGCTGAATATGAAGAGTTTGAAAAAGAAAATTCCAGTCAAGGTTCTTTGATATTTTCTATTGATTCCCAGATTCCAGCATTTGTACATGTCTCTATACACAGTAGAGGCAATGCGATGGTACGAAGAAAAGCGAATAGATGACGATGTGCTGAAACACGCTACGAATGGGGAGGCTTTCAAACATTTCGACAGCGAATTTGGAGACTTTGTCGCAGAGGTTCAAAACGTTAGACTCAGACTATCTACAGACGGATTCAATCATTGGGGTAGAAATAGCTTTGTCATCCATACTTGGCCAGTTATTCTCATGTCGTACAACCTGTCTCCGTGGATGTGCATGAATTAGGAATTTAATTTCCTTACTCTGCTAATTCTAGGTCCTAAATCTCTGGGGAAGTGCTTAGATGTCTACCTCAGACCTTTGATCGACGAGCTGAAATTGTTGTGGGAAAATAGAGTCCCAACTTATAACAAATTCACTGACACGATGTTCATGATGAGGGCAGCCGTAATGTGGATGATCAGTGATTTTCTGGCGTATAGGATGTTGGTAGCCTGCAAGACGAAAGGATACAATGGATGTTCTATATGTTTGGATGACGTGAACTCCAATTGGCACGCAGGGAAGGTGTGTTACCTGGGTCACCATATATGGCTTCTTGACGATCACCCATAGCGACAGGATGAAGCTCATTTCGACGGGATGGTAGAGAATAATCTGAAGCCCCGTAGTTGGTCTGGCGAAGAGATTTTAGAGAGGTTGAGCTATTTCGACTTTGGTGTGTTGAAAAATGACAAGGATGTATATAAATGCAATCTAATACCTCCACATGATCTTAGCTATTGGCATCACTAAAGTATATTCTTTGAACTCCCTTACTGGTCGAAGTTGAAGCTGAGGAACAACTTGGATGCAATGCACATAGAAAAGAATGTGTCCAACAGCGTGGTGGGAACAATTCTCGGTATTAAGTTCAAGACTAAAGATATTCCGAAATTACGCAGAGATCTGGAATCTATGAATTTACGTCTTCCCTTGTGGTTGAGGAGGTATAGGAGAAGAGTGTACAATAAGATGTCAGCTGCACCTTACACAGTGAATCCGACACTTAGAGGTTCTGTATTTCACTAGTTTAAGAGCGTTCGTTATCTGGCTACGTATGTAGCTACTATAATCGGAGCAATGAACGAGGTGCAACACAAGTTTGTTGGTCTAAAGACACATGACTATCACCTTATGTTGCAACGTCTGATTCCAGTGGTAATTTGGCCATATTTGCCTCGTGACGTCGTAGAACCAATAGTGACATTATGCAGATGCTGACAGAGGTTATGCGCCAGTGAGTTAAAGAAGTCAAATGTGGTAAAACTGCAACAAAAAATTGTGCACATCATTTGCAAACAAGAGGGGATTTTTTCCCCTGCTTTCTTTGACATCATGATTCACCTAATGATCCACCTGCTCATTTATGGTCCGGTCTAGTACACTTTGATTTATCCTCAAGAGAGGTACGTATAACTAATTAATTATACAGGTTTTCCAATCCATTATTAATTTGTTTCACTCGAGATTACTAGCTAGCTATATGTACTTATTCTACAATTAATTAATTGAACGTTTGATCTTGTAGACAGCTTGGACAGTATAAAGAATTCGTGAAAAATAGGTCGGCCCCGGATGGCTCCATAGCAGAGACATACCTAATACATGAGTGTGTTACTTACTGCAACAGGTACCTCAAGGATCCACCACCTCCCACCGCCTCTGATCCTAGTGTTTGCATCAATCTTTCTGTCGTCACAAATGTCGTATGACCGTTTAGAGGAGTATTAAAGGAATCGTTAACATGAGAAGACCTTATTGAGGCACATTGGGTAGTGTTGCGAGACTGTGACGAAGTTAATCCTTACATGATTCGGTACAGGGAGAAGCTTCAGGCGTTAAAACCGGACAAGAGTTCAGCGTGGTTTGAGAAAGTGGTTAAGAAGAAGTTCCCCGATTATTTCTTCCAATGGGTACATATGTTCCCTTATTTAATTTATATACATGTTTGTAGAAATTAAACCCTTTAATTATATATATTTCCCATTTTTCCAGATGATTGATCTACAAAAATCCAAAAACCACGGGGTGGTGGTCTTGGCCAAAGCACTTGCTAGCAGAGAAGCCGATTAAACACTATATTTATCCCGGATGTTTTGTGTACGGTGTAAAGTTTCATTCATTGGCCCAAGATGAAGGAAGAAGAACACAAAACAGTGGGGTAGCGGTTGGGAAAGACAATGATATATATTACGGAGCTCTTGTATATGTCGTTCAACTATGTTACATAAATGATGTCAATGTTTTCCTATTCAAGTGCAACTGGTTCAAGGGTACAAAGGAAGACCCGGGTCTTTTATCAGTCGATACAAACTCAAGCTGGTATGAGGATGAGACCTTCGCTCTTACCACCTTAGTTAGGCAGGTGTTCTATCTTGATGATCCGAAAGCTGGTGAAGGGTGGAAAATAGTGAACCATATCTCTCATCGAGGTATATGGAATACCATGACAGTTGAAGGGACGTCGGCGACTGAAAATGTTGAACTGCAAAGAGATATTACTGCATATCAAGAGCCTAATATTTTTGTCATCCGCTCCGACATATTAGACCTGGTTCAAGCTGGTGAACACTTACCCATGCCTGATGTATGTATGGATCTAACTCAAGATGAGATTATTGATGCAATTAATGAGGTAGATGAAGAAGAGTCGCAGGATGAGGATGATGACGAGGATTTAGGATATTCCTCAGAAGATGTTAAGTATGATGAGGAGGAAGAGCAATTGGATAATAGTGGTGAGGAGGATGACGATGATTATGACGAAGAGTACAATACAACGACGAGGAATATTAATTGGTAATTAATTATTGTAATTAAATTTTTTTACGTAATGATACATGATTAATTATATATATTATGAGGAGGAGTAGGTACAATTATAAATTTTGTACTTAATAATTAATTATTTAATTTTAACTTTTTCGCATAATTAACTTTAAATTAATTAAAGAGCGAGGTCGCTTCGATAGACGAAAATATAAATTAAAATTAATTAATTAATTAATCCATACGATCAAGAATCACATTTTCCCTAAACCCTAAAACCTAGACGACGGAATGACTTTTCGTAGTCCATACCAAGGTAATTAAACACAATAGTAATTAGTTATATAACTCTTAATCCTAAGGCTCTTAACCCTAAACCCGAAAGTAAGAACTTAGACGACACAATGACACATTTGCGTCATCCAAGTATGCACTTAGACGACGTAAATGTGTCATTCTGTCGTCTAAGTGCTTACTTGGACGACGTAAATGTGTCATTGCGTTGTTTAAGTTAAAATTTTGTTCTTTCACATCTAAGACAACGACCATGTAGACCATGCCCCAATGCATATTCTTTTCGTCGAGACCATAGAGTAAAAAATTCTTGGAGTGTGAGCGTCGATGGTTCTAAAATTGGACTTACTGATTTTCGTGTATTCACGTTTTCGGTTTGTAAAAATTTTGGTTTTGCAGTTGACTGTGCCGATGAAACCCTTAACGAACTTACTATTTAGTGAAAATTATTCTACTTATATATTATCTTATGGAGAATGTATCCAATGGTTGTTTTGTCCAAATTCAATTTCGTTAATATTGTTGTGCAATGAGCCTATACTTAATAATACTTAAGTTATACAGATTAGTAGATACTTAACAAGTTTAAAGACGTAAATTTATTCATCATCTTAAATTCAACTTTTTATATATACGATTCTTTAATTAATTTTTTACTACAATTTCATTCGAATGACAGATCTGAAACTTCTTTACGAATTATTTTTATGAAAATTGTACCTAGACGACGGAGTTGGAGGACTCTCCGTCATCTAGGTGAGAACCTGGACGACGGAAATGGTCATCTTCGTCATTAGGGTGAGCACCTGGACTACGGATATGGACATTTTCGTCGTCTAGGTTCAAATTTTAGGCGGTTTAAATTTCACCGCCATTTTTTTGGGAACGGTTCAAAACTTGACCTGGACGACGGAGCTGGCCTTCTCCGTTGTCTATGTTAAATTTGAACAGTTCCCAAAAATTATGGCAGTCAACTCCCACCCGCCAATTAATTTGGTGCCGTTTTCAAAAATTACGACGATTGACTTAGATGACGGAAATGGGTCATTGCGTCGTCCAAGTGCACCTAGACGACGGAAAATGACACTCCGTCGTCTAAGTGAAACAGTATAAATAGGTAGTTCTAGCCAGTTTCGATCATTCTCTCATTCCTCTCCTCAAAACTCCTCTCTCTCTCTCTCTCTCTCTCTCTCTCAAAACAGTCCGGCCTCCCACCGCCTCCCTCTGGCATCTCCCTCCGTCCGGCGACTCCCTACCTCCGTTGCCTCTCACCTCCTCCACCGTCATTCCCTCCCTCCATGACGTACGTTGATCCTCCGGCCTCCCTCCCTCCATCTCCCACCGTCACCGCCACCGGCCACTCATCTCCACCGCCGGTAAGTTTTATTTTTTTTAACGTATGTACGTATTTTAAATTATGGTAATTATGGTAAATTAGTAAAAATAATAAATTGGTAAATTATTGTAATTATGGTAAATTAGTAAAAATAATAAATTGGTAATTATGATAATTATGATAATTATTGTAATTATGGTAAAATAACAAAATGGTAAATTGTTGTAATTATGGTAAATTAGTAAAAATAATAAATTGGTAATTATGGTAAATTATTAATTATGGTAATTATTTTAATTATGGTAAATTATTAATTATGGTAATTATTTTATTTAGTATGAATTATGGTAAATTATGGTAATTAGTGTGAATTTAATTATTTGTACTATTACTTTAATTAATAGTAATATTATTTGTAATAGTATGAATTTAATTATAAATAGTAAATATTATAAATTGGTTAATATTAATAAATGATAAATATCAAAAATGGTTTTACAAATGAAAAATATTAAAAATAGTAAATGTTGTGGTCAATATGAAAAATATAGAAAAAATAATTAGTAAATTATTACAAATAGTAAATGGTAAAGTAGTTATAATTAATGGAAAAATAGGTTTAATAGTTGATTTTTACAACTTCTAAGTTAAAATGGTCCCGTGGGGTAAAAAAAAAGGCACAAAAAGAGGCGGAAGATGCTCAACTCCGACGCTTCGCAGAGCAAGTGGGTTGGCAGAGCCAGGAGGATAACGTCGCACCTCCTCCGGACCCTTCAGCTGGTCCATTGGCAACGGCGACTAGGGAAATTCCTGATTCCCCAACTATATAAACCGATAATGATGACACTCCTTCCGGCCCATCATTGATGTCTGAAAGTGCCCAGAAGTCGGCCTCCTCCGAATCTATTCTCTACAGAACGCGACGCAAGGTCAAGAATGCCCCGTCAGACCCTCAACTGAAAAGGACCCGAGGACTCGGAAATGGCGGAAAATTCGAGAAGTTGTTCAAGGCGACCAGGCAAAAAATCTAGTTGTCGTACGAATTTCACTAATGACCCTCCCACCTCTCAGCAAGCTAGTCTCTCATCGCACAACATCGGGGCAATTATTCGCATTAATGTTCGTATGGTTGCGGCTACCTGGAAGGAGTTTCCAGACGAGAAGAAGGGGAAAGTGTTTAAAAAACTCTCAGCACGTAATACGATTTTAAATTTATTTTTAATAACCATAAAAATCGTAATTTCATAATATATACGATTATAATTTTTTATTCTTTTCTTGTACGAACAATATGTGGTGGATGACACACCGGATATGCTTAGGCACATCAACACCACCGCCAACGCCAACTACCGTGATTGGAAGTACAAACTTTAGAAGTACTACTAACAATTCGGCTGCTCGTCTACCCCCGTAGAGCTACGTGGGGATAGGAAAGATGAGTGGGAGTGGTTGGTCAACCACTTCGAAGAAGAATTTATTGGGTTCATATTTTATTTAATTAAATTGACGAAGTCAAATTTTTTTTTAGTCATTTATTAATTTTTGAATGATTTATGTTGTCGAAGAGACGCAATCGAACATAAACAAGGCCAACCGGGAGAAGAAGGACAAACATCATACCTCCGGCTCCAAGTAGATGATACAAATCGCCAAGTAGCACAGAGATAAGAGCTCCAAACACCCTTATCTGGATGAAGCAGTGACGCCTATGCTCGATAATGAAGCGAGTCAAATCGGCGTAAGTGTCGTATATATTTCTTCTCAATTAACATAATTATTATTTATTATTTATTAAACTGTCGTACAAATTTATAATTATTTAATTTTTATTATTATTTTCAAGCGAGGTTGGTAGAACGGGCGCAGGAGGAATTGGCCAACACGCAGCTTGCATGCCTGAATTTGCCGCCGGAAGACCTGCCTCCTCTATCGATGGAGAGACAAATTACAATTACTGATGAGGTATATGGTCGTCAAGCTGGCAAAGAGGTTAGTGGGTTGGGACGCAAGGTGCAGCGAAAAAATAATAGGTACGGATGGGTGTTTTTTTTCTCCTTCAAAATATGGGTGTTTTACTGTGCTTGCTTCCCCTTTTTGCTTTTATTTTATGGGACAAGGACCGTATACCTTTACATCTAGTTGCTTCTCTTTTTTTTCGATGAAAAGGCAAGAGTCAACCTTTGGCGTATTTTTATACGTATTGTTGTTTTATTTTTCACTTGGAGACGCACAAGAGTCCCCCCTTTCGCGTTTGTTTATACGTATTCGATCTCTCTTTTTCTTTTTGGGTAAGAGACCAAGAGGTTTGTAATCTAGCAACTCGATCTCTCTCTTACTTTCCCCCTTCTGAGAATTCCATTGTCGTTTGACCGACTACATCGCACAAGAGATGAAGCCGGTTTTGCACGGCTCTATCTTGGTCGTCGTCGAAGTCCTCCACCACGACTGGTACGACATACTCCGAGTGGATCACTATGACGACCAGGATCCGATCAAAAGATCGTTCCAATTTCTGACGGTTATTGCTGCTACTCCACCTGGACCAGAACAAGTACACATTCGCCAAGCAAGCTTCAAACTCGTGGCCGGATCCGGTGGCTGATGGAAATCATTGCCTGTTGAATTTTTCAGTGAGAAATCAAATTCAGGGATGGGGGACTACTCAAACTCAGGGGGTCGGCTGAGGGTGTGTGATTATTTGGAAGATGTAATATTAGATGCAATGATAGATGAATAGTTGTTCTCTCTCGGCCATTTGATCAAGTGGCATATCAAAATACGATGGGTAACTATTTAACTTTTCTTTGAAGAAGTAATCTAATTGGTTTGGACAACCGAATTAAGCAAGCAACTTTGTGATCAATACTCCCCATAAGCTTCACCAAAAGTTTGAAATGGTAATTCATTAGTTATATTGTTGTTTATGTCAGTATAGTCCTTCAGGCAACTTCCAGAAAATGATATTTGTGGTTATGTATTGGAACACAGCTCTTGTAGTGAGATGTTACTTGTGTGAAACAAATAATTTTGTTGTTGTTGATTATGAAAGATTGTCTAACTCATTCTATCCACTTGAAGGTTGAAGCACTATGTGAGATTGAAGTTGGTACAAAATTGTTGAACTATGCTACTAAGACGGAGGTAATTTAACCTTATTCCAGTAATCTAACCAACTAGAGTATGCATCTTTGGCATTGTAGGAAGATCCCTGAATATTAACTACCAGATAATGTTCAAAGCTTATGTGAGACCAGTTCAAACTTTTCCATACACTCAATTGCTCTTGTGAAATGCATGGACGAAGTAAATGGCTTCACATGTAATATAATTTACTTGTTTGCTAATCAAAGTTTTCAACTGTGTTTGACGCAGGTTGCACTGGGTCGATCTAGGTTCTTTGTTTTAGACCAATATTTACTATATATGTTGATCCAATACTAATTCCAGTTACCTAGCTACCTAGGTTCTTTGCCCGGTAGGGCTAGTATTGAATAATAATCACATGTCTCTCCTTGTTTTTCTTTTATTTGTATAAATTGTGCACTTGCATATCGAGTTTAGCGCTTGAAACATACTAACTACTTACACTTGTATTGTCTTGTTTAATGTAGATGCTCAGTTTGGCCGACTCTTTTATTGTCTAGATTGCATACATTCATTTCTACAGATATTGTTTGGATAATTCTTGTTTTGAGGTATGTTAAGATTGCAAGAATTCATCCAAGTATGATGGCCTATGTGCAATATACATATTGCTATTTCTAATAACCGATTAGATATCTAATTATCTGTTTCTACTGATATTAGGAACCTAAAGAGGTCCTGATTAATAAGTTTGTCAAGAACATTAGGGATTGCACGTACAACTTCTACTTCAGATTGCACATCCCCTACAGAGACTAATGTTTGAAGTATGTTTCTGTAGTCATGCTTGTACTTACTTATTAGCTCTTGTGAAGAAAATAAAAAATCAGCTGCTACTACATTATGCATCTTCTCTTAGAAATTGTTACAGTAGCCACAACTACTGTAAATCTGTAATGCGTGCTTGGTAATTGAATTCATGACTATGTAATTGGCAAAGTTGAGTTCATGGTAAATCGTTGATGCTTTACGGATCAAGTTGAGAGAAACTTTGTATTATGTGTAGTTGGAGTCATATTTGTGATTATTTAGAGTATTTACTCCTTATCATGAAATTCTTGGTATTTTTTTTTATACAAATTCTCAAATATATAGTCAGCAAGTTATTTTTTTGTATTTTTGTACCATACCTAGACCTTTGTCGTTCACAGAAGTGTCAAGTTGTAATTCATTTTTTTGTTTTGCAGAACATGATTCTGGCACCAAGAGTAATTTTTGCATTGAAGTGGGATGAAAACTGATAAATTTGGCTGAAATGGAGGCAAGAGTAATTTTAAGGGCTACAAGAGTAAAATCATAGATAATGAATAGCTTGGGAAAGCCTATATCAAGCCAAGCCGGCTGCTTTCTCAAATGTATAACAACTATTTTATGGTGTGATTGTGATGTAGTAGTTGGCTGAGTAGGTGGACGGCGGACCTCACTTTTTTTTTTCTTAATTTTTTTTTTCTTAATTTTTTTTTTCATTTATGGGTGTCTACAAATAGTATGTATTCGTATTGTAGGCCATACGAATATCTAGAAGTCTGGAAGTCTGGAACATATTTGACTGTTTACTAAGATGTGTCATGAGTAAATTATGCTATTCCTTTTCTATGTGGTTGCCTTTTAAATGCTTTGTTATCTTCTCTATCAGATTGTTGGTTTGATATATGTAAACACCGGGATAATACCCTGATCAAGTGTCCCTTTGATATAGCGAAGGATGCGCTTGGAAGCAATAAGATGAGGCACATGCGGTTTGCTCATAAATTGATTGATAGAATTAACCGCAAAAGCTATGTCCGGTCGAGTAAGGGTGAGGTATTGCAATGAACCAACAATCTCGTGGAAGGTAGTGGCATTTGGAAGCGGATGACCATCAATGGCAGTAAGAAGAGCCTTGGCTGACATTGGAGTGCTAACAGGTTTACTAAGTTACAAATCATGCTTAACAAGCAGATCATGAGCATACTTTATCTGATTGATATGAAGACCAGATGAATGAGATGTCACATGTAAACCAAGAAAGTAGTGAAGAGGACTAAGGTCTTTAATATCAAAATCATGACCTAATGTATCAATGAAATGCTAAAGGAGGTGATTATCACTACCCGTGACCACAATGTCATAAGCATAGAGCAATAAATAAATGGTATGTAGCCCATGTTGAAAAATGAAAAGAGAAGTAGAAGCTGAAGCATGATTAGTTGGAAAAAGTCGCCATCGGTAGCCATCGTGTTTCCTTCATTCCCTCTGTGGATCAACCGACTGATCTTCTCACTAAACCATTGCATAAGCATCGTCATACACTATTGGCACGCAAACTTGTCCGGCCATGGCCGCAAAGTTTGAGGGGGATGTTAGAGAGAATAACTCAATGGCTAAAATTAAGCCGTAACTTGGCATCTGTTTTGATCTATTGTACATTGGTTGTAAATTTGTAATTGCATATCAGTTTCTGATTTGCAGCATATATGTTGTAATTACATTTAATCCCTTCATTGTAACAGCAACATTAGTTCTGCTATAAGTTGTACAATTGTAAACAGAAAGGTATGGAAAATTACTTTCTACAATATTGGTGTTGGATGATAGTGGTGTGCATAAAGTTTGGAAATTGGAATATGAGCAGAAATTTCGATTTATAGTATGATAACTTTCAAGGTAACTTTGTATTAGGATCATACATTAGAGTGAAAGTTCGAGTACAAAGTTTTGCTCCATCATTTTGCTTCTTTCTTGGTTCATGATTTTCCCTTGCGAAATTTTCAGAATTTGAACTCCCTGAAGACATCAACACCTGCAGCAACATGTCTTGCTTTCAAATCACATAATGATAACTTCATTGTCTTTGGCATGGAGAATGCAACGATTCAAATTTACAATCACAGCAGTGGAAAGGTTAGTGTGAAATATGTTGATTTCTATTCGAGCTAGTATATTTCATGTTATGGATTATGAACTTTGGCCTTAAAACTGAATAGCAAGATCCAAGGTCATCACATAATAAAAGGTCACGATGAGAGAGTTACTGGCCTAGCATACTCCTCTGTTATGAATATTCTTGTTTCATGAGGAGTAGATACTGAAGTATACGAAATAGAGAGATTATTATTTTCTTTAAACATGAAATGTAGCTCATATTAGGACTGGGCTTCCAAACCGAAAAAACCGAACCAAATGGGCCGAAAATCGAAGCCCGAACCAAATGGCCCGAACCGAACGGATCAACCCAATTCTCGGCCCGAAACCGAATGGCCCGAAACTAAAAAAAATATTTCGGTACAGTTCGGTACCGTACAGAAACCAAACAAAACATTAATCAAAACCGAAACGATTACGTGTCTCCCATCTACCGGCCTGAACTCTATATCCACATTACAAACCCTACACCTTCCCTTACTGAATCTCTCACACTTGGTCCAAGTATATAAGCTTAAAAGAAAACGAAAAACCCGATACCCTAATCACACCCTCACCATCTTGCCTCCTTTCTTTCATCTCTCTCTCAGACTCAGTCTAAAATACACCAAAGAAACCCTAACAGTCCAAACGACGACGCTGACGGCCCAGACGACACACAACCCAATCAATGCCGTACCACCTCAATCGACGCTCCCGCCTCTGATTTCTCTACCTCAAACCCTAGGTCGAGATTCAGTCACACACAGCCTCAATCGACGACACACAGCCTCAAACGAGTGTCGTCGCCGCCTCAATCAACGTTGTTGAGACATTGACCCTCACGGCCTCACCGATCTCTTCTTGATCGCAGTTGCATGTCATCTCTGATCTGCTAGCCTCATCGATCTCCGATCTCATCTCGATAGTAGTTGCATGTCATCTCTGATCTGCTGGCCTCACCGATCTTCGATCGCTTCTCAATCACAGTTGCATTTCATCTCCGATTTTCTAGCCTCACCGATCTGATCTTCAAGGGTAGGCTTTGTCTCTCTCTCACAGTCTCATTGTCTCTCTAAAATTTTATTTTTAATTAGTTTTCATTTTTTTGCTTTGCAAATAGAATTTCACTTCTCACTGCCTTGGTTGTTTTGAACTGAAAATGGAGTTTTCATTTTTTTGTTTTGAAACTTGATTCAAAACTAATTAGGTATAGCTTGGTATATTGGATAATGCTTACACCCGGCCAGGCATGCATGAAGCTGTTATTGCACACCGATTGTCCTCTGCTCCTGTACCAAGCTTAGATTTTTGTTAAAATGAACTGAAAATCTGAAAGTTTAATGTTTAATTGAGTTGCATGTTGTGATTGAATTGAACTGAAAAGGTTGTAAACTGATCCTAGTTGTTTACTTTTGCGAGACATGAAAAATAGGCCCTGGATAACTGGATTTGTAGAAGAAGTAGGTTGTGAAGCAAGTGAAGCAATTCAAGTGGCCTGAACCCTGAAGGTACAATGTCAAACACTGTTAGTTTTTCATTTTTTTGCTTTGGTTGTACTTTGTGATTGTTTTGAACTGAAAATGGAATGATAGTTTTGAACTGAATAAGCATGTTTTGAAACTTGTGATCCATGTTGTGAAACTTGTGAGATGTGATGCATGTTTCTAAGTTTCTTGGTATATTGGATTAAGCATACTCCTGGCCAGGCATGCATGAGGCTGCCATTGCACACCGATTGTCCCTGCTCCCGTACCAAGATTAGTTTTTTTTTAAAATGAGCTAAAAATCTGAAATGGTTTGTGTTAATTGAGTTGCATGTTGCATGTTATAAGTGGAACTGAACTGAAATGATTCTATTTTAATAAGTGAATTGGAACTGAAGCAAAACTAAATAGGTATAGCTTGGTATATTGGATAAAGAATACTATTAATGAACCTACATTAACATGTAGGCCTTGTCTTTTTTATAACCTACTGACTTGTTCTTTTTTTCCTGTATAGGCAGGACTATCACAAGCTAAGAGACTAGCCCAAGGGAAGTTTTGAACTATGACTAAGATCAGTGTAAGTTTTTGCATTGTATTTATTTTATTGTGTAACATATGATCTCCAATTTGTAATTTTAGGTTCTTAACTAATTTTCTTCTCTGTTACAGTTGAAAAATATTAAGAAGAAAAGAGGAGGAGTCCCTGAAACCAGTTTGGTTCATGCTCTAAGTGAGAATGCTTTGTCAATTGGAACCACTCAAGCTCCAGTAGCTGAAGCTGAGGCTGCCGCATCTATTGTAAGTCCAGACTGTTTCGTATCTAAGAAACGTAGTTTGGTGTGGATCATTTTACAGAGTATAATGTTATTAAGGTTGTTAAGTGTAAAGGGAAACCTGATCAAACCATATCTGAAAAGAGTGCTAAATGCAAATATCGTCCTAAGGGTAATTTAGGAGATTATGCTGTGAATAGTACAAAGAATGGAACTGGAGGGATAAATAAACACATAAAAGACAGATGTAGGTATTATAAATGAAGGCAGAATGTTGATAAAAAATAGAAGACTTTGGTTGGGGATAAAATTAAGGGTAATAGGCTGAAGACTCATATTTTTAATCCTAAAGAAGTTATGCAATCCTGTGTTGAAATGGTTGTTGTTGATGAATTGCCTTTTAGCTTTGTTGAGAAGTTAGGTTTTAGGGGTTTTTGTAGAGTTGTTGTTCTTGATTTTACAGTTCCATGTAGAAGAACTCTCCATAGGAATTTTTTTGAATCAGTATGAAAGTAAGAGGAAAGACCTTTATAAGAGTTTACTCAAGTATAGAGTTTGTCTAACCACCGATACTTGGACAAGTATTCAAAAAATTAATTACATGGTGCTTACTGCACATTTTATTGATAAGAAGCGGGTAATGCATAAGAGGATCATTAATTTTATCACTATCGATAATCATGGTGGGAGTTCAATAAGAAACCTGATTGAGGAATGCTTGCTTAAGTGGGGTATTACTAAGGTTCTCACCATAACTGTGGATAATGCAGCTGCTAATAAGTGTGCTATTGAGTATGTTAGGGCTAGATTGAATAGGATTAAGGATTCTCAAGCTATATTAGATGGTAAACATATGCATGTTAGGTGTGCTGCCCACATATGCAACATGATTGTCGGAACTGGTTTAAAGAAGTTAAATAAGGCTGTCTTGGGAATTAGAAATGCTGTTAAGTTTGTTCGGTCCTCTGCCCATAGGTTAGATATCTTCAAAAATAACATAGCAAAATAATATATACCTTGTAGAGGGCTGGTTGTGATGGATGTTCCGACAAGGTGGAACTCCATATACCTAATGTTGGAAGCAGCCATGAAGTTCAAGGCTGCTTTCATTAGAATGGTGGAGGATGAAGAATGGTATAGAGCATACTTTGCAGAGCCGGATGAAGAGTTTGATGAGGAAGGTAACCTGATTCCTCATCTGCCAAATGCTAGAGGAAAGTGTGGGCCTCCTTGTGATGAAGATTGGGATAATGCGGAGGAGTTTATGGTGTTCCTCAAGGTTTTTAATGAGGTGACAGTGAGAGTTAGTGCATCTACACACCCTATAGTGCACTCCACCTACCATGATGTGATGGCCATCGATGCGGAGATCAACAAGCTGATTTTAGAACCTAAAATGATGCGAGGTGCTACTGCCGTAGAGAGGGTGATGAATGATATGGCTGGTGACATGCTGAAGAAGCTTAATAAGTATTTCGGATCAAATGCTGAGGTGAATCCTTTCATCCAGCTAGGTTTGACTCTTGATCCGAGATTCTAGCTTGTTCACTTGGTGCATCTGTTTCCAATTGATGGGAAAGATGAGGTGGAGATTGATGCAGACACAAAGAAGGCAAAGAAGTTCTTCATGGATTTATATACGCAATATGTGGAGCTAGCTGACATTTAAGCAACTGTGAGCAAGACTAATCTGCTTGGGCAACTACTAGCAGCAGGGCAGCCTCCACTGGTTTCAGATCTCCCTTATTGGTAAATGGAAGGAGATGGTGTCTTCGGCAAATGAGTCAGGGCCTATCCATGAAGCAGACAGATATTTCGATGATGATCTTGATCCGGTATGTGAGAATGGTGAGGAGTATCCAATTCTGGATTGGTGGAGGGTAGATGGTGCGAAGTATCCGGTGGTGGCAAGAATTGCTAGGGATGTGATGGCTATACAAGTGAGCACAGTGGCTTCGGAGAGTGCTTTTAGCACAGGTGGGAGAGTCATCGACAATTTTAGGAGCTCATTAACTCCTATGTCTGTAGAGAGATTGATCTGTCTTTAAAGTTGGCTTAGGGGAAATGAAGTAGATGGTAATGATGATGATATTCTAAGCATTAAGGCTACTGAGATATATGAGGGCTGTGAAAAAGGTTAACTGACTTAACTCACTTAACTGCTTTTGTGAAACTGTGGCACTTTGATTATGTCTGCGTTTACTTAATTGCATTTTGATTCTGTCTGCATTTATGACTTACATTTTGTTTCTGCATTTGTTTCTGCATTTTGATTCTGTCTACATTTGTGAACTTGCATTTTGAATCTATCTGCATCTGTGAACTATGGGAATTTGATTATCAAATGTATATCAGTATATAAGTTGATGCTTGTCAATTTGCGCTGTTGAGGATCAGCGTACGCACGACTTGCTTATGCGAGTGTTGCGTTTGGATGAGCGTTTTGATCCTGTGGTTAACGCTAGGATAGCTGGAGCAACTACCTTTTCTGGCTCCTCTGATCCTGAAGTATGTGAGGCTTGGTTAGTCCAGGTAGAGCGTATTTGTGAACGCCTAAATTTTACTCCTAAGCAGAGGACTGTGGCTGCTGTTGGGTTACTGGATTCAGATGCTTAGTTTTGGTGGGTTAGCACCGAGATAGTTCCTATTGATACTCCATGGCCTACCTTCAGAGATTTGTTTATGCGTCGATATTTCGATATTTCAACCAGGCCACCCAGTAGAGAAAATATGAAGAGTTTACCAATCTAAGGCAGGGGAATATGTCAGTGCTTGAGTATCGAGATAAGTTCACATCTTTGTCTCGTTTTGCACGTGATATGGTGGCATCTGAGGAAGCAAAATGACGGAGATTTGAGTTGGGTCTGAATCTAAATATCAAAGGAACTTTGACCACTATGTCTCGAGACAACTTTGATGACTTTGTTAGTGCTGCACTCAGAGGCGAGGACATTGAGAAAGAGAGACAGTTGCGATTTCAGTCTCGCCATTTTGAGGAAGGTGGACCCAGCCAAGGTCCCGCGAAGAGGATGAATTCTGGTACTTCGAGTTCAACATCTTTTTTTGGTGGTAGCACTTTCAGATATCCACATGATTCATCGAGCCAGAGTGAGAATCGGAGATGGAGGAGAGATCAACCTCAGAGGCAACCACTGAGTGGGAGTTCTAGTGGATCGAGTTATCCTTGACGTACATTGATCCGTCAGCTGCACCCAGAGACTATCCAGTGTGCAATATTTGTAATAGGCAGCATTATGGTTCATGTTATCGAGGCATCACCAGTTGTTACCGTTGTGGCCAGGAGGGTCATTTTGCGAGGGAATGTCCGCAGGGTAGTACTTTTGGGGGTGTTGCAACTCAGGGCAACGGTCATGGTCGGGGTACTGCTTCTGGTGATTGTGTGACATAGGATTTTGGACATGATGGTCAGCAGAACAGTAGTCAGCGTGGACGACCAACAGGACAAGCTCGAGTTCATGCCATGTCCTTGGGAGAGGGCAGAGCTTCTCTTGAGGTTATCATCGGTACGTTGTACATTTTTGGTCATCCAGTTCTTACTTTACTAGATTTAGGAGCTACGCATTCATTCATGTCATATAGATTAGCATCATTGGCTACTATGCCTGCATCTCCACTCCCTAGTTTGTGGCGAGTGTTGTATCCCTCCGGCGAGGTAGTGTGTTGAGTGGGTATATCAGGATTGTGAGATTTTTATAGGAGGTTATGGGCTAGCCGTAGATTTGATGCTGCTAGATATTGTGGATGTTAATGTGATTTTGGGAATAGATTTCTTGGAAAACCATTGGGCTGTTTTTGACTGTCACAAGGAGGTTGTTTCCTGGAGTCCAAGTGTACCGGAAATTTTATTTTGTGGTGAAAAGAATACTTCTTTACCTTATCTAATTTCGGCAATGAAGGCTGAGCAGATGTTGAAAAAGGGTTGTGTGGCGTATCTAGCACATGTGATTGACACTGAGGTTCGTGTACCTGAAAGGACCCGACTCCGATTTAGTTGTGTAAACCGAAATCAAACCCCTTCAAAAACATGACCTTAATATTTTTTTTTCCAGAGTTTACTTTGAAATGTGTGAGCCAAAATTAGAACATGCAAAGAGAATCACACTTCAAATATTCTACAAAAGCCAAACCGTGGGGCTCCGTTCCTCATCCGGATTTCTCAACATCATATATAACAAACCACAAGGTTTACAAAAAATCCAGAAAAACATTAAGAAGTAAACTCAACTGAAAACATAACATAAGTATTCAGAGCGACTCCTATATACATCATATACAACCAGTAGGTCGAACTAAGAACCTACTCGAACTGAAGTGTGACCAGAACTCTACGCCTCCACCGACGACGTGCAACCCCGGAATTCAAACTGCAAACTACGCAAAAGAAACCGAAAAGCCTAGGGGAAGACAAATAAAATTGTTAGAGTGAGTGGACGAAAATAATAATATGCATTTCCCAACATATAAGTATATATGCTCATAAAAGCATAATGCGAGTCAATGCACATGAAAATCCCGACCAGGTACATTTTTCCTGATCCATTAAGATGCCCATAAAACTATGCGGGGTCACTCACGAACTCCTCTGCATAGTACAGTCTAATCACGGGATCCCAGACCCCCTCGTGATTATAAGTCTGAAATACCTCAGGTCAGGCGTTTTTCATAACCTTCCCGAAGCATCTCAGGGATCAGCCGAGAAGCCAAAGCATTGATGCTACCTCTATATCTGAGACTGTACTCTGTGTAAACCAAATGATAAATACTTTCTATGCACATGCATAATCGTAAAATGCATAATCATAAAATGCATACTTGTATGTGCATAATTGTAAATGCATACTAATACAATGCATAATCGTAAAGTGTATAATCATAAATGTATAACGTAAATGCATAATCAAGACTCGCAAATCGACAGTAAAAATCAAAGTGTCCACTCACAGTACGAAACTAACTCTGAGGTCCGGCGGAAAATCCCTCGCTAAACACTCAATCACGATTACCTGAATAACAGGGATACGATCAATACATATTGAAACACAAGATACTGAGCTAATACGTCAAGAACCCCGCGTTCTCGAATGACGTATCGCTTGAAATATCGACGAGGATAGCAAAATTCCCAAAATACACCCAAACAACCCTCGACCCAAAATAGAATACTCAAATGAACTCGAAAACCTCACGACTACAATCGGGACGCGATTACGAGCAAAACGGTATAAAAATCTCCAAAAATCCCAAAAAGTGAACCCTCGCCAGACCTCTGCTGTTGACCGCCGCCGCCAACGGTGACCAACTCCGGTGAACCATACTTCAAAATCTTCCTCTCCCCAAACCCAACACTTTTCCTCAAGGTCACAACATCATCCAACCACTACCGTGGCCGGAATCAAACTCGAAACCACGGCCTCCATTGATTCCGGCGAGCCCCATACGTTACCCAATCCTAAAATCTCTTCATCCAAAAGCATCTATGAGTTGAGGGGAGCAAAACTCCCAACCCCAACGACCTCAAAACTGGCCGAAAACCGCCACCCGAATCCGGTAAGTTCCAAGAACTTCACCGAGTTCAAACTCCCTCAAATCTCTACCAAATCAACTCAAACCAAGTTCAAAACAATAGGAAATCACAAGAGGAAGCTAACCATACCAAGCTTTTGGCCTGAGGTGGCTGGAATCGGGAAGTCAGCCGGTGGTCCCTCTGGTAAGCCACGGTCAACGCGGTTCAACCCAAAGTCAAGGGGCCAAAACTGATCAACTTGGCCCAAATATGACTTTTCAAAAATTCCATGACTATTTCAATATTTATACTCGCGACCAAAACGATCAACAGTTCAAAACGAATTGAAACCAATCGGATAAACACAACTAAATCCAACGGTCAAAAATATTCATAACTTATTCCGCATAACTCGAAATAATCCTCCAGAAACTCCTACAAGCTCAAAATCATGCACACTACAACTCTCGTGAAGAAACTAATATCGAATTCCTAACCAAAAATCTCATCGTGAACAAACCCGCTATATCGACAAATTACGACAAAATCGCGACTAATTGTGAAACTCGCAAATCAAGCCAATTAACATACAATTTCCGATTCGGGTTGTTACAAATCTACCCTCCTAACAAAAATTTTGTCCTCGAAATTTACATACTTGCTAACTAAAGAGGTAGAGGTACTGCTCACGCATGTGCTGCTCGGTCTCCCAAGTAGCCTCTTCAACTGAATGATTCTGCCACAATACCTTCACAAGAGGAATGGCTCTGTGTCACAACTCCTGGACCTTCCGATCAAGAATCTGAACTGGTTCTTCCACATAGGTCAAGTCCTCCCGTATAGGAAGCTGATACGGTGTCAACACATGAAATGGATCGGAAATGTACTTTCGCAACATAAACACATGGAACACATTATGTACACAGGCCATCTCAGATGGTAATGCTAACCTGTATGCCACAGCACTGACTCGCTCAGTGATCTCATATGGGCCAACATATCGCGGATAAAGTTTACCGCGCTTCCCAAAATGAACAACACCTTTCCAAGGAGAAAGTTTCAGGAAAAACCAATCACCAACCTCAAACTCAAGATCCTTCCATCTTACGTCAGCATAACTCTTTTGTCGATCCTGTGCAGCCTTCAATCTGTCCCGAATAACCTGAACATATTCTGTGGTACTTTTCACCAAATCAGGACCAAGAAGCCATTTCACACCAACTTCACTCCAACACAATGGAGTTCGACACTGTTTTCCGTATAAAGCCTCATAAGGTGTCATACCAATGCTAGCCTGACAGCTGTTGTTGTATGCAAACTCAATCAAATGAAGTTGTTGATCCCAATTCCCTTTAAACTACAAAACACAAGATCATAACATATCCTCCAGAGTCTGAATAGTCCTCTCTGACTGACCATCTGTCTGAGGATGAAAAGTTATGCTGAAGTGTAGTCTAGTCCCTATTACTCACTGCAATGCCTGCAAAAACTCTGAAGTGAACTGACTATCCCGATCAAAAACTATAGACACAGGCACACTATACAATCTCACAACCTCTCTCAAGTACAGCTTCGCCAAATACCAATACTACCTCCAGAAGTACGAGGTAACTGATACATAAAATCCATGGTGATATGCTCCCATTTCTACACTGGAATCTCCAAAGGTTATAGTTTACCTGCTGGTTTCTGATGTTCTGCCTTCACTTGCTGACAAATCAAGCATCTGCTCACGTACATTGCTATTTCCCTCTTCACGTTTTGCCACCAATAATGAGATTTAAGTGTCCGGAACATCTTTATACTACCCGGATGCATAGCATATGCGGAATAATGAGCTTCATCGAGTATTTCCTTCTTCAAATCCTCATCTCTGGGCCAACGGTGACCAACTCTAGCGAACCATACCTCAAAATCTTCCTCTCCCAAAACGGAGCACTTTTCCTTAAGGTCACAACATCATCCAACCACCACCGTGGCCGGAATCAATCTCGAAAGCCACGACTTCCATTGATTCTGGCGAGATTCCGACGAGCCCCATACGTCACCCAATCCTAAAATCTCTTCACCCAAAAGCATCTATGAGTTGAAGGGAGCAAAACCCCCAACCCCAACGACCTCAAAACTGGCCGAAAACCGCCACCCGAATCTGGTAAGTTCCAAGAACTTCACCGAGTTCAAACTCCCTCAAATCTCCACCAAATCAACTCAAACCAAGTTCAAAACAATAGGAAATCATAAGAGGAAGCTAACCATACCAAGCTTTTGGCCTGAGGTGGCTGAAATCGGGAAGTCAGCCAGTGGTCCCTCTGGTAAGCCACGGTCAACGCGGTTCAACCCAAAGTCAAGGGGTCAAAACTGGTCAACTTGGCCCAAATGTAACTTTTCGAAAATTCCACGACTATTTCAATATTTATACTCGTGACCAAAACTATCAACGGTCCAAAACGAATCGAAACCAATCGAATAAACACAACTAAATCCAACGGCCAAAAATATTCATAACTTATTCCACGTAACACAAAATAATCCTCCAGAAACTCCCACAAGCTCAAAATCACGTACACTACAACTCTCGTGAAGGAACTAGTATCGAATTCCAAATCGAAAATCTCATCATGAGCAAACCCACCATATCGACGAATTACGACAAAACCGCGACTAATCGTGAAACTCGCAAATCAAACCAATTAACATACAATTTCCGGTTCGGGTTGTTACAGTACCAGACATTGGGGATATATCGGTGGTTTGTGAGTATCCGGATGTATTTCCTGAGGATTTACCTGATGTTCCTCCAGTCAGGGAGATTGACTTCACTATTGAGTTACTTCCAGGTATTGGACCTATTTCACAGACGTCTTATCGTATGGCAACAACAAAGTTGAGGGAGTTGAAGATTCACCTTCGGGTGCTCCAGTTGATTGAAAAAGGCTTCATTCGACCCAGTGTTTCACCTTGGGGTGCTCCAGTGTTGTTTGTGAGGAAGAAGGATGGTTTGATGAGGCTGTGCATTGACTATCAGAAATTGAATCAGGTCACAGTGAAGAACAAGTATCCGCTTCCATGGATTAATGATTTGTTCGATCAATTGAAGGGAGCTTCAGTCTTTTCGAAGATTGATCTCAGGTCTGGGTACACCATCAACTACAGATTCGGGAGTCTGATGTTGATAAGATGACGTTTCGGTCACGCTATGGGCATTATAAGTTCCTTGTCATGCCGTTTGGGTTGACCGATGCGCCAGCTACTTTCATGAACTTGATGAATCAGATTTTGAGACGTTATCTGGATAAGTTCTTCATTGTATTCATCGATAATATATTGATATATTCCAGGAGTGTGGGGTAACACAAGAAGCACTTGCATACCATTTTGCAGACTTTGTGAGACGCTCAGTTGTATGCCAAGTTTAGCAAGTGTGAGTTCTGGCTGAACAGTGTGAAGTTTTTGGGTCACGTGATATCATCTGAGGGAGTCAGCGTGGATCCAGATAAGATTGAAGCAGTGTTGAATTGGAGCAGACCTACAAATGTGACAGAGATACGAAGTTTCTTGGGTTTAGCAGGTTACTATCGCCAATTTGTGCAAGATTTTTCATGAATTGCGACACCGCTTACCCGTTTGACGAAGAAAGGAGTCAAGTTTGACTGGTCTGATGCTTGTGAGGAAAGCTACTTAACTTTGAAGGAAAGGTTGACTACTACACCAGTGTTGAATTTACTTGACGATAGTGGGGAGTATGTTGTGTACTGTGATGCTTCGAAGTTAGGTCTGGGTTGTGTCTTGATGCAGCATGGTAAGGTGGTGGCTTATGGTTCTAGACAGTTCAAACCTCATGAAGTTAACTATCCTACTCATGATCTGGAGTTAGCCGCCATTGTGTTAGCATTGAAGAGTTGGAGACACTACTTGTACGAAGCACAGTGGAAGATTTACATCGATCACAAGAGTCTTACCTACTTACGTACACAGCCAAATTTGAATATGAGACAGCGGAGATGGATGGAGCTAATTAATGATTACGACTGCACTTTTGAGTATCACCCAGGAAAAGCTAATGCGGTTGCTGATGCTCTTAGTCGGAAGCATGGTGCTTCTCTTTTCCATGTACGTGTTGCAAGAATGTCATTTTTGACTGAATTGCGTGCAACGAGAGCATAGTTGGAATGGAATGAAGATGGAGCATTGTTAGCCAGTTTTCAAGTTTGTTCGGTATTACTTGATCAAGTTTGTGAAGCTCAAGATTTGGATGCCTATCTGCTGAGCAAGAAGAATTTGATTCAGCATAGTATACCAACAGAGTTTCAGATGAGGAGTTATGGTGCTTTGATGTTCAGAGGAAGATTATGTGTGCCTAGAGATAATGATTTGAAGAAGTAAATACTTGATGAAGCTCATTGTTCCGCGTATGCTATGCATCCTGGTAGTACGAAAATGTTTCAGACACTTAAAGCTCATTACTGGTGGCGTAACATGAAGTGGGAGATAGCAATGTACGTGAGCAGATGCCTGATTTGTCAGCAAGTGAAGGCAGAACGTCATAAATGTGCCGGTAAACTACAATCTTTGGAGATTCCAGTGTAGAAGTGGGAGCATATCACTATGGATTTCGTGTATTAGTTACCTCGTACGTCTAGTGGTAATACTGGTATTTGGGTGAATGTGGATCATCTTACGAAGTGAGCTCATTTCCTTGCACTTCCAGGAAAGCTTTCGGTGAGTAGATTAACGAAGCTGTACCTGAGAGAGGTTGTAAGATTACATGGTATGCCTGTGTCTATAGTTTCTGATCAGGATAACCAGTTTACTTCAGAATTTTGACAGGCATTACAGAGAGCATTGGGGACTAGACTACACTTCAACATAGTTTTTCATCCTCAGACAGATGGTCAGTCAGAGAGGACTATTCGGACACTAGAGGATATGTTACGATCTTGTGTGTTGCAGTTTAAAGGGAATTAGGATCAACAACTTCATTTGATTGAGTTTGCGTACAATAACAGCTATCAGGTTAGCATTGATATGGAACCTTATGAAGCTTTGTATGGCAAACAGTGTCAGACTCCATTGGTGTTAGAGTGAAGTTGGAGAGAAATGGCTTCTTGGTCCTGATTTGGTGAAAAGCACCACGGAAGATGTTCAAGTTATTCCAGACAAATTGAAGGTTGCACAAGATCGATAGAAGAGTTATGCTGATGTGAGACGGAAAGATCTTGAGTTTGAGGTTGGTGATTGGGTTTTCTTGAAACTTTCTCCTTGAAAAAGTGTTGTTCGTTTCGGGAAGCGCGGTAAACTTCGTCTGCGTTATGTAGGCCCATAAGAGATCACTGAGCGAGTTGGTGTTGTGGCGTACAGATTGGCATTACCTTCAGAGATGGCCAGAGTGCACGATGTATTCCATGTGTTTATGGTGCTGATAATGCGTAAAACATATATTAAATATTAACACAAAGTAGACACTCAACACATAGTTCACACGTATGCAATTTAAAACCTTTCTTTGTAGATGTAGCATTGATAAGTAGGGATTGTTCTTAACCAAGGATTGAGAGTACTAATGCATGACAACGTTTGTAAACATAAAATAAAAGGTATGGGGGGTTTGAAAGTTTGGTTTAATTAACTACGAAAATAAGAACAGAAATTGGTAAGCAAACATGTTAAGAAATCCTAGATTCTATCATGCTTCACTCATAGACAAGTAGAAAACAAACAAGAACAAAGAACCTTAAACATGCTTGCTAGACCAAAAATAAAACACTAGCTAATAGACTTACAAGTAATCGACACATTATATCCACCTAGCCAATTCATGCTCATATTTATTTAGTGTCAATGAAATTCTTAATCTTCAACCTAAAATACATAGACATGTTTTTAAATTGTAAATGAAGAGCGCAACAACTTAATCATCTAAAGATCATACAAAACATGCAAGAGAGGAACGAAGAGCGTATCACCTAGCATATTAAGAAGCTTTGAGCACATAAGCATGCATACGAATTAAAAGTTAAAAACTAAGAACACAAGGAAGATACTAAAGTAAATCTGAAACATAAAACTTTTTGTCAAACTTTATTACAATCATACTTAAACAAAATCTATTACAAGGAAGAGATGAAGTAGAGAAGCTCATGGTTACACTTTTTGTTCCGTGAAGAGCACTGCAAACGCCAAGTGGTGATTCTCAAATGCAAGACAAAGAGCGCCGATTACACTTGATCCGTGGAGAAGATGAATGCTCGGTCTTGGAGGAGGAATTTGCTAAGTATGAAAGGAAAGGTGTTTGAGGCAGAGGTTTGGCTTCTATATTGTGTGATGATGATGAATGAGTCGAGCTCCCCAATTTATAAAAGAAGATTAGGTCTTTTCCTACCAAAACAAGACTTTCCTTATGTACCCGGGTAAATCTGACAGTCTGTCTTGAAACGCGTTTTCCCGGAGCTGTAGAGATCAGAAAATTATGATTCTTGATTCGTTCGAAAGAATAATTCAAGGGATATTAAATAACATATCTGATCATTAAATTCAGAGTTGATTTGCATATTCGGTGCCCTTTTGAAGTTGGGTGACCTGGCAGCCTAGATTTTCTTCTTTTACAAGGAGTAGGAAATCTTGATATCTTCAAATCTTGCATTCCTTTTTCTCCAATTTTCCTTGGCTGAATATACCATGTATTTGCACATATTTTGGCCTTCAAATCAGGTATAAATAATCTTCAAATATCTTCCATGACTTCGGCTCCAAGGATCTCCATACTTTTGGCAATATTGATCTTTCCTGGTTTGCACGGGAGAAATGTCTTCTTCCTCATTTTCACCATTTTGGTATCCATTTCATTTGTCAAATGGTTTTCAATTCTTGAACCATATGGAATTCCACTTTAGTAACCATTTAAAGACCATTTCTCCTCCAGAATTAGAAACTTCATCCTTATTGCGTTTTGAGCTCATTTCTGCCTCCTTTATTCATTCCTCTTTATTTTTTCCTATAAATCATAAAGTAAGTAAGATACAAAGATACTAAGTTCTAAACAAAGCTAAATGTAAAGAGAAAGACGTTAAGAATCAAGCATAAAATGCGTAGATTAGTTGCGAAAGTACATTTTCGTTCCATCTCATGTGTTAGCACCGTATCAGCTTCCTATTCGGGAGGATTTGACTTATGTGGAAGAACCAGTCCAGATTCTTGATTGGAAAGTCCAGGAATTACGGCACAGAACTATTTCTCTTGTGAAAGTTTAATGGCGGAACCATTCAGTTGAGGAGGCTACATGGGAGACCGAGCAGCACATACGAGATCAGTATCCCTACCTCTTCAGTTAACATGTATGTAAATTTTGAGGACGAAATTTTTGTTAGGAGGGTAGATTTGTAACGACCCAAACTTTGAGCATATGATTATCGGCACGATATGTGATTATCGCGAGTTGTTTGTACATATGTGGTTTGCTAACGACTAAATTATCAGGCAAGAATTTGGTTTGAGTTCATTCGCGAAAAT
Organism: Geum urbanum; assembly: GCA_946800695.1. Taxonomy (NCBI): domain Eukaryota; kingdom Viridiplantae; phylum Streptophyta; class Magnoliopsida; order Rosales; family Rosaceae; genus Geum; species Geum urbanum. The sequence goes on from OX327003.1 coordinate 16,803,995, forward strand.
TGTAGACGATTTGATTTTGAGCACGTAGGAGGTTTCGAAGGATTTTTTGGGTAAACGGAGAATATGAAATGAATATTTGAATATGTCATAGAGTTAGTTGTACTTATCCGTTTGTGTTGGAGTTATCCGAGTCGTGGTTTTGGTCGGTTCACGACGTATAAATATCGAATAGTCGTAAAAATTGAAAAATCACACATTTGGACTGAGTTGACTCGGGTTGACCCGTTTTGCTCCACCGACCCATTTTCTTGCCGTCGTCGGACCCGGCGATTCTGGCCACCTCTAGCCGTGTTCTTGGTATGGTTGGAAAGCTCTCTTGATTTTCTATTGTTTCATGTATTTATTTGTGAGATTTGGTTGAGTTTTGGGTGTGTTCGAACTCGTTGAAATTCATGAATTTCGCCGAAATCGGGTGGCAGTTTCCGGCAGGATTCACTGTCGGGTTGGTGGGGGGTTTGGTTCCCCTCAACCCCTTGAAGATTTCTGGGCATTTTGTTTGGGAATTGGTTGAGGTTTGAGGTGGTCCATGGTGGTGACCGGAGAGGAAAATCTGGCGTGATTTTTGATCGGAATTTCAGTCGGTGTGGTAGAAGGGAAAAGTATTGGGCTTGAGGAGAGGAATGTTTTGAGGTTTGGTTCGCCGGAGTTGGTCACCGCTGGCGCCGCGCGGCCTGCAGCGGCGGTAGTCAATGGCGGAGCTCTGGCGAGGGGTTGACTTTTGGGTTTTCAGAGATTTTTATGTCGTTTTGCTCGTAATCGTGCCCCGATTGTAGTTGTGAGGTTTTCAAGTTGATTTGGGTGTGTTAAGTTTGGACGAGGGTTATTGGGTGTATTTTGGGAATTTTGTTATCCTCATCGATATTTCGAACGATACGCTTTTCGAGAACGCGGGGTTCTTGACGTATTTGCTCCACATGTTGAAATCGAATATGTACTGATCGTATCCCTGTTATTCAGGTAATCGTGATCTAGTATTTGGCGAGGAATCTTCCGCCAGGACTCAAGGCTAGCTATTACCTGTGAGTGGACATTTTATCACACGTTGATTTTCATACTTTGATTTCCACAGTGGATTTGCTAGTCTTTGAATATGATTTCCATAGGAAAGACATACATAATGCATGAGTGTAACGACCCGAACCAAATTAGGAAATTAATCATCGTTAATCGCATTAATTAAGGAGCTAAGTTGCGTACGTCAAGTTCATTGACATTCATCGCGATTTAAAAATTGACTTTTTTATAAGTTATGAATTTTTACTTACTTTCTTCATGAAAGTTATTGAGAATAGCATTACGAGCTCGAGCAAATTTGTACTTTATTTTTTAGTGGTTCGAGCAACTAGTTAAGAATTTTTGAAGTTTGATGTATTTTTGTGATTAATTGGAAATCTACCATTGATGGATTATTCGGGACCGCTAGATCTGACGGTGGATTATTTCAGGTCCCCATCTTGCCACCTCGAACCGCCACTCCAGACCTAATCGGAAGCCCTCTCTCTCCTCGACCTCTTCATGTAATCAAAACCGACATCCATCATAATTCTAGGGAGAATTGACGCTAAGAAGATCTTGAAATCTTCCAGAACTTCTCATCATCGACGACGACGATTCCGGTGACGGCGGGAGGGGGGGGTGAAACCTAGCCAATTCCAGCGAGTTCCCCAAACTTTCAAGGTTAATTCTGACCACTTCTAGTCGTTTTCTCGACTCGATGTAGTTATGACATGTGTTTAGATTGTTGAGATCTTTTGAATGGTGTATAAATTTCAGGGATCAGAGCCAATTAATTCTAGCAGCGCGTGGCTATTGCCAGTGGCGGCGGAGCTCCGGCGACTAGAACACCCTTTCTTCACGGAAAGTTTTCTACATTGAATTGCGGTAGTTTTTGATTAGCTTCGCGTTAATCAATCAATCTCCTAACATTTCGGCTATGCACAGGAATCGAGGTGACTCGACACACTGTCTTAATCGTTCGTTGTGGGTCGAGTCGATAGGAAGCTTGGTAGCATATGAATTATGAACTGTGGGGTCAGAATTGCGTCGTGACTCATCATGTGCGCGTGCGCGTTATTTAGCGTAAATTAGTTGTCTGAAATAATGTAAGTCTTCGATCAAATATTATGTCTCGGTTTTCTTTATTCTTAGTAGTTGCACGATCGAGCATTTATTAATTGATATAGATCTACAGATTTCTCTAGGATCATCAAGTAGACTTTTCGAGTTAGTGGATCAACATTCCAACAAATTTCTGATGATCCCGGGGAGTGGACACTTTGCTTTTCACTGTCATAGTGAGTCTAGATATTTATACTTATGATTTCTTTTATGTTAAGCTACTATGATGTTTACCTTTATGCACGGAGGCTTATGATATGATTTTACGATTTTATGCACACACGTTTATGTATGAATGCATCAATGCATTGGCTGCTCGGCTGATCACTGAGCACGCCCCTGGTGAGACACGACAACACTTGACCAGATGATTATGTTATTCACGCCTCCACACATGTATGATATGTTTTTAATTTGACTCACTCTATTTTTCCTATATCATTTCGGTGGAAAGGCATAGAATAAGTTTTATAATATCTTACGGATATTTTATCGAACATTATATTTTCGTCTACTCAGTCTAACCATTTTTTCTTTTCTATGCCTTTCCCTGGGCCATTCGGTTTTCAATGCCCAGATTGCAGAGTCTCTGTTGAGGTCGGACATGCACGCAAATCGAGGCATATCAGTCTCCGCCTTAGGATCCAGAGTTAATCCTACAAGTTAGCCATTTAGTCAATATAGGGAGTTTTGAGAGTCTAACAGTCTTGATGTCATAAATGGTTTAAGATTTTGTTTCTATGAGTTGTTTTCGAAATACAGTTTCTTTAATGGATGATTTTCAACTTATTTTTTTTCCTTCTATTTTCTTTCGGATTTGCATGTATAGATCAAATGGTCATTGAGAGTCTAATCCTTATTTAGGAAACTAAAAAGGGGTCGGGTATGCACAGTTGGTATCAGAGCTTTAGGTTATAGGTTCTATAGACTGTACTTGGTTTCTTTCGTTGTCACGCTCGATTACGCTCAACACTTCCGGAATGATGGCCCGACCGCGGCAGATCCCCATCGAAAATTCACGGTGTTGAACGTCGTCGAGTACGTGGCAAAAGTGACTATGTACAAACCCCAGCCTGTGAGTCAGTGCCCCATGTTCACTATGTCTCACGTGTGCCGACCTCGGTCCCCTTTCTCGTAAAGGTAAAAGTTCTTCTCATTAAATATGTAATACATCGGAGTTCCATGCTCTTGCCTTATCAAAACTCTGAAAGTATGACGCTAAGTTTACGAGCATTAAACTATATGTCAGTTTGGTGAGAGTATGTTTAATAGTATGACTATGTGATATATACGGGCAGGAAAGGTGGAGTATTATGACAAATAGCAAACTTTTGCGGGTTATATTACGTAAATGCTATTCTAATTTGGTTTCAGACGTAGAAACTCTTGAGATGATTTCATTTGCTTCATATGACTTTTTATTTGAATTAAATCATTTGTTTTATAATTTGGGTTATTCGGTTGAGCAATTGTGGCTCACGAATTGTATGTGTGACTTGTTATCTTCGGAATATAATCCCCCTTCAGGTTTGGTTGATCTTTAATTACGGGGAGGTTATGCCGAATGTTCGATAAATTTTCTGAGCTACGTTAAGTTACGTAATTTAATGAATAACAAGACAAGATAATTGATGATTGCGATTACGTCAATAATTCATCAGTTGCCTTGTTGAAGCGAGCTAGTAAATTACTAGCTATATCATTCAAGTATGTACGCAAATATTTTTCATTTCGCCATGACTAAATGTTCAATCTCCTTCATCTTGTTCAGCAAAAAGTTTCAAATGTCTCATTCAGTTTTTAGTGTTCCTTTTTGCGTTTAATCTCTCTTATTCATGCTTCGTGTTTCGTTACCCTATCATGATTGAATGATTCTTGGTAGAGGAACTACATCATATGAAGTCGCATAATATAAAGAATGTTATGACGAGATCGTTAGTGATCACAACAACATTTCATGAACCTTTGTAGGGAGTGACATTAGTAAACGAATGTCGATGTTGATGTGCCGTAGTGCTCGAACCTTTGCCTCCGTCATGCTCCATTTCTCAGTCTCTTAAATTTGATTGAGTTACTAGCTTCGCGTGAACCTTTGTTTCACATATAAATGTTTTTGCTTCAAGTGTCATTTTCGCGAAGCAAAATAGATTTCTCAGTCTATAATGGAAGTCCCTTCGGGGACATCCGACAAAATTGAAGTCAGAATGATGCAAAGGAGATTAGCAAGTTACTACATAAATACGAAACTGTAATGACCCGAACCGGAAATGGTATGTTAATTGGCTTGATTAGCACATTTCACGATTAATCGCAGTTAGTTCTAATTGGTAGATATGGCGGGATTGTTCATGACTTAATTATCGGACACGAATTTGGTTTGAGTTCCTTCGCGGAAATTGTAGAAGATTTGGTTTCGACTTTGTAAGAGGTTTCAAAGTATTTTTCGGATAATCGAAGAATATAAAATGAATATCTGAAATTATCGTCGAATTAGTCGTAATTATCCATATGGGTTTGAGTTATCTGAATCGTGGATTTGGTCGGTTCGCGACGTATAAATAGTGGAATAGTCGTAAAAGTTGTCAAAAAGTTGAATTTGGGTAGTTTGACCAGCGTTGACCAAGCCATACCTAACCCGTCGAGCTCACCGAGTTGCCCTCGAGTTTCTTGCCAAAAAACAGCACGGTTGCCGAAGTTTAAGGTAGGGATTTGAAGCTCTTTCCTTGGGCTATTGATTGATGTATATATTGTGATGTTTGGAGGTGGTTTGGTTGGTTGATTTTGAAAGAGAAATTGGATGGAATCGGGGTAAACGGGAGGAGGTTTTCCGATGGGGTTTTTGGGTGGAAACGGTTGGTTTTGAGTTGGGGATGAACCCCTTGAGTTTGGGAGGACGAGGTGGCCTTACGGTGGTGAATTTCATCGGAAAAGTTTTTCGGCCGGTTTGTGATTTCTTGGCTTTCGAGGCGATTTTCGGCCACTGTGGTAGTTGGATGGTGGTAGGCCTTTAGAGAAAGATGTTGGGCTTGAGGAGAGGAAGGTTTTGGGGTATTGGTCGCCAGAGAATTTCACCGTTGATGCTACACCAGTAGTGGCGGCGGTCAACAGCAGAGCTCCGGCGAAGGGTTGACTTTTTGGATTTTAGAGATTTTTATACCGTTTTGCTCATAATCGCGTCCCGGTCATAGTCGTGAGGTTTTTTGAATTGAATTGAGTAGTTTATTTTGGGACTAGGGTTAATGGGGTATATTTTGAGAATTTTTTAATCCTCGTGGATATTTCGAGCGATACGTTTTTCGAGAACGCGAGGTTCTTGACGTATTAGCTATGTATGTTGTGTTTCTATTTGTATTGATCATATCCCTGATATTCAGGTGATCAGGATCGAGTGTTTGGCAAGGGATCTTCCTCCGGACCTCAGAGTTAGCTCAGTTTTGTGAGTGGACATTTTATTTTCATAGTTGAATTGCGAGTCTTGATTTATGCATTTTATGAATATATGTTTATGATTATGCATTTACGTATGCAATTATAATTATGCATTTTACGATAATGCATGTGCATGGAAAAGATTTATGATTTGGTTTACACAGAGTACAGTCTCAGATATTGAGGTATGCATCGATGCTTTCGCTTCTCGGCTGTTCCCCGAGATGCTCTGGGGGGGGACAGATACCCTGACCCAAGGTCTTTTAGGCTTATTAATCACGAGGGGGTCTATGATCCCGTGATTAGACTGTACTATGCGGAGGAGTCCATGAGTGACCTGCAGGATTTTACGTGCATATTTATGGATCAAGGAAAATGTACCTGGTCGGAATTGTTATATGCATTGACTGGCATTATGCTTTTATGAGCATTTATTTGGGAAAGACATATTATTATTTTTGCCCACTCACTCTAACGATTTATTTGTCTTCCCCTAGGCATTTCGGTTTCCTTTGCCCAGTTTGCAGTTTAGGTTCCAGTGTTGCACGTCGACTACGGAGGCATAGAGTTCGGATCGCACTTCAGTTTCTGTAGGTTCTTCGTTTAACCTACTTGATGTAAATGATGTATATATGCGTCGCTATAAATACTTATGTTTATTTTCAATGGAGTTTACTCCTGAATGTTTTTGATTTCTTGTAAACCATTTGGTTTATTATATATATGATGTTGAGAAATCCGGATGGAGAACGGAGCCCCACGGTTTGGCTTTTGTGGAATATTCGAAGTGTATTTTCTTTGCAAGTTCTAATAATGGTTCACGTACTTCTAAGTAAACTCTGGCAAAAAAAAATTTAAGGTCATGTTTTCGAAGGGGTTTGATTTCGGTTTAGGCAACTAAATCGGAGTCAGGTCCTTTAAGTTGGTATCAGAGCATTAGGTTTCCAGTTCTGTAGACTCTTGTAGTTGTGTTACTAAGGACATTTGAGAATGTACAGCATTTCGGGAGTGATAACCCGACCGGCCGGCGGATAATCATCAATGCTCTAAAGTGTTGTATGTTTTCAAACGTTTGAAGTTTCATGATTACATCATTTCTGTCCTATGACTAATATCTTTTATCCTTAGGATGCCTCCTCAACGTGGAGTCCGTGCTGAACGGACTGGGGATCCTGATGAGGATCAACGTACGCGTGACTTGCTTATGCGAGTATTGTGTTTGGAGGAACTTATTGACCCAGTGGCTAAGGCCAGGATAGCAGGAGCAACTGTTTTCTCTGGTTCTCCTTATCATGAAGTGTGTGAAGCTTGGGTGGTTCAGGTTGAGCGTGTTTGTGGGCGCTTGCATTTTACTTCTGAATAGAAAACCGTAGCAGCAGTGGGTTTGCTTGAGTTAGATGCCTACTTTTGGTGGGTTGGTACAGACAGGGTTCCTATTGATACTCATTGGCCTATATTTCAAGAGATGTTCATGCATCGGTATTTTAACCCAGCTACTCAGCAGCGGAAATATGAGGAGTTTACCAACCTAAAGCAGGGGAATATGTCAATGCTTGAGTATCGGGATAAGTTCACTCGTTTGTCTTGGTTTGCATGTGATATAGTGGCATCAGAGGAAGCCAAGTGCAAGAGGTTTGAGTTGGGTCTGAATCTGAATAACAAGGAGACTTTGACCACTATGCCTCGAGATAACTTTGATGAGTTTGTTAGTGCTGCACTCAGATGTGAGGACATTGAGGGGGAGAGATATATGCGGTTTCAGACGCGTCGCTTTGAAGAGGGTGGACCTAGCCAGGGTGCTTCGAAGAGGCTGAGTTCAGGTACTTCTGGATCGGCATCATCTTCGGATAGTGGACCTTACAGATATCCGACCAGCACTGCTAGACAGAGTCATAAATGGAGGAGGAGTTGACCGCATAGGCAGTAGTCGAGTGGGAGTTCTAGTGGATCGAGTTATCCTCGACCTTCCTTTGGCACACCAGCTACACAGAGGGAATCTCCATTATGCAACAACTGCCACACACATCATTTTGGTCAGTGTCAGTATGGCACCTCTACTTGTTATCGTTGTGGCCAGGTGGGTCACATTGCGAGGGAGTGTCCTCAGCTTAGCACTTTTGGTGGTGTTGCAGATCAGGATACTAGACAAGATCAGGGTACTGCTTCTGGTGATCGTGCAACACAGCTTTCTGGACAGGGTGGTTAGTGTGGATGACCAGCTGGACATGCTTGAGTTCATGCCATGTCTCTACATGAGGGCAGATCTTGTTCGGAGGTTATCATTGGTACGTTGTACATTTTTGGTCATCCAGTTCTTACTTTACTAGATCCAGGGGCTACGCATTCATTCATGTTATATAGATTAGCGTCATTGGCTACTATACCTACATCTCCACTCTCTAGTTTGTGGCGAGTGCTGTATCCATCTGGCGAGGTAGTGTATGTCGGGTGGGTATATAGAGATTGTGAGATTTTTATTGGAGGTTATGGGTTAGCCACGGACTTGATGCTGTTGGATATTGTGGATTTTGACGTGATTTTGGGTATGGATTTCTTGGAGAACCATTGGGCCGTTCTTGACTGTCACAAGAATGAGGTTGTTTTCAGGAGTCCAGGCATGCCAGAAATCTTGTTTCAAGGTGAAAATAATACTACTTTGCCATGTTTGATTTCAGCAATGAAGGCTGATCGGATGAGGAGGAAAGGTTGTGAGACTTACCTTGCATATGTGTTTGATACGAGTGTTCATGTACCAGACATTGGTGATATTGCGGTGCTTTGCGAGTATCCAGATGTGTTTCCCGAGGACTTACCCGGTGTCCCTCCAGTCAGGGAGATTGATTTCACCATCGAGTGACTTTCGGATACCGGACCTATTTCGCAGACACCTTACCGTATGGCACCAGCAAAGTTGAGGGAGTTACAGAGTCAACTTCAGGAATTGCTTGAGAAAGGCTTCATTCGACCTAGTGTTTCACCTTGGGGTGCTCCAGTGTTGTTTGTGAGGAAGAAGGATGGTTCGATGAGGCTATGCATTGATTATTGGAAGTTGAATCAGGTTACGGTGAAGAATAAGTATCCGCTTCCACGAATTGATGATTTGTTTGATCAGCTGAAAGGAGCCTCAGTCTTCTCGAAGATTGATCTCAGGTCTGGCTACCATTAGCTACGGATTCGGGAGTCCAATGTCGACAAGACGGCGTTTCGATCACGTTATGGGCATTATGAGTTCCTTGTTATGCCGTTTGGGTTGACCAATGCGCCAGCTGCTTTCATGGACCTGATGAATCAGATTTTCAGACGTTATCTGGACAAGGTCGTCATTATGTTCATCGACGACATCCTGATCTATTCCAGAAGTGTGGGGCAGTACAAGAAGCATTTGCATGCAGTCTTGCAGACTTTACGAGATGCTCAGTTGTACGCCAAGTTCAGTAAGTGTGAATTTTAGCTAGACAGGGTAAATTTTTTGGGCCACGTGATATCAGCTGAGGGAGTCAGTGTGGATCCAAATAAGATGGATGTGGTGTTGAAATGGAGTAGACCTACCAATGTGGTAGAGATACGGAGTTTCTTGGGTTTAGCAGGTTATTACCGCCGATTCATGCAAAAATATTCACGGATAGCGACACCGCTTACCCGTTTGACGAAGAAAGGGGTCAAGTTTGAATGGTCTGATACTTGCGAGGAAAGCTACTTGACTTTGAAGGAAAGGTTGACTACTGCACCAGTGTTAACTTTACCTAATGATAGCGGTAAGTTTGTGGTGTACAATGATGCTTCGAAGTTAGGCCTGGGTTGTGTTTTGATGCATCATGGAAATGTGGTGGCTTATGGTTCGAGACAGTTGAAACCACATGAAGTTAACTATCCTACTCATGATTTGGAGTTAGCTGCCATTGTGTTAGCATTGAAGAGTTGGAGACATTACTTATACGGGGCACAATGCAAGATCTACACCGATCATAAAAGTCTTACCTACTTGCGTAAGCAGCCAGATTTGAACATGAGGCAGCGGAGATGGATAAAGCTGATTAACAATTATCACTGTAGTTTCGAGTATCATCCAAGAAAAGCTAATGTGGTTGCTAATGCTCTTAGTTGGAAACATGGTGCTTCTCTCTTCCATGTACATGTTGCTAGAGTGTCACTTTTGACAGAGTTACGAACGGGAGCAGATTTTGAATGGAATGATGATGGAGCTTTGTTGGCCAGTTTTCATGTTCGTCCGGTATTACTTGATCGAGTTCGTGAAGCTCAAGATTCAGATGCCTATCTGCTGAGCAAGAAGAATTTGATTCAGAATAGTGTACTGACCGAGTTTCGGATGAGGAGTGATGGCACTTTGATGTTCAGGGGGAGGTTATGTGTGCCCAGACGCGAGGATTTGAAGAAGGAAATACTCAATGAAGCCCAAAGTTTCGCATATGCTATGCATCCAGGTAGTACAAAGATGTTCCGGGCACTTAAAGCTCGTTATTGGTGGCAAAACATGAAGAGGGAAATATCAATGTACGTGAGCAGATGCCTGATTTGTTAGCAAGTGAAGGCAGAACATCAGAAACTGGCAGGTAAACTACAACCTTTGGAGATTCCAGTGTGGAAATGAGAACATATCACTATGGATTTTGTGTATCAGTTACCTCATACTTCTGCTGGTAGTACTGGTATTTGGGTGATTGTGAATCGCCTTACGAAGTCAGCTTACTTCCTAGCACTTCCAGGAAAGCTGCCCTTGAGTAGATTGGCAAAGCTGTACTTGAAGGAGGTTATGAGATTGCATGGTGTACCTGTGTCTATAGTTTCTGATCGGGATAGTCAGTTTAATTCCTAATTTTTGTGGGAATTGCAGAAGGCAATGGAGACTAGACTACATTTCAACACAGCTTTTCATCCTCAGACAGATGGTCAGTCGGAGAGGACTATTTAGACTCTGGAGGATATGTTGCGATCTTGTGTTTTGCAGTTCAAAGGGAATTGGGATTAGCAACTTCACTTGATTGAGTTTGAGTACAACAAAAGCTATCAGGCTAGCATTGGGATGGCACCTTACGAGGCATTGTACGACAAACAGTGCCGAACTCCAATATGTTGGAGTGAAGTTGGCGAGAAATGGCTTTTTGACCCTGTTTTGGTAAAGAGTACCATGGAAGACGTTCAGATCAGTCGGGACAGATTGAGGGCTACACAGGATCGACAGAAAAGTTATGCTGATGTGCGACGAAAGGATCTCGAGTTCGAGGTTGGTGATTGGGTTTTCCTGAAACTTTCTCCTTGGAAGGGTGTTGTTCGTTTCGGGAAGAGCGGTAAACTTCGTCCACGATATGTAGGCCCTTATGGGAGGACTAAGCGAGTCGGTGCTGTGACATATAGGTTAGAATTACCATCTGAGATGTCCAGAGTACATAACGTGTTCCATGTGTTTATGTTGTGGAAGTACATTTCTGATCCATCTTATGTGTTGACACCGTATCAGCTTCCTATGCGGAAGGACTTGACCTATGCGGATGAACCAGTTCAGATTCTTGATCGGAAGGTCCGAGAGTTGCGACACAGAGCCATTCCTCTTGTGAAGGTATTGTGGCGGAATCATTCAGTTGCGACACATGCATGAGCAGTACCCCTACCTCTTCAGTTAGCAGGTATGTAAATTTCGAGGGTGAAATTTTTGTTAGGGAGGTAGATTTGTAAAGACCCGAACCAGAAATGGTATGTTAATTGGCTTGATTAGCACATTTCACGATTAGTCACAGTTAGTTGTAATTGGTCGATATGGCGGGATTGTTCACGATTTAATTATCGAACACGAATTTGGTTTGAGTTCCTTCGCGGAAATTGTAGAGGATTTAGTTTCAAGTTTGTAGGAGGTTTCAGAGGATTTTTCGGATAATCAGAGAATATAAAATGAATATTTGAAATTATCGTCGAATTAGTCATACTTATCCGTTTGGGTTTAAGTTATCTGAATCGTGGATTTGGTCGGTTCGTGACGTATAAATAGCAGAATAGTCGTAAAAGTTGTCGAAAAGTTGAAATTGGGCAGTTTGACTAGCGTTGACCAAGCCATACCCGAGTTGACTGAGTCAACCAAGTTGACCCGTAGAGCTCACTAAGTTTCCATCGAGTTTCTTGCCGGAAAACATCACGGTTGCCGAAGTTTAAGGTAGGGATTTGAAGCTCTTTCCTTGGGCTATTGATTGATGTATATATTGTGATGTTTAGAGGTAATTTGGTTGTTGATTTTGGAAGAGAAATTGGATGGAATCGGGGTAAATGGGGGGAGGTTTTCCGATGGGGTTTTTGGGTGGAAACGGTTGGGTTTGAGTTGGGGATGAAACCCCTTGAGTTTGGGAGGACGAGGTGGCCTCACGGTGGCAAATTTCATCGGAAAAGTTTTCCGCTCGGTTTGATATTTCTTGGCTTTTGAGGTGATTTCCGGCCATGGTGGTAGTTAGATGGTGGTGGGCCTTTGGAGAAAGATGTTGGGCTTGAGGAGAGGAAGGTTTTGGGGTCTTGGTTGCCAGAGAATTTCACCGTTGACGCCGCAGCGGCTGTCAACAGCGGAGCTCCGGCGAAAGGTTGACTTTTTGGATTTTGGAGATTTTTATACCGTTTTGCTCGTAATCTCATCTCGGTCATAGTCGTGAGGTTTTTTGAATTGAATTGAATAGTCTATTTTGGGACGTGGGTTAATGGGGTATATTTTGAGAATTTTGTAATCCTCGTCGATATTTCGAGCGATACGTTTTATGAGAACGCGGGGTTCTTGACGTATTAGCTCTGTATGTTGTGTTAGGCAACAAAAATGCATGGTTTCGACGTATTAAAAAATGCCCGTCATCCAAGTTTTTACAAAATTTAATCAAACATAAGGTAGACGACGAAAGTACATGGTTTCGTTGTCTAAGTGTCTTCTTAGGCGACGAAACCATGCATTTTGGCCGCCTAACCCCAAAAATTTAGCGGTTCAATTTTTTGCGCCAAAGTTTTTGGAGTCTTTTTAAGAACAACTTAAACGACGAAGATTGTTTTTTTCGTCACCTAAGTCAACTTAGGCGAGGAAATCATTTGTTTCTTCGCCTAAGTTGATCGATATATTCCTAAATCTATTGACCTTATTTCTCTATTTCTCTCTCGATACTCTCTCTCTCCCACCGTACCTAAACCCTAGCCAACCCCAAAATTCTCTCGCCAGATTGTTTCGCACCACCGCCCTTGTCTCTCTTTCTCTCTCTCGCTGCCACCATACGCATCCTCTCTCCTCCCTGTGGCTAGCCCTCTCCTCCCCTGGTCTCTCTCTCCTCGTGGTATCTCTTTCACTCCCCGCCACCTCTCTCCCTCCGTCGTCGCTTCCATAGCCCTGTTAGGTCTACCCCACTGCCGCCTCCCGATCCCCGGAACCACCCCGCCAGTATAGTTCTCTCCTCTCCGTATATATATAAATATAAATGAAATTAATTGTATGTGGATATATAAATGGAATTGTATGTGGATATTGGATATGAAATTGGAATTTAATAATTTTATATAAATTTGTTAAATATTGAATATTGGATGTGGATATTGGATATGGTTTTATATATGTATATATGAAATTGGATAAATTTGGTGATGATCGATATATGTATATTAGACATATAATTTGGTGATGATATATGTATATGGATAAAATTGGATAAATATGGTGATATGTATATGAATTTGTAAATTATGCACGATGCCGATGAATATTGTTAAGATGCCTCCAAGGAAGAGGCGCACAGATGCAGAGAAGGAGGCCGAACTCTAACCCATTGCACAACAAATGGGTTGGAGGCAAACCTCGGAAGACATTGTTTCAGCTCCGAACTCCAATCAACATGAGGCAGCCTCAGCCTATACAGATGAGCCAGACGCGGCCCGATCGTCGGCGGTCAATTATATTGAACAACATCCATATGGTTGCCCCTTTGTGAAATAACCTACCCCAAACTGAAAAGTTGAGGGTGTACCGCGAACTATCGGTAATACTATTTTTTTTAATTAAATACAAAAAAAAAATGCATAATGTCTAGGATTTTAATTTTTTATTTATGTTTCTAGACACATTTTGATATAGCCAAAACAACGGAGAATATAGAGGAGACGGCTACCTGCATTTTCAATGACTGGAAGTACGACCTCCACAAGTACTACTAGCGACACGGCGCCTCGCCTATACCTCAGGAGATTCGGAACAAAATGGAAGATGAGTGACAATGGTTGGTCGGACACTTTGAGTCCGACAAGTATAAGGTCCGTCTTCATTTTCTTTAATGTAATGAAAATTGAATTATTTTTTATTTTTAACTATTATCTTTTTATTTAATTATCTTTGTTGTGAAACAAACAAGGTCGTAGGCCAACAAGACAAATCGTGACAAGAAGAACGCCCACCATTCTCCGGGCTCCAAAAGGTTCATCTATATGGCGAATGAGCACAACGATGCGGGTTCGAAGCATTACTTCTTGGATGCCAATGTAGTCGCTTATGTAAAGCCTGGGGTCGTAGATAAAGCGAGTGAACGCGGAGTAAGTAACTCATTTTTTCAAAATAAATTAAATTTAATCGTACCTTCGAAGCAAAACGAAATTTAGTATAATGCTAATTATTTTTTTAAGAAATTGAATTATGATTAGGATATATTAGTTAGGTTGTGCTCTTGGAATATGATTTTGAACTTGAGTTAGGTTATGCTTTAGTTGGTTAAATTATGATTTTGAACTTAAGAAATCCGGATGGGAATCGGTGCCCCCGGTGTAATTGTGTTGTTGGAATTGGTTATTCGAAGTGTCATCTTTCCTGCAAATTTTTGGTTTCCTCCAATTTTAGGGAAACTATGGCAAATTTTTGTTAGAAATTAATATTTATGTATTGTTCACATGATTAATTTCAGGAGAGGTTGATACAAATGGCCCAGGAGTAATTGGCGAACACTCAGCTAGAAAACCTGGCGATGATGCCTAAATAGTTGCCTCCCCTGCCAATGGAGATTCAGATCGCTATTGCCGATTTTGTTTACGGCCGCCGAGCTGGCAAGGAGGTTCGTGGGATAGGACAGGAGGTCTAAAGAGATTTGTCACAGTTATCCGCATCGTCAACTAGGCATGGTAGGGAGGAAGCTGAGGCGCTCCAAGCAGCCCTTGAGCAGGGTGTATTGGCACAAGAGTCAGCCGATCAGGCCTGGGAGCAAACGAGGTCGATGCAGGAGTTGCTTGATGCGCAAAACAATAGGATAAAATCCTTCTTTGCAATGTGCGGGAGCATGGGGCTGCCCGTTCCTGATGACGAGTGTCGTCCGTCCGTCCCACTCCACCCCCTTGCCCTTGGGCCCACTCCTAGCCCCAACGACGACGATCCGAGCAGCGACGGGGGAATCAATGAGATTTCTATTTTCGGTTTAGTTTAGTAGTTTGTTTTGTTATTTTACTAATATTTTTATCGATTTATGTACACTTTATTAATTTAATGAATATTTAATGAATAAATTATTATATATTTTAAATTTAATTTATAATTCAGAAACAAAAATAAATAAACAATAAAAAATTCAAATTGGACGATGAAACTTTTTGTTTTGTCGTCTAAGTGAATCACTAAGACGACGAATTGTTCGTCGTCTAAAGTGTAAACTAAGGCGACGAATATTGATCTTCGTCGTCTAAGTGGTTAAACCTAGACAGTGAAGAACAATTTATAGTGTAAGTAGATCACTTAGACAACGCTCACTAGTCGTCATCTACGTGGTGACACTTAGACAACAAACACAAGTCGTCGTCTAAGTCGTAATACTTACATGACGATTATAGGTATATATTGCCTAAGATGATTCTTAGATGACGAACACTATCGTCGTTTGGAGGAAGATTATTTCAATGGCTAAGTGCTTAGGCGAGGAAACAAATTTCGTCGCCTAAGTAGCATCTTAGGCGACGAAACAAAACAATTTTGTCGCCTAAGTACTTAGGCTACAATAGTTAGGCGACGAAACTTTCGTCGCCTAAGTACTTGGGCGATGAAAAGCACTACTTAGGTAACGAAAATGCTTCGTAGTCTAAGTATTTTCTAGTAGCGAGTGAAATTTATTTATTTTTATTTAATTTTTTTTAATTCACTTAAGTGACGAAACTAGTAGGTTTCATCGTCTAAGTCCAAAAAATTTATGTTTTTTTTTCCACCAATTTTTTTTTACTAAAAATTAAAAATCACTTGGGCGACAAAACTTGTTGATTCGTTGCTTAAGTTCAAATTTTTGACTGTATTTTTTTCCGCCAAATTATTTTTACCAAAAATTTAAGTCGCTTAAGCGACGAAACATGTTGGTTTAGTCGCCTAAGTGATCGCCTATAAAAAAAATTCATCTCCTATTTTTCAAAATCTCTATCTCTTTCTCTCTCAAACCGTACACACCACCACCGACCACCACCACCACGGCACCACCACGACACCTCCACCACCTCATCAATACCACCATACACCACTACACACCACCTCGGCACCACCACCACCACCAAACAAATGCCGCCGCCACCGCCACCAACACCACCACTATCATTAAATTATCTCCTAACTATATTACAATTTTTGTATTAATAATTAACATTTAATTAATTAATTACGATTTAATTTATTTTTATTTATTTTTTCCAAAAAAGAATACTTACACAACGAAACAAATAATTTCGTCTTCTAAGTTGTTTATTTATTTATTTTTTTTTAGTTTTAATTAAAAAACCTTTGTCATCTAAGGGAATTATTTATTTATTATTTACTTTTTAAAATTCAACATTTAGGTAACGAAAATCTTAAAATTTCGTCGTCTAAGTGGTGACACTTAGGCGACTAATTATGAGTTTTGTTGTCTAAGTGCTCACTAAAATGACGAAATTTTTCGTCGTCCAAAAACCTAGACGAAGAAGTTTATTTCGTCGTTTAAGTGTCTACTTAGACGACGAAAAACAAAAATTTCGTCATCTAAATATTTAGGCGATGAAAAATGTCATTTAAGCTACGAAAATACTTTATCTAAGTGTGTTTTATCAAAGCTCAACGAGCTCCTGAGCCTGGTCACTTTGTGCTTCCGCATCTCAAATTTCATTCGATTCTGGAAAACCTTGATTTTGTAGGGTTTTGGTTTTGCTTCTCTGATTGTGATCAATTCTCGTTCGAGTGCAGGGGTTTGTGTGTTGATACTAGATCTACAAGCGTTGTTCAATTTGGACATCGCTACAGCTTGGTTAAGTTTTTCGGCTCAGATTTACTTCTTGAGGTTGTTTCTACTTTATAAGCTCTTTTGATTCTAGAGTTGTAGGAACTATATAAGATGTGTTAGGATTATCTGAAGGCAATTCTTGGTAGTTGTGAAAAATTTGATGGATGATTGATATCTGTTAACAAAATTGTCGAAAAAAATATCTTGTAGTCAGTTATATCTAAAACTTGTGAGAGAAAAAAATAGTTGTGATTGCTTGTTGTAGCCAAAAAAAAAAATAGCTAAAAAATTAGCTAAAACTTTGATGAAGTACTGTCTGCTTAGAAACAACATTTGTTTACAAGTAGTGGTTGCTGGTGTGTGTTGCTGTGAAAGTCTGAATTATTGAGGATTATCAGTGAGAGTTGAAATTACTATTGGTTATCAAATATCGGTGTACTTCAGTGTCTGTGTTGTGAGAAATCAAGAATTTTGCTGAGATATTTACTAGTTGTTGTGTGATAGAAACTAATGGCTTCTTCAAGTTCATCTTCTACTGGAGCATGTGTTTGCACTGGTCTTTCACAAGGAGATGCAAACTCTTTATTGAGTATGATTACTGTCAGGTTGGGAGAGCATAACTTCATCAAATGGAGTTTTCAGTTTCAGTCTGCTCTAGAGGGAAGATGGCTCTTTGGATTCTTTGACGGTACTGAGGTTCCTCCACCTCGGTATGCACTTACTATTGATGGTAAAGTCACAAATGTAGTTACTGAGGCATATCTTGTGTGGAAACAAACTAATAAAGCTCTGCTTACTTTTCTTATGGCAGCATTGGATGAGGGGATGGTGGACATGATTGTGTGATGTAAGACCTATAGACAAGCATGGCTGGCCTTGCAAGAACGTTTCTTCTCAGTGTCTTGAGTTAACATCATGCAACTGAAAACTGAGCTTCAAAACATCAAGAAAGGAAATGAGAGCATTGACAAGTATCTATAAAGGGTCAAATGTGCCAAAGATCAACTTCGCCAGAGATCAACTTCTTGGTGTAGGAGTTCAAATGTCTGATAAGGACATTATCATTATTATTCTGAATGGTCTTCCATATGAGTATGCTACTGTGAGTATGGTAGTGGAGGCCAAAGACACTCCAATCTCTATGAGAGACCTCAGATCTCAGTTGTTATCAGCTGAGAGGAGAATTGAGGCAAGCTTCACTGCACCTTCTCTAATGACAGCAATGGCAGCAAGAAGTGGCAACTCTAATCATGGAGGAGATACTACCAAGAAGTTTTCATCATATGACAAGGGTTCCATAAGTAAGAAGGAATGTCAACACTGTGGAAAGAAAGGACACATTATTGCTACATGTTATCAACTCAACCCTTGTCAGAAATGTGGTAAAAAGGGTCATTTGGCAGCTAATTGTTATCAGAATCCTAACATGAACTCCACTAATGTGTCTTCTGATTCTAGTTCTCATGGTGCTATCTCTTACAACTTTGATGGTCCTGCTCTTGAGTGCCAAATAGGTGGCAAGCGGTCATACTGCTGCTAGCTGTTTCTACAGGAACATTGTGTCCTCTGATCATCCTTCAAATATTGTTCCAACTTGTCAAATTTGTGGACTCAAGGGCCATAAGGCATTGGATTGTACTCAGCGTGGGAACTATGCTTACCAAGGTGCAGAACCACCAAGGAGCCTCACTGCTATGACTACTCATACTGTCAACAACAATGAAGCTAGTTCTTCACACACTAATGGCCATGTTCAACCTGAATTTTGGATTGGGGATACAGGTGCAAAACACCATATGATTTCAGACCTCTGAAACCTGACAATTGCTCAGCCCTACACTTCTGACAGTGAGATTACTATTGATAATGGTTTTGGCATAAAGATTTCTCATATCGGTATATCTTAGATTACTAAGATGAATACAGTTCTTTCACTAAGCTGTGTAAAGATGACAAATGCTTTATCACTCTGGATGAATCTGATATATCTGTGTAGGACAAGGCAACAAGGGACCTGCTGTATCTGGGAAAAAGTAATGAAGATGGTTTGTTTCTGTTTCCAAATCCCAAAGTACTTGGTTCTTCTGCTTATATTGGTATTGCTCTCAAGTCTACAACATGGCACAGACGCCTTGGACATCCTAGCTAAGATATTGTTGATAGAATGCTAGCTGATAGTAATATCAAGTCAGTAGCTGATTCTACTAGTATTGTCTGTACTCATTGTCTTCACAAAAAAATGCATAGATTGCCATTTTCAGAGTCTGTCATAAAGTCAGATAAAGCTTTAAGTAAGATACACCCAGATGATTGGGGTCCTGCCTCTTGTGTATCTTTGGAGGGGTATAAGTATTATCTGACTTTTGTGGATGACTACTCAAAGTTTGTATGGTTATTCCCTTTGAGAAATAAAACGGAAGTGTTTGTTGCCTTTGTTAAGTTTTATGCTTTTATACAAAATCAATTTCAAGCATCTATTCAGATACTTCAAACAGATCGTGTTGGTGAGTTTGATGGCACAAAGTTCAGAACCTTTTTGGATGGCCAGGGTATAATACATCAGACTACTTGTCCCTATACACCTCAACAGAATGGAATATCAGAAAGGAAGAATATGCATCTTATGGAAACAGGTATAACACCGATCTCCACTGCTTCGTTGCCTAAGATATTTTGGTACCATGCTGTTGCTCATGGTGCATACTTGATTAATAGAATGCCATGTAAGTCTCTTGATTACACATCTCCATATTTTAAGTTGTTCAATAGTCATCCTGATATTGCAACACTTGGAATTTTAGGCTCTTCCTGTTACCCATATTTGAGACACTACTGTCATGATAAGTTGGATCACAGAACCACACAATGTGTTCTTAGGCTTTGCTTTTGGATAGAAGGGGGTGTATTGTTATTCTAAAGACGAGAACAAGTTGTGGTTCAGCAGACATGTGGTACATGATGAAAGTGTGTTTCCTTATAGCATTTCTTCATTACCAAGCTCATCATCATCTTTGTCTACTCCTAGGCAATCTTCTACTGTCAGATTCATAGTTCCTTCTTCATATGGTCAGACTCATCCTCCTGGTCCAATTGAACCAATGAATTTCAAAGCAGCTAGTGGCATTAAGGAATTGGGTGCAGCTATGTAAGCAGAGATTAATGTACTCTTTAATCAAGGTACATGGACATTAGTCCCTTGTCCTACTAATGAGAACATTGTAGGATGTAAGTGGATCTACAAACTCAAGAAAAATCCAGATGGTACTATCTCCAGACATAAAGCAAGGTTAGTGGCACAAGGTTATAGTGAATCCAAAGGCGTAGATTATGATAAAAATTCAGCCTTGTAGTGCGACACAGCACTGTTAGAATTGTTCTAGCTTTGGCATCTATGTTCAACTGGGAAATGAGGCAATTAGATGTTAAAAATATATTTTTGTATGGTGATCTCAAGGAAGAGGTCTTTATGAGTCAACCGCAAGGGTTAATTTGTCAACCAGCAGCTTCCCAATCATGTGTGTCTATTGAGAAAATCTCTTTATGGACTCAAACAAGCTCCTCGATCTTGGAATGAGAAGTTTACTGGCTTCCTACCTAGATTGGGGTTTCAATTGTCTCACTCAGACCCTAGTCTGTTTATCAAGCACACCTTACAAGGTGTTATTGCTTTGCTTCTGTATGTTGATGACATTGTCATCAAAGGTTCTGATTCTGCAGGTATCACAAGTGTTATTAAGGAACTCAGTGACACATTTGACATGAAAGACCTCAGTCACCTCTCCTACTTTATTGGTCTGGAAGTTAATCTCCCTTGTTCTCTCCTGCACACCTGACCTTATGTCACTGCTTTCTGTGATGCTGATTCTGCAGTTGAGGTCAATCATCATCGATTCACTACATGTTTTGTTATCTTCATTGGCTCTAATGCTGTTTCGTGGCAATCTGAGAAGTAAGGTTCTGTTGCTCGTAGTTCAACCGAGGCTGAGTATAGAGCACTGGCTAATACTGCTGCTGAAATTTCCTGGCTTTGACATATTTTATGTGACTTACACATTCGTATTCCCCAGCCTCCATTGCTCAAATGTGATAATCTCTCTGCCCTTGTTTTAGCCTCTAATCCTGTGTTTCATTCAATGATCAAACATCTTGACAATGACTTTCATTTTGTGCGAGAAAGGGTCCAGAAGCGTGATTTGTTGCTAGATTATGTGCCTACAACTGACCAGACTGCAAATATCTTCACTAAAGGTCTGCACTCCCCTATCTTTCATTGTCATTTAATCAATCTCAGACTGGTGACCTCTACTGAGCTTGCGGGGGGATGTTGAATATCATGTGTATGAGACGTAGAGGATTGTAACACAGCTCATAGATATTTCTAGATGTGTTAGCCTGTTAGCTGTATTAATCCTCTTGTATATGTGTCCTCTATATATTGCAGGTCTATATTGATTGAGCTTAAGCTCTAGTAACGCAAGCAAAGCTCTGCTAAAATTTCTTTTCACTTTCACAGCTAGGTTTCCTTCTTCTCTCTTACATTTGAGCTTCTCTGAAACCATGTTATCACCCTGGAGAATCAAAGTTTTATTAGCTGATAGTTTGAAAACATTTATGTGAGAGCAGATTTTGTCTCCCTCTAGCTTGGATCCTCGCGAATCTGCAAAACAAGTTGGAGCAAGGTATGGTACTGTGCTTAGACCCTCTGATTCTTACGTCAGAACTTATCTCAAGAATCAAAGAGTAATCAAGGTAGAATCACGTTACCTCTGACCATGCCGGGATGATCTATATATAGAGATCATATTAGGTCTAAGCATAGTCCATATAGGAATAGGACTACATATTTTCGGATAGGAGAAGAAATCCATTAAGAGATAGATCTCCATATCCACAGCCAATCACGTCTCATGATTACTACATGCCATTTGGCATAATCCCCCTAGGATTCGTACAAATCTTACATTTCTCTCATGGATTCTATTAATCCTTTGAGGTCCGATCGAATAATCCCTTGAGGATAGATCGTATCGCCCCTCGAGGTCTAACCTTACATTGGGATTGGCATGCCATCGAACAGTTCAGAAGTCTGTACAATGTTATAGATACTTTTAGAAACTTCTAGATAATTCGTCATTTAATAAAAACCCTAATCGTCCAAACCCTGGCCTATTTTATGCCTTATCGAACCTCAACCGGAATCACACCTGTCGAGCTCATATTTCCCAGCTCATGGTGGTCAAAAGTGACTCCTACAAATACCCCCATAGTAGTGTGAGGTCCGACACGTGTTGACCTTGTGCTGCTGTTATCCAAGCTCTATTGTCCCACATTTTAAATACTCTCCAGCTTTCCCATCAAATCGCACATGAAACCCCAAACACGTGCCTCCACTGTTCCACCTTCATCATTACTCTTCCATCATCAAACCACATTAGCATTCATGCCTCTTCCAATAGTCACGTCTCTTTCTATTCTCACCTCATTTCAAACCCAATCACATCCCTTGAAATCCGAAACCTCTTATCTCCTCAAACGGTTACCTCTTATCATATCATACCCCCTCACCATATATAAATAAAACCCTTATTCTTTCTCAATTTTTGCATCTCCACTCTGGAGTTCTATGATGTTTCCATAAAACGGTTGTGCCTAGACAGCTTTCGCTGTCTCGCTTGCTTCGACCGGCTCAACTAGTGGTTCGACTGTGATATGAGGCTACCGGAGTTTAGGGTACTCTTTCCAGCCAAGCCCACTCCACCAAATTAGTTCTACCTCTCTCAGTGGATAATGTACATCAAAGATTTGCTGCTAGTCGACCATTCTTACTCTTCTAAGGATTGGAAGAAGACTCTCATCCCCGTCTTTCGGGACTGGGAGAAGCTTCGCAGAGAAGCCAGTTTCAAGGTTCCTACTGCCATCAACCGCATCTCCATACTACCAGAAGAACTTTCCAGGGGCGTCGACTTTTGTCGCGACCTTGTGGACGATGCCCTTGCCATTCCCTCCAAGTATAGTAAATGCAGGTGGTTGTGGAGCAATGATACTGGCCGTTTTGTCATTGTCTGATTTCTGGTTGTCTGATCACAGTCGAAAAATTATGTATCTACTTATCGTTTTTTTTGCCCCTTCTCGGTAGTTCTGTAGCAGGTTTTTTCGGGCGTTTTCTAGGATCAGAAGGAACCGCTATAATGACCACTACATGCATTTCATTCTCTTCGATCTTATCTCTGATTGCTTTTTATGAAGTCGCACCGGGAGCTAGTGCTTGCTATCTAAGAGTTGCTCCATGAGGGATACACGTTACACCACGATTTTGAATCAGAAGAGAGATTTCAAGAAATGGCACATCTATTCACTCTATCAATAACCTAGCCGAATCTATTATATCATAAGAGATTTTCCTTTTCTATTGATTCCTACAGATCGGATCAAAAACAATTCTTGAATGAGGTATTCAACTCCAGGGATGAATTGAAAAAGAGATCTTTATTGAGAGTGTCTCAGTCTAGAAGGTCTGGAGGGCATCGAGCCCCTTCAACACAAGGATCGTCAGAAGGTGATCGAGGTTCCTCAAGCTCCTCAGATCCATAGGGCTGGCAAAGGTCCCACCCCCAAGCCCTCAAACGTCCATGCTCTAACCGAGCAGGGGAAGGCCTCCAAGCCCAAGAAGAGGAAGTTCGTGAAGACCTCCGAGCTTGAGAAGGACACAGTCCAAGCTCCAACCATGGCCAAGGAGCTTAAACAAGTCCCTATGCCCTCCGTACCTATTGTTGCTGTTGCTGAAGTCCTTCCCCATCCCGATGAGGATCTTCCACCACTGTCTCTTAAGAAGAAGCTTAAGTCTACTGCCTTTGCACCACCCTAGCCCTCATCGTTTAAGCCGAGGCCTTCTAAGCCTGCTGGCTTATCCATAGGTGAGTCCGCTTTCATATTTCCTTATCACACTCATGTCTTGAATACGTACATGGTCTCTCGTCTTGTGATATATATAATGTTTGTTGCGTTGGCTGGATATATATGAATATTGCATCTTTGATTATATAGGTTCTCTTAGGGAGTTGATCGAGGGTTTTGACCCTGAGCTCCCCCGAGTTTACTTCTAGAAGGCCTAGCCAAGCCAGGGCTACATTGTCCAATCTCCTCGTGATCTGACCGAGGAGGAGGTAGAGGCCCTTGGGGAAGGCATTGTGCTCCCCCGGGTAGGGAAGTATGTCCCTTCTCAATTTTGCTCTGGTCTAACTCGTGCAGACATAGCTTGTTCCTCCTTGACCTTGATGATGCTCAAGCAGGATGCCGAGGACCTTGGGTCTCTGGAAACCCAGGACCTAATGACACTTTCCTAGACTTGTCTCTATAGAGTAAGCTTTCTTATCTCATCTTGCATGACACTTCAAATAGTTCATTTTTCTTCCTTATCCAACATATCGTTCTGACCTTGTTTCAGGCTTCTACTACTCTCACTACCACCCTAGGTTGCCTTCACACCACAGGTCATGAGGTAGACAGAAGAGTTGCAGAGGCAGAGAAGAAAGCCAAGGAATCAGCCTCTAAAGTTGCTGAGCTTGAGAGAAATATTACCAAGCTCGGAGATGCCCAAGCCCATGCCTGGCGCCTCATTAGCCAGAAGGAGAGAGCCCTCAAAGATGAAAGCTTATTACACGAGAACGAGGTGAAGGCCCTGAATTCTCACCTGGAGAAAGCCCAGTCTGAGATGAGGGAAGCAGTTGAGGTGGCCAAGGCAAATCTTAAGGAAGCTCTAGAAGCCAAGGACTAGGAGTGTACGTGAAGAACACATATCTGCCTTAGAGGAGGCTCATGGGTTCTAACTCGAATCCCAGCGGATGGACTGGGAGTAGGAACGTAAAGAGCTTATCCATGCTTACAATCCCTTTGTCACATCTAAGACCGAGTTGGAGTGAATCCCTCTTCCTGTCTTTAGGGATGTACTTATGTAATGGCTTATGACCTATTATCAAACAATGTTTAACTTCATAACTTATCTATCTTGTTAACCTTGGCTTGAGCTTTAGTTCAAATAACCTTATGCCAAGGGTAAATGTTAATATTGTACTTAGTTGTTCATGCTTTCTCTTCGTTCATACTCTTTTTCTTTCTTATCGAACCTAGGGGATTTGCCTCTGAGTGCATGTGGCCTCTCAGTGTGACTCTCGAATCCCCAATATTCCAAGCTATTGCTCTCGAAAAAGGCTTAAGGAGAGCCTTGTTAACTTTAAGGCCTCCTGGGAGGTGCTCGCGGTTTTGAGACTGCCTCCCCATTAAGGAGTTTACATGCTTAGCCCTAGGTCTGTACAAAGATCACCATTCTTTAGATCTCTTTCCACGACCAAGTCTTTAACTGATTGGGTGTCCTTCCGCCTTTATAGGGCTTCTGATGCTATCACAAAGACCACATCAGAACTGCCTCCAGCTCAGGTCCCTCCCAGCTCACTAATCGATTTTGGCTCATCTATAAGGCATCGCCAGGTGTAAACACTTGGGAATTAGATGCCCAAAGTGGCAGGATATGGCAGAGCCACCCTCCAGGGTGTTCGTTAATCTAACCACATACGATCTGACTTTATCAAATCTAACCCAGAGGCTCTACTAACCCAAGATTACTTTGAACTCTCGTGGGATTTCTCTCCTAGTGTTTTGGTCTATCTATGGGCATCCTCCTTGATGCCCTAACCTCCTTCCCTCAGGATGCCTTACCTTTGAGAGAGTTAGTTAGCTCGCAGAGTGAAGATCCTTTCCATGGGAACCAACGTCGTCTTCCCCACTCAAACTCGGTGCCTTTCCTAGGCGTTAAGCTCTTCTTAATTGAATATATCAAACCATAAGACTCTTTACACAAACCCAATATCTTGCAAAGACAAATCGTACAAATCGAATGATCATATAAATTGTTCACTGTTTATCGAATAAGCAAGGAAGTGTCTAACATGCCTCATTAAACCTACCAACTTGCAAAATAATCGAATTAAAAGCCAGGCTAGTTCAGAAGAGTACGTGCCCCTTCTAGACCCTTGCCATTTTTTGTTCCCAGGCCTTCAGCTCTGCTCCGAGGGATATTCCTTCAAGTAAAGAGAATTCCATCGTTTATCAATCAAGGCTCCTGTTTTTGGATTCTCCAGCTCGTACAACCTGTTGTAGCCCTCTCTAATGATCCTATAAGGTCCTTCCCAATTTCCCCCAATTTTCCTTCCCCTGGCACCTTGGTATTCTCGAACATTTTATGCAAGACCATGGTGCCGGGGAAGAAAACTCTAGGTCAAACCTTCCTGTCATATAAGCTTTTAACTTCTGAGCTTGTTCCCTACGTTCTTCCAGCAAATCAAGGTCATGCCTCAAGCTCTCTGAGTTACTCTGTACTGTTCATGCTGCAAGCTTAAGGTTAGTAATCTTGTGGTTGATAAGAATGATAGCTTTTGTTCCATATACTAAGGCGAAGGGAGTCTCCCCAGTGGGCTTCCTTTTGGTTGTTCTATATGCCCAGTGTATATTTGGTAGCTGGGATACCCATTGCCCATTTATCAGTTGTTTCAACCTCCTTCTTCGACCTTGTAAGATTGTCTTGTTTGAAGCCTCTGCTTATCCATTACTCTGGGGGTACCTAGGAGTAGAGAACCTAATCTTAATCCCGTGCTCGGCACAGTAGTCTCTAACCTCCTGGAAGTTGAATTGAGGGCTATTTTCCGCTACAATCGTTTGTGGGATCCCAAACCTGCGTATGAAGTTCTTTACCTCTGCTCCTCTTATCTTCGATAGAGCCTCAGCTTCGATCCACTTGGAGTGATAATCCGTGGCATCGAAGAGATTTTTCTTTCATCCACCCCCAGCTCTAGTTGGGAATTCTCCTATTATGTCTAACCCCCATTATGCAAAGGCACACGAGACTGAGACTGGGTGTAGCTCTTCTGGGTGTAGGGGTGGTTTTGACAGGCCTCGTAAGCACTGGCGTACTCCATGCAGTCATTCTTCATCATAGGCCAGTAGTACCCCTCAGTTAAACATCCGACCACGAGGTTTCTACCGTCAATGTGCATGCTACATATTCCTGAGTGTAGCTCCTACATGATGGTCATGACCTGGGTTAGGTGCACTGCTAGCTGATCTGGTCCACTGAAAGGATCATCGATACAATTTTCCATCCCTGATGTTATACCTTGTTGCCAGCTAAATGATCATCCTGGCCTTCATACGGCCCTCTGATAGGGCACAAGTATCTATGTAGTTCATTATCTTGTCCATCCAAAAAGGTCCCAACTGTACTGGCATTACTATCATTGTCTCTTCCTTGTCTGTAATCGGGTTGGGCAGGTTCTCTACAAGGATCGTTCTCCTGAGCTTGTAATCGATGCTGGAGGCTAGATTTGCCAGTGCGTCGGTGTGCGTGTTTTCTAACCTAGGGAGCTGCATGATGGAGAATTCTTTTTAAACTGACTGACCAACCCTTTTTCCAACCTAAGGTACGCCTCCCTGGATGCGTGATGAGCTGCGTATTCTTCAAGCACCTGGTTTGCAATATGTTGGGAGTCACAGAATACCTTGATCTTCTTCAAATTTAAATCTCGTGCTAGCCTCAATCTTGCTAAGAGTGCTTCATACTCAGCTCTATTGTTTGTGTCCTTCCACCCTAAGGTCAGGGCCTGTTCCATGATCATCCCATCTGGGGTCTTGAGTACCAGTCCTTCTTTTGCTCCCTTATCTTTTGAAGATCCATTTGTATATAGAGTTTAGTGGTCAACCTCCTGCTCGTCTGCTTCCTCATCCCTTTCCCTTCTTTCTTATACTTCCGATTCTGGCTTCGTGAACTCAGCTAGGAAGTTTGCTAGAGCCTGTCCCTTCATCGTTCTTCAAGGCCTGTATTCGATATCATGTTGTGCTAGTTTGATGGCCCACTTAGTAATCCTGTTTGAGGAGTTTAGGGTGTGTAAGATCGTACACTAGTGTTAGAATTCCCTTTACTACCATATTCTTTTAGTTTGTTTTGTTTACGACTTCCCTATTTGCTCTTGCAAACAGGTATGAGTTTCTGGCTATGCTTAGTTCTTGTGCTTTCTTCAAGGATGGCTTAAAACATTTGAGTTAATATTATTTGAGCCGAGACCTGATTTTTTTGTGGTTTGAGCTGGGACGATGCTGGTTTAAGGCTTTGAGCTGGGAGCCTATACTAAATATAATTTTTGAGAATTTGCGCCATTTAAGATTTGGCATCTCATCAAGGAAATCAGACAATGGTAAATGACAAGTATTATTATCTAACTCTTCATATAAGATGAAATTTTTTGACCAACTGTTTTATGGTTTTTGGTTCATAGCACTCACACAATGAACTAACACACAAACCATTGTGTGTAGTGCTCAATTTTTGGAATTTTGCAGCACAATTTGGGTTATCAACGGAGGGAAATCTCCCTTCCATATTTTTCATCTTCACACAATAGATTATATCTATTTTGATGTGCGATAGTAACATAGATTGATATTTCAGTCAGCCCCACAATAGTTAGGCATTCCAACCGTTGTATAATCAGGGTTCCATGAACAGACAATAGGTGATTACTCAAGTATTGTGTGAGAAATGTTGTGTGGTGCAATTTTTATAGTAGGGGTGTTAAAAACTATCTTCCTTTAAGTTTCAGGTAAATCTGTGTTTCCACATCTTTCAGAGACTACAGAGAAGCAGTGATGAAAACTACATCAACTCGAATCCAAAGCTTCAAAAAGCTCATGTTAACTATGAAGGGGCAAGTACACTAGTGTTAGAATTCCCTTTACTGCCATCTTCTTTTAGTTTGTTTTGCTTACGACTTCCCTATTTGCTCTTGCAAACAGGTATGAGTTTCTGGCTATGTGTAGTTCTTGTGCTTTCTTCAAGGATGGCTTAAAACATTTGAGTCAATATTATTTGAGCTGAGACCTGATTTTTTTGTGGTTTGAGCTGGGACGATGCTGGTTTAAGGCTTTGAGCTGGGAGCCTATACTAAATATAATTTTTGAGAATTTGCGCCATTTAAGATTTGGCATCTCATCAAGGAAATCAGACAATGGTAAATGACAAGTACTATTGTCTAACTCTTCATATAAGATGAAATTTTTTGACCAATTGTTCTATGGTTTTTGGTTCATAGCACTCACACAATGAACTAACACACAAACCATTGTGTGTAGTGCTCAATTTTTGGAATTTTGCAGCACAATTTGGGTTATCAACGGAGGAAAATCTCCCTTCCATATGTTTCATCTCCACACAATAGATTATATCTATTTTGATGTGCGATAGTAACATAGATTGATATTTCAGTCAGCCCGACAATAGTTGGGCATTCCAACCATTGTATAATCAGGGTTCCATTAACAAACAATAGGTGATTGCTCAAGTATTGTGTGAGAAATGTTGTGTGGTGCAATTTTTATAGTAGGGGTGTTAAAAACTATCTTCCTTTAAGTTTCAGGTAAATCTGTGCTTCCACATCTTTCAGAGACTACAGAGAAGCAGTGATGAAAACTACATCAACTCGAATCCAAAGCTTCAAAAAGCTCATGTTAACTATGAAGAGGTACGAACACTAGTGTTAGAATTCCCTTTACTGCCATCTTCTTTTAGTTTGTTTTGCTTACGGCTCCCTATTTGCTCTTGCAAACAGGTATGAGTTTCTGGCTATGTGTAGTTCTTGTGCTTTCTTCAGGGATGGCTTAAAACATTTGAGTCAATATTATTTGTTCCGAGACCTAATTTTTTTGTGGTTTGAGCTGGGACGATGCTGGTTTAAGGCTTTGAGCTGGGAGCCTATACTAAATATAATTTTTGAGAATTTGCACTATTTAAGATTTGGCATCTCATTAAGGAAATCAGACAATGGTAAATGACAAGTACTATTGTCTAACTCTTCATATAAGATGAAATTTTTTGACCAACTGTTCTATGGTTTTTGGTTCATAGCACTCACACAATGAACTAACACACAAACCATTGTGTGTAGTGCTCAATTTTTGGAATTTTGCAGCACAATTTGGGTTATCAACGGAGGGAAATCTCCTTTCCATATTTTTCATCTCCACACAATAGATTATATCTATTTTGATATGCGATAGTAACATAGATTGATATTTCAGTCAGCCCCACAATAGTTGGGCATTCCAACCGTTGTGTAACACTACAAGAAAAAAACACCTAGATCGCGGAGCGTTTCCGTCGTCTAGGTGCGTTTTTCCGTCGTCTAAGTACTTAGACGACGGAACCTTCGTCCTCCAAGTTCCGTGCTCCAAGTGCTGTCGTCCAAGCACTTGGACGACGGAGAAGACGAACTCCGCGGTTCAAGTGAAACCCGGACGACGGAGATTGTCCGCGGAGTTTTTGGGCTTTCTTCGCTGTCTAAGTTCTCACTTAGACCACGGAGAATTGATTTCCGTGGTCCAAGTGAGAACTTAGACCGCGGAGTTGTTGGGTTTTCTCCGCGGTCTAGGTGCCCACTTAGACCACGGAGAATTGCCAAGTGAAAACTTAGACCGCGAAGAAAGCCCAAAAACTCTGCGGTCTAAGTTCTCACTTTGACCATGGAAATCAATTCTCCGTGGTCTAAGTGGTTATTTAATTTTTTTAAAAATTAAATTTTAAATTTTTGTAAAATATTAATAATTTAATTTAAAAACTCCAATCTCATTTAAATAATTAAAAATGTTAAAATTAATTAAATAAAATAAATTTGTAATTACTTAATTAAATAATAAAAATTAATTTGTACATACATGAATTTAAATATAAATTAAAATATTGTTCGGAATCGGGAAAAAATGATTTAAGAAACTACACAAATTAACTACTAAAATATTGGAGGAGCAGATGCGCCGCCGAGTCCCCCCCCTCCAGCCGGGTCGTCGTCGTCGGGGTATGGGTTCGGAGGAGGTTGACACTGTCGTCGAGCTTGATTTTCCATGAGGGCGACGAGTTGGGCTATCTGCGCTTCTTGCTGATCAAGCCTTTGATGCATAGACAGATTTTCCTCCCGTGCGAGTCGAGCCTTTTGAATGGCTGCTTGGACGGCCGTAGCCTGAGTACTTTTCCTCGTCGAACCTCTCGTAGATGATGAGTCGGAGGTCGACAAATCTTGAATCACCTTAGGTCCCATCCCCCTAACCTCCCTTCCAGCTCTACGACCGTATACCTCATCGGCGATTGCAATTTGGCTCTCCATCGATAGAGGAGGCAAATCTTCGGGTGACAAATCTAGGTATGCAAGCTGAGTGTTGGCCAATTCAACCTGCGCATGTTCTACCATGCCTAAAAAATAATAATTAAAAAAAATTATAATTAAATAATAACTACTATAATTAAAAGTACATATATATACACTTACGCCGTATTGACTCGCTTCATTCTCGAGCCTAGGCACAACGTACGCGCTTATGCTAGCATCGAGATAAGGGTGTTTGGAGCCCTTATCCTTGTGCTCCTTGGCTATTTGAATCACTTGCTTGGCGCCGGAGGTATGGTGTTTGTCCTTCTTCCCCCGGTTGGTTTTGTTGATTTCGGAGAATTTCTGTTGGACAACATAAATCATTAAAAAATTAATGAGTAACTAAAATAAAAATAATTCAATTCTCTTAATTTAAATAAAAAAAGTAAACACCTTATATTCTCCATCTTGGAAGTGGTTACACAACCACTGCCACTCATCTTCCCTATTCCCACGCAGCTCTAAGGGGGTAGGCACAGGGCCGATATTTTCGAAGTACACATGAAGCTTGTACTTCCAATCATGGTAGATGGAGTTGGCGGTTTGGTTGATATGCCTAAGCATCGCCGGTGTGGGATCCACCTCATATTGTTCCTATCAGAAATAAATAGAAAATTCTAATCGTATATATTATGAAATTAAAATTTTTATTGGTTATTAGAAAATAAATTTAAGATTGTACGTTTACGTACCGAAAGTTCTTTAAACAGTTTCGCATTCTCTTCATCCGGCAACTCCTTCCAAGTAGGGGCAGTCATACGAACCGGCTACGAAGGATTGACCCTATGCTATGCGCTGAGAGACTAGCTAGCTGAGCTGTGGGAGGGCCACCGGTGAATTCGTCGTACGGCAAGTCGATCTTTTTCCCGGTCGCCTTTAAAATTTTCTTTGATTTTCTGCCTTTGACGAGACCGCGAGTCCTTTTCGGTTCCGGGTCAATCAGGGCTCTCCTGAGCTTGCGCCGAGCGTTATAGAGGATAGATTCAGAGGTCGAGGACGCCTGAGTACTTCCTGCTGAACCGGACGTCGGACTGGAATAGGCGTCGTCATCACCGGTCGAGATAACTAGGGCAGCGGGAATTTCCCCAGTGGGCGCTGTCAACGGACCAGCTAAAGGGTCCGGAGAGAGCGAGTCGTTGGCCTGCTGTAATTCCCATCCGACTTGCTTCGCCAAGCGTCGGAGCATAGCATCTTCGGCCTCCTGTTGGGCCTTTTTTCTTTCCAGACGGAGCCATTTAAACCTAGGAGTACGTTGTTAAAATACCTGGTTACCATAATAATTATATAAAAAAATTTACGGTAATTACACCTTAGTATTGAGTGCGCTTAAGATTTAAATAGAGTACACTAGCTTGGTATTTTGGTCGTTCAATGGACGTGCGACCCATGCGATAAAGTGTAAACTTTCAATTAATCAGCCTTGGTTCAATCGAAAAACATGGCCAGTTAGGGATAGAGATAACGCGAGAGGCAGGACTAATTTCGACAAAATACCTCGAGGCTAACCAAATCAATGGTATATACTCTGTTGGTGTCGTCTTTCTTAGATCCAAAACCTGTCACCAGTCATAACCCGTTTCTAGACACCATGTCGGACATTCAGCTAATCTTTCGAAAATTTACACTCCCTCAAGTCCTTTGCAAACTCTGCCCTCAACCTCGTGTCCATAACTTCACTTAGGTTATGGTGTGCGGTGATGAAATCCACACATCACGAGGGGTTAAGGAGATAAACTAGGAAATGAGGCGTCATCTATTCCAAAGAGTGAGACTTAATAAACCAAACTTATGTACTAAATTTAAATCAAAGACTACCAATTTACTACAAAATTCCCATAATTATCAATTAATTATTTTTAATTACATGCAATAATAATCACCAATTATACTATTAATTAAAACAATAAATAAATACAATAAATTATTATTATTTATCATGTATTTAATAATAATTATTCGTTTACCAATATAATTAATTATTATTAACAATAATAATTATTACTATTAATTAATTTTAACTAATAATTATTCATTTACTAATAATTATTATTACCAATAATTAGTTATCATTACCAATAATAATTATTACTAATATATTATTACTAATAATTTACTTTTACTAATAATTATTATTACTAATACATTAATTACTAATTAATTAACCAATTTACAAATTAAATAATTACTTAAATAATAATAATTTTAATTAAAAAATATAATTATTACCTCACCGGAAAGTCGCCGGAATGTTGTCGGAGAGAAGGAGAGGAGAGGAGGAAATGAGATGGGATGAGGAAAAGAGGATCAGCCACTGCTTTTATATACAGGTTCACTTAGACGACGGAGCCCTATTTTCCGTCGTCTAAGTGCACTTGGACGACAGAAAAGGCTGTTTTCGTCATCTAAGTCAACCGTTTCAAATTTTTGAAACGTTGCCCAATTAATCGGCGGGACGGTTTCAACCGCGTTAAATTTCGGCACTGTTCCAAATGTTGACTTAGACGACGGAGAATAGATTCTCCGTCGTCTAAGTCAAATTTCGAAACGGTGCCGAAAATTAAGGCGGTACAATCAACCGCCAAGGGTTTTGAACCTAGACGACGGAGAAGACAATCTCTGTCATCCAGGTGTGCACCAGGACGACAGAGAAAGGCCAGCTCCGTCATCCAGGTGACCATCTCCGTGGTCCAAGTTGAATTTACGTTAAAAAAATTTGAAAATTAATTCGCAAGGAATTTGCCGATCTGTTATTCGAATGAAATAGTCGTAAAATATCGATTAACGCATCATATATATAAACAATTGAATTTGAAACGACAAATAATTTTACGTCTTTAAACTTGTTAAGTATCTACTAATCTTTATGACTTAAGTGTTATTAAGTATAGGCTCATTTGCATATCGATATTAACGAAATTGAATTTGGACAAAACAACCGTTGGATACGTTCGCCGTAACATAATATATAATTAGAATAATTTTCAGAAAATAATAAGTTCGTGAAGGTTTTCATCGGCACAGTCAACCACGAAACCGAGATTTTGACAAACCAGAAACGTGGATACAAGACATTTCATAACTCTGATTTTGGAACCGTTGAAGCTCACACACCAAGAATTGTTTACTCTATAGTCTTGACGAAAAGAATATGCATTGGGAGATGGTCTAGATGGTCGTTGTCTTAGATAAAATTACGAATTCTGAACTTGGATGACGCAAATGAGCTTCTCCGTCGTCCAAGTGAGTACCTGGACAGCGGAGAATCTCATTTGTGTCGTCCAAGTACAAAACCCTGAATTTAGGGGTTAGGGCCTAACTGTTTAGGTTTTAGGGTTTTGCTTCACTTGGACGACGCAAATGAGATTCTCCATCGTCCATGTACTCACTTGGACGACGGAAAACTCATTCTCCATCGTCCAAGTGTCTCCGTTCAATTCTTCTGATTCAATTCGATAATTGAAAAAATCATCGATCCGATCCGCTCCGATCCGATCCGCTCCTCGATCGATCCGATTCGATTCAATCCGATCCGGATCGATTAATTAATTAATTAAATTAAATTTACGTACGTCGGTCGATCCAATCCGAGCATGGACGCATGTAATTAATTAAGTACAAAAATAATAGTTTTACATACGTACATACGTACTCCTCCTTATAATATTTATATTAATTATTGATCGATGATGCATCATATATTACAATAATTAATTACCAATTAATAATCCTCGTCGTATAATTGTACTCTTCGTCATAATCGTCATCATCCTCATCCCATTTATCCGATTGCTCATCCTCCTCATCATACTCAATAACCTGAGTCCTCGTCCTCATCCTCATCCTGCACGTCTTCTTCATCTACCTCATTAATTGCCTCAATAATCTCATCATCAGTTAGATCTGTACAACCATCAGGCATGGGTAACCGTTCACCATCTTGAACTAGGTCCATTATATCGGAGCGGATGACAGAAATATTAGGCTCTTAATAGGCAGGAATGTCTCTTTCTGGTTCAGCATCATCTTCAGTCGCCGGTGTCCCTTCAATTGTCTCTGTATTCCATATTCCTCGATGAGAGATATGGTTCACCATTTTCCACCATTCACCAGTTTTCGGATCGTCGAGATAGAACACCTGCCTAACTAAGGTGGCGAGAGCGAAAGGCTCATCCTCATACCAGCTTGAGTTTATATCGACTGGTAAAAGTTTCAGGTCTTCCTTTGTACGCTCGAACCATTTGCACTTGAATAGGAAAACGTTGACATCATTCCTGTAACATAGCTGAACCACATATACAATAGCCCCGTAATATAGATCATTGTCTTTCCCAACCGCTATCCCACTGTTTTGTGTTCTTCTTCCTTCATTTCGGGCCAATGAATAGAACTTTACACCGTTCACAAAACATCCGGGATAAATATAGTGTTTAATCAGCTTCCCTGCTAGCAAGTGCTTTGGCCAGGACCACCACCCCCCGTGGCTTTCGGATTTTGGTAGGTCAATCATCTGCGAAAATGGGAAAATTTAAGGGTTTACTTTCTACAAACATGATTGATATGTATATAAATTACTAAATACCGAGACGTACGTACGTACCCATTGGAAGAAATAATCATGGAACTTTTTCTTAACCATTTTCTCAATCCATGCCGAACTCTTGTCTGGATTTAACGCCTGAAGCCTCTCCTTGTATGACATCATGTATGGCTCAACTTCGTCACAGTCTCGTAACACTACCCAATGTGCCTCAATAAGTTCTTCCCGTGTTAACGATTCCTTTAATACTCCTCTAAACGGTCGGACGACATTGGTGATGACAGAAAGATTGATGCGGGCACTGGGATCGAAGGTAGTGGGAGGTGGTGGATCTTTGAGGTACCTGTTGTATTAGGTATGTCTCAGCTATGGAGCCATCCGGGGCCGACCTGTTTTTGACGAATCCTTTATACTGTCCAAGCTGTCTACAAAATCAAACGTACAATAAGAATAAGTACATATAGCTAGTAATCTCCAGTGGAACAAATTATGAATCGAATCACCTGTATAATTAATATAGTTGTACGTACCTTTCTTGAGGATACATCCAAGTGTACTGGACCAGACCAGAAATGAGCACCTGCTCGGGCAGGTGGATCATTAGGTGAATCATGATGTCAAAGAAAGCAGGGGGGAAAATCCTCTCTAGTTTGCAAATGATGTGCACAATTAGTTGTTTCAGTTCCACCACATCTGACTTCTTTAATTCTCTGGCGCATAACCTCTGCCACCATCTGCACAATGCCACTATTGGTTCTACGACGTCACGAGGTAAATATGGTCGAATTACCATTGAAATCAGACGTTGCAGCATAACGTGATAGTCATGTGTCTTTAGACCAACAAACTTGTGTTACACCTCATCCACTGCTCCAATTATAGTAGCTGCATCCGTAGCCGGATAACGAACGCCCTTAAACCAGTGAAATACAGAACGTCTAAGTGTCGGCTTCACTGTGTAAGGTGCAGCTGGCATCTTGTTGTACACTCATTTCCAATCCCTCCTCAACCACAAGGGACGACGTAGATTCATTGATTCCAGATCTTTGCGCGCTTTGGGAGTATCTTTAGTCTTGAACTTAATACCGAGAATTATTTCCACCACGCTGTCGCACACATTCTTTTCTATGTGCATCGGGTCCAAGTTGTTCCTTAGCTTCAACTTCGACCAGGAAGGAAGTTGAAAGAATATACTCTTGTGATGCCAATAGCGGAGATCATGTGGAGGAATTGGATTGCATTTCTTTACATCCGCATCATTGGTCAACACACCAAAGTCGAAATAGCTCAATCTCTCTAAAATCTCTTCGCCCGACCAACCACAGGGTTTAGGATCGTTCTCTACCGTCCCGTCGAAATGAGCTTCATCCTATCGCCACGGGTGGTCGTGAGGAAGCCATCTACGGTGACCCAAGTAACACACCTTCCCCTCGTGCCAACTAGAGTTCACGTCGTCCAAACATATAGGACATCCATTATATCCTTTTGTCTTGCAGGCTGCCAACATCCCATACGCTGGAAAATTGCTGATCATCCACATTACGGCAGCCTTCATCGTGAACATCGTGTCAGTGAATTTGTCATAAGTTGGGACTCCATTTTGCCACAACAGTTTCAGCTCGTCGAACAAAGGTCTGAGGTAGACATCTAAGCACTTCCCTGGAGATTTAGGACCTGGAATTAGTACAGTAAGGAAATTAAATTCCTTGTTCATGCACATCCACGGAGGCAAGTTGTACGACATCAGAATAACATGCCACATGCTACAAAGGAGCTATTACTACCCCAAGGATTGAATTCGTCTGTAGATAGTCCGAGTCTAACATTTCTAACCTTTGCAGCAAAGTCTCCAAATTCTCTGTCGAAATGTTTGAAACCCTCCCTATCTGCGGCGTGTCGCAGGACATCGTCATCTATTTGCTTTTCTGCGTACCATCGCATCGCCTCTGCTATGTGTAGAGACATGTACAGGCGCTGCAATATGGGAATCAAAGGAAAATATTGAACAACTTTCACAGGAATTCTCTTTTTCGAACTCTTCTTATTCAGCTCATATCTGCACTGGCCACATACGGGACAATAGTCCAAATCTTTATACTCTTTGTAAATAAGCACACAATCATTCGAACATGCGTCAATTATCCTGTACTTTAGGCCGAGGTTGCTCAAGATATTTC
Organism: Geum urbanum; assembly: GCA_946800695.1. Taxonomy (NCBI): domain Eukaryota; kingdom Viridiplantae; phylum Streptophyta; class Magnoliopsida; order Rosales; family Rosaceae; genus Geum; species Geum urbanum. The sequence continues at coordinate 16,841,727 of OX327003.1, forward strand.
TAACCTTATAATGAGATTTAGGAAGATTGTGATCATCAGGAAGCAACTTACATATTTGCTCCTGAATTTTGTCAAAAGCACTGACTGACATTTTGTGCTTCACTTTTATCTTCATTTTCTCCATCACATATTGCAATACATTCTCTCGACATCCAGGGAACACCAGGGTTTGCGTTTCAAGTAGCATCCAGTTGTACTTATCCATCTCACTAGTGTCAGTGGCCAAACTAGCTGCGGGGAATGTGTCATCATGCTCATGAGTGGTACTGTAACCTCCCTCTTGGTGTTGGTGTCCACCATGACTAAATCCCGGAAACGCATCATGAACAAAATCTACAGTTGGGTTGCAAGCAGGGGGGCCGGCACCACTGCCGCTGGATGAGGCACCCTGGTAACTGTACCCTGAGCTGAAGTCTGCTGAGCTAAAGTCTACTGCTTCACCATGCTCGCTCCATGTAGTGTAACTCCACATCATACCATTTTCGTACAGGTGTTGCACCATAACATTAACCTCCACATACTGACAATTAAGACATTTCTGGCATGGATACCTGAAACACTTCTTTCCCTGACCATGTTCTATCTCAAAATTCACAAATTCGCTAATTCCATCCATATACCGGACATCACATCTATTCTGCAACTTCATCCAACTCTTGTCCATACTTCTACAAAATATTATAATTAATTAATTATTACATATATATTAGTCAATTAACTATTAATTATACGTACTCGATCTACATCAATTACGTACTTTAATATATATGTCTTTTTCAATCATGTCTTTTTTGATCTTTTCCACCTCACAGAAGCTCAAATCACACTATAGATCCAAAGCCGCTTGATTATAATCTTGGATCTTTTGAAAGTCAAGAAGCTTAAGGGCTTCCCATTTTGTAGTCAACTCAGGAAGTTGTACATCATACACATTATCGAAGCGTTGCTTCAAAGCATCCCACAAATCCAGGGGATCTTTTTTTTTAAGTATTACTTCTTGAGAGTTGAATGAATATGACGCCTCAAAAATATGAGGACTTGAGCTTTCGATTCTGCTAATGGTGGAATCACGTTTTACCCATTAGGTTGAATGGTGTTGCTATGTCTCTTTCTGATGAATGTATTAACCACATCAGAGACTCAGCGATGGTATTATTTTCCTTGAATATCAAGGATATCGAATTCTTGCCTAACCAGCTCGTTCGAATTCATCTAAAAAAATATAAAGAGATTTTATTAGTATCAATCGAAAAAACACGATCACTGATATAAAGTTTTAATGAATAAGAACGTAATCCATGATGTATGGTCACAAAATCGATCATGAATAAACGATGGCTCAAAAACCACACCCAGAAATCGTGATTAACATCACATAGGATCGATTTCCATTTCTTTCTTTTCTTTTCTAAACCATGACTCCCTCAGGACCATCACTCATATTCTATGGATATAAGTTCATAAGAACTAGGGTATAGATATTCAATAATCACAAACAATATCACAATCCTAGATCTAGGGTTTTGCAGGAAGTAAGTTTTATTCCTTAATCTAAAGATTGATGATTTAGAAAATTTACAACGATTGGTGTTATGCTTGGTATGACCGATACAAAAGTTGGAGGAGGAGCTCGTATGTTGTGACGACCCGAACCAGAATTGGAATAGTAATCAGCTTAATCCGCGAGTTTTGCAAGTAATCGAGATTTATCGTAATTAATCGAAATGCCGGGTTCATTCACGACTAATTTATCGGGCGAGAATTTGAGATGAGTCTCTTCACGAGAATTGTAGTATGCGTGATTTTGAGTTCGTAAGCGGTTTCGGATAATTGTTTCGATAACCGAGGAATATGGTATGAATATTGAAATCGCGTGATTTAGTCGTGTTTATCCGCTTGAATTTGAGTTATCCAAAACGTGGATGTGATTCAATTTGGACCTTCGATCGTATCGAGCCGCGAGTATAAATATCGGAATAGTCGTAAAATTATCGAAAATCACTGTTTTGGGAAGTTTGACCGTCGTTTGACCAAAAATGGACCGTTGACTCGCGTTGACCGAGGGAGAATTGCACCACCGTTTGACCACCGATCGATTTTCCGTTTCCGGCCACCTTAGAAAAAATCGTTGGTATGGTTAGCTTCCTCTCATGATTTCCTACTATTTTGCAATTGATTTGAGTTGAATTGGTTGAGATTTGGAGGAGAACGAGCTTGGTGTAGTTCGTGGGTTTTGCCAGAATCGGGTGGCCATTTCCGGCCACTTTTCGGTCGGAGGGGTTGGGGGTTTTGCTCCCCTCAACCCAAGGAAGCTTTTGGGTGAAGATTTTTTAAGGTTGGTCGCCGTTTGGAGCTCGCCGGAAAACTCACCGGAATCCATGGATTCCGTGGGTTTCAAGGTGAATTCCGGCCGGTGGGCTTAGAATTGGGGCTTGATGTAGAAGAGAGAAGTGTTGGGCTTGAGGAGTACTTGTGATCTGGAAAGTTTGGCCGAAATCCGCCACTGTTGACGCCGCGCCGCCGCCGCCGGCGACGGACAACGGCAGAGCTCCGGTAAAGGGTTGACTTTTTGGATTTTTGTCAATTTTTATGCCGTTTTGCTCATAATCGCGCCCCGATCGTAGCCTTGAGGTTTTAGAGTTGATTTGAGTAGCGGATTTTTAGTCGAGGGTTTATGTGGAGTATTTGGGGGTTTTCGACGATTATTTTGTATCCGAGTTATATGTTTCCGGAAATGGTTGGTTTCCGAGGTGTGGTACAGAATATTGAACTGTGATTTTGATCAGTTATATTTTGTGATTATTCAGGGGATCAAGATCGTACGTTGGGCGAGGGATCTTCCGCCGGATCTCGGGATTAGCGCGTTTACGCGTTGTGCCTATCTGTGAGTGGACCTTTATTTACACTATCGTAGCGAGTTCTTGATTTCATTATTTACCTAGCATTGATGCATTGGTTACTCGGCTGATCACCGGTAGTCCAGTTCCAGGGTTGAGAGATTCCCCTGATGTGCCCACTAGGCTTGAGGAATTCACCAATTTGAGACAAGGTAGCATGTCAGTACTTGAATACCGGGACAGATTTACTCGTTTATCCCGATTTGCTCGTGACATGGTGGCTACAGAGGAAGCCAAGTGCCGGAGATTTGAGTTGGGCTTGAACCTGAACATCAAGGGAACATTGACTACGATGCCTCGGAACAACTTTGATGAGTTTGTGAGTGTTGCACTTCAAGGCGATGATTTCGAGAAGGAAAGGCAGATGAGCTTCCAGTCTCGACGATTTGAGGAGGGTGGACCGAGTCAGGGACCTTCCAAGAGGCTGAGTTTTGACACTTCCGGATCGGCATCATCATCTGGTAGTGGACCATATAGACCACCAGTTAGTACTGCTAGACAGAGACAGAGATGGAGGAGGGACCGGCCATAGAGACCACAGTCTAGTGGGAGTTCTGGCGGATCCATCTATCCTCGACGTACCGGTGGCACTTTTGCTGTACCGAGGGTGTATCCATTGTGCAACCTCTGCAATAGGCATTACTTTGGTCCTTATCAGCGAGGCCCTACCATTTGCTATCATTATGGCTAGGAGGGTCACTTTGCGAGGGAGTGTCTCCAGCAGGTGGGTGTTGGTGGGCAGGCAGCTCAGAGTTCAGGAGGAGAGCAAGGTACCACTTCTGGGGCTCGACCATTACAGTCTTCTGGCCAGGGCAGACAGTAGAGTCACCCTCAGCATGGACGACCAGTCGGGCAGGCCAGGGTTCATGCCATGTCATTGCGGGAGGGCAGAGCATCACCGGAGGTTGTTATTGGCACGTTGCATGTTTTTGGCTATCCAGTACTAACTTTGCTAGATCCAAGTGTTACGCATTCATTCATATCATATAGATTGTCATCTTTAGCTACTATGCCTGCATCTCCACTTCCGGGGTTGTGGAGAGTGTTGTATCCATCCGGTGAGGTTGTGAGTATTGGTTGGGTGTTAGGGATTGTGAGATCTTTGTTGGAGGTTATGGTTTAGCCGCGGATTTGTTATTGCTGGATATTGTCGACTTTGATGTGATTTTGGGTATGGACTTCTTGGAGACACATTGGGCTATGTTTGACTATTACAAGAAGGAGGTTGTGCTTCAACGCCCAGGTTTTGCAGAGATACTGTTTCGCGATGAGAAGAATACTTCATTGCCATGTGTGATTTCAGCGATGAAGGCCGAGCGGATGATGAAGAAGGGTTGTGTTGGTTACTTAGCTCATGTTGTGGATACTACAGCTGTTGTACCAGACATTGGTGACATTGAGGTTGTTTATGAGTTTCCAGATGTATTTCCGAAGGAATTTGAAAGGACCCAACCCCGATTTAGCTCCCTAAACCGAAATCGAACCCCTTCGAAAATACGAACCAACAAAAATCTTTCGAAATTTTTGTAGAGTTTCGTTACTAACGTGGAATTACCATTACCTGCACGCGGAAAATACACTTCATCCTATGCCACAAAAAGCAAACCGTGGGCACCAATCCCATCCGGATTTCTCAATATATCAACAGTAAAGTAAAACAATAAATATAATAGTACTTTAATGAAATCCGGTGTAAAATCGTACAACGTAAACAACAGATTTCTCAGAGAGACCTCTAATACATAATCATATACGTATACCACAGTAGGTAGAACAATAAACCTACTGGAAGAAATAAGGTAGCTCGAGCACTATGCATCCGACCACGATGTTCGACACCAGAGCCTGAACTGCAAACTGGGCACGGAAACCGAAAAGCCGAGGGGAAAGACATAAAACACGTTAGAGTGAGTGGACGAAAATAAATGTCTTTCACCAAGTATATATATACATATAAAATCATATGCGAGTCAAATGCATGAAAATCAAATGATACGTGAGGAGACTCTAGCTACCACTCACGTACAGAGCATGCAACGTAAACATATCGCGGAATCTCTCATGGACTACCACGCGATAGCACAGTCTGAATCACGGGATCCCAGACCCACACATGATTCCTAGCCAGAAAGGCCTCGGGTCAGGATATCTGTCCCCCCCCCCCCCCGGAGCGTACTCGGGGATCAGCCGAGAAGCCAATGTGTATCGATACCACAACATATACTGAGACTGTACTCTGTGTAAACCAAATCATAAATCTTTTCTATGCACATGCTTAAAACATAATATGTACATATGTATAATCGTATACGTATATTCGTATATGCATAATCGTAAAACATATGCTCGTAAACTCATAATCAATCTGCATGCTCAAGTTCATAAATCATTTATAAAAGACTCGCAAACAATCTGTGAAAAGAAATGTCCACTCACAGACTTGCGTAACGCGTATCGCGTTAACCCGTGATCCGGCGGAAACTTCCTCGCCAAACAAACGATCACGAACCCCTGAATAATCATTTCTCAAAGTCATAATCCGACAATACAAATCAAATCACGAGAAACCACCGTTCTCGGAAACACGAAATTCAAAGTCGACGAATCGTCGAAAATCCGTATAATACACCTCAATACCTCGCTACAATTTCGGACGATCAATTCGAAAAATGAACCTCCCCATTGCGATCGGGGCGCGATTTCGAGTCAAATGACATGCAACTTGTCGAAAATCCAAAAAGTCAAACCGTTGACCGTTGACCGCCGTCCACGACGGCACCGCCACTGACCGGAAAATTTCACGGCGGAGCAACCCCTATTCCACTCAAAATCATCCACTGAGCAACTTTGTCAACTGCAACAAAGGCCAATTCTCACTCTAACTAGGTCAATTTCATGATAAACCGAATTGGTACACAAATTTCACATCCAAAATTCTCCATGTACACATCGAATTGAAATGCCAAACTTACATGATAGCTTCATGGTGATGAGGGCTACAAAGCCCACCCAAAATTGCAGCTCAAATCGGTCTAAAACCATGCACCCGAATTCACCATAATTTCCCCTTTTTTTGATCGGAATTTCTCCTCTCCACCGCCACCCTCGCCGTGAGGGGTGGCCGGAAAGGGACTCGGGGTGCCAGGGCGCACCGAACGGGACCAGCCCCACCCCCTAAGGTGGCCGGAAAAGCATCGACGTCGGCGAGCCGTGAACGCCACCGTGAGCTCTCCTCCACCACGGTCAAACCCAGTTGACCGGTCAATGCCATTTAATACCAGATTTTGACTTTCCCATTATAGAAACTTCACTATTTATAGCCTTTTCCAAAGAGGAAACTTGTAATTATCCATTCCGACGAACTTTGAATATCCGTAACTCTCGCGTCGTAACTCCGATTCCGATAATTTTCGCGGCCACAAACTCGTCTCGACATACTCTTCAATTATCACCCGAAGTCAAACACATCAACCAAACGGATAAAAAGTCAACCATTCAAACCAACACATATTTAATCGACAAAATAACCAACAATCGGAAATAATCACAACTAAATCTTCATAACTCAAAATCATGCTCCGGAAGTTCCCACGAGCTCGAAATTAAATTCTAAACAACTTCCGTGAAGAAGCCGAACCCAAATTCTCGTCCGGTAATTTAGTCGCTAACAAACCTGCCATTTAAATCCGTTTCCATCGAAACTTCAAATATTCATAATTAATTCCTCGGTCGTCCAAATAACTATCCGGAACTGCCCACGAACTCGAAATCACACGTACAACGACTCTCGAGAAGAGACCCAGCTCCAATTTTTGGCCAATAATTAAGTCGTTAACGAGCCTGGCGATTCAATCAAGTGTCGGCAATCTGCGACTATGCGATAACTCACGTATACAGCTGATCACACTGCTGATTCTGGTCCGGGTCGTCACAGAATTACCATGTGTTCCTCCAGTTCGAGAAATCAATTTCACCATTGAGCTTTTACCAGGCACTGGACCCATATCACAGGCACCGTATCGTATGGCGCCAGCGGAGTTGAAGGAGCTACAGATTCAACTTCAAGAATTGCTAGAGAAAGGTTTCATACAACTCAGTGTATCACCGTGGGGTGCTCCTGTACTATTTGTGCGGAAGAAGGATGGTTCTATGTGGTTGTGTATTGATTACCGAAAGCTGAATCAAGTCACCGTGAAGAACAAGTATCCGTTGCCGCGGATTGATGTCTTGTTTGATCAGCTCAAGGGAGCTTCAGTCTTTTCGAAGATTGATCTTAGGTCTGGATACCATTAGTTAAGGATCAGAGAGTCAGATGTGGCCAGGACAGCTTTCAGATCACGATATGGGCATTATGAGTTTTTGGTTATGTCGTTTGGGTTGACCAATGCCCTCGCAGCTTTCATGGACTTGATGAACCGGGTGTTTAGGCGATTCCTAGACAAGTTTATGATCGTGTTCATCGACGACATTCTGATTTACTCCAGGAGTGTGGGCTAGCACAATAAGCATTTGCGAGCTATTATGCGGACTTTGCGGGATAATCAGCTGTTTGCGAAGTTCAGTAACTGTGAGTTTTGGTTGAATAGAGTGAAGTTTTTGGGTCACGTGATATCTGCTGAGGAAGTCAGCATGGATCCTGACAAGATTGAAGCCATGTTGAATTGGAATAGACATACCATTGTACTAGAGATCAGGAGTTTCTTGGGTTTGGCAGGTTATTATCGGCACTTTGTGCAGGATTTTTCATGGATTGCCGCTCCACTTACCAGATTGACGAAGAAAGGTGTCAAGTTTGAGTTGTCCGATGCATGTGAGGAGAGTTACCTGCTCTTGAAGGAGAAATTGACTACTGCACCAGTTTAGACTTTACCTGACGATAGTGGAGAGTTTGTGGTTTACAGCGATGCATCAAAATTGGGACTTGGTTGTGTTTTGATGCCGCATGGCAGAGTGGTGGCTTACGATTCCAGGCAGCTGAAACCACATGAAGTCAACTATCATACGCATGATTTAGAGTTGGCTGCTATTGTATCAGCCTTGAAGAGTTAGAGACACTACTTGTACGGATCCCAGTGCAAGATATACACAGATCACAAGAGTCTCACCTATTTGCGCATGCAGCCAGACTTGAATATGAGACAGCGCAGATGGATGGAGTTGATTAATGATTATGATTGCACCTTTAAGTATCATCCAGGGAAGGCTAATGTTGTTGCTGATGCACTCAGTCAGAAATCTAGAGCTTCATTGTTTCATGTGTATGTGGCCAGAGTTTCAATGTTAGCAGAGTTATGGGCCACAGGAGCTGAGTTTGAGTGGGATGATGATGGAGCCCTGTTGGCTAGCTTCCAGGTTTGACCGGTATTGGTTGATCAGGTTCGGGAAGCTCAGGATGTGGATTCCTATCTGTTAGACAAGAAGACCATGATTCGGAATGGTGTGCCACAGAGTTTCGGTTGAGTGATGATGGTACATTGCTATTCAGAGGTAGATTATGTGTACCCAGAGACGAGGGTTTGAAGAAAGAGATTTTAGACGAAGCTCATTGTTCTGCTTATGCTATGCATCCCGGCGGTACGAAGATGTTTCGTACACTTCGAGCTTATTATTGGTGGCGACATATGAAGAGGGAGATTGCTGCATATGTGAGCAGATGTCTTATTTGTCAGCAGGTTAAGGCAGAAAGGCAGAAGTCTGTGAGAAAGTTACAGCCCTTGGAGATTCCGGTTTGGAAGTGGGAGCACATCACCATGGATTTCGTGTATTAGTTACCACGTACTTTGGCTGGTAACACGGGTATTTGGGTTATTGTTGACCGATTGACGAAATCCGCTCATTTCCTTGCACTTCCAGCGACAATTTCAGTGGGCAGATTGGCAAAGCTGTATCTGGCCGAGATTGTTCGTCTGCATGGTGTGCCTGTATCTATTGTTTCTGACCGAGACAGTCAGTTTACTTCAGAGTTCTAGCAGACATTGCAGTGAGCGTTGGGTATCAGATTGCATTTCAGTACAGCTTTTCATCCTCAGACTGATGGGCAGTCTAAGCGGACTATTCAGACCCTCGAGGATATGTTGCGGTCTTGTGTTTTGCAGTTTAAAGGAAATTGGGACCAGCAACTACATTTGATCGAGTTTCCTTACCACAACAGTTATCAAGCCAGTATTGACATGACACCGTATGAGGCTCTATATGGGAGGCAGTGTCGTACTCCATTATGTTGGAGTGAGGTAGGCGAGCAATGGCTCATTGATCCTGATCAGGTGAAGAGCACCACGGAGGATATTCAGACTATCAGAGATAGGTTGAAGATTGCCCAAGACCGACAAAAAAGTTATGCAGACGTGAGAAGAAAAAGTCTCGAGTTCGAGGTGGGCGATTGGGTAGCGCGGCAAGCTTCGACCACGGTATATAGGTCTGTACGAGATTACAGAGAGAGTTGGTGTCGTGGCTTACAGATTGGAGTTGCCTTCTGATATGGCTCGAGTACACGATGTTTTCCATGTCTCGATGTTGCGGAAATACATTTCAGATCCATCACATGTATTAGCGCCATATCAGCTTCCTATCCGGGAAGATTTGACATATGTGGAGGAGCCAGTACAGATTCTTGATAGGCGTGAGCAGGAGTTAAGACACAGAGTCATACTGTTTAAAAAGGTCTTATGGCAGAATCATTCAGTTGAGGAAGCCACTTGGGAGACCGAGCAGCATATGCGGGAGCAGTATCCTCATTTGTTCACCTAGCAAGTACATAAATTTCGAGGTCGAAATTTTTTAAGGGGGGTAGATTTGTGACGACCCGAACCAGAATTGGAATAGTAATCGGCTTAATCCACGAGTTTTGCGAGTAATCGAGATTTATCGTAATTAATCGAATTGGCGGATTCATTCACGACAAATTTATCGGGCGAGAATTTCAGATGAGTCTCTTCACGAGAATTGTAGTATACGTGATTTCGAGTTCGTAAGCGGTTTCGGATAATTGTTTCGATAACCGAGGAATATATTATGAATATTTGAAATCGCGTGATTTAGTCGTGTTTATCCGTTTGAATTTGAGTTATCCGAAACGTGGATGTGATTTGATTTGGACCTTTGATCGAATCGAGCCGTGAGAATAAATATCGGAATAGTCGTAAAACTATCGAAAATCACTGTTTTGGGAAGTTTGACCAAAAATGGACCATAGACTCGCGTTGACCGAGGGAGAACCGCACCACCGTTCGACCACCGATCGATTTTCCTTTTCCAGCCACCTTAGACCAAATCGTTGGTATGGTTAGCTTCCTCTCATGATTTCCTACTATTTTGTAATTGATTTGAGTTGAATTGGTTGAGATTTGGAGGAGAACGAGCTCGGTGTAGTTCGTGGGTTTTGCCGGAATCGGGTGGCCATTTCCGGCCACTTTTGGGGTCGGAGGGGTTGGGGATTTTGCTCCCCTCAACCCAAGGAAGCTTTTGGGTGAAGAGTTTTTAAGGTTGGTCGCCGTTTGGAGCTCGCCGGAAAACTCACCGGAATCCATGGATTCCATGGGTTTCAAGGTGAATTCCGGCCGGTTGGCTTGGAATTGGGGCTTGGTGTAGAAGAGAGAAGTGTTGGGCTTGAGGAGTACTTGTGATCTGGAAAGTTTGGCCGAAATCCACCACTGTTGACGCCGCGCCGCCCCGCCGCCGCCGGACAACGGCAGAGCTCCGGTGAAGGGTTGACTTTTTGGATTTTTGTCAAGTTTTATGCCGTTTTGCTCATAATCGCGCCCCGATCGTAGCCTTGAGGTTTTAGAGTTGATTTGAGTAGCGGATTTTGAGTCGAGGGTTTATGTGGAGTATTTGGGGGTTTTCGACGATTATTTTGTATCCGAGTTATATGTTCTCGGAAATAGTTGGTATCCACGGTGTGGTATAGAGTATTGAACTGTGATTTTAATCAGTTATATTTTGTGAATATTCAGGGGATCGAGATCGTACGTTGGGCTAGAGATCTTCCGCCGGATCTCGGGATTAGCGCGTTTGCGCGCTGTGCCTATCTGTGAGTGGACCTTTATTTACACTGTCGTAGCAAGTTCTTGATTTCAGTATTTATTTCCAGTACAGTATTGAGATTATTTATTGTTTTGGAGGTATTGTTTTATGTTTTATGGTGATGGCATTTACTTAGCATCGATGCATTGGCTACTCGGCTGATCACCGGTAGTCCAGTTCCAGGGTTGAGAGATTCCCCTGATGTGCCCACTAGGCTTGAGAGATTCGCCTAGCTAGTCTATCACCGTCGAGTTTGAGAGATTCGCCTAACCGTCGGGCTTGAGAGATTCCCCTGACACCTTCATTTATTTTAAGAACTCGCATTGTTTTTATGTTATATAAATGGTGAGAGGCATATGATTATTTTCGTCCACTCACTCTAACGATTTTATTTTCCTTTCCCTTGGGGTTTTCGATTTTCGTGCCCAGTTTGCAGTTTAGATTCTGGTGTCACACGTCGCAGTCGGAGGCTTAGTATTCGAGCTATTTTTCTTTTCCAGCAGGTTTCTTGTTTAGCCTACTGTTGTATATTTATGTATATATTCTAGAGGTCGCTCTGAATACTCTGACGTTTATATTTTCATATGATTTCCCCAGATTTCTGTAAAGTTACAGCTTTGTTTATTACTTTACATTATGTTATGATATTGAGAAATCTGGATGGGATTGGTGCCCACGGTTTGTCTTTTGTGGCATAGGATGAAGTGTGTTTTCGGGTGCAGGTTAATGGTAATTCCACGATATAGTGAAACTCTGCTGAAATTTCTATGGTTTTTGTAAGTTCGTGTTTTCAAAAGGGGTTCGATTCTGGTTTAGGAAACTAAATCGGGGTTGGGTCCTTTCATCTGTAACGGTTCTTTGGAAGTCGAGCAATCTTGACGAAGTAGGAATATCATTAGAAGTAAGGAGGAAGTAGCCGAGTTGGTGATGTTTGATGGTGATGGATGATCGCCAACGGTGGGAACAAGGGCTGCCGGTGGTCAAGGCTAAGGCTGCCAGAGGTGGAAGTTAGGGCAAGGGTTTTTTTTCTTTTCTCTGTGGTGATAGCTGGCTATTACCTCAGAGAGTGTCAGATAACATAGTGAAGGAGAATAATTGATAGACTGAAAATTGTAACTCTTTCATTAATAGAATGTTTTATATATAGGTTGATACAATTTGTTCCAATAAATGTCCCGATATAACAGGGATTCTCTGTATCTCTATCTATGATAATTTGTATCTAATTAGGACAAGACACACACTGGAGATTAGGGAGAATAAATCTCCTTAAACAATTCACACTTAAAATTCCTCTCTTTTTTGAAATAAAGGGTTTTGTACTACAAGAAAAAATATTTTAGCCGACAAAAATAAGCAAAACAGGCTGACGACTTTTTTTTTCGTCAGCTACACTATACTTTAGCTGGTGACAACTTTGCATCATCGTCTAAAGTTTTTATTCGTCAACTTAAGTATTTTAGCCGACGGGAAAAAAAAGTCGTCGAATAAAGTTTGACTTTTACCAACAAAAAATTTATTTTTAGCCGACGAAAATTATGTCTTTTAGCCGACGAAATAATAACATCATCGGCTAAAGTTCTTTATGTTTACAGATCTGGGTAGTAGCTCATTCAGTCGGAAAAAAAAATGGGAGAAAAACACAAATCGCTCTCAAATCGTTGAATGTTGTCGAAAGCAGTCCAAAATGAGTTCGTGACGCTATATCCCGCTACATATATATAGGTACAGATATATATGTGTGTTGATTGTTGATTGTTGATTTTGAGTTGATTGTTTATTTTTTTGAGTTGATTTTGAGTTGAATTATTTAATTGTTTATTTTGAGTTGATTTCGATGAAAATATATCAATATATATAATTATATATTAATTGTTGTGTGACGACCCGAACCAGAATCAGTTGTGTATTCGGCACAATTCACGAGATTCTGTTTAGTCGCAGTTTTACGTCTTATATGTGGTTTGCCGATTCGATTTGCGACTATACTTTCGGTCGAGAATTTGAGTTGAGTGTCTTCACGGAAATTGTAGAGTACGTGATTTCGAGCTCGAAGGCGATTCCGGAAGATTTTCCGATAACCGAGGAATATTTTATGATTATTTGAAGTTTCGGTTTCCGACGAGTTTATCTGATTGTTTCGAGTTTATCCGAATCGTGATGGTTATCCATTTCGAATCGTCGATCGACCCGAGGCACGAGTATAAATATCGGAATAGTCGAGAATTAGTCGTAAAACACTGTTGAAGTTTGACCGGACCGTTGACTTTCCAAAAATAGAAGGTTGACCTGTTGACCGAAAAAGGAAAGTTTCCCGTTTGGGAGTTGCCGTCCGACGACCTATTTTCCGGCCAC